>OW028756.1:15473701-25473701 GCA_932294355.1 Aporophyla lueneburgensis | reverse complement strand
TGACAAATACTGGTACTCTCACTGGTACATGGTTGGGAAAAAGCTAGGCAGATGCTGATGGTTTAAAATAAGAACCTTACAGCATTCGAAATACAGTTCATTTTGTAAAACTAATCCGGTGCTAAGATGACATTTTCGAAATGAATCGATTATAAAAATTGGAAATAATAATAATAATTTATCTTTATTTCAGACATACGTCCATACATTTTACAAAGATAGCGTTAGTAGGGTTGTTAGTAGTACACACAAAGAAAATAATAAAAGGGTGTTAGTAATTTGTTTGTAAACAAAACAAGGTGCACAATAATAACTATGTCTATTTCCTATTTCTGTACAGGTGTACACTTGCCCAGTACACAGTAAACGGACTGTTGATTTTGCACGCTAACGTTCTGAGGACAGTGTTGGTGCTACCACGGACCCTGCCCATCATCGATGCAGTTCTTTTCCTAATGATGGAGAAGAAATCATCGATGGAAGCCTCCGCAAACATTGCGGAAGCACTGCAGTACCGAGGTTTTCTCAACACTGCCCTCAGAGCGTCATTGTACTGAACACGTAGGGCGTTGTAAGCCCGCCGCGTAAAGTTGATCCACAGACTGCACGTGTAGAAAGACTGACAGAAGGCTCTAAACAGTAACAGTTTTACATCTGTGGTACATCGTGCGAATCTGCGGGCCAACATATTGCAGCGGACTGCCAACGCCCTCCTTTCCCTCTCTAGGTCTTCATCGTCCTGTAGCCGATCTGTCAGCATGTGACCCAAATATTTAACTTTAGCCACTCTCACTAGTGCCGCTCCACCGATCTTAATTGGCGGCACGTTTGAATGGAAATGAACTGGCTCAGAGCTTTTTGCTAGTAAAGTTAGATCGCGTGTCTAAATAGGACGGGTAGTATAAAATATTGTATGTGGTACAAATCCAGGCGGATGGGAGTTCGACTCCCACTTGTCCGGTTTTTTAACGAACCCGAACAATTAAAGGACCTAATAATCACCCTATTTTAATATGGCACATAACAAAAGAACAAAATATAGAAACGTAAATTTTTATTTTTGCTAAAACCTAGTCACCCTATCCTAAGGTGACACCCCGTAGCGCGAATCAAAAATAAGTTACTTCTAAATTATGAACCAATTTATTTATACTCTTATCAAACTCCTAACCGTACGATTTTATACCTTAAAGTCATATCAATAGAACCTACAATTTTAAATAGACATTTTATCAACTGCAAATAAAATTAACAACTTTATATTTGCTGTTCGGAAACTAAAATAGATTGCGATTATAGACTTTAGAGTGACACAATAAGAGTAATTACGGGTAGAAAAATATTTTGACAATGGTAAATACGTGTGGTAGTTTGAGATATGGCTGTCAATAATTTTGAACTGATTATAAAGATGAAAGGAAATAATTTTGGAAGTCTTCGCGGTTGTATCCGTTTAGGGGGTAGGCAGACAGCCCGCTGTGTGTCTGAGAGGTTCATAATATGACAGTAGTAACAAAAATGTGACTGCAGAGGGTTGCGGGCTAAAATCCTAGGTCGGGCATTTGTGTCATTTGATTTCTCCATCGAGAATTTCTTAGTAACAGCCCGGAGTTTGGCAGTGTGATACCCCCGTGCCTCGGAAGGCACGTTAAGCCGTTGGTCCTGATCCTGATCTCTCTCCGGTCGTATCGGATTGCCGTCCCATCGGACTATGAGAGTGAGGGAACAATATCTCCTGCGCCGATGGCTAGTCTCCGCTGTGATTTGCCGCCATTAACCTTGTATTTGGATCCTGAGACACAGGTTTCCTCGCGGGCCCAGTGTGCGTTAGTAGATATCACATATCTTCGAATTTACGGTTCTAGGATATGCCGGTTTCCTCACGACCGTTTTGAGCAGTGGTAATGATATAACTTACACAATGTATAGAGCTTGTCAGGTTCGAACCTACGACCCTTAACTCAGACGTCCCGGCCGTTACCACTGGGCCATCACTGCTCTCACGATTCGCCAGTTACCTTGAATTTTACGTCGCCTATTTTAATCTTGTACTATACTTAAATTCCATTTCTTCCCGTGGGTGTCGAAAAAGTTGACTAATTAGACTATTACTTACTAACTTTTGCCAGCGGCTTCGCCCGCGTGGTGGTCAGAAAATATCCCTCAGGAACATACTACCGGGATAAAAAGTAGCCTATGTGTTAATCCAGGTTATAAACTAACTGTGTTCCAAATTTCATCTAAATCCGTTCAGTAGTTTTTGTGTGAAAGAGTAACAAACATCCACACCCATACATACAAACTTTCGCATTTATAATATTATAGTAGGAAGTAGGATTGTAGGAAATACGATTAGAGTGTTCTGTTCGTGTTCTGTGTAGTGCCCAACATTAAGAATAGCACCATCCCATTTCGTCTTGTGAGTGTCGGCGACTAAGGGCTGGAGAATGGGCAGCAGCGTTCTCTATGCATTTTACCACCATACTGCGATTGCCAACTCGCCTGCCAAGCGTGGCGATTATGGCGAAGTCCTCCAAATTGAGGGAAGCCTTTGTCCAGCAAGCTTGGGCAAGTCATACAGCTTGGTAGACACAACTTCGAGAAAGAAGCCGACAGGAGGATCCAGTTGGGTTGGGCAGCGTTTGGAAAACTTCGTCAAGTCTTCTCGTCGCCGATACCGCAATGTTTGAAGACCAAGGTCTTCAACCAGTGCGTCCTGCCCGTCATGACATACGCTGCCGAAACGTGGACACTGACGGTTGGGCTGGTCCACAAATTTAAGGTCGCTCAGCGTGCTATGGAGCGGGCTATGCTCGGAGTTTCATTGATGGATAAGAACAGAAACGAAGTTATCCGGAAAAGAACCGGAGTTACCGACATAGCTTGCAGGGTAAGCAGGCTGAAGTGGCAGTGGGCTGGCCAATATGTTTGTCGAAGGACCGATGGCCGATGGAGCAGACGAGTCCTGGAGTGGAGACCGCGTATCGGCAAACGTAGTATAGGACGCCCCCCAGCTAGATGGACCGACGACCTCAAAAAGGTGGCTGGGACAGACTGAATGCGGAAGGCGGAGGACAGGGTGTTGTGGCGCAGCATGGGAGAGGCCTATGTCCAGCAGTGGACTGCGATAGGCTGAGTTAATTTATGTCCAGCAGTGGACGTGATCGGCTGGAATGATGATGAATGTTATACGAGGCTACGCTTATATAGCGTTTGTTTGTCCATCTATCTTTACATACCAAGACCCTTCCGTGCCTCGAAAAGCACGTTAAGCCGTTGGTCCCGGCTGTCTTTCGTAGATCTTAGACAGTCGTTACGGGTCGTCAGAAGCCCGAAAGTCTGACAACCAGTCTTACCAAGGGGTATCGTATTACCCAGTAACTGGGTTGCGGAGGTCAGATAGGCAGTCGCTCCATGTAAAATATTGGTACTCAGCATGCATCCGAACTAGAAAGCGACCCCAGCATAGTTGGGAGGAGTCCTCGCCCTCACGTCCCTAGCCGCCGCAGGAGGAGACGCCCCGGGCGTCGGGAGTCGATAGCGGACTCCCGGCCACCGTAGGCGCGAGCTTGCGGGTGGCGAGCAATGGGTAGCTCGCCACCCGGTAAGGACCAAGTTCGGGTCGACGGCGCGTAGTGTTCCACGCGCGCCTCAAAGAGATGTCAGCAGCAGTGAAAGGGTCTACTAGGACCGATGCCTGCCGGGGTCGCGTGATTGTTCGAAAGAGATACCGTGACCCTGGCACATGGGCAACTGAAGGAACACGGGTGGGTTTTAGTCAGTAAAAGTCTGACATGCCCTCCCACTCCGCCCGGAGCGGGAGAAGTCATTTGATGATTTCCCATACAAAAAAAGGCAGGTGATGTTCAATAGGTTGTATGGTAGATAGTTGGACCATGTAAAATGGAGTCAGCTACACTGCTACTGGCAACCAATCCTAACACAGTTGGCAAAAGATCGTGAAGGATCGGTGAAGGAAAACATCGTGAGGAAACCGGCATGTCTTTTTTTTTTCTGGATGGGAAATCATCAAATGACTTTTCCCGCTCTGGGCGGAGCGGGACGGTGTTTCAGACTTTTACTGACTAAAACCCACCCGTGTTCCTTCAGTTGCCCATGTGCCAGGGTCACGATATCGCTTTCGAACAATCTCGCGACCCCGGCAGGCATCGGTCCTAGTAGACCCCTACACTGCTGCTGACATCTCCTTGAGGCGCGCGTGGAACACTACGCGCCGTCGACCCGAACTTGGTCCTTACCGGGTGGCGAGCTACCCATTGCTCGCCACCCGCAAGCTCGCGCCTACGGTGGCTGGGAGTCCGCTATTGACTCCCGACGCTCGGGGCGTCTCCTCCTGCGGCGGTTAGGGACGTGAGGGCAAAACCGGCATGTCTTAGAAACAAAAATTCGAAGACATGTGACATCTACCAACCCGCACTGGGCTCGCGTGGTTGATTATGGCCCTCACCCTCTCACCGAGAGGAGGTCCGTGTTCTAGCAGAGGGAACAATACAGGCTGCTGATGATTGGCAAAAGATTAGGCAAAACTTTTTAAAAATAATGTTGGTGACGCTACACTTCAAGCTCAATTGCTTAAATTGACAAATTATTAAATCAATGACTAGACTATTTTCAGTTGCTATGGTCGCGGAAAACAAATTACGGTTGCCCAATTTAGTAATGAAATTGCGGGACATGTAACATTACGCTTGTTATGTCCGAAGGGATAGGCAGAGGTGTACCTAATCCTTACTATATCTATACTTTTTTTTAACAAGATATTTATTGTTGTATGGCAATGCTTAGCCTCTGGCCAAGGTAAAAACCAGCTCTTGGGTCACGAGAAGTGTTCACCAGCCGTTTAGAAATGTCCTTAAATAGGCTAAGAGCACTCGGACCCAACGGGTATACTTTACTATACTTAAATATTATAAATGCGAAAGTAACTCTGTCTGTCAGTAAGCGTAACAGCTTTCTGCCAGAGTCGCGAGATTTGCTCGAAAGAGATACCGTGGCCCTGGCATATGGGCAACTGAAGGAACACGGGTGGGTTTTAGTCAGTAAAAGTCTGACACGCCCTCCCGCTCCACCCTAGAGCGGGAGAAGTCATTTGATGATTTCCCACCCACAAAAAAATAGCGTAACAGCTTTCACGGCTAAACCACGGAATCAATTTTGTAGAGATTTGGTACAGAGGTAGACAAAGACTACCTTTTGTTCTGGTAGCATGTTGCCGTGGCATAATTTTTGATATCCACGCAAATGAAGCCGGGGGCAGAAGCTAGTTATTATCTATACTTTTTACTATATAATATTATAAAGCTGAAGAGTTTGTTTGTTTGATTGAACGCGCTAATCTCAGGAACTGCTGGTCCGAATTGAAAAAATATTTTTGTGTTGGGTAGCATATTTATTGAGGAAGGCTATAGGCTATATAACATCACGCTACAACTAAGAGAAGCGGAGCAGTAATGCAAAATGTTGCAAAAACGGGGAACATTTATTCCTTTTATGAGTTTCCGTTGCGTGCGCTGCGTAAACGGTTAAAGTAACGCAAAAATAATGTATGACGGAATTGTTCCTTTTAAAAAGTTCTAAAAAAAAGTCCGCGAGAGCATGTCTATCTTTTAAAGTTGACTCACTATAACTCAAAAGGAGCGAGCAGCAACGAAAAATGGACGAAAACTAGCAGGCAAATCGATGCGACAGGAAGGGTCAGGGGAGCAAAAATTTGACGCCGACGAAGTCGCGGCCAGAAGCTAGTAATATTATAAAGTTGAAGAGTTTTTTTTGTTTGAACGCGGTAATCTCAGGAACTACTGGTCCGAATTGAAAAAATATTTATGTGGTGGGTAACCTATTTATTGAGGAAGGCTATAGGCTATATAACATTACGCTACGATAAAAAGGAGCGGAGCAGCAACGAAAAATGGACGAAAACTGGCAGGCAATTTGATGCGATGGGAAGGGGAGCGAAAATTTGACGCGGACGAAGTCGCGGGCATAATACACCCACACTGTGCCAGTTATGTTAAAGTCCCATGTAATAGGGGGCGAGCCTATTGCCATCAACCGGGTACAAATCCAGACTTCGGGCTGCTACTGAGAAATTCCGAATGGAAAAACTTAATGACACTTAGTTCGATCTGAATCGAACACAGGACCTCATGCTTAGCGGTAGTACATCTTTCTTCTTCTTTCGTGTCGATGATACTCGTACACTTCTTACTATATCGATTGAGCCGAGTAGGCCACGTTTATTGCGGCATCAGTGGCATTTTTGAGATCATCTGAGGTGAACGGGCGCTTGGGACACTCCAGCAGGTGGGTCATGGTCTGATCAGACGTACCGCACTCGCACTGGGTGTCGGATGAGTCTATAATCCCCCACTTTGACAAATTGTGTCTACAGCGGCCTACTTGGGTACGCAATCGATTGAGAGCTTTCTATGGCGGTAGTGCTTGCATCCAGTAGACCAGGGTTACTCAAAGTGGGTACTCAAAGTACTAGGGGTTCGCCATGCGACGGTACGACGGTGCGACGGTTCGCGACAAAATTGACGTAATGGCGGCTACAGAAATCGACTTAATGCTGAGTCAGAATTAAGGCTTAAAATGTCCAATATTATTCCAAACATTAACTGAATTTGTGACAAGAAACACACTTGTAAATGAATTTGAATTTGAAGAAACAAGCTCATCCATCGCATTATTATTAATAAGATATATGTCTTGTTACCTTTTATTCAATTAATAAACTTTATTTCATTCTTTATACAATGGTATTCTTTTCTTGTTGGGGGGGGGGGGGGGGGGGGGGTTCGCCGTCATCTGGAAACTTGAACGGGGGTACGTGGAGCCATTTGTATTAAACTTTCATAAGACACTTGAAACGGACTACAAAAGGACACAAGGAAATCAATTAAATATTATGTACTTACCAAAAAAATTTAATAATACTTTTGATCCAGGTACACTTTACTTGTAGAACCTAAATCACTAATTAATTTATAATAATCACTTCACTTCACAATACTATTTAGTGATATTGAAAGGTGCTCAGTAAATCACTGCAAAGAAATACATATCGACGGTCAAATGGTTATAAGCGCCATTTTGGTCGAAAATGACTTATGAATGCCATCCTACTTAGAATGTTCTGATTTTTCGAATGCGCTAACTCTCATGGCTCTACGATGTCTTTAAAATTTTCACGATATGACAATAAACAAAACAGTTATGTCAATTGTTCTACAATTTAAAAATTTAAACCGCTCTCCTGAGCAATTTGGTTTTTGTCGCTTATACCCTATTACCTTTTAACCGTCGATATATATTCTGAATTAGTGCGATTTTGCGATCAGTCGTCGAAGCTACAAAATTATCTAGTGTAGGATACTTTCTGCCTAGCCTTTTTTCAACTATGTTCAAAATAAATCAAAATATTTTTATTTCACATAAACCACGACACATTTCTGACGTTCATTAGTGCCCATGTAGGGTTCTTATGAAAAGTCAGAAGCTAGGTGCACGGTTCCAATTTGTTGATTCATATGGAGAAGAGCCGACAAGACACTCCACGGTTACTCTTTTAAAAGTAATTGGCTTTTACAATGGTTTCAAATTACAGTGTTAATAGGTAGTGTTGCAAAGGACTCGAGTCCTCGAGTCGTAATTTTAAGGACTCGACTCAATTATGCAAGACTCAGCGTGCTCAAAAGGCTCGGAGTCTAGAGTCAAGCACTCGAGTCTTAAAAAGAACTCGAGTCTTAAAAAGGACTCGAGTCAAAAAGGACTCAAGTCTTAAAGTGAACTCGAGTCTTAAAGAAAAACTCGGAGCATGAAGATGAGACTTGACTTGAATAAAAGGTGATAAGTTCAAATTAGTGGTTATGATGTAATTATGCGTACAAATAAATCTAACGAGTTATTCATAGACTCGAATTCATTTTAACACTCAAGTCTTTTTTCAGACTCGAGTGGCTGTTAAATGATTAGGGCTCGGCCTGAGCCTAGACTCCGAGCCTTTTGAGGACACTGAGTCTTGCATAATTGAGGCGAGTCTTTAAAATTACGACTCGAGGACTCGAGTCCTTTGCAACACTAATAGGAGGACAGTGTAGGACTGTCAACAAGTACCAGCACTTCTAGCCAAGTTGATAATCTGCAATCGTTACGCTAGTCGAAAACTAATCAAAAGTATGGGAATGAAATCATCTCAACGTTAAGTCACGTGGTTAGAACAAACGAATAGAAAATTCGTAGCCAAGTTCACATCGTTCAAAATGATAGAATGAATTGTTATCGTTTCTACAATGTTCAACGCTATCCTTAGTTATAATGTCGTTTTTCTAAAGACATTGTAGAACGAGCGGCCGACTCAGGCGCGTCAACATGGCTACCAACTTATCGTTTTCTACAATTACTGACACCGAGGCGTTACGATTGGAGAACGGAATTCGACACGAAACGGTTGTAACTTGGCTAAGGGGGCTGGTACAAATTGACTATAGTCTACTGTTCTGTTGGGGTCGGTTTCCAGTCTACCCGGATCCAGCTGACCTACAGTATGACATGGAGGGATTGCCTATCTGATCTCCACAACCAAGTTGCTGGGTAACTCTACTACGCGGTAAGGGGCCGTTCAAGTATTACGTAAGCACTATAGGGGGGCGGGGGGGTCTTTGATTTGCTTATTTTTGATGACATGGGGGGTGGGGGAGTCTAGATGGTGATTACGTAAGCAGTAGTTATTCACTTTTTTACACTTATGGCAACCGACACATTGTCTTTGTGTGAAAATGTAACGCATTTTCAGGGATTCTCACAAATAATGTACACGTTTAGGCTTAGAACCGAGTAAGGAAATTACCTACCGCGCTCTATTCATCATTCTCCCGCCCTTATTCCAATTTATTTGCGGTCGGCGCAACATGTCTTTTTCTTCCACACTTTTCTATCATTCGTCATCTCAGTAGTCACTCCCTTTCTATCCATATCATAATTAACACAGTTCATCCAGCGTTTCTTTGGTCTCCCTCTATCTTAAAGCCTCTATTAATATTTTCCTCACGACATTTTTCTCATTCCTCCGTATCACGTGATCCGATACCATACCATGACAATCGATTCCCACACAAATTTTCAATTATTGGTGTCACTTTCAGACTTCATCTTATGTCCTCATTTTTCATTGTATCCATTCGTGTAACACCACACATCCCTCTCAACATTCTCATCTCAGCTGCATGCAATTGCCTTTCATTCATCCCTTTTAAGGCCCAACATTCTGACGCTTACAAGACAGCAGGTCTGACCATGGTTTTATATATCATCCCCTTAAGTTTAAGGGGGATGTGGGAGTCGCAGATTGTTCCTGTGACCTGCCGCCATTTCATCCATCCAGTGTTTATTCTGTGCTTAACCGTCCGATCTACTTCGCCATCACTTTGCACGAGTGATCCGAGATACCGAAAGTCGGAGCAGACCGAGAGAAGCACACCATCAAGCGCTATGGTTCCAGAGCTGGAGAGACCGCCGAAATCGCAGAACATATATTCGGTTCTGGTTCTGATGATTTTCAAGCCAACATTCTCCAGGTTCTGTTGCCACTTCTCCAATCTGCTCTGGATCTCAGACACATCTTCACCGACAAGAACAATGTCATCGGCAAACAGCATGCACCAGGTATGTCCGACGTCAGAGCGTCCATGATCAACAGGAAGAGGTAAGGACTTAGAGCCGATCCCTGGTACAGCCACATTGAACTCGTCGGTATTGCCAGCAGCCGACCGGACGTAGGTACGAGTTGACCGTACATAGCACGAATTAACTCTACATACTTCCCAGGCAACCCTTTCTCTTTCAGAGCCCACCACATCACATCCCGAGGTCCCTATCATACGCTTTCTCCAGATCAATGAACATCATGTGCAAGTCTTTGTGTGCACGTCTGTACTTCTTGCACAATTGCCAGAGTGCAAAAGTGCCGTCCATTGTTCCTCGCCCTGGCATAAACTCAAACTGATTCGAGGTAGTCTCACTCTCCTCTCGCAGTCTTTTCTCTATTACTTTCTCCCATACCTTCATACTATGTGACATGAGCTTTATCCCTCGATAGTTGTTGTAGTCCTGTACATCACCTTTATTCTTAAAGATGGGCACTAGGGAACTATTCCACCATTCTTGTGGGATCCCTCCTTCATGCAACAACTTATTGAAGAATTAAATATGTCAGCCACGTACATCCATCTTCTTTTAAACACTTCCATACTTTTACTACGAGTATATTTTTTTATTACCGCGCTCTATTCACTTGACTAAATTTCTTTCGTCAACCTATTGTTTGGTTTTTTTACTATTGACGATTTGACGTATTTTAAATGAATATTATATGCGTTAAAGTCCCCTATCCTAAATCTATTTTTTTTTTTCTAGAATTATAACTGCTGCTCATAAATAAAAAAACAGAGTACATTAAAATAAAAATGCATACAACAATGTTTACGTAAGCATGGGGAGGGGGGGTAAGAGCTTTGCTTACTTTTGATGACATGGGGGATGGGGGAGTAAAAAATTGTAATAAATGTGCTTACGTAATACTTGAACGGCCCCTAAGACCGGTTGTCAGACTTTTGTGCCTCTGACTTCACGTTACGACTGTTAAAGATCTTCGATTAACAGCAGGGACCAACGGCTTTACGTGCTTTCTGAGGCACGGAGGGGTCTTCGTATGTAAACATGGTCACATGGTCACTCATCCACGAATTGACCACGGTAAGAGTAGCTTAAGTTTTAATCGACCTATACGGCTGTTGGAACGAAGTTCCTTATCGCGCGTTGCGAAAGGGGGCTAGACGGAAAAAATTAAGACCAAAAGTTGTAACGACACTTTTTGCTATAGTTGTAAGCCGTGTGGCGTGCGCGTGTTTCTCTGTCTGTCTCTCTCTCTCATAGAAAGCAAGCCAGTTATTTTCGTTTCGTCTTTCTATTTCGCATTGTTTGTACTTATTTTACTGAACATTGCGGAGAATCATGTTCGTTTACTAACCAATTATTGGGAAAGCAAGAAATATCCATATATTAATACGTGAAGCGAAAACTTTGGATTCCCTTTTACGAATATTAGGCGGACGGAGGAGTATGAAATTTCGCACACTTATAGTTTATACAGAGAAAAAGTGACGAATGCTAATACTTTTTTTTTTAAATTATGCGTAAAAATACATTATTAAAATAAAATTACCTTATATTATTTTTTTTTAAGGTTTAATAATATTTTTACAATTCCTTCACTAATTAATCGAAAGGAACTTCGTTCCATCCGGGTGTCCCTTGACACCTCTCAAGTATTTTGTTTCTTAGCCATGAGCCCCTCTGTCTATTAGAGTGTAGAATTAAATTGTAGAAGACGTGACTAGCTCCAGTTTAAATCTTGAATTCAATCACAGAACACTCAAATTCTAACGTTTTTATTTAACGGTTTTTATCTAGACTGTCTTTGAAATAAGAACCTCACTATTTAAATATAGTTCTTTTTACAAAATTGACAATTGGTCTTTATGGTGCCGGACGTAAAGAATAGCACCGTCTCATTTCTTCCCGTGGGTGTCGCAAGAGGCGATTAAAGGACTTACTATAGAATCGGCAGCAGCGTTCTCTGTGCATTTTACCATCATACTGCGATCGCCAACCCACCTGCCAAGCGTGGCGATTATGGCAAACCGTCTCCAAATTTGGGAAGCCGTATGTCTAGCAGTGGACGTATTTAATCTGAAATAATGATGATGAATGTCCCCACTGCTGGGAAACAGGCCTTCTCTTCGTGAAGAGGGGACCATAATCAACCACGTGGGCCCAGTCGGGTTGGTAGATGTCACATGTCTACGAATTTTTGGTTCTAAGACATTCCGGTTTCCTCACGATGTTTTCCTTTACCATTTTAAGAGCAGTGGTGATGAAATTATGTACACAAAGTAAAGCGTTTGTCTAAGTTGGAACCGAAGACCTACTCGTAAGTCACGGCCGGTACCTCTGGGCCACTAGTGGTCTTCCGGCGTTGATGATTATGATGATTTTTTTATGCATTTATTTATTAGCGTTATTTAATCCGTCTCAAAAGTTCCGCCTTGGACTTTGTCAAACAGCGATGGAACGCAGTATTCTGGGTATTAAAAGACAAGACAGAATTCGGAACACCACGCTGCGTTTCAAAACAGGTATAACAGACGTAGGCAAAAAGGCTCAAATGGGATTGGGCGGACCACATTAGCCGTATGCAAGATGACCGCTGGGCAAAGGTCTGCACACAATGGGTGCCTGAAGATGGACGACGCCACCACGGTCGGCCCAGAAAGTGCTGGCGAGACGACCTAGATGCGTACCGCGACGACTGGTTTGAGGTGGCGCGGGACAAGAGTTCCTGGAAGAAATTGGGGGAGGTCTTTGCCCAGCAGTGGGACAGTATAGGCTAAAAAAAATCCCTTACATTTAGTTCGTATATTATCTTAGTTTTCGTGTACTTATTTATATTTTTTTAGTAAAATTAGTTTTTTACTTAAAATAAGGTTAGTATTGTTATATGTAAAGGCCGCCTTTAACAATGAAAGCCTCCTCCAAACCGCTCCATGTAGCTCTATCCTTGGCCATTCTGGGCCATAATTTTCTGGCAATTTATGCGATTTCGTCACTTAACCTTTTACATGGTCTCCCTTCCTTCGTTTTTGTATAGTGGATACCAATTTGTTATTTTTACACGCTTTTTATTAGCTTCACTTGTATGTTTGTATGTTTGTTTGTAACCGACTCCTTGTAGCGTGATTTTGACCCACTTTAAACGACCAGATTTCATTTAAACTCTGTAGACTTATCGAGGACCGATGACAATACTATTATTTCATAAATTTGTGTCATTATCCTTGCCAGGGTTACCATGACAGCAAATAAACTGTCTTCGAAAACTACGCTAACATACGTCTCAAAATTTGAAACACCCTAAAAAATAGAAAATAAATAATAGTTTAAAAAACACTAAAAAACCATCTTTCCATAGCCCTCTGTACATAAACTAGCCATGATGATATTGATGATCATAAATAGATAAATTAGACACTTTGAGGGGCTCATGGCTAACTAACAATGGAACCTGTAACGAAACTGAAGAGAGAGAGAGACAAGGGAAGAAATAATCGCTTCTAGATGAACAGACAGCTGTGCTGCTGGACAGTTTGTTGCGCCACTTCTTCTTCCCAGCTAAAGCACTAGGTAGTGGAGAAGGGCGGGTGTGCCGGGGGACTGTCTTATGTCATTTTTGACGTTCGATAAGTGCTGACTCTTAACATAACATCACGCCATTAATCCCAGAAAGGTAAGGCAGAGAATAACGTGGCTATATATTAACTGCTGTTTGGTTCGATACAAGGTTAAACTACGCTGGCTGAGGTTGCTCCGTGGATGGGTGGTGATTACATATCGAGACCCTTCCGTGCTTCGGAAAGCACGTAAAAGTCGTTATTATTCTTAGCGTGTCGATATCAATCTAAATATAGTCAGCCTGGAATTTGTCTACGAGCTTAGCACTTTCAGTAGCGTCCGTCAACTCTAGTGTGCAGACAACAGCCGCCCTAGCCAAGTTACAACCGTTTCGTGTCGAATTCTGTTCTCCAGTTGGTAACGCCTTGGTGTCAGCAATTGTAGAAAACGATAAGTTGGTAGCCATGTTGACGCGCCTGAGTCGGCCGCTCGTTCTATGATGTCTTTAGAAAAACGACATTATAACAAAGGATGTAGCGTTGAACATTGTAGAAACGATAACAATTCATTATATCATTTTGAACGATGTGAACTTGGCTACGAATTTTCTATTCGTTTGCTCTAACCACGTGACTTAACGTTGAGATGATTTCATTTCCTATACATTTGATTAGTTTTCGACTAGCGTTAACTATTGCAGATTATCAACTTGGCTAGGGGTGCACGCTGGACAAGATATTAAGTGCCGCATTGTTTGTGGGACAGCACCACATTTACACTCCAGGGCGGAGTCATCTGTGAATCTCCAACTGAGCAGGTTTTCTTTACTTCGGCCTACCTGAGTCCGGAGCCAATTTAAAGACTTCCAGGGAAGCCAAGGGAACTCGTGTCCAGGTGCGAGATTTTCTGCAGGTGGAACAAATGGGTTTGGTTAAGTGATTGTTCCCGGCTGTTATTGCACATCTTTGGTAGTCAGCCCGAAAGTCTGACAACCAGCACGCGTAGCATGACCGCCATAGAAACGGAATTTGTCGTCGGAAGAGAAGACAAAATGATAGATTGTATCGTAGAAAAATTGTGTAAAACTGAAAAGAAGAGATGTTTCTATTCTTCAGTCGACAAGAGTACGATGTCAAGTATGATGACTATTTCTCTGATGAGATAGAAACATTTTTACAGAATTAAAATACATAAGGAACTTTTTTTGTTCTTGGTAGACTAAACATAGAATTGGTCATGCTACGCCGGCAGTATTACCATGGGGTATCGTATTATCCAGTAAGATGGTTGTGGGAAGTCAGATAGGTGGTCAGATAGGAAGTTTTGAACAAAAGTGGAATGTTTTCTTTTTGTCTCATTACTTTGATCAGTCAGTGAGTCAGTCTTACCAAGAAGTATCGTGTTACCCAGTAACTGGGTTGTGGAGGTCAGATAGGCAGTCGCTCCATGTAAAATACTGGTACTCAGCTGCATCCGGTTAGATTGAAAGCTGACCCCTTTTATAGTTGAGAAAATGGTAGTCATTTTGATTGTAGACTAATCGTAAAATCACAGATTTTTGTAAGGGTACATTATATGAACTATAATCAAAAAGTATATATGGTACACATAAACAACCACGTTTAAAAAAAAACACCGTACCTAATTTCAATAGGGCACAAACACACTTATCACACTCAACACACGATTAATCGCAAAATCGCAAAGTCGCCGATCAGGAAAATACCTTAGAGATACGATCTTCAAGGCAGACGATATAATACTGCCGTAAGGGATGGGGGTTTTGGGCGTGGTCTACACAGACCCCGCCCATTTAAGGGGTGTCTCCAGACCACGCCTTACATCCCCTACTAAAATATTTATAGGAACATAATGGAAGGGGTTGATTCTCTTTGTTTTAGGGTGTAAGTGAGGTAAGTTATATTTGTTTTGTAGAAAAGGGGTAGAATTTATTTTGTTGTTATTTTTAGACAGTATCTTTTGTGTCCCTCTAAATGTAAGCAGGTTTGTACAAACACTGTTAAACGACACTCATGTTTTTTTTTAAGTTATGCGTGGTCATACATAAAAAAAGTACGCGTCGAATTCAGAACCTCCTCCGTTTTTTTTCGTCGATTAAAAACTAGATGAGGTCGGCGTTCCCTAACTGACTACTCTGAGAAGTCTCTTTTAAAGTCCATACATAATCTTGGTCAGATCATATGAAGACCATGTAGATTGATGTCTGAAATGGTCTCCGAGGGATCGAATTCCACATTAGATACTCCGCACAGCCCACAGAATTATCAGGCTGAAGTGGTGCTTTTAAAAATAATTGGCTTTGCAATGATTTCAACAAATATTGCTTACAGCTTTAGATTGATTGGGAGCAGTGGTGTCAGCCCCAACTTACCGAGTTGTACGTCGTGGATTCGAACCCAGGGCACGCGCGTCACTTTCAGTTAAAAATTTCATCACCACTGCTCTCAAAACGGTGAAGGAAAACATCGTGAGGAAACCGACATATCTTAGAACCAAAAATTCGAAGACATGTGACATCTACCAACCTGGACCGCATCGCAAAGCCCGCTTACCGAGAGGATGCCGATTATGGTCGACAGATATAGTTGAAGTTTAATAAGAAACCGATGGATGTTTTCGGATAAAATTGAATGGAAAATAAATAAATCATTTTAATCAATCTACTCGCAGTCCACCGCTGGGCATAGGCCTCTCCCAGGCGGCGCCACAACACTCTGAAAAACGTGTTGAACCTAGCATTGCTGAATGCATTTCAAATTAAGTCTTACAACCTTGAAATAAGATTGCATTTTCTTTGGCTCAATCGTCGGTAAATAGGGCAATTTTGCCCTTACCCATTCAAAAGTGAGAAATCGATTCAGTAGTAAATATGAGCAAACTACTTTCAGGACTTGCGTTTATTGTATTACACCTTGTATAAATACAAATGGTTGCTTTATCGCATCTTCATTCTCCAGACCTTGTCCCAATATATTTGTGGTCGGTGCAACATGTCTTTTTCTTCCACACTTCTCTATTAGTCGTCAATTCGTCATCTCAGTAGTCACCCCTTTTCTATCCATATCATAATTCACACAGTCCATCCATCGTCGCTTTATCGTATATGGCAGATAATAACATACGTAGTCTTCTTAACATTAATTATATTTAATAACTCCTTACAAAGCTTGCATGTTTACATAACTAGTTAGAGCCATTATTAGCACTACATAAATAGGAGCAGAAGGACCACTCCATACAGATTCTGAGTTGACCTGCACGATTAGTGACAATTGCGAACACTGACTGGACAGGTCCACTCAATTTGTGTGGTTCTTTCCTCAAAAGACCATTTCAGACACCAATCTACATGGTGTTCACATGATGTGACTGAGATTATGTCTGGACTTTAAAAGAGACTGTGACCTCTGAGTTTATTTTGACCTTCTCAGAGTAGTCAGATAGGAAACGCCAAATTTTAGGTTTAGTGTAATTAAAGCAATTAATTTGTTAGTGGCACTACAACGTGACAGGTAAGTTTTCCATGGACGTTGACCATCAATACCAAGACGCCTCCTTGCCTCGTAATATCAGTAACTGGTTTGTGGAGGTCTGAGAGGCAGTTGCTCCGACCAACCAACATAGGCATCATACTTTGTACTTCCTATATTATTTCTAAGATTTATACTGCATTTTTTTATTTTAAATTTTGAATAAAATATTCCATATTCTATAGTGAGGAAAAGGCTAGGCATATAATGATGGCCTTTGAAATCCATACTAATATTATAAATGCAAAAGTAACTCTGTCTGTCTGTCGGTCTGTCTGTCTGTCTGTCTGTCTCGCTTTCCTGCTAAAACTACTAGTAAATAGTAAAGTAAATTTTATTTCTCAAAAAACTTAATAATATTTCACAAAAAATAGTGAAGTAGTAGCTAAAACTACTGAACCGATTTAAATGAAATTTGGTACACAGATAGTTTAGAGCCTGAGAATGGACATAGGCTACTTTTTATCCCGGTAGTATGTTCCCGCGGGATAATTTCCGACCTCCACGCGGGCGAAGCCGCTGGCAAAAGCTAGTAGAATATATTGTTACGAGCTGGGGTTCGAAAACTTAAATTGAAACCAATTTTACCAAAAACACATAAACAGTTTAATTAATTAATCACAAAATACCGCAGTAATCACAATCGTCCAACAGCAGCACTTGTCTCGCTTGTACTGTATCACTTGAATCGCATTCAATCGCATCCGTAAACCGAACTGAACTGTCAGCCCAATAATCCGCTGTTATTTTATAAACCGAGCAGAACATTCGCGAACATTCAACACTTTGCCACAGTTTACAAGTAGCGTAGGAGCTTCCAGATACTTCCAGAGACAACTGTTTACTGTTAAATCTCGATATTCGATAATAGATGGCAGTGGCGTATACGTACAATTGTTCGTGTAGTACTTGCTACGTGATAACAGATGGCGTTAGCGTGTCGTTTCGATTTACGTAAGACTGCCCCATCCTTAGATGGAGTTAGCGTGATGTTTTTAGACTTTACTAGATCTACGTAACATCAATATGTATGACGATCACAAACAAATGCAGTGTGTGCGCTTGCACTCGCTGTATCGTGAAGCGTGTCTGTGTGAGTGTGTGTATGAGTCTGCCTTCTGACCTTCTGAGCTTATGCTTTTTTATTTTGTGTCTTTTTTGTTTGTAGTAAATAAATAATTACCGTTACTGCGCAAAGTCAAAGTGGGATATTGATTCAATATTACTTATAATGGTTTTGTTAAAAATATGATAAGACTTGCGGAAAATACCACGTATTTTGTCTCTATTGTTCCCCTTAGCTTATTTGAATGTGGATAAGGATATGTGGAGTGACGTATATATACAAAATGGCAGAGATATCAATGCACAAATTGTGACCATGTTGTTTAAAACTATTTAAAAACACCCTTAGCTGTTTAATTTTCCCATCCAACCCGTTCCTTGCTACCCTCTTCTAGCGACGCCCTTAGCCGGAACCGTACCCCACAGGAGGTGCCCTTAGCGAGTAGTCGCTCTAGTTTTAAGTTTTTAAGCCCTGGCTGGAGGCCTTAATTTATTAAGGTAGCCACAGGCAAGTCCGGTTAAGCAGCCAATGACCTCCTAGGTTGACCTGCGAGATATCAATCCCAAAAAAGAAAACTTAGCGGTCTAATACTGGTTTAAAATGTTTTTGTTAATAAAATGCTTGGAGGCTTCATACGAAAAAAAAACACATTAACCTAACAATATACGTTCTAAAAATATGCAGTGGTGGAGTAAAACGTAACTAGACAATTTTTTTATTGATACGTGAACGTCGCGGTCACCGCTTGTTGAGCGTGTTATATTTAGGGTCCAGGTAAATTTGATAAATCTATAGGATTATAATATTAGTATATTATAATCTATACTAATATTATAAAGCTGAAGAGTTTGTTTGTTTGAACACGGTAATCTCAGGTACTGCTGCTCCGAATTGAAAAATTAGGTACCTAGGGTTATACCAAGCATGGCTCGCTCAACAGCATATCCACGAGTCAAAAGGTTGTTTATTGGATATCTTTGGTGGGTATTTGGTTTGCCTTATCGAAGAGTTTTTCTTAGTAAAAACCTACCTGATTCATATATAACAAAATAAAATAAAGCATTACATTAGTACCTATACGCTATTAACTTATTGGTTTCATAATTAGGTATTGAATTAATTGAAAATACCAGTTTCGTCAGCAGGAAATTTCCACAATTTTTTAAAATAGTTTATGTGCAATAATTCAATTAGGTTATAGGTATGATACTTAAGTGGTTTATTTTAAGGTATTAGTCAGGGGAAGTCCTGCTACCATCAAACATAACCATTTATGTTGCCTAGCAGGGATGCTGGTGGCATAAAGGCACTAGCTTCGTCAAATTTCTTGCTCCCCCGACCCATCTCGTCGCATCGAATCGCCTGCCCGTGCGAGGTCTTCGTATTCGTGACCTTTTGCGTGTTACTTGGGTATTCAAAAACAATTTTTTTTTTAAATATTTTATTATTTACATTCTATTAGAATTGATTCTAGTTGCCCCTTCCAAAAGGTAGATTCGTATGGAGAAGAATGGGCGAGAAACTCTACCGTTACTCTTTTAAAATGTTTTACAATATTTTAGATACATTAATTAAATATTTATATTTGAAACCGATGCTCCTAGAATAAAATTACTATACCACAGTAAGTTACAGGTTTTTTTTTTTAATGGGACATTGGCATATAAATGAATTATATGATAGATACATGGTGCTCATATAATTACAAACATTGTAAAAGTATACGATGTTCTAAGAATAATAACAATAGGCTATTGACTTCATTTACACTCTGTGATGATTACTTAAACTCACACACTGACTTATTGTTATTAGCTATTGCTAATAACAATAACACACTGACTTATTGTTATTAGCTATTGCTAATAACAATAACACACTGACTTATTGTTATTAGCAATAGCTAATAACAATAAGTCAGTGTGTGAGTTTAAGTAATCATCACAGAGTGTAAATGAATGTCATAATAAAATAAAATGAAAAATAATTGAATATAAAAAATAATTAATTATACAATTCAATTAGCAACCAGTTTAATTTCGTCTAGTCTCTAGATTGTACTATGGAGCAGTATAACACAATAGTAGATACAGACTTGTGAAATATTTCAACTGTATCATCATTATGTGTCTAAACTTTTCCCAAATATGTTGGGGTTAGCTTCCAGTCTAACCGGATGCAGCAGAATACTTACCAGTATTTTACATGGAGCCACTGCCTATCTGACTTCCACAATCTAGCTAACGGTACCAAATTTCGTCCAAATCCGTTCAGCCGTTTTGGCGTTATTGAGTAATAAACATTCAAACGAACAAACTTTCTTATTTCTTAATCGGATTTAATAACCAATTATGAAATGAACAAAAAACCAACCGCAGAAAAATATCCTTGAAATGAATTGTTTAAAAATAACGCCATAAAAGCGTAAACACTTTAAAACGAACACAAAAAAGCAGTCCAATGACCAAATAATAAAAATACTATCACGTAAATAATTCACAACGACGCACTAACAAAACTATACCTATCTCACTCTAACTCATGTCTAATTCTGTCTCCTATCTCTGTCTCACGCTGAGTAATGTTCGAGATTCTGAGTTTACAATCGACTCACGCGCATCGGAGCGTCACTAATGTCAGGTAATGTCACAGTTAAGTAAATTAAGTGATACAATGTTTAACTGTTTATTTTAACTCTGATAGTTAAACTTACAAAACATCACGACTGCATTCGTAGCAGGAGCAGACAGCAGAGGTGTATCCATACTTTTAAGTTGTATATTGTGTGTTAAGGAACTGCCACGTCTAGTGGCCATAAGCTCAAGTCCTTAGTTCGAAACCCGAGTCGGCCACATTGTCATACGGTTTTTCATCCACTCTGGACTTTCTCAGTAGCAACCCGGAGTCTGGATTTGTGCCCGGTTGATTGCAATAGGCTCGGTCCTATTACGTGGGACATAAACATAATAGGCGTAACGTGCATGTACTATACAAAGGTGTATCTATTCATACACGAAATATTTTAAGGGGTACACCTGTAGGTGGTAAAGAAGATATAGAAGCAAAAATAAATTTTTTATCTAAGCGTTGAATTTTCGTAATTATTATAATTTTAAAACTGCTTGAGACGTTTTGCATAAAACCTTTACTCCAAATTTTATGAATGGCCCGCCTGACGCTGCGAGGGCGGCGACCGGACGGCACGAGCATGGCCGCGGTGTCTCGGGCCGTAAAAAATAAGAAGGAGCCAGTATTTCTTATGTGCGTCAAATAATTTATAAATATTAAATTTGAAAAAGATACATTTAGATTTTTTTTTTCGTTCCTGTAGCTTCTTTACCACCTACAGGTGTACCTCTTAAAATATTTCGTGTATGAATAGATACACCTTATACAGGATCAGTTTTTATCCAGTGCGCAAATTGTAACCATGAATTCAGCATATCATTCTAGACCCCCCAGCGTAGAAAATTTTCGTCGGTTATACAAAAAAAAAATCAGCTGTTCCATACATTTTGACCCCGTAGGTATTTCCTTTTTCTTTGAAACAGCTGATTTTTTTTTGTACAACTGACGTAAAATTTCCGCACTGGATAAAAACTTATCCTGTATAGGTTCACCTCTCCCTCTGGTACAAAACATGCATCATAAATTGGATCATTTTGGACCATATTGCGTTGACTTAGATGCTTGATTTCTTGAGATGTAGGTACGAAAAAATATCGGTATTAAAAGGGAGTCACCCATCCACGGACCGACCTCGGCAAGCGCTGTTTAACCTTGAAGATCGACCCGTGCAGCTGTTATTATCTAGCCACGAGCTCCTCAGAGAGAATAGACAAGTACTGAAGAAAAAGACATGCTGCACTGACATCAAATAAATTAGAATAGAATGATATCCGGAACCCGAAAAAAAAAACGACACCGATTAATGTAAGTAAAATTTTCGCAGCCGCCTTCGTGGAGTTTTATTTTAACCTTACTTTTGGCTTCAGCACCCTCGAAAACCATTAAAACGACACATATGACGAAAAATTGTATAATTCTCGCAGCCGCCAACTTGGAAATACATTTTAGCTTTAGTACTGGTTTCAGCCCCATTTACTTCCCGTGGGTTCGTAAAAGGCGACTAAGGGACTTACTGGAGAATGGGCAGCAGCGTTTTCTATCCTATTTACGATCGCCAACCCGCTTACCAAGCGTGGCGATTTAATGCCAAATTCTCCCAAATTAGGGGAGGCTGACGTTCAGGTTTACGGTTAAAATGAGGACGATAGCTTGATGCCTTCAGCATTCTCAAAAACTATCTCACTCTTTTTCTTACTCTGTCTATTATGTACAACTAGCTTCTGCCCGTGACTTCGTCCGCGTCAAATTTTCGCTCCCCTTCCCGTCGCATCGAATTGCCTGACAGTTTTCGTCCATTTTTCGTTTGCTGCTCCGCTCCTTTTGACCGTAGCGTGATGTTATATAGCCTATAGCCTTCCTCAATAAATAGGCTACCCAAGACAAAAATATTTTTTCAATTCCGACAGCTTTATAATATTAGTATAGATATAAAGTTGTACGGAGGGGGTATAAGGATAATACTTTTGTTACTCCTTTTTTTTGTGGTTGCGAAATCATCAAATGACGTCTCCCGCTCTGGGCGGAGCGGGAGGGCGTGTCAGACTTTTATTGACTAAAACTCACCCGTGTTCCTTCAGTTGCCCATATGCCAGGGTCACGGTAACTCTTCTTTCGAACAAATCTCGCGACCCTGGCAGGTCTTTCGTTACTCCTACCCCACGTTCCACGTTCCAGTTTCAATGTAGGCTACGTGCCGAAAGATCCTAGTATATTTACACCTACTCAGCCCACGTCTTTGGGGATTAGAAGCATGACATCTGTGAAAAATCTTCTTGAAGGTCGACCTGTGGGGCTGTTATTAATTATTATCTAGCAACGAGTCCGCCTTCAACAAGTTCCAAAATCAAGATGGCGATAACAGTTTCAATGTATGCCACGCGCCGAAAGATTCTTCTACATTTATACCTACTCTGTCAACATCTTCGTGGATTAAAGGCGTAATGTTAGTGAAAAACCAATGTCCCATTGTGTTGTCTCTCTGGTCCGCCTACACAGTGTTGTGATCAATCATTATTCCATTGTTGGCGACACGATACACATCCCGTGCGCATGCGCATACTAATTATTAGAAAGGAGTTATTTTTCATAGTCACAGCATTATTCTTTCTAGATTAATACGAGACTGTGTCTTTAGTTGTGTCCGAGTTCTTGGGCAGTAGTATAGAATACAAGCTGCGGCCCGCGACTTCGTCCGCGTCAAAATTTTGTTCCCCTGACCCTTCCCGTGGCATCGAATTGCCTGCCAGTTTTCTTCCATTTTTCATTGCTGCTCCGCTCCTTTTGATCGTAGCGTGATGTTATATAGCCTGCCTCAATAAATTGGCGTATACCTTAGGGCGTTCTACCTTACGTTTGTCGATTCGCGGTCTCCACTCAAGAACACGTCTACTCCAACGGTCATCGGTTCTACGGCTAATGTGGCCGGCCCATTGCCACTTCTGCTTGCTATGTGGACATTTTTGGTTTTCTGCCGGTTCACCTCATTCCGGTTTGTGAATGACTATTGTCAATACTTAACATAACAGTTATTTGTTCTAAATAATATAACAATTATAATATGACACAAAAATCAGTTACAGTTAGCATAATGGCGTCTTGAATGTAGTCTAAACTAACTTCTGCCCGCGACTCCGTTCGCGTTATGAAATTATTTTTATTTCACATAAATCTACACAGGCCCTTGTGAATCGTCAGAAGCTAGGTGCGCGGTTCCAAATTGTTGATTCCTATGGAGAAGAGCCGGCAAGACTATGGTTACTCTTTTAGAACTAATTGGCTTTTAAGATGGCTTCAAATTTCAGTGTAAATATAGGGTTGGGAGCTTAGCCTATAGCCTTCGATCAATAATAGCACATTTACATTTTTATGTACATTTTTGATCGAAGCCTATAGCCTTGGCTATCAAATGCAACCATAATTTTTCAAATATTTCTGCAGTTTCAGAGATTAGTGCGTTCAATACACATAAACTCTTTAGCTTAATTATATTAGTACAAAGTTGAAAAGGTTTTCATAAAAAAAAAAGATTATCAAAGGTTAAAGACATTCAGTAGGGGAGACCGGGGATGTTTGACTAAGTTTTGACTTAACCTCGTATATCTCTGATGTTTAACTTAATATAACAAAATCAACGATTGATATAGATAGAAGAACTATTCAGGTACCTAAAATACTAATCTAGAACCAATATATTTATCATTATAATACTTATTAAGTCGATTTTCTAACCCCTGACGCTTGGTCAACCTTCCCCATATCCGGGGTAAGTTGACCATAAGCATGGGGTAGGTTGACCTAGGCAGTAATTAGTGTAAATAAAGAGGATTAGGATAAAATGAAACATTAAAATGTACTTAATGATTTATAACTTTTTATTTAATTATAAACACACTTAAATTTGATATCCATTCTCGGTTATTAAGAACTTTAATTAAGGTAACAGTCTATTTTTAAACTATTTAAAGAAAAATTTAATTAAAAATAAGTAAGATTATTTTCTTATAGTTTTATTATTCTTTTTTGCATATTCGAATGCATACTTTCGTGTCTCATACGGTGTTAATCCATATAAATGTCAGCAGCCGTCTTCATATAAGCTTCCAGTTTATTTTCTTCGTCATCGCTAAATATCCGCCTATTTTTATAATATACCCCACCGCGTCCAGCTCTCCTGAGGTTCGGATTACTTTCTAGCTTTTTTTTAAGTTTAATTACATAACGATGTAACTTTTTGTATGGAATTTGATGTTTCTTTGATGTGGCGATAATGCTATTATTATCTAATTAGATTTTAACGACGTAAATAGTGCGCTCTCAATGGCTACGGAATGGTTTACCACAAATAACCTAGTTCTCAATGCTAAGAAAACGAAATGTATAAAGTTCGCCTTACCGAATGAATCTGGGACCCAATGTCGTTTTAGATAATGAGGTGCTTGAAACTGTACACTCGGCAGTTTTTCTGGGCATAACAGTAGACGCCAAACTTCAGTGGGGATCACATATATCAAGCCTAGCGGGAAGGCTCAGTTCGGCCGCCTACGCAGTAAGGAAAGTTAGACAGTACACGGACGTAGATACAGCTCGATTAGTCTATTTTAGTGTTTTTCATAGCATAATGTCCTACGGCATTCTGCTGTGGGGCAAAGCCGCGGACATTCAAAATATTTTTGTTCTTCAAAAACGAGCTGTTCGAGCGATTTACCAACTAGGTGCTAGAGTTTCTCTGAGAGATTTGTTTAAAGATATTGGTATTCTTACGGTGGCATCACAATTCATCTTCGCCAACATCTTATATATTAGGCAAAATATACACCTGTACACTAAAAACAGTGATATTCATAATATTAATACTAGAAATAAGGACAAACTACGTGCTGCCTTTCACCGGCTTCATAAGGTTCATAATTCTTTTGTTGGTCTTGGTATTACCTTTTATAACAAGCTTCCCTCTGCTTTACTAGATTTGCAGTTTAATGAGTTTAAAGCTAAAGTAAAATCCAACCTTTGTTCAAAGGCATATTATTCTATCAACGACTACTTAAACGATAAGAATAGTTGGTCGCTGTGATTAACTCAAGACAAACTCAACACAATGTTTATGTTCTTTCAATCCAGAATTAGCTTTCCTACTGACAGTTTATATGGGTAGTTCATATAATTGTTTTTTATTTATTTTTATATTTAACAGATTTTGTTAATTTATTTTTATTTTCTTTTAATTTCATTTATTGTGGACATAATCTACTCATTACAATGATTTTAAAAGAGTTGTATTGCAACATGTAGTTAGCTAGCGACCTCGTCAGCTGTTCATAATATTCTTGCCTGACCAACCGGCAGCAAGTTCGTCATGCTCCCTTAGATTTCACTGCTTGCGGTAATGTCGGGGGTCGGGTTACCACCTTCCCTCAAATATGGCGAGGGGGGTAATGGCTGACCTTTGCGTTGTGCTCGTGAACGGGTGCTGCTTGTGGTGACTGGTCGTCTTGCTGACCATGGTTTTTGTTATTGTTATTTGTATTAACTGTTATTTTATTCTACTCCGGAGGTGCTAGTTTAACTATTGTAACTTCAACTTAGCTATATGCATCAATGTAGGTATATGGATCATTTTGCATCGTTGAACATGTAAGCGGGCTCGCCCTTTATGCCTGGAGGCTTTATTTAGTTTTTAAGTTCTGTTTACGTTTATTGTTACTACTGTACTGTACTGTTTACGGATATCTTTTGGTACCTACATCACCCCTTTCAGTTTTTCTTTTGCTCATTTTCTGTAAAAATACAACTGTAATTTAGTATTTAAGACAATACCATAATAGTGTTTACATTGATGATGCACATTAACCATTAGCTCACACAATTCTTCAAAAAAAGTGTAAAATGTTGTGCTTATTTTATTAGTCTACCTACCCCGAACATTTGCCAACCAACCCCTGACGCTATATTGAATTTTACCTGCGTATCATATACAAACTCTGGCACTAACTTGGAAGCAATTCTGTGTAATATAGAATAAAACTATCATATTTATATTTGGCATAACAACAAACATTGTTTCTAACAGATCCATAGGCAAAATAACAAAAAAAGTACGAACGAAAAAAGTTACTTACCGAGACCAAAAATACAAAATGTGATGCCACTCACAAACGCCGTGCGACTGCAGCGGCTCACTTCGCACAAGTTGCGGAGAGGCATCGTCGCCTGTGATTTGTTAATGAAAAAACTTTTTACAAAAAAAAAACAACCGACTTCCTTAAGAAAACACTACAAAGTCAAAAATAGCGATTAGATTAGTGCGGAGTATCTACCACAACTAAAAAGTTAAAAAATAAAAACTTTTTATGAAGTCGGTTAAAAACAAGTGACGATGGCAAGTTAGTGTTGCTTAGTCTACCTGCCCCTATAGCCAACCATCCCCGGTCTCCCCTAGTTAGTAGTAGTGCTGGCTAAGCCTACAAAACCTTCAATAAAATGATGTATATGTTACCGGCCAAAACCCATTTTAGGATGAACTAGTTTCGCCTAGCCCAAACCAGTTCTCCTTTCTCATCAACATAATGACTCTACATGTTTATGTGTAACAGTTTACAACGGTTCAAGTTGGAATGATACGGTCAGTCCGTGACACTACATCGCTACTTTTACTGTAGTAGGCTGTACATGCTATTTCTCTTGTATTTTCTGCATAGCTCTATACTGAATTGTCCTATCGCATGTAGGGAGAACTGGTTTGGCCTTGGCGAAACTAGTTCAAACTAAAATTGGGTTTGGCCGGTAACATATTCATAAATAGACGTTATATAACTAATAATTATGTCTTTTATAAATAAAAGTGTTGCCATTTTAATGAAGTCATCTAATAAATTGACCAACACATCAAAAGCCAGTACCGAATAATTGTGACCATATGGGTACAATATTATGTACTGTGAACCATTTTATTGCCAACAGTTTCGAGACTTCATACCCGCTTGTTATTTATTTAAATTTGTCAATTAATTTGGAATTGTAACTGTCGAAATCAACATTTGTAGACACACAATATTTTGTAGAGAGAAGAGATCTGTAGAGTGTCGGACATTTTTTCCTTATATCACTGTTGTAGTAAGGTTCTGGCTTCTATAACTTTCATCATCATCATCTTCTTCATTATCATCATTTCAGACCAAAAATGTCAACAGCTGTACATAGACTTCCTCAAATTATGGGGGTTTGCAATAATCACCATGCTTGCCAGACGGGTTGGCGATCGCAGTATGGTGGTAAAATGCTTAGAGAACGCTGCTGTCCATTCTCCAGCCCTTAGTTGCCGACACTCACAAGGAGAAATGGGATGGTGCTATTCTTAATGTTGGGCACTACACAGAATACGGTCACCCATCCGCATACAAACCGTGGCCACCGCTGCTTAACCTGACTGAACGACCCCTGCGGTTGTTGTTGGGTGCCTATAATTCTGGAGGGCATTAAAAAACCCAGTGCAGTCATTAGTGGTTAGGTATCCAAGTACATGTTGTGAAACAAGCTAAATTAAGAACCTAAACTGGTTGGTTTAAGACTGGTTTTCACCATATTTGAGTGTTACAAATAAATGTTTGTTCGTCTTGTTGTTTGTTATGTTTGACAGGCCTGTTGGTCTAGTGGTTAGTGACCCTGACTGCTATGCCGGAGGTCGTGGGTTCGATTCCCACCCAGGACAAATGTTTGTGTGATGAGCACGATCATTTGTTCTGTGTCTGGGTGTAATTTATCTATAATATGTATGTATTTAGAAATATTGTACGCTGCCAGACTAGACCCCTACAATAGCATTTCAATAGCGCAGTGGAAGATATTATGGTGGGGTCCAGGAGACAAGAGTGGCGAGCGAAACTAGTCCGCCGTACGCGGAGCAGACAATATATAAGAGAACAACTCACCTACAATACAACAAAAGAACTTACCTGTTGGTTGAAGGACACTGCTCTGGTGCCAACCTGGAGTTATGTATGTAAGTGAGTGTATATGTATCGTGTTGTGACGTTACGAGTATTCTTCAGGTTAGAATCCGCTGCAATAAGGCTGGAGGCAATCACAGCATGCGGTCTTCAAATCACTCGTTCCCAATAGCGTCACTTGCACTTAACCTTCAAGGTTCTTCAATGTCAAGAAATATCCAAATTCAGCCCGTATTATTTCACCAAGATAGGGGTTATTAACACACACAACTGGGTCATGACCTATTGTCACCAAAACGACCGGGGTAAGGGATTACTTTACAAAAAGATCGCGAGACTCAAGCGGCGACGTGTTCCCTTTTTTCCCACCAAAATCCAAGAGGAAGCGTCAAGTGTCAAAATCAAACTGACAAGTCAGATGTCATTCCGTTCGATGGCGCGTTCCGAAACTACTTTAAACGGGACCAAACATCTACCCCCCCCGGACGGGCCTTCCCGTCCGCTAATCACTTGGCAATCCCGACAAGGTTGCGTTTTATCAGTCCACCTGACGCGCTGCTGGAGGATGTGCAAATACTCCAAGCTCCAACGCTTCCAAAAACTCTGAGCGAGCTGCTGCACCAACTGAAACCGCGATAACCAATTTTGGCTCGCATCGACAAAAGGGTGCTCCGGCAGGGCGGCAAGTGGCTGTCAAATCAAAAAATGGCCCGGGGTCAGGGCCTCCAAGACGTTCAGGTCCGTAAACAGCGGGCACAATGGACGCGAGTTCAATACAGCTTCAACACGGAAAATACCGTAGCTGACTCCTTAAAGGTGAGAACGGTGTCTCCCAACAATCTGCGCCAGAGTTCCTGTGCCGCTTTCACCGCGGCCTCAAAAATACCCCCCCTATGGGGGCAGGCTGGCGGGTCAAACAACAACAAACAACAAAAACAACCAAACAACAATAACAACCAAACAACAACAACAACAATTTAACCAAATGGCCCTCCTTAGGCAACAAAAGGGGGTGACGGACCCCATAAGGAAGGCTAGAGTGACTCCACCGTCAACAACCAAACAACAAAAGACCTGTATCGTCCAAAAGGGGTTCAACTTAATAACGGCTCCCGACAATATCCAAAACTCTCGCTGCAGAATGGCCAACAGCGCATTGCAACCGGCATGCGAGTTCTTAATGTGACGATCAGTCACCAACAAATCAACAACAAACAACAATTCAACAATTTGTCGAGGGAGCTTTATCGACTCAGCAAAACTCAGGGTCCTTTGTTCCAACAGCGAGCACCTTGAGCCCGGGCAAAGGACCCGACATCAAGACTGGCGATCGAGGCCAATCATCCTCGGGATGAGTCAGCCAGTCTGGTCCCCACCATAGGGGGTAAGCAAACAAGCGGGGTGCCATGCACCCACGTGAGGCCACGGCGCCTGGGTTCAAATCTCCAGGCACGTGCCTCCAAATCAATGGCGTTTCAGAAGTTTGAATCTGGGACACTCGGTTCGCAATAAAGACCTCCAAAGAGTGGACGGACGTCATCAACCAACACAAAACAATTTGACTGTCCGTCCAGGTGTAAGAAACCCGAATGTCCACAGTTCCACCCAAAGTGTGAGCAACGTGGTTCAATAGACGCACAAGACGCGCCACCCCTGACAATTCAACTTAGGGATGGTCAGTGCCGTCCGGAGGGGGGCCACCTTGCTCTTGGCCAAGACCAGTGACAAATTCACCTGGCCTGTTGCGCAGACGGTGCGCAGACAAACAACAGCTGCATAACTGTGCGAAGACGCATCACAAACAAGGGTAGCAGTGTAGCTCCCAGGGGGGAGGATAGCGCGGGGTAACACGACCTCGTTGACTGCAGGGAGTGCGGATACAAATTGGAGCCAATCTTCCAACAGGGTTTCCCGAATTGGCTCGTCCCAGCCAAGTCCCGCAGTCCAAAGGCGCTCAAGAAAACAATTTTGCCCAAAACAATGCAAACAAACAACAAAGCAATAGACAAAAGGCAACCCTGGGCTCCCATGTCCATAATGACACGGACCACAACAGAGTCCCCCGTGGGCCCCCAGACCTGACCGATACCGTTGGCAACAAAACCGTGTCGATCTGAGGGGTACCTTAGCGGGGCAGGCGCTAATGTCCTAACAATGCCTGGGCGGCGACCGATCGCCGCACACCCAGGCTCCGCACCCAAGCTCAAGTCCCTCGCGACGAGGATGGAGGCCAAACTCCTCGTCCGCGCGGTGTCCCACGCGCCATCGCTGGATGGGCATATCCCACCGGAGGCCTGAATGGCGGGGGGCGTGACTCCAACCGGGGACGTTCCGCCAAAGGAGGGGAGGGAAGGCGGTGCTGGTCTGGCCAGCGCTGCCCAGCAACAACTGCGTAATCGCCTTTACGCGGGGAGACCAAATGGCGGTCGCGCGGCTCCCGATCAACTTACGCGGGGGGTGGAGTGCGGCGCTCAAAATTGCGGGCCTCTCCCCGGTTCTGAACCGGCGAGGCAGAAGCCCGGTGACCAACTCCATGGTACCCCCCCGTGCGCGAACCTTCATCAGAGGCTGGTCTGCCAGCGTGGTTCGCGTTAGCGCACAATATGTCCAAATGGGACCCCCCACAAATTCTACAAGGGCGGGGGTTGGGGCAGTCCCGATGGAAGTGAGCCCCCAAACAAGAGAAGCACATGCGGCGTGCATTGGCAATTCGGCGGCGGGCACTCACGTGCAACTTCAAAAAGGCCGCGCAACTTGCCATGCCATGCCCCGTGTCCCTACAAAACTCACAACCAGGACGACTCTGGGTGCCAGCAAAACGAGCGGCGGGGCGACCATCAACAGGCCCGCGAGCCCTAGTCCGTCCCTGGTCTCGTGGCCGGGAAGACGGCTGGCATGACTCAGTGGCAACGCCAGAGTTGTCCACAAACCGACACTCATCCTCCAAAAATTGGACGAGGTCATCAAATGGGGGGAGATATGTGACACTATCCCCACCATACTTTTGCTCGAAACGAGCCCTCAAATCGGCAGGAAGCCGTTGCAGCACAACGTGCACCAAAAGGTTAGACCAATGGTCCACCGGCAAGTCCAATTGCTTTAAAGCGTTGGTCGCTGCCACCAACGGGTTCAACAGGTCAGTACGCAATGCTGACAATCCAGTAATGACCGGTAACCCCAAAATCAATTCAATATGAACGTCAGCCAAAAAACGTTTATTTTGGTACCGCCGGGTGAGTAGCTCCACAGCGGTAGGGTAGGCTGAGTCAGTCAACGACAGATGCTGTACCAAGGCTCGGGCCTCACCTTCTAGGACAGACAACAAATAGGCCAACTTTTGGGCGGGTCTGAGGTCCGAGCGTGCATCAACCAAACTTTCAAACAGGTTTTGGAAACCTAACCACTGGTCCAAGCGACCGTTAAAGTGTGGCAGTTCCAAGGTAGGCAGTCTACTCAATAGTCCGGGACCTGAAACAACCGAGGTCTCCGGTTTGACCTGGACAGGTGTCCGGCTCCCCAATATTTCCCGAGCACGTTGACCAATGACATCCCCCAGGTCCAAGATCTGGTCGTAGTCAGCAAGGACCTTGTCACGTGCTGCCTGATCCAGCACTTCCAGAGCCACATCACAAATGTACTCGTTGTAGCGGGTAAGCAGAGCATCAACGTTGCCGAGTCTCACGTTCAACTGCTCGAACCGAGCCAGAGTGACCGCTTCAAGATCCGGGCGCTCAGCGGTTGCTGCAGCTGAAGTGAACCACCGTAGCTGTGTGGTCAATCCACTGATTGCCTCTCTCACCGCTTTGTGTGCCATTGCACAAACAATACAATTCAAACAAACCAAGCAAAATAATCAAATAACAAAGTGCAAACAATCAATTACAAAATAACTACAAGCAAACAATCAAACTACCAAACTGACTAATCAGCAACTCAAGAAATAACAATATATTGGTTTCAATTAAAAAAAACTTTTATTTCAATCCAAAACCAATATCAACGTTCAAAAAATTATATTTCACATTCAATTCAAAATTCAAATTCAAATCCAATTCCAAATGTTAAGTTCACAAACCACTTTGTTAATGGTACAACAATAATGAACCTTTATTCCAATTTAAAACAATGGTAATACTCAAAAATGCCAATTTCAAATATTAATTTTCACAAACAACCATATCAATGGTACAAAACTCAATATTTTAATGTCTTCCTTCAATACAACACAGAGGTCAAATAACAACAACAAGAGGTTATAACATAGCTCAATCTAACCAACTCCGTTAGCATATGCAAACCTGGTTGACCCCGGCAATATGAGTTACTCAACTCAACAAATTTACAAATTATTTCAAACAAACAAGCAATCATAGTTAACAAATATTTACAGCGTATTACTACTTCCCTTATAGAGACTGCCAAGTAATTAGCCTACTGTAAATTACCAATTTGGTGGTTATGTCTTATAACCGCGCTCTGAATACCAAAAATGTACGCTGCCAGACTAGACCCCTACAATAGCATTTCAATAGCGCAGTGGAAGATATTATGGTGGGGTCCAGGAGACAAGAGTGGCGAGCGAAACTAGTCCGCCGTACGCGGAGCAGACAATATATAAGAGAACAACTCACCTACAATACAACAAAAGAACTTACCTGTTGGTTGAAGGACACTGCTCTGGTGCCAACCTGGAGTTATGTATGTAAGTGAGTGTATATGTATCGTGTTGTGACGTTACGAGTATTCTTCAGGTTAGAATCCGCTGCAATAAGGCTGGAGGCAATCACAGCATGCGGTCTTCAAATCACTCGTTCCCAATAGCGTCACTTGCACTTAACCTTCAAGGTTCTTCAATGTCAAGAAATATCCAAATTCAGCCCGTATTATTTCACCAAGATAGGGGTTATTAACACACACAACTGGGTCATGACCTATTGTCACCAAAACGACCGGGGTAAGGGATTACTTTACAAAAAGATCGCGAGACTCAAGCGGCGACGTGTTCCCTTTTTTCCCACCAAAATCCAAGAGGAAGCGTCAAGTGTCAAAATCAAACTGACAAGTCAGATGTCATTCCGTTCGATGGCGCGTTCCGAAACTACTTTAAACGGGACCAAACAAATATATAAGTATGTTTATCAGTTGTCTAGTACCCATAACACAAGCTCTGCTTAGCTTGGGACTAGATGGCGTTGTGTGATAGTTGTGGAATATTATTATATTATTATTATTATGTCTTTATTGCCATAAAAACAAGTTACAGAAAATTTGAGACCCTGGCTCCAGAGCTAGGTTAAAGTACCTGTAGTTCAGGAGTCAGTGACTTCTTCCATTTAGGTTGTTAATATTCATGTTTTATGCAGAAAATTGTGACTTTATGCAGCTATGCTGCGAGAAAAGCTAAGCTACGAAAATATGTGACCGTTTCCACTAATACTATGCTGTGTAGCGAAGCAACATGGCACGCATGCATGCATGGCACGCAAGAATCAATGCACATTTTTTTTACCGACTTGAAAAAGGAGCATGTTCTCAATTCGGATGTTTATATCTATACTTACTTAATATTACAAAACTGAAGAGTTTGTTTGTTTGATCGAACGCGCTAATCTCAGGAACTCCTGGTCCGAATTGAAAAATTCTTATAGTTTTGGGTAGCTTATGTATTTGCGTATTTGTTCCTTTTATACATAAATTCTATAATTAATATAGCCAACCATAAATGTATTTTGTTTGCTGATGACATTTCTATTATTGTGACCACTGATAAGAAAAAAGTACGATTGTCGATCATGAGACAGAATAACACTATTGAAAGTCTAATTGAATATCTAAATACAAATAATTTATCAATAAATCTTAAAATCAGTTTATATACAATTTAATTAATCTAATAATGCTAAATACAACGTTAAAATGAATATACATAAAATTGATGAAGTGACGCAAACTAAATTTTTAGGCCTAACCTTAGATAAAGACATAAACTGGAAAGCACATATTGATACGGTTTCAAAGCGGATAAATAAGTTCGTATATGCACTTTAAAAAGTCAGAAATATAACAAACGTTAAAACGGCGATAACGTCCTACCATGCATACGTTGAATCGGTGCTCCGCTATGGATTGATAATGTGGGGCAATAGCACAGACCAAAATAGAGCATTTATTGCACAGAAAATGCATTAGAGCAATAAACGGGCTTCGACCTGACGAATCCTGTAGGTTGATATTTAAAAAGCTTGGCTTGTTGCCGCTACCGTCTCTGTACTTATATGAAACATGTATGTTTGTGAGGAAGCATAAGGAATTATTTTGTAATGCAGATGACTTATATCCTCGTAACCGACGTGACCCCCACAGGCTCGTACTGGATCTCCTTCCGAGACTAGCTAAATATAATAAAAGTTGTATATCTATGTGTGTACGTATATACAATAAGATACCAAGTAATCTCAAGATTTTAAATTTGAGATTATTTAGAAAAAAACTGCATGAATGGCTGTGTAGTCATAGTTTTTATAGTGTCAAAGAATTCTTAGATTATAAATGTTAAATATGTGTAAATTTGTACGCTTATAACTGTTAAGCAAAACATGTATGCTCTTGTAATTTTTTTTACCATCTTTTATACCATGTTTTTTAGCAAATAAATATTATTCTATTCTATTCTACGTATTGAGGAAGGCTATATAACATCACGCTACAACCTAGAGGAGCGGAGCAGTAATGAAAAATGTTGCAGGAACGGGGAAAATCGCACGGGTAGACGATTCGACGCGACGGGAAGGGCCCAGAACAAACATTTTTCCGCGGACGAAGTCGCGGGCAGAAGCTAGTTATATATATTTTTTATGTATGTTCGGCCATAACTCCGTCATACATACAACATTAATTTTTGTTTATGCAAAACCCGAAACACGGGTCTAGTATTATTATGTAAAGAATCTATGAAAAAAATTTCAAAACTGTATCATTAATAATCACAAAGTTATAAGCTTGACAAGTTACCTGGTTGTCCACGCAAAAACATGTGCAGATCACCACAAACAGCTAGTGTACGTACCATCTCCGTGTAATTGACGTTTGAGTACGAGAAAGACATGATAATTTTAAAATCGAAACAAAACAATAAGGCCCCGCGACTTGGAAGCGTAATTAAATATTTTTGGTACAAAATATAACATGGTGTAAAAATTATTGGAATCGATTCAGTTACTGATTCTGAACAAACTATATTCAGGTTTCGCATATACTAAAAATAATCTTGTATATTGACGGATTTCCAAAATTCTTTTTTTGTTCGTAAGGAGTTTAGTTTGAAATGGTCCCATATAAATTTCATATAGATCTGATGATGAGTTCCGGAGACAGACACCGGAAATCTTCAAAAAAACCGGCTAAGTGCGAGTCGGACTCGCGCACCGAGGGTTCCGTACAAACCTGTAGGTATCCTCGGTTTATGCATAAGGTTTATGTTTATGAAATTAATTTTTTTTTTTTAATTTTTATATTTGAGTTGATTGAATGAAAGGTAAATTGCGGTTTACGATTTATGACGTATTAAAAAAAAAACTACTGACTGGATCTCGTTCAAACCAATTTTCAGTGGAAGTTTATATGGTTATATACATCATATATTTTTTTAGTTTTATCATTCTCTTATTTTAGAAGTTACGGGGGGGGGGGGACACTCATTTTACCACTTTCGAAGTGTCTCTCGCGCAAACTATTCAGTTTAGATAAAAATGATATTAGAAACCTCATTACCATTTTTGAAGACCTATTCATAGATACCCTACACGTATGGGTTTGATGAATTTTTTTTTTGAGTTTCAGTTCTAACTATGGGGAACCCCAAAATTTATTGTTTTTTTTTTCTAGTTTAGTATGAAAATCTTAATGTGGTTCACAGAATACATCTACTTACCAAGTTTCAACAGCATAATCAAAAATCAAAAAATCAAATCAAAAATGTTTTATTTCAATTATTACACGTTGTACATTAAACTGTTGGTGGCGTCTCCTTTTAAGCATATAGATGCCTGTGCCAGGAGGCGCCGGACTTTTAAATCCTTTAATTAGTGTAACATTAACATGTAAGCAAAATTTATGAATAAGAAATTTTTATTTATAATCATTAGTCTGTTGGTGGGTGTGTATATGTGTGCATGTATGCGTGTGTATGAATGTACATGAGTGTGTGTGTGTATGTGTGTCCGATTATTTTATTCGTAAGCGATTTTACTTTATATTTAATAGAAGATTCTCTACGTCGTCGTAGCATAAATTGTTTATCCACTTAACCAGCAACGATTTGCATTCTTTAAACGGTTTAGTATGTATATCTATTTGTTTATTCATTTTATTATACATATAAGAAAGACGAGCGTTTATCGTACTGAATATTAGCAAATTCTGTTTTTACAAAAGTAGTTGAAGCAATATTGTGTTTCCTTCTTCTAGCTAATATATTAGGATCTAAGGGTAGGGTTTCTGCCGGGGTCGCGTGATTGTTCGAAAGAGATACCGTGACCCTGGCACATGGGCAACTGAAGGAACACGGGTGGGTTTTAGTCAGTAAAAGTCTGACATGCCCTCCCGCTCCGCCCAGAGCGGGAGAAGTCATTTGATGATTTCCCATCCAAAAAAAAAAGGGTAGGGTTTTATATTTTTTTAATACTATGTGTATAATATATAATTTTCGGACCGATAATAAATTACTTAAATTGCTCATTGGTGGCAAAGGTCCTTTTTTTGAAGTAAATTACTTTTATTAATGTCCGCTGCGCTCTTTCAACATCAAGAAAACGTGTTTTGCGCGCGCCCCCCCAAATGGGGATACAATATATTATTACAGATTGAACTAGTGCGATATATACTTCATTTAGAAGATTTTTTGCTGAGTCACTACTTGGGACTATGTGTCGTAATGTTTTAAAAATCTAAATAAATTTTCTTATTCTCGCAGTAATTTGTTCAATTTGGGGGTACCAAGACAAACTTTGGTCCAACATTATACCTAAGTACTTGACCTGATTAACTTTACTGATGATTGGACAACTGCAGTCGTAATCAACTGTCCTCTTACACTTATGTAGTTATTTTAATGTTGAAATTAGGTTCTGGTTGGACATTTTTATATATTGAGAAGCAGATGTAATTAGTTTTGCTTGTGTTTAATGAAAGAAGATTTGTTTTTAACCATGAAGCCACTTGTAACATACCTTTTTCTGTGTTCGTTTTGGTTTCAGCCCAGGTTGAGCCAGTGAAGACGATTGCGGTGTCGTCGGCATACGAAAATATTTTTGCTTTAAGTCGTTTAAATATATTAAGAATAGTGTAGGACCCAGAACGCTACCTTGAGGTACGCCGCATGTTACATCAACGTCCTTGCTGACAAAGTTACCTAGTTTAACCTTCTGCTTTCTGTTTGTCAAGTAATCGGCAAATATAGATAGTTGTGTATCTGTAATACCAATTTTTTCTAATTTTTTAATAAGGATGGGGATAGACACCGTGTCGAATGCCTTTTTTAGGTCTATAAAAACCGATAAACACCTAGTTCTTTTGTTAGTACTGTAGTTAAAGACGTGATAGCGTCTTCCGTAGAAGTACCACGTCCAAAGTCAAATTGAGATGGAGATAAAATATTGTTGGTTTGAAGATAGTTTATTAATCTAGAATTTAAAAGTTTTTCTAATATTTTTGCAATAACAGGAATAACAGAAATTGGTCTATAGTTATTAACATCGCTCTCCTGTCCACCCTTGTATATGGGGGTTATTATTGATTTTTTTAAAGAGTTAGGAAAGATGCCTTGTTTAAAACAAAGATTAGTTAGGTGCGTTATAATTGGAATTATTTCATGTTTTACATGTTTAAGGTACCTAGTGGAGATATTGTCCCATCCTGGAGCACTGTCTGATTTTAGAGAGTTTATTATACTATTTACTTCATTGATATCTGTATCCAGCAGAACAAAAGATTTAGAGAGACTAGGTAAGGAACGGAGGTATAGATTTAGGTCATTCTGGGTTACGGTTTGTTGGATGTTGTTTGCCAGTTGGTTTCCAATATTTGCGAAATATTTATTAATAAAATTTGCTGATTCTGTAGGTGACGCTTTTAGATTAGTTAATTCAGAGTTAGTTCTAGTAGATTTATTTGTATATGTGATACTTTTCAGGTTTTTCCAGAGAAGTTTGTTGTTGTTTAACGATTTATTAATAAGGTTCCTTTCATATTTTCTTTTTAGTTTTTTTATAAGGTTGTTGCAATGATTTCTGTAACGTGCATTTGTAATTTTTTTTATTTAAGACCTTCTGTTAAACATTCTGCTATGTAATTAGGGTTTTCAGAAAAAAGTAATGTTGATAGATTTTTTTCTTTTAAATATTGTAAGGCACTTTCAATATCAATTTTGGTAATAATTATTGATGTAGTTTGGTAATGTTTTGTTTTAGATAACGACAAAAAGGTTGTACGGTGGTCTGTAATCGTAGTGCGTAGGATGGCAATAAAAGCAGAATGCCGTTTCCTATTTATTTTTAGCATAAAGTGGTCAAGATAATTCGTTTCCCTTGTAATTAAGGTGTGACCGGAGAGAATACCATAACCTGATAACATATCCAGGTATGATGTTCTATTTTTAAGTTCATATGTTTGTTCAGTGTTTTAGGCCTTATGTTGATATTGATGTCACCAGCAACTATAATATTCCGTTTTTGAGAATTTAGATTATCTAAGTGGAGTGCCAAAGAGTTTATAAAAGGTTCCGCGTTAGTGTTTGATGGTGAACGATAAATACCTAAAATGATATTATTAAATATATTTATTTGAAGGCATGATGCATGGCATAAGCTTAATTCTGTGACACTGGCTTTTAAGGTGTCCTTGATATATACTACAACGCCGTCATTTTGATTAAGTTGACGTGTTGTAGCGTAGGAAAGATACTTGGTTAATGTCGGTATAGGTTTATTTGGATCAAGTCGGCATTCAGTCAGAATTATAACATCTGTTTCAAAATTGAAGCAAGACATATTTGCTATGAAGTCATCGAAATTGCGATATATGCTCCTAATATTTTGGGAAATTATGGTAAGGTCACTTTTATTTATGTTATAGTGGTGAGCGAGTTCACTACAATCGCACTCTATCGATCTTGCAATACTCAAATTATGGTTTGTAGTAAATCATCCATTGCTATGTTTTATTAAATACACGGTACATTTAAACATCTGGGTATTATTTACATGTAATGTTTGAACCCGTAGGAACACATGCCATATGAATAATAATATGAGTTTTAGGGATGTATAACAATTATTTTGTCGTAATTTTATTGTTCTGTAAATATTAATCAATATATTTTTAATTATTAATTTGTTTTTATGTCTATATATTGTACTGTTTAGTTGCCTGTAATTAATTAAAATTAACTTAATTGTAATTAAACTTTTAGATCTATAATATGTATGATAATGATTGTGTGTGTATGCGTTTGTTGGTGTATTTGGCGGAATGAAACATAATGTAATTTGTGTGAATGTCGAGTAGATGTAACAGACTTTACATACCCAGTTTGACAAGCACAGAAAATAATCAAATAAGCAGTTCATAAAAAGTAAGAATAAAATAAACTTGAATAAAAGTAAAAAGGCTACGCACCATAAGTAGGGCAGAACATGCATACTAAACACTAATAAATAGAATGAAACTAAAAGTGATAATAGTAATTCCTTATTTTTTAACGCAGATAAGCACTTTTCAGATGTGATTTGGATGGCTTTTTCGTCTGGCTGAATTTTCATGAGAATTTTTCCATTAACACTCCAGCAGGATAGTTTATGTGTCTTAGTATATTGACGACATTCATAGAATAGTTTCCTCATGGAGGGACTGAGATGTTCAGCAGCATAAATGGGTGATTTGACTCCAGGCAGCCCAATTGATTCAGTGTTTAGCTTATCATTTAGTGACCGCGCTTTAGCATTATCACGCATAGCTCTTATAGTTTCTGAGAAAAGTGGCTGTGACATACGGACGGACAGACAGACAGACAGACATGACGAATCTATAAGGGTTCCGTTTTTGCCATTTGGCAACGTAACCCTAAAAATGACAGCAAATCAACCGCGATTTCTGCTATCGCTTATATATGCATAGTTTGTTTGGAACAGTTTCTTAAGAGTATGGGAAGACCCCTTTTAATTTTTAAAATTATTTTATTCTTACTCTTATAGCGACCACAATTGCTGCGTATTTTACCAACATACTGCGATCGCCAATTCGCCTGCCAAACGTGGCGATTATGGCAATTATTTTTGTCGCACTGAGCTACACTCCAGCATTCTCAATGGTCGGTTCAACACCCACAGTTGAAAATAGAAGATACGTAAAAAAATCGCAGATTTTTCGTGCAATCTACTTTCAACTCTCTGCTTACCGCCGAGAGTAGAAAATGGAACAGTATGTAGTCGAACCGTTTGAATATAAGTTTACATCCGTGTCATTATCTACCTGCCTTTTCACAACATGTTGGGATCAGCTTCCAGTCTAACCGGATGCAGCTGAGTATCAGTATTTTACATGGAGCGACTGCCTATCTGACCTCCACAACCCAGTTACTGGGTAATACGATACCCCTTGGTAAGACTGGTTGTCAGACTTTCGGGCTTCAGACGACCCGTAACGACTGTCTAAGATCTACGAAAGACAGCCGGGACCAACGGCTTAACGTGCTTTCCGAGGCACGGAGGGTATGTAAAGATGGTCACCCAATGGTCACCCATCACGAACTAACCGCGGCAAGCTCAGCTTAACCTGAATGATCAATCCGTGTAGCTGTTACTACGTAGCCAGACGCCCCTCTCTATTTACGTCCTTGTGCAGGTACGTCGATTTAGTATTTTGTACATTTTAGTTACGGAACCCTAAAAATAACCAGTATCTAAAATCTTGGAAAAAATTATACCCCAATACATTTTTCCTATTTGTAATTAAATGGTTTTTACGTGGCAAACATTCAAGATGGCCGACCAATATGGATTTTAATTTGTGAATACACAAGGACGAAGTAAACGTAGTAAGTAAGAAAGACCTCAATACTATACCAAGAACCCGTCTTGCATATACGCTTATTTTACCATCACTATTATCTACTATTCAAACAACTTGAAACTTTATTTTCTAAGTACTAAGGATCATAACAACTGCAAATTGGAATGGCAAAATCATTCCAGTTACGCTAGTAGCAAAGTTATTGTAGTGAAGAAATAAAAGACAATAGTCTTTAATACTTTGGAATAGAGGCTTCTATGTATGTATGAGTAACATGGTTGTGTTACATCCGTGTCAATTTGCTTGAATAAAACCAGATATTTGTGTTGCCAGGATAATAAAATTTCGCCTGTATTTCTGGGAAATCAGTTGAATATTAGGGCAATTAAAAATATATCTTGGTAGTTTACCATATAAAATAATACCGTTAGTGAAATTTCGAAATTAAAATTTAAACGAAATTCTTTAATGCTATAGTTACTTACAGCACGACTAATCTGCATGCCTTTTAATTTACAATCAAAATGTTAGTGTATAAAGGTATTTATTTTACTTCCCTATAGTTGACATAACTTATTTAGAAAATTGTGGAGCAGTATGCCTGGAAAGGTTTGAGGCAGGCCTTGTTTTAACAGTTGGTCAGAACAGGGTAAAAAAATATCACTGATATATCTCTGCCAACTTAGTTACGTGTGTCGCGCTTCTTATGTTCCGGTGCGTTTTGGGGGACTGTCTTAAGTAATTTTTACGTTCGAAAAATGCTGATCTTCAGCGTAATTTGAATAAATGACTTATGATTTTGATTTTCCGAAAATAATTCCTCCATTCTTTTAATAGGTTTCATTACTGCTACCTTCAACGACTATCGTGGGACCGCAATAGAAGATGTTTGTTGCTATTCCTATGTTAAAAAGGGCTGAGATCAGAGATAAAGTAAAGAAGGTAAGTAAGGGTAGGGTAGGTAAGTTTGACATTTTCTATTTGTAATTAATCTAATTGTTTTATTGAATTTTAACCTTATTTATTTCGTTCAATATGTGATTTATTTGTGCATTTTGATTTACCACATGAGTTTTGTTAATTGATTTTGAATTTTTACTATTAGTTGATTATTTGTTGATAACAGCATTTGTACGCCATTGATGGCAAGACATAGCGTACTTAATATTATTTTTGACATCTGTACTTATGTTTACCTATGTTCTACAAATAAAAATATTTGATTTGATTTGATTTGATTTGAAAGAAAATATAACAAACTGATACATTCCAAATCATCCATAAATAAAAAAAATACGCCAGAATTTAAAAAAATCGTCTTATGGTCTTTTCTTTCTTGATATCCTCCACATCTCCCAAGCATATGCATCATCTGTTTCTTAGCATCAGTTCTTTCACACAGTCATGCATTCATCAACGCAACATTTCTACACTTTAATTCACTCCAAAATATAATTCAAGAAAGTTTTTGACACAACCGCATATAAAATTACCACTATTTATAACCTGTGCTCCGTGCGAATTTCAAGTTTAGAACGACAACACCGAACTCAATGAAATTATTGTTTAGTCTGTGACGTAAGTTGGCGTCGGAAACGTTTGTTTCGTGTTGAACTTTAACTAAATAATAAAAACAAACTTTTTACGTTTAATTTGCGATGAAATTAAGTGATGTGTTTCAAAATGGTTAAATAAGTTATCTAGTGAACTGTTTTAGTGTTAGTTTTAAAGTCTGTGGCAGCTAAAAGTGTGTTATTTTGTCATTTCATTGGAATTGCTACATTTCGTCGAGATGCTATAAGGTTGGTTATAGACTTACGATTATTTTGTCGTGTAATTTTTTAAATATTATTTTTTTTTTAGCAAAATAATGTATATAGGCTTGTAAACTCTTTGCTGTTTTCAGAGTGTAGTATTATAGAATCTATACACATCTATATAAATAAATGAAAGTCGACATTTTTCGTAACGCTCTGTGTATTCGCAATGTTGTTCTAAACAAATAATAAACTACGCAACGGATTTTGATGAGTTTTCTTAACGTGATAAAGTCCAAATACGCATGGACGTAAAAAAATCGCGGTGTGATTTTTTCGTGCATTAGATTTTGAACGCACTGCTTAGAACCGAGAGTCGAAAATCGATTGCACGGTAAAACGCCACCGCAATATTTTTACGTCCTTACTAACTTGGTGTTAGAGAATTATTTACGGAAGGTCTATGTATCAAAATTATATATAACTAGCTTCTGCCCGCGACTTCGTCCGCGTTAAATTTCCTTTTCCCCCAACCCTTCCCGTCGCGTAGAATCGCTTACCCGCGCGATTTTACCCGTTTTTGCAACATTTTTCATTACTGCTCCGCTCTTCTTGGTTGTAGCGTGATGTTATATATTCTACAGCCTTCCTCCATAAATAGGCTACCCAATACAAAAAGGATTTTTCAATTCAAACCATTAGTTCCTGAGATTACCGCGTTCAATCAAACAAACTCTTCAGCTTTTTATTATTAGTATAGATTAAGCAAATATCGATGGTTTGACAACTCATAAAAGCCGGGCCAAACAGTGGTCTGTTGCTAGGGTAAATCTGAATAGATTTTTATAACAAATCGTATCATCTGCCTAGCCTTTTCCGAACTATGTTGAGGTCAGCTTCCAGTCTAACCGGATGCAGCTGAGTACCAGTATGTTACATGGAGCGACTGCCTATCAGACCTCCACAACCCAGTTACTGGGTAACACGATACCCCTTGGTAAGACTGGTTGTCAGATTTTCGGGCTTCTGATGACCCGTAACGACTGTCTAAGATCTACGAAAGACAGCCGGGACCAACGGCTTAACGTGCTTTCCGAGGCACGGAAGGGTCTTGGTATGTAAAGACGGTCACCCATCCACGGAGAAACCGCGGCAAGCGTAGCTTAACCTGAACGATCGACCCGTGCGGCTATTATTACTTAGCCACAAGCTAACAAATTGTACGAAATTATTTTGAACCTTTTTTGTGGGTGGGAAATCATCAAATGACGTCTTTCGGAGAGTGGAGCGGAAGGGAAGGGCGTTTCAGACGACTGAATAAAACCCACCCGTGTTCCTTCAGTTGCCTGTGCCAGGCCACGGTTACACGTTCGAACAAATCTCGCGACCCTGGCAGGAAGTATTTTGAACCTAAGTTGGACTTTTAATCCGATTCAGTAACTTGACAGTTCAACGAAAAATAATGATACCATTCTAAAACTAATAGTGTTGGGGTAGTGAACGATTTCGCGTAAAGAATGAATGATAAAAATGGTTTAAATTAAATAAAACTTTAAAAATTCGCTTTTAGGATGTGGAATATAAGAATATTTTTTTAATAACAGTAATTTCCTTTTTTGTTTTCTTCTGATAGTAACAAAAACTAAATATAATAAAATAAAATATATATAATAAAATATCATGTCATTTTACTTCTTTTTTTACTATATTTATTTTATTTCCTCTGGCAGCCATAGACTATATACCTATATATATAGATAAATTGATAATTTGATATAGTGTACACCGTGTTTTAAGACAAGTTATTTAATTTAAATTACAAAGTTTGAATGTAAGTAGGTACATTATTTCAAGTTCATTCAATTTCATTCATTCTCGCACCACCTCACTACTTTTTTGTTCCAAAACCTGGTATCCCTCTAACTGTCAAGTTACTGAATAGGATTAAAAGTCCAACCTTAGGTATCAACTTCGTGACCAGATAAAAGATGGCGTCTTTGGAATGCTAAATTTAAATTGTTTACTTTGAAAAGTGAGTCAGGCGGTACATTACATTCCTGCATCCTGATTGGTCGTTTTTGTAATTCCTAGTCATGCGTTTAAATAGCATGTCTGGATACAAGTGCAGATAGAAGTGCGTATTTTTAGACGCAGTGCAAACACGAACACACCTCTTTTGTACTGGCTAAATATAGTACCTATAAGCTGTTACGCCATGTCTGTGTCAAACGGAGAGCTGGTGGACCTCGGCACCAGGCTGCAGGCAGTCCAGGGAAACTGTGCCGTCTCTGGCAGGCTGACCAGGCGTCTGCTACGCCTGGACAGGGATGATCTGCGTCTGATGACGGGCACCATCACAGGACACTGCCCGCTAAACAAACACTTTTACACAATAAGCATAACGGACAGCCCCCTGTGTAGGAGGGCAACATAACATAGCCATGCGTGTTCGGATAAATAATAAAATTTCAAGTAATTAAAAAAAGCTAGATCTTGATCGTTAAAAAAAAAACTACATGAATGGTTAAAACTGCCGTAAGACGTCCACTATTGGAAATTGGCATCTCCCCATTTGGGAAATTTGCCGTAATCGCTTGACACGCCGGCTTCCTCACATTATTTTATTTCACCGTTTTGAGAGCAGTGGTGATGAAATTATTTGAAGAAGCCCAATACTCTGAACAAGCGCACCTTCCGTCGAAGATGGTCATGCAAGGTCATTTTATTAGACAAAATTGAAATTTAAAAATTTGTAATTGGGTCTCTATACTTCTATTCTCGCCTGCCTAGTGTGGTGATTATGTCAAATATGTCACACGGAGCGACTGTCAACCAAGCTGTCAACTGACCTCTATGACACTCAAAGACATTAAATTAGTCTCTTTGATGACACTATTCCCGGGAAATACCGATGTTGTAAGATACTCTCGCTTAGTATCGATTGTACGAGATTGAAAGTAATTGAATGATTAATAACGCCTCGTTGGTCTATAACAGAAGTCACCGAATGGCGGGCCGCGGTCAGGCGGGTAATTGCGTCAACACACTACCGATAGAAATGGCTATTTTATATTTTGACAGTTCCAACAACATTCATTCGTCTTTACCCGTGTATTTCGTGTTTGTAAAATGTAGTTTTAGAAATCTATGCAATCCTATACTTAACTCATCGAATGCCGTAATTAGAGACACAATAGAAAGACAATTGCTTATGTCGAACTGTGTAACTTAAGACATTCAGAAGGTTAATAACTGAAATTAAGAATTTAAATTGTTTATTCTGTAAGTCGAAATTAAGCATTTCATTTGTTTATTCTGTAAATCGACGTAAACACGGACGTACTTATCAAAATCCTGCCGCATTTTCTTTTGCGTCCGTGGGTGCGCAGGCTAAACAGGATATTAGAATAAATTTTAAACGTATAATAAAAAAATATGGCAAGAGACGTCGCGCATGACCCAGACGGAGATGGCGGGATGAGCTGGAATGTTTTCATAAAGATTCGTCCTTGGCAGCTCTAGACAGAGAGACGTGGAAAGAGAGTAGGAGGGCTTTCACCCAACAGTGGGACAGCAACGGCTAATAAAAAAATAACACATAACATCACGCCTTGGTTCTCCGAAGGGTTAGGCAGGTATACCAGAGGTATACCTATAGTACCAAGGACATTTCGTCTATTTTGTTATGTTTAATAAAAAAAAAATAGTTTAAAAAAACACGCTTCCATAGAAAACCAAACTAAAAAATATAAACTATAAACTTATTGAAAAAAAGCGTGAGGTGTTTGATACCAATTAAAATAACTCGTTTTTTTTTAACTATTATTTATTTTCAATTTTTTTAGTTCGACTAGCTTCAAAAGAGTGTTTTGTAGTTTTGTTTTTTTGCTATACTGGTTACCCTGGCAAGGATAACGGCACACATTTATGAAATTACTAGCTTCTGCCCGCGACTTCGTCCGCGTAAAATTTTTCGTTTCCCCGACCCTTCCCGTCGCGTCGAATCGTCTACCCGTGAGATTTTCCACGTTTTTGCAACCTTTCTCATTACTGCTCCGCTCCTCTTGATTATAATTTAATGTTATATACCCTATAGCCTTCCTCGATAAATAGGCTACACAACACAAAAATAATAACATTAGTATAGATTGTATTGTCATCGGTCCTCGATACGTTTAAATGAAAACTGACCGTTTGAAGTGGGTCAAAATCAAGTCCAAAGTAGTCGGTTACAAACATAGTTACATACTTACAAAGAAACATACAGCATACATCATATATATAAAAGCGTGTTAAAAAAAATACAAATAAAAAGGTCAAAAGGCGATTTGTAGTGTCTGCCCACACGTCTGTAAATATGCGTGAATTTACGTATGTTTCCATATCAGTAATAAGCAAAATGAAGAAGTCGTCATCGCTTGCACAATCACTCATGCATCTAATTAGAGTCATTAAGAAAACGCCAGCGATCTAAGAATATTTCCATAGAATTATACTGTCCTAGCTTTTTCCAGTGGCTTCGCCCGCGTGGAGTTCAAACCGAGACGTTATACTGGGAAAAATTATTTTATTTTACCTAGTAGGTTTGTGATAGCTGGCAGGCCTGATGAGAGCCCCATAATGGGACATCTCATCAAAACAACATTGTCCGTAGTAGTGTATAAGTACTAACATAGATTATAAGATATATTATTGCTAACACCTTTTAAGTATTTTTGTTTTTGTCAGTGTGGACCTTCTGCTGTCTGTTTACATGTTTTTTTTTTTTAAATAATTGTATATGAGGTCGGCGTTTACTCTAAGAAGAAAAGCCGAAACAATCTCAGCGGTCACAGTCTCTTTTAAAATCCAGACTCTATCTTGGTCAAATCATGTGAAGACCATGTGGTTTGATGTCTGAAATGGTCTTTTAAGCAAAGAACCACAGGATTTTTGGATAAAAAGTATCTTAAGTGTTAATCCAGGTGATAAACTACCTCTATGCTAAATCCACACTTTAATATTATAAATGCAAAAGTAACTCTGTCGGTCTGTCTGTCTGTCTCGCGTTCCTGCTAAAACTACTGAACCGATTTAAATGAAATTTGGTACACAGATAGTTTAGAGCCTGAGAAAGGACATAGGCTACTTTTTATCCCGGTAATGTATGTTCCCGCGGGATAATTTCCGACCTCCACGTGGGCGAAGCCGCTGGCAAAAGCTAGTTTCATATAAATTTGTTCAGCCGTTTTTGCGTGATTGGGTAACAAACATACAAATCCGTACACGTATTTAAGTTCCTCTTAGAGGAAGTTGCTAGAGCTTGTGGCTAAGTAACAGTCGCACGGATCGATCGGTCACGTTAAGCTATGCTTGCCGCGGTTTCTCCATGGATGGGTTACCATCTGTATAACCAAGATCCTACATGCCTCTCTCCGGTCGTGTCGGATTGCCGCGGCCGGTTACTATGAGAGTGAGGGAACAGTGAGTGATCATTTTAAGTTCTGAATTTTAATTTTATTTTAATTACGGACACTTTTAATTATCACGTCTTTTTTAATCGTTCTCACATTGATAATTTCGACATAAATGATGTAACCAACTTTTTGTGGCCATATTTTGTTTACCAACTTTTTGTAACAATAAACGAAGAGTATCCGTGGAGTTACTTGCTCGTTCTTCTCCATAGGTACCTACTACGCTTTGGAATGTGCAACTAGTTTCATCTTACTGGCCGACGCTTTGAAAATTTAAAAATGCCAGTATTCGTTTGAAAAAAATAATAGTATAAAAAAAACTAAAAAACACGCTTCCATAGAAAACCAAACTAAAAAGTAGAAAATAATGGAATAATAATGGATTTTATATTGATATCAGGCACCCCACGCTTTTTTTCCATTATTTTCTACTATTTAGTTTGGTTTTCTATGAAAGCGTGTTTTTTAGTTTCTTTTTTTTTAAACTATTATTTGTTTTCTATTTTTTAGGGTGTTTGGAATTTTGAGACGTATGTCAGCGTAGTTTGTGACGTATGTCAGCGTAGTTTTTGAAGACAGTTTTTTGCTGTCCTATGAAATGATTGCATTGTCATCGGTCTTTTATAGGTGTGCAAAGTTTGAATGAAATCTGGTCGTTTAAAGTGGGTCAAAATCGCGCTATAAGGAGTCGGTTACAAACAAACATACTCGTACATACAAGTGAAGCTAATATAAAGCGTGTAAAAATGCTTTGGAGTTTGAGTTCAGAAAATTTCTTTGAACATATGAAGCTTTTTTTTTAACTATCGTACAGACGCCAACACATCAAGCTACTACCATCTGTCAGATTTCTTTGATATTTCATCTGTCGCTCTGCGGAGCAAAAGCCTCCTTCAAATCTCTCCAGGCATCCCTGTCCAGGGTCACCTCAATCCATTCCTTGCAATGTGTCTAGGTCGTCTCGCCACCTGAAGCAATAGTTTATTAGCATAGCAATATCTTTCAAAATGTTTCAGATTGTAAATTATAGTGTATTGCGCAATTACGGGGCTGTTCTTGCCCCGATGAGACGCACGGCTTTTTTTTGTGCGTGGGAAATCATCAAATGACCTCTCCCGCTCTTGGATGGAGCGGAAGGGCGTGTCAGACTTTTACTGACTAAAACCCACCCGTGTTCCTTCAGTTACCTGTGCTAGGGTCACGGTATCTCTTTCGAACAAATCTCGCGACCCTGGCAGGCGAAACGCACGGCTGACTCTTACTTGTAATTGTTACAAAAGTAGATCGTTTCCACGATGCAATCGCCATTTTGCATTGTTTGTTGTCACTTGCCAGTCTCGCAACGCATTACGCAATGTTTGTGGTATTGGTGTAGACCAATCAATTGTGACCTGCTTGCTCTTACATACTCGTAATACTATGGACAACATTTTCAAACATGGACATAATAATAAAAACGTATACAACATGTAACATAATTAACGCAAGACCTCAAACACCCTAATTAGAGTATTGAGTAGAGATGCCGCGAATAGTTGCTATACGGGCAGTATAGCAACTATTCGCGGCATCTTTACTAAGCGCATCCTTACTAAGCACAAAAGCGGTATCTCATAAAATCGTAAAGTTGATTTTAATGCCATCGGATAGCTTTAAAAAATACGCAACTAATGAACTAAGCCTTTTAGCGCTATATTGTTCAAAACATATGATAAAAGCCGTTAGAAAGATTTCTTTATCTCCTCATAAATTACTAATAATAAATATATAATAATATATATTATATTAATATTATTTAAAATTAAATACTCTGTTATATGAAGGCGTCACTTTCGTCAGTTCATTTGATGCGTATTTTTTAAAGCTATTTGTTGGCATTAAAATCAGCTTTACGATATTTTTGAGATACCACTTTTGCGCTTAGTAGGGCAGTGTAGCAAATAATCGAATACCGATTATTTGCCATTTCCCTGTGGCAAATAGGCGAATAACACTTGGAACCCTTGGGAAGGACATATGCTACTTTTTATTGATATACCAGGCGAGTGAAACCGCAGACGGAAGCTAGTAGATACAAATTCACGCCTTATTCCCATAGATCCCTATGGAAAGACAAGAGATTAGGCAGAAACTACAGAACGCCCCTGCTACGATTTTTACGTATACTGCTTTTGCCTCGTTTATGTTCATACATCTGGTCATACACACACCCCGGTTGCGAGTACTACGCACCTGACCTTTCTGAAGAACATCACCAATAAGGTCACTATAGAAGAACAGCGTTACCACTCACATCTGCCTTGTAAATACATTTTGTTAGTCGTCTTCCAATCATCCTCTCAACATGACCAAACCATCTAAGCATATTCTTTTCAATTTTTAGTCGCTACATATTCTTTTAAACCGAATAAAATATCATCATTCATCATCATTTCAGCCGTAAGACGTCCACTGCTGGACTTAGGCCTCCCCCAATATGGGGGGCTTTGCCATAATCGCCACGCTTGGCAGGCGGGTTGGCGATCGCAGTATGGTGGTAAAATGCATAGAGAACGCTGCTGCCCATTCTCTAGTAACTCCCTTAGTCGCCTTTTACGACACCCACAGGAAGACATGGGGTGGTGTTATTCTTTACGTCCGGCATCACACGGTACAAAATATGTCTTGCTAAATTACCTCATTCGTTAAGCGGTTCAAAGAGCGACCAGTGACCTTGACGCATTGAGAGCCCGCGTTCGATTCTCAGAATTGGCAAATTGGCTTGTGTAAACAAGATGCCGACTATGCTCAGAAATCATTAGATGTTGCCGGAAAAGCGAACCTTATCGGTAATGTAATAACGATTTATACGTTGAAGGAAGTGCTGTAAACCATATACCAATGTTTCGTCGCTACACTCTTGACAGAGTGATCGTGGTCGTCATCTGGTGTGGTGGCGAGCTTCACAATCCGTCGCTATTCCTCCCGTACTGCAGCCCTTCTCGTACATTCGTGAAGTTGACTATTAAGTGCAGTTTTGACTTGATCAGTTCAACGCATGGGCGACCTGCCGCGAGCAAATAGCTCGAGACACAAGACATGCCCTCAACTTTCCCTTACCTTTTCAATACCAACGCTAAGAGCATTAAAATAAGATTCAAAATCATTTCGACTTACAAAAAATCATTTGCCATTGCCCTTTGACTATGGGAGCTAACAATAGATGACCATATATGAATAGGCTTTTACAAATCGAAGCACGTTTAGTTTCTTTTACATCACTGAATTATTAATTATGAGGATAAAATCGTGGAGAAACATGAGGGCATAGACTACCAGATAAGTCCACGTTCTGACGGAAATATGGATCTTTAAGCGCCGAGAGTTTTTTTGGCGCGCTGGTTTTTTTTTTTTTTTCAGGATCGGAAATCATCAAATGACTTCTCCCGCTCTGGGCGAAGCGGGAGGGCGTGTCAGACTTTTACTGACTAAAACCCACCCGTGTTCCATCAGTTGCCCATGTGCCAGGGTCACGGTATCTCTTTCGAACAATCACGCGACCCCGGCAGGCATCGGTCCTAGTAGACCCCTACACTGCTGCTGACATCTCTTTGAGGCGCGCGTGGAACACTGCGCGCCGTCGACCCGAAGCTTGGTCCTTACCGGGCGGCGAGCTACCCATTGCTCGCCACCCGCAAGCTCGCGCCTACGGTGGCCGGGAGTCCGCAATCGACTCCCGACGCCCGGGGCGTCTCCTCCTGCGGCGGCTAGGGACGTGAGGGCGCAGAGACTGCAACTCCCTCACGCGCCCCGCCTCCTCCTTCGCGAGCATTACTGCTTCGCAGAAGGAGGTGACGGCTTCCCATTCCCTCTCGCTCCATACCATGGCTCACACCAGGGCTGGACGCGAGAGGTCGCCGCCGCCGGCCGCGCTGGGTTGCACTCATTTTTATTCCTGTCAAATCTTTAGTGACACTCACAAGACAAATCTATGGACGTAAGAATCATCATAATCGGTCCAGGCGTTCCGTTCACCTAGTGTCAAGGTCAAAGCATTTATGTCAATTAGGCCCAAAAAGGGCACTTTTGAACGTCAACTGTTACATGACTAATAATAGTACTAATAATACTTGGCAAGGTATACCCTATCCAATGAAAAAAGAATTATCAAAATCGGACTACTCTTTATAAAGTTATGCGTGGTTTAACATTACAATAAGTGAGTGAACGATCAACCATCCCCTGTTTTCCGACCCTTAGGGTTCGATTTTGTTTTCCAAATTTATATAGGACCACCTTTGGAGTATATCCTTTCCAATAGAAGAAGAATTATCACAATCGGACCACTATGTTAAAAGTTATGCGTGGTAATACATTAAAAAAAAAAAACAAAAAAAATATACGCGTCGAATTGAAAACCTCCTCCGTTTTTTTTTTCGTTGGTTGAAAAAGGATTTATTGCAACATTTTCCTTAACCCACTATCGATTGTTTTAGATATAAAAACAAGACGTTAATTGACCGACGAACCTAATCTACATACACTTAAGCTTATGAGACCTTAAGATTGAAGGTCACAAACATGATAGTATACATGTTTCATATCCAAATAAAGCAATGTTCTTGACACTCCTAGACAGCCTTTTTCGAATGATGTTAGGGTCACCTTCGGCTATCTGACCTCGACAAACCCAGTAACTGGTTAACACGATTCCCCTTTTTATTTTATTTTCCGGGTGGGAAATCATCAAATAACATCTCTCGCTCTGGGCGGAGCGAGAGGGCGTGTCAGACTTTTACTGATTAAAACACACCCGGGGTCCTTCAGTTGCCATTTTAGGGTTCCGTTGCCAAATGGCAAAAAACGGAACCCTTATAGATTCGTCATGTCTGTCTGTCTGTCTGTCCGTCCGTATGTCACAGCCACTTTTCTCCGAAACTATAAGAGATATGCTTTTGAAACTTGGTAAGTAGATGTATTATGTGAACCGCATCAAGATTTTCATACAAAAATAGGAAAAAAACAATAAATTTTGGGGTTCCCCATACTCAGAACAGAAACTCAAAATTTTTTTTTTCATCAAACCCACACGTGTGTGTTATCTATGGATAGGTCTTCAAAAATGGTATTGAGGTTTCTATTATCATTTTTTTCTAAACTGAATAGTTTGCGCGAGAAACACTTCCAAAGTAGTAAAATGTGTATCCCCCCCGTAACTTCTAAAATAAGAGAATGATAAAACTAAAAAAAATATATGATGTACATTACCACGTAAACTTCCACCGAAAATTGTTTTGAACGAGATCTAGTAAGTAGATTTTTTTAATACGTCATAAATCGTAAACCGCAATTTACGTTTCATTCAATCAACTCAAATATAAAAATTGAAAAAAAAAAACATTATCACACGCGTGACACGGAACGGCCCGCGCGCCGCCGATTGCGTCCCGCGCACCCCTCGGGAATCAGTCGCGCACCCGCCTCGACACGGAAACGTGGTAAAGTCGTTCCTTTAGGTTCCTCCCCCGGCTCTCGTTCGCTCCACGACACGTTTTGTCCTTATATGTTGTGGAGAATAAATAAATTCATTCCGGAAGAACGGTTGTGTGATTTGACATTTGATTCATAAATTATTGTAAATGCCGAACAAAAGCCCATTAACAGTGACGCCCAACTCGCGGCCATCTTAGTTGTCAATAGTGAAAAAACAGGTAAAAAACGAACCCGTCAAGTGTCATCACAGAGTACTTCTATATATACGAGTGTCATTACCTACGTATTCAGTGACTACACAGAAATTAGCATGCCACGAACAACGCAAAACATCTGAAATGTTTCCTGCAAACCTCCAGCTGGTTCAGGCGCTTTATCCCTAACTACGCAGAGGTAGCCAAGCCGTTGACAGTGCTACTAAAAAAGGTAAGTACGTGGAAATGGGGTCCGAAGCAGCAGGCAGCTTTCGAAAAGATCAAGCAACTGCTAGTGTCGGCACCAATCCTACGTCAGGCTGATGCGACGTTACCCTTCGTCCTCAGAACTGATAGCAGTGGGTATGCTCTCGGGGCGGTTCTCCTCCAGGGGGAGGGGCCCGACGAGCGCCCAATAGAATATGCCAGCCGCCTTTTAACAGCCGCTGAGAAAAACTACAGCACGACGGAGAGGGAAGCTCTAGCCGTCGTCTGGGCAGTCTCCAAGTTCAGGGGGTATATAGATGGCTCGGAAGTCTTGGTCAAGTCAGACCAACAGCCGCTTAGATGGCTGATGAGCATAAAGTCTCCGAGCGGCCGCCTAGCAAGGTGGGCCCTGAACCTTCAGGAATATAACCTGAAAATAGAATACACACCAGGTAAGGCTAATGTTATAGCCGACACTCTGTCGCGTCCAGTATGCACCGAAGGTGTCGATTGCGACCTGTGCTGCGCTGCTGCAGACGTGCCCCCTCGCAGTCTGAAGGACCTGCGCGAGAACCAAATAAAGGACCCAGAGGTCAGTAAAATCGTCGAGGCTCTGGAATCCGACGATCCCTCTAAGGGGAGGGCATGGGCAAACAAGGGGTACGTGCTCGCGGAAGGTGTATTATATAGATATTGTCCTGAGAACGAGGAGCACGACGATGCCAGTCTTGTGGTCCCAGAACAAGAACGCGCCAAAGTATTGGCCGAATTCCATGATGCACCCACCGCTGGTCACATGGGCGCGGAACGTACTCTGCAACGCTTAGTCGGTAAGTATTACTGGCCGGGAATGCGTTCCTACGTTACGCAGTACGTAAAAAATTGTGTGCCTTGCCAGCGTTATAAGGCGGATACCAGGAAATCCGCTGGATTGTTGCAGACACCTGCATCTTCGCGCCGGTTTGAGGTATTATCCGTAGACCTGTTCGGTCCCCTACCTGAGACAGCCAAAGGGCACAAATGGATCCTGATAGTCGAGGACACTTGCACACGCTGGGTGGAGCTGTTCGCCCTTGCTTCAGCCAACAGTGAGGAATGTGCAAAGGTACTTGTATCAGAAGTATACTTACGGTTTGGAGTACCCAGGCGCCTTGTTAGTGACAATGGTGTTCAATTCGTAAGTGAGGTAATGCAGCAGACATGTCACGTGATGGGAATCACACAATCACTTACCTCGTTTTATCACCCCGAGGCAAACCCAGTAGAACGTAAGAACCGGGACCTCAAGCCGCAGCTGGCGATCCTGGTAGGTAAAGACCATGACACGTGGGATATCCACTTACCTGCAATCCGCTTTGCCATGAACTCGGCGGTCACATCAGGAACGGGCTACTCACCCGCTTATTTGAATTTCGCGCGAGACATGCGCGCGCCAGCAGATGTCGTGTCAGAGATGCGCGCTATTATCGAGAACGATAATTATGTAGGCGACATCACCAATTATCTTAAAAGGATTTCGTCGGTGCTCATAGACGCTCGTGACGTCTACGAGAGTGCCCAGGCGGCGCATAAGAAGTATACCGATGAACATCGTCGACCTGCCCCTGATTATAAGCCTGGCGATCTAGTGTTACTAAAAACCCAAGGGGCTAATGACACCAGCAGAGGGCAGACGTCAAAGTTTATTCCTCGTCGTGATGGGCCATATAAGATTCAGGCTGTTGCCAGCCCCACTACATACATCCTTGAGCGCCTCAGTGACGGCACGGTGCTTGGGAAGTATCATGCCTCCGTACTGACTCCCTTCGTTGGTCGCATCCAAGCTCCAGTACAGGAGAAACGTAAGAGGGGGAGGCCTCGTAGAAGCTAACCCAAACGCGAGGACGTTCGTTAGGGTTAGAGGGGGAGACTATCACACGCGTGACACGGAACGGCCCGCGCGCCGCCGATTGCGTCCCGCGCACCCCTCGGGAATCAGTCGCGCACCCGCCTCGACACGGAAACGTGGTAAAGTCGTTCCTTTAGGTTCCCCCCCCGGCTCTCGTTCGCTCCACGACACGTTTTGTCCTTATATGTTGTGCTTGTGGAGAATAAATAAATTCATTCCAGAAGAACGGTTGTGTGATTTGACATTTGATTCATAAATTATTGTAAATGCCGAACAAAAGCCCATTAACAACATTTAATTTCATAAACATAAACCTTATACATAAACCATGAATACCTACAGGTTTGTACGGAACCCTCGGTGCGCGAGTCCGACTCGCACTTGGCCGGTTTTTTATTATCTCGAGGTGGAAATCTTCATGGATGTCTTGTGCCCTAGGGTGGGTGGAGGGGTCTGTCAGACTCCTACTGACTAAAGCCACCTCGGTGTTCCATCCCACACCTACGTCGGGGACCAGGGGAACTAATGTGTCTTCCGCGATCCCCGACTGGTGTCCTCCTCCTCCTTGAGTTGCTTATGCTAGGGTCACGGTATCTCTGTCAAAAAAATCTGGTAGGAACACGATTCCCCTTGGTAGGACTGGTTATCAGACTCTCGGGCTTTTGACGACCCGCAACGACAATTAAAGATACAAGAATTACAGCCAGGAACAACGTCTTAACGTGCTTTCCGAGGCACGGAGGGGTCTTGGTATGTAAAGCTGGTTACCCATCCACAGACCAACCGTTAGTAAGCGTAGCTTATTCTGATAGAATGACCTGTTTGGCTGTTATGAGTTAGCTCCAAGCCAAGCATCTTTTTCCTCGATATTATTACACTAAAATCATTCTACAGGTGCCGCCGATTCCCTTGTTCACAAACTAAACTAAATTTAAGTTCAGTGCATCTTTTTCTTTCTATTTCATTAAGGAAAGGACAGAAGATACATTTTAGTTTAGTCCTGTCAAATTAATCAGCGTTTAACGTAAATTGACGTAATTTTAGTAGCAAGTTTTTAATCACGTCTAAACTTGTATGGAGTAGTGACAGGCGCTGATTAATTTGACAGGACTAAACTAAAAATTTTCTTTTGTCCTCTTCTTAATGAAATACAAAGAAAAAGATGCACTGAACTTAAATTTAGTTTAGTTTGTGAACAAGGGAATCGGTACCATTATCTTTTTAAAAGGGCCCTTCCCGGTCCGTCTATCGTCAACGCAAGCGTTAAAAGTCTGTCGTTTCATCCAACGCAATGCAAGCGAGTGAAAACGCGATAGCATCGAACGAAAGCGCGCGGAAATTTTACAAATCTTTTTCCAGGACACACTTGTTTTTGCAAAAGCGTTACAATCTTTGGAAATATTTTTTTGTCATTTAGGAGCTCCATTACAGGTCCAAGGGATGTTTTCTTTATTTTTTTAATGTATGAGTACATTATGAACGGCCAAAGTTCGGGTAAAAAAATATTTATTTTTAACCAGTCAATTATCAAAATCAAAAGTCATTTATTCAAACTAGGCTGAGAGTCAGCACTTTTTGAACGTCAAAGTTACACACGACAGTCCTCCCAAAACGCCCGCCCTTCGACACTTCCTAGTGCTTTAGCTGGGAAGAAGTGGCGGAACAAACTCCCCAGCAGCACAGCTGTCTGTTAAGTTAGAAGAACTTGATTCTATACAATATTGTGTACGTAATTAATATTATAAAACAAAACATACATTATTCACCATATGTCAGCTAGCACACGCCAATATACCACCAACAGAACATTAAAAACTAAACTCAAGCTGAAATAAATAATAAAACAAAATCGTAAATAAAGCCTCCAGGCATAAAGGGCGTGCCCGCTTACATATTCAACGATGCAAATTGATACATACAGCTAAGTTGAAGTAGCCCGAAATAAATTGATTTGATTTGATTTTTGATTTAAACTAGGACCTCCAGACTACCGTAACTACCGTAATTACAGACACAATTAAAAAACCACTGTGTCGATACCAAATGTGGTATCTCAGGGACTTAGAGGTTAAACGCCCTTACTGATTTTGTTTAAGTATATCTTTTTTATTACATACAAATCTAGATATAAACTACAAGCTACCTGCGTGTTCAAAATATCTGGAGGAAAATTTGTTATAACGCCATAATAACGTATGAGAATTATAGTAAATAAGGTTACCATAATCTGCTTATTATAAGAACTGTATTTTCACCTGTGACAAACAATAAATAAATGAATAAATGTCTATAACGTTTTCACTGTTGGGACACGGGTGATGGGAGTGGGCCGAAATCCACCTCGCGAGTCCAGTGTGGTAGCGGGTTTCGTATTTTTGTTACTTCCGCTATCCCTGGCTGGTGCCGGCACGCGTCTGCGGGCCACCTCAAGTTCGTGAGTCGTGCGTGGTGGAACACTACGCGCCGCCATATCAGGTTCTAAGGAATAGGGGGCGACGGATGTATTTTGAACCCTTGTTTTAACTCATTTTTTTTTTTTGACTGGGTGCAGATTATTTCATAAATGTTTTATTGGGTTAACTAAGACTCAAAGTCTGCACTCAGTGCAACCAACTTCCGGTGCTAAAAATACCGTCTCCGGTTAGTAAACGGAAGTCCATTACAAACTGGATTACAACTATATTTAATATTTTATTTCCGGAAGTTGCTTAGCACGCTACCTATTTTTAGCTTTTAAATATAGAAAGGTATAACTGCACCTGTCATAATAATTTATTTCAGGAAATAATTTCCATATAAAGCCGTTAAAAGTACATAGAATAAACATTACGGATTAAAACCAAATTGCATTAAAAATACATTTAAGTTAGGGTGCAATTATAATTATAAGGTTAAAATGCATACGGTTGCATTGAATTAGGGATGTTATGGATATAAAATTTCGGATACGGATTGGTTCCGGATGTAGGAATGATTATTATACCGGATACGGATACGGATATGAAATTATATCGGATCATCCGATAGTTTCGGATAATTTCGGTTACGGATATTAAACTTTTAAGGAATTTCAAAAGTAAAATACAAATAGTTAATAAAATGGTTTTATTTATATGTCACCATTTGGTAGGAATTACAATCAGTGTGTGAGTAATTATTACAGTGATTTAAAATAAAAATTATTATAAATATATATTGAATGTTATCTAATCTACCTAAAATAAAAACGTAATAACAAATCCGACATTATCCGAAACTTTTATTTTGGATTCGGTTACGGTTATGGATAAATTTTTATATCGGATATCCGATAGTTTCGGTTACTGTTACGGAGCTCCCTAACATCCCTGCATTGAATTATAATGATAAAACCAAAAATCTTTATATTAGTTGTCATGGCAATAATTTCTAGTGTAAAAATATTATTACATTTTATTTATGAAATAAAATAATGAAATAAAACTATAATTTGTGTAGATTCTTTTATATTTAGTAAACGTGAGAACGTGAGAATGTAGGCTTTGTAGACTGTAGACAATTTTCTATTTTAATAAGTACCTGGTACTTGTTGACAGGCCTACACTGTCCTCCCATACCTATTAACACTGTAATTTGGAACCATTGTAAAACCCATTACTTTTAAAAGAGCTCGTCGGAGGACAGTGTAGGCCTGTCAACAAGTACCAGGGTACTTGTTGACAGGCCTACACTGTCCTCCCATACCTATTAACACTGTAATTTGGAACCATTGTAAAACCCATTACTTTTAAAAGAGTTACCATGTAGTTTCTTGCCGGCTTCTCCATAGGAATCAACAATTTGGAACCGTGCACTTAGCTTCTGACGTTTCATTAATGCCCATGCCCAAAATATATTTAGATTTGATTTGACTTAACTGGTTGAATACCGCACTAACAGAATTGTTTCTCGTGTGGATCTACGTTTACAAACTATTAAATGGTGACGAACTGGCATGCAAGTGCATCCACCTCTCCAGGTTATTTTGACAGTCTGGGGTAGTTACAAACCCAGAAGCCTGACAACCAGTCTTACCGAGGGTACCGTGTTACCCTGTAACAGGTCAGATAGGCACTCGCTCCATCTCATAATCATCATTTCAGCCGTAAGACGTCTATTGTTGGACATAGGCCACCCCCCAATTTGGGGGGCTTTGCCACAATCGCCACGCTTGGCAGGCGGTTTGGCGATCGCAGTATGGTGGTAAAATGTATCGAAAAACTGCTGCCCATTCTCTAGTAAGTCCCTTAGTCGCCTTTTACGACACCCACGGGTAGAAATGGGGTGCTGCTGTTCTTTACGTCCGGCACCATAAGAACCATCAAAAATATTGGTAAGTATGCCATAATCGCCACGCTTTGCAGGCGGGTTGGCGATCGCAGTATGGTGGTGATAAAGTGTATCGAAAAACTGCTGCCCATTCTTCATTCGTTCTTCTTCTTCGTTCTTAGTCGCTTTTAAGTCCGGCCCCACACGGACCATCTAAAATACTGATTTTTATGCCATTATGTTTTGAAAGAAAGAAAAAGTATTTATTGGGACACGCACAGAAACTATACAAAAAACAATACTTAAAAAACAAAAAATCAATTATAAACAAAAGAAACAAATGAAAAACAAAATTTAAAAAAAAAAAAAAAAACAGAATGTCCTGTGCGAGGCCAAAAGGCTCCTATCTCAGCATGACGCTGCGACATAAAAAAAAATAAAAGTCGCAGCGCTGCCGCTTCTATTCTGATAGGGCCCAGTGTGTTGTGATGTCACGGACAAATACAGAAATAAATAAATGTTTGTACAGAAATAAGTAAAAGTTTTCAACCTGGAATCCGACCCCAGCATAGTTGAAAATTTTTAAGTCAATTGATTGAAAAGAAATTGAGCGATAACAACGCAACGTGTTTTACCTATTTGATTTCCCCATTTTTTCATACGTCATAAACATAATACGCGAGACAAACCCCAGTTGTTAATTCTTGTAGGTAAAGTTAAATTTTGACAGATCGTAATTTCCCGCGATTGGAGGTCAACTAATTAATACTTATATGCATGTATTTGACCTTTATTATTCAATAGTTATTTGGGTTTCCCGTGTTCGCGAGGTTTATAATCGACTGCGCGAGTCAAATGAGGGTTATTTGTTTATTAGCCTATGTATGTATGTTTGTTCCTTTGCGGCGAGCAGACGCGTGGGCCGATTATCATGATTCTTACGTCAATTGATTTGTCTTAATCAAAATGTCAGGAATCAAAATTCAATATGGCGACAACCAGAAGCCATATTGTGGAAAAGAAGAAACGAAAATTGACGAACTATGTCAAGTGGGGTAAAGTTAAATAAAAAAAAGCAGTCTTAGCGTGTCGCGAGCAACCGAAATATAGTCAGCCCAGAATTTGGCTTTGAGCTTTGGCACTTCAGCAGCATCGATCAACTCTGTAGCGTGCAGACAAAAGGACACGCTGGACAAGGACACGAATCTCCACCTGAGCACGTTTTATTTACTTCGGTCTACCTGAGTTCGGAGTCTGTTTAAAGACTTCCAGGAAAGCCAAGGCAACTCGTGTCGAGGTGCGAGACTTTCAGCAGGTGCAACGAATGGGTTTGGTAGGGAAATGCCATGTCGCCACAGGCTTAGTCTTTCTTAGACGATTCTTTGACGATAGGTTCGTCCGAACATGACGGGGCACAATGATGGGGCATGTGACCGGGAAAAAATGGGGGCATACAAAAAAATACTTGACGAGCTTCCAAACTCTTAAAAATGAATTAATCTATGAAAAACAGCGACAGGGGTCTAATCTATGAGCGACAGTTAGGAAATGGGGTCTGTGGGTGAAACATAGCACATGACCCCCCCAAATAAAATTGCCGGACCTTGCGCCAAACATCCTGTATTTTATTAAAAGATTCGTGGAAGAAACATATTATTAAAACTCAGTGGTTTAGTTTATCTTCACATCGATGACTAATGCAACAGCGCGCGCCATGTGTTCACAGTTCTGCGAATTTATACGTACCTACCTACCGTATGGTGTTACGTGTTAAAATTACTATGGTGGTATTGAGTGCCGATCACGCGATATCGCGTGCTTGCTACTAACAATTTTGTATGTGCTCTAAATTGTGGCCATATGGGATTAACCATCAATCTGTGTTTGGCACTCAACGTGTTAAACGGTGTAGAAGCGAATCTTATGTAAAATTTTAGCTTGTGTAAGTTCTTTTGTCACGTCGCAACTAACACGAAGTACACCTCTGCCCAACCCTTTATTTTTTTGTTTTTTTGTTTTGGACGGGAAATCATCAAATCACTTCTCCCGCTCTGGGCGGAGCGGGAGGGCGTGTCAGACTTTTACTGACTAAAACCCACCTGTGTTCCTTCAGTTGCCCATGTGCCAGGGTCACGGTATCTCTTTCGAACAATCTCGCGACCCTGGTAGGAATCGGTCCTAGCAGACCCCTTCAGTATTGCTGACGTCTCTTTGAGGCGCGCGTGGAACCCTACGCGCTGTCGACCCGAGCTTGGTCCTTACCGGGCGGCGAGCTACCCATTGCTCGCCACCCGCAAGCTTGCGCCTACGGTGGCCGGGAGTCCGCTATCGGCTCCCGACGCCCGGGTCGTCTCCTTCTGCGGCGGCTAGGGACGTGAGGGCGCAGAGACTGCCACTCCCTCTCGCGCCCCGCCTCCTCCTTCGTGAGCATTACTGCTTCGCAGAAGGAGGTGACGGCTTCCCATGCCCTCTTGCTTCGTACCATGGCTCGCACCTGGGCCGGACGCGAGAGGTCGCCGCCGCCGATCGTCTCCACGTCTGCCCAACCCTTCGGCGAGATACGGCGTGATGTAAATTAATGTTCAATACCGAGAGGGTAATCAGTACTTAAATTTTGACCTTATGTAAATAAAAAAAAAACTTTATTTCACCACAAGCCATGAAATTAAAATATCTATAAAACTATTGTAAAAAACATTTAAGGCTTATTACTAGGTCACATTAATAATGTTTCGGACCGTTGGATTAGTTACTCTATGCGCTTTCGGAACGCGCCATCGAACGGAATGACATCTGACTTGTCAGTTTGATTTTGACACTTGACACTGCTCTTGGAATTCGGTGGGAAAAAAGGGAACACGTCGCCGCTTGAGTCTCGCGATCTTGTTGAAAAGTAATCCCTTACCCCGGTCGTTTTGGTGACAATAAGTCATGACCCTTGTTTGGATTGTTAATAACCCCAATTTGACGTAATAACACGGGTTGAATTTTGGATATATCTTGTTTAAGAAGTTTGAAGGTTAAGCAAGTGACGCTATTGGGAACGAGTGATTTGAAGACCGCATGCTGTGATTGCCTCCAGCCTTATTGCAGCGGATTCTAACCTGAAGAATACTCGTAACGTCACAACACGATACATATACACTCACTTACATACATAACTCCAGGTTGGCACCAGAGCAGTGTCCTTCAACCAACAGGTAAGTTCTTTTGTTGTATTGTAGGTGAGTTGTTCTCTTATATATTGTCTGCTCCGCGTACGGCGGACTAGTTTCGCTAGCCACTTCTTGTCTCTAGAGCCCCACGGTTAGCACGCTTCCACATAATAATTAAAAACCTTATGGGGGTCTAGTCGGGCAGCGTACAAATAAAATCCTCTGACTCCTAAACTAGGTGTAGGCCTGTAACTTAGGAGTCAGAAATGTGTATACTAGTGGGGTTGAAGATTGAGGGAGGGGCTTGTGGATAAGTAATAACAGCGGCATGGATCGATCGATCAGGTTAAGCTACGCTTGCCGCGGTTGGTCTGTGGATGGGTGGCCATGTTTACATCCAAGACCCCTCCCTACCTCGGAGAGCACGTTAAGCCGTTGCTCCCGGCCGTGATGCGTGGATCTTTATCAGTTGTTAGTGGGTATCGTATTAACTAAGGTTGGACTTTTAATCCTATTCACTAACTTGACAATTGGAGGGATACCAGGTTTTGACAAAAAAAAGATAGTGAGGTGGTGCAAGAATGAATGAAATTGAATGAACTTGAAATAATGTATTTACATGCAAACTTTGTAATTTAAATTTAATAACTTTTCTTAAAACAAGATGAGTACTATATCAATATATATGTAGTCTATGGCTGTCAGAGGAAATAAAATTATTATAGTAAAAAAATAAGCAAAATGACATGATTTTTATATTTAGTTTTGTTTCTATCAGAAGAAAATAAAAAAGGAAATAACTGTTATAAAAAAATATTTATTATTCTTATAATCCACACCTAAAAACGATTTTTTTAAGTTTTATTTAATTTAAACCATTTTTATCATTCATTCTTTATGCGAAATCGTTCACTACCCCGACACTATTAGTTTTAGAATGGTATCATTATTTTGCATTGAACTGTCAAGTTAGTGAATAGGATTAAAAGTTCAACCTTAGTAGCTAGGTTGCGGAGGTCAATTGGGTGAGGAAAATGATGAGTAGGCTTTTTTTTTTGGATGGGAAATCATCAAATGAGTTCGCCCGCTCTGGGCGGAGCGGGAGGGCGTGTCAGACTTTTACTGACTAAAACCCACCCGTGTTCCTTCAGTTGCCCATGTGCCAGGGTCACGGTATCTTTTTCGAACAATCACGCGACCCCAGCATTCGAACAATCACGCGACCCCAGCAGTCGAACAATCACGCGACCCCAGCAGTCGAACAATCACGCGACCCCAGCAGTGATGAGTAGGCTTGAGGGATTAATTAAATAAAGCAACCAAACTGTATACTGTTCTACATATAGCTGATAATTAATTATCTTTCCAAAAATTCACTCGAACACAACCATAACGTTGACACACTGTAATGGTGTCGATCCTACAGATTTTTCGGTATTTCTACCGATATGGAATCTGTACTACCGAAATGCAACGAATTTTCCACGACTTCAGAAAATACAACGAAATTATCCCGATTTTACACTTCTAAGCTGGCAACCCTTTTCATTTATGTTTTACGTTACGAGGACGTATGATTTACAAAAAAAAAACCGTTCCGTCATTACACGTTGTAAACCTATTAATATTGTAGAAAGTAATCTATTGCAAGTTTACTTGTGCGACCGGTTTATTGATATTTCCCAAGAAAATTTTCCCAGCAAGATACGTAATGTGTAAGAAGTGCGCCGGGTACGTATTTATAACCCGGTACTCGACATAGTCGGCTATTTTGCTAGTGTGCATTCAAAATCTAAAATCATTTATTCAAACAAGGCTGAGAGTCAGCACTTTTTGAACGTTAAAGTTACATAAAACAGTCTTCCAAAACGCCCGCCTTTACCACTTCCTAGTGCTTTAGCTGGTAAGAAGAAGTGGCGCAACAAACTTCCCAGCAGCACAGCTGTCTGTTCAGTTAGAAGAACTTGATTCTACACAATATAGATAAACTTATAACCCTAGGAAGTGGAGAAGGGCGGAATTTCTGGGGTGCTGTCTTCTGTAATTTTAACAGTTACGAGTGATTCTGATTCAAGTTCTCCGGTTGATGTATTTGTGACAATTTGAATGAATTGTTAGTGTTTTTGATGTAAATTGGCAAACATTATTTATCCCGAACCTTAGCTCGTAATAATACCGAGCATTACTTTGTGCTTGGTTTCTCGATAAAAATAGTAATCGGTGCATTCCTAGAAGTATCAATAATCTATCTAGACACGCGGTAGCGTGTCAAGCCAAGTTCAAGTAACAGAGCTGGCAAGCAGCATCGTGTGTAATATTAATATTAGTACACAAACCATTTGGAGCCACTTTTGACCCTCTCATAACTCAAAAACTATTTCACATCATTGTGTCAATTGGCTTATATATTGAGACTTGCAAGATACATATGTGCTCCAAATTTCATAAACACATCTCAAACGGTTATTTAGATATTAACGTCCAAAAATCGTCATTTTTATCACTGACCTATAGATCAAATCTCTAACCCAGTTCCAGATGACCTAGAAAGTTCAAGTTTGGCATGCAGGTAGGTAATTAGGTGAATATAAAGGAATAAATCAGAAACTGGTAAATTTTTATCATTTTATTATAATTTTTCACTTAATTGATTCTATTAGGAACATTTATAACAAAAACCATTTGGAACTAATTTGGTTACAATTAAATACCTACTAATAATTTATGTATAAAAAGTAATGATATCCCATCAAAACATAAATGTGAAATGAGAGCCAAGTTCAATATTATGATAATAATTATATGCCTTGTTCAATGGTCAGTCCTGAAATTTATTTATAACTACACTAGCTTCTGCCCGCGACTTCGTCCGCGTTAAATTTCTTGTTCCCTCGGCCCTTCCCGTCGCGTCGAATCGCCTACCCGTGCGATTTTCCCCGTTTTTGCAACATTTTTTCATTACTGCTCCGCTCCTATTAATTGTAGCGTGATGTTATATAGCTTATAGCCTTCCTCGATAAATAAGCTACCCAACACAAAAAGAATTTTTCAATTCTGACCAGTAGTTCCTGAGATTAGCGCGTTCAATCAAACAAACATACAAACAAACAAACTCTTCAGCTTTATAATATTAAAATAAGTATAGATAAAATATCATTTCTTCTTATAACTTAGGATAATATATTGTAGCCCAAGGTCTGATTTGGCTAGTCTCATATACCAACAGACGTCCACTGTTGGACATAAGCCTCCCCCAAAAGAGGGGGTTTGCTGTAATCGCCACGATAGGCAGATGGATTTGCGATCGCAGTATTGTGGTAAAATGCATAGAGAAAGCTGCTGCCCATTCTCTAGTAAGTCCCTTAGTCGCCTCTTACGACACGAAATGGGGTGGTGCTATTCTTTACATCTGGCAACACACGGAACCGAAATTATATTCAAACTAACTACGACACACAAAGGTGTGACTAGTGACTATGAATTCATAATTAACATCACGCCTTGTCTACCCAAAGGGTGGACAGAGGTGTACCTATAGTATACCCAGCCTTCGCCAGCTATGTTAAAATTTCATTAGGGCGCGAGCATTGCCATCAAACGGACATAAATCCAGACTCCGGGCTGTTACTGAGAAATTCCAGAAAGTTAAACTACTTTGGCCTACATGAGAATCGAACCCAAGACCTCGTGTTCAGCACGCGTAGCATGACCACCGTAGAAAGGTGTTTTGTCGACGGAAGAATAGACAAAATTTCAGATTGCAGCACGCGTAGCATGACCGCCATAGAAACGGAATTTGTCGATGGAACAGAAGACAAAATGATAGATTGTATCATAGAAAAATTGTGTAAAACTGAAAAGAAGAGATGTTTCTATTCTTCAGTCGACAAGAATACGATGTCAAGTATGATGACTATTTTTCTGATGAGATAGAAACATTTTTACATAATTAAAATACATAAGGAACTTTTTTGTTCTTGGTAGAATAGATATAGAATTGGTCATGCTACGCCGGCAGAAAGATTAAAGACAGAATTAAAGATTGTAGAAAGATTTGTACCGTTTTATGCTGGCGTAGCATGACAGTTCTATCTCTATTCTACCAAGAATAGACAAAGTTCTTTCTATGGTGGTCATGCTACGCGTGTAGTAGTAGCGGATTGAACATACGAGTTCATAATTAACTATATTACATTTTAATTGCTTTAACGATTAAGTATTTAATAACCATTTATTATGAACGAACGCGTAAGATAATCAAGACTTTGTGATGTCTTAACAAAATGGCGTGACGCATGTACACTTAATTTCATAAACAACTATACATACATACATACAATCACGCCTTTTTCCCATGGGGGTAGGCAGAAACCACGGAACGCCACCTGCTACGATCTCTACACACTCCTTTTGCCTCTTTAAGGTTCATACATCTGGTCATACACACTCGCCGGTTACCAGTACTACGCACCTGACCTTTCTGAAGAACATCACCAATAAGGTCACTATATGTCCTCCTCTTATAAACAACTATGTTTGAAGTAAAAACTTCTTTGACAGTTTCTAGTTTAATTGAACAAAATTGAATATCAGTAATTTATATGGACTGACTGAGAGCAGTGGTGCTCACAAGTTGTAGTTCATGGGTTCAAACCCAGGCAGGCAAGACACTTTGTGTAAATAACTTTATCACCACTGCTCTCAAAACAGTGAAGGAAAACATCGTGCGGAAACCGGCATATCTTAGAACCAAAAATTCGAAGATATGTGACATCTACCAACCCGTACTGGGCCTGAGTGGTAGATTACGGCCGACACTCTCTCGAAGAGAGGCGGCTCGTGTCCCAGCAGTGAGAACCATATAGACTGACTATGATGTGACTGTTCATATGATCTCCACAACCCAGTAATCTACACTGCCGTTTTAATAAAAAAGGGCACAACTAACATTTTTCATGAAATTGAGTTATATATATCACCGGAATCAGAAAAAAAAAGTCTATATGCCTAATTTATTTTTTATTTTTAGCAAAAAAAAATAACAAAGATACCATAAGCTTAAGGACGCTATTACATTTTTGAATCGCTAAAGTTTAGGTATCTGAGTCGCCACACAACAACATTACGCGCACGCACACATTGAAACCATTGTTTGCTCGATTTTAAACATTACTTAACTAATCTTGATACTCGAAGGTATTATTTATTTTATTTTACTAGCACTGTTGAGTAAAATTAGTTGTAAACTAACTTTACTTTCTGCATTTGGTGACAGTAAATAAGTTTTATTACCATGATCGTCGTTATTTTTGGAATAAAGTATAATTTGTCAATTCAAAAAAAAAGATGAGGTGTAACAATAAAAAACTTTAATAATATTTTTGGATAGATTAGGTAGTAAACAAATATAACGGATGGTGATCGTAGACTATCGGTAAAATATACAGGATATTCCCTAAAGAAAACTAAGCAAAATTGTATGTCATCCGAACCTCGCCTTTGAGATTGGAGCGCGTATTCAGAATTTTTTATACACAATAGGAACCCTATAAAGAGGCCTTCATTTTTGTATGAAGGCTGTTTTTGTACTCTACTATAGTGGAGCGTCGATTATCCGAACTAATTAGGGGATAATCGAACTGTATTGATTCAGCCATACATATTTATGTATAGGTGAACGAAAACCTTACGGAACGACATATGAAGGGCTAATGAGAAGAACTGGCTTAGTCACATTCACCAATTAAATCCAAAATGCAGCCCAATTTTTTAAGTGACCCAGCGAGTTCTTGCTTTGTTTTCGATACGCGTATGGTCTAATGTGGATTTTTGTGACTATAGACAATAAAAAATCAATTTCAGAAAATATGACTTAGCGGATTCTTCCCCTTAGCCCTTCATATCTTTAGTGACAAAATGAAAAATAGTTTCTTTCACGCGGTAAAATTTAGTTTGTCAACTAACGGCTACTTGGAAGGGACATGAGTATATACAACCTATATTATTTTACTCTTTGCATACAACCATACGACTAACAGTTCGAGACAATTTCGGTTGTATTGTAGCGCGGGAGGAGGATAGAACGCGCGAGTCGGGCGGGCGTAGTAGTTCGGATAAGCGGCCGTTCGGTTGATCGACGTTCGGATAATCGACGCTCCACTGTATGTGTTTATAATTCGAAATGACAAAAACATTTTTGAGAGATGATAATTAACTACATGATTTTCAATTTATGTAAATAATGAAAGTTACGTTAAATATTTTGAGTACAAACTAGCAAAACTCCCAAAATTGATACCCATGTCGACATTTCATCATAACAGTACATCAGCCATTTAAATAAAAAATCGATGATTTCGTAATCCCTACCCCCAATATGGATAAAAATCTTTTTATTAAAAAAAAATACCCGCCGTATTTGGATCAAATTTGGATAAAACATTCGTATTCACTATCCTAAAATTACCCAAAGTTGATAGCCATGCCCACTATTTATTTAAAAAATTAAAATATTTGTCGTTTTGAATGAAAAACTTGTGGGGTCGGTGGACATCCCGTCAGGAAGTATATTCCTTAGTCTTTTTTTTACTCCGAATGTAATTTGTATGGAGTTTTCGGCTTCAGCACCTTCGTAAATATTGAAAACGACACCCACGATGAAAACTTTGAAAATGTTCGCAACCGCCATTTTTTATTTTGATTTTGACCTCACAATGGCTTCAGCACCTCTGTTTACCCCTACCGTAATCTATATTAAAGAATTTCATTCCAAAAATGGAGGACACTTGCATAATTTAATTACCACATTGAAAATAGATGTTCATATAGCTTTTTATAGAATAATCATCCGCCATCTTGAATTCTTGTTAATGAATATATATTCATAATCATCTCTACTCCATAATTCCCAATAGAATTTGAGTTATCTATTTCTAAACTAAGTTCTGGTAATAAGTTTGGTACTCATAATTTTGGTCCGAAAAGTATCAACATTTTTCAACCACAGTATACAGCACGGCACTCACTTTATTATTATTTTGATCGTATTTATTTCGTACAAAAAAGCGATACGCCCGTGCTTCCTAGAGCGCGTCTGAGCGCAGAATGACAAGCCGCGAGTTGAAAATGTATGAAGAAATTTGAGAGCGTTCTTTATTTTTCTCATAAATAAAAAAGTTACGTATTTAATTACAAAATATGTAGGTAGAAACGTAGAAAATTATATCAGCCATAAGTTCTTGTCATTTTGAAGTTAAAATATGCAGTTGATCTCACTATACAGGTACCGTTTCAGACTCCATTATTTTTCATTTTCTTCGATTATTGCGATGGCGAAAACGTATTTTTGTAAAAATATTGTATGGGACTATAAAATTTTTATGGTTTCATCATGGAGATGAATAAATTATCTTTAATTTAAACTATAACTGACCTCGCAGTTGTGATTCCTCTTGATGTAATTGGTACCGGAAAACCACCGATATTTGTAGAAAAACGTGATAGCGTCCTTAAAGGGCACAACTGCAACATTTTTAAAGTTTTTAACCAGGAAAAGGGCACATTGTGAGATATGCCTTTTATTTCACCTTTATATTTTTAATATATTTAATTGAAAAGGCGTAATTGGCTTACGTCAAATATAAAAGGCCTATGTGGCAATTGTGCTTATTTTTTTTATACCAACCCCCTAGCAATTATTGAAGAAGAAAAGTCACAACTAGCAGTTATGCCTTTACTATTTACCCTATGCCTTATTTTTTATAAATAAAGCGTTTAAAAAAAGGCACACTGGCGGTTATGCCTTTACTACTAAACATCTATGAACGAAGATGAAGTGGTGGGCCAAGGTTATTTACACGTCCCACTCTAGAAACACAAGAAAGTGCACAATAAGATTGTTTTTATTCATCAAAAAGTATAAAATATAATATATTCTAATATTTTACTGTATGTATACTATTTTAATAATATGTAAAAAGGCCCAATTGAATAAAAGTGCCTTTTCAATGTAACATTTTAAAATTTTACATTGAAAAGGCACATTTGGTTGTATATGCCTTTTAACTGTAATATTGCTCCTGTTATGTAATTTTTTATGTTAAGTTGAAAAAAAATAAGCTAATTATTTATTATATACATTAAAAATAATAAAAAATATTGCTATAGTATTATATGTACTATATACATATATACAACTATTTAAATTCACACAATTTCGAAAAACATAGTTTAGTCCTGTTTTTTTTTTTAACATAATTCAAAAAATATTTTAACATCGATTTTCTCAACATTTACAGAATGCTAGTTGTGCCCTTTTTAATAATGACGGCAGTATACTAATATTATAAAGCTGAAGAGTTTGTTTTTTGTTTGGTTGAACGCGGTAATCTCAGGAACTACTAGTCCCAATTGAGCGGCAAGCTAGTAGCTAGCGTAACCTGGAAGGTTGTTTGGCCTTTCTCAATAAATATTTCCCAGTTTGGTAAATGTGCTAATATTAGCGGTAGGTATACATAGAATTTGTGATTACACAGATTAAAGCCACAGGGTTTATCCGTAATATAGAAGTTATGTAATTACGGATCTTGTTGGTATAGTATTGAACTATTGCTCACTTGATTTCTTATGCAATTGCTATAGCTAGGAATACAGTGTCGATCTTGTTCATTTATTTATTTATAATAATTGTATTTATAATAATTGTATTTATTTATTATTATCATATTTATTTATAATTATCGTATTTATTTACTATAATTTCTTTGTTTTCGCTTAGCATTCTATCTGACTTACTGTCTGTAGCCTATAGCTTTCCTCAAGAATTGCAAAAAAGAAATGTTCAATTCTGCCTGGTAGAATAGCACCATCCCATTTCTTCCCGTGGGTGTCGTACGAGGCGACAAAGGGACTTACTAGAAAATGGGCAGCAGCGTTCTCTATGCATTTTACTACCATACTGCGATCGCCAACCCGCCTGCCAAATTGGGGGAGGCGCGTGTCCAGCAGTGGACGTCTTTCGGCTGAGATGATGATGAAGATGATCACCCTTTAGGTACGGAACCCTTTTACATAATTAAATAATGTAAATAAAAGTTTTTTGTATAATTAATAGATCAGTATTTTCCGATTTAGATTTCTGGGTTTTTAATCACGAAATGTTTTAACCACAAACCACAAATAAACCACCTAATATAATTATAACAAAATAACAATTTTATTATGTTTAGGAAAAACCGTTTCGTATATTTTTTAGGTGTTCTTGACATGGTATAAGTAGCGGCGAAATAGTAACCGCACGGTTCGATCTTAAATGTTAAGCAACGTCGGCCGAGGTCGGTCCGTGGATGGGACCATCCATCAATACCGAGACCCGTCCGTGCCTGGGAAAGCATGTTACTCAGTTGATCCTGGGTGTCATTTGTAGATCTTCCGAAGCCTGAAAGTCTGACACTAAATCTTGCCTCGTGGTATCGTGTAACCCAGTAACTGAGTTGTGGAGGTCAGATAGGGAGTCGCTCCATGTAACATACTGGTATTCACCTGCATTCGGTTAGACTGAATTCTGACCACAATATTTTTGGTATGGCTATGCAGATTGGTTAAGAGGCCGTATAGTACTCGTATTTTTCTCCGATTTCGTTGATTAACGTGATGTTACATTTAAAATACCTACTGTATTTCTATTTTTTTTTCGGAATTATAAATATTCTGAACTACTTAGAACAAAATTTACAAAATCATTGCCGGTTTCAGGTCGATTAATCAAAATCAACAATAAAGATACAAAAATAGCTCTATAGTTAAATAATAATTGTTGAAGTGATCTGTCATGTGGTTTTTTTTTGTTTATTTATGTAAGTAGATCTTGTAAGACACGTCAATATTTTAAAAACTAGATAGCGCCGGCATTTCCTAGCTGAGTGTTCCTTGAGAAGAAACGCTGAAACAAACTCAGAGGTTAAAAGTTCAAACATCATATTATTAGAATTTTTTTATTTTTATTTTTTTATTTGATAGTTGTTTTATTATTGACCATACTATCTTACAATATATACATAATTTAAAATCTAAGTAAAAAATATGTACATGTATATACAATTTAAAAATAAAAGATCATAAAGCATCAAAATATTCGTCTGCATCGTTGTCAACAGGAAACGTGCCCAAAAGGCTGGCAGCATTGCCACGTTGTATGGCAATGCTAATTCTTTGACCAAAAAATAGGCCAGCCCTCTGGTCACGTGAAGAGTCGACTAGCCGCTTGGCAATGTCTCGGAATACTATGTGAGCACTCGGACCCCATGGCCCTAGAGTTTCAACCCCAAACGGCTCGAATATATAATTTCCAATTAGGTTAGAATATTTGCGCCGTTTGAGGTTTTCAGCACCTGCAGCAGCTGCTCCAGCACAGCCCGCCGTGCTGAGAAGATGGGATGGCGCAAGGGTGTCGACACATGTTGCGTCCCACACCAAAGGCCGACCTAGCTTCCAAGGCATTATGGTCATTCCGTCAGGTCTCTTCCCATCGTCGCGTGCCAAGCCATTGGGTTCTAGAACAGCTGGCACCCCGGCGGTGACAAGAGCACGACGGATGATGTCATTGATGCTGGCGTGCCGTGCTAACCGGCCTGCGCTCCTACTGCAGGATAGGCCATGGTGTCCGAGGTAGTCGACACCTTCACCGCATTGGCAGCGATGCAGAGCCACGCAAGGAGCGCCCAGACGCAGGCATGTAGCAATCCGGAAGGTGGTGTCACTCAGCATAGTACCTATGTTGGGTGACGGTAGTGCCTGAAGCCAGAGGCCCGACTCCCACTCGCCCACAGCCAGAAGGCGGGCACGCTCAGCAGTATTGGTGGACGTATTTATAAGATTATTCCGTACCAACCTGCAGAGCGGCTCATCCCACTGTCTCTGGGAAGATGGGTTCACGGGCCGATCTGTATCCGGGCAAGTCATTTTCCAGGCATTCACTGCATCTGTGAAGCACGGCACTTCAGAGTCAACCAAGGACGGAGCTAAAATTTTCCCGGTCAACTTTTCAGTGCTGTGGACAGAGGATAGGAATGCCGGTAAGCTAATACTAGTAATTTTACGGACGCCGAGACCACCAAAGCGGATGGGTAGTGTGGCTTGAAGCCACGCTCGGTCGTCCAAGGCCACATTTAAAATGGATGTTAGTGTACTGCGAATAATTTGGTCAATTTTGTCCAGGAGCTGTGGCTGCTTCCATAAGGGGGAAGAGCGAAGAAAATATATAAAATTTGGGCCAAAACAACAGTATTTTATTAGGGTGAATGCCGAATGTATATTTATTTTGGAAAGCCTGTCGGAAATATCGTTGAAATTTTTAATTTTACCGTCGATGAATTGAGAAAAGCTGTCTTCTAAAATTGGGGAACCTAGGAGGTGCAGTGAACTTTTTTCTATAATTTTGATTTGTGGGGCTATTGCGTTAAATTTGTCTAGTGTCAGTTGTCTGTCAGTAATGTCAGAAAGGAAAATTTCACATTTTGATGGGTTAAGGTCAAGGCCAATAGATTTAAATTGCTGTTTGAGCAGTTGTAGATCTTTCAAAACAGTGTCTGCGTCACCTCCTAGCGTTCCATCATCTAAATACCACACGTTAAATTTTGAATTTAGTTTCTGGATGATTGGATGAATAGCTAAACTGAAAATGACTGGCCCAAGAGGGTCACCCTGTTGGCATCCTACTGCTGATTCCAAAACATTGTCCTTGTATAGTAATTTAGAGGGGTACCTGTAACATTGCCACATAAAACCATAAAGGAGAATGGCGACGTCTCATACATGCTTGGCACCAATATTTTGTTTAACGTATACTGCAACTGCTATCTAATTCTTCCAGGTTCTTATGTTGTAATGCTATTTTAAAAACAAATGTTTGCTAAAAACTTGCTGTTTTTTTATAAGAAGTAAAAAAACATAAATAGGTTAATTCGATTTTGACATATGAAATAGTAACATTTTTGTAGACATATTATATAGATTGTGACATGAACTATCATAATTTAAATGTAGTTAAATACGTTAGTAAGTATATAATCGATGTTTTAGAAATCGACCTTTTAGACTTCGATTTTTTTATGAATCGATTTATCAAGTTACGATTCGAATCGATTTAAAAATCGATCTTTTTCGGAAAGAATCGCCATCCCTAGTGACAATGACATGACGCAACAATCGCAATGTCAGTCAAGGAACTACGCGTTTCATTAGACGAAAAAAAGGTCATCGTGTTTTAAATATTTTTTTGTCTGTTACACAGTGTCTGTATTTAATATTAAATGTAATGTTATACAATATAAACTCTGTTATCAACAAAACATTATTGTGACTAGATATACTATCAAAAATCTTTAAAACTCCTTATGGAAGCAAAAATACTGTACAACGGAACGTAGGGAGCGAGATTTTGAGTACGTTCCGAAACAATATCAGTGTAGTATAACTTAAAAAATATAAATGTTTATATTAATTTTACAGACATACTGCTAGTCCTAAAAAATATCCAATTATATCCTTTAATATAATTTTAATACAGCATTTTTTTTAAATATATCACGTCGCTATACGCAACTGGTGCCAAGGTCGCCATTATCCTTTCGGGTAGTTCCTTTTTGACTTCAGCCAACAAAGTGTCCCTGTTTACGGAATTAAAGGCATTTTTAACGTCAACAAATTATTTTTATTATTAGAATTGAATGTGAGTCTAACAATGCAGGGCCATGTTGGTTCAAGGAAATACAGTATTTTAACCGGAAAACTACCTACGTCTGGAAAATCAAATTGTTGTGAATATTAATTTAAATGTATAATTATCTCTGCAATGTCCTTTACTTATTTAATTCCCAATTTTCTTCATGCGTCATTCTTAATTTCCATATGTTTATGATGTAAGAATCTTTAAGCCCAAGTTGTAAATTCGTGTGAGGAAAAATTACATTTACACAGATTGTAATTCCCCGCAACTGGAGGTCATTGAATTGTGCTTTTACGGATCTAATCGATATTTTTATTCAATACTATCTTCTGCCCGTGACCTCGTCGTTTGCAAGTAGAATAATAGTTAAATCTATACTTCTATACTAATATTATAAAGCTGAAGAGTTTGGTTGTTTGGTTGAACGCGGTAATCTCGGAAATTATTGGGCCGAATTGAAAAAATCTTCTTGTGTTGGGTAACCTATTTATTGAGGTAGGCTATAGGCTATATAACATCATGCTACGATCAAAAGGAGCGGAGCAGCAACGAAAAATGGACAACAACTAGCAGACAATTTGATGCGACGGGAAGGGTCAGGGGTGTAAAAATTTGACGCGGACGAAGTCGCGGGCATAAGCTAGTTTTTATATAAACTTCTTTACTATACTATGTTTAACTGTCTGTTGGTTTCGTGATCGTTAGCGCAACTGCTGAGTGTGTGGTCCTAGTTTCGATTCCCAGGTCGATCAAAGTGGTATTGGGTATTTCCAATAGGAATTTCTTAGTAACAGCCTGGAGCTTGGATGTTGGCGGTGTGATAACCCCGTGCCTCGGGAAGCCATTGGTCCTGCCCCTGATCTCTCTCCGGTCGGATTGCCGTCCCATCGGACTATGAGAGTGAGGGAACAGTGAGTGCTCCTGTGTCTGCGCACACACGCCTGCACTACAATATCCCCCGCGCTAATACAAATCAGAAACGATGTCTTTTTTTTTAAATGATATCTCGTAAGTCAACCTTTGAGGTTGTTGGATGCTTAAACTTTTGAATGTCTTAAGTTACACAGTTCGACATAAGCAATTGTCTTTCTATTGTGTCTTTAATTACGGCATTCGATGAGTTAACCCAACTTGCCTGTTAATAAATTACCTTCATCATCATCATTATCAGCTTATAATGTTCCCACTGCTGGGACACAGGCCTCCTCTCGGTGAGAGGGAGGAAATTACCTTAATAAATTATGGCCTCCAGCCAGGGCTTAAAAAACTTCGAACTAGAGCGACTACTCGCTAATGGTACCCATTCAGTAGATGCATCTTGGTCAAACATTATTACCCGGTTTAATATATGTAAAAACAGATCATAATAAATAAATAAATAAATATCTTAGGACAACCAACACAACGTTATCTGATCCCAAACTAGGCAGAGCCTGTACTATGGTAACCAGACAACTGATAAACATCCTTATATATTTCTAAATACATACATATTATAAATAAATAACACCCAGACACAGAACAAATGATCGAATAAAATATCTCTGTTGGGGAAACCGTTTATTACTGATAACAGTGTGCCAGACAGACCCAATGTGATAACGCGTATGTCTGTTTCAGAAATATCTAGATGGAAGTGTAAATAAAACCAGCGGAGTGAGCACGGCTCTGTGATAGGTTTGAGTTACGCTTTTTATAACTGTTTTCCGAGGGTCGCGAGATTTGTTCGAAAGAGTTACCGTGGCCCTGGCATATGGGCAACTGAAGGAACACGGGTGGGTTTTAGTCAGTAAAAGTCTGACACGCCCTTCCGCTCCACCCAGAGCGGGAGACGTCATTAGATAATTTCACATCCACAAAAAAAAAAGCACAAAAATACAATTTTGGACGTCAACATTTATCTATACTACAAATAAATAAAACTGAAGTGTCTGTTTGTAATTTCAAATTAACAGCTTTTCACTAAATGCATAATTATGAAAGTAAATACGGTACTTACACCAAAAAATCATTTTTTTAAACTTTTGTCTGTCTGTTTGTTCCGGCTAATCTCTGGAATGGCTGGACCGATTTTGACGGGACTTTTATTGGGAGGTAGCTGATGTAATAAGGAGTAACTTAGGCTACTTTTATTTTAGAAAAAATCTTTTGAAAAATACCTGCGTTAATTTCCGACATCCACGCGGGCGAAGCCGCGGGCAAAAGCTAGTTAAAAATATAATTAATTCTAGTCACCCCTTCCTCATTCCGATGCGGCCCATTCCTTGCTGCCCTCTACCAGCGATGCCCTAAGCCGAGCACCCTACCCCACATAAGGTGCCCTTAACCACCGCACTGCGATCGCCGACCCGTCTGCCAAGCGTGGCGATTATGGGCAACCCCCCAAATTAGGGGACGCCTGTGTCCATCAGTGGATGTTTTTCGGCTGTAATGATTATGATTACCCAGTAACTGGGTTATGAAGGTTAGATAGACAGTTGTTCCATGTAACACACTGATATTCAGTTGCATCCGGTAGCATTCAGAATGGAGTCTGACCACAACGTAGTTGGTTTTTCCAGGCTAGGCAGATTGAGTAATATTATTGGAGTATCAAACAAAGTAAAAATCAAAAATAAAGAATTAAACATATACCAATTCTTGGGCTAGCTGTCCGACATTAAATTATCATTTTATCTGTCATACGTCATTATATTGAAGCGCGTGCGCCGCGCTTGCGTTTAAATTTCGTACGCTTGGCATCATACGCATTGTAGCCGCTGTCGGGAACGGTAGTGGGCGTGAAAATTGCATTTATTGACTTATCTGTGTTTTATAGATATTTAGTGAAAAGTGAGTGAATTGTTTTTTAATAAAAGAAGTGATTTTTGTAATATTGGAGGACTTAACCACAGTTTCAACGTAAGTGGTTTTTAATTATAGTGTTTATTTTGGTTGTTTTAATAAATGTAAGTAATTAAATGTTACAAGCTGTTTTGAAATCCGGTTCAAGTAGATATTAATAACTATGTTATTATTATTATTGTATCAGATATTGACCTCTTTGACATTCAATAATTGTGGATAGCAAAATATTATTTTTATTAAGAATAATGATGGGTGGGCTATTTATATTTAGGACAAGGAATGATCAGCGTTCAATAATATTAACGAGCCCCTGTGGCTAAGTAGTAACAGCCGTACGGGTCTAACGATCAGTTTAAGCTACGCCTGCCCCAGTTGATCCGTGGGTACGACCAAGGTTATTTTACCAAGACCCCTCCGTGTCTTGGAGATGTTAAGCCGTTGGTCCCGGCTGTCTTTCGTAGATCTTAGACAGTCGTTACGGGTCGACAGAAGCACGACAGTCTGACAGCCACTCTTACCAAGGGGTATCGTATTACCCAGTAACTGGGTTGTGGAGGTCAGATAGACAGTCGCTCCATGTAACATACTGGTATGCAGCTACTGCAGCTGACTGCATCCGGTTAGACTGGAAGCCGACCCCAACATAGTTGGTAAAAAGCATTCAGATGATGATGATGCTGATGATGATGATGATGATGGTGATGATGATGATGATGATGGTGATGATGATGATGATGGTGATGCTGATGATGATGGTGATGATGATGATGATGGTGATGATGATAACCTTAAAAAACTTAAGGAAATTAATTTTGCGGTCTGTCCTGATCCTGATGCATTTGCCTTAATTATTTTATGGCAAAAGCGTCAAGGTCAAAACATTTTATCAGTTCATTATAACTAACTAAATAATCTGCGCAACTGTCGGACATTTAAATAATAAGAATTAAAGTACATATAGATCTGTCGGGACCATTTAATATTGTAATATTAACACTATTGTATATGGAAGTGAATGTTGGGTGTGGCAAAAGAAGCATGAAAACAAAATTAATGCTCTGGAAACGCGTTCCTTGCGAAGCATGTGTGGTGTGACTATGAATGATAGGCTGACGAGTGATGAGATAAGACAACGGTGTGGTTTAAAAGAAGGTGTAGTGATAAAATTTAAAAAAGTGTGCTTAGATGGTTTGGTCCTGTTGAAAGGATGAATGAAGGATGTCTTACAAAACGTATTTACAACGCCATCTGCGTTGTAAATACCTTTTGTAAGACATCCTGAGTGGAAACACCGGGAGGGGATGTCCTAGGAGAACATATATAGTGCCTTTATCTATACATCTATACATACATAAAAATAAATAAAATTCGAGTGTCTGTTTGTAATATTAAGATAACCACTTTTTACTAAGTGTATATGGACATATACACGGTACATATACCAAAACAACATTTTTTACAATTTTTTTCTGTCTGTCTGTTTGTTCCGTCTGTTTGTTCCGGCTAATCTCTGAAATGGCTGGACCGATTTTGACGGGATTTTCACTGGCAGATAGCTGATGTAACAAGGAGTAACTTAGGCTACTTTTATTTTAGAAAAATTCTTTTAGTTTAGAAAATTACCTGCGTTAATTTCCGACATCCACGCGGGCGAAGCCGCGGGAAAAAGCTAGTTATTGAATAAAATTAAATACCATTGACGTGTAAAAGTGTTTGTACAAACCTACTTACAGAAATAAAATCATTTATCATTCAAATCATATCCTTCGCCGTAGTCAAGTGTAAAAAAGAATCTGTATTACAAACCTCTGCTACCCCTGCTGTATACAAATGTAATGTTACGTTCATAACCCTTATCGGTCCACATGTGCTGTACATAACAGAGTGCTATATTTATATTTTAAAACAGCATTATTATCTTAGTTATTGGTCATGGTTTGTGCGTTGTACTGCGAGGCACAAAACGGTATAACACATGGCTACGCACAACCATTCGATACGATACGCTTCCGTACCGCATCTAACATCAATCAGTGTTATCGTAGGAGTCCTATAAACGCTGTTCGCAAGTTCATAACCTCTTATTTTGGTCCGAACTACGCAACACTCCGATGTCGCGCGATCCTGCATCGTGCAAGTAAAGTTTACCGCGCAGCTAACATAGTGTTGCAAAGGACTCGAGTCCTCGAGTCGTAATTTAAAAGACTCGACTCAATCATGTATGACTCAGTGTGTTCAAAAGGCTCGGAGTCTAGAGTCAAACCGAGCCCGAGTCATTCGCGAGTCTAAAAAAGGGACTCGAGTTTTAAAAAGGACTCGAATCTTAAAAACGACTCGCGTCTTAAAATGAACTCGAGTCTTGTTGCTCATCATTCGAAAAAACTCGACAGATTTTTTTGTTAGAAAAGGTACATCATAACCACTAATTTGAATTTATTGCCTTCTTTCGAGTCTTTTCGAATGATGAAGTACAAGTTTTGTCTTCATGCTGCGAGTTTTTCTTTAAGACTCGAGTCCTTTTTAAGACTCGAGCTCTTTTAAAGACTCGAGTCCTTTTTAAGACTTGAGTCCTTTTTAAGACTCGAGTGCTTATCTGTAGACTCCGAGCCTTTTGAGCACACTGAGTCTTGCAAAATTGAGTCGAGTCTTTAAAATTAGGACTCGAAGGCTCGAGTCCTTTGCAACTATAGCTAACATTTATACAACGTGCCGAGATCAATCGTCGGGGATTTGCTCACCAGACACGACACCCGTCTGGTCCTACCTTTTCTGTGGAGGTCCCTGTTCCTTCACCACTCCAAAATATAATTCCACTCATTCCATCCATCTTTTCTTTGACCTTCCTCTCCATCTCCAGCCATCAACATTTCAACTCTTTGAGTAACACACATTTCCGCCTCTCATCACATCCCGAACGATTTTCTTTCAACTCTACAAAGCACCCTTCTTAAGAGCTGAAATGTGACGTGGAAGTTTGATAATCAGCTTATATTGTCCCCACTGCTGGGACACAGGCCTCCTCTCGGTAAGAGGGAGCGGGCCATAATCTACCACGCGAGCCCAGTGCGGGTTGGTAAAAGCCACGTCTTAAATTTTTTGGTTCTAGGACATACCGGTTTCCTCACGATATTTCCCTTCACCGTTTTGAGAGCAGTGGTGATGAAATTATTTACTCTAAGTAAAGCGTCTAGGGTTTGAACTTACGACCTACAACTCGAAAGTCAGGGCTGATACCACTGGGCCAGCACTGTTAAAATCTGAATAATCTTAACATAATCAAACTAAAATGTTTACACTGCAGGGAATCTGCGTTGTTTGGTCAGGTGCGGAGTACTCGCAACCGGCGTGCGTGTATGACTAAATGTAAAAATGTTAACTAGGCAAATAGAGGAGCCCAGATTTTTACATACTCCTTGTATGTAAAAATCTGAGCTCATCTATGAGAGGGAGCCACCAAAACCCATTTCTTTCAACTGTATAAAGTTCTACAGAAAAGAATATATGACTTAGGTGATCAAGAAATATTTATACAATGTATTTCGTTAATGTTGTTTGAAAATATAGTACGTAGGGAAGTGGTAATTTTTTTGTGAAAACCACTATTAACCATTAAACACAATTAACACTATTAACCATTAAATGTTGGGGCGGGTGCGGAAAACCTCAAACGGCGCATATAACAACCTTATTGGGAGCTTTATATTTAAGCTGTTTGGGGTTGAAACACTAGGGCCGTGGGGTTTGAGTGTTCGTCAAGTATTTGCGACCACTGTTGTGTAAATATTGGTGCAACTGTCAAATGTTTTGAAAAAAAAAAAAACAAGATGGCCGCCATTAGTTCCGACTGTCGCCACGCGCCATCCAGGTGTTTAACTGTATTTTTTTACGACATTTTTGCTAAAAATCACATATGACTAATGTTGAATAGATACAAAATTTTAACGTAGTATACATACTACGATAAAATTTACTTTAAAATATTTAGAATATTTTTATGTGCAGAAATCGTAAATACAACATTTAATTTCTGTTTTATGGATTTCCGTCTTTCGTATCTACGTATTGGTTATTACGTTGGAATTTCGGACTGAATCATGATATTATACGTTTCATCATGACAGCCGAAAGACCTCCATTGCTGGATATAGGCCTCTCCCAAGAACCGCCACGTTGATCGGTTCATTTTTTGGGAGGGTACGCTATAATCGCCACGCTTGACAAGCGGGTTGGCGATCGCAGTATGGCGGTAAAATGCGTAGAGAACGCTGCTGCCCATTCTCTAGTAAAATGATGATTATACGTTTGAGCTTCGCCTTTGGGATATATATATAAAAATAATATCTTTATTTTGCATACAATAACTATTTTGGTATTATGCTTTGTTTATATTTTTTGCTCGAGTATAATTTTCATTTTATTTGGCATGGCTACCTGACATATGGAATACAATTTAATTTAATGTTCTGTGTCTCGTAATGTTAATTACTTTGCCTACTTACTATTCTATAATGCTATTTTTCTAACTGAACAATTTTTAGAGCGTGATATTTGCTTTTAGTTTTTTTTTATCATCATGTCTTCCAAAAGACGTCCACTGTTGGACATAGGTCTCCCCTAATTTCGTAGATTTTCCACGCTTGGCAGGCGGGTTGGCGATCGCAGTATGGTGGTAAAATGCATAGAGAACGCTGCTGCCCATTCTCTAGTAAGTCCTTTAGTCGCCTTTAAAGACACTCACGAGAAGAATGGTGCTATTCTTTACGTTACGGCACCACACGTAGGTAACTATAGTTTTTTTTTTGTTACTGGCAAACTACAAAGCCATCTTTGTATCTATGAAAAATATGGCTCATTTAGAGCATTTTAAGATATGCGTGTGACGAATTAAATACATAAACTTTATCACTGATAATGTCACATGTTGTTTCCTTGCAAATAAGGGGGAAGTGATGATTCAATTTTGGCAAATATTTGACGTAAGATTATGGTTAAGTCATAACAGCCGCACGGGTTGATCGTTCAGGTTAAGCTACGCTTGCCTCGGTTTGTCTGCGGATGGGTGACCATCATTACATACCAAGACCCTTCCGTGCCTCGGAAAGCACGTTAAGCCGTTGGTCCCGGTTGTCTTTCGTAGATCTTAGACAGTCGTTACCGGTCGTCAGAAGCCCGAAAGTCTGACAACCAGTCTTACCAAGGGGTATCGTATTACCCAGTAACTGGGTTGTGGAGGTCAGATAGGCAGTCGCTCCATGTAAAATACTGGTACTCAGCTGCATCCGGTTAGACTGGAACCCGACCACAGCAAAGGCTAGTCAGATAATGATTTGACGTAAGAAGATTATTTTAGTAGGTACAGTCTGCAGAAGAAGTCCACGAAGGTTGCGCTGACGTTCATACTTGGGCACAAACGAAGAGGCATAAGGGACAGGGTATTTTTTTGGATGGGGAATCACCAAATGACTTCTCCCGCTCTGGGGGGAGCGGGAGAGCGTGTCAGACTTTTACTGACTAAAACCCACCCGTGTTCCTTCAGTTGCCCATATGCCAGGGCCACGGTAACTCTTTCGAACAAATTTCGCGACCCTCTCAGATCTTTCCGGGATTACAGGCGCGATATTGTTATGCAGTTTGCGCGGTAAACTTTGCTGTTGTTACCATGTGGCGGAATAGATGGCGCCACTGTCTTCTAGTTGTCTAAAATAACCGATATATCTCTCTTTTTCCAGTGATGTTTGCCCCGAGCTGACACCATGCGTCTACTTGTCCTAGCGGTCTGTCTGTCCGTGTCACTAGCGCTGCACTGCCCGGAGCAGTGTGATTGTGGCACGGGAGACGAGTTGGAGTACTACTGCACCGTCGGCAGTGCCACAGGGATCTTCAATGCAAGGATCAACGAATATGTCAATATTAAGTGTGAGGTTAGTATCGTATAAATATTACCACATTTGCACAGACGTCAAAATTTCATCGCGAACTGAAACTTTAATGCACTACTTAGCGGATCATCATCATGAGAAGCCTATAATTTTCCCACTGCTGGGACTCAGGCCTCCTTTCAGTGAGAGGCAGTGGGTCATAATCCACCACGCGTGACCAGTGCGGCTTGGTAGATGTCACATAAGACATTCTGGTTTCCTCAAGTTGTTTTCCTTCACCGTTTTGAGAGTAGTGGTGATGAAATAATGTACACAAAGTAATGCGCCTGCTTGGATTCGAACTCACGACTTACTACTCGTAAGTCGCGGCTGTTACCACTGGGACACCAGACTACTAAACTACTAAAACAGATGGTAGGAATATTGACATTGATAACAACGCAAATTCAATATTTCGACTACGTAAGCCACGACATACTTTTAAAAAAACTATACTCCTACGGCATTCGGGGAAATGTCCTAGAACTGATAACCTCTTACCTTAGTCGACGAAAGCAGTACACAGAATTATCTAGAATATGTTCTAAAACCAAACACGAGATTAAATATACATCAGACACTAGAGAAGTCAAATCTGGGGTGCCACAGGGTAGCGTTCTAGGGCCACCATTGTTTCTGCTATATATTAACGATTTACCAAGACATACACAACACCCTATGGTGTTATTTGCGGATGATAGTACGGTCATAATAAAATGTAATGACATCATCGATTATGAAAAAGAGATTAATATGACATTAAAGGGTATAATTAACTGGCTTGACATTAATAATTTAGTCATTAACCTTAAAAAAACAAAAGTAATGCACTTTTACCAACGGACATCCCCGCTTAACGTAGTGGTTAGTCATAATGGACAGAATGTGGACTCAACAGATGTTGCAAAATTCCTAGGCATCTTAGTTGACAGCAGTCTCACTTGGAAACCTCATGCTGAAGACGTTTGTGGCAAACTGAGCAAGTCAGCTTATGTCCTGTATAATCTATCTCATAAAGTAAGCAATGATATACTCCTGACAGCTTACCACGGACTTGTTGCGCCAATACTTAGGTTCGGAGTAATATTTTGGGGTAATTGTAGTGACAGGGAAGAGATCTTTAAGGCCCAAAAACGTTGCAAAAGATCTATGTCAAAATTGAAATCTACAGACACGTGTGAGCCTGTGTTCAAGTCTCTGAAAATACTAACCTTCCCATCGTTGTATATTTTAGAAGTGGCAATTTTTGTTAAAATGAATTTAAATTTATTTCCGGCACTAACAAATATTAGGACTCGTTCAGGTCCTATGAGAACCCAATATAAAAATTTACTACATACAGGCAATTATAAAACAGCACTTCTTAGGAAAAGCATCATGTCAATGGGGCCTATAATATACAACAAAATTCCTCACAATTTTAAAGAACAACCGACTCGGATATTTAAATCTAAGCTGACTGCATTATTATTAGCAAAATGTTATTATTGTATAAAAGACTTTTTAAATGATGAAAATGTATAACAATTTTAAAAAAATATTGACATATATAATACTAGAATGACTTAATTATTAATTTAGATGAAAAAATTATCCTTAGTTTTTACATATGACTGCATGATTTGTATTTTTTATGTTAATTTTTTTTTGTTTTTTTTTTTTTGTTTTATTTTTTGTTTTTTTTTATTTTTTGTTTTTTTTTTTTTGCATGCCGTAAGGTAGAATGTAGCGGAAATAATTAATGATGTACCATCTTATACCTGTACCTACATTGTTGGCAAATAAATATGAATCTGAATCTGAACCACTGCTCACCGCGCTGCTTAGTGCGAGGAGTTTAAATTCAAACAGAGTTTTTTCGATGCACTCAATTCAATGTCTAAACTTAAAACATTTATTTCAATAAATCCAACTACAGGCACTTTTGAATAATCAAGGGGTCGGTGAGACCCTGCCGGGGTCGCGAGATTGTTCAAGCGAGATACCGTGACCCTGGCACATGGGCAACTGATGGAACACGGGTGGGTTTTAGTCAGTTAAAGTCTGACACTGAGTCCCGCTCCGCCCAGAGCGGGAGAAGTCATTTGATGATTTCCCATCCAGAAAAAAAAAATAGGCGTCGGTGAGTCAGAAAGATAAAGCTACTTGCCTATTCTATAGCGTAGTTAGGTACTTATGGAGATAAATGGGCAAGAAACTCCAACGACACTCTTTTAAACCAAAATATTGTTATAAAAAATTGGTTATGTTGTCATATATGTATGTCATTATGTGAAAATTATACATGTGAGAACGATGTAAAAAGACGTACACGTTAGAAGCGTCAAAAACAAAATAACAATTCAGTAATTAGAATAAGCCGTGGTAGCTAAGAACTGACCAGCAGCGGCGAGGCGTAAATTTTTCTAAAAGAGAAGCCGAAGCGAAGTCGGCCTTAACTTACTGACTCATCAATAAAGAATACTTACTATCATTCTAAAATTAATATAGGAATGTAATGAATTAAATACAATGAAATTGAACACATGAAAACGAATAAAATATGCAATATTCCTCTATCTCGTTCTCGCTGACGCATTTTTCTATACCTGTCTCTGTCATAACCCGTTGTACAGCGGCTTGCTCTCGTACATATCAAGCGGTGCCACGTGACCTAAAGTGACATCATTACGGGATCGCTGTTGTATGAATTTTTAGTTCCCGATTATGACGTTTTGGCGCCGGGTTAATTTAGAACATTTTTCTTTTGTTGTAATACAAAGGTATAAATAACCTTTTTTGTTGTTTGAATGTTATGGTGAATTAAATACCCGTAGTGTAACTATATTTATTGACAATAGTAGCCACTATTTACATACTATTGTATTTTTAATCGTGATAGAGTTACCAATGCGAATCCCCGAAGGCAAGCCGGTAGGAATCGTGTTATATGGTGCCTTCGCCACTGCTGACCAGCCCCTACTAATGGCGCCCGTTCACGAGCATGACGTATGGATCAGCACCATTCAGCTCAATAATTTTGAGGTGAATGGTGCTGATCCATACGTCTTCCTTGATGATCCAACACACACGCCACCGGCCACACATTTGAGTGAGCATGACAAAGGCAGGGCCATATTCAAGTCAGTGAAAGACGTACCGAGTAAAGTAGCATTATAGTAGGAACATAGTATACACACTGTTTCTTTTTGGATGGGAAATTATGAAATGACTTCTCCCGCTCTGAGCGGAGCGGGAGGGCATGTCAGACTTTTACTGACTAAAACCCACCCGTGTTTCTTCAGTTGCCCATATGCCAGGGCCACGGTAGCTCTTTCGAACGAATCTCGCGACCTGGCAGGCATCGGTCCTACCAGACCCCTTCAGTGCTGCAGACATCTCTTTGAGGCGCGCGTGGAACACTACGCGCCGTCGACCCGAGCCTGGTCCTTACCGGGCGGCGAGCTACCCATTGCTCGCCACCCGCAAGCTCGCGCCTACGGTGGCCGGGAGTCCACTATGGACTCCCGACGCCCGGGGCGTCTCCTCCTACGGCGGCTAGGGACGTGAGGGCGCAGAGACTGCCACTCCCTCACGCGCCCTGCCTCCTCCTTCCCGAGCATTACTGCTTCGCAGAAGGAGGTGACGGCTTCCCATTCCCTCTCGCTCCGTACCATGGCTCGCACCAGGGCCGGACGCGAGAGGTCGCCGCCGCCGATCGCCTCCACGAGGACACGGCGGTGCTCCGCCCAGGCAGGGCACACCTCCACCGTATATAGTATTCACACTGGATTGGATTTTCCATGCTTTGTTCAACACCGAAGGTTGAAAATCCGGTGTGTGACCAAAATCCACCATCGTGTTTGTGCGAACGTGGTCTAATTCACATGAACCCATATGGGCACTTATGAATCATCAGATTCTGGTGGCACACGAGGCTAATTTGTGAGTCAGTTTCGTTTACAAGTTAGTCACAGGTCGCTAGTACGAATATATTAAACTAGCTTCTGCCCGCGGCTTCGCCCGCGTGAATATTGAAAAATTCACCAATTCAACCCCCATTTCACCCTCTTAGGAATGGAATTTCAAAAAAACCCTTTCTTAGTGGATACCTACTCTTCACAACGAACACACCCTCCAAATTTCATATCTCTAGGACCATCGGTTTAGGCTGTGCGTTGATGTATCAGTCAGTCACTCAGGAATTTGAATTTTATATCGTCGTTGCGACTTTAAGACCTCTTAACTTTATGTGAAAATCGATATAAACCGACTATTGAAAAAAAAAATATGTATAATAAAAATGTAGTTGTTTTTATTATACATATTTTTTTTCAGTAGACGGTTTATATCGACAAAAAATATAGTCATCAGCCATATGGTTTCCGGCTTTTTATTTTGCTATTGTTAGTTGAAATTAAAAGTAGTATGATAGTAAAAAAAGAAACAAACGCGTAAAAAAGTGATTTTGCCAAATGACACATAAGAGGTCTTAAAGTCGCAACGACGATATATACATAGAAAGATATAATATATAGAAAGAAGGTAGTTCAATAGGTCAGTGTTGAAAACTTTATCCTCTGCCAGTTTGAGTATTTATGCGGCCTACCAAAATGTCCTTTCTTAGGTATTGTTCATCGAATCGTTTAGCTGCGTGAGTTTTGAGTTGAGCTACACCATTACTGACAAATGCGTGCCCTGATTGAACAGGTCCACTCATTTCTTTTTCTGTTCGTTCGCGTAACACTGCACATCCTTCTTAGCTTTTCCATCTCAGCTGCATGCAGTCGCTTTTCATTAATCCCTTCCACCATACCAGGAACCTGCGTGCTTCTTATTTCTTTTCCTCCATTTATCAGGGTACAAACTTCACCTGCGCTGACCTCCCAGTCATCAACTTCGCCAATGACATGCATCTAAGATCTCTGAGGATAAAGGGCTGTTCGCCCTCTCTGCTGGAGTGCGTGCCTTCAGCCTTACGGACCAGCTCGGTGGGCTTCGTCACCGTGACTTCGGGCACGGCGCCGCTGCAAGCACAGCACGTGGCCGGCTTGGGCGCCGTACGCAACCTTATGCTCGTGCAAGGTGAGTGTTTGGCAGTTTGGAAAAGGATGGGTTAAGTGACTTTTTTTGAGGTTTAGAATTAATGGGTCAGGTTAAGCAGCTTAGTGCGGTTTAAAAGTGGATTGGGTTTAGTGACTGTCGGTAGGGTTGGAATTTGGTGTAACTGTATTGCACCCATATTTCGCTAATTATATTTAAGACTCATGTCATGGGAGTTGAACTTATTGCCACCAATCAGACACAAAGCCAGACGTCGGGATTCTACTGAAAAATTCCTGATGAAAAATCTAATATTCGTCTTTGGAAAACCTCATGTTCGGCAGTAGGACTTGAGTCCACTAGAGCAACGAACAATAATTATCATCAATCAATCTACCCATCCTTTTCCCAAATGCGACCTGGTCAGCTGCCAGTCTACCCGGATGCAGCTCAATACCAGTATTTTACGTGGAGCAACTAGCTACTGGGTGACATGTCATCATGTGTATTAAAAGTCCCATTTTCTTTAATTCCAGGTCCTGAGACGACGATTCCCGTTTCAGTGGTGAATGCCCTTCCAAGTCTTCGGAACCTCAGAATCACCGGCGCCAACCATCTAGCTTTGGAAAGCAATATTTTCAACAACTCGACGCAACTAGAGTTTCTAGAGCTTTCCGATAGTCAAATTAAAGACATACCCGAGGACGCGTTCAATGGACTGTCGAATTTGCAAATATTAAATATGTGGGGAAATGACATCAGTGAAATTGGTGTAAATTCATTTAGAGGTAAGGCTCCAGAGATAGTTATTTCTGTCCCTACTATGTTATTGCCAGGTTCTAGTCTAGGTACCAGTATTTTTCATGGATCGATTGCCTATCTGATCCCCACAACCCAGTTACTGGGTAAGACGATAAAACCAGTCATACGACGGTATGTCAGACTTTCGAGCTTCTGGTGACTCATAACGACTATCGAAGATCCACGAATATATACAGATATATTGCCATATATTCACATCATTTCAGCCGTAATACGTCCAGAAATATAGGCCTACCGCAATTTAGCGGGGTTGGCCATAATCACCACGCTTGGCAGGCGGGTTGGTGATCGCAGTATGGTGGTAAAATTCATAGAGAACGCTGATGTCCCTTAGTCGCCTTTGATTATATCCACGGTAAGAAATGGAATAGTGCTATTCTTTACGCCCGGCAGGACATAGAACAATCACATACTTAGTAAGTAAAGATATTTTTATCCTTCTCCAGGTCTGGATTCCTTGCAGAAACTCTCATTGGCCACAAGCCGCATATCGAACATAGCGGCTGGAGCCCTGGCCCATGTGCCTGCACTGCAATCTATATCGATGTTCAGGAACCAGTTGAAGGAATTACCTCCCGGCTTACTGAGCAACCTGACGCAGCTAGAAAATGTAAGTAACATTACATAGAGACCGAGGGACGTACAAAATGAGCCATTATAAATACGTCCGGCACACCCTGGGTAGTCAGTGAATTTCCACTCTACTGATAAATGCGTGCACTGATTGGACGGTCCACTCAATCTGTGTGGTTCTTTCCTTAAAAGACCATTTCAGACACCAATCCATAGTCTTCACATGATCTGACCAAGATAATTTCGGATTTTGAAAGAGACTGTGATCACTGAGTTTGTTTCAGCCTTTCTTCTCAGAGTAGTCAGTTAGGAAGCGCCAACCTCATCTAGTTTGAAAAAATATATCAATGACGTGTAAAAAAGTGTTTGTACAAACCTACTTACAGAAATAAAATCATTTATCATTTATGAACAGTATCCAAATTTACGAATTGATAATACCGATGAGACTGACCTACTCGCCAAACAATAGAATATTTTGTGAATTTACGGGGTTACTCAATATTCCCGTTAGACGAAGTATAATTATTACTATAACTGTAATTGAATCATCGTCGGAGGTCGGGTTACCACCTTCCCTCAAATATGGCGAGGGGGGTAATGGCTGACCTTTGCGTTATGCTCGTGAACGGGTGCTGCTTGTGGTGACTGGTCGACTTGCTGACCATGGTTTTTGTTATTGTTATTTGTATTAACTGTTATTTTATTTTTACTCCGGAGGTCCTAGTTTAACTATTGTAACTTCAACTTAGCTATATGCATCAATGTATGTATATGTATCATTTTGCATCGTTGAATATGTAAGGTACGGGCACGCCCTTTATGCCTGGAGGCTTTATTTAAGTTTTACGTTCTGTTTACGATTTTGTTTTATTATTTATTTCAGCTTGAGTTTAGTTTTCAATGTTTTGTTCGTATATTGGCGTGTGCTAGCTGACATATGGCGAATAATGTATGTTTGGTTTTGTTTTATAATATTCATTACTTACACGATATTGTATAGAATCAAGTTCTTCTAACTTAACAGACAGCTGTGCTGCTGGGGAGTTTGTTCCGCCACTTCTTCTTCCCAGCTAAAGCACTAGGAAGTGTCGAAGGGCGGGCGTTTTGGGGGGACTGTCTTTTGTAACTTTGACGTTCAAAAAGTGCTGACTCTCAGCCTAGTTTGAATAAATGACTTTTGATTTTGATTTTGATCAAAAGGAACAAATCAAGATGAATTTCATAAATGTACGCCAAAATTTTTAGTGGGCCTAATCTCCGAACAATTAAAACTATCTCCTTTGAAATTCAAAACACTCTCTAAGATTTTTCAAATTGCAGCGCTGTGATTTCAGCCGAAAGACGTCCACTGCTGGACATAAGCCTCTCCCAAAAAGGGCATTTGCCATAATCACCACGCTTGACAAGCGGGTTGGCGATCGCAGTATGGTGGTAAAATGCATAGAGAACTCTGCTGCCCATTCTCTAGTAAGTCCCTTAGTCGCCTCTTACGACAGCCACGGGAAGAAACACGGAACAGATGGAAAATTCAATTTGCAGCAATTTTCATAAAATATGAACCCAGATATCAAATCATAGACTACCATAAGGCTTTATTATTTCAGATCACAATACAAAGCAATGAAGTCCCGTTAAAACTACACAAGCATTCTCTGTCCAACCTACCATCACTGAAGAACTTAATCATAGAGAATTCCGGCATCGACCTTCCCGAAGACCTTCTGACCGGATGTGACGGATTACAGACGATCAGTCTCCCCGGGAACAAGATTACATCACTTCCGGCCGGCATTTTTAAGGACTTGCAGCATTTAAAACGATTAGATTTAAGGCGCAATAAAATAGCAGAGTTACATTCTGGAGTTTTCTCCCCTCTTCAAGAGTTGGAGGAACTTGACTTAGATAGGAACCATTTGGAAACCTTGCCTGAGTGAGTATTATTATTCATTTATATCTGTTACATTTGAGAGTGTATCGCTAAACCACGTACGTTGAAGGACGACTTCAAAAGGTATTTACAAGGCAGATGTGACTTGAAAGACCAGGATGGGACGCCCTAGGAGAACATACAGGATATTTTTTAACCACTGCGCAATTATTTTTTTTGGTTTTTCAGTATCAGTCATAGAACACATTTCAATTATTTTTCCAATACTTTTTTTTAAAATTTTTATCTGCCCTTAAATCAGTAAACTGTGGACACCCTAAATATTTCGTAATATGATATTGAAAATAGTAATAGGTCAATAACCGCGTGCGCGTAGGTACTTAGAACTGCTTAGAATTTTGACCGATCGAACAGCCGGTAGGTACTAATAGGTCAGTAACCGCGCGTCGGCGTAGGTACTACGAACTTCTCAGAATTTTAACTGATCGAACAGCTGGTCGTTCGTTCACCTTCGCCGCGCGCAAGTTACCATAAAAACCAGTTAAAATAAACATCTTTCGTTTACGATAACTTAATTTTTTAGTACTAAGATTTATCAAAATAAAAATTGGATGGTTATAACTGGTTTAAGTTTAATTTGTTAAAATTTGCGCACTGGTTAAAAACTTATCCTGTATAGTGACCTTATTGGTGATGTTCTTCAGAACGGTCAGGTGCGTAGTACTCGCAACCGGCGTGTGTGTATGACCAGATGTATGAACGTAAACGACGCAAAAGTTTGTATGTAAAGATCGTAGCAGGTGGGGTTCCCGTTTTTCAACAAACTCTTTTTCTTTTTCAGCTTCTTATTCGCTGGTCTTCGTAACCTGAAATATGTGTCCATTAACGAAAATCTTCTGACGCACATCAGTCCACTAGCATTCCAAGGAGCCATAGGATTGAAAACTATTTATCTGAAATCGAACAGATTAACTTTTAAATCACAAGATGGATACATAAATTTCGAGGAATATTCTCCATTCAACATGCTGGTGGAGTTAAGAAACTTATATTTAAATGGAAATCAAATAAATACGATGTTCTCTGATTGGCGCATGGTACTGACCAAGCTGGAGAATTTGGATCTGTCTGGGAATAATTTTACTGTGCTAGACGTAAGTATTTTAATTTTTAACCTTATTAAAAACACACCACGCGGAACACGTGCAAATATTACAAGTCAAAGAAAAATTCAATTTAAATTCAATCTTTATTGTAAATCATAAGTAGGTGCATAACACAGGTAACAAAAGCTTGTAACTTGTAAAAAAAGATTGCTGCGGTAGATTCGTGGATGGGTGACAATATACAGAGGCCTCCGTGCCCCGGAAAAGATCCTTGTACACCTATATTTTCAGAATCAGTAATTCTTTCATTGTTTTTATCTTTTCAGAGCACTGATTGCCAATTTTTAAGCAACAACGTCGTTGTAGATTTGAGACACAACAGCATTAGCTACTTAATGCTGAGCTACGCCACTTTGACTCCAGGAGACCCAATGTACAAACAATCGACCAACTACATTTTACTTGATGACAATCCTTTGTCATGTGACTGTGGACTTTATAACCTCGCTATGAGACTGAAAGGACTCAAACCTGCTTCTGTAGAACCTAAGTTTGTATTAAATAAAGCCAAATGTGCTTCACCGCCGCGCTTAAAAGGTGAAATGTTTGTAAACGTGTCGCCAGAGGATCTAAATTGTGACCTAGACGCTGAGAACTGCTACGATTCTTGTTATACTTGTGAAATACGACCGGCCACAGCTGATTTGTCCCTCAATTGTAAAACAATCCCACCATCACTGCCGGATCCCGTGAAATTCGGTCTAAACTCTTTATCTTTAAGATTGAGAACCGCTCCGAAGACTATAGAACACTTGAATTTACAATTACTTAACTTATCTAACATAGGGTTGAAGGAAATCCCGTTTTCGCCTTCTAAATCGGTTAAAGCAATCGATTTCTCGAATAATAAATTGACCGAGATACCGATGCAGTTTTTAAAATCGAATATCACTTTGTATTTGTCGAATAACACTTTCGAATGCGACTGTTGGCATTCTAAAGATTTGCAGGCGCTTAAATTAAGTCAGATAGTCAAAGATGTGGCATTAATTAATTGTGGGGACAAATTACTGTCTCTAATGGAACCACTGGAACTTTGTAACAATTGGCAAGCGGCCGCTGTAGCTAGCGGCACGTTCATTATCCTGGTTGTAATCGTTGCCATCATAACCACAATTATATACAAGAATTCACACAAAATCATGGTTTTCATCATCAACAATGGACTGTGTCCTTGCTGCTTTGTCGACGACCCCGATGATATGCACAAAGAGTACGATGTGTTCGTCTCTTACGCGCACAAAGACCGACAATTTGTGGAAAAGTTAATGCCGCAGTTAGAAAACGAATTCGGTTTAAAAACGTGCGTGCATTACCGCGACTGGTTCGTCGGTGATTTCATTCCAGATCAAATTAATAGATCTGTGGAACAATCTCGGAAAACTATCATTCTTCTATCGAATAATTTCTTGGACTCTGCATACGCTAATATGGAGTTTAGGGCGGCACACAATTTGGCGTTAAAAGAGGGAAAAAATAGGATAATTTTAATTTTGTTAGAAGATGTGTCTCAACACGAGAAGTTATCGGATGAGTTGAAAGCTCACATGAAAATGAATACTTTCTTAAAATGGGAAGACCCCAAATTTACCGAGAAACTGCAGAGAGCAGTGCCACTAAGAAATAACAAGAAATTCGTGTGGCCCGACGTTTTCAAACAAGCTAATGAAAAGAATATTAAAAGCGGTTTGGATGTTCACTTGAATAGTGCTGGACAATTGGTCAATGTGGCGATGAAAGATGCCGTCTGAGGTGTAATCTTTTTATAGCCAATTTTTGTATCAAGCTATCTTTTTACGGCCAATTTTTGTATCAAGCTATCTTTATACGGCCAATTTTTGTATCAAGCTATTTTTTTACGGCCAGTTTTTGTAACAAGCTATCTTTTTACGGCCAATTTTTGTATCAAGGTATCTTTTTTACGGCCAATTTTTGTATCAAGCTATATTTTTACGGCCAATTCAACTGAAAAACTTTTTTTATGGCCAACATTGATGTCAAACTATCTTGACGGCCAAAGTTGGTACCTATCTATATTTCGCGGCCCAAAATAAGACGTGTTTAACTATCTTTTGAGCGCTTTCTCAAGTGTAGCTTTGTTGTAACGTTGTATTCATTCGTTGCTTATTACATAAATCCTACAAACGGCAGTCTTTTTAGTAAATATTATTCATAAAAGCAACTCTTGCTGAATCTCTATAAACAATTTAGTTTTAAAGAAATGAGCCATTTTCTATTTTTAAGTTTTTTTTTTTAAGTAATCTCGAAAAGCAATTCTGATAATGTTATTTTAATTCTTATCTGTATTTAAATGCAGCTGAGAATTAAATTAGAATATTCTAGGTGTAAGTACTCATGTAAATGATCTTTTTACTTAAGTACGGTCAGCAAAAAAGTCGATTGTAATAACTTTAAATCATCATCAAATTTATACGCTGTTGTTCTGTTCATTTATTATGATTTATAAAACTGAAGTGTTAATTGTTATCGACTGTCCTTGCTTTAGCTACGGTTGTCTAGCAAAGCGGTGGCTGTCATATAGCGTCTGCAATGTACCGGTGAGTGACGTCACTGAAACTTTATTTATGGAAGTTGGTGTGTTTTCCTAGAGAGAGTTTTTAACACTATGTATGATACATGATTTTGTTTTGTAAGTAGTTTTGTACAAACACTTTTACACGTTAATCATATTTTTAAAACGACGAGATCGGCGTTTCTTAACCGACTACTCTGAGAAGAAAGGCCGAAACAAACTCAGAGGTCACAGTCTCTTTTAAAGTCCAGACATAATCTTGGTCAGATCATGTGAAGACCACGTGGATTTGTGACCGAAATGGTCATCTGAGGAAAGAACCACACAGATTGAGTGGACCTGTCCAGTCAGTGTTCGCAATTATTAGTAATCATGCAGTTCAATTCTGCCAACGATTTGACGAACTACTACTACAATTTGTACAAACCTACTTACAGAAATAAAAATCATTTATTATTTACTAAATTACTCAAAATGCTAGACCATGATTAAAACTACATGAGAAAAAAAAAGATTAAAAAAAACTGTTGTGACATGATTGTCATGACAGCCGCCAACGCGACCGCTATGTATGGGCCACCGGTCTTCTAGAAAAACCGTAACTTTACCGTACTTACTGTGAATAAAAAATCAGCAAATTGCATTTGCTATTTTGAGCCTATTTAGCAGCATAATCTCTATCAACGGACTGTCCTTTTAAAAATATTAAGTTAGAGTAAGTAAAGTAAATTTTTTATCGATTTATTCATACATACAGCTATGTTATACGTGTTTTATACCTGATTATGTATTAAGTTTGAAAAATGGTGGCTTATTGTGAATTTTGGTGCTAAAAATTACCTGTAACATATTTACTGCCACAAAACATGTTTTTTTTTTTAATAAAACGTATAGGTTTTTGCTGAAACGATTTCATACGTATAGGTGTTAGGAAATAGGCTCGAACTTATGTGTATAACCAGGTCAAGTTAAATTTTACACACACAACGCTAACTACCCACCTTTACTCCCCACCACCTAAGCACAACACCCCCCACCACCTATACACAACACCCCTCACCGCCTACACACAACGCCCCCCACCACTTACACACAACATCCCCACCACCAACACACAACGCCCCCCACCACCAACACAAAACCACCCACCACCACAACACAAAGTCACACGGACGTAAAAATATTACAGCAGGATTTTTTAGCGCACTGAATTTTGAAACTCCCGGTGTAGAATCGAGAGTCGAAAATCCAACAGAGTGTATGTCTGTGTGACGAAAAATCTGCTATTCCATTCTGAAGTTTCGGCACTAAGAATTCCCGCAGCGATATTTTAACGTTTGTGCAAAAGTGAACTAACCCTTCGGTCTGCCAGGGTCGCGAGATCTGTTCGAAAGAGTAACAGTGGCCCTGGCATATGGGCAACTGAAGGAACACGGGTGGGTTTTAGTCAGTAAAAGTCCCTCCCGCTCCACCTCAAAACGGGAGACGTCATTTGATGCTTTTCCACCCAAAAAAATAAAATCCTTTGGTAATTATCTAAAATAAAATCTAAACATACTCCTTTAAATTTTTAGTTTGTTTTCGCTTATTATCAATCAAGTGTAAATTCACTAATTCAACCTTGTATGCGTCCTAATATCGGTGTAAGGGCGAGCTTATTACCTAATACCGAAAAAATGATTTTATGGTAAAAAAGAGAAAAAATAAACGTTAAAATAAAACCAAAATGATTAAGAGTGTTTCTCTCGCACGGGCTGGCAACGTCGTCTATTGGTTTTTCGTGATTGTTTTTATTAAATATAAATCGAAGTACACTTACAGTTTTACCACAGTAATATTGTAACTTATCAACAATACAATAAGTATCTAAGTATAGTAATTATACTAAGTACATGTAATTATTATAAGACATGTCATGTCACTATCGGGATTGCCCGGTATTGCGCCGGGCAATGTTCAGGTAAAGGAAGCAATATATTGATATTTTTAAATGGTAATCATATTTTAGTTGTAAGTTTCGTACACCGATCTGATTGTTTTTTTTAAATATTAAGTTTTTATCATTTATAATTTTTATATGAATTTAAAAAATATATTTTTCAAGATATATATGTTTTGAAAATCTTTACAATTTAGCTCATTACAGCTGTTAAACTTTAGCCTAGCTGAAGCAATCCCGCGCGGGATGCGGGACGAAATTCGCTTGCGCCGATTGTGTCACCTAACTTGTGTGGAAATTTATAGCTCATGTTACTCCGGAATAATGTAACTTATCTTGTAAAGTAATTTTTAAACTCGGTTTAGTAGTTTTTGAGTTTATCCATTAAATATGTCACCTACCTATTACAATCTAACTAGCGAGACTGTAATCTTATGGTTCACAATCTTACGGCAGATTACAATCTCGCGAGATAGATTATAATTAGAGATCGGATATTCAGATGCATATTCACCTAAAGTTGAAATGTTGGCTAATATGGAATATGCGTTTTTACCATGTTTTGTGTGTTGTTTTAATTAACACATACCACCCTACACACATAATATATGTATTTGAATCTGGGGTTAAACATTAATTTTAAATAAATATGATCCAAGAAACCCGACTTTAATAAAAAAATACGAAGCCGCTTCCGTGCTTTCACAGCTACATTAGGTAAATATGCATCCGAATATCCGATCACTGATTATAATCTAACGGTTTTTATAATTTCACGTTGACATATGTAAACAATCAAATCTATAAGTGTAGACAATGGACGCGCGCAGTCCCACCCCGCATCCTTCATGGGACTCTCCTCAGTTTGAAACGATCAGTTTATTTCAATACATGCACAACAACATGTTTATTGCAAGTACAACAAATGTGTGGTCAATATTTAAGAGCGTGGCATCAAAAACCTCCAAGGACCCAACATTGTAATCCCAAAAAAAATTACAATTGCCTCATTAAAAAAATGCAGATTCATTTTAGGAGTTCAGTGCACCCTTAAATATTACCACACCAAAGGTAAACAGTATTTTTATCTCACGAAGTGAAGCGCGCTTTACTTGTAGTAACCAAGTGTACAAACAAGCTGTAAATGTGTGCGTGAGGACGAGTAGCGTCAGCACAACACCCCGCACACACACTTCAGACTTTGCCACTGTTTAAGCCGGTACTGAAAACTTTTGCGCTTATGTATTTATTCCGAGCGTGTTTGTACATTAGGTAACCACAAGTAAAGCGGGCGTTGTATCGTGAGACAAAAATACTATTCACACTGTAAGCACAACTTATAGTAAGAATACTATATAAGTTTAGTGTATTTTTAAGCTTTTTTTTTGTAATCTTGGCAGTCTAGTAACATATTATCATTCTAGTCAGTTAAGACAGAATATTTTCTTGACATATAACTATCTCACGTATGAATGTGTTCTCATTAGCGTACCTTCTATTGTTTTTTTTTTAATTCACTGAAGGAAAGTTTGCGAAACAATCGTTATCTTGCATTCCCCATCCCCCTTCAGTCTTCGTCAATCATTCATTCTCTTCTGTTTTATATATTTATTATCACAATCTGTCCCATCTTTTATTTGGCCTTCCTCTCCTCTACCCATCAATATTTATCACTCTTTTAGTCATTTTAAGACAAACAATTTTTTTTCTACTCTTGCTGTCGCTGGAGCCACCTTCGCCAGTAAATAAAATGTAAACTGGTCTCGAGACGCGAGATTGTAATCTGCCGTAAGATTGTGAACCGTCAGATTATAATCTCGCTAGTTAGATTGTAATCTTACGGTATTTACAATTTCACGTTGACAAAACAGTTCACTATTAAAGAAATTAAATAAATTTTGACGCAAATGCCAAAATCAAGATTGAATGTTAGAAATGAATTAATTTAGTTTTAAAGATATTGTAAATAAGCTAAGTTCTTCCATTGCACGCAGTTATCTTGACAACATTATATTTTATAAATAAAGTGTATTTTTTTACATTGTATTTGTTATTTTTTTCATTGCTAATTTCCTCATGTATAATTCAACTACCTTCTGCCCGCGACTTCGTCCGCGTAAATGTCAGTTATCGCGGACGCAAACGAAAATAAAAAGTAGCATAAATCCTTTCTTAGGGTCAGCGCACATCGAACTGCAAAACGCTCGCGCATGCTCGAGCAAAATTTTGACTGCTCGAGCATGCAGGCAGCATGCTCGCCCCTCCGTGAGCAAAAGCTCCGTTGAAAATGCTCTGGGTTGCCAGGCGGGCGTGCATAACCAGTTTGATGGCAAAATCCGACGTTGGCAGGCGTGTTCAATATAGTTGATTGGGACTTAGTAATTATCGCCCTTTTGGTAGAGGAAGAGGAAAATTGAAGAATATGTCAATAAAATAAGATGTCATAAAATGAGAAGAACATTACTGGTACAAGAAATGTGGCGGGAAAGATGTACCTTAGGCGAATATTATAAACTAGCTTCTGCCAGCGACTTCGTCCGCGTCAAATTTTTGCTCCCATGACCCCTCCCGTCGCATCGAATTGCCTGCCAGTTTTTGTCCATTTTTCGTTGCTGCTCCGCTCCTTTTGATCGTAGCGTGATGTTATGTAGCCTATAGCCGTCCTCAATAAATAGGCTACCCAACACAAAATATTTTTTTAATTCGGACCAGTAGTTCATGAGATTAGCGCGTTCAATCAAACAAACTCTTCAGCTTTATAATATTAGTATAGATACAGTCTCACGTCCCACGGATATGCCACATGGAGGGAAAGTACCTTGAATATTGTAGATAGATCATTTTACTGAAAGAAGACATTATCGCTTCAATCCGGGTTTAGGCCTGGGCACAGCACTGTTTCCGCCCTCCTTAAAGTGACTGGCGATATAAGGGCAGGATTGGAAGACACCAAAGTTACTGTTCTAGTATTGGTTGACTTTTCAAATGCCTTTAATACCGTCAGTCACGACATCCTGTTAGCCATTCTTTCATTTGTTATGGTCTCTCCCAAAGCACTGGAATGGTTCTCCTCTTACCTTCAGGAACGTCAGCAGTCTGTTCATGCTGGAGATTCTTCTTCTTGCTGGCATGATTTGAAAACTGGCGTTCCTCAAGGCGGTATACTTTCTCCTCTTCTGTTTTCAATTTTTATTAATCTTATAATTGCCGAACTTCAGTGTGCGTATCATTTGTATGCAGATGACTTGCAGCTATACTCTCAAGGGAAGGTTGATGAATTACCTGGCGCTATTGGCAAACTAAACAGGGACTTGATAGCCATAAAATCCTGGGCTGATAGATTTGGTGTCGCCGTAAACCCTACGAAGTGTCAGGCGATCATCATTGGCAGTCCTCGTAGCATTAGCAAGATGGTTGGAACAATCTTGCCACCAGTTCTTTTCAACGGTACGATCGTTCCTTTCAGCACTGACGTGAAGGACCTAGGCTTGCATATAGATAATTCTCTTAACTGGCATACTCAAGTCGCTAGGGTAAGCCAAAAGGTTACTGGAACGCTGCGGGCTCTGTACCGATTAAAAAACTTATTACCATCGAGCACGAAGACAATGCTTGTGCAGTCCTTAATTTTCCCTATCATCGATTATGGGGATGTGTGTTACTACGACCTAAATGCAGATCTCCTCAACAAACTTGACCGTCTTCTCAATAACTGCATTCGATTCGTTTTCAATCTGCGTAAATATGATCATGTCTCTGCGCATCGGTCCCTTCTTAAGTGGTTGCCCATACGCCAGCGCAGAGAGCAAAGGGCGCTGACCACATTGTTTTCATTTCTTGTTTCTCCCTCTTCCCCTGTTTATCTAGCCCCACACTTTCAGTACATTTGCGGCAATCACAATAAAAATCTACGCTCATCGCACAATCGTCTTCTTCAGTGTCCCACTCATCGCACAGACTTCATTCACTCTTCTTTCTTTGTCCAGTCTGTCTCTCTGTGGAATGCGCTCCCCCAGGAAATCAGGATGGCATCCAACCGATTGACCTTCAAATTTAAAGTTCGCGAGCATATTCGCAAGAAGTTGACAGTATCATCACAACGGTAATATTTCGTCATTGTTTGTCTCGTTTGTTTTAGTTAATTCAATTATGTATGTATATTTATTTATGTATTTATGTATATATATATAGTTAGGTATATATTTTATGTTTATAATTTAAATATGTTAAGCGTTGATATTTACATATCCTCTTAATCATTGCACCTACCACTGTATGTCTCTGCACCACCCAAAGGTTGGCTGGTAGAAAATGCCTATGGCATTAAGTCCGCCGTGCTTGAAGTATTAAATAAATAAATAAATTATTTGAATTTAAAAAACTATTTAAACTGCATTCATAGATATTTAAATAATTGCATGGTTGAACCGGGAATCGAACCCGTTACACGAGAAAAATATTCACCCTGTAGTTTTATCATACCGATAGATTTTTTTGCTAAATAACATAGTGTCAAAAATAAAAGGAAGACCATGAATTTTAACATTTTTAATACAAAATGAATCAATTTATCAAAAGCTCAAAATGACCTGTAGTTTTATCATACCGATAGATTTTTTTGCTAAATAACATAGTGTCAAAAATAAAAGGAAGACCATGAATTTTAACATTTTTAATACAAATTGAATCAATTTATCAAAAGCTCAAAATGAGTCCCTTGCTGTTGAATACAAAGTCACACTCTTTTGATTATTTCGCTCCCTGTCAATTTTTTGAGCTTGTTGTGGTTTACTTTCGCATTTTTAATCTATATATAAAAGAAAGTTGTGTTGTTACACTATTTATAACTCAAGAACGGCTGAACCGATTTGGCTGAAAATTGGTGGGGAGGTAGCTTAGAACCAGGAAACGGACGTAGGATACTTTTTTTATCCCGTTCGACTATAAAGAGGAAAGATTTGATTGTTTGTTTGTATTGAATAGGCTCCGAAACTGTTGGTCCAAAAATGAAAAATTCTTTTTGTGTTGGCTAGCCTATTTATTGAGGAAGGCTATAGGCTATATAACATCACGCTACAATTAAAAGGAGCGGAGTAGCAACGAAAAATGGACGAAAACTGGCAGGCAATTCGATGAGACGGGAAGGATCACGGGAGCAAAAATTTGACGTGGACGAAGTCGCGGGCAGAGCTAGTATTATATAGATAAAAGTCAAACTGTATGTATAAGGTGTATCTACACGGGCTGCACTAAAAGTATCGGGAATGGAATATTTCCACTGTTCCTGTAATATTAAAATCTTTTTAATTGAAAACTCCTGGGTTTAAAAAATCGAATACCATTAATTTATTTAAAAAAAGATTCTCGGCCTTGTCACAAGGTCTTGTCAAACTTGTTTAGTCGTTGAGAAAATGATATAAGTACAATAAATAAAAATAAGGACAATAAAATTATATGAGAATGATGTTGTAGTCCTTACATTCACTGGGCTTGTGGCTAAGTAATAACAGTTGCACGGGTCAATCGATCGATTCCGTGTTAAATCCTGGTTTGGCATTGACAGATTGATATCATTTTTTAATGGTTCTTATAGTGGTAGACACGTTGCAAAGGACCATACGCATTTTATATGGATATCTGGGCCATGAGCGAACACAAATGAAAGTTATGTACATGAGTAGGATTGTTCGTGACAAACAAGAATATGCCAGAGCTATACTAGAAAAATTGGTCCTTAAGAGAGAAAACAGTTATACCTAGGGAAACTTCTTTTCTGTACCCAGGGCACCTCCTCGTTGTGTCGGTAAACATGGTGAACATATTAAATCAGATGGAAGATATCAGATATAAGTGAGTAGGTAAACCACTGCTAACAATCTAGAAAGATATTCAATCGATGCAAATAACCCCATTGTAATCCGTGCGCGTATACGATCTCGACAAAAAAAGATCTCGATCAAGTAAAGTTTAATGTGTACATTCTCGTTGAAAAACATGGAGAACGGGTTGATGCAATACTAGAATACTATTGCACGTGTAAGAATGGGTCTCGAACAGTAGGCTGCTGTGCCCATATTATGACCCTCATCTGGTTTTTGGAGATATGCAAACTTTCACCAAAACATACAGGCATTGTTTGCTTAAAAGGAGGCTCCAATCACTAACATGTTTATTTGAATATGGTTACAAAATAAACAATTTTTAATATAGTATATTTTTTCTTCTCTCTTTCCGGTACCGTGTGGTGCCGGACGTAAAGAATAGCACCACCCTATTTTTTCCCGTGGGTTCTATGCATTTTACCACCATACTGCGATCGCCAATCCGCCTGTCAAGCGTGGCGATTATGGCACAGCCCTCCAAATTGGGAGAGGCCTATGTCCAGCAGTGGATGTATTACGGCTGAAATGATGATGATGATGGGATATATTTTTTTTCTCGTATTCATACACGAAATATTTTAAGAGGTACACCTGTAGGTGGTAAAGAAGCTACAGCAACAAAAAAAAATTCTAAATGTATTGTATTTTTCCAAATTTAATATTTGTAAATTATTTGCCGCACATGAAAAATACTAGCTCCTTCTTATTTTTTACGGCCCGAGACAACGCAACCATGTTCGTGCCGTCCGGTCGCCGCCCTCGCAGCGTCAGGCGGGCCATTCATAGAATTTGGAGTAAAGGTTTCATGCAAAACGTCTCAAGCAGTTTTAAAATTATAATAATTACTAAACTAATATAAATAATGATAAATGATAAATGATTTTATTTCTGTAAGTAGGTTTGTATAAACACTTTTACATGTCAATGAAATTGTTTTAAACTAGATGAGTTCGGCGTTTCCTAACTGACTACTCTGAGAAGAAAGGCCGAAACAAACTCAGAGGTCACAGTCTCTTTTAAAGTCCAGACAATCTTGTTCACATCATGTGAAGATCATGTAGATTGGTGACTGAAATGGTCTTTTGAAGAAAGAACCACACAGATTGAGTGGACCTGTCCAGTCAGTGCAAGCATTTGTCAGTAATCGTTTAGCTCAACTCGGAACATAAGGAGCCCAACGCTTTGACGAACAGTACCAAAGAAAGGACATTTGGGTAGGCCACGTAATTACTCAAACTGCCAGATCATGATTACTGAGAAAGAAAGAAAACAAAATTAAAAAAAGACCCACATAGTCTTCACATTCACAATAATTAAAACAATACGATACTTTACAAAGTAAATATTCATGTCATTGTATATATAAAAATTATCAATGTCAGTGTGTATATATAAAAAAAAGAAACGGATATAATTTTGTTGGTCAGATCATTTGATGACCATGTAGATCGGTGTCTGAAATGGTCTTTTGATGAAAGAACCACACAGATATTGAGTGGACTTGTCCAGTCAGTGCACGCATTTGTCGATAATCGTACAATTCGGAACTTAAGGAGCTCAACGATTCGACGAACAATACCAAAGAAAGGACATTTGGGTAGGCCGCACAAACTACTCAAACTGCCAGACCATAATCAAAAGTGAAACAATGACCCACATAGTTCTCAAATTCTCAATAATCAAAGTAATATTCATACAATTAATATTCATGTCATGTGATATAATAAAAAAAAGAGTAAAAATAGCAAAATAATAATAATAAAAAAACAACATTCAGTGTAGATTTATTCGAGCAGCTCAATCCCAGGCCGTTTTACCCTCAATATAGTCTTTAACAGTATAATAGGCTTTCTGACATAATTTACGCTTTATAAAAGATTTGAATTTATTTAGGCTTAGTTCTTGAATGAGGCTAGGAATTTTATTATAAAAACGAATACATTGGCATCAAAACGAGCCACCTATTTTCTTGAGCCTGGTCTTAGGAACAACAAAGTTTTGTTTGTTTCTAGTATTGACATTATGGATATCACTGTATCTTTTAAAGAGATTAATATTTTTATGTGCATACAGCAGATTTTCATAAATATACTGAGAAGGCACAGTCATTATATTAATTTCTTTATATTTGTCTCTGAGGGAGAATCTGGGACTTAATTTATAAATCGAACGAATTACCCTTTTTTGTAAAACAAAAATTGTCTGAATATCGGCGGCATTTCCCCACAGCAGAATACCGTACGACATCACGCTATGAAAATAACTAAAGTAAACTAAACGGTCTGTCTCTAAATCAGTTAAATCACGAATTTTTCTAACAGCGTATGCTGCAGAGCTAAGCTTTTTTGACAATTTTTCTATATGGGGGCCCCATTGAAGCTTGGCATCCAGAGTTATGCCTAAGAATACTGTGGTATCTTCGGGTTTCAACACTTCACCCTTTATGAGGACACTAGTTTCTACTTGTCTAACATGAGGTATCGTAAACTTAATACATTTAGTTTTTTTCTCGTTAAGAAGTAGGCTATTAACATTAAACCAGTTAACTACATTAGCAAGGGCTCTATTTACATTGTCAGTAACCAGCTGCTGACGTTTGAGTTTGAATAAAAGTGAAGTGTCGTCTGCAAACAACACTATATCATGTTTATCCTTTATGAGGTAAGGCAAGTCATTTATATAAATAAGAAATAAAAATGGGCCTAAAATTGAGCCCTAGAATGGGGGTCCCCCCCCATTCTAACTATAGATCCAGGTGATCTTTTTCCGTTGACGTCAACTCTCTGAATCCTATCACTTAGGTATGAAGTAAGAAGATCCAGAGAGGCGTTCCGGATTCCGTAGTGGTGAAGTTTCCTGATCAAGGTTTCATGAAGAACACAATCGAATGCCTTGGACAAATCGCAAAAAATACCCAAAGCATCGCATTTGTCGTCCCATGCATTATATATATGACCTAAAAGTTCAACTCCGGCATCGGTAGTTGAACGACCCTTTGTGAAACCAAACTGTTTGTTGTGTAATAAGTTATGTTTATTAAAAAATCGTTGCAATTGATTTAGAATAAGTTTTTCAAAAATTTTACTGAAGGTAGGTAGAACTAAAATTGGTCTATAGTTAGTAGGGTCTGATGTGCTACCCGATTTAAACAACGGTATTATTTTACTGTTTTTCATAAGATCAGGAAACTCACCACGGTCAATACAATTATTAAAAATAACAGCTAAAGTTGGTGCTACAATGTTTATGATTGATTTAGCAGTATCCACAGAATTACCCCATAAATCGGCGGTCTTTTTAACATTTAAAGAGTGAAAAGTTTTAATGATATCGTTACAGGTTACATATTGGAAATGAAATTCACTATCACAAACAGGAACGTTTTCTTTAAGTAAAGACTCTGCAGCAGTGGGTGATGAGTTCAAAGATTTGATAGTAGATACTGGAATCTCTGCAAAGAAATTTTCAAAGGCCGCGGCGACTTGAGAATCTGATTTAATTATATTGTCCTCAATAGCTAGACTGTAGTCACTACTTCGGTTGCATGACATTCCTTTTTCGCTGTTAATGATAGTCCAAGTCGTTTTAATTACATAAGTGCTATTTTTAATTTTTAAACTCAAATAACGTGACTTGGCTATGCTACAAACTTTCTTAAATAATTTAGAATAATTTTTAACACACAAATTAAATTCAGCAGTGTTTATACAAGTCCGTTCATCATATAATTCATAAAGTCGTTTTCTACTTTTATGTATACCAGTGGTGGCCCAATCACTAAAAGAAGCGTTAATACTAACCGAAAAAGTCTTTGGAATGAATATGTTATCAAATTGTGTGCAATACATTTAAAAAAAATCATTATATTGTCTATTAGGGTCATCATTTGGCAACACAAGTGGTAGATTATTCGAAAGTTTAGTTTTAAACATTTCCAAGCGATTAACAGTTTTTGGGTTAACAGTGATATCTTTTTTAGTTTTATTTATGTTTACATTTGGAATAGTGATCAATTGACCACAATGATCTGAATCTAATAAATTAATCATTTCTTTGTGGATTGCTTTGACATCTGTATAAATGTTATCTAAGCATGTAGCACTAGTGGGAGTTATTCTAGTGGGCTCTAAAAATTGGTTAGCAAGATTGTATGACTGAAACAAACTTATAATTTTATACTTAACCCAGAAGTTTCTAACAAGTTAACATTAAAATCACCGCAAGTGATGATAAACTTATTTGAATTAGAAATTTTGTGCAACACTTCATCCATTACCTTTCCAAACAATCATACAATCCTGAAGGAGGTCTGTACACACTTAATACAATGAACTGCTTCAATTCAATACAGGCTATTTCAATTGTCCACACAACAGAGAGGCTCACAATATCCTTACGGTCTTTAAATTTAAGCTGGTTATTTACTAAAATTAGTGAGCCACCATGTATAGCTTTTTCTCTGCTGAACGAACTACCAACCTGGTGGTTACTAAAATTGAACATGAACTGCTGGCTTTTAAGCCAATGTTCTGTTATACAAAGAATATCTATATTGTTACAGTTCAGGAAAAATTCTACTTCTAAATCTTTGTACAAAAACCCTTGAATATTTTGATGCACCAGGTTGATACGATTAAATTCTTTTACACTTTCATTTGATTTATTATTTGCCATACTAACATTTTTTCTAGAGGTTGCCTCTGTTGTCTTACTTTCTAATTTAAATGAGAATTAATGTCAGTAATTGTTGCCAAGTCATTGGCAGAATAGTTTAACATGTCAGTGTATTGCTCAAAAGAAGCAAGTTGTTTAGCCAAATTCTTGGCTGAAATACAAAGAAAATATGATAGCGACACAGCTATCTGTCTTTTGTGAAAGTTAGAGAGATAATACATAACAATATTATATCTATCTTTTGTCAAAAACAAATTTTTGCCAACAAAATGATTGGTATCAATTAAATGAAATAGATTGTTATTAAATGTCAAATTATGTAATGTCATATTTATTTCATATCTTCACCTATTTTCTTCCTGTGGCAAACTTTGACTATATGGGAATGTGAACAACACAATTTTTCTTAAACTAAGATTATTCAATGTTCTATAATATTGGAGCAATTCTCCTTTGTTCACATTTCCCCTATTTCCCAAAAAGATTAACAGTGTGGTGTCCTGGTTAAAATTACATTTTATAATTGCTTTCATAATATTAAGTAAAGAGCAACCGGGTATACAGTAATTTATTATGGAGTGTCCCGGATATTCATCTGTCAACAAGTGACCTAACTCCTTTCCAATTTCATCACAGAATAAAACTACATCACTTTTTACACACTGTTCATAGGAACTGTTAATAGCAGGAAGTGGGAAATCAACACAGGGCTGCGTTAAGGTGGTATTGCATGTTGTCAATGAATGCTCTGGTGTAGGTAGGATGGATGGTGACTGACACTGCTCACAGTTGTTCGTTTGTGAGTTCACCAGAACATTCATCGCCAACACATATTCCTTCATGAGATCTTCTGAAGTATTATATGTGGAAGTGAACTAAGTTTCTCCTGTAAATAGTCTAGTTCTGATTGTAAGTACTCTGTGTCAATTTTGTACTTCCTGGTACTTTGTTTCAAATTAAAAGAATACATATCTAATTGTTTAAGTAAATTTAGCCTTTCCCTATTTAGTTTAACATTTTTAATGAAAAACTTATGTCTTTTAACCAACTTTTTGGTTCGAACAATGTATTTATTAATTTTTATGTATTTTTTAAGTTTAGTTTTACTGGTGACTACCCTCACTAAGTTACATAACTTTGAATTATCATGATCTGTCAAATAAATAGTGTAGCAGGGGTTAATGGCGGAAACCATTGAGGGGGCAACAGGCATCAACTCATCGAACAGACTCATCATTGCTAATATAATAATTCAAAAACGCTTAGGTAAAAAATTTTTTTTGCTTCTATAGCTTCTTTACCACCTGAGAGGTACACCTACAGGTGTAAAATATTAAAATATTTCGTGTATGAATAGATACACCTTATATATCAGTATTTTACATGGAGCTGGATAAAACGATACCCTTTAGTAAGACTGGTTGTCAGAATTGAACTTTGTTTTTATTTTAGCCGTATTTTTTACATAAATGGAGTGCTGCTTTCAAAGAATGTAATTTTACATTGAAATAAAACTGAAATAGCTGAAAAAACTTAAAAAAAAAAATCTTGAGAAAAATTCCGGTGGAATATAATTCAAAATAAGGAGCTGAATGCACTCTGTCAGTTTGTGGAGGGCTGTCCCTTACACCCAGTATAAGACAGTGCAACTTATAATATTCGACATAACATACATTTTAACAACATGTAAATCAACGAGGGGAATAAAATCATTCATATATTATTGTAACATACTAAATATCAGTGGTGTCCTCCATAAACTCAGCTGTGGAGTTATTACTCCACAGCTGAGTACATTTATTAATTATAAATTGATTCAGTCTCTTTTTAAACATGTCAATATTAAAGATTTTTATCGGTCGAGGAATTTTATTGAAAATAACTGGAGCCATTCGATAAATACTTTTACGGAGGGCTGTTTTACAACGATCAACACAAAAAATGCTTGAATCCCTTTTCCTTAACCGTAGGTCAGCTGGAGCTCATATTTCGAAAAGCTGGGGATTTGTCTTAACAAACACTGCCACCTCAAAAATGTATAATGACGGCAATGTTAGAATTTTCAAGGATTCAGAATATGGTTTCCCTTGAGTGTATATTACCTAAAGCGCGTACGCATTTTTTTTTTGTACCATGAAAACGTATTTAGTTTCAGTCGAGTTACCCCAGAACACAACTCCATATCTTAAAAACGGATTCTACATAGCTATGGTAGGCAACAAGCACGGCGTCACGGTTCACAAATTTGGACAGCTTATGAAGAGCAAAAGCTAAACCGTTTTTTTTACAAATTTCTTCAACACGAGGTTTCCACGTAAGCTGACTGTCTATTATTAACCCTAAGAACTTCGTTATATCCGTTTTTGTAATTGAATGTCCATTGTGACTAATATTTACTGGTATTTGTCGTTGTCGCTGACTAAAATGCATTATACACGTCTTATCTAAATTAATTTTTAAATTATTTGCCTGTGACCAATCTATAGCTTGCTTTAGCGTGTCATTAATTTCTTGTTCATAATTATCGTAACCATCTTTTTTTATCATAATTGTACAATCATCAGCAAATAATACTGTTGGGTGATTGTTATGTACACCAGAAACAGTGGGGGCCCCAATGCGCTTCCCTGAGGTACACCGTACTTCACCCTTTTAAGTTTTGACCCTTATTTCATTTATCGTTTAGTTTTAATATGTATATTTGTTATTTCTATGCATTGTTGGCAGTTGCTTAAATATGATGTCATAAGATTAAGACCATTGCCGCGTATTCCACATCTTTCGGGTTTGTTAATAAGTATGATCAACATGATCGAAGGCTTTCGTGATGTCCATATACAGGGCACAGATGGGTAGTGTGCTATTTACACTTGACATAATTTTCTTGAGAAAATCATAAATGGCAACATTGATTGACTTATTTTTTCTAAAACCTTTTATTGGCCGTCGTATAACCTATTTATTGGCCTAATCGATACTCACCCAATACGACACGTATTAAGCCTATATTGTTCCTGGCTGGGACATAGGCCTCCTCTCGCTGAGAGGGAGTGGACCGTAATCTACCACGAGGCTCAGTGCGGGTTGTCACATGTCTTCGAATTTTTGGTTCTAGGACATACATGACGATGTTTTCCAGTCACTCCATGTAAAATACTGGTACTCAGCTACATCCGGTTACACTGGAAGCCGACCGTAATGTAGTTGGGCAAAGGGTAGGCAGGTGATGGTTGGATTTAAGTAAAGACGGGCAAGACAAAACATATCTTTATTGGGTATCGACTGATATTCAACCTCGCTGTCTTGGGAGTCACATTTTGATGATAGTCTTCAACGAGTCTACAGGAATTCTGTTCGTCGGCACGCAATACGTGGACTGTAACAGAAAATATGGCCTTGTAGTAATCAAGTAATACGAGGTTATAGTGAACCGTGTGGTGCCGGACGTAAAGAACAGCCCCATTCCATTAAAAAATATATATATTAAAAATTATTTATTTTGTAACCATATTCAAATAAACATGTTAGTGATTGGAGCCTCCTTTTAAGCAAACAATGCCTGTATTCGGAGACTCCGCTCTTCCATATCAAGGTAAGTACAAAATATACAAATTAAAAGTAGATGAAAAACAATAATTATACAAGTGCTCATGTGTGTGTGTGTGTGTGTTTATGAGAGTGGGTTTGTGTGTGATTCGTGTGTGTGTGTGAGTAGGTGAGTATGTGTGTTGAGAGAAACGAGTGAGTTAACTTATTGGTAGTGCCTCAGTAGTCTTCATAAGGAAGTGGTTTATCCAATTTGTTAAGATTTTTTTACATACATGTGCTGGTTTAGTGTATATGTATATATCCTTGTTCACCCTATTATATAGTTGAGCAGAACGTATGATGTATTGTATGGCAGCAAACTCTGTTATAGTTTGTGGGATATGAGCAATCATGTCCTTTCGTCTTTTATATATTATGTTTGTCATCGTAAGGAAGCATTTCCTCCCGTGGATGTGGGATGTGTAAAAGTCGACTACGGGACTTACTAGAGATTGGGTAGCAGCGTTCTCTATGCATTTTACCACCATACTGTGATCGCCAACCCGCCTGCCAAGCGCTGATTATGGCAAAGCCCCCCCCCCCCAATTTGGGGAGGCTTATGGTCAGAAATGGACGTCTTTCGGCTGAATTGATGTTGATAGTGCGCAAGCGCGACGTAAACGTAAGCCCACATTCCGGCTGACTTAATAAAATAGCAGGTTTATTACGCGCACTAGATCTCCAACGCACTCCGTGACTACCGAATACTTCAACTACCCAAGAAAAGGCCATATTTCTTTATATATACCACCCCTGAAGCACAACCTATCCAATAAAAACAAGAAACTGAAACTGGTTCACAGTTGGAAAAATCGCTGAAAATACTTTTAAAAAATTCAGTGGAACATAAAACTTCTAACTTTTTAGAAGTCGATTAAAAATAATTTAAATAAGGGATGACCATTCCCTACTGACAGACAGCACCGGTTCACAAACACGACGCATAGCTCTGCAAGATTCAGCTCAACCATTTTGAGCTCCCTTTAACATTTAAGTCATTTCATTTATTCGAGAACAATTTATGTATATTATGTTGAATATACATGCAATTTACATAAATTTATAAGAACTAAGAATCCAAAAAAAAAACAAATTATAGTACTAACAGTTTCAAGAATAATGTCCAGACAGTTTTGAAATACTAAATAATATAATTATAATTTCAAGTCCAATGTCAAAAACAATTTTAAAACAATACAATTAAAATGTCAAACAGCTTTGAAATACAATGTCTAAAAATCTTTAAATATAATGTCAAACAGTTTTAAATATGATATCAAGAGATTTCAGATTTTAAATGATGTCAAAGTTTTTTCGTCAAAATTTAATTCCATTCTAAAATAATAATATGATGGTTGTCGTTTATCATCTAGGTACTCATCGACGCTGTAATAGCCCTTCCTCAATAAATATGTTTTCAATTTGTTTTTAAAGAAGTTTGCGCTATTTATGCTTTTAAATTCTACGGGAAGCTTGTTGTATAGAAATACTGATTGGTACCTAGGACTGTGATGAGCCACGTTTATTTTCGGCTGTATTGTGTTAGGTAAGTCTGTCCTGCGTGTATTTACTCTAACTTTTCGTTGGTCATCAGTTTCATATTTGTGCGAGTTCTTAACAATATTGGTTAGCAGTACCAGTATATAAAGGATACATTTTACTCACTCTCTCTTGTGGGGCGAGTAGCACATGCACCTCTTCAGCTGGCCCGGCTGAATCAGCTGACACCTGCATCCGTCCTGGCAGTGGAAGTCAGCGTAGCACCACGAGCGCTGCAGCATCTCTGCGTCTGTTGAAAAACGTTACATTAAAAAACACCGGTCAAGACCGAGTCGGAATTGCGGCGCACTGAGGGTTCCGTATCATCTATACTATACTAATAGACTAATAATATTATAAAGCTGAAGAGTTTGTTTAATTTGAACGTGCTAATCTCAGGATCAGGAATAACTGGTCGGAATTGTTTTTTTTTTTTGTATTGGGTAGCCCATTTGTTGAGGAAGGCTATAGGCTATATAACATCACGCTACAGTCAAAAGGAGCAGAGCAACAAAAGAAAAATGGACGAAAACTGGCAGGCAATTCGATGCGACGGAAAGGGGAGCGAAAATTTGACGCGGAAGATGTCGCGGGCAGATGCTAGTAATATTATAAAGCTGAAGAGTTTGTTTGGTTGAACGCTCTAATCGCAGGACCTATTGGTTCAAATTCAAAATTTATTTTAATGTTGCTTAGTCCATTTATCGATGAAGGCCGTAGGCTATATAACATCACGCTACGACGAATAGGAGCGGAGTCATCATTTCAGCCGTAATACGTCCACTGCTGGACATGACCTCCCCCAATTTGGGGGGCTTTGCCATAATCGCCACGCTTGGCAGGCGGATTGGCGATCGCAGTATGGTGGTAAAATGCATAGAGAACGCTGCTGCCCATTCTCTAGTAAGTCCCGTAGTCGCCTCTTACGACACCCACGGGAAGAAATGGGGTGATGCTATTCTTTATGTCCGGCACCATACGGTACTCTGGCACCGGCTCCGTCACCGGAGCGGAGTAGCAATGAAAAATGTTGCACAAAACGGGGAAAATTTAACACGAAATTTAACGCGGACGTAGTCGCGGGCAGAATCTAGTTATATATAAATATTATACAGTATTATATTAGTATGGAAAATTTAGGTCAGCGCCATCTCTTGACCTCTAGTGGAACTAATGTAAATTTTATAAATATGTATTATTTCAAGGTCAGTAAATATTTTTAGCACCATCTGTTATCGTTTCATTTATCGTTAGCTTCTGTCAGCAGCTTCGCCCGCGTACTTGATTTTATGAAAATAATATTACCCCCCTACATACAAACATACAAATACCTCTTTGACATTGATATTTTAATGATAATCAACCTTTTCCGTTATTAAGCATTTGTATGATGTTAACAAATTACTACATTACTCACCCGAATAAATTACGTAACATCAAGATTAATATATCGATATATGTCTACATCTCTAACTTTTTTTTTGTACTCACCACAAGAGATTACAAGTGCATATGAATATGACATCTATTTCAAAGGTGCTACCGTTCTGAATAGAATGAATTGGTTACAGCGCCATCTAGCTTTGAGTTGCTGAACTCGTTGTAAACTTATCTATTTAAAGTTTTTAGACGAAAAACGTCTTTATTGTTTGTGTCATGTTAAATAATAACAACTTTCATTATGCAATAAGACACAATTTTTGAAAGCAATAAGAAGATGATTTATAAAAGTTGCGTTTGTAATTTGTAGCCAATCATATCACTGTTTTTTATGTGTGTAATGGAGAATTTGATATGTAAATGTGTGAGTTTGGCGACACTGGTTCCCGTGCTTAGCCAGTGTAGGGGCACTTCTCTGTATTCTTTGTTCTGTGTTTTTGTTGATGATTTCTGACAAAGTGTGCTATTTATAGACATCGTTTTATTTTTCCTATAATCTTTACGTAAACTTCAGTCACATAGAATAATTTCTGTTTTTTCTTCTGAAAACTTCGGAGATAAGGGGGGGGGGGGGGGGAGGAAACGGAATTTTTGTTAAATTTTTCGTGAAATGTCGAAAACAATGCGACCATAAAAAAGTTTTTTTTTTTAAGAATGTGCGCTCTTTCTTTTGATACCCCCCACATGCTCTAGTAGCCCAACTTCGAATTTTTAAGACCCCGTTCAGTCCCTGTTACAAAAAAAATAGCCTTTTTTAATTCTTTCTTATATTTTGCAAACGTCATCTAAAACGATTCCAAATTTCAAGATGTTCCGAGATATCCAGCTGTGACAGACAGATGGACAGACATAGTCTCACCTTCCTTGGGACATTTTCACCATTTTGGTACGAAACCCTAAAAAAAAATTCATTTATTCCAACTAGGCTGAGAGTCAGCACTTTACGAATGTCAAAATTACATAAGACAGTCCCCCGGCACGCGCGCCCTTCACCACTTCCTAGTGTTTTAGCTGGGAAGAAGAAGTGGCGGAACAAACTCCCCAGCAGCACAGCTGTCTGTTCAGTTAGAAGACATATTTTAGGCATCAGAGAGCAGTGGTGGCCCCGTGGTAACGGCTACGACTTATCAGGCTCGACCGACGCTTTCTTTTATCATCACTGTACTAAAAACAGTAAGGGAAAACATCGTGAGAAAACCAGCTCAGCTGTCGTACAACCAAAAATTCGAAGATCTGTGACATCTACCAACTCGCACTGGGCTAGCGTGGTGGATTACGACCCATTGAGCACACAGAGAGGAGGCTTGTATTCCAGAAGTAGAAAAATTATAGGTTGATTATGTATGGAAAGCCGACCCGAAGAAATGACTACAAATATTTGAGTGCGGGTGCAATCAGACGTGTAATTGCGGAACTTTTTATCGGTAGGAATTGGTTTAATATTGATAGTTAAACAACATTCATTGCTGAGCTGACAATTTATTCGAACAAATGACGCAATAGTTTAAAAATAATCTTCAATCCCATTCAGATTCTGATAAATTGTGCGTTTCGCAATTAGGGTGCAGGTATGTAAGATTTTGGGTAAGGAAGTCATCAAATGACGTCTCCCGCTCTAAGCAGAGCGGAGGGCGTGTCAGACTATTACTGACTAAAACCCACCCCCGTGTTCCTTCAGTTGCCTGTGTCAGAGCCACGGTAACTCTTTCGAACAAATCCGCAGACTTTTACTGACTAAAACCCACCCCCATGTTCCTTCAGTTGCCTGTGTTTATGAATGATGATTTTTTTACTGTGCAAAGTGTATTTGTGAGAAAAAGTGCTATACGCGGTGGATCATTAGTTCTTGTTTCAAATAAGTTGAAATGTAAACAACGTTTAGATTTAGTTAATCTTTCCATCGAGCGCACTATTGAGTTGTCTTGTGTTGAACTAGAGCGTTACGTCATAATATGCGTTTATCGTCCACCCTCTGGGGATTTTATTCGTGTCGATTCGGTCATGGAGGACTCACTCAACAAATTAAAATCAATTAATAAATGTATAATTTTATGTGGAGATTTTAATATTAATATTTTAGATGTTACTCCATTAAGTATTAGACTGCTCAATCTGTTTAAGTCATTTAATTTAATAAACTTGTTTTTCGAACCTACTAGGATCACGGCATCGTCTTCGACTTGTCTTGATAATATATTTAGTGATTGTGATGCCAATAATAAGTTAGTGTTAAGTGACTTAACGTCTGACCACTGTGGATTATTAGCCAGCTTCCCTTTGCCATTACTAAAAAAGCCGCATAAAATAGAATGTAGGCCCAATACAGTTAGTCGTTGCTGTTGCAACGACTAACTAATTTAAAAATAATATTGCTCATAGGATTACACCATCTATAGTAGAACACGAGAATCCTAATGAAATCTATGGAGCCCTTTTTGATATTGTGCAAAAAGAATACCAATCTACTTTCAAGACCAAAACTATTGACATTAATAGCACCTCTGTTAGCTTCAACCAATGGGCTACTCCAGGTATTTATAAAAGTAGAGCGAGACTATACGAGTTATATGGTTTAAAAAAATATATATTTGATACTCCTTTTCTAGAGTATATCAGAAATTATTCAAAGTTATTTAAAAAAATCTGTGCTTTCGCTAAATCTAAATTTTTAAGCGATCAAATTAAAAATTCAAACAATAAAATAAAAACCACTTGGAAAATCATTAACAATGAAACGGGTAAATCGGTTAAACAGGAAAAACAACTAGAGATTATGATTAACAACAAATTGGTTAATAAAGCTGCCGATGTAGCTGAGGCATTTAATGAGTTTTTTGCCAACATACCTATAACTACGACTTGCTCCTTAAATTCGTCCCCGTCTAAAGCTGAAAACCTTTTGCATAATAGTGTGCCCAGATGTAGTCGCTTATTTAGTTTCGAACATGTAACGCCTCGTGACGTGGTTAATATTTTTAAGACACTTAAGTCAAAAAACACTGGAGATTACTGGGGCATCTCCATTAAACTGTTAAGTAATATAATAGACATCGTAGCCCCCTATCTAGCTGTAACTTTTAATAAATGTGTTGATTCGGGATCTTTTCCTGACCTCATGAAGAGTAGTAAAGTCATACCATTATTTAAAAGCGGTAATAAAAATAACGTTGGCAATTTTAGGCCCATTTCTATCTTACCTGCATTTAATAAAATATTTGAAAAGTTAATACTCAAGCAGTTGCTAAGACATTTTAATTTAAATAGCCTCCTTCATAATGAGCAATATGGCTTTACAAAAGGTCGTTCGACAACAGATGCGGGTGTTGCTCTGCTGAAACACATTTTCAACGCATGAGAGAACTCGCAAAATGCTATCGGAGTTTTCTGTGATCTCTCCAAAGCTTTTGATTGCGTTCACCATGACACACTTTTGCGTAAACTACGTCATTACGGTATTAAAAACGAAGCTCTTAATGTCATAAGTTCTTATTTACAAAATAGGCACCATTATCAATAGGTCCATTCTTATTCTTAGTGTATATTAATGACTTACCATTCTATTTAAAGAATATCTGTGACATTGTACTATTTGCTGATGATACCTCACTTATCTTTAAAGTAGACAGGAATAGAAAAGATTTTGACGACGTGAACAGTGCGCTCTCAATGGCTACGGATTGGTTTACCACAAATAACCTAGTTCTTAATGCTAAGAAAACGAAATGTATAAAGGTCGCCTTACCGAATGTTAGGAATCTGGGACCCAATGTCGTTTTAAATAATCAGGTGCTTGATACTGTACACTCGGCAGTTTTTCTGGGCATAACAGTAGACGCCAAACTTCAGTGGGGATCACATATATCAAGCCTAGCGGGAAGGCTCAGTTCGGCCGCTTACGCCGTAAGGAAAGTTAGACAGTACACGGACGTTGATACAGCTCGATTAGTCTATTTTAGTTATTTTCATAGCATAATGTCCTACGGCATTCTGCTGTGGGGTAAAGCCGCGGACATTCAAAATATTTTTGTTCTTCAAAAACGAGCTGTTCGAGCGATTTACCAACTAGGTGCTAGAGTTTCTCTGAGAGATTTGTTTAAAGATATTGGTATTCTTACGGTGGCATCACAATTCATATTCGCCAACATCTTATATATTAGGCAAAATATACACTTGTACACTAAAAACAGTGATATTCATAACATTAATACTAGAAATAAGGACAAACTACGTGCTCCTTTTCACCGGCTTCATAAGGTTCATAATTCTTTTGTTGGTCTTGGTATTACCTTTTATAACAAGCTGCTTCTCCTCTGCTTTGCTAGATTTGCAGTTTAATGAGTTTAAAGCTAAAGTAAAATCCAACCTTTGTTCAAAGGCATACTATTCTATCAACGACTACTTAAACGATAAGAATAGTTGGTCGCTGTGATTAACTCAAGACAATGTTTATGTTCTTTCAATCCAGAATTAGCTTTCCTACTGACAGTTTATATGGGTAGTTCATATAATTGTTTATTTTTATTTTTATTTAACTGATTTTGTTCATTAATTTTTATTTTCTTTTCATTTCACTTATTGTGAACATAATCTACTCATTACAATGATTTAAAATGAGTTGTATTGCAACATGTAGTTAGCTAGCGACCTCGTCAGCTGTTCATAATATTCTTGCCTGACCAACCGGCAGCAAGTTCGTCATGCTCTCTTAGATGTCACTGCTTGCGGTAGCGTCGGGGGTCGGGTTACCACCTTCCCTCAAATATGGCGAGGGGGGTAATGGCTGACCTTTGCGTTATGCTCGTGAACGGGTGCTGCTTGTGGTGACTGGTCGACTTGCTGACCATGGTTTTTGTTATTGTTATTTGTATTAACTGTTATTTTATTTTTACTCCGGAGGTCCTAGTTTAACTATTGTAACTTCAACTTAGCTATATGCATCAATGTATGTATATGTATCATTTTGCATCGTTGAATATGTAAGCGGGCACGCCCTTTATGCCTGGAGGCTTTATTTAAGTTTTACGTTCTGTTTACGATTTTGTTTTATTATTTATTTCAGCTTGAGTTTAGTTTTCAATGTTTTGTTCGTATATTGGCGTGTGCTAGCTGACATATGGCGAATAATGTATGTTTTGTTTTGTTTTATAATATTCATTACTTACACGATATTGTATAGAATCAAGTTCTTCTAACTTAACAGACAGCTGTGCTGCTGGGGAATTTGTTCCGCCACTTCTTCTTCCCAGCTAAAGCACTAGGAAGTGTCGAAGGGCGGGCGTTTTGGGGGGACTGTCTTTTGTAACTTTGACGTTCAAAAAGTGCTGACTCTCAGCCTAGTTTGGATAAATGACTTTTGATTTTGATTTTGTGTCAGGACCACGGTAAATCTGCGACCCTGGCAGGAAGCCTAAAGGGCTAATAATCCGATATTGATATGATGAAAGGGCAATTTTTAGGGGTTGGCAATACAGAGAGAGGGTTGTCAACACCACATTGTGTGGTTTCGTAAATACAGTGCAAGTTTATCGCTATTTTCTGTAATTTTAATCGAAGCCAAACAGAAAAGAGTATTTTTATGGAACAATAGCGTTTGTCGTTTTATTTATAGGTACAGTTGGCTTGCCATTTCTTCCCGTGGGATTCGTAAGAGGCGACTAAGGGACCTACTAGAGAATGGGCAGCAGCGTTCTCTATGCACTTTACCTCCATACTGCGATCGCCAACCCACCTGCCAAGCGTGGCGATTATGGCAAACGCCCCCAAGTTGGGGGAGGCGTATGTCCAGGAGTGGACTGCTATACGCTGATGATGAAATTCAATGTCAAAAAATCATCAAATAATCAAATCATCAAATAATTATACAAACCGGCCAAGTGCGAGTCGGACTCGCGCACGAAGAGCACACACCATTGAGCTGAATGGCTGCAAATGGCGTGCGCGATTCTCGGCAAATTTTGTTCAGCTGCTACCAGCCACCCTGCGAAGATCGTCGCTCCACCTAGCCTGAGGGCGTCCTACCTTACGTTTGCCGATTCGCGGTCTCCACTCAAGAACACGTCCACCCCAACGGTCTTCGGTTCTACGGCCAATGTGGCTTGCCCATTGCCACTTCAGCTTGCTAATTCCCTGCCAGGGTTGCGAGATTGTTCAAGCGAGATACCGCGACCCTGGCATATGGGTAACTGAAGAAACACGGGTGGGTTAAAGTCAGTAAAAGTCTGACACACCCTCCAGAGTGGGAGAAGTCATTTGACGATTTCCCATCCAGAAAAAAAAAGCTTGCTAATTCAGTCAGACAAAACTTACCTGTGAAGGCAGCTACGTTGCCTACCAACACTACCACGGCGAACAGAGCGACTTGCCACCACTTCATGATGCTATCAGTTATTCTCAGTAAACAGTTGAGGATGTCGAAATTATTATAGTCCGATTCGAAAGGCGATTATTAACGATTTCACGGCGTTGTTCTACAACATTACTACAAGGTTTTTATTAAACTTGACGTGTTGTTATTATACTGACTAGCGTATTAGGTATTAAATTATGGGTAAATGGCTGTTGTTTTCTACAGGGTCATATTCAGAGTACAATTAGCAAAAGTTTTTAGTTAAATAATGAACTAATAGCAGTTAGCTGTAAAAAAAACCGCCCAAGTGCGAGTCGGACTCTCGCACCGAGGCCGAGGGTTCCGTACAAACCTGTAGGTATTCTCGGTTTATGCATAAAGTTCATGTTTATGAAAATAAATGTTTTCTTTTTAATTTTTATATTTCGGTTGATTGAATGAAAGGTAAATTGTGGTTTACGATTTATGACGTTTTAAAAACTACTTACTTTATCTCGTTCAAACCAATTTTCGGTGGTAGTTTACATGGTAATGTACATCATATATATTTTTTTAGTTTTATCATTCTCTTATTTTAGAAGTTACGGGGGGGGGGGACACACATTTTTCCACTTTGGAAGTGTTTCTCGCGCAAACTATTCAGTTTAGAAAAAAATGATATTAGAAACCTCCATACCATTTTTGAAGACCTATTCATAGATAGACACGTATAGGTTTGATGATTTTTTTTTTGTGTTTCAGTTCTATGTATGGGGAACCCCAAAATTTATTGTTTTTTTTTTCTATTTTAGTATGAAAATCTTAATGTGGTTTACAGAATACATCTACTCACCAAGTTTCAACAGCATAGCTCTTATAGTTTCCGAAAAAAGTGGCTGTGACATAGGGATGGACAGACAGACAGACAGACAGACATGACGAATCTATAAGGGTTCCGTTTTTTGCCATTTGGCAGCGGAACCCCAAAAAAAGCATTTAAGAAAACATGTTGACCCTATCATTAATTTATGCATTTCCAAATGAGTCTTATAGCCTTGCAAATAAGACTGAATTATCTATGCCTAGTAGGTATGTAAATGCATAATTTAAATAACACCTGTATAATCAATCAGTATCAGAATCATTTATTCGTAAACATAGGTGAGAATTGAAGACATGAGTGGATGAAGGGGATATGTCGCATTTTCAGATGTTCGCTGTTCTATGCATGAATGATGGTGTTATGTGCTTACAAACAATTTTAAACCTTAAAATATTAAACGGTTGGCGCCGCTAGACACCCTTGGATAAATGTAAGGCGTTTTGAAATATCCTAAAATGTTTATGCGAAACTTTGAACTCAATTTTCTCGAAATTAGAATTTTGCGACATATCACCTTCATCCACTCATGTCTTCAATTATATACAAGATCTTAAGTGGGCTCTACACTCGTGGCGCGAACGGTCGCGATATTCCGCGACAACTGCGAATCACGAGTGTAGATGTGTGTGTGTGTGTGTGTGTGTGTTCGCGTTCGCGGTTCGCGCCTTTCCCCAATCAGTGTCGGTTTTTTCATACATTTTTTTCTTTTTTCTGAGCTAGACCGACGTGTGAGGTGTCCAGAGACGCGTCTGCGCGCGGGCAGTTCAACGGCGACGTATTCGAGCGCCGCGAACGCATCTACACTCGCATTTTTCCGCAGTAGCGGACAGGACATCGTAAGGAGTGGTTGTGCGTGCGTTGGATTTTGTAAAAATGAATACTACATGGAATAATTAACATGAACTGACACTCATTGAGTGTTACCAAGCTGAGCCGATACTCTGGCAGTCTTAACACAAAGAACATAGAAATAAGAATAAAATTCATGATCCCTGGACACGCATAAGTGCTATTTTAAATATACCTGTAGCTGAGATGAAGAAAAATAATAGTTTAAAAAACACGCTTCCATAGAAAACCAAACTAAAAAGTAGAAAATAATGCTTTTTAAGGTATGTTTTTATTGATCAGGCACCCCACGCTTTTTTTTCATTATTTTCTACTTTTTAGTTTGGTTTTCTATGGAAGCGTGTTTTTTAGTGTTTTTAAACTATTATTAATTTTCTATTTTTTAGGGTTTTTCGAATTTTCAGACGTATTACAGCGTAGTTTGTGACGTATGTCAGCGTAGTTTTCGAAGACAGTTTTATTGCTGTCCTGGTAACCCCGGCAAGGATAATGGCACAAATTTATGAAATTATTGCATTGTCATCGGTCTTTGTCAGGTGTGCAAAGTTTGAATGAAATCTGGTCGTTTAAAGTGGGTCAAAATCGCGCTATAAGGAGTCGGTTACAAACAAAATACTAACATACAAACATACAAGTGAAGCTAATATAAAGCGTGTAAAAAGAAGGAAAGCCGCTTATGTCGAGATATAGATTGTATAGAAAGAAGATGGAGGATTCTATTCACAGCAGTGCGAGTTCAAGTGATATCTACAACCCCATATGGTTTGCTTACGAAACCATGGACTAATTTCTTGGAGATGACGCGCAATGCAAAAAACAACAAAAACTGTAAGTATTAATCAATCTTTATTATTTTAAAATTATTACTTTACATTTACATTGCTATTTTGATGTCAGTTCAATAGTTATCTCGGCATATAGTTAACAAGTGCTTTTTGATCAACTTTACCTACCCTCAAAAGATATATTCTAAATTGTTTATGGATTACTATACGAAATACGATTCAATCTTTATGTGAACCAGTACGGTCTGGAAACTGCAAAACATTGCTAATTAATTTCAAAGTATTTCGTGAACTCGTCTCTTATTTCACGAGCGTTCAGAGCTGGTCGGCGTGCTAAATGAGGTATTTGACGAATCGCACAATCCGTCCCAATTTCATTTCTCCACGAACCAGGTATTATTAATGTGTTGTTCTCATCAATTACGTCCACTGTTCTGGGTGGAGTATAAATCTTTGAGGAAGTGGTACTTATTCGTAAGAAATTATGCATTAATATACATGTTAATGTCAGAAGTGTAACTTTTTCAGGATTTAATTGAATTGGTTTTTTAAATATTCTAAATCTCTACACTAGTATTCCGAACGTATTTTCAACTACAACCCTAGCACTAGATAATCTTTGATTAAATTTACTTTTCGGCGATCCCGAATCATGCTTATTAGGATAAGGTTTCATAACATGTTCTGTAAGTGCAAAGGCACCAACCCTAAAAAAAACGTAGGGTATATTTTGGTTTGAATTTGGTAACGGACGCGGTGTTTGTAAATTTAACTTACTACGACATATTTTTTTCCATAATAAACTATTTCTAAACACTCCACCATCGCTAATTCTACCTTGACAGCCTATGTCTGCGAAAATAAAATTATAATTGATATCCACTAAAGCCAACAGTACAATACTAAATGTTTTCTTATAATTAATGTATTCCGATCCTGAACCAATTGGACATTCTATGACCATATGTTTTCCATCAATTGAACCGATAGCATGAGGAAATTTGTGTACAAATCCTTTTTCGATCGCGAGCCACTCTTCTGCTGTAGTTGGCATCTGTAAAAATAAAAGAATACATTAGTTAAATATTTTATCTATTTCATTTTCCATATTTTTCAGGATGAATCATCGTTGGTGATCAACGAAGAGGAGGAGAGCTTTGACGCCACTATAGAAGATGGTCAGTCTACGAGAGCAACTGTAGAAGATGTTCAGTCTAAAACAGCAACTGTAGAAGATAGTCAATCTACGAGAACAACTGAAAACGAGAGTCTGTCTATGAGACCACCAACAGACGTCGTAATAACACTACAGAACTTATGGCTGCTGAAGAAACAGTTAAGGATGCTCTGGCTACTCTAAATGACACCACAAAGAGACGACAAATTCAAGAAGATGACGAGTGTGACTTACATGGCAAAGTTTTAGCCAAAAAGTTGAGAAAATTACCCGAGAATTAAAGAATGCAATTTGTTTGTGAAATATACAATATGTTTCTGCGGCATGAACTTGTACTTCAGCATCATTTTCACCATTTTCTGATGCACCACCAATTCCTTCGCCCACATACCAGAGAGCACATACTTCACCAGCAGTTACTCCGATCCATCAATGCACCACTACTTGCCACAAACCAGAGCGCATTTGGAACCATGTACATCATACTACCAGAGAGCACATAGTTCACACAGCAGTTACTCCGATCCATCAATGTATCACCACTTGTCACCTCCAGTAATCCATATTCCCTAACAAACTCCTATCTCTACTGCTTCACAGATTATCATAACTTGAAATGAATGTGAATGTGGCTACTCAAGAATACAATGACCAAAATCTGATTGACGCTGCGTTCAATAATGCTTGATTTTTTAAAGATTAACTGATTTTGATTTTTGTTTGATTTTGAAGAAAAAGACTGATCAAAGACTGATACTTAAATAATTGTTTCTAGTTTTTAGTGTTCATTATAATAAATAATTTGTTAATTAATAAATAATTTTAGTAAAATCTTAATTATCCTCTTGATTTTTTTTACTTACTTTAATTTCATCCTTAAGGGCTTCATACAAAGCTTGACATACTTCTGCAATAATCTTCGATATTAGTTGAGGTGATATTTTAAATAAATGGTGGAGACTTTCGAAACTATTTCCAGTAGCCAAATATCACAATATAATGGCTAGGTGTATTTTAGCTGGGATCGATGGTCTTAATTGAGTGTCTTGTTTGGCTATCGTTGGTGAAACTTTGCTCAATAAGTTATCAAAATCTGACTGAGACATTCTCGTAAACTTAGGAAACTCTCCTGAGGGCTCAGCAACTAATTCAACTTAACTGTTTATCCATTGTTGCACTGAAAAAATAAAGTAGGCAGGTAAAGTATTCATAATAAAAAGAATATACTACATAAAATCAAATGTGCTAAAAACTACGGTAATTATGCTCCAAAATTATTAAATTACCTGATTTTTTTTTTGGATTGGAAATCATCAAATGACTTCTCCCGCTCTGGGCTGAGCGGGAGGGCGTGTCAGACTTTTACTGACTAAAACCCACCTGTGTTCCTTCAGTTGCCCATGTGCCAGGGTCACGCACGGTATCTCTTTCGAACAATCTCGCGACCCTGGCGGGAAATTACCTAGTTCTATTGCGATGGATTCGTGTCATCCACTAACGTTTTTTTCTCCATCTCTTTTTTATGTGTTTCTTATATTTAATACCAAGTTAATCCATACTTAATATTATAAATGCAAAAGTAACTCTGTCTGTCTGTCTGTCTCGCTTTCCTGCTAAAACTACTGAACCGATTTAAATGAAATTTGGTACACAGATAGTTTAGAGCCTGAGAAAGGACATAGGCTACTTTTTATCCCGGTAGTATGTTCCCGCGGGATAATTTCCGATCTCCACGCGGGCGAAGCCGCTGGCAAAAGCTAGTTGTATTATAAAAGCAATAGCAAGCAGTGACACAGCAGCAGCAGAAATCACGTCGCGTCGTCGTCCATAGTCACGAACAAGACTGTGAAGATTTGCGAGTGTGGAGGGACACAGTTCACGCGTGGACGCGGCATACATTCACGGCGTGAAATAACGGCGCGACTTCACGTGCGAGTGTAGAGCCGGCTTTAAAAGTTGAGTTTTCACTTAGAAAAAAATCGTGAGCTATGTTTTACCAATTGACATACAAATTATTAAGAAATAATATTATACTATTAAATTAAATATAAATTCGTCATAATATTATTGGAACATTATTGGTAGTTCCTTATCGCGCGTTGCGAAAGGGGGCTAGACGGAAAAAATTAAGACCAAAAGTTGTAACGACACTTTTTGCTATAGTTGTAAGCCGTGCGGCGTGCGCGTGTTTCTCTGTCTGTCTCTCTCTCTCTCTCATAGAAAGCAAGCCAGTTATTTTCGTTTCGTCTTTCTATCTCGCATTGAACAGTGTGGTGTCGCGACGATTATTTTTGTTGAGTGTATACAGGTTTTTGTACATAATAAATAATAAAAAAAAATGACTCTTACAATTCCTTCACTAATTAATCGAGAGGAACTTCGTTCCATCCGGGTGTCCCTTGACACCTCTCAAGTTTTTATAATTTATAGTCCATTCAGAAGATTAATTTAAAAATAAAATGAGTAAAAATATATTAAAAATGTCAAGTATAAGTAAAAATGTCAATGTTATAAAGTTACAGAGATTCGTCCTAGAGTGTAATAACATTTTTCAAGTAGTAACCCATGTAGTTCAAATCACCTTAAATTGGTATTAAAAGTTATTGAAATGGATGCATTTGTCAATTATGAACAAACGACTTCCAGGTCTTGCATTTATTATGTTACAGCTTGTATAATTAATACTAATGTTGTAAAATTTCAAAAATGTCACCAGTTTGCTCTTACCACGCGCCACTACTACCCATGCAGTTCGTAAAAGCCATAGATAAGAAGTCGCGCACACATTCACAATTCATAAATCTGAATGTATTACACAATCAATTAAAATCCTTATCATCAAACACAGCGTGCATTTACTATGAACCGGGAAATTTACACCAAAACGTCGGTTACTAGCGTTGTGTTGTGCAAACGCCATTTATCTTACATTTACTCTAGTGATTGACTTTATCGGAAAGTCATCGACTCTTATTTTTGGGGTACTGAAAATAAAACAAAATCCATGCTGCCACTTATTTACAGTTAGCGGCGACGTCTCTAGATAGTACCAGAACAGATAATACCGCTGTTCGATAATAGATGGCGGTGGCGTTTACAGATCCACTGTAACCAGTTCGTGTAGTACCTGCTACTTGATAATAGATAGCGGCAGTGTGACTTTTATGTCGTAACAATTTACTTTTTTTTTTTGTAGGACATCTCATAGTTAACCTGAAAGATTTTTACTACTTAAACGAATGGTAGCCCGGCGAGTTCTAAAAAGTTACCTTGTTAGGCCTCCAGCCGGGAGCGTAACAATTTACGTAACAATTATTAATAAAACGAATGTAACTAAGAAATAATAATGTAATCAACATTAAACAGAATAAAACAATTCGGTTACGTTTTAAGGCGTGTCATAGCGAATTGAAACAATAGGCATAATTGATAAATTATTTTATTTCATTAAGTAGGTTTGTACAACCTTACCCATCAATAATATTTCAAAAACTACATGATATGAGGTCGTCGCACATATGACAAACTAGCTTCAGCCCGCGACTTCGTCCGCGTTAAATTTCTTGTTCCCCCGACCTTCCCGTCGCGTCGAATCGCCTACCCGTGCGATTTTTCACAATACACTTTACAGGGCAGTGAATAAACACACCATAGCAGGGTTCAGGGAAATGCGGATAGTTCCACTTAAATCTGTGTGTTGTTTTCCTCAAAAAACCACTTCAGCCACCAATCTACATAATCTTCACATGATCTGACCAAGATTAAGTCTGTACTTTAAAAGAGATTGTGACATCTGTTTTTCTTTCAGCCATTTCTTTCAGAGAAGTCAGATAGGAAACGCCGACCTCATATCATGTAGTTTTTGAAATATTATTGATGTGTAAGGTTGTACAAACCTACTTAATGAAATAAAATAATTTATCAATAATGCCTATTGTTTCAATTCGCTATGACACGCCTTAAAACGTAACCGAATTGTTTTTGTGCGATTTTCCCCGTTTTTGCAACATTTTTAATTACTGCTCAGCTCGTCTTGGTTATAGCGTGATGTTATATAGCCTATAGCCTTTCTCGATAAATAGGCTACCCAAAGGTTAGGTTAGGTTATTTTTTTTTTTTGGTTTGGCAGGAGTGGGTAATCCTCATGGACACCCAGACTGTCTCACGTGTGACACAGTCTGGGTAGTGCCGGACACCTGCCGTGCTCCATCAAGCGTCGACATTTTATAGGTATTCGCTTCGACGACAGTACAGTACTGACCTAGGAACAAAAAAAAATAATTATGTTTAATTTAATTTCACGTAATGACGAGGTGCATATTCGGTACCGGACGTAAAGAATACCACCAATCTATTTCTTCTCGTGGGTGTCTTAAGAGGCGACTAAGGGACTTACTAGACAACGGCCAGCGGCGTTCTCTATGCATTTTACCTCCTTAATGCGATCGCCAACCCGCCTGCCAAGCGTGTCGATTATGGCTAAGCCCATTTTCTATTGAAAAATTATACATTTACTAGCAAACCCGGCGAACTCCGTTTCGCCACCAGATGGCTTCGTTTTATGTAATATTTCGTTTGGTGATTAAAAGAAGAAGAAATTATTTTTTTGTTTTATATTCGAAAAGGAAATTTTTTATTTCATTTCACAACAGTAATGAATTCATTTCGATTACAAAAATGAAGTGTTATTTAGTTGAACTTCTCTAAGTAAATGAAAGTGAATCCTGAAGTAAATACTGAATCGAAGCGTTATACGTGTCCGCAAATTATCCGTGTCATTGAAGTGCTCTTTGGTAAACCACATTTTTTGTTTTTTGGTCTGACGTTAACACAAACAAAGCGGATGGTTTCCCAACTCGTGAACACGCAACGTATAACTGCCCATGTTAAAAACAATGATTTTCTAAATTTATCCCGCAAACACTAAGCGATTGGCCTTGTGACTTGTTAATATTGTCATTGCGAACGCAAGACGAACTGGAAATGGGAGAATCGTCAGACGTCCAATATTCTGAACATCACCATCTGAATGAATAGCATCACGCAAGTGTATATGTATAGTCCTCAGATCGTAGCTTTGCCTGATTGAATCGGATGAACGCTAAACGTTCGGTCTCGACTTTGACATACATGTCAACAGCGAATTGCTGGAATAGCCGACGGCACTTCAGAATGACATTCTCTTCATGTGTACGAATCATCATACGATACGCATAGTAATTCATTGTGCTTAGATTTGTATTCGTTGATACGCCTGAAAATGCAAAATTAAATGGATTGTTAATAGAAACCAATAATAGCAATAATTAGTGTGTGAATATTGTACCTGTAATTGGATCGACCATCTTCAACGTGATGTCGTATCCGTCTTGCCCTTGCCAATAAATGATTGGATATTGTAACGCATCGTACAAACGATGTGTCTCGTTTACACGATGCATGATATTGCTTCTTCGCTGAACGACAATGTCTCGCGATTTAGTTGTATCGCCAACAATAATTGCAGCAACATCATTAACGGTGGGTGCATTGAATCTTCGCACATGTTCACCTGTTGGGGTACAATCCGCTCTTATGACAAATTTGTGCGTATCCGATGGCATTCGTTCCAATGCTGTTTTGAACATATTAACCACAGCATTATTAGCGTGAAACAATGCTTGCAACTGTTCAATAATTCGTATCTTTAACTGTTGTGTTCCCTGTATATTGCACCGCACATTCAGCTGATCCACCATCGACGAAATGAAATATATTTGCAGAAATTGATGCAGTTCATCTGGTTTTGGCACCATTGAACCATGCAAATGATATATTTGTTCTTGTATCTGTAATTGCAAACGATCATTTGTTGAAGAATACGGTGTAACTTCGGATCGTGTGATGGTGTAGTGTGTGGTGTATATGTAGTTGTTATGTGTTGCAATTCATTGTGTTGGTGTGAGTGATTGGTTATGTGTGTTGTATCTTTTACCTTGCAAGTTGGCATGAAGCCGCCTTCTCGAATGATATTAGCTCCAAAGGAAGTCATGCGAAAGCAGTTATTGTATTCAAGGATGTGTTGAAGAAAATGGCTGGAATCGGGATCACTTCCATCGAACAATGGTTTCAGTGGCTGTGGTGGTGTAAATAATGGATCCAGTTTGACTTTTCCACTTGCGCAGCACAATCCAGCCGTTTCTCTTTTGAACTTTAACGCATTGCAATATCGGCATATAGTCGTCATTGGTCCAATATCTAAACTTTCATCATCACTGTAGTTCGCAGTGGGATCATATTGGAATGCCAAGCGATTGTATGATTGTTTGATGATGATCTTCGTGTGCTCACGCGTTGTCTCAATCGGGCATTTTCTCTTATTACATTTTGATTTTCTTTGCTTAAGTTCTGTGAATACACTTGTTGCTGGCTTGCATGTCTTGTGCGGCGGCCGATGTTCGCACGTCGTCCTCTAGGCATTTTGGACTATGGACAGAGTGGTGAATTTAACCTCAAATGCACGATCCACATAATTTACACAGTTCAACTTACCACCTTAAAGACAAATGCCTGCTGTTGAAATTGAATAAAAATTTGCACAATACACGTGATTGATTTGATGGTTTCCAATTGAAATGTTAGGAAACGAATAACTTATTTTCTTTACTTTTTTTTTCACAATTTCACAGTGAACACAATACCGGTTTGTCACATGAAATTAACTGAGCAGAGAACAATGAGTAGCTGTCAAACAATGTATCACGCACCGGCGCCATCTACTTAAAATATATGCTATGTATCAGAGATGGCGCTGTATGTGAAAAAAGATTTTCCCGCTTTTCTGTTGAAATTTTTCCTGAATTTTCTTTTTTTTCTGCTATAAACCTCACGGAGCCCGAGACCTTTCCAACGAATGCAAAACCGTGGAAATCGGTTTGTGCGTTCTGGAGTTATAGCGTCAGGAAGGAAAACCCGACTTATTTTTATATAGTAGATTTCCTTCTGTTTTACTAGTAAAACATTGTAGTTTGATAGCGAGAATTGCTTGTTATTTTTTTTTAATTTATAAACTCACTTTAAAACGATTAACTAATAATTTGGATAACGTATGCTGTGAGTATATTTCTCGGTAAACACTGAATCCGAGTTATCGAGAAATTAACCCTTTAATTTTGTTTTTATACGTCCACTGCTGGACATAGGCCTCCCCCAAGCACCGCCACCTCGACCTGTTCTGTGCCTCTCGCATCCAACGCATTCCTGCGGCCTTCACCAGGTCATCGGTCCATCTTGTGGGAGGCCTTCCAACGCTACGTCTTCCAGTACGCGGTCGCCACTCCCGAATCTTCCGACCCCATCGGCCATCTGTTCTGCGAGCAATGTGCTCTGCCCACTGCTAAGTTTGACAATTCTTCGGGCTATGTCGGTAACCTTGGTTTTCCTACGGATCTCATCATTTCAGATTCGATCACGTAGGGAAACTCTAAGCATAGCCCTTTCCATTGCTCTTTGGGTGACTTTTAGCCTTCTCATGAGGCCCATTGTGAGCGACCACGTCTCAGTTCCATATGTCATCACTGGTAACACACACTGGTCAAAGACTATTATCTTGAGACACTGCGGTAAGTGGGACGAGAAGATACTGCGTAGCTGGTGTTAACATACCTTACAAATTTTTGTATATTTTCTGTTATACTAGTCTTTTCTCTTACACACTTTCCTGCCCGCCTGCGGACTACAGGCCACTCCCTCTCTCATCATTTTCAGCCGAAAGACGTCCACTGTTGGGCATAAGCCTCCCTCAATTTGGGGCGGTTTGCCATAATCGCCACGCTTGGCAGGCGGGTTGGCGATCACAGAATGGTGGTAAAATGCATTGAGAACGCTACTGCCCATTCTCTAGTAAGTCCCTTAGTCGCATCTTACGAGGCCCACGGGTACTAGCTTTTGCCAGCGGCTTCGCCCGCGTGGAGGTCGGAAAATATCCCGCGGGAACGTACTACCGGGATAAAAAGCCTATGTCCTTTCTCAGGCCCTAAACTATCTGAATACCAAATTTCATTTAAATCGGTTCAGTAGTTTTAGCAGGAAAGCGAGACAGACAGTTACTTTTGCATTTATAATATTATTAAGGTCTTTACCTAAGAAATTGCCGTTCTGCAGTAATGGCCATTTCAAATCAAAATAATTTTTGTTTGTCTAAGAATTCTAATTTCAAATTAATTTTATTTTAAAAACATGGAATTCTTTTTCCAAAATTAGTCATTTGTTTATTGATTAGTGTTACATTTTCATCGCATTTCAATCTTTTTCGTCATCATGGATACGTTAAAAATTCGAGTAATTATGGAATATGAGTACCGTCGTGCCAGAAACGCGGCACAAGCGGCACGCAACATCAACGACGTTTACGGAGCTAACACTACAAACCAACGCACCACCTGTTATTGGTTTGCTCGCTTCCGTTCTGGAAATTTCGACCTGAAAAATGAACCTCGCGGTCGTCTGAAGACTTTGGTCGACAATGACGAATTAAAGGCGATTGTGGAAGCTGATGATACACAATCTACGGCTGAATTAGCAGCAGCTTTCGACGTTAGCGTCAAAACAATATTGGTCCATTTGCGTCAAATTGGCAATGTAAAAAAGCTTGACAAATGGGTGCCCCACTAACTTAATGATCGCCAGCGCGAAGTATGCGTCGAGACGTGCCTTGCAACAGTGCAAGGCACGTCAAAATTCCTTCATTTGTGTGTCTGTTGAACAGTCAACAGACACACAAATGAAGGAATTTTGAACCGCATTTTAACCTGCGATGAAAAATGGATTCTGTTTGATGACCGCAAGCGCTCAGCAAGTTGGTTGGATCCTGGTTCAGTACCTAAACAATGCCCTAAACGAAAACTTACCCCTAGAAAAGTGATGGTCACTGTTTGGTGGTCTAGCGCCGGTGTGATTCATCACAGCTTCTTACCAAACGGGGTGAGCATTACTTCAGATGTGTACTGTGAAGAACTGAACTCAATGATGGAGAAGCTGGCACATCTCCAACCAGCATTGGTCAATCGCTCGTCTCCGCTGCTCCTGCACGACAACGCGCGACCTCATACTGCACAGCAGACGGTTTCCAAGTTGCAAGAACTGGGGTTGGAAGCTCTCCGTCATCCGCCCTGCTCACCAGACCTTTTTTCCAGAATTTGGATAACTTCTTGGCGGGAAAAAAATTAAATACCCGAGAGGCAGTACAAAATGCCTTTGAAGTATTTGTTGCTTCCCGTCCAGCTGATTTTTTTAAGAAGGGCATCAATAAACTGCCACTGCGCACTATGGGACCAAACAGTATTTTCCATCTCAAAAATGGTTTTGTCGAAAGTCGTAAATCCATAGATTATTTTATGGTTTTATACTCTCAAAAGAGGGAACTTACGAATAAATGACAAAATATAAAAAAATAAAAAATTATACGTTTATAAAATGAACCTCAAACATTGGGCATAAATATTTTCATGCCAATTAAATTACCGTTAAGGAAGTTCAACACAAAATTATTCGGAAGTTTTCCAAGGAAACATATTAGTGTTATATATCATTAAATAGCTGAGAATATACACTTTGCAACCACGTTGAAGTTCTGTAAAACATATTTTTATTTAATATTTAAATATTTTTTTAGTGAAGTAAAGAAAATTTAGTTTTTGTTAATTTCAATTGGAGTTTTCGTTGTTGCCGAAAGCAGCTGGTGTCAAGTTAATTACTCTATTAGAAACCTTGTCTATTCAGTAATATGAGGATTTAAAAAAAAGTTGCGCGTTTTTTGCGCCAGAGGTGATTTGAAGCAATAATGTCAATCGGGGAAAAATCCTCGAAAATTACGGTTCTTCTTTTTTATTATGAAATATATATAGTTATTATCCTTTGATGTCTATCTTGTTTTTTCTATTTCTATGATAAAAACATACATTTACAAATTAATAAACTGCTATTATATTTGAAAGAATCTTCCCATGGCACTTTTGTTTGGGGTGGTCACCTTAACCACAAGTATTATAAACTATATTGCTGCGGAAGTTCTATTTATCTGTTGTGATAATTAATTACAATCAGTACTGATTACACTATTTCGATGAGAACTGTTATAATCAATTGTCCCATGGTTTTTGCACAATGCATAAAATATTAGTCCTTTAAATACTCGTGTTTCAGCATACGATTCATCAAAGTGTTCAGATACTTCTTTTCAATAACAATTAACGCACAAAAACATATTATTATCTAACAATTAGTGAATTCGTTTGTGTTCGACGCGATCTGTGTGATCAAATAATAAAAGGGAAAAGTACCTCAGACCTCAAAAAATATTTGTTGGACAAGTTTCAACTATCGGAAACTGACGTTAATACAGTAATAGAGAGTATTCAAAAAAATCTAACATCGAGTTGCAACCAGAAATGGACCAAAGCTCAAAGAAAGCCAGACCGGTTCGAGAGTCTATACTAAAATTGGTTAAATGGTGAGTTTAAAGTATCATTGAATTCTTGCAGTACCTCAACCACTGAAAATTCTAGTTTGAATACTGATACGGAATTGATGAAGAATTAATCAAGAGACTATATGTAATTCTTCAAACTATGTCATCGGGATTCCCTGTAAACGCAGAAAAACTCGGTCAGTAGAGATTGGTAACCGCGCAATTATATGTAAGCAAATATAACTGGTACTACATGCCATCTTCGGTCCATAAAGTACTTATACATGGTGCTAAAATAATAGAGCATTATGCAGTTTTGCCTATAGGACAATTATCCGAAGATGCCCAGGAAGCTCGAAATAAAGATTACAAGAAATATAGGTTACATCACGCTAGGAAGTGTTCCAGATCAGCAACAAACGAAGACGTTCTGCATATTTTGTTATATACATCTGATCCTTATATATCTAGCTTAAATAAACCAAGTTTTTTAATATCCAAAGAATTATTTGACGAAGCTAAAGAATTGTTGGAAATAGAAAGTGATGAGTAGGATAAGCGCTAAAATACAGGGTGTTAAAGTAATTGCGTGCCATAGCTTAGGGGTAGGTTCAGTATCGATAAAGGAAGCCAGAAAAAAAAAATTGTGAATCTAAAATAAAAGTAGTAAATGGGTCCTTCATTTATGTAGATCCTGATTAAAATGCCTCATGTGACGCGTCTGTTAGATTCATTGGGATATGTCGCTTAGCTTCTTACGAGACCGCTCGCCGCCGCGGTCGGTTTGTCGGCATTTGAAAGCGAATAGGGCACCGGACATCCGTAGGACTAAACCAGTGTTGACCTCGCAAATGAACTTAGCAAAACAGCTGATCAGGTAGCCCTTTCGAGTTTTATTTTTGCTATTTTAAGTGAAACAAGTGAATTTACTATTTTTTAATTAAAAATCTCATTGGTCTAGATAGAATAATGATTTTATACAGTTTACAGTAAAAAAAAATGCGGTTTTTTTTTCCTGGCTTCCTTTATCGATTCTGAACCTACCCCTAAGCTATGGCACGCAATTACTTTAACACCCCGTATATTTTTTTGTCATGTTACTGTTTGTTTAATAATAATAATTTAGTTTTAAACTTATTTAAAGCATAAGTGTAACTTTTATTGCTATTTTAATATAACTGTATAATTTTTTGTATGAAATTTCGTAGAACTTTATCTTTGTCTTTTTTTTTCGGAAAAAATATTTCTTTTAGAATGATGATGTTTGATTTCTTTTATTGCCTAGATATTCACAAATACGTAAAAAAAAAATCAAGGAGATTAATCACAAAACAACAGAGCTATCGATTTTTGAGATGGAAAATACCGTTTGGTCCCATAGTGCTGCGTTGGCAAAGATGCATTGATTGCATGGGTGATTATTTCGATTAATACAAATAAAAAATACATGAAAAAATTCGTTCAATTTTTTTCATACAAAACGGCGTTTTCATAGGTAAAGACCTATTAGTGTGGATTTGAGAAGTATGGAAACACTGGCAAAGTTTATATCATGTACTTTATTACTGGCACATATAAGACAAAACTCCTATTTGTAGACTGGCTGTATCTGGGTCGTTATAGACTGTAGCGCTCTTCAACGCGTCTACATCTTATAGGTACTCGCTTCTACGACAAACCAGTACTTCACTAGAAACAGAAAAAATATTGCATGTAACGGACATAAGAATATTGAGGACTTGAGTGACGAGACTGAATAAAGCAATAATAGACAAATTGTTATGCAGAGATAGAGCGTGACATTTCATGTTTTAAAAGACATGAAATGTCACACTGCCGCCATCTATTGTCAAGTTTTAAGTACTAAACGAACTGGATTATCTGTAAACGCCACCGCCATCTATTATCAAATACCGAAATTATCTGTTCTGGTACCATCTAGGGACTTAAAAAAAATGTTTTTTTTTTATGTATTCCAATCCTCAGCTCGTAACAGTATTTACGACCAAGTTTGGAAGTGAAATTAGTGACAGAAAAGTTGAAAGAGAATCGTTAACTTAATATAACATAACAGTCGTTTGAGTGCCTTAAGGCTCCCACAAACAGGCGAGACGCAACACTCATAGAACTATTTGTATGTAAACTTTATGGAAATTATTCTTCAAGAATCGCGTCGCGCCGGTCTGAAGAACCCTTTAGTATACCTGTCAATGTCATTTTAAGTTTAGAACACAGTTCGAATTTTGAAAAACTTTATTGTTCTTTCATTTGTTTTCGATATCTATACCCAACACGTGGATAAAGTATTGCCAGCTAATTTAACTTGACCCTGTATATCTACGCTTAGAATAAGATGGCTTCATCATCACCATTTCAGCCCAAATACGTCCACTACTAGACATAGGCATATCTCGCTTGGCAGGCGGATTGGCGATCGCAGTATGTTGGTAAAATATAGAACGCTGCTGCCCATTATCTAGTAAGTCCCTTAGTTGCCTGTTACGACACCCAAATGGGTTGGTGTTATTCTTTACGTCCGGCGCCACACGGAACAAAAGATGGCTTGTGTTGTGTGAGGGATTACGTGATAGAGAAGTGAGTGAATGGTAGCGTTGATAGAACAGAATAGAAGAAGAAAACCACCACAAGTTACATGGGTCAAAGGCAGATGATATTCACTGGCCTGTTAGTCTAGTGGTCAGTGACCCTGACTGCGAAGACGGAGGTCTCGGGTTCAATTCCCACCCAGGAAAAATCTTTGAGTGATGAGCATAATTATTTGTTGTGTCTGGGTGTTATTTATCTATAATAAGTATGTCTTTAGAACTATTTAAGTATATTTATCAGTAGATTATCAGTTGTCTGGTTGCCATAGTACATGTTCTCTGCCTCGTTTGGGAACAGTAACGGTGAGTTGGTTGTCCTAAGATATAGACTTATATTTATCAAAAATTACAGATAGTTACATCAACAATCAGTGGGTAGAGAACTACACAATTAACTTGTTGTAAAATCTGTTCAATTTTTTTTTTAAACACTGCCTCTCACTCTAGTTTATAACCTGTATTTTGAGAAACAGTGTACAGCCACGTCAGCCACCAATTTCTTATACACTATTTTTGTTACAACAATTAATGAACGGTGACGTCCTACCGCTGCAATAATTTGTGTGATTCTGTTATAGTTGTGACGTAGGTATATGTATGTGCGTGTGTGTGCATGTGGTGGAAGGTGAGTGTTGTGTGGGAGAGTGTGCATGTGTAAAGGTGGGGTTTTTTTTTGGGTGGGAAATCATCAAATGACTTCTCCCGCTCTGGGCAGAGCGGGAGGGCGTGTCAGACTTTTACTGACTAAAACCCACCCGTGTTCCTTCAGTTGCCCATGTGCCAGGGTCACGGTATCTCTTTCGAACAATCTCGCGACCCTGGCAGGATGGTGGGGTGGGTGTTTAAATGTGTATATGTTATCGAAATCGGGGTGCGTGAGTGATTGGGTAATGTACGTAAGTAGAGACTCCGTGTAGGCATAGTTCTTCTCTAATTTTATTTACTATAAAATTAAGAAGTCTTTATTAATTTTATAGTAAATAAAATTACTAAGTGCATAATACTGGTGTGTTGCGAAAGTAGTTTTATGTTGAGGTCCTTTGATGAGCTGTAATCGCTTATTAAGATTTGGCGGCGGCATGTTAACATGAGTTGTTAAAAGCGATCGAAGCACGAAAAGTTGACGTACCGTAAGGACTTTGCAGTTAGCGTATAGTTCTGTTGTTGGGATTCTGTAGGGTTTTCTAGTTGTACGCTGCCAGACTAGACCTCACAATACGATTTCAAATGCGCAGTGGAAGTGTGATAATCGTGGGGCTCTAGAGACAAGAAGTGGCTAGCGAAAATAGTCCGCCGTACGCGGAGCAGACAATCAAATCAAACACTTACAATACAACAAAAGAACTTACCTGTTGGTTGAAGGACACTGCTTCTGGGGTTACCTGGAGTTATGTATGTAAGTGAGTGTTTATGTATCGTGTTGTGACGTTACGAGTATTCTTCAGGTTAGAATCCGCTGCAATACGGCTGGAGGCAATCACAGCATGCGGTCTTCAAATCACTCGTTCCCAATAGCGTCACTTGCTTAACCTTCAAACTATTTAAACAAGATATATCCAAAATTCAACCCGTGTTATTACACCAAATTGGGGTTATTAACAATCAAAGCTGGGTAGCTGGTAGCTGGCTGGACCTATTGTCCACCAAAACGACCGGGGGTAAGGGATTACTTTACAAAAGATCGCGAGATACAATACGGCGACGTGTTCCCTCGCTAAGCACCAAATTCAAGAGGAAGTGTCAACGTCAAATTGACAAGTCAGATGTCACTTCGTTACACGCGCATTCCGTTAGGCGCACAGATAATAAACAAATAGATCGGGACTAAACATCTACCCCCCCCGGACGGGCCTTCCCGTCCGCTAATCACTTGGCAATCCCGACAAGGTTGCGTTTTATCAGTCCACCTGACGCGCTGCTGGAGGATGTGCAAATACTCCAAGCTCCAACGCTTCCAAAAACTCTGAGCGAGCTGCTGCACCAACTGAAACCGCGATAGCCGATTTTGGCTCACATCGACAAGAGGGTACTCCGGCAGGGCGACAAGTGGCTGTCAAATCATAAAAATGGCTCGGGGTTAGGGCCTCCAAGTCGTTCGGGTCCGAAGACAGCGGGCACAATGGACGCGAGTTCAATACAGCTTCAATGCGGCAAAATACCGTAGTTAACTCCTTAAAGGTGAGAACGGTGTCTCCCAACAATCTGCGCCAGAGTCCCTGTGCCGCTTTCACCGCAGCCTCAAAAATACCCCCCAATGGGGGCAGGCTGGCGAAACGAAACAGTAACAAACAACAAAAGAACCAAACAACAACAACAACCAAACAACAACAACAACAACAACCAAATGGCCCTCCTTAGGCAACAAAAGGGGGTGACGGGCCCCATAAGGAAGGCTAAGTGCCTCAACCGTCAACAACCAAACAACAAAAGACCCGTATCGTCCAAAAAGGGGTTCAACTTAATAACGGCTCCCGACAATATCCAAAACTCTCGCTGCAGAATGGCCAACAGCGCATTGCAACCGGCATGCGAGTTCATAATGTGACGATCAGTCACCAACAATTCAACAACAAAAAAACAACAATTCAACAATTTGTCGAGGGAGCTTTATCGACTCAACAAAAAAATCAGGGTCCTTCGTTCCAACAGCGAGCACCTTGAGCCCGGGCAAAGGACCCGACATCAAGACTGGCGATCGAGGCCAATCATCCTCGGGGTGAGTCAGCCAGTCTGGTCCCCACCATAGGGGGTGAGCAATCAAGAGGGGTGCCATGCACCCACGTGAGGCCACGGCGCCTGGGTTCAAATCTCCAGGCACGTGCCTCCAAATCAAAGGCGTTTTAGAATTTTGAATCTGGGACACTCGGTTCGCAACAAAGACCTCCAAAGAGTGGACGGACGTCTTCAACCAACACAAAACAATTGACTGTCCGTCCAGGCGTAAGAAGCCCGAATGTCCACAGTTCCACCCAAAGTGTGAGCAACGTGGTTCAATAGACGCACAAGACGCGCCGCCCCTGACAATTCAACTTAGGGATGGTCAGTGCCGTCCGGAGGGGGGCCACCTTGCTCTTGACCAAGACCAGTGACAAATTCACCTGGCCTGTTGCGCAGACGGTGCGCAGACAAACAACAGCTGCATAACCGTGCGAAGACGCATCACAAACAAGGGTAGCAGTGTAGCTCCCAGGGGGGAGGATAGCGCGGGGTAACACGACCTCGTTGACTGCAGGGAGTGCGGATACAAATTGGAGCCAATCTTCCAACAGGGTTTCCCGAATTGGCTCGTCCCAGCCAAGTCCCGCAGTCCAAAGGCGCTCAAGAAAACAATTTTGCCCAAAACAATACAAACAAAACAACAAAACAATAGACAAAAGGTAACCCTGGGTTCCCGTGTCCAAAATGGAACGGAGCACAACAGAGTCCCCCGTGGGCCCCCAGACCCGACCAATGCCGTTGGCAACAAAACCGTGTCGATCTGAGGGGTACCTTAACGGGGCAGGCGCCAATGTCCTAACAATGCCTGGGCGGCGACCGATCGCCGCACACCCAGGCTCCGCACCCAAGCTCAAGTCTCTCGCGACGAGGATGGAGGCCAAACTCCTCGTCCGCGCGGTGTCCCGAGCCACGCGCCATCGCTGGATGGGCATATCCCACCGGAGAGGCCTGAATGGCGGGGGGCGTGACTCCAACCGGGGACGTTCCGCCAAAGGAGGGGAGGGCAGGCGGTGCTGGTCTGGCCAGCGGTGCCTAGCAACAATTGCGTAATCGCCTTTACGCGGGGAGACCAAATGGCGGTCGCGCGGCTCCCGATCAACTTGCGCGGGGGGTGGAGTGCGGCGCTCAAAATTGCGGGCCTCTCCCCGGTTCTGAACCGGCGAGGCAGAAGCCCGGTGACCAACTCCATGATACCCCCCCGTACGCGAACCTTCATCAGAGGCTGGTCTGCCAGCGTGGTTCGCGTTAGCGCACAAAATGTCCAAATGGGACCCCCTACAAATTCTACAAGGGTGGGGGTTGGGGCAGTCCCGATGGAAGTGAGCCCCCAAACAAGAGAAGCACATGCGGCGTGCATTGGCAATTCGGCGGCGGGCACTCACGTGCAATTTCAAAAAGGCCGCGCAAGTTGCCATGCCATGCCCCGTGTCCCTACAAAACTTACAACCAGGACGACTCTGGGTGCCAGCAAAACGAGCGGCGGGGCGACCATCAACAGGCCCGCGAGCCCTAGTCCGTCCCTGGTCTCGTGGCCGGGAAGACGGCTGGCATGACTCAGTGGCAACGCCAGAGTTGTCCACAAACCGACACTCATCCTCCAAAAATTGGACGAGGTCATCAAATGGGGGGAGATGTGTGACACTATCCCCACCATACTTTTGCTCGAAACGAGCCCTCAAATCGGCAGGAAGCCGTTGCAGCACAACGTGCACCAAAAGGTAAGACCAATGGTCCACCGGCAAGTCCAATCGCTTTGAAGCGTTGGTCGCTGCCACCAACGGGTTCAACAGGTCAGTACGCAATGCTGACAATCCAGTAATGACCGGTAACCCCAAAATCAATGCAATATGAACGTCAGCCAAACAACGTTTATTTTGGTACCGCTGGGTGAGTAATCCCAAAGCGGTAGGGTAGGCTGAGTCAGTCAACGACAGATGCTGTACCAAGGCTCGGGCCTCACCTTCTAGGACAGACAACAAATAGGCCAACTTTTGGGCGGGTCTGAGGTCCGAGCGTGCATCAACCAAACTTTCAAACAGGTTTTGGAAACCTAACCACTGGTCCAAGCGACCGTTAAAGTGTGGCAGTTCCAAGGTAGGCAGTCTACTCAATAGTCCGGGACCTGAAACAATCGAGGTCTCCGGTTTGACCTGGACAGGTGTCCGGCTCCCCAATATTTCCCGAGCACGTTGACCAATGACAACCCCCAGGTCCAAGATCTGGTCGTAGTCAGCAAGGACCTTGTCACGTGCTGCCTGATCCAGCACTTCCAGAGCCACATCACAAATGTACTCGTTGTAGCGGGTAAGCAGAGCATCAGCGTTGCCGAGTCTCACGTTCAACTGCTCGAACCGAGCCAGAGTGACCGCTTCAAGATCCGGGCGCTCAGCGGTCGCTGCAGCTGAAGTGAACCACCGTAGCTGTGTGGTCAATCCACTGATTGCCTCTCTCACCGCTTTGTGTGCCATTGCACAAACAATACAATTCAAATAAACCAAGCAAAAAGATAATTAAGTAAACAAATAACAAACAATCAATTACAAAATAACTACAAGCAAACAATCAAACTACCAAACTGGTAGACCACAACTCAAGAAATAACAAAATACTGGTTCCAATTTAATGAACAAAAATAAAGTTTAATTTTAATTCAAACCAATATCAACGTTCAACATTCAACTTCACAATTCAATTCAAATATTCAAATTCTAATCCAATTCCTAATGTTAAGTTCACAAACCACTGTGTGGTACAACAATAATGAACCTTTATTCCAATTTAAAACAATGGTAATACTCAAAAATGCCAATTTCAAACATTAATTTTCTCAAACAACCATATCAACGTCACAATCACAATCGTCACTCGCGCGCCGGGGTCAGTATCGGTTGTGTTTTGGTTTGTGCGCCGCCGCGCTGAGTGCGACGACGCACTTTGTAAACAATGTCACAAGTGTTAAAATGTAACGTCTGTAATATCGTCATTGACGAACTATTAGCTTATGTGCAAAATAAATTATCAGTAATGGCGAAGAAACGTTAAAAAGAATTTGTGTGTCCTCGTTCACGAGTAGTGAAATATGTAAATCAAAGTCGTTATTATTTGACTCCCTGCCGACGGATCAACGGAAGATTATAAGAAAAAGAAAGGGGAAAGAAGAAAGAGACCTAGATGACATCATAAGTGTGTTTAAAAGCACAGATCCTGATGTAATTCCAGTGTTTGTGGCGAGAGTGCTCGAAAAACTACCCCCAATTTTATTCGATCATCTCGATTGTACAAAACTGTTAAAAGACTTGACGAGATTAAACTCTGAGGTTGAAAATATTAAGAATTCATGTGTCACGCTAAAACAATTTGAGGACTTACGAGCAGATATACATAATTTAAAGCACGCATCACTTCCTCCATTTACAACTCCAACTGGGTATGTAAACATGAGAAGGGGTGCCTGGAACATGGAAAGTGGCCCTGTAGGAATGACATTGAGCCAAGATTATTCTTCGAATGAGCAGGACTTCAAACAGTCACCTACCGCAGTCGCCACCTCAGCTAAGACGGTTACTGATAATTGCCAAGCTGAACCGATGGTGTGTAAACCGGTAACTCGAACTATGCACATACATGAGTCACCGCGGACCCCTGTCCCGGTAGTACCGGAGGTTGTCCCGGTAGTCCCGGTTGTACCGGCGCAAACGATCAGCTGCGAGAATGTCAAGAAAGTGCAAGTCATACAGTCACCTATCGCTGGCAAAAGTATTCCTAAACAACGAATGCAGGAGAATAATAATATGGCTGAAAATAATGTTTGTCAACAACTTAAGTCTAACGAACAAATAAACAACGACATGGAAGGTAATCCTTGGCAAACAGTCAACAGGAATAAAAAGAAGCAAAAGTATAGGTATTTGGGGGAAAGAGGTAAAGCAGAAGGGACTATATCATCTTTCAAAGCTGCTGTTAGAAAAATACCTATTTTTATAACGAATGTGCATAAAGATACATTAGAGTCTGACATTGTTGATTACATAAAAACGAAAACACACGAGACGGTGTTCTTAGAAAAGGTAAATACGAAAAAAGTATTAGATCACAAAGCCTACAAGTTCTTTGTATCCGAGTCGAATGTATCTATGTATTTAGACGAAAAAATATGGCCTGAAGGAATTATCTTTAGACGCTTCGTGCATTTTAGACATCGAAAAGTGGACGGAGAATCCGCTAACATCGGTCCATTACCTTCTAACCATGGATAATACGACCTATAAGTTTGCCAGTTATAATTGCAAAAACGTGAAGAGCGCTGTGAACGATATTCGACAGTTGTGCGACGAGTGTGTTTTGATAGCACTGCAAGAAACCTGGCTACTTCCGGAAGAATTGGCGTATTTAAATAGTATAGACAGCAGATTTAGCTGCAAGGGGACATCAGCTGTGGACACGACGGCGGGTCTACTGCGTGGCAGGCCGTACGGCGGTACCGCGCTTCTATGGAATACCCGTGTGTTTCCTAGTGTCACTGTGATAGTTTGCGATAACCCGCGAGTGTGTGCTATACGCATTAATACGGCCGCTAGTCCGTTTATAGTAGTGTGTGTCTACATGCCGACAAACAAATCGGAGAACCTGACGATGTTTACTGACTGTATGGGAACTGTAAGTGCTATTAGTAATGATTATGAAAACGAACCTATTTTTGTTTTAGGGGATTTTAATGCTCATCCCGGAGAATTATTTTTTAATGAATTGATTATTTTATGTGATGAGTTCAAATGGGTGCTTATGGACGTAAATGAATTAGGTTTAAATTCTGATACATTCACTTATATAGATCAAGCGTGTGGGTCTAAGCGTTGGTTAGACCATTGTGTTGTGTCGCAGTCCGCTGCTGTCTCAGTGTGTAATGTTTATGTTAATTATGACGTATTGTGGTCAGATCATTTTCCCGTTATATGTGAATGTAAATTGGAGTGTTTGACTCCAGTTAGAATTGTTCCGAGTGTGTCTAATAACGGAATTGTGTGGGGGAAGAAAACCAATGACCTTATTACACAATATAGAACTGAATGTCATAAACGTCTTAAACTTATTGATTTTCCTACTGAGTTTCAAGAGCGACCGGTATTGTAATGACCCTACTCACAGCGTAGTTATCGATAAGCTTTACTCCGACATTGTGCTTGCATTATATCAGGCATCTTTGGGGGGTGGGGGAGGCGGGCGTAAGCAGAATAAACGTAGACCTAAAATCATTGTTGGTTGGAATAAACATGTTAGCGACAGTCATGGGGTGGCCCGGGCGAGTTTTCGGGAATGGCTATTATGTGGTAGTCCTACCACTGGTGATATGTACACTAAGATGTGCGAGAGCAGAAAAATATTTAAATCGCGTTTAAAATGGTGTCAAAACCATCAAGACCAACTGAAGATGGACGTTCTCGCTGCTAAGCATAGCGCGAAAGATTTCAGTGGTTTTTGGAAAAATACCAATTGTGTGGGGGCTCGGCCGGGTCTTCCAGTGACTGTTGACGGCTCCAATGATTTAAAAGGCATTGCTGATAAATTTAAAAATAATTTTACTATTAGGTCACCGTTGGGACCATTTTCTTCGTCTCGAGGTGGGGGTGGGATGAGTGGGGAATGTGTTGATACCAGGATTACGGTTAGAGATGTATCAATGGCAGTGAAATCTATTTCAAAAGGCAAATCACCTGGCCATGATGGATTGAGTGTAGAACATGTGCAGCACGCTGGGCCTCATATGTGCAGAGTGCTGGCCATGTTGTACAACTTTTGCATATCTCACTCGTACCTTCCTGACGACATGATGAGGACTATCGTAGTACCGGTAGTAAAAAATAAGGCGGGGGATTTATCAGACATGTCTAATTACAGACCTATTTCCTTGGCAACAATATGTGCGAAGGTATTTGACAGCATTCTGAATACACAATTAAACACGTACTTAAAATTGCACGATAACCAGTTCGGATTTCGACCGGGACTGTCTACGGAAACTGCGATATTGTGTCTGAAGAGTGCTGTCAAATATTACACTAAGAGGAATACATCTGTGTACGCCTGCTTCCTTGACCTTTCCAAGGCTTTCGACCTGGTCTGTTATGATATCCTGTGGGATAAAATGAAAGCAGCTCATATACCCAAGGAACTTATCACCATCTTTAAGTACTGGTACGGAAACCAGGTGAACTATGTCAAGTGGGCGGGCACATTGTCGGACCCGTATAGGTTGGAATGTGGGGTGAGGCAGGGTGGTTTAAGCTCTCCTTCTATTTTCAATCTATACATTAATGGGCTGATCGAGAGAGTTCAAGCTGAGTCTTCGACACAGCCGGACGTGTTTGCGCGCGCACAACAGATGTGGTATTTTACCCGCCTGACTTCGAAATCGAACCGTGCTATTGTGTGTCTTCTTCTGTGTCATAATTTGAAATCGGGTGGCTATACTTGTAACATAATTAACGCAAGGGCCTCATACACCCTAATTAGAGTTTTGAGTGAATTAGAGTATTGACGAAAAAAAAAATCATAGCGTACACCAGCAGTGTTTTATGCATTTGAATTGGAGCCCTACTACCCTGAGATAGGATTGAATTCTCTGTGGCTCAATCGGCAGACTTGCGTCCATTCAGTTACGTTACCTTGTATAAAGCAAGCAACGAGTGTCATTGGAGTGGTCCAGACCGCAATAGAGCCTGCCTGCCAGAAGATGAGTGACCCCTGATGAACCCGGTGAGCCCGTTCCTAATATTTCAGGGATTTTTGTTTACTAAACTGCGTAAGACCGGCTTCGTTTTGCCGCGCGCGGGATCCATACATCGTCATCACACGAGCAAGCGTTGTGTGAAGGATTGCGTTCACATTACGCTATAATTTTGGAACAGAATACTATTCCTATTATGACGCCACAACTAAAGATGTTATCATTTTAACACAGTAACGAATTTTTTAAGTGCTAATAGCTTGCTAAGTGGCCCACAACCACTCCGATTTCAATCGGATACACGTGAGGCAAAACGTCAAAAAAAAAAAAGTGTACCCGATCCAGCCCCTAAGTTTTAAGTTGAATGCACATCTTGTCATACAGATAAACAAAAGAAACCAAAAAAGAAAAAAAAAGGTCAAACCCATAAATTGACGGCCGACTTGCACGTGCCTTTGACTTGCCCCACAAACAAAAGCATTTACAATGGTTATAATTCTACCCATCTTGCACTTCTAAATAATATACAGGAATTTCTCCCCAACAGCATTCTTTCCTAGGAACAAAGGATTACAAAATACATAACTGCGCAATTTGACGAAACATTCTGGGTTAGCGAAGATATAATTATCGCCGCGTCCGAATTCTACCTCGTAAACGTGCATGTGCACATTAACAATAGAAACATATAGGTATATTCACCGACCGGCGAACCAGCTCCCGCTAACATACACATCCTCTTCATGAACCGGCACTATGATAGCTGGGTCCTGACAAACGACAAACAATGCACTAACAACCGGATAATCCTAACGCAAGGCCTAACCAGCGTCAAAGCACAACAACATACCAACCCGTTTAGTAACAGGTACAACACACGAGAAGAGCAAGAAAAACCCACGAAACCCCAGCTACAAACGGGGCTGCTCGTAAAAAGCCAAGTAGGTAACTCATTAACACCATGCGAACAACAAGAATCAACACCACTTACACCGCTATCAGATGTAATCGGGGACGACACGGGATACAGAATACTGAGAAACCTCACCTCTACCACAATTAAGTACACTTGCACAGACCTGCGCATAGCAACTTGGAACGTTCGCGGCGCGGCGCCTCGAAACCAGGAAAAAGAAATCAAATTGACGCCGAACTGTCACGCAGGGGAATTCACATAGCTAACCTAGAGGAAACAGGAATGAACGCAGGAACATTCAGCTCCGTACACTACGACTGGTACCTCTCAGGAACTGCGGATAACGCACACCGGGGTCTTGCAATTTTATTAAGAAAAAATGCATCATCACGCCACAGGCAGTAGAAAAACTTTTTCACTTCATTAAAGGTGAATGGGTCACCAGTCACATCTCCGACAATAAAATAATCTGGGGACTACTAAAATCAAACTTAATTGTAAATAAAAACAAGACTAAAACACTAGAGTAAGACAAAGTTGCCAAGAAAACAACAAAGGAGGCCAATTATTTCAACTACAAACAATGCAGCTATGCCGCTCTCAACAGAGCAGCCATCAATACAAAATATCAAGATTATATCACAAAAAAAAAACTTGCAAATATGAGAATCTCCCCAACAAATGAAAACACCGAAATATCCTGGAATACCATAACGGACGTACTAAAAGCCGCTGCTCAGGAAACTTTGAGGCTCCAGCCAATTTACTAAAGGGACCATCGAATAGCCCTCGCTAACTTACAAAAGGCCAAATTCCTACAAAGCAGGCAACCGGATAACCCCAATAGATATATTCGCGTCAAAGAATATCAGACAACACTTCAAAAGGTTACATATCTGGAGGAACAAAAAAAACATACAGAGACCACTTCTCCGGACTGGGTAAAATGCACCCTGCGAAACGTATGCAAATGCTCTATTCATTCTACAGAAAAACAAACAGCAAACAAAACGCCGAAAAAGAATCGCGTTCATACCGATGTCCAAATGGGAGAAAATACTAAAAAAACTCCGAGGGCCGTCACATACCAACGATAAACATTACAAAAACGATAATAGAAGCACAAGGCGAAGAAACGACGGTGGCCGAAATAATAGGAATCATCAATAAAATGCCAAACGGGACGGCCCCGGAACGGATCAAGTAGTAATCGAGCTTTACAAAGCGATGCCCCAAACATTACAGGAAGCCGTAATTAAACACATAATTAAAGCCTGGTTAGAGAACACAGTACCGGACACGTCGCTCGAGACCGAACAGGAACCAATTCCAAAAAAAAAATCCTAAAGATATGAACGAGTATCGTCGCATAACGATTTGCAACACGGGCTATAGAATTTACGCTACTTACTTAAAAAACTTGACGACATAATAGCGGAACTAGGCAGTTACCAAGCGGCTTTCTTAAACAATAGATCAACAGATGACCACATTTTTACGCTCAAAAGGGTTCTAGACAAGGAATGGCGTGCAGGTAAACGAACGTACCTTCTCGCCCTCGACATAGAAAAAGCATTTGACAACATTGACCTTAAGGCATTAAGAAACATTATTACAACGAACCAACAAATCGATGACCCACAGGATAATCACGGCATGCTTGAATGAAAGAATATGCATCAAATGGTGCGGCCAGCAAAGCAACTGGATTATCAAAGGAAAGGGAGTTCAACAAGGTTGCCCCCTGTCCCCTCGCCTTTTTACATTGGTCATCGACGAAGTTTTGAGAACCCTCGAAGAGGAAACTCATTTAATCAATTTAGATCAGGACCGCGAAATCTCTCTCTCCCTCTAGTATTATCATTTGCGGACGACCTTATTCTCATTACAGATGAGCTAGAAGGACTAGAATGCATCTTATACCACACAAAACCATTACTTAAGAGTGTAGGCCTTCAAATAAACGAAACAAAAATTGTAATTAGGGACCCCATAAAACACAGAAAGCGACCCACGTGACCCTCAACGGAATAAATATACCAACAGCGGTTGAAATCAAATACCTAGGCACTTACATAACGTCCGCATTAAGCAGAAAAAACTCAATTAGAAAACGATGCCAGCAGGCCACGAGAAACGCTAAATCTCTACTACCATTCATATTGAACTCAAAAATGGACTGGAAACTAGCTACACATAAGTATCGAATGATTATCGTACCTTGTATGATATATGGCTTAAAAGTATCAGCACTCACAAAAGCGAACCGTTCAAGACCGAGAAGATATGAAAGAGTTATCATGAGAGACTTGATCAACCACGCTAGGAACAAACCGAGACAGAAGAAAATGCATCAAATCTTAGACGATAAAACCATAACAAAACGCATCAAGAACCACAGGATGTGCTACCTGGCATACATTTTCAGACGCTCTGAACCACACCTGTTACATGCAGCTATGCAGTATAGGGCCAAATCTAAGAAGGTCGGACGACCTATCTACACATGGAATGACAACCTAAAACAGGACATGAAATACTTCGACAAAGAAATGCAGTTTTGGAGGGACATGGCTGGAGACAGAAATAAGATCAAGAAAGCGGCTAGTGATATCTACAAAAACCAGAAACTGATAGCAGCGAGAACTCAGAAGACGACTAAGAAAACAACAACACGGAACATAGCGAAGCATTGACATAGAAAAGAGCCAAGCAAACGGTTAACTCCACCAAAAGATGCATCGGTGGAGCTCAAGCTGGATCAACATGCCGGCGACGACGTGAAAAGATGCCCTCCTATAAACAAATATCACCCTTCTCTCCACTAGTCCAATGCTTACTTAAGGCTGCATAGTCGGTAGGCTCGTTATCCTTTCCTATCCTAAGGGCACGTCTTCCCTACCATTACAGCGCCCCCCGGTCTACTTCTTGATATGCAATGGCCTATGTAGCACCATGAATCATGAGGCTTCAAAGGCTAGTGCAAATCTTGGGGTTCATTCGATTAATCGAGTCTGGTCAAACCACGCTGGGATCGGTGCAATTCATTTCATTTCATTTCATATACATTAATGGGCTGATCGAGGCACTCAGCGAGCAACATATCGGTTGTTATATAGATGGCGTTTGTTTCAATAACATCAGCTACGCGGACGATATGGTGCTGCTGAGTGCCTCGGTCTGCGGACTCCGAAAGCTGATGAGTACGTGTGAGCGTTATGCAACTGACCACGGTCTATTGTACAATGTAAAAAAGAGTCAGTGTATGGTCTTTCAAGGCGGGCAAAGAAAAGTTAACAATATGCCACCTATAAAGTTGAATGGCACACCCTTAAAAAGAGTAGATACTTTTAAGTACTTAGGCCACTTAGTTACTCCCGACTTGAAGGATGATGCAGATGTTGAACGGGAGCGAAGGGCACTGTCGGTCAGAGCGAATATGTTGATCCGTAGGTTCGCACGATGCTCAGCAGAAGTTAAAATTACTCTCTTTAGAGCCTACTGCACTTCATATTACACATACAGCCTATGGTCTAACTACACGCAAAGATCGTACAGTGCCCTTCGAGTCCAGTTTAACAATGCGTTCAGGATGTTGTTGGGTCTCCCCCGTTACTGCAGCGCCTCGACAATGTTTGCGGAGGCGCGCGTTGACTGTTTTTATGCAACGATGCGCAAGAGAGGCACCTCGTTGGTTCGGCGAGTGCGGGGGAGCTCTAACAGCATGTTGGCCGCGATAGCCGAGAGGCTCGATTGCGCCTACATTAACCACTGCTGTGGGTTACACATTGAGCGCAGGTAATGTGGCAACACTGCAGTAAGTCTGTTGTGTACCTATTTGTTTGTTTTGTTTTAATAATCTTGTTTTGATAATTTTGATCTAATAATTCTATTCTAATAATTTGTTTTAATAATTTTGTTTTAAGAATTTTGTTTTAAGAATTGTGTTTTAATCATTTGTATATTAATCGGTATTTTTATTTGATTATTTAATGTGACTGAGTATGTATTAATATTTAACTAATGAGTCTATGTTACTTGAAAATAAATGATTAATAATAATATCAATGGTACAAACTCAATATTTTAATGTCTTCCTGACATTCAACAGAGGTCAGACACAAACAAGGGGTTGTAACATAGCCCAATTCATTCAACACTATTAGCATATGCAACCAGCTGACCCCGTCAACATGAGTTACTCGACTCAATAAATTTACAAATTATTTCAAATAAACAAGCAATCATAGTTATCAATATTTACAGCGTATTACTACTTCCCTTATAGAGACTGCCAAGTAATTAGCCTACTGTAAATTCCCAATTTGGTGGTTTTGTAGGTTAGAACCACGCCTCTGCTACCAAAATGTACGCTGCCAGACTAGACCTCACAATACGATTTCAAATGCGCAGTGGAAGTGTGATAATCGTGGGGCTCTAGAGACAAGAAGTGGCTAGCGAAAATAGTCCGCCGTACGCGGAGTAGACAATCATATCAAACACTTACAATACAACAAAAGAACTTACCTGTTGGTTGAAGGACACTGCTTCTGGGGTTACCTGGAGTTATGTATGTAAGTGAGTGTATATGTATCGTGTTGTGACGTTACGAGTATTCTTCAGGTTAGAATCCGCTGCAATACGGCTGGAGGCAATCACAGCATGCGGTCTTCAAATCACTCGTTCCCAATAGCGTCACTTGCTTAACCTTCAAACTATTTAAACAAGATATATCCAAAATTCAACCCGTGTTATTACACCAAATTGGGGTTATTAACAATCAAAGCTGGGTCATGACCTATTGTCCACCAAAACGACCGGGGGTAAGGGATTACTTTACAAAAGATCGCGAGATACAATACGGCGACGTGTTCCCTTGTTAAGCACCAAATTCAAGAGGAAGTGTCAACGTCAAATTGACAAGTCAGATGTCACTTCGTTACACGCGCATTTCGTTAGGCGCACAGATAATAAACGGGACAGAACACTAGTCATTACTTTAAGTATGGCTCTTTGTGCTCTTTCGACTCTCAATATTTTAGTTTTTGTAGCTCCGCCCCATGGAGTAATACAATCAATCAACTTTTATTTCTCACCACAATATACATAATTCACACTGGTCAGATTCGACAGTTATACATAATCCAGGTAAGTATATACTGTGGGAGACTGGTGCCTAAGTTAGGCTCGTGGCCTGTGTTTCAGGACACCAGGAACCCACCCCTTTACATTTTCATTTCACAATTATGTACAAGGCGCGCTGACAGAATGTAAGAAATCATACGATATTTATAGTTTACTAGCTTTTGCTAGCGGCTTCGCCCGCGTGGAGGTCGGAAATTATCCCGCGGGGACATACTACCGGGATAAAAAGTAGTCTATGTCCTTTCTCAGGCTCTAAACTATCTGTGTACCAAATTTCATTTAAATCGGTTCAGTAGTTTTAACAGGAAAGGGAGACAGACAGACAGAGAGACAGAGTTACTTTTGCAATTATAATATTAAAGTGTGGATTGATTATTATTTTTAAAATCTAGGATAAGCATGTGAGAAGAATGTTAGTAGATGTAGTGTATGGGTGATTGTGTGAGTGTGTGAGTGTGTGGATGTGTGAGTGTGCGGGAGTGTAAGAGTGCTTGATTGTGTGTTTAGGTCATTGTAAGGATGTTTTCAGTATCATTATAGTTTTTTTTTTTTTTTTTTTTACAATATCTAATAACAGATTGGCAAAGAGCGTAATACACCATCTTCAGAGTGTCTAGGAAGATATTATTATTATTATACTTACTGGTTGCGATTCGGGGAGTAGCAGAAACACATCTTGGGCACGGATGGCTTGGGGCTCTCACAGCGGCAGTTGTCCTTGCATTGGTAGTCAGCGGTGCACAACGATCGCTGTACCAGCTCAGAATCTGCAATGAAATTGTTACAACTCGATTATTGAAACTGTGCACTTTTTTATGGATGGGAAATCATCAAATGACGTCTCCCGCTCTGGGTGGAGCGGAAGAGCGTGTCAGACTTTTACTGACTAAAACCCACCCGTGTTCCATCAGTTGCCTATATGGCAGGGCCACGGTAACAGTGCACTTGAGCCCACACTCGACTACTTTGTCGGCGTGACTTATGTACAGTCCTCCAGACCGTATTTCGGCCACGGCGGCCAATCTCAACGGAGACTAGCCATCGGCACGGGAGATATAGTGCTCAAGTGTGCGCAGACACAGGAGCACTCACTGTTCGCTCACTCTCATAGTCCGAGGGGACGGCAATCCGACACGACCGGAGAGAGATCAGGCGAATGACCAACAGCTTAACGTGCTTTCCGAGGCACGGGGGTATCACACCGCCAGCTTCCAAGCTCCGGGCTGTTACTAAGAAATTCCTAATGGAAAACCCAGTAACACTTTGCCTGACCCGGGAATCGAACCCAGGACCCCATGCTCAGCAGTCGCGCTAGCAAACACGAAACCAATGGGGCGGTTACTTATGCTTTTTTGCCAAATTTAGCTTTCTAGTACTAACAATCTCTAAGCTAAGTTGCGGACAGACGGACAGACGTGGAGAAACCATAAGTTAACTATTGACTAGGGAACCCTAAAAAGGCTATGAAAAGGCCGAATATCGAATAGTATAATCTGCCTATATTGTTCCCACTGCTGGGACAAACTTCTCTCGGTGAGAGGGAGTGGTCGTAACCACGCGGGCCCAGTGCGGGTTGGTAGATGTCACATGTCTTCGAATTTTTACTTCCAGGACATGTCGGCTTCCTCACGATGTTTTTCTTCACCGTCTTGAGAGCAGTGGTGATGAAATATATACACTAACTCGATTGCCTGTCAGGGTTCGAACCTATTACTCACGATGGTAGAATATCGAATAGTAGTCGAAAATCTGTGGCATAAAAACACAAATAAACAAAAAATTACAAATAAATAAAATTAAAGTGTCTATTTGTAATTTCAAATTAACAGCTTTTCACTAAATGTATATTTTTGTCTGTCTGTTCCGGCTAGTCTCTGAAACGGCTGGACCGATTTTGACAGGATTTTCTTTCACAGATAGCTTATGTTATCAGGAGTATTGTAGGCTACTTATATAAATAATAAAAAAAAACATTTTTGTGTGTCTGTTTGTTCCAGCTAATCTACGAAACGGTTGAACCGATTTTGACGGGAGTTTCACCGGCTTATAGCTGATGTTATAAAGAGTAACATAGGTTATAGGTTTCCGTGGTATTATTTTCGACATCCTCTGCGTAAAACCGCGGGCACAGCTAGTCACTAATAAGAAAATTGTACTTACCTGTGAAGGCAGCTACGTGGGCTACCATTACGAGAAGAGCGACCAGAGCTACCATCGACTTCATGATGCTGGATGTTGTGTGATCCATAGACCACGTTGTTGGCTTTATAAAGTAAAATCCTGACGCTCTCGTGAAATTGATCTAAATTACTTTATCACTAAGTACATGATTTTATTTAAATTGACTTGTTCTTGTAATCCATTTTTATGTAACACTTTGGTATATATGAAATACTGTGTATTTGTTTGTTTGTTTGTGTGTCTGCCTCTGTTTTAGTGGTCGCCAGCACTACAGCTCAGCGTGAGGTCCTTTTTAGGGTTCCGTACCTTTATTATTATTTTTTTTTCAGGATGTGAAATCATCAAATGACTTCTCCCGCTCTGGGCGGAGCAGGAGGGCGTGTCAGACTTTTACTGACTAAAACCCACCCGTGTTCCTTCAGTTGCCCATGTGCCAGGGTCACGGTATCTCTTTCGAACAATCACGCGACCCCGGCAGGCATCGGTCCTAGTAGACCCCTACACTGCTGCTGACATCTCTTTGAGGCGCGCGTGGAACACTGCGCGCCGTCGACCCGAGCTTGGTCCTTACCGGGCGGCGAGCTACCCATTGCTCGCCACCCGCAAGCTCGCGCCTACGGTGGCTGGGAGTCCGCTATGGACTCCCGACGCCCGGGGCGTCTCCTCCTGCGGCGGCTAGGGAGGGTTCCGTACCTCAAAAGGAAAAACGGAACCCTTATAGGATCACTTTGTTGTCCGTCCGTCTGTCTGTCAAGACCCTTTATCTTAGGAACGCGTGGTGGTATCCAGTTGAAATTAAAACGATATACTCAAGTCTAGTCTCTTGAAGTTGTGAAAAAACCAAACTTCTTAACGTGAAAAAAAGATACGGCCGTTTATGCCTTATTTCGACACTCTCAAGGGAATCAAAATGTGTAGGGTATTTCCCGTAGACCTAGAACTATGAAATTTGGCAAATAATACCGTCTAATACCGTCTATGTACCGTGTGGTGCCGGACGTAAAGAATAACACCACCCCATTTCTTCCCGTGGGTGTCGTAAGAGGCGACTAAGGGACTTACTAGAGAATGGGCAGCAGCGTTCTCTATGCATTTTACCACCATACTGCGATCGCCGACCCGCCTGCCAAGCGTGGCGATTATGTCAAAGCCCCCCAAATTGGGAGGACCTGAGTCCAGCAGTGGACGTCTTACGGCTGAAATGATGAATGATGACCGTCTAATACTACAAATATAGGGGAAAATCTGAAAACTATACATTTGTAATTAAATCATACAAAATTGATATTTAAGTACCTAATTAAAAAACTATTTTTGATACCTACTTTGTACGGGACCCTCGGTGGGCGAGTCCGACTTGCACCTCTCCGGTTTTTTTTCCAACAGGAATTTCTCAGTAATAGTTTAGATTTGTGCCCGATTGATGGCAATAGGCTCGACCCTATTACATGGGACTTAAACGTAATTGGCGAAATTTGGGTGTATTATACGTGCACCTCTGCTTTACCTTTCGGGGAATACGAGCGTGATGTTTCGTTGCTTGTCACTTTTCTGGTCAATATTTTACAAAGTAAATGGCACCGGCATTTCCTAGGTAACTGTCTCTGAGAAGAAACGCCGAAACAAACTCAGAGGTCATGATCTCTAGTCTAAGTCCAAACATTATATTATTCGAACTAGCTTCTGCCCGCGACTTCGTCCGCGTTAAATTTCTTGTTCGCCCAAACCTTCCCGTCGCGTCGAATCGCCTACCCGTACGATTTCACCCGTTTTTACAACATTTTTTATTACTGCTCCGCTCCTCTTGGCTGTAGCGTGATGTTATATAGCCTTTCTCGATAAATAGGCTACCCAACACAAAAATAATTTATCAAATCGGACCAATAGTTCCTGAGAATACCGCGTTCAAACAAACAAACAAACTCTTCAGCTTTATAATATTATATTATTATTTAAGGTGTATCTATTCATACACGAAATATTTTAAGAGGTACATACAACTAGGTGGTAAAGAAGCTATAGAGGCAAACTCTGCTCATAACTTTTGACTGGGTGAACCGATTTTGATGATTCTTTTTTAATTTGATAGTTGGTGCTTCTCGTGTGTTCCCATTTCAATTTGGTTCCATTCTGACAATGGAATCCATTTGAAAACCATATAGGTAAGTCTTAAATTTGCATTAAATATTTGCGCGACAAATGAACGAATAATGCGATTAGATTAGTGCGGAGTACATGCCATAACTACAAAGTTAAAAATAAAAACATTTTACAAAAAAAAAAAAAATTACAACCAACTTCCTTAAAAAAAACAGTACAAAGTAAAAAATAACTTTAAATTCGGAAGTCGGTGGCAAAAAAAACTTAAATACAGATCTTAAGACACCGACTTCCGAAATTAAAGTTATTTTTCACTTTGTAGTGTTTTTTTTTAAGGAAGTCGGTTGTTATTTTTTTTTTTTGTAAAACGTTTTATCACTATACTACGATCGCCATTCCGCCTGCCAAGCGTGGCGATTATGTGAGCAATGATGATGAAATTATTTACAAAAAGTAAAACCCCAGTCAGGGTTCGAATCCACGAACTACAAATCGGTAAGTCGCTGCCGTTACCGTGTTTAAAAGCGCGAAATCGGAATTAATAGTCACGTCTCACGGGCGAAGTCGCAGACCAGGCGACAGTTATTTTAATTTATGTAATGTTAAACAATATTATAATGTAATGCTTTGTTTACATCGCACAATGGAGTCTGTCACGCTCTAATCGTTATCTGCAAGTCTTGAGCAGTCTCATGGTTCTTGTTCTAATTTTAGGGGTTATTTAAACACTAGCTTTTGCCAGCGGCTTCGCCCGCGAGGTCGGAAAATATCCCGCGGGAACTTACTACCGGGATAAAAATTAGCCTATGTATTAATCCAGGTTACAAACTAACTGTGTTCCAAATTTCATCCAAATCTGTTCAGTAGTTTTTGCGTGAAAGAGTAACAAACATCCACACATCCATACATACAAACTTTCGCATTTATAATAGTAGGATGTTACAAGAGGCATTGTACTAATGTGGACTATACATATACAGCTTGGCGGGATATCGACGCGCGAGCTAATTTTTTATGAAGAATGCTTAAACAGAGACCGGTTAGCAGAAAATGCCCTGCGTATTGAGTACAACAATGCCTTTAGAGCGTTGTTGAGGCTTCCACCTTACTGTAGTGCGTGTGGTATGTTCGCTGATGCGCACACTGACGACTACTTTGCAATAATGCGGAAAAAATTTGTCTCAGTAATATCCCGAGTGAGGGGAAGCAGCAACAGCATTCTTATTTTTCGGCTTATTTTTGTAATATCATAACATTTAAATGACCACCTTGACTTTGAATGATGGCGTGAATGCGAGAGGTCCAATTTTCCTCTAATTTTTGACATAATGACAGCTCTAGGTCATTGATGACCCGTGTGATGTTACTGTTTAGGTGTTTGATAGTTGTTAAATTTTTCGCAAATAACAGTGATATCACTACCCCACAAGAAATAACCAAGGGTTGATAAATCACATGGTATTCGAAGCTATGTTTCAATAAATTAACTGTTTCTATGGCGGTGTCTAGTAGGTCAATTACCGGTACTTAAAAACGTTGAAACTCTAGTTGCAGTCTCATATCGGACACAATCAAATCATACTAATATTATAAATAGCTTCTGCCCGCGACTTCATACGCGTTAAATTTCTTGTTCCCCCGACCCTTCCCGTCGCGTCGAATCGCCTACCCGTGCGATTTTCCCCTTTTTTGCAACATTTTTCATTACTGCTCCGCTCCTCTTGGTTTTAGCGTGATGTTATATAGCCTATAGCCTTCCTCGATAAATAGGCTACTCAACACAAAAAGAATTTTTCAATTCGGACCCGAGATTAGCGCGTTCAATCAAACAAACAAACAAACTCAATATTAAGTATAGATGTGAATGTACAATAAGTTTGTTTGTTACGCTTTCACGCGAAAACTACTTAAACGCGATCATCATGAAACTTTGTACACATATCGTTGGAGGTATTAGAAGTAACATAGGATACTTTTTATGAAAAAAAAAATACACTATATTTATTGTTATTTTTAACACGAGCGAAGCTGCGGGCCAAAGCTAGTGTTCTATAAATAATAATCTTTAAATAAAGTGAAATACTAGGGACATCTTTTGACCGCTAATATCAAAGATAATGGTGATATTGAGAAAGAAGGGCGCTGTCGGTGAGGGCAAGTATGACCAAGTTTGCACGTTGTTCTAGAAAAATTAAGAAAACCTTGTTTCGTGCATATTGCACCTCAATTTACACGTGCAGCCTGTGGGTAGATTACACTTTCTTGCGTTCCAGGTGTTGATGGGGCTGTTCCGCTTCTGTTGCGCGTCAGGGATGTTTGCTGAAGCTCGTGTCGAGTGCTTCTACGCTACGATGCGAAAAAGATGCGCCTCCCTGGTGCGCCGGGTGTGGGCCAGCCCCAACATTATACTGCGGTGTATCGCGAGCAGATTGCACTGCGTCTGTTTGAATTGCTGCTGCAAGCTCTCCACTTCGGTGTTAAAATTGTAGCAGGGATTTGCATTTCACTATGCCCTAAAGCCGCTATCCCACTAGGCGTTTTACGAGCGTTGGCGTCTCTCGAACGTCTGCGCAACGTTGACGCTGCGCAGACGTTCGAGAGACGCCGACGCTCGTAAAACGCCTAGTGGGATAGCGGCCTAAGTTGTAGTGTATTGAGTCTTTTATTATCTTTAACCAGTCAATTACCGTAATAACAGACACAATTAAAAAACCATTGTGTCGATACCAAATGTGGTATCTCAGGGACTTAGAGGTTAAATACGTATCGGCTGTAAAGAATATCACCCATTTTATCCCGTGTCGTAAGAAGCGACTAAGGGACTTACTAGAGAATGGGCAGCAGCGTTCTCTATGCATTTAATCACCAAACTGCGATCACCAAACTGCCTGCCAAGCGTGGTGATTATGGCAAAGCCCCCTATTGGGGAAGGCCTGTGTCCAGAAGACAAGAAATTGACTTAGAAAAAAACTTTCGGCAATGCTACGAATAAAATATTTGTCCTACGAAGTTACAGAAAAAGTTGTGGTAACATAATACATACATTCCTGTCACAACAACACAAACACAGCCTCCACCCCCTCCCCCCTCACTCATTCTCACACTCACTACTCACATGCTCCTCAGCAACCACTACACACTGACTTAGGTGCAGCGCAGACGACAGACTATCCGTGACGCACTTTTTAGTCTGTGAAAATAGAACCTATGCAATTATATGCAGTAACACACACGACGCGCAAAAAGTCCGGCGCTTTTAGCCTTAGACTTTTTGTGCGCCATAGACTCGATCGCAAAAAAAGTGTGCCGTCTGCGCTGCACCATATACCTAGTAAAATTTTATGTAATTTTTATTTTTTAATTATTTCTCTCTTTTTATTGTTATTAGTCTCGAGCAAATGCACCATGTTTTTGATCTGGGCGTTGATAGCTGCGCCACAGTTTTAACTTTTGTAGCTATCTGCGTTTCTCTTTGTAAAGTGTCCTCTAACTTGTTCCAAATAAAGTTTAATTTTAGAGGTAGCGAGAGTGGCCATGTCAGGTCAAGTATTGGAACCCACGCAAGCATTTTACTTTTGTGTAAATTATTCACAGCACTGCTCTCAATGCAGACATGTTTAAGAATTGACATTGAAGAACATGTGACATCGACCAACAGACCCTGTGCCCGCGTGTCTCAGCAAGGGGAACATTATACAGCGAGTATGAGAAAGATGTGGGCATTGGTAAGGGTATGGTATAGATCAAAATAGAACAACTTTCTCTTTGGGACCAATCTATACTATATAAACTAAAATTATAAAGCTGAAGAGTTTGTTTGTTTGTTTGAACGCGGTAATCTCAGGAACTGAAAAAATCAGGTTGGAACTGAAAAATGCTTTTTTTGTTGAGTAGCCTATTTATTGAGGAAGGCTATAGACTATGTAACATCACGCTACGATCAAAAGGAGCGGAGCAGCAATGAAAAATGGACGAAAACAGGTGAAACAAAAAAAAAACTACAATGTCAAAAAATATATTTTATTTCTATATAATGTTGTATATAACTGTTATTAATCTAATTAAAAATTTTCTTTGGTTCTTCAATCAGCAGTAGGTATAGCAAAATACATTTATTTTTTAAATACCTATATTAAAAATAACTGAAATCGATTCAGTAGTGAATTATGAACAAACTTATTTCAGGACTTGCGTTTATTCTGTTACACCTTGTATACTTATATATTTTGTTTTAAAGACTTGACAAAATATGGTCCTTTAAAGATAAAGCTGTAAAATAGCAATAAAAAAATCTGCAAATTGCGTTAATTTGCAGATTTTTTATTCACAGTAAGTACGGTAAAGTTACGGTAACCTAGAGGACTGGTGGCCCACACATAGTGGTCACAGTGGCGGCTGTCACGACAAACATGGTTGATATTTATACCTTTGAAGAGCGGGGTTACACTTTACAGTTTTTTTTTAATATTCTTTTTTCTTGTTATTTAGTTTTAATAAGGCTCTGGCAGTTTGAGTAATCCATGCGGCCAACACAAATGTTCTCTCTCTTTGGTATTGTTCGTCAAATCATTGAGATCCGTAAGTTCTAAGTTGAGCTGCATGATTACTGATAAATGCGTGCACTGACTGGACAGGTCCACTCAATCTGTGTGGTTATTTTCTCAAAAGACCATTTCAGACAACACACATACGCACACACACACACACACACACACTCACACACACGCACACACACACACACACATTCACACTCACATTTATCGGTCTGAAATAAAAATATTCTACTCTATTAATCCACATGGTCTTCAATTTCACATGATCTGACCAAGACTATGTCTTGACTTTAACAGAGACCTCTGAGTTTATTTCGGACATTCTTCTCAGAGTAGTCAGATAGGAAACGCAGACCTCATCTAGTTTTACAAATATGATTGACGTGTAAAAATGTTGGTACAAAACTACTTACAAAACAAAATCATTCATAGTGTTAAAAACTCTCAAACTAAAAAATGAACAGAACAACAGTCTATAAATTAGATAATGATTTAAAGTTATTACAATCGACTTTTTTGCTAACCGTACTTAAGTAAAAGGATCATTTACATGAGTACTTACAACTAGAATATAACAATTTAATTCTTAACTGTATCAAAATACAGGAAATAATTAAACTAACATCAGAATTACTAGTATATTGCTTTTTGAGATTCCTTTAAACAAAAAAATAAGACTTAAAAATAAAAAATGGCTCATTTATTTAAAACTAAAATGTTTGAAGAGATTCAGCAAAAGACTCTTTTCCTTATCTATACTAATATTATAAAGAGGAAACCTTTGTATTTTTGTATGTTTGTATTGAATAGGCTCAAAAACTACGACCGATTTCAAAATTTATTTTACCATTACTTAGAAGGATTCTTCCGAATCCGTATAGGCTATATTTTATCCCGGAAAATAGATAGGATTTTTCGTGGTAGTGAAAATTGTGGAGTAAGGCGTTGAAAAAACTGCCGTACGTTAACGATTCTCGCGAACGCTGCCTAAATGGTTAGAGATGTATGGTTGACTTCTATAGAAAAGTTGTAGAACTCAATAATGCCTACAAAAAAGTCCGCGATAGTATAAACCAAACATTTATATTTTAGCCATTATAACCACTTTTCCATAGAATAAAAGTAATTAAAATTATTAGCCTATGTTTATTGATCATATTATCGTCAAATACTAATCCTTATCCAAATAAACTATTTATTGAGCAAGATTGTTTCAATAGCTATAAATTACTTTTTATTTTATTCCAATCGGACAATCCATTCAAAAGATATTACGAATTTAAAATTGTAATTGGTATTAAAATGAATGATGGTGTCGCACGACTCGCACGGCGAAACCGCAGGGGAGGGGGGGGGGGTGCACATCTATGAAGCAGGTTGCCGCGCGGCTCACTCGCGCGGTCGGCTCAGAGAGTTTAAAAAATAAATGTCCACCCGTGCGAAGCCGGGGCGGGTCGCTAGTATTTACTAAAAATACTACCTTTACTAAATAAGTAGCACGTTACAACGAAGCTGCACTAGAGAAAACGCTCTTAATATGGTTTATTACATAGCTTTGGCCGCAAAATATAAATAGGTGCTAACTTTGGCAGTAACATAATAGCTTAACATGAATATTGGCAGAAAAAGACAATGTTCAATTTAAAATTGGCCGTTAAAAGTAGGCTTGATACAAAAATTGGCCGTAAAAGATAGCTTGTTCCAAAAATTGATCGTAAAAATATAGCTGTATATGTATCGGCTGTAAAAAGATTACACCTCAGACGGCATCTTTAACTGCCGTATTGACCAATTGTCCATCACTATTCAAGTGAACATCCAAACCGCTTTTAATATTCTTTTCATTAGCTTGTTTGAACACGTCAGGCAACACGAATTTCTTGTTATTTCTGAAAGGCATTGCTCTCTGCAGTTTCTCGGTAAACTTAGGGTCTTCCCATTTCAAGAAAGTATTCATTTTCATGTGAGTTTTCAGCTCATCTGATAACTTCTCGTGTTTAGAGACATCTTCTAACAAAATTAAAATTATCCTACTTTTCCCCTCTTTTAAAGCCAAATTGTGTGCCGCCCTAAACTCCATATTAGCGTATGCAGAGTCCAAGAAATTATTAGATAGAAGAATGATAGTTTTCCGAGATTGTTCCACAGATCTATTAATTTGATCTGGAATGAAATCACCGACGAACCAGTCGCGGTAATGCACGCACGTTTTTAAGCCGAATTCGTATTCTAACTGCGGCATTAACTTTTCCACAAATTGTCGGTCTTTGTGCGCGTAAGAGACGAATACATCGTACTCCTTGTGCATATCATCGGGGTCGTCGACGATCCAGCAAGGACACAGTTCATGGTTGATGATAAAAACCATGATTTTGTGTGAATTCTTGTATATAATTGTGGTTATGATGGCAACGATTACAACCAGGATAATGAAGGTGCCGCTAGCTACAGCGGCTGCCTGCCAATTGTTACAAAGTTCCAGCGGTTCCATTAGAGACAGTAATTTGCCCCCACAATAGACTGATTGCACATCTTTGACTATCTGACTTACTTTAAGTGCCTGTAACTCCTTAGAATGCCAACAGTCGCAAACAAAAGGATTATTCGACAAATACAAAGTGATATTCGATTTTAAAAACTGCATCGGTATCCTAGTCAAGTTATTATTCGAGAAATCGATTGCTTTAACCGATTTAGAAGGCAAAAACGGGATTTCATCCAACCCTATGTTAGAAAGGTTAAGTAATTGTAAATTCAAGTGTGCTATAGTCTTCGGAGCGATTTTTAACTTTAGAGATAAATATTTCTGATCGAATTTCTCCGGATTCGGCAGTGATGGTGGGATTGTTTTACAATTAAAGGACAAATCAGCTGTGGCCGGTCGTATTTCACAAGCATAACAAGAATCGTAGCAGTTCTCAGCGTCTAGGTCACAAATTAAATTCTCCGGCGACACTTTTACAAACATATCACCTTTTAAGTGTGTTGGTGAAGCACACTTGGCTTTATTTAATACAAACTTTGGTTCTACAGAAGCGGGTTTGAGTCCTTTCAGTCTCATAGCGAGGTTATAAAGTCCGCAATCACATGCTAAGGGATTGTCATCCAGTAAAATGGAATTGGTCGATTCTTTCTTCAATATATCATCCGACTCGACGGCAGTCAGATTTATGTAGGTGATGCTGTTGTGTCGTAAATCTACAACGAGTCCGTTGCTCAAAAACTGGTAGTCTGACCACTGAAATAAAAACAATGAAAGAATTACTGATTTTGAAAATATAACTATACGTGTCTCTAGCATGTGTTTAGGAGGTAACAAACGCATGTGAAAATTGATGTCAAAGTCAAAGAATTTATTTCAAATTGGCGCAAAAAAGGCACTTTTGAACGCCAACAACTAAATGGAAATAGAATTGATTGTAGTTGCCCCTTCCACAGGTAGATTCGTATGGAGAAGAATGGGCGAGAAACTCCACCGTTACTCTTTTAAAATGTTTTCAATATTTGTATACAATATTTATACAATTACATGTGAAGACGATGCACCAACAATAAAAATTACCATACCACAACAGGCAAAATATTGAAAATGAAGCAATGATAGATACATGGTGCTCACACATTTACAAACATTGCAAAGGCAAGTATATGAATTTTTAATATTTTTACAAGTTACAACTCAGTGTATGGGTCGGTTCACATCTGACGGAAGATGCGTCGCGTATCATCGGTCGCGTAACGCCGGTACAGACAATTATATGCGAAAACATTCAACCTTTCACACTTAACCGATGATGCGTTAGTGCGTCGAGCGTACAGCGTCTGTTCCGTTTCCGTCAACGCATTGTCGGCCGACGTAAAGGGCAGCACCGTCGTGCCACGTGTATATTGACTGATGCATTCAGACTAGACGTAACATCTGCGTAGATATTTGTGTACTGACCGTTCGAAGTTTTCTTGCATTGAAAATGTTTGATACAGAACGATTTATCGCGGAAATGCAAAATTACGCCCGACGCATCTTCCGTCAGATATGAAAACACACTATTTGACCGAATAGACGCGACCGATGATACGCTGACGCATCTTCCGTCAGATGTGAACCAACCCTATGAGTTATAGTTATCATAGAATGTAAATCAGTGTCTTAGAAGAAAAATAAATCTGAACGATGGATAGAGCGAAGGGAAGGCCAAAGCAAAGATGTATGGATTAGGTGAGGCATTCATTAGAACGAGAATGGAGTGAATGTCGACGTGCCGGCCCCATCAGGGGAGCTGGAACGTGTTAGGCCGACCTCAAGTGACAAGGGCAGGGAGATGATGCGCTGTAGGTACGGTCAGCCAAGAAAGTGGTGTACCAGTTTTGATTTAGTTTCCCGGTCATCGAAAATTACAACAAGGTTCGTTATAAAAAGATATTACTGAAAGAGACAACATTATCATGACGTAAACCTATGTATTTAGTATTCATACGTCATATGTTACATATAAGTACATGACATTTTAACCTTTAGTATAAATGAAAAGGACATTAGTTTCTACAAAGCAATTGAAATGTTTCCAAACAAAAGTAATAAAAACTATTTAAATAGACAACCGAATTCCATTTGAAAAAGAAAACTGACAATTGACATTTTGTCAAATATATGCAAAAAATCGATATATTTTCCGTGTTTTTTCAATCAACTGCATATAAAATCATCTCAATGCCTGCCAACTTGACCATTGCCGAAAGAGCACAAATAATTGCCCAATTTAATGAGGGAAGCAGTATCTCTGCGATATCCCAGAATTTGAATATATCGAGGCGTTCTGTCCGCTTTTGGATTCGTCGTGAAGGAGAGGAGGGAAGTTTGTTGGATCACAGAAGAAGTGGTCGCCGGCCTGCACTCTCCAATAACGATAGAGAATTCATGAGACGGGAATATAAAATCAATGGTTTTAAGCCCACAAAACATTTTGCGGAGATGTTCGATGTGAGTGCCCAAACAATAAGGAATCATCTACATTACATGGGGTTGCACCACAGGCATTACGCCAAGAAAATATATTTGACGGATGCTCACAGACTTGCTCGTCTGAACTTCGCCAGAGAGCACTTAGAGTTTGATTGGTCTAATACAGTGTTTTGTGATGAAAAAACGTTTAAATCCAGTCAGCATGGACGTCTTCACCTTTGGCGATATAATTCAACACGGTATAAAGATGATCATGTAATCCTAAATAGAGAATCAGGTCGAATTTCCGTAAATATTTGGGGCTGGATGAGTGCGGATGGTGTAGGAGAATTGTGTTCTCTACCTCCTCGAGCGACGGCTGTAAATTATATCGACGTGCTTCAGAATGCAATGCTACCAACAGTCCGTAATGTTTACCCGGAGAACGAAGTGCCACAATTTGATTTTGTTCAAGATAATTGTTCAATTCATAATGCGAGGATCGTAAGAGCCTGGTTTCGTTCACACACTGACGTAAGGGTAATTCAGTGGTCCTCAAGATCGCCGGACCTCAACCCGATAGAAAATCTTTGGGGCCTTATGGTCCAACGATGGTCGCATCAAAATGAAAGAACCAAACAAGCTCTTATTAGTCACTGTAATTATATTTGGGAGGAAATGCGGGGAACCGATATTTGCTCACGGCTTGTTGGTTCAATGAGTTCTCGTCTTTTAGAGGTTATAGAGGCCAACGGCGGTTACACCCGTTTCTAATTTAAAAAAAAATTCAATATCTTCTAAATATTACTATATATGCTATATTTTTGTTTGTTATAAGTATTTTAAAATTGATTGTAGAAATTTAATAAAAGGATAAATCTATTTTTAGCTTGTTTTTTATTGATATTGTAATTACAAGTTTACAGAAATTGTAGGTTTGTGGATTCGCCTTGTGCCTTTACAATTTTATGTAACTTGTTGATTACAATTCTGAATTTGTAGATACAATTTTGTCATCAAAATCTACAGCCCCCCGCCGTTGATTTTACGACGTCATTGGTTCCATCAAGTTCAAACTAAGAACAGCTGTCACGTTACAAACAGTAATAGTCGTTATCAATAATCAGATAAAGACAGCAATAGAAGTTGTCAGATCGATCTGCAAGCGAAACTAATCTTTATCACCTATGAATCTGCAAGCGATATTCAACCTTAGGGTGGTACACCACTTTCTTGGCCGACTGTACAATGACCATATGTCGGCGCCATCTTTTTTTTCGATACATTGCCCAAAATTTACCAACAGCAGCGCCTCTTTGTATACGTCAATCGATAAACGAGTAAACACTTTAACACGTCAATCATATTTTTAAAACTAGATTAGGTCGGCGTTTCCTATCTGACCACTCTGAGAAAAAAGGACGAAAAAACTCAAGAGGTTACAGTCTCTTTTATAGTATACTAGCTTCTGCCCGCGACTTCGTCCGCGTCAAATTTTTGCTCCCCTGACCCTTCCCGTCGCATCGATTTGCCTGCTAGTTTTCGTCCATTTTTCGTTGCTGCTCGCTCCTTTTGAGTTATAGTGAGTCAGCCTTAAAAGATAGACATATGCTCTCGCGGACTTTTTTTTAGAACTTGTTAAAAGGAACAATTCCGTCCTACATGATTTTTGCGTTACTTTAACCGTTTACGCAGCGCACGCAACGGAAACTCTCAAAAAGAATACATTTTCCCCGTTTTTGCAACATTTTTCATTACTGCTCCGCTCCTCTTAGTTGTAGCGTGATGTTATATAGCCTATAGCCTCCCTCGATAAATAAGCTACCCAACACAAACAGAATTTTTCAATTCGGACCAGTAGTTCCTGAGATTAGCGCGTTCAATCAAACAAACAAACAAACTCTTCAGCTTTATAATATTGTTACGCGCCGGGGTTCGGGATAAATTAATTTAAACCAATTTACCAAAACACACAACACAGTTTAATTAAATAAACACAAATATCGTAACTACAAGAAACGTCACTTGGAATCGCTTGTACTGTATCACTCGAATCGTATTCGCTCGCTTCCGAAATCGAACTGCTTGTCGGCCCGACAATCCGCTATTTATATCCCGAGCACAACATTCTCGAACATTCGACACCGCCACAGCGTAGAAGCTTCTAGTAACTTCCATTGAACTGTTTAATCCCACTATTCAACAATAGATGGCAGTAGCGTCTACGTACAATTTCGTGTAGTACTTGCTACTCAATAACAGATGGCGTTAGCGTGTCATTTCCAGTAGTTTCTAACACTGCCCCGTCCTTAGATGGAATTAGCGTGATGTTTCTAGACTTTTCGATTTACGTCACACTGCCCCTTTCTGAGATGGAGTTAGCGTGATGTTTCTAGACTTTACGATCTACGTAACACTGCCCCCTCCTTAGACATGCTCGTCCCGAGCATCATTATTCCCGTAGTATCGTGCCAATCGATCTACATGGACAATTTTAGGTGCAGTTCGCATACCCTTTTGTATTCAGTAAGTGACGTCGTTGATCTTGGTCACAATTCGGTACGGCCCGTCCCATTTTGCCTGCAGTTTAGGGGACTTTCCTTTGCTGCGCACTGGGTTATGCAACCACACTAGCGAACCTTCGTCGAAGCCAGTATCGTTCATCTTCCGATCATAACGAGTTTTCATTCTCTCGGACATCTGTTGGCCTGATTCTCTGACATGCTCATATACGTCATTCATCTTGTTGCGCAGATCATTTGCATAATCTGTTATACTCCGTGGTGAATCAGGGGGAATGCCGGTTATTAGATCAGCTGGTAACCTTAACTCCCTTCCAAAGTTCGCGAAGGCTGGCGTCACAGTTGTACTCTCGTGAACTGCACTTCGGTATGACAGAAGAAACGGTTGTATGTGCTTGTCCCAATCCTTTTGTCTGCTTGCTACAACTTTTGCCAGATATCTTTCCAAGGTCTGATTAAATCTCTCCACCATTCCGTCAGATTGTGGGTGGTATGAAGTGGTTCTGGTTTTGTGAGTACCCATAACCCGACATGTTTCCTGAAACACTTGAGACTCGAAATTCCTTCCTTGATCGCTGTGGATTTCCAAGGGTACCCCAAACCGACAGAAGACTTCGTGGACTAATTTATCAGCGACTGTTGAAGCTTCTTGATTAGGGATGGCGAAGACTTCCGGCCACTTGGTGAAGTAATCCATAACAACCATGAAATATTTATTTCCACTTTCACTTTCAGGGAACGGCCCAGCGACATCTAGTGCTATCCGTTCCCACGGGGCTCCCACGTTGTACACTTTCAATGCACCCCTGCTGCGTGTGTGTGGTCCTTTTACCGCTGCACAACTGGTACATCTGCGACACCAGTCCTCCACATCCTCTCGACAATGGATCCAGTAAAACCTTTCTCGGATCTTTAACAAAGTCCTTCTTACTCCCATATGACCTCCTGAAGAACCATTGTGGTAGAGCCGTAGAACATCTGGTACCTTCGTTTTTGGGACTACCATTTGCAGGTGACAGCTATTCCCTCGAGCATTTTCCCATTTTCGGCACAACACACCATCCTGGATCACCAAGCTCTCCCATTGTGCCCAATAACTTTTTGTGGTGGTACTCATCGCTGCAACATCACACCATTTCGGTTTGGGAGCATTAGCTTTAATCCACTCGAGAATTGGCCTGATATCTGTGTCACTCTGCTGGGCATGCCGTAGGGTTTCCTTCCACTCGTCACTAAGGTCCGTTCTTAACATCCTGACAGGTACTGTTTCCTTATCTTCTTGCCTGACACAATGCTTACAGTCTTCAGGACAAGGTCTTCTTGATAAAGCGTCCGCGTTACCGTGAGACTTCCCACTACGATGTTCAATTGCGAAGTCGTACTCTTGTAGCAGTTCAATCCATCTCGCCACTTGTCCTTCTGGATTCTTAAACTGCAACAACCACTTTAATGCAGCATGGTCAGTTCGCAGGTGGAATTTGCGTCCAAGCAAGTATTTGCTGAAATGCTGTAATGTCTTTACTACGGCAAGAAGTTCGCGTCTCGTGACACAATAATTTCTTTCTGGCTTTGATAAAGATTTGCTGAAGTAAGCTATCACAACTTCATAATCTCCTTTTCTTTGAGATAACACACCGCCAATTCCAGTATTACTTGCGTCCGTGTCAACTATGAATTCATTTTCTGTGTCAGGGTAGCCTAAAATTGGGGTATTGCACAAACGTTCCTTTAAATCTCGAAATGCGATGTCACAGTTCTCATCCCAACAGAACGGTCTTTTCTCCTCAGTAAGCTTGTGAAGGGGTTTGGCAATGTCAGCAAAATTCTTGACAAACCGTCGATAGTACGAGCACAAACCCAAAAATGCCCTGACCTGCGTCTTGTCTTTCGGGACTGGCCATTCCTTGACGGCGACGATTTTCTCAGGATCTGTTTGTACTCCTTCCTTCGAAACCATGTGCCCCAAAAAGCTTACTTGCTGTCTGAAGAATGAACACTTCTTTGGACTTAGCTTAAGATTGGCTCCTCGGATTTTTGATAGAACACGTTCCAGATTTTGAAGGTGGTCTTCGAATGTGCGGCCCACGATGATGATGTCATCTAAATAGACAAGGCAGGCGTCTCCAATTAGTCCAGTGAGAACTAGCTCCATTAGCCTTTCAAAAGTTGCAGGAGCATTGCACAATCCGAATGGCATAACGTTAAACTGCCATAGTCCCTTTCCCGTAGAAAATGCAGTTTTCTCCTTGTCTTTAGGGTCTATTTCCACTTGCCAGTAGCCACTTTTTAGGTCTAACGTGGTGAACCACTTCATTCCTGACAGCGTGTCCAGTGTGTCGTCGATCCGGGGTAGTGGATAGCTGTCTTTCTTAGTAACGTCATTCAATCGACGATAGTCTACACAAAACCGCATGCTGCCATCTTTCTTTTTCACCAGGACCACAGGAGAACACCATGGACTAGACGAAGGCTCTATAACTCCATCCTTTACCATTCCTTTAATCATGGTATCTACCTCCTTTTCTCTTGCCACTGGTAGTCTTCTTGGTCGCTGTCGTATCGGTAACTCATTTCCGGTATTAATTCTGTGTTGAACCAATCCAGTCTTCCCTATGTCAGCATCATTTGTAGAGAATATGTCTGCATATTGAAGTAGCATCTTCCTAGCCTTCTCTCTTTCTTCTTCTGACAGATCTTTACGACAGTCTTCCAAAAGATTTAACACGTTAAATCTTGCACTTTGGGCGTTATTTTGAGGAGGCCCATGTTGGCATTCACGCATCCAAGCTACTTCCTCACAGGAACCCATCAATGTACCCTTCTTGATTACTTGCTCCTTTTCACTTGGGTTCAGTATGCGTACTGCTGCAACGTCGATTGCCTTTACCAAGGTCCGCGCAATCTTCCATGGAAGGTTATCATCCAATCCTTCAATGAGAATACATCGGTTCTTCTGCCCAGAATTATGTGGGAGACTTACTGGAACTATTGTTTCCGATCGGGGAGGAAGAACAATCTTCTTCAAGCAGTACACTTTCCCTGATGGTGCACCTTCCATGAAGACTTCTTCTGATCCACATTTTAGGACTCCTTGATTAACGTCGATCTCGCAACAGTGCTGTCGCATGAAGTCCAAACCTAGGATGCAGTCATCTACTATGTCAGCCATGATGACCTTATGCCGGTAGATTGTGTTACCCAGTTTTAACTCCACCTCCTTCTCACCACGGACGGTTATGTGCTGACCCGTGGCTGTTACTAATTTTACGCCGTCATGCTTACCAAAGAAGTCCCCAAGAAAACGATTCGCTAGTTGGGAACTGACAACCGTGCGAGAAGCTCCAGTATCCAATGTCAGCTTACATGGTCTTCCGTTCACTTCACCTTTTATGACTAGGGTGTTCCCATCATGGGCTTGTGAGACCGAAATTCTTGGGGCTATTTTAACACCAGCCAGCACCCGCCCCGCAGTCCTGGCGTTGACTAGTTTTCCTGCTGCTGGGCAGTGACATCTGCCGCCCTTCTTTCCTGGGTCTGATCTTCGTTGGCAGTGCTACGCTTCGGACAACTTGAACGGAGGTGGCCCTTTTCCCCACGAACAGGTGAAGCCGCAACCTCCCTGATGCGATGGGCTCGATGATCATGCCTCACTGCCTCCACCTCCAACGCATGGGCCAAGGCGTCCTTGAGCGTCTCGTGGTGTCCAAGTCTTACAGCAGCCCTTACTTCCAGGTCCCGTATGCCATCTATGAAAGCTTGAGTCAGAGTCCCTTCGATGACTGCAGGCGCAGACTGGTACGCTTTTCGAACCAGCTTCTCGATTTCTAGGGCCCACTGCTGCAGGTTTTCACCACTGCGCTGCACACGATCCTTCAACTGCGCACGAAAAACGTGTTCCAGGTGCGCCTCACCGTATCTGGCTTCTAACGCCTCAACAAGCTGCTCATAGGTAACATTTTTGCCGAGAGCCTCTAACACGGTTAAGGCCTGATCGCGAAGGGCCAAAGTAAGCGCGGTCATGGCCTGCCCTTTTGTCCACCCATTTGCACTCATGACAGCTTCAAATTGAATTTTATATGCTGACCAGGAAGATGTTCCGTCGAAGGGTGGCACTTTAAACCCGCGCACGGAAGGTGCAGCAACTATCGAAGCCGTAGTCCGGTCCCCAGCTTTCAGAACTCCAACCGCTTTTCTTATATCGGCGATCTGGACTTCGGCCTCGGAGATACGATTTTCATGTACCTGAACAGTCTCCTTCATGGCTTTGATGTCCTTACCAAATGTCGCGTGTAGATCTTTCAAAAGGAGAATCTGCTCCTCTTTATCGCGCTGAAGCTGCTCTTGCAGGCGGCGGGTCTGTTCTTCCTGTCGACGGGCCTGTTCTTCCTGTCGGCGAGCTTGCTCCTCTTTGTCCTGCTGCAGCTGTTCCTGTAGGCGGCGGGCCTGTTCTTCCTGTCGGCGGGCCTGCTCCTGCAGCATCGCCATTAGCGTAGAAAGATCCATGGCTGGTGATGCTGTAGGAACACCAGACGCTTGGGAGACTGGCTCTGTCGTTGGCTGATTACCCCCAGGTGTCTGTCTAGAAGTTCCTTCAAACAGCCTCTGATCCACCTCCTGCTGGCGCTGACTCCTGGTACGGATACCTTCCGTATCCTCCTTCGGTAAAACTGGCATAATTTATCCCTTACTTCTGACACCAAATGTTACGCGCTGGGGTTCGGGATAAATTAATTTAAACCAATTTACCAAAACACACAACACAGTTTAATTAAATAAACACAAATATCGTAACTACAAGAAACGTCACTTGGAATCGCTTGTACTGTATCACTCGAATCGTATTCGCTCGCTTCCGAAATCGAACTGCTTGTCGGCCCGACAATCCGCTATTTATATCCCGAGCACAACATTCTCGAACATTCGACACCGCCACAGCGTAGAAGCTTCTAGTAACTTCCATTGAACTGTTTAATCCCACTATTCAACAATAGATGGCAGTAGCGTCTACGTACAATTTCGTGTAGTACTTGCTACTCAATAACAGATGGCGTTAGCGTGTCATTTCCAGTAGTTTCTAACACTGCCCCGTCCTTAGATGGAATTAGCGTGATGTTTCTAGACTTTTCGATTTACGTCACACTGCCCCTTTCTGAGATGGAGTTAGCGTGATGTTTCTAGACTTTACGATCTACGTAACAATATTATATAGTATAGATTAATTTGTAGTAAATAAAAGTATAATGTTGATCACATCATGTGAAGATCATGTAGATAGATGTCTGAAATGGTACAGGTTGAGTGGACCCGTTCAGTCAGTGCATGCATTTGTCAATTTCCGTGCATCTCTAACTCGGCAGCTCAAACCGGGCACCGAAAGATTGTTTAAGATCTATACTGACGCTTGCAAATGCCTGTCTGAATTTGGAACGGCAATAGGGTCACACTATCAATCACTCTACCTAGCCTCTTTCCAACTAGTATATTGGGGTCGGCTTCGAGTCTTACCCACAACTCGGTTACTACGTATAATATGATACCTCTAGGTAAGATTAGTTGCCAGACTTTCGGGATTCAGACTATACGTAACGACTATCAAAATAATAGTGGGTCCGTCTGTCCTTCGTAGATCACGAAGGACAGACGGACCCACTAAGTAATGGATGGTCACCCCCTTTATTTTGTGGGTGGGAAATCATCAAATAACGTCTCCCGCTCTGGGGGGAGCTCAGGGCGTGTCAGACTTTTACTGACTAAAACCCACCCGGGTTTAAGTTAGTCCCCGGCCCATGCCAGGGCTACGGTATCTCTTTGGAACAAATATCGTGACCTTAGCAGCCATCGGTCTAAGCAGACTCCTTCAGTACTGCTGACATATCTTTGAGGCGCGCGTGGAACACTACGCGCCGATGGTCACCCATTAATGAGCCTACCGCAGCAAACATATCTTAACCATAGATTTATTTTTTAAATTTATTTGCTGATAAGTAATAATTTAAAATACTTACTTGTAACATAGTAAAATTATTCCCAGACAGATTCAAATCTTTCAGATTGAACAGAACCATGCGCCAATCATAGAACATCGTATCTATTTGATTTCCATTTAAATATAAATTTTGCAACTCCTCCAGCACATTGAATGGAGTTATTCCATCTTGTGATTTAAAAGTTAATTTGTTAGATTTTAGCGAAATGGTCTTCAATCCTGTGGCTCCAAGGAAGGCTTGTGGAGTGATGAGTGTAAGACGATTTTCGTCTATGGACACATACTTCAGGTTTCGAAGACCAGCGAACAAGGAGCTGGAACAAAAACGAAGCTATTAACACATGATACAAGTTAACACTTATGACTGAAGCCGAGTATACACGATTTAGTGTCATGTACCGACAGGGGCCGAGTATATCAGATTCAGCGTCATGGACCGACAGGGGCCGAGTATATCAGATTCAGCGTCATGGACCAACAGGGTCCGAGTATATCAGATACAGCGTCATGGACCGACAGGGGCCGAGTCTATCAGATTCAGCGTCATGGACCTACAGGGGCCGAGTCTATCAGATTCAGCGTCATGGACCGACAGGGGCCGAGTATATCAGATTCAGCGTCATGGACCTACAGGGGCCGAGTCTATCAGATTCAGCGTCATGGACCGACAGGGGCCGAGTATATCAGATTCAGCGTCATGGACCAACAGGGTCCGAGTATATCAGATTCAGCGTCATGGACCGACAGAGGCCGAGTATATCAGATTTAGCGTCATGGTCCGACAGGGGCCGAGTATATCAGATTCAGCATCATGGACCGACAGGGGCCGAGTATATCAGATTCAGCGTCATGGACCGACAGGGGCCGAGTATATCAGATTCAGCGTCATAGACCGACAGAGGCCGAGTATATTAGATTCAGCGTCATGGACCGACAGGGGCCGAATATATCAGATTCAGCGTCATGGACCGACAGAGGCCGAGTATATCAGATTTAGCGTCATGGTCCGAGTATATCAGATTTAGCGTCACCGACCAGCGCGTGCCGGTTCAGTTTTGTTCACTGTTTAAAAATAGCACAAAGTGCACCTCAAGAAGTATTTATTCACTTCAAAACACATAGAAATCAGTTGAACTATTGTCGGGTTTGACGATCTGTGTCTATACTTTATTATTATAAAGCTGAAGAGTTTGTTTGTTTGTTTGGTTGAACGCGGTAATCTCAGGAACTAAACTAATTAACGCCGAATTGAAAAAATATTTTTGTGTTGTGTAGCCTATTTATTGAGGAAGGCTATTGGCTATATAACATCACGCTACGATCAAAAAGACCCCGAGCAGCAACGAAAAATGGACGAAAACTGGCAGGCAATTCGACACGACGCACTGTGGGAAAGCCCCATACAAAGCCGTCTCAAAACTGTTTTACGTGAAAGTCGCTATAATGGAATCATCATTTCAGCCGCAAGACGTCCACTGCTGGACATGGGCCTCCCCCAAGCACCGCCAATTTGACTGGTACAATTTTTGGGGGGATTTGCCATAATCGCCACGCTTGGCAGGCGGGTTGGCGATCGCAGTATGGTGGTAAAATGCATAGAGAACGCTGCTGCCCATTCTCTAGTAAGTAGTATAATGGAATAAAATTAACAAATTAATATAGTTTAATAAATAAGCTTTCTTTTCGCAATTTTTTTTTTTTTTTAGCTAACCATAATGTATATAAATAGGCATCAACGCTAACTCATGTTCAATAACGTAATTTAAACGCAATACGTTCCTATAATTTAACGCCACATTACTCAAAAGTTTTTGATATAAATGTACAAGTATTATACAGTTTTGGAATGCTTATAATGTCCCCATAGCGTTTACTAATTAATATGATATACATTGGTTTAATAAAATAAAATTAACCAATATAGTTTAAGATGGTATATTTTTAGTGCAATTTTTTTTTAACTAGACTTTTACCCTTTACCGCTGCTTGCCGCTGTCGAGATATTTGTTGTATTAAGATCTTTATACATTAGTATATGCAAGGAAAAAATAAAAATTTGCGCATACTTGCGCTTTTTCTGACACGGGATCAAAACATATCGTGAGATAAAATTATATTTTTTTTTTCAAATTCGTTTTATTTCACACAAAATATTTTTTATCTATTTAGGTCAAATTGATATACAGCGATGAGTATTATTAATAGTTTTTATGTGGTTTTGACTACCTTACTTGGTAAAATATGGTCAATTATCTATAAGGGTCGAATTTGAAACAGGTTGGTTATGGAAAGAGTGCAAATGATTAGTTTCTTATCTTTTTGCACATAGCACTATTTCATTGGCCAATAAAAGGAAGGCGAACCCTGAAACATTCACAGTTTTTGGTCAGATATTCAGTTGCCCTAAAAAGCAGTTATTACTTATTTTCAAATATTCGCAGACGTTGACTGATTTCAAAAATGGGTGAATTTGTTTGTAGCAAACGAGAGTTGTGCATCATCAGCCTATATTGTTCCCACTGCTGGGACACATGCCTCCTCTCGGTGAGAGGGAGTGGGCCGTAATCCACCACGTGGACCCAGTGCGGGTTGGTAGATGTCACATGTCTTCAAATTTTTGGTTCTAAGACATGCCGGTTTCCTCACGATGTTTTCCTTCACCGTTTTGAAAGCAGTGGCGATGAAATAATTTACACAAAGTAATGCGCCTGCTTGGGTTTAAACTCACGACCTACTACTCGTAAGACGCGGCCGTTACCACTGGGCCACCACTGAGAGGTGTGCAATTTGTTGATAAATGGGCATAATGTAGAAGAGTACTTACAAGAAAATTTCAATTTGTTACCAGAGGATATGGCTACTGTGGTCTCCTACATTCAAAGTAACTTAGTATCTAAATGTAACGAACGCTGGAGAAATGCATCTCGAAGAAAAGAACGCTTTGAAAGTAAGAACGTCCACTGGTTAGACGGTCAATTTTGTGTTCCACTAGAGTGTCGAGTCACGGTTAATGACACTAACTCCTCTGGAAGTAGTGATGGCAGACCTTCAAAATCATACGAAGCATTTTCAGCCAAAACAAAAAAAAAGAAAAAACATGGAATTGATACAAGAGTACGGATTGGACTGTGTGCTCAATGCATATGCTCAGGAATTACGGTCTATTGGTGAGACGGAGGAGGCCTCAATCGTTAATATTATACGACTTGCATCAAGAAATGATTTTTTTTTTCTTAAATACGTAACTGAGAACCCTGAAGACGTTACACCTTTTACAAAGGAAGAAGCACTACGGACATTTATTGACTTAGACCTTAACAAAGAACAGTATGGAAAACTTCGACTTTGTTTAGTGAACAAAAACTGCTCAGTGTTTCTTTCTTATCCAACTTTACTCGAAGCGAAGAAGATGTGTTACCCACCAGATTCGAGCACAACCATTACTAACATAAGTGCAAAAGTCAATCTGCAAGACTTGTTGGATCATACTGTGGCACGTATATTACTAATTGGTTCAGTTTACAAAAACGGTTTAAGAAAGTTGAAACTATTCTGTAAATGGGGTTGTGATGGGTCATCTGGGCAGAGTGAATACAAGCAAGTTTTGCCCGAAGAAAGTGATTTAATATCAGATGCAAACCTTTTTATTGCTTCACTTGTACCCATTAGACTCATAGATGAGACAACTAATACTGTCGTTTGGAAGAATGAAACTTGCTCATCTGTAAGATATTGCAGACCTATACTGTTAGAATTTGCCAAAGAAACTCCTGAAAAATCACATCTGTTGTGGCTGATATCAACAATCAGAAACAAAATCTGTCTCCTTCCCTGATAAATAAGAATGGTGAGGTAATCGAAATTACTCATGACCTATTTTTAACCATGACTGATGGTAAAGTGGCACAAGTTTTAAATGAAACTCGTTCAAGTGCTTCTTGTACAGTTTGTGGTGCTACTCCTTGGCAAATGAATAACTTAGAGGCAGTTAGGACAAGCCCGCCTGCCAAGCGTGGCGATTATGGCAAATCCCCCCAAATCGGGGGAGGCTTATGTCCAGTAGTGGACGTCTATTGGATGAAATGATGATGAGTTAGGACAAGAGATGTGAACGAAAGTTCATTTCAATACGGACTGTCAACACTACATGCTTGGATTAGGAGTATGGAGATGATCTTACACATTTCTTATAACTTGTCTTTTGAAAAGTGGTCAGCTACTACACCCGAAAATAAAAAAAAAACAAAGACGAAAAGAAAAACTGGTACAAAAGCGGTTTAGGGAAGAAATGGGACTGCATGTCGATAAACCTCAACAAGGCACTGGAAATAGTAATGACGGAAACACAGCTCGGATTTTTTTTCAGAACTCTTGCTCCACAGACATTACAGGAGTAGACGTAGAACTTATAAAACGAATGTACATAATACTACAAACTATGTCATCTGGAATGGCTATTGATTCAAAAAAGTTCGGTGAATACGCATATAGTACAGCCCAACTGTACGTAAATAACTATAACTGGTATTATATGCCTTCCTCCGTGCATAAAATACTTATTCATGGCGAAAAAATCATTGAGTATTATGCTATTTTACCTATCGGACAATTGTCCGAAGACGCGCAGGAATCCCGAAATAAGGATTATAAAAAATGTAGACTTCATCATTCTAGAAAGTGTTCTAGAGCGGCTACCAATGAAGACGTGTTCCATACCTTATTGTACACTTCTGTTCCATATTTATCAAGTTTGAGAAATACCTCAGAAACAATATCGAAAGAAATTTTAGATGAAGGCCCTTCTTGCTGTCAATGAAAATCTGTAGTAGCTTGTTGAATTGAGTACGTTTTTGTTTTCTTGTTTGGTACTGTATATTCCGTTTTATGTAAATTAAACAAACATATTTTGTATTTTTTTTCTTATAAAATGCATTTATTTTTTAAGTTTAATTTTATAATTAATTAATAAACAGAATTTTCAAAATAAAAATTATTTCCATTAAACTTTATATATCCAAGTATATGTGTGCAAAGTTACAGCTCATTTCGTTTTTAAACAACTGAGATACGGAATTTTGAGACGAAACATACGCGATTTTCCCACTGTGCGACGGGAAGGGTCAGGGGAGCAAAAATTTGACGCGGACGAAGTCGTGGGCAGAAGCTAGTACAGATATAAAAGAATCAAAATACTTACTCAGGCAAAACTTCCAAATAGTTACTATTTAAGTTAAGTTCCTCCAACTCTTGCAGAGGGAAGAAAACTCCAGCATTTAACTCTGCTATTTTATTGCGCCTTAAATCTAATTGTTTTAAATACTGCAACTCCTTAAAGATGCCGGCCGGAAGTGATGTAATCTTGTTCCCGGGGAGACTGATCGTCTGTAATCCGTCACATCCGGTCAGAAGGTCTTCGGGAAGGTCGATGCCGGAATTCTCTATGATAAGGTTCTTCAGTGATGGTAGGTTGGACAGAGAATGCTTGTGTAGTTTTAACGGGACTTCATTGTATTGTATTTTGATCTGAAAATAATAAACCCGATGAGTCCATGTTTTGATGTTCAGGATATTGACTTAAACATGAAACCCTCTCGTTTTCATGTTTTAGTCAATATTTTATGATAAATGCCGCGTATTGAATTTCCATTAACATCCATACTCCATACTAATATTATAAATGCAAAAGTAACTCTGTCTGTCTGTCTCGCTTTCCTGCTAAAACAACTGAACCGATTTAAATGAAATTTGGTACACAGATAGTTTGGAGCCTGAGAAAGGACATAGGCTACTTTTTATCCCGGTAGTATGTTCCCGCGGGATAATTTCCGACCTCCACGCGGGCGAAGCCGCTGGCAAAAGCTAGTACATAATAAAACCATGCTGCAATTTGCAAAAAAAAACATCGCAAGCTTGCATATCAGTCTATATAGTTCCCACTGCTGGGGAACAGGCCTCCACTCTATGACAGTGGGCCGTAATCCACCACGCAGGCTCAGTGCGGGTTGGTAGATGTCACATGTCTTCGAATTGTTGGTTCTAGGACATGCCACGATGACACGATGTTTTCCTTCACCGTTTTGATAGCAGTGGTGATGAAATTATTTACACAAATTAAAGCGCCTGCCTGGGTTCAAACCCACGACCTACAACTCGTAAGTCGGGGTCTATACCACTGGATCACCACTGCTGCACGTATCTCATACAAAGATATTTCAAATTCATAGGGTGTCGTTAATTTTTCGAACATTTTCCACCCAAAAATTTAAGAAGCCAGCGAAAATAAATACGGTTTTCCTATCGGAAATAATACCCTCAAACAACTTTTACCATTTAACTATAATATAAAATTAACCCTTCCGGTACAATTTAAGTCAGAAAATATTTTTGAATTAAATTTTAATAATATTATCTAATCCATAAAAAAAAAACAATTTCAATAATTTCATGCATAAACTGATTATGCATGAAATTATTGAAATTGTTTTTGTTTTTAAATTCAAAAAAAAAATTAAGATAACATTTTATAACATCATAATAATGACTCATAAATCATGATTTTTTTCATAATTTCACACAACCTGAAACTTATACTCCGGTGCCGATAAGAGAGCCGGTAAGAGATGCCGGACGTCATCGTCCGGCATCTCTTCTTCCCGTGGGTGTCGGAAGAGGCGACTAAGGGACTTACTAGAGAATGGGCAGCAGCGTTCTCTATGCATTTTATCACCATACTGCGATCGTCAACCCGCCTGCCAACAAGCATGGCGATTATAGCAAACCCCCCCAAATGGGGGGAGGCTCATGTCCAGTAGTCATCATTTCAGACGTCTTTCATCTGAAATGAACGATTGCAACTTGGCTAGCGGGGCTGGTTCTTCAGAACCAGCCCCGCTAGCCAAGTTGCAATCGTTTCGTGTCGAATTCCGTTCTTCAATCAGTAACGTAATGGCTGATCTTTGCGTTATGCTCGTGAACGGGTGCTGCTTGTGGTGACTGGTCGTCTTGCTGACCTTGATGTTGGTATTGTTGTTAATTACCTACCTGTTTATTTGTTTTTACGCCGATGGTCCTAGTTTATCATTTTGAGGCCTCGAGTTGTAACTCGGGTCGTAACAGCTATGTGAACGTGATTTAGCATTGCATATGTAAGCTGCCACGCCCTTATGCCAGGAGGCTTTTATTTTGGTACCTTTATTTACATGATAAAAATATTTTTTGCTTTTGCTTGAGTATAGATTTCATTTTATTTCCTGGATTATTGGGTTGGCTAGCTGACAGATGGCAAATCATTTAATTTAATGTTTTGTGTCTCATAATGTTACCTCCTTACAATTGTATAGAATCAAGTTCTTCTAACTTAACAGACAGCTGTGCTGCTAGGGAGTTTGTTCCGCTACTTCTTCTTCCCAGCTAAAGCACTAGGAAGTGTCGAAGGGCGGGCGTTTTGGGGGGACTGTCTTTTGTAACTTTGACGTTCAAAAAGTGCTGACTCTCAGCCTAGTTTGAATAAATGACTTTTGATTTTGATTTTGATTTTAACGCCTCGGTGTCAGCAATTGTAGAAAACGATAAGTTGGTAGCCATGTTGACGCGCCTGAGTCAGCCGCTCGTTCTACAATGTCTATAAAAAACGACATTATAACAAAGGATGTAGCGTTGAACATTGTAGAAACGATAACAATTCATTCTGTCATTTTGAACGATGTGAACTTGGCTACGAATTTTCTATTCGTTTGTTCTAACCACGTGACTTAACGTTGAGATGATTTCATTCCCATACATCTGATTAGTTTTCGACTAGCGTTAACGATTGCAGACTATCAACTTGGCTAGGAGTGCTGAAACTTTAACAGTGTGGCAAATCAACGATACGGCATAACTTTCTCAAGAAAGCGTAGGTCTACATTGGACTTAACTGACGAAATTTGGGTGTACTATAGGTAGTAAGTAAATGGTTACTTAGGTACCTCTGCCTTACCCTCAGAGGAACACTGGCGTGATGTTATGCTATGTAATATTACTTACATTTTCTAGCTGCGTCAAATTGCTCAGTAAGCCGGGCGGTAATTCTTTCAACTGGTTCATGAAAATCTTTATAGATTGCAGTGCAGGCACATGGGCCAGCGCTCCGGCCGCTATGTACGATATGCGGTTTGAGTTCAGTGATAGTTTCTTTAAGGAAACCAGACCTGCAGAAGGAAAACAACATTTTTATTTGTTACGTGTATGAATCCACGCGACGTGATCCAAAGATCCTGGTGCTTACTCTCGAATATAATTCCAATAGATCGACATTGGTCAAACGTCAGTTGGTTGAGTGAAACGTCAGGGATTGGTTAGACTCAGTGAGTCCAGCCAATCACTGACGTTTGACTGACAATTCCAATGTCGATCTATTGGAATTATATTCGAGAGTAAGCACCCAGGTGTTGACGGTCTATGTTCTATGTTATGGGGGTTTGGTTTCCGCACTTAGTCTTTTGAGTGGACCATTGTGCGGGAGCCATGGCGGCCGTCGGTGTTTACTCTAACCAGCCCACCTCTCTCCAGAAGCTGGTTATGTCTCCTGGTCTGGTGAAAACGTCTGTGTAAGATTTGGGTGTCCCGAGGGTGTTTGTTGTTTCTAATAAAATAAATATGTATAGTCCTCCGGACCGTGTTTCGGCCATGGAGGCTAATCTTAAAGAGACTAGCCATCGGTGCGGGTGATATAAGTGCGCAAGCGTGTGCGCAGAAACAGGTGCAGTCTATGTTTCCTCACTCTTATAGTCCTCAGGGACGGCAATCCGACACGACCGGATAGAGATCAGGCGCAGGACCAACGGCTACGTGTACTCCGAACCTCGAGTGTATCACTCTGCCACCTTCCAAACTCTGGGAAGGAATTCCTAATGGATGAACCCAATAAAACATTGCAAGACCAGGGAATCGAACCCAGGACCCACGCTCAGCATTAGCGCTTGTGAATGATTGAAATACCATCTTGTATTCATGCAATCAACTTTTTTTTGAACTTACGAAATCTGAGCGGGCAAATAGCTTGTATAGAACCTTACCTCTAAATGAATTTACACCAATTTCACTGATGTCATTAAGCAGAATATTTAAAATTTGCAAATTCGACAGTCCATTGAACGCGTCCTCGGGTATGTCTTTAATTTGACTATCGGAAAGCTCTAGAAACTGTAGTTGCGTCGAGTTGTTAAAAATGTTGCTTTCCAAAGCTAGATTGGCGGCGCCGGTGATTCTGAGGATCCGAAGACTTGGAAGGGCATTCACCACTGAAACGGGAATCGTCGTCTCAGGACCTGAAATTAAAGAAAGTGTGACATTTAAAACTCATCATGCGGTATTATTTTACCCACTTACTGCGTAGCCGAGGTGAATAAAGCAGTCGCTCCATGTATAACAGTTGTATTTAGCTACATTTGAAAAGACTGGATCATAAATAAATTGATTATTAATGCTCGTTATTCTGGTGGTCCCAAACCCTACTGCCGAACATGAGCTCCTGGTTTTCCAAGACGGAAAACATTAGATTTTTCAATCTGTATGCTCCGTCTGAATTTGCGACTGGTGGCAATAAATTTTCCTTAAGACACAATAGGCAGTAGGTTGGTTACGAGGGAATTCAATATAACTGGTGAAATGCGTGTTTATTATGGGAGTTAAATCTCGACCCTACTAATAGTCACTTAACCCCATCTATGTTAAAACCTCACATCTTGCTTAACTTGACCAATCAATTCTAAACCTTGCCAAAATTCGCTTCTCGTTGCCAGAGATATAAACCCATGCTCTCGCCTGCAACCCACTGCCAACCACTCACCGCTCACGATCATGAGGTCATGCACGGCGCCCAAGTTGGCCACGTGCTGTGCCCGCAGCGGCGCCGCGCCTTCAGTCACGGTGACGAAGCCCACCGAACTGGTCCGCAAGGCTGCAGGCACGCACTCCAGCAGGGAGGGCGAGCAGCCCTTTATCATCAGAGATCTTAAGGGCAGGTCATTGGCGAAGTTGAAGACTGGGAGATCAGCGCAGGTAAAATTTGTACCCTGGAAAATGGAGAAGAAGAAATAAGAAGCACGCAGCCTCAGCCCTCCAGCCAGCCAAATACAGTCTGAGAGGCGGGAGTCCCTGGCATGGTGGAAGGGATGAATGAAACGCCACTACATACTCAATACTCAATACTTTATTGCATTCCACAATGTATATGCTTAGGTGGTAAAACATTTTATTTAGAAACAATTGTGGACCCTGTCGGGCACAGCAAAATTTAAATACAGTAACTTATTCTTAAATAGTAAATAAAAATAGATGAAATACATGCTTTGGACATTTTTTAAACCAATTTCAGGGATTTATCATTTAAAAATTCGTTGACGCTATAATAACATTTACTTAACAACAGCTTTTTTAATTTATTAGTAAATAGATTGCTTTTTTTCTCTGTCCTCATGGATTCTGGTGACTTGTTGTATATTTTTATCGACGTAACCAGAGGGCCAGATGAGTGTATTTTTAGGCGGGATGTTGGTAAGCACACATCATCCAGCTGATATGGAAATGCTAAGAGGGATGTGTGGTGTTACACGGATAGTATCCGTGTGGTGCCAGACGTAAAGAATATGATGGTGCATCCCATCTCAATGGTTGTTATCACAGAACTCTCGTCAGTTCTATATTGGGGTCGGCTTCCAGTCTAACCGGATGCAGCTGAGTACCAGTATTTTACATGGAGCGACTGCTTAACTGACTACCACAACCAGGGCCGTCTTAAACTAGGCTGGGGCCCTTGGGCACACAAGAATTTGGGGCCCTTTTAGAAAGTAAAAAAAGCGAATTATAATAACATTTTTTTACTAAGTATGACCATTTATTATAGTTACTCAAATACAGTATGATATAACATGTCATTAATGATATTAGAATGCTGCTGGTTTTTTTTTGGTTTTAGAAGAGTAGTCTCAAATTATCCCTTTTTTGCCAGGCTTTGGGCTTTCTATCTAGTGTCTCCTGGTTGATTGATGTCACTTGCGATTGAAGACAATGCTTCAGAAATATTTAAATTACCATTTTGCAAAGCATTAATAGCATTGGCGCGTGCAGACCATCTAATTTCCGAAAGAGACTTCAGGACTCTATTTGCACCTAAGGTGTTTTGCTGGACAGTACGTTATCTCTTAATAGCATGTAGAAAGAATTGTTAACAATTTGTTTAAGATGTATGGTTTTGTCATGAGATCTTCAACTGAGTTCAAACGGCCCTCCACCTATCTTTACTTATAAAGACGCTTGTGCGCTCGCAGCTCGATTATGCGGTCCCAATCTGGAACCCGTTTTATAAGAAATACATAGATATGATCGAGAAGGTCCAGCGTAAATTTCTTCGTGCCATGTACTATAGGTGCTATAAAAAGCGTTTGTCATATTCACAATTACTTAACAAATATAATATGTTAACATTAGAATCTAGACGTAAGTTTCTCGAAGCCAACATACTACATGGTATTGTCCATAATCACTTCGATTCCATTGATCTGACCAATAAGTTATGTTATGTGGTCCCCCGCACTGTAAATAAGTGTAACGTCCGTGCAGGTACATTGTTCGCTGTAAGCTGTCGGACTAATTCAGGATTGCGCTGCCCTATTCGTCGTATGGTGGAATCTTATAATCGCAACATCATTGATATTGATATCTTTATATGTTATAAATCGAAATTTAAGTCCAATGTTTTTAAAATCTTATCTAATGATAATAAGAAATAGTAAGAGTCCACAATTTTTAACAATTTTAACTGTTTCAATTATTTTTAATAATTATTTGTAGTTTTTATACTATCATTTCCTTTTTTTTTTTTTGTAATAATCTAAATCTTTATTTGTGATAATAATAATCCAATCCCATATATTTCTAATGTTATCAAAAAATCATATATTTGTAATTTACGTTTTTTAATTTTTTTGTCATTATTCAACTGTATTGTATTTTAATAATCAATCTTTTTTTATTTTATATACCGTAGTTATGCTACTCTAGTGGCATTTTTTTACCTTACTTGAATTAAGTAAACATGCGGATAATGTAGTGGGCTACAATATTGTTAATACTACTTCAATTAAAAGGAGTGGAGCAGCAACGAAAAATAGACGAAAACTGGCAGGCAATTCGACGCGACGGGAAGGGTCAGGGGAACAAAAATTTTATGCGGACGAAGTCGCGGGCAGAAGCTAGTAATAAATAAAATAAATAATTGCTCTGTCAATGTTATTTTCCATCGTTTTGTCGAAGCCGAGAAAAAATTAAACAATTTTTGTACAAGTTGAAAGAATGTTACTGCTTCAGTAACACACTCAACAGCCTGAACACCCACTAAATTAAGCGAATGTGCCGCACATGGAACGTAAATCGCATATTCGTAAACTTCTTTTATTCTTGACTGAACACCAGAGTACTTTCCAGACATATTTGATGCATAGTCGTAGCTCTGTCCGCGACAGTCTTTTACAGGAATATCAAAGCTTTCAAAAAGTTTAAAATGGTATCTGGCGCATTATGTTCATTCATAGGCAAAAACCTCTCAATAGGCTGTCCGTCTTTTACGTATCTAATTATGAAAGTCAGTTGGTCAACGTGGGACAGATGGCGTAGAATCTACGCTAATAGTAGTACTTTGCTGATTTAAGTTCTATGACAATGGTTTTCAAAACTTGCTGTCCTATTAAATTAATAAATTCATTACAAATATTTGCCGATAAATATGATGTACATATTTCCTTTCCACGATTTCCACAGTTTTGTATGTGATCAGCAAGAAAAGGATCAAATTCACTAATCAGTTCTATGCATCCCAAATAATTCTCATTATTTTGTGATCCTAATGTCTCATTATCACCACGAAAATCAAGACCTCTTGAAGCCAACAATTTCACTACTGCAACAATCCTCCTAAGCACTTTCTTCCAATAGTTAATTTCTGTATTATATTGGGACAGCAATTCAGTATCAATTCGTCCAGTAGTTTTCATTCTTGCAACATAATTCATCATAAATTCCCTGTGCTGTAAATTGTTCTCATGCTCTATCAATAAGTTACTTGTAGGTATAGTTCCAATCTTTTTATCCATTAGGAGAACTTAAATTACGTCCAGTACCAGTAGTGGTATTAAATAGACGGCAGCAGTAACAGTATACAGATTTTTTTGCAGGTAAATAAAGGAGCCATTTTCTTTCTAAAGACTCACCATTCGTCAATTAACAAATAAAAATATTTTTAGTCAAGTATCTAGTTTTCGTTTTACCATTTGAATCTGGAAAACTTGTAGAAGTTTCGGGGAAGTCACTATTTTTATTTTGGAAAATCTTTGGCCCTTTTCGAATCCAAATATCACGGACTTCTTCCAGTAAAATGTCGTCACAGTAAGTACCAGGGTCAGGAGACACAGATACATTATCTAAGCTTGCAGTTATTAATTCACAATAGAAGTCGATGGTTCAGCATCTAATGTGTGTTTGTCATTTTCGTCACACGTAACCTCTTTTTCTTGGTGACATTCAGAGGTACTTTTGTCTTGCGGTGATGAGAATGAATAATCCCTCGAAGAAAAACGAAAAAATCAAAACTTGTTTATCTTACTCAATTTTAAATATCAAACGAAACAAAAAAACGCCACTCACTCCTATCAGACTGAAAGTTTATTACATCATTCGAGGAATGCCCCAACCATCGACAATGTCGACATTTATGTTAGGGCTTGTTTAGACGGTGCAGCTTGACTTTGGAATCGGAAGGATTGCGTGAGTGATCGCTAGATGGTGTACTTAGTAAATTAGGTAGGATGCGTTCGGAAATATTATAATATTTCCAAACGCATCCTACCTAATTTGCCTATTCCTACTGTATTAAGTCACAGTCATCGACAAGATTACTGATTTGTGAAAAAAGTGAAATTTGCCCGACAAAAATGTTTTGAGAATAAATGTGTGAGAGAAATTGTCGTTCCCTCGGGGCCCCCTGCGAATGGGGGCCCAGGGCACGGGCCCCGTGTGCCCTTATGGAGAAGACGGTACTGACCACAACCCAGTTACTGGGTAATACGGTACCCTTGGTAAGACTGGTTGTCAGACTTTCGGGCTTCTGACGACTCGTAACGACTGTCTTACGAAAGACAGCCGGGACCAACGTTTTAACGTGCTTTCCGAGGCACGGAAGGGTCTTGGTATGTAAAGATGTTCACCCATCCACGGACCAACCGCGGTAAGCGTAGCTTAACCTGAACGAGCAACCCGTGCGGCTGTTATTACTTGGCCACAAGCCCTTCTCCATAGAAAACTGCCGGCATGTTAAACCGTGCACCTACCTGCTGACGTTTTAGAAGTGCCCATAAATGATGCAGAATTTTGCGTGACGTCAATGTCATACGTGGTTCGCATGTAGTTGTTTAGATGGCGCTTACATGTGTAATGAAATAATTTGATTTGTGTTACACTAACCTTACACGTAATTTTGACATATTCGTTGATCCTTGCATTAATGATCACTTTGGCACTGCCGACGGTGCAGTAGTACTCCAACTCATCTCCTGTGCCACAATCACACTGTTCCGGGCAGTGCTGCGCGAGTGACACGGACAGACAGACCGCTAGGACTAGAAGACGCATGGTGTCAGCTCGGGGCAAACATCACTGGAAACAGAGAGATTCATCGGTTATTTTAGACAACTAGAAGACAGTGGCGCCATCTATGGCACCAAATGCTAACCACAGCTGACATCTACATCGCGATATCAGAATTTACCGCGCAAACTGTGTCAAGCCAAGTTCAAGTAACAGAACTGGCGAGCAGCACCGTGTGTAAGAAGAAATGATATTTTATGTAGTTACAAATAAATTTCAGGACTGACCATTGAACTTGGCACCCATTTAGATCTCACTTCTTTTGTCGTTAAAGTCAGCAACCAAGGTATATATCATAATATTGAACTTGGCTCTCATTTCACATTTATGTTTTTGATGGGTTACAATATCGTGTACCTATAGTACAGCCACATTTTGCTATTTATGTTTAAGTCCTGTGTAATAGAGATCAAGCCCTGTGTAAAGATTTGATATTTGAGATTTGAGCCCATTGCCATCAACATCACGAAATCCAGGCTCCAGGCTGTTACTGAGGAATTCCTGGACCTGGAATAAAGTCTATTCTCGACCTGGTAACCAAAGATCTCATGCTAACACTACACCAAATGGATGGACACCCATTCGCTGTGCGAACTTGGCAAACTAAGATTTACCTGATCATCGTCCGTGATGCTGTTATTACCGTGCCATGAGCTACAGATATCGAGAGCAATACATTTCCAGTATACCGAAACACTACGTCAAGGCTCTGAAGGTCGGCCCGGCTGAGATGACATCCGACAAGTGGTTAACCGGAAGGCTCCAATGTAAACACACGTCTTGGGGCACAAAATGGTAATGTCTGCTTTTGTCAGTCGGCGAGTGAATCTCCATATCATCGGCTGTCATGAACGCAAACGTTGCATTATGTTGCGCTGACCGCTTAGTACCTTCCGGGGAAGCGACGTAATAGGTACATCAACTCTTAAGCATGCCTATTCTGCAACTGTCGCCGAGACAAATCCTGCTGCCAAACTAAACGAAAAGCAGAGAAACCAAAAGCTGAGAGTCCTCAGGATCGAGGGCGACTAAAGGTGCTGTGGAGGACACGACCAGGTTCCACAGAAGAACAGATGCAATACGATGAAGATTGCTGTATTGTGGTTTCCGCGGCCAGCTACGTGACACCTCGCAGTGTCACACAACGCCGTCAACTCCTGTGCAGTAGTTTATGAGTGTGTATTTATAAAATACGTATTAGTTTATAGTTATTGTTTAAAATTTTGTGTTTTATAGGCCTTAGTTGCCTGAAATAAAGGATGAATAAACTGTTCTCTCTTTTACGTTATTCTAGAGGTTGTTTGCAGAGGATAAATAAATAATAAATAAATAAATTGTTTATTAATGAAAAGGGACACATATACAATAAAAACCTTAACCATTAAGTCCCTGAGATACCACATGCAGGTTAAACAATTAAAATAGAGCTAATTTGCTAATTTGCCTGAAGTAGGTAGAACCTGTGTTTCAGGCTACAAAAGCACAAATTCTTAAAGAAATAAATAAACAATGTTTAGTAATAACTTATTAAAACATAGGTAACAAAAGTAAAATAGCGTGTTAGCGGTTCTATTTGCAGACAACTAGTAAATCTTCCGTCTGTTCATAATCTATGGTTAGTAAATATTTAAGTATATGTTTTTTACAGCTATCGTCATTTAATTTATAGATTCTTAGTTTCCTATTTAATCTATTGTACAGAAATGGGCCTAACCTTATGACCTTACGTTGTATAGACCGGGTATAAAATCAAAATCAAAAGTAATTTATTCAAACTAGCCTGAGCGTCAGCACTTTGAATGTCAAAATAACATAAGATAGTCCCCCAAAACGCCCGCTCTTCACCACTTCTTAGTGCTGTAGCTAAAGAAGTAGCGCAACAAACTGTCCAGCAGCACGGCTGTCTGTTCAGTTAGAAGAACTACAGCCGAATATCGCAAGAGAAATAAGCTTCTAAATATTTGAATAAACGAAATATTCTATGATTACACGAATATAAGTGTTTTCCCGGTACAGAGGTCCCCTCAGACCCTCACAGTATAATCATCATCAGCATTTAACCCAAAAGAAATCCACAGCTGGCATTCTGCTGTGAGACAAAGACATTCAAAATATTTTTGTTCTTCAAAAACGAGCTGTTCGAGCGATTTACCAACTAGGTGCTAGAGTTTCTCTGAGAGATTTGTTTAAAGATATTGGTATTCTTACGTTGGCATCACAATTCATCTTCGCCAACATCTTATATATTAGGCAAAATATACACCTGTACACTAAAAACAGTGATTTTCTTAATATTAATACTAGAAATAAGGACAATCTACGTGCTTCTTTTTCACCGGTTTCATAAGGTTCATAATTCATTTGTTGGTCTTGGTATTACCTTTTAAAACAAGCTTCCCTCTGCTTTGCTAGATTTGCAGTTTAATGAGTTTAAGGCTAAAGTAAAAACCCAACCTTTGTTCAAAGGCATATTATTCTATCAACGACTACTTAAACGATAAGAATAGCTGGTCGCTGTGATTAACTCAAGACAAAGTTTATGTTCTTTCAATCCAGAATTAGCTTTCCTACTGACAGTTTATATGGGTAGTTCATATAATTGTTTATTTAATTTTTTTATTTAACTGATTTTGTTAATTAAGTTTTATTTTCTTTTAATTTCACTTATTGTGGACATAATCTACTCATTACAATGATTTTAAATGAGTTGTATTGCAACATGTAGTTAGCTAGGCGACCTCGTCAGCTGTTCATAATCTCTTTTCTGACCAACCGGCAGCAAGTTCGTCATGCTCCCTTAGATGTCACTGCTTGCGGTAGCGTCGGGGTTCGGGTTACCACCTTCCCTCAAATATGGCGAGGGGGTAATGGCTGACCATTGCGTTATGCTCGTGAGCGGGCTGCTTGTGGTGACTGGTGGTCTTGCTGACCATGGTTTTTGTTATTGTTATCAACTGTTATTTTATTTTACTCCGGAGATCCTAGTTTAACTATTGTAACTTCAAATTAGCTATATGCATCAATGTATGTATATGTATTGGCTTGGCTAATAAGTAATGAGCGTTTCAGTTTTTATTTACTGGAAATTTCGGGTAAGCTTGAGAACGTGCTATGACTGGGGGTATATAAAGAGCGAATCGCGAGCATGCCGTCAGGACGCAAGCCCAGTCTGGGCACATGCTAAACCCCGATTCATCCATAGGATGCAGACTCTCCAGAACCGTTTTCTCCGTCAAGCCACAGGCGCGCCTTGGTTTGTTCGGAATATCAATCTTCATTTAGATATGAAACTCCCGACTATCCATCAGTATTTGAAACGCGCTTCGAAGCGTTTCTTCGATAGGGCCATAGCCCACCGCAACCCTCTGGTTGTGGCGGCAGCTACTTACACCCCCTCCCGTATCAGTAAAGTCCGCCGCTCGCGGCACGTTCTTACCGATCCTGACGATCCCACTACTCTCCTCCAGGAGAGTCGAAAAGAGACCAGTACAGCTAGATCAGCACACAAACACAAACCGTACCGACCTCGCCGCCGAGGTCCGTCGTCGCGACCCCGACTTAATAGTCCCTCCCGACCCTTGCAAGAGCCAACCCGCGATGCTGCGCCGTTAGCTTTAAATTAGTCCCTAAATAATTTAACCCAGATCCAGCCAGTCCCTTGCTGTCCCCCTACCAGTGATTGCCTAAGCCGAAGTTCGTACCTCCCTCGGGGTAACCCTTAGAGCTTTCGCATTAGTTTTAAGTATAATAAGCCCCGGCTGGAGGCCTAAAAAGGTAACTTTTTAGAACTCGCCGGGTCAAAATCCGTTTAAGTAGTAAGAATCTTTTCAGGATTAACTACGAGATGCCACACAAAAAAAAAAATAAGCAAGCCGTCAGTAATGTTTCGGTTGTCATTGCGTAAGGAACCACGAAAAAAATGAGTGATATTAAAACGCATATCCGGCACTGTTTATTATAGGAGTACCAATCTGGCCATTCTGCTGTACAAGCCACACGTAACATATGCCAAAGGATAGCTGTTGATGCAGTCTCCGAGGCTACAGTAAATCGGTGGTTTCAAAAATTCCGTAAGGGTAACTATTCCTTGATCGATCAACCAAGGTTGGCGGTGGCGTCCGGTGGAAATGGATATAAATAAATTAAAGGCATTAATTGAAGAAGATCCTAGGACCACAACTCGTGATTTAGCTGCTAAGCTCGAATGCTGTCATGGCACGGTGGAAAATCATTTGCGCGGTTTGGGGAAGACATACATATATGGCGTTTGGGTACCCCACCAGTTGAACAAAGATCAATTGACTTATCGCGCAGATATATGTGCACACCTTTTATCGTTCCGTCGCACATTTAGCTGACTGGACCATCTCGTCACTGGGGACGAAAAGTGGGTTATCTATATTAACCATAGACGCAAGCGCCAGTGGTTGGGCCGCAACGAACCAGGCAAAACTACGCCAAAAAAAGATCTTCACCCTCGGAAGGTGATGCTCTCGGTCTGGTGGGACATACATGGTGTGATATACTGGGAAATTCTTCCTACTAATACCACGATGACGGCAATAGTATACTGTAATCAACTTGAACATCTGAAACTTGAACTCCGTCATAAACGTCCACAACATGACAAAATATTTTTCCTACATGACGATGCCCGGCCCCACATCGCTAAGAGTACCCGACAAAAACTATTGGAGCTCAACTGGGATATAGTGCCACACCCTCCGTATCAGTATGGTAAACGACGAATCAGTATGGTTTGAATAAAAAATGATTATTTGTACAATTACGGAGTATTTTATTCAGTTTATCGATTTATTTTCACTTTCTAGATTTACTTTAATGTTTAGACTGGTTCATACCAGTTTATCCTACTAGAGTGTGCATATTTATATCAGGATCAACTAGTTTGGCCTAGCCTAAACTGATCTATCCTATCGGGCTTAGGAAAAATTAGTTTGGACTAGCCTAAACTAGTTTATCCTATCGGGCTTAGGACAAATTAGTTTGGACTAGGCTATACTAGTTAATCCTATCGCGTATAGGAAGAACTATACATGGTCATATATATGGTCGTGTGTAAACTGTACACCCACATTTTTGCTTGGTGTTAACGTAGTTATATATATCAAACGCAATTTATTCATTTCACTGCATGCCAAGACAAACAATCTAATTTAGCGACTGCGTATATTTTTGAAGGCATAAAAATAGTACATACATTCAATGCTCCAGTACTTGAGAAGATGAGTGTATGACTAACAAAAGAGAAATTTACAAGGCCAAACGTTGTGAATACCCTGCAAAATCAGCCAATACCGTTCGCACTTCTGGGACATTGGTGCCGATTCTGTTGTCACAAAATTCTCTAAACTAAACTAAAAATCACTAAAATTTGGTTTAATCCTGTCAAACGACGATTTCCTATTCTGAAATAGACTAAAGTGACACAACTTAACTATATTTTAGTTTGACAGCACTAAGATTGCACTGAGTTATTAGTTTAGTGAAAATGTCAATTTTGCTATTCTGAGTTTGCCGGTTTTCACCAAAAATTTTGACTATAATAATTTATTTTAACTAAATCTGACTATTTTTAATCGCGATTAAAAAGGTGTGGAATAAAACTAGTGGGCATGAACTAAAATTCTCAACAACGCCCCGCCTTCACGTGCAAAAACAGTTCTGTATTTTTTATTTTCTTTTTGCTTATATCTTGAAAATGGCGTGTCCTATCGCAAAAATAATGAAATTTTCGGCCCCCTTAGTACACCCCGGCACATTTAAATCTCAACACGTGGGTAATATTTTTTTTATATTTTTCAAACAAAAGTGAAAAATTCCATATAAAACACGTTGAGGCTGCCCCCCAAGCACGCGCCTTCCTCTCTCAAAAAACTCATTCTACGCAATGCACACACAAGTACAACGTTGCGAAACCAAAAGAAAAAAAAATACCACGCTGAGTCGCGATTGTCAAATTCGATTTTAGTCGTGTCAAAATAATTTTTAAATTTAGAGATTTTTTGCTTGCAGAATAGCGTTATAATTCTCATAGCCAAAAGTAAGGAATTTTAGAGATAGTTTAGTTAGTTTAGTTCGTGTACAACAGAATCGGCACCACTGGCCTCCTCTCGGTGAGTGGGAGTGAGCCGTAATCTACCACGCGGGCCCAGTGCAGGTTGGTAGATGTCACAAGTCTTCGAATTTTCGATTCCTTAGTCGGGTAACTTAGTCGCAAATTCAGCCCGTGAGAAATGCAATCTAAAGTCAAGGTACCCAACAAAATTTTGTTCGGTATATAAACCATACAATGCTTTTGTTCCTTTAATCATATTGTCTCTTTTAAACTTCCTTAGAATTTTTTCTTCTATCCACACTAATATTATAAATGCAAAAGTAACTCTGTCTGTCTGTCTCGCTTTCCTGCTAAAACTACTGAACCGATTTAAATGAAATTTGGTACACAGATAGTTTAGAGCCTGATAAAGGACAAAGGCTACTTTTTATCCCTGTAGTATGTTCCCGCGGGATAATTTCCGACCTCCACGCGGGCGAAGCCGCTGGCAAAAGCTAGTTAACTATATTTCAATAGAATCACACGACTGTCTTAGTAATTCCACGACCCTTGGTTGATCAGGCCAGTTGTCGGTGGCTTTACTAGGCACAGTTTGTTTTTTCTTACAACTCTTCCAACCTTCTCTTTAGTCCCCTAGTTGTTACAATTAAAATTAGCTCTTTCATATCCTTCAATTCATTCAATGTTATGGACACCCTAGACAATGCATCTGTGGTAACATTGTCCTTACCTTTCACATACACTATCTTAAAATCATATTCAAGTATTAACCTGAATTGAATTAGCCTACTAGATGGGTCGTTCATGCCAAACAAATTAACTAAAGGTTTGTGGTCTGTCATAATTTCGACTGACCTGTTAGTCTTGTGGTTAGTGACCCTGACTGCTAAGACTGAGGTCGTGGGTTCGATTCCCACCCATTTGTTCTGTGTCTGGGTGTAATTTATCTATTATATGTATGTATTTAGAAATATATTATAAGTATATTTATCAGTTGTCTGGTTACCATAGTACAGGCTCTGCCTAGTTTGGGATCAGATAACAGATTGTTGGTTGTCCTAAGATATAAGATATAAAATTGTAAAAGTTCTGCCAAATAAATAAGGCCTGAAGTATTTTACTACCCATAGATACTATTGCTGTTAATTCTTTCTGAATTACTGGAAAAAACAATTTGCCTTATTGAAAGCTCTGCTGGCATAAGCAACTGGTTTCATGTCTTTATTGCACAATACAGCTCCTACTGCCAAATCAGACGCGTCAGTCAGTAATATGAAATCATTAGATTCTGTTTTCTGGTTTGTGATAAATTGGTAGATTAAAATAATTATCTCCCATCTGCAGCGTTAGCTTTGTATTTAAATTAATATTTGCTTTATAACAACTCATGAAGTCTAATTCTAATATTCCATCCACGATGCGAGGTAATCTTTAAAAATATGAAATTTATTTTGAAACATTTCAGTTTCAGAAACATCTAGATCCAGCACTACATAACCAGAGGAGAGAATATTGTGGGTGGGAAATCATAAATGACGTCTCCAGCTCTGGGTGGAGTGGGAGGGCGTGTCAGATTTTTACTGACTAAAACCCATCTGTGTTCCTTCAGTTGCCCATGTGCCAGGGCCTCAGTATCTCTTTCGAACAAATCTCGCGACCCTGGCAGGCAACGGTCCTGGCAGATCCCTTCAGGAGAGAACTTTATCTCCGATTCCATTGACCACTAAAGTATCTTCAAACACTTGTATTGTTTTTGGAAGTACTTCTTCCTTAATGATGGAAATAGATGACCCTGTGTCTAGTAATAGTAGCCAGGTCAGTATAAACAGATTCCTGAACAAACAAGTAAAGGAAGGAAAACTCAAGAAGATGAGAAGCTCTGGTGTAAGGGTGTCAAGCCGGGGTCGCGTGATTGTTCGAAAGAGATACCGTGACCCTGGCACATGGGAACAAAAGGAAACACGTCGGGTCAAGACAAACGTTTATTACTACTGCTCCCTAACTACGTTGGATACAATGTTGCTTACTGCTAAGTACATTTATCTACTTCATCATGTTGTTCATATATTGAAGCAAAAATTAAATCCGAATGGGTTTGAATAACTAAGCATTTTTGCTTTCGTCTAACAAAATGTGTTTTCGTATGAACGGTAAACGTTGAAGGATTCCGTAAGAATTAGTTCATTAAAATATTTTATTCCACATAAACCTACATGGACATTTGCAAAACATCAGACGCTATTGGTTGATTCTTATGCTCCTATGGTGAAGAGTCAGCAGTTAACTCTCCACGGTGCCCGCCTCTTTTAAAAATAATTGTCTTTTACAATGTTAGCAAGAGTGCATGGGAAGCCGTCACCTCCTTCTGCGAATCAGTAATGTTCACGCACGACGACAGCGCGTTGTGTTCCACGCGCGCCTCAATGTCTGCAGTAATTTGAGGGATCCGCTAGGGCCGATGTCTGCCGAGTCGCGGATTGTTCGAAAGAGTTAGCGTTGCCCTGGCACAAGCAACTGGAGGAATACGGGTGGGTTTTAGTCTGAGACCCGCTCCGCCCAGGGCGATAGAAGACATTTGATGATTTCCCACTCAAAAAAAAAAGAGTCGGGCGAAACGGAGTTTGGAGATTCTCAATAGCAACCCAGAGTCTAAATTTCTGTCCAGTTGATGACAATAGGCTCGCCCCCTATTATAGGGGACTGAATCATAAGTGTGGGTGTACTACTGATACGCTTCTGCGTAACCTTTTGGGAAATACGTGCGTAATGTTATATTATGCTATCTTTACATTTGACCTAACCCGAGTATGTTTAATAATAATTTTAAAAAAAACTTATCACAATTTCGGATACTCTAAAAAACCCAACTGATAAGCCCAAAATATACCTACAATAGAAAGATAACAATATTTTAAAAAAAAAACAAACAATCGTATCTATTCAAATGTGAACTTTTAAGTTATACCGACAAGGTTGTTTTCAGAATTGTAGAGTGGCATTTAATATTATTAAATGCAAAGGAATTTAGACTTTATACTTGAAAGTATAAAGTAGGTAACTCTTGGACATTTGAAAGGTAACGTTGCTGCTAGAGATTTACTAGAGAATCGGCAGCAGCGTTCTCTATGCACTTTGTCAACATAATGCGATCGCCAACCCGCCTGCCAAGCGTGGCGATTATGGCAAAGCCCCCCAAATTGGAGGAGGCCTAAGTCCAGCAGTGGACGTCTTACGGCTGAAATGATGAAGCTGCATTCGGTCAGACTCGAAGCTGAACAATATAGTTGGCATAAAGCTTCTATTGATTGTATGAATAGCCAATTTCTACTAACTATTTGTGTTTATGCTTCGCAGTACAACGCACAAACCCAGACCAGTAAATAAGATAATAACGCTGTTTTAAAATATAAATATAGCATTCTGTTATGATAAAACGGACCAGTACAGCACATGTGGACAGATAAGGGTTATAAACGTAACATTACACTTGTATATAGCAGGGGTAGCAGACGTTTGTAGGTTTGTACAAACAATTCTACTCATCAATTATATTTTTATCACTAGACTACTCTCAGAAGAAAGGCCGAAACAAACTCAGAGGTCAGTCTCTTAAAAAGTCCAGACATAATCTTGGTCACATCATATAGATTCATGACTGAAATGGTCTTTAATTCTTTGTTAATTAATTACTTTGCACAGAATCAAGTTCTTCTCACTGAACAGACAGATGTGCCAAATTATCACTAACCGGATACAGCTGTATACCAATATTTGACATTCGACTGCCTATCTGATCTCCACAACCCAGTTACTGGGTAATCGAATAGGCCTTGGTAAGATTGGTGGCAAGCTATATAAATGACAGCAGGAAGCAATTGGGTAACTTGTTTCCCGAGAAAGATGATTACGGAGATAAAATGGTGATTACAGATGATCTGCGGGCCAGCCGCAGCAAGCCTCCTTAAAATGTTATTGAACACTGAAAATTGCTACTCCTAAATATTCTAAATAGCTCACCCATAATTTTTCTTAATTGTTTTCGAACTGATAAAATAATAAGTATTTTACTATCCATCAATGGGCAGCGATTATTTATCTAATGCATAATATTAAAAAGGTCAAAAGTTCATAAAATAACAGTAATATAGTTAGTGATATCTACTAAACCCGGAATTCATAACAAATTCATCATCACCAGTTAAGCCGTAAGACGTACACTGCAGTATATAGGCTTCCTGTGGGGGGTTTATAATCGCCACGCTTGGCAGGCATAACAACTTGCTAAAATTTAATTTTATTTCGTCAGTCATAATAAAACTCAAGACCTCAAACGACGAAAATATTCCAATCTCATTAGAAGTTTCATATTTGCCGTTTGGGGTTGAAACATTAGGGCCATTCTAGTGCCCACTTGGATTTTTCAGTCAGAAATCCAGAGGGCTGGTCTGTTTTTTTTTGCCAAAGAATCAGCACTGCCATACAACGAGGCAATGCTGCCAGCCATTTGGGCACTTTCCCCATTGACAGCGATGCGGACGACTTTTTTGATGCCCTCTGATTTGTTGATGTTTTCTCTCTGTTTTAATATACATCTTATACCTTTAAACGAGCAATTCTTGTATATATGTATATATATATATATATATACTAGCTTTTGCCAGCGGCTTCGCCCGCGTGGAGGTCGGAAATTATCCCGCGGGAACATACTACCGGGATAAAAAGTATCCTATGTCCTTTCTCAGGCTCTAAACTATCTGTGTACTAAATTTCATTTAAATCGGTTCAGTAGTTTTAGCAGGAAAGCGAGACAGACAGACACACAGACCGACAGACAGACAGAGTTACTTTTGCATTTATAATATTAGTAAGTATGGATTAGTGTGGAAGTGTGGATGTGGATAATCTGAATCTTGGAAACGGCTCCAACGATTTTCATGAAATTTCGTATATAGGGGGTTTCGGGGGCGATAAATCGATCTAGCTAGGATTAATTTTTATAAAATGTCGTTTTGTTCGTGTTTTCAATGACCAACTTTATCGATAATCAACTTGAACATAAACTTATTATTTTAAAAATAATTTACCAAAAAATACCGAGCAAAGCTCGGTCAACCAGATACTGAACATAATTAGAGATATCTCAAATATTATACATAATTAAAATCCACTCACGTTAAAATTGGAGATACTTGCTCCAAAATTATAAATATCACTTTTGTTTAAAAAAAAAAACACGTAATTTTCATAAATAGCTTTAAAACACCAGATTATTAAATACATTCAAAATTCACGTGCGCGACCGTACCCGACAACGGCTACACTGCGTATTATGTCAACCGTTCGAAATACAAACGCACACTCGGCGCACGCGCATCAAGATAATGACGTTTGACGTGATTATAATATGATAATCTAATATCGGACAACCAACCAGACCTTTTTAAATGATTGTAAACAAATGTGTTTCATTGTTTACTATTCTATGATAATCACTTTGTTTGTTACTCGGTGAACTTAATCTAAGTAGATTTTTCGCAACTTCCACTGAGGAAGCTGACTCCAAAGCTTTTCAATTCATTTATTTATTTTATTATTTATGTACACACAGTAAAAAAAAAACAGAGTGATAAGGCATATTAATACAATTGAGTAAAAAGATACTGGTTATTTAAGGAGAAATGAAAAAGAAATGTAGACAATAGTGTGTGAAAACAATATGGGAAGATATGAATATGTGAAGTCTTAAACTAAAATATACGTATACATATACAACATTAATTTTTGTTTATGCGAAACCCGAAACACGGGTCTAGTATTTTTATGTAAAGAATCTATGAAAAAAATTTCAAAACTGTATCATTAATAATCACAAAGTTATAAGCTTGATAAGTTACCTGTTTGTCCACGCAAAAACATATGCAGATCACCACAAACAGCTAGTGTACGTACCATCTCCGTGTAATGGACGTTTGAATACGAGAAAGACATGATAATTTTAAAATCGAAACAAAACACTAAGGCCCGCGACTTGGAAGCGTAATTAAATATTTTTGGTACAAACTATAACATGGTGTAAAAATTATTGGAATCGATACAGTTACTGATTCTGAACAAACTATATTCAGGTTTCGCATATACTAAAAATAATCTTGTATAATGCAAGAAATTAACATATACTTAAATAAATACATAAACATAAACAAATAAACATAAATATATATATACTAGCTTCTGCGCACGACTTCGTCCTCGTCAAATTTTTGTTCCGCTGACCCTTCCCGTCGCTTCGATTTGCCTGCTAGTTTTCGTTGCTGCTCCGCTCCTTTTGATCGTAGCGTGATGTTATATAACCTATAGCCTTTCTCGATAAATGGGCTATCCAACATTTAACAAAAATCCTAAGATTTGTACGTTCAACCAAACAACCTCTTCAGCTTAATAATATTAGTTTAGAGATAGTATGGTATTTAGATTTCATTACAATTAAAAGAGTTATAGTGAGTCAACCTTTAAAGTAAAGCAAAAATAACGTATCACGGAATTGTTCCTCTTAAAAAGTTAAAAAAAAAGTCCGCGAGAGCATATGTCTAACTTTTTAAGAGAAACAATTCCGTGATACATTATTTTTGCGTTACTTTAACCGTTTACGCAGCGCATGCAACGGAAACTCTCACAAGGAATACATTTTCCCCGTTTTTGCAACATTTTTCATTGATGCTTCGCTCCTTTTGATTATAGCGTGATAGTAAATAGCCTATGCCTTTCTCGATAAATGGGCTACTCAACACAAAAAGAATTTTAAAATTCGAATCAGTAGTTCCTGAGATTAGCGCGATCAATCAAACAAACAAATAAACTCTTCAGCTTTATAATATTAGTATACAGTATAGATTTTTTGCGAATCTATTACTGTGTGCCAAAAAAATAAACCGTCGAAAAAACTGAAAAGCAAAAATAATAAACCTTAAAATTATGAGTCGGCGGTTTGAGTGATCTTTGTTCACTGATTCACTGATTTTTCGACTCAAAATTTTAAGGTTTATTATTTTTTGCTTTTCAGTTTTAATTTATATGAGACCACCTTCGGAGTATACCCTTTCCAATAAAAAAAGAAATATCACAATCGGACTACTATGTAAAAAGTTATGCGGAGTCATACTTACATAAAAAAAAAACAATAAAAATGTATATACGGCTCGAATTGATAAACTCCTCCGTTTTTTTTTTTCGTCGGTTAAAAATTATCAGACTACTAGGACTTGTATCCATGAGATTTATCATACTTTCATGGTCCAGTGGTGCCTCAGCACGGCCCCTTACTGGTGTTTCAGCCCGGTTGTCCCGCACAAGGTTTTTGTTACACTCAGGGCAATGCCAAGGCAATGTAAGAGGGCCTATATCGAAAATTCCAACGCACTGCCGATGATATCAAGATCGACAATTATAAATTATCGCAGTTAATCGCATCCGCCGCTGCCGCCGCGAGAAATTTACCGCACCCACCACACTTGACCATGGTGAAATTAATCGATCTTGTTTACACTGACAGTTCACTAATGCAACAATAGATGGCGCTGTTCTCAGTTAGTGCGTTTATGGTAATTATCACGGTGTTAGGGCAAGTTGTGACAACATAAGACGAAACACAGCGTCACCGTAAGGATGCACTAACACTGAAAGTTGGTCCCACAGTTTTTCCAGTAACTTCGTAAAAAAGTCTGTTATAATTTGCACGTATAGGGAAGAAAAACACTAGTACCCAAAAGGAATACGGTTTTTAATGTTTTTTAAGATGTACACAGCACAGAATCACTAGATAATAGCGTCACTTGTAAGTTGCACTTATAATGTCTTTTCACAATAAAGTTCTTGCAATACAATTATTGTTTTTTTAGATACGTATAATAAAATTGACTGTTATGTACTCGTACCGTCACTCGTCGTCACCTCTGCCTCCGTTGCGCAGTCGTCCAGGCCCATGATGCGCACGTCAGCACACTTGGTGGGCCTGGACACACGGGCCTCGTCCGCATCTAAGGACGCCCTGAGCCTTTCGGCCAGAGCGTCAGCGGTCGGGCCGCTGTCCGCACCCGGGACCTCCAGCATCCGGGCCCCAGTCAGGGTGACCCTTAACCGGAGGCCATCGGCAACGCCAAGCTCCTCGAGGTCCACCGCCGTCCTCGCCTTAGAGAGCAGGTCGCGATAGGTTACGCCCTTCTTTTCCGCTTCCGGCTGTAGTGTGATCACTACAGCTGCGGACTTCGGGGCGCGAAGCCTAACCGCAACGCTGCTCTTCTTGCGCCTCTGCTGCCTCTTTTTATTTCGGGCCTTCCTAGCCGCTTTGCCCGCCTTCTTTTTCTCTAATAATGGCTGCGCGTTTGCGTCACATCGAAATCGTCAGATTATTGAATGAGAGCTTCTTTTTAGGTTCACTTAACATCCCTTTAGAAAATCTGACGCGCTCGATTATTTTCATTTTTTTTCCATTTTCAACCCTCACGTACTACTACCCCCATCATACAAACGATCAGATTAACATACGTACCTTATTCAAAATACGTAGGACATGGATCCTATGAATATCTGACGCGCTCGAGTAAGTCCATGCAACAGTTTTTTTTTACATATTTGAAAATATATAGCCGCTCCCCCCACCGATGAAAAGGTATACATTATATAACATTTTGTTTTGTTATCATCTAAGCTTTGCAACCCAATAGGTCTCTATGACGCTCGAGTAAATCCACATTTAGCATCGTGGGCTCCCCTACTGCGATTGATATTTGTTAAGTTTACCATATTTATTAAAGGTTTTGTTATATTTCTTAGTATTTCCCAATGGTAAAAAAATATTGTATTATATTAAGTACACAAGACAAGACAAAACGATTTTTTTTTGTAAGTTACCTGCAATTTAGGCAAAAATACTGACTCTACATTTTGTTATTTATTTTGTTATAGGGCCCTCCAGATTGAGGTCTATGACTCGAAATGAGTTGTATGTCATCATGCAACGCTCAAACAAGGCAACTTTCAATGAAAAACTTAATTTATGGACCAAGAAATTATAAGTAAATACAATGAAAGTGATCCAGTTATTCATTTTGGAGGACATTCCCAAAGCTAATTTTGGTAATACAAATGATGGGAACACCAGCAGGCGATTTTTAGAAGAATACGAAGTCTCAGCAGCTATAACAGGAGTAGATAAAGATTTAATTTATAGATTTAAGACAATATTAGACACATTGTGTTGCGGGCTTAGCATTTGAAACATATTGTCAAGAAACCGCCGAACTGTAAGTGGTTATATAACCACTTACAGTTATATATACGACTATATTTGTATATATACGACTTTTATCCCATGTCCCCAACCTTGCAAAAAATACTTCGACATGGAGCCGAAGTTATTAAATATGCAATTCTTCCTATAGGCCAACTATCCGAAGAAGCTGCGGAAGCCCGAAACAAACACATTATATCATATCCATTAAATTACTCCACAAAATTTTCTCGGGTGACATGCAATGTAGATTGTTATGAATAGACTTCTTTTATCTTCGGACCCTAACTGGAATGAGATGTCAGTTTAATAAGAAAAAAAAAAGCAATACTCATCTGATGTACTAGATTTGTTACTAGAAAATTACATAACAAATGTGAGTAATTTGGATGTTAGCAGTAGTGAATAATAAATGGTTTCATTTGTTGCTAAGTCATTGTTTTAATAAAATCACCTTAATTAATTCAAAATAAATATTGATAGCTATTAAACACAAAATATTTTTGAATTCGTTTTGAGACCAAATACCACACTGTGCAACGGTACTGGAACTGACGCTTTAACACAATTCAGTTTAAAATACTCGTAGTGTCTTCATCACACCGTTCCAAAAAGTCATTACAGCACTCAACCCGCACTTTCTTTTTGAGGCGGTCTCGCGCTGGCGCTGCCGCTGCGGCTGCGGAAAGCCTCAAGTAGCGAAAGTATAGCAACCTTATTGGAAATTATATTTTCAAGCAGTTTGGAGTTGAAACCCTCGGGCCGTGGGGTCAGAGTGCTCATGGCCTCTTCAAAGAAATATCAAAATGGCTGGCTGACACTTTTCGTGACCCAAGGGCTGGTTTTTATTTTGTCCAACGGCTAAGCATTGCTATACAGCGTGGTAATGCTGCCAGTCTTTTGGGTACATTGCCGGTCGACAGCGATAAGGATGAAATTTTCGACGCTATATTTTAGTTTGTGTGTTTTGGTTACATAATAAATCATTGTTATTTTTATTAATCAATAAATTACACCCCTCTGCTACTTTTTTTACTGTATGGGAAATCATCAAATGACTTCTCCCACTCTGGGCGGAGCGGGAGGGCGTGTCATACTTTTACTGACTAAAACCCACCCGTGTTCCTTCAGTTGCCCATGTGCCAGGGTCACGGTATCTCTTTCGAATCTTGCAACCCCGGCAGGCATCGGTCAAGCAGACCCCTTCATTACTGCTGACATCGATTTGAGGTGCGCGTGGAACACTGCGCGCCGTCGACCCGAGCCTGGTCCTTACCGGGCGGCGAGCTACCCATTGCTCGCCACCCGCAAGCTCGCGCCTACGGTGGCCGGGAGTCTGCGATCAACTCCCGACGCCCGGGGCGTCTCCTCCTGCGGCGGCTAGGGACGTGAGAGCGCAGAGACTGCCACTCCCTCACGCACCCCGCCTCCTACTTCGCGAGCATTACTGCTTCGCAGAAGGAGGTGATGGCTTCCCATGCCCTCTCGCCGTACCATGGCTCGCACCAGGGCCGGACGCGAGAGGTCACCGCCGCCGATCACCTCCACAAGGACACGGCGGGCTCCGCCCAGGCAGGGCACACCTCCACCGTATGCTCCACCGTGTCCTCTAAACGATCCTCACAATGGACCCTTCTGCTACCAAAAATCATATTTGTGTTATAAAATGTTCTGATGTTCTAGAGGCATTGGTTTATGGATTGGATTACTGGATTTTACTAACACAGCTATAAGTATCTACTAACATCATATGGACTTGTATCAATTACTGTGTGCTTGGTCTGACTCGGAAAGTAGTAGTAGTGTAGTTTTGTCTTTGGTCACGTCAATATTGCTAAACTGTTATTTTTTATTGACTTAAATACGGGGCTTTTGGCTTTGTTGCATTTTATGTATCTTTTTTAATTTTTATTTTGTAATGTGCGTTTTGTTTGTGCAGAATAAACAATTTTTCTTTCTTTTCTTTTCTTTCTATTTCTAAATGCCGACAACTGGTACCTTTAGGCGCGGAACGCTACATATAGTGACCTTATACCAATAAGATCACTACATGTTCTCACATCACCAGATGTTCTTCAGAAGGGTCAGGTGCGTAGTACTCGCAACCGGCGTGTGTGTATGACCAGATGTATGAACGTAAACGAGGCTTTAAGAGTATGTAAGAATCTAAGCAGGTGGCGTTCCGTAGTGTCTGCCTACCCTCATAAGAAAAAGCGTGAGTTTATGTACCGACATCTCTACTTATTAATATTATAAAGTTGAAGAGTTTTTTTGTTTGAACGCGGTAATCTCAGGCATTACTGGTCCGAATTGAAAAATTCTTTTTGTGTTGGGTAGCCTTTTTGTCGAGGAAGGCTATAGGCTATATAACATCACGCTACGACTCAGAAGAGCGGAGCAGTAATGAAAAATGTTGCAAAAACGGGGAAAATCACACGGGTAGGCGATTCGACGCGACGGGAAGGGTCGGGGGAACAAGAAATTTAACGCGGACGAAGTCGCGGGTAGAAGCTAGTTACGTATATGTCTGTTGATTCTGAGGATGAAATTCGCTTACTTATTTTATCGAAAATGAGTTGATACTCGAACCCCCGACCCTGAGCCTTGAATCTTACCATTTTATTATCAGACGATGACCTAAGCCACGTCATCGTCATCATCTGCCCGCCTTTTATCAACCGTGTTGGGGGTCAGCTTCTAGTCTAACCGGAATCAGCAGAATACCGGTACTTTGTATGGAGCGACTGTTTATATGACCTCTATAACCAAGTTACTGGGTGATAACACGCGGTAAGACTTCAGAAGATCTTCGAATGACAGTCAGGATCATCTGTGTAACGAGCTTTTCGGGGCACGAAGTGGTCTCGGTTTATATTGGATGGTCACCCATCCGCAGACCGACCTCGAACAGCGTTGCTTAACATTGAAGATCGAACCGTGCGGCTTTCATTATTTAGCTGAGACTTACTTTTGCCCTGTGAAAATATACAAAACGGGTTTTCCCTAAAATTGTTATTTTGTTACACATAATTATATCAGTTGGTTTATTAGAGGTCAAAAGGTTCCTAGATAAAATACTCAGAAGTTAAATTAGGAAAAACTACTGTTATTTTAAGTAAACAATTTTACATCTACTAAGATTTATGAGGGTTCCATAGCGAGGCAATTTACGGCAAAATCATCAGCAGCCTATATATGTTCCCACTGTTGGGAAACAGGCCTCCTCTCGGTGAGAAGGAGTGGGCCATAATCCACCACACGGGCCTAGTTCGCGTTGGTAGATTTTACATACCTTCGAAAATTTGTTGCTAAGATATGCTGGTTTCCTTAAGATGTTATCCTTCACCGTTTTGAGAGCAGTGCTGATGAAATAATTTACACAATCTAATAATATTTAATTTACGGTGACATAAAACACATTTACTGTATGGATGTGAAACTTTTTGTTTAAACATTTCAAATTGATATTGGAACATATGTTTTTTTTAAAATTATTATTTAAATGTCATTCTGTTGTTATTAATTAAAAGAATTTTCTTTGTGCAAACAACATTTTACTCCAATAACCAGGTTATCTAGTTTATTTCATCAAAAGGTCATGGCCCAGGAACTACGTATGCCATCAAGAACCTCTGCGGCCTTGATGACTACTCTACGTGGAAATTCGCAATAAAAAAAAAACTAAACACGCTTCCATAGAAAACCAAACTAAAAAGTAGAAAATAATGGAAAAAGCATGGGGTGCTTAATATCAATTAAAAATACCTTAAAAAGCTAAAAGCTATTTATTTTCTATTTTTTAACATTTCGAATTTTGAGACGTACTACATATGTCAGCTCAGTGTGACGTATGTCAGCTTAGTTTGTGACGTATGTCAGCGTAGTTTTCAAAGACACTTTTTTGCTATCCTGGTAAACCTGGTATGTATTTTTTTTTTTTTTTTTCAGGATGGGAAATCATCAAATGACTTCTCCCGCTCTGGGCGGAGCGGGAGGGCGTGTCAGACTTTTACTGACTAAAACCCACCCGTGTTCCATCAGTTGCCCATGTGCCAGGGTCACGGTATCTCTTTCGAACAATCACGCGACCCCGGCAGGCATCGGTCCTAGTAGACCCCTACACTGCTGCTGACATCTCTTTGAGGCGCGCGTGGAACACTGCGCGCCGTCGACCCGAGCCTGGTCCTTACCGGGCGGCGAGCTACCCATTGCTCGCCACCCGCAAGCTCGCGCCTACGGTGGCCGGGAGTCCGCAATCGACTCCCGACGCCCGGGGCGTCTCCTCCTGCGGCGGCTAGGGGCGTGAGGGCGCAGAGACTGCCACTCCCTCACGCGCCCCGCCTCCTCCTTCGCGAGCATTACTGCTTCGCAGAAGGAGGTGACGGCTTCCCATTCCCTCTCGCTCCGTACCATGGCTCGCACCAGGGCCGGACGCGAGAGGTCGCCGCCGAACCTGGCATGTATAATGGCACAAAATAAAATTCTCCTAATAAAATAAAGGTCCTTGATAAGAACGCCAAATTTCAAGTTTATCCGACGTTTTTAAGGGGGTCAAAATCATGATCAAAGTTTCCGTTACATACTAACATACGTATGTAGCTAATAAAAGCGTGTTAAAAATGATCCTCATACGAGAAAAATTGTTCACAATATGTTTATACGTCAAAGTATGCTGTTTATAGGATTCCAAAGACTTTACCGCAATCGAGGAGGACCAGGATGCACTAGATTTGATTTGCCTCCATGTGGAATCTACACTTTACTACAGAGCGCGAGGTCCCGGGTTCGATTACCAGGTTTCGGCACATTGTTATTGAGTTTTTCCATTAAATAGGAATTTCTTAGTAACAGCCCGGAGTTTGTGAGTTGGCGGTGTGATATCCCTGTGCCTCAGAAAGTACGTTAAACCGTTGGTCCTGCGCCTGTGATCTCTCCCCAGTCGTGTCGGATTACCGTCCCATCCGGCTATTAGAGTGTAGGACGAGCCCCTGTGTCTGTGCAGACACTTGTGCGCTATAATATTTCTCACGCGAATGGTTACTCTCCGTTAAGATTGCCGCCATGGCCAGAATACGATCTGGAGGACCGAGGAAAATTCAAAGCTTATTCAAAGACAGCTTAGCGAAAGCGTTTGAGGGCAGAGGCGTAGAGCGCAAGATCTCCTTCATCAACGCGCTGCTGGATGAGAAGCTAAAGAGACACTCGGGGAAAAATGACTATGTTGCTGCAGTTATGTCTCTTTCTCAAAGTTGAAGGAATTGCAACTGGATTTGACGATGATCTTGTAGCTTTCGTGTTACTGAGAGGACTACACAGTACAGCTATACGAAGCAATACACTGGGATACTCTGCATGGGATGAAGTTATCTTCAGAAAACGTACGTACATATGATTTACGGCGAAGCTATACTGAAATTTTGTTTATAATCACGGTTGATGCCGTAGCAGGCCTTTATTAATAATTAAAAGTTAAAAAATCATAGGTTAGCTTTATTAAACTATTATTTATTTTCTATTTTTTGGGTGTTTCGAATTTTGTCACGTATGTCAGCGTAGTTTTTGAAGACAGTTTTTTGCTATCTTGGTAATCCTGGCAAGAATAAACGCACTTTATTATTGTACCGTCATCGGTCCTCTACAAAGTTTAAACGAAATCTGCCAGTTTGAAGTGGGCCAAAATCAAGTCCAAAGGGAGTCAGCTACAAACATAGTTACAAACTTACAAACAAACCGTTAAAACCAATAGAAGCGTGTTAATTTTTTTTTCTTAATTTTTGCTATTACTTCATACAAAAAAGACACGGAAGGATCTCGAATTACTTTCAACATGTAATTGATGGTCACCCATCCGGGAACCAACCGCGGCAAGTGTAGCTCAACCTCCAATTGACCCGTGCGGCTGTTCTTATTCAGCCACGTGCCCCTCGGTCGTGCGTCATCCTCGCTTGTGTTTAATTGTTGAGAAAGAAAACAAATGTTTATTTAAATAGTGTTTAATGATTATTACAGCTAAGTAAACTAGATTAAATTAAATATTCTACAGTAAGAGTGAACCTCGTTTATACAGTGAAAGTAATTAACAATATTAACATGCTCTTTATATTTCATGTTATTGTAATATAGACGGAAAGTAAACGTCACATTTTCACGCCTGGTCCCTTCCCTGCCCGGATCGCGGATTAGTTCTAAAGAGTTACCGTCAGTGGTCTCGAACCTACCGATTTTTCGGTATTTCTACCGATATGGGCTCTGTTCTACCGAAATACCGAAATATAATTAATATTCTACGATTTCACAGTACACATGGAAATGTCATTTACCGATTTTGGGTACAAATATACCGTTTTTAACTGGCAATTCTATCGATCTCGCTCTATGACGTTCGAGACCACTGGTTACCGTGGTCCTGGCACAGGCAACTGAAGGAACAGGGTTGGGTTTTAGTCAGTAAAAGTCTGACACGCCCTTTCGCTCCGCCCAAAAGCAAATAGTATATAGTAATAATTTATTTGACGCAAAACATATGTTACAATTAAACGTAGTATACAGGACCATTTATAAGTTTCTTAATTTTATATTGAAGGCATCTGTGTCTGAACTAGATAAAATATATCTGTATCTCAGACATCAGCGCTCTTCCTTGTGATGACCATTGCATTACTAGCTTATTTTGACATATTAATTAATATAAGGAGGTATATCATTACACAGGAAATTGTAAAAAAAATCTTAAAATAATATAAAACAACAAAAGGGTGTTAACCTCTCGGTGAGTAATGTGTGAAAAAGTGTGAGAAAAGTATTTTTAATAAGTTTTCTGTTTCTTCATATGTATATTTACTAATATATTTAAAGAGTTTACTTTTACAAAGATTTTTATTTAGCGGGTAAATTGCCATTGTCATTAATCTTATTATATAAGTACGGTCCCAAGAAGAAGAAGTATTTGTTAACGTAAGCATGTCTGAAAGAAGGTCGGTCATTATTACTAATAACGTTTCATTTCCTAGCTAGATCACCTTTTGAGAATTGTAGTAAAGAGTGTTGCTTCAGAACCACAAGCAATATAAACAACTGGCGAACTGTCAGGACTTCACACGACTAACGACTACAAATAAGGACGAAAAGTAGTAACTTTTAGAACAGCCCTTTGGGCTATTTCTAAGGGCTTTAGTATGGTTTTATGTGTACCCCCCAAACGGTGATGCAATATTGAAGAATGGACTGTGCGAGTGCTAAGTAAATTTGCTTCACTAATTCTGGGGGCGCAACACATAGATCAGTAAACATAGATCACTTTTTTTTTGTACTAGATATAAGCTGGTGTGTACTAGATGTTCTCTGAAGGTGAAATTACAGTCAAAAATAATTTCAAGGTTAGTTGACGCTGTCTTTATTAGTATTGCACAAGAGCATACTAGGGTATTGCAACAAATATGTGCTGTAATCGAGGAGGTATAAGAAAGTGAATTATTTTGAGTGCGCATCGAGAATGTCATGTACTGGGTTTTATCCGGGTTAAGAGTAAGAGAGTTATTCTGCAACCAGTGGGTCACAACATTGAATCCATTCTTGGCCTGCTTATATACTTTGTGCCAGGCATCAGCTGAGAACAACAGAACTGTGTCATCTGCATATGATATAATTTACCTCCTGCATGGTCTAGTTTACAGCGATCATTCAAGTATATGAGGAGAAGTGTTGGTCCCAAAATGCTTCCCTGTGGAACTCCGGTTGTGACTGGGAGACCGCTGCTGATACTGTCATTAATCTTAACGTTTGATACACACAGAAAACGATTAGAGAGGTGGTCCTTTAAGAGTTGTAGTTGAATACCTCTTATTCCAAGGCGTACTAATTTTTGAATCAGCAGAGGCGTAGAGACCGTGTCAAATGCCTTGGCTAGATCAAGGAAAATGCCTATTGTCTTTTTACCTGAATCTATATTCTTTACCACATCATCTTGGAGCTCGTGAACTGCATCACTAGTAGATTTGCCTGCTCTAAAACCAAACTGGTTGTTCGATAAAAGTTCGATTCCAGGTAATAAATCAGTCTACTATTTATTATCCACTCGAGAATCTTGGAGATAGAAGGCAGTATAGAGATGGGTCTATAATTAGTGACGCGGTCTCTATCACCCGACTTATATATTAGGTATACTACTGAGTTCTTTAACATCGTCGGAAACTGACCTTTTGTTAAGCAGCAGTTAAAAATATGCGCTAATGGACGGATTAAAATGTGTCTGTATTCTTTGAGAAAATGATTTGAGACAGTCCCAACCAACAGAACTCGCATCTTTCAGGTTCAGTATTAAACGTTCCACTTCAGCATCATCAGTTTCTAGCAATACAAAGGATTTGGAAACCAGTTGTGAGGGTCCTTTGTTAAAGTTACTATGGTCGGGGTTTAAGCAGTAATGAGTTTTATCAGCCAGCAAAAAAGCGTTCACCTTCTCTACAGACTCTTTTGTATTAGAAATATTTAATCGTTCCGTAGCGCTATGTTTCAATTTAGTTGTATTTGTTATTGTTTTTATCGCTTCCCATAGTTGCAATACTCAATACTCAATACTTTTATTGCATTCCACATGTGTTCTTAGGTGGTAAACTTATAATTAGATCATATGGACCCTGTCGGGCACAGCAAAATAAGTGAGTTAGGAGAGAGGAAGCATTTGTTATTTTTTTCTTGTTATTTCCCGCTTTTGATAATAAGTCTCTATCATATTGTTGGCGCCATCTATTTTATTTTGTTAAACTGTTACGCAAGATGTCAAGCTAGTTCCATTTCCTGCCACCTATATCGTGCACTTCGCAAACTACTCATTGAAGAGTGTCGCCCGCTCGCTCGAGAAAAACATTATAACAGTTCAAATATGGACTCCGTTGTGATCGCTTACCCGCTGTGTTTTTTTTTACCCGCTGTGTTAATTTATCGCAGAACGATATAATATGGATATTATAAGTTCATAGCAGTCCCGCTGTTTCAATAGTGGTGTTATTTGTGGCTTCGACGGTTGAACCTGAAGTGCTGTGTTTGTGCCTCGAACATTGCCGACACGTGGTTGAGCCGAATTGTGAAGACTCCGGAGCAGAGCTGCTGGTAGATCGAGCGGTTCACGAGGAGGTAGGTGCACGGCTCCCTTATCCCTAACCCTAGGCTTGACACTTGCGTTCATCAGCTTTTTCTGTCCGCGTCGAAGGTATCTAATTTCGCCTTCCGTCGGAGCCCTACCATAATTGTGGTCCTTCGAACCGTACTGATACAGTTTCCGCCCCTTTTAGGTCACCTAATAGGAGATTTAGTGTTAAAACCCGCCGTTTTTAGGTCTTCCTTAGCCGATAAAACATACCGACGCCATTACGCTCGTTGCGTACCGCGAAGGTAATTATTTCATTTTGTTACCGCTTAACACTAAATACTTATTTTCTCGCTGTCATACTAATATTTCATCTTATTATTCGCTGTAATATTCATATTCTCAGTGGTATTCGCGAAATAAGGTTCTATTTCGATAATTATCGCTGAGATTTACCTTTTTTAGAAGTACCCACTTGTACTTTTATATTACTCGCAAACTCACAAATAAATTATTTTGTATACCTTCAATTTAAAATTCTCATTTCATAATGAAGAAAGCTATTAAGTCTGGTAGTACGGAGTTTTCGTTGTTGGCGTTGGAAGCCAAACGGAATGCTTTATTCGAGTGTTTACAGTCTGCCTACGATTTATCTAAAGACATAGGCACGGGAGATGATGCGAAAGAGGCTTTTCTGGACGCTAGCTCAAACATTGACGCTATTCGTTCCGAATTTCATGAAGTTATGGATCAGTATAATGTCTACTGACAGCTGACCCCACCGCACGCGCTGAACAAGGCGCTGGTTTCGTTTGAACAGTTATATAGTCGCTTAAAACGTTTGGTTGCTACCAATGCAGACGTCGTTCCGACCATCTTAGAGAAAAAATCTTCTTTCATTAAGTTACCGCCGATTGAATTAATGAGTTTTAACGGTGACATTCGTTCATGGCCATTGTTTTACTCAAATTATAAATCCGCTGTTCATGATAATCCATCTCTCTCGGATCATCAAAAATTACATTATTTACAGGGCAAATTGACCGGTAAAGCGCTAGCCGCATGCGCCGGCATTATACCTACCGCTGAGAATTACGAACTCATTTTCAATACGCTAGTGAATCGGTATGAAGACAAACGCACACTAGCGGCCACTTATTTAAAACAGATCATAGATTTTAAACCGTTAACTTCCGTTACTTCCGATAATTTAGACATTTTTAATGATAAGTTTGTTAACGCCGTCCGTGCCTTACAACATTTAAAAATTCCAGATTTATTGAATTTAATTTTCGTACAAATAGCTATTACCAAGTTAGACAGTGAAACTGTTCGTAACTTTGAAAACAGTCAGGATCAGTCTGATATTCCTTTATTTAATGATTTAGTCGATTTCGTTAAGGGCCCACCTTCAAAGTGAATGATAGTAGGATGGGCGTGGTTTATGACGGGTCAACCTAAAGTGGCCGGCCGCCACAAACTTATATCTGAACCGTTTATAGAGAATAGGAAAACCAGCGGCCAAAAGTTGAACTAATGACAGAAAATGTCTCGAAATAAAAAACCGTTACTAATTTAGCATAGCCTTGCTGTAAGCACTATTCCTGTCACTGTTGCACATCTGTCAAACTACAATAGCAAGGTAGAGACGGAAACATCTTAGAAAAAAGTACGTGAAAGTAGCATAAATTTAGTCGGTCTATGAAATTTTTGCACATAGCGTGCTATGGAGTAGACAAATAATACAAATATTTAATTATAAGCAATAAAACTATCTTACAGCAATAAATTATCTTCTTTATCTATACGTAATATTATAAATGCGAAACTAACTCTGTCTGCCTGTCACGCTTTCACGACTAAACCTTATTCGTTACCCATTAACCCTATGAATTCCGCGACTTCACCTGCGTCCGCGTAACGTAAGATTTACGCAGACGAAGTCACGGGAAAAAGCTAGCTAATATTTATGTACCGATGTTGGGTAATACGAGATTGTTTAACTCAAAATAATTAAAAATATATAATAAAAAATTTAAGTATTTATTTTACTAGTCATCGCCCATTGGTCGAAATTCGACCGTGCTTCATTTGAATAGAAATACATTATTAAGTGAAAAAATATACATAATAATAAATATAAAGGAGGTAATAAGTATATAAGGTACTAAGGAGCTGCTCGTCATTGATATGACCATAAGCCAACAAGTTCGTCGTTCCTGAAAGGATCTGTCGACATGTTGGATAGACTATAAGAAAGCCTATGACTCGGTGCCACATACATGGCTCATGAGGGTGTTGGAGTTGTATAAAGTCGATGCATCTCTTCGCACCTTCCTGATTTCATGTATGAGGCAGTGGAGGACGGTCCTTCGCTATCCAGGATGTTGAAATATCCAAGGGAACAGCGAACCGATAAGGATCGAGCGAGGCATATTTCAGGGTGATAGTTTGAGTCCGCTTTGGTTCTGCTTAGCCCTGAATCCTCTAAGCACACTGCTGGAGGATTCAGGCATAGGCTATCGGATGAGGAGAGGTGGTCAGGTTATATCCCACCTCCTTTACATGGATGACCTAAAACTCTTTGCCCCCAACAATTTTCAACTGATGGAGCTACTGAAAGTAATTGAAACCTTCAGCAGCGCCATCAGAATGGAATTTGGTGTGGACAAGTGTGCGGTCATGCATGTGAAGCGAGGGGAGATTGTGGAATGCGTGGGAACCCAACTCTCGGATTCCATAAACCTCCAAGCCCTCTCCGCACCCGAAACCTATAAGTATTTGGGTATGTCGGAAGCGTTGGGCATCTATGTTACTGACATGAAGCAATCGTTGAAGGAGCGCTTCTTTGGCCGCCTGAAGAAAGTTTTTAATAGTCTTCTATCAGGCGGAAACAAGGTGCGCGCCTTCAACGGTTGAGTCATGCCGGTTTTGATGTACTCTTTCGGCATACACAAATGGACTCAAACCAAACTCGACGCCCTGGACAGGGGGGTCCGTACGCTGTTGACTGCATATCGAATGCATCACCCACGGTCATCGATAATGAGACTGTATATCCCGCGAAAGTGTGGAGGTCGAGGCTTTTTAAACGCTAAGACTCTCCACAATCGCGAGATATGCAGCCTCAGGGAATAGTTTCTAGACCGACGCACGTGGGGATGCATTGAGATGTGGTCGCGGTTGACAAGGGCTCTCCTTGGCTAACGAGAACTGGTGCAAACCTGTAATACTCGACACTAATGACCGTATGAAAGTATGGCAGAGTAAGGAGCTCCACGGACGCTATTTCCGGGCCTTACATGGACCCGATGTAGATCTACTAGCGTCCGTAGCCTGGCTGCGTTTCGGTGACCTCGTTGGGGAAACCGAAGGTTTTGTCTGTGCAATTATGGACGAAGTTATGATGACAAACAACTACCGGACATTTATTGTGAAAGGTGGCACGGTTGACATCTGTCGGGCATGCCACCGTCCAGGAGAATCAATTAGACACATCATTTCCGGGTATTCTCGTCTAGCTAACGAAGAATACTTGCATAGGCACAACCTAGTAGCCAGGATTATCCACCAGCAACTTGCTCTTAAATACAGTCTTGTGGAATCAGAGGTGCCGTACTACAGGTATGTGCCCGACCCAGTTCTCTTAAATGGAAATGTCACATAGTACTGGGATCAATCCATCATCACTGACAGGACTATTGTTGCAAATAAGCCTTACGTATTAATATATAGATTTACAACATGAAATTAAAAATAACGAATTAATCTTCTAGAGGTCTATAAATAAAATATATGATGGTGTTTAAGAGATTAATAAACTTCAATTACGTTTCACCGATTACTATACATTTATTTGGTAAATGACAATTACAATATTTTACATAGACTTCGTCCATTACGTAATACTAGTTATGAGTATTTTTTCACCTTATTTTACAAGTCATTTATATTTCCTTCAAGGTCAATTTCGTATGGCAATGTGTATGATAAATGTCAAAATTACTTGACTTATACATACATATTTTAGTAATTACGTGTGACTGCGGTTAGAAAACCAAAACCGATATTATTGCCGATATTTTTTAACTATGTCTAGATTATACCTTTTTATTTGGGTGTTTTACCCGAGTGCAGAGGGCATTGTGTTTATCAGCCTATTAACTCGTATATATATTTGTTCTTTTATTAATTTTATTTTTCATTACAGTTATTTTGGGGTTAGGGGTAATTCAGAGATGGAGTACACAAATAATTTGCTAAACAGTCTTCATAAGATTATAGAAGTACGTTTAGTGTTATTCAAAACAGAGTAAAACACCATTGTTTTGATCATCCATAAAATCTTGTAGGAATGAAAAATTATAAATAGCCAATATGTTTTCAGAAAGCACTCTTGTAGACATTTGATTAGATATCAATTAGATATCGAGAAGCAGTGGTGGCTCAGTGGCAACGGCTACTACTTACAAGTTCGAACCCGAGCAGGCGTTTTACTCTGTGTAAATCATTTCAAAGCTCTCAAAACTGTGAAGAAAAACATCGTGAGTAAACCGGCATGTCTTAGAACCAAAAAATCGAAGACATGTGGCATCTACCAACCCGCACTGGGCCCTCGTGGTGGATTATGTCCCACTCTCTCTCACCGAGAGGAGGCCTGTGTCCCAGCAGTGGGAACGTTATAGGCTGCTAATGATTAGGTATCAAAACGGTACATATAGGGTTCGAAACAGCTAGGCCCGGCTTCAGGGCACCTGCCTGACAAGAATGGCTTCGTGAAGGTAGAGAGGAAGAACAGGAAGAAGCTGTAGTCAGAACCAGTGCGGGACCGCGCTAGCAGGACTCAATATGCTGCTGCGTCCAGCTACACTAACGACACAGGTCTATGTGTCCCGTCTACATTACACCACGAAGGTTGAGGAGCTCGTGGAGTTTGTACGTGTTAACTCCAACTGGACGTTGAGGGTCGAGAAGTTGGAACCGTGCCACAACACGAACTTCAAGTCATTCGTGGTCCAAGTTCCAACTCATCAAATCGAGACCTTCCTCAAGGAAGAGTTTTGGCCGAAGGGTGTCGTGTATCGGCGATTCCGCGGACGGCTACGCGATACTACGCAGCGCAACACGTCGCCGTCACTTCGTGTACAATAGTTATGTTTACGTGGTTTTTTTGTATGTATGATACTCTGTATGGTATTATGATTTGGGTCTTTGTAGCCCGAAATAAACTGATTTGATTGATTGATTGATACATGAAATTAAAATTTATATTTTCAATAAAACTTCACATCTGCTACAAATGATAAATGATTTTATTTCTGTAAGTAGGTTTGTACAAACACTTTTACATGCCAATGATATTTTTTTAAACTAGTTCGGCGTTTGACACAGACTGTTTAAATCATTACCCTTCTTTGGGCTGCTGTCAAGTAAAACCTCACCTTTTTTACAATTCTAATGCTACTCCATTCATTCGTTGTGCTCTTGCATTTGAAGTGACAGTACTCGACATATAGATATATTGTTGACATACTTCAAACCTAAAAACAAATTAAATATTTTATTTTATTTCTAAATGAATGATTATTATAAGTTTTTGGGATAAAACAGACGTTCTTCTCTAGAAAATAAGGTGTTTACTCAATATTACTTTACAAAAGGAGAAATGATTGTTGCTGTAATGCTTTAGTGAAGGTGGTGAATTCGATTCACTGTTATGATCATCTTATTGGTATTTCATTCTTGCAAAATGAATAAATTAATTGCCCTGTGCAGGCACTCCTAACCTTGAAGGTACTGTTCAGTTTTGGTTTATGGTTCTTCCCACTTTCATACATAATTTATGTCGTCTCTAAATGGTAATAGAAAAAGAATGTTATATTGTTCACAGTCACAAAAATAGACACATATACAGTCGAAATACAAAGTTATTTGGAAAGCCAACACTTATTATATTAAATGATTACAGCAAAATGCTTAACTACTTTCTTTTTCTGTGAACACAAATATTTCAAAAACGTAATTTTGATCGCACCGATTTGTAAAAAAGTGACATAGGTCCAACGTCGATGAGCCCTACTGGGCGACTGATTTATGAACGAACGAGAGTGATGACACTACTTATGATAGGTAAAAGAAGAGATGGCGATAATGTGTGTGCGCTTGGAATAAAATAACGTATGTGCCAAAACGAATCGCCGTTTTTTATGAATGAAAAGTATTATTAAAACGAAAACTGTTTTACAAAAACTTAGATACAATTATAATCAATGTTTTAAAGTAAACTATGTTTAATTATTCATACGCATCGCGCCTTGAGGCTAAAAAAATCATAATCATAGATTGAACTTTGCGATTTTTTTGTATCGAGAAAATTTCATCGTATCGTGTTTTCCTTTTACAGGATACTAGATCATATAGTCAAAAAACATATACTAAAAGATTAAGTACGGATGTCATACAGTAAGAAAGGTACGCTAAAAAGAAAAAGCACGTTTATCTCGCCACGTCACCTTAATAAACAGAGTAAAATATTGTATCGCACTAACGCTTTAACAGCCGGCACGCAATTACATAATTCCGCAAAATCAGCTGATCGCTCCCGCAGTTCTAACGATAGTAAAAAACCGCAGTCTTCCCCGTGTTATAACGCGTATATAAGCACGGTCGAATCTGATTCAACAGATAAATGTTTGTGTACTAATGTCACACATCAACACTTATTTAAATGTCCTGATTTTCATAAATCAACTCCGTATGAACGCTTACAGGTTGTTAGGAAAATTAACGGTTGCGTTAATTGTTTAAGTATTAAACATAAATTATCGAGTTGTCAATCCGCATCTGGCTGTAGAACGTGTAAACAACGTCACCATTCACTATTACATTTTACTCGGGATTCGAACCCACGGACCGCGGAAGCGGCGAGTTCAATTATACCTGCGTCGCAGCGCGAAGCGCCCGAAGCGCCCGTGCCCACTTCCGAGCCGGTGCGCTCCACCACGCAGCCTGATGTAGCTTTGTGTTCGATGTCCGTTGACGCTCCGCGTTCTGTTTCCTCTAATGCCGCTTGCAGCGAGACGCCGCAATATGATTCGCATACTACCGTTTTGCTCGCGACTGCTCAAGTCGTCGCGTACGATAGTGCTGGGCGTGAGCATTTAATAAGAATTTTACTCGATTCCGCCTCGCAAAGTCACTTCATTACTAGGGAATGTTGTGAACTTTTACGTTTACGTCAAAACAATACACGGTCTACGACCGTAAGAGGTTTTGGAGGCACAGAGAGGACGTCGTTCGGGACAGTAAATTTACGTATATTTTCACGCTTTAACAAAAATATCCGATTTGATATTGACTCGTTAGTAGTTGATCAAATTACGAACAACTTACCTTCCGCTTTTGTTGATATTAAGGCCCTACCTTACTCGAATAAACTTCAGTTCGCTGATGATAGTTTCGCTATTCCAAGTAAAATTGATATTTTAATTGGAGCATCGCTGTTCCCGCATTTACTTTTGCCTGACGTGGTTCCTGGTGGCCCGTCAGTGCCCGCCGCTGTCAATACGGTGTTAGGCTACGTACTCATGGGGGTCGTACCTACACTCAGTAACCGCCCAGCATGTCTCACATCGTGCTGCGCCATAGTCCCTTCGCCTATGGATAACAATTTGATTTCCCGCTTCTGGGAACTTGAAGAAGTTCCTGGCCCGCCCGTTCAGCATCCTGCTGATGCTGAATGTGAATATTTTTATCATTCAACTACGCAACGGGACCCAGTTACTGGTCGCTATACCGTGGGTCTACCGTTTGATAAGGATGTGTTCACACTGGGTGACTCATTCAACATCGCTCGTAAACGTTTTTTATGCTTAGAGAGGAAGCTTGAAGCTTCACCTGAGCTACGCGCCGCTTATGACGAAGTTTTAAATGATTACCTTTCTAAAGGTTATATCTCGCCCGTCTCAGTTCTTCCGCATGAAACTGCAGATGTGTACCCTACTTATATAATCGCACATCATGGGGTTCTCCGCCCAGACAAGTCTTCGTCTAGGTTGCGTCCCGTGCTGGATGGCAGCTGCAAAACATCGTCCGGTGTTTCGTTAAATGATTTGCTGCACAGTGGGCCCAACCTACAGGGTAATTTATTCAAAATTATTTTAAATTTTCGTCTACACTCTGTAGCGATGACCGCTGATTGTAAACAAATGTTTTTACAAATTATGATTCGCAAATCTGATCGACGTTATCAGAGAATTCTTTATGACAAATTTATGTGGAATGAGTTTTGTGTAAAAGGGAACGTATGCTAAGGTGCGAGTGAAAGGTGCTTCAGTGTGAAAGAGAGGGAAGGAAAAAAGGAATATGGCGGGACTGAGGCGGTACGACGAGTGAGACGAGACGTGTTTTGATTATATTAAGTTTTCAATTTAAAAAAATACACAAGTTTTCTACGAAAAACATTCTATTATTTCCGATCCCACAAACTTGGGGGCTCGTCCGGGATTGCGGTGAAATAAGCGGAATTAAAACGCCGAACGACTCCGACGCACGACGGTACGAAGCACGAGCACAATCGACGCCATCACGACTATTCACGACGCACGCCGATTGATTTTCAAGATCCTACGGACGACGACGACGTTTACGACGATATTTTTGTTACGACGACTACGAGGAATTAATTATTACGATGACGGCGGAAAAGTCCGACCTTGACTTTCAAGATGCGGCACCTACGACGTTGGCACGCACGGCACACGGCGACATATTGCACCTTACGGAACAGCTCATACGAAAATACAGTGCACAAGACGAAACGCATACAGTATCTATGTGGATAAGGGAAATCGAGGAAAATGCCGAAATATTTCAATGGAGTCCGACTCAACTGTTGTTAGTGGCTCGACGTTCACTCACCGGCACAGCAGCACTGTGGCTACGCAGCGAAAAAGTGTATAAAACATGGGATGAGTTGAAAGTTGCTATCGGCAAAGAATTCGCGGATACTCTAGATGTAAAGAAGATACATGAGTTAATGAGCGCACGACGCAAGAAGAAGGACGAGTCATGTATTGATTATATGTTGATCATGAAGGAATTAGGCAAACGTGGACGAATGCCTGACTATGTCGCTATCAAATACATAGTGGATGGCATCACCGATGATGAAATAAATAAGATTATGTTATATGGAATCACCACTTACGCGGACCTGAAAGAAAGACTTAAGTTGTACGCGATGTTCAAGAAAAATTCAGTAAAAGATATTCGACGAAGTAAGCCGCCTAGTGGTACACAGAACAGCAGTAATAATACACGAAAAACGGCTGAAACGATGCGGTGCTTCAACTGTGGAGAAAAGAATCATTCGTCGGAAAATTGTCCTCATCGGTCGCAAGGTAAAAAATGCTTCCATTGCAATGAATTTGGTCATATTTCTCCAAATTGCCCAAAGAAAAAGATGGCGAGTTCGGGCACGGTCGGAGAACCCGAACAAGTTCTGAAGGTTGGCACTTCTGCTGAACAACGAAGATCAACCAATCAGATATCGAAGAAAGCATTCTTCAACATGATACAAGAGGGCGCCACCAGCAGCGCGAAGGACGAAGTTCAAGACGATGTTCAAGGCGATGTTTACACGGCGACAAGGACAAATGATTCGTGTTACGATGTTGGCAGTATGAAACCACAGAGCAGCACAGCGATTGGCCATAGGGACGACGGCCATGAGTTTGACACTTACAATGTAAACAAACAAAACAAGGAATCTGACGATAATGTACCGGTTGTTCGCATTGTACGTCGTATAAAACCACTAAAATCAGTGTTTGTGCGCGGTAAAATGGCTAGTGCGTTAATTGATTCGGGCTGTGACGTGAATTTGATGTCAAAGGACTTCTATAACGAACTTAGCAAGTCAGACTTTGTGCAGTGTAACGACAATAACATTTCGTTAACCGGTTTAGGTTATTCACAAGTAAAGTCATGTAGTGTTGTCAAGTTAGACATAACGATTGATAATTGTTTATACCGTGATATTACGTTCTATGTAATACCTAACGACTCTGTACCATTTCAAATGATAATTGGTAATGCTTTCTTGCGAAATGTTATGATGTTTATGAAAGATTGTATGGTTTGGTTATTGCCGAAAGATGATTGGATGAACCCAAACTATGAGTGGTTGAAAGATATTGCATATTTCTCTAGTTCTGTTGATTGCTTAGCTCACGTCAGTAATCCTGCTGTAAAAGAAGAAGTGACAAGGTTAGTAACAAGTTATGTGCCACAACAAAGTAAAGAAGCTCCTATACAATTAAAAATTGTTCTCAAAGATGACTTACCAGTATCTCAGCGGCCACGACGAATCTCATTCAAGGAACAAGAGGATGTTAATCGCCAAATCCAAGAATGGCTTGATGATGGAATTATCAGGGTGAGTTACTCAGAATATTCCAGTCCATTAGTGTTAGTGAGAAAAAAGGATGGTGGTTTAAGAATATGCATTGACTATAGAAAGATTAACAGTAAAATGGTTAAAGATGAATATCCACTCCCCATAATAGATGATCTTATTGATAAGTTGTCCTCAGCTAGAATATTTAGTGCATTAGACTTAAAAAATGGTTACTTTCATTTACGTGTACACAAAGATTCAATCAAGTATACTTCTTTTGTAACGACGACCGGACAATATGAATTTTTACGTGCCCCGTTTGGTTTAGCGACTTGCCCAAAGGTTTTTACAAGATTCATCACAAACATATTCAGAGAATTGATTGCCAGAGGTATTGTTATTGTTTTTATTGACGACATTTTAATTCCAGCGCAAGACGAGTATCAGGCTCTTGAGCGCCTGAAGGAAGTTCTGAATACTGCATCAGACTATGGGTTTTTTTTTTTTTTTTTTTTTTTTTTTTTTTTTTTTTTTTTTCAGGATGGGAAATCATCAAATGACTTCTCCCGCTCTGGGTGGAGCGGGAGGGCGTGTCAGACTTTTACTGACTAAAACCCACCCGTGTTCCATCAGTTGCCCATGTGCCAGGGTCACGGTATCTCTTTCGAACAATCACGCGACCCCGGCAGGCATCGGTCCTAGTAGACCCCTACACTGCTGCTGACATCTCTTTGAGGCGCGCGTGGAACACTGCGCGCCGTCGACCCGAGCTTGGTCCTTACCGGGCGGCGAGCTACCCATTGCTCGCCACCCGCAAGCTCGCGCCTACGGTGGCCGGGAGTCCGCTATTGACTCCCGACGCCCGGGGCGTCTCCTCCTGCGGCGGCTAGGGACGTGAGGGCGCAGAGACTGCCACTCCCTCACGCGCCCCGCCTCCTCCTTCGCGAGCATTACTGCTTCGCAGAAGGAGGTGACGGCTTCCCATTCCCTCTCGCTCCGTACCATGGCTCGCACCAGGGCCGGACGCGAGAGGTCGCCGCCGCCGATCGCCTCCACGAGGACACGGCGGTGCTCCGCCCAAGCAGGGCACACCTCCACCGTATGCTCCACCGTGTCCTCCAGACGATCCTCGCAATGGAAACACCCGGACGTATCCTCCCGCTTTATCCTGAACAGGAACCCACCGAAGCACCCATGCCCGGTGAGAACCTGCGTCAGGCGGAAGGTGAGGACGCCGTGACGCCTCTCTATCCACTCCTCAAAGAGGGGACTTACCGCCGCAATTGTGGCGTGCCCAGCACTGGGTTGCGACAATCGTACCCGCCATGTCGCCATGAGATCACACCGGAGCCCTGTCCGCCGTGCCGCGATTTGTCGCGGCAGCGGAGTTTCGCCCCGGCGTTTCGCCTCCTCGCGCCACTCCCACATGTGCGCGAGGACCTTTGCCTCCAGATCCCATGGCGGCACTCCGGCAAGGAGGCTCGCCGCCTCGCAAGAGACCGTGCGGTATCCCCGAATTAACCGGATGGCCATGACCCTCTGGGCCGCAAACAACCGGCGCGCTGGGCGCAGCCTCAGTGAGGGCGCCCACACCGGTGCCCCGTAGAGGGCCATGGACCGCACGATCCCCGTGTAGAGCCTCCGGCAGGAGGCGTTTGGACCCCCCAGATTGGGCAGGAGCCGCTTTAATGCAGCCCCAGCCCGCTCCAGTCTGGGAGCCAAACGTCGGAAATGCTCAACGAAGTTCCACCGGCTGTCGAGGACAAGTCCCAGGTACTTCATTGTCGACTCGACGCCGATGTGAACCCCTCCTACCGTGAGTTGGGAACCCGCAGGTGGCGCGTTCCGAGGACCATGAAAACCCATGACCTCGGACTTGTGCAATGCCAATCAGACTATGGGTTACAAATCAACTGGAAGAAGTCTCAGCTGTTAACCAGAAAGGTAGAATACCTAGGCCACATTATTGAAGGTGGTGCAGTAATGCCATCGCCAGGGAAAACAGATGCTGTTACAAAATTCCCTGAGCCTCAGAACTTGAAGCAACTGCATAGTTTTTTGGGACTTTGTTCCTACTTCAGGAAATTTATACCTAAGTATGCACAGATAGCGCAACCACTCACAGATATGTTGAAAAAAGAATGCAAGTTTGAATTCAGTGATGTACACAGAGCTATTTTTAATGATTTGAAGATGAAGTTGGCTACTAAACCAGTGTTGAAGATTTATGATCAACGAGCAGAGACGGAGCTTCATACTGACGCATCAGGTATTGCTTATTCAGCTATCTTAATGCAAAAAGGTGATGATGGAAATTTACACCCAGTTCATTATATGAGCCGAAGGACTACGGATGCGCAGGCCAAGTACACAAGCTATGAGCTTGAAGCACTTGCTATAATTGAAGGTGTGAAGAAGTACAGGCACTACTTATATGGAAAATTCTTCAAGATTGTCACCGATTGTAAAGCTTTCCAAATGACACTAAACAAGAAAGATTTAGCATCATCAACAAGAGTTGCTCGATGGATTCTATTTTTACAGGATTATGATTTCACAGTAGAACACCGTGACGGCACTGGAATGAGGCATGTCGACGCCCTGAGTCGAAACCCGTACGTAGCAGCCATAACATCTAGCTTACACCAGGATATAAGACGCGCACAGGAGTGTGACGAGGGCCTTAGTGCCATAATACAAATTTTGAAAGAAGGAAACTCATTTAAAGATTACAGTCTCAATCAAGAATTGCTTTATAAAGGATCAGATCAACAACTTGTTATACCTAATACAATGGAAAATGAAATTATAAAGAGGGCACACAGTAACGGTCATTTCGCGAAGAAGAAAACTTTAGAACTAATTAGCAAGGATTACTACATTGAAAAAATAGGAAAGAAAGTTGAAGATTATATAGCATCATGTATACCATGTCTACTAACGAATAGAAAAGAAGGAAAACAGGAAGGTTACCTTAATCCAATTGAGAAGGGAGACACTCCGTTGCATACTCTGCATTTAGATCATGTTGGTCCCCTGACAGAAACTCATAAGCAATATAACCATATACTCACCGTTATAGATGCTTTCACAAAGTTCGTATGGTTGTTTCCGTGTAAAAGTACCACAACGAGGGAAGTGTTGAATAAATTGGAGATACTACAGCATACTTTTGGAAGTCCAGAAAGATTCATCACAGATAGAGGTACTGCTTTCACCAGCAACGAGTTTCAACAGTATTGCATGAAGGAGGGAATAGAGTTATGTCATATAACTACAGGAGTACCTAGAGGTAACGGTCAGGTGGAAAGGGTTCACAGAACTATTATACCAGTACTTACCAAGCTATGTATCGAGAAACCAGGATTGTGGTACAGGCATGTAGGAAGAGTGCAGATGGCCTTAAACAGTACTTACCAGAGAAGCGTGAACACCACTCCATTCGAGATGCTGATAGGAAAGAAAATGAAGAGACAAGACGACATAGAAATATACGAACTACTACAACAAGAAGGACGAGACAGCTATATGGAAAATAGAGAAGATTTGAGGAAGAGAGCAAAACAGCAAATACTGGAAGTACAACAAGAAAATAAGAAGAACTATGATAAGCATAGAAAGGATAGTAGGAAATATCAAGAGGGAGAGTTAGTTGCTATAAAGCGAACCCAATTTGGGCCAGGGCTCAAACTCAAACCGAAATATTTGGGACCTTATCAGGTAACAAAAACTAAACGACACGACAGGTACGACGTGGAAAAAGTAGATATGATGGCAGAAGGTCCAGTCAAAACCACAACATCTGCAGATCATATGAAAAAATGGCCAGGTGACAAGGAGTAAAATCAAGTGAGTATGTAAGGGTTATGAAGTATGGTTGTTGTGTGCTGACTGTATGAAAGTGATAGGTGTTAAGAAATGTTTTTATTTTTTGTGTATTCTCTATTTTGTTATGTTCTAGATTCGTTTTTATACAGAGTTGTTAAGATTCAGTTTGTCAAGCATTACAGTAAACTAATTGGTCATATTGTATCACTAAGGTGTTTTGTATTTCTTTGTTAAGTTAAGATGTAACAAGATGTCAAGCCTAAATTGTAGTTTATAAGAGTGTCATGCTGTCTTTTATCTCTTTTTCTAGGAAAATAAATATTAAGATGTAAGCTGGCTACGTTATAGAAATAAAAGTTTAGTATGTCGATATGTAAAGAAAATATATTGTTGTGACATCAGTCACCTTCTGAAGTAAATGTTGGTTTGAAGCTATATTGTTTAAGATAAAAATTTCATTGTTTTTGTAGCTCATGTAAGACTTAAACTTAAGATGTTATGTATAGTTTTTTATGCAAGGTGTGATGTTGTGAGACCTATAGTACTTGTAACATGATGTCCGAGGGCAGACAGTGTGTAGGATGACCGAGTGTGGAATGAGTTTTGTGTAAAAGGGAACGTATGCTAAGGTGCGAGTGAAAGGTGCTTCAGTGTGAAAGAGAGGGAAGGAAAAAAGGAATATGGCGGGACTGAGGCGGTACGACGAGTGAGACGAGACGTGTTTTGATTATATTAAGTTTTCAATTTAAAAAAATACACAAGTTTTCTACGAAAAACATTCTATTATTTCACCATACGATCCCACATTTATGTGAAATAGTTTTTGAGTTATGAGGGGGTCAAAAGTGGCTCCAAATGGTTCGTGTAATATTACACACGGTGCTGCTCGCCAGTTCTGTTACTTGAACTTGGCTTGACACGCTGCCGCGTGTCTAGATGGTTTTAATCCTAACGACCCGCTTCGCTTATATGAATTTAGTAGAGTTTGTTTTGGCTTAAAGTCCAGTCCTTACCACGCTCTGCGCACTGTGCAGCAACTCATCGCTGACGATGGCGCTGAGCATCCCCGCGCTGCTGCCGTCACCTCCTCGTGCCTGTATATGGATGATGTTGCATTTTCTGTCAATACCGAAGACGAGGCGATTGACACCGCTAAAGATTTAATTGCTCTTTTTAAGGGCGCTCAATGGGACCTTGTGAAGTGGAACAGTAATTCAAAGTCTGTTCTTAATGAACTTCCCGCCTCTCATAAGGTGACGACTGAGGTTGAATTTGACAAAACCGCTGACCATAAAATCTTGGGTCTTCGCTGGTCTATAGACCAAGATATTTTCTATTGTAAAATCAACCCGCAAATTTCGAATACCGCGTGCACTAAGCGCACCATACTGTCAACCGTCGCGAGACTGTGGGATATCATGGGATTCGTCGCTCCTATTTTAGTAGCTAAACTTCTTATTAAGCAGTTGTGGCAGTTGAAGGTGGATTGGGACGTCCCTGCTCCTACTCATATTGTCAAGGCTTGGCAACAATTTACTTCAGAGTTACCAGCCCTAAACGAAATTAAAATACCGCGTTGTTTAGAAGTGAAGAACGACTGTGAATTGACATTGGTCGGGTTCGCTGACGCCAGTGGCGAAGCTTATGGTGGCGTAGTATACCTACACGTTGGCTCTGCCTCCGGCAATATTGTCCGCCTTTTATGTTCCAAGTCAAAGATCGCGCCTTCTTCGCCCATTACGATTGCTCGTATGGAACTTTGTGCAGCACTTTTGCTGTCAAAATTGCTTCGGACTGTTCTTGAGACTTATGACAACCGTTTTGCAATTAAAATTTACGCCTTTACCGATTCAAAAGTCGCACTCTACTGGATTAAAGGTTCACCGCACCGTTGGCAAACGTTCGTTGCCAATCGAGTTATTAAAATTATTGATAATATCTCCGCAGATAAGTTTTATCACGTTGCAGGGGTTGAGAACCCGGCAGACTGTCTGTCACGTGGTGTCTCTCCTGCTAAGTTAAAAGACCACCCTCTGTGGTCCCAAGGGCCCCCCTGGCTAACATTACATCCGTCGCAGTGGCCTATTACTGAAAATACGGAACCGCTCACGTTGGACGAGATACCTGAACAAAAGAAACTCGTTCACTCTGTTTTAATTCCCGCTGACGATTCTTATGTTTATGATACTCTTTGCCGCCTTTCGTCATGGAGTAAAATACTCCGTACGATTGTTTACATTTGTAGATTCGCTAATTTGTTACCACGTCGCGATTCCGTACATATAACCGCAGCTGATTTGAGTTTTGCAGAAAACAAATTGCTGAAACTTATCCAAAATAAACGTTTCAATAAAGAAATTTTAAATTTAAAACTGAACACACAGGTTTCATCGTCTCTTAATAAATTAAGACCGTTTTTACATATCGATTTAATCAGAGTTGGTGGACGTCTCACCCATTCTGATCTAAGTTACTCACAGCAGCACCCGGTACTTCTGCCAAGCCATGATTTTTTTGTTAACTTATTAATTGAATATTATCATAAGAAATATTTACACGCTGGGCCTGAACAGCTCATGTCACTATTACGGCAGAAATACTGGATACTGTCTGCTCGTCGTGCTATTCGTAAGGTAGTTCACGATTGTAATATTTGTTTCCGCGCTCGACCGCGTCCCGTCTTCCCGCTCATGGCTGACTTACCGGACTGTCGGACGCGTCAAGTTATTAAGCCGTTTACTCACACGGGCTGTGATTACGCAGGTCCTATATCTTACACTCCCATTCGCCGTCGGGGTGCAAAGGCTTTGAAAGCATATTTTTGCGTGTTCACTTGTCTCACAACTCGCGCGCTACATATTGAAGTAGCCACTGATCTTAGCACCGCTAGTTTTTTAGCTGCACTTAAACGGTTCTTGTCTCGCAGGGGCCCTGTCCAAGTAATGCACTCGGACAGAGGCACTAATTTTGTAGGCGCTAATTCTTATTTACGCGACTTATATAAATTTCTTAATAATGTCGAGTTCCGCTCTCGCTTCGAAGAAGAGCTTGCTGAAAACCGTATCACATGGAAGTTTAACTGTCCGGCCGCCCCACATTTTGGCGGATGTTGGGAGAGTATGGTGAAGGTCGTCAAGACGCACCTTTTCAAGGTCATCGGTCAACAGCTTCTCTCTTACGAAGAGCTAGTTACAGTGCTCGTTCAGATCGAGTGTTTGTTAAATTCTCGGCCTCTTACGGTTCTGAGTGCCGATCCCGCAGAACCTACCGCGTTAACGCCAGGTCATTTTTTGCATACCGCTCCTTTACTCTCATTGCCCGCGCCTGAAGTAGAGTCAGATAATCTCAACTTGCTTCAGAGACATTCTCTGCTTGATAAATTAGTGCAATCTTTTTGGAAGAGATGGAGAATGGAATATTTACATAGTTTACAAACCCGAGAGAAATGGAATACTCCGTCTGTGCCAATCAAGCCTGGCACGGTTGTTGTTATTATAACTGACAATTCACCTCCTTTATCGTGGCCATTAGCGATAGTAGAGAAGATTCTTCCTTCCAACGATGGTATAACGCGTGTAGTTTCTGTAAGAACAGCTAAAGGTACATACGTGCGTCCGGTCGTACGTTTGTGCCCATTACCTACGCAATTTTTGTAACCACAGTAGTTTAAGTGCTAACAGTTAGTTAGTTTAAGATTGTCGCAGTTTATCTTATATAAATCGCAGTTTCAATATTATATTTTCGCAGTTCTTTATTACACTTTATGATTGGGTTTAAAGGTGACCCTTTAAAAGGGGGAGGAAATGTTAGCGCCATCTATTTTTATTTTTGTTAAACTATTACGCAAGATGTCAAGCTAGTCCTTCCGCCAATCACAATCGTGCACCTGGCAAACCCCTTCTCGCCAATGAGCGTCGCCTTCTTTATGGCTCGCTCGAAAAAGACATTATGACAGTTCAAATATGAATTCCGGCGCGAGCGCATCTCGCTGTGTTTTTTTTAACCGCTGTACTATTTTATCGCAGAACGATATAATATGGATATTAAGTTCATAGCAGTCCCGCTGTTTCAATAGTGGTGTTATTTGTGGCTTCGACGGTTGAACCTGAAGTGCTGTGTTTGTGCCTCGAACATTGCCGACACGTGGTTGAGCCGAATTGTGAAGACTCCGGAGCAGAGCTGCTGGTAGATCGAGCGGTTCACGAGGAGGTAGGTTCACGGCTCCCTTATCCGTAACCCTAGGCTTGACACTTGCGTTCATCAGCTTTTTCTGTCCGCGTCGAAGGTATCTAATTTCGCCTTCCGTCGGAGCCCTACCACATATATTCGTTTGGTCTTTTTAGGGTTCCGTTGCCAAATTGCAAAAAACGGAACCCTTATAGATTCGTCATGTCTGTCTGTCTGTCTGTCTGTCCGTCCGTCCGTATGTCACAGCCACTTTTCTCCGAAACTATAAGAGCTATGCTGAAACTTGGTAAGTAGATGTATTCAGTGAACCGCATTAAGATTTTCACACTAAAATAGAAAAAAAAACAATAAATTTTGGGGTTCCCCATACTTAGAACTGAAACTCAAAAATTTTTTTTTCATCATACCCATACGTGTGGGGTATCTATAAATAGGTCTTCAAAAAATGGTATTGAGGTTTCTAACATATTTTTTTTCTAAACTGAATAGTTTGCGCGGGAGACACTTCCAAAGTGGTAAAATGTGTGTCCCCCCCCCCCCCCGTAACTTCTAAAATAAGAGAATGATAAAACTAAAAAAAATATATGATATACATAACCATATAAACTTCCACCGAAAATTGGTTTGAACGAGATCCAGTAAGTAGTTTTTTTTTAATACGTCATAAATCGTAAACCGCAATTTACCTTTCATTCAATCAACTCAAGTATAAAATTTAAAAAAAAACATTTAATTTCATAAATATAAACCTTATGCATAAACCGAGGATACCTAAAGGTTTGTATGGAACCCTCGGTGCGCGAGTCCGACTCGCACTTGGCCGGTTTTTAATAAGTTGTTGCAATGGTTTCTATACCTGGAGTAAGTAATTTTGATAGTCTCATTATTAGGTGATTTTCGCTTTTTTTATGGAGCCTGTCCCTATGTCGAATACACTGTAGCAACCCAGGTGTAATCCAAGGTTTTATAATTTTATGACGTCTTGGATATTGTAGTACAACTGTATTTAGTAATATAGCCCCCCTTTGAACTGACTTGAGGAAGTATTCCATAGCAAAATTTGCATCGGTTGACGTATAGATTGGTGCAAGAGCGGGAGATTTAATTGGTCTCAAAAAAAAAAGGTGAAACGATTACGATGATTGTTACGAAACTCTTTTGTCAATTTATAATGTAACCAAAGAAGCATAAAAATATAATAAACTAGCTTTTGCCAGCGGCTTCGCCCGCGTGGAGGTCGGAAATTATCCCGCGGGAACATACTATCGGGATAAAAAGTAGCCTATGTCCTTTCTCAGGCTCTAAACTATATGTGTACCAAATTTCATTCAAATCGGTTCAGTAGTTTTCGCAGGAAACCGAGACAGACAGACAGACAGACAGACCGACAGACAGACAGAGTTACTTTTGCATTTATAATATTATATATATAAAATATATATAAAATATAGTATATATAGTATGGATAGTATGGACTAGCTTTTGGCAGCGGCATCGCCCGCGTGGAGGTCGGAAATTATCCCGCTGGAACATACTACCGGGATAAAAAGTAGCCTATGTCCTTTCTCAGGCTCTAAACTATCTGTGTAACAAATTTCATTTAAATCGGTTCAGTAGTTTTAGCAGGAAAGCGAGACAGACAGACAAACAGATAGAGTTACTTTTGCATTTATAATATTATAAGTATATAAGTATGGATTTTGTGCAAATGCTTTCCTTGCGAAGCATGTGTGGTGTGACAGGAATTATGTGATAAGAAAACGGTGCTGTTTAAAAGAAGATGCAGTGACAACAATTTAAAATAGTATGCTTAGATAATATGGACATGGTGAGAGGATGAATGAGGGCGAATTACAAGGTAGATGTGGCTGGACACGCCGGACGGGGATGCCCTAGGAGAACATATAGTGTGACCTTATCGGTGATGGTCTTTAGAAAGGTCCGGTGTGTACTACTAGTAACCGGTGTGTGTGTATGACCAGATAGATGTATGAAGACAAATGACACTATGTAAGGATCGTAGCAGGTGGCGCTCTGTGGTTTCTGCGTACCCACATGAAAAAGGCGTGAGTTTATCTATGTAATCTAACCAGCATTTGAATGTGGCTTCGTCCGCGATTGACCCGCAAATTATTGTATTATCGAATCCGCAGATATGCATTATAAAAGTTCCGCCACATCACTAGTTAGTAACAAATACAGAACTCAACCTGTGTTAAACTTCATGACCAAAACAGATCGTGTCCTGTTTGTGAGCGCCCACACCAGCGGGCTGTCTGCCCGGGCGGCTATCTATTGCATAATATCGAATAAACAAATAATTTAAACTTGGACAGGAAAACATCTTTCGAGTCGGCTAGTATAATAAATCACTCAAGAGGGTCAAGTCCAAGAACAGCCAACACTTCCTTAACTTCGTTCAAGACAGGCGCTCTCCAATGTGCGAGGTAGTCTTCTTTGACTACGTCACGCAGTTCCTCGCAGTCCTCTTTACCATTGGAGCACTTCTCCCTGAAATGCAGCATCCTACCAGGTCCATTGTCCATCCCTCTGCTCCGGCACTCCGTCTTACAGGCCATTGGGGTGTGATTGTGCATGGCCGTGACTGAAGATACGTTGAAAAAGGACTTCACGGAATAACCTGGAGACAAACATCACACATCATATCATCCTTTACCCACATTTAGCCAGTTTTGGTTACTTTAAGACCCATTTAGTCAACCAGGCAAAAATCTATCCGACTCCGAGCTTATATCCGAGTATCCGACTTATATCCCGAGTAGAACATCCGCGAACATTCGACACTGTGCCACAGTTCACAAGTAGCGTAGAAGTTTCTAGGAACTTCCACAATCAACTGTTTACTGTTTAATCCCACTATTCGACAATAGATGGCGGTAGCGTCTACGTACAGTTTCGTAGTACTTGCTACTTGATAACAGATAGCGTTAGCGTTAGTGTTTCTAGTAGTTTCGAACACTGCCCCATCTTTAGATGGAATTAGCTTGACGTTTCTAGACTTTTCGATCTACGTAATATAATTTAAATATTTTTCATCGCATTATCATCATTATCAGTGCTCTGAATGAAAATTTAGTATAATAAAATAATCAGGTAATATTTTTCCAGAATTTTTATAATTTGTTAAAAATGTACCATTTTCGAGTGTTCAAATAAATATACTTTTTTGAGCGATGTAAGATCCAACTATATTTTTTTTTGAATTTTTCCCTACGTTTAAATGGGTTAAATTGTCGGTTAGGAAGATATCGTCCCCGACGCAGTGATTCGTCTAGTACAAGCTAGCGAGACAAAATTATTTTTTTACTTATTTTAATTGTTTACGTATATTTAAGGTGTCTTAAGCCGTTCTGTGTTCTCTAAGTCCAAAGGTGTGGATGCAAGATGGCAGAAGTCACCAAATGTTCTACTTTTGTCTACTGTTTTGTTTATTTGTTTATCGGTTTCGCTGCGTCTGCCTTCTTATTATGCAGGCAAGGCACTATTCATACATGTAGTATATAAAAAAAGACTAAAATGACAAAAATGTTGTAGACAAAAATGTCTCGCGGTATTTCAAAATTAAAATCAGAAATATGTGCAAAATAGGTTTTTATTTATTCACTTTATCAAATAAAATACAATAATAGTCCAAGACAACAACAATTATCCATACATATAAAATAACTCTTGAAACAAAATCGTACAAAATTAGTATTATCCGTCTACTATAATGTTTTATCTATATATAAAATTTAAAACTAATACATTGTTAAAATTACTACAAAATAAAATAGGTAAACATATTAACAATAAAAGAAAAATCTACCAAGCCGAATCTAATACTCATCATCAGAAGATTCCTCATCACCACTCTCCATTTCGCTAGAATCTTCCGATAATGAATAATCCGCTTCACTAAATTCGCAAACTGATGTTGATTGGGATGGTAATGAAGGTGGGACAATCAACTGCAGAACTTCTGGTGGTAATGTAGTGATTTTTTTTCGCGGTAATTCTCTGAATGTATTTATTACAGGATCGGACGTAATCAAAAGCATTCTCAGAAGATCCGTATTAGTGGCACAGCGTGATCGTTTTCTGGTATGTCGTTCCCGAAATCTACGACAGTCTTTATTTCTTGCTTCTTGGGCTTCTTCGGAAAGCTGTCCAATAGGAAGAAGGCAAGATTTAATGACTTCTGCACTGTGTACAAGAATTTTATGCACAGTAACGGGCATCAAGTACCACGAATACAGATCAAGATATAACTTTCTTGTATCACTACAATACTTTTCGAAATCTACACAGTTAATGTCATATCCCGATGACAAAGTTCTTAAAATTACATGAAATCTTCGCATAAGACTAACGTCTAATCCTGTAATTTCACTGCTTAATTCTGCATTAGAAAAAAATCTACGTGCTGTGTTTCCATCGTTCGTATTGCCATACCCAGGTTTTAGTTTATCCACAATAAGGCCCATGCGCTCTTTAAACGCTTTTTGGATCTCTTGTGAGCGTTGCTTAACAATAGCTTTATCGTTGTCTCCCCTAACTTGCCACTTTTTTATTTGTAAACGATAGCTGATATGAAGTAAACATTCAAAAGTGCGGATCCATGCATGTAAAGTAGATAAACCAAATCCAAAGCGTTCTTGGTTGCTGGGATAGTCCTTTGACTCCTCGTTCATAGTAGACGGAGTGGCACCACAAATATAACACTTCTGTGTTGAACGCGTGTCTGTTAAAGCATTACATACTTTGCCGTCAATCATGGTCAACAACAAATCGTGTTTAACAGAGATCTGAGTTCCATCAACGTTACATAAAGTGGGAAGAAGCTGACTTATTTCATCCAAAATTTTACTAGTTTCTTCTTTCGTAAACTCATTTGTCTCCTTGCTAAAAATGAATTTAATAGGACGACAATATAAGGTAGAAGAAGGTCGTGGATTTTGCCAAATAACAGTTTCGCCGTCAAGTAGTCTCAAGGGGACAAATGAGTACACGAACAGAAATTCATCTGTAGCGTTGATGTTCTCAAATCTCTGCTTATATGTACTATGCCCTGAACTCCCATCACAACCCCATTTGCTTATTAACGTATAATATGAACGAGGTAACACACTTGTAATGACTTTCGACTGAGCTTCAACTAATCGTTCAGCCGTTTTATCTAAAATCGCCTGAAGTTTAATCTCAGCTCGAGATTCAGTCACAGAAATATGTTCGTCAGAAGGACAGCAAGAAGCTTTGGACTTACCTAGGCTATAGAAGGATGGATACACTTGATGTCCCGCTTTCATTGACCACTTTCTCGTCTGTTTGTACGAGTGAGAAGTAAATTTAGAGTCTACATAATAAGCTAAAGCTTCGTCTGGACTCAATCGCCTACTCGCTTCAGAACTTATTTTTTTTAAACTTTCACCGGCCGCGAGACTTTCAATTTGTTTGGCAACACTTCGATGCCCTTCTTTCCGTGTTGCCAATTGTGCTGCAGTAATTAGTTCATTTGCACTTCGCGATTCTAAAACGCGATTCTAAAAGATCGTCTACTCTCCGTCTTTTTGTTTTTATTGATGACTCATCAAAGGTTTTCTGGGGTCGCCCTACAGAACGAACTCCCGATGATGTTGAAGGGCACGGCTTATTCACACACATTAACATTTCGATTCCACATCCTTCTAACCAATTTTTATGTTTGATGAGAAATTCATCCTTATTACACTTAGAAGATGTCCACTTTTCGTTTAATTTTGATGATAGGCTCGAAATTTTCATTTTGAGTTTCCTCAGTGAATCTTCAGAAGCATCTAGTAGATTATGTTGTACACATAAATGATCAAAAATGTGACTTGCTCTTTCAGTTTTACTATGTTTTAACCATTCTTCGAAAAACTCTAATTTTCTCATAGCTATGGCTCGTTCTGAAAGAAAGTAAATTACTTTATCTACGGGCGGTTTTGGGAGCCAAAAAATAAATTAAACTACGCCTGAATGTTTTAATTATAACATACAGAAGAATCTAGCCGGATACATTGGGATAAAAAAAGTTGCAATCCTTTAAAGTTTGAAGTTAAGAAAAAATATGTGGGATTATTTCAACATACTTATAAACTCTAAGTACGGCAAAAAAGTACATGTATTATTTTAAAATCAAGTCAAAATAGTAAGTACATACCTTCAATAGTAGAATCCATCACAAGAAAATCGTTTCACTTTAATATCAATTATTTGAGATGGTGTCACAAGTGTGTTAAAAATGCAACTTATTTACAAATGAAAATTGCGCTTCCTTTATAATTAACATTAACCCCTCCACAAAATTACTTGTTGAAGTAAGAAACAAATGATTTCTTAGAATTCCTTACCTGGGAAGGGTTGTTTACAAGTTGTTGTCACGAATTCCTGGAAATGACGTCATGAATTTTGTCCCGCTAGCTTGTACTAGACGAATCACTGTGCGACGGTTGGCGGTGTGCAAAAAAAAACACACGGTTGGCGATGATGATATTTAAACGAAGAACCGAGATGAATAATGACCCAATTAAAAAGAGATAAGGACAAGAGAATGGCGATGGTGCTAAATAGCTTTCTTTATTTCTAAATACATAGCTCACCAGGTGGGCTAGGAGTCCTGGACCTCCAAGTGTGAGCCAAGACGCGGGTCTTCGCCGGAGCCACCAGGTCCTTCTGAGCACCGTCCAGTACATAGTAGTTTGGGAAAACCAGGGCATCGAACGGCAAACCATCCGGCTCGGCTGCTGCGACGGTAGTCTCATTGTTTATCAGTTCAGCCCAGGTACCTCCCCTGGCAAGTATATTTTATTTGATAAATAATTTTGTTGTGTAAAAAGGTTATTACAAGTAATTTTGCACAATCATATTTTTAAATTAGATGAGGTCGGCGTTTCCTATCTGACTTCTCTGAAACGAATGGCCAAAACAAAGTCGGTCACAGTCTTTTCTAAATGCCAAACACTGCTCACATCATGTGAAGAAAATGGGAAAAGCGACCCAGTTTAGCAGTGATTGTGCAGAGACGACTCGAGTCGCATCCTAATACATGTCACTTCTGCCAGGGTCACGAGATTGTTCGAAAGATATACCGTGATCCTGGCACATGGGCAACTGAAGGAACACGGGTGGGTTTTAGTCAGTAAAAGTCCGCCCAAGAGCAGGAGAAGTCATTTGATGATTTCCCATTAAAAAAAAACAAGTCACTTTTTGTTCAGAAATGCAGAACGCGACTTCGAAAAAAGTGACATATGAACGCGATGATCGCGTAATGTGATAAGTGTTTTTTCATTATTTAATGTAATTTCAACAGTCTCTTAAGGTAATAAATTGTGCACAAACAAATAAATAAATTAAAGTTACTAGTACACAACAGTAAGCGTTTGCAAATGGAAAACGCGTTTTTGTTTTTACACAACTTACTACTAGGAGGCATGCCTTTTAAGTTCTGTCGTTTCCATATTTCCCGGCAATTTTGAATTTGGAACTGTTCTATATTAGAATGTGTTTAAATTTTGAATCTCAAAACAGTTGAAAGTATTAGGATTAATACTATTATTGTTTAGTCACAGCGTCGATTGGAATCTGTCAGGTTACGTACGAAAATGAATCTTTCTAAGGTAAATGTTCGTGCAATAATTTTCTACAACTTTAGAAGAGGCCTGACACGGCTCCAGTGTTTTGAAGAGCTAACATCTGTGTTCAGTGATGAAGCCCCATGTCTGCGGACTGTCGAACGCTGGTATTTAGAATTCCAGCGTGGACATACTAGTGTTAGTGACAAATCTCGCGAAGGACGCCCAAAATCCGCCTTCACTGAAGATAACATCATTGCTGTGAGACAACTAATTCTCGAAGATCGTCATATGACATATCGAGAGATAGAGGCTCTATTAGGCATCTCAAGGACAACCATTAATAAGATCTTGCATGAAGCGCTTGGTGTGAGAAAGCTAGTTTGCCGTTGGATACCGCATCTGCTTTCCGACGATCACAAGGTGGCTCGCGTCAGATAGTGAAAGAAAACTCTGCAAAGGTTCAACCGAGGAGAGTCAAATCACGTCTACGACATCATCAGTGGTGACGAATCTTGGATCTATGCCTACGATCCTGATTCCAAACAACAATCTACAATCTGGGTCTTTCAAGACGAGCCAAAGCCGACTAAAGTTGTTCGTTCTCGAAGCACTTCAAAGAAGACGGTGGCCACGTTCGTTGGAAAAACCGGCCATGTTGCGACTATTGCACTTGAAGATCGTAGAACGGTTAACACAGAGTGGTATACCATATATTGTTTACCACAAGTCATCGCCGAACTTCGAAAATCGAACTCAAAGCGACGCATCATCCTGCACCACGACAACGCAAGCTCACACAGCGCTCGTCAAACGATTGAGTATTTGAAGCAGGAAAAGTAGAAATTCTTGACCATCCTCCATACAGTCCTGACCTAAGCCCTAATGATTTCTTTACATTTCCTAAAATTAAGAAAAGTCTCCGTGGTCAAAGGTTCCAGTCCGGTGAAGAAGCAGTCGACGCTTTCAAGTCAGCCATATTGAACAGCCCCACCTTAGAGTGGAATAAATGTTATAATAACTGGTTTGAGCGAATGTAAAGTGTATTAAGCTACGTGGTGAATACTTTGAAAAACAATAAAAAGTACTATAAGGTTCTAATTGTGTTTTTTTTCTTCAAACGACAAAACTTAAAAGGCATGCCTCGTACAAGATATGGAATCACGTGGTGCCGGACGTAGCGAATAGCACCATCCCATTTCTTCCCATGGGTGTCGTAAGAGGCGATTAGGCGACTAAGGGACATATTGCGATCGCCAACCCGCCTGCAGAGCGTGGCGATTATGGCAATCCCCCTAAATTAGGAAAGACATATGTCCATCAGTGGACATCTTTCGGCTGAAATGATGATGATGATAATAGAAGAAGATCACAGGTTAAGACCCAGGCTAGACCCGCACAAACCAGACAGTAATGGCTCAAGGAAGGAGGTATAAGGAACAAGGCTGAAAATGATGATGATATAGATGGTAAAGAACAACTCACGGAGCCGGTACAAGGATCTCATCTAGATCGGTTACCGCGAGCCAGTCGTGGCGCCCTATACTGCGGTACAAGCAGTCATTTAGGGGCAGCAGCTCTCTCCTCAGATCCCTGAAGTCCCGGGAACCTCGGTCCTGCTGCAACCCAGACATTTGCGGCGGGTGCGAAAGCTCCGTGACCATCGCGAAGCCTTCGTCTTCATAGTATTTGAGAACCTTTTTGGTTTTCGGATGGAGCTGTAACGTTAAGACCAGTTTTAATCGATTTGTGGCGGCATCTACAATGCCTCATGCGAACTGTATCACACTGCCGTCACGCAAAATCTTGCTTAGCGCAAGCAGAGTTTACAGCGCGACTGGCATATATAATACAAAGTCCCAACATCAATCTTCCTCCCTACACAATGGAGGAAGATGAACTTTACACCGTATAGAATTTAGAAAAAATAAATGAATCGATTAAACAGATTTCAAAAGGTAACACGGTTACTCTTACAGTAAAACTTGTTCAAAGTGGTAATAAGCTATCTAAGGTATTTTTTAATTGATATCAAGCACTCCACGCTTTTTCCATTATTTTCGAGACGTGTGTCAGCATAATTTGTGACGTATTTCAGCGAAGTTTTTGAAGGCACTTTTGTTTGCTATCTATTTACATAAATGTCTCAAATTATTGTATTGTCATCGGGTAACACTACATAAATACGAAAAACTTTATTCCGACAGTCACAAATACGAATTTCAAAATATCGATTTTCATAATTCCGAATGATTCAAAATTCCGAATATAAGAACTCCGATTTATCATTACTCCTATTTCTATAATTCCTAAATTTCAATATTCCTAACGTTTATAATTACTATTCTCAATATACCGAGTTTCAATAGATCGAATAACAAAAAGTCCGACTTAATGATAATTCGAAACATCAAAAATACGAATTCCGATTATTTAAATACCGATTAATACAATTCCGAAATAAAAACGCCTTGTAAAACCGAATAGTATAATTGCTCGTGAGAGAGAAGTATAATATTATGTTTAGTACTAGCTTCTGCCCGCGACTTCGTCCGCATCAAAATTTTTGCTCCCCTGACCCTTCCCGTCGCATCGATTTGCCTGTTAGTTTTCGTCCATTTTTCGTTGCTGCTCGCTCCTTTTGAGTTATAGTGAGTCAACCTTAAAAGATAGACATATGCTCTCGCGCACTTTTTTTTAGAACTTTTTAAAAGGAACAATTCCGTCATACATTATTTTTGCGTTACTTTAACCGTTTACGCAGCGCACGCAACGGAAACTCTCAAAAGGAATAAATTTTCCCCGTTTTTGCAACATTTTTCATTACTGCTCCGCTCCTTTTAGTTGTAGCGTGATGTTATATAGCCTATAGCCTCCCTCGATAAATAGGCTACCCAACACAAAAAGAATTTTTCAATTCGGACCAAGTGTTCCTGAGATTAGCGCGTTCAATCAAACAAACAAACAAACAAACAAACTCTTCAGCTTTATAATATTAATTATTAGTATAGATGAGGAGGTAGAATTAAAAAACATGCAAGCAAGCATGCAGCATGCAAGCAGACATGCAGCTTGCAAGCAGACATGCAGCATGCAAGCAAGCATGCAATATGCAAGCAGGCATGCAACATGCAAGCAGGCATGCAACATGCAAGCAGGCATGCAACATGCAAGCAGGCATGCAGCATGCAAGCAGGCAAGCAGCAAGCAAGCAGGCATGCAGCAAGCAAGCAAGCAAGCATGCAGCAAGCATAGTTTCTGTCATGGCTCCGACGCTGCGGGGTTTGGGCGGCCCCACGCGTGCTTATCGTCGCAGATGGTCTTAACGCTCACCACCGCAGCTTCGGCTTGCTGGCCGGCCCAGCCTCAGCCGCGGCGGCGGGCCTTCAAACCACCTGCTCCTCAGCTCGCGGGCCGGCCCACCCCTCCGCGCCTACGCGGGTTTAAATTACACTCTAGGGTAGGGCAGACAAGACTGCGTGAAGTCGGTATTGCAGCGATTCGCTTCTGTCACTAAATTTTGTAGTACAACATTTTGACTTATAGTTTATTCGGAGCGTTGAAAATCGGAATGTCGTTTTTCGGACAGAGAACCCTTCGAGCATTTGATTCTTCGAACGTATGAAAATCGGAAAACTAACAAATCGCATTTACGACTTTCGGTAAAATAAATTTCGTGATTGTTAATAATAGACATTTTAATTCTTAGGTATTATGAAATTCGGACTTTTGACAATCGGAACAACGAAATTCGGAATAAAATATTTCGGAGTATTTGGGTGTTCCCATTGTCATCGGTTCTTGATAATTTTGCCAAATTTCGAGTTAATCCGACGTTTTGAAGGGGGTCAAAATCATGTTCAAAGTTATTAACATACGGATGAAGCTTATAAAAGGGTGTTAAAAACTAAGGTTGTACATAATTAGGTTTAAGATCAAATACACACATACCCTGACGATGTACATATACACCTTGTCAGCACCAAAATGCTTCATCAGCTGCATCCACTCAATGACTTGCACTGATATGTCATTTCTGTAATGCAGCCATTTTACGCACACGGCAACGGATGTGCCGTTCCGGTTGCGACGTGACGGCACTTTTTTCTCATAGTTTAGAGGATCTTCGAAAGGAGCGTTCTGAAAACAGTTTTGATTCGAAATTGGTTATTCCGTTAATAGGAACACGAAATCACTTCACACAAAAATAAGCTAGATGGGGTCGACATTTCCTTACAAAGTGCCTTGAGATGAAATGGCAATTCCGGGGAAGCCCTCTTTCAAAGAGTCCAGATATAATCTTGGTCAGATCACGGGAGGTTCAAGTAGATTAGTGTTAACGACACTGTTTTGAGTGGAGGTAGCTATACTGTTTCGTACTTTGTGGCGAGGCCCAAAAGGAGCGTAGAGTGTTATTATAAATTAACAGTATCGTATGTTTGGCTTGACGTCACCAGCGTTATTGGCAATTAAGGATTTACAAAAAAGAAGAAGTTATGTATAAAGAATAACACATGTATATTCAAGATTGGCCTTGAGACTTGATCGTGCAGACGTTTCTAACGAAGTGACTAGAAGAGACGAATTCGAAAATATGTAAAAAGTAGTAGTTTCGCGGGCAAAATAATAATAATGATGATAATAAGCCGGACATAGTAGTGATAGATCGATCAGAGCGTCGCACAATGATTATTGATATAGCAGTCCCGCATGACGAGAACCTCGTGAAAGCTGAACAAGATAAGCAGATCAAATATCTTGACTTGGCTCGCGAGGTTGTCGAGATGTGTGATGTGGATACAGCAGTCATTGTGCCGATAGTCGTGACGGCCAATGGCATAATAGCCAAGAGCCTCGACCAACACCTAACGAGGTTCTCGTTAGGCAGCTGGATCAAGCGCTTCATCCAGAAGGCGGTATTACTGGACACGGCACGTATAGTGAGAAGGTTCCTCTCTCAGCAGCCCTGACAACCGGTACCTTGGATCCTGTTTCAGATGTTTTTATAATTTTTGTTATTTTAATATTTAAAAATGTAATTTATATGTTACAAAAATTTGAATAAAGGTTATATGTTACAAAAATTTGAATAAAGGAAATGATGATAAAGTAACTTACGAAAAGAAAGTGTTGATGTCTACGTCACATTTAGGACAATTTAAAACCATATAAACTAGTAATATTGACAAGTTGGAGTAGTAACTTAAATTAGATCTTTTCAACAAAATATCTCGAGTGTATTGGGAGTTTCGGCATATTTAACATTATGTCGATCAACACTTAGAAACTGTCCAAAACGGCTTAACTCGTATGCCGTTTTAGGAGTTATATAGGAGGCCATGTTTTAAGGGCTGATTGGCTGAAAGATGACGTTTGCATGGTATAAAGTCATACTTGCTTCCTTCTTACATACTCGTACTTCCAAACAAATGAAGTCGTCATGATAAGAAATATTCTCCTTGAGATCTGTCTATTGGTGTATATCTTGCCGCTATTGGGCGTCAGGACAAGATCGGCCTAACTCCTTTAGCACGAAATTCAAGTGGGTCGTGAAAGAATTTCTTCGTTCACAAAACCTGCGCAATCATTACATAATAGTGAAGCCGACTGCAATATAGTTGAGAAAAGGCAGAAGATCATGTTCGGATGAATCCGGGCGGTTGGTGACGTTACCTGTACATCCATCACGTTGGTTGCGAGGCCGCATGGACCCGTGACAACGGCAGCCGCAATGGGAGCTATTTCCACCTCTGGGAGGTGTCTCCTACACTTGCAGCCCAGGATATAGGGTTCATTGACTCCGTTGGTGGGACCGCCCCAATAAGGGTGCCAGCCGTACAACGCTTCAGCCAACTCGATCTGCGGTTCATTGTCGTCAGGAAACCTAAGAACGAAAGGATATACACGATGAAATTATGGTTGTTTCGAAACTGAGGCAGAACGATTTCGAGACCTCAGTAATACTATCAAGTCATAAAGTTTGCTTCCAAATTTGAAAAGACAAATGCGCTAACTCTGAGAGCGTGAGAAACAATAGTCCACTAGTCGTAACGTAGGTATTGCTCGTAACGCACGCGCTGCCGACAAACTAAGAGCCATTCGTAAAGAGTAACCATGGCGTGTCTTGCCGGCTCTTCTCCATAGGAATCAACAAATTGGAACCGTGCACCTAGCTTTCATAAGTGCCCATGTAGGTTTATGAGGAATAAAAATATATTGACTTGGATTTTTGAGTGGACGCCTTTTGACTGAAATGACTGAAGCGCGACGGTCTTAGCCCTTTAAAAGTAAGTACTGTGCTTTGTAAACTCAGGAGTAGGTAGTTATTCGCTGTAGCGCGACGGGACAGCAACCCAACGTCGCTCGCGGATCCAGCCGATCGTGGTGGAATACATTTGGCTCGAGGTTTCGAGTTTTTCACAATTGTACGTATACATCTGCCATGTATTGAATAAAAAATAACTTTAAAATAAACACCTGTGGTGCGCACAGGTGTTTTTGTTCATACTGTAAGTGCCAATAATAAGATTGTTTTTATATTTATACAGAATACTCAAATAAAAACTAGCTATTGCCCGTGACTTCGTCTTCGCGATAATCGATACTAAAGAAATCGATAGGAAGTACAAAAATTAAAACTAAAATAATTATTAAACCAAAAGAAGCAGAAAGCATTATTATCAGATACATTCTGATAATAATGCAAAAGACCGCGCGCCAAGCTAACAGTCTGATGAGCGTTCTTGAGTTACACGCGAGAATTCTGAAAGCCTAGCTACTCTTGGCGCAGCGAGTGCGATTCATCTGTAAACGACGCCTGGATTGCAGAACGGAAAAATGATCTGACGAGCGACGATACCGATCTGATCAGAGTACTAGCTGTAGATTTGGTACAATAACGCGTATCAATGCGCAATTAACCACTACTGTGGGACATCTGGCAATTATTTTATTGACTAAGCGACTGTCTCCGAACTTGCTTTCAAGCCTTATACATATATAAGACGAAGAATGGAGACGTGTATGCGTTCATTGTACGATACGTCGTTACTCAAGCCCCTATTCCAGACGATCAGACGCTTGCTGATAAATTACAACACAACGCTCAACACTCACAACACCAAAACGCAGGCTACGGTAAGCAATAACGAGACGCGGTACGTACAAAAGAATACGGCTTGAAGAAGAACTTGAAGAAGAAGACACCGATCTCTCTGTAAAATGGAAAATACATAATAGGGACCCAGATGACATGGATGGTCTCATGGATGGAGGGGTATTTCTCGTTGAACATTCTGTTAAATCCTTTCATAGGGCAGCAGCGCCAACACTGCCCGAGGATATCACCCTAATCGAGAAATACGCAATCGGACTCTAATCAACGAGCGCTGCTTCACTGGAATACAGCTCCTGGCGAGAGCCCACGCATACTTCCGCATCATTGGCGTCATCTTCACTGACATCAGAACGTCATAATCCAAACGAGTCATTGGCCTCTGATGCAACGATGAATGAAGAAGTTAGCGTGCTTGACGCAAGTTTTAGATCCCCAGTATCTTCACCCACAGACAAGACCCCGCGCGATGATGCGAGTGGCTATGTTACTCCACTCAGCTCCATTTCCACGGCTCCCACTCATCTATTCAATTATGAGTCTTGAGGCCTAATATAACCCAGTATATACCTATCCCACATCTGAAACCAAATGTTACGAGCTCGTGTTTGGGTTAAATTAATTTAAAACAATTTAAAAAAACACTAATCAACTAATCCAAAATACCGCAGTTATCACAATCGTCAAACAGATTCAAGCGAGAACAATCATTTGTCTCGCTTGAATCGTATTCGGTCGCATTCGTAATCGAACTGAACTTTCAGCCCGACAATCCGCTATTTATAAGCCGAGCAGAAGATTCGCGATCATTCGCGACTCTTTGCAACATTTCACAGGTAGCGTAGATGGCGCACAGTGATTGAGTGACAGGAGCTCGATTTTAATTATATGATAACAGATGGTGCTGGCGTATCGTTTCTAGTCTTTTCGATCTACGTAAATGATTGCTTGAGATAAATTGTCAATTTAGTTTTTAAGTACTTCTTTTCTAGAGCCCGAATCACCGGCAGTTTGCCACCCTATTCCTGATACCAGTGGTGAACATGCATAACAATATTTTTATTTTTGTGTCTAATATATTTTAATAAAATTAATTAACATTAATAACTAATAGTATAAAAGAACTAGCTCAAAATTGCTGTATTCGATTCTAACAATTGTAAGGAAATACTTCAAGACAAAGCTTCACTCACGGACGCTTCCTGCAGACCCTCCGTAGGGCTGATGTCGATTTTTGGGGCGTCTGTATCGTGGTTACTTTTCGGCGAACTCTGCAACGATTGCACCTATAATTGTTTTAAACAAATTTCGAAATACGGAAGAGCGTCGACCAACACCTCAAGAGCCTCTCATTGTGCGGCTGGGGGGCTAAGGGCTTGATTCGGAAAGCAGTACTCACGGATACGGCACGCATAGTTAGGTGGTTCCTCTCTCTAAAGCCCTGCCTGACCACTGGCAGCTTAGACCCTGTACCTTATGCTGATGGACATTATTTAATGTATTTTTTTTTAAATTTTATAACATAACATAACTTCACGCCTTATTTATCTACAGTAACACCCACTAAAAAAAATGTAATAAATCTAACGTAAAAACATATTAACAAAAAAACTGAACTCACCACAATTGACAGAACAGCTTCGGCACAGGTGTCACATCGGTGTAGATCAAAATCCTAACCATGGGCTCTTCAAACCGGTCATCATAGTAAGCTCCATACACATAAACGCTCCCGTTTTCGACCTTGAGGAGTTGCCAAGAGCTTGCCGCGTACTGCAGATCACTGACGGTAGGAATATTCATACAGGAGTTATCGGTATACCTCTCTGGGTATAAAGACCGGTGGTTCCAGTAACGAAAAGGAAGTAGTCTTGTGTTAGAATGAACGGGAATCGGTGGCGCAGGATTTGAAGCGATAAATGGAGTGCGACCCCGTTTTGATTGGGACCGGAGAGACAGCCATACTGGGATGAAGGCAAGGACTCCTGCAATCGCGAGTGCCAGGCCCCGCCGTTGTTGGATGGCAGCAATCAGTCGCATTTTAGCTGTAAACAGGAAGTAAGACTAATTGTACTGGGATTTTTTTGTTATTGGCCAAAAGGAATTTGTAAGAAGTGGACCGACGTCTGGAGAATGATGGGTATATAAGGTCACCTCCATGGAATTTTAAAAAGAACTCCCCCTCCCCCGTGAGCTAACATTGGAACCCCCGCACCTAACATTGGAACCCCGGCACCTAACAATGGACCCCGTGTCTTAACAATAGACGCATGGGTCAGACCAAACCATTCCTTTTTGAACGCTACCGTGCCTTTTTTTAAGTACTTGCGGACGCAAAATTGACAATTTTCAGAAACTGCGCGATATTTACTGGGCCGGACGGTAGCGAGGAGCGCTTCGACCGATCGATCATCAACTTCATCATCAGCCTATAGCAGTCTACTGCTGGGCATAAGCCTCTCTAATTGCACGCCATTCAGCTCGATTCTCGGCAACTCATTCAGCTGCCACCAGCCACACTATGAAGATCGTACTCCACCTAGCCTGAGGGCGTCCTACGTTTTGCCGATTCGCGGTCTCCATTCTAGAACACGTCTGCCCAACGGTTCTACGGCTTTCAGCAGGCACGGCACTTCAGCTTGCTACGTCTATGAGCTAGGTCGACAACTATGGTTCTCTGCCGGACACCTCATTCCACATTCTATTCTTCAGATATACTCCAAGCATAGCTCGTTCCATAGCTCGCTGAGCCGTACCGTGAATGTCCAAGTTTCAGCTTCATAAACCATAAACAGGCAGGACGCACTGGCTTTAATCTTTAGGTCGTGCGGAATACGTGACAAGATATTGGAGACTTAACCAGGCTAAGGCCCAACCGCAGCTGTAAAGCATTAGATGATAATGAAGATCACGATGATGATGACTATTTATTATGAATGAAATGTAACGTGACTTACCTCTGTGATAGCTGCTTACCAACTGCACTAGTTGTTGACAACGACTGATTAAATTAGTACAATGTTTTAAGTTGTTTATTTGACTTTTGCAGTTTGTCCGTGTGTTATTTGATTACTTACGTCTTCTTTCTTTTATTACAATTAATGCACCTGCTTATATAAAAGTAAAGAAATATGTTGTTACTTGCAAACATGTTTATGTAACAACAGGTTTATGTTTGCATAGTTCATTATTTGCTCAGGTTAGAAAAATAAGCGAAGGCGTGGTTTTCAAGGCTTCACGAAGATGAATTCTAGGCCGATTTCATTTAGATTGGGCCATGGAAGCGCTTAAGCTCTAGAGGATTAGTGGGAAAAGGTAGTAAGGGGACTTGAATTTAAAATTGCCTTTATTTGAATTAGGCACGTGGCCATTTCCTCACCGGTAAAGTGAGTAGTGTGCGTAGTCCCAGCGGAAAAGTGTCGAATTTCTTAATTTCAGTTTAGCAGATATTTAGTGTATGACGTCGTGTAATTGTGTATGGTAAATAAAAATTTGTGCATCCAACCATTGCGGAGATATTCAACAAAAACTGTTTCCGCTGGGACTACGTATTCCTAGCGGCACTTTTTTTTCCTATGGACGTACAAGCAAAAAAATACATACAATAATTAGTGTGTAACGAGAGGTAAATGTGTATGTTAAAATGAAATTTGTGTGTCTTATATTTGTCAAGATATTCAAGTTGCCGCTGCGCTGACGTTTGACTATTTGATGAAAATCATATAAAACGGTTTAGCGCAGAGTTGTAATTTTTTACGCAGGTTGCTTTTAATTTGTATGTAATGTGTGTGAAAATTTGAAAAAAACCTACCGTTCAGAAGATATATACGTAAAAGTAAAATAAGGTTATTAGGTCCAAGTACTTAAAATAGGAACTCTAGAGCCTAACTCATCTCGTTTATTTTTATCTTGTAAGGGTCTACAATGTCCTGCCAAGTTGCATTTATGTGCTCTTAGTAATTAGGTAATGAGCAGTGGCATAATTTACTACGACTGGAACACTATATTTTATGACATCCGATTGTAGGACTTTTTAAAGGGAAAGCAAAATGAAACTTATTCCAATATTTAGTGTATTAATGCAACTATTCACATGTAAAATTTCAGCCCATTACACTGAATGATTAAAGAGTTATAATAAAAATAACAGAACAAGAGCAATCCATCGATAAATCGACCAAGTTTGAATGGCTACATAAAAGCGGCCGTGCAGTATAAAGAATTAACGTTCTAAAATTTCCAGTGTTTTACAGTTATTGGATCGGTACAGGTGTGCACACAATTCATGAAGAAGTAACTACTTAATAACTTTCGTCATAACAATAGTAGGTAACTTGATTTCTTTAGACTTACGAAATTATTACAATAATAATTCCATCTGTATTATAAACAAATGCATTTATTTGTCAGAATATTACGAAAAAATTGTTACAGTAGGTAATTATTATGTCCTTAATATTCTGCTGCTTCCAGCGCACAAATATTTTGATGTTACACGGTACAATTTGATTAAATAGAAATACTAATAATAATAAGAAACTGGATTAATAGTATACATAAATAAAATCCTACAACAATATAAATTAAAAAATTAAAATGAAAATCTCCAAAAGAATATACCGTAAGCCCATACAAAACAATAAAACACTAACCGAACTAATGAACTTATAGAATGTGAAAATGTGAGTAAATGATGCAGACCAGAGCCAGGACAAGACGACAGGCACACCCACCATCTCCGGACTTGTCGCTCAGCTCCGCCTCGCAGCCGCCGGGACGCGCCTCCACCGTGAGCGTCGTGTCACCGGTCGCTGCGGTTGCGTCGAGCTCGAGCGACGAGTTTTTCTCCCCACCGTCGTCACCAACACCACAACGGCGGCGAGGAAGAGGACGGCCACCAGCGAGCTTGGGACCTCGAAGCCAACAGGCCTCGAGCAGGGTCCCCGCTGCCGGTGGAAATGTGTCGCGCATGCGATGGACGCAGTCCATAAATGAAAATGTGATGCGCGCATATTATGAGGCTACAGAGGGAGGAATTAACCTGACAGCGTACCGAGTTCGGATGCACTCTCTGTTTCAGGTACTTGAACTAGCCGTCAACGTCTCGGCCCAACGATTGTCGGATCAGGTGCGCGTCATTCAACACAATCATAGATTGGATGACGCTACACTTGATCGGCTGCGCTTGGAAATGCAGAATAATCCTGCTAGTAACCCTCCCCCATCCGAGAATGTCATGCATGCGTCTGCCGATATTCTGCTACAGGCCAACCAGCATGATGAGGAGGAGGAAGCCAGGGCTATATCTGCAGATATCCTGTACAATGTGGACATAAGGAGCATTCTGGAGGATGCGATCCGTGAGTACCGGTTCATATCACCAGACCTTAGACCACGGCTACCACGTTTGCCCATGAATAAAAAAAACAGAGCACTGGTGTGCGCCCTGGATGCGCTGCTGCCAAATTTTATTGACAGCAGTGCAGACCTTTGCGATACACATTCAATCTTGTATTGCATGGCTGTTGCGGCTTGTCGTATAGCTCGAGTCAAATTCCCAAACATTGATCGAGCTGTACGGCCAAAACCTGTCGCACCAGCCTGCAATGCAGGATTGAGCGTCGTAATAATGAGACCAGGGTGCTCATCGCAAAGCTCATCTGCTTCAGGGAGGGCAATACACGCCCAAGAGTGATGCGCTTTGTGAAGCGGGCATTCTCGGGAACTAGTATTAGTCCCCGAGAATATATATCCCGTGTCACAGAGCGCATCGACTTCCTGAAGCAGAAAGTTTATGCATGGGCAAACCGTATCCGTCGGTATAAGCGAAGAGTGGACCGGTTCACTCAGAACCGCATGTTCCAGACCGATGAAAGGTGGGTGTACTGAGCCTGGGAGCGGCCCAATCCAGCTCAAGGTGTGACTGACGCGTGTCTACCAAATAATAACGACATGAGTGCTTTTTGGCGAAGCATTTGGTCGGTGCCCGTCAGTCACACTGAATGACACTGGATTTGTGTTGTTGAGCAGGCATGTGAGTCAATACCAAACATGGAGGCTATTATCATCAGCCCTCTGGATGTGGCCCGTGCAGTCCATCCGTTGCCTAACTGGAAATCGCTAGGACCGGACGGACTGCACAATTTTTGGATCAAATGGCTCCAAAGGTCACATGCCTGCTTAGCCTCACAATTCCAGTCATCTTTAGAGACTGGGTCGCTACCACTGTTCTTTACGACAGGAGTTACCCACCTTCTTCATAAATCGGGTAGTACTGCGAAACCTAAAAATTATAGACCAATAACTTGTTTACCGACGGTCTATAAAGTTCTTACATCCATTCTTAGAGCAAAAATATCGCACCATGTTGAAAGTAATGCTATGATGTCGGTGTCTCAGAATGGATGTAAGAATGGGTCCCGTGGTACTAAGGAGCTGCTCCTTATAGACATGGCCATAAGCCAACAGGTTCGTAGATCTCGGAAGGATTTGTCGACATGTTGGATAGATTATAAGAAGGCCTATGCCACACACATGGCTCATGAGGGTGCTGGAATTGTACAAAATAGATGCAACTCTACGCACCTTCCTGATGTCGTATATGAGGCAGTGGAGGAAGGTTCTTTTCCATCCAGGATGTCCACAAATCCAGCAGATCAATGAACCGATCAGGATTGAGCGAGGAATATTTCAGGGCGACAGTTTGAGTCCGCTTTGGTTTTGCTTAGCCTTGAATCCTCTAAGCACTCTGCTGGAGGATTCAGGTCTAGGCTATAGATTGAGAAGAGGTGGTCAGGTGATATCACACCTCCTTTACATGGAACTCTTTGCCCCCAACAATTTGCGACTGATGGAGCTACTGAAGGTAACAGAAACGTTCAGTAGTGCCATCAGGATGGAATTTGGTGTGGACAGATGCGCAGTTATGCATGTAAAGCGAGGGGGGATTGTAGAATCCGTGGGAACCGAACTTACGGATTATATACACCTTAGATCCCTCTCCTCAACCGAAACCTACAAATATTTGGGTATGTCGGAAGCATTAGGCATCAATGCTACCGACATGAAACAATCGCTGAGGGAACGCTTCTCTGGCCGCCTGAAGAAAGTATTTAAGTCTTTTATCAGGCGGCAACAAGGTGCGTGCCTTCAACGATTGGGTCATGCCGGTTTTGATGTATTATTTCGGCATACTCAAATGGACTCAAACGGAACTAGACGCTCTGGATAGAAAGGTCCGTACATTGCTGACGGCTGATCAGATGCATCTCCCACGGTCATCAGTGATGCCGCGGAAGTGTGGGGGTCGAGGTTTCTTAAACGCTAAAACCCTCCACAACCGCGAGATCTGCAGTCTCAGGGAATAATTCCTTCAAACTGACGTGGGGATGCACCGAGATGTGATTGCAGTGGATAAGGGCCTAACCCCGCTCTCCTTGGCGAACGAGAACTGGCGCAAACCTGCAGTATTAGATACTATGGATCGTAAGGAAGTATGGCAAAGCAAAGAGCTTCACGGTCGCTTTTTCCGGGCTCTCCATGGGCCTGATGTAGACTTTCTGGCGTCCGTATCCTGGCTGCGTTTCGGTGACCTCTTTGAGGAAACCGAAGGTTTTGTCTGTGCGATTATGGATGAATCATGACGAATAATTATCGGAAATACATTGTTAAGGACGGTACGGTTGACATCTGTCGGGCATGCCACCGTCCCGGTGAATCCATCCGACATATTGTTACCGGTTGTTCTCGTCTTACTAACGGCGAGTACTTGCACAGACACAATTTAGTAGCTAGGATCATACACCAGCAACTTGCTTTGCAATACAACCTTGTGGAATCTGAAGTACCATACTATAGGTATGTGCCCGACCCAGTTCTCGTGAATGGTCACGCCACATTGTACTGGGATCGATCTATCATCACAGACAGGACTATTGTAGCCAATAAGCCTGATATTGTGATGATAGATCGACGAGAGCGTCGTGCAATGATTGTTGATATCGCTGTTGGCCTAATAGCGAAGAGCCTCAACCAACACCTCAGGAGGCTCTCATTACACGGCTGGATCAAGGGCTTGATTCAGAAGGCAGTACTCCTGGACACGGCACGCATAGTCAGGAGGTTCCTCTCTCTAGAGCCCTTAGCTTGGACCCTGTTCCCGATGCCGATGGGTCACAATTTTTTATATTTTTAAACGGTTTTTTTTTTTAGATATTTGTTAAAATATCTATATCTATACTTTATACTTTATAATATTATAAAGCTGAAGAGTTTGTTTGTTTGATTGAACGCGCTAATCTCAGGAACTACTGGTCCGAGTTGAAAAATTCTTTTTGGGTTGAGTAGCCTATTTATCGAGGGAGGCTATAGGTTATATAACATCACGCTACAACTAAGAGGAGCGGAGCAGTAATGAAAAATGTTGCAAAAACGGGGAACATTTATTCCTTTTGAGAGTTTCTGTTGCGTAAACGGTTAAAGTAACGCAAAAATCATGTACCACGGAATTGTTCCTTTTAAAAAGTTCTAAAAAAAAGTCCGCGAGAGCATATGTTTATCTTTTAAGGTTGACTCACTATAACTCAAAAATAGCGAGCAGCAACGAAAAATTTACGAAAACTAGCAGGCAAATCGATGCGACGGGAAGGATCAGGGGAGCAAAAATTTGACGCGGACGAAGTCGCGGGCAGAAGCTAGTTTAAAAATATAATTAATATGTTAGAAAATGAATAAATGAAAATAAGAAAAAAAACATTAACAACAGTAGTCATTTCAAAAGTCAAATTTTCAAAAACTTAACGGTGTAATAGGGAATAATTCAAAGTAAGTAGCTATCTACTTAGCGCGCGCTTCCTGTTCTGTTTTGTTTATCAGTCACAAACTTGCAGCCAAGGACAACGTGCGTATGCGCTCTTTATTTTGCTATCAACGTAATTTTATGTACTTATTGGACTCGGATATTGACGTAGTGCAAGTGACTGTGACATATTTAGTAAGCCAGTAGTGAGAATGATTGTAAGATAAACAAGGTAAGATCATATATTACGTACTTACTACTAAAATAATGAAAATTTGTTTTGTTGGAAGGTTTAAAGTGACAGTTAGTGAGTAGTTCAAGTGACAACTGTGTTTTGTTACTTACCTCTCGACGATGCCGAAAACCTAAAAGTGGCCTATGTCTGCTTTTTATAGACTGATTTCACCTATAGTGTAGTTAGTACCTATAGTGTTTATGAAAGCCATTATGTAAATACCTATAATTGATGAAACTCTGTCTAGCTGTTTAAAAGTTACAGTCTCTTTTTCGAACTTGTTTGGAATTATTATGTGTTTAGACGTTGTGTTGTCTAATAGAGTTGAGGAATAGCGAAGGGCACTAATTGTCGTGAATAAAACAACTCCCAACTGATCCCAATGAAAGAGTGAATATCAATGAATTTATTATACAAAAACGCTCTGCTTATATACATTTTTGGAATGCTTATTTAGGAACAATTTGCTATTGTTTACAATAATCGACCAATAGCGTTGAGCCTCGCGCGCATGCGCGCGGGCGCTGTGTAGCTCTCGGAACTATTCGCTGGAAAGGCATAAATAGGACGTGCGAGCTGGGCGCGATCCTTTTCACCGGGCGCCGTCGTCAAGTCAAGATGGAAGACTGCCTGCTGGTCCGCGGAACGCGTGTGTCTTCAGCGTCGTGTGTCCACGTGTCCATCCGCATGAAATGAAGATGCTGCTTCTGCTTGCTCTGCATGCATTAACAAACCGCTTCTTTCGAAGCGAACAGCCAGGCGTGTGCGGCGTTGTGATAGCGTTCGTGCCGCGTCGACTTATCTTATTTCTTGATGGTCAAAACGTACTCGTCTTTTTCAAGACGGTTTGCTTCACTGTTTCTTCTTGCAGAAAGTCAAAAACGTGGTAAAGGTAACTGGTTCAGAGGTATGAGGTAATTGGTTTGGTGGTAAGGTAATTGGTTTGGTGGTATGTGGTAATTGCTTCGCAGGTATATGGTAAGGTTCGGTGGTAAGGTAATGGGTACAGGTACTGTGTCGCCACATGTGTATTATTTTCTAGGTACTTTGAAGTGTGAGACGGGAATTTCATTGGTTCTTATTTGCAATCATTCAAACCACAATCAATATAATCCTGCAAATAACATTACGTACTTATTTTAATGTGTTTTGAAATAGCATAATAAGTATTATATTTTTTAAGACAGCGATGCAGTCTGTGCACGCCGCGGCTCAATACCTATGCTGCAGTGGCGATTCGGTGAATGTGAGTTCGAGGCAATGAACGTTTCACTTCGTTGGTGTTTTGAAACTATCCTAGGCTACACATAGGCATCATAACGAATCTATACAAATAAATAAAAGGAGAACGGGCGTTCTAGCCTAAGAACCAATAACAACATGCGATATATCATTGAAAAGGTTTTTTTGTATACTTCAACTATTGTTATGGCGGGAAGTTCCAAATCGCTGTGTGGAAAAAGTTATTGCACAATAAAGCCAGACTTAAGCAAAACAATTTTTTTCAGCATTTTATAATTTAATAAATGTATATATAACCGTTAGACGTCGTCCTAATATAAAGCGATGGTTACGTAAATACGCGATCGTCGCGTTCATATGTCAGTTTTTTGTTCGGAAAACCGGAAGACGCCCTCTGTCGGCAAGACCACGCGTTTCGGTTTATCGAACGAAAAACTGACATATGAACGCGACGATCGCGTATTTACGTAACCATCGCTTTATATTAGAACGATGCCTTACTTGTCTGTACCACTGGTTTCTTGTGCTTTTCCTTATCGCGTCCGATGAGACAGCCACTAAGAACGAGTAGCAAGAGGTGTTTGCGGATGAGAGGGGTAAGTGAGCCAGGCACGTGGCACATCAGACGCGACCGCGCATGTTCGTTAGTCGTTATTTTGATTTGAGGTTAGCAAATACGGTGACATGGCGGGTACGATTGTCGCAACCCAGCGCTGGGCACGCCACAATTGCGGCGGAAAGTCCCCTCTTTGAGGAGTGGATAGAGAGGCGCCACGGCGTCCTCACCTTCCGCCTGACGCAGGCTCTCACCGGGCATGGGTGCTTCGGGGGGTTTCTGTTCAGGATAAAGCGGGAAGAAACGCCCGGGTGTTTCCATTGCAAGGATCGTCTGGAGGACACGGTGGAGCATACAGTGGAGGTGTGCTCTGCCTGGGCGGAGCACCGCCGTGTCCTCGTGGAGGCGATCGGCGGCGGCGACCTCTCGCGTCCGGCCCTGGTGCGAGCCATGGTATGGAGCGAGAAGGCATGGGAAGCCGTCACCTCCTTCTGCGAAGCAGTAATGCTTGCGAAGGAGGAGGTGGGGCGCGTGAGGGAGTGGCAGTTTTTACGCCCTCACATCCCTAGCCGCCGAAGGAGGAGACGCCTCGGGCGTCGGTAGTCAATCCTGGCCCTGGCATACCCATATGCCAGAGCCACGGGATATCGAACTGAAGAAACACGGGTGGGTTTTAGTCAGTAAAAGACTGACACACCCACCCGCTCCGCCCAGAGCGGGAGAAGACATTTGATGATTTCCCATCCAAAAAAAAGGGTAGCAAATACGTTTTACTGTTACCATTTACATTCGTCATAACTATCATTCGACTACGAACTTTGGCTATCGGACTCTGTGATTTGTTATATGTTATACCACTGGCTTTGTTTATCGGGATCAGAACTAAGGTTTTATAAACGGCCTGCTTTAGTCATGGATGAACACCACAACAATTGTGTTATGTGCCAGCGTGGGCTACATAACAGAAGGCATCAGCGTCACATTTTGGCTGAAAATATTCCACAAGATCAACCTGAGCTTGCAGTTTATTTACGGGAACATGCGCTATTGGAGGTTTGTTTATTTGTTTATTACAGTGAATATATTATACTAGGGTTATATTGTGTTCGCTTATCTTGTGGTAATACATAAATAGCAATAAAGACTTATAATGGTAGGTGCTCTTATTTTTAAGCTATACCTACTAAGAGGAAATGTTAGTTAATACGAGTAGTTGGATTAGTTAATTATTTTTTTCTATTTATAATCCTATAATAAACAACTTCTAAAAAGATAGTTATCCAATTCATTCATTCACTAAGAGGATTATATAAGATACTGATTGTTTTCTTTCCAGGTTATATTCAACAATACGCGTTTTGTGTGTTGTTTTATTTTGTAGAGCAAGAACTTAGGTCCCCCAGACCTATTATTCTCAGAAATAAAATGTGTGGGATAATGATAGTATGTAGGTACTTCGAGTTTAAGCATACCAGCGCCTATAGTATGAGATGAGTGAGAGCGAGATACAGCCTTGGCCAAAAGCATTAGGCACTCCTATAAAACACGTGCAACTAATAGAGTATAACAAAAACTGAGCTATCTGTTAAACGCGGTGTATTCATATGCTAATTAAAGAATAGGTAAGATATTTTGAGGAGCCATAAAACACCTGGTCTACAATTAGCGAGAAATGGCATTTCTGTGAATAAAGTCTAGCTTTATTGCGCCATAACTTCATTTACACAGCGATTTGGGACTTCCCGCTATAACAATAATTGAAGTACATAAAAAACCTTTCCAATGATATATCGCATGTTGTTATTGGTTCCTAGGCTGGCTTCTATACATTTTTGCCCGTCCTCCTTTAACCGTCTAATCGTCCATTTTGACGGGACTTTCACTGGCAGATAGCTGATATTATAAGGAGTAACTTAGGCTACTTTTATTTGTATTGTTCCAGATTATAGCCCTAATGACGACATACCATTGATGTCAATTGAAGAAAATATCATTTTGCGAGCAAAATGTGCAAACCAAACTAGCTCTTCCGTTCCGGCGCGACTGACTGAAGATATTGTATCAACAAAACAACTAAAATGGCATGGAGAAAAAGTAGTATATCATTAGATGTTATAAAACAAGTAGTATCTAAATATGCAGACATATTTGTTAAGTCTGTTCCCTCTGTTAGTCATAATGTTTATGATTGTATACAAAAACAAATGAGTGAAATATTTCAACATGACATGAAGAAAGCTGCCATACCGATGTCAATTAAACGTCATTATAAATATTATTTTGATGATGTTGAAAGTATATGTTGCAGTGAAAATAACTTTGATGATATTGATGAAATCAATTTTGATTTAGAAGTAAAGTTTCCAATGGATATGCATATGAGTACAAAGATATAGCTCCTACAAATCACAGGCTATTAAAGAACTGTTGGACTAATGAACTACAGGACCAAATATGGGCACAAACGGACATTAATTGCACCTTTTCATTTAAAGGTAACTACGTTCCCTCAAATTTAGGACTGTGGAGCGAATATTTTATAAGAAGAACTTGTCCATGATCCGACTACTAAGAATAAACTTACTTCGAGGAGAAAACAAACATTTGCAGGAAAATTAAAACACAATAAGGCGTTAGCAGTTAGAGCTATGATGGCAGACAAACTTATGGATACAGACAATCCCAGCGAACCTCCGACTTTTCCTAAATTAAGAACTTTGAGGCAAATACGAATGGAAGCTAAAAGTGCACTTCATTTCGATAGAAATCCTATTCTATCTATTTATGCTATGTAGCAAAGTCCACCATTTGATTCATTTATTCATAGATTTAGTTTAGTTCCTTTCTTTTTATACTTTTGGACGAAAGAACAAAGTAGGTATTACGACGAAGTATTAAAAAATACACCTATAATTTTGTCTATTGATGCAACCGGTTCAATTTTTCAAACAATTGCGCCGCCGGGTGTTAATGACAATTTGAGAAACAAAGAACCCAAACATATGTTCTTGTATGCGGTTATGGCATACACTACAAGCACAAGCATACCTTTATGTTATATGGAATCACAATCTCACACGACTGATACTATAGCCGCTTAGTTAAGCACATGGGCGCGTATTCGAAGTACGCCTAATGAAATAATTTGCGATGACTCCTCGGCATTAATAGGGGCTATATGCCGTAGTTTCTTAAATAAAGACACCAACATATCGATACCGGAAATTTCAATTGTCGTAAATGACAAAATAAGAGTTTTCAGTAGAGCCAAAAAACAAAAAAAAAAAAATTTTTTTCTACATCTTTTTCAAATAAAGTACTATATTCATGATGTCAAAATTAAATCTGTAATCAAAGATATTGTAAAGGTAGTAATCAAAGATATTGTAAAGGTATCATTACATGAATATGTGAGCCTTGATATAAACGGTCAATCATCTTATAAATATGAGCAAGCTTTACGACGTTTAGCGGATCAATCTAAGGTCGACAACATTGATATGGATGACTGAATTGATGAAGAGTCAGTAAGGAGCTTACCTATATTTCCGGATGAAAATAATGAATTAAATAATACAGGTACTAGCACTGAACAACCACTAATCAAATATTATGACGAGATTATCGAAACTGAAAAATTATATTTGATTTTACTTGACCCAAGGTACGAACACAAAAACGAGTATTCGTTTTTGTGTTCGTAGGTACCTTGGGAATTATTGTGTTCGATGGCTAGTTTCTACCAGCAAGCCAAATTTTCGGAATAATAAAATAAGAACGGACAAGTAACAGGTTTAGAACTTGCGAAGACTATAATATAATTCGTATATGAAAACTAGCCAAGTCAGACCTTAGGCTACAATATATTATGCTAAGTTATAAGAAGAAATTATATTCTATGTAGATGTATATAAATTTCAGGACTGACAGGATTGAACTTGGCACCCATTTAGGTCTCACTTTTTTGTCTTTGAAGTCAACAACGACATATATCATAATATTGAACTAGGCTTTCATTTCACATTTATGTTTTTGATGGGATATCATTACTTTTTGTACATAAATTATTAGTAGGTACTTATTAATAACAAAATTAATACCCAATGGTTTTTATTATATGTGTTCCTAATAGAATCAATTAAGTGAAAAGATAAAAATTTACCAGTTTCTGATTTATTCCTTTGTATTCACCTAATTACCCATCTGCATGCCAAAGGAGGATCGGACAAAATGGTCCCCACGACCAATAACCACCGCATATACGTAATTCGATAGGCATTTACATACAGAGCAATAACTTCTATAGCGATTTGTTTCAAATCGCTGTGTGAAAAAAGTTATGGCGATATTTTGCAGGACGTACTGGACGCTAGGTAAAGGAAAACTTGAATTCAATAGTTAATCACTTCTAGTGGTCTTTGTATGAATTCTCCAAAATATAAGCATTCCGATGATAATAAAATAATATGGTACTCTCCAGCTAGTCGAATGATGGATCTCAATGCTACATAGCGGAACTCTTGAATAGCTTTAGTAATTCCATCGAGTTTGGGCTCATTAGATGTGTCTCAACTAGTCGTGTTCATTTAACCTGATGACGATGACCTGAAAACTGACCTGAACGAAATACAACGGAATCCTTTTTTTCTGGGCAGAGCGGGAGGGCATGTCAGACTTTTACTGATTAAAACCCACCCGTGTTCCTTCAGTTGGCCATGTGCTAGGGTCACGGTATCTCTCTCGAACAATATCGCAACCCTGGCAGGCATCGGTCCTATCAGACCCCTTCAGTTTTGCTGACATCTCTGAGGCGCGCGTGGAACACTACGCGCCGTCGACCCGAGCTTAGGGCTCCCACACATAAACACGATACGACGTCGCGTCGTACAATAATGCGGCGTCGTTTCACGATACGATGTCGCGTCGTGGAAATCTACGACACGACGTCGTAACGTGTCGATTCACGATACGACGTCGTGACGTTAGAAAAGATGCAATCCTGCGCAGTTGTTATTTGAAAGTCAAAGATGACGGATGGTATTGAAGTCGATCATTTAATTACACTAGTCGAGCAGCGTCCCGTACTATGAAACAAATCATCAGAAGAATACAAGAATAAAAATGCAAAAACCACAACATCCAATATCTTCTGCGTATCTGTCTTTTCTTTCTTCGTCTTCTTATTAACAGCAGAAGCAGAATGCGTCTAGAGCGGTCCATTTTTCGGAATGAACTAAAACACCACCCAACTGTATCGACGGCATCGTGCCGTGTATCGTGCGTGACACATTACGTTACGATGTCGTGTTTTTCAACCGACGAAAAAAAACGGAGGAGGTTCTCAATTCGACGCGTATATATATATATATATATATATATTTTATGTATGACCACGCATAACTTTTTACATAGTGGTCCGATTGTAACAATTCTTCTTCTATTGGAAAGGTTATACTCCCAAGGTGGTCCCATATAAATTTGGAAAGCAAAATCGAACCCTGAGGGTTGGAAAACAGGGGATGATTGATTGTTCACTCACTAATTGTAACGTATAAACACGCATAACTTTATACAGAGTAGTCCGATTTTGATAATTCTTTTTTTGTTGGATAGGGTATACCTTGCCAAGTATTATTAGTACATTAAAGCTACAAAAAATATAAAATAAAAACTTTTTAACAAAAAATTAAACCGCCGAAAACTGAAAAGCATAAAATAATAAACCTTAAAATTTTGTGTCGGCGCTGAAAAATCAATGAACAAGGATCACTCAAAGCGCCGACTCATCATTTTAAGGTTTATTATTTTATGCTTTTCAGTTTTCGGCGGTTTAATTTTTTGTTAAAAAGTTTTTTACGATGCTCATCGTAGATTTCGACGACGTGACGTCGTATCGTGAAACGACGCCGCATTGTTGTACGACGCGACGTCGTATCGTGTTTATGTGTGGGAGCCCTTAGTCCTTACCGCAAGCTCGCGCCTACGGTGGCCGAGAGTCAGCTGTCGACTCCCGACGCCCGGGACGACTCCGCTTGCGGCGGCTAGGGACGTGAGGGCGCAGAGACTGCCACTCCCTCACGCGCCCCGCCTCTTCCTTCGCGAGCATTACTGCTTCGCAGAAGGAGGTGACTGCTTCCCATTCCCTCTCGTGTTAAGTCACATCTAATGAGCCCAGATTCGGTGGGTTTATTAAAAGATATTCAAGAGTTCCGGTATCCAGCGTCCAGGTCAGTCACCAGGTCATCGTCATAAGGTAAAATAAACAGGACTCATTGAGACACATCTGATGAGCCCACACTCGATAACATTTACTAGTAGCTATTCAAGAGTTCCGTTATGTAACTATCAGGTCCATAATCAGACCCCCTCGCTAGTACTAATTATTGTTTTATCATCGGAATTAGTACATTTGCAAATATACAAACCAAGACCACCAAAAGTGCGACGCGTGCTTCGACTGCTCTATTTCGTCGCCGTCCAATACCTACGTTCTACCAAACATCGCCACAACTTCTGCCACACAGTGAATTGATATGAGCCGCCATACTAGTTATTGTTATTCATTAAAATACCTATCTAATGGCATAGCCTGCCGGGGTCGCGTGATTGTTCGAAAGAGATACCGTGACCCTGGCACATGGGCAACTGATGGAACACGGGTGGGTTTTAGTCAGTAAAAGTCTGACACGCCCTCCCGCTCCGCCCAGAGCGCAGAGCGGGAGAAGTCATTTGATGATTTCCCATCCTGAAAAAAAAAAAAAAAAAAAAAAAAAAAAAAAAAAAAAAAAAAAAAATGGCATATGTGTGGTTGTTATTGGTGCGGGGACCAGTTTCCATACATCTTTGCCGATTCTCCGAACTTTCTAGGTCATCTGGAACTGGGTTAGAGTTTTGATCTATAGGTCAGTCAATATCTAAATAACCGAGAGTTTATGAAATTTGGAGCACATATATATCTCGCAAGTTTTACTAGCCAAATATGACACATTTATGTGAAATAGTTTTTGAGTTATGAGGGGTCAAAAGTGGCTCCAAATGGTTCGTGTAATATTACACACGGTGCTGCTCGCCAGTTCTGTTACTTGAACTTGGCTTAACACGCTGATTTTGTAACATTTAAGTATTCACTAAGAGAGATCACTGTAATTACTATTTATATGATTATGCACTAGAACATAGATAAGTAGGTAGCTACACTACCTTCATTCTTTTATTTTTTTTTATTTAAATATTTTACAATTCCTTATTTAATACTAAAATTAATACATTATGTACAAGTATATAAAGTTTACAAAAACAGAGAAAAAGAATCAGAGGGCTTCAAAAAACTCGTCTGCATCGCTGTCAATGGGAAAAGTTCCCAAAAGAGTACTTGACCGGAAAGTTTGGTGACCACTGGATCGGTCGCGGAGGACCTGTGGCCTGGCCCCACGGTCTCCGGACCTGACGCCTTTAGACTTTTATTTGTGGGGAGACGCTAAAAGGTTAGTTTACACGGAGGAAGTGACAAGTGTAACAGAATTACGTGCAAGGATCATTAGTGCTTTCGACACAATAAAAACGAATGTGTTAGTTTTACGTAAGCTGAAGGAAAACCAGCTACGTCGTGCTCAATTGTGCCAAGAGTGTGATGGTGGCAACTTTGAACAGTACCTCCGGCTTACAAAGTAGGTAATTTATTTATTTGTACATTTTGTAAATAAATTGTTAGTTTAATCAATTTTATTTGTGTAAATAAGTTGATTTCAAATTTTTAACTACGCCAATAATACCCAAAAGTCGAAAGTATCACCACTGTGTGCATTTCCATATTTTGAGAAATTATCTAGTAGGAAAAACAAACATATTCATATGCTTAATAATCATATGCAGTTTTTGGTCAGTCACTACAGTGATAAACTTATATTTTTTGACACTAACATTTTTGTTGATAAGTTAAAATCGACAAGGAATACAGTGTATCTTCCCCTTAGGTTTAGACATCAAATAGCGAGGCTATTAGCTTATATTAACTCAGACATAAGTAGTATGTCACAGTCTTATTTAATTAGTGTTGGTAGTGATACTAACACTACTATTGATACGCCTAGTAGTTTAAACTACTAGGTGCGACAACGGATGAGCCGCATATGTTGAATGTTGTTCATCAAAATATGCAGGGTCTGTCCGGCAAAGAGTTAGAGTTAAGTTTATTTATAGAGAACCATGATGTTCAGGTATTATGTTTAACTGAACACTGGTTGAAAGAACATGAAATAGTGTTTATCAATGATGATAATTTTAGATGATATTGTACAAAGTGCATTTGCGAGAAAAAGGGCCATCCGTGGTGGTTCTTTAGTTCTTGTTTCAAACAAGCTAAAATGTAAGCAACGTTCAGATTTAGTAAATCTCTCTATTGAGCGCACTATTGAGTTGTCTTGTGTTGAACTCGAGCGATACGTTATAATTTGCGTTTATCGACCCCCCTCTGGGGATTTCGTTTGTTTCGAGTCAGTAATGGAGGATTTACTCAATAAGTTAAAATCAAGTAATAAAAGTATAATTGTATGTGGCGATTTTAATATTAATATTTTAGATGTTACTCCATTGAGTATTAGACTTCTCAATCTTTTCAGGTCTTTTAATTTATTTAACTTGTTTTTTGAACCAACTAGGATCACAGCTTCTTCGTCAACTTGTCTTGATAATATATTTAGTGATGGTGATGCCAAAAATAAATTAGTGCTAACTGATTTAACGTCCGACCACTGTGGTTTGCTATCTAGCTTCCCTATGTCATTGTTTAAAAAGGCACATAAACTTGAATGCAGGCCTTATACAGCTAGTCGTTGCACCAAGTTTAAAAATAATGTAGCTCGTAGAATTACACCATCCATAGTAGAAAACGAGAATCCTAATGCAATTTATGAAGCCCTCTTTAATTTAGTGCAAAAAGAGTACAAATCTACTTTCAAGACCAAAACCATTGACATTAATGGCACCTCCGTCGGCTTTAACCAATGGGCTACTCCAGGTATTTATAAAAGTAGAGCGAGGCTATACGAGTTATATGGTTTAAAAAAATACAGGTTTGATACTCCTTTCCTAGAGTATGTAAAAAAATATTCAAAATTATTTAAACAGGTTAGTGCTTTTGCTAAATCTAAATTTTTAAGCGATCAAATTAAAAATTCAAATAATAAAATAAAAACCACTTGGAAAATCATTAACAATGAAACGGGTAAATCGGTTAAACAAGAAAAACAACTTGAAATTATGGTCGACAACAAATTAGTAAATACGGCAACTGACGTAGCACAGGCATTTAATGAGTTTTTTGCCAACATACCTATAACTACGACTCGCTCCTTAAATTCCTCCCCGTCTAAAGCTGAAAACCTTTTGCATAGTAGTGTGCCTAAAAGTAGTTGCCTATTCAATTTTGAACATGTAACGCCTCGTGATGTAGTTAATGTTTTTAACACACTTAAGTCTAAAAACACTGGTGATTTCTGGGGCATTTCCATCAAACTATTAAGTAATATAATAGACATCGTAGCCCCCTCTTTAGCTGTTACTTTTAATAAATGTGTTGATGTCGGAACTTTTCCTGACCTCATGAAGAGTAGCAAAGTCATACCATTATTTAAATCAGGTAATAAAAAAGACTTTCTAATTTTAGGCCTATTTCTATCTTACCTGCATTTAGCAAAATATTCGAAAAGTTAATACTCAAGCAGTTGTTAAGACATTTTAATTTAAACAGCCTCCTTCATAATGAGCAATATGGCTTTACGAAAGGTCGTTCAACTACAGATGCGGGTGTTACTCTATTGAAACACATTTTTAACGCATGGGAGAACTCGCAAAATGCTATCGGAGTATTCTGTGATCTCTCCAAAGCCTTTGATTGCGTGCACCATGACACGCTTTTGCGTAAACTACGTCATTATGGTGTCCATAACGAAGCTTTAAACGTAATAAATTCTTATTTACATAATAGGTTCCAATGTGTAGATATTAATGGTGTAAAATCTACCGGGCTACCGGTTCAGTTAGGTGTGCCTCAAGGCTCTATACTCGGCCCATTCTTGTTCTTAGTGTATATCAATGACTTACCATTCTTTTTAAAGGGTATTTGTGACGTTGTACTGTTTGCAGATGATACTTCTCTTATTTTTAAAGTAGATAGGAACAGACAAGATTTTGAAGACGTAAACAGTGCACTCTCAATGGTTACGGATTGGTTTACGGCAAATAACTTAGTTCTCAATGCCAAGAAAACGAAATGTGTAAAGTTCGCCTTACCGAATGTTAGAAATCTAGGTCCCGAAATCGTCTTAAATAAAGAGGTTCTTAAAACTGTAGACTCGACAGTTTTCCTGGGCATAGCAGTGGATGGCAAACTACAGTGGGGCCCACATATTTCAAGTCTAGCGGGGAGGCTCCGTTCAGCCGCCTACGCCGTCAGAAAAGTAAGACAATATACTGACGTTGATACAGCTCGGTTAGTCTATTTTAGTTATTTTCACAGCATTATGTCTTACGGTATTCTACTGTGGGGCAAAGCCGCTGATATTCAAAATATTTTTGTCCTTCAGAAACGAGCTGTTCGAGCAATTTACCAGCTAGGTGCCAGAGTTTCTCTAAGGGACTTTTTTAAAGATATTGGTATTCTTACGGTAGTATCACAATTCATCTTCGCCAACATCTTATATATTAGGCAAAATTTACACTTACACGCTAAAAACAGTGATTTTCACACTGTTAACACTAGAAATAAGGACAAACTACGTGTTCTCTTTCACCGGCTTCATAAGGTGCATAACTCATTTGTTGGGCTTGGTATAACATTTTACAACAAGCTACCACCTTATTTACTAGAATTACCTTTTAATGCGTTTAAAGCTCAAGTAAAATCCAACCTTTGTCTAAAGGCATATTATTCCATCAACGACTATTTAAATGACAAAACTAGTTGGTCGCTGTGATTACTCAAGACAATGTTTGTGTTCTTTCTCCAGTACTAGCGTACCTAGTGATAGGTTATATAGCTGTAATATAATTTTTATTATATATTTTTTTTTACTGTGTCAGTCATTTTTTTTTTGTGTATTTATTGGTTTTGACATGTTCTATGCTTTGACATATTATAATGATTAGTATTGCATAAAATGATTAGCTAGCGACCTCGACAAGTTGTCATTCAATTCTTGCCTGAGCAACCGGCAGCAAGTTCGTCATGCTCCCTTAGATGTCAATGCTTGCGGTAGCGTCAGGGGTCGGGTTACCCCCTTCCCTCAAATAAGGCGAGGAGGGTAATGGCTGATCTTTGCGTTATGCTCGTGAACGGGTGCTGCTTGTGGTGACTGGTCGTCTTGCTGACCTTGATGTTAGTATTGTTGTTAATTACCTACCTGTTTATTTGTTTTTACGCCGATGGTCCTAGTTTATCATTTTGAGGCCTCGAGTTGTAACTCGGGTCGTAACAGCTATGTGAACGTGATTCAGCATTGCATATGTAAGCTGTCACGCCCTTATGCCAGGAGGCTTTTATTTTGGTACCTTTATTTACATGATAAAAATATTTTTTGCTTTTGCTTGAGTATAGATTTCATTTTATTTCCTGGATTATTGGGTTGGCTAGCTGACAGATGGCAAATCATTTAATTTAATGTTTTGTGTCTCATAATGTTACCTCCTTACAATTGTATAGAATCAAGTTCTTCTAACTTAACAGACAGCTGTGCTGCTGGGGAGTTTGTTCCGCCACTTCTTCTTCCCAGCTAAAGCACTAGGAAGTGTCGAAGGGCGGGCGTTTTGGGGGGACTGTCTTTTGTAACTTTGACGTTCAAAAAGTGCTGACTCTCAGCCTAGTTTGAATAAATGACTTTTGATTGATTTTGATTTTGACTTACTTACATTTAACTAGCAAATCATTAAAAAACATTACTTCGTAGATCGGTATTATTGACGGTCCTAAGCCCGTTAAGTAGGAAGGAAAATTTCAAATCAACCAATTTAATCCACAAATAAAAACAAAATCACTACGAAAAGTTTAGACTGAACGATAGCAATTAAGCAAAACTTAAATTTTATCTGATAGCAGGTCAGTGAACTTTTTATGGCGTCTAGTATTACTGTCATTAGTAAGATTCCGTATTATACTGATGATTAAAATGAGTTAATTATCAAACGAAATTTATGACAATAATGTAGGTGATTTTCGAAATAAAATTAGGTAAAATTATTGCTACCGATCGCTAAGGTCATTTCTCGGTCGCGCACGAGTATGAAGTCGACATTCACGCACACAGCTGCTTGTCGCTGCGTGTCTGACTGCGTAGTCGGGTTATTCTGTTTCATTTGTATTGAATTAAGGGTTTAATTCTGAAATACTGATAAATTTCAACAACAAAAAAAAGCAGCGCTTATTAGTTATTGCCCGGTACTGTACTTCCAATTGATTTTTTATGTCTTTTATGACAACCACCTGAAAGGAGATTGACACCATCAAAGCCGCTTTATTGCTTAAGAGTATGGCCATAAAAATATACTCATAAATTATAAAATATTTTTTTAACTTCTCTTACTTCACATGATCGAAATCGTATGTGGGGTTACTATTTTGTATTTAATTAGTTACTAATGCATTTTATTGCATACAAAATGGCGTATTTTGGTGAAAGTAGTGTTGCCAATATAAAAAACTCCCCATAATCGCTCAGACTCGCAGTTTAAAAAATAAATTCAAGTAGGACTTTATCCTCGTAATTAATATTTTTAATTAGCATAACTGAAATAATATATTTTCTTAATACACATCTTTAAAATAATATTACTTTACTAATTAAAAATCTTTCTCTAAAAACAGTTATGGTGAGATTGATTTATATTGACTGTTGGTAACACTATCACAATGTGAAAGGTGAACTGTCAAAAGTTTCACTGTCAATTTAAAGTGATTTGAAGCATCGTACCGGCTTCGGTAGCGAACTTTTTATTATTTTTGTGCTTTGATAGTTATTGTGTTACTTACTAACTTATCATAACTGTACGCTGCCAGACTAGACCCCTACAATAGGTTTTAATTGAGTAGGTGGAAGCGTGATGGTGGGGTCCAGGAGACAAGAGTGGCTAGCGTACTGTCCGCCGTACGCGGAGCAGACAATCAAATCAAACACTTACAATACAACAAAAGCACTTACCTGGTGGTTGAAGGACACTGCTCTGGTGCCAACCTGGAGTTCTGTATGTAAGTGAGTGTATATGTATCGTGTCGTGACGTTACGAGTATTCTTCAGGTTAGAATCCGCTGCAACGTCGGCTGGAGGCAATCACAGCATGCGGTCTTCAAATCACTCGTCCCAACAGCGTCACACTTTACCATCGGGTCATGACAGATTGTCCACAAAACGACCGGTTAATTAATACAATTGGATCACGACTAATTGTCACAAACGGATCGATTTAAAAGGATTAATTTCAACAAAAGCGTGTCGGGGGTCCCAATAGCGCGACGGGGCTTTTTTAGCGGCAAAATAACAAAAAGCTGACAAGTGTCAACGTCAAACTTGACAAGTCAGATGTCACTTCGTTACACGCGCATTCCGTTAGGCGCACAGATAATAAACGGTACCGAACATCTACCCCCCCCCCCGGACGGGCCTTCCCGTCCGCTAATCACTTGGCAATCCCGACAAGGTTGCGCTTTATCAGTCCACCTGACGCGCTGCTGGAGGATGTGCAAATACTCCAAGCTCCAACGCTTCCAAAACTCTGAGCGAGCTGCTGCACCAACTGAAACCGCGATAGCCAATTTTGGCTCACATCGACAAAAGGGTGCTCCGGCAGGGCGACAAGTGGCTGTCAAATCAAAAAATGGCCCGGGGTCAGGGCCTCCAAGACGTTCAGGTCCGAAGACAGCGGGCACAATGGATGCGAGTTCAACACAGCTTCAATGCGGCAAAATACCGTAGCTAACTCCTTAAAGGTGAGAACGGTGTCTCCCAACAATCTGCGCCAGAGTCCCTAACCGCCTTCACCGCGGCCTCAAAATACCCCCCCAATGGGGGCAGGCTGGCGGGTCAAAACAATAACAAACAACAAAACAACCAAACAACAATAACAACCAAACAACAACAACAACAACAATTTAACCAAATGGCCCTCCTTAGGCAACAAAAGGGGGTGACGGACCCCATAAGGAAGGCTAGAGTGACTCAACCGTCAACAACCAAACAACAAAAGACCCGTATCGTCCAAAAGGGGTTCAACTTACTAACGGCTCCCGACAATATCCAAAACTCTCGCTGCAGAATGGCCAACAGCGCATTGCAACCGGCATGCGAGTTCATAATGTGACGATCAGTCACCAACAATTCAACAACAACAAACAACAATTCAACAATTTGTCGAGGGAGCCAAATCGACTCAACAAAAAATCAGGGTCCTTCGTTCCAACAGCGAGCACCTTGAGCCCGGGCAAAGGACCCGACATCAAGACTGGCGATCGAGGCCAATCATCCTCGGGATGAGTCAGCCAGTCTGGTCCCCACCATAGGGGGTAAGCAATCAAGCGGGGTGCCATGCACCCACGTGAGGCCACGGCGCCTGGGTTCAAATCTCCAGGCACGTGCCTCCAAATCAAAGGCGTTTTAGATTTTTGAATCTGGGACACTCGGTACGCAACAAAGACCTCCAAAGAGTGGACGGACGTCTTCAACCAACACAAAACAATTTGACTGTCCGTCCAGGCGTAAGAAGCCCGAATGTCCACAGTTCCACCCAAAGTGTGAGCAACGTGGTTCAATAGACGCACAAGACGCGCCGCCCCTGACAATTCTAACTTAGGGATGGTCAGTGCCGTCCGGAGGGGGGCCACCTTGCTCTTGGCCAAGACCAGTGACAAATTCACCTGGCCTGTTGCGCAGACGGTGCGCAAACAAACAACAGCTGCATAACCGTGCGAAGACGCATCACAAACAAGGGTAGCAGTGTAGCTCCCAGGGGGGAGGATAGCGCGGGGTAACACGACCTCGTTGACTGCAGGGAGTGCGGATACAAATTGGAGCCAATCTTCCAACAGGGTTTCCCGAATTGGCTCGTCCCAGCCAAGTCCCGCAGTCCAAAGGCGCTCATGAAAACAATTTTGCCCAAAACAATACAAACAAAACAACAAAACAATAGACAAAAGGCAACCCTGGGCTCCCATGTCCATAATGACACGGACCACAACAGAGTCCCCCATGGGCCCCCAGACCTGACCGATGCCGTTGGCAACAAAACCGTGTCGATCTGAGGGGTACCTTAGCGGGGCAAGCGCCAATGTCCTAACAATGCCTGGGCGGCGACCGATCGCCACACCCAGACCCAAGTCTTTCCCGACGAGGATGGAGTTCAAATACCTCGTACGCGCGGTGTCCCGAGCCACGCGCCATCGCTGGAAGGGCATATCCCACCGGATGCCTGAATGGCGGGGGGCGTGACTCCAACCGGGGACGTTCCGCCAATGGAGGGGAGGGAAGGCGGTGCTGGTCTGGCCAGCGCTGCCTAGCAACAATTGCGTAATCGCCTTTACGCGGGGAGACCAAATGGCGGTCGCGCGGCTCCCGATCAACTTGCGCGGGGGGTGGAGTGTGGCGCTCAAAATTGCGGGCCTCTCCCCGGTTCTGAACCGGCGAGCCAGAAGCCCGGTGACCAACTCCATGGTACCCCCCCCGTGCGCGAACCTTCAACAGAGGCTGGTCTGCCAGCGTGGTTCGCGTTAGCGCACAAAATGTCCAAATGGGACCCCCTACAAATTCTACAAGGGCGGGGGTTGGGGCAGTCCCGATGGAAGTGAGCCCCCAAACAAGAGAAGCACATGCGGCGTGCATTGGCAATTCGGCGGCGGGCACTCACGTGCAATTTCAAAAAGGCCGCGCCAGTTGCCATGCCATGCCCCGTGTCCCTACAAACTCACAACCAGGACGACTCTGGGTGCCAGCAAAACGAGCGGCGGGGCGACCATCAACAGGCCCGCGAGCCCTAGTCCGTCCCTGGTCTCGTGGCCGGGAAGACGGCTGGCATGACTCAGTGGCAACGCCAGAGTTGTCCACAAACCGAAACTCATCCTCCAAAAATTGGACGAGGTCACCAAATGGGGGGAGATGTGTAACACTATCCCCACCATACCTTTGCTCGAAATGAGCCCTCAAATCGGCAGGATGCCGTTGCAGCACAACATGCACCAAAGGGTAAGACCATTGGTCCACCGGCAAGTCCAATCGCTTTAAAGCGTTGGTCGCTACCACCAACGGGTTCAACAGGTCAGTACGCAATGCTGACAAACTAGTAATGACCGGTAACCCCAAAATCAATGCAATATGAACATCAGCCAAACAACGTTCATTTGGTACCGCTGGGTGAGTAGTCCCAAAGCGGTAGGGTAGGCTGAGTCAGTCAAAGACAGATGCTGCACCAAGGCTCGGGCCTCACCTTCCAGGACAGACAACAAATAGGCCAACTTTTGGGCGGGTCTGAGGTCCGAGCGTGCATCAACCAAACTTTCAAACAGGTTTTGGAAACTTAACCACTGGTCCAAGCGACCGTTAAAGTGTGGCAGTTCCAAGGTAGGCAGTCTACTCAATAGTCCGGGACCTGAAACAACCGAGGTCTCCGGTTTGACCTGGACAGGTGTCCGGCTCCCCAATATTTCCCGAGCACGTTGACCAATGACATCCCCCAGGTCCAAGATCTGGTCGTAGTCAGCAAGGACCTTGTCACGTGCTGCCTGATCCAGCACTTCCAGAGCCACATCACAGATGTACTCGTTGTAGCGGGTAAGCAGAGCATCAGCGTTGCCGAGTCTAACGTTCAACTGCTCGAACCGAGCCCAGAGTGACCGCTTCAAGATCCGGGCGCTCAACGGTCGCTGCAGCTGAAGTGAACCACCGCAGCTGTGTGGTCAATCCACTGATTGCCTCTCTCACCGCTTTGTGTGCCATTGCACAAACAATACAATTCAAATAAACCAAGCAAAAGATAGTTAAGTAAACAAATAACAAAGTTCAAACAATAAATTACAAAATAACTACAAACAAACAATCAAACTACCAAACTGGTACACCACAACTCAAGAAATAACAAAATACTGGTTCTAATTTAATGAACAAAAATAAAGTTTTATTTTAATTCAAACCAATGTCAACGTTCAAAACTGTCAATATGATATTCAATTCAAATATTCAAATTCTATCCAATTCCAAAAGTTAAGTTCACAAACCACTGTGTCAATGGTACAACAATAATGAACCCTTATTCCAACTCAAAACAATGGTAATACTCAAAAATGCCAATTTCAAATATTAATTTTCTCAAACAACCATATCAATGGTACAAACTCAATATTTTAATGTCTTCCTGACATTCAATACAACACAGATCAGACACAAAAAGGGGCTACAACAAGGGGCTGCAACACAGCCCAATCCAATCCACTTTATTAGCCCGGCTGACCTTGGCAACATCAGGTTACCCGTCTCAATAAATTTAAACAAATTATTTCAAATACCAATTAATTACCATTAACAAACATTTACAGCGAATTACTACTTCCCTTATAGAGACTGCCAAGTAATTAGCCTACTGTAAATTACCAATTTGGTGGTTATGTCTTATAACCACGCTCTGCTACCAAAAATGTACGCTGCCAGACTAGACCCCTACAATAGGTTTTAATTGAGTAGGTGGAAGCGTGATGGTGGGGTCCAGGAGACAAGAGTGGCTAGCGTACTGTCCGCCGTACGCGGAGCAGACAATCAAATCAAACACTTACAATACAACAAAAGCACTTACCTGGTGGTTGAAGGACACTGCTCTGGTGCCAACCTGGAGTTCTGTATGTAAGTGAGTGTATATGTATCGTGTCGTGACGTTACGAGTATTCTTCAGGTTAGAATCCGCTGCAACGTCGGCTGGAGGCAATCACAGCATGCGGTCTTCAAATCACTCGTCCCAACAGCGTCACACTTTACCATCGGGTCATGACAGATTGTCCACAAAACGACCGGTTAATTAATACAATTGGATCACGACTAATTGTCACAAACGGATCGATTTAAAAGGATTAATTTCAACAAAAGCGTGTCGGGGGTCCCAATAGCGCGACGGGGCTTTTTTAGCGGCAAAATAACAAAAAGCTGACAAGTGTCAACTTCAAACTTGACAAGTCAGATGTCACTTCGTTACACGCGCATTCCGTTAGGCGCACAGATAATAAACGGTACCGAACAATTACGTTCTGTTCGTGTCCAGTCGAGTCTTCAGATTCCTGCACGATCAAGAACTCTTGAAGACCATTGTACTGTTTCTGTGATGGAGGTGTTGATTGTGTAGAACGTTTTTACGACTACGGTCCGTGCCCTCTGTGCAGTAGTACATCACCAACAATTCCGTTAAAAATGTCACGCTGTGTGAACTGCTCCCTTTCTATGGTACATCCTCTACCCCGTCGTCAAGTCGGGGAGGCAACGGATGTAATGGTCAGAATTTTACGATCCTGGGTTACTCCAGCAACGGTTAGTATCTCTTATTTATGCAACATACACAGTTGTGTACGTTTGACGTATGTGTATAGGTACATTATCCATAATACTGTATGGATTAATATTAAGACAAAGAAACAGTGGCTCAAGTCTGTGTATTTTGTTGTTAACAGTTAAGTTTTGCAGCTGTTACTAGAAACTGTTTAACTATGTAAATATACATGTAAATACACCATGAAGAGATAGACTGAGATTAAGAATTTAAGATTGTGTACCTAATGTGCAAATATTTCGACACAAATGTATTTTGTTAACTTGAACTTGATCACCACTTATACTTTCTTAGATTGATTTGATTTTGTTTTGCTTTTTCTTGTCTGTGACAATAATGTTTATTTTCTAATTAACTAATGCTAAGAATAATATTTTAACAGAATATATTATATATTTCTTATATTAATTTTTAGATTTCCGTTGAGGATGTCCTTTGTCAAGAATGTTATACAATACTAGAAAGAGCATCTCTAAACTTGTCAAGTGGATAAACAGTTGCACGAGCTTATGGACATCAACAAGTGTGCTTTGTATGTGGATCTTCCATATTAAGAGCTAAGACACACAGGGTATCAATTGATAGCCCTGAAGGAAATGTCATCATGTCGTGCATACCTACTCAGCAGGTATCTATACTTTTATTTTCACTTGCTGCATTAAAATAATCAAATAGTTCTCACAATCATTTGTGTACAAAGAAAGAAACATGGAGCATGCCATTTTCAAGTTGATTATGTATATATTTTGTCCAAAGATTTATTCCACTTATCACAATTGTTTTTGGCCCTCCCTAAATGAATGTTTTCTAGCAAACCTTTATAACGGGCTTAAGCTTTTATTTTTTGTTTTTAGGTACACAGACTTGAAAGAGTTTGCCTACCTTGTTGGACTAATGCCTATAGAAGTGTAAGAAGACAGATTCAGTATGATGAACATAGGCAACAACATATTGTTCAAGAAGAAGCTGTTGCACCTCAAGAGAATTTAGATGTTCTTACATCAAGAAATGACGCGTTTAGTGTATTAGAAACTTCTATGCCAACAACTAATGTCTCAGTACCTACACCGCCACCACCACAACCCATTCAGCAATTGCATCAGGATCAAAATATTGTACACCGCCCTAAAATAATCTCACGCATTTATAAAAGAGCTGCTGCATCATCGCGGCATTGTATTTTTGGTGAGTAGAACGTTTGTTGGTACCATCTGTTATAAAGGAAATGTTACTCTTAGAGCATAAATTGTATGTACCAGCTAGTGCCCGAATATGCAGTCATCATCTCAATATTGGTTCTTGGGATGAATTACAGTTTCAATTTAATGACTTTACTGGGTACCAAATGGATGACATGATGTCAATTATGGATAGAGGTGCTCGCAGACAGCACAACTTTTCCAATATTAGAGAAATGAATCCACACCTTTGTCATTATTGGTTAGGTATCAATCCTGAACAGTTTTATCAATTGTTAGCACACATACCACAGCTGGCTCAGGAAACTCCTTGTCCAAGTGTGGCTTTAAGTATTATGTTAGTTAAACTTAGAACTGGTGACAGTAATGAGCGATTATCTACATTATTTCAACTTCCTAGAAGCACTTTAGAAAGGTACATGTCTAAAGCAAGAAATTGTTTGGGTAATTCATTTGTACCCTTATATTTAGGACTTGGTCACATGTGAATACAAGATGTGGCAGCTAGAAATAAGATAATTCCAGAGGGTTTATTTGGTAATCCAGATATGCCAGTTTCTACCAAGCCAGCAATTGTTATCTGTGATGGAACTTACATCTACGTGCAATGCAGTAGTAATTACTTGTACCAAAAGAAAACATACAGCCTACATAAATATATTAATTTGGTAAAACCATTTTTGTTTGTCTGCTGCGATGGATTCATTTTGCAATCACTTGGCCCATTCCCAGCAACCAAAAGTGACTCGGACATTATGTCCACTGAATTTCGCAGTGAAACAAGTATATTTAGAAATTATTTCAGGCCTGGAGATGTTTTTATTTTAGATAGGGGTTTTAGAGTTGTAATTGGCCAATTGCACAGCCATGGTTATAAAGCCTATATGCCCGAGTCTCTTCTGGAAGGCGAAAATCAGTTAACCACGGAGCAGTCAAATCGATCAAGATGTGTTACAATGTGTCGATGGGTGGTTGAAGTTGTGAATGGGAGGATAAAACGCGATTTTAAATTATTTCGCCAAGAATATTTCAACCGTGCATCATCACACCTGATGTTAGATTTTAATATTGCATGTGCACTTTTAAATAAGTTCCATGCACCAATTTTGGATCGACCTGATGCTCAACAGTTCGTGGAAATAGCGAAAGCTAGGTTAAATACAAGAAATTATTTGGGGGAGTACATTCAAAATGAAAACATTAATAGAAGGAGAGCTATTTTCTTGGCCATAGATGCTGAACATCCACATTTGGACACATTTCCAAGACTTTCACTACATGATCTTATGACAGTAGCTCTGGGTTCCTATCAGGTTAAACAGGCTCGGTCGTATTATGGGGAGCATGTCCGTAGAAACGGAAAATACGAAATAGAAGTAGCAAACGACATTGAGGATGACTTGCCATTGGTACTGGGACCGGATCAGTATTTAGTAAGAGGAAGGATTAAGTCACGACATGTAAGCAGTAAGGTGTACTACGCCTACATTTTAGTTAAGAGGGCCACAAGTAACTCAGTAGCTGATATTACTAAATACTATTGTAATTGTTTAGTCGGTAACCGGACAGTGGGATGTTGTGCTCACGTGATGACCATTTTGTGGTATCTCAGTTGGGCTCGATTTAGGTCTATAGAGCCGCCAGCTCCGTTTTTAGACGACATATTTTATGAATGTGATGATATGGCCGAATAAAACTATTTCATACCTATAATCAAGCATTTTTTATTTCTAATTCCTATACCTACCTACAAAAATACAAAACTACATTTAGCTTGACTAACGTAATATTATTTGTTTGGAATCATTCATTGCTTTATTGGAACTATTTTATGCTGTCGTAGGTGAATTCAAATCTTATCGTTGTAAAGGGCTGCTCCTTTTAGTGGCAGTTTCGTTACAAAACTAACCTCAAAACTGAACAGAAAATCAAAGAACAACAAAAACCCCACATAATAAATGGATAATTTTTATTTCATTTGAAAGTACGACATCACTCCTCTTTTATATCCAATTTATGCTATCATACAAAATGTTTTGATGCGCAACGGGGGTCAGTAGAAAAATGGACATTCTCCTTTGACGAGGATGCAAATCAACATAATTATGTAATTTAAGGTAAGTAAGTGATGCTTCCTGCCGAGTAATGAACCTACTTATGAAATCAAGGTTGATGAAGAGGATCAAAAGCAGAAAGGAAAAGGAAAGGGTAGAGTGAAAAACTGGCCAAGTGCGAGTCGGACTCGCGCACCGAGGGTTCCGTACAAACCTGTAGGTATTCTCGGTTTATGCATAAGGTTTATGTTTATGAAATTAAATGTTTTTATTTTTATATTTGAGTTGATTGAATGAAAGGTAAATTGCGGTTTACGATATATGACGTACTAGCTTTTGCCAGCGGCTTCGCCCGTGTGGAGGTCGGAAATTATCCCGCGGGAACATACTACTGGGATAAAAAGTTGCCTATGTCCTTTCTCAGGTTCTAAACTATCTGTGTACCAAAGGACCATGAGTCAAATTGGGCTCAGTGTCCAACAGAGTTATGGCATATGCTATTGTAAAGGATATTGTTTGTACTAAAATTGTTACTACCGGCACCACCTTCAATTCCATTGCAGACAAAAAATATGCACCTAAATAGGTTTTGTAGAAAAAGACAATTTTTATAGTTATAAAACTTATTGTAACAATATATTCATGGTTTAAAATAATGGTAAACAATAGATGCGCCTGCGCCCGTGTCTTTTACAACACTCTCCATCCCTTTCACACCTCTCGGCCGCCTGCCCGGGCGCCCGTCTGCTCTCAGTCAGTCGAGTCTTTGGTCAGTCGACTCGTGATTCTCACACGTTGTTAGCTGTGTGTTTCCGTGTATTGTAGAGGTTTTACTGTGAAAACAAACCTCAAATACTTTTTGTAAGCACTGGCTGAATCAAGCCGCTCAAATGATTTTTGAAATATTAAAAATAAGTAGTAGAATTGTGTAGTTGGTTCCAGAAAAACAAGTTGTGAACAGTGCGCGTCTTGCTTGGCATTCAATATTTTTATCTTTAAAATAATTTCTTTTATTAAACGATCCCACGCTACACGCCACAGTATCCTCTCTTGTTCTGTTATTTACCCACCCTAGCTTTTTGTTTTGGACTCTATGCTTAGGTGCGCTTGTTGATTTATTTATTATACCTGTTAACGTGACCTGGACTGTTTATGGACACTGATTTACCTACCTATTTTTGTAATGGCTACCGAAGGACGGCGGTGTGTGTTGTGCCCACGTTCTGTTTTGCGTTCTGATTTTAGCTGAACACTTACCAGAAAGACAACCCTGCAGCATGCAGAATATATACAACAAAATGCGCTCACTCAGGTAAGCGTACACATTTCCTGTATACGGCACATATACCTATTATAAAACTGTAAAATGTCTGTCTGTCATTCTGTCTGTTCATAATTTGAGAACTACAGAACCAATCTTAATACAGTTTGTGTCATCAATTATAGGCTATTTACCACCACGCTAAGTTATTGAAGGGGAAAGCAGAGAGGTTAAATATGAGAGAGGCCAGGGAAAAACGGCCGGAGAAGTAGAAATCCGATTCGCCATAAAAGTTGGACTTAAAAGTCCGACTTTTACGCGACCTGTGCCGCAGGCACACAGCTATAGGCTAATAAATCCCAAGGAAATGATCATCGAGTCTACGCGGACGGAGTCACGGGCAAAAGCTAGTCAAAAATAAACCCAATAGTAAGCCGCATAAAGTATTTCATTTATTGAATGTTATTTTCAAATAGTCTTTACTTTTTTTTTAGGTTGCGTTTAATAACATCCAAACCACACGCCATCGATGTTGGCAAGTAGTGCAAAATGTAGTTCGACAACAAGAACCAGAAATGCCACTACGGCAGGATGTCCAACCGGAAAGCTCAACAGAAGATAAAAGAAAAGTGAGAACATGTGTGTGTGTGTGTGTGTGTGTGTATGTGTGTGACTTTTTAGAGAGTTGAGTGTATGTATGAAGATGGTGGACTATTGAGTAGGAGAGAATAAGAGGTTTTCTATTTGGTCATAGTTTTTTCCCATCAACCATGCTTAAACTGTTTTTTGCATTTGTGTAAATTAAGTTTATATATCGCGAGCAGTCTATTGATCCGATTATAGATTTTTTGGCTAAGGTAAGAGAACTGGTGTTCCGTAAAGGTGGTATTATGTCTTACAGGTGGAAAAACAATATCAGCTCAGCGTTTTTTGGTATTTTTTTATTGGCACGCGATGTTTTCTCAGAATACACTGAAGCACAAACAGTTTTCTGACTGAAAGCACTTCGCAGTCCTTGTAAAGCTCCTCTGTGGGGTATCTATAGGGCTTGCAATACATTACCTTGAGAACTGCCCTTTGTGCTCTTTCTAATTTAAGGAAGTAGGTCTTACAAGTTCCGCCCCATGCTGGCAAGCAGTACGCAAGAAGAGACTGACACAATGACATGTAGACCAACCTTACGAGTCATCGTGTCAGCAGAATAGCGAAGTTTCTTAAAAATGTAAATTAGTTTTCGCGTTCTTGCTACCAAGTTGTCTACGTGAGAATACCAGTTTAAGTGTCTGTCAATCAACACACCCAAGTATTTTGTATTTGGTGTTATTGCCAGAGCTGGACACGAGCATGAGAGAATTCTTGAGTGCTCTTGGCAGGTGTGGCCTTTAATAACAGGTGGTATATTGGGCTGCGATTTTTTGCTTATAGAAAAGGTTACTAGATCTACACATAGTCGTTATTCCTAATTATGTAAGAGCGCCCACTGTTGCTTTCCGTTGTATTTTTAATGGCTGCCCTAGCGCAGAACGTCTTAGAATCCCAATTAAAGTACACATTCTTTGTAAGTACCGCTTATACATACCTAAAAGTGCAAGAGTTTGCCAAGAACATCTGATGGGTAACGACAATTGGAACTTGTTGATTGATAATTGTAATATACCGCATAATTTTGATGTACGTCAGATCACAAATATGACTAACATGCTGGTAAGAACCATTACCCAAGGCCAGAGATTTGATTTTGAGTTAGAAGCTGCATTTTGGACTGGACTAAACTTACAACAATTCAATAGAATTTTGGTAGAGACTCCTTCTCTAGCACAAAGAACTAATCGTCCACGGACTGTCCTCGGTATCTATATGACAAAACTAAGAACAGGAGAGTAAAACGAGAGATTGTCAACATTGTTCAATATATCTCGCCAAACACTGGAACGAAAACTTGCAATAGCCAGAGAATGTTTAATGAATGACTTCGTTAACAGACACCTCGGTATTGGCCATATTTCGCGAGAAAATATACTGCAAAGAAACCTGTTATTACCAAAAGGCTTGTTTGGCAACGAAGAAAATACAAAAGTCATTGTTATAGCTGACGGCACCTATATATACATCGAAAAAAGCTCGTAACTTTTTGAATGGAACCATGTTCCAACGAAATCTAACCCTGCAGACTTAGCGTCCAGGGGTATGGATCCACAGCAGCATCGTTGTGGTGGGAGGGCTCTTCATTCCTACAGGAAGGTAAATCTAAATGGCCTACCCAGCCACAGCGTAGCCTTAATAATTTACCCAAAACAAAGGTACTAATTTCAGTTGATGAAACATTAGATAACATTAATTCAGAGAAGAACTTATAGCTTGCATAAGTTTCAAAACCTTTTGAAACTTTTTCTGATGGTATGTAGTGACGGCTACTTTATCGACGTTTATGGTCCGTATGCGGCTAATCGAGAGTGTTCTTAGCTTCGTTCGCTCCGCGAGGGCAGACGTTGACGGTCGTATCCTAAATGCAATATTGTGAGATAATTTTATAAAAGTTTTATTTTCTTAATTTTATTATTAGTTAGGTAATTAGACTATTTGTAAATAAATTGTTAGGTCTGGAGCGGTCCCCCAACGCGAACTATTTTTTTTTTTTGAATTATTAATACATACTTAGGTACAAACAAAGGGAAATTAGGTTTTTGTGTCGGGGGTTTTTTAATTGAGTTTTCTTTTCTTAATTATTAGTTAGGTAATAGACTATTTGTAAATAAATTGTTAGGTCTGGAGCGGTCCCCCAACGTGAAGTATTTTTTTTTTGAATTATTAATACATACTTAGGTACTTTAAGATTGTTTTTTTTTTATTTTTTACTTTTTAAAGGGAAATTAGGTTTTTGTGTCGGGGGTTTTTTAATTGAGTTTTCGATGTATTTACAATTTAGAGATGGATGCAGCTGATGCAAGAGGCAGCCGTGGTGGTGGCGGGCGTGCGCGTGGCCGTGGGCGCGGGCGCGGGCGCGGGCGTGGGCGTGGGCGTGGGCGCGGGCGCGGGCGTGGGCGTGGGCGCGGGCGCGGGCGTGGCCGTGGCCGTGGACGTGGGCGTGGGAATGTCGCACGGGCACTTTCATTTACTTTGTTTGTATTTTTTCGCACTTTTTATATTATGCTATAATTTATGTTATATTTGGTTATTGATTTTTTCTTGATTTGCTGGGTTATTTTTGGATCCCTACCTAAAGTTTTACTTAATTTTTAAGGGAGCAGCCGCAGCAAGCTGTTGTCGACGAGCCGACGGCCATCGCCAGGCAACCGACAACGTAAGTGAACTTAGCAATACTATTCTTGATTTGCTGGGTCATTTTTGGATGCCTACCCATAATTTTACTTAATTTTTAAGGGAGCAGCCGCAGCCGACGGCCTTCGCCAGGCAACCGACAACGTAAGTGAACTTAGCAATACTGTTTTTTTTTTGTTTTTTTTTTTTTCACTTAATTTTGTTTATTCTAGTTCTATCGCGGATCTGCGGAGGCGAATAAAAAAGCAGCGGGCGGTCGACCGGAGAAACGTGGCCCGGTTAACAACGGAGCAAAGGGCACGGCTAGAAGAACTGCGCGAAAGGAAGGAGGTCGGGCATTTTTTAATGCCCGATGCTCCTCCTAGGAAAAAGCGAAGGCAAGATAAATATTTAGGAAAATAATATGCTTTTCACAGTCACACAATTTATTTTTTTAATCTTTCCAGAAAAGTGTCGCCAGTTCGAATCCCGTGCCCTTTGATACCGGGCACTCCGGAAGTGCCGCCCCTGCGTTTTCCACAACCGTGGGAGCAGAGGAAGTCGGGTGTTTAAATTCTCTGCAAGATATCGTACCCCTTATTGACTAATCCAACCTAATATATTTTATTACTTTTCTTTCCAACGTTAGACGGAAGTGGGCCTTCGAGGGTGGTGCTGAGCGATGAAGATTCGCAAGGTTCAACCACGCCGCCTGCCCCGATGTAAGTTTGAACTCAATCTCTGAATTAATTTGAAACATTTAAATGAAGTCGACTTTTATTTATATTTTTTCTCAGGCAAACTCCCTTGGTGTTTACCCCATCCACGGGGGTTATTGCTGTGTGTGAAGGGCAGGAAGTGGACGAGTCCTTGTTTGTTGATGCTAGCATCGAGTTGGTTGGGTTCTCGCCTAGCACATCATCCTGTGCAGAGCGTTCCACACTGCCGAATTCTTCTCCAGGTCCATCGACGTCTTTTTCAAGACCAGGTATGTTTTTATGTTTATTTCTCCTTGTGATGATAGTCTCCTTCAATCCTTGATTGGGTGGTTCAAAGCAGCTGATAGTTAAATAAAGACTTGTATAATTTGGTTTTAGAGCCTTCGATATTCGAAGAGGACCAGGAGGCAGAAATTCGGCAGAGGGAACTCTCTGCGGGTCTGAATCCTGGCAGTGATGTCGAGGATGAGGACTGCCTGGAGGATCTGCCTTGTAGGAGGGTCGCTGGAGAATTCGTCGTGGAAGAGTTGTCCAGCGAACTCCACGAGGTATTAAGATCTATCGACAGGCAGGATGATAGTGTTCTCCGAGAATCCAGTCAGGAGGATTTGTTGACCTTTGATTGGTCTCACGATCCAACATACTTCACTGGGGTTCGAGAAAGTTTCCCTGGGCCAGCGGGGCCAACTTTCTCGGTCGAGGGAATGTCTCCGTTCCAAATTTTTTCCAAAATTTGGGACGAAGACATCATCAACCTCATGGTCGCTGAAACCAACAAATATGCAGCAAACCTCCTGACCTCGTCCCTTCCAAAGTTTTCAGAAATGAAAAAATGGACACCAACAACGCCACAAGAATTGTGGACGTTTTTTGGCGTTATTATGCTGCAAAGCATTGTCCCTCTCCCTGTGGAGAGGGAATTCTGGAACCCATGTTTGCCTTATTTAAAGGTGGGCAAATTTACAGACATTATGCCTTTCAATCGTTTTAAGCTCCTCAAGCGCTGTCTGCACTTTGTAGACAACTCTGCCATAGGTATCCCGACGAAATTACACAAAATAAAACCCATCATAGACCATTTGAACCACAAATTTAGCTCTTTATACCTACCTGAACAGGAAATTACTATTGATGAGTCGCTGCTGCTGTGGAAAGGCAGACTGTCTTTTTCACAGCTGATAGCGACTAAAGCTGCTCAGGTAGGTATAAAGAGCTATGAACTTTGTGAGTCTAAGTCGGGATACCTTATGTCGAGGCCACGAACGACCCTGAGCCTGAGAGTGCGACATCAAGGACTGTTTTAAAGTTAGTTGGTCCATTACTGAACAGAGGTCACACTCTAGTAATGGACAACTTTTACAACAGTCCTTTGCTGGCGCGCACCCTCAAGGCTCAGAAAACAGATGTAATGGGCACCCTACGTCTGAGTCGGGAGTTCGTGCCCGATAGTTTGCGCCTTAAAAATAAGGCAAACATGCGGCCGGGTGAAGTGGCTTTTAGCCAAACACAGGACATGACGATTTCAGTGTGGAAGGACGCGAATGTGGTATCTTTGATATCCACATACCACAGGGTAGAGGTCGGCGGAAAAGAAAAATACGGCTACTACCGCTACAAGCCAAAAGTAGTCTTAGATTACAACCTTTCTATGGGAGGCGTCGACAAAAAGGACCAATTTCCCATAGAAAGAGTTCGTAATCTAATATGGTATAAAAAACTTTTCCGTCCGTGTTCCATCCACAATGCTTTCGTCATGTTCCTGAAGGCAGGGACAGTCACACAGGCACAGCGGCAGTTCAGAGTATTATTCCAAAAATACAACAACTGCTGCCGATAGCCGGCCGTCACTTCCCTGCCAAAACCAACATCAGGAAGTCACGTTGCAAGTGGTGCGCACTTAAAAAGGTTGATGCTTGCACAGCCTATAAGTGCGAGGCTTGCAACGTGAACCTCTGTATAATCGGTTGCTTTGGAGAGTATCACGTTGCTCAGGGACTAGTGAAGTGATAGTCTTCAAAGCAACAGGATTTTTTTTATTATTTTTTTTTTATCCGACTGCCGAGGTATAGTCTAATTTTGAATTTTTGGATATTGTCGTTCAAAACCCTTTATTTGGATACCAAAAGACGATAACAACGAATATTACTTACATACATTCGAAAAACATTACCCTCCTTTTTTCGCCGTTCAAAACCCTTTATTTGGATACCAAAAGACGGTAACAACGAATATTACTTACATACATTCGAAAAACATTGCCCTCCTTTTTTCGCAGTCGGGTAATAAAAATCATAATATTTTTTTCATCCATTGACACAGGGATTGCGATGCAGCATACCATTTTTTCAATTCTTTCACACACACGCAACAGGTTTTTTTTTATCCGACTGCCGAGGGATAGCCTAATTTTGGATATTTGGATATTGTCGTTCAAAACCCTTTATTTGGATACCAAAAGACATAGTCATAGTCAATGTTTACAGCTCAATATAAACAAAATGAAACGAAATGTTAACAAACGCTTATCACTATTTGAAAGACCCATTCATATACTTGAACAAAAACAACACTCAAGGTGGCTCGTATTACCGTTCTCGGTAACAAAAAATCTTTTGTGCGCTCAGCCATATGGCGCGCGTGTCGCGTCATCGTTTTTTATGACCCAGAGTCCGGTGACAAGATAAGAAGATGCGCGCTCGCGATTCAAGCGGTTAAGGAAGTCGGATGTTTTTTTTTTTTTGTAAAAAGTTTTTAAACTTCCCATTTACAGCTTCTACAACCCACCGACACAATGTTATTAATCTTGATTTGTTCGCTTGAACTGTTGTCAATTGAGTTTCGAGTCTGTCTTTTATCGGTGGGATGTATGCCTCCAAGGAAGTCGGTTGTTTTTTTTTTTAATTTTTTTTTTATTTTTTAACTTTTTAGTTTTTTTTTTTCATTCATTCATTTATTTATTCTTAAACAATTAACATTGTGTTGAATATTACACATTAAATAAAATTATCAATACATCATGCAGAAACAATACATTTGAAAAAGTAATTAAAATAAAAATTGAAGTGAAATGTTAGACCAAGGGTTAAAATAAATTAAAATATGTCAACAAATAAATACAATGTCAAATTAATAGCAGAAATTATTAGAAATTCAATGTCAAAAAATAATATGTTTAAGTCAAAAGATAATTTATGCAGTTTGTTACTGCTATTTTTATAGGCGACTATTTTTATCATTTGACATATATTCTGATACCGAGTAGAAACATTTTTTCAACAAGAAGGCTTTTAGTTTAGTTTTAAATGAGTGAGTGCTATAAATTAATAATTTTAAATCAGTCGGTAACCTATTAAATAACTCCACTGCTTGGTATCTGGAACAATGCTTAGCTATGTTAAAATTTGGTGCCTTTTGTGTTTAAATTCCTTCCTTCTTGTGCTTTCTCTTATCTGACGTTCCTCCTGTGTTTCATATTCATGAATATACTTAGCAAAGAGACTAAGTATTACTAATATATATAAACTTGGTACTGTTAAAAAGCCTAGTTCTTTAAAGTGCTCTCTACATGAGTCTCTTTGTGAGATCCTTACTATAGTCCTTATGGCACGTTTCTGTAAAATAAATGCTTTCCGACTATTATAACAATAGCTGTTTCCCCAAAGCATTATGCTATATCTTAACCTAGATTCTACCAGCGCGTAATATATAGCCTTAAGTTGCTTTAGATCCAACATATCTCTAAGGCTCCTGAGTGCATAGCATGCTGATGAAATAGAAGAGTCAATAGCAGCTAGCTCCTGTTCCCAATTTAAATTCACATGTATGTTAATCCTTAAAAATTTTACTTTGTTCACTAATTCAATCTTGTCTCCTTTGATTTGTACATCTCAATTGTCAGTATGGCGAGTTGTTGTCTTAAATAAAATAATGTTCGTTTTACTTGTGTTTAGCAAGAGGTTATTGGCTGTAAACCAATCGCAGAGATCTTGTAAGCTTTTATTAACATTTTTGGTCAATTCTTTTAAGTCATTCGCCCCAATTATTATATTTGTATCATTTGCAAAGACAACAAGTTTTACATCAGGCTGAACATAATGCATAAAGTTAAGCAAGTCATTTGTAAATAAAATAAACAGTATTGGTCCTAAAATAGAGCCTTGAGGCACACCACGTTTAATATGAGTAATTTTAGAGGTGTGTATTACTTCATGATTATTTTCGTCGATGGTTTTAATTTCTACAAACATTCGTCTATTTTGTAAGTAGGATCTTAAAAGTTTAAGGGACTTGCCTCTGATACCATAAAATTCAAGTTTAGCTAGAAGTAATTCATAATCAATCGTATCAACTAAGGTCTATGAATAGTCCTGCCACTTTCATTTTGTCATTTAATTTATCAATTATGTCATTTATAAGAGTGTTTATAGCATCTGAACAACCGACGCCTTTCTGATACCCAAACTGTCTTAAATTAATTATTTTGTTTGCATTTAAATGTACCATCAGCCTACGTTTAATATGAGTAATTTTAGAGGTGTGTATTACTTCATGATTATTTTCGTCGATGGTTTTAATTTCTACAAACATTCGTCTATTTTGTAAGTAGGATCTTAAAAGTTTAAGGGACTTGCCTCTGATACCATAAAATTCAAGTTTAGCTAGAAGTAATAAATAATCAATCGTATCAACTAAGGTCTATGAATAGTCCTGCCACTTTCATTTTGTCATTTAATTTATCAATTATGTCATTTATAAGAGTGTTTATAGCATCTGAACAACCGACGCCTTTCTGATACCCAAACTGTCTTAAATTAATTATTTTGTTTGCATTTAAATGTACCATCAGCCTAGTTTTAATGATTTTTTCAAATACTTTTGATAAGGTTGGCAAAAGGGATATAGGTCGGTAATTTTTCGGATCAGTCTTAATACCTTTTTTGAATACAGGAATTACTTTAGCCAGTTTTAACTGGTCTGGAAAGACGGACTCTTCGAAACATTTATTATAAAAAGCAGAAAGAGGGATAGCCAAAGAGTCTATATTCTGTTTCAAAACCGATATCGGTAGATCATCAAAACCACACGATTTTTTATTGGCCATTTGAATAATAATCTTGGTAATTTCAGAAGGTGTAGTTTTATAGAAGGTTAAATCACTTTCAACTCTTTTTGTACTATCTAACAGAAAAGTCATAGCCCTGTCTTTTTCATTGCTAGCGAGTGACGATTTGAACACAAAACTGTCAATGAATTTTATTATAAACTAATTTTTGTAGAAGTCAAAGTCAAACACTGATTTGACTCAAGCTGACAGTTTTAAATCATACTTGTTTGTGAACGGGTATAAAAGGCCGGAGCCACAGTGAAACAGTCAGTTGCTTGGTGGATGTTCAGTTGGTTAGTTCTAGTACTTCTAGTGCTGTTGTTGTGTGGAAAGGATCGACTAGAGGTCACGTAAGTTAAGTAATTGATATTTTATCCTAATTATTGCCTATTATGACAATGTTGTTGTACTGTTTATAGTGTTGCCAATACTGCTAATGTTTTGAATCATATAAATGGAATATTCATATTCTTTTCCTAGATATCATTGTTGTATTTTGATTATATTGATATTATTCTGAGTTCTCTTGGACAATGGTCCAAGAGATAGAATTAATTTACATATTTAAGATAATGATAATGTATGGCAATGTAGGAAATGGGATGATATAATACTTCAATACTGTTTCCATGGAGTTTCTTGTCCTTCTCCATGACGACCTAGTTTTGGAACGGACGACTAGCTTTCTGATTAATTGCTGACAAGCCTAATTGAAATAAATATCTAGACTTGTCTTTCTGTGCTTTACTTATTGAAACCCTTTCCTATACACAGTAAATAAGCCGTTACCATTCTGACATTCAAAGCTTGATAATTAGTATATATATACACTTATAGTTATACAGCTTGATATAACAAACGCTTATTACGGGCTAGGATAATAAAGCGACAAAGTTTATTATTTAATTGTTGTCGTTACTGAGAGTGGGTGTAATGCTATACAGCGTGTCATTATATGGAAGACAAGCTAAACCAATTAAAGTGGAGTGATTGCGACGCTTTAGTGAGTTTGTCGTTAAATTTAAATATGGCTTTACGAAAGGCCGTTCAACTACAGATGCGGGTGTTACTCTCTTGAAACACATTTTTAACGCATGGGAGAACTCGCAAAATGCTATCGGAGTATTCTGTGATCTCTCCAAAGCCTTTGATAGCGTGCACCATGACACGCTTTTGCGTAAACTACGTCATTACGGTGCCCATAACGAAGCTTTAAACGTAATAAATTCTTATTTACATAGTAGGTTCCAATGTGTAGATATTAATGGTGTAAAATCTACCGGGCTACCGGTTCAGTTAGGTGTGCCTCAAGGCTCTATACTCGGCCCATTCTTGTTCTTAGTGTATATCTATGAATTACCATTCTTTTTATAGGGTATTTGTGACGTTGTACTGTTTGCAGATGATACTTCTCTTATTTTTAAAGTAGATAGGAACAGACAAGATTTTGAAGACCTAAACAGTGCACTCTCAATGGTTACGGATTGGTTTACGGCAAATAACTTAGTTCTCAATGCCAAGAAAACGAAATGTGTAAGTTCGCCTTACCGAATGTTAGAAATCTAAGAACCTCTTAAAACTGTAGACTCAACAGTTTTCCTGGGCATAACAGTAGATGGCAAACTACAGTGGGGCCCACATATTTCAAGTCTAGCGGGGAGGCTCAGTTCAGCCGCCTACGCCGTCAGAAAAGTAAGACAGTATACTGACGTTGATACAGCTCGGTTAGTCTATTTTAGTTATTTTCACAGCGTTGTCTTACGGTATTCTACTGTGGGGCAAAGCCGCTGATATTCAAAATATTTTTGTCCTTCAGAAACGAGCTGTTCGAGCAATTTATCAGCTAGGTGCCAGAGTTTCTCTAAGGGACTTTAAAGATATTGGTATTCTTACGGTAGCATCACAATTCATCTTCGCCAACATCTTACGAGTATATATTAGGCAAAATTTACACTTACATGCTAAAAACAGTGATTTTCACACTGTTAACACTAGAAATAAGGACAAACTACGTGTTCCCTTTCACCGGCTTCATAAGTGCATAACTCATTTGTTGGGCTTGGTATAACATTTTACAACAAGCTACCACCTTCTTTACTAGAATTACCTTTTAATGCGTTTAAAGCTCAAGTAAAATCCAACCTTTGTTTAAAGGCACACTATTCCATCAACGACTATTTAAATGACAAAACTAGTGGGTCGCTGTGATTAACTCAAGACGATGTTTGTGTTCTTTCTCCAGTACTAGCGTACCTAGTGATAGGTTATATAGCTGTAATATAATTGTTATTATATTATATTTTTTTTTTTTTTTACTGTGTTAGTCATTTTTTTGTGTGTTTATTGGTTTTGACATGTTCTATGCTTTGTCATATTATAATGATTAGTATTGCATAAAATGATTAGCTAGCGACCTCGACAAGTTGTCATTCGATTCTTGCCTGAGCAACCGGCAGCAAGTTCGTCATGCTCCCTTAGATGTCAATGCTTGCGGTAGCGTCAGGGGTCGGGATACCCCCTTCCCTCAAATAAGGCGAGGGGGGTAATGGCTGATCTTTGCGTTATGCTCGTGAACGGGTGCTGCTTGTGGTGACTGGTCGTCTTGCTGACCTTGATGTTGGTATTGTTGTTAATTACCTACCTGTTTATTACTTTTTACGCCGATGGTCCTAGTTTATCATTTTGTGGCCTCGACTTGTAACTCGGGTCGTAACAGTTATGTGAACGTGATTCAGCATTGCATATTTTGGTACTTTTATTTACTTAATAAAAATATTTTTTACTTTTGCTTGAGTATAGATTTCATTTTATTTCTTGGAATATTGGATTGGCTAGCTGATATATGGCAAATCATTTAATTTAGTGTTTTGTGTCTCTTAATGTTACCTCCTTACAATTGTATAGAATCTTCTAACTTAACAGACAGCTGTGCTGCTGGGGAGTTTGTTCCGCCACTTCTTCTTCCCAGCTAAAGCACTAGGAAGTGTCGAAGGGCGGGCGTTTTGGGGGGACTGTCTTTTGTAACTTTGACGTTCAAAAAGTGCTGACTCTCAGCCTAGTTTGAATAAATTACTTTTGATTTTGATTTTGAAATCGAGTGACGTTACATGAAGTTTACACTGGTCACGTAGTTTACGCTGAAATATAATTAAGTTCACCAACTTAATTCCGGATGTCTTCAACCACCGTTGAAGACACATGCTCTATTTTATAGGTTTACAAAGAATCGTTTTATAAAAATTCGAAAAAATCGAATTTCAATATTAAAATTCGAATTTATAAGAGGACGGAAAATCCGGATTTTTCAGTTATTTTCAAATTTCGAACTATCCGGATTGCAGTCTCTAGACATATTGCAGCGAACATTTACGCAATGGTTTATATACGATAGAAATATGTCGTGAAAATGAACTAAATAATTTAGCAGCATGCAATATCCATCACCAAAATGTGTAGCTATTAAGAGGAAGGATACAATCAAGACATGTTCGAGCACGTACATATTACGTATATATTCTGGTTAACAGAAATGAAATAGGTCGATATTACTGGTCGTGTGTAACAGGTAGACACACAGTAGGAAGTTGTGCTCATACTATTTCAATAATATGGTATCTAGGGTTAGGCAGGCACATACAATTTAATCCACCGGCAGGTCATCTAAACGATATTATTATTGATATTGATTGAAATGTTAATAAAAATGTTTTTAACTATTAGCAGCTGTTTTAGAACGAACCGAATGTATAAACAGGGAGTCTGTTTATACATTCGGTTCGTTCTAAAACAGCTGCTAACAAAGACTAAGGTAGTTGATTAAACAAAATAACAATGGAGGTAGATAACCCTATAACTCCTGGGCCCAGTCGCAAGAGAACAGTTGACGCAGACAATAATGAGGCCGAAGTGTCAGACCCCAAAAGACCCAGGATCAACCTAGATAACGTAACTAAGGGCAAAATCCTCAAGTACATTGTGGATAGTGCAATTGCATTACATGAGAAGCTTAATATCTGTCACTTGATTTCCAACATAACAGTGAGTCATCAGATAATGAGCATTTTGCAAGGAGCTCACAATATTCTCCATAAGATGATGAACTATACAAAATGGCTTCACATCCAAATCTAAGACGTCACCACCCTTATGAAGAAAGTTACAACAAGTCTGGGATTGGAATACACACAAACAGAACGGACAACAGCCATTGGTATGGAATTGCCAACCCATTATTCAACATAATCTCTGCTTTCAAAATGCGATATGATGAGATTCGTATAAGGGTATCTATCTAGGATCCCAGTTGGTAAGAAAGGCAATACAACAGATTAAGTTGATATTGCTCAATATGGACTAACACCTGCTCATCACGTCTTATTGAAAGGGTCAACATACGTATACAAACCAGAGAGAAATCAGCGATGGCACAAACTCTCGGACCCCTAACTGCTGTGTTAGCTGCATACAAATCAAAAGAACCTTATCGAAACAAGTGGATAGAAGCAGTTAAAAGGGACTTGGTGCATATCCCAAATTCTCTTAATTTATGTAACGCCATGCAGGGTAAGAGGGCAGAAGAAGTGGCTGCGGCTCTTAGTGCTTTTGCGGATGTGGTATTAGTAGGAGGAGGAGGCGCAAGGAATGCCCAGAGCTTTCTTCCCATTGTGCTTCATAATATATGCTCTTGCCACCACGGACCAACTCAAGATCTGTAGATTAGCCAGAAGGGGTGGGGCCCTAGACGCAAGCGAAATAGATGTTTCAGATAAGGGGATGTGGAGAATCTATAAAGAATGCTCTCAAGTAACATGGACACTAGAGACTGCGATGGATGATGTCTCAGCCGCTCAAGTGGTATATCATGCAATATTTGGGACCCAGAATGAGGATCTAGGAGTGTTGCAAACCATCACAGATATGAAAACCCCCTGGAAACTTAGATCGGAAATAGCAGATAAGTTTAGAAGTGTGGGAAAAATAGTTAAAGCAATCAAACTCCCACAACAGCGGTTATATGCAAAAATGGCACAAGCGAATATGACGGGCCTTCTTACGGAATCTGCTTTCCAAATTAGATGTAAGCAGGTGTTTGCAGGGAAAAGAACCGTCAATTACATAGAAGCGTTTTACAAACACATGAATTCTGATGGTCCACAAGCAATACAAGGAGGGTTGACTCTTCACGCTTTGGCTGCCTTCTATAGAAGTCTGAAGGTTGAGTTGATGACTACGAAAGATGAGAACTCCACACACGGTACTGTTGAGTGGAAGGAAATTTCTGGTCTTGGAGTTATATTTTGGATCCCTACCTAAAATTTTACGTAATTATTAAGGGAGCAGCCGCAGCAAAAAGCTGACATGCCGTCTGCGGCCTCAATCGTTGCTAAGCATCCGACGACGTAAGTAAACTTAACGTACAGTTAAATTTATTTATTCTACTAGATCACTGCAGGAGGAAAAAAAAATAAAAAGCAGCGAGTAGTAAGTAGGCCGAGGAATATGGCCCGGTTAAAAACGGGGCAAAAGGCACAGCTCGAAGAACTGCGTGAAAGGAAGAAGGTCGGGAATTTTTTAATGCCCATCCCGCAAAAACCGAAGGTAAATTAAAAATATTAGGAAAATAATATGCTTTTCACTCATATGATTTAAATATTTTCATATTTCCACAAAAGTGTCGCCAGTTAGGGTGCCGTGCCGAGCACTCCGGAAGGGCCGGCCCCACGCGTTTCACAACAGTGGGAGCTGAGGAAGTCAGGTGTGTAAATTGTCTGCGCGATATCGTACCCCTTATTGACTGATCCACCCAACATATTTAATTAATTTTCTTCCCAGCGCTAGACGGAAGTAGGCCTTCGAGGGTGGTACTGGGCGACGAAGATGCAGAGGTGTAGCCACGCCGCCTCTCCTATAGTAAGTTTGAACTCAAATTTAAATGATGTCGACTTAATGGTATTTCACAGGCAAACTCCGTTGCTACTTACCCTGTCCACGGGGGTAATTGATGTGTGATGGCCAAGACGTGGACGAGTTCCTGTTGGTCGATGTTAGCTTCGAGTGCAAGAGCACATCATTCTGTGCAGAGCATCCCACACTGCAGAATTCTTCTCCAGGTCCATCGACGTCTTCTTCAAGACCAGGTATTTTTTTTATATTTATTTCTCCTTGTGATCATAATCTGGGTACATCAATGACTGGGGGGGTTCAAAGCAGCTGATAGTAAAATAAAGACCATTTTCTTTTAGATCCTTACGATTTTCGAAGAGAACCAGGAAGCAGAAATTCTGCAGTGGGAAGGTTTGCGTGTGTGAATCCTGGCAGCATGTTGAGGACTGCCTGGAGGATCTGCCTCGCAGGAGGCACGCTGGAGAATTCGTGATGGAAGAGTTGTCCAGCGAACTCCGCGAACTCTTACGACCCATCGATAGGCAGGATGATAGTGCGCTCCGAGAGTCCAGTCAGGAGGATTTGATTGCCCTCACGATCCCCAAGTATTCACAAGTTTCGCTGGGCCAGCGGGGCCAACTTTCTCCGACGACGGGTTGTCTCCGTTCTAAATTTTTAAAACATCATCAACCTCATCGTCACAGAGACGAACAGATATGCAAACCGGCAAACCTCCTCCGCATCGTATATTCCACAGTTCTCTAGACTAAAAAAGGACACCAATAACGCCACAAGAATTGTGGACGTTTTTTGGTGTCATTCTGCTGTAAAGTATTCTGACCCCATGTACGCTTGTGTTACTGACACTTCCTTTCAGTTCATGCTCATAAAGCGCTGATGCTGTGGAAAGGCAGACTTTTCACAGATTATAACGACCTGAATGCCACAAAAATAAGGTAACCATGCGGCCTGGTGAAGTGATGGTTACCTATCATTAGTTCGAAAAATATTTGACCAAATTTCATTTCACCTAAAACTTTTCGACTATTATCGTTTCGTTTTTTTTTTTACTTCATCGAAGTCACGTCTGCCACTGTATCAGTTGACCTATTATCAATTCGACTTTTTTCATTACTCCGACGTTTTATTTGGTCGAAAAAGTTTTTACCGAAGTTACACTTAGCCGAAATAACATTTGTTCGAAGTATTATGGTTTCGAACATTCATTACACCATTGTTCAGATTAACCTACTCTTTTGTTTATTTAAATAATAATTTACATGTAATGGCACTAAATAAAACAACTGATTATGAACAAAAGTGTTTTTAAACGGTCCCAGTAAGAAACATGAAAACAAGCATGACTGTTTCAAACATGCAGCATGGCAGCATGCGAGCAAGCATGCAGCATGCAAGCAAGCATGCAGCGGGCGAACAAGCATGCAACATGCAATCAGGCATGCAACATGCAGCAAGCATTGTTTCTGTCACGGCTTCGGCGCTATGGGATTTGGGCGGCCCCACGCGAGCCTATCGTCGCAGATGATTTTAACGCTCACCACCGCACCTACCCCTCCGCGCCTACGCGGTTTTAAATTACACTCTAGGGGTAGGGCAGACAAGACTTAAAGTCGGTTTTACAGCGATTCGTTTTTCACTAAATTTTGTAGTAGAATATATTGACTTTTTATGACACTACGTATATTTTAATTTCATATTTAAAACGCTACCAAGTAACCGGCTGTGTATTTGTGACCAAATAATATTCCCTAAAATTTTGTTTCATTGTGGTGAAAATATGGCAAACAAATCATTTGGCAAATGAAAAAAGTTCAAAAGAGGCTTCGGCCAAAAGCAAAAAGATATTTTGTAAATCGAAGAAACATAATTCGGTAAAATAATACCTATGACACATGATACTTCGATGATCTAAAAATATGCCAAATAATGCATATAGCAAAAAAGACGTCGGTCAATAGTTTTCGGTAAAATTAAATTCGAACAAAAAGAATTCGAAAAAGTAATCGGTTCCCGAAGTGATATTTAGCCAAACAGGGGACATGACGATTTCGGTGTGGAAGGAAGCGAATGTTTTATCTCTAATTTCCTCATACCACAGGGTAGAAGAGCCGGACAAGAAAAGCAGCTACTTTTGGTAGAAAGCGAAAGTAGTTTTAGATTACGTTGCTGTGGGAGGCGTCGACAAAACGGAACAGCTTTTGCAGGCGTTTCCCCTAAAGAGAGTTCGTAATCCAATATGGTATAAAAACTTATCCACCGGCTTCCCAACGTCCATCCGCAACGCCATCATTGCCTCGAAGGCAGGGACAGCCAAAAGACACAGGGGCAGTTTGGGGTTATTAATATTACATTGAGTAGACAAAAACAAAATAGTAAGAATAGTGATTCCGAAGACTTGATTTCGGAATGTAATATGCTGCCGGTTCATCAGATATCTTGGGGCAACGCAGTCAAGTATCTCTATATAAATCTCAAAAGAAATGCTTTAGAGAAATGAGCTGTGAACCCGACTTTAAAAGTTTAATCGTTTTGACACCGCCTTCGTTATACATTTATGAACGAAATGGTTTTGTGAAATCGAATTCATAAACCGAAGTCAAACGACTAAAATTCCTGGTGAATAAATGTCGTTATATTGTCAACTTGATGTTTGTGAAAACGTAGTTAGTACATGCAAAATAATTAGATGCAGAGTTTGTTAAAAATACAAGTAGTTTGTGTCTACTTTTATAATGTTTGTCTATTATTAAAACGAAGTTACATTTTTATATTAGTTATCTTCTCAAACACTGAAGCACTGGGCTGGAAAAGTTAGACAGTTGAAAGGTGCCTTGCCTTACTGTAATTGTAAGAGTTTCGGTTTCTCTGCACTGTTGTTCCACCATCATCATCCCAAAGATTTTGTTAAACCCATTATTTTCATAGAAGGCCCTACGAGAAAAAGGGGTTAGTAGCAATAACCACCATCACCACTCTGTCTTGGGGACAAGGTTATGGCAAGATTTTGTGAAATCCATTCATATTCATAGAAGGCCTAAGACAAAAAGGATGGATTGGCAATAATTATCTTCATCACTCTGTCCTGAGGACAAGGATACGAAAAAATGGCAAGATGCAGTTAAATCCATTCATATTCATAGAAGGCCTCACACAAAAGGGGTGGAGTGGCAATAATCATCTTCATCACTTTGTCCTGGGGACAGGATACGAGAAAATGGCAAAATTTAGTTAAATCAATTCATATTCATAGAGGGACTACGACAAAAGGGAGTTGCAATAATCATCATCATCACTGTCCTGGGGGTCCAAAATGTGTTATAGAAGGACCACCACTGGGTGGGTACGTCATATAGAAAATCATTTCATTGATTTTTTTTTCTTGGGTCCAAAACATGTGTGATAGAAGGGAAGGACTAAGATAAAAAGGATGGAGTAGCAATAATCACAATTTCAGAAACCAAAAAGGACTGGGCGGAAAGGTTCTCTGCACTGCACCACATTATACCCGATATCCATTCTTGGAACTAAAAGGTATGAGGAAAATAAATGAAGGACTATGAGAAATTGCATGCTCTCAAAAAGTCCCCATAACCCGGAGCTCTAGGCGGAAAGGTCCTCTACACCGCCCCAATCGCTGAGTATTTCTTCTTTTCTCTGCTCTTGGAACCGAAGACTTCTGATAGAAGGACTACTCTGGATAATTAAAATATATAACCACCCAGTATCGCACTAGGCAGGAATTATTTAGACAGTGCCACATCAAAATCATACCTAGGATCAGGATATTCAATTCCTAAAACGCATATCCGAGAATCCGCCCTGAATCTGAGGATAGTCTCAAACCTCTAAAAACAAATCTCACATTACAAAATGACCAATTGACCCATTATGCTGGTGAGTTTATTACGTCTATTCGCCGACATGATTTAACATAATATCCTGAACTGAAACAATCTATGGTTAAAAAGTCTTATTTTGAATATGCAACCGAGTATCATCAGGTCAGGATATTTAAAACAAAAATCTGATCGATGTTGACTGGAAATAATCATACTGTAGTAGCGTAAATCCGCTACGGATAAACTTTTAGTACCTTTATCAATCTTGTTCAAAAGCACTGGCCCTTTATTGTTTTCGTTTTATTAAAAACTTCGTTTCGGAAAACATAACAGATACCGAATATTTTTTGACATACTCCCAGACCGCAGATTTAAGCTAGGCATGGTGGTTCTTTTTTTTTATTCGGAACCACTACATATATAAGTCATTTCCGCTATACAGGAAAATATAAAGTGTTGTTCTTTCATACAAACTGACGAAGAGCCTGACGTCCTCATATACACGACAGCTACCGAAATAGAAACTGCCTCATTCAGATACCGAATATTTTTTGAAGACATATTCCCAGACCGCAGATTGAAGCTAGGCATGGTGGTTCTTTTTTTTTATTCGGAACCACTACATATATAAGTCATTTCCGCTATACAGGAAAATATAAAGTGCTGTTCTTTCACGCAAACTGACGAAGAGCCTGACGTCCTCATATACACGACAGCTACCGAAATAGAAACTGCCTCATTATACTCGGCACCCACGTCATCCGACTGGATCGCTACGCCCGGCTACTTCAAAGGACGATTATTTTTCACACTGCTTATTTTCTATTTCAACAGTGCGTGCAACTGGGATTTAACCTGAGGGTTAAGTATACTTCTGTTAATTGTTCGTACCAGCTCGTAATAACTTTTAATATTCCAGATAAAACTACATTAAATCAATCGACTCTTGTCTAAACAGTTCAATAGTGGTTCATGAGATATCTTGGGGCAACGCAGTCGATAAAGAATCTTTCAAAAATCGAATTATCGAAGTCAAACTACACAAATTCTTGGTGCATATGTGTCTTGATGTTTGTGAAAACGTAGTACATGCAATTAGATGCAGAGTTTGTTAACAAAACAAGTAGTTCGTCCATACTTTTATAATGTTCGTCTATTATTAAAACGAAGTGACATTTTTTTATTAGTTATCTTCCCAAACACTGAAGCACTGGGCGGGAAAAGTTAAGACAGTTGAAAGGTGCTCGGTTTCTCTGCACTGTTGTTCCACCACTATCATCCCAAAGATTTTGTTAAAACCATTATTTTCATAAAAGGCCCTACGAGAAAAAGGGGTTAGTAGCAATAACCACCATCACCACTCTGTCTTGGGGACAAGGTTATGGCAAGATTTTGTGAAATCCATTTATATTCAGAAGGCCTCAGACAAAAGGGTTGGAGTGTGCAGCGTAAATTCGCTGCGGACGAAACTTTTTGGTTTCTAAATCAACCTTTTTTTTTTAGAAACACTGGCCTTTATATTTTTTTGTTCTATTTCAAATTTCGATCCTGTAAAATCTTACGCCAAAAATTTTTGCTTGTCAACTGGCAGACTGCAGATGGGAGCTGAGCGTTTCACATCAATATTCTTATTTTCGGAACTCCCAAGTTTAAATTAACAATTTTAACCCTATAATTATATTTCTAAACCTACGTGTGTCCTATCTGGTGCTACTTTTAAAATTGCTCATATTGATAAATTCTTTGTGCAACTCTTCCATTTAACTGACGACGACCATACAAGTCGAATTTCGGCTTTCTCCCCCCGACGGGCTATCAGCCGTCGGATTAAACTGAGGTCAGCGGCGTGTTGCGGACGTTTGCCACCGACGCAGAGCCCGACGCCCACATAGACGGTTGCTTGCTGCCGTCGCTGCACGCAGCACCGACTGTGTCCTTCTGGATAGTTTCGCCCGGCTGGTTATAAGGAACCTTTTAACTTACCTATTTTTTCTATTTTTCTGTAATAGATTATCTAGATAATTTTCTATTTTTTACGCATCCTGATGTAACGTGTATTTCACGATTCAACTAGGTGTTCGTTATAAAAAAGAAACCTATAAATCGACGTGCATAGGCCTGCACCCTAATTGCGAAACGCACAATTTATCAGAATCTGAATGGGATTGAAGATTATTTCTAAACCATTGCGTCATTTGTTCGAATAAACTGTCGGCTCAGCAACGTAAATAACGCAATGAATGTTGTTTAACTATGAATATTAAACCAATTCCTACCGATAAAAAGTTCCGCAATTACCCCTCTGTTTTTTAATCGATTGCAATCGTATTGGGGATAGGTCGTGCGTGAAGATAATTTCCGTTAAATCTAATTAACCACTAAGTTTGACTCGTCCCTCTTTTTAAACAAAACCAAATATTTTATAGCCACATCTGCAGTCAACCATATACTTGTTTTTTATATTTTTTTTTATATTACTGTTGTGTTTTTATTTCTTCATGTTTTGTTGAAATTATAAAAGTGGTGTGAATGTTGGTGTTTTTCTTTAACCGTCTCGCTACAAGTGGCAATAATCATCTTCATCACTCTGTCCTGGGGACAATTATACGAAAAAATTGCAAGATTTAGTTAAATCCATTCATATTCATAAACGGCGTAAGACAGAAAGGGTGGAATAGCAATAATCATCATCACCACTGTCCTGGGGACAATGATTCGAAAAAGAATAAGATTTCGTTAAATCCATTCATATTCATAGAGGGACTGAGACAAAAAGGATCGAGTGGCAATAATCATCATCATCATCATCACTGTCCTGGGGACAAGGATGCAAAAAAGGCAAGATTTTATTAAATCCATTCACATTCAGAAGGCCTCATACAAAAGGGTTGGAGTGGCAATCATCATCATTACCACTCTGTCCTGGGGACAAGGATACGAAAAAATGGCAAGATTTAGTTAAATCAATTCATATTCATAGAGGGACTACGACAGAAAGGCTGGAGTGGCAATAATCATCATCACCATTATATCGTGGTGAAAAGGATACAAATATAAAAAATAGTTCGTTTTGTCCCCAGCGAACCAGAAGAAGTACTGGGACTGTACTACACTGCCACCATAATACCAACAACTTATTGTTCTTGGAACCAAAAAATGTGTTATAGAAAGACTATGACTGGGTTGGGTAAGTCGTACCGAAACTGTCTTTTTTTTCCTGGGCCCAAAACATATGTGGTGGAAGGACTAAGACAACAGGGCTGGAGTGGCAATAATCATCATAACCATTCTGTCCTGGGGACAAGTATACGAAACAATGTCAAGATTTAGGTAAATCCATTCATATTCATAGAAGGCCTAAGACAAAAAGGATGGATTGGCAATAATTATCTTCATCACTCTGTCCTGAGGACAAGGATACGAAAAAATGGCAAGATGCAGTTAAATCCATTCATATTCATAGAAGGCCTCACACAAAAGGGGTGGAGTGGCAATAATCATCTTCATCACTTTGTCCTGGGGACAGGATACGAGAAAATGGCAAAATTTAGTTAAATCAATTCATATTCATAGAGGGACTACGACAAAAGGGATGGAGTTGCAATAATCATCATCATCACTGTCCTGGGGGTCCAAAATGTGTTATAGAAGGACCACCACTGGGTGGGTACGTCATATAGAAAATCATTTCATTGATTTTTTTTTCTTGGGTCCAAAACATGTGTGATAGAAGGGAAGGACTAAGATAAAAAGGATGGAGTAGCAATAATCACAATTTCAGAAACCAAAAAGGACTGGGCGGAAAGGTTCTCTGCACTGCACCACATTATACCCGATATCCATTCTTGGAACTAAAAGGTATGAGGAAAATAAATGAAGGACTATGAGAAATTGCATGCTCTCAAAAAGTCCCCATAACCCGGAGCTCTAGGCGGAAAGGTCCTCTACACCGCCCCAATCGCTGAGTATTTCTTCTTTTCTCTGCTCTTGGAACCGAAGACTTCTGATAGAAGGACTACTCTGGATAATTAAAATATATAACCACCCAGTATCGCACTAGGCAGGAATTATTTAGACAGTGCCACATCAAAATCATACCTAGGATCAGGATATTCAATTCCTAAAACGCATATCCGAGAATCCGCCCTGAATCTGAGGATAGTCTCAAACCTCTAAAAACAAATCTCACATTACAAAATGACCAATTGACCCATTATGCTGGTGAGTTTATTACGTCTATTCGCCGACATGATTTAACATAATATCCTGAACTGAAACAATCTATGGTTAAAAAGTCATATTTTGAATTTGCAACCGAGTATCATCCAGGTCAGGAATTTAAAACAAAAATCTGATCGATGTTGACTGGAAATAATCATACTGTAGTAGCGTTAATCCGCTACGGATAAATCTTTTTAGTACCTTTATCAATCTTGTTCAGAAGCACTGGCCCTTTGTTGGTTTCGTTTTATTTAAAACTTCGATTCGGAAAACAAAACAGACCGAATATTTTTTGACATACTCCCAGACCGCAGATTGAAGCTAGGCATGGTGGTTGCTTTTTTTTATTCGGAACCACTACATATATAAGTCATTTCCACTATACAGGAAAATAAAGTGTTGTTCTTTCACGCAAACTGACGAAGAGCCTGACGTCCTCATATACACGACACCTACCGAAATAGAAACTGCCTCATTATACTCGGCACCCACGTCATCCGACTGGATCGCTACGCCCGGCTACTTCAAAGGACGATTATTTTTCACACTGCTTATTTTCTATTTCAACAGTGCGTGCAACTGGGATTTAACCTGAGGGTTAAGTATACTTCTGTTAATTGTTCGTACCAGCTCGTAATAACTTTTAATATTCCAGATAAAACTACATTAAATCAATCGACTCTTGTCTAAACAGTTCAATAGTGGTTCATGAGATATCTTGGGGCAACGCAGTCGATAAAGAATCTTTCAAAAATCGAATTATCGAAGTCAAACTACACAAATTCTTGGTGCATATGTGTCTTGATGTTTGTGAAAACGTAGTACATGCAATTAGATGCAGAGTTTGTTAACAAAACAAGTAGTTTGTCCATACTTTTATATTGTTTTTCTATTATTAAAACGAAGTTACATTTTTTTATTAGTTATCTTCCCAAACACTGAAGCACTGGGCGAGAAAAGTTAAGACAGTTGAAAGGTGCCTTGCCTTACTGTAATTATTGTAAGAGTTTCGGTTTCTCTGCACTGTTGTTCCACCACTATCATCCCAAAGATTTTGTTAAAACCATTATTTTCATAAAAGGCCCTACGAGAAAAAGGGGTTAGTAGCAATAACCATCATCACCACTAGAATATGGCAAGATTTTGTGAAATCCATTTATATTCAGAAGGCCTCAGACAAAAGGGTTGGAGTGGCAATAATCATCTTCATCACTCTGTCCTGGGGACAAGGATACGAAAAAATTGCAAGATTTAGTTAAATCCATTCATATTCATAAAGGGCGTAAGACAGAAAGGGTGGAATAGCAATAATCATCATCACCACTGTCCTGGGGACAATGATTCGAATAAAGGGGCTAGATTTCGTTAAATCCATTCATATTCATAGAGGGACTCCGACAAAAAGGGTGGAGTGGCAATAATCATCTTCAACACTCTGTACTTGGGACAATGATACTGATTATTTCTGTCCCCAGTGACCCAGAAGCACCTATGCACTGTGAGTGTCACCCACCCTCATAACAACAATTTTTATAGTTCTTGGAACCAAAAAAAAATGTGTTATAGGAAGACTACGACTGAGTTCGGTACGACGTACCGAAAATCGTTTTTTTTTCTTGTTCCCAAAACGTGTGTGGTAGAAGGACTAAGACAGAAAGGATGGAGTGGCAATAATCACTTATTTCATCAACCCAAAAGAACCGCGCAGAAAGACAACTACCGTACAAAATCCGTATTCTTGGAAGGTAAAACGAAAATTAGACGGACACTATAAGAAAATTGCATATTAAAAAAAAGTCCCCATTACCCAGACCTCTAGGCGGAAAGGTCCTTTACACTACGCCGATGGTTTAGTATAACGAGGCTGATAGGATTTCGCCAAAAATGTTATCATCATCACTCGGGATAAGAAAGTAAACACCTAGTATCGCACTGGGCAGGAATTATCTCGACAGTGCCACTATCAAAATCATAATTTGATCAAGATATTCAATTCCTAAAACGCATGTCCGGGAATCCTTCCTGAATCTAAGGACTGACCTCAACGTCTAAAAAACCAATCCCACTTTAAAAATGGCAAATGAACCCATTATCCTGCATGCTTTCGAGTTTATTACCTCAATTGGCTGACATAATTAATGACCTGAACTGAAACAATCTATGGTCAAAAAATTTGAGTCTACAGCAGATTTTGGATATGCAACCGAAAATAAGTCAGGAATTTAATACAAAACTCTGATCGATTTGATACCTTGCGCAAACTGGTTAATAAATAGGACTTGCGTAAATCCAAAAATAAGGCAAACATGCGACCAGGTGAAGGGGCATTTAGCCAGACACACGGAACATGACCGTCTCACTGCGGAAGGAAGCGTATTGCCACTGTGATTATGAGACGTGGTGTATCCCTGATTTCCACATACCACAGGGTAGAGATCGACAGAAACGCGGCTACTTTCGGTAGAAAGCGAAAGTAGATTTAGATTACAAAGTTGCTATATCGGAGACATCGACAAAAAGGACCAGCTTTTGTAGGCGTTTTCCATAGAAAGGGTTCGTAATCCAATATGGTACAAAAAAACTTATCCGCCGGCTTCTCATCGTGTCCATTGCAGCGTAAATCCGCTGCGGACGAAACTTTTTGGTTCCTAAATCAACCTTTATTAGAAACACTTCCACAGCCTTATATTTTTGTTCTACTTCAAATTTCGATCCTGTAAAATCCAACTCCAAAAATTTTCCTTGTCAACTGGCAGACTGTAGATTGAATCCGAACGAATCAGATCATTTTTTATTTTCGGTACTTCTACGCTTAAGTTTCCTATAACTAACTAAGCCTCCGTATATTTATCGAGTGATAGTGCCTAGAAAATCTTTTTTTTTTTCTTGGGTGCAAAACATTTGTGATAGAAGGAGTAAGACAAAAAGGAAGAAGTAGCAATAATCACAATTTCAGCACCCCTAGCCAAGTTGATAATCTGCAATCGTTAACGGTAGTCGCTCAACGTTAAGTCACGTGGTTAGAACAAACGAACAGAAAATTCGTAGCCAAATTCACATCGTTCAAAATGATAGAATGATTTTTTATCGTTTCTACAATATTCAACGCTAAATCCTTTGTTATAAGGTGTCGTTTTTCTAAAGACATTGTAGAACGAGCGGCCGACTCAGGCGCTTCAACATGGCTACCAACTTATCGTTTTCTACAATTGCTGACACTGAGGCGTTACCGATTGTAGAACGGTAAACGTTTGTGACTTGGCTAGGGGGGCAGAAACCCAAAAGGACTGGGCGGAAAGGTTCTCTGCGCTGCACCACAATCACCATAATCATACCAACTACCGAATAATATCCATCCTTGGAACCAATAGCTATGAGGACAATAAAGAAATGAGAGAATTAAATGCTTCAAAAAAGGTCCCCATAAGCCGGAGGTCCTGTGCAAAAAGGTCCTCTAAACTAAAAGGGGTGGAGTGGCAATAATCATCATCATCATCACTCTGTCCTGGGGACAAGGATACGAAAAAAATGGCAAGATTTAGTTAAATCAATTCATATTCATAGAAGGCCTAAGACAGAAAGGTTGGAGTGGCAATAATCATCATCACTACTCTATCCTGGGGACAAGGATACGAATATAAAAAAATAGTTCATTTTGTCCCCAGCGAACCAGAAGAACTGGGACACACTGCAACTGCAACGTACTGGGACTGTACTACACTGCCACCATAATACCAACAACTTATTGTTCTTGGAACCAAAAAATGTGTTATAGAAAGACTGACTAGGTTGGGTAAGTCGTACCGAAAGTGTCTTTTTTTCCTGGGCCCAAAACGTATGTGGTGGAAGGACTACGCCAAAAGGGCTGGAGTGGCAATAATCATCATAACCATTCTGTCCTGCGGACAAGTACACGAAACAATGTCAAGATTTAGGTAAATCCATTCATATTCATAGAAGGCCTAAGACAAAAGGATGGATTAGCAATAATTCTCTTCATCACTCTGTCCTGAGAACAAGGATACGAAAAAATGGCAAAATTTAGTTAAATCCATTCATATTCATAGAAGGACTACGACAAAAGGGATGGAGTTGCAATAATCATCATCATCACTGTCCTGGGGGTCCAAAATGTGTTATAGAAGGACCACCACTGGGTGGGTACGTCATATAGAAAATCATTTCATTGATTTTTTTTCTTGGGTCTTTCATGTGTGATAGAAGGGAAGGACTAAGACAAAAAGGATGGAGTAGCAATAATCACAATTTCAGAAACCAAAAAGTGTGATAGAAGGGAAGGACTAAGACTCAAAGTAGGAATAATCACAATTTCAGAAACCAAAAAGGACCGGGCGGAAAGGTTCTCTGCGCTGCACCACAATCACCATTATACCCAATATCCATTCTTGGAACTAAAAGGTATGAGGAAAATAAATGAAGGACTATGTGAAATTGCATGCTCTCAAAAAGTCACCATAACCCGGAGCTCTAGGCGGAAAGGTCCTCTACACCGCCCCAATCGCTGAGTATTTCTTCTTTTCTCTGCTCTTGGAACCGAAGACTTCTGATAGAAGGACTACTCTGGATAATTAAAATATATAACCACCCAGTATCGCACTAGGCAGGAATTATTTAGACAGTGCCACATCAAAATCATACCTAGGATCAGGATATTCAATTCCTAAAACGCATATCCGAGAATCCGCCCTGAATCTGAGGATAGTCTCAAACCTCTAAAAACAAATCTCACATTACAAAATGACCAATTGACCCATTATGCTGGTGAGTTTATTACGTCTATTCGCCGACATGATTTAACATAATATCCTGAACTGAAACAATCTATGGTTAAAAAGTCATATTTTGAATTTGCAACCGAGTATCATCCAGGTCAGGAATTTAAAACAAAAATCTGATCGATGTTGACTGGAAATAATCATACTATAGTAGCGTAAATCCACTACGGATAAATCTTTTTAGTACCTTTATCAATCTTGTTCAGAAGCACTGGCCCTTTGTTGGTTTCGTTTTATTTAAAACTTCGATTCGGATAAAAACAGATACGAATATTTTTTGACATACTCCCAGACCGCAGATTGAAGCTAGGCATGGTGGTTGTTTTTTTTTTATTCGGAACTACTACATATATAAGTCATTTCCGCTATACAGGAAAATATAAAGTGTTGTTCTTTCACGCAAACTGACGAAGAGCCTGACGTCCTCATATACACGACACCTACCGAAATAGAAACTGCCTCATTATACTCGGCACCCACGTCATCAGACTGGATCGCTACGCCCGGCAAAGGACGATTCTTTTTCACACTGCTTATTTTCTATTTCAACGGTGCGTGCTACTGGGATTTAACCTGAGGGTTAAGTATACTTCTGTTAATTGTTCGTATCAGCTCGTAATAACTTTTAATATTCCAGATAAAACTATATTAAATCAATCGACTCTTGTCTAAACAGTTCAATAGTGGTTCATGAGATATCTTGGGGCAACGCAGTCGATAAAGAATCTTTCAAAAATCGAATTATCGAAGTCAAAGTTTCGGTTTCTCTGCACTGTTCCACCACCATCATCCCAAAGATTTTGTTAAAACCATTATTTTCATAGAATGCCCTACGAGAAAAAGGGGTTAGTAGCAATAACCACCATCACCACTAGAATATGGCAAGATTTTGTGAAATCCATTTATATTCAGAAGGCCTCAGACAAAAGGGTTGGAGTAGCAATAATCATCTTCATCACTCTGTCCTGGGGACAAGGATACGAAAAAATTGCAAGATTTAGTTAAATCCATTCATATTCATAAAGGGCGTAAGACACAAAGGGTGGAAAAGAGAGAGTGGTATTTCCCAACCTTTTGAAAAAGGCCCTAAAACTGACCCCAATAACTACCGCCCCATTGCTCTCCTGCCAACAGCATCAAAAATATTTGAAAAAGCCATGTGCAACCGTGTCTACGCTTTTTGTGAAAAATACAACATATTTAACAACTGTCAAAATGGTTTTAGAAAAAACCGATCTACTATCCTGGCCGTCTATAAATACATTCAAGAAGCCCTCGACATCATTAACTCCAAAAAATATGCAATAGGTCTACTGCTTGATATGACAAAAGCTTATGACAAAGTACAATTCAACATTTTATTAAATAAATTATATGGCATAGGGATCCGTGGTAAATGTCATGAATGGTTCGCATCATATTTACAGCATAGAGAGCAAGTAGTGGAAATATAATTTTTTAACCAAAAAACTAATGAAATAGAATTATTCCGATCCAAAAAAGTTGCCAATCACCGCTTCAATCCCACAGGGCAGTGTGATAGGCTGCTTCTTATTCTTAGTATATATAAACGACCTCCCAAAGCACATCAGTGAACCTTGTGTTTTGTTTGCGGATGATATATCCATTCTTGCCTCATGCGAGACTAATATTAACTTGAACGACAAACTAAATTCAATACTTGACACAACAACACACTGGATGACGGAACATAACTTAGAAATTAACTTTAAAAAGACAAAATTAATGACCTACCACCCACAACAGAAAAAACCTATATCAGTTAGCTTCAGATTTGAAAATTATAAGTTAGAAGTAGTAAATGAATTCACCCTGTTAGGCCCAGTCATAGACACACACATAAATTGGTAGTCGCATATCCAAAAATTAAAAGCGAAATTATCTAAATTCTCCTACGCCCTTCGGGAAATAAAAAAAACTACCTACATTAATACTGCGTTGGTAACATATTATGCATATGCCTATGCATGGCTTAAATACGGTGTGATATTATGGGGTAATAGTACAGACGCACCTACACTATTCACCCTACAAAAATAACTTATTAGAATTCTAGTAAATATTGAGCAAACTGATAGCTGTAAACCCCACTTTCAGAAATTGAAAATTTTGACCCTACCGTGTCTCTACATTTTTGAACTCTTTGTACGTAGATACCCGGAATTCTACACAAAAAGAGAAGACCTACAAACCAGATTTACTTTAAGACATAAAAATAGATTAAACATACCTATATCCCGATTAAAAATGCACTCCTCAAGTACCTATGTCATGTCAATAAAAATATATAATAAATTACCAGATGAAATAAGAAATATAGATAAATACAACATATTTGTTAATAAATTGAAACTATTATTATTAAACAAGAGTTATTATAATAGTAATGAATACTTCAATGATAAACCATAATTGCAATAATTTCATTCTCAAATATGTATAGTATAATGTGTTTTCTGTTGTACGTATATAATTTTATCTAAATTTAAAAATAGTACCTAGGTAGTTCTATGGAAATATCCTGACCAAATACGTTATTATTTATGTTATTGCGATTAAAATTTTATTCGAATCCAATTACTCATTATTGTATAATTTTAATTTTTTAGTTACTAAGATTTTGATTTATTTTTTATTTAGTTATTGCAATATTTTAATTTTTATTTTAAAGAATCCAATTACTCAGTTTTGTATAATTTTCATTTTTAATTTTTAGTTACTAAGATTTTGACTTTTTTTTATTTAATTTATTTTTTAGAAATAAGTATAATTGTACATACCTAACAATACCTTTTGCTGTGCCCTAACAGGGTCTACAACGGCTCTTAGCTTTAAGCTTTTTGTTCACACCTGTTTTACCTTGTGGAAAGCAAATATATATGAATATGAATATGGAATAGCAATAATCATCATCACCACTATCCTGGGGACAATGATTCGAAAAAGAACAATATTTCGTTAAATCCATCCATATTCATAGAGGGACTCCGAAAAAAATGGTGGAGTGGCAATCATCATCATAACCACTCTCCTGGGGACAAAGATACGAAAAAATGGCAAGATTTAGTTAAATCCATTCATATTCATAGAGGGCCTAAGATAAAAAGGGTTGGAGTGGCAATAATCATCTTCATCACTCTGTCCTGGGGACAAGGATACGAAAAAATTGCAAGATTTAGTTAAATCCATTCATATTCATAAAGGGCGTAAGACAGAAAGGGTGGAATAGCAATAATCATCATCACCACTGTCCTGGGGACAATGATTCGAATAATTTCGTTAAATCCATTCATATTCATATTGGGACTCCGACAAACAGGGTGGAGTGGCAATCATCATCATTACCACTCTCCTGGGGACAAGGATACGAAAAACTGGCAAGATTTAGTTAAATCCATTCATATTCATAGAAGGCCTACGACAGAAAGGATGGAGTGCCAATAATCATCTTCATCACTCTGTACTTGGGACAAGGATACTAAAGATTATTTTTGTCCCCAGTGACCCAGAAGCACCTATGCACTGTGAGTGTCACCCACCCTCATAACAACAATTTTTATAGTTCTTGGAACCAAAAAAAAATGTGTTATAGGAAGACTACGACTGAGTTCGGTACGACGTACCGAAAATCGTTTTTTTTTCTTGTTCCCAAAACGTGTGTGGTAGAAGGACTAAGACAGAAAGGATGGAGTGGCAATAATCACTTATTTCATCAACCCAAAAGAACCGCGCAGAAAGACAACTACCGTACAAAATCCGTATTCTTGGAAGGTAAAACGAAAATTAGACGGACACTATAAGAAAATTGCATATTAAAAAAAAGTCCCCATTACCCAGACCTCTAGGCGGAAAGGTCCTTTACACTACGCCGATGGTTTAGTATAACGAGGCTGATAGGATTTCGCCAAAAATGTTATCATCATCACTCGGGATAAGAAAGTAAACACCTAGTATCGCACTGGGCAGGAATTATCTCGACAGTGCCACTATCAAAATCATAATTTGATCAAGATATTCAATTCCTAAAACGCATGTCCGGGAATCCTTCCTGAATCTAAGGACTGACCTCAACGTCTAAAAAACCAATCCCACTTTAAAAATGGCAAATGAACCCATTATCCTGCATGCTTTCGAGTTTATTACCTCAATTGGCTGACATAATTAATGACCTGAACTGAAACAATCTATGGTCAAAAAATTTGAGTCTACAACAGATTTTGGATATGCAACCGAAAATAAGTCAGGAATTTAATACAAAACTCTGATCGATTTGATACCTTGCGCAAACTGGTTAATAAATAGGACTTGCGTAAATCCAAAAATAAGGCAAACATGCGACCAGGTGAAGGGGCATTTAGCCAGACACACGGAACATGACCGTCTCACTGCGGAAGGAAGCGTATTGCCACTGTGATTATGAGACGTGGTGTATCCCTGATTTCCACATACCACAGGGTAGAGATCGACAGAAACGCGGCTACTTTCGGTAGAAAGCGAAAGTAGATTTAGATTACAAAGTTGCTATATCGGAGACATCGACAAAAAGGACCAGCTTTTGTAGGCGTTTTCCATAGAAAGGGTTCGTAATCCAATATGGTACAAAAAAACTTATCCGCCGGCTTCTCATCGTGTCCATTGCAGCGTAAATCCGCTGCGGACGAAACTTTTTGGTTTCTAAATCAACCTTTATTAGAAACACTTCCACAGCCTTATATTTTTGTTCTACTTCAAATTTCGATCCTGTAAAATCCAACTCCAAAAATTTTCCTTGTCAACTGGCAGACTGTAGATTGAATCCGAACGAATCAGATCATTTTTTATTTTCGGTACTTCTACGCTTAAGTTTCCTATAACTAACTAAGCCTCCGTATATTTATCGAGTGATAGTGCCTAGAAAATCTTTTTTTTTTTCTTGGGTGCAAAACATTTGTGATAGAAGGAGTAAGACAAAAAGGAAGAAGTAGCAATAATCACAATTTCAGAAACCCAAAAGGACTGGGCGGAAAGGTTCTCTGCGCTGCACCACAATCACCATAATCATACCAACTACCGAATAATATCCATCCTTGGAACCAATAGCTATGAGGACAATAAAGAAATGAGAGAATTAAATGCTTCAAAAAAGGTCCCCATAAGCCGGAGGTCCTGTGCAAAAAGGTCCTCTAAACTAAAAGGGGTGGAGTGGCAATAATCATCATCATCATCACTCTGTCCTGGGGACAAGGATACGAAAAAAATGGCAAGATTTAGTTAAATCAATTCATATTCATAGAAGGCCTAAGACAGAAAGGTTGGAGTGGCAATAATCATCATCACTACTCTATCCTGGGGACAAGGATACGAATATAAAAAAATAGTTCATTTTGTCCCCAGCGAACCAGAAGAACTGGGACACACTGCAACTGCAACGTACTGGGACTGTACTACACTGCCACCATAATACCAACAACTTATTGTTCTTGGAACCAAAAAATGTGTTATAGAAAGACTGACTAGGTTGGGTAAGTCGTACCGAAAGTGTCTTTTTTTCCTGGGCCCAAAACGTATGTGGTGGAAGGACTACGCCAAAAGGGCTGGAGTGGCAATAATCATCATAACCATTCTGTCCTGCGGACAAGTACACGAAACAATGTCAAGATTTAGGTAAATCCATTCATATTCATAGAAGGCCTAAGACAAAAGGATGGATTAGCAATAATTCTCTTCATCACTCTGTCCTGAGAACAAGGATACGAAAAAATGGCAAAATTTAGTTAAATCCATTCATATTCATAGAAGGACTACGACAAAAGGGATGGAGTTGCAATAATCATCATCATCACTGTCCTGGGGGTCCAAAATGTGTTATAGAAGGACCACCACTGGGTGGGTACGTCATATAGAAAATCATTTCATTGATTTTTTTTCTTGGGTCTTTCATGTGTGATAGAAGGGAAGGACTAAGACAAAAAGGATGGAGTAGCAATAATCACAATTTCAGAAACCAAAAAGTGTGATAGAAGGGAAGGACTAAGACTCAAAGTAGGAATAATCACAATTTCAGAAACCAAAAAGGACCGGGCGGAAAGGTTCTCTGCGCTGCACCACAATCACCATTATACCCAATATCCATTCTTGGAACTAAAAGGTATGAGGAAAATAAATGAAGGACTATGTGAAATTGCATGCTCTCAAAAAGTCACCATAACCCGGAGCTCTAGGCGGAAAGGTCCTCTACACCGCCCCAATCGCTGAGTATTTCTTCTTTTCTCTGCTCTTGGAACCGAAGACTTCTGATAGAAGGACTACTCTGGATAATTAAAATATATAACCACCCAGTATCGCACTAGGCAGGAATTATTTAGACAGTGCCACATCAAAATCATACCTAGGATCAGGATATTCAATTCCTAAAACGCATATCCGAGAATCCGCCCTGAATCTGAGGATAGTCTCAAACCTCTAAAAACAAATCTCACATTACAAAATGACCAATTGACCCATTATGCTGGTGAGTTTATTACGTCTATTCGCCGACATGATTTAACATAATATCCTGAACTGAAACAATCTATGGTTAAAAAGTCATATTTTGAATTTGCAACCGAGTATCATCCAGGTCAGGAATTTAAAACAAAAATCTGATCGATGTTGACTGGAAATAATCATACTATAGTAGCGTAAATCCACTACGGATAAATCTTTTTAGTACCTTTATCAATCTTGTTCAGAAGCACTGGCCCTTTGTTGGTTTCGTTTTATTTAAAACTTCGATTCGGATAAAAACAGATACGAATATTTTTTGACATACTCCCAGACCGCAGATTGAAGCTAGGCATGGTGGTTGTTTTTTTTTTATTCGGAACTACTACATATATAAGTCATTTCCGCTATACAGGAAAATATAAAGTGTTGTTCTTTCACGCAAACTGACGAAGAGCCTGACGTCCTCATATACACGACACCTACCGAAATAGAAACTGCCTCATTATACTCGGCACCCACGTCATCAGACTGGATCGCTACGCCCGGCAAAGGACGATTCTTTTTCACACTGCTTATTTTCTATTTCAACGGTGCGTGCTACTGGGATTTAACCTGAGGGTTAAGTATACTTCTGTTAATTGTTCGTATCAGCTCGTAATAACTTTTAATATTCCAGATAAAACTATATTAAATCAATCGACTCTTGTCTAAACAGTTCAATAGTGGTTCATGAGATATCTTGGGGCAACGCAGTCGATAAAGAATCTTTCAAAAATCGAATTATCGAAGTCAAAGTTTCGGTTTCTCTGCACTGTTCCACCACCATCATCCCAAAGATTTTGTTAAAACCATTATTTTCATAGAATGCCCTACGAGAAAAAGGGGTTAGTAGCAATAACCACCATCACCACTAGAATATGGCAAGATTTTGTGAAATCCATTTATATTCAGAAGGCCTCAGACAAAAGGGTTGGAGTAGCAATAATCATCTTCATCACTCTGTCCTGGGGACAAGGATACGAAAAAATTGCAAGATTTAGTTAAATCCATTCATATTCATAAAGGGCGTAAGACACAAAGGGTGGAAAAGAGAGAGTGGTATTTCCCAACCTTTTGAAAAAGGCCCTAAAACTGACCCCAATAACTACCGCCCCATTGCTCTCCTGCCAACAGCATCAAAAATATTTGAAAAAGCCATGTGCAACCGTGTCTACGCTTTTTGTGAAAAATACAACATATTTAACAACTGTCAAAATGGTTTTAGAAAAAACCGATCTACTATCCTGGCCGTCTATAAATACATTCAAGAAGCCCTCGACATCATTAACTCCAAAAAATATGCAATAGGTCTACTGCTTGATATGACAAAAGCTTATGACAAAGTACAATTCAACATTTTATTAAATAAATTATATGGCATAGGGATCCGTGGTAAATGTCATGAATGGTTCGCATCATATTTACAGCATAGAGAGCAAGTAGTGGAAATATAATTTTTTAACCAAAAAACTAATGAAATAGAATTATTCCGATCCAAAAAAGTTGCCAATCACCGCTTCAATCCCACAGGGCAGTGTGATAGGCTGCTTCTTATTCTTAGTATATATAAACGACCTCCCAAAGCACATCAGTGAACCTTGTGTTTTGTTTGCGGATGATATATCCATTCTTGCCTCATGCGAGACTAATATTAACTTGAACGACAAACTAAATTCAATACTTGACACAACAACACACTGGATGACGGAACATAACTTAGAAATTAACTTTAAAAAGACAAAATTAATGACCTACCACCCACAACAGAAAAAACCTATATCAGTTAGCTTCAGATTTGAAAATTATAAGTTAGAAGTAGTAAATGAATTCACCCTGTTAGGCCCAGTCATAGACACACACATAAATTGGTAGTCGCATATCCAAAAATTAAAAGCGAAATTATCTAAATTCTCCTACGCCCTTCGGGAAATAAAAAAAACTACCTACATTAATACTGCGTTGGTAACATATTATGCATATGCCTATGCATGGCTTAAATACGGTGTGATATTATGGGGTAATAGTACAGACGCACCTACACTATTCACCCTACAAAAATAACTTATTAGAATTCTAGTAAATATTGAGCAAACTGATAGCTGTAAACCCCACTTTCAGAAATTGAAAATTTTGACCCTACCGTGTCTCTACATTTTTGAACTCTTTGTACGTAGATACCCGGAATTCTACACAAAAAGAGAAGACCTACAAACCAGATTTACTTTAAGACATAAAAATAGATTAAACATACCTATATCCCGATTAAAAATGCACTCCTCAAGTACCTATGTCATGTCAATAAAAATATATAATAAATTACCAGATGAAATAAGAAATATAGATAAATACAACATATTTGTTAATAAATTGAAACTATTATTATTAAACAAGAGTTATTATAATAGTAATGAATACTTCAATGATAAACCATAATTGCAATAATTTCATTCTCAAATATGTATAGTATAATGTGTTTTCTGTTGTACGTATATAATTTTATCTAAATTTAAAAATAGTACCTAGGTAGTTCTATGGAAATATCCTGACCAAATACGTTATTATTTATGTTATTGCGATTAAAATTTTATTCGAATCCAATTACTCATTATTGTATAATTTTAATTTTTTAGTTACTAAGATTTTGATTTATTTTTTATTTAGTTATTGCAATATTTTAATTTTTATTTTAAAGAATCCAATTACTCAGTTTTGTATAATTTTCATTTTTAATTTTTAGTTACTAAGATTTTGACTTTTTTTTATTTAATTTATTTTTTAGAAATAAGTATAATTGTACATACCTAACAATACCTTTTGCTGTGCCCTAACAGGGTCTACAACGGCTCTTAGCTTTAAGCTTTTTGTTCACACCTGTTTTACCTTGTGGAAAGCAAATATATATGAATATGAATATGGAATAGCAATAATCATCATCACCACTATCCTGGGGACAATGATTCGAAAAAGAACAATATTTCGTTAAATCCATCCATATTCATAGAGGGACTCCGAAAAAAATGGTGGAGTGGCAATCATCATCATAACCACTCTCCTGGGGACAAAGATACGAAAAAATGGCAAGATTTAGTTAAATCCATTCATATTCATAGAGGGCCTAAGATAAAAAGGGTTGGAGTGGCAATAATCATCTTCATCACTCTGTCCTGGGGACAAGGATACGAAAAAATTGCAAGATTTAGTTAAATCCATTCATATTCATAAAGGGCGTAAGACAGAAAGGGTGGAATAGCAATAATCATCATCACCACTGTCCTGGGGACAATGATTCGAATAATTTCGTTAAATCCATTCATATTCATATTGGGACTCCGACAAACAGGGTGGAGTGGCAATCATCATCATTACCACTCTCCTGGGGACAAGGATACGAAAAACTGGCAAGATTTAGTTAAATCCATTCATATTCATAGAAGGCCTACGACAGAAAGGATGGAGTGCCAATAATCATCTTCATCACTCTGTACTTGGGACAAGGATACTAAAGATTATTTTTGTCCCCAGTGACCCAGAAGCACCTATGCACTGTGAGTGTCACCCACCCTCATAACAACAATTTTTATAGTTCTTGGAACCAAAAAAAAATGTGTTATAGGAAGACTACGACTGAGTTCGGTACGACGTACCGAAAATCGTTTTTTTTTCTTGTTCCCAAAACGTGTGTGGTAGAAGGACTAAGACAGAAAGGATGGAGTGGCAATAATCACTTATTTCATCAACCCAAAAGAACCGCGCAGAAAGACAACTACCGTACAAAATCCGTATTCTTGGAAGGTAAAACGAAAATTAGACGGACACTATAAGAAAATTGCATATTAAAAAAAAGTCCCCATTACCCAGACCTCTAGGCGGAAAGGTCCTTTACACTACGCCGATGGTTTAGTATAACGAGGCTGATAGGATTTCGCCAAAAATGTTATCATCATCACTCGGGATAAGAAAGTAAACACCTAGTATCGCACTGGGCAGGAATTATCTCGACAGTGCCACTATCAAAATCATAATTTGATCAAGATATTCAATTCCTAAAACGCATGTCCGGGAATCCTTCCTGAATCTAAGGACTGACCTCAACGTCTAAAAAACCAATCCCACTTTAAAAATGGCAAATGAACCCATTATCCTGCATGCTTTCGAGTTTATTACCTCAATTGGCTGACATAATTAATGACCTGAACTGAAACAATCTATGGTCAAAAAATTTGAGTCTACAGCAGATTTTGGATATGCAACCGAAAATAAGTCAGGAATTTAATACAAAACTCTGATCGATTTGATACCTTGCGCAAACTGGTTAATAAATAGGACTTGCGTAAATCCAAAAATAAGGCAAACATGCGACCAGGTGAAGGGGCATTTAGCCAGACACACGGAACATGACCGTCTCACTGCGGAAGGAAGCGTATTGCCACTGTGATTATGAGACGTGGTGTATCCCTGATTTCCACATACCACAGGGTAGAGATCGACAGAAACGCGGCTACTTTCGGTAGAAAGCGAAAGTAGATTTAGATTACAAAGTTGCTATATCGGAGACATCGACAAAAAGGACCAGCTTTTGTAGGCGTTTTCCATAGAAAGGGTTCGTAATCCAATATGGTACAAAAAAACTTATCCGCCGGCTTCTCATCGTGTCCATTGCAGCGTAAATCCGCTGCGGACGAAACTTTTTGGTTTCTAAATCAACCTTTATTAGAAACACTTCCACAGCCTTATATTTTTGTTCTACTTCAAATTTCGATCCTGTAAAATCCAACTCCAAAAATTTTCCTTGTCAACTGGCAGACTGTAGATTGAATCCGAACGAATCAGATCATTTTTTATTTTCGGTACTTCTACGCTTAAGTTTCCTATAACTAACTAAGCCTCCGTATATTTATCGAGTGATAGTGCCTAGAAAATCTTTTTTTTTTTCTTGGGTGCAAAACATTTGTGATAGAAGGAGTAAGACAAAAAGGAAGAAGTAGCAATAATCACAATTTCAGAAACCCAAAAGGACTGGGCGGAAAGGTTCTCTGCGCTGCACCACAATCACCATAATCATACCAACTACCGAATAATATCCATCCTTGGAACCAATAGCTATGAGGACAATAAAGAAATGAGAGAATTAAATGCTTCAAAAAAGGTCCCCATAAGCCGGAGGTCCTGTGCAAAAAGGTCCTCTAAACTAAAAGGGGTGGAGTGGCAATAATCATCATCATCATCACTCTGTCCTGGGGACAAGGATACGAAAAAAATGGCAAGATTTAGTTAAATCAATTCATATTCATAGAAGGCCTAAGACAGAAAGGTTGGAGTGGCAATAATCATCATCACTACTCTATCCTGGGGACAAGGATACGAATATAAAAAAATAGTTCATTTTGTCCCCAGCGAACCAGAAGAACTGGGACACACTGCAACTGCAACGTACTGGGACTGTACTACACTGCCACCATAATACCAACAACTTATTGTTCTTGGAACCAAAAAATGTGTTATAGAAAGACTGACTAGGTTGGGTAAGTCGTACCGAAAGTGTCTTTTTTTCCTGGGCCCAAAACGTATGTGGTGGAAGGACTACGCCAAAAGGGCTGGAGTGGCAATAATCATCATAACCATTCTGTCCTGCGGACAAGTACACGAAACAATGTCAAGATTTAGGTAAATCCATTCATATTCATAGAAGGCCTAAGACAAAAGGATGGATTAGCAATAATTCTCTTCATCACTCTGTCCTGAGAACAAGGATACGAAAAAATGGCAAAATTTAGTTAAATCCATTCATATTCATAGAAGGACTACGACAAAAGGGATGGAGTTGCAATAATCATCATCATCACTGTCCTGGGGGTCCAAAATGTGTTATAGAAGGACCACCACTGGGTGGGTACGTCATATAGAAAATCATTTCATTGATTTTTTTTCTTGGGTCTTTCATGTGTGATAGAAGGGAAGGACTAAGACAAAAAGGATGGAGTAGCAATAATCACAATTTCAGAAACCAAAAAGTGTGATAGAAGGGAAGGACTAAGACTCAAAGTAGGAATAATCACAATTTCAGAAACCAAAAAGGACCGGGCGGAAAGGTTCTCTGCGCTGCACCACAATCACCATTATACCCAATATCCATTCTTGGAACTAAAAGGTATGAGGAAAATAAATGAAGGACTATGTGAAATTGCATGCTCTCAAAAAGTCACCATAACCCGGAGCTCTAGGCGGAAAGGTCCTCTACACCGCCCCAATCGCTGAGTATTTCTTCTTTTCTCTGCTCTTGGAACCGAAGACTTCTGATAGAAGGACTACTCTGGATAATTAAAATATATAACCACCCAGTATCGCACTAGGCAGGAATTATTTAGACAGTGCCACATCAAAATCATACCTAGGATCAGGATATTCAATTCCTAAAACGCATATCCGAGAATCCGCCCTGAATCTGAGGATAGTCTCAAACCTCTAAAAACAAATCTCACATTACAAAATGACCAATTGACCCATTATGCTGGTGAGTTTATTACGTCTATTCGCCGACATGATTTAACATAATATCCTGAACTGAAACAATCTATGGTTAAAAAGTCATATTTTGAATTTGCAACCGAGTATCATCCAGGTCAGGAATTTAAAACAAAAATCTGATCGATGTTGACTGGAAATAATCATACTATAGTAGCGTAAATCCACTACGGATAAATCTTTTTAGTACCTTTATCAATCTTGTTCAGAAGCACTGGCCCTTTGTTGGTTTCGTTTTATTTAAAACTTCGATTCGGATAAAAACAGATACGAATATTTTTTGACATACTCCCAGACCGCAGATTGAAGCTAGGCATGGTGGTTGTTTTTTTTTTATTCGGAACTACTACATATATAAGTCATTTCCGCTATACAGGAAAATATAAAGTGTTGTTCTTTCACGCAAACTGACGAAGAGCCTGACGTCCTCATATACACGACACCTACCGAAATAGAAACTGCCTCATTATACTCGGCACCCACGTCATCAGACTGGATCGCTACGCCCGGCAAAGGACGATTCTTTTTCACACTGCTTATTTTCTATTTCAACGGTGCGTGCTACTGGGATTTAACCTGAGGGTTAAGTATACTTCTGTTAATTGTTCGTATCAGCTCGTAATAACTTTTAATATTCCAGATAAAACTATATTAAATCAATCGACTCTTGTCTAAACAGTTCAATAGTGGTTCATGAGATATCTTGGGGCAACGCAGTCGATAAAGAATCTTTCAAAAATCGAATTATCGAAGTCAAAGTTTCGGTTTCTCTGCACTGTTCCACCACCATCATCCCAAAGATTTTGTTAAAACCATTATTTTCATAGAATGCCCTACGAGAAAAAGGGGTTAGTAGCAATAACCACCATCACCACTAGAATATGGCAAGATTTTGTGAAATCCATTTATATTCAGAAGGCCTCAGACAAAAGGGTTGGAGTAGCAATAATCATCTTCATCACTCTGTCCTGGGGACAAGGATACGAAAAAATTGCAAGATTTAGTTAAATCCATTCATATTCATAAAGGGCGTAAGACACAAAGGGTGGAAAAGAGAGAGTGGTATTTCCCAACCTTTTGAAAAAGGCCCTAAAACTGACCCCAATAACTACCGCCCCATTGCTCTCCTGCCAACAGCATCAAAAATATTTGAAAAAGCCATGTGCAACCGTGTCTACGCTTTTTGTGAAAAATACAACATATTTAACAACTGTCAAAATGGTTTTAGAAAAAACCGATCTACTATCCTGGCCGTCTATAAATACATTCAAGAAGCCCTCGACATCATTAACTCCAAAAAATATGCAATAGGTCTACTGCTTGATATGACAAAAGCTTATGACAAAGTACAATTCAACATTTTATTAAATAAATTATATGGCATAGGGATCCGTGGTAAATGTCATGAATGGTTCGCATCATATTTACAGCATAGAGAGCAAGTAGTGGAAATATAATTTTTTAACCAAAAAACTAATGAAATAGAATTATTCCGATCCAAAAAAGTTGCCAATCACCGCTTCAATCCCACAGGGCAGTGTGATAGGCTGCTTCTTATTCTTAGTATATATAAACGACCTCCCAAAGCACATCAGTGAACCTTGTGTTTTGTTTGCGGATGATATATCCATTCTTGCCTCATGCGAGACTAATATTAACTTGAACGACAAACTAAATTCAATACTTGACACAACAACACACTGGATGACGGAACATAACTTAGAAATTAACTTTAAAAAGACAAAATTAATGACCTACCACCCACAACAGAAAAAACCTATATCAGTTAGCTTCAGATTTGAAAATTATAAGTTAGAAGTAGTAAATGAATTCACCCTGTTAGGCCCAGTCATAGACACACACATAAATTGGTAGTCGCATATCCAAAAATTAAAAGCGAAATTATCTAAATTCTCCTACGCCCTTCGGGAAATAAAAAAAACTACCTACATTAATACTGCGTTGGTAACATATTATGCATATGCCTATGCATGGCTTAAATACGGTGTGATATTATGGGGTAATAGTACAGACGCACCTACACTATTCACCCTACAAAAATAACTTATTAGAATTCTAGTAAATATTGAGCAAACTGATAGCTGTAAACCCCACTTTCAGAAATTGAAAATTTTGACCCTACCGTGTCTCTACATTTTTGAACTCTTTGTACGTAGATACCCGGAATTCTACACAAAAAGAGAAGACCTACAAACCAGATTTACTTTAAGACATAAAAATAGATTAAACATACCTATATCCCGATTAAAAATGCACTCCTCAAGTACCTATGTCATGTCAATAAAAATATATAATAAATTACCAGATGAAATAAGAAATATAGATAAATACAACATATTTGTTAATAAATTGAAACTATTATTATTAAACAAGAGTTATTATAATAGTAATGAATACTTCAATGATAAACCATAATTGCAATAATTTCATTCTCAAATATGTATAGTATAATGTGTTTTCTGTTGTACGTATATAATTTTATCTAAATTTAAAAATAGTACCTAGGTAGTTCTATGGAAATATCCTGACCAAATACGTTATTATTTATGTTATTGCGATTAAAATTTTATTCGAATCCAATTACTCATTATTGTATAATTTTAATTTTTTAGTTACTAAGATTTTGATTTATTTTTTATTTAGTTATTGCAATATTTTAATTTTTATTTTAAAGAATCCAATTACTCAGTTTTGTATAATTTTCATTTTTAATTTTTAGTTACTAAGATTTTGACTTTTTTTTATTTAATTTATTTTTTAGAAATAAGTATAATTGTACATACCTAACAATACCTTTTGCTGTGCCCTAACAGGGTCTACAACGGCTCTTAGCTTTAAGCTTTTTGTTCACACCTGTTTTACCTTGTGGAAAGCAAATATATATGAATATGAATATGGAATAGCAATAATCATCATCACCACTATCCTGGGGACAATGATTCGAAAAAGAACAATATTTCGTTAAATCCATCCATATTCATAGAGGGACTCCGAAAAAAATGGTGGAGTGGCAATCATCATCATAACCACTCTCCTGGGGACAAAGATACGAAAAAATGGCAAGATTTAGTTAAATCCATTCATATTCATAGAGGGCCTAAGATAAAAAGGGTTGGAGTGGCAATAATCATCTTCATCACTCTGTCCTGGGGACAAGGATACGAAAAAATTGCAAGATTTAGTTAAATCCATTCATATTCATAAAGGGCGTAAGACAGAAAGGGTGGAATAGCAATAATCATCATCACCACTGTCCTGGGGACAATGATTCGAATAATTTCGTTAAATCCATTCATATTCATATTGGGACTCCGACAAACAGGGTGGAGTGGCAATCATCATCATTACCACTCTCCTGGGGACAAGGATACGAAAAACTGGCAAGATTTAGTTAAATCCATTCATATTCATAGAAGGCCTACGACAGAAAGGATGGAGTGCCAATAATCATCTTCATCACTCTGTACTTGGGACAAGGATACTAAAGATTATTTTTGTCCCCAGTGACCCAGAAGCACCTATGCACTGTGAGTGTCACCCACCCTCATAACAACAATTTTTATAGTTCTTGGAACCAAAAAAAAATGTGTTATAGGAAGACTACGACTGAGTTCGGTACGACGTACCGAAAATCGTTTTTTTTTCTTGTTCCCAAAACGTGTGTGGTAGAAGGACTAAGACAGAAAGGATGGAGTGGCAATAATCACTTATTTCATCAACCCAAAAGAACCGCGCAGAAAGACAACTACCGTACAAAATCCGTATTCTTGGAAGGTAAAACGAAAATTAGACGGACACTATAAGAAAATTGCATATTAAAAAAAAGTCCCCATTACCCAGACCTCTAGGCGGAAAGGTCCTTTACACTGCGCCGATGGTTTAGTATATCGTTTAAATTCATTTTTTTTGGAACCAAACGAGACTGATAGGACTTCGCCAAAAAGGTTATCATCATCACTCGGGATAAGAAAAATAAGTAAACACCTAGTATCGCACTGGGCAGGAATTATCTCGACAGTGCCACTATCAAAATCATAATTTGATCAAGATATTCAATTCCTAAAACGCATGTCCGGGAATCCGCCCTGAATCTAAGGACTGACCTCAACGTCTAAAACACCAATCTCACTTCAAAAGTGGCAAATGAACCCATTATCCTGCATGCTTTTGAGTTTATTACCTCAATTGGCTGACATAATATCCTGAACTGAAACAATCTATGGTCAAATTGAGTCTACAGCAGATTTGGATATGCAACCAAAGTCAGGAATTTAAAACAAAACTCTGATCGATTTGATACCTTGCGCAAACTGGTTAATAAATAGGACTTGCGTAAATCCAAAAATATGGCAAACATGCGACCAGGTGAAGTGGCATTTAGCCAGAGACACGGAACATGACGATCTCGCTGCGGAAGGAAGCGTATTGCCACTGTGATTATGAGACGTGGTGTATCCCTGATTTCCACATACCACAGGGTAGAGATCGACAGAAAAGCGGCTACTTTCGGTAGTAAGCAAAAGTAGATTTAGATTACAAAGTTGCTATATCGGAGACATCGACAAAAAGGACCAGCTTTTGTAGGCGTTTTCCATAGAAAGGGTTCGTAATCCAATATGGTACAAAAAAACTTATCCGCCGGCTTCTCATCGTGTCCATTGCAGCGTAAATCCGCTGCGGACGAAAAACACTGGCCTTATATTTTTGTTCTACTTCAAATTTCGATCCTGTAAAATCCAACGCCAAAAATTTTCCTTGTCAACTGTCAGACTGCAGATTGAATCCGAACGAATCAGATCATTTTTTATTTTCGGTACTTCTACGCTTAAGTTTCCTATAACTAACTAAGCCTCCGTATATTTATCGAGTGATAGTGCCTAGAAAATCTTTTTTTTTCTTGGGTGCAAAACATGTGTGATAGAAGGAGTAAGACAAAAAGGAAGGAGTAGCAATAAAAACAATTTCAGAAACCCAAAAGGACTGGGCGGAAAGGTTCTCTGCGCTGCACCACAATCACCATAATCATACTAACTACCGAATAATATCCATCCTTGGAACCAATAGCCATGAGGACAATAAAGGAATGAGAGAATTAATGCTTCAAAAAAGGTCCCCATAACCCGGAGGAACTGGGCAAAAAGGTCATCTAAACTAAAAGGGGTGGAGTGGCAATAATCATCATCATCATCACTCTGTCCTGGGGACAAGGATACGATAAAATGGCAAGATTTAGTTAAATCCATTCATATTCATAGAAGGCTAAGACGTGGCTATAATCATCATCACCACTCTGTCCTGGGAACAAGAATACGAAACAATGGCAAGATTTCGTTAAATCAATTCATATTCATAGAGGGACTACGACAGAAAGGTTGGAGTGGCAATAATCATCATCACCACGCTATCGTGGTGAAAAGGATACGAATATAAAAAATAGTTCATTTTGTCCCCAGCGAACCAGAAGAACTGGGACACACTGCAACTGCAACGTACTGGGACTGTACTACACTGCCACCATAATACCAACAACTTATTGTTCTTGGAACGAAAAAATGTGTTCTATGTTCTATGTTATGGGGGGTTTGGTTTCCGCAATTAGTCCTTTGAGTGGACCATTGTGCGTGGACCATTGTGCGTGGGCCATGGCGGCCGTCGGTATCACTCCAACCAGCCCACCTCCCTCCAGAAGTTAGTAATGTCTCCTGGTCTGCTAAGAACGTCCGTGTAAGATTTGGGTGTCCCGAGGGTATCTGTCCCTGGGTGACGCCTGTACATTCGAAGAGTACATGCGCAACGGTTTCCTCAGGCTCCATGCAGGCCCTGCACAGCGGGCTGTCCGTAAGTGTTTGTTTAGCGGGCAGTGTCTTGTGATGGTGCCCGTCATCAGACGCAGACGTAGCAGACGTCTGGTTAGCCTGCCATCCGGGGATGGCAGATTCGCCACTACCGCCCTACTAGTGTCGTTCACTGTAACTTGTACAGCTCTCAATTTGAGCATGTTGGTGATCCACCCGCTCAAGGTCGGGTTTATGTTGTGTCTGTCGAGAGCCGTGCTGATACTATTGAACATAGTTTTGTCGAAAGTGCCCTCTATGTCAATGAAAACCGAAAACCGCCAGTGCTGAGCATTTGTGGTCCACTGCGCATTCAATTTTAGAGACCACGCTATGTAGCGCAGACTCTGTTGATCTGCCCGTGGAGTACGCATGCTGTTGTTTGTGAAGGGGTTTTACTCGGAGAGGTCCGTCTCGGATATGTCTATCGCAGTCTCTCGAGGGTTTATAGTAGGAAGGATGTGAGACTTATAGGCCTATAGGCCTTTGGTTGTGTATGGTCGGGTTTGCCTGGCTTGGGTATGAAAATGACTTTCACTTCGCGCCACGCTAGGGGTATGTATCTGAGTGCAATGCAGGTCCGGTAGATCTCCACCAAGCATGGTATCAGGTGGTTAGCTCCCCACTTTAGGAGGGCTGGAAAAATGCCATCCAGCCGTGCAGATTTGTAGGGCTGAAAGGTGTCAATGGCCCACTTTATCCTTTCTTCTGTTACCGTGCTTTGTGCCCTGAACCAATCTAGGTTTGTTGGGGTCCATTCTGGTTCAGCTTCCCACGTCCTGACCTCTTGGAAGTTACAGCCGGAGGTTACAAGTCGGTTTCCAGGAGAACCTTACTGGTTTCGTGGTCACTTAGTGTGTATGGGTAGTATGTACTGGGACTGTACTACACTGCCACCATATAATACCAACAACTTATTGTTCTTGGAACCAAAAAATGTGTCATAGAAAGACTATGACTGGGTTGGGTAAGTCGTACCGAAAGTGTCTTTTTTTCCTGGGCCCAAAACGTATGTGGTGGAAGGACTAAGACAAAAGGGCTGGAGTGGCAATAATCATCATAACCATTCTGTCCTGGGGACAAGTATACGAAACAATGTCAAGATTTAGGTAAATCCATTCATATTCATAGAAGGCCTAAGACAAAAAGGATGGATTGGCAATAATTATCTTCATCACTCTGTCCTGAGGACAAGGATACGAAAAAATGGCAAGATGCAGTTAAATCCATTCATATTCATAGAAGGCCTCACACAAAAGGGGTGGAGTGGCAATAATCATCTTCATCACTTTGTCCTGGGGACAGGATACGAGAAAATGGCAAAATTTAGTTAAATCAATTCATATTCATAGAGGGACTACGACAAAAGGGATGGAGTTGCAATAATCATCATCATCACTGTCCTGGGGGTCCAAAATGTGTTATAGAAGGACCACCACTGGGTGGGTACGTCATATAGAAAATCATTTCATTGATTTTTTTTTCTTGGGTCCAAAACATGTGTGATAGAAGGGAAGGACTAAGATAAAAAGGATGGAGTAGCAATAATCACAATTTCAGAAACCAAAAAGGACTGGGCGGAAAGGTTCTCTGCACTGCACCACATTATACCCGATATCCATTCTTGGAACTAAAAGGTATGAGGAAAATAAATGAAGGACTATGAGAAATTGCATGCTCTCAAAAAGTCCCCATAACCCGGAGCTCTAGGCGGAAAGGTCCTCTACACCGCCCCAATCGCTGAGTATTTCTTCTTTTCTCTGCTCTTGGAACCGAAGACTTCTGATAGAAGGACTACTCTGGATAATTAAAATATATAACCACCCAGTATCGCACTAGGCAGGAATTATTTAGACAGTGCCACATCAAAATCATACCTAGGATCAGGATATTCAATTCCTAAAACGCATATCCGAGAATCCGCCCTGAATCTGAGGATAGTCTCAAACCTCTAAAAACAAATCTCACATTACAAAATGACCAATTGACCCATTATGCTGGTGAGTTTATTACGTCTATTCGCCGACATGATTTAACATAATATCCTGAACTGAAACAATCTATGGTTAAAAAGTCATGCAACCGAGTATCATCAGGTCAGGATATTTAAAACAAAAATCTGATCGATGTTGACTGGAAATAATCATACTGTAGTAGCGTAAATCCGCTACGGATAAACTTTTTAGTACCTTTATTAATCTTGTTCAAAAGCACTGGCCCTTTATTGTTTTCTTTTTATTAAAAACTTCGATTCGGAAAACAAAACAGATACCGAATATTTTTTGACATACTCCCAGACCGCAGATTTAAGCTAGGCATGGTGGTTTTTTTTTTATTCGGAACCACTACATATTAGTACATATATAAGTCATTTCCGCTATACAGGAAAATATAAAGTGTTGTTCTTTCACGCAAACTGACGAAGAGCCTGACGTCCTCATATACACGACAGCTACCGAAATAGAAACTGCCTCATTATACTCGGCACCCACGTCATCCGACTGGATCGCTACGCCCGGCTAGTTCAAAGAACGATTCTTTTTCACACTGCTTATTTTCTATTTCAACAGTGCGTGCAACTGGGATTTAACCTGAGGGTTAAGTATACTTCTGTTAATTGTTCGTACCAGCTCGTAATAACTTAATATTCCAGATAAAACTATATTAAATCAATCGACTCTTGTCTAAACAGTTCAATAGTGGTTCATGAGATGTCTTGGGGCAACGCAGTCGACAAAGAATCTTTCAAAAATCGAATTATCGAAGTCAAACTACACAAATTCTTGGTGCATATGTGTCTTGATGTTTGTGAAAACGTAGTACATGCAATTAGATGCAGAGTTTGTTAACAAAACAAGTAGTTTGTCCATACTTTTATAATGTTCGTCTATTATTAAAACGAAGTGACATTTTTTTATTAGTTATCTTCCCAAACACTGAAGCACTGGGCGGGAAAAGTTAAGACAGTTGAAAGGTGCCTTTCGGTTTCTCTGCACTGTTGTTCCACCACTATTATCCCAAAGATTTTGTTAAAACCATTATTTTCATAAAAGGCCCTACGAGAAAAAGGGGTTAGTAGCAATAACCACCATCACCACTCTGTCTTGGGGACAAGGTTATGGCAAGATTTTGTGAAATCCATTTATATTCAGAAGGCCTCAGACAAAAGGGTTGGAGTGGCAATAATCATCTTCATCACTCTGTCCTGGGGACAATTATACGAAAAAATTGCGAGATTTAGTTAAATCCATTCATATTCATAAAGGGCGTAAGACAGAAAGGGTGGAATAGCAATAATCATCATCACCACTGTCCTGGGGACAATGATTCGAAAAAGAATAAGATTTCGTTAAATCCATTCATATTCATAGAGGGACTGAGACAAAAAGGATCGAGTGGCAATAATCATCATCATCATCATCATCACTGTCCTGGGGACAAGGATGCAAAAAAGGCAAGATTTTATTAAATCCATTCACATTCAGAAGGCCTAATACAAAAGGGTTGGAGTGGCAATCATCATCATTACCACTCTGTCCTGGGGACAAGGATACGAAAAAATGGCAAGATTTAGTTAAATCAATTCATATTCATAGAGGGACAGACAAAAAGGATCGAGTGGCAATAATCATCATCATCATCATCACTGTCCTGGGGACAAGGATGCAAAAAAGGCAAGATTTTATTAAATCCATTCACATTCAGAAGGCCTCATACAAAAGGGTTGGAGTGGCAATCATCATCATTACCACTCTGTCCTGGGGACAAGGATACGAAAAAATGGCAAGATTTAGTTAAATCAATTCATATTCATAGAGGGACTACGACAGAAAGGCTGGAGTGGCAATAATCATCATCACCATTCTATCGTGGTGAAAAGGATACAAATATAAAAAATAGTTCGTTTTGTCCCCAGCGAACCAGAAGAACTTGGGACACACTGCAACTGCAAAGTACTGGGACTGTACTACACTGCCACCATAATACCAACAACTTATTGTTCTTGGAACCAAAAAATGTGTTATAGAAAGACTATGACTGGGTTGGGTAAGTCGTACCGAAACTGTCTTTTTTTCCTGTGCCCAAAACATATGTGGTGGAAGGACTAAGACAACAGGGCTGGAGTGGCAATAATCATCATAACCATTCTGTCCTGGGGACAAGTATACGAAACAATGTCAAGATTTAGGTAAATCCATTCATATTTATAGAAGGCCTAAGACAAAAAGGATGGATTGGCAATAATTATCTTCATCACTCTGTCCTGAGGACAAGGATACGAAAAAATGGCAAGATGCAGTTAAATCCATTCATATTCATAGAAGGCCTCACACAAAAGGGGTGGAGTGGCAATAATCATCTTCATCACTTTGTCCTGGGGACAGGATACGAGAAAATGGCAAAATTTAGTTAAATCAATTCATATTCATAGAGGGACTACGACAAAAGGGATGGAGTTGCAATAATCATTATCATCACTGTCCTGGGGGTCCAAAATGTGTTATAGAAGGACCACCACTGGGTGGGTACGTCATATAGAAAATCATTTCATTGATTTTTTTTTCTTGGGTCCAAAACATGTGTGATAGAAGGGAAGGACTAAGACAAAAAGGATGGAGTAGCAATAATCACAATTTCAGAAACCAAAAAGGACCGGGCGGAAAGGTTCTCTGCGCTGCACCACAATCACCATTATACCCAATATCCATTCTTGGAACTAAAAGGTATGAGGAAAATAAATGAAGGACTATGAGAAATTGCATGCTCTCAAAAAGTCCCCATTGAAATTTATATAACTTAACCCACGTGTGTCTATCTGGTGCCACTTTTAAAAATTGCTCATAGTGATAAAGTTCTGTGTGCAACTCTTCCATTCAACTGACGACGACCATACGAGCCGAATTTCGGCTTTTCCCCCCGACGGGCTATCAGCCGTCGGATTAAACTGAGGTCAGCGGCGTGATGCGGACATTCGTCACCGACGCAGAGCCTGACTCCTTCATAAACAGCTACTTGCTACCGTCGCTGTACGCAGCACTGACAGTGTCCTTCTGGATAGTTACACCCGGCTGGTTATATGGAACCTTTTAATATTACCTATTTTTCTATTTTTCTGTAATAGATTATCTATTAATAATTTTCTATTTTACGCATCCTGATGTAACGTGTATTTCACGATTCAACTAGGTGTTCGTTATAAAAAAGGAACCTATAAATCGACGTGCATAGGCCTATATTTCAATCGATATCAATCGGGGATAGGTCGTGCGCGAAGATAATTTCCGTTATATCTGTTTAACCACTAAGTTTGACTCGTCCCTCTTTTTAAACAAAAACCAAATATTTTATAGTCTCATCTGCAGTTAACCATATACTTGTTTTTCATATTTTTTTTTTATATTACTGCTGTATTTTTATTATTTTTGTTTTGTCGAAATTATAAAAGTGGTGTGAATATGGTGTTTTCTTTAACCGTCTCGCTACAAATTGGCGCCCGAACTAAAGGTAAATAAGTTCATTACCAATAATTTAATTTTTTTTTGTTATCTCGTGTGTGGTTGCTCCATATGAGCAAATTTTAATTTTATTGTGAGTTTCAGATTTTAGTATAAGACAGAATCCGGTGTGGAACTAGAAATGAGTTTGTGTCTCGGATGCTTCGTTGAATATACCTCATACGCGATTGGGCTACGGAACTGCTTACTGATGTTTGTGTTCCTTGTTTTAATGTGATGTTTGTGAATATAATTTCAAATTTCTCCCCCAAAGAAATACATATTCATCCCGTGTTTTATTCCATTCCTGTAGGTAGCTCTAGTTAGTTTCCCGTAGTGTGTGTTTGATGTGTGGATGTTTAGGCGTCGCGATAATAAGGTAAGCTTTTTTGAATGTTGGTATGCTAGTGTCTATTTCCTTTTTTTATTCTTAGCCCAGCTGTTTCCTTTGTCGTTTATTTGTCGTCCTATTTCTCTATCGATCTTACTACTCGGTATCTTACGCTTTCCAGCTAGGTTCAGCAGATTTGTCATTTATCCCTGATTTTTCTTTTGAGTTAACATGGCAGAAGAAGCTTCTATTAGTGAGACACCCCTTCGCGAAAGCCCGATTATTTCTAGACCGCCACCGATCCCACCTAGGGCAACTCCAGGTTCTAGTCTTCCATCTCCTATGAAATCTGAAGATTGTCCGCCTTTCCCACAAAAAAGATTCTCGCTTATGAAATGGCACATTAGTTTCTCTAGCGATACGTCTGTTAGGGAGTTCTTCACGTCTATTGAGGAACGAAAAGAGGGAGACGACATATCAGACGGTTATCTCCTTAAACGCTTTTATGAACTCTTGACCGGCGACGCTTTGGAGTATTACAGGTCAATTCGCCGACGTGATGTCTTATCCTGAATTAAAACAAAACTTTTTAAAATCATTTGGACCTATCAGCAACAACAGCACCCCTAGCCAAGTTGATAATCTGCAATCGTTAACACTAGTCGCTCAACGTTAAGTCACGTGGTTAGAACAAACGAACAGAAAATTCGTAGCCAAATTCACATCGTTCAAAGTGATGGAATGATTTTTTATCGTTTTTATAATGTTCAACGCTAAATCCTTTGTTATAATGTGTCGTTTTTCTAAAGACATTGTAGAACGAGCGGCCGACTCAGGCGCTTCAACATGGCTACCAACTTATCGTTTTCTACAATTGCTGACACTGAGGCGTTACCGATTGTAGAACGGTAAACGTTTGTGATTTGGCTAGGGGGGCAGGTTAGAACTCTTGAACAAACGCCTGATCAATCTGTTAGAGATTTTACTTGGAAAATCTCTCGATTGAACGATTCCTTGCGCAAACCGATCAGTAAAGATGATTTATTATAAATAATTATTAATAATATGCACAATAAGTATTTTCCATGTCTATCAATTCAGAAATTTAAAAACTTGGATGAACTTGTTGATATAGTATCTTATTTTGAAAGTTTTTTGACCAAATCCACTAAATCCTTTTCAAGAGTAACCAGTACACAATAGTGTCCAAAATGTAAAAAACCCGGACACTCCTATCGTTCTTGCCCTAATTTTCCTGGTGTGCTATGCTTTAAGTGCCGCACACCTGGTTTTATAACTCGTAATTGCCCAAAATGCAATCCAAAAAAATGATTAAACCACCGGCGACACGCATTGCTCCGTACAGTGTCACCGGTGATAGCGTTCGATTCGTCTGATAACCGCCCTTTTATCGAGATTTTATTGTGTAACCAGGTTGTTAAAGCGCTCCTTGACTCTGGTGCACAAATGTCCCTTATTAGTGATCGTTTAACTCAGAAACTAGGTATCTCACTGAACACAAATAATTCATGTCCTCGTGTTATTTCTGCTAATAAAAAATATCAAGTTAGGTTTAATGGTACAACCTTTGTACACGAGTTTTTAGTAGCAGGTTCTATGTCTTCTTCTGTAATCTTAGGTATTGAATTCTGGAACAAGTTTGGTTTAACTTCCGTTTTTAGCCGAGCATTTAACAAAAACATCAAAGGTAATATGTTCCTTCCTTCCGATACTCATTTTCCTCCTCCTCAGGTTTCTTCCGTTGAAGAGATTCGTTACATTCATCCTCGTAACATTCTTTCACCTGATCAAGAACTAAGCCTACAAAAGGTCATTGATGAGTTTGAAGATTTTTCGTCTGATAAAATTGGCCTTGGTAAGACTAGATGGCTATCACACAAAATAAACACAACAGGACCACCTATTAGACAACGATTTTACCCTCTTTCTCCCGTTAAACTAAAAATTTTGAATTTACTTCAACTAGTGATAACTTTGTTTTCGGTTATATTGATGACCTAATTTTGATTTCCAAAAGTACTAAGACGCCTTAAGGAAGCCGGTTTATCTATTAACCTTAAAAAAATATGAATTCTGTAAAAGTGAATTAAAATATTTGGGTTATATTGTAAATGAAAAGGGTTTACAAACTGATCCCAGCAAGCTTGATGCTATTAGGGACTATCCAACCCCTACTACCGCTAAATCGCTGCGCGGTTTCATTGGAATGTGTTCCTATTATAGACGTCTCGTTGATGGTTTTTCATCCATAATAGCTCCACTCACTGCCCTCATAGGAAAAAGGAAGGGTCGTGACCCTATAAGTTGGGATAATGCCGCCGATAAAGCATTTATCAAATTAAAGGAGGCGCTAATTAATACTCCTGTTTGGCTTGTCCTGATTTTTCGAAGCCTTTCATTACATTGCGATGCATCATCTGTTGGTCTTGGTACAGTTCTTTCACAAAAAATTGATAACGTTTAACATCCTATTGCTTATTATTCTCGCTTATCCTCCAAAAGCTGAACGTAATTATAGTACTACTGAACGTGAACTTTTGTCTGTTCTTGATTCTATTAAACATTTCCGCTGCTATTTAGATGGGATGAAGTTCACTGTTATAACGGATCATATGGCCTTAAAATGGCTCCTTACGCTGAATAACCCTTCCGGACGTTTAGCTCGATGGGCTACTATTATTTCTCAATATACTTTTGACATCGTTCATCGCAAGGGTGCACAACACGTCGTTTCAGACGCTCTATCTAGAATGTATGCTAGTCCAGTTACTTTCGATCGAGGTCCAGACCATACTAGTGATAGATGGTATAAAAAGTTTTATTTAGGCACCTAAATGCGACACTCCACAAATGTTTCCAGCGTACACCATTCGGAACGGTGTTCTTCTAAGACGCATGCCGATCGTTAGTCCTTTGTGTTCTGATCCTTGGCGCGTGGTTTTACCCGCTGAAAAGGTGCCATCCGCAATTTGGGAGGTCCATAATAATCCATACATCCTGGAGTCAAAGACTTATTTTAAGCTCAAGAATGTCTTCTATTTGCCGAACATGTATCGGGATGTTACGGAAACAATAAGGCAATGTGAGACATGTAAAGCCTATAAGATCGCGAATACTCAACCACGCGGTCAAATGTGTTATCCCAAGGTTGTTTCCTTGCCGTTACAAATGATTTCACCTATCGCTTATTATGGCTATAAATATATCTCTAAATATGTCTGGCTTGTTCCTCTTAAAAAGGTTGACGCAAGTTCAGTTATTAAATCCTTGGAATCTGAAGTATTTTTTTAATTTCGGAGTTCCGCGGTCTTTACTCTGTGATAATGCTACAGTTTTTCGTAGTAATCAGTTTATAAATTTTCTTAGGTCATTTCACATTGATTCCCCAACATATACCCCTTATTATAATACTCTGCAAGCCAACCCTTATTATAATACTCTGCAAGCCAACACGGTAGAACGCTATAACTAAAGTGTCGTGACGTGTTTGAGCATATTGGTTGGTGAGAACCAAACTGGGCAAAAACTTTATCTTAATTCCTGTATTAATTTAGCGACAGGTTTTACACCAAACTTCCTCATATTCGGTAGAGAAGTCTCTATGGATTCAGTTCGCGCTGGTAGCCAGACTCTAAGCACTAATTTAGCTGAAAGTCGGGAACAACACGCAAAGAATCTGACTTCTCTGGCTGAGGTTTATGCGTGGCAGACAACCTCTCTTCTGCTTTCCTACGAAATTCTCGAATTTATAATACAAACCGGACAGCAATTACACTTAACACTGGCTAACAATTTTTCAAAGTCTTCAGCTAGTGAATATTTTCTGGAAAGCTTGCTCCTCGCTTTATTAAATGCCAAGTGATCAGGGTCGTCTCTAGGACCACATATGTCCTACAAGACTGATTCCTCTCATACCGGCAAATATCATATAAAAGATATTCTTAAATAATTAACTACGTTAATTTAACCTTTCTTGTTAGTATTAATTTTCTTTGTCTGACTAAAGTTGTTTTGTCCTTCTGAAGTCTGACTGATGTCGTTTATTATTCTTTGTTCTTGTATATATTAAGGGGATCCCCAGGATTTAATTAGGTCGTTTATTTTTCATTAATTAATTCCTAGATTTCTTGACTTTTGTTTTTGTTAGGTTTAGTGGACACATCTGGAGCTCGCACTGATAACGTTTAAGTGAAGGTCGACTTTCAATTTTATTCTGTGTTAGCTGCACTGCGATGTTGTTGATTAGATTTAATTAGTCTTTAATTCGTTTGCTGAGTCATATCATTTATAGGTTGATTAAGTTAGTTTATTTAGGTTAGCTTATTTAATTCTAGCAGGGTTGTCTTGCTCTCTAGGGTTGTCTCCTCCTTATACATTTTACTCTGTTAAAGGTTTGGCACTCTCATATATAGTGGTTACTCACTTAGGGTTGTCACTTCCTTTTAGGGTTGCCACACTTTTTTTTTATTATTGCTGGAAAAGGGGTGCTGCAGCGTAAATTCGCTGCGGACGAAACTTTTTGGTTTCTGAATCAACCTTTTTTTTAGTAACGCTGGCCTTTATATTTTTTGTTCTACTTCAAATTTCGATCCTGTAAAATCTAACACCAAAATTTTTTCTTGTCAACTGGCAGACTGCGGATGGGAGCCGAACGTGTCACACCATAATTTTTATTTTTGGAACCCCTAAGCTTAAATTTTCAATATTAGCCCTAAAATTTATAACTTAACCCACGTGTGTCTATCTGGTGCTACTTTTAAAAATTGCTCATAGTGATAAAGTTCTGTGTGCAACTCTTCCATTCAACTGACGACGACCATACAAGCCGAATTTCGGCTTTTCCCCCCGACGGGCTATCAGCCGTCGGATTAAACTGAGGTCAGCGGCGTGTTGCGGACATTCGTCACTGACGCAGAGCCTGACGCCTTCATAGACAGCTACTTGCTACCGTCGCTGTACGCAGCACTGACAGTGCCCTTCTGGATAGTTACGCCCGGCTGGTTATAAGGAACCTTTTAACATTACCTATTTTTCTATTTTTCTGTAATAGATTATCTATTAATAATTTTCTATTTTACGCATCCTGATGTAACGTGTATTTCACGATTCAACTAGGTGTTCGTTATAAAAAAGGAACCTATAAATCGACGTGCATAGGCCTATATTTTAATCGATTGCAATCGTGTTGGGATAGGTCGTGCGCGAAGATAATTTCCGTTATATCTGTTTTACCACTAAGATTGACTCGTCCCTCTTTTTAAACAAAAACCAAATATTTTATAGTCTCATTTGCAGTTAACCATATACTTATTTTTTATATTTTTTTTATATTACTGCTGTATTTTTATTATTTTGTTTTGTCGAAATTATAAAAGTGGTGTGAATATAGTGTTTTTCTTTAACCGTCTCGCTACACCAGACATCAAGAGAATACATTTCCTGTGATAAATCTTTAGCTGACTTATACAGGGATTACAAAGACATTCGTACAAATATTTCATTCCATATACCAAAGAAAGATCAATGTGATCTATGTGAAAGTTTTAACAATGCTGACGAAGAAGGGAAGCAGAAAATTCTTCAAGCTTATGAAATTCACTTAAAAGAAAAAGAACTGGCCAGAAGGGAGAAAGAAAAAGACAAGTCCAGGAACGATAACACAATTATTGCTGTGTACGACTTACAGGCCGTCATGCCGATGCCAAAGGGCCAACCAAATGTCAGTTTTTTACTACAAAAGTCGAATTAATTGTTTTAACTTTACTGTAAGCGACTTACATGCTAAAGACGTTGAATGTTACTTCTGGAATGAAATCGAGGGAAAACGAGGTGCGACTGCAATAGGAACATGCATTTTATATTATTTAGAAAAGATTTCACAGAATAAACCAGAACCAGTCGATGTGATTTTCTATTCCGACAACTGCTGTGGACAGCAAAAAAATAAGTACCTCTTATCAGCCCACGCATATGCAACACAAAAATTTAACATAAGTAGTATCACCCACAAATTTTTGATTAGAGGTCACTCTCAAAATGAGGGTGATAACGTACACAGCGTTATTGAAAAACAAGTGAAGCGTTTCCTTAAATCAGGACCTATCTATGTCCCGCATCAATATGCCACCTTAATTCAAATAGCTAAAAAGACCGGACAACCTTACAAAGTTACTATGACCCACGATAAATTTGTTCATCTTAAACTTCTTCAAGAGCAGTGGGGCAATAATTTCAACGTAAACGAGGATGGAAAGCAAGTGAGTTGGCATGATATTAAGGTGCTCCGTGTTGAAAAGGAAAATCCTATCACTTTTTTCTATAAGAATTCTTATGAAGATGAAAATTACCATAAAGTTTTTGTACGTAGTTCACGACGTTCTGGAAACCAATCGATAATATTTTCTATAGGTTTGTCGCCAGCTTACACAAGCCAGATACCCTTAAATCAGAATAAAAAAGGGATATAAAAGAACTGATTGATAAAAATATAATTCCGAGGACCTATTATGAATCGTACTATCGAGATTTGATTGAGTAATTCAAACGACAAACTATTACTTAGCACCTATCAGATAATATTATTACAATTTGGTATTCTATGTTGCTTTGAAGCATTTAATTTTGTGATTTAAGACTGATAAATAAGTGATTAAGAGATTTTTGTTCTTGTTTTGTTTAAAAAGGATTATTTTTTTAATTTAAATATAAGTCCAAAATGTATGTAAAACATTTTGAATTCACAAAGATTCATTGATAAGATTAGTGATGACTATTTGTAAAGTGACTGTTTACTAATGCATAATAATACAATTTTTTTTGTTTTGTTTAAAAAATGTATATTTTTTAATTTAATAATTAGTCCAAAATGTTTGCATAACATAAGAATTTACAAAGATTTGTGATTATTTGTATGACTGAACTAAAATTGCCTAAGAATAATAAATAAATAAGAAACTTTAATTAATATAAAATACGTACTTCATTCATAATGTTGATTTTCACTGTTGTAAGTGTCATAATTATAGTTCTTGTAAATTATTTTTTATGGTTTCTTTTGATAAATACAATATTTGACTTCTACCTTGCTTTATTTATGCCCAATCATAGTATCTAAAATAACAGATCTAACGAAAAGGTATACTAACTCAAAATACGTTACCTAAAATCATTAACTACGCAACTAAAAATGACTCTTTTTTTTTTTAAATTTCTCGCACAATACTGTATTAACTCCAAATTTGGAAATAACTTGATAACCCGCAATCTCAGATATAATTAAAGAAACATTTTTTACAATCGTTTACAGGAAACGATTAATCGGTTTTCTATCATTTCTGAAAAGAGCTTCATTTTGAGTTGATACAGTCTTGTGTTAGCAGTGCGGTATAAAAGAAAGTTGTGTTAGTTACACAAACTCAAGAAAGGCTGAACCGATTTAGCTGAAAATTGGTGGGGAGGTAGCTAAGAACCAGGAGACGGACAAAGGATACTTTATTTATCCTGTTCGACTATAAAGAGAAAAAATTTGATCGACTATAAAGAGGAAAGATTTGATTGTTTGTTTCTATTTAATAGGCTCCGAAACTACTGGTCCGAATTGAAAAAATCTTTTTTGGTTGGGTAGCCTATTTATTGAGGAAGACTCGAGGTTATATATCATTACGCTACGATCAAAAGGAGCGGAGCAGCAACGAAAAATGGACGAAAACTGACAGGCGATTCGATGCGACGGGAAGGGTTACGGGAGCAAAAATTTGACGCGGACGAAGTCGCGGACAGAAGCTAGTTATAAATAAGAAGATAATATTTTGTTGAGGATAGGCTAACAAACAACAATTCTTTCAACATTTTCTTTTGATTGGGTACTTGTTAGTTTTAAAAATAATTTTTAAAAGATATATTTTAATCGAGAACGGGGCTACAGACAAAATGTGACTACCATTGTTACAAACGTAAACTAGTAAAAAAAACAATGTTTTGATAAGAATGGGCAATGGGCTACAGAAAATGTGACCTCATTGCTATGTTATCTTACATAAGAGTACTAGGCTTGTTTGAATTTTTAATAGTTTTCCAGTGAACTTACATAAAGATAAGTCTATACATATTTATGCCTATGTCCATCTAGACTATTCTTTCTATCAGTTTTCATATGGAAATGATTCCGAACTACCCACCACATATACACAATTTTGTCGAGTGACAAAATGGTTTCTTTACAATAATTCATTAGTATTGATGAAAGATACTAGATTTAACTAAACTACAGTTATGTACAGTGTCAGCAGTTATAACTGGCCATGGGTTCAATTAATAACCATCTTTATGTCATAAGAGTAACTGTGCCGCTGCATAGAGGAAGACAAGACAGCAGCTCATTTGCTGCTAAACTGGCCAGTATGTAGTGGCCACATACAGGGCGCAAAGTACTTCAGTAACCCAGGTACCCTATTTGAGGTTTTCAGCAACAACCAAAGCTTTGCTGACCGTTCTCCGGGTGCGGGGTAGATTCAATAACCGATTCTCCCACTCATACGAGAAATATGCAATTTGACATGACAATGGAGTTGCCAAACAGCCCATATTACCTACAAGATACAAAGACTACTAGATACACTATAGGCAAAATGTAACAAAGCAATAAAAGTTACCACAATTTTTATTCAGAAAAGCATACTCACTAGAACGCTAAGATGCCTATGAGGAGTAACCAGACTGAAGACCCTATTAGTCCCTAAAAGTTCAACTACTTATAGAAATATTTAGAAGAATTATTATTGACTAGCTGACCCAGCGAACTTCGTACCGCCTCAGAATCAATAAATGTTGTGTTAACTTATCAGATCCCACCAACACAAAGCAAAGAGCACCAAGTACCATATACCCATGTTAGACCAAGTTATGACAAACTGGTACTTTGAAGGCATAAAGCGTCTTCTAGCTACCACACACCCATGATAGGTGAGCTCCTACCAAGTTATGCCAACCTGGTTTTCTAGCTACCACACACCCATGTTAGTTAAGCTCCTACCAAGTTATGCCAACCTGGTACTTCGAAGACATAAAGCGTTTTCTAGCTATCAAACACCCATGTTAGGTGACTTTGTATTCTTAAATAAGTGTTCTTAAATTTTATAATATTCTGCGCAATTTTTAAATTTATTTTCATAAGAACCTTCTCCTGACAATAACAAACAACAAAAAAAAGTGAAATCGGTCCAGCCGTTCACGCGTGATAGCGTGACCAAGGGAAATAGGGATTCATTTATATATATATATTATAGCATTAGGGCTAGGCAGTTCAGAATTTTGGCTACGAGCTTAGGCACTTTCAGCAGCTTTCATCAACTCCTGTAGCATGCAAACAACATGACCCACTGGACAAGATATAAAAAGTGTCACATTGTTTAAACGCAACAAAAGGTATGTTTTTTTTTTTCTTGGTTTTCTATACTGATACCAGGACCAAGTATTTCAGTCGGAAATGCATGTTAGTGTAACCTTAACTGAATACTTATTATACGTGTACACGGCCACACATGAAGCTATACATTACCAGTTTTAGCTAACCTCTCATTGTATGAGCTTTTCGTAGTGAGAAGTCACCTTATACTGGACATGGCTAGCTTGACTGCTTGACCTGTGGCCGAGCGTCACGCCAGTTTTACAAACTGCACTAGATACCTACCGACGACGCCCATTTTTACCAAACCGACAAAATGCTACGAATCGATGAAACGAATCTCTACACAGTTGCAGGTTTTCTTGTCACCACACATTTTCAATTTAGAAAACAGCTTACGATTTCAATCCAACGAAGAACAATGACCAAGACGAAACCTACCAGAAGACTTCAGACCAAACTACTAAAAGACGCAATTTTTTGTCATAAAGGACCTTACAACATCAAGAATCAACACAACACCACCAAATTATTGAATACAAGAACAACCAAGAACTATAACCGCAGTTTCTGTGCTAGACAACCGATTCTGAATTTTTCTTTTCCGTATATTGCAAAACCACACAAAGTAACTACATACTATATATACTACGACAAAAACGACACAGCCGACCGACACACGAAAAGAATCGCACCGACAGAGCTGAGAGCATCTGAAAGTTCTGAAACTTGAAAGAGGAACAGGAAATTCGACGAATTTGAATTTGAAATTTTGTATTCAAATGCTACTTGTTTGCTACATGCCAGTGTTACAAGACCACCACATTAAAAATCGACTAAAGATCCACTGGAATCAACTAATTGTAAGTACAGCTTGGCAAAAAAGAGTCTGGAAAAAATGAGTGCGCCTGCTTAGCAGGTATGGCCACCCTGTATACTAGGACTAAAAGTGATAAGATACTTGTTGTTTTATTTAATCCACAAACACGAGATCCCGGAAATTCTCATCAGTCAAGATTTCAAGACTTGTTATGCACACAGTCTTTTACTTTCATTGTATTTAGTAGATTGTGCATTATTTCGCTGGAATAACCTTTTATCTAAGAGTGCCATCATAATAACATAATCCAAACTTATTCAGTTTAAAAATTAATTAAATTACACTCAGGGATTGCCGATTGAACCCAATACACAAGACATAATGTTCAGCAATCGAATTTGCGGCCACCATCTAGGGTATTCACAACCATTCGATGGTTGGTATGCCTGTATCAAATTAGACATGAATGATACTGAACGAATCCTGTTAATGCTAAAAGTTTATAGTCGACAAGAAGGCGACTTACAGCTGCTTACTGTCGGAAACTAATCGGAAGTCAGAGAACTACCTATAACATGTCGCATTCGAAAGGTACGGGCAATATCGAATAAACTTGAACAGTTGACTAATGAAGGCGTCAGGTATGTCTATGTGGGGTACATAACATTATCACTATTCACATGACAATGAAAATGAAATAACACGCTAAAATTTAGATTTTATTTAAAAAGAAAAACGTTACATAACATCATTCTTGTATTCCTTTTCGGTGCTATGATAGATTTTCCCATTAACACTGATGTGTCAGTTTTACATTTCTTATTTAAGAAATCTAATTAGTGTTAAAAATCTTTCTTATACGTTTACGGCTCCCATTACAACCCGTCTCCTCAAACTATAGGTAATATATTACGTAGAATAGGCACCTGAAAAATAATAAATATAAATTATACTTTTTTTACTGTGGTATGCGATAATAGCATTAACAAAAAAAAAAAACAAAATACTTGCCTGTTTCGTTGTAGTGTTGAACTTTTTGTCTAATTGCACACAGATCAAAATCGTCTAATTCTTTCTTCCGCCAACTGTTTTAGTGTTCCTCCAGGTGTAGAAAAAATCCTTAATTTTTTTCACCTTCATTAACAATTTCTCTAATTGTACTGTGAGATTTACCTTGAAAAAAATAAATAAAAAAGACAATCATATTAACTCCATGTACAGACGCCACCAGGTCAAGCTACCCGAAACTGTCAATTTTTCCCAATGAACCTTGAACCTAATGGTCTAGAAATAAAGTCGAAAATCTATCAAAGAAATCTGACAGATTGTAGTAGCTTGATGTGTTGGCGTCTGTACATTTTTCAATTTCAAGTATCAACCATTAAGTCAACGTCACGCGATTTGTCAAACTAGAAAACATAACCTCAATAATCTATTAGTAAATAAAACAATAAAATGGCTTGAAACTTATAATACCGATAAAACTTAGTATTAGAAAGGAAAAACAATGACTGGCATTGAATAAAAGATAAATTTCTTGGATAAATACCTGTCGTGTCGGCAGTTCTTTCGTAAACATTGTCAATCGGAGACAAAATTTGTTCCGCTTCAGATTCCGCCACATTTCTTACGAAAACTTAGTATATCACAGCTCACACCACTACTCCTAATTGTTTTATTCATTTTTTATATGTTCAAAAGCATTAATAATTAAAAGTTAATTAGAAATAAGTAAAATACAGCTGGGAACATAACACAATGACAGATTAGCTACTTGTTGATGATAAACAAAGCAGTGCTGCCACCAAAAAAATATTTTAGTTCCAATGGTTACCACGACAGACTCTTTTTTGCCAAGCTATAAACAATATTTTATAGACAATGCTGGTACTGGTAAACATTTATTATGACACATTTGTGTGGAAAGTGTTGAAAAGAAAAGTTGACGGTATTTACTTTGTTGAGCAAAAACATTTTCAAACATATTAAGCAATGGATTAGCAATGTTCTTCAAAATCATTTAGATTGTGGTTGATAGTGTGTTACGCAAGTCTGACAACCAGTCTTATCAAGGGATATCTTTTTACCCAGTAAATGGGTTGTGGAGGTCAAATAGGCAGTCGCACCATATAAAATACTGGTAGATACTCAGCTACATCGGATTAGACTAGAAGCCGACCCTATCATAGATGATGATGATGAGAGTGTTACACAATTACGGTACACAGAAGATGTCAGTGTCCATTCCAATTTTAACAGTGCCCCACTCCATTAGCTGAATGTTGTTAAATTGTCAAGTTTTGTTATCTGTGCAGGGCGACTTTACTAGAGCGGAGATGAGTTTATTATTGACTTAGGTGATTCGGATGACTGTTCGTCTTTGCCAATGCAATCTGACAACGAATTAGATTAAAATTATTTTCATGAGTTGTGGTTTTTTTTTATTTTTACACCTAAAATTTTTAATAAAAATTAATTATAAATAACAACATCTATTTAAAAAAAAATAGATTAATGTTCAATTGCAAAACTTCTCGATTTTTGCTAATAATCGAATTCATTACGCAGAGACCTCACTATTTAAGTCACGTGATTAAGTGTCACTGTACCTACAGTCCATTCACACTTATTTTACCTCTGATTTTGCGTCACAGTCAAAATCAAAGTGATCTTTGTTTATGTTACAATAAGGTTGCTGTTGGGTTGCTATTGTCACTACTGTCAGAGGTAAAATAACTTTGAACCGACTGTATCTTAGGGGTAAAAGACTTTAAACGGGGAAGTCCCGCAGCCCGCGATAACCGATGTAGGGTGTTGCCAACTTTGAAATGCATGCTTTACGCTTTGCTTTTTGTGACTTTTGTTATTTCTGAAATAAAAAAAAAATTGGAAAGTTTTTATTAATTTTTGCTTACGCACGTCGGGGGCCCCCGTAGCCCGGAGGCCCCGTGTAATGAGGATCAATTCGACAAAAGGATATAGCAATTTTCTCCTCCTCCTAAGGGTTCCTAAGGGTTGCGTGACCTTATATAATATATAGTCTAATAGTCTATAGCCTTCTTCGATAAATGGGCTATGCAACACTAAACGTACATAACTCTTCAGCTTTTACTTGCTTAAAAAATTCATTGCGTAGCACACCGCTACGCAATGAATTTTTGGAGACCAAGGCACGCGCAATGGACGTGTTTTATATGAAATTTTTCACTTTTTCTTCGAAATAAAAAAAATATATATTACCCACGTGCTGAGATTTATATGTGAGGGGGTCATAAAGGCGGTCGAAAAATTCATTATTTTTGCGATAGGAAACGCCATTTTCGAGATATGAGCAAAAGAAAAGGAAAACAAAAATACAGTACTGTTTTTGCACGTGAAGGCGAGGCGTTCGTTGGTGTGAATTTTAGTTCATAACTACTAGTTTTAATCCACACCTTTTTAATCGCGATTAAAAATAAATTTAGTTAAAATAAATTATTATAGTCAAAATTTTTGAAATGCAGTATAAAGTACTTTTAGTTAAGGGGACATGGGGCGTCGCTCCTCACGAAAGTACACCACTTCTTTCTATTTTTTGGGTATTTTGGGACACAAAATAACAATTTGTCCGGTGTAGCAACACTTGTATATTCGTATAGTGGCACGATACAATATTTTAAGAAGACATTATTCGTTTAAATGTTCTGCGAGTCACGTAACTAAAGGCAGAAAGAACGTGCGCGGCGGTGCCGCGGACGCGAACGTGGAAAATGACGTCATCAACGAGTTGTGCGTATTGGCGAGCGTTTTTGAAAATGCAAAATTAAAACCGCTCTAACTTCGTCATTTTTGGTCCAATTTTAATAATTCTTTCACTGAAATAATTGGTTTAGGTATGGTTGTAATTCTACATATTCAACTAAAATCGTCGCTGATCCTCATTGATACGGCAGATACGGCGGTAGCTACGCCCCTGGTAAAGAGTAAACTCCACTCGAGCGTCGGAGCCAAAGAGTATTGGGAGCTTACTCCCACTACCCACATTTTTTTCCGATGACCGAACGCACGGTTTGTTTCCGAAACGAACGTTACATATTTATCCGTTCGGAAATTGTGCAAACGTGTGAGCCTAGTTGAACATTTAGTATGTGAAGCAAGTATTCTGGTCTCTGAATCAGGAAACGGTACGTATACGGCCGACCATATTCTATTTTAGGTAGCTCAAACTTATATCTCAGTGATCTTTAGACTCATTGCTAAGCAGTTGCTGTCAATGTGATCGGAGTTCGGACTGAATCGCAAAAATATTTTAGACCATATAAATTTTACCATTTAAATATTTAATTTAATCTTCTTTTTGGAGATTAACATGTATTTCAATAGATTACAAATATAAATAACTTAAAAAATTATAACCGGCATAAACTAAAACTACATATTTACAAATTAAAATATAGCGTCAAAAATTTCATTCGCATAACCAAGAAATTGGCGGCATTACCACGTTGTATGGCAATATTCGTCTTTCTTAGCCTCTGGCCAAGGTAAAAACCAGCCCTTGAGTCACGGAAACTGTCCACCAGCCGTTTAGAGATTTCCTTTTTAATAGGCCATTTAATCTGCTTAGATTATTTAGAACAGAAGCCAGATTGATTGTCTAAGATACCCCTTTAACTTGATTCCAGAACAAAATGTCACATCCTATTGTCATTGTGAATGTCAATGTCAAAGGGTTTTAATAATAATATGGTAGTCGGCAGAAATGAAACAATCGGGTGGAAATTGATTTCGTTTTAGAATGGCTGAAGATACCACGGTGCCCGCACTTTTACCTCATCATGAGCAGCAGGCTCTATGCTCGACGCGTTTGCCTTACAGACAGGGTAGGAAGCTTACTGCTGTAAAAGTAAGTGACACTGAAAAACATTTACAACAACAAAAATTTCCTATCTTTTTTCTACTATTAAAACAGATGGAAACATAACATTATACACGGCTAACTTGTAGGTACATTATATATAAAGATTGTGGTGTGTCATAATATCCAAATATTATTAAGATATAATTATTACTAACGAAAAAAAAATTAAGTATGTGATTTGCCTCAAATGATTTCTCTTATCAATGAATTGATGAGGAAATTCGTACGTTTCTTGCAAGTTGCAGGTCAATTTCAGGTTGTATGATATTGTGCAGTGTGTGTGTACAGAAGTGGTCAAACACGCTTTTTAAACCATACTGCACATCTCTGTACTCGAGCGCCTTATGGATCAGCTGTACCAAACGTGCCGTCAGTGCGCTTCGCGACCAATATAATAACGCCTTCAGGGCGCTGATGCTGCTGCCACGTTACTGCAGTGTGTCAGAGATGTTTGCAAAAGGCCATGTCGACAGCTTCTCAGCTGTTGTACAGAAGAAAAGTGCGTCTATGCTCGCCAGATTACGTGGCAGTGGCAACAGCCTCTGAAGGTGATAGCTGACAGGCATGATGATAGCCCCAAAGCGGGTCATCTCATCAAAATGAAGTTGTCCGTAGTAGTGTATAAGTAGGTACTAACATAGATTATAAGATATATTGTTGCTAACCTTTTAATTTTTTTTTTGGTTTTGCCAGGTTGGACCTTTTGTTGTCTGTTACATGAATAAATAATAATATAATATCTTTAAACGAGCAATTCTTGTATATATATATATATAATCTGAATCTCGGAAACGGCTCCAACGATTTTCATGAAATTTTGTATGCAGGGGGTTTCGGGGGCGATAAATCGATCTAGCTAGGATTCATTTTTTTTTAATGTCGTTTTATTCGTGTTTTCAATGACCATTTTTATCAATAATCAACTTGAACATAAACTTATTATTTTAAACACAATTTACCAAAAAATACCGAGCAAAGCTCGGTCATCCAGATATTAAATAATAATAATTGTTATAACTTACACATCCGTGATGACTGATGTTATTGGGTACCTACATAACATATAGATAAAATAAGATTGATGATTAGTTATAATCTCCAAAATAGTTCACATTACAAAATACAACTTACAATTAGACAACATATTATGTTTATGTATACGATTACCAACATAGGTGTAGAGTAAGCAAGCTGAAGGGGCAATGGGCTGGCCATGTCTGATGAAAGACCAATGGCCGGTGGAGCAGACGAGTCCTGGAGTGGAGATGGCGTATCTGGCGTCCCCACCTAGGTGGACCGATGACCTAAAGAAAGTGGCTATGTTCTATGTTATGGGGTTTTCGTTTCCGTACTTAGTCCTTTGAGTGGACCATTGTGCGTGGGCCATGGCGGCTGTCGGTATTACTCCAACCAGCCCACCTCCCTCCAGAAGTTAGTAATGTCTCCTGGTCTGCTAAGAACGTCGGGGCCGCAGACTGACACGCTGGATGCCTTTCTGGCCAGTTCGTCAGCAGCATCATTGCCTAGTGATCCACTGTGTCCTTGTATCCATTGCAGTGTCACTTTGTTGCGATTAGAAACTGTTACCCGTTCTAATGCGTTATGACATTCTAGTGTAAGGCTCGAGGTTATGTATCGTTTGGCTAGGGATTGGAGGACTGAGGCGCTGTCGGAGAGTATACGTATATGGGTGTCCGTAACTCTTCTGGCTTCTATGGCATACGCCGCCTGTATAAAGCCCACGCATTCCGCCTGATAGGCGGTGTTGAGAATTCCCAGCGGGTTGGATATTTTTATGTTTAGGTCGTGTGAGAAAACTCCGACTCCGGTTCCAGAGGAGGTCTTTGAGCCATCAGTGTAGACTCTTAGCTCCTCCGGGCCCTAGCCCCCTCCCGCACGATCAGGTGTAGAGGTGGTAGCCCAAGCATTACCTGTAGGGCAGCGGTGGGTGTAGTCCTCATGCAGCTAGTGATGGCTACACAAGCGAACCGCTGCACCTTTTCAAGGTCTTTTTGGGCTGTGCTCAGGTCTGTTCTGGGCCACCAGACTATTGAGCCGTATGTGATAATTGGTCGAATAACTGTGGTGTATAGCCAGTGAGTGACTTTAGGGCTGATTCCCCAATTCCTGCCAAGCATTCTCTTGCACTGCCACAGGGCTATGCTGGGTTTTGTAGTAATGTAGTTGGTGTGGTTTGCCCAATTCAGCTGTTTGTCCAAAAATATGCCCAGGTATTTGGTTTCAGTTGATAGGCTGAGGGTGGTGCCAAACAGTCGTGGCAGTTCGAGTTTCGCGAGTTTTCTCTTTTTTGTAAAGAGGATCATCTCGGTTTTTGTGGGGTTTACTGATAGTTGGTGTTTATTGCACCAGTCCTCTACTATTTTCAGGGCTTGGCGCATGAGACGGCATATGGTGTTTTCATGGGTGCCATTTATTATTATGGTTACATCATCGGCGTATCCTACGGTGAAGTAACCTTTATCGTTGAGTGTTTTGATGAGGCTGTCTACGACCAGGTTCCATAGAAGTGGCGAGAGGACGCCCCTTTGCGGGCAGCCCTTCGCCACTACCGCCCTTGTAGCGTCGTTCACTGTAACTTGTACAGCTCTCAATTTGAGCATGTTGGTGATCCACCCGCTCAAGGTCGGGTTTATGTTGTGTCTGTCGAGAGCCGTGCTGATACTATTGAACATAGTTTTGTCGAAAGCGCCTTCTATGTCAATGAAAACCGCCAGTGCTGAGCATTTGTGGTCCACTGCGCATTCAATTTTAGAGACCACGCTATGTAGCGCAGACTGTTGATCTGCCCGTGGAGTACGCGTGCTGTTGTTCGAGAAGAACGCCGCAACATTCTGTGGACTAACGAGTCTACATTCACACAGGTTGGTATGTTCAACATACACAATGCGCATTATTGGACTGAGGCGAATCCTCGTGTTGTGCGGCCTGACCACTTTCAGACTCGATTCAGTGTTAATGTGTGGGCCGGGATACTCGGCAACAGAATTCTAGGTCCAGTGTTCTTGGACAGACTGAATGGAGACACGTATCTACGCTTACTACGAACCCGTGTGAGAAGAATGTTGGAACGTATTCCTCTTGAAGAGATAAGAGGGCTGCACTTTCAACATGATGGAGCGCCACCTCATTTCACCGTCAGCGTACGGGAATTTTTAAACGGTTTGTGGTACGGCGGTGAAAGGTGGATAGGCCGAGAAGGGCCAGTGCCGTGGCCTCCTCGCTCGCCGGATTTAACCCCTCTAGACTTTTTTTGTGGGGTCGTGTAAAGGACCTTGTGTACGGCCAAACCGGACATGACATTAGAAGTGTGGAAGAACTAAAAAGGCGCATCATCAAACGTGCATTTAGGCATGTAAAAAGTGAAACGGACACATTAAATAAAGTGAAGAGACACGTACGTAAGCGTGCCTACATTTGTGTGCAACACGAAGGTGGCTTTGTGCAACAGTTTTGTAGATAAGTAGGTAGGGAATGTGTAAATAACTGTAAATACGGTGTAATTGTTGTAAATAAGATGATTAACTTTTAAACACGCCAAGTTACTGTAATTTATCGTTATTTGAAATTAATCTAAGTACCTATTGTTTAAAAATAACTTTTAAAACACTTGGCGTATTATTGCGTACCTAGTAGATTAGGTAGTGACAAACTAGTCAGCTGATATCAGTTTTCATTCACAGAACAGATGGAAAAAGATAGCAGTTGTTTTCATTGACGAAGCGACACATCGCGCGTAATTTGTGAACCATGTTATGCAGAGTAGAGTCAATGTTAATTTAACTACTTTATTTTCTCAAATTGAATTAACTGTTCTGGGGTAACAAAGTTCTTCACTATTGAAATCTATAAACACGATACGACCTCCCATTAAAGCCGCACCTTATATATCCGCGTTGGTACCATCCAACTACCTCCGAAAAAAAAATACATTAAAAATAAGGAAAACCAAATTGTAATTAGTAGGTATATAGAACTTTTAGCTGCCAATATTATGACTTTCCGAATGCACTTTACAAAATGTACAGTAATGTATTAGTACTAGATATGAGCGCCGATGGCCAAACTTCCGGCGGCGGCGCGCCGATATTTTTAAGTCGGCGGCGGCGGCGTCGGCGGCGTGACCTTAATTTAACTTCCATAATTTAAATAAAAAAAATATATACGTATAATCAATATTTTCGTTTTCGAAAAGGCTTCAGCACCGTAGACCACATCCATACTGTTCGGCAAATTGTACAGAAGACCGAGGAGTACAATCAGCCGCTGTATATGGTATTTGTGGACTACGAGAAAGCCTTCGACTCTATCGAAATTTGGGAAGTTTTGGCCTCTCTACAACGATGTCGAATTGACTGGAGATAGATCGAGGTGATGAGGTGCTTGTATGACGCTGCAACGATGACTGTCCAGATCCAGGATACGAAAACCAGCCCAATCTAACTGCTCAAGGGGGTGAAACAGGGGGATGTGATATCCCCGAAACTGTTCACCAATGCGCTGGAGGACGTATTTAAAACGCTGGACTGGACTGGACAGGGAATCAATGTGAACGGCGAGTACATCTCACAACTTCGTTTTGCCGACGACATCGTCATAATGGCAGATACGCTGGAACAGTTAGAACAGATGCTGTATAGCCTAAATGGAGCCTCACGGCGGGTAGGCCTCGGCATGAACTTGAACAAGACGAAAGTCATGTACAATTCGCATGTCTTGCCGAGTCCAATCCGCATCGAAGGGTCGCTTCTCGAGGTTGTGAAGGAGTATGTCTACCTTGGGCAAGTCATACAGCTTGGTAGACACAACTTCGAGAAAGAAGCCGATAGGAGGATCCAGTTGGGTTGGGCAGCGTTTGGAAAACTTTGTCAAGTCTTCTCGTCGCCGATACCGAAATGTTTAAAGACCAAGGTCTTCAACCAGTGCGTCCTGACCGTCATGACATACGCTGCCGAAACGTGGACACTGACGGTTGGGCTGGTCCACAAATTTAAGGTCGCTCAGCGCGCTACGCTATGCTCGGAGTTTCTTTGATGGATAAGATCAGACACAAAGTTATCCGAAAAAAAACTGGAGTTACCGACATAGTTTGCAGGGTAAGCAAACTGAAGTGGCAGTGGGCTGGCCATGTTTGTCGAAGAATTGATGGCCGATGTAGCTGACGAGTCCTGAAGTGAAGACCACGTATCGGCAAGCGTAGTATGGGACCCCCCCAGCTAGATGGACCGACGACCTCAAAAATGAAGCTGGGACAGACTGGATGCGGAAGGCGTAGGATAGGGTGTTGTGGCGCAGCATGGGAGAGGCTTATGTGCAGCAGTGGACTGCCATAGGCTGATTTGAATCAAGATTTATTATAATTTTGACGTGACAAACTGAACTGAGAAGAAAATAAACTCTTTCTCTTGGGGTACTTGTCCGATGTGCGTACGGTTCGGTCAGCGCGTTTGGTAAAACTGAATGGCGCCGCTCGGGCTCGGTGCGCCGGTGCCTAGGATCAGCGGCGGCGGCGCGGCGGGAAACGTGGCGGCGGCGGCGCGCCGCGGCGCGGCGCTCATATCTAATTAGTACTTATTTGAACATTATGGTCATCCGACAAATAATTCTCTTACAAAAAGTTGAAAATCCATTTTCTCTTAAAGTATGACATTTAGAAGAACGAACGATATGGTACAATTTAATTAAGAAATAGTTAAAACTCTTATTCTAATTTGCGTTCATCTATGAGGTTGAGCCTAGTCAATAAAGCCTAAAATATTGGGCTCTCAGTTCAGACTTTTTAGTCAAATTCGACTTTCATTTACTTCTTAACAATTAAGTTTTGTGTCCCTATTTCTTTTTAACCGACGAAAAAAAAGGAGGAGGTTATCAATTCGACGCGTATATTTTTTTTTTTATGTATGATCACGCATAACTTTGTACATGGTAGTCCGATTGTGACAATTCTTTTTTTATTAGAAAGGGTATACTCCCAAGGTGGTCCCATATGAATTTGGAAAACTAAATCGAACCCTAAGGGTCGGAAAACAGGGGATGATTGATTGTTCACTCACTGATTGTAATGTATAACCACGCATAACTTTATACAGAGTAGTCCGATTTTGATAATTCTTTTTTTGTTGGATAGGGTATACCTTGACAAGTATTATTAGTACATTAAAGTCACAAAAAATTATAAAATAAAAACTTTTCAACAAAAAATTAAACCGCCGAAAAAACTGAAAAGCATAAAATAATAAACCTTAAAATTTTGAGTCGGCGCTGAAAAATCAATGAACAAAGATCACTCAAAGCGTCGACTCATAATTTTAAGGTTTATTATTTTATGCTTTTCAGTTTTTTCGGCGGTTTAATTTTTTGTTAAAAAGTTTTTAAGTAATTCACATAGGTATGTAAGTAAAACATGCTAAAGTCGTATTTATGTATTTCTTCAGATACATTCATGTTTTGCAGATTCCTCAGTACAAACAATAATGAAGTGAGGGCCCTAGATATGCCGCCATAAATCGGTAATGTTATATTTTACAGATTTGGGAATTTCTTAAAATATACAACGTTATTTTTAGTATATGCGAAACCTGAATATAGTTTGTTCAGAATCAGTAACTGAATCGATTCCAATAATTTTTACACCATGTTATATTTTGTCCCAAAAATATTTAATTACGCTTAAAAGTTAGTATCCGCAATCATCTGTTTGTACACGGGTCACGAGTTCACGACAGGTCATAGCGCGGGCTAGGCGGCGTGTGCGCACTGAGTCACTGACTGCGGGATGGCGACGGCGCTCCCCTCAGTCGCCCGAATGCCATCGATCGATGCATACATATCGCGAGCGCGCGACCGCCCCGTGAGCCCTGGCTAAAGTGTTTTGTTTAGATTTTAAAATTATCATGTCTCTCTCGTACTCAAACGTCCGTACACTCGCTGTTTGTGGTGGTGTGACAGTGCGTCAGTGCTTATGAGAAAGACGGGCCCTTTTTTAACAGTTGCTTCAGTTTGTTTGAGTGAATAGTGATTACGCCAATTATTGTAGATAGTGATGATTAACATTTTTAAACACGCAAAGATAGTCAAGGGTACAAAATTATTTGTTTACAGCCTGCTGTGGTTCAGTAATGCGATGTTTAACAATTTTCATCCATTTTGAACTTTAAGTTGTTGACATAAGGTGCAACAAATGGCATTGATTACATTTTACCACTTACTAATGCATTTACGAATAAATTACATAATAATATCTACCTACACTTGACCATTACGACAGTCCAAAGCCTGCAAGCGTGATGGAAAATGTTTATCACCAACTAATACATAAACAATCACTGTCGCAAATTATTATCAATGAGTGAGAGAGAGCCGCGCGCGCGGCTGGCGTGGTGCCCTGCGGTAGGCTGCACATGTTTTTGCGAGGACAATCAGGTACCGTAACAAGCTTATAACTTTGTGATTATTAATGATACAGTTTTGAAATTTTTTTCATAGATTCTTTACATAAAAATACTAGACCCGTGTTTCGGGTTTCGCATAAACAAAAACTAATGTTGTATAAGAAATTCTTAACTAAATTCTTAAATAAAAATTATTAACCCAGAGATAGTACTTACTGAGATTCAGGCTATGCCACTTTATGCACGCGTCTGGATTGAGGGCCCAAGTTATTTAATCATAACAGTTTTAATTCACGTTTAAGAAATTTATGACGCTTTGCTTTAAGTTTTTACTATTTTCAACCGACAAAAAAACGGAGGAGGTTCTCAATTCGACGCGTATATTTTTTTAATTTTTTTTTTATGTATGGCCACGCATAACTTTTTACATAGTAGTCCGATTGTGACAATTCTTCTTCTATTGGAAAGGGTATACTCCACAGGTGGTCCCATATAAATTTGGAAAACAAAATCGAACCCTAAGGGTCGGAAAACAGGGGATGATTGATTGTTCAGTCACTGATTGTAATGTATAACCACGCATAACTTTATACAGAGTAGTCCGATTTTGATAATTCTTTTTTTGTTGGATAGGGTATACCTTGCCAAGTATTATTAGTACATTAAAGCCACGAAAAATGATAAAATAACACTTTTTAACAAAAAATTAAACCGCCGAAAAACTGAAAAGCATAAAATAATAAACCTTAAAATTTTGAGTCGGCGCTGAAAAATCAATGAACAAGGATCACTCAAAGCGCCGACTCATAATTTTAAGGTTTATTATTTTATGCTTTTCAGTTTTTCGGCGGTTTAATTTTTAACTAATTCCCCTATAAGTCTTATTTCGTTTCGCAAGGGTTCAAAAAATGGGCCTTTAATTCAGATGCACATCGGAAGACAGGGTGTTGTGGCGCAACGTGGGGGATACATATGTCCAGTGGAGCGCAACAAGCAAAGTTGATTGATTGATGTTTGAACTACTTTTTGATGTTCGTGCTGATTCTCAGCCTAGTTTAAATATAAGTTATATCTATTCATACACGAAATATTTTAAGAGGTACACCTGTAGGTGGAAAAGAAGCTACAGCACCAAAAAAAAAATTTGTGAATGTATTTTTTCAAAATTTAATATTTACTAGCTGACCCAGCGAACTTCGTATCGCCTCAGGTTCAATAAACGTTGTAATAACCCTATCAAGTTTGACAACCTGGTACGCGTTGGTGGTCTGGTAAGCGTTTTCTAGCTGACACTCATATGTTTGGTTAGCTCCTACCAAGTTATGATAACCTGGTACTTCAAAGGCAAAAAAGCGTTATCTAGCTGACACTCCTTTGTTTGGTAAGCTCCTGCAAAGTTATGATAACCTGGTACGTCGTCGCCATAAAGCTAGCCGACACTCCTTTGTTTGGTAAGCTCCTGCAAAGTTATGATAACCTGGTACGTCGTCGCCATAAAGCGTTTTCTACCTAACACATACCCAGAGGGTACAAATATATTGTCATTGCTCAGCTTCTATGTGTCTTAGCGTTATGTTATATAGCCTATAACCTGCCCAGGAGTATGGACTACAATCGTACCAAGTTTGGTTAAAATCCCTTCAGTATTTTTTGACCCATGCATGCACATACAGACAGACAGAATTGACCCCTCTACAGTTTTATTATAAGTATAGATATAGATAGATAAATTATTTGACGCACATAATAAATACTGGCTGCTTCTTATTTTTTACGGCCCGAGACACCGCGGCCATGCTCGTGCCGTCCGGTCGCCGCCCTCGTAGCGTCCATTCATAGAATTTGGAGTAAAGGTTTTATGCAAAATGTCTCAAGCAGTTTTAAAATTATAATAATTACGAAAATTCAAAAATGCTTAGTTAAAAATTTTCTTTTCGCTTCTATAGCTTCTTTTCCACCTACAGGTATACCTCTTAAAATATTTCGTGTATGAATAGATACACCTTATATACACTTTTGATTTTATTTGAATGACTACATGGTGTAATTAGGAAGTTGTGTAAAGTCGTATAAAAACCCAATAACACTATGTCCAACCTGGTAATTGAACCCATTACTTCATTCCCAGCGACTGTGCTTGCAACACTAAACTTTGGTTTTAGTGAAGACTTGTAACTGACTGGGAGTCCCACTTCCTAATTTAGTTTTGCATAGCTACAAGTCTTCCACCACCACCATTTCAGCCGAAACATGTCCATTGCTGGACATAGGCCTCCCCCATTTCGGGGGGGGGTTTCCAATAATTGCCATGCTTGGCAGGCAGGGTGGCGATGGCAGTATGGTGGTAAAATTAATAGACAATGCTGCTGCCCATTCTCCAGCTGTTATCTATTAAGTCCCTTAGTCGCCTCTTTCGATACCCACGGGAAGAAATGGGATGTCCCTATTCTTTACATCCGGCTCCACATGGAAAACAAGTCACAAGTCTTCCAATATATAAATATTCTATTTTCTTTAACAGGCATACTCAGTCAACAATGAATCAAGACATCTTCTGGTATTCGGAGTGCCGTCCCTCAATCTACGGCAGGAGACCAAATCATTATTCATGAGGTTTGGTAAACTACAATTCAACTTAACCAAGTACCCTTCCGAACAGTTTACTGAGACATACCATGCAATATTTGAAGATATAAATTCAGCTAGAATAGCAAAAAAAATGTTAGACACAAAAAACTACTATGGTGGTATATTACACATCTGTTATGCACCTGAACTGGAAACTGTGAATGATACAAGAGCAAAGTTACTTCTACGGCAGCAAAGTGTTGTTGCAAGACTAAAAAATTTGCAGAAAGCGGTGATAGAAAAATCTGTAAATAAACCCGATTATACAGAAGATAAAAGGGATCAAACCGATGTTGTTAACCAAAAACTGTACATGGGTAATGAGAATAATATTGGATTTGGTAAAAGAAAAGCTGATTTTAAATCTGTGAAACATTGCAAGCTTAAAAAATTCAAAAATTTTGACAGAAGAACTTGTGTTGCCGTTACTAAAAATGATTCTGCAAATGCCTGTGACAAAAAAGTCGAAACGATGTCAGTTACGGATGAATTACCAAAAAATGATTGTGAAATTGTTGATTTTACGTCTGTAGAAATTGATATTTTAACTAATTTAAATGAAACTTTAAATTACGATAACTTTGGCAATGAACTGATCAGAAAAGTTCCTTACAAGCCAGTTAATAAAATAAACTTCAGTTTTAATAAAAAAACTTGATATTTTTCGTTTTTTTTTAATTTTTAGTTCAAGAATCAAAAGTACACATTATCACACACATACACACAAACACACACATATACGCCACATACACACACACCACACACACTCCAGACACCACACAAACTTTATACATACGCTCATACCTTACCTGAAATCACCTCTCTAGATACAGACTAACTGCCTAGTTTGAGGTTTACTGGCAAATAAGATACTGTTACTAACTGTAGGTAATATTTAACCTACTCATGTTGTCACAACTTGATTTTGACCTATGTATCTATGTTTACTATCCGGCACCACACGGTAAAGAATAACACCACCCCACTTCTTCCCGTGGGTGTCGTAAAAGGCGACTAATGCCTGGTTTCTGAGGTACTCTTATCGGTAGTTTATCTGTTCATTAGCGCTCTTGGTTCGATAACTTGACAGTTTGCGTTTCCGAACACCGCAGTGTAAGATAAACTTCGTTTAAACTTAGGTTATTTTATCTGACCAATGTGTGGCGTTTATCGGTTTCATAACTTTATTTGACGTTTCATTTCAAACTACAGGGTGATTGGAAGATGGGTGCAAAGCTTTAAGGCGAAGATAGTACAGACAATTTAGAACCATTTAAGCCATGGTTGTCTTAGACGAAGTCTTACCAAATATTTTTAAGTTTTTTTTCGGAAATTCTCAAAATTTAATGTAAAGTCAGTCATCAGTTATGCCGACGATATGGTGCTTCTGAGTCCGTCGATCAGTGCCCTCAGGAAACTATTGAAGATATGTGAGTGCTATGCTGGAGCCCATGGACTAAGGTATAATGCAAAGAAAAGTGAGCTGTTAGTCTTTATGGCACAAAACAAGACCTATGAAGTGGTGCCACCAGTCTCGCTATGTGGTGCAACTCTAAACAGAGTTAAACAGTTTAAATACCTTGGTCACTGGGTTACAGAGGACGGCACGGATAACTGTGATATAGATAGAGAGCGCAGGGCATTGGCCGTACGATGCAACATGCTGGCCCGCAGATTTGCAAAGTGCGACAATAATGTTAAATTAACACTGTTTAGGGCATACTGCCAGGCTTTTTATACCTGCAGTCTGTGGACCAGATACACGCAAAAAACGTTCAATGCCCTGCGTGTGCAATACAACAATGCTTTTAGGATACTGCTGTCGCTGCCACGTTTCTGTAGCGCGTCAGGAATGTTCGCAGCAGCGCGTACAGATGACTTCTTTGCGATCATACGTAAAAGATCCGCATCATTACTGCGTCGGATGCAGGACAGCGACAGCAGTCTTCTGAGCATTGTTGCTAGCAAACCTGAGGGCCATATGATAGGGCACCTGTGCGGAGTGCATGTATTGTTGCCGGGTGTGTCTAGGAGATGGCGTGATAGATATGGTGTTCCTTAAGTTGCATTGAAAACAATGTAACTTGAGGAATACTATAGTGTAATTTATTGTTTCTGATTTGTTGTACCTTTTTATTAATTAATTATACTAACATAGTTTAAGTAATACTAACAAAATTATGGGTTATGTGCCTGATCTAAAGATAAATAAATAAATAAATAAATAAATAATAATTATGGCCAAATAGAATGATAAATGAATTAATTTTTTATTTATTTAATTAAAGTAATGTGTAAGCAATCAAGCAAAACATGTTTTAGGCTTCTGTGTCATTAGACATTTTTTTACAGACATTTAAAGCTCAGAAAAAAAAATTGTACAGACGCCACCAGGTCAAGCTACCCCAATCTGTCAAATTTTACCAATCGAAAATTAACCTTCCACTATTGCGATATAAGGTTGAAAATCTATTAAAGAAATTTGACAGATTGGGGTAAGTTGATGTGTTGGCGTCTGTACAATACGTCTTTCAAACCTTATTTTAAAAAAAACGGAGGGTGCTTTTTTTGTTCAAACCTTTTTGAAGACATGCTTGATAATCGCTCTTTCTTTTAAGGTATCATTTATGCGGATATCTTACAAATTATTGAAATTAGGGCCTATAAACCAATTTGAGGGAGATTTTTTTTATTTTAGGCAGACTAATTAAAACCACATTTGAATTAAAATTATTTATTTTTCATGTTCAAAATGACGGCCGTGATTCCTAATACAAGCACGGCCCCGTCTTCTAACTTCTGTAGTCGTTATTTTCAACATCATCTCCTGCTTCATTGTCTCAAACGCTGAATTTTATTCTTTGTATCAATTCTTCTCTAGTGTTTATTTCTATGTTGTTATACACCAGTTCCTTGGCCCGGCCCCACACGAAAAAGTCCAACGGGGTCAGATCTGGGGAGCGAGCGGGCCAAAGGATGGGTCCATCCCTGCCGATCCAGCTATCAGGAAAGCAATTGATGAGGTGTTCCCTTACATTTAAAGTCCAATGTGCTGGACAGCCGTCTTGCTGAAAGATGACTGTTCGGTCTCTTTCGAAGATCGGGACACCTGATTCCTCTACCAGCAGTGGTAAATCAATTTGCAGAAGTTGCAAATAATTTTCGCCATTCAATGGATCAGGCAAAAAGTGGGGCCCAATCAATGTTCTGTCAATTATCCAGCCCATACATTCACAGAGAATTTCATCTGAAATGACACCTGCTTCTTAAAATGTGGATTGTTGTCTGCGTCGGCCCATTCATGGATGTTGTGAAAGTTTGTAATACCTTCCCTTGAAAATTTACTTTCATCCGTCCACAAGATTGATTTCAGAAACCACGCATCTTCGGTGTCTCTGTTGAGGAGGAAACGGCAGAACTGAATTCTTCTTTGAGGATCTTGCTCTACTAGACCTTACACACTCCTGCCATGGAACGGATACTTATCATTTTGGTGCATTGTATGCCACACCTTCCATTGAGAAATGTTTAAATTTCGAGCTACTGCTCTAGTACTGGTAGTAGGATCCGCTTGAAATGCTGCTAAAATGTCTTCGTCGACGGCAGTTTCGTGTCTGCCCGGGTTGACTCCAGGTTCCACGCGGTGAAACCCATCTTGGGCAAGACGACGAAACGTGTTGTAAAACACTCGGACATTCGGTATCCTGCGATTCGGATAGCGCTCTTGATACATCCGTCGCGCCAAAGATCCATTGCCGTCTGCTCTACCGTACATAAATACGATATCCGCATATTCTTGATTGGAAAAAGTAGCCATAGTCACTTAACAATTAAGAAAAACGGCGTAGGAGCGCACTAAATGTCAACTCAACACAATTAAGTCAAAAATCAACACGTGCAGGAGCGCGAGGCTACGACTGGACACGGTGAAACAAAAAAGTTCAAAACTAACGCAAACAACACGTGTAGGAACGCAAAGGGCTACAACTGAACACGGTAAATTGTGAATCAACACGACAACGTCCACTCACAAGGGCAGTAGTTTGACTAATAAGTAAAAGATGTAACGGCTTCATCACAGACCGACTGACCCTGACTAAAGAAAAACGACTTTGTTGCCTCAGTAACTAAGACCATTTTGCTGTAAAAACTAACTCTTATCGCTTTTTGCTATTCATTGGGCGTTCTACCTGGAAATGCCGTCGCACCGCGCTCGGTGGCCATTGTTTAGAAAATCCCCTCAATGGTTCCCCTCAATTGGTTCCTGCATGTGCCAAAAATTCTTAGAATTGAACAATGTTATCATTTCGAGCACATAAAGTATTCTTTTAAGCAAAAATTTTGTGTTTAGTTAGACTGCCTAAAATTTAAAATTTCTCCCTCGAATTGGTTTGTAGGTCCTAATTTCAATAATTTGTAAGATATCCGCATAAATGATACCTCAAAAGAAAGAGCGATTATCAAGCATGTCTTAAAAAAGGTTTAATCAAAAAAAGCACCCTCCGTTTTTTTTTAAAATAAGGTTTAAAAGACGTATTGTACAATTTTTTTTTCTGAGCTTTAAATGTCTGTAAAAAAATGTCTAATGACACAGAAGCCTAAAACATGTTTTGCTTGATTGCTTACACATTACTTTAATTAAATAAATACAAAATTAATTCATTTATCATTCAATTTGGCCATAATTATGCAGTATACATTAAATTTTGAGAATTTCCGAAAAAAAACTAAAAAATTTGGTTAAAAATATTTGGTAAGACTTCGTCTAAGACAACCATGGCTTAAATGGTTCTAAATTGTCTATACTATCTTCACCTTAAAGCTTTGCACCCATCTTCCAATCATCCTGTATATCAACTCGCTTTTAATCAAACGCCTAACCAAGTTTGTTGAGCAATAATGCACAAATACGGCTCATTGCATGAACATTTAGTTTTTAAGAATTTATTTTATAAGTACCTACCATGTTGTACACTTTATGGCGGTTCGCCCACTGAAGATGCGTCCCGACGCGATGCGCGGAGCGACTATAACGCACGGGGCGCATACAATGGTAAAATCTGCCATCCCGCGCTACGCGACGGGGCGCGGTGCAGTGGGTGGAGCGCCTATGTTATTTTTTTCTTCTTCATCTTGTCTTTGCACGGAATACAACTATTAAATCATCGGAAGCTTTTTATTCAAAATATTCTAGGTATAAACCCTAACAGTTTCTTTTCTATTAATGTACAAGTTGTATGTGATGTAAAGTTATACATTCGTGATATAGATGCTCGTTGCATGACAGTACCGTGTATCATAACTCATTCCTACGAGCGCGACTCGATAATAATGAGATAGATGGTCACCTCATGGGAGACAGTGCTTATCCTTGTAGAAAGTTCATAATGACACTATTCTTAAATCCAGCTACAAATAAAACGTTACAATGAAGCACAAATAAAGACCAGAAACACAGTTGAAAGAACATTTGGTGTGTGGAAAAGATTTCAATGCCTCTCTAAAATTACGGTTAAAATTAGATCACACATTAGCTGTAATTGAAGCAACAGTTGTGTTACATAATATAGCTCTAAAGCAAAATTATTCACTGATAATGGATTCTGCTTCTGAACAAGAAATCGTAATAAACTCTGTTGATCAACCCCTTGAAAAAATGACTTTACATATTTTTAATTAAAATAATATTAAGCCAGTTATTTACTCTTGAAAAAAATTGTTTATTAAACTGGTCTTAAAGACCATTTAAATAATAAAAATCAATTTTAGATGCAATCTCATAAACAGACCCATCTAGCGGCATCTAAAAAACTAGTTGACAGTTTCATAGTTATTGAATGGTTTGTTTTGTATTCAGAAACGCAGTGACAGTTAGCCGACGTTTATCTTATGCATAACTTTATTGAATGAATAGTTGTTGAGAGTTTATCTTGGAACTTCAGAAACTGGGCATAAGGGACTTACTAGAGAATCGGCAGCAGCGTTCTCTATGCATTTTACCACCATCCTGCGATCGCCAACCCGCCTGCCAAGCGTGGCGATTATGGCAAAGCCCCCCAAATTGAGGGAGGCCTAAGTCCAGCAGTGGACGTCTTACGGCTGAGCTGATGATGAAGTAAGTTTGCTTACTTTATTGCCTGGACAATAAATATTTTCTATTTCATATCTAGGTACTTTGAGTTTACTTCATTCAATGTCGAAATTAGTTGCAAAAATATCAGAATTAGTCAGTCAGTGTTTCAAAACTTATAAGCATTTCTAGGTGGATCTGAAGAGAATTTCTTCAGCTTGGCCCATTTGAATCTCAAAAGTTAGGGCACCTAGCGAAGATCGGTGATATTCCAAATTAAGTCGCTAATTAGTCGCCAAATATCAGAATTAGTCGGTCAATGGTTCATAAAGTTATAAGCGTTTCTAGGTGGCCGATCTGGAGAGAATTTTCCACATTTCGAGCATATTGCCATCAACTGGGCAGAAATCCAGACATCGACCCGAGAATGGAACCCAGGACCTCTTGCTCAGCAGTAGCCCTTACGATCACTGGACAACATGATAGTTATTTTATATTACAACGTGTTTCTATGGTTATCCTATACTTCTAGGGTATGTCAAAGAATCAACTGGCATACGATTAAACAAAAAATAATGAAGTATGTATTGTTTATTTTTTCTCTTGAATATGGGGGAAAGTTTCATTGTTGAGTACGAATAAATCATTTTCATTCAAAGCTAAGAAAATGCGACGTTAGCATTTTTCATTATATAAAAAATCGTGACATTGAATTATTTTGTATCAAAAATTAAAAGGAAAAATTTACCACTTCATGTAACCAATGATTACTACACATCCATAAAAAAAATGAACATTTCAATAACTAAAAAATTAAAATATTACTCATTATGATGACGAAGGACGAAGTTTTAAATTGATATTTTGTCTCTTGGAAAACGGAGATAGAATGATCTAGTCGACTCGTGCACTGGGAAGGTAGTACGTTCTCTACTGTATGCCACGTAAACATTATTAACAGGATGTTTCATAATTGTAATGCATTCTTTATTTTTCTGAGTACTTACCTATTATCTTAATTGATGGTAAAAAAATTAATCACACCTAGAGGTATATTATGTCGGATACATTGAGTGGACAACCTTTGTAAGACTACTAAAATGTTACGGTGTTTATGTAAATGTATGATTAATTGATTATATTCTTATGCTGGTTGATTCTTTAACATAGTGTAATTTATACCGTAAGAATCACTTTCATTTTGACAGTTCCACAACATTCATTGCGATATTTGCTTTGATAATTTTTTCAAACATATTATGCAATGGATTAGAAATAATCTTCAAAACGATTGAGATTCTCATTGACAGTGCGTGCGGGAGATTAAGGCCAAGATTACTACTCTACTGTAATATTTTTTTGTTCAAAAATACAGTAGGTTCCTTGACACTTTGAGAAAAACTTTTTAACAAAAAATTCAACCGCCGAAAAAACTGAAAAGCATAAAATAATAAACCTCAAAATTATGAGTTGGCGCTTTGAGTGATCTTGATTTTTCAGCGCCGACTCAAAATTTTAAGGTTTATTATTTTATGCTTTTCAGTTTTTTCAGCGGTTTATTTTTTTTTAAGTTTTTATTTTATATTTTTTGTGTCTTCAATGTACTAATAATACTTGGCAAGGTATACCCTATCCAACAAAAAAATAATTATCAAAATCGGACTACTCTGTATAAAGTTATGCGTGGTCATACATCCATACTAATATTATAAAGCTGAAGTGTTTGTTTGTTTGTTTGTTTGTGTGATTGAACGCGCTAATCTCAGGAACTACTGGAATTGAAAAATTATTTTTGTGTTGGGTGGCCTATTTATCGAGGAAGGCTATAGGTTATATAACATCACGCTACAACCAAGAGGAGCGGAGCAGTAATGAAAAATGTTGCAAAAACGGGGAAAATCGCACGGGTAGGCGATTCGACGCGACGGGAAGGGTCAGGGGAACAAGAAATTTAATGCGGATGAAGTCGCGGGCAGAAGCTAGTAAAAAATAAAATAAAATAAAAAATACGCATCGAATTGAGAACCTCCTCCGTTTTTTTTCGTCGGTTGAAAAATGTTGCTGTGCAGGTTATGTATTTCTTTTCAAAGCTTACCTACTGTCAGAGTTTTTACACCGGTAATCTTTGGACCAACTACTCAAAAAGGTCGCTGGATGTCCTACGCGTCCAATACAATAATGTTTTTAGTGTGCTGTTGCGACTACCTCGTTTTTGCAGTGCCTCTAGAATGTTTGCGGTAAACCATACAGATGGCTTCAATGCCATCATCCGAAAAAGACGGCTCCACTCCTGAGCAGAATAAGAGGTAGTCATAATAGCATCCTGAAGGCTGTGGTAGCAGACACTTCCTCTGCCATAATAAGGCAATTTGTGAGAAGAGTTATACCCTAGTCCAAATATCGTTATATCAAGTTGCTGGGTGGTCTTCTCATTAATTTGTCTTTAGATTAAGTTACTAACAATCGTGTGTTAAAGAAATTTGTTACTAACAAATTATGGATTTCAGTTGTCCGAAATAAAATGATTTTATTTATTTTTTATACTGGAAATGTATAGCTTGATTTGTCGCCGTGCATACAAGAGCTTAGATCTCCAGATCAAGGAAGTTGTTTTTTTTTTGTTTTTCTTCACATTTCGCAGGTCATTGGCTCAGCGTCTGCTGTTTAACAGGACATGCCCGTGGCTGCCTCAATAAATTAAGGCCTCCAGCCAGGGCTTAAAAACTAAGCGACTACACGCTAAGGGCACCCCCTGTGGGGTACGGGCTTCTTAGGGTGACGCTGGAAGAGGGCAGCAACCGACAGACTGCATGGTTATCAAGTATTGTTTTTTTTGTATAGTTTCTGTGCGTGTCCCAATAAATACTTTTTCTTTCTTTCATCGAAATGACAATAAGTTTTTAAATGTTTTATTGTAAACTTTATACTTATGTCCACTAGATACATATAATGCAATTAATGTTATTGTGCTTAGAAACTAAGTAAATCTTACATTCTGAATTTTTGAATTTTCCATGACATGGGCAAATTCTTAGCTTTAAAGAATTGCATAAAATACACAACAGTAACATTAAAAGGGCGGATTTTGATGAAAAATAACAATATTAGTAGATATACAAATGGAAAATAACTTAACTAATCTTTAATATAAAAGTGAAAGGTCACTTATTCATTTAATCACTGATTAATCACGAAATCTCAAAAACTACTAGACCTATGAAGATAAAATTTGGCACAGAGGTAGATTAGGAGTAGGAGACGACAGCTAAGAAAGGATTTTAGGAAACTCTCCCCGTAAAGAAGTGAAATAGGCAGTGTAAGTTTACCCGCGCCAGTCTATCCATATGCCTAAATAATATATTTAATTGTATTTACTTTGAAAATGAAGGACTTTCCACAGACAACTTCATCCCCTTTTATAGCTCTTCGGGCGCAGAATTATCTAAAACGCTGCGATAAGGATTCATTATTTTTAATCGTCAGCCTAAACCCCAAAATTTGAGAAGCTAACTTCAAAACTGATGGGGTTTGATACAAACTTCCACCCCCTATTTGACCCATTAATGGGAGGAGTTTCCTAAAATCCTTTCTTAGCTGTTGTCTCCTACTTATAATCTGCCTCTGTGCCAAATTTCGTCGTCGTAAGTCCAGCAGTTTTTGAGATTTCGTGATCAATCAGTGAGTGAATGTATGAATGAGTCAGTGACCTTTCGCTTTTATTATATATATACCTAGATTTAGATTATAATTACAATTATTACGTTCAAATCACTTGAGACCAATTCTAACTTAGAGAGATGTATAATGATTCTAATGATTATAATACTGTAAATGTTTGTTAGGACAATTGACAGTGATCAGCGAATTCTAAATCAAATCATTTATTTGCTTGATATGGTACAAATTACAGTCAGTGTCAATAATATCGGGTCGAACAGGCTTTTCAAAATGATCCAAACAAGTATTGAAAATTATAAGGAAACATTTTTAACCAGTACGCAAATTTTTTTTGGTGGTTCAGTATCAGTAATAGACACATTTAAATTATTTTTTCAATACATTTTATATTTAATTTTTATCCAACCTTTAAATCAGTAAACTATGGACACCCTACATATTTCGTAATACGATATCGACAGTAGGAATAGGTCAGTAACCGCGCGCCGGCGTAGGTATTTCGAACTTCTTAGAATTTTGACCGATCGAACTGGTAGGTACTTGTAGCTACGCTCGGTCATTCACCTTCGCCGCCGCGCCGATGCCGCGCGCCAGTAACCATAAAAACCAGTTTCAAAATAAACATCTTTCGTTAACGATAACTATTTCGTTAAAATTTACGCACTGGTTAAAAAACTTATCCTGTGTATTACCTCAATGAAACAAGGAACGTTTCAGAATGAAGACGGGACACAACTGTCATTCTGACAAGAACTTCATTCAATTGAGATAAAGATTAAATTTCTCAATTGTTGAGTTCATTTTAAATAGTCTGTTCGAACCAAATTGTTTACCCTGACTGTAGGCACAACCACAAATCAAACTTTAAATTTCCAGTATAAGCTGACCGCTCATTATACGAAAATTCTATGCAAGGCGAGGTCTGTTAAAACTGGAAATATTTAGCTTGATATGTTGGCGTGTGTACAATAAAAGTTCTTACCTTAATAGGCGTATAAATATCTTTTATATTAAAAATATAAAACTCACGCCTTTCTCCCATGGGGGTACGCAGAAACCACAGAACGCCACTCCGATCCCTTATTACTTTTGTTACAATTGTTAATTTTTGACGTTTAACTTTTTTTTAATCTGTGCAGAAAACGATAAATGTTTTTTCGGGCTGCCTTTTATTTATAGCAGTAACCCCCTTAAGGCAGATCCATTTGCTGACCTACTCCTCATCTGGGTACTCTTCAGCAGCTTCCTCTTCTTGCTCGTCAAACTCCGCATCGTCTACGCCCACTTCCTGTAACGAGGAATAAAAAGCTACATTCCGAATTATACTATACCAGCTCACAGCACTTACATCAATAATATGCGGTCCGATTTAGATCTTCATTATCATCTGCCTAGCCTTTGGGTAAAATGTTGGGTAAAGGCTTCCAGTCTAACCGGATACAGCTGAGTACCTGTATTTTACATGGAGCGACTGCCTATCTGACCTCCGCAACCCAGTTACTGGGTAATACGATGCCCCTTGCTAAGACTGGTTGTCAGACTTTCGGGCTTCTGACGACCCGTAACGACTATCTAAGATCTACGAAAGACAGCCGGGACCAACGGCTTAACGTGCTTTCCGAGGCACGGAAGGGTCTTGGTATGTTAAGATGGTCACCCATCCACGGACCAACCGTGGCAAGCGTAGCTTAACCTGAATGATCAACCCGTGCGGCTGTTATTACTTAGCCAAAAGCCCTTCTAAGCAACTAAGGCTAACAAAAACTAAACATAAATAAGCATAAAACAATAACTATAAGCAAAACGGAAGGGGTCCGCTGGGAACGTCGACCGATGCCTGCCAGGATCGCGAGATTTGTTCGAAAGAGTTACCGTGGCCCTGGCATATAGGCAACTGAAGGAACACGGGTGGGTTTTAGTCAGTAAAAGTCTGATACGCCCTCGCGCCCCGCCCAGAGTGGGAGACGTGATTTGATGACTTCCCCACCCACAAAAAAAAATCGGTTGTCTGTAAAGTCGGTTTAGTGACGATAGTTGAACGTGACAACGTCATAAGAAAATACTGATGGAAAGGTTGCATTTTGCATGCAAAAACCGGGTTGTTTAAGAAAACCGTTTTATTCGAGTTTTTTGTTTACAAAACCGGTGAAACCGGTTAAATCGGGTTTTTCGGGTTTTTTAATTTTTCTTAAATAAATGAGAAATATGTCTGTAAAGAAATGAAAATGCTGAAGTCTAATCAAAACATGTATTTTTTACAGACTGAAATAAGCTACAAGGAGTCATCATTTAGAGTACTACGAATTTATTACACACTAGCTTCTGCTCGCGACTTCGTCCGCGTCAAATTTTTGCTCCCGTGACCCATCCCGTCGCATCGAATTGCCTGCCAGTTTTCATCCATTTTTCGTTGCTGCTCCGCTCTTTTTGATTGCAGCGTGATGTTATATAGCCTATAGCCTTTCTCTGTAAATAGGCTACCGAACACATAAAGATTTTTTCAATTCGAACCAGTAGTTTCTGAGATTAACGCATTCAACCAAACAAACAAACTCTTCAGCTTTATAATATTAGTATAGATAGTATAGACGAGACCTGCTGATAAAAAGGCTCTCTCTGATTCCACACTTGTTGGAGGTAAAGATTCCAAAGCTTTATATACTTTTATTAAGTGCTCTCCCATTTTTCCTTCACCGTCATAAAGTGCCATATCCACCCTGATTTTAGTTTCTAAATCAAGTTCTGTACATGGGCTTGCACCAGAGGTACTCGTATGTTGTTTGAGCGTCTTCTTTATTTCTTGTCCGAGTTGGTTCTTGATGTTCCATGAAACATTTACTACTGTATAGTCTAAGTTTTCCTGAGTTGTAGTTGCCGTCGGTTTAGTAGTTGAAAAATGATTATTATTAACCGAAAAAACCGAAAGCTCTGGTTTTGATATCCTGAAAAACCCGGTTTTGAAAACAGTGGGTTATCCGGTTTTTTCGGTTATCCGGGTATCCGGTTTGCATGCCCTAATCTAAATGTATTATTGTATAGCAGCTGTCCACGCGGACGCATCGCTCACTCAAGTGGGAGAGAGACAAATGTCGAACGCTGCCGAACGCGGAGGTCGATTGTGCCTCTTTGTCGCTCGTTCCGCGCTCTCGCTTGCACTTCAAGCCTTAAATGGAACGCCTCAGAGTGAGGTAACGCCGCATGAGTCATGTTTTTCGTTTCGTGCGTGCAGCCGGCTCCATCGAATTATAAGACGTTGTCACGTCAAAAATAAATTTATAGTTTAAAAAAACTAGTAAAACACGCATTTATAAATGCACGTAATAACCAAAAGTGTAATCGTGGTCAAAGTTCATTGCAAGACCTTTCTTACAAGTCCAAACACGGCTATGATACGATATTCCATCATGGAATGCCTGTGCCTATCTTCCGGCTTCATCATCAGACCTTGAAACCTAATCGTGGTCAAAGTTCATTACAAGACTTTTCTAAGAAGTCCAAACACAGCTATGATACGATGTTCCATCATGAAGTTCCAGTTCATATCTTCCGGCTCCATCATCAGATCAGTTCGACAGTACCATATTATTGTATTGTCATCAGAACTACATACAGCTGCCAATTTTCATGACGCTACGATCCTTGGAAGATGGTTAAATTAGTTACCTTAGATTCCATTAACTAGTTAGTTACATACAGGTCGACCTAATAAAAGCGTGTTAATATTAAATACTGGTACTCAGCTCCGTCCGGTTAGACTGGAAGCCAACCTCCCATATAGTTGGGAAAGGGCTGACAGATGATGAGTTGCCTGAAATAAAGGATGGTATTGTATTGTACGGCCGGCGAGCGTGCACGTACCTCGTACTGTTGATACTCCGACACCAGATCGTTCATGTTGCTCTCCGCTTCAGTGAACTCCATCTCATCCATGCCTTCGCCCGTGTACCAATGCAGAAAGGCCTGAAAAAGAAAATACACATCAAAATTACAAGATTTTATTTCACTTGCAATGTATGCAAGATTCCATTCGAACAAACATAGATAGGTACCTATCTATGTTTGTTCGAATGGAATCTTGCAAATAAATTTTGAAGCAGATATCCTCAACCAATAGAGGTGAAAAGCGCATAATGTGCCGTCGGTTTAGAAGACGAAAAATGATTATTTATAATGGTAACCGAAAAAACCGAAAACTCCGGTTTTGATATACTAAAAAACCGGTTTTCAAACCAGTCGGTTATCCGGTTTTTCCGGTTATCCGGGTATCCGGTTTGCATGCCCATTAGTGCCGGACGTTAAGAAGCACCATCCCATTTCTTCCCGTGGGTGTCTTAAGAAGCGACTAAGGGCAGGCGCGGTCGCAGCCTATGATTTGGGGGGGGGGGTCACCATGAGTACTGAAGAATATTTTTAGGAAGGTACATCTACTCGTTGGTCTAGTAGTCTAAAGCGCTACTGATGAGCATGAGGTCCCGGGTTCGATTCTCAGGTCGGGAGTATTATTGGGGTTTTCAGGCAAATCGCTCAGAGTCTCGATAGCATGGCTGACTTTGGGGGGGGTCATGACCCCTAGGACCTCTCCTCTCGGACCGCGCCTGACTAAGGGACTTACTAGAGAATGGGCAGCAGCGTTCTCTATGCATTTTACCACCATACTGCGATCGCCAACCCGCCTGCCAAGCGTGGCGATTATGGCGAACCCCCCCAAAATAGGAGGAGACTATTTCCAGCAGTGAATGTCTTTTGGCTGGGATGATGATGAGACATCGATTATAGTAGCTACCTTTCTACTGAACATCATAATCTGCATGCCTTTTCCCAACTATGTTAGTGTCGGCTTCCAGTCTAACCGGATGCAGCTGAGTACCAGTATTTTACATGGAGCGACTGCCTATCTGACCTCCACAACCCAGTTACTGGGTAATACGATACCCCTTGGTAAGACTGGTTGTCAGACTTTCGGTCTTCTGACGACCCGTAACGACTATCTAAGATCTACGAAAGACAACCGGGACCAACGGCGTTAACGTGCTTTCCGAGGCACGGGGTCTTGGTATGTAAAGATGGTCATCCCCATCCATGGAGCAACCGCGGCAAGCGTCGCTTAACCTGAACAATCGACCCGTGCGGCTGTTGTAACTTAGTCACAACATAAGCCCCTCTTCTCACCTTTCTACGGAACATGACGGTGAATTGTTCCGATATCCTCTTGAAGATCTCTTGGATGGCCGTCGTGTTGCCGACGAACGTGGCCGCCATCTTGAGACCGCGCGGCGGCACGTCACACACTGCCACTTTCACGTTGTTGGGGATCCATTCCACGAAGTAACTGGACAAAGAAAGAAAAAAAAATAAACAAGTTTTAAGTCACTTTGTAGGCATATCTAAGCTATACCTACAGTTCGTCGTGGAGACGGATGTAAAGAATAGCATCACCCCATTTCTTCCCGTGGGTGTCGTAAAAGGTGGCTAAGGGACTTACTAGAGAATGAGTATAAGCGGTCACTATCCAATTTACCACCACACTGCGATCGCCAACCCTCCTGCCAAGCGTGGCGATTATGTCCAGAAGTGGACTTCTTAAGGCTAAAATGATGAAGTTTTTTGTGTGTTTTCGTGGTCATCTTTAGCAGACAACTTTAGCAGATCCTGCGGCCTAATTGCGAAACGCACAATTTATCAGAATCGAATGGGATTGAAGATTATTTCTAAACCATTGCGTCATTTGTTCGAATAAATTGTCGGCTCAGCAACGTAAATAACGCAATGAATGTTGTTTAACTATGAATATTAAACCAATTCCTACCGATAAAAAGTTCCGCAATTACCCCTCTGGCTACATACATAATCAGCCTATATTATTCCCACTGCTGGGACACAGGCCACCTCTCTTCAAGAGGGAGCGGGCCGTAATCTACCACGTGGGCCCAGTGCGGGTGGGTAGATGTCACATGTCTTCGAATTCTTGATTCTAGGACTTGCCGGTTTCCTCACGATGTTTTCCTTCACCGTTTTGAGAGCAGTGGCGATGAAATTATTTACACAAAGTAAAGCGCCTGGCTAGATTACCTGGAATTTTTATCTTGCACCGTCAACATTTGCTCATCGACTTCCTTCATGGACATCTGGCCTCTGAAGATGGCGGCCACGGTGAGGTAGCGGCCGTGGCGCGGGTCGCAGGCCGCCATCATGTTGACCGGGCTGAACATCTGCTGCGTCAGCTCCGGCACCGACAGCGCGCGGTAGCCCTGGCTGTTGCGCGCTGTCAGCGGCGCGAAGCCTACAGGGCAATCGGACGCAATTACTGACATGTTAGTCTAGTGGTTAATGACCCTGACTGCTAAGAGCGAGACTAACGAAAAACGAACAGCAATTGACTTTAGAATACAGGAAAAAAAATTAACCAGTGCGCAATTTTTTTTTTGGTGGTTCAGTATCAGTAATAGAACACGTTTCAACAATTTTTTCAATACTTTTTTTTTAAATTTTTATCCGACCTTAAATCAGTAAACTGTGGACACCCTACATATTTCGTAATATGATATCGACAATAGGAATAGGTCAGTAACCGCGTGCAGGCGTAGGTACATCGAACTTCTTAGAATTTTGACCGATCGAACTAGTAGGTACTTGTAGTTACGCTCGGTCGTTCACCTTCGCCGCCGCGTAGGTACTTCGAACTTCTTAGAATTTTGACCGATCGAACTGGTAGGTATATACTTGTACGCTCCGTCGTTCAACTTCGCCGCCTTACCATAAAAACCAGTTTCAAAATAAACATCTTTCGTTAACGATAATTTTTTTTGTACTAAGATATTTCAAAATAAAAATTGCATGGTAGAATTTTGACCGATCGAACTGGTAGGTATATACTTGTACGCTCCGTCGTTCAACTTCGCCGCCTTACCATAAAAACCAGTTTCAAAATAAACATCTTTCGTTAACGATAATTTTTTTTGTACTAAGATATTTCAAAATAAAAATTGCATGGTTATTTTAACTCGTTTAAGTTTAATTTGTTAAAATTTGCGCACTGGTTAAAATCTTATCCTGTATATGACACAATAAAATTGTAAATCCCTATAGATTATAATCTATCTCGCGAGATTATAAGCTGTCGAAAAATAGTGAACGAAACATTCTGCTTACAATTTAACGCAGTATGCGTTAAATTTTTTGGTAGATTATAATTTATTGAAGTGAAACCGTGAAATTGTCGTGAACTGACCTGACTGGCCTGTTAGTCTAATGGTTAGTGACCCTGACTGCTAATACAGAGGTCATTCGATTCCCACCCAGGACAAATCTTTGTGTGATGAGCACAATAATTTGTTCTGTGTCTGGGTGTAATTTATCTATAATATGTGTGTATTTAGAAATATACAACGTGTTGATTTGCATCCTAGTCAAATTCAAGGACATAATTATGCTAATGATTCTCCACCCAAATCAACAATAAAATGGGTAGGTATTTTTTTTTCCGTTTTACTGAAATCCGTAAGTGTGAACCAGCCGTATTTAAAGGCGGCACGTCTGCTAGCCCTATAACCGCGCTTTCACACACAAACAAATGCAAACATTCAAACACAACGCATACGCAACGATCATTGATAAATTCGTAGGTAATGCGCGGGCACTACCCCGCGAACGCGCCTTGCCACGCACCCGAGGGCGGCTCCCCGCCCCCGAACCAACAGTGTGTTTGAAGTCGCCGCAGCGGGCACGCGTGCGCTTTGCGAATTCCGCGTCTCGGTCATTATTGTGACGTCATTCGATGATAATGCCGTGCAGATTACATTTTGTCGCTGGTTGCTGGAACATCAAGACGCCAACATTCTGTGGACGGACGAGTGTTTATTTACTCGAGTTGGCGTCTACAATGTTCATAACGAACATTGGTGGGCTCACCGCGACCATTACCCGTAAAAACGAATGTGTTAGTTTTACGTAAGCTGAAGGAAAACCAGCTACGTCGTGCTCGATTGTGCCAAGAGTGTGAGGTGGCAACTTTGAACAATACCTCCGGGTCACATAGTAGGTAATTTATTTATTTGTACATTTTGTAAATATGTTGTTAGCTTAATCAATTTTATTTGTGTAAATAAGTTGATTTCAAATTTTTAACTACGCCAATAATACCTAAAAGTTGAAAGTATCACCAATTACAGCTTGGCAAAAAAGAGTCTGGAAAAAATGAGGGCGCCTGCTTAGCAGGTATGGCCACCCTGTATACTAGGGATAAAAGTGATAAGATACTTGTTGTTTTAATCAACAAACACGAGATCCCCAAAATTCTCATCAGTGAAGATTTCAAGACTTGATAGGCACACAATCTTTTACTTTCATTGTATTTAGTAGATTGCGCATTATTTCGCTGGGATAATCTTTTATCTAAGAGGGCAATCGTAATAACATAATGAAAACTTATTCAGTTTAAAAATTAATTAAATTACACTCAGGGATTGCCGATGGAATCCGATACACAAGACATAATGTTCAGCAATCGCATTTGCGGCCACCTTCTAGGGTATTCACAACCATTCGATGGTTGGTATGCCTGTATCAAATTTGACATGAATGATACTGTGCGAATCCTGTTAATGCTGACAGTTTATAGTCGACAAGAAGACGACTTACAGCTGCTTACTGTCGGAAACTAATCGGAAGTCAGAGAGTACCTATAACATGTCGCATTCGAAAGGTACGGGCAATATCGAATAAACTTGAACAGTTGACTAACGAAGGTGTCAGGTACGCGCTAGCACATCAAGCTACCCGAAATGGTCAAATTTTCCCAATCAATCTTGAACTTAACACTTTAGCGATAAAGTTGAAACCTATTAAAGAAATTTGACAAATTTTAGTAGCTTTATGTGCTGGCGTCTGTACATAACATTATCACTACTCACATGACAATAAAAATGAAATAACACGCTAAAATTTAGATTTTATTTAAAAAGAAAAACGTGACATAACATCATTCGTGTATTCCTTTTCGGTGCTATGATAGATTTTTTTCCATTAACACTGATGTGTCAGTTTGACATTTCTTATTTATGAATTCTAAATAGTGTAAAAATCTTTCTTAGATGTTTACGGCTCCCATTACAACCCGTCTCCTCAAACTATAGGTAATATATTACGTAGCGTACGTTTACGTACCTGAAAAATAATAAATATAAATTATACTTTTTTTACTGTGGTATGCGATAATAGCATTAACAAAAAAAAAATACTAGCCTGTTTCTTTATAGTGTTGAAATGTTTTGTCTAATTGGACACAGATCAAAATTGTCTAATTCTTTCTTCCGCCAACTGTTTTGGTGTTTCTCCAGGTGTAGAAAAAATCTTTAATTTTTTTCACCTTCATTAACAATTTCTATAATTGTACTGTGAGATTTACCTTGAAAAAAATATAAAGACAATCATATTAATTCCATGTAGGTACATTTTTCAATTTCAAGTATCAAACATTAAGAGTCAACGTACACGCGATTTGTGAAACTAGAAAACATAACCTCAATAATCTATTAGTAAATAAAACTATAAAATGGCTTGAAACTTATAATACCGATAAAATTTATTATTAGAAAGGAAAAACAATAACTGGCATTGACTAAAAGATAAATTTCTTGGATAAATACCTGTCGTGTCGGCAGTGTTTTCGAAAACATTGTCAATCGGAGACAGAATTTGTTCCGCTTCAGATTCCGCCAAATTTCTTACGAAAACTTGGTATATCACAGCTCACACCACTACTCCTTATTGTTTTATTCATTTTTTATATGGACAAAAGCATTAATAATTGATGGTTAGTTAGAAATAAGTAAAATACAACTGGGAACATAACACAATGACAGATTGTTGATGATAAACAAAGCAGTGTTGCCACCAAAAAAATATTTTAGTTCCAATGGTAACCACGACAGACTCTTTTTTGCCAAGCTATACTTACATTTAACTAGCAAATCTTTAATAAACATTTTACTTAGTAGGTAGATCGGGGTAGGTATTATTGACGGTCCTAAGCCCGTTAAGTAGGAAGGAAAATTTCAAATCAACCAATTTAATCCACAAATAAAAACAAAATCACTACGAAAAGTTTAGGCTGAACGATAGCAATAAAGCAAAACTTAAATTTTATTAATCAGCTGATAGCGGGTCAGTGAACTTTTCATGGCGTCTAGTATTACTGTCATTAGTAAGATTCCGTATTATACTGATGCTTAAAATGAATTAATTATCAAACGAAATTTATGACAATAATGTAGGTGATTTTCGAAATAAAATTAGGTAAAATTATTGCTACCGGTCGCTAAGGTCATTTCTCGGTCGCGCACGAGTAAGACGTCGAAAATCACGCATACAGCTGCTTGTCGCTGTGTGCGTAGACTGCGTAGTCGGGCGATTCTCTTTTATTTGTATTGAATTAAGGGTTTAATTCTGAAATACTGTTAAATTTCAACAACAAACAAAAGCAGCGTTTATTAGTTATTGCCCGGTACTGTACTTCCAATTGATTATTTATGTCTTTTATGACAACCACCTGAAATTTGACGAGGATGCAAAACAACAGCTTGTATAAGTATATTTATCAGTTGTCTGGTTGCCATAGTACAGGCTCTGCCTAGTTTGGGATCAGATAACGATGTGTTGGTTGTCCTAACATATTATATTATTATTGAGGATAATGTTACCTGGCATGAAGAAGTGGAGCCTCGGGAACGGCACCATGTTGACGGCAAGCTTACGGAGGTCTGCGTTCAACTGTCCGGGGAACCGAAGGCACGTGGTCACGCCAGACATTGTCAGCTGTAGCGAAACAATATTCTATGTTATACGTATTTCCAGGATACCAATTCCCGTACTAAAGAGTCCGTGCACGAAATTTTTGTTAGATTTAGAGATTTTATTCTGACTAGAGAATGGGCAGCATCGTTCTCTATGCATTTTACCACCATACTGCAATCGCCAACCTGCCTGCCAAGCGTGGCGATTATGGCAAATCTTCCCAAATTGGAGGTGACCTATGTTCAGCTGTGTCTTACAGCTGAAATGATGATGTTGATGGTTCTACTTACAGAAACAAGATGATTCAGGTCTCCATATGTTGGTGAAGCGAGACGTAGAGTCCTAAAACAGATGTCGTATAGAGCTTCGTTGTCAATGCAGAAGGTTTCATCTGTGTTCTCGACCAGCTGGTGGACTGATAAGGTGGCGTTGTACGGCTCCACCACGGTATCTGACACCTGAAACAGAAGAATCCAACTCGTAAGGGCTTACAAGGTGAAAGAAGCAGAATACCTCGCGAAATTAAAATTTTCTGACCTTAATATTAATTTATTAAGAAGCATAAAAGTAGAATAAATGCTGTGGAAATGCGTTATTTGCCAATACGTTAATTTGTGATTATTTGTGTTGCGTTGCGGCTTGGCTGTCCGAGGCGCTACTGTACTACTTTGTGGTGTTCGCACGACCTCGAAAAATATATTTTGTAGGATTTAGCCATATTTTAGCGAAAAAACGTGTTTTACTTCATTTAACCCGGTCTCCTTACAAAATTATATTGTTTTCTGCGGAAAAATAAAACATTTATCTAGCTGTGCTCGCGGTTTCACCCACGAGGTTGTCGAAATACCACGGGAACCTTTTTTTTTTTATCTCAAGGTGGAAATCCTCATGGATGTCCGCCGCCCTAGGGTGGGCGGAGGGGTCTGTCAGACCCGTCCCACACCTATGTCGGGGACCACGGGAACCAATATGTCTGGCCGGCCCGCCTTTGCCGGCCTCCTCACGTTGGGAGGGAGCGAGGTGTTAAACTCCCCCCATACATCACAGAGAGGCGCGCGTGGAACACTACGCGCCACCATCTCGGGTCCTAAGGAATACGGGAACCTAACCTAACCTATGTTACTCCTTATAAAATCAGTTATATGCCAGTGAACGTCCTGTCAAAATCGGTCCAGCCGTTTCAGAGATTAGTCGGAACAAACAGACAGAAAAACATTTTCAGAATTGTTTTATTGATGTAAGTAAGACTTAGTAAGACTTTCATAAGCATTTAGTGAAAAGCTGTTTATTCGAAATTACAAACAGATACTTCAATTTTATTTATTTCTATAGATATTTTCTCTCCCACGTGAGATTGGGTGAAATTCGACACGACCCCCTCCCCCCCTTAAATGCCTCCAAATTAATGGACGCCATTTTTTGGGAAACAGTTTAAAATTAACTTACTTTAGGAGATGGCATCACGCTGAATGTGTTGACGATTCTGTCTGGATACTCTTCACGCAGTTTGCTGAGAAGCAGTGTGCCCAGGCCTGACCCCGTGCCTCCACCCAGAGAGTGGGTCAACTGGAAACCTGGACAGCAAAAAGTTAAAATTATATTATATACTATATTTTAGTACCTGGATACCCGAGCTTTGCTCGGTATTTTTGCTATTTTTCTTCCAAGCAAAAGAAAAACATAAGTTTATGTTAGAGTTGATTATCGATAAAGTTGGTTATTGAAAACACATATAAAACGACATTTTCTAAAAATGAAACCTAGCTAGATCGATTTATCGCCCTCGAAATCCCCTGCATACTAAATTGCATTAAAATCGTTGGAGCCGTTTGACTAAAAGACTAAAAGATAACACATAACTTTATACATAATATTTTATTTAATATTAGAGTACAATGGGTAGGTACCTACGATGTAAGCGCGCGACCACACCGAGGGCTCTGTTCTAACTAGCTCGTATGCCTTTACACATACTAATACACACACAGAACGTGGCCTCGCAGCGCGCCTCAGTTCTGCTAACTCTTGCGTTGTCTAAATCTCGGAAACGGCTCCAACGATTTTAATGAAATTTAGTATACACAAGAATTGCTTGTTTAAAGATATAAGATTTAGGAAATACTATCACTTGTTTGATTTTATTTAATTCTTTTATATTTTGTGAATGTGAGAACATTGCAGGCCTTGTAGACAATTTTATTCAGTACCTGGTACTTATTAACAAGCCTACACTGTCCTCCCATACCTATTAGCACTGTAATTTGGAACCATTGTAAGAGTAAATTACTTTTAGAAGAGTAACCATGGAGTTTTTTGCGGGCTCTTTTATATAGGAATCAACAAATTGGAACCTTGCATCTAGCTTCTGAAGTTTTATAAATGACCATGTAGGTTTCCCGGTTCTATGATTCCTACATCCTGCGGATTCTTGCGACCTTCAAGAGGTTCCACCGTGTGAGAGGCCTTCAAACGCTACATGTCACTCCAGAACCTATGGCAGGGGCGTAGCTACCGCCGTATCTGCCATATCAATTATACGGGGCCCCCGGGCCACGGGGGCCCCCGACGTGCGTAAGTAAAAGTTAATAAAAACTTCCCAATTTTTATTTTTATTTCAGGAATGACAAAAGTCACAAAAAACAGTGTCTTTTTTCCCGCGTAAAGCGTGCGTTCCAAAGTTGGCAACACCCTACATCGGTTATCGCGGGCCGCGGGATTTCCCCGTTTATAGTCTTTTTCACATAAGATGCAGGGACACTTACGCACGTGACTTAAATAGTGAGGTCTCTTTGCGCAATGAATTCGATTATTAGTAAAAATGAGAAGTTTTGCAATTGAACATTAATCGATTTCTTTAAATAGGTGTGTTTAATTTTAATAATTTCTAATTAAGATTATGGATGTAAAAAGAAAAACACAAAAATTTATAAAATCATTTTAATCTAATTCGTTGTCAGTTTGCATTGGGAAAGACGAACAGTCATCCGAATCACCCAAGTCAATAATAAAATCATCTCCGCTCTAGTAAAGTCGTCCTGCCACTCGTAAATATTACTGGGCGGCTCATTTCACGCATCAAGCGTATAAGTGATTTTTTTTGTTTTCTCGTTTTTATAAATATACACACTTGGTAAAATAACTTATTAAAATTGGGTGACAGTAGAATTATGTATTATCTCCAGTTTGACGAAAAAAGGCAAGGAGAGTTATTTAATTTGAATGGTTTGTAAAAGTTTTGGAAAAAGTGACAGATAGATAATTATGATGAATAAATATTTCTTTTAATTTTATTCAAACATATTTTTTTCTTTTGTGAGAAATCTTTACCCTTCATAAGGGCCCCTTAACAAATTTTTATACGGGGCCCCGCCAAGGCACGCTACGCCACTTCTGCGAGCAATGTGTACTGCTTACTGCGTTTCAAGTTTGGCAATTCTTCGGGCTATGTCGGTAACCTAGATTTTTTATCCTTTCTTTGTTCTGACTCCAGCAACTCTGCTCCTCAGTGAGGCGTGGTGTTACGTACCTTGTAGACAGTCACAGGGCTCCGCCTCTTTCCGCACTACGTCCATGACAGACTCCACCAACTCAGCTCCTTCGGTGTAGTGACCCTTTGCCCAGTTGTTACCTGGTAATGCAGAAAAAAAAAGTCAGTCGATAACATATTGTCATGTGATAAATTATTTCATTTCTGAAAGTAGGTTTCGACAAACACGTCAATCAAGTTTTGAACTAGATGAGGTCGGCGTTTCCTAACTGACTACTCTGAGATGAAAGGCCGAAACAAACTCAGAGATCACAGTCTCTTTTAAAGTAATCTTGGTTATGGGATGCGGAGAAACGAAGAACTTGCCGTAGGAAGTAGGGGTAGAGGTAGTAGGGAATGTTTTAAGAATTAATGTGAGTGACTCCACAGAATTTACCAGAAAGGTAAGGTTATCCAAGGTCAAGTTAAATCAGCATCAATCTGTCTTTTTTTTGACGTGGTATTCAATCACTTTATTTTACTTTCACGTTTGCTTACAGGGACGTTGACGCAAACTGCTACTATATACATTGACACGATTCTGGACCCTAATCGCAGAAGTTTTACGTCTGTTAAAACAACGATAGATGTGGGAAAATCGCAGGGTAGAATACCTTTCCTCTTTGTACTTATTTAACTTATTGTTTGCTGCATCGGTCGTCGTTACACGTCAGCGCCGGCTGTCGCTGAAAACCAGCGTTGGGGCTCTGTCTCACATAGTCACTGCTGGACATAGGCCTCCCCCAAGCTCCGCCACTTCGACCGGTTTTGTGCTTCCCGCATCCAGCGGATTCCTGCGCCCTACACAAGGTCATCGGTCCACCTTGTTGGAGGCCTTCCAACTTAACGTCTTCCGGTACGCGGTCGTCACTCCAGAACCTTTCGGCCCCATCGGCCATCTGTTCTGCGAGCAATGTGCCTTGCCCACTGCCACTTCAGTTTAGCAATTCTTCGGGCTATGTCGGTTACCTTGGTTCTCCTACGGATCTCTTCATTTCTCTATGCATAGCCCTCTCCATCGCCCTTTGGGTGACTTTCAGCCTTCTAATAAGGCCCATTGTGAGCGACCACGTTTCAGTTCCATAGGTCATCACTGGCAACACACACTGGTCAAAGACTTTCGTCTTGAGACACTGCGGTAAGTGGGACGAGAAGATATTGCGTAGCTTCCCGAACGCTGCCCAGCCGAGTCGGATTCGACGATTGACCTCTTTCTCGAAGTTGGACCTACCTAACTGGACAGTCTGTCCTAGGTACACATATTCGTCCACTACTTCGAGCGTAGCGCCTCCGATCTACACTGGAGTGGGTATCATATGAGCATTGGACATGACCTTTGTCTTGTTCATGTTCATCTTGAGACCCACTCTTTCGGAATCTCTACTGAGGTCATCGAGCATTGTACTGTGGCCCTCCATAGTCTCAGCCATGACAACTATATCATCGGCAAACCGAAGGTGAGTGATGTACTCGCCATTGATGTTGACGCCAGCCTCTTTCCAGTCCAGAACTTTGAAGACATCCTCCAGTGCAGCGGTGAACAATTTTGGAGAAATAACGTCTCCCTGTCTCACCTCTCGCTGCAGAAGGATAGGTTTCGAGGTCTGGTCCTGAAGTCGGACTGACATAGCGGCGTTTTCATACAGACACTTTAGTACCTCGATGTACCGATAGTCGATCTGGCACCGTTGAAGAGACTACAGTACAGCCCAGGTTTCGACCGAATCGAAGGCTTTTTCGTAGTCCACAATCGCTAAACAGAGAGGCAAGTTATACTCTTCGATCTTCTGTATAACCTGCCGCAGCGTATGTATGTGGTCTACGGTGCTAAAGCCTTTCCGAAATTCGGCTTGTTCGGGAGGCTGGAAGTCGTCAAACCTGCGCGGTAGACGGTTCGTGATGACTCTTGAAAACAGCTTGTAGAAATGGCTCAGAAGTGAGACGGGCCTATAATTCTTAAGTAGGGCATTGTCACCCTTAAAGAAAAGTACCACCACACCTCTGTTCCATGTCTGTGGCGTTGTACCCTGGAGTATGACGGAATCATACAGCTTCTGAAGGGCATTGAGAACAGGTTTCCCATCGGACTTCAGGAGTTCAGTCGTAATTCCGTCATCACCCAGCGCCTTGTTGTTTTTGAGCTGCTTCAGAGCCATCCGAATCTCGTACAAGCTGACGTTCGGGATGTCTTCGGTGTTATGTCGGGTCAACCTAGCTCTTGGGTCATTTGCCAAATTTTTAACGGGGTTACTTGTTGACGTGTATAACTCCATAGAACCTCTCAATCTCCTTAAACAGCTCAGGTTTGGTGGATACGACCCTGCCATCATCGGTCTTCAGTTTCGTAAGCTGGCTCTGCCCAATAGATATATCCTTAGTAAAGACCTTGGAACCCTTATTACGCTCTATCGCGTTCTTGATCCGCTCTGTGTTATAGCGGCGAAGGTCGCTTCTCAAAGACCTCGAGATACGTCTATTGAGCTGCCGGTACTCGAGCGCAGCTTCTGAAGACTGCAGGATCATTCCGCGGCTCCGCGCCTCTGTTCCATGAGCTGTAATGTTGAATCTGAGAGTTTCTTTTTCCTATTAGTATGGCGGGTCTTGAAGAACTTAGACACGACCGTATGGACAGTTTCCACGAACCCATCGTTAAAATGTCTCAGACTCACATAGTGTCGCAGCATTATGCTGAGACATTTCATGCCATTTTGCGTGGATGTGACACCTGTTTTCCCGCAGTTTTTTCATTTATTTTTGTTAGGTTTAGTCATTCTTTGTCATACTTACTGCAAATAAATGTATTTCATTTTCACAGTTCTACAAAGTTTTCTTGGCAGTGGAAGACTTATTTAAGTTGCTGAGCAGACAGATTTTTTCGAACATATGAACCGTGAAAAAAGACTGATTTCTTTTGCGGTTCAGTCAGAAAAAGCGCAAAGTGCCCCTAAACAAGTTTTCACTTGAAAAAGTGACAAAAAGTACTCTGTGAAGTGACATGTACGCACGACGAGCGCTTTTAGTAAGGACGCGGCCGCGCACCATACGGTCTGTCAATATATTTAATACTAGCTTTTACCAGCGGCTTCGCCCGCGTGGAGGTCGGAAATTATCCCGCGGGAAAATACTACCGGATAACATGTACCCTATGTGTTATTCTAGGTTATAAACTATCTGCGTGCCAAATTTCATCTAAATCGGGTCAGTAGTTTTGCGTGAAAGAGGAACAAACATCCACACATCCATACATACAAACTTTCGCATTTATAATATTAATAGGACTTACCAGCACCGCTTTGCCCAAACACGTAGTTGTCAGGTCGGAACAGCTGGCCGTAAGTCGAAGACCTGATGGCGTCCATGGTCCCTGGCTCCAGGTCCACCAGTACTGCCCGAGGAACGAACTTCTTGCCTGGAAATCAATTTATTGGAAACTTAGAGCTGGTATTTCTGTACACAGGTTGTTTGGCGCATGGACCGACAACATTTTTGGGGGATTGGATGGCTCATATGCTATCTTTCATCAATAGACCCATGTCCTATGGCATGCCGCCGATTGAGACAAAGAAAATTAAATCTTATGTAGTGGTGATAAGACTAAATTTTAAATACATAAAGTAATGTTAGGGTCACCATGATTTTCATAGCTTTAAAAAAAAAAATGTTTTAGTAATTGTCATCATCATCATTTCTGCCGTAAACTGTTGGACATAAGCCTCCCCCAATTTGGGCGGGCAAGCCATAATCGCCAGGTTTGGCAGACGGGTTGGTGATTGCAGTATGGTGGTCATTGTATTATGGTTTTAATCAATACTCTACATGGTGTGTATGAGGTCTTGCGTTAATTATGTTACATGTTGTATAATAACTTCGCATATAATATAAATAGTGAATGATTTAAATTAGCGAACTGATTTTTAAAGTTATACCCGTGATACCTAATCCATTTACGGCCCACGCGGTTGTGATTTTAAACCGTTTTAAACTAATAACGATTTAAAAATGGTCTATTTACAATTATTTCCTTGATTCAAAAAATAATGAGCCATTTTCGTGAAATGTGTCAATTTTTCTATTACTATCAGGTTTGTAATGGGGAAAAGAATATATAAAGGGCACACTTCGGTATACCAGTACAGTTAATCTCAGAGCGAAATTTCAGTTGAAGTGAAGTTTCAAATGAGATACGATATACTGTTATATGAGTTGCGTTTCAAAGGGCAGGTGAAGCACGTCAAAACATAGTGACTGTATTCGGTGGCAATGCCCCCAGTGCAGCAACATGAAAGAGGTGGTTTGTTAGATTTCGTTCGGGAGATTACAGCGTTGAGGATAAGCAGAGGTCAGGTAGACCACCTGAACTAGTTCTTGATTGATTACGTGTATTTGACGAAGCTAATAAATATTCAAACACGCGTGAAACAGCAAGTAAGCTCAACTGCAGTCGGGCCACTGTCATTTGCGGACTTAACACAATAGGAAAAGTAAAAAAAAAATAGGGAAATGGATACCAAATTATAAGATAAGATAAGTCTGTTGTTACAGTTTGGTTTTATATAATTTCCATATGTTTAGCGATACAAAAATTGTATTAATAGCACGCAAAATAATTACACATTCACGATTTAAATATGAACTAAACAATGTCGCAGATTACCTAATACAATAATAGTCATTTACATTTTAATTAAAACATGTACAACATATTCATATTTTGAAGTCAAAAAAATCTTTAATATCATAAAAGTTATGTCCATTCATCCATTTATATAATTGGTGTTTAAATGAGTTTGTGTTGGTTAATAATTTTAGTTCGTTTGGTATTTTATATATATACGTACACACATTACAAGGCAGCTTTTAGCATACTTGGCTGATTTAGGATTATCCTTTAAAACAAGTCTGTGCGGATCCCTTGTTGGTCTAGTGATTACTTCATACGCTTTTTTGAACAACCCATTATTACTGTACACATATTTACAGATTTCAAATATAAAGTGAGGGAAGTGGTAATAAAACAAGCTTTTTAAAAAACGGTTTGCAAGACTCGTCAGGTTGAAGGCCACAAATGGCTCTGATGCATTTTTTTTGCGCAATCAATGCTCTATCTTTATCTATACTGTTCCCCCATCTAATATGCCCGTAGCGTAAAATGGATTCTATATAAGGTGTATCTATTCATACAAGAAATATTTTAAGAGGTACACCTGTAGGTGGTAAAGCAGCTATATGTAGAAGCAAAAAGAAATTTTTTAACTAAGCGTTTTTGAATTTTCGTAATTATTTTAATTTTTAAATTGCTTGAGACGTTTTGCATAAAACCTTTACTCCAAATTCTATGAATGGCCCGCCTGACACTGCGAGGGCGACGACCGGACGGCCCGAGCATGGCCACGGTGTCTCGGGCCGTAAAAAATCAGAAGGAGGCAGTATTTCTCATGTGCGTCAAATTATTTATAAATATGTATTAAATTTTGAAAAAAAAATACATTTATAAAAAAATTTTTTAGTTGCTGTAGCTTCTTTACCACCTACAGGTGTACCTCTTAAAATATTTCGTGTTTGAATAGATACACCTTATTATATGCGTGGTATAAGGATTTGAGATCGATTTTGGTCAATTGGCTAAAAATCCCGGGTGGGGTAATCACGTAACAAACTACCAGTAAGAATGGGTTTCATTTGAACAGTTCATGACATTCATTGTGTTATTTACCTTGTTGACTAGATGAATTTTACGAACATATGAAGAAAAAATGGATTAGGAATATCCTTCAAAATGATTCAGATTGTGATTTAGGAGTTCTGTCAAGAACATTCGATGCGTTATTTGTATTAGCGACTATTTTTTCAAACCTATACATGATATTGCATTTCTTCCCGTGGGTGTCGTAAGAGGCGAGACGAAGGGACTTACTAGAGAATGGGCAGCAGCGTTCTCTATGCATTTTACTACCATACTGCGATCGCCAACCCGCCTGCCAAGCGTGGCGATTATGGCAAAGCCTCCCGAATTGGGGGAGGCCTATGTCCAGCAGTGGGCATCTTTCAGCAGAAATGATGCACCATACCCAATACGCAGGTAAAGTATAATTTGACCCTGAATTGTGGGCCTTTTAGTCTGTGCTATATAAAATGTATGTTCTTTCTTCTTTTACTTTCTGCCTTACCATCAGCCGCCTCATTGTAGTAGACCTGGATCCTCTCCAGCTGCAGGTCGCTGTCGCCGCGGTAGTAGCCGGTCTGGTCAATGCCGTGCTCATCGGATATGATCTCCCAGAACTGTGTACAAACGAACAGATGTATGAGTATGAGTGAGAGAGATAGTGGTCTGATGTTCTACAGCTCCATCTTCAAAAAAACTTTTTAACAAAAAATTAAACCGCCGAAAAACTGAAATGCATAAAATAACAAACCTTAAAATTATGAGTCAGCGCTTTGAGTGATCCTTGTTCATTGATTTCTCAGCGCCGCGCCGACTCAAAATTTTAAGGTTTGTTATTTTATGCTTTTCAGTTTTTCGGCGGTTTAATTTTTTGTTAAAAAGTTTTTATTTTATGATTTTTTGTGGCTTTGATGTACTAATAATTTTCGGCAAGGTATACCCTATCCAACAATAAAAGAATTATCAAAATCGGACTACTCTGTACAAAGTTATGCGTGTTCATACGTTACAATCAGTGAGTGAACAATCAATCATCCCCTGTTTTCCAACCCTTAGGGTTCGATTTTGTTTTCCAAATTTATATGGGACCACCTTGGGAGTATACTCTTTCCAATAGAATCAGAATTGTCACAATCGGACCACTATGTAAAAAGTTATGCGTCGAATTGATAACCTCCTCCGTTTTTTTTCGTCGGTTGAAAGGAAGAGATTCTTAATTCAGGTGTGCCAATTTCCTGCCAGGGTCGCTGATTTTTTCGAATGAGTTACCGTGGCCCTGGCACAGGCAACGGAAGGAACATGGGTGGGTTTCATTCAGTCAAAATCAGACACGTTCTCCCGCTTCGCCTAAAGCGGGAGACGTCATTTGATGATTTCCCACTCAGAATGAAATAGTGAAGTACCTACTAGCTTTTGCCAGCGGCATCGCCTGTGTGGAGGTCGGAAATTATCCCGCGGGAACATACTACCGGGATAAAATAGTAGCCTATGTCCTTTCTCAGGCTCTAAACTATATGTGTACCTACCAAATTATGAGATACCAAAGCTTTGGACATTCAAACCAGAGATGGCGACTCGATAGAATTTGATGGCCAGATCTTGAAACTTTGATTAAAATTTGGCGCCAAGACTTTAATAATTCTCTAAACAAAATAGTACCTACAATTTTTTTTTTGTTATTAATGGTAATAATATTGTAACATAATACGCAGTATAATTATAAAAATATCAGTCACAAATAGAGGATACAATCCCGAGCATGTTTTTCAATCCCGGGATTTTTGAAACGTAATCCCGGGATCCCGGGATTAGACTATGTGGTTGTTAATTGGGCTAAAATGAAAAAAAAAAAATTATTTTTATTTTTTTTATCTTTTCAATGACTTTGCACAACAAAAATCACAATATAATAAGAAAATATAAAGACAAAACAAAATAAACTATACTTTTGCAAGAAATCAAAAAGACCACACAAAAATATATTTAAAATTTCGAAAATATAATCCAATCTTTGACTTCCAAGCCTGCAAACACTCACTCAGGTTCTACGCTGGTTGGAGGAATAGACAATACGTGTAGATACTTATATGCTGTTTCTAACATTAAGTGGTATCCTTTTTTTTTCTTTTTCTTTTTTGTGGGGCATCTCATAGTTAATCCTGAAAAGATTGTTACTACTTAAACGGATTTTGTCCCGGCGAGTTCTAAAAAGTTACCTTTTTAGGCCTCCAGCCGGGGCTTATAATACTAAAACTAAAGCGAAAGCTCTAAGGGTTACCCCGAGGGGGGTACGAACCTCGGCTTAGGCAATCACTGATAGGGGGACTGCAAGGGACTGGCTGGATCTGGGTTAAAAGTGATATCCACGAACTCCTCCATTTTTGAATAGGCTCATTTTACGTCTAATACTACAATATATGCCAACCCCAATTCATTTTGTACTTGTACTTCAGGATCTGGGGATTTCATACTCTTGTTAATTTCCAGCTGTAACTTTTCTTTGAAGTCGCTTCTAAGTTCTACGACAAACATATACCTGTACCCCCCCTGACTGTACCTGTTTAGTGTATACTGTGTATAGTAGGTACATATCGTACGACGGCGTATCTAAGGGTTGTTTTTTGTCGTTATGTAATAAATGCTATTCATATAATCTAGGCAAGGTTATTGTCAAGACGCAACGGACTACGGAATACGAATTAGACTTGTTTGCGGCAATCCCGAAAAACCGGGATTATCCAAGTACAGTCCCGGGATTTTCGGGGCCAGAAAACGGTCGGGATCCCGGGATCCCAAGATTCGGGATCCCGGGATTGTATCCTCTAGTCACAAACCATTAAAATAATACGGTTATATCGTGAACATAAATAAATATTACGTGATATAAAGTAATAGAATTTATATTCTAAGAAACAGAACACAGCGCCATCTATTGGGTGTATTTGCAACTTAGATGTCAAACAATATTGAAGAATTTTATTGATGAATCTACGTATACCGCCATCTATGAGAACTCCATAAAACTAAACAGTAAATAAACACTTGCTTAAGAAACAATTAATTGATACATTTTATTCGTTTACATTCACGACATAAGCGAATAATTGAGATGATAACTATCCTATCCAGTAAGTTAGACCAAAATACGGGTACATGTGAAATTTCATTGAAATCGGTTCAGTAGTTTCGGAGTTTATTGGCAACATACATCGTGACTCAAGATTTTTATATATATAAAGATAAGATAGTTCACTCAAACTCCTTAGGAAAGGTAGGGTCCTCCGACCAGACGGGAAAATTGAACTAAAAAATTAATAAAAACAAGCTTAACCAATATTTTCATTGTTGTCGGGTAACCTGTAATAAACTGTTCGAAGGAACCGCCCCCCTGCCAAGCGTGGCGATGATAACACCGTCCGCGTCCCTTTGGAAGACGCCTTATGGCTGAAATGATGATGATGATGAATTGTTTATACTTACATAACATTTTTTATTGATTTTACATACAATTAGGGTATAAAAATAGTATTTTGGCGTACTCTGTTAGTGTTCTTGATTATAAAGTACTAGCTTTTGCCAGCGGCTTCGCCCGCATATTATCGGTCATACCACAAGTCTCGACATGTTTTTTTCCGTTTGATAGTTGTTGTGATGTTCAGACTTACGCAATAACGTCATACGTTTTGTAAAGTGGACATTTAATTAAGTTTCATTTTATAGTTATTGTGCGACACGAAATCAATTCGTTAGGATGGAGGATCTGAGAAAATCTATTTCTGTTCAAGAGGAACGAATTTTTTTGAAATTTATGTTCTGGTAAATTACTCTGCTGGAGTTTCACATGACTTATTGGTGCAATGTACTGCCCGTAATGCGCTTAGTCAAAGAACCGTGGCCAGGTGGCTGCAGTCCTACAAACATGGAAGGGTGCAGGCTGAAGACTTGCCGAGGGAAGGTCGCCCAACTTCTACTGCCAGACTCGACGCGATTGATAAAATCAAGTAAGCACTACGGGCAACACATAACTGGTCCATAGAGCAACTCAGCAAACATACTGGCGTTCCTCATACGACAGTGCAGAGAGTTTTGACCGAAGATTTGGGATTGGTTAGAAAGTTAGCCAAATGGGTCCCACACGCTTTAAATGAACACCAGAAGGAATTTCGGCTTGAGATTGTATGTAACCATTTGTTGTGGTTTAAGCGTTCACCTGATATGTTGACATCTGTCATCAGTATAGATGAGACTTGGGTACAGTTTTATACTGCCCCCCGAAGACATCTCGCCCGCTCTTGGGTACAGCCTGATGAGCAGCCAGGACCGATACCACGCCAAGAACTCCACGAGCGCAAGATCTTGCTAACTGTTGGGATGGGTAATGCGGGTGTTGCATTGTCACAATGACTGCTGAGCGATATTACGCCTTACTGAAGCAAAATATTCCGAAGTGGGCATCTTCTCGACAAATAGAGGATCCTCTCATTCTTCATGATAATGCAAGAAGTCACAAAAGCCACCTCGTCCGTGAGCTGCTGGAAGAGAATCGTTGGGCTGAACTTATGCACCCACCTAACTCAACCGACATGAACCCATGTGACTATAACTGCGTTAGTGCTATAAAGCAGGAATTACCCAGAACTCGATTCCTTTGCAAAGGAGATCTTGATTTGAAGTTAAATGAGATTTTTTTAAAGTTGAACCAAAATGGAACATTTGGTGGTGTTTTAAAATTACCTAAGGTTTGGGCCCGGGTCATTGACAGCTGCGGAGACTATTGATTACTTTTATATGAGTTATTAAAAATAATTGCGTATACTTATTAAATTATTATAAAAACAAAATATGTCAAAACTTTAGGTATGACCGATATACGTGTAACTAGGGTTGCCAGGTCATAACACCGAAAAGCCGGACAGACCTGCCAGTTTAGCCGGACATTTGGGTGAAAAGGCCGGACATCTTTAATTTTTTAGTCTAAACAAAAGACTAATGAACTACATAAATACACTTTGAAATTTTTGTAACATAAACTAATTAATATTTTTGGTTGGTAGACACCTCCTTTAAAGCTCATTTTCCTTTAAAATTGAGTAGTAATAACACGGGGAGGACAGTGGTAGTGCTAGTTCGCTCGCTTGCGCTAGCGTTACAAGATGAGGCAGGTGAAGACAAAAATGATCATATCTAAAAAGCCTAACAAAAGCCGGACAGGCCGGACACCATCTAATTTAGCCGGACATGCCACTAAAAAGCCTGCATGTGTCCGGCTTTATCCGGACGCCTGGCAACCCTACGTGTAACCCTTCCTCTTGAATCACTTTATCTATTATAAAAAAACCGCATCAAAATCCGTTGCGTAGTTTTAAAGATCAAAGCATACATGAGGCCAGACAGAGGGAAGCGACTTTGTTTTATACTATATAGTGATACCCATAAGAAAAAGAGTAAAATACTCTATTTTAGAGTACGGTTGGCCACCCTACGTTCGTGTGAATGTGCACATTACTTTCTACTGTTATCTAAAAATTACCATACAAAGCTAATGATGGGAATCCGAGATCGTTCTCTCAACCACGTCGTCTACTGACCCCTTTGAACTATGCTGAGATCGGCTCCCAGTCTAACCGAATATAGCTGCTGCAGAATATTCAGTATTTTAATGAACTCCAAAAAAAGGGGTTAATCCTCAATTCGATTGTTTTTGTTGTCAGTATTGCGTCATTTACAACTTGATTTGAAAAATTCTTCTTTTTTTTGGAAGAGTATACGTACTTATAGAATCATCATCATCATCATTTCAGCCGCAAGACGTCCACTGCTGGACATAGACCTACCCCCAATTTGGAGGGATTCGCCCTAATCGCCACGCTAGGACGCAGACGGGCGAGCGATCGCAGTATGGTGGTAAAATGCATAGAGAACGCTGCTGCCCATTCTCTACATTCTCTAGTAGGCTTGGGCATAGTAGTTCGCGACTGAGATCGCTCAGTTTAGTTCACCGCTCCTTAACGAACTAGTTCGCTCTTCTAGTTCATCCGCTCTTCAAGTTCATCCGCTCTTCTAGTTCATCCGCTCCCAGCTCGAATCAAAGAGAGGCAGATCGTTCGCTCCTTCGCTTGTTTAGATTTTATACGTACTGCATGTGACAAGATTATGGAATGTTCTACTTTTACATACAATTTTTGGACTCTAAAAACAGCAAAAACCATTGAGTGATAATTCATAAAAAGATCATGATTGTAAATAATACCAAGATTTATTGTTGCAATTAATAACTAGTTTGGTGATTACAAAAACCTTTTTGTATTTTGTCCCGTGTATCAGTTCGGTTGACGCCATCCTCGCTCATTCGGTCGCGAACTAATGAACTAACGAACTATGGATCGGGAAATGAGCGAACTAGTTCGCGTAGTTCATCTATGGGAGCGCTCTTACGAACTAGTTCGTTCGTGAACTACACAAGACTATTCTCTAGTAAGTCCTTTAGTCGCCTTTTACGACACCCATGTAAAATAGGATGTAATGGTGCTATTATTTACGTCTGGCACAAGAACGTGGGCTTATGGGAACGTATTTTTGGGGCTTTTGCCCTACAGTGGGACAACACAGACTTTAAAAAAAAAGAAATAACGATTATCAATAGGTACCCATCACATACAGCTCTTTTCTAATAAGAGTTTTATCATTTTCTGAGTCCAAGTTGAAATCTTAAAAATTCTAATTAGGTCGCCATAAATTCTGAAGTTGTGTGTTTTAACTTTGCGCGCGAATTTTCATCGAAGCGAAGATGGTATTTCATAGTAGCTTAACTATACAACATAACAAAGCTGTAAGTACACTATTTAGATTCAGGCATATATACGTTTTAAATATGTTTGGAAAACAGATAGCAATGATCTCTTGATCTTTAAAACGCAATCAGCGGGAAATATCACATCTTATAATAACTACGTACCTATACGAGTTCCGTTATGCAGATCAACCGTATCAAGACGTAAAAATAGATTAGCTACTTTTCTTACAAGTATTTATTTTATTAAGAAACTTATAAAAAGACTGATAGCCCACCTTTGAGCCGATCTGGTTGCCACACTGTCCCGCCTGCAAATGCACTATTTCACGCATTTTCAATTCTGTTTTCACTTCTAAAACACCCAAGCGAAACAAACTGCCCTAGAGAAATGTACTATTTTTGGAACAATCGTCTACGCGCGTAAATCTAGACACCACGTGGGGTGATTATTTGTTCTAAGATCGCAATAATGTATGTATAATTAGTTTTTGATTGAAACAGAAGTGTTCGATGAGATATTTTTCTTTAATATTCGTAGAAACCTGTAAAAGAAAATCATGTTGTGGCTGCTAGTGGGGTAGAAATACGAAATTAATTGTAACGCCATCTATTGTTGAATTTTGAAAGTATAATTAACATAGTATCGTTTTTGATACAATACGATTATTTTACACTTTTGCTGTTATAAAACAATTCAAGCAACGTATTAAATAAAACAAATTTTGTTTTTAATCATTTAAATAATAGAGATTCTCAGATTATAAAACAGAAGTTAGTGAATAAAACGCAATCAGATAGCCCGCATTGCCTTCTGACGTTTTGCGTTTCTGACAAAGCATAACCAAAATGTCAAATCAGATTTTCCGTAGTAATAATTTTAATCGGCAAAATCATAAAAAATAATTAATCTACGTGGATGATATCTTCAAATAATGTGCAGTAAAAGTTATTAAGTTTATTTGTGAAGTCTAAAGTTGTTTTAATAGTGAAAAACATGATAGTTCGCCATATTTGTTAGTTGTTATGCCTAGAGGCACTAGCCATTTTTTGATAGCGTAAAATTCTTTTGTGCTGCACCAACGCATTGATAAAGTTCTGACGTGTTTACCACTGCCGTTACTAATTGCATTGTAAGTAAAACAAGATTATTTTTTCTCGAATCATTTCTAACACCGAGTTTTGAAGGACGCGTAAAAACATTTTAATAATGGCGAGACAATTTTTTATGCCGTCTAAGATTGCTTTTACAATTTTTCCTGTACCAGATAAAACAGTATTTGACCTTCTTATACTTGCGCATTGGTCAGTAAGGGGGGCGACATGCAGGAGGAGACGCCCCGGGCGTCGAGAGTCCATAGCGGACTCCCGGCCACCGGAGGCGCGAGCTTGCGGGTGGCGAGCAATGGGTAGCTCGCCGCCCGGTAAGGACCAAGCTCGGGTCGACGACGCGTAGTGTTCCACGCGCGCCTCAAAGAGATGTCAGCAAAACTGAAGGGGTCTGCTAAGACCGATGCCTGCCGGGGTCGCGTGATTGTTCGAAAGAGATACCGAGACCCTGGCATATGGGCAATTGAAGGAACACGGGTGGGTTTTAGTCAGTAAAAGTCTGACATGCCCTCCCGCTCCGCCCAGAGCGGGAGAAGTCATTTGATGATTTCCCATCCAAAAAAAAGGGGGGGCGAAATCCTCTACCTCGATTTTTTTAATTTTTCATCGATGCTTGTATTTTGTATTTCCTACTAACTGCCAGAATCGGTTACTACACTTAGTCTAGGTCGTAAAGTACGTTAGGGTCGCACGTGTGATTGTATTTGGTGACTACAAATATTTTTGCTAATCTCTACATACTATAAAACAAAGTAACTTCCCGCGTCTATATGCTTAGATCTTTTAAACTATGCAACGGATTTTTATGTGGTTTCATCAATAAACAGAGTGATTCAAGAGGAATGTTTATATATATAATACGCAGGCAAAACCCCTGGCAAAAGCTAGTAATTTGTAAACTCCAGTAAAAGCTTACTATTTCAAAGTCTCAAAATCAAAAATCAAAATCAAAAGTCTTCTATTCAAACTAGGCTGAGAGTCAGCACTTTTTGAACGTCAAAGTTACAAAAGACAGTCCCCCCAAAACGCCCGCCCTTCGACACTTCCTAGTGCTTTAGCTGGGAAGAAGTGGCGAAACAAACTCCCCAGCAGCATAGCTGTCTGTTAAGTTAGAAGAACTTGCTTCTATACAATTCAATACTAAAATAAAAGACTCAGTATTTTAATTTAATAGTTTATGAAGAAGACTGGTTTCATCTTCTTCATGATATTCACTAGTTTCCAAAAACATAGTTGTTGTTTAACTTACTTACATTTATGTTCTGAAATTTTGGTCTGTGAGACCGTATGCAGATATAGATGTCATAGAATTTCACTCAAGTCATCATCATCTGCCTGCCTTTTCCCAACTATGTTGGGGTCAGCTTCCAGTCTAACCGGATGCAGCTGAGTACCAGTATTTTACATGGAGCAACTGCCTATCTGACCTCCACAACCCAGTTACTGAATTTCACACGAGTATAGGAAGGTTTACCATCAGAAAGTGAGTAACTTGTAGGCTTTGACATAATATATTATATTGACTAGGCTGAAACCTACAAGACCATTGCCAGCCTGTATTCATCATTACAGCCGTAAGACGTCCGTTACTGGACATAGGCCTCCCCCAATTCGGGAGGCTTTGCCATAATCGCCACGCTTGGCAGGCGGGTTGGCGATCGCAGTATGGTGTTAAAATGCATAGAGAATGCTGCTGCCCATTCTCTAGTAAGTCTCTTAGTCGCCTTTTACGACACCCACGGGAAGAAATGGGGTGATGCTATTCTTTACGTCCGGCACCACACGGGACATAGTACATAGGACACAGCCTGTATTAGTGACTAAAAACAATATAATATAGCTCTAAAATAAATCTGTCTCAAGAAACAAACATTTATGAATGTAATTTTTATAAAGAAGCCTGGTTCCTAAATAAAATTGAATAAAAAAGACAAAGCCTCCACCTTAGGACCACAAAAAAAAAAAACAAATGCAAGCTTTTTCCAATGGTGGAATGCAGAAACTACAGATTGTCACTTATCTTTACATGCTTCTTTTGCTTCATATATTCTCATACATCTTGTCATACAATGCTTACCAAATACACATACATACATAAACTCACACCTTTTTTTATGGAGGTAAGCAGAAACTACAGAATGCCACCCGTTATGATCTCTACACACTCCTTTTGCCTCATTCAGGTTCATACAATTGGTCATACACACACGCCGGTTGCGAGTACTACGCACCTGATAATTTTGAAGAACATCACCAATTAGGTCACTATATCTTCACTTACCAAATCCAAACTTCCACACTATCCACACTAATATTATAAATGCAAAAGTAACTCTGTCTGTCTGTCTGTCTCGCTTTCCTGCTAAAACTACTGAACCGATTTAAATGAAATTTGGTACACAGATAGTTTAGAGCCTGAAAAAGGATATAGGCTACTTTTTATCCCGGTAGTATGTTCCCGCGGGATAATTTCCGACCTCCACGCGGGCGAAGCCGCTGGCGAAAGCTAGTAATGATAATAATTTTGTCATGTTCATTTGCATTACTGCCTAAGACGACTCAGGGTGGCAGTGTCCATACAATGATTTTTATTTTATTTACTAGCTTCTGCCCGCGACTTCGCCCGCGTCCAATTTTTGCTGCCCTGACCCTTCCCGTCGCATCAAATAGCCTGCCAGTTTTCGTTCATTTTTCGTTGCTGCTCCGCTCTTTATGATCGTAGCGTGATGTTATATAGCCTATAGCCTTCCTCAGTAAATAGGCTACCCAACACAAAAATATTTTTCAGTTCGAACTAGTTCCTGAGATTAACGTGTTCAACCTAACGAACAAACTCTTCAGCTTTATAATATTAAGCATAGAATTGGAAGAACAAAAAAATAATATTTCACAAGAAAAGAAAAAAACTGGACGTATTAAAATGCGCAACCCTAAGGGTCGGTTCACATCTGACGGAAGATGCGTCGAGCGTATCATCGGTCGCGTCTATTCGGTCAAATAGTGTGTTTTCATCATAGAGCAACACGGACCAGAGGGGAGTAGCCATACGCAGGCGTTCCCCTCTGTCAAAGTACAAGTCCACGCGGTCCTATGCGTATAATAAAACTAGTTGCAGCCGCACTGCTCAGTAGACTAAATCTAGTTGCGCGACTAAATTGATGTCCTACAAAAATGACGAATTGTTCTGTATTTTGCTGCAAAAAGAGATCTGTCACGTCAAATTTACAATAAGATGGCGTTACCTTTCTTATGTAACTAATATTTAATCACATTATTCCCATTTACTTCCATAAAACTTAAAAATTACAATATTATCGGTCGTGTTGTTTACGATTTGTTTACCAACACAGGCCGTTCATCAGTCGCTCGACCGATCCGCATATTTTATGAGGGCTCATACAATATGCGGATCGGTCGAGCGACTGGATCAGTCGCTCGACCGAGTTTGTTTCCGAGTAGACGCTGTCACCGAGCGATAGTGTTGTTACTGGTTTGTTAGTAGATAGTTATCGATAAATTTGGCAAAGGAGTCTAAAGAAATTTGGCCTCAATAAACAAAAAAGAAATAATTTGGGTTTTCAAGGGGTGATATTAGTCTATAGCCCTGTGTAATTAGTTTTTCGAAATAACATGGGATATGAAAATTAAAAAAAAAAACTTTATATCAGACCATAGTCAATAAATCCCATTATCATTTGTTCCCGCTCTTTTATTAGGTTAATGAGTTTTAGTGATTTTGAAGGTCAATAGGTATTTCTGGAAGAACGGAGTCCAAGAACGAAATAGGTGTCAAAAAGGCAGCTACAATTGTCCAAAAACACAGCAAGGGTCGGTAATATAGCACTCAAAATAAACATATAACGCAAGTCAAGCGTTATGACGCTATCCGGAAATCTGTTGTTGACAACCGATTGATTGACGAGTGACAGCCGTATCGAGTGTTGCAGTTCACAAAAATGCAAATCGATTTTTCTATAAAATCATTAAAATAACATAACGACAGTAAAAAATACTCTATCTTTAATCATTGTTTCGCAATAAACTCATAAAAAAAACTTTTTAAGTGAAAAGAAATATAAATCGAACATTGTAATACAAATCTTTTAACGGGAAAAACATTTTTATTTAAAAATAGCATAATATGGCAACATCAGACAACTGCAACGAGAGGAATACATCAACTGACTTTTTTATTTTTTTTATTCCTTTTTCCTACGTTTTTTTAGGAAATGATAAATTAAAGTAGGGTTTATAACTATTTCAATATTTTTTCGAATGGTCTAATACTTTGTCTATCGGGGCCAGGAATCGCCGATCTCCTTTAAGGGATACATAGAAGAAATTTTGTAATAATAGACTAACCTGGATTCCCACAAGAAATAGTGTCATTTGCTCAAATCATTTCAAGACCTCTGACTTTCATGTGTTGGCGAACAATAGGAGGAGATTAGTCGAGGGCACCAAATCCAACTCTAACGCTACACTGTATTTGTCCCGGAAGTTTTTTATATCACGGAAAAGGTAAAACAGCGTACAGTCTACCTGATGTACTACACATTAATCATAGTGGCGAAATGAAGCTTAGATTTCTCAACTTGAAAAATTAACAGTTTTAAACCTAATTTTCCAGACTCATCAAAAATGATTCACTCTACCAAATGACAGACTATCATCTATGATGCCATTAGTGCCACTCTCACTATTCCTGATTCGTTCACATCTCCGTGTACTTCGTCAATCAAGTCAAAAAGCAGACCCACAAAAATGTATTCATATTTATACAAAACTAATCCACTTTAAAAACCAGTGATAGATACAATTATAACTAGTTTTTAAAATGACGTAAACCTTAATTTTATTTGTTAAATGATAATTATTGTAGTACATAATAAATAAAGTCAATCTCTATTATAATATCTATCTTTGTATCATTTTTTAAACGTAATATTCCGAACCGAGTTCTTGAATTTATCGATAATGCGTATCGACAGTAGTTGCAACCACGGCTGTAAGCAACTTGTCAGTGTAGTTGCCTCATCTCATTGTACTGTAACGACACATAATGTATCTATGTGTGTGTGAAATTGTTAGTGTATGTTTTAATTTTTATGTGTGAGTTTCGTAGTAACAGACGATTATTTTTGTGTGAGAATATGAGAAAGTGTGGGTAGAGCAGATTTCCCCCCGCAAAAAATGACAGACAGTTTTGTATCGGGAAAAATCGCTATGGCGTCTCCCCTCCGGTCCGCCGCCGGTGGTCCGTGTTGCTCTATGGTTTTCATATCTGACGGAAGATGCGTCGGGCGTAACTTGTACTTCCGTGATAAATCTTCTAGTTCTGTATCAAACATTTTCAATGCAAAAAAGCTTCGAACGGTCTGTACACAAACGATCTCCGCTGATATTACGCCTAGTCTGAATGTATCAGTAAAAATACACGTGGCGGAACGTTGCCGCTCTTTACGTCGCGTCGGCCGACAATGCGTTGACGGAAACGGAACAGACGCTGTCCGCTCGACGCACTAACGCATCTTCGGTTAAGTGTGAAAGGTTGAATGTTTTCTCATATTATTGTCTGTTCTGGCGTTACGCGACCGATGATACGCGACGCATCTTCCGTCAGATGTGAACCGACCCTTAATGTTCACCACAAAATGACAAAGAAGGAATTGAATACTTATGTACATGAGCTACAGCTCTACTGCTGACTAACACCAGCACGCCTAGCATGACCACCGTAGAAATGGGTTTTGTCGACGGACGAATAGATAAAGTAACGTTTCGGGTACACAGTACGACGGCAGCAAAGTAAAAAGAGTCAACTACACAACGTAAAATATTTTTTTGTTTTGCCTTGTGTCGCAGGTTCGCTAGGTTCAGCTGCACTTCGCAAGGTCAGCCTTTGGTTGAGTGACCATTTAGTTTATGTGTGGCGTTTTGTCGCAGGTTCGTTAGGTTAAGCTGCACTTCGCAAGGTCAGCCTTTGGATGGGTGACCATTTAGTTTTTGTTTTGCCTTGTGTCGCAGGTTTGCTAGGTTAAGCTACACTTCTCAAGGTCAGCCTTTGGATGAGTGACCATTTGGTTTATGAGTGGCGTTTTGTCGCAGGTTCGCTAGGTTAACTGCACTTCACAAGGTCAACCTTTGGATGGGTGACCATTTAGTTTATGTGTGGCGTTTTGTCGTGGGTTCGCTAGGTTTAGATGCACTTCGCAAGGTCAGCCTTTGGATGGGTGACCAGGTGACCATTTAGTTTTTGTTGATACTGACCGTATACCGATAGTTCACACAGTCGAAAGTTGTGAGGTAACAAACATAAAAAAAATACAGTCGAATTGAGAACCTCCTCCTTTTTTGAAGTCGGTTAAAAATAATTTTGAATCGAATCATGTCGAAGAGTAAATTTTATAAAAGTGCAGTTGACTCTTTTTACTTTGCTGCCGTCGTACTGTGTACCCGAAACGTTACTTTATCTATTCGTCCGTCGACAAAACCCATTTCTACGGTGGTCATGCTACGCGTGCAGACAGATTTAATATTATTTACATATTTTTACTAGCTTCTGCCCTCCACTTCTTCTGCGTAAATGTCGGTTATCGCGGATGCAGACGAAGTCGCGGAAGGAAAAGTAGCCTGTGTCCTTTCTTGGGGTTGAAACTTACCCCGTACCAAATTTCATCAAAATCTGTTCAGTGGTTTAGTCGTGAAAGCGTAACAGACAGAGTTAGTTTCACATTTATAATATTAGTATAGATTTGGTCAAGATTCTAAATTTTCCAACAGATAAAGTAAATAGATCCAATTTAGAGAAAAACTTATTAAAATATGGCCTTCGATTTATGAGCAGAAAGGCGTCCACTGCTGGTCATAGGCCACCCCCAATGTGGGGGGATCTGCCATAATCGCCACGCTTTGCAGGCGGGTGAGCGATCTCAGTTTGTTGGTAAAATGCAGAGAGAACACTGCTGGCCATTCTCTAGAACAGGGTTTCTCAAACTTCTGGCTCCACGTACCCCCATTCAAGCTTCCAGATGACAGCGAACCCCCAACCCCCCTTCCCCTACAAGGAAAGAATAACATTGTATATAGAATAAAATAAAATTTATTAATTGTATAAAAGGTCAAGCGCACCGTGTCACGCCACGAGCGAGCGACAGTCGCGCGCGCGCCTTTGTGCTTTTCGCATGCGCCTGCCAGTCACCCAGCCGCCATTACGTAAATTTTGTCGCGAACCCCCTACCGTCGTATGGCGAACCCCACTTTGAGTAACCCTGCTCTAGAAAGTCCCTTAGTCGCGACTTACGACACCCACGTGAAGAAATTGGATGGTACTATTCTTTACGTCCGACACCACACGTTATACTATGGCCTGTGATAGAAAAAAAAAGGTGGAGAAAAAAAAACAATGTTAATAAGCGTGTGGGGAGTATATTTTGGCCAAGCTGCACTGGGCCCGCGTGGAGGATTAAAGCTCACTCCCACTTACAAAGACGATGCCTGTGTCCCAGCAGTGGGGACATTGTAAGCTGATGCAATAAGTCACAAGCCATTAAAAAGGGTTTAAGGTTAATATCGGCTCGACATTGGTCAAAGCTGTATGCTACTTTGATCTTTGTTATCAAGTATTTCAATATAGTTTCCTACGCTAAGTCTGCTCGGTGCCATAGCTACAGAAGGTCGGAATAAATATTTAAACTGATGAAGATATAAAAGACTAGCTGACCCAGTGAACTTCGTATCGCCTCAGATTCAATAAATGTTGTAATAAACCTACCATGTTTGACAACCTGGTGGTGGTGGTCTGGTAAGCGTTTTCTAGCTGACACTCATATGTTTGGTTAGCTCCTACCAAGTTATGATAACCTGGTACGTCGACGGCATAAAACGTTTTCTATCTGACACTCCTTTGTTTGGTAAGCTCCTGTCAAGTTATGATAACCTGGTACCTCGACTTTGAATTCTTTTATAGTTTAGGCGGCGTACGCTAAAATAAGGAACTTTTTTGGATGATTTTTTACACCTTGGGTCCGAAAAACCCAAATATCTTACGGACCCCCATTTTTTCTAAAATAAAATATAGCCAATGTTACTTGCAGATAATGTAGCTTTCTAATGGTGAAAGAATTTTTAAAATCGGTCCAGTAGTTTTTGCGTTTATCCATTACAAACAAACAAAAATACAAATTTTTCCTCTTCATAATATTAGTATAGACGACTGTGCACTGTTCGGTGTGGTGCCGGATGTCAAGAATAGCATCATCCCATTTCTTTCCGTGGATGTCGTAATTGGCGACTAAGGGATTTACTAGAGAATGGGCCACAGCATTCTCTATGCATTTTACCACCATACTGCGGTCGCCAACCCGCCTGCCAAACGTGACAATGATGGAATGCTCCGCCATCCATCAGATTGGGGAGGCCTTTGGCCAGCAGTGGACGTCTTTCGGCTGAAATGATGATGATGATATACAGTGTCTAATTAAAAAGTTTCACATATACACATAAACTCGAGCTTTCTTCCCATGGGGTTAGGCAGAATCTACAAAATGAAACGCAACATCCTTCATACTCTTTTTGCTTAATTTACGTTCATACGTCTGAGGGGCACCTCAGTCTCAATCTTTCAAAAATACCTAGAGTTTCCATACATTTTTGATAAGTTTTTGACATTTGGTTGTCGCCGAGATGAGACTGCGACTAGATTTTGAACGTTTTTAATTACGAGAATTGATCTTCTGGTCATACACACACGCCGGTTGCGTGTACTACGCACTTGACCTTATTCAAGAACATTACCAATAAGGTCCTCATCACCCTCTCGGTGTTTCTACTCACAGCTACCTATGTTCCCACTGTTGGGACACAGGTTTCCTCTTGGTGGGAAAGAGTGGGCCACGCGGGCCCAGTGCGGGTTGGTGGCTGTCACATGTCTTCGAATTTTTGGTTCTAAGACATGCCAGTTTCCTCACGATGTTTTCCTTCACCGTTTTGAGAGTAGCCTTTCATTAATCCTTTCAGCATGTGTGTTTTTTATTTATAATCTTCACGACACACCTTACGAAACATACTCGTTAAAATGTTGGTCACTACATCTTTTCAGATCAACATGGAGGACGTCAAGATAGAACCGCCGCCCGCACCGGTCGTGAAGTTCATCAGCGTCACAAGCGACGCCCTCACCGAGGAGCAGCGGGAGATGTACGAGTCAGTCCTCACTACGTGGAAACCTGTGATGTTCCCCAAGAGAATCAAACGCTACATCTGCAACAAATGTAACAAAGAATTCAAAAACTACCAGAATTTGTACTTACACACGACCAGAGTCCATTCCTCTGAAGAATCCGCCGTTATTTGTGATATTTGCGACAAAACATTTAAAAATAAACACTATTTGTACATGCATCGAATGAATAAGCATTACTCTGAGCTAGAGAAATGCTACTGTCAGTTCTGTCTCCAAGAATTTCGAACGAGACGGGCGCTACATATGCACGTCAAGAGGATTCATCCCAACACTCTCCCTGAAATCAAATGCAATGAATGCGGGAAAGAGTTCGCGGTACCTTACAAACTGAAGTACCACATCGAGGCTTGTCACAGACAAGACAAAGAGAAGTACAAGTGTCATTTATGTAATAAGCTGTATAAGAACAGTTTGAATTTGAACAGACATCTCCACTTTCAGCACATGCCTGTTGAGAGACACCCGTGCGTGTTTTGCAACATGACGTTCAAATCTCGGCATCATATGAAAAGGCATGTCTTGAACATACATCCTCCTTTGGAGTCGAAAGTCACGTGTCCCGAATGTCTGAAGGAGTTCAAGAACGACCAATATCTCAAGGAGCACATGCAGGTTCACTCGTCCCTCGATTCCAAAGTCCAATGCGACATCTGTGACAAATTCTTTCACTCCGCTATCCGCCTGAAGAAACACAAGAAGATTGTGCATCCATCTAAACCCAAACTTCGTTGCGACAAGTGTGATAAGGAATTCGCCCATGCGCACTACCTCCGTCGGCATAATAACGCGGTTCACTTGGAACTCGACGAAAAGGAGTACCCTCATTCTTGCGAGCAATGCGGCAAGAAGTTTAAACTGAAGAAGTATTTAAACAATCACATTCAGAGACATGAACAGCAGCATCTAAAGAGAATTTCTCAGATGGTGAAAACTGTGATGGGGGACGAGAAAGACGTGCCTGTTAAAAAGAGAGGAAGACCGAGAAAAGCGAGAGCCGAGATCGAGTTCATCAAATGCGAGCCGGTGTCGAGTTCCGATTCGGAATCCGGGGAGACGGACAGCGATGACTCTGATTGAGTTTCTGGCGAAAACCTTCTTCGGATTAAGTGGTTTTTGTGTTTTGAAAGTGCAAAGTGAAAATTAAGGTATCGCCAAACTGAAGTGGATCCCGCGCGGTAAGCGAGACGAATTTCGCGACGCAGTCGCGTCTCATGCGAGTTTTGCCTCAGCGTGGCTAGTATTTCCTTTAGTGCAGTTTACTTCAAAAAGGTTTAAGAAAAGTCACTGGTGATTTTTTTTTTGTGGCATACCGTTGTAGATATGTTTCAAGGAGATGTAACAAGTTTTATAACGTTATTGATCCTACAAAATGGTCTCGATCTGTGCTCGTTAGTTAGAACCAAATTTTTGCAAATTATTCTTATTCGTAGACGTTTTCTAAGAGAGAGTCGGGCGGGAGATGGCAAAGGTACAATAGGATATTTGGCTGGATATTTTTATTTGGTATTTCAGAACCTTGAAAAATTATGTTACAGTATTTTGTTTTATATTTTTTAATTTGTATGCGTTTTAAAGTCTGTGCTAGATAAAGACAGCGCTGCTGCAATCTGAGAATACAGCAACGCGTCCAACTTCTCTATTTTCCACCGATTTTTATTTATTGCATTTTGAGTAACATCTTTAAAATTTGTTTCAAATCATGTATCTTTTTGATGATGATTGCCAAATATCTTCCGCGGCGACGGTAGACCGCAGAGTACAGGAGCAATGCCGTCCAACCGCAATGACGGATGGCAGCAAAACTATCGTTGGCGACGGTGCTGTCTGCTGTTGCGGTCGAGCGGTGACCGCAGACGGCATACCAGCAGTAATGACAGTTACACAGTTCGAGAGCGACAAGGCGCATTTGTTTGTTTGACAAATTAGTCTCGCAAAACTGACTTTGGTCCTCATCGAAAATGGGTTATTTTGGGCACCCTTAGCCATGACACAGCTTGCGTTTCCATTAAAGTAAAAGGCAGGTGGACTTGCAAGCACTCACATTGGTTTAATTTCACTTGGCGTGTCTCGTGACGTCTATCATTGCATCCAGCAAGTCTTCACTGCATTGTGCTTCATTGGAAACGCACTCTTAAAACTACCGTGAATAGGGGACTTATTGCTTCGCACAAATAGTTCTTTGATTTAAACTTAAATAAAAACCACTTGAAATGCGCCATTACCAGTTCGCTGGATGAAAGATAAGCGCAGCCGCTTCCTACATCCCGGTGCTAGATTCTCCTCAATTAGGACATTGGTAAAAAAAGAGCTGAGTATTTTACCTGTGCCACAGTCTCCCCGCCCGACGCGTTTTAAATTCAATTTGAAATCTTATCGAGTCTTAGCTTACGTAATAAGCTTGTGCTCTCAAGGAGAATGCGAATCGAAAAAGCGAAATTCAAATGTTATTACGTTTTCATGCAATTTCCAGGTCAGTCAGGATGTATGGTGAACAAAATATATGCTTCCACATTTTGATGAAATAGTCTTTCAATGGGATTAAATTGACTTATTGTTAGATGACATTCGCACTGGCGTAAAAGGTGTGACTGACACTAGCATGGGCACCATAAGGGATTTTAATTTGGATAACATAAAAAAAACTTGTCGCTAATTAGTCGCCAAATATCAGAATTAGTCGGTCACGTAAAAAAGTAGAAGGGGTTTATAGGTGGCCGATCTAGAAAGAATTCCTCCAGCTTGGCCACATTTATATCTCAAAAACTATGACACTTAGCAGAGATCTGTTTTCACTCAAATTTTCTCGCTAATTAGTCGGAATTAGTCGCAATAATTTAAATTAACGAAAATAATCTAGGTTGACAAAGACCTGCAAATTGCAAAATGAAAAGAATTTTGCAGCTTATTAGCGCATTCTCCTTAAGGCTCTCTTTCACTTGGAGCTTTCGCCTGTAATGTAGGGCCTGCGAAGCCCTGCAAAGCTCACGTTCGCATGGACGTCGAAATATTGCGCATTCGATTTTAAGCTCTCAGTGTTGTGCTAACCGTTAAAATCATATAGAGTGCATCCTAGCACATCGAAAAATGCACTGCTGGGTTTTCACTTCAAGACAGAAAATATTCAACTCAAAATTAAGCGCGGGATCAAATTCTCGCTGAGATATTTTTCCGTCCGTGCTACAGTTATCGTCAAAAATATCGGGACGAAAAGTTCAAAGTCATCTCAACAACTAAGAAAATTAACATTTATCTCAATTGGATAAAGTTCTTATCAGAATGACAGTTATTCATTCCTATTGTCTTTGTCAGTACAAAGACAAAAGGAATGAAGAAATTCATTCTTTGTGTCATTGAGTTGTTGTTTAGAATTACTAGAGAACGGCCAGCAGCGATCTCTATGCATTTAACCACCATACTGCGATCGCCAAGCAACCTGTAAAGCGTGGCGATTATGGCAAAACCACCCTCCTAAGCTGCGGGAGTCCTATGTCCAGCAGTGGACGTCTTATGGCTGAAATAATGACGATGACAGTTGTTTAGATAATTTTGAACAGTCGTCACGATATTATTGACCATGAGTGTACGTTAGCTTAGGGAGCGTTCAAGTATTACGTAACGCAATTTTTGAAGATTTTAGGCCCTCCCTCCCCCCATGTAACGCACCGTAACGTTTTTCTGCACCCCCCCCTTCCCCTCCCTAAACGTTACGTAACATTTAAGTGACCATTAAAGTCACAATTATGTTGAACAAAGTATAATATTTGGAATTTGAAAGATTCTAATTCTCTAGCTTTTTTATTAAAATAAAAAAAATGTTACGTAACGCGTTGTTTAAATACTCCAACTCCCGCCCTTGTAACGCACCGTAACGTTTTGCAAGACCCCCCCTCCCGCCAAATTGCGTTACGTATTACTTGAATGCTCCCTTAGTCAATATTCACACGGGCCTATTTCGCGAAAAAATCCTCCGCGATCTTAGATTTTATCGATGATGGAAACATTACAGGCAAATGCTCCCAGTGACGGAGCACCTATAAACTAAAAAAAAACTTACGCGTCTAAATTATTAGAAAAGGGGAGTTAAAATCGTTAACTATAGACTTAAAATAAAAATTAATAGTTTTTCTTAGTAACTGTTTCTTTTTTGGTAGATTTATACATTGAGTATGGCAACATTGCGGTTTTGATAGAAAAGACTGACGGTGACTGGGTTTGGGAATAGTTGTCACATAGAAAAAACCTGCACCCTAATTTCGTAACATATATCTATCCGAATCTGAATAGTTTTGATCTGAAGATGATCTCTCAGAATCTGAAATTATCCCCAAAATTCATGAACAAAAATTTATTCGTTCCACTATTGGTCAACAGATGGCGCGCACCTAAAACTACAGTACTATATGCAATAATGTAATCTATTAAATATCATGGTACGGAACTCTCGGTGCGCAAGTCCGACTTGCACAATGCAAAGTGGTTTTCTTTTTAATGGTATTGATATTTTTGATTTCATTGAATTTATACGGGCAATTTAATATGGTAATCATTTAATTACCCCAACTTTACACCCGACCGTTGAAAAAGTCACCAATAAAAGAGAAATAAATATGTAAACGTGTGTGAGACTAAGCGAAGAGAATCCAGTGTTGCCATATATCAAAATTGTTATCTATTTGGGGTCAGTAATTTTAATATTAAGTAGGACTTTTAAAATTATGAGGATGTAATGTAATTATGTTGCATTGTCTGTAATCGCCAACAAAAACGATAGCCTCAAAAATCATTACAATGATGGTAATGGGATCGGATATTTTTTGGTCCTCTATTATCAAACTAGATGACGCCTAGCTGACTGATCCCTGAGAAGAAATGCCGAAACAAACGTAGAGTTTATGCTCTCTTTTAAAGTCTAAACATTGTATTATTAGAATTTTATGTGAGTCTAACAATGGAGTGCCTTTTGGAATCCATACAGAAATACTTTGAGTTTCACAAAAAGCAGTACAATTAGAGTTCAATAATATTTTTTAAAGTTCAAAATGGGTTTGAGAAGAGGTACGACTAAGTACCCACGGCTACACATCAGGCCTACATTTCCAGTTTTAGCTGAGCTCGCATGGTGTAGATTTTTCGTGCGATGACAGGTCAGCGTATACTGGAAACGTATCGCTTGACCTGTAGCTGTGCGTACATGCCTAATAAAAATCCACCTGTTTATTTCTTTTTTGTAAAGATAATTATGTGCAATATGTTTAACAATGTAGAATAAGTTACAACATTTTTTTTTAATATTTAATTAATTATTTTGTCACAGGGCAAATAAATTCCATAAGGGTTATATTATGGGGGGTGCCATAATGTAGAACACGAAATGTAAAAAAAAAAATGTTAGGTTTTTGTTTTCATAATAGGAATGCAGGCGTGGTAAATGCTATGATATATAAATATTTTGATGATTTTAACGTATGATCGTTAAATACACATTTATTACGGGCGCTTCTAATTGAAAAATTGAAATGAAAAATCCTGTTTTATTATTGATATCCTCATGATTTTAAAAGAATTTATGCTCTGGACTAGAAGACGATGATATTAAAAAATATGGATACAGTCTGTTAGACAAGGTCAAATCAATTTAGCTTGTGAAACTTTCTAGATGTGATGGATATTGAAATGAAATTGTTTATTGTATAAACCAGAAATCAAAATATTTTATTACACTTTTAATGAAACTTCAGAAGCTAGGTGCACAATTCCAATTTGGTGATTACTATGGAGAAGAGCCGACAAGAAACTATGGTTACTCTTATAAAATAACTAGCTTTTGCCAGCGGCTTCGCCCGCATGGAGGTCGGAAATTATCCCGCGGGAACATACTAACGGGATAAAAAGTAGCCTATGTCCTTTCTCAGGCTCTAAACTATCTGTGTACCAAATTTCATTTAAATCGGTTCAGTAGTTTTAGCAGGAAAGCGAGACAGACAGACAGAGTTACTTTTGCATTTATCATATTCGTGTGGATTGGCTTTTACGATGGTATCAAATTAGTGTTAATAGGTATGGGAGGACAGTGTAGGCACGTCAACAATTACCAGGTAGCAGTGGCGTAGGCACCATATAACACGATTCCTACCGGCTTGCCTTCGGGGATTCGCATTGGTAACGCTATCACTTTTAAAAATACAATAGTATTTAAATAGTGGCTACTATTGTCAATAAATATAGTTACACTACGGGTATTTAATTCACCATAACATTCAAACAACAAATAAGGTTATTTATACCTTTGTATTACAACAAAAGAGAAATGTTCTAAATTAACCCGGCGCCAAAACGTCATAATCGGGAACTAAAAATTCATACAACAGCGGTCCCGTAATGATGTCACGTGGCACCGCTTGATATGTACGAGAGCAAGCCGCTGTACAACGGGTTATGACAGAGACAGGTATAGAAAAATGCGTCAGCGATAACGAGATAGAGGAATATTGCATATTTTATTCGTTTGCATCTGTTCAATTTAATTTTATTTAATTCATTACATTCCTATATTAATTTTAGAATGATAGAAAGTATTCTTTATTGATGAGTCAGTAAGTTAAGGCCGACTTCGCTTCGGCTTCTCTTTTAGAAAAATTTACGCCTCGCCGCTGCCAGGTAGGTACTTAATAAAATCTCTAAGACTCCATAGTAATTCACAAATTGGACCCGTGCACCTGGCTTCTGACGTTTCATAAGTGCCCGTGTAGATTTATGTGAAATAAAATATTTTGATTTCTGGTTTATACAATAAACAATTTCATTTCGGTAAAAGTATTGATGTTAAAACAATAAAAGAATTGCAAAATTTAAATCAATTGAAATATGTTGAATCAATTGAAATATTTTGAATTTATTGAAATATTTTGAATTTATTGAAATGTTTTCAATCCATTGAAATTTTACATCGATTGAAAAATTTACTACAGGTTATTACAGAGTCGACGGCTGCTTGGAATGTAGTTACCGATATCTTCTATATCGGTGGAGTTTCGCATATTAATTTTAAATTGACCTTGAATAATACATTTTTGTAATATCAGCCTTTCAGAAGTAGGATGTATGCCTCGTAGATATTCATACGTACAAAAAAGGTTTATTTTTTAATATCGAACTTATTCCGATACAGATAAAGTTCTTAATTCGAAATCTAACGTCATACCAGAGTCTTGTTGTCTCTTTTGTATTAAGAATTTTACTGTTATCGGAATAAAGTTCAAAATTCAATGACTAGTTCGAACCGATGACTTTTGTAAAGACGGTTTGAGTAACTATTTCTGACTACCCTCAAAATACAATATAATTGAAATGTTATTGTCTTCTCAGTCCACTGCTAACAAAGTACATAAAGTAAATGTTATAAATATGTATATATATAGTTATTATTCAATTTCTTTACATGTATTGAGTGGGAAGACCAGTCATTCAGTTAGCCGGGATTTTTAGGCGCACTGGATATTCAACCTAGTGCTTAGCGCCTAGAGTTGAAAATCGTACGGTGTTTTTCGAAGCACAGACAAGTGTTCTGTTCGATTCTCAATGTTCGGTTCAACACAGAGTTTTAAATCGAATGCGCGTGAAAATCCTGCCACGATATTATTACGTCCGTCTACGTCTTTAACCCTAGATAGCTAATAGCTAAACTATTTTCGTTGTTACATGGTTACTAAACATTCGTCGAGCCGACTACGCCAAATAAAATGCAATTTTTGGAAAAGTATTTATTAACACGTTGAATACGATCACGCGATATCGCGTGATTCGTTGGCTCTGCATAATATGGCCGATCATGCGATATCGCGGGCTTGCTACTAACAATTTTGTATGCGCTCTAAATCTGTGGCCATATGGGATTAACCATCAATCTGTGTTTGGCACTCAACGTGTTAATCATAGGAATTTCTGGCATTGGTACATTCTTTGTATCATTATAAAACAAAAAAATAATCAAAACAGTAATTAGGAACTATTCCAGACAGCCACAGCATATATCGAAGTTGACCTAGAAGTACACGAACATGAGAATCGCGGGTAGGTGGGACGTAGAATGGATGAATGTTAAGTTATCAAGGGTTAAAGTTGTAAGTATATAGACGCTTAGGTGAAAGGAGTGGAAAACTACGGATTTTTTTGCTGACATTGAAAAACAGACTTTATAAGTATCGTCATAAAGTGTAAATTTGTATAAACATTCAACAGACCTCATCCGCACTCTGGCGAGCTCTCCCGTTCTTGTTTGAGTTTAAGATCAATTGTAATAAGGTTTAATATGCAATAACATCGGTTCTTTACGCCATTACAACTGAAAGATTGGTCTTTAAAATAAGGGTACATTTAAACATTCTTTTTTTTTTCAAACGAATATTTATTGTAAATAAAATATTTTGATGTGAAGCTAAATTGTTCTTTTTATTTTATTCCTATCCTGAAATATGAGAGGTAACAAGTTGAACTTCAATCAATGATCAGCAGAGGGTTGTGTTATGAGAGTTGTGGTTAAGTCATAATAGCTGCACGAGTCGATCGATCAGGTTAAGCTACGTTTGCTGAGGTTGGTCCAGAGATGGATAACCGTTTATATTATAACACTAGCTTCTGCCCGCAACTTCGTCCGCGTAAAATTTTTGCTTCCGTGACCCCGTCGCATCGAATTGCCTGCCAATTTTCGTCCATTTTTCGTTGCTGCTCCGCTCCTTTTGATTGTAACGTGATGTTATATAGCCTATAGCCTTCCTCAATAAATAGGTTACCCAACAAAAACATTTTTTCAATTCGGTCCATTAGTTCCTGAGATTAGCGCGTTCAACCAAACAAACAAACAAACTCTTCAGCTTTATAATATTAGTATACTGACTAGAAGCAGACCCTAAGGCCTGAAACTGCGTTAAACGGATGCCCGCACGGTTTCATACAAAAGTGGTCTATCACGGGGAACCGCGCAGGCGTCCGCGCCGGCCAACGGGGCTCGCCAACGTACGACGAATTTCGTCGCGGGGGCCCTAAGAATAATATTAATACCCCGTCGTGGTGGGACTTGCACGCTCCGAACTTTAGGTCTGTGCCGATGGAGTTTATTTTGCTGGACACTAGTTAAATAAAACTGTCGTATCCACGCGCGTAGACAAGGGACAGGTGACCGTCGCGGGGGCCCGCTTAACGCAGTTTCAGTCCTAACACAGTTGGGAAAGAGCTAGGCAAATTGATTGAGTGGTCCTTTTATTATAATCAGCCTTTATTGTTCCCAATGCTGGGACACAGGCCTCCTCTCGGTGAAGTGGGCCATAATTTACCACACGGGCCCAGTGTGGGTTGGTAGATGTCGCTTGTCTTTGAATTTTTTGGTTCTAGGACATGCCGGTTTCAGTGGTGATGAAATTATTCACACAAAGTGAAGCGCCTACATGGGTTCAAACCAACAACTCGTGAGTCGGGGCCTAGACCACCCAGGGGTTTTAAAAAGTATCATTTTCTTTTTTCCATTATACGGTAAAAACGCTTCTCTTGGTGTGGTGTCTCAGTTCCTGTTCTAGAGGTATAATTTTATTCTATGTTACGTTTTGTTTCTTCACATTAGTAAAATAATTTTCTCGTCTTGTATGTATGTATGTACGTAAATAATTAAAATATTGATATTGAAACTATTATTAAACTACCACTAAAAGAAAACTTTCATGCATATATTATAGTTATCAACAAGAAACTATATACAAACAAACATGCTTGATAGAAGGTGCAAACAAAACGTATTAAAAAAACTGAGCTGCCAATGCCAAACTAGGGATGGCCAAGTGAAAAAAATATATCGATTTTTTAAACAGTGAAAAATATCGATATATCGTCAGTTTTCGCATGATTATTAATACAGCTTGGCAAAAAAGAGTCTGGAAAAAATGAGGGCGCCTGCTTAGCAGGTATGGCCACCCTGTATACTAGAACTAAAAGTGATAAGATACTTGTTGTTTTAATCCACAAACACGAGATCCCGGCAATTCTCATCAGTCAAGATTTCAAGACTTGATATGCACACAGTCTTTTACTTTCATTGTATTTAGTAGATTGCGCATTATTTCGCTGGAATAACTTTTTATCTAAGAGTGCCATCATAATAACATAATGCAAACTTATTCAGTTTAAAAATAAATTAAATTACACTCAGGGATTGCCGATTGAACCCGATACACAAGACATAATGTTCAGCAATCACATTTGCGGCCACCATCTAGGGTATTCACAACCATTCGATGGTTGGTATGCCTGTATCAAATTTGACATGAATGATACTGAACGAATCCTGTTAATGCTGACAGTTTATAGTCGACAAGAAGGTGACTTACAGCTGCTTACTGTTGGAAACTAATCGGAAGTCAGAGAGTACCTATAGCATGTCGCATTCGAAAGGTACGGGCAATATCGAATAAACTTGAACAGTTGACTAATGAAGACGTCAGGTATGTCTATGCGGGGTACATAACATTATCACTATTCACATGGCAATGAAAATGAAGTAACACGCTAAAGTTAAGATTTTATTTAAAAAGAAAAATTTGACGTAACATAATTCTTGTATTCCTTTTCGGTGCTATGATAGATTTTTTCCATTAACACTGATGTGTCAGTTTTACATTTCTTATTTATGAAAATAGTGTAAAAATCTTTCTTACACGTTTACGGCTCCCATTACAACCCGTCTCCTCAAACTATAGGTAATATATTACGTAGAATAGGCACCTGAAAAATAATAAATATAAATTATACTTTTTTACTGTGGTATGCGATAATAGCATTAACAAAAAAAAAAAAATACTTGGCTGTTTCGTTATAGTGTTGAACTTTTGTCTAATTGCACACAGATCAAAATCGTCTAATTCTTTCTTCCGCCAACTGTTTTGGTGTTCCTCCAGGTGTAGAAAAAATCTTTAATTGTTTTCTCCTTCATTAACAATTTCTCTAAGTGTACTGTTAGATTTACCTTGAAAAAAATATAAAGACAATCATATTAATTCCATGTAGGTACATTTTTCAATTACAAGTATCAAACATCAAGAATTAACGTACACGCGATTTGTCAAACTAGAAAACATAACCTCAATAATCTATTAGTAAATAAAACAATAAAATGGCTTGAAACTTATAATACCGATAAAACTTAGTATTAGAAAGGAAAAACAATGACGGGCATTGAATAAAAGATAAATTTCTTGGATAAATACCTGTCGTGTTGGCAGTTCTTTCGTAAATATTGTCAATCGGAGACAAAATTTGTTCCGCTTCAGATTCCGCCTAATTTCTTACAAAAACTTACTATGTCACAGCTCACACCACTACTCCTTATTGTTTTATTCATTTTTTATATGTTCAAAAGCATTAATAATTGATAGTTAATTAGAAATAAGTAAAATACAACTGGGAACATAACACAATGACAGATTAGCTACTTGTTGATGATAAACAAAGCAGTGCTGCCACCAAAAAAATATTTTAGTACCAATGGTTACCACGACAGACTCTTTTTTGCCAACCTATACATATTCCCAAAACATTCAAACTTCATAAAAATAATAGACGAAAATAGTATTTTTTATTAATGCTCGAGCCTAAACAATTATATACAATTTAATCAAACCAGTAGTCATCAGATATGGACATCAGGAGGACTGTTTGATGTGCAAACGCCTGTCAAACGGCTTCTATTTTCGGGTACTGGTACCGATTCCCTTGTCCACAAACTAAACTAAATTTAAGTTCAGTGCATCTTTTTCTTTGTATTTCATTAAGAAGAGGACAAAAGAAAATTTTTAGTTTAGTCCTGTCAAATTAATCAGCGCCTGTCACTACTCCATACAAGTTTAGACGTGATTAAAAACTTGCCTACTAAAATTACGTCAATTTACGTCAAGCGCTGATTAATTTGACAGGACTAAACGAAAATTTATCTTCTGTCCTTTCCATAATGAAATAGAAAGAAAATGATGCACTGAACTTAAATTTAGTTTAGTTTGTGAATAAGGGAATCGGCACCACTGTCAGATTCACGGCTGAAGCAACCCTTTCCGAAGACACTGAAGAAGCCTGGAAAATTAGGTATTTAAGGGCGACTTCGGAAAGAACCGGTATGAAATGTTGGAAATTTATCCAAAATTTTAATGGATCAGCTTTTCTCTCAAGAAGAGAAAAGCTGTACAACAAGTAGTACACAACAGTACCTCGATCAACCTTGATCGAGGTATTGTTTTAGCTCATTGGGCACAGAGCCAGAGCTTCAAACCTCGGGCACAGTTGTTGACGACAGGGATAATAACTTTTCATACCCAAACCAAATTGAAGAAGTCCCAGAGTATTCTTGTGCTCGTGGTATTTGGATTATTCTTAGATCAGGTGAACGTGGCGGGATTTTTTAAAGTTAACGATACGCGAAGAGCATGCAAGGAGTATGTAATAACATTATTACACAAAACCGAAAATGATACGAATTCGATACTCTAAAATAAATATCGACTAAGGATATATCGCGATTAAAAAAAACGATGATATATCGATAATTGTATGGCAAAATCTCGATATTTTTATATATCGATATTTTTTCTCATGCCTATGCTAAACCGCCATATTGTTTTGGGTTGTTTACATTTTCATTAATTCCCAGAGAGGGTTGGGAACGTTTACGTGTGATTATTTTTACCTTAGATACACTTTTAATAAAATGGAATCGATGAGTTTAGGGGATGAGGAAGATATTAAACTGGATTTTGAACCCACTAAACCAATTTGTAGGTGTTGTTTGATGACCGAGAGACGGATGCTTAATGCTGTTATGTTCGATTCGTATTTTAAAGATCTTGCCGGAATAAACGTGAGTAATGAACTATTTTATGCGTACTGAACTTTTTCAAATTCTTAAGTTTAACATGTCTGCTAATTCCAAAGATATTCAACAATCATTTTTGACATTAACCTTATTTTATCTGTTTTGAACACATTTTGAAAAGAATGTTCCCAATTCTGTGTTTAATGCTTGTCATGCAGTTTTAGCGAAGGCATTAGGCTTCTTCCTAATTATTTTGTGGTTTATGCCACAATTTTAGTCAAATTATCATTTACTTAGCTATAACTTGGAAAGTTTGTTAGGTTGCCAATTCTATGAGTTTTCATCATACTTCTGCCCATAACCCAATTTATTTGTGGTCGGCGCAACATATCTTTTTCTTCCACACTTCTCTATTAGTCGTCATCTCAGTAGTCATCCCCTTTCTATCCATATTATAATTCACACAATCCATCCATTGTTTGTTTGGTCTCCCGCTACTAGTTCACATAAATAGACTTGCATATAATATTTTCTGTATGATATTACATAACATCAAGTATCATTATCCAGGGTATAGACAGAGGTGTACCTATATTGAACCCACACTTTACCACTTATTCATTTAAATTTTTCAGATCTTAAAATATAGTTCGTAAACAATTTAAACAATCAAAATATATTCCATGTGGGGCTGAACGTAAACAACAGCATCATTCCATTTCTTCAGGGCAGCACCATTACATATTGGTCTTTTGGAGACAGTGGTGGCCCAGTGATAACGACCACAACATACGAGTAGTAGGTCGTGAGTTTGAACCCAAGCAGGCTCTTTACTTTGTGTAAATTATTTCATCACCACTGCTCTCAAAACGGTGAAGGAAAACATCGTGAGGAAACCGGCATGTCTTAGAACCAAAAATTCGAAGACATTTGTGTTAACCTGTACTGGGCTCGCGTGGTGGATTATGGCCCACTCCCTCTCACCGAGAGGAGGCCTGTATCCCAGCTGTGGGAACATTATAGGCTGCTGATGTGTGTGACATGGAGTGACTCCCTATCTGACATTCACAACCCAGTATGATAACCCAGTTTGTAAACTATAAACAATAAATAAATAAATATCTTAGGACAACCAACACACCGTTATCTGGTCCCAAACTAGGCAGAGCCTGTACTATGGCAACCAGACAACTGATAAACATACTTATATATATTTCTAAATACATACTTATTATAGATAAATTACACCCAGACACAGAACAAATGATCGTGCTCATCACACAAAGATTTGTCCTGGATGGGAATCGAACCCACAACCTCAGTCTTAGCAGTCAGGGTCACTAACCACTAGACTAACAGGCCAGTCAACTATCTGTGTGCCCAATTTCATTTAGTAATGATTACCCAAACTTATACATTTATAAAATTAAATTCGGATACAACTGTGTTTCCAGGTAATAGAATCTGATGGTCTACCGCAGTGGCTGTGTTACGAATGCGCCACACTGCTGCAGAAGTCGGTGAGGTTCAAAAATAAGATGCTGCGGGCTCACACGATGCTGTACGAGTATCTTATAAGATGCGCGCCCGTGAGTATCATTGTTTTTTAGATTTTTTAGATTTATTTGCAATTTAATGTAGGTACAGGTATAAGATGGTATATCATTAAGTGTTTCTGCTATCTTAAAGCAAAGTCGTAAACAAAAGAGTCGTAAAATGAAATGAATTGCACCGATCCCAGCATGGTTTGACCAGACTCGATTAATCGAATGAACCCCAAGATTTGCACTAGCCTTTGAAGTCTCATGTTTCATGGTGCTACATAGGCCATTGCATATCAAGTAGTAGACAGGGGGGCGCTGTAATAGTAGGGAAGATGTGCCCATAGGATAGGAAAGGATTACGAGCCTACTGACTATGCAGCCTTAAGTAAGGATTGGACTAGTGGAGAGAAGGGTGATATTTGTCTATAGGAGGGCATCTTTTCACGTCGTCGCCGGCATGTTGATCCAGGTCGAGCTTCACCGATGCATCTTTTGGTGAAGTTAACCGTTTGCTTGGCTCTTTTCTATGTCGAGGCTTCGCTATGTTCCGTGTTGTTGTTTTCTTGGTCGTCTTCTGAGTTCTCGCTGATATCAGTTTCTGGTTTTTTGTAGATATCACTAGCCCCTTTCTTGATCTTATTTCTGTCTCCAGCCGTGTCCCTCCAAAACTGGATTTCCCGTAAACAAAAGAGTCGTAAAAACTAAAAAAAAAACACAATTGTTATACTACCATCATTCTCCTGCTCTTATTCCAATTTATTAGTGGTCGGCGCAACATGTCTTTTTCTTCCACACTTCTCTATTAGTCGTCATCTTGGTAGTCACTCCCTTTCTACCCATACCATCATTCACACAGTCCATACATAGTTTCTTTGGTTTCCCCTACTCTTATAACCATCGACATTCATACTCAGAACTTTCCTAAGGCATTTGCCTCATTCCTCCGCATCACATGCCCATACCATGATATAGTATATTTCATTACAAGTGCGGAAAGGCTGTCATTGCAAAGAGTTCCGACAAATGTCTACCCGAGCCGAGGCGCAGCCGAAGGCGAGGGTTGACAGTCGGAACAAGTTGCAATGACGGTTCCGCAGGTGTACTGAACGACTATTTTTAATACAGTTGCGAAAAAATGAAGCAATTTAATAAAATAATAAAAACACAATAAACTCAACTAACTAATCATTTATTTCTTATAAAAGTTATAGTACACATGTACATTGAAATTGGTACAGTTTTTTAAAGTAACTGGGGAAGTTTTAGGTTGCATATTTACTGTTTGAGACAAACTATTATTAATTTCGTATGATTGTTCATGTATATTTGTCATACAATGGCGTTTGCTAGTTGATGGAATTGGATCTGATGAATTATCATTATCAACGAAGGTAGATGGACGAACGTTCTCTTCAACATGTGAAGAAGACGGACTGGACCTTAAATTAATGGATTGTGTGATTTTTTTCCCAGTTTCTAGTTTGTTGTTTAATGAATCACCAATATAGCTTTCTGCAACTTTGTCTGATTTCCAACCTCCTAGTCGCTTTAAGGACGTCAAATTGGCTCCTGAATCTGCCAATAATGTAGCAGAGGTCCTCCTGAAGCTGTGCCCAGTATAATACTCAGCATCCGGCAGACCAAGAAACGTTGCTATTTCTTTTGGCATATTACCAAATTTGTTTATCCCGATTGCTTGAGCTGTACACTTCCCTTTTTGGTAATTTTGAAAAAAACGGTCGGTTTTTCCTTTTTGGGACCGCTGATTCATATATTTTTGCACTATTCTAAGAAAATCTCCTTCAACAACAAAGCTTCTCGGTATCTTATTTTTTGTGTTCGGAATCTTGATTAGTAGCATTTTTCCATGGGCTTCAATATCTTTTAAAGTAATATTGGCTAACTCCTCTCTGCGGCAAGCTCCAACAACGCCAAAAATCAGAGCAACCTACAAAAAAAGGGATTTGATTAATATTTTTTTAAATAATGTTTTGACTGTATTTTGCGATTTCGTAAACTGAATACTAAAGAAAAATATAAGTACTTATTAATAAATTACCTTTGTGGCTAAATAACGATCATCGGGAGCTTCGTTCAAAAACCTTTCCACTTCATTGGATGTTAATATTTTCGACTTTTTACTTGTAAAACCGTCTGATTGTCGTTTTAAGAAAGCATTTAATTTTGGGTATTCACTTATATCCACGTTGTTCCTTATTTTCAGCATACTTTTTATCATCGAAAATCTCGACCATAACGTAGACGGTTTTAATTTTGCTGAGAGTTCGGAGAAGTATGCCAACATAACATTTTCTGAAAAACTATTTGCTTTTTTCTCTTCTCTCCACGCAATAAATTCGTCGTATGTAGATATGTAACGACTTTTTGACTTTTCCGGTAAAATGTTCTCCGAAGCATTTTGTGCAATTATACTGAGTTCCGGTGGTGTTAATTCAAAAAAAATAGGGTCGAAATTACTCATTTTGTGCAACAAACAACTAAACTCGCAAAGAAAATTTCTGGAAAATGGCGCCAACCGTATAATATAAGCAGAGTTTTTTTTTTCACCCATTTTGGTAGGCAAAGGGAACTATCCATACAGCTTAGTCTTCAGTAGATTTTTTTTATTGATATGAAATGAAAATGAAATTTAATGAGATGAAATGAAATGAAACCTAACCTAACTCATTCAATTAAATCATTAAATCTGATATTGAAATAAATTAGTAGCTTCTTTTTAGAAATATACGTATTTGTATGAATCACAAAAACTCTTTAGTAAAAACTTCATGGTTGGTTTTTCTTTTTAATAGACATTATTTTGACAGTTGGGAAAGAGAACGCACGAGTTCGGGAAAGGTAAAAAAAAAGCACTAGTATGTAATAGCCCACATCCCGAACGCTATACGTCCCTGCAATACACCACTTTTTGAGCAACTGTATTAAAAACTAATTTCCACATGACTTTTCAAGAATAAGATAGTTGAGTTTTGATTATTATAAAACAATAATAAATATTATTTTATTATTGTTTATTCGAAAAGCATCTGATATGTGTTTTGTTTACACTTCATCCTGGCCCGTTGGTCTCGTGGTCGCAAACACAACTTCTGTGCGTAGGGTCCTGGGTTCGATTCCGAAGTCGGGCAAAATGTGGCTGGGTTTTTCCATTGAGAATTTCTTAGTAACAGCCTAGAATTTGGAAGTTGGCGGTGTTATAACCACCGTGCCTCGGAAAGCACGTTAAGCCATGGGTCCTACTCCTGATCTCTCTCCGGTCGTGTCGGATTGCTGTCCCATCGGTCTATGAGAGTGAGGGAACAGTGAGTGCTCCTGTGTCTGCGCACACACGCCTGCACTATAATATCTCCCGCGCCGATGGCTAGTCTCCGTTGAGAGTTTCTAGTCTGGACTAAATATATGCTGCTCAGGTTAATTCTTATGCAATCACTCATCAAAGGGAAATTATTAACACACTAGATAAAAAGTAGACTACGTCCTTACCCGGGATTCAGACTATCCATGCGACTTCGTCCGCGTTAAATTTCTTGTACCCCCGACCCTTCCCGTCGCGTACCCGTGCGATTTTCCCCGTTTTTGCAAAATTTTTCATTACTGCTCCGCTCCTCTTAATTGTAGCGTATGTTATATAATCTATAGCCTTTCTCAATAAATAGGCTACCCAACACAAAAAAAAAAACAATTCGGACCAGTAGTTTCTGAGATTAGCGCGTTCAATCAAACAAACAAACAAACTCTTCAGCTTTATAATATTAGTATAGATAATGCTAGTAGGATTATATATTATACTAGCTGACCGTACAGACGTTGTCCTGTTTCCTAGAACTCGATAGCAGCGCCACCTACCAGGTCCAATAGTGATTCTAAATCATCCAAAAAATTCATTCAAATCGGTCCAGCCGTTTAGGAGGAGTTCAGTGAAATACACACGTACAGTAGAATTATATATATAAAGATAACACATAAAAAAACACATACAGTACGCTGCGAGTACTACGCACCTGATCTTTCTGAAGAACATTACCAATAAGGTCACTATATGTCCTCCTAGGGTGTCCCCTCCCCATGACCAAACCATCTAAGCATACTTTTTTCAATTTTTGTCACTACTTCTTTTAATCCACACCGTTGTCTTACTATAATGTAATCTATACTATATGTATATTGTTATGTACAATTGTTTCAGTTTCCGATTGAGGCTCAGGATGAAGAGCTGTCGAAGTACGCCAGTCCTCACTTGAGTACCACCAGTGTACTGACCATAGATATAGTGGGCAAAGGCAAGACTGGATACCAACAGGTTCTAGAGGTGAGTGACCAGCTCAAATCTTAATCTAGATTTAAGTAAGCAGGCAATGGGTAGCTCGCCGCCCGGTAAGGACCAGGCCCAGGCCAGGCAGGTTCCACGCGCGCCTCAACGAGATGTCAGCAGTACTGAAGGGGTCTACTAGGACCGATGCCTGCCGGGGTCGCGAGATTGTTGAAAAGAGACACCGTGACCCTGGCACATGGGCAACTGAAGGAACACGGGTGGGATTTAGTCAGTAAAAGTCTGACACGCCCTCTCGCTCCGTCCAGAGCGGGAGACGTCATTTAAAGATTTCCCATCTACAAAAAAAACAATTGCATATCTAGATCCCTCCGTGCCTCGGAAAGCCCGTTAAGCCGTTGGTCCCGGCTGTCTTTCGTAGATCTTAGACAGTCGTTACGGGTCGTCAGAAGGCCGAAAGTCTGACAACGAGTCTTACCAAGGGGTATTGTATTACCCAGTAACTGGGTTGTGGAGGTCAGATAGGCAGTCGCTCCATGTAACATACTGGCCGTATCCGGTTAGACTGGAAGCCGCCCCAACATAGTTGGGAAAAGGCTAGGCAGATAATGATGCAAGCGTGATGTTTTGTAAATATTTATTTTCAGCATGAAAAGCAAGTTCAGTCTTCTGGATTAGACGACATTGATATACAAATGATTAGTAAAATGGAAGAAGATATTGTGAAAGAAGAAAATGGTTTCTCAGACTATGAAGATAATATTACTTTAGAAGAATTTAGGTAAGACACCAAAATTTATTTATTTTTCATCGACTTAAAAAAAATGTTTCTGTCATATTTTTTTGGTGGGTGCAGTGCAGCGGTATTAACAGTGACTTAGAAGTCGTAGGTCGCGGGTTCGAACCCAGGCAGGCGCTATACTTTGTGTAAATAATTTCATCACCACTGCTCTCAAAACGGTGAAGGAAAACATCGTGAGGAAACCGGCATGTCCTAGAACGAAAAATTCGAAGACATGTGACATCTACCAACTCGCACTGGGCCCGCGTGGTGGATTACGAGTCACTCCATCTCACCGAGAGGAGGCTTCGTCCCAGCAGTGGGAACATTATGGGCTGGTAATGATGCTGACCTATGTGATACACGCTGTTAAGACAAAATAGTGATTCATCATACTTTCAGCCGAAAGACGTCCACTGCTGGACATAAGCCTCCCCCCATTTGGAGGTGTTTGCCATAATCGCCACGCTTGGCAGGCGGGTTGGCGATCGCAGTATGGTGATAAAATGCATAGAGAACGCTGCTGCCCATTCTCTAGTAAGTCCCTTAGTCGCCTCTTACGACACCCACGGGAAGAAATGGGATGGTGCTATTCTTTACGTCCGGCATCACATGGTACGATGTGTGACTCCTACCAACCTGCACTAGGCCCGCGTGGTGGATTACGGCCCACTCCGTCTCACTGAGAGGAGGTCGGTGTCCCAGCAGTGGGAACAATATAGGCTGATGCTTTTGATACACGCTGTACAAATAAAATAGTGGTTCACACTCCTCATCATCGTCATCATCATCATCACCGTCGTCGTCATCACCGTCGTCGTCATCATCACCATCAACATAATCACCAGCAACATAATCATCATCATCATCAACATAATCATCAGCAACATAATCATCATCAACATAATCATCAACATAATCATCTTCAACATAATCATCATCATCATTTCAGCCGAAAAACGTCCAATGCTGGACATGGGCCTCCCTCAATTTGGGGAACTTGGCTATAATCGCCACGTTTGGCAGGCGGGTTGACGATCTCAGTATGATGGTAAAATGCATAGAGAACGCTGCTGCCCTTTCTCTAGTAAGTCTCTTATTCGCCTCTTCCGACACCCACGGGAAGAAATGGGGTGGTGCTATTTTTTACGTCCACACGGAACAAAATTAAATGTAGATACAGTATGTAAGGTAATATTGGTTTAATATTTCAATATTATTTTTATGTTCCCAGATCCGTAGCAACGAAAATGATAGAAGATGACATAGCGTCGTTGTTACAAGAGGCAGGCTCAATAGAAATTAAAGAAGAACCCGGCATCAAGAGGAAGAAGACGAAAGAAGTCAAAGTTAAAAAGAAGAAGAAAGTAACGTAAGTTTACTCACATGCTCGCTAGGGGCTGTCCATTAATCACGTGAGGCTGGAGAGGGGGGGGAGGGATCCATAAAAATCACGAAATATCACAAAGGGGGAGGGGGGTGTAGTAATATATCACGTGTACTTATTTTTATAATAAAAGATGATACTCCCGTCAAACGTCCCTAATGAGAAAAAAAAAATTTAAAAAAAATAGTGCCCCAAATGTCGCGTGTGCACCCGTTGGATCATAAGAGCCCTCTTACAAAATTTGAACGCTCGAGTTTAGGTAAAAGACGGCAATCTTATGTATGTGTGCGTAGCTATCCACACATGCACAATACAAACAGTGTAACGCGAGTGTCGAGCCGGTCTAAACAATCTTGATCCGTTAGAATTATAATGCGGTATTTAGATATTTATGAAAATACTTATTTTATTTATCCAGTCTAATAAAGATTTCTAGACTAATAAAAAAAAATACAACTATATGTTATGTAAAGTATACAATAAAAATAAAAAATTAAAACAATTACATATTGGTGCCGATTCTGTTGTACACCGAACTAAAGTAACGAAACTATCTCTAAAATTGCTTACTTTTAGCTATGAGAATTGTTACGCTATTCTGCAAGAAATAATCTCTTTTAAAAATTATTTTGACACGACTAAAATCAAATTTGACAATCGCGACTCAACGTGATATTTTTAGGGTTCCGTTGCCAAATGGCAAAAACGGAACCCTTATAGATTCGTCATGTCTGTCTGTCTGTCTGTCCGTATGTCACAGCCACTTTTCTCCGAAACTATAAGAGCATGCTGTTGAAACTTGGTAAGAAGATGTATTCTGTGAACTGCATTAAGATTTTTACACTAAAATAGAAAAAAAAACAATAAATTTTTGGGTTCCCCATACTTAGAACTGACTCAAAAAAAAAAATTTCATCAAACCCATACGTGTGGGGTAAAATGGTATTGAGGTTTCTAATATATTTTTTTTCTAAACTGAATAGTTTGCGCGAGAAACACTTCCAAAGTGGTGAAATGTGTGTCCTCCCCCCGTAACTTCTAAAATAAGAGAATGATAAAACTAAAAAAATATATGATGTACATTACCATGTAAACTTCCACCAAAAATTGGTTTGAACGAGATCTAGTAAGTATTTTTTTTTTAATACGTCATAAATCGTAAACCGCAATTTACCTTTCATTCAATCAACTCAAATATAAAAATTAAAAAAAAAAACATTTAATTTCATAAACATAAACCTTATGCATAAACCGAGAATACATACAGGTTTGTACGGAAACCTCGGTGCGCGAGTCCGACTCGCACTTGGCCGGTTTTTTTCTTTTGGCTTCGCAACTTAGTACTTGTGCGCTACGCAATGAACTTGCTGAGATACGAAGGCGTGCGCAAGGGGGCATCCTGGACGTGTTTTATATGGAATTTTTCATTTTTGTTTGAAAAATAAAAAAATATATTACCCACGTGTTGAGATTTATATGTGTGGGGTTTTATAAAGGGGGTCGAAAATTTCATTATTTTTGCGATAGGACACGCAATTTTCGAGATATAAGCAAAAGAAAAAAAAAATACAGTACTGTTTTTGCACGTGAGGCGAGGCGTTGCCGTTGGTGTGAATTTTTGTTCATGACCACTAGTTTTACTCCACACCTTTTTAATCGCGATTAAATTATTTTAGTCAAAATTTTTCTACAATCTATTAAAATAATGCTTTACTTGATAATTAACGTAACTCTTATTTAAAAAAAAAATGCGAAGAGTAGCAAAATGTTGTAGTCGTAGTATATTTTTGCCGTCATGATACGAGTACCCGTAAACTGAGACGCGGGAAACATTGACATAGGTCCTTCCCCGTTGGGCGCTTGCGCCGTACTAAACGCTGCCCGCTTGTGCATCGTAATTTATTCTAATTTAGAGTGATTTCAAAAACGATATTATGTCTAATTAAATAAACAGATTTAAATAAAACTTGAGAATTCGATTTGTTATAGAGCATACTTTATATTGACATGAATTTTTTAATGTAATTATGCTTTATTCAAACCAAAAAAACGCGATAAAATTGCGAATAAATCATAAAAATTGCCATAAGACTTTATTTTTTTTACTAATTAATGTTATTAAAAAACAATATTGTTGTACTAAATGTAACAACTAGATTATATGTCTGTTGTGTATTTTTTTTACTCAAATTTCTACATATTAATGATAGAAATAGGAGTCTGAAATTGACCCTGCGCTGATTTTTACGAAAACTAGTTGTGGGAGATTAATTACTACAAAGTAAACAAATAAGTTTTTGTAAATGTTCTACTAAAAGTGACAAAACAAAAGATTGATCTATTTTTTACATGTATTCGTCAATGCCAGAGTATTTATAATGATGAGATAAGAGGTAAATAAGGCGACTAAAATCTTAGATATTCGCGCAAAAATGTAAAATGGCTCATAAGAATTCTTTTTGCCTAAAATTAACTTTGGTAGATTAAAATTAACGATTTAATTAATCAAAAAATTTCAAAAAAAACGGGCATATTTTCTTATGTTCCCCCGGGGGCTCATAAGGACGTTTGACGGACCTGTATTTTATAAATATTAAATAAATAAGATTCTTTGTAGGTACTAAAAAAATCATGTGATAAGGTAGGGAGGGTAGTCTTAAACCTCACCATGTATCACGGGGGAGAGGGCGGGTTCAAAAATGCCAAATAAAACATCACGTGATTAATGGACGGCCTCCTAGATTTTCTCCACGGCTTTACTCGTGTGCAGGTAGGTGGGGCAGGTTTTTGTATAGTTGGCAGGCAAATAGTGATGTTTTTTGCCATCCCTACTGCCGTTTCAGCCAAAGAAATTTAGCTTTATTGCAAGGAAAGGCTCATTTTTAAATGCTTAAAGTAAGAGATGATAGATAGCTATGTTAAAGTAATGACATGAAAGTAAACACATGAAAAGTAGGGTTAACATGATTTTTTATTCCCGGTTTCTGAAGTTCCCAGTTAAACCTATATGAATAAATAAAATTTAGGTGTCTTTTTGTAATTTCAAATTAACAGCTTTAAGTTTATGTGGCACTTACGTAAAAAAAAACATTTTTGTCTGTCTATTTGTTTGTTCCGGCTAATCTCTGAAACGGCTGGACCGATTGTGACGGGACTTACTTCACGACTTCACTCATAGATAGCTGATGTTATAAGGAGTACATAGGCTACTTTTTGTCTGTGTAGCACGTACCTGTGTTTCATAGAAAACCAAACAAATAGTAGAAAACAATGCAAAAATTATTTATTTTATATTTTTTAGGTCGGCTAGCTACAAAAGCGGGTTTTTCGTTTATTTTTTTGCTATTCTAATGATCCTAGCCAAGATAATGGCATTGCCATCGGTCCTTGATAAGTATGCAAAGTTTCAAATTAATTTGACATTTTGAAGGGGGTGAAAATCATGTTTAAAGATTCCGTTACATAGATACATACTGAGCTAAATAGTGTTAAAAAAAACCATGTGTACAATTCACACGTGGTAGAAGTGAAACCTTCAAAAAATGTAGCTTCAGGATAATGAGACGAAATGTAAAATTTCGGGAAGAGGATAATTTTAGGTTTTAGTAATGATCATAGTGATACAAAGTTTGATAATTATTTTACATTTAATAAGAAGCGGTAAGAAGCGGCTTTCAGTCTAACCGGATGCAGCTGAGTACCAGTACTGTACATGGAGCGACTGCCTATCTGACCTCCACAACCCAGTTACTGGGTAATACGATACCCCTTGGTAAGACTGGTTGTCAGACTTTCGTGCTTCTGACGGCCCGTAACGACTGTCAACAATCTACGTGCTTTCCGATGCACGAAGGAGTCTCGGTTTGAACTGGACGGTCACCCATCCACCTCCGCTAGCTTAACCTGATTTTACACTTGTTTAACTTTACATATCTTGTTGTTTTCAGTAAAACAACTCCTGAAGAAGAGATGACGGAAAGAAAATCTTCAATAAGAAAACCTATAGAATTGGATCCTACTAAGATCAGAATAGTCACTCTGAATCCTGAGGAGCAAATTAAACAGAGAGAGGTATGTAACACTAGCTTCAGCCAGCGGCTTCGCCCGCTAGATGTTTAAAAATATCCCACAGGAACGTACTACCGGGATCAAAAGTACCCTATTTGTTAATCTAGGTAAACAATGTCTTATCGCATTGCTTGCTTTGTCTTATCCATAGAGCAACACGGACCACCGGCGGACCGGAAGGGAGACGCCATAGCGTTTTTTCCCGATACAAAACTGTCTGTCATTTTTTGCGGGGGGAAATCTGCTCTACCCACACTTTCTCAAATTCTCACACAAAAATAATCGTCTGTTACTACGAAACTCACACATAAAAATTAAAGCACACACTAACAATTTCACACACACATAGATACATTATGTATCGAAACAGTACAATGAGATGACGCAACTACACTGACAAGTTGCTTACAGCCGTGGTTGCAACTACTGTCGATACGCATTATCGATAAATTCAAGAACTCGGTTCGGAATATTACGTTTAAAAAGTGATACAAAGATAGATATTATAATAAAGATTGACTTTATTTATTATGTATTACATTAATTATCATTTAACAAATAAAATGAAGGTTTACGTCATTTTAAAAGCTAGTTATAGTTGTATCTATCACTGGTTTTTAAAGTGGATTAGTTTTGTATAAATATGAATACATTTTTGTGGGTCTGCTTTTTGACTTGATTGACGAAGTACACGGAGAGGTCAACGAATCAGGAATAGTGAGAGTGGCACTAATAGCATCATAGATGATAGTCTGCCATTTGGTAGAGTGAATGATTTTTAATGACTCTGGCAAATTAGGTTTAAAACTGTTAATTTTTCAAGTTGAGAAATCTAAGCTTAATTTCGCCACTATGACTAATGTGTAGTACATCAGGTGGACTGTACACTGTTTTACCTTTTCGTGATATATAAAAAACTTCCTGGACAAATACAGTGTGGCGTTAGAGTTCGCCAACACATGAAAGTCAGAGGTCTTGAAATGATTTGAGCAAATTACACTATTTCTTGTGGGAATCCAGGTTAGTCTATTATTACAAAATTTCTTCCATGTATCCATTTTTTTTTTTTTTTTTTTTTTCAGGATGGGAAATCATCAAATGACTTCTCCCGCTCTGGGCGGAGCGGGAGGGCGTGTCAGACTTTTACTGACTAAAACCCACCCGTGTTCCATCAGTTGCCCATGTGCCAGGGTCACGGTATCTCTTTCGAACAATCACGCGACCCCGGCAGGCATCGGTCCTAGTAGACCCCTACACTGCTGCTGACATCTCTTTGAGGCGCGCGTGGAACACTGCGCGCCGTCGACCCGAGCTTGGTCCTTACCGGGCGGCGAGCTACCCATTGCTCGCCACCCGCAAGCTCTCCATGTATCCCTTAAATTTGGATCTTTAGGAAACCTGCAATGAATAAATAAAAAAAGAATTGTGTCGTTTTTATAAAACTACGATAAAAGTGAAACATTTTTCACACTAAAGACATTAAACTACAAATTTTCGGAATATATGCAATAGCTTAATAAAAAGACTTAATTTAATGTTCATAGGAAATAAGTTAAATAATAAATTCAAGCACTCAAAATTGAAATAAATCCATAAACAACAACATGCACCAGCGAGCGCCTTTCACTTTATCCCTACTTCGCGGCCGACTGTCACGCGACATGCAACACACAGACGAAAAAGTGTGAGACGAAGTAATAAAAGTTTTACTTTAAAAAAAAGTGGTTGAAGTTCACACTAAGTAATTTTAATAAAACGTGTTAACCCGTAAGTTTTGTAATATTTTTAATTTATACAACTATGTACATTAATATACAGCTTACATTATTATAATATTTTAAATAAATCAGAAAACTTATTCTCAAAAATGTCTCTGTATGAATATAGACTCCTTTGCCAAATTTATCGATAGCTATCTACTAACAAACCAGTAACAACACTATCGCTCGGTGACAGCGTCTACTCGGAAACAAACTCGGATCAGTCGCTCGACCGATCCGCATATTGTATGAGGGCGAGCGGCCTGTGTTGGTAAACAAATCCGAAACAACACGAACGATAATATTGTAATTTTTAAGTTTTATGGAAGTAAATGGGAATAATGTGATTAAATATTAGTTACATATGAAAGGTAACGCCATCTTATTGTAAATTTGACGTGGCAGATCTCTTTTTGCAGCAAAATACAGAACAATTCGTCATTTTAGTAGGACATCAATTTAGTCGCGCAACTAGATTTAATCTACTGAGCAGTGCGGCTGCAACTAGTTTTATTATACGCATAGGACCGCGTGGACTTGTACTTTGACAGAGGGGAACGCCTGCGTATGGCTACTCCCCTCTGGTCCGTGTTGCTCTATGGTCTTATCCGACCCAGAGATAAAAAGTTCCACAGAAAATTCAACTCCCCATTTCACCCTCTTAGGGATGGAATTTCAAACAAACCCTTTCTAAGTGGATTCCAAATTTCAGTGGTTTAGGCTGCGCGTTGATTTATCAGTCAGTCATTCAGGATATACAGGATAAATTTTTAACCAGTGTGCAAATTTTAACAAATTAACTTTAAACGAGTTATAATAACCACGCAATTTTTATTTTGATATACAACATTATTTTTAGTGTATGCGAAACCTGAATATAGTTTGTTCAGAATCAGTAACTGAATCGATTCCAATCATTTTTACACCATGTTATATTTTGTCCCAAAAATATTTAATTACGCTTAAAAGTTAGTATCCGCAATCATCTGTTTGCACACGGGTCACGAGTTCACGACAGGTCATAGCGCGGGCTAGGCGGCGTGTACGCACTGCTGCGGGGCGGCGACGGCGTTCCGCTCAGTCGCCCGAATGCCATCGATCGATGCATACGTATCGCGAGCGCGCGACCGCCGTGAGCCCTGGCTAAAGTGTTTTGTTTAGATTTTAAAATTATCATGTCTCTCTCGTACTCAAACGTCCGTACACTCGCTGTTTGTGGTGGTGTGGCAGTGCGTCAGTGCTTATGAGAAAGACGGGCCCTTTTTTAACAGTTGCTTCAGTTTGTTTGAGTGAATAGTGATTACGCCAATTATTGTAGATAGTGATGATTAACATTTTTAAACACGCAAAGATAGTCAAGGGTACAAATTTATTATTTGTTTACAGCCTGCTGTGGTTCAGTAATGCGATGTTTAACAATTTTCATCCATTTTGAACTTTAAGTTGTTGACATAAGGTGCAACAAATGGCATTGATTACATTTTACCACCTACTACTGCATTTACGAATAAATTACATAATAATATCTACCTACACTTGACCATTACGACAGTCCAAAGCCTGCAAGCGTGATGGAAAATGTTTATCACCAACTAATACATAAACAATCACTGTGGCAAATTATTATCAATGAGTGAGAGTGAGAGCCGCGCGCGCGGCTGGCGTGGTGCCCTCCGGTAGGCTGCATATGTTTTTGCGAGGACAATCAGGTACCGTAACAAGCTTATAACTTTGTGATTATTAATGATACAGTTTTGAAATTTTTTTCATAGATTCTTTACATAAAAATACTAGACCCGTATTTCGGGTTTCGCATAAACAAAAACTAATATTGTATATTATCTTAGTACCAAAAAATTAAGTTATCGTTAACGAAAGATGTTTATTTTAAAACTGGTTTTTATGGTAACTTGCGCGAGGCGCCGGCGCGGTGACGAAGGTGAATGACTGAGCGTAGCTACAAGTACCTACCAGCTGTTCGATCGGTCAAAATTCTAAGAAGTTCGAAGTACCTACTTGTGGTTACTGATTCATTACTATTGTCGATATCATATTACGAAATATGTAGGGTGTCCACAGTTTACTGATTTAAAAACAGTATTGAAAAAATTGTTGAAATGTGTTTTATTAGATTATTTATTTTTAAATATTTTTTGATGGTTCAGTATCAGACTGAACTGAAAAAAAAATCCTGTATAGATGTCGCATATTATATCTTTGTAGCGGCATCTACACCGCCCCAGCCAACTACGCAGCACACTGTTGTCACGTGAAGTTCTACATCGCGCAAGTATAGTTTACCGCGCAACTAGCACTATGGGACGTTCTTCTATTTTATCGACCTGCATATCTGCTCCGCAAAAAAAAATTATTGCTCCAAAATACAAAATTTCTTTTTTTTCTTTCCAAAAATACACTTGACAATGCAACAATTATAATATCCTCAAAACTAGATTTTGATCATTAATATTTTTTACAAAATTATTGTGACATAGTATACGAAAAACGTAACGGAGGTGTTTTACATACAAATAAAGTGTGTCCCTCTGTGACCACTAATGTAAAGAAACTGCTCTCGTGAAAAGAAATCACATGAAAGTTTTTATCCAAAAACATTTATTGAACTATTTAACCTTTGTTATCTATACTAATTGGCTTCTTCAGCTTTATAATATTAGTATAGTTAGTAAATACATAGATATTATAAAGCTGAATAGTTTATTTGTTTGTTTAGTTGAACGCGCTAATCTCAGGAACTGCTGGTCCGAATTGAAAAATTCTTTTTGTGTTCGGTAGCCCATGTCTTGAGGAAGGCTATAAGCTGTATAACATTACGCTACGATCAAAGGGAACGGAGCAGCAACATAAAATGAACGAACACTGGCAGGCAATTCGATGCGACGGGAAGGGTCAGGGTAGAAAAAATTGACGCGGACGAAGTCACGGGAAGAAGCTAGTTAAAGAATAAAATATTAGCTGCCTCCTGACGTATATGATTCTTGTTGCTACCTTCTGTCACTCATTGTATGGTACAAAATAATGTGCGTTAGCAATTTAGACCTTGCTCACTATACAATAGTTTTGGGCATAGTAGTTCGCGCTCCCTAACGAACTACTTCGCTCTTCTAGTTCGTCAGCTACCAGCTCGAATCAAAGAGAGGCAGATCGATCGCTCGTTTTGATTTTGCTCCTACTGCATGGGACAAGATTATGGAATTTTCTACTTTTACCCAAACAAATTTGGACTCTAAAAACAGCAAAAACCTTTGAATGATAATTCATAAAATGATCATGATTGTAAAAAAATACCAAGGTTTATTGTTGCAATAAATAACTAGTTTAGTGATTACAAAAACCTTTTTGTAAAGCGAGGATGGCGTCAACCGAACTAATACACGCGACAAATCCCGTGTATTAGTTCGGTTGACGCCATCCTCGCTCATTCGGTCACGAACTAACGAACTACGGATCGGGGAATGAGCGAACTAGTTCGCTTAGTTCATCTACGGGAGCGCTCTTACGACCTAGTTCGTTCGTGAACTACACAACACTAATAAACGAGTAAGTCGCTCGCAAACAATAAAAGGAGGTGCGTGTGTTTATTTAGGGACCGCTCTGTCACTTCCAAATATTATTGAAATTTCTGTCTTTCAATATTATTTTATTCATTCCTGGAGTTTGGTTGAACGCGCTAATCTCAGGAACTACTAGTCCGAATTGAAAAAAAAATGTTGTTTTGGATAGCCTATTTATTGAGAAAGGAAGGCTAAGGCTATATACATCATGCTACGATCAAAAAGAGCGGAGCAGCAACGAAAAATGGTCGAAAACTGGCAGGCGACGGGAAGGGTCAGGGGAGCAAAAATTTGACGTTGTCGAAGTCGCGGCCACAAGATAGTATTTCATATATGCCCAGTTTTATGCACAAATTATAAATACGCGAATGCGGAGAATCTCGAACACTACTATTTTACACCTCTGTCACGAGGCACCTCTGTCACAAAAATGTGACGGAGTGGTATAACTCGTAACGGAGTGGTCGTTTTTGTATGAAACTTGGAGCCTTAGTTAATTTTCATAATATACTATTATTTTGTTAATTTAAGGTGTTATCATCAGGTAAATGGAAAAATGACATTATCCGTGGCTGAAAGACAGCGCCGGTATCGTGAAAAAAGGAAACTTAACCCTGAAATCGTTGCAGAATTGAAACGTAAAGATTTAGAAAGTTATCATGCTCGTAAAAAGTTAGTTAAAGATATGACACCTAAAGAACACGAAAAAATAAAAAGACAATGGCAGATTAGAACTAAGAAGAGAAGAGAACGACAGAAAGCTCTGGGTTCTACACCCAAGTTTCTCCTTCAAGTCTCAGACTACATCCATGAAGTCCTAGATCTCGTTCACTTAGTCCAGCCTCGTCTATGGTACTGTTACGTAACTCTTTCGTTAACGATAACTTAATTTTTTTGTTCTAAGAGATATCAAAATAAAAATTGCATGGTTATTATAACTCGTTTAACACTTTCACTGCTAAGTACGTAAATTGCATAAAAATTGGCATGCCATAAAATGTGTGTCGCAAATCTATAACAACCCATCTGTCGAGTCCATCGGCGTGATGGTTACGTAACGGGAACCCCATGCCGCAGCACCCGAATCCGAGTTCAGTAAGCCACGCCCACAACCGGCCTGCCAGGTAGGGTTGTCGAACGCCAATTTTTTTTTTTATTGAACACTTCTTTCTTTATGTATTTTTGTTTGTTTTCCTAGTTATTAAAAAAATATAACTCTTACGCCAAGAGAACCTTACAGGATATCTCTAAGGTGCCTCCGCAGTTGTATCCGCGAAATTAAATTTATCAAAACATAAGAAAACTTGATTTTCGCGGGTTACGACTCGCTCAAGCGATTCGCCTCACGTAATTATCTAAGATCAGTGAATTATTAAAACAAAAATGAACCGACGCCTTTGTTCTTATTGTTTATACCTTCAGCGATGGTTTTTACCGCAATAAAACACGTGCAGATAAGGAAAAATTGAAACATTTGCCTTCTTTTGTTTTTAAATACTTTGTTGACGCCTGTGTTCTCAAACTTTAAGCTCCATAAAAACGAACCGTTTAAATACTTTGTTGACGCCTGTGTTTTCAAACGTTAAGCTCCATAAAAACGAACCGACACCTTTGTTTTAAACATTCAGCTTATTTTGGCAACCCTAGTAGTACGTAATGATTTGCACCCGGTAGGCGGGTGCTCGGCATGGTCACAAGACACTTATAACTATTTATATGTAGGACTCGGATGCGAGTTGTCGGCATGCGAACGAATTATCGTTCGACCCGGGAGCCGGGTGCTCGGCACTGAAAGTGTTAAGTTTATTTTTGTTAAATTTTACGCACTGGTTCAAAAATTTTCCTGTATACAACGTGCCGACATTAATCGTCGGGCAGTACCCCACCACACACGACACACGTCTGGACGGAGGGTCCTGCCTGCACCACGGATCTTGAGTGAACTTCACACACTGTTCCTTATACCTCCAAATATAATGATCGTCTCACCCCGGAATTAGCCACCGCTGGGCATGAGCCATCTCCTTTTTTCTCCAACATCAAAATCAAAAGTCATTTATTCTAAGGAGAGTCAGCACTTTTCGAACGTCAAAGTTCCCTAAGACAGTCTCCGGCATGCACGCCCTCCAATTCCTAGTGCTTTAGCTGGGAAGAAGTGGCGCAACAAACTGTCCAGCACAGCTGTCTGTTCAGTTATATAAACTCGATTCTATACAATAGTAAGTAATAAACATTCAGAGACAAAACTAGCTAGCCAACCCAATATACCAACAACAAATAAAATGAAAAGTGTTTTTCAGAAAAATAAAATATATATATAAGGTGTATCTATTCATACACGAAATATTTTAAGAGGTACACCTGTAGGTGGTAAAGAAGCTATACAAGATTATTTTTAGTATATGCGAAACCTGAATATAGTTTGTTCAGAATCAGTAACTGAATCGATTCCAATAATTTTTACACCATGTTATATTTTGTACCAAAAATATTTAATTACGCTTCCAAGTCGCGGGCCTTAGTGTTTTGTTTCGATTTTAAAATTATCATGTCTTTCTCGTATTCAAACTTCCATTACACGGAGATGGTACGTACACTAGCTGTTTGTGGTGATCTGCATATGTTTTTGCGTGGACAACCAGGTAACTTATCAAGCTTATAACTTTGTGATTATTAATGATACAGTTTTGATATTTTTTTTCATAGATTCTTTACATAAAAATACTAGACCCGTGTTTCGGGTTTCGCATAAACAAAAATTAATGTTGTAGAAGCAAAAAAGAAAATTTTTATCTAACCGTTTTTGAATTTTCGTTATTATTCAAATTTTAAAACTGCTTGAGACGTTTTGCATAAAACCATTACCCCAAATTCTATAAATGGCCCGCCTGACGCTGCGAGGGCGGCGACCGGACGGCACGAGCATGGCCGCGGCGTCTCGGGCCGTAAAAAATAAGAAGGAGCCAGTATTTCTCATGTGCGTCAAATTATTTATAAATATTGCATTTGAAAAAAAAATACATTAAAATTTTTTTTTCTTTGCTGTAGCTTCTTTACCACCTACAGATGTACCTGTTAAAATATTTCGTGTATGAATAGATACACCTTATATATACAGGATCAGTTTTTATCCAGTGCGCAAACTGAAATCGTCGGTTATACAAAAAAAACTGCTGTTTCATATATTTTGACCCCGTAGGTATTGCACTTTTCTATGAAACAGCGGATTTTTTTTTTGTGTAAAACCGACGGAAAATTTCTGCGCAAGGGGGTCTACAATGATATGCTGTATTCATGGTTACAGTTTATGCATTGGATAAAAACTTATCCAGTATACAGGGCGTCCCACGTACGGACGTAAGGACTCATTTTGAGCTTTTGATAAATTTATTAATTCTGTACTAAAAATTAGGGATGTTATGGATATGAAATTTCGGATACGGATTGGTTACGGATGTAGAAATGATTATTATACCGGATACGGATAAGGATACGGAAATGAAATTATATCGGATTATCCGTTAGTTTCGGATAATTTCGGTTACGAATATTAAACTTTTAAGGAATTTCAAAAGTAAAATACAAATAGCTAATAAAATGGCTTTTTTTAATGTCAGCATTTGGTAGGAATTACAATCAGTGTGTGAGTAATTATTACAGCTATTTAAAATAAAAATTATTATAAATATATATTGAGTGTTATCTAATCTACCTAAAATAAAAATGTAATAACAAATCCGATATTATCCGAAACTTTTATTTCGGATTCGGATACGGTTACGGATAAATTTTTATATCGGATATCCGATAGTTTCGGTTACGGTTACGGAGCTCCCTAACATCCCTGCTAAAAATGTTAAAATTCATGGTCTTCCTTTTATTTTTGACACTATGTTATTTAGCAAAAATAATCCTTATGACAAAGCCTTTCGATCGGTATGATAAAACTACTGGGTGATTATTTTTCTCGTGTAACGGGTTCGACCATGCAATTATTTAAATATCTATGAAAGCAGTTCAATTTTTTTTTTTAAATTGAAATAAAGTCTTCTTTCAGTAAAATGTTCCATCTAAATATTCAAGGTACTTTCCCTCCATGTGGCATATCCGTGGGACGCCCTGTATAAAATGTACACATTACCACCATACTTCTTAGTTCCGTGCGTCCCTCATCCAAGTGTTTCCCGTGACTTCGAGGATATTACAGCTACACTTTACTTCATCGGCTATCTCTTCGCTTTGTTAGGTCCTGCCTAATTCCACTTGAGGCAGATCGCACTGTCCCCGAACGTAGTAAGGGACATGTTCCAACTGGTCCAGCTTGTCACCCCCTTTCTTGCATCTCTTTATTTCTGACGTGTTAGAAAGAGATACCTATAATTTTATGTTGACTATTATTTTTATTTTTCAGGAAGAAAGTAAAGCCAGCTCAAAGTTCCCGTACCATTGTAATTTGTGCTATAAAGGATTTAACTTTGAGTCTAAATTACAAAATCATATGAGCAAACACAGCCCGGTAAGTAAAAAAAAATTACAGTATCTTAAATAGAACAATTACTTTGTTTTTCATATTTTCTCTCTACAAGCAAAGACATACACAAACTGAAATCATGAATTCGCCACATAATATTTAATAATAATATAATATTTTAGGACAACCAACACACCGTTATCTGATCACAAACGAGGCAGAGCCTGTACTATGGCAACCAGACAACTGATAAACATACTACTTTATATTTCGTGATTAAATATATATTAGTGATGTGCCGGATCGTTAAAAAAAGTAAATCCGCGGATATGAATCCGAATAAGAATATTTGTCGTTAAGTTCCGCGGATACAGATCTTAACTTTCTTACTCAATATGTGTCGTTGCGCATGACTTTGAATTATAGTAGACGCCACTTGACGCTTTGCTAGTTGATTTAGTACTTTTGAAATATGTAATATTGGTATAATAACTCATTATAAAGGTCCCAGACGTTTCATCCAATAAAATATAATTCGAATGGAATTTAATTGTTTTACATTGCAACCTAATCAATCACCTAAATATAGAATTTCATCTATGTATTGAAAATTAATAAGGTAAAAGATCCGCCAAAAAAGTAATCGATACGGATCTTTTTTCTCTCTCGGATATCCGCGGATACGGATATCTGGCACATCACTAGATGATACGGAACCCACAATGCGCGAGTCCGACTCGCTTTTGACTGGTTTTTTTCTTGGTTCCAGTCCCGAGGCCCATACGAGTGTAAGCTATGCCGCATGCACCTGCCTACCCCGTACAGTTACAGCGTGCACTCACTCATACACAACCGACGGTACGAGTGTGTCGCGTGCGGCCGACGGATGATCGACAGGGGCTCTATTATAGACCATTACAGGTACGCAATAATCACATAACACATACATAACGCCTTGTTTCCCCGAAGGTTTGGACAGAGGTGTACTGATAGTACACCCACATTTCGCCTGTTATGTTTAAGTCCCATGTAATAGAGGGCGAGCCTATTGCCATCAACCGAGCATAAAGCCAGACTCCGGGCTACCACTGAGAAATTCCAGATGGAAAAACCCAGTAACACTTTACCCGACCTAGGAAATAAATATACAATTTCATTCTAAGCTGGGTATGTATGTAATGGAATCTTTGAACGGGATTTTCACCAGATTAAATTGAAACTTTGCCCAACACAACCCCTACCAAACCATAAGCAGGCCACCTGACCCTGGAAACAGCAAGCGTACGAAAAATTCTGACCTAATAGGGTGAATTGGACCTCGGATTCGGAATCAGCGACCCCAAAAACACAAGATTAACATGGTCTGGTCTCGGGCAGAATTATTACGATTTTTTTTTTTGTGGTGCGTTAATGCGCCAAAGTGTAAAATTTCGAATAGCCATATTTTGGTGAACAAAAACATATTTGAAAAAATCCAAATAGGTTTAAAAGGGGAAGGGTGGTACTTTCAATTGCCATATAACGTTTTTTGATAATCATTTATTTCCTTCTGTCACGTAACCTCAAAAACTGCAAAAAAACGCGTTTTTATAGGAGCAATTCTGAGCACGGATTGCGATTCAGCGCATCAAAATCCTTCGGGTATGTTAGGTCTGGTAGATACTTTAAAAACACACTTCCATAGAAAACCAAACTAAAAAGTAGAAAATAATGGAAAAAAGCGTGGGGTGGATTTTGAGTATTTTTTTTATTGATATCAAGCTCCCCACGCTTGTTTTCATAATTTTCGACTGTTGAGTTTGCTTTTCTGTGAAAGGATATTGCGCTCCTAACTCTCATACTGTTTTTTTTGTTTCTTTTTAAGAACTCAACACGAAGGATTCCTGGCGTTATTCACTTGCCATCTTTGTGGAAAAGTTTCAAAGTAAGTACCAATTCAAGCCCGTGTGTTGCCGGACGTGAAAAATAGCACCATCGCATTTCTTCCGTGTCGTAAGAGGCGACTAAGGGACTTACTAGAGAATGGGCAGCAGCGTTCACTATGCATTTTACCACCATACTGCGATCGCCAACCCGCCTGCCAAGTGTGGCGATTATGGCAACCTTCCCACTTTTGGGGAAGGCCTATGTCCAGCAGTGGACGTCTTTTTTTGCTGAAATGATGATGATGAAGCACCAGTTTGTGTCTTTATAATATTTTTAATTGATTTCAATCTGTTTGTTACCTCGGAACTCTGTCATTACACGCTTTATATTAGCTTCACTTGTATGTTTGTATGTTTGTTTCTAACCGACTCCTTATAGCGCGATTTTGACCCACTTTAAACGACCAGATTTCATTCAAACTTTGCACACCTGTTAAAGACCGATGACAATAATTTTATAAATTTATGCCATTATCCTTGCCACGGTTACCAGGACAGCAAAAAAACTGTCTTCGAAAACTACGCTGACATACGTCTCAAAATTCGAAACACCCTAAAATATAGAAAATAAATAATAGTAAAAAAAAAAACTAAAAAACACGCTTCCATAGAAAACCAAACTAAAAAGTTGAAAATAATGAACATAAAAGCGTGGGGTGCTTGATCAATAAAAAAATACCTTAAAAAGCACCCCACGCTTTTTGTTCATTATTTTTTTAAATCTTTTGTTTGTAAGGTATACTCATAGAATGGTCAAAATAATACGGAGGAATGAGGAAAATGTCGCGAGGAAAGTATTGAGTATGAATGTCGATGGCTATAAGAGTAGAGGGAGACCAAAGAAACGATGGATGGACTGTGTGAATTATGATATGGATAGAAAGGGGGTGAATACTGAGATGACGACTAATAGAGAAGTGTGGAAGAAAAAGACATGTTGCGCCGACCACTAATGATTTGGGATAAGGACCGGAGAGTGATGACTCATTGATGAGTGGTCAAGTTCTGATAAGTGGTTTTTGAGTTAGCTTCTATAATATGTATTTTTTCTACTTAATAAGACACTGTTGTTTACTAAGCCAGTGAAGGTATACGAATTTATGTGGTACTAGCTTCTGCCCGCGACTTCGTCCGCGTTTAATTTCTTCCCGTCGCACAGTGGGCCCATACTGAAAATTAGTGGACTTAGGCAACAAAGTTACCATATCGATGCGATTTTTTTTTATATGACGTGTTATAATATTGACAACTTTTATTCTTATAAAATTTCTTCTAAACTTGATAGTTTGTCTTGAAAAAAAATTATTAGATTTTTTTGTATGGAGCGAATCACGTTTAATTTTTTTCTTCAATTGTACTAATATGTTGGGTGTGTGGCGTGAGTATATGATAGCTAGGGTCATTCTCTATCCACGAAAAAAAAATCAGCGCCGGCCATCTGCGGCAGCGCGAGTAATCATTCGGTAAAAAAATAATAATTTGGAAGAATTTTTTTGTCATTTAAAATAAATTCAAAACATATTTTTTGTCTTATTTGGCTGTTTTCACCTTCTTTTTAGTTAAATAAATAGTTTTAATAGCGCATACGTACTTAGAACTAGTAATTCTGGTAGAGATTTAGTTATTATTGCATGTTATCGGTACAAATGAGTCATCAATCACAATGCAGGTGCTCTGCATTGTGATTGATGACTCATTTGTTTGTGCGCGCATAACTAATGAGTCATCGAAAATTGCTCGTCTCTGATTGGCTGTGTTATTTTTTAACTGCACGTTATCTATTGTTGAATAAATATATCGTAATGTTTCAGGTTATACTAATTTTGTTAATGATAGGTGAAATAATTTAAATTTGTACGAGCAAGTCGTTGATAATTATCTACATAATCAACTGTATGTATATTATTATAGTATAAGTTGTCGTACGTATGATCAATATGAAACTGTGAAGTAATTGTAGCCCTGAAAAGGGCTGTTTGTCATATTCCTAACCCTGATGGGCTTTTGTGGGAATAATTTAGAGCCGGATCACATTATTTCTTGTTCCAGAAGTGCTAGTGGGTCCGGCAAATTTTCGGACTCTGCTATGAGGCATTCTTCTTCCTCCATAATTTCACTGTCACAGGGAGGCTCAGTAGTCTGTAACAACTGAGTTGCTTCAGGCAACAACTCATTATGAACCTGTTTCATTATTTTAGGCCTTATGTAGGTTATGTGGGGATCAGAGCTTATTAGAAGTCCATGGAGGATGTCTTCGTTTGTTGCTATTCTCCCCGTTTTCCGAGTGTGCCTCTCCCTGACGTTTCTGAAGTCCTTATTACGGGCTTCCGAAGCTTCTTCAGATAAGGTACCTAAAACGAATAAGTACATACATTTTAATTTCAAAACGCAATCGAGTCAAATAATACATCAAACTATATTTATTTTTTACTTACCGATTGGCAAAACACCAAAGTGGTTACAGATGTCTGCACCGTGCATTAGAAGTTTATGTACACTAACTGGCATGTAGTACCACGAATAGTGTTGCACGTACACATCAGCTGTTTCTCTACAGTATCTTCTAAATTTTTCACAGTCAATGTTTCTGCCTGATGGTATGGCTTGTAGAATAACGGAAAATCTGAAAATCAGATTTTCGTCAATTCCCGTTATTCTGGAAGATCTTTTGTAATCTTGGAAAAAGCGCCTCGCTGTATTCCCGTCGTTTGTAGTTCCAAAACCCTAAAATGGGAAAACAATACTGTAATATACAATACAGAGATATAATTCACAAACAAGATAAAGAGAGCGAAAATTTAATACATACCTGTTTGACTATATCAATCAGCATTCCAGTTTGCTCACGAAACTCTTGCTGTGTGGTATTTTTTTTAACTTGTTTCATCGCCTTATGTTCGCCGCGAGCAGTCCATCGTTGAAAATCCAGATTATAAGATATATGGAGAAGACATTCCATTCACCGAATCTTCATATGCAGTGAAGAAATTCCTTGTTTGTAAATTTCTTCACGAAGTGGTTTAGAAGTCAAAGCGTCTAAATTATTCATCTCACTCGGTTTTGCCAAGCAAATGGGACACGTTGCATATGATGATACTCCAGCAATAATATTGGCCACTTTTCCATCAATCATGGTCATATGCAATTCATGTGATACAATAATATTTCCACACTGTGTAGATATTCGTTCATCAATTTGTTTTTTCATCTCAGACTCTTCAGACTTTATAAAGTCAGCTGTCTCCGAAGTGAAAGTGAACTTCACTGGTCGACAGTACAGAGTTGAGCAAGGTGTGGGGTTCTCCCAAACTAGATTTTCATTCCCAGATGATGGCCTAGTAGACACTAGCCGAAGAGGGACGATGCTTATCATGACTACTGATGAATCATCGAACTCTGTAGCTGTGTTTGACGTTTTCTGTTTATAGTTACTCTGCGACGAAGAACCATCAAGTCCCCATTTCCAGGTCAACTTGAGTTCTTCATTTTGAGACCTATCAACAGTATTTATATCAAGTAATATCCTCTCCACAGTGTGGTCCAATAGCGCTTGCAATTTAATGTGAGCTCCGTTTTCGGTAATCTCCATACTCTCTTGTGGTGGGTAACATCTTTTCTTGGCATTTACAAGCTTTGGATAAGATGGAAAGGCAGCACAGTTTTCTTCTTTCAGAAATTGTCGAAAAGCTAAGTACTTCCATTTCGAGAGCGCAACTGATGTATAAAGAGCTAAACACTTATCTTCAGAGCCAGTACTTAAGCTCTGCTTTTTGAATAGTCTCTCTTCTACTTCGGATAGCGCATCTGGATTACTGGAAAGGTATTCGACCACTTTTGCCAGATTCGTTTTGCCGTTGTCTTTCAATTTTGTTATGTACCAGTGCTGCAATTCTTCCTCGGAATTTTCTTCTACTATGGAAGTAGAACGTCTTTTCTTTTGCTTATTACTTAACTCTTCGAACGGTTTTCTGTGCTCCTTTTCTGTAGATGTTCCCGCTTCCGCAGTACATACTGCAAGAGTAGGAACATGGCAATCTATATCCACAAGCTCAGATAAGGCTGCGTCCGAAAAGCCCATCACACTTCTCAGATCAACACTGTCACAAACAGGCCAGTTGATGTTTTTTTCCAACCACTTGCGATTAATTACACGATTCATAAAAGTTTTTTGATTTCTACTTGACTCTATCCACTTTTTATTTAAATTTACACAAAAAAGTCGACAGAACTCCTTGATTCGGTTCTTGTCTTCTTCAGAAACTTCGGTAGTCAGGACAGAAATGATACTTTCATACAGAAACATATGATTTTTCAGATCACCGCCACTTCTTAATTTCACAAAAAGATCTAGGTTGGTACAAAATCCAGCCATAGTTCTAATGTAAATATAAAAATACAAGTATTTCACTGTGTTCACAAACAAGCGACAAGAACGAAACTAGATGGAGTTAATGAATGTCTTTATATTTATAGTTAGTGTTAATTACTCAAGTAGTGGACATAACAGTGAGTGAAAATTATTCAGCCAATCAGAGACGAGCATTTTTCGATGACTCATTAATTATGCGCTTAGGCGAGTGCACAAACAAATGAGTCATCAATCACAATGCAGGTGCTACCGATAACATGCAATAATAACTAAATTTCTACCAGAATTACTAGTTATAAGTACGTATGCGCTATTAAAACTATTTATTTAACTAAAAAGAAGGTGAAAACAGCTAAATGAGACAAAAAATATGCTTTGAATTTATTTTAAATGACAAAAAAATTCTTCCAAATCATTTTTTTTTACCGAATGATTACTCGCGCTGCCGCAGATGGCCGGCGCTGATTTTTTTTTCATGGATAGAGAATGACCCTAGCTATCATATACTCACGCCACACACTCAACATATTAGTACAATTGAAGAAAAAAAATTAAACGTGATTCGATCCATACAAAAAAAATCTAATTAATTTTTTTCAAGACAAACTATCAACTTTAGAAGAAATTTTATAAGAATAAAAGTTGTCAAGGATAACACGTCATATAAAAAAAATCGCATTGATATAGGAACTTTGTTGCCTAAGTCCACTAATTTTCAGTATGGGCCCACTGTGCGTCGCGTCGAATCGCCTACCCGTGCGATTTTCCCGGTTTTTGCAACATTTTTCATTACTGCCCCGCTCATCTTAGTTGTAGTGTGATGTTATATAACCTATAGCCTTCCTCGATAAATAGGCTACCCAACACAAAATTAATTTTTCAATGCGGACCAGTAGTTCCTGAGATTAGCGCGTTCAATCAAACAAACAAACAAACAAACTCTTCAGCTTTATAATATTAGTATAGATAGATACCAAAAGTAAAATGTGAAAAATATAAAAAGTTTATTTGAAGAAGAGCAGTGTTAGCACAGTAGTATTGGCCTACAAGTTGTAGGTCGTGGGGTTCGAACTCAAGCAGGCGCTAAACTTTGTGTAAATAATTTCATCACCACTGCTCTCAAAACGGTGATGGAAAACATCGTGAGGAAACCGGCATGTTATAGAAGCAAAAATTCGAAGACATGTGACATCTGCTGACCTGCACTGGGCCCGCGTGGTGGATTAAGGCCCACTCCCTCTCACCGAGAGGAGGCATTATGTATGCATTTATGTATGTTCCAAAATTAAAGTAATTTTAACTTTGAAGTGTTTTTTTTTTTAATTATTTATTTATTTTATTATTTATGTACACACAGTAAAAAAACAGAGTGATAAGGCATATTAATGCAATTAAGTACATACAAAGGTACTGCTTATTTCTTAAGAAATTTCTTAAACTAAAATATACTCATACATATATAATGCAAGAAATTAACATATATTTAAATAATTCATCATCATCAGCCTATAATGTTCCCACTGCTGGGACACAGGCCTCCTCTCGGTGAGAGGGAGTGGGCCATAATCCACCACGCGGGCCCAGTACAGGTTGGTAGATGTCACATGTCTTCGAATTTTTGGTTCTAAGACATGCCGGTTTCCTCACGATGTTTTCCTTCACCGTTTTGAGAGCAGTGGTGATTAAATTATTTACACAAAGTAATGCGCCTACTATACTTAAATCTATACTTATAATAAAACTGTAGAGAGGTCAATTCTGTACATTGAATATACATTCAAAATTAATATTGGAGGATGAATGGTGATCGATACTGATGCCAAAAATGCAATTAGTAAATTTTTTGTCTGTCTGTCTGTCTGTATGTGCACGCATGGGTCAAAAACTGCTGAAGCGATTTTAACCAAACTTGGTACGAATGTAGTCTATACTCCTGGGCAGGTTATAGGCTATATAACATAACGCTAAGACACATAGGAGCTGAGCAGTAACGATAAATTTGAAGCAAGTCGGATGAAAATGCGCTTTCGAGCTCTTATCGTCGCATACGTTGATCATACACCAAAAGTATGTATTACAAAAATGATGGTCTTCAAAAGATCTACAAAAAAAGTCCTCCATAGTATATAAGGTGTATCTATTCATACACGAAATATTTTAAGAGGTACACCTACAGGTGTACCTCAGGTGGTGGTAAAGAAACTATAGAAGCAAAAAGAAAACTTTTATCTAAGCGTTTTTGAATTTTCGTAATTATTATAATTTTAAAACTGCTTGAGACGTTTTGTATAAAAACTTTACTCCAAATTCTATGAATGGCCCGCCTGATGCTGCGAGGGCGGCGACCAGACGGCACGAGCATGGCCGCGGTGTCTCGGGCCGTAAAAAACAAGGAGCCAGTATATCTTATGTGCGTCAAATAATTTATAAATATTAATTTAAAAAAAAAATACATTTAGAAATTCTTTTTTTTCGTTGCTGTAGCTTCTTTACCACCTACAGGTGTACCTCTTAAAATATTTCGTGTATGAATAGATACACCTTATATATCTATCCTACTAAATTCGGAACACAGTTAGTTTATAACCTGGATTAACACATAGGGTACTTTTTAACCCGGTAGTATGTTCCCGCGGAATATTTTCCGACCTCCACGCGGGCGAAGCCGCTGGCAAAAGCTAGTAAATACATAAAGTTAAAATGTAATTTAAAAATAATTGATTAACTTTTTTGTTTTAATATTTGCAGTAACAACAAAACTCACCGAGGTCATATGAGGAACCATCACAGTGGTGACAGACCGAAATGTGAACAGTGTGGGAAAACTTTCATCAATAAAGACTCCTTAGTGGAACACGAGCAGTAAGTATTTACTCACTCCGTATGATGCCGGACGTAAAGAATAGCACCACCCGATTTCTTCGTCGTAAAAGCTGACTAAGGGACTTACTAGAGAATGGGCAGCGTTCCCTATGCATTTTACCAACATACTGCGATCGCCAACCCGCCTGACAAGCGTGGCGATTTTGGCAAAGCCCCCCAAATTAGGGGTAGGCCTATGTCCAGCAGTGGACATTCAGACATTCGTCTGAAATGATTTCATTGTTAAGCAAATCGACTGTTGGTTTTTATTTAGATCAGGTTTTAACCACCAAACCACTTCTTCAACCGACGAAAAAAAAACGGAAGACGTTATCAATTCGACGCGTACATATTTTTTTTTTATGTATGACCACGTATAACTTTTTACATAGTGGTCCGATTGTGATAATTCTTCTTCTATTGGAAAGGGTATACTCCCAAGGTGGTCCCATATAAATTTGGAAAACAAAATCGAACCCTAAGGGTCGGAAAACAGGGGATGATTGATTGTTCACTCACTGATTGTAATGTATAAACACGCATAACTTTATACAGAGTAGTCCGATTTTGATAATTCTTTTTGTGTTGGATAGGGTATATCTTGCCAAGTATTATTAGTACATTAAAGCCACAAAAAATATAAAATAAAAACTTTTAACAAAAAATTAAACCGCCGAAAAACTGAAAAGCATAAAATAATACTTAAACCATTGACTTTCAGCGCTGAAAGTCAATGAACAAGGATCACTCAAAGCGCCGACTCATAATTTTAAGGTTTAAGTATTATTTTATGCTTTTCAGTTTTTCGGCGGTTTAATTTTTTGTTAAAATTTTTTGAATTATGAACCGCAAATGAAAAGAAGTACAGAGGGCTTGTTTGTGGCTTAGCAATAATAGCCGCACGGTCCGATCGTTCAGGTTAAGCTACGCTTGCCGCGGTTGGTCCGTGGATGGGTGACCACCTTCCATCTTTACATACCAAGCCATTGGTCCCGGCTGTCATTTGTGGAATTTTGACAGTCGTTACAGGTCGTCTAAAGCTCGAAAGTCTGACAACCAGTCTTACCAATGGGTATCGTATTACCCAGTAACTGGGTTGTGGAGGTCAGATAGGCAGTCACTCCATGTGAAATACTGGTACTCAGCTGCATCCGGTTAGACTGGAAGCCGACCCCAACATAATTAGAGAAAGGCTAGGTAGATTATGATGAGTTAGCAAGAATAACTAACTAAAAAATTCTATTACATACGAAATCTACAGCTGATCCCTTAAAATTTGTTCCAGAATCCACCAGGGTATCAAGAACTACGAGTGTGCGATATGCAACAAACGCTTCAGGACCAGGACTCAGATCAAACACCACCAGCTCACACACACCGACGTGAAGGACTACTACTGCGTCGAGTGCGATGTAAGGTACGCTCAAAACAAACACACACACACACAGACACACCTGCTCACACATACACACACACACACACACATACACACGGGTATCAAGAACTATGAGTGTGCGATATGCAACAAGCGCTTCAGGACCAGGACTCAGATCAAACATCACCAGCTCGCACACACCGACGTGAAGGACTACTACTGCGTCGAGTGCGATGTAAGGTACGCTCAAAACAAACACACACACACACAGACACACCTGCTCACACATACACACACACACACACACATACACACGGGTATCAAGAACTATGAGTGTGCGATATGCAACAAGCGCTTCAGGACCAGGACTCAGATCAAACATCACCAGCTCGCACACACCGACGTGAAGGACTACTACTGCGTCGAGTGCGATGTAAGGTACGCTCAAAACAAACACACACACACAGACACACCTGCTCACACATACACACACACACACACACACACATACACACGGGTATCAAGAACTATGAGTGTGCGATATGCAACAAGCGCTTCAGGACCAGGACTCAGATCAAACATCACCAGCTCGCACACACCGACGTGAAGGACTACTACTGCGTCGAGTGCGATGTAAGGTACGCTCAAAACAAACACACACACACACAGACACACCTGCTCTCACATACACACACACACACACATACACACGGGTATCAAGAACTACGAGTGTGCGATATGCAACAAACGCTTCAGGACCAGGACTCAGATCAAACATCACCAGCTCGCACACACCGACGTGAAGGACTACTACTGCGTCGAGTGCGATGTAAGGTACGCTCAGAAACAAACACAGACACGAACACAGAGACACACACACAGACAAGAGAGCATCCAAAAATGTCAGTATCGATAAAAAGTTATTGTATGAGTCTACCATTCGGCGAATAGGGCAGCGCGAACCAGAGTTGGTTCGACAGCTATGTAGAGCAAATTTTAGCAGCGTTAACGAACGGAGTGTTCGTAGTGGTACCCCACCAGGACGGACACTCTGTTTATTAACGTTGCGAGGGACTGCATAACCTGCTCGAGAGGTCAATTGAGTCGAAATGGCTGTGAACATTACCATGCAACACAGATGCCTCCAGGAATCTACGTCTAGATTCGAAGGTTACAAGCTAATATTTACTTAATACCTTGGAGTAAGGCCGGTAAATCCTGTGACTCCTATTATGCACGGTACGTGGAAACTTACGCTGGATCTTCTCGATCTCATCTATATATTTCTTATAGAACGGGTTCCAGATTGGTACAGCATATTCTAGTTGTAACCGAATAAGAGTCTTATACGAATACAGATAAGTGGTATCTTGCTTGAACTCAGCGGATGACCTTATGACGGGTTCCCTCTATCTGGCAGAAACTTTTTGCTCCGAATTTTATTTGGCATAACACACTTGGCGTAATTTTATTTAAACGAATATTTGTAAGGCATAAAAAATGTTTAGCATAATCATTGTTTGGCCGAATGTTTATATGTTCGACTTTACGCTGGCATACTTTTAAGATGGCAGAATTTTATTTCGCATAATTACCTTTGGCAGACTTAAAATTCCGCATAATTTCGTTTAGCATAACATTTATTTAGAGCTATGATTATTTGGCATAATTTCACTTGGCATACTATGAAGATGGCAGAATTTTATTGAGAATAATTTTGTTAGGCATATTTTCATTTCTATTAAATTGCATTTTAACCTTAAATAAAATGAAAAGTGTCTCAAAAAGTCAGTATATGTTGTGCTACAAAAATTATTGACAGAAACGAATCGCTGCAGAACCGACTCCACGTAGTCTTGTCTGCCCTACCCCTAGAGTGTAATTTAAGCCCGCGTAGGCGCGGAGTGGCGAGGCGGCCCGCGAGCTGAGGAGCAGGTGGTTTTGACGGACGCCGCCACGGCTGAGGCTGGCCGGCGAAGCCTTTCATTTCAATTTCAAAACTGTCCGGTTACAACGACGACGAGCGTTGACGTGTTTACAAATAAATCGTAGGTAAGAAACTATGTCCGCCCCGCGCTTTCCCCTTGCCTGCACGTCGCTGATTCGAATGCGACTGTTTAGTTTAGTTTTAATTTGCGGGTTATGCGTGATTTCGCGTACAAAAATGGCTTCTACAAAAAGAAAAAGATTCCCTGTAGAAGAAAAAAATTCATTATTATGATCCACATTAATATTATAAATGCAAAAGTAACTCTGTCTGTCTGTCTGTCTCGCTTTCCTGCTAAAACTACTGATCCGATTTAAATGAAATTTAGTACACAGATAGTTTAGACCCTGGGAAAGGACATAGGCTACTTTTTATTCCGTGACTTTGTCTGCGTCTGCGATAACCGACATTTACGCAGACGAAGTCGCGGGCAGAAGCTAGTACATTATATGTACATTATGTGAAACAAATAAATATTTTGATTCAAATGTTTTTTTTTCTTTGGGTCCCGTAAATATTATTAAATACATTATGTTTGTATGTATATAAATGAAAGTGATTTGAATAAAAATTCAAAATTGTCATTTCGTTTAGTACGACTTCCGGTTAGTACGACGTAATATCACCGGTCCCTTCACCGTCGTTATAACCGGATTCTACTGTAGTTTATTCTCAAGACAGTAACCCGCGCGTCTATCTAGATCTTCTTGGAATTTAAAGCAGTCATCAGCGTACAGCAGAAATTTTGTATTTGTAAAGCACTTATTTATTTCATGTATGTAAATAGATAAATAAAAGTGGTCCCAGGATCAAGCCTTGTGGAACACCTGAGGTTATGAGCACAGCACCAGATCGATAGCCATTTACGACAGCCTTTTGTGTCCTGTTTATAATATAGGAAGAGAACGAGCGAAGCAAATTCTCCCGTATCCCATTAAATGCTATTTTGTTCAAAAGAATTTCATGATTGACCTTGTCAAATTTTAATTTATTTAACTTGTTTTTTGAACCAACTAGGATCACAGCTTCTTCGTCAACTTGTCTTGATAATATATTTAGTGATGGTGATGCCAAAAATAAATTAGTGCTAACTGATTTAACGTCCGACCACTGTGGTTTGCTATCTAGCTTCCCTATGTCATTGTTTAAAAAGGCACATAAACTTGAATGCAGGCCTTATACAGCTAGTCGTTGTACCAAGTTACACCATCCATAGTAGAAAACGAGAATCCTAATGCAATTTATGAAGCCCTCTTTAATGTAGTGCAAAAAGAGTACAAATCTACTTTCAAGACCAAAACCATTGACATTAATGGCACCTCCGTCGGCTTTAACCAATGGGCTACTCTAGGTATTTATAAAAGTAGAGCGAGGCTATACGAGTTATATGGTTTACGACGGTTATTATGGTTTAAAAAAATACAGGTTTGATACTCCTTTCCGTATGTAAAAAAATATTCAAAATTATTTAAACAGGTTAGTGCTTTTGCTAAATCTAAATTTTTAAGCGATCAAATTAAAAATTCAAATAATAAAATAAAAACCACTTGGAAAATAATTAACAATGAAACGGGTAAATCGGTTAAACAAGAAAAACAACTTGAAATTATGGTCGACAACAAATTAGTAAATACGGCAGCTGACGTAGCACAGGCATTTAATGAGTTTTTTGCCAACATACCTATAACTACAACTAGCTCCTTAAATTCCTCCCTGTCTAAAGCTGAAAACCTTTTGCATAGTAGTGTGCCTAAAAGTAGTCGCCTATTCAATTTTGAACATGTAACGCCTCGTGATGTAGTTAATGTTTTTAACACACTTAAGTCTAAAAACACTGGTGATTTCTGGGGCATTTCCATCAAACTATTAAGTAATATAATAGACATCGTAGCCCCCTATTTAGCTGTTACTTTTAATAAATGTGTTGATGTCGGAACTTTTCCTGACCTCATGAAGAGTAGCAAAGTCATACCATTATTTAAATCAGGTAATAAAAAAGACGTTTCTAATTTTAGGCCTATTTCTATCTTACCTACATTTAGCAAAATATTTGAAAAGTTAATACTCAAGCAGTTGCTAAGACATTTTAATTTAAATAGCCTCCTTCATAATGAGCAATATGGCTTTACGAAAGGCCGTTCAACTACAGATGCGGGTGTTACTCTCTTGAAACACATTTTTAACGCATGGGAGAACTCGCAAAATGCTATCGGAGTGTTCTGTGATCTCTCCAAAGCCTTTGATTGCGTGCACCATGACACGCTTTTGCGTAAACTACGTCATTACGGTGTCCCTAACGAAGCTTTAAACGTAATAAATTCTTATTTACATAATAGGTCCCAATGTGTAGATATTAATGGTGTAAAATCTACCGGGCTACCGGTTCAGTTAGGTGTGCCTCAAGGCTCTATACTCGGCCCATTCTTGTTCTTAGTGTATATCAATGACTTACCATTCTTTTTAAAGCGTATTTGTGACGTTGTACTGTTTGCAGATGATACTTCTCTTATTTTTAAAGTAGATAGGAACAGACAAGATTTTGAAGACGTAAACAGTGCACTCTCAATGGTTACGGATTGGTTTACGGCAAATAACTTAGTTCTCAATGCCAAGAAAACGAAATGTGTAAAGTTCGCCTTACCGAATGTTAGAAATCTAGGTCCCGAAATCGTCTTAAATAAAGAGGTTCTTAAAACTGTAGACTCGACAGTTTTCCTGGGCATAGCAGTGGATGGCAAACTACAGTGGGGCCCACATATTTCAAGTCTAGCGGGGAGGCTCAGTTCAGCCGCCTACGCCGTCAGAAAAGTAAGACAGTATACTGACGTTGATACAGCTCGGTTAGTCTATTTTAGTTATTTTCACAGCGTTATGTCTTATGGTATTCTACTGTGGGGCAAAGCCGCTGGCTGATATTCAAAATATTTTTGTCCTTCAGAAACGAGCTGTTCGAGCAATTTACCAGCTAGGTGCCAGAGTTTCTTTAAGGGACTTTTTTAAAGATATTGGTATTCTTACGGTAGCATCACAATTCATCTTCGCCAACATCTTATATATTAGGCAAAATTTACACTTACATCCTAAAAACAGTGATTTTCTCACTGTTAACACTAGAAATAAGGACAAACTACGTGTTCCCTTTCACCGGCTTCATAAGGTACATAACTCATTTGTTGGGCTTGGTATAACATTTAACAACAAGCTACCACCTTCTTTACTAGAATTACCTTTTAATGCGTTTAAAGCTCAAGTAAAATCCAACCTTTGTCTAAAGGCATACTATTCCATCAACGACTATTTAAATGACAAAACTAGTTGGTCGCTGTGATTAACTTAAGACAATGTTTGTGTTCTTTCTCCAGTACTAGCGTACCTAGTGATAGGTTATATAGCTGTAATATAATTGTTATTATATTATTATTTTTTACTGTGTTAGTCATTTTTTTTTTGTGTATTTATTGGTTTTGACATGTTCTATGCTTTGACATATTATAATGATTAGTATTGCATAAAATGATTAGCTAGCGACCTCGACAAGTTGTCATTCAATTCTTGCCTGAGCAACCGGCAGCAAGTTCGTCATGCTCCCTTAGATGTCAATGCTTGCGGTAGCATCAGGGGTCGGGTTACCCCCTTCCCTCAGATAAGGCGAGGGGGGTAATGGCTGATCTTTGCGTTATGCTCGTGAACGGGTGCTGCTTGTGGTGACTGGTCGTCTTGCTTACCTTGATGTTGGTGTTGTTGTTAATTACCTACCTGTTTATTAGTTTTTACGCCGATGGTCCTAGTTTATCATTTTGTGGCCTCGACTTGTAACTCGGGTCGTAACAGCTATGTGAACGTGATTCAGCATTGCATATGTAAGCTGTCACGCCCTTTATGCCAGGAGGCTTTTATTTTGGTACTTTTATTTACCTTATAACAATAGTTTTTGTTTTTGCTTGAGTATAGATTTCAGTTTATTTCTTGGAATATTGTGTTCGCTAGCTGAGGCAAATCATTTAATTTAATATTTTGTGTCTCGTAATGTTACCTCCTTACAATTGTATAGAATCAAGTTCTTCTAACTTAACAGACAGCTGTGCTGCTAGGGAGTTTGTTGCGCCACTTCTTCTTCCCAGCTAAAGCACTAGGAAGTGTCGAAGGGCGGGCGTTTTGGGAGGACTGTCTTTTGTAACTTTGACGTTCAAAAAGTGCTGACTCTCAGCCTAGTTTGAATAAATGACTTTTGATTTTGATTTCAAATGCTTTTTTGAAATCCGTTTAAACAGCATATACTTGAAGGCCTCTGTCAATATTTTCAAAAAGATCGTTGGAAAATATAAGTAGGTTGGAGACGATTGATCGCTGTTGAACGAATCCATGTTGTTCGGCGATTATGGAGCTGTGCAAGATTGGATAAATTTCATTATGTACGAGTCTTTCAATTTCTTCTTGTATCATAGATGTTGACCACTGCTTGTATTGCGTACCTTTTTCATTTGAGTTTGCGGTGTCTACAAGCAATGAATAACAAAATGTTTTAAGTTATAATATATGTTACTGATTTTAGGATGAACTCATTTCGCCAAGGCCAAACCAGTTCTCCCTTCTCATCAATATAATGACTACATATTAATGTATAACAGTTTACAACGGTTAATGTATCACATTGAAATGATACCGTGGCACTACATCGCTACTTTTTTTACTGTGGTTGGCTGTAAATGCTGTTTCTTATGTCAATACTGATTTATCCTATCGCGTGTATAGACAACTGGTTTGGCCTAAACGAAATAAGTTCATCCTAAAATCGGGTTTAGCCGGTAACATATATAATTTATTTGGGCTTGCCAATATATAATACACAAAAGCAAGGTATTTCCTAAATTTATTATTTATTTCCTTTTTATGTTTTGTGAATCTGAGAACGTTTTAGGCCTTGTAAACTGTAGCCAATTTTCTATTTTATTAAGTACCTGGTACTTGTTGACAGTCCTACACTGTCCTCCCATACGTATTAACACTGTAATTTGAAACCATTGTAAAAGCTAAATATTTTTAAAAGTGTTACAATGTAGTTTCTTGCCGGTACTTCTCCATAGGAATCAACTATTTGGAACCGTGGACCTGGCTTCTGTCGTTTTATAAGTGCTCATGTAGGTTTATGTGAAATAAAAATATTTTGATTTGAAAATATTACAAACTCTTTTGGCAATGAAGACAGGAGGCAGGCAGGGCTTCTTCAATAAGGCTCATGTATTGCTTTACAATAAAATATGTTCGTCGGGTTTTACAAAAGTTATGGTACACACGATTCTGCGGTATATATGACACTGGTGAGGGCGGACCGACCTTTCTCGAAACCGTCGCGAGCGAGCCGTACTCCCATTTTTGAGCAACAGATGTCGCTACTAATTATCTATGGATCGTGGGTGCGTTGAAAATAATAGATGGCGCTGCTTGACGCAACACATACATATATACATAAACTCACGCTTTTTCCCCATGGGGGTAGGCAGAAACCACGAAACGCCACCTGCTACGATCTCTACACACTGCTTTTGCCTCTTTAAGGTTCATACATCTGGTCATACACACACGCCGCCGGTTGCGAGTACTACGCACATGACCTATTAAAATGAAAATATTAATTTAAATTTAATGCCCGTGACTTTATTAGTATTATAAGGTTTGGTCACAACGTTCCTAAAATGCCCATCCCTGATTTTGCCCTCGTTGAATCTATCAACCTGCTCTACCTTTTCCCAATATTGTCGGCTTCCAGTCTAACCGGCTGCAGCTGAGTACCAGTATTTTACATGGAGCGACTGCCTATCTAACCTCCACAACCCAGTTACTGGGTAACACGATATCCCTCCACGCGTAGCATAACCACCATAGAAAGAACTTTGTCTATTCTTGGTAGAATAGAGATAGAACTGTCATGCTACGCCAGCATAAAACGGTACAAATCTTTCTACAATCTTTAATTCTGTCTTTAATCTTTCTAAAATCTGTAATTTTGTCGACAAAACCCATTTCTATGATGGTCGTGCTACGCATGCTGGTTGTCAGAGTTTCGGGCTTTTGACGACCCGTAACGATTGTCAAAGATCCATCAAAGACAGCCGGGACCAACGGCTTAACGAGTTTTTTCGATATGTAATGATGGTCACCCATCCACAAACTAACCGCGGCAGGTGTAGCTTAACCTGGTGGACCGATCCGTGCGACTTTTATTACTTAGCCACAAGATACTCAATTTAGGGGAGGGGGTTGCCACAATCGCCACGCTTGGCAGGTGGGTTGGCGATCGCAGTATGGTGGTAAAATGCATAGAGAAAGCTGCTGTGAGGATGAATGAAGGACGGCTCACAAAAGGTAGACGTGAGTGGAAACACCGGGAGGGGACGCCCTAGGAAGACATATAGTGACCTTATTGGTGATGTTCTTCAGAAAGGTCAGGCGCGTAGTACTCGCAACCGGCGTGTGTGTATGACCAGATGTATGAACCTTAAAGAGGCAAAAGGAGTGTGTAGAGATCGTGGCAGGTGGTGTTCCGTGGTTTCTGCCTACCCCCATGGGGAAAGAGGCGTGATTGTATGTATGTATGTAGAACGCTGCTGCCCATTCTCTAGTAAGTCCCTTAGTCGCCTCTTACGTCCGGTACCCAACACGAGGAACGCGTTGGATGCGAGAGGCACAGAACAGGTCGAGGTGGCGGTGCTTGGGGGAGGCCTATGTCCAGCAGTGGACGTCTTTCGGCTGAAATGAATGATGATGAAGATACTCAGTAGTACTAGTTATTCTGTTTCAGATTTAAATCATCGCATAGTCTTCGGCAGCACCTGCTGAAGAGTGTAAAACATCGAGACAAACAGAGTTTAAAGTAAGTATTGTTTGATGAGCTATATTTTTTATTTTATTGGTGATTCTTATCCTGTAAAAAAATAGTTCAAAAATTAAAACTCGACTACTAAATAATCACGGTCTCAAAAGTACAAAACAAGAACATATTGTCATCCAAAATTGTCATGTACAAACTATTCAATATTTATCGTGAGTTAGATAAACAACTTACACGTATTATAACTTTTACTTTAATGTATTTAATAAATCATAGTGAGTGATGTTCAGGGTATAGTCGTGGTCGTATGCCACCTACTCTAAAAGAAATCGGGTCTTAGTTTATGAACTTATTTTTAATTTAAATTATTTTGGGGCTCTAATTTTTTAGATAATTTTAAATTGTTTGTGTACCATCGCCCATATTAATGAATGTTTTGAAATGTGCTAATCAAGCTATTTCGGTTGGGTAACACGGCATTTGTTTTTTGTTGTTCACAATTAACTCATCGAATGCCGTAATTAGAGACACAATAGAAAGACGATTGCTTATGTCGAACTGTGTAACTTAAGACATTCAAAAGGTTAATATAGTGTCCACTAAAGGGCGTAACGTTCAGTTTAATATAACGTCACATTGCCTATAACCAACGAGCGATCAAGGTGTTCCCTGATGATACCTCATTTGTCATATTATGATAACTAGTTAAGAAGTTATGAGGGAACAGATGACTGTGAGGATCGTCTGGAGGACACGGTGGAGCATACGGTGGAAGTGTGCCCTGCCTGGGCGGAGCACCGCCGTGTCCTCGTGGAGGCGATCGGCGGCGGCGACCTCTCGCGTCCGGCCCTGGTGCGAGCCATGGTACGGAGCGAGAGGGAATGGGAAGCCGTCACCTCCTTCTGCGAAGCAGTAATGCTCGCGAAGGAGGAGGCGGGGCGCGTGAGGGAGTGGCAGTCTCTGCGCCCTCACGTCCCTAGCCACCGCAGGAGGAGACGCCCCGGGCGTCGGGAGTCGATTGCAGACTCCCGGCCACCGTAGGCGCGAGCTTGCGGGCGGCGAGCAATGGGTAGCTCGCCGCCCGGTAAGGACCGAGCTCGGGTCGACGGCGCGTAGTGTTCCACGCGCGCCTCAAAGAGATGTCAGCAGCACTGAAGGGGTCTGCTAGGACCGATGCCTGCCGGAGTCGCGTGATTGTTCGAAAAAGATACCGTGACCCTGGCACATGGGCAACTGAAGAAACACGGGTGGGTTTTACTCATTAAAAGTCTGACACGCCCTCCCACTCCGCCCAGAGCGGGAGAAGTCATTTGATGATTTCCCAACCAGAAAAAAAAGGAACAGATGAACATAAATCCATACATCCCGGACGAAAAAATTACGCTCCTTTTTGTATTTTACCCTCCTTTTGCCGTAGTCGTATTAGGTCGAGGAAAAGTGCTTAAACGTATCTTAATAGACCTAAAAAAGGCATTTGACACGATTAGTCATAATTTACTTTTAATCAAGTTAACTGACGTAGGGATATCGGGGCCCGTACATAAAATTCTTACGTCGTACGTATAAGATCGGAAACAAAGAGTAAACATTGAAAATTGCTTAAGTTTACCTGCTAAATTTACATACGGAATCCCACAGGGATATATTCTAGGACCGTTGTTATTTTTTTATTTATGTTAACAAACATATCAATTAGCTAATTTTATACATACTTAAAACATGCACTCTAATACATAAAATCATAACACAAGGTGCACATTCACAATTAAACTTTATAAAGAAAACTTACCCATACAACGCAGGATGACGAGACAAACTAGAATTAAGACAACCCAGAACTAATTATGGAAGATATACCTACCATACTGGTGTACGCGTCCTACATTGCAGCAAAAGAATTTAACCCTTATACCGTGCTTTTGACGGAGCAGATTTTCTTATTCTCGTTATCTCGCGACTGCTTTTACTTCAGACAAATTCAAATCTTAAACAAAAAGGATATTCGGTCCAACTTCTTATTATCCTAAAGTTTTAAAACACAAACTGGCGTACGCGCTTGTCATAACTGCAAAGGAAAACAGTCCTTATACCGTGTCCGTGACGGAACAGATTCTCTTATTCCCGCTATCTCGCGACTGCTTTAATTTCAGACAAATTCAAACAGGATATTTCGGTCCAAATCCTAACTCTCCTAAAGTTTAAAACACAAACTGGCATACTCGCCTGACATAACTGCAAAGGAAAACAGCCCTTATACCGTGTCCGTTACGGAGCAGATTCTCGTGCCCGACTTGCCCGCGACGCTTCCAGGACGCGCGCACGCTGGGCTCGCACGTGCGCGTGCAGCACGACGGCGTGCGCGCGCACGTGTGCGGCGAGTGCGGCGCGGCGCTGGCGTCGCGCTCGTCGCTCAGCAAGCACACGCACGCCGTGCACCGCGGCGTGCGCCCGCCGCCGCGCCACGTGTGCGACACGTGCGGGAAGGCCTTCCGCGTGAGTGTACTCTATATTCTGTTACTTTCCAGGAAGTCCATTTTCCAAAATGCCCACTTCCCAGTATTTCCATTTTCCAGAATGACCATTTCCCAAAATTACCATTTCCCAGAAATGTATTATCCAAAATGTCAACTTTCCAGAATGTAATTTCCCAATAAGTCAATTTCCCAGAATGTCCATTTTCCGGAATTACCATTTTCCTGAATTACCATTTTCCAAAATGACCATTTCACAGAAAGGGAATCGCCAAATTCGGCCTGACGTGGACAACCTGCTCAGGAAAAAGTATTTTAACGAATAAATATAATTAATAATGAAATAAATATTGTAACATATCTCGTTTCAGGAAAGTTTTATTTTAAAAAGTTGTATCAATTAGTATTCATGTTGATTTCACGCCGAAAGCAGCGCTATTTTTTACTTGTAGGCTCGATTTGGGGTTACCATGTCGCAAAAATAATGATGCACTTATTTTTTCCATATCGATTGCAAATATGTAACTGGTATAAAAATCTTTTTTATTTTCTTCAGAACATTCACTGATCAAGTGATTTGGTACAATTAGCGCCAAAATGAGCGCGGGGTGTGACCGTAAAGAGCGAAGTTGCTGTCCATGAACCTAAAGCGTATCACAAAAAAAATCTGTTCGCGGTGGTCGCTCTATGCGTAGTAATAATAGCTCAATGTGTGATACATATTTTTATTTATTACAATGTACATTTAAATAAACAAAACACCAACACTGAATAATTTCGCATCTGATTATCGAATCCATAAATCGATTCTAAACAAAAATAATTTTTTTTTTATTACTTGACCACATCAAATGCATTGAACGATGTCTGTCAACAATGAGAAAACAAACAGACAGCTTTGCTGTGTGAATTCTGTTTATTTCGTTTGTTACTGTTAATATGGACTCCGACACCGTTCCCTATGACGACCCGGACTTACTCATAGACACCGAATCATCTTCTAATGTTTACCAGTTTTAAACGATTGGCGCGAACTTGGACGCTCGTACGCATCATTTTACTCCCTCGAGTGGGAATGAGGAAGGATCTATTATTCTAATCAAGGAAAATAATTTATTTTACAAAGAAATACTTACATTAAATTTAATTTCTATTAGGTATTAAATATTAAAAAAGCAAGTCCTTTATTAATAAAGTTAATGTCCACGTTAGGCCAGAGCACGCTTACAAACTGAGCAATTACTTTTATTATCCGATATGTCCATTTTCCAGAATGTAATTTCCCAAAATATAAATTTCCCAGTATGTCCATTTTCCGGAATGACCTTTTTCCAGAATTACCATTTTCCGAAATGACCATTTCCCAAAATGCTCATTTCCCAAAATGACCATTTTCAAGTATGTCCATTTTCCAAAATAACCAATTCCCAAAATGACCTGAAATGAAATGTTTCATTAGTGATTGATATCGATACCTAACACGTGGGTAAAGTATTGCTAGCTAATTTAATTTGACCCTGTATACACTCACACCTCCCCATGGGAGGAAGGCAGGAACGTGCTACGATCCTTATATACTGCTTTCTCCTCAAAATGCGATGAATAATAAATACGTGTGAGTATAAATACAAGATGGCGGTGTGTTGGCGGGCAGGGTAAGAGCGTGCTAACGAACCACGTGCGCACGCACACGGGCGAGAAGCCGTTTGAGTGCGGCGAGTGTGGGCGGCGGTTCACGCAGAGGACGGCCATGCGGACACACGTCAAGCTGGTGCATCTGAAGCTCAGGAAGAGCGCCAAGGTACGTACTGTAGCACCACGCCGCCGCCCAGCAGGCAGCCTGGACTGTGCCCACTGCTGGGACACGCGCCCTCTCTCGCTCACAGCGAGTGGGCCCAGTGCGGGCTGGTACATGTCGCATGTCTTCGAACTTTACCACACCACCGTTACATGACTCCATTTGAATGTGAAACCTCCACTAAAGATTGTGTCGTGATTCGTTGTAAATTCTAAGAGAAAAGATTATTATTTTAAATCGGTTTATTAATGACGGAGTTCTGAGGTAAAAACCATTCAAAATAAAACCGAATTGAGAACCTCGTCCTTTTTTGTAGTCGATTAAATGTATAGGACAATGTACTTTGGATGTCAACGTGTAGTGTCACTTACATATTGAGTACGTTGATGTGATTATTGGAATACTAAACCTTCTGAATACAGATGAATGTGGAACAAATACCCTTTAGTGGTAGATTGTGTGAGAATGTGACCTGTACAGGGGTTGTTTACACCCTCATCAGACACTCTCATAACAGACATTATGTAATTAAATATATTTGCTCTAATTCCTGTATTATTGTCACAACAGGTGAAGCCCGAGGTTCCCTTAGAGGCGCAGTCTCCCAAGCTGGATGTGTTCAAGCCCGAGCCGCTACTGGAGCCCTGGAGACAGCCTTGCGATGTCTACTTCCGTGTCACCGCAGGCCCCTGAGGCTGGAGGCCCAACAGGGCTACCTACAGAACTCGTCGGAGGCAGTTTCCCGATGATGACTATATGAACAACAATCAACCTTTTTTAATGATAAGGGACATATCACCGTACCACAAACACACCACGCAGCGACGCAATGTGGCCTCACTATGTAGGAGTCAGCTCCCAGTCTGACCTCCTTTACCCCTTGGTAAGACTGTTAGTCAGACTGTCGTGTTTGTGACGACCCGTAACGACTGCCAAAGATCCACAAATGCCAGCCGGGAGCAACGGCTTAACATGCTTCCCGACGCGCGGAGAGCTCTTGGTATACAAGGTGTAACAGAATAAACGCAAGTCCTAATAGTAGCTTGTTCATAATTGACTGCTGAATCGATTTCAGTCACTTTTAATATCAGTGTTTTTATCAAAAAGTATGTAAGTATTTTGCTATACTGACCGCTGACTGAGCCAAAGAAAATTGAATCTTATTTAAAGGCGATAAGAATCAATTTTAAGTGCATAAAGTAATGCTGTGATCAACACAATTTTGTTAATAATAAGTTTAAAGTAATTGTATGATACTTTTAACTCAATACTCTAATTGTGATGTATGAGGTATTGTGTTAATTATGTTACATGTTGTATATGTAAAGATGCTCACCCATCCACGGAACAACTGCGGTAGCTTAACCTGACCGACCGACTCGTGCGGCTGTTATTGTGTAGTCACAACCCCCCACTGTGGGCAAACAGTGGGGAGGGGCCGGGCATTAATCATGTAATGTCATTTTAGCATTCCCCCCCCCTCCCCTCCTTGTTGATATGTGGTGGTGTTTAAGACTAACCCCGCCCGCCCCCACCCAAAATCACGTGTATTTATTAGTACCTACAAAGAATCTTAAATTTTTAGAATATTGTCTTTAAAAAGAAAGTATAATCTTATTTTATTCTGAAATTAAGGACCATGATAAAAATGTGAAGACAGAAAGGTAGCAGGTTGTTTTTGACTGGCATGAAAATAATATTAAAGGAATGGTGTAATCATGAAACAAACATATATTGTACTAGTACATGAACATATTTAATTCTAGCTTCTGCCCGCGACTTCGTCCGCGTCAAATTTTCGCTTCCCTTCCCGTCGCGTCGTATCGAATTGCCTGCCAGTTTTCGTCCATTTTTCGTTTGCTGCTCCGCTCCTTTTGACTGTAGCGTGATATTATATAGCCTTCCTCTATAAATAGGCTACCCAACACAAAAAGAATATTTCAATTCCGACCAGTAGTTCCTGAGATTGGCGCGTTCTGACAAACAAACTCTTCAGCTTATTAGCATAGATACCACGGTTTACCAAGACTTTGTTCAACACTAACAACTGTATAAACATCTTACAAGTCAGTTGTTGGCGCTGTGCGTTGTTGAAGATCAACGTCGGTCTCATCAGGTCGCCGCTATTCGGTTTAGAAATCGCGCGTTTGACGAAAAACAAATACACTTGATATCTTACTACACCCCCCCTCCCTCTCGTGACATTTCGTTATTTTTGCTAAGCCCCCTACCCCCCTTTCAAGCCTCATGTGATTCATGGACGGTCTCTAACATAATCAACACATAGGCAATGTTCCCACCGCTGGGACACAGTCGTCCTCTTAGTGAGAGAGAGTGGGCCGTATTCCACTACGCGGGTCAGTGTCACATGTCTTCGAATTATTGGATCTAGGGTATACCAGTTTCCTAACTATGTTTTCCTTTCACCGTTTTGAGATCAGTGGTGATGAAATAATGTACACAAAGTAAAGCGCGCGCGCGCGTGTTGTGCTCGTGGTACGCTCGTGTGCTCGCGCCCTACTCGTGCTTCTTATTGTTGTCTCTGGTCGGTGAAGTAACAAGCTTGTCGACTCCCGGCTGAAGTGTTCTTGTGTCACTCTCCCTCTAACTGTGACTCAATACTTGTTTCAATAAGATGATCTCAACCGAAGGCGATCGTTTTCCTGAATAATGATCAATGACGAACATAGCCGTTTCAGAGATTAGCTGGAACAATCAGACAGACAATTTTTTTTTAATGTGTGTCTTATATATACTTTCATATGCATTTAGTGAAAAGCTGTTAATTTGAAATTACAGACAGACACTTTTTTTGTATAGATGTAACATAATTAACGCAGACTTCTTAAATATACTTTTGTCTAGCTCTATTTTAATCTATAAATACTGTATGTTTTTAAAATTGATTCTTATGTAGTTGAGATAAGATTCCAATTTCTTTGGCTCAAGCGGCGGTCTTTATGGTATTTTTTGTAAAAAGTACCCATATCAAAAGTGACTGAAATCGATTCAGTAGTCAATTATGAACAAACTAGTTTCAGTACTTGTGTTTATTCTGTTACACTTTGTACATTAAATGACTGTATGTCCTCTAGAGGGCGCCACATACAATGTAATGTGACGTCACACAGAGTAGGTAGACACAGCTAATTGGAGCCATCAGGGATAACAGTACACAAACATGTACAATCAGGAGACTACTTACATACTGCATGCACGCCTTTTGACGTATACGTATACAGATCACAGAACTACCCTCCATTTCTTTCTAAAATAGCGTAAGACACCTTAGATATACATAAACAATTCAAATAATTTTGTTCTGCTAGCATGTATGCACGGCCAGTATAAGCTGACATCTCGTTTTACGAAAAGCCTATACAATGCGAGGTCAGCTAAAACTGGAAATTTATAGATTAGTCTGTAGCCGTGTGTACTAGACGAAATACTGTGCATCGGGTAAAAGGTGAGAGGTTATGTTTGTACGTATGTGTGTATGTATGTATAAACGAGCGACGATCGCCTTCGGTTAGCGCGCGGCCATAGTGTTCAGTATCTTTTGAATAAAACATTGTGTGAACTGATTGTGGTTATTAAATGAACTAATAAAATATATTTTGTAAACCTGTCTTTGTTTTATTGCACGCACTCGGCTCCTGTAACTCAAATAGAATCTGTCTAACTACGTCGAGGTCAGTCTTCAGTCTAACCGGCTGCAGCTGAGTACCAGTATGTTACATGGAGCGACTGCCTATCTGACCTCCACAACCCAGTTACTGGGTAACACGATACCCCTTGGTAAGACTGGTTCACATTCTGACTACCCGTAACAACTGATAAAGATCTGATAATGACAAGGAGGGGACTCGATGTGTAATGATAGGTCACCCATCCAAAACCCGACCGCAGCAGACGTAGCTTAACCTCTGATCGTACTGTGCAGCTATTACCACGAGCCTGATTTGTGAAAGTCTTGAAATTCATCCGTGCGAAAGAGACGGACGACTCTTCCCAAATGATTCGTTCTAAAGCGAAAGAGATTTACTGGCCTGTTAGTTTTAGTGACCCTGATTGCTAAGACTGAGGTCGTAGGTTCGATTCCCACCCAGGACAAATCTTTGTGTGATGAGTACAATCATTTGTTCTGTTTCTGGGTGTTTTATCTATAATATGTATGTATTTAGAAATATATAAGTATGTTTATCAGTTGTCTGGTTACTGTAGTACAGGCTCTGGCTAGTTTGGGATCAGATAACGTTGTGTTGGTTGTCCTCAAATATTATTATTAATATAGAAGGCACGATTATATGCCATCTCTGTCGCTCCAGGACTAATCTCACAGAACTGAACAGGGAATGTGACAGCGTGTTAGTTAATAGTTATTGGATAGCTCTGACACAACTGAGGCGAATCCGCGCGATGTGGCACGAAGTTCGCTCGCGCCGACTGTGAGCTGACCCTGAGGAAGTGGGGGGTATGTGACCAAAGGGAGGGACACGACTGCACGCGGTCTGTTTCAGGGTCGTATAACCACAGGCTTCAGTAGAAAAGCTGACTGTGTCAATATTCTTACTATTTTCTACTTTACAGTACGGGTAATACGGTCCTATTTTCAATGGAGCCAGTTTATTGCTGTCGACATTCCAACTTTTGTAATTAAAAGATCCTACCACGTATATTTAGTACCGATTCAGTACTATTTTGTATCTATCCTGAAATGTTAGTACCTCACACCAGGGCTTGAAATACCGTTAAAAATATGGTATCGTTACAGCCTTTTCATGCAGATATCGTTATCTAATAAATAACGTTACAATATTTAACGTTATATCTGGAACATTTTATCGTTAAACATATGTAACGTTAAAATCTACGCTATCGTAAATTTTATCGTTATGAGTTAGTTTTGTTACCGTCGCTCTCGTTCAATCGCAAGAGTGTCAGACAGCAGCGACGCTAAGACTGTGCCGTACGACTATTTGCGTGTTTAATTCTCATTGCTATTCTGAGTCGTGCTTGTTCTTGTGAATGTTGCTTTCAAAGTGATTTAAATTTAGTTTATTACCTAACTTTGATTTAGGTAAATATCTAATTGTAAACATTTTTAGATACATTTTTTAGCCAATCTTTAGATTAGAAAACATGCTAAGATTGTTTACATTTAGTTAACTACCTAAACCGACGGAATGTAGACTAGGAATTATTTATCTCAGGTCTCCAGCTGTACTATACTTTTGGGACATATAATGTTGTTACGTAGATCGTAAGTCTAGAAGCATCATGCTAACTCCGTCTCAGAAAGGGGCAGTGTGACGTAAATCGAAAAGTCTAGAAACATCACGCTAATTCCATCTAAGGACGGGGCAGTGTTGGAAACTACTAGAAATGACACGCTAACGCCATCTGTTATCGAGTAGCAAGTACTACACGAAATTGTACGTATACGCTACTGCCATCTATTGTCGAATAGTGGGATTAAACAGTTCAATGGAAGTTACTAGAAGCTTCTACGCTGTGGCAGTGTCGAATGTTCGAGAATGTTCTGCTCGGGATATAAATAGCGGATTGTCGGGCCGACAAGCAGTTCGATTTCGGAATCGAGCGAATACGATTCGAGTGATACAGTACAAGCGAAACAAGTGATTCCAAGTGACGTTTCTTGTAGTTGCGATATTTGTGTTTATTAAATTAAACTGTGTTGTGTGTTTTGGTAAATTGGTTTGAATTGATTTATCCCGAACCCCAGCTCGTAACATTTGGTGTCAGAAGTAAGGGATAAATTATGCCAGTTTTACCGAAGGAGGATACGGAAGGTATCCGTACCAGGAGTCAGCGCCAGCAGGAGGAGGAACTTCTAGACAGACACCTGGGGGTAATCAGCCAACGATGGAGCCAGTCTCCCAAGCGTCTGGTGTTCCTACAGCATCACCAGCCATGGATTTTTCTGCGCTAATGGCGATGCTGCAGGAGCAGGCCCGCCGACAGGAAGAACAGGCCCGCCGCCTACAGGAACAGCTGCAGTAGGACAAAGAGGAGCAAGCTAGCCGGCAGGAAGAACAGGCCCGTCGACAGGAAGAACAGGCCCGCCGCCTACAGGAACAGCTGCAACAGGACAAAGAGGAGCAAGCTCGCCGACAGGAAGAACAGGCCCACCAACAGAAAGAACAGACCCGCCGCCTGCAAGAGCAGCTTCAGCGTGATAAAGAGGAGCAGGTTCTCCTTTTGAAAGATCTACACGCGACATTTGGCAAGGACATCAAAGCCATGAAGGAGACTGTTCAGATACATGAAAATCGTATCTCCGAGGCCGAAGTCCAGATCGCTGATATAAGAAAAGCGGTTGGAGTTCTGAAAGCTGGAGATCGGACTACGGCTTTAATAGTTGCTGCACCTTCCGTGCGCGGGTTTAAAGTGCCACCCTTCGACGGAAAATCTTCCTGGTCGGCATACAAAATTCAATTTGAAGCTGTCATGGAAGCAAATGGGTGGACAACAGGCCAGGCCATGACCGCGCTTACTTTGGCCCTTCGTGACCAGGCCTTAACTGTGTTAGAGGCTCTCGGCAAAAATGTTACCTACGAGCAGCTTGTTGAGGCGTTAGAGGCCAGATATGGAGTTGAAGGATCGTGTGCAGCGCAGTGGTGAAAACCTTCAGCAGTGGGCCCTGGAAATCGAAAAGCTGGTTCGAAAGGCGTACCAGACTGCGCCCGCGCTCATCGAGGGTATACTAATTCAAACCTTCATAGATGGCATACGGGACCTGGAAGTAAGGGCTGCTGTGAGACTTGGGCACCATGAGACCCTCAAGGACGCCTTGGTTCATGCGTTGAAGGTGGAGGCAGTAAGGCATGATCATCGAGCCCATCGCATCAGGGAGGTTGCGGCGTCACCTGTTCGTGACCGTGTTAGGTACAGCCCTAAATGATACACTTGCGGAGAAAAAGGCCACCTTCGGTCAAGTTGCCCGAAGCGAAGCACAGCTAACGAAGACCAGACCCAGGAAAGAAGAGCGGCTGAGATCACCGCTCAGCAGCAGGAAAACTAATAAACGCCAGGACTGCGGGGCGGGTGGTGGCTGGTGTCAAAATAGCCCCAAGAATTTCGGTCTCATAAGCCCATGATGGGAACACCCTAGTCATAAAAGGTGAAGTGAACGGAAGACCATGTAAGCTGACATTGGATACTGGAACTTCTCGCACGTTGTCAGTTCCCAACTAGCGAATCGTTTTCTTGGGGATTTCTTCGGTAAGCATGACGGCGTAAATTTAGTAACAGCTACCGGTCAGCATTTAACCGTCCGTGGTGAGAAAAAGGTGAAGTTAAAACTGGGTAACACAATCTACCGACATAAAGTCATCATGGCCGACATAGTAGACGACTGCATCCTAGGTTTGGACTTCATGCGACAGCACTGTTGTGAGATGGACGGTAATCAAGGAGTCCTCAAATGTGGGTCAGAAGAAGTCTTCATGGAAGGTGCACCATCAGGGAAAGTGTACTGCTTAAATAAAATTGTTCTTCCTCCCCGATCAGAAACAATACTTCCAGTTAGTCTTCCACATAATTCTGGGCAGAAAAACCGATGTATTCTCATTGAAGGATTGGATGAAAACCTTCCATGGAAAATTGCGCGGACCTTGGCAAAGGCAATCGACGTTGCAGCCGTACGCATACTGAACCCAAGTGAAAAGGAGCAAGTAATCAAGAAGGGTACGTTGATGGGTTCCTGTGGGGAAATAGCATGGATGCGTGAATGTCAATATCAGCCTTCTTAAAATAATACCCAAACTCTAAGATTTAACGTGTTAAATCTTTTAGAAGACTGTCATAAAGATTTATCAGAAGAAGAAAGAGAGAAGGCTAGGAAGATGCTACTTCAGTATGCAGACTTATTCTCCAGAAATGATGCTGACATAGGGAAGACTGGATTAGTTCAACACAAAATTTATACCGGAAATGAGTTACCAATACGACAACGACCAAGAAGATTACCAGTGGCAAGAGAAAAGGAGGTCGATACCATGATTAAAGGAATGGTAAAGGATGAAGTTATAGAGCCTTCATCTAGTCCTTGGTGTTCTCCTGTGGTCCTGGTGAAAAAGAAAGATGGCAGTATGCGCTTTTGTGTAGAGTATCGTCGATTGAATGACGTTACTGAGAAAGACAGCTATCCACTACCCCGGATCGACGACACACTGGACACGCTGTCAGGAATTAAGTGGTTTACAACGTTAGATCTAAAAAGTGGCTACTGCCAAGTGGAAATAGACCCTAAAGACAAGGAGAAAACTGCAATTTCTACGGGAAAGGGACTATGGCAGTTTAACGTCATGCCATTCGGATTGTGCAATGCTCATGAAACTTTTGAAAGGCTAATGGAGCTCGTTCTCACGGGACTAATTGGAGACGCCTGCCTTGTCTATTTAGATGACATCATCATCGTGGGCCGCACATTCGAAGACCACCTTCAGAATTTGGAACGTGTTCTATCAGAAATCCGAGGAGCCAATCTCAAGTTAAGTCCAAAAAAATGCTCATTCTTCAGACAGCAAGTAAGCTTTTTGGGGCACGTGGTTTCGAAGGAAGGAGTACAAACAGATCCTGAGAAAATCGTCACCGTAGTAAAGACATTGCAGCATTTCAGCAAATACTTGCTTGGACGCAAATTCCACCTGCGAACTGACCATGCTTGCATTAAAGTGGTTGTTGCAGTTTAAGAATCCAGAAGGACAAGTGGCGAGATGGATTGAACTGCTACAAGAGTACGGCTTCGCAATTGAACATCGTAGTGGGAAGTCTCACGGTAACGCGGACGCTTTATCAAGAAGACCTTGTCCTGAAGACTGTAAGCATTGTGTCAGGCAAGAAGATAAGGAAACAGTACCTGTCAGGATGTTAAGAACGGACCTTAGTGACGAGTGGAAGGAAACCCTACGTCATGCCCAGCAGAGTGACCCAGACATTAGGCCAATTCTCGAGTGGATTAAAGCTAATGCTCCCAACCCCAAATGGTGTGATGTTGCAGCGATGAGTACCACCACAAAAAGTTATTGGGCACAGTGGGAGAGCTTGGTGAACCGGGATGGTGTCTTGTGCCGAAAATGGGAAAATGCTCGAGGGAATAGCTGTCACCTGCAAATGGTAGTCCTAAAAACGATGGTACCAGAAGTTCTACGGCTCTACCACAATGGTTCTTCAGGTGGTCATATGGGAGTAAGAAGGACTCTGTTAAAGATCCTAGAAAGGTTTTACTGGATCCATTGTCGAGAGGATGTGGAGGACTGGTGTCGCAGATGCACCAGTTGTGCAGCGGTAAAAGGACCACACACACGCAGCAGGGGTGCATTGAAAGTGTACAATGTAGGTGCCCCCTGGGAACGAATAGCACTAGATGTCGCTGGGCCATTCCCCGAAAGTGAAAGTGGAAATAAATATTTCATGGTTGTCATGGATACTAATCCATGTGAACTATCACCAAGTGGCCGGAAGTCTTCGCCATCCCTAATCAAGAAGCTTCAACAGTCGCTGATAAATTAGTGCACGAAGTCTTCTGTCAGTTTGGGGTACCCTTGGAAATCCACAGCGATCAAGGAAGAAATTTTGAGTCTTAAGTGTTTCAAGAAACATGTCGGGTTATGGGTACTCACAAAACCAGAACCACTTCATACCACCCACAATCAGACGGAATGGTGGAGAGATTTAATCAGACGTTGGAAAGATATCTGGCAAAAGTTGTAGCAAGCAGACAAAAGGATTGGGACAAGCACATACAACCGCTTCTTCTGTCATACCGAAGTGCAGTTCACGAGAGTACAACTGTGACGCCAGCCTTCGCGAACTTTGGAAGGGGGTTAAGGTTGGTAATTAATTGATAATGTAATGGAATTTGAGGATGTAATGTTTTGTCTATATTGAAATTTGAGAATGTAATATTTTGTTTGTACTGAAATTTATAACTAATTTTTTAAAATTGGTAAGATTGGTAAGAGAAGAATTTACTATTTAATTTGTATTTATACCAAATATTTGCACACCTGTCATGGTAGGATATGGTCTAAAGCTCTTATATAAAAATGTCACCTCTTGAACTACCCATATTTCGCAAATAAATGATTCTGATTCTGATTCTGATTCTGATTCTGAAGGTTACCAGCTGATCTAATAACCGGCATTCCCCCTGATTCACAGTGTCAGATACGCTGTCTACTACATTGTTTACGTCATTGGTAATGCCGACGGTAATGATGACGTCGGTCATCTTAGAATTATAACGAAGGACGTCGTAATGTGTGTAAATGTGTTTTGGCCCTAAGATGTAGTTTAGGTAGGTATACTTAGTAGGTAGCCGACCGACGGCGACAGTCGCACCAATTGAAGTGGTTGACTGTGAAATAACATTATTTTATTACAATAAGTTTTAAAAGAAGATAGAAATATAAAAATATCTCATTCTTCAAACGAAATTTTTTATTACATATTTATATCTAATTACAGTCGACCACATGGTAATAACATTTGGACCTTTAACTGATTTAGTGCGGGATGTTTTATAAAAATAGGAGGCCAAGATATAGGTAGGTACATAAGATGGTTATAATCGCCATGCAGTCGACCATATAGGTAGAAAATCGGCACTGAGCTACATAAGTACCTACAGATAACAATTAAGTATTTTAAAACTTACCTTTAATTTTTTTCTACCCTCTGGCACTAAACAAGTTGAGGTGTTGTCATAATTTATTTCAAAATATCTATAGACGACATTTTTTCTCACGCCCCATGTTGAACTTTTCGTTATAGTTACTCAAAACACAAAAATTAAATCAGCTGTAGTAGCTAATCTAAATGCAAGTAATAATTCGCGAGCGCTAAGCGTGTCCTGTACGCGCGTCCGACGGCCGTGAGAGTTGAGATGACGACAAACGAAATGGCAACAGCGCGTCAGAGGAGCGCGCGCCGCCGGCCGCCACCCGCCGTGCCACGCCCGCGCGGCCTTGGAGAAAACGGCAACGTCGCATAAAATAACCAAAATATACCGTTTACTTGTTACCGCTATTTTCACAATAACATTAAAAATATCGTTAATTTTTAACGCAATTTTTAACGTTCTTATAATGTTATGCTACCTAATTAACGCTACCAAATCATACCGATATGCAAGTATCTCTATGGAAATACCGTTATTTAACGTTATTTTTAATGTGAATTGGTATCGTTTTCAAGCCCTGCCTCACACGGCATTAACGGAATTTCGCGATACCACTGGTCCGCCATTATGATGCGTCATAATGATCAGACCATGAGAAACTACAACGAGTTACATCAACCTGATCCAACCAGTATTTAGTATATCCAAAAAATCAACAGTGGATGACGGAAATCTTAGTAGTTTCTTTACAAAAAGTATCTTTTCATTTTTGAGATTTTCTACGCCTGAATAATTCAACGACTTACGAGTTGCAGGCCTTGGGTTCGATCCTCACCAGGCGCTTTATTTGGTGTAAATAATTGTCATCACCACTGCTCCCAAAACGGTGAAGGAGAATATCGTGAGGTAACCGGCATGTCCTAGAACCAAGGGTACGAAGACGTGACATCTACTAACCCGGACTAAGACCGCGTGGTGGAGTACAACCAACTCCACCTCGAAAAGAGGAGGCTTGTGTCCCAGCAGTGGGAAACATAAAGGCTGATTATGTTGGGATATAAGAGATTAATTCCTTCACAAAATTGAGCATACATTCGTTTGAAGCCAAGTTTGGAAATGATACAAAACATCATCATCATTAGTCTATAGCAGTCCACTGCTGGACATGAGCCTCTCGAATTGCACGCCATACTTATATTCAGTTCGATTCTAGGCAACTCTCATTCAGCTGCTACCAGCTACACTGCGAAGATCGTCGCTCCACCTAGCCTGAGGGCGTCCTACTTTACGTTTGCCGATTCGCGGTCTCCACTCAAGAACACGTCTACCCCAAACGGTCATCGGTTTGAGCCGCTTCAGCTTGCTAATTCTGAGAGCTATGTCAAAAACTTTCATCACTTCATTTCGGATACTATCCTTCATATTTAAAATATATAAAACATGAATTATAATTTATTGATTCCAAAAATAATACAAAATCTTTATCCTCTCTTGCTATGATCACACGCTAGTAGCAGGAACACTGGAGTGTCTGTGGACAATATAAATACAGGTACATACTTCGGCCTACCTGAGTCCGGAGTGTATTTAAAGAGTTCCAACAAAGTGTTGGTATCAGCAGGTGGAACACTGCACTTAAGACACAATTAGCTGCGGGCGGTCAAGATGAAGTGGAGCCTACTGAGAGCGAATGTGCTCTCTGCTGCGGGCGGTGGTGGTCAAGGATCACAGCTAGGTATTTGGCTCGCTTTTCCCAAACGATCGGCTTACCATACATAGTGATCGGACTGAACTGATTCTCTTGTCCCCGCTGCCCCGCGCACTTCGCGACTGCTATAGCGCGCGGCAGCACGACGGCGTGCGCGCGCACGTGTGCGGCGAGTGCGGCGCGGCGCTGGCGTCGCGCTCGTCGCTCAGCAAGCACACGCACGCCGTGCACCGCGGCGTGCGCCCGCCGCCGCGCCACGTGTGCGACACGTGCGGGAAGGCCTTCCGCGTGAGTGCACTCTATATTCTGTTACTTTCCAGGAAGTCCATTTTCCAAAATGCCCACTTCCCAGTATTTCCATTTTCCAGAATGACCATTTCCCAAAATTACCATTTCCCAGAAATGTATTATCCAAAATGTCAACTTTCCAGAATGTAACTTCCCAATATGTCAATTTCCCAGAATGTCCATTTTCCGGAATTACCATTTTCCTGAATTACCATTTTCCAAAATGACCATTTCACAGAAAGGGAATCGCCAAATTCGGCCTGACGTGGACAACCTGCTCAGGAAAAAGTATTTTAACGAATAAATATAATTAATAATGAAATAAATATTGTAACATATCTCGTTTCAGGAAAGTTTTATTTTAAAAAGTTGTATCAATTAGTATTCATGTTGATTTCACGCCGAAAGCGGCGCCATTTTTTAGTTGTAGGCTCGATTTGGGGTTACCATGTCGCAAAAATAATGATGCACTTATTTTTTCCATATCGATTGCAAATATGTAACTGGTATAAAAATCTTTTTCATTTTCTTCAGAACATTCACTGATCAAGTGATTTGGTACAATTAGCGCCAAAATGGGCGCGGGGTGTGACCGTAAAGAGCGAAGTTGCTGTCCATGAACCTAAAAGCGTATCACAAAAAAAATCTGTTCGTGGTGGTCGCTCTATGCGTAGTAATAATAGCTCAATGTGTGATACATATTTTTATTTATTACAATGTACATTTAAATCAACAAAACACCAACACTGAATAATTTCGCATCTGATCATCGAATCCATAAATCGATTCTAAACAAAAATAATATTTATTTTATTACTTGACCACATCAAATGCATTGAACGATGTCTGTCAACAATGAGAAAACAAACATACAGCTTTGCTTTCATTCGCTTTGCTTTGTGAATTCTGTTTATTTCGTTTGTTACTGTTAATATGGACTCCGACACCGCTCCCTACGACGACCCGGTCTTACCTCATGGACACCGAATCATCTTTTATATTTACCAGTTTTAAACGATTGGCGCGAACTTGGACGCTCGTACGCATCATTTTACTCCCTCGGGTGGGAATGAGAAAGGATCTATGATTCTATCAAGGAAAATTATTTATTTTACAAAGAAATACTTATTTTTATTTTACCATTTACTTTGTAAAATAAATGCTCCTAATATAAGTTTTATGTGACAATATTTTTGGAACTTGCTGCAATCTTATTATTACATTTAATTTCTATTGGGTATTAAATATTAAAAAAGCAAGTCCTTTATTAATAAAGTTAATGTCCACGTTAGGCCAGAGCACCCTTACAAACTGAGCAATTCCCTTTATTATCCGAAATGTCCATTTTCCAGAATGTAATTTCCCAAAATGTCAATTTCCCATTTTCCGGAATGATAATTTTACAGAATTACCATTTCCCAAAATTACCATTTCCCAAAATTACCATTTTCAAGTATGTCCATTTTCCAGAATAACCAATTCCCAAAATGACCTGAAATGAAATGTTTCATTAGTGATTGATATCGATACCCAACACGTGGGTAAAATATTGCTAGCTAATTTAATTTGACCCCGTAGATACTCACACCTTCCCATGGGTAGTGTTGCAAAGAGAGAGAATCGAATGATGAGTTTCGAATGATGAGCTACAAGTCTCATCTTCATGTTCCGAGTTTTCTTTAAGACTTCGAGCCTTATGAGCACATTGAGTTTTGCATAATTGATCCGAGTCTTTAAAATTACGACTCGAAGACTCGAGTCCTTTGCAACACTAACTCACACCTCCCCATGGGGGGTAGGCAGGAACTTGTTACGATCCTTATATACTGCTTTCTCCTCAAAATGCGATGAATAATAAATATGTGTGAGTATAAATACAAGATGGCGGTGTGTTGGCGGGCAGGGTAAGAGCGTGCTAACGAACCACGTGCGCACGCACACGGGCGAGAAGCCGTTTGAGTGCGGCGAGTGTGGGCGGCGGTTCACGCAGAGGACGGCCATGCGGACACACGTCAAGCTGGTGCATCTGAAGCTCAGGAAGAGCGCCAAGGTACGTACTGTAGCACCACGCCGCCGCCCAGCAGGCAGCCTGGACTGTGCCCACTGCTGGGACACGCGCCCTCTCTCGCTCACAGCGAGTGGGCCCAGTGCGGGCTGGTACATGTCGCATGTCTTCGAACTTTACCACTCCACCGTTACATGACTCCATTTGAATGTGAACCTCCACTAAAGATTGTGTCGTGATTCGTTGTAAATTCTAAGAGAAAAGATTATTATTTTAAATCGGTTTATTAATGACGGAGTTCTGAGGTAAAAACCATTCAAAATATAACCGAATTGAGAACCTCGTCCTTTTTTGTAGTCGATTAAATGTATAGGACAATGTACTTTGGATGTCAACGTGTAGTGTCACTTACATATTGAGTACGTTGATGTGATTATTGAAATACTAAACCTTCTGAATACAGATCAATGTGGAACAAATACCCTTTAGTGGTAGATTGTGTGAGAATGTGACCTGTACAGGGGTTGTTTACACCCTCATCAGACACTGCATAGCAGACATTATGTAATTAAATATATTTGCTCTAATTCCTGTATTATTGTCACAACAGGTGAAGCCCGAGGTTCCCTTAGAGGCGCAGTCTCCCAAGCTGGATGTGTTCAAGCCCGAGCCGCTACTGGAGCCCTGGAGACAGCCTTGCGATGTCTACTTCCGTGTCACCGCAGGCCCCTGAGGCTGGAGGCCCAACAGGGCTACCTACAGAACTCGTCGGAGGCAGTTTCCCGATGATGACTATATGAACAACAATCAACCTTTTTTAATGATAAGGGCCCTATCACCGTACCACAAGCACACCACGCAGCGACGCAATGTGGCCTCACTATGTAGGAGTCAGCTCCCAGTCTTACCCAGTCTGACCTCCTTTACCCCTTGGTAAGACTGGTAGTCACTGTCGTACTTCTGACGACCCGTAACGACTGCCAAAGATCCACAAATGCCAGCCGGGAGCAACGGCTTAACATGCTTCCCGACGCGCGGAGGACTCTTGGTATACAAGGTGTAACAGAATAAACGCAAGTCCTAATAGTAGCTTGTTCATAATTGACTACTGAATCGATTTCAGTCACTTTTAATATCAGTGTTTTTATCAAAAACTATGTAAGTATTTTGCTACACTGACCGCTGACTGAGCCAAAGAAAATTCAATCTTATGGCAAGGCGACAAGACTCAATTTTAAGTGCATAAAGTAATGCTACGCTCATAACAATTTTCTTTATTAAGTTTAAAGTAATTGTATGATACTTTTAACTCAATACTCTAATTGTGATGTATGAGGTCTTGTGTTAATTATGTTACATGTTGTATATGTAAAGATGCTCACCCATCCACGAACCAACTGCGGTAACTTAACCTGACCGACCGACTCGTGCGGCTGTTATTGCGTAGATACAACCCCCCACTGTGGGCAAGTAGTGGTGAGGGGCCGTCTATTAATCATATGATGTCTATATAGCATTCGCCCCCCCCCCCCTCCCCCTTGGTGATACGTGGTGAGGTTTACTAACCCCGCCCGCCCCCACTCACAATCACGTGTATTTTTAGTACCTACCTACAAAGAATCTTAAATTTTTAGAATATTGTCTTTAAATACAGGTGAAAAGTATAAAGTTATTTTATTCTGAAATTAACGACCATTACAAAAATGTGAAGACAGAAAGGTAGCAGGTTGTTTTTGACTGGCATGAAAATAATATTAAAGGAATGGTGTAATCATGAAAAAAAATCATATATTGTACTAGTACATGAACATATTTAATCTTAGATCTTTAAACGAGCAATTTTTGTATATTTATATAATCTGAATCTAGGAAACGGCTCCAACGATTTTCATGAAATTTAGTATACAGGGGGTTTCGGGGGCGATAAATCGATCTAGCTAGGATTCATTTTTAGAAAATATCATTTTATTTGTATTTTCAGTAATCAACTCTATCGATAATCAACTTAAACATAAACTTATGTTTTTTTTTTTATTGTAAGAAAATAACAAAATAAAATGAAGTTTCTAAAAAGCACAATTTACCAAAAAAAAATAAAATCATCTCGGACCACGAATTACCAAGCCTTTGTTCAACACTAACAACTGTATAAACATCTTACAAGTCAGTTGTTGGCGCTGTGCGTTGTTGAAGATCAACGTCGGTCTCATCAGGTCGCCGCTATTCGGTTTAGAAATTGCACGTTTGACGAAAAAACAAATGTAACACGTGATATCTTACTACACCCCCCACCCCCTTGTGATATTTCGTAATTTTTGCTAAGCCCCCTACCCCCCTTTCAAGCCTCTTGTGATTAATGGACGGTCCCTAACATAATCAACACATAGGTAATGTTCTCACTGCTGGGACACAGCCGTCCTCTTAGTGAGAGAGAGTGAGCCGTAATCCACTACGCGGGTCAGTGTCACATGTCTTCGAATTGTTGGTTCTAGCACATCCAGTTTCCTTACGAGGTTTTCCTTCACCGTTTTGAGATCAGTGGTGATGAAATAATGTACACAAAGTAAAGCGCGCGCGCGCGTGTTGTGCTCGTGGTACGCTCGTGTGCTCGCGCCCTACTCGTGCTTCTTATTGTTGTCTCTGGTCGGTGAAGTAACAAGCTTGTCGACTCCCAACTGAAGTGTTCTTGTGTCTCCCTCTAACTGCGACCCAATACTTGTTTCAATAAGATGATCTCAATAGAACATTATATTTTAACTCTTCTATCTTTAAAAATGCTTATTTTTTATTCTCCTAACCGAAGGCGATCGTTTACCTGAATAATGATCAATGACGAACATAGTTGTACGATTATTGACAAATCTGTGTGGTTCCTTCCTTAAAAGACCATTTCAGACACCAATCTACATGGTCTTCTTATGATGTGACCAAGATTATGTCTGGACTTAAAAGAGACTGTGACCCCTGAGTTTGTTTCGGCCTTTCTTCTCAGAGTAGTCAGATAGGAAACGCCGACCTCATCTAGTTTAAAAAAATATGACTGACATGTAAAAGTGTTTGTACAAACCTATTTACAGAAATATAATAATTTTTAGTCCGCGACTCGATTATATATAAAAACTAAGTTCATAAACTAAACCCGACTACTGAAACATGTCGCTCTACAAAGTATGAAACAACACAATACTCTCATCTGAAAGCCGTGCTCGTGTGACACTGCGCTCTAAAGCCTATGTTCGCTTACTACTGTTGGAATATATTCAGCATTAAAATATATTCAGTACTAGCTGTGGCCGCGGCTAGCTATCTGTGAGTGCAAGTCCCGTCAAAATCGCTCCAGCCATTTCAGAGATTGGCCGGAACAAACAGATAGACAAACAAAAAAAAAATTATGTGTGTCTCGTATATAATTTCATATGCATTTAGTGAAAAGCTATTAATTTGAAATTACAAACAGACACTTTTCTTGTATAGATGTAACATAATTAACGCAAGACCCCTTCCCCCCCTCCCCTCCGCCAGTCACCACACTTACCATGACCAATACTTATTTATTTAACCATTTATGTACATACATTATATAAACACACAAGAAGAATAGAACAGAAAAATAGGTACAGAGGTGATTCTAAATCTCTTCCAGCATACCTGCGATAGAAGAGAAGATAAAGAGATGTAGACAGCGTGTGTAAGAGTATGAGAAAATATAATACATATAATCGACTTAATAAAATTAAACAAATAATATGACAATATACTTACATACAGACAGACTTCTAAAATATACTTTTGTCTAGCTCTATTTTCATCTATAATTACTGTATGTATTTCAATTTGAGTCTTAATGCCTTGAAATAAGATTCAAATATCTTTGGCTCAATCGGCAGTATGTATGACGAATATGAGTAAAAAATACCCATATTAAAAGTGACTGAAATCGATTCAGTAGTCAATTATGAACAAACCATTTTCAGTACTTGTGTTTATTCTGTTACACTTTGTACATTAAATGACTGTATGTCCTCTAGAGGGCGCCACATACAATGTAATGTGACGTCACACAGAGTAGGTAGACACAGCTAATTGGAGCCATCAGGGATAACAGTACACAAACATGTACAATCAGGAGACTACTTACATACTGCATGCACGCCTTTTGACGTATACGTATACAGATCACAGAACTACCCTCCGTTACTTTCTAAAGTAGCTTAAGACACCTTAAATATACATAAACAGTTCAAATAATTTTGTCCTGCTAGCATGTACGAACGGCCAGTATAAGCTGACATCTCATTGTACGAAAAGCGTATACAATGCGAGGTCAGCTAAAACTGGAAAATTATAGATTGAGCTGTAGCCGTGTGTACTAGACGAAATACTGTGCATCGGGTAAAAGGCGAGAGGTTATGTATGTACGTATGTGTGTATGTATGTATAAACGAGCGACGATCGCCGTATCTTTTGAATAAAACATTGTGTGAACTGATTGTGGTTAGTAAATGAATTAATAAAATATATTTTGTAAACCTGTCTTTGTTTTATTGAACGCACGCGGCTCCTGTAACTCAAATAGAATATGTCTAATTACGTCGAGGTCAGTCTTCAGTCTAACCGGCTGCAGCTGAGTACCAGTATGTTACATGGAGCGACTGCCTATCTGACCTCCACAACCCAGTTACTGGGTAACACGATACCCCTTGGTAAGACTGGTTCACATTCTGACTACCCGTAACAACTGATAAAGATCTGATAATGACACGGAGGGGTCTCGATATGTAATGAATGGTCACCCATCCAAAACCCGACCGCAGCAGACGTAGCTTAACCTCTGATCGTACTGTGCAGCTATTACCACGAGCCTGATTTGTGAAAGTCTTGAAATTCATCCGTGCGAAAGAGACGGACGACTCTTCCCAAATGATTCGTTCTAAAGCGAAAGAGATTTACTGGCCTGTTAGTTTTAGTGACCCTGACTGCTAAGACTGAGGTCGTAGGTTCGATTCCCACCCAGGACAAATCTTTGTGTGATGAGTTTAGAAGAGAGAATTTATCTATAATATGTATGTATTTAGAAATATATAAGTATGTTATCAGTTGTCTGGTTACTATAGTACAGGCTCTGGCTAGTTTGGGATCAGATAACGTTGTGTTGGTTGTCCTCAAATATTATTATTAATATAGATGGCACGATTATATGCCATCTCTGTCGCTCCAGGACTAATCTCACAGAACTGAACAGGGAATGTGACAGCGTGTTAGTTAATAGTTATTGGATAGCTCTGACACAACTGAGGCGAATCCGCGCGATGTGGCACGAAGTTCGCTCGCGCCGACTGTGAGCTGACCCTGAGGAAGTGGGGGGTATGTGACCAAAGGGAGGGACACGACTGCACGCGGTCTGTTTCAGGGTCGTATAACCACAGGCTTCAGTAGAAAAGCTGACTGTGTCAATATTCTTACTATTTTCTACTTTACAGTACGGGTAATACGGTCCTATTTTCAATGGAGCCAGTTTATTGCTGTCGACATTCCAACTTTTGTAATTAAAAGATCCTACCACGTATATTTAGTACCGATTCAGTGCTATTTTGTATCTATCCTGAAATGTTAGTACCTCACACGGCATTAACGGAAGTAGTAGTGATTCGCGGATTCTGGCGCAAGCGCCAGAGCCCGCGCTTGCACCAGAGCCCGCGAATCTGTAGCACCCATCGTAAAAAAAAAAAAAAAAAAAAAAAAAGGTTTTGGTGTGCTCTGATCTCAAATCTGCGGTCCATTTTAGCGTAGGATGCGTGGTTCTGGAGTTATGCAAATCAATTAACTGTTATCTCATTGATTTCCGGTGGTCCTGCACCCTCATTAGCATTCCATTGTTCGCCTAATCCTTTTATCTATTATACTTCGAACACCTCATTACGTTGCGCCAGAACCCACGAATCTGTTGCCCTACGGTTGATTTGGCGTTCTTATCTATTACTCATTGTATGTCTGCTTTTCTATGTCATCAATAAAACACATTCATTTTTATTTCAATATTTTATTACTTTTTTCTACAAAATATGAGCGGAAGATCTCATCCACAAAAATATCATTGTGCAGTGTGTTCCCTGTAAATATGTTCGTAAAACTATGCATTGAACATCCCTGAAACTTAAATAGCAAATACATTAAGCAATATTCACCACAAACTGAAGTCCAATCATTCTGAATCCTATCAACATTCCAGTCCCATCTCTTACAATTCCTTTTCAAAAACTGGAGATGATATCGCTCAGGTGTTCGTCCATATGAATCAAAATATTGACCGATACCATTCGTATCGATATGTACAGCTACCCAGTGTGAACCTGGTTTATCATCCGCATCCAAATTGCATATTATATACGTTGGTACATGTGTATACATAGGTAGTCTATTAGCAGCATAAACATTATTTTCTAGACTGGGATGAATCTTTTTCATATGTTTTTGTAATTCTAGTGTATCCATGATATTACTGTTATTAGCAGATTATTACAGTACCAATCTATTCAATGGTTGTCATAGGAATGTTCAATTATAGTGATTTGTAAATATTAAATCGCATTCTTTGTGGGAGTCACAAAGCTTAGGATTATCATTTTGCTGCAGCTAATTTAAAGTTTGTTATATGGGTCTGATTATATTAAATAAAACACTTTGAGTACATAGACATTTTTAATTAACTGATCAACACAATAATTATTAAATAAATAAATTAAATACAGACATATTATTATCAAAATACCATTTTCTAATACACACAGCATTATTCAATGCACAATTCAATTTATGGTTCACACAATTAAAATCAGTTTTATTTTTACAGAACTTTTTTTTTAATGTCGCAAAATTAGGACATCCCTTCTCACCTATGTCAATCACTTCACAGTTTGCACATAACTCTTTAATCCACGTAATCTTTTCCAAACCCTTTGTCATAATTTTTTTATTTTCTAAATATGGTAAAATAACACGTTTAAACTCTTTGTAGTCTATGTAGCCTTCACTCCAGTAAATTCCTCGATTTCTTTCTAACCATCTCACCTGCTTTTTTTCTTCTAGTGTTAGGTAATGGAATGAATATGGTGGTTTCACCAAGAACGTCTGTGTATGATCATGACTCGCAATGGCCAATTCTTTGATAATAAAATGATTTAAAGAATCTTTAAATCCTTGGAGTTCCACTATAAGGGTGTCCGTCTTCATGATATCTTCTTAACAATGTTACTTAATGGTTTGTATTCAACAATGCAATCGTTCAGAATGAGACAATATGCTGAAGTTTGATCTGGTATCTCCGAATCACTTTCAATTTCTACTCTCACGTCCACAACTGGCCCTGTCTTTAGATTATCCACTTGTCTAGAGCAATCAATGACAAACAGCGGTGCTAAATCTCTAAACTGTTTTTCGCTTAATATGGGTTCCGGTCGACGTCCGTAATACGACTGTTGAAATCTGGTGTATTGCTCGTTGTAAATATTAAATCGCATTCTTTGTGGGAGTCACAAAGCAGGTTGATGCCTGTTGCGAAGGAACGTGAGATAAGTTTGTTGACTCATAGAGTTACAATCAGTTTCGTTGTACTTAGTAATTTGCTTTAGATAAGAATAAGGAACGTGAGATAAGTTTGTTGACTCATAGAGTTACAATCAGTTTCGTTGTACTTAGTAATTTGCTTTAGATAAGAATGGTGCTATATAAGATCGAACAGTTGCAGTCATGCAGTCAGTCTATGGTCGTTTGACCACAGTGGATTGTATACGTCTACCAATACTACGTTTGTGTTACTTCAACGCATCAATGGCCATGGAGGTAAGTGTTTATTCTATTGACAAACGTACTTGTATTTCTGTTGTTGTTTCCTAACGTGTGTGATTAAGTGTAAACAAATTGATATTAACGTGATAACTCTGTTGTTGCAGAGATCATTCAGCTTCGCAGACGATAATGAAAATACCTATAAACAGTATTACTACTCGCCACTCTCTCCTCAACACGAAGAAGAGAGTGATGACATCGTCGTTAATAACACAGACGATGGTGGAAAAAGGAAATCGCAACCGATTGATCAATTTTTTGAAGTGGTACCAAAAATAAAAAGGAAGAAGCTGCTATCCTCGACTGTGACACGAGCTGCTAGAGATGGCGTATCATACATCTCTACAAATTCTGACGACGGAGACCAAGCGACGCATCTCATAAAAATTGAAATGTATGATATGAAGAAACTATCCAAGATTCCAACTAGTGATCACTGGAAGCACGCTACCACGAGGATTAAATATTACATAAAGAATAATAAGGATAGCATCTACGACAACACAAACGGCCTCGTATACAATATTACAAAGACAATAGCAGAAAGTGAAAAAGTTAAAAAATACTTTTTTAACAATGACACTCATTAGTGGATTAGTGAATGTGATTCTGTTTACTTAAAGTACTTCTGTGTACTCATTAGATTTTACATGACTTTCCTAATCCTTTGTTAGACTATGAATATTGGACATTATTTGAAATTGGGTATCAGTTGCTCTACCAACACTTAACTGTTACTTACTGTGCTACATACTTTCTTCTTTATTATAAAGATGGAAAACTTCAGTGAAATGTGCACCAGTGCTTTCTTTTCCGCGCCCATTGAAGAGAATATAGAACAATCCAACAGCGAATTCAATCAGGAGCTGTCTAAAGTTTGTGATGAAATAGAGAAGCATGAACTGTTCGATTCATCGTATGATGATGAGTTGTATAATCAATGTTTGATGGTTGAAACAAAGTTGATGTAAGTATTAGAAGTACAAACTCAATAAGAAATATTATTGTAGTAATGTTTTATTTTAAGATTTGTCTAATAATTTTCTTTTTGTTACAGTCAACAACAAGTTGGAAGAGGTATCAAACGAGGTATCACTACTGATGAAAATAAGGTTACCAAGAAAGCAAAATTTGATGAAGGAGCTTCTACATCATCAATTGAAACCAATGATGTGGACAACAATAAGGTGGAATGTGATACATGTCATGTTTATATTAATAAAAGGTATCTAAACAACCATTTAAAAAGCAATTCACATAAAAATAATCTTTTAAAATCACATAATTCATTAACAAATGTTACAGTTGTTGAAACCGCTTTTGGCAATCGAATTTTAACATATAGAATTAATAGTAAAACACTTCAATCGGGACAATATTTTGAAACACCGGAATCGTTTTTAAATTCGCTAAAAATTGATATCTTATTTTTGATAAATGAATGTATTCAACAACATACAATTTTTAAAATAAACTTCATATTGCATGCTGATTTCATACAACAAACTAAAGATATTAAAAATACGTTTGATTTTCAAACGTTTAATTACATAATTTGTCAGGGAGATGACTTAAATATTTTTTATTCATCATTAATAGACACTATAGTCGGTAAAATTTGTCAATTTGAAAAAAAAGATAGTGGTTGGAGTCTTAATCAAATTAAATACATAGATATGAATGTTAACAAATTCAACCCCCTACGTGGTAGTTCATATATCGACCTTCCTCAAGATATTAAATCAAAAAAAGCTGTAATCAATGTTAAAAATAATGATAATATGTGTTTCAAATGGGCATTACTCTCTGGTTTATATCCTGTATGTAAAAGTGTAGATCGGGTAGCATCTTACGCAATTCATGGAAATAAACTAAAATTTACTGGTATTTCTTTTCCGGTTATAATTGCAGATATATCAAAAGTAGAGAAATTAAACAATATTAGTATTAATGTTTTTGGCTTAGAGTATAATAAAGAAAAAAAGTGTAATTCTGTTGTAGGTCCTTTATATTTAACAAAATGTCGTACACCTAATCATATTAACCTACTATATATATCGAATGGTACTAACAATCATTACTGTTATATTAAAAACTTATCGCGATTAGTTAGTTCACAAATATCAAGACATCATTGTGCAGTTTATATATGTGATTCATGTTTACTTCATTTCCCATCGGAGGAAAGACTTAATAACCATCAACAATATGATTGCGCTCACATTTGTACGGAATTACCAAACGGTGAGGATTCCAAAAAGGATTGGTTTGGTAAAGCAACCTCAAATAATAAATTAAAATTTGATAAATTCGTGAAAAAGTTGAAAATGCCCTTTGTGGTTTATGCAGACTTTGAGGCATTTTTGAACCCAATAGAATCATGTAGTAACGATCCATCCAAGCCTAGTACAATTAATATTCAAAAACATGAAGTGTATAGTTTTGGATATTACATTAAATGTTCATATGATAACAGATTATCAAAATATGAGACGTATAGTGGGTCAAACTGTGCACAAGTGTTTATGAATCGCCTTTGTGAAGATGTGAAAACAATATTTAAAAAAAATAGTTTCCAAAAATGTCTCGTTCCATTATCAGATGAAGATAAAATTAAAATTTCAAATTCAAACATATGTCATATTTGTGAAACTGAGTTAAATGAAGATCTTTTTTACGATTTTGATTGGCACACTGGCAGTTTTAGGGGTGTTGCACATCAAGTGTGTAGTTCTAAGTACAGAACCCCTCGTCATATTCCAATATTTTTACATAACCTCAGTCATTACGATGCTCATTTCATTATCCATGCATTAAACCTCGATGATGACAAAGTTGAAGTTATTCCACAAAATAAAGAACGATACATATCATTTTCAAAACAGTTAACAATAAATAATCAACCAGTAAGTTTAAGATTCATAGATTCATTGAAATTTTTATCGTGTAGTTTAGATCAACTAGCTAAAAATCTTAATGATGATCAGTTTACAGAACTAAAAAGGAACTATCCTAATAATGAAGATTTTTCACGTTTAAGACGGAAAGGTATTTATCCTTATGAATTTATGTGTAATAGTGATTGCTTGAAACATCCATCACTTCCTGATCAACACCAATTTTATAGTTCACTCACAGATTCAAATATTTCAAATGATGATTATAATCACGCAAAAGATATTTGGCAACATTTTAAGTGTAGTAGTATGTCTGATTATTCCAATTTATATTTAAAAACTGATGTTTTACTTTTGACTGATGTATTCGAAAACTTTAGAAAGCTTTGTATTAAAACTTATGGATTAGATCCTGCTCATTACTATACTGCCCCAGGTTTAAGTTGGGATGCAATGTTAAAATTTACCAAAATAGAATTAGAATTGTTAACGGACTATGACAAAATTGCTTTTTTTAAAGCTGGTATTAGAGGGGGTGTATCTCAGTGTAGCAATCGTTTTGCTAGAGCAAATAATAAATTCATGGAAGATTATGATAGTGAAAAACCTAATTCATATCTAACATATTTTGATGCGAATAATTTATATGGTTGGGCAATGTCTCAATCTCTTCCTGTTGGTGGTTTCGAATGGATAGATTCTAATACAGATTATAATGTGTCGGATAACTCTGATTTCGGTTATGTTTTAGAAGTTGATTTGGAATATCCTGATGAACTTCATAATTTGCATTCTGACTTTCCGTTATGTCCTGAAAACATATGTGTGGGTAATACTAAAGAAACTAAATTAGTTCCTAATTTAAATAATAAAAATAAATACATCATTCACTACAGGAATTTAAAACAATGCATTGAAATGGGGATTAAATTAATTAAAGTACATAGAATTTTAAAATTTAAACAGAGTTCTTGGTTAAAGAAATACATAGACTTAAATACTAGTTTGAGAACGTTAGCTACATCAAACTTTGAAAAAGACTTTTTTAAATTAATGAACAATTCTGTCTTCGGTAAGACTATGGAAAATATTGAAAAAAGAGTAAACGTTAAACTACTAACTCACTGGGATAATCGTGGTAAAGTTTTAGGTGCTCAGGATTGGATTGCAAAACCAGAATTCCATAGTTTATCAATATTTTCAGAACATTTAGTTGCAATACAATTACACAAAACAAAATTAATTTATGATAAGCCGATTTATTTAGGATTTTGTATTTTAGATATATCTAAGACCCTTATGTATGAATTTCATTATAACTACATGATTAAAAAGTTTCATAATAAAATTAAGTTATTGTACACCGATACCGATAGTTTGATATATCAAATTTTTACAGACAATTTTTATGATGATATAAAACCAGATCTACTTCACTATTTCGATACATCAGATTACCCGGAAAATAATATTTACGGATATCCAAAAATAAATAAAAAAAAGTTAGGTTTTTTTAAAGATGAGAATAATGGTAAAGTATTGAAGGAATTTGTAGGGTTGCGATCAAAAATGTATGCCTTAGAAATAGAAGATAAATTTATAGCAAAGGCAAAAGGGGTTAACAAAAGTGTTACCAAAAAAATGAATATGGAAAATTACAAATCGTGTTTGTTTAATAAAAATGTATTATATTGTAGTATGCTTCGATTTAAGTCAATCAAACACACTATTTTTACACAAAAAATAAATAAAACATCTTTATCATATAATGATACCAAACGATGTATTATGAACAACAACATTGATACATTGGCTTGGGGACATTATAAATTACGCTAAGTGTAATACTTTTTACTTTTATTTCTGTGTGTATATACAAATTTTGTACTGATTGTAAAATTATGATATTACTGTAATGTTATATAATAGTTTATTACATATTTAAAATTTATTGTTTGATTGTAAATAATGTAAAATAATTGTAGTTTTTATTTGTGTGCTTAAATTTGACGTTGAGGTGATTGTGAAATTCTGATAAGTACTAATTGTGTTAGAAATAGTATACAGATCATTCTGTTTTTCACAAATTACATGTTTTATATAATTTTAGCAATATATATATATATTTAAATTTTACACCAAAATTTTCATTTTTATTTCATCCCTTTAAAACTCTAGACGTGTGAAATGTTTCACTTTATCCATCCGTTTACTGCTATTGTGGCAGGACCAAGTGGATGTGGGAAGTCAAATTTTGTAACAAATTTCATAAAATCAGTTAAAGAAATATGTAATTGTGATTTTAATCAGATCACATGGTGCTTTGATGAAATGCAGGCTTTAAATAATTTACCAAATGTTAACTATCATCAAGGAATTCCAAATCTTAATATGTTTGATGGTGAAAACCCACACCTTATTATTATTGATGATCTAATGAGAGAGTCTGATGGAAGAATTGTGGATATATTTACAAAAGGTAGTCATCACAGGAATCTTAGTGTATTTTATTTAACACAAAATTTATTTCATCAAGGTAAAGGTCAAAGAGACATTTCTTTAAACTCAAGTTATATAATTTATTTTAAAAACCCTCGAGATAAAACTCAAATAAGATATTTAGCACGACAAGTGTCACCAGATAACCCAAAATTCATTGAAGACGCCTACAGGGATGCAACTTTAGAAGCGCATGGATATTTAATGGTAGATTTAAAACAGAATACAAATGATTTTTGTCGTATCAAGACAAATGTATTCCCATTTAATGGTTACTGCACAGTCTACGTCCCCACGAAAGAGTTTAAATACACCAAGAATCAAACAATTCAAATCATTTCTAAATGATACATCGTCGACTCACAACGCATAAACATTTGCTAAACGCTTTGCAGTTTAAATACACCAAGAATCAAACAATTCAAATCATTTCTAAATGATGCATCGTCGACTCACAACGCATAAACATTTGCTAAACGCTTTGCATACGCTTAAACCAAAATATCAAAGAGCGTTACTTAAAACGTGTGATGAAGAAGAAATAAATTGTATTTGTGAATGTATTCATAACGTTTTACAAGGAAAGATACCTCTTAAAGATCAAGATAAACAAAAATTGAATAAACACAAAAATATACTCCGTAAACTGGTGCATAAGTGTAAACATAAACTAAGAAAAAATATTATTATACAAAAAGGAGGGGCTTTCTTACCAATAATATTAGGTGCAATATTGAGTGGATTAGTAAGTGGACTAGCCAGTTAACATGGAAAATGCTAAGAAAATGATACTTATTGAACCGGGATTGATTGAAAAATTAAAACAAGAAAATAAGGTTACTAGTAATTTGTCTCGATTAGATATTGAAATGCAAAATATTATGAATAGTAAGACGGAAGACCGAAAGAAGTGGATGTTATATTTACAAACACTACAAAGATACCTTCACTTTACCGAAGAGGATCGTCAACCACTCAGATTACCAATTTATTCTGATACATCTAATGAAGATTCAAATGGGTCTAAAATTGGTTTTAAAAATAAAGATAGAGATCTAAAAAGTTCAGTTGATGCTGAATCTTTGTTGGAGGAGAAAGGATCTATTAAAAGTATAGAAAGTGAGGCAAATCCACTGTATTCATCAACACAAATACTCAGTTTAATACCAAAAACTTATAATAAAAAAGGTGAGTCATTATTAAACTTAATTGGAACAAGTAAAAGTAAAATACGTTGGGATAATGAAGGCACAGTCATAATTGATAATGAAAAAATTCCGGGAAGTAATATTGTTGATTTAATAAATGATTCACTTAGACCCTTAAAAAAAAGTGATCCGATAGGGTGGGATAGATTTGCTAAAGCATTAAAAGATATTAAAGTACCACTTACTTATATTGGAAATCCAAAGAGATGTGAGTTTATTAACCAACTTCAAGTAAAAGATCTGAACAAAACCTCTGAGATTGAAGTTCAAGAGTTTTCTACACCGAGCAGTGGAGATAAAAGATCTATAACTAAAATACATAAAAAGATCGATTGGGAAAAATGGACCCCGTACTAGAAGAAATTAACAGGATTTATTATGATCCATCTAACCCCGCTGGTTTTGGTAGTATTGATAAATTATCAAAAGCTATGAAGGGTAAAATGGATAAAAAGCAAGCAAAGGAATGGTTACAATCACAAGAAACATATACATTACATAAACCCATTCGGAAAAAATTCCCGCGTAATAAGTACATTCTATCAAATATTAATGAGCTGTGGCAAGCTGATTTAAGTGATATGCGAACTTATTCTCAATATAATGATGGTTTCAACTACATACTTTGTGTTATTGATGTATTTAGTAAATATGCTTTTGCAAGACCAATGAAAAAGAAAAACTCAGAAACAACTAAAGAATGTTTTGAAAGTATATTTACTGAAAGTAATACAACACCTACTCACATACAATCTGATAAAGGTACAGAATTTGTTTCAAAAGATGTACAAAAATACTTTAAATCCAAAAAGATAAATTACTATACCACTAACAATCCTGATATTAAGGCTAGTATTGTTGAACGATTTCAAAGAACTCTAAAAATGAAAATGTGGCGTTATTTCACTCATAATAATACTTATAGATATATAGATGTTTTACAAGATTTAATATACTCTTATAATCACAGCATTCACTCGAGTATTAAGATGTGCCCATGTGATGTAAGTTCCAACAATATTATGACAGTTTGGACTAATCTTTATGATAGAGGGTCAAACAAACTTTCTCTAGAAAATCCAAAACCAAATTTCAACGTGGGTGATTATGTTCGAATAACTAAATATAAACATGTTTTCCAAAAAGGATATGAATCAAATTGGAGTGATGAAATATTTATTATATCTTCAATAATTGATAGATCTCCATGGGTTGTTTATACAATAACAGATTTACAAAATGAACCAATAGTTGGTACTTTTTATGAAAGAGAATTACAGAAGGTCACTTACAACCCCACCTCACAATATAAAATAGATAAAATAATTGGCACTCGTTATTCGGGTAACAGAAAAGAAGTATTAGTGAAGTGGAAAGGTTATCCAGATAAATTTAACAGTTGGATTTTAGCTTCTAGTTTAAAAGAAATATGAATAAAGAAAGTTTTTATTTAACTTTGCTCAGCAATAGTTCAATGGAATACTTTCCTGATAACAAGACCACAAATTTTTCAACAAAATTACCAAAAGCTATGAAATTAGAAGGTGAATGGGCGGTTGGAGTTGTCGAGTTTCAATATCCATGCACCATGTTTACTGTTCAAGATCATGAAAATGTTGTATACATCACAAAAACCATGTTAATGCCTAATGAAGATAAACCATCAACAGTGTACTACAAAAAACATATTCCCGCTACCAACTACGATAACGTTGAACATATTTTAAGAGCGTTAAATGGTATCAGAGAGAGCTTGAAATTTCGTTATGATGAAATAACAAAATTTGTGTCTGTTTCTGTTTTGGATAAAAATATAACATCCGTAACATTATCACCCAAATTAAGTTTACAACTAGGTTATGAACCAAATACAAATCTCCTAGACAGAAATTTTGGGAAGTGTCCTGCTAATTTACACTTAGGGTTACCATCTCAACTATTTCTATATTGCGACATTATCGATCCTCAGATTGTGGGTGATGTTATGACTCCACTATTAAGAGTCATTTCATTAGATCCTTCAAAATACATTTATGGTGCGAATAAAATGTACATTTTCTCTCCACCTCACTACTTACCTGTTATGCGAAGAGAGTTCGATACGCTGGAAATAGATATAAGATCGAGCACAGGACAAAAAATACCATTCCAGTTTGGAACCGTGTGTGTTAAACTACATTTCCGCAAATTATAATAATGTATTCTCCTCATGATCATCATAAATGTCCATATGAAAATTATTATTCACATCAAGCTGGATCAGGAGTTGGAGTAATTTATAAGGGTTCACCATACCAACGCGGTCATGGTATTGGGAGCTTCTTAGGAGGGTTATTTAGATCAGTTTTACCTTTACTTTCAAGTGGTGCTCGAGTGGTTGGTAAGGAGGCATTAAACGCTGGAGTAGGACTTTTATCGGATATGGTTCAAGCCCGTCCTATGGAAGCCTCAATAAAAGATCGTCTAAAGCAAGTTAGTACAAACTTAAAACGAAAGGCTGATGACAAAATTGATCGATTTAACATGACAGGATCTGGGTATATAAGTAAAAGAAAACGATTGGCCTCGTTCATTCCACCACTAACAGCTAAAGTGAAAGCTACGAAAAAACTTGGTCTAAAACCAAAAAACATCAAAGATATATTTTCAAATTAAGTATGTCTTTCCTTCATAATCATTCTTGTGAGTGCGTTAAGTCAGAATTAGATTTGTTTGCATTACCGTCTACACAAACAAGCATTGAAAATGGATTGTGGATTCACTATAAACCAATTTCATCTCTTGCTGATGATGGACCTATCGAGTTTCAAGTTCCTGGAACAGGCGATGACTACATAGATTTGTCTCATACATTACTCCACATAAAGGCAAAAGTATTAAATCAAGATTCAACAAACTTGATATCAGCTACAGCAGTAGCACCTGTAAATAATTGGTTGCATTCACTTTTTAGTCAACTCGATGTTTATTTAAACCAAAAACTTGTATCACCACCTAATAATACCTATGCCTATCGAGCATACATGGAAACCCTTTTAAACTATGCTCCTGCTGCTAAACAATCTCATCTTACTTGTAGTCTTTGGTATGATGATACAGCAGGAAAAATGGATTCCACAGATGGTAAAAACATAGGATTTGTTAAAAGACAGGAATTAGTTAATGAAAGCAGGGAAATAGAAATGATTGGTCATCTTCATGGTGACATTTTCAATCAAGATAAATTTTTAATTAATGGCGTTGAAATGAGTGTAAAATTAGTTCGGTCAAGAGAGAGTTTTAATTTAATTGCTGGGTCAAATGATGTAAAGTTTAAAGTTTGCATTACGGACGCAACTCTTATTGTTCGAAGAGCACGAATTAATCCAAGTGTATTACTCGCACATCAGAAAGTTTTAGCTTCTACCACTGCTAAATATCCTATTACTCGTGCTGAAGTTAAAGTTTTAACAATTGCATCGGGTGTTCAAGGAAAAACTCTTGATAATATATTCTTAGGACAGGTACCCAAAAGATGTATTATTGGTTTTGTGAATAATTCTGCATTTAATGGTTCACTTACTAAAAATCCATTTAACTTTGAAAACTATGGTATTAACTCTTTCAGCTTATATATTGATGGTCAACAAATACCTTCCAAAGCTTTGCAACCATCTTTTAATAATAATATATTTACATCAGCATATCATACTCTATTCTCGGGGACTGGTATTCACTTTCTTAATGAAGGAAATGCAATCTCTCGTGAACAGTATGCCAAAGGTTACTGTCTTTTAGCATTTGATTTAACTCCTGATTTATCAGCTAACTCATCAGCCCATTGGAATCTCATAAAGCATGGTAGTGTAAGATTAGAAGTACGATTTGAATCCTCACTAATACAAACAATTAACTGTATTGTTTATGCTGAGTTTGATAATATTATTGAAATAGATAAAAATAGAAATGTTACTGTAGACTATAGTAGTTAGGATTATAATGTGTGTTGTGTTTTAGATATATGTGTTATGTTTAATGCATTTTGTGTGTGTGTAACTAAAGATAACATTATAAAATTAAATAAAACAAATTGTATGCAATATACTATCAAGGATTTAAAGATTCTTTAAATCATTTTATTATCAAAGAATTGGCCATTGCGAGTCATGATCATACACAGACGTTCTTGGTGAAACCACCATATTCATTCCATTACCTAACACTAGAAGAAAAAAAGCAGGTGAGATGGTTAGAAAGAAATCGAGGAATTTACTGGAGTGAAGGCTACATAGACTACAAAGAGTTTAAACGTGTTATTTTACCATATTTAGAAAATAAAAAAATTATGACAAAGGGTTTGGAAAAGATTACGTGGATTAAAGAGTTATGTGCAAACTGTGAAGTGATTGACATAGGTGAGAAGGGATGTCCTAATTTTGCGACATTAAAAAAAAAGTTCTGTAAAAATAAAACTGATTTTAATTGTGTGAACCATAAATTGAATTGTGCATTGAATAATGCTGTGTGTATTAGAAAATGGTATTTTGATAATAATATGTCTGTATTTAATTTATTTATTTAATAATTATTGTGTTGATCAGTTAATTAAAAATGTCTATGTACTCAAAGTGTTTTATTTAATATAATCAGACCCATATAACAAACTTTAAATTAGCTGCAGCAAAATGATAATCCTAAGCTTTGTGACTCCCACAAAGAATGCGATTTAATATTTACAAATCACTATAATTGAACATTCCTATGACAACCATTGAATAGATTGGTACTGTAATAATCTGCTAATAACAGTAATATCATGGATACACTAGAATTACAAAAACATATGAAAAAGATTCATCCCAGTCTAGAAAATAATGTTTATGCTGCTAATAGACTACCTATGTATACACATGTACCAACGTATATAATATGCAATTTGGATGCGGATGATAAACCAGGTTCACACTGGGTAGCTGTACATATCGATACGAATGGTATCGGTCAATATTTTGATTCATATGGACGAACACCTGAGCGATATCATCTCCAGTTTTTGAAAAGGAATTGTAAGAGATGGGACTGGAATGTTGATAGGATTCAGAATGATTGGACTTCAGTTTGTGGTGAATATTGCTTAATGTATTTGCTATTTAAGTTTCAGGGATGTTCAATGCATAGTTTTACGAACATATTTACAGGGAACACACTGCACAATGATATTTTTGTGGATGAGATCTTCCGCTCATATTTTGTAGAAAAAAGTAATAAAATATTGAAATAAAAATGAATGTGTTTTATTGATGACATAGAAAAGCAGACATACAATGAGTAATAGATAAGAACGCCAAATCAACCGTAGGGCAACAGATTCGTGGGTTCTGGCGCAACGTAATGAGGTGTTCGAAGTATAATAGATAAAAGGATTAGGCGAACAATGGAATGCTAATGAGGGTGCAGGACCACCGGAAATCAATGAGATAACAGTTAATTGATTTGCATAACTCCAGAACCACGCATCCTACGCTAAAATGGACCACAGATTTGAGATCAGAGCACACCAAAACCTTTTTTTTTTTTTTTTTTTTTTTTTTTTTTTTTTTTTTTTTTCTACAGATTCGCGGGCTCTGGTGCAAGCGCGGGCTCTGGCGCTTGCGCCAGAATCCGCGAATCACTACTACTAACGGAATTTCGCGATACCACTGGTCCGCCATTATGATGCGTCATAATGATCAGACCATGAGAAACTACAACGAGTTACATCAACCTGATCCAACCAGTATTTAGTATATCCAAAAAATCAACAGTGGATGACGGAAATCTTAGTAGTTTCTTTACAAAAAGTATCTTTTCATTTTTGAGATTTTCTACGCCTGAATAATTCAACGACTTACGAGTTGCAGGCCTTGGGTTCGATCCTCACCAGGCGCTTTATTTGGTGTAAATAATTGTCATCACCACTGCTCCCAAAACGGTGAAGGAGAATATCGTGAGGTAACCGGCATGTCCTAGAACCAAGGGTACGAAGACGTGACATCTACTAACCCGGACTAAGACCGCGTGGTGGAGTACAACCAACTCCACCTCGAAAAGAGGAGGCTTGTGTCCCAGCAGTGGGAAACATAAAGGCTGATTATGTTGGGATATAAGAGATTAATTCCTTCACAAAATTGAGCATACATTCGTTTGAAGCCAAGTTTGGAAATGATACAAAACATCATCATCATTAGTCTATAGCAGTCCACTGCTGGACATGAGCCTCTCGAATTGCACGCCATACTTATATTCAGTTCGATTCTAGGCAACTCTCATTCAGCTGCTACCAGCTACTCTGCGAAGATCGTCGCTCCACCTAGCCTGAGGGCGTCCTACTTTACGTTTGCCGATTCGCGGTCTCCACTCAAGAACACGTCTACCCCAAACGGTCATCGGTTTGAGCCGCTTCAGCTTGCTAATTCTGTGAGCTATGTCAAAAACTTTCAATAAAATATATAAAACATGAATTATAATTTATTGATTCCAAAAATAATACAAAATCTTTATCCTCTCTTGCTATGATCACACGCTAGTAGCAGGAACACTGGAGTGTCTGTGGACAATATAAATACAGGTACATACTTCGGCCTACCTGAGTCCGGAGTGTATTTAAAGAGTTCCAACAAAGTGTTGGTATCAGCAGGTGGAACACTGCACTTAAGACACAATTAGCTGCGGGCGGTCAAGATGAAGTGGAGCCTACTGAGAGCGAATGTGCTCTCTGCTGCGGGCGGTGGTGGTCAAGGATCACAGCTAGGTATTTGGCTCGCTTCTCCCAAACGATCGGCTTACCATACATAGTGATCGGACTGAACTGATTCTCTTGTCCCCGCTGCCCCGCGCACTTCGCGACTGCTATAGCGCGCGGCAGCACGACGGCGTGCGCGCGCACGTGTGCGGCGAGTGCGGCGCGGCGCTGGCGTCGCGCTCGTCGCTCAGCAAGCACACGCACGCCGTGCACCGCGGCGTGCGCCCGCCGCCGCGCCACGTGTGCGACACGTGCGGGAAGGCCTTCCGCGTGAGTGCACTCTACATTGTGTTATTTTCCAGAAAGTCCATTTTCCAAAATGCCCACTTCCCAGTATATCCGTTTTCCAAAATTACCATTTCCCAGAAATGTATTATACAAAATGTCCATTTTACAGAATGTAATTTCACAATATGTCAAATTTCCCAGAATGTCCATTTTCCGGAATGACCATTTTCCAGAAATACCATTTTCCAAAATGACCATTTCACAGAAAGGGAATCGCCAAATTCGGCCTGACGTGGACAACCTGCTCAGGAAAAAGTATTTTAACGAATAAATATAATTAATAATGAAATAAATATTGTAACATATCTCGTTTCAGGAAAGTTTTATTTTAAAAAGTTGTATCAATTAGTATTCATGTTGATTTCACGCCGAAAGCGGCGCTATTTTTTAGTTGTAGGCTCGATTTGGGGTTACCATGTCGCAAAAATAATGATGCACTTATTTTTTCCATATCGATTGCAAATATGTAACTGGTATAAAAATCTTTTTTATTTTCTTCAGAACATTCACTGATCAAGTTATTTGGTACAATTAGCGCCAAAATGGGCGCGGGGTGTGACCGTAAAGAGCGAAGTTGCTGTCCATGAACCTAAAAGGGTATCACAAAAAAAATCTGTTCGTGGAGGTCGCTCTATGCGTAGTAATAATAGCTCAATGTGTGATACATATTTTTCTTTATTGCAATATACATTTAAATAAACAAAACACCAACACTGAATAATTTCGCATCTGATTATCGAATCCATAAATCGATTCTAAACAAAAATAATATTTATTTTATTACTTGACCACATCAAATGCATTGAACGATGTCTGTCAACAATGAGAAAACAAACAGACAGCTTTGCTTTCATTCGCTTTGCTTTGTGAATTCTGTTTATTTCGTTTGTTACTGTTAATATGGACTCCGACACCGTTCCCTACGACGACCCGGCCTTACTCATAGACACCGAATCATCTACTAATGTTTACCAGTTTTAAACGATTGGCGCGAACTTGGACGCTCGTACGCTTCATTTTACTCCCTCGAGTGCCATGAGGAAGGATCTATTATTCTAATCAAGGAAAATAATTAATTTTACAAAGAAATACTTACATTAAATTTAATTACTATTAGGTATTAAATATTAAAAAAGCAAGTCCTTTATTAATAAAGTTAACGTCCACGTTAGGCCAGAGCACCCTTACAAACTGAGCAATTACCTTTATTATCCGATATGTCCATTTTCTAGAATGTAATTTCCCAAAATGTCAATTTCCCAGTGTGTCCATTTTCCGGAATGATAATTTTACAGAATGACCATTTCCCGAAATTACCATTTCCCAGAATGTCCATTTTCAAGTATGTCCATTTTCCAGAATCACCAATTCCCAAAATGACCTGAAATGAAATGTTTCATTAGTGATTGATATCGATACCTAACACGTGGGTAAAGTATTGCTAGCTAATTTAATTTGACCCTGTATACACTCACACCTCCCCATGGGAGGAAGGCAGGAACGTGCTACGATCCTTATATACTGCTTTCTCCTCAAAATGCGATGAATAATAAATACGTGTGAGTATAAATACAAGATGGCGGTGTGTTGGCGGGCAGGGTAAGAGCGTGCTAACGAACCACGTGCGCACGCACACGGGCGAGAAGCCGTTTGAGTGCGGCGAGTGTGGGCGGCGGTTCACGCAGAGGACGGCCATGCGGACACACGTCAAGCTGGTGCATCTGAAGCTCAGGAAGAGCGCCAAGGTACGTACTGTAGCACCACGCCGCCGCCCAGCAGGCAGCCTGGACTGTGCCCACTGCTGGGACACGCGCCCTCTCTCGCTCACAGCGAGTGGGCCCAGTGCGGGCTGGTACATGTCGCATGTCTTCGAACTTTACCACTCCACCGTTACATGACTCCATTTGAATGTGAAACCTCCACTAAAGATTGTGTCGTGATTCGTTGTAAATTCTAAGAGAAAAGATTATTATTTTAAATCGGTTTATTAATGACGGAGTTCTGAGGTAAAAACCATTCAAAATATAACCGAATTGAGAACCTCGTCCTTTTTTGTAGTCGATTAAATGTATAGGACAATGTACTTTGGATGTCAACGTGTAGTGTCACTTACATATTGAGTACGTTGATGTGATTATTGGAATACTAAACCTTCTGAATACAGATGAATGTGGAACAAATACCCTTTAGTGGTAGATTGTGTGAGAATATGACCTGTACAGGAGTTGTTTACACCCTTATCAGACACTTTCATAACAGACATTATGTAATTAAATATATTTGCTCTAATTCCTGTATTATTGTCACAACAGGTGAAGCCCGAGGTTCCCTTAGAGGCGCAGTCTCCCAAGCTGGATGTGTTCAAGCCCGAGCCGCTACTGGAGCCCTGGAGACAGCCTTGCGATGTCTACTTCCGTGTCACCGCAGGCCCCTGAGGCTGGAGGCCCAACAGGGCTACCTACAGAACTCGTCGGAGGCAGTTTCCCGATGATGACTATATGAACAACAATCAAACGTTTTTAATGATAAGGGACATATCACCGTACCACAAACACACCACGCAGCGACGCAATGTGGCCTCACTATGTAGGAGTCAGCTCCCAGTCTTACCCAGTCTGACCTCCTTTACCCCTTGGTAAGACTGGTAGTCACTGTCGTACTTCTGACGACCCGTAACGACTGCCAAAGATCCACAAATGCCAGCCGGGAGCAACGGCTTAACGTGCTTCCCGACGCGCGGAGGACTCTTGGTATACAAGGTGTAACAGAATAAACACGAGTACTGAAAGTAATTTGTTCATAATTGACTACTGAATCGATTTCAGTCACTTTTACTATTAGTGTTTTTTATAAAAAACTATGTATTTTGCTATACTGACCGTTGATTGAGTCAAAGAAAATTCAGTCCTATGTCAAAGGGATAAGACTGATTTTTAAGTGATGCTGTGGTCAACACAATTGTCTTAATAATAAGTTTAAAGTAATTGTATGATACTTTTAACTCAATACTCTAATTGTGATGTATGAGGTCTTGCGTTAATTATGTTACATGTTGTATATGTAAAAATGCTCACCCATCCACGGAACAACCGCGGTAGCTTAACCTGACCGACCGACTCGTGCGGCTGTTATTGCGTAGTCACAACCCCCCACTGTGGGCAAACAGTGGGGAGGGGCCGGGCATTAATCATGTAATGTCATTTTAGCATTCCCCCCCCCCCTCCCCTCCTTGTTGATATGTGGTGGTGTTTAAGACTAACCCCGCCCGCCCCCACCCAAAATCACGTGTATTTATTAGTACCTACAAAGAATCTTAAATTTTTAGAATATTGTCTTTAAATACAGGTGGAAAGTATAAAGTTATTTTATTCTGGAATTAAGGACCATGATAAAAATGTGAAGACAGAAAGGTAGCAGGTTGTTTTTGACTGGCATGATAATAATATTAAAGGAATGGTGTAATCATGAAACAAACATATATTGTACTAGTACATGAACATATTTAATTCTAGCTTCTGCCCGCGACTTCGTCCGCGTCAAATTTTCGCTTCCCTTCCCGTCGTATCGAATTGCCTGCCAGTTTTCGTCCATTTTTTGTTTGCTGCTCCGCTCCTTTTGACTGTAGCGTGATATTATATAGCCTCCCTCTATAAATAGGCTACCCAACACAAAAAGAATATTTCAATTCCGACCAGTAGGGTAGACTGGGTACGGTTGTGCCAGGTTACGGTTGTGACAGCCGTAATATTAGCGAAACTGTAAGGAATACCGGGGAGGGTGCAAGGGGAGAGAGGAGCAGTATGCCCGTCTGAATGTGTGTCACAATATTGCGTCAGCCATTGCGCGACATTAACGCTAGCAGAGGCCTATATTACTTTTTACCAGTCAAAAGCAAGTATTTTTATTCGATATATTTTAATAACTGTTGTTATATGTGTACAGATATAGTTATGAGTGTTTATCTACGTGAAAAGTGAAACATTAGTAGTTATATAGCTGTAATTACTTTGTACATATGTTATGTTGTTTTGTCATGGCAATTGTTTTTTCGCAGAGGAGTGCATTGGGTACGGTTGTGACAAAGGTAAAAAAATATATTTGGTTTTAGATACCCCGGAAACGTTTGAGAAAGATCGAAAGAGGGCAGTGTGATATAATACAATATGAAAATGCTTATAAAGAAGTGAAAAACAGGACTTCTTCACGGAGAACGGCGGCAATGCATGAAGTTAATCGCATGTCTTTGTTGTCATACATTCGTAAACGCGATTTTTTAAGTTTTTACAACTAAGAACGAACTTTGCATGCCTTCTGTTTTTTGATTTTGCATGTTGATAGCAAACAAACACAACAAACAAATGTTTAGTTTTTGTTGGAGAAGAGTTTTTGAGTTAATATTTACTTTGTATTTTAACACAGTTACCGTAATATATTAGATATGTTTAATTAACTTTTTTGACTGATTGTCATATGAAGACTGTTATGTAGTTATACCTGTGATTTTAAACCGTTTTTGTGTATTTTTGGACCTGTCACTACCGACCCCAAGCACTGTCACAACCGCCCCTGGGGTGTGGTCGGTTGTGACAATTTTCCTTTTTTTTCTGATTTACTCGTGTCAGTTAACCACTGTACTTAGGTACATTTTTTAAATATTTTTACATAGATAAATGTATACTTTACGATAAAAAACATATTTCTTCCAATTACGTGGCATACTAACGAAATTATTGGCGATCCATTGAAAATTGTCACAACCGTACCCAGTCTACCCTAGTTCCTGAGATTGGCGCGTTCTGACAAACAAACTCTTCAGCTTATTAGCATAGATACCACGGTTTACCAAGACTTTGTTCAACACTAACAACTGTATAAACATCTTACAAGTCAGTTGTTGGCGCTGTGCGTTGTTGAAGATCAACGTCGGTCTCATCAGGTCGCCGCTATTCGGTTTAGAAATTGAACGTTTGACGAAAAATCAAATACACGTGATATCTTATAACACCCCCCTCCCTCTTGTGACATTTCGATATTTTTGCTAAGCCCCCTACCCCCCCTTACAAGCCTCATGTGATTAATGGGCGGTCCCTAACATAATCAACCCATAGGTAATGTTCCCACACGACACAGGCGTCCCCTTAGTGAGAGAGAGTGGGCCGTATTCCACTACGCGGGTCAGTGTCACATGTCTTCGAATTGTTGGTTCTAGCACATCCAGTTTCCTTACGAGGTTTTCCTTCACCGTTTTGAGATCAGTGGTGATGAAATAATGTACACAAAGTAAAGCGCGCGCGCGCGTGTTGTGCTCGTGGTACGCTCGTGTGCTCGCGCCCTACTCGTGCTTCTTATTGTTGTCTCTGGTCGGTGAAGTAACAAGCTTGTCGACTCCCGACTGAAGTGTTCTTGTGTCTCCCTCTAACTGCGACCCAATACTTGTTTCAATAAGATGATCTCAATAGAACATTATATTTTAACTCTTCTATCTTTAAAAATGCTTATTTTTTATTCTCCTAACCGAAGGCGATCGTTTTCCTGAATAATGATCAATGACGAACATAACCGTTTCAGAGATTAGCTGGAACAATCAGACAGGCAATTTTTTTTTTAATGTGGGTCTCGTATATACTTTCATATGCATTTAGTGAAAAGCTGTTAATTTGAAATTACAAACAGACACTTTTTTTGTATAGATGTAACATAATTAACGCAGACTTCTTAAATATACTTTTGTCTAGTTCTATTTTAATCTATAAATACTGTATGTATTTAAAATTGATTCTTATGTAGTTGAGATAAGATTCCAATTTCTTTGGCTCAAGCGGCGGTCTTTATGGTATTTTTTGTAAAAAGTACCCATATCAAAAGTGACTGAAATCGATTCAGTAGTCAATTATGAACAAACCATTTTCAGTACTTGTGTTTATTCTGTTACACTTTGTACATTAAATGACTGTATGTCCTCTAGAGGGCGCCACATACAATGTAATGTGACGTCACATAGAGTAGGTAGACACGGCTAATTGGAGCCATCAGGGATAACAGTACACAAACATGTACAATCAGAGGACTACTTACATACTGCATGCACGCCTTTTGACGTATACGTATACAGATCACAGAACTACCCTCCATTTCTTTCTAAAATAGCGTAAGACACCTTAGATATACATAAACAATTAAAATAATTTTGTTCTGCTAGCATGTACGAACGGCCAGTATAAGCTGACATCTCATTGTACGAAAAGCGTATACAATGCGAGGTCAGCTAAAACTGGAAAAGTATAGCGTGAGCTGTAGTCGTGTGTACTAGACGAAATACTGTGCATCGGGTAACAGGCGAGAGGTTATGTATGTATGTGTATGTGTATGTATGTATAAACGAGCGACGATCGCCTTCGGTTAGCGCGCGGCCATAGTGTTCAGTATCTTTTGAATAAAACATTGTGTGAACTGATTGTGGTTAGTAAATGAACTAAAAATATATTTTGTAAACCTGTCTTTGTTTTATTGCACGCACTCGGCTCCTGTAACTCAAATAGAGTATGTCTAACTACGTCGAGGTCAGTCTTCAGTCTAACCGGCTGCAGCTGAGTACCAGTATGTTACATGGAGCGACTGCCTATCTGACCTCCACAACCCAGTTACTGGGTAACACGATACCCCTTGGTAAGACTGGTTCACATTCTGACTACCCGTAACAACTGATAAAGATCTGATAATGACACGGAGGGGTCTCGATATGTAATGATAGGTCACCCATCCAAAACCCGACCGCAGCAGACGTAGCTTAACCTCTGATCGTACTGTGCAGCTATTACCACGAGCCTGATTTGTGAAAGTCTTGAAATTCATCCGTGCGAAAGAGACGGACGACTCTTCCCAAATGATTCGTTCTAAAGCGAAAGAGATTTACTGGCCTGTTAGTTTTAGTGACCCTGACTGCTAAGACTGAGGTCGTAGGTTCGATTCCCACCCAGGACAAATCTTTGTGTGATGAGTACAATCATTTGTTCTGTTTCTGGGTGTAATTTATCTATAATATGTATGTATTTAGAAATATATAAGTATGTTTATCAGTTGTCTGGTTACTATAGTACAGGCTCTGGCTAGTTTGGGATCAGATAACGTTGTGTTGGTTGTCCTCAAATATTATTATTAATATAGATGGCACGATTATATGCCTTCTCTGTCGCTCCAGGACTAATCTCACAGAACTGAACAGGGAATGTGACAGCGTGTTAGTTAATAGTTATTGGATAGCTCTGACACAACTGAGGCGAATCCGCGCGATGTGGCACGAAGTTCGCTCGCGCCGACTGTGAGCTGACCCTGAGGAAGTGGGGGGTATGTGACCAAAGGGAGGGACACGACTGCACGCGGTCTGTTTCAGGGTCGTATAACCACAGGCTTCAGTAGAAAAGCTGACTGTGTCAATATTCTTACTATTTTCTACTTTACAGTACGGGTACACTGAGAAAAATGTAATTTTGGCATAATCTTAAAATATCGTGACGTTGGTTTAAAATAGATGCGTTGTCTTATAATATGTTGATAATAAGTAAATATTACGCTAGAACTGAAATGTGTTAAGATGGAATCGAATTTTTTGGGTAAATAATGCAATATTATGATACTTGTCATCGTAAAAATTTGTAATTATGAAATAACATTGTCTTCTTCAAATAATAACACAATGTAATAGAAAATGGTCCACTGTCCCATAAATTAGTATGATAATTATAAATAAGATTCTAATTAAAAAACACAATGACAGTCACCGTAATATAAATAGATTTCATAGTTTAATATGAAGAAGTATCTCTAAAAATACGATGACCTCCCCCTAATGTACTATATTAAATTATAATGCTTTAAACTTATATTTTTAAAGTAAGCATCATTTTTTAATATTACAGTCATATTATTTTATGTGAATCCTATGATAATACGATTAAATAATCTCATATTTTTAGAGTAAGCATCAAAGTTCAATAATATAGTCATATTATTTTATGTGTATCCTACTAAATTATTATTACAGAGACCCATTTATGAGTAGCATTTGAATGATGTCCTACAAATTTAAGGTGACGGCATTATATAATGAGGTCTCCCTCTCTCACTTCATTCCGCCGCCGCGCCATTTCGGTCGGCCATTTGTATTTCACCGCTACAGCCAGCAAGTCACGACTCACGACTCGTTTAATTAATAGCAATAACAATTCCATTAGTGCCAGTGAACGTGTTTGATCAGTGCAAAAATGGATATGGCTACGCGTGATCTTTTGAAGAAGTGGAATTTGGAACGCTACATCGATCGTTTTGAAAGTAAGTTGACAAACCTACCTAGTAAGTTGCTAGCATGAGCTCACACATTACATTCACACATTCTAATTTCTAGCAAGAATAGGGTCAGAGTGTCGTCTTAGAGGCACTATGAAAATATACTTAAAAAAATTTCGCGACCAATTTCAAGGTCACAGTTCTAACATAACCTTACCTATGGATCCCTTCGACATCGTTTTTACGACAAACGGTTGGTCGGAGACAAAAAACACCCAGACACTTTTAGCCTTTCTAGGTGTTACATACTATAGAATCGAGAAAATAAACGATTTGCGAAAATAACACTTTTTTGGCCGCTGTACACTCCAACCAAGAATAGTCTTGTCGTATGGTACCTACCCACCTACCTAGATATACGTTCATATTTATATTATACACTAGATTCGATGTGCAACTGCAACCCAAAAAAAAACAAATAGGTAGAGTGCGTCTAAGCTAAAATGACGCGCCCCACTACCGCATTTACCGTAGTGTACGTATACAAATTTAAGTAGTGGGGCGCGTCATTTCAGCTTAGACGAGCTCTACCAACCTACATTTTATAAAGTCGATGCGACGTAGTGCATTTCACAGCTGCAATCAGGGCGCTGTTAAATTTACCTTTTTTTTTCAGCTGAAAGAATTGATATCGCAACAATGCAGATGCTTAGTAAACAAGACATACATAGTATGTTCCCTCAAATAGGGGACAGACTCCGGTTTGAAGCAGCTCTGGCCATGTTAAAAAGCGACCAACCAAAAGATATGGTTTGTTTTCATGTTAAATTGTATTTCAAAAAAGTAAATTTTGTTTTAAACTTTTTGCTTACACATGCCCTGCGTCGCTTAAATGCACATTCTCCTACTTGCATGTAGGTAGGTAGGTACCTACTTATTAACTTTTATTATTTTAAAGTCTTCTTAAGATACCTAACAATTTAACCGGTGCAGTATTTATTTAAAAAGTGGAATAAAATCATAACTTTTCATCAGTCTTGTTAGTTTACCAACTAAGTACATTATTATTACCTTTTTAAATTTCTTGTTAAATTTCAGGATAACTCCTACAATTCATCACTCTTTGAAGAGGTCCTGAGGAATGACTTGTTAACTAGTCTACCTTGTAACTTAGAGCCTCTGCCACCGTGTGAAGGACTGCAAAGCTCAATCCTCAACCAAGACTGCGAAGCAGGACTTAACCAGGAAAATTTGGTAAGTTCTGCAAAATTGTAGAAAAGTACTCGTACTTACTGTTTTTTGGTTCAAGAGCAATATGTATTAATTTGTAATTACATCCATACTAATATTATAAATGCGAAAGTAAGTTTGTCTGTCTATCTGTCGGCTGGGGCAGGACCTTTTCACATTTTCATACCTAAGACACTGAACCGATGCAAAATTTGGTATAGACATTCTTTGAGACCAGGATCAGTCCTGATCTTGATCGATTAGTTTTTATCAGGGCCGGATCAAGGGACGAGGGCAGGACCGTTCACACCTGCAATGCTGAACCGATTACTAGTAAAAAAATATAACACTTCCCTTGAGTTATCTCCGGCTAGGGCTAGCTATAGCCTGTTAGTTAACGGTCGCACTCGGACACATTTAGTGATTATTTCAACGATTATTGAGGTTAATTGACCGTACATACTCATATTATCACACCTTTTTGTTACATGTACTATTATAACATTGTCTCAAAGTAAATATTATTTTAGGATGGTGACATACTGGTGATACCACTGGACTCGTCGTCGTCAGTGGGTGAAGCAGTTAGACAAGAGTCCACCGGGAGCAATTTAGTAAGTTATTGCCTATTATCCTGTACTTTTGATAAGGAATTTAAATTGACATTCAATATTGTTAACCCCCGGCGTAAACAGATAAGTTTAACGTCTGTACCTGTCCTGTCCTGTATGTGTGTACGGACGGCCGTTTAGGAGCTATACTATATGTCACAAAGATCAGTAATATATTTGGAGTTGGTGACAGCTATAACTAACAACTAAATGCATGATGCCTAGACTGGCACCGACTCCAACTGATCATTATACTGAATGGAAGGTAGGTATTGAACCTGTATTTTCAACATTTTAGTGACATTTTTTTTTAACTTTTACCTTGCATATTTAGTTTGTAATGCCATACTTATACTATTGTGTGTTTCAGGTGAATACCATACTGAATTCATCAGTCGAGGGAAAACAAATAATAGCAATTGGGCAGAAAACGGGCACCTTACCCTCAAACGTGCGTGGGCGTTTATGCAAGCTGCTTATGGAGAAGCTCATTACGGCCGAAAACCCGGTACTTCTGACAGATTCGCAGCTGCTTGCTCTATCCTACGACATTGGCAGATTATTTAAAGAGGAGTCACCACCCCTATACTACGCGCCGTACCTGCCGGCTGATGCTTACCAGGCTAAGCGCAATATCTCTGGCTGGTTAGTCACCGCCAGAAGGGCTCGACGGCAGCATTTAGTTTCGTTGGGCCTTATTGAAAAGCCCAAGTCACGTTCTCGCTCCAAGTCCAGTCCTAGGCTAGACACCCCTCCACTCGCTGGAATCGACCTGACCGGACTTAAAGAAGGTAACTCCTTTTCAAGAAATTTTATGTTTTCAGATTGAATTAAATTATCAAGAACAAAATTATTGAGAAAAATATCTGAATTAGTATAAATTTTCGTTACAAATTACAAAATATCTGAATCTAAGAACCGTTATTGTCATTGTACTAATTATTAATCGTTTTAATTTTTGTGTGCAGGTGAAGTGGAGGACGTAGCGTCAGCATTAGAGCAGCTGTCAAGTCCTTCAGCTGGTCCGTGGCAGGAAGTCAGTGCCCTGTGGCGGGAGACGGTGCGAGCTCGCCTCCGGTACTTGTACTACGAGGAAGGGACATTACAGGAGTACTTCAATAAGTATCCTATCCTGAAGTCAAGTGATGGATGGCGACTCCTGACTCATGACTACGAAGCACTGTTCCCTGATAAATCCGGGGGCCTCGACGCCTTGGATGCTTCATCGGAAAACATACTAAAAGCTGCTCAGCAGAAGCTTAACACCACAAAGGACTCGTTTCTTCGTCGAAAAATAGCTGATACATTGGCAATTTGTGACGGTAAGGAAATGATTCTGTTATATAGTTCTAGGTGCTCGACCTCCCTGGGTCGGTGAACCCGTTATAAAATATATAGACAAAAAAGAATTTAAAAATTATCTAACATGGTGCAGTCGTTCAGAAGTAACGGGCGGGCGGACACACATTTCGGCAATTCATTTTTACTTATATAGATAGATTTTATTTTGTTCTGATACTTTTCCCTATTTGCTCAGTTAATGATGATGTGTTGTGTCAAATATACTATTATTATTTTCTTTCCAGATGAACAACCGGAGACAAAATTAATAGCAGCGATATTGCTACTCGGCTGTCTCTTTAATATTCCTCCTGCCCGTCGATCTAGAAAAGACTGGCAAGCTTCACGAGCGGAGATATTGGATGGATTTGTGACCATCGTGGATGATGACGCAGACGTGCAAGTGGTAATTGAGGAGCGTCGCCAAAAGCTTCAAAACCTAGGTATTAGCCTCCAACCATTTATAATTTGGTGCCGCCAGTCAGGTGTCTCCTTCACAGTATGTGACAATACGTTTTACAAGTTCACAACACTAACTGAGGCTGTTGATGTGACTTTTAAAATATTTCATGCTACTGCGGCTAAATATCCTACTGAAAGCTATAACATTTGGCTTATTATCCAAATTGGTTTTTACAAAGTCAAAACATCGTACGATCGTATGTCACAATCTGTGAAGGAGATATTAGTTACTCTCGGAGTCACAATTTAAATTAAGATGAAGTGTCACAGTTGTAAAAGGACTTTTCCCACGTTTTCTTCACTTATTACCCACATAAGGAAAGAATGTGAAAAAATTGATATTACTGGAGTTTATAAATGTGGTGAAGACGCATGCTACCGGTATTTCACGGACGTTAGACAATTTAGAAAACATGTTAACTTAAAACATTTGAATAAAGTAAACACTCGTTATTTGCCATCCACCTCAAACGAGGCTTGCGTAGTTCCTATGTGTGAAACAGAGACTACCAAAGTAGCAACTGAGCACATATACATTGAAGCTGATAGTGAACCGGAAGTCCTTGATAATGCTGATAGTATTATTCATAAAGAAGTTTTGAAATTTATTTCAACGCTCTATGTAAATCCCTCTGTATCTCGATCGTCTGTACAAGCTATGGTTAGTCATTTGCAAACCCTTCTTGACAATATCGCACCGTCTTTAATGTCCGTATTCGGCCCTGTGCTAGCTGATGAGGAAAGCATGTCTGGAAGCGAAATTAATAAACGACTTCATAAGTTCAACACAGCTTTGAAGGGCATCTTTTTTCCGTTTCGTTCAGAATATTTGAGATTCCGAGAATTGAATTTATTAGGTTCTTTTATACCACCACATGAAGTAATCGTTGGTTATTGTCCTGACATTTCACAAAGGAGTAACACTTTAACATTACACACCAAGCCACGTACAATGCAAGTAATTCAACTTCGCCAGGTTTTGAAGAATTTTTTTTCCATTGACACTATTTGGAAAGATGTAACGGATTATTTGAACCACCTAAGGGGTAATTTAATAATCCGTGAAGAAAATCCGATGAGGCCAATGTGTCTAGAAAATGTAATGCAGGGATCTGTATGGCTGGCAATGTGTACACCGCAGGCGTCGGACATTATTCTTCCTTTAGTAGTATACTATGATGATTTTGAAATTGGAAATCCTTTGGGGAGCCACGCTAGGGTGCATAAGCTTGGTGGTGTATACGTTTCCTTGCCAGCACTCCCACCACATTTATTTTCATTGTTGAATAACATTTTGCTGTTAGCTATTTGCCATTCTGCTGACAAAACTAAATATGGAAACAAAGCTATTTTTGACCCTGTTATTGAGGAATTGAATTACTTGCAAAACAAAGGAATTTTTATAGAAAATAAGTTTTTTAAAGGAACCGTAAAATTGAAGGTTGTTGCTATAACTGGCGATAATTTAGGCCTGAATTCAATTCTCGGGTTTACTGAAAGTTTTTCAGCTAACAAGTGTTGCAGAATCTGTAACATTGACAAGAAAGGTTTGCAAACTGCTCTATATGAAAACAGTAACTTGCTTAGAAATATGACTTCATACCACGCTCAATTGCAAGAAAACGATACACCTAACACGGGCATTAAAGAATCATGCTGTTGGCTTAAGGTGACAGGATTTGATTTATTTCAAAATGTAGCAGTAGACCCAATGCATGATATATTAGAAGGTGTAGCTCGTTATGTAATGACCTTTGTCATAAACCACTTCCTTGCCGAAGGTCTTTTAAAGATCTCAGTATTGCAACAAAGAATAATTTCATTTGATTATGGACCAGATAGGAATTCAAAACCAAGTAATTGTTTAGTTGTCCAAGGTTCGAAAGTAAAATTGAAAACTTCAGCATCAGAAATGCTTACCCTTATTAGATACTTCAGCCTAATAGCCGGGTTTTACATTCCTTTAGAAAATAAAGTATGGAAATTATACATTATGTTGCGGCAAATCACCGACAGGTTATTAAGTCATAGGGTCTTCAGTGACACCAATATTCAACTCCGGGTTATAATAGCAGAATTTAATCAATTGTACACGGAGCTAACAAAATCACCCCTGCAGCCAAAGTTTCATTTTCTGACTCATTATCCTACCATGCTAATGAAGTTACGGCCCCGTACGTAACATGTGGGCTATGCGTTTTGAAGCCAAGCACAGGGTATCTAAGTTAGTGGCTAGATCATCTTTTAATCGAGTCAATGTTTGCAAGACTCTAGCAATAAAATGTCAACTTATGCTCAATGACTTGTTTGTGAAAAATACAATACCTACAACAAAAATACTAGGAAAAAAATCTGCATTAAATTCAGGAGACACTGTCAAGTTTTCTCTCGGCACTGGCGTTGTCCTCAAATATTCGGTTACTTCCGCTACAATAGCTGGTGTTATATGGCAGCGGAACTCTATTGTTACTGTAGATATAGATGATGAACAATTCTTACCCACTTTTGGCCAAATTGATGCAATTTTGGTGACAGATACTGAAGAGGTTTTTTTCCGTTGCTGTATGTTTGAAACTATTGAATTTAATTCTCATTACAATTCTTATGAAGTTAAACGTGGTAATGATTATCTGTGCTTTCCTTGCCAAAATGCCGTTTCTCCGTGTCCTAACACGCTCACTCTAATGCGAGGTAACACGTCATATATTACAAGTAGATGGTACCTAGAGTAAAAATTTCAAAATTCTGTAGGTATTCTAACGGCTTACGGTCGCTGCTATAATACCTTGAAAATGCGCAAACGAGTTAACTCGTTTGCTCATTTTTAAGGTGTTTTTATTTTGAATCCAGTAATATCAATTTTTTTTGGAAACGTTTACATAATTATTAATTATGTACTTATACCGTACGCGGCGTTGCTAGTTTGAGGCACTGCAGAGTCCAAGGGCAGTTATTTTTTTATAGCAGAGTGCGCTCAACTAGTAATCTACCCTTAGTTACGGTATTTATCGGATATCCCTTTAGGATATCCTATAAAGACGGCCCGATAACGGTGTCCGCATAAAGTAATGGTATGAGCCAGCACCAATAGCTGGTTTAAGGTGAACGCACACTTTTCAGAGCCGAAGGAGGCGAAAGAATCGAATTTTAGAATTACTTGTATGAAATCCTATGGAACCTCGCACACTTACCGAATCGGACGAATAAGGTCGCACGATTCGGTGCGGATAAGTGTGTTTAGTAATAGATTTTAAAGTAAAGTATTTGTATGAGGGATAGATTAGTCTCATCGGAGTGTTTATAGTAGCACTTTACTTGAAAATAGATATTTACTATAATAATATAACCAATTTATTGTATGCAGCTTTAAGGTGAAAGCGTCAGGGTAGCCCGCGAAATTCAAATTTTCTTACGTTTTTTGCAATTTGCAGGCCAGTGCTAGGTTTTGATTGAAATGTTAGACGCGGGTGTAAGACGTATGTAGTACAACTTATGTACTTACACCCGCGTGCAACATTTAATTAACATACAACCTAGCACTGGCCTGCAAATTGCAAAAAACGGCTACCCTGAAGCAATCACCTTAAGGGCAAAAATGTTTTAGTTATAGGTACATTAATGTAAAGTTTGTTATTTTTTGTAAATTAAATTTCTACTCGTCTCAACCTTTATTTTAATTTGTAAAAACTAGAATTATTGAACATAATGTATATAATGATTCTTTATAATGACCGACAAATAGATACTGTAATCATTAAGGCGAGGATGTTTCTAAACAAAACAGTCTTCTTTTATACTGAATATAAATGTTTAGAGTATATAATAATTATTCATTCATACTATGGAAATAAAAATACCATTCAATTTTCTGTTTAATTTATACATACATCCCTTTTCACCTTCTTACCATTCTTGCCAAGGTACTTTTTTCTATTTTTTTTACTTACTCTCCATTTTTTTAAGGTTCAAGTTTAGGGTTCTTCAGTTTTTTTTTAATGTTGAGCTCACACCTAATAATATTTAAAAGGAAAGAACCAATATTGGATACTTACAAATAAGGGGATCATGTAAGTCCAGTGGCGCCCTCAATTATAGGAGGATTGTGATTTCTAATAATCCAAACAATTTCTGTGTAATCCACCAGTATTTAGTTGTAGTCCTACTGATGGAGAATGAGTAGAACTACAACTAATCACTGGTGTATTATACAGATATTAATTGGTTTATTAAAAAACACAATCCTCCTATTGAGGGCGACCTCCGTAAGATAATAGGCTATAACCAGAGATATGAGGAAATAGTAGGAAAAGTAAGAGGACCTAACCTAAAATACGAGGAGGTTACCGAAAAATAGTAGGAAAAATAATAGGATATAACTGGATATATGAGGAAGGCACCGAAAAATAGTAGGAAAAATTGTATGACATAACTGAATATGTGAGGAAGTCACCGAAAAATAGTAGGAAAAATAATAGGATATAACTGGATATATAAGGAAGGCACCGAAAAATAGTTGGAAAAATTGTATGACATAACTGAATATGTGAGGAAGTCACCGAAAAATTGTAGGAAAACTAATAGGATATAACTGGATATATGAGGAAGGCATCGAAAAATAGTAGGTAACTAAAACTAAATCCATGGTGACACATCATCTTAAATACTGTTATCATCAACATCAGTATTATCATCGTTCTTTTTGGTGAATCACTATGCTCCGTCCTTTGAGTGAATTCATCATACTTTAAGCTGAATTCACCTCTTTTATGATTGTCAGTTTTCTCAGTGTAATACGGTCCTATTTTCAATGGAGCCAGTTTATTGCTGTCGACATTCCAACTTTTGTAATTAAAAGATCCTACCACGTATATTTAGTACCGATTCAGTACTATTTTGTATCTATCCTGAAATGTTAGTACCTCACACGGCATTAACGGAATTTCGCGATACCACTGGTCCGCCATTATGATGCGTCATAATGATCAGACCATGAGAAACTACAACGAGTTACATCATCTTGATCCAACCAGTATTTAGTATATCCAAAAAATCAACAGTGGATGACGGAAATCTTAGTAGTTTCTTTACAAAAAGTATCTTTTCATTTTTGAGATTTTCTACGCCTGAATAATTCAACGACTTACGAGTTGCAGGCCTTGGGTTCGATCCTCACCAGGCGCTTTATTTGGTGTAAATAATTGTTGTCACCACTGCTCCCAAAACGGTGAAGGAGAATATCGTGAGGTAACCGGCATGTCCTAGAACCAAGGGTACGAAGACGTGACATCTACTAACCCGGACTAAGACCGCGTGGTGGAGTACAACCAACTCCACCTCGAAAAGAGGAGGCTTGTGTCCCAGCAGTGGGAAACATAAAGGCTGATTATGTTGGGATATAAGAGATTAATTCCTTCACAAAATTGAGCATACATTCGTTTGAAGCCAAGTTTGGAAATGATACAAAACATCATCATCATTAGTCTATAGCAGTCCACTGCGGGACATGAGCCTCTCGAATTGCACGCCATACTTATATTCAGTTCGATTCTCGGCAACTCTCATTCAGCTGCTACCAGCTACTCTGCGAAGATCGTCGCTCCACCTAGCCTGAGGGCGTCCTACCTTACGTTTGCAGATTCGCGGTCTCCACTCAAGAACACGTCTACCCCCGCGGTCATCGGTTCTACGGCTAATGTGGCCGGCTCATATCCACTTCAGGTTGCTAATTCTGTGAGCCGAAATGAAGTGATCAAAGTTGTCGACATGACAACTTTGATCACTTCATTTCGGATACTATCCTTCATATTCAAAATATATAAAACATGAATTATAATTTATTGATTACAAAAACGATACAAAAAAAAAACAAAACAAAATCTTTATTCTCTCTTGCTATGATCGCACGCTAGCACGTACACAGGGGGCGCTGGCAGCAGGAACACTGGAGTGTCTGTAAACAATATAAATAGACATACATACATAAAATTACGCTTGTGTTTACCACAGGGATAAGCAGAGGAGTACCTATAGTACACTAACATTTCGCCAGTCATGTTTCATCACCATTATTTCAGCCGAAATACGTCCAATACTGGACATCTTCTCCCAATTCGGGAGGGTTTGCAATAATCGCCACGCTTGGCAGGCGGGTTGGCGATCGCAGTATGGCGGTAAAATGCATAGAGAACGCTGCTGCCCATTCTCTAGTAAGTCCCTTAGTCGCCTTTTACGACACCCACGGGAAGAAATGGGTTGGTGCTATTCTTTACGTCCGGCACCGATGTAAAAGGACCTATTGCCATCAATTGGGCATACATACAGACACCTCACTGATGGAGACCGCCAAAAATTATTTGACTAAGCTTTTCTTTTCTGGGTGGGAAATAATCCAATTACGTCGGCGTGTCAGATTTTACTGACTAAAACCCACCCGTGTTCCTTCACTTGCCCTATATGCCAGGGCCACGGTAACTCTTACAAAGAAATCTAGCGACCCTGGCAGGCACAGGCGCGGTCGCAGCCTTCGATTTTGGGGGGGGGGGTCACCATGAGTATTGAAGAATATTTTAACAATTTTTTAGCAGCAGCAACAAATTGTAGTTTCAAAAACTTTACCCCCAAAGTCAGTACTGTCTTTGGGGGGGGGGGGGTCATGACCCCTAGAACCCCCCCGCTCGGACCGCGCCTGGGCAGGCATCGGTTCTAGCGAACCCCTTCAATTATGCTGCAATTATACATCTCTTTGAGGCGCGCGTGGTAGAACACTACGCGCCGTCGACACGGCTGTCTTTGCCATGCGACCACAACATCATCGAGGCAGTCAAAGTTTATACATTTAAGGGCGAACCGCCAGGGTACCCGCGATATTTAAATTTTCTTACTTTCTAAAATATCGATTCCCATGACGGCTGCGGCAGTTTTTAGCTACATGAATGAATTTGACGCTAAATAATACGTACCACAAATAGAATTGCAATGATTTTTCAAATTGTCCAAGGATCCATGGTGACAGTTTTTACTGAAAAAACAAAAAAAAATATGCTTAAAAATCTGGTTACCCCACCAGAAAAGTAGGGTTTAGCCAACTTCAAGAAAAAAAAAAAACATTATTCGATTATTAATGGTACAGACGGTCACAGACAGACAACCAGTATATCAAACTAGCCGAAACTGTTAAATTTGCCCAATCAATTTTGAACCTAACACTTTCGCTATAAAGTTGAAAACCTATTAAAGAAATTTGACAGATTGTAGTAGCTTTGCGAATTGGCTTCTGTACAATAGTTTATTTCTAGTATTGTGTAAAGCCTATAATGTTCCCACGCATCCAAGTTTGTAGATGTCGCATTTCTTCGAGTTTTTGGTGGTTTGGTTTGGTTTTTGGTTTTTGGTTTTTGGTTTTCCTTCACCGTTTTGCGTGATTGTGGTGATGAAATAAATTAATCAAAGTAAAGCGCCAACCCGCACTGGACCTGCGTGGTAGATTACGGTCCACTCCCTCTCACCGACAGGAGGCCAGTGTCCCAGCATTGGGACCAATATAGGCTGATGATGGTGATAAAAGCGCCTGTCTGGGTTCGAACGCGCGACATATGTTGCAGTCAAAACTCAACCACTCAAAAGTACTATTGACTAGCAAAATCAGTCAAAAGTACTTTTGACTAAAATAACAGTTAAAAGTACTTTTGCCCAATGGAGCTGGTTAAAAGTACTTTTGACTAAGTGATTCCGTCAAAAGTGGTTTTGACTGGTTGTATCATTCAAAACTCTTAAAAAGTCGGAACCCCGATCAACGGAACCCTGCTGAGCGGAGCTCCTATTTCTGAGTGGTTTAAAAAAAATCACGAAGATGGCATCTCCTTCTAACCTCCTGTCCGAGTCGGGGTGCCCTAAGTCACGAACTCGCTTAATAGTGCTTTTGACTGATGCTTTATTGCAGTTAAAACTACTTTTGACGAACAGCGTCAGTCAAAAGTACTTTTAACCGCAAATTTGCAGTCAAAAGTACTAATAACCAATAATTTTCAGTCAAAACCACTTTTGACCAACCTGTTCAGTCAAAAGTACTTTTGACTGATTTTGCTATTCAGTAGTACTTTTGACTGGTTAAGAGTTTTGACTGCAACACATACAATCTCACGGTCGTTACCACTCTGGGCCTGTCTGGGCCTGTTAAAGTTAATTTGATTCCCATTTTATTTTTCTTTTCAACTTACCACTGATCACCTAAGCTGTTCAGAGACCGCGACATTGAGCATTGCCCAACAACATTGTTCAAATCAGCGAGCGAGCAAGCCTGCCTCAATCTAGCCACCAACTTATGCGGCAAACTCAAACTTTGACAGCTACTGGAGCAATCACTACCCCCACATTTATGCCCCTCGTCCACACTTTCAATATTAATCTTCGGAACACTTATGTCACTTTGACATTGACAGCTGACATTTCCGCCATCACCAGAGTTGCCTGCTTGGGAATTTTCTACCAAATTAGTAGAAATTGCCGTGATGTTTGGTCTTAATTCTGTCGTGTTTAGAGATCTGTGTATATTTGGGTCTGAAGCATATGTTTGGCCGTATTTTTCGGGAAAATGTACAGCTTTCTTGTATTTGTTCATCATTGTATGTTGGTACTGTCCTCTGCGGCTCGGGGAAGGTGACGATGCTCGGGAATGATTCGGTGACGTGTATGCGGATGTGGTGTGCGTCGGGCGCTTCGTTTTAGGGTTTTTCAGCTCGTATTCTGTTGCTATTGCTTCGAAAACCTGTAATAATATGGCAGCTTTAAAACACACAATTCGATAGCTAAGATATTTGTAACTGAAGATAAATAATATGTTTGAATATCTCTAATGTAGTGTATCTATTTAATAGATAATTATGTAAACACTGTCTCATGCACACAAGCAGAGACAGCTGCTGTCACTAATGTCATCTGTCAGTCAGGAAACACATTAACACGGACGGTTAATCAGGTCTGCACGGTATTGTTTGGTGTGGTGTTGAGCCAGTGAGGTAATAATTATTAACTTAAATACGAAAATCAACAGGATTCTACATCTACTATTGCTGATTACCTGTTCCGCTACCAGGTTCCTGGCATAAGGTGAGTTCTTCGACGGCAAAGCTTCCCGGCATAAGGCACAGCGTTCCAGCCGCGTCCAACATGCTGAAAACAAAAGATTAAAGTTCTATAAGTCTTACAGTCTCTTTCTTAATTTACATACACTTGTCTTCTTCTTCTCGTCGTCGATGGTACAGTTCCTTGTTATTTTTTAACTGTTTGTAGCTTGTAGGTGTTCACGCTCCGTGTAGTACCGCACGTAAAGAATAGCACAAAGCTATTTCTTCCCGTGGGTGTCGTAAGAGGCGTCTAAGGGACTTACTAGAGAATGGGCAGCAGCGTTCTCTATGCATTTCACCACCATACTGCGATCTCCAAGCCACCTGCAAAGCGTGGCGATTATGGAAATCCCCTCCAAATTGGGGGTGGCCTATGTCCAATAGTGGACGTCTTTCGGCTGATATCATGATGATGGTGATAGTCACGTTGATCGCGACTTCAGTGGTGTATTTTAGGTCATCTAAGGTGCATTTGAATTGGTTGCCCGTGAAATTAATTTAGTTTCTTGCGTAAGAAATTCACGTCAGCGCCGGTTGTTGCTGAAAACCAGCGCTGGGGCTCTATATTGTATAGAGTCGCAGCATTATGCTGAGCGATGGCCGTTTTGCGTGGATGTGACGCATGTTTTCCCACAGCTTTTTTTACAATTAGCTGTGTAGATACAGTCTTTCTTTGCGTCATATTTACCGCAAATAAACGCATTTTCTTTCTTTCAAAATTTGGATTGACAAAAGAATCGCCAAAAATTATGGTAAACTACTATTAGTGGTACTTACGTTCGCAGTAGACGTGTGAGCGTGCGCAGGTGAGCGGCCTGGTGGCGGTGGAGGCGCACACGGAGCACGCCAGCGCGCGCACTACGCCCGCCAGCGCGCGCCGCGACCTCTCGCCGCGCACGCCGCCGCCACAGCTCCACAGTAACTGACAATTGGAGGGAAATAGGTTATTAATGCAAATTACATACATACTTAAAATCACGCCTTTTTGGGGGAAGGCAGAAGACGCCGGCAGCGATAGGTCGCTGCCTACTTCTGAGACGAGGGCACGACGCGGCTCCTCCCAAGCGGCACATTCTGCCAGCGTATGCCGCGCCGTGTCCTCCCAGCAGTCGACGCAGTGGTGATACCGGGCGTCCGGCTCCCAGTTTATGCGACACAGGTACTTCCCGAAGCAACCATGCCCCGAGAGCACCTGCGTCGCCCGAAACGACAGGGAGCCGTGCCTCCTCCCGAGCCAGTGCCTGAGTACTGGCCGGACCGCCTCGACGGTGGCGAGGCCGGCGGTAGATCATTTGCCTAGCCTTACTAAGACGGAACTAATGCAGCTCAATACCAGTATTTCCTCCAGCATAATAATCTTAAATATTTTAAAAATCTATACTAATCTATACTAATATTATAAAGCTGAAGAGTTTGTTTGTTTGTTTGTTTGATTAAACGCGCTAATCTCAGGCACTACTGATCCGAATTGAAAAATTCTTTTTGTGTTGGGTAGCCTATTTATCGAGGAAGGCTATAAGTTATATAACATCACGCTAAAACTAAGAGGAGCGGAGCAGTAATGAAAAATGTTGCAAAAACGGGGAAAATCGCACGGGTAGGCGATTTGACGCGACGGGAAGGGTCGGGGGAACACGAAAGCTTAACGCGGACGAAGTCGCGGGCAGAAGCTAGTACAATATAACTTCATCATCTGCCTGCCTTTTCCAACTATGTTGGGGTTAGCTTCCAGTCTAACCGGATGCAGCTGAGTACCAGTATGTTACATGGAGCGACTGCCTATCTGACCTACACAACCCAGTTACTGGGTAATACGATACCAATGGTTATCAGACTCTTGGTCTTGCCGGTACCAACAGTCTAACGTGCTTTCCGAGGCACAGGGTCTTAATTTGTCTTAAGTCTCTAGCCTATATCAATTAGGAGGCTGTAGGATAGTTATAAGCAGAAAAGAAGACATAGTTACCTCAGGGTCATCTTTAGGATCCACTCCACAGTTCCACACGAGTAAGGAGACACCACCTTCGGCGCCGTCACCCCTGATCATACCAGCCACTTGTCCCACCTGGAACATAGCAATACGACTTAATAATAACTATCGCACTGAAGGGCATACTATTCTTCACGTAATATAGTCCTCCAGACCGTATTTCGGTCATGCCGGCCAATTTCAACGGAGACTATACCATTCGGCGTGGGAGATATTCTAGCACACAAGTATGAGCGCAGATACACGGACACTCACTGTTCCCTCACTCTCACAGCGCGATGGGACGGCAATCCGACACGACCGGAGAGAGATGAGGCGCAGGAGCAACGACTTAACTTGCTTTCCGAGACAAGGGGATGATACACCGCCAACTTTCAAACTTCGGGCTGTTACTAAGAAATTTTTAGCATTTCAAATAAACACTTCTCGAGATTTAGGGGCCCTGCAGAATGAGGGGCCCGGTGCGAACAATTCTAATATTCAAATATTTATTGGAACTAAAAACAGATTCACAATTTTTGTGTTCGTTCAAAAAACTGTGTTGCAGCCATTAGCGTCCACAGCCGAGAGGGGATACGTCGGTGTTCCAATATTAATAACTAGAGCCACACAATAAAAATAAAAACAATTATATTAAAACTTAAAATAAAAGTAAGTTTTTTAAACTATTTAACTAAGATATAATTGATTATAAAACCTTAAATTTTATTTTCATTAAAATTCCTGCCCATTTTAGTACGCCAGTTGTCTTAAAATAGTATGGATGGGGAGTAGGTATAGTATGTATACGTACAGGTAGCCCCAGCAGGTCTTTCCCATCAGCCTGCAGTATGCAGTCTCCTGGCTTCAAGCCTGCATGATATGCTCTGCCATTAGGAGTCACTTCACGGACCTGTGAAATAAAAAAAAACCATATTAATATGCAAATGTAAAGAAGAGGTAAATTTTGCGAGTTTCTCTGTAGGGGGTAATGTTTACGTTGGTCAGGGTCAAAAGGGTTCTGCCAGGATCGCGAGATTTATTCGAAAGAGTAACCGTGGCCCTGGCATATAGGTAACTGAAGGAACACGGGAGAATTTTGGTCAGTAAATGTCTGACGCGCCAACCCGCTCCGCCCAGAGCGGGAGACGTCATTTGATGATTTCCCACGCACAAAAAAGAAGGGAAATGTTGAATGACATTAATGAATTTTGTACGTTGTAAAGTATGATATTATAATTATTTAATTATTTTGAATGTGAAGACTTGGGTGTTTTATTTTTTTTTTTCAATTAGTATTAATCACGGTCTGGAAGTTTGAGTAGTTTATGCGGTCTACACTAATTTCCTTTCTTTGGTATTGTTCGTCAAATCGTTGAGCTCCTTAAGTTCTGAGTTGAGCTGTATGATTACTAATAAATGCGTGCATTGCTTGTGCAGCTCCACTCGATCCGTGTGGTTCTTTCCTCTTTTGGACCAGTAGTTCGTGAGATTACCGCGTTCAAACAAACAAACTCTTCAGCTTTATAATATTAAGTATAGATATACAGGATCAGTTTTTATCCAGTGCGCAAATTGTAACCATGAATTCAGCATATCATTCTAGACCCCCCAGCGTAGAAAATTTTTGTCGGTAATAAATACAAAAAAAAAAAACAGCTGTTCCATACATTTTGACCCCGTAGGTATTGCATTTTTCTATGAAACAGCCGATTTTTTTTTGTTAAACCGATGAAAAATTTCTGCGCAAGGGGGTCTATAATGGGGGATGCAGTGGCCCGGGGTGGGGTCGTCTTGGCGGTGTCTCTTGACATCGCCAATGCCTTCAACACCCTACCCTGGAGTTGCACTAGGGAGGCACTCCGGTATCACCGGATGCCGACCTACCTCTGTCGCGTGGTCGAGGCTTACTTGACGGATAGAGCCGTCATCTACCCCGGTCACCAGGGAGACTGGAACCGGCGAGAGATGTCGTGCGGTGTCCCACAGGGATCGGTCTTGGGGCCGCATCTATGGGACATCGGTTACGACTGGGTGCTGCGCGCCGACCTCCCTAGCGACGTCAGCGTAGTTTGCTACGCTGACGACACGCTGGTCCTGGCGCAGGGGAGGTCGCACGAGGCGGCGGCCGAACTGATGACACGCGGGGTTGCGACAATCGTCGATAGGATCCGGCAATTGGGACTCGAGGTGGCATTACACAAGTCCGAGGCCATGGGTTTTCATGGTCCTCGGAACGCGCCACCTGCGGGTTCCCAACTCACGGTGGGAGGGGTTCACATCGGCGTCGAGTCGACGATGAAGTACCTGGGACTTGTCCTCGACAGCCGGTGGAACTTCGTCGAGCACTTCCGACGTTTGGCTCCCAGACTGGAGCGGGCTGGGGCTGCCTTAAAGCGGCTCCTGCCCAATCTGGGGGGTCCAAACGCCTCCTGCCGGAGGCTCTACACGGGGGTCGTGCGGTCCATGGCCCTCTACGGGGCACCGGTGTGGGCGCCCTCATTGAGGCTGCGCCCAGCGCGCCGGTTGAGTGCGGCCCAGAGGCTCATGGGCATCCGGTTAATCCGGGGATACCGCACGGTCTCCTGCGAGGCGGCGAGCCTCCTTGCCGGAGTGCCGCCATGGGATCTGGAGGCAAAGGTCCTCGCCCACATGTGGGAGTGGCGCGAGGAGGCGAAACGCCGGGGCGAAACTCCGCTGCCGCGACAAATCGCGGCACGGCGGACAGAGCTCCGGTGTGATCTCATGGCGACATGGCGGGTACGATTGTCGCAACCCAGTGCTGGGCACGCCACAATTGCGGCGGTAAGTCCCTTCTTTGAGGAGTGGATAGAGAGGCGTCACGGCGTCCTCACCTTCCGCCTGACGCAGGTTCTGACCGGGCATGGGTGCTTCGGTGGGTTCCTGTTCAGGATAAAGCGGGAGGATACGTCCGGGTGTTTCCATTGCGAGGATCGTCTGGAGGACACGGTGGAGCATACGGTGGAGGTGTGCCCTGCCTGGGCGGAGCACCGCGCTGTCCTCGTGGAGGCGATTGGCGGCGGCGACATCTCGCGTCCGGCCCTGGTGCGAGCCATGGTACGGAGCGAGAGGGAATGGGAAGCCGTCACCTCCTTCTGCGAAGCAGTAATGCTCGCGAAGGAGGAGGCGGGGCGCGTGAGGGAGTGGCAGTCTCTGCGCCCTCACGTCCCTAGCCGCCGCAGGAGGAGACGCCCCGGGCGTCGGGAGTCAATAGCGGACTCCCGGCCACCGTAGGCGCGAGCTTGCGGGTGGCGAGCAATGGGTAGCTCGCCACCCGGTAAGGACCAAGCTCGGGTCGACGGCGCGTAGTGTTCCACGCGCGCCTCAAAGAGATGTCAGCAGCGGTGTAGGGGTCTACTAGGACCGATGCCTGCCGGGGTCGCGTGATTGTTCGAAAGAGATACCGTGACCCTGGCACATGGGCAACTGATGGAACACGGGTGGGTTTTAGTCAGTAAAAGTCTGACATGCCCTCCCGCTCCGCCCAGAGCGGGAGAAGTAATTTGATGATTTCCCATCCTGAAAAAAAAAAAAAAAAAAAAAAGGGGTTCTACAATGATATGCTGAATTCATGGTTACAATTTACGCACTGGATAAAAACTTATCTTGTATATATTCTTACCCATGGATATGGATCCCACAGTGTCCTCGTCAGTCGGAAGCCCAGACCTTCTCCTTCATCTTCTGGTAGATTTAACTGAAACAAAGTAAATTAAAGTTAAGGTATTTTATTCGTCTAAAACATAAGTATACACATGGCATACAAGATAATGAGGAAGAGTGTTTTAGGCATGGCAAGGCGCATTTACAATAACTTACCAGATAAGATACCATAAAGAATTCTAATTTAAATTTAAAAAAAGTTTAATTCTGGTAACGTAACCCATACTAGAGAACAACATTAAAATGATCAAATTATAAATACAATGTCACACATTAATAAATACAAACGAATAAATAAAATGTCACACAATAAAAAATAACTGTGTATTTTTAATTGAAAACTGTCATTTTTATAAACTTTTGATTTTTCTCTCTTTACTTGGGTTACTAACCCCACACAAGTATTTGACTTGATAAGTAAATAATAACACCATCCCATCTCTCGAGCGACTAAGGGACTTACTAGAACGGGCAGCAGCGTTCTCTACGCATTTAAGTACCATACTGCCCTGTCAGGGACAGATTGATGTCGCGAGATTGTTCGAAAGAGATACCACGACCCTGGCACATGGGCAACTGAAGGAACACGGGTGGGTTTTAGTCAGTAAAAGACTGACACGCCCTTCCGCTCCACCCAGAGCGGGAGACGTCATTTGATGATTTCCCATCCAAAAAAAAGTACCATACTGCGATCCCGCCTTCCAAGCGTGGCGATTATGGTAACCCCCACAAATTGGGGGAGGTCTATGTCCAACTGTGGACGTGTTTCGGCTGAAATGATAAAGAACTCAGAAACCAGTAATCAGAACTTGATCAAATGTTTATAAAGTAATACACTCGGTAATACCCTTTCAAACCAAAGAAGAATTTTGTCAAATCGGTTTAAAAATTACGACATAGTTCCTCCTTTTACTGACGGTTAAAATGTATATTTAACAACTGTATCGTTTCCGAAATAAGTCATTGAACTAATAAGGAATTAAATAATAAATTATAACCATTTCCGAATAACATTAATAGCAACCATATAGTCTGATTTGTTTACAATTGAGTTTTGAATCAAGGTTAGAGTGCTTTAGTTAATGTGAAGGTGAACCGAACTTGATGTCAATGCCAACCGGATACAAAGAGGCTTTTGGGAAGTCTATGAGTGATTACTTCCTAATATACAGAATACAGTATACCGGTTTTCTTGAATATGTGTGCTGTGGAGAAATGATGGAGACGTCGTGAGGAAAGTTTTGAGTATGAAAATAAAAGAAATAAAGCTCTTCTCAATCTTAACATAGTATAAAAAACTTTTTAACAAAGTTTATATTTTGTATTTTTGTGGCTTGAATGTACCAATAATACTTGGTAAGGTATACCCTATTCAATAAAAAAAGAATTATCAAAATCGGACTACTCCGTATAAAGTTATGCGTGGTTATACATTACAATTTTACATTACAAAAACCAATCATCTGTTTTCCGACCCTTAGTGTTCGATTTTGCTTTCCAAATTTATATGGGACCACCTTCTGAGTGTACCCTTGTAACCCGCCCCCCCTTGTGTACCCGTGTAAAAAAAAGAATTATCACAATCGGACTACTATGTAAAAAGTTATGCGTGGTTATACATAAAAAGAAAACATATACGCATCGAATTGAGAACGTCCTCCGTTTTTATTCGTCGGTTAAAACCAAATTGATATTTCGTGTTTGCACGGTTAGATCTTTTAAATTACACAACGGATTTTAATGCGCTTTTAGACACAGTGATTCAAGAGAATTCTATATGTAGGTATAAACCGCGAGTAAAGGTACTGGCAAAAGCTAGAGATTAATCAAATGAATGCGGATGATCTACCTAACTTCAATTACTTCTTCCACAGGTGATAGAGCTTCAAAGGAAAGCTTTTAACAGCACTGACAAATTTCAGACTGATAAATTAATCACAGATTGATTGATGTTTTGATTTTTAGTTGTCGACATAGCTCACAGAATTAGCAACCTGAAGTGGCAATGGGCCGGCCACATTAGCCATAGAACCGATGACCGTTGGGGTAGACGTGTTCTTGAGTAGAGACCGCGAATTGGCAAACGTAAGGTAGGACGCTCTCAGGCTAGGTGGAGCGACGGAGTAACAAACATACAAACTCTCTCCGACCACGTCATTTTCGTAAAAAGGACTGACCTTGGTAAGCGTTGCTTAACCTTGAAGATCGATCAGTGCGGTGGTTAGCCCCTCCTCCACGAATATTTGGGTGATTAAACACATTAAGCATTGCCTTATAATTAATACTTTTTTTAGGAGTGTCCAACCATTTTTGCTTTGCACCAATTTTGGACACCATCATCTCTATCTATACAAATAAATAAAATTGAAGGTGTCTGTTTCCTGTCAGGGTCGCGAGATTTGTTTGAAAGAAACACCGTGACCCTGGCACATGGGCAACTGAAGGACCACGGGTGGGTTTTAGTCAGTCAAAATCTGACACGCTCTCCCGCTCCGCCCAGAGCGGGAGACGTCATTTGATGATTTGTCACCCACTAAAAAAAGGTGTATAAATAAATAAAAATAAATAAAAGCTTTATTGTTCAAGAAATGCTATGTACAAATTGAAATAGCACTAGCCTCCACACTAGGATTCCCTGTGTCGTGGAGGCTAGTCTCCTTCGTCTTACACTATTACATTATAGTAGGGAGGCATATATGTAATGTTGGTTGGAACAATAACAATAACCAAATGCTATTCCTTAGCAATAAATTAGCAAATTAAATGAGTGGTTAACTAAAATGTTTTTAAAAGACGTGTGTAGTGTATTATGTACGTGTATGATGTGAGTGTGTGATGAATGAGTGAGTAGGATGGGTTTGGACAGACGTGGACAATTAGATCACGTATATGAGAGCACTCCCTGTCAACCCTAGGCTTCCCCTAGGCTTGAATAAACCCACGAGAGATTACTCCCACCCTATAGGCATTCACTCGTCTTGTCCAAATCGACCTTTATGTATTTGTGTGAATGAATGTGTATGTTGTGCTCATGTGTCAATGAATTTCTCCGTGCTTTCATAGTCCATTCTTGTCAGTTGGTATGTTTGTAATATAACAGGTTTATAATTAATGTTCATAATATAACAAAGTATATATGGAAGCATCTGAAAGTATACACAGAACTTATAACAAAAACAAAACATTCTTAAATATTTGTCTGTTTCAGCTAATTTCAGAAAAGGCTGGACCGATTTTGACGGGACTTACACTGGCAAATAGAGCAACTGATGTTATAAGGAGTAAATAAACTACTTTCTAACTAATATTAGCGTGGATAGCAATGAGATTGGACTGTATTTGAAGGAACAATATCTTACTGCCGTGCTTACTTTATTGAAGCGCGACAGCTGAGCGTGGGGTCATGAGTTCGATTCCCAGGTTGGGCAAAGTGTTATAAATTTTTCCAATTGGAATTTCTTAGTAGCTCGGAGTTTGAAAGTTGTCGGTGTGATACCCCCTGCCTCGGAAAGCATGTTAAGTCGTTGGTCGTACGTCTGATCTCTCTTCGGGCGTGTCGGATTGCCGTCCCATCGGACTATGAGAGTGAGGGAACAGAACAGTGAGTGCTCCCACAGAACAGATCCCACAGAACACTTTATCTGTTCTGTGAGTGCTCCTGTGTCTGCGCACACACGCCTGCACTATAATATCTCCCGCGCCGATGCGATGGCTAGTCTCCGTTGACATTGGCCGTCTTGGTCGGAATATGGTCTGGAGGACTACATCTGTACTTTGTTTATATGTAAGTATGTATAAGTAACTATTTATTTATTCTTGTATTTATAGTTGTTTCCGAGCTATATATCCTGAAAGTTGCACCTTAAACTTAAACCACCCTAAACTTGACTGGTAGAAAATGCCTCAGGCATTAAGTCCGCCTTTGTACAGTATTTTTTTTTTACCAAACTAAAAGGCTCCTGGCATAAACGGCGGGATGGCTTATATATGCAATGCTGGATTATGGTCACATAAATTGCAGAAGAACGTAACAGATACCCTATTTCGTAGGACAAAATAAGAATAACACAACAAAACATCACGCTTGTAGCGAAGGGATAGGCAGAGGTGTAGTTTGATTTTGTCTAGAGTAGTAAGTAGTACTCTAGACAAAACGTATTGTTTTTGATTTCGCCTAGAGTACTAATCTATACAAAAAATATTTTTGAAAATCAACACAATTATAATTAATTTGTCTTTCATTGTTCTATTGTAAATTAATTCTAACTGTTGTGGCATTCTATTTTTATTCTAGGTGCATCGTCTTCAAATACAATGACATAATTAATGTTCATAAAAATATTACGAATTTTTTTAAAAGAATAACAGTGGAGTTTCTAAGGGGCGACTATATTTTGACTTTTAATTGAATTCAGCAACTTGACAACGCTGCTGCCCATTCTCTAGTAAGTCCCTTAGTCACCTCTTACGACAACCATGGGAAGAAATGGGATTCTTTACGTCTGGCAGCAAACGGACGTTTATAGTACTCACTGGAAGGACAAACTGCCCATACGTCTTTGGTCCTTCGAGCCGGATCGCCACTAATAAAACAAACAGTCCTACCAGCCTCACACAGAGGTACGAAAGTTTTGTATTTCAGATAGCGAATCGGTTTGACTGGTCTTTCACAAGCGGATCGCCCCATTTAGATTGAGAAGGCGCACAATTTCGTGCGTAGAGATTCATTCGAACGCTGCGATTGCTACAGGGAACATCAACATTTGGTGGTCTTCATAAACGTACAGGTGTGATATCTGGCAAGGATAGCGACTTACCAGGACAACTCTGACTCCTTCAGTGTACTCCTCCTCAGCATCCGTGTTGGACGTTGCGTCCACCGCCGGTGTCTCCATCCTTCAAAAGACAAGTTAACATTGATTTTACATTCTAAAAAACATGACTGCCTCGTTGGGCACAAACGCTGCTGCTTAGCATTCCTTGTTTTTTTTTCATTTTTGTGAGTTGGAAATCATGAAATGATGTCTCCAACTCTGCGTGGAGCGGAGGGGTGTGTCAGACTTTTACTGACTAAAACCCACCCATGTTCCTTCAGTTGCCTATGCCAGGGCCACGGTAACTCTTTCGAACAAATCTCGTGGCCCTGGCAGGCATCAGTCCTAGACCCCTTCAGTTTTGCTGACATCTCTGAGCATGAAGTCCAGGTTTAGATTCCCAGATCGGGCCCTATTATTGAGTTTTTCTATATGGAATTTCTCAGTAGCAGCCCGGTATAAATCAAAACCATAATTGTCATCAGGTAATATGACACGCAGGTACACCTCCGCCCGGCCCTTCGGGTTGAAGATGACCAGTATTAACCGAAAATTTTTAGGGAACCGAATGATCTACAGAAGTGACGATTTCATACGATTTGGGCGAGTAACTTAACATAATCTCACGCCTTGTTTCCCCGAAGGGTTGAGCAGAGGTGCACCTATCCTACACCCACATTTCGCCTGTTATGTTTAAGTCACATGTAATAGGGGGCGAGCCTATTGCCATTAACCAGGAACAATTTGTACGAATCGAATAATAAGCCTAATAAATAGGTTATACTAGGAGGTAGATGGTGATCAGGGTCTGATGACGGAGAAGAAATGAGAATAGAATTAGTAACTAGCATCACTGTGGGAAACATAATACAGCTGTGCAGATTTCAGCTAAACAAAATGTGGGTCGCAGCAAAAACAAAATGCACGAACAAAAAGCAACCGACGACGTAATTTCATAATCATTTCAGCAGCAGCGTCCACTGCCGGACAAAAGCCTCACGCAATTTGGGGGAGGATTTTTGGGGGGTGGATTTGACACAATCGCTACGCTTCGAAGGTGTGTTGGCGATGCATAGAGAACGCTGCTGCCCATTCTCTATTAAGTCCCTTAGTTGGTTTTTACGAAACCCACGGGAAGAAATAGGATGGTGCTACTCTTCACGTCACACGAAACACCGATGACATAATGAATGAATGAATGATAAATGATAAGTGATTTTATTTCTGTGAGTAGGTTTGAAGAATCACTATTACAAGTCAATCATATTTTTTTGAGCTACATGAGGTGAATAATGTAGTGAATGTACTGTTTTTATTATTATACTCCATTCCGATACCAGAGAAGTAGACATAATTGTTTGAAAACAATCATATAATTTTACAATTGTTTTCACTTTAGATATGTCACGTTAGCGTAGGTGTTATGTTTACGTTTACTACGAGTATTTACATGTTGACAAATATTTTGTGTTTTCTCTGTTTGTTTATCCAAATAACTATAACGCGTAGATGTAGTGTTCGACACCGGGCATGGGCGTAGCTAGGTGTGGGGGAGGGTGGGGCAAGGATGGGTAGTGGCCTTTCTAGAAACTTCTTTGCCCATCCTGAGAAAATCAACAGTATTGAAGAATTACTTACTGTCTAATCGCCAAACGTATAAAAAGAAGTCGGTCGTTTTTTTTTGTAAAAAGTTTTAATTTTTTGAACTTTTTTTTTTTAGTTGTGGTAGATACTCCGCACTAATCTAATCGCGTTATTCATTCATTTGTCGCGCAAATACGTAATGCAAATTTAAGACTTATATGGTTTTCACATGGACCCCATTGTCCAAATGGAACCAAATTAAAATGGGACCATTCGGGAAGCACCAGCTTTCAAATAAAAAAATAATCATCAAAATCGGTTCACCCGGTCGAAAGTTATGAGGTAACAAACATAAAAAAAAACAGTCGAATTGATAACCTCCTCCTTTTTTTGAAGTCGGTTAAGAACCAATAAATTAACCATCAATTTGGCTTCAGGGAAAACACTCTACAATAGACCAGATACACAGAATAACTAACATTATTGCAAATGAACTCGAAAACAACCAAGTCTACCACCTTATTCCTAGATGTTGCGCAAGCTTTTAGTAAAGTATGGCATGAGAGACTGGTATTTAAACTCAGACGCATGCTACCTCCAGATTTCGAAAACATTTAAGAATCATATTTTATCGATAGAATGTTTAGAATAAGACTAGAGGATGCATATTCCAAGCTGAAAACTATAAAAGCCTGGGTACCACAAGGAAGTGTGCTGGGTCCTATCCTGTACTTGCTATACACATGTGATATTATATTTTGATAGGCCCCTCTCTTTAGTGCCATAGCACACAGCTGTTCCCATATTTCGATTAAATATTCGAGATAAGTTCTAACGATCGAGTTATAAATAATATATTTGTATGTCTCCCAAAGACACGAATGAAATACCTAAATAAGCGCGTGAACCACCCATCCTAGCCAGAGCCGCCACATCAGAAGCTCGAGAAACAAGTTTTTGCTTTTGAATAACATATTCAAGTTACAATATAAATTAACAGGAAAAACAAATGCAAACGCGTAGCTATTAGTAGCATTAATGACATTATAAACAACTTGATACTGCCAACAGAACAGAAGGCTATTCGTATATAGAGAAGGAGAGAAGAGAAAAAGACTTTGGCTAGTTATGTTTATGTTTAAGTAAAGCGTATTTTTGCCATTTATCGGACACAAATCCAGACTCCGGGCTGCTACTGAGAAATTCATTATGGAATTACCCAATAATAATAGGCCCGACCTGGGAATCGACGCTAAAACCTCATATTGTTATTCTTTGTGTTTAACTACTAATTCTATGTAAAATCATTCATGCATACTAATCTATATCTATACTAATATTATAAAGCTAAAGAGTTTGTTTGTTTGGTTGGTTGAACGCGTTAATCTCAGGAACGACTGGTCCGAATTGAAAAATTCTTTGGGTAGCCTATTTATTGAGGGAGGCTATAGGCTATAAGCATTACGCTACGATCAAAAAAGGCGGAGCGGCGACGAAAAATGATCGAAAACTGGCAGGCTGCGATGCGATGGGAAGGGTCAAGGGAGCAAATATTTCACGCGAACGAAGTCGCGGGCAGAAGCTAGTATTACATAATAAGCCTATAATGATCCTTCTGCTGGGACCTGTCTGTGAGAGAGAGTGGGCCATAATACACCACGCGGGGCAAGTGCAGGTTGGTAGATGTCACAAGTCTTCGAAATTTTTGTTCTACGACATGCCGGTTTCGTCACGATGTTTTCCTTCACCGTTTTGAGAGCAGGGTTGATGAACTTATTTACAAAAAGTAAAGTGAATGTTTGGGTTCGAACCCACGACCTCGTAAGTCGGGGCCGTTACCTCTGGCCCACCAGAACTCTGCCACTAATCTATACTTCTATACTATCCATACGTCCATACTTTATACTTTATTATATTATTATATATATATTATATATTATTATATTATAATATAATATTTATAATATTATAATATTATAATATATAATATTATAATATTAATCCACACTAATATTATAAATGCGAAAGTAACTCTGTCTGTCTGTCTCGCTTTCCTGCTAAAACTACTGAACCGATTTAAATGAAATTTGGTACACAGATAGTTTAGAGCCTGAGAAAGGACATAGGCTACTTTTTATCCCGGTAGTATGTTCCCGCGGGATAATTTCCGACCTCCACGCGGGCGAAGCCGCTGGCAAAAGCTAGTATTACATACATAAATTCACGCCTTTTCCCACGGGGGGGGGGGGGGTAGGCAGAAACTGCAGAACGCCACCCGCTACATCTAGTCATACACACACCCCGGTTACCAGTACGCACCTGACCCTTCTGAATAACATCCTACTAATATTATAAATGCGAAAGTTTCTGACTATGGATGTATGGATATTTGTTTCTCTTTCACGCAAAAACTACTAAACTGATTTTAATGAAATTCGGAATACAGTTTATAACCTGGATTTACACAGGGTACTTTTATCCATACGTTCCCGTGAGATATTTTCCGACCGCCACGCGGGCGATGCCCCTGGCAAAAGCTAGTTACCAATTAGCCTATCTGACCTGACAAAACCCCTTGGTAAGACTGGTTGCCAGATATTTTGGGCATCTGTAGCTACTGTCAAAGATCTACCTAGGAATGGCATACGGGATCAACAGTTTTACGTGGTTTCCAATGGCTGGGGGGTCAGGGGCAGGGGGGTTATGAATGGTCACCCATCCGGGACACGACCGCGATAAGCGTAGCTTAACCTATACGACCAGCTGTTATTCAGTCACAATTCCTACCTAGTTCTTGGATAAATGACCTAACAAACATAAAAAAAGTACAGTCGAATTGATAACCTCCTCCTTTTTTTGAAGTCGGTTAAAAAGATGATATACATAACAGACAGACAGACGAAGTTGCGGGCAACAAGTAGTACATATAGGTATATCTAAACTAAAACAAGTCTACTTACATTTTAAACGATTGCACAAAAGTAGTAAGTTGAGTTTCGTTTTCTCAACCAAAATTTAACAAACACATATTTTTATAAACAAATTTTCGTGGTGACAATATTTTGTATGGAGCACTATTACTGATTTCAATACTGTGTTTAAAGCACGGTGTATCAGATTCGACTGCCAATTATCGTTGATCTTTACGCCGTAGTGTTGGGGCGTGACTGTGAAAGTACGTCGATAAATTTATCGATAGATACATATTTAGTAAACTTTTAAGTTACTTGTCATTCGATATTGTTGACAGTTTCACAACTGTTATGTTGCTAAGCAGACAATTTTTTTATGTGAAATATCTATAGTGGCAGGTCAGACCGCCACGCTATATAATAGTATGTTTGTAATACGAAATTATTTAATGAATAAAAATGTTTATTAAATAAACAGTCATCTTTTTCTTGACAAAAATCTTAGTATTTTATTAAAGACTAGCTTTTTCCAGCGGCTTAGCCCGCGTGTTATACGTATAAACCTTCCTCTTAAATCACTCTATCTATTAAAAAAACCGCATCACAATCCGTTGCGTAGTTTTAAAGATCTAGGCATACATATACAAACAGAGGGAAGCGACTTTGTTTTATACTATGTAGTGATTATGTCATATTTATTTCCTGTCGTAAACTATCCTTTTATGCACATACATAAAACAACACAACTGCCAGGCGTCCCGCGACAGCACATATTTTTTTTTTCGAACATACGGAAGAATGGATAGCTATAATCTTCAAACTGATTCAGATTCTCAGTTAGGATGCTGAATACGGCTGGCACAGGAACCGGAGATTTGCACAAGAAAAGAGACACCTATGCTCAGTAGTGGGTGAAGATGGGCTGTGGATGATGATGACTGGTCTTTCTGTTGTTATTTTGATTTTAACAGAGAATGGGCAGCAGCGTTTTCTATGCATTTTACCACCATACTCTGATTGCCAAACTGCCTGCCAAGCGTGGCGATTATGGTAATCCATCTTTGGGGGAGGCCTATGTGTAGTGTGCGTTTCGGGGGACTGTCTTAAGTAACTTTGACGTTCAAAAAGTACTGATTCTAAGCTCAGTTTGAATAAAAGACTTTTGATTTTAATTTTCAGTGGATGTTTTTTTTTTGGATGAGAAATCATCAAATGACTTCTCCCGCTCTGGGCGGAGCGGGAGGGCATGTCAGACTTTTACTGACTAAAACCCACCCGTGTTCCTTCAGTTGTCCATGTGCCAGGGTCACGGTATCTCTTTCAAACAATCACGCAACATCGGTCCTAGCAGACCCCTTCAGTTTTGCTGACATCTATTTGAGGCGCGCGTGGAACACTACGCGCCGTCGACCCGAGCTTGGTCCTTACCGGGCGGCGAGCTACCCATTGCTCGCCACCCGCAAGCTTGCGCCTACGGTGGCCGGGAGTCCGCTACGGACTCCCGACGCCCGGGGCATCTCCTCCTGCGGCGGCTAGGGACGTGAGGGCGCAGAGACTGCCACTCCCTCACGCGCCCGGCCTCCTCCTTCGCGAGCATTACTGCTTCGCAGAAGGAGGTGACGGCTTTCCATTCCCTCTCGCTCCGTACCATGGCTCGCACCAGGGCCGGACGTGAGAGCTCGCCGCCGCCGATCGCCTCCACGAGGACACGGCGGTGCTCCGCCCAGGCAGGGCAAACTTCCACCGTATGCTCCACCGTGTCCTCTAGACGATCCTCACAATGGAAACACCCGGGCGTATCCTCCCGCTTTATCCTGAACAGGAACCCACCGAAGCACCCATGCCCGGTGAGAACCTGCGTCAGGCGGAAGGTGAGAATGCCGTGGCGCCTCTCTATCCACTCCTCAAAGAGGGGACTTACCGCCGCAATTGTGGCGTGCCCAGCACTGGGTTGCGACAATCGTACCCGCCATGTTGCCATGAGATCACACCGGAGCTCTGTCCGCCGTGCCGCGATTTGTCGCGGCAGCGGCGTTTCGCCCCGGCATTTCGCCTCCTCGCGCCACTCCCACATGTGGGCGAGGACCTTTGCCTCCAGATCCCATGGCGGCACTCCGGCAAGGAGGCTCGCCGCCTCGCAGGAGACCGTGCGGTATCCTCGGATTAACCGGATGGCCATGACCCTCTGGGCCGCACTCAACCGGCGCGCTGGGCGCAGCCTCAATGAGGGCGCCCACACCGGTGCCCCGTAGATGGCCATGGACCGCACGACCCCCGTGTAGAGCCTCCGGCAGGAGGCGTTTGGGCCCCCCAGTCAGTGGATGTCTTACGGCTAAAATGATAATGACGATGAACCAACAATAATATGTAGCTACAAAACTATATTACACTAGCAATAATAAAAGTACTTGTATATACAATCAGCGACAATATTGTAGTTCACTAACAACGTATTTAATACGAACTAAATGTTCAAATAAAATCTTTACAGAAGTTAATAAATAGTAAGTACATTAAAAATAATATCAAATCTTAGATATTACATGAAATTATAAAATATATTGTACTATATAAGTTTAAATAGGTGTAAATTTTGATGGATAGTAAAAACTAGGCATACAAACTTTCATAATTGCAATATTAGTACGACAACTATCCTGACTAGATAGGTATTATATTATGTAAATATTATCAGGTTCTATAAAAAATCATTCTTCAAACTAATTGAAAACATCGATATCGATAATACGCGATCAATGACATCACTAATCAACCAGTTCGCCTCAATTCACGGCCGATCGAAGGTTGTACAATCAGGTTACCTGATGTATTGCACAACCTCTCGCTTGCTATTATGTTGTCACGTCTTAACATTATCAAATGCAGCATATAAGCATTTAGTGCCCTTTTGTTATTTTTTTTTGTGGTTGAGAAATCATCAAATAAACGACGAAACTACTTTTACTGACTTAAACCCACCCGTGTTCCTTCACCGTATGTGTCGTAAAAGGCGACTAAGGGACTTACTAGAGAATGGGCAGCAGCGTTCTCTATGCATTTTACCACTATACTGCGATCGCCAATCCGCCTGCCAAGCGTGGCGATTATAGCAAACCTCCCCAAATTGGGGGAGGCAAATTCGTCCGGCAGTGGACGAAGTCCGGGTGAAATAATGATGAACGATGTTCCTTCAGTTGCCTGTGTCAGGGCCACGGTAACTCTTTCGAATAATTCCGCGACCCTGGCAGGCATTGGACCCAGCGGACCTCTTCAGTATAATTATACTGACATCTCTTTGAAGTCCTTATCAGGCAGCCTGCGCCTACGGTGGCCAGGAGTCTGAAGCATTGAGTGCCCTGTGCTTGAATTACGTGCGTAAAGAAACAGTTTCCTCAAAAAGAACACTACAAAAAAATTAAACCGCCGAAAAAACTGAAAAGCAAAAAATAATAAACATTAAAATTTTGAGTCAGCGCTTTGAGTGATCTTTGTTCATTGATTTTTCAGCGCCGACTCAAAATTTTAATGTTTATTATTTTTTGCTTTTCAGTTTTTTCGGCGGTTTAATTTTTTGGTAAAAAGTTTTTATTTTATATTTTTTTGTGGCTTTAATGTACTTATAATACTTGGCAAGGTATACCCTATCCAATAAAAAAAGAATAATCAAAATCGGACTCTTCTGTATAAAGTTATGCGTGGTTATACATTACAATCAGTGAGTGAACGATCAATCATCCCCTGTTTTCCGACCATTAGGGTTCGATTTTGTTTTCCAAATTTATATGGGACCACTTTGGGAGTATACCCTTTCCAATAAAAAAAGAACTATCACAATCGGACTACCATGTAAAAAGTTAAGCGTGGTCATACATAAAAAAAAATATAATATACTCGTCGAATTGATAACCTCCTCCGCTTTTTTCGTCGGTTGAAAATGAAAAATAACTTTAATTTCGGAAGACGTAGGCAAAAAAAAATGAAAATACAAAACCAAAGATACCGATTTCTGAAATTAAATTTATTTTTCATTTTGTAGTGTTCCTCTTGGGGGCGGATATAACTTTTTTTTTACATAGAACCATATCGAGAACCTCCTCCTTTTTTGAAGTCTGTTAAAAAGACACTTAGTTGCTTGTATTGTAATGTTAATTACTTTATCATAGCATAATCACTAATTAGCCTATAATGTTCCCACAGTTGGAATACAGGCCTCCTCTCGGTGACAGAGAGCGGAGCGGAGAAAATCCGCCCCGCGAGCCCTGTATGGGTTGGGAGACGTCACATGTCTTCGAATTTTCGGTTCTAGGACATGCCGGTTTCCTCGCGATGTTTTTCTTCACCGTTTTGAGAGCATCAGTGATGAAATAATTTACACAAAGTAAAGCGCTTATTTGGGGTCGAATCTGCGAACTACAACTCGTAAGTCGTAGATGTAACCGCTGGGCCACCACTGCTACTGATTACTTTGCATACTATTATTGTATAGAATCAAGTTCTTCTAACTGAACAGACAGCTGTGCTGCTGTACAGTTTGTTCCGCCACTTCTTCTTCGCAGCTAAAGCACTAGGAAGTGAAGGGCGGGCGTTTTGGGGGACTGTCTTATTAATATACAATTTTTACGATTAAAAGTGCTGACTCCTAGTCTAGTTGAGTAGAAACCCGCTCGGGGTGTCCATCCATTACAAAGAGATCCTTCAGTGCCTATGAAAGCACGTTAATCCGTTGGTCCCAGCTGAAATTCTAAGATTTTTAAGTGGTTAAACTCAAAAGTCTGACAACTGATTTTTCTGCGTGATACCTAATCTATTACCCAGTAACTGGGTTTTGGAGGTGAAATAGGCAGTCATAATCAGCCTATAATAGCTCCACTGCTGGGATACAGGTAGGGAATGCAATCTCGAGCCGAGATTAGCAAATCGAGATCTCGCCTGTTGAACCTGGTGTCGAGATTGGCAGTTTCGAGATCTCGTGCAAAACAAGTCGAGATCTGGCGAGATTTCGAGATTATCGAGATTTTGGTTTTTAAACTCAAACACCCTTAAATCGATACGAAACTCGAGGAATGCTATTAGATTAGAATACTACATTAATTAGAATACTCGTAATACTAGTTAAGATATCGCTGTAATATCTTATGAATAATACAAAACAATGAAAATGAAATCTATTTATTTCAAAAAAGTCAACAAAATTATACTTGACAAAGCAAAAAAAATACGGCACTATGGCGCGCGTCTTTTAATTATTTAAAAAAAGTAGTTATGTAGGTACACAGTACCGCTGTCCATCGGCTTGCCGCCGCGGCGTTCGGGTGAAATCGGGTGGTCTCGCCAGAGGGCGGCGCGCGGCGGCAGTCGATGCGCGCGCTTCGGCGCACGGATGAACACATATGATTCGCGCACTCTCGGTCACAAAATCTCGATCGATATTATCGAAATCTCGAACGAGATTGCTTATTTTCGAGATTGAATATCGAAAAAAAGGCCGAGATCTCGTGTTTTCGAGATCTCGCGAGATCGAGATTGCATTCCCTAGATACAGGCAGCCTCTCTATAAGAGTGAGCCGTCATCCACTCAGTGCGGGTCGGTAGCCATGGCCCTGCATTGTTAGACTCACATACAATTCTAATAACATAATGTTTGGACTATAAGAGACCACGACCTCTGAGTTTGTTTCGGCGTTTCTTCTCAGGGAACAGTCAGCTAGGAAATATCGGCGCCATCTAGTTTTAAAATAATCAACACTTAGGTTTTACTCGAGCTGGGAATTGAATTCAGGTTCATACGCTAAGTAATAGTACTTGTAACTCATGATTCATTATCATTTCAGCCGACTGACGTCCACTGCTGGACATAGGCCTCCGCCAATTTGGAGGGGTTGGCCATAATCGCCACGCTTGGCAGGCGGGTTGGTGATCGCAGTATGGTGGAAAATGCATAGAGAACGCTGCTGCCCATTCTCTAGTAAGTCACTTAGTCGCCTCTTACGACATTCACGGGAAGAAATGAGATGTAGTTGCAACTACTAGGTAAACAAAAAATGCTTATTATTTTGTGAATAATCAGAATAAACGGAAATATAAATAATCTTAAAAGGAAACAACACATTAATAAAAATTAATATTTATTGGACTTCCGATTAAGCATTGAGGAAATAATTAAAACAACAAATTAATAAAGTCTAAACGTTTATTTACATAAATATTTTACACATTTATTAACATTAATTATTTGATTATTGATCTCAAGTTGAAGGTCAAATTATACATGTCAGATCTTTCGAGAGTTAGCACTTAAAATGCGCCTTTGTTCCGTACCAAAATTATAAAAAGGTCAAAAGGTCAGTCAGTCCGTCTGTCTGTCACAGCTAGGCCGGGAAATTCGGGAAAGTCCCGGAATTTTACGTCGTGTACCGTCCAGTAATAATCTTTTACTGTCCCGGATTCCAAACATATACTATTCTTTTTGTACAGTTTTGTAAGTATAAATAGAGTAAAAAATTACGTCATATTCTGCTTGCTAAAAAGTTGAACAGAACTGCAGACTATCAACTTTGTCGTACTCTTACTCAGAATTCCTTAATTTTTGGAAAACACCTGATGCCTTGGCCCCGAAATATAATAAAATGGCAAATATACATACATACATACATACAATCACGCCTTTTTCCCATGGGGGTAGGCAGTAACCACGGAACGCCACCTGCTACGATCTCTACACACTCCTTTTGCCTCTTTAAGGTTCATACATCTGGTCATACACACACGCCGGTTGCGAGTAGTGTTGCAAAGGACTCGAGTCCTCGAGTCGTAATTCTAAAGACTCGACTCAATTATGCAAGACCCAGTGTGCTCAAAAGGCTCGGAGTCTACTGATAAGCACTCGAGTCTTAAAAAGGACTCAAGTCTTAAAAAGGACTCGAGTCTTAAAAAGGGCTCGAGTCTTAAAAAGGACTCGAGTCTTAAAGAAAAACTCGGAGCATGAAGATGAAACTGGTAACTCATCATTCGAAAAGACTCGAAAGAAGGAAATAAATTCAAATTAGTGGTTATGATGTAACTTTGCTAACAAAAAAATCTGTCGAGTTTTTTCGAATGATGAGCAACAAGACTCGAGTCCCTTTTTTAGACTCGACAATGACTCGGGCTCGGCTTGACTCTAGACTCCGAGCCTTTTGAGCACACTGAGTCTTGCATAGTTGAGTCGAGTCTTTAAAATTACGACTGGAGGACTCGAGTCCTTTGCAACACTAGTTACGAGTACTACGCACCTGACCATTCTGAAGAACATCACCAATAAGGTCACTATACCACTCCACTCACATCTGCCTTGTAAATACATTTTGTGAATCGTCCTTCATTCATCCTCTCAACATGACCAAACCATCATGGTAAATATGTAGGTATTTAAAAATCAGTATTTTAAAGAGGTTTTTTTTTGTTGAATTGTCCCCGAAATGATAACCCCGTATCTGACAACCCTAGTCACAGCTGGATATCTTAAGAACTACTAATGCTATATGGATATCTTGAAATAAACAACTTAAATAAGATAGAAGGCAATAAGAAAGATAAAGTTTTTTTTTGCAACAGTGACTGAATCGGCTTCTAAAAAATTCAAAGGGGCCTTTCTCGGGCATGTGGGGGCATCATATGAAAGAGCGCTATTTGCCATTTTTCTTTTTTTTAGGCCGCATAGTTTTCTTCTGACTTTTCACGAAAAATTAAAAAAAAAACATCATGTTTGATAAGCAACTACGACGAACTAAATTAATTTTGCTTAAAATCATGTCAAAATCCAGTTTGACAGTTCTAATACGTCACCTGCACTGACCTCTATCTAATACGCTGGACTGGCTATCCCATACAAAATGACAACTATTTGCTGTGCCGATTCAAAGCGCCCCCAGTGAGAGTTCTAAGAACTAATAAGATTGCAAATGGCCGTTGTTTGTTGTATTTGAGCTAAGCGTCTCTGCGAAATAAAAAGTTTTCTAAAGTATTTACTGTGATTGTGATTTAGATTAAAGTGTTATAATAATGACAGTGATTATAACATAGCTTGTATTGTTCGTCCAACATGAAATCGTGCGTATATTGTAAAACACGATACGAAAAAGGCAGTGGTGTCACTTTTCACAAGTAAGTGTATCTAAATCATAAATACTTATTAGAAAACCGCTTAAAGCAGTGTATTTTTACAATAATAAACGTTTACGTTTATTATTGTAAAAATACACTGCTTCTGTTCGAGTTTACGGGATTTTACGAACATTTTTACTTAACCAATAACTTTTGTTAGGGATGTCAAAATTCATATCGATACTTTCGTAATATTATATTAAGATGTAAAAAAAAAACATGCTTAACAATAATGTTTATCATCTTTGTTAAAATAATAATACGCACATTATTATGATCTGTAATAATAGCAAAACACTTTAAGGTTTATTATTATTAGAGTCAATAACAAATAATTTAACACCTATGATTCATAATTCTCATTAAGTGTTCTATATAATTATAGATATACTATATTATTTTAATTTTTTACCCATACCTACTATAATGTTTCTTTTAATTACAGGTTCCCCTCCGATTACACTCTCAAACTTTGGTTAAAAAATATGAAGGTTGTCAATTGGACTCCAACCATGTATCATTATCTTTGTTCTAAACACTTCACGGATGGATGTTTCATAAAACATCAGTCACGGACTACATTGAAAAAATGCAGTATCCCCACAATATTTCTTGGTGAGTGTACATTCATAGTACCTAAGTAAATACTTTGTCGGTATCCAAGAAATATTATTGATTATCTTAATAAAATAAAACTTTTGTTTTTCTCAGAAACTAATTTGTCCTTGGTACAAACTGAGATGCTTAAAGACGCTGACCAACCAACGAGATACCAATGCCAGAGTGATATTGAAATGAACTTGGATAAATTTAATTTACCTTTAGTACCTGTGCAAGTCGGGTTAACAAATTATGATTGCAAATATATTGAAGTTAATCCAAAAGAAATATTGCCATGTGAAGCCCATGCAGGTAGTTATGTAAAAAAAAAATATCTAAAATACTGAACATGGTTTACTGATGTACTAAGTTGGCGACTAACAGTGGTTAAATACTAATACTAAACAATGTTTAATTTTGTGCCCTTGTGTAATTTTTTTTTTAAATATACGCGTTCATATCGCATGTTCTTTGCGTATCGGAAAACGTAAAGGTGGACCGATGACCTGATGAGAGTCACTAGAATCCGATGTGGCGACGCTTGGGGGAGGCCTATGTCAAACAGTGGACGTCTTTCGGCTGAAATGATGATGATGACATACCTTTCCAAATTTTTTTCAATGATATTTTCACTATCTAATCATCCTTCTTTGAATAATATAAGTAATGAAATATAATTTCTTGTTACAGTTCCAAGCACAAGTTACAACACAAGCAACTGTAGTACACCAAAGATATCTAGAACTTTAGCGGAAATCTGTTCTAGTGTAAAATTAGATCACCGCTACGAGAAAGCTTTCCTGAGCTAGAAGATCATTTTAGAGATAGTTATGTCTCAGACAATTTTCACAGTCATTTAAATATTCTTTTAAAAGAAATAATAACTAAATATGTAAACATCCGTTTGTTCGCAGAAACAAAAAAATATTCTTTATTAATAACTGGAGAGAAGGTTAGACATTTTTTGACTCGGCAAATAATATGGGCTCGACAGTAAGTTTTAATTAAACAGTTATTAATCCATCACGAAATAAAAACTTCTACCGGCAACGTTCAGGACAATAATGTATCCATATTAACTAATTCTAGTGCAAAGCGTGCTAAAATAAATAAATTTAATGTTGATGATTTTACGAATGCTGAAAATATGCGTACTACGAAGAAATACCGCCTTGACGACGATGATCCATCCTCGTTACAAACCGAGTTAGGTGAATTTTTACATATATTTTGGGCTATACCCGACTCTAATATTAATGAGACTTCCAAACAATGCATTGGCTATATTGCAGGTTTTGTAATTCGATCGATTCGAAAAAAAAATAAATGTGATGAATGTTTAATGGCCTGTGAAGCTGTACCACTAGATGCAGTGTCAAATAGGAGAAATGGGGTAGCACTTATTATCCAAAAGCAGAGAGGTGGTTTAACTGTGCCCTCTGTGAGTGTAGTCAATATTTGTTTTATGGTGGAATCATTATTCCGACAAGCATGTAAATATAATAAAAATAAACCACCTACAGAGTTGAATTTTCCTGCAGTACTCACTGCAAAGGTAATAAGGAACCTCTTAACAAAAACAAATGAACTGTTTCCTGAGCTAGAAGATCATTTTAGAGATAGTTATGTCTCAGACAATTTTCACAGTCATTTAAATATTCTTTTAAAAGAAATAATAACTAAATATGTAAAAATCCGTTTGTTCGCAGAAACAAAAAAATATTCTTTATTAATAACTGGAGAGAAGGTTAGACATTTTTTGACTCGGCAAATAATATGGGCTCGACAGTAAGTTTTAATTAAACAGTTATTAATCCATCACGAAATAAAAACTTCTACCGGCAACGTTCAGGACAATAATGTATCCATATTAACTAATTCTAGTGCAAAGCGTGCTAAAATAAATAAATTTAATGTTGATGATTTTACGAATGCTGAAAATATGCGTACTACGAAGAAATACCGCCTTGACGACGATGATCCATCCTCGTTACAAACCGAGTTAGGTGAATTTTTACATATATTTTGGGCAATACCCGACTCTAATATTAATGAGACTTCCAAACAATGCATTGGAAAACTTTTTATTTCGCAGAGACGCTTAGCTCAAATACAACAAACAACGGCCATTTGCAATCTTATTAGTGTCAAAAAAATATTCTTTATTAATAACTGGAGAGTTAGACATTTTTTGACTCGGCAAATAATATGGGCTCGACAGTAAGTTTTAATTTAATAAAATATGTGATTTCAGAATGCTTTTTTATTTCCCTGTCCCCCTCCCCTGCGGTAATTAAGTTGTTACAAGTTAATTACCGTAATTACAGACCTAATAAAAATTTATTGTGTCTCGTACCACATGGCGACATACGGTATCTGACTAGTAAAAGATAATCCCTTCCTTTAAAGAGTGCACGATAAGACAATTAGAGGTACTTAATTTACTATTTTACAGAATTTTATTATTTATTGATCCGATAGTTAACTTTTATCCGTTAAAGGGCGAATTTCACCAAACTTTTATACCTAGAATAAGTCATATCCAGAGAATACATTTTGAATTTTTGACAGTTCATTCGTACTGAAACTGTCAAACGTCGATTTAATTCCCAGGATAAAAGATATCTGACGTTGCTAAAATCTGCCCTAAGGAGAACAAGGAAGGGGTCAACTTATTATGAATTACAGTCCATAAACAGTACTATATACTGCTATTTCAAGTTATGTTTTATATGTAAAATATCTGTTTATTACGACTATCTATAGTTCATTGGTTTAGTTAGGTACTCAACTAGTGCAGACATGTCTTTTTATTTGTGTTTTAGTAACAAAATATATGCCTATATTACTTGTTTTAAATTAATTATCTATGATTTTAGTAAATCCTAACGTATTTTATGTTATAAAACGTATTCCACGTTTTAAAAACATTACGTTTAGAAGACAACACGAATGTTACATGTTAATAATTATCTAAACAAATTAATTTATAGAAAATAGTAACAAAAATAGCCTTGGTAATATTTCTATCATTGTAGTCGATATCAGAGAAGTTTTTATCGATAACAAACCATTTGTTGTACATCACTAGTATTAGTTCCATTCCCCCTCACTGCTGCCGTCAGCGCCAAAATGGCGATTTTCAAATAGGCACAATAAATTGATAGCGGTAGCCAGTCCAGCGTATTAGATAGAGGTCAGTGGTCACCTGTCACTTTCTTTCGCAGTGACAAGTAAGAGATAGCAATACTTTTTATTTTGGTTTAGGTAGTGAACAAAATAATCGGCGTTATTTTCAAATGATTTCATTTTCTAACATTTCACAATCGATATTGCCCCTCCTGGCTCTGTAGGGGGCGGGCATTTTGAGGTGGACCGTCCGGACGTGAAGCTTCATAGAATTCGATTGTGAAAACCTTTTGCCACAGTGACCACATAGGTATGGTTTCGCTCCTGAATGTACCTGAGAAAAAATATCGACATATGAGTAAATTAGATGAAAACAAAAAAATAGTTTAAAAACTTAAAAAACACGCATCCATAGAAAACCAAACTAAAAAGTAGAAAATAATGGAAAAAAGTGTGGAGTACTTTTTGAGGTATTTCTTAATTGATATCAGACACCCCACGCTTTTTAAACTATTATTTATTTTCTATTTTTAGGGTGTTTCGAAATGCATGACGTATGTCACCGTAGTTTTTGAAGACAGTTTTTTTGCTATCGTGGTAACCCTGGCAAGGATAATAGTACAAATTTATGAAATTATTGTATTGGCATCGGTTCTTGATAAGTATGCCAAATTTTGAGTTAATTCGACGTTTTGAAGGGGGTCAAAATCATGTTCAAAGTTTCCGTTACATCGGCACATACTAACATACGTTTGAAGCTAATAAAAGCGTGTTAAAAAACAACCGATTTCCAACAAAAAGCACTCATTGTCGTCATAATTTCAGCCGTAAGACGTCCACTGCTGGACATAGGCCTCCCCCAAGCTCCGCCACTTCGACCTGTTCTGTGCCTCTCGCATCCAACGCATTCCTGCGGCCTTCACCAGGTCATCGGTCCATCTTGTGGGACCCAAGGACTTCCAACGCTACGTCTTCCAGTACGCGGTCGCCACTCCAGAACCTTTCGACCCCATAAAGTATTGCCAGCTAATTTATGTTTATACGACGCCGGCTTAGTTGTTATTGTTACAAAACTAGTTATTTTTTCATTCAGCGGCCATCTTGTTTTTGTTTTGATTATTTGTTTTTTTGTAATTTCTCAGTTTCGTAACATTATAAGTAGAGAATAACACACGAATTATAGAGTACTAGCTTTTGCCACCGGCTTTGCCCGCGTATACGGATAGTTAGTGATCCGTCGGATCGTTAAAAATGTATGTCCTCGGATACGGATCCGGATATTTGGTGTCAAGATCCGCGGATACCGATACGGATCTTAACATTCTTACTCAATCGGTGACGATGCACGTGACCTTGAAACGATAGGTGACGCCACTTGACGCTTTGCTTGACAGAACTCGTCTTTCTGTTGTTTATAGTTTAGTCATTAAAAACTTGATTTTAAGAAACAGAAAACAATATGAATTGAATTTAATATTTTTTGTATATGGAATTTCATCTATGTACTGAAAATTAATAAGGTAAAAGATCTGCCAAAAAAAGTATCGGATACGGGTCGCGGATACGGATATCCGAACCATCAGTAATACATATAACCCTTTCTCTTGAATCACTTTGTCTATTGATGAGAACCGCACTAAAATCCGTTGCGTAGTTTAAAATATCTATGCGTACAGACACGAAATGTGACTTTATTTTATACTATGTCAAGTTACAGCACAGTTACCTATAAGTAAAATATGAATATGAATGAATTTATATGGCAATTACTAAAAATCTTGAACAAATAATCGAATTTTCTTCTTTGGGGCCATCCATAAATTACGTCACACGTTAAGGGGGGGGCGTGGGGTCGACGAATTGTGACATTGTGTGACAAGGGGATGGGAGGGGCCCTAAATTTTGTGACGTCACATTTCAAAATTAAATATACATATTTAAAGTACTATTAAAACACGAAATATAAAATATGAAAGAAAAATTAAAAAAATTCAATGTCTAGATGTGAAATTGCTAAATGTGACCTCACACTAGGGGGGGCCTTACAAATGTGACCAGCTGTGACAAGGACGGGGGGGGGGGGGGGTCAAAAATCATGAAATATGTGTGACGTAATTTATGGACGGCCCGTTTTGTATCGCTTTGAAATTAAATGGCGGATACAGATATTTAGTAATTAAGATATATTTTAGTACTATACTCATTGGTAAAGTTGCTCAAAGAATGTAAAGATGCCACACTTGGCTGTACTGGTATATAGTGTTTTGTATCCCTGATATCAAGCAATGGACAAAATTAACAGAATGTAATTAGTTGAATATAAAGCTTTTGGCTTTTTTAGTTTGTTTTGTTTTGTTTGTGCTAAATGTACAATTTTTATTTTATTTTTTATATAAACATGACACCGGCCAAACTCGATTTTAGGATGAATTTATTTCGATTTGGGCAAACCCGTTCTCCCTTCGTCAACATAAGACTACATGTTTATGTGTAACAGTTTACAACGGGTAAAATTTCACATTGGAATTATACCGTGACACTACATCGCTACTTTTTTACTGTAGTAGACTGTACATGCTGTTTCTTATGTATTTTCTGTATAGGTCTATACTGGTTTGTACTATCGCGTGTAACGACTGGTTATTATATATAATGACTAAATTGTCTAGATAATGTGATAAATTAATCACTTTATCTGAATATTATTCATAATAGCAGGTCAAAGTTAGTCAAAGTAATAAATGCGGTCCGACTTGCTTCCCCTCCTTCTCTTTCTGTTACCTTACACTAGAAATCAGTTCACTGTTTTATCACAGTTTATACTGTTCCTGAATATGAAGTTATCATCCGACAATATGTAAATGAAGAGTTACATCTTGGCGGCCGAGGATTTCAGAACTGCAACTGTACTGGCAAATGCGTTTCTATTAGATGCAAAAGCAAAAAGTCAAGCCTGTTTTATAACTCAAAATGTAACAAGTCACAAAAATGTTCAAATTGGGGCAGCCCTATGTCCAGCAGTGGACGTTAGGGTGGGTCGCTTTTGTATGGAAAAAAATAAAATTGTCCAATACGTTTTGTAATAGTAAAAAAAACGTGACCCACATCCATTTATGAAAAAATAACGAAAAAAAATTTTTCTTGTTTAAACCCTTACCCGCGCATTGAGTTTGAAAAACTGAAATATTTTATTTTTTTGTGAATTATTTGAAAATCTATTTCTCGTGGCTCATAGGAAAAACAACTACGTAAACTAATAAAATAAAGTGCTTTTGGACTACATTATATTATTAAGAAAGAAAAATAAACAAATAATAAGACAGAATAAAAATAAAATATCTTCAAATCACGTTAAAAATCTTTCTTACTTTCGAACTTAGGCATAAGCTTTCGTGAAATAATTTTCTTCTTAATTAAAGCTTCTCTTGCTGTTTTGTGGCAAAGCTGCATAGATGCCTCTATTACTGTTTCTACAGCCCGCTCCACAGCTTGAGTATGACATGGTAGCCGCAGAAAAAGGACTTCATCATCACCACCTGACTCAACTAGGGAATGAAGAGTCTCATCCGGAACATTGGTCAATATAGGTGGTTGCGAGTAAAATTGCTGCCAGTCTATCAAATCGATGTAAGACGAAGCTTTTAAATTTATCTTAGGCACTTCAAAGACTCGAAGCTGAAGGGATTCAGATGGTTTCCTTGCCTTTAAAATGCGTCTAGCGGCAAGTTCTCTCACATGTTTTTGTTCGTCAGATAACATAGACAAGAGCAAGTTCTCTGGGTGCGCAAAAAAACATTTCGCTTTATTACAGGATCAACAACACTCTTCAATTCTTGCGGAAGATATCGAGAATAAAATACCAACTTCCAAAAGTGCCTTGCTCTATCTTTACCTACATGTCGGATTTAATTTGATTTCGAACCAAATAGGAGCACATACTTTAATTACAAAAGTAGCGAGTTGTTTCAGTTCTTTTGTAGGTATCTCAATAGACACATATAAACGCAAAATCCTGTTGGCCTTTGTTGAAATAGAAATAGAAATAGAAATAATATTTATTTGCATAAAACATGGTATATGAAGGTGTTAAAGATAAAGTATAGAGCATACATGTTTAGCTTATATTATAGCATGCAAATATTATTGGTTACATTTAAAAATGTTTCCCGTCCGTAAATTCTTTGATACTATAAAAATTTTTAGTTTTTAACCATTCCAGTAGTTTTTTTTTAAACAATCTCAAATCTAAAGTTTTATAATCACTTGGAATTTTATTATAAATTCGAACACACATGGCTAAACAGCTTTTGCTATATTTAGCCAGTCTGGGAAACTCACTTAATACAAGCCTATGAGGATCTCGCCGGTTTCGAGAACATACATCCTCTGCCTTTTTAAATAGGTCTTTATGCTTCTTAACAAACATACATACTTCATAAATATAGAGAGAAGGTAGCGGTAATAAACCAAGTTCTTTAAATATTGGCCTGCAAGATTCATCAGGTTGAAGCCCATATATTGCACGAATACACTTTTTTTGGGCAACAAAAACTCTGTTCCTATCGGTACTGTTACCCCACATTATGAAACCATAGCGTATCAATGATTCTACGTAAGCATGATAGGTAGTGATAGCAGTTTTAACGTTTGTTATATTTTTAACCTTTCGCAATGCATATACGAATTTATTTATTCTTGTAGATATATCATCGACTTGCGCTTTCCAATTGATGTCCTGATCTATTATTACTCCAAGAAATTTCGTTTGTGTAACTGCGTTAAGTTTTGGTATGTCAAGTTTAAAATTGTATTTATTATTATTTGATTTATTCAATTGTATGTAAACAGATTTATCTAAATTAATTTTTAAATTATTCATGTCAAGCCATTCAATTAATTTGTCAATTGTGTTAGCCACCTAGCATGCGACATTTTTCCCGGAGAGCGATTAGACAAATCAGGAGAGCACTTACCACTTATGACGGCAGATATGATATCATAAAGGTAACGTTGATCAGAACTGAGGTCTTTTACATTTTAAATGTTTGGTAACATACCTTCTATCTTTTCAAACACGACAACAGAGCGCTACTCACAATAATCTAATAACTTTCCAATAGCACCTGAATAAGTATTAGGTCCTGTTGTGGTGGTAACATAACTTCTTTCTTTTCAAACACGACAACAGAGCGCTACTCACAATAATCTAATAACTTTCCGATAGCACCTGAATAAGTATTAGGTCCTGTTGTGGTGGTAACATAACTTCTTTCTTTTCAAACACGACAACAGAGCGCTACTCACAATAATCTAATAACTTTCCGATAGCACCTGAATAAGTATTAGGTCCTGTTGTGGTGGTAACATAACTTCTTTCTTTTCAAACACGACAACAGAGCGCTACTCACAATAATCTAATAACTTTCCGATAGCACCTGAATAAGTATTAGGTCCTGTTGTGGTGGTAACATAACTTCTTTCTTTTCAAACACGACAACAGAGCGCTTCTCACAATCATCTAATAACTTTCCGATAGCACCTGAATAAGTATTAGGTCTTGTTGTGGTGCCATCAAGTTTTTAAAATAAATGTCATAAGGGCAGTTCATTTAAGTGTAAAAGGCATATGATCCATTGAAGTGGTCGATGTAAACGTTTTTCTAAGAGCCGTATGACTCCGCCGTATTTGCCCGTATTGGTTACCGTCCCATCACAACCTATGGCAAGAGTATCCTAAAGAGACATATTCAGTTGACCTGTTACTGTTTGAAAGATAGCAGACTCCAACCCTTTTGCAGTTCCATGGCTTGGAATGGCATATCCGACATAAACTGATCCTGGTTCTTTAATTATTGAAATATGTTCTTCCACCGTTTGTAAGTTGGTAGTTGATTTTCGTTAATTTTTTTATTGATTTTTGGGTATTATTTGAAATCTCCATGATGCACAACGTCACAAAACTAACAAGAACTACTTAAAATAGCGAAAAAATTAGATAAATGCGTGCGACCTTTCACCCGGAACTAATTAGGCTCACTGAGACAATGATGCGTGATCGACAGTTTACGCCCTCTTTCCCCACTCCTTCCCCCCCACACTATATGCACGATTATTCTAATATTTTGGTTTGATTATTATTTGTATTACGTGTATCTCTGAATATAAGAATGTAATATCATTTTACGCCATGTAGTTTATACGATAAACTCTCATAAAATAAATTCAATTTTAACAATTTTTCCGAATTTTCAAACGTCATGCGCGGGTAATTAATGTTAATATTAATAAAAAATAAATATATACGTTTTTAAGTCTCTACCCAGGTCATGTTTTCCGCACTATTACAAATCGAAATTCGGAAAAAAATATTTTCGACCCACCCTAGTGGACGTCTCTCGGCTGAAATGATGATGATGAGTCGTTATAAATCAGTACTCATTACTCAAACCAAATAAATCTCTGTGTTTTTTATTTTATTCTGTGTATGTGGGCTATGGCTTTCAAATGAGTTTTTTTTATTTTTATTATTTTCTGTTATTATGTTTTGAACATAATGTTTTAAAACTTATACTAAAAAAAAAATTTTTTTTTCTAACCTCCACTCTCTGCTGGGCTAAGAGCTCCTTTCACTCTTTCCGTTTTTCGCGAGCCCGCGCAGCTAGTCCCGCCATCTCTTACGTGGTCTGCCGTGACCCCGCCTCACTGTGTCAGGGCACCAGTTCCATGCCTACTTGGGCCCACAGTTTATCCGGTATGCGGCAAACATGTCGTGCCAAGTCCCTTTTGAGCTGGGCAGCCTTTTGAGCCATGTCAGCTATTTTTGATTTGGAGAGCAGTATTGTGTTTCGGACACGAACAGGTAATTTAACGACCAGTAAAATATGAATGATTATTGTTACTACACATAAATAGTTATGCTTAAGGCAAATTGAAATTAAACTTTATAACCTTCACCAAGTATTGGTTTTATTACTTTATCCAACTCTTCCAAGACATTATATAAAATATCTAGTTAATGTGATTAATTCTGTGGCAATGATAATAATAATAATAAAAGTTTATTTATTTCTCTCACAATGGTTTGCAGCATTTAACAGTTTCGATTATAATAATTCACATTGTGAGAGCTGGTACCTGAAGTAGGTTTAAGAAAAACCTGTATTACAGGTCACCAGACCCCATTTTGTGGCATGATAAAATAGACAAGTAGGTATGATGTTTTTCTTACTAAACTATTACTGGGTATAAATACAATTTAAACCAAAGAATAAATAAATAACTAACTAAACCAAGTAAACAATTATCACTTAGCCTATGGGAAAGCACTGTAAAGTCAGTGAAACATCATCTCAAAAGAGTACTTGGGATGGCACAACTCACATATAAGGAAATGTACACATTGCTAGTCCAAATAGAAGGCATTCTTAATTAAAGGCTTCTCACACCTCTTTCATCCGATCCATCTGATCTCTCAGCTCTCACTCCCTTTCATTTTCTAATTGGTCGTACTCTAACTGTTCTACCTCATCCACAGATGTCCGACTGCGACTCGGCACGGCTGCCGCGTCATCAACGAGTCGAACTTCTACGTCAACATTTTTGGAGACGCTTTAATAATCTACGCTGGATAGTATGTATAATATCCGGATTTATTACTTTTGCTGTAACATTTATATAAAACTCTCGTGCCACTATGTTTGTTAAAGGTAAACTCCGAAACTGCTGAACTGATTGTTATCAAACTTTATAATTATTTGTAATATGGGTCCAATTTAAAAGATATGATAGTTTTTATCTCAATTATTGTCCTTTATATTTGGAAAACAAATGTTTAATTTACGAAAATAGTGTGTATTCATTGGTTAGTTCTAGCAAATCTTAATAGATGGCGGTGTAAGTTAATTCATCGTATCGTTTGACTTCTAGCTTGCGTGTATATTTATAGATGGCGTGAGTTTCGATTTCTAGATAATCCATGCTAATATTATAAATGGGAAAGTGTGTGTGTCTGTTTGTCCGTCTTTCACGGACAAACGGAGAGACGAATTGACGCGATTTTTTAAGTGGAGATAGTTGAAGGAATGGAGAGTGACATAGGCTACTTTTTTTATTCTTTAGGTGGCTGGGGTGAACTTAGAAAAGGCGTGCTTTTCCCATAGACAATTGTATGTAGCATGTTCGCGTGTCCAATGCCCAGACTCTTTACATTCTATCCCCGAATGGAAAGACATATAATATCGTCTACAATAGCGTATTAAAACAACATTCTGTTCCGAGTTCTCTTCTATGTTCTAAATCAGGAAAGGGGAACCGTGTTACCCCGAATTTAACGCGAGCGAAGCCGCGGGCAAAAGCTAGTCTTTACATAATTAGACAGTTTCTTCCCGCGTCTGTACTGTGTGATTCAAGAGGAACGTTTATAAGTATAATACGCGGGCGAAGCCGCTGGAAAAAGCTAGTATATTTATATAAATAACACAGTTTCTCACCCGATCATGTCTGTTGAGGGCAGCTTTGTGTTTGAAAGCCTTCGGACAGCTCGAACACTTGAACGGTCTCTCACCGGTGTGAGTGCGCACGTGGATCTGAGAACAAAGTCATAGCTAAACATAATGCCATGCTAATAGGTGCGAGCCTTCATAGAAACCCAGTCTACGGGTGGCCCCGTGCTGGGGCCGAAGAGATGTTGAGTTGCATAGAAAGAACTTTGTCTATTCTTGGTAGAATAGAGATAGAATTGGTCATGCTACGCCTGCCGGTAACCCTGGCGAGGATAATGGCACAAATTTATGAAATTACAGTGGAGCGTCGATTATCCGAACTAATTGAGGGACAGGAGTGTTCGGAAAACCGTTTTTTTTTGGATAATCGAACTGTATTGATTCAGCCATACATATTTATGTATGAATGATAACCTTATGTTTAGACATATCTTTAACTAGCTTCTGCCCGCGACTTCGTCCGCGTTAAATTTCTTGTTCCCCCGACCCTTCCCGTCGCGTCGAATCGCCTACCCGTGCGATATTCCCCGTTTTTGCAACATTTTTCATTACTGCTCCGCTCCTCTTGGTTTTAGCGTGATGTTATATAGCCTATAGCCTTCCTCGATAAATAGGCTACCCAACACAAAAAGATTTTTTCAATTCGGACCAGTAGTTCCTGAGATTAGCGCGTTCAATCAAACAAACAAACAAACTCTTCAGCTTTATAATATTACTAGCTTCTGCCCGCGACTTCGTCCGCGTGAAATTTTAGCTCCCCTGACCCTTCCCGTCGCATCGTTTTGCCTGCTAGTTTTCGTTCACTTTTCGTTGCTGCTTGCTCTTTTTGAGTTATAGTGGGTCAACCTTAAAAGATAGACATATGCTCTCACGGACTTTTTTTTAGAACTTTTAAAAAGGAATAATTCTGTAATACATGATTTTTGCGTTACTTTAACCGTTTACGCAGCGCACGCAACGGAATCTCTCAAAACGAATAAATTTTCCCCGTTTTTGCAACATTTTTCATTACTGCTCCGCTCCTCTTAGTTGTAGCGTGATGTTATATAGCCAATAGCCTCCGTCGATAATTAGGCTACCCAACACAAAAAGAATTTTTTAGTTCGGAGCAGTAGTTCCTGAGATTAGCGCGTACAATCAAACAAACAATCAAACAAACAAACAAACAAACAAACAAACTCTTCAGCTTTATAATATTAGTATAGATAAGTATAGATGCCAAATAGTTTATCAACTAACGGCTACTTGGGAGTGACATACAATTTAAAGTTCGAGACAATTTCGCGTGTATTGTAGCGCGGGAGGAGGATAGCACGTGCGAGTGGAGCGGGCGTAGTAGTTCGGATAAGCGGTCGTTCGGTTGATCGACGGTCCACTGTATTGTATTGCCATCGGTCCTTTTTAAGTCTACAGAGTTTAAATGAAATCTGACCGTTCGAAGTGGGTCAAAATCAAGTCCAAAGGAGTCGTTTACAAACATACAAACATTCAGGTGAAACTAATAAAAGGGTGTTAAAAAAATGTTTTTTTTTTGTTTCACTTTTTTTTGTTTGTTAAGTGAGGATACCAGTTTGTAATGTTTATTAATCAATTATTTGTTTATAAGGTGTTATTTACGTACATTGTGGTCTAGTAAATTATCCCTTATTATTACCTGTAATCGTTGAAATATGCTGAATTTCTTCGGACATTCAATACATTGGAACGGTTTCTCTCCAGTATGGGTTCGTTGGTGATACACCAGCGCAGCGTTGGACTAAGAAACATCAAAAAAATGGTATTAAAAATGGGTTTTTGCAACTTGGAGGTCAAATCGCAATCTGATTAAAATACGAGACCGTAACAAATATGACCAGATGTATGCACCTCTATGTCCGTGTGTTGCCGAACGTAAATAATAGCAGCATCCCATTCAGATTGATTGTTTTGTACTCAACGCATACAGACGTGCTCATAAATGCACAATATCAGTAAAATAAATTAACGCTTACGTAAACAGTGACTCAGTTTAGTATGCTATAGCGTGTTATTCAATAAATATTACAGTAATAAGTTACAATAATGAACTGACGATATTACAATCCTATAAATTGGTATATGGACGGCAGCCCCTTTACTGGCAGTGCCATGATACGACGTAGTCCGCCACCGACTCCGACCCCGGTACCAATACCGGCAAGGACACCGCCCCAACAACCAAGACAAGACCAAGATGACGCAGTTGAAGTTGTATCCACTCCGGATATTCAGAACTGGATGACGTCTATTGAGCAGTGCCTGAATGAAGTAGTTGCTATAGCTTCAGATTCATATTTATTTGCCAACAATGTAGGTACAGGTATAAGATGGTACATCATTAATTATTTCCGCTACATTCTACCTTACGGCATGCAAAATCATAGACAAAAGAGTTGTAAAAATTAAAAACAAAAAATTAAATTAACATAAAAAATACAAATCATGCAGTCATATGTAAAAACTAAGGATACATTTTTCATCTAAATTAATAATTAAGTCATTCTGGTATTATGTATGTCAATATTTTTTTTAAATTGTTATACATTTTCATCATTTAAAAAGTCTATACAATAATAACATTTTGCTAATAATAATGCAGTCAGCTTAGATTTAAATATCCGAGTCGGTTGTTCTTTAAAATTGTGAGGAATTTTGTTGTATATTATAGGCCCCATTGACATAATACTTTTCCTAAGAAGTGCTGTTTTATAATTGCCTGTATGCAGTAAATTTTTATATTGGGTTCTCATAGGACCTGAACGAGTCCTAATATTACTTAGTGCCGGAAATAAATTTAAATTCATTTTAACAAAAATTGCCACTTCTAAAATATACAACGATGGGAAGATTAGTATTTTCAGTGACTTGAACATAGGCTCACTCGCTTCTGAGGGAAAGCTAAACGCTGATCAGAAGCTGAAAATAAGCTTTCTTTACCGGAAAGTTGGACATGGAGCTTCACAAATGGCTGTGTAATACCAGTCACTAAAACAAAACGCAATCCAAACACATACCACCCTGAAAAACCATGACCGAAGCTCAAGACCTATCAGATTGAGAAGAGAGAATGGGCAGCAGCGTTCTCTATGCATTTTACCACCATACTGCGATCGTCGACCCGCCTGCCAAGCGTGGCGATTATGGCAAAACCCCCAAATTGAGGGAGGCCTAAGTCCAGCAGTGGACGTCTTGTAGCTGAAATGATAATGGTGATATTGATATGACTTACGAGGCACTTCTTGCCACATATCTCGCACACCCAGGGCACCTTCTTGCTCTTGTCCCTAGGCTTGTAGTGCTTGAGTTTGATGCCCAGATGAACTCGCTGGTAATGTATTGAGAAGGAACGCTCGTGTGCGAAATTTCTGTTGCACTGAAACAACAAAAAAATTGTCTGTCTAAAGTCGGTTCACGGACGATAAATTTAATTAATAAATAATAAATAAATAATATAATGATAAAAAATAAAATAAAATAATAATATAATATATTTTTTTTTAATTTTTTTTTTTTAATTATATGACAATCTAGCTTCTGCTCGCGACTTCGTCCGCATAAAACCCTCTTAGGGATGTAATTTCAAAAAACCCTTTCTTATTGGATACCTACTCTTCACAAAGAACACATCCTCCAAATTTCACGTCTCTACGACCAGCGGTTTAGGCTGTGCGTTGATATATATATCAGTCAGTCAGTCAGTCACTCAGGACTTTGAATTTTATATATGTATATAGATAGATACTTTAATATACATATGTTTTGTTTTCATATATTAATTACTTACATAATACTGTATAGAATCAAGTTCTTCTAACTTAACAGACAGCTGTGCTGCTGGGGAGTTTGTTCCGCCACTTCTTCTTCCCAGCTAAAGCACTAGGAAGTGTCGAAGGGCGGGCGTGCCGGGGGACTGTCTTATGTAACTTTGACGTTCAAAAAGTGCTGACTCTCAGCCTAGTTTGAAAAAAATAGTTTTGATTTTGATAAGAAAACATTGATGAAAGCCGAACGCTTAGGCCGATCGTGCCTCTCTATCGCTTGTTCCGCGCTCTCGCTCGCACGCTCGGCTCAGGCGGAACGTGACAATGAGTCATGCTTTTTCGTGCGTGGAGCCGGTGCTTATAAGACGTTATCACGTCAAAAATTCTTTATTGGATGGGCGAGGGTAATCGGTAAGCGAACCACAATGGACGAGAAACCCTATATCACTCTACTATTTTTGTAATTTTTAGTGGACCTTGGTATCTTTTTGCAAATTCCCAAAGACCGTAACATAAAACTCGTATTGTTGTCGTCATCTGCCTGCCTGTCTGCCAGGTCAGCTTCCAGTCTAACCGCATACAGCTGAGTACCAGTATTTTACATAGAGCGACTGCCTATCTCACCTATACAACCCAGTTACTGGGTAATAAGACACACCTAGGTAAGATAACTGTAATCTAATTCATCATTGAAAAATATTGTAACATTTTAAAAGGTGGTGTTCCTTGCCCATGTTTTTCCATACGAATGTACTTTTTGGAAGAGGCCACTAGAATCAATGATATTGTTACATAGATCGTGAAGTCTAGAAACATCACGCTAACTCCATCTCAGAAAGGGTTAGTGTACGTAAATCGAAAAGTCTAGAAACGTCAAGCTAATTCCATCTAAGGATGGGGCAGTGTTCGAAACCACTAGAAACGACATGCTCACGCCATCTGTTATCAAGTAGCAAATACTACAGGAAATTGTACGTAGACGCTAGCGCCATCTATTGTCGAATAGTGGGATTAAACAAGAAACAGTCGGTTCTCATAATGCCTCGAAGCTTCTACGCTACCTGGAACTGTGGCACAGTGTCGAATGTTCGCGAATGTTCTGTTCGGGATATAAATAGCGAATTGTCGGGCCGTCGGGCAGTTCGATTTCAGAAGTGATCGAATACGAATCAAGCGATACAGTACAAGCGAAATAAGTGATTCCAAGTGACGTTTCTTGTGGTTACGATATTTGTGTTTATTCAATTAAACAGTTTGTGTGTTTTGGAATATTGTGAATTAATTTATCCCGAACCCCAGCACGTAACAATATTTTCTTGTAATTTTGACGTTCAAAAGTGACTTTTATGTGCTTATTTGAATAAATGATTTGATTTTGATAACTGTTAAAAAGTAACAAAAAGAAAGAAAAAAATATATAAAAATTGCCCCTAAATGATTTCATTAAATAGAACAATCTGTGCTTGTATAAGAATCTCTACCACCAGTCTCCCTACTTACTACCACGCTGTAAAAAAAGTATCATTACTTACTAAAACGCTGTATAACAGCTTCCCTACTTACTAACATACTGTATAAGTCTCCCTACTTACTGTCATCCTGTACAATAATCTCCCTCCCAACTTATGTCACATCTCATACTTTTTCACCACACACACACCTACCCTACACTTACTCACTACACACACACATACCCTACACTTACTCACTACACACACACACACCTACCCTACACTTACTCACTACACACACACATACCCTACACTTACTCACTACACACACACACCTACCCTACACTTACTCACTACACACATACACACACATACCCTACACTTGCTCACTACACACACACACACCTACCCTACACTTACTCACTACACACATACACACACATACCCTACACTTGCTCACTACACACACACACCTACCCTACACTTACTCACTACACACACACATACCCTACACTTACTCACTATACACACACATACCCTACACTTACTCACTACACACACATATACCCTACACTTACTCACTACACACACACACATACCCTACACTTACTACACAGTACACACACACACCTACCCTACACTTACTCACTACACACACTCATCTACCCTACACTTACTACACACACACATCTACCCTACCCTTAGTCACTACACGCACTTACACCCTTCATGTATACACTTCACCATACAGTTAAACTCCATTCATATTTCATTATACTTTTTATTTACATAAATTACATTCTGTTTTCTTTGCCAACATCTCTTATCGTTTAAACATCCTTATTTACTTGAATTATGACTTTGTTTGTTTACGCAGAATCAATGATTGCTAAGTTACAAGCACCTACACTTAGTTTAGGAGTGAGAGTATTTAAATTATTGTGACCTAGTAATAAGCCTTTTTTTTTGGATGGGAAATTATCAAATGACTTCTCCCGCTCTGGGCGGAGCGGGAGGGCGTGTGAGACTTTTACTGACTAAAACCCACCCGTGTTCCTTCAGTTGCCCATGTGCCTACATTATAGTAATAAGCCTTAAATTATCTTAGTTTTATGGATATTTTAATGTGATGGTTTGTGGTGAAATGAAGAATTTATTTATTTTATTATTTATTTACAGCCTGTATATTTCTCACCTCCTCACATTTCACGCCGACGTCGTGTGTCTTCAGATGATCTCTGAGCGCGTCCTGTGTCGGTACATTCTCACCGCATTGGAAACAGGAGCTGACAACAATCATAATTAGTTTTTATATAAATGCCTTCAGTATTCGAACTTGTATTTTTTTTATTACATTAAATCTTCATTTTTTTAATGAAAGTGTGCATCATTTAAGCGAAGAAAAGCATACTAAAGTTCGTGAATTTAAAAAACTGTGCATCACTAAAATAAAGTAGACTAAAATATAAGGTGTATCTATTCATACATGAAATATTTTAAGAGGTACACCTGTAGGTGGTAAAGAAGCTATAGAAGCAAAAAGAATTTTTTTATCTAAGCGTTTTTTAATTTTCGTAATTATTATAATTTTGAAACTACTTGAGACGTTTTGCATAAAACCTTTACTCCAAATTCTATTAATGGCCCGCCTGACGCTGCGAGGGCGACGACCGGACGGCACGAGCATGGCCGCGGTGTCTCGGGCCGTTAAAAATAAGAGAAGGAGCCAGTATTTCTTATGTGCGTCAAATCCATACTAATATTATAAATGCAAAAGTAACTCTGTCTGTCTGTCGGTCTGTCTGTCTGTCTGTCTGTCTCGCTTTCCTGCTAAAACTACTGAACCGATTTAAATGAAATTTTGTACACAGATAGTTTAGAGCCTGAGAAAGGACATAGGCTACTTTTTATCCCGGTAGTATGTTCCCGCGGGATAATTTCCGACCTCCACGCGGGCGAAGCCGCTGGCAAAAGCTAGTATTACATACATAAATTCACGCCTTTTCCCACGGGGGGGGGGGGTAGGCAGAAACTGCAGAACGCCACCCGCTACATCTAGTCATACACACACCCCGGTTACCAGTACGCACCTGACCCTTCTGAATAACATCCTACTAATATTATAAATGCGAAAGTTTCTGACTATGGATGTATGGATATTTGTTTCTCTTTCACGCAAAAACTACTAAACTGATTTTAATGAAATTCGGAATACAGTTTATAACCTGGATTTACACAGGGTACTTTTATCCATACGTTCCCGTGAGATATTTTCCGACCGCCACGCGGGCGATGCCCCTGGCAAAAGCTAGTTACCAATTAGCCTATCTGACCTGACAAAACCCCTTGGTAAGACTGGTTGCCAGATATTTTGGGCATCTGTAGCTACTGTCAAAGATCTACCTAGGAATGGCATCCGGGATCAACAGCTTTACGTGGTTTCCAATGGCTGGGGGGTCAGGGGCAGGGGGGTTATGAATGGTCACCCATCCGGGACACGACCGTGATAAGCGTAGCTTAACCTATACGACCAGCTGTTATTCAGTCACAATTCCTACCTAGTTCTTGGATAAATGACCTAACAAACATAAAAAAGTACAGTCGAATTGATAACCTCCTCCTTTTTTTGAAGTCGGTTAAAAAGATGATATACATAACAGACAGACAGACGAAGTTGCGGGCAACAAGTAGTACATATAGGTATATCTAAACTAAAACGAGTCTACTTACATTTTAAACGATTGCACAAAAGTAGTAAGTTGAGTTTCGTTTTCTCAACCAAAATTTAACAAACACATATTTTTGTAAACAAATTTTCGTGGTGACAATATTTTGTATGGAGCACTATTACTGATTTCAATACTGTGTTTAAAGCACGGTGTATCAGATTCGACTGCCAATTATCGTTGATCTTTACGCCGTAGTGTTGGGGCGTGACTGTGAAAGTACGTCGATAAATTTATCGATAGATACATATTTAGTAAACTTTTAAGTTACTTGTCATTCGATATTGTTGACAGTTTCACAACTGTTATGTTGCTAAGCAGACAATTTTTTTATGTGAAATATCTATAGTGGCAGGTCAGACCGCCACGCTATATAATAGTATGTTTGTAATACGAAATTATTTAATGAATAAAAATGTTTATTAAATAAACAGTCATCTTTTTCTTGACAAAAATCTTAGTATTTTATTATAGACTAGCTTTTTCCAGCGGCTTAGCCCGCGTGTTATACGTATAAACCTTCCTCTTAAATCACTCTATCTATTAAAAAAACCGCATCACAATCCGTTGCGTAGTTTTAAAGATCTAGGCATACATATACAAACAGAGGGAAGCGACTTTGTTTTATACTATGTAGTGATTATGTCATATTTATTTCCTGTCGTAAACTATCCTTTTATGCACATACATAAAACAACACAACTGCCAGGCGTCCCGCGACAGCACATATTTTTTTTTTCGAACATACGGAAGAATGGATAGCTATAATCTTCAAACTGATTCAGATTCTCAGTTAGGATGCTGAATACGGCTGGCACAGGAACCGGAGATTTGCACAAGAAAAGAGACACCTATGCTCAGTAGTGGGTGAAGATGGGCTGTGGATGATGATGACTGGTCTTTCTGTTGTTATTTTGATTTTAACAGAGAATGGGCAGCAGCGTTTTCTATGCATTTTACCACCATACTCTGATTGCCAAACTGCCTGCCAAGCGTGGCGATTATGGTAATCCATCTTTGGGGGAGGCCTATGTGTAGTGTGCGTTTCGGGGGACTGTCTTAAGTAACTTTGACGTTCAAAAAGTACTGATTCTAAGCTCAGTTTGAATAAAAGACTTTTGATTTTAATTTTCAGTGGATGTTTTTTTTTTGGATGAGAAATCATCAAATGACTTCTCCCGCTCTGGGCGGAGCGGGAGGGCATGTCAGACTTTTACTGACTAAAACCCACCCGTGTTCCTTCAGTTGTCCATGTGCCAGGGTCACGGTATCTCTTTCAAACAATCACGCAACATCGGTCCTAGCAGACCCCTTCAGTTTTGCTGACATCTATTTGAGGCGCGCGTGGAACACTACGCGCCGTCGACCCGAGCTTGGTCCTTACCGGGCGGCGAGCTACCCATTGCTCGCCACCCGCAAGCTTGCGCCTACGGTGGCCGGGAGTCCGCTACGGACTCCCGACGCCCGGGGCATCTCCTCCTGCGGCGGCTAGGGACGTGAGGGCGCAGAGACTGCCACTCCCTCACGCGCCCGGCCTCCTCCTTCGCGAGCATTACTGCTTCGCAGAAGGAGGTGACGGCTTTCCATTCCCTCTCGCTCCGTACCATGGCTCGCACCAGGGCCGGACGTGAGAGCTCGCCGCCGCCGATCGCCTCCACGAGGACACGGCGGTGCTCCGCCCAGGCAGGGCAAACTTCCACCGTATGCTCCACCGTGTCCTCTAGACGATCCTCACAATGGAAACACCCGGGCGTATCCTCCCGCTTTATCCTGAACAGGAACCCACCGAAGCACCCATGCCCGGTGAGAACCTGCGTCAGGCGGAAGGTGAGAATGCCGTGGCGCCTCTCTATCCACTCCTCAAAGAGGGGACTTACCGCCGCAATTGTGGCGTGCCCAGCACTGGGTTGCGACAATCGTACCCGCCATGTTGCCATGAGATCACACCGGAGCTCTGTCCGCCGTGCCGCGATTTGTCGCGGCAGCGGCGTTTCGCCCCGGCATTTCGCCTCCTCGCGCCACTCCCACATGTGGGCGAGGACCTTTGCCTCCAGATCCCATGGCGGCACTCCGGCAAGGAGGCTCGCCGCCTCGCAGGAGACCGTGCGGTATCCTCGGATTAACCGGATGGCCATGACCCTCTGGGCCGCACTCAACCGGCGCGCTGGGCGCAGCCTCAATGAGGGCGCCCACACCGGTGCCCCGTAGATGGCCATGGACCGCACGACCCCCGTGTAGAGCCTCCGGCAGGAGGCGTTTGGGCCCCCCAGTCAGTGGATGTCTTACGGCTAAAATGATAATGACGATGAACCAACAATAATATGTAGCTACAAAACTATATTACACTAGCAATAATAAAAGTACTTGTATATACAATCAGCGACAATATTGTAGTTCACTAACAACGTATTTAATACGAACTAAATGTTCAAATAAAATCTTTACAGAAGTTAATAAATAGTAAGTACATTAAAAATAATATCAAATCTTAGATATTACATGAAATTATAAAATATATTGTACTATATAAGTTTAAATAGGTGTAAATTTTGATGGATAGTAAAAACTAGGCATACAAACTTTCATAATTGCAATATTAGTACGACAACTATCCTGACTAGATAGGTATTATATTATGTAAATATTATCAGGTTCTATAAAAAATCATTCTTCAAACTAATTGAAAACATCGATATCGATAATACGCGACCAATGACATCACTAATCAACCAGTTCGCCTCAATTCACGGCCGATCGAAGGTTGTACAATCAGGTTACCTGATGTATTGCACAACCTCTCGCTTGCTATTATGTTGTCACGTCTTAACATTATCAAATGCAGCATATAAGCATTTAGTGCCCTTTTGTTATTTTTTTTTGTGGTTGAGAAATCATCAAATAAACGACGAAACTACTTTTACTGACTTAAACCCACCCGTGTTCCTTCACCGTATGTGTCGTAAAAGGCGACTAAGGGACTTACTAGAGAATGGGCAGCAGCGTTCTCTATGCATTTTACCACTATACTGCGATCGCCAATCCGCCTGCCAAGCGTGGCGATTATAGCAAACCTCCCCAAATTGGGGGAGGCAAATTCGTCCGGCAGTGGACGAAGTCCGGGTGAAATAATGATGAACGATGTTCCTTCAGTTGCCTGTGTCAGGGCCACGGTAACTCTTTCGAATAATTCCGCGACCCTGGCAGGCATTGGACCCAGCGGACCTCTTCAGTATAATTATACTGACATCTCTTTGAAGTCCTTATCAGGCAGCCTGCGCCTACGGTGGCCAGGAGTCTGAAGCATTGAGTGCCCTGTGCTTGAATTACGTGCGTAAAGAAACAGTTTCCTCAAAAAGAACACTACAAAAAAATTAAACCGCCGAAAAAACTGAAAAGCAAAAAATAATAAACATTAAAATTTTGAGTCAGCGCTTTGAGTGATCTTTGTTCATTGATTTTTCAGCGCCGACTCAAAATTTTAATGTTTATTATTTTTTGCTTTTCAGTTTTTTCGGCGGTTTAATTTTTTGGTAAAAAGTTTTTATTTTATATTTTTTTTGTGGCTTTAATGTACTTATAATACTTGGCAAGGTATACCCTATCCAATAAAAAAAGAATAATCAAAATCGGACTCCTCTGTATAAAGTTATGCGTGGTTATACATTACAATCAGTGAGTGAACGATCAATCATCCCCTGTTTTCCGACCATTAGGGTTCGATTTTGTTTTCCAAATTTATATGGGACCACTTTGGGAGTATACCCTTTCCAATAAAAAAAGAACTATCACAATCGGACTACCATGTAAAAAGTTAAGCGTGGTCATACATAAAAAAAAATATAATATACTCGTCGAATTGATAACCTCCTCCGCTTTTTTCGTCGGTTGAAAATGAAAAATAACTTTAATTTCGGAAGACGTAGGCAAAAAAAAATGAAAATACAAAACCAAAGATACCGATTTCTGAAATTAAATTTATTTTTCATTTTGTAGTGTTCCTCTTGGGGGCGGATATAACTTTTTTTTTACATAGAACCATATCGAGAACCTCCTCCTTTTTTGAAGTCTGTTAAAAAGACACTTAGTTGCTTGTATTGTAATGTTAATTACTTTATCATAGCATAATCACTAATTAGCCTATAATGTTCCCACAGTTGGAATACAGGCCTCCTCTCGGTGACAGAGAGCGGAGCGGAGAAAATCCGCCCCGCGAGCCCTGTATGGGTTGGGAGACGTCACATGTCTTCGAATTTTCGGTTCTAGGACATGCCGGTTTCCTCACGATGTTTTTCTTCACTGTTTTGAGAGCAACGGTGATGAAATAATTTACACAAAGTAAAGCGCTTATTTGGGGTCGAATCTGCGACCTACAACTCGTAAGTCGTAGCCGTAACCGCTGGGCCACCACTGCTACTGATTACTTTGCATACTATTATTGTATAGAATCAAGTTCTTCTAACTGAACAGACAGCTGTGCTGCTGTAGTTTGTTCCGCCACTTCTTCTTCGCAGCTAAAGCACTAGGAAGTGAAGGGCGGGCGTTTTGGGGGACTGTCTTATTAATATACAATTTTTACGATTAAAAGTGCTGACTCCTAGTCTAGTTGAGTAGAAACCCGCTCGGGGTGTCCATCCATTACAAAGAGATCCTTCAGTGCCTATGAAAGCACGTTAATCCGTTGGTCCCAGCTGAAATTCTAAGATTTTTAAGTGGTTAAACTCAAAAGTCTGACAACTGATTTTTCTGCGTGATACCTAATCTATTACCCAGTAACTGGGTTTTGGAGGTGAAATAGGCAGTCATAATCAGCCTATAATAGCTCCACTGCTGGGATACAGGTAGGGAATGCAATCTCGAGCCGAGATTAGCAAATCGAGATCTCGCCTGTTGAACCTGGTGTCGAGATTGGCAGTTTCGAGATCTCGTGCAAAACAAGTCGAGATCTGGCGAGATTTCGAGATTATCGAGATTTTGGTTTTTAAACTCAAACACCCTTAAATCGATACGAAACTCGAGGAATGCTATTAGATTAGAATACTACATTAATTAGAATACTCGTAATACTAGTTAGGATATCGCTGTAATATCTTATGAATAATACAAAACAATGAAAATGAAATCTATTTATTTCAAAAAAGTCAACAAAATTATACTTGACAAAGCAAAAAAAATACGGCACTACGGCGCGCGTCTTTTAATTATTTAAAAAAAGTAATTATGTAGGTACACAGTACCGCTGTCCATCGGCTTGCCGCCGCGGCGTTCGGGTGAAATCGGGTGGTCTCGCCAGAGGGCGGCGCGCGGCGGCAGTCGATGCGCGCGCTTCGGCGCACGGATGAACACATATGATTCGCGCACTCTCGGTCACAAAATCTCGATCGATATTATCGAAATCTCGAACGAGATTGCTTATTTTCGAGATTGAATATAAAAAATGGCCGAGATCTCGTGTTTTCGAGATCTCGCGAGATCGAGATTGCATTCCCTAGATACAGGCAGCCTCTCTATAAGAGTGAGCCGTCATCCACCCAGTGCGGCTCGGTAGTCATAGCCCTGCATTGTTAGACTCACATACAATTCTAATAATATAATGTTTGGACTTTAAAAGAGACTATGACCTCTGAGTTTTGTATCGGCGTTACCTCTCAGGGAACAGTCAGTTAGGAAATGCCGGCGCCCGCGCAGTCTAGTTTTTAAAACAATGGTACCGATTCCCTTGTTCACAAACTAAACTAAATTTAAGTTCAGTGCATCCTTTTCTTTGTATTTCATTAAGAAGAGGACAAAAGAAAAATTTTAGTTTAGTCCTGTCAAATTAATCAGCGCCTGTCACTACTCCATACAAGTTTAGACGTGATTAAAAACTTAACTACTAGACTAAAATTACGGCAATTTACGTCAAGCGCTGATTAATTTGACAGGACTAAACTAAAATTTATCTTCTGTCTTAATGAAATAGAAAGAAAAAGATGCACTGAACTTAAATTTAGTTTAGTTTGTGAATAAGGGAATCGGCACCATTGTCCAACAAAATATTGATGTGTAGTGTCGTATATGATCTACTAACCTAAATAAACATTTAATTTCATTGATGCCGTCAGACATGGCCCCTCCAAGCCAGGGTTGCGGTTTTGTTCGAAAGAGATGGCCCAGGCACAGGTAACTGAAGGAACACGGGTGGGTTTTAGTCAGTAAGTCTGACAGAGCGGGAGAAGTCATTTGATGACTTTCCACGCAAAAAAAGATATGGCCCTGCATTGTTAGACTCACATACAATTCTAATAACATAATGTTTGGACTATAAGATACCACGACCTCTGAGTTTGTTTCGGCGTTTCTTCTCAGGGAACAGTCAGCTAGGAAATGTCGGCACCTCTCTCATCTAGTTTTAAAATAATCAACACTTAGGTTTTACTCGAGCTGGGAATTGAATTCAGTTTCATACGCTAAGTAATAGTACTTGTAACTCATGATTCATTATCATTTCAGCCGTAAGACGTCCACTGCTGGACATAGGCCTCCGCCAATTTGGAGGGGTTGGCCATAATCGCCACGCTTGGCAGGCGGGCTGGCGATCGCAGTATGGTGGTAAAATGCATAGAGAACGCTGCTGCCCATTCTCTAGTAAGTCACTTAGTCGCCTCTTACGACATTCACGGGAAGAAATGAGATGTAGTTGCAACTACTAGGTAAACAAAAAATGCTTATTATTTTGTGAATAATCAGAATAAACGGAAATATAAATAATCTTAAAAGGAAACAACACATTAATAAAAATTTATATTTATTGGACTTCCGATTAAGCAATGAGGAAATAATTAAAACAACAAATTAATAAAGTCTAAACGTTTATTTACATAAATATTTTACACATTTATTAACATTAATTATTTGATTATTGATCTCAAGTTGAAGGTCAAATTATACATGTCAGATCTTTCGAGAGTTAGCACTTAAAATGCGCCTTTGTTCCGTACCAAAATTATAAAAAGGTCAAAAGGTCAGTCAGTCCGTCTGTCTGTCACAGCTAGGCCGGGAAATTCGGGAAAGTCCCGGAATTTTACGTCGTGTACCGTCCAGTAATAATCTTTTACTGTCCCGGATTCCAAACATATACTATTCTTTTTGTACAGTTTTGTAAGTATAAATAGAGTAAAAAATTACGTCATATTCTGCTTGCTAAAAAGTTGAACAGAACTGCAGACTATCAACTTTGTCGTACTCTTACTCAGAATTCCTTAATTTTTGGAAAACACCTGATGCCTTGGCCCCGAAATATAATAAAATGGCAAATATACATACATACATACATACAATCACGCCTTTTTCCCATGGGGGTAGGCAGTAACCACGAAACACCACCTGCTACGATCTCTACACACTCCTTTTGCCTCTTTAAGGTTCATACATCTGGTCATACACACACGCCGGTTGCGAGTAGTGTTGCAAAGGACTCGAGTCCTCGAGTCGTAATTCTAAAGACTCGACTCAATTATGCAAGACCCAGTGTGCTCAAAAGGCTCGGAGTCTACTGATAAGCACTCGAGTCTTAAAAAGGACTCAAGTCTTAAAAAGGACTCGAGGCTTAAAAAGGGCTCGAGTCTTAAAAAGGACTCGAGTCTTAAAGAAAAACTCGGAGCATGAAGATGAAACTGGTACCTCATCATTCGAAAAGACTCGAAAGAAGGCAATAAATTCAAATTAGTGGTTATGATGTAACTTTGCTAACAAAAAAATCTGTCGAGTTTTTTCGAATGATGAGCAACAAGACTCGAGTCCCTTTTTTAGACTCGACAATGACTCGGGCTCGGCTTGACTCTAGACTCCGAGCCTTTTGAGCACACTGAGTCTTGCATAATTGAGCCGAGTCTTTAAAATTACGACTGGAGGACTCGAGTCCTTTGCAACACTAGTTACCAGTACTACGCACCTGACCATTCTGAAGAACATCACCAATAAGGTCACTATATGTCCTCCTAGGGCGTCCCCTCCCGGTGTTTCCACTCACATCTGCCTTGTAAATACATTTTGTGAGTCGTCCTTCATTCATCCTCTCAACATGACCAAACCATCATGGAAAATATGTAGGTATTTAAAAATCAGTATTTTAAAGAGGTTTTTTTTTGTTGAATTGTCCCCGAAATGATAACCCCGTATCTGACAACCCTAGTCACAGCTGGATATCTTAAGAACTACTAATGCTATATGGATATCTTGAAATAAACAACTTAAATAAGATAGAAGGCAATAAGAAAGATAAAGTTTTTTTTTGCAACAGTGACTGAATCGGCTTCTAAAAAATTCAAAGGGGCCTTTCTCGGGCATGTGGGGGCATCATATGAAAGAGCGCTATTTGCCATTTTTCTTTTTTTTAGGCCGCATAGTTTTCTTCTGACTTTTCACGAAAAATTAAAAAAAAACATCATGTTTGATAAGCAACTACGACGAACTAAATTAATTTTGCTTAAAATCATGTCAAAATCCAGTTTGACAGTTCTAATACGTCACCTGTCACTTTCTTTCGCAGTGACAAGGAAGAGATAGCAATACTTTTATTTTAGTTTAGGTATTGAACAAAATAATCAGCAGTATTTTCAAATGATTTCATTTTCTAGCATGTCACAATCGATATTGCCCCTCCTGGCTCTGTAGGGGGCGGGCATTTTGAGGTGGACCGTCCGGACGTGAAGCTTCATAGAATTCGATTGTGAAAACCTTTTGCCACAGTGACCACATAGGTATGGTTTCGCTCCTGAATGTACCTGAGAAAAAATATCGACATATGAGTAAATTAGATGAAAACAAAAAAAATAGTTTAAAAACTTAAAAAAACACGCATCCATAGAAAACCAAACTAAAAAGTAGAAAATAATGGAAAAAAGCGTGGGGCGCTTTTTGAAATATTTCTTAATTGATATCAAGCATCCCACGCTTTTTAAGCCATTATTCATTTTCTATTTTTTAGGGTGTTTTGAATTTTGTGACGTATGTCAGCGTAGTTTTCGAAGACAGTTTTTTTTGCTATCCTGGTAACCCCGGCAAGGATAATGGCACAAATATATAAAATTATTGTATTGGCATCGGTTTTTGACAGGTGTGCAGAGTTTGAATGAAATCCGGTCGTTTAAAGTGGGTCAAAATCGCGCTATAAGGAGTCGGTTACAAACAAACATACAAGTGAAGCTAATATAAAGCGTGTAAAAATGCAATCAATACCTACGGGGTCAAAATATATGGAACAGCTGATATTTTTTGTATAACCGACGAAAATTTTCTACACTGGGGGGTCTAGAACGATATGCTGAATTTACGGTTACAGTTTGCGCACTGGATAAAAAAAAATCCTGTTTAGATAAAATACCAAAAAACTTTTTCCCCGACCTTATGTATAGTATAAATTTATAGTTTAAAAATCACTAGAAAAACACGCTTTTATAAATGCACGTAAAAACCAAAAAACCTTATCGTGGTCAAAGTTCATTACTACCTTCTACCGACTGTTGCGTACCGTTTATTATCTGTGCGCCTAATGGAATGCGCGTGTAACGAAGTGACATCTGACTTGTCATTGTTTGACGTTGACACTTGACAGCTCTCTTGATTTGCCGCTAAAAGAAGCGTGGGTTCGGCTGTTGAGTTCCGCGACGCGTTTGTTGAAATCAATCTCTTAACCGGTCGTTTTTGGTGGACAATGGACCATGACCCAGTTGTTTGAGTGAATAACCCCTATCTTGGTGTAATATCACGGGTTCATTTGTTGACGCTGTTGGGACGAGTGATTTGAAGACCGCATGCTGTGATCGTCTCCAGCCTAATTGGAAGCGGAATCTAACCTGAAGAATACTCGTAACGTCACCACACAATACAGATACACTCACTTACATACAGAACTCCAGGTTGGCACCAGAGCAGTGTCCTTCAACCATGAGGTAAGTGCTTTTGTTGTATTTGTAATTGTTCACTTGTATTGTCTGCTCCGCGTACGGCGGACAGTACGCTAGCCACTCTTGTCTCTAGAGCCCCAAGGTTATCACACTTCCACTGCGCATTTAAAACCTTATGTGGGCCTAGTCTGGCAGCGTACACCGACCTTTCTAATAAGTCCAAATACGGCTATGCTACGATATTCCATCATGGAATGCCAGTGCCTATCTTCTGGCTTCATCATCAGACCTTGAAACCTATTTGTGGTCAAAGTTCATTACAAAACTTTTCTAACAAGTTTAAACACAGCTACGATACGATGTTCCATCATGAAGTTCCAGTTCATATCTTCCGGCTCCATCATCAGACCAGTTTGACAGTACCATATTATTGTATTGTCATCAGACCTACATACAGCTGCCAATTTTCATGACGCTACGATCCTTGGAAGATGGTTAAATTAGTTACCTTAGATTCCATTACATAGTTAGTTACATACAGGTCGACCTAATAAAAGCGTGTTAATAAATAACACAGTTTCTCACCCGGTCATGTCTGTTGAGGGCAGCTTTGTGTTTGAAAGCCTTCGGACAGCTCGAACACTTGAAAGGCCTCTCACCGGTGTGAGTGCGTACGTGGATCTGAGGACAAAGTCATAGCTAAACATCACGCTTGTATTCCGAAGAGGTAGGCAGAAGTTACACGTAATTTTTTTTTTCGGATATCCGTATCCGGATAGCAAGTATATACCATACCATATACGAATTGGTGTGGGGTAGGTACCATAGCGAAAAAATGAATACTTTTCCAAAAAAAAAAACAATCATCTTTTGAAAAAAAAAAAAAACAATAAAGAGAGAAAAATAAAATTAATTTCGGAAGTCGGTGACAAAAAACTAAAATATATGTCCACTTCCGAAATTAAATTTATTTTTCTATTTTTTCGGAAGTCGGTAGATGTTGTTTTTTGGAAAAAGTTTCTTTAGACGATTATTTTTCATTAATATATATATATTTATTTTTCAAAAATATCAGTTTTCATGCACTTGACAATTAAACACACAAACCACCGCGGGTTTAACAGTGGTATGGTAAAATTATATTATTTACATACATTGTGGTCTAATAAATTACTATTATTACCTGTAATCTCTGAAATATGCTGAATTTCTTCGGACATTCAATACATTGGAACGGTTTCTCTCCGGTGTGAGTGCGTTGGTGATACACCAGCGCAGCGTTGGACTAAGAAACATCAAAAAAATGGTATTAAAAATGGGTTTTTGCAACTTGGAGGTCAGATCGCAATCTGATTAAAATACGAGACCGTAACAAATATGACCAGATGTATGCACCTCTATGTCCGTGTGTTGCCGAACGTAAAGAATAGCAGCATCCCATTCAGATTGATTGTTTTGTACTCAACGCATACAGACGTCATAAATGCACAATATCAGTAAAATAAATTAACGCTTACGTAAACAGTGACTCAGTTTAGTATGCTATAGCGTGTTATTCAATAAATATTACATTAATAAGTTACAATAATGAACTGACGATAATACAATCCTATAAATTGGTATATGGACGGCAGCCCCTTTACTCGCAGCGCCATGATACGACGTAGTCCGCCACCAACTCCGACCCCGGTACCAATACCGGCAAGGACACCGCCCCAACAACCAAGACAAGACCAAGATGACGCAGTTGAAGTTGTATCCACTCCGGATATTCAGAACTGGATGACGTCTATTGAGCAGTGCCTGAATGAAGTAGTTGCTATAGCTTCAGATTCATATTTATTTGCCAACAATGTAGGTACAGGTATAAGATGGTACATCATTAATTATTTCCGCTACATTCTACCTTACGGCATGCAAAATCATAGACAAAAGAGTTGTAAAAATTAAAAACAAAAAATTAAATTAACATAAAAAATACAAATCATGCAGTCATATGTAAAAACTAAGGATACATTTTTCATCTAAATTAATAATTAAGTCACTCTGGTATTATATATGTCAATATTTTTTTTTTAAATTGTTATACATTTTCATCATTTAAAAAGTCTTTTATACAATAATAACATTTTGCTAATAATAATGCAGTCAGCTTAGATTTAAATATCCGAGTCGGTTGTTCTTTAAAATTGTGAGGAATTTTGTTGTATATTACAAGCCCCATTGACATAATACTTTTCCTAAGAAGTGCTGTTTTATAATTGCCTGTATGCAGTAAATTTTTATATTGGGTTCTCATAGGACCTGAACGAGTCCTAATATTTCTTAGTGCCGTAAATAAATTTAAATTCATTTTAACAAAAATTGCCACTTCTAAAATATACAACGATGGGAAGGTTAGTATTTTCAGTGACTTGAACATAGGCTCACTCGCTTCTGAGGGAAAGCTAAACGCTGATCAGAAGCTGAAAATAAGCAATCTTTGCCGGAAAGTTGGACATGGAGCTTCACAAATGGCTGTGTAATACCAGTCACTAAAACAAAAAGCAATCCAAACACATACCACCCTGAAAAACCATGACCGAAGCTCGAGACCTATCAGATTGAGAAGAGAGAATGGGCAGCAGCGTTCTCTATGCATTTTACCACCATACTGCGATCGTCGACCCGCCTGCCAAGCGTGGCGATTATGGCAAAACCCCCAAATTGAGGGAGCCCTAAGTCCAGCAGTGGACGTCTTGTAGCTGAAATGATAATGGTGATATTGATATGACTTACGAGGCACTTCTTGCCACATATCTCGCACACCCAGGGCACCTTCTTGCTCTTGTCCCTAGGCTTGTAGTGCTTGAGTTTGATGCCCAGATGAACTCGCTGGTAATGTATTGAGAAGGAACGCTCGTGTGCGAAATTTCTGTTGCACTGAAACAACAAAAAAATTGTCTGTCTAAAGTCGGTTCACGGACGATAAATTTAATTAATAAATAATAAATAAATAATATAATAATAATAAAAAATAAAATAAAATAATAATATAATATAATATATTAATTTAATTTATTTAATTTTTTTTTTAATTATATGACAAACTAGCTTCTGCTCGCGGCTTCGTCCGCATAAAACCCTCTTAGGGATGTAATTTCAAAAAACCCTTTCTTATTGGATACCTACTCTTCACAAAGAACACATCCTCCAAATTTCACGTCTCTACGACCAGCGGTTTAGGCTGTGCGTTGATATATATATCAGTCAGTCAGTCAGTCACTCAGGACTTTGAATTTTATATATGTATATAGATAGATACTTTAATATACATATGTTTTGTTTTCATATATTAATTACTTACATAATACTGTATAGAATCAAGTTCTTCTAACTTAACAGACAGCTGTGCTGCTGGGGAGTTTGTTCCGCCACTTCTTCTTTTCAGCTAAAGCACTAGGAAGTGTCGAAGGGCGGGCGTGCCGGGGGACTGTCTTATGTAACTTTGACGTTCAAAAAGTGCTAACTCTCAGCCTAGTTAGAAAAAAATAGTTTTGATTTTGATAAGAAAACATTGATGAAAGCCGAACGCTTAGGCCGATCGTGCCTCTCTATCGTTTGTTCCGCGCTCTCGCTCGCACGCTCGGCTCAGGTGAAACGTGACAATGAGTCATGCTTTTTCGTGCGTGCAGCCGGTGCTTATAAGACGTTATCACGTCAAAAATTCTTTATTGGATGGGCGAGGGTAATCGGTAAGCGAACCACAATGGCCGAGAAACCCTATATCACTCTACTATTTTTGAATTTTTAGTGGAACTTGATATCTTTTTGCAAATTCCCAAAGAACGTAACATAAAACTCGTATCGTTGTCATCATCTGCCTGCCTGTCTGCCAGGTCAGCTTCCAGTCAGTAACCGGATGCAGCTGAGTACCAGTATTTTACATGGAGCGACTGCCTATCTCACCTATACAACCCAGTTACTGGGTAATAAGACACACCTAGGTAAGACAACTGTAATCTAATTCATCATTGAAAAATATTGTAACATTTTAAAAGGTGGTGTTCCTTGCCCATGTTTTTCCATACGAATGTACTTTTTGGAAGAGGCCACTAGAATCAATGATATTGTTACATAGATCGTGAAGTCTAGAAACATCACGCTAACTCCATCTCAGAAAGGGTTAGTGTACGTAAATCGAAAAGTCTAGAAACGTCAAGCTAATTCCATCTAAGGATGGGGCAGTGTTCGAAACCACTAGAAACGACATACTCACGCCATCTGTTATCAAGTAGCAAATACTACAGGAAATTGTACGTAGACGCTAGCGCCATCTATTGTCGAATAGTGGGATTAAACAAGAAACAGTCGGTTCTCATAATGCCTCGAAGCTTCTACGCTACCTGGAACTGTGGCACAGTGTCGAATGTTCGCGAATGTTCTGTTCGGGATATAAATAGCGAATTGTCGGGCCGTCGGGCAGTTCGATTTCAGAAGTGATCGAATACGAATAAGCGATACAGTACAAGCGAAACAAGTGATTCCAAGTGACGTTTCTTGTGGTTGCGATATTTGTGTTTATTCAATTAAACAGTTTGTGTGTTTCGGAATATTGTGAATTAATTTATCCCGAACCCCAGCACGTAACAATATTTTCTTGTAATTTTGACGTTCAAAAGTGACTTTTATGTGCTTATTTGAATAAATGATTTGATTTTGATAACTGTTAAAAAGTAACAAAAAGAAAGAAAAAATATATAAAAATTTCCCCTAAATGATTTCATTAAATAGAGCAATCTGTGCTTGTATAAGAATCTCTACCACTAGTCTCCCTACTCACTACCACGCTGTAAAAAAAGTATCCTTATTTACTAAAACGCTGTATAACGCTCCCTACTTACTAACATACTGTATAAGTCTCCCTACTTACTGTCATCCAGTACAATAATCTCCCTCCCAACTTATGTCACATCTCATACTTTTTCACCACACACACACCCTACACTTACTCACTACACACACACATACCCTACACTTACACACTACACACACATACCCTATACTTACTCACTACACACACACCCACATACCCTACACTTACTCACTACACACACACACCTACCCTACACTTACACACTACACACACACCTACCCTACACTTACTACACACACACACCTACCCTACACTTACACACTACACACACACGCCTACCCTACACTTACTCACTACATACACACACACCTACCCTACACTTACTCACTATACACACACATACCCTATACTTACTCACTACACACACACCCACATACCCTACACTTACTCACTACACACACACACCTACCCTACACTTACACACTACACACACACCTACCCTACACTTACTCACTACACACACACACACACCTACCCTACACTTACTCACTACATACACACACCTACCCTACACTTACACACTACACACACACCTACCCTACACTTACTCACTACACACACACACCTATCCTACACTTACTCACTACACACACACATCTACCCTACACTTACTCACTACACACACACATACCCTACACTTACTTACTACACACACACACCTACCCTACACTTACTCACTACACACACACACACCTACCCTACACTTACACACTACACACACACCTACCCTACACTTACACACTACACACACACCTACCCTACACTTACTCACTACACACACACACCTACCCAACACTTACTCTCTATACACACACATACCCTACACTTACTCACTACACACACACACCTACCCTACACTTACTCACTACACACACACATCTACCCTACACTTACTCACTACACACACACATACCCTACACTTACACACTACACACACACCTACCCTACACTTACTACACACACACACCTACCCTACACTTACACACTACACACACACCTACCCTACACTTACTCACTACACACACACACCTACCCTACACTTACTCACTACACACACACATACCCTACACTTACTCACTACACACACACCTACCCTACACTTACTCACTACACACACACACATCCACCCTACACTTACTCACTACACACACACATACCCTACACTTACTCACTACACACACACATACCCTACACTCACTACACACACACACACTTACCCTACACTTACTCACTACACACACACATACCATACACTTACTACACACACACACCTACCCTACACTTACTACACACACACATCTACCCTACACTTACTACACACACACATCTACCCTACCCTTAGTCACTACACGCACTTACACCCTTCATGTATACACTTCACCATACAGTTAAACTCCATTCATATTTCATTTTACTTTTTATTTACATTCTGTTTTCTTTGCCAACATCTCTTATCGTTTAAACATCCTTATTTACTTTAATTATGACTTTGTTTGTTTACGCAGAATCAATGATTGCTAAGTTACAAGCACCTACAGTTAGTTTAGGAGTGAGAGTATTTAAATTATTGTGACCTAGTAGTAAGCCTTTTTTTTTTGGATGGGAAATTCTCAAATGACTTCTCCCGCTCTGGGCGGAGCGGGAGGGTGTGTCAGACTTTTACTGACTAAAACCCACCCGTGTTCCTTCAGTTGCCCATGTGCCTACATTATAGTAATAAGCCTTAAATTATCTTAGTTTTATGGATATTTTAATGTGATGGTTTGTGGTGAAATGAAGAATTTATTTATTTTATTATTTATTTACAGCCTGTATATTTCTCACCTCTTCACATTTCACGCCGACGTCGTGTGTCTTCAGATGATCTCTGAGCGCGTCCTGTGTCGGTACATTCTCACCGCATTGGAAACAGGAGCTGACAACAATCATAATTAGTTTTTATATTAATGCCTTCAGTATTCGAACTTGTATTTTTTTATTACATTAAATCTTCATCTTTTTTAATGAAAGTGTGCATCATTTAAGCGAAGAAAAGCATACAAAAGTACGTGAATTTTAAAAACTGTGCATCACTAAAATATATCACTAGACTAAAATTTATAATGGACCAGCTTCTGCCCGCGACTCCGTCTGCGTAAATGTCAGTTATCGCGGACGCAGACAAAGTCACGGAATAAAATAAATAAATATCTTTGGACAAACAACACTGTTATTTGATCTCAAACTAGGCAGAGTCTGTACTATGGCAAACAGACAACTGATAAACATACTTATATATTTCTAAATACATACATATTATAGATAAATTACACCCAGACACAGAACAAATTATTGTGCTCATCACACAAAGATTTGTCCCGGGTGGGAATTGAACCCACAACCTCAGTCTTAACAGTCAGGGTCACTAACCACCAATAAAAAGTAGCCTATGACCTTTTTCAGGCTCTAAACGATCTGTGTACCAAATTTCATTTAAATCGGTTCAGAAACGGTTTGGTTCGGTTCGTTTTAATCAGTTTGGTTTGGTTCTAAAAAGCAGGAAAACGAGACAGACAGAGTTACTTTTGCATTTATAATATTATAAATAGTGTGGATGTGGACTATAAATAAAATAATTAAAAAATTATATAACTAGAAGTTCAATACGGTTTTTAGAGTATCGGTTAATTCCATAACTTACCTCAGACTGCCATCACAAATACCGTTCTCATAACTATTGCAGTGATGTTTCAAAGCGTCCATAGTTTTAAAATACTGTTCGCAAACCGCACATTTGAACTGTGGTTTTACATTTATTTTCTGAAAAAAGAAAAAATACTTTTGAAATACATCTTTAGTAAGAAGCGGTCAAGTGCGAGTCACAACCGCACACGGAGGGTTCAGAACGCCGTAAGACCTCCACTGTTGGTCTTAGGCCTCTCCCAATTCGGGGGATTTGCCATAATCGCCACACTTGGCAGATGGGTTGGCGATCGCAGTATGGTGGTAAAATGCATAGAGAACGCTGCTGCCCATTCTCTAGTAAGTCCCTTAGTCGCCTTTAACGACACCCACGGGAAGAAATTGTATGGTGCTATTCTTTACACAGTACTATAAAATAGGTACTAACCTCGCTCCCTCTATGCGCCTTCTTCATATGCATATTCAGTCCAATTTCTCCCAAAAAGCTCTCACCGCAGACTTCACAGCAGAATTTCGTCGGATGGTGTAGCCTGAGATGTGTCAAATGACTTGTAGATTTAGAAAACATGGCGCCACAGATTTTACAAACAAATTTGTGTCCTTTATGCCATTTTAAATGTTCCTTCGCCCTATGACTGCTTTTGGAAATATGGTTGCATAGTTTACAGATGTATTTTCGCTCGTGAGCTGTCGTTGTGTGGGATTTCAGCGAACGTAAATTCGGCCATCTTGTTTTGCAGATAGGACATGTCTCTTTGCCGTGGGTCTGTGGAAAAAAATGTTTTTTATTTTACTTTTTTGGAAAAATCACCCTGTATATGCGAGTAATTTATTTAACCAACATTTTCAATGTCTAGTGATGTGGCGGATCATTAAAAATGTATATCCGCGGATCCGAATACGGATATTTGGTATCAAGATCCACGGATACCCATACGGATATTTGGTATCAAGATTCGCAGATACGGATATTTGGTATCAAGATCGGCGGATACGGATATTTGGTATCAAGATCCGCGGATACGGAAAAGGATATCTTTTTTTGTGGGTTGTCTTTTTTGTGGTTCTCCAGCTCTAGGTAGGTAGGTAGCGGGAGGGCGTGTCAGACTTTTACTGACTAAAACCCACCCGTGTTCCTTCAGTTGCCTATTTGCCAGGGAGACGGTAACTCTTTCGAACAGATCTCGTGACCCTGACAGAGACAACGAGTGTCTGACGCTGGTTCTCAACTGGAACTGTTACTTACCGGGTCATGTCTCAACATATGGTTCTTATAGGTGCAATCTTGAATGAATCCTTTATAGCAGTGTTCACATTTATAAAAAGAGTTTATATAATTATATGAATCCTTCCTCTCTAGAATTTCTTTAAGTTGCTCTTCTTTGGTAAGGCATACTACCTGAAAATAATGAATAATAATAATATCTTAGGACAACCAACACACCGTTATCTGATCCCAAACTAGGCAGAGCCTGTACTATGGCAACCAGATAACTGATAAATATACTTATATATTTCTAAATACGGGTGCGTCTCATAACGTATAAACTCATTTGGTCTAATTTCATTTTATTATCGTTCATAAGATATAATCAACGTGAGATATACCAACATTTGATATAATTTCTTTACATATAACATTTATTTATTCTAAAACTTAATTAGTATAACATTGTTTGATATAACGTTTATGTAATCGAAAATCATTTGGTCTAACATTTAATAAGTATATTGTTTATTTAATCGAAAATCATTAGGTCTAACTTTTAATATGTATAAAAAACGTCATTATTGTTAACACCCCGACTCAGAGTACCCCGACTCGGATAGGTTAGGTTAGAAGGCTAAGGCGGGAGCGAAGCGGAGCGGAGCTCCCGCCTTAGCCTTCGTGGTTATTTTTTTAAACCACCCAGAAATAGGAGCCCCGCGAAGCGCGGCTCCGTCGACCTATCTTAGCGCAGGTGGTGATCAGTTACTAGTTATGTTTAATATCTACTTAGGTTACTATTACCTATAACTACGATAGAACTTACAAAGAATAAAACAAAGAAAAAATATTTTTAAATATTTATTAAACAAAATACAAAGTTATTGTTTTTTTAAGCCTAAATTAGATATTAGACCAAATAAGTTTTATCTCTTTTGAGTGGTATGTCAAACGATTTTATATTTAAGGTATGTTATGTCAAACGATGTTATATTTAATGTAAATAAAATAAAATTATATCAATCGTTCATTATATTAACTAATCGCTATATTAAATAAAATTATAGGTTCCGTTGTTATATGTTGTTAAAATTAGAGATTTTGTTGTTATACCATCTATTACTTACCCGAAAAAAGGAATGTTTTAGTTCATTCATTTCACTCATGTGACTGGCCTGTTAGTCTAGTGGTTAGTGACCCTGACTGCTAAGAAGGAGGTCGTGGGTTCGATTCCCACCCAGGAGAAATCTTTGTGTGATGAGCACAATTATTTGTACTGTGTCTGGGTGTAATTTATCTATAATGTGTATGTATTTAGAGGGTAAGTAATAGATGATATAACAACAAAATCTCTAATTTTAAAGAATAATAAAGCTGAAGAGTTTGTTTGTTTCTTTGGTTGAACGCGCTAATCTCAGGAACGAGTGGACCGAATTGAAAAAATATTTTTGTGTTGGATAGCCTATTTATTGAGGAAGGCAAAAGGAGCAAGGCAGCAAGCAACGAAAAATAGACGAAAACTGGCAGGACAAAGTCGCGGGCAGAAGCTAGTGTATGATATTCAGTACATGATTCTAGTGGAAAAAATTTTTTGGCTATCTAAGTTGCGAAAAGACTACGAACTAAAAGAAACTATAAGAGTTCCTCATTGACTACGGAACCCTAGTAAAAAGTGTCCATCATTAGAAGATAAAAAAGCTTTTTAGAGGATCAAATTAATCATCACCATCTGCTTGCCTTTTCCCAACTATGTTAGGGTCGGCTTCCAGTCTAACCGGATGCAGCTGAGTACCAGTATTTCACATGGAGCGACTGCCTATCTGACCTCCACAACCCAGTTACTGGGTAATACGATACGCCTTGGTAAGACTGGTTGTCAGACTTTTGCTTCTGACGACCCGTAACGACTGTCTAAGATCTACGAAAGACCTGGACCAACGGTTTAACGTGCTTTCCGAGGCACGGAAGGGTCTTGGGTATGTAAAGATGGTCACCCATCCACGGACCAACCGCGGCACGCGAAGCTTAACCAGGGGGCTTACTCTTCAACCTAATTTTTATACCAATCTAATGCCAATACGAATCAAATGTTAATTTTGCATACACGTAATTCGGTACTCTTGAAAACAATATTGTCAACATTGGAACAACAACAACGCCCGATCTCGATTCCACTTAGTTCTAAAAAATGGACACCCAATTTTAAAACATTTTGGCGCTAGCGTCGAACTCAAGAATACGATAAGTCTAAGTTCCAATGTCAATCGATCGGAGTTAAAATCAAGAGTAAGCACCCTGATCGATCGACCAGTACGGCTGTTTTTGCTTAGCCACAAGAGGATTAATTAAATATTTCGTCAAATAATATCTTACCTCAATCTCGTTGCTAGGGAAGTCAAAGTCCGTGTCACATCCGACCACGTTTGACTCGTTTATCTCACAGTCTATTTGATCGTCATAGCCATTGTAATCACCATCATCATCAATGTCCAACGGTGGTACCTTCACTTCTATGCTATTGTCTTTCTCCTTCTTTTTGACCTTTAATTAATTAAATAAATAAGTACTTCTTCTTCTTCTTAGCGTTCCGATGGCAAAAATAACATGAAGAAAAAATATGTTAGTATACACTAGTGATGTGCCGGATATCCGTATCCGTATCCACGGATATCCGACGGAGAAGAGGGATCCGTATCCGTGATTTTTCAAAACATAGATGAAATTCTATAGAACCGTTGCGCGCAACGCGTTGTTAAAAGCGCAAAGAGGCGATTGAGTCAGAAATAGTGATGTATCGAATCGTTAAAAATATATATCCGCGGATACGGATACGGATATTAGGTGTCATAGGTGTCAAGATCCGCGGATACGGATATTAACTTTCTTACCCAATCGGTATCGATGCGCGTGACCTTGAAACGATCGTTGACGCTTTGCTTGACAGGACATGATTCAACTTGCATTGCGCGGGTCTTTCGTATAGTTTAGTCACTAAATATTTGATTTAAAAAAATAAAAAATACTCTGAATGGAGTTTAATAGTTTTTCATTGCTACCTAATCACCTTAATATAGAATTTCATCCATGTATTGAAAATTAATAGGGTAAAAGATCCGCCACAAAAAGTGACGGATGCGGATCTTTCTTCTCCGTCGGATATCCGCGGGCACGGATTTCCAGAACATCACTAGTTAGGCCTCATATCTACATTAGTCTACTTTTTATTGATATACCACGTGAGACATACAAACACTCACCTTATTGGCTAACGGTTCTTCATCACTAAAATCAACTTCTTCTTTAAAGAATAATACGTCGGTGACTGATTCCTCTGTCTTGATGTGTATGTCCGATATGGTGGCTGTCTCTATGGGGGATATGGAGAGCGGCAGTGTGGTGCGGTGGGATACGGCGATCGAGTGGATCTGTGAGGTTGTCAGCTGTAAAATAAACAATTAAAATATTTACTTTTAATATTAAAATGAAAGGTTTTATCGTGTATCGTCACGAGAACCAAACTTGTAGCTTTGGATCGCCCATTTATCGAGGAAGGCTATAAGGGTCGGTTCACATCTGACGGAAGATGCGTCGAGCGTATCATCGGTCGCGTCTATTCAGTTTAATAGTGTGTTTTCATATCTGACGGAAGATGCGTCGGGCGTAACTTGTACTTCCGTGATAAATCGTTCTGTATCAAACATTTTCAATGCAAAAAAACTTCGAACGGTCTGTACACAAACGATCTCCGCTGATATTATGCCTAGTCTGAATGCACCAGTCAAAATACAGGTTGCGGAACGTTGCCGCTCTTTACGTTGGCCGACAATGCGTTGACGGAAACGGAACAGACGCTGTACGCTCGACGCACTAACGCATCTTCGGTTAAGTGTGAAAGGTTGAATGTTTTCTCATATAATTGTCTGTTCTGGCGTTACGCGACCGATGATACGCGACGCATCTTCCGTCAGATGTGAACCGACCCTATAACATCACGCTAGGTTTCTTAGAAGCTGAGCTAAAAGGAAAAACCGGCCAAGTGCGAGTCGGACTCGCGCACCGAGGGTTCCGTACAAACCTGTAGGTATTCTCGGTTTAAAAATAAATGTTTTTTTTTTTATTTTATATTTCAGTTGATTGAATGTAAGGTAAATTGCGGTTTACGATTTATGACGTTTTAAAAAAAACTACTCACTCGATCTCGTTCAAAACAATTTTCGGTGGTAGTTTACATGGTAATGTACATCATATATTTTTTTTAGTTTTATCATTCTATTATTTTAGAAGTTACGGGGGGGGGGACACACATTTTACCACTTTGGAAGTATCTCTCGCGCAAACTATTCAGTTTAGAAAAAAATGATAATAGAAACCTCATCAACATTTTTGAAGACCTATTCATAGATACCCCACACGTATGGGTTTGATGAAAAAAAACATTTTTGAGTTTTAGTTCTATGTATGGGGAACCCCAAAATTTATAGTTTTTTTTTCTATTTTAGTGTGAAAATCTTAATGCGGTTCACTGAATACATCTACTTACCAAGTTTCAACAGCATAGCTCTTATAGTTTCGGAAAAAAGTGGCTGTGACATACGGACGGACGGACGGACGGACAGACAGACAGACAGACAGACATGACGAATCTATAAGGTTTCCGTTTTTTGCCATTTGGCAACGGAACCCTAAAAAGTCGCAGTAATACGCAGTACTCGCGCGGGCAGGCGATTCGAAGCGACGGGGTGGATCAGGAGAGCATGAAATTTGACGCGGACGAAGTCGCGGCCAGAAGCTAGTTTTTAATAATGGTAGAAAATTTTAATGCATTTTTTATATGACCATAACCATGGTCATATGAAAAATGCATTCAAATTATGTTTATCCTGTCCTCCAGACCGTATTCCGGCTATGGTGGCCAATCTCAAAGGAGACTAGCCATCGGTACGGGAGGTATTATAGTGCTCAAGTGTGTGCGCAGACACAGGATCACTCACTGTTCCCTCACTCTCATAGTCCGATGGGACGGCAATCCGACACGACCGGAGAGAGATCAGGCGCAGGACCAACGGTGACACGTGTGCCCCGAGGCACGGGTGTTTCAGACCAACTTCCAAAATCCAGGCTGTGTTACTAAGAAATTCCTAATGGAAAAACCCAATAACACTTTGGCCGACCTGGGAATCGAACCCGGGAACCCACACTCAGCAGTCGCGCTTTTGAACACGAGACCAACTAGGAAGTTCTTTAACTATGATCCAATGGAGTCATCATATGTTTTTAAATTCACTACTTACAAGCCGACTCTTCATTTCAGCATACTTCATGAGCTCCTGTGACTTCTGACACCTCACCCTGAAGGCGTCACACTTCAGGAGCAAGGCACAGCAGAAGCTGCATAGGTACTGTGGGTAGTTATCGGCTGGGGATACCTGCAACATTTGGTTTTTTTCTTATATTCAGTGAAAATCATCAGTTTCTCGCCCTTATACAAATGTATTCACAAGACATTTTTCCATTGTTCTGTTTCAGCCAAAACACTCTAGTACTTGACACAGGCCTCCCTCAATTTCTGGCAGCTGCAGTATGGTGGAAAAATGGAAAGAGAATGCTGCTGCCCATTTTCTAGTAAGTCCCTTGGAGGCTTGGACCTGAATGCAGAATCTACTCAATAAACTTGACCGCCTTCTAAATAACTGCATTTGATTCGTTTTCAATCTTCGTAAGTACGATCATGTGTCTGAGCACCGGTTGCTTTTAAAATGGCTACCCATCCGTCAGCGCAGAGAGTTAAGGGCTCTGTTAATGCTGTTTTCTATTCTTGACAAACCCACTTCTCCGTCTTACCTGACTTCCCAGGTTCAATACTTGTGCTCTGCGCATAGTAAAAATCTCCGTTCCACTCACAATCGTCTTCTACTATGTACTTCTCACCGCTCTGGTTTCATTAAATCTTCTTTCTTTGTCCAGGCGGTCTTTCTATGGAATGCGCTTCCTCTGAATATCAGGTTGGCAACCAGTCGGTTTTCGTCCAGTGAAGGCACGTGAGCATATTCATAAGAAGTTGGCAGAATCATCCCAGCGCTGATTTGCTGGATTCGTTTTCTCCTCTACCTATCGTTATTTCTCCAGACAATGTTTATTTTCGTTATATATATATGTATGTATGTATCTATGTATATATCTATGTATTTGTATGTATTTTTTTTCCGAATTATCTATCCCTATGTTGCACCTGCCATGTTTTGTCTCTGCATAACCCTAAGGTTGACTGGTAGAAAATTCCTCAGGCATTAAGTCCGCCTTTGTACAGTATTTTTTACTTGTGCATAAAGTTTTAATAAATAAATAAATAAATCGAGGTTGTTTCTTCTGACTACTCTGAGAAGAAAAGCCGAAACAAACTCAGAAGTCAGTGAGTTTTAAAGTCTAGACAACTTAGTCCTCAAGTAAAGGCCATGTAGATTGGTGTATTTGTTAACGGTAGGACTTCGGATAGCCGGGCGTCGATTTCAGGGGTGGTAGGGGGGAGGGGGGGAGGGGGAGGAGGTGTAGAGCCCCCCCTGTGAAGGAAAAGCGTCGATACCCCCGCATTATTGAGATTTTTTTTTTTTAATATTCTAACCTAACTTTCGAATTTTCGTGTATCAACGTCGATTTAAAGGCCGGAAGAGGTGTGGAGTTGACGAATAAAACGAAGGGGAAGTAGCAACGCTCGACAGGACACTTCACTGACAGGGCTCGTCAACAGAATCAAGTCGTTTCTGGCACTCGCCGGCCGCTGCCGCGGCACCACTCGCTTCGCTCGCTCGGCTCGTGCATAGGTGGTCACAGTTTTAACCTAACCTAACCTAATCTCCCCAAACTATGTCACTTCTGGCACTCGCCGGCCGCTGCCGCGGCACCGCTCGCTTCGCTCGCTCGGCTCGTGCATAGGAGGTCACAGTTTTAATCTAACCTAACCTAACCACCCCAAACCATGTCGCTTCTGGCACTCGCCGGCCGCTGCCGCGGCACCGCTCGCTTCGCTCGCTCGGCTCGTGCATAGGAGGTCACAGTTTTAACCTAACCTAACCTAACCTCCCAAACCATGTCGGATCTGCCCCGGAGGGTTTTTAGTAGTACGTAAACGCTCTCAACTGCTAGGGACACAAACGATGACTGACAGGTCAGATCGTTTAACAGCAAACCATAGCATAGATTTACGTTTGGTTTCATTTATCGGTAATAGTCGGTAAATTTTTACAAGTGTTTTGCATCATAATTATGAAGTCAAACATCTTAGTGCGTTTACCTTACTTGAAAAGAAACGTTTAATGGCGAGACGAAATGTCAAAGTGACAAAATATTGCAAAATTTTACGATTTTAATTTTTTTTTTTTTTCGGTAACTATTTAATTTCGACACTTAGAATTTTACGTGGAGGTTTCTAATAATATGATCTTTACGTAAAAAAAATATGGACTCCCAAATCGACGTCAGGTAATACGAAACTTAGCCGATTTCAGTGATTGACTTGATTTTAAATAATTTAACAGACATAGGTACTTTTACAATTAAAATTCTGCATTTCCATAAGTTTTAACACACAACGTTAAAGATCGTTTCAATTATTGTCTTATAAGAATTAGGTCCTTTTTATTTTTTCGCGGATTATGGATAATAAAGGTATTGAAATAAATGTAAAATTCTTTATACCTAAATTAAGAAAAGTTTTAGGACAAATCTCACAAAGGGTTTAAAAATAAGGTCAACGCTATGGTATGGTAGGTATGTAAACAAAACCTTAACTTAGACATAAACAATATTAAAAAAAAAATAACAACAAACTTACTTGAATTCCACTGATTATCTCGAATAGATTTTTGAGTTTGTATTTGTATAAATCGTACAGATTTACGCTAGTAGCAAGGCAGACCCGACATGCTAGTAAATCTTCCATTATATTTGGTGAAGTTAAAAACAATTTTAACACATAATTAACGAATATTTCAATAAAAAAACAAACAAAAATACCTAAATTGTAGTGTCAAACAAGTAGTTTACGCTCACAGATAAAAAATATAATTGATTTGACATTTCACAGTACAGTGTCAAAAAAGGTATTTTTAATTTTTTTTATACAAAATGTGATTTGAAACTACAAATTGACGAAGGGGAAAATAATATTTAGTTATAATAATGCAATTTTTTTTAATTCGACGCCTGGTTAGCGCAAATTAGAAATAATGGATGTAAAACACAAATTAGTCAGTCAACGCGGTCAGTGATGTCAACTACGTTACTAAACTATAGTCTGAAAGTGAAAAATCGAGTCGAGAAGAAAATAGTAATTTTAAAAAATAACCACAAAGGTCTTACAGAAAAAATATGTTAGTTTATAAAAATCTGGTCACTGAACATAAAATCTAGAACTCAAGAAAAAAACGACTCTGTTATGTAGTACAAGCCAATGCGAAGTGAAATAGCGATGCATGATCACACGGACTACCTGCACCAATGACTTCGCGCAGTGCCCTGTAGCCTGTGCCTTCAAGCCTCGTCTCTAGTTGACACCTCGGGGTAAGGTGCAAGTATCCCACCAGGAACGCTGGCCCCAGCCGTCCCGATAGGGCGTTGTGCCAGCTTCCCAAAATAGACTACACAGTACACACCGTTATGCAGTACATTGGTCACTTGCCCAACTCAAGGCTTCTTTAACTTGCTGATTATAGACGCATTTTGTATTATAGTATTAACTTAATATACGTAAATAATCTGTTATAATGTTGTGTAAGTACTCACTGTATGTAGTTGTAAATATCTTTAGCCTTTAGTATTATTATTATACTTGTTTCTTTCAAAATAAGGTTGGGAGATATATTTATATACAAGCCAAAATATGTTATATGCGTTGCATGGCCACATGGACTGCCTGCACCAATAGCACCGCACAGCGCCTTGCACCCCGGGACACCCTGTGGGCTCACACACTAGTGTTTAAAATGAAGCGTCAAAGCCGCCATTGTTTCCCTTGTATCCCGTATTGTACAGTCTCTAAAATAATAGACTACCATGTGTAGTGCATATTATGTGTTTCATATGGTTTTGATCAAGTGTTAACTTTACTAATAACTAAAAACTTTTTCAATATATCAATAACAAGAACCTCCGGATGATTTATCATACACATGTGTTTTTATTGTCTGGATTTGTGCGCGGTTGATGGCAATAGGCTCGCCCCCTATTACATGGGACTTAAACATAACAGGCGAAATGTGGGTGTACTATAGGTACACCTCTGCCCAACCCTTCGGGGAAACAAGGCGTGATGTTATGTTATGTTTTATGTGTTTTCACAAGCTTATTTTATACGCTTTAACCCATTCAGTACCGTAATTACAGACACAATTAAAAACCATTGTGTCTATACCAAATGTGGTATCTCAGGGACTTAGAGGTTAATCTAATCAATGATCTGGCCATTCTCACCAACAAGCAAAAAAAATCTATCTCTTTTAAAAATCACGACTTTAACTTGAAAAATTAAAACCGCGTCAATAATCGCCTAAAAAACACCCATCTCACTAATAAAGGATTCACATCACGTCATGTCGTCGCATCACTAACAACACCACACAGAAAATAGAAACTAAGATGGCCGCGGCATAGAAAATTAATATCAGTTTTATCGTTACATTACTAATCTGTGCTTGAAAAATCTCCGCTATGTCGGACGATATGTTCTACTGTTCTTTTGTGAGCATCCACTATATTATCTGTGAATGCGGAGAAACATTTCCTACCGAAGAGGAATTAAAAGCGCATTTGGAAAAGGATCACTCACTGAAAAAGGAGAAAAAAGAATATAAATGTGGGGTGGTAAGTTCGTAATTATTATGTATATTTATAGTTTTTCTGTTTTTGGAGGAATTAGCTGGAAACTTTGTTTTCTTGGTGGTTCGGGCTGATCGATAATCGGTGGATGTTAATAAAAGAATACTCATTCGTCATTTGACAAGGAGTATAGTTACTACGTAGGTTGTCTAACTTACCAAGAATTGACCACAAAACTGCTAAGTGTTTTTGGAGGATGCCAAATGTTTTCTAACTGCTAAAGAACAGGCAATTAAGCAGTTTTGTCCTCTAATTTACCAAAATGTGTACCTATGCATTTACTTCTGAATGTAGTAAATACTCCTAACAATAGCCGTACTTTGGTAAACCAATAATAAAAAAACAACATTCTTGAAGTATGTATTCCATTATGGAGCATGTTCTTTTAGCAAGATATTATACAGCCTCAGTCTAGTGGTGCAAAGCACTACTGTTGAACATGAGGTCCTGGGTTCAATTCCCAGTTCAGGCAAAAGTAATTTTTCAATAGCAATTCTGGAATCTGGATTCTTGCCCAGTTGATGGCAAGCTTCTTTGGTAAGATGGAACATATTTTTTGGCTATAAAAGATACCCAAGTATCTAAAAACCTCCCTTTTCTAAAAAAGTGTTCTGCAAATAATGACACATTTTTTTTACTAAGGTGTAGAGTTTGTGAAGTTAGGGCTTGTAAACTGAAACTTATTGAGAAAACTGAAGGGGTCCACTAGGACCGATCCTGCCAGGGTCGTGAGATTTGTTCGTAAGAGTTACCGTGGCCCTGGCACAGGCAAATGAAAGAACACGGGTGGGTTTTAGTCAGTAAAAGTCTAACCACTAATCGGCCCTTGACCTATTTTATACGGGACCTCTTAAGTACACCTTTTCAAACAAGTTGATTTTTGTATTTTGCAAGTAGGTACCGTAAATTTTTTTTATATTAGTTCAAGCACTTTGCTTGAACTAATATAAAAACATTTGTGAGAGACGAGCCGAAGATGGCATTGAATACCTGTTATACTGTGTGATGAAGTTTACAGTGTTAATTTTGTGATATTAATAAAAATACTAATACTTGGACCCTGCTCCTGATGCAGATGGGTCACATATTTATTTTCTGACATGTAATTTTTTTATATTTTTAAATGTTTTTGTAAAAAATATTTAAAAATATACATAGTATGTCAGAAAATAAAGAAATGAGAAAAGCAATACTTTTAATAGCATGGATATGATAATGTGTTTTATGTGTGTGTACGAGTATATGTGAGGCATATCTCAGATATCTTTTTAGCATCATGATTTTTCCATTTCAGTGCGAAACTTTATTCAGTACGGAGCAGGCCTGTGTGGAGCACTATGGCGAGAACCACATTGAGATCAAAGAAGAACTTGAGTATGTGGAAGAGCCGGACTATGTAGAGGATCACGGATATGTTGAGGAACACGGCTATGTGGAGGAACATGGCTATGTGGAGGAACACGGCTATGTGGAGGAACACGGCTATGTGGAGGAACATGACTACGTGGGGACCGAGAACGTTGAGGGAGGAGATGGCGTAGAGATAGTATGTATAACGTAACAACAACTTGTTTCCTCAAAGGGTTTTATAGTAGGGCTGGGTGTACTATAGGTGGTAGTGTTGCAAAGGACTCGAGTCCTCGAGTCGTAATTTTAAAGACTCGACTCAATTATGCAAGACTCGGTATGCTCAAAATGCTCGAAGTCTAGATTCAAGCCGAGCCCGAGTCATTGTCGAGTCTAAAAAAGGGACTCGAGTTTTAAAAAGGACTCGAGTCTTAAATACGACTCGAGTTTGAAAATGAACTCGAGTCTTGTAGCTCATCATTCGGAAAAACGACAGATTTTTTTGTTAGCAAAGTTACATCATAACCACTAATTTGAATTTATTGCCTTCTTTCGAGTCTTTTCGAATGATGAGGTGGTACAAGTTTCATCTTCATGCTTCGAGTTTTTCTTTAAGACTCGAGTTCTTTTTAAGACTCGAGTGCTTATCTGTAGACTCCGAGCCTTTTGAGCACACTGAGTCTTGCATAATTGAGTCGAGTCTTTAAAATTAGGACTCGAGAACTCGAGTCCTTTGCAACTCTAATAGGTGGTCGGTGCAACATCATCAGCAGCCTATAATGTTCGCACCGCTGGGACACAGGCCTCGTCTTGCTGATAGGGATAGGGCTACAACCCCGCGGGCCCAGTGCGGGTTGGTAGATGTCACATGTTTTCGAATTTTTGGTTCTGAGATATGCCTGTTACCTCACGATATTTTCTTTCATCGTTTTGAGAGCAGTGGTGATGAAATAATTTTCACACAGCCAAGCCCCTGCTTGGGTTCGAACTTACGGCCTAGTACTCGTAAATCGCGGCCGTTACCACGGGGCCACCACTGCTATCAGTACAACATACCAACCACAAATATAGTAGACCCCCGGTAATCCAGCCCCTGTCTAATCCGGCACTCCCTGTAATCCGACATGTCTATTATTATTGAATATTTTTACGTCGTCTTGGAAAAAGTTATGGCCAGATATAGTCGCCACTTCTTGCAACGATCCACAAATCAGTGTAACTTCAGAAGTAATACAGCTAGTTGCTGCTGAAGCACAAATAACAAAATTTGACATACATAATAAAGTATGATTTGTAGTTCAGAGTAAAACATATAGAATCTTATCATTAGATCTGTAATTTGTCGGATTGCTAGGTACTCTTTTGTAAAAAAGAACCGGACTATTGGGGGTGTTAGGCGGTACTCTATAATCTGACAAATTCGATGGTCCGACACTGCCCTGCAAAATGTTTGTCTGATTACTGGGGGTACACTGTAAATTGGTATAAGGTCAGGACTTAAATGAGTTTTGGAATAAGTCCTTGGAAGAGAACAGAGCATTATGTTTTTAAATTCATATATTGACTTAAACTGCATCCTTTCCAGACCTTCGAAGATGTGGTTGAGGAAGAAATTCCTTGTCCGGAGCCCAAAATTAAGGGCAAGAAGGATAAGAAGACCAAAGCTTACTACAACACAAAGAACATTGTCTGCGAAGTGTGCGGGAAGAGATATGCGGTGAGTTGTTTGTGGTTTAGTCTAGCATAAAGTATTAAGTTTAAAAAAAAAAAAACATACCTAGAATGTACTAAGAAGGTGTACTTATTATATCAATATGTACGACTGACCTGTTAGTCTAGTTGTTAGTGACCCTGACCAGGCCTGTCTCACTTCCATACAAGCGGCGCAAAATCCCCGAGATATTTACCTACTATTCTGGAAAACAACCTAATTTCAACCTTTTGCATTGCGTATAGCGTTCAAAGTACAATAACTGTCTGCCGTCTCGCTTCAATCTGCTAGGGCAGTCAGAGAGGTACTACTTTATATCTTTTTGTCTTTTTTGTTTTTTTCTGGCGCCTCCATCACTCACGACACAGAACTGATTAGATTTCCAACAGATTAACAGCACAGAATATACAATAGTAGGTACTTTACGGTATTAACAGTTTACTTTTGATCCGCGGGTGCGTGCGCTGCGTGTGCGACAAGTCGAGCGAGTGCAAACCTATTGAGACTAGTACGGTGGCCGGACGCTTGCGTTTATCATACCTAAACTCGGGAGTGAAACTTGTGTACCGTAAGGTACTAATATATATTCTGTGCCCTGACTGCTAAGACTGAGGTTGTGGCTACGATTCCCACCCAGGACAAATCTTTGTGTGATGAGCACAACCATTTGTTCTGTGTCTGGGTGTAATTTATCTATCATATGTATGTATTTAGAAATATATAAGTATACTAGCTTCTGCCCGCGACTTTGTACGCGTCAAATATTTCCTCCCCTGACCCGTCGCATCGCAGCCTGCCAGTATTCGTCAATTTTTAGGGTTCCGTTGCCAAATGGCAAAAAACAGAACCCTTATAGATTCGTCATGTCTGTCTGTCTGTCCGTCCGTCCGTATGTCACAGCCATTTTATTCCGAAACTATAAGAGCTATGCTGTTGAAACTTGGTAAGTAGATGTATTCTGTGAACCGCATTAAGATTTTTACACTAAAATAGAAAAAAAACAATAAATTTTGGGGTTCCCCATACATAGAACTGAAACTCAAAAATGTTTTTTTTCATCAAACCCATACGTGTGGGGTATCTATGAATAGGTCTTCAAAAATGGTAATGAGGTTTCTATTATCATTTTTTTTCTAAACTGAATAGTTTGCGCGAGAGACACTTCCAAAGTGGTAAAATGTGTGTCCCCCCCCCCCGTAACTTCTAAAATAAGAGACTGACAAAACTAAAAAAAATATATGATGTACATTACCATGTAAACTACCACCGAAAATTGGTTTGAACGAGATCGAGTGAGTAGTTTTTTTTTAAAACGTCATTAATCGTAAACCGCAATTTACCTTACATTCAATCAATTTAAATATAAAAATTAAAATAATATATATTTTTAAACCGAAAATACGTACAGGTTTGTACGGAACCCTCGGTGCGGAGTCCGACTCGCACTTGGCCGGTTTTTTTGTTGCTGCTCCGCTCCTTTGGTCGTAGCGTGATGTTATATACCCAACTCAAAAATATTGTATTTTTTAATTCGAACCAGTAATTCCTGAGATTAGCGCATTCCACCCCCCATTTTATGGAAGTGGGGGGTTAGAAAGAGACAAAAAGTAGCCTATGTCACTCTCCAACCCTTCAACTATCTCCACTTAAAAAATCACGTCAATTCGTCGCTCCGTTTTGCCGTGAAAGACGGACAAACACACACACACACTTTCCCATTTATAATATTAGTATGGATTTATCAGTTGTCAGGTTGCCATAGTACAGGCTCTGCCTAGTCTGGGATCAGATAACAGTGTGTTGGTTGTCCTAAGATATTTATATTTGCCTAGCCTCTTCCCAACTATATTTGGGTCACCGAAGACTTCCTCGTTGGTCTTGTGGTAACAAGCGCTTCTGCTGAGCATGAGGTCCTGGGTTTGATTCCCAGGTGGGAAAACTGTTATTAGGTTTTTCTATCTATAATTTCTCAGTAGCAGCCCGGAGTCTGGATTTGTGCGCGGTTGATGGCAATAGGCTCGCCCCCTATTACATGGGACTTAAACATAACAGGCGAAATGTGGGTGTACTGTAGGTACACCTCTGCTCAACCCTTCTGGGGAAACAAGGCGTGATTTTATGTTTGGGTCAGCTTCCAGTCTAACCGGTGGCAACTGTATGCCAGTACCTATGTATTTTTAACCGACGAAAAAAAAGGAGGAGGTTATCAATTCGACGCGTATATTTTTTTTTTTTTAATGTATGACCACGCATAACTTTGTACATGGTAGTCCGATTGTGATAATTCTTTTTTTATTGGAAAGGGTATACTCCCAAGGTGGTCCCATATAAATTTGGAAAACAAAATCGAACGCTAAGGGTCGGCAAACAGGGGATGATTGATTGTTCACTCACTGATTGTAATGTATAACCACGCATAACTTTATACAGAGTAGTCCCATTTTGATAATTCTTTCTTCATTGGATGAGGTATACCTTGCCAAGTATTATTAGTGCATTCAAGCCACAATAAAATATAAAATAAAAACTTTTTAACAAAAAATTAAACCGCCGAAAAAACTGAAAAGCAAAAAATAATAAACCTTAAAATTATGAGTCGGCGCTTTGAGTGATCTTTGTTCATTGATTTTTCAGCGCCGACTCATAATTGGTGTGGTTTTTTACATGGAGCGACTGCCGCCTATCTGACCTCCACAACCCAGTTACTGGGTAATACGATATCCTTTGGTAAGACTGGTTGTCAGACTTTCGGGCTTCTGACGACCCGTAACGACTGTCTAAGATCTACGAATGACAGCCGGGACCAACGGCTTAACGTGCTTTCCGAGGCACGGAAGGGTCTTGGTATGTAGAGATGGTCACCCATCCGCGGACGAACCGCGGCAAGCGTAGCTTAACCTGAACGATATTATTTTGTCTCGTTACAGTCCAACGCAGCCCTGAAGTACCACCAACGTGTTCACACTGGAGAGAGACCGTACAAGTGTAACGAATGCTCCAAGAGCTTCACTATGCCGTTGTTCTTGCAGGTAAGGATAGAAATAAAAGAACATTTCAAACAATAATCTACATCAACATAATCTGCTTAGCCTGTTCCCAATGATTTTACGTAAAGTTCCGCATCGCAATAGCGTTTACCGCGCATTATACAATATATAAGGTGTATCTATTCATACACGAAATATTTTAAGAGGTACACCTGTAGGTGGTAAAGAAGCTATAGCAACGAACAAAAAAATTTTTAAATGTATTTTTTTCGAAATTTAATATTTATGAATAATTTGACGCACATGAGAAATACTGGCTCCTTCTTATTTTTTACGGCCCGAGACACCGCGGCCATGCTCGTGCCGTCCGGTCGCCGCCCTCGCAGTGTCAGGCGGGCCATTCCTAGAATTTGGAGTAAAGGTTTTATGCAAAACGTCTCAAGCAGTTTTAAAATTATAATAATTACGAAAATTCAAAAACGCTTAGATAAAAAAAATATTTTTGCTTCTATAGCTTCTTTACCACCTACAGGTGTACCTCTTAAAATATTTCGTGTATGAATAGATACACCTTATATATATAATTACTAGCTGACCGTACAGACATTGTCCTGTTTCCTAGAACTCGATAGCAGCGCCACCTACCGGGTGCAATAGTGAATCTAAACCATCCAGGGTGCCACCCAAATGCATACAAAAAAATTCATTCAAATTGGTCCAGCTGTTTAGGACGAGTTCAGTGACATACACACGTACAGTAGAATTATATATATAAAGATATACAAAAATTGAAAAGTGTATGCCTAGATGGTTTGGTTATGTTGAGAGGATGAATGAAGGACGACTCACAAAAGGTATTTACAAGGCAGATGTGAGTGGAAACACCGGGAGGGGACGCCCTAGGAGGACATATAGTGACCTTATTGGTGATGTTCTTCAGAAAGGTCAGGTGCGTAGTACTCGCAACCGGCGTGTGTGTATGACCAGGTGTATGAACTTAAACGAGGCAATAAGAGTGTGTAAGGGTCCCAGCAGGTGGCTAGGTGTCTGCCTACCCCCGAGGGACAAAAGCGTGAGTTTATGTATTTACGTCTACAAATCTCCAAGATCTAAAGTATATTCTATATATTTTCAGATTCACATGCGTACACACACCGGGGAGCGTCCTTACGAGTGCAATCTTTGTCCCAAAGCGTTCAGCAATAAGGCTGCCTTGTTACGTCACAATAGAGTGAGTATTTTCTGAATTTATTTTCTATAAAAATAAGTTAACAAGCAATCATATTTTTTAATAGGTGGACTATTAAATAAAACCGGTCTAGAGAGAGTCGGACTTGCGCATTGAGATATCCGTACCATCATATACAGGAAAAAAAATAAACCAGAGCGCAAATTTTTTTTGGTGTTTCAGTATCAGTAATAGAACACATTTTAACTATTTTTTCAATACTTTTTTTTTTTTAATTTTTATCGGACTGAGTCAGTAAACTGTGGACATCGACAGTAGGAATAGGTCAGTAACCAAAAATAATTACGTGATATTTGCCAATATCCCACCCCACTTGAGTTAGAGTGAGATTCTCCCCCCCACTTGAGTTAGAGTGAGATTCTCCCGCCCAATTGAGTTAGAGTGAGATTCTCCCGCCCAATTGAGTTAGAGTAAGATTCCCCCCCCCACCCCACTTGAGTTAGAGTGAGATTCTCCCCCCCACTTGAGTTAGAGTAAGATTCCTACCCCACTTGTGTTAGAGTGAGATTCTCCCGCCCAATTGAGTTAGAGTAAGATTCCCTCCCCACCCCACTTGAGTTAGAGTGAGATTCTCCCGCCCAATTGAGTTAGAGTAAGATTCCTACCCCACTTGTGTTAGAGTGAGATTCTCCCGCCCAATTGAGTTAGAGTAAGATTCCCTCCCCACCCCACTTGAGTTAGAGTGAGATTCTCCCGCCCAATTGAGTTAGAGTAAGATTCCTACCCCACTTGTGTTAGAGTGAGATTCTCCCGCCCAATTGAGTTAGAGTAAGATTCCCCCCCCCACTTGAGTTAGATTGAGATTCTCCCTCCCCTCTCCTAAACGCCTCACGTTATTATTGGACTCCTATTTGTTTTTTCTGGTTCGGAAATCATCTAATCACGTCTTCCGCTTCGGGTGGAACGGGAGGGCGTGTCAGACTTTTACTGACAAACCCCACCCGTGTTCTTCCAGTTGCCTATTTGCCAGGGTCACGGTAACTCTTTCGAACAGATCTGGCGACCCTGGCAGACGGGACGCCCCCTTATTAACCTGCCTCAAAAAATCCATCTTCAATATCTTCCAGGTCCACACTGGAGTGAAACCGTACGAGTGTCCGGAGTGTGGAAAGTTCTTCACTCAGTCCAACTCGATGAAACTCCACGTGAATACTGTCCACCTGAAGATGCCGGCGCCCTACAAGAGTAAGACGAGACGGAATAAGGCCAAGGAGCGGGAAATGCTACGCGAGGCCATCCTCAGGGTCATTGATAGTGAGGACAGTACTGCCGGTAAGAGATTTGATATAAACATCATCACCATCATCAGCATATATTCCCACTGTTGGGACAAAGGGCTCTTCTCGGTGACTGGGAATGGGTCATAACGTACCACGCGGGCCCAGTGCGGGTTGGTAGATGTTACATTTCTTTGAATATTTGGTTGTAGGACATGCCGGTTTCCTCACGATGTTTTCTTTCACCGTTTTAAGAGCAGTGGTGATGAAATAATTTACACAAAGTGATCACCAACCCGCCTGCCAAGCGTGGCGATTATGGCAAACTCCCCCAATTTGGGCGAAGCCTTTGTCCAACAGTGGACGTCTTTAAATGATGAAAGTGCCTGCCTGGGTACAAACCCATGACTTACAACTCGGTAAGTCGGGGCTGATACCACTGGGCCACCACGGCTCTTCCTATAATGATGATGATCTTCAAAATGGTTGAGCTGAATGGTTTTGATCCAAACGTCATGTTCGTGATAGTGTTGCAAAGGACTCGAGTCTTCGAGTCGTAATTATAAAGACTCGACTCAATTATGCAAGACTCAGTGTGCTAAAAACGCTCGAAGTCTAGAGTCAAGCACTCGAGTCTTAAAATGGACTTCGAGTCTTGGAATGGACTCGAGTCTTAAAATGGACTCGAGTCTTAGAATGGACTCGAGTCTTAGAATGGACTCGAGTCTTAGAATGGACTCGAGTCTTAGAATGGACTCGAGTCATAGAATGGACTCGAGTCTTAGAATGGGCTCGAGTCTTAGAATGGACTCGAGTCTTAGAATGGACTCGAGTCTTAGAATGGACTCGAGTCTTAGAATGGACTCGAGTCTTAGAATGGACTCTAGTCTAGAGGACTTGAGTCTTAAACATGACTCGAGTCTTAAAAAGGACTCGGGTCTTAAAATGAACTTGGGTCTTAAAGAAAAACTCGGAGCATGAAGATGAGACTTGTAGTTCAAATTAGTGGTTATGATGTAATTATGCGTACAAAAAAATCTGACGAGTTATTCATAGACTCGAATTTATTTTAAGACTTGAGTCCTTTTTAAGAGTCGAGTGGCTGTTAAATGACTCAGGCTCGGCGACTCTAGACTCCGAGCCTTTTGAGCACACTGAGTCTTGCATAATTGAGTCGAGTCTTTAAAATTACCACTCAAGGACTCGAGTCCTTTGCAACACTAGTTCATGGTCGGGCGCTATCAGTAGGGACTGGTTAACGTTTAGCTGCCACGGCTTATTTTAATTTCTGAATTGTTATTTTATTTTTGTTTTAATTGTGGACACTTTAAATGTGCACGTATTTTTACATCGTTTATTATTATTATCAGAAATTGAACATCAAAATTTTGGATGTCTCCTACCCGCCTCATAGCTGGTGCAACAATTTCTCACCTCTTTCACGCCGGGTTAAAATTAGTTTATTTGAAATAAATGCTTTGAGTTCGATGTTCCCACAGCTGGGACTCCGGCTCTAACAGTCTCTTTGATAGATAATTTATAGAAAGAGTATTAACATATATTTTTTTCTTCTTTCCAGCTAAAACCATAAGCCAAAAAAATACCATAACGGAGACAGAAGTACACTTCCTCAAGCCGGATGGCACCATGTTTAAACAGGAAGTGGTGGAAGAAGCAGAGATATTGTACGAAGACGCGGACTCAAGAGAAGTCACCTATGAAGTGGTCTATGAAGAGTAAAATGAAAGTGTTCAAGATTATTTATTTTGTATTTGGTAAACATAATCTATATGTTACTATTAGTAGTGCCAGTTATTTAACTTGACCCTATGTCAAGTTAAATAACTGGCAATATTTTACCGACGCGAGGCATGAAGGGGTCTTGCTATGTAAATGAGATTACAGGATAAATTTTTAACCAGTGCGTAAATTTTAACAAATTAAACTTAAACGAGTTATAATAACCATGGAATTTTCATTTTGATATATCTTGACCAGTCAATTACCGTAATTACAGACAGAATTAAAAAACGATTGTGTCTATACCAAATGTGGTATCTCAGGGACTTAGAGGTTAATACAAAAAAAAATAAGTTATCGTTAACGACAGCTGTTTATTTTGAAACTGGTTTTTATAGTAACTTGCCCGCGGCGCGAAGGTGAACGACTGAGCGTAGCTACGAGTACCTACCAGCTGTTCGATCGGTCAAAATTCTAAGAAGTTCGAAGTACCTACGCCGGCGCGTGGTTACTGACCTATTCTTATTGTCGATATCATATTACGAAATATGTAGGGTGTTCACAGTTTACTGATTTAAGGTCGGAAAAAGTTTAAAAAAAAGTATTGAAAAAATAGTTGAAATGTGTTCTATTACTGACACTGAACCACGAAAAAAATTTGCGCACTGGTTAAATTCTTTTTCCTGTATAATTTATTTAAAAATAAATGTATCTAAACAATACAATGTAAAGAAGTGGGATGTACCTCACTACCTTGTTGGTCTAGTGGTTATTAGCGCTACTGCTAGCATGAAGACGTGGGTTCATTTCCCAAGCCGGACAACAGGAATTTCTCCGGAGTCTAGATTTATCCCCGGTTGATAGCAATTGGCTCGCCCCCTATTACATGGGACCTAAACAAAACTGGTGAAATGTGGGTGTACTATAGGTACATTTCAGCCATAAAACGTCCACTGCTGGACATAATGTCTTCAAATTGGAGGTTTTGTCATAATCGCCACGCTTGGCAGGCGGGTTGGCGATCGCAGTATGGTGGTAAAATGCATAGAGAACGCTGCTGCCTATTCTCTAGTAAGTCCCTTAGTCGCCTTTTACGATACCCACGGGAAGAAATAAGTTGGTGTTATTTTTTACGTCCGACACTACACGTATCACTATAGGTACATCTCTGCCCAACCCTTTAAGCAATAATAGGCATGATGTTTAGTAACTTGACTAATGTATGTAAATATAAAATTAGTTACACACTAATTTTGGGGAAGCAACGGTCATCATAATCTGCCTAGCCTTTTCCTAACTATGTTGGGGTTGGCTTCCAGTCTAACCGGCTGTAGCTGAGTACCAGTATTTTACATGGAGTGACTGCCTATCTGACCTCTACAACCCAGTTACTGGGTAATACGATATCCTTTGGTAAGACTGGTTGTCAGACTTTCGGGTTTCTGATGACCCGTAACGACTGTCTAAGATCTACGAAAGACAGCCGGGACCAACGGGTTAACGTGCTTTCCGAGGCACGGAAGGGTCTTGGTATGTTGAGATGGTCACCCATCCACGAACCAACCGCGGCAAGCGTAGCTTAACCTGAACGATTGACCCGTGCGGCTGTTAGGGAGCGTTCAAGTATTACGTAACGCAATTTTTGAAGATTTTAGGCCCTCCCTCCCCCCATGTCACGCACCGTAACGTTTTTCTGCACCCCCCTTCCCCTCCCTAAATGTTACGTAACATTTAAGTGACCATTAAAGTCACAATTATGTTGAACAAAGTATAATATTTTGAATTTGAAAGATTCTAATTCTCTAGCTTTTTTATTAAAATAAAAAAAATGTTACGTAACGCGTTGTTTAAACACTCTCCCTCCCGCCCTTGTAACGAACCGTAACGTTTTGCAAGACCCCCCCTCCCCCCAAATTGCGTTACGTATTACTTGAATGCTCCCCTTGGGGAAGGAACGATGTCCCATGAAATTAAATTTTTCATTTTTTTTTTTGCAATTAAGTTACTATATAATTTAGAATCGAAGTGAATCTATATCATGTTTTTTAGATGAATTAATACATAAAGGCTGCACATAATTCGGCGGGCCGCTTCGTATTGCAAAATCCTCTGTATATGTTTTGTGATTGTAGTGTAAATAGTAATTAATTACAATTTATTTATTTTTCTTTCACACCTCGTTAAATGATAAATGATTTTATTTCTGTACGTAGGTTTGTACAAACACTTTTACATGTCAATGATATTTTTTTTTTATACTAGATGAGTTCGGCGTTTCCTAACTGACTACTCTGAGAAGAAAGACCGAAACAAACTGCTTACTCTTGATTTTAATTCCGATCGATCGACATTGGAATTTTGACTTTTCGTATTTTCGACGCTAGCACCAAAATGTGTTAAAATTGGGTGTCCATTTTAGAGAACTAAGTGGAATCGAGATCGGGCGTTATTGTTGTTCCAGCGTGTTGACACTATAGTTTTCAAGAGTACCAAATCACGTGTATGCAAAATTGACATTGGAATCGTATTGGCAATAGATTGGAATTAAAATTAGGTTGAAGAGTAAGCCCCCCTGCGCTGGGACCACGGCCCACTCCCTCTCATAGTCCAGCAGTGGGAACATTATAGGGCTGATCATTCTATACAGCGTAAGGAATTTCTCTCTTTATTTTTGTTTCGGGACACGATGCGATGCGATGCGACCCGATGCCTCTATAATGTGCGTTTGGCTGTATTAATATACACAGAAGTTATTTAAAGCACTGAAATGAAGTATGTTTATTTTAAAATTAAGTTCGTTCAATTTATCTGACAACTAATAAAGAGAATTCGTCGGAAAGCTGTTTTTTATTTCTCTTGTGAGTTCTAGGACAAATGTTTGTGTGATGAGCACAATCATTTGTTCTGTGTCTGGGTGTAATTTATCTCTACATCTATACAAATAAATAAAATTGAGTGTCTGTTTGTAATATTAAGATAATCACTTTTTAGTAAGTGTATATGAATGTATATGTTACGGGCAACGTGATTAACTGGGCATTATTAATAAAGACCGGCCATTATTAATAATGCCCAAGAGCGTCGGGCAAAGTGATTAATTTCTCAATTTGACCGGCCATTATTAATAATACCCGACGGCCCGTGGTCCATGTAATAAGTCAGTGTTTGAGATGGCTTGAATTTATCACATGGACCGGGCAGTATGAATAATTCCCTTCTTGTAGCGGGGCAATGTGAGAAATTGGACCGCAGCCGCTGGATGCAATCGGGACTTTCAGGCACGGGGTGCCTGAAAGTCCCGATTGCTCGGGTAGGTTACGTTAGAAGGGGATGGCGGGGTCGATTGAGCGAGTGAAACGAGCGAGTAGATCCCGCCATCCCCTTCGTGGTTATTTTTTTATAAACCACCCAGAAGAAGGAGCCCCGCGTAGCGGGGCTCCGTCGCCCAAGCCCACCCTCGACCATGCTGCCATTTAATATCATGTGTAATGATTATTATGGCGTTTAAATATTATGTCTAATCATTATTACGGCAATTAAAAATATGAAAAACAATACGTATGGCACTCGTATCTTATGGTATCTAAGATTCGGGCAATTAAAAATATGTCATATGTCTTTTAGGGCAAACAAAACATTCGGGCAAATGAAATTCGGGAATATGATGATTATGGTATATGATCTTCGGGTAAACAATAGACAACCAAGAAATTCATATAATACTACAGTTCACCTATTTTATTACTTTGCCCAAGATAGGGTGGGCATTATGCAGTGCGATGCGCGGTCAAATACGGACGTGTTTCCGCTTTGCACGGAGCGAATTTTATTCACGTGTAGCGCGGCCATAGCCGCTGCCCGTACTGTCACTATGAGTTCCAAACCACTCATAGTCAACGAATTGCTGGCTTTCCTGGTCCATGCCATCGACTACATGGACGAGGTGAGCATCCTGCAGATATGCCGGTCCAATTACAAGGAGGATGAGATCAGCAGTGGTAAACTGCTACTGTTCCAGTCACTTGGAAAGCTGGACCAGATGCCGTCTCGCCGCAGAGATGGAACTGAAAAGAGCATTCAAGATATTCTTGATATGTTGAAGAAGTCCGACCCGGACGACGTGCCAGATTTCGTGGCGAAGGAGCTGGGTAAGCTGCCTCCCATCACGTTCGATCACGTCGACGTTACACGGCTGCTAAAGGACATCACTACCTTGAAGGTGGAGATGACCAAGATGCAGTCCCGTATGGAGGTTGCGGAAAAAACCAACACTGAACTGCGAGCGGAAATAACAATGTTGCGCAAAGTGGGTTCAGTAATTGGGTCGCCTGAGGCCTCTAAGGTGAATACACGTCGAGGGGCGCAAAATGCATCAATCGGCAGTTTAGAATCGGCGAACACAAGTGCGTCACCGGCTGCCGATAATGCTGACCAAGCGCTGCCCGCCGCCGCCGTCACCCGCGCCACAACACCGGCTGCGGAAACGTCATACGTAGGTACGTCGACCCCAAACCGTGCCTACGCCGCTATTGTCACCACGAGAAAATCAGGTGTGTCGCAGTCTATGCGGCAGAATAAAATTGGGGAAAACCAGAAGAAGGTTGCACTACCTGCCTTAGCTGCGGTCCGTAGGTCGTTGCCGAGAACGGGCCAAGTTGATGAAGAGGGTTTCACGAAAGTGGAAAGGAAGAAGAAGAAGCCCTGTTCACGAAACCAGTGTGGAACAGCTCCGAGTGGACCCAACATGCTGCTGCGCCCTGCTGTGCCTACGACGCAGCTGTATATTTCACGTCTGCATTACACCACGAAGGTTGAGGAGATCGTGGAGTATGTACGAGTGAAAACGAACTTCACTTTGAGGGTCGAGAAGTTGGAATCGCGCCACAACACGAATTTCAAGTCATTCGTGGTGCGAGTTCCAACTCTTCAAATCGAGACCTACCTCAAGGCAGAGTTTTGGCCGAAGGGTGTCGTGTATCGGCGATTCCGCGGAAGGCTACGCGATACCACGCAGCGCAACACGACGCCGTCACTTCGTGTACAATAGTTTTAAATAGTTTTTTTTTTATTTGTATGTATGTTAGTCTGTAAGGTATTTATGTTATGGGTCTTTGTAGCCCGAAATAAATTGATTTGATTGAATTATTCATAATGGCCGGGAAAAGTGATTAATTATGCTGTTTTAATCACATTGCCCAATTGAGTCGGGCATTAAGAATACAGACCGGCCATTATGAATAGTGCCCGGACTCATCAAATTGCCCGTAACATATACACGGTACATATACGAAAACAACATTATAAATAATCGCATCTATCAGTAATTCGAGGACTGGTTTGTGCAATGAAGACTGTTTGGACCCAGGACGCAAAAACGGTTTCATCGTTGCAAAACATAAAACGGTCTTCGGAAACGGTTCAAAGCACCACTACAAAGAATCGCTAGTATTCGGGAATGATCAGTCAATAGCGGATTGTTGGGGTGAGATTATTTTATTGAATATAAAGCTCGGTAAGTGACGCCCTACCAGGAGGATGTATATTGACCTTATTGGTGATGTTCTTCAGAAGGGTCAGGTGCGTAGTACTCGCAACCGACGTGTGTGTATGACCAGATGTATGAACTTAAACGAGGCAAAAAGAGTGTAAGGGTCGCAGCAGGTGGCGTTCCGTAAATTCTGCCTACCCACATGGGTAAAAGGCATGAGTTTATGTATTACTAATACCGACCGACAGAGGGAAGCGACGTTGTTTTATATTATTATTATAATATAAAACAACGTCGCTTCCCTCTGTCGGTCCCTAAGTATGCTTAGATCTTTAAAACTACGAACTAAGAAGTTTTATACGTATAATATGCAGGCGAAACTGCTGGCAAAAGCTAGTATGTACGAGGGCTGTACTGAAAATTTCGGGAATCAAGGAAGTTACACATTACTATTTAACCCTCAGGGTACGGACTATCAAAAAGTTACGTTCAGTACGGACATGGGTTAGCCTAACCCGGCGACTTTGATTGGGTGTATATCGAGCTGTACTGTGTCAATTTGAATAAATTTTTTTTTCATTTTGTGTGAAATTGTCTCAAAAATATGATAGAATTGTCAGATTAATCATTTAACTGATTGAAAAAAAATTATAATGAAAAATGTGAAAGGGTCTTGAAATTTTTTTGTAAAAAAACGTTTTTTTTTCAAAATGCTGTAACTTTTTGAAAAAAAAAGATATTAACATTCTATAACTCGCGTTTGAAAGGTAAAAAGTAGTTCTTTCAAATGTTCATAACGGTTTTTTGATTTATTTCAAAAACTATATTTTTTAAAAAAAATGAAAATACGCGTTTTTTCGAGTTAGCGAAAAAACGTTGTTTCGTTGATTTATGATGATAAAGGTTAAAAATAATTACTTTGAGCGTAAAAAAATTGTTTCTCAAATATTGTTGAGTAGTATCATATAAATAAATACCAAAAATAATTGTTAAAGACAAATATTTATTATCAAAAGGTTACAAAAATCATATTACATAGTATTGCCGCACTCGCAGCACAGTTTCGCTACGTGCTCTTTACACATCGCCTTATGACATCTAAGACACTTATAAAACGTTTTTCGGTCAAGGGAACTTGGACATAAGTTACATCTCTTTTGCTTTGGAAGTCTATTGTCGATAAACTCATCGCGAATGTCCATTTCTTCTGGCAACTCACGAGAATCCAAAAACTCTTCAATCGTATTTCGCAGACCTATCCTCAGAGTAGGTGTTGCCTTTGGGCGATCATAGTCGCCCGGACGTTTCAGTGGTTATGTAACAAAATTTAGTAGCAAAGATTTCGATATAAGACGTACGTTCAAGTGATTGAGATCTACTACAATACTTCGCTTACACCATGTACAACGCGTTATTTTGAGGTTAGAATCTACAAAATTAAGTTAAGAGTACGTATTCTTACTTACCTTTTTATTCCTCAGCGGCAAACAGACGAAAATTAAAACTTTATATTTTTGAAAATTTTGGATTTTGTAACGTTGGATACGGACTGGGTGTACCAAACCCAAGCACAATGTTCATATGTGTCTAGCTCGGACACAAAGCGGAGACTGACTCTGCCGCTTGGGTCTCTAATAGTGTGTACCTATAAGTTTTTTCCCCCCCTGGTCCGGACCCCCGTCACCGACTTCTCTTCGTATGGCGCTTCTTTCAAATTTCGCTCGGGTTACGGTAACCCAGTCCGTACCCTGAGGGTTAAAAATGTATTCATTGCTTTTCGAAGTATTCTCCGCGAAATTTGACACATTTTTCCATACGATGGAACGCCACACGTAGGCGTCCACAGCTTCTTCAGGTGATGAAAATCTCTGACCACGCAATTTATCTAGACACGCGGCAGCGTGTCAAGCCAAGTTCAAGTAACAGAACTGGCGAGCAGCACCGTGTGTAATATTACACGAACCATTTGGAGCCACTTTTGGCCCCCTCATAACTCAAAAACTATGTCACATAAACGTGTCAAATTTGGCAAATATAGTAAGACTTGCAAGATACATAAGTGCTCCAAATTTCATAAGCACATCTCAAAAGGTTATTTAGATATTAACGTCCAAAAATCGTCATTTTTATCACTGACTGACCTATAGATCAAAACTCTAACCCAGTTCCAGATGACCTAGAAAGTTCAAATTTGGCAAACAGATAGGTAATTAGGTGAGTACCAAGGAATAAATCAGAAACTGGTAAATTTTTATCATTTTATTGTAATTTTTCACTTAATTGATTCTATTAGGAACACTTATAACAAAAACCATTTGGTATTAATTTTGTTATAAGTAAGTACCTACTAATAATTTATGTACAAAAAGTAATGATATCCCATCAAAAACATAAATGTGAAATGAGAGCCAAGTTCAATATTATGATATATGCCTTGGTTGTTGACTTCAACGACAAAAGAATTGAGATCTAAATGGGTGCCAAGTTCAGTGGTCAGTCCTGAAAATGTATAACTACATAAAATATTATTTCTTCTTATAACTTAGGATAATATATTGTAGTGAAAGGTTTGACTTTGCTAGTTTTCATATAAGAATTATATTATAGCCGTCGCAAGTTCTGAACCTGTTACTTGTCAGTTCTCATTTTATTATTCCGAAAATTTGGCTTGTCTCCCAAAAGCCGTCTGCCCGCCCATCACCACTTCCTAGTGCTTTAGCTGGGAAGAAGAAGTGACGCAACAAACTGTCCAGCAGCACAGCTGTCTGTTCAGTTAGAACTTGATTCTATACAAAGTAGTAAAAATTAAGAGACCCAAACCATTTTTGTAAAAAATTTTGGAAAAACGGGAAAAGACATTCCTTTTGGGAGCTTCCCTTGCGTGCGCTGCGTAAACAATTAAAGTTACGAAACAATCGTGTATGACGGAATTGTTCCTCTTAAAAAGTTCTAAAGAAAAGTCCGCGAGAGCATAAGTGTCTATCAACGACGAGGCGGAGTGGATCCAGGAGGCCATGTCAGAGATTTGTGACGTGGCTATGCACCGGGTCCAGCCCGGACGGGCTAGGCGCCAGGTGTACTGGTGGTCGACAGAGTTGACGGCGCTGCGCGAGGCATGCGTTGCTGACCGATACCGGTACATCAGGCACCGCAGGCTCCGTATCCGCCCTCTGGATACGGAAGCCATTCAGGCGGAGCTGTACGGAGTACAGAGCGGTGAAAACTACCCTCCTGAGAGATCCTGCAACCAGGGGACTGTCCCGCGAGGAGTCGCTGTAGACTCTGAACAGAGACCCATGGGGACGGCCGTACAAAGCAGTACGGGAGAAACTCCGCCCATGGGCTCCCCCGCTGACTCAGAGTCTCCGGTCCCAGCTTGTAGAGGACGTGGTGAGCGCTCTGTTCCCTTCCCGAGGGGATCATAGTCCTCCACCCATGGCTGCGCCTCCTGCGGTGCCTGATGCGGACCACACCACCGACGACTACGACGATTCTCCAGAGGTAGTGTTGCAAAGGACTCGAGTCCTCGAGTCGTAATTTTCGAATATTCCCAGTCGCCCCCGCGGGGATTGCCACCGGAGGCAAATGGGAATAAAAATTCCCAGTCGCCACCGGTGGTGACTGGGAACTCATTGCCCCCACTTCAGCTTCATTTATTTCATCATCATCATCTTGATGGACAGCAGTGGACGTCTTTCAGCCGAAAGACGTCCACTGCTGGACATAGGCCTCCCCCAAGCTCCACCACTTCGACCGGTTTTGTGCTTCCCGCATCCAGCGGATTCCTTCGGCCTTCACAAGGTCACACACAATTTATTCATATCGAAATCAAAATAAAAAAATATTTCAATGCACTTTGTCTTTTTTTAGATATTAGGGGCAGGTTTAGGATAAGTTGCCTCATTCTTTTATTCTCTACGGTGGAGAAAGCAATGTACAGCGAAACTGAAGTGGGGGCAATGACTTCCCAGTCGCCGCCGGTGGCAAATGGGAATTTTTATTCCCATTTGCCTCCAGTGGCAATCCCTGCGGGGGCGACTGGGAATATTCGGATGTGTGGATGTTTGTTACTCTTTCACGCAAAAACTACTGAACGGATTTAGATGAAAGGAACACAGTTAGTTTATAACCTGGATTAACACAGAGGCTACTTTTTATCCCGGTAGTAAGTTCCCACGGGATATTTTCCGACCTCCACACGGGCGAAGCCGCTAGCAAAAGCTAGTACATACATAAACTCACGTCTTTTTCACAGGCAGAAACTACGGAACGACACCTGCTACGATCCATACATACTCCACTCCTTTTGCCTCGTTCAGGTTCATACACCTGGTCATACACACACGTCGGTTGCGAGTACTACGCACCTGACCCTTCTGAAGAACATCACCAATAAGGTCACTATATGTTCTCCTAGGGCGTCTCCTTCCGGCGTGTCTAGTCACATCTGCCTTGTAAATACCTTTCGTTAGCTGTCCTACATTAATCCTCTTGAACGTAAGGGAATAAAACACCGAATAATTCGCATATAGGTTTTTAAATAAAAACATCAATCTTTCTACTTGAGTGAATGATAGGCTCGCCCCCTATTACATGGGACTTCAACATAACTGACGAAATGTGACGTATAGGCACATCTCTGCTCAGCCCTTCGGAGAAAAAAGACGTAATGTTATTATTTTAAAAGATTTCTACACAATTTATTGTATAATTCTATTCTTCGATGATTGTTTTGTTTGACCGCCCGTGTGTATCTGAAAAAGATAAGCACCATTTAATATTTCGGTGTCAACCGATCGGGAAGGTTTAAAAAGACAGAAAATATATTTATTTATCAATCTTCCATCGCACATTTAAGCGGCACCATGCTTTTTAAGATTCCATAGTCTCTCTCCTCAAAAGACCATTTCAGACACCAATCTACATGGTCTGACCAAGATTATGTCTGGACTTTAAAAGCGACTGTGACAGAGTTTCGATCTTTCTTTTCACTTTCGAATCCACCCACTTTCCATAGAACTTATACAGGATTTTTTTTAATCAGTGCGCAATTTTTTTTTCGTGGTTCAGTATCAGTAATAGAACACATTTCAATAAATTTTATCCGACTTTAAATCAGTAAGCCGTGGACACCCTACATATTTCGTAATATGTTATCGGAATAGGAATAGTTCAGTAACCGCGCGCTTCTTACTTCGAACTTCTTAGAATTTTGACCGATCGAACAGCTGTAGGTACTAGTAGCTACGCTCGGTCGTTCACCTCCACCGCAAAGTTACCATAAAACCAGTTTCAAAATTTCGTTAACGATAACTTATTTTTTTTTTGTACTAAGATTTGTCAAAATAAACATTGGTGCCGATTCTGTTGTACACGAACTAAACTAACTAAACTATCTCTAAAATTCCTTACTTTTGGCTATGAGAATTGTAACGCTATTCTGCAAGGAAAAATCTCTAAATTTAAAAATTATTTTGACACGACTAAAATCGAATTTGACAATCGCGACTCAGCGTGGTATTTTTTTTTCTTTTGGTTTCGCAACGTTGTACTTGTGTGTGCATTGCGTAGAATGAATTTTTTGAGAGAGGAAGGCGCGTGCTTCGGGGGCAGCCTCAACGTGTTTTATATGGAATTTTTCACTTTTATTTGAAAAATATAAAAAAAAATATTACCCACGTGTTGAGATTTAAATGTATACTGCCGGGGTATACTAAGGGGGCCGAAAATTTCATTATTTTTGCGATAGGACACGCCATTTTCAAGATATAAGCAAAAAGAAAATAAAAAATACAGAACTGTTTTTGCACGTGAAGGCGAGGCGTTGTTGAGAATTTTAGTTCATGACCACTAGTTTTATTCTACACCTTTTTAATCGCGATTAAAAATAGTCAGATTTAGTTAAAATAAATTATTATAGTCAAAATTTTTGGTGAAAACCGGCAAACTCAGAATAGCAAAATTGACATTTTCACCTAAACTAATAACTCAGTGCAATCTTAGTGCTGTCAAACTAAAATATAGTTAAGTTGTGTCACTTTAGTCTATTTCAGAATAGGAAATCGTCGTTTGACAGGATTAAACCAAATTTTAGTGATTTTTAGTTTAGAGAATTTTGTGACAACAGAATCGGCACCATTGTATGGTTATTATAACTCGTTTAAACGAGTCCCGTTCGTTCCGTCTCGTTTTTAATCGTTAAACTTTGCGCACTGGTTAAAAACTTATCCTGTATGTCATACCGCTATACATATCGCTCCTAGAGGGTCATCGGCATTACGTTTCCGCTAAACTGAACCCTCCAGGAGGGCTTACAGTACTGAATATGTTAAGTAATAACGATGTAGCAAGGGATCAAACAAACGTAATTATTTTACAAATCCCTCGATGCTTAAACAATAGCAAAGGAAATCGAATTAAATACTAACATGTTCATGTGTTCTTAAAGCTGATAATCCTTTGAAGGCCTTCGGACACAGCTTGCAGGCGTACGGACGGTCATTAGTGTGTACTCTTAAATGTGACTGAAAAGATACAATAATGTGTGAATATCAAGAAACTATCTTAATAGATAGAATAAGAAATCTGTACTAATATTATAAAACTGAAGAGTTTGTTTGGTTGAACGCGGTAATCTCAGGAACTACTAGTCCGAATTGAAAAATTATTTATGTGTTGGGACTCCTATTTACTGAGGAAGGCTATATAACATCACGCTACGCTCAAAAGGAGCGGAGCAGCAACGAAAAATGGAAGAAAACTGGCAGGCAATTTGATGCGACGAGAAGGGTCAGGGAAGCAACGACGCGGACGAAGTCGTGGGCAGAAGCTAGTGAGTACGTAACAGGAAGCCTGGGAAGGGCTTTTGGCTAAAACTATTGGACCTACGAAGATGGAGGTAGATTATGATTTATATGAGAAGGATTTTGAGAAACTCCCACCCCCCCCCAAATGCGGGAAATAGGGGGTGGATGTTTGTATCAAAGTCCGTCACTTTAAAAGCTAGGTTCTTAAAATTTTCTATTTAGGCAGAAGATTAAGAATACATTTTCATAAGTGTATCAGCGTTTTCGATAATTCTACCCCCTAAGAGCTGGAAAAGGAAGTTGTGAGGATAATCCTTCATTTTCAAAGTAAACATCATTAAATTTATTATATAGGCATATGGTTAGAAACAACCAAATTTTCGACATCCACGCGGGAGAAGCCGCAGGCAAAACCTAGTTCCATCATGTTAGGAGCCAATACAGCTTACATGATTAAGTATGAAAATTGTATGAGTATTTGTACCTGTAAGAGCTTCCTCATAGTGAATCTCTTGGGGCACTGCGTACAGTGGTACGGCTTCTCACCGGTGTGGTTCCTCTGGTGGTACAGTAACACGCATTTGTTCTGTAACAAACAATTATACACATCTTCATCATCACTTCATTCGAAAGACGTCCACTGTTGGACTTACTGCTTGCCCAAAGCTCCGCTACTTCAATTGGTTCTGTGCTTCCCACATTCCTGCGGCCTTGACCAGGTCATCGGTCCATCTTGTGGGAAGCCTTCCAACGCTACGTCTTCCGGTACGCGGTTGCCACTCCAGAACCTTCCGGCCAGAAGTTTCCTTCCAGAAGCTCCAGCAGCCTCTGTTTTGTCTTGCCAATCCCCACGCTAATCCAACCTCATCCAGGTTTTGCCAACGATATCAACGATGTCGTCCGTTCGTCTCTTCGCCGGACGACATCTCTACATAGTATAAAATCGATTCCCGCGTCTGTACGCTTAAGGTTGGACTATTAATCCTATTCACTAACTTGACAATTGGAGGGATACCAGGTTTTGACAAAAAAAAGATAGTGAGGTGGTGCAAGAATGAATGAAATTGAATGAACTTGAAATAATGTACTTACATGCAACTTTGTAATTTAAATTTAATAACTTGTTTTAAAACAAGATGTGTACTATATCGATATATATGTAGTCTATGGCTGTCAGAGGAAATAAAATGACTATAGTAAAAAAAATAAGAAAAATGACATGATTTTTATATTTAGTTTTGTTTTTATCAGAAGAAAATAAAATAAGGAAATAATAATTATTAAAAATTATTAATTATTCTTATAATCCACACCTAAAAACGATTTTTTAAAGTTTTAATTAATATAAAAAAAATATCATTCATTCTTTATGCGAAATCGTTCACTACCCCGACACTATTAGTTTTAGAATGGTATCATTATTTTGCATTGAACTGTCAAGTTAGTGAATAGGATTAAAAGTTCAACCTTAGATCTTTTAAGCTTCGAAACGAATTTTAATGCGGTTTTCATCAATAGACAGAATGATTCAAGAGGAAGCTTTATGTATAATATACAAGCGAAGCCGCTGGTAAAAGCTTAGTAATAAAAAAACACACTGCTAATGACTGTCTAACACTTAGGGCCGATTTTTCAATCCTCAGATAAAAGTACCAATAGCTACCTAAAGAATAAAGTTATTAGACTCTTTATTCGTCTGATAAGTGGTCGTCAGTTTTTCAATCGTTATTTTATTTAGGAATAACTACCTGACCGAATATCACATCTGTGAATACGCTAACTTCAGGGAGGTGAAACAAATATACAGAATAAACCAATGTTAGAACGGGACGGACTATTTCATTGTTTACTGTCTATGTTATAAAAAAATCTGCGGCAGCCAGATGTCCTTTTTTTACGTTGAGAGGTTGTTTTTTTTTGTTTGTGTGGTATTTTTATTTGCAATTCCGTGATTTCTTATTGTATTAAAATAATCATGGAAGGCAAAACTGAATCCCACACTTTAAAGTGTTCGACACTCGGTCTTACAATTCTTTCTTTTCGTTCATATTCTTTCTTTATTTTCATTCATATACTTATATTTATTAATTATGACTTCATCCTCACTTGCCATTTCGCCAATACCATCGCAAACATCCATTTTCATTAAGTACACTTTTCAAAAACGAAAACTAACCTCAAGTTTGGTAACGTCAACGTCGTTTATCAATGGAACAAGCGGTTATCTGGCCGTCAAAGAGCCAAATAGATTTATTCCTCCGTTAAGGGAATTATTCGACCAATAAGGCCTATTTGACGATTGAACAACACAGTTTTTTACTATCTATTGAATAAACCCTATCCGTCTGTTTATCTGAGGATTGAAAAATCGGCCCTTAAAGAAGTTACTTAACCATTAACTTTAATTAACAGAAGTGCAAAATGTATGGAACTGTTGTTATTTTCACACTAAAGATGAAATTTTCCCTCGAATTATTATATGTATATCTTAACACTTACCGGTAAAGTCTTCCCGCACACTTCACACACCCACGGCCTCTCCTTGTTCCTGTTCACTTTATCTTTACAGTTCACGTGTATTCGTCTGTAGTGCGCGCTGTACAGCGACTCTCGGGAAAACGTTTTGTCACACTGTCAATAATATCATAAATAAACACACTACTGGAAAAAATTAAGGGATTAAAAAAAAAACTTCCAAATTTTTGGGCAATTTTCAACAGGCCTTCAAGAGAAGTGGTCCTACAAGAAATAAAAAAAGGATATTGTAGCTCCAAGTGTCTAGTTTTTGGATTAGAACTTTTTTTTATGCGTCAGCGGTTTTTGAGTAATCTTAGCAAAATCAGCAACAAAAAAAATTTTCAATTTCTTTTTTAGTTTTGTTTTGATCTACGGGAGTTGATTTTTTATTTTTTATTAACCACTATAAGAATCGAATACTTTGTTTAATTTATTTTTTTAGGAACCTTGATACGTCCTCTTTTCGCCGAGATCTCTGTCTTCAAATGGAAAAGGATCCTTTTGTCTTTGATTTATCAATATCACCATCATCATCAGCCTATAATGTTCCCACTGCTGGGACAGGCCTCCTTTCGGTGAGAGGGAGTGGGCCATAATCCACCACGCGGGCCCAGTGCGGGTTGGTAGATGTCACATGTCTTCGAATTTTTGATCCTAAGACATGCCAGTTTCCTCACGATGTTTTCCTTCACCGTTTTGAGAGCAATGGTGATGAAATAATTTACACAAAAAGTGCCTGCTTGGGTTCGAACCACGACGAAATTTAACATAGTAAAATCAAAACAATTTATTCAAACTAAGCTGAGAGTCAGCACTTTTTGAACGTCAAAGTTACATAAGACAGTCCCCCAAAACCCTCGCCATTCACCACTTCCTAGTGCTAGAAGAAGTGGCGCAACAAACTGTCCAGCAGCACAGCTGTCTGTTAAGTTAGAAGAACTTGATTCTATACAATAGTAGGTAGGCAAAGTAATTAATATTACGAGACACAGTACATTTATTGGTATATTGGCGTATGCTAGCTATATCGGTTAACTGCCTTATTTTTCTTAATGCATATGCACTTAACTTAATCTACCTGAAATAGCTCTAATGTGGGCACCCCATTGCAATTTTGAATCTAAAGTAATTACTAGAAATAGTTTCCGAAATAGCATCTAGTTTCTTGCCATTTTTTTTAATGGGTGGTAAATCATCAAATGACGTATCTCGCTCTAGGGTGGAGCGGAGGGCGTGTCAGACTTTTATTGACTAAAACCCACCCGTGTTCCTTCAGTTGTCCATATGCCAGGGCCACGGTATCTCTTTCGAACAAATCTCGCGACCCTGGCAGGCATCGGTCCTAGCAGAACCCTTAAGTTAATGCTGACATCTCTTTGAAGCGCGTGGAACATTACGCGCCATCGACACGGGAGTTTCTTGCTACCAAGTTTTAAATTTAGACCTACGTAGGGTGTTCAATAAATTTTGTCGTGTGATTATATAAATTTATATTTTTTCAAAATAAGACCCACTACAATTAATTCTAATTCTTCCTCAAACGCACCAACCAACTGCTCGTCCGTAGAAAACTTGCGCCCCTTAATCCGTTTTTTCACAAACGGAAATAACCCGAAATCACAGGGTGCAAGATCAGGACTGTAGACAGGGTGTTCCAGTACTTTGATACCAGATACTCTCAGAAATTTTGAAGTAGCGCTAGCTCTATGGGCTGGTGCATAGTCGTGATGTAGGAACCACGAGCCGAGTCCCGAATTCGGTCGTCGATTTCTCAGTTCTTCAAACAATTGAGGCAGGCAAATCTCAGTATACCATTCACTTGTGACGGTCTTCTGTCCGCTAAGCCTCACTGATTTTACTAATCCTTGTTTGCTAAAAAAACGGTCATCATTATTTTTTTCACCGATTTTGATTTCCGCACTTGTGTTGGTTGCTCTTCGTCTTCGAAGACCCATATTTTGCTTTGTGATTTAGTTGGCACGTCGTAATAATAAATCCAGGTTTCGTCACCCGTGATAATTGAACTGACACTCTTGGATCGGCCATTGTCAATTTTTTTCACCATAGATTGCGCCCATTGTACGCGTTGTTGTTTTTGGTCCTCACTTAAAGTGTGGGGTACCCACAATGTACAAAGTTTTTTTACATTTAAATGCTTCGTCACAATGTTGTGCAAAGAGGATACAGGAATATTTAAGAGTTCTTCTAACTGACGATATGTAATTCGACGATTTTCTGTAATGGCTTTTTCCACACGAGTTATGTTTTCCGGCACTTGAATTTCCGCGGGTCTTCCTGGTCGCGGGTCGTCGTCTAGCTCAAAATCCCCACGTTTGAATTGTAAATACCATCGTTCCACAGTCCTTACAGAAGGGACTTCCAGACCAAGAACAGAACACATCTCGTCAAAACATTCTTGTTTAGATAAACCGCGTTTAAAGTTATAGTAGATAATAACACGATAGTCCCGTTTGTTCAACGACGTCATCACAATTTTTTCAACTTTTCCCTTAAACTAAAATATTAATTGTTGGAAGCTGAAACAAACGTGTTAACTCTTGATGACACTTAATAATGGACACAAAAACTGTCGCGGTACGCTTAGCGTTTGCAGACACGTCAAGACTTGTTGAACACCCTACGTACTTGGGGTACATTTGGTAATGAGAACTTAATACATTTCGTTTTTTTCTTTGCATTAAGCAAGAGATTTACCACCAACCAAACCATTTTGAAAGAACCGCTAGACTATCGTTAACATGTAAGACATCCGTATCTTAGTATTATTACAAAAAAAAAAGGAGCTACATCTGCCAACAAACTGCCTTGCAGTTTGGCAGAAGTTATATATTTTGTAAAAACAACCTAACATTGTGAATAAACACTTTTTTTTTTCTATATATTTTAAAACGTGAAGTATCATCAGCGAATAAATTTATATCCGAAAAGTTAGCCATTATGTATAAAGGAAGGTCAATAATGTAAACTAGAAATAAGAAAGGGCCAAGAATTGACCCTTGAGGCACGCCCATCTTAAGAGATCCCGAGGACGTCACCCCGTTAACATTTAATTTTTGCTGCCTGTTTGATAAATAGGAAAGAACAAGATTAACAGCTTGTCCACGAATTCCGTAGTGGTGTAGTTAACAGATCAGAGTATTGTGGTCAACGCAGTCGAACGCTTGGTGATTTACAATAATGTTCCGGACGTAAAGAATAGCACCATCCCATTTCTTCCTGTGGGTGTCGTAAGAGGCGACTAAGGGACTTACTAGAGAATGGGCAGCAGCGTTCTATAAGCACTATACCACCGTACTGCGATCGCCAACCCGCCTGCCAAGCGTGGCGATTATGGCAAATCCCCCCAAACTGGGGGAGGCTTATGACCAGCAGTGAACGTCATACGGCTGAAATGATGAATGATGACAATAACGTTGCTATTCGGTTGCTGCCACTAACAAGTCTGCCAATATCACAAATATCTTTATTCCCGTTACAATACTGTTCAAAATCAAACGTCATTCAATTCAATTCAATTTATTTCAGAAACAATTCACATTGTGTTTGAAAACATACATGTGAATTATCATTTATTCAAACTAAGCTGAAAGTCAGCATTTTATGAACGTCAAGTTACATAAGACAGCCCCCAAAACGCTCGCCCTTCACCACTTTCTAGTGCTTTAGTTGGGAAGAAGAAGTGGCGGAACAAACTGTCCACGATGTTGCTTATGTAAGAGGTAAAATAACCCTGCCAGGGTCGCGAGATTTGTTCGAAAGAGTTACCGTGGCCCTGGCACATGGGCAACTGAAGGAACACGGGTGGGTTTTAGTCAGTAAAAAGTCTGACACGCCCTCCCGCTCCACCCAGAGCGGGAGACGTCATTTTATGATTTCCCACCCACAAAAAGGAACGCTCCTTGATTAACATGCAAAGTTTCAAATTAATCCGACGTTTTGAAGAAGGTAAAATCACGTTCAAAGATTCTCTTATACAGGATAAGTCTTTAACCAGTGCGCAAATTTTAACAAATTAAACTTAAACGAGTTATAATAACCATGCAATTTTTATTTTGATATATCTTAGTACAAAAAAAATGAGTTATCGTTAACGAAAGATGTTTATTTTGAAACTGGTTTTTATGTTAACTTGCGCACAGCGCCGGCGCGGCGGTGACGACCAAGCGTAGCTACTAGTACCTACCAGCTGTTCGATCGGTCAAAATTCTAAGAAGTTCGAAGTACCTACCCCGACGCGCGGTTCCTGACCTATTCCTATTGTCGATATCATATTACGAAATATGTAGGTTGTCCACAGTTTACTGATTTAAGGTCGGAAAAAAATTAAAAAAAGTATTGAAAAAATAGTTGAAATGTATTCTATTATTGATACTGAACCCAAAAAAAATGCGCACTGGTAAAAAAAATCTCTATACAAACATACAAGCTAATAAAAGCGTTTTAAAGAGAAGTAAAAATATTGTCTACTGACCTTCTCACAGGAATACACCTTGGAACTCCGATGTTGGTCCAACAGATGGTCTCTCAACTCCAACGCTTCAGTGAACGCCTCTCCACAATGTAGACACGTGTGCTCGCTACAGTAGCCTCGCGACGAATGACGCTCTAGCGCCGAGTTATCTATGAAGTGCTTATCACAAGAGGGGCAGGCAGATGGTAGGGGGAGCTGTTGAGTGAATGATAAGAGTGAATGAATGAGTGAAGTTGTGGAGCGACTGCCTATCTGACCTCCACAACCCAGTTACTGGGTAATATGATACCCCTTGGTAATGACATTTGTATGTGCTAACAATGTAATAATAATGTACTAATAATATAATCTGCATGATAATCAGGTATGAAATTTAAACATAAATAATTTGCACACTTGCTTGCAGGCAGAATACAATAACTTTCGAGGCTGTAAGATCTTCTCTTGTAAAATATGTATTTTCTTGCAAATAAATATTTTAAACTAGCTTCTACCCGCGGCTTCGCCCGCGTGGATGTCGAAAAGTTCACCGTTTCGACCCCCCATTTCACCCTCTTAGGAATGGAATTTCAAAAAACTCTTTTTAGTGGATACCTACTCCTCACAAAGAACTCACCCTCCTATTTTCATGTCCCTAGGACCAGCGGTTTAGGCTGTGCGTTGATATATGTCAGTCACTCAGGACTTTGAATTTTATATATATAGATTTCAATAAGACTGGTTGTTAAACTTTCGGGCTTCTGAGGACCCGTAACGACTGTCTAAGATCTACGAAAGACAGTCGGGACCAACGGCTTAACGTGCTTTCCGAGGCACGGAGGGGTTTTAGTGTTTAAAAATGGTCAACTGATGGTGGGAAGCGTAGCTTACCGTAATAAATCGACCCGTGCGTCTGTTATTACTTAGTCAATAAATAAATATAATAGTAATTAATAATAAAGATTTATTTCTCATCATGATATAATATAATAATAGCCTTTATTAACAATCTTACAATCTATTTACATAAATAATAGTTAAAAAGAAAATAAAAATATATTGTTCTTCAGATTTCGAATTGAAAATCGATTGAAGATTGGATGGGAAATCATCAAATGCCCTCTCATTTGATGATTTCCCATCCAGAAAAAAAAAAAATCTTTTTGATGTTCTTTATACCATGTTAAATGTACCTTATATTGTAGTGGCCTATGATAAAGCAAAACAATCTTCGAAATCGATATCTGAAGAATATATTTTTATTTTCTTTTTAACTATTATTTCTGTAAATAGATTTTTTTAAAGTTTTTTTTTTCTGGATGGGAAATCATCAAATGAGAGGGCAGAGCGTGTCAGACTTTTACTGACTAAAACCCACCCGTGTTCCTTCAGTTGCCTATGCCAGGGCCACGGTATCTCGTCTGAACAATCTCGCGACTCTTAATAATTATATTGTGGGAGACTGGTGCCTAAGCTAGACGTAAGGCCTGTATTTCAGGACACCAGAACTGGGGAATGGTGGCCCCCCCATTTCCCAGTCCTGGTGTCCTGAATTCGGAGATTACATTTTGTAGAAAACTATGTACTCATACATTATCAAATGCTGTAGGATAAGCTTCGTTATCACTAATTATCGAACAATGTATACATACATGTCGATGAGCTCGTTTCTTGTGCGCGTTGAGTCCGAAGGTGCCGATGAAGGCTTCCCCGCACACGTCGCACCAGATGAACTGCGACGGGTGGTGAATACGAAGGTGAGACAGATGGCTTGACAGTTTTCTGAAGAAACAAAGGAACAATAAATAAAAATTATAGTTTAACAACAATAATCTGGCGTTGTGCCCGGTTGATGGCAATAGACTCGCCCCCTATTACATGGGACTTAAACATAATATAACTTTTACCAAGTCTTAAATGGCCGTTGTCCTTTACTTAGAAAGGCCTGGGTCTTGGACAGCGACATGGGCTACTTTTTTTTTGTAATAAAAACAAAAGACACGTTATCGCAGTCGCAGGCAGAAGCTAGTAGAAAATAATTTATTGTTGACATAACATCACGCCTACAATCTCCATAGGATTAAGCAGACGCGCACTTATAGTACATCCACATATCGTACAATCTCCATAGGATTAAACAGACGTGCACTTATAGTACATCCACATTTCGTACAATCTCCATAGGATTAAACAGACGTGCACTTATAGTACATCCACATTTCGTACAATCTCCATAGGGTTAAGCAGACGCGCACTTATAGTACATCCATATTTCGTACAATCTCCATAGGAATAAGCAGACGTGCACTTATAGTACATTCATATTTCGTACAATCTCCATAGGGTTAAGCAGACGCGCACTTATAGTACATCCACATTTCGTACAATCTCCATAGGGTTAAGCAGACGCGCACTTATAGTACATCCACATTTCGTACAATCTCCATAGGGTTAAGCAGACGCGCACTTATAGTACATCCACATTTCGTACAATGTCCATAGGGTTAAGCAGACGCGCACTTATAGTACATCCACATTTCGTACAATCTCCATAGGGTTAAGCAGACGCGCACTTATAGTACATCCACATTTCGTACAATCTCCATAGGGTTAAGCAGACGCGCACTTATAGTACATCCACATTTCGTACAATCTCCATAGGGTTAAGCAGACGCGCACTTATAGTACATCCACATTTCGTACAATCTCCATAGGGTTAAGCAGACGCGCACTTATAGTACATCCACATTTCGTACAATCTCCATAGGGTTAAGCAGACGCGCACTTATAGTACATCCACATTTCGTACAATCTCCATAGGGTTAAGCAGACGCGCACTTATAGTACATCCACATTTCGTACAATGTCCATAGGATTAAGCAGACGCGCACTTATAGTACATCCACATTTCGCCAGTTATGTTTAAGTCCCATGTAATAATAGGAAGCGAGTCTATTGCTATCAACCGGGCATAGCTTCACACTCAGTGTGACCATTTGTAATTTTTGGCAAGTGTAGCACTTAATTTTAACATCTGGCAGGATCGGTTAACATTTTTCTAATCTGACAGGCTAGAAATATTTTGGCATTTTGAGCTTAAATATTTGGCAGAATTTTGCAGTTTTCTTGCTTTTAAGTCAGACAAGATCTTTGAAGTAGGTCACACTGTTCACACTATAGGCAACAACAGCCAGGAGTGTGAACTTAACCAATAGTTAAAATAAAGTAACTAATGGTTAAATTATGGCAATTTTTTTTTCAAATCAATTGTACGTTTTTTCAAAGGTCAAATAATTAACTATTAGTGAAAATATTTAACCATCCAAAAAATCCATCCAAGGGTAACACAATATGGGGGCGGATGGTTAACTCAACGCACAATTTGTTTTGGACAAGTTATTGTATTTCTGCTGCTACTGCTTTGTGCAACCGTATTATGTTACTTGTTTCATTGTCGCCTGTTTCCTGACATTTTAAGATGCTTGGCGGACATATAAGGAAAATATACAGAAAGAAGAAAAAAAAATGCGGGTTGGTAGATGTCACATGTCTTCGAATTTTTGGTTCTAAGACATGCCGGTTTCCTCCCGATGTTTTCCTTCACCGTTTTGAGAGCAGTGGTGATGAAATTGTTTACACAAATTAAAACGCCTGCCTGGGTTCGAACCCACGATCTACAACTCGTAAGTCGGGGCCCATGCCAGTGGGCCACTAATGCTCTACTGACCCTGTATAGATGCCCGCCGGGGTCGCGTGATTATTCGAAAGAGATACCGTGACCCTAGCACATGGGCAACTGATGGAACACGGGTGGGTTTTAGTCAGTAAAAGTCTGACACGCCCTCCAGCTCCGCCCAGAGCGGGAGAAGTCATTTGATGATTTCCCATCCAGAAAAAAAAACCCTGTATAGTAAACATATAAAAAAATGCGACACTCACTCATAAGATTTCCCACAGTGTCGACATTCATGCATTTGTCCTCCATGCATTTTAAAATGTTCCTTAGCATTGAAACTGAAATCACAGAAAAACTCATTCTGAATAATGTCAAACTCAAAAGTCGTTGTCAGTTCATATAATGTGAAGCGCGATAGTTAGTTATGAGTGAATAGAATAGCATCACCTCATTTCTACCCGTGGATGTCGTAAGAGGCGACTAAGGGACTTACTAGAGAATGGGCAGCAGCGTTCTCTATACCGTTTACCATCATACTGCGATTGCCAACTCGCCTGCTAAGAGTGGCTATTAAAGCAAACGCCCCAAATTGAGGGAGGCCCATGTCCAGCAGTGGACGTGTTTTGGCTGAAATGATGATGATAAATTGCTGTACAAGATAAGTTTTTAACCAGTGCGCAAATTTTAACAAATTAAACTTAAACGAGTTATAATAACCATGCAATTTTTATTTTGATATATTTTAGTAGAAAAAAAAACAAGCTATCGTTAACGAAAGATGTTTATTTTGAAACTGGTTTTTATGGTAACTTGCGCGCGGCGGCGAAGGTGACCAACCGAGCGTAGCTACAAGTACCTATCAGCTGTTCGATCGGTCGCCGCGCGCGGTTACTGACCTATTCCTATTGTTGATATCATATTACGAAATATGTAGGGTGTCCACAGTTTACTGATTTAAGATCGGATATTTTTTTTTTTTAAGTATTGTAAAAATAGTTGAAATATGTTCTATTAACGATACTGAACCACCAAAAAAAATTGCAAACTGGCTAAAAAAAAATCCTGTATAGTGGCACTTACGTTGTTCTCGAAATATATGAGCACTGTTTACAAGCGAACTTGAGTCGATGGCTTTTTAAATGTTGGTTCAAACCCCGACGGTCTTTGTAACGAAATTGACAGAATTCACACACCACGTTGCCTCGACTCTGAAATTATAACATACAATTTAAATATTATATACTATTTGGTCATGAGATACGGTGGAATGAGGAAAATGTCGTGAGGAAAGTATTGAGTATGAATGTCGATGGCTATAAGAGTAGAGGGAGACCAAAGAAACGATGGATGGACTGTGTGCATTATGATATGGATAGAAAGGGGGTGACTACTGAGATGACGACTGATAGAGAAAATGGAAAAAACTTAGGACGAAAATAACTTTAATTTCGGAAGTCGGTGTCTTTGGATCTATATTTTAGTTTCTTGCCACCGACTTCCGAAATGTATTTTCCACGTTGTAGTGTTATTTTGGAAGTCAGTCGTTTTTTTTTTGCAAAAAAACATTTTTCGCTTTTTAGCTGCAGTATCTACCAAATAGAAAATGATGAGTTGCCTTGGCTTTCCTGGAAGTCTTTAAATCGGCTCCGGACTCAGGTAGGCCGAAGTAAAGAGAACCTGTACACGTGGAAATTCGCAGATGACTCCGCGCTGGAGTGTAAATATGGTGCTGTCCCACAAACAATGCGGCACTTAATATCGTGTCTAGTATTTCCTGTTGTCTGCACGCTACAGGAGTTGATGGACGCTACTGAAAGTGCTAAGCTCGTAGCTAAATTCTGGGCTGACTCTATTTAGATTGCTACCAACACGCTAAGAAGAAGAAGATTATGATGAGTTAATTTCGTACTCACCGCATCATGCTGCGATAAAACATGTTTATTCAAAATATCAGCACTCATATAACCTTTAAAACAAAGCTCGCACTTATACGGAGAATGCAAATAATTCGAACTCGTTTTTCTATCTGATACATCCTTCATTTGTTGTTCCTCACTCAAAACCACAATTTCAACATCAAAAGCTTTCTCGAAATCCGACATATTTTCTTTTGTCTCAAAATACTTTCCCTTCTTTTTAACCGTTTCGGACATTTTTGTACATTTCTTTCTTAAAGCTGTACATTTTTTCTTTTTGTTGACATTTGTTTTTGGTTTTTCTGTTACTTTGCGCAAGTCATTTTCGATTTTTATGTTCACGGTTTCAGCGTATATTTCTAAGTTTTCAGTCATTTGTGTTGGGAATGTGTAATGGTCCTCTAAATTATCAAAATGGTCGCTAAAGTTATCAATTTTTAATTCTGAGACGTTCTCGTTGGTGACTTCATCTTCATAAATGCTTATTTGTTTCATTTCTGATTTTTCATGTTCTATGTAGGGTTGAAAGTTGTTTAAATAGTCTGATGTTATCTGTAAGAGATAAAATGTACACAAAAGATCACACCTGTACCTAATTCATTTTCATTTATTGCATTCCATATTGGAAAAATATGTTGCAGAGCTAGGTACAAAAATATGGACCCTGTAAGGGCTTGTGGCTAAGTAATAACAGCCGCACGGGTTGATCGTTCAGGTTAAGCTACGCTTGCCGCGGTTGCTCCGTGGATGGGTGACCATGTTTACATACCAAGACCCTTCCGTGCCTCGGAAAGCACGTTAAGCCGTTGGTCCCGACTGTCTTTCGTAGATCTTAGACAGACGTTACGGGTCATCCTAAGCCCAAAAGTCTGACAACCAGTCTTACCAAGGGGTATCGTATTACCCAGTAACTGGGTTGTGGAGGTAAGATAGGCAGTCGCTCCATGTAAAGTACAGGTACTCAGCTGCATCCGGTTAGACTGGAAGCCGACCCCAACATAGTTGGGAGAAGGCTAGGCAGATGATGATTTAGTAAAAGAAAAAGTTTATACATACATTTTTATTCCTAACTCTGGCATCTTCTAGGTAATGAGTAGCTCTTTGACAGTGGTCTCTGAATGTATTGTATTTCAGCAGAAGAACGGAGCAGTAGTTACAGATATATTGCGGTAGAGTATCATATGGACAAACCTGAAATAATAATCCATACTAATATTATAAATGGGAAAGTGTGTGTGTCTGTTTGTCCGTCTTTCACGGCAAAACGCAGCGACGAATTGACGTGATTTTTTAAGTGGAGATAGTTGCAGGGATGTAAAGTGACATAGGCTACTTTTTGTCTTTTTCTAACCCCTCACTTCCCTAAAATGGGGGGTGGAACGCGCTAATCTCAGGAACTACTGGTTCGAATTAAAAAAAAAAATTTGAGTCGGGTATCCTATTTATTGAGGAAGGCTATAGGCTATATAACATCACGCTACAATCAAAAGGAGCGGAGCAACAAAAAAAAAAAAGAACGACAAGTGGCAGGTTGCGATGCGATGGGAAGGGTCAGGGGAGCAAATATTTGACGCGGAAGAAGTCGCGGGCAGAAGCTAGTATATTTATATACACACACATAAACAGTGCCTAGTATCTACTGGTTGCATGAACTTCAAAATCCAGCATGTCCAGCAAAGTGATATTGAGGTTTTCTGTTAAGAATTTCTCAGTAGCAGCCCAGAGCCTGGATTTGTGGAGTAAGTAGGTGTATACAAACACTTTTATCATCATCACTGGACACTGGCCTCCCCCATTCACCGCCAATTTGACCAGTACAATTTTTGGGGGGATTTGCCATAACCACCACGCTTGGCAGGCGGGTTGGCGATCGCAGTAAGGTGGTAAAATGCTTAGAGAACGCTGCTGCCCATTCTCTAGTAAGTCCCTTAGTCGCCTCTTACGACACCCACGGGAAGAAATGGGGTGGTGCTATGCTTTATGTCCGGAACCACACGGTACCAAACACTTTTATATGTCAATGATTTTTCTATAACTATATGAGGTCGGCTTTTCCTAACTGATTACTCTGAGAAGAAAGGCCGAAACAAACTCAGAACTCACATTATCTTGGTCACATCATGTGAAGACCATGTAGATTGGTGATTGAAATGGCCTTTTGAGGAAAGAACCACACAGATTTGAGTGGACCTGTCCAGTCAGTGCACACATTTGTTGGTTGATGGCAATAGGGTCGACACCTATTATATGAGACTAGATAATGACTGGCCTGTTAGTCTAGTGGTTAATGACACTGACTGCTAAGACTGAGGTTGTGGGTTCGAGTCACACCCAGCACAATCATTTGTTCTATGATTGGGTGTAATTTATCTATAATATGTTTGTATTTAGAAATATATAAGTATGTTTATCAGTTGTCTGGTTACCATAGTACAGGCTCTGCCTAGTTTGGGATCAGGTAACGTTGTGTTGGTTGTTGTAAGATATTATAATGACTGGGGAAATGTCAGTGTATTTAGGATGGTCTCTGCCTATCCCTTCGGGGAAACAGGGTGTGATGTTGTGTTTACATAAACAGTCAAGAAGAGAAGAACAAAAAATATGTTCTAAGGGGATGCTTATTAAATTAAAGAGATGACAGCAGCAGTGAAGGGGTCTACTAGGACCGATGCCTGCCGGGGTCGCGTGATTGTTCGAAAGAGATACCGTGACCCGGGCACATGGGCAACTGATGGAACACGGGTGGGTTTTAGTCAGTAAAAGTCTGACACGCCCTCCCGCTCCGCCCAGAGCGGGAGAAGTCATTTGATGATTTCCCATCTTGAAAAAAAAAAAAAGGAATTCTTTCCATGATCATTTCAGCCGAAATAATGACGTCCACTGCTGGACATAGGCCTGTCCCAAAAGATTGTTTATCATAATCGTCATGTTTGGCAGGTGGCATAGAGAATGCTGCTGCCTATTCTCTGGTAAGTGGAGCGAACTCAAGATCAAGTTCAGCAATTTCACTTGGTACCACTATACAAAGGAGATGGGCAGTTTATTTTTTTTCCTAAAATTAATATTTTGAATAATAGTATAATTTTACGATGAAATCCAACGCTGAGTGGGATATTTCCTAGCTGGTAACAGTAGTACCGTGTTACGTGTGGGCCGGACGTAAAGAATAGCACCAACCCATTTCTTCCCGTGGGTGTCGCAAGAGGCGACTAAGAAGCTTACTAGAGAATGGGCAGCAGCGTTCTCTATACCTACATCTCACCGCCGAACTGCGATTGCTAACCTGCCTGCCAATCCTGGCGATAATGGCAAACCCCGCGTTTGGGGGAGGCTCATGTCCAGCAGTGGACATCTTACGACTGTGATGATGATGATGATGAACCTATTTACAGGTTTGTTTTCACTTACTTCCGATCCTGTAAGATTCTTATAAGCGTTCAGAAGTTCATCTTGATGTATGCTGTACAACTTCCTATTTGTAGCCAAGCAAGCCCTGCAGGCTTGCAAATCTTCATTGAATTCGTTTTTAAGCGTTACCAGGGACATTTTAATTTATATTTTATAGATATTTCTGTAAAAATCTTATTTGTATACAAATAATTACACTTCAAACCAACAAAACAACTGTCAACTAACTGTCAATGTCAAAACAGATAACGATAATACGGCTGCATTCCGTACTATACTAAAATCGATTTGAGCGTATTAACACCCGTTCCGAATTCGATAACGATGTCTCGTGAATCGTCATCGATGACCTCATGACATGCGCCATCTTGCGATAACGTTGACCATTCTCTAAACTGATGTCACTTTGAGCTCTGCTGCGTTGTTTTGTTTTGGGCATCGCATCATATCTTACATTAACATTGAGCTTCTGGCTACAGTCGTCGCCTCCTACCTAGTCAAAAAAGAAGTAGAAATTTGTTATAAAACTTGTATACACCACAAATTTATTCTTTTTATTTGGTTTGGTGGCAATTGTAGCCAGAAGAGTGGCGGCTGCATACTACAAGACGTAGCGTAGGAAGGTGTCCCACCAGAGGGCCCGATGACCTAGTGAAGGCCGCAGGAATCCGCTGGATGCGAGAAGCACAGGTCGAAGTGGCGGTGCTTGGGAGAGGCCTATGTCCAACTGTGGACGACTTTTCGGCTGAAATTATGATGAGTGATGATGATGTGACCTAAAACAAAGACGATTCACGGTCACGGGACATCGTTATCGCGCTTATGGTGATTAGGAACGATTGTTAGCACGCTCAAAGTATTGTTAGTATAATATGGAACGCAGCTTTGTAGTGTTTTGAAGAGCTTTCATACAAAAGTTGCCAACACACCGTTTTTTTTTCTACTGTAATTCATTATCATTATAAAATTATCTTCTTTTTTCTTCTTCTAATTATCGTGTTGTTCTTCTTAGTTTGTCCGTATTTTCTAAGAAGAGTGATAGTCAGTATAATTATGTATAATATTTGGAGTTGTATCCTAAATGACTTTTACTTTCTGTTGTGTGTTGCCTACTTTATCCGATCATTAACTGTCACAAAAAAACTGATTTGGACCATTTTTAGGGTTCCGTACCTCAAATGAAAACGGAAGCCCTTATAGGATCACTTTGTTGTCCGTCCGTCTGTCTATCTGTTAATACAATTTATCTCAGGAACGTGTGGAGATATCGAGTTGAAATTATAACGATGTACGCTGCCAGGCTAGACTAGACCCCTACCATAGGATTTCAATTGAGTAGGTGGAAGCGTGATGGTGGGGTCCAGGAGACAAGAGTGGCTAGCGTACTGTCCGCCGTACGCGGAGCAGACAATACACGTACAAGGTACAATATACAAACAAAAGAACTTACCTCATGGTTGAAGGAAACTGCTCTGGTTTCTACCCGGAGTTGTGTATGTAAGTGAGTGTATATGTATCGTGTTGTGACGTTACGAGTATTCTTCAGGTTAGAATCCGCTGCAACGTCGGCTGGAGGCAATCACAGCATGCGGTCTTCAAATCACTCGTCTCAACAGCGTCACACTTAACCATCGGGTCATGACAGATTGTCCACAAAACGACCGGTTCTCAGGGATTAAGGGATTACTTTACAACAGGGTCGCAAGCGCAATTTGGACCGCCATCCCTTTACAAGAACTTCAGTTTTAACAAACGTAACCCGTAATATTACGTCAAGATAGGGGTTATTACAATTAATACAATTGGATCACGACTAATTGTCACAAACGGATCGATTTAAAAGAATTAATTCCAACAAACGCGTCGCGAGGTCCCAATAGCGCGACAGGGGTTTTTTAGCGGCCAATTAACAAGACCTGTCAAGTGTCAACGTCAAAACTTGACAAGTCAGATATCACTTTGTCACACGCGCATTCCGTTAGGCGCACAGATAGTAAACGGTACCGAACAAACGATATACTCAAGTCTAATCTAAAGTCTCTTGAAGCTGTGAAAAAACCAAACTTGTAAGTATCGTCAAAAAAAGATACGGCCGTTTATGCCCCAAAAACCTTACATTTCGACCTTCTCAAGGGAATGAAAATGTATAGGGTATTTCCCGTTGACCTAGAACTATGAAAGGAGGTGGGTAAAGTTTAGAACATGTTTTGCCTATCACGTCATGTTATTGTGTTTATAATGTGGAGTTTAGGTATTGACCTTTACATCTATTCTAAAACAGTAAGAAAAAAAATAGCAAGTCACATAAAAAAAAATAATCATCAAACTTGTCAACTAAAATAACAACTTCTTTGAAGTTTTGTTATTTTAAGCACTTTTATTAACTTTCATTCAAAAATAAACTGTTGAGCGCTTTATGCACCAAGACAAATTAATGCTAGTTAAAAAGCCTATTTACTGTAGTATTTGAGAGACTTAAAAATATTTTGGTGCATAAAGCGCTTAACAGTTTATTTTTGAATGAAAGCTAATAAAAGTGCTTAAAATAACAAAACTTTAAAGAATTTGCCAAGTTTGATGATTTTTTTATATGACTTTCTATTTTTTTTTCTTACTAATTTTAGAATAGATGTAAAGGTCGATACCTAAACTTCACATAAATACGATAACATGACGTCAATAAATACTTTGAATTTTCATGACTACGTTAAGCGAAAAATATTCTAAACTTTACCCACCTCCTTTGGCAAGTAATACCGTCTTATACTACAAGTATAGGGAAAAATCTGAAATTATACATTTGTAATTAAATCATAAACATAATATTAATTTTAAGTAATTAAAAAAGTATTTTAGATAATATGGACATACCTACAAATTTGTACGGAACCCTCACGCCTCGGTCGCCCACCGCACTTGTCCGGTTTTTTTAATTGAATGAAGTAATAACTCTCAAATGTGTTATGTAGTTACATTATAATTTATGAAAATCATGACCACTGAATATCAGTGCTCAGGCAGGATTTACTTTTAGTTTGGGATTCCACCATTTCACATGAAGACAATAAAATACAATAATATAATAAACTTACACGTTTATTTACTACATACAGGGTTCAGTTTTCTTTTTTTTTCTCAAATAAAAAGGCGATTTTCTACAGCCCATCAAATTTACAATTTTCACTCAAACTATATAATATATAATATTTTTATATATACCAAGTATTTTTTTTTTCTAAAAAAAATTACATCTAAATTCTCGTTAAATAGAATTATGGCCGATTATTTTTCTTTAATTACATTAATTTTTAATGAGTTTGAGAAATTAGCTCTTAAAAATAATTATAAAAAAAGTTGTCATACAAAATTCAAGGTATCGGCAGTGTTTATTTTTATTGTTTTATTTAAAGTTTTACATAAAATGTTTTCAAATTAATTTAAGGTTATTGCTACCAAGAGTTCAGAAGAAGAAGTTTTATTTTAAATTAACTATGCCCGCGTCTCCGCTTGTGTGGATGTAGGAAATTAGCCAACGAAAACGTAGCCTATGTTAACGTAACATCAGCTATCTGCTAGTCAGAGTTTCATCAAAATCGATCTATTCATTTCGGAGATTAGCCGAAACAGACACACAAAACTAATAAAAAGAAATGTTTTTTTTTTTAATACCGTGTACACTTTCATTTGCATTTGATAAAAAACTATTATTTTCACAATACAAACATACATTTCTTTTTTATTTATTTGTATGTAAATGTAACCAACGAAGCACCGACTAGGTATGTTCTCTTTATTTAAGTAAGAAAAGGAGAAAACATCGATAAATAATATTCATGATAGTATTTAAAGGTACATTCTTCTGAACACTTTAAGCGATTAAAAATAATTACAATAAATTACAATTAAAATAATAATTTCTGGTTTCAATGGGAAATATTAGTACATCAACCTACAAAGATAAGACAGAACGCACACTTTAAAAAAACAACTTATTACAACTTAAAACATCTTGGTGTCTAGGTATGTTTCTGTTATTCTTTTAAATAGAGCTTTAGTTTTTTTTTCCATCAGTGTAACATACAGTAGAATCTCACTAATCCGGCACTTCAATAGACCGATACGTCCAGTAATCCGGCACCCTCCGCCAACGCCTCACTCGCCCCTACTTACGCCACGTCGCACAAAAACACACCTTAATCAAGGATTGTTTTAAAACTATGTAATTATTTAGTTGTGAGATATATTACAGTTATAAAAAAGACGTTTATAACATTACTTTATTTTATTTATTATGATTTTTTCTATATAATCCAGTAATCCGAACATTCCAATAATCCGGCACCCTCTGGTTTTTAATAGTGCCGGATTAGTGAGATTCTTCTGGAATAATAATATCACGCCTGTGACCTCCGAGATTTACAAACGCTAGCACTACAAACTGTCAAATTTCTTTAATAGATTTTCAACTTTATGGCTAAAGTATTAGGTTCAACATTGATTGAGAAAATTTGACAGTTTCAGGTCGCTTGATGTGCTGACGTCTGTACACACGACGACATTTGTATAAGCTGACATCTCATTGAACGAAAAGTGTATACAATGCGAGGTCAGCTTAAACTAGATATCTGTAGCTTGATATGTCATCGTGTGTACCTATAGTACATTCACATTACAACAGTTATGTTAAAGTCCCATGTAATAGGGGGCGAGCCTATTGCCATCAACCGGACACAAATCCAAACCGTGTAATTAGAATAGAATAGTTTTTTTTTTATTTGAATTTTAATTCTTTATGGAAATACTCAATAACACTGCCCGACCTGGAAATCGGGTGGGATATAGAAAATAACATTTTTATTTATTTAATTAGATTATGGCTTACTAAAATATTTATTTTTGGTGTGGTGTTAGGGACCACAGTTGAGTCGTGATATAAATATTTATTTAATTTTGATGCTTTGATGATTAATGGTCTGTTTTACCTTTACAAATTTTTGTAATCACAGAATCTTAATTTTTACTACTAATACTTTCTGGGATTTGGCTGATGGTCTGTGAGTACTAAGGAATCACTCTGTAAAGGCTGTAGTTTTAGATATATCTGTTTACAAATTCTTAGATTCGTTCTACAATGGTTTTAAGTCTACTACTAAACCTTAGGATTTTCCTAGTGTGGTCCCTCAGTTCAAATGCACATGCAGTAGCGCTGCCAACCAATAGACCAACGAAGCATTCATTACTAACTAATGTATGTATTATATGGACATATAGTGACCATATTGGTGATGTTCTTCAGAAAGGTCAGGTGCGTATTACTCGCAACCGGCGTGTGTGTATGACCAATTTTATGAACCTTAAAGAGGCAAAAGGAGTGTGTAGAGATCGTAGCAGGTGGCGTTCCGTGGTTTCTGCCTACCCCCATGGGAAAAAGGCGTAAGATTATAGTATGTATGTAATATGTGTGCTTAACAAATGTGCTAATATGTCCCATTCCATCCAGAATCAATAATTTGTTCCATAACTTTGTTTTCTTACAAAAAACTAGTGATGTGTTCAAATATTGCTTTCGAATTCACACTAAAAGTAATATTGCACCTAAATTACGTTATAATCAATGAGGACTAATTTAGCTTCGAAATACACCCTCCTTTGTAATGGTGGTAGTGGATTTAGATGATCCTAGATCTTAGTTGTGGATTTTTTTTATGGCTCATTTAAAAAATCATTTAAACTCATAACCAATTCTTGTCAATAAAATAAATCCACAACCACCAAAGTCCAGACACAAAACCCCATAAAACGTTCGAAAATAAAATTAAAAATACACATTATTTTACTTCTAGAGATAGCATTATCACTAACACGATTTATTGCTTACTTAAAATAATAACTAAGAGCCTAATGCGCTTATACGGGGACAGACTGGGTTCAGCAATGGATACCGTACACCGAAACTGACCACTATAATCCATCTGTTTACACAAAAAAATGACAGTCGATATTCGGTTCACCATAATAATAAAAAAATCGGCCTATATTGTTCCCACTGCTGGGACACAGGACTCCTCTCGGTGAGAGGGAGTGGGCCATAATCCACCACGCGGGCCATTGAGGGTTGGTAGATGTTATTTGTCTTAGATTTTTTGGTTTTAGGTCATGCTTCCCTTCACCGTTTTGAGATATTCGGTTATTTCGTATTAGTGCGGTACAAATAAACCGTTATTTTACATTGTATTCTTAACTTTCACGGTTTTTTTTTTGTTTTTGGTATGGAACTGAACTATTATAAATGAGTTTAATATACGTAGTCGTTTTTGACGCCTGTCAATTTCATAGACGGGTGTAAATGACAGATTTTCAAAATGGCCGATATAAGGCCAAAACTCTTCTAAAAAACTGAAACTTATCCAGTTCAGTGTCGGTATACGGTATCCATTATATTGCGAAAATTGTCAGTAATGATTAATCGCATTTTGTTTATCAAAATCATGTCATTTTATATCCAACCCATTTGAGGTGACCAACAGCGCTGGCATGTAAAGTATAGCAAGCTTATCTGGTCCGGTGGCTGTAATTAGAGCTAACAAAATTTCATTAATAAAAATTAAATGAGAGAAAGGCTGGATCGATTTGGAAATATTTTATTTTACAATGTTCGTAATAATCCGAATTATGTTTAAAATACGGAAAGGTTTCCGATTTTTTTTCAAATTCTGGAAAATAAGTCCTCTTTTCTTTGCGATTTTTGTATGAACTATTGAAATTTTAGCCTGTAGTCGCTTAATTTATAAATTTAATAACCTTGGCTGAAGGCCTCAATTTATACAGGCATCCACAGGACATTCCAGTTAGGCAGCCAACAAACTCCAACGTTGACTTGCGGGACACTATTAAAAAAAAAAACATGTCCTCCGTCTCCAGATAGGCTTGCTACACTATAGTCCTTTCAGTTATTTTACCTATGTTTTTGCATCACTGTCTATATCACAGTAATCTTTATGCTCATAGTCATAAGGTTGTGGTTGGGTTGCAGCTACTGACAACTCTATCGAAACTACGGTGATCTTTATTTTCTTTACAATAAGGTTGCTATTAGGTTACAGCCGTCAGCCATTGACAAGTCTGTCAAAGTCACAATGACCTTTATTCCTGTTAAACTAAGGTTGCTGTTCCGTTGCAGCTTTCAGAGGTAGAATAACTGTAAAGGACTTTTTCCTGTTGACATATACAAGCTTGTTCTTTTAAATTCCATTTGGAAACTCTTAGAATAAATTATTAACTACATATATTAGTAAATTCACTTTACATGGATGTTACTTAGTAAAAAATATTATAAGTTTGTAAAATATTATATTAAAAAGCGTCTATTTATGCGAAATTATATATTTGACTATGTTACGACTAGTTTGTGTAAGGTTTCCTTAGACCACGCAAAATATATAATACATTAAAAAAGTATGGCGTATAGAGCAATAATAAAATAGAGATGCCTATATTTTCGACATTGATGTCTTAAATTCTGTTTAAATTTTATTTTCCCTTTTACTTAGAAAGTCACACGCCATTTTATGGCACGCCAATTTAAACACCTTCAATAAAATGTTAGCCACACTTCACAGGTTTTTCACACTTCAATTTTGTCTCACTTTGTTCGTCATTTCACCTCAGTTTGAGTAGAAGGCCAATTCTGGTAATTAAAAACAGTCAACATCTAGTCGCAGTTAATCTCTGTGACAATCAAATGTCAAAAACTTGTATCCGTCAGAATGGCGGGTGTATGACTTCCAAAAAAATCAAAATTAAACTATATAAATGTACGTAAAATGTACGTTTTTGTACTAAAATAAGTATAAATGTACGTGTCTGTATGCGTAGCAAACATCATTTTAAAGTAATCCGCCATCCTGATGTCAGGTTGGCGGGTGCATTTTAATTCAATTAACTTTTTTCAAATTTGACAATAGGAATTAAATGTACGTCAATTGTGCATATAGGAACACTATTTGAAACCTTCTTAAATGTTATACAAGCTCTGATATTGTAAAACGCACGTGAGCCGCCACCTTGACGCCAGAATGGCGGGTTGATTCTAAACCAATCAAACTATTTTGATCAACCAAATAACAAATAAATGTACGTCTTATGTTCTTGTCAGATAGTAAAACAAAAGTCGATTAAATAATTCACAGCATGATTTAATCAATTTTATAACATTTGACTATAAAGAATACAGTGGACAATCAACATTTCTGCACTTCTATTTAATCCTGGCTTCAGATCATCATAGCACATCCACATACCATCACCCCTATCCTATATGAATGCGCTTTATAGTTCCATATTGCATCATAATTAGAAATTAAGCTTGGAGGTACATACTCAAGCACTTCTATATACATACATACATACAATCACGCCTTTTTCCCATGGGGCTAGGCAGAAACCACGGAACGCCACCTGCTACGATCTCTACACACTCGTTTTGCCTCGTTTAGGTACATACAATTGGTCATACACACACGGCGGTTGCGAGTACTACGCACCTGACCTTTCTGAAGAACATCACCAATAAGGTTACTATATGTCCTCCTCGGACGTCCCCTCCCGGTGTTTCCACTCACATCTGCCTTGTAAATACCTTTTGTGAGCCGTCCTTCATTCATCCTCTCGACATGACCAAACCATCTAAGCATACTTTTTTCAATTTTTGTTACTACATCTTCTTTTAAACCACACCGTTCTCTTATCACATCATTTCTCAGCCTACCATTCATAGTCACCCCACACATGCTTCGCAAGGAACGCACGCATTTCCACGGCATTTATGCTACTTTCATGCTTCTTTTGCCACACCCAACATTCACTTCCATACAGAAGCGTAGGCACCAGTACACCATTGTGAACAGCCAGGCGAGCCTTATTGGACATCAACTGGTTGGTCACAATCGCATGTAAAGCACCACTCCTTATATACATTTATTAGGAGAAACAAGGACAATACATTGTGAATGTAGCGTGACATACGTTTTTGAAAGGCTCTTTGCTGATATTATCTGGAGTGCCGAGAGGATAGAAACCTGTACAAGTGAGACTTGTGTGACCAACAATGTTCGAAGAAAAATGACATTTCTTTCAATTGACCCAACAAAAGAGATTTCCCAAATAAATGAGGCAGTTGAATCCATGTTATGGGGCGACAGCAATTTGGTCATTTGCAAACAAAATGGCTGTAAAGGCATACGAATCTTTGAATACATACCCCAAAACATCATACTTTTTGAATATAATCAATCGGCATTTGTCTGTATTGACAATATTACGTTAGAAATAACACTCAACTCTAATTATACTTATTCTACAGGGCGTCCCACGGATATGCCACATGGAGGGAAAGTACCTTGAATATTGTAGATGGTACATTTTACTGAAAGAAGACATTATTTGAATTTAATAAAACAATTTAAACTGCATTCATAGATATTTAAATAATTGCATGGTTGAACCGGGAATCGAACCCGTTACACGAGAAAAATAATCACCCTGTAGTTGTATCATACCAATCGAAAGGCTTCATCATAAGGATTATTTTTTGCTGAATAACATAGTGTCAAAAATAAAAGGAAGACCATGAATTTTAACATTTTTAATACAAAATTAATCAATTTATCAAATGCTCAAAATGAGTCCCTTCCTGTTTTATACAAAGTCGCACTCTTTTGATTATTTCGCTCCCTGTCGATTTTTAGGGTTCCGTTGCCAAATGGCAAAAAACGGAACCCTTATAGATTCGTCATGTCTGTCTGTCCGTCTGTCTGTCTGTCTGTCTGTCCGTCCGTATGTCACAGCCACTTTTTTCCGAAACTATAATAGCTATGCTATTGAAACTTGGTAAGTAGATGTATTCTGTGAACCGCATTAAGATTTTCACACTAAAATAGAAAAAAAACAATACATTTTGGGGTTCCCCATACATAGAACTGAAACTCAAAATTTTTTTTTTCATCAAACCCATTCGTGTGGGGTATCTATGAAAAGGTCTTCAAAAATGGTAATGAAGTTTCTATTATCATTTTTTTCTAAACTGAATAGGTTGCGCGAGAGACACTTCCAAAGTGGTAAAATGTGTGTCCCCCCCCCCCCCCCCGTAACTTCTAAAATAAGAGAATGATAAAACTAAAAAAAATATATGATGTACATTACCATGTAAACTACCACCGAAAATTGGTTTGAACGAGATCGAGTGAGTAGTTTTTTTTTTAAACGTCATAAATCGTAAACCGCAATTTACCTTACATTCAATCAACTGAAATATAAAATTTAAAAAAAAACATTTATTTTTAAACCGAGAATACCTACAGGTTTGTACGGAACCCTCGTTTGATCTTGTTGTGGTGGATATTTAGAATAATACGTCTAAGTTTTGCTTGTAGCTCGTGGACACTTTCATACTGGTTCATGTAAACTAAATTTTTTACATAACCCCATAAAAAAATGTAACGGGGTTAGATCTGGGGATCTCGGCGGCCATCTTATTTGTCCATTTGTCCCGATCCATGGATGAAAGTATGCATTGAGATAGATAATATACTTATGATGATGTCAGTTGTATGTCCTTACGGCAATGTCAGCTTTTCATTTTTCTGAACAAAATTTCACATCAAATGTTAAAATTCATGGTCTTCCTTTTATTTGTGACACTATGTTATTCAGCAAAAAATAATCCTTATGATGAAGCCTTTCGATTGGTATGATAAAACTACAGGGTGATTATTTTTCTCGTGTAACGGGTTCGATGCCCGGTTCAACCATGCAATTATTTAAATATCTATGAATGCAGTTTAAATTGTTTTATTAAATTCAAATAATGTCTTCTTTCAGTAAAATGTACCATCTACAATATTCAAGGTACTTTCCCTCCATGTGGCATATCCGTGGGACGCCCTGTAGAATAAGTATAATTAGAGTTGAGTGTTATTTCTAACGTAATATTGTCAATACAGACAAATGCCGATTGATTATATTCAAAAAGTATGATGTTTTGGGGTATGTATTCAAAGATTCGTATGCCTTTACAGCCATTTTGTCTCGCAGTTTAAATTGTTTTTTAAATTCAAATAATGTCTTCTTTCAGTAAAATCTTCCATCTACAGTATTCAAAGTACTTTCCCTCCATGTGGCATATCCGTGGGACGCCCTGTATTATAGAAGTGCTTGAATATGTACCTCCAACCTTAATTTCTAATTATGATGCAATAGGGAACTATAAAGCGCATTCATATAGGATAGGGGTGATGGTATGTGGATGTGCTATGATGATCTGAAGCCAGGATTAAATAGAAGTGCAGAAATGTTGATTGTCCACTGTATTCTTTATAGTCAAATGTTATAAAATTGATTAAATCATGCTGTGAATTATTTAATCGATTTTTGTTTTACTATCTGACAAGAACATAAGACGTACATTTATTTGTTATTTGGTTGATCAAAATAGTTTGATTGGTTTAGAATCAACCCGCCATTCTGGCGTCAGGGTGGCGGCTCACGTGCGGTTTACAATATCAGAGCTTGTATAACATTTACGAAGGTTTCAAATAGTGTTCCTATATGCACAATTGACGTACATTTAATTCCTATTGTCAAATTTGAAAAAAGTTAAAATGCACCCGCCAACCTGACATCAGGATGGCGGATTACTTTAAAATGATGTTTGCTACGCATACAGACACGTACATTTATACTTATTTTAGTACAAAAACGTACATTTTACGTACATTTATATAGTTTAATTTTGATTTTTTTGGAAGTCATACACCCGCCATTCTGACGGATACCAAAAACTTGTCAAAAATGTGGATTATTCCGATCGGTCACCCCGCTTTGTCCCCTTAGGGGGACAGATCGGAAAAAAAGTTTGGTCTATCCCCCTGTTAGCAATGAGGGGACAGTTAGAAAGAAAGAAAGAAAATACGTTTATTTGAACGTTTGTTTTAGTTCGAACTTTATTCACTCCTTAACGGTTTCATATGTCCCTCTATCACTGATAGGGGGACAGATAAAACATTTTAGTCCTGTTTGTCCCCCATTGAATTTAAATTAATTCTTAAAAGTAATTCTACACGTTATAAGTTTACTTTCAAGAATTAAATGTGACTTTCACAAAATGGTGGACGAAAGACTTTAGACATCTCTATTTTTTATATCTTTTGGGACGAAGCGACGTTTTAGTATGTATTGCCATTAAAAAGAATAGCAAAAACTCGCCACACGTATGTCGAAAACGATTTGGTTAAAATATGTACGAATAAATATGTGCGTAAGTGGATATCAAAGGAAGGATAATAGTAAAAGAAAATAAAAAATATTAGTTTTCCAAGGAACCTTAAACATAATGTGATTTTTTTTACAAAATGGTAGTATGAATCGAGGTTTGGTAACACTAATATAAGCATCGTTGACCGCCATTTTTTAAAATGATTCGCGCGTGATTTTAATGACAGCTGTTGTCAATACGAAACAGTTTTTATTTTCTCGACATTTGTAGAAGTGGGGTTTGCAACTTTAATATAACTTATGAAAACCTATTTTGTGCTTACAATTTGTTCTTTCTATGTTTTGGAACATACATTTGGTTACATACAGAACATTACTACATACAGTTTTTTTATATGAAGTACAATGAAAATGTAAAACTGTTGGATGTTTAGTGAAGATCCTCATGACATCATGTAAGTATTCTCTGTGGTGTTAGACAGAGGATACCCCACATTTCACCAATAAAGTTTAAGACCCGGGTTAATGGACGTTCCGGCTAGAAAATTACATTAAAATCGCGCCCGTATCACATAGCTTTAATATCTTGGTTAAAAAATAAAATGGCGTATTTTCCAAAAATAAAACGGCTGTCACAATTCTTAAAAAAGCTTAACACTAAAACGTTGGTGTCTTATCGTTTTACGATTTAAAAAAAGAACATTTGTCATAAACGTCAAACGGAGAACGCTGATTGGTCGGCTCACATTAGGCGCGTAAAAAAGGTGTATAAGGCAAGAATTAGAGATTTTGCGATTTGTTTTCTAGTTGTTGAAGAGAACATCGGTGTGAGTTCGTCCGCGTGCGCTGTGTGCGTTCCTCCGAGGGTGTGGAATTGAAAGATGTCGCTGACCTGAAACAAAATGTTGTAGTTTTAGAAGTCGCAGGCCAATGCAAGTCGGACTCGTACAATTTAACAATCTCCTACAACGACTGTCTCGTCAGAGTAGGGTGCTTCGCCTGACGTTTTGTGGATTACTGGGCTGGCGCTATCTTTCTCTGCAGGTGAATTCGCGTGCCTCGTTTGAAGTCGTTCAGTCCATGCAAAGTTATTGGATACAGCTCTGAATGAAACGTGCAAGATCATCACCGGCTGCCCCAAACCGACCCCGGTGCAAATGCTGTACCCATTGGCTGGAATAGCGCCACCAGAAATTCGTAGAGCTATGCCAAGCTCAAGTGAAAGAGACAAGATGGTTTTTGACACACGACACCCTTTGCATGACAGCATCTCTCGTATCACAAAGGCTGAAAAGCCACAATAGCTTTTAGAAGTGTGCCCTCTCACTTACTGGCAAACGGTCTAAGGAAAGACTAAGCCTGTGGCGACATGGCGCTTCTGGCATCACAGCAAACACAGAACACGGAGATAAGTCACGTTGGAGAAATATACTTGAACAGTTCAACGCCCAACCTTGGCTGTAAAGCCTTGAATAATGACCGTTATTCTAAGAAATCGTATCTTAACAGGTAAAGAAACCATTTCTGCCATCTGCTAGGGTCCCTGGTATATAGGCAACTAATGAAACACGTGTCAGTCATACCTCGTTCCAGCCGTATCTGTTCTTGGCCTGCACGATGGCCTCGTACACGGCGCCGGGCTGCAGGCCGCGCAGCTCGTGCGTGACGCGGTGCGTGAGCGAGCCGGCCGGCTCCGGCGCCGGGATCACCACGTCGTGCCAGCGCCCCGGCTGCTGGAACGACTCGTTGATCTGCAACCCACGGAAACATGCATAAACATTGATTGCAGTCAACAATTCTACAAGCTTACAGCATTATACAGAATATAAAATTAAACACACAACACTTGCACATCACACTACACCCCACACAAATACACTACACACGCATACTCAACTAAGTTAGTTATAGTTATATTTCATTTTGTATTCCTTTTACTTTGTAATTATATATATTTCTGTGTTTAAGTAACCATATCAGCCTGTAATACTCAAAAACCGATCGACCTCTATTATATAGCGAAGACACTGCCTCCTAAGATACAGGATCTTCTTAGTTTAGGAGACAGGGCTCAAATTTTTGTATTTGACTGTTTTTAACGAATATGTGTAGATATTAACGACATATGGACATCTTAATAGTCTGAATTAAACGTATTTTATTTTATTTTTATTAAATATTATATTATTATTAAACAGTGCGCAATTTTTTTTTGGTGTTTCAGTATCGGTTATAGAACATATTTCAATTATTTTTTCTATACTTTAAAAAAAAAAATATCCGACCTCAAATCAGTCGAATGTGGACACCCTACATATTTCGTAATATGATATCGACAATAGCGCGTGGCACAACGTTACTCACGCGGCGGTGTTGCAGCGACAGTCTGTGCACGCATGCGCTGTCGAGATGTCGTGTTTAACGTTTTCCCGCGCAGCGCCACGCCGAACGTGTCGGTCACGATGTCTACCCAACCGTGAGTTTTATGAGATGGTGCGACTGTACTTATTAAATGGTGAAACTTTACGAGCAGGGCGCAGGATGTATACGAGGGAGAGCAGACCTCGTATGCGAGCTCTTGGGATCCGGAACCCCGTCGTCCCTAATGCAAGGACCATTTTAGCATCCACTCAAAGGCTGCTTGATCCTGGGCCATTCAGGATCCCGAATCATGCATAAGAATCTGGCAGATCTCGACTGGCGGTCGAAGTCGAAGAAACCATTTTTGATTTCTTTGAGCGACATTCAATTTCCACGAAACGGCACGTCCGTCGGTCGCTTCGGTGTGAGCCAGCACGCAATAAGATCAACAACAACAATTAAAATACAAATTCGTGACACGTAGGGGTAAGCTATTCGTTTTAATGACTTTTTTTTAACGATTAGGATATTTTTGATTGAAAATTACTGTAATCTTAATTTAATTGATCATAACGATTTATTTTCTGCATTTTATGTTCCTGTGTCCATGAAAGTATGAAGGAAAAAATGGTATTAAATTACTCTTCAAATAACTTCAAGTCACGGCCTTAATTTAAAAATAAATCTAGTTCGAGCCTGATAATAGGTCGGTAACCGCGCGGAATGCTTTGCCAACGTAGGTAAGTACTTCGAACTTCTTAGAATCTTGAGCGAGCGCCCGTATTATTGTGTGTATGTATGCTGCAGCGCGCGAGTTACCATAAGACCAGTTTCAAAATAAACATCTTTCATTAACGATAACTTAATTTTTTTGTACTAAGATATATCAAAATAAAAAATGCATGTTTATTATAACTCGTTTAAGTTTAAAACTGCGCACTAGTTAAAAAAAAACCTGTATATGTATTGTGTTTTATGGGCCTTAGTTGCCCGTTATAAAGTTTAAATAAATCTATACTAATATTATAAAGCTGAAGAGTTTGTATGTTTGTTTGGTTGAACGCGGTAATCTCAGGAACTACTGGTCCGAAATGAAAAATTATTGTTGTGTTGAGTAGTCTATTTATTGAGGAAGGCTATATAACATCACGCTACGATCAAAAGGAGCGGGGCAGCAACGAAAAATGGAAGAAATCTGTCAGGCAATTCGATGCGACGGGAAGGGTTGGTGGAGTAAAAATCTGACGCGGATGAAGTCGCGGGCAGAAGCTAGTAAATCTATACTAATATTATAAAGCTGAAGAGTTTGTTTGTTTGTTTGATTGAACGCGCTAATCTCACGAACTACCGGTCCGAATTGAAAAATTCTTTTTGTGTTGGGTAGCCTATTTATTGAGGAAGGCTATAGGCTATATAACATCACGCTACAACCAAGAGGAGCGGAGCAGTTCTGAAAAATGTTACAAAAACGGGGAAAATCGCATGGGTAGTCGATTCGACGCGACGGGAAGGGTCGGGGAGCAAGAAATTTCACGCGGACGAAGTCGCGGGCAGAACCTAGTAAATAATAAGTATACTGACCGCGAGCTGCCGGTAGAGTAGCCTGAGCTCGTCGAGCGGCGGGTAGCTGTCGACGGCGAATGCGAGCGCATAGCGCGTGTGCGAGCGCGCCAGCGGCGCCGACGTGAAGCGCGCCGCGCCCGGCCGCCCCGACACCTCCACGTGCTGCCGCGCGCGGCCCAGGCTGTTGTCCGCCACGCAGCTGAGGACCACAACATGTATTTTAATAAATACATATCTTAGGACAACCAACACACCGTTATCTGATCTCAAACTAGACAGAGCCTGTACTATGGCAACCAGACAACTGATAAACATACTGGTTGGGCACCTTAAGTGACCCAAATTGATTTTTTAATACTTATTTTTGTTATACCTAAGTATTAGGTCATTTCTTTAGCAATAATTAATTCGTTTCAAATGGTTTCGATATGTTAGTATCTGTGGCTAATTTGGTTCGCGCGCCTTCAGATCGCGTTTTGAATCGCTGAACCTGGCGACGCTAGCGCCATAGTTTTGGCCACCGCTCATCGAGCGCAGACTAATGTGAACCCCCCAGTCTTCTTTGTTCGAGAGTCAAAGTCGGTGCCTTCTCCTGTAATTTTGAGGAAAAGTTGGTTTTACACCGTGATGGACAGCTAAAGTTTGAAGAGACTCGTTATAAATACCCAACAGTGATTTGACAATCTGTTTCGTGAAAGTGCTTCACGGTGTGAGCTGCTGACAGTTGCTGGCGGAGCGTTCCTGAGCTGGTCTGCAGGTTAGTGAGCCAATAGTTTTCAGTGCTGACGTCGAAACCATTTATCATTCTTCAGCTCACAGGGTGGGTTTCATAGGAATCAATATAATTACTATCAAACCATATTTTTTCATAATTGAGATTATTAATAAAAGTTGTAGTAGTATAGACAAGTGGTGTGTGTGTGTGTGTGTGTGTGTGTAAATGGTAATAGTGCATTATGAGATGAGTGTGCAGGTCCACTCAATCAGTGTGCTTCTTTCCTGAAAATACCATTTTAGGCACCATGTATATGGTCCTCAGGTGACGTGACAGGTACGCGTAGCATGACCACCGTAGAAAGACCTTTGTCTATTCTTTGTAGAATAGAGATAGAACTGTCATGCTACGCGAGCATAAAACGGTACAAATCTTTCTACAATCTTTAATTCTGTCTTCAATCTTTCTGCAATCTGTAATTTTGTCTATTCTTCCGTCGACAAAACCCCTTTCTACGGTGGTCATGCTACGCATGCTGACCAGGATTATTTCCAGATTTTTATACAAGGTGTATCTATTCATACACGAAATATTTTAAGAGGTACACTTGTAGGTGGTAAAGAAGCTATAGCAACGAAAAAAAAATTTCTAAGGGTTTTTTTTTAAATTTAATATTTATAAATTATTTGACGCACATAAGAAATACTGGCTCCTTCTTATTTTTTACGGCCCGAGACACCGCGGCCATGCTCGTGCCGTCCGGTCATCGCCCTCACAGCATCCGGCGGGCCATTCATAGAATTTGGAGTAAAGGTTTTATGCAAAACGTCTCAAGTAATTTTAAAATTATAATAATTACGAAAATTCAAAAACGCTAGATAAAAATTTTCTTTTTGCTTCTATAGCTTGTTTACCACCTACAGGTGTACCCCTTAAAATATTTCGTGTATGAATAGATACACCTTATATACACACTGACATTTATGAACTTTATTTAAACAATTACATTTACTTTGTAAAGAATTATATTGTTTTAAGTATACCCCATTTCTGACTGCAGGCGTTGCCGCGTCGTAAGAGGCGACTAAGGGAATTACTACAGAATGGGCATTGGACGTCTTGTGTTTTTTTAGGTGATAGCTGATTAAATGACTTCTCCCGCTCTGGGTGGAGCGGAAGGGCGTGTCAGACTTTTACTGACTAAAACCCACCCGTGTTCCTTCAGTTGCCTGTGACAGGGACACGGTAATTCTTACGAACAAATCTCGCGACCCTGACAGGGATCGGTCCTAGCAGACCCCTTCAGTATTGCTGACATCTCTTTGAGGCGCGCGTGGAACACTACGCGCCGTCCACACGGGCCTGGTCTTTACGGGTGACGAGCTACCCCTTGCTCGCTGCCGACGTATAGTGGCAGAAATGATAACCAAAACTCACCTGTAATTTCCAAAGTCTTCAGGCTGTACGTTGGCAATGAGGAGTGTGTGGTTATTGCCTCTCGCAGACATGGTGACCCTCTCGGACGCGCTCAGAGGGAAGGAGTTCTGGTACCAGGTCACCTGGAAGTGTTGATATACTGTGTTAGTCGGTTGAAGGATACATTTTTTTAGGTCTGGCAGCGGTTAATGTCTGGCAAAGTGTTAATTATTCAAAGTCAAAGCGTTTATTTCAAATCTATACTTAATATTATAAATGCGAAAGTAATTCTGTCTGTCTGTTACGCTTTCACGATTAAAACACTGAACCGATTTTGATGAAATTTGGTACGGGGTAAGTTTGAGCACTCAGAAAGGACATAGCACTTCCAAATAAAAACCGTATTTTTTGCAAAAATATTTGAATTTTTACTTTTTCGTATCTACCTCGCACTTATTCGTATACCACTACTGGCCACGTCAATAGCAGAGACAGGAAGTATTAGAACATCAGCTGAACATAGAACCTCCTTTTTTAAAGTCGGTTAAAAAGTACCTTGAATTGTTTGCGGTATCTTTGCGTATAAGACTCACCTCAGCTGGAGGGTCTGCGAGTACTGTGCACAGCAACTCAGCTCTGAAGCCTTCTCCCGTGTGGACCCATGACCGCTCCACTGTGATCTCGGGCGGATCTGGAATAAGAGTTAAAAACAATAAAAATTCAGTACTTATCTAATTTTGCTCACAGCTTCCTATTTAAACGTGGGGGGCACTAAGAACGGGGTTATGGAAATTCGACCTTTAAGGGGTTGAAAAGCTGGGGCTGCCTTAAAGCGGCTCCTGCCCAATCTAGGGGGTCCGAACGCCTCCTGCCGGAGGCTCTACACGGGGGTCGTGCGGTCCATGGCCCTCTACGGGGCACCGGTGTGGGCGCCCTCATTGAGGCTGCGCCCAGCGCGCCGGTTGAGTGCGGCCCAGAGGGTCATGGCCATCCGGTTAATCCGAGGATACCGCACGATCTCGTGCGAGGCGGCGAGCCTCCTTGCCGGAGTGCCGCCATGGGATCTGGAGGCAAAGGTCCTCGCGAACATGTGGGAGTGGCGCGAGGAGGCGAAACGCCGGGGCGAAACTCCGCTGCCGCGACTAATCGCGGCACGGCGGACAGAGCTTCGGCAGGATCTCATGGCGACATGGCGGGTACGGTTGTCGCAGCCCAGCGCTGGGCACGCCACAATTGCGGCGGTAAGTCCCGTCTTTGAGGAGTGGATAGAGAGGCGCCACGGCGTCCTCACCTTCCGCCTGACGCAGGTTCTCACCGGGCATGGGTGCTTCGGTGGGTTCCTGTTCAGGATAAAGCGGGAGGATACGTCCGGGTGTTTCCATTGCGAGGATCGTCTGGAGGACACAGTGGAGCATACGGTGGAGGTGTGCCCTGCCTGGGCGGAGCACCGCCGTGTCCTCGTGGAGGCGATCGGCGGCGGCGACCTCTCGCGTCCGGCCCTGGTGCGAGCCATGGTACGGAGCGAGAGCGCATGGGAAGCCGTCACCTCCTTCTGTCTCCTCCGCGAAGGAGGAGGCGGGGCGCGTGAGGGAGTGGCAGTCTCTGCGCCCTCACGTCCCTAGCCGCAGCAGGAGGAGACGCCCCGGGCGTCGGGAGTCGATAGCGGACTCCCGGCCACCGTAGGCGCGAGCTTGCGGGTGGCGAGCAATGGGTAGCTCGCCGCCCGGTAAGGACCAAGCTCGGGTCGACGGCGCGTAGTGTTCCACGCGCGCCTCAAAGAGATGTCAGCAGCAGTGTAGGGGTCTGCTAGGACCGATGCCTGCCGGGGTCGCGTGATTGTTCGAAAGAGATACCGTGACCCTGGCACATGGGCAACTGATGGAACACGGGTGGGTTTTAGTCAGTAAAAAGTCTGACATGCCCTCCCACTCCGCCCAGAGCGGGAGAAGTCATTTGTAGATTTCCCGTCCTGAAAAAAAAGGGGTTGAAAAGGGGGGCGTATGAAATTGGAGGATCTCCTTAGGAATTGAGGGAATTAAAAAACTCAGGATGTTATTGAACAGTCTCACATTGAGAAAAACCGGTCAAAAGCGAGTCAGACTCGTGAATCGAGGCTTACAATATTGCAGTTTTAGGTTAGCGCCACCTCTTGACCGAAAGTGAAACTAATGTAAGTATTGTTGTCGATTTCTGAAAAAGTGTGGAGACATCGTTTTATTTTCTCTGTAATCTGTACATAAACTTTTATCAAATTTTTCTATATGCAAATTTCGGAGATAAGGGAGCGTAATTTTTTTTTGTTTTTTCTTATTACCCTGGAGGTAAAGGTTGATTATGGGGAAAAAACGAAATGGACGCGTAAGAAGTGCAAGTAACGTAAATAAATAAACAAAAAAACTTACATAGAACCTGCAGCTGGAACTCCGCCACTAGAGGTGCGCCCACTCCATTGTCTACGGTACACGCGTACCGTCCGCTGTGTCCTCTCTCTAGCCGGGACAGTTGCAACTGCGGGCCCTCCCCGAGCCGTGTGTTTGTGTCATTCTGGAAAACCGGTATTATCTACTTATATAAAAGATGGTCTTTTACGATAGCAAGGACATTATTAAAAGAGCTTTTGATAAATTGCCTCTGCTGCTGTTCTTCGGGCTGGACAAAGTGTTACCAGGTTTTTCCGTTAGCAATTTCTCAGTAGCGGTCTTTTTTTTGTTTCTGAGTGGGAAATCATCAAATGACTTCTCCCGCTCTGGGTGGAGCGTGTGGACGTATCAGACTTCGACTAACTAAAATCCCCCCATGTTCCTTCAGTTGCTTGTGCCACGGCCACGGTAACTTTTTCGAACAAATCTCGCGACCCTGGCAGGCATCGGTACTAGTGGACCCGTTCAATTGTGCTGACATCTCTTTGAGGCGTGAACGTGGAACACTACCTACGCACCGTCGACCTGGTTCGGTCCTTTACCGGGCGGCGAACTACACATTGCTCGCCGCCCGCTAAATCGCGCCTACGTTGGCTGGAAATCCGCTATGGAGTCCCAATGCCCTACTGCTGAGCATACACTTGTGGTATTCGATTCTTTGGCCGGACAAAGTGTTATTGGGTTTTTTCCGTTAAGAATTTCTCAGTAGCAGCCTGGAAACTGGATTTGTTCCAGGTTGATGGCAATAGGCTCGCCCCCTATTACATGTGACTTAAACATAACTGGTGAAATGTGGGTGTAGTATAGTTTTCTTCCTAACCCTTTGTGAAATGTTAACATTAAATTAATCTATTATATCAACATTGTCATTTCAGCCGAAAGACGACATAGGCCTCCCACAAAACTGTGAGATTTTGACGTAATCACCACGCTTGCGGCGGGTTGGCGATCGCAGTACGGTGGTAAAATGCATAGAGAACGCTGCTGCCCATTCTCTAGTAACTCTTTTAGTCGTCTCTTACGACACCCACGGGAAGAAATGCGATGATGCAGTTCTTGACGTCCGGCACCAGACGGAAAATAATATAGAATAATTCTTCCATCAAAAGCTGGTAAATAGATTATATCTTAGGACAACCAACACAACGTTATCTGATTCCAAACTAGGCAGAGCCTGTACTATGGCAACCAGACAACTGATAAACATACTTATATATTTCTAAATACATACATATTATAGATATACAGAGGGTGTCTCATAAATAATGTCGGTTTTTAATATTCACTTCGATTAATAATTAATTATATAAAAAGAAAACCTTAGTATTCAAAGTATAGCCCATCGTATTCTACAGTCCTAACCCAACGTTCAGCCAGCTCTTTGAGACCTTGGTAAAACCATTCCTTGGGCTTAGATGCAAAGAATTGCCGCACTGCATTTTCAACATCTTCTCTTGACTCGAATTTTTTTCCACGCAGGAATTTTGCCATGGACCTGAATAAATAGTAATCAGATGGTGCAAGGTCTGGACTAAATGCTGGATGTGGTAGGAGTTCAATTCCACCAAGTTCTTCGATCTTATCCCGTGTAACTTTCGCCGTATGCGGTCTAGCATTATCCTGTTGTAAGAGCACTCGTTTTCGGTTGACTAAGCCTGGATATTTCTGCGATAAAACCTCATACATTCGGGTTAGTTGTCCAGAATATAACTCAGCATTGATAGTTCGACCATCCGGAACTATCTCAAAGTACACTAAACCTTCATAATTCCACCAGACACACAACAAGACTTTCGACTCGAAACGACCTCTTTTCACGACAGGTTCAGGTAATTGTCTTATGTCTAACCACTGTTTTGATATGTCTGGGTTGTTTAGATAAATCCATTTTTCGTCGCAAGTAACAATGCGTTTAATAAAACGATCACCTTTCGGCAGAGCAAGGAGCTGTTTACACACCTCTACTCGTCGTTTCGCCTGAATCTCGTCTAATTCATGGGGAACTATACGACAACTTTTATAGGTCTTACCTAATGATTTTAAGTGGCGATGTATAGTGTCTTTAGAAGGTCCCAACGAGTCCGATAATCGACGAGTGCTGGTACTGGGTTGGTTTTCTACTGCTTCCTTTGTAGCCTCAACATCCCACACAGGTGGACGACCAGAACGCGATCGATCTTCAAGTGTCAAATCTCCACTGTTAAAGCGATTAAACCAACGCTGTGCCGTTCGCTCATTAACCATGTCTTCCCCTTCAATTTCACATATTTTCCTTGCTGCCGCGGTTGCTTTAAACTTTTGTTTCCAATAATGTCTTAACAGTACACGAATTTCATATTTATCGCACTCCATACTTTTAAGTATCAAAACGACCTACGACGTCAATAAACAAAGACAGTACGATTAAATTAAAGTTAATCAATTGCACTCTCCACAGAACTAGAGAATATCTTAACAAGTTGCGACATGTATAAAATGAGGCGTAATAAATTTTTAGTTATGAAACCCGACATTACTTATGAGACACCCTCTGTATTACACCTTGACACAGAACAAATGATCGTGCTCATCCCACATAGATTTGTCCTGGGTGGGAATCGAACCCACGACCTCAGTCTTAGCAGTCAGGGTCACTAACCACTAGACTAACAGGTCAGTCAAAGAAAAAAAGATAAATCATAGGTCCTCACAAGTTTATGCCAGGTGACGGTTGGCACTGGGTTGCCAGCTGCCCGGCACTCCAGCACAGCCGCCCCTCCTCTCCTGGCGGCTGCATGCCTGGACTCTGGAGACGCTCTCACACTGGGTGGCACCAGGACTTCCACAGTATGGACCTGGTCGCGCGCCACGCGGTCCGAGATCTGACAAACATAGTCACCGGCGTCCTGGAAAAAGAGAAGAGAGCTTAGAGACTAGTGGAAAGATTTTTAATACGCGTTTATTAGTTTCATCTATATAAGGTGTATCTTTTCATACACGAAATATTTTAAGAGGTATACCTGTAGGTGGTAAAGAAGTTACAGCAACGAAAACAAAAAAAAATCTAAACGTATTTTTTTCAAAATTTCATATTATAAATTATTTGACGCACATAAGAAATACTGGCTCCTTCTTATTTTTTACGGCCCGAGACACAGCGGCCATGCTCGTGCCGGTCGCCACCGTTGCAGCGTCAGGCGAGCCATTCATAGATTTGTAGTAAAGGTTTTATGCAAAACGTCTCAAGCAGTTTTAAAATACGAAATTAAAAAACGTTTAAATAAAAAAAAAAAATTTTGCTTCTATAGCTTCTTTTCTTTACCACCTACAGGTGTACCTCTTAAAATATTTCGTGCATGAATAGATACACCTTATATAATTGTTTGTATGTTTGTAACAATCTCTTTTGTGCTTGATTTTGACCCACTTCAAATGGTCAGATTTCATTTAAACTACGCTGACATACGTCACAAAATTCGAAACACCCTAAAAAATTGAAAATAAATAATAATTAAAAAAAAACACGCTTTTATAGAAAAACAAACTTTTGGTTTCTTATGGAAGCGTGTTTTTATATTTTTTTAAACTATTATTTACATTATCCTACTAATACGACATCCACGCGGCCGAAGCCACGGGCAAAAGCAATGACGGCTGAATGAATCTGAATAAAATGTTGACAATTATTAAGGTTTTCAGTTCTGTTTACGTTTGTGTTTTTATTATTTACTAGCTTCTGCCCGCGACTTCGTCCGCGTCAAATTTTTGCCCTCCTGACCTTTCCCGTCGCATCGATTTGCCTGCTAGTTTTCGTCCATTTTTCGTTGCTGCTCGCTCCTTTTGAGTTATAGTGAGTCAACCTTAAAAGATAGACATATGCTCTCGCGGACTTTTTTTAGAACTTTTTAAAAGGAACAATTCCGTCATACATGATTTTTGCGTTACTTTAACCGTTTACGCAGCGCACGCAACGGAAACTCTCAAAAGGAATAAATTTCCCCCGTTTTTGCAACATTTTTCATTACTGCTCCGCTTCTCTTAGTTGTAGCGTGATGTTATATAGCTTATAGCCTCCCTCGATAAATAGGCTACCCAACACAAAAAGAATTTTTCAATTCGGACCAGTAGTTCCTGAGATTAGCGCGTTCCATCAAACAAACAAACAAACTCTTCAGCTTTATAGTATACAACATTAATTTTTGTTTATGCGAAACCCGAAACACGGGTCTAGTATTTTTATGTAAAGAATCTATGAAAATAAAATTCAGAACTGTATCATTAATAATCACAAAGTTATAAGCTTGATAAGTTACCTGGTTGTCCACGCAAAAACATATGCAGATCACCACAAACAGCTAGTGTACGTACCATCTCCATGTAATGGACGTTTGAGTACTAGAAAGACATGATAATTTTAAAATCGAAACAAAACACTAAGGCCCGCGACTTGGAAGCGTAATTAAATATTTTTGGTACAAAATATAACATGGTGTAAAAATTATTGGAATCGATTCAGTTACTGATTCTGAACAAACTATATTCAGGTTTCGCATATGCTAAAAATAATCTTGTATAATAGTATAGATTTTAGCTTAAGTCATCATCTGCCTAGTCTGAAAGAATTCAGCTGAGTATTTTACATGAAGTAACTGCCTATCTGATTTACTGGGTAATACGATACCCCTTGGTAAGATTGACAGAGATAGATTTAATAAAAGTTTTTTTTTTTCACTCGTTTATCGCACAGCATGAATGTTTAATTGTCAATCGAAAGTATCATCACTCCATAGTATAAAACAAAGTCGCTTCCCTCTGTCTGGCCTCATGTATGCTTTGATCTTTAAAACTACGCAACGGATTTTGATGTGGTTTTTTTTTTAGATAGAGTGATTCAAGGGGAGGGTTTAAACGTAGGGGAAGTACGTCCAAAATGACATACGGTTTTGTTTTTAATCGTATATTTTTAATTAACATAGTTACAATCACTGTTTAGGTTGAATAATCATCTTTGGTTCATAAGTTTTAACCTACGTAAACTCATAATTGAATAGGACCCATATAAAAAATATAATTTAAATTAATCGAAGCCTCTAAGAAAATTCATTTTGTCCATATAGTACGGACAAAATGACATACATAATGAAAACGAAAATTATGAAGTACATATTTCACAAAATATTAAATAATAGCCCAAAGAGAACAATTGTTGCACCGTAGCTAGCACTCGTTGGGCTTGGAACGGGAAAGAGGTCGTTACAGTAAACGCATGCGCAGTCATCATCATCACCGTTCGACACAGCTGGAAATCTTCTACATTCGAGTCCTCAGCGTAATGAGTCTTCTGTACGTGGGTTCACCTTTTTTCTGACTGCTTTTAAGGATCATTATCGTAGTTCGATTCAACATTGAAAGCCTCATCATTGAATAAAGGTATGTCGTTTTGCCCCGAATGTAAGTATGTCGTTTTGACCCACAGGTTATCTAAACACTAATTAAGTCATAATTACTATAAACACGAGATTTATAAATAAATACTTCTAAGTAATGCAGCATAATGCTACACTTTTTAGGGTTCCGTTGCCAAATGGCAAAAAACGGAACCCTTATAGATTCGTCATGTCTGTCTGTCTGTCCGTCTGTCTGTCTGTCTGTCTGTCTGTCCGTCCGTATGTCACAGCCACTTTTCTCTGAAACTTTATGAGCTATGCTGTTGAAACTTGGTAAGTAGATGTATTCTGTGAACCGCATTAAGATTTTCACACGAAAATAGAAAAAAATAAATAAATTTTGGGGTTCCCCATACTTAGAACTGAAACTCAATTTTTTTTTTTCATCAAACCCATACGTGTGGGGTATCTATGAATAGGTCTTCAAAAATGGTGTTGAGGTTTCTAGTATCATTTTTTTCTAAACTGAATAGTTTGCGCGAGAGACGCTTCCAAAGTGGTAAAATGAGTGTCCCCCCCCCCCCCCGTAACTTCTAAAATAAGAGAATGATAAAACTAAAAAAATATATGATGTACATTACCATGTAAACTACCACCGAAAATTGGTTCGAACGAGATCGAGCGAGTAGTTTTTTTTTAAAACGTCATAAATCGTATAAAGCAATTTACCTTACATTCAATCAACTGAAATATAAAATTAAAAAAAAAAAAACATTTATTTTTAAACCGAGAATACCTACAGGTTTGTACGGAACCCTCGGTGAGCGAGTCCGACTCGCACTTGGCCGGTTTTTGAATTTACTACAAAAGATGTAATAGAAACCACGAGAAACTGATCAAAAACAGGACGAAATCAATAAAAATAAAAAACTTTTTCCAAAACGCTTTCCTGCAAGTAACTTCGGCGTGACCAAGTCAATGGCGGTATAAACTTAACAGGTATGCCACCATGGCTGACATCACATAATGATATACCAACTGCAGGATTATAGCTCGCCAATTTCGTAAAAAGCCCGGTGTGTCATTTTGTCCGTATATGTCATTTTGGCCGTACTTCCCCTATAATGCGCGGACAAAGCCGCTGGCAAAAGCTAGTTTACTATAAAACGGCAATTTCATACTTTAACCCCTATTATTTATACGGTGATACAGAAACCTTCATGTCCGACTCGCAGTTGCCTGTTTTTATTTTTTAATAAACAGTAGGTAGTTAAAATAAACGTAATAAAATACAGCTTCCAATGCCATCATCAACAATATATTGGCGATTTTAAATCCTGCAAGAAATTGCCGCCTTGATTTAATCGACGATTGAAAAGTCCGCCTCAGAAAATAAAATAAAAAACAAATGAAAAACACAAATCCGAAACAAAAAAACCGTTTCCCCATGTCAAACCTTTTCGTCGTACAAAATAAAAAAGCAACATGGCCGACTAGAATTGCGCGGGAAATCGTACCTCAGTGTTGCAACGCATAAAAAATAACGAGGATGTATACCACAAAGGTTTTTACGCGACCATTATCATATTTTCCCGGGCCAATTACCGTTTAGGGCGCAATTTAGCATTTTTGACGGCGAAAAAAAAAACGCGGAACGATTTTTGGTATTATGAAACCTATTTGGGGGTAATAAAGGGTAGATTTGAATTTTAAGTCCGGCCAGGGAACTATTTTGAAAGATTTTCGGGTTTTCTGCTGATTCGAGAATTTGAAGCATTTTTTCAATGAGGATCAGCGACGATTTTAGTTAAATATGTAGAATTACAGTCATACCTAAACCAATTATTTCAGTGAAAGAATTATTAAAATTGGACCAAAAATGACGAAGTTAGAGCGGTTTTAATTTTGCATTTTCAAAAACGCTCGCCAATACGCACAATTCGTTGATGACGTCATTTTCCACGTTCGCGTCCGCGGCATCGCCGCGCACGTTCTTTCTAAACGAATAATGTGTTCATAAAATATTGAATCGTGCCATGATGCGAAAATACAAGTGTTGCTACACCGGACAAATTGTTATTTTGTGTCCCAAAATACCCAAAAAATAGAAAGAAGTGGTGTACTTTCATGAGGAGCGACACCCCATGTCCCCTTAACTAAAAGTACTTTATACCGCATTTCAAAAATGTTAACTATAATAATTTATTTTAACTAAATCTATTTTTAATCGCGATTAAAAAGGTGTGGATTAAAACTAGTAGTTATGAACTAAAATTCACACCAACGAACGCCTCGCCTTCACGTGCAAAAACAGTACTGTATTTTTGTTTTCCTTTTCGTTTGCTCATATCTCGAAAATGGCGTTTCCTATCGCAAAAATAATGAAATTTTCGACCCCCTTTGCAACCCCCTCACATATAAATCTCAACACGTGGGTAATATTTTTTTTTTATTTTTCGAAGAAAATGTGAAAATTCCATATAAAACACGTCCATTGCGCGCGCCTTGGTCTTTCAAAAAAATCATTGCGTAGCACACCCAAGTAAAAGCTGAAGAGTTGTACGTTTAGTGTTGCATAGCCCATTTATCGAGGAAGGCTATAGACTATATATTATATAAGGTCACGCAAAGACCCTTAGGAGCCGAGCACAAAAAAAAAACGTCACGCATACAAAGACCTCGCACGGGCAGCCGATTCGATGCGACGGGATGGGTTGGGGGAGCAGGAAATTTTACGCGGACGAAGTCGCGGGCAGAAGCTAGTAAGAAATATTATTTAAAATAGGTAGAGAGGTGCCTACACATTGTGGAAACACGAAAAAGGTACCTACCTGCCAAATCAAAACATTCTAAAACGTAGTACATACCTACCTGTGCACTGGAATAAATTGTTTTTTATTTTTACTTTTCAACCATAAACGAATCAATCTTCGCGAGATTGTCCGACTGGGCCTTGGGTAAATTCGACTTCCATGTCTCCTATCTACCAATATCTATAAAACATAAATAAACAAGAAACAACGATTAAACTCCGCAAATCATAACAAAGCAGTGCGGCGCGTGGCGGGCGATCGAGCCTCGTGACGTCATCAGAAGTTTCGCGCGCGCGGCGTGCGTTTTAAAACTCCCTTTTTTTAAAGTTTAATAACTTCGTAATTTCTCGATGGATTTGAGTGATTCAAAAAGAAATGAACTCAGATATTTATATTGTATTCGATGTAGTATTCAAAATTGCTATATCCTATTGTCGAATTGATCCTCATTTTGTAAATGTGAGTACCATGGAGCTGTTTATTATGTTATTGTGATGTTTTTGACGAGGAGCTTGGTCGGTCAAAGGTTAAGCTACCCTTCCTGCGGTCGGTTCTTAGATGGGTGACCATCCATAACATATCGCTGGTTTGCGAGAATAACGACGTAATTCGAAGTCCTGTCAAATTGAATACTGTTTGCGAAATTATCATAAACCTTTGATAATACCAAGAACGTTTGACATTGACGTCATTATTCTCGCAAATCAGCGATATCGAAGATTCTATGTGCCTCGGATAGGATGTTAAGCCGTGGTTCCCGGCTGTCATACATCGACATCGGCAGTTGTTACGGGTCGTCAGAAGCCAGAAACTCTGACAACTATTCTTACCAAGGGGTATCATATTACCCAGTAACTGGGTAGTGGAGGTCAGATAGGGAGTCACTCCATGTAATAAGCTGATATTCAGCTACATCAGGTTGGAATGGACGTCATTCCCGATGAAGCTATAGCCCTCCTCCAAGGGGTGTACTACGTGAGCTCTACAAATGAATGTGCGAATAACACTTGTGCGACAAAACTGTACTGCGACTCACAACAGTTGAAAGAAAGAAAGAAGAAAGAAAATACATTTATTTAGCACAAACTCAAAGGCACACAAAATAATACAGCAAAAAAAACATAAATTAACAAAAAAGAAAATCAATAAAAAGTGTAAAGTGCGATGTTAGAAACTAGCATTTAAGTGTGCCCCACGGCTGCGCTAAAAAGGTGCAGTTCAGCAAAAATGCCAGACAACTAGTGCCTGACGCTGATTTTCAAGTGGACCTGAAGTGTGAGCGGACGGATGTAAATCAGTTTTATACAAATATTGCAACGTAGTGAATGTATGCATACTTAAATAAAATAGATGAGTAGTGAAATGTTGATATATATACTACGTGTAGTAGGTAAGTATCTAGTGTAAGTTCAAAAAAGCCTGTTTTATAGAATGCGAATCTTCCACAACACTATGACAATTCATTTATTCATGCACTTCATCGGACAATACGCTGCAAGCGAATGCACGCTTGTGCGACACATTCGAGCTCACACAGTACACTAGGTTAGATTAGGTTAAAACTGTGACCTCCAACGAAGAAACAAAAGACGCTCGAAACGACTAGATTCAGTGTGTCGCACAAGCGTGCATTCGAACTATGGTGAGTCGCAGTACAGTTTTATCGCACAAGTGTTATTCGCACATCCATTTGTCGAGCTCACGTAGTACACTCTCCTCCAAGAGCCGCCGCAGGGACATCCCAATCAATGCCAGCCTCGGCCCTTGCTCGAGCCAGTTCGCGTAACCACTGTCAAAGATCCGCGGATAGCAGCCGGGACCAACGGCTTAGCGTGCTTTCCGAGGCAAGGAGGGGTCTTGGTATGTAAAGAGAGTCATCTGCGCGATCGAAGTGTGCGGCTATTTTTATTAATTCACAAACTGCGGACATGCTATCTATACTTATTACTTATATACTTAATATACTTATATAATAATATTATAAAGCTGAAGAGTTTGTTTGTTTGTTTGATTGAACGCGCTAATCTTAGGCACAGGTCCGAATTGAAAAATTATTTTTGGGTTGGGTAGCCTATTTATCGAGGAAGGCTATAGGCTATATAACATCACGCTACACCCAAGGAAAGTGGAGCAATAATGAAAAATGTTGAAAAAAATGGGGAAAATCGCACGAGTAGGCGATTCGACGAGACGGGAAGGGTCGGGGGAACAAGAAATTTAACGCGGACGAAGTCGCGGGCAGAAGCTAGTAATAATATAATATTATAAAGCTGAAGAATTTGTTTGTTTGTTTGTTTGATTGAACGCGGTAATCTCAGGAACTACTGGTCCGAATTGAATAAATCTTGTGTTGGGTAGCCTATTTATCGAGGAAGGCTATAGGCTATATAACAGTACGCTACAACCAAGAGGAGCGGAGCAGTAATGAAAAATGTTTCAAAAACAGGTAAAATCGCACGGGTAGGCGATTCGACGCGACGGGAAGGGTCGGGGGAACAAGAAATTTAACGCGGATGAAGTCGCGGGCAGAAGCTAGTTAATTATATGTGTGATTAGTCTCCAAAGGAGTTTGTAAGGATCGTTGCAGGTGGCGTTCTGTAGTTTCTACCTGCCCCCATGGGACAAAAGCGTGATAAATGATTTTATTTGTGTAAGTAGGTTTGTACAAACACTTTTACAGGTCAATTATATTTTTAGGGTGTCGTACCTCGAAAGGAAATAACGGAACCCTTATAGGATCCCTTTGTTGTCCGTCCGTCTGTCAAGACCCTTTTTCTCAGGAACGCGTGGAGGTATCAAGCTAGAATTTATATCAAATATTTAAATCTACTGTCCCTTGGAGCTGTGAAAAAATCAAACATCTAAGCCAACGAAATCAAAAGATACAGCCGTTTATGCCGCAAATTGTCGACACTCGCAAGGGAATCAAAACCTACAGGGTACTTCCCGTGAACTCAGAATCTTGAAATTTGGTACGAAGCAACGTTTTATGAAGGAAAAATTGCGAAAACCGTAAATTTTGCACGGAACCCTCGTTGCGCGAGTCCGACTCGCACTTGGCCGGTTCTTTAAACTAGATGAGATCGGCGTTTCCTGACTGACTGTTTCGGCTTTTCTGATAAGAAAGGCCAAAACAAACTCAGAGGTCGCAGTCTCTTTTAAAGTCCAGACATAATCTTGGTCACATAAAGAGCTTATGTATGTGCTCAATATTCCTAGTATGAAGACTTTTTCGCTTGACTAACTACGGCGAGAGCAAATCAAGCGCTTTAAATCTCCTCGACGAATCAATTTAAGCAAATGGCAGCACTTAAAACCGTTGACTTAAGATTTCTTTAGGAGATATCCGATAGATTTCTTGATGTAATGCTAATTAAAATTCAAGGACTGACAACGAATAGGAAGATTGATTGAGAGCGATTGTTCCTGGGTTCGAGTAACTTATCCTTACTTACAGGTTCAATGATAATAAGTTATATTTCTGATTAGCTTTTTCCCGCGGCTTCGCCCGCGTGGATGTCGGAAATTAACGCAGGTATTTTTCTAAAACAAAAGAATTTTTCTAAAATAAAAGTAGCCAAGTTACTCCTTATTATTTGTTGATTATTTATTGATTATGATTTATGAATTGTGGATTATGAATTTTGAATTCAATTTGTGTGTTGCAATATTGATATTTTATTTTATTTTTTCGTTTGTATTTATTTATGTGTGAAATTGTATTTATAATTCGATAATTTTAATTTTGTTGTCTAATATGGGATATGTTACCTGAATTAAAAGAATTTTATTTATTTTTTATTACATCAGCTACCTGCCAATAAAAGTCCTGTCAAAATCGGTCCAGCCATTTCAGAGATTAGCCGGAACAAACAGACAGACAGACAGATAGACAAAATTTAAAAAAAAAAATCTTTTGGTATACGTACCGTGTATACGTCCATATACACTTAGTGTAAAGCGGTTATTTTAATATTACAAACCAGTGGCGAAGGCACCATATAACACGATTCCTACCGGCTTGCCTTCGGGGATTCGCATTGGTAACTCTATCACTATTAAAAATACAATAGTATGTAAATAGTGGCTACTATTGTCAATAAATATAGTTACACTACGGGTATTTAATTCACCATAACATTCAAACAACAAAAAAGGTTATTTATACCTTTGTATTACAACAAAAGAGAAATTTTCTAAATTAACCCGGCGCCAAAACGTCATAATCGGGAACTAAAAATTCATACAACAGCGATCCCGTAATGATGTCACTTTAGGTCACGTGGCACCGCTTGATATGTACGAGAGCAAGCCGCTGTACAACGGGTTATGACGGAGACAGGTATAGAAAAATGCGTCAGCGAGAACGAGATAGAGGAATATTGCATATTTTATTCGTTTTCATCTGTTCAATTTAATTGTATTTAATTCATTACATTCCTATATTAATTTTAGAATGATAGTAAGTATTCTTTATTGATGAGTCAGTAAGTTAAGGCCGACTTCGCTTCGGCTTCTCTTTTAGAAAAATTTACGCCTCGCCGCTGTTACAAACAGACACTCCACTTTTATTTATTTGTCTAGATGAAAGAAAGTATGATTCAAAACTAGATGAAGTCGGCGTTTCCTGTCTAACTACTCTGAGAAGAGTCAGATAAGAAACGCTGACCTCATCTAGTCTATCTCATCGTCTTCATTATTTCAGCCGAAAGACGTCCACTGCTGAACATAGGCTGCCCACAATTTGGGAGGTTTATCATAATCGCCACGCTTGGCAGGCGGGTTGACGATCGCAGTATGGTGGTAAAATGCATAGGGAACGCTACTGCCCATTCTCTAGTAAGTCCCTTAGTCGCCTTTTACGATACCCACAGGAAGAAATGGGATGGTGCTATTCTTTACGTCCGGGATCACACGGAACTGGTATATCTATGAGAAGTATAGTATCTTTTTGTCCCGGTAGCACGTTAGCATAGAATAATTTTCGACATACACGCGAGCGAAGCTGCGGGCTGCAACTAGTTTACATTATAAGTGGGAACACCATATATTTCTACACACATTGTATACTGGGTGTAAGGGACAGCCCTCCACAAACTGATGGGGTGGATTCAGTATATCATACTAAGATGACCAGTACAAGAAATTATTTCAGGACCGTTATAGGAATCTAATAAACCTGATTTGTTTTATTTTCTCACACGCAATGTATCTCGGATCAATTCGGAAAGCCGCCTTTGTGCAATCGCCGACGACGAGTTCGATGAACTCTGTAGTTAGACGGGAAGTGAACAGCTGATTTTACGCGTCGTTCGTTACATTATTTCAACATCCATTGCTGCTTTTTTATTTTAGCCGTATTGTTTACATAAATGGAGTGCTGCTTTCAGACAATGTAATTTTACATTAAAATAAAACTGAAAAAGATGAAAAAAGTAAAAAAAAAGAAAAATCCGGAGAAAAATTCCGGTGGAATATGATTCAAAATAAGGAGCTGAATGCACTCTGTCAGTTTGTGGAGGGCTGTCCCTTACACCCGGTATTATTTATTACCTGTGGTCCAACATCAGTGATCTGTAGGTTATAGCCGTCTACCAGTCGGAACCTCTCGTCTCTTGTCACCATGAGACTAGCAGCTGTGAGCACTGCTGGCCCCCTTCGCCATAGCAGGACTAATGAGCCTGCAATATAGAATAAGAAAATGTATCATTCAGAAATGTCAGTTGCGTACTATTACCGTGGCCCTGGCATAGGCAACTGAAGGAACACGAGTGGGTTTTAGTCAGTAAAAGTCTGACACGCCCTCCCACTCCGCCCAGAGCGGGAGAAGTCATTTGATGATTTTCCACAAAAAAGGTGCGTAGTATTCGCAACCAGCGGGTATGACAAGTAATTTCGTTACTATCAGTCACAATCCGAATTATTTTAAACGATATCGCTAATACATTGATGACTATTTTCGAAAAACAAATCACGATATGCACGCGTAGCATGACCACCATAGAAAGAACTTTGTCTATTCTTGGTAGAATAGAGATAGAATTGTCATGCTACGCCAGCATAAAACGGTACAAATATTTCTACAATCTTTAATCTGTCTTTAATATTTCTACAATTTTTAATCTGTCTTTAATCTTTCTACAATCTATAATTTTGTCTATTCTTCCGTCAACAAAATCCATTTCTACGGTGGTTACGCATGCTGGTGTGCAAATATTTAATGCTATCCTGTACAAATCTATTACTAAAAAAACAAAAGACAGCAACTACTAATAAGAGCTTATGTATCAGGATTTTTATGGATTAAATAAATTAATTGATGTCAAAGTTATACCTAATACGTCAGTTCAAGAGATAAAGTTTAATAGATATAGTGTTAGATACAGTCATAACTATTATAATTACAAAGTGTTCATTCATTAAAATTTTTATAGTCAATATAAGGTACCAATATTATTGATTTCATTTCCCGTCTCCGCGATCTGACATGTACTCATTGAGATTGTAAAACAATTTTTCTTTAAACAATGGTGCAATGGCAATGGTTCGTTAAATATGGGTAAAGGTGTATCTTTGAAGTGCGCGACGTTTCTCGGTTTTGAGCTAGCTCCTGCTACCAAAATATGAAAGAAAAGCTAAATCTTCTACTTACCCAGGTTTTGCACTTGACATGGCAACAGCAGAGTGTCACCTACTACTGTTCTGAACGAATGTCCCCGCGACAGGAACCTTGGTCCGTCATCTGGAAAAAAAGAAAATATATTTAATGATAAATGATTTTATTTCTGTATGTAGGTTAGTACAAACACTTTTTATCATTATTTCTGCCGTAAGACGTCCAATGGTGGACATAGGCTTCCCCCGTTTTTGGGGGCTTTGCCATAATCGCCACGCTTGGCAGGCGGGTTAGAGATCGCAGTATGGTGGTAAAATGCATAGAGAACGCTGCTGCCCATTCTATAGTAAGTCCCTTAGTCGCCTTTTACGACACCCACGGGACGAAATGGGGTGGTGCTATTCTTTACGTCCGGCATCATACGGAACGGTGCTTGTGACCTCTAGACCGAAAACTTTTTTACAAAAAAAAAACAACCGACTTCCTTTAAACACTACAAAGTGAAAAATAACTTTAATTTCGGAAGTCGGTGTCTTAGGATTTGTATTTAAGGTTTTTGCCACCGACTTCCAAAATTAAAGTTATTTGTCACTTTGTAGTGTTTAAAGGAAGTCGGTTGTTTTTTTTTTGTAAAAAAGTTTTTATTTTTAAATTTTTAGTTTTGGTATCTACCCTGCACTAATTCCAAACAAACAATGCAAATTTATGCGATAGCAGAAATCGCGGTTGATTTGCCGTCAATTTTTAAAGAGTTCCGGTGTCTGTCTCCGGAACTCATCATCAGATCTATATGAAATTTATATGGGACCATTTCGAAATAAACCCCTTTCGAACAAAAAAAGAATTTTGTAAATCCGTGTATATATGACGGAGTTATGGCCGAACATACATAAAAAAAAAAAAAAAAAAAAAATATAAACATCCGAATTGATAACCTCCTCCTTTTTGAAGTCGGTTAAAAAGAAGGCAAATACAGGGTCAAAATAAATACTGGCACTCTGGCAGTACTTTACCCATGTGTTGAGTGTCGATATCGAAAACTGAAGTAAGAAAAAAAAAACATCATCCAATGGGCGAAGGTGACCATAAATGGTCAACTGATTTGGTGATTTTTCATAGAAATTAGATTTTGTTTATAGACTGCCTAGTTGGAGACTGCCTCGTTGGTCTAGTGGTAGCAAGAGCTACTGCTTGAGGTCCTGGGTTCGATTCCCAGGTCGGGCAAAGTGTTATTGGGTTTTTCTATCTGGAATTTCTCAGTAGCAGCCCGGAGTCTGGATTTGTGCCCGGTTGATGGCAATAGGCTCGCCCCCTATTACATGGGACTTAAACATAACAGGCGAAATGTGGGAGAGGTCACAACCTCTGCCCAACCCTTCAGGGAAACAAGGCGTGATGTTTTTATTTGATTTTGTTTTCGAATTTCCGAAAACTATAACATAACAGTCGTTTGTTTGCCTTAATGTGTACTTGGCTCAGTGGTAACGGCCTCGACTTACATAGGTCGTAGGCTCAAACCCAGACAGACGGTTTCATCATCATCATCAGCAGCCTATAATGTTCCCACTGCTGGGACACAGGCCTCCTCTCGGTGAGAGGGTTAGGTCCGTAATCTACTACGCGGGCCCAGTGCGGGTTGGAAGATGTCACGTCTTAGAATTTTTGGTTCTAGGACATGCCGGTTTCCTCACGATGTTTTCCTTCACCGTTTTGAGAGCAGTGGTGATGAAATTGTTTACACAAATTAAAACGCCTGCCTGGGTTCGAACCCACGATCTACAACTCGTAAGTCGGGGCCCCTGCCAGTGGGCCACTAATGCTCTACTGACCCTGTATAGTATGCCCGCCGAGGTCGCGTGATTATTCGAAAGAGATACCGTGACCCTGGCACATGGGCAACTGATGGAACACGGGTGGGTTTTAGTCAGTAAAAGTCTGACACGCCCTCCCGCTCCGCCCAGAGCGGGAGAAGTCATTTGATGATTTCCCATCCAGAAAAAAAAACCCTGTATAGTAAACATATAAAAAAATGCAACACTCACTCATAAGATTTCCCACAGTGTCGACATTCATGCATTTGTCCTCCATGCATTTTAAAATGTTCCTTAGCATTGAAACTGAAATTACAGAAAACTCATTCTGAATAATGTCAAACTCAAAAGTCGTTGTCAGTTCATATAATGTGAAGCGCGATAGTTAGTTATGAGTGTATAGAATAGCATCACCTCATTTCTACCCGTGGATGTCGTAAGAGGCGACTAAGGGACTTACTAGAGAATGGGCAGCAGCGTTCTCTATACCGTTTACCATCATACTGCGATTGCCAACTCGCCTGCTAAGAGTGGCTATTATGGCAAAGCCCCCAAATTGAGGGAGGCCCATGTCCAGCAGTGGACATCTTTCGGCTGAAATGATGATGAATTGCTATACAGTATAATTTATTAACCAGTACGCAAATTTTAACAAATTAAACTTAAACGAGTTATAATAACCATACAATTTTTATTTTAATATATCTTAGTACAAAAAAGGGGACTATATTTCTTGTCACCAAAATTTATATTTGTCATCAAGTTGTATCACCTAATAAATAGATCTATCGCCACGAAATATTTTCGTTCTCATATAAACAAAGAGTGTTCCCAGGTATGAATTATCAAATTATTGTTAATATAATGTGTAAAATATTACATGGATTACCAATAAAATTGTAGTGCATTACATGAATATAAACTTCGTTCTCATAATAATAGTTTTATTACTTAAATAATAGCTTTGAGCTCAGAATGGTAGATCTGTCTCCAAATAAATCGATTAATCGATCCCTGACTGCGACTCCTTTTTATTTGTTATTTTGTCACCAATACAGTAGTTACATTTTATTTCGTTCAGTTATTAAAATAATGTATTCGTTACCAATTTAATACATCAGTTTATAATTTTAATGAAAATATGTTCAAAGGGGGCGGAGACAAATTGGCGCGCTTTTCGGCCTCAACGAATGGGTCGTAGGTACACCAGAAGCAAAAAATGTGCTTATCGGCCAGAAAAGAAAAAGGGGGCGCCCTTCAAAAGCCAAACCAGCGCTGATTATTCATTGATTATTATTTTTAACAATCATAATCGTTTATTTGCTAAGATAGTAGGTACAGACGCCACCAGGTCAAACTACCCGAAACTGTCAATTTTTCCCAATGAACCTTGAACCTAATGCTCTAGAAATAAAGTCGAAAATCTATCAAAGAAATCTGACAGATTGTAGTAGCTTGATGTGTTGGCGTCTGTACATAAAATAAGATAGTTACAAAATTGTGATCCTGGTACTATCTACCTTAAATTGGGCATGCAAATATTGACAAACAATTTTAAATAATATCACACAGAAACATGTCAGTAAAATTATAAATGTCAATTTTTTTTTTATAAAATAGAAAAGTTTAAACCAGGCAATGTCCAATAATAAATACAATGTCATCAATTAAATCTAAAGAGTATTGTCAATTAAAAAATCTTTTACAGAATAATAACATTTATCAAGTAATAGGGCTGTCAGTTTCTTTTTAAATATATGGATTGGATAATTTTTTATAATATCGGGTATTTTGTTGTATATAGTGGGGCCCATGCCGAACACACTTTTCTTAAGCACTCAACTGTCCATGGTTACAAAAGTAACCAAATAAAATTTTGTCGAAACGTCCATGGTTACTTTTGTAACCATGGACGTTTTATGCGTCATTCGTCACTTGAAACGTGTTTATCGCTACAGTCCTTTGATAGTCGTACATTAGAGAAATACTAGATGTCGCTATATGAGATTTGTCATCCAGGAGAGTGAATTTCATCTATGGACCGGCAACATAAAATTTAGAAAAAAAGAAAAAAGAAAATGACAGTTCATCCTTGTTGTCTAGCGAACTATGTTTGTGTGTGGATCTCCAACTAAAATATGGTAAGTTTTCTGTTTTTATACCACATTTATATTGTTATTGTACATCAAATTAAACGTGAAGATATTTCCTTTGCGAAATATGCATTACTACGGCAATTTCGAAACGTTTACATGGAATAATATAGCTGGAAATGTTTTATGATGACGGCGCGGACATTGTTCGTTCATTGTAGTTGATCGATTTTTCGAATTGGTTGTTTTTGTTAAATAAATGCTTAAATATAAGAAAATACTTTACTATTAGCACTATAACAGCTATTTACAAACGAAATATATTGAGATGGAGTCTACAAATTATTCAAACGCAACTCGTAATTCACGATTTTAGTGTTGGCTCGGGGAACTTGTGAGAAGTATTTGTTTTTTCTTGATAGAAAAATAAATACTTATATTTAGATATTGGTGTCATTTTGAAGGGTATATTATGTACTATTATAATAAAAATAATTTTGCCTAGTAACTATTATACTGTTACGTAGATCGTAAAGTCTAGAAACATCACGCTAACTCCGTCTCGGAAAGGGGCAGTGTGACGTAAATCGAAAAGTCTAGAAACATCACGCTAATTCCATCTAAGGACGGGGCAGTGTTGGAAACTTCTGGAAATGACACGCTAACGCCATCTGTTATTGAGTAGCAAGTACTACACGAAATTGTACGTAGACGCTACTGCCATCTATTGTCGAATAGTGGCATTAAACAGTTCGATGGAAGTTACTAGAAGCTTCTACGCTGTGGCAGTGTCGAATGTTCGAGAATGTTCTGCTCGGGATATAAATAGCGGATTGTTGGGCCGACAAGCAGTGCGATGCTGAGCCGTTAGCTTTAAATTAGTCCCAAAATAATTTAACTCAGATCCAGCCAGTCCCTTGCTGCCCCCCCTATCAGCGATTGCCTAAGCCGAGGTTCGTACCCCCCTCGGGGTAACCCTTAGAGCTTTCGCTTTAGTTTTAAGTATAATAAGCCCCGGCTGGAGGCCTAAAAAGGTAACTTTTTAGAACTCGCCGGGCCCCAATCCGTTTAAGTAGTAACAATCTTTTCAGGATTAACTACGAGATGCCCCACAAAAAAACAAGTGATTCCAAGTGACGTTTCTTGTAGTTGCGATATTTGTGTTTATCTAATTAAACTGTGTTGTGTGTTTTGGTAAATTGGTTTAAATTAATTTATCCCGAACCCCAGCGCGTAACAATACTTTTCTTGTAAAACATGAAATAAAAAATAAATCCGATATTTTTTTGAAATCCCCGACTTTATTTTCTAATTAGAATTCAATATCTTATTATCTTTTTGTTTGATTAATTTAGTTTTTTCCAATTAGAATTCAATATCTTATTAGCTTTCCGTGAGTATTTCTTATTAGAATATAGCTCTGTTTTTCAGTCGTAATCGTTTTTGTGCAGAAAATTTCGCAATGTCGTAAAAAAGAAAGTGAAATTTGATGCCCGGACAGTTGAGGAGATAATCGCCGCGCGGTTGGACAGTTGAATGGTTAAGTAGAGCTGTATTGTAGCTAACGTTTTGTAATAAATGCCTATATTGGCTTCTGAAAGGCCCTTTTCTTGTTTCTGACACTGTTAAAAAGTAATTTTTATTTTTCCTTACAAACATAGCCATTTCTACAATATATAATGACGGAAATGTTAAAACTTTTAGGAACTTAAACATAGGTACACAACTGTCTGTCATTTTCAGGCCACACATTGCCTTTATACAACGTTTCTGGGCCTTAAAAACCTGTTCTCTCATACTGCAATTACCCCAGAATATAATTCCAAAACGCAGAATTAATGCCACCAAACCGTGGTACGCTACTAATGTTGTAGTTGTACTGACTTTCTTAGTAAGATTGAACAGCAGATATGCAGAGGTACTTAGTTTATTACACACCTCTTCGGCTTGAGGTTTCCATGTTAATTGACTGTCTATCAATATTCCCAAAAATTTCGCCACTTCTACTTGTCAATTATTTGTCCGTCGTTTTCGATAAATTTATGATTAAATTGTTAATGTCAAGCCAATTTACTATGTCCTTAAGTGTATTATTTATATCACATTCATATTGATTTGCGTCAGTGCATTTTATTAATGCGGTGATATCATCAGCAAATAAAACCATTGGATGTTGGATGTAACGTGGCAAGTCATTTATATAGAGCAAGAATAGTGGTGGGCCTAGTACACTACCCTGTGGTACACCATATCTGATAACTCTATATTCAGATAGATATTTATTTTCACGTTTAGACTTGACGCAAATATTTGTTATTTCCGTGTATTGTGTAGGGTGCTTCCCTAACATAAGTAATGTCAATTCAGATGTAAAATGTCAAATGTAAAGTTAAATGCAGAAAATGTCAGTGAATGCTCAACGGGATGAATCTAAATAAAAATGCAAGTTGTCCGACTCAAACCACGTCTAATTGAACACTAAATGTAATATGTATAAAATGCATAGAACAATGCAATATGTCAGTGTCATTGCACTGCCAAATGTAGGTCGCGTCCAAAGTGCAATTACGCGAGCCTACTGGTTAACTTATTGTAATAAATATGTTTTAAAAACCATATGTACGTGCACCGTACATATTGTTTCCGGTCAATAAGGTATGATTTTATGAGGTTCAGGACGTTACCTCTGATACCATAGACATAAAATAAATATTGATTATTTTGACTTTAATTGTTATATTTACTGTTCTGCTAAAAATTTTATTTAAATATATTTAAACTACCTGTGGAAATTAAGACCCTTGGGGGAGGCACATGGCCAGTTAAGTAGTAGACTCTTTTGGTTGAAAGGATGATGACGACAACCCTACATTTTTGGAACTTCATGAAATTTTCTAGTGAGATAATATATGATTTATTGGTGATCTCTTTAAATTAGTTTGCTTAAATACTATTAGGACAAACCTATTATAATACATACAAAAACATTTATTTGGTACTTGACCCCATATCTCCATCATCCATCATATCTCTCATTTATCTATAATATGTATGTATTTAGAAATATATAAGTATATTTATCAGTTGTCTGGTTACCATACTACAGGCTCTGCCTAGTTTGGGATCAGATAACAGTGTGTTGGTTGTCCTGAGATATTTATTTTTTTATTTTATTTATCGTGGAATTGATTTTATATTGTTTGGTGACTACATTTTGGTGACAAATCTACTATTTTGCGGGCAAACCCTATTATTTAAGAAACACAAAACTAATTAAATTGGCGACAGCTTAAATTATACCCCAAAAAAAAATAAGTTATCGTTAACAAAAGACGTTTATTGTGAAACTGGTTTTTATGGTAACTTAACGTAACGTGCGGCGCAGGTGCGGCGGCGAAGGTGAATGACCGAGCGTAGCTACAAGTATCTACCAGTTGTTCGATCGGTCAAAATTCTAAGAAGTTCGAAGTACCTACGCCGGTGCGCAGTTACTGACCTATTCCTATTGTCGATATCATATTAAGAAATATATAGGGTGTCCACAGTTTACTGATTTAAGATCGGATAAAAATTAAAAAAAATATTGAAAAAATTGTTGAAATGTGTTCTATTACTGATACTGAACCACGAAAAAAAATTTTGCGCACTGGTTAAAAAAAAATTCTGTATAGTGACACTTACGTTGTTCTAGAAATATATGAGCACTGTTTACAAGAGAACTTGAGTCGATGGCTTTTCAGATGTTGGTTCAAGCCCCGACGATCTTTGTAACGAAATTGACAGAATTCACACACCACGTTGCCTCGACTCTGAAATTATAACATACAATTTAAATATTATATACTATTTGGTCATGACATACGGTGGAATGAGGAAAATGTCGTGAGGAAAGTATTGAGTATGAATGTCGATGGCTATAAGAGTAGAGACAGACCAAAGAAACGATGGATGGACTGTGTGCATTATGATATGGATAGAAAGGGGGTGACTACTGAGATGACGACTGATAGAGAAAATGGAAAAAACTTAGGACGAAAATAACTTTAATTTCGGAAGTCGGTGTCTTTGGATCTATATTTTAGTTTCTAGCCACCGACTTCCGTAATTAAAGTTATTTTCCACGTTGTAGTGTTACTTTGGAAGTCAGTCGTTTTTTTTTTGCAAAAAAACATTTTTCGCTTTTTAGCTGCAGTATCTACCAAATAGAAAATGATGAGTTGCCTTGGCTTTCCTGGAAGTCTTTAAATCGGCTCCGGACTCAGGTAGGCCGAAGTAAAGAGAACCTGTACAAGTGGAAATTTGCAGATGACTCCGCGCTGGAGTGTAAATATGGTGCTTTCCCACAAACAATGCGGCACTTAATATCGTGTCTAGTATTTCCTGTTGTCTGCACGCTACAGGAGTTGATGGACGCTACTGAAAGTGCTAAGCTCGTAGCTAAATTCTGGGCTGACTCTATTTAGATTGCTACCAACACGCTAAGAAGAAGAAAATTATGATGAGTTAATTTCGTACTCACCGCATCATGCTGAGATAAAACATGTTTATTCAAAATATCAGCACTCATATAACCTTTAAAACAAAGCTCGCACTTATATGGAGAATGCAAATAATTTGAACTCGTTTTTCTGTCCGACACATCCTTCATTTGTTGCTCCTCACTCAAAACCACAATTTCAACATCAAAAGCTTTCTCGAAATCCGACATATTTTCTTTTGTCTCAAAATACTTTCCCTTCTTTTTAACCGTTTCGGACATTTTTGTACATTTCTTTCTTAAATCTGTACATTTTTTCTTTTTGTTGACATTTGTTTTTGGTTTTTCTGTTAGTTTGCGCAAGTCATTTTCGATTTTTATGTTCACGGTTTCAGCGTATATTTCTAAGTTTTCAGTCATTTGTGTTGGGAATGTGTAATGGTCCTCTAAATTATCAAAATGGTCGCTAAAGTTATCAATTTTTAATTCTGAGACGTTCTCGTTGGTGACTTCATCTTCATAAATGCTTATTTGTTTCATTTCTGATTTTTCATTTCGTATGTAGGGTTGAAAGTTGTTTAAATAGTCTGATGTTATCTGTAAGAGAAAAAATGTACACAAAAGATCACATGTCACGCCTGTACCTAATTCATTTTCATTTATTGCATTCCATATTGGAAAAATATGTTACAGAGCTAGGTACAAAACTATGGACCCTGTAAGGGCTTGTGGCTAAGTAATAACAGCCGTACGGGTTGATCGTTCAGGTTAAGCTACGCTTGCCGCGGTTCGTGGATGGGATCTTTATATACCAGGACCCTTCCGTGCCTCGGAAAGCACGTTAAGCCGTTGGCCTTTAGACAGTCGTTACGAGTCATCAGAAGCCCGAAACTCTGATAACCAGTCTTACCAAGGGGTATCGTATTACCCAGTAACTGGGTTGTGGAGGTAAGATAGGCAATCGCTCCATATAAAATACTGGTACTCAGTTGCATCCGGTTAGACTGGAAGCCGACCCCAACATAGTTGGGAGAAGGCTAGGCAGATGATGATTTAGTAAAAGAAAAAGTTTATACATACATTTTTATTCCTAACTCTGGCATCTTCTAGGTAATGAGTAGCTCTTTGACAGTGGTCCTTGAATGTATTGTATTTCAGCAGAAGAATGGAGCAGTAGTTACAGATATACTGCGGAAGAGTATCATACGGACAGACCTGGCATAATAATATATTTATATACACACACATAAACAGTGGACCGTGTGGTGCCGGACGGAAAGAATAGCATCACCCCATTTCTTCCCGTGGGTGTCGTAAAAGGCGACTAAGGGACTTGCTAGAGAATGGACAGCAGCATTCTCTATGCATTTCACCACCATACTGCGATCGCCAACCCGTCTGCCAAGCGTGGCGATTCTGGCAAACCCCTCGAACATGGAGGAGGCCTATGTCCCGCAGTGGATGTCTATCGGCTGAAATGATGAATGAAGATAATGACACACATACAAAGTATGAATTCAATCAATGGAGCGATGGCATATAAATTAATTCTATGATAGATAAATGGTGCTTACATACAGGATTTTTTTTTAAACAGTGCGCAAATTTTTTCGGTGGTTCAGGATCAGTAGTAGAACACATTCTAATTCTTTTTTCAATACGTCTTTTTAAATTTTTATCCGACCTTAAATCAGTAAACTGTGGACACCCTACATATTTCATAACATGATACCGAAATAGTAATAGGTCAGTAACCGCGCGCCAGCGTAGGTACTTCAGACTTCTTAGAATTTTGACCGATCGATCAGCTGGTAGGTACTAGTAGCTACGCTCGGTCATTCACGTCGCCACCGCACCGGCGCCGTGCGCAAGTCACCATAAAAACCAGTCTCAAAATAAACATCTTTCGTTAACAATAACTTAATTTTTCTGTACTAAGATATATCAAGAAATAAAAATTGCATGGTTATTATAACTTGTTTAACTTTAATCTGTTAAAATTTGCGCACTGGTTAAAAACTTATCCTGTATATACAAACAATACGATGTTCCAAGAATAATACAAGTAATAAGGAAGTTTAAGTAATCACAGAGTGTAAATGAAAGTCACAAAAATAATGAATTTTACAATTCAATTAGCAATCAGTTTGATTTTGTTTACACTTTAGATTGTCTTATGGATTAAAACCAGCATGGTCCCAAGCATTCTTATCTTGAATATAATCCTCTAATTTGTTATATGCTTGTTTACAAAGTGTATTTTTAATGAGTTTAAAATTTTCTTTCATTTAATTGCAACATATCAAGGCATTTTGTTGTAACACTTAACACAAGACCCCATAAAAGATGTATGTACTTTAGCTAATCTGAAAAATCGCTTATTTTGTTAAAAGATGTAGATTTCTTCTATAACTAAACAGTGCGTAGGGTCTTGTGGTCGCAAGTTCTACTATTGAACATGAGGTCCCAAGTTCGATTCTCAGGTCCAGCAAAGTGATATTGAAGTTTTCCGTTAAGAATCTATCAGTTGCAGCCCGGAGACTGGATTTGTGCCCAGTTGATGGCAATAGGCCTGTCCCATGGGCCTTTAACATGACTGGTGAAATGTGGGTGTACTATAAGAATACCTCTGCCTAACCCTACGGGACATACAGGCATGATTTTGTGCGTCATATTTACATAAGCAGTCAAGAAGAAAGGAACAGAAAAATATGTACTTAGATAACTCTTATTTCTAAAGGAATCTTTTCTAGCATTATCATAATTGCAGCCGAAAGTCGTCTAAAGCTGGACATATGTAGGCCTCTTTTAAAATGGGGGGTTTTTCTATTAAAGTAGTCATAGAAAATCAAACTATACTATGTAACTAATACTTGCAAGAGTTATTAAAAACCATAGCAAGACCAATGTTTTCACCAAAAATTATCATACTATGTTTTGTTTTTATATCCGTTTTGACAACCATTATTATACTGATGCTTACCGCTATGCTGAAAAACGTGGTAGTTTTTTTCCTATATTTTGTTTTTAGTTTTCTTTCATGTTTAGGCTTATAACAGCAATAGAATTCAAAATTTGCATGCAAAAAATTTATTGAAATCGTTTATTCCAGGTTTTTGGTTTAGAACATTGAGCTTTGCCATTATTGTTCTGATTCAATGTTTCTAACATAAGTAAAAAGTAAGTAATCTGGGGGGTTTAAATAATTAAACTCCCCAGATTTAGGGTATGACTTTGCACAAGATATTTGGAGGTAAACTTATTGTATTTTTGGGTACAAACCTGACATTGTGATACTATAGACTATACACCATGAATATATGGTACAAATTGTGAAATTATACAATGAAATCCAACGCTGAGTGGAATATTTACTAGCTGGTAACAGTTGTACCATGTTCGGAGTTCTGTGTGTTGCCGGACGTAAAGCAGGCGCGGTCCGAGAGGGGGGTCTTAGGGGTCATGACACCCCCAAAGTCAGCCATGCTGTCGAGACTGAACGATTTGCCTGAAAAACCCAATAATACTCCAGACCTGAGAATCGAACCCGGGACCTCATGCTCATCAGTAGCGCTTTCGACTACTAGACCAACGAGTAGATGTAAGGTACATCCTAAAAATATTCTTCAGTACTCATGGTGACCCCCCCCCCCCCCCCCAAAATCATAGGCTGCGACCGCGCCTGACGTAAAGAATAGCACCATCCCATTTCTTCCAGTGGGTGTCGCAAGAGGCGACTAAGAAGCTTACTAGAGAATGGGCAGCAGCGTTCTCTACACTTCTTACCACCATACTGCGATTGCCAACCCGCCTGCCTATAAAGGCGATAATGGCAAACCCCGCGTTTGGGGAGGCTCATGTCCAGCAGTGGACATCTTACGACTGTGATGATGATGATGATGAACCTATTTACAGGTTTGTTTTCACTTACTTCGGATCCTGTAAGATTCTTATAAGCGTTCAGAAGTTCATCTTGATGTATGCTGTACAACTTCCTATTTGTAGCCAAGCAAGCCCTGCAGGCTTGCAAATCTTCATTGAATTCGTTTTTAAGCGTTACCAGGGACATTTTAATTTATATTTTATAGATATTTCTGTAAAAATCGTATTTGTATACAAATAATTACACCAACAAAACAACTGTCAACTAACTGTCAATGTCAAAACAGATAACGATAATACGGCTGCATTCCGTACTGTACTAAAATCGATTTGAGCGTATTAACACCCGTTCCGAATTCGATAACGATGTCTCGTGAATCGTCATCGATGACCTCATGACATGCGCCATCTTGCGATAATGTTGACCATTCTCTAAACTGATGTCACTGTGAGCTCTGCTGCGTTGTTTTGTTTTGGGCATCGCATCATATCTTACACTAACATTGAGCTTCTGGCTACAGTCGTCGCGTCTGCGTCAGGATGACTGGACCAAGAGCGATTTTGGAAGTTTGAGTAATACCAAGTTTTAGTACCTATTTGGTACTATTTGGTACCAGACATCAAATAATTTTTACCTCGCTAAAGACGGAAAATTATTACGAGGAAAGTGGCCAGCCATTCTGACTTCAGAATGGCTGGTCCAAGTCTGTTTCACCTAGTTGTAGGCGTTATAACTAGTTCGTCTTTTTGTTAAAATTTAGTACCTCATTGGTACCTCAACATATGTTTTTCTTAGATTTTTTCGATAAGCCAAAAAAAAAAAGGTTACGCCTGGAAGACATTTTGCATGTAATCTGGAGCACGTTCATTTCTCCTAGTTGTAGGCGTTATAATGAGTCCATCTTTTCATTAAAATTTAGTACCTCATTGGAACCTCCACATATGTTTTTATTAGATTTTTTCGATAAGCCAAAAATACGTTACACCTACAAGAAGTTTTGCGTATATAAAATAATATATATTTTTGTACTAAGAAAATTACCGAAAATAAATCATAACACACATAAATATTACATATATTTGTACATTAGTAATATTCATTGATTGATACATTAATATTTTTTGCATATAAATAACAGTGTGCATACATTTGTTTTTAGTAATTGTGATTCTACTTGACATGTCGTAACATTGCCATTTGGGCCCTCTGCGGCAATGTAATTTGTAATGTCCCACGCCTTTCGGAGTCGAAAGTGGCACAAATTCTATTACAGACAAAAGGTGGTACTCTATTCCTTTTAATGTTATATTTTTGGGTAAATCATTAATGCAAATTTCGTCGTCGGAATTAGGCCCAAAAGCAGCAATATCTTTTAAATTATAATCTAAGCACCTTATGCCTTGACAACCAGAAAGTCTACAACTCGACATATTTTTGTCACTGTTTAGCATCAAATTTGCAGATTCACTTAAGACGGCGCCGACCAAACTAGGCGCGCGTCAAATAGGTATTAACTACAGCGCGCTAATGGTATATACTATGTAACTCTACATACATGGTATATACTATGTAACGGAAAGGTGTGGCCATATTATAAAAATCGCTTCTGCCTATGAAGATGAACAACTTTTTTCAGGGAAGGTAAATTAAATTTAACGTATAATGTTACCGTAAGCTGACAAAAATTTGTGTCGGGAAATTTCCTGTTTTTTTATTATTGAATAAAAAAGACAGGAAAATATCATTCATTTTAAAAACATGATTGATATTTCCAACCATAAGGACAATTACTATACGTATAAAACATGCTTATTTGTAGTTTGGACTTGATACTGATGGTGGATGTGTTCATGCGATTTATTACGCTTTTCGTTGTTTCTTATAGCGAAATTGAAAGGACCGGGTATTTTATTGCGTTATAAAGAGTTTTCGTTAAACAAATAGTAAAGAAAAAAGAAACATTATAATTTTAAGATACTAGGAAGTACAGTAATTAAACACATGCAAAGTAATTACAACAAACAAATTAACACATTTCTAAGAATTCCAAGGTAAGTACGGAATATTCAACTCTTTGCGGCAACGTATACGTACACAATAGATCGCGAATTATCGCTATCAGTGCATCGCTCCACGATGAGACGTGACCACTGTCCGAGTTCTCGTGGACGACTGAATTTTCGACCCATGAGTACGTTGAGAATGACACAAAACAGCGCGTGAATCAAAACAAAAGTTAATAATAAAATAACTAAGTGACATTTCGAAAATGTAATAACCATAATTTGTAATATGATAGTTAGAGATTAATATGAATTCAAGTTTGTGAAAAATTTAACAGTTTTCTATCAAAATTCAACTAAACACGAGCATCCTATTGGAAGATTTTTGTTCAACTTTACGAATTTTCGTTTATTAAACTGTCCAATATTTTTAATTTTTGCCAACTATAATCGGTTAACACATTCATTGCGGTGTTTATTTTTTTTTTTTTTTTTTCAGGTTGGGAAATCATCAAATGACATCTCCCGCTCTGGGCGGAGCGGGAGGGCGTGTCAGACTTTTACTGACTAAAACCCACCCGTGTTCCATCAGTTGCCCATGTAAGGTGTTTTTGTTAAAATCAGGTGGCAAAAAAGCACATTTCCTACTAACTTTGTTTAAACGACAGTCCACATTTGAAAAAGTTTACTAACTTCGTTCGGATATATTAAAAAAATATTTTGAAGTAGTATATGATAGAGATAAAGTTTACGTGAACTGTGAATGCAATGTTGAATATATATTAGAAAAAATATTGTTAGAAAAACTATACAGTGCAGAGATAAAAGAATCTTGTACAAATGTGGAGTGTCGTTTATCAAAACAAAGTAGGAAATGTGCTTTTTTGCCACTTGATTTTAACAAAAACATCTTGAGTCTGCAAATTCAATACTAAACAGTGACAGAAATATGTCGAGTTGTAGACTTTCTGGTTGTCAAGACATAAGGTGCTTAGAATAGAGTACCACCTTTTGTCTGTTATAGAATTTGTGCCACATTCGACTCCGAAAGGCGTGGGATATTACAAATCACATTGCCGCAGAGGGTCCAAATGGCAATGTTATGACGACATGTCACAATTACTAAAAATAAAATGTATGCACACTGTTATTTATATACAAAAAAAAATATTAATGTATGAATGAATATTATTAATGTATAAATATATGTAATATTTATGTGTGTTATGATTTATTTTCGGTAATTTTCTTAGTACAAAAATATATATTATTTTATACACGCAAAACTTCTTGTAGGTTATTTTTGGCTTATCGAAAAGTGTAAGAAAAACATATGTTGAGGTACCAATGAGGTGCTAAATTTTAACAAAAAGACGAACTAATTATAACGCCTACAACTAGGATAAAACCAACGTGCTCTAGATTACATGCAAAATTTCTTCTAGGTGTAACTTTTTTTTGGCTTATCGAAAAAATGTAAGAAAAACATATGTTGAGGTACCAATGAGGTACTAAATTTTAACAAAAAGACGAACTAATTATAACGCCTACAACTGGGATAAAACCAACGTGGTCCAGATTACATGCAAAATTTCTTCTAGGTATAACTTTTTTTTGGCTTATCGAAAAAACGTAAGAAAAACATATGTTGAGGTACAAATGAGGTACTAAATTTTAACAAAAAGACGAACTAGTTATATCGCCTACAACTAGGTGAAACAGACTTGGACCAGCCATTCTGAAGTCAGAATGGCTGGCCACTTCCCTCGTAATAATTTTCCGTCTTTAGCGAGGTACAAATTATTTGATGTCTGGTACCAAATAGTACCAAATAGGTACTAAAACTTGGTATTACTCAAACTTCCAAAATCGCTCTTGGTCCAGTCATCCTGACGCAGACGTCGTCGCCACCTACCTAGTCAAAAAAGAAATAGAAATTTGTTATAAAACTTGTATACACCACAAATTTATTCTTTTTATTTGGTTTGGTGGCAATTGTAGCCAGAAGAGTGGCGGCTGCATACTACAAGACGTAGCGTAGGAAGGTGTCCCACCAGAGGGCCCGATGACCTAGTGAAGGCCGCAGGAATCCGCTGGATGCGAGAAGCACAGGTCGAAGTGGCGGTGCTTGGGAGAGGCCTATGTCCAACTGTGGACGACTTTTCGGCTGAAATTATGATGAGTGATGATGATGTGACCTAAAACAAAGACGATTCACGGTCACGGGACATCGTTATCGCGCTTATGGTGATTAGGAACGATTGTTAGCACGCTCAAAGTATTGTTAGTATAATATGGAACGCAGCTTTGTTGTGTTTTGAAGAGCTTTCATACAAAAGTTGCCAACACACCGTTTTTTTTTCTACTGTAATTCATTATCATTATAAAATTATCTTCTTTTTTCTTCTTCTAATTATCGTGTTGTTCTTCTTAGTTTGTCCGTATTTGCTAAGAAGAGTGATAGTCAGTATAATTATGTATAATATTTGGAGTTGTATCCTAAATGACTTTTACTTTCTGTCGTGTGTTGCCTACTTTATCCGATCATTAACTGTCACAAAAAAACTGATTTGGACCATTTTTAGGGTTCCGTACCTCAAATGAAAACGGAAGCCCTTATAGGATCACTTTGTTGTCCGTCCGTCTGTCTATCTGTTAATACAATTTATCTCAGGAACGTGTGGAGATATCGAGTTGAAATTATAACGATATACTCAAGTCTCTTGAAGCTGTGAAAAAACCAAACTTGTAAGTATCGTCAAAAAAAGATACGGCCGTTTATGCCCCAAAAACCTTACATTTGGACCTTCTCAAGGGAATGAAAATGTATAGGGTATTTCCCGTTGACCTAGAACTATGAAAGGAGGTGGGTCAAGTTTAGAACATGTTTTGCCTATCACGTCATGTTATTGTGTTTATAATGTGGAGTTTAGGTATTGACCTTTACATCTATTCTAAAACAGTAAGAAAAAAAATAGCAAGTCACATAAAAAAAAAATAATCATCAAACTTGTCAACTAAAATAACAACTTCTTTGAAGTTTTGTTATTTTAAGCACTTTTATTAACTTTCGTTCAAAAATAAACTGTTAAGCGCTTTATGCACCAAGACAAATTAATGCTAGTTAAAAAGCCTATTTACTGTAGTATTTGAAAGACTAAAAATATTTTGGTGCATAAAGCGCTTAACAGTTTATTTTTGAATGAAAGCTAATAAAAGTGCTTAAAATAACAAAACTTTAAAGAATTTGCCAAGTTTGATGATTTTTTTATATGACTTTCTATTTTTTTTTTCTTACTAATTTTAGAATAGATGTAAAGGTCGATACCTAAACTTCACATAAATACGATAACATGACGTCAATAAATACTTTGAATTTTCATGACTACGTTAAGCGAAAAATATTCTAAACTTTACCCACCTCCTTTGGCAAGTAATACGGTCGTATACTACAAGTATAGGGAAAAATCTGAAATTATACATTTGTAATTAAATCATAAACATAATATTTATGTAATTAAAAAACTATTTTAGATAATATGGACATACCTACAAATTTGTACGGAACCCTCACGCCTCGGTCGCCCACCGCAAGTCCAACTCGCACTTGTGCGGTTTTTTTAAATGAAGTAATAAGAATGAAGTAATAACTCTCAAATGTGTTATGTAGTTACATTATAATTTATGAAAATCATGACCACTGAATATCAGTGCTCAGGCAGGATTTACTTTTAGTTTGGGATTCCACCATTTCACATGAAGACAATAAAACACAATAATATAATAAACTTACACGTTTATTTACTACATACAGGGTTCAGTTTTCTTTTTTTTTTCTCAAATAAAAAGGCGATTTTCTACAGCCCATCAAATTTACAATTTTCACTCAAACTATATAATATATAATATTTTTATATATACCAAGTATTTTTTTTTTCTAAAAAAAATTACATCTAAATTCTCGTTAAATAGAATTATGGCCGATTATTTTTCTTTAATTACATTAATTTTTAATGAGTTTGAGAAATTAGCTCTTAAAAATAATTATAAAAAAAGTTGTCATACAAAATTCAAGGTATCGGCAGTGTTTATTTTTATTGTTTTATTTAAAGTTTTACATAAAATGTTTTCAAATTAATTTAAGGTTATTGCTACCAAGAGTTCAGAAGAAGAAGTTTTATTTTAAATTAACTATGCCCGCGTCTCCGCTTGTGTGGATGTAGGAAATTAGCCAACGAAAACGTAGCCTATGTTAAAGTAACATCAGCTATCTGCTAGTCAGAGTTTCATCAAAATCGATCTATTCATTTCGGAGATTAGCCGAAACAGACACACAAAACTAATAAAAAGAAATGTTTTTTTTTTAATACCGTGTACACTTTTTTTTTCAGGATGGGAAATCATCAAATGACTTCTCCCGCTCTGGGCGGAGCGGGAGGGCGTGTCAGACTTTTACTGACTAAAACCCACCCGTGTTCCATCAGTTGCCCATGTGCCAGGGTCACGGTATCTCTTTCGAACAATCACGCGACCCCGGCAGGCATCGGTCCTAGTAGACCCCTACACTGCTGCTGACATCTCTTTGAGGCGCGCGTGGAACACTGCGCGCCGTCGAACCGAGCCTGGTCCTTACCGGGCGGCGAGCTACCCATTGCTCGCCACCCGCAATACCGTGTACACTTTCATTTGCATTTGATAAAAAACTATTATTTTCACAATACAAACATACATTTCTTTTTTATTTATTTGTATGTAAATGTAACCAACGAAGCACCGACTAGGTATGTTCTCTTTATTTAAGTAAGAAAAGGAGAAAACATCGATAAATAATATTCATGATAGTATTTAAAGGTACATTCTTCTGAACACTTTAAGCAATTAAAAATAATTACAATAAATTACAATTAAAATAATAATTTCTGGTTTCAATGGGAAATATTAGTACATCAACCTACAAACATAAGACAGAACACCCACTTTAAAAAAAAACAACTTATTACAACTTAAAACATCTTGGTGTCTAGGTATGTTTCTGTTATTCTTTTAAATAGAGCTTTAGTTTTTTTTTCCATCACTGTAACATACAGTAGAATCTCACTAATCCGGCACTTCAATAGACCGATACGTCCAGTAATTCGGCACCCTCCGCACCCTCCACCCACGCCTCACTCGCCCCTACTTACGCCACGTCGCACAAAAACAGACCTTAATCAAGGATTGTTTTAAAACTATGTACCTAATTACTTAGTTGTGAGATATAGGGTAAATACGCTAAACGTCGGCCCCCCCCCTAACGGATTTTCTAATTGCATCGCTCTGGCTCCATCAGTTTGCAACAAAAGTATAGCTTGTGATACGGTTCTAGACAGGTTGATAATTCAATTTTATGTTTATAAGCAAAAGGTTGACTTTTCTGCTAAAAGAAAAAAGTAATAAGGTTTAAATGCGTCGAGATCGGAAAAACCCTAAAGTCGGCCTTTCACGGCCCATGGTCGGTCGCATTTTTCCCAAATGTCGGCCGGGTACAGGGCGTTTTAAATTAAGACACTTAAAAATATTATTAACAATAGAAATAGAAATAGAAATAGAAAGACGACCCGAATGGCGCAGCGGTAGTGAGGCTGCCTTACGTTCTTAGGGTCCCGGGTTCGAATCCCGGTAGGAGCAAATCTTTGTGTGATGAGCATGGACATTTGTTTCCTAGTCATGGATGTTTATATGTATAATAAGTATGTATTTACAAACAAAAAAGTATCTATGTAGTATATCAACTATCTGGTGTCCACGACACAAGCCTCGTTGCTTAGTGTGGCACTAGATGGCGCTGTGTGTAATGTCCAGCGATATTTATTTTAATAATATGATTTATTTTAGCAGGAGTTTAATATCACACTGAGTTTAAATTTATAATTATAACAAAGTTAAACATCACAATAAAATTAAATAAAAATTAATAATTACCTATGTGATAGAAATAATAGTTCTAGCAAAAGTGATTGTTTGCTAAACTTTTAACGTCTTCAAACAATTAAAAAAGGGTTAAAGAAAATAAGTTTAATAAATAAAAAAATAGTACTCACACTTAGCAATGAAAAAATACAAAAGTAATCAGCCTGTATAGTGATGCTCGAATTCGAGACTGGCCGACATTACGATCTTTAATATTTCTAAAGTCGGCCCCTGCTTTGTGTACCTTATTTCTCGAGATTCAACTAATATCACCCCGGCCGGTATTTGGCGATTATACGTACAATATATTTATTTACCTATATTCTTTGCAAATTCTCCTATTAAGCCAATGGCATGGGTAGAATTGGAATTTATAAACTAGACTGCATTTACTTTAAAGTCGGCCCCGGCCGAGAATCCGGTATTAAGTCGAAACTGGTATTCTAATGGCGGCCCCCTATTTTTCCCATAAAGCAATACACAAAACATTGAAAAAACTATCTCAAAATATAGTAAAAATATTTTTTTAATGTTATCAAAGCTTAAAATAAAAATAATAAACGTCTTATCGTTGTAATATCAATCCCCGGAGCGTGGGTATGCACAGCAAGTAAGCTACTTTAACCACGAACTTGGCTCTTCAACGGCGCCATCGCTGCTGATGCTCAGTGTGCGAAGAGCGAGTGACATAATCGGATAGTAACGGTTTGTACGTATAGATTATGAACTAAAGTTGCAATTCGAGTGATAAAATTGCCACTTAATTACCTTTTGAATGAACCCAAGCTGAAAATGTGCAGACGGCCGAAGATTGGGGGGAGGCCGATGTTTGGCGTATTTACCCTATTACAGTTATAAAAAAGACGTTTATAACATTATTTTATTCATTATGATTTTTTCTATATAATCCAGTAATCCGAACATTCCAATAATCCGGCACCCTCTGGTTTTTAATAGTGCCGGATTAGTGAGATTCTTCTGGAATAATAATATCACGCCTGTGACCTCCGAGATTTACAAACGCTAGCACTACAAACTGTCAAATTTCTTTAATAGATTTTCAACTTTATATCTAAAGTATTAGGTTCAAGATTGATTGAGAAAATTTGACAGTTTCAGGTCGCTTGATGTGCTGACGTCTGTACACACGACGACATTTGTATAAGCTGACATCTCATTGAACGAAAAGTCTATACAATGCGAGGTCAGCTTAAACTGGATATCTGTAGCTTGATATGTCATCGTGTGTACCTATAGTACATTCACATTACAACAGTTATGTTAAAGTCCCATGTAATAGGGGGCGAGCCTATTGCCATCAACCGGACACAAATCCAAACCGTGTAATTAGAATAGAATAGTTTTTTTTAATTTGAATTTTAATTCTTTATGGAAGTACTCAATAACACTTTGCCCGACCTGGAAATCGGGTGGGATATAGAAAATAACATTTTTATTTATTTAATTAGATTATGGCTTACTAAAATATTTATTTTTGGTGTGGTGTTAGGGACCACAGTTGAGTCATGATATAAATATTTATTTAATTTTGATGCTTTGATGATTAATGGTCTGTTTTACCTTTACAAATTTTTGTAATCACAGAATCTTAATTTTTACTACTAATACTTTCTGGGATTTGGCTGATGGTCTGTGAGTACTGAGGAATCACTCTGTAAAGGCTGTAGTTTTAGATATATCTGTTTACAAATTCTTAGATACGTTCTACAATGGTTTTAAGTCTACTACTAAACCTTAGGATTTTCCTAGTGTGGTCCCTCAGTTCAAATGCACAAATGCACACGCAGTAGCGCTGCCAACCAATAGACCAACGAAGCATTCATTACTAACTAATGTATGTATTATATGGACATATAGTGACCTTATTGGTGATGTTCTTCAGAAGGTTCTCTATTGTGTAACCTAACTTTTTTATCCATAATCTAAAGAGCCATATTTTTTTTTGTCTTAATCATCATTTGTCCGAATGATAACTTGCCCGAACTAAATGTCACATAATATCACATGCCATAAAATTGAAATCCCTAAATACAATATGCCCTAAATCCGTTTGTCATAGATATTACTATCAATAATATACAAAAGACTTAAAACTGTTTTCCATAAAAGTTATAAGTTCTAAATTCAAATTATTTTATGTTTATTTATCCTAATCATATTTTTAAAACAAATATGTATTACGGAGTTCATTAAGAATTTCATTATTTTATCAAATCCAACTGATACCAATACATAAATAGTAATGATGCAAAAGCATTATGGCATTTATCAAGGCCTGGCATGGCGCTGCATGTATTATCACTCAATAAATATATCACTCAATAAAACTGGTGATTGTGAACATGTGATTTTATTTCCCTCTAAGAAACATGCAAACAAGCATACACCATGCATGCAGCATGCATGCAACCAAGCAACATGCAATCGAGCATGCAAGCCAGCATGCATCATGTAGCATGCAAGCAAGCATGCAGCATGCAAGCGAGCATGCATGCAAGCAGGCAAGCAGCATGCAATCGAGCATGCAAGCAAGCATGCAGTATGCAAGCGAGCATGCATCATGCAGCAGGCATGGTTTCTGTCATGGCTCCGGCACTGCGGGGCTTAGGCGGTCCCAGGCGAGCTTATCGTCGCAGACGGTTTAACGATCACCACCGCAGCTTCGTCTTGCTGCCTCAGCTGCGGCGGCGAGCGTTACAACCACCTGCTCCTCAGCTCGCGGGCCGCCTCGCCCCTCCGCGCCTACGCGATTTTAAATTACACTCTAAGGGTAGGGCAGACAAGACTACGTGGAGTCGGATTTACAGCGATTCGTTTCTGTCACTAAAACCTAACTTGTAGCAATTTTATACTACTAACGATTTTATTATAAATTAACATTCGGCAAAATACACTTTAAATAATACAATACTTAGGACATATGACTTTATAACATGCAAAATTAGAAGATTTAATTATTATAGTATTTGATATTACGACAGAATAGTTTTAGAAGCAAAGATAATTATGTAACTCAAAATTTCGACTTTTTGAATATTATGGTTATTGCCGTTTATAGCTAGCGTGTTATGGATAATGATTTTCGGACAAACAATTTTAGGAGAAGAAAGGGAGTACCTCTTCAGAAGGGTCAGGTGCGTAGTACTCGCAGCCGGCGTGTGTGTATGACCAATTGTATGAACCTGAACGAGGCAAAAGGAGTGTGTAGAGATCGTAGCAGGTGGCGTTCCGTGGTTTCTGCCTACCCCCATGGGAAAAAGGCGTATGATTATAGTATGTATGTAACATGTGTGCTTAACAAATGTACTAATATTTCCCATTGCATCCAGAATCAATAATTTCTTCCATAACTTTGTTTTCTTACAAAAAACTAGTGATGTGTTCAAATATTGCTTTCGAATTCACACTAAAAGTAATATTGCACCTAAATTACGTTATAATCAATGAGGACTAATATTTAGCTTCGAAATACACCCTCCTTTGTAATGGTGGTGGTGGATTTAGATGATCCTAGATCTTAGTTGTGGATTTTTTTTATGGCTCATTTAAAAAATCATTTAAACTCATAACCAATTCTTGTCAATAAAATAAATCCACAACCACCAAAGTCCAGACACAAAACCCCATAAAACGTTCGAAAACAAAATTAAAAATACACATTATTTTACTTCTAGAGATAGCATTATCACTAACACGATTTATTGCTTACTTAAAATAATAACTAAGAGCCTAATGCGTTTATACGGGGACAGACTGGGTTCAGCAATGGATACCGTACACCGAAACTGACCACTATAATCCATCTGTTTACACAAAAAAAAATGACAGTCGATATTCGGTTCATCATAATAATAAAAAAATCGGCCTATACTGTTCCCACTGCTGGGACACAGGACTCCTCTCGGTGAGAGGAAGTGGGCCATAATCCACCACGCGGGCCATTGAGGGTTGGTAGATGTTATTTGTCTTAGATTTTTTGGTTTTAGGTCATGCTTCCCTTCACCGTTTTGAGATATTCGGTTATTTCGTATTAGTGCGGTACAAATAAACCGTTATTTTACATTGTATTCTTAACTTTCACGGTTTTTTTTTTTGTTTTTGGTATGGAACTGAACTATTATAAATGAGTTTAATATACGTAGTCGTTTTTGACGCCTGTCAATTTCATAGACGGGTGTAAATGACAGATTTTCAAAATGGCCGATATAAGGCCAAAACTCTTCTAAAAAACTGAAACTTATCCGGTGACTTCAGTGTCGGTATACGGTATCCATTATATTGCGAAAATTGTCAGTAATGATTAATCGCATTTTGTTTACCAAAATCATGTAATTTTATATCCAACCCATTTGAGGTGACCAACAGCGCTGGCATGTAAAGTAAAGCAAGCTTATCTGGTCCGGTGGCTGTAATTAGAGCTAACAAAATGTCATTAATAAAAATTAAATGAGAGAAAGGCTGGATCGATTTGGAAATATTTTATTTTACAATGTTCGTAATAATCCGAATTATGTTTAAAATACGGAAAGGTTTCCGATTTTTTTTCAAATTCTGGAAAATAAGTCCTCTTTTCTATGCGATTTTTGTATGAACTATTGAAATTTTGACAGGACGTCTATCGTAGATAATCATAAATGTGATACGGCCAATCGCTTGTCAATTTGATCCGATCCAGCCAACCCTAGTCACAGACCTTTGCTGCCCTCCCCAGCGACGCCCTAAACCGAGGTCCGTACACCACAGGGTGACTAAGCCTGTAGTCGCTTAATTTATAAATTTAATAACCTTGGCTGAAGGCCTCAATTTATACAGGCATCCACAAGACATTCCAGTTAGGCAGCCAACAAACTCCAACGTTGACTTGCGGGACACTATTAAAAAAAAAAACATGTCCTCCGTCTCCAGATAGGCTTGCTACACTATAGTCCTTTCAGTTATTTTACCTATGTTTTTGCATCACTGTCTATATCACAGTAATCTTTATGCTCATAGTCATAAGGTTGTGGTTGGGTTGCAGCTACTGACAACTCTATCGAAACTACGGTGATCTTTATTTTCTTTACAATAAGGTTGCTATTAGGTTACAGCCGTCAGCCATTGACAAGTCTGTCAAAGTCACAATGACCTTTATTCCTGTTAGACTAAGGTTGCTGTTCCGTTGCAGCTTTCAGAGGTAGAATAACTGTAAAGGACTTTTTCCTGTTGACATATAGAAGCTTGTTCTTTTAAATTCCATTTGGAAACTCTTAGAATAAATTATTAACTACATATATTAGTAAATTCACTTTACATGGATGTTACTTAGTAAAAAATATTATTATGTTTGTAAAATATTATATTAAAAAGCGTCTATTTATGCGAAATTATATATTTGACTATGTTACGACTAGTTTGTGTAAGGTTTCCTTAGATCACGCAAAATATATAATACATTAAAAAAGTATGGCATATAGAGCAATAATAAAATAGAGATGCCTATATTTTCGACATTGATGTCTTAAATTCTGTTTAAATTTTATTTTCCCTTTTAGTTAGAAAGTCACACGCCATTTTATGGCACGCCAATTTAAACACCTTCAATAAAATGGTAGCCACACTTCACAGGTTTTTCACACTTCAATTTTGTCTCACTTTGTTCGTCATTTCACCTCAGTTTGAGTAGAAGGCCAATTTTGGTAATTAAAAACAGTCAACATCTAGTCGCAGTTAATCTCTGTGACAATCAAATGTCAAAAACTTGTCAAAATGTGGATTATTCCGATCGGTCACCCCGCTTTGTCCCCTTAGGGGGACAGATCGGAAAAAAAGTTTGGTCTATCCCCCTGTTAGCAATGAGGGGACAGTTCGAACTTTATTCACTCCTTAACGGTTTCATATGTCCCTCTATCACTGATAGGGGGACAGATAAAACATTTTAGTCCTGTTTGTCCCCCATAGAATTTAAATTAATTCTTAAAAGTAATTCTACACGTTATAAGCTTACTTTCAAGAATTAAATGTGACTTTCACAAAATGGTGGACGAAAGACTTTAGACATCTTTATTTTTTATATCTTTTGGGACGAAGCGACGTTTTAATATGTATTGCCATTAAAAAGAATAGCAAAAACTCGCCAAACGTATGTCGAAAACGATTTGGTTAAAATATGTACGAATAAATATGTGCGTAAGTGGATATCAAAGTAAGGATAATAGTAAAAGAAAATAAAAAATATTAGTTTTCCAAGGAACCTTAAACATAATGTGTTTTTTTTTACAAAATGGTAGTATGAATCGAGGTTTGGTAACACTAATATAAGCATCGTTGACCGCCATTTTTTAAAATGATTCGCGCGCGATTTTAATGACAGCTGTTGTCAATACGAAACAGTTTTTATTTTCTCAACATTTGTAGAAGTGGGGTTTGCAACTTAAAGTAGTATAACTTATGACAAACCTATTTTGTGCTTACAATTTGTTCTTTCTATGTTTTGGAACATACATTTGGTTACATACAGAACATTACTACATACAGTTTTTTTATATGAAGTACAATGAAAATGTAAAACTGTTGGATGTTTAGTGAAGATCCTCATGACATCATGCAAGTATTCTCTGTGGTGTTAGACAGAGGTTACCCCACATTCCACCAATTAAGTTTAAGACCCGGGTTAATGGACGTTCCGGCTAGAAAATTACATTAAAATCGCGCCCGTATCACATAGCTTTAATATCTTGGTTAAAAAATAAAATGGCGTATTTTCCAAAAATAAAACGGCTGTCACAATTCTTAAAAAAGCTTAACACTAAAACGTTGGTGTCTTATCGTTTTACGATTTAAAAAAAGAACATTTGTCATAAACGTCAAACGGAGAACGCTGATTGGTCGGCTCACATTAGGCGCGTAAAAAAGGTGTATAAGGCAAGAATTAGAGATTTTGCGATTTGTTTTCTAGTTGTTGAAGAGAACATCGGTGTGAGTTCGTCCGCGTGCGCTGTGTGCGTTCCTCCGAGGGTGTGGAATTGAAAGATATCGCTGACCTGAAACAAAATGTTGTAGTTTTAGAAGTCTCAGGCCAATGCAAGTCGGACTCGTACAATTTAACAATCTTCTACAACGACTTGTCTCGCCAGAGTAGGGTGCTTCGCCTGACGTTTTGCGGATTACTGGGTTGGCGCTCGCTATCTTTCTCTGCAGGTGAAAAAACAAAACCATGTGTGCAATTCACACGTGGTAGAAGTGAAACCTTTAAAAATGTTTGGCTTCAATATAGTGAGACGAATGTAAAGTTTCGGGAAGACGATAATTTGCACCCCAGTGCGATAAAGGCGTAAGTAAGAATACGTCACTTTTTTATTGCAGTTTCTTATAGCGCAGATAAAGATACACAATGCTCATTTTGTCTGTTAAGATTTGATGAAAAATTGAGCCATTATACCAAAAAAGACATTATGATCTATTGCTAAATAGATATACCAGACCAAACAGTTTTTTGCTCTCCTGTAAAGTTAGTATATTCTTCTTACGCCTTTGTTGCACTGGGGGTGCGAATTGTAGGTTTTAGTAATGATCATAGTGGTACAAAGTTTGATAATTATTTTACATTCACTAAACTGCGATTAAAAAAAAAAATAGGCAACATGCCTTTTTATTGTGCTTATAGTATATATTCGTAAATATCATCAAAAATATAGAACAACGACTAACATAAAGAAACACTGTATAATGCTTCCTATATCATTTTCTCCCACGTTAAATCTTATGAATTTATGTGTCTGTCGTTTTTACACGCTTTATATTAGCTTCACTTGTATGTTTGTATGTTTGTTTGTAACCGACTCTTTATAGCGCGATTTTGACCCACTTCTAACGACCAGATTTCATTCAAACTTTGCACACCTGTCAAAGACCGATGACAATGTAATAATTTCATAAATTTCTGCCATTATACTTGCCAGGGTTACCAGGACAGCAAAAAACTGTCTTGGAAAACTACGCTGACATACGTCACAAACTTCGCTGGGTGTTTCGAATTTTGAGACGTATGTCAACGTCTCAAAATTCGAAACACCCTAAAAAATCCACACTAATATTATAAATGCGAAAGTAACTCTGTCTGTTGGTCTGTCTGTCTGTCTGTCTCGCTTTCCTGCTAAAACTACTGAACCGATTTAAATGAAATTTGGTACACAGATAGTTTAGAGCCTGAGAAAGGACAGGCTACTATTTATCCCGGTAGTATGTTTCCGCGGGATAATTTCCGACCTCCACGCGGGCGAAGCCGCTGGCAAAAGCTAGTATTACATAAAATGTCAGTCATACCTCGTTCCAGCCGTATCTGTTCTTGGCCTGCACGATGGCCTCGTACACGGCGCCGGGCTGCAGGCCGCGCAGCTCGTGCGTGACGCGGTGCGTGAGCGAGCCGGCCGGCTCCGGCGCCGGGATCACCACGTCGTGCCAGCGCCCCGGCTGCTGGAACGACTCGTTGATCTGCAACCCACGGAAACATGCATAAACATTGATTGCAGTCAACAATTCTACAAGCTTACAGCATTCTCGCTGAAAATCAATCGAGCATTGTCTTGCGGCAAACGCGCATGTCGAATGCAATGTGGGCAAAGAACAACACAACATGAGTCCCTGAAAACGTCATACGGCATCGCGGAAGACCCAGGCGTAGATGGCGGGATGAACTCGACGCCTATATGAGGGATTGGTCCTTATTGGATCAGGATAGAGTTGAGTGGAAAAAGGAAAGGGAGGCCTTTGCCCTGCAGTGAGACAATACAGACTGATTATTATTATTTTCTGAGTTTAACCTAATTCCGCGGTCCACTTGAAAGTCCCTGAACCATCTCCGAACTCAAGTGGAAGGTGTAGGTTGAACCTTGTGAAGAGGGGCGGAATCTCGGCGGAACGTCAGCAGAGTATGAATTTGTAGCTGTGTCACAAACTATACTCAACCCCCTTTCCTGTCCACGGTTTCCCTACACATGCAGCCTAAGTGACCTCTGAGCTGCCAGCGATAACGCTGCTGAAGTGGCGAAGTTTTGTTTTGACATTTTTTTTTTTTGTGTTTGTTACCTAAGAACTCCATTTGAACATTCTTTTTTAGATGTGAAAGGGTTATACTTACGGAGTGGTCACATATAAATTTACTAAGTTCGCGACGCCTATCATGTCGCGCCTGCCTCCGGGAGCCTTTATGGCAATTCTTTTACTGACCCGGGATCTACATCTATTGTTTCTAGCTGTTTTTGGGGAAGAAAATACTCCATAGCTCGTCGCTTCTTAGTTGGGAATGAGACGAATGCCAAAGTGCAATAGGCATATTTTCTCCCAAAAACAAAATCAGTAGTAATTTATTCAAATTGGACTGAGAGTTGTCGGCACGTGCACCCTTCACCACTCCCTAGTGCTTTAGCTGGGAAGAAGAAGTGGCGCAACAAACTGTTCAGCAGCACAGCTGTCTGTTCAGTTATAAGAACTTGATTCTATATGACAGAGACGGTACGTCTCTCTCGTTATCATCAGCAATATTTTAACTACTGTAGGCGCACTATACTGCCGTCATTATTAAAAAGGGCACAACTAGCATTTTGTAAATGTTGAGAAAATTGATGTTAAAATATTTTTTGATTATTATGTTAAAAAAAACACGACTAACCTATGTTTTTCGAAATTGTATGAATTGAAATAGTTGCATTTATATAGTACATATAAAACTATAGCAATATTTTTTATTATTTTTAATGCATAATATCTGGATGACCGAGCTTTGCTCGGTATTTTTTAAGTTTATGTTCAAGTTGATTATCGATAAAGTTGGTAATTGAAAACACGAATAAAACGACATTTTATAAAAATGAATCCTAGCTATATCGATTTGTCGCCCCCGAAACCCCCTGTATACTAAATTTCATGAAAATCGTTGGAGCCATTTCCGAGATTCAGATTATATATATATATATACAAGAATTGCTCGTTTAAAGGTATAAGATAATAAATAATCAGCTTATTTTTTTTTCAACTTAACATAAAAATTACGTAACAGGAGCAATATTACGGTTAAAAGGCATATACAACCAAATGTGCCTTTTCAATGTAAAATTTTGAAATATTACATTGAAAAGGCACTTTTATTCAATTGTGCCTTTTCACGGATGTGAATAAAATAGATAGGTACATACAGTAAAATATTAGAGAATATATTATATTTTATACTTCTTGATGAATAAAAACAATCTTATTGTGAACTTTCTTGTGTCTCTGCAATGGAACGTGTAAATAACGTTGACCCCTCACTTCATATTCGTTCACAGATGTTTAGTAGTAAAGGCATAAACACCAGTATGCCTTTTTCTATACGCTTTTTTTATAAAAAAATAAGCCATAGGGTAAATAGTAAAGACATAACTGCTAGTTGTGACTTTTCTTCTTCAATTATTGCTAAGATGTTGGTTTAAAAAATATAAGCACAATTGCCACATAAGCCTTTTCTGTTTGACGTAAGCCAATTGACGCCTTTTCAATGAAATATATTAAAAATATATAGGTGAAATAAAAGTCATATCTTACAATGAGCCCTTTTCTTGGTTAAAAACTTTAAAAATGTTGCAGTTGTGCCCTTTAAGCTTATGGGTATCTCTGTTAATTATTTTGCTAAAAAAAAAACAGGCATATAGGCTTTTTTTTCCTGATTCCGGTTATATATATATATAACTCAATATCATAAAAAATGTTAGATGTGCCCTTTTTTATTACAACGGCAGTATAGCGTTTCCTCATGGCGACATGGCGGGTACGATTGTCGCAACCCAGCGCAGGGCACGCCACAATTGCGGCGGTAAGTCCCCTCTTTGAGGAGTGGATAGAGAGGCGCCACGGCGTCCTCACCTTCCGCCTGACGCAGGTTCTCACCGGGCATGGGTGCTTCGGTGGGTTCCTGTTCAGGATAAAGCGGGAGGATACGTCCGGGTGTTTCCATTGCGAGGATCGTCTGGAGGACACGGTGGAGCATACGGTGGAGGTGTGCCCTGCCTGGGCGGAGCACCGCCGTGTCCTCGTGGAGGCGATCGGCGGCGGCGACCTCTCGCGTCCGGCCCTGGTGCGAGCCATGGTACGGAGCGAGAGGGAGTGGGAAGCCGTCACCTCCTTCTGCGAAGCAGTAATGCTCGCGAAGGAGGAGGCGGGGCGCGTGAGGGAGTGGCAGTCTCTGCGCCCTCACGTCCCTAGCCGCCGCAGGAGGAGACGCCCCGGGCGTCGGGAGTCGATTGCGGACTCCCGGCCACCGTAGGCGCGAGCTTGCGGGTGGCAAGCAATGGGTAGCTCGCCGCCCGGTAAGGACCAAGCTCGGGTCGACGGCGCGCAGTGTTCCACGCGCGCCTCAAAGAGATGTCAGCAGCAGCGTAGGGGTCTAATAGGACCGATGCCTGCCGGGGTCGCGTGATTGTTCGAAAGAGATACCGTGACCCTGGCACATGGGCAACTGATGGAACACGGGTGGGTTTTAGTCAGTAAAAGTCTGACACGCCCTCCCGCTCCGCCCAGAGCGGGAGAAGTCATTTGATGATTTCCCATCCTGAAAAAAAAAAAAAAAAAAAAAAAAAAGTATAGCGTTTCAAAGAAAAAAATGCTTTTCATATAAAAAGTGTAAATTATTCACGAAAAAATTTATCACACTAACGAATCACACACTGTTGATCGTACGTTTGGCCCACTCCCTCCCACCGAGAGGAGATAACATCACGGTAGGACCCTTAACAGACAAACAAAAAGAAAAGAAGTCACGTATACGAAGACCTGCACGAGCAGCCGGATGAAGTCGCGGGCAGAAGTTACTTTCAAATAAAAAAATTGAATATTTACGAATAAATTAATCACACTAGTAAATCAAACACTTTTATAGGTACACATCACAACTATACGGAACGCGCGACAGTTTCTAAACGTGTTCACTACTTGACCGCCACGGAATAACTGAACTTAACTCTGTCGAGTGCCGCTTGGTGGCGCTAGCGTTTTGATTAGTCAATCGAGTGACTGACGCATTTCCGACAGATACAATTGATCATAATAGAACCTTGAGGGTTGAGAAGTTAGAGGCGCACCATAACACCAATTTCGGGATTAATCAGTGTGTTGGCGACAAAACGTAGCACTGTTAGCCACTGCAACGACCGGAGGGCGACAGCGGCTTGCGGGGAGCGGGGGACGAGGAGCCGAGAGCCACCGCCGCCGCTGCTAACACGCACCACCGGACCAGTCACTTAACTCACGACACGGACCAGAGGTGCGCGTTTTTATAATCCAATACACGAACCTACCTATATTTACAGTCCGCTATTTTATTTCTACCACCTCTGAGTATCACCAACATATGGTCCTTCGAGCCGGATGAAGTCGGCACAGTGAGTGAACGTATGAATTATTGTATTTTATGAAACTCAGTTGACTGTAATAAAGTTTAAAATATCTGGATGACCGAGCTTTGCTCGGTATTTTTTGGTAAATTATTTTTAAAATAATAAGTTCATGTTCAAGTTGATTGTCGAAAAAGTTGGTCATTGAAAAGACGAATAAAACGACATTTTATAAAAATGAATCCTAGCTAGATCGATTTATCGCCCCCAAAACCCCCTGTATACTAAATTTCGTGAAAATCGTTGGAGCCGTTTCCGAGATTCAAATTATATATATATATATATATATATATATATATATATTGTTGCATATCCAGTAATTGCGCACTTCACAAATAAATTGCGCATTAAATAAATAAGTTGAGTCATACTTTCCATAACAAACAGGAAGTGAATCATCTATTGCGCATCAAATAAATAAGATGTGTCATATTTTCCATGAGGTGAATCACACCCTTGTTTATGAAAACATGGTGCAACACCGAACCATATAAATACCGCGCATCTTGTCGCGCAGTACAGTTCTAGTCTAGTTTCAAGTCTGATAACAAGTCAGTCTTAGACCGAACCGGGTGTTAGCCAGTAGTTGTAATATTGTAAACGTCATAAATAAAGAAGAGTTCATTGAAGAGCCTCTTTTATTGGAAGTTTAGAACCTTCTTCTGGAAAATCAAGCGAGAAACCTGCAGAACCTCCCAGACGACACACGTCTGTTACAACACGAAGGTGTGTCAGACTCAGCCTGTTCCGGAAGGGAATAGAACATTCCATCGACGATTTACAAGAGGAATCTGCGGAGTCTTCAGGGCATCGCCGTCAACAATAAGAAGACGAGTCAGTTCCAGCAACTACGCGGCTCACTCAACGAGTAGTTTCTTCGAGAACTATCTCATCAGTTTCTGGTATCTTCTGGCCAAAAAGAGAACCTGGTGGCAGCAAGAACCCCTACCACTGTGTCGGTTCATAAGTCAAACAGGAATCCGACATAGTTTTTCTGGTGGCAGCGGTGGATAGTGACAACATCGACGTGTCTACGTGGAATCTCGTAGAATCATCAGGCAGCTTTTTCGACAAAAATCCTGATCCTGTGACGCAGCGCTCGTAGTTCCAAGACTGAAGAGTCGGATAACGGGCATCTCTTTTCAAGAGGACACCTGCGAGGACAGAATTTCTTCGTCGAAAGTTCGAGAGTTCCTGTTCTGCGACGCACCACAAGACTACGGTGTCTGCAGACTTCTGACACTACGTGATCGGAAGGCGAGTTTCAACTCTTTACTGCGATTGCCACAAAGGTCCACTACGTGTGAAGACTTATATCTTGGCTTTACACTAGGTGAGTAGACCGTATTTCTTTCCTTTCTTAATTCCTGACTTTCCCTAATCCTTTTACGACTTAAAATGTCTCGTGGAAGTCAACCAATCCAAGACCCCAGGATCACAGAATCCTCTTCAGATGACGAAATCTCTCAGGGTCTTCAAAAATTAAACATAAATACTTTATTCAAGTTCGTCCAAAAGTTCGATGGGGATCGTAAGAATTTTAAACATTTCCTAACCACAACGAATAGTGCTTTCGCACTCGCGGCCCCCAATCAAGTAGAAATACTTTTACGATATGTAATATCACAAATATCATATAATGTGATCAATGAAATTAATATAAGAGAAATAACATCATGGGAGCAATTAAAACAAACTCTCAAAAATTATTATTCTACAATTAAAGATGTCTCCCAACTCCATGAGGAATTAGAAACAATCAGACAATATCCTCATGAAACAGTTACTGACTTTTTCAAACGTCTTGATAAAATCAAAAATGATTGCATCGCGGCAGAAGAAAATCAAACCGACTGCCCAGACGAAGTTCCAGCTCTTAAACGAGCTATCCAGAAAACGGCACTTAGGAGATTCATTCTTCATTGTCACCCAGAAATTTCTAAAATGCTTAGGGCTCGTGGTGTTAAAACCTTAAATGAAGCATTTTCAATTGCTCAAACAGAAGAAAAAATTATGAAAATAAATCAGCCGAAGTCTTCTCAATCTTCTTCGAACTATTGTAACTTCTGTAAACGTCCCGATCATAACACTCGTGATTGTAGAAGAAAACCTAACCAAAAGGTTCCTTTCTCGAATCAGGAACATTTGACATCCGAAAAACATAATACAAATTATGACCAAAACAAATTTTGTCGATACTGTAAAGCTAAGGGTCATGAAATAAACGAATGTAAACGTAGGAACTATAATAATAATAAATTTAAAGAACAAAAGAATATAAATCAAATCGAAAAAACTAATGATAACGATTCTCAAATAGTCTCTACTTTTCAAGCTCAAATCTGTTTCATAAACACTAACTGTAAAACATTAACATTTAATTCTGAGAATTCTGATAAACAAATTCAGTTACTTGTAGATACCGGAGCTTCATTATCATTATTAAAACATACGGCAGTTAATCCGAATAAAACTTATTTAAACCCAAAAGAAAAAGAAAATATTAATGGCATAATACCTAATCAGTCAGTGTCCACACTAGGTACAGCAAACATAAATTTACAATTAGATAATTTTACATGCAATCCTAAATTTCATATTATTAATGCAGCCAAAATATTAACCCCTTTCGACGGGATCTTAGGAGACGATATCCTAAAGAAATACCAATCCAAAATCGATTATTCTAGAAACGAAATAATATTCAATGACATTTCTATACAATTTGACCATCAAATAAATAACGTCAAATCACAGAATAAAAACAAAATAACAAAGAAAATCGAAATAAACGAAAGGTCAAAGATACTAAACGAAAATTTAAAAGTAAACAATCTCAAAGAAGGAAAAGAAGAATTACAAAAAATCTGCCAAACATATTCCGATGTTTTCTTCCTGTCAGGAGATAAATTGTCTTTCACTGATATTTTAAAACATAAAATATCTCTTACTAATAATACACCTATTCACACTAAAACTTATCGTTACCCAAAAGTCCACGAGGAAGAAGTACAAAAACAAATTAATAAAATGCTAGATCAAGGAATAATAAAACCATCGGTTTCCCCTTGGTCAGCACCAGTTTGGATTGTCCCGAAGAAAACAGATGCTTCAGGCGAAAAGAAATGGAGACTCGTAATTGACTATCGAAAATTAAATGAAGTCACTGTTAGCGATCATTATCCTATACCCAATATAGAAGAGATTCTTGACCAATTAAATAATTCTAAATACTTCTCTACTCTAGACTTAGCATCTGGTTTTCATCAAATACAGATGGACCCAAATGATCAAGAAAAAACAGCCTTCACTGTCCCATATGGACATTTTGAATTTACAAGAATGCCGTTTAGATTAAAAAATGCACCTTCAACATTCCAAAGAATGATTAATATCGCTTTATCAGACTTAATAGGAAAAGGTATCCTTGTCTATATTGATGATATTGTAATTTACGCGAAAACTCTAAAAGAGCATAATGAAAACTTAATTAAAGTGCTTGAAAGACTCAAACAACACCATCTCAAACTTCAACCAGAAAAATGCGAATTTCTTCAGAATCAAATAGTTTATCTAGGTCATGTTATAACCAAAGATGGTATCTCCCCAAACCCTGAAAAAACTAAAGTTATAAAGGAAATTAAAACTCTTAAAAATACAAAAGATATCAAATCCTTTCTTGGACTAGTAGGTTATTATAGAAAGTTTATCCCAAATTTCTCGTATGTTGCGAAACCTCTCACCAAATTACTCAAAAAAGATGTCATATTTGAATGGAATAATAAAACACAAAAGGCTTTCGAAACATTGAAAGAAATCTTATCCGATAATATTATACTCCAATTCCCTAATTTTGATAAACCATTCTTACTCACGACAGATGCCTCGAATGAAGCTATTGGAGCTATTCTCTCTCAAGGAGAAATAGGGAAAGATAGACCTATTTCTTACTATTCAAAAACTTTAACCAAAACAGAACAAAATTATAGTACAACTGAGAAAGAATTACTTGCTATAGTCAGCGCAGTAAAGCATTATAGACCTTATCTATTCGGCAAAACCTTCACTATAATCACAGACCATAAACCATTGATATGGTTACAAAATTGTAAAGACCCCTCAAGCAGGCTAATAAGGTGGCGTCTTAAATTATTAGAATACGATTATAATATAATCCATAAAGCTGGTAAAACAAATGTTAATGCTGATGCTCTAAGTAGGCCTATCCATGCAATAAACCAAAATGAAACTTTTGAAGAATTTGATAGATATTATCAAGAAGCAATAATAGTAGAACCTAATGATATCGAAAAACCTATAACTAAAATTCCAGTTCTAGCTTTGCCAATCTCTTGTGATGTCAATGAAAATAATTTAGGAGTATCATATGTTAAGGAATGTTTTCCTGACAAAGACCTTCAAGGTCAACTCAAAGAAATAAAAACTTTCATTAGACCTCATCAAAGAATATTTCTGATTTATGTGAAACAAAATTTCGAAGATGAAATCGACTATCGCACCCTATACGAAGCATTAAAAGACTTAAGACTTTTGCTTCAAATAAATAATATTAAAACGTTTAGTATTTCTAAAATAAACGATGATATATCAAATGAAACTACACAAGCATTCTATTGTATGTTGCAATATTTATTTAAAGATTATAATTACAATTTATTCAGTGATAAACGTATAGAATTAAAAACCCCTGATGAAATTAAAGAATGCCTTATAGAATACCACGACCATCCTATTTCAGGACACCAAGGAATTCAAAGAACATATGATAAAATCAAAAAATATTATTATTGGGATAACATGAAAGAAGATATTCAAAAACACATTAAAAGCTGTGATACATGCCAAAAATCTAAAACAAATTTTAAACCGAACAAATCACCGATGGAGATCACAACAACATCGTCCAGATTTAACCAACGAGTTGCACTAGATATAGTCGGTCCTTTACCTGAATCCGGGAACGGCAAAAGATTTATTTTAACTTTACAAGACGACCTAACAAAATTTATTCAAGCTTACCCAATTCATAATCATGATGCTATCACAGTAGCAAAGAAATTTTTAAAATACTGTACCAACTTCGGTTTTCCGGAAAGTATACTTTCCGACCAAGGCAGGGAATTTATCTCTGCAACCTTTAAAGAATTTACAAAGCTCCTTAATGTAAATAAAATTTCAACAAGCCCTTATCATCCCCAAACCAACGGATCCTTGGAAAGATTTCATTTAACACTAAAAGATTACTTTAAATGTTATGTCAATGAAAACGAAAATAATTGGGATATGTTCCTTAACCAGGCCGTATATGCCTACAATTCCCATATTCAAAAGAGCACCTCTTTTACGCCATATGAGCTAGTTTTCGGACAAGACCCGGAAATTCCTAAAATTCCCAAAACTAAAAACTATAACGAATTTTCTCAATTAATAAAAACTAAAATAATTAAAATACGAGAAATTGCTAGAAATGCCCAGCTTCAAGCTAAGACAAACACAAAACAAAATTATGACAAAACTCATAACCAGGAATATAATTTTAAAGAGAAAGATAAAGTCTTGGTCTATGACGCGTTATCCAAGGCTCAAAATAAAAAACTAAAGAAAAATTATAAAGGTCCTTATGAAATTGTACAGATTCATGATAACAAAACTGCAACTAAGAATTTCTCCCAATAAAATGAAAACTTATCATTTTAATTTATTAAAACCGTATGTTGTTTCAGGTACTGAAAGCACAGAAAATGAATAGAATAATAATAATACTCTTAAATTTAATTCTAGTGACCAGTTATAAAATTTATCCCATAGAAAAATCAAGTGGTATATTTTTCTATCATATAGGATCAGTCAAATTAAGTAATCAGAAATTTACTCTTTTAACGTTTAATAACATTTCACTTATAAACGATAGATTAGAAACAGTTAATCAGTTCTATATCAAATCCTCAAATCTCTGCATAAAACTATCAAGAGAGCACCTTCAGACTCATTGCACTATTTCACTTAGATACATAGGTAATGATATTAAACAAATGATGGATGATTATTTAATTATATCACACCAATATCGAGGCAACAACTTTCGAACTAAACGCGGAATAATTAATGGCATCGGAGCAGCAATTAAATGGCTTTTCGGAACTCCTGATGCAGAAGATGCAGAATTCTATACTGACTCGATTAAAACATTAATGAGTAACCAACGTGAAGTTGAAACATTAATGAAAAGTCAAGTAAACATAGTATCATCCACTATTTCAAATTTTAATCATTCTATGTTAACTCTACAAAATAATATTAATACCATGAATAGTAACCTAGAGAAATTTAATAAATTCTCCGAACAAACAGCAAACAATGAGGAGAAATTGAACTTTGAATTTGATATCATAGATCACATTATTCTCTTAACTGATGGTAACGGAAACTGGTAAAATCCTAAATGATTATCTAGATTCCCTAACTTTCATCTCAAATGGATTCATGAACTATAAAATATTGACCCCAATCGATCTTAAAGACGAGCTGGAAAAAGTTCAGTCTCATTACAATCTCCCTATTGATCCAAGTATGGATAATGTCTACAAATATTATAATATGATTAAACCAAAAGCATTCCTAAAAGACAATCTATTAGTCATATCTTTTGAAATTCCAATTTCAAATCTAGAGCCCTATAATTTATATCAGATGTTTCCCTTACCAACCCCTCATAAACAAAATCCTGAACTACTGTCCTACATCGAACCTTATAAATCCTACATTCTCATATCACAATCCTTAACGGTCTATTCTATGCTTAATGATCTCAAGAATTGCCAAGAATACGAAGACGACAAATTTATATGTGAAGAAATCTCAGTATCAAGAAGAATAGATCATCCTTAATGCGAAATCCAACTCTTCTCTTCAAGAACAAAGAACATCCCGAAGGATTGTCAAATAAGAACAGTCTTCGCAGAAGCCGAAATATGGCACCCGTTGCGACACAATCAATGGCTCTATACCTTAACGAAGCCTATGACAATAACAATCTTGTGCTACAAAGAAGACACGAAAGAAGAATCTATATCTGCAATGGGAATATTAGAACTTGACAGAAATTGCAAAGCATATACTGACTATGCAATCCTTGAAGCTCAGTCAAATCTCTTAACACAAAATTTAACAAATAAAATACCATTAATAGACATCACAGAAGATGAATGCTGCATTAAATTAAGAAATAATATCACAGAAGAAATCAAGTTAACGCCAATAAAATTTTCAAATCTAGATCTTCACGAATTAAAGTATGCTCAACATAAATTGCAGCAAATGGATGAAATACTCCAACAACATTTAAAAGAACCATATATCCTTAAGCATTCTCAATGGTTCACCACAGTACTTTATGCTATTATCGGAATAATTATAATGATAATTATCTTCAATCTTCTAAAATATTGTGGCATCACAACATTTATCAGGAAATATTTATGCTGTACAAGAGAATCACAAACATTATGTGGACCCTGCATACGAATTTATAATCAGTGTTGCGAAACAACGCCAAACACAAGACAACAATATGTTGTTAGTTATCAAGCACGTACGGAAGCTCCTCCAGAATTTCGAGCGTTGCCGAGTGCTCCATCGGAACAAACGATCATCACGGGACCAAGATCAACATCTTCAGAAAGAAGACTTCGAATACAGAAGAAAAGGGACCTCTTCGAAACATAAAACTAAATATTATTTTTGTAATTTAGAAACTTAATTAAGTATCAATTATAATCATAATTAATTATTCTAGTTCCAACATTTTTATAACTTTAATATTCAAGTAGCATAAGAAATTTAATTTCTAATTCAAGCTTTGCATGTATAAAACTTGTTAAAATTAGGATCACGAACAGAGTAACCAGCCCCAACTCGATCCTTAGGATCACGAACAGGGTAACCAGCCCCAACTCGATCCAAAATCATTGTAAATTTAGGATCATGAACAGGGTAACCAGCCCCAACTCGATCCAAATCATTGTAAAATTAGGATCACGAACAGGGTAACCAGCCCCAACTCGATCCAAATCATTGTAAATTTAGGATCACGAACAGGGTAACCAGCCCCAACTCGATCCAAATCATTGTAAAATTAGGACCACGAACAGGGTAACCAGCCCCAACTCGATCCAAATCATTGTAAATTTAGGATCACGAACAGGGTAACCAGCCCCAACTCGATCCAAATCATTGTAAAATTAGGATCACGAACAGGGTAACCAGCCCCAACTCGATCCAACTCATTGTAAATCTAGGATCACGAACAGGGTAACAAGCCCCAACTCGATCCAACTCATTGTAAATCTAGGATCACGAACAGGGTAACCAGCCCCAACTCGATCCAAATCTAAGTTAAATATTGTATCCAATATTTAAGTTGTATTCAACTCCATTTTTGTTAATTTAATTAAAAAACATTAACAAAAATCTTAAGGGGGTAGGTGTTGCATATCCAGTAATTGCGCACTTCACAAATAAATTGCGCATTAAATAAATAAGTTGAGTCATACTTTCCATAACAAACAGGAAGTGAGTCATCTATTGCGCATCAAATAAATAAGATGTGTCATATTTTCCATGAGGTGAATCACACCCTTGTTTATGAAAACATGGTGCAACACCGAACCATATAAATACTGCGCATCTTGTCGCGCAGTACAGTTCTAGTCTAGTTTCAAGTCTGATAACAAGTCAGTCTTAGACCGAACCGGGTGTTAGCCAGTAGTTGTAATATTGTAAACGTCATAAATAAAGAAGAGTTCATTGAAGAGCCTCTTTTATTGGAAGTTTAGAACCTTCTTCTGGAAAATCAAGCGAGAAACCTGCAGAACCTTCCAGACGACACACGTCTGTTACAACACGAAGGTGTGTCAGACTCAGCCTGTTCCGGAAGGGAATAGAACATTCCATCGACGATTTACAAGAGGAATCTGCGGAGTCTTCAGGGCATCGCCGTCAACAATAAGAAGACGAGTCAGTTCCAGCAACTACGCGGCTCACTCAACGAGTAGTTTCTTCGAGAACTATCTCATCAGTTTCTGGTATCTTCTGGCCAAAAAGAGAACCTGGTGGCAGCAAGAACCCCTACCACTGTGTCGGTTCATAAGTCAAACAGGAATCCGACAATATATACAAGAATTGCTCGTTTAAAGATATAAGATAAATAAATAATAATGTTACTCACGGCGAGCTGCCGGTAGAGTAGCCTGAGCTCGTCGAGCGGCGGGTAGCTGTCGACGGCGAATGCGAGCGCATAGCGCGTGTGCGAGCGCGCCAGCGGCGCCGACGTGAAGCGCGCCGCGCCCGGCCGCCCCGACACCTCCACGTGCTGCCGCGCGCGGCCCAGGCTGTTGTCCGCCACGCAGCTGAGGACCACAACATGTATTTTAATAAATACATATCTTAGGACAACCAACACACCGTTATCTCAAACTAGATAGAGCCTGTACTATGACAACCAGACAACTGATAAACATACTGGTTGGGCACCTTAAGTGACCCAAATTGATTTTTTAATACTTATTTTTGTTATACCTAAGTATTAGGTCATTTCTTTAGCAATAATTAATTCGTTTCAAATGGTTTCGATATGTTAGTATCTGTGGCTAATTTGGTTCGCGCGCCTTCGGATCGCGTTTTGATTCGCTGAACCTGGCAACGCTAGTGCCATAGTTTTGGCCACCGCTCATCGAGCGCAGACTAATGTGAACCCCCCAGTCTTCTTTGTTCGAGAGTCAAAGTCGGTGCCTTCTCCTGTAATTTTGAGGAAAAGTTGGTTTTTCACCGTGATGGACAGCTAAAGTTTGAAGAGACTCGTTACAAATATCCAACAGTGATTTGACAATCTGTTTCGTGAAAGTGCTTCACGGTGTGAGCTGCTGACAGTTGCTGGCGGAGCGTTCCTGAGCTGGTCTGCAGGTTAGTGAGCCAATAGTTTTCAGTGCTGACGTCGAAACCATTTATCATTCTTCAGCTCACAGGGTGGGTTTCATAGGAATCAATATAATTACTATCAAACCATATTTTTTTCATAATTGAGATTATTAATAAAAGTTGTAGTAGTATAGACAAGTGGTGTGTGTGTGTGTGTGTGTGTGTGTGTGTGTGTGTAAATGGTAATAGTGCATTATGAGATGAGTGTGCAGGTCCACTCAATCAGTGTGCTTCTTTCCTGAAAATACCATTTTAGGCACCATGTATATGGTCCTCAGGTGACGTGACAGGTACGCGTAGCATGACCACCGTAGAAAGAACTTTGTCTATTCTTTGTAGAATAGAGATAGAACTGTCATGCTACGCCAGCATAAAACGGTACAAATCTTTCTACAATCTTTAATTCTGTCTTCAATCTTTCTGCAATCTGTAATTTTGTCTATTCTTCCGTCGACAAAACCCCTTTCTACGGTGGTCATGCTACGCATGCTGACCAGGATTATTTCCAGATTTTTATACAAGGTGTATCTATTCATACACGAAATATTTTAAGATGTACACTTGTAGGTGGTAAAGAAGCTATAGCAACGAAAAAAAATTTTCTAAGGGTTTTTTTTAAATTTAATATTTATAAATTATTTGACGCACATAAGAAATATTGGCTCCTTCTTATTTTTTACGGCCCGAGACACCGCGGCCATGCTCGTGCCGTCCGGTCGTCGCCCTCACAGCATCCGGCGGGCCAGTCATAGAATTTGGAGTAAAGGTTTTATGCAAAACGTCTCAAGTAATTTTAAAATTATAATAATTACGAAAATTCAAAAACGCTTAGATAAAAATTTTCTTTTTGCTTCTATAGCTTGTTTACCACCTACCGGTGTACCCCTTAAAATATTTCGTGTATGAATAGATACACCTTATATACACACTGACATTTATGAACTTTATTTAAACAATTATATTTACTTTGTAAAGAATTATATTGTTTTAAGTATACCCCATTTCTGACTGCAGGCGTTGCCGCGTCGTAAGAGGCGACTAAGGGAATTACTACAGAATGGGCATTGGACGTCTTGTGTTTTTTTAGGTGATAGCTGATTAAATGACTTCTCCCGCTCTGGGTGGAGCGGAAGGGCGTGTCAGACTTTTACTGACTAAAACCCACCCGTGTTCCTTCAGTTGCCTGTGACAGGGACACGGTAATTCTTACGAACAAATCTCGCGACCCTGACAGGGATCGGTCCTAGCAGACCCCTTCAGTATTGCTGACATCTCTTTGAGGCGCGCGTGGAACACTACGCGCCGTCCACACGGGCCTGGTCTTTACGGGTGACGAGCTACCCCTTGCTCGCTGCCGACGTATAGTGGCAGAAATGATAACCAAAACTCACCTGTAATTTCCAAAGTCTTCAGGCTGTACGTTGGCTATGAGGAGTGTGTGGTTATTGCCTCTCGCAGACATGGTGACCCTCTCGGACGCGCTCAGAGGGAAGGAGTTCTGGTACCAGGTCACCTGGAAGTGTTGATATACTGTGTTAGTCGGTTGAAGGATACATTTTTTTAGGTCTGGCAGCGGTTAATGTCTGGCAAAGTGTTAATTATTCAAAGTCAAAGCGTTTATTTCAAATCTATACTTAATATTATAAATGTGAAAGTAATTCTGTCTGTCTGTTACGCTTTCACGATTAAAAAACTGAACCAATTTTGATGAAATTTGGCACGGGGTAAGTTTGAACACTCAGAAAGGACATAGCACAAAAATATTTGAATTTTTACTTTTTCGTATCTACCTTGCACTTATTCGTATACCACTACTGGCCACGTCAATAGCAGAGACAGGAAGTATTAGAACATCAGCTGAACATAGAACCTCCTTTTTTAAAGTCGGTTAAAACGTACCTTGAATTTTTTGGGGTATCTCTGCGTATAAGACTCACCTCAGCTGGGGGGTCTGCAAGTACTGTGCACAGCAGCTCAGCTCTGAAGCCTTCTCCCGTGTGGACCCAAGACCGCTCCACTGTTATCTCGGGCGGATCTGAAAGACGAGAGTTAAAAACAATAAAGATAAATTCAATATCTAATTTTGCACACATCTTCCTTTCGTTATGTAGGGGAGCACTAAGAACGGGGTTATGGAAATTTGACTTTTAAGGGGTATGAAACTGGAGGACCTTAGGAATTTAGGGAATTAAAAAACTCAGCATATTTATGTTTGATCAACTTTACACTGAAATAAATTAATTGTAAAAAAAAACAATATTTAAAACAAGCGTTTTATAGCTTAGATTTTCCAAAAAAAAAAAACTAACTTAAACAAAACTATTAAGCCGAAACACGATGGGTTTATCTTGTTTAGTTAAGAAGTTCCTACGACCTTCCTCCAGATCCATCATCAGATTAGCTCCATAGTAAGATATTGTTGTATTGTTACCGAAGATACATACACGAAATCTACGTGGACGAAGTCGGCACCAAAGTGCTAGTAAAGAATATAAATAAACAAAAAACTTACATAGAACCTGCAGCTGGAACTCCGCCACAAGAGGTGCGCCCACTCCATTGTCTACGGTACACGCGTACCGTCCGCTGTGTCCCCTCTCTAGCCGGGACAGTTGTAACTGCGGGCCCTCCCCGAGCCGTGTGTTTGTGTCATTCTGAAACACCGGTATTATCTACTTATATAAAAGATGGTCTTTTACGAGAGCAAGGTATAAAAGGCATAAAAGGCAAGGCTGGCCTAGACAGCTGTTTTATTCCCGGGAGGGACAAAGTGTTACCGGGTTTTTCCGTTCGCAATTTCTCAGTAACAGTTTTTTTTTTGTTTCTGGGTGGTAAATCATCAAATGACGTCTCCCGCTCTGGGTGGAGCGGGAAGGCGTACCAGACTTTTACTGACTAAAATCCACCCGTGTTCCTTCAGTTGTCCATATGCAAAGCCACGGTAACTCTTTCGAACAAATCTCACGACCCTGACAGGCATCGGTCCTAACGAACCCCTTCAATTATTGCTGGCATTTCTTTGAGGCGCGCGTGGAACACTACGCGCTCGACCCGAGCCTGGTCCATACCGGGCGGCGAGCTACCCATTGCTCGCCGCCCGCAAGCTCGTGCCTACGTTGGCCAGGAATCCGCTATGGATTCCCGATGCCCTACTGCTGAGCATGACTTGTGTTGTTCGATTCTCGGGTCGGAAAAAGTGTAAGTGGGTTTTTTTCCGTTAAGAATTTCTCAGTAGCAGCCTGCAGTCTGGATTTGTTCCAGTTTGATGGCAATAGGCTCGCCCCCTATTAAATGGGACTTAAACTTAACTGGCGAAATGTGGATGTACTATAAATTTCTCCCTAACCCTTCGTGAAATGTTAACATTAAATTAATCTATAATATCATCATCAAAAAGGGGAATTTTGACGTAATCACCACGTGCGGCCGGCGGGTTGGCGATCGCAGTACGGTGGTAAAATGCATAGAGAAAGCTGCTGCCCATTCTCTAGTCCCTACTACTAACTCCCTTAGTCGCCTCTTACGACACCCACGGGAAGAAATGCGATGGTGCAGTTCTTGACGTCCGGCACCACACGGAAAATAATATAGAATAATACTTCCATCAAAAGCTGGTAAATAGATAAATATCTTAGGACAACCAACACACCGTTATCTGATTCCAAACTAGGCAGAGCCTATACTATGGCAATCAGACAACTGATAAACATGCTTATATATTTCTAAATACATACATATTATAGATATATTACACCCTGACACAGAACAAATGATCGTGCTCATCCCACATAGATTTGTCCTGGGTGGGAATCGAACCCGACCTCGACCTCGACCTCAGTCTTAGCAACCAAGGTCACTAACCACTAGAGTAACAGGTCAGTCAAAGAAAAAAAGATAAATCATAGGCCCTCACAAGTTTATGCCAGGTGACGGTTGGCACTGGGTTACCAGCTGCCCGGCACTCCAGCACAGCCGCCCCTCCTCTCCTGGCGGCTGCATGCCTGGACTCTGGAGACGCTCTCACACTGGGTGGCACCAGGACTTCCACAGTATGGACCTGGTCGCGCGCCACGCGGTCCGAGATCTGACAAACATAGTCACCGGCGTCCTGGAAAAAGAGAAGAGAGCTTAGAGACTAGTGGAAAGATTTTTAATATGTGTTTATTAGCTTCATCTATATAAGGTGTATCTATTCATACACGAAATATTTTAAGAGATACACCTGTAGGTGGTAAAGAAGCTACAGCAACGAAAAAAAAAATGTCGAAATGTATTTTTTTCAAAATTTAATATTTATTAATTATTTGACGCACATAAGAAATACAGGCTCCTTCTTATTTTTTACGGCCCGAGACACCGCGGCCATGCTCGTGCCGTCCGGTCGCCGCCCTCGCAGGGTCAGACGGGCCATTCATAGAATTTGGAGTAAAGGTTTTATGCAAAACGTCTCAAGCAGTTTTAAAATTATAATAATTACGAAAATTCAAAATCGCTTAGATAAAAAAAATCTTTTTGCTTCTATAGCTTCTTTACCACCTACAGGTGTACCTCTTACAATATTTCGTGTATGAATAGATACACCTTATATAATTGTTTGTATGTTTGCAACAATCTCTTTTGTACTTGATTTTGACCCACTTCAAATGGTCAGATTGCATTTAAACTAAGCTGAAATACGTCACAAACTTCGAAACACCCTAAAAAATTCAAAATAAATAATAATTAAAAAAAAACACGCTTTCATAGAAAAACAAACTTTTGGTTTCTTATGGAAGCGTGTTTTTATATTTTTTAAACTATTATTTACATTATCTATATATTAATACGTGAAGCCAAAACTTTGGATCCCTTTTTACGAAAATTGGGCGGACGGAGGAGTTTGAAATTTCGCACATTAATAGTTTATACAGAGAAGAAGTGACGAATGCTAATATTTTTTTTAAATTATGCGTAAATATACATTATTTTCAATAAATAACACGTTACACACACTACTATTCATTACCGTGTATTTATTACACACATGCATAGATATTCTTTTGTTTATGGTCCAAATCTGTGGTCCAATCGAGAACATCTGTCTTTAATATTTTGTGTCTATAGTCTTAGGGGGCGTCCATTAATTACGTGAGGCATATTTGAGAATTTTTCGACCCCCTGCCCCCTTGGTGAGATATCGTAAGATTTTCCTCAACTCCCTCCCCCGTCCCCTAATCTCACGCGAGATTCTTCAAAACTTCTATTAGGGCTGTAAACGTGTTAGATTATTGAGAATTTTCTTAGACCAAGAATAATTTCTTAAGGGCCCACCTTGAACGTGAATGATAGTAGGATGGGCGTGGTTTATGGCGGGTCAACCTAAAGTGGCCGGCCGCAACAAACTTATATCTGAACCGTTTATAGAGAATAGGAAAACCAGCGGCCAAAAGTTGAACTAATGACAGAAAATGTCTCGAAATAAAAAAACGTTACTAACTTAGCATAGCCTTGCTGTAAGCACTATTCCTGTCACTGTTGCACATCTGTCAAACTACAATAGCAAGGTAGAGACGGAAACATCTTAGAAAAAAGTACGTGAAAGTAGCATTAATTTAGTCGGTCTATGAAAATTTTGCACATAGCGTGCGATGGAGTAGCAAATAATACAAATATTTAATTATAAGCAATAAAACTATCTTACAGCAAGAAATTATCTTCTTTATCTATACGTAATATTATAAATGCGAAACTAACTCTGTTTGTCTGTTACGCTTTCACGACTAAACCTTATTTGTTACCCATTAACCCTATTTAATCCGCGACTTCCCCTGCGTCCGCGTAACGTAAGATTTACGCAGACGAAGTCGCGGATTAAATAGGGTTAATGGGTAACAAATAAGGAAAAAGCTAGCTAATATTTATGTACGGATGTTGGGTTATACGAGATTGATAACTCAAAATAATAAAAAATATTATTAATTATTTACAACATAAAATTAAAAATAACGAATTAATCTTCTAGAGGTCTATAAATAAAATATATATTACTAGCTTTTGCCAGCGGCTTCGCCCGCGTGGAGGTCGGAAATTATCCCGCGGGAACATATTACCGGGATAAAAAGTAGCCTATGTCCTTTCTCAGGCTCTAAACTATCTGTGTACCAAATTTCATTTAAATCGGTTCAGTAGTTTTAGCAGGAAAGCGAGACAGACAGACAGACAGACAGACAGACAGAGTTACTTTCGCATTTATAATATTAGTTTAGAAGTTTAGATGATGGTATTAAAGAGATTAATAAACGTCAATTTCGTTTCTCCGATCACTATACATTTATTTGGTAAATGATAATATTGTAATGACAATTACAATATTTTACATAGACTTCGTCCGTTACCTAATACTAGTTCGATGTATTCGATGTATTTTAATTTCGGTGAAAAGAGGTTATAGCTCAAATTTCAAATCGTGGATACATAAATAAATAAATAAAAATGTTTATTTGTACAGACAGAAAAACATATATAAGGTGTATCTATTCATACACGAAATATTTTAATGGGTACACCTGTAGGCGGTAAAGAAGCTATAGAAGCAAAAAGAAAATTTTAAAGCTACTTGAGACGTTTTGCATAAAACCTTTACTCCAAATTCTATGAATGGTTCACCTGACGCTGCGAGGGCGATGACCGGACGGCACGAGCATGGCCGCGGTGTCTCGGGCCGTAAAAAATAAGAAGGAACCAGTATTTTTTATGTGCGTCAAATAATTTATAAATATAAAATTTAAAAAAAAACTCTTAGAAATTTTTTTTTTTAGTTGCTGTTGCTTCTTTACCACCTACAGGTGTACCTCTTAAAATATTTCGTGTATGAATAGATACACCTTATTTGGTAAATGACACACATTAAGGGAAAAAAAAATTGTACAATTGAGTCACATTAAAAGGCAAACTGATGCCGCTGCCGCCTGCTGCTGCTGTACTTATAGATAACAAAAAAAAAATAAAGAACGCCTTAATTTAAATACAGTAATTAGATCTATTAAGAGACAATTCTAATAAGATTCTCGGTTTCGTCATATGTTAACTTCTGCAACCAGTCAGTAAGTTTGATTTTAACTTCATTTTTAGTCAGGGGGTAAATAAATGGAAATAATTTTATTTATTTTGTTTAGTTACGAGTATTTTCACCTTATTTTACAAGAAATTTATATTTCCTTCGAGGTCAATTTCGTATGGCAATGTGTATGATAAATGTCATAATTACTTGACTTATACATACATATTTTAATAATTACTATTTGCAAATTGTCAAAATAGGTAATATATCAGAGTAGTTCACTTCCTGTCCCTTTCGATGTATCTCAAGGTTCAATTCTGGGGCCATTGTTATTCCTAATTTATATTAATAACATATCCAAGATTGGCCTCAAAGGCGAAATATCACTTTACGCTGATGATACAAGTCTTTTCTACTTTGGGCATTCAATCGAAGCTATGGTACCTTGTATCCAAAATGATTTAATTGTAGGAATGAAAAATTATAAATAGCCAATATGTTTTCAGAAAGCACTCTTGTAGACCTTTGATAAGATATCAATTAGATATCGAGAAGCAGTGGTGGCTTAGTGGCAACGGCTACTTCTTACGAGTTCGAACCCGAGCAGGCGCTTTACTCTGTGTAAATTATCTCAACACCACTGCTCTCAAAACTGTGAAGGAAAACATCGCGAGTAAATCAACGACGCAGCTCTATGTGTCCCGTCTACATTACACCACGAAGGTTGAGGAGATCGTGGAGTTTGTACGTGTTAAGTCCAAATGAACCTTCAGGGTCGAGAAGTTGGAACCGTGCCACAACACGAACTTCAAGTCATTCGTGGTGCGAGTTCCAACTCATCAAATCGAGACCTTCCTCAAGGAAGAGTTTTGGCCAAAGGGTGTCGTGTATCGGCGATTCCACGGAAGGCTACGTGATAATACGCAGCGCAACACGTCACCGTCACTTCGTGTACAATAGTTATGTTTACGTGGTTTTTATTTGTATGTATGATAGTCTGGAAGGTATTATGATTTGGGTCTTTGTAGCCCAAAATAAACTGAATTGATTGATTGATATATGAAACTAGCTTCTGCCCGCGACTTCGTCCTCGTTAAATTTCTTGTTCCCCCGACCCTTCCCGTCGCGTCGAATTGCCTACCCGTGCAATTTTCCCCGTTTTTGCAACATTTTTCATTACTGCTCCGCTGCTCTTGATTGTAGCGTGATATTATATAGCCTTTTTCTATAAATAGGCTACCGAACACAAATATAATTTTTCAATTCGGACCAGTAGTTCCTGAGATTAGCGCGTTCAATCAATCAAACAAACAAACTCTTCAGCTTTATAATATTAATATCACAATATAATAGTATAGATTAAAATGGTATAAATTATAGTATAGATTAAAATTTATATTTTCAATAAAACTTCACATCTGCTAAAAAATGATAAATGATTTCTTTTCTATAAGTAGGTTTGTACAAACACTTTTACATGTCAATGATATTTTTTTAAACTAGAGTTCGGCGTTCGACACAGCCTGTTTAAAACATTACCCTTCTTTGGGCTGCTGTCAGGTAAAACTTCACTTTTTTCACAATTCTAATGCTACTCCATTCATTCGTTGTGCTCTTGCATTTGAAGTGACAGTACTTGACATATGGATATATTGTTGGCGTACTTCAAACCTAAAAACAAATTATGTATTTTATTTTATTTCTAAATGAATAATTATTATGAGTTTTTGGGATAAAACAGACGTTCTTCTCTAGAAAATAAGGTGTTTACTCAATATTACTTAACAAAGTGAGACGATTGTGTCTGTAATGCTTTAGTGAAGGTGATAAATTCAACTCACTGTTATCATCATCTTTTTGGTATTGAATTCCTGCAAAATGAATTCATTAATTGATTTGTGCTGGTACTCCTAACGTTGCAGGTACTGTTCAGTTTTGGTATATTTTTCTTCTCATTTTCATACATAATTTAGGTCGTCACTAAATGGTAATATAAAAAGCATGTTATATTGTTCATAGGCACAAAAATAGACACGTACACAGCCAAATACAGAATTATTTGGAAGGCCAACACTCATTACATTAAATAATTTCTGCAACATGCATTACTACTACCTTTTTTTGTGAACACAATTATTTAAAAAACGTAATTTTGATCGCACGGATTAGTAAAAAAGTGACATAGATTCGCCGTCGATGAGCCCTACTGGGCGACTGATTTATGAACGAACGAGAGTGATGACACTACTTATGATAGGCAAAAGAAGAGATGGCGATAATGTGAGTGCGCTTGGAATAAAATAACGTAAGTGCCAAAACGAGTTGCCGTCTTTTATGAATGAAAAGTATTATTAAAACGAAAACTGTTTTACAAAAACTTAGATACAATTATTAAAAATGTTTAAAAGTAAAGTTTGTTTAATAACTCTTACGCATTGCGCCTTGAGGCTAAAAAAATCATAAACGTAGATAGAACTTTGCGATTTATTTGTATCGAGAAAATTTCATCGTATCGTGTATTCCTTTTACAGGATACTAGGTCATATACTCAAAAAACATACACTAAAAGATTAAGTTCGGATGTCATACGGTAAGAAAGGTACGCTAAAAAGAAAAAGCACGTTTTTCTCAACACGTCACCTTAACTCAAGAATTTATTCTCTTGACTCAAGAAAATCATTTTTTTCAAAATGGTATTCTTGGTTCAAGATTTTGGCTCTTGAGTCAAGGTAATTTTTTTATTAGTGTACTATTGTCTCAGATTTGGCCATAGTTTATTGTAGAAATAATTGTTCACGCAATTTTACACCATTTCTGCGAGAAAAATAATTACATGATATAATGATAAAAATAAGTGAGATTTGGAAAGATTTAGCTTGATCCCCTCCCCCCTTGAACACCTCACGTAATTAATGGACGCCCCGTTACTGAATGTCAAGTATAACCATAGGTAATAAATTAATTATATAGGTATATAACCTATTTCATTTTTAAAATCTATAATCATATCGAGAATATTTGTCTTTAATATTATTTGTATTAGCGACGATAGGAATTTAGTTTAGATTTAAAGGAAATATTTTTTGTGGTTTTATGGGGAGTGTCAAGTATGGCATTAGTAAGTTTCCCATACAAAACTTAGTGTCGTGTGCAAACTGTAGAGTTTGTATGCCTCACGATTCTACAGGCTGGTTATAATTATGACATTTTGAACTGTCATAATTAATTTAAAATAATAGGGAAAATTCTATAAAAACAGAGCAAATTTCTGTGATAATTCATTCCATATCCAGCACTTAAGAAGTATTAAGAAAATAAAGAAGAGAGTCCTGAAGAAGTATTCTTTACTCATTACACCTACGTCCTGGTCCTGGCCATCACTATCCCGCCAGCGAACCCTCTCCACAGTAGTACAGCGTCAACAATTTGTCAATTTGTCTGTTACTGAATGTCAAATATAACCATATTATTTTTATAATTTTTTTTATTGTTTTTTTTTTTAAATTTAATAATGTATTTCAATTCAAATGAAGTACGGTCGAATTTCAACCAATGGGCGATCACTAGTCCTACTAATACGACATCCACGCGGCTGAAGCCACGGGCAAAAGTTAACTTTGTATGGCTGTTATGTGGCTGTTATGGCTTCTGACGTTTCGAAAGTGCCCATGTACCTATGTTTATGTGAAATAAAAATATTTTGATTTCATTTGATTTGTTACTCAATCACGCAATGACGGTTGAATGAATCTGAATAAAATGTTGGCAATTATTTAGGTTTTCAGTTCTGTTTACGTTTGTGTTTTTATTATTTACTAGCTTCTGCCCGCGACTTCGTCCGCGTCAAATTTTTGCCCTCCTGACCTTTCCCGTCGCATCGATTTGCCTGCTAGTTTTCGTCCATTTTTCGTTGCTGCTCACTCCTTTTGAGTTATAGTGAGTCAACCTTAAAAGATAGACTCTCGCGGACTTTTTTTAGAACTTTTTAAAAGGAACAATTCCGTCATACATGATTTTTGCGTTACTTTATCCGTTTACGCAGCGCACGCAACGGAAACTCTTAAAAGGAATAAATTTCCCTCGTTTTTGCAACATATTTCATTACTGCTCCGCTCCTCTTAGTTGTAGCGTGATGTTATATAGCCTATAGCCTCCCTCGATAAATAGGCTACCCAACACAAAAAGAATTTTTCAATTCGGACCAGTAGTTCCTGAGATTAGCGCGTTCCATCAAACAAACAAACAAACTCTTCAGCTTTATAGTATACAACATTAATTTTTGTTTATGCGAAACCCGAAACACGGGTCTAGTATTTTTATGTAAAGAATCTATGAAAAAAAAAAAACAGAACTGTATCATTAATAATCACAAAGTTCTAAGCTTGATAAGTTACCTGGTTGTCCACGCAAAAACATATGCAGATCACCACAAACAGCTAGTGTACGTACCATCTCCATGTAATGGACGTTTGAGTACTAGAAAGACATGATAATTTTAAAATCGAAACAAAACACTAAGGCCCGCGACTTGGAAGCGTAATTAAATATTTTTGGTACAAAATATAACATGGTGTAAAAATTATTGGAATCGATTCAGTTACTGATTCTGAACAAACTATATTCAGGTTTCGCATATACTAAAAATAATCTTGTATAATAGTATAGATTTTAGCTTAAGTCATCATCTGCCTAGTCTGAAAGAATTCAGCTGAGTATTTTACATGAAGTAACTGCCTATCTGATTTACTGGGTAATACGATACCCCTTGGTAAGATTGTCAGAAATAGATTTAATAAAAGTTTTTTTTTTCACTCGATTATCGCACAACATGAAGGTTTAATGTCAATCGAAAGTATCATCACTCCATAGTATAAAACAAAGTCGCTTCCCTCTGTCTGGCCTCATATATGCTTAGATCTTTAAATGTACGCAACGGATTTTGATGTGGTTTTTTTTTAGATAGAGTGATTCAAGGGGAAGGTTTTTACGTATAATACGCGGAAAAAGCCGCTGGCATAAGCTAGTTTACTATAAAACGGCAATTTCATACTTTAACCCCTATTATTTATACGGTGATACAGAAACCTTCTTGTCCGACTCGCAGTTGCCTGTTTTTATTTTTTATTAAACAGTAGTTAAAATAAACGTAATAAAATACAGCTTCCAATGCCATCATCAACAATATATTGGAGATTTTAAATCCTGCAAAAAATTACCGCCTTGAATTAATCGACGATTCAAAAGTCCGCCTCAGAAAATAAAATAAAAAACAAATGAAAAACACAAATCCGAAACAAAAAAACCGTTTCCCCATGTCAAACCTTTTCGTCGTACAAAATAAAAAAGCAACATGGCCGACTAGAATTGCGCGGGAAATCGTACCTCAGTGTTGCAACGCATAAAAAATAACGAGGATGTATACCACAAAGGTTTTTACGCGACCATTATCATATTTTCCCGGGCCAATTACCGTTTAGGGCGCAATTTAGCATTTTTGACGGCGAAAAAAAAAACGCGGAACGATTTTTGGTATTATGAAACCTATTTGGGGGTAATAAAGGGTATATTTGAATTTTAAGTCCGGCCAGGGAACTATTTTGAAAGATTTTCGGGTTTTCTGCTGATTCGAGAATTTGAAGCATTTTTTCAATTTTGTAAATGTGAGTACTATGGAGCTGTTTATTATGTTATTGTGATGTTTTTGACGAGGAGCTTGGTCGGTCAAAGGTTAAGCTACCCTTCCTGCGGTCGGTTCTTAGATGGGTGACCATCCATAACATATCGCTGGTTTGCGAGAATAACGACGTAATTCGAAGTCCTGTCAAATTGAATACTGTTTGCGAAATTATCATAAACCTTTGTTAATATAATACCAAGAACGTTTGACATTGACGTCATTATTCTCGCAAATCAGCGATATCGAAGATTCTATGTGCGTCGGATATGATGTTAAGCCATTGTTCCCGGCTGTCGTACATCGATAATTGGCAGTAGTTTCGGGTCGTCAGAAGCCCGAAACTCTGACAACTATTCTTTCCAAAGGGTCAATTATTACCCAGTAACTGGGTTGTGAAGGTCAGTCACTCCATGTAATAAGCTGATATTCAGCTACATCAGGTTGGAATGGACGCCATTCCCGATGAAGCTACAGCCCTCCTCCAAGGGGTGTACTACGTGAGCTCGACAAATGAATGTGCGAATAACACTTGTGCGACAAAACTGTACTGCGACTTACAACAGTTGAAAGAAAGAAAGAAGAAAGAAAATACATTTATTTAGCACAAACTCAAAGGCACACAAAATAATACAGCAAAAAAAAAAACATAAATTAAAAAAAAAGAAAATCAATAAAAAGTGTAAAGTGCGATGTTAGAAACTAGCATTTAAGTGTGCCCCACGGCTGCGCTAAAAAGGTTTAGTTCAGCAAAAATGCCAGACAACTAGTGCCTGACGCTGATTTTCAACTGGACCTGAAGTGTGAGCGGACGGATGTAAATCAGTTTTATACAAATATTGCAACGTAGCGAATGTATGCATACTTAAATAAAATAGATGAGTAGTGAAATGTTGATATATATACTACGTGTAGTAGGTAAGTATCTAGTGTAAGTTCAAAAAAACCTGTTTTATAGAATGCGAATCTTCCACAACACTATGACAATTCATTTATTCATGCACTTCATCGGACAATACGCTGCAAGCGAATGCACGCTTGTGCGACACATTCGAGCTCACATAGTACACTAGGTTAGATTAGGTTTAAACTGTGACCTCCAACGAAGAAACAAAAGACGCTAGAAACGACTAGACTCAGTGTGTCGCACAAGCGTGCATTCGAACTATTGTGAGTCGCAGTACAGTTTTGTCGCACAAGTGTTATTCGCACATCCATTTGTCGAGCTCACGTAGTACACTCTCCTCCAAGAGCCGCCGCAGGGACATCCCAATCAATGCCAGCCTCGGCCCTTGCTCGAGCCAGCTCGCGTAACCACTGTCAAAGATCCGCGGATAGCAGCCGGGACCAACGGCTTAACGTGCTTTCCGAGGCACGGAGGGGTCTTGGTATGTAAAGAGAGTCATCTGCGCGATCGAAGTGTGCGGCTATTTTTATTAATTCACAAACTGCGGACATGCTATCTATACTTATTACTTATATACTTAATATACTTATATAATAATATTATAAAACTGAAGAGTTTGTTTGTTTGATTGAACGCGCTAATCTCAGGGACAGGTCCGAATTGAAAAATTATTTTTGGGTTGGGTAGCCTATTTATCGAGGAAGTCTATAGGCTATATAACATCACGCTACACCCAAGGAAAGTGGAGCAATAATGAAAAATGTTGCAAAATGGGGAAAATCGCACGGGTAGGCGATTCGACGCGACGGGAAGGGTCGGGGGAACAAGAAATTTAACGCGGACGAAGTCGCGGGCAGAAGCTAGTAATAATATAATATTATAAAGAAGAAGAATTTGTTTGTTTGTTTGTTTGATTGAACGCGGTAATCTCAGGAACTACTGGTCCGAATTGAATAAATCTTGTTGTGTTGGGTAGCCTATTTATCGAGGAAGGAAAAATTGCGAAAACCGTAAATTTTGCACGGAATCCTCGGTGCGCGAGTCCGACTCGCACTTGTCCGGTTCTTTAAACTAGATGAGATCGGCGTTTCCTGACTGACTGTTTCGGCTTTTCTGATAAGAAAGGGCGAAACAAACTCAGAGGTCGCAGTATCTTTTAAAGCCCAGACATAATCTTGGTCACATAAAGAGCTTATGTATGTGCTCAATATTCCTAGTATGAAGACTTTTTCGCTTGACTAACTACGGCGAGAGCAAATCAAGCGCTTTAAATCTCTTCGACGAATCAATTTAAGCAAATGGCAGCACTTAAAACCGTTGACTTAAGATTTCATTAGGAGATATCCGATAGATTTCTTGATGTAATGCTAATTAAAATTCAAGGACTGACAACGAATAGGAAGATTGATTGAGAGCGATTGTTCCTGGGTTCGAGTAACTTATCCTTACTTACAGGTTCGATGATAAGTTATATTTCTGATTAGCTTTTGCCCGCGGCTTCGCCCGCGTGGATGTCGGAAATTAACGCAGGTATTTTTCTAAAACAAAAGAATTTTTCTAAAATAAAAGTAGCCAAGTTACTCCTTATTATTTGTTGATTATTTATTGATTATGATTTATGAATTGTGGATTATGAATTTCGAATTTAATTTGTGTGTTGCAAAATTGATATTTTATTTTATTTTTTCGTTTGTATTTATTTATGTGTGAAATTGTATTTATAATTTGATAGTTTTAATTTTGTTGTCTAATATGGGTTATGTTACCTGAATTAAAAGAATTTTATTTATTTTTATTACATCAGCTACCTGCCAATAAAAGTCCTGTCAAAATCGGTCCAGCCATTTCAGAGATTAGCCGGAACAAACAGACAGACAGATAGACAAAAATTAAAAAAAAAATCTTTTGGTATACGTACCGTGTATACCTAGTCTTGCCATAAATATTGTCACGAAGAAAAAAAAATAATTTATTGCAAATAATATTTATTACTTTTACAGTGTGTTAGTTTACTACATAAATATAAAACAATTTAAAATATAAAAAGCTTATTCGAAGTGGTCTCCATTGGCTGCAATACAGTCCTTTAAATGTTGAGGCCAGTTATCAATAGAAGCACGCACTCTTTCCATGGGAAAATTCTTCACTACCAATCGTATGGATTGTTTTAGGGACTCCAAATTATCATGGCGTTTAGAGCAAGCCATACTCTCTAAAACTAACCATAAATCATAATCCAGCGGATTAAGATCGGGACTAGACGACGGCCAGTCTTCAGCTCTGATGAAGTCCGAAACGTTCACTTCCAACCAAGACTGCGTGGGCCGAGCTTTATGACCCGGCGCCGAGTCTTGTTGGAAGGACCATACTTGGTTTTTGAACATGATGTTGTTAAGGGGCTTAACTACCTTCTTAAGAATGGTATCTTGATACACTTGTGCCGATGTTTTGATACCTTTTTCACAAAAATATGGCTCAGTCACTCCTTCATAGCTAACACCTAGTGGTGCTCGATATATATCGATATTTCGCATATCGATATTTTTTGCTCGCGATATATCGGTTCAACTCGATATTATCGAATCATCTGATATCGATTTATACTATCGATATATTTCATTCGATATATCGTGAGAAAGTAAAAGCATATTGCATGTCAAGTAATTTTATTTATTTTTACGGTTGGTAGAAAGGATGGAAAATACCTGAATCCAAAAACGAAATGCTCTGACACGAAATATTACTCTGCGTGGGTTATATTTATCATAATTTACTAGTAATACAATATATAATTTGTGGTTGCTAGCTTCTTTGTAAACGTATTGTAATAAATCCTATAAAATTACAATAATAGAGTAGGTATAGTAATAGATAGATTACAATTAAGTAGTTTGTTTAGTTTAATGCAGTTATACACAAACAAAACACAAAATAAAAAAGTCTGTATATTGTTATACAAAAAGGATATCAAAGTCTGCCTACTATTTATTTGTATAGAAGAAGCAAGCTGTGGCAATTATTATATGGAATGGTTTGTTTGATACAGAATATGATTCATACAGTAAGTATCATGTGATTTTAAACACGATGTCAAAGATTACTATTTTAATAACAGAAAAGAATAATAGAATAACTAAAAATTAAATATTGGGAATTTAATACAAAGACTAATATTCATATTAAATTCCTAATATTTAGTTTTCATGCAACTGCACTCCGTGTCAACGTGCGAGCAAAGACGCGCGTAAAGCATTGATTACTACAGTGTTTTGTTCTCATAGATATTTTAAGGACTAAATAGCCAATTATTTAAAATGCTTGGAGTTTGCATTGTTCATTTGATGCATCCACTAATGGATAAACATCCATAGCGCGGATTGGACACCCCGCTGTGCGGGTTAGTTTTGTGTCATTTAACTGAACGTTGATGATTACCAAGCTAAAAACATCGAATTTTTCTTAGTTAATAAAATTTTGTTTTGGAGATTTTTAGAAAAAAGTAATTGGGATTTAAGTAAATAAAGTTGGTTTGTGTCTTAATTCTAGCTGTTTGTACTCATATTTCTGTTCCCTTTCTAATATTTTTTTTATTATACACTAGATAAATACAAATTAGTTACGATATATCGAAAATGTCGATATATTTGTACGATATATCGCAAAGTATTGATACAACATTACGATATATCATATCGAAAAAAAAAATCGATACTTTTTATGCATGAACATCCCTACTAACACCCCACCAAACAAACCATCACTGAAGTCGCATAATGCCCACGTTGCACTCTGTTGACTAATTGGGAAGCTTCCTTAGAGCTTTGAGCATAAATACGATCATTTTTTTGTTAAATTGTTGCTCAATTGTAAAGATTTTCTCATCCGCAAACAAAATTTTTCTGTGACCTCCCTTTGCGTACCGCTTCAATAGTTGTTTCGATTTTACCACCCTATTCTTTTTTAAATTATCAGTTAAAAATGACTAGTGCGTCTCTTATAGGTTGCAAGTCCTAAGTCATCTTTTAAAATACGCGACATGGTTCTGGGTGCTATTTTCATCTCCCGAGATAAAATCTTTTGCTTTCGGACAGGATTTCTTCGAATTCTTTCCCTCACTGCTTTGACCACCTTGTTCGTACGAACACTACGTGGATGGCCAGATCTTTTTCTGTCACTAACAGAGGAGGTCTCATTGTACCTATTAATAACCCGGAACACAAACATTTGACTAATACCAAGCGTATGGAGAGTTTTAAAAATTGCATTTGGCCCCATACCAACTATGTGTAATGCAATCACAACGATTCGGTTCCCTTTATCACCCCACTCCATTTTAATATCGCAAAATATTGTACAATGTATTGGCGCCAAAATGAGAAAACTCAATGAACAATCGTATAAAAATGACAGATTCCAAATTAAAATGTAATATCTTTCTTATTTTTAACTGTAACAGTATTTATGGCCAGACTAAGTACATCCATATACACTTAGTGAAAAGCGGTTATTTTAATATTACAAACAGAGACTCCACTTTTACTTATTTGTCTAGATGAAAGAAAGTATGATTCAAAACTAGATGAAGTCGGCGTTTCCTGTCTAACTACTCTGAGAAGAGTCAGATAAGAAACGCTGACCTCATCTAGTCTATCTCATCGTCTTCATTATTTCAGCCGAAAGACGTCCACTGCTGAACATAGGCTGCCCACAATTTGGGAGGTTTGTCATAATCGCCACGCTTGGCAGGCAGGTTGACGATCGCAGTATGGTGGTAAAATGCATAGGGAACGCTACTGCCCATTCTCTAGTAAGTCCCTTAGTCGCCTTTTACTACACCCACAGGAAGAAATGGGATGGTGCTATTCTTTACGTCCGGGATCACACGGAACTGGTATATCTATGAGAAGTATAGTATCTTTTTGTCCCGGTAGCACGTTAGCATAGAATAATTTTCGACATACACGCGAGCGAAGCTGCGGGCTGCAACTAGTTTACATTATAAGTGGGAACACCATATATGTATTTCTAAACACATTGTATACTGGGTGTAAGGGACAGCCCTCCACAAACTGATGGGGTGGATTCAGTATATCATACTAAGATGATCAGTACAAGAAATTATTTCAGGACCGTTATAGGAATCTAATAAACCTGATTTGTTTTATTTTCTCACACGCAATGTATCTCGGATCAATTCGGAAAGCCGCCTTTGTGCAATCGCCGACGACGAGTTCGATGAACTCTGTAGTTAGACGGGAAGTGAACAGCTGATTTTACGCGTCGTTCGTTACATTATTTCAACATCCATTGCTGTTTTTTTTTATTTTAGCCGTATTGTTTAAATAAATGGAGTGCTGCTTTCAGACAATGTAATTTTACATTAAAATAAAACTGAAAAAGATGAAAAAAAGTAAAAAAAAAAGAAATTCCGGAGAAAAATTCCGGTGGAATATGATTCAAAATAAGGAGCTGAATGCACTCTGTCAGTTTGTGGAGGGCTGTCCCTTACACCCGGTATTATTTATTACCTGTGGTCCAACATCAGTGATCTGTAGGTTATAGCCGTCTACCAGTCGGAACCTCTCGTCTCTTGTCACCATGAGACTAGCAGCTGTGAGCACTGCTGGCCCCCTTCGCCATAGCAGGACTAATGAGCCTGCAATATAGAATAAGAAAATGTATCATTCAGAAATGTCAGTTGCGTACTATTACCGTGGCCCTGGCATAGGCAACTGAAGGAACACGAGTGGGTTTTAGTCAGTAAAAGTCTGACACGCCCTCCCACTCCGCCCAGAGCGGGAGAAGTCATTTGATGATTTCCCACAAAAAAAGGTGCGTAGTATTCGCAACCAGCGGGTATGACAAGTAATTTCGTTACTATCAGTCACAATCCGAATTATTTTAAACGATATCGCTAATACATTGATGACTATTTTCGAAAAACAAATCACGATATGCACGCGTAGCATGACCACCATAGAAAGAACTTTGTCTATTCTTGGTAAAATAGAGATAGAATTGTCATGCTACGCCAGCATAAAACGGTACAAATCTTTCTACAATCTTTAATTTGTCTTTAATATTTCTACAATTTTTAATCTGTCTTTAATCTTTCTACAATCTATAATTTTGTCTATTCTTCCGTCAACAAAATCCATTTCTACGGTGGTTACGCATGCTGGTGTGCAAATATTTAATGCTATCCTGTACAAATCTATTACTAAAAAAACAAAAGACAGCAACTACTAATAAGAGCTTATGTATCAGGATTTTTATGGATTAAATAAATTAATTGATGTCAAAGTTATACCTAATACGTCAGTTCAAGAGATAAAGTTTCATAGATATAGTGTTAGATACAGTCATAACTATTATAATTACAAAGTGTTCATTCATTAAAATTTTAACATTAATGGATAACTATAATTATTATATGTATATTACATGCTTTATATTAGCTTCACTTGTATATTTGTATGTTTGTTTGTAACCGACTCCTTATAGCGCGATTTTGACTCACTTTAAACGACCAGATTTCATTTAAACTCTGTAGACTTATGGAGGACCAATGACAATACTATAATTTCATAAATTTGTGCCATTATCCTTGTCCAGCAAAAAAACTGTCTTCGAAAACTACGCTGACATACGTCTCAAAATTCAAAACACCCTAAAAAATAGAAAATAAATAATAGTTTAAAAAAACTAAAAAACACGCTTACATAGAAAACCAAACTAAAATGTAGAAAATAATGGGAAAAAGCGTGGGGTGCTTTTTAAGGTATTTTTTATTGATATCAGGCACCTCGCGCTTTTTTTCCACTATTTTCTTTTTTAGTTTTTTTGAACTATTATTTTTATTGATTTCAGTTCCCGTCTCCGCGATCTGACATGAACTCATTGAGATTGTAAAACAATTTTTCTTTAAACAATGGTGCAATGGCAATGGTTCGTTAAATATGGGCAAAGGTGTATCTTTGAAGTGCGCGACGTTTCTCGGTTTTGAGCTAGCTCCTGCTACCAAAATATGAAAGAAAAGCTAAATCTTCTACTTACCCAGGTTTTGCACTTGGCATGGCAACAGCAGAGTGTCACCTACTACTGTTCTGAACGAATGTCCCCGCGACAGGAACCTTGGTCCGTCATCTGGAAAAAAAGAAAATATATTTAATGATAAATGATTTTATTTCTGTATGTAGGTTTGTACAAACACTTTTTATCATCATTTAAGATGTCCATTGACGGACATAAGCTTCCCCCATTTTTGGGGGCTTTGCCATAATCGCCACGCTTGGCAGGCGGGTTGGAGATCGCAGTATGGTGGTAAAATGCATAGAGAACGCTGCTGCCCATTCTCTAGTAAGTCCCTTAGTCGCCTCTTACGACATCCAAGGGAAGAAATGGGGTGGTGCTATTCTTTATGTCCGGCATCATACGGAACGGCGCTTGTGACCTCTAGACCAAAAAGAAGGCAAATACAAGGTCAAAATAAATACTGGCACTCTGGCAGTACTTTACCCATGTGTTGAGTGTCGATATCGAAACTGAAGTAAGAAAAAAAAAACATCATCCAATGGGCGAAGGTGACCATAAATGGTCAACTGTTTTGGTGATTTTTCGTAGAAATTTGATTTTGTTTGTAGACTTAGGCAGTCTACAAACTTGTTGGAGACTGCCTCGTTGGTCTAGTGGTAGCAAGAGCTACTGCTAAGCTTGAGGTTCTGGGTTCGATCCCAGGTCGGGCAAAGAGTTATTGGGTTTTTCTATCTGGAATTTCTCAGTAGCAGCCCGGAGTCTGGATTTGTGCCCGGTTGATGGCAATAGGCTCGCCCCCTATCACATGGGACTTAAACATAACAGGCGAAATGTGGGTGTGACCTCTGCCCAACCCTTCAGGGAAACAAGGCGTGATGTTTTTATTTGATTTTGTTTTCGAATTTCCGAAAACTATAACATAATAGTCGTTTGTTTGCCTTAATGTGTACTTGGCTCAGTGGTAACGGCCTCGACTTACATAGGTCGTAGGCTCGAACCCAGACAGACGGTTTCATCATCATCATCATCACCAGTCTATAATGTTCCCACTGTTGGGACACAGGCCTCCTCTCGGTAAGAGGGAGTGGGCCGTAATCTACTACGCGGGCCCAGTGCGGGTTGGAAGATGTCACGTCTTCGAATTTTTGGTTCTAGGACATGCCGGTTTCCTCACGATGTTTTCCTTCAACGTTTTGAGAGCAGACTGGCGGACAGGCGGTTTATTTTGTGTTAATTATTTCATCACCACTGCTCTGAAAACGGTGAACATTATCGCCTGATTATTTACCCTATAAATGTTAGATAGGGAATTAAATTTTGTATGATAACTAGGTATATTTGCCGATGGGATATCCCACGAGTTTTTCTCATATTTCTCATAACCACACAGGATTCCGCCATTTTAGGTTGCCGCATAGTCGCGAATCGATCATTTAACTATGTCAGACTGGCGAGAAAAGAAATAAAATACCAGTCCCGTACATTTTTTCCAGCCCCATCTCTTTTTTGCCTGCCTCACTAGACAAAAAACTGAACAAAAAAAAAAAAAACTTCCAATCGAATCCAGCCATATTTCTCGCAGCCATTTTAAAAACCTATTCAAAGTATTTCAAGAAAAAATAATAAAGTGCCAAAGTTTTGAAACTCTCAAACGGCGATTTGCCAACTTCGCGAAACTGGGAATGTAAGAATATGTGGTTTCGGCAGCTGCGGATGATGTATGGGACAAGTACTTCTCGAGTTTTGTTTGATGAGTCGAGAATGGAGTGTTTTCAGTGCCTACTGTATATTGATTAAAAAAACTTTATTACCTACAGTTTAAAAACAAAACGATCCGATTTTAAAAAATACAATGCATAGTGAAAAATAACATTCATATAGGAAGTCGGTGTTTTTATTTTTGTTTTTTGCCACAGACTTCCGAAAATAAAGAAATTTTTACTTAGTAGTATTTTGTTTTGGGAGTCGGTTGTAGGTATTTATTTGTGTTTTCTTTTTTACGTTTCACTTGTGATAACTACTACTTCCACATAAATTCGTAAAACTACATTTACTACCTACATTAAATAAATGTGGTAAAATGCTGCTGCGCATTCTCTAGTACACACACACACACACACACACGGACGGTAAGATAGCTTTCACCCCGGAACACTGAAATATAAATCTTTTACCACTTAGACACCGGAAGATAGGGGCGAACTATTTCACCCCCAAATAAACATCTTTCTTAACCGATAGTTAATAACAAATAATAAAATAAACAAGAAAAAACAATTACCAACATTTACGAAACGGTGTCACATTTCTATACCGGAACTTACGAATCCGTTGCGTCACTTCCGGTCCTAAAGCCGCCATTTTTATTCTATCCGGAGGAAAAGGGACTGTTTCATTTTAATGGTTTTTGCCCCATTAAATAGAAATTGGAGGTAATATTTTGGCAACAAGGATCCTACGTGTTTATAGGGGTTGAAAATACCAAAGAAGTCATGAAAGATTGAATTTCAACCCCCTGAAATGAAATTTCTTGCTTAATTTACTAATATCTGGATGACCGAGCCTTGCTCGGTATTTTTTGGTAAATTGTATTTAAAATAATAAGTTTATGTTCAAGTTGATTATCGATAAAGTTGGTCATTGAAAACACGAATAAAATGACATTTTATAAAAATGAATCCTAGCTAGACCGATTTATCGCCCCCGAAAACCCCTGTATACCAGCGGCGAGGTGTAAATTTTTCTAAAAGAGAAGCCGAAGCGAAGTAGGCTTTAACTTACTGACTCATCAATAAAGAATACTTACTATCATTCTAAAATTAATATAGGAATGTAATGAATTAAATACAATTAAATTGAACAGCTGAAAACCGAATAAAATATGCAAAATTCCTCTATCTCGTTCTCGCTGACGCATTTTTCTATACCTGTCTCTGTCATAACCCGTTGTACAGCGGCTTGCTCTCGTACATATCAAGCGGTGCCACGTGACCTAAAGTGACATCATTACGGGATCGCTGTTGTATGAATTTTTAGTTACCGATTATGACGTTTTGGCGCCGGGTTAATTTAGAACATTTCTCTTTTGTTGTAATACAAAGCTATAAATAACCTTTTTTGTTGTTTGAATGTTATGGTGAATTAAATACCCGTAGTGTAACTATATTTATTGACAATAGTAGCCACTATTTACATACTATTGTATTTTTAATAGTGATAGATTTACCAATGCGAATCCCCGAAGGCAAGCCGGTAGGAATCGTGTTATATGGTGCTTTCGCCACTGCTGTATACTAAATTTCATGAAAATCGTTGGAGCCGTTTCCGAGATTCAGATTATATATATATATACAAGAATTGCTCGTTTAAAGTTATAAGATAGAAAATTACTGCATATTCCGTCTCTTTGGCCTAATGGTCGCAAGCGCAACTTTTGAGCATGATTCGATTTCCGGGTGTTATTGAGCTTTTTTCATCATGAATTTCTTAGTAGCCTGGACTTTGTGTTGTGCTCTGATAATAGGTCTTTACCTATGAAAATGCCGTTTTGTATGAAAAAAATTAAACGATTTTTTTTCATGTATTTTTTATTTGTATTAATCGAAATAATCACCCATGCAATCAATGCATCTTTGCCAACACAGTGGCAGTTTATTGATGCCCTTCTTAAAAAAATCAGCTGGACGGGAGGCAACAAATTCTTCAAAGGCATTTTGTACTGCCTCTCGGGTATTGAATTTTTTCCCGCCAAGAAGTTATCCAAATTCTGGAAAAAGTAGTAGTCTGTAGGCGCAAGGTCTGGTGAGCAGGGCGGATGACGGAGAGCTTCCAACCCCATTTCTTGCAACTTGGAGACCATCTGCTGTGCAGTATGAGGTCGCGCGTTGTCGTGCAGGAGCAGCGGAGACGAGCGATTGACCAATGCTGGTTGGAGATGTGCCAGCTTCTCCCACATTGAGTTCAGTTTTTCACAGTACACATCTGCAGTAATGCTCACCCCGTTTGGTAAGAAGCTGTGATGAATCACACCTGCGCTAGACCACCAAACAGTGACCATCACTTTTCTAGGGGTAAGTTTCGTTTAGGGCATTGCTTAGGTGCTGAACCAGGATCCAACCAACTTGCTGAGCGCTTGCAGTTATCAAACAGAATCCATTTTCCATCGCAGGTAACAATGCGGTTCAAAATTCCTTCATTTGTGTGTCTGTTGAGCAGTGCAAGGCACGTCTCGACGCGTACTTCGCGCTGGCGATCATTGAGTTCGTGGGGCACCCATTTGTCAAGCTTTTTTACCTTGCCAATTTGACGCAAATGGACCAATATTGTTTTGACGCTAACGTCGAAAGCTGCTGCTAATTCAGCCGTAAATTGTGTATCATCAGCTTCCACAATCGCCTTTAATTCGTCATTGTCGACCAAAGTCTTCGGACGACCGCGAGGTTCATTTTTCAGGTCGTAATTTCCAGAACGGAAGCGAGCAAACCAATAACAGGTGGTGCGTTGGTTTGTAGTGTTAGCTCCGTAAACGTCGTTGATGTTGCGTGCCGCTTGTGCCGCGTTGCTGCCACGACGGTACTCATATTCCATAATTACTCGAATTTTTAACGTATCCATGATGACGAAAAAGATTGAAATGCGATGAAAATGTAACACTAATCAATAAACAAATGACTACTTTTGGAAAAAGAATTCCATGTTTTTAAAATAAAATTAATTTGAAATTAGAATTCTTAGACAAACAAAAATTATTTTGATTTGAAATGGCCAGTACTGCAGAACGGCAATTTCATAGGTAGAGACCTAATATTAGTGCCCTATTACATGCGACTTAAACATAACTAGCGAAATGTGATTGGGTAGGTAATAGGTACACTTCTCTTGGGTTTTAGTCAGTAAAAGTCTGACACGCCCTCCCGCTCCGCCCAGAGCGGGAGACAGTGTGACCAGATTCAGTATTTAAAATACTGAATCTGGTCACACTGGCGGGAGACGTCATTTGATGACTTCACACTCACAAAAAAAAAGATATCATCTCGTAGTGGCGCTCACACATAGAGTTCTCATTACATTACATAAACACTTCTTAGCCAAGTAGCTCAACGACTCGACTAACTACGATGAAAACGACTTACTTCTGTTATTCTGCGCGTGCGCCGCTATGAAGACGGCGGCGAGCACCACCCACGACACTTCCATGGTGTCAACCGCGACCACCGCACCACCGCCAGCTGTACCTCATCTGGAACAACGGAGGAACAGGATCAGAAATACCTTTAAACAATTACAGAAACGAAACCGAACCGACGCTTCGTATTCGGCCAACAAACATGATCATTAACACGCTTTTATTAGGTCGGTGTGTAACTAACTATGTAATGGAATCTAAGGTAACTAATTTAACCATCTTCCAAGGATCGTAGCGTCATGGAAATTGGCAGCTGTATGTAGTTCTGATGACAATACAGTAATATGGTACTGTCAAACTGATCTGATGATGGAGCCGGAAGATATGAACAGGAACTGCATGATGGAACATCGTATCATAGCTATATTTGGACTTTTTAGAAAAACCTTGTAATGAACTTTGACCACGATTAAGTTTCAAGGTCTGATGATGAAGCCGGAAGATAGGCACTGGCATTACATGATGGAATATCGTATCATAGCCGTGTTTGGACTTGCTAGAAAGGTCTTGTAATGAACTTTGACCACAATTAAGTTTTTGGTTTTTACGTGCATTATAAAAGCGTGTTTTTCTATTGTTTTTTAAACTATAAATTTATTTTTAATGAGAACCGTTAAAATAAAACACGTATTTTTTGATCGAGCGAGAGTAAGCGCATGGCGGTAACGATTTTATTACTAGACGAGTACAGATATGAACAGATGGCGCTGTTGGTACAGAACAAAAGTTGCCATAACAATATTTTGATATTATTACTAACAACCGTGCACCTAGCTTCTGACGTTTCATAAGTGCCTATGTAGGTTTATGTGAAATAAAATTCTACTTGTTGACAGTCCTAGACGGGTAAGTAATAGATGATATAACAACAAAATCTCTCATATTAACAACATATAACAACGGAACCTATAATTTTATTTAATATAGCGATTAGTTAATATAATGAACGATTAATATAATTTTAAAACAACTAATTTTTATAAGCATAACATACATTAAATATAACATCGTTTGACATAACATACATTAAATATAACATCGTTTGACATACCACTCAAAACATATAAAACTTATTTGGTCTAATATTATGCATAGTAACCTAAGTAGATATTAAACATAACTAGTAATTGATTACTAGTTATGTTTAATATCTACTTCTTATTTCTGGGTGGTTTAAAAAAAATAACCACGAAGGCTAAGGCGGGAGCTCCGCTCCGCTTCGCTCCCGCCTTAGCCTTCTAACCTAACCTATCCGAGTCGGGGTACTCTGAGTCGGGGTGTTAACCATAATGACGTTTTTTATATTAAATATGTTAAACGTTAGACCTAATGATTTTCGATTAAATAAACAATATACGTATTAAACGTTAGACCAAATGATTTTCGATTACATAAACGTTATATCAAACAACGTTATAATAATTAAGTTTTAGAATAAATAAATGTTATATGGAAAGAAATTATATCAACAGTTGGTATATCTCACGTTGATTATATCTTATGAACGATAATAAAATGAAATTAGACCAAATGAGTTTATACGTTATGAGACGCACCCGTCCTACACTGTCCTCCCATACCTATTAACACTGTAATATGAAATCATTGTAAAAGCCAATTATTTTTAAAAGAGTAACCGTGTAGTTTCTTGCCCGCACTTCTCCATAGGAATCAACAATTTGAAAACGTGCAGCACCTAGCTTCTGACGTTTCATGAGCGACCATGTAGGATTATGTGTACTTAAAACTTTTTACAAAAAAAAAAACAACCGACTTCCTTAAAAAAACACTACAAAGTCAAAAATAACTTTAATTTCGAAAGTCGGTGGCAAAAACCTTAAATACAGAGCCTAAGACACCGACTTTCTTTTTTTTTTGTAAAAAGTTTTTATTTTGCGTTGTGGTAGATACTCCGCACTAATCTAATCGCGTTATTGGTTCATTTGTCGCGGAAATACGTAATGCAAATTTAAGACTTATTGGTTTTCACATGCACCCCATTGTCCAAATGAAACCAAATTAAAATGGGACCATTCGGAAAGCACCAGTTTTCAAATAAAAAAAGAATTATCTAGATCGGTTTACCCAGTCAAAAGTTATGAGGTAACAAACATACGGTATTCGTTCATTTGTCGCGCAAATACTTAATGCAAATTTAAGACTTATATGGTTTTCACATGGACTCCATTGTCCGAATGGAACCAAATTAAAATGGGACCATTCGGGAAGCACCAGCTTTCAAATAAAAAAAGAATTATCAATATCGGTTCAGCCAGTCAAAAGATATGAGGTAACAAAAATAAAATAAAAAATTTAAAAAAAATACAGTCCAATTGATAACCTCCTCCTTTTTTTGAAGTCGGTTAAAATACTTTGATTTGATTCACTAGCTTTTGCCAGCGACTTCGCCCGCGTATTATACGTATAAAACTTTCTCTTGAATCACTCTGTCTATTGATGAAAGCCGCATTAAAATCTGTTGCGTAGTTTAAAAGATCTAAAATTCTAAACGAACAGACGCGGGAAGCTTTTGTTATAGTATGTTAAGTACGGACACTAGTACTTACCTACTCATTTCGTGTGTCAAGTTTCACGACAAATTACTCTTTGCCTAAGTAAGTTTCTGTGGTTATAAAATAGTTTTTATTAGCATTCATAATGAAGTCATTTATCTTCTAGATAATTATTCAGATAGCTCAGACTTTGATGCATCGCTTTTATTTTACAGTTAACTTATAGCGGGGTATAATGCCACCAGGATTTTTTATCAATTTTGCATAAGTGTTATAGCCGTTACCACATTGCCAGTCTCTAATTTCCATGTTGGAATAGAATACAAAATAATAATAATATCTTAGGACAACCAACACACCGTTATCTGATCCCGAACTAGACAGAGCCTGTACTATGGCAACCAGACAACTGATATATACTTATATATTTCTAAATACATACATATTATAGATAAATTAAACCCCGACACAACAAATGATAATGCTCAGCACACAATGATTTGTCCTGGGTGGGAATCGAACCCACGACCTCAGTCTTAGCAGTCAGGGTTACTAACCACTAGACTAACAGGCCAGTCATATAATATAATAAAATAGAATATAATGTATTTCTGAGTATATAGTACAGACGCCACCAGGTCAAGCTACCCGAAACTGTCAATTTTTCCCAATGAACCTTGAACCTAATGCTCTAGAAATAAAGTCGAAAATCTATCAAAGAAATCTGACAGATTGTAGTAGCTTGATGTGTTGGCGTCTGTACATTTATATTATGTAAGAAATAGGTTGACAATTACTTGTAAATAAATCTATACGATCAAATTGCTGGCAATACTTCAACCATGTTTTGGGTATATAGATATCGAAAACTAGGAAAAAAAGGTGTTTTATCATTCGAAGAAAGGAAGGTAGTGTTAAATATTGTTCGGTGACACGGAACCCTTCGCGTGTATCTCTTTCGTATATTTTTTCCACATAGTTTTCTTTATTCCGTGTTTTTTTCTCTACATTCACTCACTCCATTCGCCACACCGCACTTTTTTGTATGAAAATGCGTTGCGGCTTTGAGCGCGGCGACCGAATCAAGAAATTCCGTAACGAAAAAAACCGGCCAAGTGCGAGTCGGACTCGCGCACCGAGGGTTCCGTACAAACCTTTAGGTAACCTCGGTTTATGCATAAGGTTTATGTTTATGAATTGAATGTTATTTTTTTAATTTTTATATTTGAGTTGATTGAATTAAAGGTAAATTGCGGTTTACGATTTATGACGTATTAAAAAAAAAAAACTACTTACCGGATCTCGTTCAAACCAATTTTCGGTGGAAGTTTATATGGTTATGTACATCATATATTTTTTAGATTTATCATTCTCTTATTTTAGAAGTTACGGGGGGGGGGACACATTTTACCACTTTGGAAGTGTCTCTCGCGCAAACTATTCAGTTTAGAAAAAAAATGATATTAGAAACCTCAATACCATTTTTAAAGACCTATACATAGATACCCCACACGTATGGGTTAGATGATTTTTTTTTTTTTGAGATTCAGTTCTAAGTATGGGGAACCCCAAAATTTATTGTTTTTGTTCCATTTTAGTGTAAAAATCTTAATGCGGTTCACAAAATACATCTACTTACCAAGTTTCAACAGCATAGCTCTTATAGTTTCGTAGAAAAGTGGCTGTGACATACGGACGGACAGACAGACAGACATGACGAATCTATAAGGGTTCCGTTTTTTGCCATTTGGCAACGGAACCCTAAAAACCTAACACAAGTCACTTCCGGTCTGTCTGTCCCTATGTAGGTATGCTTATATCTTTAAAACTACGCAACGGATTTTGATGCGGGTTTTTTAATAGATAGAATGATTCAAGAGGAAGATTTATATGTATACACTGAGAAAAATGTCATTTTGGCATAATCTTAAAATATCGTGACGTTGGTTTAAAATAGATGCGTTGTCTTATAATATGTTGATAATAAGTAAATATTACGCTAGAACTGAAATGTGTTAAGATGGAATCGAATTTTTTGGGTAAATAATGCAATATTATGATACTTGTCATCGTAAAAATTTGTAATTATGAAATAACATTGTCTTCTTCAAATAATAACACAATGTAATAGAAAATGGTCCACTGTCCCATAAATTAGTATGATAATTATAAATAAGATTCTAATTAAAAAACACAATGACAGTCACCGTAATATAAATAGATTTCATAGTTTAATATGAAGAAGTATCTCTAAAAATACGATGACCTCCCCCTAATGTACTATATTAAATTATAATGCTTTAAACTTATATTTTTAAAGTAAGCATCATTTTTTAATATTACAGTCATATTATTTTATGTGAATCCTATGATAATACGATTAAATAATCTCATATTTTTAGAGTAAGCATCAAAGTTCAATAATATAGTCATATTATTTTATGTGTATCCTACTAAATTATTATTACAGAGACCCATTTATGAGTAGCATTTGAATGATGTCCTACAAATTTAAGGTGACGGCATTATATAATGAGGTCTCCCTCTCTCACTTCATTCCGCCGCCGCGCCATTTCGGTCGGCCATTTGTATTTCACCGCTACAGCCGGCAAGTCACGACTCACGACTCGTTTAATTAATAGCAATAACAATTCCATTAGTGCCAGTGAACGTGTTTGATCAGTGCAAAAATGGATATGGCTACGCGTGATCTTTTGAAGAAGTGGAATTTGGAACGCTACATCGATCGTTTTGAAAGTAAGTTGACAAACCTACCTAGTAAGTTGCTAGCATGAGCTCACACATTACATTCACACATTCTAATTTCTAGCAAGAATAGGGTCAGAGTGTCGTCTTAGAGGCACTATGAAAATATACTTAAAAAAATTTCGCGACCAATTTCAAGGTCACAGTTCTAACATAACCTTACCTATGGATCCCTTCGACATCGTTTTTACGACAAACGGTTGGTCGGAGACAAAAAACACCCAGACACTTTTAGCCTTTCTAGGTGTTACATACTATAGAATCGAGAAAATAAACGATTTGCGAAAATAACACTTTTTTGGCCGCTGTACACTCCAACCAAGAATAGTCTTGTCGTATGGTACCTACCCACCTACCTAGATATACGTTCATATTTATATTATACACTAGATTCGATGTGCAACTGCAACCCAAAAAAAAACAAATAGGTAGAGTGCGTCTAAACTAAAATGACGCGCCCCACTACCGCATTTACCGTAGTGTACGTATACAAATTTAAGTAGTGGGGCGCGTCATTTCAGCTTAGACGAGCTCTACCAACCTACATTTTATAAAGTCGATGCGACGTAGTGCATTTCACAGCTGCAATCAGGGCGCTGTTAAATTTACCTTTTTTTTTCAGCTGAAAGAATTGATATCGCAACAATGCAGATGCTTAGTAAACAAGACATACATAGTATGTTCCCTCAAATAGGGGACAGACTCCGGTTTGAAGCAGCTCTGGCCATGTTAAAAAGCGACCAACCAAAAGATATGGTTTGTTTTCATGTTAAATTGTATTTCAAAAAAGTAAATTTTGTTTTAAACTTTTTGCTTACACATGTCCTGCGTCGCTTAAATGCACATTCTCCTACTTGCATGTAGGTAGGTAGGTATCTACTTATTAACTTTTATTATTTTAAAGTCTTCTTAAGATACCTAACAATTTAACCGGTGCAGTATTTATTTAAAAAGTGGAATAAAATCATAACTTTTCATCAGTCTTGTTAGTTTACCAACTAAGTACATTATTATTACCTTTTTAAATTTCTTGTTAAATTTCAGGATAACTCCTACAATTCATCACTCTTTGAAGAGGTCCTGAGGAATGACTTGTTAACTAGTCTACCTTGTAACTTAGAGCCTCTGCCACCGTGTGAAGGACTGCAAAGCTCAATCCTCAACCAAGACTGCGAAGCAGGACTTAACCAGGAAAATTTGGTAAGTTCTGCAAAATTGTAGAAAAGTACTCGTACTTACTGTTTTTTGGTTCAAGAGCAATATGTATTAATTTGTAATTACATCCATACTAATATTATAAATGCGAAAGTAAGTTTGTCTGTCTATCTGTCGGCTGGGGCAGGACCTTTTCACATTTTCATACCTAAGACACTGAACCGATGCAAAATTTGGTATAGACATTCTTTGAGACCAGGATCAGTCCTGATCTTGATCGATTAGTTTTTATCAGGGCCGGATCAAGGGACGAGGGCAGGACCGTTCACACCTGCAATGCTGAACCGATTACTAGTAAAAAAATATAACACTTCCCTTGAGTTATCTCCGGCTAGGGCTAGCTATAGCCTGTTAGTTAACGGTCGCACTCGGACACATTTAGTGATTATTTCAACGATTATTGAGGTTAATTGACCGTACATACTCATATTATCACACCTTTTTGTTACATGTACTATTATAACATTGTCTCAAAGTAAATATTATTTTAGGATGGTGACATACTGGTGATACCACTGGACTCGTCGTCGTCAGTGGGTGAAGCAGTTAGACAAGAGTCCACCGGGAGCAATTTAGTAAGTTATTGCCTATTATCCTGTACTTTTGATAAGGAATTTAAATTGACATTCAATATTGTTAACCCCCGGCGTAAACAGATAAGTTTAACGTCTGTACCTGTCCTGTCCTGTATGTGTGTACGGACGGCCGTTTAGGAGCTATACTATATGTCACAAAGATCAGTAATATATTTGGAGTTGGTGACAGCTATAACTAACAACTAAATGCATGATGCCTAGACTGGCACCGACTCCAACTGATCATTATACTGAATGGAAGGTAGGTATTGAACCTGTATTTTCAACATTTTAGTGACCTTTTTTTTTAACTTTTACCTTGTATATTTAGTTTGTAATGCCATACTTATACTATTTGTGTTTCAGGTGAATACCATACTGAATTCATCAGTCGAGGGAAAACAAATAATAGCAATTGGGCAGAAAACGGGCACCTTACCCTCAAACGTGCGTGGGCGTTTATGCAAGCTGCTTATGGAGAAGCTCATTACGGCCGAAAACCCGGTACTTCTGACAGATTCGCAGCTGCTTGCTCTATCCTACGACATTGGCAGATTATTTAAAGAGGAGTCACCACCCCTATACTACGCGCCGTACCTGCCGGCTGATGCTTACCAGGCTAAGCGCAATATCTCTGGCTGGTTAGTCACCGCCAGAAGGGCTCGACGGCAGCATTTAGTTTCGTTGGGCCTTATTGAAAAGCCCAAGTCACGTTCTCGCTCCAAGTCCAGTCCTAGGCTAGACACCCCTCCACTCGCTGGAATCGACCTGACCGGACTTAAAGAAGGTAACTCCTTTTCAAGAAATTTTATGTTTTCAGATTGAATTAAATTATCAAGAACAAAATTATTGAGAAAAATATCTGAATTAGTATAAATTTTCGTTACAAATTACAAAATATCTGAATCTAAGAACCGTTATTGTCATTGTACTAATTATTAATCGTTTTAATTTTTGTGTGCAGGTGAAGTGGAGGACGTAGCGTCAGCATTAGAGCAGCTGTCAAGTCCTTCAGCTGGTCCGTGGCAGGAGGTCAGTGCCCTGTGGCGGGAGACGGTGCGAGCTCGCCTCCGGTACTTGTACTACGAGGAAGGGACATTACAGGAGTACTTCAATAAGTATCCTATCCTGAAGTCAAGTGATGGATGGCGACTCCTGACTCATGACTACGAAGCACTGTTCCCTGATAAATCCGGGGGCCTCGACGCCTTGGATGCTTCATCGGAAAACATACTAAAAGCTGCTCAGCAGAAGCTTAACACCACAAAGGACTCGTTTCTTCGTCGAAAAATAGCTGATACATTGGCAATTTGTGACGGTAAGGAAATGATTCTGTTATATAGTTCTAGGTGCTCGACCTCCCTGGGTCGGTGAACCCGTTATAAAATATATAGACAAAAAAGAATTTAAAAATTATCTAACATGGTGCAGTCGTTCAGAAGTAACGGGCGGGCGGACACACATTTCGGCAATTCATTTTTACTTATATAGATAGATTTTATTTTGTTCTGATACTTTTCCCTATTTGCTCAGTTAATGATGATGTGTTGTGTCAAATATACTATTATTATTTTCTTTCCAGATGAACAACCGGAGACAAAATTAATAGCAGCGATATTGCTACTCGGCTGTCTCTTTAATATTCCTCCTGCCCGTCGATCTAGAAAAGACTGGCAAGCTTCACGAGCGGAGATATTGGATGGATTTGTGACCATCGTGGATGATGACGCAGACGTGCAAGTGGTAATTGAGGAGCGTCGCCAAAAGCTTCAAAACCTAGGTATTAGCCTCCAACCATTTATAATTTGGTGCCGCCAGTCAGGTGTCTCCTTCACAGTATGTGACAATACGTTTTACAAGTTCACAACACTAACTGAGGCTGTTGATGTGACTTTTAAAATATTTCATGCTACTGCGGCTAAATATCCTACTGAAAGCTATAACATTTGGCTTATTATCCAAATTGGTTTTTACAAAGTCAAAACATCGTACGATCGTATGTCACAATCTGTGAAGGAGATATTAGTTACTCTCGGAGTCACAATTTAAATTAAGATGAAGTGTCACAGTTGTAAAAGGACTTTTCCCACGTTTTCTTCACTTATTACCCACATAAGGAAAGAATGTGAAAAAATTGATATTACTGGAGTTTATAAATGTGGTGAAGACGCATGCTACCGGTATTTCACGGACGTTAGACAATTTAGAAAACATGTTAACTTAAAACATTTGAATAAAGTAAACACTCGTTATTTGCCATCCACCTCAAACGAGGCTTGCGTAGTTCCTATGTGTGAAACAGAGACTACCAAAGTAGCAACTGAGCACATATACATTGAAGCTGATAGTGAACCGGAAGTCCTTGATAATGCTGATAGTATTATTCATAAAGAAGTTTTGAAATTTATTTCAACGCTCTATGTAAATCCCTCTGTATCTCGATCGTCTGTACAAGCTATGGTTAGTCATTTGCAAACCCTTCTTGACAATATCGCACCGTCTTTAATGTCCGTATTCGGCCCTGTGCTAGCTGATGAGGAAAGCATGTCTGGAAGCGAAATTAATAAACGACTTCATAAGTTCAACACAGCTTTGAAGGGCATCTTTTTTCCGTTTCGTTCAGAATATTTGAGATTCCGAGAATTGAATTTATTAGGTTCTTTTATACCACCACATGAAGTAATCGTTGGTTATTGTCCTGACATTTCACAAAGGAGTAACACTTTAACATTACACACCAAGCCATGTACAATGCAAGTAATTCAACTTCGCCAGGTTTTGAAGAATTTTTTTTCCATTGACACTATTTGGAAAGATGTAACGGATTATTTGAACCACCTAAGGGGTAATTTAATAATCCGTGAAGAAAATCCGATGAGGCCAATGTGTCTAGAAAATGTAATGCAGGGATCTGTATGGCTGGCAATGTGTACACCGCAGGCGTCGGACATTATTCTTCCTTTAGTAGTATACTATGATGATTTTGAAATTGGAAATCCTTTGGGGAGCCACGCTGGGGTGCATAAGCTTGGTGGTGTATACGTTTCCTTGCCAGCACTCCCACCACATTTATTTTCATTGTTGAATAACATTTTGCTGTTAGCTATTTGCCATTCTGCTGACAAAACTAAATATGGAAACAAAGCTATTTTTGACCCTGTTATTGAGGAATTGAATTACTTGCAAAACAAAGGAATTTTTATAGAAAATAAGTTTTTTAAAGGAACCGTAAAATTGAAGGTTGTTGCTATAACTGGCGATAATTTAGGCCTGAATTCAATTCTCGGGTTTACTGAAAGTTTTTCAGCTAACAAGTGTTGCAGAATCTGTAACATTGACAAGAAAGGTTTGCAAACTGCTCTATATGAAAACAGTAACTTGCTTAGAAATATGACTTCATACCACGCTCAATTGCAAGAAAACGATACACCTAACACGGGTATTAAAGAATCATGCTGTTGGCTTAAGGTGACAGGATTTGATTTATTTCAAAATGTAGCAGTAGACCCAATGCATGATATATTAGAAGGTGTAGCTCGTTATGTAATGACCTTTGTCATAAACCACTTCCTTGCCGAAGGTCTTTTAAAGATCTCAGTATTGCAACAAAGAATAATTTCATTTGATTATGGACCAGATAGGAATTCAAAACCAAGTAATTGTTTAGTTGTCCAAGGTTCGAAAGTAAAATTGAAAACTTCAGCATCAGAAATTCTTACCCTTATTAGATACTTCAGCCTAATAGCCGGGTTTTACATTCCTTTAGAAAATAAAGTATGGAAATTATACATTATGTTGCGGCAAATCACCGACAGGTTATTAAGTCATAGGGTCTTCAGTGACACCAATATTCAACTCCGGGTTATAATAGCAGAATTTAATCAATTGTACACGGAGCTAACAAAATCACCCCTGCAGCCAAAGTTTCATTTTCTGACTCATTATCCTACCATGCTAATGAAGTTCGGCCCCGTACGTAACATGTGGGCTATGCGTTTTGAAGCCAAGCACAGGGTATCTAAGTTAGTGGCTAGATCATCTTTTAATCGAGTCAATGTTTGCAAGACTCTAGCAATAAAATGTCAACTTATGCTCAATGACTTGTTTGTGAAAAATACAATACCTACAACAAAAATACTAGGAAAAAAATCTGCATTAAATTCAGGAGACACTGTCAAGTTTTCTCTCGGCACTGGCGTTGTCCTCAAATATTCGGTTACTTCCGCTACAATAGCTGGTGTTATATGGCAGCGGAACTCTATTGTTACTGTAGATATAGATGATGAACAATTCTTACCCACTTTTGGCCAAATTGATGCAATTTTGGTGACAGATACTGAAGAGGTTTTTTTCCGTTGCTGTATGTTTGAAACTATTGAATTTAATTCTCATTACAATTCTTATGAAGTTAAACGTGGTAATGATTATCTGTGCTTTCCTTGCCAAAATGCCGTTTCTCCGTGTCCTAACACGCTCACTCTAATGCGAGGTAACACGTCATATATTACAAGTAGATGGTACCTAGAGTAAAAATTTCAAAATTCTGTAGGTATTCTAACGGCTTACGGTCGCTGCTATAATACCTTGAAAATGCGCAAACGAGTTAACTCGTTTGCTCATTTTTAAGGTGTTTTTATTTTGAATCCAGTAATATCAATTTTTTTTGGAAACGTTTACATAATTATTAATTATGTACTTATACCGTACGCGGCGTTGCTAGTTTGAGGCACTGCAGAGTCCAAGGGCAGTTATTTTTTTATAGCAGAGTGCGCTCAACTAGTAATCTACCCTTAGTTACGGTATTTATCGGATATCCCTTTAGGATATCCTATAAATCCTATGAAGAAGACCCGATAACGGTGTCCGCATAAAGTAATGGTATGAGCCAGCACCAATAGCTGGTTTAAGGTGAACGCACACTTATCAGAGCCGAAGGAGGCGAAGGAATCAAATTTTAGAATTACTTAAATGAAGTCCAATGTAACTTCGCACACTTATCCGCACCGAATCGTACGACCTTATTCGTCCGATTCGGTAAGTGTGCGAGGTTCCATAGGATTTCATACAAGTAATTCTAAAATTCGATTCTTTCGCCTCCTTCGGCTCTGAAAAGTGTGCGTTCACCTTTAGTAATAGATTTTAAAGTAAAGTATTTGTATGAGGGATAGATTAGTCTCATCGGAGTGTTTATAGTAGCACTTTACTTGAAAATAGATATTTACTATAATAATATAACCAATTTATTGTATGCAGCTTTAAGGTGAAAGCGTCAGGGTAGCCCGCGAAATTCAAATTTTCTTACGTTTTTTGCAATTTGCAGGCCAGTGCTAGGTTTTGATTGAAATGTTAGACGCGGGTGTAAGACGTATGTAGTACAACTTATGTACTTACACCCGCGTGCAACATTTAATTAACATACAACCTAGCACTGGCCTGCAAATTGCAAAAAACGGCTACCCTGAAGCAATCACCTTAAGGGCAAAAATGTTTTAGTTATAGGTACATTAATGTAAAGTTTGTTATTTTTTGTAAATTAAATTTCTACTCGTCTCAACCTTTATTTTAATTTGTAAAAACTAGAATTATTGAACATAATGTATATAATGATTCTTTATAATGACCGACAAATAGATACTGTAATCATTAAGGCGAGGATGTTTCTAAACAAAACAGTCTTCTTTTATACTGAATATAAATGTTTAGAGTATATAATAATTATTCATTCATACTATGGAAATAAAAATACCATTCAATTTTCTGTTTAATTTATACATACATCCCTTTTCACCTTCTTACCATTCTTGCCAAGGTACTTTTTTCTATTTTTTTTACTTACTCTCCATTTTTTTAAGGTTCAAGTTTAGGGTTCTTCAGTTTTTTTTAATGTTGAGCTCACACCTAATAATATTTAAAAGGAAAGAACCAATATTGGATACTTAAAAATAAGGGGATCATGTAAGTCCAGTGGCGCCCTCAATTATAGGAGGATTGTGATTTCTAATAATCCAAACAATTTCTGTGTAATCCACCAGTATTTAGTTGTAGTCCTACTGATGGAGAATGAGTAGAACTACAACTAATCACTGGTGTATTATAGAGATATTAATTGGTTTATTAAAAAACACAATCCTCCTATTGAGGGCGACCTCTGTAAGATAATAGGCTATAACCAGAGATATGAGGAAATAGTAGGAAAAGTAAGAGGACCTAACCTAAAATACGAGGAGGTTACCGAAAAATAGTAGGAAAAATAATAGGATATAACTGGATATATGAGGAAGGCACCGAAAAATAGTAGGAAAAATTGTATGACATAACTGAATATGTGAGGAAGTCACCGAAAAATAGTAGGAAAAATAATAGGATATAACTGGATATATGAGGAAGGCACCGAAAAATAGTAGGAAAAATTGTATGATATAACTGAATATGTGAGGAAGTCACCGAAAAATAGTAGGAAAAATAATAGGATATAACTGGATATATAAGGAAGGCACCGAAAAATAGTTGGAAAAATTGTATGACATAACTGAATATGTGAGGAAGTCACCGAAAAATTGTAGGAAAACTAATAGGATATAACTGGATATATGAGGAAGGCATCGAAAAATAGTAGGTAACTAAAACTAAATCCATGGTGACACATCATCTTAAATACTGTTATCATCAACATCAGTATTATCATCGTTCTTTTTGGTGAATCACTATGCTCCGTCCTTTGAGTGAATTCATCATACTTTAAGCTGAATTCACCTCTTTTATGATTGTCAGTTTTCTCAGTGTATAACATGCATAATATAGTAAAGAAACGCTGATAATTTTAGGGGTTTCTAATGTGATGTCATAAATAAACACATTTTTTTGCGCTTACATTGCGAACGCTGGCTGAACCCTACGAAATAGATCAAAATAATGTACTACAGTATTGTACACCTTAAAAAGGGCTACAAAAAAGTCCGCGATGGTATATGTCTATCTCTTAGGGATAACCCACAATAACCATTTTTATCCTTTACTTTTTACGAGAAATAAGGGCTTATTTACGAAGCGATTTTAACTAATACAGCATTAATCCTTAACCAATTAAGTAGGTACCTTAAATACATTGTGCATTTCATATAGATCAATATAGCCCTTAAAAGCATGTAATTTAAATGAAGATCTTAGAAGATATCAGAGATTTAAAAAGCGGAGGCAGTAACTTCTCATTTATTCAATAAAAGAAAAAAAAATTGTTTTCTTGTCGGTCACAAAAAAAAAAAAAATTATAATTGCATAAGTTGATAAAAAATGCTATGCAATAGCTTTTTTTAATTTTTTTTTGGGGCATGAATTAGTAAAATATTCACCCCATATAAAAAACCCAAAATTGTCTTACCCATTTATTTCACCCCTCAAAAAGCCGATTATTTTTCAAACTTCACCGCCGACATCTTACGAAACACGTCTTAATACGGTAATACCAACAATTCGCCGTGGTCGCAGGAATGTAATAAGCGCGTGTACATGTTTTTTTAAGTATAATACGACTGGTCCCTCTCACCCCTCGCTAGGGGGTGAAATCATACGGAATAAATGCTGTTAAGGGGCATGTTAGGGGTTAGTATTCTCATTTTCTTTAAATAAGCCCCTATAGTTTCTGAATGTTTTTGTTGTAATACCTGGTATATATTTATTTTGGGAAAAACATGTTTTTTTTTGAGAAAAACAAGAAAGGGATGGAAAATACTACCGCGTAAGAGCTTCTGGTACCGTGTGGTGTCGAACGAAAAGAATAACACCACCCCATTTCTTCCCGTGGGTGTCGTAAAAGGCGACTAAGGGACTTACTAGAGAATGGGCAGCAGCGTTCTCTATGCATTTTACCACCATACTGCGATCGCCAACCCGCCTGCCAAGCGTGGCGATTATGGCAAAGCCCCCCAAATTGGGGGAGGCCTAAGTCCAGCAGTGGACGTCTTATGGCTGAAATGATGATGATGATGAACAGCTTCCGAATAAGTTGACGCAACAAAACACATAAGGTCACGCCTTCTCATGTGGGAGTAGGTAGAAACTATAGAATTTTTAGTAGCGTAAAATATTTTTAATCTTTACTTATAATAAAACTGTAGAGAGGTCAATTCTGTACATTGAATATACATTCAAAATTAATATTGGAGGATGAATGGTGATCGATACTGATGCCAAAAATGCAATCAGTAAATTATTTGTCTGTCTGTCTGTCTGTATGTCTGTCTGTATGTGCATGCATGGGTCAAAAACTACTGAAGGGATTTTAATCGAACTTGGTACGATTGTAGTCCATACTCCTGGGCAGGTTATAAGCTATATAACATAACGCTAAGACACATTGGAGATGAGCAGTGACGATACCCGCGGGATATTTTCCGACCTCCACGCGGGCGAAGCCGCTGGCAAAAGCTAGTACATACATAAACTCCCGACTTTTGCCATAAGAGTAGGCAGAAACTACGAAACAGCAGCTGCTACAATCCTTACAGACTCCTTTTTAGGGTTCCGTTGCCAAATGGCAAAAAACGGAACCCTTATAGATTCGTCATGTCTGTCTGTCTGTCTGTCTGTCTGTCCGTATGTCACAGCCATTTTATTCCGAAACTATAAGAGCTATGCTGTTGAAACTTGGTAAGTAGATGTATTCTGTGAACCGCATTAAGATTTTCACACTAAAGTAGAAAAAAAACAATAAATTTTGGGGTTCCCCATACATAGAACTGAAACTCAAAAATGTTTTTTTTTCATCAAACCCATACGTGTGGGGTATCTATGAATAGGTCTTTAAAAATGGTATTGAGGTTTCTAATATCATTTTTTTCTAAGCTGAATAGTTTGCGCGAGAGACACTTCCAAAGTGGTAAAATGTGTGTCCCCCCCCCCCGTAACTTCTAAAATAAGAGAATGATAAAACTAAAAAAAATATATGATGTACATTACCATGTAAACTACCACCGAAAATTGGTTTGAACGAGATCGAGTGAGTAGTTTTTTTTTAAAACGTCATAAATCGTAAACCGCAATTTACCATACATTCAATCAACTAAAATATAAAAATTAAAAAAAAAAATATTTTTAAACCGATTCTCGGTTTAAAAATATTTTTTATTTTTACCCACAGGTTTGTACGGAACCCTCGGTGCGCGAGTCCGACTCGCACTTGGCCGGTTTTTATTATTATCATTTATTTATTTCAGGTCAATGGACCTCATTTTTAGTAATTGTTAGCCTTTTTTGCCCCTCTATTTATATAAAACTAGCTTCTGCCCGCGACTTCGTCCGCGTCAAATATTTCCTCCCCTGTTCCCGTCGCATCGCAGCCTACCAGTTTTCGTCAATTTTTTTTGTTGCTGCTCCGCTCCTTTTGATCGTAGCGTGATGTCATATAGCCTATAGCCTTCCTCAATAAATAGGCTACCCGAATCAAAAAGTATTTTTCAATTCGAACCAGTAGTTCCTGAGATTAGCGCGTTCCACCCCCCTTTTTAGGGAAGTGGGGGTTAAAAAGAGACAAAAAGTAGCCTATGTTACTCTCCATCCTTTCAACTGTTTCCACTTACGAAAATTACGTCAATTCGTCGCTCCGTTTTGCCGTGAAAGACGGACAAACTGACGTACACACTTTCCCATTTATAATATTAGTATAAATTCAAAGTCCTAAGTGACTGACTGGCTGATATATCAACGCACAGCCTAAACTGCTGGTCCTAGAGACATAAAATTTGGAGGGTGTATTCTTTGTGAAGAGTAGGTATCCACTAAGAAACGGTTGTTTTTTCAATTCAATCCTTAAGAGGGTGAAATGGAGGTCCAATTTTCTGTGAAACTTTTTATTCTCTGGGTCGGATAAGACAAAGCAAGCAGTGCGATAAAACATTGTTTACATAGGGTACTTTTAATCCCGGTAGTACGCTCCTGTGGGATATTTTTCGACATCCACGCTGGCGAAGCAGCGGGCTGAAGCTAGTACTTAAATAATAAGCGTTATATTAATTGTGAAAACGTCAAACGAATCAATCAACATTTATTTTAATTCTAACTAGAGACTACCCCTTAAGCTGCCACCCCAACTCACGGAATCAATCGCTCAGTACAAGATTGTTAGGGGCACCCCACAATATACATTTATTTATTTATTATTAGGGGAACCGGTTTTTTTGTAGAGAAATCATTTATATCTTGAGTTAAAAACGTGTTTTCTATATAGTGATTCAATTGTAGGATTAGTTTAATTGTAGATTTAAAAAATCATTGTATTTCTGTAAGTGGATTTAATTTGTACAAATATTTTTATACACTAGACGAGGTCGCTATCTGACTCGTCTCAGAAGAAAGGCCGGATCAAACTCAGCGGTCACAGTCTCTTTTAAAGCCCAGACATAATCTTGCTCACATCATGAGAAGACCACGTAGACTGGTATCTGAAATGGTCTTTTGAGGAAAGAACCACACAGATTGAGTAGACCTGTCCAGTCAGTACACGCATTTGTCACTTATCGTGCAGGACAATTCAGAACATATGAAGCTCAAGGATTCGATGAACAATATCAATTTTTGGAAGTGAGTTCTTTTTTAAAGTTTTTTCGTCTCAGTAGCAGCCCGGAGTCTTCTTTCCTGCCTAGTTGATGGCAATAGGCTCGCCCACTATTCCATTGTAACTGGCGAAAAGTGGATGGATGTGTGTGCGTGTGCATGTGTGTGTGTGCGCGCGCGCGCGCGTGTGTGTGTGTATGTGTATGTGTGTGTGTGTGTGTGTGTGAGTGTGTGTGTGAGTGTGTGTGTGTGTGTGTGTGTGGTGTGCTGTGCTGTGTTCCTTCAAGGAATACAGCATGTCATGTCATGTTGAGAATTCAACCCTCGATCTGCAGCATTAAAGTTAATCCCTTACCATACCATAATTATTCCCATGAAAACAGAGTGTTTTAATTTATGCAAAAACTCGTCCCCCACGGTTATTCGTTGTCTCTCAAAATCCGGGGAACCAACCCATAAATACGTTCCCATGGACTTTTTTAATTAGCCAAGGATTAGTCAGACAAATCCTATAAATGTTTAGTTAAATGTCACTGGCAGTATTTAAATTTTTGTTTAATAAAAAAGGGGTGACATTTTAGGGGTGGATCGAGGCGTGTCGCGGTGACATTTAGTGATTTGGAGTACTATAATTATTTAAATTATTGTGTGTTCTGTGGTATCGTTTGGTTTTTGATATATTTTTTTTAATCTGTATACTATCCATCCCTTCTATAATCATACTAATATTATAAATGTAAGTTTGTTACGGTTTCACGTGAAAACTACTTAAGGGATCATCATGAAACTTTGTACACATATTCTTGGAGGTATTAGAAGTAATATAGGATACTTTTATGAAACAAAAAAACTATGTTTATTGTTATATTTAACGCGAACGAAGCTGCGGGCAAAAGCTAGTGCTAATTAATACAGATAAATATATTGTTTGTTTTTTTTAACGCTCTGGTTTTTTTTGAAACTGTCAGATAGATATGAAAATTTATTTTGGATTTGATAGCATATTTTTTCGACTCAATAAATCTTCTTTTGTTTTAAAAGGTATACTTATTGGGTGGTCAAATTCTGATGAGTCGTTTTTAAGTTACCTTCTATAATACCTATGTATTTTTCCACTTAGAGTATGTTTCTGATTCTGTCGTCAGAATCCCGAAAGTCTAACAACCAGTCTTACCAAAGGGATTCGTACTCAGTAACTGGGTTGTGGATGTGCATCTGGATTGAGGGCTCATTTTTTGAACCCTGGCGAAACGAAATAAGACTTATAGGGAAATTAGTTAAAAATAGTAAAAACTTCATGCTAAGGGTCATGAATTTCTTAAACGTGAATTAAAACTGTTATGATGAAATAACTTGGGCCCTCAATCCAAACGCGTGCATAAAGTGGCATAGCTAAATCTCAGTAAGTACTATCTCTGTGTTAATAATTTTTATTTGAGAATTTAGTTAAGAATTTCTTAAATATTTTAAGAAATTCCCAAATCTGTAGAATTTGACATTACTTACAGATTTATGGCTGTATATGTAGGGCCCTCACTTCATTATTGTCTGTACTGAGGGAATCTGCAAAACATGAATTTATCTGAAGAGATACATAAATACGACTTTAACATGTTTTACTTAGATACCTATGTAAATTATTTCAAAAGAAATAATGACACAAAAGTCAATTGTAAGGAAGTAAATGAAAGTCGAATTTGACTAAAATGTCTGAACTGAGGCTTTATTGACTAGGCTCAGCCTCATAGATGAACGCAAATTAGAATAAGAGTTTTAACTATTTCTTAATTAAATTGTAATATATCGTCCGTTCTTCTAAGTGTCATACTTTAAGAGAAAATTGATTTTCAACTTTTTACAAGAGAATTATTTGTAGGGTGACCATAATGTTCAAAGTAAGTACCTGTACATTAAATGAATGTCATAATATTTGCAGCTAAAAGTACTAGGTATATACCTACTAATTACAATTTAGTTTTAATTATTATTTAATGTAATTTCAATTTATGTCATGTTAGTCTTTAAGGTAACTCTGTGGCCAAGTTGCCTAAAGCAAATAAAATTAAAATTAAAAAAAATAAAAACGAAAATGGAAATGATTTTTTTTGTAAACAGAGATATAGTTGCACCCATTAATAAAAATTACATCGCTCTCTCGCAATTTCGTATTTTTAGGATATAAGACTATTTTACGGTAACATTTATGTGAAGTAAATAGTTTATTTTTTATAATTATACTGAACGTGTGTTATTTATAACAATGAATTTGTTTGATCTGGTGCTACAGTGATCCATATATACGATGACTACTTACATGTATAACATACTACTAGTCGGTTAGTTTGCCTTTCATTTTATGCAAACACTGTTGAAGCTTAGTACATGCTCTACTTTTATTTATTATTATTTGCTTTAGGCAATTAGGCCCACACCGTAGGGCTAGTACCGTAAGGACTAATATCTCATAATTAAAAAATGACATAAAAAAATTGGTTGCCTGTAAAGTCGGTATACGGGCGAAAGTTTTACGTGACAACGACTTTGAGTGGTAAAATAATTTTAATGTGAATATTCATTCGTATAGTAGGAAGAAGGATGAAATAATAGTAAAAATTTAAAACATTTATTTATACAAAGAATTATATTTAAAGGCGCGTGCCTTTCACTTTTTATGTCTGTCTCTCTCGCTCTTAGGCGGGCTAACCATGCCCGAGTGGAAGGGACGCGTGCCTCTCACTCGCTCTCATTATGAGCGCATAACGTGAGCGGAGCGTAACGCAGTTTCTTGAAGTGTCACCCGGCAAACCAATTTATAAGACGTTGTCACGTCAATAAACACAATTACAGAAAAACAAAAATGAAGAAAACAAAATTGTAAATAGTAGGTATATAATAATTTTGGCTGCAAATATAATGACTTTCTGACTGCGCTACACAAAATGTACAGGTACTTACTTTGAACATTATGGTCACCCTACAAATAATTCTCTTACAAAAAGTTGAAAATCAATTTTCGCTTAAGAGCCATTTTACAAAATTTTAATGCTCGAATTTAGGTAATGTATGTGTGCGTAGCTATCCACACATGCATAATACAAACAGTGTAACGCGAGTGTCGAGCCGGTCTAAACAATCTTGAGCCGTTAGAATTATAATGCGGTATTTAGAGATTTATGAAAATACTTTTATTTATCCAGTCTGAAAGAAAAGAATTCTAGACTAATAAAAAAATACAAATGTATGTTAAATGTAAAGTATACAATAAAAATAATAAAATTAAAACAATTACATATTGGTGCCGATTCTGTTGTACACCGAATTAAACTAACTAAACTATCTCTAAAATTCCTTACTTTTAGCTATGAGAATTGTTACGCTATTCTGCAAGAAATAATCTCTAAATTTAAAAAATATTTTGATACGACTAAAATCAAATTTGACAATCGCGACGTGTGCGCTAAGCAATGAACTTGTTGAGAGACGAAGGCGCGCGCAAGGGGGCAGTCTGGACGTGTTTTATATGGAACTAGCTTTTGACCGCGACTTCGTCCGCGTGGGGTTCGGTTATATCGTAGCGTAACGTAGCGTAGGCGAGCGCTAAGAAAGGAAGTAGAATTGCACGGACGAAGTCGCGACCAAAAGCTAATAAACTACAAAACTTCTTTGTATACCATTACTGTGTAAGTATTTAAGTATTTCCGCAGTATTTCTTTTGGTTTTGCTATTTTATTAATTTGAAAAAAAGAATTTTTGGTTTGGTTGTTTATTTTCGATGTTTTTTTTTAAATTATGCATTTTTGTTCAGGTGTAATTTTGTGCAATTTTTTTTTATAAATCTTCTTTTCTATTTTGTTTTACGTTTTTGTGGATTTTTGTGAAATAGTTGCTGTTTTCGTAATTAGCGACCCGATAAACCATAAAAACGATACCCAAGTTGATTTCAGAATTTGTCACCCCTTTTCCACCTTTCAGGGATTGAATTCTGAAAAAGCCTGAAACACTTGTTTACTCATTTATTGATAGGAGTACTCCTGTGAAGTTTCGAATAAAATAGTTTAACTAATCTTATTTCCCCATACAAACTTGCAAGCCCTTTTTCACCCCCTTAGGGGTTGAATTTTCAAAAACCCTAGGACATTTTACTGTTTATTTCCAATCATTAACCTACAAATACAAAGTTTCAGGCTTCTAGGTCTAAAAATGACGGACTTCCATACAAAATGTTAACCCCTTTTTCACCCCTTAGGGGACAAATTTTCAAAAATCCTTTCTTAGTGGATGCTTACGTCATTACAACTATCTGTATGCCAAATTTCAGCGAAATCCGTTCAGTAGTCTCGGCTGTGCGTTGATAGATGAGTCAGTCAGGTTCGCCCTTTATATATTTAGATTTTTCATTTTTTGTTTGAAAAATACACTTAGAAGAACGGACGATATGTTACAATTTAATTAAGAAATAGTTAAAACTCTTTTTCTAATTTTCGTTCATCTATGAGGCTGAGCCTAGTCAATACAGCCGAAAATATTGGGCTCTCAGTTCAGACATTTTAGTCAAATTCGACTTTCATTTACTTTCTTACAATTAACTTTTGTGTCATTATTTCTTTTTAACTAATTTACATAGGTATCTAAGTTAAACATGTTAAAGTCGTATTTATGTACCTATCTCTTCAGATAAATTCATGTTTTGTAGATTCCCTCAGTAGGTACAGACAATAATAAAGTGAGGGCCCTACATATACAGCCAAAAATCTGTAATGACAAATTCTACAGATTTGGAAATTTCTTAAAATATTTAAGAAATTCTTAACTAAATTCTCAAATAAAATTTATTAACCCAGAGATAGTACTTACTGAGATTTAGCTATGCCACTTTATGCACGCGTCTGGATTGAGGGCCCAAGTTATTTTATCATAACAGTTTTAATTCACGTTTAAGAAATTCATGACCCTTACTTAGCATTAAGTTTTTACTATTTTTAACTAATTTCCCTATAAGTCTTATTTCGTTTCGCCAGGGTTCAAAAAATGGGCCCTCAATCCAGATGCACATGGGTTGTGGAGGTCAGACAGGCAGTCGCTCCATGTAAAATACTGGTACTCAGCTGCATCCGGTTAGACTGGAAGCTGACCCCAACATAGTTGGCAGGCAGATGATGATGGGTGTATCTTACGTATAATACCTATAATAATTATAACAGGTCACTGAGTGGTCTAAGAATAGAATAGAACATTTTTTATTTCAGACCGGAGTCCATAGAGTTAGTACCAATTTTTCTTAACGTCGAGTGTTAGTAGGTTACAGACAGAAACAAAATATATACAATTACAATTCAGCATGGAGCCGCATCCATCTCCGCAGCATCGGGGAATCCCACCGATCTGCGAATACACTGAGAATACTGTAGGTGCTGCCGCGAACACGAGTCATCAGGGATGCACATCTATTTCTATAATAATAATAACGGCAAAACCATCAATAAACCATAAACCATAAACCACACCACCATACCACACTAACCACCACCACCATCATACCATATTTTATATTTTTAATTCATAATTAATCTGCAAACATCCCTGACGCACTACTACGCCACGGCAGCCGCAGCAGCACTCTCAGTGCATTGTTATATTGAACGCGTAGGTCGCTGTATGTCCGCTGAGTGAAGTTGACCCACAGGCTGCACGTGTAGAAACACTGACAGTAAGCTTTGAACAGCGTTACTTTCACTGGTTTCGTACAACGTGCAAACCTGCGGGCCAGCATGTTACAACGGACAGCCAGCGACCTACGTTCCAAAGTTTCAAAGTTCATTATTTTAAGTTTGAACGAATGTATATTATATTAAAATACTAGCTTTTGCTTTTCTCCATATAAACTATAAGTACCTATACCATCTCCGTCTGAATAATTTTCATAAAAAGAGGTACAAGTTTTCGCTTAAAAAATATTTTAAATAAAAATACAATTGAATCAAAAAAAAAATACAAAGTACAAAGTGAAAAATTACTTTAATTTCGGAAGCCAGTGGAAAAACTCTTTGTCAAAAATTTTGATGCAAACATTCTTTGAAAATTTCACTATTTAAATTTACTATTTTTAAGTTAATATTTAATTTTGCTATACTTCTGTGGACTAGTATGACTTTTATTTGACAAATGTGTTTCATTTATTGCATACTAGCTTTTGCCAGCGGTTTCACCCGCGTCTTATAATACAAACCTTCCTCTTGAATCACTAATGTTTTGTGTCTCTTAATGTTACCTCCTAACAAATGTATAGGTAGAATCAAGTTCTTCTAACTTAACAGACAGCTGTGCTGCTGGGGAGTTTTTTCCGCCACTTCTTCTACCCAGCTATAGCACTAGGAAGTGTCGAAGGGCGGGCGTTTTGGGGGGACTGTCTTTTGTAACATTGACGTTCAAAAAGTGCTGACTCTCAGCCTAGTTTGAATAAATGACTTTTGATTTTGATTGACTCTGTCTATTGATGAAAACCGCATTAAAATCCGTTGCGTAGTTTAAAAGATTTAAGCGTGCAGATGCGAGTACTGTAAAAAATATATGTGGCTTCTATAACTATATAGTAATACACCAATGCCATATAATATTGATTTATGTTATCCAAATACACTTTTTTCATCCAATTTAATCCAGCCTCTTGACCAGCCGGTGGAATTAAGAAACGGGCTCACAATTTTACAACCCCAATTGTTGGCAAAACGTTTTCCAAAATAAGGGACTGTGTTGCTTTACAAAATGTAAAAACCCGTGAAATTACTATCGATTTGCACTTGGTAAAAACTCCTGTATTTGTATTAGGGAATGTTGAACCTAGCGTTGCCAATTTTTTTACAAGAAATAAAGTATATTGGTCTGAGAAGAATATTATACAATATCTTAGAAAAATGTACAGATTTTTATTTATTTACTGTTTTAAATACTTACATATTTTCGCACACTTTATTAATTTATAGCGTCAAAGTCAAAGATTTATAGTGTTAAGCATTTTGATGCTGAAAACAGTATTTTCTGTACTTTATTTTTGTTCAACAGTAAAAAAGTATAATGTAGTGTAAAACAGTCGTGGGTTCGAACCCAGACGGGCAATTTACGTTGTGTATTTATTTTTATCTCCACTGCTCTCAAAACTGTGAAGCAAAACATCAAGAAATTCGTGAATCGTCACGCGTCATTCGTCCTACATCGTTAAAGGTGTCTTCACACGGCGGGCGGGGCGCGGCGGGACGTGACGGCGACGACGCGCCGCCTTCATACAGAACCGTCGCGCCACGCCGCGTCGCGCCGAGCTCTCTGTATGAAGGCGTCCGTAATATCTAGTACATTACAACTACTTTTTTTTTTTTTTTTTTTTTTTTTTTTTTTTTTTCAGGATGGGAAATCATCAAATGACTTCTCCCGCTCTGGGCGGAGCGGGAGGGCGTGTCAGACTTTTACTGACTAAAACCCACCCGTGTTCCATCAGTTGCCCATGTGCCAGGGTCACGGTATCTCTTTCGAACAATCACGCGACCCCGGCAGGCATCGGTCCTAGTAGACCCCTACACTGCTGCTGACATCTCTTTGAGGCGCGCGTGGAACACTGCGCGCCGTCGACCCGAGCTTGGTCCTTACCGGGCGGTGAGCTACCCATTGCTCACCACCCGCAAGCTCGCGCCTACGGTGGCCGGGAGTCCGCTATTGACTCCCGACGTCCGGGGCGTCTCCTCCTGCGGCGGCTAGGGACGTGAGGGCGCAGAGACTGCCACTCCCTCACGCGCCCCGCCTCCTCCTTCGCGAGCATCACTGCTTCGCAGAAGGAGGTGACGGCTTCCCATTCCCTCTCGCTCCGTACCATGGCTCGCACCAGAGCCGGACGCGAGAGGTCGCCGCCGCCGATCGACTCCACGAGGACACGGCGGTGCTCCGCCCAGGCAGGGCACACCTCCACCGTATGCTCCACCGTGTCCTCCAGACGATCCTCGCAATGGAAACACCCGGACGTATCCTCCCGCTTTATCCTGAACAGGAACCCACCGAAGCACCCATGCCCGGTGAGAACCTGCGTCAGGCGGAAGGTGAGGACGCCGTGACGCCTCTCTATCCACTCCTCAAAGAGGGGACTTACCGCCGCAATTGTGGCGTGCCCAGCACTGGGTTGCGACAATCGTACCCGCCATGTCACCATGAGATCACACCGGAGCTCTGTCCGCCGTGCCGCGATTTGTCGCGGCAGCGGAGTTTCGCCCCGGCGTTTCGCCTCCTCGCGCCACTCCCACATGTGCGCGAGGACCTTTGCCTCCAGATCCCATGGCGGCACTCCGGCAAGGAGGCTCGCCGCCTCACACGAGACCGTGCGGTATCCCCGGATTAACCGAATGGCCATGACCCTCTGGGCCGCAAACAATTGGCGCGCTGGGCGCAGCCTCAATGAGGGTGCCCACACCGGTGCCCCGTAGAGGGCCATGGACCGCACGATCCCCGTGTAGAGCCTCCGGCAGGAGGCGTTTGGACCCCCCAGATTGGGCAGGAGCCGCTTTAGTGCAGCCCCAGCCCGCTCCAGTCTGGGAGCCAAACGTCGGAAATGCTCAACGAAGTTCCACCGGCTGTCGAGGACAAGTCCCAGGTACTTCATCGTCGACTCGACGCCGATGTGAACCCCTCCTACCGTAAGTTGGGAACCCGCAGGTGGCGCGTTCCGAGGACCATGAAAACCCATGGCCTCGGACTTGTGCAATGCCACCTCGAGTCCCAATTGCCGGATTCTATCGACGATTGTCGCAACCCCGCGTGTCATTAATTCGGCCGCCGCCTCGTACGACCTCCCCTGCGCAAGGACCAGCGTGTCGTCAGCGTAGCAAACCACGCTGACGCCGCTAGGGAGGTCGGCGCGCAGCACCCAGTCGTAACCGATGTCCCACAGATGCGGCCCCAGGACCGATCCCTGTGGGACACCGCACGACATCTCTCGCCGGTTCCACTCTCCCTGGTGACCGGGGTAGATAACGGCCCTATCCGTCAGATAGGCCTCGACCACGCGACAGAGGTAGGTCGGCATCCGGTGATACCGGAGTGCCTCCCTAATGCAACTCCAGGGTAGGGTGTTGAAGGCATTGGCGATGTCAAGAGACACCGCCAAGACGACCCCACCCCGGGCCACTGCATCCCCCATCGTGAGGGCTCGCACGCGCATGATGGCGTCCACCGTTGAGCGCCCCTTGCGGAAGCCGTACTGGCCGTCCGACAAGTCCGGCCCCACTCGCACCAGCCACCCGACGAGGCGGTCTGCAATCACTCTTTCAAAGAGCTTGCCCACCTCGTCGAGCAGCACGATGGGCCGGTAAGCGGACGGAGAGTCCGCTGGGCGCCCAGGCTTCTTAATGAGGACCAGTTTCCCCGTCTTCCAACGAAGTGGGAACTGGCCCCTCTCCAAGCATGCGCTAAGGAGCCCTCTGAGTCGAGGCCCGAGAGCCTCTGAGGCCAGGACCCATGCTTTGCCAGGCAAGCCGTCGGGTCCTGGGGCGGTATTCTTGGCATTAAGCCTTCGTACCGCCACCCTCATCTCCACCTCGGTCACTTCTGGAGCACCGTCGTCGTCGTCAGTGGTGTGGTCCGCATCGGGCACCGCAGTAGGCGGAGCCATGGGTGGGGGACTATGTTCCCCTCGAGAAGGGAACAGAGCGCTCACCACGCGCTCCACGAGTTGGGGCCGGAGACTCTGAGTCAGCGGAGGAGCCCATGGGCGGAGTTTCTCCCGGACGGCCTTGTAGGGCCGTCCCCATGGGTCCCTGTTCAGAGTCTCCAGCGACTCCTTGCGGGCCAGGCCTCTGGCCCGCAGGATCTCCTCTTGGAGGGCGGTCTTCGCCGCTCTGTACCCCTCGTATAGCTCCGCCTGAATGGCTTCCGTATCCGGAGGTCGGATACGGAGCCTGCGGTGCCTGGTGTACATTACAACTACTCAGCGTCGCGTCGCCGTCACGGCACGCCGCGTCCCTCCCGCTGTATGAAGACACCAAGCTCAGCAATATCAGGTGACTTTCGGCTAACTTCGGGTCGAATCGTGTCCGCTCGTAGATGGTGGTGTTCTGTAGTTTCTGCATACCGCCGTGAAAGAAGACGTGAATTTATGTAGGTATGTATGCATAATTTAGCTTGTAGGTATGTATACATAATTTACCTAAAATACAATACATTTGTCATACAACGTGGTAATGCCGCCAGTCTCTTGGGTAAATTACCAGTCGACAGCGATGTGGATAAATTTTTCGACGCTATATTTCAATTTGAGAGAGAGAGAACAGTTTTAGTTAAACTAAGAAATCATTTGTTTTTTTTTTAATTTTAATCATTAATTAGACAATGTTGCGGCTTAAAAGAAGATGTAGGGGGGCATTTTCAAAAAAGAGTGTACCCTGCTGTAAAATTCGATTATATTTTTTATATTTTTTGTTTTTACAAATTTCGCCAAAATATAATAGGAAATACAGTTTATTATAGAGGAAAATAAAAAGAAACGCGGAATTAGAGGCAGTTTTTCCATAATATCGAAACAAAACGGACTTTGTAGCGAAACTGATTCCGTTGTGTGACTAGATTTAAAAGCGAAATTTAAGGAAAGTATGAAATTAATAAGCGGTTTTCAAATTTATTTAAACTAAATAATACATGTAATTAATAGATAACTGTAAGAAAATAGCCTTATTTTAAAGGATTAACTCAAAATAATTGTTTTTTTATTCGGTTTTGTGACTGTGTCGAATTTCAATGGGTTATTTTTTAATTTTACTCTAAAATCGTAATAATTTACTTAATATTTGTATATTTTTCGAATATATATATTTACTGTAAACGTTTTTGTGGCCGCACAGGTTTAAAAAGTAAAACCTCTATCTAATTTCATAGATTTCATTCCACCCATTTGGAGGGACAGTGACAAAATGGAAGTCTTGAAATCATAAGGCTGTGTGCACACAACTTAAAAATTGCCTAAATACCATTATTAGTAGGTAAGAAATAAAACAATAATTGTAATTATTCTTATATTACTATAATTATCGTTATAAATTGCACTGATTGACATAAGTCTTATTAAAACTTTACAGGATAATAGGAACTCCGTAGATTCTCATCACATAATAATATATATATACTATAATATTATAAAGCTGAAGAGTTTGTTTGTTTGTTTGGTTGAACGCGCTAATCACAGGAACTACTGGTCCGAATTGAAAAAATATTTTTGTGTTGGGTAGCCTATTTATCGAGAAAGGCTATAGGCTGTATAACGTCACGCTACAACCAAGAGGAGCGAAGCAGTAATGAAAAATGTTGCAAAAACGGGGAAAATCGCACGGGTAGGCGCGACGGGAAGGGTCGGGAGAACACGAAATTTAACGCGAACGAAGTCGCGGGCACAAGCTAGTGATAAATGATTTTATTTCTGTAAGTAGGTTTGTTCAAACACTTTTACATGTCAATAATATTAAAAAAAAAAAACATTGACATGTAAAAGTGATATGTTCAAGTTTTGTCAGTAAAGTTCAATCTGTAAATTTGAATGAAAAATATAAAAAGATAGATTATTTGTAACTGTATTCATAAATTTGGTAAGTAAGGTTTTGCAATGTGAACTAAGTTTTATGCATTCCGACCTGTTGTGACTTGCCGTTCCGCTATATGTGACCGTAGAATAAGTCACAAAACAGAGGTCACATAATGGCACCTTATTGTAGTTTTAAATTGTTTTAAAATTACCCATCGTACTTAGCACTATTCACGTTGTAGTTTCATATACTATACCAATTTTGCAAAGTTTAAAAAATAACAATAATTTTTTTAAAGTGATTTATAATGGTAAAACTTGGTCACATACCTGAGCAAAGAAATTGAAACACAGAACACTTCAATAGTATGCGTCGGCTCTGGCTACTAATTAGTTAGACAATAAAAGCAAAATGGTGTCTCCGATGAAGAACGACATATTATTTGGCCATTTCGTGCCGAATTATTCAACAATTGGAAGAATATTTGCAAAAAAGACCGGTCACAAAACGGAATGTTCCGGTTAGCTTAAATTTGCGATTTTAATATAGATTTATTTTTAATAGAAAATATGAAATAATAAAAAATAAATGATTCTTTTAACTGATAAATTGGACTTTTAAGAATTCAAATTATATTTACTAAACCACTCGCACATACGAATATTTTTAGAAATCAAAGATTTTCAGAGGCCTGCAGGGAAGGGGACAGCTAAATTCGATGGTGTTCAATATTTTAAAATCTTCGTAAGTTTTATATTTAGTAAAAAAACAACTAAACGACAAATTATAATTATATTTTAAAATATGTTCTTTTCACTTCAATTAAAATATTCTCTTAGACGTCATTCATCACAAAAAAAATAATTTTCAAAGTTGAGGGACAAGGCAAAATACGGGGGTACAAGATTTTTTGAAAATGACCGCATACAAATTGAAAAGAGTACCTATGCTTAGATGGTTTGGTCATGTTGAGAGGATGAATGAAGGGTGGCCAACAAATGATATTCACAAAGCAGATGTTACTGGATCCAACAGAAGGGGACGCCCTAGGAGGACATATAGTGACCTTATTGGTGATGTTCTTCAGAAAGGTCAGGTGCGTAGTACTGGTAACCGGCGTGTGTGTATGACCAGATGTATGAACCTAAACGAGGGAAAAGGAGTGTGTAAGGGTCGTAGCAGATGATGTTCCTAAGTTTCTGTCTACCCCCATGGGACAAAGGCGTGAGTTTATGTATGTATGTGTAATTAATTATTTATTAAATATTAACTAGTGATCGCCCATTGGTCGAAATTCAACCGCACTTCATTTTAAGTGTGCGTCAGAATGGCTGGTTGTCTGTGGCGTTGGTCTATGAAACTTGATTCGAAAATTGCTACGTAATTGCTTATATTTGCTACATATAATAAATAATTGCTACATAGGATATATATTTAGAAATAAAATTTTTTTTTTGACCAGCAATCCTGACGTTTGGTTGGCTGGTCAACTCCTAGTTTAAAGTCAAACGTGCAGAGTTTCCCGAAATGTATTGCGTCAATAATTGCTACATATTTGCTTCATTTATCTCATTTAGTTGTAACTTCAAACATATGTTAAATAAAGGATGTAGCAATTATTTAAATTATCCCAAGGAAAAGTGCCTGATAAAATAATAAAGGCAAATACTTAGTTATGTAGGTGTCGGTTTAATCGTTTAGGCTCTGGTAACAGCGTAAGTAATGCGATTCTTGCGTTAATAATAGATCGTATATACAGTGCAGATGAAACTGAACATTGTACAGAACCAGATTGTGCAATCAATAGAGTTCAGCGTAAGATACCTGTTCTACACGTTGATATAAATTCAGCCATTAATGGTTTACAAGAAGCCGCAAATACTTTAATTAATGCTCAAGAACTTACAGAATGCCTGCGAAGTAAATGTAAAGGTGTTAAATCATTTAGTGTATTTTTACGAGATCTTATTGCATTTGAATTTCATTCCAATCAATTTATTTCAATAGCTGATCCACCAACATCTCTTTCTTTACAGGGATCTGAGTTTCATTTACTGTCAATAATAGAATTCGAGCCCCCAGCCCCCTATGTGAAACACTAATTGGTCACTACAAAGCTCATTTCAGACAAAATTCACAATGGAAATGTTATGATGACGAATCGAAAAAAAATACGAAGAGTAAAAAGAAGCTAATTCCACATTGTATAATATATGTATAATATACTAGCTTTTGCCCGCGGCTTCGCCCGCGTGGATGTCGGAAATTATCGCAAGAGGACGTACTACCGCGGTAAGAATGTATTAATCCATGTTATACATACATAAAATTACGCCTTTTTCCCATGGAGGTAGGCAGAAACTACGGAACGCCACCTGCTACGATCCTTACATATCATGTGTGTTTGATGTACTTAAAATAAAACTAATAGTATTCAGAGTAAGAAGACTGCGACATAGGGCTGGATTGAATTGAATATAAGTCTTCCTGCTTTTTCTTAACGCTCGTATACAGACCTATACAGACACTCAATTATTTACCAGGCACCAAATTAAACATAGTTATAAGAATAGTACTTTGGCCAGTGGCTTTGCTCGTATAGCTGTCTGAAAATATCACCCGGGAAACTACTACCGGGATAAAATATCTATGGTATGCTATATATGGTAAGTATCCAGGATAACCAAAAATCCAAATCCATCCAAAAATCTAAACATCTAAGCCATATTTCGCGGTCTCTTACTTGGAATAATACAATTAGCTTTATTTTGAGTACTTCGAACACACATGATGATATGCATTTACTATGAGGCCCAAGTAATATGAATTACAATCCTACTAATCCTGCACTACCCGACCGCTACCAAGTGAGTTGGCCGGACGCGGAACGGCCCGCTAGCAGCTCTGCGGCTATTTTAATATAATCTCTGATATCTTCTAAAATATTCATTTTAATGATATGCTGTAAAAGGCAATTTTGGTCTACATGAAATGCACAACATATCTAATGTATTTAATTGGATAAGGTTTAATGCTGTATTGCTTAAAATCGCTTCGTAATTAAGCCATTATTTCTCATAAAAATTAAAGGATAAAAAATGGTTATTGTGGGTTATTCCTAACAGATAGACATCTACCATCGCGGACTTTTTTGTAGAACTTTGTAAGGTGTACAATACTGTAGTACATTATTTCGATCTATTTCGTAGGGTTCAGCCAGCGTTCGCAATGTAAGCGCAAAAAAAATGAGTTTATTTATGACATCACATTAGAAACCTCTAAAATTATCAGTGTTTCTTTACTATATTATGTATGTTATATACATATAAACCTTTCTGTTGAATCACTCTATCTATTAAAAAAACCCGAATCAAAATCCGTTGCGTAATTTTAAAGATATAAGCATACATAGGGACAGACAGACAGCGAAGTGACTTTATTTTATATTAAGTAACTAGCTTTTGCCAGCGGCTTCGCCCGCGTGGAGGTCGGAAAATATCCCGCGGGAACATACTAAAGCGCATTTTCATCCGACTTGCTTCAACTTTATCGTCACTGCTCAGCTCTTATGTGTCTTAGCGTTATGTTATATAGCCTATAACCTGCCCAGGAGTATGGACTACAATCGTACCAAGTTTGGTTATAATCCCTTCAGTAGTTTTTAACCCATGCGTGCACATACAGACAGACAGACAGACAAAAAATTTACTGATTGCATTTTTGGCATCAGTATTGATCACCATTCATCCTCTAATATTAATTTTGAATGTATATTCAATGTACAGAATTGACCTCTCTACAGTTTTATTATAAGTATAGATATAGATGATAATGATAATGATAATGATAATGATGATGATGATGCGAAAAAATAATATGAAAATAAGGTAAATTAATGAATATTTTTTTAAGTAAATTGTAAAATTATTAAATTGAATCTTATGAACGAGCCACATTTTGTTTTTATTTACGATATCCTTTTAATATGCTTATATTCCACTTACCTACTCATACATAACATGCCATTTAACAATTTAGAGCGCCTGCCTCCTAAAGTAGCAATACCGTTGAGTGAAGACGCACTGCAACTATTTACCTTTATTATTTTATCAGGCACTTTTCCTTGGGATAATTTAAATAATTGCTACATCCTTTATTTAACATATGTTTGAAGTTACAACTAAATGAGATAAATGAAGCAAATATGTAGCAATTATTGACGCAATACATTTCGGGAAACTCTGCACGCTTGACTTTAAACTAGGAATGCCAACCAAACGTCAGGATTGCTGGTCAAAAAAAAATATTTTATTTCTAAATATATATCCTATGTAGCAATTATTTATTATATGTAGCAAATATAAGCAATCATGTAGCAATTTTTGAATCAACTCTCATAGACCAACGCCACAGACAACCAGCCATTCTGACGCACACCATTTGAATAGAAATACATTATTGAAAGAAAATATAATATACATAGTAATAAATATAAAAAAATAATATGGTTATATTTGACATTCAGTAGCACTATAGACAAAAAATATAAAAGACAAATATTATCGATATGATCATAGATTTTAAAAATGAAATAGGTTATATATCTGTAAAATTAATTTATTACCTATGGTTATACCTGACAGTCAGTAAGACTATAGCAAGGAACTTATACCAGTTCCTTGGACTATAGACACAAAATCAGGCTTACCAACTTAGGAGTTTTCCCAAATTTAGGGGGTAAATAAGAGGATTGGGATTTTTTAGGGGCGTTCCATTTTTAGGTATATTCTTAGGGATTTTTTGCCATCTTACATTTCTCATTGTGTTTTTGATTACAATAAAAGTATTAGCGACTTCTAGTACGATTCCTCGATACTAAGAATGCAGAGTGAATGATTAACAAATGTCGCGTAATAAATACAGACAAATATTACTACTGTGTGCCGGTCTATGATTGCTGAACATTCGTTGGTTATTTTTATTATAATTTTTTAGCGGATTTTTTTAGTAATTGTGGCAATTTTAAGGGTTTTTAACTTAAGCTTTAGGGGTAAATATTTCTGAGTGTTGGTAACACTGCACAAAATATTAAAGACAGATTTGGACCATAAACAAAAGAATATCTATGCATGTGTGTATTAAATACACGGTAATGAATAGTAGTGTGTGTAACGTGTTATTTATTGAAAATAATGTATATTTACGCATAATTAAAAAAAATATTAGCATTCGTCACTTCTTCTCTGTATATACTATAAGTGTGCGAAATTTCATACTCCTCCGTCCGCCCAGTTTTCGTAAAAAGGGATCCAAAGTTTTCGCTTCACGTTTTAATATATAGATATTTGAAACCAGCTATTTTAAACCTTAAAAACCGACCTATACAATAAAGATTCGTTGTGCACTCGCCAACCAAAAAAATAAAAACAAGAATCTCACCAAAAAAAAAATATGAATGATAACATAAATATATGCCGATAAATCACTATATCAATTATTGCGCTACCCGGCACCGAACCGCACTCCCACGCGGCGGCGCCCCTCGGCCAGTCAATATTGGTTTTAATGTCAAATTAGCGACATCCCCCATGACCTTTGATCCTTACTGAGAGGGCTCTACTTATAGGGTTCAATATTTCAAATATTAAAATCGTCATCATTTCTGCGTTTTCCAACTAAGGGTTAAATCTATACTTATAATATTATAAAGCTGAAGAGTTTGTTTGTCTGTTTGTTTGTTTGTTTGATTGAACGCGCTAATCTCTGAAACTACTGATCCGAATTGAAAAATTCTTTTTGTGTTGGGTAGCCTATTTATCGAGGGAGGCTATAGGCTATATAACATCACGCTACAACTAAGAGGAGCGGAGTAGTAATGAAAAATGTTGCAAAAACGGGGAAAATTTTATTCCTTTTGAGAGTTTCCGTTGCGTGCGCTGCGTAAACGGTTAAAGTAACGCAAAAATCATGTATAACGAAATTGTTCCTTTTAAAAAGTTCTAAAAAAAAGTCAGCGAGAGCATATGTCTATCTTTTAAGGTTGACTCACTATAACTCAAAAGGAGCGAGCCTAGCAGGCAAATCGATGCGACGGGAAGGGTCAGGGAGCAAAAATTTGACGCGGACGAAGTCGCGGGCAGAAGCTAGTTCAATTATATGGAAATACTTTGACCACGTGTTGCAACGCAAAAATCGATCGATCACGCAAAAATAGGTAATCGGACTTGGATGCAATTTGGCACACAGATAGTTGTAACTTGGATTAACACACAGCGTACTTTTTATCCCAGTAGTACGTTTACATGGAATAATATTCGACCTCCATCGAGGACGCCATCGCTAGCAAAAGCTAGTCTATACTAATATTATAAAGCTGAAGAGTTTGTTTGTATCTTTTTATTTTTTTAGGACAACCAACACAACGTTATCTGATCCCAAACTAGGCAGAGCCTGTACTATGGCAACCAGACAACTGATAAACTTACTTATATATTTCTAAATACATACATATTATAGATAAATTACACCTAGACACAGAACAAATGATTGTGCTCATCACACAAAGATTTGTCCTGGGTGGGAATCGAACCCACGACCTCAGTCTTAGCAGTCAGGGTCACTAACCACTAGACTAACAGGCCAGTGTATGTTTCTTTGTTTGGTTGAACGCGCTAATCTCAGAAACTACTGATTCGAATTGAAAAAATATTTTTGTATTTTTGTGTCTATTTATCGAAAAAGGCTATAGGCTACATACCATCACGCTACAATCAAAAGGAGCGTAGCAGCAACGAAAAATGGACGAAAACTGGCAGGCAATTCGATGCGACTGGAAGGGTCAGGGGAGCAAAAAGACGCGGACGAAGTCGCGGGCAGGAGCTAGTAAGAAATAAAAAGAACATTAGGAAGTACATTCTGTATTAGATTGTGGCGGCATCTACACCACCATATTATACAACTTACGTATCACACTGACATCACATAAAAATCGTGCATCGCGCAAGCAAAGTTTACTGCGCAACGTCCGACATAATTTTTTTTTTGTTCGTGGGACATCATCAAATCACTTCTCCCGCTTTCGGGTGGAGCGGAAGGGCGTGTCATACTTTTACTGACTAAAACCCACCCGTGTTCCTTCAGTTGCCCATATGCCAGGGCCACGGTAACTCTTTCGAACAAATCTCGCGACCCTGGCAGACAAGGTTGCCAGCCTAGGATTGCGTCTAGTAATGCAATTAGCAGTCACGCGCCAAACTTGCTAATTGTTTGCCGCCAGGTGGCGCTAACGACTCTAGACTTATGATTATTAATTGTTTGAAACATACGGGGATGATTCACGGGCGGGGGCGACGCGGTTGTTGGCTCTATGGGCGAATCTTTACATTAAAAGTAATTTTAACAATTATTTTAAAACTTACACATACAACGCAAGATGACGTGACAAACTAGAATTACTACAACCCAGAACTAACTATGGAAGGAAAAATATACTGTACGAGGGAGCAAAACTGTATATAATGCACTACTTGATGATGTAACTAATATGTCACTATTAGTTACATCATCAAGTATATATAAATATACATACATATATTTAAATTTAAAAAAGCCCTAAAAGAACACGTTACGAAACAACACTAACAATATCAATGGAAATAAATGCTTAGAAATAGAAATAAATGGTGACAGAATTGAATTAGTGGATAAGGTTAATTTTTTAGGGATTAATATAGATTCGCTTTTAAATTGGAAACCGGAGCTTGCCGCTATTGAATCATCCATATCGTCAGCATGTTATGCCCTCAGGAGCCTTCGGGACGATCTGAACATAGATCAGTTAAAGGCTGTATATTACGCACTCGTCGAGTCTAGGATAAGGTATAGCATCGTGCTCTGGGGAAATAGTTACAATTATAACTGGCAGAGAGCGTTCATCTTACAAAAACGAGCCATAACGACAATAGTCGGAATAGCCCAATGTGTCTCATGCAAAGATTACTTTAAACAATTGGGAATATTAACCGTTCCAAGCTTGTATATATTAGTGCTCTTAAGTCATTTTGCGAAATATTTACATGAATTCGAATCACAGATGGAACGCGAGATAAGAGAGAGCACACGAAGAAAAGTTTTTAAGCAACAAATAAAACCAAAATTTAACATAGTGGAGCATTGCTCGAAGTACCAAGCTGTAGAGATTTTTAATAAGTTGCCTTTTGAGCTAAAGATCCTGATCTATAACACCCACTTGTTTAAAACCAAATTAAATGCCTTTTTATTAGAAAAATGTTTGTATAATATATCGGAAATGTCACAAAATAATAAATGATCAATATAAATAATTTTTTAAAAATTGCTTTTGACATTATTATAATTTTAGCATCTTTTGACATTATATTTTGAAATTGCTTGACATTGTATAGAAAACTGGTTGACATTATATTTTAAACCTATTTGACATTAGTTTTGAAAGCTGTTTTGACATTTAAAAAAAATCTATTTGACATTATATTCAAAACTGTTTTAATTAATTGAGTTTTCACTTGGAGGTTTAATTCATAGTTCCTTGTATTATTATGTAAATTGTATGTGTATATATTAATATTCAACACAATGTAAATTGTTAAATGAATAAATGAAATGAATGAATCGCCTGAAATAAATGAATTTTATTTATTTAATTGTCACCTTTGTTGTCTCTAATTGTGAGCACACAGAATTGCACTTACTTTTTTATGTTTATACTAATTGCATTTCTCAATATTTTGAGTGATCTGTAATGTTCTTGTTTTTTGAGAAATAAATGTCTCTAAAACGAAAAATAATATTTTCTATTGGCGATTCATAATTATCAGCCGAATGTCGTCCACAGCTAGACATAGGCCGCCCCCAATTTGGGCGGGTTGGCCATAATCGTCACGCTTGGCAGGCGGGTTGGCGATCGCAGTATGGTGGTAAAATGCATAGAGAACGCTGCTGCCCATTCTCTAGTAAGTCCCTTAGTCGCCTTTTACGACGGGTCCACCCTTTATGGCAGAATTTTTTTCGTCATAATATTATTTTGCATAACAGCGGATGGCATAAACTTCATTTCGCAGAAAATCGTTTGGCATACACTCCTTTATCATACAATTACAACGCAAAATTTATGCCTAAAGATGATTCTGACTTATAAAATTTTATAAGTCAGAATCATCTTTAGGCATACATTTTATTCCATAATAATTAAAAAGTAGAACCATCATATCGCAGAAAGTTCGCAGTAAGAATCGTCTCTTGGCATAATTTCATATCGATAGTTATTAAAAGGCAGAACTATCATATCTCAGAAACTTTAAACTTAGAATCATCTTTTGGCATACATTTCATATCGAAGAAGCATGCAGCATGCAAACAAGCATGCAGCGTGCAAACAAGCATGCAAGCAACCAATCATGCAGCAAGCAAGCATGCAAGCAAGCATGCAGCATGCAAGCAAGCTTACAGCATGCAGGCGAACATGCAACATGCAGCATGTATGGTTTCTGTCACGGCTTCGGCGCTGCGGGGCTCCGGCGGTCCCACGCGAGCTCATCGTCGCAGATGGTTTTACGCTCACCACCGACTAGCGACTGTCAAAACCACCTGCTCCTCAGCTCGCGGGCCGCCTCGCTACTCCGCGCCTACGCGGGCTTAAATTACACTCTAGGGGTAGGGCAGACAAGACTACGTGGAGTCGGTTCTGCAGCGATTCGTTTCTGTCAATAATTTTTGTAGCACAAATATACTGACTTTTTGAGATACTATTTCATTTTATTTAAGGTTAAAATGTAATTTAATAGAAATGAAAATATGCCTAACAAAATTATTCTAAATGAAATTCTGCCATCTTCATAGTATGCCAAGTGAAATTATGCCAAATAATCATTGCTCTAAATAATTGTTATGCTAAACGAAATTATGCGGAATTTTAAGTCTGCCAAAGGTAATTATGCGAAATAAAATTCTGCCATCTTAAAAGTATGCCAGCGTAAAGTCGAGCATATAAACATTCGGCCAAACAATGATTATGCTAAACATTTTTTATGCCTTCCAAATATTCGTTTAAATAAAATTATGCCAAGTGTGTTATGCCAAATAAAATTCGGAGCAACAAGTTTCTGCCAGATAGAGGGAACCCTTTTACGACACCCACGGGAAGAAATGGGGTGGTGCTATTTTTACGTTCAGTACCACACGGAACTCGCACTATAAGCGATTCAAACGAAGATAAATTTGACCGTGGGCGAATTAGTAATTTCAACAATACTTATTAGGCAATTGGCACGTTTTTAAAAAAACTTTAAGGACACATTGGTACCGATTCCCTTGTTCACAAACTAAATTAAATTTAAGTTCAGTGCATCTTTTTCTTTGTATTTCATTAAGAAGAGGATTACATACAATTCAAAACATGCCACTATCCCTAAGAGTATTTCTGAAGTTGTCAATCGGGCCACAAAAAAAAAACTTAGTGTGCAAAAAAATAAACGCTTCATTTTTAATTTTTATTGTATCAACCTGTTGTATGGTAATTTTATCCCAGGTGCATCGTTTTCACATAATATATAATTATATAAATATTGTATACAAATATTGAAAACATTTTAAAAGAGTAACGGTGGAGTTTCTCGTCCATTCTTCTCCATACGAATCTACCTTTTGGAAGGGACAACTAGAATCAATTCTATTTTCATGTAACTGTTGACGTTCAAAAGTGCCTTTTATGTGCCTATTTGTAAATAAATGCTTTGACTTTGACTTTAATATTATAAATGTGATATTTTGTACATTTAGATGTTTGTTACTCCATCAAGTAAAAACGGCTGCATAGAATCAGATGAAATGTGGCACACATATAGATTACTAGCTTTTGCCCGCGACTTCGTCCGCGTAAATGTCGGTTATCACGGATGCAGACGAAGTCGCGGAATAAAAAGTACCCCATGTTCTTTCTTGGGGTTCAAACTTATCCCGTACCAAATTTCATCAAAATCGGTTCAGTGGTTTAGTCGTGAAAGCGTAACAGACAGACAGAGTTACTTTCGCATTTAAAATATTACTAGCTTCTACCCTCGACTTCGTCCGCGTCAAATTTTTGCTCCCATTCCCGTCGCATCGAATTGCCTGCCATTTTTCGTCCATTTTCGTTGCTGCTCCGCTCCTTTTAATTGTAGCGTGATGTTATATAGCCTATAGCCTTCCTCAAAAAATAGGCTACCCAACACAAAAATATTTTTTCAATTCGGACCGAGTAGTTCCTGAGATTACCGCGTTCAACCAAACAAATAAACTCTTCAGCTTTATAATAGTAGTATAGACATAGTATAGATAATGTTAAATTCTTTTTATCCCGGTTGTACGTTCCCCTGGGTTATTTTCCGACCTCCACGCGGTACTAATAATCCTCTTAGTCAAGTCAAAGGCCTTTTTAATTACAAAAAACAACAATTTTGGCGAAATTTCAAACACATTCTTGCTTCCAACTTCACCGGCCGCCCCCAAACTTCAGTGCGACTTCAAAACATTCTTTGGAAGTCGTAACGACTTTAAATTTACGATATCGGTCGGTGGGGGAGGAATCTTTGTTATTACTCGCTTCTAATGTTACAAAACGTATGGGATCGGAAACCAGTTAACGTGGAAAATTCAGGGAAGCCCGCGAAACTTAAATTTTCTTCCATTTCTTGCATTTATTAGGTCAGTTTATTTTATTTTATTAGGTTCACCAACAATTGATTACACTGATACAATAAATAATACATTGAGAAAATAAAAAAGTAGCAGTGCATCAGTTACTTAAAGGTGCATGAAACAGTAATTCAGAGAAATAAGCTAATTTATTTAGTGATAAGCGCTAACATTGAGAAATTGGTAACATTGGTAGAAAAAAAATAGTAACATTATACAAGATGCATTTTTGAACCTGCAAAACATTTCAGGAGGTTGTTAAGAGACCCGTCAATAATCAATAATACTTTTTATTTTAGATTTTTTCAATTTTATTGTTTTTCAGAATAACTCTGGATGGGGAGCGCGGCTTTGGATCTATGAAAGAATTGTCGGTTGCGTTTGTTTGTGTGTGTAAGCGCAGTTTAAGGACAAGTACAGACTGGCCGCGTTTTAAAAAAGGGAGGTCATCATCATCATCATCATTTCAGTCGTAAGACGTCCACTGCTGGACTTAGGCCTCCCCCAATTTGGGGGGCTTTGCCATAATCGCCACGCTTGGCAGGCGGATTGGCGATCGCAGTATGGTGGTAAAATACATAGAGAACGCTGCTGCCCATTCTCTAGTAAGTCCCTTAGTCGCCTTTTAGGACACCCACGGGAAGAAATGGGGTGGTCTTATTCTTTACGTCTGGAACCACACGGTACACACACATACACGGCTTAAAAAAGGGAGGTCACACTTACCGATTTCCGTAAATAAGAATAAAATTAAAAACAAAAAATACCTGCCCATTTTATTGTTGATTCGGGTCGAGAATCACTAACATACCTCCTGAAATGTTTTGCAGATCCGAAACTGCACCTTGTATATTACAGAGACATGCAAAATTGAAATTGATGAAATTCAGATTCGTTGACATTGGTAAAAAATTAACAATTTAATAAATAAAAGTTTCATGTATTTTATATCACTTACAAGGTTATATCTATGTTGATGTTGAAAGAAGGGCTTATTGTAATGACAGAAATTTTGAGTCGGCGCTGAAAAATCAATTAACAAAGATCACTCCAAGCGCCGACTCACAATTTTAAGGTTTTATTATTTTTTGCTTCAGTTTTTCGGCGGTTTATTTTTTTTTTCGTTAAAAAGTTGTTATTATGTTACGAATTTCTTAGAAGTTGGCAGTGTCGATACCCCCGGGAGTCGGAAAGTATGTTAAGCCGTTGGTCCTGCGCCTGATCTCTCTCCGGTCGTGTCGGATTGCCGTCCCATCGGACTATGAGTGTTCTGGACCGTATAAATTAGTTACTTTATGCGCCTACGTTTCTAAACGTGTAACAGAATGACATCTGACTTGTCAGTTTGATTTTGACACTTGACACTTCTTTTTGATTTGGCGCTTGAAAAGGTCCGTCGCCGTATTGGGACCCCGCGACGCGTTTGTTGAAATTAATCCTTTTAAATCGATCCGTTTGTGACAATTAGTCGTGATCCAATTGCTTTGATTGTAACTAACCCCAATTTGGTGAAATAACACGGGTTGAGTTTTGGATATATCTTGTTGAAATATTTTGAAGGTTAAGCAAAGTGACGCTATTGGAAAACGAATGCTGTGATTGCCTCCAGCCTCATTGTTGCGGCTTGTAACCTGGAGAATACTCATAACGTCACAACACAATACATATATACTCACTTACATACATAACTCCAGGTAGGCACCAGAGCAGGTGTTCGTCTACCACAGGTAAGTTCTTTTGTTGTATTTGTAATTGTTCTCTTTGTATTGTCTGCTCCGCGTACGGCGGACTAGTTTTGCTAGCCACTTCTTGTCTCCTGGACCCCACCATCATAACTTCCACTGCGCTATTGAAATGCTATTGTAGGGGTCTAGCCTGGCAGCGAACAATGAGAGTGAGGGAACAGTGAGTGCTCCTGTGTCTGCGCACACACGCCTGCACTATAATATGTCCCGCGTCGATGGCTAGACTCCGTTGAGATTGGCCGCCGTGGCCGAAATGTGGTCTGGAGGACTATCAAGGTGTCTGGCACTTGGACCGACAAAATGTTTGTCACTTAGGTTTTTGACACTTAGGACATGGGGTCAACAGGTGAAAGATAGCAAATGTCCCACCCAGTCCCCCAAAATAAAATTGTTGGTTCATGTGCCGAACACCCTATATATAAGGTGTATCTGTTCATACACGAAATATTTTAAGAGGTACACCTGTAGGTGGTAAAGAAGCTATAGAAGCAACGAGATTTTTTTTATCTAAGCGTTTTTGAATTTTCGTAATTATTATACTTTTAAAATGGCCTGCCGCTGCGAGGGCGGCGATCAGACGGCACAAGCATGGCCGCGGTGCCTCGGACCGTAAAAATAAGAAGGAGCCATTATTTCTCATGTGCGTCAAATAATTTACAAATATTAAATAACATAAAAAAATACATTTAGAAAATTTTTTTTCGTTGCTGTATCTTCTTTACCACCTACAGGTGTACCTCTTAAAATATTTCGTGTATGAATAGATACACCTTATAATCTATACTAATATTATAAAGCACAAGAGTTTGGTTAAACGCGGGAATCTCCGGAACTGCTAGTTCGAATTGAAAAATTATTTTTGTGTTGGGTAGCCTATTCACGGAGGAAGGCTATAGGTTATATAAAATCACGCTACAATCAAAAGTAGCGGAGTAGCAACGAAAAATGAATGAAAACTGGCAGGCAATTCGATGCGACGGGAAGGGTCACAGGAGCAAAAATTTGACGCGGACGAAGTCGCGTGCAGAAGGTAGTAATTTTATATTTTACTAGCTTTTGCCAGCGGCTTCGCCCGCGTGGAGGTCGGAAATTATCCCGCGGGAACATACTAACGGGATAAAAAGTAGCCTATGTCCTTTCTCAGGCTCTAAACTATCCGTGTACCAAATTTCATTTAAATCGGTTCAGTAGTTTTAGCAGGAAAGCGAGACAGACAGACAGACAGACAGACAGACAGACAGACAGACAGACAGACAGACAGACAGACAGACAGACAGACAGACAGACAGACAGACAGACCGACAGACAGACAGAGTTACTTTTGCATTTATAATATTATACATATAGTGTGGATAGTATGGAAGTATGGAGAGTATGGATTAAACACTAGCTTCTGCCCGTGACTTCGTCCGCGTCAAATTTTTGCTCCCGTGACCCTTCCCATTGCATCGAATTGTCGGCCAGCTTTCGTCCATTTATCGTTGCTGCTTCGCTCCTTTTGAACGTAGCGTGATGTTATATAGCCTATAGCCTTTCTCAATAAATAGGCTAATCAACACAAAAAGATTTTTTCAATTCGGACCAGTAGTTCCTGAGATTAGCGCGTTCAATCAAACAAACAAACTCTTCAGCTCTATAATATTAGTATAGATCCCTAGTCCAGATCGGGCGAGTTAATTCGTGCGTAGCGACAAGTAAGGCATTACACCATTTATTCTAAAACCCAGTTCAGAACGTCCACCATCCCCAAATTCAAACCACGGGCCCTCCTGCCTACAGTATTTCATTTTCCATTTTTTTTTAATGTTTGTTACCTCAGAACTTTCGACTGGGTGAACCGATTTTGATGCTTCTTTTTTAGGGTTCCGTTGCCAAATGGCAAAAAAAGGAACCCTTATTAGGTCCCATTTGGTCCACTTCTGACAATGGCATCCATGATAAAGCCTTTCACATGGCCAGTAGTGGCATAGGAAATAGTGCGGGGTAGATACCATAACTAAAAAGTTAGAAATAAAAACTTTTTACAAAAAAAAAAAAAGAAACAAAACAATCGACTTCGTTAAAAACACTAAAAAGTGAAAAATAACTTTAATTTCGGAAATCGGTGGCAAAAAACTTAAATAAAGATCCTAAGAAATAAAAAAACAGTCGAGTTGAGAACCTCCTCCTTTTTTTTGAAGTCGGTTAAAAACCCGGTGTAGTACGTACTAAACTGCTCGGGCTCGTGGTTTGAATGGTTTCAAACCACAAGCCCTCCTACCTACTACCTACAGTATTCCGTCCGTCGATGGCAGGAATTTTCAATTTCGTCCACAGTCACCTCTATGGCACAATAGGGCTGCCACCCGTCGGATTTATCGGATCCGAGCGAATATATCCGAGAACCGACAAGTGGTCGAATACGAAAAGAATTGGTTCGAGTGGAGAATGCTTTTGTTTTTAAAAATCGAAACGATTCTAACCGTTATCGGTTGAAGTTTTGCATACAAAACGTCATTTTGGTTTAACGGAACCCAAATGTCCTTTCTTTGGTATTGTTCGTCGAATCGTTGAGCTTCTTAAGTTCTGAGTTGAGCTGCATGATTGACTGACTGAACACTCAATCTGTGTGGTTCTTTCCTCAAAATACCATTTCAGACACCAATCTACATGGTCTTCACATGATATGACCAAGATTATGTCTTTAAAAGAGACTGTGACCTCTGAGTTTGTTTCGGCCTTTCTTCTCGGAGTAGTCAGATAACGCCGACCTTATGTAGATTAAAAAAATATGATTGACGTGTAAAAGTGTTTGTACAAACCTAATTACAGAAATAAAATCAATTATCATTTCAGGTCGTAAATAATAGCATCATCTCATTTCTTCCAGTGGGTGTCATAAGAGGCGACTAAGGGACTTACTAGAGAATGGGCAGCAGCGTTCTCTATGCATATTACCACCATACTGCGATCACCAACCCGCCTGCCAAGCGTGGCGATTATGGCAACCCCCCCCCCCCCCCCCCAAATTGGGAGATGCCTATGTCCAGCAGTGGACGTCCTACGGCTGAAATGATGATCATTTGTGAGCATAATTATATTATTTACTAGCTTCTGCCCGCAACTTCTTCCGCGTCAAATTTTTGCTCCCCTGACACTTCCTGTCGCATCGAATTGTCTGCCAGTTTTCGTCAAGTTTTCGTTGCTATTCCGCTCCTTTTGATCATAGCGTGATGTTATATAACCTTTAGCCTACCTCAATAAATAGGCTACCCAACACAAAAAGATTTTTCAATTCGGATCAGTGCTTCCTGGGATTACCGCGTTCAAACAAACAAACAAACTCTTCAGCTTTATAATATTAGTATAGAGTTTATTCTGCGGCGTGACACCCCTAGGCCCGGGTTAGTTAACCGCTCAAATTGGAAATTGTTCTCTAATAAATGGTGAGTTGTCCATTCAGCCATTTTAACTAGTTTATGTTGCACAAGCAAACATAACACTCACGGCATTTATAACATTTTAGACGCGCAAAAATAAAACAGAAACATTGAACATTCTATCAGAAAAAATATATGGACTGTCGTGACGCATTCCTACGGAGTTTTCGAAATAAACGTAACTAAGTCCACCAAAAATAATATAATGTTACTCTTAACTATATATTTAAGCTTATAACTGTCTTAATAATAATGTATGTCTTTTCACATATCTCGGGACCCTGGGATCCCGGTCCTTTGGAAGGCGTACGAGGGGCCGAAGCCAACTTGCACAGGCCCCTTAGACAATTTTAAATGCTGAGGGGACACCAACCGACGATTATCCCTGTATGCACCTATGCAAGTGCACCCAAGGGCAATCCCCGGTTGGAGCAGAACTATTATAGAATATGGAAATAAAACAAATTAGGCTATGGGTTTGGATGGCTACAGTGGATTGGTAACCGCAACTATGGAGGAACTATGGCCCCTGCCTGAGTATGTATGTCTATGTTATAATATCTAAACTAATCTAAACTAATATTATATCTAAACTAATATTATAAATGCAAAAGTAACTCTGTCTGTCTGTCTGTCTGTCTGTCTGTCTCGCTTTCCTGCTAAAACTACTGAACCGATTTAAATGAAATTTGGTACACAGATAGTTTAGAGCCTGAGAAAGGACATAGGCTACTTTTTATCCCGGTAGTATGTTCCCGCGGGATAATTTCCGACCTCCACGCGGGCGAAGCCGCTGGCAAAAGCTAGTGTTGTATAAAGCTGTTAAACCACTGTAATTAATTTTTAAGTAAGTTCATGCATAATTAGAAATTAAAGTTATTTTTTACTTTATAGTGTTTTTAAGGAAGTCCGTTGTTATTTTTTTGAAAAAAGTTTTTGTTTTGGCTTTTTAGTTCTGGTATCTACCCCGCAAGAATTCCTATACCACTGCTGGCCAGGTGAATAGCAGTGACAGGACTATTAGAATATCATTATCATGATAAACAAAGTTGATAAAATTCGTATTATTGAAGCTAACGCAAAAACTACCGAAGTAAAATCAATTAAATTTAAATGGGACCGCACGGAAAGCACTAGCTTTCAAATAAAAAAGAATCATCAAAATCGGTACACCCAGTCAAAAGTTAAGAGGTAACAAACATTTTAAAAAAATACAGTCGAATTGAGAAACTCCTCCTTTTTTTAAGTCGAAGACATGTGACATCTGCCAACCCGCACTGGGCCCGCGTTGTAGATCACAGCCCATTCCCTCTCACAGAGAATTTTGTTTCCCAGCAGTGGGAACATTATAGGCTGCTTCTGTACCAAGACAAGCTAGACAATTGAGCGTATCAAACGCGGGTCGTTATCGTATCGTGACCGACACGTGTCTGCCACGCGTCCGACCCGCGGGCGGCACGTGGCGCAATACGCGGGGTCAAAGAGTATGGTTGAACAAATCTTGTTAATTTTAGGAAGCAAATGCTAGAAGTTATTTTTGAAATTTTGCATTCGTTATTCAGTTGTCTGTTTCCACATAGTAAAAAAAAAAAAAATCTTTTCATAGTAAAAAAAAACCGGCCAAGTGCGAGTCGGACTCGCGCACCGAGGGTTCCGTACAAACCTGTAGGTATCCTCGGTTTATGTATAAGGTTTATGCTTATGAAATTTTTTTTTTTTTTTTAATTTTTATATTTGAGTTGATTGAATGAAAGGTAAATTGCGGTTTACGATTTATGACGTATTAAAAAATAACTACTTACTGGATCTCGTTCAAAGCAATTTTCGGTGGAAGTTTACATGGTTATGTACATCATATATTTTTTTGAGTTTTATCATTCTCTTATTTTAGAAGTTACGGGGGGGGGGGGGGGGTGGGACACACATTTTGCCACTTTGGAAGCGTCTCTCGCGCAAACTATTCAGTTTAGAAAAAAATGATATTAGAAACCTCAATACCATTTTTGAAGACCTATTCATAGATACCCCACACGTAGGTATGGGTTTGATGAAAATATTTTTTTTGAGTTTCAGTTCTAAGTATGGTGAACCCCAAAATTTTTTTTTTTTTTCTATTTTAGTGTAAAAATATTGATGCGGTTCACAGAATACATCTACTTACCAAGTTTCAACAGCGTAGCTCTTATAGTTTCGGAGAAAAGTGGCTGTGACATACGGACGGACAGACAGACAGACAGACAGACGGACAGACAGACATGACGAATCTATAAGGGTTCCGTTTTTTGCCATTTGGCAACGGAACCCTAAAAAGTTCTCTAAAACTCGGACAGCGGAGGAGTGTGAAGGCACAGGTAAAGTGTATATAGAAAAGGTGCAGAATGCTAATATTTTTACATAATAGTGCATTAAAAATAAAGTTTAAAATGAAATAACCTTATTGGTCATTATATTTTTGAGCCGTTTGGGGTTTTAAATCCTCGGCCCGTGAGGTCCGAGTGCTCTGCAAATGTCTAAATGGCAAGGCATTTTGCGCATGTTGATTGCTTTTATGCAACAATGTGTAAAAGGTGCGCTTCCCAGCATGACCACCGTAGAAAGGGGCTTTGTCGATGGCAGAATAGACAAAATTACAGATTGTAGAAAGATTAAAGACAGAATTAAAGATTGTAGAAAGATTTGTATCGTTTTATGCTGGCATAGCATGACAATTCTAACTCTATTCTACTAAGAATAGACAAAGTTCTTTCTATGGTGGTCATGCTACGCGTGCTGCATGCGTAGTATGACCACCGTAGAAAGGGGTTTTGTCGACGGAAGAATAGACAAAATTACAAATTGTAGAAAGATTAAAGACAGAATTAAAGATTGTAGAAAGATTTGTACTGTTTTATGCTGGCGTAGCATGACAGTTCTATCTCTATTCTACTAAGAATAGACAAAGTTCTTTCTATGGTGGTCATGGTACGCGTGCTGGTGCGCAGAGTGTGGGGCAGCTCCAAGAGTGTCTTAAGCATGGTTGCGAGTCGCCTGGACTGTGCATACGTAGGTCATTGTTGTGCCGTCTCTCATGGGATGTCGCAACGGTGACCAACCGTTAATTATTTCTTGTATTGTTTTCTTTGTTTCGTTTATTTTATGTGCTTATTAACACAGTCGTAAGTTTTACTAACAATCTACTCGAGTCTTGGTTACTTTAATAAATAAATACCTATTCTATTCTACTACCGGTGACCCAAGGGCTGGTTTTTACCTTGGCCAGTGGCTAACCGACCTCCAGGCGTGTCCAATATTGTTTTTTAACCAAAACAAAAATAACAACATTTCGTCTATGGTCACCCCAAGCCATAAACTACCGTTACAGATAAAGATAAATGTTTAGCACGCGCCACAGACGTCATAGGGGTTGTATCTACAATTAGGGGTAGGAATGTGTGTCTGGGGACTATACGGGACCTATACGTTTTTAATAAGCGAATGTTTTCGCTACATTAGTGCTGTGGGACACATGTAGTATTGTATTTGAGCAGTGGCTTATGAGGTATAGGTCGCGGGTTCGAACCCAGGCAGGCGCTGAACTTTGTGTAAATTATTTCATCACCACTGCTCTCAAAACGGTGAAGGAAAACATCGTGAGGAAACCGGCATGTCCTAGAACCGAAAGTTCGAAGACATGTGACATCTACCAACCCGCACTGGGCCCGCGTGGTGGATTATGGCTCACTCCCTCTCACCGAGAGGAGGCCTGTGTCCCAGCAGTGGGAACATTATAAGCTGGTGATGATGACGTTTTTAATAAGAGAATGTTTTCGCTACATTAGTGGTCTAGGAGAAGACATGTAGTGTTATTGTATTTGAGTAGGTGGTAAACTCTGTCTCGTTCTTCTTAGAGTATCGACGCCAAAAAATTCGTAGGCAGATTGGTTAAAGATAATAATTCATTTAGGCAAAATTAACGACTGCTTTTCCTACTTTATCAGTGTTGGGCAACTTTTGACCGTCAGTAGGTGCATAATGTTATCAACCATTATTATATAGGCTTGGTACTTAGATACCGTTTTTATATATCTATACTAGCTTTTGTCCGCGGCTTCGCTCGCGTTAAATTCGGGGGCTTTCCTGATTTAGAACACAGAAGAGAACTCGGAACATAATGTTATTTTAATACGCTACTGTAGACGATATTATATGTGTTTCCATTTGGGGATAGAATGTAAAGATTCTGGGCATTGTACACACGCGAACATGCTACATCCATCCCCTACTCAATATTTTTTGCTCCATACAAACTTCCACCCCCATTTTAGGGAAGTGGGGGGTTAGAAAGAGACAAAAGTAGCCTATATCACTCTCCATTCCTTCAACTATTTCCACTTTAAAATCACGTCAATTCGTCGCTACGTTTTGCCGTGAAAGAGGGATAAACAGACACACACACTTTCCCATTTATAATATTAGTATGGATGCAAATTTTATAAAGCTGAAAAGTTCGTTTGTTTGGTTGAACGCGATAATCTCAGTAACTACTGGCTCGCGGGTCCAGTGCAGGTTGGTAGATGTCACATCATCACATGTCTTCGAATTATTGGTTGGATATCCCGGTTTCCTCACGATGTTTTCCTTCACCCACCGTTTTTAGAGCAGTGGTGATGAAATAATTATCACAATACAAATTATACAGCGTATCTCAGAAGTCGATGTCAAGCCGAAATCCGGTAAAAGGCCAACTCATATACATATATCTAGTTATCAGAAAAATATTTACAAAACCAACCGGCCAAGTGCGAGTCGGACTCGCGCACGGAGGTTTCCGTACCAACTATAAAAATGGCAAAAAATCTGTTGTATGTGTGTGGGTGTTCCCGCAAGCGCCTACAGAAATTCGCATACAACATTAAGTTGAGGCTACGTGATTAAAGCTAATCGTTTTTATTTATTAACATTTGTTAACCGTCTACCTACATCTGTCTTGCCGAATCAGAAATAAAATTTTGCACGTTCACATCAAGCAACGCATTTTTAATTCCCGAAAATATACCTGGATCAATCCCGCACATGGTCCTTCGAGACGGATTTGGATATTTGAAGAATATTTACTCCGATCAGCGTATTGTTACTAAGGGATTGAAGAGAATTGGTGGACATCAAAAATCATAGTCGACGCTCGGTGTGGCCGGTGAATTCTGCTACGTCATTCAGAAGTTTTTTTGGAATTTACGTGGTCTGGACACTTAATAGCTGAGAAAAGGCATATTAATTATTAAATTGGTGTACCCAACACTCGATTTATCAGGTAATTAGTGTAAGTCAGCTGTTCATAAACAGGTTAGTAGAAAATAATTTATGTATTTTTCTTTGTTCTGTGAGTGGTTACAGATTGTAATACAATTATTAACTGATCAGTAATAATTAGTTATTTGTTATTATTTACATTGTATAAGAGTAGTTCTTTGTAGTAACTGCATAATTTTGCTTTACGGTGTAGTAATTTTACAGTTATTGAGACAGTTACGTAATCACATTAGTTAGCACAGATAGACAATAGATTAATTGCATATGCAGTGTTATTATCAAAGTTTCGTACAATATAACCGTCAATACGTATAGTTTATTATAAATTCTTATTATTTATGTAACTTCAGGCTAAAGTTAGTGTTTTTTTTCTCTTGTACGTATTTCGGGCTGCATCTTAAGTAATTGTAATTTAAACGTTGCTATAACTGTACTTATATACATTCCAGGTTGATCGCACCAGCTTACGCAATGCCAGAGGATAAGGAATTTAATAAGGACAATAAAGATCTCGTTAGGAAACGAGCGAGTTACAAAGGAAAGGTGACAATCTTCTCTAACCATTTAAATTCCTTGAATCCGTCTTCTTTGAGCCCTACCGAGGTAAGTGAGTTGCAACTACGTCTTACTAGACTCGAAGCATTGTATGCCCAATATGATGAGGTGCAATTATTGCTGGAGTGTATGACTGATGACTTGGATGGTCAGATGTTGGAGCGCGCAGAGTTTGAATCTCTTTATTACAAAACCTTATCTAAAGCTCAACAAATGTTGCATGATAATAGGAAAAGAGATTCTAATGATACCTGTGACGTAATGTCGCGTTCTAGCAATCATAAGTTTGTTAAATTACCGACGATTCAGTTGCCGAAATTCAGTGGTTCGTATACAAACTGGTTAGAGTTTCACGACACTTTTGTTAGTCTCATCCATTCCAACGATGATATGGATGAAATAAATAAGTTTCACTATTTGAGGTCATCCCTAGAAGGGTCTGCTGCTGTGGTGATCAATTCAATTCAGTTTTCTTCTGCAAATTATTCGGTAGCGTGGAATCTTCTTTGCGAGCGGTTTGATAACAAACACCTGCTTATCCAACATCATGTTACTGCATTATTTCAAATCGACACCCTTCAAAAAGAGTCGTCAGTTAATTTAAAAGGTTTACTTGATGTCGTTAACAAAAACATACGTGCCCTTGATTCCTTAGATGAGCCTGTTAATCATTGGGATACTTTACTCATTTATATCGTCACACACAAATTAGATAGCAAAACTTATCGTGAATGGGGTGAGTATAAGGGCCGCCTGGAAAAGCATTCCAAGGTTACGTTTGAAATATTTATTACCTTTATTAAAAACCGTGCTGAGATATTAGAAACGTTCGAATTGGAAGCTTCTACGAATACTAAACACTCGCACACAAGTAAAAATTCAAACAAGGTTAGGTCCATGTTGGTACAGGATTCCAAGAAAAACTATTCAGGTGAAAGTTCAAGTAAACAGAATGATGGTGTATCAAATAAGCCTAAGAATTGTGTTATGTGTAACGGTGATCATAAGCTAAGTTGTTGTGCTCAGTTTTTATCGCTGAGCAATGAAGCTCGTTTGCAGTTATTACCTAAATACAAAGTTTGTTATAACTGTTTTAATCTGGGACACTATGCAAACAACTGCAAAAGGCCAGGTTGTAAAATTTGCGGTCGTAAACACAACACAATTGTTCATGTTGATAAATCGTTGAAGTCAGACGTAAGTGGGGCTTCTGGGAGCAGTGTTGTTGTTGACACGAATAGCGATGCGACTGCCTCCACTCAGCCCACTACTATAGGTATAGGTACCGGTGTGTCGCTGTCCGCGAGTGTTGAACACGGTGACGTGTTATTGTCCACTGCTCTCGTCAAGGTCATGGGTATTAATGGTCAGCAGTATGTTGCTCGTGCTGTGCTTGACAGAGGCAGCACGTCATGTCTCATGACTGAGAAATTATACCATCAACTAGGTTTGACTGCTAAGACTGTAAATAATTCTATTATAGGTATCAACAACTCGTCATCTTTCATCAACAAAATGTGTTCGGTATCAATAAAATCTTTAAATAATAATTTTGGTACGGATATCAATTGTTTTATCCTCCCATCCGTCACAGATAAGATTCCAAGTAAACATGTCAACTTGTTCAAAATTAAAATTCCTTCTAATATCTGTCTCGCAGATCCCAATTTTAACTCACCGGCGCCTGTCGATATGTTGCTGGGTGCTGACATCTTTTTCGATTTATTGGAATCTCAACGAATTAAGTTAGGCGAAGGGCAACCAATTCTTTGTGAGACTAAATTGGGTTGGTTGGTCTCCGGCCCAATTAACAATGGTATTTCTTCTAAAAGTTTAAAATGTAATTTTATAAAGGTGCGTTCAGACTGTGATGATGAATTGAATTTTAATGTTGATCAACAACTCACAAAGTTTTGGCAACTTGAAGAAGTATGCACTTCGTCTCCGTATTCATCAGAGGAGAAGCTATGCGAGGAACATTTCATGAAAAACACTACTCGTTTAGCAAATGGTCAGTTTTGTGTTAGGATTCCTTTAAAACGTTCCCCGGACAATTTAGGCGAATCTTTGTCAAGAGCCAGACACTGTTTTGCTTCTCTGGAACGTAGATTTAAATCTAAAACTCAATTTTCTACTATGTACAAAGAGTTCTTAATGGAATATGAAACTTTAGGTCATATGTCTAAATGTAAAACTATTGAAGATCAAGCGTTTTACATTCCGCATCACGGAGTTCTGCGCGAAAGCAGCGCCACCACTAAGTTAAGGGTGGTGTTTAATGCAAGTAGTTTAACTAGTTCTGGTATGTCTATTAATAATATCCAGATGATTGGACCCGTGGTACAGGACGATCTTTTGTCGATCCTGTTGCGTTTTAGACAACATAAGTACATCCTAGCTGCTGATGTTGAGAAGATGTACCGGCAGATAGTTGTTCATCCAAACGATAGGTATCTTCAACAAATTATTTGGCGTGATAATCCGTCAACTCCATTACACGCTTATCAACTTAATACCGTGACCTACGGCACGGCCAGCGCTCCTTATCTAGCAACCCGGTGTCTTCGGCAGTTAGGGCTAGAGTGTGTTGATAAGGCGATTGGTGACGTCATCCTCCATGACTTTTACGTAGATGACTTGCTCACCGGAGGAGATGACATCAATGAGGTCAAGGAGTTGCGTCATAAAGTTACTTCAACTCTCGCTTCAGCGCAGATGAATCTAAGAAAATGGAAGTCGAATGACCAACAATTGGTAAGTGGTTCTGATTTTCCCCAGTCTTCACTGGATTTAAATGTTGGTGGATTTGAGTCAACTAAAACTTTAGGCTTAGGTTGGCAGCCACTGTCAGATTATCTTTGTTTTCCAATTAGTCAGCCAGTTAATTTTAATAACACAAAGCGTGACATGCTGTCAATAGTTTCACAAGTTTTTGACCCGCTTGGATTATTGGCCCCATGTGTAATTGTTATGAAAATGTTACTTCAGAAGTTATGGCTGCAAAAACTATCTTGGGATGAACAGCTATCACCGGACATTAGTAAGCTTTGGAATGAACTGATTATTAATTTACCTAAATTAAATGAAATTCATATTCCACGTCGAGTTTTAATTGATTGTTATGAGTTTTTAGAATTTCACATTTTTACTGATGCGTCAGAACGCGCCTACGGCGCTTGTCTGTACGTACGAAGCGTTGATAAGCAGGGTCAGGTTTTAGTGCGCTTATTGTTAGCCAAAAGCAGAGTTGCGCCACTCAAGCCGACAACCATACCCAGACTTGAGCTATGCGGTGCTCTGATAGGTGTTCGCATCTTTCAAAAGGTGCTGGCATCATTACGAGTCAGCGCGCGGCGCACTTTCTTTTGGACTGACTCCACTATTGTCTTAGGGTGGCTAAAGATGTTACCGAATAGATTACAGCCGTTCGTTCGTAACAGGGTTGCCGAGATTTTAGAGAATACTGGTGGCTGTGAGTGGAGACATGTTCCAACTGACCAAAACCCTGCTGATCACTTGTCTCGTGGGTTAGACATTAATTTATTACCTGGTTTAAATGATTGGTGGTCCGGTCCTAGTTTTTTATTGAATGAAATGTCTGATTGGCCTTCTAAATTAATGAACTTCAATAACGCAATTTTGCCTGAAATGAAATTAGATGTCGCCTTGCATGTTTCAATTAATAATAATGAATTTGATGAAGTAATTAATTTTACACGGTTTTCAAACATTTTACGGCTTCAGCGAACAGTAGCCTATGTATTACGTTTTATTGACGCATGTAGAAAACAACCTATTCGCGGACCCCTTTCTGTGTATGAACTAGAACGGGCCTTAAACGTTATTATATGTTTATCTCAAAGTCAATCTTTCAAAGACTATAAATTACTTCTGAATAATAAACCATTACCCAAGAAAAGTGAATTAAATAACTTTAACGTTTTTCTAGACGATAATAAGATAATGCGGATTCGAGGTAGATTACAACATTCAGATTTTCCTTATAATAAAAAACACCCGATTCTTATTCAATCTAGTCATCATTTTTCTAAGTTAGTTTTTAATCATGAGCATAAAAGATTGTTTCACGCGGGACCCCAGCTATTGTTGGCGTCTATACGTGATACGTACTGGCCCATTCGAGGTCGCAACCTAGCTAGGATGTGCTGTAAGCAATGTGTTCGTTGTTGCCGATTTAGAGGTGAAACTGTCAGTCCTATCATGGGAGATTTACCACAGCAGCGACTTCTGGCAGGTTTTCCTTTTGAAAATATAGGCATAGATTATGCAGGTCCTATTCAGTCAGTTGTTCGTCAAGGTCGAGGCTGTAAATTAGTAAAAGTTTATATAGCTATTTTCGTTTGTTTTTCTACGAAATCAATTCATCTTGAACTAGTCGGTGATTTAACAAGCAAGACTTTCATTATGGCGATAAAGAGGTTCATCTCACGTAGAGGAAAGCCGAGAAATATCTACTCGGATAATGGGACCTCGTTTGTTGGTGCATATAATGACCTTTCTAAGTTTCTTAGGGCGAATTGCAGCTTGCTTTCCGAGGAGATGGCTAAGGAAGGAATTGCCTTTCACTTTATTCCTGCATATTCTCCTCATTTCGCTGGCCTTGCCGAAGCTGGTGTTAAATCAACCAAGCATCACTTAGTCAGAGTGCTGGGCCTTTGTAACCTTACCTACGAAGAGCTATACACGATGATGGTTCAGATTGAAGCAATTTTGAACTCCAGACCACTGACGCCGTTATCATCGAACCCCGAGGATCTAACGCCGCTCACACCCGGACATTTTTTGATTGGACGTCCTATGACATCGCTGCCATCACCTGATTATCGAGACCAGTCCATCAATTCTCTGACTCGATTTGAGCGTATTGAGCTTCTTCGACAGCATTTTTGGAGCAGATGGAGTAAAGAATACATATCGGAACTCCAACTTCGCATGAAATGGCGAGCATGTAAGGGCTCCTTGAAGCTGAATTCTTTGGTCCTGTTGAAGGAAGACAACCTCCCCCCACTCAAGTGGAAAATGGGGCGGATCGTTGCTACTTATCCAGGGACAGACGGCGTAGTCAGAGTTGCAGACGTCAAAACTTCTAATGGTCTGTTACGCAGATCATTCAGCAAGATTTGTCCCTTGCCTATCTATCCGGAGGCTGAAGATTCTTAGTGGTTGAAAGGCAGGCTTTCAACGCCCGGGGGTATGTTCCCGCAAGCGCCTACAGAAATTCGCATACAACATTAAGTTGAGGCTACGTGATTAAAGCTAATCGTTTTTATTTATTAACATTTGTTAACCGTCTACCTACATCTGTCTTGCCGAATCAGAAATAAAATTTTGCACGTTCACATCAAGCAACGCATTTTTAATTCCCGAAAATATACCTGGATCAATCCCGCACAGTGGGCCCCTTCAATATTTATTTTATTCTGATTTTTTAGTATTTGTTGTTATAGCGGCAACAGAAATACATCATCTGTGAAACTTTCAACTATCTAACTATCACGGTTCATGAGATACAGCTTGGTGACAGATGGACTGACCCTTTGGGTACGGAAGCCTAAAAATATAAATACACGCTCTGTGAAAATTTCAATTCCTAAACTATTATGGTTTATGAGTTTATGAGATAGGTCGCTGACAGACAGACGTACAGCGTAGGCTTACTAATAAATAATATTGTACCAACCTATTTTCGAAAATAATCCAATATAACACTTTTATTTTGTTTTCTTCACCACTTTTTAATTTCACTCAATGTAAAAGTTTCGTTAGTAAAAATAAAACAGATATAAACACTAAGTAGTTATTTATAATAAGCTAATATTTGGTAAGTACTGTAAATACACTTCACGAAATGTAAGCGTAATGTCAATATTATAGTTACTCAGTAAGAACCGATATATTTTAATTCATATTAAAATCACACAGACACTTAAAAACATCACTTTTCAGAAAAACAAAAAACGAATAAATGTCACTGGTTTTTCAAAATTACGATTCTAATTTCATTTGTTTTTAAGAATATGTAAGATTTATTTTTTACGTATTTTTTTTGGGTGATAGAGGGACATGCTCGCCCCTTGGTTGCTTGCAAACGACTGGAAACGAAATCATTTTTATATAAGGGGAGGGACGTCAGGGTATCAATTAGTTAAAGAGCGCTTTAAAAATGACAATTTGTTTGTGAAAATGCTGATAAGTGTGGGTCGAACTCGCACGCGAAGGGTTCCATACCATCGTACAATATAAAACACTACTTTAAATAAAAATACTTTAGTAAGACACTAATAAGTGATAAATATCGTTAATTTCAGTAGTCGGCGTCATTGATTTTGTCAACCATTATTTTTTTAAATCTTTCTACTATAAAAAACAGAGCTATACATTTCCAGTATAAGTTGACTTCTCATTGTACGAAAAACCTATACAAAGCGAGGTCAGCTAAAACTGGCCTTGTATAGCTTGACCGTGTGTACATTAAGGCAACTAAACGATTGATAAGCTATAGTTTTTAGAAACATCTACGCCCCGCGAAAAATTACAAACCAGGTGATCAATTATCTGCCAGGGTCGCAAGATCTGCTCGAAAGAGCTACCGTGGCCCTGGCACATGGACGACTGAAGGAACACGGGTGGAATTTAGTCAGTAAAAGTCTGACACGCCCTCCCGCTCCGTCCAGAGCGGAAGACGTCGTTTGACGTCAAATTTGGATTTGTATACCCTTATTGTAAGCAACAGTGACAGAAAAGAATAGAATATCATCTAGGTTTACAAAGTGGATTAAAAACGTAGTATCGAGACTAGTGCCAAAAATACGGGCCCCTCGAGGCATACCCTATAAAATGAAAACGAATTTTCAAAATCCATCTACAATTGCCGGAGACATCGCGGACATAAATAGAAAAAAAAAAAACTAAGATGATTTGAGAACCTCCTCCTTTTTGAAGTCGGTTAAAAATAAAACTGTCTATCTTCAAAGTTATATGTCGAACTGACGTAACTAAAGTCTTCCCTTGCATGAGGGTTATCCCGACGGGACTCCAAATTATGACTACCCTTTGATAAATTATATTTTTTATTTGAAGTTATGCGGGCCCAACGCGCGCCTTTTTTATTATTTATACTCTTAGCATATCTCTAGTGCCTCGTCACTAAATAATAACATTCGCACGGGTCGATCTTTAAGGTTAAGCAACGCTTGCCAAGGTCTGTCTGTGGATGGGTGACCATTCATTACATACCGAGATCCCTTCGTGCCTCGTGTTGGTTCCGGTTGTCATTCGTAGATTCTTTGACAGTTGTTGTTGGTAGTCAGAAACTCGAAAAAAAAAAACAAATCGATTGAAAAATAGCAGGGTCACTAACCACTAGACTAACAGGCCAGTCGAATATGACTATGTGAAGTCTTAAACTAAAATATACTTAAGTATATAAGATGTATCTATTCATACACGAAATATTTTAAGAGGTACACCTGTAGGTGGTAAAGAAGCTATAGCAACGAAAAAAAAATATTTCCAGGGGTTTTTTTTTAAATTTAATATTTATAAATTACTAGCTTTTGCCAGCGGCTTCGCCCGCGTGGATGTCGGTTGTTATCCCGCGGGAACACACTACCGGGATAAAAAGTAGCCTATGTCCTTTCTCAGGGTCTAAACTATCTGTGTACCAAATTTCATTTAAATCGGTTCAGTAGTTTTAGCAGGAAAGCGAGACAGACAGACAGACCGACAGACAGACAGACAGAGTTACTTTTGCATTTATAATATTAAGTATGGATGGATATGGATTTGACGCACATAAGAAATATTGGCTCCTTATTTTTTACGGCCCGTGACACCGCGACCATGCTCGTGCCGTCCGGTCGTCACTCTCGCAGCGTCAGGCGGGCCATTCATAGAATTTGGAGTAAAGGTTTTATGCAAAACGTCTCAAGTAGTTTTAAAATTATAATAATTACGAAAATTCAAAAACGCTAAGGTAAAAGTTTTCTTTTTGCTTCTATAGCTTCTTTACCACCTACAGGTGTACTCTGTGTGTTAAAATATTTCGTGTATGAATAGATACACCTTATATAATGCAAGAAATTACCAAAAAAAGAATCTATTGTTTTATAGAATCTAAAGTGCGATATGTACAGACGCCAACACATCAAGCTACTACAATCTGTCAGATTTCTTTGATAGATTTTCGACTTTATTTCTAGAGCATTAGGCTCAAGGTTCATTGGGAAAAATTGACAGTTTTGGGTAGCTTGACCTGGTGGCGTCTGTACGTCGGCAAATGCCCGTTCAGTTCACGAACATGACGAGTGGAACAGCACCATCCAGCTCAACAGCTCAACCATTTTGTTGTACAGACGCCAGCACATCGAGCTACTACAATCTGTCAAATTTCTTTAATAGATTTTCAACTTTATTGCTGATATACCTATTAGGTTCAAGGTTGATTGGGAGAATTTGAGTTTCGGGTACCATGGTGTGCTGGCATCTGTACATATATACGTACCTACGTTTGTTTATAGTATAGGAACTGTGTTATTTAATAAGTAAGGGCATTGCATAGTTTGAGAATGACGCATTCACGGAATAACTTTGTTCTGTGGACGCATACCTACACATATAGTTAGATTAATATGTAAGGAATCTCAATTGTTCTCAATTGTTAACTTCCGCCCTACTAGAGTTTACAAGAACATACGAAATTATCTATTTTTAACGGACTTTTATGAATATTCTGACCTAATTCTAGCAATAAAAAATATTGTTATTCCAGTATTTTTGTTACACGCGCGCTTTACTTGTGGTAACCACTTGGTCACCATAAGTAAAGCGCGCGGCACGCGTCGCAGAAAATGCTGTGAAGTGAATGTGTGTGTAAGCGCCACCTTTCGGTATCTTTCGAGAGAATTGTGAAGTCAGAAGAATGTGTATGTGTGAGTATGTTGTGCTGACGCTACTCATCTGCACGCACACATTCACAGCATATTTGTACACTTGGTTACCACAAGTCAAGCGTACGTCTTTTTTTTTTTTTTTTAGCTTTTGGCAATTGAGCCGATGTCGACTATTCTGCCAGTGTCACGTTTAGACGGTAGCGCAGCGGCGAGCCGTCGACTTTGCACTTTGTGGTAGGTTTACAGATTTTGTTAGTCGCTGAAAAAACGAGGACAAGTGTTAGAAAACATAAATATTCTACATTATTATATAAATAAAGTGATACACAACACAAAGACATACAATACATATTATTTACATATTTATTACGCACCATTTAAAATTTCAAATCATTATCGTTTAAAAAAGTTGTTAAAATTCTAATAATTTTGGGAGAGAAGTGGCATAAAAGGGAATGGAAGTTAGTTGGGAGAGGAATGTTACACTTGGAAATTTCTTCATAGAGGTCGAAGGATTTGGTATTCAAGGAGAAGGAGAAAAATATATGGTCCAAAGTACCGTCCGCAAGACCGCATTCACAGAGGGAGCTGTCCCTAACATGGATCTTATTCAGAAACACTGGGCTACAACAATGTCCGAGTCGCAATCTGCAAAGCGAAGAGACAGTTCGTTTGGCCAATTTTGGGTATTTAAAAAACCAAGGCTTCCACTGGATGTCAGGCTGTATGGATGAGTAGTAAATACCCTTGACTTTTGAGGTCTCATTCCACTTTTTTGTCCACGAGTCGAACAATTTGGGTTTGGCACCATTTCGCAAATCGTAGTTATGAGCTACGTAGTGCTTTCGATCAGCCGGATTTGATGTGGCATACTTTGCTAACGAATCAGCGCACTCGTTGCCAACAATTCCCGAATGACCAGGGATCCAGGCAATCTCGATATCCAAGCCGTTTTGGGAACAGTCAAACAACAAGCTCTTAATTTCTAAAATGGTTTTACTGTGAATTTTACTAAAAAGTTGATTTTGTTTTAAGGCCTGAATACTACTGAGGGAATCTGAAAAAATTACTGCTTTTTTAATTTGATGTGATTTGATATAGTGTATGGCTTCTAAAATGCCAATACACTCTCCTGTAAAAACTGATGTTTCTGGTGGACATTGAAAAAGTAGGGCAATTTTTGAATTTTGAAAGTATACCGCTACTCCTGTACATTCTTTTGATGATAATTTTGAAGCATCAGTAAAGAAAAAATTCCATCCTTCCCAGTAGCGCTTGACGGCTAACTCGAAGTCGCGTCTAGCGTTTTGAGAATTCCTCGAGATGCCCAGTCCCAAAACGGCCTTTGGTTCGAAGTGGATCGTTTCATATGCAGCGGAAAAGACGGGGAGGATTGGATATTGACAAACAGGCGAGGAGAGGTTTTTAAGCTCTCTGTACCTATTTATCAATAGAGGAACTGTTTTATTTTTCCAATAAGGACTGTTATTGAAAGAAAGGTCGATTTGCTCTAAAATTGGGAGTAAAGGATGGGATGAAAGAGAGAATACTTTGGATAGGAAACGATCTGCCAAATATTGTCTTCTTAGGAATAGGGGTGGTTCTGTACATTCATTTTGAAGCGCATTTATGGGAGCGGATCTCATGGCACCAATAATCATTCTCAGGCATTTGGCCTGGATGCTGTCTAGCCTCTTGAGTGCTTCTCTGTTGCAGGGCTCTAAGAGAAAGCAACAGTAGTCCAACGCGCTCCTAGTCAGCGCATTATAGACCAGTTTAAGGGTATAAGGGTGAGCTCCCCACCACACCCCGGCCAAAGCCTTAAGGATCGACACAGAGCGTTCACATTTTTTGACCGTGTTGTTAATGTGGTCAATCCCAGACAATCTTGAGTCCAGCGTTACTCCCAGAAACCTCGCCTTATCCTTAACTGGAATGATTTGTCCATCAATACTTATATCTACTTGGGGAACTGAGCGCTTGCGGGTAAAAATGACCGCTGTACTCTTTGGAGCACTTAGAGATAACCCGTGATCAAGGAGCCATTGGTTTAGTGAGGATAGAGAGACATTCATTGATAGAGCGGCATCCTGGATGGAATTGCCAGTGACCAGTAAAGCAATATCGTCAGCATACTGAAGAATTTTGCAGTCATAATTTAGAGACGAGGCCAAATTCGCTGTGTAGATATTATATAACGGGGGACTCAAAACAGATCCTTGAGGTAAGCCTCTCCATACTGTTCTTTGTTCAGAGTCGACCCCAGGAATTCTTAGTTGGATGACGCGATTGGCAAAGATGTTACCAATGATACGGCAAATCCTAGCCGGAATTCTCAGCTCGTGCAACTTTTGCCTGAGGACAGGGAGGAGGACCGAATCATATGCAGCTGATATGTCCAAGAAAACTGCCACCACAGACTCATTCCTGCTGAGGGCCAGCCGGACCGCTGACGTGAGGATACCTACACTATCAGCTGTGCCCAGACCTTTCCTGAAGCCGAACTGAGTCGCCGGAAGCAGCCTTCCACTCTCCACCAACCACTCTAAACGGTTCTTAACTAAATGTTCTTAACTAAGCGTACGTCGCTTCGTGAGATTAAAAAACTATATAATTACTGACAATACACATCCGCCTATCTTTCTACTTACTCATCATCATCATCATCATTTCAGCCGTAAAACGTCCACTGCTGGACATAGGTCTCCTCCAATTTGCGGGGGTTTGTCACAATCGCCACGCTTGGCAGGCAGGTTGGCGATCGCAGTATGGCGGTAAAATGCTTAGAGAACGCTGCTGCCCATTCTCTAGTAAGTCCCTTAGTCGCCTTTTACGACACCCATGGGAAGAAATGGGGTGATGCTATTCTTTACGTCCGGCACCACACGGAACAACGAAACTTATTAATTATGGAACTATTAATCTTTGATTGTTTTAAATAATTAGTTTTCTTACCTCTTTTTTGACGCCAGTTTGTGTAGAGCAAAGATTTATTTAAAATCTGAAACAAAAGAAATATATTATTAGAATATTAGAGACTGATATGGAACGTGGTTTAAATACAGCTTATAATATAAAGAGGTAGACGTAGAGGTAGGGGGGGAGGTACATTTCGTAACTGCTTCTCCATTGGCTGCGTGACGGAGTAACAAACATCTGTACATACATATCTTCTCGCAAACTTTCACATTTATAATATTATTGTGGAAGAGTAGGGTGTGAAGAAGATGCATCTAGAATAAAATTACCAATAGGTAAAAACAATTAAAAAAAAAAACTAAAAAAAAAAAACTAAAAACACGCTTGGAATAAAAGCATGGGGTGCCTGATATCAATAAAAAATACCTTAAAAAGCACACCACGCTTTTTTCCATTATTTTCTACTTTTTAGTTTGGTTTTCTATGGAAGCGTGTTTTTTAGTTTTTTTATATTATTGTTTATTTTTAATTTTTTAGGGTGTTTCGAATTTTGAGACGTATGTCAGCGCAGTTTGTGACCTATGTCAGCGTAGTTTTAGAAGACAGTTTTTTTGCTATCCTGGTAACCGTGGCAAGGATAATGACACAAATTTATGAAATTATTGCATTGTTATCGGTCTTTGACAGGTGTGCAAAGTTTGAATGAAATCTGGTCGTTTAAAGTGGGTCAAAATCGCGCTATAAGGAGTCGGTTAGAAACAAACATACAAGTGAAGCTAATATAAAGCGTGTAATGAAGTAATGACAGATAGATATAAGATACCAGCTGTGCCCGCGGCTTCGCCCGCGTGGTGTTCGGAAATTATCACACACAAACATGCTGCCCGGACAAACTTATGTTACTCCTTATAACGTCAGCTAAGCAGTTGACGTCATCAATCATAGCCACGACGTCACATATTGGTTGCGAGATAATTTATTAGTTTAATATTCGATGCCTTGACCTTAATGTGTGAGAGATAACGCGAAAATTTCGGATAACATGTTCTTAGAACGAGTTTTTTTAGACGTTTTTATTAGGGTCATACGTATGTCAGTATGCGCCTATGTAACGGAAGCTTTGAACAAGATTTTGACTCCCTGAAAAACGTCGGATTATTTCGAAAGTTGGCATTTAATCAAGGACAATACATTTGTGCCATTATCCTTGCCGGGGTTACCAGGATACAAAAAAAAACGGTTTTCGAAAACTACACAGACATAGGTACGTCACAAAATTGGAAACACTAAAAAATAGAAAATAATTTAAACAAATAATTTTAGAGGATTTTTTTAATTGATATCAAGCACCCCAAGCTTTTTTCCATTATTTTCTACTTTTTAGTTTGGTTTTCTATGGATGCGTGTTTTTTTAGTTTTTTTTTTTAACTATTATTTTATTAGCTTGTTATGTATGTAAATATAACGGAATCTTTGAACATGATTTTCACCCCCATCAAATCGTTGGATTAATTTGAAACTTTGCATACTTCTCAAGGACCGATAACAAAACAATAATTTCATAAATCTGTGCCATTTTCCTGACCGGGACCACCAGGATAGCAAAAACAAAAAAAAAAAACCTAAAAGAAGCTTTTGTAACCTAGTTCTTATTTTTTTATTGCTTTACTGGTCATTAAGATATAAAAAATAAAAACTACACATAACATCACGCCTTGTTTCCCCGTAGGGTTAGGCAGAGGTATACTTACAGTACACCCACATTTCGCCTGTTATGTTTAAGTCCCATGTAATAGGGGGCGAGCCTATTGCCATCAACCGGGCACAAATCCAGACTCCAGGCTGCTACTGAGAAATTCCAGATGGAAACACCCAATAAACTTTGCCCAACCTGGGAATCGAACCCAGGACCTCATGCCCAGCAGTAAAACTAAATAAGCATGGATTAATAAATGAAAACATTTTAATTTAATAAACCGTACTTGAAAACAATTTATGTAAATATTTTATCGATAGATACTGACAAAAATAGAGCCATTATAACTACCTCAAAAAGCTTCCCATGCTTTCTTACATTAGCCTTTTGCCAGCGGCTTCGCCCGCATGGAGGTCGGAAATAATCCCGTGGGACCTTACTACCGGTATAAAAAAAAATCGTATGTGTAATCCCGGTTATAAACTATCTGTGTGCCAAATTTCATTCCAATCCGTTCGGCCGTTTTCACGTAATTGGGTAACAAACATCTAAACATCACTCTGGCTGAATGGTATCGGCCCCGACTAAAGAGTTGTAAGTCATAGGTTCAAACCCAGGCAGGCGCTTTATAATTTCATCACCACTGTTCTCCAAACGGTGAAGGAAAACATCGTGAGGAAATTGGCATGTCCTAGAACCAAAAATCCGAAGATATCTGACATTCACCAACTCGCACTGGGCCCTGTGGTAGATTACGGCCCTCTCCCGCTCACCGAGAGGAGGCCTGTGTCCCAGCAGTGGGAATAATATTGGCTGAGTATGATGATTATGTGGAATCGAAAGTACGAACAAATTTGAATGCACGAGTAGAATTCCCAGACCTAAAATATACTTTCTTACAAAAATCTGTACCCAACATTGGACACAAAAACCATTATTTTCTGAAGTCGGCTTTAAAAAAAAACATTTTAATGACACCAGCTCTTTAGCAAACTAAATAGAAAACTCTTTTTTTCAACACAATAAGAAAACTGACGTAGTTTAAATATAAAAACAAAAAACAACTCTTTTCAAAATAACTAAGAGTTAAATAAATTTAAAAAAATATATAAGCAAGAGGCAGTATTTTCGACGCTGAGTGAAACCATTCGTATTTTTTAATTAAAAACTTTTAATGTCAATGAAAGGAAATAGACAGCGACCAGCGGCTGTCAACGTTATAGCGGCTACAAGTCTATCATGCTTTTTTTTCCGTGGGACATCATTAAATGACGTCTCCGGCTCTGGGGTGGAGCGGAAGGGCCTGTTAGACTTTTACTGGCTAAAACCCACCCGTGTTCCTTCAGTTGCCCATATGCCAGGGCCACGGTATCTCTTTCGAACAAATCTCGCGAGCCTGGCAGGAGTTTGTCATGCTCACTCAAATGTCTCGCTGGTGGTGGCGTATGTGTTGGATCATTTAGTTCTCTTCAAAAATAATAAACCTTAAAATTATGAGTCGGCGCTTTGAGTGATCCTTGTTCATTGATTTTTCAGCGCCGACATGAAATTTTAAGGTTTATTATTTTATGCTTTTCAGTTTTTCGGCGGTTTAATTTTTTGTTAAAAAGTTTTTATTTTACAATTTTTTGTGACTTTAATGTACTAATAATACTTGGCAAGGTATACCCTATCCAACAAAAAAAGAATTATCAAAATCGGACTACTCTGTATAAAGTTATGCGTGGTTATACATTACAATTAGTGAGTGAATAATCAATCATCCCCTGTTTTCCGACCCTTAGGGTTTGATTTTGTTTTCCAAATTTATATGGGACCATTTTGGGAGTATAACCTTTCCAATAGAAGAAGAATTGTCACAATCGGACCACTATGTGAAAAGTTATGCGTGGTCATACAAAAAATATATATATATATACGCGTCGAATTGAGAACCTCCTCCGTTTTTTTTCGTCGGTTGAAAATGGTTTAGCTAAGTGGTGCTGATCCATACGTCATGTTCGTGAACGGGCGCCATCAGTAGGGGCTGATCATCTCTTAGCTGCCACGGCTTATTTTAATGCCCAAATTGTTATTTTACTTTTGTTTTAATTGCGGACACTTTTAATGTGCACGTATTTTTACATTGTTCTCGCATTGATAATTTCAAACTGATGTAACCAACTTTTTGTAACAAAAATTATTGATTGAAAACAGTGTCCATGGAGTTGCTTGCCCGTTCTTCTCCATAGGTACCTACGCTTTTTAATGTACAATTAGCTTCATCTTTCTCACTGACCGCTTTCATAACAATTCAAAAGAGTCTGTAATTATTTCCGCATCATTCATCATCACTTCAGCCGAAGGAAATCTCCCAATTTCAGGGTCGCTATAATCGCCACGCTCGGCAGGTGGTTTGGAGATCGCCGTATGGTGGTAAAATGTATAGAGAACGCTGCTGCCCATTCTCTAGTAAGTCCCTTAGTCACCTTTTACGACACCCACGGGAAAAAATGGGATGGTGCTTTTCTTTATGTCCGGCACCACATGAACAATGTTATTAATAAGTTTAATTGAAAATAAATAAGTGATGATATTAAGTTTGTGTAAGTCGTGTCATTTGAATATCCTACACACCATATTTTAGTCTAAATAAAAGGTTTTTAAACTCCTGTGCACACGTGCATAGCATGACGCAATAATATGCGATGTTGCGTTATATAGAGCACGACGTGGCGACGCTGGCCGCTCTCACCAGTCATTTCCCTACCGTGTAAGAAACACCTTGTATACTGAGATCTATTCCGCGCAAATAAATAAGTTTGAGAATCACAGACCAAGCTCAGTGAATTTAATGAATCGAAAGGTAAAATAAAAGCGTTAAGAGCGAGTTTGTCTTACCCGCGGAGGGTTCTGTACGATATGATAATTAAAAAAAAACAATGTGGTAAAAACCGTGGTAATTTTATTCAGCAAAAATTGCCTTTTTCTATGAATAGAATAGTACACCTTTTTTTTTGTAGGTGGGAAATCATCAAATGTCGTCTCCCGCTCTGGGTGGAGCGGAAGGGCGTGTCAGACTTTTACTGACTTAAACCCACCCGTGTTCCTTCAGTTGCCCATGTGCCAGGGTCACGGTATCTCTGTCGAACAAATCTCGCCACCCTGGCAGAGAATAGTACACCTACTTTTTCGTTTTCCTACTCTCTTGGCTCTTGTGAGCAGTGGTGGTCTAATGGTAACGGCTCTAAGCCACAGCCCGTAAGTCTCATCTCAGTCAGCCTATAATCTTCCCACTGCTGGGACACAGACCTCGTCTTTATCAGAGGAAGTGGCCATAATCCACCACCCGGGCAAATGCGGGTTGTCAAATGTCACATGTCTTCGAATTTTTAGTTCTAGGACATGCCGGTTTCCTCACGAGGTTTTCCTTCATAGTTTTGAGAGCAGTGGTGATGAAATAATTTACACAAATAAAAGTGCCTGCTTGGGTTCGAACCTTCGACCTACGACTCGAAGTCGCGGCCGTTACCACTGCTTTCCTAATTTGAAGTATTGGATTTACAGGCCTTTTAAAAGTGCGTTTACCAGAAGGGTTTTCATATTTTAATTTTGTAGCAGAACCCTAAAAGCCCTCTTGTCTATCTGTAAAAGTTTAGTGAACGCTTCACAATGAGCGTACTTTTATTCACTGAATTCGAGCTTATCTTCACGCCCGTTTTGACTGATGGAGGCAGCAGAGATGTCAGTTATTTCCTAAGTGCCTATACTTACCTGAGTTACGGGCAGAATTTAAGATACTGTTTTTTTTTTTAGTTTTGATTTTTTAATTGTTTCGTATCTGAGTACTCTGAGAAAAAAAAAATTGCAAAAAAAAAAATTTAACCGCCGAAAAAACTGAAAAGCAAAAAATAGGTAACCTTTTTTATTTAATCTTAATAATAACTAAGTTCTTAAACGAATGTAAATTGAAGTACCTGGGTCATTGTCAAGCTTAGGGTTTTTTTTGGTGAAAAAATGAAACACGTGATTTATAAAAATCAAAGGTATATTATGACTCTTGCATAACGTCACAATAAAAGTGCGTATCAGTCTGAGATCAATAATTCGAAAAAAGCGATTTATAAGGAAATAACGATATTTCGGTTCCACCGAAAAGACTAATATGTCCACCTAGTAGACTAAAATGTTGATTATTGAAACAAAACAAAACAAAAAGTGATTAAAATTTTGAACAAAAAGAACGTTAATGCTATCTTCACATAATCACAAACAAATCAGTCACTTAAAAGCATTCAAAAAGTAAATAAAAAATGTTTTGTGTCTGTCTACCGAAAAGATAATTCGTTTCGGTGGTCAAAACATGTCTTCGTGGTCAGAAGACCAGAAGCATTCAATCCGTTCAGCCAGAGAAAGGGGGATTGGTGGCTTGTCTGGTTTTGACGTTGACGTATCTGAGCTGTCAGAATATGCTTACGTCCGGAACTTGTATGCGCTTATGGACAATACCTCCAATCAGCAGTGATGCACTGCGCTCGCCAATTTTCAATGGTTCCATCGGCTTGCCACTGGACTGTGCATAGGAGTCAAGGTTGGACTCTGTGAATTTATCAACTCGGTGGTATGTCATTCTGAGTAAGACTTTGAAGAGGCCTCGTCAGGACTGGACTTGATAGAGTTGGGTATTTTGGAGTGGTCTGGGACACAGTGCTATGACAAGTTTTCTTGCTCAAGTAAGTAGCTAATTGCTGCTTATTTGAGCGAGGAAGTGGAACATCGTCTTGTTTCTGTACTGAGTTGAAGGTCCGTCGCTCAAAATATGCATCCGTTTCAAATTTGGCACAAGGGTCTTCATTGCAGCTATAATAGGCTTCAAATGAATACAAATGTAAATAGGATTGTGATTCCTAATCTCATTTACGGTACAAAATGATTTTGTGACGAGTCGATAATTTTCCGTAGTACCTAACGTCTACATACATGTTTTTGATATATTTATATTATCCAGCAAATGGTAGACTAATTGACGTTTGGATTTGCAGACGGTTTCTTTAACAGGCGTTTCGCGTGCAATGTAGTTTTCAGCTTCTTTTCGAATTTTGACTTTTTCTCTGCGCGTTCTTACATCCTCTCTCCATTTCCTTCTTGAAAGCTTTTTTTACACATCTGGTAAATCTTCTATAGTTTTCCTGTATTTACCCTTCGGCATTCTTCTGATAGAATTATTCTCTGGTAATTTCTTCGCTTTCTTCCAAGGCTTCTGGATCCTGTTTAAGTTTATCACGCGCCTTCCTCATACTCAGTATTATTGCTTACGGCTTCGTGTTTTTTCTGTTTACCGCTAAGTTTACTTGCTACAAGCAATGCACACAAACAAAAAGAAAGTAAAGCTGTGCAAAGGTAGAGCAGATTTTGTTAGTAAAAAAATTTGCATAGGCGAAACGACCGTGCTTATGTATTTTTTTTTTATTTCCCATGCCGTTAGAAATAAATTACAGTTACCAATCATTGTTAACTTAGAGAATGTAACTATGGATAACTACATTAATTACAAGTCGACATGATGTAGAAAGGTGTGAAGGAAGTGGTAGTTTAAAACATATTTACACATAAAATTAAAGCGAAAATGAAATAAAAATAGGTAATTAGTCCTTAACTGATAAAAACACCAGTAATCAGAAGCAGTTTTATAAGTTAGAGTAACTAAATAACCCACATTCAAGAAACAAATTCACTCGGTGGACATCTGTCGTTTCGGTGGACAAAATTTCCACCAAAAAGATGTCCACCGAATGAACTTTTTTCGCAAAACATTCACACCTTGCGCCGTTTATAAGTTGTGTCAAAATCCAAGGTATATTAATAAAGTCTCATTGCTTAACTAGTTATTAAAAATGTTTGATTAATTTATAGTGAGTTACTTACCAAAATACAGCAGTAACCGGAAAGACAACTCAACTTTGACACTACCAAATATTCTTCATAATACAACAACAACGTTTTCAGCATACGAGTCTCGGCAAAATGGCCTCTCACAGGGATAGTACGATATTGGCTGCGTTCAATTTTACGTTCCGCTCCATTATTTGACATTTACTTTATTTTAGTCAGTATCGAAAGTAATGTCCACCGTAAAGACAAAAAATGTTGTAACAAGATTAAATGATGCAAAAAGTGTGTTTTTTTTCTATAATGTTTTTTAATACTTTTAACGTTAAATGGAAAACATACGTAGATTCGGAAAATATGTAATTTTTGTAAAATAATAAAAAACAACTATTTATTATAAGCTACTACAACTATCTATTGAAAGGTAGTATCCGAACAGTCCACCGAAGTGGAAAATTCGGTAACATGGTGGTTGTTATAAGGTAAAAAATAAATAAATCTTTAGTAAATCTGTTACAGTTATGATCTAGTAAGTTTCGTTTATTAGTATGATGTAAAATTAAGACGCAAATAAAAGTGTCATATATAATTCGTATGCATGAACAGTTTTTTTTAGGGTTATGACAATGACCCACCTAAGTAATTCTGAGTCGGTGGAAAACAAGAAAAATGACAGAAGTTGGATGATCGTAATTTGATTTGGTTATTTCTTTAAAAAAAGGTAATTTAGTGATATTTGTTCATTGATTAACGGGAGGAGTCAATTGATGATTTCCGACCCAAAAAAAAAAAATGTAGTAAGTACTGTTGGCCGCAAGTTATCTGAGTTTGAGCTGGCCTAGGGAAGTACAAAATTTGAAAGAAAGAAAGAAAAATATTTTATTTGGGACACGCACAGGACATAAAACAATAAAAAAGAACATCATAGGAACATTTTTACATTTAACATACAGATAACAAAATATTTCTAAAAGATATAAAATATAAAAAAGTACGACCTGTGCGAGGCCAAAAAGGCCAAATTTGGATAGAATTAATTAATTCTTTATTTCACTACAGGCCATCACATTGAAATAGCCATAAAACTAAGAACATTTAAGGCTCATTACTAGTTCACAATAATTTAGATACTCTGACTCCTAAACTAGGTGCGCCTGTGACTTATATGTAGGAGTCAGTGATTCTCCGTAAACAAACAAAGCCATAATTAAAGTAAAATTATGAGTCAGCGCTTTGAGTGATCTTTTTTCATTGATTTTTCAGCGCCGACTCAAAATTTTAAGGTTTATTATTTTTTGCTTTTCAGTTTTTTCGGCGGTTTAATTTATTATTATTTTTTGTTTATTTTATATTTTTTGTGGCTTTAATGTACTTATAATACTTGGCAAGGTATACCCTATCCAATAAAAAAATAATTATCAAAATCAGACTACTCTGTATAAAGTTATGCGTGGTTATACATTACAATCAGTGAGTGAACAATGAATCATCCTTTTATTTCCAAATTTATATGGGACCACCATCGGGATATCTCCTTTCCAATAAATAATAGAATTATCAAAATCGGACCACTCTGTAAAAAGTTATGCGTGGTCATACATAAAAAAAAATATATACGTGTCGAATTGAGAACCTACTCCGTTTTTTTTCGTTGTTTGAAAAGTAAAATGAAAAACGTTTAACTGTGTGGAGAGGTATGTGTGTATGATGTAGAGAGTAAATGTAGCTGTAGAGTGTGTGTAGTAGAATGAGAATCCGTCACCGACAAGATACCGCTTATCTGCAAACAACCTTATATATTCATTTCATTTCTAAACACCACAGTCTAAAAACTTCAGTAATACAATGCTAAAACGCTGGAAGATCTCCACCACAGTTTACATTTAAACTGTATCAACATCTATGCAAAAAGTTATTTTGACAACTCATCAGGAATTGTTGAAATGCGCAAATGATCCAAGTTTTCGTTTACAAACTTAAATACGCAACGTTAAGGAAACTTTTGCATGGATTTGAGATGAAACGCGAATGGAATACTGATTTTATTTGATGTTAATGGTGGCAGGTTCTTAATAACAAAACGACACTCATTGATTGTAATGCATAACTTCTTACTATTCTGTCTGATTTTGCAAGCATGTAGTAATTAGTAGATTATAGCCACAAAAAATTCTAAAATAAACACTTTTTAACAAAAAATTAAACCGCCGAAAAAACTGAAAAGCAAAAAATAATAAACCTTTCAGTCATTTTGAGTCGGCGCCAAACAATCAATGAACAAACATCACTCAAAGCGCGCCGACTCAAAATACTGAAAGGTTTATTATTTTTTGCTTTTCAGTTTTTTCAGCGGTTTAATTTTTTGTTAAAAAGTTTTTTTCCTGAAGCGTTAGGCAGAGGAGTACCTATTATGCAGTCTTAAATAATAGGTCTTGACCTATGAAAATCCTGTTTTGTATGAAAAAAATGAAAAGAATTTTTTTCATGTATTTTTTATTTGTATTAATCAAAATAATCACCCATGCAATCAATGCATCTTTGCCAACACAGTGGCAGTTTATTGATGCCCTTCTTAAAAAAATCAACTGGACGGGAGGCAACAAATTCTTAAAAGGCATTTTGTACTGCCTCTCGGGTATTGAATTTTTTTCCCGCCAAGAAGTTATCCAAATTCTGGAAAAAGTAGTAGTCTGTAGGCGCAAGGTCTGGTGAGTAGGGCGGATGACGGAGAGCTTCCAACCCCAGTTCTTGCAACTTGGAGACCGTCTGCTGTGCAGTATGAGGTCGCAAGTTGTCGTGCAGGAACAGCGGAGACGAGCGATTGACCAATGCTGGTTGGAGATGTGCCAGCTTCCCCATCATTGAGTTCAGTTCTTCACAGTACACATCTGCAGTAATGCTCACCCCGTTTGGTAAGAAGCTGTGATGAATCACACCGGCGCTAGACCACCAAACAGTGACCATCACTTTTCTAGGGGTAAGTTTTCGTTTAGGGCATTGTTTAGGTGCTGAACCAGGATCCAACCAACTTGCTGAGCGCTTGCGGTCATCAAATCAAATCAAAATATTTTTATTTCACATAAGCCTGCAAGGGCACTTATGAAACGTTAGAAGCTAGGTGCTCGGTTCCAAATTGTTGATTCCTATGGAGAAGAGCCGGCATGAAACTCCACGGTTACTCTTTTAAAAATAATTGGCTTTTACAATATTTTCAAACAACAGTTTTAATAGGTATGCGAGAACAGTGTAGGACTGTCAACAAGTACTACTAAAACCACCAACCAACCAGGTACTTAATAAAATAGAAAATTGTCTACAGTCTACAAGACCTACAACATTCTCACCGTCACAAAATATAAAAGAATTTACTTAAATGAGAGTATTACAAAACTAAAACATAATAACCTATTTAAACCAAATGTCATTGTTGTTATGACAACCGATAATAAAGAGTTCAAATTAGAATTGTAAGTATATAACGTCAAATTATGAATAGAGTATGTCAAAGAAGCATGTAAAAAAAAAAAACTTAAATAATGTACATCGTCATTTGAGAGCAGTTAATAGACATTTACATGGTCATCCTGTAATGAGCTACCAGGGAAGCCACATGTGCAGACGGAGTTATTGCCAAACTTCCTTGTCTTGAACGTACTCTTTTATCTTATAATATGCATGTTTGATAAGGACACGCTTAATGTGTGATTTGAACTTTCCGTAGCTAAGTTCAGTAACCGACTTTGGCAACTTGTTATAGAAGCGGATACTGTTTATAAGAAATGATTTACTAGTTTTAGTTAATCTAAATTTAGGTATCACAATTTCATTTTTACTACGAGTATTTATATTATGGAAATCGCTTCATAGTTTGAAGAGGCCTAAGTTTTTGCGAACTACAAGATACATTCTAAAATATAAAGAGAAGGTAGAGTCAGTATATCAATTTCTGTAAATTTGATTCTAAGAGACTCGCGAGGCTTCATTTTATAGATTGCGCGGATTGCCCTCTTTTGTAAAATAAAAACTGAATCTACGTCAGCTGCCGAACCCCACAGCAGAACGCCATAAGACATAATACTGTGGAAATAAGCAAAGTACACTAATCTAGCTGTAGCTATATCGGTCAACTGCCTTATTTTTCTTATTGCATATGCAGCTGAACTTAATCTACCTGAAATTGCTGTAATATGGGCACCCCATTGCAACTTTGAATCTAACGTAATTCCTAGAAATTTAGTTTCCGAAATAACATCTAGTTTATTGCCGTCAAGTTTTAAATTTAGATCTACTTGGGGTACATTTGGTAATGAGAATTTAATACATTTAGTTTTGCTTGCATTAAGTAAGAGATTATTAGCTGCAAACCATTTTGAAAGAACAGCTAGACCCTCGTTCACATGTAAGACATCCGTATCTTTTCTATCTATTTTAAAAATAAGAGAAGTATCATCAGCGAATAAAATTATATCCGAAAAGTTAGCCATCATGTAAGGAAGGTCATTAACGTAAACTAGAAATAAGAAAGGGCCAAGAATTGAACCTTGGGGCACGCCCATCTTAACAAGAGACCCCGAGGACGTCACCCCGTTAACATTTACTTTTTGCTCCCTGTTTGATAAATAGGAAAGAACAAGATCAGCAGCTTGTCCACGAATTCCGTAATGGTGTAATTTACAGATCAGAGTATTGTGGTCAACGCAGTCGAACGCTTTTGAGAGGTCACAGAAGATGCCAATTGCATCCTGGGACTTTTCCCAGGATTCCAAAATGTGACTGATGAGTTGTACTCCCGCGTCAGTCGTCGACCTACCTTTCGTGAAACCAAACTGCCGACTATGTAAAATCCCATTAGAGTTGAAATGAGCTAACATCTGGTCCAACATGATTTTTTCATAAATTTTGCTCAATGCTGGTAGCACAGATATGGGTCTATAATTAGAAGGATCAGTCTTACTACCCGATTTGAAAATTGGTACTAATTTACTATGTTTCATTAAATCAGGAAACGTACCTATGTCTAAACATTGATTAAATATGCCTGTCAGGACAGGAGCAATTGTGTCAATGATATCTTCAAGAACCTTAACCGAAATCCCCCATAAGTCTTTTGTGTTTTTTATGTTAAGACTTTTAAATGATTTTTTAATCGTGGCAATAGAAATGGGTTTGAATTCAAAATTAGGAATGTCCTTACTGAAGTTTTCTTTAAGAAGAGATTCAGCTAATATAGATGAAGAGGGAAGAGATTTTGTAACTTCTATTGGAATATTGGTAAAGAAATTTTCTAGTGCCTCAGCAACTTTTAACTTATCTGAAATGGTTTCATTATGAATTTTTAGAGACAATTCATTCTGATCTCGCTGTTTTGTGTTTCCAGTTTCTTTATTAATTACCTGCCACACAGCTTTTATTTTATTGTTGGAAGTACTAATTTTGTTACTTATTAATTTAGATTTAGCTTGAGCGCAGACTCTTTTGAAAAGCTTAGAATATTTTCTTACATAATTATGAAGGGCTTGATCAGGAGTCAATGATTTTTCGTGATACAAATTATATAAAGTATCTCTGCTTTTTCTAATGCCAGTAGTAGCCCATTCACTAAATTTTGGTTTAATATTGATTGTAACTTTTTTCACAGGACATGCTTTATTGAATTCTTGGCATACCGTAGAAGACAAAGTACCGTAATTACCGTACCGTACGTTATCAAACAGAATCCATTTTTCATCGCAGGTAACAATGCAGTTCAAAATTCTTTCATTTATGTGTCTGTTGAGCAGTGCAAGGCACGTCTTGACGCGCACTTCGCGCTGGCGATCATTGAGTTCGTGGGGCACCCATTTGACAAGCTTATTTACCTTGCCAATTTGACGCAAATGGACCAATATTGTTTTGACGCTAACGTCGAAAGCTGCTGCTAATTCAGCCGTAGATTGTGTATCATCAGCTTCCACAATCGCCTTTAATTCGTCATTGTCGAACAAAGTCTTCGGACGACCGCGAGGTTCATTTTTCAGGTCGAAATTTCCAGAACGGAAGCGAGCAAACCAATAACAGGTGGTGCGTTGGTTTGTAGTGTTAACTCCGTAAACGTCGTTGATGTTGCGTGCCGCTTGTGCCGCGTTGCTGCCAAGACGGTACTCATATTCCATAATTACTCGAATTTTTAACGTATCCATGATGACGAAAAAGATTGAAATGCGATGAAAATGTAACACTAAACAATAAACAAATGACTACTTTTGACAAAAGAATTCCATGTTTTTAAAATAAAATTAATTTGAAATTAGAATTCTTAGACAAACAAAAATTATTTTGATTTGAAATGGCCAGTACTGCAGAACGGCAATTTCATAGGTAAAGACCTAATATATGTTGTATTAATAGTATAGTCCTCCAGACCGTATTTCGGCCACGACGGCCAATCTCAACGGAGACTAGCCATCGGCGCGGGAGATATAATAGTGCTCAAGTGTGTTCGCAGACACAGGAGCACTCACTGTTCCCTCACTCTCATAGTCCGATGGGACGGCAGTCCGACACGACCGGAGAGAGATCAGGCGCAGGACCAACGGCTTAACGTGCTTTCCGAGGCACGGGGGTATCACACCGCCAAATTCCAAAGTCCGGGCTGCTACTAAGAAATTCCAAATGGAAAAACTCAATAACACTTTGCCCGACCTGGGAATCGAACCCTGGACCCGACGCAGTCTTGCTTGCGACTACGAGACCAACGGTGCAGTTGTATGCAACTGGTGGGGTTGTTGTTGGCAGGGTGTTACAAATACACAGAAATACATCTTCCTTCAAATATGGCGAAGGGGGGTAACGGCTGATCTTTGCGTTCTGCTCGTGAACGGGCGCGGTCATAAGGACAGAGATGAAAAGGGACTACGTTTTGTACTATAATTATTATTATTAATCATTTATTTCAGAACATAATACATTCCATATAATTGTTAGTAAATCACACTTAAAAACATATGTTAGTTGATTACACAGCCACACAAAAAAAAAATCTGACCTGGAGGTCGCACTATGTGTACTATATGTTTTTAGAGTCGCTGAATCCGAATCTGGGGTCAGTTTTATTCCAGCACATCTGGGTTCGGCCATAACCTCAAAATATACCCTCAAATTTGCTAAATTTGGTTAAACTGCTAATCGTATGGCTTTAAAACCGTATAATCCTCTATTACAGTAGCTCGATGACCTCTTGCTTAAATAACTACATAACCCATAGTCCTATTACTACATAACCTTATAACCCCTTACCAACATAACCCTTATACCCAATAACGAAGTTTCTGACGTGGGGGCCTGAAAATGTGTACTATGTGTTTTTGGGGTCGCTGAATCTGAATCTGGGGTCATTTCCATTCCAGCACGTCTGGGTTCGGCCATAACCTCAAAATATACCCTCGAATTTGCTATATTTGGTTAAACTGCTAACCCTATGGCTCTAAAACCTCATAATCCCATAATACAGTAACTCGATGGGACGGGGGTTATGGGACTATGTGTTATGTAGTTATTTAAGCAAGAGGTCATCGAGCTACTGTAATAGAGGATTATACGGTTTTAAAGCCATACGATTAGCAGTTTAACCAAATTTAGCAAATTTGAGGGTATATTTTGAGGTTATGGCCAAACCCAGATGTGCTGGAATAAAACTGACCCCAGATTCGGATTCAGCGACCCCAAAAACATATAGTTACACATAGTGCGACCTCCAGGTCAGTTTTTTTTTTGTGTGGCTGTGTTATTAATGATTACATAAAATTGCGCTACTTATCATTATACCGGGCACCCCCGGAGCCGTGAATGGCATTCCAGTGCCTCACAACTGGGCAATCCACCCTTCCCAGTATGGTATTCAATAGACCGTTGGTGCTGCTTCGCACGTGGCGCGTCAGGGAGGCCACTCTTTTGCGAACTATCGCCCTAAAACAATCCGTGTTGGCCTTAGCAAACATACCTGATGCACTGCAAAAACGAGGCAACCCCAACAGCATCCTGAAACCAATATTGTACAGGACTTGCAGGGCATTGAAAGATCCACGCGTATACCGGACCCACAGGCTGCCGATATAGAAAGTCTGACAGTATGCCATAAAAATAGCAATTTTGACCTCTTGTGAGCACCGAGCACTATTAAACTTCATTCATGATAATTAAGACTAATAGGCAAATACAATAAAATCTATACTTATATATATATAATAGTATAATAGTATAAAGCTGAAGAGTTTGTTTGTTTGATTGATTGAACGCGCTAATCTCAGGAACTACTGGTCCAAATTGAAAAATTCTTTTTGTGTTGGCTAGCCTATTTATTGAGGAAGGCTGTAAGCTATATAACATCACGCTAAAACCAAGAGGAGCGGAGCAGTAATGAAAAATGTTGCAAAAACGGGGAATATCGCACGGGTAGGCGATTCGACGCGACGGGAAGGGTCGCGGGAACAAGAAATTTAACGCGAACGAAGTCGCGGGCAGAAGCTAGTAATGAATAAAAGATTTTCAAACGACCTTTATTCTTTTATAAAAGTTATGTTTTGTAGTGAAATAAAAATATAATATGCCTGTCTTTTCTCAATTGGCGGGCTCATTCTCAGTTCCTGCATTTAGGTTTTAACTTCAGATTAAGTTAAAAGCGACAGCGTTTTTATGTAGTTTTTATTTAAGCGATTTTATATAAGTTTGCCAGAGGGTTCAACCGCATGGAGGTCGGAAATTATCATAAAGGAACGTACTACCGGGATAAAAGTATCCTATGTGTAAATCCAGGTTATAAACGATATGTGTGCCGAAATTTTATCTAAATCCGGTCAGCCGTTTTTGCGTGAGTGAGTAACAAACATCGAAACATACAGTCTAGTAGGATGGTTTTTGTTTTCAAGACAAAAAAACTTTACTATGAATAAAATGTAAAATCAAGTACCACAACAAATGGTAACATTTCTAAAATCACCCTTACTACTACGACATAAAGGCAATGTCACACTGTTTCTACTGATGTTCCGTTTACTCTACGCAAGTCAGATGATCCTTTCCCAACGCTGCATGGAAAACTAAACAGAATCCAAAAATTTGAAATTACATACATAAACGCCTTCCTCCTATGGTAAAAACATAGTAAGTAATCTCTACAGAACGCCACACACTCCTTTTGCCTCGTTTATGTTCATACATCTGGTCATACACACACGCCGGTTACCAGTAGGTACTACGCACCTGACCTTTCTGAAGAACATCACCAATAAGGTTACTTTAATATACCCCTAGGGCGTTCCCTTCTGGCGTGTCCAGTCACATTTACCTTGTAAATACCTTTGTTAGTTGCCTTTCATTCATCCTCTCAACATGACCAAACCACATATATTAAATTGAGCTTCTTAAGTCCAGAGTTGAGCTGCACGATTAGTGACAAATGCTTGCACTGACTGGATAGGTCCACTCAATCTTTGTGGTTCTTTCCACAAAGGACCACTTTATTCACCTATCTACATGGTATTCACATGACGTGAACAAGATTATATCTGGACTTTAAAAGAGACTGTGACCTCTGAATTTGTGTCGGCCTTTCGTCTCAGAGTAGTCAGATAGGAAACGCTGAACTCATCTAGTTTAACACTAGATTTACCAGACCAGTCATTTTGACTGGTCGTGCAAACGTATAATGTTAATAACAAAAAATATATTATTTTGTTATTTATAAATATTAAGTAACATTAAATTCATAAAATGTATTCTCTACTTTCAGCTACAAAAGTCATAACATCATTACGGAAAGCAAATGTTATTATATGTAATGGAAATTTTGAATTGAAATTGCACGACCAGTCAAAACTACTGGTCTGGTAAATCTAGTGTTAAAAAATATGATTGACGTGTGAAAGTGTTTGTACAACAGAAATAAAATCATTTATCATAAAATACACTTTAAAATTTCTGTCACTACATCTTTTTTTAAACCATAATATTGCCTTATACATATTCTTTGCTCAGTCCCATCTTTTTTTTTCCTTAAAATACATAATATTTCACTTTACACCGAAGCCCACCGAGGCTATTCGCTCGAAGCAACAAATTATTTCTTAATGCCCACAAATAAATCTTAAATTATGGCTACTTTAATCGCTAATATTTCTTCACTTCTACCAAACAACCGCTCGAAAATGTAGGATAATTCAGTTCAAAGCGAGCATAAAATTTTTAAAGCCGATTGTTAAAGAGAAATAAACGTAATTTTTATATTGTTAGCCATCTTTGTGTTTCGTGTGGTGCCAGACGTGAAGAATAACACCACCACATTTCTTCCCGTGGGTGTAGTAAGAGGCGACTAAGGGACTTACTAGAGAATGGGCAGCAGCGTTCTCTATGCATTTTACCACCAAACTGCGATCGCCAACCCGCCTGCCAAGCGTGGCCATTATGGCAAAGCCCCCAATTTGGGGGAGGCCTGTCTCGGGGTCATCATTTGACTGAAATAATGATAGCATTTTTGGAAGAAAATGGAAGGTCAGTTTATAGTTATTTGAATCTACATGGCATCTAACTCCCGCCCCACTCCTTGCTCGATCTAGTCCGTGCTGAGCCTGTAGCTTTAAATTCATCCCTACATAATAATCATTCCGATCCAGCTCGTCCCTTGCTGCCCTATACCAGCGACGCCCTAAGCCAATGTCCATACCTCATAGGTGCCCTTGGCGTATACATATTATGCCGTCTGATCTCCAAACTAGGGGGGTCCCTGTATCTTAGAGTATCCCTCCGCAGCAATGTCACAAGCCAATATTAGTGACATACTAAATATTACAAATTGTTTTTATTTTTAATCCTAACCTTAAAGATAAGTAAATAAAATGAAATACTAAATTCTCATAAACAGTTTTGTGTGTGTGTGTGTGTGTGTGATTTGACATTGAACGCAATTACCTTCATTGCCGTACGCAGTCGAGTAAAAAAGAATTGTTATTCTTTTTACACGTTTTTAATTGCGTCATTTAAATACGTAGATTTTCTGAAATAAATTGATTTTACGTTATTTTTACTAAATACCGTCATACCACATTTCATCTGTAACAATACATGTATGTACTAGTAACATTCATAAAATGAAAATATAGAACTTTCTGTTTGTTAACCTTTACAATTATATACTTATACTAGCAGACCGTACAGACGTTGTCCTGTTTCCTAGAACTCGATAGCAGCGCCACCTATCGGGTCCAATAGTGAATCTAAACCATTCAGGGTGCCACCCAATCGCATACAAACAAAATCATTCAAATCGGTCCAGTCATTTAGGAGGAGTTCAACATACACACGTACAGTAGAATTATATATATAAAGATACTCATAAGAACATAAACTCACGCCATCTTCTCATGGGGGTAGGCAGAAACTACAAAACACCACCTGCTATGATCCTTACACAGTCCTTTTCCCTTGTTTATGTTCATACATCTGGTCATACACACACGCCGGTTGCGAGTACTACGCACCTGACCTTTCTGAAGAACATCACCAATAAGGTCACTATATGTCCTCCTAGGGCGTCCCCTCCCCGTTCCACTCACATCTGCCTTGTAAATGTCTTTTGTTAGTCGTATTTTCATTCGATCTCTCAATTCATCATCACCATCTCAGCCGTAAGACGTCAATCGCTGGACATATACCTCCCCAATTTGCAAAGGTTTGCCAAAATCGCCACGCTTGGCAGGCGGGTTGGCGATCGCAGTATGGTGGTGAAATACAAAGAGAGCGCTGCTGCCCATTCTCTAGTAAGTCCCTTAGTCGCCTCTTACGACACACACGGGAAGAAATCGGGATTCAAACTCAGGACCAACGACGTAGTTTTATCACTACTTTATTTGTCAGTTTTTTTTAAACCTTTTTTAATACACAGGACTGCCGCTTTGGTCTAGAGGTAGCAAGCGCTACTGCAGAGTATGTGCTCCGGGGTACGATTCCCAGGTTGGCAAAGTGTTATTGGGTATTTTCATCTGGATTTCTCAGTAGCAGCCCGGAGTCTGGATTTGTGTCCGGTTGATGGCAATAGGCTCGCCCCCTATTACATGGGACTTAAACATAACAGGCGAAATGTATGTTGTGTACTATAGGTACATCTCTGTCCAACCCTTTGGGGAAACAAGGCGTGATGTTATGTTATATGTAATACACAAAATGTTTCATTTCCCAACCCCAAGTGGAACCATAGAATTTTTGCTAGCCGAAACAAAATACTGTTACTATAAAAATAAAAAAAATCGATTTCTGCGTGACTATTGAAAACTATTGAGTTTGTATAAATAATGACGCATTGTAATAAGTTATAACAAATCATATTATATTATAGAAGATAAGGTGGTTCGGTCGCAGAATGGGTGCAGCTAAAATATATTTAATTGTATTAGTTTTAAGCGGTAAGTGCGATCTCTGTGCAGTTTTTTTGTCTTAGCAACGTGTAATTATTATACAGTTTTTAAAATTATTAACAGTGTAAGAATAAACGCCGACAAACTGAACACCGACATGACTTTACTTTGACGGGACCTTTTGCCGACATGACACTTCCCCGACAGGACTCTTCGCCGACAGCGCTCATCAACGACGTATTCAGATAAAGTAGGTTAATTATTTCTTAGAAATTGTTTGGATTAGGTTAAAACAGTGTCCTCCAGAAACGACTAGATTATGTTGATAAGCCCTGTCGGCGAAGTGTCATGTCGGCGAAGATTCCCGTCGAAATAAAGTCTTGTCGGTGTTTGTTCAGTCTGTCAGCGTAGTGTATGTCAGCGTTTAGTCGTATAAACTAATTTTACAACGTGTAATTAAACAATGTGGTCACTAGTTTTTGCCAGCGGCTACGCCCTTGTGTAAGTCGTAAATTAACCCGCAGGAACATTATTTTGAGATAGATAAATATTAGTTTAAAAAACTCAAAACAGGCTTTAATATAAAACCAAACTAAAAATTTAAAAAATAATTTCTAAAAAATTCAAAATGAGGATAGAGTGAAATGAAATCATTTTAATGTAAAGAAGCGTGGGGGGTTTTATATTAATTGAAGTGAATATTTTATAGAGAGATACTGATAAAAGTAGGGTCATTATAAAAATACCCCAAAAAGCGCACCCTCCACTTTTTTCATTAAAATGATTTCATTTTAATGAAAAACACACCATTCTTATCAATCAGTATCACTCTATCTTTATTTTGATTTTTTTTTAAATTCCCATTAACTTTTTAGGTTGTTTTACAATTAAAGCGATTTTTTTAAAACTATTATTTATTTTCTAGTTTTGAGTTCATATAACAACGAAAGTGTTTTTTTTAATTATTTTTGAAATATTTTTGTTAATCTTGTCCAGGTTAAGGGCTTATGAAATTATTGTATTTCATTGGTCCTTGATAAGTGTGTAAAATTTTAAATTAATCTGATGTCTTGAAGTGGGTGCATTTCGACCTCCAAGATTCCATCCATACATGGATAGATACAGGCAAAGCTAATAAAAGCGTGTTTATAATAAAAACAGATACAATTTTTTTTCACGTATCAATCAATCAACTCAGCCTATCACAGTCCACTGCTGGACAAAGGCCTTTCCCATGTTGCGCCACAACACCCTGTCCTCCGCCTTCCGCATCCAGTCTACCCCAGCCACTTTCCTAAGGTCGTCGGTCCATCTAGCTGGGGGGCGTCCTACACTACGCTTGCCGATACGCGGTCTCCACTCCAGGACTCGTCTGCTCCACCGGCCATCGGTCCTTCGACAGATATGGCCAGCCCACTGCCACTTAAGCTTGCTTACTCTGCGAGCTATGTCCGTAACTCCAGTTCTTTTCCGGATAACTTCGTTTCTGATTTATCCTTCAAAGAGACTCCGAGCATAGCCCGCTCCATAGCGCGCTGAGCGACCTTGAATTTGTGGACCAGCCCAACTGTCAGTGTCCACGTTTCGGCACCGTATGTCATTACGGGCAGGACGCACTGGTTGAAGACCTTAGTCTTCAGACATTGCGGGATAGGTGACGAGAAGACTTGACGAAGCTTTCCAAATGCTGCCCAACCTAGCTGGATCCTCCTGTCGGCTTCCTTCTCGAAGTTGTGTCTACCAACCTGGATGACTTGGCCTAAGTAGACATACTCCTTCACAACTTCGAGAAGCGAACCCTCGATGCGGATTGGACTCGGCAAGACGTGCGAGTTGAACATGACTTTCGTCTTGTCCAAATTCATGCCGAGCCCAACCTGCCGGGAGGCTCCATTCAGGCTGTGCAGCATCTGGTCCAACTGTTGCAGCGTCTCTGCCATTATGACGATGTCATCGGCAAAGCGAAGGTGTGAGATGTACTCGCCGTTCACGTTGATACCCTGTCCAGTCCAGTCCAGCGTCTTGAAAACATCCTCCAATGCGTTGGTAAACAGTTTCGGGGATATTACATCCCCCTATCTCACCCCTCTCAGCAGTTGGATGGGCTTGGTTTTTTGGTCCTGGATCTGGACAGTCATCGTGGCAGCGTCATACAAGTATCTCAACACTTCGATGTAGCGCCAGTCAATACGACATCGTTGCAGAGAGGCCAGAACTGCCCATATTTCGATGGAGTCGAAGGCTTTCTCGTAGTCCACAAATGCCATACACAGCGGCTGGTTGTACTCCTCGGTCTTCTGTACAATTTGCCGAACAGTATGGATGTGGTCTACGGTACTAAAGCCTTTTCGAAAACCGGCTTGTTCTGGCGGCTGGAACTCGTCAAGTCTCCTGGCGAGACGGTTCGTGACGACTCTCGAGAACAGCTTGTACACGTGGCTCAGAAGTGAGATGGGTCTGTAGTTCTTCAGCCAGGTTTTGTCACCTTTTTTAAAGAACAGAACCACCGCACCTCTGCTCCACGCTTCGGGCGTTGTACCCTCTTGGATGACGGAGTTAAAGAGACTCGCGAGCTCTATCAAGACTGGAGCCCCGCCCGCTTTAAGGAGCTCTGTCGTTATTCCGTCATCGCCAGGTGCCTTGTTGTTCTTTAGCTGCTCGAGAGCCGCCCTAATCTCGCACTGGTCGACATCTGGGATGTCCTCCGTGTAGTGGCGCGTTAGTTCGGCTCGATGGTCATCCGCGCTATGTTCCGCTTGTTTTGCCATCCGCGTTGAGTATAGGTGCCCATAAAAATCCTCGACTTCCTCGAGTATCTCGGACTTTGAAGTCACGATTCTGCCATCCCCAGTTCTAAGTTTCGTCAGATGGGACCTTCCTAGCTGCTGAGCGAACACTTTCGACCCTCGGTTCTGCTCAATCGCGACCTCAATGTCGCGGGTGTTGGAGCACCGAAGGTCGCGGCGCGTCAGCTTTCTGATCTTTAAGTTTAAGGCCCTCTTATCTGACGAAGACTGCTGCGTGTTCGGCAACTCTCGTCTTTCCCTCATAAGTCCGAGAGTCTCCGAGGAAAGTTTGGACACCTTACTTTTCCGCTGCGACGGGAAAACTCTGCGGGAAACGTCGCGTAGTGCCTTGACCAACTCGTCGGCCTTCTCGTCAACGGTGCCAGTGGTTTCCAGTAGGGCGAATCGATTTTGAAGTTCCAGTTGGAACTTTTCGGACCCTAGAGCGGCTTGGAGCGGCGTAGGTCGGAGGGTAGGCCCAATAGGTAGATACAATTTTTTTTCACGTATAACATTTTTTATTCCCAGTACTGCTGATGCTGTCTGCGGCCCACCCTCAGACGGTGACCCCAGCAGTCACTACCGCGGATGTTCAACAAAACCCACTCTCACTGCTGACCCTACCTCTGCAGCTACCCATGAACTTATTAAATAGTTTAATGAAAACATAATTTGAAACATAATATGAAATGTTGTTTTATTTTTTGACCCATGATGAATGAAGGGCTAGCCGCCCTTTGGTACAAAAGGTATTTACAAGGCAGAACCGACATAGCCCGAAGAATTGCCACTGAAGTGACAGTGGGCAGGGCACATTGCTCGCAGAACAGATGACCGATAGGGCTGGAAGGTTCTGGAGTGGCGAAATACGTTTATTCGCGGTAAATTATGACGCAAAGAAAAATTGAACACAGCAAAAAAATAAAAAAAATCTGAGAAATCCCAGATAGAAAAATTTAATAGCACTTTGCACGACCTGGGAATCGAACCCTCATGTTTAGAAATAGAGCTTGCGACCGATAAACCAAGGAGGTCAAGAGTCAATTTTATTTTTGTTAATTTTGTGGAAAAAGTTTTAGGGTCACTTCAGACTAGTGATTTGGCGGATCGTTAAAAATGTATATCCACGGATCCGGCTCTTATCTTTTTTCTTTCTTTTTTTTTCTTTCGCAAATGCGGCAAACATGACGCACAGTAAGACCAAAAGTATACAAAAATAAAAAGGTGTGGGAAAACATGCGTCATATCTACGCAAAACGGCCACGTCTCACTCAATCGGTATCGATGCGTGTGATGAAACCATACTTGACATGTTTCGACTTGCATTGCGCGGGTCTTTCTTTTCTTTTGTTTATAGTTGAGTCATTAAATATTTGATTTTACGAAATAAAAAAAATAATCTGAATGGAATTTAACTCTAAGTCCCTGAGATACCACATTTGGTATGTAAACAACCGTTTTTTAATTGTGTCTGTAATTACGGTAATTGAGCGGTTAATAGTTTTTCATTGCCACTTCATCAGAATCACCTATTTATCATCTATGTATTACAAATTTATAAGGTAAAAGATCCGTACAAGATTTGCCAAAAATTTACGGATACGAATATTTCTCCCTCGGAAATCCGCGGATACGGATATTTATTTATTTATTTAAACTTCTCGCACACAAAAAAAGAGGTACAAAGGCGGACTTCTGCCACATCACTACTTCAGACAGTTATTAGGTTTTTCCAGTTGGGATTTCTTAGTAACAGCCCTGCCTCGGAAAGCATGTTAAGTCGTTGGTCCTACGCCTGATCTCTCTCCGGTCGTGTCGGATTACCGTCCCATCGGACTATGAGAGTGTGGGAACAGTGAGTGCTCCTGTGTCTGCGCATACACTTGAGCACTATAATATCTCCCGGCTAGTTTCCGTTTAGATTGGCCGCCATAACTGAAATACGGTCTGGAGGACTTCAGACAAAAAGGAAAAATCTTTGCACAGGTTTCAAAACTTCTCTAACCGCAATTCAAACTGTATGCAACCAAATCGCTAGCATGTCTTGATATTCACACAACTTTCTACTTTAGACTATGGTAATAAGGTTCTATTTTCAATGGAGCCAGTAAATTGGTGGGCCATTTTTTCTGTTCCGTCTGAACTGAGGGATACATCTGTCAAAAGATAAAATCTGCAACGCCTTTCCTTGTTTTGTTTTTTTTTTTTTAATTTCAGAACCATGGCAGGCCATATGCATACGTGTAAAATTAAAAGTATTAGATAGAATTAGAAGATAAATTAAACATTGCGTTAGATACATTAAAAGAATCATTCGGATGAAAGACGTCCCTTGCTGGACATAAGCCTCCATAATCGCCACGCTTGGCAGGCGGGTTGGCGATCGCAGTTTGGTAGTAAAATGCATAGAGAACGCTGCTGCCCATTCTCTAGTAAGTCCCTTAGTCGTATGTTACGGAACCCACGGGAAGAAATGGGTTGGTGCTATTCTTTACGTCCGGCATCACACGGACCCACTGAGTACTGAAAACCGTTTCAAAATTAATGAAATTCATGTGACGTTTTTAGTAAATTCCCATGTCTTTTATCTGTACGGGAACCAGTACTTAAAATCTAAGCCCTTCGAAGGGTGATTTTTAATTGATAAGGGATTATTTTTAATCCTATTATATATTACTAGATATTGCCAGCGGCTTCGCCCGGGTGGAGGTCGGAAATTATCCCAGGAACGTACTACCGGGACAAAAAATACCCTATGTGTTAATCCAGGTTATAAAGTATCTGTGTTACCTACTTCATCCAAATCTGTTCAGTAGTTTTTGCGTAAAACAGTTACAAACATCCATCTATCCATTCTCACAAACTTGCACATTTATAATATACTTAATTTTACTAGCGGCTTCACCCACGTAACTATCATTATAATATTATAAAGCTGAAAGGTTTGTTTATTTGTTTGGTTGAACGCGCTAATCTCAGAAACTATTAGTCTAAATTGATTTTTTTTTTTTGTGTTGGGAAGCCTATTTGTTGAGGAAGGCTATATAATATCACGCTACAATCAAAAGGAGCGGAGCAGCAACGAAAAATGGTCGAAAACTGGCAGGCAATTCGATGCGACGGGAAGGGTCAGGGGAGCAAAAATTGACGCGGATGAAGTCACGGGCAGATTACAATATTTATTTGTATGTAATAATAATGTGTGGAAATAATGTAATAATTATATGATAATAATGTTCTAATAATATAATCTGCATGATAATCAGGTCTGACATTTAAACATAAAGAATTTGCACGTTTGCTTGCAGGCAGAATACAATAACTTTAAGGCTGTAAGATCTTCCCTTGTAAATGACATATTTCTTGCAAATAAATATTTTGAATTTGTATTTGAATTTTGAATTTGAAGCCAGTTTATACATATACACTTTCCTGTTGAATCACTCTGTCTATTGATGAAAACCGTATTAAAATCCGACGCGGTACAGACGCGGGAACCGACTTTGTTTTGTACTATGTAAAGAAGTAGTATATAAGTACACCACCCCATTTCTTCCCGTGGGTGTCGTAAGAGGCGACTAAGGGACTTACTAGAGAATGGACAGCAGCGTTCTCTATATATGTTATCACCAATTCGCCTGCCAAACATTGCGATTATAGAAAATCCCCTCAAATTGGGGGAGCCCTATGTCCAGCAGTGGACGTCTTTCGGCGTAAATGTTGATTATGATGTAGCATAACTAAAAAATGAAAAGTTTATTATAACCTCCAATAAAAACCCGATCAAATCAAATTTATTTCGGATTAAAAGATCCATAGGTGTTAGTAACAATAAATAAATAAATATCTTAGGACAACCAACACAACGTTATCTGATCCCAAACTAGACAGAGCCTGTACTATGGCAACCAGACAACTGATAAACATACTTATATATTTCTAAATACATACATATTATAGATAAATTACACCCAGACACAAAACAAATGATTGTGCTCATCACACAAAGATTTGTCCTGGGTGGGAATCTAACCCACGGCCTCAGTCTTAGCAGTCAGGGTCATTCCAGTCAATCAAAAACAATAAACTTAGCCTAATAAGTGGTTACAATTTATTAAATTAATTTAAGCATGCGCCGGACTGAGCGCCCTTTGCATGGACACTCATCCACTGCTTCAACAGTGGAGAATCCCACCTGTTCGCCTGTTGTCCAGGATCCGTTTGCGGTGCCCCGCACGCTCTCAGCAGTGAAGTCTTCGCGTATTTTTTGTTTCACCAACTTCCGAAATTAAAACAATTTAGAGGTTTTTTTTTCGGAACTTTACACTAACCATGAAACTTCTCTCGGATGAAGTCCAATGAGCATATCATCGTTAGGATTTCAATTCAATCTTTTCAAAGGACAAAAATGTAATTTGGTAGTGTTGTTCGGAAAACTACAATATTACAGGAAAATTCTCATTTCAGAACGGGATTTAGACCGCATCTGTTATAGGATATTATAACGCTTTTTATCCCATAGTAAGGTGTTCGGTACACCTCAATTACCTTCAGAGAACTTTAGCAATCATTTAGACTACCATCACCACTAATTGTAAGGAGAATAATTGTATTGATAATGATAATAATTGCATTGATAATGATAATAATTGTATTGATAATGATAATAATTGCATTGATAATGATAATAATTGTATTGATAATGATAATAATTGTATTTGTAATGATATTTTTTTTTGTATGATAATGATAATTTATAACTGATCTATTGAAAGATAATGATACTTTTCAATTGATCTGTTTCTCAAAATGTAAGGAAAAATGATATAAATTATGTAAATGTTTGCATGCCGCATGGTAAAATATGGCTGAGCTTTGATGTATTAATTATTATTATTATTAATTATTATTATCACCTATCAACTATTGTGTTTTACCCATATTTGCAAAATAAAATTCTATTCTATTCATCATCTGCCTGCCTTTTCCCAACTATGGTTGAGTCGCTTTGTTCCAACAATTTATACTAGAATGGAATTACATATTAAAATAGTTAGCAAACGAACTTCGTTCATTGTGTATTAATTGGAGCAGTTCATCCCAAGTCGTTGAATGCGTCTTTGCAACTAAAGGTAAACAAAAGGGTCAGTGTAAAGTGGTCATTCGTACATTAACACTTTACTTCAGACAACAATTAATGTGGTTCATACAAACGGAGCAATGGACTTGGAAGCATTAATTTGAATCACTGTGCTAGGCAATTTGTCTTCATTTTAGTGAGGCCGTAGGAGCAGTGGAATTACCTGCAACTTACGAGTGGTAGGCTGTAGGTTCAAACCCAGATAGTCCCTTTTTATGAGCAAATACCTCTCCCAGATCTTTCCAGGTATCGTTTTCCAGGGCCACCTTTTTTTTGATCTCGAGGTGGAAATCCTCATGTATGTCCTCCGCCCTGGGGTGGGCTGAGGGGTCTGTCAGACTCTTACTGACTAAAACCACCCCGGTGTTCTGTCCCACACCTACGTCGGGGACCACAGGAACCAATATGAGGGCCTGCCACGTGAGGCGGGGAGTGAGGTGTTAAACTCCCCCCCGTACATCACAGACAAGCGCGCGTGGAACACGCGCCACCATCTCGGGTCCTAAGGAATAGGGGGCGACGGATGTTATTCCAGGGCCACCTCGATCCAACCCTTGCAGTACGCGTCTAAGTCGTCTCGCCACCACTTCTTGGGCCGGCCTCGGTTGCACCGTCCATCGTAGTCGCTTTAATTTGTGTAAATTATTTCATTACCACTCAAAACGGTGAAGGAAAACATCGTGAGGAAACCGGCATGTTCCTAGAACCAAATATTCGAGGATAGATGTGACATCTACCAACTCGCACTGGGCCTGCGTGATGGATTGCAGCCCACGTCCACGCCCAGAAAGGATGCCTGTGTCCCAGCAGTGGGAATAATATAGGTTAAACATAGTTAGGAGCTTCTCTTGGCGACTCTTTGAGAACCGAATTGTATTTTATTTTTTAAAGTTCAGGAAAAAATTTGAACCAGTGCGCAAATTTTTTTTTGGTGTTTCTGTATCATTAATAGAACACATTTAAACTATTTTTACAATACTTTTTTTTTAAGTTTTATCCGACCTTAAATCAGTAAACTGTGGACACCCTACATATTTTGTAATATGATATCGACAATAGGAATAGGTCAGTAACCGCGCGCCGGCTAGGTACTTCGAACTTCTTAGAACTTTGACTGATCGAACAGCTGATAGGTACTAGTAGCTACTCTCAATCGTTCACCTTCGCCGCCCTCGTTTAAGTTTAATTTGTTTAAATTAGGGCACTGGATAAAAACTTATCCTGTATATTGGGATTTAAACATAATTGGCGAAATGTGGGTGTACTATATGTAGATGCACCTCTAACTAACCTGTGGAGGGAGTGTGATGTAATGTAATGTATGGTGCGAGTAGTCTAACAGGAAAAATGTTTCATGCTTTTCTACCATTTCTTAATTTAAAACGTCATTATCAACGACTTAGCCTTTTCCAAATATCTTGGGGTCGACTTTCAGTCAAACCGGATACAGTTGAATACCGGCGAATTTTAAATAGGGTGACTGCTTATCTGACCGCTACAGCCCAGTTACTGGGTACCCAATTGAGAAAACGAACGACTAACAAAATATATTTACAAGGTAGATGTGAGTGGAACGCCGGGAGGAGACTCTCTAGGAGGACGTATAGTGACCTTATTGGTGATGTTCTTCAGAAGGGTCAGGTGCGTAGTACTCGCAACCGGCGTGTGTGTATGACCAGATGTATGAACTTAAACGAGGCAAAAGGAGTGTGTAGAGATCGTAGCATTCTGTGGTTTGTGCCTACCCCCATAGGAAGATGGCGTGAGTTTATGTATATAAGGTGTATCTATTCATACACGAAATATTTTAAGGGGTACACCTGAAGGTGGTAAAGAAGCTATAGCAGCAAAAAGATTTTTTTTATCTAAGCGTTTTTGAATTTTCGTAATTATTATAATTTGAGACGTTTTGCATAAAACCTTTACTCCAAATTCTATGAATGGCCCGCCTGACGCTGCGAGGGCGACGACCAGACCGCACGAGCATGGCCGCGGTGTCTCGGGCCGTAAAAAATAAGAAGGAGCCAATATTTCTTATGTGCGTTAAATAATTTATGAATATTAAATAAAAAAAAAGCCTTAGAAAAATTTTTTTTTCGTTGCTATAGCTTCTTTACCACCTACAGGTGTACCTCTTAAAATATTTCGTGCATGAATAGATACACCTTATATATGTAAATAAGTAAGTAAATAAATACAAATAAGAAAAAAAAAAACGAGCACTATATTTCATTCCAAATCATCAATTTTAATTACTTCCAAAACACAATTTTGTAACCAAATAATAATACGAAACAGAAAAAAATTCAAAATCGAAATACGAAATTTATAAACCACCAATTGTGTATTAATTTCGATTTTTATAACGCAGATTCATTTAGTAGCATGGGCACGAGCAGGGGCAGGGTGGGGGTGGGGCAGGTTCCGGGCATGGGGGCTGACAGGGGCAAGGGCATGGGCATGGGGGTGGGGGAGGAGCGGGCTGCGGGCACTGACAGGGGGTGTAAACAGTTGCTGGTCCCGTGCATGGGGGACTGGGCCTCCCAATGCAAATGGCTGGTGGGTTGATGCATGGTTGACCAGCTTCCCCGAAGCAGACAGTACTCCCGTCGCAGGTACTGTAGCAGCGCCAGGGAGCGGCGGCCGCGACGCTGATGAGTGCTAGAAACGACATAAGCGATAAAAAATGGGTCATTCTTTGGCCAAAGAATTAGCATTGTCATTCAACGTGGCAATGCTGCCAGTCTTCTGCGCACGTTTCCGGATGACAGTGATGCGGACGAGAACTTTGACGCCTCGTCGTCCTCTTGTTTTTGTATTAATTTGTATAGTTAGTAATTTATTTTAGTATCATTCCTATTAAATTTAATATTAAAATTTGAAAACGACGATGAAATGAAAGGAATGGGTGGAACTGGAGTCCTTTATCCAGTTCAGGTTGGCATAAAAAGAATAAAATAAAACTTTCTGAATTAGAAAAAAAATATGGATGTAAAATAAAATATATGTAGGAAACTAGAAAACAGAAAAAAATATAGAAAGAAAATAGATCTCATAAAAGCCTACCTTTTAAGGTTGAAACCCTAAACAGGAAATAACTAACTAGGCTGATGGATTTTTAAGAGGGTAGGAAAACAGCCTTGTTTCCCCGAAGGGTTGGGCAGAGGTGCACCTATACTACACCTACATTTCGCCTGCTATGTTTAAGTCCCATGTGATAGGGGGCGAGCCTATTGCCATCAACCAGGCACAAATTCAGACTCCAAGCTCCTACTGAGAAATTCCAGACACAGAGTTGGCTGTACTCCAGCTATGGGAATGATAACAGGCTGGTTAACATCAATCTATACCTACTTTTTATAAAACTGTAGACAGGTCAATTCTGTACATTGAATATACATTCAAAATTAATATTGGAGGATGAATGGTGATCGATACTGATGCCAAAAATGCAATCAGTAAATTTTTTGTCTGTCTGTCTGTCTGTCTGTATGTGCACGCATGGGTCAAAAACTACTGAAGGGATTTTAACCAAACTTGGTGCGATTGTAGTCCATACTCCTGGGCAGGTTATAGGTTATATAACATAATGCTAAGACATAAAGGAGCTGAGCAGTGACGATAAATTTGAAGCAAGTCGGATGAAAATGCGCTTTCGAGCTCTTATCCTCGCATACGTTGACCAAACACCAAAAGTAAGTTCCCGCAGGATATTTTCCAACCTCCATGCGGGCAAAGCCGCTGGTAAAAGCTAGTATAATAATAATATTCCACAACTATCACACAACGCCATCTAGTCCCAAGCTAAGCAGAGCTTGTGTTATGAGTACTAGACAACTGATAAACATACTTATATATTTCTAAATACATACATATCATAGATAAATTACACCCAGACACAGAACAAATGATCGTGCTCATCACACAAACATTTGTCCTGTGTGGGAATCGAACCCACGACCTCCGGCATAGCAGTCAGGGTCACTAACCACTGGACCAACAGACCTGTCAAAATATGCCTGCCTTTTCTCAACTATGTTGTGGTCAAAGGGACAGCCTATCGCGTGATTGTTCGAAAGAGATACCGTGACCCTGGCACATGGGCAACTGAAGGAACACGGGTGGGTTTTAGTCAGTAAAAGTCTGACACGCCCTCCCGCTCCGCCCGGAGCGGGAGAAGTCATTTGATGAATTCCCATCCTGAAAAAAAAAAAAAGGGACATCCTAGCTGAACTTTACTACCCTGACTGGGTAACACGATACCACTTTGTAAGACTGGTTGTCAGACTATTTATCTGTTGACTAGCCGTAACCAGTGTCAAATATTTACGTATGACAGACGGGACCAACGGCTTACCGTGCTTTCAAAAGCACGGAGGGGTTTCGATACCTGTTGTGGTATGGTTTTTTTTTAATTGTAGGTGCATCGTCTTCACATACATATAATTTGATTAATATTGTATACAAAAACTGAAAACTATTTTAAAAGAGTAACGGTGGAGTTTCTTGCCCATACGAATCTACCTTTTGGAAGGGACAACTAGAATCAATTCTATTTTCATGTAACTGTTGACGTTCAAAAGTGCCTTTTTTGACCTAATAAATGCTTTGACTTTGATATGTAATGGAGTGATGGAAGGCAAGACTAAAAGTTAGATATAAGTAGTCAGATTTTAACTTACCAAGAACCAAGAATGCCTGTAGACCCATTTTGCCTTTCAGTGCATAATTTGGTTGTGAAGACTTCTTTTATACTTTTAAGTCTAACATATTATGAATTGGTCTGCTAACTGTGAAAATTATCGAAGATTAAGTTAAACGTAACATCACGGTTGTTTGAAGGACGTTGGGTGAGCTGATAACATGTAGCTTCACGCTAGTATTGCTCAGAGGGGTTGCAGAGATGTTTAGGGATTGGGCAATACGTGTGAGTGTTCACGGTAATCCCTACTTCGAGTACTGCTTCTTCTGATCGGGGTTCCGGGGACAATGAAAATCGGAGTGCGTTTACTGAATATATTTCGCGTGATCCCAGATAGAACCGTTCGCCCGGACCAGTGCGCAGTAACAGGTCGTTCCCAAGCGTACATCACGCGTCCATACAATTTGCTAACCTTGCACTCTGCCTTACATACCTACATGTGTCCCTCCAGATGTGTAGTTTGCCTAAACTTTACCGACGAGAAGAAATGAAGAAAGAAAAATGCGTTCATAGGCATATTAGCAAAAAAAAGACACCTTAAAACTACATAGTACATAAACTCATGCCTTTGTCCCATTGGGGTAGGCAGAAACTATAGAATGCCACCTGCTAAGATCCATATATAAATCTTTTGCTTCGTTAGTGTAAGGGCGATATTATGTTCTCCTATTGCGTGTCTTTCCGGCGTGTCCAGTCACATCTGCCTTGTAAATACCTTTTATTAGCCGTCCTTCATTAATCCTCTCAACATGACCAAATCATCTTAGCATTTTAAATTTTTATCACTACATCTTCTTTTAAACCGCACAGTTGTCTTATCACATGATTCCTCAGCTTATCATTCACAATCACACCACACATGCTTTGCAAGAAACGCAATTCCACAACATTTATTCTACATAAATGCCTCTTTTCCCATTCCTTAAAACTATAAAAACAATGTTTATAATCCGAGGGAGCCACAGTCCAGCCCAACCCTGATATTTAGCTGCAGTCCACGAGTAGCAGGTGCTAGAATAATATATAGTCCTCCAGACTATATGTCAGCCATGGCGGCATGTATGGCAATCTCAACGGAGACTAGCCATCGGCGCAAGAGATATTATAGTGCAGATGTGTGTGCGCAGACACAGTGTGGACACTCACTGTTCCCTCACTCTCATAGTCCGATGGAACGGCAATCCGACACGACCCGAGAGAGATCAGGCAGAATAATAAACACATAGGGAAGTCGAGGAGCATATGATATCGACCCTTTTTTTTGGATGGGAAATCATCAAATGACTTCTCCCGCTCTGGGCGGAGCGGGAGGGCATGTCAAACTTTTACTGACTAAAACCCACCCGTGTTCCTTCAGTCGCCCATGTGCCAGGGTCACGGTGTCTCTTTCGAACAATCTCGCGACCGTGGCAAGATGATATCGATTTGTAGATCATAAGTTCGAACCTAGGTGGGCGATTTACTTTGTCTACCTAATTTCCCGTGTGTTATGTTCCGCGTGCTGCCGGACGTAAAGAATATCACCATCCAATTTCTTCCTGTGGGTGTCGTAGAAGGCGACTAAGGGACTTACTAGAGAATGGGCAGCAGCGTTCTCTATGCATTTTACCACCATACTGCGATCGCCAACCCGCCTGCCAAGCGTGGCGATTATGGAAAACCCCCCCTTTGGCCCGGCTTATGTCCAGCAGTGGATGTTTTTCGGTTGAAATGAAAATGATAATGTTGGTGACATAAGTTCATCGTTTTTCCGAAGATAGTCGATGATTCTCGAAGCAATTTTCTTCAGTATTTGACTGGATTTTTTAAGTGTGATTTGTCGAAACCTAGACAAAGTGAATAAGCCACAACACAGAAATGCCAAAATAACTTCATGTCAATCAGTATATTTTGCCAGGGTCGCGGATTTGTTCGAAAGTGTTACCCCTGGCATAAAGGCAACTGAAGGAACACGGGTGGGTTTTAGTCAGTAAAAGTCTGATACGCCCTTTCGCTCCACCCACAATGGGAGATGTCATTTGATGATTTCCCGGGCACAAAAAAAATCAGTACATTGATCGTTTTGTGAGACAAGGATAGAAGAATAATTTCGTATAATTATATGAAACATCTCCATTTTACAAACCGTCTCTCGAGTAACAGTATTTGCATTATCATTTCTTACGAGGGGTCGAGGCGCTGCGCGCTGCGTGCTGAAACACAGGCTATAAACCTAGTTCGGCAGCAGATGCTAACAATTAGACACAATTATTGTAAATGATTTACTCTTAAGCATATGTTTTATGTAGCTAAGACAAATTGTGTAACATGTAGGTATATTCTTTTTTGGTCTAATAAATAAATACGAGTATATTATTATTATTTTATTATCTGCCAGGCTTTACCCAATTATTTTGAGGTTGGCTTCCAGTCTCACCGAATTCACCTAAAGAGGTACCAGTATTTTACAGCGTGCGACTGTCATGGTTCATAACTTCATATATTAGTAATAGGTACTTATGATAATGTCAGTTGTATGTCCTTACGGCAATGTCAGCTTTTCATTTTTCTGAACAAAATTTTTCATCAAATGTAAAAATTCATGGTCTTCCTTTTATTTTTGACACTATGTTATTTAGCAAAAAATTATCCTTATGATGAAGCCTTTCGATCGGTATTATAAAACTACAGGGTGATTATTTTTCTCGGGTAACGGGTTCGATTCCCGGTTTAACCATGCAATTATTTAAATATCTATGAATGCAGTTTAAATTGTTTTTAAAATTTAAATAATGTCTTCTTTCAGTAAAATTTTCCATCTACAATATTCAAGGTACTTTCCCTTCATGTGGCATATCCGTGGGACGCCCTGTATACTTCATCACGCCTTTGTCACCGCCGGCTTACCACTGGTATTAGAACCAAATGGTACATAACAATGGGAAGCGACCAGACTGCATGTCATTGTTTCCTTGGAAGGTGGGTAGGCCTCTGGTGTTGGACGCAACCTGTGGGTCGACACAGGTTGTATCATCCTTGTGACCCTTGCGCCATCTCATGTTTCTAGCACGGCGGGCTGTGCTGGCGCCGCTGCTGCAGCTGCTGAGACTCAAGCGGCGCAAATACTGTAACCTTATAGGTCAATACAGATTTGAGTCATTTGGCGATGAAACGCTCGGGTCATGGGGCCCGAGTGCGCGTCTCCTTTTTAAAGAAATTTCGCATCGAATGGTCAACACTTCACGTGACCGGATTTTTTGGCCAAAGAATTAGCATTGCCATTCAACGTGGCAATGCTGCCAGTCTTCTGGGCACGTTTTCGGATGAGTTTTTCGACGCCTAAGTGTCCGTGTGACGACAACATAGAAGAAATATAGTTACAAGTTCTCAATCCGTCATATCACACGCCCAAAGCAAAACAAAAGTTAAAAAAAAAAACAATAGAAGTTTGTTATATTGATGCTCAACCGAGCGAGCGCTTATAGTTCATTTGTGAGTTAAAACAAAGTACAAACGCTTTAGGGTATAAAAGGTCCAATCCTTTAGTGGTTTATACACAAGGTTGTCAACCATGGGGCGTCTAACGGCATTGGGTATAATAGGTATCTAACCATTTTATTATTTCGTCATTTATTAACTTTATATATCAGCTGTTCAGAGAGGTCAACTTTCTGCAAAGTTTTGGTTACTTAGAACGTCTCTATCTTTATCATCTGTCTAGCCTTTTCTCTAACTGTGTTGAGGTCAGCTTACAGTCTTACTGGATACAGTTTAGACCATCTCTATGAATAACGGTTTAAGAGAAAAATAAGACATTTTCTGAAGTCATTTGTACTTCTACTAAAGAAAGAAATCTGTGTTTTAATTGCGTTTTTTAAAGTTGCTTTTTAAGTACTGTAAAATGGACTTTCTCTGACGAAAAGGGAGGATTTTTAAACCTAATGGGGTTATATTTTAACGACCTTTTGCCAGATATAATATCGAGTATCTCAATATCTCCGTGTGTTCCGTACATAAACAATAGCGCCATCCCATCTCTTCCCGTGTCGTAAAAGGCGACTAAGGGACTTACTAGAGAATGGACAGCAGCGTTCTCTATGCATTTTACCACCATACTGCGATCGCCAACCCACCTGCCAAGCGTGGCGATTATGGCAAACCCTCCCATATTTGAGGACGCATATGTCCAGCAGTAGAAGTCTTCCTGCTGTAATGATGGTCTCAATGTCTCAATCCTTGCTTACAAACCACCTTGAAGACGTAAGTGGAACAGTGCGAGTAACGTCTACAAAACTTTGATCGTACGCAACCATGTTCAGGTCTGTCTTCCAGTCAAAATAGGAGCGACGGTCTATTAGACCTCCACGAGCCATTTATTGGGTAACACGATACCCCTTGGCAACACTGGTTTGTAAACATCCGGTCGTTTGAGTACCCGTAAGGACTGTCAACGCTCTATGAATGGTCGGGACAAAAAGCTAGGGTACTAACTAATGTTTTTTTTTTTTCAGCATTGGTAGCTTCAGCGGCAGCGGCGCCAGCGCCCCAGTACTGCGGGTGTGTCCCGCCCCCTCCGCCGTGTCCTTGCCCGCCCCCGCCACCACCCTGCCCGCCCCCCGTACCTCCGCCATGCCCTTGTGACCCCTGCGCTCCTCCAGCTTGTAAGTATTTCTGACTTTCATATTTATTCATTGCCTTGTATTGGACTAGTATCTGACGTGCTGGTAAGGGATGATACTGTTGGCAATGGTGTATACATGCTTATTATTAATCCGTGCCATTTATATCGGCACTTGCGAATTACGCAACACACTGACGTCATGGAAATCCTACATCGCGCAAGTAAAGTTTACCGCGCATCTAGCACATTATGAACGTAGTTTGTTCAAAATCAAAGATCTGCCGAGACTGAAGGTTTAGCGTGCTTTACGAGGCATGGAGGAGTCTTGATAAGTAATGGATGGTCACCCATCCACTAACCGACCGCGGTAAGCATAACTTAACCTTCGACCAACCCTTGCAGCATGTTTTCATGTAGCTATCTAGTAATAAGTCCACAGGTTTTTTTTTTTCCATTAATTCCCAGTACCAGTACGAGTTAGTTCACAAAGATCTCATCAAATATCACTACTAAAGATTCTATTCCTTCCAGCACCATGTGGCGATGGACCAGTCAAGGTATTGCTGCAGAAGAACTGCGTGCCTGAACGTCTGAGGGCCGCCGGCTTCCAGGAGATCGCCGTCCCCGGAGGAACGTTCTTCATCAGCGCATCCCCCGACGTGATCATCCAGCCACCCCCGATCCTGGTGCGACCTCCTCAACAGGCTCCCATCACACCCCCGGCTCTGACCGTCCAGCCACCGTGTTTGCCCCCCGTGACACCACCCCCGATCTGTGTGAGGCCACCTCCTCTGCCGCCGATAACGCCTCCTCCAGTGTTGGCTCGTCCTGGACCAGTTCCTTGCGTACAGCCTCCTCCTCTAGTAGTGAGAGTGCCGAAACCAGCAGCTATCCAGCCAGCGCCGATCAGCGTGAGTCAGCCACGCCCGGCCCCGATCAACCCACCCCAGATTGTGGTGAGGACTCCTAAGCCGCAGACCATCCAGCCTCCTACCATCTGTGTATCGACCTCCTCACTGCAGTCGCAGTTAGGCCTCCAGTCTCTGCAGTCACAGCTTGGTCTCCAGGGTCTTCAAGGGCAGTCATGTGGATGCCTGCAGCCGGCACCGAGCCCGTGCCCCAGCCCCTGCCCGTGCCCCTGCGAGCCTCCCCCACCCCCGCCGTGCCCCTGTGAGCCATTACCCCCACCTTGCCCCTGCCCCTGCGAGCCACCACCGTGCTCGCCATGCTAAATAACAAAAATTACGGAATTATTTTTAAAACGCCCCCATTTTACGCCCACTGCTAAGATTGATAATGACCCGAACGGGGCACTTAAAGGTTGAAAGGAGAAAGCTTATAAACCGTCGCCTGAGCACCACCAACCGAGGTATTAATGTAGAAGAGTGCAGAAGACTGGCTTATACCTCACACACTCCCTTTGAACTCGCTAGAACGCTGAACATAAGCAAGAACCACAGTATAAGAAAGCAAAGCAGTGATACAACATTCCAGTTGGTACCAAATGGTCCTACTGGAATATATGTCCTTCACGGGGTCGTTTTTAGAGATAAGTCCAATGTTTATTTTAGTATGCTTCGAAGATCTCTTAAACGGTTTCTTTACAAAAAACTAAAGCATGTGATAATGGTACATTAGTGGTTAGACAATTGCCCGTATGAGTTTTGAATGTGTGTCGTTTACAAATGTATATTATAAGTATTTATGTATTTTAATAACGAATTAATATACGCATATATATATTACACATTTTGTTTTCTTTTTTGTTATTTGTTACTTCGTCATCATCATCATCCTCAGTCCAACTACATCCACTGCTCTCCAAACCTCTTTTTTCTCCTACCAATCCCGACGCTCCAGTACCAGCCTCAACTAGGTCCTATCTGTAATGGTAACAATACCGTCCGCACATTGCGTCACCAGACGACAGACTCTTCGTCTTCCATGCTTTGGACGCTACGGCTTTCCTGCTTCACTTCGCCAGGTGTCCTGCAAAACTCAACTTGAGTTTCACAGCTCCTTTTTCAATATCAAAAATCGCCCATTGCAAAGCGTACCTAGTAGATACTTACGGATACTAACAGGCAAGGAACTCCACGGACACTTAATAAAATCAAAATATTGGTAAAACATTTTCCAGTTAAAATTATACACCTGACAATGATGAAGAACGGCTTGCACGTTAAAGCGTTAAAGGTAAACAATAAATAACCAGAAAGTGAGAAAGCGTGTTTTTTTTTTAACTATTATTTATTTTCTATTTTTTAGGGTGTTTCTTATTTTGAGACGTATGTCAGCGTAGTTTTAGAAGACAGTTTTTTTGCTGTCCTGGTAACCCTGGCAAGGATAATGGCACAAATTTATAAAATTGCCTGGCAAGGATAGTGAAATTATTGCATTGTCATCGGTCTTTGACAGGTGTGCAAAGATTGAATGAAATCTAGTCGTTTAAAGTGGATCAAAATCGAGCTATAAGGAGTCGGTTACAAACAAACATACAAGTGAAGCGAATATAAAGCGTGTAAAAAGGATTGACTACTGAGATGACGACTAACAATGAAGTATGGAAGTAGAAGAAGACATCATGTTGCGCTGAACACTTTGGAATCAAATGAGTTAGTGACTTCAGAAGGGTAATAGCGTAACTTGCTATCAGTAGGAATCGGTTCCATTTTAATAGATAAACAACACTCATTGCGTTATTTACGTTGCTGAGCCGACAATTTATTCGAACAATTGACGCAGTGAATTACAAATAATCTTCAATACGATTCAGATTCTGATAGATAGTATGTTCCGCAATTAGGGTCACCAGACCGGGGTCCGGGCCGGACCGGGGTTATTTTTGTATGTTTCTGGTCTTACTGTGCGTCATGTTTGCCGCAGATAAACATATTTTCTTTCTTTCTTTTTCTTTCTAGGGTGCTGATCTGAAGGCAACTGATGAAAATTTGGAACTTTATCATAACGTACTGAAAGTAAATCAGAACTCATATTTAATATTAGTATATTTAAATTATAGACAGTAAACAAATAAAAAATGGCTTGTATATTCTGAGAGTAGTGATAGCCTAGAGGAAATGGCTCCGGCTTACGAATACGGTCATGGGTCCAAATTCAGGCATACGCTTTTTTTTTGTGTAAATACCAACATAAAATTCGAAGACATATTATGTAAAAGCTACCAAGGAGAAGGCGTTTCTCAGAAGTGGGAACATTATAGGCTAATAATGGTGTGTGAAATCTGGGATTCAAAAAGTAAACTAAGTGTACCGCAAGGTTCATTACTTGGTCTGTTCCTATTTTTGGACCCGAATTCACTTTTTAATGATAATAATCGGCCTGTATTATCCCACTGTAGGGCAAAGAATCAATTTTATCAATATCCATAAGGACCAATCCCTCATGTAGGCGTCGAGTTCGTCCCGCCATCTACGCCTGGGTCTTCCGCGATACCATTTGACGTTTTCTGGAACCCATATTGTGGTAGTCTTAGCCCACAATGCATCCGACATGCGGCAAATGTGTCAAGCACAGTCTTGTTTAAGCTTGGCTGCTTTTTGGGTGACGTTTATGATTTGTATCTTAGAGTGCAGTATCATGTTCCTTATCCGATCATTAAGATGAACAAATCAAAAATAAAAGTAATTTATTCAAACTAGGCTGAGAGTCATAATATACATAAACCGCTTCATATAATTTACAATAGATGCTTGTGTGAAGGGGTGTTCCCTGAAGTATGGAAACGGGCCAATATAACGCCAGTACACAAGGGTGGCTCGAAACATGATATTGAGCAATATCGACCAATTTCAATTCTATCGACCTTGTCAAAGCTATTTGAAAGACTCGTACATAACGAAATCTACCCAGTTTTACACAACGTTTTAATTTCTGAACAACATGGTTTTGTTACGCGCCGATCTACTGTTTCCAATTTATTCATCTTTACCAACCACGTTTTTGAAAACATGGATAGACGTTTGCAAGTGGACGCTGTTTACATAGATTTCAAAAAGGCCTTTGACAAGGTCGACCATGAAATCTTACTTAATAAAATTGCATTTAATGGCATACGGGGAAATTTGCTCCGGTGGTTTTCATCCTACATTAAAAATAGAACACAGAAGGTTGTTGTAAGTGGCCATCAATCTGATTCAGTATCTATAACTTCGGATGCACCACAGGGTTCCATTCTGGGACCACTCCTTTTTAATTTATATATGTATAAGTGATATTGGGAAATGCTTCTTAAATACTAAATTTTTTATGTATGCTGATGATTTAAAAGCTTTTAAAACAATTACTACTATAGCTTAAAGTTGCAAGAAGACTTAGATAGACTCTCAGCATACTGTCTGGATAACAAACTACACTTAAGCATCTCCAAATGTCATTATATAAACTTCACGAAAAACAAATTTATCACAAATTTTAAGTATAAGCTAAATAATGCCCTGCTTAATAAGACATCTATTGTGAGAGATCTTGGTGTTTTGCTGGACAGTAAGTTATCTCTTAATCAGCATGTAGAAAGAATTGTTAACAATTCGTTTAAGATATATGGTTTTGTCATGAGATCTTCAACTGAGTTCAAACGGCCCTCCACCTATATTTACTTATATATAATAATAATAATATAATATATTCCACAATTATTACACAACGCCATCTAGTCCCAAGCTAAGCAGAGCTTGTGTTATGGGTACTAGACAACTGATAAACATACATATATATTTCTAAATACATACATATTATAGATAAATTACACCCAGACACAGAACAAATGATCGTGCTTATCACACAAACATTTGTCCTGGGTGGGAATCGACCCCACGACCTCCGGCATAGCAGTCAGGGTCACTAACCACTAGACCAACAGGCCAGTCGAAGACGTTTGTGCGCTCGCAGCTCGATTATGCGGTCCCAATCTGGAACCCGTTTTATAAGAAATACATAGATATGATCGAGAAGGTCCAGCGTAAATTTCTTCGTGCCATGTGCACCTATAGGTGCTATAAAAAGCGTTTGTCATATTCACAATTACTTAACAAATATAATATGTTAACATTGGAATCTAGACGTAAGTTTCTTGAAGCCAACATACTACATGGTATTGTTCATAATCACTTTGATTCCATTGATCTGACCAGTAAGTTATGTTATGTGGTCCCCCGCACTGTAAATAAGCGTAGCATCCGTGCAGGCACATTGTTTGCTTTAAATAGCTGTCGGACTAATTCAGGATTGCGCTGCCCTATTCGTCGTATGGTGGAATCTTATAATCGCAACTTCATTGATATTGATATCTTTATATGTTCTAAATCGAAATTTAAGTCCAATGTTTTTAAAATCTTATCTAATGATAATAAGAAATAGTGAGAGTCCACAATTTTTAACAATTTTAACTGTTTCAATTATTTTAAATAATTAATTGTAGTTTTTATACTATCATTTCCTTTTTTTGTAATAATCTAAATCTTTATTTGTGATAATAAGAATCCAATCCCATATATTTTTAATGTTATCAAAAATTCATATATATGTATTTTAGGTTTTTTTTAATTTTTTGTCATTATTCAACTGTATTGTATTTTAATAATCATTTTTTTTTTATTTTATATACCGTTGTTGTGCTACTCTAGTGGCACTTTTTTACCATATTTGAATTAAGTAAACATGCGGATAATGTAGTGGGCTACAATATTGTTAATACTAATTATGAGCCTGTATTATTGTAATATGTAAACATTTTATATTGTAGCTATTTATTGTCCCATAATAAATAAAATAATATAAAATAACTTTTTGAACGTCAAAGTTACATCAGACAGTCTCCCAAAACGCCCGCCCTTCACCACTTCCTAGAGTTCCGAGGATACTACGCTTCATCGCTCGGTGGCAGACATCGACCCTGGTCCTCTTCTGAACTGTCAAAGACCAGGTTTGAGCGCCGATGGAATTAATGATACGGAGAATGCACATGCCCATTAATTTGCATTTATGACCTATTGGAAGATGATGGTTTATTAAAGTGCCGTCTTGACCCTGACCAACGTTTGTTCACGATCATAATAATCTTCTATTCAATTAAATTGATTGTTCAATTGAAATGCGTCTAGATTAACTATAATATTCATTTCTTATCTCTACACCAATTTACTTTTTAGAGTAAAGCTCCATTAACACAGATAAGATATTGGGTATGCGAGGAGTTATATGTATTAAAAATTCATATTCAAAATATTTATTTGCAAGAAATACATAATTTACAAGGGAAGATCCCAATGATTGCTCTACGAGAAGTCAGCCTCTTTCTAGCGTCTGTTAAGTGGCACTATGCTCGCTCCTGATAACATGAAACTCATATTAAGACTAGCTACAGTCCGTGACTTCGTCTGCGTCATATTTCATGCTCTTCCGACCCATCTTGTCGCATCACCTGTTTTTTTTTTAGGAATGCTACCTTTTTTTTTGCAATTCAACCTATGAGGTTGTCGGCTACTGATCCGGAGCTTGCCTGTGACTGCCTAAAGCGACTACCCGCTAAGGGCACCCCCTGTTGGGTACGGACCTCAGCTTAGGGCATCGCTAAAGGCAGCAAGGGACGGGCTGGATCGGAATGTTTTGTTATTTAGGGACGAATTTGAGCCTTCAGCGACGCGGGCTGGCTTGTACAAGGGTCTGAGCAGACATGGATTGGGACGTCGCGGTGTGTCTTGGTGGTGACGACGGAAAGACAGCGGTCTGTGACGTTGTGTCTTGCAAGTGCTAGTGAGTTTACTATTCTCCTGGAGAAGGGGTTTTTTTTTCAGGATGGGAAATCATTAAATGACTTCTCCCGCTCTGGGCGGAGCGGGAGGGCGTGTCAGACTTTTACTGACTAAAACCCACCCGTGTTCCATCAGTTGCCCATGTGCCAGGGTCACGGTATCTCTTTCGAACAATCACGCGACCCCGGCAGGCATCGGTCCTAGTAGACCCCTACACTGCTGCTGACATCTCTTTGAGGCGCGCGTGGAACACTACGCGCCGTCAACACGGGCCTGGTCCTTACCGGGCGGCGAGCTACCCATTGCTCGCCACCCGCAAGCTCGCGCCTACGGTGGCCGGGAGTCCGCAATCGATGGAGGAGGGTTATAGCGTCTTCGCCTGCCCACGCTATTTATTTCGTAATTGCTCCAATCAGTACATCCTGTCAGGGTCGCGGATTTGTTCGAAAGAGTTACCGTGGCCCTGGCATAGGCAACTGAAGGACCACGGGTGGGTTTCAGTCAGAGCGGAGCGGAAGGGCGTGTCAGTAAAAGTCTGACACGCCCTTCCGCTCCGCCCAAAACAGGAGACGTCATTTGATGATACCCACTCACAAAAAACAACTATACCCGACATAGCCCGAAGAATTGCCATACTTGAGTGTCAGTTGGCAGAGCACATTAATCGCAGAGCAGATGGCCGATGGGACCGATTCTGGAGTGGCGACCGCGTACCGGAAGACGTAGAGTTGGAAGGCCTCCAACAAGGTGGACCGATGACCTTGTGAAGGCCGCAGGAATCCGCTGGATGCGGGAAGCACAAAACCGGTCGAAGTGAGCAGAGAGGATATTTTGTTAAATCTCACATATTTAAGTGAACTATGTATAGATTATACAATTTCAATCTTTTTTTTTTATGTATGACCACGCATAACTTTTTACATAGTAGTCCGATTGTGATATTTGTTTTATTGGAAAGGGTATACTCCGAAGGTGGTCCCATATAAATTTGGAAAACAAAATCGAACTCCAAGGGTCGGAAAACAGGGGATGATTGATTGTTTACTCACTGATTGTTATGTAAAACCACGCATAACTTTATACAGAGTAGTCCGATTTTGATAATTCTTTTTTTGTTGGATAGGGTATATCTTGCCAAGTATTATAAGTACATTAAAGCCACAAAAATTATAAAATAAAAATAAAAAAAAATTAAACCGCCGAAAATACTGAAAAGCAAAAAATAATAAACCTTAAAATTATGAGTCGGCGCTGAAAAATCAATGAACAAAGATCATTCATATTTGAGAAATAAATTTCTTAAAACCGAAACTCTTCAGATTTACATAATTATTTTCTCTCGTCCACAACTTCATCAGCGAATCAGTATTAAATGTAACCTATGTCCATCCATAGATAAGTTATGGTCTATCTATAGATGTGCCATCAATTTAAGCGTGAAAGCCGCTGGCGCGGCCGAAGCCGCTGGCAAGAGCTAGTATAATATATACTACTAAGGAAGAGTTCATGCAACGTACCTACTTACGAGTCGAGCGCTCCAGTTCGATGCCCTTTGGCCGAGTTATGTACTTGAATAGTTGAACAGAATAATTGGCTACTATTAACTCTTGTCAGGCTGATTGGTGTTCGCAGCAGTGGCGTACCTAATCCTAAGTGAATCCCAGTACAAAAATATATATATATATATACCCGGTATATTATAATTGTATCACAATATACCGGGGCCCTTTGTTCCCAACTGCGGCGTATTTTCTTGCCCAATAACTGGGTCGTGGAGATCAGATGTGCAGTCATCCACACTTCCACACTATCCACACTTCCACACTAATATTATAAATGCAAAAGTAACTCTGTCTGTCTGTCTTTCTGTCTGTCTGTCTGTCTCGCTTTCCTGCTAAAACTCCTGAACCGATGTAAATGAAATTTGGTACACAAATAGTTTAGAGCCTGGGAAAGGACATAGGCTACTTTTTAGCCCGGTAATACGTTCCCGCAGGATAATTTCCGACCTCCACGCGGGCGAAGCCGCTGGCAAAAGCTAGTCATTCATAATTCCACCCGACATATGTCCATTGCTGGACATAAACCTCCTTAAGGGGGTGAGTGGGCTACTTGCTATAATCGCCACGATTGGCAGGCGGGTCCGCGATCCTTTATGGTGGTAAAATGCATAGAGAATGGTGCTGCCTATTCTCTGGTAGTCGCTTTATCTATACTAATGTTATAAAGCTGAAGAGTTTGTTTGTTTGGTTGAACGGGCTAATCTCAAGAACTACTGGTCAGAATTGAAAAAATCTTTTTGTGTTGGGTAGCCTATTTATTGAGAAAGGCTAAGGGTTATATAACATCACGCTACAATCAAAAGGAGCGGAGCAGCAACGAAAAATGGACGAAAACTGGTAGGCAATTCGATGCGACGGGAAGAGTCAGAGGAGCAAAAATTTGACGCGGACGAAGTCGCGGGCAGAAGCTAGTGTTAAACACTAGTATACAGTTACATCCGGGTGGACTGGAAACCAATCCCGTCTTAGTCAGGAAAAGGCGACTACCATGGCGAACCTCAACTACGAGAAAATGTTTTATTTTGTTTTACAAAATACCTACCTATATAAAATGACATCCAGGGTTGGGAGGTTACAGCTGTCATTGTTCAGCCCTTTTGTAGGATATTGCAAGCACGAGCGAAGCAAGCCAGAAAATTTGCGTATCCCAACTCGGATGGGTTACATTTTCCGTGTGAATTTCCTAAATGAAGGCAATAGCTTTTTTTTTTGGGTGGGAAATCATATAATGACGTCTCCCTTTCTAGGGTGGAGCGGAAGGGCGTGTCAGACTTTTACTGACTAAAACCCACCCGTGTTCCTTCAGTTGCCTACATGCCAGGGCCACGGTAACTGAAGGCTTGGCTTTGAATAGCGCCTGTAGCTTTTTTAAGCCATAAAGTTTTCTTTTTTATTAGGGTTCCGTTGCCAAATGGCAAAAAACGGAACCCTTATAGATTCGTCATGTCTGTCTGTCCGTCTGTCTGTCTGTCTGTCTGTCTGTCTGTCTGTCCGTCCGTATGTCACAGCCACTTTTCTCCGAAACTATAAGAGCTATGCTGTTGAAACTTGGTAAATAGATGTATTCTGTGAACCGCATTAAGATTTTTATACTAAAATAGAAAAAAAACAATAAATTTTGGGGTTCCCCATACTTAGAACTGAAACTCAAAAACATTTTTTTCATCAAACCCATACGTGTGGGGTATTTATGGATAGGTCTTCAAAAATGGTGTTGAGGTTTCTAATATCATTTTTTTCTAAACTGAGTAGTTTGCGCGAGAGACACTTCCAAAGTGGTAAAATGTGTGTCCCCCCCCCCCCGTAACTTCTAAAATAAGAGAATGATAAAACTAAAAAAAATATATGATGTACATAACCATGTAAACTTCCACCGAAAATTGGTTTGAACGAGATCCAGTAAGTAGTTTTTTTTTAATACGTCATAAATCGTAAACTGCAATTTACCTTTCATTCAATCAACTCAAATATAAAAATTTTAAATAAATCATTTATTTCATAAACATAAACCTTATGTACATAAACCGAGGATACCTACAGATTTGTACGGAACCCTCGGTGCGCGAGTCCGACTCGCACTTGGCCGGTTTTTTTTCATTAAATTTTTACTCATGACGGGTGTTTTCAATGAGAATTTTAGGTGTTGGATAATATTTCCGGAATTTTTGCTTACACAAGGAGCTTAGCTTAGAGGCCCGTATAATTGATACGACTGATAGGGCGGTAGCTACACCCCCTTTTTTCTGGTTGGGAAATCATCAAATGACGACTACCGCTCTGGGCGTGTCAAACTTTAACTGACTAAAACCCACCCGTGTTCCTTCAGTTGCCTGTATGCCAGGGCCGCGGTAACTTCGAACAAATCTCACGACCCTGGCAGGTAGCTACGCCCCTGGGTCGCAGTATGTTGATATAGATAAAATACAGCAATTGATCAACCTAGCCGTTTCCTAACTCTGTTGGGATCAGCTTGCAGTCTTCCAGATGTGAATGAAAACGCCGGAAAAGACGGGAAAACTGTTATCTTCACCATAATCTGCTTACCTTTTCCCAACTCTGTAAGATCGGTTTTCAGTCTCACCGAATGGAGCTGAATATTAGTATTTTTAACCCCCGATGCAAAAAGAGAGGAGCGATTTCAATAAAAATTGTATTAAAGGTGACTTATGTGCGAGTGTTCTTAGACATGTTTGATGAAAATCGGTTGAGCCGTTTAAAAGTTGTGGGGGAGAAAGTGGGGAAGAGTAACCGAATGTCAGCAAATATACTCGAGTGGGGTCTCAAATGAAAGCGCGCTGAAAGAGAATATTGATGAATTAATCGAGAGTGTTCTTAGCTTCGTTTTATTTTACATTATAATAAGTATGAACCTATAAAAAGCAGAAAATAAAAAATAAAAAATTTTAAAACCCCCGACACAAAAACCTAATTTCCCTTTAAAAAGTAACACATAATAAAAAATAAAAAAAACTCAATCTTAAAGTACCTAAGTATGTTTAAATCATTCAAAAAAAATTCGTCGCGTTGGGGGACCGCTCCGCGAGGGCAGGCGTCGTTGACGGTCGCATCCTAAATGCAATATTTTGAGGTAATTTTATAAAAGTTTTCTTTTCTTAATTTACATGGAGCGGCTGCCTATGGGATCTTCACAACCCATCATCATTATCTTTGCGATATCACAGATGCATCCTTTCGGAGCCTTTCTTTCCTACTCTAAACCCTTCACTTCGGACAGTCTACTACATCCCGAATGGTATGTCAGTCTGGTAGGTATAGTATGTCAATACCCAGTCAATGGGTAATCAATTAAGAAGATAAATGCGACTAACAAAAGGTATTTACAGGACATATAGTGACCTTATTGGTGATGTTCTTCAGAAAGGTAAGTTGCGTGCGTGTGTGACCAGATGTATGAACTTAAACAAAACAAAAGCAGTAAGGATTGTACTGCTTATGAATAGGATATAGAAAAATTATTTTAAAAAACGAATAACTCTCTTATCTACCCATAACAAATTCAAAACGTTTAAATATTATATTTGAAAAAATCTCAAAGTGAAACGGTTACCACTGTCAGTGTTGCAAAACTAAATAATTCCGAATTTAAAAATTATTTCAAAGACCGTTACAAAACATTTATTTGAGGGTGATAATACAGATAGATTTTCTGTAGCAATACGCAACTGAAAATTAACTCTCCCTGTACGGTTATAAGGTTGACTTTAGTATGTAGAGGGCTATTGCAAATGGCGGATATTTGTTTCAAATTTTAAATAATTACAGAGTATAAAAGGTGATTTTTCTGAATCATTTTCATCAGACGATCGAAAAATGGCGAAGGGCAAAGTCATATGGTTATCGGGTAAATATATAGTTCTATATTTCCTTTTATTTGGATTATTTTTTCTTCCCTCGGTTTAAAAATACTTATACTAAGTTCATAGCCCACTACCGAAGTACATTAATAGATAATAACACAATACTTTATTACAAAAAAAAAGTTTAAAAAAGTCGTCTTTGGTTCTGTATTTTCATTTTTAGCCACGGACTTTTTTTACTATCTTAAATACTTTTATATGTAGAAACGACGAATCTATCTGACCTCCAGAACCCAGTAACTGGGTTGTGGAGGTCAGATAGGCAGCCGCTCCATGTGAAATATTGGTATTCAGTTGCATCTGGTTAGATTGGAAGCCGACCCCAACATAGTTGGGAAAAGGCAGGCAGATGATGCTAGAGACAAATAAAACAGCGAATTGTACTTGTTTAGGTCTTATAAATTAAAACTTAGAAAAAAAAAATATTCAAGTTACTACACTATGTACCAGTGGCGAGGCGTAAATTTTTCTAAAAGAGAAGCCGAAGCGAAGTCGGCCTTAACTTACTGACTCATCAATAAAGAATACTTACTATCATTCTAAAATTAATATAGGAATGTAATGAATTAAATACAATTAAATTGAACAGATGAAAACTAATAAAATATGCAATATTCCTCTATGTCGTTCTCGCTGACGCATTTTTCTATACCTGTCTCTGTCATAACCCGTTGTACAGCGGCTTGCTCTCGTACATATCAAGCGGTGCCACGTGACCTAAAGTGACATCATTACGGGATCGCTGTTGTATGAATTTTTAGTTCCCGATTATGACGTTTTGGCGCCGGGTTAATTTAGAACATTTCTCTTTTGTTGTAATACAAAGGTATAAATAACCTTTTTTGTTGTTTGAATGTTATGGTGAATTAAATACCCATAGTGTAACTATATTTATTGACAATAGTAACCACTATTTACATACTATTGTATTTTTAATAGTGATAGAGTTACCAATGCGAATCCCCGAAGGCAAGCCGGTAGGAATCGTGTTATATGGTGCCTTCGCCACTGCTATGTACTCGTATATGGCCGTAGCCCAAAAAAATGATTTATTTTGAGATATCGTAACCAATCTTGTCTAGAAAATTGCGCTAGCTAAATTAATTTGGCCCTGTATTCTTACCCCCACAGTTCTTTTCCTGGGTACTGCGCTGGGGCAGCCGTGCCCACAGCCGGAGCCTCAGTTCCCCTGCCCATGCCCCTGTCAACCCCAGCCTGCCCAGGTCAGCCCTTGTGACGCGTCGCCGGCGCAGCAGATTGGACCGTGCAACCCTTGCGAGCCACCCGTCAACTATGTCTACGGGCAGGCTCCTACTGGTGAGTGAGAGAGAAGGATATATCCCCTGTGAAATATTCAAACCATAAAATAAGCATAAAACTAAATTTTACAATAGAGCCGAAAAAGATTTCTGTAGAACTAAACTTTTGCTCTAGAGACTAGGTTTCCGACGTTGTGTAACTTCGCATTTGATTAATTTTTAGGAGTTTTTGCTAGCCTAGTATGTCGAAGGTGGTCTATAAGGTCGAAAAATGCAAAAAAAAACACCAGTAAAAAAATGTCAGATAATAGGTTTTGAGATTGAACAGCCGATATATGAAGGGATCGAGGGGTCAAGGTACGCGTGCTTCCGTCCGCCGTGGATGAGAGATCATTGTTAAATACCGTGCTTCGGAAAGCACGTTAACTCATTGGTCCCAGCTGTCATTTTATGGATCTTTGATAGTGGTTAAGGGTCGTGAGAGGGTCGACAGCCAGTCTTACCAATTAGGGTGTCGTATTACCCAGTGCAGCAGTGGAACCAAACAGGCAACTACCACTTCTTTGTGTAAATTACTTCATCGCCACTGCTCTCAAAACGGTGACGGAAAACATCGTGAGGAAACCGGCATGTCTTAGAACCAAAAATTCGAAGACTTGTGACATCTACCAACCCGCACTGGGACACTTCCGAGAGTAGGCCTGTGTCGATGCAGTGGGAACATTATAATGCTGATGACGATGATGATGATTACCCAGTAACTGGGTTGTGGAGGTCTGATAGGCAGTCGCTCCATGTTATATACTGCTATTTAGCTGCAGCTGGTTTTACTGTAAGACAACTCCAACATACATAAAACTATTTTGGGAAATAACACCGCAGATGAATGAAATAAGTATAGTAGGTTTATAAACCGTACTGTGTGCTGCCGGACGTAAAAATAGCACCATGCCATTTCATCCCAAAGGTGTCATAGAGGCGACTCAGGGAGTTACTACAGAATGGGCAGCAGCGTTCTCTATGCATTTTACCACCATACTGCGATCTCCAACCCGCCTGCCAAGCGTGGCGAATATGACAAAAACCCTTCAAAATTGGAGAGGCTTATGTCCGACATTGGACGTCTCTCGACTGCAATGGTGAGGTTTATAAAAGACAGTAAATATACGTATACTGGTTTTGGTGATGATATATCATGATTTACTTTTGGCGAAATGTGGAAGGGTTAGTTAATGGTGTCTAAACATATCTGCAAAAACCTTCAGGCATGATGCTATGATAACTTACATATTTTATTTTGTTTTCCGCAGGTTCCATCCTCATCAGACCAGGACAGATCAGGTTCCCGACACCACCCCCAATCGTGGTGCGCCCTGGTGAGATCAGGCTGCCCCAACCACCCGCAATATGGGTGAAGCCCGCCCCAGTGCAACCACCCACCCCTGCCCCGATAACGGTGCGACCACCGCCCGTGCAGCCCCCGACCCCAGCACCGTTCTACGTACGAGTACCAGCCGTCAACCCACCACAGCCGCCCCCGCTGATCGTTCGACCTCAGCCAGTCGCTGTACCCAGGCCTGCACCGATCAGGGTAAGCAAATTTCTCATTTTGAAGTACTTCAAGAGCTTCTTTGAAAAGGAGATCGTCAAAGGTGAAATTCACTACTCTAAAATTATGCTTTTGATGACCTGACAACCAGCGTTACCAAGGTATATAGTGTTATCCAGTAACAGTGTTGTAGAGTCCAGGTAGAAAATGAAAAGAAAATACGTGTATTTGCGGTAAACATGACGCAAATAAAAACCGTGACAGACAGCAAAAATAAAAGGAAGAGCTGAGGGAAAACATACATCACAACCATGCAAAACAGTCTTGGTTCAGCATAATGCTGCGACAGGCGCAGCAGGCAGGCAGGTGCCCTGCCAAGGTCGCAGTATTATTCGAAAGAGTTACCGTGGCCGTGGCATACGCAACTGAAGGTACACGGGTGGGTTTTATTCAGTAAAAGTCTGACACGCCCTCCCGCTTCCTGCTCCGCCCAGAGCGGAAGACGTCACTTGATGATTTCCATCCCAAAAAAGGGAGATGATGAGTTGAAGAGAAGACCATTCTAACCACAAAACTCTAACCTATCTTCCATTTCCAGGTGCAACCTCCACCAGTACAGCCCCCGGTCCCCGGTGCCCTCATCGTCAGGCCCCCGAAGATCATTGTACCAGCCCCCCCTACCATCTGCTTCCGCCCCAACCCGCCCCAGAACTTCAGAACCCTCGGCGCTGCGACCATTTGCAGGGTTAATGGGCAGAACGACATCAGTATTGGACAATCTGGATCGTCAATGTCATCATGCTCGCCATGTGGACTGCCGTGCCCACCTCCTCCATGCCCATGCCCACCCCCCCCGTGCCCATGCTCGTGCCCTCCCCCACCATGCCCAGTCTGCCCTCCCCCCTGTCTATGCCCCTGCTGATAGGAATATAATCTGTATGTAGTTTTATGTATATATAACATTTAGTATACATTTGTAAGTGAATGAATGTTTGAAATAAAGTACGGGTAATTAGAGCAATTAAATGTTTTGGTTTTATTTATTTTTGATTAGCTTTTCAAGAGCAGTGATGGCCCAATAGTAGCGACCGCGACTTACGAGTTGTAGATCGTGAGTTCGAACAGAGGCAGTCGGTTAACTGTATGTAAATTATTACATCACCACTGCTCTCAAAACGGTGAAGGAAAACATCGTGAGGAAACCGGCATGTCTTAGAACGAAAAAATCGAAGACATGTGACATCTACCAACCCGCACTGGGCCCGCGTGGTAGATTATGGCCTACTCTCTTTCATCGAGAAGAGGCCTAATGATGAGAGATGACCTACGATTCTAATTTGAGCTCATTGTTATTGGTTATCATGGCAATAATGACGTTTGGTTTAAATAGATTGTTAAACATTTCATTTATATAAATTCTTTTATATTTGAGAATTTGAGAACGTTATACACCTTGTAGACTGTAGACCATTTTCTATTTTATTAAGTATCTGGTACTTGTTGACAGGCCTACACTGTCCTCCCATACCTATTAATACTGTAATTTGGAACCATTGTAAAAGCCAATTTTATTTTTAAAAGAGTAACCGTGGAGTTTTTTGCCGGCTCTTCTCCATAGGAATCATCAAATTGGAACCGTGCACCTAGCTATATTTTGAATTATTCAGATTCTGATCGATAGTGTATTTTGCAGTTAGGGTGTAGATTCCTAACTGAAGTTATTTCGGACGAACTCAAGGGAAAATCATACAAGAAAAATTCAAATACATACATTTTATTAGCCAATGAGAACCGATATACATCAATACATATTATTAAGTATTTTATAAAAATTTGGAATAATACATTTACATTTTTTTTTTCAAACCAGGCATACTATTAGGCAGACGACAAAAATTCAAATTAAAAATTAAAATACTCTGAGATCACTGTCGTTATTTAAACTAAAAAAAATATACATCACTTTATAGAAAATTCTGTATTTTAAAGAACATTTAGAAGACGCCAAAAAAAAAATTTAAATACTTTTAAATTTTTAACACACAAAAAAATGAATTAGTCTACTTGGAATACACCTGAAGTTTTTTTTTTTTAAATAAATTTGCTTTTCTTAATTATAATCAAAATGCGATAGAGTGAGTCTGGTCGTGGTGTCCACTGCTGGTGTTGCTATACATCGTCGGCGCAGTTCCAGAAATCTGGGTTTTATTATTAAAATAGCCCGACGAAGTGTTACTATTTATAAAAAAGAACGGCCAAGACCACCGAGGCCAAGACCTAAGCCGCCAAGACCTCCGTATCCGATACCACCGAGACCGCCAAGGCCGCCGTATCCGAGGCCTCCTAATCCGCCCAGTCCTCCGAGACCGATTCCGTAAGATGGTACGGATTCACAGATGGTTGCGCCGCCTAAACCGCCGAGACCGCCCAGACCGAGACCACCGAGACCGCCGAGACCTCCAAGTCCAAATCCACCAAGACCGTAAGACGGTACAGATTCACAGACAGTGGCGCCTCCTAATCCTCCGAGGCCGAGACCAAGGCCTCCAAGACCGCCAATGCCTCCCATTCCACCGAGTCCAAGGCCACCAAGTCCCCCAATGCCGCCAATGCCGCCCATGCCGCCGAGGCCTCCGAGTCCTCCGAGTCCATAACCGTAAGAAGGTACAGATTCGCAGACAGTTGTTCCTCCAATGCCACCGAGACCTCCAAGGCCGAGGCCTCCAAGTCCTCCGAGACCACCGAGTCCTCCCATTCCTCCGAGGCCATAACCGTAAGAAGGTACCGATTCACAGACGGTGGCACCGCCTAGACCTCCTAGGCCTAAACCGAGGCCTAATCCACCGTAACCGATATTCGGTACAGATTCGCAGACAGTTGTCCCTCCAATGCCACCGAGTCCTCCAAGACCGAGGCCTCCGAGACCTCCGAGGCCTCCCATACCGCCATAACCGCCGAGGCCATAACCGCCGTAGGAAGGTACAGATTCACAGATAGTTGCGCCGCCTAATCCTCCGAGTCCGAGTCCGAGGCCGCCAAGACCGCCGAGGCCTCCGAGACCGCCGAGGTAGCCGAGGCCTCCTAATCCTGATTCACAGACTGTCGCGCCTAGTCCGGGCAAGTAGTTGGGGCCCGACTCGCATACCGTTGTCTGCCCCAAACCCAAGGGGTTGCAACGGGCGACGCACAGGAATGCTGTAAAAACAAAAAAAAATTTTTAGTAAGTAGTACACTGAAACCCGGATAAGTGGGCTTGGCCAAAGAATCAGCATCGCCCTACAACATGGCAATGCTGCCAGCCGTTTGGCCACTTTTCCCACTGAAAGCGATGCGGACGAATTCTTTGATGCCCAGTGAGCTCAACTACTTTTTTGCTTCAATTCAAAGTCGCTCAGCGAGCTATGAAACGAGGTATGCTTGGAGTATCCCTGATGGATAGAATCCGGAACGAGGTGATCCGGTAGAGAACCAAAGTTGTCGACATAGCTCACAGAATTAGCAAGCTGAAGTGGCAATGGGCCTGTCACATTACCCGTAGAACCGATGACCGTTGGGGTAGACGTGTTCTTGAGTGGAGACCGCGAATCGACAAACGTAAGGTAGGACGCTCTCAGGCTAGGTAGGAGCAACGATCTTCGCAGGATGGCTGGTAGGAGTTGGATGAGAGTTGTCGAGAATCGAGCTGAATGGCGTGCGTTTAGAGAGACCTATGTCCAGGAGTGGCTGATGATGACTTGTACATAATATATTTATATTAGAGTTAGTTTTTAAAGTTAGGATTATAAAATTGTAATTTGCTTACCAGCTAATATGATTGCCTTGGATGCCATTTCTGTGGTAGTGACAGTCTGTGTTCAAAATCTAGAATTTTTCACTTTATATACCAAAAAAACTAATTAATATTATTATCAAAACTATCTTTCACGGCTTGATAACTTTACCATGACGGACGATCAAGAAAAAATATTTTGAAGAAAAAAAGAGAATTTTAAAGTTAATTATAAAATGTTTTTGAAAACATTAGTGGGTTAATTAAATTCTTTTAATGTATAAATGTTGTTACGTAGGTCGAAAAGTCTAGAAACGTCACGCTAACTCCATCTAAGGAGGGAGCAGTGTGACGTAAATCGAAAAGACTAGAAACGACACGCTAACGCCATCTGTTATCAAGTAGCAAGTACTACACGAACAATTGTACGTAGACGCCACCGCCATCTATTATCGAATAGCGGGATTAAACAGTAAACAGTTGTCTCTGGTAATATCTGGTAGCTTCTACGCTACCTGTGAACTATGGCAAAGTGTCGCGATTGTTCCCGAATGTTCTGCTTGACTTATAAATAGCGGATTGTCGGGCTGAGAGGCAGTTCGATTACGGATGCGATAGAATACGATCAAGCGATACAGTACAAGAAAGACAAGTGATTCCTTTTGACGTTTCCTGTTGTTGCAGTATTTGAGTTATTTCATTATATCTTCTGACTTAAATACGATAAAGCGAGTGAGTTCTTCCCCTTTTTTTCTTTACCTTTATTTTATTGTATATAATATATTTTTATTTTAGTGTAAGTTTGCGGTATTTGTGTTTATTTAATTAACCAGTCAATTACCGGATTTACAGACACAATTAAAAAACGATTGTGTCTATACCAAATGTGGAATCTCAGGGACTTAGAGGTTAAACAGTGTTTTTAAACCGACTTCAAAAAAAGGAGGAGGTTATCAATTCGCCTGTATTTTATTTTTTATATTTGATACCTCATAACTTTTGACTGCGTGAACCGATTTTGATGATTCTTTTTTTATTTGAAAGCTGGTGCTTCCTGAATGGTCCAATTTGGGTCCATTCGGACAATGGGGTCCATGTGAAAACCATATAAGTCTTAAAGAACAGTGGCGAACTCCCGAACAAATTTTTATTGACATTTTTTTTTACCGTCTGCCTATGAAAGATATGTAAAAGTATAGAGATTGAATTGCTGAACAGTTTTGTCTTCAGCTATACTTTTATAGGAAGTCAGGAATTTAAGATATTTCAGCTTGAAGTTTTAGAGGTTATGTCTCGTCAACAACAGACTTAACGAAAAAGATATATAGAAATACCTACTTATTGCTCAAAATATCATTGATAGAAATGCATTTTAAATATAAAATAAACTACGGACTACGTATTCAGAATATTAAGTCCAACCGACGACGTGCGTAGGTCTGCCACATGGTCCACGTAAGTAGGCAGGTACTTACCTACTTAATTATATGTTCAGAAGAATATTTATTTAATAATCTTAGTCAACTATCTTTAGAGCAATTAGTTATAGATTAGTATGATTCATTACATGGTAAGGGTAGGTCATTGGTAGGTATAGAAATAAAAACATTGTTTTTTTAATATTTATTCCTCATCTTCTCTAACCACAATGTCATCAAGAAAACCTGCGGGTGCTGTGATATATGGTTGATGTCTGGCCCATCCTAGATATCATACTACAGTCATTGTATGAGCGCAACATCTAACTCTCGAGTTAAGTGCCAATGCCGGGTATCGGCGCATTTTAATGACACATAATATGTTGCAGTTGACACACATGATGCGTGTAGGCCTTACACGGCTACTCATCGTGATAAACAAATCGATGCACACACAACAAAATCCAAGGTATCAGGCAGAATCGGAATTCAGAGTCACGGAAAAATGTCGTCGTATAGACAAACAATCAGAATCCTTAGGTAAGAACTAGTCACACAGGGAACCGTAAATCTTAGAGTCCATAAGCAGAAGCAGTCGATGAAGTAGAAAATCACGGAAAATCGATGGAAAACAAAATAACGAGACGCACGCAAATACAACGACAAATTGTCAGTGCCGGCCGATTGACAATTGAAAAGTCATGTTTTTTTTTGCGATGTTGCCACACTCGAATTGCACTACGATGTCATTTGTACGTATTAAAAAATTATGACCGCTATAATCTTTCAACACAAACAATGATTTTTATTTTAACATTTGTATTCTGATGAAGAAATATATTTCCTATGTATATTAATGCAATACGTAAAGCCACAGCGTATGTAACTTGACTAAGATTTATATTACATGGCAACATTAAAAGTATCGCTAAGCCAAAAGTCATGAAGTCAAGCAAGAAAGAAAAAAAACTAAGCCATGTCTATTTCTTAGCATCAATAATCTAGTCAAATAAGCTCTTTATTGTGGTGATTTTTTTTTCAGACTTCGATAGTACTTATGTTTGATTTGATAAAACTTAGTGAATGTGAATTATTTCGTCGGTATCTAGTAGGGTGACATACGTAGACGCTCAATAATTTCATCAACAATTCTCTCGCGGGTATCCTTTGCATTAAGTATTTGCGCGACAAATGAACGAATAACGCGATTATATTAGTGCGGGGTATCTACCATAACTAAAAAGTTAAAAAAAAAACTTTTAACAAAAAAAACAACCGACTTCCTTAAAAAAACACTACAAAGTCAAAAATAACTTTAATTTCGGAAGTCGGTGGCAAAAAACCTTAAATACAGATCCTTAGACACCGACTTTCGAAATTAAAGTTATTTTTGACTTTGTAGTGTTTTTTTAAGGAAGTCGGTTGTTTTCTTTTGTTAAAAGTTTTGTGTGTTTCGGTAATATTGGTTTTAATTAATTTAGCCCGAACTTCAGCTCGTAACAATATTAGTAGTAGGGGATTGTGGCTAAGTATTAACAGCCACACGGAGCCACAAGTTAAGCTACTCTTGCCACGGTTGGTTCGTGGATGGGTGACCATCTTTACATACCAAGACCCCTCCGTGCCTCGGAAAGCACGTTAAGCCGTTGGTCCCGGCTGTCTTTCGTAGATCTTAGACAGTCGTTACGGGTCCTCAGAAGCCCGAAAGTCTGACAGCCAGTCTTACCAACGGGTATCGTACAGCGGCGAGGCGTAAATTTTTCTAAAAGAGAAGCCGAAGCGAAGTCGGCCTTAACTTACTGACTCATCAATAAAGAATACTTACTATCATTCTAAAATTAATATAGGAATGTAATGAATTAAATACAATTAAATTGAACGGATGAAAACGAATAAAATATGCAATATTCCTCTATCTCGTTCTCGCTGACGCATTTTTCTACACCTGTCTCTGTCATAACCCGTTGTACAGCGGCTTGCTCTCGTACATATCAAGCGGTGCCACGTGACCTAAAGTGACATCATTACGGGATCGCTGTTGTATGAATTTTTAGTTCCCGATTATGACGTTTTGGCGCCGGGTTAATTTAGAACATTTCTCTTTTGTTGTAATACAAAGGTATAAATAACCATTTTTGTTGTTTGAATGTTATGGTGAATTAAATACCCGTAGTGTAACTATATTTATTGACAATAGTAGCCACTATTTACATACTATTGTATTTTTAATAGTGATAGAGTTACCAATGCGAATCCCCGAAGGCAAGCCGGTAGGAATCGTGTTATATGGTGCCTTCGCCACTGGTATCGTATTACCCAGTAACTGGGTTGTGGAGGTCAGATAGGCAGTCGCTCCATGTAAAATACTGGTACTCAGTTCCATCCGGTTAGACTGGTTGCTGACCCCAACATAGTTGGAAACAGGCTGATTGTATAAATGTTTGGTATAAGTTTGTGGAAATTGATTTATAGTTTTTCAAATGATAAATTTTACTCTTCATCCTCTAGCCCTTATTATTTGCAGAGATTGCCAGGGTCGCGAGATATGTTCGAAAGAGATACCGCGGTCTGACACACCCTCCCGCTCCGCCCAGAGCGGGAGAAAACATTTGATGGTTTCCCACCCCAAAAAAAAGGGTGGCAAGGTATGATGCTATTTGTAACCATGAATTCAGTACATGATTCTGAACCCCAATGCTAAAAAAAGAGAAAGAAAGAAAATGTGTTTATTGGCATTATATCATTAAAATAAAACTTAAAACTATAAAAAAGGAGAAAACAAAACAACAATATTAATGCCAAAAGGGCCTCAGCTCAGCATAATGTCAGATGCCAACACAATGTGCCATCTGACGCTGATTTTCAGCTGCAACCCACGAGTGCCATACGCTAGAATAATAAATACATAGTGTGTCCGTAATAATAAATGAAGAAAGTCAAAAATCAAATAAGTACTTGTGGCGTACATGTGTGTGAATGTGTGTTGTCTGTTGATTTAAAAAAAAAAACAGCTTATTACTTACATTAAATTAAGAAATGTATAAATGTATATAATACCTACCTATATGGCTAAAATGATTGACTGCGTTGTACTGCTTAACAACGAAACGGGATTACATGCAGTTTTCATTGTCGATTGGTGTAAATAGCGCGTGGATTTAGTTGAGAAATGTAAAATTAAATCTGATTGAAATTTAAATTTTAACAGAAATTAATAGCTATCCCATACATTTTGACCGCGTAGGCATTGTAACTGCACTTTTATATAAAACAACCGATTTTTTCGGGTATCCGACGATATTTCTACGCTCTAAAATCATGTGTTGAACATGGTACTAGTTGTTTCGCTGATTTCCCCGACACCCTCATATTTTAATGGACCACAAATCAATAACATTTTTTATGTATGACCACGCATAACTTTTTACCTGGTAGTCCGATTGTGATAATTCCCCCGAAGGTAGTCCCGTATACATTTGGAAAACAAAATCGAACCCTCTAAAGGTCGGAAAACAGGGGATGATTGATTGTTCACTCACTGATTGTAATGTAAGAACACGCATAACTTTATACAGAGTAGTCCGATTTTGATAAAGTTTTTTTTTGGATAGGGTATACCTTGCTAAGTATTATTAGTACATTAAAGCCTCAAAAAATACAGAATAAAAACTTTTAACAAAAAAATTAAACAGCCGAAAAAACTGAAAAGCAAAAAATAATAAAACTTAAAATGGGTCGGCGCTGAAAAAAGCGCCGACTCAAAATTTTAAGATTAATTAAATTTTGCTTTTCAGTTTTTTCGGCGGTTTAATTTTTTTTGTTAAAAAGTTTTTGAACTTCAAAATTATAGAAGACAGAATTCAAAATTATAAAATATAGTCACTTACCGATATAATTTCAGCTCGGAAACGTACCTGCAAATAAAATAAAACAATTAATTAATAGGTACAATATCTATACTAATATTAGGTATAAAGCTGAAGAGTTTGTTAACGAAAAATGGTCTAAAACTGGCAGACAATTCGATGAGACGGGAAGGGTCAGGTTAGGTTAGGTCAGGACGAAAGTAGGATATTATTGGGCATCCTACTCCACCTTCGTTCCTTCGGCTCACTCCGTTCGCCTCGTCACTCTCGGTGGATAGAATGCCCAATAATATTAATATTTCTGATATCGATGGCTGACCTCGTGAGTCGATGGAACTGAAGGTGGAGTAGAATGTTCAATAATATTTCTGATAAAGATGTCTTACCTCAAATTCAACTGTCGGTTCATTTCAATATACTCACCAGCTTAAAAACACCTACCCACCTGCTTTAAAACTTTACACGTTAACATAATCAGGTCTATATCTGAACGAACCAGTTATCTAAAATTCAGGACAGATTGTCTCATGTCTCTCCACATACTTGGGGATGGTGCATTGTGGTTTAGTGACACACATACCCGGTATCGTGACCAGATTGACTCGAGAACATCTGAACTTTAGGATACCGCATACATTAAACTAAATTAAGGACCGATTGTCTCATGTCTCTCCACAAAAGTAAAATAGCGCGCACCCTTAGGTTCACACACATTTATTCTGTGACCAGATTGGGTCGAGGACATCTAAATTTAGTTTAACACATTACAGACGATACATACTTTTATATCAATACACCCATCTGCTTTAAAACTTTACACGTTAACATAATCAGGTCTATATCTGAACGAACCAGTTATCTAAAATTCAGGACAGATTGTATCATGTCTCTCCACATACTTGGGGATGGTGCATTGTCGTTTAGTAACACACATACCCGTTTTCGTGACCAGATTGGCTCGAGGACATCTGAACTTTAGATACCGCATACATTAAACTAAATTTAGGACAGATTGTCTCATGTCTCTCCACAAAAGTAAAATAGCACGCACCCTTAGGTTTGTACACATTTATTCTGTGACCAGATTGGCTCGAGGACATCTAAATTTAGTTTAACACATAACAGACGATACATCCTGTTACATCAACACGTAAAAATCAAGTGGCAAGCGCGGTCCCACGGATAGTCGATCTTTGTCCAGTATGCATAAAGCTAAGGCGCTGATACACTTGACAACGGCAGCCGGATCAGAAACGCATCGACGGTTAACAATCATTAGTGCTTATATCAGTTTTTACGTAACACTATTGATTCATAACCGTCGGTATCTCACATTATTCAATCTGGTGTACAAACTGTATGTGGATCCGCTGTTGTAGTCTGTTCCGTAGACGGTAACCGTACCCGGTGGTTGTCAGTTTTATGTATATAATCAGCTTTATGTATAAGTCAGCTTTATTAGTTCGAATCGGCAAATTTCAATGACAATGGAATGCACGCTTCCCACGTTCACATAAATTGCATTCCATGCATTTATATTGTTAAGTAATATGACCATCATGTTGTAAACACTAAATTAGTCTTTTATAGAACTTCCTACATATTATTTTCGTAAATTTATAAAGTTTGTAATCGCTTCTAGTTTTAACGTGTTTCATTCTTCTACGTACTAAGATTATATATTTTTATTTATATGAATGATATATTTTGTATCAAGTACGACACGAATTATTGGTCGAACCATCTACCACTTGTTATCGAGTGTGATTTAAAATTAATTAAGAGACCTTGAAAAAAGAGAACACTGAGGTTATTAGGGATAATAAGAGTAAAGAATAAATGAATAAATACATTGGAGAAGCATTGAAATCCTAGAGTTAATGTTATTATTGATAAATTGGATAACTATAAAACTATAACTCAGTCACGTACTTCCGATTCCTACACGATACCTACAGTTTCTTGGTTTCTTTCATTCCAAGTGTAAGTGATTATTTAATAATACGAATGAAAATGTTATTAGTGAGTAAACTAACTTACTCTGCACTAGTTTTTATATGATGATAACAACTTCCGAGTTTAACTGCAACTTAAAATTACTTGGGATCGGGTTCACTTTGTCGGCTTTATTTTTCAATTCTCAATACTTATGACACAGTAAAAATAAAAGAAGCAGAAGTATGTCTCGGCAGTGACATTGAAAGAAATTCATTCAGGTGCCATTTAAGCGAATGCCTAATGTGGAATACGTCGAAATGCCGACTGAGTTGATAATGTAAAAAATGATATTTCTGGTTTCAATATTGATGAATTCAAACACACAACACTGAATAATACAATTGATAATTTCGTGTCAAATTTCAAGTAACTAAATGTTGCACCCTCCGCGTATGTGCGTAACTACCACCCTCCGAGGCTGTTGCGTATTGTGCACACTGAAATTTCGAAGCGCGTCATCTCGGTCGTTTTCTATGAAGTTAAACTACTGTAATTTTTTATTCTGTGTCAATTAACAAATTACAATTTAGCAAAATTGATATGCAATCAATACTGTTAAATATGACGTAAACGTCATTTTTTTTTATACAACTGTAAGACTTGTACTTAGAGTTTAAAATTGAAATTATCTATTTTTGTGCTGAAATTGTATTTTTTGTGTATATAAACGAATTAATTTCAATCAATAAATTACATTCGCTCCGGAATCTTCAAAGTGACAAGTAGTACTAGTGGTACTTTAATATCGACTTTCTAACATGTAAGTGAGTACTTATTAATTTTTTAATTTGAAGTTATAATGCTCAGCTACGGACCTGGTTTTGCCTGCCGGCTGTTGTAATTATCATGCCCTATTTATCCATCGTGACTGCTACTCAGCTACGTACCTGGCTTCTGCCTGCCGGCTGATGTAACTGTTATCGATCTGTCATAAATTGATAGATTTCTTATTTATTGTATTTCAAAAAAGACCTTGTAGGTTTTTGTTTTGTTATATTAAACATGACTTTTTTTGTTGTACATTAGGTCTGACTCCGACGTTTCCCGTATGTCTGACTACATAAAGAGCCCGGCAACTGATACAAAGGTCGTGTCGAGAAGGACCCTGCCAACGAAAAAAACTACAAAGCGCAAAGCTTCGTCGGTCGTAGAATCAGGATCAAGGTAGTTTATCAATACTCTTTATCTGACTTATCCCTTTTCATTAGTCTCACTTATTATATTATAACATAGATCTCAATAGAGAACTTTTATTTGTAACAATAATTTTAAGTAAATATATACTTACTTATTTTATCATGCAACATAGTTTGTATCTAGAAAAGTGTTTCTTCTAGATTATTAAAATAAAAATTTTAATTGTTTACAGTGACCAGAAACCGGGGAGCACCGACCTTTTCGGTTTGGAAGACTTTGGTGGCCTTCCTCCGAAGTCGAAGTTAGGATCATCCTTGCTGTCCCGCGTAGCCAACGGGAAGGTACGACGGACAGCAGATCTAAGCGGTGCCTTTTTTGTGGAACTGAAGGTATTCCATAAAGAAAATATCATCTCCATTGCTCCTGAGGAGCGTTGGAAGAAGGCAGAAGTTGCTTTGAAACTTCAACTGGAGAAAGGTAGTTCACAGTGGAACTCACTACAAAAATTCATGCATAAGGCTCATGAGTTGTTCAATGACTCAGAGCCTGTATATTATAGTGATAAGATAAATTTTAAATCTAGTTAGGTAATCACTTAAAATTTAAATTGGGACACCTAAAATTAATGTTTATTTTTAAACTTAGTAGGTAGAATGTCTTAAATTCTTGTTCACGGCTTAGGAGTTGATCAAAGACTCAGAGGCTGTATATTATAGTGCTAAGATACATTTTAAATGCACTTAGGTAATTAATTTAAAATTAATATTTAGGACATCCTAAATAAATCTTTATTTTTAACTTAGCCGGTAATTAATTACGTTAGAATGCCTTTCTGCACTGTTTGTAACACATCTGTTGAGCGCAGTCACTGGACAGGTCATCTACGCAGTACCAATCATAAAAATAAAAATATTTCATACGTTTGCGAAGGTGTTGAATTAATTAATTCTGCATTCCGAAATCGTATAGCTTCTTATAGAATTATTGACACTAGTGAAAATTATTCTTTAGATTCGTTTTTGAGTAATAATCAAGAAAAAATCAAAACATTAATCAACAAATCTCTGAAAGATCATGTATGTCTAAAAATTAATTTTGAATATTTTGCTTTGTTTTTGATGGTTAAAAATGATAGTCAGGAGATGAAATCATTTGCTACAAAGAATTATGTGGTACATCAGAATTATGAATATGATTTATTGACATCTCAGGTTAGAAACACGTTGAAAAAAAAATTAGAAGAATTTCAAGATCGTGACAGTGGCTGGACATTTTTAAACAGTTCGCATTTGGAAGTTAATGTTAACAAATATCAACCTTTACGCGGCTCAAGCTTTATCGAGTTGCCGACCGTAGTTAAATCAAAAAAAGCATGTATTAATATTCGCAATAAAGATAATTATTGCTTTTTATGGTCAGTTGTTGCTGCTTTATATCCAGCAAAAACTCATCCTGAAAGAGTATCGTCTTACCCCAATTTTCAAAGTGTGTTAAACATAAAAGACATTCAATTTCCATTGAGTTTCTCAGATATTGCTCGATTCGAATTAAATAATCCCGATATTTGTATATATATTTATGGCTTAAAAAATAATACCGTGACTGGACCGCTTTATAAACCAAAATTTTTGAAGGAAAAAGTGATTCATTTACTTTACTTAGAAAAAGATGATTTATCACATTATTGTCTCATTACGGATTTACCGCGTCTTGTTAAAAATCAAATAACAAAGCACCACAGTAAATTATACTTTTGTGATGTTTGTTTAATGTTCTTTGATAGTTGTGATAATCTTACTTCACACAGTTGTGGAGGAGTTGCTACTGAACTACCACCAAAAGGCTCTTTCATTCAGTTTGAAAATTATGGTAGAAAGCAATTTGTACCATTTGTTATATACGCCGATTTTGAAACAATGCTAGAGCGGTACGACTCCTGCGACCCTGACCCAACTCAGGCGAGCACCGTTACGAGACAGCGACATGTGCCCATCGCTTTCGCTTATCATATTACGTGCACTCTAGATGAAACCTATAATCGTTATGTCTCGTATCGTGGTTCGGATTGTGTTTCAAAATTTGTGAAGTCTATCTATAAAGATACCAAAAAAGTTTATAGAATTTTAAATAATACCGTTCCCATGATTTACACGAATGAGAATGCTCTCGACTTTGAAAACTCTGATACATGTCATATTTGTGAGAATTTCTTGCTAGGTGATAGGGTACGCGATCATTGTCATTTGACTGGTAAATATCGTGGCGCAGCTCACAGTTACTGTAACCTGCAATATAAAATGCCTAAGTTTCTACCTGTATTTTTTCATAACTTATCGGGTTATGATTGCCATCTTTTCATAAAAGCATTAGGTAACGCTCCGGGATCTATTAAAGTCATACCTAAAACAAAAGAAAACTATATTTCTTTCACGAAGTATATTCCGATTTCCGATAATGAAAGCATACAGGTACGATTTGTAGATTCATTCAAGTTTTTAGGAACTAGCTTAGAAAAGTTAGCAAGAACAATGAAAAAACAAGACTTCAAGCAATTAAAATCTTATTTTCCTGAAAAAACACAATTTGATCTACTTACCCGTAAAGGAGTGTACCCATACGATTACATGTCTCAATGGAAACATTACGAAGATATATGTTTACCATCTAAAAATCATTTTCATAACTCCTTGACTAATGAATCAATTAGTGATGAAGACTATAAACACGCTCAGACCATTTGGTCAGTATTTAATATTCAAAATATGGGTATGTACACAGATTTATATCTTAAAACCGACGTTCTTTTGCTAACAGACGTGTTTGAAAGTTTTCGAAAAACTTGTAAACAATACTATAATCTCGATCCCGCGTTTTATCTTACAGCACCAAGTCTTTCATTCGATGCAATGCTTTTGAAAACTAGAATTAAATTAGAATTGATAAGTGATGTTCAAATTTTTAGAATGATACAAGAAGGCATTCGTGGAGGTGTTTGTATGTGTTCCAAAAGACATGTCAAAGCCAATCATAAATACTTGGATTCTTACGACTCGTCTCTGCCGAATTCATTTATTATTTATTTAGATTGCAACAATTTATATGGTTATAGCATGTGTCAATATTTGCCTTATTCGGATTTTAGATTCATGAGTAGACAGGAAATAGATGATTTGCAATTGAGCTTAACAGATATAAGCGATACCGCGGAAAACGGCTATATTCTTGAAGTTGATTTATTGTATCCTAAAACATTGCACGATGAACATAACGACTTTCCATTTTGTCCAGAAAAATTTGTTGCACCGGGTGGTAAGAATAAAAAATTAATACCGAATTTGTATGACAAATACCACTACGTTATTCATTACGTTCATTTAAAAAAATGTTTACAACATGGATTGGTGTTACGAAGGATTCATCGTGCAATTGTTTTTAAGCAAAGCTGTTTTTTAAAACAGTACATCGATCTTAACACTCAACTACGACAAAAAGCAGAATCAACGTTTGAGCAAGATTTTTTTAAATTATTAAATAATAGTATTTTTGGGAAGACTCTGGAAAATGTTGAACAAAGAGTAGATGTAAAATTAGTTAACAAATGGTGCGATTCAAACAATAAAACGAAAAAGACTATTTGTGCTGAGAAATTGATAGCCAGTCCATATTTTCATAGCGCGTCTGTGTTTTCTGATGATCTAGTAGCAATACAAATGAAGCCTTCGCGTGTTATACTTAATAAACCAATATATATAGGGTTCACAGTGTTAGAATTATCTAAGACCCATATGTACGATTTTCACTACTCTGTCATGAAACCTTTTTATGGTAAGCGAATTGAATTGTGCTATACTGACACAGATAGCTTAATTTATGATGTCCAGAGTAATAACGTTTATAAAGATTTCAAGCTCAATTTTTTAAAATATTTTGATACCTCTAATTATGACATAAACAATGAATTTCACTTGCCCATTAATAATAAGAAGATCCCAGGACTGTTTAAGGACGAAATGGGTGGTAAAGTTATTAAAGAATTCGTAGGACTGCGCTCAAAACTTTATTGTATTAAAACCTTAAAAAAAACAATTAAAAAAGCCAAAGGTATAAAAAAATGTGTAACGAAACATTTAAATATGATTGATTATAAAAATGTTTTGTACAATTGCAATGTCATTCGTAAAAAAAATGTAATGTTTAGGTCAATAAAACATGAAATATTCACTCAGAACGTAAATAAAATAGCACTTTCAAGCAATGATGATAAACGGTTGCTATCATTTGATAAAGTATCTACTTTAGCTTGGGGTAATGCAAATATATTTATGTAATGTATTACCATACTTAAAAATGTAATTAGGAACTTACAATAGTGACATTTCTATCAAGTATTTTATTGATTGTAAAACATCCTAAATGGAAAGTCAGATAATTTTATAACGTAGCTACTATCTTACTTACTAATTTAAAAAGTTTGTTAATCTTTAAATATGAAATATAATATTGTCCTGTAATTTAATTCAAATAGTATCGTCTGAAGTTACTTTTGAACCCAGCTATAATATTATAGCTGGTATTATATCTATGTAATTCTAAAATGTGTGTATTCTTGGTGTCCCTTGTAATTGTAGTTTTTATCTGTATGTACCTACTAAATATATACTTAAATAAATAATATTTTATGATTTTATCTCTGTTTCATTTCCATTCCTGATTGATGACAAAGCATACAGGGCTTACACCATGTTGTGCACGAGGATACAGGTTCCAACTGGATAAAACATGCAATGTTCATTTTTGATGACATAGCACTCATGGCTCGAAGTTCACACGCGCGGTGTAGAATATGACACCGATCAGGTGCTCGTGCACGAGCTCGAACGTGTTGAAACTTGAAATTGAATCACAGCGCTTTAAGGCTTTATGGAGTCTCATTACACATTAACCACGTTCCACAGTCGTATTATTGTGTAGAACATTCATTATTAGACAGTTAGCCGGAGCGGTCATATCACGTCGAATAAGAACGAAACGAATTGTAAGTATTGTAGAACTACCCATATATTTATAACGTTAATTCATCATGTTTTTATGTAATTATATTTAATTATTATTTCGGTTGTTTCAGATCATTGATAATGTGTGATTCACCAGATATTATCGACTTCTCGCAATACGCGCAAGGTTTTCCGACCCCGAGTTTAAGCTGGCATATCCCAGAACAACAAAGACCTGTTCACAAGGAGCCTAGAGCAAGACAAGACTGCGGACCTGTCAACAAGAAGCCTAGAACAAGACGGGAGTGTGTAAAACAGAAGTCAGCTCTGCCTACCTGTCAATCATTCGTCATAAACAATGAGAAGAAAAAAGGATTACGACTGATCCAGGTACAAGTGTTGGACATCAGTGAACAAATAGAATCTGCAAGTGACAATGATGATGTGGTAATTTTAAGTGCGCAGTATATAGTGACTGAATCGGTGGACCATGTTATGGAGGAGACGCAATCGTTAATTAATAAAATATCAAAAAAACTTTGTGGGGACAGTTGTTATTACTGATGAACTATTAACTGGTGTCATTATTTTGTAAGTATCTACTATATTGTTTAAGTTTTATAGTAATAAGCAATAATAAATTATGTAAGTAATATTATAGTTATCAGACCATATTATTATTAGGTATATATAACATTTATTTGCTTTCTTATTGTTTAGTGTTTAAACATTTGTGGTTTTTATGGTGTGTAAGTTTTGAATGTATACATTTTTAAAATAACAAATATGTAAGTTTTATTTTAATTAACTTTTGTATTTTATCCTGTACATACCTAGTCTAAAAAAATATAATAAAGTTAAATACATATAAAAAGAAAAAATATGTAATGTAGATTTCTTTGATTAATCTAGTTGGGCTACTGTTCAATCATCACAAGTTTTTTAAGTATGTAGGTAACATTAAATAAACTATGTGGGAACAGCTATTATTATTATTATTGGGTAGGTAGTTATAATTAGTTTGTAATAATTGTAAATAATGTAAAAAGTAAATAAATATAAAATGAAAAAATATGTACTTAATGTAGATTTCTTTGATTAATCTAGTTGGGCTACTGTTCAGTCATCACAAGTTTTTTAAGTTAAGTATGTAAGGTAACATTAAATAAACTATGTGAGAACAGCTATTATTATTATTATTGTGTAGGTAGTTATAATTAATTTGTAATAATTGTAAATAATGTAAAAAGTAAATAAAAATATTTTGTAGTTTAAATTATGTTTTATTTTGTATTACTTATAAATACTCGAACTTTAAATTAGCTCTAGTGTAATGATATACATATAGGTTATTTGCTTTCAGAATGTTTTATTAGAATAATTCGTTTAGAATACCGTATGTACCTATATTTGAAATAAAATTTATTAGGATTATCATTTTGCTGCAGCTAATTTAAAGTTTGTTATATGGGTCTGATTATATTAAATAAAACACTCTTGAGTACATAGACATTTTTAATTAACTGTTCAACACAATAATTATTAAATAAATAAATTAAATACAGACATATTATTATCAAAATACCATTTTCTAATACACACAGCATTATTCAATGCACAATTCAATTTATGGTTCACACAATTAAAATCAGTTTTATTTTTACAGAACTTTTTTTTTAATGTCGCAAAATTAGGACATCCCTTCTCACCTATGTCAATCACTTCACAGTTTGCACATAACTCTTTAATCCACGTAATCTTTTCCAAACCCTTTGTCATAATTTTTTTATTTTCTAAATATGGTAAAATAACACGTTTAAACTCTTTGTAGTCTATGTAGCCTTCACTCCAGTAAATTCCTCGATTTCTTTCTAACCATCTCACCTGCTTTTTTTCTTCTAGTGTTAGGTAATGGAATGAATATGGTGGTTTCACCAAGAACGTCTGTGTATGATCATGACTCGCAATGGCCAATTCTTTAACAATAAAATGATTTAAAGAATCTTTAAATCCTTGGAGTTCCACTATAAGGGTGTCCGACTTCATGATATCTTCTTAACAATGTTACTTAATGGTTTGTATTCAACAATGCAATCGTTCAGAATGAGACAATATGCTGAAGTTTGATCTGGTATCTCCGAATCACTTTCAATTTCTACTCTCACGTCCACAACTGGCCCTGTCTTTAGATTATCCGCTTGTCTAGAGCAATCAATGACAAACAGCGGTGCTAAATCTCTAAACTGTTTTTCGCTTAATATGGGTTCCGGTCGACGTCCGTAATACGACTGTTGAAATCTGGTGTATTGCTCGTATAATAAAGCGATTTTGTTATTAGCAAAACTCGTATTTAGGTTTTCATACGGAAAATAAGTTGAATTGAGATACACTCTAACGTCTCGAACATGACAGTGATCGAATTGAGACATGTCCGAACTTGCATTGCTTTTCCTATTTGTTTGTAACCCGATAATAATGTACCTTGGTTTTTCTATTTGAGATGAAGTTTTGATTGACCAGGTATGTTTTGTAGTTTTAGGTAAAGCTGGATATTCGTACAGATCCCAATTTCTGTATACCATTTGAAGTGATCTATCTTTTTCTAATAGTTTTAACAAAGTTATTTTTTCTTTGTCTGATACTTTAACATGCGGTACGCGCCATATAATTTTGTTGATCTGAACGTCGTCCACTATTTCGCCGGTGTTAAGTTTTACAGCGTTCAAATTAGTATTACTTCGTAACAATATCAGTTCATGTCTGCTATTTATCACAACTTTTTTATAATCTTCAGCAAACCCGAGGATGTTACGTAATGGAATAGAAACAGAAAATTTTCCACCATTAATATTTTTTATACCATCGATATTCCAGCCCCAAGCATTAGACATTTTTGATTCACTTTCATTCATTGATATTAATGATTTCATGGTTGTAGTTATACCTGCATTTTTTATTTTATCAATCTCCACTCCATTTAACTCATACCTAATATCTTGAAACAAGTACAGTAGACCATTGTTTGTGAAATTGATACTAGTAGCTTTGTCTTTCGTATCTTTTTTGTTTACGATAACAGTGCCTTCTAAATAGAGTGTGCTAGCTGAAGGAAGTATGTACAAATCCTGTTGGTTGATGGGAATGCGGATTTCATCGTTCCTGTTGAAACTCGTTACGTACGGCTTGTAGGAATGAAATTCGATTCCTTCTATAGTATTATCGTAAGTTGGAGCGGATAAAACGTCTAAGATATTCATTTTAACAATCCGATCGCTCTAAGGAACGCTTTATTGCCTTTAGTTAATTTTATTATCTTCTTAGAGAAAGGTCTTCTTCGATAGGTAGCTCGGGCAGAACTGATATTCTTTACTTGGTGAAACACATTTTTATTGTAGTCAATCATCTTTTTCTTCTAAGATGCAGATATACCTGCACTTCTTCACCACGTAAATTGATTAATCGTTTGTTTATATCTAACAGTCTGATATGTATGCAGCTTATGTTGTTTTGATTGATTGGAAAGTATATTGCGTTCTTCGGGATTTCTATGATCCTGTATCCTGGCGGCACATTAAGTGCAAATTCGTGAATAATATGACTTGGTTCACCGTTCACAAATGAACCGCTTACAATATCACATTCAATCCTGACTACGGTCGTAGGTAGAATGTTGACTGGAGACTGTGACACATGCCATTTATTTGCTGTTAAAATTTGTTTGTTAAACCCTAATAGTCTTCTAAAAGAGTCTCCTTTGATAAAATTAATGTCTTTTGTACAGAATATTGTAGTTTTTAAAGTATTATTATTGCACCGTAGTTTGATCGCTGCATCTTTTATTTCAGATTTTAAATAATCGCTAATATCTTGTAATTCATAAGTACCTTCCGGTACTTCAATAACTTCATTAATGCCATAATAGAACTTATTATTACTTTTGTCAATGTTTGGAATAGAATTAAATGTTGAAAAGTGCAATAAAGCACACTCATACTCTCCGTCTAGTTGTAAAGTATTAGGATAGTATGTAGTTAACACTGACGAGTCTCCAGTTATCGACAAAGTGAGTGACATCTTGCAAATGATTGATATAAAAGAAAAGCATTTATTTTATAATACATTTTTATTCCAAAAAGTCAACAAATAATTTAAACATAAATGACCACAATTGACTGCGTTTAATTTTTGATATCCTGTGTAGTTATATAACACATCACAATTTTTGAAATATTGCATCAATTCCATTGGAGGTTTTAAATTTCCATAGCTATCAAAGTATTCACAGTGATTGTATACTTTAGCATAAGCTACCCAATGCGTTCCTTCGTTCTTAGAATCGTCTAAGTTAACGATACCACATTCAATGTCTTTCGGCTTTGAAGGTAGTCGATCCTTCATGTAGACCCCCCGAAAATATGGAATGTGTCTTGAATACTTTCGGATGTCTACATCAGTTAGAGGGCGATTGGGTAGCATATTTTTCAGTTTTTTGAAGATGTTATAAACAATCCTTTACCACTTTTATACGGTCTAATGTATAAACCCTTACCCAACACTAAAGCCTCCATAGCTTTATTATGTCGCTCTGTTTCTTGCAAATTTTGTTTGCTTGCTTTGTAATCATTAACGGTTTTTGCAATGCCAGCTGCACCACCAGCTAAAGTTCCTAAAGCCGATAAACCAGCGAAAATTGGAATTAAAGGTAGAACTCCTCCAGTCTTTGGTATGGGTATTACTCGGGGTACTCGAATTCGATGGTGAATGTTTGGAAATAACTTTTTTGCGGTTAAGTAAGCTGCTTTTATTAAAGTCTTATTATCTTTGTGTTTGAGTTTCTTAATTTTTGATTTTATTTTCGAAACTAAGCTTTTAAATGTTTTAATGCCTGATCCAGACTTTAGTTTCGCTTTCATAACTTTGCTTACCAACCAGGAGCTTAATTTTTCACCTTTCCCCGCATCTTTTGATTTAAGTCTTTGTTTAGCCATATCAAGTAGTTGTAAATCAGCTTTGTGACGATTTGATACGTCTGTATGGTTTGTATATGCAATGTCGTGTTGCAAGCAAGCTTCGTCTAGCTTATTTACACCTCGATCACCTCGCGCTAAGCGTTTATGAAGTTTGGTTCCTGGTCCACAATAATTGTATCCTGGCAAATGCACTTCGAATGGTAGATTATTAATTATGTTGTTAACTAGTCCACCCCCTTGCATTACTCAAATTAGAATGATATGATTTCGAATGAAAATGGTTTTATAATAGTTAGTTCATTAATGCAGCTTTTTCAATCCAACTGTTTTCTGCACTGCTTAGACCTAACCATTTAACATACAATTTATTTCCTTTCTTTTTCAAAACCTTTTCTATCAAATACACATCAGGATAATTAGATCTTTGCAGTTCTTGTTCGTAAAAAGCTCCTAATATGTTTTGGTTTCGTTGATCTTCTATGTGATATGTCACTGGTAAGGTTTTATTTATCTTTTTTATAATAAATAATTCAGTTGACCAATTAGGAGTGTAACCTTTCTCAAAATTATGTTTGTATTTACTTATACGAACACAATCACCAACTTTGAATTTAGGCTTCCACTGAACCAAATCATGTTTGTTTATTTTTTCTATATTTTCTTTGATAACTTGTTCATTACATTTATTCACATCAACCGGTTTAAATTGAATAGTACGATGTTTGGTGTTGTTATATCTCTTCAATGTGTCTTCCAATGGTAGACCTAGCCACTTATAGTTTCCATTGAGACTAAAATATTTATATAATTTATTTTTTAAAGTTCTTATCAGTCTCTCTACAATTGATGCTTTTTTAGTAGAAAACGATGAGTAATGGTTAATGTTGTGCTTTTTCATAAGCGTTTGAAAAGTGATGTTATAAAATTCGGTTCCCATATCAGTCTGTAAATTAACAGGATCATTACAACTACTAAGCAGTATATGTTCGAATGCACGAGTAACATCAAATTTATTTTTCGATTTTAACGGTTCAGCCCAGGCATACTTTGAGAAACAGTCAATCACCACAAGGATGAAATTATAACCTTTGTTATATTTCCTCAGGTTTTGCATGTCCATCAAGTCTGCTTGCCATAAGTCATGGATTCCTTTCAGAATAACAGAACGACGAGGGAAATTTCTTCGTGTTGCTTTGTGCATTTCATTTACAATTTGCTGTTTTACCATTATGGAGTTTTCTGAAGTAATTTATCTACCTCTGCTTTAGTATAAAACTTATCTTGCAAATGAGTTGAAACCTCAGGTAACCTTGCTTTTAAAGTAGCTTGAACTGTACCCTTTGCATCTTTTATGATTTGAGTACGCAATGTAGCAATCAGATTATTAAATTCTTTAAACATATTAGCATTCAACCGATCTACATAATCTTTATTCACAGCCAGATTATTTAATTCTTTTAACGTGTTAGCATTCATTCGATCTACATAATCCTTGTTAACAGCATCGTTTGCTTCTATTGGAGATGTAATTCCTGTCAGTCTTGATGTTTTTAAATCAAAATCTCCGTTTTCTGATTTTAACAATGCATTTTCATTAAAATCAAATAACTCTGATAAACGCATTCTTTTGTGAATGTAGTGTCCGAATTTATCTACGTTCATGTTTAAGGTGTATTTTATCGAGAGGCTGATGACAAAATAAACATATTTTCAAACATTTATTTATTTATAATCTTACATTCACGCAATTCTTCAATGATAGATATAATTTCATTATCTAATCCTGTGTTGCCAGCATCTCTAGATGCAATTAATAATTTCAACCTTTCCACTAGTTCATTAGGATTATCCCAGTACACTAAATCTACGTCTTTTCTCCACTTTTTTAGTAACGGTAGACCCTTTCCCTGAACTGTATTCTTCAGTTTAAAAAGAGGTTTAATAACTTGTAAATATTTTTGTCCTTTATTACTTTTTATTGGCTTACTGGGCTCAAAGTCTCGACGATGTGCATTTGTATCAAGTAGCATCAACTTATAATTTTGCATATCACTATCTGTAACCAAGCTTAAGTCTACATCTTTCTTAAGCAACAACTGTTTTAATCCAGGTGTATTTCGGTATTTACGTCCAGCCACGGTGATGTATTGATCGTTGAGCGTTATGCAAGCAGAACCTAAAAGCAGTTTCCCGCGGTCTGCTCTAACTCCAAATGGAATATCTACCAATGCTTCTGAAGACACTGACCAGGATGACGTATCATAATCTTGGTTACTTTCAACTACTGATTCATAAGAAGAGTCACTGTTGATATCGGATTCATATTTGTCTTCACCGTCATTATTATCATTACTTCCTGCGCTATCAGTTCTTTGTTTCTGCAATTTTTCGTTAACAAACGGAACATCAGCAAAATCATCACTAACACGCAGGAGAGGACTTTGCTTACTAGCATTAGCAATTATGTTGAGAGGTTCTGTTACAGGTTTGAAAACAGATTCCAGTGCTTGTTTATTGTTAATCTCAGTATCTCTCATTTTTCGTACTTTTATCTTTACTGCTTCTGCTGCATCAACAATTTGACGTTTCAATGTTTTTTCCATATTGGTAAAACAGGTTGTAATTAATTAAGCGTCGTACGGAGAATAATAATGTCAGACAGGTTATAGCCTTATATAGGTATAAAGTCATGTTCTTAATCAAAGACTACAAACGTGTCAAATTTACTTCTATAACATCCTTTGTTTTTGGAACAATCTTTATTAATTACAACATAATTGAAAGGTATACTCCATATTTTTGAACACATTTCCCGAAATTCAATCCATGTCATGTCAGTGTTGACGTGTTCTTCATACACATGTCTCATATTTCTTTCATCTTGTTTAAAAAGTACGATTAGATTTGCGTTGTCTCTTACTAACTGCTTAGGGATTTTACTATACGTCTGATTTAGATAAAAACAATCGATGAACTTGTGTCTCCCCATAGCAAAATAATCACGCATACTATTTTGATTTTCACAAGCAACATCATCAAATACGATTACAGAATTTGGTTTTGCGGTCTGAACACTCAGCACTTGTTCATTTTCGTGATATTTCTGAAATGAAATGCCTGGTACGCGTTGCAAGACTTTTTCTAAAAACACGTACTTAGGTTGTTGCAAGGTTTTAGAATAAACATAAACATTTTGAAATCTTAAACCATTCTCATGTATAAGAAGACCAATTAATAAATTAGTTTTTCCGCAATTTGATGGCCCACAAATAATACATCGTACCGATTTAGGTAATAATTCTCCATGACGAAAACCAGTCTCCTGAGAATTAACATAAAGTTTGTTTACATGTAACGATTGTGGTTGTTTTACAAATTTCATGATGACTGCTTGAAACGGTTAAATTAATAATGAGTCAATTGTTGTTTTACATTAACCTTTATAACTCATAATCGCTAACTGGAATGAATGTACGAGCAACCTGACCATGGACGTCTTTCAATATAAAATAGTGAGTGTTATGGTAAAATAAGGAAAAAGTAATATTGAGTTTTAGAACTAAAATAGTGGAAAAGACGTTGAACCATAACATTTCATTTATATTATTGGGCATTCTACTTCGCCGAGAGTGACGAGGCGAACGGAGTGAGCCGAAGGAACGAAGGTGGAGTAGGATGCCCAATAATATCCTACTACGAAGTCGCGGGCTGAAGCTAGTTAATGATAAATGTATGAAAAAAAAAACCGGCCATGGGCAAGTCGGACTGGTACGCGAAGGGTTCCGTGCCACCGTACATTATTTAAAACAACATTTTATATAAAACGCGCTTTTTAGGGTTCCGTTGCCAAATGGCAAAAAATGGAACCCTTATAGATTCGTCATGTCTGTCTGTCTGTCTGTCCGTCCGTATGTCATAGCCACTTTTCTCCGAAACTATAAGAGCTATGCTGTTGAAACTTGGTAAGTAGATGTATTCTGTGAACCGCATTAAGATTTTTGCACAAAAATTGGAAAAACACAATAAATTTTGGGGTTCCCCATACTCAGAACTGAAACCCAAAAATTTTTTTTTTCATCAAACCCACACGTGTGTATCTATGGATAGGGATAGGATCTTTCATTTTTTTCTAAACTGAATAGTTTGCGCGAGAGACACTTCCAAAGTAGTAAAATGTGTGTCCCCCCCCCCCCCGTAACTTCTAAAATAAGAGAATGATAAAACTAAAAAAAATATATGATGTGCATTACCATGTAAACTACCACCGAAAATTGGTTTGAACGAAATCTAGTAAGTAGTTTTTTTTTAATACGTCATAAATCGTAAACCACAATTTACCTTTCATTCAATCAACTCAAATATAAAAATGAAAAAAAAATCATAAACATAAACCTTATGCATAAACCATGAATATCTACAGGTGTATGATGTATGTGTATTTATACTTTCCGCTTGAATCACTCTGTATATTGATGAAAACCGCATTAAAATCCGTTGCGTAGTTTAAAAGATTTAAGCGTAGAGACGAGGGAAGCGATTTTGTTTAATACTATGTAGAGAAAACACGTTTCTTGTGTCTTTTTATTGAGGCAACAAAGTCCCATAATATAAATACCATAGACTAACATACATACATAATTATAAAAAACGACCTCTTGTGTGGCCTATTTTCATTTTTAACTTCATATAATGTTATTATTGATTGGCACAATAGAAATTCGCTGTGAAAATGTCAGCTGTCTACTTATTACTAGGGATGTTATGGATATGAAATTTCGGATACGGATTGGTTACGGATGTAGGAATGATTATTATACCGGATAAGGATACGGATACGAATATGAAATTATTTCGGATTATCCGTTAGTTTCGGATAATTTCGGTTACGGATATTAAACTTTTAAGGAATTTCAAAAGTAAGAAACAAATAGCTAATAAAATGGTTTTATTTATACGTCACCATTTGGTAGTAATTACAATCAGTCTGTGAGTAATTATTACAGCTATTTAAAATAGAAATGATTATAAATGGGATTAAATATAATGATCACCATAAAATGCTTTGATACCCTTAGTTCTTTAACCAAAAATATATACTTGACACCAGAAAAATAAAGTCTAAAATTACAATAGTACTAGCTATTTTAGTCACGACTGCTCTTTAAATTGTATTCGAACACCAAATGTAGTAAATGATCACCAAATCATAACTTGTACGACAAAACTGTACTGCGACTCACAATAGTTCGAATGCACGCTTGTGCGATACACTCGAGCTCACATAGTACACTAGGTTAGGTTAGGTTAAAACTGTGACCTCCTAGAAACAACTAGATTCAGTGTGTCGCATAAGCGTGCATTCGAACTATGGTGAGTCGCAGTACAGTTTTGTCGCACAAGTGTTATTTGCACACCCATTTGTCGAACTCACGTAGTACACTCTTAATAATTTCGTATTCACTAACTGTTTTTGGGTTAACAATGATTTTTTTTGGAGTCAGTTTGCATTGAAATGCTGTTTTAATTTTGGTGATCATTTACTACTTTTGGATTAACAATGATTTATTTGGAGTCAGTTTGCTTAAATAGGATAGCAAGATGTTAACATTTTGGTTATAATTTTACATTAAAATGCGGGTTTAATTTTGGTGATCATTTACTAGTTTTGTCTGTTATATGTTACTATATCTGGTGGTAAGTTAAACATAAGCCATTATAAATATATATTGAGTGTTATCTAATCTACCTAAAATAAAAATGTAATAACAAATCCGATATTATCCGAAACTTTTATTTCGGATTCGGTTACGGTTACGGATAATTTTTACATGGGATATCCGATAGTTTCGGTTACGGTTACGGAGCTCCCTAACATCCCTGCTTATCACCATTCATGGAATACAGACCGTTGACAGACAGATGGAGCTTAGTAATTAGGTTCCCCAAACCCCCAAAAAACGGCTAAGTGCGAGACAGATTCACACTCCCAGGGGTTCCGTACCAACGTATAATATTAAAAACTAATATTTTTTATTGCATGGAACCCAGTATCATCATCAGCAGCATATAATTCAGCATCCCCACTGCTGGGACACAGGCCTCCTCTCGGTGAGAGGGAACGGGCCATACTCCACCACGCCCGCAATGTCTTCGAATTTTTAGTTCTAAGACATGCCGGTTTCTTTACGATGTTTTCCTTCACCGTTTTGAGAGCAGTGGTGATGAAATTATTTACACAAAGTAAAGAGCCTACTTGAGTTTGAACTCACGACCTACTACTCGTAAGTCGCACCCGTTTCCACTGGGCCACCACACACTGGATGTCTTCTATGTAGTATGTCTTCCTTTAATTTCAAATTTATTTTATTTTTACACGCTTTATATTAGCTTTACTTGTATGTTTGTTTGTTTGTATGTTTGTATGTTTGTTTGTAACCGTCTTCTTATAGCGCGATTTTGACCCACTTTAAACGACCAGATTTCATTCAAACTTTGCACACCTGTCAAAGACTGATGACAATGCAATAATTTCATAAATTTGTGCCATTATCCTTGCCAGGGTTACCAGGACAGCAAAAAAAACTGTCTTCGAAAACTACGCTGACATACGTCTCAAAATTCGAAACACCCTAAAAAATAGAAAATAAATAATAGTTTTAAAAAAAGCGTGGGGTGCCTGGTGCTTTTTAAGGTATTTTTTTTATTGGAAGCCAAAATACCTAGACCAGTAGAGTATTTACTACTATGGCCGCTATTTAATAATAAAAATAAATAATGGAAAAAAAAAGCGTGGGCCCCACCCCACGGTTTTTTTTCCATTATTTTCTATTTTTAGGTTGGTTTTTTATTGGAAGCGTGTTTTTTAGTTTTTTTTTAAACTATTTTTTTTTTTTGTTTTAATAGCGGCCATAGTAGGAAATACTCTACTGGTCTAGGTATTACGGCTCAAAAATATAGCCTAGTGACAGACGAGCGGACAGCGGAGCCTAAGTAATATCGTTCCAGTTACACCATAGAGGTACGGAACCCTAAAAATAGTTGCATGTTTTGCACGCAAGTGTTGAAAAAATTGTGTTGTGTTGACAAGTGTTGAGTGTGTTGTTGTTTTGAGTGTTGTGTGTTGTGTTTTGTTTTACATAAGTGTCGAAATGAAGGTCTCTAAGCCTCTGTTCCCACGGACGTAAAAATATTGCGATTTTCAACTAAGTAGTGCGTTAAAAATCGAGTATGCGGAAAATAATAGCAGCGGGAAAATATCGGTAGTGCGAATCTCTTCTAACACAATTCTGCCTACCCCTTATAGGGCGTGATGTTACATTTCATATCACGTGACATTGTAATAAATCCGATCATATAAATATTGATATAATTCAAATACTAATACCTAATGAAGCATGAAAACCATGACGACCGAACAATAAACCTTACGATTACCGAAATTGGGCTTATATTTGTATAGCAATACTGGTAGATGTTATCAAAAGGTTATGTATAAAAGGGTATCTTAATATAGTTTTCAGTTTGATTAAAATCGCAATGAGTGCGCTACTATTAATTCTACTAGGTACGTATTTAATCATTTCAGCCGAAAGACTCTTTGTAGAGCTTTGCCAAAATCGCCACGCTGGCAGGCGGGTTGGCGATCGCAGTATGGTGGTAATATGCATAGAGAACGCTGCTGCCCGTTCTCTAGTAAGTCCCTTAGTCGCCTTTTACGACACCCACGGGAAGAAAATGGGATGGTGCTATTATTTACGTTATGCACCACACGGATCACGTATTTAATATTGGTATGTATTAAAAAAAATAGTTTAAAAAAAACTAAAAAACACGCTTCCATAGAAAACCAAACAAAAAACCTTGTTCTTTAGTTTTTTTTAAACTATTATTTATTTTCTATTTTTTAGGTTGTTTCGAATTTTGAGACGTTGACATACGTCTCAAAATTCGAAACACCCAGCGAAGTTTGTGACGTATGTCAGCATAGTTTTCGAAGACAGTTTTTTTGCTGTCCTGGTAACCCTGGCAAGGATAATGGCACAAATTTATGAAATTATTGCATTGTCATCGGTCTTTGACAGGTGTGCAAAGTTTGAATGAAATCTGGTCATTTAAAGTGGGTCAAAATCGCGCTATAAGGAGTCGGTTACAACCAAACATACAAACAAACATACAATTGAAGCTAATATAAAGCGTGTAAAAAGAACAATTTGCGCTCTTAAAATTATTATTGAACTAGCTTTTGCCAGCGGCTTCGCCCGCGTGGAGGTCGGAAAATATCCCGCGTGAACGTACTACCGGGATAAAAAGTACCCCATGTGTTAATCCAGGTTATTTTTTTTCAGCTCGAAAGCGCATTTTCATCAGACTTGCTTCAAATTTATCGTCACTGCTCGGCTCCTATGTGTCTTAGCGTTATATTATATAGCCTATAACCTACCCAGGAGTATGGACTACAATCGTAACAAGTTTGATTAAACTCCCTTCAGTAGTTTTTGACCCATGCGTGCACATACAGACAGACATACAAAAAAATTACTGATTGCAGTTTTGGCATCAGTATCGATCACCATTCATCCTCCAATATTAATTTTGAATGTATATTCAATGTACAGAATCGACCTCTCTACAGTTTTATTATAAGTATAGATATAGACATACAGAACCCCTCAGTTCAAATAGGCAGTCATTCTGTGTAAAAAAACTAGTATCTAGTTTCATTCGGTAAAATCCATAAACGATAATGATAACCGATTTTATTTCTATAGGTAGGTTTGTATAAAAACACTTTTATATGTCAACTAGCTGACCCGGCAAACGTTGTTTTGCCATATAAATAATTTCCTAGGCGGGGATAACTAATTAAATGACGATTGATCAGTTTTCGACCGGAGAGGAAAAATGATTAAATTACTAAAATGGCTATTAAAAAAATAAGGGTTGATCGTAGAAGGGTGAAAATTGAGGATTGTATGTATTTTTGTATGTTGTATCATAAAAAAATAGAAATTAAAATTGTTGTCTAAAAAATAAAAATAAAAATTTAGGGGTGGACTACCCCTAACATTTAGGGGGATGAAAAATAGATGATGACCGATTCTCATAGATACCGGATAAGCACAAAAAATTTCATCAAAATCGGTCAAGCCGTTTCGGAGCAGTATGGCAACGAAAACTGTGACACGAGAATTTTATATATTAGATGATATTTTTTTTAAACTAGATGAGTTCGGCGTTTCCTAACTAACTACTCTGAGAAGAAAGGCCGAAAAACTCAGAGGCCACAGTCTCTTTTAAAGTCCAGACATAATCTTGGTCACATTATGTGAAGACCATCTAGATTGGTGACTGAAATGGTTATTTGAGGAAAGAACTACACAGATTGAGTGGACCTGTCCAGTCAGTGCACGCATTTGTCATTAATCAAACCCACCCGTGTTCCTTCAGTTGTCCATGCGCCAGGGCCACGGTATCTCTTTCGAACAAATCTCGCGACCCTGCCAGAAACAAACAACTTTAATTTCGGAAATCGGTGGCAAAAAACTTAAATACAGATCCTAAGACACCGACTTCCGAAATTAAAGTTATTTTTCACTTTGTAGTGTTTTTAAGGAAGACGGTTGTTATTTTTTTGAAAAAAGATTTTTTGGTTTGTATGCAGTAGAACATCTAACAATTCAATATTATTGGACGGTTCCGTGTGCTGCTGGACGTCAAAAATAGCACCACCCCATTTCTTCCCGTGGGTATCGTAAGAGGCAACTGTCTTACTAGAGAATGGGCAGCAGCGTTCTCTATATATTCTACCACTATACTGCGATCGCCATCCCGCCTGCCAAGCGTGGCGATTATGGCAAAAGCCTATGTCGCAGTGGACGTCAACTGGCTCGATCAAACCAATTTTCAGTGGAAATTTACATGGCAATGTAAATCATAATTATATTTTTTAGTTTTATCATTCTCTTATTTTAAAGTTACTGGGGGGGGGGGACACATTTCATGGATTAAATGAAAGGTAAATTACGGTTTACGATTTATGACGTTTTAAAAAAAAAACGACTTACTCGATTTCGTTCAAACCAATTTTCGGTGGTAGTTTACATGGTAATGTACATCATATATTTTTTTTTAGTTTTATCATTCTCTTAATTTAGAAGTTACGGGGGGGGGGGGGGACACATTTTACCACTTTGGAAGTGTCTCTCGCGCAAACTATTCAGTTAAGAAAAAAATGGTATTAGAAAGCTTAATATCATTTTTGAAGACCTATCCATCGATACCCCACACGTATGGAATGGATGAAAAAAAAAATTGGGTTACAGTTCTAAGTATGGGGAACCCCCAAAATTTATTGTTTTTATTTTTGTGTGAAAATCTTAATGTTCACAGAGTACATGTACTTACAGTTCAACAGCATAGTTCTTTGGGAAAATTTGGCTGTGACATACGGACGGACAGACAAACAGACAGACAGACATGACGAATCCATAAGGGTTCCGTGTTTTGCCATTTGGCTACGGAACCCTAAAACGGTACTCATCCTTTGAAGTTCATAAATTAGTTTCACGCGCATTTAAATACCTACTTCCCATTATTTTTTTCAGGTTTTCTTCTATGTCCTGTAACAGCTGTCCCAGGATTTGGTTTTGGAGTTGATACTGACAAAAAGCAGGTCTCCTTCCGATATAACTTCCTACCTAGGATACCTCCTAAGTTTCCAGAACTACCTAGTATTTCTTTAAATTTATAGTTACCTTTATTGGGCTTGGGGTCAAAAATTGGGACTAAAAAGTGTCCTTTTGTGGATTTAAAGTCATAAAAGTGACCTTAACTTAAGGTCACTTTAAGGCACCAAGGAATTTGCAATTAAAATTGTAATTAAGGCATTATTTTTATTATTTTGTAAGCCGAGTTGAAGAAGTTTAATATCGTTTGAGTCAATTATGGACATTTGTGAGCGTATTATTTAATTTTATGTCACGATAGAACTGATAAATAGTTTTAAGTAATAAAATTCATAATTCGATTGTCTTGTCTTTATTTGCCCTCTTGACCACCAATCCTGAAACTATGCGTACTTATGTATATGTCTTTTTTTGAGTGGGAAATCATCAAATGACATCTCCCTCTCTGGGTGAAGCGGGAGGGCGTGTCAATCTTATACTGACTACACTAACCAACCCACAAAAATAAAACCCACCCGTGTTCCTTCAGTTGCCTGTGCCAGGTCTACTGTAATTCTTTCGAACAATTCCAAAAGCCTGACAGATGTATGTCTGATGTTTTGTGAGAGGAAGTATGCTAGGGTGTCCTCAATTATATGTTAGTACTAGCTTCAGCCCGCGGCTTCGCTCGCGTGGATGTCGAAAAATATCCCACAGGAGCGTACTACCGGGATTAAAAGTACCCTATGTGTTAATCCAGGTATACAATGTTTTATCGAACTGCTTGCTTTGTCTTATCCGACCCAGAGAATATAAAGTTTCACAGAAAATTCAACCCCTCATTTCACCCTCTTAGGGATGGAATTTCAAAAACGGTTTCTTAGTAAATACTACTCTTCATGAAGAGCACAGCCTTCAAATTTCATGTCTCTAGGAAAAGCGGTTTAGGCTGTGCGTTGATATATCAGTCAGTCACTCAGGACTTTGAATTTTTATATAAATAGTTTGAAATATTTTTGTATACCATACCTGTTCAGTCTCTGTGTTAATTAATGTTGTTTGTGTTATCGTGTTAATTCGTCGTCATTTTAGCTAATAAACGTCCACTGCTGGACAAATCCTCCCCCAAATTGAGAGGGTTTGCCTCAATGGCCATGCTTGGCAGGCGGGTTGACGATCGCGGTATGGTGGTAAAATGCATAGAGAACGCTGCTGCCCATTCTCTAGTAAGTCCCTTAGTCGCGGGTAGAAATGGGCTGGTGCTATTCTTTAAACTACACAGGCTATTAGACTACGTTAATTGATGCCTTTTAAGAAGTAAGAAAAACAATTATTTATCTAAGTACAGACGCCAACACATCAAGCTACTACAATCTGTCAGATTTCTTTGATAGATTTTCGACTTTATTTCTAGAGCATTAGGTTCAAGGTTCATTGGGAAAAATTAACAGTTTCGGGTAGCTTGACCTGGTGGCGTCAGTACATTAATTTTTTACATTTTCCCCCAGTTATTTACTCTAGAATGACAGCTACGTAGACAGGCACGTATATGTCAGTTCAAACTAAACTGGATGCCCCGTCGGTCTGGTAGCTAGACTATAAGTTACGTCAAAGTGACAGATAGACGACTAGATCTAGCGTAAAGTCAGTCTTCACTGTCGGAGACGCGTCGTTCCTGTATTTTGCAGTAGGTATATCCAACACAAAAAGAATTATCAAAATCGGACTACTCTGTATAAAGTTATGCGTGTTTATACATTACAATCAGTGAGTGAACAATCAATCATCCCCTGTTTTCCGACCCTTAGGGTTCGATTTTATTTTCCAAATTTATATGGGACCGCCTTGGGAGTATACCCTTTCCAATGAAAAAGAATTGTCACAATCGGACCACTATGTAAAAAGTTATGAGTGATCATACATAAAAAAAAAAATATATACGCGTCGAATTGATAACCTCCTCCGTTTTTTTTTTCGTCGGTTGAAAACTACAGAACACCACCTGCTACGATCGTTACAAACTCCTTTTGCTTTATTTATGTTCATACATCTGGTCATACACACACGCCGGTTCCATCTACCTTGTAAATACTTTTCAACCGACGAAAAAAAACGGAGGAGGTTATCAATTCGACGCGTATATTTTTTTTTTTTTTTTATGTATGACCACGCATAACTTTTTACATAGTGGTCCGATTGTGACAATTCTTCTTCTATTGGAAACGGTATACTCCCAAGGTGGTCCCATATAAATTTGGAAAACAAAATCGAACCCTAAGGGTTGGAAATCAGGGGATGATTGATTGTTCACTCACTGATTGTAACGTATGAACACGCATAACTTTGTACAGAGTAATCCGATTTTGATAATTCTTTTATTGTTGGATAGGGTATACCTTGCGAAGTATTATTAGTACATCAAAACCACAAAAAATCATAAAATAAAAACTTTTTAACAAAAAATTAAACCGCCGAAAAACTGAAAAGCATAAAATAACAAACCTTAAAATTTTGAGTCGGCGCTGAGAAATCAATGAACAAGGATCACTCAAAGCGCCGACTCATAATTTTAAGGTTTGTTATTTTATGCTTTTCAGTTTTTCGGCGGTTTAATTTTTTGTTAAAAAGTTTTTATTGTTAGCCGCTCTTCATTCATCGTCTCAACATGACCAAACCATCTAAGCAGGTAGGTTTTATAAAGAAAATACCCATAACTTGCTTCAACTTTATAACACACAAACTCTTCAGCTTTATAATATTACTAGCTTTTGCCAGCGGCTTCGCCTCCGTATTATACGTATAAACCTTTCTCTTGAATCACTCTATCTATTAAAAAAAACCGCATCAAAATTAGTTCCGTAGTTTTAAAGATCATACATAAGGACAGACAGAGCGAAGCGACTTTGTTTTATACTATGCAGTGAAATCAATTAATATGAAATTATGTAAAAAAATATTGATAATTTTTGAAAAACATCTGACTTTTTAGATTTGGTAAATAAAAATTAAATTCGTTGTCATTCTATTTTTTCTACACTTAGATACCTGTGTATTTTAAGTGGCATTTAAGTAATATCAAAAGTCAAACCATTTAATTCTAAGTATTTTTTTTTTATTTTTTTTTTTAATCGCGCCTTCTTACCGCGCGGACGTATCTTGCTTAGCTTATTATGATACTATTAATTAATTATAAATATATTTGTTAGAAATAATTGCGTCGTCAGTGATATAAGTGTGTCACGAGTGAGCATTACGAGGTTACTTGCGTTGTGTAAGAATGAGCTAAAGTATTTTTAAAGATATATAGTGTTTCTGTGTTAGATATGTCTAACACTGGATCTAGCCCGTTTGGCCGTAGCCAGCTAGTGACGCGAAGTCCTCCGCCGACACCAACTCAAGATTTCCAGCCTGTAGACCCAAAGCCACAACCTCCCTTGGAACATGAGCTACCAGCCGAAGTTATTTCTACGCCGGAGGTACAGAAATGGATGGGGTCCATAGAAAAAATCCTAAATGAAGTATGCAGTTTAGTTGCTGAGGGAAAAATGAACGCAGACCAAAAGGTACGTGTAGCCAATCTTTGCCGTAGTGTCTCACATGGCGCATCTCAGATGGCTGTCTTATATCAAGCCTTAAAGCAAAAAACGATTCAAGCCCATAGTTCCGCTCAGCACTTACAGCAACAACAAAACATCGCGAACTCTCTCCTACAGTTCAAAGAGGTAGTTGAAGGCATTTCAAAGCCGACAGAACCCGCATCGTACGCTAATATGGTCAAAAAAGGCTCGGAAAATTTTGTGCGCCCAGCAAATTTAAGCTCAGTTGCCATATATCCCAGCGACAAAACCAAATCTAGTGACGATACCAAGTCTCTCGTACAGAAAATTATTTCGCCCGGGGAACTTAAACTACATGTCCGTGGCCTTAAGAAAGTAAAAAATGGAGGTGTTCTTATCAGTACCGACTCCAAAGAGGACATTCAAAAGCTCAGAAGCTTAGAAAAACTCGTCTCTTCGGGCCTTAAGATTGAAGAACCATCAAAGCGGCGCCCAAGAATCACTGTTATTGGAGTCCCGGTAGCCCTGACTGATAAGGAGGTTTTGGATTGCATCTACGAGCAAAACCTCTCAGATAAGTTGACCAATACAACTCGTGAGTCGTTTGAAGAACAAATAAAATTGAGCCATAAATCTGGGAAAAAAGACCTCCCTAATTGCAATTTTATTCTAGAAGTGCCAGCTAGCATCAGGAAGATCCTAGTCAATCAAGGACGAATATTCATCAATTGGACGTCATGCCCAGTTCGAGATTTCACGATCGTTACTCGGTGTTTCAACTGCCAGCAGTTTGGACACGCGGCCAAGTTCTGCCGTGACACTAACCCGACGTGTAATCACTGCGGAGAGACTGGCCACACTTTTAAGGAATGCTGCACAAAGTCCAGTCCACCAAACTGTGCGACGTGCAAACGTTTTAATAGGAAAAGTGATCATAAAACTGGTGATGTAAATTGTCCTGCACGGAAATATGCCGAGGACAGCTATATCCATTCCATAGATTATGAAGGCGCCTAAGAGCGCTACCTATTAACCTATCCTTTAAGCACACTAGTAGTAGTTTTTGTTTGTTTATATTTATTGGGTGTTTATTTATCATGACTGATCAATTACTTAAGGACCTAGATCAATTTTCTGTGTCTGAAGTTATAAATTGTAATATTGATGAGTGTAAGCACCACTTTCCCTTGGGAGAGAAACCGCTGACCTTTCTCACACAAAATATTCGCAGCATAAATCGAAATATAAATGGTTTTGAAATATTGCTACAGAACCTGGGTATAAGTTGCGACATTATCGTCCTAACAGAATGTTGGCTGTCAAACCAAACCACTGTTTTACCATCTTTAGACGGATATGTTTCGCATAAAACCAACAGAAACATCAACCAGAATGATGGTTTAGTTGTATTTGTCAACAATAATTTAAGTACAACTGTAGAAGAACCTTTGCTACAAAATTGTAATTGCTTACTCATTAAAATTAATACAGATACGGTAGTTATGGCTATATACAGACCACCTTCTCAAAATGTCGCAAATTTCTTAGATTCACTAAACGTACAGTTACAAAGTCTTACAACTTTTAAACACATAATTCTAATGGGGGACATTAATATCAACATTGCTTCCGGGAAAATGGACATTCATGCACATAACTATGTTAATATCTGCTCATTCCACGGACTCTTGCCAGCTCATTACCACCCCACGCATCAAAGTGGTTCATGCTTAGATCATTTCATTATAAAAACAAATAAACCAGCCAAAACATTTGTTACTAACACTTCGCTTACTGATCACCAAGCAGTTTTACTAATATTACAAGTTTCTTTACCAAGAAAAAATTGTTTACGCAGCTATACTAATATCAACATGACACACCTCGAAAAAGACATACGTAATATTAATTTTGACCCAGTTTATAATTCCACCGATGCAAACTTTGCTATTAATTATTTTATAAATTCACTTCACTCTGCAATAATAAAGCATACAGTCGCCAAAATAACGCCAAGGAAGTACAAGTGCATTAAACCTTGGATTACACCCGGACTTGTTCGATGTATTAGGCATAGAGACAAACTTCACATAAAGTTCAAACTTGAGCCTGAAAATGAAATTCTTTCCATTACTTATAAAAGATATAGAAACTTCTGCAACAACCTTCTGAAAAAAATAAAAAATGAATATGACAGAAAAGAACTGCAGAAAGCAGGCAAAAATAGTAAACTTATTTGGAAATTTATAAAAACAAATACATTTAGATCAAAACAACTTGAACCTCCACTTGACTTATTGACTATAGAGAACAACCCAATAGAATCAACAAATATAGTTAATTACTATTTTTCTAACGTAGGCAAAACCTTAGCAGAAAAGACCATACAATCTAGAGGTTCTTTCTCTCAAAACCAACCTAAATCTTTCCCCAGACTCAAATCTTTTGTCTTACTAGATACGGATGTCGATGAAGTATTAACAATCATTTCTGGATTAAAGGACGTTTGCGCGGTTGGGTGGGACGACATATCAAACAACATACTTAAACATTTCAAATACCTCCTTGCTCCGCCGCTAACTCATATTTTTCAGTTATGCTTAACTAATGGTGTATTCCCTAAGTCGCTTAAAAAAGCAGTGGTTACTCCTGTATATAAATCTGGTGACAAAAAATGTGTTAACAACTACAGACCCATTTCAGTTTTAACAGGGCTCTCCAAGATCTTAGAGAAAATCATTAATATTAGATTAATGAAATATCTAGAGGATAACAAATTGCTTTCGGATAGACAATTTGGCTTTAGGCCCAAAAAATCAACTAATCAAGCAGTACATCAAATGACGGATTATATAACAACTAATTTGGATCAGGGCATGCACTCCATTGGGATCTTCCTAGACCTCGCCAAGGCCTTTGACACAATTTCCTGTCCTTTATTATTGGGCAAGCTTGAAAGACTCGGAATAAGAGGAACAACGCTTACACTGCTTTCTGATTATTTAAGAGACCGCGAACAATGTGTAAAAATTGGTCAGTACGTCAGTTCTGAGCTTCGAAATAGTAATTACGGAATACCACAAGGTAGTATATTGGGTCCTACTTTATTCCTAGTATATATTAATGACCTGTGCAGCTTAACACTCCAAAATGGTGTCATAATGTCTTATGCAGATGACACAGCTCTATTGTTTTCAGACAAGTCTCGAGAGGAGGTGTATAAACAAGCCCAGAACGGTTTTAATATAGTGTCTAATTGGCTACATGAAAATCTCCTAACACTAAATGCAGAAAAAACTAAACACATTTTATTCACTATGAGAAATACTAACCTGCCAACTACTAACATAAACATGTATGCGCATAAGTGCGGCAAGTACGCTGACAATGCATGTAATTGTCCTACTTTAGCAAAAGCCGATCATATGAAATATCTTGGTGTGACGATTGACACAAATCTGAACTTCCGTAAACACATTGATTTATTATGCACTCGAATGCGTAAATTAATATACATTTTTAAGAATTTACGATATATAACGGACTACAAATTAATTAAACAGGTCTATTTAGCTTTGTGTCAATCCATTCTTACATATTGCATAACTTCATGGGGAGGGGCTGCAAAAACAATCCTACTACCATTAGAACGTGCGCAGAGAGCTATCCTTAAGGTAGCCACCTTTCGCCCATTTAGATTTCCCACATACGAGCTTTATACGGCATGTAAGGTTTTAACTGTGCGTCAACTATTTATATTAAAGATAGTATTACACCAGCATAGCAATCTCCCTTATACCCCCATACCTATACATAAGAGAAGAAAAGACTTAGTTTGCATAAAGCCTCAAACTAGACATACTTTTATAAATAAATTTTATGGTTTTTTAGGTCCGTTCTTATATAATAAAATCAATAAGTCTCTAAGTATATATAGTGTAAATTGTAAAAAATGTAGTGAAATGTTAAGTGAATACTTAGCGACATTAAATTACTCAGACACTGAAAAATTGCTAGAAATCATGCAATAAGTTTATTAATGTTAAGGCAATTTTTATTTAATAATATAATTATTATGTATCAATGCTAGCTCTATGTACATTAATTTAATAGTCCAATAAAACACTCAGCGTTGTTACGTGAAGGCCTGAAACACAGGTTTGAATAAACCTACATCAGGCAGGTCGCTATTGTTTTTCATTAGGCCTTTATCCAATATATTATATAAGTTATACCTACACTAGATTTATTTTAGGCATAGTTTAATATTTGCTTGATAATTTTAATATGTAACTCTGTACTGATGTCACTTCTATGTAATTTATATGTGAACTTATGAATAAAAAAGTATTTTATTTTTTTATTATTTTATTTATATAAGTAAGCCAATTAAAGGTCACATTAACTTAATCGGTCTGAAAATGCCGCCATACTTTTATAGTTATCTCAGTAGACTGTCATTTTTTAGGGTTCCGTTGCCAAATGGCAAAAAACGGAACCCTTATAGATTCGTCATGTCTGTCTGTCTGTCTGTCCGTCCGTCCGTATGTCACAGCCAATTTTCTCCGAAACTATAAGAGCTATGCTGTTGAAACTTGGTAAGTAGATGTATTCTGTGAACCGCATTAAGATTTTCATACATAAATAGAAAAAAAAACAATAAATTTTGGGGTTCCCCATACATAGAACTGAAACTCAAAATTATTATTTTTTCATCTAACCAATACGTGTGGGGTATCTATGAATAGGTCTTCAAAAATGGTATTGAGGTTTCTAATATCATTTTTTTCTAAACTGAATAGTTTGCCATGTAAACGACCACCGAAAATTGGTTTGAACGAAATCGAGTAAGTCGCTTTTTTTTAAAACGTCATAAATCGTAAACCGTAATTTACCTTTCATTTAATCAAGTGAAATATAAAAATTAAAAAAAAAACATTTTTTTTCATAAACATGAACCTTCTACATAAACCGAGAATACCTACAGGTTTGTACGGAACCCTTTGTGCGCGAGTCCGACTCGCACTTGGCCGGTTTTTTTTAAACTATAGACAATTATAATTCTAATACATTCACAAGTAAAAGCTTTCTCAGTTTTTACGATATTACCGTCATGTGGAATGGTAGATTACAATACATATAATAGATGTATAGATTACCAACGAAAATAACAAGGACTTCTGAAATTACAGTTATTTTTCACTATGTAGTGTTTTTTCTTTTAATTATCCGTTTATTTTTATTTTTTTGCTGAGGTAATTACCCTAAACAAAATCGTATAAAATACCCTTTTTTTTGTGGGACGTCTCCCGCTCTAAGTGGAGCGGTAGGGCGTGTCAGACTTTGACTGACTAAAACCCGAAGTCATTTGATGATTTCCCAACCTGAAAAAAAAGGGTATAAAATACCCTTTAACTGCAATTAGGTAAATAACAGTGACATGAAATTATTATCACATCTTTAACATACCTCAAACTAAAAAATAAAAAATAATGGACAAAGCGTGGGGTGCTTTTTTTTTTTTTTTTTTTTTTTTTTTTTTTCAGGATGGGAAATCATCAAATGACTTCTCCCGCTCTGGGTGGAGCGGGAGGGCGTGTCAGACTTTTACTGACTAAAACCCACCCGTGTTCCATCAGTTGCCCATGTGCCAGGGTCACGGTATCTCTTTCGAACAATCACGCGACCCCAAGCGTGGGGTGCTTGATATCAATTAAAAAATATCTCAAAAAGCACCCGACGCTTTTTTCCATTATTTTCTACTTTTTACTTTGGTTTTCTGTGTTAGTATTTTTTTAAACTATTATTTATTTTATATTTTTTAGGGTGTTTCGAATTTTGAGACGTATGTCAGCGTAGTTTTTGACGTATGTCAGCGTAGTTTGTGACGTGTGTCAGCGTAGTTTTTGAAGACAGTCTTTTTTTTTTTGCTATCGTGGTAACCCCGGCAAGGTTAATGGTACAAATTTATAAAATTATTATATTATATTATATTGTCATCCGTCCTTGATAAGTATAGGTACCTTTCGAGTTTATCTGACGTTTTGAAGGGGGTCAAAATCATGTTCAAAGTTTCCGTACATAGGTACAGACGCCACCAGGTCAAGCTACCCGAAACTGTCAATTTTTCCCAATGAACCTTGAACCTAATGCTCTAGAAATAAAGTCGAAAATCTATCAAAGAAATCTGACAGATTGTAGTAGCTTGATGTGTTGGCGTCTGTACATACTAGCATACTTTTGAAGCTAATAAAAGCGTGTTAAAAAGACATATTATTGAAGCTAACTCAAAAACCACTAATCAGAACTTGACCAAATTTATACGGGACCGCGCCGAATGAAGAATTTTCGGTTTAAAAATGACGGAGTTCTACGGTAGCAGACATTAAAAAAACCGGCCAAGTGCGAGTCGGACTCGCGCACCAAGGGGTTCCGGACAAACCTATAGGTATTCTCGGTTTAAAAATAAATGTTTTTTTTTAATTTTTATATTTCAGTTGATTGAATGTAAGGTAAATTGCGGTTTACGATTTATGACGTTTTAAAAAAAACTACTCACTCGATCTCGTTCAAACCAATTTTCGGTGGTAGTTTACATGGTAATGTACATCATATATTTTTTTAGTTTTATCATTCTCTTATTTTAGAAGTTACGGGGGGGACACATTTTACCACTTTGGAAGTGTCTCTCGCGCAAACTATTCAGTTTAGAAAAAAATGATATTAGAAACCTCATTACCATTTTTGAAGACCTATTCATAGATACCCCACACGTATGGGTTTGATGAAAAAAAAGTTTTTGAGTTTCAGTTCTATGTATGGGGAACCCCAAAATTTATTGTTTTTTTTTCTATTTTATTGTGAAAATCTTAATGCGGTTCACAGAATACATCTACTTACCAAGGTCAACAGCATAGCTCTTATAGTTTCGGAAAAAAGTGGCTGTGACATACGGACGGACAGACAGACAGACAGACAGACAGACAGACGGACAGACAGACAGACAGACATGACGAATCTATAAGGGTTCCGTTTTTTGCCATTTGGCAACGGAACCCTAAAAAGGAATACAATGCGACCAAATTGACTAACTCCTCCTTGTTTTGAAGTCAGCTTGTCAACATGTGGGATGTGGACTCAGCGATCATTGTGGCGATAGTCGTAACAGCCAATGGCTTGTTAGCCAAAAGCCTGTTTTTATATCGAGGTGGAATTCCTCATGGATGTCCTCCGCCCTGGGGTGGGCGGAGGGGTCTGAGGAGCCCTGGTGTTCCGTCCCACACCTACGTCGGGGACCACGGGAACTAATGTAATGCGTCTTCCGCGATCCCCGACTGGTGCCAGCCCGCCTCTGCGGGCCTCCTCACGTTAGGGGGAGAGTGAGGTGTTAAACTTCCCCGCGTACATCACAGAGAGGCGCGCGTGGAACACTACGCGCCACCATACCGGGTCCTAAGAAATAGGGGGCGACGGATGTCCTCAGATCCATTGCCCCTGGACCCATTTAGGGGGGCTGGAAGAGGGCGTTATCCACCTTCCGCCGACGCCCGGTGGGCCTGCTGCAGGCCGGGAGCCGGAAGAGATCTCCCGCTCCCTTTCAGCCGCCTCCTTCTGCGACACGACTGCTTCGCAGAAGGATACCACCGCGTCCCAGGACTCCTCGCTGCCGACCATCGACTCGACTGCCTATTCCTGAGGATAGCCAAGAGCCTCGACCAACACCTAAGGAGGCTCTCGTTGGGCAGTTGGATCAAGGGCTTGATTCAGAAAGCGGTACTTCTGGACACGGCTCGTATTGTAAGGAGGTTCCTCTCTCTGGAGTCCCAACCACCCTGCCACTCTGATACCAGTGAGCTGGTATTTGTTAAATGTTAATCTAATTTTATATTCTAATATTTAAAAATACAATTCATAAATTCATCACCTGTCTGCCTTTTCCCAACTATGTTATGGTCGGCTTCCAGTCTTACCGGATGCAGCTGAGTACCAGTACTTCACATGGAGCGACTGCCTGTCTGACCTCCACAACTGAGTAATACGGCGTTTCCCATAATCGCTACACTTGGCAGGCGGGTTGGCGATCGCAGTATGGTGGTAAAATGCATAGAGAACGCTGCTGCCCATTCTCTAGTAAGTCCCTTAGTCGCCTCTTAAAACAGCCACGGGAAGAAATGAGATGGCGTTATTCTTTACGTCCGACAACACACGATACAATGAAACACGGAGCCCGGAACAGTGTCACCAATGGTATATACTATTTTTGGTAGCATTTCTCCAATAGGTACTGACTTTAAACTCCAAAGTTCCTTTTCAAATTCAAATTCATTTATTAATTTCAGGTAAATAACACCCATTGCCAAACATAAATTATTAGAAACTTTTACAGATAAAATCACATAATTAAATAAAATTAAACCGAATAAAATCAAATAATATCAAATAAAATGAATTAAAATTAAATTATATCAAACTAAATTAAATGAAAATAAATAATGTCAAATAAAATAAAATCGATTAAAATTAAATTACATCAAATTAAATAAAATGAAAATAAATAATGTCAAATAAAATGAAATCAATTAAAATTAAATTAAATCAAAATAAATATTGTCATTTTAAAAACTGTAAATTAAAATCTTCTCTCCGGCACTGGTACAGCAACATGTACATACATACATACATACATACATACAATCACCTTTTTCCCATGGGGGTAGGCAGAAACCACGGAACGCCACCTGCTACGATCTCTACACACTCCCTTTGCCTCTTTAACATGTCTGCTGGAACAATGCCGTAGGAAGTGGCAGTCCAGCCTTCCCGCAATCATCGCCAGCACTGTGTTGGGACTAACCCGCACCCTGTGCACCAAGGACGCGGCGCGCTTGCGCATGGTCGCGTGAAAGCAGTCGGTGCGCGCCTCTGCGAACATACCGGAGGTACTGCAGTATCGGGGTAACCCCATCACCGCCCTGAACGCGTTATTGTACTGGACGCGGATGACGCCGTAACTTCTATTAGAGTAGTGAGCCCACAGACAGAAAGAAAGAAACAGAAAGAACACAGAAAGAACACAGAAAGACAGAAAGTGTTTAAACAGATTTCAGTCATGAATATAAACTACTACAAACTACTAACAACTCTTAAACTCGATGATATAAAAGCTATCGCGTCGCAAAGTTGGTCCCAGGACATACAACACAATTTAAAAGTTCAATCGATGCAAGGGAATGATTGACCATACCATGAATTGATCAGCACGATTATTGACAAATGCGTGCACTTACTGGACAGGTCCACTCAATCTGTATGGTTCTTTCCTCAAAATACCATTTCAGTCACCAATCTACATGGTCTTCCCATTATGTGACTGTTTCGGACCGTTGGATTAGTTACTCTATACGCTTTCGGAACGCGCCATCGAACGGAATGACATCTGACTCGTCAGTTTGATTTTGACACTTGACACTTTTTTTTTTTTGATGCTTAACAAGGAAAGCATGTCGCCGCTTGAGTCTCGCGATCTTTTTGTAAAGTAATCCCTTATCCCGGTCGTTTTGGTGACAATAGGTCATGACCCAGTTGTGTGTGTTAATAACCCCTATCTTGGTGAAATAATACGGGCTGAATTTGGATATTTCTTGACATTGAAGAACTTTGGAGGTTAAGTGATTTGAAGACCGCATGCTGTGATTGCCTCCAGCCTTGTTGCAGCGGATTCTAACCTGAAGAATACTCGTAACGTCACAACACGATACATATACACTCACTTACATACATAACTCCAGGTTGGCACCAGAGCAGTGTCCTTCAACCAACAGGTAAGTTCTTTTGTTGTATTGTAGGTGAGTTGTTCTCTTATATATTGTCTGCTCCGCGTACGGCGGACTAGTTTCGCTCGCCACTCTTGTCTCTAGAGCCCCACGATTATCACACTTCCACTGCGCTATTGAAATCGTATTGTGAGGTCTAGTCTGGCAGCGTACATTTTTGGTATTCAGAGCGCGGTTATAAGACATAACCACCAAATTGGTAATTTACAGTAGGCTAATTACTTGGCAGTCTCTATAAGGGAAGTAGTAATACGCTGTAAATATTTGTTAACTATGATCGCTTGTTTGTTTGAAATAATTTGTAAATTTGCTGAGTTGAGTAACTCATATTGCCGGGGTCAACCAGGTTTGCATATGCTAACGGAGTTGGTTAGATTGAGCTATGTTATAACCTCTTGTTGTTGTTATTTGACCTCTGTGTTGTATTGAATGTCAGGAAGACATTAAAATATTGAGTTTTGTACCATTGATATGGTTGTTTGTGAAAATTAATATTTGAAATTGGCATTTTTGAGTATTACCATTGTTTTAAATTGGAATAAAGGTTCATTATTGTTGTACCATTAACAAAGTGGTTTGTGAACTTAACATTTGGAATTGGATTTGAATTTGAATTTTGAATTGAATGTGAAATAGAATTTTTTGAACGTTGATATTGGTTTTGGATTAAAATAAAAGTTTTTTTTAATTGAAACCAATATATTGTTATTTCTTGAGTTGCTGATTAGTCAGTTTGGTAGTTTGATTGTTTGCTTGTAGTTATTTTGTAATTGATTGTTTGAACTTTGTTATTTGATTATTTAATTGCTTGGTTTGTTTGAATTGTATTGTTTGTGCAATGGCACACAAAGCGGTGAGAGAGGCAATCAGTGGATTGACCACACAGCTACGGTGGTTCACTTCAGCTGCAGCAACCGCTGAGCGCCCGGATCTTGAAGCGGTCACTCTGGCTCGGTTCGAGCAGTTGAACGTGAGACTCGGCAACGTTGATGCTCTGCTTACCCGCTACAACGAGTACATTTGTGATGTGGCTCTGGAAGTGCTGGATCAGGCAGCACGTGACAAGGTCCTTGCTGACTACGACCAGATCTTGGACCTGGGGGATGTCATTGGTCAACGTGCTCGGGAAATATTGGGGAGCCGGACACCTGTCCAGGTCAAACCGGAGACCTCGATTGTTTAAGGTCCCGGTCTATTGAGTAGACTGCCTACCTTGGAACTGCCACACTTTAACGGTCGCTTGGACCAGTGGTTAGGTTTCCAAAACCTGTTTGAAAGTTTGGTTGATGCACGCTCGGACCTCAGACCCGCCCAAAAGTTGGCCTATTTGTTGTCTGTCCTAGAAGGTGAGGCCCGAGCCTTGGTACAGCATCTGTCGTTGACTGACTCAGCCTACCCTACCGCTGTGGAGCTACTCACCCGGCGGTACCAAAATAAACGTTGTTTGGCTGACGTTCATATTGAATTGATTTTGGGGTTACCGGTCATTACTGGATTGTCAGCATTGCGTACTGACCTGTTGAACCCGTTGGTGGCAGCGACCAACGCTTTAAAGCAATTGGACTTGCCGGTGGACCATTGGTCTTACCTTTTGGTGCACGTTGTGCTGCAACGGCTTCCTGCCGATTTGAGGGCTCGTTTCGAGCAAAAGTATGGTGGGGATAGTGTCACACATCTCCCCCCATTTGATGACCTCGTTCAATTTTTGGAGGATGAGTGTCGGTTTGTGGACAACTCTGGCGTTGCCACTGAGTCATGCCAGCCGTCTTCCCGGCCACGAGACCAGGGACGGACTAGGGCTCGCGGGCCTGTTGATGGTCGCCCCGCCGCTCGTTTTGCTGGCACCCAGAGTCGTCCTGGTTGTGAGTTTTGTAGGGACACGGGGCATGGCATGGCAACTTGCGCGGCCTTTTTGAAGTTGCACGTGAGTGCCCGCCGCCGAATTGCCAATGCACGCCGCATGTGCTTCTCTTGTTTGGGGGCTCACTTCCATCGGGACTGCCCCAACCCAAACATTTGGACATATTGTGCGCTAACGCGAACCACGGTGGTAGACCAGCCTCTGATGAAGGTTCGCGTACGGGGGGGTACCATGGAGTTGGTCACTGGGCTTCTGCCTCGCCGGTTCAGAACCGGGGGGAGGCCCGCAATTTTGAGCGCCGCACTCCACCCCCCGCGAAAGTTGATCGGGAGCCGCGCGACCGCCATTTGGTCTCCCCGCGTAAAGGCGATTACGCAATTGTTGCTAGGCACCGCTGACCAGACCAGCACCGCCTGCCCTCCCCTCCTTTGGCGGAACGTCCCCGGTTGGAGTCACGCCCCCCGCCATTCAGGCCACCGGTGGGATATGCCCATCCAGCGATGGCGCGTGGCTCGGGACACCGCGCGTACGAGGAATTTGAATTCCATCCTCGTCGGGAAAGACTTGGGCCTGGATGCGGCGATCGGTCGCCGCCCAGGCATTGTTAGGACATTGGCGCCTGCCCCGCTAAGGTACCCCTCAGATCGACACGGTTTTGTTGCCAACGGCATCGGTCAGGTCTGGGGGCCCACGAGGGACTCTGTTGTGGTCCGTGTTATTATGGACATGGGAGCCCAGGGTTGCCTTTTGTCTATTGTTTTGTTGTTTGTTTGTATTGTTTGGGCAAAATTGTTTTCTTGAGCGCCTTTGGACTGCGGGACTTGGCTGGGACGAGCCAATTCGGGAAACCCTGTTGGAAGATTGGCTCCAATTTGTATCCGCACTCCCTGCAGTCAACGAGGTCGTGTTACCCCGCGCTATCCTCCCCCCTGGGAACTACACTGCTACCCTTGTTTGTAATGCGTCTTCGCACGGTTATGCAGCTGTTGTTTGTCTGCGCACCGTCTGCGCACAGGCCAGGTGAATTTGTCACTGGTCTTGGCCAAGAGCAAGGTGGCCCCCCCCCTCCGGACGGCACTGACCATCCCTAAGTTGAATTGTCAGGGGCGGCGCGTCTTGTGCGTCTATTGAACCACGTTGCTCACACTTTGGGTGGAACTGTGGACATTCGGTTTTCTTACGCCTGGACGGACAGTCAAATTGCTTTGTGTTGGTTGAAGACGTCCGTCAGTAGGATATTATTGGGCATCCTACTCCACCTTCGTTCCTTCGGCTCACTCCGTTCGCCTCGTCACTCTCGGTGGATAGAATGCCCAATAATATTAATATTTCTGATATCGATGGCTGACCTCGTGAGTCGATGGAACTGAACTCAAATTCAACTGTCGGATTCATTTCAATATACTCACCAGCTTAAAAACACCTACCCACCTGCTTTAAAACTTTACACGTTAACATAATCATGTCTATATCTGAACGAACCAGTTATCTAAAATTCAGGACAGATTGTCTCATGTCTCTCCACATACTTGGGGATGGTGCATTGTGGTTTAGTGACACACATACCCGGTATCGTGACCAGATTGACTCGAGAACATCTGAACTTTAGGATACCGCATACATTAAACTAAATTAAGGACCGATTGTCTCATGTCTCTCCACAAAAGTAAAATAGCGCGCACCCTTAGGTTCACACACATTTATTCTGTGACCAGATTGGGTCGAGGACATCTAAATTTAGTTTAACACATTACAGATGATACATACTTTTATATCAATACACCCATCTGCTTTAAAACTTTACACGTTAACATAATCAGGTCTATATCTGAACGAACCAGTTATCTAAAATTCAGGACAGATTGTATCATGTCTCTCCACATACTTGGGGATGGTGCATTGTCGTTTAGTAACACACATACCCGTTTTCGTGACCAGATTGGCTCGAGGACATCTGAACTTTAGATACCGCATACATTAAACTAAATTTAGGACAGATTGTCTCATGTCTCTCCACAAAAGTAAAATAGCGCGCACCCTTAGGTTTGTACACATTTATTCTGTGACCAGATTGGCTCGAGGACATCTAAATTTAGTTTAACACATAACAGACGATACATCCTGTTACATCAACACGTAAAAATCAAGTGGCAAGCGCGGTCCCACGGATAGTCGATCCTTGTCCAGTATGCATAAAGCTAAGGCGCTGATACACTTGACAACGGCAGCCGGATCAGAAACGCATCGACGGTTAACAATCATTAGTGCTTATATCAGTTTTTACGTAACACTATTGATTCATAACCGTCGGTATCTCACATTATTCAATCTGGTGTACAAACTGTATGTGGATCCGCTGTTGTAGTCTGTTCCGTAGACGGTAACCGTACCCGGTGGTTGTCAGTTTTATGTATATAATCAGCTTTATGTATAAGTCAGCTTTATTAGTTCGAATCGGCAAATTTCAATGACAATGGAATGCACGCTTCCCACGTTCACATAAATTGCATTCCATGCATTTATATTGTTAAGTAATATGACCATCATGTTGTAAACACTAAATTAGTCTTTTATAGAACTTCCTACATATTATTTTCGTAAATTTATAAAGTTTGTAATCGCTTCTAGTTTTAACGTGTTTCATTCTTCTACGTACTAAGATTATATATTTTTATTTATATGAATGATATATTTTGTATCAAGTACGACACGAATTATTGGTCGAACCATCTACCACTTGTTATCGAGTGTGATTTAAAATTAATTAAGAGACCTTGAAAAAAGAGAACACTGAGATTATTAGGGATAATAAGAGTAAAGAATAAATGAATAAATACATTGGAGAAGCATTGAAATCCTAGAGTTAATGTTATTATTGATAAATTGGATAACTATAAAACTATAACTCAGTCACGTACTTCCGATTCCTACACGATACCTACAGCTTCTTGGTTTCTTTCATTCCAAGTGTAAGTGATTATTTAATAATACGAATGAAAATGTTATTAGTGAGTAAACTAACTTACTCTGCACTAGTTTTTATATGATGATAACAACTTCCGAGTTTAACTGCAACTTAAAATTACTTGGGATCGGGTTCACTTTGTCGGCTTTATTTTTCAATTCTCAATACTTATGACACAGTAAAAATAAAAGAAGCAGAAGTATGTCTCGGCAGTGACATTGAAAGAAATTCATTCAGGTGCCATTTAAGCGAATGCCTAATGTGGAATACGTCGAAATGCCGACTGAGTTGATAATGTAAAAAATGATATTTCTGGTTTCAATATTGATGAATTCAAACACACAACACTGAATAATACAATTGATAATTTCGTGTCAAATTTCAAGTAACTAAATGTTGCACCCTCCGCGTATGTGCGTAACTACCACCCTCCGAGGCTGTTGCGTATTGTGCACACTGAAATTTCGAAGCGCGGTGCACACTGAAATTTCGAAGCGCGTCATCTCGACCGTTTTCTATGAAGTTAAACTACTGTAATTTTTTATTCTGTGTCAATTAACAAATTACAATTTAGCAAAATTGATATGCAATCAATACGGTTAAATATGACGTAAACGTCATTTTTTTTATACAACTGTAAGACTTGTACTTAGAGTTTAAAATTGAAATTATCTATTTTTGTGCTGAAATTGTATTTTTTGTGTATATAAACGAATTAATTTCAATCAATAAATTACATTCGCTCCGGAATCTTCAAAGTGACAAGTAGTACTAGTGGTATTTTAATATCGACTTTCTAACATGTAAGTGAGTACTTATTAATTTTTTAATTTGAAGTTATAATGCTCAGCTACGGACCTGGTTTTTGCCTGCCGGCTGTTGTAATTATCATGCCCTTATTTATCCATCGTGACTGCTACTCAGCTACGTACCTGGCTTCTGCCTGCCGGCTGATGTAACTGTTATCGATCTGTCATAAATTGATAGATTTCTTATTTATTGTATTTCAAAAAAGACCTTGTAGGTTTTTGTTTTGTTATATTAAACATGACTTTTTTTGTTGTACATTAGGTCTGACTCCGACGTTTCCCGTATGTCTGACTACATAAAGAGCCCGGCAACTGATACAAAGATCGTGTCGAGAAGGACCCTGCCTACGAAAAAAACTACAAAGCGCAAAGCTTCGTCGGTCGTAGAATCAGGATCAAGGTAGTTTATCAATACTCTTTATCTGACTTATCCCTTTTCATTAGTCTCACTTATTATATTATAACATAGATCTCAATAGAGAACTTTTATTTGTAACAATAATTTTAAGTAAATATATACTTACTTATTTTATCATGCAACATAGTTTGTATCTAGAAAAGTGTTTCTTCTAGATTATTAAAATAAAAATTTTAATTGTTTACAGTAACCAGAAACCGGGGAGCACCGACCTTTTCGGTTTGGAAGACTTTGGTGGCCTTCCTCCGAAGTCGAAGTTAGGATCATCCTTGCTGTCCCGCGTAGCCAACGGGAAGGTACGACGGACAGCAGATCTAAGCGGTGCCTTTTTTGTGGAACTGAAGGTATTCCATAAAGAAAATATCATCTCCATTGCTCCTGAGGAGCGTTGGAAGAAGGCAGAAGTTGCTTTGAAACTTCAACTGGAGAAAGGTAGCTCACAGTGGAACTCACTACAAAAATTCATGCATAAGGCTCATGAGTTGTTCAATGACTCAGAGCCTGTATATTATAGTGATAAGATAAATTTTAAATCTAGTTAGGTAATCACTTAAAATTTAAATTGGGACACCTAAAATTAATGTTTATTTTTAAACTTAGTAGGTAGAATGTCTTAAATTCTTGTTCAAGGCTTAGGAGTTGATCAAAGACTCAGAGGCTGTATATTATAGTGCTAAGATATATTTTAAATGCACTTAGGTAATTAATTTAAAATTAATATTTAGGACATCCTAAATAAATCTTTATTTTTAACTTAGCCGGTAATTAATTACGTTAGAATGCCTTTCTGCACTGTTTGTAACACATCTGTTGAGCGCAGTCACTGGACAGGTCATCTACGCAGTACCAATCATAAAAATAAAAATATTTCATACGTTTGCGAAGGTGTTGAATTAATTAATTCTGCATTCCGAAATCGTATAGCTTCTTATAGAATTATTGACACTAGTGAAAATTATTCTTTAGATTCGTTTTTGAGTAATAATAATCAAGAAAAAATCAAAACATTAATCAACAAATCTCTGAAAGATCATGTATGTCTAAAAATTAATTTTGAATATTTTGCTTTGTTTTTGATGGTTAAAAATGATAGTCAGGAGATGAAATCATTTGCTACAAAGAATTATGTGGTACATCAGAATTATGAATATGATTTATTGACATCTCAGGTTAGAAACACGTTGAAAAAAAAATTAGAAGAATTTCAAGATCGTGACAGTGGCTGGACATTTTTAAACAGTTCGCATTTGGAAGTTAATGTTAACAAATATCAACCTTTACGCGGCTCAAGCTTTATCGAGTTGCCGACCGTAGTTAAATCAAAAAAAGCATGTATTAATATTCGCAATAAAGATAATTATTGCTTTTTATGGTCAGTTGTTGCTGCTTTATATCCAGCAAAAACTCATCCTGAAAGAGTATCGTCTTACCCCAATTTTCAAAGTGTGTTAAACATAAAAGACATTCAATTTCCATTGAGTTTCTCAGATATTGCTCGATTCGAATTAAATAATCCCGATATTTGTGTATATATTTATGGCTTAAAAAATAATACCGTGACTGGACCGCTTTATAAACCAAAATTTTTGAAGGAAAAAGTGATTCATTTACTTTACTTAGAAAAAGATGATTTATCACATTATTGTCTCATTACGGATTTACCGTGTCTTGTTAAAAATCAAATAACAAAGCACCACAGTAAATTATACTTTTGTGATGTTTGTTTAATGTTCTTTGATAGTTGTGATAATCTTACTTCACACAGTTGTGGAGGAGTTGCTACTGAACTACCACCAAAAGGCTCTTTCATTCAGTTTGAAAATTATGGTAGAAAGCAATTTGTACCATTTGTTATATACGCCGATTTTGAAACAATGCTAGAGCGGTACGACTCCTGCGACCCTGACCCAACTCAGGCGAGCACCGTTACGAGACAGCGACATGTGCCCATCGCTTTCGCTTATCATATTACGTGCACTCCAGATGAAACCTATAATCGTTATGTCTCGTATCGTGGTTCGGATTGTGTTTCAAAATTTGTGAAGTCTATCTATAAAGATACCAAAAAAGTTTATAGAATTTTAAATAATACCGTTCCCATGATTTACACGAATGAGAATGCTCTCGACTTTGAAAACTCTGATACATGTCATATTTGTGAGAATTTCTTGCTAGGTGATAGGGTACGCGATCATTGTCATTTGACTGGTAAATATCGTGGCGCAGCTCACAGTTACTGTAACCTGCAATATAAAATGCCTAAGTTTCTACCTGTATTTTTTCATAACTTATCGGGTTATGATTGCCATCTTTTCATAAAAGCATTAGGTAACGCTCTGGGATCTATTAAAGTCATACCTAAAACAAAAGAAAACTATATTTCTTTCACGAAGTATATTCCGATTTCCGATAATGAAAGCATACAGGTACGATTTGTAGATTCATTCAAGTTTTTAGGAACTAGCTTAGAAAAGTTAGCAAGAACAATGAAAAAACAAGACTTCAAGCAATTAAAATCTTATTTTCCTGAAAAAACACAATTTGATCTACTTACCCGTAAAGGAGTGTACCCATACGATTACATGTCTCAATGGAAACATTACGAAGATATATGTTTACCATCTAAAAATCATTTTCATAACTCCTTGACTAATGAATCAATTAGTGATGAAGACTATAAACACGCTCAGACCATTTGGTCAGTATTTAATATTCAAAATATGGGTATGTACACAGATTTATATCTTAAAACCGACGTTCTTTTGCTAACAGACGTGTTTGAAAGTTTTCGAAAAACTTGTAAACAATACTATAATCTCGATCCCGCGTTTTATCTTACAGCACCAAGTCTTTCATTCGATGCAATGCTTTTGAAAACTAGAATTAAATTAGAATTGATAAGTGATGTTCAAATTTTTAGAATGATACAAGAAGGCATTCGTGGAGGTGTTTGTATGTGTTCCAAAAGACATGTCAAAGCCAATCATAAATACTTGGATTCTTACGACTCGTCTCTGCCGAATTCATTTATTATTTATTTAGATTGCAACAATTTATATGGTTATAGCATGTGTCAATATTTGCCTTATTCGGATTTTAGATTCATGAGTAGACAGGAAATAGATGATTTGCAATTGAGCTTAACAGATATAAGCGATACCGCGGAAAACGGCTATATTCTTGAAGTTGATTTATTGTATCCTAAAACATTGCACGATGAACATAACGACTTTCCATTTTGTCCAGAAAAATTTGTTGCACCGGGTGGTAAGAATAAAAAATTAATACCGAATTTGTATGACAAATACCACTATGTTATTCATTACGTTCATTTAAAAAAATGTTTACAACATGGATTGGTGTTACGAAGGATTCATCGTGCAATTGTTTTTAAGCAAAGCTGTTTTTTAAAACAGTACATCGATCTTAACACTCAACTACGACAAAAAGCAGAATCAACGTTTGAGCAAGATTTTTTTAAATTATTAAATAATAGTATTTTTGGGAAGACTCTGGAAAATGTTGAACAAAGAGTAGATGTAAAATTAGTTAACAAATGGTGCGATTCAAACAATAAAACGAAAAAGACTATTTGTGCTGAGAAATTGATAGCCAGTCCATATTTTCATAGCGCTTCTGTGTTTTCTGATGATCTAGTAGCAATACAAATGAAGCCTTCGCGTGTTATACTTAATAAACCAATATATATAGGGTTCACAGTGTTAGAATTATCTAAGACCCATATGTACGATTTTCACTACTCTGTCATGAAACCTTTTTATGGTAAGCGAATTGAATTGTGCTATACTGACACAGATAGCTTAATTTATGATGTCCAGAGTAATAACGTTTATAAAGATTTCAAGCTCAATTTTTTAAAATATTTTGATACCTCTAATTATGACATAAACAATGAATTTCACTTGCCCATTAATAATAAGAAGATCCCAGGACTGTTTAAGGACGAAATGGGTGGTAAAGTTATTAAAGAATTCGTAGGACTGCGCTCAAAACTTTATTGTATTAAAACCTTAAAAAAAACAATTAAAAAAGCCAAAGGTATAAAAAAATGTGTAACGAAACATTTAAATATGATTGATTATAAAAATGTTTTGTACAATTGCAATGTCATTCGTAAAAAAAATGTAATGCTTAGGTCAATAAAACATGAAATATTCACTCAGAACGTAAATAAAATAGCACTTTCAAGCAATGATGATAAACGGTTGCTATCATTTGATAAAGTATCTACTTTAGCTTGGGGTAATGCAAATATATTTATGTAATGTATTACCATACTTAAAAATGTAATTAGGAACTTACAATAGTGACATTTCTATCAAGTATTTTATTGATTGTAAAACATCCTAAATGGAAAGTCAGATAATTTTATAACGTAGCTACCATCTTACTTACTAATTTAAAAAGTTTGTTAATCTTTAAATATGAAATATAATATTGTCCTGTAATTTAATTCAAATAGTATCGTCTGAAGTTACTTTTGAACCCAGCTATAATATTATAGCTGGTATTATATCTATGTAATTCTAAAATGTGTGTATTCTTGGTGTCCCTTGTAATTGTAGTTTTTATCTGTATGTACCTACTAAATATATACTTAAATAAATAATATTTTATGATTTTATCTCTGTTTCATTTCCATTCCTGATTGATGACAAAGCATACAGGGCTTACACCATGTTGTGCACGAGGATACAGGTTCCAACTGGATAAAACATGCAATGTTCATTTTTGATGACATAGCACTCATGGCTCGAAGTTCACACGCGCGGTGTAGAATATGACACCGATCAGGTGCTCGTGCACGAGCTCGAACGTGTTGAAACTTGAAATTGAATCACAGCGCTTTAAGGCTTTATGGAGTCTCATTACACATTAACCACGTTCCACAGTCGTATTATTGTGTAGAACATTCAGATTCAGATTCAGATTCAGATAACTTTATTTGCTCAAACACGTGTTTACATACAATTAATAACAGAAAATGCATGCATGGTGTTATACGTACAAACAGTTGTGCAACATGTTTACCATATTATCATGGTGTGCAAATATTAATTATGCAAATTAAATTATTACAAATAAAGAATTAAAAATAATAGGAACATTACTGAACATGGGCAATAGGTACTGACATAAGTAAATTAATTAATTTAAATTGATTAATTACATAATTAGTTAGAACTAGGAGTTAAATACAATAAATTTTTCACTATTCAATGTCAACAATAAGCATAATTATGTCAACGTAAGACCAAAATATTAAATAGAAACATCATTATCAAAATCATTATTACAATACATATATTTAACATTCAATTACTTTAAAAAATACCTTGTCAATGTAAACATGATTCATTTAAAAATTCATTAACATCATAGTATGCTTTACTAGCTAAAAAAGATTTTAATTTTCTTTTAAATGTTACAACGCTTAGCTCTTTCCATGTATTAGGAAGCTTATTGTAAATAATAGGAGCCATACAAAAAACACTCTTGCGCATAAGTGCAGTCCGGGACCAATGTTGACAGAGTTGACTGTTATCCCGTCTATTTCTAGGAAACCGGTCTGCCATGCGGGGAAATAACTTAGGATTAGATTTAACAAATATGGCGATTTCCAAAATATAAATTGATGGTAATGTCAAAATGTTATGACTTATGAAAAACGGCTTACAGCTATCAGTCGTTTTTAATTTAAATATGGATCTAAGGCACTTTTTTTGGGCCTTAAATGCGATATCTCTATCCGTAGAAACTCCCCAAAAAATAATGCCGTATCTGATAATGGTATCAGCTATGCCATAATAGGCAGTTAATAGAGCATCAGGCTTTAGTATCCGCGATAGTTTATATAATGCGAATGCACTGTTACTTAGTTTTTTGCTAATAACCTCTATGTGAGCCTTCCAATTCAAATTACGATCTATGGTTAATCCTAAAAACTTAGTGGAATCTACTGCGTCAATTGTATTATTATTATGTTTAATTTTAAAAATTGGAAATTTTAACTGTCTTTGGCTAAAATGCATTGTTACTGTTTTATTTAAATTGATATTGAGGTTATTATTTTCTAACCATAGAATTGCTTTGTCTAATGTATTATGTATATCAGTTTCATATATATGCTTATTATCACAAGGAATGGTTATCGTGCTGTCATCTGCAAAAAGTGTCATACTGTGTTCTATACATTTAGGAAAATCGTTTATGTAAAGGGTAAATAGCGGTGGTCCTAATACGCTTCCTTGCGGTACGCCATAGTTGACGTTACGCTCCCCAGATGTAAAAATTACTTCACGTTTAGTGTTCGCATTAATCGTCGATATTTCTGTTGTTTGCTTCCTTCCTTGTAAATATGATTGTAAGAGCATTTGAATATTTCCTCTTATACCATACGCTTCGAGCTTTTTTAATAGAATATTATGCTGAACATAATCAAAAGCCTGCGTCATGTCACAGTAAATTGCACAGATAGGTGTATTTTTATCCATATTTATCATTATTTTATGAAGAAAGTCGTAAACCGTCATATTGATAGTTTTATTTTTTCTAAACCCGTTTTGCTCATTACAAAGTATATTATGTTTATTTATATATGCGCTTAATTCTCGAGAAATGTATTTTTCAAATATTTTTGAGAAAATGGATATTAATGATATTGGTCTATAGTTTTGCATCAGGTCTTTCTCTTGCTTCTTATGTAATGGCTTTACTATAGACTTTTTCAAAGCATTAGGAAATATTCCCTCACAAATACATAAGTTTATTATATGACACAGTGGGCCACATAAAATTTCAGCAACAGTTTTTATAATCTTTGTACTAACACCATCATAACCTACACTCTTTGTGTTTTTGAGGGCTAAAATGATATTATATATGTCTGTAGGCGTGCTGGGAGCCATAAACATCGAATTCTTTGTGTGTAGGATATGTTCAGTGTCACCTCGCGAGCCAAGTCAAGATACTTGATTTGTTTATCTTTTTCGGCTTTCACGAGGTTCTCGTCATGCGGGACTGTAATGTCAACAATCATTGTGCGCCGCACTGATCGATCCACCACCACTATATCAGGCTTATTTGCAACAATAGTCCTGTCAGTGATGATGGATCGATCCCAGTACAGTGTGATATGTCCATTTTCGAGAACTGGGTCGGGCACATACCTGTAGTACGGTACTTCCGATTCCACAAGGCCGTATTTCAGAGCAAGTTGCTGGTGGATAATCCTGGCTACAAGGTTGTGTCTATGCAAGTACTCCTCGTTAGCTAGACGAGAACACCCGGAGATAATATGTCTGATGGATTCGCCCGGACGGTGGCATGCCCGACAGATGTCCACCGTGCCGTCTTTAACAATATACCTCCGGTAATTCTTCGTCATCATAACTTCGTCCATAATTGCACAGACAAAACCTTCGGTTTCCCCAAAGAGGTCACCGAAACGCAACCAGGCTACGGACGCTAGTAGATCTACATCGGGTCCATGTAGGGCCCGGAAAAAGCGTCCGTGGAGCTCCTTACTCTGCCATACCTCCATGCGGTCATTAGTGTTAAGCACTACCAGCTTGCGCCAGTTCCCGTTAGCCAAGGAGAGCGAGGTGAGGCCCTTGTCCACCGCGATCACATCTCGATGCATCCCCACGTCGGCTTTAAGGAAATATTCCCTGAGGCTGCATATCTCGCGATTGTGGAGATTCTTAGCGTTTAAAAAGCCTCGACCTCCACACTTTCGCGGGATATACAGTCTCATTACCGATGAACGTGGGTGATGCATACGATGTGCAGTCAGCAGTGTCCGGACCCTCCTATCGAAGGCATCGAGTTCGGTCTGAGTCCATTTGAGTATGCCGAAAGAGTACATCAAAACCGGCATGACCCAACCGTTGAAGGCGCGTACCTTGTTTCCGCCTGACAGAAGACTATTTAATACTTTCTTCAGGCGGCCAAAGAAGCGGTCCTTCAACGATTGCTTCATGTCAGTAACATTGATGCCCAACGCTTCCGACATACCCAAATACTTATAGGTTTCGGATGCTGAGAGGGCTCGAAGGTTTATGGAATCCGAGAGTTGGGTTCCCACGGATTCCACAATCTCTCCTCGCTTTACATGCATGACCGCACATTTGTCCACACCAAATTCCATCCTGATGGCGCTACTGAAGGTTTCAGTTACCTTCAGTAGCTCCATAAGTTGCAAATTGTTGTGGGCAAAGAGTTTAAGGTCATCCATGTACAGGAGGTGAGAAATAACCTGACCTCCTCTCCTCAACCGATAGCCTAAACCTGAATCCTCAAGCAGTGTGCTCAGAGGATTCAAAGCTAGGCAGAACCAAAGCGGACTCAGACTATCACCCTGAAATATGCCTCGCTCGATCCTTATCGGCTCGCTATTCCTCCGAATATTTCGACATCCTGGATAGCGAAGGACCGTCCTCCATTGCCCCATACATGACATCAGGAAGGTGCGCAGAGTTGCATCAATTTTATACAACTCCAGCACCCTCATGAGCCATGTATGTGGCACCGAGTCATAGGCCTTCTTATAATCTATCCAACATGTCGACAGATCCTTTCGGGAACGGCGAGCCTGTTGGCTAATGGCCATATCAATGAGGAGCAGCTCCTTAGTACCGCGGGACCCGTTCCTACATCCATTTTGACAGACAGACATGATGGAGTTAGTGTCTATATGTTTGCAAATTTTAGCTCTCAAAATGGATGTAAGAACTTTATAGACCGTCGGCAAACACGTGATCGGTCTATAATTTTTGGGTTCCGCGGTGCTTCCTGATTTATGGAGCAGGTGGGTTATGCCTGTTGTTAGGAACTGGGGTAACGATCCGGACTCTAAGGCTGACTGAAATTGAGATGCCAAGCGAGCGTGTGACTTGTGGAGCCACTTGATCCAAAAGTTGTGCAGTCCGTCCGGTCCTGGAGATTTCCAGTTAGGCAACGGGCGGACTGCACAAGCGACATCTTGGGGGCTGATGGTAATTGCCCCCATTTCTATTATTTGACCGCACGCCCGCTCGATCTCCCTAGTCCAGTCACCTTCGGTGTGACTGACAGGCACCGACCAGATGTTTCGCCAGAACGAAGACATGGCGTCATCATCCGGAAGGGGCGTGTCAGTCACACCTTGGTCCGGTCGTTCCCAAGTCCTATAAACCCACCTCTCATCACTTTGGAAGGTACGATTCTGAGTGTATCGGTCCACTCGTCGCTTATACCTACGAATACGGTTCGCCCATGCATAAACTTTCTGCTTCAGGAAGTCTATGCGCTCTGTGACACGGGACATATAGTCCTGAGGGCCAATATCGGTCCCCGAGAACGCCCGCCTCACAAAGCGCATCACTCTAGGGCGAGTGTTGCCCTCCCTGAAGCAGATTAGTTTGCCGATGAGGGCTCTGGCCCCACCAATACGTCGCTCAATTCTGCACTGCCAAGCTGGTACGGCTGGTTTCGGTTGTGTAGCTCTAGAATCATTAGGAAATTTAACGTGAGCTACACGACATGCCGCTACAGCTGCGCAGTACAGAATCGAATGAGTATCGGTGAGATCTTCGCAGTCATCAAAATAATTTGACAACTGCGAATCCAAAGCCGCCACCAGCGCCCTATTTTTATTATGCATGGGCAAACGAGGTAACCGTGGTCTAAGTTCGGGTGTCGTGAACCGATATTCCCGGATCGCACCCTCCAAAGCACTCCTCAATTCATCACTGCACTGGGTACTTACGTTTGTAGCCCTGTCATCACATCCCACGTCAGCATAACTTGTTACAGGCTGCGGTGGTACTACAGCATTCTGCGGCGTGGGGGCGATGACTTGGCTACTCCGCATTTCATTTTGCAAGCGATCAAGTACGGTGTCATCCAACATACGATTACGTTGGATGACCCGCACCTGATCCGATAGTCGTTGGCTTGAAACGTTGACACCTGGCTCAAGCACCTGAAAAAGAGAGAGCATCCGAACACGGTTTATTAATATTATTATTAGGAGTATTTAATTTATTTTCATTAATAATTTGCCATGTCGTTTTAGATTTATTACTAGATGTTTGAATTTTATAAGAATTCTGTGCTTTTTTCGTCAAATATTCATTATTAGACAGTTAGCCGGAGCGGTCATATCACGTCGAATAAGAACGAAACGAATTGTAAGTATTGTAGAACTACCCATATATTTATAACGTTAATTCATCATGTTTTTATGTAATTATATTTAATTATTATTTCGGTTGTTTCAGATCATTGATAATGTGTGATTCACCAGATATTATCGACTTCTCGCAATACGCGCAAGGTTTTCCGACCCCGAGTTTAAGCTGGCATATCCCAGAACAACAAAGACCTGTTCACAAGGAGCCTAGAGCAAGACAAGACTGCGGACCTGTCAACAAGAAGCCTAGAACAAGACGGGAGTGTGTAAAACAGAAGTCAGCTCTGCCTACCTGTCAATCATTCGTCATAAACAATGAGAAGAAAAAAGGATTACGACTGATCCAGGTACAAGTGTTGGACATCAGTGAACAACTAGAATCTGCAAGTGACAATGATGATGTGGTAATTTTAAGTGCGCAGTATATAGTGACTGAATCGGTGGACCATGTTATGGAGGAGACGCAATCGTTAATTAATAAAATATCAAAAAAACTTTGTGGGGACAGTTGTTATTACTGATGAACTATTAACTGGTGTCATTATTTTGTAAGTATCTACTATATTGTTTAAGTTTTATAGTAATAAGCAATAATAAATTATGTAAGTAATATTATAGTTATCAGACTATATTATTATTAGGTATATATAACATTTATTTGCTTTCTTATTGTTTAGTGTTTAAACATTTGTGGTTTTTTTGAATGTATACATTTTTAAAATAACAAATATGTAAGTTTTATTTTAATTAACTTTTGTATTTTATCCTGTACATACCTAGTCTAAAAAAATATAATAAAGTTAAATACATATAAAAAGAAAAAATATGTAATGTAGATTTCTTTGATTAATCTAGTTGGGCTACTGTTCAATCATCACAAGTTTTTTAAGTATGTAGGTAACATTAAATAAACTATGTGGGGACAGCTATTATTATTATTATTGGGTAGGTAGTTATAATTAGTTTGTAATAATTGTAAATAATGTAAAAAGTAAATAAATATAAAATGAAAAAATATGTACTTAATGTAGATTTCTTTGATTAATCTAGTTGGGCTACTGTTCAGTCATCACAAGTTTTTTAAGTTAAGTATGTAAGGTAACATTAAATAAACTATGTGAGAACAGCTATTATTATTATTATTGTGTAGGTAGTTATAATTAATTTGTAATAATTGTAAATAATGTAAAAAGTAAATAAAAATATTTTGTAGTTTAAATTATGTTTTATTTTGTATTACTTATAAATACTCGAACTTTAAATTAGCTCTAGTGTAATGATATACATATAGGTTATTTGCTTTCAGAATGTTTTATTAGAATAATTCGTTTAGAATACCGTATGTACCTATATTTGAAATAAAATTTATTAGGATTATCATTTTGCTGCAGCTAATTTAAAGTTTGTTATATGGGTCTGATTATATTAAATAAAACACTCTTGAGTACATAGACATTTTTAATTAACTGTTCAACACAATAATTATTAAATAAATAAATTAAATACAGACATATTATTATCAAAATACCATTTTCTAATACACACAGCATTATTCAATGCACAATTCAATTTATGGTTCACACAATTAAAATCAGTTTTATTTTTACAGAACTTTTTTTTTAATGTCGCAAAATTAGGACATCCCTTCTCACCTATGTCAATCACTTCACAGTTTGCACATAACTCTTTAATCCACGTAATCTTTTCCAAACCCTTTGTCATAATTTTTTTATTTTCTAAATATGGTAAAATAACACGTTTAAACTCTTTGTAGTCTATGTAGCCTTCACTCCAGTAAATTCCTCGATTTCTTTCTAACCATCTCACCTGCTTTTTTTCTTCTAGTGTTAGGTAATGGAATGAATATGGTGGTTTCACCAAGAACGTCTGTGTATGATCATGACTCGCAATGGCCAATTCTTTGACAATAAAATGATTTAAAGAATCTTTAAATCCTTGGAGTTCCACTATAAGGGTGTCCGACTTCATGATATCTTCTTAACAATGTTACTTAATGGTTTGTATTCAACAATGCAATCGTTCAGAATGAGACAATATGCTGAAGTTTGATCTGGTATCTCCGAATCACTTTCAATTTCTACTCTCACGTCCACAACTGGCCCTGTCTTTAGATTATCCGCTTGTCTAGAGCAATCAATGACAAACAGCGGTGCTAAATCTCTAAACTGTTTTTCGCTTAATATGGGTTCCGGTCGACGTCCGTAATACGACTGTTGAAATCTGGTGTATTGCTCGTATAATAAAGCGATTCTGTTATTAGCAAAACTCGTATTTAGGTTTTCATACGGAAAATAAGTTGAATTGAGATACACTCTAACGTCTCGAACATGACAGTGATCGAATTGAGACATGTCCGAACTTGCATTGCTTTTCCTATTTGTCTGTAACCCGATAATAATGTACCTTGGTTTTTCTATTTGAGATGAAGTTTTGATTGACCAGGTATGTTTTGTAGTTTTAGGTAAAGCTGGATATTCGTACAGATCCCAATTTCTGTATACCATTTGAAGTGATCTATCTTTTTCTAATAGTTTTAACAAAGTTATTTTTTCTTTGTCTGATACTTTAACATGCGGTACGCGCCATATAATTTTGTTGATCTGAACGTCGTCCACTATTTCGCCGGTGTTAAGTTTTACAGCGTTCAAATTAGTATTACTTCGTAACAATATCAGTTCATGTCTGCTATTTATCACAACTTTTTTATAATCTTCAGCAAACCCGAGGATGTTACTTAGTGGAATAGAAACAGAAAATTTTCCACCATTAATATTTTTTATACCATCGATATTCCAGCCCCAAGCATTAGACATTTTTGATTCACTTTCATTCATTGATATTAATGATTTCATGGTTGTAGTTATACCTGCATTTTTTATTTTATCAATCTCCACTCCATTTAACTCATACCTAATATCTTGAAACAAGTACAGTAGACCATTGTTTGTGAAATTGATACTAGTAGCTTTGTCTTTCGTATCTTTTTTGTTTACGATAACAGTGCCTTCTAAATAGAGTGTGCTAGCTGAAGGAAGTATGTACAAATCCTGTTGGTTGATCGGAATGCGGATTTCATCGTTCCTATTGAAACTCGTTACGTACGGCTTGTAGGAATGAAATTCGATTCCTTCTATAGTATTATCGTAAGTTGGAGCGGATAAAACGTCTAAGATATTCATTTTAACAATCCGATAGCTCTAAGGAACGCTTTATTGTCTTTAGTTAATTTTATTATCTTCTTAGAGAAAGGTCTTCTTCGATAGGTAGCTCGGGCAGAACTGATATTCTTTACTTGGTGAAACACATTTTTATTGTAGTCAATCATCTTTTTCTTCTAAGATGCAGATATACCTGCACTTCTTCACCACGTAAATTGATTAATTGTTTGTTTATATCTAACAGTCTGATATGTATGCAGCTTATGTTGTTTTGATTGATTGGAAAGTATATTGCGTTCTTCGGGATTTCTATGATCCTGTATCCTGGCGGCACATTAAGTGCAAATTCGTGAATAATATGACTTGGTTCACCGTTCACAAATGAACCGCTTACAATATCACATTCAATCCTGACTACGGTCGTAGGTAGAATGTTGACTGGAGACTGTGACACATGCCATTTATTTGCTGTTAAAATTTGTTTGTTAAACCCCAATAGTCTTCTAAAAGAGTCTCCTTTGATAAAATTAATGTCTTTTGTACAGAATATTGTAGTTTTTAAAGTATTATTATTGCACCGTAGTTTGATCGCTGCATCTTTTATTTCAGATTTTAAATAATCGCTAATATCTTGTAATTCATAAGTGCCTTCCGGTACTTCAATAACTTCATTAATGCCATAATAGAACTTATTATTACTTTTGTCAATGTTTGGAATAGAATTAAATGTAGAAAAGTGCAATAAAGCACACTCATACTCTCCGTCTAGTTGTAAAGTATTAGGATAGTATGTAGTTAACACTGACGAGTCTCCAGTTATCGACAAAGTGAGTGACATCTTGCAAATGATTGATATAAAAGAAAAGCATTTATTTTATAATACTTTTTTATTCCAAAAAGTCAACAAATAACTTAAACATAAATGACCACAATTGACTGCGTTTAATTTTTGATATCCTGTGTAGTTATATAACACATCACAATTTTTGAAATATTGCATCAATTCCATTGGAGGTTTTAAATTTCCATAGCTATCAAAGTATTCACAGATTGTATACTTTAGCATAAGCTACCCAATGCGTTCCTTCGTTCTTAGAATCGTCTAAGTTAACGATACCACATTCAATGTCTTTCGGCTTCGAAGGTAGTCGATCCTTCATGTAGACCCCCCGAAAATATGGAATGTGTCTTGAATACTTTCGGATGTCTACATCAGTTAGAGGGCGATTGGGTAGCATATTTTTCAGTTTTTTGAAGATGTTATAAACAATCCTTTACCACTTTTATACGGTCTAATGTATAAACCCTTACCCAACACTAAAGCCTCCATAGCTTTATTATGTCGTTCTGTTTCTTGCAAATTTTGTTTGCTTGCTTTGTAATCATTAACGGTTTTTGCAATGCCAGCTGCACCACCAGCTAAAGTTCCTAAAGCCGATAAACCAGCGAAAATTGGAATTAAAGGTAGAACTCCTCCAGTCTTTGGTATGGGTATTACTCGGGGTACTCGAATTCAATGGTGAATGTTTGGAAATAACTTTTTTGCGGTTAAGTAAGCTGCTTTTATTAAAGTCTTATTATCTTTGTGTTTGAGTTTCTTAATTTTTGATTTTATTTTCGAAACTAAGCTTTTAAATGTTTTAATGCCTGATCCAGACTTTAGTTTCGCTTTCATAACTTTGCTCACCAACCAAGAGCTTAATTTTTCACCTTTCCCTGCATCTTTTGATTTAAGTCTTTGTTTAGCCATATCAAGTAGTTGTAAATCAGCTTTGTGACGATTTGATACGTCTGTATGGTTTGTATACGCAATGTCGTGTTGCAAGCAAGCTTCGTCTAGCTTATTTACACCTCGATCACCTCGCGCCAAGCGTTTATGAAGTTTGGTTCCTGGTCCGCAATAATTGTATCCTGGCAAATGCACTTCGAATGGTAGATTATTAATTATGTTGTTAACTAGTCCACCCCCTTGCATTACTCAAATTAGAATGATATGATTTCGAATGAAAATGGTTTTATAATAGTTAGTTCATTAATGCAGCTTTTTCAATCCAACTGTTTTCTGCACTGCTTAGGCCTAACCATTTAACATACAATTTATTTCCTTTCTTTTTCAAAACCTTTTCTATCAAATACACATCAGGATAATTAGATCTTTGCAGTTCTTGTTCGTAAAAAGCTCCTAATATGTTTTGGTTTCGTTGATCTTCTATGTGATATGTCACTGGTAAGGTTTTATTTATCTTTTTTATAATAAATAATTCAGTTGACCAATTAGGAGTGTAACCTTTCTCAAAATTATGTTTGTATTTACTTATACGAACACAATCACCAACTTTGAATTTAGGCTTCCACTGAACGAAATCATGTTTGTTTATTTTTTCTATATTTTCTTTGATAACTTGTTCATTACATTTATTCACATCAACCGGTTTAAATTGAATAGTACGATGTTTGGTGTTGTTATATCTCTTCAATGTATCTTCCAATGGTAGACCTAGCCACTTATAGTTTCCATTGAGACTAAAATATTTATATAATTTATTTTTTAAAGTTCTTATCAGTCTCTCTACAATTGATGCTTTTTTAGTAGAAAACGATGAGTAATGGTTAATGTTGTGCTTTTTCATAAGCGTTTGAAAAGTGATGTTATAAAATTCGGTTCCCATATCAGTCTGTAAATTAACAGGATCATTACAACTACTAAGCAGTATATGTTCGAATGCACAAGTAACATCAAATTTATTTTTCGATTTTAACGGTTCAGCCCAGGCATACTTTGAGAAGCAGTCAATCACCACAAGAATGAAATTATAGCCTTTGTTATATTTCCTCAGGTTTTGCATGTCCATCAAGTCTGCTTGCCATAAGTCATGGATTCCTTTCAGAATAACAGAACGACGAGGGAAATTTCTTCGTGTTGCTTTGTGTATTTCATTTACAATTTGCTGTTTTACCATTATGGAGTAATTTATCTACCTCTGCTTTAGTATAAAACTTATCTTGCAAATGAGTTGAAACCTCAGGTAACCTTGCTTTTAAAGTAGCTTGAACTGTACCCTTTGCATCTTTTATGATTTGAGTACGCAATGTAGCAATCAGATTATTAAATTCTTTAAACATATTAGCATTCAACCGATCTACATAATCCTTGTTAACAGCATCGTTTGCTTCTATTGGAGATGTAATTCCTGTCAGTCTTGATGTTTTTAAATCAAAATCTCCGTTTTCTGATTTTAACAATGCATTTTCATTAAAATCAAATAACTCTGATAAACGCATTCTTTTGTGAATGTAGTGTCCGAATTTATCTACGTTCATGTTTAAGGTGTATTTTATCGAGAGGCTGATGACAAAATAAACATATTTTTAAACATTTATTTATTTATAATCTTACATTCACGCAATTCTTCAATGATAGATATAATTTCATTATCTAATCCTGTGTTGCCAGCATCTCTAGATGCAATTAATAATTTCAACCTTTCCACTAGTTCATTAGGATTATCCCAGTACACTAAATCTACGTCTTTTCTCCACTTTTTTAGTAACGGTAGACCCTTTCCCTGAACTGCATTCTTCAGTTTAAAAAGAGGTTTAATAACTTGTAAATATTTTTGTCCTTTATTACTTTTTATTGGCTTACTGGGCTCAAAATCTCGACGATGTGCATTTGTATCAAGTAGCATCAACTTATAATTTTGCATATCACTATCTGTAACCAAGCTTAAGTCTACATCTTTCTTAAGCAACAACTGTTTTAATCCAGGTGTATTTCGGTATTTACGTCCAGCCACGGTGATGTATTGATCGTTGATCGTTATGCAAGCAGAACCTAAAAGCAGTTTCCTACGGTCTGCTCTAACTCCAAATGGAATATCTACCAACGCTTCTGAGGACACTGACCAGGATGACGTATCATAATCTTGGTTACTTTCAACTACTGATTCATAAGAAGAGGCACTGTTGATATCGGATTCATATTTGTCTTCACCGTCATGATTATCATTACTTCCTGCGCTATCAGTTCTTTGTTTCTGCAATTTTTCGTTAACAAACGGAACATCAGCAAAATCATCACTAACACGCAGGAGAGGACTTTGCTTACTAGCATTAGCAATTATGTTGAGAGGTTCTGTTACAGGTTTGAAAACAGATTCCAGTGCTTGTTTATTGTTAATCTCAGTATCTCTCATTTTTCGTACTTTTATCTTTACTGCTTCTGCTGCATCAACAATTTGACGTTTCAATGTTTTTTCCATATTGGTAAAACAGGTTGTAATTGATTAAGCGTCGTACGGTGAATAATACTATCAGACAGGTTATAGTCTTATATAGGTATAAAGTCATGTTCTTAATCAAAGACTACAAACGTGTCAAATTTACTTCTATAACATCCTTTGTTTTTGGAACAATCTTTATTAATTACAACATAATTGAAAGGTATACTCCATATTTTTGAACACATTTCCCGAAATTCAATCCATGTCATGTCAGTGTTGACGTGTTCTTCATACACATGTCTCATATTTCTTTCATCTTGTTTAAAAAGTACGATTAGATTTGCGTTGTCTCTTACTAACTGCTTAGGGATTTTACTATACGTCTGATTTAGATAAAAACAATCGATGAACTTGTGTCTCCCCATAGCAAAATAATCACGCATACTATTTTGATTTTCACAAGCAACATCATCAAATACGATTGAATTTGGTTTTGCGGTCTGAACACTCAGCACTTGTTCATTTTCATGATATTTCTGAAATGAAATGCCTGGTACACGTTGCAAGACTTTTTCTAAAAACACGTACTTAGGTTGTTGCAAGGTTTTAGAATAAACATAAACATTTTGAAATCTTAAACCATTCTCATGTATAAGAAGACCAATTAATAAATTAGTTTTTCCACAATTTGATGGCCCACAAATAATACATCGTACCGATTTAGGTAATAATTCTCCATGACGAAAACCAGTCTCCTGAGAATTAGCATAAAGTTTGTTTACATGTAACGATTGTGGTTGTTTTACAAATTTCATGATGACTGCTTGAAACGGTTAAATTAATAATGAGTCAATTGTTGTTTTACATTAACCTTTATAACTCATAATCACTAACTGGAATCAATGTACGAGCAACCTGACCATGGACGTCCTTCAATATAAAATAGTGAGTGTTATGGTAAAATAAGGAAAAAGTAATATTGAGTTTTAGAACTAAAATAGTGGAAAAGACGTTGAACCATAACATTTCATTTATATTATTGGGCATTCTACTTCGCCGAGAGTGACGAGGCGAACGGAGTGAGCCGAAGGAACGAAGGTGGAGTAGGATGCCCAATAATATCCTACTTCCGTCCACTCTTTGGAGGTCTTTGTTGCGTACCGAGTGTCCCAGATTCGGAATTTTGAAACGCCTTTGATTTGGAGGCACGTGCCTGGAGATTTGAACCCAGGTGCCGTGGCCTCACGTGGGTGCATGGCACCCCGCTTGATTGCTCACCCCCTATGGTGGGGACCAGACTGGCTGACTCACCCCGAGGATGATTGGCCTCGATCGCCAGTCTTGATGTCGGGTCCTTTGCCCGGGCTCAAGGTGCTCGCTGTTGGAACGAAGGACCCTGATTTTTTGTTGAGTCGATTTAGCTCCCTCGACAAATTGTTGAATTGTTGTTTGTTGTTGTTGAATTGTTGGTGACTGATCGTCACATTAAGAACTCGCATGCCGGTTGCAATGCGCTGTTGGCCATTCTGCAGCGAGAGTTTTGGATATTGTCGGGAGCCGTTAGTAAGTTGAACCCCTTTTTGGACCATACGGGTCTTTTGTTGTTTGGTTGTTGACGGTTGAGGCACTCTAGCCTTCCTTATGGGGTCCGTCACCCCCTTTTGTGGCCTAAGGAGGGCCATATGGTTAAATTGTTGTTGTTGTTGTTTGGTTGTTTGTTGTTTGTTATTGTTTGATCCGCCAGCCTGCCCCCATTGGGGGGGTATTTTTGAGGCCGCGGTGAAAGCGGCACAGGGACTCTGGCGCAGATTGTTGGGAGACACCGTTCTCACCTTTAAGGAGTTAGCTACGGTATTTTGCCGCATTGAAGCTGTATTGAACTCGCGTCCATTGTGCCCGCTGTCTTCGGACCCGAACGACTTGGAGGCCCTAACCCCGGGCCATTTTTTGATTTGACAGCCACTTGTCGCCCTGCCGGAGCACCCTTTTGTCGATGTGAGCCAAAATTGGCTATCGCGGTTTCAGTTGGTGCAGCAGCTCGCTCAGAGTTTTTGGAAGCGTTGGAGCTTGGAGTATTTGCACATCCTCCAGCAGCGCGTCAGGTGGACTGATAAAACGCAACCTTGTCGGGATTGCCAAGTGATTAGCGGACGGGAAGGCCCGTCCGGGGGGGGGTAGATGTTTCGGACCGTTGGATTAGTTACTCTATGCGCTTTCGGAACGCGCCATCGAACGGAATGACATCTGACTTGTCAGTTTGATTTTGACACTTGACACTTCTCTTTGATTTGGTGCTTGAAAAAAGGGAACACGTCGCCGCTTGAGTCTCGCGATCTTTTTGTAAAGTAATCCCTTACCCCGGTCGTTTTGGTGACAATAAGTCATGACCCTTGTTTGGATTGTTAATAACCCCAATTTGACGCAATAACACGGGTTGAATTTTGGATATATCTTGTTTAAGAAGTTTGAAGGTTAAGCAAGTGACGCTATTGGAACGAGTGATTTGAAGACCGCATGCTGTGATTGCCTCCAGCCTTATTGCAGCGGATTCTAACCTGAAGAATACTCGTAACGTCACAACACGATACATGTACACTCACTTACATACATAACTCCAGGTTGGCACCAGAGCAGTGTCCTTCAACCAACAGGTAAGTTCTTTTGTTGTATTGTAGGTGAGTTGTTCTCTTATATATTGTCTGCTCCGCGTACGGCGGACTAGTTTCGCTCGCCACTCTTGTCTTCTAGAGCCCCACGATTATCACACTTCCACTGCGCACTTGAAATCGTATTGTGAGGTCTAGTCTGGCAGTGAACAGTGACCAAGGTTATGTCTGGACTTTAAAGAGACTCTGACCTCTGTTAAGGCCTTTCTTCTCAGAGTAGTCAGGTAGGAAACGCCGATCTCATCTAGTTTAAAAAAAAATATGATTGACGTGTTAAAGTGTTTGTACAAACTTACTTACAGAAATAAACTCATTTATCATTCACGACTTACTAGATTGTGTGAGTAAGTATAAAAACTATGTTCATAAACTAAACTCGACTACTGAAACATGTCGCTCTACAAAGTATGAAACAACACAATACTCTCATCTGAAAGCCGTGCTCGTGTGACACTGAAAGAAAAGAAAGAAAAATTGTTTATTCTGCACAAACAAAACGCACATTACAAAGTAAAAATTAAAAAAGATACATAAAATGCAACAAAGCCAAAAGCCCCGTATTTAAGTCAATAAAAAATAACAGTTTAGCAATATTGACGTGACCAAAGACAAAACAGATTATGTTACGACATTGGCAATTACATCACATTTAAACAAAACAAAAACAAAATGCCGATTGTAGATTACATTAATTATCTACTCTTGTAACGAATAAACCACAATATTAAATAACAATTAACCTGTGCGTCGCATCTGTGCAAGAACAGGTCGTTGCTCAGCAATATGCTGTGACTTCAGACGAACCTAGCGTCAACAGCGCTGATTTTCAGCAACTACCTGAAGCTTATGATCGCTTACTACTGTTGGAATGTATTGTTTAGTTAGAGTAGTTGGCATGCCAAACGAACTTTATCATCGAGAGCTTTACAAGTTGGGGCCTGTCGCGGCCCGTGCCGAGCATTCCCTCCAAATCAAATCAAATTAAAATATTTTCATTTCACTTAAACCTCCATGATGGGCCCTTATGAAACGTCAGAAGGTGCACGGTTCCAAATTGTTGATTCCTATGGAGAAGAGCCAGCGAGAAACTCCACGGTTACTCTTTTAAAAATAATTGGCTTTATAGTTTGGTGGTTTCAAATTACAGTGTTAATAGGTATAGGAGAACAGTGTAGGACTGTCAACAAGTAGGTACCAGCTACTTAATAAAATAGAAAGAAAGAAAAAGAAAGAAAATACGTTTACTTGCGGTAAACATGACGCACAGTAAGACTAGAAACATACAGAAATAAAAAAATAAGATGTGGGAAAATATGCGTCATATCCACGCAAAACGGCCATCACTCAGCATAATGCTGTGACCCTATGCGACTGCCGGGGTCGCGTGATTGTTCGAAAGAGATACCGTGACCCTGGCACATGGGCAACTGATGGAACACGGGTGGGTTTTAGTCAGTAAAAGTCTGACACGCCCTCCCGCTCCGCCCAGAGCGGGAGAAGTCATTTGATGATTTCCCATCCTGAAAAAAAACCCTATGCGAGACAGAGCCCCAGCGCTGGTTTTCAGAAAATTGCCTACAGTCTATTAGGTCTGCAACGTTCTCACATTCACAAAATATATAAGAATCTACAACGATAGTATTTCACAAATAAAATATAATAACCTATTTAAATCAAATTGACAGTATTGCCATGACAAACAATAATCCCACTCTCGCCGCTGTGGTTTTATTCAGTAGTTCACATTTGAGAGAGGGAGAGAATAGAGTTGGCCTCGAGGCCACCACAGGCGTTATCGTATGCGACGGTTCCCACGGCTTGTCAATAATCAAAACAATCTCAAATTATAAAATTTCTTATACTTATTATTTTGTATTAAAAAATTACACACTAATTTTAATTTATTTTAAAACTAATTGTATTATATAAACATACACACACTACCAGACATTTTTATATATAAAGCAAGTAGTATCTTAAATTTATTTGAATATCAATTCTAAAACAAAACCTAAAGTTGATTTTTAATACTAAATCAAACGAATCTATTGCTTTTAAAATATAAAACAAGTTTAATCGTATTTTGAACTCTGTTTCCTTAAAAATAAGGTGCTATGTCGTGTGTACAAGTAATTAGTACTGATATTATATAAATTCGATTAGAAAAACATCGAATACTTGTTTTAAGAAATGAAGACTGAAGATTAGATGTAAAAAATGGTTGTTATAAGTGTATTTACTTTATTATTAATTTTTGGTAAGTAGAAAAATCAAAATCAAAAAAAAATAACATGCACGGGAAGTGCATATTATTTTTTCTTGATTTAGATTTATCGTAAACTGTAGTCATAAATTCGGCCCGTGTTCAAAGAATCGCCGTCTTGAAGCGGCTGAACAAATTTTGATAAAACTGTCTAAGAATCACTGCTAGAAAGTCTTCTTTTAAATGCAAAATATCGCACCCGAATCGGCTCATCCGTTATAAAGCTAAGGTACCGCAGACAGACACAAAAAAGCAGTCAAACTAGAAACACCCCTCTTTTTGCGTCAGGGGTTAGTAAAGGACGATGCCAAGATTTGTGTGAACTGTGGTCCCACTGTCCAATAGCTTTATTTATTGGATGGGAAATCATCAAATGACGTCTCCCGCTCTGGGCGGAGCGGGAGGCGTGTCAGACTTTTTCTGTCTAAAACCCATCCGTGTTCATTCAGTTGCATATATGCCAGGGTTACGGTAACTCTTTCAAACTAATCTCGCGACCCTGGCAGGCATCGGTCCTAGCAGACCCCTTCAGTTTTGCTGACAACTCTTTGAGGCGCGCGTGGAACACTACGCGCCGTCGACCCGGGCCTAGTCCTTACCGGGCGGCGAGCTACCCATTGCTCGCCGCCCGCAAGCCCGCGCCTACGGTGGCCGGGAGTCTGCAATCGACTCCCGACGCCCGCGGCGTCTCCTCCTGCGGCGGCTAGGGACGTGAGGGCGCAGAGACTGCCACTCCTTCACGCGCCCCGCCTCCTCCTTATCTCGCGACCCTGGCAGGACCTTCCAATAGCTATGTGTAATGCATGGTTGGATAGGTATTTTTATTTTACCTGAACCTAAGTTACTATGGCGCCAAGTTCCAATTCTCAGTCCATTCAGAGTTTTGCATTATTAAATAAATCAGTTTACATGCAACTAATGAAGGGTAGACCAAAAGTTGCATCACCTTTTGTCGTCGATTCATCACCATTATCATATCAGCCGAAAAAAGTTCACTGCTGGACATAGGCCACCCCCAATCGAGGAGGGAGGGAGGTACCATAATTGCCACGCTTGGCAGGCGGATTGGCGAAAGCAGTATGGTGGTAAAATGCATAGAGAACGCTGCTGCCCATTCTCTAGTAATTCCCTTATTCGCCTTTTACGATACCCAAGGGAAGAAATAGGGTGATGCTGTTTTTTACGTACGGCACGACATGAACGCCCACTACATACATACATAACCAGTTAAAATCATAACTCTGGTTTTTGCTTCACCGTGTTCTGGTAAAAACAAAAGAGAGCCGGCAAAATCGAAGTAATACACTCTTTACTGTCTACTCCTTGAGAGAAAAACAGGCGGTATACAAAATGAATGCCGGCTCTTCTCCATAGGAATCAACAACTTGGAACTGTGCACCTACCTTCTGAAGTTTCAAAAGTGACCATGTTGGGTTATGTGAAATGTGAAATGTGAAATTTTATATTATAAAGCTGAAGAGTTTGTTTGTTTGTTTGATTGAACGCGCTTAAGCTCAGGAACTACCGGTCCGAATTGAAAAATTCTTTTTGTGTTGGGTAGCCTATTTATCGAGAAAGGCTATAGGCTATATTACATCACGCTACAATCAAGAGGAGCGGAGTAGTAATGAAAAATGTTGCAAAAACGGGGAAAATCGCACGGGTAGGCGATTCGACGCGACGGGAAGGGTCGGGGTAACACGAAATTTAACGCGGACGAAGTCGCGGGCAGAAACTAGTGTGAAATAAACATATTTTGATTGATTGAAATAGGTAATTTAAATTGAAAAATGCTTCTGCTTAAAACCATCTGGTTTGGTCATGTTGAGAGGATGAATGAAGGACAGCTCACAAAAGATTTTTACAAGGTAGATGTGAGTGGACACACCGGGAGGGGACGCCCTAGGAGGACATATAGTGACCTTATTGGTGATGTTCTTTAGAAAGGTCAGGTGCGTAGTACTCGCAACCGGCGTGTGTGTATGACCAATTGTATGAACCTGAACGAGGCAAAAGGAGTGTGTAGAGATCGTAGCAGGTGGCGTTCCGTGGTTTCTGCCTACCCCCATGGGAAAAAGGCGTGATTGTATGTATGTATGAAATTATGTTTTTCTTCTCCAGAATCCTCGAAGGTGCTAAGTAATGCCTTCAACACTTATTGCTCCCTGCCCTGCCCGTTCACGGGACCAGCACAACCACCCAGCTCATACGGGACCATCTTCCTGCCTCCAAGAATACCAAGACCCATCGCCAGGTCTTCATACTACGGTAACTATTAATTACACAGCCCCACAAAAAAAAAATATACTTGTTATTAAACCACATGGTCTTTACGTATTTTGAGCTGGAGAATCCGAATCTGGGACACAGAATTAACCCTACACCGTCCAGTTTTTTTCCAGGAGCAAAAAAAAACTCTTGAATTTTGCAGTAATGATAATATTAAAAAGAATAATCATAGTAACTTTACGTTTACATTACCTTATAACATATAATATGATACAAAAAGCCCTAAAAAGGACAGGAAGTCTGATAAAAAACCTGAAAAAAAAAAAATCTCCTGGAGAAAAACTAGAGGGTGTAGGGTTAATTCTGTGTCCACATTCGGATTCGGCAGCTCTTTATTTCTTTTTGTGGGGCTGTGTTATTGGTGATTTTTATTATTCATTGTCTTAAAATATTTACATTGCCTTCTGGTCACGTGAAGTGTCGACCAGCCGCAAGCAATGACTTGAAAATTTAGGTATATGTCCTCCAGACCGTATTTCAGCCATGGCGGCCAATCTCAACGGAGACTAGCCATCGGCGCGGGAGATATTATAGTGCTCAAGTGTGTGCGCAGACACAGGAGCACTCACTGTTCCCTCACTCTCATAGTCCGATGGGACGGCGATCCGACACGACCGGAGGGAGATCCGGGCCACGGGGGAACCAACACCGCCATCTTCCAAACGCCAGGATGCTACTATCAAATTCCTAATGAAAAAACCCAGTAACACTTTGCCCGGACCGGGAATCGAACCCAGGACCCCACGCTCAGCAGTCGCGCTTGCGACCACGAGACCAACGGGGCAGTTAACGAAAAGTTAGGTACTGTGTGGCTAACCAGCGAATGATGATATCCTAAAAACCTTTTAAAAAAGTATCTCTTTCCACAGATGCCTACACAGACTACGATGAAACCCCCGAAGAATCACAACCAAAACCCCAAACCAGCACCAGGTCACGCCAACAGCCAGAAAAGCCCGACCCACCACCGAAATCAAAGCCGAAACCACCACCAGAAGACACAGAACCGCCGCAGAAGAAGAAGTGTTCTTCTCCGCCACCTTCTCCATCCATACAGCCTTCTAGAAGATTCTTCACTTCGTTATTCTCTATTCCTGGAGCTGTTGTAGACACTTTAATTGGTGGAGAAATTACTTTGTAATTAAAGAGATTATTTTTAGTACTAGGTGGTCTTTAATTCGTCATTTGAGACACTTTTAAAAATATCTTAGACTAGCTTATGCCCGCGACTTCGTCCGCGTTAAATTTCTTGTTCCCCCGACCCTTCCCATCGCGTCGAATCGGCTACCCGTGCGATTTTCCCCGTTTTTGCATCATATTTCATTACTGCTCCGCTCCTCTTGGTTTTAGCGTGATGTTATATAACCTATAGCCTTCCTCGATAAATAGGCTACCCAACACAAAAATAATTTTTCAATTCGGACTAGTAGTTCCTGAGATTAGCGCGTTCAAACAAACAAACAAACATACAAACAAACTCTTCAGCTTTATAATATTATAAGTATAGATTTGTCGATTGACACTCCGGTGAGCGTAATTAGGGATCCGTACCAAAATGGTTAAAAAAAACCCTTATATGGTGCGACTCAGTCTGTCTGTCACAGCTGGATATCTCAAGAACTACTAATGCTTTAGATGACCAAATATTTTGTAAATAAGTAAGTAGTGAGTAATAATAACAGGCAGTGACTCGTGTCTTGAGAATTTGAAATGTTGGCTATTAGGGCATGTGGAGTATCTTATAAAAGAGCGCTATTTGCACATTCTCAAAGCATTTTTAGGCCGCGTAGTTTTTATCTATTGACGAAAAATGTAAAAAAAAAATACCAATCCCTCTCTTATGTCTGACGTTAGCATAGAGAATAAACTGAAATTATTCTATGTCATGTAAGTTTATGTAATTGTAGATTACAGTAAAAATAAAACTAAGTCTCTAAACAACAATTTTTATCGGAAACCATCAACAAAAATAAATAAATAGTGAGAAATTTGACGTGGACGAAGTCGCGGGCAGAAGCTAGTGTGACATATTTAGTTTGAGAAACCACTCAGCTTTGAATATTGTCATCTCTGTCACACATTCCTTTCTTACACTCACTGTTTACCTGTGTATAGAGTAGATGCTTTCAGAAACAGTTTCGCTTATCTTTTATCTTGAAATAGGACCAGAATAAACACCTATACTGAATCAGTTTATTCACTACCTTTCCTATCAATCAAATAGACAAACAAGAAAAGTAAACAATATTGCCAAATATATTTTCGAATTATCATATTTATTAACATTATCATTTCAGCCGAAACACGTCCACTGCTGGACCTGTCATTTTGAACTGAGTGAAATAGGTTAGGTTAGGTTAAAACTGTGACCAACCGCGCGCGAGCCGAGCGAGCGTAGCGAGCGGTGTAGTCCCGCGGCCGCGGCCGGCGCGCGCTGCTTCCAAATTGCTCGCAGAAATGTTTTTCCCATTGTCTAATTATCCGTGTTTTCGCAATATCTCTAGGGTTTTCGCGAAAATTCGAATTAGCAAATCGTCCAATCGACTTATACAAAATCACCAGTAAATCAAACACAAGACCACAGATAAATCAACAGTAGGTGAATCGACCATTACTTTAATCAACCGTAGTTTAATTCATTGTACATGAATAAACCGTAGTTTAATTCTCCTTTATGGATTTCGTTCATTAGGTATTACAAAAATCAGTAAAACGATCATTAGATATTTTAAACGGTTGGCTTTAGACCGTAGTTATCTTGAAAATACCTGGAATAAACTTAGGTATTATAATACGTAACCATAAAAAAGACCACACAAAACGTTTTACTAACTTCGATTTTTCAGTGTATTAATCATACAGCAATGGTTCAGGTACTGACAATCGAACTTCTGCGCGAATGCCCTCAGGATGCCGCTAGAGCTAGCCCGAGCCCTGCACACCAGGGACATTTTCCTCTAGCCTGAAAGACCATGCATTCACTTTGCATGGTCTTTCAGGCCATAGGAAAATGTCCGAGAATAATACCTGCCATCAAATTATGTGGAACACCACTGAAGAGGGTGGACCAGTTTCTGTCGATGCAGACATACTTAATAGTAAATAACTTTGGGATTTCTCATTATTTTTAATAAATGAATACATATGTTATTTCAGTTCGTACAGACTTTGGGAGTGTATTACCCCACTCTTTAACATTGTACATCCGAAGTCAAACATGATATCATTTTGTCTACACCTTAATAACCCCTTTTATATTACGTACCTACTAGTTGAACTAAATTAAAACCCTTCAAATGATAATCAAAAATAGATTTAGGTATAAACGATTTATAAATACTACTACACCAGTGTAATAAGTAGGTAAATCTATGTTATCCTTTGCTAGTAAATTCATTTAGAGACCTTTCCAATGTTGCTATATAATTGAAGAGGGGAGGAAACTTGAGGAGATTTCTAAGATGCGACCTGCAAGGTGCATCAAAAGGACGGGCGTAGGAGAAGCGTCCCCGCAAATAGGATGGGGTCTTAGGGTTGTGGAGAATGTTAAATAGCAGACCTTATAGCTAGGCTAGCAAAAACTTCCAGTTTGTCAAATACGAAGGTACACAAAGTCAGAATCCGACCCTACTGAACCGATCTATAGAAATCAGAAATAGTTTTTCGGCTCTCCTGTAAAATTTAGTTTTATAATGCAGATACTGGGTTTTGATATTTCATAGCCGAGGTTTATGTGAAATAAAATATTTTGATTTGATTTGAATATTAATTTTATTACTGAAAAAAACTGCCTGGAAGAGCTGTAATTAAAGAGCGTTGTTTATCTATTCTACCTAGCGCAAGTAAACAAAAATGTGTTTTTTGGAAAAATAACTTTATAACAGCACACAGCATTTCATTTCAGTTTGCGCTGAAAACTGTAACCAACTGAATATACACTACAATATAGTTTATATTTATTCAAGATCTAATGAAGGGCGATCTTCCTCTATCCCTCAAGAGAAGACTAATCGACATGTGTATTCTTCCCATACTCACGTATAGTTCTCAAACATGGTCTTTGACAATTCAGCAGAGGTCCACGCTCGAGGTTTACCAGAGAGCTATGGAACGGAGTATTCTGGGTACCTATTAAACTTGTGGACCGGGTTAAGAATATAACAGTCCGTTTTATTAATAAAATAACTGATGCCACTCGGAAAGCTGTCACGCTTAAATGGAATTGGGCTGGACACATCTGCCGTATGTCAGACGATCAGTGGGCTAAACTTACGACCCAATGGGTCCCGCTTAATGGCAAGAGACACCGCGGCAGGCCCAGACGGAGATGGCAGGGTGAGCTGGACTCTTTTAATAAAGACTGGTCCTTGGCAGCTCTGGACAGAGAGACGTGGAAAGAGAGTAGGGAGGACTTTGAACAGCAGTGGGACAGCAACGGCTAATAATCTATCCACCTATACATCTATACAAATAAATAAAATTGGAGTGTCTGTTTGTAATATTAAGCTAACCACTTTTTACTAAGTGTATATGGATGTTACACGGTACATATACCAAAATAATTTTTTTTACAATTTTTGTCTGTCTGTCTGTTTGTTCCGGCTGATCTCTGAAATGCCTGGACCGATTTTGACGGGACTTTCACTGGCAGATAGCCGATGTTACAATGAGTAACTTAGGCTACTTTTATTTTAGAAAAATTATTTTACGAAAAAAAAAATACCTGCGTTAATTTCCGACATCCACGCAGGCGGAGCCGCGGGCAAAAGCTAGTAAATAATGAATTATTCAAGTGGAAACAACATCCAATGAAAATAATTATTTGAATATGGAATATAAATAGTCCTCCAGACCGTATTTCGGCCATACCGGCCAATCTCAACGGAGACTAGCCATCGGCGCGGGAGATATTATAGTGCAGGCGTATGTGCGCAGACACAGGAGCACTCACTGTTCCCTCACTCTCATAGCGCGATGGGACGGCAATCCGACACGACCGGAGAGAGATCAGGGGCAGGAACAACGGTTTAACGTGCTTTGCGAGGCACGGGGGTATTACAATGCCAACTTCTAAACTCCAAGCTGTCACTAAGAAATTGCTAATGGAAATCCCAAGAAGACTTTGTCCGACCTGGGAATTGAATCCACTACCCCAGGCTCAGTAGTCGCGCGACCACGAGACCAATGGGGCAGTAATAGTATGTAGATAGTTTACTAACTATCTCCTATAATAATTCTAATATCTGGATGACCGAGCTTTGCTCGGTTTTTTTGGTAAATTGTGTTTAAAATAATAAGTTTATGTTCAAGTTGATTAACGATAAAGTTGGTCATTGAAAACACGAACAAAACGACATTTTATGATAATTAATCCTAGCTAGATCGATTTATCGCCCCTGAAACCCCCTGTATACAAAATTTCATGAAAATCGTTGGAGCCGTTTCCGAGATTCAGATTATATATATATATACAAGAATTGCTCGTTTAAAGGTATAAGATTTGTGGGCAGTCGTGTAAAAAGATGCTTAAAGATAAACGTTTAAAACATAACCCTGATTTTGCTCTCGCGCAGTCGGGTAGAAAGACCTGACTTTATTCATACATAACCATGATTTCAGGTCTCCATAACTCAGAACTCCAATTGAAATAAAATTGCAACAATTAATCGTACAAAAAAGTTGGGTTATTACAACTTTTTAAATTACTTCGAATTTCACGATTTTTGAGCTCTCTCTGCGGAGTCGAAAAGTAATTAAAAATATTTGAACAAATGATATTTTATTGATTTTCAACTTTCTAACTTTTTAAACTTGTCATTATTTGGGGGGTTCGCCATAATCGCCACGCTTGGCAGGCGCGTTGGCGATCGCAGTATGGTGGTAAAATGCATAGAGAACGCTGCTGCCCATTCTCTAGTAAGTCCCTTAGTCGCGTTTTACGACACCCACAGGAAGAAATTGGATGGTGCTATTCTTATGTCCGACCACTACACGGAACAACTATTTTATAACATACTAGCTTCTTCCCGCGACTTCGTCCACGTCAAATTTTTGCTCCCCTGACCCTTCCCGTCGCATCGAATTGCCTGCCAGTTTTCGTCGTTATTGGCTGCTCCGCTCCTTTTTATCGTAGCATGATGTTATATAGCCTATAGGCTTCTTCAATAAATAGGCTACAACAACAGAATCCGCTGGATGCGAGAAGCACAGAACTGAGGGGTAATTGCGGTACTTTTTATCGGTAGGAATTGGTTTAATATTCATAGTTAAACAACATTCATTGCGTTATTTACGTTGCTGAGCCACAATTTATTCGAACAAATGACGCAATGGTTTAGAAATAATCTTCAATCCCATTCAGATTCTGATAAATTGTGCGTTTCGCAATTAGGGTGCAGGTCACAGTGGCGGTGCTTGGAGGCCTATGTCCAATGTCCAATAGTGGACGTCTTTCGACTGAAATTATGTTAATGAACTTTTAGACGACTTCAAAAATTACGAGTTTTTTTTTTCTGAAGCACTCGAAGCTTAATAGTTGCAGCCACACAAGTCGATTTAAGGTTAAGCTACGCCTGCCGCGGTCGGTTTGTAGATGGGTGACCATTCATTACATATTGAGTACCTGCTGGGTGACCCTTCCGAGTCTCGAAAGCACGTTAAGCCGTTGGTCCCGGCTGTCTTTCGTAGATCTTAGATAGTCGATACGGGACGTCGGAAGCCCGAAAGTCTGACAACCAGTCTTACTAAGAGGTATCGTATTACCCAGTAACTGGGTTGTGGAGGTCAGATAGGCAGTCGCTCCATGTAAAATACTGGTACTCAGCTGCAGCCGGTAAGACAGGAAGCCAACCCTAACATAGTTGGGAAAAGGCTAAGCTAATGATGATGGTGATGTATGGTAAGACATTTCCCACGAGGTTCCTACTGTTGGGATACAGGCTTCCTCTTGGTGAGAGGGAGTGGGCTGTAATCTACAACGCGGGCCCAGTGCAGGTTGGTAGATGTCACATGTCTTCGAATTTTTGGTTCTAGGACATGCCGGTTTCCTTACGATGTTTTCCTTCACTATTTTGAGAGCAGTGGCGATGAAATTATTTACATAAAGTAAAGCGTTTGTTTGGGTTACAACCCACGATCCACAACTCTTAGTTGTAGGTGCTACCATTAGTTCGCGTTCGAAACGATAGTATTTCTGTTCCTTTCCAACGCTAGCCTACGGTATACGGCAGCTGATATAATCATGAAGATTCATTCATAAAAAAAAATTCTTGGCAGTGGAAGACATGTAAAACTAATAGGTCTTTACCTATGAAAAAGCCGTTTTGTGTGAAAAAAATTAAACGAATTTTTTTCATGTATTTTTTATTTGTATTAATCGAAATAATCACCCATGCAATCAATGCATCTTTTCCAACGCAGTGGTAGTTTATTGATGCCCTTCTTAAAAAAATCTGCTGGACGGGAGGCAACAAATTCTTCAAAGGCATTTTGTACTGCCTCTCGGGTATTGAATTTTTTTCCCGCCAAGAAGTTATCCAAATTCTGGAAAAAGTAGTAGTCTGTAGGCGCAAAGTCCGGTGAGTAGGGCGGATGACGGAGAGCTTCCAACCCCAATTCTTGCAACTTGGAGACCGTCTGCTGTGCAGTATGAGATCGCGCGTTGTCGTGCAGGAGCAGCGGAGACGAGCGATTGACCAATGCTGGTTGGAGATGTGCCAGCTTCTCCATCATTGAGTTCAGTTCTTCACAGTACACATCTGCAGTAATGCTCACCCTGTTTGGTAAGAAGCGGCGGCGCTAGACCACCAAACAGTGACCATCACTTTTCTAGGGGTAAGTTTTCGTTTAGGGCATTGTTTAGGTGCTGAACCAGGATCCAACCAACTTGCTGAGCGCTTGCAGTTATCAAACAGATTCCATTTTTCATCGCAGGTAACAATGCGGTTCAAAATTCCTTCATTTGTGTGTCTGTTGTGCTCAACAGACACACAAATGCCTTGCACTGCTGTGCAAGGCACGTCTCGACGCGTACTTCGCACTGGCGATCATTGAGTTCGTGGGGTACCCATTTGTCAAGCTTTTTTACCTTGCCAATTTGACGCAAATGGACCAATATTGTTTTGACGCTAACGTCGAAAGCTGCTACTAATTCAGCCGTAGATTGTGTATCATCAGCTTCCACAATCGCCTTTAATTCGTCACTGTCGACCAAAGTCTTCGGACGACCGCGAGGTTCATTTTTCAGGTCGAAATTTCCAGAACGGAAGCGAGCAAACCAATAACAGGTGGTGCGTTGGTTTGTAGTGTTAGCTCCGTAAACGTCGTTGATGTTGCGTGCCGCTTGTGCCGCGTTGCTGCCACGACGGTACTCATATTCCATAATTACTCGAAATTTTAACGTATCCATGATGACGAAAAAGATTGAAATGCGATGAAAATTTAACACTAATCAATAAACAAATGACTACTTTTGGAAAAAGAATTCCATGTTTTTAAAATAAAATTAATTTGAAATTAGAATTCGCAGACAAACAAAAATTATTTTGATTTGAAATGGCCAGTACTGCAGAACGGCAATTTCATAGGTAAAGATCTAATATTACGTACGTGCTTAATTTCGCATGTTAAATAAAAGTACTACCCGCCACATTTTCGCAAAGAGCATGCGTCAATTTGACATTTAAACGTCACCTAACCTTCAAACATTGCACGTTGCAGCAATAAAAAAAAAACAATCCCAACCATAGCCAAAGACGCACGAACTGTAACATTGTTTTTACATTTCTTTTTCGAAATCCATAAAGAATTTTAAATTTAACAGAAACAACAGATAAGGGAATTGTGACAAATTTTATTTTTATATTTTTAATTACATTGTTTTTAAAGAAAATAATTCTGTTTTCAAAACTTGTTTGAGTTACCTCAGTCAGTTGAATTTAGAAGGGGTTCGAAATAGTCCACTTTTTTAGATAAAAAGTAATATCACCATTTATGTAAATAATAATATTATTTATGGCTTTTTATATAAATTAAACTATTGTTTCAAAAGATAGTGTATAAAAAGTCATAGAGACAGTCACTCCATGTAAAATACTCTTATTGAGCTGCCTGTGGCTAGACTGGAAACTAACCTTACCATAGTTGCGAAAGGATAAAACATAGTAGTGTTTAAAATAAGACAAGAACGAAAGAATTAATTTAATTTAAAAGTGTTTTGATTTCATAAGTGGTTCTATTATTTTTATTATAATTGTTTACTAAATAAGTGTGTACAATTAGTGCAAAATATTAGATTTAGTTTTTAATAGAAGGTATAGTTTTTTTGGTGTGAATTCAAAGTTGAATTTGGAAAAGAATGCAGTTAGTAAGTCATTAGACACCATGCAAGTTAATGTAAGTTTTTAAATCCATTTATTTTTATATCCTTAGTTGGCCTGTCAACAAGTACAAATATCTAGTACCAGGTACGTGGCTGTCTGGCATCTTATGATGGATCGTTAAGCTCCCTAAAATAGGGTACTCTGTGGTTATATTCTCTATGGTACTCTATGACTAATATAAACATGCCGTCTGTTGGAACAGGTCAGCACAAAGCTGCAATGGCTCTTTCTACAAAAGGCCCTTCCAGACATGGTCCCGCATTCTTAGACCCACATACAATTATAACAATATAATTTTTGGATTTTAAAAGAGACCATGACCTCTGAGTTTGTTTCTGCGTTTCTTATCAGGGAACAGTCAGTTAGGAAAAGCCGGCGCCATCTAGTTTTTTAAATATTGACGTGTAAAAATGAATGTAAAAGTATAACATCGTGAGCCCACACTAGGCCCGCGTGGCAGGTTACAGCCCACTCCCTCGCACAGAGAAAACGCCTGCGTCCCAGCAGTGGGAACATTAGTTAATTCAGTACATAAGTATACTTCCAGGTAGGGTTGCCAGGCGTCCGGGTAAAGCCGGACACAGTCAGGCTTTTTAGTTGCATGTCCGGCTAAATTAGATGGTGTCCGGCTTTTTGTTAGGCTTTTTAGATATTTTGTCTTCACCCGCCTCATCTTGTATCGCTAGCGCAAGCGAGCGAACTAGCACTGTCCTCCCCGCGTTATTACTACTCAATTTTAAAGGAAAATGAGCTTTTAAAGGAGGTGTCTGCCAACCAAAAAATATGAATTCCTTTATGTTATAAATATATTAAAATGTAGGTATTTAGTTCATTAGTCTTAAGTTTAGTTTTGTTTTAAGACTAAAAAATTTAAAGATGTCCGGCTTTTTTACCCAAATGTCCGGCTAAACTGACAGGTTTGTCCGGCTTTTCGGTTTTATGACCTGGCAACCCTACTTCCAGGGAGGCGCATTGGTTTTGCATCGTAACTTAGAATCAATCAAGGATGCACAAAATTAATATTCAATGAACATTCTAGTAGCCAATTGCTAAATCAACGATCAAGCGTATCATCAACATGATCTAAAAACACTACTTTTTTTTCGAAAAAAATGCTATTATTTTAACACTGACTTCGAAACTCGCAACATGTGCCTGAAACTCGACATGCTCCATCTTGGAATTAATTCGCATATTAAACATAGAATCAGTCGCGGCCATGTTGTAAAACAATGTTTGATTAATTCAGTTTTGGCATTCGTGGAAAATGTCGGTGTTTTTCTGAAGAACTTCAATGTTTTGCGGGTAAAAAACGTGCGTTATCTAACCACGAAAAGGTAGGATTTTTTAATCACCATCCTCCTGCCCTTATACCAATTTATTTTGGGTCGCCGCCGCAACATATCTTTTTCTTCCACACTTCTCTATTAGTCGACATCTCAGTAGTCACCCCTTTTCTATCCATATCATAATTCACACAGTCCATCCATCGTTTCTTTGGTCTCCCTCTACTGTCATAGCCATTGACATTCATACTCAACACCTTCCTCACATCATTACAGCCGTAAGACGTCCACTGTTTGTAGGGGTCTACTAGGACCGATGCCTGCCGGGGTCGCGTGATTGTTCGAAAGAGATACCGTGACCCTGGCACATGGGCAACTGATGGAACACGGGTGGGTTTTAGTCAGTAAAAGTCTGACACGCCCTCCCGCTCCGCCCAGAGCGGGAGAAGTCATTTGATGATTTCCCATCCAGAAAAAAAAAAAAAAAAGACGTCCACTGTTGGACTTAGGCCTCCCCAATTTGGGGGGTTTTGCCATAATCGCCACGCTTGGCAGGCGGGTTGGCGATCGCAGTATGGTGGTAAAATTTATAGAGAGAACGCTGCTGCCCATACTCTAGTAAATCCCTTAGTCGGCTTTTACGACACCCACGGGAAGAAATAGGGTGGTGTTATTCTTTACGTCCGGCACGACACGGAACAACTTCCTTCCTCACGACTTCAACAAAATCATTCTGACCTATACAAAATTACAGGAGGAATTGGGAGGCTTGTGGCTATGTAACAGCCGCACTGGTTGATTGATTAGGTTATGCCACGCTTGCCGCGGTTATTCGTGGATGCGTGGCCATCCTTACTTAATAGGAACTCTGCATGCTTCGGAAAGCACGTTCAGCCAGGACCAATCCCGGCTGACTGTCGTCAGAGGCCCGAAAGTCTGACAACCAGTCTTACCAAGGGGTTTCGTATTACCCAGTAACTGGGTTGTGGAGGTCAGATGGCAGTTACTCTCTGTAAAATACTGGTATTGAGCTGTATTCAGTTAAACTGGAAGGCGACTCCAACATAGTTGGGAAAATGTTAGACAGATGATGAGGCACTTTTGAGAAATAAACATTTACTTAATATACTTAATTATGTTTTGTTCCAGGTAAAAGTCTAAATGCCAGATAAATGCAGTACCCGATATGAAAACTGTAACAACGGCCAAGGCTTGGATTTTAATATGTAAGTATTTAACTACAAGTGTATTAATAATAATCATTTTATTATCAGGGTACTAGGGCCCATAGAAAAAATACACAAAATAACACATCTACATTAAAAATAAACTACATAACATTACGCCTTCTTTCCCCGAAGGGCTACCCGAAGTACACCCACATTTCGCCTGTTATGTTTAAGTCCCATGTAATAGGGGGCGAGCCTATTGCCATCAACCGGGCACAAATCCAGACTCCAGGCTGCTACTGAGAAATTCTAGATAGAAAACCCAATAACACTTTGTCCGACCTGGGAATCGAACCCAGGACCTCATGCTCAGCAGTAGCGCTAGCTACCACTAGACCAACGAGGCAGTCAAAATAATACATATTAAAAACCTTATTCAATTACTATCCATATACGTCATGTTTTCGGCGTCGTGTTCCGCTGCGTGGTGTCGCATAAACTTCCTCGGAAACGGCTATATACGACACCTTTCGGCCAAAAGTCCTCTCTCAAGCTGCTCTCGAGTCTTTCTGCCTTAAGTCTCTCTGCTCTTTCTCTTTTTCTAACCTTATCCCATTTCATTTGAGGTCGGCTCTCCTCGCCATTCTTCGCCAGATGTTTCGGTTCTGTGTCGTCACGTCATTCACTTGGGCTTGCTTCAGGTAATTGTTGACTACAGACATCTAAGTGAGAAGGGGTCTACCTCGCTTCTTTGGACCTGTGTTCATCTCGAGGACTTGCTTAGTCGTTTGTTCCTTTGAGTCTCTCTGCTCTCGAGCGTATTAAATATACGTGAAGAAAAACGGTACGGAGACTGTAGTTGCTTAGCCATGAGATCCTCAACAACCTGCCAGGGTCGCGAGACTCGTTCGAAAGAGTTACCGTGGCTCTGGCATATGGGCAACTGAAGGAACACGGGTGGGTTTTAGTCAGTAAAAGTCTGACACGCCTTTCCACTCCACCCTAGGACGGGAGACGTCATTTGATGATTTCCCACCTAAAAAAAAACCCTCAACAAGATGTTGTCCTGTCGAAATTCAATAATTCACGCCAAAAGACCAAAAAAACAGCACTGTCACTTTTACCCGAATTTTCCGGAAAACTCTTCAATTCAATTTCAATTTCAATTTAATCTTTATTGTGGATCATAGGTAGGTGCATAACACAGGTCTTAAAATAATTAAGTTGAGATCAGCTACGTCCCGCCCTTAGGGCATACAATAGTTACAATAGTTACATGCAATATTATTTACATTATTTTTACAAATTCAAGATTTAACAATAAAAAAAATTACATAAAGAGTCAAAAAGATAAAAACTAAACTGAACGCATCATCACTGAGGGGGGCTATATTGGACCAGAGATTTGTCGGATAGGAAGTCTTTTACTGAGTAATAGCAGTTGTTTACTAATAGATCATGGAGATTCTTTTTAAATTTTCTCATTCCCGTAATTATTCTAATAGGCCCCGGAATATTATTAAAGATAGATGAAGCAGTGCAAAAGATACTTTCATGCATTAGATGCGTCTTGCTCGCTACTGTGCGCAATTTGTCTTTACGCCGTATACGTGTGTAGTAATTATACAAACCAAAAATATTTTTGACAAATACTGCTGCGTCGAATACTTATATATACATATGGCAATGTTAAAGCGTTCATCTTTTTTTTAAAATGGCTTACAGGAGTCAGTTTCTTTTAAGTTAAATATAGCCCTGATACAACGTTTTTGAGCAATGAAGGCACGTTTCTTGTCTGTACTGTTGCCCCAGAATATCACACCGTATCTGAGGATAGAGCTAACGTGGCCGTGGTAAGCTGTTAGTAAAGTACTCTGATTTGCTGTTTTACGTAATCTGTGAAGTGCATATGAAAACTGTCCCAGCTTTTTGCATACATGGTCAATATGTAATTTCCAATTAAGTTTGTTATCAATATACAGGGCGTCCCACGGATATGCCACATGGAGGGAAAGTACCTTGAATATTGTAGGTGGAACATTTTACTGAAAGAAGACATTATTTGAATTTAAAAAACAATTTAAAGTGCATTCATACATATTTAAATAATTGCATGGTTGAACCGGGAATCGAACCCGTTACACGAGAAAAATAATCACCCTGTAGATTTATCATACCGATCGAAAGGCTGCATCATAAAGATTATTTTTTGCTAAGTAACATAGTGTCAAAAATAAAAGGAAGACCATGAATTTTAACATTTTTAATACAAAATTAATCAATTTATCAAATGCACAAAATGAGTCCCTGTTGAATATAAAGTCGCACTCTTTTGATTATTTCGCTCCCTGCCGATTTTTTGATCTTGTTGTGATGAATATTTAGAATAATATGTCTAAGTTCTACTTGTAGCTCGTGGACACTTTTATACTGGTTCTTGTAAACTAAATTTTTAACATAACCCCATAAAAAAAATCTAACGGGGTTAGATCTGGGGATCTCGGCGGCCATCTTATTTGTCCATTTGTCCCGATCCAGGGATGAAGTGTTCATTGAGATAGTCCCTTGTTCTGTGACTGTTATGAGCCGGAGCCCCATCTTGCTGAAAAGTAAGGTTTTGTCGTTCTGCAACCGGGTGATTATTTATCTCATTTCTCAAAATCTCAAGTATTTCTAAATACCTTTCCATATTCATATGCCATTCGTAAAAATGTACTAAGAGAACCCGGTTTTTTCGATTTGTTGCAAACAACCTGGACCTAGTACCTACTAATTACGTATCTCTTTATTATTTTATCATGTACTTAAATTATAATAGGTAAATGATGCGTACTTCTCAAGTGGGTACATATATTAGTAATAGGTACTTATGATAATGTCAGTTGTATGTCCTTACGGCAATGTCAGCATTTCATTTTTCTGAACAAAATTGTTAAAAATGTTAAAATTTATGGTCTTCCTTTTATTCGTGACACTATGTTATTTTGCAAAAAATAATCCTTATGATGAAGCCTTTCAATCGGTATGATAAAACTACAGGGTGATTATTTTTCTCGTGTAACGGTTTCGATTCCCGGTTCAACCATGCAATTATTTAAATATCTATGAATGCAGTTTAAATTATTTTTTTAAATTCAAATAATGTCTTCTTTCATTAAAATGTTCCACCTACAATATTTAAGGTACTTTCCCTCTATGTGGCATGTCCGTGGGACGCCCTGTATAACCCTAGAAATTTGGTAACTTCAGATTCTTCAATGTCACTATCTAGGTAATGGATTTTTAAAGTAGCCATACGTCGAGTTCGTATTTTAAAATTTATTATTTTAGTTTTGTCAATGTTAATCATTAAATTATTCATTTTAAGCCAGTCTATAATTAATAATATTGATCTAGAATCTGACATTAATCAAATAATGTCAGATTCTAGATCAATTGTACTATCGTTAACGAATAAAATAGTGCTATCATCAGCAAATAATGTTGTGTCATGATTTGTTACCGAAGGCATGTCATTTATATAAACAAGGAAGAATAAAGGACCCACGATAGTCCCTTTAGGAACGCCGAATTTAGCAGTTCCATATTCAGAAGCATATATTTTGTTTCGTCCCGTGACAACAGACGGACCGACCAACCAACCGTACGACCGTTTGACTTGTTTACTCTGTGCGCCTGGCGTCGAACATATTTCTTCTGTTTTAGTAATAGGATTTAGCCTCCAAATTTCTACTCAACTCTTCCAAATTTTCTTTCCTTAATAACGTAATTCGTACAGTCTGTGCCCTACATTATCTGACCCTCCCGGTATGAACCACGCTCACATCGAAGTGCTAAGTCCCGCCCCATTTAAATAAATCATCTTGTTAAGCCATTTTGGTCATTATCTTGTTAGCGTTAAGATTGAATTGCGTATTAACAAGTAATATGTTTGTGTTTACACGGCTAATAACTAATCGTTAATTTCGCTTATTCTCAACAAGTTACTGTGGCTTCGCGGTTCGATGCTAGATTGACGATGAACGGTGCGTAAGTTCAAAATCACACTCCGCCTGTTAACAATTTCTTTTTTTAATTGTTTTCATTTATGATTTCTGCCATATTTCTTGCATTATTATAGAATTGCTGATATGATTTCGCCTAACGAACATATCTTTTAAACAAGTGGGTAAAACTTCCTTGAATAATAGCGAATTTGATCCTTATCGCGCATTGGAAACTCCTTTGGGTATTTTGATAAATCATGTTGTCAAGCGATTTTAATTATTATCCTACTGTCGTTAAGTTGAGAGGATTAAAAGGTTGAGTATCAAAATGCAATAAGACTACTTAAAACAACCAAGGTGAGGATGGCTTAACAAAAAAATCGCGCGTCAATAACATCACAATTTGCTGTATACGCTTAGTATTCTGTGACACATTTTAATAACTGCTTGTGACTTTGCGATATTGAACTTAATGATACCTACTATATGGTTCAAATTCTATACAATATTGCGTCTAGCTCACAACTAACAGCTAATTTGAAGACAAAATAGTAAGAGTTCATTTGGTCTCGTGGTCATTAAACAAATTGTTGTCTGGGTTCAAAACCAGCATAACCTATAGACTACTTTTTGTTCGTAATGATTTGTTTATTTTTATATTTTTTTACTTTTCTCTAAGGAACGAAGTCTTTAAATGTGTTTTTCAATGGGTAGTTTGTAAAAGAATGAAACAAAATCATTGCAAAAAAATGATAATCTTTATTATTTAAAATATACTATATACTATAAGTAAATAAAATGAGTAAATGCTCATAGTTCAGAATTAATTAGCGTTTTTACTGTAACATTTAAAGTTAACTATTTGCTAACAAACATTTTTAACACGTTGAGAGCCAAACAAAAAATTGTTAGTAGCAAGCACGCGATAACTTTAAAAATGTATATCGGTCTGTCTATAATAATACAAGAAGTATTATAGAAATCATAAATTAAAACAATTTTAAAAAGAAATTGATGATAGATGGAATGTGGTTTTGAACTCGCACACTGTTCATCGTCAATCCAGCATCGAACGGCAAGGCCACAGTAACTTGTTAAAAATATGCGAAATTAATGATTAGGTAGTGGCCGTGTGAACACTTAATATAATACTTCTTAATAAGCCTTTCAACCTTAACTACAACAAGGTAATGATTAAAATGACTTAACATTATTATCTAGATGTCGTTAAGGTTGAAGGCTGAAGAATATGCAATACGACTACCAGAAATAACCCAATCGAGGGTGGATTAACATAAAATTATAATAAAAACACCACTGTTAGCTGTCAATGATTAATATTTAATTCCGTGATACATTTCAATAGCTGCTTATGGTTTTTCAATAATGAACTTAATGGTCTATTATGGATCAAATTCTATAAAATATTGCGTCTAGCATCACAACTAAAATTTAATTTGAAGTCACCTAATAAGAAGTGAATTGGTCCCATGGTCATTAACGCAGATAGATAAGCATCGTTGTCTAGGTTCGAAACCAGTATAACCTAAAGACTTCTTTTTGTTCAAAATGTTTGTTTGTTTGTTTTTTACTTTACTTTAAATGCAATGTTTTTTTTTTTACTTTACTTTAAATATTTTAGGCGTCAAATGTTTTTTTTTAGATAGGCAGTTTGTTTAGGAACAAAACAACATCATTATTGAAGAAAATATTTATTATTTCATTAAAATATACTTAAGTAAATAAAGTAAGTAAATGCTCATAGTTTCAAAATTAATATATATTTTATAGTAGCACATTCAAACTTAACTATTTACTTACTTTTTTATTGACTGGCCTGGACTAGTGGTTAGTGACCCTGACTGCTAAGACTGAGGTCGTGGGTTCGATTCCCACCCAGGACAAATGTTTGTGTGATGAGCACAATCATTTGTTCTGTGTCTGGGTGTAATTTATCTATAATATGTATGTATTTAGAAATATATAAGTATGTTTATCAGTTGTCTGGTTACCATAGTACAGGCTCTGCCTAGTTTGGGATCAGACAACGATGTGTTGGTTGTCCAATGATATTTATTATATTTATTATTATTATTACTTAATAAGTTATATAAAACAATATCAATGAAATAACCACAACACTTTCTTCTCTTACATATATTATTAACAACGATATATGTTATGATGAGGACTCATCGGTAAGCTAGTTATTGTTCAACAAACAGTTCATTAACTGTGATTAAGTAATTTGTGAAATGTTTTACAGTTTTATAGGTATAAGTATGTGGTGAATCAACATGTTATTTAAACAGAAAAATGGATTTCCATTTATAACAATAACATCACCACAGAAATTGTAACATTGTAATGGTTTAGCATTCATTGAATTGAGCATTCACTTACTTAATGTGTTTAAAAATACTTATGTAGATAAGTGAGTGGTGGCGTGACGCATCATCTCCAATAACTTGCTATAAGCGGCTACGTATGCGCCATGTTCCAGCACAAATCTTTTCCTCTCATGTGCTGCAGTAGCCCAGGGTCATTCTACCGATGGTTAGACAAGGTAGTAAGAAATATTATGTTTAATTGCAGCTAAGCGAATAGGCATCAATGGACATTGAATATGGCTTGCAACAATAAGTAGTTTGGTGGCGTTCGGATTCGTGACTATACAATACATATCATGGGATTTGCTCCTGGACGATTTCACTGAAGATTTTTCAGTATTTCCATAAAGTCTTAACCATAACCTGACTGTATTCGTCTGAAACAAAAGAAAAAAACTTATTAACATTTTTGCAAACGTGCAGCTAATTTGTAGGGAGTGGATGTAATGGAATAATAGCAAAATACAAGATTACTAGGCTATAACAAATTATAAAGGTCAATTTCAAAGAGTAAAATTAAAAATTAAAACACTTACCGATATATTAACACTACGAACAATCTCTTTGATTCCACCATTTTGCTCATGTAAACATAATTATTATTTTATGTCTAGTATAATCAGTAGATTGCGACATGACGCTTTGTTTACATATAACAAAATCAATAAAGACATACGATTTACGTCAAACGTTTTACCAATGTTTTGCTTTGTCACTGCTATTAGGCGTAAATTGACCTGTGTCACTTAAAACAACTTACTTCAATCTACCCCACGAAGTCAATATATTTTACTTCCTTGTAATTATAAGTTCTGTGGACATAAAGATTTCTTTATTTACCCACTTGTTTAAAAGATATGTTCGTTAGGTGAAAATCATATCACCAGTTCTGTAATAATGCAAGAAATATGGTGAAAATCATAAAATGAAAACAATTTAAAAAATAAATTGTTAACAGGTGGAGTGTGATTTCGAACTCACACACCATTCATCGTCAATCCAGCATCGAACTCCGAAGCCACAGTAACTTATTGAGAATAAGCGAAATTAACGATTAGGTAGTAGCCGTGTAAACACAAACATATTACTTGTTAATACGCAATTCAATCTTAACGCTAACAAGATAATGACCAAAATGGCTTAACAAGATGATTTATTTAAATGGGGCGGGACTTAACAGTTCGATGTGAGCGTCGTTCATACCGGGAGGGTCAGATAATGTAGGGCACAGACTGTACTATTAGGAATATCTTCAAACAATAAATAATAATTTAAGTACTAAACAACACGCTTATTCCGTAGAAAACGAACTAAAAAGTATAAAATAATTGAAAAAAATAAGCGTTGGGTGCTTGATACCATATAAAATACCTCAAAAAGCACCGTACGCTTTATTCAAACTATTATTTATTTCAAAATAGTGTATAATTTTTTTTCAAAATAGTGTTTTTTTTTTTCAAAATAGTGTTTTTTAGTTTTGTTTTTATTGCTATCCTGGCAAGAATTAATGGCATACATTTATAAAATTAATGTATTATCATCTGATTTCGATTTATTTATTTATTTATTTCATGAACAATTTTTACATTGTGTTGAAATTATTAGTAAAAACTAAAAACATGCATACATAAATTAAAAAAAAAATTAAACAAATGAATTTATATAATGAATGGGACCCACTGTCTTCAAATCAAGAATAAAAGAAAAAATAAAACAATACAATTTAGGTAAATTTACACCGATACAAATGTCAAAAGTAATAAATGATATAATGTCAAAAATAGAAATAAATTATACACTGTCCAAAAAAGAAATAAATTACATAATGTCGAAAATAGAAATCAATTATATCATGTCAAAAATGGAAATCAATTATATTGTGCCAAAAATAGAAATAAATTATGTGAAAAATAAAAGGTAATAATAAAATAATTATAAAAGTTTAGTTATGTGCATCACCGAGAAACTCATCAAGTGAGTAATAGCATTTTTCTATCAAAAATGTCTTTAACTGGTTCCTAAACTGATTTAAATTATAAATGGACTTTAATTGTAAAGGTAATTTATTAAATAATTTAATTGATTGATAACATGCGGCATGACTAACTATTTTCAAATGCGGTTGTATCTTATATTGTAAGTCCTGACGCCTTGTGGCTTCCCGCTTATTTCTTTCGTCAAGTGTTTCGAAATTATGTAGCTTTTTCAAGAGGTCTGTGAGTAGAACTAAAATATATAAGCAAGGGACTGTAAGTATTTGTAGTTCTTTAAAATACTGCTTACATGATACCCATTGGGGAATTCGCACCATGGTTCTTATGGCCCTTTTTTGTATGATAAAAGCAGTATTTACATTGTACGCATAACTGCCTCCCCATAGAGCGATACTGTATCTAAGCTTTGACTCAACAAGCGAGTAATATACTATTTTTAACAGTTTAATGGAGATCTCATCTCGAAGGCTTCGAAGGGCATAGCAAGCAGAACTAATTGAACCTTCTATGGCTGTAAGTTCCTTTTTCCAGTTCAGGCTTTCGTCAATATAAATACCTAAAAATTTAACGCTGTCTACTAATATTATTTTATTTTCATTCAAATGTATGTCAATTGTATCTTTGTTTCTCGGCGTTGTTTTAAATAATATGGCATACGTTTTATTGCTATTTAAGTTGAGATTGTTGATGGTAAACCAAGAATGAAAGAGAGCCAGAGCCTTATTTACCTTACTTCTTAGAGTTTCTATATCTTCTGCGGTTATAACAGCATTCGTATCATCAGCAAATAGGACAAGTTCTGTGCCAGTTTGTTTTAGCATGAAGTTAATTAAATCATTAATAAACAAGATAAAGAAGATAGGCCCTAATATTGAACCTTGTGGAACCCCTTGTCTAATTAGTTTTAGTCCCGATTTGTACAATTTTTCACTATTTTCTTCTTCTACTTTAATTTCAACATATTGTTTCCGATTTTCTAAGTAAGATTTAAACAGGTTTAAAACTGATCCTCTCACTCCATAATGTTCCATTTTTGCTAACAATAGTTTATGATTAACAGTGTCAAAAGCAGAGCTGAGATCAAGAAATAACCCTACGACTTTAATTTCTCATTAACTCCGCTAACTACTTCCTCTATTAACGTATTAATTGCGTCATTTGTTCCCACGTTTTTCTGATAACCGAATTGTCTATAATTAAGAATGTTGTTTCGATTTAGATGTCTAAGAAGCCTTGTTTTTAGTATTTTTTCAAATAATTTGGAAATTATAGGTAGTAGAGAAATCGGCCTATAATTATTGGGATCTGTTTTGCACCCTTTTTTATAAATTGGTAAGACTCTTGCTATCTTAAGTTGTTCTGGAAACATGTTCATGTTTATGCACGTATTTATGAAATGCGCAAGAGGTTCTGCCAATATGTCAATATTATCTTTAATTATCCGTATTGGTATTTCATCATGACCGGAAGATTTCTTGTTGGCCATTGCATTGACAATTTTTTTTATTTCATAAGCAGTTACTTCTTCGCAGCACATTTCTACATCTACTCTATTTACGCTATCTTGCAAACTTTTTACTGCTTGTTCAAAAGTATCTAGAGTAGTAGGGTCACTAACCCTGCCTTTATCAAATGTATTCGAGAAAATGTCAACTATCTCCTGGGGGTTTGATATAATTTTATTTTTAATTTTAAGAAGAATGTCCTTATTGTTGTCACGTTTTAATTTTGTGTTCCTATGTCTATTTATAACCTGCCATATAGCTTTTGAAGATTCGTTTGCTTTTTCAAGTTCTTTCCTAACCGATATGATTCTGGCTTTTTTCAAGACTAATCTGTATATTCTAATATATGTTTTTACATAGGTTCTTATGTTATCACTGCAAGTTGCCTTATTTATATTTTGAAGAATGAATCGTTAACTCTACTCTTATCGATACTCTACCCCTCTCTCTCTTTCTCTGTCTTAGGTACACTTTTTTATAAATTTGGAGGTATGAGGAACAGAGTGTTAAGTTCACTCAACCTCCGTAGCCTCCTCAACTCCGCAACCTCCTCTTCATTTATTTCCGATCGATTGACATTGGAATTTTGACGTTTCGTATTCTTGAGTTCGACGGTAGCGCTAAAATTTGTTTAACCTCTAAGGCCCTGAATACCACATTTGGTATAGACACAATCGTTTTTTAATTGTGTCTGTAATTACGGTAATTGACTGGTTAAATTAGGTGTACATTTTGGAGAACTAAGTGGAATCGAGATCGGGCGTCGTTTTTGTTCCAATGTTGACATTATTGCTTTCAAGAGTACCGAATCACGTGTATGCAAAATTAACATTGGAATCGTATCTATTGGCTTTAGGTTGGTAATTTTAATTAGGTTGAAGGCTGCAAATTTTGTTAAATTTACCCTTTTTGAAATCAGAAATACTCTACTTCTTCTAGAAAAAGTTGGCAACATGTAGATTATTGTGTGAGCCGTAAAACCGTTGCAGACTAGGGATGCCCGACTTTTTGCTTTGAATCGATCTTCTTGATCGTAACTTCGTGAATCGATTCACGATCTTAATCGTATTGTATTGAATCGATCTTACTCAATCTAGAAGATGGTATATCGTCATTTTATAATTATAATGAAAAGCACAGTATGCATAGGTACAAAATTATTTATTTTAACTTAATCTTCCTAATAGATCGATACAAATGTTTTTTAGCTGGAAATACTTTGGCAGATAGCCATAATAGGCTAGATCCAGTGCGTCTGTCCAAATGATTAATTTTGAAAAGTTTGTATGTAGACAGCTGGAGTCTGTTTTGTGCAAAACATCTTTAACTAATTTAACTTTTCAAAATTAATAATTTAATAGAGAAAACAGACGCTCGGAAGGGAATGCTAACATACTCGACAAATTGTAGTTAGTACTGTTTAGGTTTTAGTTGATACGATTTCTTAATACGATCTTAGGCGTATACAATCCGATCTGGGCGAAGATCGTATCCTGTTGAATCGATTAAAAAACTTTTTACAAAAAAAAACAACCGACTTCCTTAAAAAAACACTACAAAGTCAAAAATAACTTTAATTTCGAAAGTCGGTGTCTTAGGCTCTGTATTTAAGGTATTTGCCACCGATTTCCGAAATTAAAGTTATTTTTGACTTTGTAGTGTTTTTTTTAAGGAAGTCGGTTGTTTTTTTTTTGTAAAAAGTTTTTATTTTTTTACTTTTTTGTTGTGGTAGATACTCCGCACTAATCTAATCGCGTTATTCGTTCATTTGTCGCGCAAATACGTAATGAAAATTTAAGACTTATATGGTTTTCACATGGACCCCATTGTCCAAATAGAACCAAATTAAAACGAGACTATTCGGAAAGCACCAGCTTTCAAATAATAAAAGAATCATCAAAATCGTTTCACCCAGTCAAAAGTTATGAGGTAACAAACATACGGTATTCGTTTTTGTCGCGCAAATACTTAATGGAAATTTAAGACTTATATGGTTTTCACATGGACCCCATTGTCCGAATGGAACCAAATGGGACCATTCGGGAAGCACCAGCTTTCAAATAAAAAAGAATCATCAAAATTGGTTCACCCAGTCAAAAGTTATGAGGTAACAAACATATAAAAAAAAAATACAGTTGAATTCATAACCTCCTTCTTTTTTTGAAGTCGGTTAAAAATGGGTAGATCGTACGGCCATGATTGATCTTCGGAAAGATCGATTCAGATCGGGCATCCCTATTACAGACAGAAAGCAACGTTATCACAGCTAAAGTAAATATAGAAAATCGTTTGCTAACTAGCAGGCACCATTAATTAAAGTGACCTCACAGATTTATAACAATTAATTCACAAAGAACAACACACTAATGACGGTTTAACACGCCATCACTATGCTAATTAATGAGAAAAAGATTCATTGTCTATAAAAGTGCTAAATATAGCCCATTTCTTGCCTTTTTTAACACGCTTTTGGGCCGGCGCTCACTGCCGGCACGGCACGGCATGGCAAAGGATTTTATTATTGAATCTTATTTCAATGAGTTGGGGGTTCATGTTACTTTATTTCGATACCACGATGCCGCGACGTGCCGCGGGATGCTGTGGCATGACGCGACGCGCCGCGGCATGACGAGCCATGCTGTTTCATTCCACGGGTTTCCGCGGCACGCCATTGCATCCCGCGAGACGTATGGGTCACTTTGTGTCGATGAATTATGATTGCTAAGTTAGTTGAAATAAGGTTGTAAATTGTGCAGCGGTCATTTCGGTTATTGGGGCGCAGTCCGGTCGGTGCGCGGGGATACCACGGGATGCCACGGCATGCCACGGCACGCCGCGTGATGCCGCGGGATGCTGCAGCACAATCTGCCATGCCATGCCATGCCGTGCCGGCAGTGAGCGCCGGCCCATTTTTAGCTTCATACGTATGTTAGTATGTGCCTATGTAACGGAAACTTTGAACATGATTTTAACCCCTTTCAAAACGTCGGATTAACTCGGAATTTAGCTCACTTATCAAAGAACGATGAAAATACAATCATTTCATAAATTTGTGCCATTATCCTTCCCAGGGTTACCAGGATAGCAAAAAACAACTGTGTTCGAAAACTACGCTGACATACGTCACAAAATTCGAAAAGTGAAAAGCGTGGGATATTTGATATCAATAAAAAATACCTCAAAAAGCACCCCACGCTTTTATCTATTATTTTTTACTTTTTAGTTTGGTTTTCTATTTAAGCGTGGTTTTTAGTTTTTTTAAACTATTATTTATTTTAACACGCTTTTACTAGCTTCACCTGTGTGTTTGTGTGTAACTATGTTTGTAACCGACTCCTTTGGACTTGATTTTGACCCACTTCAAACGGTCAGATTTCATTTAAACTTTGTAGACTCATCGAGGACCGATGACAATACAATAATTTTATTTTGTGCTATTATCCTTGACACGGTTACCAGGATAGCAAAAAAGAAAAAAAAACTAGAAACACTCTTTTTTAGTTAACCAAACGAAAAAATAGAAAATATATTATAGTTTTAAAAACTAAAAGACACGCTTCCATAAAATACCAAACTAAAAATTTGGAAATAATTGAAAATGGAAGGGGTCAAAAGGTACCGCGACCCTGGCATATGGGCATAAGTGAAGGAACACGGGTGGGTTTTAGTCAGTAAAAGTCTGACGCACCCTTTCGCTCCACCGGAGCGGGAGACGTCATTTGACGATTTCCCACCCACAAAAAAGGGTGTCAAAATCATGTTCAAATTAAAGCGTTTTATCGATCGATCCATTCGGCTAAAGCTTATTAATACTCACATAAATACCGGTCAAAATCAGAACCCACCTGTTTGTTTCGCCGTAGTCGGGTAAAAGTATCGTATACAGGTAGGTACTGATCAATCAATCAATCATTTATTTTCTCTCTTTCTCATTAATAACAATGTCACATTTCTCATCGATTTTCAAATCAACATCTAACTGTCAAATTTTCGTTCGTCGAAAATCCGCCATGTTGGATTCGTTCCTCTTTATATTCAACCCACGCCGTCGCTTATTCAAAGTAGATTTGAAAAGAATGTTTTTTTTTTACAAGGCCGTCTTTAATGTTGAGTATTATTTAATTGTTGAAAGTTTACAATGGGTTCGTGTCTTGAGTTTTTATGACCGACTTCAAAAGATGAGCTTTGCATTTGTCGCGTTTTTAGGGTTCCGTATCAAAATGGTAAAAAGGAACTCTTGTGGTACGACTCAGTCTGTCTGTCACAGCTGGATATCTCAAGAACGACTAACGCTATAAACTAGAAATTTGGAATATGTAGTTTTAGACGACGTTTGCCCAATAATTTTGCAATTAACAAAGATTTTTCTTTACAACAGGCACTGAACGGGGTTCATAAAAATTTGTAGTGGAGGTACTAGGCATGTAGGGTACCATATAAAAGAGCGATATTTGCACATTCTCAAACATTTTTCTTTTGTTTAAAAAAAGTCTCTAAATAGCACACTTTTTCCGAAATCATCGATAAATGATTACATTAGATCCAATAACAGTCAATAATTTAATAATATAACACTATAAAATATGTACAGGTATGATTATGATGGTACGGAACCATGGTGCGCGAGTATTTTTCTTTATTTGCAGATTGAATTATTCGAGATTTCTGGACTGACTTACGTAATAATTTTTGCCAATTAAAAGAATTCCGCGATTCTGCCGAGCCTGACAGTCTGACAACCAGCGTAAGGCTATATGAGGAGTTTCAAAAAAATAGTACAACTGGTAAAAATATGGCTTTAAAATATAACTTCATGGTAGGGTCTGTTGATGAACTACATTTAAAAGTTTATACTCTCTAATTTAATAAAATTACTATTTCTCATAAATGAAAATACTATTTCAGGAAAACAAAATAGGCATTATGATAGTAACGTGTTGATTAAGTGTCAGTTTTGTTACCATAAATAAGGTCAAATATAAAAAAAAGTATGTTGAATTCTGCCACTCCAATGACTTTTTTAGATAAATACAGTTATTTTGTATTGCTAGATGAATCAATAAGGAAAATAAAGTATTCAAATACTTAAAAAATACTACTTTTTTACAGTTTTGTTACCATTGGTTCCAAAACAACATTTGTTTTTCATGCTATCGATGTAAAATGAGCAAAAAAGTACCAACGACACAACCAAAAATCGCCAATTATTTATTACTTTGAACCTAAACCCAAAATATTTGTAAAAGTGTAGTATTTTATGAGAAAATCCGTTAAACTCTTTAAAAAAATTGGGGACATAATTTTAAAGCACGGTTCACATATCCTCAAGGCAAATGAAACATTGCAATTAGTTTAAAAAAAAAAAATATTACTTAAAAATATACTTTGTTCTAAATTAACATGTAGGAGATCCGTAAGTACTTACTTCTAATTTTTCAACATTTATTATAAACTCGGTCTTCTTTGGACGTTTTTATAAAGGACCGACGTAATCTTCACATTTGTGTCATTTATTGAAGAGTTCCATTATCTCTTATCGAGATCTTCAGCGGATCTTCGGCAATTTTAAATAAGACCACATCGGGAAAGGATTCTTAAAAAAAACATTAAAATCGGTCCCCAAATGGCGAAAACATAGCTGAAAATTAATCAAAATCAAAAGTCATTTATTCAAACTAGGCTGAGAGTCAGCACTTTTTGAACGCCAAAGTTACAAAAGACAGTCCCCCCCAAAACGCCCGCCCTTCGACACTTCCTAGTGCTTTAGCTGGGAAGAAGAAGTGGCGGAACAAACTCCCCAGCAGCACAGCTGTCTGTTAAGTTAGAAGAACTTGATTCTATATAATTGTAAGGAGCTAACATTACGAGACACAAAATAATAAATTAAATGATTTGCCTTATGTCAGCTAGCCAACCCAATATTCCAAGAAATAAACTGAAATCTATATTCAAGCAAAAGCTAAAAATATTTTTAAAAAGTAAATAAAAGTCCCAAAATAAAAGCCTCCTGGCATAAAGGGCGTGACAGCTTACATATGCAATGCTGAATCACGTTCACATAGCTGTTACGACCCGAGTTACAAGTCGAGGCCACAAAATGACAAACTAGGACCATCGGCGTAAAAACTAATAAACAGGTAGGTAATTGACAACAATACCAACATCAAGGTCAGCAAGACGACCAGTCACCACAAGCAGCACCCGTTCACGAGCATAACGCAAAGATCAGCCATTACCCCCTCGCCTTATTTGAGGGAAGGGGGTAACCCGACCCCTGACGCTACCGCAAGCATTGACATCTAAGGGAGCATGACGAACTTGCTGCTGGTTGCTCAGGCAAGAATTGAATGACAACTTGTCGAGGTCGCTTACTAATCATTTTATGCAATACTAATCATTATAATATGTCAAAGCATAGAACATGTCAAAACCAATAATTACACAAAAAAACAATGACTAACACAGTAAAAAATAATAATATAATAACAATTATATTACAGCTATATAACCTATCACTAGGTACGCTAGTACTGGAGAAAGAACACAAACATTGTCTTGAGTTAATCACAGCGATCAACTAGTTTTGTCATTTAAATAGTCGTTGATGGAATAGTATGCCTTAAGACAAAGGTTGGATTTTACTTGAGCTTTAAACGCATTAAAAGGTAATTCTAGTAAAGAAGGTGGTAGCTTGTTGTAAAATGTTATACCAAGCCCAACAAATGAGTTATGTACCTTATGAAGCCGGTGAAAGGGAACACGTAGTTTGTCCTTATTTCTATTGTTAACAGTGTGAAAATCACTGTTTTTAGCATGTAAGTGTAAATTTTGCCTAATATATAAGATGTTGGCAAAGATGAATTGTGATGCTACCGTAAGAATACCAATATCTTTAAAAAAGTCCCTTAAAGAAACTCTGGCACCTAGCTGGTAAATTGCTCGAACAGCTCGTTTCTGAAGGACAAAAATATTTTGAATATCAGCGGCTTTGCCCCACAGTAGAATACCGTAAAACATAACGCTGTGAAAATAACTAAAATAGACTAACCGAGCTGTATCAACGTCAGTATACTGTCTTACTTTTCTGACGGCGTAGGCGGCTGAACTGAGCCTCCCCGCTAGACTTGAAATATGTGGGCCCCACTGTAGTTTGCCATCTACTGTTATGCCCAGGAAAACTGTCGAGTATACAGTTTTAAGAACCTCTTTATCTAAGACGATTTCGGGACCTAGATTTCTAACATTCGGTAAGCGAACTTCACACATTTCGTTTTCTTGGCATTGAGAACTAAGTTATTTGCCGTAAACCAAGAAGTATCATCTGCAAACAGTACAACATCACAAATACCCTTTAAAAAGAATGGTAAGTCATTGATATACACTAAGAACAAGAATGGGCTGAGTATAGAGCCTTGAGGCACACCTAACTGAACCGGTAGCCCGGTAGATTTTACACCATTAATATCTACACATTGGAACCTATTATGTAAATAAGAATTTATTACGTTTAAAGCTTCGTTATGGACACCGTAATGACGTAGTTTACGCAAAAGCGTGTCATGGTGCACGCAATCAAAGGCTTTGGAGAGATCACAGAATACTCCGATAGCATTTTGCGAGTTCTCCCATGCGTTAAAAATGTGTTTCAAGAGAGTAACACCCGCATCTGTAGTTGAACGGCCTTTCGTAAAGCCATATTGCTCATTATGAAGGAGGCTATTTAAATTAAAATGTCTTAGCAACTGCTTGAGTATTAACTTTGCAAATATTTCGCTAAATGCAGGTAAGATAGAAATAGGCCTAAAATTAGAAACGTCTTTTTTATTACCTGATTTAAATAATGGTATGACTTTGCTACTCTTCATGAGGTCAGGAAAAGTTCCGACATCAACACATTTATTAAAAGTAACAGCTAAATAGGGGGCTACGATGTCTATTATATTACTTAATAGTTGGATGGAAATGCCCCAGAAATCACCAGTGTTTTTAGACTTAAGTGTGTTAAAAACATTAACTACATCACGAGGCGTTACATTTTTATTTTGCAAAAGAGAGCTGTCAGAGCCATTTATAATCTAAGTCGCCGCGAATCTCTCAGAGAACTGTTTTAAAGTATTAATATTATGACGGTACCTTGCCAATTCATTTATGAAAATATTATGTATGTAAGAAAAAATCTACATCTTTTTAAGAAAATAAGCGATAGACATACTTTTAACACTAGAAATAAAGACAAGATAGATCAACCATTCTTCAGATTAGCAAAAGTACATACATCTTTTATGGGCTACTGTGTTAAATGCTACAACAAAATTCCTTCTGATATATTGAAATTAAATGAAAGGAAGTTTAAAAATCATATTAAGAGTACACTTTGTAAACGAGCTTATTACAAATTAGAGGATTACATCCAAGATAAGAATGCTTGGAAACATGCTGGTCTCGCTCCATAGGACAGTCTTAGAGTTTATCAAATTGGTTGCTAACTTAATTGTATTAGATTTATTTTTCCCCTATGACACTGATCTAGATTCTATGATTACTATAACTCATACACTGATTTGTAACTTGTAAAATATTAGGAAATTTGTATTTTTGCCTTTGCAATGTTTGTAAGTATGTGGGCACCATGTATCAATCATATAATTAATTTATCTCTCTTTGCTTCTTTTTAAATTTTTTACCTGTTGTGGTATGGTAATTTTATTTTAGGTGCATTGTCTTCACATATAATTATATAAATATTGTATACAAATATTGAAAACATTTTAAAAGAGTAACGGTGGAGTTGCTTGCCCATTCTTCTCCATACGAATCTACCTTTTGGAAGGGGCAACTAGAATCAATTCTATTTTCATGTAACTGTTGACGTTCAAAAGTGCCTTTTTGGGCCTATTTGAAATAAATGCTTTGACTTTGACTTTGACATTTAATCATATCTTTAAACTGAAACCCAAGTACAAAAGTTGAATAACCAGATAAGTAACAAGTCAAGTTATAATAATGCTCCGAATTTCGGTAAAAAAAATATGATAAACAAATATGTCCCTCAAGACATGCCAAAATGACCATTGTACCATTTTTTTGAAACTCCTCATATATATAATCCCCCAGACCGTATTTCGGCCACGGCGGCCAATCTCAACGGAGACTATTCACCGGCGCGGGAGATATTATAGTGCTCAAGTGTGTGCGCAAACACAGGAGCACTCACTGTTCCCTCACTCTCATAGTCCGATGGGACGGCCGACACGACCGGAGACAGATCAGACGCAGGACCAACGGCTTAACGTGATTTTCGAGGCACGGGGGCCGCACCGCCAACTTCCAAACTCCGGGCTGTTACTAAGAAATTCTTAATGAAAAAACCCAGTGGTATCGTGTTACCGAGTAACTGGTTTGTGATTGTCAGATGTGCAGTCGTTCCATGGAACGGATACAGCTGCATCAGGATAAACTGAAAGCCGAGTCCAACGTAGGGAAAATACTGGCAGATGATGGATGAAAGGACTGACGATGTAGGTTTAGTAAAGTAAATGAATTCGGTTCCTTATCTATACTGTAATATACTATAATCTATACTATAATATACTATAATCTATACTATAATATACTATAATCTATACTATAATATACTATAATCTATACTATAATATACTATAATCTATACTAATATTATAAAGCTGAAGAGTTTGTTTGAACGCGGTAATCTCAGGAACTCCTGGTCCGAATTGAAAAATTATTTTTGTGTTGCGTAGCCTATTTATTGAGAAAGGCTATATAACATCACACTACCATCAAAAGGAGCGGAGCAGCAACGAAAAATGGACGAAAACTGGCAGGCAATTCTATGCGACGGGAAGGGTCAGGGGAGCAAAAATTTAACACGGACGAAGTCGCGGGCAGAAGCTAGTTCATTTATAAGGATAAATAATGTCGGGAGGAAACGTGTGGAGGTCGACTACGCCATAAGCACCACAAAATCCAAGAAATATAGTCTAAACTCGCTTTAAATAAGGAAATAAATTAAAATTTTAACAAATTACAAATGGGCGTCTCATAGAACACCTGAGCGTTGTTGAATGTTTTGAATTAATGGCGGCCATCTTGCGGATTTGCTTTAATTTGTTTATCCTTCACGTTTAGATTCTGAGAAGGCTTAAGAATATATGGGGTTGGTAAGGAATAATATTAAGAAATGAACGTCGAATGTAGAATGGAACGCAGATCTACCGGATAAGTTTTTAACCAGTGTGCAAATTTTAACAAATTAAACTTAAACGTGTTATAACCAAGCGTAGCTACAAGTACCTACCAACTGTTCGATCGGTCAAAATTCTAAGAAGTTCGAAGTACCTACGCCGGCGCGCGGTTACTGACCTATTCCTATTGTCAATACCATATTATTATTACGAAATATGTAGGGTGTCCACAGTTTACTGATTTATGGTCGGATAAAAATGTAAAAAAAAAACTGAAAAAATTATTGAAATGTGTTTTGATACTAATACTGAACCACCACACAAATTTGCGCACAGATTTAAAAAAAATTGTATGTGTATTATCTTTGGCCTCAAGCCCTGACATCAATAACCGATGGACAATATTGTGAAACTTTTTTTAACTTGAATACGGGGCTTTTGGCTACCTTTTACGTGTGCAGTTTTTTTTTGTACCTTTGATAATTTATTTTTCATAATGTGCGTTTTGTGTGTGTAGAATAAATAGTTTTTCTATCTTTCTATTTTCTTATGAGTTTTATTAAAGATATTATTTAGACGCTGTACAAACGTAGGGTAATGTAAAACGCAAAAAAAATTGTCGCAACAGTTAGACATAAATTGACATCATCATCATCAGCCTATAACAGTCCACTGCTGGACATAGTCCTCTCCAATTGCACGTCATTCAGCTCGATTCTCGGCAACTCTCATCCAGCTACTACCAGCCACCCTGCGAAGATCGTCGCTCCACCTAGCCTGAGGGCGTTCTACCTTACGTTTGTCGATTCACGGTCTCCACTCAAGAACACGTCTACTCCAACGGTCATCGGTTCTACGGCTAATGTGACCGGCCCATTGCCACTTCACCTTGCTAATTCTTTGAGCTATGTGATCCGGCAGAGAACCAAAGTTATCGAAATAGCATAAATTGACGTTCACTCTGAATTTTCAGCTCTTGAATGAATCAGTATTTATTATATTGGGTTCTCAATGCTAGGTTCACCTACGGGAGCGTACTACCGGGAGAAAATGTATCCTATTGGATATATTTTCTCCGCGTAGTACAGTTATAAACTATCTGTGAGCCAAATTTTATCCAAATCCATGTAGCCGTATTTGCGTGATTGAGTAACAAACATAATAACTTTTATATTTATAATATGAGTAGGATTTGTTTAGATGCGTGCCATAATATTAATTTCATTTTAAAATTCTACAGCTTTGGTAATTTTTCCAAGGAAGTCTCTTTTATGTCAGTGTCATCTTTTCTACCGCCAAGTAGCTGCTTTATTTAGGTTTGAAGAGTATGGATTACTTAAGGAAACTTAATTAGGTGAAGAAAAATCTTTGTAACTATATAAAAACTTAAATATTGCGCGAAAGACAAGCACTTAAAGGCCTGCGCTATATATCGTGACATTTTAGTTGTCTTACAAAGGTTGTCCACTCAATATATCCGACATATTATACCTCTAGTGGTGATTAAATTTTTTTTTACCATTAATTCAACAATAGGTACTAAGAAAAATAAATAACGCATTAGAATTATGAAACATTCTGTTAATAATTTTTACGTATCATACGATAGAGAACATACCTACCCAGTGCACGAGTCGATTAGATCATTACATCAACATTTTTCATGAGACAAAATATCAAATTTCAAACTACGTCACGCGTCATCATAATGAATAATATTTTTATTTTTTAGTTATTCAAATGTTAATTTTTTTCTTATGGATGTGTAGTTGTCATTGTTTACATGAAGTGGGCTGCCGTTGTAAGACGATTAAAATATCACGGGGTATAAATTTAAAAAAAATGATTTGATGTCATAATAATGTTATAACTGCGCCGTTGGTCTCGTAGTCGCAAGCGCGGCTGCTGAGCGTGGGGTCCTGAGTTCGATTCCCAGGTCGGGCAGTGTTATTGGGTTTTCCATTAGGAATTTCTTAGTAACAGCCCGGAGTTAGGAATTTGGCGGTGTGATACCCCCGTGCCTCGGAAAGCACGTTAAGTCGTTGGTCCTGCGCCTGATCTCTCTCCGGTCGTCTCGGATTGCCGTCCCATCGGACTATGAGAGTGAGGGAACAGTGAGTGCTCCTGTGTCTGCGCACACACGCCTGCACTATAATATCTCCCGCGCCGATGGCTAGTCTCCGTTGAGATTGGCCGCCGTGGCCGAAATACGGTCTGGAGGACTATATATAATATTCCCACTCCTCAGTCACAGGCCTCCTTTGGAAGAGAGAGTGTGGACCATAATCCACCACGCGGACCCAGTGCGGGTTGTTAGATGTCACATGTCTTCGAATTTTTGGTTCTAGGACACGCCGGTTTCGTCACGATGTTTTCCTTCTACGTTTTGAGAGCAGTGTTGATAAAATTATGTATACAAAATAAAGTGCCTGCTTGGGTTTGAATCCACGACCTACAATTTGTTAGCGCGGCCGCTACCACTTGGCCAGCACAGCTCTCACGCACGCGAGGCGACTAAGGTTCTTACTAGAGAATGGGCAGCAGCGTTCTCTATGCATTTTACCACCATACTGCGATCTCCAACCCGCCTGCCAAGTGTAGTAATTATGGCAAAGCCCCCCATATTGGGAAAAGCCTATGTCCAACAGGCTAACCCCAAGGCAAAACTTTAGCGACTCGGTGAGCGACCAGGTCTGAGGACCGCAGGTTAGGATGGGCGTTGATCGGTTTTTGCTTCAGGGAGATCGGCAGATGACCCTTCATTAGCGTCTTCATAGACCAGTAGGGAAGAGCTTGTGGCTAGGTAATAACAGCCGTACGGGTTGATCGTTCAGGTTAAGCTACGCTTGCCGCGGTTGGTCCGTGGATGGGTGACCATCTTTACATACCAAGACCCTTCCGTGCCTCGGAAAGCACGTTAAGCCGTTGTTCCCGGCTGTCTTTCGTAGATCTTAGACAGTCGTTACGGGTCGTCAGAAGCCCGAAAATCTGACAACCAGTCTTGCCAAGGGGTATCGTATTACCCAGTAACTGGGTTATGGAGGTCAGATTGGCAATCGCTCCATGTAAAATACTGGTACTCAGCTGCATCCGGTTAGACTGGAAGCCGACCCTGACATAATTGGGAAAAGGCTAGGCAGACTTATCTGCCTAAGAAGCTACTGGTCCTTAGACCAGTAGCTTTTCGAAGCATTTTCGATGCGCGTTTCTTTCTGGTGTGTAAAATAAAATGTAACATTTAATTTCAGGTTCAATAATAGTAGTTTCAAGCGCCACCACAGACCATGCCTCATCCCACCACGACGTGCCAGATCATGGAGACAGCATACCACAGAACAGTCATCAGAATACTATTGTTCCTTTTAGAATTGAGGTAATCTAGACGGACAAAAAAAAATGAACAGAAATAAAAGTGTGTGTGTGTGTGTGTGTGTGTGTGTGTGTGTGTGTGTGTGTGTGTGCGTGTGTGTGAGTGTGTGTGAGTGGGTGTGTGTGTGTGTGTGTGTAATGTGTGTTGAAATAATATGTTTAATATTGAGGAAAACTTTGTGAGTTTGTGATTTGTAGGAAATAATGTCTAAACTTACCACTCGGGATTGCAAAAAGACTTCGATGCTTTGATCAGAATATTACCTGCAACAATAAATTAAATTTCAAGGACCAATATACTGAACAAACAATGAACTAAAGGGGTCCGCTAGGACCGATGCCTGCTAGGCTCATGAGATTTTTTCGACAGAGTTACCGTCGCCCTGGCATATAGGCAACTGAAGGAACACGGGTGGGTTTTCATCAGTCGTCTGACACACTCTCCTGCTCCGCCCAGAGCGGGAGACGTCATAATTATGATGAATTCACACCCAAAAAAAGGACCACTATTTTTAGTTTGTTTTTTGTTTGTGTAGACAATTTTTAATTTACCTTTTGTGTATTATTTATTTCTTATTTATCTGTTACGGTGTTTTGTTAAGGATAGCACTTGCATATGCAATGAGTAAAAAGTTGTTAAAATGACATTACAGACAGATATCTTATACCTTTAAACGAGCAATTCTTGTATATATATATAATCTGAATCTCGGAAACGGCTCCAACGATTTTCATGAAATTTAGTATACAGGGGGTTTTGGGGGCGATAAATTGATCTAGCTAGGATTCATTTTTATAAAATGTCGTTTTATTCGTGTTTTCAATGACCAACTTTATCGATAATCAACTTGAACATAAACTTATTATTTTAAACACAATTTACCAAAAAATAGCGAGCAAAGCTCGGTCATCCAGATATTATTTGTTAATACACGCTTGGCAGGCGGATCGGCGATCGCAGTATGGTGGTAAAATGCATAGAGAACGCTGCTGCCTATTCTCTAGTAAGTCCCTTAGTCGCCTCTTACGACACCAACTGGAAGAAATGAGATGGCGCTATTTTTTACGTGCGGAACCGCACATACGAATGAAGCGATGAATCGATTTGAATCTATACTAACTACATTTTTTTACCAAGAGTAGTATGTTAGAAAGCCGTTGTCCTTTACCAGAAAAAACTAAAGCTAGTGTTAAGTTTTATGAACTAAAATCCTGCCATTTTTACAGGTACCAGAACACGTACTACCAACACAAAATGTCGCCTGCATTTCAGCCGACTCCAACATCTTTGAAATAATGAACAAAGCTCAAGAAAACTGCAACGGTACCGACATGAGATGCACTTTCTACCATTTTGTTAACCATGGATATCAAAATATTGGTACCTTAAACATTAATAAGGAGTTATTTGACGATTTGCTGATGAAATTCGATAACTGGCTATTGACTGCTGAGAATATTGAAAAGGATGATGTGCCAATAGAAGCGAAAACAAAAAAAAATAGTTCTTTAGATGTGGCAAGTTTTAAAGTGAATGGTAGCCATAAAAATGAAGAACCAATTGAAAATTCAATTGATGTCAGTGAAACAAAAAGGTTGTTTCCAAATCAGGGTGTACATATAGATAAAGTAGACCGTAATACCAACAAATCCGATGACGACAAAATAATAAATACTCATCATACATATGACACACATCATAAAAATCATCATCATAAATGGAAAACTGGAAACCATATTAAACTAATTCCAGAGTACAATAATGACCATAGATATTTTGAGGTCTTTCTACCAAAAGATACAGTAACGGGGAAACCAAGGACAATATACGTGGAGGTAGATAAAGAAAAAAATGAATTTATACTTTTAGATGAGGAAATTGATAGAAAACTTAATGGTACTAAGCCTATTAGAATTGAATTAGATGAGCTTTCTGAAATTGCTGATTCAGCGTTTAATAATATAGCAAAATCTTCGATTCATAAAGAACATATTAACAGCAACTTATACAACCATGAAATAAGTGATTTAAATACAAATTCTGAATTACATAAAGATGAAACACACTTAGATATAGATGTAGGAGAATGCACTCAAAACATTTTAAATTCATCTGTTTGCTATCCTAATATTAGTAACATTAATGCTAATCAACACCTTATTCAAGAAAACACAACGGGAATTTCAAAGAAAATTATAAATGTCAGTAAAAATCTTGTGGTACCGAATAAATACATAAATCAGGCACAGTTTAATGTAGAATCGCAAATAGATAATACAAGAGCTGATATACCGAATGATCATTTGGAATTACTAGAAAGCAGTAATAATGAAATAGATATACATCAAACTGGTTTCAATGAAGAAACACTTCTTGATACGATTGAATTTAATGAAAATAATACCAACATCGATCTCGACTTAGAAAGTATAGAATGTTCTCCTGAAAATTTTAATATAGCTTGTGACGAAAATTCTACAGAAAATTATAAATTGTCTACAGAACATGACAACATAACTTCCTATGATGATTATTTAATTCACCTTGAAGAAAACAATGATACTTCTATCGGTATTGATTTTGATGAAAGTCATGATTTTTCATCATCTGAAATAATTCATCTAAATGAACCTACTTCCCAAAATGAAAAGCATGTTGAAGAAAATGAACTGAAATCAACTCCTAAATTAACCTCAACCCTGACTGCTGGAATATCGGAGTATAGCAGCCCACAACTAGACGCAATTACTTCTGAAAACCGACAAGGACATTCAAACCTACAGGCTCACTCTCCAGAACCTGATATACTATTATCACCGTACACAACAGTCCCTTTATTGGGAAAAAACTTAGCAAAAGTATTGGAAACAGACAGTCATTTACAGTCGTCTTTTCCAGTATATGGTACTTCAGATTTACCTGTAAGTGGTTCTCAAAAGACTCTATTGGATGCTGATATTGAACATCCAAGTATATCTTCTTATGACTCTCCACTGGACTCCAACTTTAGTCATGGATCTTTTATGCCTAAAACATTTCAGTCCACATTCCCAATTTGCCCATCCCCACCTGTTGAATGTGTTGTAAGACTCAACAAAGGTTGTAAATATTCGCCCCTCAATTTTGGCTTTAGCTGGCTACCTTCCTATTCACGCATTGAGGAACTTCGATTGCCATCTGCTTTGGGCCCTTTATCACAAGAATCTATTTTGCCAGTACTGAAAAATGAACAGCTTAGTGATAGTACTTGTCCAGAACTATCTTCGGATGTATCATTTGAAGATCCAACACTATATCCTTCGCTTAGAGTCGATATTCAAAAACCGTCTTTAACTAGTGAACCATATAATTTAGAAGCAAATGCACCAATTCCACCAAAAAACGTATTCCTATCAAAATTAAATTCACCGAAATCATCTACTTATTTAGATAGTATACCTACACCTTATCAATTAAGTGAGTCTCCTCTATCAGTAATGCCCAGCTTAAAAAGTACAGTTAACTCTCCTTGTCCTGTGCAACAAATTTCACCTCATTTTCAGCCGACTAATAACCAAGATTTCGGATTTATCAAATATTCACCATTTGACAATAACTCTAAAGAAACAATGACTCCATGTGCAAGTAATCAAAACAGATATCCTTATACTACCATTCCTTACTTTCCAAATCCATACTTTAGACCACCTCAACTCATTCCAGCATATCTAGAACCACTGTTGGCCTTGGCTCCTTTACAACCATCCTATAAAATTCCAACACTTGATTCTGTACCATTATCTTCAGGTCAGAGTAAACCATGTCCAATAGAAGATTACTCAAAAATAACTAAACCAAATCCACTCATGCCATTTGCCGTCAACACTCCATTTTCACCTTTAAACCCACTGTCATCAGGATCGAATTTAGTTCCAAATACATTGCCTTGTCCAAATCTATGGAAGAATATTGCTTCTTTACCGTATACAATCATACCTGATCAAAATATAAGAAACTATCCACCTATTGTTAGTAATTATTTAAATCCATCGGCTGGTTCACAACAAAATCAATTTTTAAAAACATTACTATCAACATCTGTTCCTTTATCAACTACTGAACAGCCTTGTCCAATCAAAAACATTTTAGAAATAACACCATCAAGCTATACACCCTTTTTACCAATTTACACCCCACCAGAACAAAAGGATTTAAATCCATCATTAGCACTGGAACGTGATTTACAAAGTCTATCAATGAAATATGGTATACCTCTATCAAAGATCCTCAATTCTTTAGAGACAGAAATTAGGGATGATCATAGCAAAACTTGTTCAACTCTTGAAGTACCTTATTCAAATTTAGTACACGATAGTTCTCTAATTAAACCTGTGTTATCAAAAACTAATGCCGTTCTTGATGACCAAAATAAAAGCGGTGATGAAGAGTCTCTTTCAGAATTAGATATTGCTGACTTCGTACCTTTAGACTCATCCCTTATAGGCCCTCACTTGGAAATAGAAGGCCCACTAATTCTAGAAACAAATGGCTCTCAAAGTCATACTGTTGTATCAGAAACTATAGTACCAACTTTACATTCCAAGTTTAAAAACCAATCAACAATGCTCATACATGATAGTTCTTTGATTGGTCCCCATTTATCAACATTATCTAGTAGTAATACTGTGCTGAGTGATGAAAACAGAAATGCAAATCATTTGGTTATATCAGAATCAGATTATTCTAACTCGATATCTTTAGATTCATCACTAATAGGCCCCCATTTAGAAATAGGCAGCCCACCAATAGTACTAGATCATAATAATTTCAATTCAGAAATTTTTATATCACATACTGACGTCCCAATTACAGTATCGTCACAAATTGAACCAATACTTCAAAATCAACAAACAAACGTAATACTAGATAGCTCTCTAATAGGATCTCATTTACCATCACTATCTACAGTAAAACCATTAGTAAGTAATGAAGTTCCAACCATCTTGGAAACAGATATTACGGACTTGACACCTTTAGATTCATCAGCCATAGAAACTGGTGAATATGCAGTAAACCAACTTGATCAAACAGAAATATTACAGCATGAAGAAACAGCTGTTAAATTCTCTGCGGCTAACGCCAGTCCTGAGTTAAATAAAGCGGTTGAATATATGCACACAAACTTAGTGGAAGAAAAGTCACTGCTGGAATCAGATTCATCAAGTTTGATATCGTTAGACTCCTCTCTCATTGGCGCTGAGCTTAAAATAGGAAGCTCTCCAATTATAACTGATTCTTTAGAAGATAAAACTGTACCCCTTGTTTCAAAGGAAAGCCTTCAGAATACACATAACAAAATTGAAGAACTGAAACGTATAATTTTACCTCCATCGTTATTACCAACATTGCTTGACAATCCAGTAAAAGCTGATTCAAACCTTAACATTATTACCCAAGAAACAAAATTGAACGAAGAACTTGAGGAACTATCATTAGACACTAATGTAGAACTACCACTCACAGATATTTCACACGTTTCATTTAACGAAACAGACTTTAAAATTGTAGAACCAATTCCTGAGTTAACATCAGTTATAGAGGATGGAACTTTAAAACAACAATCAAAATTAGTGGATTCTGAACCTCTATTTGACAGCTCTTTAACAGGTGTAAGTATACTCGACAATTTAAAAAATTCAGGTATTTCCAGCTCTTTCGATTCTTCAAATAATTTTGATAGCTCAATAATAGCTTCCCAAGAAATTTCACCAATCTTAGGTTCTGAAAGCTCTTTAGCACATACAACTATTAGTCAAAACAAAAAGCCATCAGAATTTTTGACAGCCATCGATTCTTCAACTGAACTTGGAAGTTCTGTTAAATGTCCAACTTTTCACAATGAAATAAATTTAAAAGAAACATCAACTGCCTTCGAATCTGTCACTCAATTTGATAACTCTTTAGTGCCAAGTCTGCATGAAACAAAAGAATCTGCAGCAACGACATCAGTTTTAAACTCAAGTTATCTCGACAGCTCTTTAATAGGTCCAAGTTTACATCAGGAAACAATAGATGTGTCTCATGCCTTTGATTCTAAAGACTTTCTAGATAGTTCGATAGTAGGACCGCATTTATTAACAGCTGTACCTTTTTCTAGTGATGAAATTCAAATGATAAACGAAGAGTTACAAGCAAAATCAGATCTTGTTAATTTAACACCCTTGGATTCTTCTATAATAGGCCCTCATTTAGACTTTGAAAGTGAACTAGAAGAGTCAAAAATTTCACGATACCAAAACGCAGAATTATCGGAAACAACAGTAACTAATAATGAAGTATATGAAACAACAGATTTCGTGCCATCTTACTTAGATGAAGGAAAGTCACATCTAGAACTATCTGATTATCAAGAGTTATTAACAAAATTCAAAAATGCAATTACAAAATCGCAACTATCACCTTCTGAGTTAAAGCCATGTGAAAAATTACTATCATCAATAGCTGAAACATCATCAGAAAATTATGCGTTACCATCTTGTAAAGACTTGCAAACATTGACTTTGAACACTCTATTGAATACTCCATTATCTTTACAAGATGAACTGGCTTTTGAGTTCTCTCCTATAGTAATAACTTCCCCAGCACAGGAATTATCGCCAGGGGAATCTATACCAAAATGTCTTGATTCGAATTATTTTCAAATTCCACAAATTCTGGCTGAATCATTACCTTACGCCCAAGGTATACCACATATACCTACTACGCCTTATTCTCCTTTTTTTCAAATGAAACCGCTAATAAATCGTAACTGGCTAGGACCAAATAATATTCAAAATATTCTTCAAACTACGGCTTTTTTTAAACCAGTAGTGGGAAATGTTCCCGCCCCTTTGATGTCTAATGCATTACCATTAACATCAGAAGATTTAAAATCACTATTAGGTTTAGCTTCCCATGATAAACTTTATCCTCAATTATCCAGTCCTGATGTATATACACCAGGAAACTCAAACATGTTGCCCCTAAACCAATATATTCCTTTACTTCCAAAAAATATCTCTCCTGTTCTTCCATCGAATTCAGAGTCTTTGCTTTCTAACTCAGAATATAGCCCAACAGTAGTTGATGATATAATGTCTCTCCTAGATGTAAACAGCCAACAGTTATTAAAAGATCAATCTTCTTTACCACTTATTATGCCAGTGTTTGAAAAAGGTGAAATCGGTTCACCATCATTATTGGAAACTGTACCAATACTAGACTCAGACGTTATCAATACGGGACCACTGTTATCTATTCCTATTACCAATCCATTGATTCCATCATCAATCTACAATCCACAACTTCAATTGTACAATCCGCAAAACGTACTTTCCATGATACAAACACCAAACATCTCACCATGCAATTTGAAACCCTATTCCAATCTACCATTGCATTCAGAATTCTCCGAAATAGTTGGACCTGCCCCAAAAGTAGTATCATTCCCTACTCAATCTCCTAAACCATTTTTACAGCAACAATTGTCAAAACCATGCGTAGAATCACCAAACTTTTTGCCTAGTTTATTATTGGATAGTATGTTACAATTGCCAACAGCTTCAAATGAGTTAAACAGTGTACCATGTCAATTACCACCAGAATATTTTACACCGATAGCTCCAATATCACCAATTTATGCTAATCCATTATCTGTATCTTATGATAAACCAATTTCAACGCCAACGACTACTTTAGCATTAAATGTACCTTATATAGATAGCCCACTAACACTTCTACATTTGCCTATGAACCCTATCACAGCTAGACCATTTACACCAAAGTATTCTAGTCCAGTTATGCCTATAAAATTAACACCAATATCTAACTATTCATATCAACCAACAGTAGAACACAATATACCAATACCATCTGAAATTCCTTATAAACCAACTCCAACTTATTCTAGTCCATATTTACCCGTTCATCCCAGTTTAATCCCAATTGACACGAGTCTTGGTTCACCGAACATTATGAGTAAACGACTACCAGCTATGCCAAGTCCGGTTTCTCCAGTTTTATCTGAACCTCTATTGACGACATACTTTAGTCCCTTATCAAAATCATCAACTAGTTTAGGATTACCAACATATTCTGCACCGTTGGCACCAACTTCTACTAGCCTATTGCTACCTTCTTATTACAGTCCCACTAGCAGTTATCTTTCTGTACCAGTCCCTATTAATACACAGACACGACCTTCAAATCTACTTAAACCAATGAGTGATATTTCGTCATATTATACACCTATAAGATTTAATCCAATATCCAGTCCAAATCCTAAAATAAAACCTGAATTACAAAAACTAAGATCGTTGAATACATTACCAATTCCCAATGCAGTGAACCCGTTCTTAATTACTAATCAAAGGCTACCGATAAATCCAAGTAAACCCGTTCCAACATCAAAATCTAATACACAAATAATGCAAAATATACCTTGTGAACGTGCATTAGAGTTGAATTTACTTACTTCACCATTGGCAGAAGAAATACCACCGTATGATGTTATAGAGAAAAGCGCTTACGCATACAGATATGATAAAGATGACAAATATTATGAAGAACCAACTTCAAAATATCCCTTAGAATCACTACTATCTCTATCATACACTTTAGCACCAGAGGAAGTAGCTAAAACTTTGTCTAATGAAGATTATGTAGAATTAAAAGATCTTACTCCTTCTGCACCAGCGAGTAATCGTGCTTCTGAACCATCATTGCAAGCAAAGTTTTATCAACCACTTCGTGTCAAACCGTATACTCCATTACACGGTAAACCTGTATTAAAACCACATCAAGCCGCACAATTATTGCAACCATTATCTTTAATTGAAACTATTCCAGAAAATTTATATGATAATATACCGCCAGTACCTTCATCAAGTCCTCTAAAACATCCCGTCTCATTACCAACATCAATTTTGTCCAGCCCCTTACTAAAACCGTTATCACCGTTAACTTTTACACCTTTAGATACATCTCGTACACCATACAGTCAATTGCCGCTAAATGAAAAGTTACAATTACTACCAACTACTCCGCATTATTCTGCACCGAGCCAAGACAGGTTGTCACCATCCATTTCCCCAGCAGGGTTAAAAAAAGTTGTTAATTCACAAGTAACACCAGCTTTCCCACAAGTCCCAACCAATGCACATTTTGAGACTGTTTTATCACCAATAAGTTTACCAACATCACAACTAACAACTACGCCATATATTCTAGATAATTATTTTCAATTACCATTAATACACAATGAACCTAAATCAAAGACACTTACGTCTCCAAGTTCTTTAGTAAAACCTTTGCCAAAACCAAATTATACCCAAAATGCTGCACCAATAATGTCATATATTTCACCGTTAGAAATGCCAATAACACCTAAATATATTTCTTCTCCTATATCAGCACCTCAAATTTTGAAAAAGATTAAACCGTACATCTCTCCTCAATACATTTCTTCCATATTACCAACCCAGGCAACATTGCAAAACAGTTCACCGTTGAATACAGCACCTATTCACTATCAACCATATACTGAACTACCAGCTGCACTGACCAGTACAACAAATAATGTCTTTAGAAGTCCACCAGCTACTTCACCATATACTATGTTACCGTCTGCTAATATAGTTGACCCTATAAGTGCAGATCTTACTAGACCACAATGGTCATCTTTTACTCCTCAATATTCAATACCAGCATTATCTTTACCTGTTCCATCAAGTCACATTGTTTCTCATTCTAATATTCCCTACTCCAAGATTACTTCTCATATTCCAAAGCAAGCGTTAACAAATCATATTACACCGTCATCACTATTTATGTCTTCCGATACAGACTTCCAAACACCAAAAAATAAATTATCTCCGCTGTCTAATATTCCAAGATATAGCTTACCGTCACCTTTCTTAACAGAACCTTTAGAAACAGTGCCTTTTTATACTCCAAGCAGATTTTTAGATACCTTAGCTCACCCGCAAAATATTTTAAAGCCAAAATCACCGTTATCTATTGTTAAATACACAGACTCATTGCTTTCATCACCTTATTTCTCTCAGCCGCTAGAGCCTGCAGATTCTTACCAAACTCAACCACTTACTAATATACAATATACAGCCAAAGTTCATCCAAAATCATCACCTCGTAACTCTCATTACGCTTCCCCGTCTTCAGAACCAATGTATTCTTCCTTACCGTTAGAAACAAGACCTAAATGGCTAACAAATAATCCTAGTGCACCTCAATATAGTCCTTCTAATGCTCTTGTATATGATTCTAAAATTCATTCTTCACCTTTAGGTAGGAACCCGTTCTTAAATCCTGACTTTAAACCTATTACTGAGGTACCATCGTATCCCGTTCCTATTTCTACCGAATCTCAGAATTCATATTCTGTTCCAGTAACTTATGCAACTCAATTCTCTCCATCTTCTTTATTAAAACCTTCAGCAAAAAGATTGCCACAAAATTCCTGTCAATATAAACCTCACATAATTTCTAGTAATTTACAGTATGTATCTCAATCTCCTATGAATAATGCTCCACAATTATTGCCACCTACTAGTCCACTACTAAAAAGTCCATTCCTACAATCTTTATTCGCTAACTCCCAAGACAATTCTCCCTTAGTACCAATGCATGTCTCTAACACCAAATCGGAATACGCGGAAAGCTTGCCGATGGAATCTGTAACATCTGTTACTAGTCCAAATATTGCTCTTTCAAATTACCTTCCATTCGATTCTAGTAACAAATATTCTGGTCCGTGTAACTCAGACATATCTGAAATTCAGACGCCAATAAATCCATTATACACCACACCGTATATTTTCTTAAAATCACCGTTTAACAAACAAGTAAATACTCTGACCAATATGCCTTTTAATTCAAGAGAAGCAACACCAGAGAATGAAAATATGCATAGTCTTTTTAATAAATATAGACCTGCTAACAATATAATTCCAATCGGTCCTTATGAATCTAAACCTACAATATCTGAAGTATTTTCAGAACTTGATTCTTTAAAACCTGTAAATCCTTTGCTGAAAAAAGAACTTTATACAGAATACATAGAAAATTTTAAATCAAATGAAGACAACGAATATGATCATGAATTAGAGAATATACGTTTAGATGAAAATAAACCTAATGTAACCTTCAAAGCTAAACCAACTATAAATCTACCAGGAATAATTAAAGGTTTGAGTATCCCTGATTATATTCAAATGGCACAAAGACCTCAAAAATCATCAAAATTTGACCATTTCTATGCTAATAATCATATAGGAAAAAGTCCACAAGTGTTTAATGTTCCTACTTCACCTATAGATTCTACTGCCGATGTGGCTAGCCCCTATACTACAATAACGCCGGAGAATTTAAAAGACTCAACTGACATACCTACTAAACATTTTGGATATGTCCCTAAATTAGAATCTACTCCCTTCAGACCAAATGAGTATTACCCCGAAATACCTGACTCTCCTGAAATCACCCCGACTACGAACTCATATCCTCAAAATTACCTCAATCCTTGCTTGAAATATAGTTCACAAATGATATCCTCTCCCAATACTATTGATATTGCTGACACTTCAGAAATTATACCTAATTCGTACAAGAATATTGATGATATTAAATATTCAGGTTACAAGTCTTATCAAATACCTTATTCTAAATCTCCCCAAAACCTACATAGTTTAGGAACACCTACTCAAATGTATAGTCCCTCTGTGGTAACATATTCTTCACCTATTCCTGCTGTCAAACCTTCGAATATTCAACCAACTCCTAGTCTACTCTACTCCAGTTTGTATAGTCCTACTGAAATATCTGAGCCTATAATTCCTCAGTACCAAACACCACTTCAAACTAAATTAGGTCTTGATTCTCTTCAAGAAAGTTCAGAATTCAATGAATATAATACTATGGAAGATGTACCACCAAGTGTCGATAGCATAAATGAAGATACTGAACTAAAAACAAGCTTAATTAATTATTTAAATAATAGAGAAGATGTTAAAAATAATTTATATAATAATAATAATGCAGAATTAACAATACCCTTAGGAGATATTGCTATTACTAGAAAAGACCCGTATAATGCGAATACTATAGAAACAAATAATCCTTCAATAGGCCTAAAAGTTTGGAAATCAAACGTGAAAATAGCTCAAGCAGAGTTAAAACTGAAATTCAAAGATTTATCAGTCAATAACTTCATGCCTATAGTGAATAATTTAGACAAATATGATATGGACGAAATTCGTAAGATAGTCAAAAATTATATTGACGAAAAATACGGGAATCATTTAGAAGTAAATGCACCATATACTATTGACAATAAGTATACAATTATAAAAGATTTTGATCATAACGCTGTGGATAATAAATATAATTTACTTTGGCCTACTAATTATGTATGAAAGTGATTGTTTTAGGGTTCTGTTTCTAACAGGACCCCATTACTAAGCTTTGCTGTAAGTCTGTCACAGGCCTGTTTCTATTGAACCGTGTTAAGTAGACACTTGACATTTTTACAGAGTGTGCATTACGATGACTGCTATAAGAACATTATTTAAAAAAAATAAGGCAATTTTCAATTTTCCTTTTTTTAGTTAAGTGGTCTCAAGCACTGTTGCTGAGCACGAGGTCCTGGGTTCGATCCCCAGGTCAGGCAAGGTATAATAGGGTTTATCTTTCTAGAATTTCTCAGTAGCAGCACGGAATCTGAAATTGTGCCCGGTTGATGGCAATAGGCTCGCCCCCTATTACATGGGACTTTGATATAACAGGCGAAATATGGGTGTACTATAGGTACATCTCTGCCCAACCCTACGGGGAAATAAGGAGTGTGATTTTTATCTTTTTAGGGTTCCGTTGCCAAATGGCAAAAAACGGAACCCTTATAGATTCGTCATGTCTGTCTGTCTGTCTGTCTGTCCGTGTATGTCACAGCCATTTTTTTCCGAAACTATAAGAGCTATGTTGTTGAAACTTGGTAAGTAGATGTATTCTGTAAACCGCATTAAGATTTTTACACAAAAATAGAAAAAAAAACAATAAATTTTGGGGTTCCCCATACATAGAACAGAAACTTAAAAAAAATTTTTTCATCGTACCCATACGTGTGGGGTATCTATGGATAGGTCTTTAAAAATGATATTGAGGTTTCTAATATCATTTTTTTCTAAACTGTATAGTTTGCGCGAGAGACACTCCCAAAGTGGTAAAATGTGTGTCCCCCCCCCCCCCCCTGTAACTTCTAAAACAAGAGAATGATAAAACTAAAAAAAATATATGATGTACATTGCTATATAAACTTCCAACGAAAATTGGTTTGAACAAGATCTAGTAAGTAGTTTTTTTTTATACGTCATATATCGTAAACCGCAATTTACCTTTCATTCAATCAACTCAAATATAAAAATTAAAAAAATAGGATTTAATTTCATAAACACAAGCCTTATGCATAAACCGTGAATACCTACAGGTTTGTACGGAACCCTCGGTGCGCGAGTCCGACTCGCACTTGGCCGGTTTTTTTTTTGTTAATATACAAGAAACGTGTTAAAGAAAGTAATGGTAAATATTGTGCGGTGATACGGAACCCAAATACCGGAACCTAAATAATTTCATTACCGCTGCTCTCAAAATGGTGAAGCAAAACATCGTGAGGAAACCGGCATGTCCTAGAACAAAAAATTCGAAGATATGTGAAATCCACCAACCCGAACTGGGCCCGCGTGGTGGATTATGGCCCACTCCCTCTAGCAGAGAGGAGATTTTGTCCCAGAAGTGGGAATATTACAGAATGATTGAGCTAGGAACTGAAATATTATATGTGTCACCCTTAATTTATGAGCACACCTTTCTTGTGTGTTTAGAGTGGCAGGAACATCGATATAAAAACTTTTGCCATAGATTCAATACATGATTCTGCAGTCCCTAAAATGTTTCGTCGGTTAATAAAAAGAAAAATTGCTTTTCCATACGTTTTGACTACGTAGGTATTGCACTTCTCTATGAAACAGCACATTTTATTTTTAACTAGCTTCTGCCCGCAGCTTCGTTCGCGTTAAAAATAACGATAAACATAAAAAAGTGTTCTATGTTACTTCTAATACCTCCAAGAATATGTGTACACCGTTTCATGATGATCGGTTAAGTTTTTTTCGTGTAACGGCGTAACAAACAAACTTACATTCACATTTATAATATTAGTAGGATAAGCGACGAACAATTTCTAGAATCATGTGCATATTGTGCGTTTTGTTTGTGCAGAAAAACAATTTTTCTTTCTTTTTTCTTTTCTTCTGAAATCCAGGCTACACTTGATGCGTTAATATCCCTGCCACCGTGTTTAGATTATAATAAGATAACTTTAGTATATGTTTATGGGTAACTTTAAAAAAAAACAATATAGAAATTGTAGTATTATATAATAGTGTATTATAGAGAGGTTCTTTGTAAAATAATTAATTATTCAGTGATATTTGTATGGTAATATAATAAGACTCGGTGATTAAATATGTGATATGAATGTAATTTTTGTTTAATTTCGTACTAGCTTTTGCCAGCAGGTTCGCCCACGTAGAGGTCGGAATTTACCCCGCTGGAACGTACTACCGGGTAAAAAGTACCTACCCTGTTAATCCAGCCGGCGTAGCATGACCAATTTTATATCTATTCTACCAAGAACGAATAAAGTGCCTTATGTATTTTAATTCTGTAAAAATGTTTCCATCTCATCAGAAAAATGGTCATCATACTTGACTTCGTATTTTTGTCGACTGAAGAATAGAAACATCTCTTGTTTTCAGTTTTACACAATTTTTCTACGATACAATCTATCATTTTGTCTTCTCTTCCGTCGACAAACTCCGTTTCTATGGCGCTCATGCTATGCGTGCAGGTTACAAGCTACCCCGGCTCTGCTACATAGCCGTTATTATAAATAAGAAAATTTGTATGTTTAGATGTTTGGATGTTCGTTACTCAAACACGCAAAAAGGGCTGAACAGATTTGGATGAAATTTGGCACACAGATAGTTTATTATTATTATCCTGGTGGCATAGTAATCCTGGTTGATTACACGTGGAATCCCCCCAAATTGGAGAATTGACCTATGTCCAGCAGAGATGTTGATGTTGACTGTTTCTCCCGGCAGTACCTTCCAGCGGCACAATTTGGGAGCTCAAGCAAAGTCGCTGACAAAAGCTAGGTGATCTACTCATCCCTTTTTCACCAAAATAATAAACAGGAAATATTTAGAAAATGCTTCTTAAAAGGGTCAGTCTCAAACTTTTCACTTACTCACTCGCAAAATTGCTACATTCTTGTGGATGACCCTTTTTAAAACAGAGATGTAAGGGATCATTTACGGGTTTGAAACCCTTAAAGGGGCTTATGGGGAACCGACAAGTGTATGGCAAGCTTAAACATATACAAATAAATAGAGAAATGAAATAAATATAAGGTTTCGGAAGATATTTTAGTGTAAAATCTTGCAAAGCTCTGATTTCTTGTCGTTTCTACATAAAATAAAGAAAAAAAAAATACATTTATCTAGCATAGTTTCAAAGGCACAAATCAATAAAAATATTTTTATTTCACACTAGCTTTTGCCCGCGGCTTCGCCCGCGTGGATCTCGGAAATTAACGCAGGTATTTATTTATTTATTTAACCATTTTTTTTTTAAATAAAAGTGGCCTAACTTACTCCTTATTACATCAGCTACCTGCCGATTTCTTAGTTTTATAGTTATTTACTTGGCAGTTTAAGTTATATTTAAATTACTTATTAGCTAATATAAGGCTAGATTGTAATGTGAATAAAGTATCATCAAATGTGATATTTTATAAAGCAAAAAAAAAATCTACCTGCCAATGAAAGTCCCGTCAAAATCGGTCCAGCCATTTCAGAGATTAGCCGGAACAAACAGACAGACAGACAGACAAAAGTAAAAAAAAAAAAAGATTTTTTGGTGTAAGTACCGTATTTACTTTCATATGCATTTAGTGAAAAGCTGTTAATTTGAAATTACAAATAGACACTTCAGTTTTATTTATCTATGGTATTATTTATTTATGGTTTATCTATACATCTATAAAAATGTATAGATGTATAGATAAACCTACATGAGCACTCATGAAAAGTCAGAAACTAGGTGCAAGGTCCCAAATTGTTGATTCCTATGGAGAAGAGCCAGGAAGAAACTCCACGGTTACTCTTTTAAATAAATTGGCTTTTACGATGGTTTTAAGTAACAGTATTATTAGGCATGGGAGAACAGCAATACCATAGGTAGGCAGCAGGAAAGAGTAAAATAAAAATAAAATAGAAAGTGTAATGTCAGAAACTAATATCATAGTGTGTCTCACGGCTGCGCCAAAAAGGTTCAGTTCAGCAAAAATGCCAGACAACTAGTACCTGACGCTGGTTTTCAACTGGACATGAAGTGTGACCCGATCAGCAGCACGACGAGCACGCCCACCACCTTCGGACTCGTCTCTCAGCTCCGCCTCGCCGCCGCCGGTACCCAGCCCCACTGCGGGCGCTGTGACGACACCGGCCGTGGCAGTTGCGTCGAGCTCGAGCGACGAGTACTTCTCCCCGCCCACGACGCCACCACCTGCTCGTCGACGGAGAGGGCGCCGGCCGCCGGGATGGTTTAGGACCTCGAAGCCCACCGGTCTCTGATAGGGTCCCAGCTCCCGGCGGAAGTGTGCAGCGCATGAGATGGACAAGATCCATCAACGAGAATGTCATGCGCTCATACTATGGGGCTACAGAGGGGGGAAAGAATCTGACCGCGTACAGTGTTCGCTTTGTACAAATACTGTAATGTGGCGAATTTATGCATCATCATCATCATTTCAGCCGAAAGACGTCCACTGCTGGACATAGGCCCCCCCCCCAAGCTCCGCTACTTCGACCGGTTTTGTGCTTCCCGCATCCAGCGGATTCCTGCGGCCTTCACAAGGTCATCGGTCCACCTTGCTAGACGCCTTCCAACTCTACGTCTTCCGGTACGCGGTCGCCACTCCAGAACCTTTCGGCCCCATCGGCCATCTGTTCTACGAGCAATGTGCCCTGCCCACTGCCACTTCGGTTCAGCAATTCTTCGGGCTATGTCACACACCGCAGTGTCTCAAGACGAAAGTCTTTGAGCAGTGTGTGTTGCCAGTGATGACCTATGGAACTGAAACGTGGTCACCCAAAGGGCGATGGAGAGGGCTATGCTTGGAGTTTCCCTACGCGATCAGAATGTATGCATGCTTAGATAAAATAAATGGATAGTGAAATATTGGTATTGATTTACTTCATTAGTTAGTAAATTTGGTCTTCCAGTCTAAACGGATGCATCTGAACTCCAGTACATGGAGCGACTGCTATCTGACCTCCACAACACAGTTACTGGGTAATACGATACCCCTTGGTAAGACTGGTTGACAAACATTCGGGATTCTGACGACCCGTAACGACTGTCTAAGATCTACGAAAGACAGGCGGGACCAACGGTTTAACGCGCTTTCGGAGATACGGAGGGTCTTGGTATGTAAAGACGGTCACCCATCCACCAAGTAACCGCTGCAAGCGTAGCTTAACCTAATCGATAGATATGTGCGGCTATTATTACCTAGCCACAAGTCCTTCATGGTTTTGTGGGTGGAGCGCTCTTGGGTAGAGCGGGAGGGCATGTCAGACTTTTACTGACTAAAACCCACCCGTGTTCCTTCAGTTGTCTGTGCCAGGGTCCCGCTATGTCTTCCGAACAAATTTCGCGACCCTAACAGGCATTGGTCCTAGCAGACCCCTTCAGTACTGCTGACATCTCTTTGAGGCGTGCGTGGAACACTACGCGCCGTCGACCCGAGCTTGGTCCTTACCGCAAGCTCGCGCCTACGGTGGCCGAAAGTCAGCTATCGACTCCCGACGCCCGGGGCGTCTCCTCCTGCGGCGGGTAGGGACGTGAGGGCGCAGAGACTGCCACTCCCTCACACGCCTCCTCCTTCGCGAGCATTACTGCTTCGCAGAAGGAGGTGACGGCTTCCCATTCCCTCTCGCTCCGTACCATGGCTCGCACCAGGGCCGGACGCGAGAGGTCGCCACCGTACTCGTAGGCATTAGTAAGTGTTTTTATTTCTGGATGTATTTTCGTATCTCCATTGTCTTACTATGTTGCTTGAAATTAGACATTTCTAACAATAGTACTAATTTATTTTTAATTTAGAGATTTTCATGGAAATTAGAGAATTTTTCAAACAGGAAAACAACATCCCAGCCATTATTTTTAAACAGTAAACTTTTTGGTAACAAAAGAATTATTCGCCACTTTTATGGAGAAAAACTTTGTGAAAAAAATCTCTCTTTTTGTGAAGGGTTGTTTTTCATAAAGTTTGTTTGATAAGTACCAAACTAATTTACAAAACATCACGACTGTATTTCCGGGAGGGTTAGGCAGAGATGTCTCTATTTTTACCAACTCAACTCAAAAAAGGAGGAGGTTATCAATTCGACTGTATTTTTTTTTTGTTTGTTACCTCAGAACTTTTGAGTGGGTGAACCAATTTTGATGATTCTTTTTTTATTTGAAAGCCGGTGCTTTACGTGTGGTCTCATTTTAATTTGGTTCTATTCGGACAATGGGATCCATGTAAAACCATATAAGTCTTAAATTTGCATTATTTGCCAAACTTCTTGGCAGTATATGGTTAGGTATAAATGAGACCAAAGATGTAGTATAGTCTGGTTATAATTATCCAAAGGTGCAACTTATATACTAACGACTACGTGATGATAACAGATAGCAGAAACATTTAATAGATATTGAACGTGCGATAAAGAACATAAGATTGCGATGTAGATTGTAGATACAGCACAAAGATATTGTACTGTAACAGTACACCCCCCTTTAAAAGAAAAAAAGTAAATGTTATGGTAATAGTGTTTACAATACAAATTTGACCTAGACCTTACTAGTTATTTGCTGATGTATATAAATAATAATGCTATTGTACGCGGTGGAATTTGATGACGCCTGTTGTGGTGTGATTTGCTGACGTCTGTAACCTCGACCTAGCTGTTGCACGAGTGTTTATTATTTTTCTCCGTTAAACTCTTCATTCTTCTGTCCAGTGTTTTCATTATGCCATAAATTAGGATCGCACCGATTGCTAAAATAATCTGTCCCATCGCAACATTTCTTGTCCACCGTAAGTCCTCCTGGATCAGGTTACGGAGTTTGTCCGCTTCGTTTTGATTGAGGCAACTGTCCGTATTGTATGTTATCTGGTCCTTAGAACTTTGATTTCCCATTTTAGATGTCTTGTTGTTACGGGTAGTTGTGAATTAATGGTATACGTTAAGATCTATGTTAATATATATACGAATAACTTGCTTCTATCAGCGATTTTTATAGACGTACTACTGGCTTTACCTTACGTCCCGATCGAGTAGTGTACGTGTGTGAATGTCTGTCGCAATCCTTTGAATCTGGCACGTAGTTTGATTCGTCATTGATCATGAAAGCTGGTTTCAATCTATCAATTGATATCACTGTCTCTTTATCCCTAATTCTAATGCAAAATGTTTTATCTGTTCTACTAATTACTGGGTAGGGCCCTTCATACGGCGGCGTCAGGGCTTTCTTCATTCTATCACACCGAACAAATACGTGTGAGCACTCTTTGAGTTCGGGATGCACAAATATAGCTTGGCTATGGTTTTTTCTTTTCGGAATTGACGTCATTTGTGTGATGTCCTTTTGAATTTGTTTTACAAATTCTTCGTACGTTGATAACTGTGCTGCTGATGACTCAAAAAATCCTCCAGGGAGTCGTATTGGCGTTCCATATGTCATCTCCGCCGAACTATAACCTGTGTCTTCTCGCAAGCAACTCCGCAACCCGAGTAAAACTGTTGGGATTTCTTTTAACCAATTTTCGCTGGATTCTCTTGTCATTAACGCTACCTTTAAAGTTCTATGAAATCTCTCTATCATTCCATTGGATTGCGGATGATAAGGTGTTGTCCTAATTTTATGTATTCCCAAAAATTGAGAGAGTGACTCAAATATTCTTGATTCAAACTGTCGGCCTTGATCCGTAGTAATGCGCAATGGACACCCAAAACGAGTAATCCATCCTTCGAAAAGTGCCTTGGCTACTGTTTCTGCAGTTATATCTTCAACCGGAAATATTTCGGGCCATGACGTACAACGATCTATGATTGTGATTAAATATCTCTTCCCTTGTGAAATCGGAAGTGGTCCGACGATGTCAATATGTAAATGCTCAAAACGTTGCGCTGTCATAAATGAACCAGGAGGTGATATCGTATGCCGTTGTATTTTTGATTTTTGGCAGGCTATACATGATCTACACCAATTATTGATATCTTTGTTCATATACGGCCATAAATACCTTTGGGTTATCATTTTTCTCGTAGTTCTTTTTCCTGGATGGCTCATACCATGAATGGTATCTAAAATTTGTTTGCGAAAATGCTTTGGTAAGTAGGGGCGGCTTTTCCCAGTAGACGTGTCGCAGGTGATGTTTATTGTGGAACCCGGAAGCGTAATGTTTTTGAATTTTAATCTTTTATTGTCACGTAACTTACTAAGTTCATTATCTGTTGATTGACATTTTTCCAATTCAGCGTAATCGATAGGTGATGGCACGTATATTTCCTCTATTCGAGATAAGGCATCGGCGGTAATATTGTCACGTCCGTTTATGTGTTGGATGTTGGTACTGTACTGTGAAATGAAATCTAACTGCCGGACCCGTCGCGGTGTATCGTTTGATGATGGTTTTTGGGAGAAAGCGTATGTCAAAGGTCGGTGATCCGTAAATATTGTAAATTCTCTTCCCTCGATTAATCTGTGAAAATGTTTGACGGCCATGTAAATTCCCAACAGCTCTCTGTCAAACGTAGAATATTTTTGTTGAGTTTCGCTCAATTTTTGTGAAAAAAACCCTAATGGTTCCCAATTGCGTCCGGATGTTTGTTGTAAAACTCCACCAACGCAAGTAGCACTAGCGTCGGTCATGAGCGCTAGTGATGCGTTGCGGGAAGGATGCGCTGTTAACACCGCGTTTTTCAAGCTTTCCTTGCATTTTTCGTAAGCTTGGTCTGCTTCCGTTGTCCAAGGAACAGGTGAATTATCGTTCTTTTTTGAACCATGTAGAAATTCGTTTAAAACTCTTTGATTTTCCGCTGCGCGTGGAATATTACTTCTGTAGAAATTGACCATGCCCAAAAATCTTCTTAACTCTTGAATCGTCTTCGGTTTGGGAAATTCCATGATTGCTTTGTAATTTTCCTCGGTAGGTTGTATTCCTTGGCTCGTTATATGATAACCTAAGAAATCTATTTCCCTTCTGTGAAATTCGCATTTTTCGAGATTAATGGTTATTCCATTCTCGTGTAAACGTTTGAAAACCGTTTCCAAATGCTGATAATGCAAATCTTCGCTGTCCGATGCGATGAGACAGTCGTCTACATATATAAATACGAAATTTAAATCTCTAAATAAGGAATCCATGAATCGTTGAAATGTTTGTGCCGCATTGCGTAATCCGAAAGGCATTCTTAAGTACTCAAAAAGTCCGAAAGGTGTGATGATGGCCGTTTTCTCTATATCTTTAACAGGAATACAGTGGTATGCTTTGCGTATATCTATCTTGCTTAGTATCTTCTTATTTTCTAATATGTATGTAAAGTCAGTTAATCTTGGTAGTGGGTATTTGTCCGGTACTGTCGCGCTATTGAGCATCCGATAGTCTCCGCACGGTCTCCATTCGCCATTTTTCTTTTTTACCATATGCAATGGGCTTGCCCATGGGCTATCTGACGGTCGGCAAATTCCGAGTTCTATCATACTTTGAAATTCCTTTTTGGCTATGTCGTATTTTTCTGGAGGTAATGGTCTTGCCCGAGCTGCGACGGGTGGTCCTATAGTGATAATGTGGTGTTCAATCTTATGTTTGGGCGCATTGCGTAGAGAGGACTCTTTCGTGATGTCTTCGTACTTGTTTAAAAGTTGCGTAATACGTGGATTCGCTCCCACTGCGATAGTACGAATTGTTTGTTGTGCCGCTTTTTCTGAAGTTACATGCGTTGTCAGCTCTGTAACTTTGTCGATAAGTTTGCGACCAGCTATGTCGACTAATAGTTTATAGTGCTCTAGAAAATCTGCTCCAATTATTGGTTGTGTAACATCGGCGATTATAAAATTCCATTTATAACATCGTTGTAGTCCTAAATTCAAGGTAAGCGTCTTCTCGCCGTAAGTCCTAATTTTAGTCCCATTTGCAGCGTATAGTGTGTATTGTTCATTTTGTAAAATTGAATATCTCTGTTGCTTGCTAATGACTGAGATATTTGCGCCCGTGTCAATCAAAAACTTCATACCACTTTTTCGGTCGGTAATGGTGAGGCGATTGGATGGGTGGATTGCACAGAGTTTCGCCGTTGTCTGTGCTCTTATTCGTTTCCCTGGTTCCGTACGTAAGTCATTGGTTTCCAACCGCATGGCTTAATGCAGTTCCTTGCATATTTTCCGAATCTTCCGTGGTAGTAACAAAATCGATTTGCTCCTCTATAGTTTGTTCTCGGCCTTATAATCGGGAATTGTTGACGTTTCTTGAAATGATTGTGCGTGTTGGGTCGATAGCCATATTGACCTTGCTGAATTGCGTCAATATCTATCTGTAATTTTGCTAGCTGAGTTAAAATGCATGCTGTATTGTTGTCGTTTGAAGTGTCGTTGCTAACAGCTGATATTTCGGTTACTTTTGAATTCATTATTATTTTGTCTGCAATTAGGCTCAGTTTGTCAATTTCCATGTCTTCCGTAACTGCTAGAACCGTAGTAACTGATGTTGGTAAAAGCCTGAACCATAGTAGTTTAATTGTTTCGTCACTGATTTTTCCTCTCCCGAGGACCCGCATTTGACGTAATAACTGCGAAGGTTTTTGATCACCGAGTTCTGTCTCTGATATTAATTTTTGAAACTGTCGCTGTTCTGTTTCTTCGTAACAATCAATTAAACGCTCCTTGATGTTTTTGTATTTATCTGTAGTCGGTGGCGAAGTGATTAGGTCACTAACCTGTAGTATTTCTTCCTTGGATAACTTTGCTATTACCGTACAGTATTTGTATTCGTCTCCTTGCTTCTGTGGTGCTAATATGGCTTCTAGTTGCGTGAACCATAATCTGGGTTGGTCTTTCCAAAATTCCGGAATGCGGGATAAAACCGAGGTGCCAGCAGCTACTTCAAGTGTTCCTTGCTGATTTATGTTCGCCTTGCACGGTGATTGAGCCATGTTTCTTGCTGCGTATTCGTTCGTCGGGGTCACCAATTTGCCAAACTTCTTGGCAGTATATGGTTAGGTATAAATGAGACCAAAGATGTAGTATAGTCTGGTTATAATTATCCAAAGGTGCAACTTATATACTAACGACTACGTGATGATAACAGATAGCAGAAACATTTAATAGATATTGAACGTGCGATAAAGAACATAAGATTGCGATGTAGATTGTAGATACAGCACAAAGATATTGTACTGTAACACATTAACTATTTGCGCGACAAATGAACGAATAACGCGATTAGATTAGTGCGGGGTATCTACCATAGCTAAAAAAAGAAAAATAAAAACTTTTTACAAAAAATAACAACCGATTTCCTTAAAAAAAAAAAACACTACAAAGTCAAAAATAACTTTAATTTCGGAAGTCGGTGGCAATTGACGTCATTTACCGCTCTGGTTGGAGCGGAAGAGCGTGTCAGACTTTTACTTATTAAAACCCACCTGTGTTCCTTCAGTTGCCTGTGCCAGGGCTACGGTAACTCTTTCTCTATTATACACCTACCAGCCAGTTATACAGAGAAATTAAATTATTGTCTAAAACACGATGGAGCCCGCTTCTGCGGGCCCCATGTGGTCAAGCGAGGGAAGTGAGGTGTACGACTACGCGAGGGTGGGGATGAGGGGTGTGAGGGCTACGCGACGTCTAAGAGGGGCGCGTGTAGAACATTACGGGCCACCACCTCGGGTCTTAAATGATAGAGGGCGGTGGACGAGGTGGAGGTAAGGTAGTTCTAACCTAATCTAACCCCTATGACCTAAGTTTAAAAACGGTCCAAAAAACAACCGACTTCCAAAGAAAAACAGTACGAAGTGAAAAATAACATTTATTTCAGAAGTCAGTGTCTTTGGATTTGTATTTAGTTTTTTGCCACCGACGACAGCCGAAATTAAACTTATTTTTCAAAATAACTTTAATTTTTAATTTCTTGCTTCCCCGACCCATCCCGTCGCATGGAATCGTCTGTCCGTGCGAGGTCTTCATATTCGTGACTCTTTTTCTTTTTCTCGGCTCCTAAGGGGCCTAGCGTGATGTTGACCTCGATAAATGGGTGGGCTCTGTACTTTTGTGTGCGGGAAGTATTAAATAAATATAAATAATAAATAAATAAACGAATTTTTCAATTCGAACCACAAGTTACAATCGTTTCGTGTCGAATTCCGTTCTCCAATCGGTAACGCCTCGGTGTCAGCAATTGTAGAAAACGATAAGTTGGTAGCCATGTTAATGCGCCTGAGTCGACCGCTCGTTCTACAATGTTTTTAGAAAAACGACACATTAAACAAAGGATTTAGCGTTGAACATTGCAGAAACGATAACAATTCATTCTATCATTTTGAACGATGTGAATTTGGCTACGAATTTTCTATTCGTTTGTTCTAACCACGTGACTTAACGTTGAGCGCCTAGCGTTAACGATTGCAGATTATCAACTTGGCTAGGGGTGCTGAAGCATACCCTACCTTAAAAAAAGAATCAATTGAAGAAATTGGTTTAGAACTGTTGGAGATGGGTCCACCCTTTATGGCAGAATTTTTTTCGTCATAATATTATTTTGCATAACAGCGGATGGCATAAACTTCATTTCGCAGAAAATCGTTTGGCATACACTCATTTATCATACACTCACAACGCATAATTTTATAAGTCAGAATCATCTTTAGGCATAAATTTTATTCCATAATAATTAAAAAGTAGAACCATCATATCGCAGAAAGTTCGCAGTCAGAATCGTCTCTTGGCATAATTTCATATCGATAGTTATTAAAAGGCAGAACTATCATATCTCAGAAACTTTAAACTTAGAATCATCTTTTGGCATACATTTCATATCGAAGAAGCATGCAGCATGCAAACAAGCATGCAGCATGCAAAGAAGCATGCAGCATGCAAACAAGCATGCAGCATGCAAGCAAGCATACAGCAAGCAAGCAAGCATGCAGCAAGCAAGCATGCAAGCAAGCATGCAGCATGCAAGCAAGCTTACAACATGCAGGCGAGCATACAACATGCAGCATGCATGGTTTCTGTCACGGCTTCGGCGCTGCGGGGCTCCGGCGGTCCCACGCGAGCTCATCGTCGCAGATGGTTTTACGCTCACCACCGCGGCTTCGGCTTGCTCCTCAGCTCGCGGGCCGCCTCGCCACTCCACGCCTACGCGGGCTTAAATTACACTCTAGGGGTAGGGCAGACAAGACTACGTGGAGTCGGTTCTGCAGCGATTCGTTTCTGTCAATAATTTTTGTAGCACAACATATACTGACTTTTTGAGACACTATGTCATTTTATTTAAGGTTAACATGCAATTTAATAGAAATGAAAATATGCCTAACAAAATTATTCTAAATGAAATTCTGCCATCTTCATAGTATGCCAAGTGAAATTATGCCAAATAATCATTGCTCTAAATAATTGTTATGCTAAACGAAATTATGCGGAATTTTAAGTCTGCCAAAGGTAATTATGCGAAATAAAATTCTGCCATCTTAAAAGTATGCCAGCGTAAAGTCGAGCATATAAACATTCGGCCAAACAATGATTATGCTAAACATTTTTTTATGTCTTACAAATATTCGTTTAAATAAGATTATGCCAAGTGTGTTATGCCAAATAAAATTCGGAGCATCAGGTTTCTGCCAGATAGAGGGAACCCGTCGGAGATATCGCAGAATCGTCGTCGTCATCATCACCATCATCCGCAGCCTATAATGTTCCCACTGCTGGGACTCAGGCCTCAATTCAATTAAATTCTCAATTCTTTATTGCGTACCAAAATGTATAAACATAGTTGGGCTTCCTCTCGGTGAGAGGGAGTGGGCCATAATCCACCACGCGGGCCCAGTGCGGGTTGGTAGATGTCACATGTCTGCGAATTTTTAGTTCTAAGACATGCCGATTTCCTCACAATGTTTTTCTTCACCGTTTTGAAAACAGTGGTGATGAAATAATTTACACAAATTAAAGCGCATGCCTGGGTTCGAACTACCGACCTACTACTCACAGGTCGCGGCCGTTACCACTGGGTCACCATCGCGGAATATAAAATTAAACAAAAAACAAAAATACAAACGAATTCGGAACCGAATTTTGCAGTCAGTTAAAAAGAGTATCAATTTTAAAAAAGTATGCATCATTAGAAGCACAAAAAGGTTTTAGAGAATCAGTTAAATGTTTCCCTATACATATTAATGTTTTATGGTAATATTCTTGTTACCTTCCGGGTTAAGAGAGAGTTCAAAAGATCGACTTTCTAAGATCATGCATACTTACAAAGTTGATGTAATATTTACACGAAACTTTGGGCAGATTCGGATCATCCATTTGGAACTTCCCTGTTTAATTATTTATGGGGGAAACTCCAAGCTAGTCTGTGAGATTCCAAGTTACTTATGTACTGTATATAAAAAAAACAACAATAGGATTTTCGGGACAACGCCAAGTGGTTGGTCGACTCTTCACGTGACCAGAGAGCTGGCCTATTTTTAAACCGATTTCAAAAAAGGAGGAGGTTATCAATTCGACTGTACTTTTTTTATTTTTTATGTTTGTTACTTCATAACTTTGAACCGATTTTGATGAATCTTTTTTTATCTGAAAGCTGGTGCTTCCCGAATGGTCCCATTTTTGGCCAAAGAATCAGCATCGCCATACAACGTGGCAATGCCAGTGATGAGTGTACGGTTTACGTACATTCCGTCAGGCTGCAAACGCAGCAACCTACTTTTCTCTTTGGTATTTAAAACAATGTTTAATATGATTTTAAGTTAGTTGACGAATTACATACTTACGCGAACACCGCGGATTAGCATCCAACCCACTTTTACTTTGTTGTGATCGGTACTCTAATAAACCTTTAGTGTTACCGAATCTGTGTGTGTTTACATCAACTCGCCTAACTCCAAGTACTGACTTACCACTTCTTACTTAAAGCTACAAGTGTAAGGTACCAACTACTACGGGACCTTACATTTAATGGTCCTTCGAGTATTTCACAGTTTGGGGTAATTGTATCTCTTGGAACGACAGCGAATCGGCTTGGCTGGCCTTCCACAAGCGGATCTCACCAGTCAAGTTGAGAAAGCGCGCATATTCGTAAAAAGAGTACAAGAGCTCTGAGCAATCAACGAAGAGGGGATACTTTGGAACTTCTTCGTGAATCAAGCGGAAACACAAGACTCAACTGCGGCAACAAGCCAACTACTACTACGACTACTGCTACTACAGCTTCCGGACTACAACGTGAACTGCGGGCAATACGAGGCCTACAAACTAGAAGACACCGAACTACGTGTTCTTCAATACCTACTTTACTACTACATCTTACTACTACTACTACTTTCGATTACCGAAACGACTACATCAAGATGAGCGAAATCACTGCACAAAACGAAGTCTTCGAGTCAATCAAACGTCTCTGTACTAACTACCAAAAGGACAGCGCGTCTCGGAAAGGAAAGGAGTACCTGACTCAAAGGTTAGTGTCATTGGAAAACCTCTGGCAAGACTTTGGCAATAGACACAATGTATTACTTGAACGAGAGGACAAAGAAATCCAATATTTTACTGGAAACATTTATGAAAAGACGAAACATATGTATGAATCCACCAGGATTGATATACTGCAGAGGTTGTTGGTCTGGGAAGGAAAACAGGCTGAAGTTGTCATTCCTCATCCTACGGGAGTAGATACCAAGACCAAGGAACTGCTTGATCGACAAGAATGTCACATTAAAGCACTAGAACGGGCGATGTCCAAAATAGAAATTGACTCCATAACTGAAAAATGGGAGTTAGAGGATCACCTGAGCGTCCTGAAAACCAAGTGGGACACTGTAGAGAAATGTCACTGGGAGCTAGAAGCTATTTTGAAAGGGTCAAACGAAATATACAACGACTTGTTCGCCAACAAAGAACGTCAGTACGATGTCATGAAAAGATCTCTCAACTCGAAACTATGGACAAGCGTAAACCACCAAAACTATGCACCGAGGATTCAACTACCGGAATTCACTGGAAACTACAGTCAGTGGATTACGTTCAAGGATATGTTTCTGGAGACAATCCACAACAATGCAAATTCTTCGAAAGCGCAGAAAATGCAACACTTAAAATCTAAGCTTAAAGGAGAGCCGGAACGATTAGTTCAACATTTGGTCGGCGCTGAAAACTATGAAACTTGTTGGGATATTCTTATTCAGCGATACGACAACAAGAGACTCCAATTTACGAACTTGATGAATACTTTGATGGAGTCACCATCCATCCAGCAGGTCAATGCTGCTGTCTTGAAGAGAATGCATGACGTAATCAACGAATGCATGAATGGCCTACATAACATCGGTCTAAATACATCAAGCTGGGATCCAATAATCGTGTACTTGATGGCACAGAAGTTGGACTCAACATCATATACTGAATACACTAGAGAATTAGAGCATCCAAAGCAAGTCCCGGAGCTGAGTGAATTTTTGGGGTTCTTGGAGACCAAATTCATGGCGTTGGAAGCAGCAAAGGGTTACCAAAAAGATGCATCTAACCAACATAAACAAATATTCAGCAACAAAACGAAATTTAACTCCAATAAACCATCATATGAACCACATAGAAAAGAAACATCAAGAATATACCATGCGTCATACGGTAAATGCCTTCTGTGCAGCGGTTTTCACGTGATCATGCAGTGTCCAAAGTTCATTGAAATGGACACACGGCAACGGAATGACACAGTAAGGAAATTACAAATATGCAAAAACTGTTTGTATAAGCATGGAGACACAGAATGCACGTCGAACAAAACTTGCAAAGAGTGCAATAAACCACATCATACGATGTTACACTATTCAGCGCAAAAACTGTCGCCAAGTTCCAATATGAACAATATGGGTCAACGTTCTCAACAACGGGAACATCAACCTTCAACATCAACAAACCAACATAGTTCGAACCATTTATCAAACAACTACATTATGGAAATATTACTTACTACAGTAGAACTTCAAGTAAAGACATCAACAGGAGACTTTATAACGTTACGAGCTTTACTGGACCAAGGATCTCAAGTAAACCTCATCACGGAGAACGCGGCTCAACGACTGAAACTACCTAGAAAAAGGATGAACGCTACAATTTCCGGCGTGGGTACGATTTCGGGAGATTGTAAAGGATGACTAGAATTAGAGTGTAAATCAAGATGCACTGACTTTGCATTTTCAGTCAGCACTCTAATAATGAAAAGGATCACGAACAACTTACCTAACAAAACATTTAAAAAAGAAAACTGGCCTCAGCTACAAGGTCTGAAACTAGCGGATCCTGACTTCAACTTATCAAGGAGCGTGGATTTGCTGCTGGGAGCGGATATCTATTCGCAAGTTATATTAGAGGGTCTCTAAAGGGAGATGCCCAAACGCCGACAGCTCAGCAAACCCGTTTAGGATGGATTTTATGCGGCAAGCTAGAAACTTTTAACTGCCATGTCGCTCTTGTCGACCTGAACGACTTAAAGAGATTCTGGGAGACAGAAGACATCATTCAGAACACTGAGGACACATCTAAAGACGACTGGTGCGAAAACTACTACAAAATGACTACTGAAAGAGATCGCGACGGAAAATACATTGTAAAGATGCCACTGATTCCTCGTTATGAAGAAAAATTGGGAAACTCAAAGTCGATCGCAATCTCTCAATTCTTACAACTGGAAAGAAAATTCGACAGAAACCCTAAACTTGCATCAATGTACAAAGATTTCATCCGCGAGTACATTGATTTAGGTCACATGAAGCTTTCAAACACGACACCCGCCAAAGATGCAATCTTCTTACCGCATCATGGAGTACTGAGAGAACAATCAACAACAACAAAACTACGAGCTGTTTTTAATGCGTCCCAGAAGACCATGGGTGGATGTAGCCTAAATGACGTAATGGAAAAAGGTCCTAATCTGCAAAAGGACATCCAAGCATTGATATTACAATGGCGTGGCTATAAATACGTCTACACAGCGGACATTGAAAAAATGTACCGTTCCATATGGTGTCATCCGGATCAACAACATCTACAGAAGATCCTATGGAGAAAGCAACCAAAAGACAATTTACAAGAATATCAACTGCAAACATTAACATATGGGACAAAAAGTGCTCCATGGCTAGCAATGCGAACACTCAAACAGCTTGCTATCGATGACGGCCACAAATACCCAAAGGCCGCTGAAATATTGCTAAATCAGTTCTACGTCGATGACCTAATCAGCGGCCACAACTCTACAAAACAAGCAAAGGAAATTCAAACATCGATCATAAAACTACTGAAAGGAGGCGGAATGAATCTGCGAAAATGGTCAAGCAACGATCCTGAGCAGAAGACGAAGACCAAATATCGAAAAGTACATTTGATTTTAGAGGCGACGAATCAATGAAAACGTTGGGGTTGAGTTGGAATCCAAAAGATGACGTTTTCATATTCAACTGGTCCATAGACGACTACAACAACGAACCACTAACTAAAAGAAACCTGCTATCACAAATATCCAAACTATACGACCCCTTGGGTTGGCTGGCGCCTATAACTGTGTCAGCTAAACTACTATTCCAAAGGGTATGGCTAACTAAAATAAACTGGGATGCTGAACTACCTACTGAGTTACAAGACGAATGGCGGCATCTAAACAAAGAACTACATCTAATTAAAAACATTAAAATAAACAGATGGATTGGCAGTACGCAGAAAAATATCCAACTACATGGATTTTGTGACGCAAGCGAAAAGGCATACGCTTGCGTCATATACAGCCGAGTAATCGACGAAAAGGGCGACCCAAGGATCACATTACTAGTATCAAAAACTAGGGTAGTGCCGATTACTCAAAAAACTTCATTGCCCAGACTTGAGCTATGCGGAGCACTACTACTCTCCCAACTCATGGAAAAAGTGAAGAAATCACTAACGGAGCATGAGATATCAGCTTATGGTTGGTGTGACTCCAAGGTGGTGCTAGCTTGGATTCAGGGAGACCTCTCAAGATGGGAAAGATACGTAGCTAACAGAGTGGGGAAAATAAAAGACGTAATTCCACCTCAACAATGGTGTTATGTACGATCGGAACTTAATCCAGCTGACTGCGCTTCGAGAGGCTTGCTACCGAGCAAAGTAGTCAAGTTCAACTTATGGTGGAACGGACCTATGTTTCTGAAAAACTTTGCAGAAACAGAAACACCTCATAATGTGAATTGCCACTTTACTACAAGCGAAGCAAACAGGGTCGAACCCAATGACGTCAGTTCGAAAAACTACAACACTGAAAATATTGTTTACAAGTTGTTGAAGAACCACAGTTCGCTGACTTCAGTAATAAGAATTACTGCTCGAATTGTGCGATATATTGCATCACTAAAGCAAAAATTACGACCAAGCGCTACTTACCTAACAACAACTGACCTACAATACGCAGCAGAATATATAATAAAATATGTTCAACAAAGCGAGTTTGCGCAAGAACACAAACAGTTGAAACAAAATAAAACTGTGTCACCAAAAAGCAACATTTACAAACTCAAACCTTATCTGGATAGCAAGGGAATCATTCGCGTAGGCGGAAGACTACAGCACTCTGATCTTCCTGCAAATATGAAGAATCCCGCAGTGGTACCCTACTCCAGCCGCTTCACTGAACTACTGATCGACCAAGCACATTCGATGACGCTTCATGGAGGAGCCCGTCTGACCCTTACTTACATACGGCAACGATACTGGATAGTCTCTGGAAATCGGGCGGTAAAGGGAAGAATACGACGCTGTGTGAAATGTCATCGTTACAATTCTACGGACAATGCTCAACTAATGGCCGATCTGCCAAAACAAAGAGTAACACCAAGCCGTCCATTCACTCACACTGGTGTTGACTTTACTGGTCACGTAGACGTGAAACTTAACAAAGGAAGAGGAGTGAAGACCTCAAAAGCATACATCGCGGTCTTCGTCTGTATGGCTACGAAAGCTGTACATATCGAATTAGTCTCAGAACTAAGCACGGAAGCGTTTATTGCGGCCCTTCAGAGAATGTGCGCGAGGCGCGGAACGCCTGCTCACATGTACTCAGACAACGGCACGAACTTCGTTGGAGCATCCAAAGTACTGAGAGAGGATTTCAGTAACTTCAAGAAGCTACTCTCTCCTGAGTTCTTTGACGAGATTGGGAAACTAGAAATTCATTGGCACTTCAACGCCCCTGCTTGGCCTAGTGCGGGGGGGATATTCGAAGCAGCCGTCAAATCATTAAAACACCACTTGAAGCGGGTTCTTGGGGATCAAAAACTGACCTGGGAAGAATTCACTACGTTACTAGCGAAAATAGAAGCCTGCCTAAACTCGAGGCCTCTATGTCAGCTAACAGAAGATCCGGAGGAATTTTACAGCACTCTCACTCCTGGCCACTTTCTAACTGGCAGTGCTACGTTGTCTCTACCTCAACCGGAGCCTGACAACAGAAAGATGGATCTGAGAAAACGTTGGCAACTAACGGAGCACATGCTGGATCAATTCTGGAAAGCTTGGTCCAATGACTACCTGAACACCTTACAGTCTAGAAGCAAGTGGAACAGAACTGTACAAAACCTCAAACTAAACGACGTGGTCCTAATCAAGGAAACAAACTTACCTCCTGGCAAATGGGCCATGGGACGAGTGATGGAAACTCATCCCGGTAAGGATGGTCTAGTACGAGTGGCCACCCTTAAAACAAAAACTGGAGTGATAAAACGACCCACTGTTAAACTAACTCCATTACCACAGCAAGAAACACTGCTACCAACCGAAGAAACAACAAATAACAAAAGAGAAGAAGATACAATAACTGAAAACCAAAGAAGAAAAAGGAGCACGCGAACCAACAAGTACAGTTTCCTGACTTTCGCTCTTATAACTTTAATAGGAATGTTAGGAACTGCACAATCGTCACCAGTAACAAACAACTATAAGGTGACCTCTATAACCAACAATCAACCTATTTATTTCGATGAAGCCGGAAAACTGCAACTTATACATGATGAATGGACTCTACTGATCTATTACAACCTAACGTCCTACTGGCAAGCTGCGAATAACATGAACGACTACATAAACCAAATTGATAAACTCTGTCAAAGAATCGCGCACGAGTTTACACCATGCGAAGCAGTTGTCAGACACCTACGTCATGAAATGCATCACCTTGAGAATTATAACACTATGTTACTTTCTCAGCATTCGCGACAAAAACGAGGCTACTTTGATGGAATCGGAAAATTAGCCAGAACACTTTTCGGGGTTTTGGATGAAGACTTTGCGCAAAAGTACGAGAAGGATATCCAAAACTTGCAAATCAACGATAATTACTTGTTACAGTTGATGAAGAATCAAACTTTGATCATAGAGGCTGAAAACAATGTAATTAAAAACAATACGGAATTTATGGACAAACAATTTCACGCAATACAAACCTACATAAATCAGACTTGCAACATAATCACAAAAATTGAGAACAGAGCACAAATTTTATACACAGCAAATGACGTGAACACTGTCGCTTTATCATCAACTTTAATTCTGAGCGACTTGCATAGAATTCAAGAAATGCTAATGAATGCTCTCGCCAACATTTATCGAGGTCATTTGGATACACACTTGTTTCCTGCATCTCAAATAATAGAACAGCTGAACATCATCTCTGGAAAACTTCCACAGGGACTAGCCTTACCGATAAAGGACATACAAAAAGATTTCCGTGACATCTACGAACTAATCCATGTCAAGGCTCGGATTACAAACAACTTTCTACTTTTCGAATTGCATATTCCACTTTTGAGCGATGAGGACTACAAAATATACCGGGTAATACCTATACCATTCCAGAAACAAGGACAATTGAGAATCGTGCAGCCTTTCTCCAATTACATCGCCATAAACTTCGTGAAAAATTCGTACATCACTATGGAAGAGCAAGACATGCGCCAATGCACGCCATACGGAGAAGACGAGTACACATGCATTTCACGTCAGCCGGTATTTAGCTTACAAGACAAGGACGCACCTTGCGAGGCCAAGGTATTCAGTCAACAAACTTCATTATCCTGCGTCATCAATGATGTAACTTGCAAAGAAACTTGGATCCAATTACATAAACCTAACTGGTGGTTGTTTACATTATGCGACAGACAGCTGATGCGCGTCATATGTAGCGATCAAGTTACGCCAGCAGTCATCAACGGTACTGGGGTGATTGCCTTGAAACCAAAATGCATACTACAAAAGAAAGATGCGACAATATTCACCTATAACCACTTAGGAAGCAAATTACACATGGAGGCGGATATTGAAGTACCTACACTTAACACGACTATCAACAATTTATTTGATCTAAGTTGGAAAAACGCACAGCTGAATATGACAGAACTGGATACATCTGCAATAAATATCAGAAACATAGATAAGCAAATAATTCAGCAGAAAGAGCAGGAAAGACTACCACAAGGGATAGATATATCGAGTCACGACATATATCTCTACTCTGTGACTTCTCTGCTGTTGGGAGGAGCTGCTTCGTTTGCTGTCTACATTTGGATTAGGAGACTATGGCATAAGAAAACTAAAAGGCCACCTACAAGACAACCTACAGGAATCGACAACAAAGTCGAAATCGAGATGCAAGAAATACGCCATTCGACACCGCCGGAGCCACTATACAGCGACGCGAGGCCGAAACAACTGTTTCACTTTGAGGAGCAGTAAAGCTTATTGTTTTTATGTGTACATGTTTAATTTTACTTACTTACTAATGTTTACTTTACTGTCTTTACTTTTTATTGTGACGTTCTGGGATGTCTTACTTTTATATTTTTACTTACTTAACCTACTTTTATACGGTCTATACTTTTTATTATTGCGTTTTGGAATTTTTACTTTAAAACGTTTTATGTACTGGATGCTCATCCCGCCTTTTCCCTCGGGAGCATGTACGGTTTACGTACATTCCGTCAGGCTGCAAACGCAGCAACCTACTTTTCTCTTTGGTATTTAAAACAATGTTTAATATGATTTTAAGTTAGTTGACGAATTACATACTTACGCGAACACCGCGGATTAGCATCCAACCCACTTTTACTTTGTTGTGATCGGTACTCTAATAAACCTTTAGTGTTACCGAATCTGTGTGTGTTTACATCAACTCGCCTAACTCCAAGTACTGACTTACCACTTCTTACTTAAAGCTACAAGTGTAAGGTACCAACTACTACGGGACCTTACAATGAGAACGAATTCTTTAAAGATTTATGAGCACTTCTCTTTTTTAACATTTATTTACTTGTTCAGACATGTTGTGCCGACCCCAAACAAACTGGGATTCCTTGGGATTCAATGGATGTTGGAATGTGCCATGGTATTTTAGCTAAGCCTACTTGTGAAGCAGCAAAAATATTGTATAGGTACCTTTTTATTAGATTAAGTTTTGTGTGACTAGGGTTAGTTTCTTTAGTTTATGATTAAGTGATTATCTGTAAAAGTACGATGGGATTGTCATCGTCACATATGTGTACAAATATCCCTAAATTAAATAAAGATTAAAAAAAAACAAATTGGAATAAGGGGAAGAGAATAATGAATGATGATGACATAACAATGGGTTTATTTTCGGGCACTTTTCCCATTGACAGCGACGCGGACGAGTTTTCGGACATCCTCTGATTATTTTCTTTCTGTTTTTATGTCACGTACATATGATTAATATTATTACTGTAATAGATGTCTCATAGGCTTGGTCTTTGACTAACATTCAGAAGTCCAAACTCAAGGTCTGCCAAAGAGCAATGGAGCGCAGTATACTCGGCGTTAAATTAACGGATCGCGTCCGAAACACAATACTGCGCTCCAAAACAAAGATAGCTGACGTGGCTCAAAAGGCTGCCCAACTGAAATGGGACTGGGCAGGACATGTTTGCCGCATGCCAGCCAAACTGTGGGCCCAAGTATAACAGAGCTGGTGTCCTGAGACAGTGAGGCGGGGTCGCGGCAGACCACGTAGGAGATGGCGGGACGAGCTGGATAGGTTCCATCCAAACTGGCAGCAGGACGCGCGGCTTCGCGGAGGGAGGCCTTTGCCCAGGAGTGGGACAGTGCAAGCTAGCAAAAAAAAAAAAGATGTCTCATCACATCATCACTTCAGCCTAATGACGATGCTGAAAATAGGCCTCCCCCAATTGGTTGGGTTTGCCATGATCGCCACGCTTGGCAGGCGGGTTGGCGATCGCAGTATGGTGGTAAAATGCATAGAGAACGCTGCTGCCCATTCTCTAGTAAGCCCCTTAGTCGCCTTTTACGACACCAACTGGAAGAAATGAACTGGTGCTATTCTTTACGTACGCCACCACACGGAATCAAAAATTGCGAACGTGGAATAAGAAAACATGCTATATTTCAGCATATCGAACAAAATAAACCTTTTTACTTTAGTTAACATAAAACAAAAGTTCGAAGATGTTTTTCGTCTTCGGTATGATTGAAAGCCGATCGACTCTTGACTTCTAAAGCCGAGTTTTCTCCGTGATACATTCAAACTTCCTAATTTTATTGCAAATCTGATTCTTTTGGTGAAATGATCTTTTTGTTCTTGTGAGGTTTTTCCTTATCTATATTCAGTATTTTTATTTCACTAAGCGCGCTTTATTTGTGGTAACCAAGTGTACAAACACAAATATTCAATTTTTTAGGAATTACATCTTGCAGGTCAACCTAAGAGTCGGACTTCTCTAAATAAATTAAGGCCTCCAGGCAGGGCTTTCAAACTTACAACTAGGGCAACTACTCGCTTAGGGCACTCCCTGTGGCGTACGTAGGTACCTCGACTTAGGGCATCACTGATAGAGGTCAGCAAGGGATACGTAATACGTTTTATTGACATGAAATGAACGCAAATATTCCTATATTAATCATTTGGGAACTTATATGTATATGTCCGAGCCGTTTGGGGTCGAAACTCTAGGGACAAGGAGTCTGAGCGTCCATTTACTTTTCTGAGCCATTGCCAAGCGGTTGGACGAGGCTTCACGTGACCTATTTCTTAGCCAAAGAATTAGCATTGCCATACAACGTGGCAATGCTGCCAGCCTTTTGGGCACTTTTCCCATTGACAAAGATGCGCTAAGATTATTTCCTTTTTTATAAACTTGTACATTATTATTGTTTTAATACTTTTAGATTTTTAACTATGTGAATATATGTAGCTTTTGCGACTTCGTCCGCGTCAAATTTTTGCTCCCCTGACCCTTCCCGTCGCATCGAAATATCTACCAGTATTCGTACATTTTTCGTTGCTCCTCCGCTGCTTTTGATTGTAGCGTAATTTTATATAGCCTATAGCCTTCCTCAATAATTAGGCTACCTAACACAAAAAGAATGTTTCAATTCGGACCAGTAGTTACTGAGATGACCGCGTTCAACCAAACCAACAAACTCTTCAGCTTTTTATTATAGTAAGATATAATTCAACAATGCAACTCTGCCTACCTTTGCCAACGATTGCGTGATATTAAACCCTCGTTCTTAAACCTTATACATTTGTAGACCATTTTCTATTTTATTTAGTACTTGATACTTGTTGATAGTTCTACACTGTTCCCCCATACCTATTAACACTGTAATTTGAAACCATTATAAAAACTAATTTACACTAATATTAGATACAAAGAGCGATAGTTAGTTAGTTCATAAGTTCGTTTCACTATCATAATTTCGGCCGCAAGACGTCCACTGCTGGACATAGGCCTCCCCCTATTTGGGGGGCTTTACCATAATCGCCACGCTTGGCAGGCGGGTTGGCGATCGCAGTATGGTGGTAAAATGCATAGAGAACGCTGCTGCCCATTCTCTAGTAAGGCCTTTAGTCACCTTCTACTACACCCACGGGAAGAAATGGGATGGTCTTTACCATTAGGTTTATGTGAAATAAAATATTTTGATATTGTTTTGTTCACACATAATATTTTCTAGGAAACGATGCGATCTTGTGCATGTTACAGGGGTCGTTTAACATAGTGTCAACAAAGATTTAATTCAATATGTACAACGTTGCATGTTCCTGTAGTACATATCATATAATTATATCGATTTTAACAACGACTTCGTAAGCTGAGAAGTTCGTACATTTTTTTAGTAAAAGGTTAATAAAATTATAAACGAATTGCGCCACCGCTAGCAAACAGATTCTGAATAACTTTGAAGGTTATTGCTAAGAAAGAAAAGAAAGAAAAAAGAATTGTTTATTCTGCACAAACAAAACGCTGATTATAAGATAAACATAAAAAGACACCTAAAATGTACATATACAACGTAGCCAAAAGCCCCCCTGCCAGGGTCGCGAGATCTGTTTGAAAGAGATTCCGTGACCCTGGCATATGGGCAACTGAAGGAACATGGGTGGGTTTTAGTCAGTACAAGTCTGACACGAAGAGCGGACGACGTCATTTGATGATTACCCACACACAAAAAAAAGCCCCGTATTTAAGTAAGTAAAAAAAATATTTTAACAATATTGGCGTTGCTTGTGATCAAAGAAAAAACAGATACATAATAATTATATGCTAATCCATAAAAATATGTAATTATTATATGATAATCTATTGTTTATTAGGATAGAACACACACGCCGCCACCATCGAGACATTTTAGTGAGCATGACAAACTCTCACTTACCAGGGCATATTGAAGTCAATGTAAGACGTACCGAGTAAATTTCTCACTTTTAAAATAATATACGTAATATTTTCTATAGGCGACTCGCACTAAGTTAATTTGCTGTAAAACGTGCAAAACTGTCAGATGACAATTTGATTCTACGCACAAGACTTTGGTAAAACCAGGCAGTACTGATAGTCAACATTGTACATTTTTTTTTATCTTGAATATGGGGCTTTTGGCTACTTTGTACGTGTGTATATTTATTTTTTTATTTTTTGTTACTATTTTATATTGTGCGTTTTGTTTGTGCAGAATAAACAATTTTTCTTTCTGTCTTCATTTCTTCTTTCTTTCAATTTCCTGAAGTCCAAAGCCACAGTGTACGCATTAAACGTAGCATGTCAACCGATGTCTATCAGTCACGCGAACAATGCACATGATATCATATGCATGGACCTACTGCTATGATTAGCCTGTGGCATTTTTGATTGACAGCCCCTGAACTCATGTAGTTAGGTAATAATTATAGGTAGTGCAGATTTTAGTGATAAATATGGCTGTTTTTAAATGGGCGAGAAGTATGTATTTAGAAGTCGTTTTCCGTGTGGAACTGGACGTAAAGAATAGCACCATTTCTTGCCGTGTGAGAATAGCGATTATGATAAAACCCCCCTATAGGGGAAGTTTATGTCCAGCAGTGGGTGTCTTTTGGCTGAAATTAAGATAATGATCACAGAACAAATAAAGAGGTACCTCATTATCTGTTCTGTGATAATGATGGTGACATATAGTGACACCGGCTAACCAACGGCTTAACTTGCATACCGCACGAAGAGGTCTTGAGATTGAGGATGTCGCGAGATTGTTCGAAGGAGACACCGTGTCCCTGGCACATGGGCAACTGAAGGAACACGCGTGGGTTTTAGTCAGTAAAAGTCTGAGACGCCCTCCTGCTCCACCCAAGAGCGGGAGACGTCATTTGATGATTTATCATCCAAAAAAAAAAAAAAACTTTAGAGGTGTCGAGGGACACCCGGATGGAACGAAGTTCCTTTCGATTAATTAGTGAAAGAATGGTAATATATTTTTTTTTAAGTTATAATAATTTTTTTTTTTATTATTAACAAATATAATGTAATATAAACTTAATCAGTAGGCTCAATTTATCTCTACTTACCTAACTCCATCAGCAATATCCGGAACTTGTGCAGAAACACTGTCAGGATTCATTTTGTTATTATTATTTATTATGTACAAAAAACCTGTATACACTCAACAAAAATAATCGTCGTGACACCACACCGTTCAATGCGAAATAGAAAGACGAATCGAAAATAACTGACTTGCTTTCTATGAGAGAGAAAGAGAGAGACAGAGAAACACGCGCACGCCGCACGGCTTACAACTATAGCAAAAAGTGTCGTTACAACTTTTGGGCTTAATTTTTTCCGTCTAGCCCCATTTCGCAACGCGCGATAAGGAACTTCGTTCCAAAGAAAAACCTGGCACATGGGCAACTGAAGGAACACAGGTGGGTTTTAGTCAGTAAAAGTCTGACACGCCCTCCCGCTCCGCCCAGAAACGTCATTTGATGATTTCGTACCCACAAAAAAAAGAGTCTTTTTATGTAAACATGGTCACCCATCCACGGAAAAACCGCGGCAAGAGTACCTTAACCTGATCTAACCTAGTGTGACTTTTATTACTTAGCCACAGGTCAAAATCAAAGTAAAAGCATTTATTTCAATAAGGCCCAAAAAAGGCACTTTTGAACACAGGCTCTTCACCCTTATAAAAATTGCAAGTATTTTTATTAGATAAGGCTTACAATATTATGTCAGAATATTTAGACGATAATTTAGATCATCATCATCATCATCATTTCAGCCGTAAGACGTCCACTGCTGGACTTAGGCCTCCCCCAATTTGGGGGGCTTTGCCATAATCGCCACGCTTGGCAGGCGGGTTAACGATCGCAGTATGGTGGTAAAATGCATAGAAAAGGCTGCTGCCCATTCTCTAGTAAGTCCCTTAGTCGCGTTTTACGACACCCACGGGAAGAAATGGGGTGGTGTTATTCTTTACGTCCGGCACCACACGGTACCGATAATTTAAATGATAAAGTGGAATAGAGTTAAATAATTATAATTTAAGATTAATGTTTTTATGTATATTATATTTAAACCTAACATTTTTACGCTTTACTAGCAGGACATAGTGATACATTTATTAATATTAAGCAACATCTTTGTTAACCTATGACCACAAATAAAAGAGTTTGAGTTTGAAAAAGGTTTACCTGTGCAGAAAACATTTCTTTGAATTAAAACCAAAATCACGTAGATCGGATATGCAATTCTAGAATTAAGTGCATAAACGTGACACATTTCTCATGTTTCATAATGCAAGGATTAAAATTTATCTTCATTTCTGAAGCGAGCTGCACGATTATGTACTGACAAATGCACAGGTCCTTTCCTCAAAAGACCATTTCAGACACCAATCTACACGGTCTTCACATGATGTGAACAAGATTATGTCTGGACTTTAAAGGAGACTGTGACCTCTGAGTTTGTTTCGGCCTTTCTTCTCAGAGTAGTCAGATAGGAAACGCCGATCGAATCTAGTTTTAAAAATATTACTGACGTGTAAAAGTGTTTGTACAAACCTACTTGCAAAAATAAAGTCTTTTATCATTTATCATTATAAATATTATATAATGATATTGAAAACATTTTAAAAGAGTAGCAGTGGAGTTGCTTGCCCATTCTTCTCCTTACGAATCTACCTTTTGGAAGGGGCAACTACAATCAATTTTAATGTAAATGTTGACATTCAAAAGTGCCTTTTTTGTACCTATTTGAAATAAATGCTGTTTTTAGACTTTTTTGAAGATAAATTATAAAACCTGTAACCTCCTGCTTTTTCGAAGTCAGTTAAAATCGTGACCATAGCAGGCAGTATATGCAAACATCGGTACAACAGCGATAATGATTTAAATTTCCACCAACCGTATATCACAAAGGAACAAGATTCTAACCACCTCGTAGGATATATTAATAACGGACACGCAATCACGGAGACCCTAGGTTACCAGGGCTGCCACTTTAGCTATTATAGTAAATAATTCAGACCAGAAAAAAAACCTTTTTTTTTTGTGGGTAACAAATAATCAAATGACGTCTCCCGCTCTAAGCGGAGTGGAAGGGCGTGGCAGACTTTTACTGACTTAAACCCACCCGTGTTCCTTCAGTTGCCGATATGCCAGGGTCACGGTATCTCTTTTGAACTGATCTCGTGACCCTGGCAGGCATCGGTCCGAGGGAACCCCTTCATTTAAAGAAAAAGAAAACACGTACAACACGTAAAACACCCTTACGTGAAATATGATAATGTTGCCTTTTCTAAATGAAAAGATTAACTCATACTTATCAATGGAACTTACACGACATTTTTCATTTACATACCACTTAGGTACTAAAGAATGGGCAGCAGCGTTCTCTACGCACTTTACCACCATACTACGATCGCCAACCCGCCTGCCAAGCGTGGCGATTACGGCAAACCCACATCTTGGGAACTTACACCGTGTTCAAGAAAAAAACCCTTTTTATTGATTTTAATCATATACCAGTTCATTATTTGCCATGGTGTCATTAAACCCTAGAGTAGATATATTATATTTCCCGATAAATAGAACCTAAATTATAAAAAAAACTATTGTTTTTTTTTTCTTTAATAAACTGTGTCAACCCTATCCAGCCGTCCTGTTTGAACTCGGCCACAATCATGCTAATTGTAAAAAGCTCCATCTATTTTACTACTATCGCAACTACAAATAGAATTGTGTTCTGTATTTAGATTAGACATTTTTAAATAGAAAGGATCAGTGAACAGTGACTAACAAAAAGAATTAACAAGGCAGATGTGAGTGGAAACGCCAGGAAGGAACGCGTAGGAGGGCATATAGTGATCTTATTGGTGATGTTCTTCAGAAAGGTCAGGTGCGTAGTAATGGTAGCCCACGTGTTTGTATGACCAGATGTATGAACGCAAACGAGGCAAAAGGAGTGTGGGAGGATTGTAGCGGGTGGCGTTTTGTAGTTTCTGCCTAGACTAGATAATATGTATTTTTTTATAAACCAATTTTGTTTTAACCACAGTCCCCCACGCTAGTTCTCCCATTACGTAGTTGTGTTTACAAAATAATAATAGGTCTTTACCTATGAAAATACCGTCTTGTATGAAAAAATTAAACGAATTTTTGTCATGTATTTTTTATTTGTATTAATCGAAATAATCACCCATGCAATCAATGCATCTTTGTCAACGCAGTGGCAGTTTGATGCCCTTCTTAAAAAAATCAGCTGGACGGGAGGCAACAAATTCTTCAAAAGCATTTTGTACTGCCTCTCGGGTATTGATTTTTTTTCCCGCCAAGAAGTTATCCAAATTCTGGAAAAAGTAGTAGTCTGTAGGCACAAGGTCTGGTGAGTAGGGCGGATGACGGAGAGCTTCCAACCCCAGTTCTTGCAACTTGGAGACCGTCTGCTGTGCAGTATGAGGTCGCAAGTTGTCGTGCAGGAACAGTGGAGACGAGCGATTGACCAATGCTGGTTGGAGATGTGCCAGCTTCCCGATCATTGAGTTCAGTTCTTCACAGTACACATCTGCAGTAATGCTCACCCCGTTTGGTAAGAAGCTGTGATGAATCACACCGGCGCTAGACCACCAAACAGTGACCATCACTTTTCTAGTTTTCGTTTAGGGCATTGTTTAGGCGCTGAACCAGGATCCAACCAACTTGCTGAGCGCTTGCGGTTATCAAACAGAATCCATTTTTCATCGCAGGTAACAATGCGGTTCAAAATTTCTTCATTTGTGTGTCTGTTGAGCAGTGCATGGCACGTCTCGACGCGTACTTCGCGCTGGCGATCATTGAGTTCGTGGGGCACCCATTCGTCAAGCTTTTTTACCTTGCCAATTTGACGCAAATGGACCAATATTGTTTTGACGCTAACGTCGAAAGCTGCTGCTAATTCAGTCGTAGATTGTGTATCATCAGCTTCCACAATCGCCTTTAATTCGTCATTGTCGACCAAAGTCTTCGGACGACCGCGAGGTTCATTTTTCAGGTCGAAATTTCCAGAACGGAAGCGAGCAAACCAATAACAGGTGGTGCGTTGGTTTGTAGTGTTAGCTCCGTAAACGTCGTTGATGTTGCGTGCCGCTTGTGCCGCGTTGCTGCTACGACGGTACTCATATTCCATAATTACTCGAATTTTTAACGTATCCATGATGACGAAAAAGATTGAAATGCGATGAAAACTTAGAATAATAACGCATAGAACCGCAGTAGTTGCACGAAAAGTGAAGCCATTTCAAGGTAGCCTTTTAAGGCTAAGTACGACTTTCGGACCGTTAGTACAAAATACCAAGCGCTGTTGTAAAGAGCTCCCGCAATTTCACAAAAAAATGACGTACTGTGTAGTGAAAGGGTGTCACAACTCATCACATAACCACGGAAAACATTTAAAGATCCCATTTCACGGGTAACTATTGCCTAATATCATATATTTTTGATTAAAACATTCATTGAAACAAAATAAATAAATCGTAAATTTGACAGACGCCATTACAATAAAAGTGTTGCTAGGCAAAGAAAAACATTTTACCCCATTTTTTTGTTGTTATAACTATGTACTGCCAATTTTATTGCAAAATCACATTTAAGTTGGTATTTTTATTAGCCTAATACTATTGGGGGTCCCGCTTGCCAACCTAAGAATTTACCTATATTCTACATTCTACCTAAATTCTTGTTACCTAAGAATTCGATTCTTTTATGAATCCAAAAAAGATAATATTTCGCGAATAGCGTCATCAAAGCGGCAGTTGTTTAGAAAACAGGGTTATTAAGTAAGGTAGTTTAAGTAATCGATCTTGGTTTATAATAAATATTTTTAATTTCATGTTTTTTTTTAATAGTTTTTCTACACACGAATCCTGAAACAGTTCTATTTTTCACACTATTTGGGGAAAATGTCATTTACTTGCAACATTACTAGTTTGCTTCTGTGTGTGTCGGTGAATGTTTTTACGTGCCGCTTATGCACACATTGATTGTGTTGTTGCTTCAATTTTAAACGGAATTTTGAATGAAGCTATCTCTCTATGCATTATTACTCTAAGGATGAAAATGTAACACTAATCAATAAACAAATGACTACTTTTGGAAAAAGAATTCCATCTTTTTAAAATAAAATTAATTTGAAATTAGAATTCTTAGACAAACAAAAATTATTTTGATTTGAAATGGTCAGTACTGCAGAACGGCAATTTCATAGGTAAAGACCTAATAGAAACAGACACAATTGGAACAACAGCCTGCAGGACGTTTGCAAATGTTAGTTATGTGTGAGAATCTAACCAACTACTGTATAAACAGTGGTATAGTCCATCAGGCCGTATTTCGGCCATGACCGGCAATCTCAACGGAGACTCAAAAGTGAAATTTTCAAAGAAATTTAATATAAAAATGAATGCAGTAAAAGTAAACACTCCGTTTAGACAACGTACCTTAGTACCTTATGGTTAGGTGTACCGATTGTATTATTTTTTTTAAATATAATTGGCAAAATGTTGGTGTACTATAGGTACACCCGAAATGTTGATGTACTACAGGTACACCCGAAATGTGGGTGTACTTTAGGTACACCCGAAATGTGGATAGCACGCCTTCGGAGAAAGAAGACGTGTTGTTATGTTATGTTAATAAGGATGTCTGGAGTCCTACAATTCTTTTTAAATAAATAAAAAAATTATGTACGGCAAAACTGCTAAAAACTACAACAAAAAACTTTGAAAAAATTTAGAATTTCTTTCTTTCGAAAAAAATTATACTCTTATTTATTAATAATGTACTCTTTATTTATGCTCCCTGAAATCAGAATGATTCTACTTCTTCTAGAAAAAGGTGGCAACTCTACCTGACACTGATCTGTGGCTGTAAATTACAATAAACCGAAGAAAGTTTAAACTTCCCGGCCTGCCTTTTTTTTTTTTTTTTCATGATTGAAATCATGAAATGACTTCTCCCGCTCTGGGCGGAGCGGGAGGGCGTGTCAGACCTTCACTGACTAAAACCCACCCGTGTTCCATCAGTTGCCCATGTGCCAAGGTCACGGTATTTCTTTCAAACAATCACGCGACCCCGGCAGTCCTGGCCTGCCTTAGCATATAATCAATAAGTATATTATTATATTCCCATTTCTTCCCGCGGTTGTCTTAAAAGGCGACTAAGGGACTTACTAGAAAATGGGCAGCAGCGTTCTCTATGCATGTTACCGCCATACTGCGATCGCCAACCCGCCTGCCAAGCATGGCGATTATGGCAAACTTCCCAAAATTGGGGGAGGCCTATGCCCAGCAGTGGACATCTTTCGGCTGAAATGATGATGAAGTATATTAGAGCAGTGGTGGCCAGTGGTATCAGCCCCGACCTACAAGTTGTAGGTCGTCGATTCGAACCAAGGCAGGTGGTGTTCGATAGCGGACTCCCGGCCACCGTAGGCGCGAGCTTGCGGGCGGCGAGCAATGGGTAGCTCGTCGCCCGGTTAGGACCAAGCTCGGGTCGACGGCGCGTAGTGTTCCACGCGCGCCTCAAAGAGATGTCAGCAGAACTGAAGGGATCTGCTAGGACCGATGCCTGCCAGGGTCGTGAGATTGTTCGAAAGAAACACCGTGACCCTGGCACATGGGCATTTGAAGGAAAACGGGTGAGTTTTAGTCAGTAAAAGTCTGACACGCCCTCCCGCTCCGCCCAAGAGCGGGAGACGTCATTTGATGAATTCACACCCACAAAAAAAAAGGCAGGTGGTGTAAATCATTTCACCATCACTGTGCTCTCAAAACGGTGAAGGAAAACATTGTAAGAAAACCGACATGTCCAGGAACCAAAAATTGGAAGACATGTGACATCTACCAATCCGCACTGGGCCCGCGTGGTGGGTCATGGCCCACTCCCTCTCACTGACAGGAGGCCTGTGTCCCAGCAGTGGGAACAATATAGGCTGATCATCGTCATTCTCCAGTCCTTATCCCAATTTATTTATGGTCGGCGCAACATGTATTTTTCTTCCACACTTCTCTATTAGTCGTCATCTCAGTAGTCACCCCTTTTCTATCCATATCATAATTCGCACAGTCCATCCATCGTTTCTTTGGTCTCCCTCTACTCTTATAGCCATCGACATTCATACTCAATACTTTCCTCACGACATTTTCGTCATTCCTCCGTATCACGTGACCATACCATGACAAGCGATTCCCACACAACTTTTCAGTTATTGGTGCCACTTTCAGAGTTCCTCTTATGTACTCATTATGATGAAGGATATGACATGCATGAGTAGACAACAATAATCAAAATGTCAGTTAACTAATAATTTCAAATATCACCGCCATGGGGCGCCAAATGTGAAGACAATGAAAAGTTTTAAATGCCAAGAAGTTATCGTTGATTCTAGCAACATTATGACTTTTCAACGTAAAATATTAGTCTACTATTTATATAGTACTAGCTTTTGCCAGCAAAATAATATAAAAAACCACGGAGGTAATTTTGAACAATTATTCTAATCATTTTTTTAACCTTTTTAAATGAAACGCGATTATTTTATTTTCCTTCTACTTGTCAGGATCTTTAAAGTAAAGGGTAATTTTCAAATAGTCACAACTCCTAAAATATTTGACATAGAGCTTAGGTCTTGACATCACTTTTTAGGTAATACCTTAGTGCATCTAAAAAGTAAAAAAAAAATATTTTATCGGGCTAGTTTTTTGGAAAACAATTAAAAAGTAAAAAAAAAACAATCAAATTTTTACACACTTTTTAAGTTTCCAGTATTTTTTTAAGGTTTTAATGTGAGTTTTTGATAAACATTTTAGTGTGAACTTATTGCTAATTTTGCAGCTATCGAACGAAACCACTTTGATGCCTGTAAAACTTCTAATATCGCTAGATATGGCAAAATAAATGAACACAACCAAACTCAGTAAAAAAAAATGGCCGCCATTTCAAAACAGTAGGGGCAGAATGCCTTATTATGGTGGATTTTTCGATAAAATTGATCATATTGCTTCGCCTTAACGGGTCGGACACCGGTGACCAGATACACTGTATAAATCTTCCTCTTGAATCAGTCTGTCTATTGATGAAAACCGCATGAACATCAGTTGCCTAGTTTAAAAGATTTAAACGTACAGACGCGAGAATAGACTTTGTTTTAAAATAAAGATATCACGCCTGCAAATTGAAATTCAACCCAGTATTTATTTCAAACTTTTTCAAGCTTTTGCCCGCGGCTTCGCCCGAGTGGACGTCGGAAATTAACGCAGGAGGACGTACTACTGCGGTAATAATGTATTAATCCAGGTTATATAGGTAAGATATACTCTGTGTGCCATGCGCGTGGGCTGCGCGCGGTACTGGACAGTACTTGGACATTGCAACATTACTTTATTTTTCTAAAATAAAAGAATTTTTCTAAAATAAAAGTAGCCTAAGTTACTCCTTATTACATCAGCTACCTGCCAATAAAAGTCCGGTCAAAATCGGTTCAGCCATTTCAGAGATTAGCCGGAACAAACAGACAGACAGACAAAAGTTTAAAAACATGAATATTTTGGTGTAAGTACCGTATTTACTTTCATATGCTTTAAGTGAAAAGCTGTTAATTTGAAATTACAAACAGACACTTCAGTTTTATTTATTTGTATAGATAAAGCAATTAAGTATCCTTAACGATTGGGCAGAGGTGTGCCTATAGTCCACCCACCCATGAAATAGGTGGCAAGCCTATTGCCATCATCCGGTCAGTAATCCAGACCCTGGGCAGGACAGGCACTTTTGAATCGTCAAGGGTTTGTTTTTTAAGAAACAGCCGATTTTTTTCTGTTGTCGACAAAATAATCTACGCTACTCGTATGTTTGAGATCATTGTCCTCAATTCTCTGTTACAGTTTGCGCGTCGATCTCCCTGCCAGTCTGTGCTAAATAGGGTCTAACAAACCTATACCTGGTGTATCTATTCATACACGAAATATTTTAAGAGGTACACATGTAGGTGGTAAAGAAGCAACGGCAACGAAAAAAAAAAATTTAATGTATTTTTTTCAAAATTTAATATTTATAAATTATTTGACGCACATAAGAAATACTGGATCCTTCTTAATTTTTACGGCCCGAGACACCGCGGCCATGCTCGTACCGTCCGGTCGCCGCTCTCGCAGCGTCAGGCGGGCCATTCATAGAATTTGGAGTAAAGGTTATATGCAAAACGTCTCAAGCAGTTTTAAAATTATAATAATTACGAAAATTAAAAAACGCTTAGATAAAAAAAGTATTTTTGCTTCTATAGCTTTTTTACCACCTACAGGTGTACCTCTTAAAATATTTCGTGTATGAATAGATACACCTTATATACTTAATCATACTTTAAAAGGGTGTGATTCCAATTAGTACTTAATAAAAGCATTGTTAGCGCAACAAGAGCCCAGCGTGACGTTCGTCGTGAGTTCGCACCCTACTTATTGAACTATTGTTTTTGTGGTTATATTCATTTTGCTAAGAGCTTAAGTAATATTATTTAAATACTAGCTTCTGCCCATAACTTCGTCCGCGTAAATGTCGGTTATCGCGAACACTAGAAGTCGCGGAGTAAAAAGTAACCTGTATACTGGTACCGATTCCCTTGTTCACAAACTAAACTAAATTAAAGTTCAGTGCATCTTTTTCTTTGTATTTCATTAAGAAGAGGACAAAAGAAAATTTTTAGTTTAGTCCTGTCAAATTAATCAGCGCCTGTCACTACTCCATACAAGTTTAGAAGTGATTAAAAACTTGCCTACTAAAATTACGTCAATTTACGTCAAGCGCTGATTAATTTGACAAGACTAAACTAAAATTTATCTTCTGTCCTTTCCTTAATGAAATAGAAAGAAAAAGATGCACTGAACTTAAATTTAGTTTATTTTGTGAATGAGGGATTCGGCACCACTTTCTTGGGGTTTAAACTTACCTCGTACGGCGGCGAAGGTGAACGACCGAGCGTAGTTACTAGGATAGCTAAAAAAAAACGATAAAACACTCTTTTCTACCTAGTTGAACTAAAAATAGAAAATAAATAATAGTTTAAAAACTAAAAAAACACGCTTCCATATAAAACCAACCCAATGCTTTATTTTTTCATTTGTTTCTACTTTTTAGTTTGGTTTTCTATGGAAGATATTACATATTATTACAAAAATATATTACTATAGTTTTCGATATCAACACCCGACACATGGGTAAAGTATCGCCAGCTAAGTAGGATTAATAAATTAACAAGTAAGCCAAGTGAATGATGAATATTTTTTTTTGACAATTTTAAAACAATATTCTTTCGGAGTCTAATCAACACTTCCCATGCGGATACGGCCTCTGGGTGCTTGAACCTCCTTCCTTGGACAAACTGTTTACAAGAAGATCTACCACTAAGTATACAGTAGGTAAGCTAAACTTACCTCTTAAACTTTGAAGCAAGCAGGAGACTGGAAATAGTTACCTGCAATGAAAAGTTAAATACATAAACGTAGGTCAGTAATTCCCATTTCTACCTCCGGTTGTCGTAAGAGGCGACTAAGGGACTTACTAGAGAATGGGCAGCAGCGTTCTCTATGCATTTTACCACCATACTGCGATCGCCAACCCGTCTGACAAGCGTGGCGATTATGGTAAACAACCCAAATTATTATTCATTCATTTGTCGCGCAAATACTTAATGCAAATTTAAGACTTATATGGTTTTCACATGGAGCCCATTGTCCGAATGGAACCAAATTAAAATCGGACCATTCGGAAAGCACCAGCATTCACATAAAAAAAGAATCATCAAAATCAGTTCACCCAGTCAAAAGTTATGAGGTAACAAACATTTAAAAAAAATACAGTCGAATTGATAACCTCCTTCTTTTTTTGAAGTCGGTTAAAAATAGTCTAACCACGGACAACCGCGACAATCGTAGCTAAACTAAATACTCTTAAATGTGCATTGCAAAACAGTAGCCCATTTAAGTGTATACTATCACTATTTTGGCTAGAATAGGTTCCATACAAAGAAAAAATATGCTGTCGCGGACTGTGCTGACACGGACAAACTATCCCACGATACATTCTACATAATATACATACCTACATAAATTCACGCCTTTTTCCCATGGGGGTAAGCAGAAACCACGGAACGCCACCTGCCACGATCTCTACACACTCCTTTTGCCTCGTTTAAGTTCATACAATTGATCATACACACACGCCGGTTGCGAGTACTACGCACTTAACCTTTCTGAAGAACATCACCAATAAGGTTACTATATGTTCTCCTAGGGCGTCCCCTCCCGGTGTTTCCACTCACATCTGCTTTGTAAATACATTTTGTGAGCAGTCCTTCATTCATCCTCTCAACATGACCAAACCATCTAAGCATACAGTTTTAATTTTTTTCACAAATTAATCTTCTTTTAAAACCGCATCGTTGTCTTATCACATCATTCCTCAGCCTATCATTCGCAGTCACACCACACAGGCTCACAAAGAACGCATTTCCACTATTTGTTCTACTTTCATGCTTCTTTTGCCACACCCAACATTCACTTCCATACATAAGCGTAGGTCCTATACCAGCACACCATTGTGAACAACCAGTCGAGCCTTTTCAGACATTAACTAGTTGGTCACAATCGCATTCAATAATCATTTTTCAAATCGCTTTGTAATTAATGGAGTTCTGAAGCAACAAACATACACTCCGCGACAAAACTTTAGCACATTTACACATCTATACTTTAATATTATAAAGCTGAAGAGTTTGTTTGTTTGTTTGATTGAACGCGCTAATCTCAGAAACTACTGATCCGAATTGAAAAATTATTTTTGTGTTGGTAGCCTATTTATCGAGAACGGCTATGAGCTATATAACATCACGCTACAACCAAGAGGAGCGGAGCAGTAATGAAAAATGTTGCAAAAACGGGGAAAATCGCACGGATAGGCGATTCGACGCGACGGGAAGGGCCGGGGGAACAAGAAATTTTACGCGGACGAAGTCGCGGGCAGAAGCTAGGTTTTTATAATAATTTTTTAATGAAAATTTTTTTTTTTAGCTTTTCTATTCTACGATTGAAGCCGGTTAGTCAAAGCACTCATGTCAATGTTAGAAAGAGACAGCTATTATTTACTTATACTAGGTTCCGCGTAAGATCGTGCCGCTCGAACGGCGCGACAAAACTATAGCACGCATGCAGTGATCGATTGGCCAGCAAAGGATTAATACGTGTTGGTTTTGTTTTATGAATGCCATTCGTATTTCAAATTATTACGACTTTAAAATATCAATTTAATTTTTTATAATGCCTCGTGGAAAGAAACTTAGTACAAATGAAATTAAAATTGTCAATAATCTAAAAAAACAAAAAAAGAATGTGTCACAAATAGCAAATTTAATAGATAGATCTAGAAAAGTCATCGTGAATTATTTTAAATATCCGGAAAATTAATTTTTTTTTTAATCCAGGAGGCCGGCCAAGATTCATAAATGATAGAGATAGACGAGAAATTCTGCGAGTTGCTTCAAATTCTATGTTAACAGCAAACCAAATCGCGTCTGCAGCCGGTGTAAAAACAAATGTAAGAAATGTTCAACGTCTCCTACATGATGCTAGGCATTTAAGAAGTAAGAAAGTGTTACCGAAAGCACCTTTAAGTAAAAAACATAAAAACGAACATTTACAATTTGTCGAAGAACATATATCATGGAAAAAAAAGTGGCGTCATGTAATATTTTCGGATGCAAAGAAATTTTATTTGGATGGCCCTGATGGATATAAGTTGTACTATCACGATTTAAGAAAAGATCCGATGATTTTAAGTCGCAGACAATTCGGTGGAGGAAGTCTTATGTGTTGGGCTGCTATAAGTTTTGAAGGAAAGGTCGAAATAAAATTTATCTCTGGGAAAATGAATAGGTACTATAAGTTATGTAAAATTGATCGACGAACAGTTAGGCAAATATGGAACCCAAATTGGAGGCCAGAATTATATTTTTCAGCACGACAATGCTGCTCTTCATACTGCAAAACTCGTTAAAGACTATTTTTCAGAACACAATATACAAATTTTAAAGTGGCCAGTTAGCTCCCCTGACATGAATATTATTGAAAATTGGTGGGGTAAGCTAGCACGTGCTGTGTACTTAAATGGAAACAATTTAACAGTGTTGAACAACTAACAAATGCTATCCAAGATGAGTGGAAAATGTTAGGTCAAGATTATATTAAAAAACTATATGAAACGCTGCCGAAGAGACTGATTGAAGTTGTGAAAAATAGAGGAGGATGTACTCATTACTAAAATTAAAAACTTCCATCAATTCTTTTATTATTATTTTTCCCTAAATGTGCTATAGTTTTATGATCTGACGCGGAACCTATAAGGAAACAATAGTTGTCTCTTTCTTATATTTACATGAATGCCTTGATTAACCGTCTTCAATCATAGAATCGAAAAGCTACAAAAATGTTTTTATTAAGAGTTGCAATGAAAAATTTGTAGTGTGCTAAAGTTTTGTCGCGGAGTGTAAAAAAAAAACGAATAGAGAGTGTCATCCATTTTTTGAAGACGCTTTAAAAAAAATCCCATAAAGCATCGAACATATTCTCGCTGTGAATGTACAAAAAACAGTGAGGGACATGTAAATACCTCTACCTACACCCCTGGGAAATACAGGAGTGACGTTGTGTAAAAATCCAAGAAAACACAAGAAATAAACTCTAGTCAGTTTAGTGTCTCAAGAGTATACTACTGAATAAAAATACACATACGACTGTCAAGACCAATTTGCTCTGAAACTATTGATATTAAGCACAAACACACACACACACACACAAGACACTCACACAAGACACACACACAAGACACTCAAGTGGCTCCCTATTCGACTTCGCAGGAACTCTCGGATATTATGTTTACTATTCAACCTTCTCCACAATCCTAAAATTCCATCTTACTTGCGGGACCGTTTTTCCTACGCCCGTTCTTTAGATGCGCCACGTAGGTCGCATCTAAGAAACCTCCTGAAGTCCCCTCCCCACTCCACTGACTTCTACTCGTACTCCTTCACTGTGCACGCGGTGCGGTTATGGAATGCACTTCCGCCTGACATTAGGGACTGTCAAACAGTTGCAAATTTTAAAAGAAGAGTGAAATAACACTATCTTTCTGTTTCGACATAGTTGTGTTTGTACTTATTGTTTTAATTACAATTTAATGTTATCTAGTTTAGTAGTCTGTATGTATGTATGTTTGTTTGTATGTATGTATCTATGTATTTATGTTTGTTTGTCTTATATTATTTGATTAATTGTATGAAGTTAATATTTTTTATTATATGTATTTTATTTTCTCATACTGTTACACACGCTGTCTACATCTTTGTATCTTCTCTCCTATCGCAGGTGTGCTGGAAGAGATTTCTTTAGAAATAAGCATCACCTTTGTACAATTTTTTCTGTTTTTTCTTCTTGTCTGTTTATATTTGTGTGTACATAAATGGTTAAATAAATAAATAAATAAATAACTATGCATCATGTGGTGCCGGACGTAAAGAATAACACCACCCCATTTCTTCCCGTGGGTGTCGTAAAAGGCGACTAAGGGACTTACTAGACAAAGGGCAGCAATGTTCTCTATGCATTTTACCACCATACTGCGATCGCCAACCCGCCTACCAAGCGTGGCGATTATGGCAAAGCCCTCCAAATGGGGGGAGGAAGGGATGTTAGGGAGCCCCGTAAGTCCGTAACCGAAACTATCGGATATCCAATATAAAAATTTATCCGTAACCGTAACCGAATCCGAAATAAAAGTTTCGGATAATATCGGATTTGTTATTACATTTTTATTTTAGGTAGATTAGATAACACTTAATATATTATATTTATAATCATTTTTGTTTTAAATAGCTGTAATAATTACTCAAAGACTGATTGTAATTCCTACCAAATGGTGACATATAAATAAAACCATTTTATTAGCTATTTGTTTTTACTTTTGAAATTCCTTAAAAGTTTAATATCCGTAACCGAAATTATCCGAAACTAACGGATAATCCGAAACAATTTCATATCCGTATCCGTATCCGTATCCGGTAAAATAATCATTCCTACATCCGTAACCAATCCGTATCCGAAATTTCATATCCATAACATCCCTAGGAGGAGGCCTATGTCCAGCAGTGGACGTCTTACGGCTTAAATGATGATGTGAACAAAGAACTACGTTCGTTCAAACTCAAACAGAAAAATGAAGCTCCAAAACTAAGTAGGTACCTATAGAGAAGAAGGGCCAGGAAACTCTGTAGACACTGTTTTCAATCAAAAATGTTGTAACAAAAAGTTGATTACATAATTTATGTTGAAATTACATACATACATACAATCACGCCTTTTTCCCATGGGGGTAGGCAGAAACCACGGAACGCCACCTGCTACGATCTCTACACAATCCTTTTGCCTCGATTAGGTTCATACAATCGGTCATACACACACGCCGGTTGCGAGTACTACGCACCTGACATTTCTGAAGAACATCACCAATAAGTTCACTATAAGTTCTCCTAGGGCGTTCCCTCCCGGTGTGTCCACTCACATCTGCCTTGTAAATACCTTTTGTGAGTCGTCCTTCATTCATCCTCTCAACATGACCAAACCATCTAAGTTGAAAATAATTTATTCAGAAAGAGAGAACGATGTAAAAATACGTGCACATTAAATTTCTTCAAAACACAACATCTGTCAGTTAGTATTGTAATGTTCCCACTGCTCTCCGTGAGGGAATGGGCTATGATCCACCAGCGCGGGTCACTCCGGGTTGATAGATGTCACATGTCTTCGAATCTTTGGTTCTAAGTCATTTAATAAGTCATTTATTAATTTGTTTAAAACAGGTACAATAATGATGATATTTAAAGAAAATAAAAAGTGCGCTATGTCATGCCATTGGGCGTACAAATGTTTGTATGAAGTATAAAGCCAGCCAAGTCTCAATGATATACAATAAGCCTGAACAATAATAAAGAATTACATCGATGGCAGCAAAGTAAAAACGGACATCTACATTTTGATGAAAATGATTTTTTTACAAAAAATAGCTTATAATTAATCCAAAAATCCAATTTATGGAGAAGGTTATTTTAATGCATCATAGATTTCATGTTAATCGGTCCATAACTCTCGAAATTACCTTTATTTTTTACTAAATCTGCACTCCTGTAAAAATGCAATTTTGTAATGTTCGTTTCTACTTTGCTGCCATCGACATTATACAAAATAATAAATAGCAATTAAAATTAAAATCAATACATTGCATGTCCACACACAGAATAAGTCCAAATACAATAATGCCAATATGAAATACTATGTCAATATAAAATACCTATGTCAATATGAAATACTAATGTCAATATACAAAAAATATATCAAGGAAAATAGTACATTTATTTTATTGACATGTCAAAATTCTATTACTAAATTCAATTCTAGGACACGCCGGCTTACATTAAAGCAACCAAACGACTGTTACGTTATGGTTTTAAGAAATTCGTAAAAAAATATTTAAGTTCTACGAAACATTACAAACATCTGATCGACGCGGTACACTCACCAATTATAGGCATAAAACTTCACCCATCGAATGACAACGTAAAAAAGAAACAAGCGACTGCCTTAAAAAAACATTACATAGTGAAAAATAACTTTAATTTCAGAAGTCGGTGTGTTAGGGTCTGTATTTTAGACTAGCTTCTGCTCGCGACTTCGTCCGCGTTAAATTTCTTGTTCCCCCGACCCTTCCCGTCGCATCGAATCGCCTACCCGTGCGATTTTCCCCGTTTTTGGAACATTTTTCATTACCGTTCCGCTCCTCTTAGTTATAGCGTGATGCTATATAATCACCTTCTGTTGCTGAGTCTTTGCTTATTGAAAATGTTAATGTTTGCGATTCGGAATTTCATTTTGAACATATTACTTGTAAAGATATAATTAAAACCTTCCACACTTTAAATGTAAAAAAGACTGCAGATCTGTGGGGTAATTCTGTAGAAGTCGCCAAGTCTATTATTGACATTGTAGCACCTACTTTAGCTCTTATATTTAATAATTGTATTGAGTGTGGGGAGTTTCCTGATCTTATGAAGAATAGTAAAATAATACCTTTATTTAAATCTGGTAGTACATCAGACCCCACTAACTATAGACCTATTTCAGTACTACCTACGTTCAGTAAATTTTTTGAGAAATTAATTTTAGATCAGTTGCAACGATTTTTTAATAAACATAAATTATTACATACCAAACAGTTCGGTTTTACAAGGGGTCGTTCAACTACCGATGCCGGTGTTGAACTCCTAGAACATATTTATAATGCATGGGAAGATAAATGCGATGCTTTGGGCATCTTTTGTGATTTATCTAAAGCATTCGATTGCGTTCTTCATGAAACTTTAATCAGGAAACTCCGCCACTACGGGATCCGGAACAGAGCTCTGGATCTTCTTACTTCATATTTGAGTAATAGGATTCAGAGTGTCGATGTCAATGGAAAAAGGTCTCCCGGTTCTATCGTAACAATGGGAGTCCCACAGGGCTCAATTCTTGGTCCTTTTTTGTTTCTTATTTATATTAATGACTTGCCTTACCTTATAAAAGATAATCATAATATACTTTTATTTGCGGATGATACTTCACTTTTGTTTAAACTTAAACGTCAGCAAGTGGATACTGACGATGTTAATAGCGCGATCTCAAAAGTAGTTCACTGGTTCAATGTAAATAATTTGCTTCTTAATGAAAAAAAAACCAAATGCATTAATTTTACGCTACCTCACGTTAGGTAAGTGAAAACGAATGTGTTGGTGAAGGGCGAAGAATTGAATCCTGAAGATAGCACTGTATTCTTGGGCCTAACTTTAGATACCAAGCTTAAGTGGGGCCCGCATATAGATAAATTGTCGAAAAAGCTAAGCTCCGCTGCATACGCTGTTAGAAAAATTCGGAATTTAACTGACATAGAGACAGCCCGTTTAGTGTATTTTGCCTACTTTCATAGTGTAATGTCGTACGGTATTCTGTTGTGGGGAAATGCCGCCGACATTCAGACTATCTTTGTCTTGCAGAAAAGAGCTGTTCGATCAATTTATAAATTAAGCCCGAGACACTCACTCAGAGAGAAATTTAAAGAAATTAATATAATGACTGTGCCTTCACAGTATATTTTGAAAATCTTTTATATGCCCATAAGAATATTAAATTGTTTAAAAAATTCAGTGATATCCATAATATAAATACTAGGAATAAACACAAATGTATTGTACCTTCAACAAGGCTCAAGAAAATAGGTGGCTCATTCAGATGTCAATGTATACGCTTTTATAATAAACTTCCAAGCCATGTTCAAGATCTAAGTCTCAATAAATTTAAATCATTCATTAAACGTAAGTTGTGCCAGAAAGCCTTTTACACTGTTAAAGATTATATTGAGGACAAAAAAGCTTGGGATTAAGCTGCTCCAATTTTTAATTTTTATTTTTAAATTATTATTGTACTGAATGATATTTTTTATTTTTATTATTAATTACTTTCCTTTTTTTTATTAATTTTTTATTGGGAATATACACTTTGACATTTTGATTATTGCTTCTACACTTTGACATTTTGATTATTGCTTATACACTTTGACATTTTGATTATTGCTTATACACTTTGACATTTGATTATTGTTTACACTATGACATGAATATATACTTTCAGAAGTATAATATTATTATTATTATTTAAGTGATTTTGAATGTGAGGACTATGTAGGTGATGTTTGTTTTTTTTTTTATATCTCTCTTACTCATTCCATTTTAATGATAATCTGGCAGTTTGAGTACTTAATGCGGCCTACCAAAATGTCCATTCTTTGGTATTGTTCGTCGAATCTTTGTGCTCCTTATGTTCTGAGTTGAGCTGCAAGATTACTGACAAATGCGTGCATTGACTGGACAGGTCCACTCAATCTGTATGGTTCTTTCCTCAAAAGACCATTTCAGACACCCCCATGTACATGGTCCTCAAATGATCAGACCGGGACTATTTCCTGATTTTGTATACACATTGACATTGATGAATTTTACTTATACAATGACATGAATATTTACTTTTAAGTATTATATTGTTTTAATTACCTATTGTAAATGTGAAGACGAAGTGGGTGTTCTTTTTTTTTGGTTTCCTTTTCTTCTAATTTAATTTTTTACATTGTCTGGCAGTTTGAGTAATTTGTGCGACCTTCACAAATGTCCTTTCTTTGGTATTGTTCGTCGAATCATTGACCTCCTTAAGTTCTGAGTGGGGCTGCATGATTACTGACAAATGCGTGCACTGATTGGACAGGTCCACTCAAGCTGTGTGTTCTTTCCTTAAAAGACCACTTCAGACACCAATCCACATGGTCTTCACATGATCTGATCAAGATTATGTCTGGACTTTAAAAGAGACTGTGACCTCTGAGTTTGTTTCGGCGTTTCTTCTCAGAGTAGTCAGATAGGAAATGCCAAACTCATCTAGTTTAAAAAAAAAATTGATTGACGTGTAAAAGTGTTTGTACAAACCTACTTGCAAAATAAAGTCATTTATCATTTATCATTTATAGCCTTTCTCGATAAATAGGCTACCAAACACAAAAAGATTTTTTCAATTAGGACCAGTAGTTCCTGAGATTAGCGCGTTCAATCAAACAAACAAACAAACTCTTCAGCTTTATAATATTAGTATCGATTTTTTGGTATGTACCCCTGCACTAATCTAACTGCGTTATTCATCCAATTGTCGCGCACGTACTTATTGCAAATTTAAGACTTATATGGTTTTCACATGGATCCCATTGACAAAATGGAATCAAATTAAAATGGGACCACACGGGAAACACCAGCTTTCAAATAAAAAAAAACCGGCCAAGTGCGAGTCGGACTCGCGCACCGAGGGTTCCGTACAAACCTGTAGGTATTCACGGTTTAGGCTTGTGTTTATGAAATTAAATCCTATTTTTTTAATTTTTATATTTGAGTTGATTGAATGAAAGGTAAATTGCGGTTTACGATTTATGACGTATAAAAAAAAAACTACTTACTAGATCTTGTTCAAACCAATTTTCGTTGGAAGTTTATATAGCAATGTACATCATATATTTTTTTTAATTTTATCATTCTCTTATTTTAGAAGTTACAGGGGGGGGACACACATTTTACCACTTTGGGAGTGTCTCTCGCGCAAACTATACAGTTTAGAAAAAAATGATATTAGAAACCTCAATATCATTTTTAAAGACCTATCCATAGATACCTCACACGTATGGGTACGATGAAAAAATTTTTTTTGAGTTTCAGTTCTATGTATGGGGAACCCCAAAATTTATTGTTTTTTTTCTATTTTTGTGTGAAAATCTTAATGCGGTTTACAGAATACATCTACTTACCAAGTATCAACAACATAGCTCTTATAGTTTCGGAAAAAAATGGCTGTGACATACACGGACAGACAGACAGACAGACAGACAGACAGACAGACATGACGAACATGACGAATCTATAAGGGTTCCGTTTTTTGCCATTTGGCAACGGAACCCTAAAAAGAATCTTCAAAATCGGTTCACCCAGTCAAAAGTTCTGAGATAACAAACATAAAAAAACAGTCGAATTGAGCACCTCCTCCTTTATTGAAGTAAGTCAACTTCAAAAACTTTTTCCAAAAAAAAAACAACCGACTTCCTTAAAAAAAACACTACAAAGTCAAAAACAACTTTAATTTCGAAAGTCGGTGTCTTAGGCTCTGTATTTAAGGTTTTTGCCACCGACTTCCGAAATTAAAGTTATTTTTGACTTTGTAGTGTTTTTTTAAGGAAGTCGGTTGTTTTTTTTTTTTGTAATAAGTTTTTATTTTTTTACTTTTTAGTTGTGGTAGATACTCCGCACTAATCTAATCGCGTTATTCGTTCATTTGTCGCGGAAATACGAAATGCAAATTTAAGACATATATGGATTTCACATGGACCCCATTGTCCAAATGGAACCAAATTAAAATGGGACCATTCGAGAAGCACCAGCTTTCAAATAAAAAAAGAATCATCAAAACCGGTTCACCCAGTCAAAACATATGAGGTAACAAATATAAAAAAAAATTAAAAAAATTACAGTCGAATTGATAACCTCCTCCTTTTTTTGAAGTCGGTTAAAAAAGGAGGAGGTGCTCAATTCAACTGTTTAAAAAAAAAATCGTGTTCGATATCAATTCTCAACACGTGGGCAATTCATCATCATCAACAACATTTCAGCCGTAAGACGTCCACTGCTGGTCATAACCCTTCCCCAATTTGGGGAAGTTTTGCCATAATCGCCACGCTTGGCAGGCGGGTTGGCGATCGCAGTATGGTGGTAAAATGCATAGAGAACGCTGCAGCCCATTCTCTAGTAAGTCCCTTAGTCGCCTTTGACGACACTCGCGGAAAGAAATTGGATGGTGCTGTTCGCACGGACGATGGGTAAATTAATGACACGCCTTACTGTGCAACAAAAGATGGATAATTTTACGGTATCCTAAGTTTGGGCAGCGCCTTTACCTCTGAACTTCACCATTCATTATACAAACACAATAAAAACACTTTGCCATAACTAAAAACTCACACTTAAAAAACTATTTGCACTTAAAAACTGCCATCACAAACAACTACCAACCTTACCACCCTCAAAACAACTCACCAATTTCTTTTAAACCCAACAAATAACCCAATTTGCGTACTACGAAGCTTCTGCAAATGATTTTCGACTGTTCGTTAGTTGTTTTAAAGTGTGAATTTGGTTGTAGTGTACATCAGTGGGGTTCTGTGGTACGTGTAATGCAATAGACTATGGTTTTTACTTTGATTTCCTACCATCATATGTCATGGGGGTGGCGATGGCGTGGGGGACCATCAAATGTCATTATGGGGTGGGCCCATCAGTTTAAAGCTTTTAACAAAAATAGGATAAGCAGAAATGTTGATAGTGAGTTTTTAAAGTTGTAATTTGATTTGTGACTTGGTATAGTGGTTGCAAATGCTACTGCGGAGTGTCTTAGGTTCGATAATTAAGTCAGATAAAGTGTTAAGGCGAAGGTTGACTTGCACTCATCACCAACAGCCTATAATGTCCCCACTGCTGGGACACAGGCCTCCTCTCGGTGAGAGGGAGTGGGCCATAATCCACCACGCGGGCCCAGTGCGGGTTGGTAGATGTCACATGTCTTCGAATTTTGGGTTCTACGACATGCCGGTTTCCTCACGATGTTTTCCTTCACCGTTTTGAGAGCAATGGTGATGAAATAATTCACACAAAGTAAAGTGCCTGCTTGGATTCGAACTCTCGACTCGTAAGTCGCGGTCGTTACCACTGTACCACCACTGCTCTCGACTTGCACTATTGTATGTAAATTACACTAATTACAGGCAAGATACTAAAAATCCATTACTAACTGTAAAATAAATACAAAAAACAAAAGTACACTTAGGCGTCGAAGTACTCGTCCGCATCACTGTCATCTGAAAACGTGCCCAGAAGACTGGCAGCATTGCCACGTTGAATGGCAATGCTAATTCTCTGGCTAAAGAATGACCGAGCCTTCTGGTCACGTGAAGTGTCGACCAGTCGATGAGATATTTCCTTAAAAAGGAGACGCGCACTCGAGCCTTATGACCCGAGCGTTTCAACCCGAAACAGCTGAAAACTGTAGTTACCTATAAGGTTACAGTATTTGCGCCGCTTGAGAATTTTATTCAGTACCTGGTACTTGTTGACAGTCCTACACTGTTCTCTCATACGTATTAACACTGTAATTTGAAACCATTGTAAAAGCCAATTTATTTAAAAGAGTAACCGTGTAGTTTCTTGCCGGCTGTTCTCCATAGGAATCAACAAATTGGAACCGTGCACCTAGCTTCTGATATTTCATAAGTGCCCATGTAGGCTTATGTGAAAAAAAAAAAACCGGCCAAGTGCGAGTCGGACTCGCGCACCGAGGGTTCCGAACAAACCTGTAGGTATTCTCGGTTTATGTATAAGGTTTATGTTTATGAAAATAAATGTTTTTTTTTTTTTAATTTTTATATTTCAGTTGATTGAATGAAAGGTAAATTGCGGTTAACGATTTATGACGTCTTAAAAAAAAACTACTTACTCGATCTCGTTCAAACCAATTTTCGGTGGTAGTTTACATGATAATGTACATCATATATTTTTTTTAGTTTTATCATTCTCTTAATTTAGAAGTTACGGGGACACACACACACACATTTTACCACTTTGGAAGTGTCTGTAGCACAAACTATGCAGTTTAGAAAAAAATGATGTTAGAAACCTCAATACCATTTTTGAAGACCTATTCATAGATACCGTATGGGTTTGACGAAAAAAAAATTTTTGAGTTTCAGTTCTATGTATGGGGAACCTCAAAATTTATTGTTTTTTTTTCTATTTTAGTGTGAAAATCTTAATGCGGTTCACAGAATACATCTACTTACCAAGTTTCAACAGCCTAGCTCTTATAGTTTCGGAAAAAAGTGGCTGTGACATACGGACGGACAGACAGACAGACATGACGAATCTATAAGGGTTCTATTTTTTGCCATTTGGCAACGGAACCCTAATATTTTGATTTGATTTGATTTGAGGGTCTCAGCAGCCGCAGCAGCGGCGCCAGCACAGCCCGCCGTGCTAGAAACATGAGATGGCGCAAGGGTGTCGACACAGGTTGCGTCCCACACCAGAGGCCTATCCGCCACTGCCAGGGTCGCGAGATTCATTCGAAAGAGGTATCGTGGCCCTGGCACAGGCAACTGAAAGAACACGGGTGGGTTTTAGTCAGTAAAAGTCTGACACGCCCTCCCGCTCCACCCAGAGCGGGAGACGTCATTTGATGATTACCCACCCAAAAAAAGGCCTACCCACCACGGTTGTATGATGATTAAAATAAGATTCGCAATCGTAACATATCTAGACACACGGTAGCGTGTCAAGCCAAGTTCAAGTAACAGAACTGGCGAGCAGCACCGTGTGTAATATTACACGAACCATTTGGAGCCACTTTTGACCCCCTCATAACTCAAAAACTGTTTCACATAAACTTGTCAAATTTGGCTCATATAGTGAGACTTGCAAGATACATATGTGCTCTAAATTTCATAAACACATCTCAAACGGTTATTTAGATATTAACGTCCAAAAATCGTCATTTTTATCACTGACTGACCTATAGATCAAAACTCTAACCCAGTTCCAGATGATCTAGAAAGTTCAAATTTGGCATGCAGATAGGTAATTAAGTGAAAACCAAGGAATGAATCAGAAACTGGTAAATTTTTATCATTTTATTATAATTTTTCACTTAATTGATTCTATTAGGAACACTTATTACAAAAACCATTTGGTATTAAATTTGTTATAAATAAGTACCTACTAATAATTTATGTACAAAAAGTAATGATATCCCATCAAAAACATAAATGTGAAATGAGAGCCAAGTTCAATATATGCCTTGGTTGTTGACTTCAATGACAAAAGCAGTGAGATCTAAATGGGTGCCAAGTGCAATGGTCAGTCCTGAAATTTATTTGTAACTACATAAAATATAATTTCTTCTTATATTCTTAGGATAATATATTGTAGGTCTGACTTGGCTAGTTTTCATATACGAATTATATTATAGCCTTCGCAAATTCTAAGCCTGTTACTTGTCGGTTCTTATTTTATTATTCCGAAAATTTAATAGTTCGTATATGAGAACTAGCCAAGTCAGACCTTAGGCTACAATATATTATCCTAAGTTATAAGAAGAAATGATATTTTATGTAGTTACAAATAAATTTCAGGACTGACCACTGCACTTGGCACCCATTTAGATCTCACTGCTTTTGTCATTGAAGTCAACAACCAAGGCATATATTGAACTTGGCTCTCATTTCACATTTATGTTTTTGATGGGATATATGTTTACAGAATTATTATCACAATTTAAATCATCAATACAACCCTCTAAATTCATTCTTCATCCGTCTGCCTTTTCCCAACTATGTTGGGGTTGGCTTCCAGTCTAACCGGCTGCAGCTGAGTACCAGTATTTTACATGGAGCGACTACCTATCTGACCTCCACAACCCAGTTACTGGGTAATACGATACCCCTTGGTAAGACTGGTTGTCAGACTTTCGGACTTCTGACGACCCGTAACGACTGTCTAAGATCTACGAAAGACAGCCGGGACCAACGGCTTAACGTGCTTTCCGAGGCACGGAAGGGTCTTGGTATGTTAAGATGTTCACCCACCCACAGACCAACCGCGGCAAGCGTAGCTTAACCTGAAAAATCGACCCGTGCGGCTGTTATTACGTAGCCACAAGCCCTTTATTTTAATCCTATTTTATGACTTTTTCATAAAATAGCCATGCAATAGGAGGGATTCAATGATATAGATATCCATCGCTTACAGTTCGCTAGCTAATTTAAATTGACCTTGTAGAGACACGAATAGTGACTTCAATTTTACAAATAGGTATAGAAGACATAGAAATATACGTAGATGTGCGTTTTATTTGTGCATTAGGGGCCATCCATTCATTACGTCACACAAATTTCATGATTTTTTACGGTCCGAGACACCGCAGCCATGCTCGTGGCGTCCGGTCGCCGCCCTCGCAGCGTCAGGCGGGCCATTCATAGAATTTGGAGTAAAAGTTTTATGCAAAACGTCTCAAGCAGTTTCAAAATTATAATAATTACGAAAATTCAAAAACGCTTAGATAAAAATTTCTTTTTGCTTCTATAGCTTCTTTACCACCTACAGGTGTACCTCTTAAAATGTTTCGGGTATGAATAGATACACCTTATATATATAATTCTACTGTACGTGTGTATGTCACTGAACTCCTCCTTAACGGCTGGACCGATTTGAATATATTTTTTTTTGTACGCGTTTGGGTGGCACTCTGGATGGTTTAGATTCACTATTGGACCCGGTAGGTGGCGCTGCTATCGAGTTCTAGGAAACAGGACAACGTCTGTATGGTCAGCTAGTATTATTATCTATACTAATATTATAAAGCTGAAGAGTTTGTTTGTTTGTTTGGTTGAACGCAGTAATTTCAGGAACTACTGGTCCGAATTGAAAAAAATATTTTTGTGTTGGGTAGCCTGTTTATTGAGGAAGGCTACAGGCATATAATTATATAACATCACGCTACGATCAAAAGGAGTGGAGCAGCAACGAAAAATGGACGAAAACTGGCAGACAATTCGATGCACCGGGAAGGCTCAGGGGAGCAAAAATTTGACGCGGACGACGTCGTGGGCAGACGCTAGTCTTACAAATATTGTAATGTTAAAGATGTTTGGATGTTTGTTACTCAATCACGCTAAACGGCTTAACGGATTAAGATAAAATTTGGAACACAAATAGTTTTTATAAACCTGGATTAACACATATGATAATTGTCTCCGTGGCATAAAACTCAATTTTAACATTTACCTACAAGTTTCTTACAAAAATCAAGTTTACCATGTTTTTTGTTTACCTACCTTATTTCAAATTATGTTGCACCTACTTTGCTTTGTTAATTATTATTAACAAAGCAAAGTAGGTGCAACATAATTTGAAGTAAGATTCTTTTGCTACTAGGAAAATTGATTTTGTCACAAGTCTGCTACTATAAACTGTATATTTACAGAGAAAGAGAAAATCTGTCCCACCGTAATACAGTGTATACCAAGTACGGGGAACAGAGTGATTCAGTTCTGTGCTAACAAGCATAATATGTACTTACAGATACTTCAGACAAGAATGTTACCTACCTGTACTGCTTATGTGATACTTATTGAAATTGTGCTAGCTTGTTTTTTTATTTGACAAATAAAGTTTTTTTTTTAATATAAATTTTGTCACCCACGCGTCTGAAGTCGCTGGCAAAAGCTAGAGTAGATATTATTAATGTAGAAGTTTGTATGTTTGGATGTTGCTTACTCTATCACGAAACGGTTGAACAGATTTAGATGAAATTTGACACACACACACCGTGACATTTTATTCGTCATACAAAGGTTGTCCACTCAATGTATCCGACATAATATACCTCTAGGCGTGATTAAAAATAGTTACTATTAATTAAGATAATAGGTACGAAGAAAAATAAATAATGCATTAGAATATTGAAACATCCTGTTACGTATCAAACATACCAACCCAATGCACGAGTCGAGTAGATTATTCCATCTCCATTTTCCATGAGACAAAATATCAAATTTCAAACTATGTCATGCGTCATCATAATGAATGATATTTTTATTTTCAGTTATTCAAATGTTAATTTTTTTCTTATGGATGTGTAGTAGTCATTGGATACTTGGAGTGGGCTGCCGTTGTAAGACTATTAAAATGTCACGGTGTTTAGTTTAAAACCTGTTTTAACACCTTATATACTTAGACGTACTACCTGGAGTACGTCTCCTTAGGATTATTTTCGACCTCCACCCGGACAAAGAAGTTAGCAACAGCTAGTAAACCATATTTATCTCTTTCCCTTAAATATTCTCCTCACCACTGTTTAAGACTACCCCTGTGAGTCCCTCTTCTCTCGTATTATACTATAAAAAGGTTTAAACCCCTAGGGCCAACGTTTGCGAACAAATTGCGTTAGAGACGATCTCAAATCAAATAGGGTTTGATAAAAGGTTTATTCTATTGATCGAGAACTTTCCTTGTAAGTATTGCATCAATAGATATAGTCTGTGCCAGATGTGAAAAAAATAAAAGTCGTTCAACCCGCCTTCGAATGTATTCAAATACTTTGTCACATCTGGCACAGACTATAGATGGGTTTAGTATCCGGGTGAGCAGTCGTGTCGAATGTTCCCACTGCTGGGACAAAGGTCTTCGAGACGGAGTGGGCTGTAATACACCGCGGGGTCCCAGTGCGAATTGGTAGATGTCACATGTCTTCGAATTTTTTGTTCTAGGACATGCCGGTTTCCTTCACCGTTTTAATCTGTACTATCTATAGTATCTATAATAATATTAGAGCAGTGGTGGCCCAGTGGTAACGGCAGCGACTTACGAGTTGTTGGTCGTGAGTTCTAACCCGAGCAAGCGGTGCTCTCAAAACGGTGAAGGAAAACATCGTGAGGAAACCGGCATAACTTAGAACCCAAAATTCCAAGACATGTGATATCTACCAACCCGCACTGGGCCCGCGTGGTGGATTATGGCCCACTCCCTCCCACTGAGAGGCGGCCTGTGTCCCAGCAGTGGGAACATTATAGACTAATGATGTTGATACTAATATTATAAAGCTGAAGAATTTGTTTGTTTGGTTGAACGCGCTAATGTCAGGAACTACTGGTCCGAATTGAAAAATTATTTTTGTATTGAGTAGCCTATTTATTGAGAAAGGCTATAAGCTATATAACATCACGCTACAATCAAAAGGAGTGGAGCAGTAATGAAAAATCTTGCAAAAACAGGGAAGAATTATTCCTTCTGAGAGATTCCAAAAATGGACGAAAAATGGTAGGCAATTCGATGCGACGGGAAGGGTCACGGGAGCAACAATTTGACGCGGACGATGTCGCGGGTAGAAGCTAGTACCCCTATATAATACTGGTTTAAAAACAGATTAAAATTGAAAAGGCTTTCAGGCAGCGAGGGTGCTTTTGTAACAGAAGGGTTCTTCCGATTGTGAATTCACAAAATAAGGAATTATTTATAATCCTTGAGAAATATCGCAGGTCCCGTCGATTGAAGAGGATGTCTTAAATACGTTGTCATTAAAAAACCATTAAATAATCATTGGGTACCTTTATACCTTCCAAACAGGTTTAATGAGAGACCCTCAATAATAGATTACGTGTTCTTAAAACGAATAGAATAACATACATCTAGACAAATAAATAAAATCGGAGTGTCTGTTTGTAATATTAAGATAACCACTTTTTACTAAGTGTATATGGATGTATACAAGGTACATATACCAAAACAATTTTTTTTACAGTTTTTGTCTGTCTGTCTGTTTGTTCTGGCTAATCTCTGAAATGACTGTACCGATTTCGACGGGATTTTCACTGGCAGATAGCTGATGTAACAAGGAGTAACTTAGGCTACTTTTTATTTTAGAAAAAAAATATAGGATGTCACGAAAAAAATATAAAACGAATGAAAAACTTTTTGTTAAATACCACGCGGACGAAGTCGCGGGTAACAGCTATTACCTATATAACCTGGATTAACACATTCTTACCGCGGTAGTACGTCCTCCTGCGTTAATTTCCGACATCCACGTGGGCGAAGCCACCGCTAGTTTTACCATCAATTTAAAATTTCGTCAAATCGTTGAGCTCCTTAAGTTACAAGTTGAGCTGCACGATTAGTGACAAATGCTTGCACTGACTGGACAGGTCAACTCAGTCTGTGTGGTTCTTTCCTCAAAATACCATTCCGTTCACCTATCTACATGGTCTTCACATTGTGACCAAAATTATGTCTGGACTTCAAAAGAGACTGTGACCTCTGATTTTATTTCGGCCTTTCTTCTCAGAGTAGTCAGATAGGAAACGCCGACCTCATCTAGTTTAAAAAATATAATTAACGTGTTAAAGTGTTTGTACAGATGCCAGCACATCAAGGTACCCGAAACTGTCAAATTCTCCAAATCAACCTTGAACCTAATGCTTTAGCGATAAAGTTGAAAATCTATTAAAGAAATTTGACAGATTGTAGTAGCTTGATGTGCTGGCCTCTGTACAAACCTACTTACATAAATTAAATCATAATGTATCTATAATTCTGCCCGCGACTTCGTCCGCGTCAAATTTCTTGTTCCCCCGACCCTTCCCGTCGTCGTCGCGTCGAATCGCCTGCCCGTGCGATTTTCCCCGTTTTTGCAACATGTTTCATTACTGCTCCGCTCCTCTTGGTTGTAGCGTGATCTTATATCCTATAGCCTTCCTCGATAAATAGGCTACCCAACACAAAAATATTTTTTCAATCCGGACCAGTAGTTCCTGAGATTACCGCGTTCAAACAAACAAACTCTTCAGCTTTATCTATACTATATAAAAAAAAGTTTTATAAAAAGTAAAAATCGTTTATTTCAATATTAAAATTACATTTTTGAGGTAGCGTTGGTCCCAAACTAGGCACAGCCTGTATCTTGGGCACCATCTTTACATATTATAAAATAAAGTCACTTCGCTGTCTGTCTGTCCCTATGTATGCTTATATCTATAAAACTACGCAACGGATTTTGATGCAGTTTTTGTTAATAGATAGAGTGATTCAAGAGGAAGGTTTATATGTATATAACATGCATAATATAGTAAAGTAACGCTGATAATTTTAGAGGTTTCTAATGTGATGTCATAAATAAACACATTTTTTTGCGCTTACATTGCGAACGCTGGCTGAACCCTACGAAATAGCTCAAAATAATGTACTACAGTATTGTACACCTTAAAAAGTTCTACAAAAAAGTCCGCGATGGTATATGTCTAACTCTTAGGGATAACCCATAATAACCATTTTTATCCTTTACTTTTTACGAGAAATAATGGCTTATTTATGAATGCGATTTTAAGCAATACAGCATTAATCCTTATGCAATTAAGTACCTTAAATAAATTGTGCATTTCATGTAGATCAAAATTGCCCTTTACAGCATATCATTAAAATTAATATTTTAGAAGATATCAGAGATTATAATAAAATCGCCGCAGAGCGGCTAGCGGGCCTTCCCGCGTCCGGCCGTCCCGGTTGGTAGCGGTCAACCAGGACTGGGGATATTCGTATCATGTGTGTTCGAAGTACTCAAAATAAACCTAATTGTATTATTCCAAGTAAGAGACCGCGAAATATGGCTTAGATGTTTAGATTTTTGGATGGATTTGGATTTTTGGTTATCCTGGATACTTACCATATACATAAGATACTTTATCCCGGTAGCAGATGAATAAATGTTTAATTTGGTGTCTGGTAAATAATTGAGTGTCTGTATAGGTAGAATAGGAGCGTTAAGAAAAACCAGTAAGACTTATATTAAATTTAATCCAGCCCTATGTCGCAGTCTTCTTACTCTGAATACTATTAGTTTTATTTTAAGTACATCAAACACACAAGATATGTAAGGATCGTAGCAGGTGGCGTTCCGTAGTTTCTGCCTACCCCCATGGGAAAAAGGTGTAATTTTATGTATTTATAACATGGATTAATACATTCTTACCGCGGTAATACGTCCTCTTGCGATAATTTCCGACATACACGCGGGCGAAGCCGCGGGCAAAAGCTAGTTATACATAAAAACATTAGTTGAAATTTACGACAAATAAAAGTAGTGGTTAGAAGTAGTTAGCCTCTTAGAGACTACAAAAACTAAAATTACAAAAATAAAAAAAAATAAACTACTTCAGGCATGAAAAGAAAATACATCAAATTCCTATATCTATAAAATAAAATAAAATATAATGTAAAAAGGATCAAACTTGCTACAAAATCTAAAGCTATCTATCTAATCTATTGCTGCTGTTGTGTGTTGTGTGTGTGTGTGTAGGTGTGTTTGTGTGTGTGTGTGTGCCTCTGCGGTGTGTCAGTTGATTTTACTTAATAATATGAAGAATTGTTTCAGTATAGGTGTATGACTGTTCTAAGAGCCATGATTTCATAGTTTGTTTCATTTGGGTGTAAGAGAAGTTGTGGATCTTAAGAACAGAGTTGACCTTATTGTAGATGTGGGCAAGTAGAAATGCTGGAAGTCGTTGGGCGTACGCAGACTTGACTGCTGGGTTCGGGATTCTAAATTTTCTCTTACTTTGAAGGGCATTTAAATCCGTTCTTTTCGAAAGTTTTGAGTGTGTTCTAGTTACAGCAGTAAAAATATACAGTTTGCGTACCCCAAGAAGTGCTGCTTCTCTATACAGTTTGTCCGTAGAGTAAAGGAAGGGCTTGAACAGCATGACTTTTAAAACAGCACGTTGCGCCCTCTCCAGCTCTAACATATGAGTTTTGGCGACGCCGCCCCAAACTGTTAAACAATACAGGAGTAGAGACTGACAGAGGGCAAGGTAAACTAATTTACGGGTATCTGCTGAAGCACATTCACGAAGTAGCTTCATAACATAAATAAGCCTACGAACTCGTTTTGCCGTAACCATGATATGTTGCTTGAACGAGAGATGCTGATCCAATGTCACTCCGAGGTATTTTAAGTGATCAATCCTTTCGATCTCGTTACACGGACACGTGGAGACAGACCCACCGGCAAGCTCGTTAGCCTTGCATCTATGGATTTTTACCCTCCATTCAGGAATTTTAGTGGCGTTTGTTTTTCTAAAGGTTATATATTTAGTTTTCTTTTCGTTGAGCGTGAGTAAATTTAAATCCAACCAGTTAGCTAACGTCCTCATTCCAGACTCAGTTTTCTCATGCAATTCTTTCCAGTCCGCACCGTGGAAAATGATAACTGTATCGTCAGCATAACAAATCAAGTCCGCGTTAGGAATTTCATTTCTAAAAATATCGTCCATGTAAATTGTGAATAAAGTCGGGCCCAGCAGGCTTCCCTGAGGTACACCAAAAGAAACACCCAGTTCATCGCTTATCTGATTTTCGACTCTAACACACTGCCGGCGATCAGTTAGATAGCTACGGAACCAGTTTAGGGCTACACCTCTTATACCAATCGACTCCAGTTTCTTTAGTAGTATCCGACTTGAGACTGAGTCGAATGCCTTTGCGAGATCTATGAATACGCCTAGGCATCGACGGCCTCGGTCGACGTGCTCAGAAACAATGTTGGTTAGGAGCTCGACAGCGTTTTCCGTGCATCTTCCCTGTCTAAAGCCAAACTGGCGTTCCGATAGTAAATTATTTTCCTCAATAAAGCTAACAATACGTTTACTGATTACTTTTTCGAGTATTTTAGAGAAAAGGCTGAGCAAGGATATTGGTCTATAATTATCAGGAGTCTCTTTCGGTCCTGCTTTATGGATTGGAGACACCAAGGCAGTTTTCCAGTTATCCGGGAAGACCCCTGTTGACATGCTTAAATTACAAATGTACGTGACAGGTTCCAAGATTGAGTGCCTTATGTGTTTGATTAGTGGTGCCCTGTATCCGTCAATTCCTGGAGCGCTGTCACTTTTTAAATTAAGAATAATTCTGTCCACTTCGTGTACGTCAGTAGGCGCCAAAAATATGGAGTTACTATTAGATACTCTACATCTGATTTTGGAGGCTAAATCTTCCTCAGTCGTGGACAGGCTTTGCAATATCTTGTCTGCAAGGGTCTTCCCCACCAATGCAAAGTAACTATTGCAGGAGTTCAAAGATCCCTTGACAGATCTAGCGGAGGTCATTAGTTCTTGAGGGGACGCGCTTTTTTTCGTTGGCATCTCGGTTATGTCCTTAATGGTGCTCCATAATTTTTTAGGGTTATGTTGATTTTCTTGCAGTTGTCTGCTGTTATAATTGTTCCTTACTTTTCTAAGAAGATCGACCAGGAAATTCCTATACCTCGTGTAAGAAAGTTTCAGTGTTTCGTTGTTCGGGTCTTGTTTTACTTGCAAGTGTAGTTTATCTTTGAAGCGCGTGCAACGCATCAAACCGGGTGTAATCCAGGGCTTCATTATAAACTTTGTACGACTTTTCTTGTTATTTTGGGTATTTCTTGAGGTAGCCGCACTGAGGATATCTTCAAAGGCTTTGAGTGCTTCATTGACATCTTGACTACACGTGACAGGAGACCAGTCTTTGTTGTCAAGATCTAATTTCAATTTTTCGAAGTTAACTTTTTGGGTAACTTTTCTAGTGCTTTTGTTACCAGTTTCCGTTTTGGTGTTAATTCCAACCATAACAATATCGTGATCTGTCAATGAAGATTTGGCAACGATACCAATCGCTGACCCACAGCCTTTTACGTAAGCATGATCTAGGCAGGTGTTTCCTCGGGTTGGCTTTGTGATCGCAGGTAACAATGCGTGCTGTGCCATTAGGCACTGGTACTCGGCGTTGTCTCCACTTGGGTTGTCCACCGGTATGTCAATGTTTAAATCGCCCGTGATTACCAGCACCGATTTCGACTTGACTTGACTCAAGTGCTCATCTAGTGACGATAAGAAGTTTGTTAAACTACTAAAAGAAGGGGAGCGGTAAATCCCGAATAGATTAATAGACCCACCCAGACGAATCATTAGGCAGTTTGCATCGTCTATATCAGGCTCAGTAACCACGACCTCATGACATTCCTTAACATAAATTATGACACCTCCAGCTTTATTTATAAATTTCGTTGATCGAAATGAGTTGTATCCGTTAAGACTTCTTATAACAGAGTTTTCGTTCAACCAGCATTCTGTGAGGATCATAGCATCATATTCGATATTTAAACGTTTTAAGGCTACAACGAAATGATCAAAGTTTTTTTGCATACTTCTGATATTTACTGTAACAATTTTAAAGTTATAGGCCTTTGTTATTAGATCCTGGCAGTGTTCCAGCTCGTTCAATAAGTGACAGGTAATACACAAAGATTTTTCTATATTCTCATGAACTACTAAGTTATCCACGGATAAAAAAGATCAAAAAGTAATAAATAATTTACGAAGATATGTTTGCTTCTGTCACTTAATCCACGATACCACTGGAACCTACAATGCATGAGAAATGTGTACAAAAGTGTGTAACCGATAAATGAATGTGAAAATAAAAGTGATAGTGGGATATCAGCAAGTTTACATGCGATGCAATTGATATGATAACCAGGAAGCGACTCAAAATTAAGGAATATATAATATTATAAAGCGAAGAGTTTGTTTGTTTGTTTGTATGTTTGTTTGTTTGGTTGAACGCGCTAATCTCAAGAACGACTGGTCCGAATTGAAAAATCTTTTTGTGTTGGGTAGCCTATTTATTGCGGAAGGCTACAGGATGTATAACATCACGCTTCGATCAAAAGGAGCGGAGCAGCAACGAAAAATGGACGCAAACTGGCATGCAATTCGATGCGACGGGAAGGGTCAGGGGAGCAAAAATTTGATGCGGACGAAGTCGCAGGCAGAAGCTAGTAATATATAAAAGCGAAAGGTCACTCATTCATATACATTCACTCAATGATTAATCAAGAAATCTCAGAAACTACTGGATCTACGAACATGGCACAGAGGTAGATTATGAGAAGGATACGTCAGTTAAGAAAGGATTTTAGGAAACTTCCCTGTAAAGGGGTGAAATAGGGGGTGAAATAGGGGGTGGAAGTTTGTATGAAAGTCAGTCAGTTTTGAAGCTAGGTTATTTAAATTTTGTGTTTAGTCTGACGAATGAAACACATTTTTTACCTATCTCAGTGTTTTTATAATTCTACTCCTGAAGAGCTGAAAAAGGAGATAACATTATCTCAAAACAGGAACACATAGAACAAACAGAAGGAACACTGTGTCTTCATTTCCAAAGTAAATATCATTAATTTATTATTTAGGCATATAGTTAGAAACTAACTCAATAAAATTTCCGATATCCACGCGGGCAGAGCCTCGGGCATTAGCTAGTCAGCCTATAAAGTTCCCACTGCTGGGACATCTCGGTGAGAGGGAGTCCGCTGTCAACCACCACGCGGGCCCAGTGCGTGTTGGTCGATGTCACATGTCTTCGAATGTTTAGTTCTAGGACATGCCGGTTTCTTCACGATGTTTTCCTTCACCGTTTGAGGGCAGTGGTGATGAAATGAATATCTACATTTTGCATTAAACTTAACATAACATCAGACCTTTTTTCCCCGAAGAATAGGGCAGAGGTATACTTATAGTATATCATTTCTGGATGGGAAACTTGTCAGACACAATGTGAGTTTTTTTTTTGTGGATGGGAAATCATCAAATGACGTCTCCCGCTCTGGGTGGAGCTGGAAGGGCGAGTCAGACTTTTACTGACTAAAACCCACCCGCGTTCCTTCAGTTGCCCATATGCCAGGGCCACGGTACCTCTTTCGAACTAATCTCGCGACCCTGGGCACAATGTGACATTGAAATTTTAATTATGTTAACATATACAAAATACGTAGGGTGTTCCCTAATTTTTGTCGTATGAATTTTCCAGAAAGAGTGGAGAAATTTCTATTACGTCATTCAATAGTTTGTCTCTGTCGCAGTATAAGCCATGGTTCAGTGATGAACATTTCAGTTTGTTGCAAGATATTGGACGAAAAGTTTAATTGATGGCGACTCTTACGAGACGTGACTTCCGTGCAATTATTTATTATAACTTTTTACGTGGTTTAGACAAAAAATTGTGTTTCGAAGAAATGAGTAAAGTATTCTACGAATATTGTCCTTCCATGAGAACTATTGAACGTTGGTATTTACAGTTCCGCCGCGGCGATTTTGATTTAGATAACGATACTCACACAGGGCGCCCCGCAGAAGTCGTCATTCCAGAAAATGTTGATGCTGTTGAAAAAGCCTTAAAGATGAATAGAAGAATTACATACAGACAATTAGAAGAGACTCTCCATATTCCTAAAACAACATTGCATCGAATTGTTTCGAAATACTTACGAGTAAGAAAGCTCTGCACTTTATGGGTACCCCACACTCTTGCAGCGATGAGCAGAACGTATTGAATGGTCAAAAAAAGTGCTAAAAATGTTCAAGTCTGGCGCTGCTAAGGAGGTAAATTTTATTGTGACTGGAGATGAAACGTAGTTATACTATTACGATGTACCCACGAAATCTCAGAACAAAGTGTGGGTTTTTGAAGACGAGGACCAGCCACTACAACCTAAACAATCAAGGTATGTTGGAAAACGGATGGTTGCGGTTTTCTTCAATAAACATGGAATCGTTACCACAGTCTTATTAGAAAAATCGAAAACAGTGTCGTCTGCATGGTACATCCAAGTCTGTATGCCTCAGTTATTCGAAATCTTGATTTGTCGCAGTCCCTTAACTTCCTGGTGTTTACACCACGATAACGCTCCCGCTCATCGTGCTGCTGCTACTCTAGATTTTTTAGAGAATTCGAACATAAGATTATTGAATCACCCTCCTTATAGTCCGGACTTAGCGCCGTGTGACTTTGGTCTCTTCCCTTATGTAAAACTACGCATGAAAGGTCGACGTTTTACATCAGATGAGGAGTTGATGAGCGCTTTTGAAGAGCAATGTAATTTAATACCAAAACAAATGTGGGAAAAGTGGTTTGATGAGTGGTCTTATCGGATGAAAAGGTGTATTGAAAGTGGTGGTAATTATTTTAAGAAAATGTAAAAAATAATTTTTTACGACAAAAATTATGGAACACCCTACGTAGCTTTAAATAAAATTGTTAACAAAAACACTTCAGTTGTGAATTACCGAACATATTTTTAATAATATAGTATACTAGCTTTTGCCAGCGGCTTCACCCGCGTGGAGGTCGGAAAATATCCCACGGGACCTGACCTCCACAACCCAGTTACTGTGTGATAATACACTCCTCGTTACAACTAGTTTTCAGACAGTCTTCCTAGGTTATAGTCTTAATATAGTTCTAACGTATGTAGGTAATACTCCACCTACCGTATAATTTCGTAGCACCGTCGTAGCAATTTCGTAGCAGTCTCGTAGCGATGTGCTACGGAATTTTTATTTTTCGTAGCAGTCAAGAGACACGAAATTTCGTCTACTTCGGTAATTTATTAGATTATACGGACTTACTTTTGCTACTCTATGTATTTTACCACCATACTGCGATCGCCAACCCGCCTGCCAAGCGTGGCGATTATAGCAAACCCCTCCAAATTGGGGGTCAGCTATTTCCAGCAGTGGACGTCTTTGAGAGATTTGTTACCTCAGAACTCCGTCATTTACACACCGATTTGGAAATATGCATCTTCTTTTGTTTTAAAGGGTATATGTGGACATGGATAGGGAGCGCAGGGCATTGCCGGTAAGGGGTAATATGCTTTCTCGCAGGTTTGCGCGATGCTCCCGTGACGTTAAAGTCACACTCTTCAAAAGCTATTGCCAAACATTATACACGTGCAATCTGTGGAGCAATTACACTAAAAAAGCCGGCAATGCTCTGCGCGTCCAGTATAACAACGCGTTCCGGGGTTTATTGGGGCTCCCATGGCGGTGCAGTTCTTCCGGCATGTTTGTCGACCACGGCACAGACGGCTTCGAGGCAGTGCTTCGCAAAAGAACAGCCTCCCTGTGGTCTCGGATAAAGGGTAGCACCAACACGCTTCTGAGCGTGGTGTCGGACAGAGTGGACAGCCAAATCCTGCGGCATTGGTCGCTGATGCATATCCACAATAATAATCATTTTAAATTTTACTAACATAGCTATAAGTATCTACTTACTAACATCATATGGACTAGTATCTTTCATAGTTATCATGTCTGAAATAAATGTTTTCAATTTCAATTTCAATATCATTGTAGAGTGGTTGGAAAGAACGAAATTATAATACCAAAGACACTAGCTTTCGAAATTAAAATTATTGTTCACTTTATAGTGTCTTTTTATGGAAGTCGTTGTTTTGAAGTTTAAATAAAAAAATATACCTATTCAATTACTTTTGAAATGGTCAATCCTACCTATTTCTTATTAGAGTAGATAGGAAACGCCGACCTCATCTAGTTTTTAAAATATGATAGAATAGAATAGAATTTCGTAAATATGGGTAAAACACAATAGTTGTTATGATACATCTACACTCCATATTTTACCATTTTAATTGTACGAAAGTGTTTGTACTAACCTACTTATAGAAAAAAAACATTTTTCATTTAAATGGTTTTAGAAAAAACTTATACATTTCTTTAGAACCGTGTTTATAAATGTTATAGAGTGTTAATAATACGACATTCTAAGTAGCAGCTCGGAATCTTTTCTATGAACTTGAATTAGTAAAAAAAACTTTAACTCACACTTCATGTAATAAAAAGTTTATTTCTATAAAAAAGCACGACATGTATTTTTTTAAATTATTTTTTTATAAGAAACCAGCTTCTGCTCGCGACTTCGTCCGCGTCAAATTTTTGCTCCCCCCGACCCTTCCCGTCGCATCGAATTGCCTGCCAGTTTTCGACCATTTTTCATTGCTGGTCCGCTTTTCTTGATCATAACGTAATGTTATCTAGCCTTTCTCAATAAATAGGCTACCCAATACAAATAGAACTTTTCAATTCGGACCATTAGTTCCTGAGATTAGCGCGTTCAAACAAATAAACTCTTCAGATTTATAATTTTAAGTATAGATATACATACATACACATACTCAAGCCATTTTCCCATGGGGGTAGGCAGAAACTACAGAACGCCATCTGCTACGAACCCCACATATTCCTTTTGCCTCGTTTACGTTCATACATCTGGTCATACACACACGTCGGTTACCAGTACTACGCACCTGACCTTTCTGAAGAACATCACCAATAAGGTCACTATATGTTCTCCTAGGGCATCCCCTTCCAGCGTGAAGTAATAATAATAATATCCTTGACAGTGATATAGTAAATAATAGCAGAGTGCCTCGACCAACACCTCAGGAGGCTCTCATTGCGCGGCTGTGTCAAGGGCTTGCTTCAGAAAGCAGTTCATCTGGACACGGCTCGCATTGTCAGGAGGTTCCTCTGTCTAGAGTCTTGACCACCGGCAGCTTGGACCCTGCTCCCGATGCCGATGGGCTACCATTTTTTTATATTTTAAATGTTTTTGTAAAAATATTTAAATACTAGCTTTTGCCAGCTGTTTCGCCCGCGTGGAGGTCGGATATTATCCTGCGGGAACATGTTACCGCGATAAAAAGCCTATGTCCTTTCTGAGGCTCTAAACTATCTGTGTACCAAATTTCATTTAAATCGGTTCAGTAGTTTTAGCAGGAAAGCGAGACAGACAGACAGACAGACAGAGTTACTTTTGCATTTATAATATTACTAGCTTTTGCCAGCGGCTTCGCCCGCATGGAGGTCGGAAATTATCCCGCGGGAACATACTACCGGGATAAAAAGTAGCCTATGTCCTTTCTCAGGCTCTAAACTATCTGTGTACCAATATTCATTCAAATCGGTTCAGTAGTTTTATTAGGAAAGCGAGACAGACAGACAGACAGACAGAGTTACTTTTGCATTTATAATATTAGTGTGGAAATGTGGATATGCTTATTAAGTTAGAAAATAAATCAACGAAATGTAGGTATAGTGTATAGGTATAGTGAAAAATAACTTAAGTTTCGGAAGTCGGTGTCTTTGTATATGTATATTCATTTATGGCTAAGTGATAACAGCCACACGGGTTGATCGTTCAGGTTAAGCTACGCTGGCCGTGGTTGGTTCGTGGACGGGTGACCAACTTTACATACCAAGACCCTTCCGTGCCTCGGAAAGCACGTTAAGCCGTTGGTCCCGGCTGTCTTTCGTAGATCTTAGACAGTCGTTACGGGTCGTCAAGCCCGAAAGTCTGACAACCAGTATTACCAAGGGGTATCGTATTACCCAGTAACTGGGTTGTGGAGGTCAGATAGGCAGTCGCTCCATGTAAAATACTGGTACTCAGTTGCATCCGGTTAGACTGGAAACCAACCCCAACATAGTTAGGAAAGGCTAGGCTAGATGATATTCGTTTTATGGCCACCGATTTCAGAAAATAAAATATTTTTCACTCTACAGTGTATTTTTTTTAATATTTTCGTTTTCCACCTTTTACTTGTGGTACCTTCCTCACACAAATTCGTATACTGTTACTTGCTAAGTAAATAATACTCAAAGGAAGTTATTATAACGCCATCAACATACACTAAGTGAAAATCACATATTATTGAAGCCACTAATCTGCACTTGACCAAATGTATACATATACAGAACCACACTATAAGTATACGCTTTCAAACAAAAGAAGAATTTATCAAGTTGGTTTATAAATGACGTCGTTTCGAGGTAAAGAAAATAAACAAAAAAAAAAAATACAACCGAAATGAAGAACCTCTTTTTCTTTTTTGAAGTCGGTTCGTAATTTAAGAGGTCGATGTAACCTCAACCTCCAACCTTCAGTGTGCCGGACGTAAAGAATAGCACAATATCATTTCTTCCCATGGATGTCGTAAGAGGCGACATAGGGACTTACTAAAGAATGGGCGGCAGCGTTCTCTATGTATTTTACCACCATACTGCGATCGCCAAACCGCCTGACAAGCGTGGCGATTACGGCAAAACCTCCCAAATTAGGGGGAGGCCTATGTTCAGCAGTGAACATTTTTCAGATGAAATGGTGATGGTGTATAACCTATCCGACTTCACTGAGAAAGCCGAAACAAACTCAAAGGTCACAGTCTCTTTTAAAGTCCAGATATTATCTTGGTCAGACCAAAATTACGACCATGCAGACAAGTCTGGTTGCTGGTGGCAGTACACTCGCCCTCTATCTTATCATAACTAAAAGGTGAGCTCTATATACCCCTCTCTATTTTAGTAAGCAAGCATTCATACCAAGTCAAATAAAATAACAAATGATGTATAAAATAAACCTAATTCACGAAAAACTCAAATGATATCTCTAAATACCATTTTTGACTTTTATTCTCTACTCCGTTATCACATGAAATAGTAACCCTTTTAAAGCGCTTTCAGTGGTAGAATTAAGGGACATTATTTTTTGTCTTTTAATAAGGGACTTTTTGCTTAAAATTTAAGTTTCTAAGTCGAATATTTTCGAAGATATCTCTGTGTTTCAGTTTAACATGTATCTAGACATGCGCTAAGTGAAATAATTGTATTCTGCCTGCTTATACGAACCACATTGCCTGTCGGACATAGCACTATAGAAACGTAACTTTCACATTGAAAATAACACTTTTACACATTTATTTTTACGCAGAAAACTATGCTAGATAAACTTACTATATTTTCAGAAGACAACACCCCAAAAAATCCACTGAAATTCCGTTAACTTCAGCTCTGAAAGCCCACAGCCATCTTGAGTGTAGATTTCCGGTGAATTCTCCGAAACCACACACAAAAACACACTGAAAAACACTAGTTCACACTCAGATTTGGCTAAGCATTTATTTTTAAACAATTTTAGTCTTTATTACTGGTTTTTTTGTAAGGTTTTTTTCAGGTTTTACGATAAAAGAACGTACGTTCGTTCCCCTGCGCTTCCCGGCTATTACTGTCGGGGGTTCGATATTTTCTACCAAGGAGCGATGAGGTTCGGTAATCTTTTTGGATATGACATTTTGGTTCAGTGTGAGTTTTGTGCGGAATATTTTTTATGGTTTTTGATAAGTACAATCCATTGTGAATGTTTGTAAAGACAGAGTTTAAATATTGCAATTGAGTTGATTGAAACTGTTTATTTGCTAATAATACAGAAAACTATGTGTTCGATTTGTTTATTAAAAACAAAGTGAATTATTCGTTTTAATTCAATTAGATACATGAAATGATGAATGGAACTTTACTAAATAAAAAAATATATGAGGCGTTTCACGTCAACTCTCCTAGTTCGGCGCGCGAGGGTCAAAACATCTACTTTTCAGCTCACGATTACAACAGTAAAATGAACTCATAAAAAAATTTGAAAATACGTTTCCACTGTATTTTTTCCTCACCTTTCCGATTCAACCATCCGTTTTTTTAAAAAAATGAGTTTCTAACCTCAAAAAAATACAAAACATGTTATATCTCAAAAACGGCAAGCTAGGAGAGTTGACGTGAAACGCCTCATATGTTTATTTGCAATTGAGCTGATTGAAACTGTTTATTTGCTACTATAGAAAACATGTATTTGACTCAAATGTTTTTAATAAACAAACAAACAAAGTGAAATCTTTATTTCAATTAGACACATTAAATGATGAATGATCATGTCATGTTGTGCGATTACGCTTTGGGTGATAATCAGGTCTTAACCTATAATGTGAACCTCGTGAAATATTATGATTGTTACCTGTTGTAGTTGCCTTGTGAATAAATAAATAAATGAAACTTTACTAAATTAAAAAATTAAAAAAAATGTTTATTTATAATTTCATTAAAATCGGTTCAGTGGTTTAGTCGTGAAAGCGTAACAGGTACACTAGAGTTACTTTCGCATTTAAGTATAATATTAGTATAGGTATAGATTAAAAGTGTTGCTAGAAATACATTAAATTAAGCCTCTTTTTACCTGGATGTCCATTTCTCAAAATGATTTGTTTTGAGTATTAATTTTTTTTATAATATAAGTAAATGTTATTTTCTAAGTTATATATTAGTTATATCATGATTATTTATATTTTATTTTATTAATAGCATATTTGTTTGAAGAACATCTAAAATCAAGTACTTAATCAAAAACTATTTCGAAAGCCAATACTTTTCCATGACATATACTTATAAAAAATAACCGCTTAAGCCGATTCAAGAAAATTATACCACTTCCATTCCACCCTGTGTTAGACGCCATGATCCATGTTAGAAAAGGACAGACAACGAATGAGAGAGACAGCGAATCGGCGCGAGTTTCCCTATGAAATACGAGTATATTATAATTGTTATTGTTTTTTTATACATAATGAAGTAGTTATTTATTAATAAGTTTTATTTTATTAATGACTTAACATCACGCCTTGTGTCCTCGAAAGGTTGGGCAGCGGTGTACCTATACTACATCCACATTTCGCCTGTTATGTTTAAGTCCCATGTAATAGGGGGCGAGCCTATTGCCATCAACCGGGCACTAATCCAGACTTCGGGCTGCTAAAGAGAAATTTCAGATAGAAAAACCAAATAAAACTGCCTGATCTAGGAATCAAGTTTGTATGGGGAAACAAGATAAGTTAAACTATTTTATTCGAAACTTCACAGGAGTACTCCTATCAATAAATGAGTAAACAAGTGTTTCAGGCTCTTTCAGAATTCAACGCCTAAAAGGTGGAAAAGGGGTGACAATAATAGCTTTTGGCCGCGACTTCGTCCGTGCAATTCTACTTCCTTTCTTTGCGCTCGCCTACGCTACGTTACGCTACAATATAACCGAACTCCACGCGGACGAAGTCGCGGGAAAAAGCTAGTTATAGATAAATTACGCCCAGACACAGAACAAATGATTGCGCTCATCACACAAAGATTTGTCCTGGGTGGGAATCGAACCCACGAGCTCGGTCTTAGCAGTCAGGGTCACTAACCACTAGACTAACGGGCCAGTCAAATATTATAGTCTTCGTCTAAGTTAATCTTGACAGTAACATTAACAATGTCTATAGAATTCTACCTGCCGGCGTAGCATGACCAATTCTATATCTATTCTACCAAGAACACATAAAGTTCCTATGTGTTTTAATTCTGTAAAAATGTTTCTAACTCATCAGAAAAATAGTCATCATACTTGACATCGTACTCTTATCGACTGAAGCATAGAAACATCTCTTCTTTTAAGTTTTACGCAATTTTTCTACGATACAATCTATCATTTTGTCTTCTCTTTCGTCGACAAATTCCGTTTCTATGGCGGTCATGCTACGCGTGCTACTGTTGCACGGTCATGTCAAATGTAAAAGTTAATTTTAAAATGGCGACAACTGTGACAAGTGCCAAGTGACAAGATGTCTGATTTTCCCAATTACGCAATTTTATTAATAACTGATCATCATCATCATCATCATCATGAGCGGCGAGCCCACCACTACTGGACGGCAGAGGGGAGGAGTGCGGGGCGTAGTACCGAATACACGTGGCGCAACCGTCACTACGATTAGCGCTCGACAAGCACGCACATACAACTTCAATATTCTTGTAAAAACCCTATTAAAATCAGTCATTATTCGCCTAACCTATCGAAGAAGATTTTCATTCATCTCCATAAACAATAACTTCCAAACCAATGGTCCGATTGACATGATTCCAATTGGTAAAAATTCCAATTCCAAAACCCTTTAGAAAAATCACATTTTCAAGTCACGTAATTATACCTACAACTATCCTTACATTATTAAAAAAAAAATCCTTATAGGTAAATTACTTTCAGTCTTTTTAAATTCGTTGACACGGTTTTTTAACACGCTTTTATTAGGTCGACCTGTATGTAACTAACTATGTAATGGAATCTAAGGTAACTAATTTAATTATCTTCCAAGGATCGTAGCGTCGTGAAATTTGGCAGCTGTATGTAGTTCTGATGACAATACAATAATATGGTACTGTCAAACTGGTCTGATGATGGAGCCGGAAGATATGAACTGGAACTTCATGATGGAACATCGTATCATATCTTTGTTTGGACTTGTTAGAAAAGTCTTGTAATGAACTTTGACCACGATTAGATTTCAAGATCTGATGATGAAGCCGGAAGATAAGCACTGGCATTCCATAATGAAATATCGTATCATAGCCGTGTTTGGACTTGTTAGAAAGGTATTGTACTTGACTTAGAAAGGTCTTTGAACACGGTTAGGTGTTTTGATTTTTACTTGCATTTATAAAAGCGTGTTTTTCTAGTGTTTTTTAAACTATAAATTTATTCAGGGTTAAAATGATATTTATGTGTAAATAACAATTTAAACCTAATCAATTAATAAAAATTCAATATTACATACTATTAGGGCCTTAGCACACCTACACCGCGAAAGTAGGTAAGGGGCCGTTCAAGTATTACGTAAGCACATTTATTACAATTTTTTACTCCCCCGTCCCCTTTGTCAGCAAAAGTAAGCAAAGCTCTTACCCCCCCATGCTTACGTAAACATCGATGTATGAATTTTTCTTTTAATGTAGATACTCTGTTTTTTTATTGATTCATGAGCACCAGTTATAATTCTAGAAATAAAAAAATGGATTTAGGAAAGAGGACTTTAACGCATATAATATTCATTTAAAATGCGTCAAACCGTCAATCGTAGCGAAACGAAACAATAGGCTGACGGAAGAAATTTAGTCAAGTGAATAGAGCGCGGTCATTCCCCTACTCGGTTCTAAGCGAGTAAGTACCTAAACGTCTACATTATTTGTGAGAATCCCCAAAAAAAGAGTTTCATTTTCAAACATAGACAATGTGACAATGTGTACGTTTGCCATATAATTATGTGTAAAAACGTAAATAACAACTGCTCACGTAATCACCATCTAGACCCCCACCCCCCATATCATCAAAAATAAGCAAATCAAAGACCCCCCGCCCCCCTATAGTGCTTACATAATACTTGAACGGCCCCTTAATGTAACGAATTCCGTTTAAAAACATTACACCATAATGTCGTTATTAGGTACAGAAGCGGAACATCACAACAGTCAGTTCACTTAGCCAAAAGACATCCACTGCTGGAGATGATAGGCCGCCCCCAAGCATTTTAGGGGGTTTGCCAAAATCGCCACGCTTGGCAGCTGGGTTGGCGCATGACACATTAAACATTTTAGTAACCTAGGGAAATCTTACCTACCACATTGAAAAAGAAAAGAGGCAGATGATTATTATGGAAACATTATATTCTATTCTATACAAAAACAACCAGCATAACTTCAAAGAAACAAATAGGTATTGTCTTAATTTTTATTTAGTTGGAATATATTCGATTATTCGGCTAAAAAAAACTACTAGGTATTTAGAAAGAAAAAACTAGACAACTGACAACGAGTCTGTGTTACAACTTGAAAAAAAGTATTAAGTAGATATTGGAGATAGATTAGTTTGGTAGGGCTTTCACATTTGTGTACGACATTTACCGCCACCTAGTGACTGGGTGGCGCAACGACGCAGCCATACGCGTAGCACAGCGGTCAACAGAGCAGCAAGCCTAACAGTTCCAGAAAGACGGACGAGATGGCGCTGCCCCGTTACTATAAAGGCTACGACAGACCACCACACGACGTACTCTAAATTCATGTCTGGTCGTTTGCATCATATTAACTGGCCACTATTAGAATTATAACGGTTTTCCAACTTTCACTGTAACTTGAAACATTTTGTAAAATGGAAACCAAACAATCTTTTTCTTAAGTATTGGCAATGTAATATTTCTGCTAAGTTGTTTGTTTTTCTCGTTTTTGGCAATTGAGCCGTTGTCAACTATTCTGCCGAGCCGTCGACATTGCCAAGTTGTTATGTACTGGACTATCAATGTCAAGTCTGTTAAAAATGACAGCTAAACATTATGTCTTTGTATTGGGCCTTTCTGTTCCTGTCTGCTCTGTCTCAAGTGTTTTTTATCTTTAGTTTTGTTTTTAGACATATAAAATACTTTTAACAGAAGGCATTATTATTTCATTTGCTTAGACTGTTTTCTCTGGGTTTTGAAACGGTTCCTTTTAATTTATTACTTATTTATTTTAAATAAAAAAAGGATACAATACTTAATCGGGAAGATACGTACGATCGTAATCGATCTGGTTTTGTAGTTTACAAACATAGGTATTTTTTATGCATTTCCAAAAAACCAAAATCTATTTTTTTATTGTTTCTTTTTCATTCGTTTTCGCTGTCGGAAACCAATACGTGAGCAAGGTATTGCCAGCTAATTTATTTTGAACCTGTATGCGTTTTATTTTTTTGGACATACCTACCTATATTTATCAAAATTGAAAACAAAATTAATTCAATTGTTCATTACATTTTTCACAAAATTCAAACATTGCATAACGCGTAACGTTAGTTTTCATGTTTAGTCGTCAATGATCGCGCAGTAAATATTATGGTCAAAAAGAAGGCATCTCATGACGTTAGTTTCCGATTTCTTCAAACAACTATCAATGAATTCATTTAAAACACAGAGAAAACAGTGTAAATGAAATAATAGTACATTCTGTTTGAACTGACCATAAACCTAAAAACAAAATTAAAGATTAAAAACCCCTGATTAAAAGACCTAGTACCAGAACATTCAAATCAATGTCAAAGCTGTCAGACGTGACTTTGTCAGTCTATTTGAATTCAGTACTAACGCGGCCTAATTGCGGAACGCATTATTGGCAAATGATTGAGACTAGTTGCTTTCGTTTTTATCGCAGTTTGTTTAAAATTACGAATTTGGTATTGCGTTACTCCCTTAAAGTGTGAAAGCAACGGCTAGTTGGTTTGAACGATAAAGAGTGAACGATATGTCAAGAAAAAATGGGCAAACGTCTATTCTTGGAATTGCGTAACTTATTTGACAAGCGACAATTTGCTTAAATCGTTGTCATGAAACAAACGGCTAGTTGTATTGAAGCAGAAGGCGAGCTAGTAGTAGCTATCGTTTTCCGTTCCACATATTTTATGATTTAAACGTAAAATCTGTAAAATTATAGCGAAAAAATGTAAGTGATAGTCTTCCTGATAAATTGTGGATGTGATTTTGTGTAAAACTCCAATAATAAATGACTATTAGTGGTATTATGAATATCGAAAGAGCGAGGTGATTTTATAAGAAAAATTGGAAGTTTTCTTCTGTGACAAGTGTATACAAGGCAACGGCAAGTTATCTGCATCATGTGCATGATATTTAAGAACCGAGATAAATTAGTGGCATTTTTACGAAAGAAAAATTCGTAACTCGTATCCTATTATGCTTAACCTGTGGCAAGCTGAGCAAGCCAGTCGAGCTGTTGCTTATTTGGAAAAGCAAAAAGCGATCAATGCAAAGAGGAACAACTATAGAAAAAAAAATTGAAGCAGTAAATGTCAATGATTACCTACCTCTATACGACTTCGATGAACATAGGTGCACACACACCATACCTACTTCTTATTTCCACAACATGTCTGTTTAAGGTACTTACTTAATTTTCAATATTATTTTCTTTAAAAGTGTTTAACATTGAATATTCTCACTATAAGTAGCTACCTACCTAAATATTTGTACCTTAAATGTTTTTCTCATTATTAAGGATATCGAAGCCAATAATTGTTTGTCCATGGATTACAGCCCACTCCATCTCACAGAGGAGGCCCGTGTCTCAGCAGTGGGAATTATATAGGCAGATTATGGTAATCCCTGTCAAGTTTATTGCACATGTTGCAAATCAATTCAATCAAACAGTAAGTATTATTCTTTTCATTCGGTGGATATGAACATAATCAGTATTGTAGTTCATGACTACAATACTGATTATGTTCATATCAGACTATGGTAATCTTCAAAATTGTTTTCTAAAGATTGAATTTTAATGTTACTGTAGAGCATCATAATACTTTATTTCTGTTTATTATGAGGTGCCCTTCAAAATAGTTTTTCGCATTGAATAGGTTTTGCTTGATTTATAGCAATGTATGTAGTTATATCAGGTCCATCAACCTTTTTATCTAATACCTAATACTAGACTAAATTATAGGTAATGATGGATATTCTATAATCCAGTTGGAGGATGAGGATGTACTTAAAATTCATTTTTTATCTTTCAGGTAGGTCAACCACACTAAACAGGAGAATTGTAAACTTTCTCTTTTGCCCTCACAACAAACATTACCAAGCTGTATTTAAATTATAAATGATGACTTCCAAAAGAAAACACTTCAAGAGGAGAGGAAGAATTTACAAATACTGTTTTCTGAAGGTTGTAATTATATGAATAAAAATGTCTTTTTTGACCATATACATATTTGTTTCTGTTTACCTCAAGGTGATAATGAATGCCAGTTAATTAAGTTACACACCATTCTTTTCTAAACAGTATCAAATAGTCCATAGCTAGTCTTTATAAAAAAAAAAAAACTTAATGCTTAAATATTTCATAACAAGTTATTTTATTTGTAGCTATATAGTTCATAAATGAAACACTATTAAAGTTAACACTGTTTTTAATCAACACAGTAAGTACATAATTTATCGCTGTTGAAATAACATTGAATGGTTTTCTTAAACACATTTATTAGGTATCTTTAATGAACAATATTCAGTTCCTATTTCTGCCCTTGAGAAGCTTGAAAACTGAAGTAGTTGCGGAGCAGCAGTAACAGTGCAGTCAGAAGTAGATCTCAACAGTGGCCGAAGGAAATAGCAACAGCATCATTCATGCTGCTTTCAAATCTTCACAGGTGAAACGCCTGAGGACTCTCCTGCAGTTTTAAAACAAAATCAAATTATTTTCTACTCAATTATAGTTCTTTAAATAATGCAGCAAACTAGGCTCATTAACTAGACTTTCATCAACCCACGGCTGGGCAAAAGCTCTAGGCCTAGTCATTGCTGGCAGTTGTTTCGCCAATTTTTATTGCTCAGCTATTTCTATTGAACATACATAACACTAAATTAGAATGACAAACAATACTTATACATAAAATATATGATGTGATTTATTTAATTTGCCTAAATAAATGTATTCATAATTATGAGTTTCCAATTGATTCTTAGCATCCATACATAAACTCACGCTTTTATCCCATGGGGGTAGGCAGAAAGTACAGAATGCCACGTACGATCCTTGCATAGTGTTTTTGCTTTGTTTACGTTCATACATCTGTTCATACACGCACGCCGGTTACCAGTACTACGCACCTGACCTTTCTGAACAGCACCAAAAAGGTATGCCCTCCTAAGGTGTCCCAGTGTTCCAGTGTTCTGGTGTGTCTAGTCACATCAGCCTTGTAAATACTTGTTGTTAGCCACCTATCATTCATCCACTCCAGACTAAACCATCAAAGCATACTTAATTCTTGTTCTTAACTATGACAAAAAGCTCACCTCCAATGATTGATACAGAAGATTGTATTTCTATGTCCAGCGTTGCCAGCAAATTCTTTGTAGGAAAATCCCCTGTATGTCAACTAGATTGATGTTGGTAGGGAAGCATTCCATTCATGTAGATTCAGCTCTAGCACCTTCTGCGAAAATATGATTAATGTACTGTTGTTACTTCGTTACTTAGTGGTTATTTTAGTTTGCATCAGCATCTACATACATACAAAAATATCAAATAACAATATATCTCTTTTGTTAGAATGTGAGGCTGAGATACATAATCATTAAAATAACTAGAAATAAGTTGCAGAAGTCTACACAGTAAAAGAATGGTTGTCCGTCTGGTCAATAATGTACCTACAGCTACAAATAATCACTTCTACACGCATAATTCCTATTTACATAGGCGTACTTACTTGCAGTGGTGATATTGACTTGTCCTTTTCGTTTTGGAGCAAAACAGCGTAAGTCCTAATGCAGCCAGTACAAAACGAAGACAGAGCCCTATTCTTGCCAAAGGTCTTCCAAACCAACACTCGAGGGTTGGTGAACATTTAGTTAAATATTCTGTGCCACTAGAAATGTTCCAAAACTGCTTTTCATCGACTGAAGCCCATGTATCTGTATGCGAATAGTAAATATAATTATGTATAATGAAAACAACAAGTTGCAATAAAATTCAAGTCAAAACAAACAAAAGCCGGTTTTTTTTTTACTTAGTGTTGCCAATTTTTTTCCCGTGTCAATGTTTTTCTCACACTGATAGCGGTTCTGCAAAAGACTAAAATAAACTATATTCGCAATTTTTTATATTATTTATTCTTATTACTGTCATTCGGTCGTTTTGAGGATGAAATAAAACTTATCATGTCTTTGTTATAACATAATGTACTATAGATAATATAACACTATAATTACTGGAAAAGTAAGTGAAGATATTTCTTTGATTGTTAGCTACACAATAATGGAATAATGGTTAAATTTTACTACCCCTAAAGTAGGTTCACATGGAACATTTTTTTCAAAATCACGTTTTTCGATATTCACACTGGCGCTGTTCACTATATTTGTCATGCCGAACTATCTTCAACGTTTGTATCCAAAGTGGTTTCGGCATTTAAAAATAATCATAAGTGCCACAGGCTTCTTGAAAATAATAAAACAGCTTGCCAGTATCGTGTATAATATAATATTTTCTCGAGTCAAAGCTTTACCAGTGAATTTTATTATTTTCAACAATTTAAATTAGACTAACCAAAACAAAATCACCAGCTACAAACAAATAGTCCGCCAGTTGCGGTGTCCATACCGACCAACCCGGGATTAGTGGAAATCTCAATAAGTTGACAACCCTGCTTTTCTACTATTTTTCCACTGGCCACAGATAACTAAAACGTGAAGACAATAACGTTTCGTTGTGTTTTTCAAATATGGTAGTTTTTGGTAGAAAGTGTTTTATAAATTGGTTTTTAATTTTTTAAGAAATCATTGTACTTTTTCATTTATAAGCAGTAGTAGACCATCAGTTGTCATTAAAACAATGTTATATTATTGTAAAATTATTCGCAAGCAAATAGTTCATATTTGATGAAACAAAACGCATATGTGAAAACGATTGGGTAAGATTTTGGTACCCTCCCTAGTCAATTTGGCAGAATTTGTTTCATTTTATTTACACAATTCCGATTATGGGAACCGAAATCGACTGGAGTTTGTTTAAATTCGGAATTGCTATCAGAAATTAAATGTGTTCCGCAATCAGGCCGGTGCTTTCCCAGTTAAAATTGTGGTACTTTTTTGTGAAGGACCGGGACGGCGCACAGTGGTCTGAAAATCGAGCTCCATACTCATAGAAACTCAAAGTCAGGAAAAATATAATTGCAATCTGTCTGGTATACATACCTTTATGTAATATGAATGTGAGGAAGGTAACTCCACGCGTGAGAAAAAAAGATTTTAGTTTTTTTTTGTATGGGAGAAAACGAAGTTAATTTATTTGAAACTGAATGGAACTGATGAGCTGGTGCTCATGCTTACACGAGGTATTGTGCCATATACGGCGATCAAGGTGACATTAAATTCATATGCCTTTCGGTGCCGCTTTGCGCGTACCAAATATTCGATAGGTAGGTGGTTTTACAAATCTTTTACATGGTCAAACGTAGTTGACCATCGATTTACTTGTACTATCGTTAGTTAATAGCCTACTAATGACTTTTTTGATGAGAATAATTAAATACGTTATTGATCATATACTTTTTTCTTTACAAAATTCCATAAACAGTTATAATCACTGTGATTAACAAGTGACTGAAAACTGATGTTACTAAGTAGGTACGGTCAGCCAAGAAAGTGGTGTACCAGTTTTGATTTAGTTTCCCGGTCATCGAAAATTACAACAAGGTTCGTTATAAAAAGATATTACTGAAAGAGACAACATTATCATGACGTAAACCTATGTATTTAGTATTCATACGTCATATGTCACATATAAGTACATGACATTTTAACCTTTAGTATAAATGAAAAGGACATTAGTTTCTACAAAGCAATGGGGAAGGCAAGTGTCAAAGTGACATTGCTACCTTATGTCCCATAAGAACTGTCATATCAAAGGAATTTTCTGAAAAAAACTATTTATTGATGTAAAATGACTAGATGTTGTGTAATATATGAAAACTTTAGTGGTTACTATAATAAAACAAGACATCTAATCTAATACAATTATCTTTTATTGTTACACTCTTATAAACAGCCATCTTAGGCAAAATCCAAAATCCCAGAGAGTGAACAAAACTAAAGATGTGACAGACATCATGTTCACAGATAATTAATATCTTAACACTCCCCCTCAATTTTATGTTTGTGAAAACTTACAAATTGCTTCTATAAATAAATGAAAATAAATTCTACCAAACTTTAACTTTAACATGGCAACACAAACTTAGTAATATTTAAATTCTTGAAATTGCAACACTAAAACTGACATATATAAGTTTTGACAGATAATTTTGACAAGCTAGTGACAAGTGACAGGATCGCTTTCACTTGAAAGTAAACAATAATCTTCATATGTATTTAAATCAAATTGTTTAGGCTTTTTTACTTCTCTTCCACTTCTTGTTCGCTTGATTTCTTCGTTTTGTTTTTCTGGAGTGGAGTAATTATTCTCTTCTGGATCATAAAAACTTTCTTCTTCTTGTATTGATTCTGAATACTTTGTTTCTTTTATTATTTGTTTTTCTTTTGGTTTCACACACATTTCTTTCTGAATTTCATTTTCTTCTAAGTATCCTTTTATATTTTTGTTTTGTTCTTCATGTTGATATTTTATGTTTGTTTCATCAAATCTTACATCTCTTGAGACAAATATCTCATCAGTTTTTGGGTTCCATAAGGTATATCCATTCATAGAATATCCTATCATTCGAGCTGGCACTGCTCGTCTTGACCATTTATCCTGTTTGGGCATAATATGTGCCCATGCTTTGCATCCAAAAACTTTGATTTTATTTAAAATTAATTCCTTGTTCTTGATCCTCGCAGGTACTTGATAATTTATTGAAGAACATGGCGATCGGTTGATAAGAAAAGTAGCCGTTAAGATTGCTTGACCCCATAGGTGTCTTGGTAGATTTGATTCATCTAACATGGTTCTCGCTTTATCATATATTGTCCTGTTCATACGTTCAGCTTTCCCATTTTGCTGTGGGCTATATGGCTGCGTGTATTCAATTTTGATACCTTTTTCATAACAAAACTTTTTGAGACTTTCCGCTGTGAATTCCCCTCCATTATCACATCTGATCCTTTTCACTTTTATCCCATCTTGCCTCTCTTGTTCTATTATATAATTGATTAATTTATCTGTGGCTTCATTTTTGCTTTTTAACAAATACGTCTGAGTATAATGAGAATAGTCATCTGTTATTGTTTGGAAATATTTATATCCTTGTTTAGTTGCTACTCTTGCTGGTCCAGCAATATCAGTGTGTATTAAATCTCCTATCTTACTTGACCTTGGACTTTGTAATCTGTTAAATGGTAGTCTGGTTGATTTTGACCTCATGCATGCTTCACACACTTCCTTACTGTATGGCAATCCTAATATAGCTAGATGTTTTCTACACATATGACCCATTCTTTTGTGCCATAAGTCATTATCTTCTTGTATCACATTACATTCATCTTTATCTTTTATTTTTATTGAGAAGGTATATAACATATTCCTCTTTTCTCCAAAATATTTCTTTTTACCTGCAGTTATTATTAACTTATCCTTTTTGAAAATTACTTGCTTTTCTCGTTCTGCTAATTTATTGACCGACATTAAATTGTTACTGATTCCCGGTACGAGTATGACTTCCAGTCTTAATGGTTCATTTTTGTAATATCCATCAAGATATCCTGATTTATGTGCTGTCAGTATTTGGCCATTAGCAATTTTGATTTCTAATTTCTGTGACAGTTGCTTGACATCTGTGAGGTATTTCTCATAAGATTCTTTTATGAAATGCTGAGTAGCTCCTGAATCCACAACAAATGTTAATATTCCATCATTACTATTACATACAAGTGCTTCATTTGAGGCAATAAAAATTGGTTGACTTTCAGCAGGATGAGCAGTTCCTCCACGAGTTCTTGGTCCTCGATATCCTCTTCCTCTGCCTCGTCCTCTACTGTAGCACTCATAGGACTTATGTCCCCTCTTTTTACATTTATAGCAGGTTATATTCGATATAAAAGATGTATGTGGCTCGTTTGTAACTGTTTCTTTTCTTATTTCATGATCAAGTAATTTAGTTTTTACAAAATCTATTTTTATTTCAGTGTTCACCGCATCCAAAGCTGTAATTATGTGGTTGTATTCTTCACTCAGTCCTGTTAATAGATAGCATACTTTGTCTGTATCATTAATCTTGTCTCCTGATACCTCTAGATCTCTGATTAAGTTATCAAAGTTTGAAAAATACTCTTGAAGATTTCCTTGCTGTTTCAAGTTTAGAAGTTTTCTTCGCAAACTTAATTTGGAGATTACACTTTTTCTTTGGAATGTACTTTTCAAAGTGGATATCATATCCTTTGCGTTAACGCATTCTTTTATCAGATTTAGATGCTGATCCGTTAGACATTGAACAATAATGTTTCTTGCTTTTGCATCGTCTTGTTTATTACAGTCTTCGATTTTTGGTAACGACACAACTTCACTTAATCCCTTTTCTTCTAAAATACAATTCACCCTGAACATCCAATTGTCGAAAGCTTCTGGATTTAGTTGGGGAAAATTGTAAAACAACTTAGTTTGCTGCCCGGCCATTTTCTTTTCTTCGTTACGCTTTTGTTGCATAAAATTAAATCTTTGAAAATCTCGACAATCTACTTCCTACTCGACACTATTTGGCGTCTGGGCCCATAACCTATGAAAACTTTAGTGGTTACTATAATAAAACAAGACATCTAATCTAATACAATTATCTTTTATTGTTACACTCTTATAAACAGCCATCTTAGGCAAAATCCAAAATCCCAGAGAGTGAACAAAACTAAAGATGTGACAGACATCATGTTCACAGATAATTAATATCTTAACATAATAGGCTGTAAAAATGATGGCATACAAATTCCCGACAATTCACACTATCAAGAAATAACGGGTAGCTGCTGTGACTGCTGTGAGAACAAAAATTGTATTATCACTAAGGAAAAGCTATATAATAAACAAATATTTACCCTTGCGAAGCCGGGACAGGCCGTTAGTTGAATTTATTAATGAAATTCTATGATTATACCATAACTAAACAATCGAATACACCTTTCAAAATAATATCTACTTTTCTATTGGAGGTTAAGTATGGCATCGCTCTTTAGATCATGAAATGGTTCGTCTGGTGGAAGAATTATCACCGGGACCGAGATTTGTGATAGTTGTGGTGTTAGAAAGTTAAAATTCTTATCATATTACCCCAATTTATAAAATAGATGTAAAATTAGATGAAGAAGACAAACACAAAACTTGATGATATTTTTCTCAATATAGAATGTCAGAAGCAGTACTATATTTTTTGTAGAGGCTAGCACATGTAATACCTACATAAAAATTACAATTTTAAATCCTAACTACAAGTAAATGTGTGTTTAATGTAGTAGAATCAAATTTCTAACCTCTCAACTAAATCACTTTTTTCCTCTTGCAGATGCACCGCGGCGTCTTAGTTCTTGTTTTAGTATATGCACTTGTATTGACGAATAATTTTCCATATTGTTTTTTAGAATAAACTCAATTTTTATAACAAAATACGTGTTTGTTTTGTACAAGTTATACAGTAATCTGTCATATGGGACATAATATCGCAGCGCCATCTACGATTAGCTTTGAGTTGCCTTCCCCATTGAAATGTTTCCAAACAAAAGTAATAAAAACTATTTAAATAGACAACCGAATTCCATTTGAAAAAGAAAACTGACAATTGACATTTTGTCAAATATATGCAAAAAATCGATATATTTTCCGTGTTATTTTTCAATCAACTGCATATAAAATCATCTCAATGCCTGCCAACTTGACCATTGCCGAAAGAGCACAAATAATTGCCCAATTTAATGAGGGAAGCAGTATCAGTGCGATATCCCGGAATTTGAATATATCGAGGCGTTCTGTCCGCTTTTGGATTCGTCGTGAAGGAAGTTTGTTGGATCACAGAAGAAGTGGTCGCCGGCCTGCACTCTCCAATAACGATAGAGAATTCATGAGACGGGAATATGAAATCAATGGTTTTAAGCCCACAAAACCTTTTGCGGAGATGTTCGATGTGAGTGCCCAAACAATAAGGAATCATCTACATTACATGGGGTTGCACCACAGGCATTACGCCAAGAAAATATATTTGACGGATGCTCACAGACTTGCTCGTCTGAACTTCGCCAGAGAGCACTTAGACTTTGATTGGTCTAATACAGTGTTTTGTGATGAAAAAACGTTTAAATCCAGTCAGCATGGACGTCTTCACCTTTGGCGATATAATTCAACACGGTATAAAGATGATCATGTAATCCCAAATAGAGAATCAGGTCGAATTTCCGTAAATATTTGGGGCTGGATGAGTGCGGATGGTGTAGGAGAATTGTGTTCTCTACCTCCTCGAGGGACGGCTGTAAATTATATCGACGTGCTTCAGAATGCAATGCTACCGACAGTCCGTAATGTTTACCCGGAGAACGAAGTGCCACAATTTGATTTTGTTCAAGATAATTGTTCAATTCATAATGCGAGGATCGTAAGAGCCTGGTTTCGTTCACACACTGACGTAAGGGTAATTCAGTGGCCCTCAAGATCGCCGGACCTCAACCCGATAGAAAATCTTTGGGGCCTTATGGTCCAACGATGGTCGCATCAAAATGAAAGAACCAAACAAGCTCTTATTAGTCACTGTAATTATATTTGGGAGGAAATGCGGGGAACCGATATTTGCTCACGGCTTGTTGGTTCAATGAGGTCTCGTCTTTTAGAGGTTATAGAGGCCAACGGCGGTTACACCCGTTTCTAATTTTTAAAAATTTTCAATATCTTCTAAATATTACTATATATGCTATGTTTTTGTTTTTTATAAGTATTTTAAAATTGATTGTAGAAATTTAATAAAAGGATAAATCTATTTTTAGCTTGTTTTTTATTGATATTGTAATTACAAGTTTACAGAAATTGTAGGTTTGTGGATTCGCCTTGTGCCTTTACAATTTTATGTAACTTGTTGATTACAATTCTGAATTTGTAGATACAATTTTGTCATCAAAATCTACAGACCCCCGCCGTTGATTTTACGACGTCATTGGTTCCATCAAGTTCAAACTAAGAACAGCTGTCACGTTACAAACAGTAATAGTCGTTATCAATAATCAGATAAAGACAGCAACAGAAGTTGTCAGATCGATCTGCAAGCGAAACTAATCTTTATCACCTATGAATCTGCAAGCGATATTCAACCTTAGGGTGGTACACCACTTTCTTGGCCGACTGTACCTCATTTGTTAATCGCCGTGACTATGGCTGAGTCATAATGACACGCCGTTCCGCTCCGCTCAGAGCGGGAGACGTCATTTGATGATTTCCCAACCACAAAAAAAAAAACCTTCTCTAACTTGATTCATTTCCGTAGGAGTTGCTTTACATACAAGATTATTTTTAGCATATGCGAAACCTGAATATAGTTTGTTCAGAATCAGTAACTGAATCGATTCCAATCATTTTTACACCATGTTATATTTTGTACCAAAAATATTTAATTACGCTTCCAAGTCGCGGGCCTTAGTGTTTTGTTTCGATTTTAAAATTATCATGTCTTTCTCGTATTCAAACGTCCATTACACGGAGATAGTACGTACACTAGCTGTTTGTGGTGATCTGCATATGTTTTTGCGTGGACAACCAGGTAACTTATCAAGCTTATAACTTTGTGATTATTAATGATACAGTTTTGAATTTTTTTTCATAGATTCTTTACATAAAAATACTAGACCCGTGTTTCGGGTTTCGCATAAACAAAAATTAATGTTGTATATCACAAGTCTGAGATAAGGTATTTGATAGATGAGAAATGATTTTGCCATCAATCATGGTCATAAGCATCAAGTGCTTAACAGAATGGCTTCCCATAATACAAGGCTGCAGGTCTTAAATCTCGTTTTCAATCGTAGCAACTATGTTCAACTTGTTTTCGTTTGAAAACTTAAAATATATTGATCCGAACATTGTGGAAGTTGGCTTTGGATTCTCCCATACCACTTCTTCGCCACAAACTAAGCGCAGAGGCACAAACGAACACGTAAAAAAGCTAGAATCGTCATCCTCTGCCGTAGTTTGCTTATACAAACTTTGCCCTGAAGCACCATCAAAACCCCACTTGCATAATTTCACATTCTCTGTAAAAAGATTTATTTGAAGAAAATCCCTCAACCTTATATCCAGTTTAACGAAATTAATATAAACTAGGTTAAATTTCCTTTCTACCAATATGAGTGAGGTAAAACTAAATAGTTCTAACCTAGGGGCTACGGGATCATCGCCCGTGTATATCACTGAATATCTTACTCCGAATGCAAGAAAACTACACTTCATCTCAAGAAACCATATTGAAAACAATCAACTGAAATACTGTTGGACCTCAAATGGAAAAATCTTGGTTAAAAAAGGCGAATTGGAACCTTAGAGCATTTAACCCTAAGGACTATACATATTAAAACTGAAGAACAACTTGAAAAACTAATTAATACGAAAATATGACTTGTATGGGGCCCATACTGTTGCCATAAAACCTTTTTAATGCTTGTTAAAAGGGCAATTAACTTAATTCAATTTTTGTATTATTTTCATACGTTTAGGTTTTTATTATCGTTTACTATACTGTTCGTTTTGTATCATTATTACTTTATTGTTTATTCTGCATGTAAAACGGTAAACATACACCAAATCATACACAAAATTATTTACAACTACACAACACAACATACACACACACGGACTCACAAAGCACTGTGTACTTGCTTCACACACTTACTGAAAACTAAGGATTTTACTACCATGATTATTATAGTAATACATAACAACAATCCTAACATTAAAAAACATTACGCAAAAAATCGTCTAAACTGTGACATAACTATTGTAAAGACTTTACATAAATATTTAATACAGCTAAACTATTTGAAAATATTAACAAAAAAATGTTACATAATATTGTTATACACCAATGTGAAATTCAATTTCAAAATTCGATAAAGATTTTATTATGTGAAATTTATAACTATTCAGTATCCGACACAATTAGCTGTGAACCTGAATACTGTGCATCTTTTCTGAAACAACCTAACTGTTCATTGAAAATCCTGTCGCAAAATATTCGTTGCTAACTTTGATCGTCCTAGTAACCTTCTGCAAAGATTAAAATTTAATAGTGACGTAATAGTTTCATCTGAATGTTGGATGTCGTGTGTTCGAAATCTCCCTGTATTGGATGGATATCTGAGTATGTCTACATCTTCCCATTTTAACCAGAATGACGGTGTAGTAGTATTTATAAAAAATAATATTAAAGCCTCTCTGGAAGAACCCGTTCTACAGGAAGGAAACTGCATACTTATTAAAATTAATAATGAAGTGGCTATTTTAGCGATATACCGCCCGTTTTGTTTCAAAAACATTAATAACTTTTTAATGTCCCTACAAAAAATAATAGACCGATTATCAACGTTCAAGAATATTATAATGGTGGGTGACATCAATATAAATATCGCTGCCAACAGTTCTGATCGCTTCTTATCGGACTATCTTGATTTTCTATCCCTTAACCCCTCGCGTGTTTATGATGCACACGTGTGCATCATGTTATTTCAATGCCCAACTGTTTATGATACACCATGTGCATCATGTAAAATACATTTCAATTCCCGCTGTTTTTTTATTGAAAACATGCGAGAGGTTAATGAACTTCTTCCGGCATTTAACACAGCAACACGTGCCAATAGCTGTTTAGACCACGTCATTGTGAAGACAAAAATTCCAATTACCACGTTTATAATTGAATCCTTCATTACAGATCATTCACCCATACTTTGCTGTGCTAAAATTAAAAACGCTAGTAAACAACTAGAAAAGCAAATAGTTAAACTTGATTTTGAAGCCATTAAGTTGGCAGCTGAACATCTTGATTTCACAGATATTTTTAATGCGATTAACCCAAATTCGGCTATGGATATATTCATATCAAAAATAACTCATATTATGCAAATCAACACGAAAATCTTAAATGTTACTAATAGTTTCCGAATACTAAAACCTTGGACGACACTAGGAGTCATCAGGTGTAGGCGTAACAGGGATCGAATGCACAAAAAAGTTAAACAAAATCCGGATAATGTAGTGCTCGAAATCATATATAAACGCTACCGTATACTAAGATTATTAACAAGTTAAAGCGGGAATACGAAAAAAGGTTATTCAAAGAAGCAGGTAAAAATAATAAATATATATGGAAAGCTCTAAATAAAATAACTAACAGAAATGTCAAAACCTAGACTCACTAGACCTTCTTGCAATGGAGTCAACCCCTCACCTATCTGTCAATGCCACAAATGAGTACTTTGCCACTATTGGCAAAAATTTTGCGAACAGAATCACCCCTCCAACAGGATCAAATCACTTTACAAAATTTACACGTTGTCACACGCCATTACCCGGCAATTCATTTGTTCTCCTTGACACTGACGAAAATTAAATTGAAGAAATAATCATGGGTCTAAAAAGTAACTGTGCGGCAGGTGACGATGGAATCTCATCTGACATACTTAAACTGTTAAAAATAATATAATAACTCCGCTCACGCATATCTTTAATGAGTGCTTAGAGAAGGGCATTTTTCCTAGATCACTTAAACGGTCTATAGTTAGACCTATTTTTAAGGGTGGAGATAGAAGCCGTGTCACGAATTATCGACCTATTTCAATCCTAAACTCTCTATCAAAAATCTTTGAAAGGCTACTTAATAAACGGCTTTTTTTTTTCAGGATGGGAAATCATCAAATGACTTCTCCCGCTCTGGGCGGAGCGGGAGGGCGTGTCAGACTTTTACTGACTAAAACCCACCCGTGTTCCATCAGTTGCCCATTGTGCCAGGGTCACGGTATCTCTTTCGAACAATCACGCGACCCCGGCAGGCATCGGTCCTAGTAGACCCCTACACTGCTGCTGACATCTCTTTGAGGCGCGCGTGGAACACTGCGCGCCGTCGACCCGAGCTTGGTCCTTACCGGGCGGCGAGCTACCCACTGCTCGCCACCCGCAAGCTCGCGCCTACGGTGGCCGGGAGTCCGCTATTGACTCCCGACGCCCGGGGCGTCTCCTCCTGCGGGGGCTAGGGACGTGAGGGCGCAGAGACTGCCACTCCCTCACGCGCCCCGCCTCCTCCTTCGCGAGCATTACTGCTTCGCAGAAGGAGGTGACGGCTTCCCATTCCCTCTCGCTCTGTACCATGGCTCGCACCAGGGCCGGACGCGAGAGGTCGCCGCCGCCAATCGCCTCCACGAGGACACGGCGGTGCTCCGCCCAGGCAGGGCACACTTCCACCGTATGCTCCACCGTGTCCTCCAGACGATCCTCGCAATGGAAACACCCGGACGTATCCTCCCGCTTTATCCTGAACAGGAACCCACCGAAGCACCCATGCCCGTTGAGAACCTGCGTCAGGCGGAAGGTGAGGACGCCGTGACGCCTCTCTATCCACTCCTCAAAGAGGGGACTTACCGCCGCAATTGTGGCGTGCCCAGCACTGGGTTGCGACAATCGTACCCGCCATGTCGCCATGAGATCACACCGGAGCTCTGTCCGCCGTGCCGAGATTTGTCGTGGCAGCGGAGTTTCGCCCCGGCGTTTCGCCTCCTCGCGCCACTCCCACATGTGGGCGTGGACCTTTGCCTCCAGATCCCATGGCGGCACTCCGGCAAGGAGGCTCGCTGCCTCGCAGGAGACTGTGCGGTATCCCCGGATTAACCGGATGGCCATGACCCTCTGGGCCGCACTCAACCGGCGCGCTGGGCGCAGCCTCAATGAGGGCGCCCACACCGGTGCCCCGTAGAGGGCCATGGACCGCACGACCCCCGTGTAGAGCCTCCGGCAGGAGGCGTTTGGACCCCCCAGATTGGGCAGGAGCCGCTTTAAGGCAGCCCCAGCCCGCTCCAGTCTGGGAGCCAAACGTCGGAAGTGCTCGACGAAGTTCCACCGGCTGTCGAGGACAAGTCCCAGGTACTTCATCGTCGACTCGACGCCTATGTGAACCCCTCCCACCGTGAGTTGGGAACCCGCAGGTGGCGCGTTCCGAGGACCATGAAAACTCATGGCCTCGGCCTTGTGCAATGCCACCTCGAGTCCCAATTGCCGGATCCTATCGACGATTGTCGCAACCCCGCGTGTCATGATTTCGGCCGCCCCGCCTCGTGCGACCTCCCCTGCGCAAGGACCAGCGTGTCGTCAGCGTAGCAAACTAACGGCTTACAAATTATTTAGAAAAATACAGGGTGATTGGAAGATGGGTGCAAAGCTTTAAGGTGAAGATAGTATAGACAATTTAGAACCATTTAAGCCATGGTTGTCTTAGACAAAGTCTTACCAAATTTTTTTAACCAAATTTTTAAGTTTTTTTCGGAAATTCTCAAAATTTAATGTAAACTGCATAATTATGGCCAAATTGAATGATAAATGAATTATTTTTTTATTTATTTAATTTAAATAATATGTAAGCAACCAAGCAAAACATGTTTTAGGCTTCTGTGTCATTAGACATTTTTTTTACAGATATTTAAAGCTCAGAAAAAATAAAAAATTTGTACAATACGTCTTTTAAACCTTATTAAAAAAAAAATGGAGGGTGCTTTTTTTGTTCAAATCTTTTTGAAGACATGCTTGATAATCGTTCTTTCTTTTGAGGTATCATTTATGCAGATATCTTACAAATTATTGAAATTAGGACCTACAAACCAATTCGAGGGAGAAATTTTAAATTTTAGGCAGTCTAACAAAACACAAAATGTTTGCTTAAAAGAATACTTTATGTGCTCGAAATGATAACATTGTTCAATTCTAAGAATTTTTGGCACATGCAGGAACCAATTGAGGTGAACCCATTGAGGGGATTCTCTAGGGTCATGGCCATCCGGTTAATCCGGGGATACCGCACGGTCTCGTGCGAGGCGGCGAGCCTCCTTGCCGGAGTGCCGCCATGGGATCTGGAGGCAAAGGTCCTCGCGCACATGTGGGAGTGGCGCGAGGAGGCGAAACGCCGGGGTGAAACTCCGCTGCCGCGACAAATCGCGGCACGGCGGACAGAGCTCCGGTGTGATCTCATGGCGACATGGCGGGTACGATTGTCGCAACCCAGTGCTGGGCACGCCACAATTGCGGCGGTAAGTCCCCTCTTTGAGGAGTGGATAGCGAGGCGTCACGGCGTCCTCACCTTCCGCCTGACGCAGGTTCTCACCGGGCATGGGTGCTTCGGTGGGTTCCTGTTCAGGATAAAGCGGGAGGATACGTCCGGGTGTTTCCATTGCGAGGATCGTCTGGAGGACACGGTGGAGCATACGGTGGAGGTGTGCCCAGCCTGGGCGGAGCACCGCCGTGTCCTCGTGGAGGGGATCGGCGGCGGCGACCTCTCGCGTCCCGCCCTGGTGCGAGCCATGGTACGGAGCGAGAGGGAATGGGAAGCCGTCACCTCCTTCTGCGAAGCAGTAATGCTCGCGAAGGAGGAGGCGGGGCGCGTGAGGGAGTGGCAGTCTCTGCGCCCTCACGTCCCTAGCCGCCGCAGGAGGAGACGCCCCGGGCGTCGGGAGTCAATAGCGGACTCCCGGCCACCGTAGGCGCGAGCTTGCGGGTGGCGAGCAGTGGGTAGCTCGCCGCCCGGTAAGGACCAAGCTCGGGTCGACGGCGCGCAGTGTTCCACGCGCGCCTCAAAGAGATGTCAGCAGCAGTGTAGGGGTCTACTAGGACCGATGCCTGCCGGGGTCGCGTGATTGTTCGAAAGAGATACCGTGACCCTGGCACAATGGGCAACTGATGGAACACGGGTGGGTTTTAGTCAGTAAAAGTCTGACACGCCCTCCCGCTCCGCCCAGAGCGGGAGAAGTCATTTGATGATTTCCCATCCTGAAAAAAAAAAAAAAAAAAAAAGGGGATTCTCTAAACAATGGCCACCGAGCGCGGTGCGACGGCATTTCCAGGTAGAACGCCCAATGAATAGCAAAAAGCGATAAGAGTTGGTTTTTACAGCAAAATGGTCTTAGTTACTCAGGCAACAAAGTCGTTTTTCTTTAGTCAGGGTCAGTCGGTCTGTGATGAAGCCGTTACATCTTTTACTTATTAGTCAAACTACTGCCCTTGTGAGTGGACATTGTCGTGTTGATTCACAATTTACCGTGTTCAGTTGTAGCCCTTTGCGTTCCTGCACGTGTTGTTTGCGTTAGTTTTGAACTTTTTTGTTTCACCGTGTCCAGTCGTAGCCTCGCGCTCCTGCACGTGTTGATTTTTGACTTAATTGTGTTGAGTTGACATTTAGTGCGCTCCTACACCATTTTTCTTAATTGTTAAGTGACTATGGCTACTTTTTCCAATCAAGAATATGCGGATATCGTATTTACGTACGGTAGAGCAGACGGCAATGGATCTTTGGCGCGACGGATGTATCAAGAGCGCTATCCGAATCGCAGGATACCGAATGTCCGAGTGTTTTACAACACGTTTCGTCGTCTTGCCCAAGATGGGTTTCACCGCGTGGAACCTGGAGTCAACCCGGGCAGACACGAAACTGCCGTCGACGAAGACATTTTAGCAGCATTTCAAGCGGATCCTACTACCAGAACTAGAGCAGTAGCTCGAAATTTAAACATTTCTCAATGGAAGGTGTGGCATACAATGCACCAAAATGATAAGTATCCGTTCCATGGCAGGAGTGTGCAAGGTCTAGTAGAGCAAGATCCTCAAAGAAGAATTCAGTTCTGCCGTTTCCTCCTCAACAGAGACATCGAAGATGCGTGGTTTCTGAAATCAATCTTGTGGACGGATGAAAGTAAATTTTCAAGGGAAGGTATTACAAACTTTCACAACATCCATGAATGGGCCGACGCAGACAACAATCCACATTTTAAGAAGCAGGTGTCATTTCAGATGAAATTCTCTGTGAATTTATGGGCTGGAATAATTGGCAGAACATTGATTGGGCCCCACTTTTTGCCTGATCCATTGAATGGCGAAAATTATTTGCAATTTCTGCAAATTGATTTACCACTGCTGGTAGAGGAATCAGGTGTCCCGATCTTCGAAAGAGACCGAACAGTCATCTTTCAGCAAGACGGCTGTCCAGCGCATTGGACTTTAAATGTAAGGGAACACCTCAACAATTGCTTTCCTGATAGCTGGATCGGCAGGGATGGACCCATCCCTTGGCCCGCTCGCTCCCCAGATCTGACCCCGTTGGACTTTTTCGTGTGGGGCCGGGCCAAGGAACTGGTGTATAACAACATAGAAATAAACACTAGAGAAGAATTGATACAAAGAATAAATTCAGCGTTTGAGACAATGAAGCGGGAGATGATGTTGAAAATAACAACTACAGAAGTTAGAAGACGGGGCCATGCTTGTATTAGGAATCACGGCCGTCATTTTGAACATGAAAAATAAATAATTTTAATTCAAATTTTGTTTTAATTAGTCTGCCTAAAATAAAAAAAATCTCCCTCAAATTGGTTTGTAGGCCCTAATTTCAATAATTTGTAAGATATCCGCATAAATGATACCTCAAAAAAAAGAGCGATTATCAAGCATGTCTTCAAAAAGGTTTGAACAAAAAAGCACCCTCCGTTTTTTTTTTTTTTTAATAAGGTTTACGGTTAGTTAGTAAGGTTTAAAAGACGTATTGTACAATTTTTTTATTTTTTCTGAGCTTTAAATGTCTGTAAAAAAAATGTCTAATGACACAGAAGCCTAAAACATGTTTTGCTTGATTGCTTACACATTACTTTAATTAAATAAATAAAAAATGAATTCATTTATCATTCAATTTGGCCATAATTATGCAGTTTCCATGATGGAATATCATATCATAGCCGTGTTTGGACTTGTTAGAAAGGTCTTGTAATGAACTTTGACCACGATAAGGTTTTTGGTTTTTACGTACATTTATAAAAGCGTGTTTTTCTAGTGATTTTTTAAACTATAAATTTATTTATCTGGAAGAGAGCAAAGAGTGAAAATTGGCAATTATACAAGTGATTGCTTACCTGTTACACATGGAGTGCCCCAGGGTAGTATTCTAGGTCCAACGTTGTTCCTAGTTTATATTAATGACCTAACACTACTAAATATTGAAAACTGCAAAATAATTTCTTATGCCGACGATACTACCTTGACATTCCATGGTGATACTTGGAGTGAAACTTTCCAAAAAGCCCAAAATGGTTTTAACATAGTTACAAGATAGCTTGCTCAAAATGACCTTTCTCTAAATACCGAGAAAACAAAATATATAACTTTTTCTATTCGCAACCCTGGTGACGCACTACAGTCAACACATCGTTTAACCTCACACTTTTGCCATAATGAATCTATTAATTGTTCGTGTCCCTCCCTTTCTGCCGTTGAATGTATAAAATATTTAGGACTCATAATTGTTAAAATTTTAATTTAAAAAATCACTTAAATAATCTTTCAAACAGAATAAGAAAACTCATTTAAGTATTTAAACAAATAAGGCACTCGGCCAATGCCAATAATAAGAAAATGATTTATTATTCCTTGTGTCAGACGGTTATAGCATATTGTATTACATGTTGGGGTGGTGCCGCTAAAACGCATAATTTAATTGCTGAAAGAGCTCAAAGAGCCTTACTAAAAGTTAGCTACTTTAAGCCCAGGTATTTTTCTACCACTGAGCTATACAAGGAATGTGAGGTACTAACTGTCCGTAAATTGTATGTACTAGCCTCAATGAGGATCAATTCGACAAAAGGATATACCAATTTTGAATACTACATCGAATACAATATAAATAACTGAGTTAATTTATTTTTGAATCACTCAAATCCATCGAGAAATTATGGAGATTTTAAAGTTTTTAGAAACGGAGTTTTAAAACGCACGCCGGCCGCGCGGAATATGTGATGACGTCACGAGCTACGATCGCCCGCCAACCGCCGTACTGCTTTGTTATTATTTGCGGAGTAAAAGCGTTGTTTTTTGTTTTTCATAATAGATTCTTTAAGTTTTATAGAGATTACAAACAACAAATTATTACTTTAAGTTGTATAGAGATTTGACTATAGATATTATGTTCCGTCCCGTTTGACTTGATTAATCTGTGCGCCTAATGGAACGCGCGTGTAACGAAGTAACAACTGTCACTTATCAGTTTTTGATTTTGACTTTTTTTTGGTTTTTGAGCTTGGAAAAGGGAGCATCGTCGCCGTTTGATTTCGCGACCAGTTGTAAATTAATCCCTTTAAATCGATCCGTTTGGGACAATTTGTCATGATCCAATTGTTTTTGTGCGTAATCAACCCCCTTTGACGTAATAATACGGGTTTAGTTTGAACTTTAGTTGAATACTTTGAGGTTAAGTGACAGTGATTGAACGCGTGTTGGAGACCGCATGTTTTGGTAGCAGACCTCTTGGAGCGGCCTTTTTGTATCCTGGAGAATACTCATAACGTCACTACACAATACAATATACACTCATTTACATAAATAAATCCAGGTAGGCACCAGAGCCGGTGTTCTTCAACCATGAGGTGAGTCTTTTGAATATTATATTGTTCAGCTCCACGCACGGCGGACAGATCGCTTCGCCACTCTTGTCCCAAGGCCCCACCATCATAACTTCCACTGCGCTATTAAAATCCTATGGTGAGCCCTTGGCTTGGCGTCGAACAATATAGGTAGATAGAAAACATGGAAGTTGGATTTACCAAGGCCCAGTGGGACAATCTCGCGAAGATTGATTCGTTTATGGTTTAAAAAAAGTAAAAAAAAAAAACAATTTATTCCAGTGCACAGATACGATGAGATAAAATGATAAGTAGATTTGCTTTCGTCTACAGTTCTTGATCCACTAAGTACCTATACGTAGGCAGGTACTTAGGTTAGGTACTAGGCAGGTACTACGATTTAGAATATTTTGATTTGGCAGGTACCTAGGTACCTTTTTCGTGTTTCTACAGTGTGTAGGCACCTCTCTACCTATTTAAAATATTATTTCTTACTAGCTTCTGCCCGCGACTTCGTCCGCTTAAAATTTCCTGCTCAACTCATCCCGTCGCATCGAATCGCCTGCCCGTGCGAGGTCTTTGTATGCGTGACGTTATATATAGTCTATATATGGCCTTCCTCGATAAATGGGCTATCCAACACTAATTCAGCTTATACTTGTGTGCGCTACGCAATGAATTGTTTGAGAGACGAAGGCGCGCGCAATAGGGCAGCCTGGACGTGTTTTATATGGAATTTTTCACTTTTTCTTCGAAAAAAAAATATATATTACCCTCGTGTTGAGATTTATATGTGAGGGGGTTGTAAAGGGAGTCGAAAATTTCATTATTTTGCGATAGGAAGCGCCATTTTCGAGATATAGGCAAAAGAAAAGGAAAACAAAAATACAGTACTGTTTTTGCACGTGAAGGCGAAGCGTTCGTTGGTGTGAATTTTAGTTCATGACCACTAGTTTTATTTCACACCTTTTTAATCGTGATTAAAAATAGTCAGATTTAGTTAAAATAAATTATTATAGTCAAAATTTGTGTCACTTTAGTATAATATATTTCAGAATAAAAAATCGTCGTTTGACAGGAATAAGCCAAATTTTAGTGATTTTTAGTTTAGTTTAGAGAATTTTGTGACAACAGAATCGGCACCAATATCTTTCCGGACAAATTTTAAATTGAAATGCAGTATAAAGTACTTTTAGTTAAAGGGACATGGGGCGTCGCTCCTCATGAAAGTACACCACTTGTTTCTATTTTTTGAGTCTTATGGGACACAAAATAACAATTTGTCCGGTGTAGTAACACTTGTATTTTCGCATCGTGGCACGATACAATATTTTACGTAGACAATTATTCGTTTAAATGTACTTCGTGTCACGTAACTAAAGGCAGAAAGAACGCGCGCGGCGGTGCCACGGACGCGAACGTGGTAGATGACGTCATCAACGAATTGTGCGTATTGGCGAGCGTTTTTGAACATGCAAAATTAAAACCGCTCTAAATTCGTCATTTTTGGTCCAATTTTAATAATTCTTTCACTGAATTAATTGGTTTACGTATGACTCTAATTCTACATATTTAACTAAAATCGTCGGTGATCCTCATTATGAGACAGCATTCCTGTGTCCAGCTTAGTTCACTGACTGAAAAAGAAGTGTCAGGGAGAAGACGTTTCGATCTATTTAAATCTGTTCCGTGTAGAACATCATTTGCTCAAAAGTTTAACATGTTGTTGGGACCAAAATTGTTCAACATTGCCAATAAAGAGTTGCAAATTTTCTCCATGAATAAAAGAGAGTGCAAACAGAAGGTAATCACTTGGCTTCTATCCAAAACCTATGACGAAACTGAAAGGCTGTTTAATGTACTTGCTTAGTATTTTTAAAATTTTAATTGCGTACTAGGTAAATAGAATATTATTTATACCTTTATATGTTGGTCAAGTAAGTACATCATTGTAAAAAATCTATATCCTAAGTTTTCCTTTAGCACACGCACACACACGTACACACACACACACACACACACACATACACACACACATACATCCACGTATACACACTTACCCCTCAACTCACCTACGCACACCGTTTATTTTAATTTTTTCTTTGTTAATTTTAATGTCCCGTGTGGTGCCGGACATAAAGAATAGCATCACCCCATTTCTTCCCGTGGGTGTCGTAAAAGGCGACTAAGGGATTTACTAGAGAATGGGCAGTAGTTTTCCAAGTGACTGGAACAGTAACAGTTTACCACTGCTGATCTCGTCCTCCTTGAAATTGGACCGGCATATCTGCAGAATGCTCACCTCGTCCATGTAGTCGATGGCATGGACCAGGAAAGCCAGAAATTCATTGACTATGAGTGGTTTGGAACTCATAGTGACAGTACGGGCAGCGGCTATGGCCGCGCTACACGTGAATAAAATTCGCTCCGTGCACAGTGGAAACACGTCCGTATTTGACCGCGCATCGCACTAATAAAATCTGTATTTCGTGTGGTGCTAAGTATAAACGCCTATGCGCGTTTGAAAAAAATCTAAACAGTGCGGTTGGCCTCATTAGTGCGGCCTTCAATACTTTGACCAAGTGCGACTCGACGCTTCTGTGAGTTCGAAAATTTTCGAGTTTTATGACAGTCAGAAAACAATTAAAGTATTATGTAAAGGGTGTTACACACAACAGTGGTTTTTAACTTCGTAATATCAAGCGTTATCTGTTATTTTTTTATTTGTCTTTTGAATTTACTTTTACTTCCTGTCGTTATGGGGCTATTCATTTATTACGTAAGACGATTTAAGGGGGGGGAGGGGGTCGACCATGTCTTATGTTTTCTTACAAGGGGGTCAAAAAAATGCGCTAAGTTAAAATTATAAGTACTTTGAAAAAGTGCGGGCAACCGCGCGATTGCCGAGGTTCGCTCGGATGCGTATAGGTAAACGATATTTCCATTTCCATGGCAACAGACCCGCGCCACCCGCACTGCACCTCCCGGGAATTCCCCGCTTGTGGACTAGTCGTCACTTGTTTGCGTAATGCTACATTTATGCTACATTTACACATTCGTGCAAATCGCGAGGCGAATATCGAACACGCATATGTAAACAGTACGCCTCGCATTCGCCTCGTGCCTCGCCTCGTGATTCGAGCATTCGCGTTGAGAGCGGTTTTTCGGACGCGAATCAAAGGCCACGAATGGCGAACATGAACTTACTGTTTACACATTCGCCTGCATTCAGTTGACAAGCTAGCGCCCGAGTCAACGGGACGTGTAGACGCAATTATTTTCATGTCCTCCATGTTCACAAAATAATTCACACTGCGAATGTGTGAACAGTAGATCGGGACGGCACTCGTTTACGAATGTGTCGTCGAACGTTCGTCGAGTGACGAGCCGAATGGCGAACACGATTGTGTAAATGTAGGGTAATAAACAACACTCGTTATTGCGTTGATGATTTTAATATTGTACTTAAATAGTAATTGAATTACTGAAATGTGTAAATAGTTTCTTTATAAATGTCTTTATTGTATTTTAATCATGGCTTCCTTGTCAAACGCCGATTTATTTAAAAGGTTATTTGATGCATACTAAAAATGTTATTCGTATTGGGGACGTTCCGGTCAAAAAATCCAAGAAGATAGTAATATGTTTTGGAAAGCAGCAAAGGCGAATCACGGTAAAGATGACAAAGAAACGGGTGGATGTCGACGATGTCACTATCCTGAATAACTAGAAGCGACACCTATTACTAGAGATGTTCCAAGAGAGGGTTTTGGATTGAAAATCTTATGAAACCAAAAAATAAAGATTATTAGTACCTTTGAAATTACAAATAAACATTTCAAAAAATTGTTACTTTGAAAAATAAACATTAAAATAAACCAAACGTGTATTCATTTTTTCCTATAGATTCTTACGTAATAAATATTAAACAGTGGGGAGGGGGTCGGCCTATTCTTATTTTTTCTTATAATAGGGGGGGAGGGGTCAAAAAGTAGAGAAAATAATCTTACGTAATAAATGAATGGCCCCTATAACGTTACGTTAATAACGTATAGAGTGAACGAACGAAATGAATGAAATCAACTACTTAGTGTTGCCATTTATTGGTATAAGATTTAATAAGTTGTCTAACTGGTAGAATAATAATACCAGATTTTCATTGGTGGTAGGTAAGTAATAGAATAAAACCAATAATTATTAACTATAAAAACATTTATTTAACTTAAAATATATTATTACACAGGCATGGGCAGTTATTAGTTTTGGGAAGTATAAATATTTACACATTATAGTTTCGACGAAATGCCTATGAGATAAATTGTATATCTAACAATACAATTTATGTCCTAGACATTTCGTCGTGGTGTGGACCGTAACAAGAAAGACAGAGGCCGACATCGCAATCTTGACACATTATTTTTGTATCTCTCCTTTTTTTATATTTTACCCCGCACCTGACACATTTGCGCCTTTTAAAACACCCGTTTTCATTCCTTTCTAATTGCTTAAGCATGTGTCTTGTCTTTTGAGGCGCAATTGTGTCAGTTATTAGGGGTAGAAGTTCAAGCAGCACTTTTTCCCTAAATGATTCTAAGGAAATAGTGCTGCTTGTTCCTTTTTGAAATAATAAGAATGAATTCAAAAGTAACATTTGTATAATGTGTATGCCGATTTTCTTGTACCACCTTAGAGATTTGTGCTCACTGGGGTAATATGCTAACATTTGGTCGTGTCGATCCACTCCTTTCATAAATTTATTATACTGTATCACCATATTTGGTTTATTGGTGACACGACCACGCCTATTTTCCAGTGGCAACAAGTTGGGGGAGTGCTCATTTGAATAATTTTTTCATTACCACCGTTTTCGGGTTATTTTTACGTTTGCTGGCTAACGTCCCTGTACAATATGTTTTTTTTGTTAACAATGTTTCAGCTAAATGACACACTATTATAAAAATTGTCCATGTAGACAGAGTGGCCACAATTAAATAATCATTTAATAGTTTTATGACCACTTTGTTGACGTGTCCTTTCCCACCAACTTCGACATCTTGGGCACCTTTATACATATGTATTCTATGTACAGACGCCACCAGGTCAAGCTACCCGAAACTGTCAATTTTTCCCAATGAACCTTGAACCTAATGCTCTAGAAATAAAGTCGAAAATCTATCAAAGAAATCTGACAGATTGTAGTAGCTTGATGTGTTGGCGTCTGTACCAATCCTTTTGGACTGGCCAAAACATACAGTTTGATTCCATATCGGTGCCTTTTGTTTTTTATATATTGGCGAAAAGCAATTCGACTTCTAAAACCTACCATAGACTCATCAATACTTAATTGCTTTTCTGGGTAAATTAAATTTTTCATGGTTTCATTGAAATAGTTTAGCAAGTAATCTATTTTCGAGTATTTTGACCAATTATCATATGAGGTGTTGAAAAACAGACAGTATTAGCAGAAATCTATCCCTTGACATCTATTTACTAATATTAAATTTAACTAAATAACTTGTTTTCCAGTAGTCTGCTACTTTGCTTAAAGGTGCAAATAAACTATTTTATTTATTTTTTATTTTAAAATAAATCGTAAATATCAGAATGTTAATACTTATTTCCTACCATCATTAAATAAAACTTAAAAGGTTAGCTACATACTCTTCGCTAGTTTTGATGTGGCCTCGAGTGCTCGTCTATTGTGTATTGCGATTGCGAGTCAAGATGGCCGCCGTCTCAGGCTTCGTTCTAACAGTTTGAAAATTAAACAACATATTTGAAGTGTTATTTTTATTGGTTGTTTAAATAAGATAATTTTCAGAAGATGTAAAATGTTTTCAGAAGAGTTTAATTAGCCTCTGAAGAGATTTCACTGATATAATATCCCCTTTTTTGGCGTCTTCGACGCTGTTCCCAAACTCAGTCAACAAGCTACTTGGGTCGCTGTCTAAAGAACGGTGTGAGTTGGGAACAGTCATCAAATGGCGTGACCATCCTGACGGCTCCTGATTCTCCAGCGCCTTCACCAAGCATGGCAACTGAAACAAATGAAAAAAAAAAACACTGAAAATAGCAGAAACGAAGGGTGGCCTGGACTCAGGAGTATATAATAGTATTACTTACCATATTCTATGATGACGCCATCATCAGCTTCTGGAGAAAAAAAAAATGTAATTATTGCATATGCTTTAAATATAATACAGCATAAATTCTAATATAGATACCGAAGATTATACATACCGATAGATGGCGGTCTATAAGGAGCAGATGGTCCTTCTTCCGGCTCCCAGGACGGCCCGGCTTTAAGGACTGGCGGCGCTGAAGACAGTCCTAGTTCAGGCTACCAAGAAGGCCCCGCTTTGGGGACTTGGAGCACTGAGGAAGGGCCTGCTTCAGACTCCAAAGAAGGTCCGACTTCGGCTACAAAAGGCTCCCCCTCAGCCGCCGAAGATGGCCCAACAACCGACACATATCGGCACGGTTCCCGCTCCGACGACAACGCCGCGACTCTTCGCTGCGTCACCTGCCTTTCGGCCCTCACTTCAAGTAAGATGTTACTGAAATAAAAATCCAAATAAGTATTATGTCTTTAAGAATACGAATAAAGATAAAACAACGATACATACTGCTCTTCAGAGCTCTCGGCTCTCTTCCCGCCACGTCCTCTTCCGCGTCCTCGTCCGCGACCTTTTTCTTCGTTTCCTTCCCTAAAATGAATGTATAGCTTTATTTCAACTACTTTTTAACGATAAAACAATTGGTGTAGCACAAGCATTAGTCTTGTGTAGTTCGCGAAGGAACTAGGTCGTAAGAGCGCTACCACAGATGAACTACGCGACCTAGTTCTCTCATCCAGGTTTGGTCAGATCAGAACGTGTCGAAATCTGTCCAAACCTTGAGACGCTCTTGCCTGCCTCTGATTGGCGGACTGGAAGTCGATCGCAAAAACCTAAATCTTAATTAGTTATGTCATTGGATAATTGAAAATTTGATAACTCGGCGCAGCCGGCGCAACTTGCACCTATGTGTTTTAACTATAAGTATAGGCTATGTTAAATTTTAAGTTTAGTTGTAAAATCTACGCCATGGACGACTGATTAAAGAAATAAATACGTCTTCAAGTTTTAAAGTGAGTTTTAATAAGTGAACCAAATAGTATTTCCTCCAATCCAGCATACAAATAAATAAACCTGACAAAAATAAGTGTTATACAAACTAACCATGTGCGGCGTTTCCTCATCCGACGAAGAGTTTACTCATCCTCTGAAGAGATTTCACTGATATAATATCCCCTTTTTGGCGTCTTCGACGCTGTTCCCAAACTCAACGTCAGCAAGCTACTTTGTAAAGAACTGTGTGAGTTGGGAACAGTGTCATCAAACGCACCCATCCTGACGCCTTCACCAAACATGTGAACTGAAACGAATGAAAAAAAAAACAAACTGAAAATAGCAGAAAATAAGGGTGGCCTGGACTCAGCAGTATATAACAGTATTACTTACCATATTCTTTGATGACGTCATCATCAGCTTCTGGAGAAAAAAAAGTGTAATTATTGCATATGCTTTAAATATAATACAGCATAAATTCCAATATAGATACCGAAGAGTGCGGGTACGCGACCGAGTGAACAAGTAATATACAGAAATAAGTTGTAACGCTTAAAGCTATTCGTTATTACCGTCTTTTGGTATCCAAATAAAGGGTTTTGAACGACAATATCCAAATATTCAAAATTAGGCTATAACTCGGCAGTCGGATAAAAAAAATAATAATAATAAAAACCTGTTGCTTTGAAGACTATCACTTCACTAGTCCCTGAGCAACGTGATACTCTCCAAAGCAACCGATTATACAGAGGTTCACGTTGCAAGCCTCGCACTTATAGGCTGTGCAAGAGTCAACCTTTTTAAGTGCGCACCAGTGGCGAGGTGTAAATTTTTCTAAAAGAGAAGCCGAAGCAAAGTCGGCTTTAACTTACTGACTCATCAATAAAGACTACTTACTATCATTCTAAAATTAATATAGGAATGTAATGAATTAAATGCAATTAAATTGAACAGCTGAAAACCGAATAAAATATGCAATATTCCTTTATCTCGTTCTCGCTGACGCATTTTTCTATACCTGTCTCTGTCATAACCCGTTGTACAGCGGCTTGCTCTCGTACATATCAAGCGGTGCCACGTGACCTAAAGTGACATCATTACGGGATCGCTGTTGTATGAATTTTTAGTTCCCGATTATGACGTTTTGGCGCCGGGTTAATTTAGAACATTTCTCTTTTGTTGTAATAAAAAGCTATAAATAACCTTTTTTGTTGTTTGAATGTTATGGTGAATTAAATACCCGTAGTGTAACTATATTTATTGACAATAGTAGCCACTATTTACATACTATTGTATTTTTAATAGTGATAGAGTTACCAGTGCGATTCCCCGAAGGCAAGCCGGTAGGAATCGTGTTATATGGTGCTTTCGCCACTGGTGCGCACCACTTGCAACGTGACTTCGTGACGTTGGTTTTGGTAGAGAAGTGACGGCCGGCTATCGGCAGCAGTTGTTGTATTTTTGGAGGACGAAATCTCGTTAGGATTTCGTCCGCCAATAATACTACTGCCGCTGTGCCTGTGTGACTGTCCCTGCCTTCAGGAACATGACGAAAGCATTGTGGATGGACACGTTGAGAAGCCGGCGGAAAAGTTTCTTGTACCAATTTAAATTACGAACTCCTTCTATGGGAAACGCCTGCAAAAGCTGGTCCTTTTTGTCGACGCCTCCCATAGAAAGGTTGTAATCTAAGACTACTTTGGGTTTGTAACGGTAGTAGCCGTATTTTTCTTTTCCGCCGACCGCTACCCTGTGGTATGTGGATATCAAAGATACCACATTCGCGTCCTTCCACACTGAAATCGTCATGTCCTGTGTTTGGCTAAAAGCCACTTCACCCGGCCGCATGTTTGCCTTATTTTTGTGGCGCAAACTATCGGGCACGAACTCCCGGTTCAGACGCAGGGTGCCCATAACATCTGTGTTCTGAGCCTTGAAGGTGCGCGCCAGCAAAGGACTGTTGTAAAAGTTGTCCATTACTAGAGTATGACCTCTGTTCAGTAATGGACCAACTAACTTTAAAACAGTCCTTGATGTCGCACTCTCAGGCTCAGGGTCGTTCGTGGCCTCGACATTATGCCTTTCTGTCTTACCTGTGTAAATTAACATCTGCCAAAGATATCCCGACTTAGACTCACAAAGTTCATAGCTCTTTATACCTACCTGAGCAGCTTTAGTCGCTATCAGCTGTGAAAAAGACAGTCTGCCTTTCCACAGCAGCAGCGACTCATCTATAGCAATTTCCTGTTCAGGTAGGTATAAAGAGCTAAATTTGTGGTTCAGATGGTCGATGATAGGTCGGATTTTGTGTAGTCTCGTCGGGATACCTATGGCAGAGTTGTCTACGAAGTGCAGACAGCGCTTAAGAAGTTTAAAACGATAGAAAGGCATAATGTCAGTAAATTTGCCCACCTTTAAATAAGGCAAACATGGGTCCCAGAATTCCCTCTCCACAGGGAGAGGGACAATGCTTTGCAGCAGAATAACATCAAAAAACGTCCACAATTCTTGTGACGTTGTTGGTGTCCATTTTTGAAAACTTTGGAAGGGACGAGGTCAGGAGGTTTGCCGCATATTTGTTGGTCTCAGCGACCATGAGGTTGATGATGTCTTCGTCCCAAATTTTGGAAAAAATCTGGAACGGAGACATCCCCTCGACCGAGAAAGTTGGCCCCGCTGGCCCAGGGAAACTTTCTCGAACCGGATATTGGGGATCGTGAGACCAATCAAAGGTCAACAAATCCTCCTGACTGGATTCTCGGAGAACACTATCATCCTGCCTGTCGATAGATCGTAAGACCTCGTGGAGTACGCTGGGAAACTCCTCCACGACGAATTCTCCAGCGATCCTCCTGCAAGGCAGATCCTCCAGGCAGTCCTCCAGATCACTGCCAGGATTCAGACCCGCAGAGAGTTCCCTCTGCCGAATTTCTGCCTCCTGGTCCTCTTCGAAAATCGAAGGCTCTAAATCCAAATTATACAAGTCTTTATTTAACTATCAGCTGCTTTGAACCACCCAATCAAGGATTGAAGGAGACTATCATCACAAGGAGAAATAAACATAAAAAAATACCTGGTCTTGAAAAAGACGTCGATGGACCTGGAGAAGAATTGTGCAGTGTGGAACGCTCTGCACAGGATGATGCGCTAGGCGAGAACCCAACCAACTCGATGCTAGCATCAACAAACAAGGACTCGTCCACTTCCTGCCCTTCACACACAGCAATAACCCCCGTGGATGGGGTAAACACCAAGGGAGTTTGCCTGAGAAAAAATATAAATATAAGTCGACTTAATTTAAATGTTTCAAATTAATTCAGAGATTGAGTTCAAACTTACATCGGGGCAGGCGCGTAGGCGGCGTGGTTGAACCTTGCGAATCTTCATCGCTCAGCACCACCCTCGAAGGCCCACTTCCGTCTAGCGTTGGAAAGAAAAGTAATAAAATATATTAGGTTGGATTAGTCAATAAGGGGTACGATATCTTGCAGACAATTTACACACCCGACTTCCTCTCCTCTCTTCTCGGTTGTGGAATACGCAGGGGCGGCACTTCCGGAGTGCCCGGTATCAAAGGGCACGGGATCCGAACTGGCGACACTTTTCTGGAAAGATAAAAAAATTAAATCGTGTGACTGTGAAAAGCATACTTATTATTTTCTTAAATATTTATCTTGCCTTCGCTTTTTGCTAGGAGGAGCATCGGGCATTAAAAAATGCCCGACCTCCTTCCTTTCGCGCAGTTCTTCAAGCCGTGCCCTTTGCTCCGTTGTTAACCGGGCCACGTTTCTCCGGTCGACCGCCCGCTGCTTTTTTAATTTTTTTTCGCATTTCCGCGATTGACCTAGAATAAACAAAATTTAGTGAAAAAAAAAAAAACAAAAAAAAAACTTTATTGCTAAGTTCACTTACGTTGTCGGTTGCCTGGCGATGGCTGACGGCTCGTTAACAGCAGCTTGCTGCGGCTGCTCCCTTAAAAATTAAGTAAAATTTTAGGTAGGGAGCCAAAAATAACCCAGCAAATCAAGAAAAAATCAATAACCAAATATAAATAAATAAATTATAGCATAATATAAAAAGTGCGAAAAAATACAAACAAAGTAAATGAAAGGGACCGTGCGACATGCCCACGCCCACGTCCACGGCCACGCCCGCTCCCGCGCCCACGCCCACGCCCACGCCCGCGCGCACGCCCACGACCACCACGGCTGCCTCTTGCTGATGCTGCATCCATTTCTAAATTGTAAAAACATCGAAAACTAAATAAAATAATCAACAAAAGTAAAAAAAAAATCTTCAATAACTCGAAAAACATTCAATACCTTTATTTTAGGATAATCCATATCCATACTATCCATACTAATATTATAAATGCAAAAGTAACTCTGTCGGGTCTATCTGTCTGTCTCGCTTTCCTGCTAAAACTACTGAACCGATTTAAATGAAATTTGGTACACAGATAGTTTAGAGCCTGAGAGAGGACATAGGATACTTTTTATCCCGGTAGTATGTTCCCGCGGGATAATTTCCGACCTCCACGCGGGCGAAGCCGCTGGCAAAAGCTAGTTATAAATAACCATTAAATCAGTAATTTACTCAAAAATACTCACTCAAACCGAAAAAATCTTTATTTTGCAGAAGGATAAAGTTATCGTGTCAACGAAATCCAACGACTGACGTTTGACATTATATTTTCACTCAAAATGAACCGTAGCGGAACTTGTTTGTGATTGCATGAAGAAATGTATTAAGAATCGAGTGGAAAAGAGAAATAGCATTAAAACATCGTAGGATAGAAAGAAATAGACATATTATGACGACGGAACGTTCCTGACGCAGAAAGGGACATTAGTCACTTAGCGTCTTCAACCGTATAAAAGTAAAAGGGACAAAAGTCACTTAGAGTCTACGACCGGTACCGGTACAGTAACATACCGATAGGTGGCGGTCTATAAGGAGCTACTTTAAGGACTGGCGGCGCTGAAGACAATCCTAGTTCGGGCTGCCAGGAAGGCCCTGCTGGACTTGCAGCACTGAGGAAGGGCCTGCTTCAGGCTCTGAAGAAGGCCCGGCTTCGGCTCTAACAGTCCTTTCAACCGCTGAGGCCCAGAAACCGGCGCAAAGAGGCAAGGTTGGCGCTCCGGAGATGGTTTCCTAAATAACTGTTCCGTCCCGTTCGATTTGTTTACTCCATGCGCCTAACGGAACGCGCCCGAACGGAGTGACATCTGACTTGTCAGTTCTGACGTTGACACTTGGGTATTGAGCTTGGAAAAGGGATGTCGGTCCAATTTGCATGTGCCAAAACCGATCGTTTTGTTGGACAATTAGTCGTGATCGTATTGTTGATTGTAAATAACCCCAATTTGACGAAATAATACGGGTTGAGTTTGGATATATCTTTGTTGAAATAGTTTGAAGGTTAAGTGTTGGAGACCGCATGTCTGGATGGCAGACCTCTTGGAGCGGCCTCGTTGTATCCTGGAGAATACTCATAACGTCACTACACGATACATATATACTCACTTACATACATAAATCCAGGTAGGCCCCAGAAGCAGTTTCCTTCAACCAGGTGAGTTATTCGAATAATATATTGTTAAGCTCCGCGCACGGCAGACAAGTTCGCTAGCCACTCTTATGGTAGGGGCCTGGCCTGGCAGCGAACAATAACATTTTAACATAAAATTGAAACCATAGAACAAATGAAAACTTTACAAAAGAAGTGTTATAGAAGCTAACCGAGTGCGGCGTTTTCGTGGCGGAGCGTCAGGAAGGAGCATCCTGTTGGTCTCAGCTCTCCGCTTCCTCTCCAACAGCTCCTTCTTGACGCCAGCCGACAATGCCGCGACCCGACGCTGCGTCAACTGTCTCTCTGCTCTGACTTCAAAGAGGTTACTGAAATAAAAATCCAAATAAGTATTATGTCTTTAAGAATACGAATAAAGATAAAACAACGATACATACTGCTCTTCAGAGCTCTCGACTGTCTTCCCGCCTCGTCCTCGTCCGTGATTGCGCCTGCGACATTTTTCTTCATTTTTTTTTCCCCTAAAATTAATGTATAGCTTTATTTCAACTACTTTTTAACGATAAAATAATTGGTGTAGCACAAGCATTAGTCTTGTGTAGTTCCCGAACGAACTAGGTCGTAAGAGCGCTCTCACAGATGGACTACGCGAACTAGTTCCCTCATTCCCCGATCCGTAGTTCGTTAGTTCGTGACCGAAGGAGCTAGGAAGACGTCAACTGAACTAATGTCGGGAACACACGGGTATTTGGTCTATCAGTCTGTGGAATATAGGTACTCTATGGTCATACTCCACAGCGGGAGGAATGTGCAGGACGCCCATAGCATAGATCGCTTATGTGATAATATGTATTCTACGTACTGTAATATGTAATTATGTATGATCACGGATATCGAGGGATATGCCTTGGGGGCGTGGCACGTACCGCCTCGATACTATAAATTGGTAGCAGTGGCGAGGTGTAATTTTTTCTAAAAGAGAAGCCGATGCGAATTGGCTTTAACTTACTGGCTCATCAATAAAGAATACTTACTATCATTCTAAAATTAATATAGGAATGTAATGAATTAAATACAATTAAATTGAACAGCTGAAAACCGAATAAAATAAGCAATATTTCTCTATCTCGTTCTCGCTGACGCATTTTTCTATACCGGTCTCTGTCATAACCCGTTGTACAGCGGCTTGCTCTCGTACATATCAAGCGGTGCCACGTGACCTAAAGTGACATCATTACGGGATCGCTGTTGTAGAATTTTTAGTTCCCGATTATGACGTTTCGGCGCCGGGTTAATTTAGAACATTTCTCTTTTGTTGTAACACAATGCTATAAATAACCTTTTTTGTTGTTTGAATGTTATGGTGAATTAAATACCCGTAGTGTAACTATATTTATTGACAATAGTAGCCACTATTTACATACTATTGTATTTTTAATAGTGATAGAGTTACCAATGCGAATCCCCGAAGGCAAGCCGGTAGGAATCGTGTTATATGGTGCTTTCGCCACTGATTGGTAGTATGTTCGAACGGCGGCTGTACGCATCATTTAGTCGCTTTGCGATTGCGTACAGTGCACTATTGATGCGTAAAAAACCAAAATGCCGAGTTGTGCAGTAATTATTTGTAAAAACAGGCCAAATACCATCAACCTGAAGACAAATGGCGTGTCCTAACCACCGGTTAGTAAATAATTAAGTCACTGTTTTATATTTTAAATCAATTTTTAAATGATTTACTAACTTACGTGCGGAGCGACACGAACTAATCCGAACTAGCCCGAACTAGCCCGAATCTTCCCGAACAAAACGAACGTTTTAGATTTAGAGAGGTGCAACCGTTTGCGTGCGGCTGATTTTATCGATATGCGTATTATTGCAGTTGAATATTTTTTACAGAACTCGATGGATATCCTCGTATTACTTGTATAGTAAAAGAGTTAAATTACTTCTTAATTTAATGTTGTTTGGACCAAATTAAGGAATTATAATTTCAATACAGTTACTCGTGACGTGTTTTTACTTAAAGTAATATTGTGCCTAAAGATTTTCACAAATTAATAGTTTTTTTTAATTTATAGTAGGTACAATAAGATAAGTAACATGATAAATAAATATTATATTGTATTTCATTCAATTATTTATATTTGGTAAAAAATAATTTGTTTTCGATATGCAAAAATATACTTTTTTTTCAATCTGCTATTTGGCAGTTTCGTATATTAATATTGCGCAATATTATTGACCGAGTAAGATTATTATTGACCGCGAAAATAAAAAATTGCGCAATATAATTGTATTGATCACTAAATCGCAAGTCCATCTTAGTCAATCATAAGTCCGAGCAGCCAAGATTCGAAGTTGAAATTAGAAAATTCACGGTCCGGTAAAGAAAATTAAACGAAGTTATTATAATACAAGAATGTGCTAAAATTAAATATCGATAAAAATTATCGACCATCGCTTTCGACTCCCTAATTACATGCGTGTGCATTGGATGTTCGCAAATAGCAAGTGTTTACAAGTGAATACCCCGCCCATTCTATGTATGTGTGCTATTAGAAATTGATTTAGTGTAGGTGCTTTCTTCTTGGTGTGCGTGTTCAAATTTTAAGTGTGTGTCGTCAGTACACTATTTGTTAATGTTGTAATTTTTTTGGGTGGGAGATAAGCGGCGACACTAGGACTCCGTACCTAGCCCTCAGGAGATAGAGGACGAGCTGCGCAATTTGGAATACCAGCCGGAGTACGTGCGTCACATCAAGGGCGCACAAGGAAGACCCGGCTGCGTATTCCACGCAATCTTGAAGAAAACCCCAGACGTCCGGGCCATATATGATACCTCCATCTTCATGATGATGCGGGGTGTCAAAATCGAGGCCTGGCGTGGGAAGCGTGGGCCCGCTCAGTGCCACCGGTGCCAGCAATTTAGACACAGCTCGCACCAGTGTCACCGCCCGCTCGCCTGTGTGCGATGCGGGGGCGAGCACACGGCGAGAGATTGTCCGCGCCCGCGGGAGGAGCCGGCCACCTGTATTAACTGTGGTGGCCCGCATCCCGCGTGCAATATAAAGTGGCCCGCCTACCAAGCGGAAATACGAAACAGGCGGGCGGGGACCGCCGCCAGATCCGCCTCCACACGCCGGCCCTTGGCGGCCACCGAGAGGCAGGTGGAGCCAGAAGGGCCACCGGGCGCATCGTCATTGATGGCGGCGGCCAACGGGCCCACGCCCAGAAATGTGCAGCCGTCCTCCACTAGGCGGAGGAAGAAGAGGCGCGGGGGAAAAGGGAAAGGCAAGAAGCCCAAACCCCCCGCGGCGACCATGACAACCGAGGAACCAGTTGTCCCGAGGGCTGGCCCTGCCACCAGCGGGGCACAGGCCGAGGAGGTGGTGCCCACCACCAGCGCCGGCACAGCGCCGCGACCGGTCAAACCGAAGAAAAATAAGAACATATACAAATACCCCGAGCCCAAACCGAGTCGCGGCGCTGCCGACGTCGACGCCCACGCCGCACCGCCACGCACCACTCGGACTCCTGGCACCACCAGGAGTAATTTCACGGCCTGTGCGATCCAGCTGCTGATGGACCTAATTAAGGCCATCAGGCAGGGCCAAAATGTAGAGACCGTCATCCTCGACGGTCTGGCCAAGTTACTCACCCTGTACCATGGCTAGACCGTTGAGGGTGATCCACTGGAACGCCCGCGGCCTTCGGGACAAGGTCGCCCCTCTTCGCCACCTCCTGAGAGAGCAGGACGTCGACGTGGCGCTAATCAGCGAGACGCTGTTGGGCCCCGGAGACAGGATCAGGTTCCCGGGGTACCATATTTACAGGCAGGACGAACGGTCGGCACTCCAGAACTACCGTGGTCTGGTAGTACTGGTAAGGCGAAGAGTCGTCCACCAAGAACTCCCCTTGCCGTCACTCGGCACGTTTTACGCGCTGGGTTTTCAGCTGCACGTAGCCGGCGAGGACATAGACGTGTACGCCTGTTACAAGCCGCCCGCAACCCACTTAGATACATCTGAGTTGCGGGCCCTAATATCGGGCTCTACGCGTCCTACTCTCCTCGCCGGTGACTTGAATTGCAAGCACCCTGCGTTGAACTCGTGCCGCACGAATACCAGGGGGAGACGGCTCCTAGCGGATGCCGAAGCCTTCGGTTACACAGTGTCCGGCCCAGAGACACCCACCCACTACCCAGACGCTGTCTCGTACATGCCGGACGTGCTGGACATTGTGGTCCACCGAGGGCTACACTGCCAGATCACCCAGCATGTGACTGACGACGAGCTGAACTCGGACCATCACCCGGTGCTCGTCGTCCTTTCGGGTGTGCCGACCCGTTTTAGACCTGTGGCGCCACGTCGACGTATCGACTGGACCCTGTTTGCAGAGAAGGTAGAGACCACGGTGCCGACTCGGCCGATCGCTACCTCCGCGGACGTCGACCGGACAGCTTGTGACGTCACTGCTTGCATACAAAGCGCCTTGCAAGCGGCGACTACAGTTCAGCCGCAGGAGAGGGGGCTACTTCCGCCTCTACCTCCGCGGCTGGCACGGATGATCGCCGAAAAGAGGCGCCTACGCAAGCAGTGGCAGCAGTCGAGATGTCCGACTCAAAAACGGCATCTGAACCGTCTCGCGGAGAAGGTCAAGGCCGAGTTAGAGGCCCAGACCGCCGCGGGCTGGGAAGAACGTATCGATTCGACGACGGATAGCTGGCCGTCGATACACAAACTCTGCGGCCAGCTGTCGAACGCCCCGGCCCCGGTGCGTCCACTGCTGAACAGCGACGGGGCGCTCAAGTATGTAGCGGAGGACCGGGCGGAGGTCTTCGCGGAACACCTGGAGCGTCAGTTCCGCCCTAACCCGACCAGCGACACGGACCATGTCGCAGCGGTCGAGCAACACCTGGGAGACTACTTCGCAGCGCCGATAGCTCCCGATGAAGATCCTGTCTTCTTCTCGCCCAACGCAGTCCGACGCGCCATCCTGAACACGAAACCCAGGAAGGCCCCCGGTGCGGACGGTATCACCAACACAGTGCTGCGCCACCTGCCGTACCGTATGGTAGCGGCGCTGGCGCGCCTGTTCACGGGGATACTGCGCACCTTCCCTGACTCGTGGAAGGAAGGGCGCGTCATTATGCTGCCGAAGGCGGGAAAGAACATCCTGAAGCCGGAGAGCTATCGGCCGATCACTCTACTGCCGACGGTCTCCAAGGTGTTCGAAGCACTCCTGCTGCGACATCTCCTCCCACATATCACGCCACGTCCGGAGCAATTTGGGTTCCGGGCGGAGCATAGCACGACGCTCCAGCTGTCGAGGGTACTGCACCACCTCGCAGCTGCACGTAACAAGAAGGAATACGCGGTAGCAGTATTCCTCGACATGGAGAAGGCCTTCGACCGCGTATGGCATGAAGGCCTAATATATAAGATGGCCACCACTGACGCGCCCCGTCGCGTAGTTAAGGTGGTCTCTACATTCCTCTCTAACAGAACTTTCATGGTGGTGGTTGATGGGGCGCTTTCCAGCGCCAGGCCGGTGCTCGCGGGCGTACCGCAGGGGATGTTCGCGCGTGCCGACGCGTCTGATTGGCCGCATGTCAAGCAGATCGCGCCCTGGCATACGCGGCCCCCTGACGCGAGACCTCTGCCCCGCGACCTGGTCAGGGACGACTGACACCATGACCGGATTTGACTCCCGGGTAAGTCGCATCCAGGTTACACGCGGCTTACCTAGACAAATAGAACTCCACACCCAACACACACTCGCTGCGTGGCGTGTTCTAAGTTAATATAGGCATGTCACGTAACGAAATCAGACACCCACCTCTTAACAGGCGCCGAGACACACACGTGCGCGCGGACGGGCCCGCGTGTCACGTAAACATGGGCGGTGTCACAACAGTACACTGCCGCCCATACGCACATACTGCCCCTTAGCTTAGACCGCTACCGGCTCGCTCTGGGAAACGGGATAAGCGGGGGCGCGCACTTTACTCTGTGGGAGCGTCGAGTCGGCATCTTGTCGCTGGTCGTCTCTCGCCGGGCCTCCCCCGGGTAACCGGGGGTCTCACCTGGCGGGGACAGACCGCCAAGATGTCGTGAAGAAAGCGGCGTTGATAGTAACTCAACGTCGCGGCGCGCCTACAGAGACACACATAGCAACCATTCACATGGACGCGTTATTTTTAACGCGTCCAAAATCATCTATCGCCCAAGGGGCAACACAGTGAGGGGCCCGTTTTAGCGGGCCACCGCGAACCCTCCGCGGCCGGGGAGCTATGCTCCGGCGCCGCTCGCCGCGCCCCCTTACGGGGACGTAGCAAAGTCAACACAAACTGTTTAAGTTTAGTTGTAAAATCAACGCCATGGACGATTGATTAAAGAAATAAATACGTCTTCAAGTTTTAAAGTGAGTTTTAATAAGTTAACCAAATAGTATTTCCTCCAATCCAGCATACAAATAAATAGATGTGAGGCCTATAAACCTGACAAAATAAGTGTTATACAAACTAACCATGTGCGGCGTTTCCTCATCCGACGAAGAGTTTACTCATCCTCTGAAGAGATTTCACTGATATAATATCCCCTTTTTGGCGTCTTCGACGCTGTTCCCAAACTCAACGTCAGTAAGCTACTTTGTAAAGAACTGGGTGAGTTGGGAACAGTGTCATCAAACGCACCCATCCTGACGCCTTCACCAAACATGTGAACTGAAACGAATGAAAAAAAAACAAACTGAAAATAGCAGAAAAGAAGGGTGGCCTGGACTCAGCAGTATATAACAGAATTACTTACCATATTCTTTGATCACGTCATCATCAGCTTCTGGAGAAAAAAAAAAATAATTATTGCATATGCTTTAAATAGTATAATACAGCATAAATTCCAATATAGATACCGAAGAATCCGCTTGAAACCCGAGCGCGCATCTTCTTATCTTGTCGCCGACGACTGTCATAAAAAACGATGACGCGACACGCGCGGCATATGGCTGAGCGCACAAAAGATTTTTTTGTTACCGAGAACAGTAATACGAGTCACCTTGAGAGTTGTTTTTGTTCAAGTATATGAATGGGTCTTTCAAATAGTGATAAGCGTTTATTAACATTTCGTTTCATTTTGTTTATATTGAGCTGTAAACATAGACTCTAGTTGAAAAAATCATTATGTGAACTTCAAAAAGGATTATTTTAAAAAGTAAATCGGTAACATCTACATTTTATGACTTTTATTAATGTAAGGGTTCTATCTACATACGATAAAAAAAAAACATACTTCATAGTAAAATAATAATTAATTACAAGCTTATGAGTAGCATGGAACATTTGCTGAAGGCGAATAATTTTTCACGCAAATTATATAATTTATTACAATAATACCCTTTCACGTGGAATAAAAATATTATTATTGTCAGAAAGATATGTTCCTATTCTAACTTATGTGTAAGTTTTATGTTGATAGGTTTATCTATTACAGAAAAATATGGGATTGAATGAAGGAATTCCCACTTACGTAAAAACGCACTTAACATTTCTCGTTTCTTTTTGTTCAATGAAGTATGAGTAAATAAAATACATCTTATGTTACTATTTTCTACAAGAAATGCCCTTTCCAATGATGTATCACACTTGTTATTCAATAGCCATCGGAAAAAAATACAAGTAATGAAATATCACATATCGGGAGAATAGACAAAAACACGAGTGCCATAAGGCCGGGGTTACATAAAGTGCATATCCGGGTTTAATTAAAGTAAGAAGTATGCGTGTATGTCCGTTTCCACCGCGCGGCCAACTCTTCAAATTTGATGAAATTTTGCCAGGAATTAGTTGTAATTTGTTACAATACACACCTCTTTTCCTGAATTTGTTACAAAAAAAACTAAGGCGCTACGACCAAAAACAGTTGGCCGCTAGAACCGCCACTTGCCTTAGTGATTATCCGTGATTACACAGAAACTAAATAATGCAGATAGGAGAATGATACATCAAAAGAAAGGTCTTAATTTGTTATATTTGTTACAAAAATAAAAATCATCAAAACTTAAATATACAAAAAGTTATGCTATATTTAGTTTTCAGGTTAAGTGTAGGTACGTATCTCACCATAAAATCAAATTAATAGAGGCTAATGTGTATGGACAATTAGTTGCTAATTTGTTACAGCAAATAAACAAGAAAAATACTAGAAAAAAGGTTCAATATTTTTTTACAGTCGATTTTAGTTGGCCGCGCGGACGGCAATATGCCTAAAATACAATGGCGTTTATTTCGTTATTATTAGTAGGTTCAAGCCTAGTTCTAGTACTAATCGACAGGTATGGTAGCCTACTTTGGATAAATGTGGCGAATATAACTACAAGCTTTATATTTTAGGAGATATTCACTAAAATATAGTAGTATGAAACTGTATTAGAGTAGAGTGACCATAAATTTTCATAATAAAGTGAGACTGAATCGTCATTATTGGAATGTTCGGTAGTCTTAATTTTTTAGGGTGAAACTCTTTAAGACATCCTATAGCATACTTTATAAAAGTCAAATTCACAAATCGATAAAAATAGCTATATTCAAAATCACCATACAGGCAAAAATCAAGTAATTATATTACTTGATTTTTGCCTGTATGCTGATTTTGAATAAAGCCGAGAGTCAGCATTTTTGAACGTCAAAGTTACATAAGACAGTCTCCCGCAACAACAGCCGCCCTTCACCACTTCCTAATGCTTTAGCTGGGAAGAAATGGCGCAAGGAACTCCCCAGCAGCACAGCTGTCTGTTCAGTTCAATAGTGCAAAGGAATTATCATTACAAAATATTAAATTACATTATTTGTCACATAGCAGCTGACTCTGCAGCTAATTCTTCACAAATCCTCACCAGACATTAGGGAAAGTCTCATCTAATCAAACCAGCTAATTATCCAGATGTCTGGTGTCTCTGACGTCATCACCAGAGGTCGTGATCCTCACTGTCAAAACGAAGCCGTTTGAACGTTCTCGTAATTAATCATTTATCTAACGTTGGCAGGCAATTATGCGTAATTATATAGACGAGCGATTAAGAATATTACATGTTGAAATAAATTAATACTAGGTATGTAGTTTTAGGTTAGGTATGAATGAGAAATTCGCTTTCTACTTTATATTTTGTGTGATTTCCGGAATGACTGATTCTTAAATACTATCTTATCTTAAACTGGGTTACTCCACGTTTTCACGGAATTACGTTCATCCACCGCAATTTTACTACTAAAATCTTCGATCAATAATAGCATTAGATAAAGGATCAGGAACAAAAATAAGGCGCTCAACTGGCCACGTTTGCACACACTTACACATTTATATTTTTTACTACGAAATATGGAAAAAGTTTCATAATAATAACAACTTCAGTTTATTATAATCCTTAACACTCAAACTCAATATTTTTTTTTTAATAAACTACCATAACATTTATAAATTAACTGAAACTAATGTAAGACACAGAATGTCGTCACATTTTCTTACATATACTTAATTCAATTTTAGATTAATTTTAAAAATATAGTGATTTTATTTTAAAAATGACATAGTGATCTATTTTTGTGCCTGCTATAAATTACTAACTAAGAAAAAATCTTTAATGTTAATACTAATCGCTACTTCAGTGAGTAAAACTGAGGGCGCTACATTGCAATTGCAGTCTTTATTTTAGAAAAAAGTTTTTGCTATTTCAGTTCTACAGTTTAGAATTTACCTTTTTCTTTTCTATAAATATTTTTAGTCCGGCGTTGTTTAGATTTTAATTAACTTTGATGGTTTGAAGTTTTTTGGAGTAACAAGGCTAATGTGTATGGACAATAAGTTGCTAATTTGTTGCAGCAAATAAACAATAAAAATACTAGAAAATAGGTTCAATCATATTTTTAGAGTTGGTTTTAGTTGGCCGCTCGGACGGCAATATGCCTAAATTACAATGGAGTTTATTTAATTATTAAAAGTAGGTTCAAGCTTAGTTCTAGTACTAATCGACATGTAACCTCTGTACGCTGCCAGACTAGACCCCTACAATAGCATTTCAATAGCGCAGTGGAAGATATTATGGTGGGGTCCAAGAGTGGCGAGCGAAACTAGTCCGCCGTACGCGGAGCAGACAACATATAAGAGAACAACTCACCTACAATACAACAAAAGAACTTACCTGTTGGTTGAAGGACACTGCTCTGGTGCCAACCTGGAGTTATGTATGTAAGTGAGTGTATATGTATCGTGTTGTGACGTTACGAGTATTCTTCAGGTTAGAATCCGCTGCAATAAGGCTGGAGGCAATCACAGCATGCGGTCTTCAAATCACTCGTTCCCAATAGCGTCACTTGCACTTAACCTTCAAGGTTCTTCAATGTCAAGTAATATCTAAATTCAACCCGTATTAATTCACCAAGATAGGGGTTATTAACACAAAGAACTGGGTCATGACCTATGGTCACCAAAACGACCGGGGTAAGGGATTACTTTACAAAAGATCGCGAAATACAACCGGCGACGTGTTCCCTTTTTTCCCACCAAAATACAAGAGAAGTGTCAAGTGTCAAAATCAAACTGACAAGTCAGATGTCACTTCGTTACACGCGCATTCCGTTAGGCGCACAGATAATAAACGGGACAGAACAACCTCGTTTGGATAAATGTGGCGTACATAAAAGTAGGCCTACTATATTTTTAAAATTAATCTAAAATTGAAATAAGTACCTGTAAGAAAATGTGTCCTACATTCTGTGTCTTACATTAGTTTCAGTTAATTTATAAATGTTATGGTAGTTTATAAAATAAAAAAATAAAAATATTTTGTTGACTTGTATTACTTGATTTTTGCCTGTATGCTGATTTTGAATAAAGCTATTTTTATCGATTTGTGAATTTGACTTTTATAAAGTATGCTATAGGATGATGTCTTAAACCCTAAAAAATTAAGATAAGACTACCGAACATTCCAATAATGGCGATTCAGTCTCACTTTATTATGAAAATTTATGGTCACTCTACTCTAATACAGTTTCATACTACTATATTTTAGTGAATATCTCCTAAAATATAAAGCCTGTAGTTATATTCGCCACATTTATCCAAACTAGGCTACGATACCTGTCGATTAGTACTAGAACTAACCTTGAACCGAATATTAATAACGAAATAAACGCCATTGTATTTTAGGCATATTGCTGTCCGCACGGCCAACTAAAATCGACTGTAAAAAATATTGAACCTACTTTCTAGTATTTTTCTTGTTTATTTGCTGTAACAAATTAGCAACTAATTGTCCATGCACATTAATTAGCCTCTATTAATTTGATTTTATAGTGAGATACGTACCTACACTTAACCTGAAAACGAAATATAGCATAACTTTTTGTATATTTAAGTTTTGATGATTTTTATTTTTGTAACAAATATAACAAATTAAGACCTTCCTTTTGATGTATCATTCGCCTATCTGCATTATTTAGTTTCTGTGTAATCACGGATAATCACTATGGCAAGTGGCGGTTCTAGCGGCCAACTGTTTTTGGTCGTAGCATCTTAGTTTTTTTTGTAAAAAATTCAGGAAAAGAGGTGTGTATTGTAACAAATTACAACTAATTCCTGGCAAAATTTCATCAAATTTGAAGAGTTGGCCGCGCGGTGGCTACGGACATATGCGTGTGTGTGAAAAAAATGAAAAAATGGTATGCTGCATGGCAATCGCTGTGTCAATGGATGAAAAAAATATTATGATTTTTATTAACCGACTGCGAAAAAAGGAGGGTAATGTTTTTCGAATGTATGTAAGTAATATTCGTTGTTACCGTCTTTTGGTATCCAAATAAAGGGTTTTGAATGATAATATCCAAATATCCAAAATTAGGCTATCCCTCGGCAGTCGGATAAAAAAAAACCTGTTGCGTGTGTGTGAAAGAAATGAAAAAATGGTATGCTGCATCGCAATCCCTGTGTTAATGGATGAAAAAAATATTATGATTTTTATTACCCGAATGCGAAAAAAGGAGGGTAATGTTTTTCGAATGTATGTAAGTAATATTCGTTGTTACCGTCTTTTGGTATCCAAATAAAGGGTTTTGAACGACAATATCCAAATATTCAAAATTAGGCTATACCTCGGCAGTCGGATAAAAAAATATAATGATAAAAACCTGTTGCTTTGAAGACTATCACTTCACTAGTCCCTGAGCAACGTGATACTCTCCAAAGCAACCGATTATACAGAGGTTCACGTTGCAAGCCTCGCACTTAAAGGCTGTGCAAGAATTAGGGAATGCAGAACCGGTGCTGTTTTAAAGAACCGGGATTTTTGGGACTTTCTGGCTTAAGAACCGGGATGCCCGGTACTATCGATACTTTTGATACTTTAATAAGTCTTTGTAAGAGAGTTGAAAGTGTTGAAACGGAGAATGTAAAAAAAAGACGAAATGACAGGGCAAAGTAAAAACATTTTAATCAAATCAAATAAAACGTTTTATTTCTTGTTTTATAGACACTAAATCAGTCTTATTTAGTATAATTTTACTGGTAATTACGCATATTACGCCAGCAACATTTTTTAACATTAAATGATTTTTATACCTAATCCTACATAATATATAACAGAAACATTTAATAAACATCTTTACTTTACCAAACAAATTAACATGACTCTTATTGCAACTCTGCATAACTAAATTATAATTTAAAACTTACGTAACATCTACAAAAAAAGGAACTATGGAGTTTTAGCGTAGCATTAATCAGTCTCAAAATTTATTGATTAGATAATCTTAACAAACATTTTTTTTTTAATTTTAACCTTATATAATAATCCAACAATAGTTTGGAACAACTTCAATCGACAAATTCTTTAAATCAACAAAAAAAATAAAATAAAAGTATAACACTTAAATATTTTTGCAAAACTTGAAACATAGATATTCATCCTTACAATACTATAAATAAAAATACCCAACCTATAAAATTATAAAAATTTGGAATACTTGCTCAGACCAATATTACATTGGTCTGATTCTTATAGTTACAATGGGGGCACTCAATAACCTAGGTTAGGTAACTGTTTATTTATTTTTTTGGAGTATTTCTCTCCTGCCTATACATATAATGATCTTAAAAATATAAGAGCGTCCAAACTCTTATCACTTAAACGTGATCTTATTTTATTACAAAGGCTGTATATTTTACTAGCTTCTGCCCGCGACTTCGTTCGCGTCAAATTTTTGCTCCCCTGACCCTTCCCGTCGCATCGATTTGCCTGCTAGTTTTCGTCCATTTTTCGTTGCTGCTCGCACCTTTTGAGTTATAGTGAGTCAACCTTAAAAGATAGACATATGCTCTCGCGGACTTTTTTTTAGAACTTTTTAAAAGGAACAATTCCGTCATACATGATTTTTGCGTTACTTTAACCGTTTACGCAGCGCACGCAACGGAAACTCTCAAAAGGAATAAATTTTCCCCGTTTTTGCAACATTTTTCATTACTGCTCCGCTCCTCTTAGTTGTAGCGTGATGTTATATAGCCTATAGCCTCCCTCGATAAATAGGCTACCCAACACAAAAAGAATTTTTCAATTCGGAGCAGTAGTTCCTGAGATTAGCGCGTTCAATCAAACAAACAAACAAACAAACAAACTCTTCAGCTTTATAATATTAGTATAGATTAAAAAGCTGAAGAAAAAACTGTTTCCGGCTCTACACTTGTCGGTGGAATTGCCGAAAGTACCGAAAGAACCGGGATTTGGTTTTGGAAATTCCGGTTCCTAAAACAACGCAAATTTCCGGGATTTCCCGGTACTTTCGGTTCCGGGATTTCACGGGACTATTCACTAGCAAGAATCAACCTTTTTAAGTGCGCACCACTTGCAACGTGACTTCCTGACGTTGGTTTTGGCAGGGAAGTGACGGCCGGCTATCAGCAGCAGTTGTTGTATTTTTGGAGGACGAAATCTCACTAGGACTTCGTCCGCCAATAAATAATACTCTAAACTGCCGCTGTGCCTGTGTGTCTGTCCCTGCCTTCAGGAACATGACGAAAGCATTGTGGATGGACACGTTGAGAAGCCGGCGGAAAAGTTTCTTGTACCAAATTAAATTACGAACTCCTTCTATGGGAAACGCCTGCAAAAGCTGGTCCTTTTTGTCGACGCCTCCCATAGAAAGGTTGTAATCTAAGATAACTTTGGGTTTGTAACGGTAGTAGCCGTATTTTTCTTTTCCGCCGACCTCTACCCTGTGGTATGTGGATATCAAAGATACCACATTCGCGTCCTTCCACACTGAAATCGTCATGTCCTGTGTTTGGCTAAAAGCCACTTCACCCGGCCGCATGTTTGCCTTATTTTTGTGGCGCAAACTATCGGGCACGAACTCCCGGTTCAGACGCAGGGAGTGAACATCAACAACATCTGTTTTCTGAGCCTTGAGGGTGCGCGCCAGCAAAGGACTGTTGTAAAAGTTGTCCATTACTAGAGTATGACCTCTGTTCAGTAATGGACCAACTAACTTTAAAACAGTCCTTGATATCGCACTCTCAGGCTCAGGGTCGTTTGTGGCCTCAACATTATGCCTTTCTGTCTTACCTGTGTAAATTAACATCTGCCAAAGATATCCCGACTTAGACTCACAAAGTTCATAGCTCTTTATACCTACCTGAGCAGCTTTAGTCGCTATCAGCTGTGAAAAAGACAGTCTGCCTTTCCACAGCAGCAGCGACTCATCTATAGCAATTTCCTGTTCAGGTAGGTATAAAGAGCTAAATTTGTGGTTCACATGGTCGATGATAGGTCGGATTTTGTGTAGTCTCGTCGGGATACCTATGGCAGAGTTGTCTACGAAGTGCAGACAGCGCTTAAGAAGTTTAAAACGATAGAAAGGCATAATGTCAGTAAATTTGCCCACCTTTAAATAAGGCAAACATGGGTCCCAGAATTCCCTCTCCATAGGGAGAGGGACAATGCTTTGCAGCAGAATAACATCAAAAAACGTCCACAATTCTTGTGGCGTTGTTGGTGTCCATTTTTTTCATTTCTGAAAACTTTGGAAGGGACGAGGTCAGGAGGTTTGCCGCATATTTGTTGGTCTCAGCGACCATGAGGTTGATGATGATCTTCGTCCCAAATTTTGGAAAAAATCTGGAACGGAGACATCCCCTCGACCGAGAAAGTTGGCCCCGCTGGCCCAGGGAAACTTTCTCGAACCCCAGTGAAATATTGGGGATCGTGAGACCAATCAAAGGTCAACAAATCCTCCTGACTGGATTCTCGGAGAACACTATCATCCTGCCTGTCGATAGATCGTAAGACCTCGTGGAGTTCGCTGGACAACTCTTCCACGACGAATTCTCCAGCGATCCTCCTGCAAGGCAGATCCTCCAGGCAGTCCTCGACATCACTGCCAGGATTCAGACCCGCAGAGAGTACCCACTGCCGAATTTCTGCCTCCTGGTCCTCTTCGAAAATCGAAGGCTCTAAATCCAAATTATACAAGTCTTTATTTAACTATCAGCTGCTTTAAACCACCCAATCAAGGATTGAAGGGGACTATCATCACAAGGAGAAATAAACATAAAAAAATACCTGGTCTTGAAAAAGACGTCGATGGACCTGGAGAAGAATTGTGCAGTGTGGAACGCTCTGCACAGGATGATGTGCTAGGCGAGAACCCAACCAACTCGATGCTACCATCAACAAACAAGGACTTGTCCACTTCCTGCCCATCACACACAGCAATAACCCCCGTGGATGGCGTAAACACCAAGGGAGTTTGCCTGAGAAAAAAATATAAATATAAGTCGACTTAATTTAAATGTTTCAAATTAATTCAGAGATTGAGTTCAAACTTACATCGGGGCAGGCGGCGTGGTTGAACCTTCCGAATCTTCATCGCCCAGCACCACCCTCGAAGGCCCACTTCCGTCTAGCGTTGGAAAGAAAAGTAATAAAATATATTAGGTTGGATTAGTCAATAAGGGGTACGATATCTTGCAGACAATTTACACACCCGACTTCCTCTCCTCTCTTCTCGGTTGTGGAATACGCAGGGGCGGCACTTCCGGAGTGCCCGGTATCAAAGGGCACGGGATCCGAACTGGCGACACTTTTCTGGAAAGATAAAAAAATTAAATCGTGTGACTGTGAAAAGCATACTTATTATTTTCTTAAATATTTATCTTGCCTTCGCTTTTTGCTAGGAGGGGCACCTCCTTCCTTTCGCGCAGTTCTTCAAGCCGTGCCCTTTGCTCCGTTGTTAACCGGGCCACGTTTCTCCGGTCGACCGCCCGCTGCTTTTTAAATTTTTTTTCGCATTTCCGCGATTGACCTAGAATAAACAAAATTTAGTGAAAAATAAAAAAAAAAAACAAAAAAAAAACAGTATTGCTAAGTTCACTTACGTTGTCGGTTGCCTGGCGATGGCCGTCGGCTCGCAGACAGCAGCTTGCTGCGGCTGCTCCCTTAAAAATTAAGTAAAATTTTGGTCAGCATCCAAAAATGACCCAGCAAATCAAGAAAAAATCAATAACCAAATATATAAATAAATAAATTATAGCATAATATAAAAAGTGCGAAAAAATACAAACAAAGTAAATGAAAGGGACCGTGCGACATGCCCACGCCCACGTCCGCGCCCACGCCCGCGCCCACGCGCACGCCCACGACCACCACGGCTGCCTCTTGCTGATGCTGCATCCATTTCTAAATTGTAAAAACATCGAAAACTAAATAAAATAATCAACAAAAGTAAAAAAAAAATCTTCAATAACTAGAAAAACATTCAATACCTTTATTTTAGGATAATCCATATCCATACTATCCATACTAATATTATAAATGCAAAAGTAACTCTGTCGGTCTGTCTGTCTGTCTCGCTTTCCTGCTAAAACTACTGAACCGATTTAAATGAAATTTGGTACACAGATAGTTTAGAGCCTGAGAGAGGACATAGGATACTTTTTATCCCGGTAGTATGTTCCCGCGGGATAATTTCCGACCTCCACGCGGGCGAAGCCGCTGGCAAAAGCTAGTTATAAATAACCATTAAATCAGTAATTTACTCAAAAATACTCACTCAAACCGAAAAAATCTTTATTTTGCAGAAGGATAAAGTTATCGTGTCAACGAAATCCAACGACTGACGTTTGACATTATATTTTCACTCAAAATGAACCGTAGCGGAACTTGTTTGTGATTGCATGAAGAAATGTATTAAGAATCGAGTGGAAAAGAGAAATAGCATTAAAACATCGTAGGATAGAAAGAAATAGACATATTATGACGACGGAACGTTCCTGACGCAGAAAGGGACATTAGTCACTTAGCGTCTTCAACCGTATAAAAGTAAAAGGGACAAAAGTCACTTAGAGTCTACGACCGGTACCGGTACAATAACATACCGATAGATGGCGGTCTATAAGGAGCTACTTTAAGGACTGGCGGCGCTGAAGACAATCCTAGTTCGGGCTGCCAGGAAGGCCCTGCTGGACTTGCAGCACTGAGGAAGGGCCTGCTTCAGGCTCTGAAGAAGGCCCGGCTTCGGCTCTAACAGTCCCTTCAACCGCTGAAGCCCAGAAACCGGCGCAAAGAGGCAAGGTTGGCGCTCCGGAGATGGTTTCCTAAATAACTGTTCCGTCCCGTTCGATTTGTTTACTCTATGCGCCTAACGGAACGCGCCTGAACGGAGTGACATCTGACTTGTCAGTTTTGACGTTGACACTTGGGTATTGAGCTTGGAAAAGGGATGTCGGTCCAATTTGCGTGTGCGACCCTGTTGTAAATTAATCCCTTAAAAACCGATCGTTTTGTTGGACAATTAGTCGTGATCGTATTGTTGATTGTAAATAACCCCAATTTGACGAAATAATACGGATTGAGTTTGGATATATCTTTGTTGAAATAGTTTGAAGGTTAAGTGTTGGAGACCGCATGTCTGGATGGCAGACCTCTTGGAGCGGCCTCGTTGTATCCTGGAGAATACTCATAACGTCACTACACGATACATATATACTCACTTACATACATAAATCCAGGTAGGCCCCAGAAGCAGTTTCCTTCAACCAGGTGAGTTATTCGAATAATATATTGTTAAGCTCCGCGCACGGCAGACAAGTTCGCTAGCCACTCTTATGGTAGGGGCCTGGCCTGGCAGCGAACAATAACATTTTAACATAAAATTGAAACCATAGAACAAATGAAAACTTTACAAAAGAAGTGTTATAGAAGCTAACCGAGTGCGGCGTTTTCGTGGCGGAGCGTCAGGAAGGAGCACCCTGTTGGTCTCAGCTCTCCGCTTCCTCTCTAACAGCTCCTTCTTGACGCCAGCCGACAACGCCGCGACCCGACGCTGCGTCAACTGTCTCTCTGCTCTGACTTCAAAGAGGTTACTGAAATAAAAATCCAAATAAGTATTATGTCTTTAAGAATACGAATAAAGATAAAACAACGATACATACTGCTCTTCAGAGCTCTCGACTGTCTTCCCGCCTCGTCCTCGTCCGCGATTGCGCCTGCGACATTTTTCTTCATTTTTTTTTTCCCTAAAATTAATGTATAGCTTTATTTCAACTACTTTTTAACGATAAAACAATTGGTGTAGCACAAGCATAGTCTTGTGTAGTTCGCGAACGAACTAGGTCGTAAGAGCGCTCTCACAGATGAACTACGCGAACTAGTTCCCTCATTCCCCGATCCGTAGTTCGTTAGTTCGTGACCGAAGGAGCGAGGATGACGTCAACTGAACTAATGTCGGGAACACACGGGTATTTGGTCTATCAGTCTGTGGAATAAAGGTACTCTATGGTCATACTCCACAGCGGGAGGAATGTGCAGGACGCCCATAGCATAGTTCGCTTATGTGATAATATGTATTCTACGTACTGTAATATGTAATTATGTATGATCACGGATATCGAGGGATATGCCTTGGGGGCGTGGCACGTGCCGCCTCGATACTATAAATTGGTAGCAGTGGCGAGATGTAATTTTTTCTAAAATGCGATTTTTCTAGAATGCCGATGCGAAGTCGGCTTTAACTTACTGACTAATCAATAAAGAATACTTACTATCATTCTAAAATTAATATAGGAATGTAATGAATTAAATACAATTAAATTGAACAGCTGAAAACCGAATAAAATAAGCAATATTTCTCTATCTCGTTCTCGCTGACGCATTTTTCTATACCTGTCTCTGTCATAACCCGTTGTACAGCGGCTTGCTCTCGTACATATCAAGCGGTGCCACGTGACCTAAAGTGACATCATTACGGGATCGCTGTTGTATGAATTTTTAGTTCCCGATTATGACGTTTCGGCGCCGGGTTAATTTAGAACATTTCTCTTTTGTTGTAATACAAAGCTATAAATAACCTTTTTTGTTGTTTGAATGTTATGGTGAATTAAATACCCGTAGTGTAACTATATTTATTGACAATAGTAGCCACTATTTACATACTATTGTATTTTTAATAGTGATAGAGTTACCAATGCGAATCCCCGAAGGCAAGCCGGTAGGAATCGTGTTATATGGTGCTTTCGCCACTGATTGGTAGTATGTTCAAACGGCGGCTGTACGCATCATTTAGTCGCTTTGCGATTGCGTACAGTGCACTATTGATGCGTAAAAAACCAAAATGCCGAGTTGTGCAGTAATTATTTGTAAAAACAGGCCAAATACCATCAACCTGAATACAAATGGCGTGTCCTAACCACCGGTTAGTAAATAATTAAGTCACTGTTTTATATTTTAAATCAATTTTTAAATGATTTACTAACTTACGTGCGGAGCGACACGAACTAATCCGAACTAGCCCGAATCTTCCCGAACAAAACGAACGTTTTAGATTTAGAGAGGTGCAATCGTTTGCGTGCGGCTGATTTTATCGATATGCGTATTATTGCAGTTGAATATTTTTTACAGAACTCGATGGATATCCTCGTATTACTTGTATAGTAAAAGAGTTATAAAAAATAAAATAAAATAAAATAAAAAAAAATAAAAATAAAAATAGCCTTTATTTCCTATTACAAGTTTTGTATACATACATATCGGTTTTTTTTTTTTTTTTTTAATATAGATATATTTTAATGTTTGCATGCATTCTTAAATTAAATTTTTAATAGTAAATTAAACTTTATTTGTAATAGTCGCCTCCGCGGCGTAGGCCTCTCCTAAACCTTTCCATACATCTCTTTCACGCGCCAATCCCATCCAATACGGGCCACATCTTTGTTTAAAAATGTCTCTCCATCTTTTAATTGGTCTCCCTTTTTTCCTTTTCAGGTCTCTTGGTAACCATTCTGTTAATTTTTTTGTCCATCTACTGTTACGCATTCTACATATGTGTCCTGCCCATTGCCATTTCAGTGATCTCGTTCTTCTTCTTACATCTATTATCCTTGTTTCCTTTCTGATGTTATCGTTGCTGACCTTATCTGCAAGTTTTAAGCCAAGCATGCTTCTTTCCATTTTACGTTGGCAGATAGCTATTTTTTCTTCGTCTTCATTTCTTAATGACCACGTCTGGCAACCATAGGTAAGGCATGGTAGAATCACTACTTCATAGAGTTTTTTCTTGATATTTATGTTTATAGAGCTGTTCTTCATAATTTCTTTTAAACTCCAATACTTCCGCCAAGCTAGAGTTATTCTTCTTTCGACTTCTCTTTTTGTATGGTTTTGTAATGATATTAGCTGTCCCAGGTATACATATTCATTCACATATTCTACCTTTTCGTTTCCTATTTTAATATCTCGGGGTGTTCCATTGGTTAATATTTTTGTTTTATTTATGTTCATAGAGAGTCCCACCTTTTGACTTTCTCTATCTAGTTCAATAACCATACTCTCCAATTCTAAAGCACTTTCTGCAAACACAACAATGTCATCCGCGAATCGTAGATGATTCAGGAGTTCCCCATTCACCTTTATTCCCTTTGTTTCCCAATCTAGACGTCTGAATATAGATCTCCCCGAAACTCTTCTCAGCTGTACTAGTAAAAGAGTTAAATTACTTCTTAATTTAATGTTGTTTGAACCAAATTAAGGCATTATAATTTCAATATCGTGAAGTGTTTTTACCTACTTAAAGTAATATTGTGCCTAAAGATTTTCACAAATTAATAGTTTTTTTAATTTATAGTAGGTACAATATGATAAGTAATATGATAAATAAATATTATACAATATTTCATCCAATAATTTATATTTGGTAAATAATTTGTTTTCGATATGCAAAAAAAATCTTTTTTTTTAATCTGCTATTTGGCGGTTTCGTATATTAATATTGCGCAATATTATTGACCGAGTAAGATTATTATTGACCGAGAAAATAAAAAATTATATAATTGTATTGATCACTAAATCGCAAGCCCATCTTAGTCAATCATAAGTCCGAGCAGCCAAGATTCGTAGTTGAAATTAGAAAATTCGCGGTCCGGTAAAGAAAATTAAACGAAGTTATTATAATACAAGAATGTGCTAAAATTAAATATAGATAAAAATTATCGACCATCGCTTTCGACTCCCTAATTACATGCGTGTGCATTGGATGTTCACAAATAGCAAGTGTTTACAAGTGAATGCCCCGCCCATTCTATGTATGTGCGCTATTAGAAATTGATTTAGTGTAGGTGCTTTCTTCTTGGTGTGCGTGTTCAAATTTTAAGTGTGTGTCGTCAGTACACTATTTGTTAATGTTGTAATTTTTTGGGTGGGAGATAAGCGGCGACACTAGGACTCCGTACTATTCCGCAATGAAGGCATATCTCTGGATATCTATGTGTATGATCAATGTAAATAATAGCACCTATAAGCTAGTTTACATATAGTTTTATTCTATTCAATTTAGGAACTAAGAAACTTTGAAATCGCTATTCCGGAATCAGGTTTGGTCAGATCAGAACATGCCGAAACCTGTCCAAACCTCGAGACGCCCTTGCCTGTCCCTGATTGGTGGACTCGTCTCGATCACGAAAATCTAAAACTTAATTAGTTAAGTCTTTGGATAATTGAAAATTTGATAACTCGGCGCAGCCGACGCAACTTGCACCTATGTGTTTTAACTATAAGTATAGGCTATGTTAAATTTTAAGTTTAGTTGGGATTGGCTCGTTGGCCAAGCAGAGACTATCCCACACGTCTCTGCCCATCCTGCGCGGACCGCACCTAGTGCTCCTTAGTGCTACAAGTTTTTAACTCTTCCGTTTGTGTCAGTGCAGGGACCAGCCGGCACCTGCGGGGACACAAACGGGAGCTCGCTGCCCGGCGGCTCGCCGCTGCAGCGGTCGCGGGAGGCCTACGCCCCCGTGATGCCTAAGCCCGGCAAGCGCGGCTCATTGGGCCGCGATGCCGGGACTACAGAAGAAGAAGAGGGGCGTCCGGCGTTGGACCGGGCGACGTCGCTGCCGAATATCGGCGTCGCGTCATCCGGTGCGCCGCTGGCCGCACCAAGAAGAGGAGGGGGGGAAGACCCCCGAAGAGGAGGAGGGGCAACGAGCGCCGCTGCGACTGCGGGCCCGTCGACGACGCTGGCGCCTGCGCGCGCTGCGCCTACACCGTCGTCGGGCCGGCACCACGCTGTGGCCGTCCGCCCCGCGGCGTTTTGCCCGGTGCCCATACAGGCCCCGGGTCCTGCCGCCGGCACGAGCCGCGACCCAGCGCGCACCGCAGCGCCGCCCGCGCGCGTGCCCGCTCCCGTGCGCCCCGCTGCGCCGAGTGGGCGCTCCGCCGCGCCGCCCGTGCGCCCCGCTGCGCCGAGTGGGCGCTCCGCCGCGCCGCCCGTGCGCCCCGCTGCGCCGAGTGGGCGCTCCGCCGCGCCGCCCGTGCGCCCCGCTGCGCCGAGTGGGCGCTCCGCCGCGCCGCCCGTGCGCCCCGCTGCGCCGAGTGGGCGCTCCGCCGCGCCGCCCGTGCGCCCCGCTGCGCCGAGTGGGCGCTCCGCCGCGCCGCCCGTGCGCCCCGCTGCGCCGAGTGGGCGCTCCGCCGCGCCGCCCGTGCGCCCCGTTGCGCCGGCCGCGCGGACCGCGCCTACTGGGCGCTCCGCCGCGCCGCCCGTGCGCCCCGCTGCGCCGAGTGGGCGCTCCGCCGCGCCGCCCGTGCGCCCCGCTGCGCCGAGTGGGCGCTCCGCCGCGCCGCCCGTGCGCCCCGTTGCGCCGGCCGCGCGGACCGCGCCTACTGGGCGCTCCGCCGCGCCGCCCGTGCGCCCCGCTGCGCCGCCGCCGCGATTTACTTCGCCGCCGGCGCGCAGCGGCGCCCCGCCAGCACCGACACCGACGCCGTCTCGTGCTGGCCCAGCTCCTCGCACCTCCGCGTTGGACCCCCGCCTCTTGCCAGCGGGACCAAGCGCGTTGAGGGAGCAGGAGCGCCCGGCCAGCACGGGGCCACATGGCCGCCCGGTGCGAACGGTGCCATACGCACCGGACTCGCCCGCACCACCGCGAGCCTCCGCTTACGATTCGCCCGCAATGATGTCGGCGTGCTCGTCCCATGCGGGATCGAGCATGTCACTGGCGTCCGCGGGCTCAGCCGCCTCCGGTCGCAGCAACGTGTCATATGATACGACGCCGCGATCCGGACAGCGGCCCTACATGGGAGAAGCGCTGCCTAGACCCGCCGCGGCCACAGCGCGATAGCGCGCCGCGGGGTCGGGCCGCGCCCGCGTCGCCCACCTTTGCCGACGCGGCTCGCCTTACGCCTTCTCCGACGGCGTCCACCCGAGGCAGAGCGATCGGGTCCAGCGCTGCAGCGCGGCCCCCTGCCACCACTGCCACCACACCTGCTGACGCCACTGCTGCCCCTGGTGCCGCGACGACGACGGCTCCAGCAGGTAAGAAGAAAAAGCTACGCTACCCTCCGCTGGTAGTAGAGAAGTTGCCGAACTGGGCAACACATTTCCGGGCCATCGCTGCCAAGCTGGGCCGGCCTCCTAATGCTCGGCCTTACGGGGGGGGGGGGGGGGGTACGTTTTACCCCCCCCCCCCCCCCGACTCGGAGGAAGACTATAGGCTGGTCCAGAGGTACCTGACGGGCCTGGAAAAAGAAGAGGGCGTCGCCTGGTTCGCCTACTCGCTACCAGCGGAGCGAAACATGAAGGTGGCCATAAGGGGGCTGCCTGCGGATACCGACCCTCGGGAGATTGAGGAGGAGCTGCGTGCGATGGGATACCAACCGGAGTACGTGCGCCATATTAAGGGCGCACAAGGAAGACCCGGTTGCGTGTTCCACGCCATATTAAAGAAGACCCCAGACGTCCGGGCCATTTATGACACCTCCATCTTCATGATGATGCGGGGTGTCAAAATCGAGGCCTGGCGTGGGAAGCGTGGGCCCGCTCAGTGCCACCGGTGCCAGCAATTCCGTCATAGCTCGCACCAGTGTCACCGCCCGCTCGCCTGTGTGCGATGCGGGGGCGAGCACACGGCGAGAGACTGTCCGCGCCCGCGGGAGGAGCCGGCCACCTGTATTAACTGTGGTGGCCCGCATCCCGCGTGCAATATAAAGTGCCCCGCCTACCAAGCGGAAATACGCAACAGGCGGGCGGGGACCGCCGCCAGATCCGCCTCCAAACGTCGGCCCTTGGCGGCCACCGAAAGACAAGTGGAGCTAGAAGGGCCACCGGGCGCGTCGCTGATGGCGGCGGCCAACGGGCCCACACCCAGGAATGCGCAGCCTTCCTCCTCAAGGCGGAGGAAGAAGAGGCGCGGGGGAAAAGGGAAAGGCAAGAAGCCCAAACCCCCCGCGGCGACCACGACCGCTACGATGACCGACATTGCATATGTCCCGAGGGTTGGCCCTGCCACTAGTGGGGCACAGGCCGTGGAGATGGTGCCCACCACCAGCGCTGGCACAGCGCCGCGACCGGTCAAACAGAAGAGGAAGAAGATGACCACAACCCACAAATACCCCGAGCCCCATCCGAGTCGCGGCGCTGCCGGCGTCAACGCCCACGCCGCACCGCCACCACACACTCGGACTCCTGGCACCACCAGGAGTGACTTCACGGCCTGTGCCATCCAGCTGTTGATGGACCTGATCAAGGCCATCAGGCAGGGCCTGAATGTAGAGACCGTCATCCTCGACGGTCTGGCCAAGTTACTCACCCTGTACCATGGCTAGGCCGTTGAGGGTGATTCACTGGAACGCCCGCGGCCTTCGGGACAAGGTCGCCCCCCTCCGCCACCTCCTGAGGGAACAGGACGTCGATGTGGCGTTAATAAGCGAGACGCTGCTGGGCCCCGGGGACAGGATCAGATTCCCGGGGTATCTCGTTTATAGACAGGACGAGCGGTCGGCGCACCAGAATTACCGTGGTCTGGCGGTACTGGTAAGGCGAAGAGTCGTCCACCAAGAGCTCCCCTCGCCGTCGCTCGGCACGTTTTACGCGCTGGGTGTACAGCTGCACGTAGCCGGCGAGGACATAGATATGTACGCTTGTTATAAGCCGCCCGCGACCCACTTGGATACATCTGAGTTGCGGGCCCTTATATCCGGCTCTACGCGTCCTACTCTCCTCGCCGGTGACTTGAACTGCAAGCACCCGGCGTGGAACTCGTGCCGCACGAATACCGGGGGAAGACGGCTTCTAGCTGATGCCGAAGCCTTCGGTTACACAGTGTCCGGCCCAGAGACGCCAACACACTATCCGGACGCCCAAACTTATATGCCGGACGTGCTGGACATTGTGGTCCACCGAGGGCTACACTGTCAGGTCACGCAGCACGTGATCGATGACGAGTTACAGTCGGACCATCACCCTGTACTCGTCGTCCTTTCGGGTGTGCCGACCCGATTGAAACCCCTGGCGCCACGTCGACGTACCGACTGGACCCGATTCGCAGAGGAAGTAGAGACCACTGTGCCGACTCGGCCTATCGCTACTTCCGCGGACGTTGACAGGGCGGCGTGTGACGTCACTGCTTGCATACAGAGCGCCTTTCAAGCGGCGACTACTGTACAGCCGCGTGAGAGGGGGCTACTTCCGCCTCTACCTCCGCGGCTGTCAAGGATGATCGCCGAGAAGAGGCGTCTACGCAAGCAGTGGCAACAGCTCCGCTGCCCCACTCTCAAGACGCAGCTCAACCGTCTCGCGGAAAAGGTCAAGGCCGAGTTGCAGGCCCAGACCGCCGCGGGCTGGGAGGAACGAATCGATGAGACGACGGACAGTTGGCCGTCGATTCACAAACTATGCGGCCAACTCACGAACACCCCAGCCCCGGTGCGTCCTTTGCAGAGCAGCGACGGGGCGCTTAAATATGTAGCGGAGGACCGGGCGGAGGTCTTCGCCGAGCACCTGGAGCGTCAGTTCCGCCCAAACCCGACTACCGACACAGACCATGTCGCAGCAGTCGAGAAACACCTGGGAGACTACTTCGCCTTGCCGATAGCTCCCGATGAAGAGCCGATCTTCTTCTCGCCTAACGCAGTAAGACGCGCCATCCTGAGGACGAAGCCCAGGAAGGCCCCCGGTGCTGACGGTATCACCAACACAGTGCTGCGCCACCTGCCGTACCGAATGGTAGCGGCGTTGGCGCGCCTGTTCACGGCGATACTGCGCACCGGCTCCTTCCCCGAGTCCTGGAAGGAAGGGTGCGTCATAATGCTGCCCAAGGCGGGAAAGAACGTGCTGAAGCCGGAGAGCTATCGGCCGATCACCCTGCTGCCGACGGTCTCCAAGGTGTTCGAAGCACTCCTGCTGCGACACCTACTGCCACATGTGACGCCGCGCCCAGAGCAGTTCGGGTTCCGGGCGGAGCATAGCACGACGCTCCAGCTGTCGAGGGTACTGCACCACCTCGCAGCTGCGATGAACAAGAAGGAGTACGCAGTAGCAGTATTCCTCGACATGGAGAAGGCCTTCGACCGTGTGTGGCACGAGGGCCTAATCTACAAGATGGCCACCACCGACGCGCCCCGTCGCGTCGTCAAGGTGGTCTCTACTTTTCTCTCCAACAGGACATTCAGGGTGGTGGTCGATGGGGCGCTTTCCAGCGCCAGGCCGGTGCTCGCGGGCGTACCGCAGGGCAGTTGCGTCTCGCCGGCGTGTTACTCGCGTTACACCGACGACATCCCCACCACTCCGGACGTGATGCTCGCGCTGTATGCGGACGACGCCGCGTATATCTCTACTTCGATGAACTCGAAGTACGCGGCCGTCAAGATGCAGCGAGCGCTTGAGCTCCTTCCCGAGTGGCTCGCCAAATGGCGGCTTTCGGTGAACGTGGGTAAGACGCAGGCCATGATCACCGGCCATGTGTCCCTCCCACCACCCTTGAAGCTACAAGGAGCCGACATCGAGTGGTCGCCCCGGGCCAAGTACCTGGGGGTCACCATCGATCGTCGGCTCAAAATGGGTCAGCACGTCCGCCAGGTCGCGGCTAAGGGGAGAGTCGCCCGTTATCTCCTCCGGCCCGTGCTCTCGTCGCGAATCCCGGCGCGCGTCAAGTTGGGCGTGTACAAGTTGTACATACGCCCGATACTGACGTACGCCGCCCCCGCTTGGTTCGCCCTCACGAGCGAGTCGAGCCGGAAAACGCTCCGCGCCCAACAACATTTGGCGCTGCGGACCATAGTTGACGCTCCTCGCTACGTGAGGAACGATGTCATCCAGCGGGATCTCGGGATCGAGAGCCTGGATGACCATGTGCGGCGCCTCGCGAAGGGGATGTTCGCGCGTGCCGGCGCGTCTGAATGGCCTCACGTCAAACAGATCGCGCCCTGGCATACGCGGCCCCCTGACGCGAGACCTCTGCCCCGCGATCTGGTTAGGGGCGACTGATACCATTACCGGATTGACTCCCGGGTAAGCAGCAACCAGGCTACACGCAGCTTACCTGCATCAAACAGCACTCTACATACATAATATACATCCGCTGCGGGGCGTGTCCTAAGTTAATATAGGCATGTCACGTAACGTAAACCAGACATTCACCTCTAAGCAGGCACCCAGACTCACGCGCGCACGCGGACGGGCCCGCGTGTCGCGCTAACATCGGCGGTGTTACACAGTACAGTACCGCCCACACGCACATACTGCCCCTTAGCTTAGACCGCTACCGGCTCGCTCTGGAAAACGGGATAAGCGGGGGCGCGCACTTTACTCTGTAGGAGCGTCGAGTCGGCATCTTGTCGCTGGTCGTCTCTCGCCGGGCCTCCCCCGGGTAACCGGGGGTCTCACCTGGCGGGGACAGACCGCCAAGATGTCGTGAAGAAAGCGGCGTTGATAGTAACTCAACGTCGCGGCGCGCCTACAGAGACACTAATAGCAATCACTCACATGGACGCGTTAATATTAACGCGTTCAATATTTCTAAAGCCCAATGGGCAACACATTGAGGGGCCCGTTTTAGCGGGCCACCGTGCACCCTCCGCGGCCAGGGAGCTAACGCTCTGGCGCCGCCCGCCCGCGCCCCCCTGACGGGGGCGCCGCGAAATCCACCACTGTTTAAGTTTAGTTGTAAAATCAACGCCATGGACGATTGATTAAAGAAATAAATACGTCTTCAAGTTTTAAAGTGAGTTTTAATAAGTTAACCAAATAGTATTTCCTCCAATCCAGCATACAAATAAATAGATGTAAGGCCTATAAACCTGACAAAATAAGTGTTATACAAACTAACCATGTGCGGCGTTTCCTCATCCGACGAAGAGTTTACTCATCCTCTGAAGAGATTTCACTGATATAATATCCCCTTTTTGGCGTCTTCGACGCTGTTCCCAAACTCAACGTCAGTAAGCTACTTTGTAAAGAACTGGGTGAGTTGGGAACAGTGTCATCAAACGCACCCATCCTGACGCCTTCACCAAACATGTGAACTGAAACGAATGAAAAAAAAAACAAACTGAAAATAGCAGAAAAGAAGGGTGGCCTGGACTCAGCAGTATATAACAGTATTACTTACCATATTCTTTGATCACGTCATCATCAGCTTCTGGAGAAAAAAAAAATTAATTATTGCATATGCTTTAAATAGTATAATACAGCATAAATTCCAATATAGATACCGAAGAATCCGCTTGAAACCCGAGCGCGCATCTTCTTATCTTGTCGCCGACGACTGTCATAAAAAACCGGCCAAGTGCGAGTCGGACTCGCGCACCGAGGGTTCCGTACAAACCTGTAGGTATTTTCGGTTTAAAAATATATATATTTTTTAATTTTTATATTTCAGTTGATTGAATGTAAGGTAAATTGCGGTTTACGATTTATGACGTTTTAAAAAAAAAACTACTCACTCGATCTCGTTCAAACCAATTTTCGTTGGTAGTTTACATGGTAATGTACATCATATATTTTTTTTAGTTTTGTCATTCTCTTATTTTAGAAGTTACGGGGGGGGGGACACACATTTTACCACTTTGGAAGTGTCTCTCGCGCAAACTATTCAGTTTAGAAAAAAATGATAGTAGAAACCTCATTACCATTTTTGAAGACCTATTCATAGATACCCCACACGTATGGGTTTGATGAAAAAAAAACATTTTTGAGTTTCAGTTCTATGTATGGGGAACCCCAAAATTTATTGTTTTTTTTCTATTTTAGTGTGAAAATCTTAATGCGGTTCACAGAATACACCTACTTACCAAGTTTCAACAGCATAGCTCTTATAGTTTCGGAATAAAATGGCTGTGACATACGGACGGACAGACAGACAGACAGACAGACATGACGAATCTATAAGGGTTCCGTTTTTTGCCATTTGGCAACGGAACCCTAAAAACGATGACGCGACACGCGCGGCATATGGCTGAGCGCACAAAGGATTTTTTTGTTACCGAGAACAGTAATACGAGCCACCTTGAGAGTTGTTTTTGTTCAAGTATATGAATGGGTCTTTCAAATAGTGATAAGCGTTTGTTAACATTGCGTTTCATTTTGTTTATATTGAGCTGTAAACATAGACTCTAGTTGAAAAAATCATTATGTGAACTTCAAAAAGGATTATTTTAAAAAGTAAATCGGTAACATCTACATTTTATGACTTTTATTAATGTAAGGGTTCTATCTACATACGATAAAAAAAAAACATACTTCATAGTAAAATAATAATTAATTACAAGCTTATGAGTAGCATGGAACATTTGCTGAAGGCGAATAATTTTTCACGCAAATTATATAATTTATTACAATAATACCCTTTCACGTGGAATAAAAATATTATTATTGTCAGAAAGATATGTTCCTATTCTAACTTATGTGTAAGTTTTATGTTGATAGGTTTATCTATTACAGAAAAATATGGGATTGAATGAAGGAATTCCCACTTACGTAAAAACGCACTTAACATTTCTCGTTTCTTTTTGTTCAATGAAGTATGAGTAAATAAAATACATCTTATGTTACTATTTTCTACAAGAAATGCCCTTTCCAATGATGTATCACACTTGTTATTCAATAGCCATCGGAAAAAAATACAAGTAATGAAATATCACATATCGGGAGAATAGACAAAAACACGAGTGCCATAAGGCCGGGGTTACATAAAGTGCATATCCGTGTTTAATTAAAGTAAGAAGTATGCGTGTATGTCCGTTTCCACCGCGCGGCCAACTCTTCAAATTTGATGAAATTTTGCCAGGAATTAGTTGTAATTTGTTACAATACACACCTCTTTTCCTGAATTTGTTACAAAAAAAACTAAGGCGCTACGACCAAAAACAGTTGGCCGCTAGAACCGCCACTTGCCGTAGTGATTATCCGTGATTACACAGAAACTAAATAATGCAGATAGGAGAATGATACATCAAAAGAAAGGTCTTAATTTGTTATATTTGTTACAAAAATAAAAATCATCAAAACTTAAATATACAAAAAGTTATGCTATATTTAGTTTTCAGGTTAAGTGTAGGTACGTATCTCACCATAAAATCAAATTAATAGAGGCTAATGTGTATGGACAATTAGTTGCTAATTTGTTACAGCAAATAAACAAGAAAAATACTAGAAAAAAGGTTCAATATTTTTTTACAGTCGATTTTAGTTGGCCGCGCGGACGGCAATATGCCTAAAATACAATGGCGTTTATTTCGTTATTAATAGTAGGTTCAAGCCTAGTTCTAGTACTAATCGACAGGTATGGTAGCCTACTTTGGATAAATGTGGCGAATATAACTACAAGCTTTATATTTTAGGAGATATTCACTAAAATATAGTAGTATGAAACTGTATTAGAGTAGAGTGACCATAAATTTTCATAATAAAGTGAGACTGAATCGTCATTATTGGAATGTTCGGTGGTCTTAATTTTTTAGGGTGAAACTCTTTAAGACATCCTATAGCATACTTTATAAAAGTCAAATTCACAAATCGATAGAAATAGCCGAGAGTCAGCATTTTTGAACGTCAAAGTTACATAAGACATTCTCCCGCAACAACAGCCGCCCTTCACCACTTCCTAATGCTTTAGCTGGGAAGAAATGGCGCAAGAAACTCCCCAGCAGAACAGCTGTCTGTTCAGTTCAATAGTGCAAAGGAATTATCATTACAAAATATTAAATTACATTATTTGTCACATAGCAGCTGACTCTGCAGCTAATTCTTCACAAATCCTCACCAGACATTAGGGAAAGTCTCATCTAATCAAACCAGCTAATTATCCAGATGTCTGGTGTCTCTGACGTCATCACCAGAGGTCGTGATCCTCACTGTCAAAACGAAGCCGTTTGAACGTTCTCGTAATTAATCATTTATCTAACGTTGGCAATTATGCGTAATTATATAGACGAGCGATTAAGAATATTACATGTTGAAATAAATTAATACTAGGTATGTAGTTTTAGGTTAGGTATGAATGAGAAATTCGCTTTCTACTTTATATTTTGTGTGATTTCCGGAATGACTGATTCTTAAATACTATCTTATCTTAAACTGGGTTAGTCCACGTTTTCACGGAATTACGTTCATCCACCGCAATTTTACTACTAAAATCTTCGATCAATAATAGCATTAGATAAAGGATCAGGAACAAAAATAAGGCGCTGAACTGGCCACGTTTGCACACACTTACACATTTATATTTTTTACTACGAAATATGGAAAAAGTTTCATAATAATAACAACTTCAGTTTATTATAATCCTTAACACTCAAACTCAATATTTTTTTTTTAATAAACTACCATAACATTTATAAATTAACTGAAACTAATGTAAGACACAGAATGTCGTCACATTTTCTTACATATACTTATTTCAATTTTAGAATAATTTTAAAAATATAGTGATTTTATTTTAAAAATGACATAGTGATCTATTTTTGTGCCTGCTATAAATTACTAACTAAGAAAAAATCTTTAATGTTAATACTAATCGCTACTTCAGTGAGTAAAACTGAGGGCGCTACATTGCAATTGCAGTCTTTATTTTAGAAAAAAGTTTTTGCTATTTCAGTTCTACAGTTTAGAATTTACCTTTTTCTTTTCTATAAATATTTTTAGTCCGGCGTTGTTTAGATTTTAATTAACTTTGATGGTTTGAAGTTTTTTGGAGTAACAAGGCTAATGTGTATGGACAATAAGTTGCTAATTTGTTGCAGCAAATAAACAATAAAAATACTAGAAAATAGGTTCAATCATATTTTTAGAGTTGGTTTTAGTTGGCCGCTCGGATGGCAATATGCCTAAATTACAATGGAGTTTATTTAATTATTAAAAGTAGGTTCAAGCTTAGTTCTAGTACTAATCGACATGTAACCTCTGTACGCTGCCAGACTAGACCCCTACAATAGCATTTCAATAGCGCAGTGGAAGATATTATGGTGGGGTCCAGGAGACAAGAGTGGCGAGCGAAACTAGTCCGCCGTACGCGGAGCAGACAATATATAAGAGAACAACTCACCTACAATACAACAAAAGAACTTACCCGTTGGTTGAAGGACACTGCTCTGGTGCCAACCTGGAGTTATGTATGTAAGTGAGTGTATATGTATCGTGTTGTGACGTTACGAGTATTCTTCAGGTTAGAATCCGCTGCAATAAGGCTGGAGGCAATCACAGCATGCGGTCTTCAAATCACTCGTTCCCAATAGCGTCACTTGCACTTAACCTTCAAGGTTCTTCAATGTCAAGTAATATCTAAATTCAACCCGTATTAATACACCAAGATAGGGGTTATTAACACAAAGAATTGGGTCATGACCTATGGTCACCAAAACGACCGGGGTAAGGGATTACTTTACAAAAGATCGCGAAATACAACCGGCGACGTGTTCCCTTTTTTCCCACCAAAATACAAGAGAAGTGTCAAGTGTCAAAATCAAACTGACAAGTCAGATGTCACTTCGTTACACGCGCATTCCGTTAGGCGCACAGATAATAAACGGGACAGAACAACCTCGTTTGGATAAATGTGGCGTACATAAAATTAGGCCTACTATATTTTTAAAATTAATCTAAAATTGAAATAAGTACCTGTAAGAAAATGTGTCCTACATTCTGTGTCTTACATTAGTTTCAGTTAATTTATAAATGTTATGGTAGTTTATAAAAAAAAAAAAAAATATTTTGTTGACTTGTATTACTTGATTTTTGCCTGTATGCTGATTTTGAATAAAGCTATTTTTATCGATTTGTGAATTTGACTTTTATAAAGTATGCTATAGGATGATGTCTTAAACCCTATAAAATTAAGATAAGACTACCGAACATTCCAATAATGGCGATTCAGTCTCACTTTATTATGAAAATGTATGGTCAATCTACTCTAATACAGTTTCATACTACTATATTTTAGTGAATATCTCCTAAAATATAAAGCCTGTAGTTATATTCGCCACATTTATCCAAACTAGGCTACGATACCTGTCGATTAGTACTAAAACTAACCTTGAACCGACTATTAATAACGAAATAAACGCCATTGTATTTTAGGCATATTGCCGTCCGCGCGGCCAACTAAAATCGACTGTAAAAAAATATTGAACCTATTTTCTAGTATTTTTCTTGTTTATTTGCTGTAACAAATTAGCAACTAATTGTCCATGCACATTAATTAGCCTCTATTAATTTGATTTTATAGTGAGATACGTACCTACACTTAACCTGAAAACTAAATATAGCATAACTTTTTGTATATTTAAGTTTTGATGATTTTTATTTTTGTAACAAATATAACAAATTAAGACCTTCCTTTTGATGTATCATTCGCCTATTTGCATTATTTAGTTTCTGTGTAATCACGGATAATCACTATGGCAAGTGGCGGTTCTAGCGGCCAACTGTTTTTGGTCGTAGCGCCTTAGTTTTTTTTGTAACAAATTCAGGAAAAGAGGTGTGTATTGTAACAAATTACAACTAATTCCTGGCAAAATTTCATCAAATTTGAAGAGTTGGCCGCGCGGTGGCTACGGACATATGCGTGTGTGTGAAAAAAATGAAAAAATGGTATGCTGCATGGCAATCGCTGTGTCAATGGATGAAAAAAATATTATGATTTTTATTACCCGACTGCGAAAAAAGGAGGGTAATGTTTTTCGAATGTATGTAAGTAATATTCGTTGTTACCGTCTTTTGGTATCCAAATAAAGGGTTTTGAATGACAATATCCAAATATCCAAAATTAGGCTATCCCTCGGCAGTCGGATAAAAAAAAAACCTGTTGCGTGTGTGTGAAAGAAATGAAAAAATGGTATGCTGCATCGCAATCCCTGTGTTATTGGATGAAAAAAATATTATGATTTTTATTACCCGAATGCGAAAAAAGGAGGGTAATGTTTTTCGAATGTATGTAAGTAATATTCGTTGTTACCGTCTTTTGGTATCCAAATAAAGGGTTTTGAACGACAATATCCAAATATTCAAAATTAGGCTATACCTCGGCAGTCGGATAAAAAAATATAATGATAAAAACCTGTTGCTTTGAAGACTATCACTTCACTAGTCCCTGAGCAACGTGATACTCTCCAAAGCAACCGATTATACAGAGGTTCACGTTGCAAGCCTCGCACTTAAAGGCTGTGCAAGAATTAGGGAATGCAGAACCGGTGCTGTTTTAAAGAACCGGGATTTTTGGGACTTTCTGGCTTAAGAACCGGGATGCCCGGTACTATCGATACTTTTGATACTTTAATAAGTCTTTGAAAGAGAGTTGAAAGTGTTGAAACGGAGAATGTAAAAAAAAGACGAAATGACAGGGCAAAGTAAAAACATTTTAATCAAATCAAATAAAACGTTTTATTTCTTGTTTTATAGACACTAAATCAGTCTTATTTAGTATAATTTTACTGGTAATTACGCATATTACGCCAGCAACATTTTTTAACATTAAATGATTTTTATACCTAATCCTACATAATATATAACAGAAACATTTAATAAACATCTTTACTTTACCAAACAAATTAACATGACTCTTATTGCAACTCTGCATAACTAAATTATAATTTAAAACTTACGTAACATCTACAAAAAAAGGAACTATGGAGTTTTAGCGTAGCATTAATCAGTCTCAAAATTTATTGATTAGATAATCTTAACAAACATTTTTTTTTTTTAATTTTAACCTTATATAATAATCCAACAATAGTTTGGAACAACTTCAATCGACAAATTCTTTAAATCAACAAAAAAATAAAATAAAAGTATAAAACTTAAATATTTTTGCAAAACTTGAAACATAGATATTCATCCTTACAATACTATAAATAAAAATACCCAACCTATAAAATTATAAAAATTTGGAATACTTGCTCAGACCAATATTACATTGGTCTGATTCTTATAGTTACAATGGGGGCACTCAATAACCTAGGTTAGGTAACTGTTTATTAATTTTTTTGGAGTATTTCTCTCCTGCCTATACATATAATGATCTTAAAAATATAAGAGCGTCCAAACTCTTATCACTTAAACGTGATCTTATTTTATTACAAAGGCTGTATATTTTATTAAAAAGCTGAAGAAAAAACTGTTTCCGGCTCTACACTTGTCGGTGGAATTGCCGAAAGTACCGAAAGAACCGGGATTTGGTTTTGGAAATTCCGGTTCCTAAAACAACGCAAATTTCCGGGATTTCCCGGTACTTTCGGTTCCGGGATTTCACGGGACTATTCACTAGCAAGAATCAACTTTTTAAGTGCGCACCACTTGCAACGTGACTTCCTGACGTTGGTTTTGGCAGGGAAGTGACGGCCGGCTATCGGCAGCAGTTGTTGTATTTTTGGAGGACGAAATCTCACTAGGACTTCGTCCGCCAATAAATAATACTCTAAACTGCCGCTGTGCCTGTGTGTCTGTCCCTGCCTTCAGGAACATGACGAAAGCATTGTGGATGGACACGTTGAGAAGCCGGCGGAAAAGTTTCTTGTACCAAATTAAATTACGAACTCTTTCTATGGGAAACGCCTGCAAAAGCTGGTCCTTTTTGTCGACGCCTCCCATAGAAAGGTTGTAATCTAAGATAACTTTGGGTTTGTAACGGTAGTAGCCGTATTTTTCTTTTCCGCCGACCTCTACCCTGTGGTATGTGGATATCAAAGATACCACATTCGCGTCCTTCCACACTGAAATCGTCATGTCCTGTGTTTGGCTAAAAGCCACTTCACCCGGCCGCATGTTTGCCTTATTTTTGTGGCGCAAACTATCGGGCACGAACTCCCGGTTCAGACGCAGGGAGTGAACATCAACAACATCTGTTTTCTGAGCCTTGAGGGTGCGCGCCAGCAAAGGACTGTTGTAAAAGTTGTCCATTACTAGAGTATGACCTCTGTTCAGTAATGGACCAACTAACGTTAAAACAGTCCTTGATGTCGCACTCTCAGGCTCAGGGTCGTTCGTGGCCTCGACATTATGCCTTTCTGTCTTACCTGTGTAAATTAACATCTGCCAAAGATATCCCGACTAAGACTCACAAAGTTCATAGCTCTTTATACCTACCTGAGCAGCTTTAGTCGCTATCAGCTGTGAAAAAGACAGTCTGCCTTTCCACAGCAGCAGCGACTCATCTATAGCAATTTCCTGTTCAGGTAGGTATAAAGAGCTAAATTTGTGGTTCAGATGGTCGATGATAGGTCGGATTTTGTGTAGTCTCGTCGGGATACCTATGGCAGAGTTGTCTACGAAGTGCAGACAGCGCTTAAGAAGTTTAAAACGATAGAAAGGCATAATGTCAGTAAATTTGCCCACCTTTAAATAAGGCAAACATGGGTCCCAGAATTCCCTCTCCACAGGGAGAGGGACAATGTTTTGCAGCATAATAACACCAAAAAACGTCCACAATTCTTGTGGCGTTGTTGGTGTCCATTTTTTCATTTCTGAAAACTTTGGAAGGGACGAGGTCAGGATGTTTGCCGCATATTTGTTGGTCTCAGCGACCATGAGGTTGATGATGATCTTCGTCCCAAATTTTGGAAAAAATCTGGAACGGAGACATCCCCTCGACCGAGAAAGTTGGCCCCGCTGGCCCAGGGAAACTTTCTCGAACCCCAGTGAAGTATTGGGGATCGTGAGACCAATCAAAGGTCAACAAATCCTCGTGACTGGATTCTCGGAGAACACTATCATCCTGCCTGTCGATAGATCGTAAGACCTCGTGGAGTTCGCTGGACAACTCTTCCACGACGAATTCTCCAGCGATCCTCCTGCAAGGCAGATCCTCCAGGCAGTCCTCGATATCACTGCCAGGATTCAGACCCGCAGAGAGTTCCCACTGCCGAATTTCTGCCTCCTGGTCCTCTTCGAAAATCGAAGGCTCTAAATCCAAATTATACAAGTCTTTATTTAACTATCAGCTGCTTTGAACCACCCAATCAAGGATTGAAGGAGACTATCATCACAAGGAGAAATAAACATAAAAAAATACCTGGTCTTGAAAAAGACGTCGATGGACCTGGAGAAGAATTGTGCAGTGTGGAACGCTCTGCACAGGATGAGGTGCTAGGCGAGAACCCAACCAACTCGATGCTAGCATCAACAAACAAGGACTCGTCCACTTCCTGCCCATCACACACAGCAATAACCCGCGTGGATGGGGTAAACACCAAGGGAGTTTGCCTGAGAAAAAAATATAAATATAAGTCGACTTAATTTAAATGTTTCAAATTAATTCAGAGATTGAGTTCAAACTTACATCGGGGCAGGCGGCGTGGTTGAACCTTCCGAATCTTCATCGCTTCATCGCTCGAAGGCCCACTTCCGTCTAGCGTTGGAAAGAAAAGTAATAAAATATATTAGGTTGGATTAGTCAATAAGGGGTACGATATCTTGCAGACAATTTACACACCCGACTTCCTCTCCTCTCTTCTCGGTTGTGGAATACGCAGGGGCGGCACTTCCGGAGTGCCCGGTATCAAAGGGCACGGGATCCGAACTGGCGACACTTTTCTGGAAAGATAAAAAAATTAAATCGTGTGACTGTGAAAAGCATATTATTTTCCTAAATATTTTATCTTGCCTTCGCTTTTTGCTAGGAGGAGCATCGGGCATTAAAAAATGCCCGACCTCCTTCCTTTCGCGCAGTTCTTCAAGCCGTGCCCTTTGCTCCGTTGTTAACCGGGCCACGTTTCTCCGGTCGACCGCCCGCTGCTTTTTTATTTTTTTTTTCGCATTTCCGCGATTGACCTAGAATAAACAAAATTTAGTGAAAAAAAAAAAACAAAAAAAAAACAGTATTGCTAAGTTCACTTACGTTGTCGGTTGCCTGGCGATGGCCGTCGGCTCGCAGACAGCAGCTTGCTGCGGCTGCTCCCTTAAAAATTAAGTAAAATTTTGGTCAGCATCCAAAAATGACCCAGCAAATCAAGAAAAAAACAATAACCAAATATATAAATAAATAAATATAAATAAATAAATTATAGCATAATATAAAAAGGGCGAAAAAATACAAACAAAGTAAATGAAAGGGACCGTGCGACATGCCCACGCCCACGTCCGCGCCCACGCCCGCGCCCACGCGCACGCCCACGACCACCACGGCTGCCTCTTGCTGATGCTGCATCCATTTCTAAATTGTAAAAACATCGAAAACTAAATAAAATAATCAACAAAAGTAAAAAAAAAATCTTCAATAACTAGAAAAACATTCAATACCTTTATTTTAGGATAATCCATATCCATACTATCCATACTAATATTATAAATGCAAAAGTAACTCTGTCGGTCTGTCTGTCTGTCTCGCTTTCCTGCTAAAACTACTGAACCGATTTAAATGAAATTTGGTACACAGATAGTTTAGAGCCTGAGAGAGGACATAGGATACTTTTTATCCCGGTAGTATGTTCCCGCGGGATAATTTCCGACCTCCACGCGGGCGAAGCCGCTGGCAAAAGCTAGTTCATAAATAACCATTAAATCAGTAATTTACTCAAAAATACTCACTCAAACCGAAAAAATCTTTATTTTGCAGAAGGATAAAGTTATCGTGTCAACGAAATCCAACGACTGACATTTGACATTATATTTTCACTCAAAATGAACCGTAGCGGAACTTGTTTGTGATTAATAGCATGAAGAAATGTATTAAGAATCGAGTGGAAAAGAGAAATAGCATTAAAACATCGTAGGATAGAAAGAAATAGACATATTATGACGACGGAACGTTTCTGACGCAGAAAGGGACATTAGTCACTTAGCGTCTTCAACGGTATAAGAGTAAAAGGGACAAAAGTCACTTAGAGTCTACGACCGGTACCGGTACAGTAACATACCGATAGATGGCGGTCTATAAGGAGCTACTTTAAGGACTGGCGGCGCTGAAGACAATCCTAGTTCGGGCTGCCAGGAAGGCCCTGCTGGACTTGCAGCACTGAGGAAGGGCCTGCTTCAGGCTCTGAAGAAGGCCCGGCTTCGGCTCTAACAGTCCTTTCAACCACTGAGGCTCAGAAACCGGCGCAAAGAGGCAAGGTTGGCGCTCCGGAGATGGTTTCCTAAATAACTGTTCCGTCCCGTTCGATTTGTTTACTCTATGCGCCTAACGGAACGCGCCCGAACGGAGTGACATCTGACTTGTCAGTTTTGACGTTGACACTTGGGTATTGAGCTTGGAAAAGGGATGTCGGTCCAATTTGCGTGTGCGACCCTGTTGTAAATTAATCCCTTAAAAACCGATCGTTTTGTTGGACAATTAGTCGTGATTGTATTGTTGATTGTAAATAACCCCAATTTGACGAAATAATACGGGTTGAGTTTGGATATATCTTTGTTGAAATAGTTTGAAGGTTAAGTGTTGGAGACCGCATGTCTGGATGGCAGACCTCTTGGAGCGGCCTCGTTGTATCCTGGAGAATACTCATAACGTCACTACACGATACATATATACTCACTTACATACATAAATCCAGGTAGGCCCCAGAAGCAGTTTCCTTCAACCAGGTGAGTTATTCGAATAATATATTGTTAAGCTCCGCGCACGGCAGTCAAGTTCGCTAGCCACTCTTATGGTAGGGACCTGGCCTGGCAGCGAACAATAACATTTTAACATAAAATTGAAATCATAGAACAAATGAAAACTTTACAAAAGAAGTGTTATAGAAGCTAACCGAGTGCGGCGTTTTCGTGGCGGAGCATCAGGAAGGAGCATCCTGTTGGTCTCAGCTCTCCGCTTCCTCTCCAACAGCTCCTTCTTGACGCCAGCCGACAACGCCGCGACCCGACGGACGCTGCGTCAACTGTCTCTCTGATCTGACTTCAAAGAGGTTACTGAAATAAAAATCCAAATAAGTATTATGTCTTTAAGAATACGTATAAAGATAAAACAACGATACATACTGCTCTTCAGAGCTCTCGACTGTCTTCCCGCCTCGTCCTCGTCCGCGATTGCGCCTGCGACATTTTTCTTCATTTTTTTTTTCCCTAAAATTAATGTATAGCTTTATTTCAACTACTTTTTAACGATAAAACAATTGGTGTAGCACAAGCATAGTCTTGTGTAGTTCGCGAACGAACTAGGTCGTAAGAGCGCTCTCACAGATGAACTACGCGAACTAGTTCCCTCATTCCCCGATCCGTAGTTCGTTAGTTCGTGACCGAAGGAGCGAGGATGACGTCAACTGAACTAATGTCGGGAACACACGGGTATTTGGTCTTCAGTCTGTGGAATATAGGTACTCTATGGTCATACTCCACAGCGGGAGGAATGTGCAGGACGCCCATAGCATAGTTCGCTTATGTGATAATATGTATTCTACGTACTGTAATATGTAATTATGTATGATCACGGATATCGAGGGATATGCCTTGGGGGCGTGGCACGTGCCGCCTCGATACTATAAATTGGTAGCAGTGGCGAGATGTAATTTTTTCTAAAAGAGAAGCCGATGCGAAGTCGGCTTTAACTTACTGACTCATCAATAAAGAATACTTACTATCATTCTAAAATTAATATAGGAATGTAATGAATTAAATACAATTAAATTGAACAGCTGAAAACCGAATAAAATAAGCAATATTTCTCTATATCGTTCTCGCTGACGCATTTTTCTATACCTGTCTCTGTCATAACCCGTTGTACAGCGGCTTGCTCTCGTACATATCAAGCGGTGCCACGTGACCTAAAGTGACATCATTACGGGATCGCTGTTGTATGAATTTTTAGTTCCCGATTATGACGTTTCGGCGCCGGGTTAATTTAGAACATTTCTCTTTTGTTGTAATACAAAGCTATAAATAACCTTTTTTGTTGTTTGAATGTTATGGTGAATTAAATACCCGTAGTGTAACTATATTTATTGACAATAGTAGCCACTATTTACATACTATTGTATTTTTAATAGTGATAGAGTTACCAATGCGAATCCCCGAAGGCAAGCCGGTAGGAATCGTGTTATATGGTGCTTTCGCCACTGATTGGTAGTATGTTCAAACGGCGGCTGTACGCATCATTTAGTCGCTTTGCGATTGCGTACAGTGCACTATTGATGCGTAAAAAACCAAAATGCCGAGTTGTGCAGTAATTATTTGTAAAAACAGGCCAAATACCATCAACCTGAATACAAATGGCGTGTCCTAACCACCGGTTAGTAAATAATTAAGTCACTGTTTTATATTTTAAATCAATTTTTAAATGATTTACTAACTTACGTGCGGAGCGACACGAACTAATCCGAACTAGCCCGAATCTTCCCGAACAAAACGAACGTTTTAGATTTAGAGAGGTGCAATCGTTTGCGTGCGGCTGATTTTATCGATATGCGTATTGTTGCAGTTGAATATTTTTTACAGAACTCGATGGATATCCTCGTATTACTTGTATAGTAAAAGAGTTAAATTACTTCTTAATTTAATGTTGTTTGAACCAAATTAAGACATTATAATTTCAATACAGTTACTCGTGACGTGTTTTTACTTAAAGTAATATTGTGCCTAAAGATTTTCACAAATTAATAGTTTTTTTAATTTATAGTAGGTACAATAAGATAAGTAACATGATAAATAAATATTATATTGTATTTCATTCAATTATTTATATTTGGTAAAAAATAATTTGTTTTCGATTTGCAAAAATATTCTTTTTTTTTAATCTGCTATTTGGCTGTTTCGTATATTAATATTGCGCAATATTATTGACCGAGTAAGATTATTATTGACCGCGAAAATAAAAAATTGCGCAATATAATTGTATTGATCACTAAATCGCATGTCCATCTTAGTCAATCATAAGTCCGAGCAGCCAAGATTCGAAGTTGAAATTAGAAAATTCACGGTCCGGTAAAGAAAATTAAACGAAGTTATTATAATACAAGAATGTGCTAAAATTAAATATCGATAAAAATTATCGACCATCGCTTTCGACTCCCTAATTACATGCGTGTGCATTGGATGTTCGCAAATAGCAAGTGTTTACAAGTGAATACCCCGCCCATTCTATGTATGTGTGCTATTAGAAATTGATTTAGTGTAGGTGCTTTCTTCTTGGTGTGCGTATTCAAATTTTAAGTGTGTGTCGTCAGTACACTATTTGTTAATGTTGTAATTTTTTGGGTGGGAGATAAGCGGCGAAACTAGGACTCCGTACTGTTCCGCAATGAAGGCATATCTCTGGATATCTATGTGTATGATCAATGTAAATAATAGCACCTATAAGTTAGTTTACCTATAGTTTGATTCTATTCAATTTAGGAACTAAGAAACTTTGAAATCGCTATTCCGGAATCAGGTTTGGTCAGATCAGAACATGCCGAAACCTGTCCAAACCTCGAGACGCCCTTGCCTGTCTCTGATTGGTGGACTCGTCTCGATCACGAAAATCTAAAACTTAATTAGTTATGTCATTGGATAATTGAACATTTGATAACTCGGCGCAGCCGGCGCAACTTGCACCTATTTGTTTTAACTATAAGTATAGGCTATGTTAAATTTTAAGTTTAGTTGTAAAACCCACGCCATGGACGACTGATTAAAGAAATAAATACGTCTTCAAGTTTTAAAGTGAGTTTTAATAAGTGAACCAAATAGTAGTTCCTCCAATCCAGCATATAACTAGATGTGAGGCCTATAAACCTCATAAAAGAAGTGTTATACAAACTAACCGTGTGCGGCGTTTCCTCATCCGACGAAGAGTTTACTTATCCTATGAAGAGATTTCACTGATATAATATCCCCTTTTTTGGCGTCTTCGACGCTGTTCCTAAACTCAACGTCAGCAAGCTACTTTCTAAAGAACTGGGTGAGTTGGGAACAGTGTCATCAAACGCACCCATCCTGACGCCTTCACCAAACATGTGAACTGAAACAAATGGAAAAAAACAAACTGAAAATATCAGAAAAGAAGGGTGGCCTGGACTCAGCAGTAGATAATAGTATTACTTACCATATTCTATGATGACGTCATCATCAGCTTCTGGAGAAAAAATAATGTAATTATTGCATATGCTTTAAATATAATACAGCATAAATTCTAATATAGATACCGAAGATTATACATACCAATAGATGGCGGTCTATAAGGAGCAGATAGTCCTATTTCCGGCTCCCACGAAGGCCCGGCTTTAAGGACTGGCGGCGCTGAAGACAGTCCTTGTTCAGGCTGCCAGGAAGGCCCCGCTTTGGTGACTTGCAGCACTGAGGAAGGGCCTGCTTCAGGCTCCAAAGAAGGTCCGACTTCGGCTACAAAACGCTCCCCCTCACCCGCCGAAGATGGCCCAACAACCGACACATATCGGCACGGTTCCCGCTCCGACGACAACGACGCGACTCTTCGCTGCGTCACCTGCCTTTCGGCCCTCACTTCAAGTAAGATGTTACTGAAATAAAAATCCTAATAAGTATTATGTCTGAATAGAATAGAATAAAATTTTATTGTCTCCAGTATTACAGCAAGTAGTAGGTACACACATACACAAAACTATAATACTGGAAGCAAAAGGTTTAAACTTCAGCATTACGCTTAGGTCCACCTTGCAGGTTTCTAAGCGCTGGTTTTCAGCTTAAACCCTTGGCTCCTGTTTACAAAAAATAAATTAAATTTAGTAACAACTGTTAATAATAAAAAAAATATAAGCTAAATGAAAATTACAAGATGATCATACATTAATAATAAATTTAATTAGGAAAGAGAAACAGTTTGTGGACACGACTGGCTTTTCTAATAATACAATAATAAGAAACAAAAAAGAAAAGAAATAATCAAATATCTGGATCATTACTGAAAGACTATGGGCATATTTCAGAGTAATTTGCTGTTATTTTTTTTTTAATTCGAAGACCGTTTTTAATGCTTCGAAAGGGGGGGTGGTATATTGTTCCAGATCTTTGATGCTGCATATTTGAAACTGCCCTTATAACCTGTAGTTTTGTGTCTCGGTATCATTAAGGTTCCATTCACCTTCGATCTGGTATATAAGCAGTGTGCGTCCTTACACCATGACAATTTATTATACAGGTATGGCGGGCTTTTACTTGCAACAATCCTGTGTGTGAAACACAACAAGTGTAGATTGCGTCGCGACTCCATGTTATGTTGTCCCTTGTCAGTTATAGGTAATAGGGGAGATGTGCGATCTTCTATAAGAATAAGAATAAAGATAAAACAACAATACATACTGCTCTTCAGAGCTCTCGGCTCTCTCCCCACCACGTACTCTTCCGCGTCCTCGTCCGCGACCTTTTTCTTTGTTTCTTTCCCTAAAATTAATGTATAGCTTTATTTCAATTACTTTTTAACGATAAAACAATTGGTGTAGCACAAGCATTAGTCTTGTGTAGTTCGTGAACGAACTAGGTCGTAAGAGCGCTCTCACAGATGAACTACGCGAACTAGTTCCCTCATTCCCCGATCCGTAGATCGTTAGTTCATGACCGAAGGAGCGAGGATGACGTCAACTGAACTAATGTCGGGAACACACGGGTATTTGGTCTATCAGTCAGTGGAATATACTCTATGGTCATACTCCACGGCGGGAGGAATGTGCAGGACGCCCAGAGCATAGATCGCTTATGTGATAATATGTATTCTATGTACTGTAATATGTAATTATGTATGATCACGGATATCGAGGGATATGCCTTGGGGGCGTGGCACGTGCCGCCTCGATACTATAAAAAATTGGTAGTATGTTCGAACGGCGGCTGTACGCATCATTTAGTCGCTTTGCGATTGCGTACAGTGCACTATTGATGCGTAAAAAACCAAAATGCCGAGTTGTGCAGTAATTATTTGTAAAAACAGGCCAAATACCATCAACCTGAAGACAAATGGCGTGTCCTAACCACCGGTTAGTAAACAATTAAGTCACTGTTTTATATTTTAAATCAATTTTTAAATGATTTACTAACTTACGTGCGGAGCGACACGAACTAATCCGAACTTCCCGAACGTTTTAGATTTAGAGAGGTGCAATCGTTTGCGTGCGGCTGATTTTATCGATATGCGTATTATTGCAGTTGCATATTTTTTAAAGAACTCGATGGATATCCTCGTATTACTTGTATAGTAAAAGAGTTAATTTACTTATTAATTTAATGTTGTTTGAACCAAATTAAGGCATTATAATTTCAATACAGTTACTCGTGAAGTGTTTTTACCTACTTAAAGTAATATTGTGCCTAAAGATTTTCACAAATTAATAGTTTTTTTAATTTATAGTAGGTACAATATGATAAGTAATATGATAAATAAATATTATATTGTATTTCATCCAATCCATACTTCCATACTAATCCATACTCCATACTAATATTATAAATGTAAAAGTAACTCTGTCGGTCTGTCGGTCGGTCTGTCTGTCTGTCTGTCTGTCTGTCTGTCTGTCTGTCTGTCTCGCTTTCCTGCTAAAACTACTGAACCGATTTAAATGAACTTTGGTACACAGATAGTTTAGAGCCTGAGAAAGGTCATAGGCGGTAGTACGTTCCCGCGGGATATTTTCCGACCTTCACGCGGGCGAAGCCGCTGGCAAAAGCTAGTTGTTTATATTTGGTAAATAATTTGTTTTCGATATGCAAAAATATTCTTTTTTTTTAATCTGCTATTTGGCGGTTTCGTATATTAATATTGCGCAATATTATTGACCGAGTAAGATTATTATTGACCGAGAAAATAAAAAATTGCGCAATATAATTGTATAAATCGCAAGCCCATCTTAGTCAATCATAAGTCCGAGCAGCTAAGATTCGAAGTTGAAATTAGAAAATTCGCGGTCCGGTAAAGAAAATTAAACGAAGTTATTATAATACAAGAATGTGCTAAAATTAAATATCGATTAAAATTATCGACCATCGCTTTCGACTCCTTAATTACATGCGTGTGCATTGGATGTTCGCAAATAGCAAGTGTTTACAAGTGAATGCCGCCCATTCTATGTATAGGTTGGCAAAAAAGAGTCTGTCGTGGTAACCATTGGAACTAAAATATTTTTTTGGTGGCAGCACTGCTTTGATTATCATCAACAAGTAGCTAATCTGTCATTGTGTTATGTTCCCAGTTGTATTTTACTTATTTCTAATTAACTATCAATTATTAATGCTTTTGAACATATAAAAAATGAATAAAACAATAAGTAGTAGTGGTGTGAGCTGTGATATACTAAGTTTTCGTAAGAAATTTGGCGGAATCTGAAGCGGAACAAATTTTGTCTCCGATTGACAATGTTTACGAAAGAACTGCCAACACGACAGGTATTTATCCAAGAAATTTATCTTTTATTCAATGCCACTCATTTTTTTTCCTTTCTAATGCTAAGTTTTATCGGTATTATAAGTTTCAAGCCATTTTATTGTTTCATTTACTAATAGATTATTGAGGTTATGTTTTCTAGTTTGACAAATCGCGTGTACGTTAATTCTTGATGTTTGATACTTGAAATTGAAAAATGTACCTACATGGAATTAAGATGATTGTCTTTATATTGTTTTCAAGGTAAATCTCACAGTACAATTAGAGAAATTGTTAATGAAGGAGAAAACAATTAAGGAATTTTCTACACCTGGAGGAACACCAAAACAGTTGGCGGAATAAAGAATTAGACGCTTTTGATCTGTGTGCAATTAGACAAAAAGTTCAACACTATAACGAAACAGCCAAGTATTTTCTTTTTTTTTTTGTTAATGCTATTATCGCATACCACAGTAAAAAAGTATAATTTATATTTATTATTTTTCAGGTGCCTATTCTACGTAATATATTACCTATAGTTTTAGGAGACGGGTTGTAATGGGAGCCGTAAACGTCTAAGAAAGATTTTTACACTATTTTCATAAATAAGAAATGTAAAACTGACACATCAGTGTTAATGGAAAAAATCTATCATAGCACCGAAAAGGAATACAAGAATGATGTTACGTCACGTTTTTCTTTTTAAATAAAATCTAAACTTTAGCGTGTTATTTCATTTTCATTGTCATGTGAATAGTGATAATGTTATGTACCCCGCATAGACATACCTGACGCCTTCATTAGTCAACTGTTCAAGTTTATTCGATATTGCCCGTACCTTTCGAATGCGACATGCTATAGGTACTCACTGACTTCCGATTAGTTTCCGACAGTAAGCAGCTGTAAGTCACCTTCTTGCCGACTTTAAACTGTCAGCATTAACAGGATTCGTTCAGTATCATTCATGTCAAATTTGATACAGGCATACCAACCATCGAATGGTTGTGAATACCCTAGATGGTGGCCGCAAATGCGATTGCTGAACATTATGTCTTGTGTATCGGGTTCAATCGGCAATCCCTGAGTGTAATTTAATTAATTTTTAAACTGAATAAGTTTGCATTATGTTATTATGATGGCACTCTTAGATAAAAAGTTATTCCAGCGAAATAATGCGCAATCTACTAAATTCAATTAAAGTAAAAGACTGTGCCTATCAAGTCTTGAAATCTTGACTGATGAGAATTTCCGGGATCTCGTGTTTGTGGATTAAAACAACAAGTATCTTATCACTTTTAGTCCTAGTATACAGGGTGGCCATACCTGCTAAGCAGGCGCCCTCATTTTTTCCAGACTCTTTTTTGCCAAGCTGTATGTGTGCTATTAGAAATTGATTTAGTGTAGGTGCTTTCTTCTTAGTGTGCGTGTTCAAATTTTAAGTTTGTGTCGTCAGTACACTATTTTTTAATGTTGTAATTTTTTGGGTGGGAGATAAGCGGCGACACTAGGAGTTAGGACTCCGTACTATTCCGCAATGATGGCATATCTCTGGATATCTATGTGTATGATCAATGTAAATAATAGCACCTATAAGTTAGTTTACATATAGTTTGATTCTATTCAATTTAGGAACTAAGAAACTTTGAAATCGCTATTCCGGAATCAGGTTTAGTGAGATCAGAACATGTCGAAACCTGTCCAAACCTCGAGACGCCCTTGCCTGTCCCTGACTGGACTCGTGTCGATCACGAAAACCTAAAACTTAATTAGTTATGATTTGGATAATTGAAAATTTGATAACTCGGCGCAGCCGGCGCAACTTGCACCTATGTGTTTTAACTATAAGTATAGGCTATGTAAAATTTTAAGTTTAGTTGTAAAACCCACGCCATGGACGACTGATTAAAGAAATAAATACGTCTTCAAGTTTTAAAGTGAGTTTTAATAAGTGAACCAAATAGTAGTTCCTCCAATCCAGCATATAACTAGATGTGGAGGCCTATAAACCTCACAAAAGAAGTGTTATAAAAACTAACCGTGTGCGGCGTTTCCTCATCCGACGAAGAGTTTACTCATCCTATGAAGAGATTTCACTGATACAATATCCCCTTTTTTAGCGTCTTCGACGCTGTTACCATACTCAACGTCAGCAAGCTACTTTCTAAAGAACTGGGTGAGTTGGGAACAGTGTCATCAAACATCCTGACGCCTTCACCAAACATGTGAACTGAAACAAATGAAAAAAAAACAAACTGAAAATACTACTACTACGACTACGCTGCGTCACCTGTCTCTCTGCCCTGACTTCAAAGAGGTTACTGAAATAAAAATCCAAATAAGTATTATGTCTATAAGAATACGAATAATGATAAAACAACGATACATACATACTGCTCTTCAGAGCTCTCCCCACGTCCTCCTCGTCCGCGACCTCGCCCACGACCACGCCCAACTTGCTCTTCTGTGTTTTTTTCCCTAAAAATAATGTATAGCTTTATTTCAACTACTTTTTAACGATGAAACAATTGGCGTAGCACTAGCATATTACTTTACCTGCAAACTTCATGCGATACAATGCCTTTAATCTTATAATATCTATGTGTGCCGCGTTATCGTTAAGGTGCGAGGGGCTCAAGCGGTTAAGTTTTAGTTTGCCAGCAGTAAATTCAAGGGGTAAAGGGGGGAAGGAAGGGGGGAGGTGTAGAGCCCCCTGTGAAGGAAAAGTTGCGCACCCCCCCCCCCTTTTTGAGATTTTTTTTTTAATATTCTAACCTCTTTGATTTAAATGCCGGAAAGTGAGGAGGTGAGGGAAACGAATGGGGGTTAAAATTTCCATTATGGGCCATCGGGGAGTAGGGGCGCGTATTGTTTTTTTATAGTAAAGTCGACGGAGCCCCGCTGCGCCGGGCTCCTACTTCCGTGTGGTTTAAAAAAAAAATAACCACGAAGAGGATGGTGCCAACCTTGCCTCTTTGCGCCATCCTCTTCTAACCTAACCTGTCCGAGTGGGGGTGCCCCTAGTCCAGAGTTAGCTTCGCTCGCTCTTGTAAAGACGCTATAAAACAAAACGGCGTCTCATCACGTTCCGCCCCAATCCGTTTAAGTAGTAACAATCTTTTCAGGATTAACTACGAGATGCCCCACAAAAAAAAAAAAAAAAAAAAAAATCACGTTCCGTTCCACAGTGCAAAAAACAAAAATTTGTTACTTTTTGTTGGCGAGCCAAATGTCAAAGTGACAAAATATTCCTAGGTTTCTACTATTTAAATTATTATTTTCTTTGTTAATTGGCTTCTAATAATATGATCTCTCTGGAAAAAAATATGGACTCCCAACTCATGGGCTGGCAAACTAAATCTAAGCCGTTATTCTTTTGAAACATCGAGAATGGTATTTTATTGTTACTACCCGAGCGCGATAAGTTGGGACCTTCTAGGAATGCGACTCCCCGCCCACTTCCCTGATAGAGCCCGTATTGTACCGTCTTCCCTGATGGAGCCCGTATTGTGCCGTTCGCATCGCTATCACCGCTAAGATAAAATAAATGTATAAACTTAAACATTGTGTTTCTATTCATTACAAAACCTTAGAGTTAATACTTTCGGTGATACATAATTAAATAGTGTCCTATTGTTTTCAAATAGTGTAAAAAAAAAAACATTCGATAAAAAGCAGCGTCCTCCCTGAATAACATAATAAATCAGGCGAAGCCGCGGGCGGCTGCTTGTTGTGTTTGCTTTTTGCGGCGGTACAAACACGCCACTTGAGACGTCAGACCGCGCTCAGGTCCTGACTGGACATTAGTCTTGTGTAGTTCACCATTAGTCTTGTGTAGTTCACCATTAGTCTTGTGTAGTTCACGAACGAAGTAGGTCGTAAGAGCGCTCCCATAGATGAACTACGCGAACTAGTTCGCTCATTTCCCGATCCATAGTTCGTTAGTTCATCAGTTCGCGACCGAATAAGCGAGGATGGCGTCCACCGAACTAATACACGGGACAAAATACAAAAAGGTTTTTGTAATCACTAAACTGGTAATATATTGCAACAATAAAACTTGGTATTTTTTACAATCATGATCATTTGATGAATTATCATTCAAAGGTTTTTTGCTGTTTTTAGAGTCCAAAAATTGTAGGTAAAAGTAGAACATCCATAATCTTGTCACATGCAGTACGAGCAAAATCTAAACGAGCGAACGATCTGCCTCTCTTTGATTCGAGCTGGGAGCGGATGAACAAGAAGAGCGAACTAGTTCGTTAAGGAGCGGTGAACTAAACTGAGCGATCTCAGTCGCAGGGCTGCCAGATCGTATAATTGGATACAAAATATGTATAATCGGACGGTGTATAGTATGAATTGTATGCATAATCATTCCGTATCTGTGTCAAATGTTCTTTGCTAATAAATATTATTATTATTGGATACAAAAATGGCGGTATGAAATGAGACGTTATTATGTTAAGCCACTTAGGCCTCTAGCTTTTTCGAGGTTGGCTGATGTTTATACGAATAAAATATAGCCAACTTGACTACCACGATAATGTCGTGTTGTGTGACTTTAATGATGCTTTAGTATCTCATTGGTTTCGGTAGTCTGTGGAGTTAATGTTTTTCAAAGTTCTCATTGTCACATTGTTTTTTCTCGTGTCTTCTGTCGTGGCGCCTTCGCATAGTAATAACTTAAAATTGTTTTGTTCTGTTAAACTTGTCCGTTCGGTTTGCTACTAAGTATTTACTAAAAAGAAATAGGTACATTAATATCGGGATTATATAGTGCTACAAACGAAAGATTATAAAAGTAAGATTTTAAAGTTTTTAATTTAAATTTTGCCACCCCTATAATGTGAACGTGACCAGTACTAAAAAGTGAAATGACAAAAACGAAGCCATAAAAGTACAGGTCGGTATGTTTGTCGTAAATTATTAAGATAAATCGGTTTTTCATCACGCATCTGTGAAATGAAATAATATAAGAAATATTAATTTGTATAATATTTATGTGTAATGCGATCTGATTTCGTATAATTACAGATAAACAACCGTACAGCAGATTTTTTTTTACTGGCAGCCCTGCTCAGTCGCGAACTACTATGCCCAAGCCTAGTCCCGACATATTTATCGCGCACGGGTAGTAGGTACTTACACCACACCTTTTAATATTTTCGTAGAATACCTTGGGTTATAGTGCTAGTACATCACATGCAAACTGAATATAAATAGAAATAATATTTATTTGCATAAAACATGGTATATGAAGGTGTTAAAGATAAAGTATAGAGCATACATGTTTAGCTTATATTATAGCATGCAAATATTATTGGTTACATTTAAAAATGTTTCCCGTCCGTAAATTCTTTGATACTATAAAAATTCTTAGTTTTTAACCATTCCAGTAGTTTTTTTTTTAAACAATCAAAAATCTAAAGTTTTATAATCACTTGGAATTTTATTATAAATTCGAACACACATGGCTAAACAGCTTTTACTATATTTAGCCGGTCTGGGAAAGTCACTTAATACAAGCCTGTGAGGATCTCGCCGGTTTCGAGAACATACATCCTCTGCCTTTTTAAATAGGTATTTATGCTTCTTAACAAACATACATACTTCATAAATATAGAGAGAAGGTAGCGGTAATAAACCAAGTTCTTTAAATATTGGCCTGCAAGATTCATCAGGTTGAAGCCCATATACAGACTGTAAGGGTAAACACCGTTGTCACTTAACCCATGGGTAATTTGACTTAAATATAAAATAACAGAGCGAGTTTAAAAAATAAAAAAAAATATTTTCCTAAAAAGGTTTAGAACAGATTTTATCCCAGACCGCCCGCAAATTCATGGATATGCGCATCAGTGACGTAATCACTACAACGATCGCCAGCCGTCCCTTCCACACAACACATAAATACACATTACCTGTGATGTAACTTTCCCATCATACTTAGCCTTTGGTATTGCGTGACGAGTCTAAATGTAAATTTGATTCGAAATGGCTTTGGATTCTAAATGATTTGAAAACATTTTGTTTTTAATAAACCAAACCATTGGGTAGGTACTTTTAGCGTATTTAAAAAGTTAATCACAATTTTATGTACAGTTTAATTAAAAATTAAATTAAATTTACACTGACTGAATAAAATATCAACACTTATAATGCGATTCAAATGAGAATAGGATCGACTTTGCGCCATATTGTGACGTCATAGCTGTCAATTCTAACCAGTTACGTAGGGTGAGCAAAAAAAATTTAAAAAAAAATAAATTTTATTAACAAAGATTTAGCGAAAAATATTAATATTAATTTATCCCCGTAGCCAAATGACCTCGCTTGGCGACTTTTCTTGCATTTTGCAGTGTTTGCAAAATGGTACCGTACGTTTCACTAGTCAAACTTATATTTCCTCCACTGTTGCATCAGTTCTAATGTTTGCTGTTTCTCGCTCTCCAACTATTTATCTACACAGCGCCTCGTTTACTCATTTTCGAGCAAAATGAGTAAGACAATAACATAAACAAATAACAACAATCACAAAAAATAACAACATTGTAAAAAACACAATTAAAGAAACATTATCAGTCCACAAGCACATGCACTTTTTGGCGTGGCTACTGGGCCTTTGCGCCAACAATGAAAATAAAAAAGGCTATGGTATGGTTTTAAAAAACGAATTATGACTTTAAATAATTAAATATTATATTAAGAAAATTTACTACTATTTAACCCTTTTATCAAAATTTGATGTAAGACTACTATTATTGATAAGCAAATACGTTTTTTTGCAAACCGTACTTTTCAAGTGAAATTTGACAGATAGAGGTTATTGACATTCCTATTCTTATTTGAACCGCACTATACCGACCTACATTAACCTCAACACGTGTTCAAAATGGGGTCCGTCGAACATTCTGTTGTTATCGAGGTTATTGATAAGCCACTGCGAAAATACCATCCGTGGTATGCGATCGTTATCATTTAGTTCTTGGACGATCGATGAGGAGAGTATTGTCCATAGTGTCCAGTGGGAAACATTGAAAATTGAACCGCCGGCACAGTGAACTGGCCGTAGGTACGTTGCGCGCCGCCAACATCGTTTCACGGTTTGTCACAGGTTGTCCAGGGAACAATTCTGCTCACATTCTACGCGCCCCGTTCAGATTATTACCCGCAATGGCGTAAAGCCGAACCATTTCGGTTCACTGTTCATTTGTGTAAGACATTGTAACACACTCAATTCACGCGCGAGAAATGAGCGACAGACGCTAAGACGCGGCGTTACGTGCGATCGCTAGCGAGACTGCCAGCTGACTGAGTGCGGGGTCGCGACCCGTGTCGGAGTCGCGTCGTGCAACGCGGTGTTGTTCCCGAAGTTTGTTGCCCTCGCGCATAGGGTGAAATATTCTTGTGGAAAAATGCAGATTTTCTTTAAAAAAAAAAGTTGTTTTTTTTTTCATTGATTTTACGTTCTATTAACGAAACCAAATCACTGGTTTCAAGGATAACGGTGTTTACACTAACACCCAGTATTGCACGAATACACTTTTTTTGGGCAATAAAAACTCTGTTCCTATCGGTACTGTTACCCCACATTATGAACCCATAGCGTATTAATGATTCTACGTAAGCATGATAGGTAGTGATAGCAGTTTTAACGTTTGTTATATTTTTAACCTTTCGCAGTGCATATACGAATTTATTTATTCTTGTAGATATATCATCGACTGCGCTTTCCAATTTATGTCCTGATCTATTATAACTCCAAGAAATTTCGTTTGTGTAACTGCGTTAAGTTTTGGTATGTCAAGTTTAAAATTGTATTTATTATTATTTGATTTATTAAATTGTATGTAAACAGATTTATCTACATTAATTTTTAAATTATTCATGTCAAGCCATTCAATTAATTTGTCAATTGTGTTGTTGATTTCTCTTTCATGGTCGTCAATTGTACTAATCTTTTTATCGGAAGTCACTATAATGGAAATATCGTCAGCGAATAGAATGCATTTATGGTTTGTTATGTCTGTGATTGAATTTATATAGAGTAGGAACAATATTGGGCCCAAAACTAAAAACAATCTTAAGCATTAATTATACATCGCAAACAAAACACACCACGATCACTTTCATTGCCAAGCACCCGGCTCTCGGGTCGAACGATAATTCGTTCGCATGCCGACAACTCGCATCCGAGTCCTACATATAAATAGTTATAAGTGTCTTGCGACCATGCCGAGCACCCGCCTACCGGGTGCAAATTATTACGTACTACTAGGGTTGCCAAAATAAGCAGAAGGTTTAAAACAAAGGCGTCGGTTCGTTTTTATGGGGCTTAAAGTTTGAAAACACAGGCGTCAATGAAGTATTTAAAAACAAAAGAAGGCAAATATTTCAATTTTTTCCTTATCGGCACGTGTTTTATTGCGGTAAAAACCATCGCTGAAGGTATAAACAATAAGAACAAAGGCGTCGGTTCGTTTTTGTTTTAATAATTCACTGATCTTAGATGATTACTTGAGGCGAATCGCTAGAGCGGGTCGTAACCCGCGAAAATCAAATTTTCTTATGTTGTGATAAATTTAATTTCGCGGATACAACTGCGGAGGCATCTTAGAGATATCCTGTAAGGTTCTCTTGGCGTAAGAGTTATGATTTTTTAATAACTAGGAAAACAAATAAAAATGCGTAAAGAAAGAACAGTGTAGTTTAATTTGTTCAATAAAAAAAAATTGGCGTTCGACAACCCTACTCGGTAGGGCGGTTGTGGGCGTGGCTTACTGAACTCGGATTCGGGTGCTGCGGCATGGGGTTCCCGTTACGTAACCATCACGCCGATGGACTCGACAGATGGGTTGTTATAGATTTGCGAGACACATTTTATGGCCTGCCAATTTTTATGCAATTTACGTACTTAGCAGTGAAAGTGTTAAAATTTGAAAACACAGGCGTCAATAAAGTATTTAAAAACAAAAGAAGGCAAATGGTTAATTTTTTTCCTTATCTGCACGTGTTTTATTGCGGTAAAAACCATCGCTGAAGGTATAAACAATAAGAACAAAGGCGTCGGTTCGTTTTTGTTTTAATAATTCACTGATCTTAGATAATTACTTGAGGCGAATCGCTAGAGCGAGTCGTAACCCGCGAAAATCAAATTTTCTTATGTTGTGATAAATTTAATTTCGCGGATACAACTGCGGAGGCACCTTAGAGATATCCTGTAAGGTTCTCTTGGCGTAAGAGTTATGATTTTTTAATAACTAGGAAAACAAATAAAAATACATAAAGAAAGAACAGTGTAGTTTAATTTGTTCAATAAAAAAAAATTGCGTTCGACAACCCTACTCGGTAGGCCGGTTGTGGGCGTGGCTTACTAAACTCGGATTCGGGTGCTGCGGCATGGGGTTCCCGTTACGTAACCATCACGCCGATGGACTCGACAGATGGGTTGTTATAGATTTGCGAGACACATTTTATGGCATGCCAATTTTTATGCAATTTACGTACTTAGCAGTGAAAATGTTAATAGTAGGTTCAAGCTTAGTTCTAGAACTAATCGACAGGTATAGTAGCCAAGTTTGGATAAATGTGGCGAATATAACTACAGGCTTTATATTTTAGGAGATATTCACTAAAATATAGTAGTATGAAACTGTGTTAGAGAAGAGTGACCATAAATTTTCATAATAAAGTGAGACTGAATCGCCATTATTGGAATGTTCGGTAGTCATATCTTATTTTTTTTAGGGTGAAACTCTTTAAGACATCCTACTGCCTACTTTATAAAAGTCAAATTCACAAATCGATTAAAATTTCTTTATTCAAAATCAGCATACAGGCAAAAATCAAGTAATTTAATATCGAAATAAACGCCATGGTATTTTAGGCATATTGCCATCCGCGCGGCCAACTAAAATCAACTGTAAAAAAAATATTGATACTATGTTGTAGTATTTTTCTTGTTTATTTGCTGCAACAAATTAGCAACTAAATGCCCATACACATTAGCCTCTATTAATTTGATATTTATGGTGAGATACATATAGGGTTGCCAGGCGTCCGGATAAAGCCGGACACAGTCAGGCTTTTTGGATGTCTGTCCGGCCAAATTAGACCGAGTCCGGCCTGTCCGGCTTTTGTTAGGCTTTTCAAATTTGATCATTTTTGCCTTGGTTTCCGCTCCACCCGCCTCACCTTGTGTCGATAGCGCAAACAAGCGAACTAGCACTGTCCTCCGCGCCTTATTACTACTCAATTTTTAAGGAAAATTAGCTTTTAAAGCATGTGTGCCAATAAAAATTATTAATTTGTTTATGTTACTTATTTATTTTAACGTTATTTCATCAGTGTTTTGTTTAATTTTGTTTTAAGATTAAATAATTAAAGATGTCAGACCTCTTTACCCAAATGTCCGGCTAAACTGACTGGTCTGTCCGGCCTTTCGGTTTAAAGACCTGGCAACCCTAGATACGTACCTACACTTAACCTGAAAACTAAATATAGCATAACTTTATGTATATTTATGTTTTGATGATTTTTATTTTTGTAACAAATACAACAAATTAAGACCTTTCTTCTGATGTATCATTCGCATTATTTAGTTTCTGTGTAATCACAGGCGATGACTACGGCAAGTGGCGGTTCTAGCGGCCAACTGTTTTTGGTCGTAGCATCTTAGTTTTTTTTTGTAACAAATTCAGGAAAAGAGGTGTGTATTGTAACAAATTACAACTAATTCCTGGCAAAATTTCATCTTTTAAGAGTTGGCCGCGCGGTGGAAACGGACATGTCAGATCCTTGTATTGAACACCTGTTGAACACAATTGAAGACATGAGTGGATGAAGGTGATATGTGGCAAAATGCTAATGTCGAGAAAATTGAGTTCAAAGTTTCGCATTAACATTTTAGGATATTTCAAAACGCCTTAGGCGGCGCCAAACGTTTAATATTTTTAAAGTTTAAAATTGTTTGTATGCACATAACACCATCATTCATGCATAAACAGCGAAAATCTAGTGGTGGGCGTTGCGAAGACGAACCGTTTCCGAAGACCGTTTTATGTTTTGCAACGATGAGACCGTTTTACGTCCTGGTCCAAACAGTCTTCGTTGCACAAACCAGTCTTCGAATAACAAAATGCGATTATGTATTTTACAGCTAAGAAAATACGGTCGAGAACCCATTGATTCAACTATCACACTCGTCGCGTCGTTGTCCTTAATCCGTTCCAAAGACCGTTTTATGTTCTGCGACGACTACGACGATGAAACTGTTTTTACGTCTTGGATCCAAACAGTCTTCGTTGCACAAACCAGTCTTCGAATGACTAGATGCGATTATGTATTTTACAGCTAAGAAAATACGGTCGAGAACGCATTGATTCGTATCCGTCAGAATGGCGGGTGTATGACTTCCAAAAAAATCAAAAATAAACTATATAAATGTACGTAAAATGTACGTTTTTGTACTAAAATAAGTATAAATGTACGTGTCTGTATGCGAAGCAAACATCATTTTAAAGTACGCCGCCATCCTGATGTCAGGTTGGCGCGTGCATTTTAATTCAATTAACTTTGTTCAATTTTGACAATAGGAATTAAATGTACGTCAATTGTACATATAGGAACACTATTTAAAACCTTTTTAAATGTATGTACAAGCTCTGATATTGTAAAACGCACGTGAGCCGCCACCCTGGCGCCAGAATGGCGGGTTGATTCTAAACCAATCAAATTATTTTGATCAACCAAATAACAAATAAATGTACGTCTTATGTTCTTGTCAGATAGTAAAACAAAACTCGATTAAATAATTCACAGCATGATTTAATCAATTTTATAACATTTGATCATAAAGAATACAGTGGGCAATCAACATTTCTGGACTTCTATTTAATCCTGGCTTCAGATCATCATAGCACATCTACATACCATCACCCCTATCCTATATGAATGCGCTTTATAGTTCCCTATTGCATAATAATTAGAAATTGAGCTTGGAGGTACATATTCAAGCACTTCTATATTACATATAATAAGTATTATTAGAGTTGAGTGTTATTTCTAACTTAATATTGTCAATACAGACAAATGCCGATTGACCATATTCAAAAAGTATGATGTTTTGGGGTATGTATTCAAAGGTTACCGTGTGGTGCCGGACGTAAAGAATAGCACTACCTACCCCATTTCTTCCCGTGGGTGTCGTAAGAGGCGACTACGGGACTTACTAGAGAATGGGCAGCAGCGTTCTCTATGCATTCTACCACAGTACTGCGATCGCCAATCCGCCTGCCAAGCGTGGTGATTATGGCAAAGCCCCCCAAATTGGGGGAAGCCTATGTCCAGCAGTGGACGTATTACGGCTGAAATGATGATGATGATTCAAAGGTTCGTATGCCTTTACACCCATTTTGTTTGCAAATGACCAAATTGCTGTCGCCCCATAACATGGATTTAACTGCCTCATTTATTTGGGAAATCTCTTTTGTTGAGTCAATTGAAAGAAATGTAATTTTTCTTCGAACATTGTTGGTCACACAAGTCTCACTTGTACAGGTTTCTATCCTCTCGGCACTCCAGATAATATCAGCAAAGAGCCTTTCAAAAACGTATGTCACGCTACATTCACAATGTATTGTCCTTGTTTCTCCTAATAAATGTATACTATAAGGAGTGGTGCTTTACATGCGATTGTGACCAACCAGTTGATGTCCAATAAGGCTCGATTGGCTGTTCACAATGGTGTACTGGTGCCTACGCTTATGTATGGAAGTGAATGTTGGGTGTGGCAAAAGAAGCATGAAAGCAGAATAAACGCCGTGGAAATGCGTTCCTTGCGACGCATGTGTGGGGTGACTATGAATGATAGGCTGAGAAATGATGTGATAAGAGAACGGTGTGGTTTAAAAGAAGATATAGTGACAAAAATTTAAAAAAATATGCTTAGATGGTTTGGTCATGTCGAGAGGATGAATGAAGGACGGCTCACAAAAGGTATTTACAAGGCAGATGTGAGTGGAAACACCGGGAGGGGACGTCCGAGGACGACATATAGTGACCTTATTGGTGATGTTCTTCAGAAAGGTCAGGTGCGTAGTTTTCTCAACCGGCGTGTGTGTATGACCAATTGTATGTACCTAAACAAGGCAAAAGGAGTGTGTAGAGATCGTAGCAGGTAGCGTTTCGTGGTTTCTGCCTACCCCCATGGGAAAAAGGCGTGATTGTATGTATGTATGTATATAGGAGTGCTTGAAAATGTACCTCCAAGCTTAATTTCTAATTATGATGCAATAGGGCACTATAATGCGCATTCATATAGGGGTGATGGTATATGGATGTGCTATGATGATCTGAGGCCAGGATTAAATAGAAGTCCAGAAATGTTGATTGCCCACTGTATTCTTTATGATCAAATGTTATAAAATTGATTAAATCATGCTGTGAATTATTTAATCGAGTTTTGTTTTACTATCTGACAAGAACATAAGACGTACATTTATTTGTTATTTGGTTGATCAAAATAGTTTGATTGGTTTAGAATCAACCCGCCATTCTGGCGTCAGGGTGGCGGCTCACGTGCGTTTTACAATATCAGAGCTTGTATAAAATTTGTGAAGGTTTTAAATACTATTCCTATATGTACAATTGACGTACATTTAATTCCTATTGTCAAAATTGAATAAAGTTAATTGAATTAAAATGCACGCGCCAACCTGACATCAGGATGGCGGCGTACTTTAAAATGATGTTTGCTTCGCATACAGACACGTACATTTATACTTATTTTAGTACAAAAACGTACATTTTACGTACATTTATATAGTTTATTTTTGATTTTTTTGGAAGTCATACACCCGCCATTCTGACGGATACCATTGATTCAACTATCACACTCGTCGCGACGTCGTCCTTAGTGAACCGCGTTCGTTTACAAAACAGTTCTTACAGTAAAAAGTGAACTTTTTGTCAATGGTATAGAGTCTATATTTTATTACTACTTCTCGAAGAAACTGCAACTATTTCACGCGACGAAAACGCAATTCTATTCCATATTTGATAAGTTTCGTTTTTTACAAAACGGTCGTCGTCGCAACAACTGGTTTGAAGACGGCTCTTCAAACCAGTTGCGTCGACGACCGTTTTTTGCAACCGTTTTCGTCATCGGAAAAACGGTTGCGTTTCGTCCGTCAAAAAATCGACAACGACCCACTACTACGAAAATCTGAAAATGCGACATATCACCTTCATCCACTCATGTCTTCAATTGTAAATGTCATAAAAATTTTACGAAACTGTATTTCTTTAAAAAAGTATGACAATAAACTATTAAGAAGTACTCTTCCGTTTTAACACATTATTTAGTCAAAATAGATACAAATATCTTTGTATTTAGCCAATCAACCGGTAGCCATGTTTGTCAACGCAAATTTACTTTTTCAAAAGGCGGAATAATGCAATTTTAAGAATCTAAAACTACATAACTTCATCAAAATATTGTAGCACTATTCTTCACGATCATTTTTATGTGTAATAAGTGTTAAAATAAACAATAATAACAGAGTACTTACGACATTTTTAAGAGACCCGACACCGGTGGATAGCTCGTCACAAACAAAAAACAAACCTTACCTTCATATTTTTTTTGGTTGGCTTTCTATGTGAGTAGTGCTGCCAACCGTTACTATTGCGTTGAATGATTCCATAGAGAACAACTCTATGAAACTATTTTTAAACACATCTATTTTTAGTCGATTTTAACCCATTCGTTGCTACCAACGCACCATTTGCGTTGATTGAGATAACTACGTCATGCCACCAACGCACCAAATGCGTTGAGTTTACCTAAGAAAATTTTTAAGTGGCAACCAGGTGATGTTTTTAAAATGTAAGTGGCAATCAATGGGTTTTTTTTTTTTTCATGATGGGAAATCATCAAATGACTTCTCCCGCTCTGGGCGGAGCGGGAGGGCGTGTCAGACTTTTACTGACTAAAACCCACCAGTTTTCCATCAGTTGCCCATGTGCCAGGGTCACGGTATCTCTTTCGAACAATCACGCGACCCCGGCAGGCATCGGTCCTAGTAGACCCCTACACTGCTGCTGACATCTCTTTGAGGCGCGCGTGGAACACTGCGCGCCGTCGACCCGAGCCTGGTCCTTACCGGGCGGCGAGCTACCCATTGCTCGCCACCCGCAAGCTTGCGCCTACGGTGGCCGGGAGTCCGCAATCGACTCCCGACGCCCGGGGCGTCTCCTCCTGCGGTGGCTAGGGGCGTGAGGGCGCAGAGACTGCCACTCCCTCACGCGCCCCGCCTCCTCCTTCGCGAGCATTACTGCTTCGCAGAAGGAGGTGACGGCTTCCCATTCCCTCTCGCTCCGTACCATGGCTCGCACCAGGGCCGGACGCGAGAGGTCGCCGCCGCCGATCGCCTCCACGAGGACACGGCGGTGCCCCACCCAGGCAGGGCACACCTCCACCGTATGCTCCACCGTGTCCTCCAGACGATCCTCGCAATGGAAACACCCGGACGTATCCTCCCGCTTTATTCTGAACAGGAACCCACCGAAGCACCCATGCCCGGTGAGAACCTGCGTCAGGCGGAAGGTGAGGACGCCGTAACGCCTCTCTATCCACTCCTCAAAGAGGGGACTTACCGCCGCAATTGTGGCGTGCCCAGCACTGGGTTGCGACAATCGTACCCGCCATGCAATCAATGGGTTTTTTTTTTTTTTTTTCAGGATTGGAAATCATCAAATGACTTCTCCCGCTCTGGGCGGAGCGGGAGGGCGTGTCAGACTTTTACTGACTAAAACCCACCCGTGTTCCATCAGTTACCCATGTGCCAGGGTCACGGTATCTCTTTCGAACAATCACGCGACATGCAATCAATGGGTTAAGTGGCATTTTTACAACCGTGTCGTTAACAGAATGGCTTCCCATAATAGAAGGCTTCAGGTCTTTAATCTCGTTTTCAATAGTAGCCTGTTCTTCAACTATGGTCAACTTGTTTCTGTTTGAAAACTTAAAATGTATTGGTCTGCAGAACATTGTGGAAGATGGCTTTGGATTTTCTCATATCACTTCTTTGCCACAAACTAAGCGCAGAGGCAAAAGAAGTAGGAATACCATGGCATCCTCCTTATACAGCTATCCGTGAAGCAAAAAAGAACTGCTATCCCGGCTATCCGCCAAAAGACGCCATAGAAGTCACGGAAAGAGGAGTTAAAGTAAAACTCCAAACTATTTTGAACAAAACTGTGGCTAGTCTTGGAAAATTGCTACGTGTAAAATCTTCACTAGATGGCAAAGAATTTATACTTATTTGCAAGTGGGGTTTTGATGGTGCTTCAGGGCACACTTTGTATAAGCAAACTATGGCAGAGGATGACGATTCTAGCGTTTTTATGTGTTTGTTTGTGCCTCTGTGCTTAATTTAGGGGAGGTGTAGAGCCCCCCTGTAAAGGAAAAGTTGCGAAACCCCCCCTTTTTGTTTTTCTTTTAATATTCTAAACTAACTTTCGAATTTTCGTGTATCGGCATCGATTTAAAGGCCGGAAGAGGTGTGGGGTTGACGAATAAAATGAAGGGGAAGTAGCAACGTTCGACAGGAGACTTCGTTGACAGGGCTCGTCAACAGAATCAAATCGTTTCCGTAGGAGGTTACAGTTTTAACCTAGGGTAGATTAGGTTAAAACTGTAACCTCCCCAAACCATGTCGTGTCTGACACTCGCCGGCTGCTACCGCAGCACCATTAGCTTCGCTCGCTCGGCTCATGCATATGAGGTCGCAGTTTTAACCTAACCGAACCTCCCAAACCATGTCGGATCTACCCCGAAGGGTATTTCAAGGCTTTAAAATAAACCACAACCTGAATACCTAAATCATCATAATGGCTAACAGACTAATAAAAATAATAGCATCGCTACGTTTGGTTTCAATTTATCAGCAAAAGTCGAAAATTCTTTTAAGTCTTAATTAATGTAATAGTATTTAATGAAATTAGTGAAATATATTTAATATTCTAAAACATACGTAATGTGTCGAAATAACAAATTTTATGTATTTATTGCATCATAATTATTATGAAGTAAAGCATTATAACGCATTTTAATAATTATTTTTCTTGGTAACTATTTAATTGCGCAACTTAAAATTTTACGTGGAGGTTTCTATGTATATGATCTTTACGTAAAAAAAAAAACGCTACAAAGTGAAAAATAACTTTAATTTCGGAATTCGGTGTCTTAGGATATGTAATTAAGGTTTTTTATGCCACCGACTTCCGAAATTAAAGTTATTTTTCACTTTGTAGAGTTTTTTTTTAGGAAGTCGGTTGTCATTTTTTTTTTTGTAAACAGTTTTTATTTTAAGCTTTTTAGTTATGGTAGATACCCCGCACTAATCTAATCGTGTTATTCGTTCATTTGTCGCGCAAATACTTAATGCAAATTTAAGACTTATGTGATTTTCACATGGATCCCATTGTCCAAATAGAACCAAATTAAAATAGAACCATTCGAAGCCCAGTCAAAAATTACGAGGAAACAAACATAAAAAAATACAGTCGAATTGATAGCCCTCCTCCTTTTTTTGAAAAGGGAGCCATCGCGGGACGCCTGGCAGATGTGAAACATCGAAATTATTTTGTAAAGATAATATTTATAAAGCATACTTTACAATAGGAAATAAATATGATATAATCATAAATAACATATTAATTATATATTAATTACCAAAATTCGGACTACTCTGTAAGTACCACCCTAGTCTGAAGCACCAGCTTTCAAATAAAAAAAGGGTCATCAAAATCGGTTCACCCTGTTGAAAGTCCTGAGGTAATAAACAACATCATATAGCGTGGCGATGCGTCGCCACGGCCACTCACGCCATGCCAAAAATTTAGGTTTAACCTCGCCTATAGATGTTTCACATCAAAAAAAATCACCCATCTATAGGCTGATCTTGAGAAGCTTAACCTGAAGAACCTGTGACACAAGGCAAAACAAAAACTAAATGATCACCCATCCAAAGGCTGACCTTGCGATGTGCATGTTAACCTAGCGAACCTACGACAAAACGCCACACAAACTAAATGGTCACCCATCCAAAGGCTGACCTTGAGAAGTGTAGCTTAACCTAGCAAACCTGCGACACAAGGCAAAACAAAAACTAAATGTTCACCCATCCAAGGGCTGACCTTGGGAAGTGTAGCTGAACCTAGCGAACCTGCGACACAAGGCAAAACAAAAAATTATTTTATAAAAATAATATTTATAAAGCATACTTTACGAAAGGAAATAAATATGGTATAATCAAAAATAACATATTATTTATATGTTAATATTTTAATTAACACATAAAAAAATCGCATCGATATTGGAACATTGTCGCCTAATAATTTTCAGTATGGGCCCACTGTGCGTCGCCACGCTCGCCACCCACGCCAAAATTTAAGTTTACCCTCGCTTACAGATGTTTCACATCAAAAAATATGGACTCTCAACTCAACGTCAGACAATACGTAACTTGGCCAAAATTGCCGATATGTAGGATGTGTTTAGTGAAGAATGTCCTTCTCCTTATGTACCTATATAGTAGAATTTCGTAAAAAGTGCAGTTGACTGTTTTTACTTTGCTGCCGTTGTGATGTCTACACGGAACGTCATTTTTGTCTACTCTTCCGTCGACAAAACGATGCTCCTGCTACGCCTGCCGTGTTGAGTGTGTTGTAGAAATGTATGTCTACGGGACAATCCTCAACAAGATAGAAAAAAGAAATGTTTAGTTTGGAGTTTCGAAATAATGTGCTAACTTGGTGTTAGTTAAATTGAGTTTGAAAAAAAAAAAATAATTCGTCTGTCTTATTTTCCAAGACGTTTCAGTAAAACTTAAAAATAAATACTTAGGGTTGAACTTTTAATCCTATTCACTAACTTGACAGTTCAATGCAAAATAATGATACCATTCTAAAACTAATAGTGTCGGGTAGTGAACGATTTCGCATAAAGAATGAATGATAAAAATGTTTTAAATTAAATAAAACTTTCAAAAGTCGTTTTTAGGTATGGATTATAAGAATAATTAATAATTTTTAATAACAGTTATTTCCTTTTTTTATTTTGTTCTGATAGAAACAAAACTAAATATAAAAATCATGTCATTTTGCTTATTTTTTTACTACAGGTATTTTATTTCCTCTGACAGCCATAGACTACATATATATCGATATAGTACACATCTTGTTTTAAGACAAGTTAATCAATTTAAATTACAAAGTTTGCATGTAAGTACATTATTTCAAGTTCATTCAATTTCATTCATTCTTGCACTACCTCACTATCTTTTTTTTGTCAAAACCTGGTATCCCTCCAATTGTCAAGTTAGTGAATAGGATGAAAAGTCCAACCCTATGTTTCTTTAACGCTGTCACTGGAAGATTACTAGGCTGTCTTCCGAATAAGAAAATATCGCTCACAGCGCTAACATTAATAAATTGGCGTTCCGATGTGGATTACGATTATGACAGTTGAGAACTGTCACAATACGGAACATACGTGAGCGCGCTAATTGTGCTTGTCTCTACCTAGTAGTTAGCAAAAGAATGGGACCTCTAATAAGCTCTGGCACGGTTCTCATGTGCTGACCGCGCGGCCGTGGTTAAACCTTTGTAACTTTCTGAATATTGTTTCTACGAATTTGTGACTTACACTGTTAGTGTTTTACAAATTCCTTCGTAATGTTAACGCAGTCGTTTTTCTCCTGCGACACTATGTCCGAGCAATCGAAACGAACACGATTCACGGGACAGCGTTACCGCGCTTAAGCCAATTCGGAACGGGTGTTAGCACTCTCAAATCGATGTAAGCTTAATACGGAACGCGGCGTAAACATACGCCGCGTTCCGTGAAACCATAGACATTTTTTTTTTGGTTCTTTTCGTCCCTCTTTGGGACAGGCAAAGGGAGCTGAGAAACCATAGACATTTAAAAATGTTACTGTCAAATTATGGCGGTTTTCAAAGAATTTCTACTTGTTTTAGTTTTTCCATATTCCAGTTTTGTTTTGTTGTGTGGTTTCAAGTTTGTTTGCTAGTATTATTTTGCATCGTTAGTGCAACAAGATTAACGAGGTTAGTACAAACTATATATGTGGCAGAAACAGTAAAAAATACATCAATGATTATGGCTCAAAATTGGTCTTATCCCTGGTGGTTTTAGGCCGACAAAGTACCACAGGAATAAAGACGAAAACTTTACGAAGGTTTGCACGTTATCATTAACTACCTGCTAATCGTGTAAAACGAGTAAACAATACAAGACACTCAAGTTTCCCTTGCTATCTTTGTTTTTATTTGAGCAGGCCGACCAACTTCACTATAGTATGAGTGGCAAATTTATGTAGGCTGACTGATACCTAACACTTGATCACTTTTTCACTCCTTTATACAATAATTTAAAACAAGCCTATCAACAAAGTTTAAAGAATAAATACTAAGAACGCCTAATATGGTTCGTTCGTATCTTCTACTCTCGGCTTTGGCAGAGGCAAATAATGCCGATAGTGAAGAAAGCCGGCAGCAGGCTGAATTTTTAAGAAAATAAGCTTTCGTCATGAAAGCCAACAATTTCATTTTAACAAATCGCCTTTCGGAAGAGGTGACCGGACAAGTTAATGCAGATTTATGTCCGTACATAAAAGACAGGTCTGTTAAGGCGTATAATGGTAAGGAGATTAGCAATTTAATTTTCAATTTAAAAAATGTTTATTTGTTTAATCAACATTTGATGATGATACAATTTTAAGATGTTTAGTTGCTTAGCAAAATGATTGATTTTCTTTTCAGATTTTATGTGCACTGTCATTTTTGGCCCACAACACTTTTGGCCCATGGCACTTATGGGAGGGCGATGGGACAGCAATCCACAGGCTGTATGTCACAAGCATCAGTATCGCGTGCAATAAAGAAATTCCATAATACAATAATATTTTGGGCAAGGGAAAGGAATATTTTGAAAACATGGTGAGAATTTATGTTAATACTATATTTAGTTTGTGTAATTATGCAGCTGTCAGGTATAGGTAGAAAAATTTGATTAGTTTATTAGTAAGTGGTGTTGCTGCGGTTTTTTTCCCCGCCTTTGCTTTTCGTCTGCCTCCATGGTTAGGTTTTTTTATACTTTCTTTAATCTACATAAATGCAAAATTGAAGTATCAGTTTGTAATATTAAAATAAAAGCTTATTACTAAGAGTACCACAGTCCCATGGGATAATCATCGACATCCACCCATTCAAGAACCCACTTACTGTGAACCCTTTATAAGGCCGAGAAAACTAGACATGGTATAATAATAAATTCTTAGTATGTTAATAATGACATATTTACGAAGTATTTTTTCAAATTGGGAATTTGATGGGATATTTGCAGAAATGTATATGTTATCATCGATGAAAAATAAAATTGTTGTCAACAATACAGTTGAATAAAATAAATAATTTTATCGGTGGCATGTATACTGCCTCTACTTTAAAAAGGGTTAAAGTAATTCCTGCAACAGGAAAATCTACTTTTGCAGATTTCATGATAAAAAAGTCCCGAACTGCATTGTATGAATTGATGGAACATGCGTAGCTATGGTTCGCCCGATGTAAAATGAACATAGATACTTTTGCCGTAAGGGGTATCATTCTAGAAATGTTCAGCTGGTAAGTCTCATTTAATATTTATTTATTTATTTAAACTTCTCGCACACAAAAAAGGTTCAAAGGCGGATTTAATGCCTTAGGCATTTTCTACCAGTCAACCAAGGGTGGTGAAGAGATTACATGGCTGGTGCTTTGATTGATTTGAATATTACGTATGCACATATGAAAGCAGTTTTACCAAGTTAGTGGTACCAAGGTTGTGGGTTCGAAGCAGTGGGAACATTTGGCACATGTAAGCTGATTATGATGGCTTCATTCCTTTTGTTATGCATTACTATTGATTATAAAGACTCAATCAAAAACCTGGGCAAAGCCTGTGGCCTAGCAGTTGGAAAGTTATTAGTTGATCTATGCTAATGACCCTACATAGTGATCATAGGCTCAACGGACGTAGGTACTTCTATGTTATGGGGATTTGGTTTCCGCACTTAGTCCTTTGAGTAGACCATTGTGCGTGAGCCATGGCGGCCGTTGGTGTTTACTCCAACCAGCCCACCTGCCTCCAGAAGCTGGTTATGTCTCCTGGTTACGTCCGTGTAAGATTTGGGTGTCCCGAGGGTATCTGTCCTAATCTGGGTGATGCCTGTACATACGAAGAGTACATGCGCAACGGTTTCTTCAGCCTCCATGCAGGACCTGCACAGGGGGCTGTCCGTTATGCCTATTGTGTAAAAGTGTTTGTTTAGTGGGCAGTGGTTCTGTGATGGTGCCCATCATCAGACGCAGACCATCCCTGTCCAGGCGTAGCAGACGTCTGGTTAGGTTAGGCCATGCCATCCGGGATGCCATCCGGGGATGGCATAGCTTCCCTGGACTGCCCGCAGCCTGGTGCCGACGTCCACCGGTATACGACTTAGGTACTTATATTGTATACATAACAGGACCTACTGTTAAAAGGTGAAATGCCATTGGTTCAATAGCTCGCTGATTAATGATTACTAACTTGTATCTGTAAGAACTATACCTCAACAGGAATGTTTTAAAATGTTAATACATGATGCACGTCTTGTAGACTATTCAATTGGGTTGAAAAATTGTATTTTTGCTTTTGCCTAAATTACATAACATATATTTGCCAGGTAACAGACGCTGATTTGAATATATTGCATGCAGATGCCTCCTATGGTGGGGCATCTCAGGACAATTTTATAAGTATTCATTCATTCAGAACTGAAAAACATTTGGAGGAATTGGCACAGTCTGAGGAAACCTTACTTGGTATGCTTGATTACCTAAGAACTTATTATTTAATTCCCACTTCCTTTTTTTTTTTTCAGTATGGGAAATCATCAAATGACTTCTCCCGGTCTGGGCGGAGCGGGACGGCGTGTCAGACTTTTAGTGACTAAAACCCACCCGTGTTCCATCAGTTGCCCATGTGCCAGGGTCTTTATCTCTTTCGAACAATCACGGGAATTTAATTCCCACATAGTGCAAGTCCGTTTCCAACGCGCGGCCAACTCTTAAAATTTGATGAAATTTTGCCAGGAATTAGTTGTGATTTGTTACAAAACACACCTCTTTTCCTGAATTTGTTACAAAAAAAAACTTAAGACGCTGAGACCAAAAACAGTTGGCTGCTAGAACCGCCACTTGCCGTAGTGATCGCCCGTGATTACACAGAAACTAAATAGTGCAGATAGGCGAATGATACATCAAAAGAAAGGTCTTAATTTGTTGTATTTGGTACAAAAATAAAAATCATCAAAACTTAAGGGCTCGGCGACGGTCAATCTGTCCATACAAACGTAATACCAAAATCATTTGCAATTGGAGCATATTTCCACCATTTTAAGATGATATTCGGCTTTAGACAGTATTTATCTAGGTTATGGTGACGTTTTTTTTAAAAAAAACTGTGCTAAAACGAAGTTTGAGCGAATTGCATTTCGCACATTTTTACAACATAAATGACATGTTTTCTTTTTGTTTTTTCTGCATTAAAAACAACAATATCTGTAATAATGTTTTATCCATAACACAGCTTATATTATCAAGATACTAAAACACGAAAACCAATTTAAAAATCATTAAGTTTTCATTCATCATTTTTGGTATTACGGAACACAGCCAAATTATCATACATTTTCAATAGCTAATAGTGCTATCGCGTCTCACAAAAATGTCAATGTGTGCACGGTTGCGTACGGCTTGCGGTGGGTGTGTTGTGTATCGCTCGGACATAGATTCACACTAACGCAACATGCATTTTGGGTAGCGGGAAGTTCACTCGGGATGTTTGTTGTCAGTGCGAGACGATTGCCTTACGGTGCGGAGCATACTTTTATTTGTTTTTCAATTGTATTGTGATATTTCTGACAATATTATTGACCTATGCTATGAACTTGGATTTTGATTTTTCTTGTGACTTGGTATCGAGTACTCTACATTCTGACGAACTTTGCTTTGTTTACGGACCTGGATTTATTGTTTACGATTCGGTTTGGCTGCCAACATGGACTCCGAACGTTGGGATGTGTCTCACAGATATTATAAGTTACCTGCCTAATATTTTCTTGGCTACTAATTCATCATCATTCATTCATCATCATCATTTCAACCGTAAGACGTCCACTGCTGGACTTAGGCCTCCCCCAATTTGGGGGGCTTTGCCATAATCGCCACGATTGGCAGGCGGGTTGGCGATCGCAGTATGGTGGTAAAATGCATCGAGAACGCTGCTGCCCATTCCCTAGTAAGTCCCTTAGTCGCCTTTTACGACACCCACGGGAAGAAACGGGGTGGTGTTATTCTTTACGTCCGGCACCACACGGTACAAATTGTTTACTTACACTATTTTAACCTCGGCCCAATAAAATAAAGATTTCTTTGTGGTCCGAGTTAGTAGTAAGTATACCTAACTAAGTACCTATATCTAATATATAAATTTCTCGTGTCACAGTTTTCGTTGCCATACTCCTCCGAAACGGCTTGGCCGATTTTGATGAAATTTTTTGTGCTTATCCGGTATCTATGAGAATCGGCCAACATCTATTTTTCATCCCCCTAAATGTTAGGGGTAGTCCACCCCTAAATTTTTATTTTTATTTTTTAGACAAAATTTTTAATTTCTATTTTTTTATGATACAACATACAAAAATACATACATCTTTAAATTTTCACTTTTTTTCACCCGGCAAAGCAACGTTTGCTGGGTCAGCTAGTCTATTTATATAAAAATCTATGCCACTTTTCGTTGTAACTGAACCTCCTAAACGGCTGGACCGATTTGAATGAACTTTTTTGTATGTGTTTGGGTGGCACCCTGGATGGTTTAGATTAACTATTGGACCCGGTAGGTGGTGCTGCTATCGAGTTCTAGGAAACAGGACAACGTCTGTACGGTCAGCTAGTTTTGTATAAGTGTATTTACATACCTATCTAGGTAGATATGTAGGGACGGAACAAACAAAGCTTTATAGGTGGTAGGTACCTATCAACTTTTATTTCTTCTTTCTTCCCTTTCTTTTCTCATGTCACCGACCGGGCGTAGGTAATTATCTCAAGGACTGTTCTCAGACTTAGTTTGCTTTTCCACCAGAGAAGGAAGGAAGGATGCGTTTGATATTCACCAATCATATTCATTGGCTCCCATAGGTAGTACAGGTGGAGACGGGTTCAACTAAGCTCTGTTTTTACATGGAAGGGTGCGTGTTATGGATGGAAGCTATGGATGCGCGAGTGGTGTAGTTATGTGCAGAGTTCATACAGTAGGAGCGCGTTTGTCACCGAAAGTAAACATACCGCCATCAGTGTCTCCATATGTAAATCGAGAGTTACAGTGTTGCAAGGGTGAAAATACCGTGTTTCTAGACAAAATTACGGTGAACCTGCTAAAATTGTACCGCGTAAATTACCGTGTAATTTTTCAAAGAAAAAAACAACATTGTGAATCAAATAAAGTCTTGAATATATTTGCTTTTTTAATTATTAACCATAATCACATTAGCCGTATGCCAGATGACCGCTGGGCAAAGGTTTGCATACAATGGGTGCCTGAAGATGGACGACGCCACCGCGGTCGGCCCAGAAAGCGGTGGCGAGACGACCTAGATGCGTACCGCGACGACTGGTTTGAGGTGGCGCGGGACAAGAGTTCCTGAGAAATTGGGGGAGGCCTTTGCCCAGCAGTGGCTAAACAAAAAAAAAAAATTAACTAAGAAGATAAAAACTTGAAATTGAAACTGTTTACTACGTATTTGTAACGCGTCGTAATCGTAACTCGAATAAAAGACAACGTAGTAAATTTTACGTCATTCACCCATCATAAGGACGAGAATAGATTGCGTGGAGATAAAAGACACTCTCAATATCTACAACTTCTAGATATTGAGGGATTTCCCTAAAATTCTCGGCAATGAAGGAGCAGTGCTGCCATTAAAAAAATTGTTAAGTTGACTGACTGAGATTCGTTTTACGCAGTACATGATGAAATATTTACAACAACGTAATTTATACTGGCAGTACAGTGAATTACGGTGATATATGACACGGTAATACCACGGTAATTATATCTATACAGTAGTCTATCTTCATACAAACGCTCGGAACGCAAGTCATACCTACGCGCCTCGAATCTGGTACACTCCGAGTACATTCGCAGTCGCGTACGCACCGCTTTGACAAACGGATGGCGGGCGGTGTGATTGATGGTTTTGTTTGTAAGCAGTTAGCGTGTGATTTATGAATATTTGATAATAATCAGTGCAAGATGATTACCATGGTAGTATTATTTTTTTAAATTACTTGAAAACTCCGAAAGGAAAGACTAGATTTTTTATATACATACCTACTAGTACGAAATTTGTTTATTTTTTTAATACTTTTCCACCAAGTAAAATACCTGGATTATTGAATAAGTAAGTGGATAGGGTGAAAAAAGTGACACACGAGTGACCTACCTACGCTCGTAGTAGTAGCAGGTAGTTTCCTAGCGTGGGGTACCCAATCTTTTGATTTGAATCGATCCTTTGGATCGAAAATCATTGAATCGATAGACGATCTAGATCGCAGGATTTGAATAGGCCCAGCAAAGATCATATCGTAATTAAAAATCAATAAAAGTTGACATAATTTACATCTTCCACCCTTGTCACTTTTAATTAAAAACGGTCCAAACATTTGATTTTTTAAATAAAAATATAATATTTACAATCAAAGAAACGCAAGTAGGTAGATGAAGTTAAAATACTTGATGCGGGCAGCCCTCCCGCGTCTATCGCTTGTTTACGTACCGCACGTGCTGTAGGTAATTATTTCTACGATAAGGCCGAGTCAAAATACTGTGTAGTATATCTATACTGTGGTAATACATTATTACCTTGACGGTAGAATAATACCAGATTACGGTGCACTACGGTAATTACCGTGTACATGGAGACATTGCGCCATCGTGAATTCGTGAAGGCACAAAGTTATTTTATACCTCGCCATGCCCCTACTAGCGAAGCATCGCATACCTATACAGAGAGTCAGCTGTACATCGACGCGCAAACTGTTACCAATTACCATAGATCACTTCAAGATTCTAAATCCATCTGTGATCCGGTTATTAAAAAAATGAGCAACCCATATAGTGGTCGAATATGATGTGTAAGATCCGACCTCTTCCTTGGTAAGGGACCGTTCAAGTATTACGTAAGCACATTTATTACAATTTTTATAAATAAGGTTTACAGTTTTCGTGATCACTAAACACATGACATGGGCTATTTAGTAAATCTTGTTTTAAACTATTAATTTTTTGGGTCGTGGTCATATTTGGAAGTTTCGTCGTATAATCGACGGCCCCTTTTATAGCTTTTCTCAAAATATTCACATCCAGGGTTTTTCTTAGTTTTATTGGGACCAAACCCAATTTATTTTCTGTCTTTTTAACGAGATTTTTTTAATTTTGAGCAATAATTTCGTAGCAAATGATTGCTACATTCAATTTTTTTAATGGTAGTGCAGTGTCCGTACGGCAAAGATTCGTTGAGAGCGCTAGTAACGCTACTATCACCATCACCGATCATCGTTTTATATCGTAATTGATGCATTTCAATGCTACATTTGAATCCCTCTACAATGCCATCTGCTTCCATAGCCGTCGAGCTTTTCGACCAATTTTTAAAGCAACGGTGAACTTTCGGATCTGTATTTTTATTTTTAGCTAAAGCACATACGCAACAATATGCATTCCTGATGCCCTAAAATAAGATTTTTTTAGTTTCAAAACCGATTATGCACGATACTCTAGATAAAGAGTTATAATTAGTCCTATACGATCGTTTAGCCCATAAACCGTCTACTACAACTGTAATATAAGGAATGCCGTCAGGATCCAAATTACCATTAGCAATGGCAATTTTTTTTTTCTTCTACACCGGCTTGGTGCATACTTTATTATATCGCCAAAAAACACTACAAAGTGAAAAATAACTTTAATTTCGGAAGTCAGTGATTTTTATTTTATAAGGTTTTTTCGTCAGGGGAGTAACGTGTAAGAACATTACAAATAAATTTTACTTAAAAGTCCTTGTTTTTTACTTATCCTCTTTTATATCTGCACATCGCGTAAATATGTAGAAACTATTGGAATATTTGTCTGTTACTAATATTTTGCGTAACACTCTTAGTGACATTTATTCATTATAGCTTCTGCCCGCGACTTCGTCCCCGTTCAATTTCTTGTTTCCCCGAAATGTTGCAAAAAACGGCGAAAATCGCCTACCCATGCGCTTTTTCTCCGTTTTTGCAACATTTTTCATTACTGCTCCGCTCCTCTTGGTTGTAGCGTGATGTTATATAGCCTATAACCTTCCTCGATAAGTAGGCTACCCAACACAAAAAGATTTTTTCAATTCGGACCAGTAGATCCTGGGATTAACGCGTTCAAACAAACAAACAAACTCTTCAGCTTTATAATATTATATAGTATATAGATTTATAAGTAGTTAAGTTTGCCGGCGGCTTCGCCCGCGTGTAGGCTGGAAAATGCATCTAAAACTTCCTCATAAAACACTCTATCTATTGGTGAAAACCGCATGAAAATCTGTTCAACATTTTTTGAGGTCTTCGCAAGTAGACAGACAGACGCGGCGGGGAACTTTGTTTTATATTATGTAGTGATAACATTTTTTTAAATTGGTAAAAAGAATACTTATTTACGTAAATATGACAGAAAAAGCCTTCGTTTTTTAAAGTTGAGACCACTCCTGTGATGTGATTTGATTTGATTTGACTCCAAAGGGAATGAACAAACATAAATAGGCTTAAAATAAATGAAGGCAATAATAATAAACATCCCTATCATTTATATTTACGCAGCGTGCGTGTGACAATTTTTGCGCCGTGTGCCGCCGCCATCAACTGTTCATTTTCTGCCTAACGGCCGAAGGCTCGCTGCGCTGCCGTTCACTATTTGGCGCGGTAACGATACATTGCGTATTATGAGGTAATAAAACTAATCGGGTTATTGGACTCACAACGTTCATGTATTTATTTATTGAAGAACACAAACAGTATAATTATACATTGGTTTACAAGTACCAAGTTAGGAAAGGTATGTAAGCCCTAGATCTCGGGATATTGTAATAATTTGAGATATGGACATTGTAAAGAAAATTCCACAAAACGCATTACTAGTCTGTACATTTACTAACGATTCCCCAAAGCAGTCAACAAAAATAAAGCAAATAACGAACATACCTAATTACAAGTAAATAAAAATGCGTCGAGTCGTTATGAATAAAGGGTAGGTACTATTACTCACTCACACACGGCTGCACACCGCGTCAGCATTGGCCTTCTATTGTCAAACAGAGATAGCAATATTCCGATCGAGTTTTGCCCTTGTCGTCGGCTCGTGGTTGCGAGTTTAGGGCGCCGCGTTCTTAAATATACAAAAAGTTATGCTATATTTCGTTTGCAGGTTAAGTGTAGGTACGTATCTCACCATAAAATCATATTTATAGAGGCTAATGTGTATGGACAATTAGTCGGTAATTTGTTGCAGCAAATAAACAAGAAAAATACTAGAAAATAGGTTCAATATTTTTTTTACAGTCGATTTTAGTTGGCCGCGCGGACGGCAATATGCCTAAAATACAATGGCGATTATTTCGATATTAATAGTAAATTCAAGCTTAGTTCTAGTACAAATCGACAGGTATCGTAGCCAAGTTTGGATAAATGTGGCGAATATAACTACAGGCTTTATATTTTAGGAGATATTCACTAAAATATAGTAGTATGAAACTGTGTTAGAGTAGTGACCATAAATTTTCATAATAAAGTGAGACTGAATCGCCATTATTGGAATGTTCGGTAGTGATATCTTATTTTTTTAGGGTGAAACTCTTTAGGAAATCCTACTGCATACTTTATAAAAGTCAAATTCACAAATCGATAAAAAAATATTTTTTCAAAATCAGCATACAGGCAAAAATCAAGTAATATAAGTCAACAAAATTATTTTTTTTTTTTTTTAATACACTACCATAACTTTTGTAAATTAACTGAAACTAATGTAAGACACAGAATGTAGACACATTTTCTTCAGGTACTTATTTCAATTTCAGAATAATTTTAAAAATATAGTAATTTTATTTTAAAAATGAGATAGTGATCTATTTTTGTGCCTGGTATACATTATATAGCACTAAGAAAAAATCTTTAATGTTAATACTAATCGGTAGTTCAGTGAGTAAAACTGAGTGCGCTACTTTGCAATTGCAGTCTTTATTTTAGAAAAAAGTTTATGTTATTTCAGTTCTACAGCTCAGAATTTACCTTTTTCTTTTCTATAAATATTTTTAGTCAGGGGCCTAGTCCGGCATTGTTCAGATTTTAATTAACTTTGATGTTTTGAAGTTTTTTGGAGTAACAAGGCTAATGTGTATGGACAATAAGTTGCTAATTTGTTGCAGCAAATAAACAATAAAAATACTAGAAAATGGGTTTAATAATTTTTTTAGAGTCGATTTTAGTTGGCCGCTCGGACGGCAATATGCCTAAATTACAATGGAGTTTATTTCATTATTAAAAGTAGATTCAAGGTAAGTTCTAGTACTAATCGACATGTAACGTAACCTTGTTTGCCGGGGTCGCGTGATTGTTCGAAAGAGATACCGTGGCCCCGGCACATGGGCAACTGAAGGAACACAGGTGGGTTTTAGTCAGTAAAAGTCTGACACGCCCTCCCGCTCCGCCCAGAGCGGGAGAAGTCATTTGATGATTTCCCATCAAGAAAAAAAAACCTTATTTGGATAATTGTGGCGTAAATAAAATTACTATATTTTTAAAATTATTCTAAAATTGAAATATTAGTACCTGTAACAAAATGTGTCTACATTCTGTATCTTACATTAGTTTCAGTTAATTTATAAAAGTTATGGTAGTGTAATAAAAAAATAAAAATATATTGTTGACTTTTATTACTTGATTTTTGCCTGTATGCTGATTTTGAATATTTTTTTTTTATCGATTTGACTATTTGACTTTTATAAAGTATGCTATAGGATGTCTTAAAGAGTTTCACCCTAAAAAAATAAGATAAGACTACCGAACATTCCAATAATGGCGATTCAGTCTCACTTTAATATGAAAATGTATGGTCACTCTACTCTAATACAGTTTCATACTATTATATTTTAGTGAATATCTACTAAAATATAAAGCCTGTAGTTATATTCGCCACATTTATCCAAACTTGGCTACGATACCTGTCGATTAGTACTAGAACTAAGCTTGAACCTACTATTAATCTATACTAATATTATAAAGCTGAAGAGTTTGTTTGTTTGTTTGATTGAACGCGCTGATCTCAGGAACTACTGGTCCGAATTGAAAAATTCTTTTTGTGTTGGGTAGCCTATTTATCGAGGGAGGCTATAGGCTATTTAACATCACGCTACAACTAAGAGGAGCGGAGCAGTAATGAAAAATGTTGCAAAAACGGGGAAAATTTATTCCTTTTGAGAGTTTCCGTTGCGTGCGCTGCGTAAACGGTTAAAGTAACGCAAAAATTATGTATGACGGAATTGTTCCTTTAAAAAAGTTCTAAAAAAAAGTCCGCGAGAGCATATGTCTATCTTTTAAGGTTGACTCACTATAACTCAAAAGGAGCGAGCAGCAACACTAGCAGGCAAATCGATGCGACGGGAAGGGTCAGGGGGGCAAAAATTTGACGCGGACGAAGTCGCGGGCAGAATAACGAAATAAACGCCATTGTATTTTAGGCATATTGCCGTCCGCGCGGCCAACTAAAATCGACTGTAAAAAAATATAGAACCTATTTTCTAGTATTTTTCTTGTTTATTTGCTGCAACAAATTACCGACTAATTGTCCATACACATTAGCCTCTATAAATATGATTTTATGGTGAGATACGTACCTACACTTAACCTGAAAACGAAATATAGCATAACTTTTTGTATATTTAAGTTTTGATGATTTTTATTTTTGTACCAAATACAACAAATTAAGACCTTTCTTTTGATGTATCATTCGCCTATCTGCACTATTTAGTTTCTGTGTAATCGCGGGCGATCACTACGGCAAGTGGCGGTTCTAGCGGCCAACTGTTTTTGGTCGTATTGTCTTAGTTTTTTTTTGTAACAAATTCAGGAAAAGAGGTGTGTTTTGTAACAAATTACAACTAATTCCTGGCAAAATTTCATCAAATTTTAAGAGTTGCCCGCGCGATGGTAACAGCCATAAATTATTTACACAATTCTCTGAATTACAGGTCATTCCGGATTTGCTCAGCGTGCATATATAATGACGCCTGCCGAAGATGCCGAAGACCGAAGACCTGAGGAGTACTTCAACAAGCTCCACGGCTGCTCATTACAGCGTGGAACGTGCAATCGGCTTATTAAAGGGTTGCTTCAGGTCTGCTTTTCTAGGTGATCAATTTTAGTTGTAAATATATCAATGTTTGATGACGAACAGTATCAATGTTTGCATGCCAAAATGGTAGAATGCGCAAGGATTCCTTAAATCATAAAACCACCTTATTGTAAATACTAGGGATGTTATGGATATGAAAATTCGGATACGGATTGGTTACGGATGTAGGAATGATTATTATACCGGATACGGATATGGATATGAAATTATTTCGGATTATCCGTTAGTTTCGGATAATTTCGGTTACGGATATTAAATTTATAAGGAATTTTAAAAGTAATAAAATGGTTGTATTTGTACGTCACCATTTGGTAGGAGTTACAATCAGTCTGTGAGTAATTATTGCAGTTATTTAAAATAAAAATGATTATAAATATATATTGAGTGTTATCTAATCTACCTAAAATAAAAATGTTATAACAAATCCGATATTATCCGAAACTTTTATTTCGGATTCGGTTACGGTTACGGATAAATTTTTATATCGGATATCCGATAGTTTCGGTTACGGTTACGGAGCTCCCTAACATCCCTGGTAAATACCTACGTTCTGAGCAAATAAATTAATATTTTATTCAGGTGTTCGTCGGTTCACAGGGTGCTGCATTACAATCCAGGCTTGGTTGCAAAGATTGTGATAGCATGTTGCGTCATCATCATTCATAGGCCTCCCCCAAGCTCCGCCACTTCGACCGGTTTTGTGCTTCCCGCATCCAGCGGATTCCTGCGGCCTTCACAAGGTTATGTTGCGTGCTTCACAATATTTGCAATCGTGCTAGATTGCTAGCCCCTGCGAGAAGTGGGCCAGGAAATGATACCCAACATCATACCAACCCAATACTTGACGCTGATGAACCAATAGCTGCAGACGATCCACCGAGGCCTGGAAAACCCTTATTCATATGCTGTGGATTGCGCCTTAATGTTGTTTATTTATTTTTGTTTACTATAATTAATATTTTTCCACTTTATTATTCTTGTTTCATTTATTGTTTTCTTACGTTTTAAGTATATTTTTAAATATTTTTGCCGAAACATACAAAAACATTTAAAAATATGAAAAAAAAAATATATCAAAAACAATAAACCGCCGAAAAAAGTGAAAAGCAAAAAATAAGAAGCCTAAGTAATATTGAGTCGGCGCCAAACAAGTAAATTAATTAATTAATTTGATTTGGTTATTTCTATAAATTTAAGGTAATTTAGTGATCATTGCTCATTGATTGTGCCGATTGATTTGGCGCCGGCTCAAAATAACTTAGAGTTCTACTTAGGGTTCTCGAAAACTAATGCATATTTTTAAGTAATATTTTACAGGTAAGTTGTACTCCATAAGACCATCATACACAAAAATTGGCAGTTAAAATTCCAGTATCCGTCAGAATCGCAGGTGTATGACTTCCAAAAAAATCAATAACAAACCATATAAATGTACGTAAAATGTACGTTTTTGTACTAAAATAACTATAAATGTACGTGTCTGTATGCGTAGCAAACATAATTTTAAAGTACGCCGCCATCCTGATGTCAGGTTGGCGGGTGCATTTTAATTCGATTAACTTTTTTCAAATTTGACATTAGTAATTAAATGTACGTCAATTGTACATATAGGAACACTATTTAAAACTTCTTAAATGTTATACAAGCTCTGATATTGTAAAACGCACGTGAGCCGCCACCCTGACGCCAGAATGGCGGGTTGATTCTAAACCGATCAAACTATTTTGATCAACCAAATAACAAATAAATGTACGTCTTATGTTCTTGTCAGATAGTAAAACCGAAATCGATTAAATAATTCATAGCATGATATAATCAATTTTATAACATTTGACCATAAAGAATACAACGGGCAATCACCATTTCTGGACTTCTATTTATTCCTGGCTTCTGATCATCATAGCACATCCATATCCCATCACCCCTATATCATCATCATCATCATCGTTTCAGCCAATAGACTTGCACTGCTGGACATAATCCTCCTCAAGCTCCGCCACTTCGACCGGTTTTGTGCTTCCCGCATGCAGCGGATTCCTGCGGCCTTCACAAGGGTATCGGTCCACCTTGTGGGAGGCCTTCCGACTCTACGTCTTCCGGTGCGCGGTCGCCACTCCGGAACCTATCGGCCCCATCGGCCATCTGTTCTGCGAACAATATGCCCTGCCCCTGCAAGAAGTCGACAGAAGGATCCAGTTGGGTTGGGAAGCGTTTGGAAAACTTCGTCAAATCTTCTCGTCACGGATACCGCAATGTTTGAAGACCAAGGTTTTCAACCAGTGCGTCCTACCCGTTATGACATACGGTGCCGAAACGTGGACACTGACAGTGGGGCTAGTCCACTTTAAGGTCGCTCAGCGGGCTATGCTCGGAGTTACTTTGAAGGATACAATCAGGAATGAAGTTATCCGAAAAAGAACTGGAGTTACCGACATACTTTGTAGAGTAAGCAGGCTAAAGTGGCAGGGGGCTGGCCATGTCTGTCGATGGACCGATGGCCGATGGAGCAGACGAGTCCTGAAGGGGAGACCGCGTATCGGCAAACGTAGTGTAGGACGCCCCCCAGCTAGATGGACCGACGACCTCAAAAAGGTGGCTGGGACAGACTGGATGCGGAAGGCGGAAGACAGAATGTTGTGGCGCAGCATGGGAGAGGCCAGCAGTCCACTGCTGGACATACCAGCAGTGGACTGCTATAGGCTGAGTTGATTGATTGACTGCCACTTCAGTTTAGCAATTCTTCGGGCTATGTCGGGGACCTTGGTTCTCTTACGGATCTCTTCATTTCTGATTCGATCGCGTTAGGAAACTCAGGAAGTGGAGTACCGTATGGTGCCGGACGTAAAGAATAACACCACCCCATTTCTTCCCGTGGGTGTCGTAAAATGCGACTAAGGGACTTACTAGAGAATGGGCAGCAGCGTTTTCTATTCATTTTACCACCATACTGCGATCGCCAACCCGCCAGCCAAGCGTGGCGACTATGGCAAAGCCCCCCAATTTGGGGGAGGCCTAAGCCCAGCAGTGGACGTCTTACGGCTGAAATGATGAGGAAACTCCAAGCATAGCCCTTTCCATCTTTCTTTGGGTGATTTTCAGCCTTCTGATAGGGCCCATTGTGAGCAATCACGTTTCAGTTCCATAGGTCATCCGTTTTTTTCGTCCCAAATAAGTAAAATAAGGTCAATATTTTGGTGTTTTATTTTTCTTTGTTTTTAATATTTATTTCGACTTGAGTTCGGTTTTCAATGTTTTGTTGGTATATTGGCATGAGCTTGTTGAGATATGGTTACCTACTATTGTATAGAATCGAGTTCTTGAAACTTAACAGGCAGCTGTGCTACTGGGGAGTTTGGTGCGTCACTTCTTCTTCCCAGCGAAAACACAAGGAAGTGGTGAAAGACGGACATTTGGGGGACTGTCTTATGTAGTTTTGACGTTCAAAAAGTGGTATCTTTCAGAATCACGGGTGTATAACATATCACCCTTTGGGTGACTTTCAGCTTTCTGATAAGGCCCATTGTGGGAGACCACGTTCCAGTTCCATTATCATCAAATAGCTTGTAACAGTACGGCTGGAAATATGTAACCTTCTACTTGAACGCAACTGACTGAACTATATCATCAGAAATCCTCATCCATACATAAACCATTAACCATTACCTTTTATTATTATTGACCATACTATCTTAAAATATATACATAATTTAAAATATACCATTACCTATGAAACTGAAAAGTGGTCGCTCACAATGGGCCTTATCAGTAGGCTGAAAGTCACCCAAAGGGAGATAGAAAGGGCTGTGCTTGGAGTTTCCTAACGCGATCGAATCAGAAATGAAGAGATCCGTAGGCGAACCAAGGTAACCGACATAGCCCGAAGAATTGCTAAACTGAAGTGGCAGTGGGTAGGGCACATTGCTCGCAGAACAGATGACCGATGGGGCCGATAGGTTCCGGAGTGGCGACCGCGTACCGGAAGACGTAGAGTCGGAAGGCCTCCCACAAGGTAGACCGATACCCTTGTGAAGGCCGCAGGAATCCGCTGGATGCGGGAAGCACAAAACCGGTCGAAGTGGTGGAGCTTGGGGAGGACTATGTCCAGCAGTGTAAGTCTATCGGCTAAAATGATGATGATGATATAGGGGTGATGGGATATGGATGTGCTATGATGATCAGAAGCCAGGAATAAATAGAAGTCCAGAAATGGTGATTGCCCGTTGTATTCTTTATGGTCAAATGTTATATCATTGATTAAATCATGCTATGAATTATTTCATCGAGTTCTGTTTTACTATCTGACAAGAACATAAGACGTACATTTATTTGTTATTTGGTTGATCAAAATAGTTTGATCGGTTTAGAATCAACCCGCCATTCTGGCGTCAGGGTGGCGGCACACGTGCGTTTTACAATATCAGAGCTTGTATAACATTTAAGAAGTTTTTAAATAGTGTTCCTTTATGTACAATTAACGTACATTTAATTACTAATGTCAAATTTGAAAAAAGTTAATTGAATTAAAATACACCCGCCAACCTGACATCAGGATGGCGGCGTACTTTAAAATTATGTTTGCTACGCATACAGACACGTACGCTTATAGTTGTTTTAGTACAAAAACGTACATTTTACGTACATTTATATAGTTTATTTTTGATTTTTTTGGAAGTCATACACCCGCGATTCTGACGGATACGAAATTCCACCTGGGGCCGCTACCCCATGCTTATCCCGCCACGCTATTTAAATGGGACACACTTCGGGGTATATCCTTTCCAATAAAAAAAGAATTATCCGAATCGGACTTCTCTGTAAAAATTATGCGTGTCAAACATAAAAAAAAAAATACGCGTCTACTTAAAATCCTCCTCCATTTTCTTTTCGTCGGTTATAAATAGTGGCTCATCGGCAACAGGAATCGGGTCCAAGCGGTGGTCAAGGCTCTAGAGAAAGGAACCTCCTGACTATGCGTGCCGTGTATTGACCCAGCCGCGCAATGAGAGCCTCCTGAGGTGTTGGTCGAGGCTCTTTACTATTAGCCAAATCAAATCAAATCAAAATCATACAATGGCGGCCGACACAATAGTTCTCGGGGCGGCGGACTCAAGGAGTATCCTAACAATGGGCTTTGATAAAGCCGCATTGGATAATAACAATTCCACGGAAGGCGGTGATAAGGGGCGATCAAGTGCGTCGCTGAAATCAGCGAGTGAGCCCTGGGTCGGGGACGAAGCAGGTTTAATCTCCACGAACTTCATGCCATATTTGGCGATGAATATGGGGTCCATGTAAAGGACCTCTCTGAGGCCCTCATAGTGGCGAAATAAAAGAGTTTAGCTCATTGGGAGCATGCCAACAACCTAACTCCCTGGGTGGATTGGCCCGGAGATATGTGACCCTCCCTGTCGGGTGCAGACAAGGAGGTGAGTACCTAATGGTGAGCCCTAATATAGTCTAGCGCGAAGGGTATAGAGATACCGTAAAGACACTAAGTGAGTAGATGTGGAAGGAAAACTGTCACCAGTACCGACTAGGAAATCCCCCAAGGCCGGTGGTCTGGGACACGTCCCATTGACTGCTTAGCCCTGAAGGGGTTCGGTGGGTGTGATTGGGACAACACCCCACTCGGCTTCGTTGATACCGTAAGGTTTCAACCGAGGACGACGAAATTGTGGTTTTACCCCGAAGGGGCCTATGTGAATCTACGACGACGTTCTTGTTAAAGAAACAGTGATTGTATTGAAAAAGACAATTTTAGAATCAATTTACGATCGAATAAATTCAACCGTAAATCGAGTAGTCGGGCGACTACAAACAAGAATAGTTAAGGCCACTGGGTCACCGAGGCCCTCACAGATGATGTGGATATTAAAAGGGAACGCAGGGCATTGTCAGTCAGAGCTAATATGCTGGCCCGTAGGTTTGCACGCAGCACTGCATGTGTAAAAATAACTTTATTTAAGGCATATTGTCAGTCTTTTTATACGTGCAGCCTATGGGTGAAGCATAGCAGAAGACTTACAGTGCCCTGCGTGTCCAATACAATAACGCGTTCAGGATGTTTATGGGGTTGCCACGCTTTTGTAGCGCATCAGGTATGTTTGCAGACGCTCAAGTGGATGGCTTTCAAGCGATACATCGCAAAAGAATAGCGTCTCTGATGCGCCGCATACGGGGCAGCCCCAACAGCTTCCTGCAATTTATTGCAGGGAGAATGGATGTGGACTGCTCCTTCATGGAACACTGGACAAAACTACATGTACGAGTAGTGCGGTCTTGATCCAGTGTTTCTGTTGTGTAGTCCTATTTATATAATATTAGGTATTTAAAAATTATAATAAAATAAAATATAACTAGTATGGATTATTATAATGTAGGTAATGATTGTAATTTATTGTTATTTATTGTACTTAATCTGAATTAAAAATTAAATTGAAATTGTAACGATGTCGGGCAATACAGCGTGAGTCACAGAAGCGCAGCGAGTGCCTGGCGCGCAGCTGTCGGCGACCCATATTTATAACCTCCACCAAAACGATATATTTTGCGTGTATCGAGTGTTTTGAACTTCCTTACTATTGGTGGAAACCTATTTAATGTAGTTGCACCTACTTACCACTAACCCATCATATTTTGTAATCTATATAATAGGTCTTTACCTATGAAAATGCCGTTTTGTATGAAAAAAATTAAACGAATTTTTTTTATATATTTTTTATTTGTATTCATCGAAATAATCACCCATGCAATCAATGCATCTTTGCCAACGAAGAGGCAGTTTATTGGTGCCCTTCTTAAAAAAATCAGCTGGACGGGAGGCAACAAATTCTTCAAAGGCATTTTGTACTGCCTCTCGGGTATTGAATTTTTTTCCCGCCAAGAAGTTATCCAAATTCTGGAAAAAGTAGTAGTCTGTACAGTAGGCGCAAGGTCTGGTGAGTATGTCCGTTTCCACCTCGCGGCCAACTCTTAAAATTTGATGAAATTTTGCCAGGAATTAGTTGTAATTTGTTACAAAACACACCTCTTTTCCTGAATTTGTTACAAAAAAAAACTAAGACGCTACGACCAAAAACAGTTGGCCGCTAGAACCGCCACTTGCCGTAGTGATCGCCCGTGATTACACAGAAACTAAATAATGCAGATAGGCGAATAATGCATCAAAAGAAAGGTCTTAATTTGTTGTATTTGTTACAAAAATAAAAATCATCAAAATTTAAATATACAAAAAGTTATGCTATATTTCGTTTTCAGGTTAAGTGTAGGTACGTATCTCACCATAAAATCAAATTAATAGAGATTTATTATGAAAATTTATGGTCACTCTACTCTAATACAGATTCATACTACTATATTTTAGTGAATATCTCCTAAAATATGAAGCCTGTAGTTATATTCGCCACATTTATCCAAACTAGGCTACCATACCTGTCGATTAGTACTAGAACTAAGCTCGAACCTACTATTAATAACGAAATAAACGCCATTGTATTTTAGGCATATTGCCGTCCGCGCGGCCAACTAAAATCGACTGTAAAAAAAATATTGAACCTTTTTTCTAGTATTTTTCTTGTTTATTTGCTGTAACAAATTAGCAACTAATTGTCCATACACATTAGCCTTTATTAATTTGATTTTGTGGTGAGATACGTACCTACACTTAACCTGAAAACTAAATATAGCATAACTTTTTGTATTTTTAAGTTTTGATGATTTTTATTTTTGTAACAAATACAACAAATTAAGACCTTTCTTTTGATGTATCATTCGCCTATCTGCATTATTCAGTTTCTGTGTAATCACGGACGATCACTACGGCAAGTGGCGGTTCTAGCGGCCAACTGTTTTTGGTCGTAGCGCCTTAGTTTTTTTTTGTAACAAATTCAGGAAAAGAGGTGTGTATTGTAACAAATTACAACTAATTCCTGGCAAAATTTCATCAAATTTTAAGAGTTGGCCGCGTGGTGGAAACGGACATAGGCACCAAAACGATATATTTTGCGTGTATCGAGTGTTTTGAACTTCCTTACTATTGGTGGAAACCTATTTAATGTAGTTGCACCTACTTACCACTAACCCATCATATTTTGTACATACATAGGTAGGCTTAATCTATATAATATATAGATTTATCTATAGCTTGGCAAAAAAGAGTCTGGAAAAAATGAGGGCGCCTGCTTAGCAGGTATGGCCACCCTGTATACTAGGACTAAAAGTGATAAGATACTTGTTGTTTTAATCCACAAACACGAGATCCCGGAAATTCTCAACAGTCAAGATTTCAAGACTTGTTATGCACACAGACTTTTACTTTCATTGTATTTAGTAGATTGCAGATTATTTCGCTGGAATAACCTTTTATCTAAGAGTGCCATTATAACAACATAATGAAAACTTATTTAGTTTAAAAATGAATTAAATTACACTCGGGGATTGCCGATTGAACCCGATACACGAGACGTAATGTTCAGCAATCGCATTTGCGGCCACCATCTAGGGTATTCACAACCATTTGATTATTGGTATGCCTGTATCAAATTTGACATGAATGACACTTGAACGAATCCTGTTAATGTGTTAAATAAGTTTATAGTCGACAAGAAGGCGACTTACAGCTGCTTACTGTCGGAAACTAATCGGAAGTCAGAGAGTACCTATAACATGTCGCATTTGAAAGGTACGGGCAATATCGAATAAACTTGAACAGTTGACTAATGAAGGCGTCAGGTATGTCTATGTGGGGTACATAACATTATCACTAGTCACATGACAATGAAAATGAAATAACACGCTAAAATTTAGATTTTATTTAAAAAGAAAAACGTGACAACATCATTCGTGTATTCCTTTTCGATGCTATGATAGATTTTTTCCATTAACACTGACGTGTCAGTTTTACATTTCTTATTTATGAAATGTAAGTGTAAAATCTTTCTTAGACGTTTACGGCTCCCATTACAACCCATCTCCTCAAACTATAGGTAATATATTACGTAGAATAGGCACCTGAAAAATAATAAATATGAATTATACTTTTTTTTATTGTGATATGCGATAATAGCATTAACAAAAAAAATAATACTTGCCTGTTTCTTTACAGTGTTGAACTTTTTGTCTAATTGCACACATATCAAAATCGTCTAATCTTTCTTCCGCCAACTGTTTTGGTGTTTCTCCAGGTGTAGAAAAAATCCTTAATGTTTTACACCTTCATTAACAATTTCTCTAATTGTACTGTGAGATTTACCTTGTAAAAAATATAAACACAATCATATTAATTCCATGTAGGTACATTTTTCAATTTCAAGTATCAAACATCAAGAGTCAACGTACACGCGATTTGTCAAACTTGAAAATATAACCTAAATAATCTATTAGTAAATAAAACAATAAAATGGCTTGAAACTTAATGGTACCGATAAAACTTAGTATTAGAAAGGAAAAACAATGACTAGCATTGACTAAAAGATACATTTCTTGGATAAATACCGGTCGTGTTGGCAGTTCTTTCGAAAACTTTGCCAATCGGAGTCAAAATTTGTTCCGCTTCAGATTCCGCCAAATTTCTTACGAAAACTTGGTATATCGCAGCTCACACCACTACTACTTATTGTTTTATTCATTTTTTTATTCGTACAAAACCATTAATAGTCGACAGTTAATTAGAAATAAGTAAAATACAACTGGGAACTTAACACAATGACAGATTAGCTACTTGTTGATGATAAACAAAGCAGTGTTGCCACCAAAAAATATATTTTAGTTCCAATAGTTACCACGACAGACTCTTTTTGCCAACCTATACAGCCTGGCAAAAAAGAGCCTGTCGTGGTAACCATTGGATCTAAAATATATTTTTGGTGGCAACACTGCTTTGTTTATCATCAACAAGTAGCTAATCTGTCATTGTGGTGACCGTCAGGATGGCTGGACCAAACGAGATACGTACATGAGACCATGTACACTATTTAGTACCTATTTGCTACCTTTGCGGTAAGAAATATATCAAAGAAATAAAGTGACCAGCCATTCTGACGTCAGGTTGGCTGACCACATCCAAGTTCTCATAGTTTTAGTGTTGTATTAACCGCGTTGTTAATGTAAATATTTACTACCTATTTGCTACCTTAACATATATTTTTTACACTACTTTAAGAAGCTCCTTTATAAAGTTATTAATAAAAGTGATTAAAACGCCTGTATATCAATTACTTACGTCTTTTTGTCGTATAATTGCTAACAAAGTTTTTGCAGGCACTTAGTGGCTTATCGACTTGATAGCCTCATTTTCCGCAATTTTCCGGCCGACCGCAAATATTATTCGATCACATCCGAATCCGATCACATACACATCCGTAGTTCGTAAATTAATATCACAATTGTATACCAAAATAAAATATACAGTTAAAAAGCTGAAATAAATAAGATTTTTTTTTAAATTAATTTTGAGGGTAGATGTTAGTTATGTTCGTTCTGGGTACTACAGTACCCCTTGGCGCTCTACAGGCTAAGAACATCTTATTTCTGGATATTCATCCTCCTTGTATCTGGACTCTCCTGTGTAAAGGAAAGCTGTCATAAATAGAAAAACAACAAGATAATTATTCGAAATAAATATCTAAAATTTTTTGATTCAAAAATTATTGCTGTCAGATGTTAATTATATATTATATTATTTATATTTACTGCCATAAATTATGCAATAGGCCAACATTTTTATAACTATTGGTTACAATGGTTACTCGATTTGATGTCTTCGTAACATTGTACAGACGCCAACACATCAAGCTACTACAATCTGTCAGATTTCTTTGATAGATTTTCGACTTTATTTCTAGAGGATCAGGTTCAAGGTTCATTGGGAAAAATTGACAGTTTCGGGTAGCTTGACCTGGTGGCGTCTGTACTTCAATTGGTCATTAGCATTACCAATGCTGCAATGTAATTATAGTTGGTATATCGTATAAATATATTTGTTCTTCAGAATTGACTTCAAAAGCAATTAAATCTTTTTTGCCACTTATAAAAAAAATGCATATTTGTTATTTTTAATACTGTCTAACTCGTTTGATCGTGAAAACACACTATAAAAGTTTTTTTAATAAATTGTAGTTACCGTATGTACCGTCACGAACAACAAAAGTACAGGTGAACACAATAATTGTGGGTAGTTTTTAATAAAAATAAGATGTAACTGATTATAAAATGAGTGTACTACGTGAGCTCGACAAATGGATGTGCGAATAACACTTGTGCGACAAAACTGTATTGCGACTCACCATAGTTCGAATTCACGCTTGTGCGACACACTGAATGTAGTCGTTTCTAGCGTAGGAGGCCACAGTTTTAACCTAACCTAACCTAGTGTACTATGTAAGCTCGAGTATGTCCCACAAGCGTGCATTCGAACTATTGTGAGTCGCAGTACAGTTTTGTCGCACAAGTGTTATTCGCACATTCATTTGTCGAGCTCACATAGTACACCCTTATAAAATATTGTGTCATAATTTGATCAAGATCAATATAAAACATCTCCATCACCTAATAATAAATGCGATATGTTATTTACATTATAAAATTTTATAAATGGATAAAACTTTACTATGGATATCCAGAAACAAGTTGTTCATAAGCCACTAAGCGCCAGCAAAAATGTTGTTAGCTACGCGTAAATCTAACTGTTAATTATACGACGAAAAGACGTAAATAAATTGATGTACAGGCGTTTTAATCATTTTTATTAATAACTTTATATAGGAGCTTCTTATAATTGTGTAAATAATATATGTTAAGGTAGCAAATAGGTAGTAAATATTTACAAATAGTTAGTAAATATTTACATTAACAACGCGGTTAATACATCGCTAAAATTATGAGAACTTGGATGTGGTCAGCCAACCTGACGTCAGAATGGCTGGCCACTTTATTTCTTTGATATATTTCTTACCGCAAAGGTAACAAATATTTCATTATAGTTAGTAAATAGGTACTAAATAGTGCACATGATCTCATGTACATATATCGTTTGGTCCAGCCATCCTGAAGGTCACGTCATTGTGTTATATTCCCAGTTGTATTTTACTTATTTCTAATTAACTATCAATTATGAATGCTTTTGTACATATAAAAAAAATGAATAAAACAATAAGGAGTAGTGGTGTGAGCTGTGATATACCAAGTTTTCGTAAGAAATTTGGCGCAATCTGAAGCGGAATAAATTTTGTCTTCGATTGACAATGTTTTCGAAAGAACACTGCCGACACGACATCTAAGAAATGTATCTTTTAGTCAATGCCAGTGATTGTTTTTCCTTTCTAATAAGTTAAGTCCGTCTAAGTTTTATCAGTATTATAAGTTTCAAGCCATTTTATTGTTTTATTTACTAATAGATTATTGAGGTTATGTTTTCTAGTTTGACAAATCGCGTGTACGTTGACTCTTGATGTTTGATACTTGAAATTGAAAAATGGACCTACATGGAATTAATATGATTGTCTTTATATTTTTTCAAGGTAATTCTCTCAGTACAATTAGGGAAATAGTTAGTGAAGGTGAAAAAAATTAAGGATTTTTCTACACCTGGAGAAACACCAAAATAGTTGGCGGAAGAAAGAACTAGACGATTTTGATCTGTGTGAAATTAGACAAAAAGTTCAACACTATAAAGAATCAGGCTAGTGTTTTTTTTTTTTGTTAATGCTATTATCGTATAGGTACTTACCACAGTAAAAAAAGTATTATTTATATTTATTATTTTTCAGGTGCGTAGGTAATATATTACCTATAGTTTGAGGAGACGGGTTGTAATGGGAGCCGTAAACGTCTAAGAAACATTTTTACATTAGATTTCATAAATAAGAAATGTAAAACTGACACATCAGTGTTAATGGAAAAAATCTATCATAGCACCGAAAAGGAATACCCGAATGATGTTATATCACGTTTTTCTTTTTAAATAAAATCTAATTTTTAGCGTGTTATTTCATTTTCATTGTCATGTGAATAGTGATAATATAATGTACCCCACATAGACATACCTGACGCCTTAATTAGTCAACTGTTCAAGTTTATTCGATATTGCCCGTACCTTTCGCATGCGACATGTTATAGGAACTCTCTGACTTCCGATTAGTTTCCGACAATAAGCAGCTGTAAGTCGCCTTCTTGTCGCCTATGAACTGTCAGCATTAACAGGATTGGTTCAGTATCATTCATGTCAAATTTGATACAGACATACCAACCATCGAATGGTTGTGAATACCCTAGATGGTGGCCGCAAATGCGATTGCTCAACATTATGACTTGTGTATCAGGTTCAATCCCTGAGTGTAATTTAATTTATTTTTATACTGAATAAGTTTTCATTATGTTATTATGATGGCCCTCTTAGTTAAAAGGTTATTCCAGCGAAATAATGCACAATCTACTAAATACAATGAAAGTAAAAGACTGTGTGCCTATCATGTCTTGAAATCTTGACTGATGAGAATTTCCGGGATCTCGTGTTTGTGGATTAAAACAACAAGTATCTTATCACTTTTAGTCCTAGTATACAGGGTGGCCATACCTGCTAAGCAGGCGCCCTCATTTTTTCCAGACTCTTTTTTGCCAAGCTGTACATTCAAAATTAATATTGGAGGATGAATGGTGATCGATACTGCCGATCTATTCTGTTAAAATCTCACCGTGAGAACTTAAGTGAAGTGACCTAAAAGTGAGCTGTGATTCCAACTCATGCTAGGGATTAATACTAATATCGGACCAACGCCCTTGTTAGTGTGTGAGTGTATATCTGACCTATGTCAGTTTTCTCTATTGAAAGGAAAAATAGTCAATTTTGCGCTGTTCTTCAGTGGTGGTAGCTGGGATAAGGTCTTTGATACTGATCAACTGGGCGTTAATACAGTCAGCGAATGGTTGCATTACAATTTATTACCACTTAACGTTTCGAATGCTAAATATATAACCTTTGCTCATACCACGATACGGGCTACCACGATTCTGTAGTGCATCGACTATGTTCGCAGAAGCGCACACGGATGGGTTCCATGCTATTATACAGAAGCAGTGTGCGTCGCTGCTGAGTCGTGTTAGGTCCAGTAGAAATAGTTTAAAGAGCGTGTTTGCGGACAGGTGGGACGCTCCACTGCTGCGCCACTCCCGGTTCCAATGTATGTAGGTAACTGTGTTTTCTTTTTTTATGTGTTATTTTTGTTTTTCTTATTCTAATGTTTTGTTTTTAAGATGTGTGTGTTTAAAATGTGTGTATTTGGATTTTTTCTGAAATAAATGTAATTGATTGATTGATAGAGCTAATCTTCTTCCTCCGCCAACCCTTTCTATCGGCGCATACATGTAGCTCTCCAAATCTCGAGTATACATGTCCGCCCCTTGAAAGAACTATTGTATTAGTATAAAGTACCTTGGGATCATTATTCACTCTCATCTTTCTTTTAAAACTCATTTTGATGCGCTTGTTCCAAGGATTCGCAAACTCATCTATATTTTTACTATGGTAGATTTATATTTTCCCCTGGTGGCAACACTAACCGTTAAATTCTATTTTTGTCACTGACCTCTATCTAATACGCTGGACTGGCTACCGCTATCAATTTATTGTGCCTATTTGAAAATCGCCATTTTGGCGCTGATGGAAGCAGTGAGGGGGAATGGAACTAATACTAGTGATGTACAACAAATGGTTTGTTATCGATAAAAACTTCTCTGATATCGACTACAATGATAGAAATATTACCAACGCTATTTTTGTTACTATTTTCTATAAATTAAATTGGTTTAGATAATTATTAACATGTAACATTCGTGTTGTCTTCTAAACGTAATGTTTTTAAAACGTGGAATACGTTTTATAACATAAAATACGTTAGGATTTACTAAAATCATAGATAATTAATTTAAAACAAGTAATATAGGCATATATTTTGTTACTAAAACACAAATAAAAAGACATGTCTGCACTAGTTGAGTACCTAACTAAACCAATGAACTATAGATAGTCGTAATAAACAGATATTTTACATATAAAACATAACTTGAAATAGCAGTATATAGTACTGTTTATGGACTGTAATTCATAATAAGTTGACCTCTTCCTTGTTCTCCTTAGGGCAGATTTTAGCAACGTCAGATATCTTTTATCCTGGGAATTAAATCGACGTTTGACAGTTTCAGTACGAATGAACTGTCAAAAATTCAAAATGTATTCTCTGGATATGACTTATTCTAGGTATAAAAGTTTGGTGAAATTCGCCCTTTAACGGATAAAAGTTAACTATCGGATCAATAAATAATAAAATTCTGTAAAATAGTAAATTAAGTACCTCTAATTGTCTTATCGTGCACTCTTTAAAGGAAGGGATTATCTTTTACTAGTCAGATACCGTATGTCGCCATGTGGTACGAGACACAATAAATTTTTATTAGGTCTGTAATTACGGTAATTAACTTGTAACAACTTAATTACCGCAGGGGAGGGGGACAGGGAAATAAAAAAGCATTCTGAAATCACATATTTTATTAAATTAAAACTTACTGTCGAGCCCATATTATTTGCCGAGTCAAAAAATGTCTAACCTTCTCTCCAGTTATTAATAAAGAATATTTTTTTGACACTAATAAGATTGCAAATGGCCGTTGTTTGTTGTATTTGAGCTAAGCGTCTCTGCGAAATAAAAAGTTTTCCAATGCATTGTTTGGAAGTCTCATTAATATTAGAGTCGGGTATTGCCCAAAATATATGTAAAAATTCACCTAACTCGGTTTGTAACGAGGATGGATCATCGTCGTCAAGGCGGTATTTCTTCGTAGTACGCATATTTTCAGCATTCGTAAAATCATCAACATTAAATTTATTTATTTTAGCACGCTTTGCACTAGAATTAGTTAATATGGATACATTATTGTCCTGAACGTTGCCGGTAGAAGTTTTTATTTCGTGATGGATTAATAACTGTTTAATTAAAACTTACTGTCGAGCCCATATTATTTGCCGAGTCAAAAAATGTCTAACCTTCTCTCCAGTTATTAATAAAGAATATTTTTTTGTTTCTGCGAACAAACGGATGTTTACATATTTAGTTATTATTTCTTTTAAAAGAATATTTAAATGACTGTGAAAATTGTCTGAGACATAACTATCTCTAAAATGATCTTCTAGCTCAGGAAACAGTTCATTTGTTTTTGTTAAGAGGTTCCTTATTACCTTTGCAGTGAGTACTGCAGGAAAATTCAACTCTATAGGTGGTTTATTTTTATTATATTTACATGCTTGTCGAAATAATGATTCCACCATAAAACAAATATTGACTACACTCACAGAGGGCACAGTTAAACCACCTCTCTGCTTTTGGATAATAAGTGCTACCCCATTTCTCCTATTTGACACTGCATCTAGTGGTACAGCTTCACAGGCCATTAAACATTCATCACATTTAATTTTTTTTCGAATCGATCGAATTACAAAACCTGCAATATAGCCAATGCATTGTTTGGAAGTCTCATTAATATTAGAGTCGGGTATAGCCCAAAATATATGTAAAAATTCACCTAACTCGGTTTGTAACGAGGATGGATCATCGTCGTCAAGGCGGTATTTCTTCGTAGTACGCATATTTTCAGCATTCATCACATACCAGTTTTCTTTTTTTTAAATCAGCAATTACAGATCTTAAAGTAGACACGGTAATTTTCATACGTTTCACATTTTGAGACAATACTTTAATTCGGGCTTGTGACATTTTCAAGGCTCTTTTGACCCTTTCCAATTTAATTTTGGAAGATTTTGGGGTGTTCTCGTAGCGGTGATCTAATTTTACACTAGAACAGATTTCCGCTAAAGTTCTAGATATCTTTGGTGTACTACAGTTGCTTGTGTTGTAACTTGTGCTTGGAACTGTAACAAGAAATTATATTTCATTACTTATATTATTCAAAGAAGGATGATTAGATAGTGAAAATATCATTGAAAATAATTTGGAAAGGTATGTCATCATCATCATTTCAGCCGAAAGACGTCCACTGTTTGACATAGGCCTCCCCCAAGCGTCGCCACATCGGATTCTAGTGACTCTCATCAGGTCATCGGTCCACCTTTACGTTTTCCGATACGCAAAGAACATGCGATATGAACGCGTATATTTAAAAAAAAAATTACACAAGGGCACAAAATTAAACATTGTTTAGTATTAGTATTTAACCACTGTTAGTCGCCAACTTAGTACTTCAGTAAACCATGTTCAGTATTTTAGATATTTTTTTTTTACATAACTACCTGCATGGGCTTCACATGGCAATATTTCTTTTGGATTAACTTCAATATATTTGCAATCATAATTTGTTAACCCGACTTGCACAGGTACTAAAGGTAAATTAAATTTATCCAAGTTCATTTCAATATCACTCTGGCATTGGTATCTCGTTGGTTGGTCAGCGTCTTTAAGCATCTCAGTTTGTACCAAGGACAAATTAGTTTCTGAGAAAAACAAAAGTTTTATTTTATTAAGATAATCAATAATATTTCTTGGATACCGACAAAGTATTTACTTAGGTACTATGAATGTACACTCACCAAGAAATATTGTGGGGATACTGCATTTTTTCAATGTAGTCCGTGACTGATGTTTTATGAAACATCCATCCGTGAAGTGTTTAGAACAAAGATAATGATACATGGTTGGAGTCCAATTGACAACCTTCATATTTTTTAACCAAAGTTTGAGAGTGTAATCGGAGGGGAACCTGTAATTAAAAGAAACATTATAGTAGGTATGGGTAAAAAATTAAAATAATATAGTATATCTATAATTATATAGAACACTTAATGAGAATTATGAATCATAGGTGTTAAATTATTTGTTATTGACTCTAATAATAATAAACCTTAAAGTGTTTTGCTATTATTACAGATCATAATAATGTGCGTATTATTATTTTAACAAAGATGGTAAACATTATTGTTAAGCATGTTTTTTTTTTTACATCTTAATATAATATTACGAAAGTATCGATATGAATTTTGACATCCCTAACAAAAGTTATTGGTTAAGTAAAAATGTTCGTAAAATCCCGTAAACTCGAACAGAAGCAGTGTATTTTTACAATAATAAACGTAAACGTTTATTATTGTAAAAATACACTGCTTTAAGCGGTTTTCTAATAAGTATTTATGATTTAGATACACTTACTTGTGAAAAGTGACACCACTGCCTTTTTCGTATCGTGTTTTACAATATACGCACGATTTCATGTTGGACGAACAATACAAGCTATGTTATAATCACTGTCATTATTATAACACTTTAATCTAAATCACAATCACAGTAAATACTTTAGAAAACTTTTTATTTCGCAGAGACGCTTAGCTCAAATACAACAAACAACGGCCATTTGCAATCTTATTAGTTCTTAGAACTCTCACTGGGGGCGCTTTGAATCGGCACAGCAAATAGTTGTCATTTTGTATGGGATAGCCAGTCCAGCGTATTAGATAGAGGTCAGTGATTTTTGTGTTGTCAACTTTGACATAAGGTTATCACTGACACCAGGGCTTTGAATAACGTTAAAAATTTGGTATCGTTACTTTCATCGGACGACGATAACGTTATTAGAAGAGGTAACGTTATGCTTGGTAACGATACTTCGCATACGTTTTACCGGTAAACTGACATAACGTTATCAAAGATTTTATCGGTAAATGTAATGTTACCATCGCCCAGGGTTTTATAACGTTACCAAATGCATACGAAAAGTACCGTTAAATAACGTTATATTCTTTCATCTCTTTCGTTCGTCTACATTAATGCAGTACTGGTTTGGTTGACCACGTTGGTATTGCACTTGCGCTGCGCATCGTTTTCGGAATTAGGTACATTATTTTACTATATTAAAGTGTCAAAAAGGATACGGAATTTTGCTCCAGAAACCGAAACGGACAACGTTATTGTAATGATAATAGTGGATCTGATTCAGGATCCTGATGCGAATAAATCCTATACCTACCAAAAAAAATTTTTTTCTGCCCCCATCTCGGAAAGAGTATTTTTGCCCTCCGATATCTGAGCGCAAAAGCCGTTTTTATCCGCTAGGGGATAAAGTAAATTGAATTTAGAACATCGTGTGCACTAAGTTTGTAAATTCAAAACATCATTAAACCTATTTACTTCTACCTCCATGGTGCCGAATTTATCATACAACCTTTTTCTAATTTGTTAAAAACTCAGACTCGGAACCTTATTGGTGTACTTTTTTTAATTTACTTTGCGCGCCCCATTTTCTTTTCACGTCACTAACAAAAATATTACACTCTACTTAGGCAGCTGTAGCAACTTTACTTTCAATTTTTCTTAATTATACCTAAGTATTATTTGAAATAATTTAAAGATAATTCTGTAATACTTACCTATCACAATGTAGTACCTAATAAATATTAATACCTAAACTGAAATAAAAGTATCTTGTGATTGTAAATGCTTTTTTTGCATTTAGTCATTTCCTCGCTGAGGTGGGATGAAAAGTTACGTGTTGCACTCGAGTGCAAAGATTTTTCACCTCGTGCTCTTTTGATTCCCTCGCTAATGCTCAGGATTCTAATTTTTGAATCACTCGCTGCACTCGTGATTCAATTTTAGAATCCTTCGCTTGCTCGGTCATCAAAATTGAGCACGCGGTTAAAAAGCAACTTTGCACTCTTGTATAACAAATAACTATTAACCTTCGATTGCATGACATACGTCATACATTTTTCGCTCATATATCATGTTTAATATTTGTGGCTTTGAGGTCTAGTTAATGGGCGGCAGTAAGGAGGTAATACTTTTCGAGCGTTTGTGTGTTTATGGCTTATGATACACATGAGCAATTGTTATTTAGTTGTAGTTAGTTAGTTTAGTAGTTGACCTAAAGGTCCAGTTACCAGGTCATAAAATTCCAAAAAAAAAAAAAATAGTTTAGTAGGAAGTAGAAGAGCGTATTTCGATTAATTAAAAAAAGTCATAGTATGACTTAAAATATATTATTTGTTATGGAAATGGTTTATGATTAATATACAGATGTTTTATTTGCTTACATTTTTTTCTAATTTGGTCACATTTCAAACAATTTTATTGCTGATTTATACGATTCATCATATTCAAGTACCTCATACAGGTTGAATTTTTTATCACATCCAAAAAGTCATTGTGGAAGCACTGTGCCGTGTGGTGCCGGACGTAAAGAATAACACCACCCCATTTCTTCCCGTGGCGTGGGTGTCGTAGAAGGCGACTAAGGGACTTACCAGAGAATGGGCAGCAGCGTTCTCTATGCATTTTACCACCATTCTGCGATCGCCAACCCGCCTGCCAAGCGTGGCGATTATGGCAAAGCCCCCCAAATTGGGGGAGGCCTAAGTCCAGCAGTGGACGTCTTACGGCTGAAGTGATGAAGCACTGTTGTTAAATTACTTTGACAAAATAAAATATAAATTAAAAAATGACAAAGTAATATTATTTTTAATCAAATAGATCTTGATTAGAGCTGTGGTAGCCCAGTGGTAACGGTTTATCCTATGCTAGATCTTGATTACTTCAATTCAAATCAAATGTTTATTTGCAAGAAATACATTTTTAGTGAAGGTGAGATCTTATAACCTAAGAGTAATTGTATTCGGCCTGCGAGCAAGCGTGCAAATATTAATTATACATATACATTATACACATTATACATTCGTATAAATGATATTACTTAAGAGCATCCTTTTCGAGGTACATTTTCATACAACCGCTCTTACGTGATTATGACGTTATTACAAATTTTTACCCGACAACAGCAAAGCCAAAGGAGGGTTATGATTTTAACAGGCTATGTACATATGTGTGTAAGTTCATATGTTCCCTCATAGCCCCTAAGCTACTTATCGTAACTCGACAAATGAGGTATACTTAGAGCTGTCTTAATGGTCCGCTGAACATAGGCTATGTGACGTGTCACAATACTCAATATGGCGGCGCCCTCTAGCGAACAAAAACTATTGTGTTAAAAAAATAAATAAGATAAATACACCTGAGGAGTGGATAGAGAGGCGCCACGGCGTCCTCACCTTCCGCCTGACGCAGGTTCTCACCGGGCATGGGTGCTTCGGTGGGTTCCTGTTCAGGATAAAGCGGGAGGAAACGCCCGGGTGTTTCCATTGTGAGGATCGTCTAGTCTAGAGGACACTTGTTTCATACGTTTTCAGCGTCGTTTTTTTTCTCTAGATATTTTGGGTACACAGCTATCTTGTGGATATTATCCAGGCTTGTATAGAAATTAAAACTGTTTAAAACTAATCTAGTAAAGAGCTCTGAAAATCTGTTATTTTACGTGAACTTTGACCCTCTATAATCTATACTTATAATAAAACTGTAGAGAGGTCAATTCTGTACATTAAATATACATTCAAAATTAATATTCGAGGATTAATGGTGATCGATACTGATGCCAAAAATGCAATCAGTAAATTTTTTATCTGTCTGTCTGTCTGTATGTGCACGCATGGGTCAAAAACTACTGAAGGGATTTTAACCAAACTTGATACGATTGTAGTCCATACTCCTGGACAGGTTTTATGCTATATAACATAACGCTAAGACACATGGGAGCTGAGCAGTGACGATAAATTTGAAGCAAGTCGGATGAAAATGCGCTTTCGAGCTCTTATCCTTGCATACGTTGATCATACACCAAAAGTAAGTTCCCGCGGGATATTTTCCGACCTCCACGCGGGCGAAGCCGCTGGCAAAAGCTAGTGTACTCATATATTAAAAACATTAAAAGTACATCAATCACTATTGTTTCACCAAAACTCCATTGACAATTTTTTAGTTAACAACCAACGTTTTGTATACTACCTATTTGTTTCACAAACGATTCGTTCTGCAAATGTTTCATTTTCTAAATCTCGCTTTGCAAAATTTATTTATAAAGAAGAAGGCCTGTGTTACAATAGTGTCACAACTAACAAAGCCTAATTACCTTTAGGTCTAATGAACTAACTTATACATTTATACTGTTCGACGCCAGGCCAGGGCCCCGGCCATAGGATTTTAATAAGCGCAGTGGAAGGTATGATGGTGAGGCCCTGAAGCAAGAGTGGCGTAGCGAACTGTCCGCCGTGCGCGGAGCTGATTAATACAATATTCAAAAGACTCACCTGATGGTAGAAACCTGGTTCTGGAGGCTACCTGGATTTATGTATGTAAATGAGTGTATATTGTATTGCGTAGTGACGCTGTAAGTATTTCTCAGGATACACGGCCGCTCCAATACGCCAGATGTTTTCATGGCACGCGGTCTCCAAATCACTTAACCTCAAACTATTTCAAACAACAAATATATCCAAACTAAACCCGTATTATTTCGTCAAAAGGGGTTGGTTACACACAAAACAATTGGGTCACGACAGATTGTCCACAAAAACGACCGGTTCAAAGGGATTAATTTACAACACGTCACGAGGTCCAAACGGCGACGGAAATTTTTTCAAAGACCAAACCAAAGTGGTAAAATCAAACTGACAAGTGACAGTTCTCACTCTGTTCTAGAAACGTAGGCGCACAGAGTAAACAATTCAAACGGGACGAAACATCTACCCCCCACCCCCCCCCCCCGGACGGGCCTTCCCGTCCGCTAATCAATTGGCAATCTTGACAAGGTTGCGACCGCTCTCTTCACGACCGATCCGTCCACCAAAACCTCTGCAAAACGAGGAACCCCGTCGGTGCCAGCCACCAAATTGAGAATGCGCCCCCGGCGCCAATACAAAGGCTTAAGGTTGGCATCCTTAATCAGGACGAGGTCTTCAATTTTGGGCGGATGCGTTTTATCAGTCCACTTGACGCGCTGCTGGAGGATGTGCAAATACTCTAAGCTCCAACGCTTCCAAAAACTCTGAGCGAGCTGCTGCACCAACTGAAACCGCGATAGCCGATTTTGGCTCATATCGACAAAAGGGTACTCGGGCAGGGTGACAAGTGGCTGTCCAATCAAAAAATGACCCGGGATTAGGGCCTCCAAGTCGTTCGGGTCCGAAGACAGTGGGCACAATAGACGCGAGTTCAATACAGCTTCAATGCGGCAAAATACCGTAGCTAACTCCTCAAAGGTGAGAACGGTGTCTCCCAACAATCTGCGCCAGAGTAGCCTTGCCGCTTTCACTGCGGCCTCAAAAATACCCCCCCAATGGGGGGCAGGCTGGCGGGTCAAAACAAAATCAAACAACAATAACAAACAACAACAACAACACAACAATTTAACCAAATGGCCCTCCTTAGGCAACAAAAGGGGGTGATGGGCCCCATAAGGAAGGCTAGAGTGCCTCCAACCGTCCCCTAACACGCAAAAGACCCGTATCGTCCAAAAAGGGGTTCAACTTACTAACGGCTCCCGACAATATCCAAAACTCTCACTGCAGAATGGCCAACAGCGCATTGCAACCGGCATGCGAGTTCATAATGTGACGATCAGTCACCAACAATTCAACAACAATTTGTCGAGGAAGCTATATCGACTCAACAAAAATCAGGGTCAAACGGAGGGTCCTTCGTTCCAACAGCGAGCACCTTGAGCCCGGGCAAAGGACCCGACATCAAGACTGGAGTTCGAGGCCAATCATCCTCGGGGTGAGTCAGCCAGTCTAGTCGGGTGCGTCTCATAACGTATAAACTCATTTGGTCTAATTTCATTTTATTATCGTTCATAAGATATAATCAACGTGAGATATACCAACTGTTTATATAATTTCTCTACATATAACATTTATTTATTCTAAAACTTAATTAGTATAACGTTGTTTCATATAACGTTTATTAAATCGAAAATCATTTGGTCTAACGTTTAATATGTATATTGTTTATTTAATCGAAAATAATTAGGTCTAACGTTTAATATGTATAAAAATTGTCATTATGGTTAACACCCCGACTCAGAGTACCCCGACTCGGATTAGCCTTCGTGGTTATTTTTTTTTAAACCACCCAGAAATAGGAGCCCCGCGAAGCGGGGCTCCGTCGACCTATCTTAGTGCAGGTGGTAATCAGTTACTAGTTATGTTTAATATATACTAAGGTTACTATAACCTATAACTACGATAGAACTTACAAAGAATAAAACAAAGAAAAAATACTTTTAAATATTTATTAAACAAAATACAAAGTTATTGTTTTTTTAAGCTTAGACCAAATAAGTTTTATATCTTTTGAGTGGTATGTCAAACGATTTTATATTTAATATATGTTATGTCAAACGATGTTATATTTAATGTATGTTATGCTTATAAAAATTAGTTATTTTAAAATTATATCAATCGTTCATTATATTAACTAATCGCTATATTAAATAAAATTATAGGTTCCATTGTTATATGTTGTTAATATTAGAGATTTTGTTGTTATATCATCTATTACTTACCCCCGTGCGAAGACGCATCACAAAACCCATGAAGGGTAGCAGTGTAGCTCCCAGGGGGAAGAATAGCGGGGGGTAACACGACCTCGTTGACTGCAGGGAGTGCGGATAACAATTGGAGCCAATCTTCCAACAGGGTTTCCTGAAGTGGCTCGTCCCAACCAAGCTCCGCAGTCCAAAGGCGCTGAAGAAAACATTTCGCCCAAAACAATATACAAAAGGCAACCCTGGGCTCCCGTGTCCAAAATGGCACGGACCACAACAGAGTCCCCCGTGGGCCCCCAGACCCTGACCGATGCCGTTGGCAACAAAACCGTGTCGATCTGAGGGGGTACCTTAGCGGGGCAGGCGCCAAGTTCCTAACAATGCCTGGGGGGCGATTCCACTAATTTGCAAAGTTACACGTTCAATTGTGTTTTCACAACGGTTAGATTTCGATCGCAGGTCGGTAATGTCCTGTAAAGTCATTCTACTATTTGTTAGGCACAAGGGAAACTAAATTTACGCCGTATCGCAACCGAATCGTTACGGGAACATACGAGTGGGCTTCCTGTGTTACCAACATGCCAAATAGTATGTTTTATTGTTACCACAAAGAAAAAAGTTGAATCTAAAAATGTCACTAAACACGAATAAGTGGCAATAAAGGATTTTCTAATACAAAAAGATATCTTGACCATAATTATAGTTTTGTACTGATATTTTATTGTCACAAAAATACAACATTTTAACTTATTATTTAGCAAAAACTCAGAAGAACGTTTCATTCTACGTCCCTAACTAGCTAAAGCTGTGAAATTAAACCTTTCGGTCATGTTAAAGACTCGAAGGGAACTTCTATTAATCGTATTTTACCTAAAAAATCATTTATTGAACCGTTTTTAACGATGTTATGATTTTTTTTTAGTAAATATGTACCTAATTACAGTTCGAGGTAGTAACCAAATCTGTTTTGATTTAAAAAAAAAATACTATTGACGGTGCAGGTGTTTAATCCCGTTTTTAAGTCCGCTTACTCTCGCTAAAAGTGGTTTAAAAATCATCGTGAAACGGATTGAAGTTTTTTGTGGCTTGTCAGTTTAGCTAGTGATGTTGCTATTACTACTTTACTAGTATTCGTCAGGCACTGATTATCTCAATTTAATTCAACTTGAATCGAGAGTAGGTACCTCCCTTAAGGGAGGTTTCTAGCAGCTTTGTTAGTTAAAAACGAGACATTAAATAATAACTTAAAAGAAAATAATCATAGCAAAATTCAAAATGTGGCATCCAATCGATACTGGGGCTACAATCGACTCTTGCTGTGCGGGGAGCATTTTCTCTTTCTCACATTCCACTGTCAATCTGATAAATAATGACGATACGATGACAAATTACACGTTATCAACTGACTAATACTTACAGAATAATACAAAACATAATCACTCTTATTTATAACATCCCTGATTCAGTACATCACATTATTTTGACAGTTACACGATATTAGTAATATAATATTGAATGATGAATTGATGTAGTTGAAGACTCCGTGATACTTATATAATTAAACAAGACTACAGCTTGGCAAAAAAGAGTCTGGAAAAAATGAGGGCGCCTGCTTAGCAGGTATAGCCACCCTGTATACTAGGACTAAAAGTGATAAAATACTTGTTGTTTTAATCCACAAACACGAGATCCAAGAAATTCTTATCAGTCAAGATTTCAAGACTTGATAGGCACACAGTCTTTTACTTTCATTGTATTTAGTAGATTCCGCATTATTTCGCTGGAATAACCTTTTGTCTAAGAGTGCCATCATAAAGACATAATGAGAACTTATTCAGTTTAAAAATTAATTAAATTACACTCAGGGATTGCCGACTAAACCCGATACACAAGACATAATGTTCAGCAATCGCATTTGCGGCTACCATCTAGGGTATTCACAACCATTCGCTGGTTGGTACGCCTGTATCAAATTTGACATGAATGATAATGAACGAATCCTGTTAATGCTGACAGTTTATAGTCGACAAGAAGGTGACTTACAGCTGCTTACTGTCGGAAACTAATCTAAAGTCAGAGAGTACCTATAACATGTCGCATTCGAAAGGTACGGGCAATATCGAATAAACTTGAACAGTTGACTAATGAAGGCGTCAGGTATGTCTATGTGGGGTACATAACATTATCACTATTCACATGACAATGAAAATGAAATAACACGCTAAAATTTAGATTTTAATTAAAAAGAAAAACGTGACATAACATCATTCGTGTATTCCTTTTCGGTGCTATGATAGATTTTTTCCATTAACACTGATGTGTCAGTTTTACATTTCTTATTTATGAAATCGAAATAGTGTAAAAATCTTTCTTAGACGTTTATGGCTCCCATTACAACCCGTCTCCTCAAACTATAGGTAATATATTACGTAGAATAGGCACCTGAAAAATAATAAATATAAATTATACTTTTTTTTACTGTGGTATGCGATAATAGCATTATAGCATTAACAAAAAAAAAAAAATACTTGCCTGTTTCTTTATAGTGTTGAACTTTTTGTCTAATTGCACACAGATCTAAATCGTTTTATTCTTTCTTCCGCCAACTGTTTTGGTGTTTCTCCAGGTGTAGAAAAAATCCTTAATTTTTTTCACCTTCATTACCAATTTTACTAATTGTACTGTGAGATTTACCTTTAAAAAATATAAAGAAAATCATATTAATTCCATGTAGGTACATTTTTCAATTTCAAGTATGAAACATCAAGAGTCAACGTACACGCGATTTGTCAAACTAGATAACATAACCTCAATAATCTATTAGTAAATAAAACAATAAAACGGCTTGAAACTTATAATACCGATAAAACTTAGTATTAGAAAGGAAAAACAATGGTGCCGATTCTGTTGTCACAAAATTCTCTAAACTAAACTAAAATTCACTAAAATTTGGTTTATTCCTGTCAAACGACGATTTCCTATTCTGAAATAGACTAAAGTGACACAACTTAACTATATTTTAGTTTGACAGCACTAAGATTGCACTGAGTTATTAGTTTAGTGAAAATGTCAATTTTGCTATTCTAAGTTTGCCGGTTTTCACCAAAAATTTTGACTATAATAATTTATTTTAACTAAATCTGACTATTTTTAAGCGCGATTAAAAAGGTGTGGAATAAAACTAGTGGTCATGAAATAAAATTCTCAACAACGCCTTGCCTTCACGTGCAAAAACAGTTCTGTATTTTTTATTTTCTTTTTGCTTATATCTTGAAAATGGCGTGTCCTATCGCAAAAATAATGAAATTTTCGACCCCCTTAGTATAACCCGGAACATTTAAATATCAACACGTGGGTAACATTTTTTTTATATTTTTCAAACAAAAGTGAAAAATTCCATATAAAACACGTCCAGGCTGCACCCAAGCACGCGCCTTCGTCTCTCAAAAAATTCATTCTACGCAATGCACACACAAGTAAACGTTGCGAAAACAAAAGAAAAAAAAATACCACGCTGAGTCGCGATTGTCAAATTCGATTTTAGTCGTGTCAAAATAGTTTTTAAATTTAGAGATTTTTCCTTGCAGAATAGCGTTACAATTCTCATAGCCAAAAGTAAGGAATTTTAGAGATAGTTTAGTTAGTTTAGTTCGTGTACAACAGAATCGGCACCAATGACTGTCATTGACTATAAAATAAATTTCTTGGATAAATACCTGACGTGTCGGCAGTTCTTTCGAAAACATCGTCAATCGGAAACAAAATTTGTTCCGCTTCAGATTCCGCCAAATTTCTTACGAAAACTTGGTATATCACAGCTCACACCACTACTCCTTATTGTTGTATTCATTTTTTATATGTACAAAAGCATTAATAATTGAAGGTTAATTAGAAATAAGTAAAATACAACTGGGAACATAACACAATGACAGATTAGCTACTTGTTGATGATAAACAAAGCAGTGCTGCCACCAAAAAAATATTTTAGTTCCAATGGTTACCACGACAGACTCTTTTTTGCCAACCTATACATCAACTGACAACGCGTGAGAAAATAAATAAATAAAATGATTTCGAGCTTTTAGTAACTTGAGTAAAGAGTTAAACAAAATCGAATCGCATCACTATCTGACATAGCTGAATGACAAGGTCAACTGTCAACTGACAGCAACACTATTTACTTTAGTTCATGAGTTTTAATTGCTTTATTTTAATACTCTTATTCCTCTTAATATACATATATAAGCAGCTTATAATGTTCCCACTGCTGGGATACAGGCCTCCTCTCTGTGAGAGGGTAGTTAATCCGTTTCTTTCTAATTGTACGAAATTGATATTTCAGTTTTCATGTGTGTACTTGAAGGATTATAATGAAAATGGAATCTTGAAGATGGTACAGCATTTAATACAAAATAATGTGTTGTTAACTGTTCAGTAAGATTTCAACACAATGTGTGAAGATGTTGCCCGAGACCGTTCCAGATTTGAAATAACTTATGAAAGTTTCCCTTTCTTCAGTAAAACCATCTAGATGCAGTTTTAGGAAAGTGTGTATTGATGATGCAAGAAAGAATTTAAACTGTTTATTCAATATGGAAATCTGGATACAGGGATATTTACATTCCATGGCAATCTGCAAAACAAACATACTGTTCCTGTTGACTCTGCGGGGAAAGACATAATTTTGCATTATTTTGCACACCAATGAGAAAAATAATAATAATAGTTAGCACCTTCTAACATAAATACAATATATATTTTTCAGGAACATTAACTTAGGTACACCCAAATATCAACTTCTGACTCAACAGTTGCTTGTGATCGATACAGGCAGACATTCTGCTGACTGTTGGCTGTTGTGCACTTACAATGTTGAACATGCAATATTAATATATTATGTATTTCTATCTGGCACACGTTATCAACATGAGTGGTGAAACGACCCTACTATTTTAGATGAAATACTAAGTATCTACTTTTCAAGTGGTCCAACGTTAAAATTGATATAGTAATAAAAATGCTTTATTCCATTATTTGTTTTTTGATTTCATGAACCATTCCAATACTCAATACTTTATTGCATTCTACAATGTATATGCTTATGTGGTAAACATTGGATTTAGTTACAATCGTGGGACCCTGTCGGGCACATCAAAAGGAATATAGTACGTAGAATAGGACTTATAATCTAACTTATTCTAAAATCAAAATAAATAAAAAACATGCTTTGGGTATTTTAACTACATTTCAGGGATTTATCACTTAAATGTTTGCTAATACTGATATAACATTTACTTATTAATAGATTTTTTAATTTGTTAGTGAAAAGATGGAGTTTATTTTCATTACTAATTGATTCGGGTAAATTCTTGTATACATTTATTGACATTACCAGAGGGCTTGTTGAATGTTTTTTTAGATGGGATGTAGGTAGGTTTAGTCATGTTTTGTATCAGAATGTGTGTCTTGTTTGTATGTCTTGTCGTTTATTGTAAAATTCTTGGTGTTTATGTGCAAATTTGCATATTTCCAGTATAGTGACTGAGTTAAAATATTTAGCTTTATAAAATGGGGTTTGCAGCTATTTATCTGTTGTATATTTACTATGATTTGGAAAAATATATTTTAAACAGTAAACAGTGTTAGTGCATCTGTACTGTTTCCCCTCATTATTATGCCGTAACTTAGCCTTGCAAATACATAGGCGTAATATGTTACAAGGGCAGTCTGTTAATTTGTGTTTTTTTTAATTACCAAATACCTGATATTCCATTATACCTACCTATCTGCTATACTAATATTATAAAGCTGTAGAGTTGGTTTATTTGGTTGAATGCGGTAATCTCAGGAACGACTGGTCCGAATTGAACAATTCTTTTTGTATTGGGTAGCCTATTTATTGAGGAAGGCTATAGAACATCACGCTACGATCGAAAGGAGCGGAGCAGCAACGAAAAATGGACGAAATCTGACAGGCAATGCGGTGCGACGGGAAGGGTCAGAGGAGCAAAAATTAGACGCGGATGAAGTCGTGGACAGTAGCTAGTTTATTACTAAAACTCAAGAAATTAAAAGTTTTGACACTGCATTTACATTGCGGCTGGTCTATCAGTGTTTGGTACGAACCCAGGTACATAAAAAGCCGGTGCATCCAAGATTGAGTCAATAGAGAATATCACGTAGTAACACACTGTAACTATGTTACCTTTTTCCGTATCAATACCGTAAAAATGAAGATTGAAGGGCATGTGTGGTCACTGATCTCGTCAATCAAAGCTCTCTCTCATGAGGTCTCTGGAGAATTGGTATGTCGTAACGCACTGACGATCCGTAAGGGGCAAAGCATTATTGCATACTCTTGACGTAAAATTTCTTCGTCTAACCTTTCCAACATCACCCACATGGGCAAGTTCAACGAAATCTGTATAAAACATTATATTTTTAGGAATAAAAACGAAAGCAATCCTAGATCGATGGGATAAAAGTTGCATTTTACTGACTTATGTTCAACCGCTAATTTTGACAGATGAACTACCGAAATTCAGTGTTGATTCGATTCTAACGAGTGTCAAAATAATAGCAGAATATGGCTAAACGTCACGCTCATGTACGACTTTGTTAGCAGAATAGATTTTTACATGGTTTCGATCGATCGTTGGCGTCCACTAAAACGTAGCCGCAGTTGGAGCGTTGTTCATTAGTGGAATGAGAAAACCCCTAAAAGTCGTGATCCAGTCGCGGTGCTATTGCGATTTTTGCAGAATTTTGTTAGTAGAATCGGCCCCCTGGTCTGGTAAATCTAGTGTTAAGAACAACAAGGCACCTGGGGATGACGGAATCACTACAGACCTCCTTAAATCGGGCAGGGCTGCAGTTCTGGGAGAGCTCGCGAGTCTCTTCAACTCCGTCATCCAAGAGGAGAACTATAGACCCATCTCACTTCTGAGTCACGTATACAAGCTGTTCTCGAGAGTCGCGTCGTCACGAACCGTCTCGCCAGGAGACTTGACGAGTTCCAGCCACCAGAACAAGCCGGTTTTCGAAAAGGCTTCAGTACCGTAGACCACATCCATACTGTTCGGCAAGTTGTACAGAAGACCGAGGAGTACAACCAGCCGCTGTGTATGGCATTTGTGGCCTACGAGAAAGCCTTCGACTCTATCGAAATATGGGCAATTCTGGCCTTTCTGCAACGATGTCGAATTGACCGGCGCTACATCGAAGTGTTGAGATGCTTGTATGACGTTGCCACGATGACTGTCTAGATCCAATAAAAAAAAACCAGCCCCATCCAACTGCTTAGAGGGGTGACACAGGGGGATATGATATCCCCGAAACTGTTTACCAACGCGTTGGAGGACGTATTCAAGACGCTGGACTGGACAGGGTATCAATGTGAATGGCGAGTACATCTCACACCTTCGCTTTGCCGATGACATCGTCGTAATGGCAGAGGCGCTGGAACAGTTGGACCAGATGCTGCACAGCCTGTATGGGGCCTCCCGGCGGGTAGGCCTCGGCATGAATTCGGACAAGACGAAAGTCATGTTCAACTCGCACGTCTTGCCGACTCCAATCCACATCGAGCGTTCGCTTCTCGAAGTTTTGAAGGAGTATGTCTACTTAGGGCAAGTCATCCAGCTCGGTAGACACTACTTTGAGAAGGAAACCGACAGGAGGATCCAGTTGGGTTGGGCAGTGTTTGAGAAACTTCGTCAAGTCTTCTCGTCGCCTATCCCATAATGTCTGAAGACTAAGTTCTTCAACCAGTGTGTCCTGCCCGAATGACATACGGTGCCGAAACATGGACACTGACAGTTGGGCAAGTTCACAATTTCAAGGTCGCTCAGCGTGCTATGGAGCTTGCTATGCTCGGAATTTCTTTGAAGGATAAAATCCGAAATGAAATTATCCGGAAAAGAACTGGAGTTACCGACGTAGCTCGCAGAGTAAGCAAACTGAAGTGGCAGTGGGCTGGCCATGTCTGTCGAAGGACCGATGGCCGATGGAGCAAACGAGTCCTGGAGTGGAGACCGCGTATCGGCAAGCGTAGCGTGGAATGCCCCCCAGCTAGGTAGACCGCAAACTGGATGCGAATGGCGGAGGACAGGGTGTTGTGGCGCAATATGGGAGAGGCCTATATTCAGCAGTGGACTGCGATAGGCTGAGTTGATTGAGGTAGGTACTTACATAACGCCAGATTTTCAACTGTTTTTGTTTCTAAAAAAAAATTTAAAAAAAATTGAGAGGTGTCAAGGGACACCCGGATGGAACGAAGTTCCTTTCGATTAATTAGTGAAGGAATTGTTATATTTTTTTTAATTTATGATAATATTTTTTTTTATTATTAACAAATATAATCTATACTAATAATATAAAGCTGAAGAGTTTGTTTGTTTGTTTGATTGAACGCGCTAATCTCAGGAACTACTGGTCCGAATTGAAAAAATATTTTTGTGTTGAGTAGCCTATTTATCGAGGAAGGCTATAGGCTATATAACATCACGCTACAACTAAGAGGCGCGGAGCAGTAATGAAAAATGTTGTAAAAACGGGGAAAATTTATTCCTTTTGAGAGTTTCCGTTGCGTGCGCTGCGTAAACGGTTAAAGTAACGCAAAAATCATGTATGACGGAATTGTTCCTTTTAAAAAGTTCTAAAAAAAATTCCGGGAGAGCATATGTCTATCTTTTAAGGTTGACTCACTATAACTCAAAAGGAGCAGCGACGAAAAATGGTCAAAAACTGGCAGGCAAATCGATGCGACGGGAAGGGTCAGGGGAGCAAAAATTTGACGCGGACGAAGTCGCGGGCAGAAGCTAGTGTAATATAAACTTAATCAGTAGGCTCAATTTTAGTAATAATTGGCTTGTGGTAACTGAAGTAGGAAACATATGTTTGGGATTCTATTTAATTTAAATGTCTTGAAAAAACTGCATCGATGGTAGAAATGTTTTTTATTATTTATTATTTACAAAAAACCTGTATACATTTAACAAAAATAATCGTGGCGACACCACACTGTTCAATGCGAAATAGAAAGACGAAACGAAACTACCTGGCTTGTTTTCTATGCACAGAACAAAGAAAATTTCTATGAGAGAGAGAGAGAGAGAGACAGACAGAGAAACACGCGCCCGCCGCACGGCTTACAACTATAGCAAAAAGTGTCGTTACAACTTTTGGTCTTAATTTTTTCCGTCTAGCCCCCTTTCGCAACGCGCGTTATGGAACTTCGTTCCAAAAACCATAAAAATCATCTGAGACCTAAGTAAATATTTCATTTCAATATGTAAGTATAATAAACTAATAATACCTACTAAAACTGTAATAGGTACCTAGCCTCAATATTTTTCCACATTCACATTTGTGTATGGTCCCATTTTAATTTGGTTTTATTCGGACAAAAGGATCCATGTGAAACCATATAAGTCTTTTTGCATTAAGTATTTGGCGACAAATGAACGAATAACGAATATTGCGGTTAGATTAGTGCGGGGTATCTACTATAACCAAAAAGTTAAGAATAAGAACTTCGTTCCAAAAACTTTTAACAAAAAATATTACTTAACCGACTTCCTAAAAAAAAAACACTACAAAGTGAAAAATAACTTTAATTTCGGAAGTCAGTGGCAAAAAAAAAACCTTAAATACAGATCCTAAGACACGTAAAAAGTTTTTATTTTTAATTTTTTAGTTATGGTAGATACCCCGCACTAATCTAATCGCAATATTCGTCATTCATTTATCGCGCAAATACTTAATGCAAATTTAAGACTTATATGGTTTTCACATGGATCCCATTGTCCGAATAGAACCAAATTAGAATGGAACCATACGAAAAGCACCAGCTTTCAAATAAAAAAAGAATCATCAAAATCGGTTCAACCAGTCAAAAGTTATGAGGTAACAAATATAAAAATATAAAAAATTGATATAAATGGGCAAGACACCGAGAGAGATTGAAACCTTTAGAGGAGGCCTTTGTGGAAAGACAAGCGGTTAACAAAGAGTGCACCGAACACCGATCAATGAAAGTTTTTTTTTCAATTGCCAATTGCCAACCAGCTATAAAGGCTTATTTTATTTTATATAAAACCATGGTCAGACCTTCATCTTGTATGGGTCAGAATGTTGGGCCACAAAAGGGATGAATGAAAGGCAATTCCATGCAGCTGAGATGAGAATGTTAAGAAGGACGTGTGGTGTTACACGAATGGATAGAATAAGAAATGAGTACATAACAGGTCTGAAAGTGGCACCGATGGCTGAAAAGTTGTGTAGGAATCGGTTGACATGGTATAGTCAAGTGATACGAAGGAATGAAGAAAACGTCGTGAGGAAAGTAATGAGTATGAATGTCGATGGCTATAAGAGTAGAGGGAGACCAAAGAAACGATGGATGGACTGTGTGAATTATGATATGGATAGAAAGGGGGTGACTACTGAGATGATGACTAATAGAGAAGTGTGGAAAAAAAGGCATGTTGCACCGACCCCAAATAAATTGGGACAAGGGCAGGAGATCCGCCGGACGCCGGACGGCTATTGTTGTATTAACTTGACGGCCGTCAACGCCATGTGGGTAGAGGGCCTTCGACGTCAGAAGCCTTAGACTTACGTAGGCAAGGAAAGAAATGATCACACGCACACACAATTTAAACTCTTTTATTAAGGTGACGTAGCGAGATAAACGTGCTTTTTCTTTTTAGCGTACCTTTCTTACCGTATGGCATCCGTACTTAATCTTTTAGTGTATGTTTTTTGACTATATGATCTAGTATCCTGTAAAAGGAATACACGATACGATGAAATTTTCTCGATACAAAAAAATCGCAAAGTTCTATCTATGATTGTGATTTTTTTAGCCTCAACGCGCGATGGGTATGTATTATTAAACATAGTTTACTTTAAAACATTGATTATAATTGTATCTAAGTTTTTGTAAAAGAGTTTTCGTTTTAATAATACTTTTCATTCATAAAAAACGGCGATTCGTTTTGGCACATACGTTATTTTATTCCAAGCGCACACACATTATCGCCATCTCTTCTTTTGCCTATCATAAGTAGTGTCATCACTCTCGTTCGTTCATAAATCAGTCACCCAGTAGGGCTCATCGACGACGAACCTATGTCACTTTTTTACAAATCGGTGCGATTAAAATTACATTTTTTAAATATTTGTGTTCACAGGAAAAGGTAGAAGTTAAGCATTTTGCTGTAATGATTTAATATAATAAGTGTTGGCTTTCCAAATAACTTTGTATTTCGAATGTATATGTGTCTATTTTTGTGACTGTGAACAATATAACATTCTTTTTCTATTACCATTTAGAGACGACCCAAATTATGTATGAAAATAGGAAGAACCATAAACCAAAACTGAACAGTACCTTCAAGGTTAGGAGTGCCTGCACAGGGCAATTAATTTATTCATTTTGCAAAAATGAAATACCAATAAGATGATCATAACAGTAAATCGAATTCACCACCTTCACTAAGGCATTACAGCAACAATCTATTCTCACTTTGTAAAGTAATATTGAGTAAACACCAAGTTTTCTAGAGAAGAACGTCTATTTTATCCCTAAAACTTATAATAATCTTGCATTTAGAAATAAAATAAAATATATAATTTGTTTTTAGGTTTGAAGTATGTCAACAATATATCTATATGTGAAGTACTGTCACTTCAAATACGGCACAACGAATGAATGGAGTAGCATTAGAATTGTAAAAAAGGTGAGGTTTTACTTGACAGCAGCTCAAAGAAGGGTAATGATTTAAACAGGCTGTGTCAAACACCGAACTAGTTTAAAAAAATATCATTGGCATGTAAAAGTGTTTGTACAAACCTACTTACAGAAATAAAATCATTTATCATTTATAGCAGATGTGAAGTTTTATTGAAAATATAAATTTTAATTTCATGTATCAATCAATCAATCAAATCAGTTTATTTCGGGCTACAAAGACCCAAATCATAATACCATACAGAGTATCATACATACAAAAAAACCACGTAAACATAACTATTGTACACGAAGTGACGGCGACGTGTTGCGCTGCGTAGTATCGCGTAGTCTTCCACGGAATCGCCGATACACGACACCCTTCGGCCAAAACTCTTCCTTGAGGAAGGTCTTGATTTGATGAGTTGGAACTCGGACCACGAATGACTTGAAGTTTGTGATGTGGCACGGTTCCAACTTCTCGACCCTCAAGGTCCAGTTGGAATTAACACGTACAAACTGTACGATCTCCTCAACCTTTGTGGTGTAATGTTGACGGGACACATAGAGCTGCGTCGTTAGTGTAGCTGGACGCAGCAGCATACTGAGTCCTGCTAGCGCGGTCCCACACTGGTTCCGACTACGAAGCTTATTCCTCTCTACCTTCACGAAACCATCCTTGTCAGGCACGTGGCCTGAAGCCGAGCCTAGCTGTTTCGAACCCTATATGTACCGTGTTTGATACCTAATCATTAGCAGCCTATAACGTTCCCACTGCTGGGACACAGGCCTCCTCTCGGTGAGAGAGAGTGGGACATAATCCACCACGCGGGCCCAGTGCGGGTTGGTAGATGTCACATGTCTTCGATTTTTTAGTTCTAAGACATGTTTACTCACGATGTTTTCCTTCACAGTTTTGAGAGCAGTGGTGTTGAAATAATTTACACAGAGTAAAGCGCCTGCTCGGGTTCGAACTCGTAAGTAGTAGCCGTTGCCACTGACCCACCACTGCTTCTCGATATCTAATTGATATCTAATCAAAGCAATGGACGAAGTCTATGTAAAATATTCTAATTGTCATTTACCAAATATATGTATAGTAATCGGTGAAATGAAATTGTTATTAATCTCTTAAACACCATCATATATTTTATTCATAGACCTCTAGAAGATTAATTCGTTATTTTTAATTTCATGTTGTAAATCTATATATTAATACGTGAAGCGAAAATTTTGGAACCCTTTTTACGAAAATTGGGTGGACGGAGGAGTATGAAATTTCGCACACATATAGTTTATACAGAGAAGAAGTGACGAATGCTAATTTTTTTTTTTAATTATGCGTAAAAGTACATTATTTTCATTATTTTCAATATTCATACCATATTATTTTTTATATTCTTTTATTTCATTGTATAAACATATAAATTATATTTTTAAATATTAAAATAACAAAAATTATAAAAACATTTAAAATATAAAAAAAATAGTAGCCCACCGGTATCGGGAACAGGCGGTCAGGGCTCCAGAGAGAGGAATAGGGCATGCAAAAACCGGGTTGTTTATAAAAACCGAGTTTTTCGGGTTTCTAATTTACAAAACCGGTGAAACCGGTTAAATCGGGTTTTTCGGGTTTTTTAATTTTTGTTAAATAAATGAGAAATATGTCTGTAAAGAAAAGAAAATGCTGAAATCTAATCAAAATATGTATTTTACAACCTACGAAAAAAACGGAGGAGGTTATCAATTCGACGCGTATATATTTTTTTTTTATGTATTACCACGCATAACTTTATACAGAGTAGTCCGATTTTAATAATTCTTTTTTGATTGGATAAGATATACCTTGCCAAGTATTATTAGTACATTAAAGCCACAAAAACTTATAAAATAAAAACTTTCGTCGTCGGCGCTGAAAAATCAATGAACAAATATCACTCAAAGCGCCGACTCATAATTTTAAGGTTTATTATTTTTTGCTTTTCAGTTTTTTCGGCGGTTTAATTTTTTGTTAAAAAGTTTTTATTACAAACTGAAATAAACTACAACTACTAACAAGCAATACAAAAAATTTCTTTTCTTTATACATAACATAGAATAATAATCATAAAGCTTATTATTTAGGAAAATAACATATTCTTTAAAACTTAAGGTATCTAACATACACAATTAGGAACATTTGGTAGGTAGACAAAGGCCTAAAATGACAGAATATTAAATAACAATTTAACTGTCATAAAATACAAACAGGCAAAATCAACAGTACGTAAAGTGAGATGAAAATAATTATTGAAATATCGCATAAAATAGAAGTCTTATTCCTAGTAAACCAAAACAAAATAAATCAGACATTCTTATAGATATAATAGATTATTAATTCTAAATTAAAATTACACAGCTAAATCAAATTATTTTTTTTTACTTTGATAAAATTACCATAATTATGATCATATATTTTTTACTTTGATAGGACACAAGTGCATCGAGGGAGTCATGATATTACACACTAGCTTCTGCCCGCGACTTAATCCGCGTCAAATTTTTGCTCCCGTGACCCTTCCCGTCGCATCGAATTGCCTGCCAGTTTTCGTCCATTTTTCATTGCTGCTCCGCTTTTTTAGATTGTAGCGCGATGTTAGCCTATAGCCTTCTTCAGTAAATAGGCAACCCTACACAAAAAGATTTTTCAATTCGAACCGGTAGTGTCTGAGATTAGCGCGTTCTACCAAACAACCAAACAAACAAACTCTTCAACTTTATAATATTAGTGTAAATAGTATAGATGAGACCTGCTCATGAAAAGGCTCTCTCTGATTCCACACTTGTTGGAGGTATAGATTCTAAAGCTTTATATATTTTTATTAAGTGCTCTACCATTTTTTCTCCACCGTCGTAAAGTGCCATCTCCACCCTCATTTTAGTTTCTAAATGAAGTTCTGTAGATGGGCTTGCACCAGAGGTATGATGTTGTTTGAGCGTCTTCTTTATTTCTTGTCCGATTTGGTCCTTGATGTTCTATGAAACATTTACTACTGTATAGTCTAAGTTTTCCTAAGTCGTAGTTGCCGTCGGCTTAGTAGTCGAAAAATGATTATTTATAATGTTAACCGAAAACACCGAAATCTCCGGTTTTGGTATTCCAAAAAACCCGGTTTTCAAATCAGTCGGTTATCCGGTTTTTTCGGTTATCCGGGTATCCGGTTTGCATGCCCTAGAGAGGAACCTCCTGACAATACGAGCCGTATCCAGAAGTACCGCTTTCTGAATCAAGCCCTTGATCGAGCTGCCTAACGAGAGCCTCCTTAGATGTTGGTCGAGGCTCTTGGCTATCAAGCCGTTGATTATCGGCACAATGTTCGCTGAATCCACATCCCACATATCGACAACCTCGCGAGCTAAGTCAAGATACTTGATCTGTTTATCTTTCTCAGCTTTCACGAGGTTCTCGTCATGTGGGACCGTTATGTCAACAATCATTGTGCGCCGCTCTACTCGATCCACCACCACTATATTAGGCTTATTTGCAACAATAGTCCTGTCAGTGATGATGGATCGATCCCAGTACAATGTGATATTTCCATTTTCGAGAACTGGGTCGGGCACATACCTGTAGTACGGCACCTCTGATTCCACAAGACTGTATTTCAGAGCAAGTTGCTGGTGGATAATCCTAGCTACTAGGTTGTGCCTATGCAAGTATTCTTCATTAGCTAGTCGAGAACACCCAGAAATTATGTGTCTAATTGATTCTCCTGGACGGTGGCATACCCGACAGATGTCAACCGTGCCATCTTTCACAATAAATCTCCGGTAGTTGTTCGTCCATAATTGCACAGACAAAACCTTCGGTTTCCCCAAAGAGGTGACTGAAACGCAGCCAGGCTACGGACGCTAGTAGATCTACATCGGATCCATGTAAGGCCCGGAAATAGCGTCCGTGGAGCTCCTTACTCTGCCATACCTTCATGCGGTCATTAGTGTCGAGTATTACAGGTTTACGCCAGTTCTCGTTAGCCAAGGAGAGCGAGGTGAGGCCCTTGGCCACCGCGACCACATCTCGATGCATCCCCACGTCGGTTTCTAGGAAATATTCCCTGAGGCTGCATATCTCGCGATTGTACCACACTTTCGCGGGATATACAGTCTCATTACCGATGACCGTGGGTGATGCATTCGATATGCAGTCAACAGCGTACGGACCCTCCTGTCCAGGGCGTTGAGTTCGGTTTGAGTCCATTTGAGTATGTCGACAGAGTACATCAAAACCGGCATGACCCAACCGTTGAAGGCGCGCACCTTGTTTCCACTTGATAGAAGACTATTAAAAACTTTCTTCAGGTGGCCAAAGAAGCGCTCCTTCAACGATTGCTTCATGTCAGTAACATTGATGCCCAACGCTTCCGACATACCCAAATACTTATAGGTTTTGGCTGCGGAGAGGGCTCGGAGGTTTATGGAATCCGAGAGTTGGGTTCCCACGGATTCCACAATCTCGCCTCGCTTTACATGCATGACCGCACATTTGTCCACACCAAATTCCATTCTGATGGCGCTACTGAAGGTTTCAACTACTTTCAGTAGCTCCATCAGTTGAAAATTGTTGGGGGCAAAGAGTTTTAAAATCATCCATGTAAAGGAGGTGGGATATAACCTGACCACCTCTCCTCATCCGATAGCCTATGCGTGAATCCTCCAGCAGTGTGCTTAGAGGATTCAGGGCTAAGCAGAACCAAAGCGGACTCAAACTATCACCCTGAAATATGCCTCGCTCGATCCTTATCGGTTCGCTGTTCCCTTGGATATTTCAACATCCTGGATAGCGAAGGACCGTCCTCCACTGCCTCATACATGAAATCAGGAAGGTGCGAAGAGATGCATCGACTTTATACAACTCCAGCACCCTCATGAGCCATGTATGTGGCACCGAGTCATAGGCCTTCTTATAGTCTATCCAACATGTCGACAGATCCTTTCGGGAACGACGAACTTGTTGGCTTATGGTCATATCAATGAGGAGCAGCTCCTTAGTACCTCATATACTTATTATTATTACCTCCTTTATATTTATTATAATATATTTTTTTTCACTTAATAATGTATTTCTATTCAAATGAAGCACGGTCGAATTTCGACCAATGGGCGATGACTAGTAATATAAATACTTAAATTTTTTATTATATATTTTTAATTATTTTGAGTTAAACAATCTCGTATTACCCAACATCGGTACATAAATATTAGCTAGCTTTTTCCCGCGACTTCGTCTGCGTAAATCTTACGTTACGCGGACGCAGGTGAAGTCGCGGAATTAATAGGGTTAATGGGTAACGAATAAGGTTTAGTCGTGAAAGCGTGACAGACAGACAGAGTTAGTTTCGCATTTATAATATTACGTATAGATAAAGAAGATAATTTATTGCTGTAAGATAGTTTTATTGCTTATAATTAAATATTTGTATTATTTGTCTACTCCATAGCACGCTATGTGCAAAAATTTCATAGACCGACTAAATTTATGCTACTTTCACGTACTTTTTTCTAAGATGTTTCCGTCTCTACCTTGCTATTGTAGTTTGACAGATGTGAAACAGTGACAGGAATAGTGCTTACAGCAAGTCTATGCTAAATTAGTAACGGTTTTTTATTTCGAGACATTTTCTGTCATTAGTTCAACTTTTGGCCGCTGGTTTTCCGTATAAACGGTTCAGATATAAGTTTGTGGCGGCCGGCCACTTTAGGTTGACCCGTCATAAACCACGCCCATCCTACTATCATTCACTTTGAAGGTGGGCCCTTAACAAGACACAGTGAATGAAAGGGTTTTAAATAATCTAATGAAACAAAGTGTTATGGTTAGAAGTACATATATATAAATCTAGCACGAAAGACCAAAAGTCCTGATGCATTCGTTGCAAAAGTTGCCAACGTGTCAGACGGACTGTGATTGTGCATGACTAAAGGCTCGCCTATGGCCACAGTTCCATCGAAGGGTTTCATTCATCATTAACCAGAACACAAAGAGACTAAGCTAAGATCCAAACTTTTGTCAAAGATGGAGGTAAGATCCTCTAAGAAATCTTCATCATTTATCCAAGTCTGGTCTAGACTTGGATAAATCATGATAACCATTTATCATTGGACAAAAACTGAACAAACGGTAACCTTTTTTAGTCACTGACCAGCCATCAAGAAGTACTTACCACTACCAGCAAAGACTGCTGAATGAACTACCAAACCAGCATAAGAAAACTTTTAGAACCACCTTGTTGCTAAAACTACGCTAACAAACAGCATCCTTGTGAGTTTTTCACCAGTATGTAGACAAATATGCTTAATTAAAGTACCTACACTTTGCACTATAACCTTTCTGACATATATCACACTTTTAAGGTTTTTTATCAGTATGTAATCGTATATGTCTTAATAAACTGCTAAATAATCACCAGTATGTGCACGAATATGTTGTGTTAAACATCTCCTCACTCTAAAACTTTCCTGACATATATCACACTTATAAGGTTTTTCACCAGTGTGTCCACAAATATGTTTTTTTAAAGAACCCTTTACACTATAACTTTTCTGACATACATCACACTTATAAGGTTTTTCACCAGTATGTAATCGAATATGTCTTGTTAAAGTATTCTTTATAATAAAACTTTTCTGACACACATCACACTTATGAGGTTTTTCACCAGTGTGTACACGAGTGTGTAATGTTAAAGTACCCTTAGCACGAAAACTTTTCGGACAAACAGCACACTTAAAAGGTTTTTCACCAGTGTGTACACGAGTATGTTGTATTAAATTACATTTTTGTGTAAAACATTGCTGAAATACAGCACATTCATAAGGTTTTTCGCCAGTGTGTATCCGAATGTGTTTCGTTAAGTTACCCTTGTGACTAAAACTACGTTCACATCTGGGTTTTTGACAAATTTGCAAACGACTATGCTGTTTATTTTTAATAATTCGATTAATATGACTCTGATCACATTTGTAGGGGTCCTGGAAGTAAGAGTCACGGGTGGACGTAGGTTTCTGAGCTATCCGGCTCACTTGCGAGTTGGATTTTTCTTTTTTCCTTGGCCCCGCTGTCATTGTATCATCTAGCTTCGGTTTCTCCGCAACAGTCGTCCCTGTGATTATAAATCTTTTTAAGATCGTGTACAATGTTGGAAAATTTCCATAAACACAAATTGCAACAAATTGTAAGAGGAAGGCGCCTGTGTCTGTAACACAGTTTATACTAGCACAGACACAAACGTTCACTCTGTCTCAAATAACGTATAGCGTTGTACTTCATACAATAGCGGTTTTATGGTTGACTGAGATGAAAATTGTGTTTGGCTTTTCTAGTTAAAACGCGCTAATCTCTAGAACTGCTCGATGGGGGATGCGATGCGACGCACGTCGGGGTGGCTCAGCGCAACACAACACGAAATTTCACGCGAGTCAAGTCGCGGAGAGGAAAAAACGGGCTTATACAATTAAAAAAAGGAGCCTTGATTTCATTACTAAAACATAAAGGTTTTCCATAGAGACAATTCTGAAGTATCACAATATTTACCTTGGATATGTCAAAACTCAGTTTAATTACCTGAATACTAAAAATATAGGACAACAGTAGCTCCTTTCAACCCGCGTAAGTAACTAAGCTACTAGACGTGGCATCGTACAAATAATATCACAAGATTAACTAACTAAAAGTAAGTAAAGTAAAAATCGTTTATTTCAATATTAAAATTACATTTTTGAGGTAGCGTTGGTCCCAAACTAGGCATAGCCTGTATCTTGGGCACCATTATACATAAAAACATTAGTTGAAATTTGCGACAAATAAAAGTAGTGGTTAGAAGTAGTTAGCCTCTTAGAGACTACAAAAACTAAAATTACAAAAATAAAAAAAATAAACTACTTCAGGCATGAAAAGAAAATACATCAAATTCCTATATCTATAAAATAAAATAAAATATAATGTAAAAAGGATCAAACTTGCTACAAAATCTAATGCTATCTATCTAATCTATTGCTGCTGTTGTGTGTTGTGTGTGTGTGTGTGCCTCTGCGGTGTGTCAGTTGATTTTACTTAATAATATTAAGAATTGTTTCAGTATAGGTGTATGACTGTTCTAAGAGCCATGATTTCATAGTTTGTTTCATTTGGGTGTAAGAGAAGTTGTGGATCTTAAGAACAGAGTTGACCTTATTGTAGATGTGGGCAAGTAGAAATGCTGGAAGTCGTTGGGCGTACGCAGACTTGACTGCTGGGTTCGGGATTCTAAATTTTCTCTTACTTTGAAGGGCATTTAAATCCGTTCTTTTCGAAAGTTTTGAGTGTGTTCTAGTTACAGCAGTAAAAATATACAGTTTGCGTACCCCAAGAAGTGCTGCTTCTCTATACAGTTTGTCCGTAGAGTAAAGGAAGGGCTTGAACAGCATGACTTTTAAAACAGCACGTTGCGCCCTCTCCAGCTCTAACATATGAGTTTTGGCGACGCCGCCCCAAACTGTTAAACAATACAGGAGTAGAGACTGACAGAGGGCAAGGTAAACTAATTTACGGGTATCTGCTGAAGCACATTCACGAAGTAGCTTCATAACATAAATAAGCCTACGAACTCGTTTTGCCGTAACCATGATATGTTGCTTGAACGAGAGATGCTGATCCAATGTCACTCCGAGATATTTTAAGTGATCAATCCTTTCGATCTCGTTACACGGACACGTGGAGACAGACCCACCGGCAAGCTCGTTAGCCTTGCATCTATGGATTTTTACCCTCCATTCAGGAATTTTAGTGGCGTTTGTTTTTCTAAAGGTTATATATTTAGTTTTCTTTTCGTTGAGCGTGAGTAAATTTAAATCCAACCAGTTAGCTAACGTCCTCATTCCAGACTCAGTTTTCTCATGCAATTCTTTCCAGTCCGCACCGTGGAAAATGATAACTGTATCGTCAGCATAACAAATCAAGTCCGCGTTAGGAATTTCATTTCTAAAAATATCGTCCATGTAAATTGTGAATAAAGTCGGGCCCAGCAGGCTTCCCTGAGGTACACCAAAAGAAACACCCAGTTCATCGCTTATCTGATTTTCGACTCTAACACACTGCCGGCGATCAGTTAGATAGCTACGGAACCAGTTTAGGGCTACACCTCTTATACCAATCGACTCCAGTTTCTTTAGTAGTATCCGACTTGAGACTGAGTCGAATGCCTTTGCGAGATCTATGAATACGCCTAGGCATCGACGGCCTCGGTCGACGTGCCCAGAAACAATGTTGGTTAGGAGCTCGACAGCGTTTTCCGTGCATCTTCCCTGTCTAAAGCCAAACTGGCGTTCCGATAGTAAATTATTTTCCTCAATAAAGCTAACAATACGTTTACTGATTACTTTTTCGAGTATTTTAGAGAAAAGGCTGAGCAAGGATATTGGTCTATAATTATCAGGAGTCTCTTTCGGTCCTGCTTTATGGATTGGAGACACCAAGGCAGTTTTCCAGTTATCCGGGAAGACCCCTGTTGACATGCTTAAATTACAAATGTACGTGACAGGTTCCAAGATTGAGTGCCTTATGTGTTTGATTAGTGGTGCCCTGTATCCGTCAATTCCTGGAGCGCTGTCACTTTTTAAATTAAGAATAATTCTGTCCACTTCGTGTACGTCAGTAGGCGCCAAAAATATGGAGTTACTATTAGATACTCTACATCTGATTTTGGAGGCTAAATCTTCCTCAGTCGTGGACAGGCTTTGCAATATCTTGTCTGCAAGGGTCTTCCCCACCAATGCAAAGTAACTATTGCAGGAGTTCAAAGATCCCTTGACAGATCTAGCGGAGGTCATTAGTTCTTGAGGGGACGCGCTTTTTTTCGTTGGCATCTCGGTTATGTCCTTAATGGTGCTCCATAATTTTTTAGGGTTATGTTGATTTTCTTGCAGTTGTCTGCTGTTATAATTGTTCCTTACTTTTCTAAGAAGATCGACCAGGAAATTCCTATACCTCGTGTAAGAAAGTTTCAGTGTTTCGTTGTTCGGGTCTTGTTTTACTTGCAAGTGTAGTTTATCTTTGAAGCGCGTGCAACGCATCAAACCGGGTGTAATCCAGGGCTTCATTTATAAACTTTGTACGACTTTTCTTGTTATTTTGGGTATTTCTTGAGGTAGCCGCACTGAGGATATCTTCAAAGGCTTTGAGTGCTTCATTGACATCTTGACTACACGTGACAGGAGACCAGTCTTTGTTGTCAAGATCTAATTTCAATTTTTCGAAGTTAACTTTTTGGGTAACTTTTCTAGTGCTTTTGTTACCAGTTTCCGTTTTGGTGTTAATTCCAACCATAACAATATCGTGATCTGTCAATGAAGATTTGGCAACGATACCAATCGCTGACCCACAGCTTTTTACGTAAGCATGATCTAGGCAGGTGTTTCCTCGGGTTGGCTTTGTGATCGCAGGTAACAATGCGTGCTGTGCCATTAGGCACTGGTACTCGGCGTTGTCTCCACTTGGGTTGTCCACCAGTATGTCAATGTTTAAATCGCCCGTGATTACCAGCACCGATTTCGACTTGACTTGACTCAAGTGCTCATCTAGTGACGATAAGAAGTTTGTTAAACTACTAAAAGAAGGGGAGCGGTAAATCCCGAATAGATTAATAGACCCACCCAGACGAATCATTAGGCAGTTTGCATCGTCTATATCAGGCTCAGTAACCACGACCTCATGACATTCCTTAACATAAATTATGACACCTCCAGCTTTATTTATAAATTTCGTTGATCGAAATGAGTTATATCCGTTAAGACTTCTTATAACAGAGTTTTCGTTCAACCAGCATTCTGTGAGGATCATAGCATCATATTCGATATTTAAACGTTTTAAGGCTACAACGAAATGATCAAAGTTTTTTTGCATACTTCTGATATTTACTGTAACAATTTTAAAGTTATAGGCCTTTGTTATTAGATCCTGGCAGTGTTCCAGCTCGTTCAATAAGTGACAGGTAATACACAAAGATTTTTCTATATTCTCATGAACTACTAAGTTATCCACGGATAAAAAAGATCAAAAAGTAATAAATAATTTACGAAGATATGTTTGCTTCTGTCACTTAATCCACGATACCACTGGAACCTACAATGCTTGGAATTAGAACGTATTATTTTATGTGAAGTGTATGAGAAATGTGTACAAAAGTGTGTAACCGATAAATGAATGTGAAAATAAAAGTGATAGTAGGATATCAGCAAGTTTACATGCGATGCAATTGATATGATAACCAGGAAGCGACTCAAAATTAAGGAACCAAAAACAGAAATTAAGGTAAAAGTAGCTCGAGAACACGAATTACACAAAAAAATATGGTCTGCGAGTCTAAGCAAAATTCCATGACTACAAATTTGTTTGTTGAGCATCTTGCGCTGAGGACTCTTTTTGGTTTGGCTGGTTGAAATAAAGTTCGATGTCTGCTGCATTGCGAACTCGAATAGCAGGTGCACCTTCCTTTTTCCTAATGTTGATTTGTCCATTCTTAACCCAGCAGAACTTGAAACCGCTCTCAATAGCTTTGGACCTGGCTTCACGAAAAAGAAGTCGGTTCTGCTTGGTAAGATGTTCGTTGATGTAAACATTGCTAGCGCTTCCTTCTATGTTTAGATCAGTGCTGTTTAATTTACGTCTGGATTTTGATGCTTTGATTAGTTCGCTCCGCTTTGCACGGCGGGTCAGACGCACAATTATTGGTCGTGGTAATTTAGGAGTATGGTCACTATCTGTGCTAAATTGACGTTTACCGGCGCGGGTCACCCAACCCAGTCGATATCGGAGTCTTTGAGCTCTACTCCGATCTTAGTGGCTGTCAATAATGCGATGTGCTGTAAGTTTTCATTCGCGGACTCACCTATTCCCATTATTTCTATCTCATAGGACAAGGAGACCTGTGCTTGCGAGTTTATTTCTTCTTTGAGATGGGAAACGGAGTTTTCGAGGTCAAGGATTGTTTTCCTTTGTTTCTCTTCGATCTCGACATTGACATGGCATGGCTGTGATTGTAAATCCTGTAACTCCTTCTGCAGGCGGCAGATCATTTCGGCGTTCGCAGTTTTCTCTTTTTCCAATATTGAGACCTTAGTAGATGTATCCTCATATTGTTTTTTATAGAGATAAAACTACGTTCTATTTCAGAATTTGCCTTCTCGATAGAAAGGCATTGCTCTTTAAGAGCAGCAACATCGCTGACCAGCTTGGTAAGAGTAGCTTCTTGATCATTTTTCCAAACGTTGAAGAACAGTTCATGCTCGGCTTTCCAGTTTGTCAACATTTCCAGTAATTCCGTTTTGAAGGCACTAAATGCAGGTGTTATGTCACGGTCTCCTTCCTTAGTTGGAGAATCTTCGAGACGTTGACGCTTGTTGCCCCGTGCAGTGACGTTACTTCCCTCAGAATTGTCGATCAAGGCAGATGGCAAGTCTGATTCAGACAGTGACTGATTGGGTGGAGTTCTTTGCATTTTGAGTAAATTTAGGAACTTTGTGCGAATGTGATTAAAATTTATATTTAATTTAATTAATAAAAAATAATAATACAAAAAAAAAAATACAAGAAATGAAATTGAAATGAAAAAAAAAACAGAATAAGATTGAATCGGTGTGTGGGAATCGAACTCGCGCACAATCGCGTTCACCGTCAGCGTACCGCGTTACGCCGCGGAACCAGCCAGTCGTTAGAACTTAATTCCAATTAGGTGATTAATAAACTGCGCGAAGTGTTTACGATCAGGAGCAAACTCAGTGATTGCTTTGTTTAGTTAACGAGTTCAAAGTCCAAAAAGTCACCAGTTTTGTCCATTTTTGTTTTAAAATTGATCACACACGGGTTTAACGTTCGTATTTCACTATTGTTTTGCACACTATTATCACTCGTGTATTGTAGACTGTGGATTTGTACTTTTGTAGTAGTTTGATGCACTTTTTACTCAAACTTACTAATACGTACTATTTGTCTCCTTGGCTCCTCGTTTCTTCTTAGGTACTGCTTGTTGTTCTACCACCTTAGTTGTTGGCACAGTGAATGGCACATACTCTTGTAAACCTGATTCAGATCCTTCAAGACCGCTATTGGGTAGAATTACCGGTTCTAACTCTGTAAGTATACAAAAACAGTAATATTGAATGCTGTTTGTTCTTTGTTTTTTTTTTTATTTTAAGTTTGCGTGCTCTTGAGGATCACGCCTGATGGAAAAATATGGATGGCGTCTATGAAGGAACAAGTCTGCCCAGATGATGCCTGCTCACTCATTAGCGGATTACTTGAGAATGGTTAAGCCGATAGCTTAATTACTATTTGTTTATACTAGTAATACTTCGACTTAGATTTTTTAGGGAAGACAAATTGGAAAAGCTGCCGAGAAAATTAGGGAAAATTTAAATTACTAAACAGGAAAAGGTCTGACACGTCAGTGGGTTATTGATATTTCTTTAATTTCAATAGGTAACGTGGTTCTTTGTAAAGCCAGTAAATCTAACAAACGTAATTGTAACGGTGAAAATAATTTTTACCAAATTCTACCTTTAAGAAGACAAAGCCCATATATTTTCGCTAAAATGTACGGAGTTTGGCCAAAATGTCCATCACTGTCGTGACCCCTCTGTATGCCATGGAATATTGTAATAAGTGAGAAATAACTAGAACGAAACACTCCCATTTAAAACAATATGTCAGTGAAAGATTTTACCTAAATAAATTAGCTCCAAATACATTACCCACGTGTTGTGTATCGATATAGAAAACAAATTAAACAAATAAATAATAGCTAAAAAAAATACACTTCCATAGAAACCTATCCAGAAGTAGAAAATAATGGAAAAAGCGTGTGGTGCTTATTGAGGGATTTTTAATTGATACTAAGCACCTCACGCTTTTTTCCATTATTAAGTGTTTTTATGGTGTTTCGAATTTTGTGACGTATGGCAGCGTAGTTTTTGAAGAAAGATTTTTTTGCTTTCCTAATAACTCCGGCAAGGATAAACACAAAAAGCACAAATTTATAAAATTATTGTATTGTCGGCGGTTCTTGATAAGTATGCCAAACGAGTTAATTCGACATTTTAAAGGAGTTCAAAATCATGCTCAAGTTTTCCGTTACATAGGCACATACTAACATACGTATGAACTAATAAAAGCGTGTTCAAAACTTCCTTTTTTTATTAAGACGCTATCAAGTTCCAAATGCTGTGGTAGAAATTTGGAAATTTAATTTTATCGTACGATATTGTTTATTGATCATTATTATTCTACGGTCTTAAAAACATACCATGAGGTTGATGTTCCTCCTCTGTCTTAATTGTCTCATACTGGAGCTCACTATCAGCTGGTAATTCTTCTTTCTTAACAATGGTTTCTGTTCTTACAACATGAACTATATCTATGTTCTCTGTTGCACTTTTAATAAACCCGCCGCGAACTTTTAACTGGTAAAGGTTTAAAAAAGGATTTGGCTGTAAAAAGACGATTATAGCATTAGGTAAATAAAAATTAGGTTTAATATAAAAAAATGGGGGCGTTGTGTAGACTTTACACAACCCCCCCCCCCTTTTTTCTGGGTCTCTTAATACCCCCCTTAAGGCCTGCAGCGCCCACAAGGGGGCGTTATCGCCCACTTTGGGAAAGGCTATTCTAGAGTAAAAAATCGACAGAAGCACCAGGCCACCACCACCACTAGATTGGGCACGCCACAAATGCGGCGGTAAGTCCCCTTTTGAGGAGTGGATAGAGAGGCGCCACGGCATCCTCACTTTCCGCCTGACGCAGGTCCTCACCGGGCATGGGTGCTTTGGTGGGTTCCTATTCAGGATAAAGCGGGAAGAAACGCCCGAGTGTTTCCATTGCGAGGATCGTCTGGAGGACACGGTGGAGGTGTGCCCTGCCTGGGCGGAGCACCGTCGTGTCTTCGTGGAGGCGATCAGCGGCGGCGACCTCTCGCGTCCGGCCCTGGTGCGAGCCATGGTACGGAGCGAGAGGGAATGGGAACCCATCACCTCCTTCTACGAAGCAGTAAAGCTAGCGAGGAAGAAGGCGGGGCGCGTGAGGGAGTGGCAGTCTCTGCGTCCTCACGTCCCTATCTGCCGCAGAAGGAGACGCCCCGGGCGTCGGGAGTCAATAGCGGACTCCCGGCCACCGTAGGCGCGAGCTTGCGGGCGACGAGCAATGGGTAGCTCGCCGTCCGGTAAGGACCAGGCTCAGGTCAACGGCGCGTTGTGTTCCACGCGCGCCTCAAAGAGACGTCAGCAATACTGAAGGGGTCTGGTAGGACTGATGCCTGCCAGGGTCGCGAGATTCGTTCGAAAAACTTACCGTGGCCCTGGCATATGAAGGAACACGGGTGGGTTTTAGTCAGTAAAACTCTGACATACCCTCCCGCTCTGCCCAGAGCGAGAGAAGACTTTTGATGATTTCCCAACAAAAAAAAAAAGGCCACTAGATGCATACGAACAGATGTTACATCACATCTGCCGATAGTTCCAGGACTGGTTGCCGATATTATAAAACACAAAAAAATAAACTAAGAATAAAGAATACCTCACCTCATAATCCTCATTCAACATCTCAGCTAACCGCTCTTCCGCTACCAGACATTGTCTCAGTAATTCGTAACATTGCTTCAGTTTAGCGTAGCAGAAGAAACAAGCGAGAATCGGTCTTCGGTCTTCAGTTACAAACTGCAATAAAACTTGTCTTTTACTTTTTATCTAGGTATGCTATTTTATATTTTATAATATTTTATTTATAATATTATAAAGCTGAAGAGTTTGTTTGTTTGATTGAACGCGCTAATCTCAGGAACCACTGGTCCGAATTGAAAGAATCTTTTTGTGTTGGGTAGCCTATTTATTGAGGGAGGTTATAGGCTATATAACATCACGCTACAACTAAGAGGAGCGGAGCAGTAATGAAAAATGTTGCAAAAACGGGAAAAAATTATTCCTTTTGAGAGTTTCCGTTGCGTGCGCTGCGTAAACGGTTAAAGTAACGCAAAAATCATGTAGGTATGACGGAATTGTTCCTTTTAAAAAGTCTAAAAAAAAGTCCGCGAGAGCATTGTCTATCTTTTAAGGTTGACTCACTATAACTCAAAAGGAGCGAGCAGCAACGAAAAGTGTATGAAAACTAGCAGGCAAATCGATGCAACGGGAAGGGTCAGGGGAGCAAAAATTTGACGCGGACGAAGTCGCGGGCAGAAGCTAGTACTTAATATTATAAAGCTGAAGAGTTTGTTTTTTTGATTGAACGCGCTAATCTCAGGAACTACTGGCCCGAATTGAAAAATTCTTTTTGTGTTGGGTAGCCTATTTATCGAGGAAGGCTATAGGCTATATAACATCACGCTACAACTAAGGGGAGCGGAGCAGTAATGAAAAATGTTGCAAAAACGGGGAAAATCACACGGGTAGGCGATTCGACGCGACGGGAAGGGTCGAGGGAACAAGAAATTTTACGCGGACGAAATCGCGGGCAGAAGCTAGTGTATTATAATGATGAATAAATACTCAGACCACACTACAATCCTATTGATATATTGTAATACTGTCCAAGGCCAAAGCCAACAGTTGGTCGTCAGTACTGCTTTCCTACGCCTCACTACATACCGAGTAGGCATGCTTAGTTTTTATTTCAGTTTAAGATTAATAATAATAGACTGAGAATCTATTACATTAAACTGGTTTAACATTCAAATCAACCAAACCGCACTGGGCGCACAAATGCATTATGGCCCAGTCCCTCAGTACAAGAGGAGGCCTGTGTCCGTGCAGTGCGGACATTATTTTGCATATAATGCGGCAGCTGATGAAACTTATAATTACATAAGACATTCCTCCAAAGTGCCCACCCTTTACCACTTCTTAGCGCTTTATCTGGGAGGAAGATGAAATGGAGCAAAAAAGTGCTATTCAGCATAGCTGTCTGTTAAGTTAGAACAGCTTGATTCTACATGGTAGTATGCAAAGTAATTAACATTACAAAACACAGAAATAGAAAATATTTTATATTAAATATTGATCTTAAGTGATAATAAATTTAATTGATCACTACTCCTATAATTTTGACACATAAACTATATTCTCCATATTATTTTTGCTGGTAACTACACAAATTTTTCAACCACAATGAAGTAACTGAAGGGGTAGATTATTTATTAGTTCTGCTATTGGTTTCATCAGAACATTTTTGAAAAAGAAAGTACTTCTCAATCAGAAATTATATTACATTGATACTTCCCATGTTTTAACCCTTAAATGCATGATTTTTTTATTTATAATTTAAAAAAAATGTACGCGATGCCTTATGGTATGGGAATTCATGGAAAAATATTTTTTAAAAAATATTCGAGATTTTTAAGTCCGTCATATTCTTCATGTTGCCTCTGTAGGATACAGCATACACTATGCTACATGTGGCCTGCATAAAAGAATTTCGAAGGTTTAGTGGTCATTCTCTACTCAATATATATCATTTATGAAAACGATATACAAATAAAACAGCATAACTTTCCATGAAAAATTCAATAAAAATGTCTTCACAACAATAATTCACCAGCAACTTTTTCAAATCGCAGTCTGCCAAATAGTTGCATTTATCAAATTCAAATACGTAGAAGAAATCCAGTGCCGCAAACATAAGAATCTATACTAATATTATAAAGGTGAAGAGTTTGTTTGTTTGATTGAACGCGCTAATCTCAGGTTGAACGCGTTAATCAGTGTTGGGTAGCCCATTTATTGAGGAAGGCTATAGGCTATATAACATCACGCTACGGTCAAAAAGAGCGGAGCAGCACCCGACAAATGGACGAAAACTGGTAGGCAATTCGATGCGACGACAATTTTTTTTTTTAGGCAAAGGTGCATGACATTCTTCCCCCAGAATATTATGTAGTCTGCGTCCTACATTATGAATTTATGGGTTAAAAATACTTGAAATAAAAAATTAAATAATCAACTTACTGGAGTATCAGTCAGCTTCTCATATACTATAAATAAGTTCCTGTGAGCCACTATGTACATCCTCACATCCTTCACTAAACATATCCTACACATGGCCAGTTTATTCATATTTTAACTCAAAAAGTACTTAAGTACTTCTACAAGTCGGTTGAGTTTCAGTTATATGCAATTCAGTGGTAGATTTCTAGTTATGTAGTTAGCTGAAACAACAAGACAACTTTTGTTAGTAAACATAGAATTTTGTTCTGTTTTTAAAGATATATGTATGATATATTCAAAACACCACGAATCAAAATATTATATTTACAAAGTTATTGCTTCACATCATAATACTTTTTGATTTTGTTTACATTATAGTTCCATAATCCCTAAGTACTATAAAATATCTACACCGAACAATTGTTTTTTCAAACCAATAATTGATTTAATCATCCAAGATAGTGTCTAGGGTAATTATTTCTATAGTTCCACTTAGAAAAACGTGGAACCATTAGTTGTTTGTACCAAACGAAGGTGGCTGAAATCAGTTGATGATCAACACTTTTAGTGCCCAGCACCTGGCTCCCGGGTTGAACGATAATTCATTTGCATGCTGACAAATCACCTCCGAGTCCTACGTAAAGGTACTTATGAATGTCTTGCGACCATGCCCAGCACCCGCCTACCGGGTGCAAATCACAAAAATGTTACTGGGTACTGAAAATGTTAATCTCTAATTAAAAGTCTGGTAGTTAAAATCTTAGGCTTTAGTGTCAAACAGCGCTAATTCAATGTTCCCGAGTCATGCCCTTTCACATATTTATTTTTCTTCCATACCTCTCTATTAGTCGTCATATCGGTTGTCATCCCGGTTTCTAACCTTATTATCATTCACACAGTCTATTCATTGTTTCTGTGGTTTACACCCACTTATAGTGTCATCGGCAACCAAATTCAAAACTTTCCTTACAACATTTTTACCATTCCTCCACATCACATGCCCATACCATTACAACCAATTTCCACACAACTTTTCAGTTGCCGAGGCCACTTATAGACTTCCTATTTTGTACCTGTTTCTACCCATTTTTGTAAAATTACACATTCCTCTTGGCATTCTCATGTCAGCTGCATTCATGTCTGTTTTAAAGTCTAGACATAATCTTGGTCAAATCATGTAAAGACCATGTAGATTATGACTGAAATGGACTTTTGAGGAACTTATCAGATCTAACCATTTTTAGAAAACACAATTTTCCAATATCATGTGGGTACACCACTAATTACCACACTGTACTTACTTACACTTCTAAGCTCAAGTATTCTATATCGATATAATTTATATTTCATCTTCAATTATTCTTAAATCATAGAGTAAACAAAACACACCACATTTATTTCAAAACCTTAAAATTCTGTTTTTCTTCTCGATCACATGTTTCGATTGACTGTCAGTTAATGTTCAAAGAAACATCACCCTTGCTGAGCTATTCTTCGCTAAACTCACAGCCTGAGTATTGACTTGCCTTGATTTGGAAAATAAAAACATTATGCTTTTTTAAATCTCAAACAATAATGGTATAAAAAGCGTGTGACTTACCCTTTCTAAAATTCACTTGTTCTTTCCAATCACTGATTTCAATAGAGTGTAAAGTTCAATACGAATGCTAACGTGCCGGCTTGCCCTCAGTTCAATCAAACACTAAAATAAATAAATGATGCTCTGTGACCAAACTGTCGAGATAAGAAATTTTGATATGTTTGAAACCACCTACTATTTTACTCTGCAGCACTGATGATAACTTTTCAAACATTGTGAATTACCGTGGGCAGTGCTGCCAACCGAGTAAATTGTATGTTATATGTGCCAACAACTAAAAACAAAAAAAAAAAACGGTCAAGTGCGAGCTCTCACATATCTATACTTAATATTATAAGCTGAAGAGTTTGTTTGTTTGAACGCGGTAATCTCAGGAACTCCTGGTCCGAATTGAAAAATTCAATTTGTGTTGGGTAGGCTATTTATTGAGGACGGATATTATAAGCTATATAACATCACGCTACAACCAAAAGGAGCGGAGCAGCAACGAAAAATGCATGAAAACTGGCAGGCAATTCGATGCGACGGGAAGGGTCAGGGGGTCCTGGAAAATTTAACGCGGACGAAGGCACGTGCAAAAGCTAGTATATAATATTATAATATATTAATATAAAATATTATAAAGCTGAAGAGTTTGTTTGATTGAACGCACTAATCTCAGAAACTACTGGTCGGAAAAGAAAAAAATATTTTTGTGTTGGGTAGCCCATTTATTGAGGAAGGCTAGCAATACGCTATATAACATCACGCTAAAGTTAAAAGGAGCGGGGCAACAAACGAAAAATGGACGAAACCTGGCAGGCAATTCGATGCGACGGGAAGGGGAGCGAAAATTTGACGCGGACGAAGTCGCGGGCTGAAGCTAGTATTTTAAATAAGAAGATTGTTTCCATTACTTTTTGCGATTGGGATCATAATGTTTTGTTTTGGGTCACATATATCTTAATCTTGAATGTATTAGAAATTGTGGTTTGGGCTAACCTAACCAAAGAAGTAGAAGAGTCGTGTATGTTTGTGGGTTCGGTCGGGATGGCTTTTAGATCAAGGAAACTGCGTTAGACTGTTCTATTTTTATTATATAAGTAGCACTGTGCACATATATGAACCAGGTTGACCATTGAGAGCCCTTATACAATCATTATATTTTATTAAACCATAGACTTTTTTTTTTTTTTTTTTTTTTTTTTTTTTTTTTTTTTTTTTTTTTTTTTTTTTTTTTTGGTTCTTTTCGTCCCTCTTTGGGACAGGCAAAGGGAGCTGAACCCATACAGCCAAGTCTGATTTAGTTTTCTTTTTCTTCCAATTCTTCTTTTTTTTTTCTTTCTTGTCTTTCTATAATATAATCAAGGCCGAAACCATGTCTTCTTTATTCAATGTCTTCAATATCCAATAGTCAGGCCGAAACCAAGTCTTATTTTTATCAATGTCTTCAATAACCAATAGTTAGGCGTAAGCCAAGTCTTCTTTTAATATATTCAAGTTCAGTACCTTTTGTTAGACCGGAGCCGAGTCTTCTTTCATGTTTTATTTAATATTATCTCAATATCTCAATATCATATAATTTTATGTCAAAAGTGTAGTAGTTGTCAAATTCAAATTTCATCAACAGTTGATACAATAAAATCGTAAATTGGTAAAAAACAATCTTTTTTCGTCAAAAGTTGCTGAAGCGAGCGCGGGATATCTTCAGCATTTTCATAAATACCTAGCAGGCAATCAACTAAAATGATCCTTTGAAGAGCAAAATTAGGACAATCAAATACAATGTGATCCAATGTTTGTATAGCAGAATTACAATAATCACAATTTGGGGAAGACAGAATGCCAATTCTAAACAGATGTGCATTAAATCGACAGTGACCTAGCCGTAGACGACAAATCGTTGTATAAAACTTTCTGTTCCGATAGATATTTTCTCCTGTAAACCAAGGAGGAGAAATCTTTGTTTTAATTTCAGCTAGCCACTTTCCTTTGGTTTCAACTACATGCTGCCAGAAATTGTGAAATTCACGTGCCAGTTTTGATTTGAAATAAGTCAACGCATCTGAATTTGGAATGGGCTTATGCAAAATTGGACATTCCTGATGATGATTAACAATGAATTTAGCCAGGTAATCAACTTGTTAATTTCCAACTACCCCGATATGTGAAGGAGTCCAGAAAAGGACGATATCTTTGAACTTATGTAAATTATTGTATTTTTCTCTGATATTATAAATTATGTAACTTGTTTTTGCATTACAACTGGGATTTTCTAGTGCTCTCAATACACTCATACTATCAGTGATAATAATCCATTTATTTTCTTGCCTAGTCTCAATATACTCTAAAGCACTGAGTATTGCCATAGCCTCTGCTGTATACGCAGTTGCTACTGAAGACAACCTATTTCCAAACCCACTTCGAGCCTGAACGTCATAAATAGCCATAGATACAGCATTATCATTTTTTGAGCCATCTGTGTACAATTGATTGTAACCATTCCATTCCTCAAGCATTCTGTAAACATCCTCTTTAAACTTCAAAGATTCATTAATTACTATTTTAAATGGACAATACTTTGATTCATAGGAATATAAATAACAAGGCCAAATGGATTAAACCATAGACTACAGCAGTGTATACAAGTTTTGACGTTGAGCGAGCACTGTTTGCGCGCTCACAAGCGTTCCGTATTGTGACAGTTCTCAACTGTCATAAACGTGATTTCAAAATTGGAACGACAATTTATTGATGTGAGCGCTGTGAGTGATATTTTCTTTTTCGGAAAGCAGCCGTAGTGTCTCTGTGCAGTCTGTGCCAGGGAACACTACTGTTTTCGATCGTTTTTTATGATTGACTAGCTTGTGCCCGCGGCTTCGCCCGCGTGGATGTCGGATATTAAAGCAGGTATTTTTCTAAAATAAAAGAACAATTCTAAAATAAAAGTAGCCTAAGTTACTCCTTTTTACATCAGCTATCTGCCAGTGAAAGTCCCGTCAAAATCGGACCAGCCATTTCAGAGATTAGCCGGAATAAACAGACAGACAGACAGACAGACAGACAGACAGACAAAAATTGTAAAAAAATGTTGTTTTGGTATATGTACCGTGTATACATTCATATACACTTAGTAAAAAGTGGTTATTTTAATATTAAAACTTTTTAACATAAAATTAAACCGCCGAAAAAACTGAAAAGCAAAAAATAATAAACCTTAAAATTATGAGTCGGCGCTTTGAGTGATCTTAGTTCATTGATTTTTCAGCACCGACTCAAAATTTTAAGGTTTATTATTTTTTGCTATTCAGTTTTTTCGGCGGTTTAATTTTTTGTTAAAAAGTTTTTATTTTAATTTTTTTTTTGTGGCTTTAATGGACTCATAATACTCGGCAAGGTATACTCTATCCAATAAAAAAAGAATTATAAAAATCGGACTACTTTGTATAAAGTTATGTGTGGTTATACATTACAATCAGTGAGTGAACAATCAATCATCCCCTGTATTCCGACCCTTAGCGTTCGATTTTGTTTTCCAAATTTATATGGGACCACCTTGGGAGTATACCCTTTCAAATAAAAAAAGAATTATCACAATCGGACAACTATGTAAAAAGTTGTGCGTGGACATACATAAAAAAAAAAAATACGCGTCCAATTGATAACCTCCTCCGTTTTTTTTCGTCGGTTGAAAAACAGACACTCCAATTTTTATTATTTGTATGTATGTATAGAGTATAGATGAATAGAAGATGTCTAGATTTGCTGCTTTTTTAGTTTATGTAACTAAATGGTTCCAACGCGACTTTCCAATTTTTTTCTTTTTTTCGTATCACAAGGCTGTGCTTTTTGAACTGTAATAGGTAAACAGTTTACCTTTTCACAGATTGCGAACTACCATGACCGCAATAGCAAACAATAATGGAAAGAATCTTCTTTTCTATACAAATAAATAAAACTGAAGTGTCTGTTTGTAAGTTCAAATTAACAGCTTTTCACTAAGTGCAAATTATGAAAGTAAATACGGTACTTACACCAAAAAATCATTTTTTTAAACTTTTGTCTATCTGTCTGTTTGTTCCGGCTAATCTCTGAAATGGATTGACTGATTTTGACGGGACTTTTATTGGCAGGTAGCTGGTGTAATAAGGAGTAACTTAAGCTACTTTTATTTAGAAAAAATCTTTTATTTTCGAAAAATACTTGCGTTAATTTCCGACATCCACGTGGGCGGAGCCGCGGGCAAAAGCTAGTTTAAAATATATGTGTGAGCCCGCCTCGCACTTGACTGCTTTTTTTAAGTTGGTGGTAGACTTAACATATTTACTCTGTTGGCAACACTGCCCACGGTAATTTACGGTGTTTACTAGAGTTCTCTTTCGACTTTCAGTTCAGTGTATTGTGAAAGTTTCAAAGTGAAAAATCTCTCATCTCGACATATTCGACAGTTTGGTCACATAGCATCGTTTATTAATTTTAGTGTTTGATTGAACTCAGGGCAGGTTAGCATCAGTATTGAACTTTATAGCCTATTGAAATCAGTGATCGAAAAGAACAACAGAATTTTATAAAGAGTTTTATTATTAACGAAAACCGGTAAGTCATACGCCCTTTATACTATTATTGTTAAAGATTTAAAAAAGTTTGTAGTTTCCAAATCAAGGCAAGTCATTACTCAGGCTGTGAGTTTAGCGAAGAATAGCAAAGCAAGGGTGATGTTCCTTTGAAAATTAACTGACAGTCAATCGAAATATGTGATCGAGAAGAAGAACAGAATCATAGGGTTTTGAAATAAACGTGGTGTTTTTTGTTTACTCTGTGATTTAAGAATAGTTGAAGATGAAACGTAAATTATCGATGTAGAATAATTGAGCTTACAAGACAGTGTAAGTAAATACAGTGTGGTAATCATTGGTGTACCCACATGATAGGTATCGGAATTGTGTTTTCTAATAATGGTTAGACCTGTTTTGCACTCTTGTATGGGTCAAAATGTTAGGCCTCAAAAGAAATAAATGAAAGGCAATTAATTGTATAAGCTCCTCAAAAGATGATTTCAGTCACTAATCTACATGGTCTTTACATAATTTGGCCAAGATTATGTCTAGACTTTAAAAGAGACATGCATGCAGCTGACATAGGTAAGAATGCCAAGGGGAATGTGTGATTTTACAAAAATGGATAGAAACAAGAAACAGGTACAAAATAGGAAGTCTATAAGTGGCCCTGGCAACTGAAAAGTTGTGTGGAAATTGGTTGTAATGGTATGGGCATGTGATGCGGAGGAATGGGAAAAATGAAGTTAGAATATGGTTGCCGCTGACACTATCAGTAAGTGTAGACCAGGGATGTTAGGGAGCTCCGTAACCGTAACCGAAACTACCGGATATCCGATATAAAAATTTATCCGTAACCATAACCGAATCTGAAATAAAAGTTTCGGATTTGTTAGTACATTTTTATTTTAGGTAGATTAGATAACACTCAATATATATTTATAATAATTTTTATTTTAAATAGCTGTAATAATTACTCACAGACTGATTGTAATTCCTACCAAATGGTGACATATAAATAAAACGATTTTATTAGCTATTTGTATTTTACTTTTGAAATTCCTTAAAAGTTTAATATCCGTAACCGAAATTATCCGAAACTAACGGATAATCCGAAATAATTTCATATCCGTATCCGTATCCGGTATAATAATCATTCCTACATCCGTATCCAATCCGTATCCGAAATTTCATATCCATAACATCCCTAGTGTAGACCACAGAAACAATGAATGGACTGTGTGAATGATGATACGTTTAGAAACTCGGATAACAACAATTTGTTATGCGATCTAAATCTGTAGCCATATGGGATTAACCATCAATCTGTGTTTGGCACTCAACATGTTAAATCACAATTAATGTTATGAAAAAAACAATTGTTCAGTGTAGATATTTAATAGTACTTTGGGATTATGGAACTAAACAATATCAAAAATAATTCTGATGTGATGCACTAACTTTGTAAATATAATATGTTAATTCGTGGTGTTTTGAATATGTCATACATATATCTTTAAAAACAGAACAAAATTCTATGTTTACTAACAAAAGTTGTCTTGTCGTTTCAGCTAACTACATAACTAAAATCTACCACTGAATTGCACAAAACTGAAACTCAACCGAGTTGTAGAAGTACTTCAAGTACTTTTTGAGTTAAAATATGAATAAACTGGCCATATGTAGGATATGTTTAGTGAAGGATGTGAGGATGTACATAGTGGCTCACAGGAACTTATTTATAGTATATGAGAAGCTGACTGATATTCCAGTAAGTTGATTATTTTTTTTTTTTATTTCAAGTATGTTTAAAATAAAAGATTGTCATTGTCGATCTAGAACAAAGTTATTTCTATTTATTTATTTTCTAATTTCTTATGTTAGCAGCACTGGATTTCTTTCGCATATTTGAATTTGATAACTGCAACTTTTTGGCAGACTGCGATTTGAAAAAGTTGCTGGGGAATTATTGTTCACAACACACATTTTTATTGGATTTTTCATGGAAAGTTATGCTGTTTTATTTGTATATCGTTTTCACAAATGATAAATATTGAGTAGAGAATGACCACTAAACCTTCGAAATTCTTTTATGCAGGCCACATGTAGCATAGTGTATGCTGTATCCTACAGAGGCAACATGAATAATATGACCAATCTTAAATATTTTTTTTTTTTTTAATATTTTATTTTCTAAAAAAAAATATGTTTTCATGAATTCCCATAGCATAAGACACCACATACATTTTTTTAAAATTATAAATAAAAAAATCATGCTTTTGAGGGTTAAACCATGGGAAGTATCAATGTAATAGTTCTGATTGAGAATTACTTTCTTTTTCAAAACTGTTCTGATGAAACCTATAGCAGAACTAATTAATAATCTTCTCCTTCAATTACTTCATTGTGGTTGAAAAATTTGTGTGGTTACCAGCAAAAATAATATGGAGAATATAGTTGATTTGTCAAAATTATGGGAGTAGTGATCAATTAAATTTATAATCCCATCAAAGACATAAATGTGAAATGAGAGCCAAGTTCAATATTATGATATATGCCTTGGTCAACAAGTCAACAAGACCTCAACAACAAAATAATTGAGATCTAAATGGGTGCCAAGTTCAATGGTCAGTCCTGAAATTTATTTATAACTACATAAAATATCATTTCTTCTTATAACTTATGCTAATATATTGTAGCCTAAGGTCTAACTTGGCTAGTTCTCATATACGAATTATTATGTTCGATGGCTAGTTTCTACCAGCAAGCCAAATTTTCGGAATAATAAAATAAGAACCGACAAGTAACAGGTTTAGAACTTGCGAAGACTATAATATAATTCGTATATGAAAACTAGCCAAAATATATTATCCTAAGTTATAAGAAGAAATGATATTTTTTGTAGTTACAAATAAATTTCAGGACTGACCATTGAACTTGGCACCCATTTAGATCTCAATTCTTTTGTCGTTGAAGTCAACAACCAAGGCATATATAATAATATTGAACTTAGCTCTCATTTCACATTTATGTTTTTGATGGGATATCATTACTTTTTGTACATAAATTATTAGTAGGTACTTATTTATAACAAAATTAATACCCAATGGTTTTTGTTATGTGTTCCTAATAGAATCAATTAAGTGAAAAATTATAATAGTATGATAAAAAATTACCAGTTTCTGATTTATTCCTTTGTATTCACCTAATTACCTATCTGCTTGCCAAATTTAAACTTTGTATTATAGGTCATTTGGAACTGGGCTTGAGTTTTGATCTATAGGTCAGTCAGTGATAAAAATGTCGATTTTTGGACGTTAATATCTAAATAACCGTTAGAGAAATGTTTATGAAATTTGGAGCACATATGTATCTCGCAAGTCTCACTATATAAGCCAAATTTGACACGTTTAAGTGAAATAGTTTTTGAGTTATGAGGGGGTCAAAAGTGGCTCCAAATGGTTCGTGTAATATTACACACGGTGCTGCTCGCCAGTTCTGTTTCTTGAACTTGGCTTGACACGCTACTGCGTGTCTAGATCACTTAAGATCAATATTTAATGTAAAATATTTTATGTTTCTTTGTTTTGTAATGTTAATTACTTTGCATACTATCATGTAGAATCAAGCTGTTCTAACTTAACAGACAGCTATGCTAAATAGCACTTTTTTGCTCTATTTCATCTTCCTCCCAGATAAAGCGCTAAGAAGTGGTAAAGGGTGCGTACTTTGGAGGAATGTCTTATGTAATTATAAGGTTCATCAGCTGCCGCATTATACGCAATATAATGTCCCCACTGCACGGACTGGACCATAATCACTGACCTCTATAAAATACGCTGGACTGGCTATCCCATACAAAATGACAACTATTTGCTGTGCCGATTCAAAGCGCCCCCAGTGAGAGTTCTAAGAACTAATAAGATTGCAAATGGCCGTTGTTTGTTGTATTTGAGCTAAGCGTCTCTGCGAAATAAAAAGTTTTCTAAAGTATTTACTGTGATTGTGATTTAGATTAAAGTGTTATAATAATGACAGTGATTATAACATAGCTTGTATTGTTCGTCCAACATGAAATCGTGCGTATATTGTAAAACACGATACGAAAAAGGCAGTGGTGTCACTTTTCACAAGTAAGTGTATCTAAATCATAAATACTTATTAGAAAACCGCTTAAAGCAGTGTATTTTTACAATAATAAACGTTTACGTTTATTATTGTAAAAATACACTGCTTCTGTTCGAGTTTACGGGATTTTACGAACATTTTTACTTAACCAATAACTTTTGTTAGGGATGTCAAAATTCATATCGATACTTTCGTAATATTATATTAAGATGTAAAAAAAAAACATGCTTAACAATAATGTTTATCATCTTTGTTAAAATAATAATACGCACATTATTATGATCTGTAATAATAGCAAAACACTTTAAGGTTTATTATTATTAGAGTCAATAACAAATAATTTAACACCTATGATTCATAATTCTCATTAAGTGTTCTATATAATTATAGATATACTATATTATTTTAATTTTTTACCCATACCTACTATAATGTTTCTTTTAATTACAGGTTCCCCTCCGATTACACTCTCAAACTTTGGTTAAAAAATATGAAGGTTGTCAATTGGACTCCAACCATGTATCATTATCTTTGTTCTAAACACTTCACGGATGGATGTTTCATAAAACATCAGTCACGGACTACATTGAAAAAATGCAGTATCCCCACAATATTTCTTGGTGAGTGTACATTCATAGTACCTAAGTAAATACTTTGTCGGTATCCAAGAAATATTATTGATTATCTTAATAAAATAAAACTTTTGTTTTTCTCAGAAACTAATTTGTCCTTGGTACAAACTGAGATGCTTAAAGACGCTGACCAACCAACGAGATACCAATGCCAGAGTGATATTGAAATGAACTTGGACCGCTGACCTGATGAGAGTCACTAGAATCCGATGTGGCGACGCTTGGGGGAGGCCTATGTCAAACAGTGGACGTCTTTCGGCTGAAATGATGATGATGACATACCTTTCCAAATTATTTTCAATGATATTTTCACTATCTAATCATCCTTCTTTGAATAATATAAGTAATGAAATATAATTTCTTGTTACAGTTCCAAGCACAAGTTACAACACAAGCAACTGTAGTACACCAAAGATATCTAGAACTTTAGCGGAAATCTGTTCTAGTGTAAAATTAGATCACCGCTACGAGAACACCCCAAAATCTTCCAAAATTAAATTGGAAAGGGTCAAAAGAGCCTTGAAAATGTCACAAGCCCGAATTAAAGTATTGTCTCAAAATGTGAAACGTATGAAAATTACCGTGTCTACTTTAAGATCTGTAATTGCTGATTTAAAAAAAAGAAAACTGGTATGTGATGAATGCTGAAAATATGCGTACTACGAAGAAATACCGCCTTGACGACGATGATCCATCCTCGTTACAAACCGAGTTAGGTGAATTTTTACATATATTTTGGGCTATACCCGACTCTAATATTAATGAGACTTCCAAACAATGCATTGGCTATATTGCAGGTTTTGTAATTCGATCGATTCGAAAAAAAATTAAATGTGATGAATGTTTAATGGCCTGTGAAGCTGTACCACTAGATGCAGTGTCAAATAGGAGAAATGGGGTAGCACTTATTATCCAAAAGCAGAGAGGTGGTTTAACTGTGCCCTCTGTGAGTGTAGTCAATATTTGTTTTATGGTGGAATCATTATTCCGACAAGCATGTAAATATAATAAAAATAAACCACCTATAGAGTTGAATTTTCCTGCAGTACTCACTGCAAAGGTAATAAGGAACCTCTTAACAAAAACAAATGAACTGTTTCCTGAGCTAGAAGATCATTTTAGAGATAGTTATGTCTCAGACAATTTTCACAGTCATTTAAATATTCTTTTAAAAGAAATAATAACTAAATATGTAAACATCCGTTTGTTCGCAGAAACAAAAAAATATTCTTTATTAATAACTGGAGAGAAGGTTAGACATTTTTTGACTCGGCAAATAATATGGGCTCGACAGTAAGTTTTAATTAAACAGTTATTAATCCATCACGAAATAAAAACTTCTACCGGCAACGTTCAGGACAATAATGTATCCATATTAACTAATTCTAGTGCAAAGCGTGCTAAAATAAATAAATTTAATGTTGATGATTTTACGAATGCTGAAAATATGCGTACTACGAAGAAATACCGCCTTGACGACGATGATCCATCCTCGTTACAAACCGAGTTAGGTGAATTTTTACATATATTTTGGGCAATACCCGACTCTAATATTAATGAGACTTCCAAACAATGCATTGGAAAACTTTTTATTTCGCAGAGACGCTTAGCTCAAATACAACAAACAACGGCCATTTGCAATCTTATTAGTGTCAAAAAAATATTCTTTATTAATAACTGGAGAGAAGGTTAGACATTTTTTGACTCGGCAAATAATATGGGCTCGACAGTAAGTTTTAATTTAATAAAATATGTGATTTCAGAATGCTTTTTTATTTCCCTGTCCCCCTCCCCTGCGGTAATTAAGTTGTTACAAGTTAATTACCGTAATTACAGACCTAATAAAAATTTATTGTCTCGTACCACATGGCGACATACGGTATCTGACGAGTAAAAGATAATCCCTTCCTTTAAAGAGTGCACGATACATAGAGCAACACGGACCACCGGCGGACCGGAGGGGAGACGCCATAGCGTTTTTTCCCGATACAAAACTGTCTGTCATTTTTTGCGGGGGGAAATCTGCTCTACCCACACTTTCTCAAATTCTCACACAAAAATAATCGTCTGTTGCTACGAAACTCACACATAAAAATTAAAGCATACACTAACAATTTCATACACACATAGATACATTATGTGTCGTTACAGTACAATGAGATGACGCAACTACATTGACAAGTTGCTTACAGCCGTGGTTGCAACTACTGTCGATACGCATTATCGATAAATTCAAGAACTCGGTTTAAAAAGTGATACAAAGATAGATATTATAATAAAGATTGACTTTATTTTTTTTAATCGGAATATTAGGTTTAAAAAGTGATACAAAGATATATATTATAATAAAGATTGACTTTATTTATTATGTACTACAATAATTATCATTTAACAAATAAAATTAAGGTTTACGTCATTTTAAAAACGAGTGGATGTGTATCTATCACCTTAGAGCATTTATATATACCATGCACGTTATATAAAACTAATTGAATGCGCGGCCGCCGCCAATATATATCGTATTGTGTCGAAAATAAGTTCTCTCCAAAAATGGTTAATTGTGCAGTTTCTAGCTGTAAAAATCGATCTGCTACTACAAATCTGCAAAACCATGGTGTTTCTTATCACATGAAAGTAAATGTTATGCGCCAATGTAGTTTTATTGAAGTACATTGTCGAAATCAACTTTATACCATTACGATAGAAAAATATAGTGGTACGTGAGTAGTATAAACGCAGTACAGGGGCATGGTTTGCATAGTGCTGCGACAATGTAAGTGAATGATAGGTAAAATAAAAGGTTTTTTCAATTATTTAAGCAGTATATTCAGTAATGAGTATGAATATACTCATTACTGAATATAATCAGGAATAGTGAGAGTGGCACTAATGGCATCATGAGATGATAGTCTGTCATTTGGTAGACTGAATGATTTTTGATGACTCTGGAAAATTAGATTTAAAACTATAAATTTTTCAAGTTGAGAAATCTAAACTTCATTTCACCACTATAACTAATGTGAACTACATCAGGTCGGCTGTTTTACCTTTTCCGTGATATAAAAAAAAACTTACGGGACAAATACAGTGTGGTGTTAGAGTTGGTTTGGTGCCCTCGACTAATCTCCTCCTATTGTTCGACAACACATGAAAGTCAGAGGTCTTGAAATGTTTTGAGCAAATGACACTATTTCTTGTGGGACTCCAGGTTAGTCTATTATTACAAAATTTCTTCCATATATCCCTTAAATTTGGATCTTTAGGAAACCTTCAATAAATAAAAAATATTATGTTTGAAGTTCACAATAAGTAATTTTAATAAAATGTGTTAACTCATACGTTTTATAATATTTTTAATTTAACGCTTTTTTTATACAACTATGTATATTAATATACAGCTTACAATATAATATTTTAAATAAATCAGAAAACTTAATCTCAAAAATGTCTCTGTATGGATATAGACTCCTTTGCCAAATTTATCGATAACTATCTACTAACAAACCAGTAACAACACTATCGCTCGGTGACAGCGTATTCTCGGAAATAGAATCGGATCAGTCGCTCGACCGATCCGCATATTGTATGAGGGCGAGCGGCTTGTGTTGGTAAACAAATCCGAAACAACACGACCGATGATTTTGTAATTTTTAAGTTTTATAGAAGTAAATAGGAATAATGTGATTAAAAATTACTTATATATGAAAGGTAACGCCATCTTTTTGTAAATTTGACGTGGCAGATCTCTTTTTGCAGCAAAATACAGAACAATTCGGCATTTTTGTAGGATGTCAATTTTGTCGCGCAACTAGATTTAGTCCACCGAGCAGTGCGGCTGCAACTAGTTTTATTGTACGCATAGGACCGCGTGGACTTGTACTTTGACAGAGGGGAACGCCTGCGTATGGCTACTCCCCTCTGGTCCGTGTTGCTCTATGGCACGATAAGACAATTAGAGGTACTTAATTTACTATTTTACAGAATTTTATTATTTATTGATCCGATAGTTAACTTTTATCCGTTAAAGGGCGAATTTCACCAAACTTTTATACCTAGAATAAGTCATATCCAGAGAATACATTTTGAATTTTTGACAGTTCATTCGTACTGAAACTGTCAAACGTCGATTTAATTCCCAGGATAAAAGATATCTGACGTTGCTAAAATCTGCCCTAAGGAGAACAAGGAAGGGGTCAACTTATTATGAATTACAGTCCATAAACAGTACTATATACTGCTATTTCAAGTTATGTTTTATATGTAAAATATCTGTTTATTACGACTATCTATAGTTCATTGGTTTAGTTAGGTACTCAACTAGTGCAGACATGTCTTTTTATTTGTGTTTTAGTAACAAAATATATGCCTATATTACTTGTTTTAAATTAATTATCTATGATTTTAGTAAATCCTAACGTATTTTATGTTATAAAACGTATTCCACGTTTTAAAAACATTACGTTTAGAAGACAACACGAATGTTACATGTTAATAATTATCTAAACCAATTTAATTTATAGAAAATAGTAACAAAAATAGCGTTGGTAATATTTCTATCATTGTAGTCGATATCAGAGAAGTTTTTATCGATAACAAACCATTTGTTGTACATCACTAGTATTAGTTCCATTCCCCCTCACTGCTGCCGTCAGCGCCAAAATGGCGATTTTCAAATAGGCACAATAAATTGATAGCGGTAGCCAGTCCAGCGTATTAGATAGAGGTCAGTGACCATAATGCATTTGCGGGCCCAGTGCGGTTTGGTTAATTTGAATGTTAAACCAGTTTATTGTAATGTTTAATAGATACTCAGTCTCTTTGGAATAACTGACTTTGATTGTAAGTGTGATAAGTAATAAGGAGATTCATTATACTTAAATATTAATCTTAAACTGAAATAAGAACTAAGAATGCCTACTCGGTATGTAGTGAGGCGAATGGAAAGCAATACTGACCACCAACTGTTGGCTTTGGCCTTGGACAGTATTACAATATATCAATAGGATTGTAGTGTGGTCTGAGTATTTATTCATCATATAATACATAAAAAGTAAACGACAAGTTTTATTGCAGTTTGTAACTGAAGACAGAAGACCGATTCTCGCTTGTTTCTTCTGCTACGCTAAACTGAAGCAATGTTACGAATTACTGAGACAATGTCTGGTAGCGGAAGAGCGGTTAGCTGAGATGTTGAATGAGGATTATGAGGTGAGGTATTCTTTATTCTTAGTTTATTTTTTTGTGTTTTATAATATCGGCAACCAGTCCTGGAACTATCGGCAGATGTGATGTAACATCTGTTCGTATGCATCTAGTGGCCTTTTTTTTTGGTTGGGAAATCATCAAATGTCTTCTCTGGCTCTGGGCAGAGCGGGAGGGCATGTCAGAGTTTTACTGACTAAAACCCACCCGTATTCCTTCAGTTGCTCATATGCCAGGGCCACGGTATGTTTTTCGAACGAATCACGCGATCCTGGCAGGCATCGATCCTAGCTGACCCCTTCAGTATTGCTGACAACTCTTTGAGGCGCGCGTGGAACACAACGCGCCGTTGACCTGAGCCTGGTCCTTACCGGACGGCGAGCTACCCATTGCTCGTCGCCCGCAAGCTCGCGCCTATGGTGGCCGGGAGTCCGCTATTGACTCCCGACGCCCGGGGCGTCTCCTCCTGCGGCAGCTAGGGATGTGAGGACGCAGAGACTGCCACTCCATCACGCGCCCAGCCTTCTTCTTCGCGAGCTTTACTGCTTCGCAGAAGGAGGTGATGGGTTCCCATTCCCTCTCGCTCCGTACCATGGCTCGCACCAGGGCCGGACGCGAGAGGTCGCCGCCGCTGATCGCCTCCACGAAGACACGACGGTGCTCCGCCCAGGCAGGGCACACCACCGTGTCCTCCAGACGATCCTCGCAATGGAAACACCCGGGCGTTTCTTCCCGCTTTATCCTGAATAGGAACCTACCAAAGCACCCGTGCCCGGTGAGGACCTGCGTCAGGCGGAAAGTGAGGATGCCGTGGCGCCTCTCTATCCACTCCTCAAAAGGGGACTTACCGCCGCATTTGTGGCGTGCCCAATCTAGTGGTGGTGGTGGCCTGGTGCTTCTGTCGATTTTATACTCTAGAATAGCCTTTCCCAAAGTGGGCGATAACGCCCCCTTGTGGGCGCTGCAGGCCTTAAGGGGGGTATTAAGAGACCCAGAAAAAGGGGGGGTTGTGTAGAGTCTACACAATGCCCCCATTTTTTATATTAAACCTAATTTTTATTTACCTAATACTATAATAAAAATATAATCGTCTTTTTACAGCCAAATCCTTTTTTAAACCTTTACCAGTTAAAAGTTCGCGGCGGGTTTATTAAAAGTGCAACAGAGAACATAGATATAGTTCATGTTGTAAGAACAGAAACCATTGTTAAGAAAGAAGAATTACCTGCTGATAGTGAGCTCCAGTATGAGACAATTAAGACAGAGGAGGAACATCAAACTCATGGTATGTTTTTAAGACCGTAGAATAATAATGATCAATAAATAATATCGTACGATAAAATTAAATTTCCAAATTTCTACCACAGCATTTGGAACTTGATAGCGTCTTAATAAAAAAAGGAAGTTTTTAACACGCTTTTATTAGCTTCATACGTATGTTAGTATGTGCCTATGTAACGGAAAACTTGAGCATGATTTTAAACTCCTTCAAAATGTCGAATTAACTCGAAATTTTTCATACTTATCAAGAACCGCCGACAATACAATAATTTTATAAATTTGTGCCTTTTGTGTTTATCAGGAAAGCAAAAAAAATCTTTCTTCAAAAACTACGCTGCCATACGTCACAAAATTCGAAACACCATAAAAACACTTAATAATGGAAAAAAGCGTGAGGTGCTTAGTATCAATTAGAAATCCCTCAATAAGCACTCCACGCTTTTTCCATTATTTTCTACTTTTGGATAGGTTTTCTATGGAAGTGTATTTTTTTTAGCTATTATTTATTTGTTTAATTTGTTTTCTATATCGATATACAACACGTGGGTAAAGTATTTGGAGCTAATTTATTTAGGTAAAATCTCTCACTGACATATTGTTTTAAATGGGAGTGTTTCGTTCTAGTTATTTCTCACTTATTACGATATTCCATGGCATACAGAGGGGTCACGACAGTGATGGACATTTTGGCCAAACTCCGTACATTTTAGCGAAAATATATGGGCTTTGTCTTCTTAAAGGTAGAATTTGGTAAAAATTATTTTCACCGTTACAATTACGTTTGTTAGATTTACTGGCTTTACAAAGAACCACGTTACCTATTGAAATTAAAGAAATATCAATAACCCACTGACGTGTCAGACCTTTTCCTGTTTAGTAATTTAAATTTTCCCTAATTTTCTCGGCAACTTTTCAAATTTGTCTTCCCTAAAAAATCTAAGTCGAAGTATTACTAGTACAAACAAATAGTAATTAAGCTATCGGTTTAGCCATTCTCAAGTAATCCGCTAATGAGTGAGCAGGCATCATCTGGGCAGACTTGTTCCTTCATAGACGCCACCCATATTTTTCCATCAGGCGTGATCCTCAAGAGCACGCAAACTCAGCAATAAAAAAACAAAGAACAAACAGCATTCATTATTATTTATAAAAAAGTTTTTCCTGTACTGTTTTTGTTTACTTACAGAGCTAGAACCGGTAATTCTACCCAATAGCGGTCTTGAAGGATCTGAATCAGGTTTACAAGAGTATGTGCCATTAACTGTGCCAACAACTAAGGTGGTAGAACAACAAGCAGTACCTAAGAAGAAACGAGGAGCCAAGGAGACAAATAGTACGTATTAGTTAGTTCATCTTGTGATATTATTTGTACGATGCCACGTCTAGTAGCTTAGTTACTTACACGGGTTGAAAGGAGCTACTGTTGTCCTATACTTTTAGTATTCAGGTAATGAAACTGAGTTTTGACATATCCAAGGTAAATATTGTGATACTTGAGAATTGTCTCTACGGAAAACCTTTATGTTTTAGTAATGAAATCAAGGCTCCTTTTTTAAATTGTATAAGCCCTTTTTTTCCTCTCCGCGACTTCGCCCGCGTGAAATTTCGTGTTGTGTTGCGCTGAGCCACCCCGAGGTGCGTCGCATCGCATCGCTTATCGAGCAGTTCTAGAGATTAGGGCGTTTTAACTAGAAAAACAAACTAGCTTTGTTATATTATAGTATATCGGCTTAGGTAAATAAGTATTTGGGCCAATTTTTAAATTCATAGGTGTCACGTCTTTTCTTTACACTAAATAATCTTACACTAAATAATCTTTATTATCAAAAAGCCAAACACAGTTTTCATCTCAGTCAACCATAAAACCGCTATTCTATGAAGTACAACGCTATACGTTATTTGAGACAGAGTGAACGTTTGTGTCTGTGCTAGTATAAACTGTGTTACAGACACAGGTGCCTTCCTCTTACAATTTGTTGCAATTTGTGTTTATGGAAATTTTCCAACATTGTACACGATCTTAAAAAGATTTATAATCACAGGGACGACTGTTGCGGAGAAACCGAAGCTAGATGATACAATGACAGCGGGGCCAACGAAAAAAGAAAAATCCAACTCGCATGTGAGCCGGATAGCTCAGAAACCTACATCCACCCGTGACTCTTACTTCCAGGAACCCTACAAATGTGATCAGAGTCATATTAATCGAATAATTAAAAATAAACAGCATAGTCGTTTGCAAATTTGTCAAAAACCCAGATGTGAACGTAGTTTTAGTCACAAGGGTAACTTAACGAAACACATTCGGATACACACTGGCGAAAAACCTTATGAATGTGCTGTATGTCAGCAACGTTTTACACAAAAATGTAATTTAATACAACATACTCGTGTACACACTGGTGAAAAACCTTTTAAGTGTGCTGTTTGTCCGAAAACTTTTCGTGCTAAGGGTACTTTAACATTACACACTCGTGTACACACTGGTGAAAAACCTTTTAAGTGTGGTGTTTGTCAGAAAAGTTTTAGTGCAAAGGGTGCTTTAACATTACATATTCTTGTACACACTGGTGAAAAACCTCATAAGTGTGATGTGTGTCAGAAAAGTTTTATTATAAAGAATACTTTAACAAGACATATTCGATTACATACTGGTGAAAAACCTTATAAATGTGATGTATGTCAGAAAAGTTATAGTGTAAAGGGTGCTTTAAAAAAACATATTTGTGGACACACTGGTGAAAAACCTTATAAGTGTGATATATGTCAGGAAAGTTTTAGAGTGAGGAGAAGTTTAACACAACATATTCGTGCACACACTGGTGAAAACTCTTATAAGTGTGATGAGTGTCATTGTAGTTATAAATTCAAAAGCAGTTTATTAAGACATATACGATTACATACTGATAAAAAACCTTAAAAGTGTGATATATGTCAGAAAGGTTATAGTGCAAAGTGTAGGTACTTTAATTAAGCATATTTGTCTACATACTGGTGAAAAACTCACAAGGATGCTGTTTGTTAGCGTAGTTTTAGCAACAAGGTGGTTCTAAAAGTTTTCTTATGCTGGTTTGGTAGTTCATTCAGCAGTCTTTGCTGGTAGTGGTAAGTACTTCTTGATGGCTGGTCAGTGACTAAAAAAGGTTACCGTCAGGGCTTAATCTTTGTTCAATTTTTCTCCAATGATAAATGGTTATCATGATTTATCCAAGTCTAGACCAGACTTGGATAAATGATGAAGATTTCTTAGAGGACCTTACCTCCATCTTTGACAAAAGTTTGGATCTTAGCTTAGTCTCTTTGTGTTATGGTTAATGATGAATGAAACCCTTCGATGGAACTGTGGCCATAGGCGAGCCTTTAGTCATGCACAATCACAGTCCGTCTGACACGTTGGCAACTTTTGCAACGAATGCATCAGGACTTTTGGTCTTTCGACCTAGATTTATTTGAAATTGGATTATTTAAAACCCTTTCTTTCACTGTGTTTTGTTAATAAAAAAGTTTAAATATTGTGTGTGTGTGTGATCATTTCTTTCCTTGCCTACCTACTAACAGCCACGGGGTACTAAAGAACCCAACAATTAAAAAATGCTGACCGCCTCTGGGTACTAGAGGCTCCTAACGACACGGTTGTAAAAAATGCCACTTGAAATCGACTAACACGTTCCGGCTTTACAAATAGATTCATAGAGCTGTTCTCTATGAAATGATTCAACGCACTAATAACATTTCGCAGCACTACTCACACAGAAAGGCAACCAAAAAAAATATTGAAGTTGTGTGTCATAGGGATGAGCAAGTGAAAAAATATATCGATATTTTTAAACAGTATCGGTAATTATCGAGTTAAAAACATCGATATATCGTCAGTTTTCGCATGATTATTGATACATATTCCCAAAGCATTCAAACTTCGTAAAAAAGAATAGAAGAAAATTGTATTTTTTATTAACCTTTTAAGCGCCACGACAAAAAAGCAAAATCGTGCCCTCAGCGTCAAGCTATAAATTCGTCCTACACTTTCAGTGCCGAGCACCCGGCTCCCGGGTCGAACGATAATTCGTTCGTATGCCGACAACTCGCATCCGAGTCCTACATATAAATAGTTATAAGTGTCTTGTGACCATGCCGAGCACCCGCCTACCGGGTGCAAATTATTACGTACTACTAGGGTTGCCAAAATAAGCTGAAGGATTAAAACAAAGGTGTCGGTTCCGTTTTTATGGAGCTTAAAGTTTGAAAACACAGGCGTCAACAAAGTATTTAAACGGTTCGTTTTTATGGAGCTTTAAAGTTTGAGAACACAGGCGTCAACAAAGTATTTAAAAACAAAAGAAGGCAAATGTTTCAATTTTTTCCTTATCTGCACGTGTTTTATTGCGGTAAAAACCATCGCTGAAGGTATAAACAATAAGAACAAAGGCGTCGGTTCATTTTTGTTTTAATAATTCACTGATCTTAGATAATTACTTGAGGCGAATCGCTTGAGCGAGTCGTAACCCGCGAAAATCAAGTTTTCTTATGTTTTGATAAATTTAACTTCGCGGATACAACTGCGGAGGCACCTTAGAGATATCCTGTAAGGTTCTCTTGGCGTAAGAGTTATGATTTTTTTAATAACTAGGAAAACAAACAAAAATACATAAAGAAAGAACAGTTCAATAAAAAAATTGGCGTTCGACAACCCTACCTGGCAGGCCGGTTGTAGGCGTGGCTTACTGAACTCGGATTCGGGTGCTGCGGCATGGGGTTCCCGTTACGTAACCATCACGCCGATGGACTCAACAGATGGGTTGTTATAGATTTGCGACACACATTTTATGGCATGCTAATTTTTATGCAATTTACGTACTTAGCAGTGAAAGTGTTAATACCTACAAAATAGTAGTGAGTTCGAAATTATATCGATAAAGCACTAACCATGAATTTTTTAACATATAGTATATTTTTAATAAAAGGTTACTATACCGGAAATATATAATAAAGGAGTTTTATTTCATCCCGCTTTGTCTTTCATGACAGAAATGATACGATATGTGTCACAGTTACGGCGTTAAATGCACAATTCAAAACAACAGTTGATAAAAGCAAGGCAATACCATCACAGCACTATGTTCAGTCATGACGTACTTTCTTGTCACCGTATGATGACATTGGCGTGGCTGGCACGGCTTTTCTTAATTTGCACTTCTGCACTAGAGATGCGCATCCGATATTTATGAATAATATCGAAATAATAAGTGTTATTTTATTTTAATGGTTTCGCTTTTTATATACAGTAGCAGCATTTTTATTTAATACAACTTGCTTCTGCCCGCGACTTCGTCCGCGTTATATTTATTGCTCCCTCAACCCATCCCGTCGCATCGTATGTATATTTTTTTATGTGAAAAAGAAAAGTATTGTTTTTACTATTGTCCACGCATTTTTTTTATATTATTATTAAAACCTTCCGAGGGCCTTAAGGCACATACAAAAAAAAAATGCCGAGTCGGTCGAGGCCTTCTCGAATTATGCGCTTCGCAACATTCATTTTTATTTATATAGATTTAAGTTTCTTTGTAAGAACAACCAGTAGATAATAATGCCTTAACGTACCGCCACATAGGTACTGGTGATAACTCAGCTGAAATAAATACCATTTACTGTAGATATATAATTATCAGAATACGACGAAAATAGGCGAAATCAAATTTAAATCATTAAATGAATTTGTGTTTTAATCATTAAACGAAGTTTTTATACTCAAGATTTGTAAGTACAAATATTATAATAAATACGAAGAAAGGGACAATATTATCCTTGGAAACAAATGAAACTCAATTCAAATAAACCTCAATCGGGTCCGTGTTTATTTTATGACACGCCAGCCAAGCTCAAACCATATGGTGGTTTGAAATGGTTTACATGAATTTTATTCTCTTTTTAATTACAAAATCTGAACTTCACTATGTAGTTTTATTTAAAACAAATTACTTAAAACACAATAGTAACGTTAAACAAGGATGTATATTCCGATGATATACTGATCTCACAAAATGTATTGACATGATAAACGAATATTTTAATATGAGATTTTAAATCGTTCAGAATCCTGCCGGGGCAGCGAAATTGTTCGAAAGAGTTACCGTGGCCCTGGCATAAGCACTGAAGGAACTCAGGTGGGTTTTAGTCAGTAAAAGTCTGACACGCCCTTCCACTCCACCCAGAGCGTGTGACGTCATTTGATGATTTCCCACCCACAAAAAGAAAGTCTTTCAGAATAATAAAGTAATGAGAAGAAAACTACTGATACAAGTAAAGGAACAGCTCTATTTACAAATCGACCACATGTGACGTTATAGGATTGTCACGATTAGATGACTCTGGCGCTCCAGGCACAGACAATATGACAGTATGGTGGAGATGGGCATTACACTCATTATAATTTATCGATAATCAAGTGACACCGACATTTATGTGTATTTTAATAATATTTACATAATTTTCATAATTCCTGAGTCATTCAAATTCAATATCAGAAGTTTTATTCATTTATTGTTGAAAAACTTAGAGAAATTAAATATAACGTAGGTTACCGTCGAAGTCGATATTCTTGTTAAATTGATTGCTAGCTACATCTCTACGTGTCATGATAATATGATGACTGTGGCGCTGAGGGCACTAAGTTTCTCGAACTTTATAATTGTTGTTAGTTTCTGCCATCTTATGTTAATATGGATGAAATATAAAGAAAGAAGCTCAACTTATATTAATTAGGATGAGTCAAGGAACATAATTAGCACAGGAAATAAGAAAACAATGTTGTTTTATGAGTTTTATTTACGTGTAAAAGTCTGTCACGGTATCATGACCGTGGCGTGCTGGGCACGTTTTGGTTTGTCATCTATACATGACTCTGGCGGTCAAAAGGTTAATGCTCGAGCCTAAATAATTATATTCAATTTAATCAAACCAGTAGTCATCAGATATGGACATTAGGACCACCCTCTGTTTGATGTGCTCGCCTATCAAACTTTTTCTATTGTTGGGTACTGTCAGATTCACGGCTGAAGCAACCCTTTCGGAAGACACTGAAGAAGCCTAGAAAATTAAGTATTTAAGGGCGACTTCTGAAAGAACCGGCGTGAAATGCTGGCAATTTATCCAAAATTGTAATAGGTATAGATCCACGACCTCGATCAATTTCTCCTTTTCTCTCAAGGAGAAGTTGATCGAGGTATTGTTTTAGCTCATTGGGCACAGAGCCAGAGCTTCGAACCACGGGCACAGTTGTTGACGACAGGGATAATAACTTTCATGCCCAGACCAAATTGAAGAAGTCCCAGAGTTTTCTTGCGCTCGTGCTATTTGTATTGTTCTTAGATCAGGTGAACGTGGCGGGATTTTTTAAAGTTAACGATACGCGAGGAGCATGCAAGGAGTATTTAATAACATTAAACACGAAACCAAAGTTGCATTAAAAAACAATCGAAATTGATACGAATTCAATACTCTAAAATAAATATCGAATATCGATATATCGTGATTAAAAATATCGACGATATATATCGATAATTGTCTGTAAAAAATCGAAATATCGATATTTTTTGCCATGCCTAGTGTGTCAAACTTTGTAAGTGAAGTGCGTTCATAGCGTGTCGTTCCTCGAAAATGTCGTAAGTACACTGTTATTATTGTTTAATTTAACAGTTATTATGGGTCATTTTCACATAAACTGTACATACATCGTGTTTCGGACGTCTTTGTGTGACCCACCACTTTAGTATTTTTTTGATGAAAAATAACTGCGTTTTAGAAAAACAACACTTAAAAATTAGGATCTGTGTTTAGTTCTTTGCAGTATTGTTTAATGTTGCTGTTAAAAAACACCCTCATATTACCTTAATTTTCAAAAATATTGATAGGAGGTACCCATTTTAGCGCTGTCCTACTACCAGTTTCAGTAAAATAACGTAACTTTAATGTATTTTGTTGACTTCTAAATAATAGTGTGTTTTTTTTGGAAAGTAGGTATAGTTATGCACAATTTGTTGTACAATTACAAAAATAGCCTAACTTCCCACAAAACATTTAAATAATTTTATTTTTGTGAGGACACAATTCGGTTAAAGTGGAAAATTCCCTTCCAAAACCGTAATTTTTGCGAGATAATGCAAACAAAACGACCATTGATTAATATTTATTTTCGGTCGTCAAATTTTTAATACATTCAACGGGTCCCGACAAGTAATTCTGCATTTATGACGGCGACCGGCGGACTTACAACACTGGATATCTATGTACAACACACACCTCAGTAGTGGTCCGATTTTGATCTTCCAGAGCCGCAACCAATTTCAAGGTAAGTTTACAAGGTTCTTTCTTGCAAATTATTTTAAATACTATAGCTTTCAGTGAATTTAATTTGCTTGGAAGCTTGTTGATTTGATGTGTAAGGTTGAAATATAATTAAAACAAAAGAGTTTCAGGTAAGGGTTCCGATACTTCCGTTCCGTAACCAAAACGCTGTTAACTTAGAAATGTAATTGAAAAGTTTCTGAATGGAATTCTTAGGAAGATGATACATTTTATTAAACATATGTATTTAAATTAATTTTTTACATTCTTACGCTAGTTTTGTCAACAATAGTCAACTATAACTTGTAACTATGTATCAATGATTTTGTTTATTGGTGATGTCGAAACTGCCGCAGGACACAAGCCTCGTAACATCATTATAAACAAATTTTACTATAGAATAGACTCTGAAATTGCAATAAAAAATTTCCTTACTAAAATTTGGTCATGCAAGAGCATTCAGTTACATCAATTTTACTTGAAATATCTATATTAGAAGAGAAGATTTGAAAATATAAATAAAATGATTTCATATGTTTGTTAATGTGCAATGGTGTTAGGGATTCTATTCCGTTATAGGAACAGTCTATTCCGTGACTGCTGTCCTATTTTATATTTTGTCTAAAATATTATTTTTAGAGCAAAATGCTATCTAATTGTTAGTAGATTTTGTAATTGAGAGTGTAATAATTTGATGAATGTAATTAAAAAAAGAGTTCCTATCTTGTGTCTTTATTAAGAAACATACTGAAAAGTATTTAACTAATTTAGTACAAAGAGTAACGTAATGGAAATTAAAATGATGATTATGTATATTTGCTAGTGTTCATTTAATTTTTATCCATTTTATATTGAAGTACAAAAGATCGTTAACGTATTACACTAGTTGATTAAATCCAAACGAGTTTTATTTTATTTTAAATCCAAAAGTTAAAGAGTTGCGGAATGGAATAAATTTTGTTCCCCAGGTTCAGTTAATTAGTTATATTTCAGTAAATAATCCTGATTAAGAGGTTCTATCAGTATTTTCAAATATCGAAAAGACTATCCATTGTAAATATAATAATAAAAACCATTCACAATGAAAAAAACAAAAACGGCACATTTTCAACAGTGTACCTACAGATTTTCTGAAAATGACCCTTATACATAAAAATGATCGTGAAGAATAGTGCTACAATATTTTGATAAAGTTATGTAGTTTTAGATTAATAAAATTGCATTATTCCGCCTTTTGAAAAAGTTAGTTTGCGATAGCAAATATGGCTGCCGGTTGCTAGGCTAAATACAAAGATATTTGTGTTTATTTTGACTCAATAATGTGTAAAAACGGAAGAATAGTTCATAATTAGTTTATTGTCATACTTTTTTATAGAAATACTAGTAGATTCGTAAATTTTTTATCACATTTACAATATGTTCAACAGATGTTCAATACAAGTTATCGGACACCGGTCGTTAGCATTTAAAAAGTCTAGATAAGTGTTTCTACAGCTGAGGATTTACGAAGTAAATAATAAATATTTTAAATTGTGGTGTGTTTTGTTTGCGATGTACAATTAATGCTTATGATTGTTTTATATTCAGTTTGTATGTGATGTACTAGCACTATAACCCAAGGTATTCTACGAAAATATTAAAAGGTGTGGTGTAAGTACCTACTACCCGTGCGCATGGGCGTACCCAGGGGGGGGCAGAGGGGGGCAGCTGCCCCCCCCCTGGAGTTTGTGAATGTCCCTACTAAGTATCTAGTTTTGTCAATAAAAATTAAGAAAAATAACATTTTTCTATTTGAAATACAATATAAAACTTTTAAAAATCGTGAGCCGCGCCCGTTCTACCTGCTCGCTAGCAGCGCTGCAAGCAAAAATAACTTTAATTTCGGAAGTCGGGGTCTTTGGATCTTTCTTTTAGTTTTTTGCCACTAACTTCCGAAATTAAAGTTATTTTTCACTTGGTTGTGTTTTTTTGGAAGTCCATTGTTTTTTTTTTACAAAAACGTTTTAATCTACCCTGCATTAGTTTGTATACCATTACTAGCCAAATCAATAGCAGTGACAGGAAGTATTAGAATATCATCACGCTGAACAAAGTGAATTAAATACATATTGACGAAGCTAACGCATAAAACTATCAAAGCAAAGTCAATAAACATTATATGGTGGTCCCCTGAAGACCTTTCCAATAAAATTAGTAGTTTAAGACGTTTTTATTAATACTATTATTTATTTGCAATTTTTTAGGGTGTTTCGAATTTTGTGACGTATGTCAGCGTAGTTTTCGAAGACAGTTTTTTGCGTGTGGGCGCCCTCACTGAGGCTGCGCCCAGCGCGCCAGTTGAGTGCATCCCAAAGGGGTGAGAGAGTGCGTCCGGGGATACCGCACGATCTCCTGTGAGCCCGCGAGCCTCCTTGCCGGATTGCCGTTTTGGGATCTGGAGGCAAAAGTCCTCACGCAAATGTAGGAGTGGCGCGAGGAGGCAAAACGCCGGGGCGAAACTCCGCTGCTGCGAGAAATCACGGCACGGCGGATAGAGCTCCCGCGGGTACCATTGTCGCAACCCAGTGCAGGGCACGCCACTATTGCGGCGGTAAGTCCTCTTTTTGAGGAGTGGATAGAGAGTGGCACGGCGTCCTCACCTTCCACATTACGTAGGTCCTCACCAGACATGGCTGCTTCGGGAGGTTCCTGTTCAAGATGAGGCGGGAGGAAACGCCTGGGTGTTTCCAGTGCGTGAATCGTCTGGAGGACACGCTGGAGCATACGATGGAGGAGTGCATCCCATCCACCGCGGTCGTCCCGTCCCGTTAACGGGCAGTTGGGAAAAATTGTTGCATCGACGTGGATGGCATAGATCTAGTCTCATCTACCCCGGTATGTTTTTAAGTTCTTGCTAAGTTATGACTACCTGGTAATTCGAAGGCATAAAGCTAGAAAACTAGCTGACATTCCTATGTTTAGCAAGCTCCTACCCAGTTATGACAACCTGGTACTTCGAAGGCATATGGCGTATTCTAGCTGACATATCAGGTTAGGTGAGCTCCTACCGAGTTATGACCACCTGGTACTTCAAAGACATAAAGCGTTTTAGCCGACTTAAAAGAAGGTGAGAGAAAATGAAATCTCTCTTATACTTATAATAAAACTGTAGACAGGTCAATTCTGTCTGTCTGTATGTGCACGCATGGGTCAAAAAATACTGAAGGGATTTTAACCAAACTTGGTACGATTGTAGTCCATACTCCTGGACAGGCTATATAACATAACGCTAAGACACATAGAAGCTGAGCAATAACGATGTATTTGTACCCTCTGGGTATGTGTCAGGTAGAAAACGCTTTATGGCGACGACGTACCAGGTTATCATAACTTTGCAGGAGCTTACCAAAAAAAGGAGTGTAGCTAGATAACGCTTTTTTGCCTTTGAAGTACCAGGTTATCATAACTTGGTAGGAGCTAACCAAACATGAGTTTCAGCTAGAAGACGCTTACCAGAACACCAACGCGTACCAGGTTGTCAAACTTGGTAGGGTTATTACAACGTTTATTGAACCTGAGGCGATACGAAGTTCGCTGGGTCAGCTAGTTCCTAATATTTTGATTCGTGAAATATTCCTATGTGTTAATAGTTATTCTGCGATTCAGGCCGGTAACAAATTCAAGAAATCAAAAACCATCATAATTGGTCCAAACAGTTCTCGAGTTATAAGAGCTGTAACAAACCCGACTTTGTTTCATATTTATAAGTTAAAAACTGATGGAAAATTACAAATTCCTTTTATTTTCAGTTCATATTTTATATACATATATGAAATAATACTCCTATTCTTCCCTCTTTAAACACTACCGGGGCGTTTGCTACTCAATCTGTGCTGTCCGCTTTGTTAAAAACATACCGGGGTAGATGAGACTAGATCTGTGCCATCCACCCCGTTAAACGACGGAGTCGGCACTACCGGGGTCGATGCAACAATTTTTCCCAACTGCCCCGTTAACGGGATGGGACTACCGGGGTGGATGGGATACACTCCGATGGAGGTGTGCCCTGCCGGGGCGGAGCACCGCCGTGTCCTCGTGGAGGCGATCGTCGGCGGCGACCTCTAGCGTCCGGTCCTGGTGCACGCCATGGTACGGAGCGAGAGGGCATGGGAAGCCGTCACCTCCTTGGAGGTGACAGCTTCGCGGCGAGGCGGAGCGCGTGAGGGAGAGGCAGTCTCTGCACCCTCACGCCCCTAGCCGCCGCATGAGGAGACGCCCCGGGCGTCGAGAGTCAATCGCAAACTCCCGACACCCGTAGGCGCGGGCTTGTGTGTGGCGAGCAATGGGAAGCTCCGTCCGTGTCGACGGCGTGTTGTGTTCCACGCGCGCCTCAAAGAGATGTCAGCATAACTGAAAGGGTCAGCTAAGCTAAGACCAATGCCTGCCAAGGTTGCGAGATTTGTTCGAAAGAATTACCGTGACCCTGGCATTTAGGCAACTGAAGGAACACGGGTGGGTTTTAGTCAGTAAAAGTCTGACACGCCCTCCCGATCCGCCCAGAGCGGGAGACATCATTTGATGATTTCCCACCCACAAAAAAGAGGCCTTCCGCGGAAGAAGGGAGTGAAGATTTCATCCAGTCAGCTTAAATAATTGCAACAGATTTGAACCTTGAACTGCGTTTACCTAAGACAGCAAGCCGCCAACAACAGAGGGCAAATCAACCAGCAGCCTACTGTGGCCCGCCCCTTAGCGATTATTTTCGTCACTCGTTATGCGTGCCCTATTTGGATTCGTTACTTTCTTCATTAGAAGCCAGAAGCGAGAGCAAAGACCGCAACAATGAAAGAGTATACGCTGGTATTCACCAGCGTATACTCTTTCATTGTTGCACCCTACTCAGATAATTAAAATTACAGTTCCAAAATTGCAAAACATTGTGGAGGAAGTTTCTATATTGTATGAATTAGAAGGGATCACATCTTGGGCACGCCACAATTGCGGCGGTAAGTCCCCTCTTTGAGGAGTGGATAGAGAGGCGTCACGGCGTCCTCACCTTCCGCCTGACGCAGGTTCTCACCGGGCATGGGTGCTTCGGTGGGTTCCTGTTCAGGATAAAGCGGGAGGATACGTCCGGGTGTTTCCATTGCGAGGATCATCTGGAGGACACGGTGGAGCATACGGTGGAGGTGTGCCCTGCCTGGGCGGGGCACCGCCGTGTCCTCGTGGAGTCGATCGGCGGCGGCGACCTCTCGCGTCCGGCTCTGGTGCGAGCCATGGTACGGAGCGAGAGGGAATGGGAAGCCGTCACCTCCTTCTGCGAAGCAGTAATGCTCGCGAAGGAGGAGGCGGGGCGCGTGAGGGAGTGGCAGTCTCTGCGCCCTCACGTCCCTAGCCGCCGCAGGAGGAGACGCCCCGGACGTCGGGAGTCAATAGCGGACTCCCGGCCACCGTAGGCGCGAGCTTGCGGGTGGTGAGCAATGGGTAGCTCGCCGCCCGGTAAGGACCAAGCTCGGGTCGACGGCGCGCAGTGTTCCACGCGCGCCTCAAAGAGATGTCAGCAGCAGTGTAGGGGTCTACTAGGACCGATGCCTGCCGGGGTCGCGTGATTGTTCGAAAGAGATACCGTGACCCTGGCACATGGGCAACTGATGGAACACGGGTGGGTTTTAGTCAGTAAAAGTCTGACACGCCCTCCCGCTCCGCCCAGAGCGGGAGAAGTCATTTGATGATTTCCCATCCTGAAAAAAAAAAAAAAAAAAAAAAAAAGGGATCACATCTGAAGCCGTACTATGGCGCACTTTTTGGATGAATAAGCAGGAGCAAAACTTTGAAAATATTGGAATTACAGAGTTAATAACGAAGTAGCAAAATCATTTTACCCGAAGTTGAAGCCAGCCTTAGAATTCTGGCAGTGCATTATTCTATGGATTTCACCACTACAATTGAACGGTTATTCAGCACACTCAGACGCGTAAAAATATAGCTAAGATCGACCATGACCGAAGTACATTAAATGGGCTTTGTATGCTCAGTTTACATAGAAAATTTGTTAACGCTATGGGTGATTCTTTCACAAAAGACGTTATAAACCGTTTTGCTGAAGACCCTCGAAAGTTACTTTTAAAATAAATATTGTATACTAGCTTCTGCCCGCGACTTCGTCTGCGTTAAATTTCTTGTTCCCCCGACTCTTCCCGTCGCGTCCAATCGCCTACCCGTGCGATTTTCCCCGTTTTTGCAACATTTTTCATTACTGCTCCGCTCCTCTTCGTTGTAGCGTGATGTTATATAGCCTATAGCCTTCTTCGATAAATAGGCTACGCAACAAATAAAGAATTTTTCAATTCGGACCAGTAGTGCTTGAGATTAGCGCGTTCAATCAAACAAACAAACTCTTCAGCTTTATAATATTAGTATAGATTTAAAAAAAGAATTAAAAAAAACCTATTTTAATTTACGTTTATTTATTTGCTTATAAAAAAATCTGATTTGCTCCCCCCTGGCCCAGAACCTGGGTACGCCCATGCCCGTGCGCGATAAATATGTCGGGACCTGAGCGCGGTCTGACGTCTCAAGTGGCGTGTTTGTACACTTTGTACCGCCCGCAAAAAGCAAACACAACAAGCAGCCGCCCGCGGCTTCGCCTTGTTTATTTTAACCTGATTTATTATGTTATTCAGGGAGGACGCTGCTCTTTATCGAATGTTTTTTTTTTACACTATTTGAAAACAATAGGACACTATTTAATTATGTATCACCGAAAGTAATATAATAACTCTGAGATTTTGTAATGAATAAAAATACAATGTTTAAGTTTATACATTTATTTTATCTAAGCGGTGCTAGCGATGCGAACGGTACTATACGAGCTCCATCAGGGAAGTGCAGGGGAAGCGGGCGGGGAGTCGCATTCCTAGAAGGTCTCAGCTTATCGCGTTCGGGTAGTAACAATAAAATACCATTCTCGATGTTTCAAAAGAGTAACTTAACAGAATAGTTTTTTTTTTTTTTGTCACTGTTTAAAGCTTTAGCTTTACACTGTTAGAATGGTTGTCGTGCTCTCGATATGCTTGTGCCCCTCGCACCTTAACGATTACGCGGCACACATAGATATTATAAGATTAAAGGTATTGTATCGCATAAAGTTTGCAGGTAAAGTAATATGCTTGTGCTACGCCAATTGTTTCATCGTTAAAAAGTAGTTGAAATAAAGCTTTACATTATTTTTAGGGAAAATAACGCAGAAGAGCAATTTGGGCGTGGTCGTGGGCGAGGTCGCGGTCGCGGTCGCGGACGAGGAGGACGTGGGGAGAGCTCTGAAGAGCAGTATGTATCGTTGTTTTATCTTTATTCGTATTCTTATAGCCATTATACTTATTTGGATTTTTATTTCAGTAACCTCTCTGAAGTCAGAGCAGAGAGTCAGGCGACGCAGCGTCGGGTCGCGGCGTTGTCGGCTGGCGTCAAGAAGGAGCTGTTGGAGAGGAAGCGGAGAGCTGAGACCAACAGGGTGCTCCTTCCTGACGCTCCGCCACGAAAACGCCGCACTCGGTTAGTTACTATAACATTTCTTTTGTAAGGTTTTCATTTGTTCTATGATTTAAATTTTATATTAACATGTTATTTAGAAAACCATCTCCGGTGCGCGAAGCCTGCCTCTTTGTGCCGGTTCCTGGGCCATCCTCGGCGGCTGAAGGGACTGGTAGAGCCGAGGCCGTGCCTTCTGGGGTGCCTGAAGCAGGCCCTTCTTCGGTGCCGTCAGTCACCGAAGCGGGGCCTTGTTCAGAGCCTGAAGCAGGCCCTTCCTCGGGGCTGCCAGTCCCTAAAGCTGGGCCCTCTTGGGAGTCCGAACCAGGGACGTCATCAGCAGGGCCGTCGGCTCCCTGTTCTCGACCGCCATCCATCGGTATGTATATTCTTCGGTATCTATATTAGAATATATGCTGTATTATATTTAAAGCATATGCTATAATTACATTTTTTTTCTCCAGAACCTGAGGTGGTCTTTGAATATTGTAAGTAATACTATTATCTACTGCTGAGTCCAGGACACCCTTCTTTTCTGCTATTTTCAGTTTGTTTTTTTTTTCATTTGTTTCAGTCGACATGTTTGAAGAAGCCGGGCCTGGAGAAGCTAGCAGAATAGGTACGCCCTACAACGACACTATTCCCAACTCACCCAGCTCTCTGTACAGCGACCGAAGTCGCTTGTCCACTGCGGTGAGTCTGGGAACAGCGTCTCAGAGGCCTCAAAAAAGGGGCTATTTCATCAGTGAAATCTCTTCAGAGGAGGAATAAACTCCTCTGAAGAGATTTCACTAATATTTTATTTATTTACTAGCTTTTGCCAGCGGCTTCGCCCTCGTGGAGGTCGGAAAATATCCCGCGTGAATGTACTACCGGGATAAAAACTAGCCTATGTGTTAATCCAAGTTAATTTTTTTAGCTCGAAAGCGCATTTTCTTCCGACTTGCTTCAAATTTATCGTCACTGCTCGGCTCCTATGTGTCTTAGCGTTATGTTATATAGCCTATAACCTGCCCAGGAGTATGGACTACAATCGTACCATGTTTGGTTAAAATCCCATCAGTAGTTTTTGACCCATGCGTGCACATACAGACAAACAGACGGACAAAAAATTTACTGATTGCATTTTTGGCATCAGTATCGATCACCATTCATCCTCCAATATTAAATTGAATATATTTTCAATGTACAGAATTGACCTCTCTACAGTTTTATTATAAGTATACAACATTATTTTTAGTATATGCGAAACCTGAATATAGTTTGTTCAGAATCAGTAACTGAATCGATTCCAATAATTTTTACACCATGTTATATTTTGTACCAAAAATATTTAATTACGCTTAAATGTTGGTATCCGCAATCATCTGTTTGCACACAGGGGTCACGAAAGTTCATAACGGCCGCGTACGGCGGCGCGGCGGCGTAGGCGCGGGACCGTGCGACGGCGCCCCGCCCCCCTGCTTTCAGTCGCCCGAATGCTACGGACAGATGTGCACGTATCAGTCACGTCACGCAACAATACGGGATCGCGAGCGCGCGGACGCCGAGGCCCCGGGGCTAGTGTTTAGATTTTAAAATTATCATGTCTTTCTCGTACTCAAACGTCCATTATACGGAGATGGTACGTAAACTAGCTGTTTGTGGTGATAACATTTCCCTGGCATGGCAGTGCATACAAGAAAGTTTCGAACAGTTGCTTCAGTTTGTAAATAGTGATTACGCCAATTATTGTAGATAGTGATGATTAACATTTTTAAACACGCAAAGATAGTCAAGGGTAGAAATTTATTATTTGTTTACAGCCTGCTGTGGTTCAGTAATGCGATGTTTAACAATTTTCATCCATTTTGAACTTTAAGTTGTTGACATAAGGTGCAACAAATGGCATTGATTACATTTTACCACTTACTACTGCATTTACGAATAAATTACATAATAATATCTACCTACACTTGACCATTACGACAGTCCAAAGCCTGCAAGCGTGATGGAAAATCACCAACTAATACATAAACAATCACCGTGGCAAATTATTATCAATGAGTGAGAGTGAGAGCAGCGCGCGCGGCTGGCGTGGTGCCCTCCGGTAGGCTGCATATGTTTTTGCGAGGACAATCAGGTACCGTAACAAGCTTATAACTTTGTGATTATTAATGATACAGTTTTGAAATTTTTTTCAGATTCTTTACATAAAAATACTAGACCCGTGTTTCGGGTTTCGCATAAACAAAAACTAATGTTGTATAGATTTATTTATTTATTCATATTAACGCACGCATGCACACCTAACACTCCCTCTACACATTGTTTTATCTTAGTTTTTACCATTGTGTATGTGTGTTTGTACATTCACACACATAATAAAAGTAAGATAAATATATAAATACAGGAAAGGAGATTGCAGTGGGCGCTGAAGTGGGGGTCCCCAGTACACCTACACAAATGGGTCGATTCTCTGCGATTGGTAAATGTTATACTAAAAAATTTTAAGCAATTAGCTAATGTCTTCATACAAACATTTATAGTCATTTATTTTTACAGGAATACATGACAGTAATTTTGGACCGACCATTGACGAATGGATGGGCATTGAAAGTGACGATGACCCTGACGACGAGACAGACCATGACTTTCCTCAGACATGTAACGCATTGGCTGAACATGCATCATCGACTGACTATTCAGCTTTTGAACGACGAATTTTAGACACGGAGGACGCCATGAACGACAGTGCCCTGCGTAGTATTGCCCCCGTCAATACGTATGACTTTACTTGGCGTAAGGACGAGGCAATATTCCAGGGCCGACAAGAGACTTTTACTGGCACTCCAGGACCGACTTCTGAAATAACAGACCAGACGACCATACTTGATGTGTTTTACGAAATGATTGACGTCGAATTTATCGACATGTTATGTACAGAGACTAACCGTTACGCTAGACAGAGAATTAACTTGTTACAGACTCAAAACAAAATGACTCCCAGCTCTCGACTGCAACAGTGGGTACCGACTGACCGAGACGAAATGATAACTTTCTTGGCAATCTTGATTTTGCAAGGCCTCTATCCCCTACCCGAAGAAGAGCTATATTTTAAATTTAATGGTTTCGGCACTATGCCATATTTCCGTAGCATCATGACTTATAATCGATTTTTTTTACTAAAGACTATGATGCATTTCGCCAACAATGACTCGATTGACTTGACCAATAAATTGTCGAAAATAGACCCAGTGACTGAGTATTTTAACAAAAAGTTTTCCAGCTTTTACTATCCGTCGAAAGAGATAGTTGTTGACGAATCCCTTTTGAAGTAGCACGGGCGGCTGAGCATCTCTCAAAAGATTTCGACGAAGGCTGCACAGGTTGGCGTGAAAACGTACGAACTGTGTGAGTCTTCCAGCGGCTATCTCTGGAAATTTATAGTATACGCTGAGAAAAACAAACAGACCGATGGACCGACGGAAAACACTACTCCGACGACAGACCGACAGCCCGATGACACAACCGACGAGGCTAATGAAGGGCCCGAAGACGATGCATTGGCATCTGACAGACCTGAAGCTACAGGACTAGCGACTGACGATACGACTTTACGACCGACTAACGCGACTGCACTTATTGTGTACCAGTTAGTTGAGCCGCTGCTTTACCGGGGACATACGCTAATAATGGACAATTTTTATAATAGTCCATTATTAGCGCGATGTCTCAAAAGACAAGACTGATGTTGGACGTTACGACTTAACCGAGAGTTTGTCCCAGACTCTCTTAGGACTTTGACCAAGACAGACTTACGACAAGGTGAAGTAGTGATCAGCTACTGTTCCGACTTGTCAGTTATGGTATGGAGGGATGCTAATTTAGTTAGCATGATCTCGACATACCATACACTGCGAGTTGGAACTGCACATAAGTACAGACTGACTTACAAGCCCAACATTGTCCCGGAGTACAATAAAAGCATGGGGGGAGTAGACAGAAAAGGCCAGTTTCTATCTGCTCACCCGATGGAACGTACTCGGAACCGTGTGTGGTATAAAAAATTGTTTCGGCGTTTATTCAACGCATCAATTTTTAATAGTTTTATCATCTACGGGACAAAAAACCCGAACATATCACACCGGCGTTACAGGACATTGTTGGCAAGTCTCACAGACGACTTGACCTGACCACGACGACGATGCCGATAAGCAATTACAGAAGGATCGGCAGTAATAGGTGTACTGTGGAAGACAACCATTTTCTGATGCGGACGGGTTCGAAAAACACCCGGTGCTGGCTCTGCGCTAGGCAGAAGATCGACCGCCGGACCATCTGGAAGTGTATGCAGTGCGAGGTCAATCTCTGCATAGACTATTGTTTCCGGGCATATCACAAACCATAGCCGTATCACATACACACAACCACATAACACACCTCAAATACTCACAATTATAAACAATGACTTGACTTGACTTCTGATTTTATTATCAATGCACACACACACCCTCACACAGACTTACAACTTCCGTAAATCTTATATTATTGTTACACAAAAAATCTCTCTTTACTTTTTTATTATTGTTATTAATTTACAGTAATAAATAACTAATTATAAGTTAATGTTTATTAACTCAAAAGTATCATATTATTGTTATACAAAAAATCTCTCTTAACTTTGTTGTTATTATTGTTATTAATTTACAGTAGTAAATAAGAAATTATAATTTAATTTATATTAACTCAAAATTAATACACATTATTAGCTTTTGCCAGCGGCTTCGCCCGCGTGGAGGTCGGAAAATATCCCGCGGAAACGTACTACCGGGATTAAAGTACCCTATGTGTTAATCCAGGTTATAAACTAACTGTGTACCAAATTTCATCCAAATCCGTTCAGTAGTTTTTGCGTGAAAGAGTAACAAACATCCATACTCATAAACTTTCGCATTTATAATATCATAAATAGGAAGTAGGATTGTAAAAAAAATCTCTCTTTACTTGTTTTTTTTTTATTATTGTTATCAATTTACAGTAATAAATAACTAATTATAAGTTAATTTTTATTAACTCAAAATTATCATATTATTGTTATACAAACAATCTCTCTTTACTTTTTTGTTATTATTGTTATTAATTTACAGTTATAAATAACTAATTAAAAGTAAATGTATAATAACCCAAAATTATCACATTATTGTAATACAGAAAATCTCTCTTTACTTGTTTTTTTTTTATGTCATTGTTATTAATTTATAGTTCTAAATAACTATTGATAAGTCAGTGTATATTAACTCAAAATTATCACATTATTGTAATACAGAAAATCTCTCTTTACTTGTTTTTTTTTATATCATTGTTATTCATTTACAGTTATAAATAACTAATTAAAAGTTAATGTATAATAACCCAAAATTATCACATTATTGTAATACAGAAAATCTCTCTTTACTTGTTTTTTTTTTTAAATATAATTGTTATTAATTTACAGTTATGAATAACTAATTAAAAGTAAATGCATATTAACTCAAAATTATCACATTATTGTAATACAAAAAATGTCTCTTTAACACTTTCACTGTTATGTACAGACGCCACCAGGTCAAGCTACCCGAAACTGTCAATTTTTCCCAATGAACCTTGAACCTAATGCTCTAGAAATAAAGTCGAAAATCTATCAAAGAAATCTGACAGATTGTAGTAGCTTGATGTGTTGGCGTCTGTACGTAAATTGCATAAAAGTTGCCATGACATAAAATGTGTCTCGCAAATCTATAACAACCCACCAGTCGAGTCCATCGGCGTGATGGTTACGTAACGGGAACCCCATGCCGCAGCACCACCCGAATCAGAGTTCAGTAAGCCACGCCCACAACCGGCCTGACGGGTAAGGTTGTCGAAGGCCAAATTTTTTTTAATGAACAAATGAAACTACACTGTTCTTTTTTAACCCCCGACGCAAAAAGAGGGGTGTTATAAGTTTGACGTGTCTGTCTGTCTGTCTGTCTGTCTGTCTGTGGCATCATAGCTCCTGAACGGATGATGCGATTTCAATAAAAAAAAATATGTATTAAAGGTGACTTATCTGCGAGTGTTCTTAGACATGTTTGATGAAAATCGGTTGAGCCGTTTAAAAGTTGTGGGGGGGAAAGTGGGGAAGAGTAACCGAATGTCAGCAAATATACTCGAGTGGGGTCTCAAATGAAAGCGCACTGAAAGAGAATATTGATGAATTAATCGAGAGTGTTCTTAGCTTCGTTTGATTCTACATTATATTAAGTATATACCTATAAAAAGTACAAAATAAAAAATTAAATTAAAAATTTAAAAAACCCCCGACACAAAAACCTAATTTCTCTTTAAAAAGTAAAAAATAATAAAAAATAGCTCAATCTTAAAGTACCTAAGAATGTATTAATAATTCAAAAAAAAACGTCGCGTTGGGGGACCGCTCCGCGAGTGCAGACGTCGTTGACTGCTTAGTTAGGTAGTAAGACTATTGGTAATTAAATTGTTAGGTTTGAAGCGGTCCCCCAACGCGGCGTATTTTTTTGAATTATTAATACATTCTTAGGTACTTTAAGATTGAGTTATTTTTTATTATTTTTTACTTTTTAAAGGGAAATTAGGTTTTTGTGTCGGGGGTTTTTTAAATTTTTAATTTAATTTTTTATGTATTTTTATTTGTTGTCCTAGTTATTCAAAAATCATAATCCTTAAGCCAAGAGAACCTTACAGGATATCCCTAAGGTGCCTGCGCAGTTGTAACCGCGAAATTAAATTTATCAAAACATAAGAAAATTTCATTTTCACGGGTTACCATTCGCTCAAGCGATTCGCCTCAAGTAATTGTTAAAAATATGTAGGCATATCATGTGTGCGTTACGATTGCTCCGCCAGATTATCCAAATAGAATTTTTTTTAGCCAAAACTTTTGTCGAAATTTGTCAAAATCGAATGGCACAAACCAAACATTTGTCAAAGCAGAAATAAAGAAGATAAAAGGGTTTTAAGTTGGCCGCGCGAACGTAACGTGGAGGATTGCGCGGCCATGGAGATCTCAGCAACTACTTGGGCTAGAGATCTAATTCTTTTTGTCAATTGAAGACTGAATTTGTCAAAAATTGTCGAAAAAAGAATTACATGCTCTAGATTAATATTTTACTAAATGTTCACCTTGGAAGTTATGGCCGCGCAATCGTGCACTTGTCGTTTCTTTGTTGTTGATTATTTCTTTAATCTTAAGATTTTATGCCGTAAAACTGTTGCAAGAAGGAAGGTCTTAATTTGTCAAAACTAACTAAAGCAATAAATAATACTAAAGTTTAATTAAACAGAAGATATCAGTCCAAACCAAAAAAGTCGTGGCCGCGCAATCGTAACGCTACTTTGAACGCTGATATCTCATTTCCTATAACTGCTAGGAGTTCCGTATGAACATCCATTTATACGGCATATTACTCTCATTAGAATGACATATCGTTTTACCCTCAGAACAGTTTCCGACGAGAGTAATCTCAAAAAATATTTCATCTCGTACAATGTTCGAGTAGGGTAACCATAATTTCGATTTGATTTCGACTATTGTTCCAAGGATTGGAGGAATATATTCAATGGCACCTAACAATTTATATTTTTTTATTATAATATTTTGAGGTATGCCATGTAACAACATCATTTGTGTGCAATTTAAATCAAATGTTACTATTTTTGATAAGGTATAAGTATATGCAACTAATTCATTGCAGTTTCTGCAACGTTTATTCTCCCATTCATAAATAATAATAGCATCTTCCAGGTTGCTAATTGTGGAAATGTTTATCATATCCAAATTTAACGGTAGAAATACGATAACCGATATAGTTGCGACTGTAACGCTGCATTTTTTATGAACACATTGTAAATGACATTATTTTTAGCGCTGGTTCCATTGGTAATTGTTCAATAGTACGTGCCTGAATTCTGACCCATCAGAGAGAATACACTAATCAATAAATATATCTAATTTTTGAAACATACAAGTTTTTATTTAATAGTAATTAATTTTGCAGAATGTTCAATATAATTGCTCGTCCCCAGTTATAGGTATTCCCAAATCAAATCGAAATTATGGTTACCCTACTCGAACATTGTACGAGATGAAATAATTTTTGAGATTACTCTCGTTGGAAACTGTTCTGAGGGTAAAACGATATGTCATTCTAATGAGAGTAATATGCCGTATAAATGGATGTTCATACGGAACTCCTAGCAGTTATAGGTAATGAGATATTAGCGTCCAAAGTAGCGTTACGATTGCGCGGCCACGACTTTTTTGTTTTGGACTGATATCTTCTGTTTAACTAAGCTTTAGTATTATTTATTGCTTTAGTTAGTTTTGACAAATTAAGACCTTCCTTTTTGTAACAGTTTTACGGTTTAAGATTAAATAAATAATCCACAATAAAGAAACGACAAATGCACGTTTGCGCGGCCATAACTTCCAAGGTGAATATTTCGTAAAATATTGATCTACCGCATATAATTCTTTTTTCGACAATTTTTGACAAATTCAGTCTTCAATTGACAAAAAGAATTAGATCTCTAGCCCAAGTATTTGCTAAGATCTCCATGGCCGCGCAATCCTCCACGTTACGTTCGCGCGGCCAACTTAAAACCCTTATAACTTCTTTATTTCTACTTTGACAAATTTTTGGTTTGTGCCATTCGATTTTGACAAATTTCGACAAAAGTTTTGGCTAAAAAAAAATCTATTTCGATAATCTTGCGGAGCAATCGTAACGCACACCATATCATGTAAGGTTCTCTGGGCCTCTTAAGTACCTAATTTATTTAAGTAGGTTCCTAAACTAACCCTAAACTAAATAAAACAATATACGTAAGACTAGGCAGTACGGTCCGATGCCTTAGCCTGCCCATAGAAGGGCAAATGAATAAATTTAAAAACAAGTACTTTGAGAAAAATAGAAAATAGTGACAGTGTGACCGCTAATCTCGTCTTTTATTTAGAACCAAGTTGAAAAAGGATACCTACCTACATGTAAGTATTGTTCTTGTACCTTATACCCTATAAATAACCCTACATATTAACCTAAATTTTGTTAGCCTTTTAGTACAGGGTGACGCTGTCGAGTTTTATAATGTTATAGGTTATTAGTGTCGTAAACAATCGAAGAATAGGTATATTTTTCATATTATAACTTTTATTGTCAGGGACGACGAAGATACCACGCCTAGCGACTGGGTCCCGAAGGAGGCATTGCCTCCGGCAGACGTGGACACTAGGGACGGCGGTGAGACGAGCATGTCGGGCTTGCTGCGCGCTGCCGAAAGCACCGCTATAATAACGGATGCTAGGCCTGCCAAGAGGCGGTGCATTCGGCAGGAGTCGCGGCAAGCCGACACAGCAGTCACAGAAGTCCAGTGCCCCCCGCCCAAAGGAAAAGGCGTGGGTCAACGAACTAAAACTAAAATAAATAACACGAACACCTGATAACTTTATTACGTCTTTCATTCATTCATTCACTCCACATCTTCATTCTCGTCGCCAGCAGTCGTTCACTCACTTACCTACTTTTCAAATCACACGTTTTTAGGTAGGTAGGTACTTACTTCAGGATTATGAAAGTATATGTTTAGTTTACTATCTCGATAACATACGCTGATATGTGTTCACTGTTGGGAGAAATTGATGAGCGTAGGCAGGATTAGGAACACATACAGTTTTTTGGAGTACATAAATAAAACAACATTTTGTTAAAAGTTCATTGTGTTTATTTTGGCGAGGTTATGGCTAAAAATGGTACAATTTTTTTAGTCATAACACTCATAACCTCGCCAATGCTCAACAGCGCGGTGATGCCGCCACGTTGATGACGGCACCGGGATATCTATGTATGGGGGGCGAAGGACGCAATGGCTGGGCCCGCGGGACTGGCACTGCAGGTATAGCTGTAGAGCACCGCCACTGCAGCTCTCACAGGCGGCGCTCAATGCGCGCCCTCCGCCACACCACCACGTTGCTCCTCTCTTTGAATTCTTTTTTTCTAAAAATGGAAATTGAATGTCAGTTAAAACTCAAATTTCATTAACGACTGAGTTATGGAAACAATTTGTATATTTTTTCGATGACACTACTTGTAAAAATAATTCCTTCTAACAGTAGACAACTCATTTTACCAAACTGTTATACTAGTTTTCCTTTTATTATACGTTTCATCATAACGTAAATATATATATAAAAGTTTACCGGCCAGCAGCGGCGGCCGAACGAAATTTATTTCCTATTGAATACGATACCACACTTTTTATGTAAGAATGTTTATCGGAGATATAACCAATACAGAAGACAACAAAGAATACTTACTGTGTAATGAAATGCATTATTGTCCAGAAAACAACAAACATCTTTTTTCGCGAGCGATCCCGATTTGTCACGACTTGTTGCTTGTCAAAAACTTTTAAACGTCAAAAACTTTTAAATGTCAATAAACGTCAAACCTTCATACAGCCAATGATGATTTTTAACCCTCTGATGCCACCACATGGGCCGCATAACAGAATTATCAAAGGTCACAAAAACGGGTTTTTCACGATTTTCAGCAAAATGGTAAGTTTTATCATAAAATTAGCTCAGACAAAAATTGTAGATCAGATAATTATCTATAAAAAATGTCTAAATACTTTTTTTCCTAAGAGCCACCGTTTTTGAGATAACAGATAGATAACTTTTTTTCAAAAAGTTGAAAGAGTTGTAATCGTCATAACATGCACACGTTTCCACGCCACCTTTGAGGTAGTGTACTTGGCGATTTTTTTTTAAATTGGTATCCCCGGTAGGCCTATTCCACTGATCTTTTATGAATTGTTTCTGAATCTGAAATCTTTGTTTAATTTGAAACTATTGAATAACTGTAGATATTGACAAGGTTTGAAAATGATGAAAGGGGTGTAAATTAAAAAAAATAAGAAAATTTATCCATCTGAATCTAAATTATCATTAACTTCTGCTTTCTCTTGTTCTTGTTCTTTTACTTCTTCTCTTTCTTCTTCTTCTTCTTATTTATCTTCGGTGTTAATAAATTGTTCCAATAATGACACATCGCATGTCTCTTCGTCAACATCAAATGAATCTTCAATTGTTGGCAATTCAACATTGGAGCATGACCGGCCTTGACAGTTTGTACATGCTACAGAACTATGATACATACTCCTCATCAATCTCCTGCCCCTATCCCTATTTATTTGGAGTCGGTGCAACATGTCTTTTCTTCCACACTTCTCTATCAGTCATCGTCCTAGTAGTCACCCCCTTTCTATCCATATCATAATTCACACAGTCCATCCATTGTTTCCTTTGTCTCCCTCTATTCTTATAGCTATCAACATTCATACTCATTACTTTCCTCACGACATTTTCCTCATTCTTCGTATCACGTGACCATACCATGTCAACCGATTCCCACAGAACTTTTCAGCTATCGGTGCCACTTTCACACCTCCTCTTATGTACCTACTCATTTCTTATTCTATCCATTCGTGTCTTATTCTACCCATCCCTCTTAACATTCTCATCTGAGCTGCATGCCTGCCTTTCATTCATCCCTTTTGTGGCCCAACATTCTGACCCATACAAGATAGAAGGTCTGACCATGGTTTTATATAAAATAAAATAAGCCTATATTGCTGGTTCTACAATTGAAAAAAAAAACTTTCATTTATCGGTGTTCGGTGCACTCTTTGTTAACCGCTTGTCTTTCGAAAAAGTCCTCCTCTAAAGATCTCTTTCGGTCTCTTGCCCGCTGAATCCACTCTGGGCCAGCCATTCTTTTGATGTCGTCTTCCCATCGTTTCACTTGTCGTTCTTTGTTACTTTTTCCATCTCTTGGGTACCATTCTGTTATTAATTTGGTCCATTTCTCTTTTTCCTCTCTTATTAACACGTGTCCTGTCCATCGCAATTTTTGTGTATAGCAAACTTTGTGTGCATCTTTAAACTTGGTTATTCTTTTTATTTCTTTTAATTTCACTTCGTCTCGTCTCTTCACTCCAACTACACTTCTTTCTATACTATTCTAACAGACTTTTGTTTTCTGACTCACTGTTCTGTTAATGCCCATGGCAACAAGGCAAAGTACCGTTTTGCCGTTTACGGTAGGTACTCGAATCGTAAACAACACTGTTAGTGCTGCTCCGAAACTAATCTCAATGAAAATAGAAGCCACAGTTTTATAATCACATCGTGTCCAAAGAAAAAACTAAGTGAAGTTAAGCGCTGGAAGTAATTATTATTTGTTTATCTGGTAGGACTTCGGATAGTCGGGCGTCGATTTAAGGGGTGGTAGGGGGAGGGGAGGGAGGGGGGGAGGTGAAGGAAAAGCGTCGATACCCCCCTTTTTCGAGATATCTTTTTTTAAATATTCTAACCTAACTTTCGAATTTTCGTGTATCGACATCGATTTAAAGGCCGGAAAAGGTGTGGGGTTGACGAATAAAACGAAGGGGAAGTAGCAACGCTCGACAGGACACTTCGCTGACAGGGCTCTTCAACAGAATCAAGTCGTTTCTGGCACTCGCCGGCCGCTGCCGCGGCACCGCTCGCTTCGCTCGCTCGGCTCGTGCATAGGAGGTCACAGTTTCAACCTAACCTAACCTAACTTCCCCAGACCATGTCGTTTCTGGTACGAAGGGTATTTCAAGGCTTCAAAATAACCCACAACCAAAATACCCTAATCATCATAATGACTAACAGACTAACAACAAACAATAGCATCGTGTTACGTTTGGTGTCAATTATCGATGTGACTCAGGTTGGCTGGACAAATCTTCAAAATAGCTTGCATTTAACTGGGTCAATAGGTCACTTTATGTGACGGCTAAAAACCCTTATTTCAGAATTTGTGACGCTACAGAATCTTAGATAAAATCGATCGAAAACGTGTCCAGCCATCTTGAAAAACCACTTTTCGCTGGTCTCTCAATCTCGGTAACGGAAGTGATTTTGACGACTTTTTGCATATCAACGGGCGTCACATAAATTTGTGACGGGCACCGAGCTAAAAGTTTTGTGACAAGTACAGAAAAATGCAAAAATCTGTGTCCAGCCATCTTGAATTTACGTATAAAACTTATGGCTGGCACTTCCGAATCTCAATAACGGGGGCGTTTTCGAATATGGTTCCTTTACTAATACTTGGTGAGGCAATGTGTGACAGTAATAACATTTGATTTATGGCGTCACATGTAAGGGTTTACGAGAAATCAATAAAAACTTAATGTCCAGCCAACCTGAGTTCAAGATGGCTGGACACATGTATCGCCACTGCCTGATGATCTACGACCTTCGAAATGTGTTCAAAATGTTGTGACGGGGACGATAATGATAACCTGAAATTGTGACGGAGAAACTTTGCGTAGTTTCAAAGATATTGACCATTTAAATGTTTCCATACAAACATCCATTAATATTATGAGGTGACCATAATTTTACATACATAAAGAATTTCTTTTTAATCGATTAATTGGCCCCGGTAGCATCCACGCCTGCTTTGTATTTGATTTCCCCGTGGGAATAAAAGGTTTTCCTGCAGTGAAAAGAGTAAGTATGTGTTAATTCAAAATAATAATTGACCACCAGCGCTGCAAGAGAGAGCCCACTTGTATTTCGCGTTTAGTTCATTATCTTATGTAACTGAAAATGAGAACTAAACTCGATAGCCGGCAGTGTATGGACTTACTTTTCGAAGTGTTATCACTAATCAGAGTTCTAGTAACTATTAATTAATCTGCGGTAAGACAACCTAAATAAGAGTTAAGATTCGACCAGTTGTCCTAGTAGTACCAACTTTAAGCAATAGATGGCGACACCAACATCAGCTATCATGGCAGTATAGTTTGTCTTGTCTTCCGACGTTTTCGTGGTAGCCCGCGAATTTCAATTTTTCTTGCCCGTTGATATGCAAAAAGTCGTCAAAATCACTTCCGTTACCGAGATTGAGAGACCAGCGAAAAGTGGTTTTTCAAGATGGCTGGACACGTTTTCCATCGATTATCTAAGATTCTGTAGCGTCACAAATTCTGAAATAAGGGTGTTTAGCCGTCACATAAAGTGACCTATTGACCTAGTTAAATGCAAGCTATTTTGAAGATTTGTCCAGCCAACCTGAGTCACATAATTATCGGCAATAGTCGGTAAATTCTTTTAAGTGTTAACGTAATAGTATTAAATTAGTGAAATAAATGCAATATACTAAAACATACTTAAAAGTGTCGAAATAACTAATTTTATGTATTTATTGCATCATAATTATGAATTAAAGTATTATAGTGCGTTAACTTACATGAAACGAAACGTTCAATGTCGACACAAAATGTCAAAGTGACAAAATATTGCAAAATTTTACGATTTTAATAATTATTTTTTTCATTAACTACTTAATTTCGACACTTAAAATTTTACGTGGTGGTTTCTAATAATATGATCTGTACGTAAAAAAAATATGGACTCCCAACTCAACGTCAGATAATACGAAACTTAGCCGTTTATGTGGTGGAATCTATATATATAAAAGAAAGTCGTGTTAGTTACTTCACTTATAACTCAAGAACGGCTGAACCGATTTAGCTGAAAATTGGCAGGGAGGTAGTTTAGAGCCAGGAGAAGGACATAGGATACTTTTTATCCCGTTTTTTTTTTTTTTTTTTTTTTCCCCTTTTTACGACCGCGTTCCCGTGAGACGTCACATAAAACGTCAAAGAGAATACAAGTCACTATAAAACGTGGTACTATGACAAAAACGTTGCCTTCGAAGTACCAGGTTATCATAACTTGACAGGAGCTTACCAAACAAAGGAGTGTCAGCTAGAAAACGCTTTATGCCTTCGAAGTACCAGGTCATCATAACTGGGTAGGAGCTAACCTAACATATGAGTGTCAGCTAGAAAACGCTTACCAGATCACCACCGCGTACCAGGTTGTCAAACTTGGTACGTTTATAACAACATTTATTGAATCTGAGGCGATACGAAGTTCGCTGGGTCAACTAATTATCTATACTAATATTATAAAGCTGAAGAGTTTGTTTGTTTGATTGAACGCGCTAATCTCCGAATCGAATCCGGTCCGAATTGAAAAATTCTTTTTGTGTTAGGTAGCCTATTTATCGAGGGAGGCTATAGGCTATATAACATCACGCTACACCTCAGAGGAGCGGAACAGTAATGAAAAATGTTGCAAAAACGGGGAAAATTTATTCCTTCTGAGAGTTTCCGTTGCGTGCGCTGCGTAAACGGTTAAAGTAACGCAAAAATCATGTATGACGGGATTGTTATTTTTAAAAAGTTCAAAAAAAAAGTCCCAAGAGCATATGTCTATCTTTTAAGGTTGACTCACTATAACTCAAGGAGCGAAAATGGACGAAAACTAGCAGGCAAATCGATGCGACGGGAAGGGTAAGGGGAGCAAAAATTTGACGCGGACGAAGTCGCGGGCAGAAGCTAGTTATTCATAAAAACACAAAAAATAGAAAGCCGGCGAGTAACTCAGATTAGAGAGACTTACAGAGAAAATTCATATGAGTGTTGCCACTGTGCTCACTAGTGTCAGTGATAAACTTATGTCAAAGTCAAGTTGGCACAAAAATAGAATTTAACTGTCAGTGTCACCTCAGTGTTGCCACCAGGGGAAAATATAAATGTACCATAGTTAAAAATATAGATGAGTTTGCGAATCCTCGGAACAAGCGCATCAAAATGAGTTTTAAAAGAAATATGAGAGTGAATAATGATCCCAAGGTACTTTATACTAATACAATAGTTCTTTCAAGGGGCGGACATATACTCGGGGTTTGGAGAGCTACATGTATGCGTTGAAATAGAAAGGGTTGGCGCCTTGGCGGAGGAAGATTAGCTCTATGAGCAAAGGTTACATATTTAGCTTTCGAAACTTTAAGTGTTATAAATTGTTACGTAACCATTCGCTGACTGTATTAACGCCCAGTTGAGCAGTATCAAAGACCTTATCCCAGCTACCACCACTGAAGAACAGCGCAAAAGTGACTTTTTTCCTTTCAGTAGAGGAAACTGACATAGGTCTATGATAGACACTAAGAAGGGCGTTGGTCCGATTATATTACCTTGTGCTACACCAAACTCCAGTCACATTGAGAGCCTCCTGAGATGCTAGTTGAGGCTCTTTGCTTTAAGGCCATTTACTGTAACGATTATCGTAATGCAAAAGTAACTCTGTCTGTCTGTCTCGCTTTCCTGCTAAAACTACTGAACCGATTTAAATGAAATTTGGTACACAGATAGTTTAGAGCCTGAGAAAGGACATGGGCTATTTTTTATCCCGGTAGTATGTTCCCACGGGATAATTTCCGACCTACACGCGGGCGAAGCCGCTGGCAAAAGCTAGTACTTTATATATTAATTATTATGATAACATTTTAATAAAATCTAGAACGTGTCATTATTGTATTTTTTTGTATTAAATAAATAGATATCCAAATGAATGTGTTTTTAGGGTTCCGTTGCCAAATGGCAAAAAACGGAACCCTTATAGATTCGTCATGTCTGTCTGTCTGTCGGTCTGTCTGTCTGTCTGTCTGTCTGTCTGTCTGTCTGTCCGTGTATGTCACAGCCACTTTTCTCCGAAACTATAAGAGATATGTTGTTGAAACTTGGTAAGTAGATGTATTCTGTATACCGCATTAAGATTTTTACACAACAATAGAAAAAAAACAATAAATTTTGGGGTTCCCCATACATAGAACTGAAACTAAAAAAAAAAAATTTCATCAAACCCATACGTGTAGGGTATCTATGAATAGGTCTTCAAAAATGGTATTGAGGTTTCTAACATCATTTCTTTCTAAACTGAATAGTTTGCGCGAGAGACACTTCCAAAGTGGTAAAATGTGTCCCCCCCCCCCCCCCCCGTAACTTCTAAAGTAAGAGAATGATAAAATTAAAAAAAATATATGATGTACATAACCATGTAAACTTCCAACGAAAATTGGTTTGAACGAAATCCAGTAAGTAGTTTTTTTTTAATACGTCATAAATCGTAAATCGCAATTTACCTTCCATTCAATCAACTCAAATACAAAAACTCAAAAAAAAAAACATTTAATTTCATAAACATAAACCTTACGCATAAACTGAGGATACCTACAGGTTTGTACGGAACCCTCGGTGCGCGAGTCCGACTCGCACTTGGCCGGTTTTTATATTACTTTACTACCGCAGTCTAACACAAAATAAAACTAGTCAAGTGGAATATTATAATATTTATTAAATCTCCACATCATCGTATACATGAAAAAGTCTTAAATATTACAAAAAAAATACACTATTAATACTGATAGCCTGCCCCAATATAGTTGGGAACAGGCTAGGCAGATTATGAATAATACCTATTACTAATATTATTCACAGTTTTGCCAACCAGATGTTCATTTTCATCCGAAATATCATCACAATCATCTTTTACGTGGTACACGCTCTCACTAACATCATTCTCAATTTCTCAACTTAAATCTATATCACATCAGCTAAGCTCATCAACAGGTATTTTAATGAAATGATGAGGTTTCCATGTCTCCTCGCCCATATGACGAAAACTGTTTAGGAGGCTTTTTTTCATGACCTTTTTAATGCTGAAGTGCTGATCGTTTATTAGGAACTAATTACTCAGTTGATTCACATAGTTTTATTTGCTCAAATATGTCTACATACAATATTATTAAAAAGAAAAATGCATGCGAGGTTATAAGCACATGGAGTTACGGTAAATTTTTTACCATACTGTCAAGATGTGCAAATAATTATACAAATTATAAAAATAATAGCAACGTTCGTTACAATGCTGACATAAATAAATTTGATTGATTAGATAATTAATTCATATAGAAACAGATAAAGGTTACTTATTATATGGAGTAATATCTAAAATCTCCACATAACATTATACATTTAAATTTATTGAGTGAATCTCCATAACCGATTATTTTATGCGGCCAATACAAAATGTCCTTTCGCTGGTATTGTTCGTCAAATCGTTGAGCTCCTTTAAGCTCCGAGTTGAGCTGCATGATTACTGATCGGATAAGGTCCAGTCAACCTGAGTGGTTTTTTCCTCAAAAAACTATTTCAGATAGCAATCTACATGATCTGACCAATAATATGCCTGGTCTTTAAAAGCGACTGTGATCTGTGTTTTTTTCGGCCTTTCTCCTAGTCAGATAGGAAAAACCAAACTCATCTAGTTAAAAAAAAATATATGAATGACATGTAAAAGTGTTTGTACAAACCTACTATATAAATAAAATCATTTACGATGCTATAATAATATAACTTTAATTGCATCATAAAAGTACTACCATATAAATAGGTATTTTAAACATTTCGTAGATAGTAGGACACTACATAAGTACCTTAATAAATAGGTTCCTACACTTAAATACTAACCAATAATATTTCTCACTTTTCTAATGTCTTATATGAAAGCTATGATGTACAATGATCAAAAGAAGCAAAGATATGATAATAACTATTCCTAGGACAAGGATTTTGCTTGCCCGTATGCAATTTAGTGAATGATCTGCTATGCTATATTAGGGATGTTATGGATATGAAATTTCGGTTACGGATTGGTTACGGATGTAAGAATGATTATCATACCGGATACGGATACGGATATGAAATTATTTCGGATTATCCGTTAGTTTCGGATAATTTCGGTTACGGATATAAAACTTTTAAGGAATTTCAAAAGTAAAATACTAATAAATAATAAAATGGTTTTATTTATATGTCACCATTTGGTAGGAATTGCAATCAGTCTGTGAGTAATTACTAAAGCTATTTAAAATAAAAATGATTATAAATATATATTGAGTGTTATGTAATCTACCTAAAATAAAAATGTAATAACAAATCCGATATTATCCGAAACTTTTATTTCGGATTCGGTTACGGTTATGGATAAATTTTTATATCGGATATCCGATAGTTTCGGTTACGGTTACGGAGCTCCCTAACATCCCTGCGCTATATAATAAAATCAATAAATTCATCTACGTTTATCCTAAAAACTAGTATGGTAGAAAAAAAAATACTGGAATGGTAACTTGACATAGACACTATCACAGTTACAAAATGCACGGTAAACATATAGCTTAAAAAACAAAAAAAAAAACGATTTAATAGAAAACCAAACCAAAAAGCAGAAAATAATTTCTAGTTTCTGAACCCATTCAATGCAGCGCACGCCGATCGACGTATTATTATATTGTTACGAGCTGGGGTTCGTTATAAATTAATTACAATCAATATTCCGAAACACACAAACTGTTTAATTAACTAAACACAAATATCAAATCAAAACGTCAAACAGAATCACTTGTCTCGCTTACACTGTATCACTCGAATCGTATTCGCTCGCTTCCGAAATCGAACTACTCGTCGGCCTGACAATCCGCTATTTATATCTCGAAAGCAGAACATTCACGAACATTCGACACTGTGTCACAGTTCACAAGTAGCGTAGAAGCTTCCAGGAACTTCCACAAACAACTGTTTACTGTTTAATCCCACTATTCGACAATAGATGGCACTAGCGTCTACGTACAATTTCGTGTAGTACTTACTACTTGATAACAGATGGCGTTAGCGTGTCGTTTCTAGTAGTTTCGAACACTGCCCCATCCTTAGATGGAATTAGTTTGACGTTTCTAGACTTTACGATCTACGTAACAATATTATTTTATCATACTCAGATTCCGATCACGCCGTCCGGCGTAATGTATAGTTGTTGCATATTCTACCGAAATCTAAAAATATTATCATATAAATGAGCACTTTTTGGATATTTCGGTTCAAGAAACGTAGTTTTCTTTCTCTGGTGCGGCACCTGCCGATCGGCGTTTACGTTAAAAATGAGCTGCGTTGAATGGGTTGAATCGCTTTCATTGATTAATCACTATATCTATCCTTGTTTTGAACTTTTAGAAATTATTTTCTGCTTTTTAGTTAGGTTTTCTATTACATTTATCGCCTGAAACGCATGTGTGGCTCTTTGGGTAGCTGCCAAATATAAATGACACGAACCAAAGTTATCAGACTTACAGATCCGAACGACGGGTTTGTTCAGGTGATCTTGCACTCACCGGGTTTAGTCTCAGTCTTAAAATCGGTTAATCGGTGGCGGAAATGTCCAATATCCCATATGACCACTAGGCCCGGGCGTCTGAAATATACATCAAAATTTAGTAAAATAATAAACGGTATTTTTATTAATTTGTAATTGTAAGGTACAAATTACATTAAATAAATAATAATATTTTTACGAACAATCTACTTGAGTCTTGGGTACTTTCATAAATAAATATTCTATTCTATTCTATTAAATGTAAATTTTTGTTGAAGAGTCTTTAAGATTAGCGAACCATCTACAATGCCTGCTATTCTAGATGTATTCTATTTCATAAACAATTTAAGAATATTGATTAGTTGGCTGGCGGACTTCGTCTCCAAATAATTTACTGACCACAAACCTAGCCACATTTTTAACCATGTATCGTTCCTTTAGTTACGCCATGTGCATCTGCTATAACATGGAGAAACAACCACTACTCTTGAGCCAGCTGTCCCGGTAAATCTTATACCTTTAAACGAGCAATTCTTGTATATATAAGGTGTATCTATTCATACACGAAATATATTAAGGGGTGCACCTGTAGGTGGTAGAGAAGCTATAGAAGGAAAAATTTTTTTTTTATCTAAGCGTTTTCGAATTTTCGTAATTATTATAATTTTAAAACTGCTTGAGACGTTTTGCATAAAACCTTTACTCCAAATTCTATGAATGGCCCGCCTGACACTGCGAGGGCGGCGACCGGACGGCACGAGCATGGCCGCGGTGTCTCGGGCCGTAAAAAATAAGAAGGAGCCAGTATTTCTTATGTGCGTCAAATAATTTATAAATATTAAATTTTGAAAAAAAAAATCATTTACAAAAATTTTTTTTCGTTGCTGTAGCTTCTTTACCACTTACAGGTGAACCTCTTAAAATACTTCGTGTATGAATAGATACACCTTATATATATATATATATAATCTGAATCTCGGAAACGGCTCCAACGATTTTCATGAAATTTACTATACAGGGGGTTTTCGGGGCGATAAATCGATCTAGCTAAGATACATTTTTATAAAATGTCGTTTTATTCGTGTTTTCAATTACCAACTTTATCAATAATCAACTTGAACATAAACTTATTATTTTAAACGCAATTTACCTAAAAATACCGAGCAAAGCTCGGTCAACCAGATATTAGCTTTATAACGAACTAGCTTTGCCAGCGGCTTCGCCCGCGTGGAGGTTGGGTAAATATCCCGCGGGAACGTACTACTGCGATAAAAAGTAGCCTATATGTTAATCCAGGTTATAAACTAACTGTGTTCCAAATTTCATCCAAATCCGTTCAGTAGTTTTTGCGTGAAAGAGTAACAAACATCCACACATCCATACTTACAAGCTTTCGCATTTATAATATTAAGTAGGATTAGTAGGATGACATTCCTCTTCCTATGGGAGTAAGTCTAGCTGACCCTTTTAATATACCGTCAGCAATAGGCATCTTAGTAGGGGCCGACGTTGGTTGGTCCGTCTTATGCAATAATTCATTGGCTTGGGTGACAATCAGCCCAAGTTAGGGACCGTTCAAATATTACGTAAGCACATTTATTACAATTTTTTACTCCCCCATCCCCCTTGTCAGCAAAAATAAGCAAAGCTCTTACCCCCCCCCCCCCCATGCTTACGTAAACATTATTATATGCATTTTTCTTTTAATGTACTCGGTTTTTTTATTGATTTATGAGCAGTAGTTATAATTCTAGAAATAAGAATATTGAATTAAGGATAAGGGACTTTAACGCATATAATATGCATTTAAAATACGTCAAATCGTCAATCGCAGCGAAACAAAACAATAGGTTGACGGAAGAAATTTAGTCAAGTGAATAGAGCGCGGTAATTTCTCTACACGGTTCTAAGCGAGTAGCTAAGCGTCTACATTATTTGTGAGAATCCCCGAAAATGCATTTCATTTTCAAACATAGACAATTATGTGGGTTGCCATATGTGTAAAAAAGTAAATAACTACTGCTGACGTAATCACCATCTAGACCCCACCACACCCCATGTCATCAAAAATATGCAAATCAAAGACCCCTCGCCCCCCTATAGTGCTTACGTAATACTTGAACGGCCCCTTATACATAGATACAATCACGCCTTTTTCCCATGGGGAAGGTAGTAGGCAGAAACCACGGAACGCCACCTGCTACGATCTCTAAACACTCCTTTTGCCTCTTTAAGGTTCATACAATTGGTCATACACACACGCCGGTTGCGAGTACTACGCACCTGACCTTTCTGAAGAACATCACCAATAAGGTCACTATATGTCCTCCTAGGGCGTCCCCTCCCGGTGTTTCCACTCACATCTGCCTTGTATATACCTTTTGTGAGTCGTCCTTCATTCATCCTCTCAACATGACCAAACCATCTAAGCATACTTTTTCAATTTTTGCCAATACATCTTCTGCCCAAGTTATATGAAACAGAAAATATAGTGCACGACTTACCTGTTTATGCATCTTTGTGGAGCCTGAGACATGTGCATCTGGATTGAGGGCCCATTTTTTGAACCCTGGCGTACCGAAATAAGATTTATAGGGAAATTAGTTAAAAATAGTAAAAACTTAAAGCAAAGGGTCATAAATTTCTTATACGTGAATTAAAACTGTTATGATGAAATAACTTGGGCCCTCAATCCAGACGCGTGCATAAAGTGGCATAGGCTAAATCTCAGTAAGTACTATCTCTGGGTTAATAATTTTTGTTTAAGAATTTAGTTAAGAATTTCTTAAATATTTTAAGAAATTCCCAAATCTGTAAAATATAACATTATCGATTTATGGTGGCATATCTAGGGCCCTCACTTCATTATTGTTTCTACTGAGGAATCTGCAAAACATGAATATATCTGAAGAAATACATAAATACGACTTTAACATGTTTTACTTACTTACCTATGTGAATTAGTTAAAAAGAAATAAGGAGACAAAACTTAATTGTAAGAAGTAAATGAAAGTCGAATTTTACTAAAAAGTCTGAACTGAGAGCCCAATATTTTCGGCTTTATTGACTAGGCTCAACCTCATAGATTAACGCAAATTAGAATAAAAGTTTTAACTATTTCTTAATAAAATTGTAACATATCGTTCGTTCTTCTAAATGTCATACTTTAAGAAAATTGATTTTCATTTTTTTGTAACAGAATTATTTGTAGGGTGACCATAATGTTGAAAGTAAGTACCTGTCCATTTTGTAAAGTGCATTCGGAAAGTCATAATATTTGCAGCTAAAAGTATTATATACCTACTAATTACAATTTACAATAGATACGATGACTACTTACATGTATAACATACTACTAGTCGGTTAGTTTGCCTTTCATTTTATGCAAACACAGTTGAAGCTAAATAAATGTTCTAGTGGTAATGGCTGCCAAGAATAAATACACGAAAAAAAGTTATTAGACTTACCGGAGCGAACGACGGAGTTTGTTCAGAACGTCTTACATTTGGTGGTATCATTGTCATACGTGGAGCACTCAGCCAGCGCTGATGTTGCGCGTGATCCATTACAGCACTAGGTCCAGGCATCTGAAAAAATACATTAAAATTCAGTCAAATACGACGACACGTGTCGCATTGTACAGTCGGTGCCCTGAATTACCTGACCCCTCCTACACAGAAGAAACGAGGAAAAGGGGTCAGGTACGATCAAACCCGTCTGTCTAGACCAGTGATGGGCAAAGTAGTTGAGTATGGTAACAAATTAACAAAGTAGGTACAAAATGACTTCGTAGTGTTTTTTTTTTAAGGAAGTTGGTTGTTATTTTTTTGTAAAAATTTATTATTTTTTACTTTTTAGTTATGGTAGATACCCCGCACTAATCTAAGCGCGTTATTCGTTAATTTGTCGCGCAAATCCTTGATGCAGGGATTTAAGTTTTAAACAAAAAAAGGCTCGTAAGACTAATATGGTTTTCACATGGAACCCATTGTCCGAATGAAACCAAATTAAAATACAGTCGAATTGATAACCTCCTCCTTTTTTGAAGTCGGTTAAAAAGCAAATACTGGGTTAGAAAATAGTTTCAACATTCAAAAAAGATACTTTTGTTTTGTTTTTGATAAGTAAGCGCATTTGCCTAGACAAGAATAGACAGCTTAGTGTCTAGCTATACAGAAAACCAATGCACGCCACTGGGTGCCTAATGGCTGCCAAGAATAAATACACGAATAAAAGTTATCAGACTTACAGGAGCGAACGACGGTGTTTGTTCAAAAGGTCTTTCTGATGGATTTGTCTCTGGCTTAAGTTGAGCAATCACGTGCGCCAGTGTCGCATTATCCATTACACCGCTAGGCCCGGGCGTCTGAAAATACATAAAAAATCAGTAAAATACGACGACACGTGTCGCATTGTTCGATAAAAATTTGTTTTTAGGGTTCTGAACATCTACAGGAAAAAACGGAACCCTTAAACAGGATAAGTTTCTAACCAGTGCGCAAATTTTAACAAAGTAAACTTAAACGAGTTATAATAACCATGCAATTTTTATTCTGATATACCTTAGTACAAAAAAAAAAAAATAAGTTATCGTTAATGAGTTTTTACATAGTTTAAAAACTACAAAAACACGCTTTCATAGAAAACCACCTTTATACTAATTAAAATACCTCAAAAAGTACCCAACGCTTTATCTTTTCTATTATTTTATACTTTTTAGTTTGGTTTTCTATGGAAGCGTGTTTTTTTTAGTTTTTTAAACTATAATTTATTTTCTATTTTTTAGGGTGTTTCGAATTTTGAGACATACGTCAACGTAGTTTGTGACGTATGTCAGCGTAGTTTGTGAAGTATGTCAGCGTAGTTTGTGATGTATGTCAGCGTAGTTTGTGACGTATGTCAACGTAGTTTGTGATGTGTGTCAGCGTAGTTTGTGACGTATGTCAGCGTAGTTTGTGGCGTATGTCAGCGTAGTTTGTGACGTATGTCAACGTAGTTTGTGACGTATGTCAACGTAGTTTGTGACGTATGTCAACGTAAATTGTGACGTATGTCAGCGTAGTTTATGACGTATGTCAAAAACAGATTTTTGCTATCCTGGTAAACTCGGCAAGGTTATTGTATTGTCATCGGTCCTTGAAATGTACGCCAAATTTCGAGTTAATCCGACGTTCTGAAAGGGGTTAAAATTATGTTCCAAGTTTCTGTTACATACTAATATACGTATGAAGCTTATAAAACCGTGTTAAAAGTGTAAATGTGTGTGATTTAAACGAGAATCAACGAACAAAAACTTTTTTTTTAAGACGCTACTTCAAACTGCAGGTGTAACACATTACGCTCTTTATTGAGTCATTAGCTCATCATTAATTTTGTGTGATAGGTCTGGTGGTATAGAAATAGTTTCTTCTCCTCCGACCGATGAAGATTTTTCTGCTATCAAAGTTCATAAAAGGCAAATACTAAGTAAAAAAATGATTTCGACATACAAAAAAGATACTTCTGTTTTGTTTCTGATAAGTGACCACGTTTGCCTAGACAAACATAGACAGACTAGTGCCTAGGTATACAGAAAATCAATGCACGCCACTGGGTGCCTATTGACTGCCAAAAATAAATACACGAACAAAAGTTATCAGACTTACAGGACCGAACGACGGAGTTTGTTCAGATCTTTCAAATGGTTTAGTCTCTGGATTAAGTTGAGCAATCAAGCGCGCAAATGTCGCATTATCCATTACACCGCTAGGCCCGGGCGTCTGAAAAATACATAAAAAATCAGTCAAACACGTCGACACGTGTCGCATTATTCGAAAAAAAAATTTTTTTTAGGGTTTCGAACACTTAAGTAACAAAACGGAACCCTTACAGTATCAGTCCGTTATCAGTACGTTCGTCTGTCTAGACCCTTTTTCTCAGGAACGCGTGGAAGTATTCAGTTGAAATTAATACAAATACGGAAGTCTACGGTCCCTTAGGACTTATAAAAAAAGCTTCTCAGTGGCTGCAGTCGTTTGAGCAGATGTAGGACATTATTGTGAATGTGAAAACCACCAGAAAGCCTGCCAGGGTCGCAAGATTTGTTCGAGAGAGATACCGTGGCCCTGGTATAGGCAACTGAAGGAACACGGGTGGGTTTTAGTCAGTAAAAGTCTGACACGCTCTTCCACTCCACCCAAAGCGGGAGACGTCATTTCATGATTTCCCACCAACAAAACAACAGACCACCAGAAACCCCGTTACGAATCTAGCTAACGACCCGAGAGCTAGATTGACCCGACACTACACCGAAGATATAGATAGATCATGGACGTCAGCTTGTACGAAATTACTTTGCTTTGAAGCAGCTTAAAAACAACAAGGCGCCGGGGGATGACGGAATTACGGCTGAACTCCTGGAGGTCGGCGGAAACCCGTTCTAAAGGCCCTTCAGTAGCTGTTTGATTCCGTCATACTCGAGGGCAAAATGCCACAGACATGGAACAAAGGTGTGGTACTTTTTTTATTAGAAGGGTGACAATACCCTGGTTAATAATTATAGGCCCATCTCACTTCTGTGCCATGTCTACAAGCTGTTTTCAAGAGTCATCATGGAAGGTAGGTAGGTTTTGCTTTGGTTTCTGTTGCTTTCGTTTCGTTTCGTTTTGTGTTAGTATGTTTAATGGTTAGTTTATTTATTTACAAGTACTAATGTATGTTGAAACTGTTTTGTACTCCTCGTCACTTGTCCCTATAGGTTCATTAGAAAACCAGCGTCAGACAGCATCTGTCTGGCATTAATGCTGAAATGAACCTTTTTGGCGCAGCCGTGAGACACTTATTGTTTTCTTTTTTATTTATTTTTTTATTTTACTTTATTTTGTGTTTTACGAACAGTATAAAATAAATGGTATTCTTTCTTTCTTTCATCGCGAACCGTCTCGCGCGCAGGTTTGAAGACTTCCAGCCTCCCGAACAAGCTGGATTCCGGGATGAATTTAGCACCGTAGATCACATACATACGCTGCGGCAGGTTATACAGAAGACCGAAGAGTATAACCTGCCTTTCTTCTTAGCGTTTGTGGACTACGAAAAAGCCTTCGATTCGATCGAGACCTGGGCTGCCAAGAATAAATATACGAACAAAAATTATCAGACTTACAGAACCGAACCATGGAGTTTGTTCAGAAGGTCTTTCATATGGTTTTGTCTCTGGCTTAAGTTGAGCAATCAGCAAGCGCGCTAATGTCGCGTTATCCATTACATCACTAGGGCCGGGCGTCTGAAACATACATCAAAAATCAGTAAAATACGACGACACGTGTCGCATCGTTCGATAAAAATACGTTTTTAGAGTTCCGAACATCTAAAGGAAAAAACTGAACCCTTATAGAACCAGTCCGTTTTCCATCCGTCGTCTGTCCGTATGTCTAGATTAGGGCTCTCAAATATCTAGCTTTTTCAATACCGGTATTGAATGTAAGTTTTATTAGGAGATTAATAAAAGCGTTCCAAGATATGTTTGTATCTTAAAATTAGTTTTCATTGTTCTTCATCATATCAGCCGAACGATGTCCACTGCTGGACTTAAGCCTCCCCCAATTTTGGGGGGTTTGCCGTAATCATCACGTTTGGCAGGCGGGTTGGCGATCGCAGTATGAAGGTTAACTGGATAGAGAACGCTGCTACCCATTCTCTAGTAAGTTCCTTAGTCGCCTCTTGCGACACCCACGGGAAGAAATGGGATTGTGCAATTCTTAACGTCCGTCACCACACGACACAAACATTTATTTGTAAAAATGAAAGTAAAGCTTATTTAGCTATCTTTTGATGTTCATTTTAAAAACATTCTTATAATTACTAAACCAGTAACAAAAAAAAAAAAAATATCACGTGTTGACATTTTATTTATTTATTAAACAAGGCACACCAAGGACATACGAGTATACATACAACATTATTTTTAGTTTATGCGAAACTTGAATATAGTTTGTTCAGAATCAGTAACTGAATCGATTCCAATAATTTTTACACCATGTTATATTTTGTACCAAAAATATTTAATTACGCTTCCAAGTAGGACACCGAACGACAATACGTATCCGCAAACATCTGTGCGGGTCACGGCAGTTCATAGCGCTTCGAGGCGTGGGCGCACAGCGAGACGGCGATGGCGGGTAACAACTCCCTCCCTCCCCTCAGTCGCTCGAATGCCACCGATTGATGCACACGTATCGCGAGCGCGCGCCCGCCGGTTCGGGCCCTACAGTGTTTTGTTTCGATTTTAAAATTATCATGTCTTTCTCGTACTCAAACGTCCATTACACGGAGATGGTACGTACACTAGCTGTTTGTGGTGATAACATATCCCTGGCAGTGCGTCAGTGCATAAAAGAAAGTTTCGAACAGTTGCTTCAGTTTGTAAATAGTGATTACGCCAATTATTGTAGATAGTGATGATTAACATTTTTAAACACGCCAAGATAGTCAAGGGTAGAAATTTATTATTTGTTTACAGCCTGCTGTGGTTCAGTAATGCGATGTTTAACAATTTTCATCCATTTTGAACTTTAAGTTGTTGGCATAAGGTGCAACAAATGGTATTGATTACATTTTACCACTTACTACTGCATTTACGAATAAAGTACGTAATAATATCTACCTACACTTGACCATTACGACAGTCCAAAGCGTGCAAGTGTGATGGAAAATGTTTGTCACCAACGAATACATAAACCATCACTGTGGCAAATTATTATCAAATATCTGGTTGACCGAGCTTTGCTCGGTATTTTTTGGTAAATTGTGTTTAAAATAATAAGTTTATGTTCAAGCTGATTATCGATAAAGTTGGCCAGTGAAAACATGAATAAAACGACATTGTATAAAAATGAATCCTAGCTAGATCGATTTATCGCCCCCGAAACCCCTTGTATACTAAATTTCATGAAAATCGTTGGAGCCGTTTCCGAGATTCAGATTATATATATATATACAAGAATTGCTCGTTTAAAGGTATAAGATAAGTGAGAGTGAGAGCCGCGCGCGCTGGCGCGGGCGCCCTCCGCTAGGCTGCATATGTTTTTGCGTGGACAACCAGGTAACTTATCAAGCTTATAACTTTGTGATTATTAATTATAGTTTTGAATTTTTATTCATAGATTCTTTACATAAAAACACTAGACCAGTGTTTCGGGTTTCGCATAAACAAAAATTAATGAGCTGGAATAAGGTGGAGCGGAAAGGCGTGTCAGACTTTTACTGACTAAAACCCACCCGTGTTCCTTCAGATAAATATAAAACACATCAGTAGTAGGTTTTGTGACTAAAGAATGGGCAGCAGCTATTTACCACACTCCGATCACCAACTCGCAGGCCCAAGCGACGCAATCTCTTCCCCCCCTCAATTAGGGGAGGTCTATATCCCGCAATAGACGTCTTTCGGCTGAAATGAATCACCTGTCATCGTTTTGTGAGGATATTGTCCAAGCCGTTTTATCTTCAATATAATCTTTAACAGTTTAGTAGGCTTTCTGACATAGTTTAATAAAAGATTTGAATTTATTTAAGCTTGAGCACTCACAGCTCTCTAGACAAGAATAGACAGCGTAGTGTCTACTTAAACAGAAAATTAATGCACGCCACTAGGTGCCTAATGGCTGCCAAGAAACACGAACAACAGTTATCAGACTTACAGGACCGAACGACGGAGTTTGTTCAGAAGGTCGTTCAGATGGTTTAGTCTCTGGATTAAGTTGAGCAATCAAGCGCGCAAATGTTGCTTCATTATCCATTACACCGCTAGGCCCGGGCGTCTGAAAAATACATCAAAAATCTGTAAAAAACGACGCCACGTGTCGCATTGTTAGATAAAAAAATGCGTTTTTAGGGTACCGAACATCTAAAGGAAAAAACGGAACCCTTATAGAATCAGTCCATTGTCTGTACGTTCGTCTGCCCGTCTGTCTAGACCCTTTTTCTCAGGAACGCGGGAAAGTATTCAGTTGAAACTGATACAAATACGGAAGTCTACGGTCCCTTGGGACTTAAAAAAGCTTCTAAACCATGAAAACTACGGCCATTTATAAGATATATTTTATGTAAGGCAATAGATGGCGCTCGCGAACTATCGTGAAGTTGACAACTACGAAGCTAGCAACGAGCGGGCGGCGCGGCGTATATGGAATCTATACCTTCAGTCAACGCTCTGTAGTGTTGAGTTCAGGTATACAATAAAAATATATACGCCCGTGTTAGGGATTTCAAAATATACCCGAACGCAACATTTTTCTGGGGTATACTTTCATGTAGGACACTCCATTTTGCTATACTGTAATGTATACCCGTTTCACTGTGTCTCCACTTTTAATTACGCTAACAAAGAGACGTTTAATTTTGTATGATAGGATTGAATAAATAATACAAGAAGAAAAGAGGATAAAAAACCGTTTATTACAAAGAGAAATGTTCTTACTATAAAATACAATTGGCATGAATTAATAAAATTAAAAAACGGATGTGCGAATAACACTTGTGCGACAAAACTGTACTGCGACTAACCATAGTTCTGAATTTAGTCGTTTCTAGCACTCGCCGGCCGCTGCCGCGGCACCGCTCGCTTCGCTCGCTCGGCTCGTGCGTAGGAGGTCACGGTTTTAACCTAACCTAGTGTACTATGTGAGCTCGAATGTGGCGCACAAGCGTCGCAGTACAGTTTTGTCGCACAAGTGTTATTCGCACATTCATTTGCCGAGCTCACGTAGTACACCCATCGGATATGTTTTAAAATACCTACGCGCGAAATCTTAAAGTTGAAAGTATACCCAATGTCAACTCGACCAGTGACATTACAAATGTTAGGTAAAGGTACGCTTTATTGAATTAATTCTTTATTTTGGATTTGAAAACATACCCGACGGCAACACGACCTCTGACGTCATGAGCGTTGTGTGAAGGTATAGACTCCATATACGCGGCGGCGCGCCTTGCTGGCATGTACCGAGACATTCATTCTCTTTCCTCGCGGACACCTACGGGTTACCATCTACCTTCTGTTGTACTTCATTGTGTATTTTTAATTAAAAAAAATGATTAACCTTTTAACTCGTTTTTCTGAGCTCTTACATTGAATACTTACTCTCAAATATGATATATGATAGTATTTCATAAATAAAGCATTATATCCTATTTAAAACAAAATGTCATTATTAGCATGACAACCAAAAATAAAGAGTTCAAATCAGAATTGTATGTATATAATGTCAAATAATGAGTAGAGAATGTCAAAGAAGAAAGTAAAAAAAATGTTAAATAAAAAACGTACACTGTCACCGGAGCAGTTAATAGATATTTATCATCATTTGTCATCCTGTAATGAGCTACCTGGGAAGCCACATGTGCAGAAGGAATTATTGCCAAACTTCCTTGTCTTGAACGTAGTCTTTTATCTTATAATATGCTTTTTTAATAAGGAGACGTTTGATGTGTGATTTGAACTTTCCGTAGCTAAGTTCAGAAACCGACTTAGGCAACTTGTGATAGAAGCGGAATACTGTTTATAAGAAATGATTTACTAGTTTTAGTTAATCTAAATTTAGGTATCACAATTTCATTTTTAATACGAGTATTTATATTATGGAAATCGCTTCTTAGTTTGAAAAGGTCTAAGTTTTTGCGAACATACATTCTATAATATAAAGAGAAGGTAGAGTCAGTATATCAATTTCGGTAAATTTGATTCTAAGAAACTTGCGACGCTTCATTTTATAGATTGCGCGGATTGCCCTCTTTTATAAAATAAAAACTGAATCTACGTCAGCTGCCGAACCCCACAGCAGAACGCCATAAGACATAATACTGTGGAAATAAGCAAAGTGCACTAATCTAGCTGTAGGTATATCGGTCAACTGCCTTATTTTTCTAACTGCATATGCAGCTGAAGTTAATCTACCTGAAATACCTGTAATGTGGGCTCTCCATTGCAATTTCGAATCTAAAGTAATTCCTAGAAATACCGTTTTCGAAATAGCACCTAGTTTCTTGCAATCGAGTTTTAAATTTAGACCTACTTGGTACATTTGGTAATGACAACTTAATACATTTAGTTTTGTCTGCATCGTAAGAGATTATTAGCTGCAAATCATTTTGAAAGAACAGCTAGACTCTCGTTAACATGTAAGATATCCGTATCTTTTCTATCAATTTTACAAAATAAGAGAAGTGTCATCAGCTAATAAAAATTTTATATCCGAAAAGTTACCTATCATGTAAGGGAGGACATTAATGTAAAATAGAAATAAGAAAGGGCCAAGAATTGAGGCACACCCATCTTAACTAGAGACCTCGAGGACGTTGCCCCTTTAACGTTTACTTTTTGCTGCCTGTTTGATAAATAGGAAAGACCAAGATCAGCAGCTTGTCCACGAATTTCGTAATGGTGTAATTTACAGATCAGAGTATTGTGGTCAACGCAGTCAACGCTTTTGAAAGGTCAAAGAAGATGCCAACTGCATCCTGGGACTTTTCCCAGGATTCCAAAATGTGACTGATGAGTTTTACTCTCGCGTCAGTCGTCGACCTACCTGTCGTGAAACCAAACTATTGACTATGTAAAATCCCATTTGAGTTGAAATGAGCTAACATCTGGTCCAGCATGATTTTTTCATAAATTTATCTCAATGCTGGTGGCACAGATATAGGTCTATAGTTAGAGGGATCAGTCTTACTATCCGATTTGAAAATTGGTACTACTTAACTATCTTATACCTTTAAACGAGCAATTCTTGTATATATGTATATATGTATATATGTATATATATATATATATATATATATATATATAATCTGAATCTCGGAAACGGCTCCAACGATTTTCATGAAATTTAGTGTACAGGGGGTTTCGGGGGCGACAAATCGATCTAGCTAGGATTCATTTTTATAAAATGTCGTTTTATTCGTGTTTTCAATGACCAACTTTATCAATAATCAACTTGAACATAAACTTATTATTTTAAACACAATTTACCAAAAAATACCGAGCAAAGCTCCAGATATTGTTTAATTAAATCAGGAAACGTACCGCTGTCTAAACATTGATTAAATATACCTGTCAGGACAGAAGCAATTGTGTCAATGATATCTTCAAGAACCTTAACCGAAATCCCCCATAAGTCTTCTGTGTTTTTAACACGCTTTTATTAGGTCGACCTGTATGTAATTAACTATGTAATGGAATCTAAGGTAACTAATTTAACCATCTTTCAAGGATCGTAGCGTCATGAAAATTGGCAGCTGTATGTAGTTCTGATGACAATACAATAATATGGTACCGTCGAACTGATCTGATGATGGAGCCGGAAGATATGAACTGAAGCTGCATGATGGAACATCGTATCATAGCTGTGTTTGGACTTGTTAGAAAAGCCTTGTGATGAACTTTGACCACGATTAGGTTTCCAGGTCTGATGATGAAGCCGGAAGATAGGCACTGGCATTCCATGATGGAATATCGTATCATAGCCTTGTTTGGACTTGTTAGAAAGGTCTTGTAATGAACTTTGACCATGATTAAGTTTTTGGGTTTTACGTGCATTTATAAAAGCGTGTTTTTCTATTGTTTTTTAAACTATATATTTATTTATGTTAAGACTTTTGTTTTAATTGTGGCAATAGAAATGGGTTTGAATTCTAAATTAGGAATGTACTTATTGAAGTTTTCTTTAAGAAGAGATTCAGTTAATATAGCTGATGAGGGGGAGATTTCCTGCCGGGGTCACGAGATTGTTCGAAAGACATACCGTGACCCTGGCACATGGGCAACTGAAGGAACACGGGTGGGTTTTAGTCAGTAAAAGTCTGACATGCCCTCCCGCTCCACCCAGAGCGGGAGAAGTTATTTGATGATTTCCCATCCAAAAAAAAAAATGGGGGAGATTTCGTAACTTCTATTGGAATGTTGGTAAAGAAATTTTCTAGTGTCTCAGCAACTTTTAACTTATCCGAAATGGTGTCAATATCAATTTTTAGAGACAACTCATTAGATCAACTCAACACATCTGATCTCGCTGTTTTGTGTTTCCAGTTTGTTAATTACCTGCAACACAGCTTTTATTTTATTGTTGGTGTACGCTGCCAGACTAGGCCCACATAAGGTTTTAATTATTATGTGGAAGCGTGCTAATCGTGGGGCTCTAGAGACAAGAGTGGCTAGCGTACTGTCCGCCGTACGCGGAGCAGACAATATAATTCAAATAACTCACCTGATGGGCGACCACCGGCTTCTTGGGATTACCTGGATCTGTGTATGTAAGTGAGTGTATCTGTATTGTGTTGTGACGTTACGAGTATTCTTCAGGTTACACTCCGCCGCTCCAAAAGATCTGCCATCCAGACATGCGGTCTCCAATAAGGTCACACTTTGCTTAACCTTCAAACTATTTATCGAGATATTTCCAACAAATGAACCCGTGATATGTCAAATTAGGGGTTATTAACAATCAACAATACGATCACGACTAATTGTCCAACAAAACGATCGATTTGAAAGGATTACTTTACAAAAAACTCTCGGAAGCAAAATTCTGTCCGACGCTTTCGAAGACAAAACTAAAAGGGGGGAAAAAGAAGTGACAAGTGTCAAAATCAAACTTGACGAGTCAGATGTCATTCCGTTCGGGCGGCGCGTTCCGAAAGCGCATAGAGTAACAAAGGTTCGTTCCGAAACATCTACCCCCCCCGGACGGGCCTTCCCGTCCGCTAATCAATTGGCAATCTTGACAAGGTTGCGACCGCTCTCTTCACGACCGATCCGTCCACCAAAACTTCTGCAAAACGAGGAACCCCGTCAGTGCCAGCCACCAGATTGAGAATGCGCCCCCGGCGCCAATACAACGGCTTAAGGTTGGCATCCTTAATCAGGACGAGGTCTCCAATTTTGGGCGGATGCGTTTTATCAGTCCACTTGACGCGCTGCTGGAGGATGTGCAAATACTCCAAGCTCCAACGCTTCCAAAAACTCTGAGCGAGCTGCTGCACCAACTGAAACCGCGATAGCCGATTTTGGCTCACATCGACAAGAGGGTACTCGGGCAGGGCGACAAGTGGCTGTCCAATAAAAAAATGGCCCGGGGTCAGGGCCTCCAAGTCGTTCGGGTCCAAAGACAGCGGGCACAATGGACGCGAGTTCAGTGCAGCTTCAATGCGGCAAAATACCGTAGCTAACTCCTCAAAGGTGAGAACGGTGTCTCCTAACGATCTGCGCCAGAGTCCCTTTGCCGCTTTCACCGCGGCTTCAAAAATACCCCCCCAATGGGGGCAGGCTGGCGGGTCAAACAACCAAGTGACCCCTCGGCGGGCTAATTTGTTACCAATGTCAACCTGGTTCTCAGCAAGGAAGGCGTATACCTCCTTCAAATAGTTACTTGTACCCTTGTAGTTAGTACCGCAATCAGACCTGATCAAAGTAGGTAACCCACGGCGAGACACAAATCTATCCAAGGTCGCCACAAAGGCCTCCGTCGAGAGGGAGGTTACCAACTCCAAGTGCACTGCCTTAGTTGACAGGCAGACAAACACACACAAATAAGCCTTAACAATTTTACTATTCCGAAGAGGAGACGTCTTCACCAAAAAGGGACCAGCAAAGTCCGTTCCGACGCCTGCAAAGGGTCTCGCCTCATTGACACGATCAGCCGGCAAGTCTCCCATCATTGGCTGCATAGTAGAGGCCTTAGTCCGGTAGCACGGCAAACAACGGAAGACGATGCTACGAATAGTACGACGGGCCGACAATATCCAAAACTCTCGCTGCAGAATGGCCAACAGCGCATTGCAACCGGCAGGCGAGTTCTTAATGTGACGATCAGTCACCAAAAATTTAACCAAATGGCCCTCCTTAGGCAACAAAAGGGGGTGACGGGCCCCATAACGAAGGCTAGAGTGCCTCAACCGTCCCCCAACACGCAAGAGACCCGTATTGTCCAAAAAGGGGTTCAATTTACTAATGGCTCCCGACAATTTAGCCTCACCAGACTTCAAAATTTCAATCTCCTTCTCAAAGTGTGCAGCCTGCACGGAGCGGACCCAAAGGAGGAGTGATTCCTGTCGCTCCTGAGGAGAGAGAACCGGAGACAGGCGTTTGTTCCCGGAGTTCCTAGAATTATGACCAAAACGCCTGATCCACGAGGTAACGTTCAACAATTTGTCGAGGGAGCTGTATCGATTCAACAAAAATTCAGGGTCAAACGGAGGGTCCTTCGTTCCAACAGCGAGCACCTTGAGCCCGGGCAAAGGACCCGACATCAAGACTGGCGTTCGAGGCCAATCATCCTCGGGGTGAATCAGCCAGTCTGGTCCCCACCATAGGGGGTGAGCAATCAGGCGGGGTGCCATGCACCCACGTGAGGCCACGTTGCCCGGGTTCAAATCTCCAGGCACGTGCCTCCAAATCAAAGGCGTTTCAGAATTTTGAATCTGGGACACTCGGTTCGCAACAAAGACCTCCAAAGAGTGGACGGACGTCTTCAACCAACACAAAACAATTTGACTGTCCGTCCAGGCGTAAGAAGCCCGAATGTCCACAGTTCCACCCAAAGTGTGAGCAACGTGGTTCAATAGACGCACAAGAAGCGCCGCCCCTGACAATTCTAATTTAGGGATGGTCAGTGCCGTCCGGAGGGGGGCCACCTTGCTCTTGGCCATGACCAGTGACAACTTCACCTGGCCTGTCGCGCTGACGGTGCGCAGATAAACAACAGCTGCATAACCGTGCGAAGATGCATCACAAAACCCATGAAGGGTAGCAGTGTAGCTCCCAGGGGGGAGGATAGCGCGGGGTAACACGACCTCGTTGACTGCAGGGAGTGCGGATACAAATTGGAGCCAATCTTCCAACAGGGTTTCCCGAAGTGGCTCGTCCCAACCAAGTCCCGCAGTCCAAAGGCGCTGAAGAAAACATTTCGCCCAAAACAATACCGGGCATATCCAACCATTCGGGTCAAAGGTCCTCGCGACAGTAGACAACACCAGTCGTTTAGTCCAAGTGTGAGGTGACTCCAAGTCGACATTGTATGTGAAGATGTCTTGGACTGGTCGGTACTGAACGCCGAGAACTGGTATCATAGCAGGGTTGTCAACATTTTCAAACAAAAGCGGGTCCTGCCTATGATCCTCCGGCAAACCTTCCAATAGCGCTGGCGAGTTGGACACCCATTTACGCAACTCATAGCCAGCGGAAGCCAAAATACCAATCAATTCGTCACGCAACAGAACAGCTTCCCCAACTGTGGGAGCTCCAGTACAAACGTCGTCAACATACAAGTCCGTTTTCAAGATGGCGGACGCACGAGGGAACTTCAAACGCTCTCGGTCCGCGAGCTCCCAAAGGGAACGAATAGCAACAAAAGGGCTCGATCGGAGGCCGTACGTATTCGTATTGAGCTCATACACAATCATGGGGTCCTGGGGATTCTCTCGCCACAGGATCAACTGATAACGTCGGTCATCCTTGTGAATAACCGTTTGGCGGAACATCATTTTGATGTCGGCCACAAAAACTACCTGATGACGACGGAAGGAGGTAATGACGTCACAAAGATCCCTCAACAATTTGGGGCCTGGATGCAAGCAATCATTCAAGGAGACACCAGACGAAGTCCGCGCAGACCCATCAAACACCGTGCGCAGCTTACCGGTGGATGGCTTGAGGACCGCGTGATGCGGCAGGAAATAATGCTCACTTGAGCGCCAATCCAAATTTGACACCGACATGTGTCCCAAATCTGCGTATTCCCGCATGAAATCCAAATATTTCTGCCGCAGCACTGGGTCCCTGCTCATGCGGCGCTCCATTGCCAACAATCTCTTCTCGGCCGTAGGTCTGGATTCGCCGAGAGGTGGTCGCACCGCAACAAAAGGCAACCTGGTCACAAGCCGGCCGGAATGGAGTCGACCTGTGTTGTTCTGGTAGAACAACTCCCACTCCTCGTGTTCCGGGTTCAAACGGGCTACCTGAGGGGGCTCTTCAACCTCCCAAAACCTCTGAACGGCGTCAGAGAGGGCGGAGCCAGATGACAACCCAAAATCAGGTTCAGGTGTAGGGAGGTCCCACAACGCTGGTCCCATCACCGCAAAGCCAAAGATGGTCGAGACAGCCACCAAACCGCGTGGATGCAGAACCTTTATATCACCCAAAAGTATTCTCCCTAGTACATCGGAACCCAACAACAAATGCGCTGTCCTAGGGGAATCAAACCGGGGGTCAGCCAATTCCAGGCCTGACGTCAACCGGACGATTTCTGAAGACAGCTGACATGGTGGATGACTACCCAAAATATTCGTCAGAACAACGGCCGAAGCAACAATTTTAGGTGCCATACAATTCAGAGGAGTGACCTCAAACCAAGCCAGTCCCTTGGACGTGACCTCTGTTTCGCCCACTCCCCTAATTTTGCGTGAAAAGTCACGCACATCAAGGCCCACCTGTCCCGCTAAAGAAGATGACAAAAGGCAACTCTGGGCTCCCGTGTCCAAAATGGCACGGACCACAACAGAATTCCCCGTGGGCCCCCAGACCCTGACCGGTGCCGTTGGCAACAAAACCGTTTCGATCTGAGGGGGTTCCTTAGCGGGGCAGGCGCCAATGTCCTAACAATGCCTGGGCGGCGACCGATCGCCGCACCCAGGCTCAAGTCTTTCCCGACGAGGATAAAGATCAAATTCCTCGTCCGCGCGGTGTCCCGAGCCACGCGCCATCGCTGGAAGGGCATATCCCACCGGATGCCTGAATGGCGGTGGGCGTGACTCCAACCGGGGACGTTCCGCCAAAGGAGGGGAGGGAAGGCGGTGCTGGTCTGGCCAGCGCTGCCTAGCAACAGCTACGTAACTACTTTTACGTGGGGAGACCAAATGGCGATCGCGCGGCTCCCGATCAACTTGCGCGGGGGGTGGAGTGCGGCGCTCAAAATTGCGGGCCTCTCCCCGGTTCTGAACCGGCGAGGCAGAAGCCCGGTGACCAACTCCATGGTGCCCCCTCGTACGCGAACCTTCAACAGAGGCTGGTCTGCCAGCGTGGTTCGCGTTAGCGCACAATATGTCCAAATGGGACCCCCTACAAATTCCACAAGGGCGGGGATTGGGGCAGTCCCGATGGAAGTGAGCCCCCAAACATGAGAAGCACAGACGGCGTGCACTGGCAATTCGGCGGCGGGCACTCACGTGCAACTTCAAAAACGCCGCGCAAGTTGCCATGCCATGCCCCGTGTCCTTACAGAACTCACAACCAGGACGACTCTGGGTGGCAGCAAAACGAGCGGCGGGGCGACCATCAACAGGCCCGCGAGCCCTAGTCCGTCCCTGGTCTCGTGGCCGGGAAGACGGTTGGCGTGACTCGGTGGCAACGCTAGAGTTGTCCATAAACCGACACTCATCCTCTAAAAATTTGACGAGGTCACCAAATGGGGGGAGGTGTGTGACACTATCCCCACCATACTTCTGCTCGAAACGAGCCCTCAAATCAGCTGGAAGACGTTGCAGCACCACATGTACCAAAAGGTAAGACCAATGGTCCACCGGCAACTCCAATCGCTTTAAAGCGTTGGTCGCTGCCACCAACGGGTTCAACAGGTCAGTACGCAATGCTGATAATCTTGTAATGACCGGTAACCCCAAAATCTGTTTGATGTGAACATCAGCCAAACAACGCTTGTTTTGATACCGCCGGGTGAGTAACTCCACAGCGGTAGGGTAGGCTGAGTCAGTCAAAGACAGATGCTGCACCAAGGCTCGGGCCTCACCTTCCAGGACAGACAACAAATAGGCCAACTTTTGGGCGGGTCTGAGGCCCGAGCGTGCATCAACCAAACTTTCAAACAGGTTTTGGAAACTTAACCACTGGTCCAAGCTACCGTTAAAGTGTGGCAGTTCCAAGGTAGGCAGTCTACTCAATAGTCCGGGACCTGAAACAACCGAGGTCTCCGGTTTGACCTGGACAGGTGTCCGGCTCCCCAATATTTCCCGAGCACGTTGACCAATGACATCCCCCAGGTCCAAGATCTGGTCGTAGTCAGCAAGGACCTTGTCACGTGCTGCCTGATCCAGCACTTCCAGAGCCACATCACAAATGTACTCGTTGTAGCGGGTGAGCAGAGCATCAACGTTGCCGAGTCTCAAGTTCAACTGCTCGAACCGAGCAAGCGTGATCCCTTCGAGATCCTGGCGCTCAGCAGTCGCTGCAGCTGAAGTGAACCACCGTAGCTGTGTGGTCAATCCACTGATTGCCTCTCTCACCGCTTTGTGTGCCATTGCACAGACAATACAATTCAATATACCAAACAAAATAATTAAGTAACAAAGTTCAAACAATAAATAACAAGGAAATCCAACGCAAACAATCAAATAAAATAAACCAAGCAAAAGGTAATTAAGTAACAAAGTTCAAACAATAATTTCCAAAATACCTACAAGCAAACAATCAAACTACCAAACTGACTAATCAGCAACTCAAGAAATAACAAAATATTGGTTTCAATTCAATGAACAAAAATAAAGTATTGTTTTAATTCAAACCAATGTCAACGGTACAACAATAATAAACCTTTCTTCCAACTTTCAATGTTAATGCTCAATAATGCCAATCAACACTGTAAGCATATAACCAGGCTGACTATGGTAACTTCAGTTTACCCGACAACATGAGTTACTCGACTCAATAAATTTAAACAAATTATTTCTAATAACAATTAATCACCATTAACAAACATTTACAGCGAATTACTACTTCCCTTATAGAGACTGCCAAGTAATTAGCCTACTGTAAATTACCAATTTGGTGGTTTTGTAGGTTAAAACCACGCCTCTGCTACCAAAATGTACGCTGCCAGACTAGGCCCACATAAGGTTTTAATTATTATGTGGAAGCGTGCTAATCGTGGGGCTCTAGAGACAAGAGTGGCTAGCGTACTGTCCGCCGTACGCGGAGCAGACAATATAATTCAAATAACTCACCTGATGGGCGACCACCGGCTTCTTGGGATTACCTGGATCTGTGTATGTAAGTGAGTGTATCTGTATTGTGTTGTGACGTTACGAGTATTCTTCAGGTTACACTCCGCCGCTCCAAAAGATCTGCCATCCAGACATGCGGTCTCCAATAAGGTCACACTTTGCTTAACCTTCAAACTATTTATCGAGATATTTCCAACAAATGAACCCGTGATATGTCAAATTAGGGGTTATTAACAATCAACAATACGATCACGACTAATTGTCCAACAAAACGATCGATTTGAAAGGATTACTTTACAAAAAACTCTCGGAAGCAAAATTCTGTCCGACGCTTTCGAAGACAAAACTAAAAGGGGGGAAAAAGAAGTGACAAGTGTCAAAATCAAACTTGACGAGTCAGATGTCATTCCGTTCGGGCGGCGCGTTCCGAAAGCGCATAGAGTAACAAAGGTTCGTTCCGAAACAGTTGGAATTACTAATTTTGTTACCTATTAATTTAGATTTAGCTTGAGCGCAGACTCTTTTGAATATCTTAGAATATTTTCTTACATAATTATGAAGGGCTTGATCAGAAGTCAATGATTTCTCATGCTACAAATTATATAAAATATCTCTGCTTTTCCTAATGCCCATTCACTAAATTTTGGTTTAATATTAACACGCTTTTATTAGGTCGACCTGTATGTAACTAACTATGTAATGGAATCTAAGATAAGTAATCTAACCATCTTCCAGGGATCGTAGTGTCATGAAAATTGGCAGCTTAAGGAGGCCCCTAAACGATCAATTAAATTGTGCAATATTACGAATTGTGCAATATTATTGACCGTATAGGGTTAATATTGAAGATTGTGCACTGATTGAATGAAAGTTTGAGCATGTTTAATTTTTATTGCACCATATTTTTCCATTGCATCGTGTAGGGTCAGTATTGCGCAATATTTTTAGTATTTGTTTTGTGTTGAACGAGGAGTACACGGGAATTTCTGGCGGGAAATCAGACGCATCGCTTGGGTTTTTGTTATATTTTCCAAAAACCGAACTGTGATGAATTTTAAGGCAGAAAGTGGTGTAGTTTTGTGTAGTAAACTGTATTAATACTATTCTCAGATTGAACACGAAAACATTGTGCAATTCGTATTATTGTGCAATATAATTGATCGTTTGGATTAAAAGCGCCTCTCAATCTTATTGTACAATAAAATGTATTGTACAATGTTATTGTAGGTCTAGGGGCCGCCTTATGTAGCTCTGATGACAATGCAATAATATGGTACTGTCGAAATGATCTGATGATGGAGCCGGAAGATATGAACTGGAACTTCATGATGGAACATCGTATCATAGCTGTGTTTGAACTTGTTAGAAAACTTTTGTAATGAACTTTGACCACGATTAGGTTTCAAGGTCTGATGATGAAGCCGGAAGATAGGCACTGGTATTACAGGATGGAATATCGTATCATAGCCGTGTTTGGACTTGTTAGAAAGGTCTTGTAATGAACTTTGACCACGATAAGGTTTTTGGTTTTTACGTGCATTTATAAAAGCGTGTTTTTCTAGTGATTTTTTAAACTATAAATTTATTGATTGCAACTTTTTTTACAGGACATGCTTTATTGAATTCTTGGCATAATGTAGAAAACAAAGTACAGTAATTAATATTGGTGTCTTGTAAATCAAAACTTCCTGTTGAGAGATTCCTAAGAGCATTATTATTAAACATTTTCAATTTATTTTTAGTCAGGGGTCTCAATTCAATGGTTTTATCTAATTGTAAATGTAGCTTTGTGTCTAAGTCAAACGATCCAAGTTGACCAGTATGGTCAGACCTAACGCCACTAATTTAGGACGACTCTTTTATTTTGCAATTGGTAAATACATTGTCTATACATGAAGCCGAGGTCGGTGTTACTCTAGTTGGTTCATTAAATATACATTTTAAGTTGAATGATTTAAACAATGAGATAAGCTTCCATTTTTCCAATTAATTAACAAGCAAGCGAAAACTAATTTATTGTCTTCCAAAAGTTTAAGAAGACGGAAATCGATAATTTGTAGTTGTAGTTGTAGCTAATTTGTAGTTGTACTCCAAAGTAGTTGTAGTTGTCATATCTTCATTAACAAGAGCCAAGAATAAATAAAAGTTATCAGACTTACAGAATCGAACGCTGGATCTTGATCCAATTCATCCGGTGGAAGTTGAAGCGACTGCGTTATGAACAGAACACATTAATTATTGTCACCATTTTATTAAATTATTTTACTCATATGTTTGGTATTTTCACGACATCATTACCTTATCCTCCATAAAGTTTTCCAGTATGCGGGAGAACTCTGGACTTAATTGTGACTTCAGCAAAAACTGCAGACATTCCTTCTCTCGCCGCTTTTCTTCGTATATTTTGTTTAGGTCTTCATCCTTTTGTATCAGTGACTCTAATTCCTGTTGGTACTTCTGAAAACTAGACACATATTGAGAAGTTTAGCAATGTTTTTATCACTAAATAGGTGTATGTTCTCGTGCAGTAGCTATTTTCTAATCAAATAAGCGATCTCCTATCAACCGTTCAGTTGTGATGGTTACTGGATAGTATGGTGAACAGATCACTAGACCATGAAACTAAGAGCCACTGTATCATTATTTAGAATTTTAGATATTATCATCGCTGTGCAAGCTCATCCTATATGTATTGCTTGCATTGAACATATTTTTAATTACACTGATCTAAGTATTGTAACTCAGTCTAAAATACATTACATAGCAGAGTGCTTTGCATATTGAAAAGACTATTTCGAAAAAGTATTACGGCTCATTATGTTATTTCGAGCAACCTTTTTTGCTTTTCTTGTTGTATCGCATAGCATTTTATTTCCACTACAAATCCTTAATCGTTATGAATTTTAGATTTATTTATTTTATTTTCCCATTTATGTACACACATATAAACAAAAAAGAAAATAACAGAATATTTGGTACAAAGATGATGCTTATTTCTAAAGAAATCTCTTCCGCCATACCTGCGATAGGAGACAAGATAGAGATGTAGACAGCGCGTGTAAGAGTATAAGAGAATAAAAAATACATATAATCTAATACAATTAACTTCAAAAAAAATAGTCAAATAATAGAATTTACTTACATACATACAGACTACTTAAATACATATCATTATAATGTTACTAAAATAATAAATACAAACACAACTATGACTATACGGACAGGTAGTGTTCTTTGACTCTTCTTTTAAAAACTGCAACGGTTTGGCAGTCCCTAATGTCGGGCGGAAGTGCATTCCACAACCGCACCGCGTGCACTGTGAACGAGTAGGAGTAGAAGTCAGTAGAATGGGGAGGGGACTTAACTTGCATCATTTGTTAATAAAAAAATCCTGAAACGTTCAGGATTTTTTTCGAAAATGTTGCAGTTTGGGCGCCATTTTTAATGCATTGAGGTGAAAAAAACTAACTGCATATGATTAAAGTATAAAAATTTAATCCACAGTTTGGTGGGGTTCTAGGGTCATTGCTGACCGGAAACCTTTTGAAAAGTTGATTTGAAAAAAGAGGGGTTCGAAAAGATCACATTTTTTAGTCTTTAGGGTCACAGCACACCAGCGGCGAGGCGTAAATTTTTCTAAAAGAGAAGCCGAAGCGAAGTCGGCCTTAACTTACTACTCATCAATAAAGAATACTTACTTAATTCTAAAATTAATATAGGAATGTAATGAATTAAATACAATTAAATTGAACAGATGAAAACGAATAAAATATGCAATATTCCTCTATCTCGTTCTCGCTGACGCATTTTTCTATACCTGTCTCTGTCATAACCCGTTGTACAGCGGCTTGCTCTCGTACATATCAAGCGGTGCCACGTGACCTAAAGTGACATCATTACGGGATCGCTGTTGTATGAATTTTTAGTTCCCGATTATGACGTTTTGGCGCCGGGTTAATTTAGAACATTTCTCTTTTGTTGTAATACAAAGGTATAAATAACCTTTTTTGTTGTTTGAATGTTATGGTGAATTAAATACCTGTAGTAACTATATTTATTGACAATAGTAGCCACTATTTACATACTATTGTATTTTTAATAGTGATAGAGTTACCAATGCGAATCCCCGAAGGCAAGCCGGTAGGAATCGTGTTATATGGTGCCTTCGCCACTGCAGCACACCTATCAACTCGGAAAGGGATCGTCACCGTATCGCCTTTCGCCTCGCCGTCAAACAGTCGTCAACCTAACGTAAGCGGATCGGAAGCTCCGGCACATCGACTCGGCTACAACGAGGCGACGCCGCGCTTACGGCTCGCAGACCGCTGGTTGACGGCTAGGCGGCACTAGTTCAGTCATTTTGAATCCGAACGTTTTTGTGTCGCGTGGACGAAGAGACGTAAGCTAGGGTACGGAGAGCCGTAAGCTAGCGTACGGAGAGCCGTAAGCTAGGGTACGGAGAGCTGTAAGCGCGGGGACCGCTGGTTGCCACTCGCCACATCGCGGTTCGTGAGCTTGTCCGGAGGCGAGGCGATTACGTTACGATTCCGATTAGTGTGCGTTGCAGTAGGGAGTTTCATACAAATCATACTGAACGGCTCGAGTTGATAGGGATACGATCCGTTAACGAGTTGTGTGAAAATTATTTCCTTAATTTATAATTTTTTAGGAAAAATTCATGGGCATTATCAGAAAGAACACTTTTTGGATTTAAAAAAATGTCTGTCTCGAATTTTTCAGACACAAATCGAATTAGGTACGAGCCGCTAAAGTGCGGTGTATTAACAGTGCCATTCTCATCCGTTCCGGGTAAGGTGGTTTCTTAGATGCGACCTGCAAGGCGTATCTGAAGAACGGGCGTAAGAAAAACGGTCCCGCAGGTAGGATGGTGTTTTAGGATCGTGGAGAAGATTGAAAAGTAGACACAATATCCGAGAGTTCCTGCGAAGTCGAATTCGGGTGCCGAACCACTTGAGTGTCTTGCGAAAGTTGGAAACATGATCATACTTTTTGAGATTAAAAACAAAACGAATACACATGTTTTGTAAACGCTCAAGTTTATTTAAAAGCTTCTCGGTGGCATCCAAATAACAGACGTCGGTGTAGTCTATGATAAGCTGAATGAGAGTTTGAACAAGGGAGATTTTGGTGTTTCAAGGGCAAGAATCTCTGAAGACATTTCCAAGAATGCAATGTGTAGCAGTGGCGAGGCGTAAATTTTTCTAAAAGAGAAGCCGAAGCGAAGTCGGCCTTAACTTACTGACTCATCAATAAAGAATACTTACTTAATTCTAAAATTAATATAGGAATGTAATGAATTAAATACAATTAAATTGAACAGCTGAAAATGAATAAAATATGCAATATTCCTCTATCTCGTTCTCGCTGACGCATTTTTCTATACCTCTCTCTCTCATAACCCGTTGTACAGCGGCTTGCTCTCGTACATATCAAGCGGTGCCACGTGACCTAAAGTGACATCATTACGGGATCGCTGTTGTATGAATTTTTAGTTCCCGATTATGACGTTTTGGCGCCGGGTTAATTTAGAACATTTCTCTTTTGTTGTAATACAAAGGTATAAATAACCTTTTTTGTTGTTTGAATGTTATGGTGAATTAAATACCTGTAGTAACTATATTTATTGACAATAGTAGCCACTATTTACATACTATTGTATTTTTAATAGTGATAGAGTTACCAATGCGAATCCCCGAAGGCAAGCCGGTAGGAATCGTGTTATATGGTGCCTTCGCCACTGCAGCACACCTATCAACTCGGAAAGGGATCGTCACCGTATCGCCTTTCGCCTCGCCGTCAAACAGTCGTCAACCTAACGTAAGCGGATCGGAAGCTCCGGCACATCGACTCGGCTACAACGAGGCGACGCCGCGCTTACGGCTCGCAGACCGCTGGTTGACGGCTAGGCGGCACTAGTTCAGTCATTTTGAATCCGAACGTTTTTGTGTCGCGTGGACGAAGAGACGTAAGCTAGGGTACGGAGAGCCGTAAGCTAGCGTACGGAGAGCCGTAAGCTAGGGTACGGAGAGCTGTAAGCGCGGGGACCGCTGGTTGCCACTCGCCACATCGCGGTTCGTGAGCTTGTCCGGAGGCGAGGCGATTACGTTACGATTCCGATTAGTGTGCGTTGCAGTAGGGAGTTTCATACAAATCATACTGAACGGCTCGAGTTGATAGGGATACGATCCGTTAACGAGTTGTGTGAAAATTATTTCCTTAATTTATAATTTTTTAGGAAAAATTCATGGGCATTATCAGAAAGAACACTTTTTGGATTTAAAAAAATGTCTGTCTCGAATTTTTCAGACACAAATCGAATTAGGTACGAGCCGCTAAAGTGCGGTGTATTAACAGTGCCATTCTCATCCGTTCCGGGTAAGGTGGTTTCTTAGATGCGACCTGCAAGGCGTATCTGAAGAACGGGCGTAAGAAAAACGGTCCCGCAGGTAGGATGGTGTTTTAGGATCGTGGAGAAGATTGAAAAGTAGACACAATATCCGAGAGTTCCTGCGAAGTCGAATTCGGGTGCCGAACCACTTGAGTGTCTTGCGAAAGTTGGAAACATGATCATACTTTTTGAGATTAAAAACAAAACGAATACACATGTTTTGTAAACGCTCAAGTTTATTTAAAAGCTTCTCGGTGGCATCCAAATAACAGACGTCGGTGTAGTCTATGATAAGCTGAATGAGAGTTTGAACAAGGGAGATTTTGGTGTTTCAAGGGCAAGAATCTCTGAAGACATTTCCAAGAATGCAATGTGTAGCAGTGGCGAGGCGTAAATTTTTCTAAAAGAGAAGCCGAAGCGAAGTCGGCCTTAACTTACTGACTCATCAATAAAGAATACTTACTTAATTCTAAAATTAATATAGGAATGTAATGAATTAAATACAATTAAATTGAACAGCTGAAAACGAATAAAATATGCAATATTCCTCTATCTCGTTCTCGCTGACGCATTTTTCTATACCTCTCTCTCTCATAACCCGTTGTACAGCGGCTTGCTCTCGTACATATCAAGCGGTGCCACGTGACCTAAAGTGACATCATTACGGGATCGCTGTTGTATGAATTTTTAGTTCCCGATTATGACGTTTTGGCGCCGGGTTAATTTAGAACATTTCTCTTTTGTTGTAATACAAAGGTATAAATAACCTTTTTTGTTGTTTGAATGTTATGGTGAATTAAATACCTGTAGTAACTATATTTATTGACAATAGTAGCCACTATTTACATACTATTGTATTTTTAATAGTGATAGAGTTACCAATGCGAATCCCCGAAGGCAAGCCGGTAGGAATCGTGTTATATGGTGCCTTCGCCACTGCAGCACACCTATCAACTCGGAAAGGGATCGTCACCGTATCGCCTTTCGCCTCGCCGTCAAACAGTCGTCAACCTAACGTAAGCGGATCGGAAGCTCCGGCACATCGACTCGGCTACAACGAGGCGACGCCGCGCTTACGGCTCGCAGACCGCTGGTTGACGGCTAGGCGGCACTAGTTCAGTCATTTTGAATCCGAACGTTTTTGTGTCGCGTGGACGAAGAGACGTAAGCTAGGGTACGGAGAGCCGTAAGCTAGCGTACGGAGAGCCGTAAGCTAGGGTACGGAGAGCTGTAAGCGCGGGGACCGCTGGTTGCCACTCGCCACATCGCGGTTCGTGAGCTTGTCCGGAGGCGAGGCGATTACGTTACGATTCCGATTAGTGTGCGTTGCAGTAGGGAGTTTCATACAAATCATACTGAACGGCTCGAGTTGATAGGGATACGATCCGTTAACGAGTTGTGTGAAAATTATTTCCTTAATTTATAATTTTTTAGGAAAAATTCATGGGCATTATCAGAAAGAACACTTTTTGGATTTAAAAAAATGTCTGTCTCGAATTTTTCAGACACAAATCGAATTAGGTACGAGCCGCTAAAGTGCGGTGTATTAACAGTGCCATTCTCATCCGTTCCGGGTAAGGTGGTTTCTTAGATGCGACCTGCAAGGCGTATCTGAAGAACGGGCGTAAGAAAAACGGTCCCGCAGGTAGGATGGTGTTTTAGGATCGTGGAGAAGATTGAAAAGTAGACACAATATCCGAGAGTTCCTGCGAAGTCGAATTCGGGTGCCGAACCACTTGAGTGTCTTGCGAAAGTTGGAAACATGATCATACTTTTTGAGATTAAAAACAAAACGAATACACATGTTTTGTAAACGCTCAAGTTTATTTAAAAGCTTCTCGGTGGCATCCAAATAACAGACGTCGGTGTAGTCTATGATAAGCTGAATGAGAGTTTGAACAAGGGAGATTTTGGTGTTTCAAGGGCAAGAATCTCTGAAGACATTTCCAAGAATGCAATGTGTAGCAGTGGCGAGGCGTAAATTTTTCTAAAAGAGAAGCCGAAGCGAAGTCGGCCTTAACTTACTGACTCATCAATAAAGAATACTTACTTAATTCTAAAATTAATATAGGAATGTAATGAATTAAATACAATTAAATTGAACAGCTGAAAACGAATAAAATATGCAATATTCCTCTATCTCGTTCTCGCTGACGCATTTTTCTATACCTCTCTCTCTCATAACCCGTTGTACAGCGGCTTGCTCTCGTACATATCAAGCGGTGCCACGTGACCTAAAGTGACATCATTACGGGATCGCTGTTGTATGAATTTTTAGTTCCCGATTATGACGTTTTGGCGCCGGGTTAATTTAGAACATTTCTCTTTTGTTGTAATACAAAGGTATAAATAACCTTTTTTGTTGTTTGAATGTTATGGTGAATTAAATACCTGTAGTAACTATATTTATTGACAATAGTAGCCACTATTTACATACTATTGTATTTTTAATAGTGATAGAGTTACCAATGCGAATCCCCGAAGGCAAGCCGGTAGGAATCGTGTTATATGGTGCCTTCGCCACTGCAGCACACCTATCAACTCGGAAAGGGATCGTCACCGTATCGCCTTTCGCCTCGCCGTCAAACAGTCGTCAACCTAACGTAAGCGGATCGGAAGCTCCGGCACATCGACTCGGCTACAACGAGGCGACGCCGCGCTTACGGCTCGCAGACCGCTGGTTGACGGCTAGGCGGCACTAGTTCAGTCATTTTGAATCCGAACGTTTTTGTGTCGCGTGGACGAAGAGACGTAAGCTAGGGTACGGAGAGCCGTAAGCTAGCGTACGGAGAGCCGTAAGCTAGGGTACGGAGAGCTGTAAGCGCGGGGACCGCTGGTTGCCACTCGCCACATCGCGGTTCGTGAGCTTGTCCGGAGGCGAGGCGATTACGTTACGATTCCGATTAGTGTGCGTTGCAGTAGGGAGTTTCATACAAATCATACTGAACGGCTCGAGTTGATAGGGATACGATCCGTTAACGAGTTGTGTGAAAATTATTTCCTTAATTTATAATTTTTTAGGAAAAATTCATGGGCATTATCAGAAAGAACACTTTTTGGATTTAAAAAAATGTCTGTCTCGAATTTTTCAGACACAAATCGAATTAGGTACGAGCCGCTAAAGTGCGGTGTATTAACAGTGCCATTCTCATCCGTTCCGGGTAAGGTGGTTTCTTAGATGCGACCTGCAAGGCGTATCTGAAGAACGGGCGTAAGAAAAACGGTCCCGCAGGTAGGATGGTGTTTTAGGATCGTGGAGAAGATTGAAAAGTAGACACAATATCCGAGAGTTCCTGCGAAGTCGAATTCGGGTGCCGAACCACTTGAGTGTCTTGCGAAAGTTGGAAACATGATCATACTTTTTGAGATTAAAAACAAAACGAATACACATGTTTTGTAAACGCTCAAGTTTATTTAAAAGCTTCTCGGTGGCATCCAAATAACAGACGTCGGTGTAGTCTATGATAAGCTGAATGAGAGTTTGAACAAGGGAGATTTTGGTGTTTCAAGGGCAAGAATCTCTGAAGACATTTCCAAAAATGCAATGTGTAGCAGTGGCGAGGCGTAAATTTTTCTAAAAGAGAAGCCGAAGCGAAGTCGGCCTTAACTTACTGACTCATCAATAAAGAATACTTACTTAATTCTAAAATTAATATAGGAATGTAATGAATTAAATACAATTAAATTGAACAGATGAAAACGAATAAAATATGCAATATTCCTCTATCTCGTTCTCGCTGACGCATTTTTCTATACCTCTCTCTCTCATAACCCGTTGTACAGCGGCTTGCTCTCGTACATATCAAGCGGTGCCACGTGACCTAAAGTGACATCATTACGGGATCGCTGTTGTATGAATTTTTAGTTCCCGATTATGACGTTTTGGCGCCGGGTTAATTTAGAACATTTCTCTTTTGTTGTAATACAAAGCTATAAATAACCTTTTTTGTGGTTTGAATGTTATGGTGAATTAAATACCCGTAGTGTAACTATATTTATTGACAATAGTAGCCACTATTTACATACTATTGTATTTTTAATAGTGATAGAGTTACCAATGCGAATCCCCGAAGGCAAGCCGGTAGGAATCGTGTTATATGGTGCTTTCGCCACTGATGTGTAGTGCACTCTCTGACTGACTTGTGCAACATGGTGTTGGTTTTCAATCAAGTAAACCGAACAATTTAATTTGACGAAGTAGATGTCTGCGCATTTATGAAATTTTTCATTATGCAAGACAATATATAAACATTATTACATATTAAATACTAAAAGTTCGCTTCTAAAAATGTTTTCATTTAATCAGAACGCGCTTCGCTTATAAACACTCGCCGATCATGACCGGTAAAATTATGCGGCGTCAACTGAATACTAGAAATAAAAAAGGGTCTAAGTGGCAAAAATTACGTTTCATTTTTATTACTTTATCATGTAGTATGTTCCCTCGCCAATAACCTAAAATAGGGACTAAACGACTAGCGGTGTTACTAGCTTGGTATTTATAACTCAAAGGAGCATGGTATAAAATGTCTTTTGTTTTATTTCTTGCACGACCATTTCTCTCGAAGTTACGGCCTGTTGAAAATTGCCCAACAATTTGGATATTTTTTTGATCACTTATTTTTTTTCCAGTAGTGTATAAATTATACCGGGTGACACTTTTTAACGTCTTGAAAAAAAAAATGGGTGTAACAGGTGAACGGAGTAGAAGCCTTTGGCAAAGAAATTTTTATTTTTGAATAACATGTTATGAAATTGATCTAGCAATAAATACTACACATTTAAAGTAACATTTTCATACTAGAACAACAAAAACAGAAATTTGGAAAAAAAAAACAATTAAAATCTATCGAAACTCAAATCATACGCACCCTACTCATTGCGCGGCATGTATCAATGATTTCGTAGAGCGGTCCTACCCTTTGAAGCCGGCCGATAGGCGGCCTCATTGATCTTTCGCAGGCGCACGAGCCGCACCGTCCGCCCCGTCCCGCGCTCCTTTAGTCACCTGCGATGAATCTGAAGGCCTTACTGCCTTCTATTCTATTTACACAACACACCATATGAAGGTCAACGGTAAAAAATGTCATCCGGTATAAATACTGTTTACAACTATTGAAAAACATTTTAAAAGAGTAACGGTGGAGTTCCTTGCCCATTCTTCTCCATAAGAATCTACCTTTTGGAAGGGGCGACTACAATCACTTCTATTTTCATGTAACTGTTGACGTTCAAAAGTTCCTTTTATGTGCATATTTGAAATAATTGCTTTTTTTTCTCTATTTCAGTGATTTTGGTATTTAGAGCCTTTTTTATTTCTGATATCATCAATTATCTTTACTTAAATATATCTCAAATATTATCATGCGGACGAACTAACATGGAGAAGTATCTTATCATTTCAAACCTGATGTCAACCTGCTGACATTCTACGCAGATGTCGTCAGTTTCTACTACTTTGGAGCTCTCCGATTTCTTCACTTTGCTTGGCCCGGCTGGGAACAAAATAAATACGCGCCAAGCAAATAGCATTAGCTATTCTAAGTTTACTTATCAATTGTGAAGCGGTTAAGGAATTTAAAGTTTAAACAAACAATATTAGACATATTGTTTGTTCAAAGTTTAAATTCCTTCCCCTAGTGACGTGCCGGATCGTTAAAAATGTATTTCCGCGGATACGGATATTTGGTGTCAAGATCCGCGGATATGATATCCTTTCTTACTCAATCGGTGTCGATGCGCGTGACCTTGAAACGATAGTTGACGCCACTTGATGCTTTGACGGTATTGTAACTCACAATGATAAATGTTTGCAATATAAAGTTGCCAAATGTTTGAATTTATTAATAACAAATAATGTGAATGAAATTAAATAAGTTTTTCATTGCTACCGCCAAAAAAGTAACGGATACGATCACACACATCGATACGGATCTTCCTGCTCCTTCGGATATCCGCGGATACAGATACGGATATCCAGTACATCACTAATCTATAAATAGTATAAAACAAAGTCGCTTCACGCGTCTATGCGCTTAAATCTTTTAAACTACGCAACGGATTTAAATGCGGATTTCATCAATAGACAGAGTGATTCAAGAGGAAGGTGTATATAACGAAGCGTGGCGTATTGAGATTCGCAAGTCGCTCTCGAACGTGATCACAAGCAGCTCTTATTGGGCATGGTATCGCGGCATTCATTATTCAAAAGATAATTGTGAATGTTCTACAATTATAATGTTCTATAGTTCACACAATGACACTAGAACACAAATCTTATGACCGAATGATAAAATAGGATATCGCTGAGATGAACGCTTTCGTAGATCGCGCATATACTTCACGTTTTGCGTTTGTATCAGGTGGTTTATAAATGATTCGAACGGTTAGCGACCATTTTTCTAATTGAATAAATAGAAAATTATTACCATGTACATAATGGTCCTCTTTAACACTGAAGTTGATATTTTTATTTACATACATAGATACACCATCGCCTACTCCATCTGTTCCAATATTGTAGATGTGTATTTCAGTATTTCTTGCTTCCGTTTTGCTTTTTATCCACGTCGTTAACTAAGCTTCGAACATTGGTATAAAATAATATCAATGACGAGGCAAATGTGTGTATAGCCTGGTACGTATCTACATGGTGATAGGTTATGTTTTCTATCACTAAGGTATTGATATAAGTTGGTTGGAGGGTAAGTCTCACGGTTAATGTTTTGACGTTTGTTAGTCATTTTCTGAGTTCCTTTATCATGCTTTATTATCAAATCTCACCATTCACCTTACGACACGACTATTCATCACAGATATCTTTCAGATGTTTCATTTGCATAGGTGTCCGAGTATATGCGTATATTATCACTTTTGAGTTTCAATTTTTTCCGTTGAATCTGCAAATAAGTCTTTTTTTTTCGAAACATACCTTCTAATGCCTGTTTTTCTCAGGATTATATTTGCCAAGTCGCATACATCTCACGGGAGCGAGACGATCCGTATAAAAAGCTTTAACTAAGGTAAGTATTTGATTATTGTCATGCTCATGTCTTATGTCCGAGTTATTAAGTTCGGGTATGCCGATATTTATAATGTTATGTTGCCGCTGCGCACAGTCTTGTAATTCTTTGGCCATGACCTCAGCTTCGCGATGTGGCGGATTTGTAAGCGTGGAATTTTGTTGTGCTTTATAGTTGGTCAAGTCACTTTCGAGGACTTTTATTTGGTCTTGAAACTCGGCATTCTGAGTTTTCAGGTTTTGTAATTCATCATCATGTCATACGAAAACGTCCACTGCTGGATTATAGACTATTGGCCACCTCCGCTTTGCGAGGGTTTGCCACTATCGCCAAGCTTGGCAGGCGGGCTGGCGATCGCAGTATAATGGTTATCTGGATAGAGAAAGCTGCTGCCAAGTGTCTTAGTCGCCTCTTACGACACGCACGGGAAGAAATTTGGTAGTGCTATTCTTTGCGTCTGGCACCACACACCTCAATTCTAATTTTATTTTGATCAGAGTTTAAGGTTGCTTTTCTGGATCTCTCAAGTTTTTAACCCGCCTTTGACCTCGGTTATTTCTTGATATAGCTTATTCGAAATTTCTGCCTGTTTTTGTCTGAGGTCCTTCAGGAATTTCATAATCTCAGTCAGAAATTGCGTTATTTCCTTCCTTATTCCTATCTCCAATTCAATTTGCTTACTCTATAGATATCTGTTAGTTACATAATGATCCTCTGTTTGAAATGCATGTAAACTGGGCGAAGAACCGCTTCCGATACAGTTTATGGCGATACTGCTAGGCAGTGTTCGTGGTGTGTTCATCTTAAATTCTTATCGTTGCGATGACGCAGTAAACAGTCACAGACGCACGATTCGCCGTGAGTGAGCAAGTCAACAATTATCGGATTTCGGACTCTCAGTCCGAAATCCGATAATTGTTGTTGTTGTTTGTTGTTAATTGTTGTTGTTTGATTGTTGGTCTCACAGAGAGGCTGTCGCTCCATGTAAAATACTGGTATTCAGCTGCATCCGGTTAGACTGGTAGCTAACCCCAACATAGTTGGGAAAAGATTAGGCAGATGAAGGATCGAAAAGTGATGAAGCTGTTTGGCATCAATGTCAATAGTTTGAACGCTGATCTCGGTCCCAGTATCAAGAAGTGTTGTCTTCTAACTTCATTCATAACCGTTGAGTGATTCCCATGATTGTAGCGGCAGTGAAATTCTTCTAAGACGAGTCGCGTCTGCCGGGGTTGCGAGATTGTTCGAAAGAGATACCGTGACCTTGGCACATGGGCAACTGAAGGAACACGGGTGGGTTTTAGTCAGTAAAAGTCTGACATGCCCTCTCGCTCCGCCCAGAGCGTGAGAAGTCATTTGATGATTTCCCATCCAAAAAAAAAAGACGAGTCTTTTAGAAAACTTTTTTAACACGCGTCGATTCTTCCGTTCAGCCGCAGGAGGTCTTCCAATGCTTCATAGGGCCTTTTCTGCTGCTTCCTTCCAAATGTTTCTTAGAAATACAGCTTCAGCTTGCTCTAGTAGCTCTGCGTTCAACGGTATGTAGTTCTTTTCTAGCATTCTTATAGACAGTAGACTGATTTCGCTTCTCAATCATTTTCGTCTTCATTCTTATCGTCTTCATTCTCGACTGACATTGACCTTTGTTCGGCAGACTCGTATAAACTGTAATACTTGCCAAAGTCTTTTCCATGATGACAATCTCTCAGGATTTGGTGATGGGTAAGCGTCTATCTTTTTTTTCTCGCTTTCCCATAAAGTTCACGTCTCAGCACCATAAAGAAATATGGGAAACACTAATGCCCTCAGAAATCGCATTTTAGTGGCTTTTGTGATGTTTCTCCATATTTTCTTGACCCGATCCATGGCGAACCTGGTAATAGCTATGCACCGTTTGATCTCATCCGCGCATCCTCCAATGTTCGACACCAGTGCGCCAAGATAGATGTGTGATTGAACGACGTCGCAATTCGTAACTTTAGTGACTTCGGGCGAGTTATTGTTAGCTCGATCGACAATTAATTCTTACTGCGAGTTATCTTCAAACCGAAAACAAGGCTGACCTCTTCCATTTCGCTCAGTAGAGATTCCATATTTTGGAGCCTAGTTGCAAATAGGGTGGTATCATCTGCATAGCGCAAGTTTGAAATGTTATAGCTTCAAATAATGTTTCCGTTTGACCTATCTTCGAGTGGTATTCTCGTATGAGTTCTGTATAGATGTTAAACAGTAGTGGTGATAAGATACAGCCCTGACGGACCCCGGCGCTTGGATGAAAGTGATTCGACAACACGTCATCTGTTCTTACTGAACCCGTTCCTTCTTCATAAAGTGAGATATGAAAAATATCGATACCATATTCCCCCGATGCTTTAATGGTTACAATTAGTATGGCATCCTTTCCTGTGGCTTTTCCGATTTTTAGGCGTCTGATAGCGTCTCGTACTTCGTCCTTCATTATGCACGGCTTCATCCGTCAAGAGATAGTTGTGAGCTTCAGAATCTTCACATAATTACTGACAATACTCCTTCCAGGTCTCAGATATTGCACCAATTTCAGTCAGTAGCACGCCTTGTGAGTTTTTTATATCCCATGTTCTAGAAGTAAAGGTTTTGGTGATACATTTTATTTTGTTGTGCAGGTCACCTGTATCGTGTCTATCAGAATGAGCTTCTACTTCTGCACACAACTTCTGTAGATGGTTATTGCGATCTCGTCTACATGCCTTCTGTATACGACACACTCCTATCTTCACAATTAGACAGTCTTGCAAGCTTCAACTCATCGATGGTCCTGACTCTTCTCAAGAGTCTTCTTGGTTGACTGATGAACTCGTTTCACCTTAAGGGCCAGCATCTGAGAATCTTTCTTGTTTGACAACCTGCTTCTCACTGTCTTGATGACCAGTTCCTTTTTGCTTCCTTGAGTGTCGACTTCTTTTGCCACCTTCTCATCCAGCAATGACACTGTTGACTCTTTATTCATGAGGTCCAATATCTTCTTCGATACTTTCGACCCGAAGACTTCCATTGCAACTATCTTCAGATAAGTCGTTGCGTTATTAACTACATTATCTGAAGCCGTCACACTCTCTTCTTGAGGGGTCTCATTCTTATCCCCCGAGGTCCTGTCTTCTGACTCGCCATGCAGCAGGTGAAGATGTCACCTATTGCATTTTTCGCATGGTGGTTTCCTTGCGGAAGGCATTTGAAGCAGCCATGACTTTTCTTAACCGTTGCCTACCGATCCTATACCGACGCCTTCTAGAACTTCTGACATTCAACGAGGAAGCGTTCGCCTTCACACATGAAGCAATTTTTTTGTGATTGTTCTAAGTCCTTTTCTTTCGATGAGTGCGCCGCTTGTCTGTGAGCTCTCTTAAACCCCCTCTTTTCTTCTGAAGTTACGGAAAATTCACCCTCTTCTGATGCTGCAGTTAAGTCATAACAGCTGCATTTGAGAACCGTCGGCACCTTCTCTACGATTTGTTTCACTATCTCAGGTGAATGGAGTTACCGTGGTTTCTTCAATCCTTTTACAGTTGCTACGAGAAGATGCATAATGTCCTTTGGATTCGTGTGTGTGTGCGTGTTATTGTGTGTGTTTTTGTGTGTGTTTTTGTGTGTGCTAGCTTCTATTTGTTGTTGCCTCTTCCGTAGAAGACCGTTTTGTGTGCAATTTTTACCAAGCCGAAGTCTTTGGAATCTTTATTTCTCTAATATTCCACATTTAATCCTTTCATTTTTTGTTACATATTCCTTATATGTTCCTTATTGCTTGTTTTTATAAAAATATCTGGTTGACCGAGCTTTGCTCGGTATTTTTTGGTAAATTGTGTTTAAAATAATAAGTTTATGTTCAAGTTGATTATCGATAAAGTTGATCATTGAAAACATGAATAAAACGACATTGTATAAAAATGAATCCTAGCTAGATCGATTTATCGCCCGGATGACCGAGCTTTGCTCGGTATTTTTTGGTAAATTGTGTTTAAAATAATACGTTTATGTTCAAGTTGAATTGATAAAGTTGGTCATTGAAAACACGACTAAAACGACATTTCATAAAAATGAATCCTAGCTAGATCGATTTATCGCCCCCGAAACCCCCTGTACACAAAATTTCATGAAAATCGTTGGAGCCGTTTCTGAGATTCAGATTTTATATATATATACAAGAATTGCTCGTTTAAAGGTATAAGATAACAATACTATAGGTCAACGCGTAACAAAAATTTCTTAAATATTTCCTCTAGCTCATGAATACGGATTCATGAGCTAGAGAAAATATTCTCGCCCACAATTATATAAAAACTTTTTATTTTTTGGCGAAGTCTTGCTAACCAACTTTAAATTATTTTATATCCTAAACGGTCAAAATTAATAATGATTTTATCAAAGGTATTCCCCTAATAATCCGTGCTAAATATTCGCGCATGCATGAATGAATTAAGAATAATAACTTTTCTTGAACTTCCTGAAGACAGTTAATATTCTGTGTTTTGCTCTTCGCTGAGCAATTATACCGCTTTGAATTTAAATGATCTAAGCTGCCCCACCACTCAATAGCAATTAAATTTATATCAATGAATCGTTCTCTTACAAGTTTAAGGCTTGGGGATTATTCGTGTAGTTAACTAAAGCATTCAGAGTAAGAGCAACAATGTGATGAATCAAATTAAATGGTCCCATAGTTTTTTTTTTTTTTTATCTTAGTTACGACATTGCTTAAAAGATGGCTATAAGAGTAGAGACACGATGGATGGGCTGTGTGAATTATGATATGGTTAGAAACGGGATAACTACTGAGACGACGACTAATAGAGAGAAGTGTGGCAGAAAAAGACATGTTTACATGCAATAGTCATATTTCCCATCAAATACATTTATCTTCAGGCACTGTGTTGGTGATTTCTATAATTATGTAAATCAGTTAATAATATCTTTATATTCATTGAATTATATCTCATTGCTATAGGAGTGTGGGGTAAATTAATATCGATGCCTTAGTTCACAATTGCACTAACTACAAAATTTTCAATTTTCACTTTTTTAATGCCAAACACTAAATTTTATACATTACAATATTGAGATATTATGATGGAGTTAAAAGACTAGTCTTATGAATAGATGCATATTTGTTTTATTTTACTTTGTTTTTTTTTTGTACTGTTCTTGTCTAAACTTTAAAGCTCTCTCCTCAAAATTGTCAATTTTGTAGTTAGTGCAATTGTGAACTAAGGCATCGATATTGACTTGGCAAATAAGACAATAAAATCAGTTAATAATGTAGTAAGATAATTACCCTGAGAAGACCCTGCAAGAGGCTCTGCAGCGCGTTTCATAGCACCGCTATTACTTGGATATGTTGGCAATGGAGGAGGTGGTCTTGTAACATCAAACCTGTAATATTATCGAAACATATTGACACATATTTCCTTCAAGCTGGTCCATTTTTTTAGATACCATCTATGTATATAAAAATGAATCCCTTTTTCCCTTGGTCACGCCATCACGCGTGAATGGCTGGACCGATTTCACTTTTTTGTTGTGTTTGTTATTGTCACGACAAGGTTCCTTATGAAAGAAAAAATTAAAAAATTGCGCGGCAAATTAGAAAATTTAAGAACACTTATTTAAGAATACTTAACAACCATACAATATTATTTCTATTTTAACTTTATTGCTTTGAACAATGTAAACTTTTTTAATGTAACATTATGACATTTGATATAGAATTGACAGAATGCATGCTCAAATATCATCAAAGAGAATGTAAAAAAACTGAATATCATTTAAAACAAATGCGTCGATCGAAGTTATTTTATTGATAGGAAATACATGAAAAAAAAGAAAATATATTATTTCCCACACAAAGGATGTAAGAAAACTTAATTTCTTAGTGTACATCATGGTTAGTTCAGACGTTACTAACATAAATCATAAAGCATTAGAAAAATAAACACACTTTTTTTTATTAACTATACCGATTCGAATGAAATAGTTATCGTTAAGACAGGACAACGTCTGTCGGGTCAGCTAGTCTTCAATAATTATTGTCAAGTAAGTAACATACATAAATAAGTACTTACATGGGCATTCGGGGAGGGGCTGGCTGGGTGGCTGAAGACATTGTTGATGTGACAAAGGTGCGTGGAGCTGTAAAAGGCAACACAGTTATTATAAACATAATGTCATAAACTACAAATTGCTATCTGGGAACTGACTAATAACAATCATAACTACTAAAAGATGGACAACTATCTATCTCAAGGTGTACCACTTGAGCTAGATCCTGTCAATGATATTTTAATAAACAGATATGTTATGAGCGCGCAATCTTGAAGACTCGAAAAGGACCTAATTGGGTCCTTGTGCCTTTAGTCTGCGTCACGCATGGCGACGAGTTATACGTGCAGACAAAAAAAATAAAAAAATGCCATCTTGTGTATTTAGAAAGTGTACCAATTATGACACCAAAGTTAATAAAACACAAGGGATCTCATATCACAAGTATGTATGCAATATACTTCGATTTATTCATATATTTCAATGATTTTCCTAATATTCTGATATTTGGAGGTTACAAGAAAGAAAGAAATGGAAATACATTTCTTTTTCGTGAGTAAGACAAGGACGCATTTACTCCGAACATAGAATAAAAGTACAGATGCGAATATCGTAGGCAGTAAAGTCATCGTTACCTCACAGATGTTTTCATTTTTTCTAACCTTGTATTATTTAATCATTTTGTTTTATGTAATGATTTACATACTTAATTAGAAATTAAACAGTGCGACAACAGCGAGTTTATCTATTCCCTTTGCTTTTTTTCCGTTTGCCTTTTCATCGTTAAGGTTTCCTACCAATGAGGTCCGGCACCAAGAATGGATCGCAATTGTTCGTAAACAAAGATATGAATCAGATTGGATGGCTTCAAAAAGCAGTAGAATATGTAGCAATCACTTCAAGGCCATTGATATATATACTTCGAACAAAGGTCGAATACTTCTCAAAAAGAATGCTGTTCCTGTTATAGAGGTAATTAAACATTTTAAAAATGATTATACCGTAGCCACTAAGCGCCGATTTGCTCGAGTTGAAATTGTTCTGGCATTTTAAGTGAAACTGTAAACATTATTCTCGCTACGAGTTTCCCTTTATATAACGTCGCCTGTATTTAACTTAGTTTGTTCTATTTCTCAGGAACACATAAATATAAATATTCAGAACTCCCCGACAAGTCTCGACAAGGTTAGCATACCGGACATGGAAGATATTTTAGACACACCCAGAAAAGCCGCACTAAAAAAACGCGTATACGAATTAACAGTAAAAAAGAAACTGTTACAGAAAAAGAATAAAGTGCTTGCTCAACAAAATAAAAGATTAAAGAAACGAGTGGCCACCGTAGGCGTGATATTAAGAGATTTAAAGACAAAGGATTACATTTCTAAAGAACAATTTTCGCAACTTAACTTAAAGACTGAAGTCCTAGATTTAATAAATAGAATATACTTAAAAAAAAAATCAAAGAAATCGTATCGCGAAAAGTATCCCCCCGCTCTCAGAAAATTTGCACTCACTCTGAATTTTTATTCTTCTGCCGCTTACAAATATGTAAGAAGTACGTTTGATACTGCTTTGCCACATCCACGAGTGTTAGCAAAGTGGTATGAAAATACTTCTTGTTCGCCGGGGTTCACACATCAAGCTTTTGATATTTTAGCAAAGAAGAGTGCTTTATCTGGTAAACACCTATTATGTACCCTCATAGCAGATGAAATGGCGCTTAGGCATCAAACAATTTGGACTGGTAAAAAAACTGACGGTCTTGTTGATTTCGGTATTGATATTAGCCTCAGCAATGATATTGCAACTCAGGTGTACGTTTTCATTTTAGTTGGTCTTAATGAAAGCTGGAAGTTGCCGGTAGGTTACTTTTTTGTAAAAAGTCTATCAGCAGAAACGCGGGCAAATTTAATTAATACTTGTATAAGTAAATGTTACGATTCTGGTGCTGATGTTGTGGCGGTTACATTTGATGGTTGTCCAAGTAACTTAGCTGCGGCTGAACTTTTAGGTTGTGATTTAAAGACACCAAGTAATTTAAAAACTACTTTTTTACATCCTGATTGTGGCATTGAAGTAGCTGTATTTTTAGACCCATGCCATATGATAAAATTAGTTCGCAACACCTTCGAGGCAAAAAAAGTTATATTCGGGGATAATAATAAAGAAATTAGATGGAGTTTAATTGTTGCTTTGAATCAACTTCAAACTAGTCAAGGCTTAAATTTTGCTAATAAACTCTCACAACGACATATAAACTTTCGAAATGAAATAATGAAAGTTAAGTTAGCTACACAGCTATTTAGCAGAAGTATAGCCCGTGCTTTAGAACTCTGTGATCAATTGATAGTATCATCCAAAATTAAAAATACAGCACCAACCGTAGAGTTTGTCTCAATCTTCAATGATTTATTTGATATTTTAAATTCCAGGTCATCAGGAAAATATGATTTTACAAAACCCATTAGTGTAAATAATTCTGCGCAAATTTTAGTTTTTTTGGAGAAGGCAAAGGAATATATATTGACATTACGAATTTACAATAAAAAAAAGCTTGTAACAAGAGACAGAATTATAATTACCATATCCAAAAAACCCATAGTTGAATGCAAATCTAAAACTGGCTTTTTAGGTTTTTTGATTTGCATTCAAAGTTTAAAACATCTTTTCACCACTTATGTAACTGCAGCAACATTTACAGGACAGACACCAGCATTAGAGTACATCGCAACTTACCGATTAAGTCAAGACCATTTAGAAAACTTTTTTGGTATTCTCAGGCGACAAGGTGGTTATAATAATAATCCTAACACAGTACAATTTAAAGGATTGTACAAAAAAATGTTCAATCACCTAGAATTACGCAGCTCCTTTAGTGGAAATTGCATTCCTATGGAACATATCCCTATTCTTACATGCTCATCATCGGGAATCGAAAACATTAATTCATCATCGGGACTTCGTGCTTTAGATTTAGACGAAACTGAAAGTATTTTAGGTATTCCTACATCTAATGACAAAAATTGTGAAAACAATATTAATATTCTTTCTGAAATGTTGAATAGTGAAAATTGTTCAGAGTCAATTCAACAAATAACAGGTTATATTTCTGGTTGGATTGCACGAAAATTATCTAAAATGATTAAGTGTGAAATCTGTGTTGATGCTCTATATACCAATGAAAAATTGTGGTTCCACAAATTGGTCACAATCAGAGACATGGGAGGATTATGTTATGCATCAGAAAACTTGTTTGCAGTATGCTTAAAATCTGAAACAGTTATAAAATCTCATTTAAATGAACATGGTACCCATTTTGTTAACAATCAAGATATTGAGAAACTAAAATGTCTTATTTTAAAAACTTTTTTAATTTCCAATATATTTGACTCACTTTTGGAACATTCCAAACAACAGGCACCTCTTTTTAATCATCGCATACAATTAATTAAAACCATAATTGATAAATACACAACAGTTCGCCTCCATTCCGCTCATAAAAATAATCCCGAAATAAAGAAACTGTCTAAGAGACAGAAAAGAAATAAATTGAATCTTTTCGAAGGTGTATGATTGTTTTTATTACACAATACATTTTTTTTTCTTTTATCTCGTGTTTTATTTCTCACCTACAAACCTAGTCCTGACTATGAGTTGTTATAGGTACAAACCGCGTATACAAATGTTGTACGTGCGGTTTGTACCTTCTGTCTCATTAAATTTTTAGTCTATGATGCCAACATGCTGTGATTGGCCAACAAGATTGTGGCCAGCCAGACTAATGTTTGTTTACATTCAAGCGCAACTGATAACACTAACTGTCTCTTTTTTTCTTTTTGGTTTTATCAAGCCGTCCCTTTTCTATAATGTTGACTTGTGTGTGAATCGTAAATGAATGAAAAGTGTGTATGTGTGCTGCCGCTGCTGCGCGGAACACGTTTTTCGCTTGTTTTGTACGTGTATAACATATCTGTTTATTAAAATATCATTGGATCCTGTAGTATCAGATGCATCTTGGTTGAGAATACAGTTATGAGACAAACTCTCAGTCTGGGACGGGTCTTCCGTTACCTCAGGCTGGACAGCATCCGAGTTTGAAACTTTTTGACAGGTACACTGACACATTACTACAGTCTGTGCCAGATGTGAAAAAAATAAAAGTTGTGGACACCCGCCTTCCAATGTAATCAAATATTTCAAAATGATACAAAAAAAATGTAAATAAAGTGTCGCTAGCACGGTCAAAACGGTAATTTGAATACATTGGTAGGCAGGTGTTAACGACTTTTATTTTTTTCACATCTGGCACAGACTATAACTCATTAGCAGCAAGAGTTAGTTCTTTATTTGGTTTTGAAAACCCATAAATTTAATGTATAGGGAAGCTTACAGACTGATATAAGGGTACTTGAGGGTACACTTAGTTAATTCTACCATTAAAGTACCTGTATATCAGACTGAAGGTCTGTGTATCAATTTCATAGATTTTCTACTGTCTTCTAATTTGATAATTTATTGTTTTAATTTACTGATTAGATCACCATAGCTCACAGGCAAAAATGGTATAGCGTTGCCAGATACAGGATTATCATTAACGGAACAATTAAACAAAAAAAAAAAACTTGAACTCTATGATTTATAAAACAGTTTTTTTTCTAAGACATCACTGAATTTTACAATTAATACTAGATTTTGGGGCCCAAGGCTAAAAGACTACAAAAATTGTAAATATGTGTTCGGAATCCGAGGCAGGATACAAAATTCCAGGACGTTCCCGGATTTCTCGGCTATCTTGCAAGTCTACATAGGCCTCCTCTCAGTGGGAGGGAGTGGGCCATAACACATTTGGCATGAGGAATAACACAAACCTATTATTACAATACAAATTTATTTCTCTCTCCACAAGGCTTAGTTTGTTATTGTCCTACTGCAGGGCATAGGGCTTTTCTCATACAGAGAACTATGTAGTTGTTTCTCATAGAAACTACTGAGAAATATGTCTGTAAAAACAAAAAGGGCGTCATGAAGCAGTTCTACAGTCATGTCGTTCGTTTGGATGAACAGGGTATTCAAATCAAATCAAATCAAATAATTTATTCAGCAGATCATAAAATCCAATTTTGTTAGTACTTACAAACTTACACATCTTAAACCTAGTGTTAGTATACACATTTTAACATTTTGCAAATTATACATAATTATTATTAATAATGTCAAAACAATTAATAGTGATGTCAAAATAATTAATAGCAATGTCAAATTATTCATAATCATGTCAAAATTACCATTAAAAACCACCATTAACGATGTCAAAATCATTAATAATCAAATGTAGACGAGACAAAAATGCAAACAGTACAAACAACAACATTATTTCAAGGCACGGTTTGATGGAAATACTTGTGTTCTGGTCCAGTGTTCGAGTATTCGACCTTCCGCCCTATCGGCCACTGTGACCAAGAGGCTGTTGGGGCTGCCCCGCACCCGCCGCATCAGAGAGGCGACACGCTTTCGCATGATTGCGTAAAAGTCGTCTATTCGCGCCTCTGCAAACATCCCTGATGCGCTGCAGTGTCGAGGCAACCCCAGCAGCGCCCTGTATGCGTTATGTACTGGACACGCAGGGCGCTGTAAGCCCTCTGCGTATAGTCGACCCATAGACTGCAGGTGTAAAAAGATTGGCAGTATGCCCTAAACAATGTAGTTTTTACACCCCTCGAGCACTTTGCAAACCTACGGATCAACATATTGCTCCTGACTGACAGCGCCCTACGCTCCCTCTCCATGTCAACACTATCCGTCTGCGTTGCCGTCACCCAGTGCCCTAGATATTTAACTCAAAATTTACGATTTTTAACCTGACAATATCCTACTAAAAATCATCCGAACATGACGTCAAATTGGCAGGGGTGCGGGGTAGTATCTTCGTCCCTTTTGAACTTTTTAGTTTGTCCGTTTGAGCAACACTGTTGTATTCAGTCTTAATCGCATAAAAAAATATCGCTCAAAATATACGTGAGGATAACCAATTATTAATGGAAATGGAAATATAATGGTTTGAAAACTTCAAAGCACTCTCCTGGAAAATAGGCTTTTTTAAGTTAATACCCTGTTTATCTGTACCAATGGTGTGTGTGGTACCCATTCGCCAAGAACTCGACAATATTAGATTTTAATTGTGCTACTAACTCATTCACACATTGTGACAAAAACTTGGGTACAATAAAATACCTGAGAATGTGGCTGGTACAGCCCACACACGTGCACTTGTGTTTGTTGGCCGTGGTGGTGGCGGTGGTGGTGGTGGTGGTGGCGGTGGGAGCAGCGCTACTTGCAGGGCTGGCGGTGGTGCTGGTAGCGGGTGCGACAGATGGTGCTGTTGGACCTGCACTAGAAACTTGCTAATATTCGAATTCATCTGTGCAGTAGTCATTGCTGCATACCTTTCAGCCAACACTCTCGGTATCTGACCTGTAGTCAGAAACAGGTTTTCTTCCTCTCTTGATGTATGCAAATATGTGCAATCTGGCCTGGTACAACCCGTTCGGTTCTGATAATCATGGCAGAACTTCAAAATATCTCTCATAGATTCCACATTTAATTCATGACGGAACTTGCATTGTTCGTTTTTCGAACAAATACCCCATACAAAATCGCGGCATATTTTATCTTTTTCATCGGTTTGTATCACAACGGCATTTACAATCTGTTTCATTTGGAGCCAATGAATCAGTATTTTTTGTGGTTACCACCGTCGCCGGAGGCGCCGTCGTTGATGGCACTGTCTGTAGCGATAAAGGCGACTGGCGGCCCATTTTGTTAATTATTATTACTCATGAATTGCAACCAAACAAATGCGTGATTGTGGAATTCAAGTAAATAATAATCGCGTACTACTAGGGATTCTTTAACGCAAAACAAACATCACTCTGTGGCACAGAACAAAACAGACTTCGCAACACAGACAGCACAGAGTCTGTGCTGTCTGTGTTGCGAAGTCTGTTTTTTTAATTTATATTTCTGACCATAGACACAAGCCTTTCAATCATTGCTTATAGGGTTTCTTAGTCAAATTAAATAACTCTCCTTGCTTTTTGTTTCGGAGAAATGATTTAATTAATCATTTATAGCTGATCATGACTTTAGTTTTTCTATAGTTTCTGTCTCTACGACGATAGTGACAGATCTGACAGGCGTTCAGTTCCCATCGAAGTTCTTAGGTAATTGTTTATCTCTATTAGAAATTTTTAAAAAATTGGGAAATTTGTATTAATTTTTGCTTACGCACGTCGGGGGCCCCCGTGGCCCGGGGGCCCCGTATAATTTATACGGCAGATACGGCGGTAGCTACGCCCCTGATCGCGAGTTCGTACGCCAGCCTCGCAACCACCTCTTTTAAGTTTCTTATCTGTTGACACGTGAAAGGCTGGATTCAAAATGTGTAAAATATAGTTGTTATAAGTATCCAATATGTATAACAGATTACCTTACATAATTGTTAACAAAAATAAAAACTCAGCAGTAAAAGAGAAGCAAGCAGGCGCATTTTATTTATTCCAATCAGAAATAACGCTATAAAGTATCCAAAAAAGTCAAATTAAAATAGTAGTAGAGGTGGTAGTAGCTATCGGCACGGCTCTGAATTAATGCGTATGGTAAGTATAGACTGACATATAAGGCTAGCTTCCAAGATACATAGGTGAATAAATAAAATTATTAGAAAAACACCAAAGAAATTAAACTTTAATACGTTGCGTACAAATAACGAGGGTTGCTTGTGTTTCGGTCAATTTTGGAACATGACATATTGGATGGCGTTCTGTATATTCTCCTTACGAACATGGGGAGAAGACGTAAGCTTATGTATTTCAAAAAAATCTGGAAACACTTCCACAATTAATTTAATTTGGTAGATTTTTAACAGTTTACTTGACATTGTTCACAGTAATTTTTTTAGGTGTCTGGCTCGTCCGTCTACTTACGTCTCTTTTTTAGGTCGTATTATACAAATAGTTATAGTTGTATTGCATTCTTTAATTGTGTATTCACGAAAAAAACTGACTAAAAGCGATAAGTGTGTGAGATAATATGTGTCAAAAGCCCCGTAATCAGACCTTAAAGTTTCAACAAAAAACCTTTAAATGTCAATGTCATGTCAAAGTCAAGCAAGCTCATTCGCTGATTTGCTCAAAGATAAACATATTAAACATAGCTGTACTGTTCAAAGAGTAAATTATTATCAATGAACTTCTTGATTTATTAACAGGGAAAAGAGAGCCCTCTTGCGTGATAAAATTGCAAACCCATTTGACAATACGCCATCTGTAAATTGGCCCCAAACTAATCACATACCTACATACATAGCTACAGCTATATAGGTACAGCTTGGCAAAAAGAGTCTGGAAAAAATGAGGGCGCCTGCTTAGCAGGTATGGCCACCCTGTATACTAGGACTAAAAGTGATAAGATACTTGTTGTTTTAATCCACAAACACGAGATACCGGAAATTCTCATCAGTCAAGATTTCAAGACTTGATAGGCACACAGTCTTTTACTTTCATTGTATTTAGTAGATTGCGCATTATTTCGCTGGAATAACTTTTTATCAAAGAGTGCCATCATAATAACATAATGCACACTTATTCAGTTTAAAAATTAATTAAATTACACTCAGGGATTGCCGATTGATTCCGATACACAAGACAATGTTCAGCAATCGCATTTGCGGCCACCATCTAGGGTATTCACAACCATTCGATGGTTGGTATGCCTATATCAAATTTGACATGAATGTTACTTAACGAATCCTGTTAATGCTGACAGTTTATAGTGTACGTTACCCTAGCAAGAAAGTGTCTCCTAGAGTTATATGAGTAGAACGTATAATGTGAGCCTTATCTGCTGTAAATTTCCCCCCAAATAAAAAATGTGTGCCCCCTGTCGTTTTGGAAAAAAACGGAAAAAACGATTCTTGCTGGGGTAACGTTTTTCTAGCAGGAAAATTCTAAACGAATGATCGGAGAGAGAAAAATTGTGCATGGCCAGAGAGCTTATATGCGTGCCAAAATGTGCCCCTAAAAATAAAATCTGTGCCCCTTCAGGTTTTCGAGATATTGCATTTCCTGCTGGAGTAACGTTTTGATGAATCGTATATCTCTAAAACCATTGCATATGCCCCTGTAGAATAAACATACACGAGTAGCTCTTAATGTGTGCCCCTTGGTGCCTTAATTAGATTTAAGAAAATATTTATAGTTTTCAAGTTATCGCGGTTTTTCGATAACCCGAAAAAACATCGCAGTGCCTAAATGAGACAAGGCACAAGTTCGCTGAAAACTGTATTCGATCGTTCTTGACGCTAATAATAACCATACAAAGTTTCAAAACTGTTCATCTATGCATTTTTGAATAATTTTGCTAAAAGTCAAAACGATGGTGTCATAACTTTGACGGCAAAATACAAGGAACTGACTCAATCCTAGATGTGTAGGTGTTAACCAAAATCTTGTGCCTTTAGTCAAAAATATATGGTGAAAATATTTAGCTTGGAATGTTTCGCATTAAGTAAATATAAACAAAAAACCAAAATATGTAAGCAACGGCTGGTTATCCGACCAAATTTGAATGACTACTAAAAAGCGACGAATTCATACCTATCGATGACCTTCTTTACTTTACTCACTAACCGGTTCACACGTGTTGTGCCTGAGTACACTGAAGTAGAAAAGTAATAAGTAATAAAATAAAGTTGTAATTGGATTATATTCTACTAGCTGTTTCTATGACCATAAACATTATTAAGTACATTATAAATAGTAGCCTAAGTGCTATTCCAAGGTAAGCTATCTTCTCCATTCTAAATTTCATTAAAATACATCCAGTAATTTATGTGTGAATGAAAGATATGGCAAATATCCAGATATTTGCCATTTGTCAGGTCTTTGACTCAAAATTTGATTGGTCCCGATGTTTAAATAACTATAGTTCATGAAATGTGTGATGAATATGTTGGGAGGTCAGCGTGGATCGATGAATCTTGTTGATTAAAACAGCTGGATCACTTTCCATATATTTAATCATAAATATTGGGTGAAAAATACAGTAATTATTTAAATAAAATAAGATTTATATTGTAAGCTGAACGGGGAGCACTAACTTGAACGAGAACAGACAGTTTTCATAGAGACAGTGACAGACAGGAGCATAGAGTAAAAAACATACCTAATATGCAGATTATAAATATGAACATACGTTCAATTACTTTTTAACACTTCCCCTTAAGCTGCATATTATCATTAAAATAAAAAAAACATTTAAATTCAAACACACATAGGATGCATGCTTAACTCTATTCAACATTTCTTACATTTAAGTCATACATAAAACCTTTATGTTTACTACATGGTAGAGCTTTAGTCAGAATATCAGCTATCATTCTGTCTGTGGGAAGATAAGTTACATGGATACAACCATTGTACGCTAAATCTTTCACAAAATGATATCGAACATCAATGTGTTTTGTCTTCTTGTGACACTCTCTACTCTCCAAGAGCTTAATTGCACTTAAATTATCATTACGCACCTTACATTTAATTTTACAACCTGTTATTTCATGACAAAAACTTTTTATGAATAAAACATCTTTACATGCATCGCCAATAGCCAAGTATTCGGCTTCGGTGCTGGATAATGCAACACAACGTTGTTTTCTGCTTTCCCAATTGACAGTATTGTTACCAATCTTAATTACAAATCCTGAATAAGATCTTCTGTCAACAGGATCATTCGCCCAGTCAGCGTCAGCAAACACCTCCAAATTATCATTTTTACATTTAGTAAAAATCAAACCATAATTTAAAGTATTTCTCAAATAACGAAGGATCCTTTTGGCAGCCAACCAATGACTTTGATTATAATTATTATTAAATTGGCTCAACATACTCACACTGAATGAAATATCAGGTCTAGTGCATACACTTAAGTACATAAGGCCTCCAATCAGTTCTCTATAATTGAATTTACACTCATTATTTTCAAGAGGTTTTTCAAATTTATCATTTACAGACATTGGTGTAGAGACAACTTTACATTCTAACATGCCAAAACGAACAAGGAGCCGTTTAATGTATTCTGATTGTTTTAAAATAATAGTACCTCTATCTCTATCTCTATGCACACTAATGCCAAGACAGTTTTTGATAGATCCCAAGTTTTTTATCTCAAAATTATTCTTTAACAATGAAATGAGAGCTTCTTTTTCTAAATTACAGTTACTAAATATATAAAAATCATCTACATATAATGCCAAAATTGTAGTCTTAGTATTATTTCTTTTTACATAGACACATGGCTTTTTTTTTTTTTCAGGATGGGAAATCATCAAATGACTTCTCCCGCTCTGGGCGGAGCGGGAGGGCGTGTCAGACTTTTACTGACTAAAACCCACCCGTGTTCCATCAGTTGCCCATGTGCCAGGGTCACGGTATCTCTTTCGAACAATCACGCGACCCCGGCAGGCATCGGTCCTAGTAGACCCCTACACTGCTGCTGACATCTCTTTGAGGCGCGCGTGGAACACTGCGCGCCGTCGACCCGAGCTTGGTCCTTACCGGGCGGCGAGCTACCCATTGCTCACCACCCGCAAGCTCGCGCCTACGGTGGCCGGGAGTCCGCTATTGACTCCCGACGTCCGGGGCGTCTCCTCCTGCGGCGGCTAGGGACGTGAGGGCGCAGAGACTGCCACTCCCTCACGCGCCCCGCCTCCTCCTTCGCGAGCATTACTGCTTCGCAGAAGGAGGTGACGGCTTCCCATTCCCTCTCGCTCCGTACCATGGCTCGCACCAGAGCCGGACGCGAGAGGTCGCCGCCGCCGATCGACTCCACGAGGACACGGCGGTGCTCCGCCCAGGCAGGGCACACCTCCACCGTATGCTCCACCGTGTCCTCCAGACGATCCTCGCAATGGAAACACCCGGACGTATCCTCCCGCTTTATCCTGAACAGGAACCCACCGAAGCACCCATGCCCGGTGAGAACCTGCGTCAGGCGGAAGGTGAGGACGCCGTGACGCCTCTCTATCCACTCCTCAAAGAGGGGACTTACCGCCGCAATTGTGGCGTGCCCAGCACTGGGTTGCGACAATCGTATCCGCCATGTCGCCATGAGATCACACCGGAGCTCTGTCCGCCGTGCCGCGATTTGTCGCGGCAGCGGAGTTTCGCCCCGGCGTTTCGCCTCCTCGCGCCACTCCCACATGTGCGCGAGGACCTTTGCCTCCAGATCCCATGGTAGACACATGGCTCACAACGTGTTTGTGAATATCCATGACTAGTTAACAAATTGTGTACAGTCTCATTCCATACTCTACTTGCTTGTTTCAAACCATAGATGCTTTTTTGTAACATACATACTTTGTTATCATCAATTTCAAATCCAGGAGGCTGCTCCATATAGATTTCCTCCTGTAGGGATCCATTCAGAAACGCGGTAGTGACATCTATATGGTCAATGTCCATATCTTTTTCATTAGCTAAATTGAATAAAATACGCAAAGTTGAATGTCGAACTACGGGTGAAAACGTCTTATCGAAATCCACACCAGGTTTCTGACTAAATCCTCGTGCAACTAAACGTGCCTTAAATTTATCAAAATTTCCTGACGCGTCTTGTTTGACCTTGAAAACCCACTTCGACTTTATAACATTTATATTCAATGGTCTGTCTACAAGCGTCCAAACCCCGTTCTTAATCAAAGAATTATATTCCTCTTTCATCGCGGACTCCCATTCAGTCTTATTAGTACCAGCTATTGCATCATCATAAGACTGGGGCTCATCATAATATGGTGTATGAGAGAGAAAAGAAGTATCAGAAAGATAGTCATCATACCTCTTGGGTCGAATACCTCTTGTAGTCCTCACTGGACGACCACTGGCAGTCATCTCAGGAATGAGCTCGGTGTCCTCTGTGTCACTGCACAACGAGGGGCACCTGTCCTCCAACGAGCTGTCAGACTCATCAGAGAGCTAGCTTCTCTCCACAGCAGAAAACTGACTTTCCTCCTCAACTGGATATCGGCTTTTCTCCACACTTGGAGACTCACTCCTCTCCTCAGCAAGAGAATCACTCTGACTGGTGGCCTCAATACCAACAGAGGGCTCCTGCACTGGAGTGCCTGAAATTTGAGAAAAAATCTGATTAATTCCAACAATATTATCATTATTTCTACTAGAATTATTATTCATGTCCAAATTTGTTTGGTCCCGAACGATTTGTTTACTCTATGCGCCTACGTTTCTAAACGAGTAACAGAGTGACATCTCTCTTGACAGTTTGATTTTGACACTTGACATCTCTCTTGGATTTCGGTGGGAAAAGGGGGAACGCGTGGCCGGTTGTTTTTCGCGATCTTTTTGGAAAGTTATCCCTTACCCCGGTCGTTTTGTGGACAATCTGTCATGACCCAGTTGAGGTGAATGTAGCTAACCCCTAATTTGACGTAATAACACGGGTTTGGACATATCTTGTTGAAATGGTTTGAAGGTCAAGTCAAAGTGACGCTATTGTGAATGAGTGATTTGAAGACCGCATGCTGTGATTGTCTCCAGCCTTATTGCAAGCGGATTATTACCAGGAGAATACTCATAACGTCACGACACGATACACATACACTCACTTACATACATAACTCCAGGTTGGCACCAGAGCAGTGTCCTTCAACCAACAGGTAAGTTCTTTTGTTGTATTGTAAGTGTTTGATTTGATTGTCTGCTCCGCGTACGGCGGACTAGTTGCGCTCGCCACTTCTTGTCTCTAGAGCCCCACGATTATCACACTTCCACTGCGCATTGAAATCCTATGGTAGGGGTCTAGTCTAGCCTGACAGCGTACAAAATTAATAGAATTATTATTATTATATTTTACATTAGAATTATTTCATTATTTGTCAATTCAATAAAATAAACATTTCTAGATTTAATTATCCTTTTAGGATTGCAGGGGTCCACCAATCTGTAGCCTTTCGAATAATCACAATAGCCTACAAAAATAAATTCTTTAGATTTTTCACTAAATTTACCATTACGTTTACTTTCAGGTACAAGAGAAAAAACTCGACATCCAAACACCCTTAAGTGACTAAGGTTCACTTTGGAACCAGTCCAAACTTCCTCAGGGGTGGAGCCAGGCAACGCAGCAGTAGGGGACCTATTTTTCAAATAAATCGCTGTCATTACAGCTTCACCCCAATAGCGCGGTCCTAGGCCAGAGTCAGAAAGCATTGTCCTCGCCTTTTCAACTAAAGTCCTATTTAATCGCTCTGCGACACCATTTTGCTGCGGACTGTATGGTATAGTGGTTTGGTGGACTATCCCTTGACTAGATAAATAATTGGTGAATTTTGCACTGCAGTATTCACCGCCATTGTCTGACCGTAAACATTTGATCAAACTTTCAGTCTGTCTCTCCACTAAAAGCTTAAACTTGATAAAACAGTACATTACCTCATCTTTGTTCTTCATTAAGAAACCATATGTCTTCCGCGAGTAGTCATCGGTGAACGTCACCAGATAACGTGCTCCTCCCCAACTAGGCTCGGACACGGGACCAAAGACGTCAGAGTGTACTAACTCCAACAGTCGTTGAGCTCGCTTGGTACTACCCTTAGGAAAGGTCTTCACTGTTTGCTTTCCCATAATTTATTTATTTATTTTATTTATTTATTTAATAACTATGGATGACTTACAGCTAAATCAAACAGAATAAAAAATTGTGTGTGAGACTGACAGCCAATTAAAAGTCATCACTTATAGGAGCAAATTAGACAAAAAGAAAGCGTGTGGACATCACAACACAGTTACCAAAAAAAATAATACAAGGAAAAAAAAGAACAGTATAACATTAATGCTTAAACTAAATTCACATTTCATATTCAAAACGAGAATCAAAGCCAGGACACACAAAATCTTAGTTAAAAAAACCAAGGCTCAGGCACTTTCTGGCCGAGGACACACTTGTTACAAAGGGATCAAAATCATGCTGTTTACACATGCTATTGAAGTTATTACTTGCACGCACTATAAATGAATTTTGCCTGTAGTTTGTAGAGGTAAATGGAACACGCAACGGTGCGTTCCATCGCTTTAACTTACTGGGAACCTTAAAATAAAATTTGGATAGAATGTCAGAGTTATTAATAGAATTATTGAAAATTTTAAATAAAGTGATACAGTCAGAGATTGCACGCCGATTAATTAGGGGTAATATATGATACCTCTTACAGAGGTTGAGGTAATCTTCAGACCGGTAGGGCACTTTCTGATGATAACACAAGTACTTGATGAACCTTTTTTGGATGCTCTCTATACGATCTATGTACTTGTGATAACACGGATTCCAGATTTCAGACGCGTATTCCAAGTGACTTCTAACAAAAGTACAGTAAAGAATTTTTAATGTTTTGGCACGAGTGAAGCACTTGGAAAGACGCATTATGAAACCTAGTGCCCTAGATGCTTTAGCGACTATGGCATCAACATGAAACTCAAATGTAAGCTTAGAATCATGATGCACTCCCAGATCTCGGATGCAATTCGTTCTAGGTAGTACTTGATCGCCTAAAATATACGATGAAGGTATAATAAAACGTTTTCGAGAATACGTTAGGACCGAACATTTAGCAGGGTTAAGGTCAAGCTTACTCTCACGACAATAACCCTCCAGACGACGTAAGTCATCCTGAAGTGCAATCACGTCCACCTGTGATGATATTGTGGCATAGATCTTCATATCGTCGGCAAAGCACAGGAGTTTGGAAGAAATTAAGCAAGAGTTGATGTCGTTTATATAGATAATGAAGAGTAATGGGCCGAGCAACGAGCCCTGGGGGACTCCACTGGGGACAGGCACCCAACTAGACATATAATTGCTTAAAACTACTGCTTGGGACCTGTTTTCCAAGTACGAAGAAAACCATCTGAGTAAATCTCCTCGAATTCCCATGCCATATAACTTTGATATTAAGATCGCATGGTCAATCCGATCAAAAGCTTTACTGTAATCAGTATAAACAACATCAACCTGCTTCCCGTTATCCATGGCGTCAGTAATAAAATCATTGAGCAGAATTAAGTTGGTAACGGTAGACCGTCCCTTCAAAAAACCATGTTGAAAGGAACTGAACGAATTTTTTAGAGCACCGTACACCTGGTTATAGATGATCCTTTCAAAGATCTTTGCCACAACACAGAGCTTAGATATCGGTCTGTAGTTAACAACTTCAGTTTTGTCTCCTTTTTTGTGAATAGGCGTTATGAAAGCCGATTTCCAAAGTTGAGGTACAACGCAAGTATCCAAGGACTTCCTGAAGAGAATCGAGACAGGCTTGGCAATCGAAGTCGAACATCGCACAAGAAATTTGGATGAAATATTATCTGGGCCAGCCGCTTTAGAAGTATCCAAATTGCGAAGCAAGTCAGACACCTCTTCAACGTTCACCACAATGCCACTTACATCTGAGAGGCTGGAAGATTCAGTAAAAAGACGGGGTGAAGAAACTCCATGACTAGGGCTAGTATCTAGAAATGTAGAGTGAAAGTATGTAGAAAACGCTTCGCATATTGTTTCTCCTGTACGCAACGCGTCGCTTTTATAGTTTAAAGTGCTCGGAACTGCATTTGAGTTGTGTCGTTTTTTAACGAAGGTCCAAAAATATTTAGGATTTTCTTTTATAGACTTCTCTGTCAAATCCAAGTATTTTTCATAACATTGCGATTCCAATAACTTTACCCTTTCACGCAGAAGCTTAAATGATGACTCATCCGCCATATTGCCGTACGTCTTAAACTTTTTGAAATATTTGTATTTTTCTTTAATTGATTTTATTAATGCGAAACTGTACCAAGTTGGATATGTTTTATTACGATGTAATTTTTGTGGAATGTGTTTTGTATGTAAATTGAGAATAACTTGATTGAAAAAGTTTACTGATTCATCCATTGACCGTGTCGCAAACGCGGATTCCCAGTCAGTCGTGGAAATATCATTGTTGATAGATTCATAGTCTCCCTTGTCAAACAGATATTGCGTCCGTGACGCGCACTCTAATAGAGGTGCTTCGACGAAATCCATATTAATTAGTAGTGCTGGATGATAGGCGTCGATGGGAACCAGCGGACTTGAACATTCAACCACGTTAACTAATTGGTTACAAAGTACCAAATCTAAAATTTTTCCGTACCTATTGAGAACACCATTGAATTGACCCAAATCTAGGGTACATAACTCGTCACTAAGTAAAACTTCGTCCGGACCATTTGGGTTCATTGGGACGAGCGATAGATTATCAGATGGGACCCAGTTAATACCACTCATGTTAAAATCACCTATTATGAGAAAGGTATCGGAAGAGTTACTCATAACTATTTGGTTTAATTTAGTGAGGTAGTTGCGAAGTTGTAAAGAAAAAGAAAGGCCTAAGTTTTGCTGACATAAATAAACAACGCAAATGTGTAAGGTAATATATTTACGTGTATTAAGATTTTTCATTCGTATGCTGAGCCATAAATCCTCTGCAGTAGAATAGAAGGTAGGCTGGCATATAACTGAAAGTTCCCTGCGCGAAGCAATAAGCACACCCCCACCACGCGATTGTCCGGTCAAAACATAATCTCGATCACGACGCCACACTATGTACCGTTCATCAAAGAATTCGGAATTTAAAACTCCATCTAATAACCAAGTCTCTGTAAGAACAATAATATCGTACGAGTTTAGCAACATTTGACGATAGAAAGTATCACTTTTGGTTCTAAGCCCGCGAACGTTTTGATAAAATATATTTAACTTAGGAGCCATTGAAAGCCGTAACTAATAATTGTGTATAAATCTGTACAAGCCATTAAAATAAAGTATTTCATTAAATAATATTGTAGAATAAGGTATAATATAATTAAATATGTATAATGAAGGTAAAAGTCAAAAAGATTTGCGCGAGTGCAAAAATCATACGATGTTAAGTAGTAAACAACGGTGCGAAAAAGCAAGCAATAGTGCGCGGTGCGTGCAAGTGCGAGAGAGTAAAACATATTGTAGTGAGGTAAAGCTTTAAAGCAAACAGCGCGATAACGAACACAAAGCAAACAAGTTTCTAAACAAAAGAGAGGTGTCGAGGTCATTAGTACGGCAGAGGTATTAAACATTTTGCAAAAAGTTAATGTGACCCAAATGGTGTTAAGCATTTTGAGCCATTGAAGTAAAATATTATAGCAAAATAGGAAAGTAAGTGTAACAAATATAAAGCATATTAGACAATCTTGTTTAAATCTGACTCCTTCCTTATGATAAAAACTTTTGAATTATTATTTTTAAGTATATGAATTTTACCATGTTTAACCCATACGTACTCATAATGTTTATCCTTGGCAATAATTTTAACTTTGGTTAAAAGCTTTTTGTACTCCACTCCATAATGCACGGAACACAATCTTCAAACTGATTGCTGTGAAATTTTACACCTTCAGCAAGATTATCACGAAGTGCACACATACCACGAAGACTCAGGTGTCCCAGCCGCTTGTGCCAGACATCCACTGGCACTGAACCAGCTGTTAAAGCACTCTCCTGCTCCTGTACATTGCCTGGCAGGGTGCATGAGGACGCATAACTACTCTGAGAACAAGAAGAGTTAGGCACAGAACAATCTAACCTATAGAGACCATCTATATGAGATGCAGAGGCTAATACTTTGCTTTTGTTCTTAATATGACATTTATCATTGTTAAATTTCACTTAACAGAATATCCTTTATCAGTTAATTTGCTTACAGATAATAAATTGGCCGAGAGATTAGGAACATAGAGGACATTTTTTATGGTTCTAGAACACTTATCAAAAGAAACAGTTACATGACCTTTCCCTTTGCATTGCAATACATTATTATCAGCCACAGTAACCTCACTTGTGAAACCAGTGTCCATAGACGTAAAGAGGTTCTTGTTATTACACATATGTGATGTGCAACCCGAGTCAATTAACCAATTTGCACTATTTATACACTCAGCCAGAGCACACACCAAAAAAGTTTCACTTTGCGCGGAGGCTTGCACTGGCTTTTTATTGCCTTTATTTTTGTTATCACGCTTAAGCTTAAAACACTTAGATTTTACGTGGCCCGGCTTCTTGCAGTAGTGACAAACCACGAAGGACGACTCGCTGGGTACGGAGACTCCGTTGTCGCTCTGCTTACGGAACTCCTCCTGTAGAAGACGCGCTCGCACTGCTTCGCTTGTCAGATTTTCCAGGATATTTGCGGTCTCCAGACTCGAAACAAGCACATCAAACTCCTGCGGCAGCCCACTCAGTAGTAATTCTGCTACTTCCTTATCTTCGATGACACGGCCGATGTCAGCAAGCTGCTGTACAAGTGTCATCACCCCGTCGATATATTCTCCCATGGAACTGTAGTCGTTGTAATTCGATCTGTGTAGCTTCCGGAGCAGCAGGACCCTTCGGTACAACCCTTTGTCCTCGAAAACGTCCTTCAGCTTGTTCCATGCCTGTTTTGCGGTGGTGACTGACCTGAGGTACTGGATGCAGTTGCTTCTCACAGATAGGCAGATTCGTGCCAACGCTCTTTGGTCTTTGGCAGGAGTTATTACCTCTCCCTCAGTAATCTCAATACATGGCCACAGCCCTTCCATAATTAGAGCCATTTTCATTTGGAATTTCCAATTGTGGTAGCTCGCCACACCGTCCAGCTTGTCGAATGAGTAGGCGGCATGAGGCCCTTGTGCGCCCTCGCTCGACATTGTAAATCACTTGGTAATATGTGTTAATCGTTTCAATTGTTGAAATATGCGCAGTACTCACAGCGTGTTTTCTCCTGGGGGCATAACCTGTTGGGAGGTCAGCGTGGATCGATGAGTCTTGTTGATTAAAACAGTTGGATCACTTTCCATATATTTAATCATAAATATTGGGTGAAAAATACAGTGATTATTTAAATAAAATAAGATTTATATTGTAAGCTGAACGGGGAGCACTAACTTGAGCGAGAACAGACAGTTTTCATAGAGACAGTGACAGACAGGAGCATAGAGTAAAAAACATACCTAATATGCAGATTATAAATATGAACATACGTTCAATTACTTTTTAACAGAATACCTAGAGGTAGTTAGGTTGTACACTAGGTTGTAGAACCTAGCACTGGCGTGCAAAAAACGTAATAAAATTTGAATTTCGCGGGTTGGTTGGAGCTTAACCAAATAAATCTTGGTACCTACAGTTTTGAGAGTTGTATTTAGTGTAATCCTATAGTCAACCGCACAATGATCTGTGTTTCAACAACGAGTTTCCATTTTTTATGTCGTATTACGTACCTATGAGGGATTTATAATAATATTTTAGACTTACAAGGAGACCGCCAAGATTGTCCGCCTCCGATTTCAATGATTTTTATATATGTTGTTATGTTTGAGTAACTGAGTAATAACTCAAAAGGAGTTCACGCAACGCTCAGTAGTTTCAGAGTTGCTTCTACCGAGCAACTTAAATATAAGTTCAGTATAAAAACTCAAAAACATTTGCAACTCTATCTGTAGAGATATAGGTTCAAACTTGCAATGTTTGATTTGATGATAATTTTATTAAAAAATCATTTAAATTGAAATTGCATAGCGGTGCGTAGCCTAGTAGGCAGGTTGACGTGGCTGGCACGCAGATGGTCAGGGTTCGATTCCTGCTAGCGTTTTTTTTTCATTTTTCTTATAAAATTAGAATATTTATTCATCAAGAAACATACAAAATTGCAAGAAATTTGAACCTTATATCTCTATAGATAGAGTTCCAAATGTTTTTGAGTTTGTATACTGAACTTATATTTAAATTGCTCGGTAGAAGCAACTCTGAAACTATTGAGCGTTGCGTGAATTCCTTTTGAGTAATTACTCAGTTACTCAAACATAACAATATGTATATATAAAAATCATTGAAATCGGAGGCGGACAATCTTGGCGGTCTCCTTGTTAGATGAAAAACTGATCTGTGATTTAAATAATAATGACTATACAACGTGCAAATAATTTCTAATACATATAGGTAGGAAATTTAATCTGTGATTTGATGCAATAATTACTTTAAGAATTAAAATTAAGGGAATAAAAATAATAATTTCCACATCAACAAGCTGTTTCATTTAATATGGTCACAAGGTGCATTTAATATATTTTTTAATTAGCCCCCAAAACTTTTGAACGCGACTGTACGGACAACAGCTTAGGTATAATACGTCCAATAAAGAAGGTCATCGATATGTATGAATCAGTCGCTTTTTAGTAGTCATTGGAATTTGGTCGGCTATCTAGCCGTTGTTTACATATTTTGGTTTTTTGTTTATATTTACTTAATGCGAAAAATTCCAAGCTGAATATTTTCACCATATATTTTTGACTAAAGGCACAAGATTTTTGTTTACACCTACACATCTGGGTTTGAGCCGGTTCCTTGTTTTTGCCGTCAAAGTTATGACACCATCGTTTTGACTTTTAGCAAGATTATTCAAAACGCATGCATGAACAGGTTTGAAACTTTGTATGGTTATTTTTAGCGTCAAGAAGGACCGAATACAGTTTTCAGCGAACTTGTGCCTTGTCTCATTTAGGCGCTGCGATGTTTTTTCGGATTTTCATAAAACCGCGATAACTTGAAAACTATAAATATTTTCTTAAATCTAATTGAGGCACTAAGGGGCACCTATTAAGAGCTACTCGTGTATGTTTACTCTACAGGGGCACATGCAATGGTTTTAGAGATATACGATTCATCAAAACGTTACTCCAGCAGGAAATGCAATATCTCGAAAACCTGAAGGGGCACAGATTTTATTTTTGGGGGCACATTTTGACACACATATAAGCTCTCTGGCCATGCACAATTTTTCTCTCTCCGATCATTCGTTTAGAATTTTCCTGCTAGAAAAACGTTACCCCAGCAAGAATCGTTTTTTCCGTTTTTTTCCAAAACGACAGGGGCACACATTTTTTATTTGGGGGCACATTTACAGCAGATAAGGCACACATTATACGTTCTACTCATATAACTCTAGGAGACACTTTCTTGCTAGGGTAACGTACACCAGTTTATAGTCGACAAGAAGGCGACTTACAGCTGCTTACTGTCGGAAACTAATCGAAAGTCAGAGAGTACCTATAGCATGTCGCATTCGAAAGGTACGGGCAATATCGAATAAACTTGAACAGTTGACTAATGAAGGCGTCAGGTATGTCTATGCGGGGTACATAACATTATCACTATTCACATGACAATGAAAATGAAATAACAAGCTAAAGTTTAGATTTTAGTAAAAAGAAAAACGTGACGTAACATCATTCTTGTATTCCTTTTCGGTGCTATGATAGATTTTATCCATTAACACTGATGTGTCAGTTTTACATTTCTTATTTATGAAAATAGTGTAAAATCTTTCTTACACGTTTACGGCTCCCATTACAACCCGTCTCCTCAAACTATAGGTAATATATTACGTAGAATAGGCACCTGAAAAATAATTATTATAAATTATACTTTTTTTACTGTGGTATGCGGTAATAGCATTAAAAAAAAAAATACTTGGCTGTTTCGTTATAGTGTTGAACTTTTTGTCTAATTGCACACAGATCAAAATCGTCTAATTCTTTCTTCCGCCAACTGTTTTGGTGTTCCTCCAGGTGTAGAAAAAATCCTTAATTGTTTTCTCCTTCATTAACAATTTCTCTAATTGTACTGTGAGATTTACCTTGAAAAAAATATAAAGACAATCATATTAATTCCATGTAGGTACATTTTTCAATGTCAAGTATCAAACATCAAGAGTCAACGTACACGCGATTTGTCAAACTAGAAAACATAACCTCAATAAATAAAACAATAAAATGGCTTGAAACTTATAATACCGATAAAACTTAGTATTAGAAAGGAAAAACAATGACTGGCATTAAATAAAAGATAAATTTCTTGGATAAATACCTATCGTGTCGGCAGTTCTTTCGTAAACTTTGTTAATCGGAGACAAAATTTGTTCCGCTTCAGATTCCGCCAAATTTCTTACGAAAACTTACTATATCACAGCTCACACCACTACTCCTTATTGTTTTATTCAGTTTTTATATGTTCAAAAGCATTAATAATTGATAGTTAATTAGAAATAAGTAAAATACAACTGGAAACATAACACAATGACAGATTAGCTACTTGTTGATGATAAACAAAGCAGTGCTGCCACCAAAAAAATATTTTAGTTCCAATGGTTACCACGACAGACTCTTTTTTGCCAACCTATATGTATGATAACATGTTCTAATAGAATGTTTCGTCCTACAGAAATACACGAAACAAAACAGTCCCAATAGAATTGTGGTAATTACAACGAAATACAAAAATACGGATCGGGAACTAAAAAATGCGCGTACGCAGAAAGCAGCGAACCGCCATATTGTGATTGTGATTGTTTATTTTCAGTTTATGAACTGTCACTCTATACATCATAGGTAAAATCTGGCACCCAGGTCTTTTTAAATAAAGTTTATATTTGTGCTTTACCAAATTGTATTTCATTTATGTGTCTATTTCAATTTGCAAGATGAGTTTGACATTTTTCTTATACTTATCTCCAGTTAATATTACATCAATAATCTTATTTTAAATAAAACATTTCAATCATGTTATAGCGCCACCTGTTGAAGAATGAATGTAATTTAATAGTATTGGGGCCAACATCTAGATGGCAACTCTTTCTTTAATTAGCTGTCAAAATGTACGTAGTGTCCCCCCTTAGAATACGGACCAAATGTTCACTGCGTAAGGTTGAGTTTAGTTTGCCGAGATTTTTTGGAAGAAAACAACGTGTAGTTTTAAAAAAAACTTTTTAACAAAAAATTAAACCGCCGAAAAAACTGAAAAGCATAAAATAATAAACCTTAAAATTATGAGTCAGCGCTTTGAGTGATCTTTGGTCATTGATTTTTCAGCGCCGACTCAAAATTTTAAGGTTTATTATTTTAAGCTTTTCAGTTTTTTCGGCGGTTTAATTTTTTGTTAAAAATTTTTTATTTTATGTTTTTTTGTGACTTTAATGTACTAGTAATACTTGGCAAGGTGTACCCTATCCAACATAAAAAGAATTATCAAAATTGGACTACTCTGTACAAAGTTATGCGTGGTTATACATAACGATCAGTGAGTGAACAATCAATCATCCCCTGTTTTTCGACCCTTAGGGTTCGATTTAGTTTTTCAAATTTATATGGGACCACCTTGGGAGTATACCCTTTCCAGAATTGTCACAATCGGACCACTGTGTAAAAAGTTATGCGTGGCCATACATAAAAAAAAAAAAAAAAAATATACGCGTCGATTTGAGAACCTCCTCCGTTTTTTTTCGTCGGTTAATGAAGGTTTATTCACTACTAACTAGGGTGCTTTCCGAATAAGAAAATATCGCTCACAGCGCTCACAGCAATAATTTGCGTTCCGATTTGGATTTATCACGATTATGACAGCTGACAACTGTCAACAATTCGGTACGCTCGTGAACGCGATAACAGTGCTTTCAGCCTACAGCGCCTTTGCTTGCCAGTATAAAAAATAGAGTGGAATAAAATAGTGCTTTTTCAACGTCAAACCTCACAACTCGTTTTGCACCTGAGGAAGAACGATTGTATATTGATTTTGAAAATGGAAGAACAAGAACAGTGTAATCTTACTTACATATTAAGATTCAATAAATGTTGATTTAATTATTGTTTCTATGATGTAGTTCTTCTTTTAACATTCTGTAAAATAATATAAGATCTAAGTTGTTTAATTACTTAAAACTTAAGTTTTATACAATGTAACTGATAGGTAAATGTGTACTTATTTCATTTTTGGCAACTAAATAATAAGACTTACATGCCAAGTAGTAAATTTCTTGCAATTGTATACCATTGCACCATATATTGGGATAGGTATGTAAACAATGTGCAACAAAAAAAATTATTAACAATAAATTAGAATCACAGTTTAATCAGACTGAATCTCAGGTGCCCCGCCTGACCTCCAGGCTACATTTCTCTCCTAATTATAATATTAATATAAGAAACATAGCAAACAGTATATACATTTAAGTCTTAAGTAGTAATACACACATCAACAAGGTCTAGGGATATTTTAAAAAAAGCGAATTACTATCAATGTGTTAATTATTTATATGACATGTATATATTTAAAAGATACGTTATTTAATATTCTACCATTTTATAATAATGGTTAAGGTACTTCGATTAAAATTTCAGGATTTTATGGAAAAAAATGAAGCATAGACGGAAACCGTATATGAATTAACTTTTAATTTGTGAGTAAAAACTGAAAAAAATAGAAAAATCATTTAATTTGTGTTTATAAACTTGAAGTTAGTAGTCTGAGAAAGCGCCCATGATGTTCATAACACATCGGCAACGATTCGGCATGCTCAGAACAAGGTTGTCAATGTCTTGCTGCGGAATATTGTCCCATGTCCTTCTGAGGTGCGCAAAAAGTTGATCTTCTGTAGCCAGATTTTCAGGAACTTCCTTCAGGGGGTCTAAAAAGGCCACTTTGGTAGAATCATAATAGAAAAATATTATGAATCATTTTATAATCCGTAAAATGGTCACAAACTGACAATTCATAATATTTTCTGCGTACAATTCATTAAACACAATTCATCTATTTGACAGTTTTGTATGGAGATTCGTAAAATGGTACACATAATATGAATTGCTTTATTGAAGTTTAATGTCAAATAGCAGAATCATAAGAAGTTAGTCAAGAGGAACATTTTACAAATCATATTTGGGATTTTTTGAAAAAATATCGTAATAATGGCAAATTTAGGCCTTAAGAAATTTTTTTTGAGCACGCTCGTGATATGTAGTCCATTATAAGTCACCAATGAATTGTGGCACTTCTAAAAATGGACATAGCGTTTCAAATGTGGGACCTCCAGGTTTTTTCGGTTATATAGGCTAAATATATGTCGTGATAAGGTCCATGAGCTGGAGCCGTACATATGTACTGCCGCGCTGGCATGAGTACTAGGTACCTACCTTCAAGAATAGTAATGAAGTAGTCAGTTTTAAGGTAGTTCCAAATAGACACTACCATCTAGTCTGTCCCGTGTGGTGCCGGACATAAAGAATAGCATCACCCCATTTCTTCCCGTAGAAGGCGACTAAGGGATTTACTAGAGAATGGGCAGCAGCGTTCTCTATGCATTTTACCATCATACTGCGATCGCCAACCCGCTTGCCAAGAGTGGCGATTATGGCAAAGCCCTCCAAATAGGGGGAGGCCTATGTCCAGCAGTGGACGTCTTGCGGCTGAGATGATGATGATGACTACCATCTAGTGTTGTGAATGTTACAATTTATTACAATCTTCTTTTTATATTTTAGGCACTGAGTAGATCCAATTAGTACTTAAGCATCTGGATCACACAACAGGCTAATATGGGCGCACACCATATACCTACATAACACAACATATATATATACAACGATTAACGATTAAATACTGATTTAAGATGAACAAGTATTTACTTACTCTGTATTAAAAACCATCCAACTTACATGAAATAAACATACAACCTACCTTCAAGAATAATAATGAAGTAGTCAGTTTTAATGAAGCATTTCTAAATGGACACTACCATCTACTCTTCTGAATGTTACAAATTACTACAATCATATAATCATATTTCACAGGCACTGAGTAGATTTCCACAGGTTACCAAGGGCGTACACTATATGAAACACCAAGTTAGTGTATAAAACAGTGTGATAGCTGTAGGTACCAGTAACTTTCTTCTCAGAGTAGTCACTTAGGAAACGCCGAACTCATCTAGTTTAAAAAAATATACCAAACATACTTACAGACATAACAGGCGTAATGTGGGTGTACTATAGGTTCACCTCTGCCTAACCCTTCGGGGAAACAAGGCGTGATGTTATGGTATGTTGTGTTACTAACAGAAATAAAATCATTTATCATATAACTCGTAACACTTCAGTGCCCAGTTGAAAAAAGACTTATTCAAAGTACACACTATTCACACCGAGCTTATTTTTGTAATTTGCACTCGGTAAGTAATAAACATTTCCAGAGGAAATATGTAGGTATATTTATTTTCCATCATACAGCCCGCTCACAGACAGACAGATGGACGGACCAATGGACAGCGGAGGCTTAGTTATAGGGTCCCGTCCTGGTTACTCTTTGGTTACGGAACCCTAATGAAAATCTACAACCTATGTGGGACATAGGCCTTATATTATACTTTACTTTCACTCCAATTTTATTAAGTTGTGTGTATCTATAAAATAGGACATACATTTTACCTTTATACCTATTATTTAAATAAAACAATACACAAAGTTAAAATATTTTAATAAATTTACAATGAGGATCAATTCGACAAAAGGATATAGCAATTTTGAATACTACATCGAATACAATATAAATATCTGAGTTCATTTCTTTTTGAATCACTCAAATCCATCGAGAAATTACGAAGTTATTAAACTTTAAAAAAAGGGAGTTTTAAAACGCACGCCGCGCGCGCGAAACTGCTGATGACGTCACGAGGCTCGATCGCCCGCCACGCGCCGCACTGCTTTGTTATGATTTGCGGAGTTTAATCGTTGTTTCTTGTTTATTTATGTTTTATAGATATTGGTAGATAGGAAACATGGAAGTCGGATTTACCTAAAGCCCAATCGGACAATCTCGCGAAGATTGATTCGTTTATGGTTGAAAAGTAAAAAAAAAAACAATTTATTCCAGTGCACAGGTAGGTTCTACGTTTTAGAATGTTTTGATTTGGCAGGCAGGTACCTTTTTCGTGTTTCTACAATGTGTAGGCACCTCTCTACCTATTTTAAACAATATTTCTTACTAGCTTCTGCCCGCGACTTCGTCCGCGTAAAATTTCCTGCTCCCCCAACCCATCCCGTCGCATCGAGTCGCCTGCCCGTGCGAGGTCTTTGTATGCGTGACGTTTTTCTTTGTGCTCGGCTCCTAAGTGTCTTTGCGTGACCTTATATAATATATAGTCTATAGCCTTCTTCGATAAATGGGCTATGCAACACTAAACGTACAACTCTTCAGCTTTTACTTGGGTGTGCTACGCAATGAATTTTTTGAAAGACCAAGGCGCGCGCAATGGACGTGTTTTATATGGAATTTTTCACATTTTCTTCGAAAAAAAATAAAATATTACCCACGTGTTGAAATTTATATGTGAGAGCGTTACAAAGGGGGTCGAAAATTTCATTATTTTTGCGATAGGAAACGCCATTTTCGAGATATAAGCAAAAGAAAAGGAAAACAAAAATACAGTACTGTTTTTGCACATGAAGGCGAGGCACGTGAAGGCAAGGCGCGAGGCGCGCGCAATGGACGTGTTTTATATGGAATTTTCACATTTTCTTCGAAAAATAAAAAATAAATATTACCCACTTGTTGAAATTTATGTGTGAGGGGGACACAAAGGGGGTCGAAAATTTCATTATTTTTGCGATAGGAAACGCCATTTTCGAGATATGAGCAAAAGAAAAGGAAAACAAAAATACAGTACCGTTTAAAGCACGTGAAGGCGAGGCGTTCGTTGGTGTGAATTTTAGTTCATAACTACTAGTTTTAATCCACACCTTTTATATCGCGATTAAAAATAGATTTAGTTAAAATAAATTATTATAGTCAACATTTTTGAAAGGGGCGTCGCTCCTCATGAAAGTACACCACTTCTTTCTATTTTTTGGGTATTTTGGGACACAAAATAACAATTTGTCCGGTGTAGCAACACTTTTATTTTCGCATCGTGGCACGATACAATATTTTATGAAGACATTATTCGTTTAAATGTTCTGCGAGTCACGTAACTAAAGGCAGAAAGAACGTGCGTGGCGGTGCCGCGGACGCGAACGTGGAAAATGACGTCATCAACAAATTGTGCGTATTGGCGGGCGTTTTTGAAAATGCAAAATTAAAACCGCTCTAACTTCGTCATTTTTGGTCCAATTTTAATAATTCTTTCACTGAAATAATTGGTTTAGGTATGACTGTAATTCTACATATTTAACTAAAATCGTCGCTGATCCTCATTCTCATGTTATCTATACATATAATAAATCTGTAGAAGGGTCAATTCTGTACATTGAAAATATTGAAAAAATAAATAGCGGGGGGTGTTGCTGGATCGATACCAAACCCAAATATGTGAATAAAAAATTTTTTGTCTGTCTGTCTGTCTGTATATGCAGGCATCACGTGAAAACTAACAGTTCGATTTCGATGAAACTTGGTATAATTATACCTTATTATCCTGGGCATAAAATGGGATACATTTTATCCTGGAAATATACGTAGAAAAAAAATCTTAATTTTCAGTTTTATTCATAGACGTTGTTCTGTAGAACCGCGAACACACGTTGCATTACCCGCAGTGGATTCAGCGCCGTAACCTGTAGCGCCGAAAGTTTAAGTAGTAAGAATCTTTTCAGGATTAACTACGAGATGCCCCACAAAAAAAAAAAACGCCCCGCGATGCATATAAATTCTGAATTTTGATGCGAGCGGACGTGTCCAGTGTGGCGAGCGGTCGTCCGTGGAATTAATATTGTATGCGTGTAATTTTAAACCGTGCTTTTCAGCGCGACCTTTTTGATTACTGTTCCGATACTTCCGATCAGTTATTTGTGGGTAAATACTTTTGTAAATATTATAGTACGTACGTAGTTTAAGTTTTCATCGTAAATTGGTTTATTTAGGTTAGATGTCATTGTCAGAGTTACTCAAAATTAGACATGCGCAAAATGTGTCAGTGAAAAGAAATGAATGAAGTATATCTTTTGACTCAATGAAGTAGTCCACTCATTTAGTTCAGTACTTCATTTAGTTCAGCAAATCTGAACGAATCAATGAGATATAGAGCTCGCGTAGTGTGATACATTACTATGAATGATGCACTGCACTTAGTTCACTTTTATACGTATCTCGATTTTCCTTCATACTTTTATACAGGCTTAGGACTGTCCACCAAGAAATATGAAACTAATTTAAAAAAAAAAACAAATTGTCATGTGTATTGCCATGTGTGTGTAAGCTAGACGCGCGACACACACATAGTCAGCAAGGCGGCGTCGTCGCTCGTCAGCCCGACGTCAGCCGACCGGCCGGCGATGTGACACGAAGTTCGTGTTCGTGTCACGAACACGTACGAGTCATGCATGCGAGCGAAACGAATGCTGAGTTGGTGCGGGTGAAAGAAAGACTGAACTAAATGAAGTAGAGACACATTTGAATGACTACTGAAGGAAAGATAAGTTTATTTTGTGAAATGAAGTACTTCATTTCCTTCAATCGTTCGCGAACTACCCATGTCTACTCAAAATGGAGAAGGAGAAATAAACCATCCACGCGAAGACCGACATCCGCGCGGACGGAGTCGCGGGCGGAAGCTAGTACTGTATAAAAATCTAGCAATAATCAAATAATGAAACTAACATAAACACTATAGTACATCAGTTTATTTTTCTTTCAATATTTTATGTCTTGATGGTAGTCACGGAGCTGCGGAGAGGCAAACGATGACTGCTTGGAACAACTTCACCAGGCTAAAAAAGAAAATGTGTGGTTTTTAAGAAAGTCACTTCATCAGTCAATAATTAACATACCTGTGAAATAAAATGGAATTGAAAATAATAATATCATTGTTTAAGACAACCTAAGACCAACAGTGATGACAGGTTGACAACAATAGTAGACTTGGAGCCCAACAGCTTCTTTGTCTTTAGTTAGTGTTTAGTTAAATGGTAAAATATAGTTTATTTTCCTCTTTGTATTTCGTTATATATTTCATGAATCTTAACGATAGTAGGAACTCAATTTTATGTCGAGCCAGAGGGCACCTAAAAACGTTATATAAATAACATCATAATCATTTTCAATCGTCATCATAAGTCTTATTCTCAATAAAAATAGCTGTAGGGTTATAAAACTCCACTCACTGCGGTATCTTGATTGCCGAGTTCGAAGAGTCAAAGCCGCTGTTGTAGCATCGGCAGGGGTAGAGCTTGGTGCTGGCACACGAGTCTGGCTAGTAGACATGCGCAAAACAGTGCCTTTCAAAGTAATGTCATATAGCATGACATTTCGTCCCGAGTAATGTTTCATTACACCATGACTCCAAACATGACGCGAGATGACGCACCACGCGCGATGGTTTTTGTAATGAAATGCCGCGTTGTAAAAGATATACATCATTACATGAGATATCGCATTACCTATATTGTGATGTGATGTGATGTGACATGGGTCAAACGCAATGCGCCCTCGCTTCGCCGGAACGTATATTTGATTTTGTTTCATATTCAAATAGTCGATTTTCTTTCATATTTAACCCCCAATATAAGGAATAATTGAATTAAAACGATAGACATGGTTTGCAATAATGATTATAGACCATGACTCGAACTGTCATAGTGTCATACAGTTCGAGTCATGATTTGAAACATCACGTAGGCAGTCCGCGGTTTCAATAAAACGTAAACCTTATTAGAATTACAATACGGTTCTAAATAATAGTTCACTTATCTCGCAGCCAACCGACTGGAGCATGTTCCTTCTCGCTTGCACACCCAGCAAAGATTACCGAGATATTACGAAGCTTACGAACACCGAACAGCGCGCCGCGGCCATGCCGCGGCACGCACGCCATGTTTTAGTGTCATGTGCCATGGTTGATTGAATCGAGTCATGTGTAATGCTACAGTACGCGGCCGAGATATATGACGCGCAATCAAAGAGATTTAAGACAAATAGAGAGGCAATCTGAAGAAATGTCAAAGAAAAATTGTGATCCCATGACTCAGAAATGCCATCTAGCATAGTATAGCAAAATTAGAACGGCTATGAAAAACATTTTTGTACAAAATTTTACTCTCCAACGTCATTAACGCCATCTAGCTTTGAATAGCAAACATTCGAATACAAAAACTTGATTAAGGCTGATTTCATCAATTCTCTATCGATATAATATATCGATAATATTGAAAAGTGACTACATTTTTTTCACATTTGAAAAAATTTTAATAAGGCAAAAGTTAATAAAATCAGTTTTGTTAACTTTTAAAAAGGCCTAAAATAGTGGAGCAGACAGATATCAAAAGTCAAGTGAATAGGGAATGTTCTAGTTTACCATACATACATAATGAACGACTACGAAAAATGTATAAACTTCTCTTGTAGTACAAGGTACCGATCCTTTTTTTTAAATTGATCGACCTGTCTTTCCAAAGTAAATGTCTCCGCTTTTAAAATGCTTGGAACATAATTTTGACGAAGCAGATGGAAGCCAATTTACTTCTCTGCGATCTTTTTGAACAAACTGTACCTATCCACTTTTCACGTTCAACTTTATTTACATTCGGAAACCTAAAATAACAGAAACCAATTTTACGTACGCACATTTATACAAACAGATAAGAATAGCAAAATACATGTGCATACAAAAGTAATGCTTATTTCTAAAAAAATATCTTCCAGCATACCTCTGATAGAAGAGAAGATAAAAAGATGTAGTCAGCGTGTGTAAAAGTAAAAGAGAAAATAAAAAAACAGTTCACTAAAAAAAAAATAAAAAACAAATAATATGAGAATAATACTTACATAGGTACATAAACACAAACATAATATATACATACAGAGTTCTAAAATAAATATCTACGTGAGCAAACAGCACTATTGTTGCTAAATTGATATTAAAATTACATAAATAAGTTCAAATATTTTGAATTTTATCAACCTAATTAAATATTATCGATAACAAAGTCGATAAACATCATAACATCTCTGCAAGGCAGTAGTAAAGCTACTCAGCAATAGAGGGCGTTTATTACAAAATTATCGTATGTTCTAGAACCATCGATGAATATTATTTAATTAAATTATTGAAAAATATTTACGAAAACAAGCCGAAGTTAGGTCCAGACGTTTTACCATAGCCTGATTTGCAATATCGTAAAGCGCAACTCGGCATATTTATTTAAGAAATGCTTTTCTTTTCTTGTTAAACGGACACAAATGCGTGTTGACATGCAGACATGCCATCCTAGACTAAACGCCATATGACCACTAGGACACAAGTATTGGATTACGAGTTTGTTCGTTATGTCCCGTCTATATAATTTAACGTCTTTGCGCGCAATGCATCACTCGCATTACTTACACAAGTCTACTGGCCAGAAGTAGACGCTGCAGTGATCTTGATAAAAGGTTTAACAACGACAGAATTTCCACTATCAATGCAGAAATACGAGCAGAATCTTCAATTGATATTCCAGCTAGACGCCATTCCATGCCTACAAATTATTACGTCCAATTAAATACCTTTGAACAGCGATACAATTAAATATTGATTTAAGATAAACAAGTATTTACTTACTCTGTATTAAAAATTACCCAATTTGCATGAATTCTATTCTATTTTTTATTATGGCAAACAAAGCCGATGTCGACTATTCTACCAATGTCTAAAGTGAATTGAGATAGTAAGTGTGCGTGCTTATATAAAAAAATAACGATTATAATCTTCGATGATACAGTTGGGCTTAATGTTGATCTTGTGGGAATTTGCATGAAATTATTAAGTTTAATTTTGTTGATGTCTATTGTTGTCATAACCACAGATTATTATGACCACAGAGTAATTATGACATATCTCAAGGCAAAACTTTTATGTATTCGTTGCCAGCTTATAAAGTTTTAATTGTTTCTAGTTTCCCTTTTCAGGGCTTATTATGCATACTGTAATTAAATAACATTTCAACAGTTAGAAATAAGCACTTGTATTTATTAAATTTTCAAAGAAATATTTGCCGGTAAAATTACGGTCTTTATTTTTTTCATGCTGCAACATTTACACCAAGTATGATTCTGATACGAATTGAATTAAGTATGATATTGCTAATATGTGTCACCATTTTACGAAAATTAGAGGAATTGCTAAGGTATTGCTGGGAATTCACAATATGAATTGGTTTTAGAGGTATTGCTTAATGTGGCCTTTTTAGACCCCCAGAGCTCTTCTTTGCAGCATATCCCACGCATGCTCAATGGGATTTAGATCTGGCGATTGAGCAGGCCAATCTAAGGCCCTAACATTGTGTGTATGTAACCAAGCTGCTACCGTTCTCGCCGTGTGTGCCCGGGCATTGTCGTGCATGAGCAGGAAATCTTGCCCCATTTGTGTTCTGTGGGGCAAGATTACGGGCCCCAGCACCTGTTGGACGTATCGTTCTGCCGTTATATTGCCCCGCACCCAAACGAGATCCGTCCTCCAAGACGAATTCCTGCCCAAACCATAATTGTTCCTCCTTGGTATGGGTGAACTTCCTGAGGGTTCTGAAGACGGCTCCATCGTTCACGAACTCGCCAAACACGCGTCCTTCGTGAATCTGGATGGAAGCCGAACCTGGATTCATCCGTGAACAGCACATTGGACCATTGCTCACGGCCCCAGTCCACGTGGTTCCGAACCCATTCTAATCGTCGTCCACGATTGCCTCTCCGTAAAGGTGGGACCCGGAGTGGTCTACGAGAGCGTAGATTGCTTTCATGCAGTCGCCTTCTTACAGTTTGGTCACTCACAAGCACTTGGTGTTCCAATCGCAGCCTTTGGACCAATTGAGTCGCCGTTGCATTGGGTTGAGCTCGCGCAGTAATTTGCAAAAATCGGTCTTGTCTGGGGGTAGTGATGCGACTTGGCCCCCGGTGCCTCTCCGCTACTACACCTGTGGCACGATAGCGTGTCCACAATCTTGAAATTACATTTTGGTGGGTCCCTATGGCCTCAGCAACATTATGCTGAACAGACCCAGATTCCAGCATTCCCACAGCTCGTAACATCTCCGCCCTGGGGGTCTAAAAAGGCCACTTTGGTAGAATCATAATAGGAAAATATTATGAATCATATTGTAATCCGTAAAATGGTCACAAACTGACAATTCATAATATTTTCTGCGTAGAATTCATTAAACACAATTCATCTATTTGACAGTTTTGTATGGAGATTCGTAAAATGGTACACATAATATGAATTGCTCTATTGAAGTTTAATGTCAAATAGCAGAATCATAAGAAGTTAGTCAAGAGGAACATTTTACGAATCATATTTGGGATTTTTTGAAAAAATATCGTAATAATGGCAAATTTAGACCTTAAGAAAAATTTTTTGAGCACGCTCGTGATATGTAGTCCATTATAAGTCACCAATGAATTGTGGCACTTCGAAAAATGGACATAGCGTTTCAAATGTGGGACCTCCAGGTTTTTTCAGTTATTAGGCTAAATATACGTCGTGATAAGGTCCATGAGCTGGAGCCGTACATATGTACTGCCGCGCTGGCATGAGTACTACCTACCTTCAAGAATAGTAATGAAGTAGTCAGTTTTAAGGTAGTTCCAAATAGACACTACCATCTAGTCTGTCCCGTGTGGTGCCGGACATAAAGAATAGCATCACCCCATTTCTTCCCGTGGGGGTCGAAAAGGCGACTAAGGGATTTACTAGAGAATGGGCAGCAGCGTTCTCTATGCATTTTACCATTATACTGCGATCGCCAACCCGCTTGCCAAGCGTGGCGATTATGGCAAAGCCCTCCAAATAGGGGGAGGCCTATGTCCAGCAGTGGACGTCTTGCGGCTGAGATGATGATGATAACTACCATCTAGTGTTGTGAATGTTACAAATTATTACAATCTTCTTTTCATATTTTAGGCACTGAGTAGATCCAATTATTACTTAAGCATCTGGATCACACAACAGGCTAATATGGGCGCACACCATATACCTATACAACACAACATATACCTATATACAACGATTAACGATTAAATACTGATTTAAGATGAACAAGTATTTACTTACTCTGTATTAAAAATGATCCAACTTACATGAAATAAACATACAACCTACCTTCAAGAGTAGTAATGAAGTACCAAGTCAGTTTTAATGAAGCAATTCTAAATGGACACTACCATCTACTCTTGTGAATGTTACAAATTACTACAATCATTTACTTAATCATATTTCACAGGCACTGAGTAGATCCACTTAGTACTAAAGCATCTGGATCATACCACAGGTTACCAAGGGCGTACACTATATGAAACACCAAGGTAGTGTATAAAACAGTGTGATAGCTGTAGGTACCAGTAACTTTCTTCTCAGAGTAGTCACTTAGGAAACGCCGAACTCATCTAGTTTAAAAAAATATACCAAACCTACTAACAGACATAACAGGCGAAATGTGGGTGTACTATAGGTTCACCTCTGCCTAACCCTTCGGGGAAACAAGGCATGATGTTATGTTATGTTGTGTTACTAACAGAAATAAAATCATTTATCATATAACTCATAACACTTCAGTGCCCAGTTGAAAAAAGACTTATTTAAAGTACTCACTATTCACACCGAGCTTATTTTTGTAATTTGCACTCAGTAAGTAATAAACATTTCCAGAGGAAATATGTAGGTATATTTATTTTCCATCATACAGCCCGCTCACAGACAGACAGATGGACGGAAAAATGGACAGCAGAGGCTTAGTTATAGGGTCCCGTCCTGGTTACTCTTTGGTTACAGAACCCTAATAAAAATCTACAACCTATGTGGGACATAGGCCTTATATTATACTTTACTTTCACTCCAATTTTATTAGGTTGTGTGTATCTATAAAATAGGACATACATTTTACCTTTATACCTATTATTTATTATTTAAATAAAACAATACACAAAGTTAAAATATTTTAATAAATTTACAATTCTCATGTTATACTGTATAAAAATCTAGCAATAATCAAATAATGAAACTAACATAAACACTATAGTACATCAGTTTATTTTTCTTTGAATATTTTATGTCTTGATGGTAGTCACAGAGCTGCGGAGAGGCAAACAATGACTGCTTGAAACAACTTCACCAGGCTAAAAAAGAAAATGTGTGGTTTTTAAGAAAGTCAAATCATCAGTCAATAATTAACATACCGGTCTGTGAAATAAAATGAAATTGAAAATAATAATATCATTTTTTAAGACAACCTAAGACCAACAGTGATGACAGGTTGTCAACAATAGTAGACTTGGAGCCCAATAGCTCTTTGTGTTTAGTTAGTGTTTAGTTAAATGGTAAAATTTAGTTTATTTTCCTCTTTGTATTTCGTTATATATTTCATGAATGTTAACGATAGTAGGTACTCAATTTTATGTCGAGCCAGAGGGCACATAAAAACGTTATATAAATAACATCATAATCATTTTCAATCGTCATCATAAGTCTTTGTCTCAATAAAAATAGCTGTAGGGTTATAAAACTCCACTCACTGCGGTATCTTGATTGCCGAGTTCGAAGAGTCAAAGCCGCTGTTGTAGCATCGGCAGGGGTAGAGCTTGGTGCTGGCACACGAGTCTGGTCAGAAGTAGACGCTGCAGTGATCTTGATGAAGGGTTTAACAACGACAGAACTTCCACTAAATCAATGCAGAAAGACGAGCAGAATTTTCATTCCATGCCTACAAATTATTACGTCCAATTAAATACCTTTGAACAATGATACAATTAAATATTGATTTAAGATAAACAAGTATTTACTTACTCTGTATTAAAAATTACCCAATTTGCATGAAATAATTAAATTTTGTTGATGTAATGATCTGTGGATATGTCATGTCAACAATAAACATTGTTTATTGTTGACATGACATATCCACAGATCATTAAGACCACAGACTAATTATGACATATCTGAAGGGAAAACTTTTATGTATTCGTTGCCAGCTTATAAAGTTTTTGTTGTTTCTAGTTTCCCTTTTCAGGGCTTATCTGTGACATTTTTATATTTTTTATGCATACTGTAATTAAATAACATTTCAACAGTTAGAAATAGTCACTTGTATTTATTAAATCTTCAAAGAAATATTTACCGGTAAAATTACGGTCTTTTTTTTTTCATGTTGCAACATTTACACCAAATGTGATTCGGATATGAATTGAATTGAGTATGATATCGCTAATATGTGTCACCATTTTACGAAAGTTAGAGGAATTGCTAAGGTATTGCTGGGAATTCACAATATGAATTAGTTTTAGCAGAAATGCTTAATGTGGCCTTTTTAGACCCCCTGGTCAAATGTTGGCGTTGCATGGTTACAATACCTCAATTTTAACTTTATCTTTCGTTTAAAAATGAAAAAAAAAACTGTAACTAAACGTAATTCGTATTGTTTTCTAAATTTCGCACAAATGAAAATTCCCTCTCCTACACATCAAGACATTTTTATGCCAACAAAACAAAAGAATTTTCAAAAATTTGAATTTGGAATTAGTCTAAGATAAATTACAAACAAATCAGTGTATAAAAGATTCCAATGCGGCCAGTACTTTTCGAGTTATTTAATTGAGTATGAAATATCCCTAGACCGTGTTGATGTGTTTATATCAAATCTGTATCAATTCTAGTAAATATTATGTAAAATCACAGACATAAAGTACAGCTTGGCAAAAAAGAGTCTGGATGAGGGCGCCTGCTTAGCAGGTATGGCCACCCTGTATACTAGGACTAAAAGTGATAAGATACTTGTTGTTTTAATCCACAAACACGAGATCCCGGAAATTCTCATCAGTCAAGATTTCAAGACTTGATAGGCACACAGTCTTTTACTTTCATTGTATTTAGTAGATTGCGCATTATTTCGCTGGAATAACTTTTTATCTAAAAGTGCCATCATAATAAAGTAATGCAAACTTATTCAGTTTAAAAATTAATTAGATTACACTCAGGGATTGCCGATTGAACCCGATACACAAGACATAATGTTCAGCAATCGCATTTGCGGCCACCATCTAGGGTATTCACAACCATTCGATGGTTGGTATGCCTGAATCAAATTTGACATGAATGATACTGAACGAATCCTGTTAATGCTGACAGTTTATAGTCGACAAGAAGGCGACTTACAGCTGCTTACTGTCGGAAACTAATCGGAAGTCAGAGAGTACCTACCTATAGCATGTCGCATTCGAAAGGTACGGGCAATATCGAATAAACTTGAACAGTTGACCAATGAAGGCGTCAGGTATGTCTATGCGGGGTACATAACATTATCACTATTCACATGACAGTGAAAATGAAATAACACGCTAAAGTTTAGATTTTATTTAAAAAGAAAAACGTGACGTAACATCATTCTTGTATTCCTTTTCGGTGCTATGATAGATTTTATCCATTAACACTGATGTGTCAGTTTTATATTTCTTATTTATGAAAATAGTGTAAAAATCTTTCTTACACGTTTACGGCTCCCATTACAACCCGTCTCCTCAAACTATAGGTAATATATTACGTAGAATAGGCACCTGAAAATTAATAAATATAAATTATACTTTTTTACTGTGGTATGCGATAACAGCATTAACAAAAAAAAAAAAATACGTGGCTGTTTCGTTATGGTGTTGAACTTTTTGTCTAATTGCACACAGATCAAAATCGTCTAATTTTTTCTTCCGCCAACTGTTTTGGTGTTCCTCCAGGTGTAGAAAAAATCCTTAATTGTTTTCTTCTTCATTAACAATTTCTCTAATTGTACTGTGAGATTTACCTTGAAAAAATATAAAGACAATCATATGGACAATCATAAAAATATAAAGACAATATGAATGGAGAGGGCGCTGCAGTGCGCAAGTAAACATTAGCTCTGTGTATTTTTATTCTTAAAAATGGAAATAGTGTTTTTATCACAATAAAAAGTAATTAGAAGTGGAAAGATAAGAACAAAACAGAGACAGAAGTTATAGTATATTCAAATCTAACAAGTAAAGTGAAGAAATACCTAAAATAAAAAGTGTGTCAACGCTAACGACCAACATTCAGGGAAATGCCCATTTAATAAAGAGGTTTTGGCCAAGTGATGCCCACGCAAGAAATAAATTATAGGCATTAGGGCTGACATCATAGGTAAACAAGCAACCACTATTTTTTACATAAAACTTGGTGGGACTTTTAGAAACCATATATAAAAATTAAAGGTTACAATAAAAACACTTAGTTTTTTATTCGTTCTCATTTAAATAAATGACAAGCACGCCATCTAGGAATTGGGTTCACAATCCACAACTTACATAAAATACAACTTAAGTTAAGACAAAACAAACTACAACTATTTCTATGGTTTCCTTGTCACTAAACAACCGAATTATTTAATTCAAATCTATCTCACATAGCTATGCAATATAAGTTACTGAGTATGTATGTACCTTGCATGTTTTTATAGTAAGTTACTTGCTGTGGTGCAATCCATTGCTGTAATATAGACCGAACTTCCACATTGCTTAAGGTAAATCACTTAAGTATTCGTGTATCTACGCCACAATTGACACAGAGAGGGCTCCGTGGTAAGCTAGTAAGTTCGTGTAAATCAGGTTCAGGTACAGGTCCGACACCATTGGCAAGCCGGTGTCGTCGCGGGAGGCGGGTACAGAATCCAAAGTAAAGCCAAGGTCATCATCGGGAGCGGTTACAGGGTCCATATTCGTAATCAAAGTGGTCGAAAATCAAATAGAAAAACGCAATAGAAAATAAATCACGCTTCGCAAGAACACACAACACCAAACAAAATGTGAAATGTCAGTTAGTTGTCAACTACGATTATTATTGTCGTAGGGATGCGATATGACATCGATTTACCGAAAAATCTGTAAATCAATTTTAAAAAAACTGGAGACACGCAATCGGTTCAATAGATCGCGTTTAGAAGCCCGCGAAATGAACAAACATCTTTTTTGTTTCTAAAGAAAACAACAAAGGCGTAACAACTATATAATAAAAGAAGGTTTTCCAAAAATCAATGTTTGAAATCGGTTTTATTTACTGTATCGATTGTGTGTTTCAGTAATGTTTGCCATCCCTACTCAGTATTGACAATCGACCGGAACTGTTAGATAATATAATAAACGATTGAATGTTTTTATTAAATCGGCTTTTAATTCCGGAGTTTTCATAACAAATAAGTAATAGCAATATTTTAGTTATTAAATGGGTATTTTTTCTGTATTTACCACATTGATGGGCAGAACATGGCCAAGAATGAGCATCTCCCTTTGTACTCCGTATTTGCTGGAAAAAGTTGTTTAAGTGAAAATAATTCCCGCTACATTGAAAATTAAAACGGAAACAAATTGCTGTGCATCCCAAAAAGGTAAGAAATAGACATTGAATACCTAAGTGGATAAATATTGCAAAGCAATAGAAAGTGCAAAACTTTCTGCATTTGTAACAGCGCCATCTAGCGACAAATAACGAAAGCACTATCGCTCGTTTTCGATCGTCTATCAACACCCACCTACGATATTCATGGAGTTCGTACATTACACACTAGAGGGCGCTATCATAAAAAATCCAGATGTCATCTATGACTGTGAGTGTAGGATGTAAACAATACCCACCAGATATAGAAACGCTTGTTTGTTACCACTGTCAGGATAAATATGATCTACAATGTTCGAACATAACCATTGATCTCTTCAAGAGCATGACGCCAGAGCATAAAAAAAACATGGCAATGCCAGGCATGCCGCTGCAAGGCTCCAAAAACAGGGAATATAAACACACCTTTAAGACTTCAAGACTACAAAAAAACCAATCCCCCAAATTCCCCCCCGGAAAATACTAGCAACAATAACGTCACCATTAGAAAGAAAACTACAATTTTCAACGACAGCTCAATAACTGATGACTCATGCCTACTCGGAGATACTATGCACCAAGAAGATTCAGATATTAATGCCAATATGAACGCGGGTATATCACCGACCATCTCACTAGAAAATCTGAGCGAAATTGTAATACAGCGTCTAAAAGAAAACAATAAATGTATCATATCAGAACTGAAAAATACAATTGAAGTTGAAATAAGTAAAGCAATCACCAAACTCAAACAGGATATTGAAGGAAAAACTGATTTCTTAACTCAGGAACTAGAAGAAATAAACAAAAAAATTGATAAGCTAAGTGATGAAAATGAAGCACTGAAAAATGAAATAAAAAGTATGAAATTTCTACCACCAACTAAAGAAGTTAAGGAAACAGAGAACGACTACAAGAAAATAGTAATATATGGCTTCTCCGAATTCTACAATGAGTCTGAAAATGAACTTCACAACAGACTGATTGAAATGTTTTATGAAATACTGCAAGTAGACCTTAATGGATACATAGAAGAAACAAAACGTATAGGAAGATTTACCACGAAAAGCAGACCCCTAATTGTTGAGCTTCTAAGCAAAAAAATGACTAGATATATTGTCGAGAACAGCCACTACTTTCAAGGAACCAAAATACATGTCTCAGAATTTTTAAATGAAAATGCACGAAAGGAAAGAAAATTATTGCGTGAGGAAATGCTAAGAGCACGAAGAAATGGACAATATGCAGTAATACGTAATAATAAATTATTTATAGATGGAAAACGGATTTCAGTAAGTGAAAAGATGACCAGAGAGACAGAGACGACATACCGTAAAAACAACATAATATCTAACGACCAAATAGTAAACAACGAAGAAAAAACCCTCACTACACAATATAACAAACCAAATAACAACGAATTTAATAAAAATTATAACTTTCGAAACCACAGAACAACATTTTAACATCCTATACCAGAACATACAAAGCATCTATAACAAACAGCATCTACTTGAGGCCTTCATCCATGAAAAAACAATATATAACGCTATATGTCTAAGTGAGACTTGGCTATCACCAGAAAAATTGAGTCATCTTCAGTTCAGCGGCTACAAAATGGCAGCATCCTACTGTCGCAGTACTCGAGGAGGCGGCGGCGTCTATAACTTGTTACAAAATGATCTCGAATACAAAGAAATTTGTGATATTAGTAATATGTCTGTTGAGTATTGTATAGAGTTATGTGCAATAGAATTACCTAAGGAAAATGTACTTATAGTTACTATTTATTGGAACAGAAGAGAGGAGGAAGTATTCATTCGCCAATTAAAAGACATGCTGTTTTATATTAATAATAAATATTTAAAATATAACGTAATAATAGGAGGAGATCTAAATATAAACGTCTTAGACAGTTCCTTAAAAACTAATCTGTTCTTAGACCTCATGTTGGAACATAAATTCATACAACACATTAAAGTCCCCACACGTATCTCACTAACTACCTCAATATGTCTAGACTTAATTTTTACAAATTTTAATAATAGAAACACTAATGCTACCGTAGAAGAATTAGGTTTTTCCGACCACTGTGCTACCATTTTTCACATGAAAATACTTAGCGAAAATAATAAAAAAGTTAACTGGATTACAAAAAAACGATTGTATACTTTCCAAAATATAAAAAACTTCAAATCTGAATTAAAAAAACAAAATTGGAACGAAATAATATTATCAAATAAAAATATAGATGAAAACTACTCTGCGTTTAATAATACATTAAATAAAATTTTAAACGAGTGTATTCCTCTGCAACAAATAAAAATAAAAACTAAATATAAAAAATACTGGCTTACAAAAGGTATCAAATTGTCCTGCAAAAACAAAAGACTACTCAAAATACTTACCACTAAAACAAGCAACGCCATATTATCAAAATATTACAAAAAATATGAAAAAACCCTAAAGCAATCTGTTAAAACAGCAAAAAAACTACAATTTATAAACAAAATAAAAAATTCAACTAATAAAGTTAAAACGATGTGGAGTATAATAAACGAAAGAACAAATAAATCAATAAAAAGCGAAAAAACGAACATAAAACATAGTTACAAGGAATAGGAATACGAGGAAATGCTCATAAATGGTTTGCTTCATATCTAAAAGATAGGAAACAAATAATAGAAATTTAATATTACGATAAAAATAGTAATGAAATAATTAAAATAAGATCGGACAGGAAAACAGTTAATGCATCTATTCCTCAAGGTAGCGTAATAGGTTGCCTTTTGTTTCTAATTTATATTACCGACCTCCCTAAATCTATTAACGGACCTTGTGTATTATTTGCCGACGACATCTCTTTGCTTACCTCATGCCGAACCGACGAAAATATAAACGCCAAATTAAACTCTCTTCTTTCTACAGCTGCAAACTGGATGGAAGATCATAATCTAGAAATTAATTTCACTAAAACTAAACTAATTACGTTCCATCCACATCAGAAATCCCCTTTAAAACTAAATTTTACGTTCAATAACAAAAAACTAGAACAAGTGAATGAATTTACTCTTCTCGGTTTGTCTATAGATTACCCACATAAATTGGAAATACCACATACAAAAAATACGAGCAAAATTATCCAAATTCTCATACGCCTAACGCGAAATTAAAAAAACCACTAACCTGCAAACTGCACTTGTTACCTACTATGCATACGCCCAGGCATGGCTCAGCTATGGGGTCATGCTCTGGGGTAACAGTACAGACTCACAAACCATATTTATTTTACAAAAGAAGTTAATTCGAATAATAACAAACATAGAACAAACAGATAGCTGCAAACTACACTTCCAAAAACATAAAATACTCACACTTCCCTGTTTATATATTTTAGAATTATGTAAATTTGTCAAAAAACATCAAGATTTCTACACTACTTGCGAAGAGACACAAAAAAGATACACCTTTAGACACAACAAAAACAAAATAAACAAACCTCAATCCCGAATCAAAATGCACTCAACCAGCCCTTTAATTATGTCCATAAAAATTTACAACAAATTACCAAATAATATTAGAGAAGAAAACAAAACAAATATATTTATTAATAAATTGAAAAGATTTCTTAAATCCAAGGCATACTACACCGTAAAGGAGTTTCTAGATGATAAATCTATTGAAAAATAAAATACTCTTTTTCGATACAAAACGTTATAAAATCAAATAAATATTAATAAAATATATAGGTACATAAAATATTAAATTAAATATTGAATACAGATATTTAAGTAAAGAATATAAATATATGAATACTTAAATAATTCTCATATTTATCTATATATTAATACGTGAAGCGAAAACTTTGGATCCCTTTTTACGAAAATTGGGCGGACGGAGATGTATGAAATTTCGCACACTTATAGTTTATACAGAGAAGAAGTGACGAATGCTAATTTTTTTTTAAATTATGAGTTAAAATACATTATTTTCAATAAATAACACGTTACACACACTACTGTTCCTTACCGTATATCTAATACACACATGCATAGAAATTCTTTTGTTTATGGTCCAAATCTGTCTTTATTATTTTGTGCAGTGTTACCAACACCCAAAAATATTTACCCCTAAAGCTTAAGTTAAAAACCCCTAAACATGCCACAATTACTAAAAAAATCCAACGAATGAAAATAACCAACGAATGTTCAGTAATCATAGACTGGCACACAGTAGTAATATTTGTCTATATTTATTACGCGACATTTGTTAATCATTCACTCTGCATTCTTAGTATCGAGGAACCGTACTAGAAGTCGCTAATACTTTTACTGTAATCAAAAACACAATGAGAAATGTAAGATGGCGAAAAATCCCTAAGAATACCCCTAAAAATGGAACGCCCCTAAAAAATCTCAATCCTCTTATATATCTTAGGGGCTAACCCCTAAATTTGGGAAAACCCCTAAGTTGGTAAGCCTGATTTTGTGTCTATATGTCAAGTATAACCGTAGGTAATAAATTCATTTTATAGTTATATATCCTATTTCATTTTTAAAATCTATGATCATATCGAGAATATTTGTCTTTAATATTATTTGTATTAGCGACGATAGGAATTTATTTTAGATTTTTATGAAATATTTTTTGTGGTTTTATGGGGAGTGTCAAGTATGGCATTAGTAAGTTTCCCATACAAAACTTAGTGTCGTGTGCAAACTGTAGAGGTTGTATGCCTCACGATTGTACAGGCTGGTCATAGATTGTACAGGCTGGTTATAATTATGACATTTGGAACTGTCATAATTAACTAAAAATAATAGGGAAAATTCTTTAAAAACAGAACCAATTTCTGTGATAATTCATTCCATATGGTTCCATATCCAGCAGTTAAGAAGTATTAAGAAAATAAAGAAGAGAGTCCTGAAGAAGTATTCTTTACTCATTACACCTACGTCCTGGTCCTGGCCATCACCATCCCGCCAGCGAACCCTCTCCACAGTAGTACAGCGTCAACAATTTGTCTATAGTGTTACTGAATGTCAAATATAACCATATTATTTTTTTATATTTATTATTATTTATATTTTTTCATTTAATAATCTATTTCTATTCAAATGAAGTACGGTCGAATTTCGACCAATGGGCGATCACTAGTTCAAATAAATGTATATGGTATATATACTTATAATAATTAATCTAATTGAGTACATAATAAAAGTGAAAACTGCCAGCCCTCTTCCTCTCTCCTAATTTTTGCGTGCCCGACAGGGTCCATATTTGATCTTATACCATTTTTATTTTTAACCATCTTTGTAACATAAGGAATGCATTAAAGAATTGAGTATTGAGTATATTAATTCCATGTAGGTACATTTTTCAATATCAAGTATCAAACATCAAGAATTAACGTACACGCGATTTGTCAAACTAGAAAACATAACCTCAATAATCTATTAGTAAATAAAACAATAAAATGGCTTGAAACTTATAATACCGATAAAACTTAGTATTAGAAAGGAAAAACAATGACTGGCATTGAATAAAAGATAAATTTCTTGGATAAATACCTGTCCTGTCGGCAGTTCTTTCGTAAACATTGTCAATCGGAGACTTTGTTCCGCTTCAGATTCCGCCAAATTTCTTACGAAAACTTACTATATCACAGCTCACACCACTACTCCTTATTGTTTTATTTATTTTTTATATGTTAAAAAACATTAATAATTGATAGTTAATTAGAAATAAGTAAAATACAACTGGGAACATAACACAATGACAGATTAGCTACTTGTTGATGATAAACAAAGCAGTGCTGCCACCAAAAAAATATTTTAGTTCCAATGGTTACCACGACAGACTCTTTTTAACCGACTTCAAAAAGGAGGAGGTTATCAATTCGGATGTTAATATTTTTTTTTTTTTTTATGTATGTTCGGCCATAACTCCGTCATATATACACGGATTTACAAAATTATTTTTTTGTTCGAAAGGGGTTTATTCCGAAATGGTCCCATATAAATTTCATATAGATCTGATGATGAGTTCCGGAGACAGACACCGGAACTCTTTAAAAATTGACGGCAAATCAACCGCGATTTCTGCTATCGCATAAATATGCATTGTTTGTTTGGAATATGTGCAGGGTAGATACCAAAACTAAAAATTTAAAAGTAAAAACTTTTTTACAAAAAAAAAACAACCGACTTCCTTTAACTCTTCAATTCCCATATCCAAACTTATGCATTTTTTTAAATTTTTCTTTGATTACCTAGTTAATAGACGTTTATTGAAGAGGTAAAAGAAGAAAAAAAAAGTAAGGTTGCCACCCCTCCCGTTTTAGGGGGGTGTCACCTATAGGTGACACTGGGCATTGCGATAGATGACTTATGAGTTTGTAAGTATAATTTCGGCAGAAATAAAAGTTAGATTTTTATTTATTCAATAGTATATTATTTATAAAAATATAAAAAAGGAGATAATAACGATATCTAATGCTTGTTGTGAAACATGAACCAACATTTCAAATGCAAACCGATATTGCATTTACCGCACATTTTTCTTGTTCGTTGGTGACAGTACCCGCATCTTCGCTGAGAACAGTCGATTTCTGAGTGATCATCCGCAGATCCTGAGCTCCTCACCTCATTTGGCACTCTCAATTGCACGGGGACGCAACAAGCAGAATTACGAGTCGGTGGTTTTCCATATTTCTGCAGATACGTAGTGGCAACATTTCGCCGGAAGTCACAACAGGTCCAGTTATTTTCTGACTGCCTTTTGATCAGCCATGCATTTTGACAAGCTGCATCCAAGCCAAATGCAAAAAGAGGAAACCACCATTTTTTGCCACGAAGAGCTACTCTCATGGAGTCAACGTTTTCGTCAAAACGGTCGACCCCACCCATGTACTTGTTGTACATTTTTATTATAGCTGGGCAATCGACTTGTATTTTGGCCCGCTTTTTATCAACAAATCCAATTCGATCCACTTTTGTGACGGGCTCCAACCCGTGACAGTTGGATAAAATGGTGACAATACTGTTGTCATGCCATTTAGCAGCAATAATTCCTTCTGATGCTTTATGCGCCAACTTACCTCTAGGCTCCTTTTTCATATCTTTGGAGTTTGGAAGTTTGCAGTTCTCCAAACGATTTTCACGAACAGTTCCAGTTCCCCCTATATTCTGATCTCGCAAATATTTTAGTAATGGTAGACCAGTAAAAAAATTATCAAAATATATATTATACGGTCCTAACTCTTGAGGTAATCTTTCATGAAGTTCTAAGACAACAGCAGCACCTAGGCCCAAGTCGGATTGCATCTTGAGGCTAGGACCAGACGCACCCTGATAAGGCTCGCAATTCACTAAATAACCATGGCGAGTTGCGGCTGACCAAAGCTTGTAACCAAACCTAATGGGTTTTCCATGTATATGTTGCTTGGTGCCGTGCCTCCCAAAATATGGTACATTAGTTTCGTCAATGGAAATATGTGAAGAACCAGCTCTCATGAAATTAGCACTAAAATTTTGGTTTAGTTTTGTAAAATATTCTCGTATTTTAGCAAATTTGTCGTTCGATGGTAAGGATGTACTATCACACAGATGAAGATATTGCTGAATTTCGAAAAATCGATTACGCCTAATGCTGGACGCTACTAAGTCATTGTGTGTGTCACTTTTTACTTCCCAGAACATTCTCATGTACTTTGGCGTCAAATATCCTGTCAATAGGAGTATTGCAATGTACACTCGAATTTCCTCACTAGCTACATTTAGAGTGTGATTCCTCTGTAAAGCGTACGTGTTGGTCATATCCACTATGAAATTCACTATTTCTTCGCTATATAGCTATTCAAAACATTGAATGGGAGTCATCACTTCCTGTGAGTAACTAAACACTTCTTCGTCGCAGTCGCCCTTACCGCAAGTAGTAAAAGATGACATAGTGACATCACCATACCATTTTTTTACAGTATTCACTTTTTTCTTTTTCTTTTTGGGGGTTGGCCCACATTCCTCTTCTTCCTCGTTTTCCAGGTCTTGTACACGAATTTCTCCAGAAACAGAAGGTCGATTTTGAAACTCAACTTGAGATCTAAGCATGCGACTAGGTAGATGAAGAATGTTAGCATCGTTTTCATCTCCACTGTCTTCATCAGTTACTTCACCATCGTCAGGAGGGAATAAAATAATATCACCTGGGTCTTCTTCCCCGTTCTGCAACACCTCAGCAATCTCATCTAATGTCAGACTGTAAAAAAACAACTTCTAAAACACTATTTCCGCATAGCGATATGACTAACTATAAACAAAAAAGATTCGTTAAAATAGTATAAAAATATATAACATAATGCCCAGTGTCACCTGTGGTTGACACCGTACATTGTAGGCGTTGTAGTAAAAATACTTTTAGTTATTTTTGTCTATAAATACATGTATAATAAAGATTATATATTTATTTATAATATGTAAAAAGAAAAAACACAATACTTACGGTCTAGACATTTTTATATGACTTTTTTTCACAATGAATCACACAAACTCAGCTCGTTCAAAATAAGCGCGAAACAACTTAGTGACGTTGACAAGTGGCAGTTGATGCGAGTTGCCAGATAAAAAAAAAATTAAGTGATGATTAGTAGCATTACTACTATAATGATAGAATTGGAAATAAATATTGACTAGTGGTAGAAAATCACTATTAAAGTTTTGTCACCTACAGGTGACACTGGGAATTGAAGAGTTAAACACTACAAAGTGACAAATAACTTTAATTTCGGAAGTCGGTGGCAAAAACCTTAAATACAAATCCTAAGACACCGACTGCCGAAATTAAAGTTATTTGTCACTTTGTAGTGTTTAAAGGAAGTCGGTTGTTTTTTTTTTGTAAAAAAGTTTTTTTTGCCAACCTATACAATTAACTACTGATAAAATTCATTATTGGATGCGGGAAGCACAAAACCGGTCGAAGTGGCGGAGCTTGGGGGTGGCCTATGTCCAGCAGTGGACGTCTTTCGGTTGAAATTATGATGAAAATTCATTAATAAAATCACAAATATACTACTACTGCAAACAGACACCTACTGAACAAATCTTAAAATTTAATAAAAATCAAATATATACTACAATACTAATTCAAACAGGTTCAAATCAAAGCTTAAAATCGAATAAAAATCACAAGTATATTAATAATTCTGACAGGTACTGATAAATCCAAAACCTATATTGATCTATAAAAAAACTAATTATTAATTTAATTTAAACAATACTGCAAAATTTTCATCTTTTCCCTATGCTGTTGCTCTTTCAGTTCCGTATCTGTTTTCCCTATACTTCTTCAAATCTTTTCTATAATCTTTTAATATACAATCAAATTTCCTTTTCTTTCGTTCTGATTATTGTGGACTATCATTTTCATTTGGTGTAGGTCCAATTTCTGACGCCAGCGTTACAGGATTAGCCCATCTAGTTGAGCCAAATAGCTCATTAATTAGCTGCAAAAAAAAAAACTTTATTAACATTAAACTACAAACGCCTGAAGCATTTGGTCATAAATTAATCTATATTTAACAGTGACAGTATGTTATAAGGTTTTTCTTTCTGGAATTATTCAGTAGCAGTCCAGAGTCTGGATTTGTGCCCGGTTGATGTCAATAGGCTCGCCCCCTATTACATAGGACTAGTGATGGGCAGTGGATAAATACTAGGAGGATAAATACTCGAGTTTTTATCCGAAACGGATAAATACTCGTTTTTACTCATTTTTATCGGATAAATACTCAAAATGATGGATAAATATCTTTTTTGCGCATCGGATGATTATTTTAAAATGTTAATGACTTTTATTGTTATTTAGGCTTTTCAAAATACTACGTTATTACATTATTTAGTTCTAATGTCAACTGCCAGGGCTGTAATTGTGTCAGAAGCCCAAACATCTCTAATAGAGCATGCTCTTTAGATACAAATTTAGAATCTTTCTTTGTTGAGAGTGCAGAGAATAGCCACATAATTGATTATCTCTGTGAAGAGCTTCTAAAAGTCAAGAAAAATGCGGCGAAGACAAGTTTGTTGTTGTTGTTTGCCAACGCTATAAACATGCAAAGGGCTTTTCAATTAGTTAAAGGTGTTGAGCCTTTAAACTGCGCAGCACACACTAGTAATTTACTGGCTCATGGTGCACTGCAATGCGGTAGTTTCAAAAATTTAATTTGCGGTAGTTTTAAACTATGCAGATATGATAAAATCTTTAATAAAACAATTGGTTGTATGTAAAGTCGATATACGGACGATAATTTTACGTGATAATGTCTAAGTCTCTTTTACTCGGACATATTGGCCGATGGAGTGGAAGAGAGATAGATTTCGCAAGTCGAACGCTAAGGCCGAGATCGTGCCTCTCTATCGCTTGTTTCGCGCTCTCGCTTACACGCTCGGTTAAGGCGGAACGTGACAATGAGTCATGCTTTTCCGTGCTTGCAGCCAGTGTTCATCGATTTATAAGACAGTCAAAAAATCACAAGAACTAAACCCAAAAACCACGATCGAAGCTACAACAAATCGTAAAACAAAAGGTAACGGAAGAAAAGTTAAACCTGCCATGCTACACAAGATACGGCAGCTATCTACGATCACTCGATCACACACACACACACACGTGTATGAAAAATAAAAAAGCCGCTCTCTCAGCGTAAAAGAAAAATATATCGTCAAGTCAAATGCTACAAGCAGTTTTGCTTGATGATGACTTTTGGGATTAGGTATATCAATGCATATCTGTTTTTGAAACAGAACCTGTCTTTCAACAAGATTCAAACAAATGCAATGCCCTTCTAGTGTTTATAATATTTAAGGATATGAAATCAACACAAAATGGGTTATATTTACAGACAGATACTGATAATGAGTCATTGGATTTGAGAAAATCTAAAAACAGGTTTCAGTAAATTTTACCACTGTGTAGATCGCCTGGAAGATACGGTGGAGCATAGAGTGGAGGTTTGCCCTGCTTGGGCGGAGCAACGCCGTATCCTCGTAGAGGGGATTGGCGGCGGCGATTTCTCGCGTCCGGCCCTGGTGCAGGCCATGATAAGAAGCTGTCCTCTCTTTCTGCGAATGTCCCTAGCCACCGTAGGAGGAGACGCCCCGGGCGTCGAGAGTTCATTGTGGACTCTCGGCCACCGTGGGCACGGGCTTGCGGGCGGCGAGCAACCCATTGCTCGCCACGGTAAAGAACAGACCCGTGTCAACGGTGCATTGTGTTCCACGCGCGCCTCAAAGAGATGTCATTACATATTGAAGGGGTCCGCGAGGACCGATGCCTGCCAGGGTTGCGGATCTGTTTAAAAGAGGTACCCTGGCACAGGCAACTAAAGGAACACAGGTGGGTTTTAGTCAGTAAAAGTCTGACATGCTTTTTATATTGGCGATAGTAGTGGTGGCCCGGTGGTATCAGCCCCGACTTACAACTTGTAGGTCGTGAGTTTGCACTCAGGCAGGCGCTTTACTTGTGGTAAATAATAACATCACCACTGGTCTCAAAACTGCACATTGCTCGCTGAATCCATATCCTACAATGTCGACAACCTCGCGAGCCAAGTCAAGATATTTGATTTGTTTATTTTTCTCGACTTCCACGAGGTAATTTTTTTTATTATTGCAATGATTTAAGCGTTACTTAAATAGTTTCTGCCTACCCCCATGGGAGAAAGGCATGAGTTCATGTATGTATGTGAAAAACAAATTAACAAATGTATAATTTAATCTAACTTTGACAGTGATTGACTAACTGTATTCATAATTGAATGAAATTATTGTCAATATCGGCGTTTTGTAATTGTTAAAATGATTAATAAGGTACGATACCAATCTGCATTGTCTATTTTTCATTAATTTTAATCCTTTTGTTAGTAAAATGACAAAACTTACGTTACGAAAACATAAAATAGTATTTATCCGCTGTTTTGGATAAATACTCAGTAAAAACGGATATTTATCGAGTATTTATCCATTTTGAGTATTTATCCGGATAAAATCCCAACACTACATAGGACTTAAACATAACTGGTGAAATGTCGGTGTACTATAAGTACACATCTACCTAGCCCTTCAGAGAGACAAGGAGTGATGATACCCCGGGCGTCGGGAATCGATAGCGGACTCCCGGCCACCGTAGGCGCGAGTTTGCGGTGGCGAGCAATGGGTAGCTCGCCGCCCGGTAAGGACCAGGCCCGGGTCGACGGCGCATAGTGTTCCACGCGCGCCTCAAAGAGATGTCAGCAGCAGTGTAGGGGTCTACTAGGGCCGATGCCTGCCGGGATCGCGTGATTGTTCGAAAGAGATACCGTGACCCTGGCACATGGGCAACTGATGGAACACGGGTGGGTTTTAGTCCGTAAAAGTCTGACACGCCCTCCCGCTCCACCCAGAGTGGGAGAAGTCATTTGATGATTTCCAATCCAGAAAAAAAAGGATTGATGATAATATGTTGTTTTAACAAAATTAGATATGCATTCATAAATTATTATTAATAACTTTCTGCGCCATTAAGGTATTTGATTACACAAAGTTGGTAATTCTAACACATTTACATAATAAAGAAATAAGTAATAAAATTATCTTACATCAAAGTACGGCCATGTTTCCTATCATTTCGAGATGTGGCATTATGATCCACTCATCATCATCTTTGCGATGTCCCGGTTGCATCCTTTCGGAGCCGGGGGTCCGTTTTCTTGCTTTTAGCTCTCCACTTCGGACGGTCTTGTGCATCCCTTATGGTGAGTTTGTTGGTACGCATGTCATCCGCTACGACGTCAAGCCAGCACTTTTTGGGTCTGCCCCTTCTACAGGGACCCGGCGGAGGCGGCATGGCCAGACATTTGTTCCCCATATAGCTAGCCGGTTTCCGTAGTACGTGCCCGTACCAACGTAGGCGACACTCCTGCAAGTTGTCTGCTATGTCACGGATATGAAGGCTGCCACGAATGCGTGAGTTCTTGACGCGGTCTCTCCGCGTAACTCCGGACATCCAGCGCAACATTTTCATTTCCGTGACACGCAGTTCTTGCTTGTGCCGCTCAAGTACGGGCCACGCCTCACTGCCATATAAAAGGACAGGCCTAATGATGGATTTATAGACCTGTCCCTTCAGCTTAACCGGTATCTTGGGGTCACAAATGACACCAGACACCTCTCGCCATTTGGCCCACGCTGCAGCAATGCGTGCCTTGACGTCGTAGTCGATGTCACCAGACGCGTGGAGTACAGATCCCAAGTACTTAAACTGGTCCGTGCGCTCGACCGTGTCTTCGCCTATGCGGACGGATGTGAGATCTGCTGTATTGCAGGCCAAGTACTCTGTCTTCGCCACATTGAGCATCAGACCACCGTTCTCAAGCGTACCCTTCCACGCCTTCACGCGTCTCACCAGTCGTCCCCTGTCCGCGTCTACCAGCGCAATATCATCAGCATACATGAGCAGCCACGGAGGCTGCTCATGGGAGTTTCTGATGCTGTCTGACACAACGTCTAATACTACGCTGAATAGGAACGGGCTCAGGACGGATCCCTGGTGTACACTTACAGTAATGGGAAAGGGTTTAGTGTCGCCAACAGCGGTCCGAACCACTGAATCGGAATCGCGGTACATGTCTCGGATGGTGTCAATATAAGCCTCTGGTACTCCTTTGGACCGCAGTGCCCACCAGATCATCACACGAGGAACACAGTCGAAGGCCTTCTCCATGTCCAAAAATAGGAAATGCAGAGGCGTATTCTTCGACCTGTACCTCTCCATGACGATCCTTAGGGCAAAAACAGGGTCCATGGTCCCGTGACCAGGGCGAAAACCATATTGGCAATCAGAGGCTGTACATTCCTGTCGGATCCGAGAGTCAATTATCCTCTCAAAGAGCTTCATGGTGTGGGCCATGACCTTTATACCGCGGTAGCTGCCGCAGTCCTGCACCGATCCCTTGCCCTTGAAGACCGGAGTAATTACACTCAGTCTCCACTGACGAGGAATCTCGCCGGTGAGGAGTATGCGGTTATAAAGGTCAGTTAAAATGCCCACACCACGAGAACCCATCGCCTTCCAAGCCTCGATCGGTACTCCATCGGCTCCGACAGCTTTCCGATTTTTCATGCGACGAAGAGCATTTTCCACTTCTTCAGGTGTTACTGGCGGCACTAGTCCCTGATTCGGAGGGAGGTCCGGTGGCTGCACCTCTTTATGCTGCTTGTTTAGCAAGTCGCAAAAATACGAGCGCCATCTCTCCTTCACCGCGACGTCTTCATATAACAGGTTGCCGTGAGGGTCTTTAATACAGCGGCACTTGGAAATATCCTGTGCCGCTTTGACCCTGGAGCGTGCCAACTTGTAAATAAGTTTATGCCCCTCAGACGATTCCAGCTTATCGTAGAGTTGTTGTAAGTGGTCTCGTCTGGCTCTGGCTACGGCTCTTTTAGCAGCACGTCTTGCAACCCTGTACGCGTCGCGATCTTCAGGAGATTTGGACGCTTGCCACTTTTTAAAGAGGGCTTTCTTTACCCTTAACTCCCTCTGGACTGTGTCATTCCACCACCACGTCTCTTGGCATTATGATCCACTATCTTTTCTAAATGGTTTTTAGGCTATTAATTTTTGACAGGCACTGGTTACCATTAACATTATATTGTGCGTTGCACATCGTCTTTGCTATGATATCATATACTACTATTACTAAACTATTAAAAAAACCGGCCAAGTGCGAGTCGGACTCGCGCACCGAGGGTTCCGTACAAACCTGTAGGTATCCTCGGTTTATGCATAAGGTTTATGTTTATGAAATTAAATGTTTTTCTTTTTAATTTTTATATTTGAACCTTCTGCCCGCGACTTCGTCCGCGTCAAATTTTTGCTCCCCTGACCCTTTCCGTCGCATCGATTTGCCTGCTAGTTTTCGTCCATTTTTCGTTGCTGCTCGCTCTCGCGAACTTTTTTTTAGAATTTTTCGATTCGGACCAGTAGTTCCTGAGATTAGCGCGTTTAATCAAACAAACAAACAAACAAACTCTTCAGCTTTATAATATTAGTATAGATTTGATTGAATGAAAGGTAATTTGCGGTTTACGATTTATGAGGTATTAAAAAAAAACTACTCACTGGATTTCGTTCAAACTAATTTTCGTTGGAAGTTTACATGGTTATGTACATCATATATTTTTTTAAGTTTTATCATTCTCTTATTTTAGAAGTTACGGGGGGGGGGGGACACTCAAGTGCCTCTCGCGCAAAATATTCAGTTTAGAAAAAAATGATATTAGAAACCTCAATACCATTTTTGAAGACCTATTCATAGATACCCCACACGTATGGTTTCGATGAAAAAAAAATTTTGAGTTTCAGTTCTATGTATGGGGAACCCCAAAATTTATTGTTTTTTTTTCTATTTTAGTGTGAAAATCTTAATGCGGTTCACAGAATACATCTACTTACCAAGTTTCAACAGCATAGCTCTTATAGTTTCGGAGAAAGTGGCTGTGACATACGGACGGACAGACAGACAGACAGACAGACATGACGAATCTATAAGGGTTCCGTTTTTTGCCATTTGGCAACGGAACCCTAAAAAGCTCACTATTTTCAACATAAAATGTGAGTGCATCAACAACAAAATGCGTCCCTCGTTCCATATAAATAGTGATGGTGACTCTTGATCTACTGAAATAAAACAAAATAAAAATAAGCACTTCTTACTAATACTACATTAATTGTTTGTGAGGATTTATGTTACTGAATTAACCAATATTGGATGAATGGATTTGAATGAAACTTGGCACATAGATAAACATACCATGGAATAAAAACAGGATATTTTTAATATTCTTAAGTACTAAAGAAAATGCTTTTATAACTTTTTAATTGATAGAATATGAGACAAGTTCTTGTTTCTTTGTTAAAGATTAGGTACTGTAAAACCTGGCAACTTTGCCATTTTTTTAAGGTATCACAAATTCAAAGCCAATTTTCCAACAAAAAAAGTACCATCCAAGGCTAGACGCCAATATTAAATTTGGACATCATGCTCTTTAGATTCGGTACATCTTACTGATTTAAGAAAATGCCGACATTAAAAGACACAATAATCAAAAATAGAAAATGGCAAAGTTAACCTTACTACGTGGCGGCGGCGACCTCTCGCGCCCGGCCCTGGTGCGAGCCATGGTACGGAGCGAGAGGGAATGGGAAGCCGTCACCTCCTTCTGCGAAGCAGTAATGGTCGCGAAGGAGGAGGCGGGGCGCGTGAGGGAGTGGCAGGCACTGCGCCCTCACGTCCCTAGCCGCCGCAGGAGGAGACGCCCCGGGCGTCGGGAGTCGATAGCGGACGCCCGGCCACCGTAGGCGCGAGCTTGCGGGCGGCGAGCAATGGGTAGCTCGCTGCCCGGTAAGGACCAGGCTCGGGTCGACGGCGCGTAGTGTTCCACGCGCGCCTCAAAGAGATGTCAGCAGCAGTGAAGGGGTCTACTAGGACCTATGCCTGCCGGGGTCGCGTGATTGTTCGAAAGAGATACCGTGACCCTGGCACATGGGCAACTGATGGAACACGGGTGGGTTTTAGTCAGTAAAAGTCTGACACGCCCTCCCGCTCCGCCCAGAGCGGGAGAAGTCATTTGATGAAAAAAAAAAAAAAAACCTTACTACGTGGTAACTTTATCATCAGGTTTTATGTGAAAATAAAAAGAGTTTATCATTAAAGAAGAAAGTAAGTTTACCCTTCATTTCATACACAACACCCAGAGTATAGATTGTGCCTTTTATAATGGTGCAAGAAACAATGTTTACACTAGTGGTAAAGTTGCTCACCCATTATTCATACAAATTTGAAATATGTGTCAGGGTTGACACAAAATGAAAAACCCTTGATAACTCTGAATTAAATTATTTTATTTCGTATTATTCACGAACTAATAACTGAAACATTTATAGCTCACATTTAATACTTTTATGGCACTAGTCTGTAAAAAACTACCTACTTAATTTAATTCGTTACAAGTGTTCCAAGAAAAAAATAACAAAAAAAAAACAATTACATATAAAATTTCTTTTGAGTAGTTTTTATGTCATTCTTCCTAATTTTCGCTTATAACAGCGCTCCATTTTCTAAAAGAGACAATTTTATTACGATAAGGTGGCAGCATAATAATATTTTCTTTTTCTCACCCTAGTAAAACCCAGTGATAAGTAATAATTATTGTACATCAAGTGAAAATTAAAACCTATTCAAATAACTGACATCAGAGTAAAACAAAATATTACATAGCCTATGAAACTCTTGCGATAAAGAATCAATTGACATTTTCATTTACAAAATTTGTCCAAAGAGACCGACTTTACCATGAATCATATACAAACACACATACATGCTGTCAAATACAGTATAACCCTTAGTTGCTTTACCGTAGTCGGGTAAAAATACTAAGTTAAAACTTATGACTTGTTGAGTGACAACCCTAGGTTGTACTTAAACATGGTAAAGTAACCAACCTTTCTTGTTATTACTAGTATGGTAACTTTTCCAATTCAGTTTTATCGATAAATATTGAGACCACAATGTTTAAAACTAAATATTACCGTTCCTAATCATCAATGTCATGTTGTGACAAAAATGTACATACTTAAATTCACTATTTCACCAGATATCACCAAAAGTTCCGGAGCACTGATGGAGACGGTTAAATCACCGGCAAAATTCGGTGGTAAAATTAAATGTCAAAATTAGCTCCGACAGTCACATATCGGAAGCAATGTTGTTAAGAAATTATTAAATTTTCTCCCAAAAAATGTTTTATCCTCGAAAAGGTTACGTTGTCTGTGATAATCGTAATTTTGTACCTGTACGTCACTGATGGCAAAGTTAACTTCTATTGGTAAAGTTGGTGAGCGTCAAGATGGCGGGATCAAGTCCCCAATTTGAAATTTATCACATTCAAGTGTTTGTACTACATATGTACTATTTGTACCCGAAACAAGACATATGTACCTCTAAAGGTAAAGAAAGTACGTCAAGATGTCCCTGGACCCGCCACTTTGACGTCAAAGTGGCGGGACCTTCTGGAAGCGCTATTCAGAGGCAGGTAATTCACACCCGAAAACTTAGTACTACATATGTACAGGTATATACTGAAGTTTCAATACAATTATCAGTGAAAAATTCAAGTTATGTGATTAAAACATTGGTCCCGCCAATTTGATGATTCTTTTTATCTCTGAATTCATATGAAAATCGTTAGAGCTCGTGCAAAATCAGATGTGAAAACTTAGTACGTCCCAAGTACAAAAAAGTGTGTAATTTTCATATTCATAACCTAAGTACATCAAAAGTTACCTATCATTCATCGTTACCTTTAATGGAGACATCTATGCAGAAATGAAACAAGCGAAAATTATTTTCATAAATCAAAAAATCAAAATCAAAAGTCATTTATTCAAACTAGGCTGAGAGTCAGCACTTTTTGAACGTCAAAGTTACAAAAGACAGTCCCCCCAAAACGCCCACCCTTCGACACTTCCTAGTGCTGTAGCTGGGAAGAAGAAGTGGCGGAACAAACTCCCCAGCAGCACAGCTGTCTGTTAAGTTAGAAGAACTTGATTCTATACAATATTGTGTAAGTAATTAATATTATAAAACAAAACATACATTATTCGCCACATGTCAGCGAGCACACGCCAATATACCAACAAAAATAAAATTGAATACTAAAGTCAAGCTGAAATAATGAAACAAAAACGTAAACAAAACTTAAAAACTAAATAAAGCCTCCAGGCATAAAAGGCGTGCCCGCTTACATGTTCAACGATGCAAAATGATCCATATGTTGATGCATATAGCTAAGTTGAAGTTACAATAGTTAAACTAGCACCTCCGGAGTAGAATAAAATAACAGTTAATACAAATAACAATAACAAAAACCATGGTCAGCAAGACGACCAGTCACCACAAGCAGCACCCGTTCACGAGCATAACGCAAAGGTCAGCCATTACCCCCCTCGCCATATTTGAGGGAAGGTGGTAACCCAACCCCCAACGCTACCGCAAGCAGTGACATCTAAGGGAGCATGACGAACTTGCTGCCGGTTTGTCAGGCAAGAATATTATGAACAGCTGACGAGGTCGCTAGCTAACTACATGTTGCAATACAACTCATTTAAAATCATTGTAATGAGTAGATTATGTCCACAATAAATGAAATTAAAAGAAAATAAAAATAAATAAATAAATTAACAAAATCTGTTAAATAAAAAAATAAATAAAAAACAATTATATGAACTACCCATATAAACTGTCAGTAGGAAAGCTAATTCTGGATTGAAAGAACATAAACATTGTCTTGAGTTTGTCTTGAGTTAATCACAGCGACCAACTATTCTTATCGTTTAAGTAGTCGTTGATAGAATAGTATGCCTTTGAACAAAGGTTGGATTTTACTTTAGCTTTAAACTCATTAAACTGCAAATCTAGTAAAGCAGAGGGAAGCTTGTTATAAAAGGTAATACCAAGACCAACAAAAGAATTATGAACCTTATGAAGCCGGTGAAAGGGAGCACGTAGTTTGTCCTTATTTCTAGTATTAATATTATGAATATCACTGTTTTTAGTGTACAGGTGTATATTTTGCCTAATATATAAGATGTTGGCGAAGATGAATTGTGATGCCACCGTAAGAATACCAATATCTTTAAACAAATCTCTCAGAGAAACTCTAGCACCTAGTTGGTAAATCGCTCGAACAGCTCGTTTTTGAAGAACAAAAATATTTTAAATGTCCGCGGCTTTGCCCCACAGCAGAATGCCGTAGGACATTATGCTATGAAAATAACTAAAATAGACTAATCGAGCTGTATCAACGTCCGTATACTGTCTAACTTTCCTTACTGCGTAGGCGGCCGAACTGAGCCTTCCCGCTAGGCTTGATATATGTGATCCCCATTGAAGTTTGGCGTCTACTGTTATGCCCAGAAAAACCGCTGAGTGTACAGTTTCAAGCACCTCATTGTCTAAAACGACATTGGGTCCCAGATTCCTAACATTCGGTAAGGCGAACTTTATACATTTCGTTTTCTTAGCATTGAGAACTAGGTTATTTGTGGTAAACCATTCCGTAGCCATTGAGAGCGCACTATTTACGTCGTCAAAATCTTGTCTATTTCTGTCTACTTTAAAGATAAGTGAGGTATCATCAGCAAATAGTATAATGTCACAGATATTCTTTAAATAAAATGGTAAGTCATTAATATACACTAAGAATAAGAATGGACCCAGTATTGATCCTTGAGGTACACCTAACTGAACTAGTAGCCCGGAAGATTTTACACCATTGACATCTACACATTGGTGCCTATTTTGCAAATAAGAACTTATGACACTGAGAGCTTCGTTTTGAACACCGTAATGACGTAGTTTACGCAAAAGTGTGTCATGGTGAACGCAATCAAAAGCTTTGGAGAGATCACAGAAAACTCCGATAGCATTTTGCGAGTTCTCCCATGCGTTGAAAATATGTTTCAGCAGAGCAACACCCGCATCTGTTGTCGAACGACCTTTTGTAAAGCCATATTGCTCATTATGAAGGAGGCCATTTAAATTAAAATGTCTTAGCAACTGCTTGAGTATTAACTTTTCAAATATTTTACTAAATGCAGGTAAGATAGAAATGGGCCTAAAATTGCCAACGTTATTTTTATTACCTGTTTTAAATAATGGTATGACTTTACTGCTCTTCATGAGGTCAGGAAAAGATCCCAAATCAACACATTTATTAAAAGTTACAGCCAGATAGGGGGCTACGATATCTATTATATTACTTAACAGCTTAACAGAGATGCCCCAGTAATCACCAGTGTTTTTTGACTTGAGTGTGTTAAAAATATTAATCACATCACGAGGCGTTACATGTTCGAAACTAAATAAGCGACTACATCCGGGCACACTACTATGCAAAAGGTTTTCAGCTTTAGACGGGGACGAATTTAAAGAGCAGGTCGTAGTTATAGGTATGTTGGCAAAAAACTCATTAAATGCCTCAGCTATGTCGGCTGCTTTATTAACCAATTTGTTGTTAATCATAATCTCTAGTTGTTTTTCCTGTTTAACCGGTTTACCCGTTTCATTATTAATAATTTTCCAAGTGGTTTTTATTTTATTATTGGATTTTTTTATGGTATCGCTTAAAAACTTTGATTTAGCTAAAGCGCAGATCTTTTTAAATAATTTTGAATAATTACTGACATACTCTAGAAAAGGAGTATCAAATCTGTATTTTTTCAAACCATATAACTCGTATAGTCTTGCTCTACTTTTATAAATTCCTGGAGTAGCCCATTGGTTGAAGCTAACGGAAGTGCTATTAATGTCAATAGTTTTGGTCTTGAAAGTAGATTCGTATTCTTTTTGCACAATATCAAAAAGGGCTTCATAGATTTCATTAGGATTCTCGCGTTCTACTATAGATGGTGTAATCCTATGAGCTATATTATTTTTAAATTTATTACAACGACTAGCTGTATAAGGCCTGCATTCTATTTTATGCGGCTTTTTAAGTAGTGGCAAAGGGAAGCTGGCTAATAATCCACAGTGGTCAGACGTTAAGTCACTTAAAACTAACTTATTTTTGGCATCACAATCACTAAATATATTATCAAGACAAGTCGACGAAGAAGCCGTGATCCTAGTTGGTTCAAGGAACAAGTTTATTAAATTAAAAGACCTAAACAGATTGAGCAGTCTAATACTTAATGGAGTAACATCTAAAATATTAATATTAAAATCTCCACATAAAATTATACATTTATTAATTGATTTTAATTTATTGAGTGAATCCTCCATTACCGATTCGAAACGAATAAAATCCCCAGAGGGGGGCCGATAAACGCATATTATGACGTAACGCTCCAATTCAACGCAAGACAACTCAATAACGCGCTCAATGGAAAGATTAACTAGATCTAACCGTTGTTTACATTTCAACTTGTTCGAAACAAGAACTAATGATCCTCCGCGAATAGCACTTTTCCTCACAAATGCACTTTGCACAGTAAAAAAATCATCATTCATAAATACTACTTCATGTTCCTTCAACCAGTGTTCAGTCAAACATAATACCTGAACATCATAGTTTTCAATAAATAAACTTAACTCTAGCTCTTTGCCGGACAGACCCTGCATATTTTGATGTACAACATTCAACACATGCGGCTTACCCATTGTCGCATCTAACAGTTTAAACTACTAGGTGTATCAAAAGTGGCGTTAGTACCACTACTAACAGTAATCGCTGGTACCCTACAAGTACCAGTATCACGGTGTAAATTGTATGCTAAAAGATTAGCAATTTGTCTCCTACAACTAGGTGGCAAATACAAAGTATAATTTGTTAGTTTGTAATCAGTAATAAATTGATTACAATCAAAAAATGAAATAGCGTCACTGTGACATAATTATATTTATATACTTATGAAATACAGACATATAGGTACTTATGATCCAACTACAAAATACAACTTTTGCCTTTAGTGTTCTAATGTTATATATATTAAACTAATTTTGATAAGACTTATTTCTGCGTATATAAAACAGTTAGGCACTATGTGTGTTTAACTCTTCTTAACTTTAGTCTCTAAGTCATCGTAGCACGCCCACTTACCAATTATTCGTGAAATATGAGCTCGATAATGTCCGATGGCACTAAGTGTAGGTGGAGCTATAAACTCTATAGCAGATAGAATAAAATAGCAATTCCCTTTTAAGACAATTTGTCTCGGAATTTCAAAAATGTTAATCTTCTTCAGATCATTATGATAAAAAAATATAGTTGATGATAATGAGTAGGATATAGTTTTGATACCATTGCATCCTGATGCTCTGCATGATAACATTTGATCTTGAATCATTTCATTGGCTGATTTATCGAGGGAAACTATGCCGGCGGTGCTTAGAATGTTTAAATCTAGAGGTAAAAACCCGATCGATCTTATTCCTATTGCGTTGACTGAGCATTTATCATTGGAGCATGTTCTTATTTCATCTGCACTGTATAAAACATTAGATAATATATGTTCAACACTATAAGTTATATAACACTTACATTACTGTTTTAAAATATGATTTTAAAATGTAAAGTCTATCTTTATAAATATAATGGTTATGAGATAATTACCTCGTCAAATACAAACTACGTAAAGTAATTAAGGTTTCCACTGATCAAAATATATATCAGAATCATTAAAATTGTTTGTTTTGTTTCTGCATACATCTGTCCCATTATATAAATATTAATAAGCTAATCAAACGTTTTATTACATAAGTAACTTTTAGCATTAGAACACTAATGGCAACAGTTATAATTGTAGTTGGATCAATATTATAAAAATAAAATTATCAAAACCTGGCTTGGTTTATTTCTGCATAGCTGTGTCCATTTCAAAGATAAATGATACGATGAAACGATGAATGACAGATAACTTTTGATGTACTTAGGTTATGAATATGAAAATTACACACTTTCATGTACTTAGGACGTACTAAGTTTCCACATTTGATTTTGCACGAGCTGTAACGATTATCATATGAATTCAGCGATAACATGAATCATCAAATTGGCGGGACCAATGTTTTAATCACTTATCTTGAATTTGGCACTTACAACTGTATTGTAAATTCAGTATATACCTGTACATGTGTAGTACTAAGTCTGCGGGTGTGAATTACCTGCCTCCGAGTAGCGCTTCCGGAAGGTCCTGCCACTTTGACGTCAAAGTGGCGGGTCCAGGGACATCTTGACGTACTTTCTTTACCTTTAGAGGTACAAATGTCTTGTTTTGGGTACAAATAGTACATATGTAGTACAAACACGTGAATGTGATAAATTTCAAATTGGAGACTTGATCCCGCCATCTTGACGCTCACTAAAGTTGCCAGGTTTGACGGTACCTATTGGAATAAAAATAAAACTGACCGCATAAACTGTCACATGATATTTTATTGAAATAGATTCTGGCACATTCAGCTAATAAGTACTTATCTACCAATTTATCTACTCATAACCAGTTATAAATACTTACCATATTGTTCTGTTTGTTTATTCAGCAGTGATTCTGGTTGTTGGCTGTACATATTTGTATCAAAATCATGCACCAATTGCTGTACATATTCTCTATCTGTAAATAGCGAGTACCAGTTCAATAAACATTTTTGATTGATAATACATTGGTTGTAGACACTATAAACACTGTAAGTTACCTCTTGCTAACGTTGTGATGGGTAAAAATTTGCATAGCAATCGTTTCAGCAGTCGGTAGAACTGGAAGCAAGTTAGAATTCTGCACTTATCTCTCTAAGCCCTTTCGTATTGCTCTAATGTGAGCATGACAGAAATTTGTCTCCCGTTAGGCTCGTCGGCTATATTCACTTGAATACTCATGATTGCCTAACAGTTTTCCTTTTTATATACACCATATCGCTCACCTAGTAAAATATTGGCACATCTACATTTTTCACATTTTTCAGAAACGAGGATCAAAGATTTTATAAATCATATATTTCTTTGCATAAAAACACGGTATACAAAGATGGTAAAATACAACTTAGAACAATACATGTTTTGCCAATATAGTAATCGGCATGCAAATTTTTCGTAGGTTACATTATTTAACATTTTTTATCAATGTAATCTTTAACACTAAGTATAAAAACTATTAACACATAACCATTCATAAATCTTTTTTTTTAAATAATCTAGTGTTTAAATTTTTGAGATCATTTGGTAACTTATTATATAAACGTACACACATTGCAAGGCAACTCTTATTATATTTCGTTATTCTTGGAATATTGCTTAGTACGAACTTGTTGGGGGCTCGTCGGTTACGGACATAAATGATTGAACTTAGTTTATGGGTTAATTTTACGTTTGTTTACATATCTTATTGGTTTGGTTACTAGTATATACGTCAATAGATATTCAGGCATGAAAATTTCAATTTCAGGTTTTCAGGATTACTTTATAAAGATTAACGAAGTAAAAGAGTCTTGCATTTGTGCCGTTGTCACTTTGAAAAACTTCCAAAAATTACATTTATGCACCCAGAAGCTTACAGAATCCTGTGTGAAAGTCAAGAAATAAAAAAACTGGTCGATAGAAAAAAAACGTTTTATTTTGTTACAACATTTTTATAATATGAGTAGGGGGAGGTGGGGCACAATGATGCAAGGGGCACATAGATACACAAGCATTATTTAAAAATCGATTGAATGTATTTGAATGGTGACACCTCTAAAACGATCATACATATGTTTGATCGCATCCGATGTGATCTCGTCGACAGCCAGTCAATTAGTGGCATTTAACAAGTCGTAACGTGTTTTGAGTGCGATCAACTAAAAAAATATGTAATTTGTAAAAGTGTTTCTATGGTCTTCTGTACGATCCTGTGAATGTTTATATACACCAAATGTAAGTTAGGGGATCAATTGTTAAGGATTTAGTACTTTTGATTTTTTTAAATGTTAGTTTATTTACAAAATTCGTATATTTTGAAAAATATCTTTTGGGGCACTTAGATACAGCGAAGTACGGGGCACAATTATACACATCATTGTGCCCCGTAACTGTTTCAAGGTGCCCCAACAAAATGTGAAAATATATGTCTAAATTTCAATTAAAATTATATATTCCTTTGTTGTCATTAGAAAATGGTTCGCAAGTACAAGCCAAAGACCGATAGACGTAGTATTGATGAAGAAACAATCAAGCACGCCATATCAGAAGTTACTTCGAGAGTACTGTCTATTCGAAAAGCAGCTGACAAATATGGTATCAAGTATCAAATCGCAACTCTGCAACATCGTGTTGAAAAGTTCAGAAAAGATTACGAGGAAAACAAAACGTCATCTACTAATTTGTACGGGTCAAAGTATACTGTTGCTCAAGTATTTACTGCCCAGCAAGGAAATGTCTTTTCAGAATATTTATTGAATTGCAGCAAGATGCACTATGGGTTATCCTTGCAGCAACTTTCATCTTTAGCATACTCATAAAGTATGCAAAATATTTAGGATTTAAATATCCAGATTCTTGGAAAAAATGAATAAAAGTGCCAGGAAAGATTGGGCAGCAGGATTTAGAAAATGGAAAAAGGATCTTAGGCTAAGAAAGCCTGAAAACAAGTGCCGCAAGAAGTTTTGCATTTAATAAGACCTCAGTAGCTGATTTTTTAAATAATTATTAGCATGTAATGCAATGCTATAAATTCACACCTGACCGTATAATAAATTGCGATGAAACAGGTATTAACACGGTCTTACCAACACCTAAAGTTTTGATTATCTATCTTTTTTGCCACCACATACGTCACATAAATTACAACCGTTTGAAGTCAGCATTTTTGGTCCATTTAAAAGCATACTGAAAATAGGTTTCAATGATTGGCACATTCAAAATATTGTCAAGACTATCGATATATAACATAGCCTAACTCAAAATCTGCCTTTCTGGAATCTTTTACACCCAATACATCACAAGCATTTTTGAAGACAAAATATTGTAAACGGTTAATTTGATTAAGTAATTTGTAAGACTGATTATATGTAGTATCTTCACAATTTCATACATCTTTCACTCTGTATTAAAGTACCCCACGTGTTGTATCTAAGTGCCCCGTTGGTGGGGCAGAATGATTCAAAAGACTTTTTTTATATAACAAGTATTTTTCCCGTTCTATCACAACATAAACAATTATTATCCTTGACATTATAATATTTATACATTTGGCTAAATGTTGAGTTGAAAATAAACTAAAAATGTGTGTTTATTCACATTTTATTACATTTTCAATTTTTGTGAATCAATCTGCCCCACTTCCCCCTAGGGGTAAAAATTTCAAAATACGTCGCCATTTTAAGGGGTTGTGAGTGGTTGGGGGGAGGGGAGGGGAGGGTTCGAATCCCCCTCTCACCATTTTCACCCGCCGGAAATACTTGGTTTCCTTAGAAAAAATTAAAAACAGAAACTGGCTTTAATTACGAGTCGACGGAGCCCCGCTACGCGGGGCTCCTACTTCTGGGTGGTTTAAAAAAAAGTAACCACGATGGCTAAGGTGGGAGCTTCGCTGCGCTACGCTCCCGCCTTAGCCATCTAACCTAACCAAATGAAGTCGGACTGTGCCAACTCAGAGTAATACATTGCTATTAATAACCTAACAATTATATCCTGGGGGTCTAAAAAGGCCACTTTGGTAGAATCATAAGAGGAAAATATTATGAATCATATTATAATCCGTAAAATGGTCACAAACTGACAATTCATAATATGTTCTGCGTACAATTCGTTTAACACATTTCATCTATTTTACAGTTTTGTATGGAGATTCGTAAAATGGTACACTTAATATGAATTGCTATAATGAAGTTTAATGTCAAATAGCAGAATCATAAGAAGTTAGTCAAGAGGATCATTTTACAAATCATATTTGGGATTTTGTGAAAAAATATAGTAATAATGGCAAATTTAGGCCTTAAGAAAATTTTCTTGAGCACGCTCGTGATCGTCCATTTTAAGGTATCAACGAATTGTGGCACTTCAAAAAATGGACATAGCGTTTCAAATGTGGGTCCTCCAGGTTTTTTGGGTTATATAGGCAAAATATATGCCGTGATAAGGTCCATGAGCTGGAGCCGTACATATGTACTGCCGCGCTGGCATGAGTACTACCTTCAAGAATAGTAGGTAATGAAGTACTTAGTCACTTTTATGGTAGTTCCAAATAGACACTACCATCTAGTGTTGTCATCATCATCATCTTCATTTCAGCCGAAAGACGTCCAATGCTGGACATAGGCCTCCCCCAAGCTCCGTCACTAACCGGTTTTTTGCTTCCCGCATCCAGCGGATTCCTGCGCCCTTCACAAGGTCATCGGTCCACCTTGTTGAAGGCCTTCCAACTCTACGTCTTCCAGTACAAAAGTGTTGTTCTAGTTCTAGTGTTGTGAATGTTACAAATTACCACAATCTTCTATTCATATTTTAGGCACTGAGTAGATCCAATTAGTACTTAAGCATCTGGATCATACCACAGGCTAATATGTGCGCACACCATATACACAACACAACATATATGTATATACAACGATAAAATTTAAATATTGATTTAAGATGAACAAGTATTGACTTACTCTGTATTAAAAACGATCAAACTTACATGAAATAAACATACAACCTACCTTCTAGAACAGTAATGAAGTAGTCAGTTTTAATGAAGCAGTTCTAAATGGACATTACCATCTACTTTTGTGAATGTTACAAATGACTACAATCTTATAATCATACTAGCTTCCGCCCGGGTCAAATTTTCGCTCCCCTTCCCGTCGCATCGAATTGCCTGCCAGTTTTCGTCCATTATTAGTTTACTGCTCCGCTCCTTTTGATCGTAGCGTGATGTTATATAGCCTTCCTCAATAAATGGGCTACCCAACACAAAAAGAATTTTTCAATTCCGACCAGGGGGTCTAAAAAGGCCACATTAAGCATTTCTGCTAAAACTAATTCATATTGTGAATTCCCAGCAATACCTTAGCAATTCCTCTAACTTTCGTAAAATGGTGACACATATTAGCGATATCATACTCAATTCAATTCATATCCGAATCACATTTGGTGTAAATGTTGCAGCATGAAAAAAAAAAGACCGTAATTTTACCGGTAAATATTTCTTTGAAGATTTAATAAATACAAGTGATTATTTCTAACTGTTGAAATGTTATTTAATTACAGTATGCATAAAAAATATAAAAATGTCACAGATAAGCCCTGAAAAGGGAAACTAGAAACAACAAAAACTTTATAAGCTGGCAACGAATACATAAAAGTTTTCCCTTCAGATAGGTATGTCATAATTAGTCTGTGGTCTTAATGATCTCAGATGTGTGGTTATGTCAACAACAAACATTAACAAAATTTAATTATTTCATGCAAATTGGGTAATTTTTAATACAGAGTAAGTAAATACTTGTTTATCTTAAATCAATATTTAATTGTATCACTGTTCAAAGGTATTTAATTGGACGTAATAATTTGTAGGCATGGAATGAAAATTCTGCTCGTCTTTCTGCATTAATATAGTGGAAGTTCTGTCGTTGTTAAACCCTTCATCAAGATCACTGCAGCGTCTACTTCTGACCAGACTCGTGTGCCAGCACCAAGCTCTACCCCTGCCGATGCTACAACAGCGGCTTTGACTCTTCAAACTCGGCAATCAAGATACCGCAGTGAGTGGAGTTTTATAACCCTACAGCTATTTTTATTAAGACTAAGACTTATGATGACGATTGAAAATGATTATGATGTTATTTATATAACGTTTTATGTGCCCTCTGGCTGGACATAAAATTGAGTACCTACTATCGTTAACATTCATGAAATATATAACGAAATACAAAGAGGAAAATAAACTAAATTTTACCATTTAACTAAACACTAACTAAACACAAAGAGCTATTGGGCTCCAAGTCTACTATTGTTGACAACCTGTCATCACTGTTGGTCTTAGGTTGTCTTAAAAAATGATATTATTATTTTCAATTTCATTTTATTTCACAGGTATGTTATTATTGACTGATGATTTGACTTTCTTAAAAACCACACATTTTCTTTTTTAGCCTGGTGAAGTTGTTTCAAGCAGTCATCGTTTGCCTCTCCGCAGCTCCATGACTACCATCAAGACATAAAATATTCAAAGAAAAATAAACTGATATATGGTGTTTATGTTAGTTTCATTATTTGATTATTGCTAGATTTTTATACAGTATAACATGAGAATTGTAAATTTATTAAAATATTTTAACTTCGTGTATTGTTTTATTTAAATAATAGGTATAAAGGTAAAATGTATGTCCTATTTTATAGATACACACAACCTAATAAAATTGGAGTGAAAGTAAAGTATAATATAAGGCCTATGTCCCACATAGGTTGTAGATTTTTATTAGGGTTCCGTAACCAAAGAGTAACCAGGACGGGACCCTATAACTAAGCCTCTGCTGTCCATTTTTCCGTCCATCTGTCTATCTGTGAGCGGGCTTTATGATGGAAAATAAATATACCTACATATTTCCTCTGGAAATGTTTATTACTTACTGAGTGCAAATTACAAAAATAAGCTCGGTGTGAATAGTGTATACTTTAAATAAGTCTTTTTTCAACTGGGCACTGAAGTGTTACGAGTTATATGACAAATGATTTTATTTCTGTTAGTAACACAACATAACATAACATCACGCCTTGTTTCCCCGAAGGGTTAGGCAGAGCTGAACCTATAGTACACCCACATTTCGCCTGTTATGTCTGTAAGTTAGGTTTGGTATATTTTTTTAAACTAGATGAGTTCGGCGTTTCCTAAGTGACTACTCTGAGAAGAAAGTTACTGGTACCTACAGCTATCACACTGTTTTATACACTACCTTGTTGTTTCATATAGTGTACGCCCTTGGTAACCTGTGGTATGATCCAGATTTTTTTTTTTTTTTTTTTGCTTTAGTACTAAGTGGATCTACTCAGTGCCTGTGAAATATGATTAAGTAAATTATTGTAGTAATTTGTAACATTCACAAGAGTAGATGGTAGTGTCCATTTAGAATTGCTTCATTAAAACTGACTAGGTACTTCATTACTATTCTTGAAGGTAGGTTGTATGTTTATTTCATGTACCTAAGTTGAATCATTTTTAATACAGAGTAAGTAAATACTTATTCATCTTAAATCAGTATTTAATCGTTAATCGTTGTATATAGGTATATGTTGTGTTGTGTAGGTATATGGTGTGCGCCCATATTAGCCTGTTGTGTGATCCAGATGCTTAAGTAATAATTGGATCTACTCAGTGCCTAAAATATGAAAAGAAGATTGTAATAATTTGTAACATTCACAACACTAGATGGTAGTTATCATCATCATCTCAGCCGCAAGACGTCCACTGCTGGACATAGGCCTCCCCCTATTTGGAGAGAACGCTGCTGCCCATTCTCTAGTAAATCCCTTAGTCGCCTTTTACGACCCCCACGGGAAGAAATGGGGTGATGCTATTCTTTATGTCCGGCACCACACGGGACAGACTAGATGGTAGTGTCTATTTGGAACTACCTTAAAACTGACTACTTCATTACTATTCTTAAAGGTAGGTAGTACTCATGCCAGCGCGGCAGTACATATGTACGGCTCCAGCTCATGGACCATAACACGACGTATTTAGCCTATATAACTGAAAAAACCTGGAGGTCCCACATTTGAAACGCTATGTCCATTTTTCGAAGTGCCACAATTCATTGGTGACTTATAATGGACTACATATCACGAGCATGCTCAAAAAAATTTCTTACGGCTTAAATTTGCCATTATTACGATATTTTTTCAAAAAATCCCAAATATGATTTGTAAAATGTTCCTCTTGACTAACTTCTTATGATTCTGCTATTTGACATTAAACTTCAATAGAGCAATTCATATTATGTGTACCATTTTAGGAATCTCCATACAAAACTGTCAAATAGATGAATTGTGTTTAATGAATTCTACGCAGAAAATATTATGAATTGTCAGTTTGTGACCATTTTACGGATTACAATATGATTCATAATATTTTCCTATTATGATTCTACCAAAGTGGCCTTTTTAGACCCCCAGTAGTTTCTGAGATTAGCGAGTTCAAACAAACAAACAAACTCTTCAGCTTTATAATATTATTATAAGTATAGATTTCAGGCTCTGAGTAGATCCGCTTAGTACTAAAGCATCTGGATCATACCATAGGTTACCAAGGGCGTACACTATATGAAACACCAAGTTAGTGTATAAAACAGTGTGATAGCTGTAGATTACCAGTAACTCATTACACTTCAGTGCCCAGTTCAAAAAAATACTTATTCAGAAGTACACACTATTCACACCTAGCTTATTTTTGTGATTTGCACCCGGTAAGTAATAAACATTTCCAGAGGAAATATGTAGGTATATTTATTTTCCACATCATACAGCCCGCTCACAGACAGATGAACGGACCAATGGACAGCGGAGGCTTAGTTATAGGGTCCCGTCCTGGTTACTCTTTGGTTACGGAACCCCAATAAAAATCTACAACCTACGTGGGACATAGGCCTTATATTACTTTACTTTCACTCCAATTTTATTAGGTAGTGTGTACCTATAAAATAGGACATACATTTTACCTTTATACCTATTGTTTGAATAAAACAATACACAAAGTTAAAATATTTTAATAAATTTACAATTCTCATGTACTGTATAAAAATCTAGCAATAATCAAATAATGAAACTAACATAAACACTATAGTACATCAGTTTATTTTTCTATGAACATTTTATGTGTTGATGGTAGTCACGGAGCTGCGGAGAGGCAAACGATGACTGCTTGGAACAACTTCACCAGGCTAAAAAAGAAAATGTGTGGTTTTTAAGAAAGTCAAATCATCTGTCAATAATTAACATACCTGTGAAATAAAATGAAATTGAAAATAATAATATCATTGTTTAAGACAACCTAAGACCAACAGTGATGACAGGTTGACAACAAGGGGTCCCTTTAGTATCGTTTGGCAGGCGGAGGGGGTTGTGATGGGGAGGGGGGAGGGGGGGGGGGGAGGTGTCCACTCTCCTCTGGTACCCCTCCCGTGAAAAGGTACCGCACCGTTTTTGAGAAAAACTGATATTTGTAATCTAACCTCAAAACACTAAAATCACCTACTGCGGTCAATGAAAATCACGTGCGGTTCTAAATTTGCTTCAATTCAATACTAATAAAGGCGTCGTCGACAGAGCCCCGCTTCGCGGGGCTCCTACTTCTGGGTGGTTTAAAAAAAAATAACCACGAAGGTGATGGCGGGGTCTTTCAGACCCCGCCATCCCCTTCTAACCTAACCTGTCCGAGTCGGGGTGCCCTAAGTCCCGAGCTCGCTTCGCTCGCTCTTGCATACTAAGAGGAGTGACATTGTAGTAGACTATAACTTTCTAGGTTGTTTTAGAAATGAAACCACAATAAATATCAAGGAGAAACGGAATAAAAACAAACGTCACAAATGACACATGAGTCACGACGCAAAAACCAGAGACTTTTTTTGCGTTCCTTTTCACTGATTTGTACACCACAGACGATATATTAGAACACATTCGGTTGTCGATCGCCCATTTTATCGTTCCGTTTCGCCTAATAACGTTTACATTACGCTTTTTATCTGATTTAAGGTTAGAAACAATTTTTGTGAATTTCTGGAAAAATATCCATTACCTTGTAATAAGAGTGGTAGCGTTATAATCGGGGCCCCACCCTCTACCAGATTTAACCACTTTTAGCTCCCTCCGCCTGCCAAACCAAACTAAAGCCAACCCATTATTACGTCCAATTAAATACCTTTGAACAGTGCTACAATTAAATATTGATTTAAGATAAACAAGTATTTACATACTCTGTATTAAAAATTACCCAATTTGCATGAAATAATATTAAATTTAATTTTGTTGTTTATTGTTGACATAACCACAGATTATTAGAACCACAGACTAATTATGATATATCTGAAGGGAAAAAATTATGTATTCGTTGCCAGCTTATAAAGTTTTTGTTGTTTCTAGTTTCCCTTTTCAGGGCTTATTTGTGACATTTATATATTTTTTATGCATAATGTAATTAAATAACATTTCAACAGTTAGAAATAATCACTTGTATTTATTAAATCTTCAAAGAAATATTTACCGGTAAAATTACGGTCTTTATTTTTTTCATGCTGCAACATTTACACCAAATGTGATTCGGATATGAATTGAATTGAGTATGATATCGCTAATATGTGTCACCATTTTACGAAAGTTAGAGGAATTGCTAAGGTATTGCTGGGAATTCACAATATGAATTAGTTTTAGCAGAAATGCTTAATGTGGCCTTTTTAGACCCTCTGTTCTTATACATTTCCTATAACACATCTAAAATATAACATATAATTACCTCGATTGTATTTTCTTTAATTTAATTTGACATTAGCTGTCAACATCATCCATCCAAGATGGCGGGTTGCGTTTCGTTTCACGTTTTTCACTTAAAACCCAAAAATTACATTCGAAAAACTGTACTAAAGCCTAAGGACTAACGTTCCGTTTTGCATAATTGCATTAGTATTTAAGAATTTTCGGAAATTGTTTAAAAATATTTAGACGCAACTCCGGCAGCCAAAATTAATTTGGGCGCCTGAATTTTAGGGTATTGGTGGTGTAGGGGGCTAACTCCCTTTAGCCCCCTACACCACCAATACCCTAAAATTCAGGCGACTCGTTGTAAAATCCAACCCGATAAGATACCTACTTTATCCCGGTAGTAGGTTCCCGGGTGATATTTTCCGACAGCTATACGGGCCAAGCCACTGGCAAAAGTACTATTCCTATAATTATGTTCGGTGCCTGGTAAATGATTGAGTGTCTGTATAGGTAAAATAGCAGCGTTAAGAAAAACCAGGAAGACTTATATTCAACTATAAACCAAGCCCTATGTCGCAGTAATAGTATTCACTATTACTCTTATTTTAAATCACCAACACACATGATGTTCTCATAAACTATGAATCCTAAGTAATATGAATTATAATCCTACTACTACTAATACAATATTATAAATGTGAAAATATGTATGATTGGGTGTTTGTTTCTCAATCACGCAAAAATGGCTGAATGGATCTGGATTGAAAATAGCACACAGAGTCTATATTACCTATATAACCTGCACCCTAATTGCGAAACGCACAATTTATCAGAATCTGAATGGGATTGAAGATTATTTCTAAACCATTGCGTCATTTGTTCGAATAAATTGTGGCTCAGGAACGTAAATAACGCAATGAAAGTTGTTTAACTATGAATATTAAACCAATTCCTACCGATAAAAAGTTCCGGAATTACCCCTCTGGAATAACAAATTCTTATCGTGGTAGATACGTTCTCTTGCATTAATTTCCGACATCCACGCGGGCGAAGCCGCGGGCAAAAGCTAGTTAAAAAATAATTGTCGAAGTAATAGTAAGCTACTTTTAATAGAATATTTCATAAATTTGAAATATTATTTACCTTACGTACACATCACTAGCTGTCGTGTCTTGACGACTGTAGCGTGGGGAAGAACACTTTTTTACAGATTTTGATTAGCAATTTTTGATAATTGTTTTCAGAGGCGTCTTTACCTATGGTGCAGGGTGTGCGGCGCACACGGGCGCCGGGTCTAAGGGGGCGCCGAACGCCCTCTAATGCGACACCTCCAAAGATGCGTCACTCGCGGCGCCGCGGCCGCCCGGCGGCGGCGCTCTTTAAAGACCCTGCGCTCGTGTTATGGCCGACGCCGGGCGCGCGGTAGCAAAGCCACGGTAATATTATCTATACAGTATTCCAACTTCATACAAACGGACGCAACGCGAGCTATATCTACGCGCCTCGATCTCGGCATGCGCTCGGCATGCGCTCGGCATGAAGACAGTCGCGACTGTGCCGGACGGTGTGTTGTTTTTATAACAATAACCACGCGACTTTTTCACAAAAAATAAGTTCAAGTAGGTACGTATTTAATATAACGAGTAGGATATATAGAAAAAATGGAGGAAATATTCCGAACTTCCTTTAAGCTTTAAGTATATTATAATGCGGTTTATTTATACTTTAAAATTTAATAATAAAGCATTTCGTACGTCTCAGACGAGGCGCAAATATTTTTTTTATAAGACCGATTTGTTACTTACTCAAACATTAACGAGGTTTTTTAATTAAATCTACCAATCAAAAAACAACACGCATACGCATTTTTATTGAACACTTCTTTAAATTCACAAAGTATTTTATTTGTTTATATAAAAAAAATATATTTACAATCACAAAACTAAATGGAAACACAAAGTAGGCAAATGTAACTAAAATGCTGGAGGCGGGCAGCCCTATCGCATGTTTAGGTACCGCGCGGTTGTAGGCATTTCTTTTACGGCCGAGCGAGTTACAATGCTGTATAGATAATAGTAGGTACCGTGGCAAAGCAAGACTACTCCTTTTCCTACTCTATTTAAATTTACACAATAACTTTTGTTTCAACGTGAAATCAGCCTTAAAACAGATAATTAAAGATTAAATTGGCGTAATGTCGCATCTTGCATCGCTACCAAACAAAGGCGCGTGCCGGCATCGGCACCTGTTTGTTTTGATTCGTTTGACAACACGCCGACAATCATTGCTAACTCGGCTGTATTAGAATGCTATAAAATTCAAATTAAAATTCCCAGGGACGTGCGGCGGTCATTTTCAAAGGCTTGTGTACGCGCGCCGCAATTTTTGTTTTACCGCCACACCGTAGTTTTGCAAAATAAGCCTTGATTAAATTTGATTAAGTATCATCTTTGAATAAACATGTAAATATGAAGTAAATCGGCTTTTCTTTTGATAAAAAAAATATATATAAAAAGTAAGATTTGGTTATTTGCTTGCACAATTATTGCGACATGCCTCGAGGTCGGAGGTCATCAAAACAGCTAACGAAATTCATGAAAAAAAAAAACCAAACATCGAGTGATAAATACTGATATTGAAGTTAAATCTATGCTCGTACCTATACGACCTAGGATTTTTCATTTGTTTATCCTACTGCAGTGCGGAACAAACAAGGTAAGTTAAAGTGCATTAATATGTACAGACGCCACCAGGTCAAGCTACCCGAAACTGTCAATTTTTCCCAATTAACCTTGAACCTAATGCTCTAGAAATAAAGTCGAAAATCTATCAAAGAAATCTGACAGATTGTAGTAGCTTGATGTGTTGGCGTCTGTACCTACTAGTATACTTAGGTATTTATTTGAACAACGAACTACTTTTTTATTTTATTTATTTATTCCGTTTGATTGCCTAATGTAGTTAGTTACCTAGGTACCGCGACGTTGATTGATGTGTCATATCATATCCATACTTATATTACCTATAAATAAATGCGAAAGTAACTTTGTCTGTCTTTCTGTCTGTCTGTCTGTCTGTCTGTCTGTGTTTTACGCTTTCACGGCTCAACTGCTGAACCGATTTGGATGAATTTTGGTATCGAGATAGGATAGCTGAGTCCTGGGGAAGGACATAGGTTACTTTTATTCCGAAAAAGTGCAAAGATCCCAGGGGAATCACGATATACAAATTCCTCGCGGACGAAGTCGCGGGCAGAAGCTAGAAATAAAATTAAATAATACGTAGTCCAAGTTGCAACAACTAGTTCTCTGGGCCTATAGTAATTTACATTGTTAGTTCTTTTAGGTGCCTATACTTAGTTTTTTATTTATTTTAGATGTCTGATGGCAATGGAAAAAAGAAACTTTCTGGTGCACAGAGTCGAAAAAGAAAGCTGGAGAAGGAACAGTCTCTGAAAAAGAATACAAGTTCTATTAAAAAGTTTTTTGTTCGACCCGGTCCATCCTCGGACGAACACCTGGAGACAGAGACATATGAAAACCTAGATAATTCTACAGCAGAACTCGTCACTTCTACTTCACCGCCGCCGCCGCTGCTGTCTTTATCGTCGGTAGTTGAAGAAGACGAAGAACCTCCTAGTGCCGAAGCGTCTCCGGAGAATATACTTCGAGAAGATATAATTAATGATCTCGCGTTATGGCCACAGGTGTTATCCGATAAACAGAGAATATTTTTGATGGAGCGTGGGCCAGTACAGGTAAAAGTGGGTTCATATCCTTCGAATAGTTCGAAAAGATCTTTTTCAAATGCTTATTATACTAAAAAGATGTTAAATAATGAAACCGTTTTAAGAAACTGGCTGGTTTACTCTAAGTCAACTGATTCTGTTTATTGTTTTTATTGTAAACTTTTTCATGCTGATGCGACTCCGACTCCTTTTAATGGTGAAATGGGTTACAAAGATTGGCAGCATTTGTCTACTGCTATAGAACGTCATGAAAAGAGCTTAGGGCACCTATCATGTCTTAAGAAACAAATTACATTGAAAACTGTTATTTTAAAAGAAAAGTCGGTAGATTTCTTGCACCAAAATGAAATTGATCGGGAAAAAAAAACGTTGGGTTGCAGTACTCGAACGAATAATCAACATAATTCATTTTTTAGCGAGGCAATGTCTGGCTTTTCGGGGAAGATCTCAAAAAATTTACGATTCTGATAATGGTAATTTTTTAAAGCTGGTTGAATATACCTCTAACTTTGATAATGTGCTTGCGGAACACATTGCCCTTATTCAAAAATCTGAGTCACGCCTAACTCATTATCTTGGCCATAATATTCAGAATGAAATAATACAATTATTGGGAGAAAGAATAAAAAAAAGCTATTGTTTTGGAATTGACACAATCTAAATATTTTTCCATTATTTTAGATTGCACTCCAGATATTGCACACGAAGAACAATTATCGGTTGTCGTACGGTACGTTCTTTTAAATACAAGCAACAACAAGGCTGAAGTAAAAGAACACTTTCTGGGTTTTTTTTCCTATAACAGACACTACTGGCCTGGGCTTAACTCAATTTTTGTTAGATTGTTTAATCTCTTTATGGATATGTCAAAAGCATTTGACCACGTAGACCATAATATCCTCTTAAATAAACTAGAACAATACGGAGTCAGAGGGACTGCATTAAATCTTATAAAATCATACCTGAAAGATAGGGTGCAAATAACTCAAATAACAAGAATATCGAATGAAACAAAATATGAACAAACGTTTCAGTCCAAGCCTAAAGCAGTTAAGTATGGGGTGCCTCAAGGAAGTATTCTTGGGCCACTTTTGTTCATAATATATATTAATGACATCCCAAAAGCCATAAACCATGACATGATATTATTTGCAGATGACAGTACGGCTATTTTCACTGACGAGGATCAAGATGAATACGAAATTAATGTTAATAATTCCCTAGAATCCATCATAAATTGGTTAAATGTAAACAATCTTAAAATTAACTTAGAAAAAACTTGTTACATGTCTTTTGCTAACATAAATAAAAAACCAAAAAACCTCAACATAAATTACGAAGGTAAAACTGTTAAGGAAGTAAAGTCCACCAAATTTCTTGGCATACATATTGACTCCGGACTAAACTGGAAAATTCAGGTTGACCATGTTTGCAAAAAACTAAATCAATTTTCATATGCCCTCTATATGTTAAGAAAAGTTTCAAGCGAGAGTACTTTATTAAGTGTTTACCATGCATATGTAGGCTCTATACTAAAATATGGTATTTTATTCTGGGGTAATTCAACGAACAGAGAGTGTGCTCTAAAAGCACAAAAAAAGTGCATTAGAAGCATATGCGGACTTAGACAAACCGATTCATGTAGACCAGCTTTCAAAAGGTTGAAAATCTTATCTCTACCTTCACTATACATATTTGAAGCGGCAATGATGATAAAAAACGATATAAATAACTATGAAACGTTGAGAAGTGCGAGACACAAAACAGAACTTAGAGGTATTAAATGTAGAACAGTTAAATTTAAATCAAGTGTATTTGGTATAGGAACTAAAATCTATAATAAACTCCCGAACTATATTAAGAATATAGCATCATCAAATATGTTTAGATTAAAGCTTAAAGAATTTCTCATATATAGAACATATTATTCAGTTAACGAATTTCTGAATGACCATAATACTGAATAAAATTATTTTGACTTATTGATTGTTAATTATATGACCGTAAAATTTATATTTCATAATTAATGTAGTATGAAATTGACTAAAACTTGACATGTTATACTTATTTTATTTTTTTACTTATTTAATGTAAACTGCATGACCGTAATAATTATCTCTATTAATAAATGTAAGATGACGTCGGCTAAAAATTGACATTTTAAATACAATAACGAATGTTAAAATGTGGTTCCAACCAATGCAATGGACAATAACCGCCAAAAATTAAGAGAGTATCTGTTTTATTATTAATTATTTTTAACATAGCCGATAACATTGAGTACCGAACAGACAAATATTGTACACCCTATGGGTATGTCTCAGTGACACTATCAAGCTTATTATAAGAACTGTATTTTCACCTGTGACAAACAATAAATAAATGAATATGAATATGAATATGAATCTCAAACGAAATTGACATACAAGATATGCGTGGTCAAGGTTATGATAATGGTGCAAACATGAAAGGGAAACATATAGGTCTACAAAAACGAATTTTAGTTTTAAACCCGCGCGCATTTTATGTACCTTGTGCGGCACACAGCCTAAATTTGGTAGTGAATGACGCTGCTAAAAGTTCATTAGAAATTGTCAATTTCTTTTCAATTGTGCAGGAAATTTATGATTTTTTTTTCTGCGTCAACAGCACGTTGGCAAATACTTGCTAAAGAAGTGCCAACTTTAAGTCTAAAACCACTCTCAAATACTCGATGGGAGAGCAGGGTTGAAGCAGTAAAAGCTCTACAGCTTGGCAAAAAAGAGTCTGGAAAAAATGAGGGCGCCTGCTTAGCAGGTATGGCCACCCTGTATACTAGGACTAAAAGTGATAAGATACTTGTTGTTTTAATCCATAAACACGAGATCCCGGAAATTCTCACCAATCAAGATTTCAAGACTTGATAGGCACACAGTCTTTTACTTTCATTGTATTTAGTAGATTGCGCATTATTTCGCTGGAATAACCTTTTATCTAAGAGTGCCATCATAATAACATAATGCGAACTTGTTCAGTTTAAAAATTAATTAAATTACACTCAGGGATTGCTGATTGAACCCGATACAACCGAACAAGACATAATGTTCAGCAATCGCATTTGCGGCCACCATCTAGGGTATTCACAACCATTCGATGGTTGGTATGCCTGTATCAAATTTGACATGAATGATACTGAACGAATCCTGTTAATGCTGACAGTTTATCGACAAAAAGGCGACTTACAGCTGCTTACTTTCGGAAACTAATCGGAAGTCAGAGAGTACCTATAACATGTCGCATTCGAAAGGTACAGGCAATATCGAATAAACTTGAACAGTTGACTAATGAAAGCGTCAGGTATGTCTATGTGGGGTACATAACATTATCACTATTCACATGACAATGAAAATGAAATAACACGCTAAAATTTAGATTTTATTTAAAAAGAAAAACGTGACATAACATCATTCTTGTATTCCTTTTCGGTGCTATGATCTCTCTCTCTGATTTCCATTAACACTGATGTGTCAGTTTTACATTTCTTATTTATGAAATCTAAATAGTGTAAAAATCTTTCTTACACGTTTACGGCTCCCATTACAACCCGTCTCCTCAAACTATAGGTAATATATTACGTAGAATAGGCACCTGAAAAATAATAAATATAAATTATGCTTTTTTTACTGTGGTATGCGATAATAGCATCAAAAAAAAAATACTTGCCTGTTTCGTTATAGTGTTGAACTTTTTGTCTAATTGCACACAGATAAAAATCGTCTAATTCTTTCTTCCGCCAACTGTTTTGGTGTTCCTCCAGGTGTAGAAAAAAATCCTTAATTTTTTTCACCTTCATTAACAATTTCTCTAATTGTACTGTGAGATTTACCTAAAAAACATAAAGACAATCATATTAATTCCATGTAGGTACATTTTTCAATTTCAAGTATCAAACATCAAGAGTTAACGTACACGTGATTTGTCAAACAAGAAAACATAACCTCAATAATCTATTAGTAAATAAAACAATAAAATGGCTTGAAACTTATAATACCGATAAAACTTAGTATTAGAAAGAAAAAACAATGACTGGCATTGAATAAAAGATAAATTTCTTGGATAAATACCTGTCGTGTCAGCAGTTCTTTCGTAAACATTGTCAATCGGAGACAAAATTTGTTCCGCTTCAGATTCCGCCAAATTTCTGACGAAAACCTAGTATATCATAGCTCACACCACTACTCCTTATTGTCTTATTCATTTTTTATATGTTCAAAAGCATTAATAATAGATAGTTAATTAGAAATAACTAAAATACAACTAGGAACATAACACAATGACAGATTAGCTACTTGTTGATGATAAACAAAGCACTGTTGCCACCACAAAAATATTTTAGTTCCAATGGATACCACGACAGACTCTTTTTTGCCAACCTATACGTTTTGAACTGGGAAAAGTGTATGATGCCTTGTTTACTATATATTCTGATAGAAGCAAAGATGCAGAGTCAAGAAATATGGCAAATTCATTACTGGCAAAAATTAAGTCGTTTAAATTCATCTGCTCTCTGCTTATTTGGTTTGAAATTTTAAGCAAGATAAATATAGTTAGCAAGGCCCTTCAAAAGTCAGACGTTGTATTGTCAGAAGCGGTGAAAATGATTAATAATGCAAAAATAAGTTTGTCTGAATTTCGTAATGAGCCCGCTTTTGAGGAGCTCCTTAACAGGGCGAAAACTGTAGCGGAAGAAGTCGAGGCAATAGTAGAATTTCCCACACCTGCACGCCCTCGCGCTCGTAAAAGGTTTTTTAATTATGAGGCGGAGGATGAACCGATAACAGACGCGAAAACACATTTTAAAGTAAATTTTTACTACTATTTGTTAGACACCGCAATTACTAAGTTCGACGAACGGTTCGAACTTTTGAATGAAAATAATGAAACTTTTTCATTTCTTCAAAAATTGAAACACTGGAAAGATTTGGACTCTGATACAAAAAAAACACATTGCTCTAATTTAGAAAATAAACTTTGCCATGCTGGCTCTTCAGATGTAGAACAGTTCGAGCTCTATAATGAAATCGAATTATTACCGATGTTTATTGATGATTCCACTACGCCGTTGGATATTTTAAATTACTTGTTTACAAATAAATTAATTTCAGTGTTCCCAAATCTGTCCACAGCACTGAGGATATACCTGACACTTCCAGTCACGGTCGCACATAGCGAAAGGTCATTTTCTAAACTAAAAATAATTAAAAACTACCTTAGATCAACATTGTCGCAAAGTAGATTGACAAATTTATCGTTAATAAGTATTGAACATGAAATTAAAATTGAAGTTAGTGACATTTTTAAAGATTTCGCTAATGCAAAAGCTCGAAAAGTAACTTTTTTGTAAATACATTTGTGTGTACGAGCGTCCTGTTATGTACTTAACTATAATAGTTTTTAAATTAAATATTTTTGAAAGAACTACAAAGTTGTGATTTTTTTATTCTTATAACCCCTTCCTTCCTAAAAAAACTTATTGCTTCCCGACATCATTTAAAACTGCACCATTTGCATCCGAATTTCCGTTTGAAAATATAACTATGTATTAGTATTCCATTTTGACCCCGCTCCTACTAGACTAGAGGGCGCCAGGGTACTGGTTGCACACGGGCGCCACAAGGGCTAGAGACGCCTCTGATTGTTTTTTCTAGTGAAATGTAACTAATGGATTTTATTTTGTTGCTGACTCTCTCTGCTAAAACAAGCTGCAGTATGAGCAGCAACAAATCTTCACTGTAGTTTTTCCACGGAAAAATCATTAGTTAAGCAGGCGTGGCCAGTTTTTTTGTAAACCGATCTCCAACTTCTCTTGACTTCCGGTTTTTATTTTGTTGCTGACACTCGGCTAAAACAAGCTGCACTATGAGGAGCAACGAATTTTTACTATAGTTTTTCCGCGGAAAAATCGTTAGTTAAGCTAGCGTGGCCGGTTTTTTTGTAAACCGATCTCCAACTACTCTTGACTTCCGGTTTTTATTTTGTTGCTGACTCTCTCTGCCAAAACAAGTTGCATTATGAGGAGGAACAAATTTTTACTATAGTTTTTTAACGGAAAATTCGAGAGTTAAGCTGGCGTGGATATTATTTATTTTGACATAATTAAAAAAAAAAAAACTATTTTTTTATTTTTTCTTCTTAGCATCTATTAGCAACAAACTGACCCCTATTCGCTTCATCGATCAGTCCAAATTTAGTGATTTCCACGCTATCTTAATGTAAAGTTAGCGTTGTTGTGTTTGTAGAAATGAAAGATAATGTTGAGTAGACTTGGTTTAATCAGACTAGGATCACAGTTTCACAGAGCACGTTCAGTCGTGGTATTTCAGACGGGATCCGACATAGCAGTGTCGGACCGATGCAGAGCGGAACCATAGATTATTATCTAGTGGTGTACATACTAACTAATTACTAAATAGTGATGTTACAACATCCCCCTTGTTGAGTTCAAATTAAACCCCTGACAAACAATTAATAAGATGTACATTGACAAGTGACTCTACCTACATGACGACATGCTCTATGATACTTATAGTTATATTAAAACTAGACAACATTCTTATTAATACTAAGTTACATTTAATCTAGACAACCTTCTTAATACTACTTAGTTAATAGTTAATCTATTTCGTCTATTAACCTTCTTGGTGGTTTTACAATTCGACCTGACCTGGTTGTTATGCTTGAGGATATATGAGATGAGGATTCTTGAAGTCTTGACTCCTGTCTGTCACCTTCCTCTCTCTCCTGCGACGAGTTGGATTGCATAGGAGGGTTTGCATAGTTTTGGGAATACTTATGTCTTAAGTGTATTCTATTTCTCCTATACTGTACACCATTGACATCCTCAACAACATACGACCTATTGTTCATCAATCTTTGTTTGACAACAGCTTGTTCCCAGTTACTTTTGGATTTCTTTTAAAATAGACATGGTCATTGTAATGTAACATCGACATTGACTTAGTATTTTTATCGTAATTCCTAGATTTGTTTTCATCATTTTTCTTGACTGACTCTTTGTAATCCTGAAATGTTACTACTTTTGGCTTTAATCTCTTATATGATACTGGTATATTATCTCTCAAGTTTCTTGACATTAACAATTGAGCTGGTGATGACAAATTATTTTTTGGTGTATTTCTATACTGTAATAAAGCTATGTATGGATCTGTTTTGTTTTCTTTACATTTCCTTAACATGTTTTTTATTATTTTTACTGAACTTTCAGCTTGACTATTAGACTGTGAATGATATGGGCTAGTAACAACATGTTCTATGTCCCATTCTTGTAAGAAATTTTTGAAATCAATTGACTGAAAAGGAGGTCCACCATCTGACACCAGTGACAATGGTATTCCATGACGAGCAAAAATAGATTTTAATTGAGTAATTACATTTTGTGCCGTACTGTTTTTATTTAATAATGCTATCTCTATGTATTTTGAGTAATAATCTGTGACAATTAAATAAACTAAACTTTCAAAATGCATTAAATCAATACCGACTTGTTGCCATGGATATTTACATATTTCAAAATTTTGTAGTGGTTCCTTTTGATTACATGGTTTGAATTTTGCACATACAAGACATTGTTCGACTAAATTCTTAATTTCACTTGACATATTTGGCCAATACAAAGATTCTTTAGCTATTTTCAGACATTTATTTATACCTTGGTGACCTTGATGTATTTTTTCTAACATTTCTTTATACATTGACTGTGGTACTATTAATTTTGAACCTTAGAACACTAAATCTTTTATTACATGTACTTCACCTTGAATATTCCAATATGGTTTGACTAATGAACTGACATTGTTCTTGTTTTTAGGCCATCCTTCATTATAATATTTTTTTAATAATTGTAAGGATTCATCATTTTTGGTTTCCTGTGCCAATTTTGTGCTGTATTCCTTTGTTATTGCTAAATTAGCATACATTAAATTGACATGACAAGACATTTCTGACTCATTTTCAGGTGTGTAATGGTCTTTCAAAGCTGCCCTTGACAAAGTGTCTGATATATACATTTCTTTACCTGGTACATGTATTACTTCTAAATCATACTTTTGTACAGTTAACATCATACGCTGTAATCTAGCGGGAACATCATGCAATGGCTTTTTGAATAAATAGACTAATGGCTTGTGATCAGTATGTACTGTGACTCTATTGCCATATACATACTGGTGAAATTTTTCACAACCAAATTGAATTGCTAGTAGCTCTTTTTCTATCTGCGCATATCTTTCCTGGGTTTCAGTTAAAGTTTTTGAACTGTATGCAATAGGTTTGTTTTTCTGTAAAATGACTGCTCCTAAAGCTGATTTTGACGAATCAACTGACAAGACTAATGGAATCTTAGGATTGTAATGAGCTAAAACTGGTGAGTTTGTAATCTCATCTTTCAGTTTTTTGAGAGATTGACTATGATTCTCATCCCAAGTCCAGACTGAATCTTTTTTCAAAAGATTTCTTAATATTTGTGTTTTTTCTGACAAGTTACTAATAAAAGGTCCTAAATAATTAATCATACCTAATATTCTCTGTAACTCTTTGACATTTTTTGGTGTGGGCATATTGACAATGGCTTTGACTTTTTCCTGATCTGCCCTGGCACCATCTTTACTGAAGACATAACCCAAAAAACATACTTCTGTGACTGAAAATTTACATTTTGACTTGTTAAGTTTTAAATTGACTTGACGAGCTCTTTGCATGACTTTGTGTAATCTTTCATTATGAACTGACTCATTTGGTCCATAAACCAAAATATCATCTATGAATATTAAGACTCCTTCGATATCACCAAATAGATTCATCATGACTCTTTGAAAGATTTCAGACGAGGCATTTATGCCATATGGTAATCTTAAATACTTATATCTACCAAATGGTGTTTGAAAGGTACATAATTCAGAACTGTATTCATCCAGACGTAGCATCCAGAAACCCGAAAATGCATCTAAATGAGAAAAACATACAGCCCCTTCGAGCTGAGACCTAATCTCATCAATTGACTTAAGTGGATAAAATTCTCTCATGATGTTTTTATTCAAATTTCTAGGGTCTAGACAAATTCTTAACTGACCTGAACTTTTTACAGTTATGACGACTGAGTTAACCCACTCTGTTGGTTTTGTAACCTTCTCAATAACTTGCATCTCCATCATGCGATCCAACTCTTCGTGTAATCTCCCTTGTAACGCGAATGGAACTTTCCTGGGCGGATCAACACATGGTACTGCATCAGGCTTGAGTTTAAGATGACAGACTGGAGGTAGACATCCAAGTCCCTGAAAAACATCATTATATTGTGTAAGAATTTGTTTACAAAAATCCTGCTTTAATATTGAAAAGACACGTCTTATTATTCCTAACCTTTTATGAAAACTTTAGTGGTTACTATAATAAAACAAGACATCTAATCTAATACAATTATCTTTTATTGTTACACTCTTATAAACAGCCATCTTAGGCAAAATCTAAAATCCCAGAGAGTGAACAAAACTAAAGATGTGACAGACATCATGTTCACAGATAATTAATATCTTAACACTCCCCCTCAATTTTATGTTTGTGAAAACTTACAAATTGCTTCTATAAATAAATGAAAATAAATTCTACCAAACTTTAACTTTAACATGGCAACACAAACTTAGTAATATTTAAATTCTTGAAATTGCAACACTAAAACTGACATATATAAGTTTTGACAGATAATTTTGACAGGCTAGTGACAAGTGACAACATAACCTTAAAATATAAACAATGCAAACATTCTATGAAAAACAATGTTACAAAACTAACAGCTTGTCACGAAAATAGCAAAACTTAACACTACACAGTGGTTTCGTCATAATGTCCGAAGTATTTTCACTGGTACTTACGTATTTAACAATCAAAAAATTTTGGTTTACAATGTCTTTTATGAAATGATATTTAATGTCTATGTGCTTGGAATGTTTTGTATTTTCACAATTATGTATCATTTTTATTGCACTCTGATTGTCCACATAAAGCACAATATTACACTTTTCATTAAAGTCAACTGATAATCCTTTCACAAATAACAAATCACTGACACAACTTGCAGCAGCTATGTATTCACTTTCAGCACTGGAGAGAGATACAGTCCTCTGCTTTCGTGATGACCATGCAATTAGGTTCCCTTGGTGATATATTAGTGCTCCACTAACACTTTTTCTTGTGATCTTATCACCTGCCCAATCGGCATCTGAAAATGCTGAAATATTAGAACATTTATTAGTGTTTTCTTCTTTCTCTTGACAATAGTATGTCAACTCTTTATTAATTGTGCCCTTCAGATAGCGTAATACACGTTTTGCAGCTGTCCATAAGCTTCTCGTGGGTTTATCAAGATATCGACTGAGGAATGAAGTTGCAAAAGTGATGTCCGGTCTGCTTATTGTAGCCAGGTAAGTTAAACTTCCAATTAATTCTCTGTAAGGTATATCACTAATTATTTCTTCTGTTTCAGGTACTTGAAAATTGTTTTCCATCGGCGTCTTCACTTCTTTACAATCTTGCATCTTATACTTTAGTAATAAATTTTTAATAAACAGTTTTTGTGATAATTTCAATGTATTATCATTTCTCATAATTTCAATTCCTAAGAAGTTAGATACTCTTCCCATATCTTTAGCTTTAAATTCTTCTTGCAATTTTCTTGATATTTTATTTATTTCACTACTCTTTCCCATCAGTAAAATATCATCTACAAATAATATGAGCCATATATCTTTTCCTATGTATAAACATATATCATATTTTGATCTTTTCATGTTTATTGTTTGACAGAAATTATCAAATCTTATATTCCAACATTTTGGTGACTCTTTCAATCCATATAAAGCTTTTTTAAGTTTCAGAACAGTTCCTTCTTGTTTATTTTCCAAACTTATTCCCTCTGGAACTTTGATGTAAACTTCTGTGCTCAAATTTCCATTTAGAAATGCTGTAGGTATGTCCAACTGCTTTGTTTCCCAGTTATTATTTATTACTTCTGATAATCCCATTCTTATGGTAGTTATGTTGGCTACAGGGGAATAAACATAATCTTCTGTGTACTGTTGAAATCCGCGTGCAACTAATCTTGCCTTTTTAGTTCCATCCGATTTTGTTTTGAAAATCCATTTTGTGTCAATAGCACTTTTTCCTTTTGGCAATTCTGATTCTATCCATGTGTTTTGTTCCTTTAATGACTTAATCTCTTTATCTATTGCTGTTTTCCATTCTTTATCTTGTTGAATGGCTTCTGTGTATGTGACAGGATCGCTTTCACTTGAAAGTAAACAATAATCTTCATATGTATTTAAATCAAATTGTTTAGGCTTTTTTACTTCTCTTCCACTTCTTGTTCGCTTGATTTCTTCGTTTTGTTTTTCTGGAGTGGAGTAATTATTCTCTTCTGGATCATAAAAACTTTCTTCTTCTTGTATTGATTCTGAATACTTTGTTTCTTTTATTATTTGTTTTTCTTTTGGTTTCACACACATTTCTTTCTGAATTTCATTTTCTTCTAAGTATCCTTTTATATTTTTGTTTTGTTCTTCATGTTGATATTTTATGTTTGTTTCATCAAATCTTACATCTCTTGAGACAAATATCTCATCAGTTTTTGGGTTCCATAAGGTATATCCATTCATAGAATATCCTATCATTCGAGCTGGCACTGCTCGTCTTGACCATTTATCCTGTTTGGGCATAATATGTGCCCATGCTTTGCATCCAAAAACTTTGATTTTATTTAAAATTAATTCCTTGTTCTTGATCCTCGCAGGTACTTGATAATTTATTGAAGAACATGGCGATCGGTTGATAAGAAAAGTAGCCGTTAAGATTGCTTGACCCCATAGGTGTCTTGGTAGATTTGATTCATCTAACATGGTTCTCGCTTTATCATATATTGTCCTGTTCATACGTTCAGCTTTCCCATTTTGCTGTGGGCTATATGGCTGCGTGTATTCAATTTTGATACCTTTTTCATAACAAAACTTTTTGAGACTTTCCGCTGTGAATTCCCCTCCATTATCACATCTGATCCTTTTCACTTTTATCCCATCTTGCCTCTCTTGTTCTATTATATAATTGATTAATTTATCTGTGGCTTCATTTTTGCTTTTTAACAAATACGTCTGAGTATAATGAGAATAGTCATCTGTTATTGTTTGGAAATATTTATATCCTTGTTTAGTTGCTACTCTTGCTGGTCCAGCAATATCAGTGTGTATTAAATCTCCTATCTTACTTGACCTTGGACTTTGTAATCTGTTAAATGGTAGTCTGGTTGATTTTGACCTCATGCATGCTTCACACACTTCCTTACTGTATGGCAATCCTAATATAGCTAGATGTTTTCTACACATATGACCCATTCTTTTGTGCCATAAGTCATTATCTTCTTGTATCACATTACATTCATCTTTATCTTTTATTTTTATTGAGAAGGTATATAACATATTCCTCTTTTCTCCAAAATATTTCTTTTTACCTGCAGTTATTATTAACTTATCCTTTTTGAAAATTACTTGCTTTTCTCGTTCTGCTAATTTATTGACCGACATTAAATTGTTACTGATTCCCGGTACAAGTATGACTTCCAGTCTTAATGGTTCATTTTTGTAATATCCATCAAGATATCCTGATTTATGTGCTGTCAGTATTTGGCCATTAGCAATTTTGATTTCTAATTTCTGTGACAGTTGCTTGACATCTGTGAGGTATTTCTCATAAGATTCTTTTATGAAATGCTGAGTAGCTCCTGAATCCACAACAAATGTTAATATTCCATCATTACTATTACATACAAGTGCTTCATTTGAGGCAATAAAAATTGGTTGACTTTCAGCAGGATGAGCAGTTCCTCCACGAGTTCTTGGTCCTCGATATCCTCTTCCTCTGCCTCGTCCTCTACTGTAGCACTCATAGGACTTATGTCCCCTCTTTTTACATTTATAGCAGGTTATATTCGATATAAAAGATGTATGTGGCTCGTTTGTAACTGTTTCTTTTCTTATTTCATGATCAAGTAATTTAGTTTTTACAAAATCTATTTTTATTTCAGTGTTCACCGCATCCAAAGCTGTAATTATGTGGTTGTATTCTTCACTCAGTCCTGTTAATAGATAGCATACTTTGTCTGTATCATTAATCTTGTCTCCTGATACCTCTAGATCTCTGATTAAGTTATCAAAGTTTGAAAAATACTCTTGAAGATTTCCTTGCTGTTTCAAGTTTAGAAGTTTTCTTCGCAAACTTAATTTGGAGATTACACTTTTTCTTTGGAATGTACTTTTCAAAGTGGATATCATATCCTTTGCGTTAACGCATTCTTTTATCAGATTTAGATGCTGATCCGTTAGACATTGAACAATAATGTTTCTTGCTTTTGCATCGTCTTGTTTATTACAGTCTTCGATTTTTGGTAACGACACAACTTCACTTAATCCCTTTTCTTCTAAAATACAATTCACCCTGAACATCCAATTGTCGAAAGCTTCTGGATTTAGTTGGGGAAAATTGTAAAACAACTTAGTTTGCTGCCCGGCCATTTTCTTTTCTTCGTTACGCTTTTGTTGCATAAAATTAAATCTTTGAAAATCTCGACAATCTACTTCCTACTCGACACTATTTGGCGTCTGGGCCCATAACCTATGAAAACTTTAGTGGTTACTATAATAAAACAAGACATCTAATCTAATACAATTATCTTTTATTGTTACACTCTTATAAACAGCCATCTTAGGCAAAATCTAAAATCCCAGAGAGTGAACAAAACTAAAGATGTGACAGACATCATGTTCACAGATAATTAATATCTTAACACCTTTCACATGTTGGTAGACCAAGAACATTTGGACAATCTAAATCTGCTATTATAAACATTATAGATTCGACGACATCATTATTATTAACGCTTAATTTACAATTTATGTTCACTTTGCCTAGAATCGGAATGGATTTTCCACCAAATCCTGTGACATTTATTTGACATTTGACAAATGACACTTTTGACAGGTTATAAAATGTTTGCTTCTTTTTTTTTTTTTTTTTAATTTATTCCTGACCATGGATACATGTCCTTCAGTCGTAATCATTAAACATACTACTCTTATTCTCAGCTAAGTACATCTGAGAGGCGATGAAATTATCTCATTAATAACAATAAAATATTAGTTAAATATCTCAATAAAAATACATAAAACAATAACAAGTTCATCAAAAGTGTTTACCGCTCATACGAGCTAAGTACATCTGAGAGGCGATGCAATTATCTAATTAATAACAACAAAATATTAGTTAAACATACAAAAAAAACAATCTAATGAACCCCGAAACAATTAAATTTTTTCTACAGTGTTCAGTAAATATCTAAATAATGAATTGAAATAAACTGTGTTGGAAAGTAATTCCTGAACGTGGCGGGGAACACATAAAAGAGTTTTGTTCTGCTATATCACTAATTTCACTGACAAGTAACAGTCTTTGCATGTCGAACGATTCACAGTCTAACGTGTTTTATATCCGCATTTTCTTCAGAACAATAGGTACATTTGCTTTCACTGATGAATCTTAGCTTCAATGTCTTCAGTAATTACTTTAAAATATGTATTTATGTTTTTGTTGTATTCTCTTCCGTTTCATCTTCACATTCTTCATCTTCAAAGTTTTCATGTGATTCGTTCTCAATTAGTAGCAAATCATAGAAGATCTCGTCGTGGAATAAAGCAGCTGTTTCAATGTTAACATTTTCGTAGAAATCTGAACTGTTAACATCAATTTCTTCAACATTATTTGGTTTTTCATCCATATCTTGAATTATATTAATAAATATAAAATTATTGAAAACTTTTTGTATCTTTCCCGCCAATCACCATTTTCCTTCCTAAAATGTTTGCTTTGACATAATGTTGACATCTGCACCTGAGTCTATGATGCATTTAATTTGTTTATTTCCTACTACTAGGTTAATTTCCCATGACTGTTTTGCATGGTTACTATCTACAGTGTTGACATTCTTTACTGTATGACTTATATCTGAGTGACTGACTAATGATCCGTTGTGTGTAGTGATGGGCAGTGGATAAATACTCGGATGATAAATACTCGAGTTTTTATCCGAAACACTCGTTTTTACTCATTTTTATCGGATAAATACTCAAAATGATGGATAAATATCTTTTTTGCGCATCGGATGATTATTTTAAAATGTTAATGACTTTTATTGTTATTTAGGCTTTTCAAAATACTACGTTATTACATTATTTAGTTCTAATGTCAATTGCCAGGGCTGTAATTGTGTCAGAAGTCCAAACGTCTCTAATAGAGCATGCTCTTTAGATACAAATTTAGAATCTTTCTTTGTTGAGAGTGTAGAGAATAGCCACATAATTGATTATCTCTGTGAAGAGCTTCTAAAAGTCAAAAAAATGCGGCGAAGACAAGTTTGTTGTTGTTGTTTGCCAACGCTATAATCACGCAAAGGGCTTTTCAATTAGTTAAAGGTGTTGAGCCCTTAAACTGCGCAGCACACCCTAGTAATTTACTGGCTCATGGTGCACTGAAATGCGGTAGTTTCAAAAATGTATGCAGATATGATAAAATCTTTAATAAAAAACAATTGGTTGTCTGTAAAGTCGGTATACGGACGATAATTTTACGTGATAATGTCTAAGTCTCTTTTACTCGGATGTATTGACCGATGGAGTGGAAGAGAGATAGATTTCACAAGTCAAATGCTAAGGCCGATCGTGCCTCTCTATCGCTTGTTTCGCGCTCTCGCTTACACGCTCGGTTCAGGCGAAACGTGATAATGCGTCATGCTTTTCCGTGCGTTCAGCCGGCGTTCATCGATTTATAAGTCAAAAAATCACAAGAACTAAACCCAAAAACCACGATCGAAGCTACAACAAATCGTAAAACAAAAGGTAACGGAAGAAAAGTTAAACCTGCCATGCTACACAAAATAGGGCAGCTATCTACGATCACTAAGGAGTATGAAAAATAGAAAAGCCGCTCTCTCAGCGTACGCAAAAGAAAAATATATCGTCAAGTCAAATGCTACGAGCAGCTTTGCTTGACGATAACTTTTGGGATTAGCTATATCAATGCATATCTGTTTTTGGACCCATAACAGAACCTGTCTTTCAACAAGAGTCCAACAAATGCAATACACTTCTAGTGTTTATAATATTTAAGGATATGAAATCAACACAAAATGGGTTATATTTATAGACAGATACTGATAATGAGTCATGGATATGAGAAAATCTGAAAGCAGGTTTCAGTAAATTTTACAATTGTGTAGATCGCCTGGAAGATACGTTGGAGCATAGAGTGGAGGTTTGCCCTGCTTGGGCGGAGCAACGCCGTATCCTCGTAGAGGCGATTGGCGGCGGCGATCTCTCGCGTCCGGCCCTGGCCCTGGCCCTCGCGTCGCTTGGCCATGGTATGGAGCGAGAGGGCATAAGAAGCTCTCATCTCATTCTGCGAAGAAGTAAGGCTCGCAAAGGAGGAGGTGGAGCGCGTTAGGGAGAGTCAGTCTGTGCGTCCTCATGTCCCTAGCCACCGTAGGAGGAGACGCCCCGGGCGTCGGGAGTTCATTGTGGACTCTTGGCCACAGGCTTGCGGGCGGCGAACCACCCATTGCTCGCCACGGTAAAGAACAGGCCCGTGTCGACGGCGAATTGTGTTCCACGCGCGCCTCAAAGAGATCCGCGAGGACCGATGCCTGCCAGGGTTGCGGATCTGTTTAAAAGAGGTACCCTGGCACAAGCAACTAAAAGGAACACAGGTGGGTTTTAGTCGGTAAAAGTCTGACATGTCTTTCATATTGGCGATAGCAGTGGTGGCCCGGTGGTATCAGCCCCGACTTACAACTTGTAGGACGTGGGTTCGCACTCAGGCAGGCGCTTTACTTGTGGTAAATAATTACATCACCACTGGTCTCAAAACTGCATATTGCTCGCTGAATCCATATCCTACAATGTCGACAACCTCGCGAACCAAGTCATTTGATTTGTTTATCTTTCTCGACTTTCACGAGGTAGTTTTTTTTTATTATTACAATGATTTAAGCGTTACTCAAATAGTTTCTACCTACCCCCATGGGAGAAAGGCATGAGTTCATGTATGTATGTGAAAAACCAATGTACAAAATATGTATAATTTTATCTCACTTTGACAGTGATTGACTAACTGTATTCATAATTGAATGAAATTATTGTCAATATCGGCGTTTTGTAATTGTTAAAATGATTAATAAGGTACGATACCAATCTGCATTGCCTATTTTTCATTAATTTTAATCCTTTTGTTAGTAAAATGACAAAATTTACGTTACGAAAACATAAAATAGTATTTATCCGCTGTTTTGGATAAATACTCAGTAAAAACGGATATTTATCGAGTATTTATCCATTTTGAGTATTTATCTGGATAAAAGCCCAACACTAGTTGTGTGTCTGTGAAAACTGTGAATGATGACGACTGTTTCTAAGTCTATGACATTGTGTTTTGTTGTGTAATCCCTCAGACTTGTGACTGTTTACATCATTGAGATGTAAATATGGACTCTGACATTTTCTTTTTTGACTATTTGACTTGACGATGGATCTCTCAGATATGTGACTATTTCATCATTGAGATGTTAATTATTTTCAGTACATCTCTCAGATACATCACCACTTTCATCACAGAGATAAAAGGAATGGGGACGTTGACTTTTGGACTTGACGTTGGATCTCTCAGACTTGGCACTGTTCTCATCATTGGGATACGGTGACTGTGACTGTCCCATCTGAAATACCACTGCTGCTGTGTTTTTGTGTCCGTGTCTACTGCTCTGACTGTGTGAGTGAGACTGACTATGTGTTGCTGTGTAATGACTACTTGATTGACTACTATGTGCATTATGATCCACATGATTATCTGAATGACTTTTACTCGACTTTAATTGACTGTTCAACATGCCAACAAAATATTCTTGACTACTATTATCTGAATTAAACGATTGCAACTGACTAACTTTTTTATTCTTGAGACAATATTTAGCAAAATGACCAAAAGATTTACATGACCTGCATTGAACGCCTTTAGCTGGACATTTGTAGCGATGAGACTGCCCACAGCGGCTGCATGTCTTCGAGTTGCTGATGTGGTCGCTGTTTGAAGCTGATGCTGACTTGCGACTGCTCGAAGCTGACTGGCGACTGCTCGACCTGCGACTGGAAGCTCGCTGTTGACCATCTTGTCGACTACGGCTCCTCCGACTGAGATGCATGACGTTTTCACTGGCGACACTGGTACCTTTGACGATTTTTTCAGCATCCTGCTGAGCGATTATGAGTGTCCTCGCCAGCTCTTGCATTCTCTGATATGTCAAATCAGGTTCTTGCAGTAACCTCTGACGTACATGTGACGAATCTATATTGAGGTTTGCTATAAAAATATCTCTGATTAACGACTCCCTGAGCGTGCCAAACTCACATTCTCTGCTTTTATTTTCCAAATCCGTGAGGAATTCGTCGATGTTTTCGGATTTTTCCTGCCTACGTGTGAAGAATAGGTATCTACACATCGTCACATTTTTTCTTGGTTCAAAGAATTTGTCGAATTTGGACTTGACTTCCTGGAGTGTGCTTCCATCAATCTTTAAGTTAAATGTGTTAAATATATTGAGACCACGCTCACCAATTAAATGCAGTAGAATGGCAATTTTCCGCTTCTCGCTTGACTTGTCCAGGCCTGTGGCTAGCAAATATAGTTCCAGCTGCTGCCACCATCTTTTCCATGCCTCCGCATTATTATTTGCTGGATCTGACGAAATATGGAGTTTTTTCAGACGCGTGCTTAATGTTTGGTCATGTCCGCCATCATTGTCGTCACTCGTGGCTTGGTTCGGCATTTTCTGGACCGATCTTCTTTATTTCTTTTTTCTTACACGACTTCTGACACCATGTTGTGTTTGTAGAAATAAAAGATAATGTTGAGTAGACTTGGTTTACTCAGACTAGGATCACAGTTTCACAGAGCACGTTCAGTCGTGGTATTTCAGACGGGATCCGACATAGCAGTGTCGGACCGATGCAGAGCGGAACCATAGATTATTATCTAGTGGTGTACATACTAACTAATTACTAAATAGTGATGTTACAACAAGCGTTATTGCCGATTTTTTGTGATCGGGTGGAGCAAAAAAAATAATTTTCTAGCAACTAATTAGCAACAAAAAAGCAACAAATTTCGGTGTTTTTTTTTTCAATTCCGCTAATTTTACATCGCCATTTTTTTAGACCTGGTAAATGAACACCGAATACAGGAAAATAATTTCCAACATCGTTTTTCCGTAAACCTGTGATTGGGAATGTTGGACGGAACCCATTTTGAACACGTGTTGAGGTTAATGTCGGTAAGTGTAGATATTTTATTCAATCAGTGTAAATTTAATTTAATTTTTAACTGAACTGTACATAACATTGTGATTAACTTCTTAAATACGCCAAAAGTACCTACCCAATGGTTTGGATTATTAAAAAAAAAAAAATGTTTTCTAATCATTTAGAATCCAAAGCCATTTCAAATCAAATTTACATTTAGACTCGTCACGCAAAACCTAAGGTAGGTATTTGTGCCTGTCCTAAGCCAGGAAACTATGATGGGAAAGTTACATCAAGGTAATGTGTATTTATGTGTTGTTTGGGTGGCAGGACGGCCGGCGATCGTTGTAGTGATTACGTCACTCATGCGCATATCCATGAATTTGCGGGCAGTGTGGAATAAAATCCGTTCTAAACCTTTTAGGAAAATATTTTTTTTTTAACTCGCTCTGTTATTTTATATTTAAGTCAAATTACCCATGAAGTGACAACGGTGTTCACCCTTACATCCTGTATATAGATATTCGTTTATCATGTCAATACATTTTGTGAGATCAGTATATCAGACTATAGTCATCGGAACATACATCCTTGTTTAACGATACTATTGTGTTATAAGTAATTTGTGTCAAATAAAACTACAAAGTTCACTTTGTAGTTTTATTTGAAACAAATTCTGAACCCCAGTGAATTCTGAACTGAAGTTCAGATTTTGTAATTAAAAAGAGACTAAAATTCATGTAAACCATTTCAAACAGCCATAAGCTCGGCTAGCGTGTCATAAAATAAACTCGGATCCGATTGAGGTTTTTTTGAACTAAGTTTCATTTGTTTCCAAGGATAATATTGTCCCTTTCTTCGTATTTATTATAATATTTGTACTTACAAATCTTGAGTATAAAAACTTCGTTTAATGATTAAAACAAATTCATTTGATGATTTAAATTTGCTTTCGCCTATTTTTGTCGTATTCTGATAATTATATATCTACAGTAAATTGTGTTTATTTCAGCTGATATATCATCAGTACCTACGTGGCAGTACATTAAGGCATTATTACTGGTTGTTCTTTCAGAAAAACTCAAATCTATTTAAATAAAAATGAATGTTGCTAAGCGCCATAACTAGAGAAGGGCTCGACCGATTTGGCTATTTTTTTTTGTGTATTCCTTAAGGCCTTCGGTTTTAATAATTATAAAAAAAAATATGCGTGGACAATAGTAAAACCGTTACTTATCTTTTTCATATAAATAAATATACATACGATGCGACGGTATGGGTTGGGGGAGCAATAAATATAACGCGGACGAAGTCGCGGGCAGAAGCAAGTTGTATTAAATAAAAATGCTGCTCCTGTATATAAAAAGCGAAACCATTAAAATAAAATAACTCTTATTATTTCGATATTATTCATAAATATCGGATGCGCACCTCTAGTGCAGAGGCGGGCAAATTAAGAAATGCCGTGCCAGCTACGCCAGTTTCATCATAAGATGACAAAAAAGTACGTCATGACTGAACATAGTGCTGTGATGGTACTGACTTACTTTTATCGACTGTTGTTTTGAATTGTGGATTTAACGCCAAAACTGTGACACATATCGTATTATTTCTGTCATAAAAAGCAAAGCGGGCTGAAATAAAACTCCTTTATTATAATATTTCCGGTATAGTAACCTTTTAATAAAACCATATATGTTAAAAAATAAATAGTTAGTGCTTTTTCGATATAATTTCGAACTCACACTATTTTGTAGGTATTAAAGGATGATTTTGTAGCTTGGCGCTGAGGGCACGATTTTGCTTTTTTGTCGTGGCGCTCAAAAGGTTAACCAGTGTGTATACTACGTGTATGATTAATTAACTGATCCTTTTGCCTGAAATAACGGTAACAAACATCACACTTATAAGAGTTATAACTAGTGTGTTGACGAATGTCTTTTTAATATACTCTTATCCCGAAAACTGAACTGACAAACATCACACTTGTAAGGTTTTTCACCAGTGTGTATACGAATATGTTTTGTCAAGTCACCCTTTACCCTAAAACAATGCTGACAAACATCACACTTGTAAGGTTTTTCACCAGTGTGTATACGAATATGTCTTGTTAATGAATACTTTTCATAAAAAATACGTTGACAAACATCACACTTATAAGGGTTATTACCAGTGTGCATACGACTATGTCTATTTAATGTACTCTTTTCATGATAACTACGCTGACAAACATTACACTTATAAGGTTTTTCACCAGTGTGTATTCGAATATGACTTGATAAATGACACTTGATATTAAAACTACGCTGACAAACGTCACACTTAAAAGGTTTTTCACCAGTGTGTATACGAATATGCGTTGATAATTTACCCTTTGCCCTAAAACCACACTGACACACATCACACTTGTAAGGTTTTTCATCAGTGTGTATACGAATATGTTTTTTAAATGAACTCTTTACACGAAAACTACGCTGACAAACATCACACTTATGAGGTTGTTCATTAGTGTGTATACGAATATGTCTTGTTAATGTACTCTTTGCATGAAAACTACGCTGACAAACATTACACTTATAAGGTTTTTCATCAGTGTGTATACGAATATGTCTTTTGAATGTACTCTTGTCATAAAAACCGCGCTGGCAAACATCACACTTATAAGGGATTTCACCAGTGTGCATACGAATATGTCTTATTAATGTACTCTTGTCATGAAAACTACGCTGACATATATCACACGTAGGAGGGTTTTCACCAGTGTGTATACGTGTATGATTATTTAACTGAGACTTAAACCTGAAACGACACTTACAAACATTACACTTATAAGGTTTTTCACCAGTATGTATTCGAATATGACTTGATAAATGACACTTGGTATTAAAACTACGCTGACAAACGTTACATTTAAAAGGTTTTTCACCAGTGTGTATACGAATATGTCTTTTTAATGAACCCTTTACACGAAAACTACGCTGACAAACATTACACTTATAAGGTTTTTCATCAGTGTGAGTTGTCTCGCCAGTGTGAATACCAATATGTTTTGTTAAGTTACCTTTGTTACTAAAACTACGATTACATACATCACAATTGTGTTTTCCACCATTTTGTGTACGAGTATGGTGCGTCATGTTTTTTATTCGATTAAAATTACGCTGTTCATATTTGTAAGGCTCTTTGAAATGACTGTCATAGTTGGACGAACGTTTCTGAGTTATCCGGATAACTTGCGACATTAATTTTTCATTTTTCGTTTGCTCAGCTGTTATAGCATCATCTTGTTTTGGTTTCTTCGCAATAGTCGTTCCTGTGATTACAAATCTGGTAAGTTGGAAGAAGATTTACACGCACACAAATTTAAACAACAGCGCTTTGCATGATTCAAACTAGGATCGAAAAGGATGAATTTCTGGTGACGTGGAATAGTAAGTTCGCATTTTATCGCACCAAAATACGGCAAATCAATTGTTATTCAAGCTATCAATTATTATTGCGTAGGTGATAATATCCGTGGCTGGCATGAATATGTTGTCTAAAATTGGAATTTGTCAAGGCGGCCATTTTTAAGTTTGACCTCTTCTGGTAATTCGATAAATTAGTTTAACGTGTATGTTTTTTTGTTTTCAAGGTTATTTCATGCCATCTTTTACATGATGACAATAAATAAACGACACTAACGAGTTGTCAACTTGTTCACAAAGTTGTCAACTTATTCACCGAGTTGTCAAATTATTCACCGAGCTGTCAAATTATTCACCGAGTTGTCAAATTATTCACCGAGTTGTCAACTTGTTCTCCAAGAGTTATTAATTTATTCACCTTCTAAGTGGGTTATATTAGCGGGTAGACAATGTTATTTTATTAACAAACATATTATTATCTTTTATTTATTTTCATACATATTTCATTACATTTTTAAATATTTTTACAAAAAAAAAATATGAAAAAACATTTAAAAATATAAAAAATAGTGGTCTATCGGTAGCGGGAGCAGGGTCCAAGCTACCGGTGGTTAGGGCTGCAGAGACAGAAACCTCACAATGCGAGCCGTGTCAAGGAGTACTGCCTTCTGAATCAAGCTCTTGATCCAACCGCCTAACGATAGCCTCGACAGGTGTTGGTCGAGGGTATCGGCCATCAGCCCATTGGCTGATACGACAGTCGGCACAATGACAGCCGAGTCAACATTCCACATGTCAACAACCTCGTGTGCTAAGTCGCAATATTTAATCTGTTTCTCTTTCTCAGCTTTTACGAGGTTGCCGTCATGCGGAATGGTAACATATTATTATTATTATTAATAGCAAACATATCCTCCGCCATAGGGTGGACAGAGGGGACTGTCAAACTCTAACTGACTAAAACCACCCCGGTGTTTCCCTCCCACAGCTTTTTATATCTGGGATGACGGGATCTCATGCGACTTCCGCGATCTCTGACTGGTAACCCGCCCGCCTCTACGACACCCCCTAAGTCAGGAAAGAGAGAAATGTATTGAACTACCCCTTTACATCTTACAGAGGCACGCGTGGAACACAACACGTCGCCAACTCGCGTTCTAAGGAATAGGATGCGACGGATGTCCCTACCTCCGTCATTTCTCGATCCACTTAGTTAGAGGAAGCTTCTTAGCCAGAAAAGAGCATCGTCCGTCCTCCGCCAACGCCCACTGCACCTTCTGCGGGCCGTGTGAACGGAAGAAATCTCCCACTCCCTTTCCGCAGTCTCCTGCGACATGACTGTTTCGCGGAAGGACACCACCGCGTCCCTGGACTATTTGCCGACCATCGGGTCAACGGCCGACCACGACACATCACCGTCTACTCCTAAGATCAGGGCACGGTGCGGATTCTCCCAAGCAGCACATTCTGTCAGCGTGTGCTGCACCTTGTCCTACCGGCAGTCGACGCACTGGTGAATCCGGCGCATCCGATTCTCTGTTTAATTTTTTAATTGCAACACAGGTACTTTCCGAATCAACTATGCGCAGAGAGCACCTGCGTCACCCGCAACGTGCCTCCTCTCGAGTCACCGCTTGCGTACTGGCCGAACCACCTCGATGGAGACGAAGCCGGCAGTAAGTAGGGCGTGACAGCCAGTCCCGTCAGCCCACCACCAGGGCAGCGCGAAGCTGCGACCGACGGAGCTCCATATTTCGCTACGTCAACCGTTCGCCCCGCACCCTTGCTTCTTCGTGCCGCCAATACTGTGACGTGAGTACGTTTGCCTCGAGGACCCACGCCGAGGGTCCAGCCATGTACAAGCTGCCTCGTAGGAGATCATACGATATCCCGTAACCGCTCTGTCGGCCAACGTTCTCTACGGCTTTCGCAGAACAGCGATGCTGCCGTCCGTCAGGTTAGCCGCCCAGTTCGGAGCCCCATACAAGCCATCGATCTTATGATCCCCATGAAGAGCCGCCTACAGGGTGTGCCTGGGCCCCCCAGATTGGGAAGCAGCGTTGATAGCGCCCCAGCCACGCTGAATAACTTAGGCGCCAGCCGCCGGCCGTCACCAGCAAAACTGCCACCTTGTACAAGCTCCCCTGGGCACTGTCTGAGCACCAATATCAGGTACTTCATGGTAGACTCGAAAGCAGTCAGAGACTCACGACCAAGATGTGCGATCTGGACGGTGGCACCCGCCGGGGGCCATGAAAGACCAGGGCCTCCGACTTGTATAGGGCCATCTCTAGGCAGAGGTGCCTTATGCGGCTCACCACCAGTGAGACCGCGGCCGTCGCCAGCAACATTGCGTCCCTGTAAGAGCTCCCCTGGGCCGTGACCAGCGTTTTATCCGTATAACACGTCAGGTTCACGCCCGGCTGGAGCTCGCCCTGCAGCATCTTATTGTGCCCGATATCCCACAGAAGAGGACCCATGACCGAGCTCTGTGGAACACCATGTGGTCAAGTCATTATACTACGTCATAATGACGAGACCATGCCTGTCCTCCAAAACTACAACGAATTATAATACATCATTCGGATCAAACCAGTATTTAGTAAAAATCGTCAGTGTGTGATGGAAATCGTAGTAGTCATCAGCAGCCTTTAATGTTGGGAACAAACTGCTGAGACACAGGCCTCGTCTCGGTGAGAGGAAGCGGGCCACAATCCACCACGTGGGTCCAGTGCGGGTTGGTAGATGTCACATGTCTTCGAATTATTGGTTCTAAGACATGCCGGTTCTGCCAGGGTCGCGAGATTGTTCGAAAGAGATACCGTGAAGGAACACGGCGGGTTTTAGTCAGTAAAAGTCTATTAATATTTAAATACATGATTTACTCAGACCGGACGTTCCAAAATCGCTTGTCCATGCCACAGACAATTTTCTATGGTCTATGACAAACGAAGTGACGCGAGCGCAGGTGATTTGAATCACCCACTATAGTAATATAATTAAGCATAATATGTAAACACACATAATATGTAAGCTCACTCTGGGCTCCCGTCCCATTAACTACGATGGTCTTTTTTATTACTGTCCTATGGATAGAATTCAACATTGCACATGTACGCGGGTGGGTACACCCTTCAGGTAACGCTAGCCACTTCCTATCAGGTAGCCCATTGGCCCGTTAGCTTAGATATAGATTAACGAACTAATAATACTCACTTATCGTATCCCTGGCTCTTCGTTTCTTCTTAGAAACTATTTCGTCTTCCACTTCAGTTTTAATCTTCATTAAAGGTTCATCATCTTCTAAATCTGGTTGTATATCAGCTACATCTAGACAGCTTCCGTCTAAATTTTCCGGTTCTTGCTCTGTAAATTAACACAAATAGTCAAGAGTATTACTTGTTTATCTTAAACTAGCTTTTGCCAGCGGCTTCGCCCGCGTGGAGGTCGGAAATTATCCCGCGGGAACATACTACCGGGATAAAAAGTAGCCTATGTCCATTCTCAGGCTCTAAACTATTTGTGTACCAAATTTCATTTAAATCGGTTCAGTAGTTTTAGCAGGAAAGCGAGACAGACAGACAGACAGAGTTACTTTTGCATTTATAATATTAGTATGGAAGTATGGATAATATTATAGAAGAGAAAATATAGAGACACTGCATTTGTTGCTATGGTTTTTTTTAACTCGTTCAAATAACAAAGGCCCTAGGGGTATAAACATAGTGAATTTGCCCTTGAAATATATCGGCATGATACTGAAAGGATTTTAAGGTACTAATAAGATAATAAGATCCTGAAAGTTACACATCTCAAACCCATTTGGTTTTTGAGGAAAAGCAAAATATGTAAAAATCTGAAAACAATAATTTTCTCAGGAACGCGGGAATCGATTGATTCATATTTTGGATATGTTTTGAAGGCTGATGAACAAAAACATATTTAATATTGATATTTTTGTGCAAATATTTGTGTATTTTAAGCCTGCATCTTTATTTGTGTCGCTTGTTTATCCTAATTTAAAATAGTCATGTCTAAATCAAAAGTTAAATCTTAAAATATCAACTAAAATATTATAAATATTGTACGCACGGCAACAAATCAAGCGATAGCAGAAATGCTTGATGAAACGGGTAATCTTACTATTCAATACGTAAAAGACCAGTCAAACATACGCGAAGCTCAAGTTTAATGTTGTCATAGCAATAAAAAGGTTTATATATGTATTATTTGCAAAAAAAAATGGTTTTTACATTTTGCAATATGGCGTAGTTTTTTTTTAATCTTAAAAACTTGTAAATCCATAGAAAATGAATGGGCAATTCGATCATAGTTAAAAATCGAAATTAAAAAAGCGCTATTTTTTTTCCAAGTTCTTATCCACCGTTAAAGTTGTTAGTTTTTTCCTAGAAGCTACTATCAGCCCCCAGAACATATCCAAAATTCAAAACAATCGATTCCCGCGTTCCTGAGAAAATTATTTATTTTTTCAGTTTAATTTTTTTAGTTTATTACATATTTTCCTTTTTCTCAAAAATTTAATGGGTTAGAGGTCTGAAACTTTCAGGATCTTATTAGCTTATTAGTACCTTTTCAAGGGCAAATTCACTATTTTTATACCCTAGGACATTTTTATTACGGAATAATAAAAGCATTGGTAGTACATCACACTTTAAAATGATTTAATCAAACATTCAAGGTTGCTCTTCCAAATAGTTTTTGGAAAATACCAAGTTTGATGTCATTTGTTTAACATAATATTGTTTAAGAGATCATCAAGTAACATTGATTAATTACGAAAATTATGTTTTATGCTAGCCATTTCTGCCGAAAACTTATGATACAAGGCGGATTATTAATCTTAGTTAAAATTTTATTAAATCTATGCTAATATTATAAAGCTGAATAGTTTGTACCCATCATAAAACATTATGTTACTAAATAATAAGTTCGTATAACATCCACAACGCGCACTGGTGGGCATCAGGAAATCCGCATGTTATGAGGCCGGATCATTTCCAGACCCGGTCCAGTATTAATGAGTGGGCAGGGTTACGGCGACAGGCTGTCAGGACCTGTGTTTCCGGAACGGCTTAGGGCCTTATCACACTAGCGGTTTACGAGCGTTTTCAGAGCGGAGCGGGCGCACAGCGAATACGTCGCGATCACGTTGTGGCTGCACAACGAAGAGGCCGCGGGTGCATGGCGATTGCGCAACGTTTTTCACACGTGTTTGCGGCTGGTTTATGACGTAAAATACACTCAGTAACGGTTTTATCCGCGGAGATCTCGTAGTGCGTTCGCGACGGCTTCGCGGCACATGCGTAGCGTATTTGTTGCGCGTTCGCGACGTATTCGCTGCGCACTCGCTCCGCTTTAAAAACGCTCGTGAACCGCTAGTGTGATAACGCTCTTAGTGAGCAAATATACCTACAGTTTTTGACAGGGATTTTTTTTGTATGGGAATTCATCAAATGACTTCTTCCGCTCTAGGGTGGAGCGGAAGGGCGTGTCAGTCTTTTACTGACTAAAAACCACCCGTGTTCCATCAGTTTCCCATATACCAGGGCCAAGGTACCTCTTTCGAACACATCTCGCGACCTTAGTAGGTGACAAGGTAACTAGCGACCATGTGGGAAGTGCGGTAACCATTAGTAGGACACGAAATGACTACCGTGCTTGCGACATGCATGCGAACACGAACGCACATACACGCTGCTCGACACAGAATAGACGAGCCACCTCGACGCGCCGCCTTGAGCAGGTCGTTCATACAAAAGCGAGTAAATGTTTTATGCAAAATGTGTCAAGATCTTCGATCAAAAATGTACTAGATTCCCGATGAGCGCTTCAAAAACGGCCCGAAAAATAAGAGCACAAATATTTTTGTGCTCTTATTTCATATTAGTTTGGTCCAATCATAGCCAACGATAAGACGTCCTAAATGCCGCAGTACGCGTTCAAAAATTGTGTAAATAACTACTGTAACACCAAGTTTTTGGAAGGAATATCTTTTTTCCTTAAGTTTTATATCTTTAAGTGTTTCATAAAATAAAAACAATCAAATAGTAAATATAAATCATTTAGCAAATACATATTTTGAATGTTTGACCAATGTTTGGGACAACGCGCCAACTATTGTAACAAACATTGTCCGTTTTGGAACAGAGAATGCATGGAGTAGTATTGTCATTTTATATTTTATTTTTGTTTGTAGATTTCCTAGCTAGCCATTTCGCTGTGCAGAATGGTTCTTTAGTGTAGCGAAAGAAAGAGGAGAAGAAATATACAAACTTTATGAAAAATCATATTTGAACTTTAAATAAAAAAATAATTTGATTTAATACAAATTTAACTTCTAAACAGCGTGCATACAAGTAGACGCACCCATTTTTTATACGGGTGGATCACATTGAGTCAACCCGCACTTAATTAAATAAAATAACTATTGTACTATTTTAGTCCTACTACTTTTTTAAATCGATTGAAAATGTTTGCCACCATCAAAACGTACCTTCACCTAAAAAATGATATTCTGCAACTCTACGTCTTTCAATACGTACTGTGTTCTAAGCATTGAAATGTAATACCAAGAACTACGTCCTGTTCCAAAATAGAGTAAGCACGAAATTGTCAACACATTGTTTTTAACCTTATTGCTTAGATTTTAAGTTTCAGTTTAGAATAAATAATTTTGTAGTTATATAAAAATGACTTTTGATTTTTAAGGGACATTTTAAATTTATTGCTCTTTACCTATCTCCGATGACAAAAGGACTTAAATATGAATATTTTGCAATCGTAATTATACTTTTGTTTGAGTGTTAAGGATTATAATAAACTGAAGTTTTTATTATTATTAAACGTTTTTCTATATTTCGTAGTACGAAATATAAATGTGTAAGTGTGTTTAAACGTGGCCACTGGAGCGCCTTATTTTTGTTCCTGATCCTTTATCTAGTGCTATTATTGATCGAAGGTCAAGGTAATAAAAGAAAATCAAAATAACATAAAAAAACACTTAAGATACATTTTTATCGCTTGTAGTTTCTTTAGCAGATCAAGGTGACATTCCAGTCACCATTCACCGTGACATTTCAGTCGTCTTACAACGGCAGCTCACTTCATGTATTCAACGACTACTACACATCCATAGGAAAAAAAAGAAACATTTGAATAACCAAAAAATAAAAATATTCATTACGATGACGCGTGACGTAGTTTGAAATTGATTTTTAGTCTCACGGAAAATGGAGATGGAATGATCTATCTAGTCGACTCGTGCGCTGGGTAGGTATATTCTCTACCATCTGATACGTAAACATTATTACTTCATGTATTCAATGACTACTACACATACATACATACATACAATCACGCCTTTTTCCCATGGGGGTTGGCTGAAACCACGGAACGCCACCTGCTACGATCTCTACACACTCCTTTTGCCTCTTTAAGGTTCATACAATTGGTCATACACACACGCCGGTTGCGAGTACTACGCACCTGACCTTTCTGAAGAACATCACCAATAAGGTCACTATATGTCCTCCTAGGGCGTCCCCTCCCGGTGTTTCCACTCACATCTGCCTTGTATATACCTTTTGTGAGTCGTCCTTCATTCATCCTCTCAACATGACCGAACCATCTAAGCATACTTTTTTCAATTTTTGTTACTACATCTTCTTTTAAACCACACCGTTCTCTTATCACATCATTCCTCAGCCTATCATTCATAGTCACACCACACATGCTACACAACCATAAGAAAAAAAAAAAGTAACATTGAATAACCAAAAAATATAAATATTATTCATTATGATGACGCGTGACGTAGTTTGAAATTGATTTTTAGTCTCACGGAAAATGGAGATGGAATGATCTAGTCGACTCGTGCGCTGGGTAGGTATATTCTCTACCATCTGATACGTAAATATTATTAACAGGTATTTCGTAATTCTAATGCATTATTTATTTTTCTTAGTACCTCTCTTAATTAATGATAACAAGTTTTTAATCACGCCCAGAGGTATATTAAGTTGGATACATTGAGTGGGCAACCTTTGTCAGGGTGTATATTTATGGTGTTCTCTCCGCATAAAGCAATAGCTCGGGTATCATTTTGCGCCCTACATATGCTTGCTCAAAACCACTCTGGGCTCCCGTCCCAATAACTGCGATGGTCTTAGTTTATTACTGTCCTATAATATAATATATAATAATAAATTAACACATTGGCCCGTTAGCTTAGCTATAGATTAACTAACTAATAATACTCACTTATCGTATCCCTGGCTCTTCGTGTCTTAGAAACTATTTCGTCTCCCACTTCAGTTTTAAACTTCATTAAAGGTTCATCGTCTTCTAAATCTGGTTGTATATCAGCTACATCTAGACAGCTTTCGTCTAAATTTTCCGGTTCTTGCTCTGTAATTTAACACAAATAGTCAAGAGTATTACTTGTTTATCTAAACTAATAATATAAAGAGATAAACATAGAGACACTTCAGTTGTTGCTGTGGATTTTTTTTTAAAACTAGTTAGTAAGACAACAGAAGTCACTCGTTCAAATAACCAATTTTTATTACGGAATAATAAAAAGGTATTTCCTGAAAATATTACTCAAATTAATAAGAAAACATCATATTTTAAAATTATTTAATTATCCTATCCAAGGTTGCTCTTCTAAATAGTTTTTGGAAAATACCATTTGATGTGTTAAGAGAGCATCGAGTAACGTTATCATACGAGAATTATTTTTTATGCTAGCCAATTCCGCAGAAAACTTATGATACATGGCGGTTTCTTAATCTTAGTTAAAAATTGTCATGATCATCATCAGTAGCCTATAATATTCCCACTGCTGGGACACAGGCCTCCTCTCGGTGAGAGGGAGTGTGCCACGCGGGCCCAGTACGGGTTGGCAATGTCATATGTCTTCGAATTTTTGGTTGTAAGACATGCCGGTTACCTTTTTTTCGCGCACACGGACTGTTAAGTGGTTTAGTTGTGAAATAAAACAATTATGAACAATTCGCTGCTCCGCGGTTTCACATAAAATCCTATCGGGGTGAAAAGTATCCTTTGTCCTTATCCAAATCATGGTTTACCCATATACCAAGTTTCATCTAAATCCATTCAGCCGTTTTAGCGTGTAAGCATAACAAACAAACGTACGAATTATCAAATATTTTCAAAATCAAAGTATTAATTTCTAATAAGTTGTCTGTTTTGAATATTAACATTTACATTATAATACAATCGATTCTAGTCACTCTTTCCAAAAGATCGTTTCGTTTGGAGAAGAACCTGAAACCCTTTTAAAAAACTGTACAATATTTTGTATACATTTATTATACGGGGTGTAAGGGTAAATACCGTTATCCTTGAAACCAGTGATTTGGTTTCGTTATTAGAACGTAAAATCAAAGAAAAAAACAACCTTTTTCTTTTAAAGAAAATCTGCATTTTTCCACAAGAACATTTCACCCTATGCGCGAGGGCAACAAACTTGCGTCTCAATACGGGAGGGTTCGCGGGGCGCGGGAACCACGCCGCGTTGCCCGACACCGACGCACGGGTCGCGATCTCAGTCATTCAGCTGTCATTCTCGCTAGCGAGCGCACGTAAAGCCGCGTCGTAGCGTCGTCGCTCATTTCTCGCGCGTAAATTGAGTGTGTTGTTACAATGTCTAATACAAATGAACAGTGGACCGAAATGGTTCGGCTTTACGCCATTGCGGGTAATAACCTGAACGGGGCAGGTAGGATGTACGCAGAATTGTTCGCTGGACAATCTGTACCAAACCGTGAAACGATGTTGGCGGCGACACAAACTATTTATACTTTTTCGAAATAAAAGCTACGACCGCAAAGCTGGTTGAATAAAGAATTTGGGAATGCTAAGAATAAAAGCCAAAAACTATAAAATAACTAGCTTTTGCGCGCGGCTTCGCTCGCGTTAAATTCCACCCCCTACACCATTTTAGGGAAGTGGGGGATTAGAAAGAGACAAAAAGTAGCCTGTGTCACTCTCCATCTCTTCAACTATATCCACTTAAAAAATCACGTTAATTCGTCGATTCGTTTTGCCGTGAAAGACGGACAAACAGACACACACAGTTTCCCATTTATAATATACTAGCTTTTGCCAGCGGCTTCGCCCGCGTGGAGGTCGGAAATTATCCCGCGGAAACCTACTACTGGGATAAAAAGTAGCCTATGTGTTAATCCAGGTTATAAACTAAGTGTGTTCCAAATTTTATCCAAATCCATCCAGTTTTTTCGTGAAAGGGTAACAAACATACACATACACATACCTACATCCATCCTCACAAACTTTCGCATTTATAATATTATAGTAGTATGGATATAGTATTTTTAACTTGAATCAACCATTCTATTTCTTATAGAATAATATTATATTTAGGATAATTAAATAATAATGCTAAAAATATATCACAAAGTCTATAATTAAATTATTTTACTAAAAACTAGACTAATTCTTCTATCTGCTCATACCACAATCATTAGTTTCGGTAATAATTTAAAGCCAAATCTATCCAATCAAAAGACATCGGCGACCCTAATTTTTATCGGAGTCGTAAATCTGTCATCTCGAAGCGTAGGTACGAAAAAACGACAAAATGGCCGCCTAAGGCCTTTGTCAGACGAAATGTTGTATTGGGGTTTTGTATGAAATGTTGGAAAGTTAGAATTATGTAGTAAGGGTTTTTATACAATATAATTTGACTTTATAAATAGATAAAATTTTGTTAATTTCATTCAGCAGTAAAAAAAAAACACCGGTTTTCTAAAAATAAACGTTTATTGTACGTATTACACAAAAACTTTTTTACAAAAAAAAAATGACTTACAAAAAACACTTCTTTTTTTGTTCTGGAAAGTTATTAAGTTATTGAAGAGTTCCATTGTATATCTCCGAAGATCTTCATCAGATCCTAATGTATAATGTACTAAAACATTTCTTGAGAATTTTACATTGAATTACAAAAACGCCATCTAAATCGAAACAGTAGTTTTCGACAAAATCACTGACAACCATACATGCGGATCGGATACATAACCTCCTTTTTTGGAGTCAAATCAAATGTCATTTATTCAAACTAGACTGAGAGCCAGCACTTTTTGAATGTCAAAGTTCTTAGTATTTTAACCGTGAAGAAAAATTGGCGCAATAAACTACCCAGCAATACATTTTTCCGTTAAGTTTGAAGAACTTGAATCTATACAACTGTGTACAAGAATTTTAACAAAGTATGTAACGTAAGTCTTACGTTACTAATAAATTTATAGTTTAAAAACACTAGGAAAACACGCTTTTATAAATGCACGTAAAAACCAAAAACTTAATCGTGTTCAAAGTTCATTACAAGATCTTTCTAACAAGTCCAAACACGGCTATGATACGAAATTTCATCATGGAATACCAGTGCCTATCTTCCGGCTTCATCATCAGACCTTGAAACCTAATCGTGGTCAAAGTTCATTACAAGACTTTTCTAACAAGTCCAAACACAGCTATGATACAATGTTCCATCATGAAGTTCCAGTTCATATCTTCCGGTTCCATCATCAGATCAGTTTGACAGTACCATATTATTGTATTGTCACCAGAACTACATACAGTTGCCAATTTTCATGACGCTACGATCCTTGGAAGATGGTTAAATTAGTTACCTTAGATTCCATTACATAGTTAGTTACATACAGGTCGACCTAATAAAAGCGTTTATACATGAGAGATCAAATTATATTATTTCGTTAGACTTAGAATAAGTCTAACAAAATAATATAACATGATCTCTCATGTATTTTTATGGTAATCTTTGAAGCAACCTAATATACAAAGATTTACGTTACACTCTTCGCATTTGTATTTGGTTCTGGAGGACTTTTTATTCCGAGTGCATATCCAGCAACGTGTGTATCGTGATGAGCTGGCTATCGGGAAATGGTTGGATTCGATAAGAGGTTTTGTCTGTCGTTGTACGGTCAGGGTCGGCGTCGTCGTTTCACTTGTTAGCTGTCTTCGGCTGTTTAACAGTCGAGGTTCAGTCTTTAGGTCAATTCGTCGGTGTACTTTAAGTATCTCCTCACTCAGAACTGTCCTAAACAGGCGATGACTTAATTTGTTGGTAGGGTTGCTTGTGAATATAACAAAGCAATTAAAAACAGCTGCATTGTATAAGCGACGAAACAGTTTTTTGTACCATACCTTATTTTTTTGTCTTTCGAGGGGTTGGCTGGCAAGGTACTGGTCCTTCCTATCCACCCCTCCCATAGACTTATTGTAGTCCAGGACAATACAGGGTTTAAAAGATACTTTATTGCACTTTTGTTGTGAACCTATCAGTAAGGGATGGTAAGTTGAAATCATGGCCACGAAGTTAGCGTCACGCCACAACATTACCGCCAGATCGGAACAATATGTAACCGCTATTTCACCTGGACGCATGTTAGTCTTTGTCAAAGTTTTAATAGTCTCGGGAACGAATTCCCGGTTGATTCGTAATGTTCCATAAACGTCTGTCTGTCCGTCATGTTTAAGGCATCGCGCTAACAGTGGACTAGTGTAAAAACTGTCCATGATCAACGTATGCCCCCGGTGAAGTAGTGGCTCCATAAGTTCATAAACGATCTTGGCGGTAGCGTTGCTCGGGCGAAATTTACCATCGTCAGTCCTATGTAGGTTGTCAGGTTGGTCGGCAGGATTTTGTCTGTCGTCAAGGTTTTGTTCGTCATCAAGTCTGTCAGACTCAACTCCCCGTAAAGGGTCTAGTTCTTCAGTAGTCTGTTGTTCATTGTTAGGTCTGTTCGGTCCATCTTTACCAATATATACTATGAACTTCCAGAGGTAGCCACTAGACGACTCACATAGTTCGTAAGTCTTAACCCCTACCTGAGCAGCTATGGTGTTAATTTTTTGGGAAAAACTAAGACGCCCATGCCACTTAAGTAGGGATTCGTCAATGGCTACCTCTTGGCTAGGATAGTACAGACTGCTAAATTTGTCATTCAAGAAGTCGATCACTGGTCTTATCTTATTAAGTTTAGTTGTATCAGTACAAGTCTCATTGTCAGTGAAATGCTGGAACGTCTTTAGTAGATGATATCTGTTATAGGACATTACACTCGCAAAGTAAGGTGTAGTCCCAAATCCATCGTACAAGAAGCAGGCTTCCTCCTTCACTTTGGGGTATAATCCCTGCAGGATTATCACTGCCAAAAAGGCCAACATTTCGTCGCGGTCGGTCGGTTTCCATCGAAGCAGTCTAGAAGATTTGGCTGATGATGGATTTAGTCTGAGTCGCGTCAATGTCTGGTCTGCGTATCTGTTAGTCTCTCTCACCAACCTGTCAATGAACTCGCTGTCAAACATTTTGTAAAACACGTCAATAGGTCTCATATCAGTCAGGTCAAATTTGGGCCCTGGGATTCCGGAGAATGTCTCCCTTGTCCCAGTAAATGTCTGTCGGTCTTTAGTCCAGTGAAAGTCGAAGTAATCGTTTGACGACACTACGTTGCTCAGGTGCTCGTTACTAGCCTGGTCCTCCCATTGAAGTATTTCTACTTGAACGGAGGAAAGACCAGCGTCGTCTGCAGGTTGGGATGTCGCAGTCCTGGAAGCTAATTGAGGGAGTAGAGGATCAAATTCCATGTTTAGGTCTACGTCCAAGTCGTCATCGTCACTGGCATTATCCCTAACCAACCATTCCTCAATAGTCGACTCCATCTCCATCGAAGCGACACCTGAAAGAAAATGTTTTATTAGGGATTTATTTACGTAATTGTTGGTATAAAAAAAGAAAAGTTATTTCATTACCGATCACTCGTCGATTTGAACTTGTAGAGGGCATATTTATGTCCTCTTCCTGCAACTCCGTGTCGCTATCCTGTACAACCATTTCTGTAAGAAATAAGGAGAACCACATGTTTTACATTATTAAGGCGCAGATAACTGATTTTCGAGACTTTTAAATCTGTTATTACGCTTTCAAATACTATACGTTAGTTATGCAAAAAAAAAAAAAATACAGGGTGTAAGGGGAACGCTTCCAAAGCCAGAACGTAGGTTATATGCAACCTAAATGCAAACGGATACCAATAACCTTTCGCCTTAAATTGATTATTTACAAGCTTTCAATTTTATTAACTCAGCAATGAAAAACGTACAAAATGTAAGGTCACTGGCACGCAGCGCACCGGCACCGGCGCGGCGCCCGTCAGCGCGACGCGGGCGCCGCGTGCTTCATTCGACCGCACATTCATTTATACGGAATTTACAACTACCACTTTCAAAATTCATAATTTTGTAAAGTGTGTAAGGGAACCCCCACACACTTTACAAAATAATGAATTTTAATCGTATTCGTAGTCGTTGAACTTTGAAATTGACAGAAGCATTTTACGTACCTGTCTAAATCTTTTGCGATCTTATGAGGTTTGGCTGGAACTATACTCCATTCCTTTCACGCGAGAATCTGAAGAATGCCGGAGATTTGAAAATCCGTCTCGGTAAATCCACAAAGAAAGAGCAAAAGCATTACCACGGGCTTCTAAACACATCAAAATGTTACCGTTTTACGAGCACTGTACACGTATTTCTCAGGCATTGTTAATCACAACAAAAAAAATAAAAAAGTAACAATAATAACAAGACACAAGTGTTTTAAACTAAACTATTAAATACGGTTCAATACCTATCGTAATTTAACGGGTTTCTTAAATTAATCAAATCATCCACTTTAAATTAATTGAGTTTACTTACTAAAATAATGAAGGATACAGTCATTGCAATAAACGAGCACGCGTCGTGTGACTCTAATCACATTGGCATAAAGTTCAAATTCAATTGATTCACGTGCGCCAGTTTTAGAAACCGTACACGTAATGAAAATGTTTTAGCTAATATCGGCGATCGTTCACTTTATTTCATTTACTATCAATTACTTATTTTATTTTGGCGGTGTTATACAAAGGATGCATAAAGTCGTTGCATGTACTTGGGGTCATCGACCACGCGTCTGCCGGCATGCGCTATGATGCCCGATCACCAGCTGATTTTTACATTTGATTTTACATCGCTTGCTAAAGTTATAAAAAAAAAGAAAATTGCAAGTGTATGTGTTAAATCTCAAATAATGGTTCATTTAACTGTTCTCACAGCGTAGTGTACAAAAGAAGCAAAAAAAAAGGTAAGAATTTATAAAAAAAAAAATCCTTTTTTTATGTTTACGTATCGAGAATGACTAGCCCTACCACCTGTCTTCGTTTTCGGAAGTGTTCCCCTTACACCCTTTATCTGGGAAACTAGACCGCATACACATCAATCCTATCTGTAAATAGGTATTTAAGAATTGTAGTTAAATACTATCTAAAATAAATTCAGGAAGTAATGTCTACCCAAAACATAAAAACGATATTACTTTCAAACTACTTAAGATATTTTCATGACTTTTTTTATGAACAGGTTATATAATTATCAATAATTCTGTGTAACAATAACACAGGCCAACATGGTTTTGTTGTTGGAAACTGGAGGGTCAAAGTAATTTTTTGCGTAGAATCTGAATCCGGAGTCAAAATTGGCCCATCACGTCAGGATTTTGAGATATTTGAGGTTATATACCCAAAAAAATTGCGTTTTTGGCTACTTTTGAGGTTATGTACAGAAGACACAGAATTTTTTGGGGTTTTTCTTTAGTCGTATCATATAGTACGACTCTTTCTCTTCAATTAGAGAGTCGCAGAGTTCAATTACGATTTTTCTTCACCAAGTTACGCCAATTTCAAATTACGAGATATGTCCCATTAATGGTATTTGCATTAAAAACTTTGAGACAGACGTTTTCTACTGGTTATATTTTATTATTTATTTATTTAACACTTTAAGCACATATATGTACAGAAGCGGACTTAATGCCATAGGCATTTTCTCTTGAAAATTTGAATTCGGGGGTGTTCGAGGTTACCAATTCCGAATTTGAAGTCGAGATATTAAAATTTTCAAGATCAAGATGGCCGATTCAAACTGACGTATAACAATTTTAAAAAAATATTGACAATATTGAAAATAAAAATCTGTTTAATTTTGGCCCACCTCACTTTGGAATTCCTTTAACCCTTAGAAGCCAAGAGAAAGAAAGCTGAAGAGTTCCATTTGTTTGAACGCGCTAATTCAGGAAAAAAATATATGTTGGGTAGCCTATTTATTGTGGAAGGTTGTTGGGTGTATTGGGGGCTATATAACATCACGGCTATATCATCACAGTCAAAAGGAGCAGAGCAGCAACGAAAAATGGACGAAAAATGGCAGGCAATTCGATGCGACGGGAAGGGTCAACGAATCAAAAATTTTGCACGGACGAAGTCGCGAGCAGAAGCTAATTCTTTAATATATATAAATTACGTCACGTTTTTTGTCCGGGATAGACTCTGATTTTAATAAAATTTGCACACCGTGTGCAGTTTGATCCAACTTAATAGATAGGATAGTTTTTATCTCAATTACCGATTTCAATATTTGCAAATTAAATGTTTTTTTAGGACAATGTGTGTGTTGTCGTTGTTAGTTCTATGAATTCCTAATAGATGGCGTGGGTTTCAATTTCTAGATAATCTTCTTTACATGTTTAGATCTTATAAACTACGCAAAGGATTTAACACGGTTTTCACCAATAGACAGGGTGAATCAAGAGCGAGAATTGTAAGTATAATACGCGGGCGAGGCCGCTGGAAAAAGCTAGTCATTAATAAAAGTATTACAATGATCAATATTACACCAAGAAAAAAATACATTGTCTGGTAAAATAAATGACAGAAATAATGTTAAAACTAGAAACAAAGACAAAATAGAACAAACCATTTATCAGATTAGCTAAACTACATGCAATTTTTATAGGATATAGTGTTAGCGCTCATACGCACTATGCGGGTAGCCGCAATGCGGCTGCCCGTCCGGCTGGCCGCATTCGCAACCGCATCCTGCGGTCAGCTGGACGGGCAGCCGCATTGCGGCTACCCGCATAGTGCGTATGAACCCAAATGTATGTCATAACAATATACCTTGTGATATAATTTAAAACTCATATTAAAATGAAACCTTGTAAACAAACATACTGATTGCAAATTACAGGATTATATCCAAAATAGGAATGCTTGATAACATGCTGGTCCTGATATCTTTGGTACTACTTGCTTTTGGGCATTAGTTCTACCATCACCCATTTCAAGGTTATCAATTAATTACCAGACACCATCCTACTAATATTATAAATGCGAAAGTTTGTGAGGATGGATGTATGTGTATGTGTATGTTTATTACCATTTCACGAAAAAATTACTTGACGGATTTGGATGAAATTTGGAACACAGTTTATAACTTGGATTAACACATAGGGTACTTTTTATCCCGGTAGTACGTTCCCGCGGGATATTTTCCGACCGCGACGCGGGCGAAGCCGCTGGCAAAAGCTAGTGTATACAAAATATTTTGTATAAATGTATACAAAATATTGTACAGCATTTTAAAAGAAACGAAAAGATCTTTTGGAAAGAGCGACTAGAATAAACTGTATTATAATGTAAAAGTTTACGTTCAAAAGAGACACTTATTAGAAATTAATGCATTGATTTTTTGTACATTTGATTTTTTGTACATTTGTTTGTTATGCTTACATGCTAAAATGGCTGAATGGATTTGGATGAAACTTGGTAGATGGGTAATCCATGATTTGGATAAGGACTAAGGTTACTTTTCACCCCTGATAGGATTTTTGGTGAAACCGCGGAGCGCAGCTTATTGTTCATATTTGTTTCATTTCACAACATAATTTCAAGTAATAGTAATAATTTTAATTTGGAGATAATATAGTGTAGGATTGTAGCAGGTGGCGTTCTATAGTTTCTGTCTACCCCCATGGGGGAAACGGCGTGAGTTTATATATGTATGTATGTATTATTAGAAGTACTTAGTTTCAAATAATGTAATATGAAATAAATAGATTACTTATGTGCTTTAAAACATACCATCAGTTTCGTATTCCTCCTTTGGCTCAATAACTTCATCAAATTCCTCGCAAACAGCTTCTAATTCTTCTTTGACAGCTATGCTTTCCGTTTGACCTTCATCATATATACTGAAGTGCTCTATTGGAGTTGTAATAAACCCACTCGAAAACTCTAACTGGTTTTGGTTTATTAAAGGATTTGGCTGGAAAAAAGTTGATTCTAGTATTAGGAAAATATGCTGGTGACAAAACTTAAAGCATTTCTTTCAAATAAACCAATTACACGCACTTTTGAATTGTCTAGGGGTTGGTCAGTCAGATATCATGAAGCTAGTTTCCAATTCCAAAGTGTAGGTGCCTATGAAGAAGAACTGAAGAGAAACACCATGGACAAAATATTATAACAAAAAGTTGCCTACAACATATACAGGATTTTTTTTTAACCAGTCCGCAAATTTTTTTTTTGATGGTTTAGTACCAGTAATAGAACACATTTCAATTATTTTTTCAATACTTTATTTTTATCGCACTTTAAATCAGTAAACTGTGGACACCCTAGATATTTCGTAATATGATCTCGACAGTAGGAATAGGTCAGTGAAAGCGCGCCGGCGTAGGTACTTCGAACTTCTTAGAATTTTGATCGATCAGTTGGTAGGTACTTGTAGCTACGCTCGGTCGTTTACCTTCGGCGCCACGCCGGTGCCGCGCGCAAGTTACCATAAAAACCAGTTTCAAAATAAACATCTTTCCTTGACGATAACTTAATTTTTTTGTACTAAATTATATCAAAACAAAAATTGCAGAGTTATTATAACTCCTTTCAGTTTAATTTGTTAAAATTTGCGCACTGGTTAAAAACTTATCCTGTATGTTGAAATTATCAATGTGAGATCGATGTAAAAAGACGTATACATTAAAAATGCCTGTGATTAAAACAAAACTAAAACAACAATTCAGAAATTGAAAGTTGTGGCAGCTAAGACATGGTCAGTACCATCTCCGCTGCCTAGTGTTGCAAAGGACTCGAGTCTTCGAGTCGTAATTTTAAAGACTCGACTCAATTATGCAAGACTAGTGTGCTCAAAAGGCTCGGAGTCTAGAGTCAAGCCGAGCTCGAGTCATTCTCGAATCTAAAAAAGGGACTCGAGTTTTAAAAAGGACTCGAGTCTTAAAAACGACTCGAGTCTTAAAATTAACTCGAGTCTTGTAGCTCATCATTCGAAAAAAACTCAACAGATTTTTTTGTTAGCAAAGTTACATCATAACCACTAATTTGAATTTATTGCCTTCTTTCGAGTCTTTTCGAATGATAAGGTGCAAGTTTCATCTTCATGCGCCGAGTTTTTCTTTAAGACTCGAGTCCTTTTTAAGACTCGAGCCCTTTTTAAGACTCGAGTCCTTTTTAAGACATGAGTCCTTTTTAAGACTTGAGTGCTTATCTGTAGACTCCGAGCCTTTTGAGCACACTGAGTCTTGCATAATTGAGTCGAGTCTTTAAAATTAGGACTCGAAGACTCGAGTCCTTTGCAACTCTACCGCTGCCAGGGCACATTCAAGTCATTTAGCTTGGTACTGTAGAATGCTCACCTTATAACCCTCATTCATCCTCTGAGCAAACAGCTCCTCGGTTTCCAGACACTGTCTCAGTAATCGGTGGCATTGCTTTAGTTTAGCGCAGCAGAAGAAACAAGCAAGAACTGGTCTGATGTCTTCAGTTACAAACTGCAACAAAATTTGACTTTTTTATCAAGGTAAATACTTCTATTCTATCTAGTAAGTAGTAATGTTGTCCAAGCCAACAGTTTGTGGTCCTTAATGTTTTTGCATTACATCCTATAGAGAAGGCATAAGCATTGATCACCACTCTTGCTCTAGGTAGATTGGCGACTAAAGCTTCTTATACAAGGTGTAGTTTTGGATCTGCAAAACATTTTAGGAGGTAATTATGTAAGTGATTCTCGACCCGAATCAAAAATAAAATAGGCAGGTATTTTTTTTTTTTCATTTATTTTAGTTCAACTTAGTGCCGCGTTCGTTTCGTAGAAATGTGGGCGGAGCCTCGTACAGGTCTGTCGTCACTGGTCATTGCATTCACGCACACAGTGACATGACGCGCGATAAATCGCAATGGGTGATTCTGTTTTGGTTATTAAGAGAGTTATTCTGAAAAACAATAAAATTGAAAAGTCTAAAATAAAATGTATTATTGATTATTAACTTGGTATCGTATTGTTATATGATTATTTACGAGTCTCATAACAACCTCCTGAAATGTTTTGCAGGTTCAAAATTGCACCTTGTATATGCACTTTACCTTCTTAGACCAAAAGATCAAAGAACACAGTGCTAGACAATGCTGCAGCCGATGAACTTGCAAGAATGGGGTTGAGTCACCAGTGGAACAAGAACCCATCGCGCCACTCCCATTCGAATAACTATGCACCCTGGTAAGAAAACAAACAAGGTATCAACATAAACGACTATGGTTGGACCACTACCAATGCCGGCCTCATGAAACAGGTTCTCCGCCTAAACAAGACACAGCTGCGTATAGTTACAACAGCGATAACTGGCTGTGGGTCATTTAATAAACACTTCTTTGTCATAGAAGTTACAGACAGTCTGCTGTGCTGGGCCTGCATAGAGGTCGACAAGACAGCAGCCAATGTGCTGCTAAATTGCCCGGTGATCACCACATACAGTGCAAATACTTCGGTAACTCAAGTACCCTAGGTGAAATGAGGATCAATTCGACAAAAGGATATAGCAATTTTGAATACTACATCGAATACAATATAAATATCTGAGTTCATTTCTTTTTGAATCACTCAAATCCATCGAGAAATTACGAAGTTATTAAACTTTAAAAAAAGGGAGTTTTAAAACGCACGCCGCGCGCGCGTATCTGCTGATGACGTCACGAGGCTCGATCGCCCGCCACGCGCCGCACTGCTTTGTTATGATTTTCGGAGTTTAATCGTTGTTTCTTGTTTATTTATGTTTTATAGATATTGGTAGATAGGAAACATGGAAGTCGGATTTACCCAAGGCCCAATCGGACAATCTCGCGAAGATTGATTCGTTTATGGTTGAAAAGTAAAAAAAAAAAACAATTTATTCCAGTGCACAGGTAGGTTCTACGTTTTAGAATGTTTTGATTTGGCAGGCAGGTACCTTTTTCGTGTTTCTACAATTTGTAGGCACCTCTCTACCTATTTTAAATAATATTTCTTACTAGCTTCTGCCCGCGACTTCGTCCGCGTAAAATTTCCTGCTCCCCCAACCCATCCCGTCGCACAGTGGAACGAATGTATGGGAGCGGTTGGACGTAGACATGTCCGAAAAAAAAGAGTAAAATTATGCCAAACTAATGATGCCATCTTATTCGATTACTTAATGCCTTCATAACTTGTGGTGATGAATTTCTTCATAACTCCCATATTTCGGGAGTAATTTGAGAAAATGTGAAATTTTACTATGAAAATGAGTGTATCGAGCTCTCTCCCTCCTGATTCCGGGCTTGTTTCAAGTAGCGGTCTCTAATATCATAATGCTAATACTAAGAGCTATATTTAATACTAAGACACATAGTGCGCCAAATGTGCACTTTCTGGGATAAAGAGTGATGTTTATTTTATAACACAATTTTTTTATTTTTTGTTTATTTTGTTGATTAAAACCGTTTTTCTAAAGGTTTACCTTATTACAATAACATTTCTGAGCAGCCAATTAGAGAAGATATAAGCTAATTAGGATATATAATTAGGGACTTAAGGTTTACATATAAAACTGATGCACTAATGATTACTGATAAGAACATTGCTATTATTTAATTACTAAATGGCTCTTAATACACTAATTTAGCATGCATCATTTACTAATTATCACAATAACTAATTACCTTGCAATATTTAACAAAGGATACCTGGGATACCTGGATTTTATATAAATAGGTCACTATTAGTAACTTTAAAATCAGTGTTGATTTACACCTCGTTGTATCCAAGCTAATCTCGCAATGTATTTTCCAAATTTTAATACAAATCTTGATATTCACGTTGCTTTATGCGCACGCGCACATAAAGATTTACGCGACTTTAACTATTTGTTCAGTGTTTTAAAAGATAACAGTTGTGTTCAGTTATGTGAAAGTGCTGAAACAAGTTTAAAAGACTGGTGTCGTCGATTTTGCTACCGCATTTATGCAAAATGGACACAGTCTGGAAGAAGCACAGATAAGTTTCGGAAGAAACATGAGATTTGGCTACAGGCTGCAATTCAATGGCCGGAATTACAGAATGAAAATATGGAACCTTCTACAGAAAATATAAGTGACGTCATCGAGCCCATAATTTCTCCTGCTAAATCTGATGCTTCAACTTGTACACATCCTAGTCCTCGTAAATCTTTTGAGGACCTTAGTAACCGGCAAAAAAGAAGACGCACTGAAGATAGTCTTTCATGCAGCAGTAGCAGCGCTGAAATTATGTTTTCGGCCGAAAGGGCGCTTCAAAAGGCAGGACAAAGCGATACAGCTTATGTTATGAAATACTTGACGGAGAATCCAGAAGAGGCCTCAAAAATCAAAGCCTTCATTGAAGGTAAATCAATTCAGGTACGGGAAATATCCCCTTTGAAGGCATTGGCTCTTTATGTATCGATGAACTTATCGAAATGGCGCTATAACACTCTTCGGGATTTCAACACTCAAGAAGGAGCTCTTCAATACCCGAGTTACTACATGTTGGTTAAAGAAAAAATTAAGTGCTATCCGGCCAAAGAAGATCTCACAGTTACAGAGAGCTCTGCAAAAATCAAATTACAAGCCTTGATGGATTTAACCTCAAGAAGACTTATTAGGTCGTTAGAAACCCCTGTTGATCCCAATCAACAGCTCGTATTGACCAGCAAATGGGGTTTTGACGGATCATCTAGCCAAAGCATTTATCATCAAAGGACGAGTGAAGATGAGCAAATCGATCTTGCTAGTAATTTTATGATTAGTCTTGTACCACTGCGGCTCGTCTCAAAAGGTGTAACAATTTGGGAAAACGAGCGACCATCTTCCACTTCATTTTGCCGGCCAATATTGTTTAAGTTTATAAAGGAAACCAAAGAAAATGTGCAGAGAGAGATGGCTGAAATCGAAGCAGAGATTGAAGCCTTAACTCCATCCACCATCACTGATGGAATTAGTGTCAAACACCAACTGCTGTTGACAATGATTGATGGTAAAATTCATTCCATTATATCCAATACAGCAGCTTCAGTGTGTGACATATGCAAGGCTTGTCCTAAAGAAATGAATAATTTAGAGTTAATCAAAGATAAACACGCAAACGAGGACATGTATAAATATAGCTTAAGCACCCTTCACGCTTGGATTCGCTCAATGGAATGCTTATTACACATTTCCTACAAATTAGACATAAAATCATGGCAAGTAAGGGGTGATATAGCAAAAAGGCTAGTTGATGACAGGAAGAAAAGAGTTCAAGAGGCTGTAAGAAGAGAAACGGGCTTACTTCTCGATGTTGTGAAACAAGGCAGTGGATCCACCAACAATGGCAACTCGGCAAGGAGATTTTTTGAAAACTACACTAAATCTGCTGAACTGACCGGAATAGATGCTATGCTTTTAAGAAAAATCTGTGTGATCTTGCAGTGTATTTCATCAGGAGAGAAGATCAACGTAACTAAATTCCGAGAGTTCTGCTTTGATACTGCTAAGCTTTACGTGGAGTTATACCCATGGTATTATATGCCTTCTTCACTTCATAAAATTTTAATGCATGGGCCAGACATAGTTCAGAACATGTCAATTGTGCCCATTGGTTTTCTATCCGAAGAGGCATCTGAGGCTAGAAATAAAGATTTTAGAAAATATAGAGAGGGGCATTCTCGAAAGCATAGCAGTATCTCATGCAATGAAGATATTATGCACAATCTTTTACTGTCTTCTGATCCACTTGTTACGAGTATCCGTCCAAAAGGAAATAAGTTTGTAAAAAAATCTTCTTTTAAGGAATTTTATGAGCTTACGGATTCTGAGAAAAGTGATATCGAATTTGTTAACATAAATGATTTAGCGGACATCGATTCTGAATTTGAATTAATTGATGATGATGATGATGACGAAGATAATTAAATGATGTTATTGTTTTAAAATGTGTAACTTAGTAAATTAGAGCTTACATCTTAATTATTTATTGTACTTTTAATGAAACTAGGTAATTTATTATCAACTTACTTAAAAGTCATACTCTCATCAGTTCTTGTGAATATTTTTGTTAATATATATTTCTGTATATATATAATATATTTATAGACCTCTTAATAAGACTGTCTGCGGTTTAAAGTAAATACAAATGGGGAAAAAACGTTTTTTTTTTTTAATTTTCATTTCCTTTTATCCCAGAAAGTGCACATTTGGCGCACTATGTGTCTTAGTATTAAATATAGCTCTTAGTCTCTAATATCGTAATGCTATTACGATATTAGAGACCGCTACTTGAAACAAGCCCGGAATCAGGAGGGAGAGAGCTCGATACACTCATTTTCATAGTAAAATTTCACATTTTCTCAAATTACTCCCGAAATATGGGAGTTATGAAGAAATTCATCACCACAATTTATGAAGGCATTAAGTAATCGAATAAGATGGCATCATTAGTTTGTCATAATTTTACTCTTATTTTTCGGACATGTCTACGTCCAACCGCTCCCATACATTCGTTCCACTGTGCGTCGCATCGAATCGCCTGCCCGTGCGAGGTCTTTGTATGCGTGACGTTTTTCCTTGTGCTCGGCTCCTAAGGGTCTTTGCGTGACCTTATATAATATATAGTCTATAGCCTTCCTCGATAAATGGGCTATGCAACACTAAACGTACAACTCTTCACCTTTTACTTGGGTGTGCTACGCAATGAATTTTTTGAAAGACCAAGGCGCGCGCAATGGACGTGTTTTATATGGAATTTTCACATTTTCTTCGAAAAATAAAAAATAAATATTACCCACGTGTTGAAATTTATATATGAGGGGGTTACAAAGGGGGTCGAAAATTTCATTATTTTTGCGATAGGAAACGCCATTTTCGAGATATGAGCAAAAGAAAAGGAAAACAAAAATACAGTACCGTTTAAAGCACGTGAAGGCGAGGCGTTCGTTGGTGTGAATTTTAGTTCATAACTACTAGTTTTAATACACACCTTTTTTATCGCGATTAAAAATAGATTTAGTTAAAATAAATTATTATAGTCAAAATTTTTGAAATGCAGTATAAAGTACTTTTAGTTAAGGGGACATGGGGCGTCGCTCCTCATGAAAGTACACCACTTCTTTCTATTTTTTGGGTATTTTGGGACACAAAATAACAATTTGTCCGGTGTAGCAACACTTGTATTTTCGCATCGTGGCACGATACAATATTTTATGAAGACATTATTCGTTTAAATGTTCTGCGAGTCACGTAACTAAAGGCAGAAAGAACGTGCGTGGCGGTGCCGCGGACGAGAACGTGGAAAATGACGTCATTAACAAATTGTGCGTATTGGCGGGCGTTTTTGAAAATGCAAAATTAAAACCGCTCTAACTTCGTCATTTTTGGTCCAATTTTAATAATTCTTTCACTGAAATAATTGGTTTAGGTATGACTGTAATTCTACATATTTAACTAAAATCGTCGCTGATCCTCATTGTCAGAAACACCAAGGCATTGCTGGTCTTCCTCTTTATTAACAACATATTAGCTATGCTTGGTGCGGGTGGATGGGTGACCTTTACATATCAAGACCCCTGCGTGCCTTGGAAAGCATGTTAAGCTGTGGATTCCAGATCATTTATAAATAACAAGCATTTGCCAGCGGCTTCGCCCACGTATTTTATGTATAAATCTTCCTCTTGAATCACTCTTTCTATTAAAAAAAGGCATCAAAATCCGTTGCGTAGTTTTAAAGATCTAAGCATATATAGGGACAGACAGAGGGAAGCTAATTGTTTTATACTATGTAGTGATTAACAGTTATTACGGGTCATCAGAAACCCAAAAGTCTGACAAGCAGTCTTACTTGGGGTACTACGCAGTAACTGTAAAATACTGGTATTCTGATAGATTTTATCTGGTTAGATTGGAAACCAACCCCAAAATTGTTAGGAAAAGGTTAACACTTTTACTGCCCGGCTCCCGGGTGTTACGTATCTGCTTAATGAAATGGATAAAGGCAGATATGTTACAATTTATTCAATGAAAATTAGGAGTCGGGAAGTACAACTAATATAAAAGACCCTGCCTGGCACGCACTCTTTGTTTTATGGTTCCTAGAGTAGACTGGCTTCCAGAGTGGCTTCAAGAGTACACTGGCTTCAGAGGAGTGGCTTCAAGAGTAGACAGTCTTCCAGAGTGGACTGGCTTCAGAGGAGTGGCTTCCAGATTGCACTGGCTTCAGAGGAGTGGCTTCAAGAGTAGACAGTCTTCCAGAGTGGACTGGCTTCAGAGGAGTGTGACTTCAGAGTGGAGTACCTTCAAGAGTAGACTGGTTTCCAGAGTAGTGTGGCTTCCAGAGTAGACGGGCTTCAGAGTAGACGGGCTTCAGAGTAGACGGGCTTCAGAGTAGACGGGCTTCAGAGTAAACGGGCTTCAGAGTGTGAGCGCTTCAGAGTAGACGGGCTTCAGAGTGTAAGCGCTTCAGAGTAGTTTCCCAGAGTGCGGGCGCTTCAGAGTAGTTTCCCAGAGTGTGGGCGCTTCAGAGTAGTTTCCCAGAGTGTGAGCGCTTCAGAGTAGTTTCCGAGAGTCTACAGTATTCCAGAGTGTCCCAGCGGTTCGGACGCCCGTTTTTATATCCAAGTCGTCTTCTCTTTCCAACCATTTTTCAAAATATTAGTTTAGCCATCATCTCATCTGACAAGTGTAGTCGGCCAGGACATATCAATGAGTGCGTGTAGCTGGCCACATGAGTGCGTCTAGCTGGCCATGAGTGCGTAAAGAATTTTATAAATATAATTTTAAGTTAAGTTATTTAGTAAACAATCGTAATAATTAATAAAATCAAATAGCTAGACATATTGATAAAAATAATTTAAATTATATAAACCAAAAAGTAGCCATTCATAGACTAAGCAGAAAAGTAACTGACAGTTGACAATTTGGCTTGTCACAACATGAAAATTTGAGTTAATATTTATTTCAGCTATTTTTAAGTTAATAAATCGTATTTAGATCGATTTGCTGAGTGTAGACATATAAATAAATTAAAATAAGTAAAGCATGAAGTGTAAACGTAGAAACAAATAAGGAGGATGATAAAGAATCATGAATTAAAGTGTAAGTATAGCATGAACACTAATCGGGTTGAACGATAATTCGTTTGCATGCCCACAACTCGCTTCCGAGTCCTACGTATAAGTAGTTACGTATCTTGCGACCATGCCGAGCACCCGCCTACCGGGTGCAAATCAAAAAAATTAGCTAGGTGTGAATAGGATTTTTTTTCAATTGGGCACTGAAAGTGTTAAGCAGATCATGATGATATTAACAATGAAAGTTTGGCATGAAGTTGTGACATAATGATGTATGTATTGACTTTATTTTTTGTTTTTATTTTGATGATTGACATCTGATGATTACCTACACTGTTTTGTATGCCTTCTAGCGGAACACAGTATGGACAAACACTTTTTTTACATCTGTATACTTTATATCCTATGCTCATAGATTGAATAAATTAATTTGTATTTGAAATATAAATTACTGAAGTTTTTGTTCTCAACTTTCGGTCTGTAATAAATACGTGCACAGGTATGTAAGTGTTTATAATTATGTTTAATTCATATGTTCCTTTTTTAAATCCTGGTTTCCTAATGCTAACGACGTTAGGAAACCAAGAGTTTCGGAATCACTAACCTGAATCTTCATGTACGAGATGCATTTAAAAACTAAGAGTCAATTAAATGTTTACAAAATTTCAACTTACTGGAATATCAGTCAGCTTCTCATACAGTTTGTGCAAGTTCCTGTTGACCACTTTATACATGCGGACATTGACCGCTAAACATATCCTACACATTAGCAGTTTTTCCATCTTTTATCTCAATAAGTATCAGGTACTACCTATGTTGTTAAGATTGATTTGTTATTGGGTTTGGTAGAATGGAAAAATACTATTGAACACTTTAATGAAGCCAATGTTTTAGTCACACTTAGAACGTGTAGGTAGGCCGTAAATTCAGCAGATTATACTACACAAAAAGTAGAAAAACACTTAATATTAACACAAAATATGCATGAAAACAACGCTACAGCCAATTTGTATCTTTGAGCAAAATAGCGTGCTTGACATGACATTGACAATTAAAGGTTTTTTGTTAAAACTTTAAGGTCTGATTACTGGGGTTTTGAAATATATTTTCTTCCACGCTAATCGTTTTTAGTAAGTATATTTCGTAAATAATCAATAAAAGAATATTTATTCATACATTTATTTTTCAATGGATTTGGATACTAGTATACCTAAAAAGAGATATAAGTAGACGGACTAGGCAGACACCTAAAAAAAAATAACTGTCACTAATGTCAACTGTTTTTTACACCACTATAGGTATTTTATTTACAATATCTTACAATATTTACATAATTTAAAATCTAAGTCTAAATCCAAAGAAAAAAAATATGTACATGTATATATAAAAATAAATAATCATAAAGCATAAAAAATTCTTCTGCATCTTTGTCAACAGGAAACGTACCCAAAAGGCAGCCAGCATTGTCACGTTGTATCGCAATGCTGATCTTTGCCCAAAAAATAGTCACGTGAAGAGTAGACCAGCCGTTTGGCATTGTCTCGGAATATTATGTGGCCACTCGGACCCCATGGCCCCAGAGTTTCAATCCCAAGCGGCTCGAACATATAATTTCCATTTAAGTTGAAATATTTGAGCCGTTTGAGGTTTGCCGTACCTGCAGTAGCTGCTCTAGCACAGCTGCTGTGCTAAAAAGATGGGATGGCGCAAGGGTGTCGACACAAATGTTGCATCCCACACCAAAGTTCTACCTAACTTCCAGGGCATTATGGTCTTGGTTTTTTTAATTAATTTAAATCTTAAGTTTTTCATATAAAAAAATTACATCCCCAAAAAAAAAAAGCGATCATTACTTGTAAAATAAACCCAACTATGTATTTGACTAAAAGACATGTGTCTACTAAGTTCAGGAATAGGTGGAAAAAAAAGCGCGGGAATCATCGAATTTGGCGGGCGTGATTTTTCTTTCGTTTTCTTTTAAATAATAAAAAACGTTTGCGATTGGAGATAAGTTGTGTAGATTTATGTAAATATTCATTAGATTAGTTAATTTAATTGTTTGTAGATATAATTCTTCATATATAGGGTAAGTTTTTTATATTTTATTTTTTCTGGCCAGTGGCCACAATGGACAACGAACCACCTGATCCGGGGGGCACAGTCCCCTCGGTCGGGCTTAATATTACTATTCTAGAATCCAGTATGGATACCGACTCGTCCATAACCAGATCGGAGCGGAAAAGGACTAGAGCTCCACGTAAAGTATGCAAAAATTGCAATAAAAGAAGGCGAAATAATCATTCACACACTTTATCCGAAATAAATAAAGGAACTCATTGCCATTGCGATAATGAATCGGTCACATTCAGTCAAAGTTCAATTGTAGTTCAGCAAGAATCCACTCCACGCTCTGTGGATGGACCCCAGACTGAAAACCTCATTAAGTCTGATCTTCCCCAGAAGGCGCCACAGGTTACTAGGGCTTTGTACGAAGCCACAGACCTGTCGCCATACGTTGTACACATCCAAAAAATTTCTGATACTCAAAACTCGGCCCTAACATTACACCCAATAACTTTAGGACATTTTCTTAAAAAACGCAGTTTCAATAATATAATTAACGGTTCATTAAAACGCATTGGTCGTAATAGAATATCATTGAGCTTCTGTCGTTACGTAGATGCCAATTCTTTTATAGATGACCCAAGTTTGGCCAAAGAGAAATTGAAGGCATTTGTTCCATCAATTAATGTGTGTCGCATTGGTATTGTTAAAGGCGTACCTACCGAATGGTCTCCGGAGGAAATAATCGAAAATATATCTGTCCCTGCTGGATGCGGGAAGGTTATCAAGGCAAGGCGTCTCAATTATAAAGTGCACGAACCGACCCCTGTGTGGAAACCATCGCAAACAGTCGTGCTCACCTTTGACGGACAAACTTTACCAAAACGTGTGTTTTGTTGTTACAATTCCATGCCAGTGGAATTGTATACATTCCCAACAATTCAGTGCTATAATTGTTGTCGTTTTGGCCATACAAAGGTACAATGCAGGTCGAACCCTCAGTGCTTCAAGTGTGGGGAGAAGCATTCTGCTGACACTTGCAGGATTGAAGATGAGAGTAGTAGTAAGTGCTGTCATTGCGGTGGCATTCATTACGCCATCAATAAAAAATGCCCAGAATTTGAGAGGCAAAAATCAATTAAGCATTATATGGCCCATAGCTGCGTGTCGTATGCTGAAGCGTCTCAGCTACATCCACCTATATCAAAATTGTATGCAGATGTGGTAACATCTGACCCATCACATACCACTAAAAATTCATTCTATTCGCAACCTTCGCCCCAATCACGTAACCCACCAATTGTCTCCTCACAAAGAAAAACGGTATTCCTTAAACCTCGGGATCCCCCAAAAACAGCTAAGGGGTATGACCGTACAGCTCATCAAGCATTAATCAATAACGAAGTTTCTGTGTCAGGGAATGGTGTTGCATTCCAAAATAAAACAACAAATAATAGTGAAAGTCAAATTTTAAATTTAATAATCATGTTAATTACCACATTATCTAAAAATAATAATATTGAACCGTCCAACGTTGCCACTGTAATTGATACGCTGTTTAACTTGTTTAATCTTAATCATAATGGATCCAAATCTATCCAAGATTGTTCAGTGGAACAGTCGCAGCATTCTGAATAAAAAATCTGATCTGTCCTACATAATGAACAAATACGATCCCTTTGCAGTCGCTCTCTGTGAGACATGGCTTAAACCAGGGTTCTCTTTTAGAATTCCTGGCTATGCGTGTCTAAGAACAGACAGAAGCGATGGGTATGGCGGTGTCGCCATACTTATTAAAAACAACTTGCCTTTTCAATCTTTTCCTCTTCCAAGTCTCAGTGATGATATATCTGCAGTCGCTGCTATTGTAAATAAAATCTGTTTAGTATGTATATATTATTCTCGTCCCACTGTAAATATCCTTTCTGAAATAAGTAATCTTCTTTCAATTTTACCTAAACCGTTTTTGGTAATGGGCGACTTTAACTCACAACATCAGTCTTGGGGTAGTTCTAGTTCCAATTACTATGGGGAAAAGTTATTGGAAATTCTAGACTCTAATAATTTGTGTATTTTAAATACATGTCTCCCAACACGCCAAACGAATCCAGATGAGGGAATAAGCGCCCCTGACCTCTCAATCTGCACACCTGATTTAGCATCAACATTATCCTGGTCTCCTTTAACGTTTTCTTATGGTAGTGATCATTACCCTTTAATCATTTCTTTTCCACATCAAAAACCAGCTGCTTGCATTCCAACACCACGATTAAAGTACAGACTTCAAAATGCAGATTGGGATACATATAAAAATTGTGTAGAAGAAAGAATGCTTGCCTTATCTGATTCTTTACAACTACATGACCCTCAGTTATTATCTAATCAAATTACAAGAGTTTTAATAGAGGTGGCAGATAATACTTTCCCTATTAAGAATGGTGCTACAGGCAAAATTCCTTCACCACCTTGGTGGGATGCTGAATGTACTCAAGCCATTAAAAAAAGAAAAGAAGCTGAAAAAAATTATGGTCATACTATGACTCGCCACAATTTTCAGATATACCTAGAAGCTGCTCGAACAACTCGTAAGCTCCTTAGGAAAAAGAAATTTGAAGGTTGGCAAAGATTCTGTGCATCTATCTCGCCAGAAGTTAATGCATCTCTAGTATGGCAAAATATTAGGCGATTCAGGTCAGCATTCAGCGACACAACAGCCTCAAAACTACCATTAGAATTAGCCAATGAATTTATGGATAATTTAGCTCCCCCTTCAGTCCCAGAACAAAGATCTTTAATCCACCTTCCATATGTTCCTATTCCTAATTCTGAGTTGAATTCCCTGTTCACACTAAGTGAGTTGAAAGGAGTCCTTTCACATGTTAAGGATTCAGCCCCTGGTGAAGATGGTATACCATATTCATTTATAGCTAATCTGTCTGACTCTGTTCTTTTAATTTATTTAAATCTCATCAATACAGCTTTGATATCTGGCAGCATTCCATCAAGTTGGAAGTCTCAAACGATTATTCCCATTCTAAAACCAAACAAACCTTCTTCTAATGTTACTTCTTATCGACCAATTGCACTTTCTACAGTTCTTGCAAAAATTGTTGAACACCTCATTAAGAATCGTTTGGAATGGTATTTGGAGAGCAAAAACTTGCTAGGCACATCACAGTTTGGTTTTAGGAAGGGTAGAAGTACGATGGACAGCCTTAGTGTGTTCACAACTGATATTCGTTTAGCTTTCTCTTCCAATAACTTTGTAATTGCTGCCTTCCTGGATATTAGCTCAGCTTACGATAATGTCCTGGTATCAGTCCTGGAACAAAAGCTGAATTCATTACAAGTTCCAAAAATGCTGTCTAACTTCATAATTAACATGCTTTCAGAGAGATCTTTAAATCTTCATATTGAAGGGTATACATTTACCCGTTTAGTATGGAAAGGTCTCCCCCAAGGTTCCGTACTTAGTCCAATTCTCTACAATATTTACACTTATGATTTGGAATCCTCTTTAAATGAGTCAGTACAAGTCCTTCAATATGCGGATGATTTACTTCTTTATTTATCTGGTCATTCTGTTGAAAATATTTGTACTTCCTTAACCTCTTCTTTATGTTTACTGAAGACTTGGCTAGAAACCAATGGTCTACACCTGTCAATTGATAAAAGCAACATTGTCTTGTTTACAAGGATGCGTAAGCCTCCTATAGTTACAGTACAGTATAATAATATCCCTATGCCTGTTAAAAACCAGGTTAAATTTTTAGGCCTTATTTTGGATACACATCTTACTGGTTTACCACACTGTGATTATATAACTGCTAAATGTGAACGAAATATCAACATAATTAGATGTCTTTCTGGTGTTTGGTGGGGTGCACATCCCTTTTCATTAAAATTACTTTATAACACCTTGATTAGAAGCGTATTGGACTATGGCACCTTTTTGCTGGAGCCTGCTAATGTTGCTGGTCTTAAGAAACTTGACAGTGTTCAGTCCAAGGCACTTAGAGTGGTTTCAGGTGCAATGAAAAGCAGTCCTATTAATTGTCTACAGGTGGAATGTGGAGACCCTCCACTTCATTTACGACGTCAATTTTTAGCTGATAGATTTATGGCTCGGTGTTTGCAATTTACATGTCATCCTTTGCGAAATAAACTTTCCATTCTCTCTGAAGAAGTAATTTCGTCCACTTACTGGAGGCACAAAGATACTCCGTGTTTAGTTAAAAGCTTTAGAAAATACAATTTAATTGAAGCTCCCTGTCACCAATCTCAATTTCTTCCTATATTTCACTGTAATTACAGTTCATTAATTATGTCACCAAATATATACTATAACCTTAACATTTACCGAGATGACATATGTCATAATATTAACTTCAACTTCACTATGGATAGAGACTGGAAGGGCTGTCAGCTCTTGTTTACAGATGCTTCGAAGCATGGAAGAGACTCATGCGTGGGAGTAGGTGTATTCCACTCCCAATATAATATAGTTCAAAAAATAAAGCTCCCGCCCGAGTCATCTGTATTTACGGGAGAATGTTACGGTCTATTCAAAGCTGTCGAATATATACTTATGATGGGCTTACGAAATTCACTCATTTTAACTGATGCAAGGAGTGCCTTACAATCTTTGGCCAGATTCCCTTTCTATTCTCATAATCCTCATATTATATTTGAAACACGTGAACTCCTTTATAGGTGTTCTATTAAGGGGTATTCAGTGTATTTTGCGTGGATACCCTCGCATTGTGGCATTTTAGGTAATGAGAGAGCTGACCAGTTGGCTAATGATGCCGTATTGTGTGGAGATGTTTTTCCGTACAAAAATAACTCCCAAGATCTGGCAGCTCTGCCCAAGGTTTACCTACAGGAATCCTGGGGTAAGCTTTGGTCCGAGCAATCAGTGAAAGGGAAATTTTATCGCACTATTCAGCCATCCATTTTTGTAAAACCTTGGTTTAGCAAGTACAAGCTAAGCAAAAAGATTACAACAATATTCATACGTATGCGATTGGGTCACGTGTGCACTCCTGCTCATCTTGCCAGGCTTGGCATTGTGCAGAACCCTGCGTGTGAATGTGGCGCTGAGGTGGGAGATCTGAACCATCTTATTTTTTCCTGCCCCCTTTATGACCACTCCTCACTTTTCCAAAGTCTTGTTTCCCTCCGAGTCCCTTTTCCCACTTCTATTGCGTGTATTTTATTTAATTTCAATGTAGATATTTATAAAACCATAGCTCTTTTCTTTGTAAATAATGATATAGCTATCTAAATATTAGTTTATAAACTGTATATAAGTACTTAATTTACCATGTAGTTCTTAGGTAATTCTTAGTTTATGCACGAGTCGGCCTATTTGTTGGGCCACCTTGTGGCGTTCATGTTTTTTTTTTTGTTTTTATTCATAACCTACTGATAAAACTTGTTATATTTTTTTTTTTTGTATATAATATATATTATATTAGCAACCTATTTCCTTTCTATTTCCAAATTTCCCGTTGTACTTATATATAATTTCGCGAGTACTTGATTCCTACGTTTTGTTATTATATAAAATATTGTCAGTGGCAATAAGCACGAATAGTGCAACGCCATAAACAAAAAAAAAAAAAAAAAGTTCAGGAATAAAATACTTAAAAAAACAGACTTCACAACACTGACAGCACAGAGTGACAGATGTCTTGTGTTAACTTGTCAAGCAGTCTGTTAATATTTATTTGAATTCCAAAAAGAATATTATATCTTTGCAAGTGCCATTTACAATGTAAAGACGATGAGCTTATATTGCTAAAAGTTGTAATTTTTATTTATACAACTTCGGTTTGTTCTAAAAAACAAGAATCCTGCTATGATAAACGAATACGGTAGGCAAACAATTGAAACGATTTAAGTACCTATAAAAATTTACATGTATAGTTATCATGTTTCTTATTTATTACTAGCTTTTGCCAGCGGCTTCGCCCGCGTGGAGGTTGGAAATTATCCCGCGGGAACATACTACCGGGATAAAAAGTGGCCTATGTCCTTTCTCAGGCTCTAAACTATCTGTGTACCAAATTTCATTTAAATCGGTTCAGTAGTTTTCGCAGGAAAGCGAGACAGACAGACAGACAGACAGACAGACCGACAGACAGACAGAGTTACTTTTGCATTTATAATATTAGTGTGGAAGTGTGGATAGTGTGGATGTGGATAGTGTGGATAGTGTGGATTAGTGTGGATTATTTATTTATGTATACTTTATTTTATACCATAAAAATACATAGCAAAAATAACATTACAATGACTACAAATTATACAATGGGCGGCCTTATCGCTTTATATTCTTCTACATTATTAATGCGTATTTGTTTGGTTGCAGTTCATGAGTAATAATAGTCAACAGAATGGGTCACCAGCCGCCTTCATCGCAACAGACAGTGTCATCAACGACTGCACAGAGGAACTTGAATGTGAGCAAGTATCCAGTGCAGGTCCAACAGCTCCAACTGCCAATCCCTCTTCCGTCACTTCCACGACAGCCAGCCCTGCGAGTGCCGCCACCACCGCCCCCACCACCGCCACCACCACGGCCAATAAACACAAGTGCACCGGTGTGGACTATACCAGCTACATACTCAGGTATTTGATTTTACCTAATTTTTTGTCACAATGTGTGATCCAGTATCTAGGGGCGTCGCTACCGCCGTATCAATGATACGGGGCCCCCAAGTTACAGGGCCCCTCGAGCCCCGGTGTACAGCATGGAAAAAAAAAATATTATTCAACACCACAAATACTTGTTGATGGGAGGCCCGTAATGAACGAAAACATAATGAAAATATGTAAGTATAAGTATGTAATTTGTTTGTCTACAAAGGCTTCAAGCTAAAGGAGCAGGGCAATCTATACTAATATTATAAAGCTGAAGAATTTGTTTGTTTGATTTAACATGATAATCTCAGGAACTACTGATCGGAATTGAAAAATTCTTTTTGTGTTGGACGGACGGACAGCGGAGTCTTAATAGTAGGCTCCGGTTCTTCCCTTTGGGTACGGAACCCTAAACATAAACAATATTGTCTTTTTGAGTTTGGCCCCAGTTGGGTAAAAAGGGAACATAAATTATAGTTTAAAAAAACTAAAAAACACGCTTTCATAGAAAACCAAACTAAAAAGTAGAAAATAATGGAAAAAAACCGGCCAAGTGCGAGTCGGACTCGCGCACCGAGGGTTCCGTACAAATCTGTAGGTATTCTCGGTTTAAAAATATTTTTTTTTTTTAATTTTTATATTTCAGTTGATTGAATGTAAGGTAAATTGCGGTTTACGATTTATGACGTTTTAAAAAAAAACTACTCACTCGATCTCGTTCAAACCAATTTTCGTTGGTAGTTTACATGGTAATGTACATCATATATTTTTTTTAGTTTTATCATTCTCTTATTTTAGAAGTTACGGGGGGGGGGGGGGGGGGACACACACACTTTTACCACTTTGGAAGTGTCTCTCGCGCAAACTATTCAGTTTAGAAAAAAATGATAATAGAAACCTCATTACCATTTTTGAAGACCTATTCATAGATACCCCACACGTATGGGTTTGATGAAAAAAAACATTTTTGAGTTTCAGTTCTATGTATGGGGAACCCCAAAATTTATTGTTTTTTTCTATTTTAGTGTGAAAATCTTAATGCGGTTCACAGAATACATCTACTTACCAAGTTTCAACAGCATATCTCTTATAGTTTCGGAAAAAAGTGGCTGTGACATACGGACGGACAGACAGACAGACAGACAGACATGACGAATCTATAAGGGTTCCGTTTTTTGCCATTTGGCAACGGAACCCTAAAAAGCGAGGGGTGCTTTTTTAGGTATTTTTTTATTGATTAGGCAGGCGTGATTTTAGTTTTTTTTAAACTAGACAGAAAAAAGAAAGAAAATACGTTTATTTGCGGTAAATATGACGCAAATAAACCACTACACCACTAACCACCACTACCACCACCCACCACCACCCACCACCACCCACCACCACCCACCACCACCCACCACCACCCACCACCACCAATTAATTGGTTTATTTGAAATAAATGCTTGAGTTTGAGTTTAATATTACAGGCTGGTATGCTATGGCCAACTAACATGTGTCAGGCTGCACTTCGGTTCCCAATCCTATAAGTCATTACTTGCTATATTCGTACTATAGTCTGTTCTAGATGTGAAAAAAATAAAAGTCGTTGACACCTGCCTACCAATGTATTCAAATTACCGTTTTGACCGTGCTAGTGACACTTTCTTTACATTTTTTCGTATCGTTTTGAAATATTTGAATACATTGCAAAGCGGGTGTCAACGACTTTTATTTTTTTCACATCTGGCACAGACTATAACTATGTATTATCTTGATTCAAAAGTATTGAGCCGTGCCAAGTAGATGTGGTATCCATTTCCCATCCTATTATGGTTTATCCTACAGATGTGAGATGATTTTAATGTGGTTTTCCCAATCAGTGAAATCAGTGTTTTGACATGTTGCCACATTAGTAAATGGCTCGTCTGCAAAGCAGGAGCAGGTTGCTAATCTATACTAATATTATAAAGCTGAAGAGTTTTTTTGTATGTTTGTTTGTTTGAACGCGTTAATCTCAAAAACTACTGGTCCGTAGTGAACTTATTTTTGTGTTGGGTAGTTATTTATCGAGGAAGGCTATAATAACATCACGCTACGATCAAAAGGAGCGGAGCAGCAACGAAAAATGGACGAAAACTGGCAGGCAATTTGATGCGAGGGGAAGGGTCAGGGGAGCAAAAATTTGACGCGGACGAAGTCGCGGGCAGAAGCTAGTATAACATAAATAGGGGCGTCCCCGCTGCCTGTTTAACCACATATTTTTTTGTAGTGAATGACGTTATGTTTATATCTATTGTGTTGCCTTTTACAGCGTGGAGCAACAACTATTTCACTCCAACAATGTCTTCAGCAACCCAGGCAGCCCCTCCTCGAATGCCCAAGTTAGTGCTTATTAATCTATGTTACTTTATTTAAAAACCTGTAAACAAAAATTAACAATGTAAACAAAGCTGCCCTCTGCTTTGCTAGATTTGCAGTTTAATGAGTTTAAAGCTAAAGTAAAATCCAACCTTTGTTCAAAGGCATACTATTCTATCAACGACTACTTAAACGATAAGAATAGTTGGTCGCTGTGATTAACTCAAGACAATGTTTATGTTCTTTCAATCCAGAATTAGCTTTCCTACTGACAGTTTATATGGGTAGTTCATATAATTGTTTTTTTTTTTATTTTTATTTAACTGATTTTGTTAATTATTTTTTATTTTCTTTTAATTTCACTTATTGTGGACATAATCTACTCATTACAATGATTTTAAATGAGTTGTATTGCAACATGTAGTTAGCTAGCGACCTCGTCAGCTGTTCATAATATTCTAGCCTGACCAACCGGCAGCAAGTTCGTCATGCTCCCTTAGATGTCACTGCTTGCGGTAGCGTCGGGGGTCGGGTTACCACCTTCCCTCAAATATGGCGAGGGGGGTAATGGCTGACCTTTGCGTTATGCTCGTGAACGGGTGCTGCTTGTGGTGACTGGTCGACTTGCTGACCATGGTTTTTGTTATTGTTATTTGTATTAACTGTTATTTTATTTTTACTCCGGAGGTCCTAGTTTAACTATTGTAACTTCAACTTAGCTATATGCATCAATGTATGTATATGTATCATTTTGCGTCGTTGAATATGTAGGCGGGCACGCCCTTTATGCCTGGAGGCTTTATTTAAGTTTTACGTTCTGTTTACGATTTTGTTTTATTATTTATTTCAGCTTGAGTTTACTTTTCAATGTTTTGTTCGTATATTGGCGTGTGCTAGCTGACATATGGCGAATAATGTATGTGTTGTTTTGTTTTATAATATTAATTACTTACACGATATTGTATAGAATCAAGTTCTTCTAACTTAACAGACAGCTGTGCTGCTGGGGAGTTTGTTCCGCCACTTCTTCTTCCCAGCTAAAGCACTAGGAAGTGTCGAAGGGCGGGCGTTTTGGGGGGACTGTCTTTTGTAACTTTGACGTTCAAAAAGTGCTGACTCTCAGCCTAGTTTGAATAAATGACTTTTGATTTTGATTTTGATTTTGAAAGGCGCGGACCACCATGTATGCGGTAAAAAACTCACCTTAAAAAAAATCTATGTTACTTTCTCATGACAATAATTATTGAAGATGGTATCTAAAAAAAATGAACTAGCTTGAAGGATATATGTGCCAATATGTTTTGTTAACATTACAGGTTTCCCGGAAATATACCTCTTCCTCAATTCCACACAAATGCAGCTCCAAATAAAGGCATAGCTATGAATCGTGCTGCAGGGCCTCCTCACGGTAATTATTACCGGATTTTATTGTCAAAAGGTACAAGTATTGTGCTCCCACATGGATCGATGACCTTGTGAAGGCCGTAGGAATCCGCTGGACGCGGGAAGCAGAAAACCTGTCGAAGTGGCGGAGCTTGGAGGAGGCGTATGTCCAGCAGTGGACGTTTTTCGGTTCAAACGATGATGATGATTATGATGCTTGTCAAAAGAGATGGACAAAATACGCCCCACTGAGTACAAACATACATTTATTGTAGTTAATTGCAATATACAGGAAAAATTTTAACCAGTGCGAAAAATTTTTTGGTGGTTCAGTATCAGTAATAGAACACATTTCAACTATTTTTCAATACTTAAAAAAAAATATCCAACCTTAGATCAGTAAACTGTGGACTCCATACATATTTCGTACCTAATATGATATCGACAATAGGAATAGGTCAGTAACCATGCGCCAGCGTAGGTATTTCGAACTTTTAGAATTTTGACCGACCGAACAGCTGATACCTACCAGCCGAGTACCTACTTGTACCTTGCTCGGTCGTTCACCTTCGCCTCCGCGCCGGCGTAGCTACTTTGAACTTCTTAGAATTTTGATTGCTCGTAGAAATCTATTTATATAAAAGATAAATACCACTCACTGACTAATCTTGAAATATCGGTGTTTGCACATGTTGTCACATTAGTAAATCACTCGTCTGCAAAGATGGGACAGGTTGCTAATCCACACTAATATTATAAATGCAAAAGTAACTCTGTCTGTCTGTCTGTCTCCTGCTAAAACTACTGAACCGATTTAAATGAAATTTGGTACACAGATAGTTTAGAGCCTGAGAAAGGACATAGGCTACTTTTTATCCCGGTAGTATGTTCCCGCGGGATAATTTCCGACTTCCACGCGGGCGAAGCCGCTGGCAAAAGATAGTATAACATAAATAGGGGCGTGCCCGCTGCCTGTTTTACCACATACATATTTATTTTGTAGTGAATGACGTTATATCTATAACAACTGTGTTGTCTTTTATAGCTCCACGCACCTTTGTCACATCAACAATGTCCTCAGCAACCCAGCTAGCTCCTCCTCGAATGCCCATGTAAGTACTTATTTATCTGTTACTCATCTTTCTCATGACCATAATGATTGAAGAAGGTATCTAAAAAAATAATTGACGAGCTTGAAGGAAATATGATTCAATATCCAGAATCCTTGAAATTAGCAAAAGTTAGCCCCATTTATAAGTCGGGAAACAAAATCAGATCCAGGTAACTACCGGCCAATATCTGTGTTACCTATATTATCAAAGGTGTTTGAAAAAATATTACACAACCGACTTAGTACGTTTCTAAAATAAAATAAAAAATCTTATATGAAAAACAATATGAGTTCCGACCAAAGTCAAACACAGTTACAGCTGCAAGTGATCTAGTCACAAAAATCTAATCAAATATTGATAGTAAGAAAATTACACTGGGAATGTTTGTTGATTTAAAAAAAGCTTTTGACACTGTTAGCCATGATATACTTTTGTTAAAACTTAATCGTCTAGGTATCACAGGATCCGCTTTTGAAATGTTAAAATGATGCCCTAGTAACAGATATCAAATTGTAAAAATCGGTGAAGTGCAAAGTAGATCTCGACAAATCACCTACGGAGTCCCCCAGGGCTCAATCCTCGGGCCATTATTATTTTTAATATACATATTTATGCTATTATTATTATTTGTTATTATTATTTTTTATGCTATTTAGCATCCATGAAATTGGTTTAAGGGCTTTATAGCTTAAGGGCGTTTATAGCACTGTATGCTGACGAAACCAGTTTATTTTATTCAGGCACCACACTGTGCTCAATTATAGAACAAGCACAACATGATTTAAACGATTTACATACTTGGCTTAAATCAAACTTACTGATAATAAACATTTCTAAAAATAATTATATTCGCAGCAAAAAACAAAAAGCTTGGTCAGCATAGTAACTTACATATTGATGGTCAAATTCTTAAGAGAGTTCATCAAGAAAAATATCTTGGTCTTATACTTGATGATCAATAAACACGGAAACCACATATAGAGAGTATCAAAAACAAGCTCACATCACTAACAGGTGCGCTCCGTGGTATAGTGCGGTGTCTTCCAAGCAATGTGCGTTATACTATATATAACTCCATGGTTAAATCTCACTTAGGCTATTTGATTGAGGGGAACTGCTGCAAAATCAAACTTTAAGGTACTCCAAACTGCCCAAAATAGAATAATCAAAACACTATTTAGTTATAACTATTTAACTCCTACTGAAAAAATATACATAGAAACACAGCCTATGAATCTCCATCAAATATATAAGTACAACACATGCTTACTTGTAAGAGAAATTCTAAATAAAGAGATACATATAATATTTACAAAAAAGGGCACAAACTTATAAAATGTTAACAAGACAAGCTAATGACATCTGCTTAACCCAGCCTAGGACGAAATATGGAAAGTGGAATATTATGAAGGGGGCCAACTTTTATAACAAACTACCTAAAGACGTAAAAGAAATCAAATCGTCACACATTTACAAGAAAGCTCTAAAAACATATAAATACATTACAATATGTCAATTAATAAAAAAAAAAACAAATTGTGATTGTCTGCGACAAACTAACAAAAATCAAAATCATTTAAAAAATACTTATCCTAAACTTGTGTATAAATATAAACCGAAACATTTAAAAAAAATATATATATATATTAACCAGTCAGTTACCTTAATTACAAACACAATTAAAAAACCATTGTGTCGATACCAAATGTGGTATCTCAGGGACTTAGAGGTTAATAAAAAAAAAAACAAAACAAAAAAAAAAACTTACAAACAAGTACAGACGCCAGCAGGTCAAGCCGCCCCAACCTGTCAAATTTTACCAATCGAAAATTAACCCTCCACTATTGTGATATAAGGTTGAAAATCTATTAAAGAAATTTGACAGATTGAGGTAAGTTGATGTGCTGGCGTCTGTACCTATAATCAAAAATCAATAATGATATATCAAAAAATATGCATACAAATATCCTTACAAAAATCGGAATAATGACTCGTTTATGTTCTGCACTGTAGTGTAGGCCTTATTTTGAAGTCATTTTAATAGGTAACATTTGACGTCTGTCAGTTCATATGAAAGCAAATCGTAAAATTACTCGTATCTGTCATTATTACAATAAATATGTAATCATAATTGAAAAAAGTTAAACAATTGTGCAGTTCTAACAAAACGAATAAATATATTTTTCCGTTACAACGGTTACGTTGTTGAATTTTGATGAATTGTCAAATGTTACCTATTAAAATGACTCCACTTTAGTAAACACGCCACAGCGATTATATTGCACCCTACCCTCATCGCTCAACTATTGTGCCGTTTCTTGTGTGTAGCCTGCCTATTATGTTCGTTTTTAAGTTTCCTAGACGAAGTGTTCGTGCAGTTACTTTTTTCTTAAGCTTTCGTATTTATGTTTTGTTGTTTATTATCCATGCTTACTGGTGGAGAACATTATTTTAAACTTATATTTACGTTTTCTTTGTAAGTGAATGTATATTCTTTTGAGATAATAATTATCTTTAACCGCGGCACGTCACCCTAAGCTGCCAGCGCGACTGCGCCGCTGTCATTCTCAAGCAGTCAATTTAATTTTTTTAACGTCGTTTTTGTTATTATTATTTTATTTTAGTTGTATTACGTGATATTGTTAGGAAAAAATCGTGTAAGATGTGAAATTTTTTAATGTTGAACAATGACGACAGTAGTGACGCCATACGAAATTTTTTAATGTTGAACAATGACGACAGTAGTGACGCCATACGAAGCGCCAGTCAACCTGTCACATCGCTGGATGTACTAGTAAGATGCCCTCATTGTCATCAAGCACGTTTTTTTAAGGTGAACAAGGTTTGAAGGAACATTTGGGGAAGAAACACAAACCCCACAATGTGCCTTCATCATGCCCCACAATACCCACGTCTCTAACACCCGATTCACCCGCTCAAGTATTTTGGAAAACCGTTGCAAAATTAAAAACGACAACTCCAGTTTTAAAGAGAGTTCTTCGTGGCGCGAGACCATCCGTGGTCTCAAGTTTAGCGCATTGTGTCCGCCTCGCCGCCCGAGAGAACTCTAAAAGTGCTTGGGAGCAATTACTCACCTTCCCGTTTAGAACTCTACATGTGCAAAAAAAAAAAAAATTGGCAAAAAAAATTTTAGGATAACTGTAACATTTCAGCCCAACGTTTCGACCCTAAATTAACATCTCACCTATCACAAAGAGATTTATTGCACCATGTGGAGTCTAAACTAGGCGAGGGTGATATCAGAGGTGCAGCTAGGATTTTCTGTAGCAGTGATGTGGTTGCGCCGTACTCTCCAGAGACACTGACAGCTCTGGAGAGTAAACACCCCGCCCTGGCAGATGACCTCTCCTTCCCTGACCCACCCGATCCTGAATCCAACTCACTTACAATTACAGCTCAAAAAATGTGTGCGGCCATGTGATCCTTCCGAAATGGCTCCACCGGCGGCCTCGACAGCCTGACGCCTTAACATTTGAAGGACTTAACGCGGGAGGCGGGTGAGTCCCTTTTGAAGGAGCTGACGGCCCTCATAAATCTAATGCTCTCCGGCAATGTGAACGAAGCCGTCATTGACATTCTTTATGGGGCATTTCTAAGTGCCCTGCGCAAAAAGGATGGTGGTATTCGTCCCATTGCCGTAGGGTCCACTTACCGTCGTATCGCAGCCAAGATTTGTTGTGCTTTCTATAGTGAAACACTGGCCAGCAAATTCCAGCCCTTACAGCTGGGTTTTGGCTCCAAAGGGGGCTGTGAGGCTGCGGTACATGCATTATCCACATACCTCAATAGCGATAAAGGTGAGGTCATCCTTAAGGTTGACATTAAGAATGCTTTCAATTCCGTTAACAGGGACACCTTGTTGACAGAAGACCAAAAAGAAATACCGAAAACTTACTTACAGTTTTCTCTACCAATGTTACAGGCACCCCTCCAAATTGCTTTATAAATACTATCTTTTGAAATCAGCCGTTGTATGTCAACAGGGCGACCCTCTTGGGCCAGTCATTTTTAGTTTGGCAATAAATCCAATTATTCGTCAGCTAAATTCTAAATTCAACGTATGGTATTTAGATGACGGAACCCTAGGAGGTGACGTAGACACAGTCTTAAAAGATTTAACTTTTTTAAAGAAAAATTTAGTTTCATTGGTCTAGACCTTAACCTAACAAAATGTGAAATTTATCTTCCTACAGACAGACTACTATAGCAAAGTTTAATAGAATAGCACCAGATATCAAAATAACGGAAAGAAATTCGCTTCACCTCCTTGGGTCCCCAATTTTTCACGAATCCTTTCCAACGTTCATTGAGGAGAAAATACAGAATTTCTGTGATGTCTCGGAAAGACTTTTCAAAATTAACATTCATTCGGCCTTCACACTGATTCGGTACTGTTGTGTTGGACCAAAATTAACATATAACCTTCGTTCAATGTGGCCCTAGACGACCGAGCATGGCAGCAAGCCACACTTCCCATTCGCCTGGGTGGTCTCGGCGTCCGCAAAATTTCAAGTATAAGTTTACCAGCCTTCCTCTCCTCGGTCCACAATACCGATAAATTAACCAGGAATATTCTATCTTCCAAATTGATCAATTTAGAAGTACCATTTTTGACCGATGCGTTGAATGCTTGGAAAATGGCTTGTCCAAATACGGTTTTGCCCGACAACCCGTCCTCTCAGAGACAGTGGGACATGCTGCTCTGCAGCATTATACGGAATACTCTAATAAACACGTCACCTAATACTATTGAGCGTGCCCGTCTGATGGCTGTGGGAGAATGGGAGTCAGGCTTGTGGCTTCAGGCGCTCCCATCATCCACCATAGGTACTTTGATGGATGACACATCGTTTCGGCTCGCTACGTGTCTCCGCTTGGGCGCACCTTGTATTGCTCCACACCGTTGTCATTGCGGTGAAGCTGTCGACAGTCTAGGGCACCATGGCCTGTCCGCATAGCACGACACGCCAACATAAACGATATTATTCGTCGAGCTCTTGTCAGCAGTGGTATTAGAACTAAACGGTACGTGACGATGCCGATGGGAAGAGACCAGACGGCATGACGTTGTTGCCTTGGAAAGTGGGTAGGCCTCTGGTGTGGGACGCAACCTGTGTCGACACCCTTGCGCCATCTCATGTTCTTAGCACGGCGGGCTGTGAGACCCTCAAGCGGCGCAAATACTGTAACCTTATAGGTAACTACAGTTTTGAGCCGTTTGGGGTTGAAACGCCCGGGCCATGGGGCCCGAGTGCGCGTCTCCTTTTTAAGGATATGTCTCATCGACTGGTCGACACTTCACGTGACCAGAAGGCTGGGTTTTTGGCAAAAAAATTAGCATTGCCATTCAACGTGGCAATGCTGCCAGTCTTCTGGGCACGTTTCCAGATGACAATGATGCGGACGAGTACTTCGACCTCTAAGTGTCCTTTGTTTTTGTTTTTATTTGTATAGTTAGTTATTTCTTTAATCGTAATATTTTTTGTTAACATTACAGGTTTGATTTTAGTAGACCACCCCCTCCATTTCCAACAAATGCAAATCCAAATAATGGCGGTGCTATGAAACGTTCTGCAGAGCCTTTCGCTGGGCCTTCTCAGGGTAATTATTTTACTACTTTATTAACTGATTTTATTGTCTAATTTGCTAAGTCAATATTAAACTAGAATGAGTTTGTAGTGTGGGAATTTACCCCACCCTCCTATAGCAATGAGATATAAATCAATGAATGTAAAGATAATATATTACTGATTTAAATAATTATAGAAATCATTGACTTGTTCTTGAAGATATTTTTGATGGGAAATATGACTATTGCATGTAAACATGAAGTATCCCTAAGCGTAGAAGGTGGAGGCACTCATTCATCACCATTCTCCTGCACTTACAATTTATTTGTGGTCGTCGCAACATGTCTTTTTCTTCCACACTTCTTTATTAGTCGTCGCCTCAGTAGTTACCGCCGTTCTATCCATATCATAATTCACACAGTCCATCCATCGCTTCTCTGGTCTCACTCCACTCTTATAGCCATCTTTTTAGCAATGTCCTAGTTAAGAAAAGGCAATGGGACAATTTAATTTGATTCATCACATTGTTGCTTTTACTCTGAATGTTCTAGTTAACTACACGAATAATCTCCAAGCCTTAAACTTGTAAGATAATGATTCATTGGTATAAATCTAATTGCTATTGAGGGGTGGGGCAGCTTAGATAATTTAAATTGAAAGCGGTATAATTGCTCAGCGAAGAGCAAAAGAAAAGAAAAGTTATTATTCTTAATTCATTCATGCATGCGCGAATATTTAGCACAGATTATTAGGGAATACCTTTAATATAATCATTATTAATTTTAAATTACCGTTTAGGATATATTGTAACGATTTAAAGTTGGGTAGAAAGCATTCTCACAAAAAAAAAATGTCTTTGAGAGTGATGATGAAGTTCCTATATGTATAATTGTGGGCGACGAAACCCTATCCATGCGTGTAGGCGCAATTAGCGCCGGGTGCGCTATGAATACGGAGTCACGAGTTAGAGAAAACATTGAAGAAAATGATGAGAAGATTAAGAGATTTAATGTATAAGTTCCTAGAATTTTAAGAGATTTAATGTATAAGTTTCTAATTACTTCATTGAACTTAATCTCATTACCAGTTTCATACTAGATTCCAATTATACTAATTCCAGTAGATTTATAACGAAAATTTTGAAATAAGGTAAAGTAGTCGTATAATTACTTAAATTGATGATTTATCATTTATTTATCAGATTTTTTACTTATGTACGAATATTGGTGTGGAAAATTGGATATGTGTAAAACCAAATTTCCAGTTGGAATTATATAAACCGGACCACGGGTTCTGAAGTTTGCAAGTTTTATGAAAGGGATGATAAAATAAAAAAAAATTGGAGTGTTACATACCACGCTAAATTTTTAAAGTTTTTGTTTTAAAAATTTTTGTAACGAATAGATAGATACGATACCTATAATTTTGTTGTTTTATATATATTTGGAATATATAAGGAAAAAAAAATACAGGATTTGGTGTGAAATATTAGAGAAATAAAGATTCCAAAGACTTCGGCTTATTAAAAATTGTACGCAAAACGGTCTTAAAAGTCGTGAACCATTGTGAAGTAAAGTAGGCCGGTATAAAAGACGTGCTAGTAGCCGATCTAGCTGTAGGAGCGTCGAGTGGGCACCCTCGTCGCTGGTCGTCCCTCGCAGGCCTTCCCTAGGTAATTGGGGGGGTCTCACCTGGCAGGGACATACCGCCGAAGTGAGATGCAGAAAGCGGCGTTGTGAGTCAACGTCGTGGCGCGCTTACAGTGAACAAACAGTAACCACAAAAATAGGTGTCCTACTACCAATAGCCTATGACAGCAAAAACGACGAAGGGCCTATGGTTACAGGCTACCGTGATGTTTCTGGAACTGCTCGCCACGCCCCCTGACTGGGGCGAAGCAATTACTAAGAGAGCACTAGTAAGTCGCCGCTCAGCCATCGAAGAGACAACATCAAATAGAAGGAACAAGCTGAAATCTGCAGACAGGACTTAAATCAAGGATCAGTTTTTTTTATTGTGTCTTCTCGTCGATACCTGTATCCCCGAGGTCCGTGAACCAGACCCAGTAATTAGGGAGCGCACGGCAACAATAGTGGGACAAGTCCCAGGACGAGTGTGGGTGCTGATCGCGCCCCATTGGTCTGCTACAGTTGGTCCTTCGAGCCGGATGCCCTGCCAGAAGAGTCCAGAAGTCAAGAAGATTCAGAAGACTGCAAGATGCCGGTTACCAGGTCGCAGAAGGATGCGCCTTCAAGTGCCCCGCCCGTCCTTCCGCTAAGAACGCGAAAGAAGCATTAGGATCAGAAGGGGTCACGTCAGCGTCATCGGGAACTGCATTTACATCGGGCACGAACATTACTTCGCGTACAACGACCACGAAAGAGACTATGACCAAAGAAAATAAGTTTACAACTGCGACCACAGCAGCAACTGAGAAGAAGGAATAGAAGAAAGGTGCCGCACAGAAGGAAACGACCAAGAAGATCCCAAAAGATGCCCCGGAACAGGGCAGGTGTTCGTGGCCACGATAATGAAACCGAAAGCGGTCGGTTCTTTCGTTGTCTACCAGAATACAGCACCGATGTTCAATCACGTCCAGAATATGTCTCGATTAAGGAGGCCACTGAAAGGCAAGGCAAAAGTAGACATCAAGAGCCTGCTGCACTATGAAGCCTTTCCGTTGGAAGTAATGCAAACCCTCAAAATATGATATGGAAGACCTGATGCGCTGGTGCTGGCAGAGCTGGATAAAGTAAATGCGTTACGGAGATTTCAGAGAATCCAAGGGACATATGCATCTTATCGTTGCAACGATAGAAGGATTGAAGAAACCACAGTACCTCCGTTCACCTGAATAGTAAAACAAATCGTAGAGAATATGCCGAAATTCAAATTCAGCTGGTATGGCTTTACTGCAGCATCATAAGAAGGCGAGCTCTCCGCAATTTCAGAAGAGAAGAATGGGTTTAAGAGCAAGTGGCACATTCAACGAAAGAAAAGGACTCAAAACAATCAGAAAAGACTTGCTCCATGTGTGAGGGCGAACACTTCCCCGTCGAATGTCAGAAGTTCTAGAAGGCGTCGGTACATACAGGATCGGTGGGCAATAATGGTTAAGAAAAGTCATAGCTGCTTTAAATGTCTACCGGAAGGAATGCTGCAGGAAACCACCATGCGAAAAATGCAATAGGTGGCATCTTCACCTGCTGCACGAGGAGTCAGAATACAAGACCTTGGGGGATAAGAAGAAAGAAGACCTCTCAAGAAGAAGAGAGTGTCACGGCATCAGTTAATGTAGTTAACAACGCAAGGGCTTTTCTGAAGATAGTTCCAATGGAAGTATTCGGGTCAAAGGCATCAAGGAAGTTATTGCACCTCATGGATAAAGGGTCAACAGTGTCATTGCTGGATGAGAAGGCGGCAGAATAAGTTGACACTTTGGAAGCAAAGAGGAACTGGCCATCACGACAGTGGAAAGCAGGCTGTTAAACAAGAAAGATTCTCAGATGCTGGTCCTTAAGGTGAAACGAGTTCATCAGGCAACCGAGAAGACTCTGACAAGAGTCAGGACCATCGATGAGTTGAAGCTTGCAACACAGTTCCTAGGCAGAAAAAGAATTAAAGACTGACTAATTGTGAAGACAGGAGTGAGTCGTATACAGGGAGCATGGATACGAGATCGCATTAACCGTCTACAGAAGTTGTGTGCAGTAGAAGCTCACTCTGATAGACACGAAACGGGCGACCTGCACAGAGAAATAAAAGGTATCACCAAAACCTTTCCTTCTATAACATGGGCTATAGAAAAGTTACAAGTCATACTACTGACTAAAATTGGTGCAATATCTAAGACCTGGAAGGATTTCTGTCAGTCATCATGAGAATTGACTGAGAGTGGAGTCACACTGTCTTTGTTCCTTTAAATACTAAGGGTTCCACTAAAATATGCAGTAACTACTGCTTGATTACCTTGATTTTACATGCAAGTAAAATTATTCTGAACGAGAGATTGAGAACATACTTATCGAAGGAAATTGCTGGTAAGGGTACTCCAGAGCAGATATTTAACGTGCGCCAGATTATTGAAAAGGCCAGCGAGTTCAACAAGCCAACTCATATCTGCTTTGTTGATTTCTCAAAGGCATTCGACTCAGTGACGAGTATTCTGGGAGACCCTGTTGGCTATGGCAATACCTAAACACTTTGCTCACTTTCTTAGGAGACTTTATGAAGAAGGAACGGGTTCAGAAAGAATTAATGACGTGTTGTCTAATCGCTTTCGTCACAAGTACCGGGGTCAGTCAGGGCTGCGTTAAATAAATAAATAAATAAGTACTCGGAGATTGCTCAGATGTAATCATAATTGGAAGCTATAAAATTTCAAACTTGCGCTATGCAGATGATACCCTATTTGCAACTAGCATCCAAAGTATGGAATCTTTACTGAATAAAATGGAACAGGTCAGCCTTGTTTTCGGTTTGAAGATAACCCGCAGTAAGACCAAGATTATGATTGTCGACCGAGCTAACTATAACTCGCCAGAGGTCACTAAAGTACTTGGGAGCACTTGTGTTGAATATTGGAGGATGCGCGGATGAAATCAAACGGCGCATGGCTATTACCAGATCCACCATGGATCGGGTCATGAAAATATGGAAAAACAGACGCCGTGAGGACACATCGATGGAATGACTTGTCGTGCAGGGAAAAGTTGTAGGCACAAGAGCTCGCGGCAGGTCGCCCATGCGTTGGAGAGATAAGGTCAAAACTGCAAACTGCTCATGGGTCAAGACAACTGTGAGCTAATTGTGACTCAAAAAGTAAGGAGAGGGAAGCCAGGAGAACCAGTCGCTTCAAGAACAGGACTTAGTTTGGTGCACCACAGTTCAGATAGTGGAAGTACAAGACCAGTACACTTCCTGAACACGTTTACGAGCTAGCACACCGAAGAAAGGAAGATTCGACGAAATGGTCGAATCGAAAGCAATGGTCGCGCGGTCAGCACATGGAGAACCGAAGTTCTGTTAGGTCTTTCTTTTTTATTATCTACATTTTCTACGAAATCGTATAAGTGGTTAGCAAAAAGAATGGGACCTCTACTAAGCTCTGGAGAATTGCGTGGCCGCGTAGTTCTCCATGTGTCGACCACGCGGCCATGGTTAATACCTTTGTAACTTTCTGAATAATGTTTCTACAAATTTGCCACTTTCACTGTTAGTGTTTTACAAATTCCTTCTAAATGTAGACGTAGTCGTTTTCCTTCTACGACACTATGTCCAAGCAATCGAAACGGACAGTAATAACTTTCTATTTATTCAATCAGAAAAATGGTCGCTTACCTTTGAAATCATTTATAAACCACCTGATACAAACGCAAAACGTGAGGTATAGGTACGACCTACGAAAACGTTCATCTCTGCGATATCCTATTTTATCATTCGGTCATAAGATTTGTGTTCTAGTGTCATTGCGTGAACTATAGAACATTATAAATGTAGAACATTCACAATTATCTTTTGAATAATGAATGTCGCGATGCCATGCCCAATAAGAGCTGCTTGTGATGACGTTCGAGAGCGACTTGCGAATCTCAATACGCCACGCTCCGTTATATAAACCTACCTCTTGAATCACTCTGTGTATTGATGAAATGCGCATTTAAATCCGTTGCGTAGTTTAAAAGATTTAAGCGTACAGACGCGTGAAGCGACTTTGTTTTATATTTATAGATTAGCGATGTGCCGGATATCCGTATCCTTATCTATATCCGCGGATATTCGAGGGAGCAGAAAAATCCGTGTCTGTATCCGTTACTTTTTTTACTGATCTTTTACCTTATTAATTTTGAATACATAGGTGAAATTCTATGTGTTACCTGATTCGGCAGCAATGAAAAACTTATTAAATTCCATTCAGATTATTTGTTATTAAAATATATTAGGTCTTTACCTATGAAATTGCCGTTCTGCAGTACTGGCCATTTCAAATCAAAATAATTTTTGTTTGTCTAAGAATTCTAATTTCAAATTAATTTTATTTTAAAAACATGGAATTCTTTTTCCAAAAGTAGTCATTTGTTTATTGATTAGTGTTACATTTTCATCGCAGTTCAATCTTTTTCGTCATCATGGATACGTTAAAAATTCGAGTAATTATGGAATATGATGTACCGTCGTGGCAGCAACGCGGCACAAGCGGCACGCAACATCAACGACGTTTACGGAGCTAACACTACAAACCAACGCACCACCTGTTATTGGTTTGCTCGCTTCCGTTCTGGAAATTTCGACCTGAAAAATGAACCTCGCGGTCGTCCGAAGACTTTGGTCGACAATGACGAATTAAAGGCGATTGTGAAAGCTGATGATACACAATCTACGGCTGAATTAGCAGCAGCTTTTGACGTTAGCGTCAAAACAATATTGCCATTAATATTTCCATTTGCGTCAAATTGGCAAGGTAAAAAAGCTTGACAAATGGGTACCCCACGAACTCAATGATCGCCAGCGCGAAGTACGCGTCGAGACGTGCCTTGCACTGCTCAACAGACACACAAATGAAGGAATTTTGAACCGCATTGTTACCTGCGATGAAAAATGGATTCTGTTTGATAACCGCAAGCGCTCAGCAAGTTGGTTGGATCCTGCTTCAGCACCTAAACAATGCCCTAAACGAAAACTTACCCCTAGAAAAGTGATAGTCACTCCGGTCTAGCGCCGGTGTGATTCATCACAGCTTCTTACCAAACGGGGTGAGCATTACTGCAGATGTGTACTGTGAAGAACTGAACTCAATGATGGAGAAGCTGGCACATCTCCAACCAGCATTGGTCAATCGCTCGTCTCCGCTGCTCCTGCACGACAACGCGCGACCTCATACTGCACAGCAGACGGTCTCCAAGTTGCAAGAATTGGGGTTGGAAGCTCTCCGTCATCCGCCCTACTCACCAGACCTTGCGCCTACAGACTACTACTTTTTCCAGAATTTGGATAACTTCTTGGCGGGAAAAAAATTCAATACCCGAGAGGCAGTACAAAATGCCTTTGAAGAATTTGTTGCCTCCCGTCCAGCTGATTTTTTTAAGAAGGGCATCAAGAAACTGCCACTGCGTTGGCAAAGATGCATTGATTGCATGGGTGATTATTTCGATTAATACAAATAAAAAATACATGAAAAAAATTAGTTTATTTTTTTTCATACAAAACGGCATTTTCATAGGTAAAGACCTATTACAAACATTTGGCACCTTTATATTGCGAACATTTATCATAGTGATTTATCATACCGTCAAAGCGTCAAGTGGCGTAAACTATCGTTTCAAGGTCACGCGCATTGATACCGATTGGGTAAGAAAATTAAGATCCATATCCGCGGATCTTGACACCTAATATCCTTATTCGGATCCGTATGCGCGGATATACATTTTCAACGATCCGGCACGTCACTAGTAAAGATATTGTTTGGATAAGTTTTAATTCCTTAACCGCTTCACAATAGGTAAGTTCAATGCATTTTGTTCATTTTTTTTTTGTAAATAAATTAAACTTAGAATAGCTAATGCTATTTGCTTGGCGCGTATTTATTTTGTTCCCAGCCGGGCCAAGCAAAGTGAAGAAATCGGAGAGCTCCAAAGTAGTAGAAACTGACGACATCTGCGTAGAATGTCAGCAAATTGACATCAGGTTTGAAATGATAAGATACTTCTCCATGTTAGTTTGTCCGCATGATAATATTTGAGATATATTTAAGTATTTAAAGATAATTGAATATCAGAAATAAAAAAGAGTCTAAGTACCAACATCACAGAAATAGAAGAAACATCTCTCACGACAGGGATGCAGTGGCCCGGGGTAGTGTCGTCTTGGCGGTGTCTCTAGACATCGCCAATGCCTTCAATACCCTGTCCTGGAGTTGCATCAAGGAGGCACTCCGGAATCACCGGATGCCGACCTACCTCCGTTGCGTGGTCGAGGACTACCTGACGGATAAGGCCGTCATCTACCCCGGTCATCAGGGAGAGTGGAACCGGCGAGAGATGTCGTGCGGTGTCCCACAGGGATCGGTCGTGGGGCCGCATCGGTGGGACATCAGATACTCAATACTTTATTGCATTCCACAATGTATATTAGGTGACAAAACATTTAATTTAGACACAATCGTGGACCCTGTCGGGCGCAGCAAAGGAAATACAGTAGGTAGAGATGAGGACCTATTGTTTATCTTATAATGTAACTTATTCTAAAATAATAATTAAAAATAAATAAAATACATGCTTTGGGCTTTTCTAAACTAGTTTCAGAGATTACGGCTGTTCCTGGCGCAGGGGAGCCGCGACAATCGTCGAAAGGATCCGGCAACTGGGACTTGTAGTGGCTCTGCACAAGTCCGAGGCCATGGGTTTTCATGATCCTCGGAACGCACCACCGTCGGGTTCCCAAATAACGGTAGGAGTGGTTGCCATCGGCGTCGAGTCAACGATGAAGTACCTGGGACTTGTCCTCGACAACCGGTGTTCGTTGAGCATTTCCGACGTTTGGCTCCCAAACTGGAGCGGACCGGAGCTGCCTGATAGCGGCTCCTGCCCAATCTAGGGGGTCCAAACGTCTCCTGCTGTCTCTGTCCGCCCTGCCGCGACAAATCGCGGCACGGCGGACAGAACTCCGGTGTAATCTCATAGCGACATGGCGGGTACGATTGTCGGAACCCAGTGCTGGGCATGCCACAATTGCGGTGGTAAGTCCCCTCTTTGAGGAGTGGATAGGGAGGCGCCACGGCGTCCTCACCTTCCGCCTTACGCTGATCCTCACCGGGCATGGGTGCTTTGGTAGGTTCCTGTTCAGAATAAGGCGGGAGGAAACGCCCGGGTGTTACCACTGTTTGGATCGCCTCGAGGATACTGTGGAGCATACGGTGGAGCTGTGCCCTGCTTGGGCGGAGCACCGCCGTGTCCTCGTGGAGGCTATCGACGGTGGCTACCTCTCGCGTCCAGCCCTTGTACAGGCCATGGTACGGAGCGAGATGGCATGGGAAGTCGTCTCCTTCTTCTGCGAAGCAGTAATGCTCGCGAAGGAGGAAGCTGGGCGCGTGAGCGAGAGGCAGTCTGCGCCTTTACGCTCCTAGCCACCGCAGGAGGAGACGCCCCGGGCGTCGGGAGTCAATCGCAGACTCCCAGCCACCGTAGGTGCGGACTTGTGGGTGGCCAGCAATGGCTAGCTCGCCGTTCGGTAAGGACCAGGCGCGTGTCGACGGCGCGTAGTGTTCCACGCGTACCTCAAAAAGATGTCAGCAAAACTGAAGGGGTCCACTAAGACCGATGCCTGTCAGGGTCGTGAGATTTGTTCGAAAGACTTACCATGGCCCTGGCATATAGGCAACGGGTGGGTTTTAGTCAGTAAAAGTCTGACACGCCCTTTCGCTCCACCCAGAGCGGGAGACGTCATTTGATGATTTCCCACACCTCGACGCTCCTTAGAGCTGTAAATACCAAGCTAGTAACAACGCTAGTCCTTTAGTCCCTATTTTAGGTTATTGGCGAGGGAACATACAACATGATAAAGTAAACGAAAAGAGATTTTTGGTTTGAAGACCCTTTTTATTTCTAGTATTCAATTGACGCCGCATAATTTTACCGGGAACCGTATGATATTAAGTCTGAGAGTGGTCATGATCGGCGAGTGTTTATAAGTGAAGCGCGTTCTGATTCGAATGAAAATATTTTTAGAAGCGAAATTTTAGTATTTAGTATGTAATAATGTTTATATATTTTCTTGCATAATGCAAAATTTCATAAATGCGCAGACATCTACTTCGTCAAGTTAAATTGTTTGGTTTACTTGATTGAAAACCAACGCCATGTTGCTCAAGTCAGTCAGAGAGTGCACTACACATTCCATTCTCGGAAATGTCTCCAGAGATTCTTGCCCTTGAGCACCAAAATCTCCCTTGTTCAAACTCTCATTCAGCCCATCATAGACTACACCGACGTCTGTTATTTGGATGCCACCGAGGAGCTTTTAAATAAAATTGAGCGTTTACAAAACATTTGTATTCGTTTTGTTTTTAATCTCAAAAAGTATGATCATGTTTCCAACTTTCGCAAGACACTCAAGTGGCTCGGCTCCCTATTCGACTTCGCAGGAACTCTCTGATATTGTGTCTGCTTTTCAACCTTCTCCACAATCCTAAACACTTCCTACCTGCAGGACCGTTTTTCCTACGCCCGTTCTTTAGATGCGCCATGTAGGACTTTCTAGAAATCGCATCTAAGAAACCTCCTTAAGTCCCCTCCCCATTCTACTGACTTCTACTCCTACTCGTTCACAGTGCACGCGGTGCGGTTGTGGAATGCACTTCCGCCAGACATTAGGGACTGCCAAACCGTTGCAGTTTTTAAAAGAAGAGTCAAAGAACACTACCTGTCCGTATAGTCATAGTTGTGTTTGTATTTATTATTTTAGTAACATTATAATGATATTTATTTTAGTAGTCTGTATGTATGTATTTATGTACATATGTTTGTATGTATTGTATATAAGTATATTCGCATATTATTTGTTTAATTTAATTAAGTTAATTGTTTTTGATTTTATGTATTTTATAGTCTCTTATACTCTTACACACGGTGTCTACATCTCTGTATCTTCTCTCCTATCGCAGGTATGCTGGAAGAGATCTCTTTAGAAATAAGCATCATCTCCGTACCAAATATTCTGTTCTTTTCTTCTTGTCTGTGTATATGTGTGTACTGAATGGTTAAATAAAATAAATAAATCTAATATTCATAACGATTAAGAATTTGAAATGGAAATAAAATGCTATGCGATATAACGAGAAAAACAAAAAAGGTTGCTCGAAATAACATAGAGCCGTAATAGTTTTTAGAAATAATCTTTTCAATATGCAAAGCACTCTGCTATTTAATGTATTTTAGTCTCGGTTACATTACTTAGATCAGTGTAATTAAAAAATATTTTCATTGCAAGCAATACATATAGGATGAGCTTGCACGGCGATGATAATATCTAAAATTCTAAATAATGATACAGTGGCTCTTAGTTTCATGGTCTAGTGATCTGTTCACCATACTATCCGGTAACCGAGATCCGAGATCGCGATTCGAGATCGCTTATTTGATTAGAAAATAGCTACTGCACGAGAACATACACCTATTTAGTGATAAACACATTGCTAAACTTCTCAATATGTCTCTAGTCTTCAGAAGTACCAACGGGAAGTAGAGTCACTGATGGAAAAGGGTGAAGACCTAAACAAAATATACGAAGAAAAGCGTCGAGAGAAGGAATGTTTGCAGTTTTTATTGAAATCAATATTAAGTCCACAGATGTACCGCATACTGGAAAACTTTATGGAGGATAAGGTAACGATGTCATGAAAGTACCAAACCTTTGAGTGAAATAATTTCATAAAATGATGACAATAATCAATGTGTTCTGTTCATAACGCAGTCGCTTCAACTTCCACCGGATGAATTGGATCAAGATCCAGCGTTCGATTCTGTAAGTCTGATAACTTGTATTTATTCTTAATGAAAATAGGAAATCGTTAATTTGTAGTTGAATATTACAAATGTATGATTTCCGTCTTTTTAGGATTCCTTACCGTCTTCTAATTTTCACGAAATGTGTAAAAAAAAAATACCATCCCTCCCCTTATCTCTGAAATTTGTATCGAGAAAAATCAGAAATTATTCTTTGTGATAGACTTTTATGTAAAGATTACAGAAAAAAACGATATCTCTAAATAGCACTATTTTTCAGAAATCATTAAGGGCCCACCTTGACAGTGAATGATAGTAGGATGGGCGTGGTTTATGGCGGGTCAACCTAAAGTGGCCGGCCGCCACAAACTTATATCTGAACCGTTTATAGAGAATAGGAAAACCAGCGGCCAAAAGTTGAACTAATGACAGAAAATTTCTCGATATAAAAAACGTTACTAACTTAGCATAGCCTTGCTGTAAGCACTATTCCTGTCACTGTTGCACATCTGTCAAACTGCAATAGCAAGGTAGAGACGGAAACATCTTAGAAAAAAGTACGTGAAAGTAGCATTAATTTAGTCGGTCTATGAAATTTTTGCACATAGCGTGCGATAGAGTAGACAAATAATACAAATATTTAATTATAAGCAATAAAACTATCTTACAGCAAGAAATTATTTTCTTTATCTATATGTAATATTATAAATACGAAACTAATTCTGTCTGTCTGTTACTCTTTCACGACTAAACCTTATTCGTTACCCATTAACCCTATTTATTCCGCGACTTCACGTGCGTCCGCGTAACGTAAGATTTACGCAAACGAAGTCGCGGGAAAAAGCTAGCTAATATTTATGTACGGATGTTGGGTTATACGAGATTGATTAACTCAACATAATTAAAAATATATAATAAACAATTTATGTATTTATTAATTACTAGTGATCGCCCATTGGTCGAAATTCGACCGTGCTTCATTTGAATAGAAATACATTATTAAGTGAAAATATATATAAAATAATAAATATAAAAAAATAATATGGTTAAATTTGACATTCAGTAACACTATAAACAGATAAAATTACAGACAAATATTCTCGATATGATCATAGATTGAAAACATGAAATAGGTTATATATCTATAAAATTAATTTATTACCTATATTTATACTTGACAATAATACAAACAAATAAGATCTTTATATTTTACCTATATGAACTGACATTCAGTAAGACTATAGACCACAGATTTGGACCATAAACAAAAGAATATCTATGCATGTGTGTATTATTAAATATACGGTAATGAATAGTAGTGTGTGTAACGTGTTATTTATTGAAAATAATGTATTTTTACGCACAATTTAAAAAAATATTAGCATTCGTCACTTCTTCTTTGCATAAACTATACGTCTGCGAAATTTCATACTCCTCCGTCCGCCCAATTTTCGTAAAAAGGGATCCAAAGTTTTCGCTTCACGTATTAATATATAGATTTACAACATGAAATTAAAAATAACGAATTAATCTTCTAGAGCTCTATAAATAAAATAGATGATGGTGTTTAAGAGATTAATAAACTTCAATTTCGTTTCACCGATCACTATACATTTATTTGGTAAATGACAATTACAATATTTTACATAGACTTCGTCCATTACGTAATACTAGTTATGATTTTTTTTTCACCTTATTTTACAAGTCATTTATATTTCCTTCAAGGTCAATTACGTATGGATTGCCATACGTGTATGATAAATGTCAAAATTACTTGACAAATAACTACACACCACCACCACCACCACCACCACCACTACTTGTCTTTAGTCGGATCGTCAGGCGGAGGAGAGTACATGCCGTACATGTGGGGCATCTCGTAGTTAATCCTGAAAAGATTGTTACTACTTAAACGGATTGGGGCCCGGCGAGTTCTAAAAAGTTACCTTTTTAGGCCTCCAGCCGGGGCTTATTATACTTAAAAACTAAAGCGAAAGCTCTAAGGGTTACCCCGAGGGGGGTACGAACCTCGGCTTAGGCAATCGCTGATAGGGGGGGCAGCAAGGGACTGGCTGGATCTGAGTTAAATTATTTATGGACTAATTTAAAGCTAACGGCGCAGCATCGCGGGCTGGCTCTTGCAAGGGTCGGGAGGGACTGTTAAGTCGGGGTCGCGACGACGGACCTCGGCGGCGAGGTCGGTACGGTTTGTGTCTGTGTGCTGGTCTAGCTGTACTGGTCTCTTTTCGACTCTCCTGGAGGAGAGTAGTGGGATCATCAGGATCGGTAAGAATGTGCCGCGAGCGGCGGACTTTGCTAATACGGGAGGGGGTGTAAGTAGCTGCCGCCACAACCAGAGGGTTGCGGTGGGCTACGGCCCTATCGAAGTAGCGCTTCGAAGCGCGTTTTATGTATTGATGGATAGTCGGGAGTTTCATATCTAAATGAAGATTGATATTCCGAACAAACCAAGGCGAGCCTGTGGCTTGACGGAGAAAGCGGTTCTGGAGAGTCTGCATCCTATGGATGAATCGGGGCTTGGCATGTGCCCAGACTGGGCTTGCGTATGTCATAATCGGCCTGATACAAGCGGTGTAAAGCCGCTTCTTACACAGAAGAGACAATTTACTCCGCTTGTTCAGGACGCAATGGAGCCTACCGAGAGCGAAAGCGGCCCGCGAGCGAGCCTGCTTTATGTGCTCAGAAAAGGTGAGGTGTTCGTCGAGGATGACACCTAGATATTTGGCTTGCTTCGCCCAAGGGATCTGCTTGCCGAACATTGAGATGGGTCGGGGAGGGGGGTGATTACGTCGAGGTCGGGTGTAAAAGACCGCCTGACTTTTATCGGGATTGACTTCGATTCGCCACTTCCTGAACCATTCGCCGAGCTCGTCGACTGCGGTTTGGAGGTAGCGAACCAGCGCTGTGTCACTAAATCCCGAGAAAAAGATGGCAGTGTCGTCTGCGAACAGAGCTAACCTTGCCTTCTTGCTTCTGGGGATATCGCTAGTGAACAGCGTGAAAATGAGGGGGGCTAGTACAGAGCCTTGAGGGACTCCTGCACGAATCGGGTGAGGGGAGGAAAGTGCCCCTTCGATGCGATAGCGAAAGGTACGGTTCGCAAGAAAGTCTCGTAAGATGAGCACGAGACGGTCTGGCACTCCGAGTTGGTACAGCTTATATAATAAGCCGTTGTGCCAGACTTTGTCGAACGCTTTCGCTATATCGAAGTATACAGCGCCCGTGAACACTGACTTGCTCACTGAGTGCAAGCTCTTTTATAGGACAATGTCCCGCCATAATATCTATGACAACTCTGTCCGATGGCGCGCGGAAGTACGCCACGTGTTTACTTGATACAAAACACTAAAGTATGCTAAACTAAATAAGACTCACATTATAAAATAATCAAATAATATTAGAATAATTGTCGTAAATAAACAAATAGTGAATTCACTACGTAAATCATTTTAACATTTAAAGTAACATGTCATTCATTGTTTTGAACAAACCTACCGGTTACAGTTATCAAAATAAGTTTCCAAAAATGAATTAGTGAGTACACCAAGTACTCAATAAATTATGTTTTGATTTATAGGACAATATCTCATAGAAACATCACCTAAATTAATGATAATAAGAAAAAATCATAACTAATTATGCGGACTACCCACAATTTGTATTTGACAGCCATCTCCGACATATATTTTAGTAATTACGTGTGACTGCGGTTAGAAAACCAAAACCGATATTATTGCCGATATTTTGTAACTATGTCTAGATTATATCTTTTTATTTGGGTGTTTTACCCGACTGCTGAGAGCAATGTGTTTATCAGCCTATTAACTCGTATGTATGTTTGTTCTTTTATTAACTTTATTTTTCATTTTTACTTTGGGGTTAGGGGTCATTCAGAGATGGAGTACACAAATAATTTGCTAAACAGTCTTCATAAGATTATAGAAGTATGTTTAGTGTTATTCAAAACAGAGTAAAACACCATTGTTTTGATCATCCAATTATTTGATTTTGATTAAAATCTTGTAGGAATGAAAAATTATAAATAGCCAATATGTTTTCAGAAAGCACTCTTGTAGACCTTTGATTAGATATCAATTAGATATCGAGAAGCAGTGGTGGCTCAGTGGCAACGGCTACTATTTACGAGTTACAACCCGAGCAGACGTTTTACTCTGTGTAAATTATTTCAACACCACTGCTCTCAAAACTGTGAAGGAAAACATCGTGAGGAAACCGGCATGTCTTAGAACCAAAAAATTGAAGACATGTGACATCTACCAACCCGCACTGAGCCCTCGTGGTGGATTATGTCCCACTCTCTCTCACCGAGAGGAGGCCTGTGTCCCAGCAGTGGGAACGTTATAGGCTGCTAATGATTAGGTATCAAACACGGTACATATAGGATTCGAAACACCTAGTCCTGGCGTCAGGCCACATGCCTGACATGGATGGCTTCGTGAAGGTAGAGAGAAGCTTCGTAGTCGGAACCAGTGTGAGACCGCGCTAGCAGGACTCAATATGCTGCTGCGTCCAGCTACACTAACGACGCAACTCTATGTGTCCCGTCTACTTTACACCACGAAGGTTAAGGAGATCGTGGAGTTTGTACGTGTTAAGTCCAACTGGACCTTAAGGGTCGAGAAGTTGGAACCGTGCCACAACACGAACTTCAAGACATTCATGGTGCGAGTTCCAACTCATCAAATCGAGACCTTCCTCAAGGAAGAGTTTTGGCCGAAGGGTGTCGTGTATCGGCGATTCCGCGGAAAGCTACGCGATACTACACAGCGCAACACGTTGCCGTCACTTTGTGTACAATAGTTATGTTTACGTGGTTTTTATTTGTATATATTATGATAGTCTGTATGGTATTATGATTTGGGTCTTTGTAGCCCGAAATAAACTGATTTGATTGATATATGAAATTAAAATTTATATTTTCAATAAAACTTCACATCTGCTATAAATGATAAATGATTTTATTTCTGTAAGTAGGTTTGTACAAACACTTTTACATACCAATGTTATGTTAAAAACATACAAGTTCGGCGTTTGACACAGCCTGTTTAAATCATTACCCTTCTTTGGGCTGCTGTCAAGTAAAACCTCACCTTTTTTACAATTCTAATGCTACTCCATTCATTCGTTGTGCTCTTGCATTTGAAGTGACAGTACTTGACATATAGATATATTGTTGACATAATTCAAACCTAAAAACTAATTATATATTTTATTTTATTTCTAAATGAATGATTATTATAAGTTATTGGGATAAAACAGACGTTCTTCTCTAGAAAATAAGGTGTTTACTCAATATTATTTTACAAAGTGAGAATAGATTGTTGCTGTAATGCTTTAGTGAAGGTGGTGAATTCGATTTATTGTTATCATCATCTTATTGGTATTTCATTCTTGCAAAATGAATAAATTAATTGCCCTGTGCAGGCACTCCTAACCTTGAAGGTACTGTTCAGTTTTGGTTTATGGTTCTTCCTATTTTCATACATAATTTAGGTCGTCTCTAAATGGTAATAGAGAAAGAATGTTATATTGTTCACAGTTACAAAAAAAGACACATATACAGACGAAATACAAAGTTATTTGGAAAGCCAACACTTATTATATTAAATAATTACAGCAAAATGCTTAACTACTACCTTTTTCTGTGAACACAAATATTTAAAAAACGTAATTTTGATCGCACCGATTTGTAAAAAAGTGACATAGGTTCGTCGTCGATGAGCCCTACTGGGCGACTGATTTATGAACGAACGAGAGTGATGACACTATTTATGATAGGCAAAAGAAGAGATGGCGATAATGTGTGTGCGCTTGGAATAAAATAACGTATGTGCCAAACCGAATCGCCGTTTTTTATGAATGAAAAGTATTATTAAAACGAAAACTGTTTTACAAAAATTTAGATACAATTATAATCAATGTTTTAAAGTAAACTATGTTTAATAATACATACGCATCTCGCCTTGAGGCTAAAAAAATCATAATCATAGATAGAACTTTGCGATTTTTTGTATCGAGAAAATTTCATCGTATCGTGTATTCCTTTTACAGGATACTAGATCATAATAGTCAAAAAACATACATTAAAAGATTAAGTACGGATGTCATACGGTAAGAAATGTACGCTAAAAAGAAAAAGCACGTTTATCTCGCTACGTCACCTTAACAAGAATGATATTACTTCCATTATCGGTCAAGGGATGGCGCTGACCTAAAACTGCAATACTATATGCAATAATAGAGAGTAGAGAGAGAATATTCAATTTGCTGACGATATTTTTTTACGATAAAATGTTCCAACAAAACTGACATAGAAATTGATACTATTTTATTTTATTTTATTTATTTAGGGACAATAAACAGCTACAATATATAATTTTAACATAACAAAAAATAGTAGAAGTGAATAACAATATTGCAGCCCACTACATTATCCGCATATTAAAAAATAAAATATAGGCAATGAGTGCCACCAAAAGGCATTATTATCATGCAGTACATATTGAAAATTATTACATCATTCACAACAAATAACTAATAGTGAATTAACTAAAAGTAAATAAATAAACAACTCAGTGACGAGAGAAAAACAGAAATGGGAAATTATACAAAATAGGATTAGATCTATTATTAATTATTATACATTCATTTCATTGCATTATTATGAGATAAAAGTTTCAAAACATTATATTTAAATTGTGATTTGGAGCATACAAAAATATCAATATCGATGAATAAATAATAATAATAATAAGGAATTAATGTGATAAAATGGCTTGGCGACAATAATGCTCATGGTTATATTGGAAAATCTAAAATAGTTCAATTTCAAACATGTAACTTGTCAGTAATACAAACATCAATTAGACATAATAATGTAATTCTACAACCAGAACCATCAGCTTTATTTTTAGTTCTAGTAATTGACAACAAATTGAACTGCACGCTTAGCATGACCACCATAGAAAGAACTTTGTCTATTCTTGGTAGAATAGAGATAGAACATGCTATGCCAGCATAGAAATGGGTTTTGTCGACGGAAGAATAGACAAAATTACAGATTTTAGAAAGATTTATACCGTTTTATGCGAGCTTAGTATGACGCTTTCATTTCTACGAAGAATAGACACAGCTCTTTCTATACAAAGTGACAATTCGTTAATCTAATTTTGACATCGCACCGTAGAAATCTTACAACAGTATAGCATCTTGTCATTCATTTCTCTCGATTTTTGTCTACGTCCCTTTATATGTAGACTATTTCCGAAGAAAGTTTCCTATCCAAACTGTCAAAATCGCAGTGATAACTGTGAGTTGTATAAGGTAGTGAAGACAATTTGATTTTTTAATCGCCGTGACTAATCGAGTTGATTTAGATTTAAAACGAAACATTGTTGTTTTGTTTTAAATCTAAATCAACTCGATTTTTTCAACTAGAATTTTGTCTATTCTTAGAATAGAGATAGAACATGCTATGCCAGCATAGAAATGGGGTTTTTTCGACGGAAGAATAGACAAAATTACAGATTGTACAAAGATTTCTACCTTTTCATGCAGGCTTAGCATGGCGCTTTCATTTCTACGAAAAATAGACACAGCTCTTTCTATACAAAGTGACAGTTCGTTTCTCTACTTTTGACATCGCACCGTAGAAATCTTACTACAATCTGGCATCTTGTCATTCATTTCTCACGATTTTTGTCTACGTCTCTTTATATGTAGACTATTTCCGAAGGAAGTTTTCTATCCAAACTGTCAAAATCGCAGTGATAACTGTGAGTTGTATAAGGTATTGAAGACAATTTGATTTTGTAATCGCCGTGACTAATCGAGTTGATTTAGATAACAAAACATTGTTGTTTTGTTTTAAATCTAAATCAACTCGATTACTATTTTATTTATTTACTTACGGTTGTCCGTAAGTAAATAAATAAAGAAACTTTGGATAAATTTAGTTTATTGTTGTTAATTTTCACATTGCGTGAACTGACAATTTGTCTATTCTTCCATCGATAAAACCCCTTTCTACGGTGGTCATGCTGCGCATGCTGGAAGTAACACGTAGAAAGAGTACGCAGTAAGCTTGATAAGTTGGTATATGCTCTTTGCAAGTTAAGACGTTTTCCAGTAAAAAAATTAGATCTTAATGCTTACCATTCCCACGCGTTCCCGAGAAAAAGGGTCTAGACTGACGCACAGCCAAATGTAAGGAAAACGGACTGATTCTATGAGGGATTCGTTTTTTTCCTTTAGATGTTTGGAATCCTAAAAACGCATTTTTTGGTGTTGTACTTCGTAGCACGACCATGAACGCATTAATTATAACTTTAGATGGTAATAAAATCCTTTTAATTTGTACTATTTTGTACCACTGATTAAAAAAAATATATCACTCAGTTATCGGAGATATATATGTCGTGCTGGGAAGATTCCTTTCTAGCACGACCACGCTAAATTCGCAGCTAGCATTATAACTGTAGATGGTAATAAAATCCTTTTAATTTATACTATTTTATACCACTAATTAGAAATTGTATACCACTCAATTATCATTAACACCGTCTTGCGTCAAGTATAAAAATCAGATACTGGCTTACAGGCAGGAAATGTATTTTTTTTTGCTTTTCTTACAATTTACGACAATTTACCAGTAATAAAATAAGAGTACATATTGAGTAATAATTTTTAGGTATGCTCCCGTTTCATTAACTTTTATTCCAGCTAGAATTTTAGCATGGTCGTGCTGGGAAGGAATCTAGCCAGCTCGACCTGTATATCTACGGTAATTGAGAGGTACGATTTTTTTAATTAGTGGTATAAAATAGTGTAAATTAAAAGGATTTTATTACTATCTATAGTTATAATGCCAGCTACAAACTTAGCGTGTCCATGCTGGGAAGGGATCTAGCTAGCACAACCTGTATATCTACGATAATTGAGAGATATAAAATTTCTAATTAGTGGTATAAAATAGTACAAATTAAAAGGATTTTATTACCATCTATAATTATAATACCAGCTATAAGCTTAGCGTGTCCATGTTGGGAAGGGATCTAGCCAGCACAACCTGTATATCTACGATAATTGAGAGGTATAACATTTCTAATTAGTGGTATAAAATAGTACAAATTAAAAGGATTTTATTACCATCTATAGTTATAATGCCAGCTACAATCTTAGCGTGGTCGTGCTGGAAAGGAATCTTCCTGGCACGACATGTATATCTGCGATAATTAAGAGGTATGAAATTTCTAATTAGTGGTATAAAATAGTACAAATTAAAAGGATTTCAGTACCATCTATAGTTATAATGCCAGCTACAATCTTAGCGTGGTCGTGCTGGAAAGGAATCTTCCTGGCACGACCTGTATATCCACGATAATTGAGAGGTACAAAATTTCTAATTAGTGGTACAAAATAGTACAAATTAAAAGGATTTTATTACCATCTAAAGTTATAATGAATGCGTTCATGGTCATGCTACGAAGTACAACACATTTTTTGTCGAATGATGCGACACGTGTCGTCGTATTTGACAGATTTTTGATGTATTTTTCAGACGCCTGGTTCTAGCGGTGTAATAGATAATGCGACATTAGCGCGCTTGATTGCTCAACTTAATCCAGAGACTAAACCATCTGTAAGACCTTCTGAACAAACTCCGTCGTTCGGTTCTGTAAGTTGACGCTTGAAGTTAACGCTTGATATATTTTATTACTGGTTTAGGAATTATAAGAATGTTTTTAAAATGAACATCCAAAGGTAGCTAAATAAGTTTTACTTACATTTTTACAAATTTTTTGTTTCGTGTGTTGACGGACGTTAAGAATTGCGCGATGCCATTTCTTCCCGTGGGTGTCGGAAGAGGCGACTAAAGGGCTTACTAGAGAATGGGCAGCAGTGTTCTCTACGCATCTTACCACTATACTACGATCGCCAACCCGCCTGCCAAACGTGGCGATTATGGCAAACACCAAATTGGGGAGGCCTAAGTCCAGCAGTGGACATCGTTCGGCTGATAATGAAGAACAATGAAGACTAATTTTAAAATAAAAACATATTTTGAATGGTTTTATTAATGTCCTAATAAAACTTACATTCAATACCGGTATTGAAACCGTAATCACGATATTGACTTTTCCAATACCGGTAATGAAAAAGCTAGATATTTGAAAGCCCTAGTTTAGACACACGCACAGACGACGGACGGAAAACGAACTGATTCCATAAGGGTTACGTTTTTTCCTTTGGATGTTCAGAACCCTAAAAACGCATTTTTATCGAACCATGCGACACGTGTCGTATTTTACTGATGTTTGATGTATGTTTCAGACACCGGGCCCTAGTGAAGTTATGGATAACGCGACATTAGCGCGCTTGCTGATTGCTCTATATAAGCCAGAGACAAAACCATATGAAAGATCTTCTGAACAAACTCCGTGGTTCGGTTCTGTAAGTCTGATAATTTTTGTTCGTATATTTATTCTTGGCAGCCCAGGTCTCGATCGAATCGAAGGCTTTTTCGTAGTCCACAAACGCTAAGCAGAAAGGCAGGTTATAGTCTTCGGTCTTCTGTATAACCTGCCGCAGCGTATGTATGTGGTTTACGGTGCTAAAGCCTTTACGGAATCCGGCTTGTTCGGGAGGCTGGTAGACGTCAAACCGTTCGTGATGAAAGAAAGAAAGAATACCATTTATTTGACACAGTTCTTAAAACACAAAATAAAGTAACATGAAAGAAATTTAAGAAGATAACAACAAGTGTGAGCCTCACGGCAGCCCCAAAAAGGTTCATTTCAGCATTAATGCCAGACAGATGCTGTCTGACGCTGGTTTTCTAATGAACCTATAGGGACAAGTGACGAGGAATACAAAACAGGTTCAACATACATGAATACTTATAAATAAATAAACTAACCATTAAACATACAAACACAAAACAAAACTAAAATAACAGAAACCAAAGCAAAACCTATTCCCATGCGCGATCCACTCACATATGATGACTATTGACAACAGCTTGTAGATATGGCACAGAAGTGAAATGGGCCTATAATTATTAACCAGGGTATAGTTTTGCCCCCGAGTATGACGGAATCAAACAGTTACTGAAGGGCCTTTAGAACGGGTTTCCGCCGACCTCCAGGAGTTCGGCCATAATTCCGTTATCACCCGGCGCCTTGTTGTTTTTAAGCTGCTTCAAAGTCATACAAGCTGATGTCCGGGATATCTTCGGTGTAGTGTCAGATAAATCTAGCTCTCGGGTCGTTAACTAGATTCGTAACGGGGTTTCTGGTGGTCTTTTTTGTTGGTCAGAAATCATCAAATGACGTCTCCCGCTCTCGGTGAAGTGGAAGGGCGTGTCAGACTTTTACTGACTAAAACCCACCCGTGTTCCTTCAGTTGCCCATGTGCCAGGGCCACGGTATCTCTTTAGAATAAATATCGCGACCCTGTCAGGTTTTCTGGTGGTTTTCACATTCACAATAATGAAAACAATAATGTCCTACATCTGCTCAAACGACTGCAGCCACTGAGAAGCTTTTGTTGAGTCCTAAGGGACCGTAGACTTCCGTATTTGTATTAATTTCAACTGAATACTTCTACGCGTTCCTGAGAAAAAGTTTCTAGACAGACGAACGTACGAACAACGGACTGATTCTATAAGGGTTCCGTTTTTTACTTTAGATGTTCTAAACCCTAAAAACGCATTTTTATCGAATAATGCGACACTTGTCGTCGTATTTGACTGATTTTTAACCGACTTCAAAAAGGAGGAGGTTATCAATTCGGATGTTTATATTTTTTTTTTTTTTTTTTTTTTTATGTATGTTCGGCCATAACTCCGTCATATATAAACGGATTTACAAAATTCTTTTTTTGTTCGAAAGGGGTTTATTCCGAAATGGTCCCATATAAATTTCATATAGATCTGATGATGAGTTCCGGAGACAGACACCGGAACTCTTTAAAAATTGACGGCAAATCAACCGCGATTTCTGCTATCGCATAAATATGCATTGTTTGTTTGGAATTAGTGCAGGGTAGATACCAAAACTAAAAATTTAAAAATAAAAACTTTTTTACAAAAAAAAAAACAACCGACTTCCTTTAAACACTACAAAGTGACAAATAACTTTAATTTCGGAAGTCGGTGGCAAAAACCTTAAATACAAATCCTAAGACACCGACTGCCGAAATTAAAGTTATTTGTCACTTTGTAGTGTTTAAAGGAAGTCGGTTGTTTTTTTTTTTGTAAAAAAGTTTTTATTTTATGTATTTTTCAGACGCCCGGGCCTAGCGGTGTAATGGATGATGCGACATTTGCGCGCTTGATTGCTCAACTTAATCCAGAGACTAAACCATTTGAAAGATCTGAACAAACTCCGTCGTTCGGTCCTGTAAGTCTGTTAACTTTTGTTCGTGTATTTATTCTTGGCAGCCATTAGACACCCAGTGGCGTGCATTGATTTTCTTATAGTTAGACATTAGGCTGTCTATTCTTGTCTAGACAGATGCGCTCACTTATCAGAAACAAAACAAAAGTATCTATTTTGAATGTTGAAATTATTTTCTAACACAGTATTTGCCTGTAATGAAATTTGATAGAAAAATCTTCATCGGTCGGAGGAAAAGAAACTATTTCCGAACCACCACACCTATCACACAAAAATAATGATGAGCTAATGACACAATAAAGAGCGTAATGTGTTACACATGCAGTTTGATGGATATTAGTAGCGACTTGCAAAAAAACGTTTTTGTTTATTGATTCTCCTTTCACTCACTTTACACTTTTTAACACGCTTTTATTAGCTTCATACGTTAGTATATAACGGAAACTTTCAACATGATTTTGACCACTTTTAAAACGTCGGATTAACTCGAAATTTGGCATACATATCAAGGACCGATGACAATATAATAATTTAATAAATTTGTGCCATTATCCTTGCCGAGGTTACCAGGATAGCAAAAATCTGTTTTCGAAAACTACGTTATCATACGTCACAAACTACGCTGACATACGTCACAATCTATGCTGACATACGACACAAACTACGTTGACATACGTCACAAACTACTCTGACATACGTCACAAACTACGCTGACATATGACATAACTACGCTGACATACGCCACAAACTACGTTGACATACGTCACAAACTACTCTGACATACGTCTCAAACTATGTTGACGTAAGTCTCAAAATTCGAAACACCCTAAAAAATAGAAAATAAATAATAGTTTAAAAAACTAAAAAACACGCTTCCATAGAAAACCAAACGAAAAAGTAGAAAATAATTGAAAAGAAAAAGCTTTGGCTGCTTTTTGAGGTATTTAATTGATATAAAGGTGGTTTTCTATGGAAGCGTGTTTTTAGTTTTTAAACTATTATTTTTCTAAATAAGGCACGTAACTATTTAATTTTAAGTAGAGAAACAGTTATTGATTTACTCAGCTCATTCATCCATTGTTTTAATTTTCAGACACATAGCATCTCAAACTTAAACACGGCCATTTCTTTTAAATTTCAACACGAATTACTCCAAAATTACTGAAACAAACAGCTACTTGAAAAAAAAAAAAATAGCGCACGCTTGCCTGACACTGAGAACACAAACAATAACAAATGACTTTCAGTGAGTATGAAATGAAATACTCTCCTGCCGTCACTATCGCGCGCCGTGCGCAATCAATTATCCGACCTTTTCTTTCTTCGCACGGCCAAACATTCATACTCGTTTGGATTTTAGTTAGCTGGCCTACTTAAGGGTGATAAACTGTGAAGCTCCGAACGCCAGAGCATTCCGCGTGAGACGTACGTACGTCATAATTTGATCGTATTAAAATGAACGAAGTAATGCTAATGACCTTGTGTACATAGTACATTAAGTCGGTATGCAGTTGCCCGACGCGACGGGGCGAGTGCTTATTGCCATGCGACCGCGCGAATTTGTATGAAGTTTTTGTATCTGTTAGGTATGATAATTTAGTTAGTTTCTTAATAATTTTGGGACACATATTAAAATATAATTGAGAGACTTATGGTGATTTTTCGAGATAGGCATTGCTTAAATGCCTTTATGCAATGTACGCCACTGTAGGCATCTGTCCTACCGCCGACGATTAGCGAAAAGTGAATAGAGCTAGCAACTAGAAACAAATTGACGAGCAGCGAGTGTGTAGTTCAGATAGCGACTGCCACCAGTAGAATGACTGCCCAGTCACTTGCTGGTATGCGCATACACCAAGTGACTCTGTGCCTAACTCGGGATCTACATCTATTGTACGCTTCTGGGGCGAGACTATAGTCGGAAGCTTTTCGTTTCTTTGTCAGCAGTACGACAGGTTCCGTCAGCTCCTTGTGAGGTTAGGTCTCAGATTCCACGAAGATGCATTAACAGGTAAGTCGTGCACTAGATTTTCTCTAAAATTTCGTAAAGCATTTCGTTGCAGCGTGATAAATGATTTTCTCTTCCGACACCCACGGGAAGAAATGGGATTGCGCAATTTTTAACGTCCGTCACCACACGAAACAAACATTTATTTGTAAAAAATGACAGTAAAGCTATTTAGCTATCTTTGGATGTTCATTTTAAAAACATTCTTCTAATTCCTAAACCAGTAATAAAATATATCAAGCGTTAACTTCAAGCGTCAACTTACAGAACCGAACGACGGAGTTTGTTCAGAAGATCTTACAGATGGTTTAGTCTCTGGATTAAGTTGAGCAATCAAGCGCGCTAATGTCGCATTATCTATTACACCGCTAGAACCAGGCGTCTGAAAAATACATCAAAAATCTGTCAGATACGACGACACGTGTCGCATCGTTCGACAAAAAATGTGTTGTACTTCGTAGCATGACCATGAACGCATTCATTATAACTTTAGATGGTAATAAAATCCTTTTAATTTGTACTATTTTGTACCACTAATTAGAAATTTTGTACCTCTCAATTATCGTGGATATACAGGTCGTGCCAGGAAGATTCCTTTCCAGCACGACCACGCTAAGATTGTAGCTGGCATTATAACTAAAGATGGTAATAAAATCCTTTTAATTTGCACTATTTTATACCACTAATTAGAAATGTTTTACCTCTCAATTATCGTAGATATACAGGTTGTGCTGGCTAGATCCCTTCCCAACATGGACACGCTAAGCTTATAGCTGGTATTATAATTATAGATGGTAATAAAATCCTTTTAATTTGTACTATTTTATACCACTAATTAGAAATTTTATACTTCTCAATTATCGTAGATATACAGGTTGTGCTAGCTAGATCCCTTCCCAGCATGGACACGCTAAGTTTGTAGCTGGCATTATAACTATAGATAGTAATAAAATCCTTTTAATTTATACTATTTTATACCACTAATTTAAAAAATCGTACCTCTCAATTACCGTAGATATACAGGTCGAGCTGGCTAGATTCCTTCCCAGCACGACCATGCTAAAATTCTAGCTGGAATAAAAGTTAATGAAACGGGAGCATACCTAAAAATTATTACTCAATATGTACTCTTATTTTGTTACTGGTAAATTGTCGTAAATTGTAAGAAAAGCAAAAAAAAATACATTTCCTGCCTGTAAGCCAGTATCTGATTTTTATACTTGACGCAAGACGGTGTTAATGATAATTGAGTGGTATTCAATTTCTAATTAGTGGTATAAAATAGTATAAATTAAAAGGATTTTACTACCATCTATAGTTATAATGCCAGCTACAAACTTAGCGTGTTCGTGCTGGGAAGGAATCTAGCCAGCACAACCTGTATATCTACGATAATTGAGAGGTATAAAATTTATAATTAGTGGTATAAAATAGTACAAATTAAAAGGTCGTTATTACCATCTACAGTTATAATGCTAGCTGCGAATTTAGCGTGGTCGTGCTAGAAAGGAATCTTCCCAGCACGACATATATATCTCCGATAACTGAGAGATATATATTTTTTTAATCAGTGGTACAAAATAGTACAAATTAAAAGGATTTTATTACCATCTAAAGTTATAATTAATGCGTTCATGGTCGTGCTACGAAGTACAACACCAAAAAATGCGTTTTTAGGATTCCAAACATCTAAAGGAAAAAAACGAATCCCTCATAGAATCAGTCCGTTTTCCTTACATTTGGCTGTGCGTCAGTCTAGACCCTTTTTCTCGGGAACGCGTGGGAATGGTAAGCATTAAGAACTAATTTTTTTACTGGAAAAAGTCTTAACTTGCAAAGAGCATATACCAACTTATCAAGCTTACTGCGTACTCTTTCTACATGTTACTTCCAGCATGCGTAGCATAACCACCGTAGAAAGGGGTTTTGTCGATGGAGGAATAGACAAATTGACAGTTCACGCAATGTGAAAATTAACAACAATAAACTAAATTTATCCAAAGTTTATTTATTTACTTACGGACAACCGTAAGTAAATAAATAAAGTAGTAATCGAGTTGATTTAGATTTAAAACAAAACAACAATGTTTTGTTATCTAAATCAACTCGATTAGTCACGGCGATTACAAAATCAAATTGTCTTCACTACCTTATACAACTCACAGTTATCACTGCGATTTTGACAGTTTGGATAGAAAACTTTCTTCGGAAATAGTCTACATATAAAGAGACGTAGACAAAAATTGTGAGAAATGAATGACAAGATGCCAGATTGTAGTAAGATTTCTACGGTGCGATGTCAAAAGTAGAGAAACGAACTGTCACTTTGTATAGAAAGAGCTGTATCTATTCTTCGTAGAAATGAAAGCGCCATGCTAAGCCTGCATGAAAAGGTAGAAATCTTTGTACAATCTGTAATTTTGTCTATTCTTCCGTCGAAAAAACCCCATTTCTATGCTGGCATAGCATGTTCTATCTCTATTCTAAGAATAGACAAAATTCTAGTTGAAAAAAATCGAGTTGATTTAGATTTAAAACAAAACAACAATGTTTTGTTTTAAATATAAATCAACTCGATTAGTCACGGCGATTACAAAATCAAATTGTCTTCACTACCTTATACAACTCACAGTTATCACTGCGATTTTGACAGTTTGGATAGAAAACTTTCTTCGGAAATAGTCTACATATAAAGGGACGTAGACAAAAATCGAGAGAAACGAATGACAAGATGCTATATTGTAGTAAGATTTCTACGGTGCGATGTCAAAATTAGATTAACGAATTGTCACTTTGTATAGAAAGAGCTGTGTCTATTCTTCGTAGAAATGAAAGCGTCATACTAAGCTTGCATAAAACGGTATAAATCTTTCTAAAATCTGTACTTTTGTCTATTCTTCCGTCGACAAAACCCATTTCTATGCTGGCATAGCATGTTCTATCTCTATTCTACCAAGAATAGACAAAGTTCTTTCTATGGTGGTCATGCTAAGCGTGCAGTTCAATTTGTTGTCAATTACTCGAACTAAAAATAAAGCTGATGGTTCTGGTTGTAGAATTACATTATAATGTCTAATTGATGTTTGTATTACTGACAAGTTACATGTTTGAAATTGAACTATTTTAGATTTTCCAATATAACCATGAGCATTATTGTCGCCCAGCCATTTTATCACATTGATTAACCCTTTAAGCGCTTGGCTAAATATCAATTGGCGTGCCCCTAGCGCGCGGCTACAAATCGACAAAATAATACCTACAATAAATAAGGAGGAGCAATCGTTGTATCGATAAAAATAGTCAAAAAGTTTTTTATGTTTTTATTTTAAATCAGCCTTAATTTAACCACCCTAATATCACTTTCTTCGTATCACAAGCGTCTAGGGATGGGAACTAACGTCAAATGTTATCATAATACAAACATCCTGAGGGATATTTTTCTTATGAAAAACAAGGAAAAGAATTCATAACACAAGGCAATATGTTAAATAAACTTTATGTCGTATGACACTATTTATTTTATGCTGTATGATGCATTATACCTGATTATTTAACTGTTAGTTATTTAGTTTTTAAAATGCGCATTGCATTGTATCCCATCCCTATGGTCATATACAACATTAATTTTTGTTTATGCGAAACCCGAACACGGGTCTAGTACGTTTGTGTAAAGAATCTATGAAAAAAATTTCAAAACTGTATCATTAATAATCACAAAGTTATAAGCTTGATAAGTTACCTGTTTGTCCACGCAAAAACATATGCAGATCACCACAAACAGCTAGTGTACGTACCATCTCCGTGTAATGGACGTTTGAATACGAGAAAGACATGATAATTTTAAAATCGAAACAAAACAGCGCGGCCCGCGACTTGGAAGCGTAATTAAATATTTTTGGTACAAAATATAACATGGTGTAAAAATTATTGGAATCGATTCAGTTACTGATTCTGAACAAACTATATTCAGGTTTCGCATATACTAAAAATAATCTTGTATATATGCGACACGCGCGATACAGACCGAAGAAAAGTCCAAGCTGCCAATTACTTATTTTTGTTTAAGCTTTTTCAAAACTTAGAGCGACGAGACATAATTTTAAGTAGTTGTTTTATATATGTATATATCTATTTAGTAATGGTTTTAGTTGTACCACGCAGTTAATAGGTTAAAATTGACCAAAAAAATCATGTATGCCCTCTGTCGCAGAAATACGACACGAGCGCTAGGGGCACGGAAATATTTGTCGCATAAATACGACACAAGCGGTTAAAGGGTTAATTCCTTATTAGTATCAATTCCTATGTCAGTTTTGTGGGAACATTCTATCGTAAGTAAATTGAATACATTCATATTTTAAACATTTTTGAGGTCATTAATATATAATAGAAATAGTGGCGGACCCAGTACACTCTACTCTCTATTACTGCATATAGTATTGCAGTTTTAGATCAACGCCATCTCTTGACCGATAATGGAAGTAATGTAATTCTTGTGAATGATTTCTGAAAAGGAGGGGAGACGCCATAGCGTTTTTTCCCGATACAAAACTGTCTGTCATTTTTTGCGGGGGGAAATCTGCTCTACCCACACTTTCTCAAATTCTCACACAAAAATAATCGTCTGTTGCTACGAAACTCACACATAAAAATTAAAGCATACACTAACAATTTCATACACACATAGATACATTATGTGTCGTTACAGTACAATGAGATGACGCAACTACATTGACAAGTTGCTTACAGCCGTGGTTGCAACTACTGTCGATACGCATTATCGATAAATTCAAGAACTCGGTTTAAAAAGTGATACAAAGATAGATATTATAATAAAGATTGACTTTATTTATTATGTACTACAATAATTATCATTTAACAAATAAAATTAAGGTTTACGTCATTTTAAAAACGAGTGGATGTGTATCTATCACCTTAGACCATTTATATATACCATGCACGTTATATAAAACTAATTGAATGCGCGGCCGCCGCCATTATATATCGTATTGTGTCGAAAATAAGTTCTCTCCAAAAATGGTTAATTGTGCAGTTTCTAGCTGTAAAAATCGATCTGCTACTACAAATCTGCGAAACCATGGTGTTTCTTATCACATGAAAGTAAATGTTATGCGCCAATGTAGTTTTATTGAAGTACATTGTCGAAATCAACTTTATACCATTACGATAGAAAAATATAGTGGTACGTGAGTAGTATAAACGCAGTACAGGGGCATGGTTTGCATAGTGCTGCGACAATGTAAGTGAATGATAGGTAAAATAAAAGGTTTTTTCAATTATTTAAGCAGTATATTCAGTAATGAGTATGAATATACTCATTACTGAATATAATCAGGAATAGTGAGAGTGGCACTAATGGCATCATGAGATGATAGTCTGTCATTTGGTAGACTGAATGATTTTTGATGACTCTGGAAAATTAGGTTTAAAACTATTAATTTTTCAAGTTGAGAAATCTAAACTTCATTTCACCACTATAACTAATGTGAACTACATCAGGTCGGCTGTTTTACCTTTTCCGTGATATAAAAAAAAAACTTACGGGACAAATATAGTGTGGTGTTAGAGTTGGTTTGGTGCCCTCGACTAATCTCCTCCTATTGTTCGACAACACATGAAAGTATGTTTTGAGCAAATGACACTATTTCTTGTGGGACTCCAGATGATCCATTACAGCAGTAGGTCCAGGCATCTGAAAATTACATCAAAATTCAGTAAAATACGACGACACGAGTCGCATCGTACGATCAAACCCGTCTGTTTAGATCCTTTTTCAGAACAGAACGCTGCTGCCCTTTCTCTAGTAAGTCCCTTAGTCGCCTCTAACGACTTCTTGCGTAGAAGAATCAAATTTAAATTGATATCAAATACAAATCAAAACCCCAAGGGAAACTTCACGTTGACCTAGAATAGTGATATTTGGCAAATTAAAGAAAAAAGTCCGGAAATGGTTCATTTGTAGTTTGATGATTTGATTTTTATTTGCGATTACAAACTTATATTTGCAGTTGGAGAAATGACTGTGACGTATATCGATGTATGCGAGAATATGTTATTCAACAAGAATGTTAAGTTTGTTTTTGGGATAAAATCATCCCAACTACAGAACCCGTTATTATATGTGCTCCGATAAGCACATGGATGTTTTTTTTTATAGTTGATGAAATTTTATATTTCTTGTAAGACAGGGTTGTGTATGGATCTGATCGTTCAATCAATCAATCAATCAACTTAGCCTATCGCAGTCCACCGCTGGACATAGGCCTCTCCCATATTGCGCCACAACACCCGGTCCTCCACCTTCCGTATCCAGTCTGTCCCAGCCACTTTCTTTAAGTCGTCGGTCCATCTAGCTGGGGGGCGTCCCACACTACGCTTGCCGAACATCAGCGCTGGCTGAGTGCTTCACGTATGACAATGATACCACCAAATGTAAGACCTTCTGTACAAACTCCGTCGTTCGGTCCTGTAAGTCTGATAACTTTTGTTCGTGTATTTATTCTTGGCAGCCATTAGGCACCTGTGCTACCGCTGACGATTAGCGAAAAGAATTTATAGCTTGGCGCTGAGGGCACGATTTTGTTTTTTTTCCGTGGCGCTCAAAAGGTTAATTAAAATAAATAAAACACAAACTATGTTTTTTTTTAACTAGAGCGCATATTTTTTTTTGGTGTCTCAGTATCAGTAATAGAACACATTTCCATTATTTGTTCAATCCTTTTTTTTTGTGTGTGGACACACTATTCGTAATAATAATCAAAGATCGCGCGCGGCAGTTGATTCCATTTTTTAAAGAAGATAAAGATAAAGAAGATAAAGATGCATTTATTTGTTTAAACATGTGTAACATAATATGCACATATAGATGGAAACGAGTTTGAAATTGCTGGTTCAACATGTTTTGCCATATTCGGCGTACAAAAATTGTTGTCGTCGGAAATAAATGTCAAATTCAATAAATTCAAATACATAATTACAGTCAATACAAGAATATAGTCAAGAAATTAAAAATAATTCAAACAATAACAATAAAATCTTAATAATTAAAACAATAAAATTACTTCAACTAAAATTAAAAATAGAATATTAAATTAAGATAATTCAAAATTTGTCATTCAAGAATTCCGTAACATTATAATATCCCTTACTAATTAGCAATTTTTTTAGTTCTCTCTTGAATGAATTAATATTCATTATCTTAATGACATTAGGAATGTTATTGTATATTAATGGGGCCATGCATATTACACTTTTCCTTAAAAATGCTGTTTTGGCGGGGACTGATTTCACCCAAAGTCTGTACTTCTCACGTCTATTTCTATCTGAATGAGTGGTCAACAAGGGAAACAAGTGAGGATTTGTTTTTACAAACAGCGATATGTCCAATATATAAAGTGACGGAAGTGTTAGAATTCTGTGCTGTTTAAAAATTGGTTTGCAACTGTCTGTAGATTGCAACCCAAACATAGCCCGTATACAACGCTTTTGTGCTTTGAACGCAGCGTCCTTTTGAGTTGAATTGCCCCAGAAAATTATTCCGAATCTTAACACTGATTCAACAAGCCCGTAATATGCCGCAAGTAAAGTATCTGTGTTGACAGTCGGTGCCAACTTAAAAAGAGCATATGATGAAGTACTGATTTTTTTTGCAAAGTTCGCTAATGTGGGTTTTCCAATTTAATTGCTTGTCAATGATTAATCCCAAAAATCGGGCTGTTTCAGCTTCTTGTATTACGTTTTCTTTATATACTAAATTAAATTTTGTTGGATTACGTAAATTTTCTCGTTGTCTTAAATGCATTATGTTTGTTTTACTAAAATTAATTTTCAAATTATTTCCTTTATTCATTTGTAAACTCTTATAAATTATATTTTTAAATATTAGTACAGAAACATATAAAAATATAAAAAATAGTAGCCCACCGGTATCGGGAACAGGGTCCAAGCTACCGGCGGTCAGGACTCCAGAGAGAGGAACCTCCTGACAATGCGAGCCGTGTCCAGAAGTATCGCTTTCTGAATCAAGCCCTTGACCCAGCTGCCTAACGAGAGCCTCTTTAGATCTTGGTCGAGGCTCTTGGCTATCAAGCCATTGGCAGTGACGACTATCGGCACAATGATTGCTGAGTCCACATCCCACATGTCGACAACCTCGCGAGCCAAGTCAAGATACTTGATCTGCTTATCTTTCTCAGCTTTCACGAGGTTCTCGTCATGTGGGACCGTTATGTCAACAATCATTGTGCGCCGCTCTACTCGATCCACCACCACTATATCAGGCTTATTTGCTACAATAGTCCTGTCAGTAATGATGGATCGATCCCAGTACAATGTGATATTTCCATTTTCGAGAACTGGGTCGGGCACATACCTGTAGTACGGCACTTCTGATTCCACAAGGCTGTATTTAAGAGCAAGTTGCTGATGGATAATCCTGGCTACTAGGTTGTGTCTATGCAAGTATTCTTCGTTAGCTAGACGAGAACACCCGGACATTATGTGCCTAATTGATTCCCCTGGACGGTGGCATGCCCGACAGATGTCAACCGTGCCGTCTTTCACAATAAATCTCCGGTAATTGTTCGTCACCATAACTTCGTCCATAATTGCACAGACAAAACCTTCGGTTTCCCCAAAAAGGTCACCGAAACGCAGCCAGGCTACGGACGCTAGTATATCTACATCGAGTCCATGTAGGGCCCGGAAAAAGCGTCCGTGGAGCTCCTTACTCTGCCATACTTCCATGCGTTCATTGGTGTCAAGTATTACAGGTTTGCGCCAGTTCTCGTTAGCCAAGGAGAGCGGGGTGAGGCCCTTGTCAACCGCCACCACATCTCAATGCATCCCCACGTCGGTTTCTAGGAAATATTCCCTGAGACTGCATATCTCGCGATTGTGGAGAGTCTTAGCGTTTAAAAAGCCTCGACCTCCACACTTTCGCGGGATATATAGCCTCATTACCGATGACCGTGGGTGATGCATTCGATATGCAGTCAGCAGCGTACGGACCCTCCTATCCAGGGCGTCTAGTTCGGTTTGAGTCCATTTGAGTATGCCGAAAGAGTACATCAAAACCGGCATGACCCAACCGTTGAAGGCGCGCACCTTGTTTCCGCCTGATAGAAGACTATTAAATACTTTCTTCAGGCGGCCAAAGAAGCGCTCCTTCAACGATTGCTTCATGTCAGTAACATCAAATTATTATTATTAAGCCACGTAATTATAGAATCTAATGAATCAATAGAATCAGAATAATAATCCAACAAATTTTTATGTGCTATGGTTACAGTACTGTCGTCAGCGAACAAAGACATGGGTTCCTTAGTTGCATTTGGTAGATCGTTAATGTATAGTAGGAACAAAGGGGGGCCCAGTACACTTCCCTGGGGAACACCATATGTGACGTATCGCTTATCAGACGAGAAAATCTGTTCCCTTTTAGTTTTGATATTAAATTTAGAAATTTGCGTTATTTGTTGGCGGTCTGATAAATATGATTTTAACAATTCTAGGACATTACCTCTTATACCATAAGCCTCAAGTTTGTCTAGCAGAATATTATGGTCTACATAATCGAACGCTTGTGACATGTCACAATAAATAGAACAAACTGGTAAAGATTTGTCAACTTGTGAAGAAACTACATATAAAAAGTCATAAACCGCCATGTTGATGTTTCTATTTTTCCTAAAGCCTATTTGCTCATTACAGAGGATTTCATTGTGATCTAAGTAGCTATTGATTTCACTGTAAATATATTTCTCAAAGATTTTTGAGAATACAGAAATTAGTGCTATAGGTCTATAATTCTCCATTAAGTATTTACTATCTTTTTTAAATATAGGTTTAATAATAGTCACTTTAAGGTCTTTTGGAAATGTCCCACTTTGTATACAAAGATTCAGAATATGACTTAAGTGATGTGAGATATCTTCATTCACTGCTTTGATTACTTAGTCGAAATACCGTCATTCCCTACACTGCTAGTATTTTTAAGATTTCTTATAATTTTCTGCATATGATAAGGTGAACAGGGTGATAAAAACATTGAGTTCGGTTTCGGATTAATTAGGGTCGTGGGTTCTTTTCCAGCACCCGGAATGGGATTTACTTTTTCAATAAAATAGTTGTTAAACGCATTGGCAATTTCTGTTGGATTAGTTATTAATTTATCATTAATTTTTAATTCTGTAATTGATTCTTTTGGAATATTTAATTTATTATTATTATAACTAGCTTTTGCCAGCGGCTTCGCCCGCGTGGAGGTCGGAAATTATCCCGCAGGAACGTACTACCGGGATAAAAAGTAGCCTATGTCCTTTCTCAGGCTCTGAACTATCTGTGTACCTAATTTCATTTAAATCGGTTCAGTAGTTTTAGCAGGAAAGCGAGACAGACAGACAGACAGACAGACAGACCGACAGACAGAGTTACTTTCGCATTTATAATATTATTATAATATTATAATTATTAAAATAATTATAATATTATAATAAATAGTGTGGATTTGCCATGCAGTTTTACTTTTATTAGTCGATGTTTTTATTTTGTAATTGTTTTGAGCACGTTTAGTAAGGTTTATAATCCGTTTTAGAAGTTTTGAATATGTTGAATATTTTTGTTTGTTAGTCAATGTTGCTTTCCGTCTGAAATTCCAGAGTAATTCTCTTTTGTTCCTACTACAGGTCTTAATTCCGCGTGATATCCATCTAAGCTTGGTATTTACTTGCACAGTGATTTTCGTTTTCGGAAAACACAAATCATAAAATAATTTAAAAGTTTCTATAAAATAATGATATGCGACTGATGGATCATCTGTGTTATATACTTCACTAAAAGAAAGGTTTTTTATATAATTTTTAAATTTATGTATATTTTCTGACCTGAAATCGCGCTTCATTTTATGCCAATACTTTAATTTAATTATTTTTTTAACTGGTAGCTTAATTACTTGGGCAGTGTGATCTGATAAGCCAAATTCTAACACATCGGTCTTACACTGTTTTTTAAAGTCATGTGCAAAGTTGTCAATACAAGTTTTACTCGATAGTCTTGTGGGCTGTTTTAATGCTAATGCGAGATTATAATTTAATAATAAACATTCGAAATCTAATGTCACACTATTGCACTTCATGATATCTATGTTAAAGTCACCAGCTATAACATAATTATTATTACTAATTTTAGAAATGCAATTTAGAACATTACTAAGCCTATCAAAAAACATATTGAGATTGGCTTGACCCGGTACACTGTATACACAAACTATAATAATTTTAAAATCAAGTAACTCGACTGCACAACATTCGATTACATTACTGATGGATAATTTACTAATTTGGGCAAGTGCTTTGAACTTGTGTACCTTATTAACAAGGATACATGCTCCACCCCTTTTATTACAAGTACGACTAAAACACGCCACCAGTGCGTAATTGGGTATGCTCAGGTGTTGCTCATAACCTGCTAACATAAAATGCTCAGTGATACATCATCATCACGTGTCGACTGGTCACCACCACTCAGTCTTCACTCATTGGCCGGCCGCAAGGGCGTTTTCCATCTCGAGTAGCATGGTTAGTACTCTCCATAATTCCACAATAGCTGGATCGACCACAGCGTATTGCTTCCATATTACATACATGTACATATTTCATACATACACATATTACATCAATGTCTATATTTTTCTCTTTAAGCTCTTCTATATTTACTAACAGTAGGTCAGATTTATTTAGTAGTCCCGCTATATTTTGATGCATAACATGGAGAAATTTAGTGTCCAAAAAACAATGAAGATGTTTCTTCTGCAGTATTTACAATATTTTCTGTGGAAGTAGTCATGTAACTTACAGTAATGTCATTAATAAAATGCAACAGATTTTCAAAAATAATGCGTAAGCCATAGTTATTTATACGGCCTGTCGATAAGTTAAACATTGTGTGATCATAGGTCAAATTATAATTAGAGTCAAAAGAATATGCATGTTCATGAGTTAATAAATCCAAGTGTAATAAATTATTGAATGTTTCAATTCTCCAGTTGTAAATATCGTTGTAGCTTCTAAGTTTAAAGGTAGGAACACAGATTATAACATTAGTGTAAGTTATTTGTTTAAGAATCTCTCGAATGTATTCAATATTATTGTGATAGTTGCTAGTAATTTTAAAGTCTTCTTCTCCGATTAATATTAAACAAAAGTCATTCAGGGTATAATTACATAATTTCGTTTGAATTCCGCTAAGAAGTTGATGCACCGTTCCGTTTGGTGTAATATAATGACATATATCGTACTTGTCACTAAGTGAATCTTGAGCTATCGACAAGACTCTATTTTTATTATTTGCGCTTAGTATACATATCTTGTTTTTGCTGGAAGGTATAGGACACGGGATTTGCCCCTGTTGTTTCTTGATATCAGTGCTGTGAGTAATATTTTGTGAAGTAGTAGTAAATTGGGTTATATGGGAAGCTGATGATGGCTCGCTGTATTCTTGTTTAGTAGTTTGTGTTTGTTTAACTTTTACAGATTTACTTGACTTCTTCATCGGAGATGAAGATTTATATTTGACTGGACTATGCGTAATTTTTTTGTACAAACTATTCTTCTTTAATAATTCTTCATTTGACTGTCTCAGTTTACAGTTTTCTGATGATAACAACTCAATTTCTCTGTGAGCGCTTTGTAGTTGAGCCTCAAGATCCAGTAACTTGATATTTAAAATATTCACTTGATCATCTTCATGATCGGATAAGTCGGGCATACTGTTTACCGTATTCTCTAGGGTTTGTGAGATACTGTCACAGCCATCGTCAGTTGTTACCGATCGAGTTCGATTACGACGGAATGTTATATTTTCCAGAAAGTTCATGGCTAATATTTATTTTGTTGAAATATCCACTATGTGGTGTCTTTAATGTGATTGACAAGATTTAATTTGAACTTGCCAGAAACATTCACAAAAAGACTACGCAGAACTGAGATTCGAACTTGAGACCTCTTGATTATGGGAACAATTACTCGTTCGTATCCGCCACGCTAACTGGTATCTTAGAAACTACGTTGAAATTGTAGTTCTGGTTCCACAGTGTTTAGAGTTAAGTGAGCGTAAGTTGTTTTTTTTTTTGTTTTAGAAAAAAAACGTCAAAAAGTAACGAAACACAAGAATAATCAAACTAAGTAAATCACTTGACTTGAATATTTAGCAATTATTGCTGTAACGCGAAGATGATTTATGCACTGCACTGAGTTTATAAGTATTGTACCAAGTTTATTCTCGTTTATGTAAACAAAACTTTACTAGGCTGCACTACCACTTTGTTTGAGTTATTTTATGCACTTTTATTGAAAATTTCGATGAGATTATTACTGTCACATGGTATTTGCACTATTATTATGTCGTTTTACTGATAAATTTAATACGCCCGAATGCTGAAGGAGCCTATGTTTATTGTCAATTTAAATTGTATTGTTTTTAATAAGCGCCTTAATTGATCAACATGATTACTTTTCTGTATTTTATAGTTCTAAGCCCATGAAAGTATGAAGGAAAAATTGGATTATTCTTCAAATAACTTAAAAGGTAACGGCCTAAACTTAAAAAAAGACCTAGTTCAAACCTGATAAAACTAGCGGTCACTGACCCGCGTGAGCAGCTGTATTAGGTACTTACGCGCGTTCGTTCGCCGCGCGCGAAATACAATAAAGCTAGTTTCAAAGAAAACCTTTCGTTAAAAATAACTGAGTAAGAGATATATAAATAAAAACAATTATCATCCACATAGTCCTCACATTCACTTTAATTAAAATAATAGCAATAAAACACAAACTTTACTGGATTTTTTTAAACCAGTGCGCAAATTTTTTTTTGGTGGTTCAGTGTCAGTAATAAAACACATTTCCATTATTTGTTCAATCCTTTTTTTTTATTTTTGTCCGACCTTAATTCAGCAAATGTGGACACACTATTCGTAATAATAATCAAAGATCGCGCGCGGCAGTTGATGCCATTTTTTTAATACGCCTGAATGCTGAACGCTTATGTATTGTCAATTTAAATTGTATTGTTTTTAATAAGTGTCTTAATTGATCAAAATGATTTATTTTCTGTATTTTATAGTTCTAAGCCTATAAAAGTATGTAGGAAAAAATTTGATTACTCTTCAAATAACTTAAAAGGTAATGACCTAAATTTAAAAAAAAAACCTATTTCAAACCTGATAAAACTAGCGGTCACTGACCCGCATGAGCAGGTGTATTGTAGATACTTACGCGCGTTCGTTTGCCACGCGCGAGATACAATAAAGCTAGTTTCAAAGTAAACATCTTTCGTTAACGATGACTTAATTTTTTGTACTAATATATATCAAAATAAAAAATGCATGGTTCCTATAACTCGTTTAAGTATAATTTGTTAAAATTTGCGCTCTGGTTAAAAACTTATCCTGTATATTCATATCACATACATTATGTAATAATCATCAAATGTCAAAGTCTACGTTCACAATAAATAAAATAAAAAAAAACATTCAGGATAATAATAATAATATAAAAATTGGAGCAGCTTAATCCCAAGCTTTTTTAACACGCTTTTATCAGCTTCATACGTATGTTAGTATGTGCCTATGTAACGGAAACTTTGAACATGATTTTGACCCTCTTCAAAAAGTAAGATTAACTCAAAATTTGGCATACTTATCAAGGATCGATGACATTTGACCATAACCTTAATTGAAAAGCTCATATAGAGCAGCTATGTAAAAAAAAAAAACTGCCTAAGCACTTTTTCAGTTGGCTTGAAAAGTAAATGTAAATGACGCGTTACTTGTTGCCTATCGTAGCTTCACTGTTACGATACGGAATATTTTTTTGGGGTAATTCCACAGATAAGGGATTACTGGTCAAGGCACAAAAAAGGTGCATTAGAGCCATGTGTGGTCTGAAAACAGATGACAGCTGTGCACCGTATTTTAAGTCATTAAAAATACTTACGCTACCGGCGATATACATACATCGTCAAAACAAATCCTAACCTTTTAGAAAAACCGGCCAAGTGCGAGTCGGACTCGCGCACCGAGGGTTCCGTACAAACCTGTAGGTATTCTCGGTTTATGCATAAGGTTTATGGTTATGAAAATAAATGTTTTTTTTTTTTCATTTTTTTATTTCAGCTGATTGAATGAACGGTAAATTGCGGTTTACGATTTATGACGTTTTAAAAAAAAACTACGTGCTCGATCTCGTTCAAACCAATTTTCGGTGGTAGATTATATGGTAATTTACATCATATATTTTTTTAAGTTTTATCATTCTCTTATTTTAGAAGTTACGGGGGAGGGGACACACATTTTACCACTTTGGAAGCGTCTCTCGCGCAAACTATTCAGTTTAGAAAAAAATGATATTAGAAACCTCAACACCATTTTTAAAGACCTATTCATAGATACCCCACACGTATGGGTTTGATGAAAAAAAAAAAATTGAGTTTCAGTTCTATGTATGGGGAACCCCAAAATTTATTGTTTTTTTTCTATTTTAGTGTAAAAATCTTGATGCGGTTCACAGAATACATCTACTTACCAAGTTTCAACAGCGTAGCTCTTATAGTTTCGGAGAAAAGTGGCTGTGACATACGGACGGACAGACAGACAGACAGACAGACGGACAGACAGACATGACGAATCTATAAGGGTTCCGTTTTTTGCCATTTGGCAACGGAACCCTAAAAATGACCATGGTACGGAATGTTCCAATTCATAGTCAATATAAAAATACTTACGCTACCGGCGATATACACACATCGCACAGTGGAACGAATGTATGGGAGCGGTTGGACGTAGACATGTCCGAAAAAAAAGAGTAAAGTTATGCCAAACTAATGATGCCATCTTATTCGATTACTTAATGCCTTCATAACTTGTGGTGATGAATTTCTTCATAACTCCCATATTTCGGGAGTAATTTGAGAAAATGTGAAATTTTACTATGAAAATGAGTGTATCGAGCTCTCTCCCTCCTGATTCCGGGCTTGTTTCAAGTAGCGGTCTCTAATATCATAATGCTAATACTAAGAGCTATATTTAATACTAAGACACATAGTGCGCCAAATGTGCACTTTCTGGGATAAAGAGTGATGTTTATTTTATAACACAATTTTTTTATTTTTTGTTTATTTTGTTGATTAAAACCGTTTTTCTAAAGGTTTACCTTATTACAATAACATTTCTGAGCAGCCAATTAGAGAAGATATAAGCTAATTAGGATATATAATTAGGGACTTAAGGTTTACATATAAAACTGATGCACTAATGATTACTGATAAGAACATTGCTATTATTTAATTACTAAATGGCTCTTAATACACTAATTTAGCATGCATCATTTACTAATTATCACAATAACTAATTACCTTGCAATATTTAACAAAGGATACCTGGGATACCTGGATTTTATATAAATAGGTCACTATTAGTAACTTTAAAATCAGTGTTGATTTACACCTCGTTGTATCCAAGCTAATCTCGCAATGTATTTTCCAAATTTTAATACAAATCTTGATATTCACGTTGCTTTATGCGCACGCGCACATAAAGATTTACGCGACTTTAACTATTTGTTCAGTGTTTTAAAAGATAACAGTTGTGTTCAGTTATGTGAAAGTGCTGAAACAAGTTTAAAAGACTGGTGTCGTCGATTTTGCTACCGCATTTATGCAAAATGGACACAGTCTGGAAGAAGCACAGATAAGTTTCGGAAGAAACATGAGATTTGGCTACAGGCTGCAATTCAATGGCCGGAATTACAGAATGAAAATATGGAACCTTCTACAGAAAATATAAGTGACGTCATCGAGCCCATAATTTCTCCTGCTAAATCTGATGCTTCAACTTGTACACATCCTAGTCCTCGTAAATCTTTTGAGGACCTTAGTAACCGGCAAAAAAGAAGACGCACTGAAGATAGTCTTTCATGCAGCAGTAGCAGCGCTGAAATTATGTTTTCGGCCGAAAGGGCGCTTCAAAAGGCAGGACAAAGCGATACAGCTTATGTTATGAAATACTTGACGGAGAATCCAGAAGAGGCCTCAAAAATCAAAGCCTTCATTGAAGGTAAATCAATTCAGGTACGGGAAATATCCCCTTTGAAGGCATTGGCTCTTTATGTATCGATGAACTTATCGAAATGGCGCTATAACACTCTTCGGGATTTCAACACTCAAGAAGGAGCTCTTCAATACCCGAGTTACTACATGTTGGTTAAAGAAAAAATTAAGTGCTATCCGGCCAAAGAAGATCTCACAGTTACAGAGAGCTCTGCAAAAATCAAATTACAAGCCTTGATGGATTTAATCTCAAGAAGACTTATTAGGTCGTTAGAAACCCCTGTTGATCCCAATCAACAGCTCGTATTGACCAGCAAATGGGGTTTTGACGGATCATCTAGCCAAAGCATTTATCATCAAAGGACGAGTGAAGATGAGCAAATCGATCTTGCTAGTAATTTTATGATTAGTCTTGTACCACTGCGGCTCGTCTCAAAAGGTGTAACAATTTGGGAAAACGAGCGACCATCTTCCACTTCATTTTGCCGGCCAATATTGTTTAAGTTTATAAAGGAAACCAAAGAAAATGTGCAGAGAGAGATGGCTGAAATCGAAGCAGAGATTGAAGCCTTAACTCCATCCACCATCACTGATGGAATTAGTGTCAAACACCAACTGCTGTTAACAATGATTGATGGTAAAATTCATTCCATTATATCCAATACAGCAGCTTCAGTGTGTGACATATGCAAGGCTTGTCCTAAAGAAATGAATAATTTAGAGTTAATCAAAGATAAACACGCAAACGAGGACATGTATAAATATAGCTTAAGCACCCTTCACGCTTGGATTCGCTCAATGGAATGCTTATTACACATTTCCTACAAATTAGACATAAAATCATGGCAAGTAAGGGGTGATATAGCAAAAAGGCAAGTTGATGACAGGAAGAAAAGAGTTCAAGAGGCTGTAAGAAGAGAAACGGGCTTACTTCTCGATGTTGTGAAACAAGGCAGTGGATCCACCAACAATGGCAACTCGGCAAGGAGATTTTTTGAAAACTACACTAAATCTGCTGAACTGACCGGAATAGATGCTATGCTTTTAAGAAAAATCTGTGTGATCTTGCAGTGTATTTCATCAGGAGAGAAGATCAACGTAACTAAATTCCGAGAGTTCTGCTTTGATACTGCTAAGCTTTACGTGGAGTTATACCCATGGTATTATATGCCTTCTTCACTTCATAAAATTTTATTGCATGGGCCAGACATAGTTCAGAACATGTCAATTGTGCCCATTGGTTTTCTATCCGAAGAGGCATCTGAGGCTAGAAATAAAGATTTTAGAAAATATAGAGAGGGGCATTCTCGAAAGCATAGCAGTATCTCATGCAATGAAGATATTATGCACAATCTTTTACTGTCTTCTGATCCACTTGTTACAAGTATCCGTCCAAAAGGAAATAAGTTTGTAAAAAAATCTTCTTTTAAGGAATTTTATGAGCTTACGGATTCTGAGAAAAGTGATATCGAATTTGTTAACATAAATGATTTAGCGGACATCGATTCTGAATTTGAATTAATTGATGATGATGATGATGACGAAGATAATTAAATGATGTTATTGTTTTAAAATGTGTAACTTAGTAAATTAGAGCTTACATCTTAATTATTTATTGTACTTTTAATGAAACTAGGTAATTTATTATCAACTTACTTAAAAGTCATACTCTCATCAGTTCTTGTGAATATTTTTGTTAATATATATTTCTGTATATATATAATATATTTATAGACCTCTTAATAAGTCTGTCTGCGGTTTAAAGTAAATACAAATGGGGAAAAAACGTTTTTTTTTTTTAAATTTTCATTTCCTTTTATCCCAGAAAGTGCACATTTGGCGCACTATGTGTCTTAGTATTAAATATAGCTCTTAGTAATAGCATTACGATATTAGAGACCGCTACTTGAAACAAGCCCGGAATCAGGAGGGAGAGAGCTCGATACACTCATTTTCATAGTAAAATTTCACATTTTCTCAAATTACTCCCGAAATATGGGAGTTATGAAGAAATTCATCACCACAATTTATGAAGGCATTAAGTAATCGAATAAGATGGCATCATTAGTTTGTCATAATTTTACTCTTATTTTTCGGACATGTCTACGTCCAACCGCTCCCATACATTCGTTCCACTGTGCATCGTCAAAATAAATCCTAACCTTTTAGAAAAAATGACCATGGTACGGAATGTTCCAATTCGTAGTCAATATAAAAATTCCTTGAGTAATTATAAATGTAAAACTGCATTAGTAAAAAAAAGTGTCTTGGGTATGGCTCCTCACATTTATAATAACATTCCAGACGCCATAAAAGAATTAAATTTTGCACAATTTAAGAAAAAAATGAAAGAAAAAAAAATATACAAACATTCTTCAAGAATTCGTATGTCAAAAAAATGATACCACTGACGAATACTTAAATGACGAATTAATTTAGAATCATTAATTTTGACATTAAATTATTTCGACATTTTAATTATTTTGACATTTCAATTATTTTGACATGTTTTTTTTTTTTGACATACGAATTCTGACGTTTTTATAATTCCTTTCATAATTAAAATATTCAATTCATTTTCTATTTTGATACCATAATGCATGATTTTTAGTAAATGTTTATTTACAAATCCTCATCTTAATTTGGACACCATATTTGTACGCCTCCTGGCACAACAGCGCTCTGTCCATCAAAATAAGATCTGTATTTTTTTTACCTATGTTAACAAATAAATAAACTGAACTGAAATACAATAATTTTATAAATTTGTGCCATCATCCTTGCCGGGGTTACCAGGATAGCAAAAAAACTACGCTGACGTATATCGATACGTCACAGAATTCAAAACAACCTAGAAAATAAATAATAGTTACAAAAAACTAAAAACATGCTTCAATAGAAAACCATTATGATATCAATAAAAAAATACCTCAAAAAGCGCCCCGCGCTTTTTTCCGTTATTTTCTCATTTTAGTTTGGTTTTATACAATGCGACACGTGTCGTCGTATTTGACCTAATTTTAATGTAATTTTCAGATGCCTGGACCTGGTGCTGTAATGGGTAACGCGGAACATCAGCGCTGGCTGAGTGCTCCACGTATGACAATGATACCACCAAATGTAAGACCTTCTGAACAAACTCCGTCCTTCGGTCCTGTAAGTCTAATAACTTTTGTTCGTGTATTTATTCTTGGCAGCCATTAGACACCTGTGCTACCGCTGACGATTAGCGAAAAGTGAATAGTGTTAGCTACTAGAAACGAATTGACGAGCAGCGAGTGTGTAGTTCAGATAGTTCTGTCGCTAGGCTATGAGCGACTGCGACCAGTAGAATGACTGCTCAGTCACTTGCTGGTATGGGCATATACCAAGCGAGCTGAGCGAGAATTTTCTTTCACAGCTCTTGTTTCAAACTCGTGGTCAGAGAGTTCATATGTATCTCTTTGCCTAACACGGGATCTACATCTATTGTACGTTTCTGGGGCGAGAATGTAGTCGGAGGTTTGTTGTTTCTTTAATAAATGATTATATTCTGCAAGTAGGTTTGTACAAACACTTTTACAAATGGCTCCTCACATTTATAATAACATTCCAGACACCATAAAAGAATTACCTAAATTATGCACAATTTAAGAAAAAAATTAAAGAAAAGAAACATATACAAACATTCTTCAAGAATTCGTATGTCAAAAAAATGATACCACTGACGAATACTTAAACGACGAATTAATTTAGAATCATTAATTTTGACATTAAATTATTTCGACATTTTAATTATTTTGACATGTTTTTTTTTTTTTGACATACGAATTCTGACGTTTTTATAATTCCTTTCATAATTAAAATATTCAATTCATTTTGTATTTTGATACCATAATGCATGATTTTTAGTAAATGTTTATTTACAAATCCTCATCTTAATTTGGACACCATATTTGTACGCCTCCTGGCATAACAGCGCTCTGTCCATCAAAATAAGATCTGTATTTTTTTTACCTATGTTAACAAATAAATAAACTGAACTGAAATACAATAATTTTATAAATTTGTGCCATTATCCTTGCCGGGGTTACCAGGATAGCAAAAAAACTACGCTGACGTATATCGATACGTCACAAAATTCAAAACACCCTAGAAAATAAATAATAGTTACAAAAAACTGAAAACATGCTTCAATAGAAAACCATTATGATATCAATTAAAAAATACCTCAAAAAGCACCCCACGCTTTTTCCATTATTTTCTCATTTTAGTTTGGTTTTATACGATGCGACACGTGTCGTCGTATTTGACCTAATTTTGATGTAATTTTCAGATGCCTGGACCTAGTGCGGTAATGGATCACACGCAACATCAGCGCTGGCTGAGTGCTCCACGTATGACAATGATACCACCAAATGTAAGACCTTCTGAACAAACTCCGTCGTTCGCTCCTGTAAGTCTGATAACTTTTGTTCGTGTATTTATTCTTGGCAGCCATTAGGCACCTGTGCTACCGCTGACGATTAGAGAAAAGTGAATAGTGTTAGCTACTAGAAACGAATTGACGAGCAGCGAGTGTGTTTAGATAGTTCTGTCGCTAGGCTATGAGCGACTGCGACCAGTAGAATGACTGCTCAGTCACTTGCTGGTATAGACATATACGAAGCGAGCTGAGCGAGAATTTTCTTTCACAGCTCTTGTTTCAAACTCGTGGTCAGAGAGTTCATATGTATCTGTTTATCTAACACGGGATCTACATCCATTGCACGTTTCTGGGGCGAGAATGTAGTCGGCGGCTCGTCGTTTCTTTAATAAATGATTTTATTTCTGCGAGTAGGTTTGTACAAACACTTTTACACGTCAATCATATTTTTTTTTTAAAGTAGATGAGGTCGGTGTGGGGTGTAAGGGGGAACACTTATCATCTCAGTGCCCCAAATGAACCTCACCTGCACGTGGTGCACCCTGCTGAATAACAAACGAAGCTCTGACGACCGACAAGTGGCGGGATAACCACTTCTAAAACTAAAACTTCGCAGCAAAATGGCACAGACTAGTGACGGGGAGCAGCGTCACCAGCGCGAGAAGCTGTGATCTGCGATCGCCAACCCGCATGCTCAGCGTGGCGATTATGGGCAAACCCTCCAAATGAAAAGCCAGAATCAACCACGGCCCCCAGTTCCCGGTCACCTTGCTATTCCTGATTTTGGCGGCGGTCACGGTAACGGCAAGGTAGGGGTGCGAAGAATCCCCGGGTTACGAATGGCCGCCAAACCTAACTGACTTTGGCGACGTATAACGGACGCACGTTACGGCGTGACGAACACCTAGTGCAGCTAGAAGAAAAGAAAAGCTCGGAAAGATAAGGTGGCACATTCTTGGGTTGAGTGAAGTCCGAAGAGAGGGGGAGGACACAGTAAGCCTTGAATCAGGCCATCTTTTATATTTCCGAGAGGGAGACCAGCTATCCCAAGGTGCAGTCGGGTTCCTGGTAAACAAATCTCTTAGTGACAACGTTGTGGAAGTCTTCAGTGTCTCGAACAGGGTAGCGTACGGGCGCGTTCCCACCGTGTCGTGACGACAGATAATCGTGTAGTTTTAAGTGTCGTGGCTTATATGTTTAAATGGAGGTGTTCACATTTAGAACGACACAATTTACTGTCGTCTACGACATTTTTGCAGTGACGACACTTTGTCGTGACAGTGGGAACGGCAAGCACGACAGTCGTAAAACGATAAAAAATCGTGGACGGCAACTCTATGTAGACGAACACGTGTTTTCCCTTCCCTCTCGCACCCGCGCGCCCCTCGCGTCTGTACTCGGTTTGCTTTGTGCGTGTTAGAACTTGTCAGACTCCTGCGCATGGTGGACGTATAACAATGGCTAATAATATAACACCGGAAGTTTTGATTCCACTTGTGGAACAAAGGGCTGTCCTTTGGGACAAAACTTTAGACATTTATAAAGACAAAGGTTTGAAATTTGCCGCGTGGAGAGAAATTTGTTGCGTTTTTTAACCTAATTTTGACAAGTTGGAGGAAAAGGAAAGAAAATATTTCGGTAAGTTTCTGAAACTTTGATACGTGTGCTGTAATGTTTTGCCAAGGTACAGAGCCTATTTCAGATACAAAATAGTCGGAAAATTGTAAGCGCACTGCGTTTCCACCACCTTCGTTTGAACGCAGCTGTGTTGCAGGCATGTTTACCAGGGGCGTAACGGTTGGGGTATTCTCCAAGTATATAGCGTCTTTTTTTATTAAAAAATTATGTAATACCGTACAAGCCTTTACAACTTCAATAGCTGTTTCTGCACATACATCCAGTGGTCTATGCAAGATCCTCCATTTATTGGATAAGATACCAAAAGTGCATTCAACATATCTTCTCACGCGGCTTAGACGGTAATTAAATATCTTTTTCTTATTGTCTAAATGAGTACCGCCATAAGGTCGCAATACATTTTGTGACAATGTAAAGGCTTCGTCTCCAACAAATACATATGGTATTTCTTCTTGCATATTTTCGTGTAATGGCGTGGGTCTTGGTATATTTAAAGTACCATCATTTAGTTTCTTCCAAAAATTGGATTGTTTTAGGATAGATGAATCACACTCTTTTCCGTATGAACCAATACTAACGTAAATGAAACGGTATTCTGAATCAACAATTGCAAATAAAATAAAAGAAAAATAATCCTTATAGTTAAAAAACATAGAACCACTATACCACTACCACCACCACCACACCACCACCACCACCACCACCACCACCACCACTACCACTACCACTACCACTATACTTTGTAATCCTTATGTGCTTGCCGTCCAGCGCACCGAGGCAATGAGGAAAATTTGCTTTCGTTTTAAAAGCTTCAGCGATCGCTTTCCATTCTTCTTCGGTATTGAGCAACTTTAAATATTCTGCACTTAATACGCTCCAAATAACAGAACACGTTTCTTTGATTATTTTGCTGATGGTTGACATTCCCACTCTAAAATTATAATGCAGTTGTTTAAACGAACATCCCGACGCCAAATATCTGTAAATAAATACAACAGCTATTATAATACGCTTATATTCGAGGACCAATGCCCTAACATTATAATTATGTATAAACATATAATCAGTCTAATACGTAGTCCCTTACTTGTTCACGGAAACATCCGGGGATAATAGTGGAAAAACTCGATCTGAGAATAGTTTTTTAAACTCTGAAAAACGTGCAGATGTTTGCGTGAACAATAATTTGACTACGTATTAGACTGATTATATGTTAATACATATAATGTTAAATCTATACACAAACAAATTTTAATTTTAAGTCTATTTTACTTTTACAGCTACACAGATATCTACAAAGTGGACACATATTCGAGATGCATTTATGAGATCCCTGAAAAATGAAAAAGAAAAAAAGCGATCTGGTACAGGCGCAAAAACAACTAGGCCGTATGTTTATAAGAATCAGCTGTCTTTTTTATTAAAAGTTACTGAGCCCCATATGACCTCTGATTCATCTAATGAGCCTAATAATTCTATCTCTGATACATTAAGTGATGCAGCACCTTCTACTCAAAAGAAAACTAAGACTGACACATTAGATGATAAAATGTCACAATTTCTAGATTATAAATTAAATAATCAAGAACACCCACATGTGTCCTTTATTAAAGGAATTTTACCATCTTTGGCATCATTCGACAATGATGACAATTTTGAATTCCAAACGGGTATTATGCAACTGATCCAAAAAATCAAAAAGAAACGCCTTCGTAATAATTTATATGATACTTATGCAAACTATGGTGACTATCAAAACCATTTATCACAACCGACAGGATATTTTACACAAGATCCAGGTGCATCAACTTCGACTAGCAATCAAGTTATGGAACCGGCTGCATCACCAAATTCAGTCTATACTAATTTGTCTGATAGCACACAAGATTCTTTTAATTTTGACAATATATAATTTAAAGATGTCTTTACTTATAAAACGTGTAACTCTAAAATAAATCTCTAAATAAATAAATGTATACATTAATAAAGAATTTTCATTTTATTTACTTACCTTAAAGTTATCACTAGTCTTTCTTCGGCACTTATACAATTTCTGAAATGTGTGTTTTCTCTTCTAAGATTGTCTGCAAGTCGTGCCAGTAGGCTATCAAAGGTGGAGACAGACATTCTTAAATACTCATAAAACTTTCCATCATCACTTTTTAATTCTTCTATATAACTCTGACATAATCCTAATGGAATTCTTTTCATTAACATTGGATGTACCCAGTACTTTCTTTTCATTGCTTGCTTCATTTTCCTTCTTTTCAAAAAGTAATATATTATTAAAATTCCATCTTCGTCCATTGAACTCAGGAGAGTAAACGCACTAGTGATCACCAAGCGAACGCAGAGGCGACTAGATTTGTAGCTTTTGATGATGTGTAAACGACAAAGCGACTGCCGGGAAACGATAAAATGTCGTCGCGATCCAATGGGAACAGCTAGATACGACAGTCGCTAAACGATAAAAAATGTTGACGACAAACAATCGTTATAATGGGAACAGGTAGAGACGACAGTCGTCGAACGATAAATTAGTCGTTACGACATAGTGGGAACGCGCCCTAACTCGTACTTAAGCTAACCGAGAGGAATTATCTCAAGGTTGTTCAGGCTTACGCACCGACCTCGGCACACTCGGATGACGAAGTGGAGGAAATGTATGAGGACATTTCCAAGGCCTTGCATTGCACCACTAGGGCCCACTACAACGTTCTCATGGGGATTTTAACACTAAAGTGGAAGTACAGAATTGCAGTGAATCGGTAGTAGGATCCTACGGGTTTGGAGTGTGCGTTACGATTGCTCCGCCAGATTATCCAAATAGAATTTTTTTTAGCCAAAACTTTTGTCGATATTTGTCAAAATCGAATGGCACAAACCAAAAATTTGTCAAAGTAGAAATAAAGAAGATAAAAGGGTTTTAAGTTGGCCGCGCGAACGTAACGTGGAGGATTGCGCGGCCATGGAGATCTCAGCAACTACTTGGGCTAGAGATCTAATTCTTTTTGTCAATTGAAGACTGAATTTGACAAAAATTGTCGAAAAAAGAATTACATGCTCTAGATTAATATTTTACGAAATATTCACCTTGGAAGTTATGGCCGCGCAATCGTGCACTTGTCGTTTCTTTGTTGTTGATTATTTCTTTAATCTTAAGATTTTATGCCGTAAAACTGTTACAAGAAGGAAGGTCTTAATTTGTCAAAACTAACTAAAGCAATAAATAATACTAAAGTTTAATTAAACAGAAGATATTAGTCCAAACCAAAAAAGTCGTGGCCGCGCAATCGTAACGCTACTTTGAACGCTGATATCTCATTACCTATAACTGCTAGGAGTTCCGTATGAACATCCATTTATACGGCATATTACTCTCATTAGAATGACATATCGTTTTACCCTCAGAACAGTTTCCGACGAGAGTAATCTCAAAAAATATTTCATTTCGTACAATGTTCGAGTAGGGTAACCATAATTTCGATTTGATTTCGACTATTGTTCCAAGGATTGGAGGAATATATTCAATGGCACCTAACAATTTATATTTTTTTATTATAATATTTTGAGGTATGCCATGTAACAACATCATTTGTGTGCCATTTAAATCAAATGTTACTATTTTTGATAAGGTATAAGTAAATGCAACTAATTCATTGCAGTTTCTGCAACGTTTATTCTCCCATTCATAAATAATAATAGCATCTTCCAGGTTGCTAATTGTGGAAATGTTTATCATATCCAAATTTAACGGTAGAAATACGATAACCGATATAGTTGCGACTGTAACGCTGCATTTTTTATGAACACATTGTAAATGACATTATTTTTAGCGCTGGTTCCATTGGTAATTGTTCCAATAGTACGTGCCTGAATTCTGACCCATCAGAGAGAATACACTTATCAATAAATATATCTAATTTAAAAACTTGTATGTTTCAACAAGTTTTTATTTAATAGTAATTAATTTTGCAGAATGTTCAATATAATTGCTCGTCCCCAGTTATAGGTATTCCCAAATCAAATCGAAATTATGGTTACCCTACTCGAACATTGTACGAGATGAAATAATTTTTGAGATTACTCTCGTTGGAAACTGTTCTGAGGGTAAAACGATATGTCATTCTAATGAGAGTAATATGCCGTATAAATGGATGTTCATACGGAACTCCTAGCAGTTATAGGTAATGAGATATTAGCGTTCAAAGTAGCGTTACGATTGCGCGGCCACGACTTTTTCGTTTTGAACTGATATCTTCTGTTTAATTAAACTTTAGTATTATTTATTGCTTTAGTTAGTTTCGACAAATTAAGACCTTCCTTCTTGTAACAGTTTTACGGCATAAAATCTTAAGATTGAAGAAATAATCAACAACAAAGAAACGACAAGTGCACGATTGCGCGGCCATAACTTCCAAGATGAATATTTCGTAAAATATTTATCTAGAGCATGTAATTCTTTTTTCGACAATTTTTGACAAATTCAGTCTTCAATTGACAAAAAGAATTAGATCTCTAGCCCAAGTAGTTGCTGAGATCTCCATGGCCGCGCAATCCTCCACGTTACGTTCGCGCGGCCAACTTAAAACCCTTATAACTTCTTTATTTCTACTTTGACAAATTTTTGGTTTGTACCATTCGATTTTGACAAATTTCGACAAAAGTTTTAGCTAAAAAAAATCTATTTGGATAATCTGGCGGAGCAATCGTAACGCACACGGTTTGGAAGCAGAAATCATAGGGGGCAAATGCTTGTCAACTTGCTTGAGAGGGAGGGGCTTTTCTTTATGAATTCCTTCTTTAAGAAACAGCCCCAAAGGAAGTGGATGAGGCGGCGCCCCGACACTATGACAAAAAATGAGATAGACTTCATCATAACGGACAAAAGTAAATATTCAAAGATGTCTCGGTGATCAACAGGTTCCACCGGCAGTGATTACAGACTTGTTCGAGGCTCTCTGAATATCAACTACAAGCTCGAGCGAACTCGTCTGATGAAGTCTAGGCTCCGTCCAAATATGCTCCAAACTATACTAGGATCTGAAGCATTCCAGTTAGACCTGGAAAACTGATTTGCTGCCGTGGAAACCACAAATGACGTCGACTAGGCTCTCGACCAAATGGTGGAAATCCTCAGGGAGGAAAACACGCGATTTTGCAAAATGCGGCGTACGGGTAAGAAGTCCAAATTTTTGGAAGAAACTCGGCACTAATGACGGAACGACGTGTAAACCCACCTGTCACTTCGTCAGAACAACGGGCAATGAACAAAATAATTAGGGCGTTGGTACGACGCGACCTCCGATGTTCCAACACACGCTCTATAGAACTAGCGATTGAGCAAAATCGGGGCTCGAAAGTGTTCGTCCAACCACTTGGGAGAAGCCACCTGACGAAGTTGACCAAATCTAGTGGGGATGTCGTCGTCTCGGAACCGGAGATTCTATCGCCAATTGTACGCCTCGCGTGCATCGCGACCTGATCCCGAAAATGAGGATTCTAAAGCCATCTTAACCCGCCATTTTACGGAAGACCTGCCAGAAGTCAGCCAAGACGAAATAGAGGCGGCTATTAAACAGCTTAAAAATGGAAAAGCCCCTGGTGAGGACGGGATTACGACCGAGCTCCTAAAAGCGGGAGGAAGTCCTGTGCTGAAAGAGGAGGTTTTTAACTCTGTCCTGTTCTCTGGGAGAACTCCAGATGCGTGGCGAAGGAGCGTAGCGATTCTCTTCTTTAGAAAGGGCGATAAGACCCTTTTGAAGAATTACAGACCCATTTCGCTCCTAAGCCACGTAGGTATATAAGTTGTTTTCAAGAATCCTCACGAATCGTCTAACGCGAAGACTCGACGAGTTTCAGCCACCGGAGCAGGCCCGGTTTCGAGGAGGATACAGCACCATAGACCACATTCACACAGTGCGGCAGATTATACAGAAGTCCGAGGATAATCAGCCCCTGTGTCTTGCGTTTGTGGACTATGAGAAGGCTTTTGATTCTATCGAGACCTGGTCTGCTGGTCTCTGCAGCGATGCCAAGTCGACTGGCGATACATCCAAGTGCTGAGATGTCTGTATGAAAACGCGACAATGACCGTCCAAACTCAGGACCGGCGAACTGAACATATCCCCCTGCGTCGAGGGGTGAGACAAGGAGACGTAATTTCCCCAAAATTGTTCTCCAACGATTTGGAGAGGATATTTTTAAGACGCTGAACTGGGAAGGACGTGGCATTAACATTAATGGTAAATACATCTCACACTTGAGATTTGCAGATTACATCGTCATATTAGCTGAATCGCTGCAGGACTTGCAGCAGATTCTGGACGGCCTAGTTGATGCTTCTGTACGCATTGGTCTCCGGATGAACTTGGACAAAACTCAGGTTATGTTCAACGACCACGTTACTCCGGGACCAATTGCTGTAAATGGCAGTACTCTCAAGGTTGTTCGAGAATACGTTTACCTCGGGAAAACTTTGCAGTTTGGTGAGAACAACTTTGAGAAGGAGGCTAACAGAAGAGTTCAGCTGGGCTGGGCAGCATTTGGGAAGCTTCGTCGAGTTTTCTTATCGCGTATTCCGCAGAGCCTAAAGACTAAAGTCTTCAATCAGTGCTTCCTGCCTGTTATGACTTATTACGGAACTGAAACGTGGACACTCACGGTACGACTGGTCCATAAATTCAAGGTCGCTCAGCGAGCTATGGATCGAGCTATGTTTGGAGTCTCTCTGAGGGACAAACTCCGGAATGAAGTGATCCGCAGAGAACTAAAGTTGTCGACATAGCTCACAGAATTAGCAAGCTGAAGTGGCAATGGGCCGGCCATATAAGCCGTAGAACCGATAACCGTTGGGGTAGACGCGTTCTTGAGTAGAGACCACGAATTGGCAAACGTAAGGTAGGACGCCCTCAGGCTGGTAGCAGCTGGATGAGAGTTGCTGAAAATTGAGCACAGTGGCATGAAATTGGAGAGGCCTATATCCAGCAGTGGACTGCTATAGGCTGATGATGATCATATTAAGGACTGATGACAATACAATAATTTTATAAATTTGTGCCATTATCCTTGCCGGGGTTACCAGAATAGCAAAAATCTTCTTCGAAAACTACGCTGACATACGTCACAAAATTCGAAACACCCTAGAAAATAAATAATAGTTACAAAAAAACTAAAAACACGCTTCAATAAAAAAACCATTATGATATCAATGAAAAAATACCTCAAAAAGCGCCCCACGCTTGTTTCCGTTATTTTTTAAAAAAAATAGTTTGGTTTTATACGATGCAACATGTGTCGTCGTATTTGATTGAACTTTGATGTAATTTTCAGATGCCTGGACCTAGTGCTGTAATGGATAACGCGGAACAGCAGCGCTGGCTGAGTGCTCCACGTATGACAATGATACCACCAAATGTAAGACCTTCTGAACAAACTCCGTCCTTCGGTCCTGTAAGTCTGATAACTTTTGTTCGTGTATTTATTCTTGGCAGCCATTAGGCACCTGTGCTACCGCTGACGATTAGCGAAAAGTGAATAGTGATAGCAACTAGAAACGAATTGACGAGCAGCGTGTAGTTCAGATAGTTCTGTCGCTAGGCTATGAGCGACTGCAACCGGTAGAATGACTGCTCAGTCACTTGCTGGTATGGGCGTATACCTGTTTTTTTTTTAAAGCTGGCTTTACCTTAGATGACAGTAGAGACGTACTTGATAACGTCACAAGGAATCACTTGTCTCGCTTGTACTGTATCCCTTGAATCGTATTCGATCACATCTGTAGCCGAACTGCACCGTCAGCCCGACAATCCGCTATTTATAAGCCGAGCAGAACATTCGCGAACATTCGACACTTTACCATAGTTCACAAGTAGCGTAGAAGTTTCCAGGTACTTCCAGAGACAGCTCTATACTGTTTAATCCCGCTATTCGACAATAGATAGCGGTGGCGTCTACGTACAATTGTTCGTGTTGTACCTACTACTTGATAACAGATGGCGTTAGCGTGTCGTTTCTAGTAGTTTCGAACGCTGCCCTATCCTTAGATGGAGTTAGCATGACGTTTCTAAACTTTTCCGATCTACGTAACACTGCCCCCTTCTGAGATGGAGTTAGCGTGATGTTTCTAGACTTTTCGATCTACGTAACACTGCCCCCTCCTGAGATGGAGTTAGCGTGATGTTTCTAGACTTTACGATCTATGTAACAATATCAGTTTCAACTTGATACACACAAGCGTGACGATTATAGCTCCCCGCCCAAAATTTGGGGAGGCCCATGTCCAGCAGTGGACGATTTTCGTCTGAATTGATGATGATGACTTACACGCGTGGCTGTGAAAAAGGGTCTAGAGTCTAGACCCTTTTTCACAGCCACGCGTGTACGTCCGTCCATATGTCCGTCTGTCTAGACTCTAGACAGACGGACATATGAAAGGGCGGACAACGGACTTATTCGATGAGGGTTCTGTTTTTATACGCTCTAAATTAGCTTCACTTGTATGTTTGTAACCGACTCCTTATAGCGCGATTTTAACCCACTTTAAACGACCAGATTTCATTCAAACTTTGCACACCTGTCAAAGACTGACAATGCAATAATTTCATAAATTTGTGCTATTATCCTTGCCAGGGTTACCAGGACAGCAAAAAAACTGTCTTCGAAAACTACGCTGACATACGTCTCAAAATTCGAAACATCCTAAAAAATTGAAAATAAATAATAGTTTAAAAAAACTAAAAAAAAACACGCTTCGTTAGAAAACCGAACTTAAATTAGAAAATAATGGAAAAAAGCGTGAGGTGCTTTTTAAGGTATTTTTTTTATTGATATCAGGCACCCCACGCTTTTTTTTCCATTATTTTCTACTTTTTAGTTTGGTTTTCTATAGAAGCGTATTTTTTAAGTTTTTTTAAACTATTATTTATTTTCTATTTTTTAGGGTGTTCGAATTTTGAGACGTATGTCAGCGTAGTGTGTTTTTTTTCCTTTAGAGGTTCGGAAACCTAAAAATACAATTTTGATCGTACCATGCGACACGTCTCGTCGTATTTGACTGAATATTGATGTATGTTTCAGACGCCCGGGCCTAGTGGTCACATGAGATACTGGAGGTTCCCGCCACCGATTAACCGATTTTAAGACTGAGACTAAACCCGGTGAGTGCAAGATCCCCTGAACAAACCCCGTCGTTCGGTTCTGTAAGTCTGATAACATTGGTTCGTGTCAATTATCCTTGGCAGCTACCCAAAGAGCCACACATGCGTTTCAGGCGATAAGTGTAATAGAAAACCTAACTAAAAACAAGAAAATAATTTCTAAAAATTCAAAACAAGGATAAAGTGAATTAATAAATGAAATCGATTTAAGAAACTAGAAATTATTTTCTGCTTTTTAGTTTAACCCTTTTTAAGGTAGAGGCAGTATACATGCCAGTAATGAAATTATTTGTTTTATTCAACTGTATTGTTGAAAACGATTTTATTTTTCATTGATGATAACATAAGTATACATTTCCGCAAATATCCCATCGAATTCCCAGTTTGAAAAAATATTTAAAAATGTCAGTATTAACATACTAAGAATTTTTATTTAAGAGTTATGTCTAGTTTTCTCTGCCTTATAAAGGGTTAAATCGTGTTTTTTGTTTGTTTTTTAAGCTATTTGTTTACCGTGCATTTTGTAAGTGTGATAGTGTGTGTGTCAAGGTTTCAGAAGCGTTTCGTTACCATTGCAGGCAACCGTTAGTTACCATTCCAGTATTATTTATTTATAGTAGTTTTTGGGATAAATGTAGTAGATTAATTTATTGTATTTATTATATAGCGTAGCAGATCGTTCAGTAAATTGCATACGGGCAAGGAAAATCCTTGTCCTAAGGATAGTTAATATCATATCTTTGGTTCTTTTGATCATTGTGCATCATAGCTTTCATATAAGACTTTAGAAAGGTGAGAAATATAATATCACATTATTGTTTAGTATTTAAGTACAGGAACTATTTATTAAGGTACTTATGTAGTGTCCTACTATCTACGAAATGTTTAAAATACCTATTTATATGGTAGTACTTTTATGATGCAATTAAATTTATATTATACTATTTATACGGTAGTACTTTTATGATGCAATTAAATTTATATTATACTATTTATATGGTAGTACTTTTATGATGCAATTAAATTATTATTTTTTTAGGTTTGTACAAACACTTTTACACGTAATTCATATTTTTTAAACTAGATGAGTTTGGTGTTTCCTGTCTGATTACTCAGAGGAAAGGCCGAAAAAAAACACAGAGGTCACAATCTCTTTTAAAGACAAGACATAATCTTGGTCAGATCATGTAGATTGCTATCTGAAATAGTTTTTTGAGGAAATTACCACTCAGGTTGAGTAGACTTTTATCCTATCAGTAATCATGCAGCTCAACTCGGAACTTAAAGGAGCTCAACGATTTGACGAACGATACCGAAAGGATATTTGTATTGGCCGCATAAATTACTGAAACTGCAAGACCATGACTTCACAGTAACAATAATTAAAACAATATAATAGTTTACAAAGTGAATATTCATGTCAATGTATAAATAAAAAGATAGGAAAGATACTTATGTTTCTTTAATTATAATGTGTGTAATGTAAACTTCTTACCTTACTGAGAACAAGTTACTAAATAGGTCTTCAGTAAGATCTCTTTTCTTTTTAAAGTACATTCACTTGGTATGAGCGCGTTGTGTACTTTCCACTGCTACAAATTTTACAATAGGAAAGTACTTACTGGTTGTTAAAATGTAAACAATGTTTAGATCTAGTTAGTCCTTCCACTGAGCGCACTAATGTGTTATCTTGTAGTGAACTCGAGCGTTACGTCATTATATGCGTTTATCGACCCTCCTATGGGGATTTCGAATCGGTTATGGAGAATTCACTCAACAAATATAAATGTATAATTTTATGTGGAGATTTTAGACTCCATTAAGAATAAGCGATCTCAATCTATTTAGGTCTTTAAGATTAATTGTTTTTTGTAACTACTATGATCTCAGCGTCGTTTTCGACTTGTCTCAATTAGGTATATATTTTTTAAGCTAGTGTACTATTTAAAATTATATTTAATTATTAAGTTTAATGATTTAAATTATTTGCATGCCTACGTGATAAAGTATAACTGAAATCTTATGGGTTTTGTCAGCATTTGCTGTTACCTGTTTTGCATAATAAAATTATATTTATTTAGTGATTGTGATACCAAAAATAAATAAGCGTTTAGTGACTTAAAGTCTGACTGCGAATTATTAGTTAGGTATCTTTTGGCATTACATAAAAAGCCGCATAAAATAGGCCTTAAAATAATATAGGTAGCTTATAGAATTACACGATCTGTTGTAGGTATAGTCAGTGCCAGATGTGAAAAAAATAAAAGTCGTTGACACCTGCCTACCAATGTATTCAAATTACCGTTTTGACCGTGCTAGCGACACTTTCTTTACATTTTTTTCGTATCGTTTTGAAATATTTGAATACATTGGAAGGCGGGTGTCAACGACTTTTATTTTTTTCTTATCTGGCACAGACTATAGTTGAAGAGATTTTTTTTGTTAATTTGGTGGCTTGCTTAATAAAACGCAACAATGTGTTCAACTGTTTAAATAATTGTAAAAAGAAAGCATAAAAAGACGCGAGTGAATGAATTTTTAAGTAAGTCATTTTTAAATTAACATGTTTTTTTTTATACGAAATGTATGCATTGTAATCATAATTTTGATAACGATGTTAGAATTTTTGATAAATTGACTATTGACAATTTTGTATGTAATTCTTATTTGTTTCTACATATATGAATGAGTTATCTAATTAATCAAATTTATTTATGTGAACATTGTAACGAGCGTTGCTATTATTTTTCTAATTTGTATAATTATTTGCACATCTTGACAGTATGGTAAAAATTTTAGCGTAACTCCATGTGCTTATAACCTCGCATCAATTTTTCTTTTTAATAATTGTACGTAGACATATTTGAGCAAAAAAAAAAAACTATGTGAATCAACTAAGTAATTAGTTCCTAATAAACGATCAGTACTGCAGCATTAAAAAGGTCAGGAAAAAAGCCTCCTACACAGTTTTCGTCATATGGGGGTAGGTGATAGGAAAGCCTCATCATTTCATTAAAATACCTGTTGATGAGCTTAGCTGATGTGATATAGATTAAAATTGAGAAATTGAGCATGATGTTAGTGAGAGCGTGTACCACGTAAAAAATGAATATGGTGATATTTTGGATGAAAATGAACATCTGGTTGGCAAAACTGTGAATAAAATTATTAATAGGCAGTATTCATCACGATCTGCCTTGCCTTTTCCCAACTATATTGGGGTTGGCTTTCAGTATTAGTAGTTTCATAAAATGTATGAATCAGGGATGTTGCGGATTCCAATTTTTCCACATCCGCGGATGCGGATGCGCATGCGGATATTTGAAGGCTCACATCCGCGGATGCGGATGCGGATCTTAAGATTTATTATAAGAAACTATGTGAGTGGAGAAATGTAATAATAAGAGAGTAATTATTAATATTTTAATCAAATATTTAGTAGTTAAAAGTTGGAAATGAAAGCATTATATTTAATAAATAGTAAAATTACCGCCTTTTCGGGGTTTAGTCTGTTACGCAGAGGTTTATAAATTAAACCCGCACTACAAAACAATTGTTCGCAAGGAACATTGGCTGGCGATGTTGATAAAAATCTACGTGCTATTGGTGATAATAGTTTAAATTCTTCTCAATGTATGCTCCACTATTTAAGAGCACAGTGCTGTGTATATTCACAATTTTACAATAACTCGAAAACTTAAATGTTTATACGATAAGCGCAACTAAACAACACCTTACGCATACATAAATGATACACATTACACAATAAAAAAGGCGTTGTATCTTTTCAAGTTTTCACCGAGCGAAATTTTCGCTCCTATTGGTCAATGATCACGTGCGTACGGCACGCGCCAGTCGCCGGCCACGTCAATTTTCTGTCTTGTCGCGACCTGTGCAACATTTGCATCCGCATGAATATTCGCAATGATTATTACGGATGCGGATGTCCAAATAAATGCGGAAGCTCCGCATTTGCGGATGCGGATGCGAATATTCGCAACATCTCTGGTATGAATATCTTTTTAGTAATATTTAATCCTTTTTCATGTATGTATACGATGATGTGAAGATTTAATAAATATTATAATATTCCACTTGACTAGTTTCATTTTGTGTTAGACTGCGGTAGCAAAATAACACAGTAAAACACATTTTCATATTTGAATACAAGATACCTATGTACTTAATTACAAAAAATAACAATAATGACATCATCATCACCCCAGTCTATAATGTTCCCACTGCTGGGACACAGGCCTCCTCTCGGTGGGAGGGAGTGGGCCATAATCCACCACGCGAGCCCAGTGCAGGTTGGTAGATGTCACATGTCTTCGAATTTTTGGTTCTAAGACATGCCGGTTTCCTCACGATGTTTTCCTTCACCGTTTTGACAGCAGTGGTGATGAAATTATTAACACAAAGTAAAGCGCCTACTTGGTTTCGAACTCACGACCTACTACTCGTAAGTCGTGGCCGTTACCACTGGGCCACCACTGCTCCCAATAATAACATAATTTCTAGATTTTATGAAAATATCATCATAATAATTAATAAATAAAGTATAGAAAAACCCAACATTACTTGGCTTAGAACACGAGATTGTCGACATGTGGGACGTGGACTCTGCAATCATTGTACAGATAATTCGATACAGTACCTAAATGGTCTAATAGTAAAGAGCCTCGACCAGCACCTCAGGAGGCTCTCATTAGGCGGCTGGGTCAAGGGATTGATTCATAAGGCAGTACTCCTGGACACGTCACGAATAGTCAGGAGGTTCCTCTCTAGAGCCCTGACCACCGCCAGCTTGGGCGCTGCTCCCGCCCGATGCCGATGGGCCAATGTTTTATATTTTTATATGTTTTTGTATGAATTTGCTAAAAATATCTGAAAATTTAATTAATAGTTATAAATATTTTTTTTTTTATTTTTTTTATTTATTTAATCACAAAATCCACAGCTCTTTAACAATTTCACTTAATCTAAATAAACTAATATTACAGCCAATTACGGATTTACAATTTAATAACTACACTTTATCAGAAACAAACAGGATGTCATGCTAGCACCTTCTAAGCATGTCTCAGTGTGCAGTGTGTGTGGGTGTGTGTCTGTGGAGTTGTGATGGTGGTGGTGTTGTTGTGGTGGTTGGTATGGTGGTTTAATTCTAAAAAGAACCGATCAAAGAATCAGTTCTTTTTAGAACCCTTCGTCAATTCGTCGCACACAGAACTCACCAGAAGTTTCCTGAATACACCTTTTTGGGTGTTAAATAGATCAAGATGAGAGAATTTATTGTTAAAATTTCTTAATATCCTACCAATAACAGAATTTTGAGCGTAGTTTGTACCACTGTGCGGTATATCGAATAACTGTGTGTGCCTAGTCCGTCGAGATGGAGCACTCAGTCTTAGAAATAGATCATTTAAAGCTGTACTGTCAATATTCCCACTACAGACATTATAAAGAAAAAGAATGTCGAGAATCATACGTCTGTTCTCCAATGGTAACATATTATGATGTTTGCATGCTTGCAGATAATCTTTAGACTTAAAACCAGTGCGATAGTTGATATATTTAATGAATTTGGATTGTATAGATTCTATTTGCTGTATATAAACTAAGTAGTGAGAGTTCCAGATACTACTGCAGTATTCTAAGATACTGCGTGTATACGCAAAATAAAGTGTTTTGATGCAATTTATATCAGTAAATAATTTACACGTACGCATAATAAATCCGAGGTTTCTGTATGCCTTGCCAACGATACAGGACACATGCTCCGAAAGCAGAAGTTTTGAGTCAAGGACGACACCAAGATCCCTAATAACATTGCAACGCACGATATTGCCACCACTTAGTTTATAAGTGTAGTTAATGGAATTTCGCTTCCTAGTAAAGGTTATAGTCTGACATTTGCTTATGTTCACATTAATTCTATTCATATTATAATAATTAGATAATCTATTTAAGTCGTTTTGTAGCTTCTCACAATCGTGCTTATTTTCAATAGTCATAAAAATCTTGGTGTCGTCGGCATACATCAGAAACCTTGCGTCAAGAACATGTGCTCCTATGTCGTATAGGTAGACAGAGTACAACAGAGGTGCCAAAATTGAGCCCTGTGGCACCCCAGATGGTATGGTTACACAGTTAGACCTTACTCCGCCCAATTTAACAATTTGAGATCGATTCCTAAGATACGACTCAAACCATCTGAGCAAGTTGCCACGAATTCCGAGTTCTTGTAGCTTGCGCAAGAGGATGACGTGATCCACACGGTCAAAAGCTTTTTCAAAGTCCGTGTAGATCACGTCAACCTGTCCCCCACCGTCCATATCACGGACAATATTTTCGAGATATACCGCTAGATTGGTATTAGTAGAGCGACCTTTAATAAACCCGTGCTGTTGATGCGGAATTAGTTTAGATATAGTAGGATAATAGTACATTATGGTACAAGTGTGTAATGTTGGTGATTACCGCTGAGGCGCCATTGAGACCCGAGCCGTCAGGTGAGGGTCTTAAGAGAGCCGAGGACGGTAATCATCAATACACACGTGTATCATACGACGTTTTTCAACACACTTGCGAGGAAAAAACAAATATGTATTGCATAAATCGTTTAATTATTAAAACAATTGGTGAATGTACAATTTTCAAAACGATATTGGATTGTTTTTGATGGCAATTTCACAGTTTGTGTTACATTGGTACTTGCCACTTCTTTAGTACCTTCATTTATTTCTTGTGTAAATGTCGGCGACAAAGGTAAATCATACAAATTACTGGAAGGAGAGGGCACCAAATAACTCACGCTAGTAGATGTACATGGTTGTGGTTCGGGGCAAAACTTTTTTGCCTTTGGCTCCAAATTAATGGCTTGCGTTATTTTGTCATTGATTTTTGCTTTGTTATGAATTGAGTCTTCTATGTACGATTCAGCGATTGCGTCAGAACGCCATCCACCATGTCGCTTCAAAGTTAGTAGCCCCCGAATCAGCCAACATTGTAGCCGACGTTCTTCTAAAACTGTGTCCAGTGTAAAAATCGGCCTCAGGCAAACCTAAATACTTCGCAATTTCTCTTGGCATATTACCAAATTTGTTAATACCGATTGTTTGTGCAGTACATTTTCCTTTCTGAAAGTTTTGGAAAAAGCGGTCATTCTTTGTTTTTGTTGAACGGAGATCTTGGTATTTTTTCACTATTTCACGAAACGTTCCTTGGATTGTAAAAGATCGTGGAATCTTGGTTTTAGTCTGGGTAATTTTGACAAGAAGCATATCTCCGTGGATTTCTACATCTTTTGTTGTAATATTGTACAGCTCTTGTCGTCTACAAGCACCAGTAACACCGAATATTAAGGCAACCTGCAAAGAAATCAATTAATTAGTTCTAAGAAATTATGCTAAAGTTACACACTTGTATATTGTAGATTCGTTTCGATTAAAAATATGAAACGTACCTTTGTTGCTAGATACTGACTATCCGGAGCCTCATTCAAAAACTTTTCAACGTCGGCTGGTGACAAAACTTTAGATTTCCGACCAATATATCCATCCGAGCGTCTCTTCAAAAATGCCATCAGGTTACAGTACGTTTTGATATCAACACCATGTTTGAGCTTAACCATGCTTCTTAACATGGAATAGATGCACCACAGGGAGCTAGGTTTGTATGTATTGGCGAGTTCAGAGAAATACGCCAAAAACACATTTTCAGAAAATGACTGGGTTTTTTTGTTGCTCTTCCATTGCAGGAAACTATCGTAAGCAGCTAAATACTTTTCTCTAGATTTTGCAGGTATTAGGCTGTCGTTTGCATTTTGTGCTGCATTTAGTATTTCTGGCGGGGTTAAATCAATCAATTGTTCATCTTCTGTACTAAAACCTGACATTTTTATAATTATTTACCACACAGCAACAAATGCGATACAAACAAAATATGAAAATTAGGGGAAAATTGGGAAATGGCGCGCAATTTTTTTTTTTTTTGCACGCGCCGAATGTAAGTTGATTGATTACAGCCATACAGCCTACTTCAAAATGATAATTTTTGTGATAAAATGCAAATATTTTATAAGAAATTATTGTGAATTATAAATAATTTGATAATAATAAATGTTTTTTCGTCTTAATTAGGGACACATTTATTTATTTCAAAAATGTAAATAGATTTTCGGTGGCATAAAACCTCTTTGTTGTTACAAAAAAAAAAAAAACTGTATTACCCGGTTAAATTGAAAATGCTCTGTTTACTCGCATATAATTTGCAGTTAGGTACTAACTTAACTTTGTAGGGATCATTCTATTATGCACTAGTGTGTAATATTATTATGCACGTGTATGTTATAGTTCGGTTTATGGCCCTAAGAACGATATAATATGTAAGTTTTATGGCATTCCTTTTGTAGTTTTTTTTGTCGATCCCTTAATAAAGCAAAAGTCGCATAATCATGAGGATTTTCGTATTTTTTCCACTGCGTGTGCGCTTTAGACTTTTCCTTAATAACATTAATTAATGATCGACTGTACCAGACAGGGTAGCTATAGGTACCTCCGATAGTGATTTTAGGCACATATTTATCAATAATTGTATTTAATACTGAGTAGAACCTTTCTATAACATGATCAAGCTGTATATCATCGCTACAAACCAGACCCCATTCATATTCCAGAAATTCGTTGTTAATGGCTTCATAATTCCCTTTTCTATAAACATGTTTTTTAAAAACACTTAGTTTCAGAGGAGGAATTAAGATATCTGTGGCGTTAATAACAATAGCAGGGTGAAACGCGTCTTCCGGTACCAATGAATAGTTCGATTTTACAGTAGTATTGGGGAAGTTGGCATAAACTAAATCAAGAGTATGGTTGTGAGAATTAGTGAAAAAGTTAGATTGACTCAGACCGGAGTACAACATTGTATTAACTAATTGAGACGCGGAGTTTTGTACTTCAACGGGGCCTTTCTTTAGCACTATAGGCAGTGTACTTGTCCAGTCAATACAAGGTTGGTTAAAATATTATATTATTGAATGAAATTATCAATTCTAGTACAATCATAATAGAATATTAGCTAGTGTTTAAATATTAAAATACAGTATCTACTATAATACCCCCAAGGCAAAGTACTAGTTTTCTTTTTTTATTCATTTGGTCATAATTTCCATCAAGTGATACTTTTTTGATTCTCTGTATGTAGAGCTTAGGATTTTTAAATCTCATGACAAAAATAAGGTACTTGTCTAAAATTAGTATTATAATTTAGTACATTTTGTATTTGTCTATTGTTTCGAGACAGATTTTTGCACCTTTAATATTTTTTTCACTATAGAACTTAGGGTATTCATTCAGTGCAACTTATCTCTTAAGCCAATAAACTCAGAAACTACATCTCCATGGAGGCGGAGGAAACCATTGCGCATGGACTTTTCGAATGTACTTATTAAAATGTAGTAGGTAATTATATTATTATCGCCTAATCACTTATGTCAATAATTCTATAAATACGTATGTGTTCGCGAATCATATTTGAATCAATATACAACGTAATACTGAACTGTAAATTGTTAAAAACGTACGAAAAGTTGAATTTCTGGGGCTATCATAGCGCAACCTCTTTAACGGTCTTTATTTGAAGTTATATTAAGTGCGCTACCGTCGTCGAACATAGGCACTTTGCTCGACGACACTACTTTCCGCCTCGGTGCTTCTCTAAGACTAGGAGCTCCTTGTTGTTCTCCTCATCACTGCCACTGTGGCGAAGTTATCAGTCTAGGACATCACGGCCTGTCTTGAAGCCGAAGTGCGGGTCGCTTAACGCGGCACGCGAACTTTAACGACATCATCCGACGAGCTGTCGTCACCGTCGGCGTTCCAGCTGTATTAGAACCCAATGGCTTGGCACGCGACGATGGCAAGAGACCGGACGGTATGTCTTTGTTTCCTTGGAAGGTGGGTAGGCCTTTAGTGTGGGATGCAACGTGTGTCGATACTCTTGCGCCATCCCATCTTCCTAGCTCGGCTTGCTGCGCTGGCGCTGCCGCTGCGGCTGCAGAAAACCTCAAGCGGCGAAAGTATTAGCAACCTCATTGGAATTATACTTTCGAGCCGTTTGGGGTTGAAACTCTCGGGCCATGGGGTCAGAGCGCTCATGGCCTCTTTAAAGAAATATCAAAGCGGCTAGTTGACACTTCTCGTGACCCAAGGGCTGATTTTTATTTTGGCCAGCGGCTAGCATTGCTATACAGCATGGTAATGCCGTCAGTCTCTTGGGTACATTGCCGTTCGACAGCGATGAGGATGAATTTTTCGACGCTTTATTTTAGTTTGTGTATAGTTTTGGTTGTTAATTTATTATTTTGTTATTTTTATTAATCAATAAATTTATGACAGTAGTAATTCAATGACATAAGAAGTCGACAATACCTTTAAAATAATCGGATATAATGAAACAAGTAAATCAGTAACACAACCTTTTTATTATTAAAACAAACATCCATTTTATATGTAAGTACAAAAAATTAAAAACGAAATTCTAAGTTAAGAAATAGGGTAATTATTTTTCTTTCTCAATATTTCATGCTAGTAAGGAAACGCTACAACCACGTTAACACAGAGACCTGTAGGTATCTATTTCAGCGTATTTTCGTCGGTTGAAAATATATTTTAAGTCGCTGTAGATTGATGGGATTATTTCACTTGGCTATCTACATATAGTCGTCTAAAAATGGGCAAAATTATTGAATTCATACTGTGATTGGAATCAGCATGTTAGCCTATAAGAACGAAGAAAGTTAGCGATACGTCCATCTCTGTCACACTTAATTCTGCAGACGAATTATAGTGGAGTCATTTTAATAGGTAACATTTGACGTCTGTCAGTTCATATGAAAGCAAATCGTAAAATTACTCTTATCGGTCATTATTACAATAAATAAGTACCTAATCGTAATTGCAAAAAGTTAAGCAATTGTTCTAACAAAACGAAAAAATATATTATTTTATGCCCGCCGTTACAAGGTTACGTTGTTGAATCTTGATGAATTGTCAAATGTTACTTACCTATTAAAATGACTCCACTTTAGTTAACTGATTTTACGTCGAAGAATTTTGTAGACAGCATTTTAAAAATGCTCTCTTCCTAAAAGGAAATAGGTACTGAATTCAGACGATTGAAATAAAAATTAAACCTAACGAAGCGTCCGTTATTGGCTTTATTGAAGATTACAGGAAAAATAACGTGATTCGACGTTTTAAGTTAGGATAACGACATTTTATTCCTAAAAGTGCTACTTATAGGTACTGTTGTGTTGTTCAGATTAAGGATGGAACTGTTGGGGGATCTGCAGGTGCTTCTTTTCCACGGCAGGTGTCATTGAACGGCAACGCTGTGGGAATAAATACATGGCTATTAACCTGTTGAATGCCGCTAATTATAGACACAATTAAAAACCAGTGTGTCTCGCGTATATCTACGTTCACGGCATATGAAAGGTTAATAGGCAAATAGGTCTTTAACCTGTAAGTCCCTGAGATACCACATTTGGTATAGATACAATGGTTTTTTAATTGTGTCTGTAATTACGTAAAATGATGACGAAAGTGAAAAATAATGATGTTTATATCTTTAAGTACGTAAGTAGATTTTGACAGTTGAATACGTCAATTTGGTTGTCAATATTTCAAAACAAGATGGCGCCTTTTCGTACCTGACTGATCGTTAGGAAGAACTGACAACTCAGATGTTTCTTAAATTTGAAGTCTGAGATGACGACGCTTTATTTATTAAAATTATATGTGAGTTTTACAATGTAGAGCCATGTCTAGAAGGGCCTTTCGAAGAAAGAGGCATTTTAGTTTTGAGTTGAAACTCCCAACAGAGGGCATGCATGCATCAGTTATGCTCACCCCTATTTTAGTTAAAGTGTCACGCGGTTCTTTCAGTGCAGGACTATTGCAGTAGACAGTCAAGTAACTACATCATCTACATAGCATTTTCCCAACTATATTGAATTGGTTTCCAGTATGACCAGATACACCTGAAGTCCTGAAAACATGGAGCGACTACCCATTGGACCTCCACAAACCAGTTACTGCTTAACACGAAATCCCTTAGACTGGTTGTCAGACTTTCCTGTTAGGCCTATGTCCAGCTTTGGACGGCTTTAAGCTGAGGTAACCTGGTGACACGAATTGAAGAAGATTGAAAAATCAATTCGGGGTCACTCAGCGAGCTTTGGAACGAGTAGCAATAAATACTACTAAAGTTTGCTTGACGCAGGTGACATCGCTCATCTGTCGCCCCCTATTCCTTAGGACCCGAGATGGTGGCGCGTAGTGTTCCACGCGCGCCTCTCTGTTATGTACTGGTGGGAGTTTAACATCTCACTCCCCCCCTAACTTGAGGAGGCCCGCAGAGGCGGGCCGGCGTCAGTCGAGGATCGCGGAAGATGCATTAGATCCCGTGGTCCCCGACGTAGGTGTGGGACGGAACACCGGGGTGGTTTTAGTCACTAAGAGTCTGACAGACCCCTCCGCCCACCCCAGGGCAGAGGACATCCATGAGGATTTACACTACGAGATAAAAAAGGTGAGATCGCACGGGGCGTTACCTCTCTGTAGTCAGCTTCACACATGACCGGGTTCCTCATCTCCACCTTCCTGGGAGGCAACAGGTCCTCGTCGTGCACCAGTTTGTAAACTTCCGAATGCTTCAGGTGTTCTAACGATACGGGAGGTTTTTCGTATTTCATGAAGTTTATCCTGAAAGATTAGGTTACGAGTTAGTATCTTCTTTTAAGTTGTGCGAAAGAGGGTAGGTACTAGCGGGGTTTTTGCGTAACTCACTCACAATTGCAAGGTTCTTCATTTTAAAAATTCAGCAACATTCATTGCAATATATATATTGATTTGGTAAAAAAAAAATGGACGGTTTTCAGAAACGGTTTGCTTGTTTCGGTTCATTACGTGCTTCGTAGTATTTCGAAGTGGCGTAATGGGGTAGCTAATGGTGTCGAGTTTTTGCTCACCATCGAAATTAAAGTAAGAGTATTGCTATCTCATACCGACAGACCGCGAAAAAAAAAGACAAGTAGACGCTTTAGAACTGTCAAACGAAATAAAATACGTCTCGAATGCCTTGAATAAGGCGTGATTTTAAGCATCATGAATATAGTTCGTTGCAGTTGCGTCAAAGAAAATCAAAGTTCAACTGAATTTGACGGCTCTTATTAGTTTCCGTTTCTTTCTTGATAAATTAAAAGGAAAAAGAGCAATAGCCTAATTTAAGTTGGTTCACAACAAAATCATCACCAATGTCTACAACACAGAGCTCGGACACGGCTTGACGGCCGTAGCTAGAATCGCCAACCTAACCAAGTGTGTAAGAATAGCGTTTCTAGTCATAGTCGCTGCCGGTGATTCTGTGCTCTGTGGCTTATTACGATCTTTGCAGAAACGAAGCATGCTTTTTTCATCAGAAAAGGATTACTAAAAAGGGGGAGGGGGCTCAACCACTACTATTTATTTATTTTTATTTACTAAAATTTTATGCACAACCTTTTTTAAGTATGTATGATATTATAATACAAATACTGGTTTCTAAGAATTAACATCTTGTGATCAGCACTACCTACATAATAATATGTTATACTATCCAGACCTACCTTTAAATATGGAAATTAATTTATATTCTGCACTTAATAACTTTAACACGCGAACTATTCTAAAAAAATCGTACACTGAAAACTAAAGTGAAGTGAGCTTGAAGTTAACTGTCAAATTAGTGTCGATCTCTAGCATCAGGTAGAATCACTGACAAATCACTTCACAATTTTTTGGCTAGTTAATTTCTAAATAGTTGAAAAACAGATTATTTTCACATTTTCGCAAATTCGTGAAACGAATGTTAGCAGTGAATGGCAATCCTTCAGCAAATCATTCAACAGTTTATTAACATGCATTGACATTACTAACAAGCTGGAAACAAAGTTAGCTGTTGGACTTAAGTTAATATCATACGAATAATTAAATTAGGTAATTAAATAACGGTGGGATTTTTTCGCAAACTGGACATTCGCGTTGAGATATTTTTCAGTGGCAAAAATGTCATAGGTGCGCAATCACTGCCATGCAAATGTTGATCTCAGTCTATACCTGTGGTTATGAGTATGAAATGTATGTGAAAAGTTTTTGCGATATTGGACTATTCTAGTTCCTATTCCAGTTTTTTAATCCACAAGGATTAAATAACTTTGTGGACTTCAAAAACTTTTACCTTTTATATCGCGTTAAAATTGTTGACTTCCCAGTTTCAATTACGAGGGCAAAAACTAACATGGATTGGAGCGATTCAATGGAAAAGTTTGATTCTGACGGTTTCATGATTCAAAAATCGAACTTCAAAAACGATGTGTAACTCACTTCAATCAATTTGTCATAAGTATCAATCATAGTCTCTCGTAGTCTATGATAATCTACTAGGTGACAGTTCGACTCTCTGGAATTATTTGAAATTAGAAAAAAATAAGTTAAGCACCGAATACACAATGCTGACACTTGCATAGAAAGTAGGCAAGAATCTTGCATGCCATTCACCAATCAAAAGTTAGCATCTCGCCTGTATTTCTCAGCGGGTTATGCATTATACATTTTACATTATACATTTCGCCAGTTATGTTTAAGTCCCATGCAATTAGAGTTGATTCTATTGCCAATATCCTGACCTGTACTTTGCCCGACCTGGGAATCGAACCCATTTTTTTTTTTTTTTTTTTTTTTTTTCAGGATGGGAAATCATCAAATGACTTCTCCCGCTCTGGGCGGAGCGGGAGGGCGTGTCAGACTTTTACTGACTAAAACCCACCCGTGTTCCATCAGTTGCCCATGTGCCAGGGTCACGGTATCTCTTTCGAACAATCACGCGACCCCGGCAGGCATCGGTCCTAGTAGACCCCTACACTGCTGCTGACATCTCTTTGAGGCGCGCGTGGAACACTGCGCGCCGTCGACCCGAGCCTGGTCCTTACCGGGCGGCGAGCCACCCATTGCTCGCCACCCGCAAGCTCGCGCCTACGGTGGCCGGGAGTCCGCAATTGACTCCCGACGCCCGGGGCGTCTCCTCCTGCGGCGGCTAGGGGCATGAGGGCGCAGAGACTGCCACTCCCTCACGCGCCCCGCCTCCTCCTTCGCGAGCATCACTGCTTCGCAGAAGGAGGTGATGGCTTCCCATTCCCTCTCGCTCCGTACCATGGCTCGCACCAGGGCCGGACGCGAGAGGTCGCCGCCGCCGATCGCCTCCACGAGGACACGGCGGTGCTCCGCCCAGGCAGGGCATACCTCCACCGTATGCTCCACCGTGTCCTCCAGACGATCCTCGCATCGAACCCATTACTTGTACTAACATAACAGGTTGGCTAATAAAATTTAGTGATTCATTATTTCAAGTCACCGACGTACCTAAGAGCTGCAGAACTTAGGTATTAGGACCAAACCCCTCAATTAACATAAACAATACTACAATTTCAATATCAATTTGCTTAGCTTCTCTCAAACATTTTGGGGTCGGCGTCCAGTCTAACCAGATGCATCTGATTACGAGTATTTACATAAAGCGACTGCCTATCTGACCTCCACACCCCAGTTACTGGGTAATACGATTCTGACGACCCGTTCAGTCTTTAAAATCCACGAATAACAGTCTAAGCCTTCGGTTTTAAAACTTGTGTAGGTACGAAGTACGGTGGGGTCTTTGTATGTATAGATGGTTACCCATTCACGGACCGACTGCACTAAGCGTAGCGTTCTTAAATAAATGGCTACATCTAATCGGCTGTTATTGATGAGCCAAGAAACTTATTTAAACAATTGAACTGTCTACGTACCTATATTTTCTACAGTACGACTTGGTATCACCCCATGGCCAGATTTCATTCCAATTGTCAATCTGCGGCGCGCACATGCAAACAAACAGAAAAAACAGACACGTAAGCAAGCAAACTAACTAGGCACCTTTAGTCGTTTCAGATTACGAACGCGTCATGTGACTTTTGTGGCAATAAAATGGGGGCTATCCTTTGTGCTCACTAGTTGACGCCACTAGCGTACCTAAGTCCTGTCGGTACTTTTATTTGAAATTTTCCGAATTTAACTTACGTACCTAAACTTCATATACTTAGTTTACTAATCTAATGTTAATTTTTTTACATTCCTTAAAAACTTGATATGAATATTTACATTACTTAAATAGGTATTGTTCCCAAAATTGGTAAATATGTAGCAGACAAATATTATTATTCTTCAGTGAAGTGCTACTTAATTATATTCTTAGTTGCTGTGCTCAAAATCTCAAGGACAACGCGACGGTATACCCCGAAATTCAAATTTTAGTAAATTTTTTAAGGACTAAATATAGTTACTGAAAAAAAAACCTTGAAAAAAAAAATGAATTTCGCGGCTTACCTTAGCGCATTCATTAGAAGCCGTAATCAAGCAGAAGTGGCACAATCTTTCTAACAATCATTAAGAAATTGTCAACTACGCGTCGCCGTCGCGATAAAAATCCCACAAACAATGAAAATGAGATAGCCCTCATTGTATTGCTCGACGCGCGCTCATGAAACAACTACAACGTGGACATTTATAATGACATATGGATATCGGTAACAGGATCTCACGATCCTGTGCCGACTCGTTCTGATATGAACTTGTCAGCTCTTAATAACGACGGTATGCGCAGATTTACGAGTATCTAAAAGGATAAAAACTGTCTGAGCTAACCAATATTGACAACCAGCGGTTGTCGATGGTTACCAGTATGTGGAATCTGTGAGTCAGGAGTCTCACTGTGACTGCTTGCGAGAAGTGAGCTGTCAATGTCATTCCATTAGTGTTAGGGATTGACCAAACAATACATTTATTGCAATCTTAATCGAGATTTTAAGCACATTAGAAACTGCAAACGGCCAAGCCTGCACATACATATTTTGACTAAGGTGTAGAATTTGTAAAATTAGGGCCTGTAGAGTTAGACGTTTGGCTGTACATGAGTTTTGATAACTTTTTGACGTTACGAGCCATATGGTCTCGTCTTGGCAACATTTTTTTTTTACATGAAAATGTTTTTTATTTTGATTTTTTATGCTTATTATTTTGAACATTATCATCTGCCTACCCTTTTTCCAATCATTTGCGGTCAGCTTCCAGTCCAACCGGATGCAGCTGAATACTTGCATTTTACATGGAGCGACTGCCTTTTTGACCTCCATAACCCAATTATTGGGTAATACGATTTTTTAGTCAGAGTGGTTGTCAGACTTTCAGGCTTCTGACGAACCGTATCGACTGTCAGAGATTCACGAGTGACAGGCCGGGACCAACGGTATCATGTTTCTGACGCATGGAAGGGGCTTGGTATTACAGATGGCCATCCGAGAATAATTGCGGCAAGCGTAGCTTAACCTGATCGAACAGCCCGTGCGGCTGTTTTTACTTACGTTACATTATTTCGTTGCTATTATTTTGCTGTAGGCATTACTATGTAAGTTGTTTTAAATAAAACAGCAAAACAGGAATTCAGTCAGAAACTCAATTTGTTTTATTTTTCGATTGTGATTTTGTATAACATTTTTTCATTTTTTTTATTATGATTGTAAATGTAATGCTTGGTCAATCCCTAGCAACAGTTGGAATGACACTGACAAATCACTTCAACTAAATTTTTACGTTGATATAGTAACAAACAAGCACCACAGTTTTCCTACATGAAAACCCCCTAAAGTTCATCAAAATATTCTATACATTTATACAAATGATAAAACACGATACATACAGGAAGAAATTTTAACCAGACCGCAACCTTTAACCAAATATTCAGCACTTGTTTAAAAAAAAAGCTTTTTCATAGACAAGTGCAAAACCTACGTTAGTTTTTTTTTATAACCGTTGAAATATGTCTGGAATCACTTGGTGAATACTTTGCGCACTGCTTTTATCTTATATACATGGACAATACAAATACGTACACAACAGTTTTACAAAAATAAAATACTTACACAAATTCACATAGCTAAAAATAATTTATATTCGAACTCGTAATTAGATTACCACTTATTATGGCTGAACTGAACTGTCAAACTCCACTAAGGTTGAAATTGTCGAACTGTGACATTGGTTTTGGTGGCAAAAATAGATCTTGTTGTTTTATGACGTAACAGTGACATTCAACCACAGGGTGGTAATGCAATTGAGAGGTCAATTATACCTATAATTATTCTATACATAATATTCATTTTACCTACCTTGTACGACACTGGGCACAATTAATTAAAAGTAAACAAATAAAAACAAAAGTATTTTTTTTTATTTTGTATTTAGCGGCGTAGGATCTATCTTCGAAAATCATCGTAGAAAATACGAATACGCGGTGATGCATCTGAAGAATTAACTAATTTAATAATCATGTTATTGGTTTTAGAATGAATTGTGCCCGAGTGCGTAAACAAACACAATACAACCATAATTCTACTTAACAAACGGACAAAACATGGACGCATACATTTCTAACATATAAAATTATACATACACAACATAGCTACATATCAAGCTATACATAACCAATTTTAGCTGACCTCGCATTATATAGGGTTTTTGTATAGTGAGAAGTCAGCATATACTGGAAATATTTACTTTGATTTGTCGCCGTGCATACATAATATACACATTTACATTTTCACACATCATTAAAATAGATTTAATATTTTTATACATATGTAGAAAGAGCCGGGTAAGTCCGACGCTGGGATAAGACCGTACGCTGTGTACGGTCTTATCTCGCCGTCGAATTTACCCTGCACAACAAATTGTCAATTATTGTCAGCATAAAAAAAAAATTAGCTCAATGGTCGCAAACGCTACTGCTGACCGTGAAGTCCCGGTTTCGAATACCAAGTCGGACTGGAAGGCAATAAACTCACCCCGAAATTACGATAAGTGGGAATTAGGTAATCCAACTTTTCTGGTACTAAGGTTGTGGTGTTACGTCATTTTATGTTAAAATACTGGCGAATTAACTGAGAAATCGTATTAATTTCAGTGTGATAAAGTATCTTAAACTGTATTTTATTCGAACGGTCTTATCCCAGAGCCGAACATACCCAACACGCTATGTTTTCAAATACTTGCGATTTAGTTCAAAATAAATTTACTAAGCTACTTATACCTCCTAAAGATATTTAAATCTAATAAACTATACTTTTACCTTTAAAATTATAATGTATTGCTGACCACAATATGTAAATCTAATAAAATATTAAACAAAACACGGTTTATAACAAAGGTGTGCCGTACTAGGTCCATCTAGTACGAGAATCCAAAAATACTCAACTCAAGTACCTGTCCCGAGTACCTATGAAGTATTTACTCAAATTCAAAATAGACTTACCTACGATCTATAAAACAGTAAGTACCTAAAATAGCACCCCGATTGCTGAACATAATTTCTTCACTTCATTCATATTCGGAAAGATTTTGAGGAAAATCAATCACCTGCTTCATATAAAAAATGTTCATTTAAAATTTGTCGTTTGTCAATGTGAATGATGCAATGAACCTTTTAGAATTGTCAAAATTATAGACATTGTCATTGTAACTGTTACGCAATTAGAGTGCAAAAGTAAATAGGCACTTAGAACGTAAGGACGAAGTTTGCAAGTAAAATAGGACCTTAAATCATGCACCATTAGGGTGAAATCAGATTAAAACACACGGATCATCATTTTTCTATAACTATCTACAGTTCAGGGGGGGAAGAAGTTACCAGTGCTTCTGTCATTCTTTGCTAGGCCTGTGCACTTCTGTAAGTGACGAATTCACAATACCTAAAGTATGTGATTTTTAACCCCCGACGCAAAAAGTTGTTTTAAGTTTGACCACTATTTGTATCTGTGGCACCATAGCTCTTAAACGGGTAAACCGATTTGAGTGCGGTTTTTTTTTAATTCAAAGTAAGTTTTCTAACGGTGATTCTTAGAAATTTATTATCAAAATCGGTTCAGCCGTTTCGACACAATGATCCTTTGGTCAAAATATTACCTACAACTTCTTTTTGAACTTAAATGACCAATATATTTGGTGGGTCGTTGAAGTGTCGTATCAATGAATAAATAAAACAATTATAGATTTATAAAAAATGTTAATCCGTGTGTATTATTTGATCCTTCAACAAGATTATTTACCAAGCGACTGCAGTTAATTACGAAATTATTCGCTCGCAGAACTTCGCAATGTCTTTGGCGACGTCGCCAGACATAACTTGTCTCATCGTAGCGACGTTGCCAACCATTGCGAAATGAAGAAAACCTAGCCAAATTGTCTTCATTGTTTTATGCAGTGGCAAAACTATTAAAGTCTTTATTACAAACTTGTTTTCCGCGCTAGGTTAGTCGACCTCGTAATTTTTTTTACCACTTTTGACATGAATTGTCATTTAATTTAAAGGTTAAAATACAACCATCAAACTGTCACATCGGCTTAAAGAAATCAATCTTAGCTTAATGAATCGATTACTTATGAGAAACTCCAGGGTAGCCAGCGAAATTCAAAACTTCCTTATGTTTTTTTGCAATTTACATGCATCAGGCTGTATTTTGAAGAAAATATGTTTCGCGACCGTAACAAGTAATCAAAATCACAATTATTAAAATCATGAATACAACCCAGGTACTCTCAGTTCATGTGACCCTATTTATTGATATCTCATGAAATCGTTGTAGCGACTTCTACACCACCACTTGCGAGCAACTCATGTCATTGACCTCACGCATAATCCTGCATCGTGCAAGCAGAGTTTACTGATCAACTAGGATAATATATAAAACGTCTCGACATCAACATCAACAACATACAGTGAAGAAGGATTTATTCATGCTGGTTAGCTTAATACATGTTAAACCAATTCTTATTTATTTTGAAGAAGAATGACGAAGAATCTCTTTCTCTTTCGTAAACTTTCTACAGACGCACGCTCCCGCAAAACTGACTTTATTTGTGACAGACAGGGACAAATATACCATGTCTTATTATTACGTACAGATGCCAGCACAGAAAGCTACTACAATCTGTCGAATTTCTTTTATAGGTTTTGAACTTTATCGCTGTAATATAAGATCCAAGATTGATTGGGAAAATTTGCTAGTTTCGGGAAGTTCGATGTGCTGGCGTCTGTACAAGCCACATTCAACCATATGGTTACAAACATACGAGGTCGACTATACATCTTTTTGCAAAGAAACTTTAAACTACCCTCAAGCACATATGAGAAGTGTTGAGCCCATAATTTAGCGGTCGCTTGGAAAATATCATTATCAAATAATACAAGACTTGACAACTTTTCTGTGAAATGATGGATTGTCGAAATAAAACCAGATTTATTCAGTTGTTTTGGAGTAGGCTGCGCTAGTCCATATTTTTTCATTTACATGGTGTGGAGTGATTACTTCACCTTTTGCAATTACTACTAATCATTGTACTTTTAGACACTAGTGTATTTGCACCTCGTGCATTTTGTGTATGCCATTTCGGTCGATTCACGGGAAACCGTTATCGCGCTCAAAGGGATGTAAGCATTCAAATCGATTACAACTCAATTCCGAATGTAGCCTTAGTGGAAGTGTTCTTGAAGTGATCTGTCAATTATGTCGATCTCTAGCATTATATGAAAATGACAGCTCACTTCTACTATGTTTTTACGGTGACATTTTAGCATGAAGAATTATACCCTGGCACTTGTTTGGGGAGACCTGACCAATCAACTACATATGTGTTGGGATCTGCTTCAAGCTGAAAACCAATATTTTTACATGGAATTCGCTCCATCGGACAAACATACATTAAAAAAAACAATAACTTAGTGTCTGACGGAAATTATTTAAATTAAAAAAATATAAAACAATAATTGTCTTTCCCTCGTTTCACAGAAAAATTAGCGAGTCTATAACTTAAAACAATGTAATGTAATGGCATGTCAAACCTGGTGTCATGGACTGGATCGCTTTGGAACCTAAAATGATACACAACAAGTTTATAAATGATAAACAAAAAACACTTTCATTCAATTCTCTTAGTTCTAAATCTTGTTATACACATTCTAGTAAATAATGGAAGTAGGAGAAGTAGCTTGCATGCTATCATTTGTTTAGTCTTTTCTCAACTAAGTTGGGGTTGCTCCCAGTCTAACCGGATGCCTCTGAGTACCAGTATTTTAAATGGAGTGACTGCTTATCTGACCTCCACAACCCAATTCATCATGATCATTTTTCTGCCCTTCACCAAATTTATTTGCGGTCAGCACAACATTTCTTTTTACACGCTTTATATTAGCTTCACTTGTATGTTTGTATGTTTGTTTGTATGTTAGTATGTTTGTATGTTTGTTTGTAACCGACTCCTTATAGCGCGATTTTGCCCCACTTTAAACGACCAGATTTCATTCAGACTGCGCACCTGTCAAAGACCGATGACAGTGCAATAATGTCATAAATTTATGCCATTATCCTTGCCAGGGTTACCAGGACAGCAAAAAAACTGTCTTCGAAAACTACGCTGACATACGTCACAAACTACGCTGACATACGTCTCAAAATTCGAAACACCCTAAAAAATAGAAAATAAATAATAGTTTTTTTAAACTATTATTTTTCTTCCACACTTCTCTATTAGTCGTCATCTCAGTAATCACCCCCTTTGTATCCCATAGTCCATCCATCGTTTCTTTGGTCTCCCTCTACTCTTATAGCCATCGACATTCATACACAAAACTTTCTTCACGACATTTTTCTTATTCCTCCGTATTAATCCATTAAAACCGAGGTGATCAGAATTTTTACTAAATGCAACTTTGCAAGGTGTTTATTTATTGTGTTATCGCACCAAAAAAATTATGCAATATATTTATTTCTACGCGAAATTTGATGCTCTTTCAGAATCTGAGCTCAAAATGTCGATTAGACACCGAGAAAAAAGAACGGCCGATTAAAACGTGAAAAACGTGAAAATTTCATCTACGCATTTTTTCAAAATGGCGGCGAGAATGAAAAATCTTAATCTATCGTTTCTTAAAAACTATAAACTTTAGAAAAAGAATTTAAGAAAAAAATGTCTTTAAATTAGTCAAAGAACACTCAAATTTTTTCAGAATTGTTGGAGACAAAATTTTTGACTATCGAAAAATTTAAAAAAATCGTTTTTTTTTTTTTTCAAAAAAAGCGTTTTTTTTTTAAAAAAAATTGAGAATGTTCTTCGGCTAATTTAAAGACATTTTTCTTTAAATTTTTTTTTCTAAAGTTTATAGTTTTAAAGAAAACGATAGATTAAGATTTTTCATTCGCGCCGCCATTTTGAAAAAATGCGTAGATGAAATTTTCTGAAAAAGAAATTCCTCTTAATATTCGAGTACCATGATCACCTCTGATCATAGTAAAAAGTTGAAACCTTTGCGGTATCATTGTGAAAAAAAAAATGCGAAAAAATTTTGATGTTGAAAATTTTCACGTTTTAATCGGCCGTATTTTTTTTTCTTGGTGTCTAATCGACATTTTGAGCCCAGATTCTGAAAGAGCATCAAATTTCGCGTAAGAATAGAGATATTGTATTATTTCTTTGGTCCAATAACGCAATAAATAAACACGTTGCAAATTTAGTAAACATTCTGATCACCTCGGCGTTAATGGGTTAAGTCTACAACCCAGTTACTGCAGGGTAGGTAATACGAATCCCCTTAATAAACCTGGTTGTCAGACTTTCAGGCTTCTCATTACCCGTTCTTATGGGCTGTCAAAGATCAAAGAGGCAATTCTTGTAATTTTAAGAACGATCTTAGTCTCATCTGTCAAAAATACCTAGAGTTTCCAAATATTTTTGACAAGTTTTTGACATTTGATTGTCGACGAGATGAGACTGCGACTAGATTTTGAACGTTTTTAACACGTTAACTGCCATGGTTCTTAACAATCAGAAAAAGTCAAAAAATATAGTTAGTGTTATTTCACTTTAAATGCATTCTTTATTCCATAAATAAATATATATCATATTTATTACATTATATAAAGCTTATTTTTATAATTTATTTCCTTATTTTTATTTTGACTTCATACTTTCGTAAATGTAAACAAAAGTTATATAGACACAGTGGTTTTTGTGCTCTACGGGACACTTAATATAGCTGAGAGTAATAAAAATGGCCGCCAGGCAGCAAAGACACGTTCAGATTTCATATGTGTTGTCGGTCCAACAAGGCCTGAATGGAATAAAAAGTGTCGGACACATAGTCCGACATCGCAGTTAACATGTTGTTGTAATAAAGAGAATTGGTCTTCAGCTAGCATGCCACTGGGACATCATTGTCTATGTTTCCGCCAAATTGACGTTGTATGGCGTGCAAGCTACTTCATAGTTACTGGTCTGTGTATTCCAAAAATCAAAATATTAAAAGAATTTGAATTTTTTTCTAACCACCATAGTTTTGGGGAAAGCGCGAAATTCAAGTTTTCTACAATTTCAAGATCAGTTCAGGAGGCTTATTCTTCAACCTAATTTTAAATCCAATACGATTCCAATGTTAACTTTGCATACACGTGATTCTGTACTCTTGAAAACAATAGTGTCAACATTGGAACTACAACAACGCCCGATCTCGATTCACCCTATTTAAACACATTTTGGTGCTAACGTCGAACTCAAGAATACGAAACGTCAAAATTTCAAGTCGATCGATCGGAATTAAAATCAAGAGTAAGCACCCTGGTTATATTTTGATTAAAAATATGATTTGCAAGTAGCAAAAAAAAAAAATATCTCGGCGCATTCCCCTTTAGCAAAGAATAAAGTTTTTAAAAATGCCAAATTCATGAATGTATGAATCTTCACTAAATATGATCGATCAATTTACAAGCTCTGAGACTTCACTGAATACAACAAAATTAACATTAGCAAACAACTGAACTATACCCAATAGCTTTTCCCTTGATAACTTCAGATTGCTTCTCAAACATTTCCTTAATCATCTGCTCGTCGTACACATCTTGCTGCTGCCTCCACCTGCGTCCTCCAGGAAGGACGACGGCCCTGGCCTCGTCCGGGTCCAACGGTCCGAACATCCTCTTCGGCTTGGCGGCGGCGACCCGAGGCGTCGGATGCTGTTTCACTAAACGTGACTCGTGGTCTATCCTTTCCAGCTCCTAGATTTTTGTGGATAGATTTGACGTAAAGGTGGGCTGATTTTGCCAGGATCGCGGTTTTATTCGAAAGAGATACCGTGGCCCTGGCGCAGGCAACTGAAGGAACACGGGTGGGTTTAGTTAGTAAAAGTCTGACACGCCCTCCCGCTCCGCCCAGAGCGGAAGATCTCATTTTATAACTTCCCACCCCAAAAAAATAAAAATAGTTTGGGCTGATATGGTACTGTGCTGTTACACCTGTTAGAAATTGTAATTAGAAACATTTAAGCTGAACACATTATTAATTATTGTTGAAGCGCCAGAATCCAATGAATGAAAAATGCAGATAAAAATAGTGTATATAAATAAGTTTCTAGTACAATAATGCTCAAAGCTACGTCGAGCTTCACTATTTTAAAGCACTAAGTAGCTTCTTTTACAATTATGTATCTACTAATATGTACAAGCTAGAGACAACAATAGGACGGTAAATTAAATTTGCTTAAACGAAGGTATAAGTTAAAATATCTTATAACGTTCTCATACTGATTACAAAAACAAAGTGCTATATATTAAATAGTTTAGTCATTTATAGTGACTACTTGGATACAAGTGAAAGATTGGCAAATCTACACTAAATAGTTCACTACTATTGAAATTGTTAGAAGTTCTTAGTATGTCTTTGATAGTTTTAAAATACCTGTGTTTTCATTTACCTATTGTCGTATTGTGTCTCCACCTTGTTTATTTGATTCTACTTCCAGTAGCCTATGAAACGTCCCATCTACTGGGTCCACTGAGACACAGGCCTCTATCAAAGAGACACGACAATAATCCACCACGCATGCCCAATGCGGATTGGTGGATATCATAATATGGCTTGGAATTTTCGATTCAAGGATATACCGGTTTTTTCATGTTGTTTTCGCACTTACACCGTTTTGAAGGCAATACTGATGAAATAAATTACACAAAGTGAAGGGCCTGTTTGGATTTGAACACACAACCGAATTCGTGGCCACCACTTCAATTTAGCTGATTTTTTATCTATTATTTCCAATTTTGTTGAGTCGCAGCCATCGATTTTGAAAACATCAATTAAAATTGGTACCAACATACACACTTGAGGAACCGCCTTGATTTACCATAGAACTTTCTATATTTTTTCAGAATTAGTGAGGTAACTGAGCTCGTCGTGTCAGTCAATTGTTATTGTAAGTTAGGTATTTAAGAAAAGATACACTGAGTTCCTCAGCACTGTCAGATCCCATACGGCATTAGTGTCGAAGGTTAACGGTGAAACGGAGATTTGTTTAGAAAGTGCTAACAATGCCACCTCTAGTAGCAGTCGCCAAAGTTTCCGGGGTCTGTGTGAGAGATGGAAGGAAGAAAGAAAACATCGCATGGAAACCGGTATGTCCTAGAACCATCATATTCGAAGACATGTGACATCCACCAACTCACACTTAGCCCACGCGGTGAATTATGGTCCACTTCCTCTCACACAAACGGTGTCTGTGTCCCAGTTTTAGGAACATTCTTGTGTTATTAACAAAAATAAAATACACCAACCTTCCTCTGTTTTTCGTTCCTAATTTCCTCCTCCGACATGACAGGTGTCATTCTCATGTTTTCCTGTCCCTGCTGTTGTCCCATCTCCATTTGTTTATGCACTTCTTCTATCGTAACCTTGTTTGCTTCGTTCTGCTGTGCTTCGTTTTGTGCCGCTTCTGTAGCTTCATTTACTTCTTGTATGGTCGGCATTTCTTGCTGGGCTGGAGTTAACAAAACGTGATTTTTACTACCAACAACAATATATATATCAACAAGATAATTTAAATTAACCCATTGAATACCGTAATTACAGACACAATTAAAAACCATTTTGTCTATACCAAATGTGGTATCTCAGGGACTTAGAGGTTAATATTGTTCTTAGGAAATTTTTCGTCGGTTATTTAAAATAAAAGTCATTTCCATACATTTTACACTTTTGTATGAAACAGCAGTTTCTTTGTGAAACCGATGAAAAATCTCTTCGGTTCTCTAGATCCTCTAGATCTACTATCATGTGCTGAATGTATAGTTTTGCGTCAATGTCTCTACCAACCAGTATATAACAAAAGGAAACGACACTAACCTTCTTGCTGATAGCTTTCTTGAGTCACTTGCTCGTGAGACTCCTGAAATAAAATTATAGATAGAATTTACTTCATTGTACAACAAAACAGACGATTACTAGGTAAATGTTTACCAATTAAGTTGGGGTTGCTTTCAGTCTAACCGGAGGCAGTTGAATACTAATATTTTACATGGACCAACTGCCAAAATCCACAAAATACAACCGGGATCAACGACTTAACGTGAGCATCTTTTAAACTATGTAAGTCGTTTCTCAAATCTTCCCACCCGAAGCTAGGGCACAAGGTAAGGTTAAGTTAGAACTGTGACCAACCACCCCATCCAAGTTGGTCGGAATATGGAAATAATTTGAGGCCCACAGAATTGATTAAATCATCATCATCATCATTTTAGCCAAAATACGTCCACTGCTGGACATATGCATGCCTCCATGCGGGTTGGCGATCGCAGTATCTGGCAGCGCAACATGTTTTTTTCTTCCACACTTCTCTATTAGTCGTCATCTCAGTAGTCACCCCCTTTCTATCCATATCATAATTCACACAGTCCATCCATCGTTTCTTTGGTCTCCCTCTACTCTTATAGCCATCGACATTCATACTCAATACTTTCCTCACCACATTTTCCTTATTCTTCCATATCACGTGACTATACCATGACAACCTATTCCCACACAAGTTTTCGGATTACATAAGATAAATATGAATGCACACTGCATTCATATTTTTTGCACATCAAACAGAAAATTATTCGTGATTCGATTAAATGACGATTACACGTCGACCAAATTTACGCTGAAAGCAAAGCTTACCAATTGGTTGCAGAATTTGTCTCACGACTATACTGAGAGTATTTTAACGATCACCTCATGAAAACTTACTCAATACTGTAACATTTTAGCACTTAGTCATTATAACCTGATTGAATTTGAATTAACCAAGAGGAACTTTGGCTCTTGAGATACAAGTATCCTTTTACTTAGTTTAGGAGCCAGCTGTTCAACCTCCCTTTGATCTCTGCTTGTACAATTATGTTTAGTTTATGTCTAACTTTAAGTGTTTTTTCTGTGTACAGTAAATTTATTATTTATTTATTATTATTTATTTAAATAAATAAATAAATTACCTGATGAGTCATCTTGCTAAGCTGCTGTGTGACTAACTCTAGCGAGTGCTGTATGACCTCTGGTATCTGCGCCAGCGCCGCCAGCTGCGCGCGCATCTGAGCCAGCTGCTGCTCCAGACTAGCGTTAGGATCTAGAAAGAAACAGAATTAAACTCTAATTCAAAAACAATTTGCAGGCATCTTTATCAAGAAGTCGGTCAGGTAGTCAGAAAGTTGAGGCAAACAACTCCAAGGGCAAGTAACTCCAAGGAGACTCTTTTCAATCTAGATATATCGAAATCGACGTGCATGTAGTGCAGTGATAATCAAATTATTTAACGCCTGCCCGGGTTCGAACCCACGACCTCCTACTCGCAAGTCGGGGCCGATACCACTGAGCCGTCACTGCTCAAAATATCTATAAAATATCAATATTTAATAATATGAATTTTTTATAGTGTTCATAATTTAGAGAGTATTTCATTCTATTCTATGATTCCCGAAACTCAAACTTTTCTGTGGAAAGATATCAAAGATGCAGCAAACAATGAGTAAAATAAATACTAAATACTTAATCCCAAATGAAATAATTATAATGTTCAAAAGTGGCAACATGACATGACGCAAGCGCCGTCGTCTTTTTTTAATTGGTTCTTAAATACTTTGCAGGTACTCACCAACCATCTTCTGTACGCTTTTAACTAGCTGTTCAGCCATACTGCTCTCCAAATCTTCTTCCGTTTCTACCTTCTCTTCTTCTTGCACTACTTCTTGTTCTTCTGCGACTTCTGGTAAGGGTTTAGGTTCTGGCACCTGCTCTTCTGTTATTGGTGGTGGGGTAGATTCTCTTGGGGGTGGCAAAGGTATACCTAAGGAATAAGTATTTGTTTCGTAACTAGTTATGACAAAATTTTCAAGATTAGGCGATTCTTGACTGCCCTGGCTTATCGTAGAATGTTCGTATCGCTTGCTTGACCGAATTTTGCCTACCCACTATCATCATCAACATCACTCTCCCCAATTTATTTGTGGTCAGCGCATCATGTTTTTTTCTTACACACTTCTCTATTAGTCGTCATCTCGGCAGTCAGGGGGATACCCCTTACTATCCATTTGTGAATTTAGCCGAGCCTCTTTCCAGTTATGTTGCGGCCGGCTTTCTGGCTCACCAGATGCAGCTGACTTTTCATGAATCGAGTGCCTATCTGACCTCCACAACCCAGTAATAAGTCGTTGCTTAGTAAGTCTGATTTTCAGATTTCCGGGCTTCTGAGTAAGTGATAAATGATTTTGATTCTGGAAGTAGGTTGGTAAAAACACCGGTATTTTAGTTTTTTGCCATCGACTTCCGAAACTCAAGTTATTTTTCACTTCGTAATGTTTTTGGAAGGCGGTTGTTCTTTTTAAGCAATATGTTTTATGTTTCCCTTTTTAGTTATGGTACCTACCTCGCACTTATACCACTACTGATCAGGTAAACAGAGGCAGTGACAGGAAGTATCAAAACATTATCACCATAAACAAAGCGGAGAATAACTTTATTTCCAATTTCACAAGTAACACACGATAATACTATAACACTATTGTTTTTTAAATTGCATAAATCACTGAGTATCTCCACTGGTATCCAAGCTAAGATTAAACTTGTGTTATGGATTCCAAGGCTCTTTATCAGTATGAAAGATGAGGAAATATTGCACCGACCCCAATCAAATTGGGATACTGAGAATTATGCTATCAAACTCACCGGTATCTTCAAGATCAGGGACCTCGCTCTCCTTCAAAGGATCAACGGCTTCCAAGAACTCTGGCACTTCAGGTATAAGTATAGGTTCTTCAGGTTCCACTGGCGGTAGTGAAGATTCTATCACAGCCCTCTCTTCCCAAGGTAAGGGACCTGTCTCGAAGTCCTGCGGAGAAGCGATGGAGAATGAGGGATGATGGTGGAGAATATACAGTTGACGTTGATAAATATTTTATTACAAATGTTTTACAATGTAAGACTCAAAATGGGAAACGTTTTGAAGGGCAATTTTACAAAGAACTTGATTTAGGTCGAAGCCACATGGTAGGTCAAGCTTTGTGCTTGCTGCATGCTACATTATATGCTCTAGCGAACCAGCTTATTTATTCTGTAACAATATCACCATGAAATGTTTTGTTGAAGTAGATTTGAATCAGCTGTTTTGGATAATTTGGGTCAGCTTATATTAAGTTTAAAGATTTGTTATTGTTACATAATTGTTTCTGAACTTATTTTTTGGTAATTAATTTTCAATCATCTCGTATGCTGTACCGTTTGACGTCAAAAGTCAACGACAGCTGTCGCTGAAAACAGCATCTGCCCCCTTAGCCAAGTTACAACCGTTTCATGTCGACTTCCATTCTTCAATCGGTAACGCCTCAGTGTCAGCAATTGTAGAAAACGATAAGTTGGTAGCCATGTTGATGCGCCAGAGTCGGCCGCTCGTTCTACAATTTCATCAATTTCATTCCCATACATTTGATTTGTTTCCGACTAGCGTTAACGATTGCACATTATCAACTTGGCTACGGGTGCAGGGGCTGTTTCCGACAGGATCGTACCTAGCTTTATGTTGAGCGATGAACGTTTTGCGCGCATGTGATGTATATTTTCCCCTAACCTTTTTGTGTTCTTTTTCTCCGTCGTGATTATCGCACATAAACATACTTTATTTCTATAAGTTTTCACGGTGATATGTTTACAGAATGGACCGGTTCATTAATTCACTATTGCATTGGCAGCATGTCAGCAAGCAAATGTCTTACCTATGTGGCATTGGCCTTTGCCATCAATGTTGATTTGAAAGCTTAAAAGTAATGGCGTAATCAATTGATTACGTACGTTTAAAATAGCAATTTTTTACATAAAAAGGCAAAATCAGATGACCAATGATGTCTGGATAATGTAAGACATAGAAATATCATTAATGTGTCTTGGACAGCCACAAATGTTATGCACAAGTATATTGAATCGAAACAGCATGTAAAACGTACACAGATTTAAAAATGATGACTAATAAATGAATATTTTTCAATGCCGAAGTGAAGAATGACTTTCATATTTTACATTACTTCAAAAATATTTAGCCAAAGTATCAAAAAATACAATAAAAAATAAATAGCTGATTAACTGAAAATATTCATTTATTTATTTACCAAATAAAATCATTAACATCAACTTAAATTAACAGTAAAACTTAAAAGCAGAAGTAACTTAAATTATAATTGACAGAAAAGTCCAAGGTTTTAAAAGGAAAGAATTCATTAATATTGTCAAACATTCCCAATAAAATGTTGATTATAAAATAAAAATTTAAAAGCAAATAAACAATCCTGATTTCAATTTAAATAAATTGTGAATCAGTAGAACAACTACAGTTATTAATAAAGAAGTAAAAATTAATGTTAGATCTCTAATAATAACAAATGATGATGCTATACCTCCGGTTGATAGTCAGGTGCGACCTTAGGCTTGGCTTGTTTCACTATTTTCACTTTATAAGGTTCCTGAAAAAAAAACACAATAATTAGAATAACTAAACCTTAAGTTTTGATTAAAGGAGAGAAATCAAGATCCATATGGCAACAACCAAGTCTGGATATGACGAAAGCCTTTCATCAGATTCCCGTTTATTCATAGACGATATAATTACCACTTAACAAGAATAATTTAAAAATTTACCACAGCTATTCTACTTAAACTAGAAAATAATTATACCCATATAATAAATGCAATAACGAAGACAAAGACAATTAAGACCAAGACGACACTCATAATTAAAAACCTATGTAAAATTCCCAAATTCGAAATGAAGAAACTCACTATTTAAAAATTTATGGCGCTACCGACCACCCGCTAGAAAAACCGAATAAAAACTGAATATAGTTTTTCCATCTTAGCCAGCAGTCTTTCATTGAATTTATGCCAGAAATTCTGAATGTCAAATTGGAAGAAATATATCGATTGTCAATACGGAAGGTGATATAAATAGATTTATAAATTCTGCAGCACTTGGCCCTGATATAGATAAAAATATCGATTGTATGACGGATGAAATAGCTCATCGGCAAACTATCAAATAAATTACAGTTATTTTACATTTGCTAAGACAGTAGAGACCTTATTGTTACGTGAATAAAGATCATTGTGCTTTGACCGTGATGCATTCAACTTGATCTCATTGTTAAGGAATTTTATTAATCTGTCAGTGGTGCCATTATAATCGTTCGCAACAAAATTGATTTTGTTAACCTTAGTCTGTACTATTATTACATCTTTTTGATTCTTTTAATCTGTTAATAATGAAGATTGGTCAAAGCCAATTATAGACGGCGTGTCCATAGTTAGGGCCCTATGGACTATCAATTTCTTCGTTACGCCACTTCTTATTCCCAGCTAAAGCATTAGGAAGTGATGAAGGGCGAGCGTTTTGGGGGACTGTCTTATGTAATTTTGACGTTCGAAAAAAGCTGATCCTCAGCTTAATTTGAATAAATGACTTTCGATTTTGAATAAATTTGACATTTTGTTCAGTCATCCATTCCATTTCAAGTTCATTAATGAGTTTAGTTTTATTCCACAATATCGTTATCGAGGAACTCACCGGGTTCAATATTTTAAATTAACATTTATTCGACATGAAAATGTGACACTTAAAATTGTTGCTTATTTCCAAGTAATGACTTTCTTCATGAATCAAACCTCAAAATCTAAAATGACTATACGAATAAGTTTGGGTCACAATCTTCAAAGTTTCGGGGCGTTCGTAAAACGATAAAAAACAATTTCCGAGCATTGAGGAAGGAGACATTTTCTCAAAAATAAATTAAAACCACCTCACGCCTTGTCTTAAGTATTTTTTGCGAAGTACAACGGTGCCATTTTGACAGTTGCCTTCCCATTAGTGATATAGTATTATTTTTGCAAATAACTGTATTATATTTTTTGAATTAAAATAACTGTGTACTGTATAGCTATAAACCATTTACTGCCCTATAAAACCTTATATTTGACACCATTCTTGAAGCATAAAAAAGAAGATTCGAAATTGACTCACAATTGCCGGAGATATGGCGGAACATGCATACAAAAAGAATATAGGCAAATAAAGAGCCCCCTTTTTGAAGTCAATTATGGCGGCTATTTACCCTGCTCTCTTCTCCATAGGAAACAACCAATTGTCACTGAGCACCTAGCTTGTGAACTTTCATACGTGTTCATGAAAGTTTATGTAAAACAACATCATTTTGATTTTAAAACTCACCAACACAACGTGGTCATCCTCTGTCCACCCTGGATACCCAAACTTCGCTTTCGGCACCGGTCTCTTCGGCTTCTGCAGGAAGGTCGTCCACTTCTTCTCCTCCTTCTTCCGTTCTTCCTCTATCTTTCTTAACATTTCTTCGTTTAGTGCTTTTATGACTTCTGAATCCTTGAGGGAACCAATCATTGGTTTGATCGGCTGGATTTCTGAAGTTGAGTCGTCGGTACGATGCATGTGTGAGTTTAACACTCTCGCGAGGCTGTTGTAATAAATAATAATAAAATAAAGAATTTTATATTTTTAAATGTTTTTATTTTATATTCTAATATTTAAAAATATAATTTATATGTTTATATACTGAAATAAAGGATAAAAATAAATAAAATCATTTTATTTCCGACAGCTAAAATCCATAAATTGTTAGTAACAGATTTCCTTAAAACACGATTGTTAGTAACTTAATCTAAAGACAAATGATTGAGAAGACCACCCAGCAACTTGATATAACGATATTTGGACTAGGGCATAACTCTTCTCACAAATTGCCTTATTATGGCAGAGGAAGTGTCTGCTACCACAGCCTTCAGGATGCTATTATGACTACCTCTTATTCTGCTCAGGAGTGAAGCCGTCTTTTTTCGGATGATGGCATGGAAGCCATCTGTATGGTTTACCGCAAACATTCTAGAGGCACTGCAAAATGAGGCAGTCGCAACAGCATCCTAAAAACATTATTGTATTGGACGCGTAGGACATCCAGCGACCTTTTTGAGTAGTTGGTCCAAAGATTACCGGTGTAAAAACTCTGACAGTAGCCTTTGAAAAGAGTAATCTTTACTTGGTCAGTGTTTTTTAGTTTTTATTGTACTGATTGTTTGCTGCATCGATCGACGTCATTACGTCAGCGCCGGCTGTCACTGAAAACCAGCGCTGGGGCTTTGTCTCGCATATGGTCACAGCATTATGCTGAGTGATGGCCGTTTTGCGTGGATACGACGCATATTTTCCCACATCTTATTTTTTATTTCTATATGTTTCTGGTCTTTCTGAGCGTCATGTTTGCCGCAAATAAACGTATTTTCTTTCTTTTTATTTTACACCGTGAAAATCTTCGTCTCAACATTCGTTAATGAGAAATATGTTTGTAGTAGTATTTAAGGTTTAGAAGGGGCTCGTGGGTAAATTATAGTAACCGCATGGGTCAATCAAAGGCTAAGCTACGCCTGCCGTGGTTGGTTTGTCGATGGGTGATCAGGGGGGCGACCACGGCTTCTTTGAAATGCTTGAGTCACGGGTTGTGTTCGCAAAATGTAAAAAAAAATTGTGACTCAAGCGGATCACAATAGGCTTGGCGTATGGAACTCCCGGTTGTCAGTCGTAAATCTTTGACTATCGTTACGATTAGTCAGAAATCCAACGCCAGGGTCGCGAGATATGTTTGAAAGAAATATTTTTGCTTTGGCTTCTGCGGTTTCTGTTGTTTTCGTTTCGTTTTGTTTTGTGTTTGTGCGTATGTAGGTTAGTTTATTTATTTATTATTATTAAATAATGTATGTTGAAACTGTTTTGTACTCCTCGTCACTTGTCCCTATAGGTTCATTAGAAAACCAGCGTCAGACAGCATCTGTCTAGCATTAATGCTTAAATGAACCTTTTTGGCACAGTCGAAAAAAGTTAAAAAGAAAACAACAAGTGTGTGCCTCAGCACAGCACACACTTGTTGTTTTCTTTTTAACTTTTTTTTTTCTTTTTATGTTACTTTATTTTGTGTTTTACGAACTCTGTCAAATAAATGTTATTCTTTCTCTTTCTTCCTTCTTTATACCGTGGCCCTGGCATATAGGCAACTGAAAGAACACGAGTGGGTTTTAGTCAGTAATAGTCTGACACGCCCTCCCGCTCCACTCTAGAGCGGGAGACGTCAGATGATGAATACACACCCACAAAAAAAAAAATCCTACCAATGGGTATCGTGCTACCCAGTTATCCCCCCACCTCATCTCATCTAAAATACTGGCTTTTAACTTTATCTAGTACGACTGGAAGCCGAACCTAACATACAGTAAAATTTAAAAGAAGATTGATAGAACACTGTCTTAATTGCTTATGTATGTATATACAATATTTTAGTGATATTTATTTTATAAGTTTGAATATATGATATATTCTCATATTGTATCATCATCATCATTACAGCCGAAAGACGTCCACTGCTGGACATAAGCCTCCCCAAAGCACCGCCACTTCAACGTATTCTGTGCTTCTCGCATCCAATGTATTCCTGCGGCCTTCACCAGCACGCGTAGCATGACCACCGTAGAAATGGGTTTTGTCGACGGATGAATAGATAAAGTAACGTTTCGGGTACACAGTACGACGGCAGCAAAATAGAAAGAGTCAACTACACTTTTATAAAATTTACTCTTCGACGTGATTCGACTCAGAATTATTTTTAACCGTCTTCAAAAAAGGAGGAGGTTCTCAATTCGACTGTATTTTTTTATGTTTGTTACCTCATAACTTGCGACTGCGTGAACTATCGGTATACGGTCGGTGTCAACAAAAACTAAATGGTCACCCATTCAAAAGCTGACCTTGCGAAGTGCATCTTAACCTAGCGAACCCACGACAAAACGCCACACATAAACTAAATGGTCACCCATCCAAAGGCTGACCTTGCGAAGTGTAGCTTAACCTAGCGAATCTGCGATAAAACGCCACTTATAAACTAAATGGTCACTCATCCAAAGGCTGACCTTGAGAAGTGTAGCTTAACCTAGCAAACCTGCGACACAAGGCAAAACAAAAACTGAATGGCCACCCATCCAAAGGCTGACTTGCGAAGTGCAGCTTAACCTAGCGAACCTGCGACAAAACGCTACACATAAACTAAAATGTCACTCATCCAAAGGCTGACCTTGCGAAGTGCAGCTGAACCACACACAAGGCAAAACAAAAAATTATTTTACGTTAAGTTGTGTAGTTGACTTTTTCTACTTTACTGCCGTCGTACTGTCTACCCGAAACGTTACTTTATCTATTCGTCCGTCGACAAAACCCATTTCTACGGTGGTCATGCTACGCATGCAGGTCATCATATAATCATATTGTATGTGTATACTTAAATGACGGTATCATTTTTGATGATTGACCTCCACAACCCAGTTACTGGGTAAAACCTCTTGATAAGACTGATTGTCAGAATTTCTTCCAACGACCCGTTGAATGACAGTCGGGACCAACGGCTTAACGTGCTTTCCGAGGCATAGAAGGGTCTTAGTATGTAAAGATGGTTACCCATCTACGGATCAATCTTGGAAAGTGTAGCTTAACCTGATTGATCGAACCGTGAGGATGATAATTATTTTTATATAGGAACAAAAACACATTGACATAAATTACAATAGCAACGATGATAGCTACAAAAGTTATAAAATGTGTCGCAGCTATCAACGCCTGTTTAAACAAATGAAACACTTTATACCAGAGTACATTATGACATGGGAACAGTTTAGCTATGAATTTAAATTTAAGTATAAATAAAATTTAAAATATACAAAAGAAAAACTAAGTGTGTATTTTGAGTTGACGTGTAGTGTGTAAGGATGCTTGGTCTATTTCAAGTCTTTTTACTAAGTTTCTTTACTTAGCCACACAGACGTAATTAGGGTTCCGTTGCCAAATGGCAAAAAACGGAACCCTTATAGATTCGTCATGTCTGTCTGTCCGTCTGTCTGTCTGTCTGTCTGTCCGTCCGTATGTCACAGCCACTTTTCTCCGAAACTATAAGAGCTACGCTGTTGAAACTTGGTAAGTAGATGTATTCTGTGAACTGCATCAAGATTTTTACACTAAAATAGAGAAAAAATAATAAATTTTGGGGTTCCCCATACTTAGAACTGAAATTCAAAAATTTTTTTTTCATCAAACCCATACGTGTGGAGTATCTATGAATAGGTCTTTAAAAATGGTAATGAGGTTTCTAATATCATTTTTTTCTAAACTGAATAGGTTGCGCGAGAGACGCTTCCAAAGTGGTAAAATGTGTGTGTCCCCCCCCCCCCCCCCTCCGTAACTTCTAAAATAAGAGAATGATAAAACTCAAAAAAAATATATGATGTACATAACCATGTAAACTTCCACCGAAAATTGGTTTGAACGAGATCCAGTCAGTAGTTTTTTTTTTTAATACGTCATAAATCGTAAACCGCAATTTACCTTTCATTCAATCAACTCAAATATAAAAATTAAAAAAAAAACATTTAAGTTCATAAGCATAAACCTTATACATAAACCGAGGATCCCTACAGGTTTGTACGGAACCCTCGGTGCGCGAGTCCGACTCGCACTTGGCCGGTTTTTTTTGTTATGTTATTGTAACATTAAGCTATGCATGCTCACCCCATGACGTGTGCCTCTCTCAACATGTCGTCTTCCCCTGATATGATTGGTTTTATCTCTTCTTCTGGAATGCCAGGTTTTCCAAGCAGTTCTGCGGAAAAAGAATTAAAGCTTTTATTTTCAATTTTAAAAGTAATTTATTCTAAATAGGCTATGTGACTGACACTGGTTTGCCCACCATCAGGGATTTTAATTATGAAAACACAAAAACACTGTCGCTAATTAGTCAAAATCATGATGGCATAGACACTGGAACAGTTAGACCAGATGCTGCACAGCCTAAATGGAGCCTCTCGGTTTTTTGGCCTCGGTATGAATTTGGACAAGACGAAAGTCATGTACAATTCGCATGTCTTGCTGAGTCCAATCCGTATCGAAGAGTCGCTTCTCGAGTTTGTGAAGGAGTATGTCTACCTAGGGCAAGTCATCCAGCTTGATAGACACAACCTCGAGAAAGAATCCGACAGGAGGATCCAGTTGGGTTGGGCAGCGTTTGGAAAACTGCGTCAAGTTTGATCGTCACCAATACCACAATGTTTGAAGACCAAGGTCTTCACCAGTGCGTCCTGCCCATTATTACATACGGTGCCGAAACTTGGACACTCACAGTTGGGCTGGTCCATAAATTTAAGGTCGCTCTACGCGCTATGGAGCGGGCTATGCTCGACGTTTCTTTGTAGGATAAAATCAGAAACGAAGTTATCCGGAAAAGAACTGGAGTTACCGACATAACTGGCAGAGTAAGCACGTTGAAGTGGCAGTGGGCTGGCCATGTTTGTCAAAGGACCGATGGCAGACAGAGTAGATGAGTCCTGGAGTGGAGACTGCGTATCGGCAAGCGTAGTGTAGAACGCCCCCCAGCTAGCTAGGGTGGACCGACGATCTCCAAAAGGTGGCGACTAATTTCGACTATCAACTCAGCATATCGTAGTCAATTAATTAGCGACTAATTCATCTACTGCTTCACTGGCCATCGGTTCTTCGACAAACATGATCAGCCCACAGCTAGTTCAATCTGCTTATTCTGCGAGCTACAAGCTAGGAAAACAATACTTACTGGCAATCTCGGGGTCCATCACAGGCTCTTCAAGGCCATCAACAATTCCTTGTATCGTGCCGATCTGTTCCCCTGTGTCCGTTAAGTATGGAGATAGCCGTGGATCACGGGTGCCTGATGATGGCTCCTATAATCAAAGAGAAAGTATTTTATCCAAACTACACAACCACCGTTGTCCAACACGGCAATTTTTCTAAGGTTCTATAGAGCTTTCGTGTGGTGTCAGACTTAAAGAATAGCATGCCATTTCTTCCCGTGGTTGGTGGTCGTTAGAGGCGACTAATAGATTTCTTAGAGAATAGGCAGCAGCGTTCTCTATAAATTTTACCACCATACTGCGATCGGCAACCCGTCTGTCAAGCGTAGCTATTACGGAAAACCCCCCGAAATTGTCCAGCAGTGAATGTCTTGAAATGATGATGATTGTAAAGCTTAAATTGTTTCTGAGTGCAATTGGATATGTTTTACTTGGCTAGATGTTCAAGTAGATCGAAATCGCGGGCAGAAGCTATTCAAAATACTAATTCAGCAATGAAAATGGAATCATTTGGACTTCAAAAACAAATTGTACTAAATTAATATACTCACTTCAATATAAGTATAACTTGCATCATAATACTGTCCACCAGCTTCACGTCTTTGTATATTCTCCGGATCAAATACGACAGGTCTAAACCCAAGCAGTGCATCATATTTATCTTCCTTTGCCTCTACTTGGTCTATTCTTACCGGTTCTGGCTTCACTTCTATAGGAGTTTCAGGAATAATCGATATAGGGGGTGGTGATTTTACTCTAGGTTTGATTTCGATATTTGCTTGTTCAGGTAAACTCTCTTTTCGTTCAGCAACAATAATTGAGCCTCCTGCATTATCCACTTCAACAATTTTGACTTCGCTCCCGAATTTTACTGTCTTCTCTTTCGGTTTTGTTTCCTGTTCAGTCCTAGGTTCATCTTCACGCTTTACCTCGATTTCTATATTTGCTATTCGAGATTCTTTCTCTTCTACCTCAGTCACAATACCTGTGTTTTCTGTTTCTTCTACATTTGTGTTATTTGCTTCACCATTCTCAAGAGACGCTAAAACATTACATCTTTCTATAATTTCTTCAATTTTAGTGTCGATTTCTTCAAAACCGTTTTGTATTGAACCTTTTCTGACCTCTTTGTTGTAGGATTCTTGGTAACTCTTAGTTATTTTCTCTTCTTTGAATTCTTGGAGTTTTACTTCTTTTTTTGTGTCTATTCCAACTTCTTCTTTATATTCTTCTATACTCTTAATGGTTTCGTCTATTGCTGATGCTAGTAGTGAGGATTTTCTCCCGATTTCTCTGATCTCCTCCTGATTACATAGAATCGATTAGTATTTAGATAACTAACTGTATGACGCGTTTAGATTTTTAAACTGATGAAACTGGTAATGTAGCTGTATTATAATTGTGTGTGGATATATTTGCTTATACGTTTAATGTTTATTAGTAGAAAACAGCTGGTATCTTCTGTTGTAATCTCTCCTAGAAAATATATGTGATATATGTCATTACACTTGATGCCAGATATTTACACTATTGACACCTCACTTCTCTTAAGATTTGACGAGTATTCATACAGAATATATCAGGTGAACACAACAACAACGCAGACTACGTAAACGTAGACGTTCATCGTAGTAAACATATTTTTTATGTTTGGATAAATCAATTATTAATTTTGACTAATCTAATTATACTATAAATTTTTAATTTATTGACTTCCATGAATATTTGTACGCCTTTTGGTATTACATAGCGCGCCTGTATTTTTTTATTTATAACAACTATTTTATTGTACCTGTGTTAACAAATGATTATGATTATGGTATTTTGTTTAATGGACAATTCTAGACATACAAAACAAAAACCATGGCCTCCATCGAATGCTGTGAATAGTATATTTTAACGTCTTACTATCACTTTTGAGATAAGCTGAACTCATAAATGGATTGGCATGACACCGCGGTAGACTGAGAAAATTAGAAAGAGGGAAGGGATGTCTTTGCTGTACAGTGACACAATAAAGGCTTATAATAATATTTTTTATTTTTATTTAAAGTGTATTTAAATCTCGGTACTCTCGATTCCTAGACGTCTGGAAGGCGTACGAGGAATCGAAGCCAACTCGTAGAGGTCCGTCTTCAAACTTTTTAATGGAATGAGGTACCAACCGATGATTATCCATATGTGCACTATGCAAGTGTACTAAGGACAACTCCTGGTTGTTGCAAACTATTGCAGATATTGGAAAAAAAGATAGTGGATTATGGAATTGGGTGACTAAAATGGACTGATTACGTAGAACTATGGGAAATCTATTACGTCCTCAATGGTTTATTTAAATACGGACAAAATGGCAGAGACTTAGAAACTCAAGAATGGGCCCCTAGAAACTGTCGCTAGCACATAGTGTAGAAGCGACATAGGGTATACTGAGGTGTCTAAGGAATGGTGAAGTTAAATGATTACTTTTCGGCTTGGATTTCTCTAGTAACAGCCAATGAAATAATGTTTCTTACAATGCTGCTCAACATACATATGTATGTATTATTATCCTACATACCTTCGAATATTCAGGATTATCAGCACCGCCAAACAAACCCGGTTTCCTATAAACCGGGAACCGAACCCTAGCCGCACCGCCCTTTAAACCGGGTTTACTATAGACCGGTCTAATTTTACTCGAACCACCATTTAACACAGGTTTGGTATAGATTGGAGAATGGGGTTGTTCTGTAGTCGGGGTGGGTAAAGGAGGATCGTATACCACCCGTTCAATAGTCGTTTCTATGTGAGGAATCAGATGTTTTTTGACTATATGTGGGTCTTCGTCTTCGGGACTCAGAGTACAATCTCTTGGTACTGGAGTAGAACCCCTACTTTTAGGTAAAGGTAAGGTTAATTTGAACACATATTCGTCGGTTAACGGAGTAGGAGGGACTGTGGAAGGTGTAGGAGTATCAATGGTGCTTGGAGGACTTTGGATTGATACCTGCCTTTCTAAATCTGTCTTTAAGGATAACTTCTTATCCTGCGATTTAGCGGTAAACAAAGATTCTTGGATTACAGCTTCTGATGATTTGCTTAGTGACTCAATTTGTTGTGAGACAGCTAGTTCTTTTTTAAGCGAAGATGCTGCGATCTGAGAAGATACTTGGCTTGTTTGGGAGACATCAACTACTGACTCTCGTTTTGCTTGAGATGTAGCACCAATTTCTGAACTAACAGACATCTGACTGGACTGAGATAAATCTACAATTGATTCTTTTTTTGGTTCGGATTGACCAATTTGAGTGCTAACGTATGCTTTCTCTGACAATTCTTTTGACGCATCTATAGTGACTTGGTCTCCAACTTGAACTTTGCTGACAGCAGTTTTGGAAATCAGTTCTGATATATCTTCAACTTCAATGATTTCAGGTGATAAGTTAGCGTCAATTTCAACTTTTTTTACTATTTTTAGTGCAGCAAACTCCTCGTGAATAGGCTTGTGTTCTTTCGGTTTAATTTTTATAGTTTCTGTTATTTCTACTATTTCTATTGGCTTTGGTTCAACGACCTCAGGTTTCGTTTCAACATTTTTTTCAACAGCTCTCTCTTCTTCTACAATAGCGACGGTTTCTTTCTTCATTTCAACATTAATAAGGTCACTCTTCGATTCTTGAACGCTAACTTCTACTGATTCGGGCACAGAAAGTGACTCATTAATATTGATTGAGACTTTTTCAACTTTTTCAATTTTCTTTTCTTTAATATCTTCAATTGGTTCCACAATATCCTTTGTTTCTTGGACCACAAATTCTTGAACATCAGTAGATTGCAATGCAGTTTCCTTTTTAAATTCTTCTTGTACTAATTCTTTAGTATCATGCAAAACCTCTTCAATCTTTTGTACAGTAGCAGCGCTTTCAGCTGCAATTGTGGCTAATTTATTAGGCTCTTCAACAATCTTAGCGGTTTCCAATTCTTTGACAGCGCTTTCAATCGCTACGTTTTCAGCGCTTATTGTTTCTATAGTTTCCACTGCTGTGTTAATTTCTTCCGCACTTTGTACTGAAGATGTTTCGGATAAATCAGCTACACATTCTTCAAATATAGCATCCTTGTTTGTGTAAACATGTGACTCTACTATAGCTATATAAGTTTGCTTTGGTGTTTTAGGCTTTTTGTAATTAGTTTCTTGTAAAGTTTCTGAGAAACTCTTCTTCTCCATAGTTTCTGAAGAAGAGAATTCTTTTTTAGACATTTCACTTCTTTCCATTGAAGTTCTACGGCTACCTACTTTGTCCAACCATTCCAAGGGATCACTCTCTTTCATAACTTCTTCTTCGATCTTGCTTCTGCTTCTGGATCTTCTCCTAACATCTTCCACTGAAACTGTTTGGAATTCAGATATGACAGCGTCTAGCTTTTGAGTCATATCAGGCGTCAGTCTCTTGTCTGAACGTTGAGCCATTTGCGCTCCTGTTACCGCTTTTTCTATCTTATGTTCTTGTTTTACCTCTAACTTTTCAACTTTTGATTCCTGTTGTATTTGTTTTACAGGTACAGGTCTTACTACTTCTTTCTTTTCAACCTTAGTCCCTTGAATGGACTCAACTTTCATATCTTTTTCAATTTTTTGAGAAACTGATTTCACTTCCTGTTTTTTTTCTACTGGTACAGGTGTTACAAGTGGCCTTCTTTCCTGTTTGCTCTCTGCAACTTTCATTGATGCATCTTGTCTTTTTTCTACCTTCTCAATGACTTCTTGTGAACTCATTCTTACCTTTGAATCTCCGCTTTCAAACGTACGAGTTTCACTCGCAGAAGACCGTTCTAATTGGTTAAAGGCAGGTTGACTCAGTAGGAATCTAGATAAAGCTACCATCACATCTGTGAGATGTATGAAAAAGGTTCTTAAAAGCAGATCGTAATGGTATGAAGAATGTACTGTGCCTCTTATATTAGGAATAGTTTGTAAGCCTATAGTGTACGATCTCTGCTCAGCAGAACTTTTTTCACCTTTAACGCTAGATACAGCAATTTTTGCAGCCTTTTTGAATTTGGCTTTAAGATCAAGCTTACCTTCTTGAGCAGAAGATTCTCGTCTTCTCGTTTCTTCCCTAACTTCTTCATGTTGAAATTCTTCTGAAATGAGAGATTTTCTGTGTACGTCTCTGCCATCCTTGGTAACTTTTTCAGATATTTCAGATTCTTTGAAATCTTTTCTTTCTATTTTCTGTGAATCATCTTCTTGCGTTTCAGTTCTTTCTTCTCTACTCGTTTTTCTTTCAGCGTATTCTTTGCTTTCAGTTCTGTCAGTGATTTCGGATGATTCTTGTGTTTTCTCAGATTTGACAGATTTTTGTTTCTGTTCAGATTCTGACTTTTGCTGGACTTCAGAAGAACTCCTCTCTTCATCGATCTCTTTTTTTACCTCCTCAGCCACAGACACAGCTCTCTCAATACTCTCTTCTACCACTGTCATTGCTGTTTTTTCTATATTCTCCAAGTCCATCTTTTGCCTCATTTTTTCAATAGATTGTAATTCTTCTCTTATTGATTCTTCCTCTATTTCTTCTCTGAACATTTCCTTTCTTTCCATAGATTTGCTATCCTTTCTCATACTCTCTTCATGAGTTGTGACTTCCTCACTGATTCTCACTCCTTTCTTCTCAATTTTGATATCTCCTTTCATACTTTCTCTCCTCACATCTTTAGAAAAGGCTTCTCCAGTCACAGAATCAACATTTTTAGTTTCTTTCGTAACATCAACTACTTCTAAATCTTTACTCAAACTCTTAACATGTTTTTCATATTTAAGTAACTTCTCAGTGATTTCAACATTCTGCTTAAATCTGGTTCCATCTGGATCATATTGCTCGGAAATGGGTAACTTACACTTGCTCTCACCCAATTCATGTTTACTAAACGGGTTAATAAGATAATCGGGATCATTATCCAAAGGGGACTTTCCGAATTCATCTCGGTAATTGGGATTAAGGATAATTGGGTCTTCTAGAGGAGGCACTTCTACTATAGGCTCAGTTGAAAAGGGACGGTAGGGTTTTGTAGGAGTTACAAAAGGGGAAGCAGTCAGGGATCTCGATTCTGTCAATCCTGGAGAACTGCCGAAGTCTATGGGGTGGCTGCCAATGTCCGAGGGTTCTAGGAATTGTTGTATTTGAAAGACTACCTCAGTCGGTTCCGATTGTTGGCCTAAAATTTCCTCGTAATCGTAACAGAGGGGCTCTGTATCGTCCAGGACCGGGTCGTAGAGACCGCTGTAACAAAGAAAAAAATGATGTGTTAATATGTGCACGTACATTCTTGTGAAATAAGGTGTCTGTTGGGTTATGGCCACTGACTTGTCTATCAAAATCATGGTAATCTTTATTCACGCTATTTCACGTACTAGCAACTTTGCCCGCGTGGAAGTCGGAAATTAATCCGCGGGAAAAACTACCAAGATAAAAGTACGCTATGTGTTAAAACAGGTTACAAACTATCTGTATGCCAATGTTCATTTTTATCCGTGCAGTTGTTTTTGCGTGAAAGAGTAACAATAATTTGCCCATTCATCCTCTACAATGCAGGGCCAAGTCTAGAAAGACCTTTTGAAGAAAGAGCCATTGCGGCTTTGAGCTGACCTGTCCCAACAGACGGCATATATGTATCAGGCATCGTGTAGCTCAATCCTATTTTAGGGAGTTCAACGACTTGTCACAAGACGCTACCAAATCTGCAGGACATTTGCGTAAGCCAATATACAAAATACTGAAAACCGCCTTACAGTTTATAAAGAATATCTGATAACCCACAATAGGTTTTTACGCTAGGGGTCTAGAGGGGTCTAGATTCATCCGCCAGGGTCGCGAGATTTGTTTGAAAGAGTTACCGTGGCTCTGGCACAGTTGGCCACGGGTGGGTTTTAGTCAGTAAAAGTCTGACACGCCCTCCCGTTCCGCCCAGAGCGGGAAACGTCATTTGATGATTTACCCCCATAAAAAAGGGGTGTTGATTCATGGATTCCGTCGAGTATAGCAATGATTGGTATATTTAAGAATATCATCATCATCATCATCATTTCAGCCGTACGACGTCCACTGCTGGACTTAGGCCTCCCCCAATTTGGGGAGCTTTGCCATAATCGCCACGCTTGGCAGGCGGGTTGGCGATCGCAGTAAGGTGGTAAAATACATAGAGAACGCTGCTGCCCATTCTCTAGTAAGTCCCTTAGTCGCCTTTTACGACACCCACGGGAAGAAATGGGGTGGTGTTATTCTTTACGTCCGGCACCACACGGTACTAAGAATATAGAGTTCACGGAATCACGGTTCGTTTTGTATCATTCCACTTTCACACGACACCGACAATTACATAGGAATGGCTGGTCTTCTCATTATTGTATTTCGATTATTTGATAAGCGAGAAGCGAGTGCAAGATGCGGATGTCGGAAATCCAACTACGTTGGATCTGTTTACAAATTAATTCATTTTTAGGGTTCCGTACCAAAATGATGAAAAGAAACCCTTATGGTGAGACTCAGTCTGTCTGTCCGTCTGTCTGTCACAGCTACTAGGGCATCTGGGGTATCATATGAAAGAGCGCTATTTTCACATTCTCAAAAAAAAAAAAACTTTATTTTTTAGGCAGCATAGTTTGCTACTTTAAAAAAATATCGTTTCCCTCCCCCCTTATCTCCGAAGTTTGCATAGAGAAAAATCTGGAATTATTCTATGTGATAGAAGTTTATGTAAAGATTACAGGAAAAATGAAATGATGACTGTAAATAGTAGACTTTTCAGAAATCAGCAACAAAAATCACATTAATTTCACTATCGGTCAAGAGATGGCGCTGTCCTAAAACTGGCTATACTATATGCAATCAAATACTATTAAATATTAATATGTATTTGTACGGAACCTTCGATGTGCGAGTCCAAATCGCTTTTGACCGGTGTTTTTTCATTTCTCTTATGTTAAAACATTTCAATCCGAGTGAAAGACAAAAGAGAAGCGCCTGATTTGGGGGTTCAGTTACAGAAAAAACTGACATAAAATAATTTCAAGGTCATATAAAAAGTAATACAGTGGAAACGCTGGGAAGGGACGCACTAGAAGAACATATAGTGACACTAGCTGACCCGGCAAACGTTGTTTTGCCATATAAATAATTTCCTAGTGGCTATTAAAAAATAAGGGTTGATCGTAGAAGGGTGAAAATTGAGGATTGTATGTATTTTCGTATGTTGTATCATAAAAAAATAGAAATTAAAAATTTTGTCTAAAAAATAAAAAATAAATTTAGGGGTGGACTACCCCTAACATTTAGGGGGATGAAAAATAGATGTTGGCCGATTCTCATAGATACCGGTTAAGCACAAAAAATTTCATCAAAATCGGTCAAGCCGTTTCGGAGGATTATGGCAACAAAAACTGTGACACGAGAATTTTATATATTAGATGTTATCTAATAAATAAATAAATGTTGCGCTGACCATAAATAAATGTGGGAGAATAATGCTGATTCTGATTTGAACTTTAAAAAAGTGAGATGAAAGGAAACTTTAAAAAATATTGAAAATATATACTAACATTTTCGTAATCATATCTGTAATATCTAGTTATTACTATGGACAACAATCTCACTTCACTCACACTTTGCCCACTCATTTTTATTTAAAAAAAGAACAAAAATAAAAATGCCTGTCTAACAGCTACAAGATTAAAAGAGGATGGTTCACAAACGAATACTGGCTGATTATAGCAAACGATTGGCTAACAGTGCGTTTAAAAATAAACGTCAATTGACTTTGAAAGTTCATCATCTCTTGCCCATAACCTAATTTATTTGTAGTAGGCACAAAATGTATTTTTCTTTCACACTTCTCTATTAGTCATCCCCTTTCTATCCATATTATCTTTTATACAGTCCATCCATCGTTTCTTTAGTATTCCGCTACTCTTACACCCACAGTTAAAAGTATAAGTACTTGAGAGCAATGTATTTGATTTTTGAGTTTTTTTTAACATATTTTTTCAATTTAAAGAATACTCAAAATCCAATTTAATTGCTCTTAGGTTCTTAAAGTTGGCAAAACACAACTAGCTTTTCATATTTAGCTTCATTTAATCGCAATAATCATAAATGTGCCTGAATATGAAATTTATTATTAGTATCTTTCATAGCAATTTCACAAATTCCTAAAGGTATTTTTTGCAAAGTTTACAATTTATTTTCAAACACAAAAGCATTTATTTCAATAAAAACATTTACAGGCACTTTTGAATTGTCAAGGTCAATCAGAAAGATAAAACTAGTAGCCCATTTCGAAAAAAAAAACAAAAAAAAACTTTTTTTTTCATCCTTTAATTACATCCTTTAAAAGGAACCAGGTTCTTGATAATTGATTACAATCTAGCTTTTATGGTTTAATAAGCACTTTTAATCGTATTTTTTTACGTGTTTTTTTTTTTTAACTTAGTTAAATAAATAAATAGTTTTGAATAAACTTTACGAATGTTCGTTACACTTTCTTGGAGTGTGAAATGATTAATTACACTTTGTGCATGTGTGTCACTATTATTTCTACAATGTTTACACTACAATAAACTAAGATCACACAAAATACTCACTGGTCCTTATAAAGCAAATAAAACCTCATTTTTAACACAAAAAAACTAACTAAATAAATTCGATCGTTTTCGCGCCGTTCTCAACTGTCAAATGAAAAATCAAAAGCCAAATACAGATTAGAAACACGTTTATATGCGAGGCAAATAATGTTAAAGGACAAATGGCTATTTTTATTTGACATTAATGACTAAATTAGTATTAGCTGTCAATACAAGTCAAATTAGAATTGGCAAAGTATTGTGATGAGGCCGGTAGAGCGATAGTAAAGTTCTTTTTTTTTTGTTATTTTTAACACGCTTTTATTAGCTTCACCTGTTTGCATGTAATTATGTTTGTAACCGACTCCTATGGACTTGATTTTGACCCACTTTAGACGAGACGGTCAGATTTTTAGTGTAATCTAACCACAGGTTGCCGTGCTAAATGAGGTGCAATATGCAGAAATTAAGGTTTTTTCACGACCTACTCTAGACCAGAGATTCCTAAAGTGAGTTCCGCGTAACCTAGAGGTTCTGTAGAAAAGTCACCAAGGATCCGCGAAATTATTTATTTTTTGCGAACTATTTAAAAGCCATTATTGGTACAGACGCCAACACATCAAGCTACTACAATCTGTCAGATTTCTTTGATAGATTTTCGACTTTATTTCTAGAGCATTAGGTCCAAGGTTCATTGGGAAAAATTGACAGTTTCGGGTAGCTTGACCTGGTGGCGTCTGTACAACAGTAAAACAATTTCATTCTTCTCATGAATAGTTAAAATAAATAATAAAAGTGTTTCACTTTCAAAATAATTCTAACAGAAATATTTTATTATTTAAAGGGGTCGAACCTTTTTGTAAGGAAGCTGGCACATCGACCCGCCGCCATTTTGATTTTTTTTCGAAATCACGGCGCACGATAAAAGTGATATAGGGGAGACCGGGTACAAAAGTAACATTTTGGACTTTTACCTTGATTGCTAGCTAGGTGTTATTATTTTGATTAAATTAATATAACCGTATATAAGTTCCATTAATATTCTTAACATTAGTATCCTGATTTACCTTATAATTGTGTATTTTGTATGACCCACAGACACTTTAAAAAAATTCGTCGATTGTTACTATCGACCACGTTGGCAGGCCGAAAGTAACATGCTGTGGGTCGAAAGTACCAAGGCAAAGGGTTTTGTAATGAATATGATATGACATATTAAATCAACAAATTATTTATTAGAAAACTTAGTATTAATAACACAAATAAACATTTGTATTTTAAATGCTCAAAAATATGAAATCAAATCAATATTAATAATATACTCCTCGTTAGAAATTATTCTTAATTCAAATAATGAGATCAATTGTTATATGATAATCACAGGTTACAAATCATCATTTTTGCTCAATCATTCTATTCGGACTCACAATTATGGCACACATAATTTACATCATCATTGATGCATTCAGCATGTGACCACATTTTACATTCAATACATTGTATCCATTGCTCATTTGGTCGACTATTGCTAAAAGTTTCCAAACAAATCAGACAGAAACAATCTTCGTCGTCAGAGTTATTTTCCTTGCCTTTAGCTGCCTTCTTTGTATTTTTTCCTGTACCCTTTCCTTTCTTAAATGTCAACTTTCTGTTGCCTTTTCCAGTATCGGGCTGTAAAACTGTTTTCTTGGCATTTCTTTGTCGGTATTCTTCTTCAATTGCGTTTTTTTCGGGCGTGTCTGTCAATATTGCCGTCTTACGTTTTTTACGTCCTTTATTTGTTACAGTCCTCGGACCTGCTTGTGGTAAAGGTCTGAGATCTTTAGGAGTCACATTAAACGATTGTGAAGCAATTGCTCGTTGTAACCCACTAGGTCCTGGTACTGGTGAGTTAGATCTTCGATCATAAATTGAGTTACTTAATAGAGACTGAGCATCAGCAGAGAACGGATCCGATAAATGTTGAACAGACGGTGATTTGTTATTATTGTGTGATTTCTTTGAAAAATCGTTACTATCTGTACGCTGGTTACTCGATGTTGGAAGATCATCAACTGGAGTATCCGGGTCAACTTGAATGGAGGACGTTGCATCGAAACTGTTCGAAAGATCTTTTGGTGGAATTTCATTGTTAACTTGCAAAGGACGGTCAGTTACAGACGACGGTGCATAGTCAACAGCAGTGAATATATTCCTATTGAATGGACTTATACCGGTACAGGTGAAGCCAGCAATTGCATTTCTATCCGTAACAGAAAGAGGAAATGCTTCTCTTACAATTCCAGGAATGTAATGGATGGTCATCGTTTGACCAGGATGATTTCGCATCCAGTTGTCTGTAGCTGTGTTTATCATTTTTTTGAATGGTCCAAATACTGCTCTATCTAGAGGCTGAAGTTTATGGCTGCAATGGGGTGGAAACGACAGCAATACTATTCCATTTTTTTTACAAAAATCAAGAGCTTGAATTGATATATGCGATGCATGGTTGTCGAGCAGTAACAAGCATTTTTGATCAACTGTTGGCTTGATTTGTTTTTTGAAATGTTCTAGAAACAGTAAAAATTCTGCTTCTTGCATCCATCCACTTGCATTGCCAGCTCCGGCACAACCAACAGGACCTTCACGTATCATGTGGTCTTGGTATCGTTTCAATGGGAATACAAAAAAAGGAGGTATGTGTCCTCCTTGAGCATTAACAGCAACAGCAACAGTTACTAACCTCCCACGTTCTGCTGAGGTTACAGCACCTACCTGTTTGACTCCTTTTTGAGCTATAATCTTGGTAGGTTTTTGGACAGTGGTCACCCCGGTCTCATCCATATTCCAGATGTCTTTTGGCTCAAATTTATACCTATCCATTACGTAAGCTAGGTTATCAAAAAACTTAGTCACATTATGCTCGTTAAAACTCGAGACGCGCGACAGACTTGTTGCTTGAGGACACCTCAAGGAGAGGCTCGGGTGTCGTTTCAAAAAACCCGTCAGCCATTCCTTACCCGCCATTTGAGTATCATGCCACTTTTCAGGAAATGTTTTTCCATTTTTAGTCGCCAACTCATATGCCAGTTTACGTACTTCAAATGGAGATAACCCAAAATAAACTCTAGAGCACTCGATTAAATAGTCATGTAGACATTTTTCCTCATCAATAGTAAAAACACGGTTGACGCAACGGTAGCCAACAATTGCGCTAGTATTTCCTGCCTTTAGTTTTGTTATATATCTATATAATGTTACATGGCAAACATTATATTTTTTTGCTAGGGCTCTAATTTTTGCACTATCTTTGAAGTGTTCTTCAGCCGCTTTTCGGTACACTTCCATGTCAGTAGTTCCTCTTGCGGTCTTTCTTATGCGTTGTCGCGGCATTCTGTTGAAATAAACACACACATAAAAAGATTAGGATAGTTAATCAATATGGGGACAAAAGTAACATGTTACTTGTGTACCCATAGGGCTATGTTACTTTTGTACCCAACCACATTTTTGTTAAAACATGAAAGATAACCTTGAAACGGAACGTGTTGAACAAAAACGAATTTAAACACTGTGCAAAGAATCTAATCAAGAATAAATAGGTAAATATTCAAATTGCTTTTATACTTTTAATACTAAGTAAATATCAAATAAGTAAACGTCAAAAAACTTACATTTGATTTGTAAAATCACGTTGCGTCTTCTCACACAACCTAACAGCGCGGGGCGCTAGCGGCGACTGAATGCAAGTGAGGGGGGCGTCACGGGCTATCACCTGACGCCAGCAAAGCGGTGTTTTGACTATTGCATAAACCCACAGAGCATTTGTTACTTTCGACCCACCGTTACTTTTGTACCCGGTCTCCCCTACTTATGTATAGACGAGCCGTAGACGAACAAAAAATATTAAGGAACATGGTACCCGAAAGTGTCACGTTACCGAGATTTGAAGGTAAACATCGACATGAGTACAACGACAATCATTAAAAATACACTTAAAACGTGTCTATAGGCGTCAGATTGTATTCAAACAATCGTTCCCAGGTTGATTATTACTGTTTATTGAAAGAGTAGGTACATTACATAGTACTAGGAGCACGAGAAAACTGGTGTTATAATTCATTATTTGTCTACTAAATCGCGTCGAATCGCAATAAAACGCTATATTATATCAAAGAATATCGCGTGCGCGTGTTGGCTTGTCTTTCATCCTACCGCATTATGAAATCCACAATAAGTTTTAAGCAGGTACTACATATCTAACTAGCTGCTATACTCACCTATTTAAGAAAGTATTTTCAAGCTATTGAAAATCAATATTCAATAGCTTGAAAATTTATTTTCAATAGCTTGAAAATATTGTCGGCAACATGCCGACCGCGTTTCATTGCAATGCGATTTAGTAGACAAATAATGAATTATAGCAGCTGTTTTCTCGTGCACCTAGTAGTTTAAATTAATTATGGTTTGGAAGTTCGAACTCAGGGTGCTACCAGTTTATAGCTAAATCCTTAATTAAATAAAGAAAGACTTTTAACATGTAACACTCTTTAGTTTTTTCGTAAAAGTGAGGAATTGTCGCGTTCATTGATGAACAGGATGAACATACAAAAGTAGTTTGTGGTAGCAGCTATAGTAAATACGTATAGTTTATCTCCGGTAGAGATCTACGTAATGGTAAAAATTGCTTTCAGCTCTAGCTTCGTGAAGTTACTAACCATCATCAAAATTTCAGCCAAAACAAGTCCACTGCTGGACAAAGGCAATCAAGCACCGCCACTTCAACAGGTTCTATCATTCTATGCTTCTTGCATCTAGCGGAATCCTATAGCTATCATCTGACCACCTTACAAACAACGCTACGTCTTCCAGTACCTAGTTACTACTTAATTATTAATTAATTAAATAAGTAATGTCTACATATTTATTGAAGAAAGGCTACTATAGTGTCGATGAGTTCATTGACGACAAATACAGTTAAATGGTTTGTAAATGATGACTTACCGTGTTTATACAAGATTATTTTTAGTATATGCGAAACCTGAATATAGTTTGTTCAGAATCAGTAACTGAATCGATTCCAATAATTTTTACACCACGTTATATTTTGTACCAAAAATATTTAATTACGCTTCCAAGTCGCGGGCCTTAGTGTTTTGTTTCGATTTTAAAATTATCATGTCTTTCTCGTATTCAAACGTCCATTACACGGAGATGGTACGTACACTAGCTGTTTGTGTGTGATCTGCATATGTTTTTGCGTGGACAACCAGGTAACTTATCAAGCTTATAACTTTGTGATTATTAATGATACAGTTTTGAAATTTTTTTCATAGATTCTTTACATAAAAATACTAGACCCGTGTTTCGGGTTTCGCATAAACAAAAATTAATGTTGTATAATTTATTTTTATATTAATTTTTGAATTTTCAATATTAATGCAGTATTATTATTTAATGTTTTTTTTATTTTTTTTTTTGACATATATATTTTACTAGTGACATTGTTATATTTTAAATACGTGATGAATTCTAAATATGAATGCAGTGAATGTAGTATTTTTTATTACTATTTATTTTATTTGATCTATGATATACTTAAAATGTTTCAACACAAAGTATTTTGTTATGAAATAAAATGACTTATGACTTATGACTCTACGTGGCGGGACGAGCTGGATAGGTTCTGTCTAAACTGGAAGAAGGAAGCGCGGGGTCGCGAAAAATAGACGGAGTGGAGGGAGGCCTTGGCCCAGAAGGGGATCACTGAAGTCGCACTAGATCCCGTGATCCCCGACGTAGGTGTAGGACGGAACACCGGGGTGGTTTTAGTCAGTAAGAGTCTGACAAAATAAAAATCAAAAGTCATTTTATTCAAACTAGGCTGAGAGTCAGCACTTTTTAAACGTCAAAGTTCCCCCCAAAACGCCCGCCCTTCGACATTTCCTAGTGCTTTAGCTGGGAAGAAGAAGTGGCGGAACAAACTCCCCAGCAGCACAGCTGTCTGTTAAGTTAGAAGAACTTGTGATTCTATACAATTGTAAGTAGTTAACATTAAGAGACACAAAACATTCAATTACGTAAATGATTTGTCATCTGTCAGCTAGCCAACCCAATATTCCAACAAATAAAATGAAATCTATACTCAAGCAAAAGCAAAAAATAATAATTATATAATGTAAATATAGGTCCCTCCACCCTCCCCAGGGCAGAAGACATCCATGAGGTTTTCCACCTAGAGATAAAAAAGAGGGGGACAGCGAAGGCTATTCAGATAAAAGTAAGTTGTCTCTTACCGCAGCACTCCTACAGTAAGGCTGTGACCGGACTCCTCAACTCTTCGAGTGGCCACGTCCACAGACATGTCGATCGCTTCCTCGCCATTGATGGTCAGGATGTTGTCTCCATTCAACAGACCAGCTCGCTTCGCTGGGGAGTCTGATTCGATCTGAAAATGAGGATTAACGTTGATAGCTTTGAAATGTACCTCCTAATGGTATCGTTAAAAATGTATATCCGTGTATTCGGATCCGAGTACGGATATTTCCGGTTTGAGATAACTTTATTCTCATAAGAACACACACACACACACACACACATTCACTTACATGAGAACATTAATACTTTACATAAAATTATTTTGGTGGGCGTATTGAAAAAAGTAAACATAATTAAATATTTTAGGGTAGTCTTAAAAAATCATGCAATGTTGGTTCAAACACGAAGCTAATTTATAAAAACAAGTGTCCGCACAACACAGATAAGCGTAGCTAGAAGTGGCACAAACTTAGTGTAGTAAATGTGAGTTGTTAATATTATGTAATGTTTTAAAAGTAATATTTGGTGTCAAGATCCGCGGATATGAGTCTTAACTTGCTTACTCAATCGGTGTCGATACGCGTCTTGAAATGATAGTTGACGCCACTTGACGATTGCTTGACATGACATGTTTTGACTTGCACTGCAAAATTTTTTCTTTTGTTCTGTTTATAGTTTAGTCACTAAACTTTTGATTTTAAGAAAAAAAATTGAAAGGAATTTAATAGAATTGCTATCTAATCACCTTTATACATATAGAATTTCATCTATGTATTGAAAATTAATAAGGTAAAAGATCCGCCAAAAAGTAACGGATACGGAACCTTTCTTATCCCTCGGATATCCGCGGATATACAGCACATCATTAGTACCTACTTAACGTGGAAACGTCACCCCGCCGAAATTTTACGTTTTATAAGTTCATTGAAAAACTTTTTCCATTTTTTCTCATGGGTGTCGTAAAAGGCGACTAAGGGACTTACTAGAGAATGGGCAGCAGCGTTCTCTATGCATATTACCACCATACTGCGATCGCCAACCCGCCTGCCAAGCGTGGCGATTATGGCAAAGGCCCCCAGATGGGGGAGGACTATGTCCAGCAGTGGACGTCTTGCGGCTGAAATGTTGATGATGCGAATGATGAATATCATTTCCATCAAACAGTCATTCAATGAGTGGAGGTTCTAAGACATGCCCAAGTAGCACAAAAGTGCTGTATAACAGCATTTTAACAGTGTACAGTGAATGCATTAGTTGCTGAATAATAGCGTAGACAGCGCATCCTCAGAGGATATAACTCTAATTTGGGCACAAATTATTCAGCACATAGCTGTATAAGAAATCCAATTGACAAATAATTGCATTATAACAACATTATAGTAGCATTTATGTGTGTAACAGTCACCTAAAGAGCTGAATAATGAGGCACGTGTTACTTATTATACAGCAAGGAAGACGAATGTGTACATTGTGTATACTTTTATACAGTTGAAATTACACACTGAGCGAAATTGTGGAATGCAATAACTTAAATTATTTATTTTTCTTTGATATGAACTGTCAAATTGTAAAACATGAAGTGTATCGTTGTGTGCAAGATCTCAGGTGCCATTTGTGAGAATATACATACATAAAATTTAAGGTAAGTAAAACATCGATTTCCTCCTATTATATTTGAAATCTTATTGGGAAGGTAACTTTACTGTCAAATACCATACATATTTAGTTCAACATTTTCACGCGCCCTCGGAATACCACTAAATACTAAAAGAAAAGTAACAAAATTAGAATGAAAATAAAATGAATATGTTCGTTTTTGTACAAAGTAACCAAAAAAAAAACTGTTTTCGTGTAATTCAGTCAGACAGGCCTGTTGGTCTAGTGGTTAGTGACCCTGACTGCTATGCCGGAGGTCGTGGGTTCGATTCCCACCCAGGACAAATGTTTGTGTGATGAGCACGATCATTTGTTCTGGGTCTGGGTGTAATTTATCTATAATATGTATGTATTTAGAAATATATAAGTATGTTTATCAGTTGTCTAGTACCCATAACACAAGCTCTGCTTAGCTTGGGACTAGATGGCGTTGTGTGATAGTTGTGGAATATTATTATAATTATTTTTTAATCCATATTTACAATTGATATCCTCTAAAATAAACAAAAATTAAAAGATAAAATTTTATAATAATACAAAGTAACGCAGTGAATATGGCGGATGGCAAGTGAACAGTTTTAATCTCAATTTAATGCTAAGGTCTGTACGGGTGTTCACATGTGGCCTGTAATTCAGCCAAGAGTAAAATAGTTTAGCACTTGTGAAATACAAATCAGACATGGATCGATTAGGAGAGTAGTATTGGTTCACATTTGCGTCAGTTACCTAGATAAGTACCTTTATGGATCCAAGCTTTTAGGGTTCCGCCGTGGTTCTTTTAAAGCCATTTTGTTCCCTTTTTTAGTTGTTATTCGACGATAAGTACTTAATTAAAATTGTAATTTAAGTAGCTGAGATTATAATTTAATTATATGTATAATACATAAGTTATTGATTTATTCAATATGCGACAAAATACCTATAAATTAGTCGGTATCTATCTAAAGATAATGTATTTTTCTGGCCTAATAATTTAATTACTTCCACATGAAATAGCATTATGTTACGTTAAGTTTAGGTATTTAATATGTTATTGTATCTTTTGGTTTTTTTCCTCAAAAACTGTATAGATAATGTTGTCATTAAGAAACTGATACTTCTATTATAATAAGTATATTTTTCTTGTTTTTACAGAACGAGACTTTCAAAATAGTTCAGACTATAGAGAGAGGTGTTGTCGATCTAACATTCGTTCCTGCACAGTGGAAAACTAAGGAAATTCTATGGTGGCCACCGAGAAGTACTTTAGTACTCCTTGAAATTATAAAAAGATGAAAATTCAAGGCCTGGACCAGGGTGGTACACCCTAAATTGTACTTTAAAAAGGGAACATTAAATAAACATAAAGAAAATTACGTTGTTTTTTTTAGATGCTAGCTGTACCGGTATTTCCTAACTGACTACCTCTGAGAAAAATTGTCGAAAATTGGAATCTTAAAAAGTCTCGAAAGGTATTAATTTATTATTAAAAAAAAATCTTGGAATTCTCTTAATAAATCTTCTTCATTTTTAGGTAAGTACCAGAAACATATAAAACAACAATATTAATTTTGTCGCAACCATATTAGTCCCGAAAATGGGTAGGTTATAAGAAGATTTTTGTAGCAGGGCATTTTTGTACCTACTCAGCCTAATGTCATCAAACACACTGACCTCTATTTATAAAGGCTTTTTTGTATTGTTTTGTTAATATGTGCAATTATTATTTATTGTTACTTTAATTTAGATCCGTCGTAAATTTGAAATTTTATTTTATTTCAACTATGTGACGTATATTTTTATTTTGTTAATGACATTTTATTCTTTTCTGCTGCAGCATTGTTACTTTTATCTTAATTTTTGTAATATGAGTTATGTCTGAAATAAATTAATTTCATTTTATTTATTTATTTATTAATAAATATAACATACGGAACCCGTCGCGTCCAATATTCCATTCGCGCATGCCGACACTTGGATACATGCTGTTATTCGAGTGTATGGTAAACACCTGACTAATAGGGGAAAAGTGAATCTGTATGCAGCATAAAGCATTAAATTTTTGTTAAATAACTTCACAAAGTAACTGATTATGTTATAGTGGGTGATATGTTCTCTCTTAAAATGCAACGGTTGTATAGTACACGTGTGGGCTATTATTCAGAAAACTTACAGCTAATAGGGTACTGCACTACTAAGCGCTCAATAACAGTGACTTTGTGGCGTGTTTGTGGTGCTTAATAGAATTACTGTACAGAAAAAAGCATTATAGTTGGCCACGTTTTTTTCGAAACAGCTGTTGCAGCACAGGTGAATACTAATAAGTCTTTATAAATGCTTAGATTACCGCTGTGGGCCTTAAGTGACAATTTATAATGCAGTTCTGTGCTACTTGGGTGCCGGTTTCCTCACAATGTTTTCCTTCACCATTTTGAGAGCAGTGGTGATGAAATTGTTTACACGAAGTAAAGCGCCTGCTTGGGTTCGAACTCACGACCAACAACTCGTATGTCGATACCACTGGGTCACCACTGCTCAAAACCCCGCTAATTTCTGCAATTTGTAGGTCAGTCAGTCACCCTAATTGAGTAAGATACTATTAATCTCAATCTGTATCATGTAGAAGGAAATTGCCAAACCATTGCTCCATTTGTTCTAAAAATTCAACTGCTCACCAGCGTTAATAATGCAATGAATGTCGTTGAACTGTCAAAATGACAGCTGTTCGTCCGAAATACCCGGCACGTTGTATGTCGATACAAATAATGATTTGCGGTCGTAACAAATCTATACTTAATATTATAAAGCTGAAGAGTTGGTTTGTTTGAACGCGGTAATCTCAGGAACTACTGGTCCGACTTGAAATATTATTTTTGTGTTAGGTAGTCTATTTATCGAGGAAGGCTATATAACATCACGCTACAACCAAAAGGAGCTGAGCAGTAATGAAAAATGTTGCAAAAACGGGGAAAACCGCGCGGGTGCCTAGGCGATTGGACGCGACGACGGGAAGGGTCGGGGAACAAGAAATTTAACACGGACGAAGTCGCGGGCAGAAGCTAGTACATACATAAACTTACGCCGTTTTCCCCATGGGGGTAGGCAGAAACTACAGAACGCCACCTGCGATCTTTAAATACTCCTTATGCCTCGTTTAAGTTCATACATCTGGTCATACATGCACGCTGCGCGCCGTAAGGACCGATGTAAATACAATAATTTCATTACACAGTGCCATTATACTGGCCAGGATCACCACGATTGTAAAAAAGCTTCCAGTCTAACCGGATGCAGCTAAGTACCAGTATTTTACATGGTGTGACTGCACATCTCACCTCACCTCCGCTTCTCTTAGTTGTAGCGTGATGTTATATAGCCTATATCCTTCCTCGATAAATAGGCTACCCAACATAAAAACAATTTTTTCGATTCGGACCAGTACTTCCTGAGATTACCGCGTTCAGTCAAACAAACAAGCAAACAAACTCTTCAGCTTTATAATATTAGTATACCTAGATGTATGTTATTCCGTGCATAGTTTCAAATTAATCCGACGTTTTGAAAGAAGTGAAAATCACGTTCAAAGATTTCGTTACATATATAGATACATACATACATACTAGGCTAATAAAAACGTATTAATGAAATTGGTTTGTAGTCAGTTAGAACTCAAGCAAGCGCTTTACTTTGTGTAAATAATTTCATCACCACTGCTTTCAAAACGGTGAAGGAAAACATCGTGAGGAAACCGGCATGTCTTAGAACCAGAAATTCGAAGACATGTGACATCTACCAACCCGCACTGGGCCCGCGTGGTAGATTACGGCTCACTCCCTCTCACCAAGAGGAGACCTATGTCCCAGCAGTGGGAAGAATATAGGCTGATTTTGTATACTCAATTAGATAAGTGGCTGAATTAAATCATTAGTAACATTGATCGGTTACGAAATGGGCGCAAGGGCGAGCGGCACGCTGCCAACTAATTGTGTATTGACAGCGATCGATCTATTTAAGTACCAATGTCAATATTGATTGTAGACGAGTGACAGCTAATGCAGGATCAGAAATGAAGAGATCTCTAGGAGAACCAAGGTAACGGACATAATAATAATATCTTAGGGCAACCAGCACAACGTTATCTAATCCCAAACTAGGCAGAACCTGTACAACTGATAAACATTCTTATATATTTCTAAATACATATATAATTTGATACATAAATTACACCCAGACAGAACAAATAATTGTGCTCATCACACAAAGATTTGTCCTGGGTGGGAATCGAACCCACGACCTCAGTCTTAGCAGTCAGGGTCACTAACCACTAGACTAACAGGCCAGTCTGCAGGTCAGTACTGTACACATCGTCATTTCACGCAGAGTGGAGGAAACACCAACAGTATCTTGAGGGTATTTGATGAAAAGATACGGATGGCATTTAGGTATTTGATACGGATGGGCGTACCATGGGTAGGTTTATCAAGCTTCATGTATTAAAAGGGGGTTGATGAAACTATCTGTGGTCGATATATTGTCATCTTTTTTTTTGTTTTCTTATTATATACCAACATAGTTTATAAGCTAATTTAGACACTAATGTGTCAAATGTAATCTATACTATAATATTATAAAGCTGAAGAGTTTTGTTTGGTTGAACGCGCTAATCTCAGGAACTGCTGGTCCAAATTGAAAAAATCTTTTTGTGTTGGTTAGCTTTATTGAGGAAGGCTATATAACATAACGCTACGATCAAAAGGGGCAGTGCAGCAACGAAAAATTGTCGGAAACTGGCAGGCAATTCGATGCGACGGGGAGCAAAAATTTGACGCGGACGAAGTTGCGGGCAGAAGTTAGTAATAATAATACCATAAGTATAGATTAAAAATCGGATTGGATGGCGAGAAATCGTGAGGCCAATCACATCAGCCCCTAGACAAGAAATTTCATGAGGACCACGACCGCTCTGACAAGAGTGTACGAAGAAGAAGAAAAATACTATTACTCAAATAAAGAAAATACTATTACTCAATTTTTAACACGCTTTTATTAGCTTGGTATGTATAGATGTATGTGTCTATAATCTACTATAGTGGGGTCATTTTAACAGGTAACATTTGACGTCTGTCAGTTCATATGAAATCGTAAAATTACTCGTATCGGTCATTATTACAATAAATATGTAATCGTAATTGAAAAACGTTAAGCAATTGTGCAGTAGTAACAAAACGAAAAAAAAAAAATATTTTATGCCCGCCGTTACAAGGTTACGTTGTTGAATTTTGATGAATTGTCAAATGTTAACTATTAAAATGACTCCACAATAATTACTACATGCTTGGAAAATCACACTATTCTGAGAGAAGTTATGCATTACAATCAATGAGTGAACAATACATCATCCCCTGTTTTCCTACCCTTAGGGTTGAAATTTTCTTTCCAAATTTACATGGGACCCCCTTCAGGATATACCCTTTTCAATAAAAAAAGAATTACCAAAATCGGTCCACTATGTAAATCACTCGCGTGGTCATACATAAAAAAAAACCAAAAAAAATATACGCGTCGACTTGAGGACCTCCTCCGTTTTTTTGTCGGTTAAAAATGAACTTAAAGGGTTGTTTTCATGATTATAATTCTGTAAGGTCAAATTAAATTAGCTGTCAGTGCTTTACCCACGTGTTGGGTATCGATATAGAAAACTAATTGAATAAACAACAAAACACAACAATTTCTTTATTTCATCTCCTGCGATCGTCGTTCGATGGACGGAGCGGTTTTTATATTTTTTCATGGAACAAAACATTTTTAACGAAATCTCAAAAACTAAATAACAGCCGTTCGGTTGCCACGCCAGGATATCCCGTGAAATTCTTTTTATTTTTTGCTGTGTGTTGAAATATTTTAAATAAAGTAAATTAATATGTATGTTAGAGATAACTTTACGCATAAGGCATTGCTTCGTCACTTATTTTAATCGTTATTCAAATGGCAACACCGTGCAAACGTCAAAGACAACTGACTGCTTGTCAATGTCGAAACTGTCAGTGTCAGTGTTGTGTCTATCAGTAGTGCGTTCGATTTGAGAGCTCTCTTGCTCCCGAGACAGCGCCTGCGCCGGTCGTGCGCACTGATTTATAATAACACAACATGGCGGACATCAATATCGAGCACGCGGACGATAATCCATTTGAATCTGCGACAGCAGCGGTGGGATCGTCTCCAAAATCACCATGCGCGTCGACCGCGATGCCAGCTACTCAAAATCAAGGATATTTTACGCCGGGATATCAAGACCAAGAAAATATGGCGGCTGGGCCTTCAACATCAAATGACGACGTACTTGGCACGCCTACACCCGAAACGTGGGCTAAATTTTTTCAAAATATGATGGCGGGCCTCCAGAACTCTAACCAAAAACCCTCTACGAGCACCGTGGAGCCAAGGAAGTTGAAGGCAAGTGAGATCTATCTACCGCCGTTTGATCCGGACGATTGTCAGTTTACCGCAGCCCAGTGGTGTGAAGAGATTGAACATCATAAGAAAAACAACTCGTGGACGGATTATGAAACTAGGAACGCTGTATTTACTCACTTACAAGGACGTGCGAAGAAGTGGGCTGCGCGTTCCTATCCTTTGTGCAAGACATGGGAAGACTTAAAGGAGCGACTCACTCGACAGTTCGTTGCAACGAGGAGATTCTACGACCTGTTCCGTGATATGGTGGACTACAAGAGTGACCAGGCAGCTACGTACATCGAGTATTCTACCAACAAGCTGGCGCTGATAGATCGACTGGATACTGGTTGGGGTGAGTCCAACAAAATTGAAGTGGTTATCTCCGGCATCATGGATATTCAGGTACGCACAGACATGCTTAAAAATACTCCAACAAATTTTGTGGCACTTGATAGACATTTGAGCACGTATCCTAGCATTAATAACCTTAAGCGTAATTTTGATAAGTCGCGGAGTGAAAATGAACCTTCTTATTCTAAGCGTCCTAAAATTAGTGAGAAATCTACAGATCGGCGTTGTCATTATTGTAATAAAATAGGTCATCTGAAACGGCACTGCTCACTACTGCGTAATAACAATAAAAGTGAAAGTAGCACTCACCCTCGGGTGTCTCCTGATAAACCTAAAGATAAGCCACCTGCTATGCAATGTTCCTACTGTCATAAACCTGGGCATCCTGAATCTACTTGTTTCAAAAAACAGCGAGAAGAAAAATTAAAAGATTTTAAAGACCCTAAATTGCTAACAAAATCGGTAAATGTTTGTTCACCCTCTAATGATTCTTTGATTGAAATATGTTTAGGTGGCTATAGTCTACAGGCATTGATCGATAGTGGCTCAGAGTGCTCTCTAATTAAAAAAGAAATTGCAGATTGTTTACCTGATAAAAAAGAAACCTCGTTTACCCGCCTCACAGGTATCGGCTCAGTACCATGCTTTTCATTTCGGCAAATAACCACATTTGCTGAATTTGACGGACTCCATACTGAGATAACGTTCGTTATTGTTGATTCACATTTGTTACCGCATGACGTAATCCTTGGTAGGGAGATATTTAAAACACCTGGTTTAATTTTTACCCTCAATAGTGACGGTGCTAAAATACTACGTGACGTCAATGTCAATACGTGTCTTGTTCAAAACACGAATGTGGAGTTTGATAAAATTAACACCGATTTGACAGAGCAATATGATATCGATAGGTTAAAGTCTATATTAAAACGATACGAAAGTAACTTTGCCAGCGGGAATTCTAGATCAACTGTCAGTACAGGAAAGATGCAAATAAAACTTAAGAATCCTGATAAAATCGTACAGCGACATCCATATCGGTTGGCTCCCTCCGAGCGAGTCATAATGCGTAAGATAATAACAGACTTAGAGAGCAAAGGCATAGTGCGTGAGAGCTCTTCACCTTTTTCGAGCCCTGCGCTACTTGTTAAGAAGAAAGACGGGTCCGATCGTCTTTGTGTAGATTATAGGGAGCTTAACTCCAATACCGTGCGTGATAGTTATCCTTTGCCGTTGATATCGGAACAGATTGATGCCCTCGGTCAGGCATCTTATTTTTCAAGTTTGGACATGGCCTCAGGCTTCCACCAGATTTTAATGGCATCTCATGACGATATCGAAAAGACCGCGTTTATTACCCCGGATGGTGTATGGGAATATTTGAAAATGCCCTTTGGACTCTGTAACGCACCTTCCGTTTACCAACGAGCCATCAATAAAGCGTTAAAAGGGCTAAAAGACCAAATAGCGCTCGTCTATATGGATGATGTCCTTGTATTTTCTAAAACGAAGGAAGAAGCGTTCCAGAGTCTAGAGCAGGTATTGTCTGCTTTATCAGAAGCTGGTTTCACTTTTAATTGGAAAAAGTGCACCTTTCTGAAGTCCTCGGTCGAGTACTTGGGTTACGTTGTGAGTGGTAATCATATCAAACCAAGCCCTAAAAAGATAGAAGCTTTAGCCAATGCCCCCTTACCGAGTTGTGTAAAGGAACTACGACAATTTAACGGTCTCGCTGGATACTTTAGAAAGTTTGTTCCCAACTTTTCCTCTATCATGGCACCCCTATATGCCCTTACTAAAAAGGATGCAAAATGGGTTTGGACTGCCGAACATACAAAGGCTCATGCGGCTGTAATAGGATATCTGACTTCCGCACCCGTATTGACTATATTCGATCCTAGCAAACCAATCGAACTGCACACGGATGCGAGCTCGATTGGATATGGGGCAATTTTATTTCAAAAGGTTGACAATCAGCTAAGAGTCGTCGGTTATTTTAGCCAAAGAACGACCGAGGTCGAGAGTAGGTACCACAGCTATGAGCTGGAAACATTGGCGGTATTTAAAGCGCTAAAACATTTTCGGCACTATCTGCTTGGCAGAGAATTCAAGGTCGTTACAGATTGTAACGCCTTGAAGGCATCACGTCATAAGCGTGAGCTTTTACCTCGCGTTCATAGATGGTGGGCGTTCATGCAAACTTTCAACTTTGAAATCGAGTACCGAAAAGGCGAAAGAATCCCACACGTAGACTACCTAAGTCGTAACCCCACTAAGTGCAGGGAGGTGAATATTTCACGTGTAAGTGACGAATGGTTACAGGCCGAACAAAAGTTAGACCCTGATATAAAGCGAATTATTGAATCAATCGAAAACGACACGATTGATGCTAACCTTAGGTCGTCATACACCTACAAAGACAGTCTACTTTATAGGAACTTCCAGGTTGATGGTAAAACATTAAGTCGAATAATAGTCCCCAAAAACTTTCGTTGGCAAATAATTCAGAGGTTTCATGACGAATTGAAACACCTAGGCTGGGATAAAACTTTGTCTAAAATTAGAGAACACTTTTGGTTCCCCAATATGAGTTCGTCCGTCAGGAAATATGTTGACCATTGCTTGCCATGTAAAATAAATAAAAACCCTTCTGGAAAAAGGCAATCTGCTTTGCACCCGATTGACAAAATTGCAGAACCATTCCACACTATTCACGTCGATACGAGTGGCAAATTAACCGGTGGAAGGGTTTCTAAAGAATATGTGATTGTTATGGTAGACGCTTTCACTAAGTTTTGTTATTTAACCGCTGTTAAAGATTTAACTTCACGGTCGGCCTGTGAAGCTCTTCGAAATTTTGTTCACATATTCGGAACACCCAAGCGAATTATCTCCGATCAAGGCACTTCTTTCACCGGGAAAGACTTCCAAAATCTTTGTAGGGAGTGGTCTATTGAATACCACGAAATCGCCAGTGGTATTTGCCGTGCAAACGGACAAGTGGAACGGATGATGTCCGTACTGACTAACTGTTTCACAGTCGCTGAAAATCATGAGAACAGATCGTGGAAATCTGTTATTGGTGAAGTCCAACTCGTTTTGAATTGCACCGTGTCCAAAAGTACGGGCAAAAGTCCATTTCAGTTGTTATTCGGTTGTAACAAAAGCCCACCCAGGTTAAACTGTCTCACAACGGGTCTTAATATTCACGATGAACAAGATTTAATAGAAACAAGGCAAGCGGCTAAGAATAGGATGGACGAGCAGGCAACGAAAGATAAAGTACGCTTTGACGCTAATAAAGCCGTGATTCGGCCGTTTGTAGAAGGTGATCTAGTGCTAGTTCAAAAAAAATCCCCGCGTCATTAACAAATTGAGCGAAAAGTTTAGCGGTCCTTGCAAAATCACGAAAGTTTGCGCAAACGAGCGTTACATGGTTGAGCCGTTATCTGGGGGACGGGGCCAATATGTGTGTCATGAACGATTGCGTGAATATCCAGCTAGCCTACCAGAATTGTCCGATTGTCTTGGTCCGGTAGAATCTAAGGATGATTAATTTACTTTAATTTGAAAAATTGCTGGGTATTGTCGCTACAGCCTCTCTTGTTAATTGGTACCGATTATTGAACTGCAAATTATTGTACAATTGTGTTTTAAGTTGTGTTGGAAATGTTGAAATGAAGAACTCTTATGTTTGTTGTTTTGTTGATTAAGAACTTTAATCAATAAACTTAAGACTATTGTTGATTTATAAAATGTTTCATTTATATGCTGGAAGCTGTCACGCTTCGGTAGAAGTATGGATTGAAAGCCTTATCGCTTTGTCCTGATGAACTGTTGAAAGTCGCTACGCTTTGCAGTGAGGTTGCGCTGAGTCATGTACTGACCCATGAATATTGCTGGAAATGAAAGTAATGTTTGCTGAAAGCTTCAACGCTTTGCGTTTAAATGAGAGTAATGTCTGCTGAAAGCTTCAACGCTTTGCAATTAAATGGGAGTAATATTTGCTGAAAGCTTCACGCTTTGCTTCGAGTTCCATTGAGTGATAAGAAGGTTGAAAGTTGTTTGGAACGCTTTACCTGTATCTAATAGAGCCGTTTAGGCTAAACGTGATTTCAGGAAGCAACGCGAGAGCGCGTTGATGCGCAGAATGGCCGTGTTAGAGATAACTTTACGCATAAGGCATTGCTTCGTCACTTATTTTAATCGTTATTCAAATGGCAACACCGTGCAAACGTCAAAGACAACTGACTGCTTGTCAATGTCGAAACTGTCAGTGTCAGTGTTGTGTCTATCAGTAGTGCGTTCGATTTGAGAGCTCTCTTGCTCCCGAGACAGCGCCTGCGCCGGTCGTGCGCACTGATTTATAATAACACAACATGGCGGACATCAATATCGAGCACGCGGACGATAATCCATTTGAATCTGCGACATGTATTATTATTTTATTTTATACTAGCTTCTATGCCCGCGACTTCGTACGCGGATCCTGTTGTTTATGCCAGCGACAACGGGGTCGTCAAAATCGAAGATCTGAAACGTCTGATGTAGAATTCTAAGGCCCGGGGACGGGAAAACAACGGGATGAGCGAGACGATTGGAGTCGTTCCAGATCATTCATTTTTGTATGTCAATAGGAAATCAGCTTCACAAAATGTACAATTTTGAACCATACCTACGATGGCGGAATATGTGACGTAGTCAATCATAGGAGTGTACGTAAATGCACTCCGTTCCTTATCAACCCAAGGAAGGTCACCATGCCCTACGGCGATATCTTGAGACACATCCGATTCTTCAGATGATATCGACATTCTGTTCAGAGAATGTCGAAGGCGATCAGAATTCAAACGTTCGTTGCGCTCTTCTTCTGTCTCTTCATGCCGTACTCCAGCAATTCTTTCTCTCTCACTTTCTAAATGATTATGAATATTTTGTTGTGTGCGTGTTCGGGACAATGTATGATAATCTCGATCAGCAGTTAGTCGCGCATCACGTTCATCACTCGTTTCGAAAGACCTGTTAGTAGATGTGCGAATTCGCTGAGAACTCAAGCGTGATTCTGTATCGGTAAACGTCTCCGACTCGCGAGACAATGCGTGACGATCACGATCAGCGGACAGTCGCACATCATGTTCCGCACTTGTCTCTAGAGACCTAGCAGTAGATGCGTAGATACGCTGAGAACTCAAGCGCAATTCTCTATCAGTGAACGTCTCCGACTCGCGAGACAATGCGTGACGTTCACGATCAGCGGACAGTCGCGCATCATGTTCCGCACTTGTCTCTAGAGACCTAGCAGTAGATGCGTAGATACGCTGAGAACTCGAGCGCAATTCTTTATCCGTAAACGTCTCCGACTCGCGAGACAATGCATGACGTTCACGATCAGCGGACAGTCGCGCATCATATTCTTCACTGGTCTCTAGAGACCTGGATGTAAATGCATAAATACGCTGAGAACGCAAGCGAGCTTCGCGATCCGAAGATGTTTCTACAGAGCGAGTTGCAGCCTGATGTTCTCAAACAGCATCAAGTCTATCCTGACGCTCTTCGGTAGATTCTTGGGATCTTATGATCCTCAATCTTTTAGCTCCTTTGGAACGTTGGGACAGATGTGACCTTTTTCTAGGCATGGTTATAGTTTTATTCTGAAGATACCTGATTAATTAAAATCTAAGTGACTGCTCCCCTGCGTTACCGGGTAGGCTACCGTGTACGAAGATAAATGGAAAAAGAAATTAAACACTCAAATAACATAAGCCCGAAGGCATATTTCTTCGATGAAATAAAATAATAAATGGGAGTTTTAGCAAGTATAGTCAAATTTTCAATGATTTATAGAATTTTCATCGAAAATCAGTCCTAAACTGTTACCGCCTTCACCGCGTGGAGGTACGCCCAGCTTATGTTATTTTATAATTATACAGTGAAATTAGTGATAGTTTTGATTTCCACACCAGGTGTTCCAGATCTACAATCTTTATACGTCAACAGAGAGTGCTCATCAGGCTGAACAACTCTTGCTAAGACGTCACTCCTATATATGTTATAGTGTAGCTGGGCTCTTGGAGTTCCACATCAGCTGTTCCAGATCGTCAAATTTTATACGACAACCAAGAGTGCTTATCAAATTGAACAACTCTTGCTAAGACGTCATTCCTATATATATTATAGTGTAGATGGGCTCTTGGAGTTCCACATCAGCTGTTCCAGATCTTCAAATTTTATACGACAACAGAGAATGCTCATCAGGTTAAACAACTCTTGCTAAGACGTCATTCCTATATTTGTTATAGTGTAGCTGGGCTCTTGCAGTTCCACATCAGCTGTTTCAGATCTTCAAATTTTATACGACAACAGAGAGTGCTCATCAGGTTGAACAACTCTTGCTAAGACGTCATTCCTATATTTGTTATAGTGTAGCTGGGCTCTTGGATTTCCACATCAGGTGTTCCAGATCTTCAAATTTATTCTCTTAGCAGAAAATGCTTATCACGTGAAACAATTTTTGCTATGGTACTATTTTTGTATCTCTTATAGTTTAGCTGGTCTGTTGCAGTTCTGCATCAGGTGTTCAAGTTTCCAAGATAAATTATAGCCTATATGTTGCCCAGACAAAAAATCATTCAAATCCGTCCAGTAGTTCCGAAGATTAGCGTGTACAAACAAACAGACAAACAGACAGATTTTTTTTTTGGTTTCGTGCTCTATTACTGTTTCTAAACCCCCCTCAATTATTTTTTTTTTAATATATTCAATGTACAGACACAGTTTTTTACTGTTTTATTATATGTATAGATATAGATTTTTGTCGGCTGTATGTTGTTGATTCGCGACCGTGTGTTTACAAAATCATAATCATTTAAATCATCAATACAATCCTCTAAGTTGTCTGGGATTAAATATTATACATAATGGAAAAATACATTGTAGGCCTTGTAGACTGTAGACAATTTTCTATTTTATTAAGTACTTGGTGACTAGTTACTTGTTGACAGTCTAACACTGTTCTCCCATACCTATTAACACTGTAATTTGAAACCACTGTATAATGGAAAAATTAAATTTCGCGGGCAATGTTAGCGCATCTTTAAACTTACAAGAAATTAAGAAAACTGCATGTTTTCTCAAGCTGTAAAAACCGTGCGAAACAGGATCGGGTCGTGAGTATAAGATAGAGTAATTTTTTTTTTTAGTTACCTTCTCAATAGTTAAAGGCATATCTTCGTGAACTCCGCCGAAGACCTCGAACCCCCACGGCTCATCCACGTCGCGAGATAAACGAACATCTAGCGCCATCTGTTGGACAAAAGACAAAGTATACTTATTAATTTGAATAGATAAAAAAAGAACACGTGTGCAATTCACACGTGGTAGAAATGAAACCTTCAAAAATATTGGCTTCATGATAATGAGACGATTAAAACAAATCACCCAAAAATTTTACCATTGAAATGTACGTAAGTCATATTCACACATTTCATCATCAGTGCAAAACACAAAAAAAATGCCGATTTTGGTGTCACGTGACCTCAAATTCCCGGTTCAATAACCGAGCTAGCTAGCTATCTTTCTACGAAAATAAGAAACACTGTATAATGCTTCCTATCTCATTTGCTCCCACGTTAAATCATATGAATTTATGTGTCTTTTTACTGTCGCTTTTTCGTTTCATAGACTTTCAAATCACAACGGTGCTAAAGAAGTTTTTTTCAAAAGAAATTAAAAAGATCAACATTCAGCATAGCTAACGGACATTCTGCCTCTCGCTTTTCCCGTGTAAACAATTGACGTGTTGTGTGGCGAGCATCACCACCGCTGGCGCCATCATGATTTCAGTCGAAAGACATCCACTGCTGGACATAAGCGTCCCTCAATGTGGGGGGGTTTGCCATAATCACCACGCTTGTCAGGCGGGTTGGCGATCGCAGTATGGTAGTAAAATGCATAGAGAACGCTGCGGCCCATCGTCTAGTAAGTCCCTGAGTCGCCTTCTACGACATCCACAGAATGAAATGGGATGGTGCTATTCTGTACGTCTACCACACGGTGCGCCGCTGCTGCCTCCGAGTTGAATATTATTGTTATTTGAACTCGTTTAATTCCTACGAAAAAGAGAGGTAAAAATCTGTCGTCACCCTACAGAGCCCCGCATGCAGAGTTTTAAGGCTGGTTAGTGCGTAAGGGCGCGATCCCAGACAACAGGCACGCTCGCGACGAGGCTCCCCCCAAGCCATGCAGCTCTCGGCACGGCAACCTTAGCCTGGGTGTATGTTGTTCATACTATACAGTTCTCCAGACCGTATTTCGGCTACGGCGGCCAATCTCAAAGGAGACTAGCCATTGACGCGGGAGATATTATAGTGCTCAATTGTGTGCGCAGACACAGGAGCACTCACTGTTCCCTCACTCACATAGTCCGATGGGACAGCAATCCGACACGACCGGAGAGAGATCAGGCGCAGGACCAACGGCACACTGCCATCGCCAACTTCCAAACTCCGGGCTGCTACTAAGAAATTCCTAATGGAAGCGAGCGAGTGTTCGTACTACACAATGGAAAACAATGTTATCCTCGAGAATTTCACTTAGTCGCCTTTTACGACACCCACGGGAAGAAAAGGGATGGTTCTATTCTACTACCACACGGGGACGCATAGTTGAATATGGAAGCTTTTCTTCAAAAGGCCCTTCCAGACATCGCCTTGCTCACATAACATTCTAATCCATACTTTCCATACTTTTACTTATTATATAATATACTAGCTTCTGCCCGCGACTTCGTCCGCGTCACATTTTCGCTCCCCTGACCCTTCCCGTCGCATCGATTTGCCTGCTAGTTTTCGTCCATTTTTCGTTGCTGCTCGCTCCTTTTGAGTTATACTGAGTCACCCTTAAAAGATATACTCTCCCGGACTTTTTTTTAGAAGTTTTTAAAAGGAACAATTCCGTCATACATGATTTTTGCGTTACTTTAACCGTTTACGCAGCGCACGCAACGGAAACTCTCAAAAGGAATAAATTTTCCCCGTTTTTGCAACACTTTTCATTACTGCTCCGCTCCTCTTTGTTTTAGCGTGATGTTATATAGCCTATAGCCTCCCTCAGTAAATAGGCTACCCAACACAAAAATAATTTTTCAATTCGGACCAGTAGTGCCTGAGATTAGAGCGTTCAATCAAACAAACAAACAAACTCTTTAGCTTTATAATATACTAGCTTCTGCCCGCGACTTCGTCCGCGTCAAATTTTTGCTCCCCTGACCCTTCCCGTCGCATCGATTTGCCTGCTAGTTTTCGTCCATTTTTCGTTGCTGCTCGCTCCTTCTGAGTTATAGTGAGTCAACCTTAAAAGATAGACATATGCTCTCGCGGACTTTTTTTAGAACTTTTTAAAAGGAACAATTCCGTCATACATGATTTTTGCGTTACTTTAACCGTTTACGCAGCGCACGCAACGGAAACTCTCAAAAGGAATAAATTTTCCCCGTTTTTGCAAAAATTTTCATTACTGCTCCGCTCCTCTTAGTTGTAGCGTGATGTTATATAGCCTATAGCCTCCCACGATAAAGAGGCTACCGAAAACAAAAAGAATTTTTCAATTCGGACCAGTAGTTCCTGAGATTAGCGCGTTCAATCAAACAAACAAACAAACTCTTCAGCTTTATAATATTAGTATAGATAATATATATAATATATATAATAATCATTAATAATTAATAATAATTAATAATATTAATAATTTAATCATATTAATAATATTAATAATTTAATCATATTAATAATTTAACAATTAATAATATTAATAATTTAATAATTAATAATATTAATAATTTATTTAATATTTTAATAATAATAATATATAATAATAATAATCCATATCCATACTTCCATACTAATATTATAAATGCAAAAGTAACTCTGTCTGTCTGTCGGTCTGTCTGTCTGTCTCACTTTCCTGCTCAAACTACTGAACCGATTTAAATGAGTTTTGGTATACAGATAGTTTAGAGCCTGAGAAAGGACATAGGCTACTTTTTATCCCGGTAGTACGTTCCCGCGGGATAATTTCCGACTTCCACGCGGGCGTAGCCGCTGGCAAAAGCTAGTAATATATAATGTTTGGACTTTAACCTCTAAGTCCCAGAGATACCACATTTGGTATAGATACAATGGTTTTTAATTGTGTCTGTAATTACGGTATTCAATGGGTTAAAAGAGACCATGACCTCTGAGTTTGTTTCGTCATTTCTGTTCAGGGATTAGTCAGCTAAAAAATGCCGGCACTAACTAGTTTTAAAATATTGACGTGTAAAAGTGTCTTAAAAGATTTACTTACATTAATAAACATTTCTGCTAAACTATATGATAATAATCTACACTAATTATACAGAGGTAAAGTTAGAAAGTTTGTTTGCAGGAAGTTATCAATAAAACTACTTTTCGTATTTGGAAAAATCTGTTTGCATTTGATAACCCAATTCTTGAGGAAGGTTATAAGCTATTTAACATCTTACTACGTCCCTTAGCGGCTGAGCAAAATGAAAAAGAGTTGGAAAGAACACAAGGTCTAAACGAAGTTCTAGAGCGGGTGGGCAATAGATTGCGACGCGACCGGTCGGGAGACAAAATTTTACGCGAACGAAGTCGCGGGCATAAGCTAGTTCAATTTAAAATCACACTTTTTTCTAGCCATATTACCTTTCACACATTAAATCCATCGTTTTTGTATATCATCGTTACATTTTTAACACTTTTGGAGACGTTAAGTCAAGCAAGTCAGAAGTTTGTAAGTATGACCTTGAAACGTGCAAAAAAAGCTGATGATGGTGATGAAAAATTAAAGAAAACATGGAATTACCTTTACATATCTCTTCACAAGCGAAGTGAAACACGGTTAAAATGTAAATAACTAATTGTTTTAACACCCTCGTTCCATTTAAACACTTTAGACAGACATTACGTGAATTCAGAAGAATGTAGAATGACCTTGAAACGTGCAAATACTAACGATGGTGATGAAAAACTAAGGAAAATGTTTAATTACCTTCACATATGTCTTGACAAGCGAACTGAGCCACGGTTAAAATTTAACTAACTGTTTCTTTTGGCAATGGTTCACGTTGACACCAATTTTTCTAGTTATCTGGGCTAGAGACCTACATTTCACTGGCTGATCGAAGACCCAGAATTAAATTGTTTGTACATACTCATCAATTGATTCATTGTGAAAGTATTTTCTTAGTAATAGTTAGCACCCTTATTGCGTAACATAGTATTAATCAGAATCATTAACCGACTTCAAAAAAGGAGGTGATTCTATGTTCCACTGTTTTTTTTCTTTATGTATGTTCACCGATTTCTTCGTCAACTGTGAACCGATTTCAAAACTCTTTAATCTATACTTCTTACTTCTTCTATATTATATATAATATTATAAAGCTGAAGAGTTTGTTTGTTTAATTGAACGCGCTAATCTCAGGAACTGCTGGTCCGAATTGAAAAGTTCTTTTAGTATTCGGTAGCCTATTTATCGAGGAAGGCTATAGGCTATATAACATTATGGTACAACCAAAAAGAGTGGAGCAGTAATGAAAAATGTTGCAAAAACGGGGAAAATGGCACGGGTAGGCGATTCGACGCGACGGGAAGGATCGGGGGAATAAGAAAGTTTTTTTTTGCAATAAGACACAATATAGTGACCTTATTGGTGATGTTCTTCAGATAGGTCAGGTGCGTAGTACTCTCAACCAGCGTGCGTGTATGACCAGCACCCCTAGCCAAGTTGATAAACTGCAATCGTTAACGCTAGTCGCTCAACGTTAAGTCACGTGGTTAGAACAAACGAATAGAAAATTCGTAGCCAAATTCACATCGTTCAAAATGATAGAATGCTTTTTATCGTTTCTACAATGTTCAACGCTACATCCTTTGTTATAATGTGTCGTTTTTCTAAAGACATTGTAGAATGAGCGCGCGTCAACATGGCTACCAACTTATCGTTTTCTACAATTGCTGACACCGAGGCGTTACCGATTGGAGAACGGAATTCGACACGAAACGCAGATGTATGAACGTAAACGAGGCAAAAGGAGTGTGTGACGATCGTAGCAGGTGGTTTAAAGTTTTTGAAAATATTCAAATGCTATTCTATTTTATCTAGAGACCATTTTGTATTTTTTTTTATTGAATAATATGCAGATTATAGCCAAGTTTATTGTGTATTACTAAGATTCAGGATATCATTTGTAATTAATGAGTTATCAGTATTTTCGTGAAATGTTCCAATAATGAATTAAAAATTTCCTGATAATCTAAGAACTAATTGGAATATTTCTAAATAAGCCAGTAATGAAATCAAACAACCAATAAATTTAGAAACCTTAATGGTTTATTTATATTTAAAAAAATAAAAGAAATCAGTTAAATCTTAAAATAATTAGGTGCGTCACACTAATCTCGGTTTACTCTTGGAATGACATTTGAGTCGCATAAAGTAAGCAAGTCTTTTTTCTTTAGGCTTGATATCTTTGGTCGCTGGTGGTACTTATATCGTAAATTTAGTTCAACATTTACACCACCTCTGCCTCTCATTTTGTTGTGCACATTTAAGCACTTCATCGTTGCACTTGGATCATAGGTGTCGTTATAAAAAATTTAGTATGGAGAAGTATTTTTGCGATGTCATTCCACACAACACGATCACCGTCATTACGAGCACTGAAAATTTCGGGAATCAAGGAAGTGACACAACATTACTCTTTAACAATGTATTCATTGCTTTTCGAAGTATTCTCCGCGAAATTTGACACATTTTTCCATACGATGGAACCAATCATTGAAGCAACCATTCCATTCGGAAGTTGGGGTCTCCAAAATGGCCGTTTTATGGCGTTGGCGTCCACAGCTTCTTCAGGTGATGAAAATCTCTGACCACGTAATTGATTCTTTATTTTAGGGAAAGTATAGAAATCATTAGTGCTTAGGTCTGGGCTGTACGGCGGATGGGCTAATAATTCTATGTTTTCTTGCTCTAAAAACTCTTTCGTTCTGTGCGTGGTGTGAGAATTCGCATCGTCGTGATGGAGGATGATGCGGCGGTTGCGGTTCTCTTTACGGAGTTCAGAAACGACCTGTGGTAAACAAATGCTAGCATACCATTCTGCATTAACCGTTCTTTGTCCCTCAAGAGGAATAGTCGCAACATGGCTGGTTTTGGAGACAACGTGGCCACCATTTTTTTGCAACACTCCGTGAACGAACAGTGTTTGTTGGCTTTAACTCATTTTCGAACACCCAAACTCGTGACTGGTTTTTTGTTTCGGGTTCGTACGCGTATATCCAGGATTCGTCACCTGATACGATGTTGTATACAGCATTTGAGGACCCTGCGTGGAATCTTTCGAGAGTTCTGACTCACCTTAACGCGAGCCGCTTTTTGCTCTTCACAGAGCGAATGCGGTATCCATCGGGAAAACAACTTTTTTACACCTAATAAAATTGTTCATGCAAGATTATTTGTATTTGACTCATGCCAATGTCTAAAGTTGCCTGAATTTCGGGGTATGTCACATGTCGATCTTCCTCAATCAGCTTACGCACAGCATCAACGTTTTCTTGGTGACAGCAATTTTTGGACGACCTTGACGGGGATCATCACTGAGCTTGACATGTCCACGTTGAAAATCAGCAAACCAGCGATAAATTGTGGTTTTGGATGGGGCTTCATCACCAAATGCAGAAATCATCCGGTCAACACACTGTCTTTGTGTTAAACCACTTCGAAAGTCATAATAAATCGTCGCTCTTGAATTTTCTCGACTCAATTCCATTTTCTCAATGAACAAGTTTGACAAAACCTTGTGACAAGACCGAGAATCTTTTTTTAAATAAAAAATGGTATTCGATTTTTAAAACCAAGGAGGTTTCAATTAAAAAGATTTTAATATGACAGGAACAGTGGAATTATTCCATTCCCGATACTTTTAGTGCAGCCTATGTATCATTATTTTGTGGACCTATGTTAGGTAAGTTTAAGTTATTTTCTTCATCCATTACAATTGACTGCAACAGCTGATCCGATTCGATACCTATAAACAAATAAGTTTTTTATAATACCTAGTTTTTAAATCAAACATTACAAGTAAACTAGCATTAAATTTTATGGGTGCGCTATCAAATTTAAACCCGCGACTTAGGAATCGGAAGGCGGGGCAAGCTACCACTCGACCAACTGTGCTCGAAATATACCTATGTAGATTCTCTAACTACATAGGTATATTTTTTGACTCACTAACTAACAGGTAAAGATTGTAAACACCACTTCAAGTACAGCAAACATACTTACGTAGGTATGTTTGCTAACAAGCACCTAAACTTTCGATTTTACAATATTAGTGGGATGGGATAGTTTCCATTTCACAAATGTAGGTGTTTTTGAAGTGTGCGAAACGCTAGCGATGACTTTTAAAGTCACACAAATATTATTATCAATACATATCTGGTTGACCGAGCTTTGCTCGGTATTTTTTGGTAAATCGTGTTTAACCAGTCAATTACCGTAATTACAGACACAATTAAAAAACCATTGTGTCGATGCCAAATGTGGTATTTCAGGGACTTAGAGGTTAAAATAATAAGTTTATGTTAAAGTTGATTATCGATAAAGTTGGTCATTGAAAACACGAATAAAACGACATTTTATAAAAATGAATCCTAGCTAGATCGGTTTATCGCCCCCGAAACCCCTTGCATACTAAATTTCATGAAAATCGTTGGAGCCATTTCCGAGATTCAGATTATATATATATACATATATACAAGAATTGCTTGTTTAAAGGTATAAGATAAGTAGTTTATTTAAGTCTCTACGATACTGTGAAACAGGCCTACAGGAAGGTAGTTACAAATTAAGTATTTATCTAGCTAATTAGGTACATACGAAGGTACCTAGGTACTTACAAAGGATGTGTTGCCCACTCATTTTCTCAACCGGTTTGGTCTGATGATCTTCTTGCTCTTCGATAACATTAAGCGCAGAACTTTCTTTACGAACAGCATTTAATTTTGTCTCTGGAATGAAAGGAAATTCCACCATACAACCACCACCTAGTAAGAAAAAAAGAAAAGCAAAATAGCTTTAAGCTACCTAAAGCTGCATTTTTAATCAGTTGTTTCTTCCTTTTCTATAATTTGAAAAAGGATTTACTCACAAAAGTATCCAGTTAGTTTAGGATTTAGTAGGTTACCTAGTATGTTGTAGGCAAGAAATAACCTACTACTTTGTTTAACTTAAGCAAAAAGTGACCCATACTAGTATTATAAGCTATCTGAAACTTCTTTTTTAGTCACCATTTCACTTTTTGTTAAATTATTTTAAAACATTCACACAAAAACGAAAAGTGAGGTTATGTTATGAAAAATAGTATTTGTATAAAACTTACCGTTAAACTCATCATGATCACTCTCTGAACTCCTTGTTATTGCTAATTTAAGCAATCTTTTAGCTCTGGAACTCATTTTTACAATTTATTTTATCAAATCTCAATCTCCGTCTGACCACTACACTGAGCGTTCAAAGCGCTACTGGCACATAACACGAATAAACAAATAATCAAGTGAAGAATTCAGAGCCATACTGGAACATTTGGAAATATTCGATTAATGAATTATGGCTGCACTTTAAAATTTAGGCTACCAGCAGGACATTTCTAAATAAACTGATACTGAAAACGAAGAGATCACTAAAATCTATATTTCTTTATCGGAATAAATAGTTTTCTGTCAAAGAGAAATGGCATTTGAGTTGTACCGTTAGTGATTTGGATAAAATATTCAATTCCCTACCATTCTACATACTCATCTCAAAACACGTGATTTTGGAAATGTTCCAGTAATGAATCCGACCGACGATATGTGTCACCATTTTACGAAAGTTAGAGGAATTGTTAAGGTATTGCTGGGAATTCACAATATGAATTAGTTTTAGCAGAAATGCTTAATGTGGCCTTTTTAGACCCCCTGGTCTTACGAATAAAATATTATCACTATTCTATTCTATTTTTCCATATGGCAATGGTGCCGATGTCAAAGAACTCAGGGGGTCTAAAAAGGCCACTTTGGTAGAATCATAAGAGGAAAATATTATGAATCATATTATAATCCGTAAAATGGTCACAAACTGACAATTCATAATATGTTCTGCGTACAATTCGTTTAACACAATTCATCTATTTGACAGTTTTGTATGGAGATTCGTAAAATGGTACACTTAATATGAATTGCTATAATGAAGTTTAATGTCAAATAGCAGAATCATAAGAAGTTAGTCAAGAGGATCATTTTACAAATCATATTTGGGATTTTGTGAAAAATTATAGTAATAATGGCAAATTTAGGCCTTAAGAAAATTTTCTTGAGCACGCTCGTGATATGTAGTCCATTTTAAGTCATCAACGAATTGTGGCACTTCGAAAAATGGACATAGCGTTTAGAGATGGGTCGTACTAGGTAAATTTTGTACTAGGTGCACCTAGTCCAAGTCCGTACAAATACTAGATCCAAATACCTATTCCACCTAGTCCACCTAGTCCATGAAATACGCATACTTTATAGATGCTGTCTTTGCGTACCACCGATACGCGTAGATTCGTACGTCAGCAGTAATAAATTGTACCTTCATAATTTCCGCAGGCTTAGGACTATCAACGTAAAATTAAAACATGTTGGCCTTTGTCCGTAAAATGATCACAAGCGACACTTCTTTTTTTGGGAACCATTTTTTAAAACAAAACTTGAGAGGTGTCAAGGGACACCCGGATGGAATGAAGTTCCTTTCCAGGATTCATGGTTGTTTTTTTTAAATTATTTATTATGTACAAAAAACCTGTATACACTCAACAAAAGTATTGTCTCTCTCTTTCTCTCTCTCTCTCTTTCTCTTGCTCTCTCTCTCTTTCTCTCGCGCTCTCTCTCTCTCCTTCTCTCGCTCTCTCTCTCTCTCCCTCTCCTTCTCTCTCCCCCTCTCTCTCTCTCTCTCTCTCCTACGTTCCAAAACAAAATATATACAGTCGAATTGAGAAACCACCTCCTTTTTTTTAAGTCGGTTAAAAAGTGTCGTTACAACTTTTTCTCTTAATTCCGTCTAGCCCCCTTTCGCAACGCGCCATAAGGAACTTCGTTCCAATAAACAAATTAATTAATGTCACAATAAAAATAGATCTAAGTTCTTAATGATTTATCAAAATTTTGTTACAAAAACCGATCACTAAATAATTCCGATAGTACGTGTTTGCGACGTCGCGCGTCGAGTCAAGTGAGATCACATTCGCATGAGTCCGTATTTGATACTAGATTGCATCATCATAGTCTTCATTAATTCGTCAAAGTACCTATTCTATAAAATACTCCTATTCCGGACTAGTATCGAGTCTCGAGACTAGTCCGACAGACAAGGATGGAAGGACTGCGGAATAGTGTAGTTAAAAAAGGACAGTATATATTTTAGCACAACGCAGTGCGTGTCATGTTACTTTTATGCCATTGAATTAGGGTTCAAATTCAAGTGACTGACACACGAATGATTTTGTCAAACATGAATGAGCTATGGCTATGCTGCTATCTCGCTTCGCCGCGTAGTCGGTACTTTTATTCGCGCGGACCGCGGCGCGGGTGCTGTGTACTGCGTAGGCACAGTGAGACTAGGTGGATCTAGTATTTTAAAAGTTGGAATAGGTGCAACCTAGTCTCTTTACATACCTATTCCCTGTACCTATTCTAGTATATACGCCTCATCTCTAATAGCGTTTCAAATGTGGGTCCTCCAGGTTTTTTGGGTTCTAAAGGCAAAATATATGTCGTGATAAGGTCCATGAGCTGGAGCCGTACATATGTACTGCCGCGCTGGCATGAGTAGGTACTACCTACCTTCAAGAATAGTAATGAAGTACTTAGTCAGTTTTATGGTAGTTCCAAATAGACACTACCATCTAGTGTTGTCATCATCATCATTTCAGCCGAAAGACGTCCACTGCTGGACATAGGCCTCCGCCAAGCTCCACCACTTCGAGTCTTCGACCGGTTTTGTGCTTCCCGCATCCAGCGGATTCCTGCGCCCTTTTTTTTTTTTTTTTTTTTTTGTTTTTTTTTTTTTTTTTTTTTTTTCAGGATGGGAAATCATCTACTGACTTCTCCCGCTCTGGGCGGAGCGGGAGGGCGTGTCAGACATTTACTGACTAAAACCCACCCGTGTTCCATCAGTTGCCCATGTGCCAGGGTCACGGTATCTCTTTCAAACAATCACGCGACCCCGGCAGATTCCTGCGCCCTTCACAAGGTCATCGGTCCACCTTGTTGAAGGCCTTCCAACTCTACGTCTTCCAGTACGAAAGTGTTGTTCTAGTTCTACTGTTGTGAATGTTACAAATTACCACAATCTTCTATTCATATTTTAGGCACTGAGTAGATCCAATTAGTACTTAAGCATCTGGATCATACCACAGGCTAATATGGGCGCACACCATATACACAACACAACATATATGTATACACAACAATTACATTTAAATATTGATTTAAGATGAACAAGTATTGACTTACTCTGTATTAAAAACGATCAAACTTACATGAAATAAACATACAACCTACCTTCAAGAACAGTAATGAAGTAGTCAGTTTTAATGAAGCAGTTCTAAATGGACATTACCATCTACTCTTGTGAATGTTACAAATGACTTCAATCTTATAATCATACTAGCTTCCGCCTTCGCTCCCCTTCCCGTCGCATCGAATTGCCTGCCTGTTTTCGTCCATTATTCGTTTACTGCTCCGCTCCTTTTGATCGTAGCGTGATGTTAAATAGCCTTCCTCAATAAATGGGCTACCCAACACAAAAATAATTTTTCAATTCCGACCAGTAGTTTCTGAGATTAGCGCGTTCAATCAAACAAACAAACTCTTCAGCTTTATAATATTATAAGTATAGATTTCAGGCACTGAGTAGATCCGCTTAGTACTAAAGCATCTGGATCATACCATAGGTTACCAAGGGCGTACACTATATGAATCACCAAGTTAGTGTATAAAACAATGTGATAGCTGTAGATTACCAGGGGGTCTAAAAAGGCCACATTAAGCATTTCTGCTAAAACTAATTCATATTGTGAATTCCCAGCAATACCTTAGCAATTCCTCTAACTTTCGTAAAATGGTGACACATATTAGCAATATCATACTCAATTCAATTCATATCCGAATCACATTTGGTGTAAATGTTGCAGCATGAAAAAAATAAAGACCGTAATTTTACCGGTAAATATTTCTTTGAAGATTTAATAAATACAAGTGACTATTTCTAACTGTTGAAATGTTATTTAATTACAGTATGCATAAAAAATATAAAAATGACACAAATAAGCCCTGAAAAGGGAAACTAGAAACAACAAAAACTTTTTAAGCTGGCAACGAATACATAAAAGTTTTCCAGATATGTCATAATTAGTCTGTGGTCTTAATAATCTGTGGTTAGTGGTTATGTCAACAATAAACATCAACAAAATTTAATTTAATTATTTCATGCTAATTGGGTAATTTTTAATACAGAGTAAGTAAATACTTGTTTATCTTAAATCAATATTTAATTGTATCACTGTTCAAAGGTATTTAATTGGACGTAATAATTTGTAGGCATGGAATGAAAATTCTGCTCGTCTTTCTGCATTGATAGTGGAAGTTCTGTCGTTGTTAAACCCTTCATCAAGATCACTGCAGCGTCTACTTCTGACCAGACTCGTGTGCCAGCACCAAGGTCTACCCCTGCCGATGCTACAACAGCGGCTTTGACTCTTCGAACTTGGCAATCAAGATACCGCAGTGAGTGGAGTTTTATAACCCTACAGCTATTTTTATTGAGACTAAGACTTGTGATGACGATTGAAAATGATTATGATGTTATTTATATAACGTTTTTATGTGCCCTCTGGCTCGACATAAAATTGAGTACCTACTATCGTTAACATTCATGAAATATATAACGAAATACAAAGAGGAAAATATACTAAATTTTACCATTTAACTAAACACTAACTAAACACAAAGAGCTATTGGGCTCCAAGTCTACTATTGTTGTCAACCTGTCATTACTGTTGGTCTTAGGTTGTCTTAAACAATGATATTATTATTTTCAATTTCATTTTATTTCACAGGTATGTTAATTATTGACTGATGATTTGACTTTCTTAAAAACCACACATTTTCTTTTTTAGCCTGGTGAAGTTGTTCCAAGCAGTCATCATTTGCCTCTCCGCAGCTCCGTGACTACCATCAACACATAAAATGTTCATAGAAAAATAAACTGATGTACTATAGTATTTATGTTAGTTTAATTATTTGATTATTGCTAGATTTTTATACAGTACATGAGAATTGTAAATTTATTAAAATAATTTAACTTTGTGTATTGTTTTATTCAAATGATAGGTATAAAAGTAAAATGTATGTCCTATTTTATAGGTACACACTACCTAATGAAATTGGAGTGAAAGTAAAGTAATATAAGGCCTATGTCCCACGTAGGTTGTAGATTTTTATTAGGGTTCCGTAACCAAAGAGTAACCAGGACGGGACCCTATAACTAAGCCTCCGCTGTCCATTGGTCCGTTCATATGTCTGTCTGTGAGCGGGCTGTATGATGTGGAAAATAAATATACCTACATATTTCCTCTGGAAATGTTTATTACTTACCGGGTGCAAATCACAAAAATAAGCATTTGTTCCCAACGAGTAACACCCTCAAATGTCACACTGAGCTAGGTGTGAATAGTGTGTACTTTTGAATAAGTATTTTTTCAACTGGGCACTGAAGTGTAATGAGTTACTGGTAATCTACAGCTATCACACTGTTTTATACACTAACTTGGTGTTTCATATAGTGTACGCCCTTGGTAACCTATGGTATGATCCAGATGCTTTAGTACTAAGCGGATCTACTCAGTGCCTGAAATCTATACTTATAATATTATAAAGCTGAAGAGTTTGTTTGTTTGATTGAACGCGCTAATCTCAGAAACTACTGGTCGGAATTGAAAAATTCTTTTTGTGTTGGGTAGTCCATTTATTGAGGAAAGCTATTTAACATCACGCTACGATCAAAAGGAGCGGAGCAGTAAACGAATAATGGACGAAAACTGGCAGGCAATTCGATGCGACGGGAAGGGGAGCGAAAATTTGACCCGGGTGGAAGCTAGTATGATTATAAGATTGAAGTCATTTGTAACATTCACAAGAGTAGATGGTAATGTCCATTTAGAACTGCTTCATTAAAACTGACTACTTCATTACTGTTCTTGAAGGTAGGTTGTATGTTTATTTCATGTAAGTTTGATCGTTTTTAATACAGAGTAAGTCAATACTTGTTCATCTTAAATCAATATTTAAATTTTATCGTTGTATATACATATATGTTGTGTTGTGTATATGGTGTGCGCCCATATTAGCCTGTGGTATGATCCAGATGCTTAAGTACTAATTGGATCTACTCAGTGCCTAAAATATGAATAGAAGATTGTGGTAATTTGTAACATTCACAACAGTAGAACTAGAACAACACTTTCGTACTGGAAGACGTAGAGTTGGAAGGCCTTCTACAAGGTGGACCGATGACCTTGTGAAGGCCGCAGGAATCCGCTGGATGCGGGAAGCACAAAACCGGTCGAAGTGGTGGAGCTTGGGTGAGGCCTATGTCCAGCAGTGGACGTCTTTCGGCTGAAATGATGATGATGATGATGAAAACACTAGATGGTAGTGTCTATTTGGAACTACCATAAAACTGACTAAGTACTTCATTACTATTCTTGAAGGTAGGTAGTACTCATGCCAGCGCGGCAATACATATGTACGGCTCCAGCTCATGGACCTTATCACGACATATATTTTGCCTATATGACCCAAAAAACCTGGAGGACCCACATTTGAAACGCTATGTCCATTTTTCGAAGTGCCACAATTCGTTGATGACTTAAAATGGACTACATATCACGAGCGTGCTCAAGAAAATTTTCTTAAGGCCTAAATTTGCCATTATTACTAAAATTTTTTCACAAAATCCCAAATATGATTTGTAAAATGATCCTCTTGACTAACTTTTTATGATTCTGCTATTTGACATTAAACTACATTATAGCAATTCATATTAAGTGTACCATTTAACGAATCTCCATACAAAACTGTCAAATAGATGAATTGAGTTAAACGAATTGTACGCAGAACATATTATGAATTGTCAGTTTGTGACCATTTTACGGATTATAATATGATTCATAATATTTTCCTCTTATGATTCTACCAAAGTGGCCGTTTTAGACCCCCAGTACAGATTACCAGTACTCATTACACTTCAGTGCCCAGTTGAAAAAATACTTATTCAAAAGTACACACTATTCACACCTAGCTTATTTTTGTGATTTGCACCCGGTAAGTAATAAACATTTCCAGAGGAAATATATAGGTATATTTATTTTCCACATCATACAGCCTGCTCACAGACAGACATATGAACGGACCAATGGACAGCGGAGGCTTAGTTATAGGGTCCCGTCCTGGTTACTCTTTGGTTACGGAACCCTAATAAAAATCTACAACCTGCGTGGGACATAGGCCTTATATTACTTTTCTTTCACTCCAATTTCATTAGGTAGTGTGTACCTATAAAATAGGACATACAGTTTACCTTTATACCTATCATTTGAATAAAACAATACACAAAGTTAAATTATTTTAATAAATTTACAATTCTCATGTACTGTATAAAAATCTAGCAATAATCAAATAATGAAACTAACATATACACTATAGTACATCAGTTTATTTTTCTATGAACATTTTATGTGTTGATGGTAGTCACGGAGCTGCGGAGAGGCAAACGATGACTGCTTGGAACAACTTCACCAGGCTAAAAAAGAAAATGTGTAGTTTTTAAGAAAGTCAAATCATCAGTCAATAATTAACATACCTGTGAAATAAAATGAAATTGAAAATAATAATATCATTGTTTAAGACAACCTAAGACCAACAGTAATGACAGGTTGACAACAATAGTAGACTTGGAGCCCAATAGCTCTTTGTGTTTAGTTAGTGTTTAGTTAAATGGTAAAATTTAGTTTATTTTCCTCTTTGTATTTCGTTATATATTTCAATGTTAACGATAGTAGGTACTCAAATTTTATGTCGAGCCAGAGGGCACATAAAAACGTTATATAAATAACATCATAATCATTTTCAATCGTTAGTCTCAATAAAAATAGCTGTAGGGTTATAAAACTCCACTCACTGCGGTATCTTGATTGCCGAGTTCGAAGAGTCAAAGCTGTTGTAGCATCGGCAGGGGTAGAGCTTGGTGCTGGCACACGAGTCTGGTCAGAAGTAGACGCTGCAGTGATCTTGATGAAGGGTATAACAACGACAGAACTTCCACTATCAACGCAGAAAGACGAGCAGAATTTTCATTCCATGCCTACAAATTATTACGTCCAATTAAATACCTTTGAACAGTGATACAATTAAATATTGATTTAAGATAAACAAGTATTTACTTACTCTGTATTTATAAATTACCCAATTTGCATGAAATAATTCTATTCTATTTTTATGAAATGGCAAGTAAAGCCGATGTCGACTATTCTGCCAATGTCTAAAGTGAGTTGATTAAATTTAATTTTGTTGATATTTATTGTTGACATAACCACAGATTATTAAGACCACAGACTACCACAGACTAATTATGACATATCTGAAGGGAAAACTTTTATGTATTCGTTGCCAGCTTACAAAGTTTTTGTTGTTTCTAGTTTCCCTTTTCAGGGCTTATTTGTGACATTTTTATATTTTTTATGCATACAGTAATTATATAACATTTCAACAGTTAGAAATAATCACTTGTATTTATTAAATCTTCAAAGAAATATTTACCGGTAAAATTACGGTCTTTATTTTTTTCATGCTGCAACATTTACACCAAATGTGATTCGGATATGAATTGAATTGAGTATGATATCGCTAATATGTGTCACCATTTTACGAAAGTTAGAGGAATTGCTAAGGTATTGCTGGGAATTCACAATATGAATTAGTTTTAGCAGAAACGCTTAATGTGGCCTTTTTAGACCCCCTGTAGTTTATACAATACAATTCTTTATTTCAGGCTACTAAGGCCCATAAAAACAATACATAAATAATGTTACGTAGATCGTAAAATCTAGAAACATCACGCTAACTCCATCTCAGAAAGGGGCAGTGTGACGTAAATCGAAAAGTCTAGAAACATCACGCTAATTCCATCTAAGGACGGGGCAGTGTTGGAAACTACTAGAACTGACACGCTAACGCCATCTCTTATCGAGTAGCAAGTACTACACGAAATTGTACGTAGACGCTACCGCCATCTATTGTCGAATAGTGAGATTAAACAGTAAACAGCTGGTTAATAGAAGTTCCTGGAAGCTTCTACGGTACGTGTGAACTGTGGCACAGTGTCGAATGTTCGCGAATGTTCAGCGCGGGATATAAATAGCGGATTGTCGGGCCGACGGGCAGTTCGATTTCGGAAGTGATCAAATACGAATCAAGCAATACAGTACAAGCGAAACAAGTGATTCCAAGTGACGTTTCTTGTGGTTGCGATATTTGTGTTTATTCAATTAAACAGTTTATTTGTTTCGGAATATTGGTTTAAATTAATTTATCCCGAACCCCAGCTCGTAACAATAATATAAAAACAATAACTATAAACTATACGTGTTCCATAAAACTAACTAAAACTGTCTCTAAACACGTAATGATGACGGCGTCGTGTTCCGCTGCGTGGTGTCGCGTAACCGTCCTCGGAAACGTCGATATACGACAACTTTCGGCCAAAGTCCTCTCTCAAGCAAGAGTCCAGTTGGTATTCACTTTCAAACCGCACCGCAATGGGAATAAGACGTAAGTTTATTTATGTATGCAGTTTTTTCATTTTAATTTTCAAATCGGGATGGCTCGATCCTTCCACAATCACGTTGGCTTCCGAAGCTTTTCTTCGTATATCTACATCAAAATACATAGAAAAATATTGAGAAATAAACAAATAATGCGTTTATTGATTTTAGTAATGCTTTTCTCTCTCATCTACTTGGTTACAGGCAAGAGTAATGTGAAGACATTAACTGAATCTTTGGGACAAGAAGTTATTGAAATAGGAACTCCTATTAAAGGTAGCATTTAAAAAATATTTGTTACTAGCTTCTGGCCGCGACTTCATCCACGTTAATTTTCTTGCGCCCCGACCCTTCCCGACACATTGAGTCGCCTGCCCTTAAGCGATCTTCGTATTCGATACTTATTTTCTTTTTGGTCGGCTGCTATGGGTCCTAGCGTGATGTTATATAGCATATAGCTTTCCTCGAAAAATGAGCTATCCAACACTAAACGTAGTTTCTGAAATTAGTACCTTCGCCAGAACAAACTCTTCGCTTTATAATATTTAAATTTACTTAATTACAACTAAAAACCTTATTGTGAGCCATCCTTAAAAGATAGACATATGCTTTTTAGGGTTCCGTAACCAAAGGGTAAAACTGGACCCTAATACTAAGACTCCGCGGTTCGTCCGCCCGTCCGTCTGTCAGCACGCTATTTCTCATGAACCATGATAGTAAGAGAGTTGAAATGTTCACAGACGATGTATTTCTGTTGCTGCTATAACAACAAATACTAAAAAAACCGGCCAAGTGCGAGTCGGACTCGCGCACCGAGGGTTCCGTACAAACCTGTAGGTATTCTCGCCTTAAAAATATATTTTTTTTAATTTTTATATTTCTGTTAATTGAATGTAAGGTAAATTGCGGTTTACGATTTCTGACGTTTTAAAAAAAAACTACTCACTCGATCTCGTTCAAACCAATTTTCGGTGGTAGTTTACATAGTAATGTACATCATATATTTTTTTTTGTTTTATCATTCTCTTATTTTAGAAGTTACGGGGACACACACACATTTTACCACTTTGGAAGTGTCTCTCGCGCAAACTATTCAGTTTACAAAAAAATGACAATAGAAACCTCATTACCATTTTTGAAGACCTATTCATAGATAACCCACACGTATGGGTTTGATGAAAAAAAATCATTTTTGAGTTTCAGTTCTATGTATGGGGAACCCCAAAATTTATTGTTTTTTTTTTTCTATTTTAGTGTGAAAATCTTAATGCGGTTCACAGAATACATAAACATACACAATACAATTACCAAGTTTCAACAGCACAGCCATTTTATTCCGAAACTATAAGATAGTTTCGGAATAAAATGGCTGTGACATACGGACGGACAGACAGACAGACAGACATGACGAATCTATAAGGGTCCCGTTTTTTGCCATTTGGCAACGGAACCCTAAAAACAGAATAAAATAAATATTTAATTATATTATTTACTAGCTTTTGCCAGCGGCTTCGCCCGCGTGGAGGTCGGAAAATATCCCGCGTGAACGTGCTACCGGGATAAAAAGTAGCCTATTGTTAATCCAGGTAATTTTTTTTTTAGCTCGATAGCGCATTTTCATCCGACTTGCTTCAAATTTATCGTCACTGCTCGGCTCCTATGTGTCTTAGCGTTATGTTATATAGCCTATAACCTGCCCAGGAGTATGGACTACAATCGTACCAAGTTTGGTTAAAATCCCTTCAGTAGTTTTTGACCCATGCGTGCACATACAGACAGACAGACAGACAGACAAAAAAAATACTGATTGCATTTTTGGCATCAGTATCGATCATCATTCATCCTCCAATATTAATTTTGAATATATTTTCAATGTACAGAATTTACCTCTCTACAGTTTTATTATAAGTATAGATATAGATTTGTTTTATAGATAATGCTATTGAACCCTTCGTGCGCGAGTCCGACTCGCACTTGGCCGGTTTTTTTTTTAAACCTTTTAAGAGGAACAATTCCGTCATACATTTTGATTGTAGCGTGATGATAACCCATAGCCTTCCTCGATAAATGGACTACTCAACACAAAAATAATTTTTCAATTCGAATCAGTAGTTCCTGAGATTAGCGCGTTCAATCAAACAAACAAACTCTTCAGCTTTGTAATATTAGTATAGATAAGTAAGTATAAGTATAGATTTGGTTTCATTTGTTTTGGTATAAGTTGGAGTTGCATAAATTTTAATTGTGAAAAAAGAAATTGGCGTTATATACTTAAATTTTTTGTTATAATTTGGGAATTACTCTAACTAATGGATAACGTTATTAAGGTAACATGTGTCCCGAACATGTCTTTGATACGAGCATATATTTTGCATTGCTAGCAGAACATGGCGGATATTGCCTAGTTTTAGAAGTGGGGGCTGCGGCAAGAAGTAGCGTTGATTGGCCTCAGATGAGGTGAACCAATGACCTTGTGAAGGTCAAAGGAATACCCCAGGGTATTTCACACCCAGGTGCGAGAAGCATAGATCCGTCGAAATGCCGGTGCTTTGGGGAGACCTATATCTGGCAGTAGACATCATTCAGGTGTAATTAAATCAGTTAAGAAACGCCTACCTCATCTAGTCTAAAAAAATATCATTGTCTTGTAAAATTGTTCGTACAAACCTACTTACAGAAATAAAATTAATAAAACATTTATTGCTTCAACTACTTGTGTACAAACAGAATTTGCTAATATTCAGTACGATAAACACTCGTCTTTCTTATTTAATAAAAATAAATAAACAAATAGATATACATACTAAACCGTTTAAAGAATGCAAATCGTTGCTGGTTCAATGGATAAACAATTTATGCTACGATGACGTAGAGAATCTTCTATTAAATATAAAGTAAAATCGCTTACGAATAAAACAATCACACACACACTCACGTACGCACACACAAAATTTTATGAATATGTAATTTTTATTTATGTGTCACACACACACATACACACACACACATACACACACTCACGTACACACATACACACGCAAACAGGCACACATATACACACACCCACCAACAGACCAATGATAATAAATAAAAATTACTTAAGTATTGATAAAATTTCGTTTAGTAACATGTTACACTAGTAGGATATACAAGACCGTTGCCTCCTGGCACAGGCATTTATATGCTTAAAAGGAGACGCCACCAACTGTCTAATGTACAACGTGTAATAAAGAAATAAAACATTTTTGTTTTTTTTTATTTATATCAATTAATGCAGATGTTGATGAGACAGATGCTGTTGAGTTGTTGACCCATAGTTGCCCGTTCCCATGAATTTTTTACTGCATAATTCTTCTATTTAGAACTGAGACTCTCATACCTTTCAGAACTTCCAATGGGTTTAGAGGAAGAACCGTCAGCGGAAGACGATGATGACGACAAGGGTTCTTTGAAGTCGACGGGCAGCTCTCCAGGTCCTGCTATCAAGAAGGAAGCGAAGAAGACCACTCCTGTTAGTAGTTTTTTATTGCACCGATGAATATACGAGTATATCCTACTAATATTATTATTATTAGACCCAAGAGCTGGTTTTGACCTTGGCCACAGGCTAAGCATTGCCATACAACGTGGTAATGCCGCCAGTCTCTTGGGTACATTACCAGTCGACAGCGATGCGGATGATATTTCGACGAAATATTTTAATTTGTAAATAGTTTTAGTTAATTTAGGTTATAATTTTGTTTCTTAATTAATTTACATCTTTAAACTATTGAAATAAATAATTCCATAGTTAAAAATAAAAACTCATATTATAAACGTGAAAGTTTGTAGTACTCGCAACCGGCGTGCGTGTATGACCAATTGTATGAACCTCAACGAGGCAAAAGGAGTGTGTAGAGATCGTAGCAGGTGGCGTTCCGTGGTTTCTTTCTATCGACTTGAAATTTGGAATAGTTTTAGATGACATTTAGTGGTTAGTGACCCTGACTGCAAAGACTGAGATCAATTCCCACCCAGGACAAATCTTTGCGTGAAGAGCACAATCATTTGTTCTGTGTCTGGGTGTAATTTATCTATAATATGTATGTATTTAGAAATATATAAGTATGTTTATCAGTTGTCTGGTTACCATAGTACAGGCTCTGCCTAGTTTGGGATCAGATAACGTTGTGTTGGTTGTCCTAATACATAATATTATTACTTTTTTAGATGGCGAATGTCAAGACAGATAAAGGCGTGGACAAAACCGACGGATTGAACCCAGACGAGGACGAGGCTAGGATCGAGAAGGAGCTGGCAGAGATATATAAGGATACTGCTGGTAAGTTTAAGCGCATAGCTTAGCGCTGAGGTTGACAAAAATAAAATACAAATCAAATCAATTCAAATTTATCTCGGATTAAAAGATCCAATAGGTGTTAGTAACAATAAACTTAGCCTAATATTAGTAGTTACAATTTATTAAATTAATTTAAGCATGCGCCGGACTGAGCGCTCTTTGCATGAACACTCATCCACTGCTTCAACAGTGAAGAATCCCACCTGTTCGTCAACGTGTCCAGCATGCCGTTTGCGGTGCCCCGCACGCGTCTCAGCAGCGAAGCGCTTCGCTTACGAATGATTGCATAGAAGCAATCAGTGTGTGCCTCAGCAAACATAGTCGACGCGCTGGAAAAACGAGGCAGCCCAAACAACTCCCTAAACCCGTTGTGATATTGTACACGCAGAGTTGCGTTCACACGCTGCGTGTAGTTGACCCATAGACTACTCGTGTAGAAGGACTGACAATACGCTTTAAAAAGCGTCAGTTTAACTTACATAAACCTACATGTTGATAACCTACAGATTTGTTCGAAAGAGATACCGTGGCCCTGGCATAGGCAACTGAAGAAACACGGGTGGGTTTTAGTCAGTAAAAGTCTGACACGCCCTCCCGCTCCACCCAGAGCGGGTAACGTGATTTGATGATTTCCCTCTCACAAAAATAAATAAATAAAACAGTAAATTTTTCGACGCGCTGACATGCACTCTGATGGATTCTTGATGTTTGGTTCAACACCAAGGGTTCAAAATATAGTGCGTTATAAAACCCCCCTGCGATATTTTACTTATTTTACTAGCCCATTTCTTGCGAAAGGTTATAGACAATTAAACATCATGCTAAGACGCTAAAAAACCGAGTAATAGAAAAAAAAGTCAGAAAGATTTAACAAAGTAATATGGCGTGCGGGCGAAGTGATGCCATAGGATATCATCAACCGTAAGACGTCCCCTGCTGCACATAGACCTCTCCCAAATTTGGGAGGTTTTTGCCATAATCGCCACGCTTGGCTGGCGGGTTGGCGATCGCAGTATGGTGGTAAAATGCACAGAGAACGCTGCTTTACGTCCGTCACCACACGGCACCCTATAGGATATAATTTATGCTGAAACAAGAAATTTTATTTATTTATTCATTTGCTAACATTTTAAATACTCATTAGTAGGCATGTTCTGCATTTTACGCAGATCAAGTCTCAAACAAAAGTAGACTATTTGTTGTTTAAGCTTAACTACAACTTTTCTAAAAATGGTGAAATAATATAACATTTAACTATGGTATTTTTGATGCAGACTACAAGACAGACAGTGCAGAAGAAAAGGAGGTAGTAAAGGAACCTCCAGCGAAGGTAGAACCAGTTACTGAAGAGGAAACGTCGGCGGAGGAGTCTGACAAGCCTATAGGAAGGCAGAGGACCAAGTGAGTCAAAATTAAAGCATTTATTTCAAACTATCTTCTGCCAGCGGCTTCACCCGTGTATTCCTTCCGCTTGAATCACTCTGTCTATTGATGAAAATAGACAGAGTGATTCAAGCGAAATTGGGAAGCTTCGTCGAGTCTTCTCGTCGTGTATTCCGCAGAGCCTCAAGACGAAAGTCTTCAATCAGTGCGTCCTGCCTGTTATGACCTACGGAGCCGAAACGTAGTACGTAACTCACGGTACGGCTGGTCCATAAATTCAAAGTCGCTCAGCGAGCTATGGAACGAGCTATGCTTGCAGTATCTCTGAGGGACAGAATCCGGAATGAAGTGATCCGGCAGAGAACCAAACTTGTCGACATAGCTCATAGAATTAGCAAGCTGAAGTGGCAATGGGCCGGCCACATTAGCCGTAGAACCGATGACCGTTGGAGTAGACGTGTTCTTGAGTGGAGACCGCGAATCGGCAAAAGTAAGGTAGGACGCCCTCAGGCTAGGTGGAGCGACGATCTTCGCAGGGTGGCTGGTAGCAGCTGGATGAGAGTTGCCGAGAATAGATCTGAACGGCGTGCTATTGGAGAGGCCTATGTCCAGCAGTGGACTGCTATATGCTGATGATGATTGATGAAAATGGTATTAAAATCCGTTGCGTAGTTTAAAAGCAGGGATGTTAGGGAGCTCCGTAACCGTAACCGAAACTATCGGATATCCGATATAAAAATGTATCCGTAACCGTAACCGAATACGAAATTCGGATAATATCGGTTTTGTTATTACTTTTTTATTTTAGGTAGATTAGATAACACTCTATATATTTATAATCATTTTTATTTTAAATAGCTGTAATAATTACTCACAGACTGATTGTAATTCCTACCAAATGGTGACATATAAATAAAACCATTTTATTAGCTACTAGCTTCTGCCCGCGACTTCGTCCGCGTTAAATTTCTTGTTCCCGTCGCGTCGAATCGCCTACCCGTGCGATTTTCCCCGTTTTTGCAACATTTTTCATTACTGCTCCGCTCCTCTTAGTTGTAGCGTAATGTTATATAGCTTATAGCCTTTCTAGATAAATAGGCTACTCAACACAGAAAGAATTTTTCAATTCGAACTAGTAGTTCCTGAGATTAGCGCGTTCAATCAATCAAACAAACAAACAAACTCTTCAGCTTTATATTATTAAGTATAGATTTGTATTTTACTTTTGAAATTCCTTAAAAGTTTAATATCAGTAATCGAAATTATCCGAAACTAACGGATAATCCGAAATAATTTCATATCCGTATCCGTATCCGGTATAATAATCATTCCTACATCCGTAACCAATCCGTATCCGAAATTTCATATCCATAACATCCCTATTTAAAAGGTCTAAGCGTACGACGCGGGAAGCGATATTGTTTTATACTATGTAAAGAAAAATAAATAAAGGTACTTTTGAAGTGCTTAGGTACCGCGTTTGGTTCGTTGATGGGTGACATCTTTAAATACCAAGACCCCTCCGTGCGTCGGACAGCGCGTTAAGCCGTTGGTCCCGACTGTCATTTTTGTATCTTTGACAGTCATTTCGGGTCGTTAGAAGCCCGAAATTCTGACAACCTGCACGCGTAGCATGACCACCGTAGAAATGGGTTTTGTCGACGGAAGAATAGACAAAATTACAGATTGTAGATAGATTAAAGACAGAATTAAAGATTGTAGAAAGATTTGTACCGTTTTATGCTGGCGTAGCTTGACAATTCTATCTCTATTCTACCAAGAATAGACAAAGTTCTTTCTATGGTGGTCATGCTAGGCGTGCTGCAGTCTTATCACCCACCGAAAGCCGACCCCTACATACACACTTTCAAAGCAAACTAAACTAAAAAGTAGAGAATAATTGAAAAAAGCGTGGGGCGCTCTTTGAGGTATTTTGATATCAGGCACCCCACGCTTTTTTCAATTATTTTCAAATTTTTAGTTTTTAAAACTAGGTATTATTTATTTACAATTTTTATTTCAGGTACCTACAAAAGCGTATTTATTCATTTTTGTTTTTGTTATCCTGGTGATCTTGATAGATAGACAGAGTACGGCTTTAGATATTTGGAGTAAAAAACTAGGAGTTCGAAAATTATCCCGCGGGAACAAAAGTACCCTATGTGTTAATCCAGGTTATAAAGTATATGTATGCCAAATTTCATTCAAATCCGTGCAGTAGTTTTTGCGTGAAAGAGTAACAAACATTCATCCATACGTCCAAACTCACAAAGTTTCGCATTTATAAAATTAATAGGATTTACTGTCGTGTTCTCGTCGGCATACAATTTCTTTTTATTAATTATTGATATTCACAGTTTCAGATTCCAACCCGACGCAACAGACATAGCGAGCGTAGAGAGGTTCCGGACATCGGTTGATGAGATCAGCTGCAACAACCGGCAGAAACTTAGTGGTACTGTCACGGTAAGCATTCAGAAAAGTTAATTTACTGGAAAGTAATAAATAAAAAGAAAAAATATTTTATTTTCAGGCATCAAGGCCCATAGGGTGTTAGTATCACATCTTACTTAAAAACTATGTTAATAACATGATCACAGAAACAAAAAAAAAGAAAAATCATAATCACAGGAAGGTTTAGCTTTGTTGCCAACATGTAGCTTGGTAAAACTTCTCAATGTAGGCCCATCCAGCCTCTCTGCAAACAACCCCAGAATGCTGTTGCTGCTTCCCTCACTCGGGATATTACTGAGGCAACTTTCTTCTGCATTATAGCAAAGTAGTCATCAGTATGCGCATCAGCGAACATACCAGACGCACTACAGTAAGGTCGAAACCCAGAAGGCATTGTTGTACTGAATGCGCAAGACATTTTCTGCTTTTAGCTAAGCTTTTAGGAAAACGTTGTCAGGAATTGTAAAGAGATTATGAGGTCGCAATGTATTTCGATTAGACCATAAAAATCAAGATGAATTTTTTTATGAGTTATTTTACGACTCAAGCAAGTACTTTGTGTTCACAACATCATCATTTCGGCTAAAGGACGTCCACTGCTGGACTTAGGCTTCCTCCAATTTGGGGAGGGTTTGCCAAAAACACCACGCTTGGCAGGCGGGTCGGCGATCGCAGTATGGTGGTAAAATGCATAGAGAACGCTGCTGCCCATTCTATAGTAAATCCCTTAGTCGCGCCGTTTCCACTTAGGTTTCAGATAAATACACCGTGTCATTTTAGTCGTCTTACAAAGGTTGTCCACTCAATGTATCCGACATAATATACCTCTAGACGTGATTAAAAAGTGTTACCATTAATTCAGATAATAGGAACTAAGAAAAATAAATAATGCAGTAGAAGTACGAAACATCCTGTTATAATGTTTTCGTATCAGACGGTACAGAACATATCTACCCAGTGCAGGAATTGACTAGATCATTCCATCTCCATTCTCCATATCAATTTCAAACTACGTCATGCGTCATCATAATGAACAATATTTTAATTTTTTTGTTATTCAAATGTTCATTTTTTTCTTATGGTTGTGTAGTAGTCATTGGTTACATGAAGTGGGCTGCCGTTGTAAAACGATTAAAATGTCATGGTGTATAAACTTTTATAATTCTCCTGCACTTATCCCAATTTATTTGTGGTCGGCGCAACATGTCTTATTCATCCACACTTCTCAACTAATTGTCATCTCGGTTGTCACTCCCATTCTAAGCTTATCATCTTTCACACAGTCCATTCATCATTTCTTTAGTCTTCCCCAAGAAGAAATTACCGCGCAACTACCATATACAGGATAAGTTTTTATCCAGTGCGTAAATTTTAACTTATTAAAATTAAACGAGTTATAATAAACCATGCAATTTTTATTTTGATATTTCTTTAAAAAAAAAGTTATCGTTAACGAAAGATGTTTATTTTGAAACTGGTTTTTATGGTATCCCGCACGCGGCGCCGGCGCGGCGGTGAAGGTGAACGACCGACCAGCTGTTCGATCGGTTAAAATTCTGAGAAGTTCGAAGTACCTACGCCTGCACGTGGTTACTGACCTATTACTATTGTCATTATCATATTACGAAATATGTAGAGTGTCCACAGTTTACTGATTTAAGGTCAGATAGAAATTAAAACAAAAACGTATTGAAAAAATAATTGAAATGTATTACCTACATGTTGTTAAAATTACTGATACTGAACCACCAAAAAAAATTTGCGCACTGGTTAAAAAAAAAAACCTGTAATCAACGTCCCATGAACGACCCATCTAATCGGAGCATCCTCCATTTTCTACAGAAGTTGAGTGAAATTTACACCCAGTTCCTCATACCTCCAAATAGTAATTCACATTGATGCTTGTCGAAGAAGAATACAGCAATATCTAATGCACCAAACATTTCTTTTTACAGCCCTCTCCTCCTCCTCCAAAAAAGGACGCATTCCGCGCGGTCAGCAATGGAATAATACTGATAACGGCCGTGTTATCTTATGTCTTCATATGTACCTAACTAACAAAAGAATTTGATTGACATGAAGACCTCAGTTATCTCACTAATTCTTTAAAAATTTAGGCCGTGATAAAAATAATGAGGGTGTTCCTCAAGAGCGTATGTTGGGACCAACTCTAATTACGATTGCGGTTTTCAACGGATGGCCATGCATTAATGCAAATTGTGTGTTTATAAAAGTTCGAGACCCACGCAAGAGGTTTTATTTTAAGATACCCTGCACTGGCCCACTGCTGAGGAATGCCTCCCTAAATCCTTCAAGGTATCCTTCTGCCAGAGCCACCTTGCAATTTACTTCCCCTAATTTATTTTATCGTAAATATTCGTAGAGACGTGACATCGATCAACTCGCACTAAGCCCGAAGGCTGATAATGCTAAAGTTTCCCTCAAGGGTCTATACTTGGACCAAGTCGGATATTAATTCATGATTAGTACCTATCAAGTCTTGTTTAATGCGACAAAATTAATTATCTCTCGTTCATAGCTCTCAGGGAGTACGAGGTTGTCAATCGATTAGTGAGTTAGCTGATTTCAACGAATGTTTTTAATATTTAATGGAAAATGCATTATAAATTATGTATTGTGTGTATAGTACATTTCAAATTGTTTGTCGTTTAATAAAATATTGTTAAATTATTAAATCTGTTTTATTGTGTTATTGACTGACCTGTTAGTCTAGTGATTGGTGACGCTGACTGCTAAGACGGAGGTCGTTTGTTTGATTCCCACCCAGGACGAATCTTTGTGTGATGGCCACGATTATTTGTTGTGTCTGGGCGTAATGTATCCATAATATGTATATATTTAGAAATATATATGTATTTTTATTAGTTGTCTGGTTACCATAGTACAGGCTCTGCCTAGAGTGGGATCAGATAACGGTTTGTTGGTTGTCCTAAGATATTATATAATATAAAAATAACTATATCGCCATACAGCGTGGCAATGCTGCCAGCCTTTTGGGCACTGATGCGACCGAGTTTTTTAATGCCCTATGATTCTTTTAACTCTGTTCGTTTATTGTACAGATGCCAGTACACCAAGGTACCCGAAACTGTAAAATTCTCCCAATCAACTTTGAACCTAATGCTTTAGCGATAAGGTTGAAAATCTATTAAAGAAATTTGACAGATTGTAATAGCTCGATGTGCTGGCATCTGTGCTTACACACATTTTTAATATTATTTTATGTCTGTTAGCCTATTTAACATGTAAATATTGCATAATAAAATACTATATGCCTTGGAAAGCACGTTAAGTCGTTGTTCCCGGCTGTCTTTCGTAGATCTTAGACAGTCGTTACGGGTCGTCAGAAGCTCGAGGCTTACAAAACTAGTCTTACCGAGGTGTATCGTATTACCCAGTAACTGGGTTGTAAAGGTCAGAAAGGCAGTCGCTACTTGTAAAATACTGGTACTCAGCTGCATCCGGTTAGACTGGAAGCCAACCCCAACATAGTTGGGAAAAGGCTAGGTAGTTGATTAACTAAAATGTGAAAATTAAAAAAAAAGTAAATTTAAAAAGTCTCAGTCCTATTTTTCATTATTAACCAGTCAATTACCGTAATTACAGACACAATTAAAAAATGATTGTGTCTATACCAAATGTGGTATCTCAGGGACTTAGAGGTTAACTAGCTTCTGCCCGCGACTTCTTCCGGGTCAAATTTTTGCTCCCGTGACCCTTCCGGTAGCATCGAATTGCCTGCCAGTTTTCGTCCATTTTTCGTTGCTGCTCCGTTCCTTTTAATTGTAGCGTAATTTTATATAGCCCATAGCCTTCCTCAATAAATATGCTACCCAACGCAAAAAGATTTTTTTAATTCGGACCAGTAGTTCCTGAAATTAGCGCGTTCAACCAAACAAACAAACTCTTCAGCTTTATAATATTAGTTTAGATGTACGCAGCCGAAGTTACGGGCACAGCTAGTACATAATAATATTATGAAATCAGCCCACTATCTCAACTGTTACAAACCATTTATTGAGCATTGACTTTTGTCCAACAAAAATGACGTGATATAGGTAATCATAGCTGATATGATTTATCAGGGCTTATACTAATTTTCACACATCGTGATTGCCGTGAGCCAAGGTCGAATCGGTGCCGAAAAACGGACGTCGCTGAAATTCAGTTGTGAACTAAGCGTATTTGCTTTTTTGTGAAGGGGAAATCATCAAATGACGTCTACCGCTCTGGGTGGAGCGGAAGGGCGTGTCAGACTTTTACTGACTAAAACCCACCCGTGTTCCTTCAGTTGCCCATATGCCAGGGCTACGCTTGCCGCGGTTGATTCGTGGACCATCTCTACATACCTAACTCTTCAGCTTTATAATATTCGTATAGATTTCATCACCACTGCTCTCAAAACGGTGAAGAAAAACATCGTGAGGAAACTGGCATGTCTTAAAACCAAAAAACTTTTAACAAAAAAAAAACAACCGACTTCCTTAAAAAACACTACAAAGTCAAAAATAACTTTAATTTCGAAAGTCGGTGTCTAAGGATCTGTATTTAAGGTTTTTTGCCACCGACTTCCGAAATTAAAGTTATTTTTGACTTTGTAGTGTTTTTTTTAAGGAAGTCGGTTGTTTTTTTTTTTTGTTAAAAGTTTTTATTTTTAACTTTTTAGTTATGGTAGATACCCCGCACTAATCTAATCGCGTTATTCGTTCATTTGTCGCGCAAATACTTAATGCAAATTTAAGACTTATATGGTTTTCACATGGACCCCACTGACCGAATGGAACCAAATTAAAATGGGACCATTCGGGAAGCACCAGCTTTCAAATAAAAAAAGAATCATCAAAATCAGTTTGCCCAGTCAAAAGTTATGAGGTAACAAACATAAAAAAAAAAAAATACAGACGAATTGATTACCTCCTCCTTTTTTTGAAGTCGGTTAAAAAGTCGAAGACATGTGACATCTACCAACCCGCACTGGGCCTACGTGGTACATTACGGCCCACTCCCTCTCGCCGAGAGGGGGCCTGTGTCCCAGCAGTGGGAACAATATAGGCTAATTATTAATTTTGATGTTGAGATGACGAGTTAGGACGCGGCCTACCACGAAAAAACTAGCGTGATCTATCTATTCCAATATTATAAAGACGAAGAGTCTGTTTGTCTGTTTGTTTGGTTGAACGCGGTAATCTCAGGAACTACTTGTCCGAATCGTAACATTCTTTTTATTTTGGGTAGCCTATTTATTGAGAAAGGCTATAGGCTATATAACATCACTCTATGATCAAAAGGAGTTGAGCAGCAACGAAAAATGAACGAAAACTGGCAGCCAATTCGATGCGACGGAAAGGGTCAGGGGAGAAAAAATTGACGCGGACGAAGTCGTAGGCAGAAGCTAGTATTTGATATTTTGACAGCAATGAGCCACAGTATTATTCCAAGTTATTCCATAATCTTTACCGCATCACCAGATAAGACTGCGAACACATCTGAGAGGAAATACTCACCGAAATGACGAGTACCTACCTTCCCGCAATGAGGATCAATTCGACAAAAGGATATAGCAATTTTGAATACTATATCGAATACAATATAAATATCTGAGTTCATTTCTTTTTAATCACTCAAATCCATCGAGAAATTACGAAGTTATTAAACTTTAAAAAAGGGAGTTTTAAAACGCATGCCGCGCGCGCGAAACTGCTGATGACGTCACGAGGCTCGATCGCCCGCCACGCGCCGCACTGCTTTGTTATGATTTGCGGAGTTTAATCGTTGTTTCTTGTATATTTATGTTTTATGATATTGGTAGATAGGAAACATGGAAGTCGGATTTACCCAAGGCCCAGTCGGACAATCTCGCGAAGACTGATTCGTTTATGGTTGAAAGTAAAACAAAAAAAAAAACAATTTATTCCAGTGCACAGGTAGGTACTACGTTTTAGAATGTTTTGATTTGGCAGTTAGGTACCTTTTTCGTGTTTCTACAATGTGTAGGCACCTCTCTACCTATTTTAAATAATATTTCTTACTAGCTTCTGCCCGCGACTTCGTCCGCGTAAAATTTCCTGCTCCCCCCAACCCATCCCGTCGCATCGAATCGCCTGCCCGTGCGAGGTCTTTGTATGCGTGACGTTTTTCTTTGTGCTCGGCTCCTAAGGGTCTCGATAAATGGGCTATGCAACACTAAACGTACTTAACTCTTCAGCTTTTACTTGGGTGTGCTACGCAATGAATTTTTTGAGACCAAGGCGCGTGCAATGGACGTGTTTTATATGGAATTTATCACTTTTCCTTCGAAAAATAAAAAAAATATTACCCACGTGTTGAGATTTGTATGTAAGGGGGTTGTAAAGGGGATCGAAAATTTCATTATTTTTGCGATCGGAAACGCCATTTTCGAGATATGAGCAAAAGAAAAGGAAAACAAAAATACAGTACTGTTTTGCACGTGAAGGCGAGGCGTTCGTTGGTGTGAATTTTAGTTCATAACTACTAGTTTTAATTCACACCTTTTTAATCGCGATTAAAAATAGATTTAGTTAAAATAAATTATTATAGTCAAAATTTTTGAATTGCAGTATAAAGTACTTTTAGTTACTGGTGGCGTCGCTCCTCATGAAAGTACACCACTTCTTTCTATTTTTTGGGTATTTTGGGACACAAAATAACAATTTGTCCGGTGTAGCAACACTTGTATTTTCACATCGTGGCACGATACAATATTTTAAGAAGACACCAATATTCGTTTAAATGTTCTGCGAGTCACGTAACTAAAGGCAGAAAGAACGTGCGCGGCGGTGCCGCGGACGCGAACGTGGAAAATGACGTCATCAACGAATTGTGCGAATTGGCGAGCGTTTTTGAAAATGCAAAATTAAAACCGCTCTAACTTCGTCATTTTTGGTCCAATTTTAATAATTCTTTCACTGAAATAATTGGTTCAGGTATGACTGTAATTCTACATATTTAACTAAAATCGTCGCTGATCCTCATTACATTTTTTATTTTAGTTAAATACTAGGTGTGCCCGCGGCTTCGCCCGCGTGGATGTGAAATTGGACGTGGTACCGGGACAAAAACTCTATGTTACTCTTTATAATATTAGCTATCTGACAGTGAAAGTCTCGTCAAAATGGGTCCAGCCGATTCAGAGATTAGCCGGAGGAACAAACAGACAGACAAAAATGTTAAAAATTGATTTAAGATGTAAGCACCGTATATACTTTCATATGCATTTAGTGAAAAGCAGTGAAATTGAAATTACATACATACAGACTCTTCAATTTTATTTACTTGTTTATGTATGTAGATTTGATTTATACTTTTTTACACCAAACATGACGCATGGAAAGAACAGACACATAAAAAAAGCTAGGAGAAACATGCTTCACATCCACGCAAAAAGGCCATCGCTCAGCATAATGCTGTGACTCTATGTGAGACAGAGCCCAGCGCTGGTTTTCAGTGACAGCCGGCGCTGACGTGAGATGACGTCGAACGGTGCAACAAACAATGAGTAAGTGAGTGAGTAAGTTTTATTTGATTAATTAATGTATTGGATTGGTGGCCCAGTGGTATCGGGTCCGGCTTACAAGTTGTATGTCGTGGGATCGAACCCACGCAGGCGTTGTACTTTGTGTAAATCATTTTATCACCACTGCTCTCAAAACGGTGAAGGAAAAACATTGTGAGGAGACCAGCATGAACTAGAATCAAAAATTCTAAGACATATGATATCTATCAACCCGCCCGGGGGCCGCGCGGTGGATTATGGCCCACTCCACCTCGTGTCCCAGTAGTGGGAACCATATAAACTGATTATGTTTAATTTATTTATTTTATTTTTTATTATTAGTCTTTGATTTAATTTTGTTTGATTTCGTTTGATTTTGTTTACTTTTGTTCGATTTTATTTACTTTTGTTCGATTTTATTTTATTTGACGTTCTACGATATGTTTCCATTTGACGTTCTTTGATATATTTTCATTTGATTTGATTTGTTTTGTTTATAATGAAAAACATAGTGCTAGCGCGTGCGGACGATGCGATGCGATGCGATCGGGTGAACAAGAAATTTCAATAGGACAAAGTCTCGAGCAGAAGCAGAAGTTTAAAAAAACATAAGCGCGTGAAATTTCCGTCAGCGGCGCGACGGTATAGGTATAGCTAGCCTAAAAGACCTAATGTTATCCAAATTATCTTTATCTAAGCCTGAGTCACTTGATAAAGAGATATGTTATCTTTCGCACCGCTTCGTACACAAAAATAAAATCATTTTTGTATTGACTGTCGAGCCAGTGTGGTGTAACAACATGGATCATCCGGCTTTTGCTGAGGCAGGGAGTAATCCCGGTATTGAAATTTGGACTATTGAGGTTAGTATTATTTTTACATAGTCTTAACCAAAATAGGTTCCCGATCTATACACACTATACATTCCCAGTTTTAGCTGACCTCGCATTGTATCGGCTTTTCGTACAGTGAGAACTCAGCTGATACTGGAAATGTGCTGTCTGAAATGGTCTTTTGAGGAAAGAACCACACAGATTGAGTGGACCTGTCCAGTCAGTGCACGCATTTGTCACTAATCGTATGCTAATCGTGCAGCTCAACTCGGAACTTAAGAAGCTCAATTTCGTTTCGAATCACCACATTATAATCCATTTCATAGTTTATTTTAGGGATGAGTTAATAAATAAATAAATTCTTAATTTCTCTTACACAAATAAAACAAGTACAAACTTAATATATAAGGTGTATCTATTCATACACGAAATATTTTAAGAGGTACAACTGCTTGAGACGTTTTGCATAAAACCTTTACTCCAAATTCTATGAATGGCCCGCCTGACGCTGCGAGGGCGGCGACCGGACGGCACAAGCATGGCCGCGGTGTCTCGGGCCGTAAAAAATAAGAAGGAGCCAGTATTACTTATGTGCGTCAAATAATTTATAAATATTAAATTTTGAAAAAAATACATTTACAAATTTTTTTTTCCTTCCTGTAGCTTCTTTACCACCTACAGGTGTACCTCTTAAAATATTTCGTGTATGAATAGATACACCTTATATAATACTAGCTTTTGCCAGCGGCTTCGCCCGCGTGGAGGTCGGAAATTATCCCGCGGAAACATAAAAAGTAGCCTATGTCCTTTCTCAGGCTCTAAACTATCTGTGTACCAAATTTCATTTAAATCGGTTCAGTAGTTTTAGCAGGAAACCGAGACAGACAGACAGACAGACAGACCGACAGACAGACAGACAGAGTTACTTTTGCATTTATAATATTAAGTATGGATAGTATGGATTAGTATGGATATATAATATATAATATATTATAATATTATATATATTATAATATAATATTATAGTGTGGAAGTGTGGAAGTGTAGATAGTGTGGATTGAAAGGAACGAACATAAGACAAAAGTATTTTTTAGTAGTTACACATAAATGTGAGCAGTGGTGGCCCAGTGGTAACGGCCGCGACTTACAAGTAGTAGGTCGTGAGTTCAAACCCAAGCAGGCGCATTACTTTGTGTAAATTATTTCATCGCCACTGCTCTCAAAACGGTGAAGGAAAACATCGTGAGGAAACCGGCATGTCTTAGAACCAAAAATTCGAAGACATGTGACATCTACCAACCCGCACTGGGCCCGCGTGGTGGATTATGGCCCACTCCCTCTCACTGAGAGGAGGCCTGTGTCCCAGCAGTGGGAACAATATAAGGCTGATGATGATGACACATAAATGCATTTTTTTTTAAATGGGATATGTGATAGTTAAATTCGGTGTAGGTACAATATAAGTGGTTCCATTTTTAACTCTTTTATTAACCTCAACTGTATGATGTATGTTTGTTTGTAAGTATGGAACTATGTTTGTAACCAACTCCTTTGTACTTGATTTTGACCCACTTCAAACGGTCAGATTTCATTTAAACTTTGTAGACTTATGGTAGATTGATGACAATGCAATAATTACATAAAGTGCCAGTATCTTTACCAGGGTTACCAGGATAGCAAAAAAAAAACTAGAAAAGACTATTTTGTAGCTAGCTGGAGTAAAAAATAGAAAATAAATAATAGTTTAAAAAACTGTACAGTAAAGCTTCCATAGAAAATCAAGCTAAAAAGTATTATATCAAATAATTGAAAAAAATAGCGTTGGGTGCTTGATACCAATTAAATACCTCAAAAAACTTTTTACAAAAAAAAAAAAAACAACCGACTTCCTCAAAAAAAAAACACTACAAAGTCAAAAATAACTTTAATTTCGGAATTCGATGTCTTAGGATCTGTATTTAAGGTTTTTTGCCACCGACTTCCGAAATTAAAGTTATTTTTGAATTTGTAGTGTGTTTTTGTTTAAGGAAGTCGATTGTTTTTTTTTTTTTGTAAAATGTTTTTATTTTTAACTTTTAGTTTCGGTAGATACCCCGCACTAATCTAATCACGTTATTCGTTCACTGGTCGCGCAAATACTTAATGCAAATTTAAGAGTTATTCGGTTTTCACATGGATTCCATTGTCCGAATGGAACCAAAATAAAATGGAACCATTCGGGAAGCACCAGCTTTCAAATAAAAAAAAAAACATCAAAATCGGTTCACCCAGTCAAAAGTTATGAGGAAACATTAAAAAAAAATACAGTCGAATTGATAACCTCCTCCTTTTTATGAAGTCGGTTAAAAAAGTACCCAAAGCTCTTTTTTTTCTTACGTCAAACCACTATTTCATAATTTCTGATGCCAACAATTCTTTTCAGCAATTCGAGCCAGTACAGATTGACTCAAAGAAATATGGAAAATTCTACAACGGAGACTCCTACATTGTTTTAAAGGTAAATTACTTTGTCGTTATTTATTGTGCCAAATATTCGATCCAGTCTGTCCCCTGCTGCTGTTCCCCAGCGATGCTTTGAGCCGAGGGCCGTACCCACGGGGAGGCCCCATAGTGTGTAGTCGCTTAGTACTTGATAACCCAGTTAATTAAGGCGACCACCTCCTTGGTAGAAAACGCCACTCGACAAGAAAAAATGCAGGCCACGGATTCGCTGCGTCGGTGCAGGTCTACGGGCAGTATAAATCAAATGACTGTCGACCATTTTCTATTTCATTCAGTACCTGGTACTTGTTGACAGTCCTACACTGTCCTCTCATACCTATTAACACGGTAATTTGAAACCATTGTAAAAGCCCAATTCATTTTAAAAGCGTAACCATGGAGTTTAATGCCGGCTCTTCTCCATAGAAATCAATGAATTGGAGCCAATTTTTTTTTTGGGGGGTTGGGAAATCATCCAATGACTTCTCCCACTCTGGGTAGAGCGGAAGGGCGTGTCAGACTTTTACTGACTAAAATCCACCCGTGTTCCTTCAGTTGCCTATGCCAGGGCCACGGTATCTCTTTCGAACAAATCTCGCGACCCTGGCAGACGAATTGGAACCATGGACCTAGCTTCTAACGTTTCATAATCGCCCTTGTAGGTTTTTAGCTTTGATTGATTTTATGTTATATTTCCAGACTACAGGCCAGAGCAACTCATCCCTCAACTATGATGCTCACTTCTGGATCGGCAGCAAGACCACCCAAGACAAGAAGGGGTCTGCCGCCATATGGACGGTAACACTCGACGATATGCTGGGAGGAAAAGCTGTTCATCATAGGGAGGTGCAAGGACATGAGTCCAGCAAGTTCCTGGGGTATTTCAAGCCTGGTGAGTCTGCCAACCGCATAAAAATCATCATCAATATTTCAGTCGAAACACATAATCGCCACGCTTGGCAGGTAGGTTGGCGATCGTAGTATGGTGGTGAAATGCATATACCCCTTGCTTATATTATATATGAAAATAATGATTCTTAAGGAGTCAATTCCAATGACCCCAAGAAGATAGAAAGAAAAAAGTATTGATTGGGACTTGGACCAGAATACCAAAAACAACGCACTCCACATAAGCAAACGAAATAAAAAACCGGCCAAGTGCGACTCGGACTCGCGCACGATGGGTTCCGTATCATTATCGGCAAAAAAATCACGTTCGTCGTATGGGACCCTTAAATATTTGTTTTATTTTAATTTAATTATTCATTTTTAAAGTGAATATATAACTAAATATTCAGTGAATATTTCAAGCGTCTACCTGTTGTCTTCATCAATATCGAGCAAAAATATCACATTTATGGTATGGGAGCCCCCTTAAATATTTATTTTATTATGTTTTTTAGTATTTGTTGTTATAGCAGCAACAGAAATACATAATCTGTGAAAATTTCAACTCTCTAACTATCACGGTTCATGAGATACACCCTGGTGAAAGACGGACGGACGGACAGTCAAGTTTTAGTTATTACTATACGGGTCTCGTTTTACCCTTCGGGTAAATAAAATTAAAAAAAATTAAAATAAAAACAGAAAGTCCTGTACGAGGCCACAAGACTGCTATCTGAGCCCAAAATAAATAAAATGAAATCTGTAATAATGACTAACAATTCCTCTCCTCTAGCCATCACCTACAAGGAGGGCGGGAACGAGTCAGGATTCACGGAGGTAGAGACCAATGCTGGAGCTGAGAAGAGACTGCTGAGGCTCTCTGGTTGTGACAACATGAGGATTGAGGAGGTAAGCACGAATATAGAGGGAAGATTAGGTTAATCACATTAAATAATACTGCAGTTAGAAGAAGTTGTTACCATTCTGTTAGAATCTATACTTATTACTATATTACTTATTTACTTATCTATACTAATACTAGCTGACCGTACAGACGTTGTTCTGTTTCCTAGAACTCGATAGCAGCGCCACCTACAGTACAGTAGAATTATACATAATATATAAAGATATATATAATTCTACTGTACGTGTGTATGTCACTGAACTCCTAAACGGCTGGACCGATTTGAGTGATTTTTTTTTGTATGCGTTTGATTGGCATCCTGGATGGTTTAGATTCACTATTGGACCCGGTAGGTGGCGCTGCTATCGATTTATAGGAAACAGGACAACGTCTGTACGGTCTAAAGATTATAAAGCTGAAGAGTTTGTTTGTTTGTTTGGTTGAACGCGCTAATCTCGGGAACTTGAGGTCCGAATTGAAAAACTCTTTGAGTTTGTTAGCCTATTTATTGAGGAAGGCTATAAGTTACATAACATTACGCTACGATAAAATAAAGCGGAGCAGCGACCAAAAATAGACGAACACTGGCAGGCAAATCGATGCGACGGGAATGATAAAGGGAGCAAAACTTTGACGCGGACGAAGTCGCCGGCAATAATCTATATATAGAGCGAAACGTCACTCATTCATCTATTCACTCACTGATTAATCACGAAATCTCAAAACGACTGGATTTACAAAATGAAATTTGGGTAGAATATGAGTAGGAGTCGTCACCTAATAAGGGTTTTTAGGAGACTCCCCCGCAAAGGGTGAAATAGGGGGTGGAAGTTTGTATTACAGTCCGTCTGTTTCGAGGGTAGGTTCTTCAAATGTTGTGATTTAAAATGTAACTCAGCGTTTTTTATAATTCTACTTCCGAAGAGCTGAAAAAGGGGATGAAGCTGTATGGAAAGTCCTTCATTTACGCGTATGGTTGACAACGAACGCAACTAAATTTCCGACATCCACGCGGGCGCAGCCGCGGGCAAAAGCTAGTAAGATTATAAATTTTACAAACTGAATTGTTCAAACAAAAATAATAGCTATGCATTGACATGGCAACCACCCTTGTACATAGGCACGAGACACGCGTGGGGCAATGTTACTCAAACTACAAACGTTTGCCATGGTTAAAATCAGAAAAAGTCAAAAAAATGTACTTAGAGTTATTTCACTTTAAATAGATCATTTATTCCATAAATACATTATTTATTCCAATAACATGGCCGCCAGGCAGCAACGACATGTTCAGATTTTGTATGTGTTGTCGGTCATATAGTCCAACATGGCAATTAACGTGTTAAATGGCAATTCTTTACCCTCGTGTTGGGTATCAATATCGAGAAGTGATTAAATCTATACTTTATAATATTATAAAGCTGAAGATTTTGTTTGCTTGTATGTTTGTTTGTTTGTTAGATTGAACGCGCTAATCTCAGGAACTACAGGTCCGAATTGAAATAGTTATTTGTTATATAAGAGTGCAAAGTTGCTTTTTAACCGCGTGTTCAATTTTGATGACCGAGCAAGCGAAGGATTCTAAAATTGAATCACGAGCGCAGCGAGTGATTCAAAATTAGAATCCTGAGCGTTAGCGAGGGAATCAAAAGAGCACGAGGTGAAAAATCTTTGCAGTCGAGTGCAACACGTAACTTTTCATTCCACCTCAGCGAGGAAATGACTAAATGCAAAAAAAAAACCTTTACAATCACAAGATAGGTACACTTTTATTTCAGTTTAGGTATTAATTACTACATTATGACAGGTAAGTATTACAGAATAATCTTTAAATTATAACAAAATAATACTAAGGTATACCTAATTAAGAAAAATTTTAAGTAACGTTGCTACAGTTATTTAAATTGAGTGTAATATTTTTGTTTGGTACTGTAATATTGGTGTTAGTCACTTGTGTACTGTTTTTCGGTAATCTATCTGTCATACTTAATAGTTGTACCGATTCATCGGATTCCCTTGGCGTGAATGTTGGAGAGAGAGGGAGATGGTTAGGTGTTTCATAACGGCTTATTTTTGATGTAGAAGGGCCAGTCCAAGGATCCGATTGAGGCTCTTTCAGTGTAATGGCTCCTACGATGCCTTCACATATTTTAGACTTATTTTGGATGGAATCCTCTATGTATCCCTCTACAACTGCATTGGACTTCCAGCCTCCGTGGATTTAATTATTACACAATTTTATTAGTACCCATAGGCTGTCTAACACACTTTCCATTGCGATACTGTAGAAAAAATCGATTGATTGGAGTGTTAGGCGGGCGTAAGGCTTGATATTCTTCAACAATTGTTACGTATTCCTTGCGAATGACGAAGTTGCGGTCTCTTTTTGTCTTTGTATTAGGTAAATTAATTAATAGTAAGTCATCTGAATGTTTCTCAATGTTTTTGACATTAAGTTGTGTTAGTTCATTAGTTCGACATGCTCCGTTTATTCCAATAATAAGAACAACCTGTAACGTAAAGAGTATTGTAGTAGATAAATGAATAAAATTGATATGAACGCATAATTATGCCTATCAACATCTATTAAGTATACCTACTATTTAATTGAGATTAATATACTTAAGTAGATACTGAATGTGCAACTGACTTACTTTTGCCGCCAAATATACGGAATCGGGTGCTTCGTTAAGAAACTTTTCAATATCAAATATTGTGAAAACCTTCGATTTTTTTGGTTGATGACAAGATGAGGCTCTTTTTAAAAATGCCACTAATTTAGGATAGGTATCGATATGTTTGTCTTTTTTCATCTTTATTGTTGCTTTTAGCATCGAATACGTACTCCATAGAGTGCTTGCTTTCTTGTTCTCGGATATATCTATAAAATATGCCAGCAAAACGTTTTCTGAGAAAGTTTTGGCTCCTTTTGCTAGTCGCCACGTGTTGAACATATCGTACTGTTTTAAATACTTCTCGCGTGATTGTTGAGGGAGAAAGCTCATTTGCGCATTATTAACAGTTTCAGTCAATTCTGTTGGCATCAAGCGAACTTCCTCGTCGCTAGAATCACTCATTTTAGTTTTTTCACTTGTTTTCAAGTTCCTTGTTTTAAATATAAGGTTTAACAATGACGTGAAAAAATGCCGCGTAAAGAACCGCGTACAAAGCAAATTGAAAAAAGAACACCAAGAAGGTTCCGAGTCTGAGTTTTTAACAAATTAAAAAAAAGTTGTATGATATATTCGGCACCATAGAGGTAGCAGTAAATAGGTTTAATGTTTTTTTTAATTCACAAACTTAGTGCACACGATGTTCTAAATTCAATTTACTTTATCCTCTAGAGAATAAAAACGGCTTTTCCACTCAGATATTGAAGATTAAAAATACTCTTTCCGAGATGGTGGGATGAAAAATTATTTTTGTGTTGGGTAGCCTATTTATCGAGGAAGGTTATAAGTGATATAACAACACGCTACAACGAAGAGGAGCGGAGCAGTAATGAAAAATGTTGCAAAAACGGGGAAAATCGCACGGGTAGGCGATTCGACGCAACGGGAAGGGTCAGGGAAACAAGAAATTTAACGCGGACGAAATCGCGGGCAGAAGCTAGTAAAAAAAATAAGCGTGTGTTTATAAATCTAATTCTTCTCCCTACTTTCAGGTGGAAGCCGACGCCTCCTCTCTGACGACAGACCATTGCTTCATTCTGGAGGTGGACCATGATATCTTTGTTCTGATGCCGGAGGGAGCTAAGGCTACTCAGAGGAGGAAGATCATCAGCGTTGCCAACCAGTTGAGAGATGACAACCATAATGGACGAGCTACTATTGAGATCATCGGTAAGCATTGTTCTATATCCAAATTACGTAGAACAAGAACGGATCTAGGGAGGAGTGCCTGCCAGGGTCACGGAATTGTTCGAAAGAGTTACCGTGGCCCTGGCATAGGCAACTGAAGGAACACGGGTGGGTTTTAGTCAGTTAAACGTCTGACACGCCCTTCCGCTCCACCCAGAGCGAGAGACGTCATTTGATGATTTCTCATACAAAAAAAAGCCGTGGGAAGTGCTAATATTCTGTTATTATATTATGTGTGTGTGTGTGAGTGTGTATGGTCGTACCATAGTCACTTTATAACATTTACTGCACTTTAGTCAAAGCCAGTCGGAATATTTGATCGAATTTTACGAATCAATGCTTCACTTAATCACAAATCCTTAAATTGCAGTCGGCATACATGACATGCAATAAAAACGATAACTGTAATCGATTAATTATATTTAAATTATGCATAACGATAAAACAAAATTACCTAAAGGGGAACACCGAAATGCATAAAAATACTGTTATCTTTCCAAGTACAAGTTTATAGAAGTTTTATCGGCTAAAATATTGAGGAAAATCAGTTTATAGTTGATATCATCAGCTTGTCAATATGATATCCGTGATGTTTCATGGTCTAATCTTTAAGTTATCTGCGATGAGGTAACGAATTTTTGCACGGCGTGACCCATCCAGCGGGGTTAGCACGGCCTATTGTGACATCGTTTGAGTCATGCAATCCTACTATAATCCTGCCGGGGTCGCGTGATTGTTCGAAAGAGATACCGTGACCCTGGCACATGGGCAACTGATGGAACACGGATGGGTTTTAGTCAGTAAAAGTCTGACACGCCCTCCCGCTCCGCCCAGAGCGGGAGAAGTCATTTGATGATTTCCCATCCGGAAAAAAAGAAAAAAAACCTACTATAATCGAACTATGTATCCCTACTAATATTATAAATGTGAATGTTCGTTTATTAGGATTCCGTTGCCAAATGGCAAAAAACGGAACCCTTATAGATTCGTCATGTCTGTCTGTCTGTCTGTCTGTCCGTCCGTCCGTATGTCACAGCCACTTTTTTCCGAAACTATAAGAGCTATGCTGTTGAAACTTGGTAAGTAGATGTATTCTGTGAACCGCATTAAGGTTTTTCACACAAAATAGAAAAAAACAATAAATTTTGGAGTTCCCCGTACATAGAACTGAAACTCAAATTTTTTTTTTTCATCAAACCCATCGTGTGGGGTATCTATGAATAGGTCTTCGAAAATGGTAATGAGGTTTCTATTATTATTTTTTTCTAAACTGAATAGTTTGCGCGAGAGACACTTCCAAAGTGGTAAAATGTGTGTCCCCCCCCCCGTAACTTATAAAATAAGAGAACGATAAAACTAAAAAAATATATATGATGTACATTACCATGTAAACTACCACCGAAAATTGGTTTGAACGAGATCGAGTGAGTACTTTTTTTTAAAACGTCATAAATCGTAAACCGCAATTTAGTTTACATTCAATCAACTGAAATATAAAATTTAAAAAAAAACATTTATTTTTAAACCGAGAATACCTACAGGTTTGTACGGAACCCTCGGTGCCGTTGGCCGTTTTTTGTTACGCTTTCACGCGAAAACTACTTAACCGATCATCATGAAACTTTGTACACATATTCTTGGAGGTATTAGAAGTAACATAGGATACTTTAAAAAAAAAAAATTCTCTATATTTTGGTGATTTTTAACGCGAGCGAAGCTGCGGACAAATGCTAGTTCACTATAATTTAAGGTAAATGCCTTCCGCACTTAAATCACGTGTTCTTTATAAAATTTAGCACTTTCACTACAGTTTAAGTTCACTTACACTAAACTATTTATAAAAAAAAATTAAAAATTTAACGCTAACTATAAATGTTTTTTTTTTTACGAAACATAAAAATGGTTTGCCAAAAATTTAACGCGGACGAAGACGCGAGCATAAAGAAGCTAGTTAATATTATAAATGTGAAAGTTTGTGAGTATGGATCTATGTTTGTAACTCTTTCACGCAAAAACTGCTGATCGGATTTAGATGAAATTTGGTACACAGATAGTTTATAACCTGGATTAACACACAGGGTGCTTTTTATCCCGGTAGTCCGTTCCCGCGGGATAATTTTCGACCTCCACGCGGTTGAAGCCGCTGGCTAAGCTAGTTTATAATAGTTTGGGAGATAAAACCGTTTTTAACACTCTTTTATTAGCTTGGTATGTATGCAGATTATATATGTATCTATGTAACGGAATTTATGTACGTAATTTTCACTCCCTTCAAAACGTCGGATTAATTTAAAACTTTGCACACTTATCAAAGACCGATGGCAATACAATGATTTTATATATTTGTGCCGCTATCCTGGCCAGGATCACTAGGATAGCAAAAAAAAAAACGATTATCCCGCTTTGGTATGTAACTATAGCTGAACTAGAGAATAAGTAGTAGTTTAATAAAGAATCACAAACAATAACACAGGCCGACAAAAATTTTAACCAGAAACCAAACTATATTTCGTTTTTTTAGAAAAAATAATTTGTGAGTCTACATAACCTCAAAATCGGGCAAAAACGGTACTTTTTGCACTTTTAGGTTAGGATATCTCAGAAACCTGAAGTGAGCAATTCTGATTTGGATTCAGCGCATCGAAAACCTTCAGAAATATATAGTCTAGTGTCTGGTTAAGAAGTTTGGTTAAATTTTGTTGGCCTGTATAATTCATCATTCCATGGACGCCCGCAATTGATCAGCTGTTTTGTAATCTTTCGTGCAACATAGATATTTTGATTCGAATTTCCAACAAACCATAACAGTCGTTTGGTTGCCTTAATGTACGGTCAGTGTAGGTCGTGAGTTCGAACCCAAGCAGGCGCTTTACTTTGTGTAAATTATTTCATCACCACTGCTCTCAAAACGGTGAAGGAAAACATCGTGAGGAAACATGGCATGTCCTAGAACCAAATATTCGAAGACATGTGACATCTACCAACCCGCACTGGGCCCGCACGGTGGTTTGCGGCCCACTCCCTGGGCCACTCCCTCCCCTCCCTCCCTCCTCCTCGCCTGTGTCCTAGCAGTGGGAACATTATAGGCTACTGATGAATGTACGGCCACCAAAAAGTCACTAGAGTCGTCGTTTATGGTTAAAGTTCAGTAGAAACTGATGGAAGGTTTCGAACGACCCCTTCAGGTTATATTGTACTAGCTGACCCAGCTAACTTCGTACCGCCTCAGAACCAATAAAACCCATGTTAGGTGAACTCCTACCAATTTATGACAACCTGGTACTTCGAAGACATAAAGCGTTTTCTAGCTATCACACACCCATGTTAGGTGAGCTCCTACCAAGTTATGACAACCTGGTACTTCAAAGACATATTAATAAGGATGACTTTTTACACCTTGGGTCCGAAAAATCCGAATATCTTACGGACCCCTATTTTTTTTTAAATAAAATATAGCCTATGTTACTCGCAGATAATTTAGCTTTCTTAATGGTGAAAGAATTTTTAAAATCGGTCCAGTGATTTTTGAGTTTATCCATTACAAACAAACAAACAAAAATACAAACTTTTCCTCTTTATAATATTAGTATAGATTAAAGAAGAATCAAAATCAAAAGTCGTTTATTCAAACTAGAGTTGATCATTCAGGTTAAGCTACGCTTGCCGCGGTTGGTTCATGGATAGGTGACCATCTTTACATACCAAGACCCTTCCGTGCCTCGGAAAGCACGTTAAGCAGATGATCCCGACTGTCTTTCGTAGATCTTAGACAGTCGTTACGGGTCGTCAGAAGGTCGAAAGTCTGACAACCAGTCTTACCAAGGGGTATCGTTTTACCCAGTAACTGGGTTGTGGAGGTCAGATAGGCAGACTGCATCCGGTTAGACTGGAAGCCGACCCCAACATAGTTGGGAAAAGGCAGACAGATGTTGATTTATTCAAACTAGTCTAAGATTCAGCACTTTTTGACCGTCAAAGTTACATAAGACAGTCCCCTGGCACGCCAGCCATTCACCACTTCCTAGTGCTTTAGCTGGGAAGAAGAAGTGGCGCAACAAACTATCCAGCAGCACAGCTGTCTGTTAAGTTAGAAGAACTTGATTCTATACAATACTGTGTAAGTAATTAATATTATAAAACAAAACATACATTATTCACATATGTCAGCTAGCACACGCCAATATACCAACAAAACATCGAAAACTATACTCAAGCTGAAATTAAAAAAAAAAAGTAAACCGAATTTAAAACCTAAATAATACCCTCCAGGCATAAAGGGCGTGCCCGCTTACATATACAATGATGCGTTATGTTACATATAATTAGAGGATTCGATCCCGGTCCATTTTTCTAATCCCGGAAATTCGGGATTATCTACAGTTAATCTCGGGATCCCGGGACAATCCCGGGATTGTATAGGTAATGGAAAATGGTAACAAAAATACAGTAAAACATATCAAAATATTTTTTTTATTAATCTTTTAGTTTTGTGAAGACATAGAATATTTAAGTTCTAAATCATCAAAAAGGCGGTTAAACAAAATTTTACTTTACACTAACGAAACATCTTCATGTTTTTTATGTTTGACATAAAAACTTTCTTTGGATAGTGACATTGTTTACTTCTTAAACCTAAAAAAAAATTAAATGAAAATTTAACTCTATGTACGACATTAACATAACCTCTTAGAGCTACAGAAAATAACACTTATTGTTTTTAATCTATATTTACTCAGAAAAAATATTAATGCATTGTTGCTTTTTAATAATTTCATTGAAAAAAAAAATCAGTACTTACACGACGTGAAGGGGGAATTTTAACACAATTTTACGCGTAATCCGGTACCGGTCGTTAGCGAAAACAAATGAAATCAGCTGTGTAAACAAGATGGTTGTCAAATCAAGGTAAGTGCGTGTCGTTTCACGCATATTTTTATTGACTTATTTAAAAAATATATCATTCCCGGAAATCCCGGGATTCATTAAATTTAATCCCGAAAATTTCTAGACCAAAATATGACCAGGATCCCGAGAATCTTCTACATATAGCTACCTACCTAATACAATGATGCATATCGAAGTAACAAAAAATCACGGAAAATCTTTAATAATAATAAAATATTGTTACAGATGAGTACTCCTCCGACGAAGACTATGGCTTGTTTTTCGAAGCTCTTGGTTCAGGATCCAAAGATGAAATCACCAGCGACGATTCTGGCACTGTAAGTATTTTATCTTTACTATAATTTTATAAGCCTGAGTTTTTAATAAACTAAATATCACGTTTTGATAGAAAAACAAAAACTCAAAGTAAAAAATATCTTTTAAATAATTCAAAATAAGGATACAGTGATTAATTAATAAAATAATTGTATTTAAAATAGTGTGGAGTATTTAATATCAATGGTTGTGAATATTTTATTGACAGATACTGATAAAAGCAGAGGCATTACAAAATACCTCAAAATCCCACGCGTTTTTTTAACATAAAGTTATTTCATCTCTTGTATGTGTGAATGTGTCTTAGGGGCCGTTCAAGTATTACGTAAGCACTATAGGGGGGCGGGGGGGTCTTTGCTTTGCTTATTTTTTATGACATGGGGGATAGGGGGGTCTAGATGGTGATTACGTAAGCAGTAGTCATTTAGTTTTTTACACATATAGCAACCTACACATTATCTATGTTTGTAACCGAAACGCATTTTCGAGGATTCCCACAAATAATTTATACGTTTAGGTACTGGCTTAGAACCGAGAACCGGAATTACCGCGCTATCCACTTGTCCAAATTTCTTCCGTCAATATATTGTTTCGTTTCGGTACAATTCGATTTGATGTATTTTAAATGAATGTTATGCGCGTTAAAGTCCTCTATCTTAAATCTATTTTCTTATTTATGGAATCATAACTGCTGTCCATGAATCTATAAAAAAAACACAATAGGTACATTAAAAGAAAAATGCATATACCAATGTTTACGTAAGCATGGGGGGAGGGGGTAAGAGCTTTGCTTACTTTTGCTGACAAGGGGGATGGGGGAGTAAATAATTGTAATAAATCTGCTTACGTAATACTTGAACGGCCCCTTATAAGATCTACTTACATAAAAAAATGTTCCATGTGGTGTACATAATAGCACCACCCCATTTCTTCACTTTGGTATCGTAAAAGGCGACTAAGAAACTTGCTGAAGAATGGGCAGCAGCGTTCACCATGCATTTTACCACCATACTGCGATCGCCAACCCGCCTGCCAAGCGTGGCGATTATAGCAAACCCCCCCAGATCGAGGGAGGCTTATGTTCAGTAGTGGACGTCTTGCAGCTCAAATGATGTAATATACTAGCTTCTACCAGCGGCTTCGCCCGCGTGGATGTCGAAAAATTCACCATTTCGACCCCCCATTTCACCCTTTTAGGAATGGAATTTCGAAAAACCCTATATTAGTGAATACCTACTCCTCACAAAGAACACACCCTCCAAAGGAGGATGCCCAAAAAAAACCCAGTGTCGATTAAAATAATTTATGAACATCAAAATAGACCTTAAGCAAGAGGTCATAAATACGCTATTCGTTTTGCATAAAACCATAACCAAACAGTCCGGCAGCATATAACAATTCTGTGTAACAAGTTGCGTTGAATAACTGTTTTATTGTTTTGTTACTGTGTTTGTTGCTCACTCGTGAAAGAGATGGAGAATATATTATAGATAAGGAATTACATTTACGAGAACGAAAGAGATAGCAGATGTATAAGTCTTCGCGCCATTGTTGTTATCCAGGTAGCGAAACCGTGACCGACCCTGTCCCGCACGCAGTCCCTCGTAAGCTTTCGTTGCGACCGTATTACTTTTAATTATCTCATTTCTATTTTTACGACGACCACTTGCATTTCCCTTTAGGTACTGAATCTGTTTATTGTGACGAACTTGGCTTTCATTTATGGACACCGATTTGTGCTTTGTGTACTGAATATGGATAGAAATAACCATTGTGTTAGTTGTGACCGTTCACTGGCACGAAGACAGCATGTAAGAGAGAACGGCACTTACGAAATAGATGTGTACCGATATCCTCATTACATTAATATTGGTGACTTAGGTGAGAAAACTTTATTAAGAGGACGCATACAGTCGCGGCATGTTCGATCCAGAACGTACTATACATACATCATGTACACACCGGGTCACAACAGCAGAGACAAAATTGTAGAATACGTTTGTTCATGCATTCATGGTCGTCGAACTTTAGGCAGTTGTGCTTATATAATAAGCATGTTATACTACCTTGCATTTGCAAGACACGAAGGGCTTCAACAGCCAGCGGCTTTTTTTGATAGCGTTTTCCTAGATTTAGAAAATATGTAACATTTTTAAAATCAATAAATCAACTTAGCATATACCTATTCAGTTGTTTTCATTTATTAAGTTAATAGCCATATAATAACCCGCAATCACTTTTATATGTATATCAATAATATTTATATACATATATATAATCAGTAGATACGTAAAATCTCTCTCAATATTACGCACAATTCGTCACAATATCGTTTGTAAAACTGCTTTAAATATCATAGATTTTTAAAAGTTTAGTCAATCAGGTACGATTTTTGTATTACTTGGTGATGGTTTAATCGAAAACTATTATTGGATTTGGGATATAGTATGTATACTCTACCTTGCCACACATAAATCGTTTTAATCGATTCTGGGTTTTTGCTCCATATATTTTTGGGCATTATCCTTTCACGTCTCTACGACCAGCAGTTTAAGCTGTGCGTTGACATATCAGTCAGTCAGTCAGTCACTCAGGACTTTGAATTTTATATATATATATTACTAGCTTTTGCCAGCGGCTTCGCTGCGTGGGGGTCGGAAATTATCCCCCGGGAACATACTACCGGGATACAAAGTAGCCTATGTCCTTTCTCAGGCTCTAAACTATATGTGTAGCAAATTTCATTTAAATCGGTTCAGTAGTTTTAGCAGGAAAGCGAGACAGACAGACAGACAGACCGACCGACAGACAGAGTTACTTTCGCATTTATAATATTAGTGTGGATTATAATATTATAATTATAATATTATAATATATTATAATATTATAATTATAATATTATAATATATTATAATATTATAATTATAATATTATTAATATTATAATATTATAATTATAATATTATAAATTATAAATATTATAAAGTGTGGATGTGGATTTCATTTCTCAGATCAATTAATATGCGACTACTGTAGGCCTCAATGGTTTTTCTCTTTCTTATGTGTTTTATTTTGTTCTTCCAGAGTTATTACCGTGAAGACATCACTGCAGTTTACCTGTACAGAGTCGTCGTTGACGAGGAGCTGGACCTGATCTCACTCAACAAACCATACAAGCAGAAACATCTGTCTTCTGATGTAAGTTACTCTTTTGAACCGATTTTTTTTTTATTGCGAATTACTAAAGTTTAACGTAGCTTATAAATAAGATTTACATACATAGTACCTAGATGACCGAGCTTTGCTCGGTATATTTTTTGGTAAATTGTGTTTTTTAGAATTCATATTTAAATACAAATTACATTTTGTTATTTTTCTTCCAATAAAAAAAATAAAAATAGGTTTATGTTTAAGTTGATTATTATCGATAAAATTGATTATTGAAGACACTAATAAAACGACATTTTCTGAAAATGAATACTAGCTAGATCGATTTATCGCCCCCGAAACCCCCTGTATACTAAATTTCAAGAAAATCGTTGGAGCCGTTTCCGAGATTCAGATTATATATATATACATATATACAAGAATTGCTCGTTTAAAGATATTAGATAACGCTATGACATACGGAACCGATTAAAGATAATTCTAAGAGCCCGTTCCCACTCATCCGATCAGTCTTTTTGCCAACCGGACGCCGTACGTGGGTGTAAAATAGTGATAAGATAAGATATAAATGTGGTTGCCGGACTTAAACAATAGCACCATCCCCTTTCTTCCCGTGGGTGTCGTAAGTAAGAGGCGACTAAGTGGACAGTGGTGCCGATTCCCTTACTCACAAACTAAACTAAATTTAAGTTCAGTGCATCTTTTTCTTTCTATTTCATTAAGGAAAGGACAGAAGATAAATTTTAGTTTAGTCCTGTCAAATTAATCAGCGCTTGACGTAAATTGACGTAATTTTAGTAGGCAAGTTTTTAATCACGTCTAAACTTGTATGGAGTAGTGACAGGCGCTGATTAATTTGACAGGACTAAACTAAAAAATTTCTTTTTTCCTCTTCTTATTGAAATACAAAGAAAAAGATGCAACTGAACTTAAATTTTGTTTAGTTTGTGAACAAGGGAATCGGTACCAGTAGCGTTCTCATATGCATTTTATCATCATACTGCGATCTCAGTGGAGACTAGTCTTCGATCAGGTGGATCATCTCGCTACTGGACCCACGGGTCCATTTGACCACATAATTTTTATTGGGTCCCACATTCGAAACTAAAAAAAAACACACGAATACAGACGGGCGCAGGATTGGTGGTTTGTCAAAATATCTAGACAATATCTAGACATATCTAGACATCTAGACAAATAAATAAAATTGGAGTGTCTGTTTGTAATATTAAGATAACCAGTTTTTACTAAGTGTATACACGTTACATATACCAAAACAATTGTTTTTTACATTTTTTGTCTGTGTGTTTGTTCCGGCTAATCTCTGAAATGGCTGGACCGATTTTGACGGGACTTTCACTGGCAGATAGTTGATGTAACAAGGAGTAACTTCTACGGCTACTTTCATTTTAGAAAAAAAAATAGGATCTCACGAAAAAAAACGAATGAAAACTTTTTGTTAAATACCACGCGGACCAAGTCGCGGGTAACAGCTATTACCTCCATAACCTGGATTAACACATTCTTACCGCGGTAGTAGGTACGTCCTCCTGCGTTCATTTCCGACATCCACGCGGGCAAAGCCGCGGGCAAAAGCTAGTACATAATAAAACGGGTCCATTCCAAGAGGATCCAGTTAACCAAAAACTCGCTAGCCATCGACGGCGGGGTAACTACAAAAGGCTGCCATATTAAGTCCATTAATTTATTATTTCTATGAACCTGCAGGAGGTCTACATCCTGGACACTCCATGCTCAGGGGTGTACGTGTGGGTGGGGTCCGGAGTCAGCGCTGACGTCCGAAAGGCCTACCATGACATTTCCGATAAATACTTCGAGGCGAAGAACTATCCGTCTTGGGTAAGTACCAAAATTCAGACATATCTAGTATAAATATTGTTACGAGCTGGGATTCGAGGTAACGAATTGTACACCAATTTTACTAATAACACTAATAGTTTATTAAAATAGTCATAATGCAGTAATCAGAAACTTTTATCAGGGCTTTAAAACTTAAAATTAAAGCCACTATACGCTGAAGGCTCACCCTGTACGGTGTAAGGTTTAAAAGAGTAACGGTGGAGTTTCTTGCCCATTGTTCTCCATACGAATCTACCTTTTGGAAGGGGCGACTACAATCAATTCTATTTTCATAAACTGTTGACGTTCAAAAGTGCCTTTTTTGGGCCTATTTGAAATAAATGCTTACGATTATTTTGACTTTGACTTTGCTACGGAGGTCGGCTTAGGGCATCGCTGGATGAAAACAATGAGGGACGAGCTGGATCGGAATAAAGCCAGCCTGTCAAATATAAGGAGGTATTTACTGGATAAACTTTACAGTACCTTGGGAGATGGCTACCTATGATATAAAATAACGCAAGACGGTAACTCCAGTATTTTTAATCTTTTAGCTGTTAATTCTCGACAAAAATAAAAACAACCGACTTCCTTAAAAAAAAAAACACTACAAAGTCAAAAATAACTTTAATTTCGGAAGTCGGTGGCAAAAAAACCTTAAATACAGATCCTAAGACACCGACTTTCGAAATTAAAGTTTTTTTGACTTTGTAGTGTTTTTTTAAGGAAGTCGGTTGTTTTTGTAAAAAGTTTTTATTAAATTTTAAATTTCTTTATTGCCATAAAAACAGGTTACAGAACATTTGAGACCCTGGCTCCAGAGCTAGTTTAAAGTACCTGTATTCAGAAGCCAGTGACTTCTTCCATTCAGGTTTCAATTATGCATGTTTTATGCAGCAAATTTTGACAAAACATTACTTAAAATTAAGTTCAATACTAATGAACCACTAATATTTAAATAAAGTACTAAAATAGAATTGTTAAATCAAATTAGAATTAAAGAAAATATATGACAACCTCAATAAATAAATAAAATCCATCAGAATATAATCAAAATTATAATACGTTTTGATTAAAAACTATTTGAATTGAAATAATATAAATCCTAAAATCAGGATAAAAACTTTTTACAAAAACAAAAACGACTTCCTTAAAAAAAACAATACAAAGTCAAAAATAACTTTAATTTCGAAAGTCGGTGTCTTAGGATCTGTATTTAAGGTTTTTTGCCACCGACTAGCGACTTCCGAAATTAAAGTTATTTTTGATTTTGTAGTGTTTTTTTTAAGGAAGTCGGTTGGTTTTTTTTTTGTAAAAAGTTTTTTTTAGTTATGGTAGATACTCCGCACTAATCTAATCGCGTTATTCGTTCATTTGTCACGAAAATACTTAATGCAAAAAGACTTAAGTATATGGTTTTCACATGGACCCCATTGTCCGAATGGAACCAAATTAAAATTAAACCATTCAGGAAGCAACAGCTTTCAAATAAAAAAAATATCAAAATCGGTTCACCCAGTCAAAAGTTATGAGGTAGCAAACACAAAAACATACAGTCGAATTGATAACCTCCTCCTTTTTTTGAAGTCGGTTAAAAAAGGAGCTCATTCATCAGATAAACATTTGAAACGATCTTCGATTTTGTGCATTAAAACGTATTGGTATGCAGTATTTTAACTGTTAAATAAATAAATAAATGATGTCGTCGATAAAATCACGTAAATCAGCGAAATCTGAAAAAATCCTATGCTCCCTCTTAATTATTTGTTATATTTATTTTTTCAGGTAAATGTTACAAAAGTGTCGGAAGGCTCTGAGAGTTCCACTTTCAAGCAATACTTCACCAATTGGGAGTCCATCTCAACCAACTCGAAGATGGTCACGGATTCTGGTAGGTGTTACAACCTCTTTATGCTCGTTTATTTGATAGCTCGTTTATCATAAATTATTTTAAGATATACAATTCCGTAGTACAGACGCCAGTGCCCCCGTTTTTGTAATTTCAGTACGTAAGTCAGAAAAATTAAAATTTTATCGGCATGTCAAAAGTTCTACGAGAGGGATGTATGAACTGCTAGGGTGGCGAGATTAGTTCGAAAGAGGTACCGTGTCCCTGGCATATGGGCAACAGAAGGAACACGGATGGATGGGTTTTAGTCAGTAAAAGTCTGACAAGCCCTCCCTTTCCGTCCAAAGCGGGAGACGTCATATGATGTTTTCCTACCCGCAAAAAAAACCCTAATTAATATTGTCTCTTACACTTTGACACCTAATTTACTGAACCGATTCTGACGAGATTTAGTAGGAGATACAGAGATAGACTAGACCTTGCCCAAGTAGCACAGAACTGCATTATAAATGGTCACTTAAGGCCCACAGCGGTAATCTAAGCATTTATAAAGACTTATTAGTATTCACCTGTGCTGCAACAGCTGTTTCGAAAAAAACGTGGCCAACTATAATGCTTTTTTCTGTACAGTAATTCTATTAAGCACCACAAACACGCCACAAAGTCACTGTTATTGAGCGCTTAGTACTGCAGTACCCTATTAGCTGTAAGTTTTCTGAATAATAGCCCACACGTGTACTATACAACCGTTGCATTTTAAGAGAGAACATATCACCCACTATAACATAATCAGTTACTTTGTGAAGTTATTTAATGCTTTATGCTGCATACAGATTCACTTTTCCCCTATTAGTCAGGTGTTTACCATACACTCGAATAACAGCATGTATCCAAGTGTCGGCATGCGCGAATGGAATATTGAACGCGACGGGTTCCGTATGTTATATTTATTAATAAATAAATAAATAAAATGAAATTAATTTATTTCACACAGAACCCATATTCCAAAAATTAAGATAAAAGTAACAATGCTGCAGCAGAAAAGAATAAAATGTCATTAACAAAATAAAAATATACGTCACATAGTTGAAATAAAATAAAATTTCAAATTTACGTCGGATTTAAATTAAAGCACATATGAACAAAACAATACAAAAAAGCCTTTATAAATAGAGGTCAGTGTGATTGACGACATTAGGCTGAGTAGGTACAAAAATGCCCTGCTACAAAAATCTTCTTATAACCTACCCATTTTCGGGACTAATATGGTTGCGACAAAATTAATATTGTTGTTTTATATGTTTCTGGTACTTACCTAAAAATGAAGAAAATTTATTAAGAGAAATCCAAGATTTTTTTAAAGTAATAAATTAATACCTTTCGAGACTTTTTAAGATTCCAGATTTCGACAATTTTTCTCAGAGGTAGTCAGTTAGGAAATACCGGTACAGATTTTCTTTATGTTTATTTAATGTTCCCTTTTTAAAGTACAATTTAGGGTGTACCACCCTGGTCCAGGCCTTGAATTTTCATCTTTTTATAATTTCAAGGAGTACAAAAGTACTTCTCAGTGGCCACCATAGAATTTCCTTAGTTTTCCACTGTGCAGGAACGAATGTTAGATCGACAACACCTCTCTCTATAGTCTGAACTATTTTGAAAGTCTCGTTCTGTAAAAACAAGAAATATATACTTATTATAATAGAAGTATCAGTTTCTTAATGACAACATTATCTATACAGTTTTTGAGGAAAAAAACAAAAGATACAATAACATATTAAATACCTAAACTTAACGTAACATAATGCTACTTCATGTGGAAGTAATTAAATTATTAGGCCAGAAAAATACATTATCTTTAGATAGGTACCGACTAATGTATAGGTATTTTGTCGCATATTGAATAAATCAATAACTTATGTATTATACATATCATTAAATTATAATCTCAGCTAATTAAATTACAATTTTAATTAAGTACTTATCGTCGAATAACAACTAAAAAAGGGAACAAAATGGCTTTAAAAGAACCACGGCGGAATCCTAAAAGCTTGGATCCATAAAGGTACTTATCCACTTCCGCGCGAGCTATACTTGTGAGCGGACGTTTACTAATCTCTGTCTCAGCTTATCGAGTGCGTATTTTTTAACTTGTTTGCGCGCGGGCCAACCGGTTTCCGGTCGGTCCCTGCAGCTGTTGTTTTGTTCTAATGTGTGAATCATACCCAAGTAATGTAACTATCAATACAATGTCGAGCGGTGACGAGTTGGAGTGCGGTAGAAATATGGAATTAGAGGACAATACACAACAGGATGACACTGAGTTGATAGGAGGGAAAAGGCCAAGAGAAGAAAACTCTTCTGAAGAAGGATGGACAGTAATGAATAGAGGACGAAACAAACTGGTATGTTGTAGAGGAGACCAAGTTGAGAAGGAAAAAGATGAGAGAATACAGGTATGTGTGACTTGTAAGGAACCTTTGCCGAAACAATTTGCTTTAGCACGATTACTTAAGACGCATAACATTACCAGTGGCAAGATATATAGAATTAAATACGTGCATCAAAATAAAATGTTAATCACGTTTGATAACGATATCGGCGCAGATGAATTTATAAGTTGCTCGGTGTTTACTGACATGGGCTGGTCCTGTCAAAAAACATCCGAAGTAGGTGTATCGTACGGCCTGATTAAAGCTATGGAATTGGATATTTCTGACGCAGATCTTAAAGCTAATTTGACAAGCAGTGCTGAAATAATATCTATTAAGAGGTTAAATAAACGGTGCTCGGACGACCGGGATGGTAACGGCTGGACTCCGAGTGAAACGATTCGGCTAGGATTTAAAGGATCTTCTCTTCCACCTTATGTTTACCTTTACAATTTGAGGATTCCAGTGGAGCGGTTTATATTCCCGGTGACACAATGTGCTCAGTGTTGGAAATTTGGCCATTTAAAGATAAGATGTCCAGCAAAGAGACCAGTTTGTCCTAAATGCTCTCAAAAACACGAGAATTGTACAACTACAGAATACACTTGTGTAAATTGTGCAGGTCGTCATATGGCGTTTGATAAAATATGTCCGTATTTTAAGAAAGAAAAGAAGCTGAGGGATTTAATGTCGGAATTTAACTGCACGTACAGGAAAGCCCTTACCATGTACGTCCCTCCCTCCCCTGATAATGTTCCACAAGTGGTTTCTGAGCCAATGCCTGATACCAATCATAACTATACACGTGCAGTAAGTGCCACAAATGTCATTACGATGAATTCGCAACTTTCGATTGACGAAAACGACTGTACAGCCTCCCAAGCGGAGCCCCCAGTTACATACACAGCAAATCAAAGAACTAAGCCTATGCCTAAACGAAATTTAAAGAAGCAAAGTCGTCGACCAGTTACCCCTACGCCAGCCGAGAACATGATATGGCATCAAGTCTCCGAATCTTCAGATTTTTCAGAAAAAACTACCGAACCATTTTTGCATAAAAACAATCATTCTGATAATAAGTCGTCCCATAATTTAAACTTTTGGCATTTGATAAGGAAAATTAGAAATATTATAAAAAGCAAAGAATCCATTCAGGTTAAAATTCAACAAACGATTTCCATGTTTTCAGAGTGGCTGACACATAAAATTGTAAGTAGCTTATCCATTGATTCGTTATTTGATTTATTTGTTGGAAATGGCGGATAAAAATAATTGTACAAACTTGAATATTATACAATGGAATTGCCAAAGTATTAGACCCAAATCTCGTTCGCTTGAATTACACCTGAGCCAAGAAAAAATCCACATCGCCGTGTTGAGCGAAACTTGGTTGGAACCCGATAGCTATTTTAAAATAAGTGATTATAATACATTTAGATTGGACAGAGACGATGGTTACGGTGGTGTTGCTATCATGACTCATCGTTCGGTAAAGTCTGTTGTGTGTAGTACGCAAAGCCGTAACCCTGGTATTGAATTGTTACATATTCGAATTCTTAATTGTCAGCATATTGAGAACATAATTTCCATTTATTGCCCTTCGACTGTATACACCACTCAAAGCGATTGGGATGCGATTTTTTCTATTGGGAACACTAAAACTCTTATTTTGGGAGATTTTAACGCGCATCACTCTAATTGGTCTGTTAAAACTGATCGACGTGGCTGCGAAATATTTGACTCCATGTTGGATTATAATTTCATCCATTTGAACGATGGTAGTTTCACTAGAGTTAGAATGGTTGATGGAGTTCTCCAGCAATCTAGCCCTGATATTTCATTTGTATCTTCAGATCTTTCTTTATTATTTATGTGGAAACCAACAAACGAATCACTGGGCAGTGATCATTTAATAATTAAACTAAACTGTATACTGAATATTAATCGTGAATACCAAAACAGAAGAAATTTTAAAAAATCTGATTGGACTTTATATGCTGCATTTATAGACGATTATTTACAAAACTGCATAACTCCACAGGATCCTCAGGAGTTATATGACCTTTTATATAATATAATGCAAGGATCTGCGGACAAATATATTCCCTACATTAAAATCCCTCAAAATATTTGCGATTCATTTAAGCCAAAACCATATTGGTGTTCAGAGTTGTCCAGGGCTGTTGCAGAACGGCGCTTAGCTCTTGCAAATCTGAGAGGTTGCCCCTCTCCACGAAATTTAGATATCCTTCAGGAAAAAATAAGCACTGCTCAAAGACTTATCCGCAGGGCTAGGTGTAAATCTTTCCAACAATTCTGTTCATCTGTAGATGAAACCTCTTCAGCATCTGAAATGTGGCGTAAGATGAGGTGGTTAAAGGGTCGGCAAGTACCTAGCGTCTGTGTGGATAAAGAAAAGGCCGAACGTCTGCTTACTGACCTTACCCCAGATTTTGTTTGTCCCTCGCAACCTCCATTTAATTCTAATAATGCAATGTTGGAGTCGCCAATTTCAATGCCAGAACTAGTCAACTGTATTAAAACTACTGACACAGCTCCTGGGTCAGATCAAATTTCCTTTTCCATGATCAAACACCTTCCGCGTTCCGGTAAATATATATTACTTTTAATATATAATCAATGCTTTTCCTTCGGTTTTGTCCCCTCACAATGGCGTCAAATTAAAATAGTTCCAATTCCTAAGCATAGTAGTTCAACTTTATCTTTACGTCCTATTTCCCTGATATCTTGTATTTGTAAAATTTTTCATGCTATTCTGGGTAAACGTATCGAGTGGTTCTTTGAAAAACAATGTATTTTTCCTGAGGACATGGTGGGTTTTCGTAAGGCTAGATCTTGTCTGGATAACCTTACGCGATTGGTTTCTGAAATTCAGCTAGGTTTCTCTAAAAACATGGTTACAGCAGCGTGTTTTATCGACATCGAAAGCGCTTACAACAATGTTGATATTCCTTGCCTGTTACGTATTTTGGATGAATTTGGCGTTGGCTCAAAAATTTGTATTTATTTGTGGTCCTTTTTATCAAATAGACATTTGAAAGTGGCGACGTACGATTTTGAGATTGCTAGATTTACTGGCCGTGGGCTAGCTCAAGGAGACCCTTTAGCTCCACTTTTATTTAATATTCTAACACTACATATATGTAAGAATGTGGGCCAAGTTAATATATCTCAATATGCTGATGATTTTGTGTTATATTCAACGAAAAGTAATTTAGATTCAGCGTTTGAAGATCTTCGGTGTGCTTTGCGATATACCAAAGTGTTAATTGATGAGTTGGGTTTAACTATGTCCCCGAATAAAACTAAGGTTTGTGTGTTTAAAAAAGGTTGTTTCAGAAGGTCTATCGACTTTAATTTTGATGATGTCTCAATAGAAGTCGTTAATAATGTAAAATATTTAGGTCTGTGGCTGGATAGTTCATTGAGATGGGGTAAACATATCAATGAAACCTCACAGAAGGTAATGAAGTTCATTAATTTACTTAAGGTTTTATCCGGTCCAGGATGGGGACTTCACCAAAAACACCTAAGACGTTTATATATTTCTATTATTCGGAGTAGAATTGATTATGCCAGTTTCTTGTTTGACTGTAGTTGTAATTCTAAAGTAGTAAAGCTAGATAGGGTCCAAAATCAGGCATTGCGTGTTATTGGCGGATTTATAAGGAGCACCCCGATACATGTGATGGAAAGCGAGTTATGCCTTCCGCCACTTCACATTCGTCGAAGATACTTGGGTAGCAAATTTATGTTAAAATCAAAATCCTTCATTAACAATAAAACTATAGAATCAATAAAAAATCTTTCACGAGTTGCAAGTTCTAACTATTGGCAAAACAAGAAGCTGCCACTACTTATTGAAATCTTTCACTCTTATAATTCTGTTCCCATACACTCGTGTGTTCAACTTGGAATGTTTTCACTTGATAGTTGGATAAGTAGTATAGATATGTCTCATATAGTCTTCGATAAAATACCTAGTATTTCTAAACCTAAACGCCGCTACAGTACTTTTCAAATAAAACACTTATGTACTTCATACATTCAAGAACAATATTCAGGCTATCATATGATTTTTACTGACGGTTCCAAAGATAAAAATTTGGGAGGCGCTGCCTTTTTAGATCCCATTTCTTTAAATCATATGAAGCTTAAGATTGATTCAGATATTTCTATAATGCACATTGAATTGATTGCGATATTGGAAGCTTTGTCCTATATCCTATCAATAAATGGCGATAAATTTGTGATTCTGACAGATTCCAAAAGTTCGCTGCAACATTTGGCTCGGCACACTTCTCACATGCGAGGTATTCCGATAGCCTACGCGATATATGAATTGCTCTTAAAGCTTCAGTCTAATTCTAAAAAAGTATGTCTTCAATGGATTCCGTCGCATTGTCAGATAGAAGAGAATGATAAGGTTGATTTACTCGCTAAACAGGCGTGTGTTGATGGAGTTCACATGAATATAACTCCACTGTATTCGGACTATTTTGGAAAGGCAAAGAGAAAGTGTGCAGATCTTTGGCAGGAGTATTTTGATGAGAGGTCGAAAGAAAAAGGGATATGGTTTCGAACTATCCAGCCAGAGATTCCTCGGGTTCCGTGGATTGATTGCAACCTCAACAAAAACCTTGTTACTATAGCCTTAAGACTTCGTTCCGGACATATTCCATCAAACAAGTTTTATTATTTAATGAAGAAAACTTTGTCTCCAAATTGTGATGATTGTGGAATGGTTGATGATGTGGTTCATATCCTGTTGGAGTGTGTCCGGAATGAAAATACTAGATTGAATGTTTTAGGTGGTTGTAAAAGGTATGATATTGGCTTATGTAATACCATCCTTGCTTGTCCATTGTCCGATAAGGCAAAACAATTGTACACGTTAGTTGTAAGATAGCTCATAATCATCAATTTTGTGTTTTTTGCACTGGGTGATGTGGTCGCTAAGCGACAAAGCCCTTTAAATAAATAAAAAAAAAAAAAAAAAAAAAAAAAAAAAGGTACTTATCTAGGTAACTGACGCAAATGTGAACCAATACTACTCTCCTAATCGATCCATGTCTGATTTGTATTTCACAAGTGCTAAACTATTTTACTCTTGGCTGAATTACAGGCCACATGTGAACACCCGTACAGACCTTAGCATTAAATTGAGATTAAAACTGTTCACTTGCCATCCGCCATATTCACTGCGTTACTTTGTATTATTATAAAATTTTATCTTTTAATTTTTGTTTATTTTAGAGGATATCAATTGTAAATATGGATTAAAAAATAATTACACGAAAACAGTTTTTTTTTTGGTTACTTTGTAAAAAAACGAACATATTAATTTTATTTTCATTCTAATTTTGTTGCTTTTCTTTTAGTATTTAGTGGTATTCCGAGGGCGCGTGAAAATTTTGAACTAAATATGTATGGTATTTGACAGTAAAGTTACCTTCCCAATAAGATTTCAAATATAATAGGAGGAAATCGATGTTTTACTTACCTTAAATTTTATGTATGTATATTCTCACAAATGGCACCTGAGATCTTGCACACAACGATACACTTCATGTTTTACAATTTGACAGTTCATATCAAAGAAAAATAAATAATTTAAGTTATTGCATTCCACAATTTCGCTCAGTGTGTAATTTCAACTGTATAAAAGTAGGTACACACAATGTACACATTCGTCTTCCTTGCTGTATAATAAGTAACACGTGCCTCATTAATCAGGCAATATGCAGCTCTTTAGGTGACTGTTACACACATAAATGCTCCTATAATGTTGTTATAATGCAATTATTTGTCAATTGGATTTCTTATACAGCTATGTGCTGAATAATTTGTGCCCAAATTAGAGTTATATCCTCTGAGGATGCGCTGTCTACGCTATTATTCAGCAACTATTGCATTCACTGTGCACTGTTAAAATGCTGTTATACAGCACTTTTGTGCTACTTGGGTGGAAAAGGAATTAGGGTGATTTTTATCGCGGTAGTGTAAACCTTGCGATAATTTACGACATCCACGCGAGTGAGTTGATAATAAAACTGCTGTCCGCAGCCGCTTCCCGCGTCCGTACTTAGATCTTTTAAACTACGCAACGGATTTTAATGCGGTTTCCATCAATAGACAAAGTGATTCAAGAGCTAGGTTTATATTCATAATACGCGGGCAAAACCGCTGGCAAAAGCTAGTTTAACTAACACTTTTAACGCAGTCAGGATTTTCATTTTTAAATTGCCTTCTTTTTTTTACTAGGTAACCCTCTTTTTTGCTCTACTAACATTATTCCATGTATGACACAGATGCTGGTTACTACTCCGAGGATGCGGAACACTCGGCACAGGCAGCCAAACAGATCGGCAAGAGTGCCGCCGCCAGAGGATACATGCCAGACCAGGGCGAAGGCAGCGTCACTGTCACCAGGTAAGGTTTCAATTTAAACCTTCTGCACATATTGAATACAGTCGCAATACCACTGAAACGAAAAGTAAAGAAAAACACAGATCGTGCATTTTGCAAAAAAATCAACCGACGTCCAAAAAAAACACTACAAAGTGAAAAATTACTTAAATTTCGGAACTCAGTGGCAGAAAACAAATACAAATCCAAAGACACCGACTTCCGAAATTAAAGTTAAAGTGTTTTTTGGAAGTGTACCTATAGTTTTAATTAAGTGAGGATAATATTTTGTTATTTTTCGTGGGTTGCCGGACGTAAACAATAGCATCATCCTATTTCTTCCCGTGGGGGTCGTAAAGTTAGTCGCCACTAAGGGACCTACTAGAGAATGCGCAACAGCGCTCTTTACGCATTTTACCACCATACGGCGATCACCAACCCGCCTGCCAAGCGTGGCGATTATGGCAACCCCCATAGGCGGGGCTTATGTCCCGCAGTGGACGTTTTTCGGCTGGAATGACCTTAGATTAAATATAAACTTTCTTCTTCTTTCTCAGGATATCGTCAGGGGATCAAGAAGACGTGACGGAGGAGTTCGCGTCAGGAGTGTCAGTGTTGTACCAGAGTGACGTGTACGTTGTCAAGTACGAGTATACTGACGCCAACGGAGCAGACGCCTTCATTGTCTACTACTGGCTGGTAAGAACTATTTCATTCGTATTGTTACGAGCTGGGGTTCGGGATAGATTAATTTAAATCAATTTAACCAAAATACACAAAAACAGTGTAATCAACTAATCAAAAATACCGCTGTAATCAGAAACGTCAAACAGAATCAAAGAAAGAAAGAAAGAATATCGTTTATTTGACACAGTTCGTATAGTGCGGTTCAAATAAGAATAGGAATGTCAATAACCTCTATCTGTCAAATTTCACTTGAAAAGTACGGTTTGCAAAAAAACGTATTTGCTTATCAATAATAGTAGTCTTACATCAAATTTTGATAAAAGGGTTTAATAGTAGTAAATCGTCTTAATATAATATTTAATTATTTAAAGTCATAATTCGTTTTTTAAAACCATACCATAGCCTTTTATATTTTCATTGTTGGCGCAAAGGCCCAGTAGCCACGCCAAAAAGTGCATGTGCTTGTGGACTGATAATGTTTCTTTAATTGTGTTTCTTACATTGTTGTTATTTTTTGTGATTGTTGTTATTTGTTTTTGTTATTGATAATATATTCATTTTGCTCGAAAATGAGTAAACGAGGCTCTGTGTAGATAAATAGTTGCAGAGCGAGAAACAGCAAACATTAGAACTGATGCAACAGTGGAGGAAATATAAGTTTGACTAGTGAAACGTGCGGTACCATTTTGCAAACACGGCAAAATGCAAGAAAAGTCGCCAAGCGAGGTCATTTGGCTACGGGGATAAATTAATATTAATATTTTTCACTAAATCTTTGTTAATAAAATTTATTTTTAAAAAATCTTTTTTTGCTCACCCTACCTAACTGGTTAGAATTGACAGCTATGACGTCACAATATGGCGCAAAGTCGATCCTATTCTCATTTGAATCGCATAGTAAAACACAAAATAGAGTAACGTGAAAAAAAGTAATAAAAAAAAATCAACAAGTGTGCGGTTGCGCCAAGAAGGTTCATTTTTTTTTTTTTTTTTTTTTTTTTATTTAAGCATTAATGTCAAAATCACTTGTCTCGCTTGTACTGTATCGCTTGAATCGCATTCGATCGCATTCGTTACCGAACTGTCTTCTCAATCCAACAATCTGCTATTAATAGGCCGTTCTGATGAATCTGGCATGTTCGTTTTCCCATAGTTCACAGTTAGAGGCGAAATATCTGTCTAATTCCGCTAGGTATTCGATAATAATTGGCGGTGGCGTTCGACGCTAGCGCCAAAATGGGTGTAAATTGGGTGTCCATTTTGGAGAACTAAGTGGAATCGAGATCGGGCGTTGTTGACACTATTGTTTTCAAGAGTACCGAATCACGTGTATGCAAAATTAATATTGGAATCGTATTGGCTTTAGATTGGAATTAAAATTAGGTTGAAGAGTGAGCCCCCTGTTGTATAGTCGGACTTAATTCTAGAGGAGTAGACACTGGTGAAATCGGAAGTGTGTGTGTGTGTGTGTGTGTTATATGCTGACGCTACTTGCCTCCACACATACATTCATACCGTGTTGCGTACAATGCTGGTCCCATGGATAAAGTTGTAAAGTGTAGGTAATGGTCTGAACCACGTCAAGATATAGAATCAAGTTATTCTAACTTAACAGACAGCCGTGTTGCTGGACAGTTTGTTCCGCCACTTCTTCTTCCCAGCTAAAGCACTAGGAAGTGTCGAAGGGCGGGCGTTTTGGGGGGACTGTCTTATGTAACTTTGACGTTTAAAATTGCTGACTCTCAATAAATAAATTACTTTTGATTTTGACATCTTCAAATATAGCCTCAATTTTCTGAAACACGCTGTATACCAGCTAATCATGGGGTCTGTTTTCAGGGGGCTGAAGCCAGTGCTGACGACAAGAAAGCAGCATTGGAGCTGGTGGCACAGATTGAAGAGGAGCTCGAAGGCGCTCCGACTGTCGTGAAGGTTCCGCAGGGAAAAGAAAACAAGCATTTCTTGACCATCTTCAAAGGTAAGACAGATGAAAATTAATGACGTTTAATGTTGATCGTAGATAGACATAAAACATACATATAGTCACACCGTCTCATGTTGGTTGGTAGAAACTTGTATATATTTAAAACTGACATATATTTACAGTTGGCACCACACATACCTATTTCTTTTTAGAACTCGCCGGGCCACAATCCGTTTAAGTAGTAACAATCTTTTCAGGATTAAATACGAGATGGCCCCAAATAAAAAAAAAAAACATACCTATTTCACATAGAATCATAGAATTAGATTCAATTATACAACATTAATTTTTGTTTATGCGAAACCCGAAACACGGGTCTAGTATTTTTATGTAAAGAATCTATGAAAAAAATTTCAAAACTGTATCATTAATAATCACAAAGTTATAAGCTTGATAAGTTACCTGGTTGTCCACGCAAAAACATATGCAGATCACCACAAACAGCTAGTGTACGTACCATCTCCGTGTAATGGACGTTTGAATACGAGAAAGACATGATAATTTTAAAATCGAAACAAAACACTAAGGCCCGCGACTTGGAAGCGTAATTAAATATTTTTGGTACAAAATATAACATGGTGTAAAAATTATTGGAATCGATTCAGTTACTGATTCTGAACAAACTATATTCAGGTTTCGCATATACTAAAAATAATCTTGTATGTATCGAACTAGACATCGTTTCATGACATCAAAAGAAAGATAGTAAGATGAAATTAGGTAAAATTAAATAAAATTTGAAAAAAATAATATCACTGTTTCACACAATAATTATTAATAACTAGCTTTTGCCAGCGGCTTCGCCCGCGTGGAGGTCGGAAATTATCCCGCGGGAACATACTACCGGGATAAAAAGTAGCCTATGTCCTTTCTCAGGCTCTAAACTATCTGTGTACCAAATCATTTAAATCGATTCAGTAGTTTTAGCAGGAAAGCGAGACAGACAGACAGAGTTACTTTTGCATTTATAATATTAGTGAGGATATCTAAATACAATTTAATTTATTTACTTCAAGGAGATTGTACTGGCAATGGACTTCAGTATGATGATTCGTCTTATAGAAAATGTTGTACATAGGGGTAAGAGCTAGGATTTTTGTTTTTGGATGGGAATTCGTCAAATGACTTCTCCCGCTCTGGGCGGACCGGGAGGGTGTGTCAGACTTTTACTGACTAAAACCCACCCGTGTTCCTTCAGTTGCCCATATGCCAGGGTCACGGTATCTCGCTTGAACGATCTCGCGACCCTGGCAGGCATCGGTCTTAGCAGACCCCTTCTGGGAGCAGGATTGTTCTTAAAGTACACCTTGCAAAATTGAAAATATAAGTCCTACGTCGTCGTCACAAACAGTGATCATAAAGGTGTTGTTCTTCTACTCCGTGCTGTTGTTGTATTGATCGAGGTTTCATTGATGGTCTACCTGGGCAATAATATTGTATTACTGAATTTAATTATGCCACTCTAATGCATATCGTTTACATCTAGCTGCGCTTACGAGCCCTAGACTCCTTCGTTTCTTTCGGCATTCAGTCCATGAAGTTTCTTGTTCGTTCTTCTCCATAGTTACCTACGTTTTGGAATTGGCAACTAGCTTCATTTTTCTGACTCACCGCCACTTGGCAACTCAAAAGGGCCTGTAATTGGCTTATCTATACTTATATATATACTTATATTATATATAATATTATAAAGCTGAACAGTTTGTTTGTTTGAACGCGCTAATCTCAGGAACTACTGGTCCGAATTGAAAAATTGTTTTTGTGTTGGGTAGCCTATTTATCGAGGGAGGCTATGGGCTATATAACATCACGCTACAACTAAGAGGAGCGGAGCAGTAATGAAAAATGTTGCAAAAACGGGGAAAATTTATTCCTTCTGAGAGTTTCCGTTGCGTGCGCTGCGTAAACGGTTAAAGTAACGCAAAAATCATGTATGACGGAATTGTTCCTTTTAAAAAGTTCTAAAAAAAGTCCTCAAGAGCATATGTCTATCTTTTAAGGTTGACTCACTATAACTCAAACGGAGCGAGCAGCAACGAAAAATGGACGAAAACTAGCAGGCAAATCGATGCGACGGGAAGGGTCAGGGGAGCAAAAATTTGACGCGGACGAAGTCGCGGGCAGAAGCTAGTATATAATAGTAATAATATTATAAAGCTGAAGAGTTTGTTTGTTTGAACGCGCTAATCTCAGGAACTACTGGTCCGAATTGAAAAATTGTTTTTGTGTTGGGTAGCCTATTTATCGAGGCAGGCTATAGGCTATACAGGATCAGTTTTTATCCAGTGCACAAACTGTAACCATGAATTCAGCATATAATTCTAGACTCCCCAGCGTAGAAAATTTTTATCGGGTATCCAAAAAAAATATCTGCTGTTGCATACATTTTGACAATATTACAATTTTTTTTTTTTGTAAAACTGACGAAAAATTTCTGCGCATGGGGGTCTACAATGATATGCTGAATTCATGGTTACAATTTACGCACTGGATAAAAACTTATACTGTATAACATCACGCTACAACTAATAGGAGCAGAGCAGTAATGAAAAATGTTGCAAAAACGGGGAAAATCGGACGGGTAGGCGATTCGTCGCGACGGGAAAGATCGGGGGAACAAGAAGTTTAACGCGGATGAAGTCGCGGCCAGAAGCTAGTCTATACTTATAATAAAAATTAATATTGGAGGATGAATGGTGATCGATACTGATGCCAAAAATGCACTCAGTAAATTTTTTGTCTGTATGTGCACGCATGGGTCAAAAACTACTGAAGGGATTTTAACCAAACTTGGTACAATTGTAGTCCATACTCCTGGGCAGGTTATAAGCTATATAACATAACGCTAAAACACATAGGAGCCGAGCAGTGACGATAAATTTGTAGCAAGTCGGATGAAAATGCGCTTTCGAGCAAAAAAAAATTACCTGGATTAACAATAGGCTACTTTTTATCCCAGTTCACGCGAGATATTTTCCGAGCTCCACGCGGGTGAAGCCGCTGGCAAAAGTTAGTTTCAAATAAATGCTTTGAGTTTTGAGTTCGATTCAATATAGCGCTCATGTTTTAGAACACAGCAGCGAATAACATACGTTGTTGTTTCAGGCAATCTTGCGATTATGTTTGGCGGCAAGGACAAACCAGATAACTCTAAAGGATCCTACGATGACGACAACATTCGTCTATTTAGAGTAAGTATCTGTAACCGAATTCTATTTGCCGATCATTATTTGGTTTTAATGGCATGTACCTAAAACAAGCGCTTTTCCCATTTTGCGGTCCTAATAGCGCCTGAATTTAGCGATGGTCCTAAACGCGTGCAATAGTGGAGTACATAAGACACAGTTCCGAGTGGTACCGAACCGGAATAGCACCATACCATTTCTTCCCGTGGGTGTCATAAAAAAACGACTAAGGGACTTACTAGAGAATGGGCAGCAGCGTTCTCTATGCATTTTACCACCATACTGCGATCGCCATCCCGCCTGCCAACCGTGGCGATTATGGCAAATCCCCCAAAACTGGGGAAGGTCTATGTCCAGCAGTGGACATCTTTCGGCTGAAATGATGATGAATGATGAAGTCACACGTATTATACAAGATAAGTTTTTAACCAGTGCGTAAATTTGAACAAATTAAACTTGAACGAGCTATAATAACCATGCAATTTTTATTTTGATATATATATTAGAACAAGAAAATTAAGTTATCGTTAACGAAAGATGTTTATTTTGAAACTAGTTTGTATGGTAACTTGCGCGAAGCCGGCGCGGCGTCGAAGGTGAACGACCGAGCGTAGCTACAAGTACCTACCAGTTTGACCGTTCAAAATTCTAAGAAGTTCGAAGTACTTACGTGGCGGTGAGGATGAACGACCGAGCGTCGCTATAAGTACCTACCAGTTCGATCGGTCTAAATTCTAAGAACTTCAAAGTACCTACGCGCGCGGTTACTGACCTATTCCTATTGTCGATATCATATTACGAAATATGTAGGGTGTCCACAATTTACTGATTTAAGGTCGGATAATGTTTAAAAAAAAAGTATTGAAGAAATAGTTGAAATGCGTTCTATTACCTACTGATGCTGAACCACCAAAAAAAAAATCCTGTATACTATTTTATAGCACGTGTAACCTAAACCCGCAGTTAGGTCACGGTTTTCTGTGAAAAAATGGACTACTTAAGTTACAGACAAGCATGACTTAAATGCGGGTTTAGTTCACACAATGCTCCTGTCAGGGTCACGAAATTTGTTCGAAAGAGTTACCGTGGCCCTGGCATATAGGCAACTGAAAGAACACGGGTGGGTTTTAGTCAGTAAAAGTCTGACACGCCCTTCCGCTCCACCCACATCAGGAGACGTCGTTTGATAATTTCCCAACCACATAAAATGGTGGTCACAGTTCTAACCTAACCTTACCAATTTTGATCGAAGTTAGTTACGACCAATTGTGAGAAAGGGCCTGAAAATTATAAAAGGGATATTTTTTAAAGTGCATCACTAGAACCGCTACATTTTGTACAGGTTCATTAATTTTAAATAATGTTTCCGTTTCAAGGTGGAAGGTACAGAACTAGGAGTCGACATGAGAGCTATCCAGGTGGTGGAGACAGCCGACAGCCTGGAAGATGATGACGTATATGTGCTGGAGACTATGGACACCGTGTATGTCTGGATTGGCAAGGTAACCTTATAACTTTGTCCTTTATGTATTTTCTGGTGTAAGGATATTAAGTCCGTTGGCCGTTGGTCCTACGCCTGATCTCTCTCCGGTCGTGTCGGATTGTCGTCCCATCGGACTATGTGAGTGAGGGAACAGTGAGTGCTCCTGTGTCTGCGCACACACTTGTGCACTATAATATCTCCCGCGCCGATAGCTAGTCTCCGTTGAGATTGGCCGCCGTGGCCGAAGTACGGTCTAGGAAGACTATATAAGGTGTATCTATTCATATACGAAATATTTTAAGAGGTACACCTGTAGGTGGTAAAAAAGCTACAGCAACGAAAAAAATAATTTTCTAAATGTATTTTTTTCAAAATTTAATATTTATACATTATTTGACGCACATAAGAAATACTGGCTCCTTAGTTTTTACGGCCCGAGACACCGCGGCCATGCTCGTGCCGTCCGGTCGCCGCCCTCGCAGTGTCAGGAGGGCCATTCATGGAATTTGGAGTAAAGGTTTTATGCAAAACGTCTCAAGCAGTTTTAAAATTATAATAATTACGAAAATTCAAAAACGCTTAGATAAAAAATTTCTTTTTGCTTCTATAGCTTCTTTACCACCTACAGGAGTACCGCTTAAAATATTTCGTGTATGAATAGATACACCATATATACTTGGGCCCAAAACGCAAAGTGCCAACGATAAAAGAGGGTTACCCTAGTCAAGTACGTTGTCTATCCTAAGGTCTACCAACGACCAATGGAGCGCAGTATACTGGACGTTAAATGAACGGATCTCGTTCGAAACACAATGCTGCACTCCAAAAAAAAAAGACGTGGCTCAAAAGGCCGTAAAACTGACACTTAAATGGGACTGGGCAGGACATGTTTGTCGCATGCCGGACAAACTGTGGGCCCAAGTAGCACAGAACTGGTGTCCAGATAATGGCAATAGGCTAACCCCAAATTACACAGTACTTAAACATAATTTACTGGCCTGTTAGTCTAGTGGTAAGTGACCCTGACTGCTAAGACTGAGGTCGTTGGTTCGATTCCCACCCAGGACAAATCTTTGTGTGATGAGCACAATCATTTGTTCTGTGTTTGGGTATAATTTATCTATAACTAGCTTTTGCCCGCGGCTTCGCCCACGTGAATGTCGGAAATTAACGCAGGTATTTTTCTAAAATAAAAGTAGCCTAAGTTACTCCTTATTACATCAGCTACCTGCCAATAAAAGTTCCGTCAAAATTGGTCCAGCCATTTCAGAGATTAGCCGGAACAAACAGACAGACAGACAAAAGTTAAAAAAATGTTTTTTTGGTGTAAGTACCGTATTTACTTTCATATGCATTTAGTGAAAAGCTGTTAATTTGAAATTACAAACAGACACTTCGCTTTTATTTATTTGTATGTATAGATATGTATGTATTTAGAAATATATAAGTATGTTTATCAGTTGTCTGGTTACCATAGTACAGGCTCTGCCTAGTTTGAGATCAGATAACGTTGTGTTGGTTGTTCTAAGATATTATTATTATTATAACTAGCAAAATGTGGATGTAGCAGTGGCGCAGGTAACTAATAAGCCGATTCCTGTCGGCTTCCCTTAGGAAATTATGACAGTCAGTAGTACTCAGCAGTGTTTAATAATCACACTGAATGTATTTAATCTTACACCATAAAATTAAAGTATTACAAAACCCCAACCTAAATAAAAAAATATTTGTCTTTATATTCCTACGAAAACAAAACATTTAAAGTGCGCGCGAATTTCGCGCGGCACCGCGCGTGAACATTTTCCTGCAGTATAACTCGCTGACAACGCCGGGTTATGAAGTACATCAATTTCTATACAAAATCATCTCGTCATGACGTCACTTCAGGTCACGTGCCACGCATTTTATGAAGCCTTGGGAAGCCGGAATAAGTCGAGTTATGAACGAGTTAGACAGAGTAGGAATATCGGTCCATTCGTTGAATTTCGTAAGTACTCGGTTCGTGTCGGATGGAAGCTCCCCGGCCCCCTTGGCTCGCTCGACGCAACGACGCAATTATGTCATTTTGTTGATACTTGTAGTTAATTAGCATTTATTTCGTTGTATTCATATAAGTTATTAGTGTAACAATTAGTATTAGATAATTGTGAGTTTGTTGTGAAATTGTGCGTTCGCAATTAGGAATTTGCGGTAAGTCGATAGATTAGCAAGTTGAAATTACTTTTTAGAGTAGATTTGAAAAGTTATTAGTAGGATGGCGGCATTAATAGTTTTAGATTGTTGTGTGACAGATTATTTGTTTCGTGAGGAAACATGCATTTCAAGGTTAAGTTTTGAAAATAAGAAACACATAATTAGGTTAGGTCGTGCGATGGGTTGTTCAAACATTTTAATGTTTCCCTTTACGATAAATATCAATGGCTGACTGGTAGTTGTAAATTGAATAAGATGTTTTGTTTTCCATGTTTACTTTTCTCAGATTCTAGTAGTTTATGGAATAAAGGGGGCTTTACAGATATTAAGTCATCGAATGCCGTAATTAGAGACACACTAGTAAAACAATTGCTTATGTCGAACTGTGTAACTCAAGGGGTTAATAATCTGACGAATTCATCAAAAAAACATGTTCAGACTGACATGACAGACTGAATATGCTTTATATTCGTAGGAATTTAATGAAACGGTTTATTGACTCCGTTATTTTGTTAGGTAAACAAGAAGTAGCTTTTCGCGGCCACGATGAACGTCCGAATTCTGATAATCGCTGTAACTATATTGAAACCTTGTTATATATATCTGAGCAAGTATGACACCGTAATGGACTCTCATTTGGAAGTATGTTCTTCAGTTCAGAACCCCGCGTTTTCTAGTCCCTCTAGTGATATTCAAAATGATTTAATACATAGTATTGCATCCGTTTTACGAGACCACATTAGAAACGAGATAGATAAAGCTCAATTTCTGTCTGTAATGATTGACGAAACTCCCGATGTCAGTCATAGGGAGCAATTGACTGTAATTTTTCGATATTTATCTGAAACTGGAATTGAAGAACGATTCCTACATTTTTACGATGTTAGCGGAAGTTGAACTGCTGAAGTTTTATCCAAACAGTTGTTAGAAATACTTGACCAGTATCAGTGTAGGAATAAGTTTTTAAGTAACTGGACTACGTGCGCCACGTCCGGCCTAGGTAAGCATTTATTTTTTCTCCGGCTTACCTCTCTAATAAAATCACCCTTCGCCACTGGGATGTAGTATAGATGCATCTTTACCTGTAGCGATATCCACACCGCCACATCGATCTCAGCGTCACGCGGGCAGCGACTTTGTTTTATACTATGTAAAGATATGTTATTTTTATTCACAGGAATCAAATGACACAGAGAAGGAGGCTGTGGCTAGCTTCGTGGAGAAGGTGGTGAAGGAAAAAGAGATCACCACTGTTGAGCAGGGAGAAGAACCTGATGAGTTCTGGGACGCTTTAGGTAGGTGACAGAGTGCCTAGTAGTTCATCACCATCATTGTTTTGTCGGTACTTATGCCGGTTTATTTAAACATATTTTAGAGGTTTTAGGTTGTTGTGAATAAGAAGGCGAATAATGATCTGTGTAATTTATTGGGATCCATTCCTTATATAGCAATATTCTTTACAATAATTCATAATTAAAGGGTACATTAATAAAACTTATAACTAAGATAATCTAGTAACGACGGTAGACTGTGCCGTGCTCCCTTCGGCGAGCGAGCGCGATGATATAGTCCGCATTCCTTTCACCTTGGCTAGTTTCGTTGACTAGTATGCGCGGGCGCGCGGTGGCGGACGGATGTATGCGCTCCTCTTGAGTATGTTATAGTATGGTAGGTATGAGCTGCTACATCATTCCCCCGCTAGTGAAACGTACACAGGGCTTTGATGTCCTTCCTGATCTTGTGACGTATGCGTACGTGTCAGTCACTGGTGCTTCTTCAGTGTTAATGCGGAAAGCTGGCTTTAGTCTGTCAACAGTGATATTAGTGCATCTGTTGCGTAACTGGATCGTAAAATACTTGTCCTTACGACTGATAACTTCGTACGGGCCAGTGTAGGTCGGCGTCAGTGGTTTACTTGATGCGTCATTGCGTAGGTAAACATGCGAACATTTATGTAAGTCATCGTGAATAAATGTTGCTCGGGATTGGTTAGATTTCCGTTGCGCCTGGGCCTTCTTTAACGCTCCATTCAATTTATTCATGAAGTTAGAAATCGTATCGCGATGTTTGGTTGATTCGTCATAGAATTCTCCGGGTAATCGCAGCGTTTGGCCGTACAGTAGTTCAGCAGTACTTGCACCAACATCTTCTTTTATTGAAGCACGCAGTCCCAGCAACACTGTAGGTAGCTCATGTGACCACGTTGTTGATTTGAGTCGTGCGGTAAGTGATGTCTTGAGTGAGCGGTGCCATCGTTCTATCACACCGTTACACTGCGGGTGGTAGGCAGTGGTGCGGGTGCGGTGAATTCCCATGCGATGCATTAATTTATTAAATAGGTCGGACTCAAATTGTCTCCCTTGGTCGGTAGTTATGGTTACTGGGCAACCGAATCTCGCGATCCAACCTTCGTAAAATGCATTCGCAACCGTTTCTGCGGTTATGTCCTCTAATGGGCGGGCTTCAGGCCATTTGGTAGCCCTATCTATCATGGTTAATAGATATCGATAGCCGTCAGAAATAGGTAATGGGCCAACAATATCTATGTGTACATGCTCCAGTCTGTTTGCTTGTTGAAAACTCGCAATAGGTGTCTTCGTGTGTTGTTGTACCTTAGCACGCTGGCACGCGTCGCACGTTCGTGTCCACTCGTTTACGTCGCTATTCATGGAGGGCCACCAGTAGCGGGCAGTAACTAGCTTCCTTGTCGCCCTTATGCCGGGGTGACTAAGGCCGTGAATCGTTTGGAAAGCTGCTTTTCGAAAATCTGGTGGAAGATATGGACGAGCAGTGCTTGATGACATCTCGCAGGTAACTGGTTCGGCGATTGAGTTGGGAATCGCGATCTTTTTGAATATGTACTTTCCTTTGTTTTGTAGCATTTTTAATTCTTCGTCTTGGTCTTGTTTCCTTACTAACTCGGTGTAATCTAATGGTGTCGGGCATGTTATTGTTTCGACCCGTGATAGTGCATCTGCGACTTTATTGCTCTGGCCGGTTACGTGTTGAATATTTGACGTGAACTGTCCGATATATTCAAGGTATCTCGTTCGGCGGGGCGTCTCAGACTTGTTGTTTGAAGTTAATGCATTACACAGCGGTTTATGGTCCGTATAAACAATTAACTCTCGTCCTTCAAACACTCGACGGAAATGACGTATTGCCATGTAAATGGATAGCAACTCACGGTCGTACGTGCTGTACTTTTGTTGTGTTTCACTGAATTTCTTGGAGAAAAATCCCAGTGGTCTCCACCTGCCGTTGATCTTTTGTTGGATAACGGCACCAGCACATGTGTTTGAGGCATCTGTCATCAGTGCGAAAGGTTCGCTCAGTGATGGGTAGGACAATAATGCGCAGCTCTCGATATCTTGTTTACATTGTTGGAATGCTTCTTTTGCCTCTTCGGTCCATTGTATGTTTGTCTTATCGTTTTTCTTGGCGTTGTGAAAGTACTTGCTTAATTCTTTTTGATGTTCAGCCGCGTGGGGTATACTCGAACGATAAAAGTTCAGCATTCCGACGAAACGACGTAGCTCTTGGATTGTATTTGGCAATGGATAGGACTGGATTGCTTGCACCTTTTCTTCGGTCGGTGTAATGCCTTCAGGGCTTATTGTGTAACCCAGGAAATTTAGTTTTGACTGGCCGAAGATACATTTTGCGACGTTGATTTTTAAACCACTGTCGTTGAGTCGTTTAAACACATCTTGTAGCTCTTTTCTATGTACTTCTTCGTTTTCAGAAGCTACAAGTATGTCATCGACGAATGGAAAAACGGGTAGGCCGCGAAGCACATTGTCCATGTGGCGTTGGAATGTTTGGCCAGCGTTCGTTAAACCGAAGCACATCCTAGTGAACTCGTACAATCCAAAAGGAGTAATCACTGCCGTCTTCTTCACATCTTCTTCTCTGTTCCTAATCTGGTAGTAGGCCTTCTGTAGATCGATTTTTGAAAATATTGTCTTGCCTTGGAGGTTATGTGTGAAGTCGTGAAGGCGTGGTATCGGGTATCGATCGGGTGTGGTTACCGCGTTGAGTCTACGGTAATCACCACAGGATCTGTAGGTACCATCCTTTTTCAATACCATGTGTAATGGACTAGCCCATGGGCTATTAGACGGTCGACAAATTCCTTGGCTCATCATGAGTTCGAATTCTTGTTTCGCCGCGTTATATTTATGCGGCGGTAGTGGTCTCGCATTTGTAAATATCGGTGGGCCGGTAGTTTCAATATAGTGTTCGACTTCACTATTTTCCAGTTTCGTTAAGTTTGGTCTCGTGATATCTGGGTACTTGGCCAACAGGTCGTGGTAGGGAAGCTTGTCATCGATCGTCCTGATGCTTCCTTCAGCTGCGGGTGACAGGAAACCTCGTGTCGATAAATTGGTTCTTTTATCAACCAATCGTCGTCCGTGGAGATCCACCATAAGTGCGTGGTGGTGCAAGAAATCAGCCCCTAATATCGGTCGACTGACTGTTGCAACCATAAATCGCCAACTGTAGGCACGTCGCATTCCGATGTTGAGAACGATGGTTCGCTCGCCGTATGTGGGTATTTTTGAACCATTTGCTGCATACAAGTAGTTGGTCGGAGTCCGCTGTTTATCACGTGCAGTGGCGGGTAAAACGGAAACATTTGCTCCCGTGTCGATTAGGAATTTTTTCCCGGTAGATATGTCGGTTAAAAATAGGCGGTATGATGATAAATCTTCGACCTCGGCTACCGCCACGGCTTGGGTCTCGATTAGTTTTCCGGCTTTTCACACGACTGACCTTTGAAACTGCACGGACTTCTACATCGGTATGCTGCCTTGCCGAATTTCTTATGAAAATAGCACGTGGCATTTCTTCTGTCCCCTGATTTCGAGCGTGAACGGCTTCTGAAACGGTGGGATCGTCGTTGAAATTTGCGGGAACGATTATATTTTAGCGCTGCAACTTCCTTGGTGAGGGCTTCAATCATGCCATAGAGTTCTTGGTCTGCGGGTCCACGTGTTGCCGCTATTTCGGCTGGCGCCGCTGTCGTTGGGGCTTTTGCCGTGGAAGGTTGACACTGGCAGGAACACACGGCGTTTATCTCTTTCAGCTGTTCTTGCATTCTATCTGCCATGGCGGCCAACGAGTCTAACTTGGATTCTTCACTCACTGCCAACACTGTGCGTGTAGAAGCGGGTAGGTGTCCTTGCCACAATAATTTGAGGGTGTCATCAGGCATCTTTTTCCCAGCTAGGTTCCTCATTCGGCGAAGCAACTGCGATGGTCGCTGATCGCCAAGCTCCATTTCGTTCAGCAGTTTTTGTAGCTGAATACCCTCGCTATCTTCGTAAACCTCTAACAGCCTTCTTTTTGCAGCGTCGTATCGGCCGGAGTTGGCCGGTGACAAGATGATATCGCTGATCTGGTCGATGTCCTTAATTTCCAGCTGAGCAACCATTAGCGCGAACTTGCCTTCATCGCCGAGCTTCTGGTTATTGATAATTACTTCAAATTGAGCGAACCAAAGCTTAGGTCTGTTGCTCCAGAATTTGGGTAATCGTGACTGGACGCTAATTGCTTCGACGTCTTCGGGCGTAGTAATCTTGTCTTCTCTTGTTAAGGGCGTAGCCATTTTGAACGCGGGGTCACCACTTTAGAGGTTTTAGGTTGTTGTGAATAAGAAGGCGAATAATGATCTGTGTAATTTATTGGGATCCATTCCTTATATAGCAATATTCTTTACAATAATTCATAATTAAAGGGTACATTAATAAAACTTATAACTAAGATAATCTAGTAACGACGGTAGACTGTGCCGTGCTCCCTTCGGCGAGCGAGCGCGATGATATAGTCCGCATTCCTTTCACCTTGGCTAGTTTCGTTGACTAGTGGTGGGTCGTTGTCGAAGTTTTGACGGACGAAACGCAACCGTTTTTCCGACGACGAAAACGGTTGCAGAAAACGGTCGTCGTCGCAACTGGTTTGAAGAGCCGTCTTCAAACCAGTTGTTGCGACGACGACCGTTTTGTAAAAAACGAAACTTATCGAATATGGAATAGAATTGCGTTTTCGTCTCGTGAAATAGTTGCAGTTTCTTCGAGAAGTAGTAATAAAATATAGACTCTATACCATTGACAAAAAGTTCACTTTTTACTGTAAGAACTAAGAACTGTTTTAAAAGAACGCGGTACCCTAAGGATGACGTCGCGACGAGTGTGATAGTTGTATCAATGCGTTCTCGACCGTATTCTCTTAGCTGTAAAACACATAATCGCATGTAGTCATTCGAAGACTGGTTTGTGCAACGAAGACTCTTTGGATCTAAGACGTAAAAACAGTTTCATCGTCGTAGTCGTTGCAGAATATAAAACGGTCTTTGGAACGGATTAAGGACGACGACGCGACGAGTGTGATAGTTGAATCAATGGATTCTCGACCGTATTTTCTTAGGTGTAAAATACATAATCGCATCTAGTCATTCGAAGACTGGTTTGTGCAACGAAGACTGTTTGGACCCAGGACGTATAACGGTTTCATCGTTGTAAAACATAAAACGGTCTTCGGAAACGGTTCGTTGTCGCAACGCCCACCACTATCGTTGACTAGTATGCGCGGGCGCGCGGTGGCGGACGGATGTATGCGCTCCTCTTGAGTATGTTATAATATGGTAGGTATGAGCTGCTACAATATTTTTTGATTAGTGTGTTAAATTTTTGATTACATTGTGCCGCGCGTTTCTAGTGCCTTAGTTTATTTTATAAGGTTGGTTTATTTTGTTCCAATTATAAGCTTTTTATTTGAAAAAAAAATACAGTTTTCTTTTTAAGTAGAATTATTAATTTTATAAATGATAAATGATTTTATTTCTGTAAGTAGGTTTGTACAAACACTTTTACATGTCAATGTTAATTTTTTTTAACTAGATGAGTTCGGCGTTTCCTAACTGACTACTCTGAGAAGAAAGGCCGAAACAAACTCAGAGGTCACAGTCTCTTTTAAAGTCCAGACATAATCTTGTTCACATCATGTGAAGATCATGTAGATTGGTGACTGAAATGGTCTTTTGAAGAAAGAACCACACAGATTGAGTGGACCTGTCCAGTCAGTGCAAGCAGTATATTTTTTTACGTTGACTGATAACCTAATCGCTACCCTGTGTACTCTATATACAGGATAAGTTTTTAACCAGTGCGCAAATTTTAACAAAACGAGTTATAATAACCATGCAATTTTTATTTTCATATATCTTAGTACAAAAAAAATAAGTTATCGTTAACGAAAGATGTTTATTTTGAAACTGGTTTTTATGGTAACTTGCGCGCGGCGGCGAAGGTGAACGACCGAGCGTAGCTACAAGTACTTACCAGTTCGATCGGTCAAAATTCTAAGAAGTTCGAAGTACTACGCCGCGCACGGTTACTGACCTATTACTATTGTCGATATCATATTACGAAATATGTAGGGTGTCCACAGTTTACTGATTTAAGTTCAGATATTTTTTTTTTTTTAAGTATTGTTAAAATAGTCGAAATGTGTTCTATTACTGATGCTGAACCAACAAAAAAAAAATGCGCTTTGATAAAAAAAAACCTGTATATTTTTTAAACCTTCTATCATGCATTGAATCACGACAACCAAACGTTTGTGCGGCGGTTTCGATTCAGTGGAAGTGGGTGAAATATTGATTGGAACATTCCAGCACATAACTACTAGTGAAGTTAAATAAAAGCTTTTAAAATAATGAATACAGAACTCTTATGTAAATTTTCTTGCTTGTAGACCTAGCTAGTTCCATGTGGTGCCAGACGTAGGTAAAGAATAGGGATAGTGCATCCCATTTCTTCCCGTGGGTCTCGTAAAAGGCGACTAAGGGACTTACTAGAGAATGGGCAGCAGCGTTCTCTATGCATTTTATCACCTAACTACGATCGCCAATCCTTCTGCCAAGCGTGGCGTTTATGGTAAAACCCCCAAAATTGGGAGAGGCCTGTGTCCAGCAGTGGACATAATGATGATGATGAGACCCAGCTGTGCGTTACCTGTCAAGAGAATGAATTTAAGATTTTCATGAACTAGATACTTCTAACTCGTTCCAGGTGGTGCCCCCGAGGAAAAGGAGGACCCATCAGGCTGGAGGAACGCGGTTAACCGGAAGATCAACACGCCCCGCACGCTGACAGCTGTCACTGTCAGTGTCACCAAGAAGATCAAGTTTGAAGACCTGGACACAGAGTATACGCAGCAGGTAAATTGGCGCCACTCTTGAACTGGACGATGCGCTAAGGAATCAAAATTTTCTTACGATTTTTTACAATTTGTAGGTAGTGTCTGATTTTGTGATGATTAAAATATGATTCACGACCGTAATAAATAAAATAATTTAAGACTTGACAGAATTATAATATATTCAACTTAATTAATTATTAATAGAATCTAAGTTTAAATTACTTTCCCCCAAAATAGTCATTTAATGGTATTAAAGTTATATTGATGATTTTAATCTTAACAATAATCAGTCAACTCAGCCTATCGCAGTCCACTGCTGGGCATAGGCCTCTCCCTAACTGCGCCACAACACCCTGTCTTCCGCCTTCTGTATCCAGCCTGCCCCAGCCACGTTCTTTTGGTTGTCGGTCCATCTAGCTGGGGTGCGTCCCACACTACGCTTGTCGATACGCGGTCTCCACTCCAGAACTCGTCCGCTCCACCGGCCATCGGTCCTTCGACGGACATAGCCGGCCCACTGCCACGTGAGCTTGCTTACTTTGCGAGCTTTGTCCACCATATATTAACACGCGAATCAAAAACTTTGTACTTCTTTTTAGGAAAATCACATAGGAGTATGAAATTTGACACAGTTAAAATTTAAGAATAATGCAATACATTCAGTTTTAGATGGGTTATGGTCGAATTTCGATCGCTGGGCAACCACTAGCAATTATAATTCTGTAAATACATACGTGTTACGGTCGCGACTCGTATTTTGTTCAACATACAGCCAGACACAAAAAAGTAAGAAAATATGAATTATCCTGGCTTCCCCGTTAAGGGCGTTTGTTCATCGCCGTGTCGCGTCGGTCATCTTGGATTTATCTTTGAAGGAATCACAATTAACCTCTAAAATAAAACTACCTTTCTACAGGACCTGTCTGATGATGGAATCTACGTGTTGGATACCGGTGAGGAGCTGTACGTGTGGCAGGGAAAGAACATCCCTGAGCGTGTCAAGATGGCAAAGAGTGACATTGTCACGGTAAGTTAAAAATTAGACCACACGACTGACGTAAAACTCATGTACTGGGTATGAGAGGAGAGAAAGAAAAATGTGCGCGCGCACTGCTCCCTCTTGCTCCTACAGTGTGAGATAGACAATAGGACACTAGTTCCTTGTCTGTGTCTTACATAATTTATAAGAAACGTAATCGGCTATGAGAGAAAGAACATGTGTGCTCGCACCTCTCTCTTGCCCCTACAGTAATCTACGAAACGTAATTCTCTCTCTTTCTATCTTCACTAACTTATATCTCCCTCTCAACTTTCGTTCGCCTCGCCCGATCACACTTTTCGTAACGCTCTCGTCACGCATTCACCAGCTTACTCCCCAAGTCAAGCGTGCGTAAAGAAGTTTTACTTCAAAAACAAAATTCAATACATTTTATTTTACACTACCTAACTTCTGTTCGTGACTTCATGAGCACATTTAAATGATTAGACTTTAATATTGTAAGGTATTTTATTGATGATGTAGGTACTTAATATGAAAACGGTACGGTTTAAAAGATGTAGTGACAAACATTGACCTTATTGGTGATGTTCTTCAGAAAGGTCAGGTGCGTAGTACTCGCAACCGGCGTGTGTGTATGACCAGATGTATGAACTTAAACGAGGCGAAAGGAGTGTGTGAGGCTCGTAGCAGATGGCGCTCCATAGTTTCTACCCCCATGGAAAACACAGCGTAAATTTATGTATGCGTGCTTGAGCGCTTTATAATTTACTAGCTTCTGCCCGCGACTTCGTCCGCGTCAAATATTTGCTCTCCTGACCCTTCCCGTCGCATCGCAGCCTGCCAGTTTGCCGTGGTGTTATATAGCCTATAGCCTTCCTCAATAAATAGGCTACCAGACTCAGAAATAATTTATCTATTCGAACCAGTTGTTCCTGGGATTAGAGCGTTCCACTCCCCATTTTAGGGAAGTGAGGGGTTAGAAAGAGACAAAAAGTAGCCTATGTCACTCTCCATCCCTTCAACTATCTCCACTTAAAAAATCATGTCAATTCGTCGCTCCGTTTTGCCGTGAAAGACGGACAAACAGACACACACACTTTCCCATTTATAATATTAGTATGGATTACAATTACAATCGTTTTTTTTTTATTACAGGAATACATAGAAGATGACGGTTTGGATCGTACTGTGGACACAGCACTGGTGGTATTCGTGAAACAGGGCGAGGAACCGAGCGTGTTCAAGAAACTGTTCCCAGAATGGGACAACGATATGTGGGCCGTGAGTACAAGCTAGACGATTTTATGTCTATTACGACTAGTGAGGTGACGCTCCGTTAAAAATATACACCGTGATATTTTATTCGTGTTACAAAAGTAGTCCACTCAATGTATCCGACATAATATACCTCTAAGCGTGATTAAAAATTGCTACCATTAATTAAGATAATAGGTACCAAGAAAAATAAATAATGCATTAGAATTATGAAACATTCTGTTAACCCATTCACTGCCACTTAAAATTTAAAAACATCACCTAGGTGCCACTTAAATTTTTCCTTTGGCAAGACCTTCACAACACCAACCGTTTTTTCCTTACCAAAACAAGAAGGACAGTTCGAAAAAAAACCAACAGTCCACATTTAACAATTGTTTCTAGCCGTGTATGTTGGCAAATATTTAAATAAATTCTATCATTTTAAAGTAATTCCAAAAAACGTCCTAAAGTACACTCAACGCATATGGTGCGTTGGTGGCATGACGTAGTTATCTCGATCAACGCAAATGGTGCGTTGGTGGCAACGAATGGGTTAATAATGTTTACGTATCATTTGGTAGAGAAGATACATAACTACCCAGCGCACGAGTCGACTAGATCATTCAATCTCCATTTTCCATGAGACAAAATGTCAAACAAACTACTATGTCGGATACATTGAGTGGACAACCTTTGTAAGACGACTAAAATGTCACGGTGTATATAAGGTGTATCTATTCATACACGAAATATTTCAAGAGGTACACCTGTAGGTGGTAAAGAAGCTATAGCAAAGAAAAAAAAAATTTCTAAATGTATTTTTTTTTTTCAAAATATAATATTTATAAATTATTTGACGCACATAAGAAATACTGGCTCCTTCTTATTTTTTACGGCCCGAGACACCGCGGCCATGCTCGTGCCGTCCGGTCACCGCCCTCGCAGCGTCAGGCGAGCCATTCATAGAATTTGGAGTAAAGATTTTATGCAAAACGTCTCAAGCAGTTTTAAAATTATAATAATTACGAAAATTCAGTAACGTTTACAAAAAAAATGTCTTTTTGCTTCTATAGCTTCTTTACCACCTACAGGTGTACCTCTTAAAATATTGTATTTCGTGTATGAATAGACACACCTTATTATGTATAAATGTTAACATAGCACAATACCATAATAAAAGCCTCCTAGCATAAAGGGCGCAACAGCTTACATATGCATATGATACTAAAACTGTAGAGCCTAGACAGAGAGACTTGTTTGAGTAATTTATTAAATCATATAAATTTTTATTTTCCATTACAGAACCAGACTTCTTACGAAGATATCAAAAACGAGACGAAGGAGAAGAATTCGAAGTGAAAATAAAACGAAATATTAATTATCTTTATACATTTTTATTATTTACACAATTTACATATTACACTATGGAAATAAAAACTATTTATATTATTTATAAATGATTTTTTATTTACCTATACTATGCGCATAAAGAACCAACGATTTTCTCTCTCAAAACACAAAAAAGATTTTAGGTCTGTAAAAATATCGTGGCGAGACTTTTTCTCCCTGCTAGGGTAGCTAGCGGATTTGCTCGACAGATTTACTGTGACCCTGGCACAGGCAACTGAAGGAACACGGGTGGGTTTTAATCAATAAAAGTCTGACACGCCCTCTCGCTCCACCAAGAGTGCGAGACGTCAATTAAAGATTTCCCACCCACGCAGAAGAAGTTTATCCTACGCTTTTATTATTGCATTAATCAGACAATTTAAATTTTATTATACTTATGCATAAAGTTATACGAAAAAAACAGATAATTCTAACAAAGAGGAACATTTTTTTATAGCCATGTGACCGGGCGAGATCTAATTTAGGTTTAATATTAAGTAAAAATTCTAAATTTCCTTGTTGGTAAATAATAACAGACATACAGATCAATCAATTAGGTTCAGCTACACTACACTTGCCGCACTTGCATTAAAATATTATTTGTGACGGAACAAATATGGATTTACATAATTATTATCACTTAAAATCATCAATAAAAAAAAACAATACCTCCCTCTGGCCCGAATTACAGATCTTCACTCAAGACTCAAGCATTTAACTTCTTTTTTTTTTTACTGATTATGTACATAATACAAATGGAAACGTTTTTAATTAATTACGGCTATTTAAATGTATAATGCTCGAGGGGGCTGGCGCTTATTGCCGAAATACAGGCCTCTACCTCGGCTACAGACTACACCATTTAATCTGACCTAAATAGCCTGTTCAAATATTTTATAAAGAAAAATAATATTTATGATAATATATTTTTTTTTTTTATTAAAAAAAAAATATCGTAAATATTATTTTTTTAAACTAGTTTGGACCTATTTGATTGGTTGAAATTAATTTTAAGTAATGAGTTGAGTCTTTATTTATTTATTCGAGTGAGCGTCTATAATACGGGACTCTAAGTTCCTTTAATTCTACTTTTACATGGCAACATAAGCAACTTTGAATTTCATGGGTAGTCATTATGGTTGCCAGATACAGCTTATTATTTCCGGGTAAATTCAATTTAAAAAAAAATCCCTTTGAGTAATAAAACTGTTTTTTTATACATTTACACAACTGGATTTTACCATTTTTAATAGATTATGGGGTTTGTGTGGGAATTTTAAAGAAAATTCTCAAAATTGATCCAAGTCTACAGTTCTGTTAAACTGCCTGCTGCACACAGCCTGCTGATAGGCTAAATATTACGTACTGGCAACTCTAGTTATGCTAATAACTATGTATATAAAAAACTGCCACTGGTGGTGTTCGGAATCCAGGACAGTAAAATATAATTTTGGGACAAGACGCAAAATTCTAGGACAATCCCGATTTCCCGGCCATCTGGCAACCCTAGCTACCCTGGGGTTGTCACCTTGAACTTCCATATAATGTAGTAAATCAAGCCGCAGCAATACACTGGTTTATTATCTGCACAAGATTCTTGTTCTCTAATGCAGCGGCAATCCTCTCCTTATCTGCTAACTGTTTGTTCACCGCATGCTCCGACACGTGAGAGCCTTCCGATACTTCCACTGTCACTTTGAAACGGCTCGGCAGTGCACGGAGGAGTTGCACCCGAATTGATAGACCTGGAATAAATGAAGGCTATGTTTAAGTATCAGAAATATAATCAAATAACTGTGCCCGTGGCTTCATCCGCGTTAAATTTCTTGTTCCCCCGACCCTTCCCGTCGCGTCGAATCGCCTACCCATGCGATTTTATCTGTTTTTGCAACATCTTTCATTACTGCTCCACTCCTCTTGGTTTTAGCGTGATGTTATATAGCCTATAGCCTTCCTCGATAAATAGGCTACCCAACACAAAAAATATTTTTCAATTCGGACCAGTAGTTCCTGACATTATAGCGTTCAAACAAACTCTTCAGCTTTATAATATTAGTAAGTATAGATAGCTGTGCCCGCAGTTTCGCCGTGAACGTGATACAATAACAAAAAGTACCCTATGTTACTCTTTATAACATCAGTTATCTGCCAGTTAAAGTCCCGTCAAAATCAGTGCAGCCGTTTTGGAGATTAGCCAGAACAAACAGACAGACAAAAATTTTGAAAGCTGTTTTGTTTGTCATAGATCATCATCATTTGTCTAGCCTTTTCCCAAGCGTGTTGGGTTTGACTTCTAGTCTAACTGGATGCACTACTAATACTAAATTCAGTAATAATATCTTAGGACAAAGCCTGTAGGCAGAGCCTGTACTATGACACCCAGACAACAACTGATAAATATACTTATTATATACATATTTAAAAACTTTTTAACCGAAAAATTAAACCGCCGAAAAAACTGAAAAAAATAATAAACCTTAAAATGAGTCGGCGCTTTGAGTGATCTTTGTTCATTGATTTTTCAGCACCGACTCAATATTTAAATGTTTATTATTTTTTGCTTTTCAGTTTTTTCGGCGGTTTAATTTTTTGTTAAAAAGTTTTTATTTTATAATTTTTTGTGGCTTTAATGTACTAATAATACTTGGCAAGGTATATTCCATCCAATGAAAAAAGAATTATCAAAATCCGTCTACTCTGTATAAAGTTATGCGTGGTTATACATTACAATCAGTTCAATTCAGTGAGTGAACAATCAATACTCAAGACTTCTCCCGCTCTGGGCGGAGCGGGAGGGCGTGTCAGACTTTTACTGACTAAAACCCACCCGTGTTCCATCAGTTGCCCATGTGCCAGGGTCACGGTATCTCTTTCGAACAATCACGCGACCCCGGCAGGCATCGGTCCTAGTAGACCCCTACACTGCTGCTGACATCTCTTTGAGGCGCGCGTGGAACACTGCGCGCCGTCGACCCGAGCTTGGTCCTTACCGGGCGGCGAGCTACCCATTGCTCGCCACCCGCAAGCTCGCGCCTACGGTGGCCGGGAGTCCGCAATCGACTCCCGACGCCCGGGGCGTCTCCTCCTGCGGCGGCTAGGGACGTGAGGGCGCAGAGACTGCCACTCCCTCACGCGCCCCGCCTCCTCCTTCGCGAGCATTACTGCTTCGCAGAAGGAGGTGACGGCTTCCCATTCCCTCTCGCTCCGTACCATGGCTCGCACCAGGGCCGGACGCGAGAGGTCGCCGCCGCCGATCGCCTCCACGAGGACACGGCGGTGCTCCGCCCAGGCAGGGCACACCTCCACCGTATGCTCCACCGTGTCCTCCAGACGATCCTCGCAATGGAAACACCCGGACGTATCCTCCCGCTTTATCCTGAACAGGAACCCACCGAAGCACCCATGCCCGGTGAGTTTTTCCGACCCTTAGGGTTCGATTTTGTTTTCCAAATTTATATGGGACCACTTTGGGAGTATACCCATTAAAATACAAAAAAAAAATATCGCAATCGGACCACTATGTGAAAAGTTATGCGTGGTCATACATAAAAAAAAAAACAAATATACGCGTCGAACCTTCTCCGTTTCTTTTTTTCGTCGGTTAAAAATACATACTATTCTAGATAAATTACACCCGGACACAGAACAAAATGATTGTGCTCATCACAAACAGATTTGTCCTGTGTGGTAATCGAACCCACGACCTCCTTCTTAGCAGTCACGATCACTAACCACGAGACTAACAGGCCAGCCAGTTGTCGATCTTCACCAGTATATCGGACTCTCAACATTTCATAATTTTCTAGGGATAGTTTCGCACCACCGTATTCTAGTAGAAGTACTTTCAGTATGACGTATTACACTACTCAAGGCAGAGGATATCCTATTCAAAAGGTAGAAGTCGATGAAACTTACCAATCAAAGTAGCCATGCTGCAGTGGGGAATTGTTGGCGTAAAGTTAACAAAGATCGTATTATCCTTGTTATCGACTCTAATATTACTCTCTTCTACCACATGCAGCTCTTCCAACGACAAGGGATGTTCAGGATCATTGATATTGCGTATTAAATCGAAAATTTCACGTTCGTCAAACAAATCTTCAATTTCTTCGTCGTAGTCAGCTGCAGTCTTTTCCCGCTCAGATTCCTTGTCGTATATGTTGGGATTTACGTTATCGGCTACGGATTTCGTCATTTTCGTGTGGTTTTTGGAGCGTATTTAAGTAAGCAAAGTGAAAATACACAAAATAAAACAAAACAACGCACTATAGTATCTGTCAATGTCAATATATGGGGTAAGACATGACATTGACTTTTTCTTTTCCAGCAAGATCCGCTGTTCGGACGTGGTTTTTACAGCTGATAAAAATCATAAGGTTTTTTAACAAAACTAAATATTATTCTGTAATATCTAACTAGTTCCGAGCTCTGGAAACATAAATAAATCATATTATTTAGAAATTGAGCATGAAAAATACATTTCATTGGATAAACACCTGAAAAGCTTAAAAACACAAAACCAGTTTTTGTAAATACGGAATACTTTCCGAACGAAACGTCAACTGACATTCTCTGCGTTCCAAAAACTCTTCCTTTACTTTTGGCTATTTCAAACATATAACCAACGCCTTACTCGTTTACTCTACAGGCAGATTCGATACGCTATCTCTGTCCAACTAAAGTAGGTTCCATGAGATGAAACGCGCTGCCTGACAACTCAATCAAGATCAATAATTCAACCAGACAATTTCGTTTCCGTGTTTTTCAAACAATATAAAATTGTGAGGGGCGTATCACATCCTACGGAACTTCAGAGGAACACAGGACATGTAAGTAACTATATTTAATATTTGCTTTAACAACTCAACATTCGTTAAACACGCCCTTTTACATTTAGAAAGTGGTTTTATCTAAATATGTTTATAACTATTTGTTTTTGGATTAGGCCTCGTCATTGCGATAATAAATCGCATAGAATAGTGTTTGACAAACGTCTATAAACATAAAGGAAGCATAAAAGCTATGTCTAAAAAACTATTTTGTTAGTTTTCTTGTGACAATTCGTCAGGGTGGGTACTCTTCTCATAGGGTAGTTTGTGACGTAATTCGCTGCAGGATTTGAATTTAGAATTTTCGATTTACCCTTAATTTACATACACACATCCATCTTCCCATGGGGGTAGGCAGAAACTACAGAATGCCAGCTGTTCCAATTGTTATATACTTCTGTTTACATTTATGTTCATACATCTGGTCATACATGCACGCCGGTTGCGAGTTTTACGCGCCTGACCTTTCTAAAGAACATCACCAATAAGGTCAATGTCATTCTAGAGAGTTCGTTCCCAGCGTTTCCACTCTCATTTGCATTTATCAGACCATTCAGTAAATTTTTTAATAAACCTCATATTGTAGTTAAATTTTTCATCCAGAAGGCGTTTATCAGTTTTACCTGGTTAGATAAGGAACTAAAGTTAGGGAAAAAGGCCTAAGGAATTCTATATTAGACATACATATAAAGTTTAGCCAGACCAATACTATACATTATCCACATACATATACAAATAAACTCATAAAGCACTAAACATACTCGACCTAAATAGATATAATCTAAAGTCTAAGGTGACAGAATGGCTACTTCAACAGGATTACCCACAAACAGAATCATTACTTACATACATCGCATAATAATAAAAATAACATTAGTATATCAGTTAATACTCACAAAGGACCCTCACCTAATTTCACAACTTACATTAACTCAAGCACACACACCCATACACACACACACTTATCCTCACCCCCACATACACCCACACCCACCCACACATGGAGCCATACACTTAAACTCACACTACTCTTACTTTCTTTACTTTAATTACAAAATAACCAAATTTTTATAATCTTTTGGTAGATCGACACAACCCACGAGTTGTATAAATCTTACTGTATCAACCCTATAGCCGAACACTGTCTCTTAAGATACAGGTAACCCTAGTTTAAAAGGCAGGGCTCACCAATTGTCTACAGATTTCTACAGCATAGAAAATTCAATTTGTATTTACTTCCTACCACTAGTTGTGAACCATTTTGTGAAACTATTAAGTCTGTAATCTTGTTTTTGGAAATAAATATATTATTATTATTAGCTTGTTATATTTAGACATATAAGTTTAGGTTGATCTGCTTTGTATTTTATTTAGAACTAGCTTTTGCCAGCGCCTTCGTTTGCATATTATACATATAAACCTTCCTCTTGAATCACTCTGTCTATTGATGAAAACCGCATTAAAATCCGTTGCAGAGTTTAAAAGATATAAGCATTCAAAAGTGGGACGCAATTTTGTTTTATACTATGTAAAGAACAAGTGCAATATACTTGCAGTATTTCATAAATGAAACTATATTGTTTAATTTCTTACATGGCTTGAATGTCGTAATGTAAAGTACACCCTATTTTTAGGGTTCCGTTGCCAAATGGCAAAAAACGGAACCCTTATAGATTCGTCATGTCTGTCTGTCTGTCTGTCTGTCTGTCTGTCCGTCCGTCCGTATGTCACAGCCATTTTATTCCGAAACTATAAGAGCTATGCTGTTGAAACTTGGTAAGTAGATGTATTCTGTGAACCGCATTAAGATTTTTACACTAAAGTAGAAAAAAAACAATAAATTTTGGGGTTCCCCATACATAGAACTGAAACTCAAAAATGTTTTTTTTCATCAAACCCATACGTGTGGGGTATCTATGAATAGGTCTTCAAAAATGGTAATGAGGTTTCTAATATCATTTTTTTCTAAACTGAATAGTTTGCGCGAGAGACACTTCCAAAGTGATAAAATGTGTCCCCCCCCCCCCCGTAACTTCTAAAATAAGAGAATGATAAAACTAAAAAAAATATATGATGTACATTACCATGTAAACTACCACCGAAAATTGGTTTGAACGAGATCGAGTGAGTAGTTTTTTTTTTAAAACGTCATAAATCGTAAACCGCAATTTACCTTACATTCAATCAACTAAAATATAAAAATTAAAAAAAAAAATATTTTTAAACCGAGAATACCTACAGGTTTGTACGGAACCCTCGGTGTGCGAGTCCGACTCGCACTTGGCCGGTTTTTATTTAATTAAGTTACTTTTTAAGTAAACATTATTATAATGTTCTTTGAGAAATAACTGTCTTTAAACCAAAAATGTTAAGTACATATTAGAACAATTCGTTGGGAGTATATCCATACTATCCATACTTCCATACTTCCATATCCATACTATCCATCTACACTAATATTATAAATGCAAAAGTAACTCTGTCTGTCTGTCTCGCTTTCCTGCTAAAACTACTGAACCGATTTAAATGAAATTTGGTACACAGATAGTTTAGAGCCTAAGAAAGGACATAGGCTACTTTTTATCCCGGTAGTATGTTCCCGCGGGATAATTTCCGACCACCACGCGGGCGAAGCCGCGGGGAAAAGCTAGTTCTCTATATTTAAATCATTATTATCTTTGTTATATCTCAATTTATTAGTGGTCGGCGCAACATGTCTTTTTTCTTTCACATCCCTCTATTAGTTGTAGTCAATACGGGTCATCAGAAGCCTGCAAGTCAACCAGTCTTACCCAGGGATATATATTACTCAGAAACTGTGTTGTGGAGGTCAGACAGGCAGTCGCTCCATGTAAAATACTGGTACTCAGCTGCATCCGGTAAGACTGGAAGCCGACCTCAAAATGGTTGAGAAAAGTCTAGGGAGATGATGTAGACCTCTCTCTATTAGTTGTAATCTCGAAAGTTATCTTTCTATCCGTATCATAATTCACACAGACAATTCATCGTTTCTTTGGTCTCCCTCTACTGTTATAGCTGTCGACATTCAAAAATTTCCTCACGACATTTTCCTCATGCCTCCGTATCACATGCTGTCCATAATATGACAACCAATTTCCCTTTCCTTGTAATAACTTGAATTAATTCCGAGACTTTGTAGGCAATATAACATATTAGCCAAAACTATGAATTTAGACATCTGTGAGTCTATCTAAATATAAAAATTGTTTAGTAGATTTAATTTAATTTAAATATCTCTAGGTGTTCATTTAAGTATTTCAATGTATTTCATATTCTTCTTTTTAGTGTATATCCTTTAATAATGTTTAAACTGTTACCAAATTTTACCTATAATTAATATTTTAACTTTGTTAGCTTAGTTGTAAACTCTTTTGTGCATGCTCTGGTCTCCTATAAGTGCAGGAGTACACCTACTTAATACTTCATGTTACCCTTTGTTTACGTGTCAATGTATTGTGTACATCTTTTGTTGGAGATCCAAATTTAAATAAATAAATTAATTAATTGCTCTGTCCCCAGCAATATGGCGTCAGACCCTTGGATTGTGCAGCCGCACGAGCATGCCAAGTTCACAGAACACTTCCGCAACCTTGGGCCGGTGAACGGTCACCTCACTGGGGAGCAGGCGAAGCGGTTTATGTTACAGGTATGTAGATGTGCAGTCGAATATGCTATTTGGTCTACAGGCTATGTCAGATAATCAGCAATATCAAGACATTGCTAACCTTTCACGAGGAGCTGGGGTAGATCGAATAACCGATTTCCCACCCGTACGCAAAATACGCGCTGAGACGTGGAGTTGCGGACACCAGGCGCGGTCTGAGAGGGGGGGTCCTAGGGGTCATGACCCCCCCCCCCCCCCCCAAAGTCAGCCATGCTGTCGAGACCCTGAACGATTTGCCTGAAAAACCCAATAATACTCCCGACCTGAGAATCGAAACCGGGACCTCATGCTCATCAGTAGCGCTTTCGACTACTAGATCAACGAGGAGATGTACCTTCCTAAAAATATTCTTCAGTACTCATGGTGACCCCAAAATCATAGGCTGCGACCGCGCCTGGCGGACACCAGCCCATTTTACCTACCTATTACCTATTGGTGTACTGGCAAACAAGTAAATGGTCATATCTATACTAATATTATAAAGCTGAAGAGTTTGTTTGTTTGTTTGTTTGATTGATCGCGCTAATCTCAGGAACTACTGGTCCAAATTGAAAAATTCTTTTTGTGTTGGGTAGCCTATTTATTGAGGAAGGCTATATATAGACTATATAACATCACGCTAAAACCAAGAGGAGCGGAGCAGTAATGAAAAATGTTGCAAAAACGGGGAATATCGCATGGGTAGGCGATTCGACGCGACGGGATGGGTCGCGGGAACAAGAAATTTAACGCGGACGAAGTCACGGGCAGGAGCTAGTTACTCATAAATGTTTCGTATGGGTCTGGACGTGTAGAATAGCACCATCCCATCTCTTTCCGTGGGTGTCGTAAGAGGCGACTAAGGGACTTACTAGAGAATGGGCAGCAGCGTTCTCTATGTTGCTACCGCCAACCCGCCTGCCAAGCGTGGCGATTAGGTCAAACCCCTCAAATTGGGGGAGGCCTATGTCCAGCAGTGGACGTCATTTGGCTGAAAAGATGACACATAAAAAGTCTTATAACACATAAACGGTCTTATTAACAAGATGTTTTCTTTGAATCCAGATGAACCAAAGCCTATGTTCTTCTCTAGCAGGTCTATTTGTGTGCAAAATTTCATTCGAATCCATTCAGCTGTTTTAGTTAGATGACACATTTTTTTTTTTAGGGTGGGTAAACATCAAATGACGTCTCCCGTTCTGGCCGGAGCGGGAGTCAGACTTTTACTGACTAAAACCCATCCGTGTTACTTCAGTTGCCCATGTGCCAGGACCACGGAAACTCGTTTGAACAATCTCGCGACCCTGACAGGCATCGGTCCTAGCAGACCCCTTCAGTTCTGCTGCCATCTCTTTGAGGCACGCGTGGAACACTACGCGCCGTCGACACGGGCTTGGACACAGTAAATTACTTTTCTATTTGCTACCTGATTGTAGCACGACGCTACGCCGTAACACATGACGGCCTACGCCGTAGCAACATTTGTAGCATATTATTACGTAACTAGCTTCTACCCGCGACTTCGTCCGAGTAAATGTAGGTTATCGCAGACGCAGATAAAGTCGCGGTATAAAAAGCAGCCTATACCCTTTCTTGGGGTTCATATTTACCCCATACCAAATTTTATCAAAATCGGTTCAGTGGTTTAGTCGTGAAAGCGTATCAGACAGACAGAGTTACTTTCGCATTTATAATATTAGTGTAAATAGAAGTATAGATAACACTTTGCAATATTCTAAGTTTCCCATTAGTGAAATTACTATAGGATTTAGATCGGATCAGCATAGCTCTTCACAAGCATTCAACAGGCTATCGTATCGAAAATGTCACACCTCATAACATGATTTGCCATCTTGGTTGTTGGATTCGCCCATATTGGATTTAGAATTACATCACATAGTTAACTATGCATTGTTATCCAAACTAAAGGTTCATACAAAATCTCAGCTCAATCGGTTGAAGATATCTGCTTCAAAATTCATATGAGTTGACCAGTGGTCTTCTTAGCGTGTCGATAACAATCTAAATATAGTCAGCCCAGAATTTGGCTAAGAGCTTAGCAGTTTCAGAGGCATCCATCAACTCCTGTAGCGTGCAAACAGCAGGATATTTTTTTTTTGTTGCTTTATAAATTATCACATTTGATGATACTTTATTCACATTACAATCTAGCCTATTAGCTAATAAGTAATTTAAATATAACTTAAACTGCTAAGTACATAACTATAAAACTAAGAAATCGTCCAATAACGTCTTTCTTATTCACTATAACTTAGAGGGAAGACACTTGATTCACGTGTTCTTTATAAAAGTTAGCACTTTCACTACTGTTTCAGTTCACTTACACTGCACTAAACTAACTCAAAGGGTTTAACCCTTTTTAGTCTTCGCACTAATTCAGTGTTGTCAAGGATTTGGATCGCCTCGACATTCATGTGATGATGAAGTCTGTGTTCATGAGCTTCTGCATATTTATGTATTACTATGTTTACGACATCCATTTTAAGGTCCCGGTGAAGGTCGCTGTTTCTTATGTACCAGGGCGCGCTGACTATATCCCTAAGTACTTTATTTTGAAATCATTGTATAATTTGACGATTACTTTGACTGGTGCAGCCCCACAGCTGTATACCGTAGGTCCATATAGGCTTTAAGACTTGTTTATATATCAACAATTTATTACATATTGACAATGGCGACAGTCTACCAAGTAGCCAATACATTTTTTTGTAACGAATATCTAATTCGGCTCTTTTCTTTTTGACATGCTCTTTCCAGCGTAGTTTTGCATCCAGGGTCATGCCAAGATACTTAGCAGTATTCGCGTATGGAATTTGTTGATTATTCATGAATACCGGGATGTATTGTGGCTTTTTATTCGTGAAGTTAATGTGGATAGATTTGCTTTCATTAAGTTTGATACGCCATGTTGCAGTCCACTCATAAATATGATTTACGAATTCTTGAACCTTTTCTATGGCTTCCTCATGACTATTTCCAACAGCCATGATAGCAGTGTCCTCAGCAAAAGTTGCAATTACCCCATTTTCTAGCTCGGGAATATCACAAGTGTATAGTAGGTACAAGACCGGTCCTGTATAGTAGGTACAAGACCGGTCCTAACAGGACATGCTGGGCAAAATATTAAGTGCTGCATTGTTTGTGGGACAGCACCACATTTACACTCCAGGACGGAACCATCTGTGAATTTCCACTTGAACAGGTTCTCTCTACTTCAGCTTACTTGAGTCCGGAGCCTATTTAAAGACTTCCAGGAAAGCCAAGGCAACTCGTGTCCAGATGCGAGATTTTCAGTACGTGGAACGAATAGGTTTGGTTGGGAAGCACCATGTCGCCACAGGCTTAGTCGTTCTTTAGACCGTTCGCCAGTAAGTGCGAGGACACACTTCATAAAGCTGTTGCGGCTTTTCAGCCTTTGTGACATGAGGATGTTATCGTGCAAAGGGTGTCATGTGTCCGACTTACGAGTTCAAAGCCGTGGGTTCGAACCTAGATAAGCGCATCACTTTGTGTAAATAGGGAACACCCAAATACTCCGAAATATTTTATTGCGAATTTCGATGTTCCAATTTTCAAAAGTCCGAATTTCATAATACCTAAGAATTATAATGTCTATTATTAATAATCACGAAATTTATTTTACCGAAAGTCGTAAATGCGAATTGTGAGTTTTCCGATTTTCATACGTTCGAAGAATCAAATGCTCGAAGGGTTCTCGGTCCGAAAAACGACATTCCGATTTTCAATACTCCGAATAAACTAAAAGTCAACATGTTGTGCTACAAAATTTAGTGACAGAAACGAATCGCTGCAAAACCGACTGCACGTAGTCTTGTCTGCCCTACCCCTAGAGTGTAATTTAAACCCGCGTAGGCGCGGAGGGGTAGGGCGGCCCGCGAGCTGAGGAGCAGGTGGTTTGAAGGCCTACCGCCGCGGCTGAGGCTGGCCGGCACAACCGGCCAGCAAAAGATATGTGACATCTACCAACCCGCGCTAGGGCCAGTTGATTACGGCTCACTCCCGCTCACCGAAAGGAGCGGCCTGGCGTTAATGGTGCGTGTACCAAATTGTTATCTGCCTCTCGTCATGGACGAAGACTTTTGGCCTCAGGACGTGGTGTTCCGTCGCTTCCGCGGACAAGTACCACAGGACAGCTTACGGAAAAGCTAGTTAAGTGAAGTGCTACTAACATAGTTTAAAGTACATTTACTAACACAAGTTTTGTATAATACATAGGTATGTTAGTTAGTAAGGTATATGTCTATGGGTCGTTGTAACCTGAAATAAATGTTATGTTATATTGTGTTATTAAAAGATTTTTCTATACTTTACAGTCTCAATTGCCGCCACCGATTCTGGGCCAAATCTGGTCCCTAGCGGACACCAACGCTGACGGAAAACTAGATCTCAGAGAGTTCTCCATAGCTTGCAAGGTAAGTTGCTTTACATTTGAAATTACTAATATACAGAATAGCCTGTTAGTCTAGTGGTTAGTGACCCTGACTGCTAAGACTGAGGTCGTGGGTTCGATTCCCACTCAGGACAAATCTTTGTGTGATGAGCACAATCATTTGTTCTGTGTCTGAGTGTAATTTATCGATAACTATGTTTGTATTTAGAAATATTTAATAAGTTTGGGATTAGATAACGGTGTGTTGGTTGTCCAAAGTTATTATAAGATACTAAACAAGACAGTGTCAAATTAAATGGTGCCGAGCGTAACGAATACCATCACCCCGTTTCTTCCCGTGGGTGTCATAAAAGGCGACTAAGGGACTTACTAGAGAATGGGCAGCAGCGTTCTCTATTTTGCTACCGCCAACCCGCCTGCCAAGCGTGGCGATTATGGAAACCCCCCCCCCCCCCCAAATTGGGGAGGCCTATGTCCAGCAGTGGACGTCTTACGGCTGAAATGATGATCATGAAATTGTTTTATATTTTGTGAATGTGAGAAAGTTGTAGGCCTTGTAGACCATATTTGTAGACTATTTTCTATTTTATTCAGTACCTGGTACTTGTTGACAGGCCTACTATGTCCTCCCATACCTATTAATACTGTAATTTGAATCCGCTGTAACTAAAACCAAACTATTTTTCAAATAGTAACCATGTAGATTTTAAACTATATGCATCACTTTATTCCTTTTATTACATCTCTCAATCATATTTCATATTTTGTATCTTGTATTTAATATTGCTATTGGTTTATCAGAATTATATTATCTTAATCATTATTTAATCTTTAATCATTATTTTTATATTATTATAGTAAGTTTTCAAAGTAATGCTACAAAATTAACAAATGCTTCCTCTCTCCTAACTCACTTATTTTGCTGTGCCCGACAGGGTTCATATGATCTAATTATATTATAAGTTTACCACCTAAGAATACATGTGGAATGCAATAAAAGTATTGAGTATTGAGTAGTTTCTTGCCTCCATAGGAATCAACAAATTAGAACCGTGTACCTAACTTCTGAATTTTCATATGTGCCCATGTAGGTTTATGTGAAATATAGGTAATATAATATTCGTCTTCACATATTATAATTATAAAAATATTGTATACTAATATTAAAAAACATTTTAAAAGAGTAACGGTGTAGTTTCTTGCCCATTGTTCTCCATACGAATCTACCTTTTGGAAGGAGCAACTAGAATCAATTTAATGTAACTGTTGACCAGGGATGTTACGGAGCTCCGTAACCGTAACCGAAACTATCGGATATCCGATATAAAAATGTATCCGTAACCGTAACCGAATCCGAAATAAAATTTTCGGATAGTATCGGATAGGGGCGGAGCCTAATTGAAATACGTTATGACGAGTTGTTTTGATCAGCCGGGCGCAGCCGACACACAAGCCGCGCACTTTGTTTGTTTTCTTCTGTTATCGTCTTATCATACTCGTAACTAACTTGTGAGCAAATTGAAACAAAGTTGACTCACAGACTGATTGTAATTCCTACCAAATGGTGTCATATAAATAAAACCATTTTATTATTAGCTATTTGTATTTTACTTTTGAAATTTCTTAAAATTTTTATATCCGTAACTGAAATTATCCGAAACTAACGGATAATCCGAAATAATTTCATATCCGTATCCGTATCCGGTATAATAATCATTCCTACATCCGTAACCAATCCGTATCCGAAATGTCATATCCATAACATCCCTACTGTTGACGATCAAAAGTGCCTTTTATGTGCCTCTTTGAAATAAATGCTTTGAGTTTGATTTTTAAACCGAAGAAAAAAACGGAGCAGGTTCTTAAGAGCCATTTTACATTTTTGCGCGAATATCTAAGATTTTAGTCGCCTTATTTACCTCTCATCTCATCATTATAAATACTCTGGCATTGACGAATACATGTAAAAAATAGATCAATCTTTTGTTTTATCACTTTTAGTAGAACATTTACAAAAACTTATTTGTTTACTTTGCAGTAATTAATCTCCCACAACTAGTTTTCGTAAAAATCAGCGCAGGGTCAATTTCAGACTCCTATTTCTATCATTAATATGTAGAAATTTGAGTAAAAGAAAATACACAAAACAACAGACATATAATCTAGTTGTTACATTTAGTACAAGAATATTGATTTTTAATAACATTAATTAGTAAAAAAAATAAAGTCTTATGGCAATTTTTACGATTAATTCGCAAGTTTATCGCGTTTTTTTGGTTTGAATAAAGCATAATTACATTAAAAAATTCATGTCAATATAAAGTATGCTCTATAACAAATCGAATTCTCAAGTTTTATTTAAATCTGTTTATTTAATTAGACATAATATCGTTTTAGAAAACACTCTAAATTAGAATAAATTACGATGCACAAGCGGGCAGCGTTTAGTCCGGCGCAAGCGCCCAACGGGGAAGGATCTATGTCAATTTTTCCCGCGTCTCAGTTTACGGGTACTCGTATCGTGAAGGCAAAAATATACTACGACTGCAACATTTTACTACTCTTCGCATTTTTTTTTTTTTTTTTGAATAAGAGTTTCGTAAATTATCAAGTAAAGCATTATTTTAATAGATTGTAGAAAAATTTTGACTAAAATAATTTATTTTAACTAAATCTGACTATTTTTAATCGCGATTAAAAAGGTGTGGAGTAAAACTAGTGGTCATGAACAAAAATTCACACCAACGGCAACGCCTCGCCTCACGTGCAAAAACAGTACTGTATTTTTTTTTTCTTTTGCTTATATCTCGAAAATGGTGTGTCCTATCGCAAAAATAATGAAATTTTCGACCCCCTTTATAAAATCCCACACATATAAATCCCAACACGTGGGTAATATTTTTTTTTATTTTTCAAACAAAAATAAAAAATTCCATATAAAACACGTCCAGGATGCCCCCTTGCGCGCGCCTTCGTATCTCAGCAAGTTCATTACGTAGCGCACAAGTACTAAGTTGCGAAGCCAAAAGAAAAAGAACCGGCCAAGTGCGAGTCGGACTCGCGCACCGAGGTTTCCGTACAAACCTGTATGTATTCTCGGTTTATGCATAAGGTTTATGTTTATGAAATTAAATGTTTTTTTTTTAATTTTTATATTTGTTTTGATTGAATGAAAGGTAAATTGCGGTTTACGATTTATGACGTATTAAAAAAAAATACTTACTAGATCTCGTTCAAACCAATTTTTGGTGGAAGTTTACATGGTAATGTACATCATATATTTTATTAGTTTTATCATTCTCTTATTTTAGAAGTTACGGGGGGGAGGACACACATTTCACCACTTTGGAAGTGTTTCTCGCGCAAACTATTCAGTTTAGAAAAAAAATATATTAGAAACCTCAATACCATTTTACCCCACACGTATGGGTTTGATGAATTTTTTTTTTTTTTGAGTTTCAGTTCTAAATATGGGGAACCCAAAAATTTATTGTTTTTTTTTTCTATTTTAGTGTAAAAATCTTAATGCAGTTTACAGAATACATCTTCTTACCAAGTTTCAACAGCATGCACTTATAGTTTCGGAGAAAAGTGGCTGTGACATACGGACAGACAGACAGACAGACATGACGAAACTATAAGGGTTCCGTTTTTGCCATTTGGCAACGGAACCCTAAAAACACCACGTTGAGTCGCGATTGTCAAATTTGATTTTAGTCGTGTCAAAATAATTTTTAAAAGAGATTATTTCTTGCAGAATAGCGTAACAATTCTCATAGCTAAAAGTAAGGAATTTTAGAGATAGTTTTGTTAGTTTAGTTCGGTGTACAACAGAATCGGCACCAATATGTAATTGTTTTTATTTTTTATTTTTATTGTATACTTTACATAACATATAGTTGTATTTTTTTTTTATTAGTCTAGAAATCTTTATTAGACTGGATAAATAAAATAAGTATTTTCATAAATATCTAAATACCGCATTATAATTCTAACGGATCAAGATTGTTTAGACCGGCTCGACACTCGCGTTACACTGTTTGTATTGTGCATGTGTGGATAGCTACGCACACATACGTAAGATTGCCGTCTTTTACCTAAACTCGAGCGTTCAAATTTTGTAAGAGGGCTCTTAATTCGACGCGTATATATGTTTTTTTTAAATGTATGACTACGCATAACTTTTTACTTAGTACTCCGATTGTGATAATTCTTTTTTTTATTGGAAAGAGTATACCCCGAAGGTGGTCCTATATATCATTTGGAAAACAAAGTCGGAAAACGGGATGATTGATTGTTCACTCACTGATTGTAATGTATAACCACGCATAACTTTATACAAAGTAGTCCGATTTTGATAATTTTTTTTATTGCCAAGTATTATTAGTACATTAAAGCCACAAAAAAAAATATAAATTATAAACTTTTTAACAAAAAAATTAAACCGCCGAAAAAACTGAAAAGCAAAAAATAATAAACCTTAAAATTTTTAGTCGGCGCTGAAAAATCAATGAACAAAGATCACTCAACGCGTTAATTTTTTTAAATGAAATATTTTGATTTGATGATCAGTACAATGACCCCATTCAATTATACTTTTATCCTGGTAGTAAGTGGTGGGATAATCTGACCTTCACTCGGGCCAAGCCGCAGACAGAAGTACATATAAAATAAACTAATGAAATAAAACTTTAATTACAGATAATCAACTTGAAGCTACACAACATTGAAGTACCAAAAACCTTGCCACCGTCACTGCTTGCCTCCCTTAGCCCTACTGGTAAGTCATAATAATATGCTATTTGAATAGTTTCTAAAAACCTTTTCATATTATTTTAGTCGTGTGTAAGGATCGTATAAATAATATTTATTTTAAGTTATACATTAAAAAAAAAACGTAAAATACACAAATTATTTCATGGTGTCTTTTGAAATTCAAACATATTACAGGAAAATTTTTTGACCAGTGCGCAATTTTTTTTTGGTGGTTCAGTATCAGTAATAGAACACATTTCAATAATTTTTTCAATACTTTTTTTAAATTTTTTATCCGACCTTAAACTGTAGACACCCTACATATTTCGTAATATGATATCGATATAGTAATAGGTCAGCAACTGCGCGCCGGCGTAGGTACTTCGAACTTCTTAGAATTTTGACCGGTCGAACAGCTGATAGGTATTATTAGTACCTACGCTCGGTCGTTCACCTTCGCCGCCGCACCGGCGCCACGCGCAAGTTACCATAAAAACCAGTTTCAAAATAAACATCTTTCGTTAACTATAACTTTTTTTTGTACTATGATATTTCAAAATAAAAATTGCATGGGTATTATAACTCGTTTAAGTTTAATTTGTTAAAATTTGCGCCTGGTTAAAACTTATCCTGTATTATACATTTTGTGTAATCACTGCAAAAAGAAGCTCTGCCAAAAAACTGCTTTCCCGTTTGGCAGAGATAATAACGTCTAGTAAAATTGTATCTATAAATAAACACCATTTCATATTGTCACGTAAACAATTTCTATATCTAACAACAAATAATCCCAAACTATTTCTCTCCACAGCGACCCAAAAACCACAATTCGCGTCCCCCACCCCCGCTCCAATCAAGCCTCCAATACCACCCATGCCGTCCCTCCCACCACAGCCACAACAGCCTCTGATCTCCGGCCTATCCTCAAGCACCAGTAACCATTCCCTCCTTGGGGACCTAGTCGGCCCTCCAATGGTTAACCCACAGCCTCCTCTGATCCCTCCTATAGCTGGTCCCACTAAACCTATGCTCCCAAATGTCCCTGATCTAATTTCTGGGGTAAAGCCAGGACAACCAATGACACAGTCCTTGGTAAACACGCAACCGTTGATGGGGGGTCCCCCTCCCATGGCTGTGTCGTCACAGCCAATGGTTGCGTCTCAACCGTTAATGAGTTCTCAACCAATGACAGCGTCCCAAACCATGATGAATTCTCAGCCACTGGTTGCCGGTCAACCACAACAGCCTATGCTACCATCCCAGCCTCTCATGAACTCTTTAATAGGCCAGCAGCCCCCCCTAATCCCAAACCTACCAATAGACCAGGCTTTTTCAATGAACAACCAGTCTCTTATCCAGCCTATGCTGCCTCCTAGTCAAAGTAGGTCGTTCGGGTCTCCTCCTGAGGGTTCCCAGACGTCGATAGGTTCCCAGCCTGTGGCAGGCCAGTCCCCGTTGGGTTCCCAGGGTATGTCCGGGTCGGGGATAGGCTCCTTGATCAACAGTCCTCCGTCTGGAGTGAGTGTTGTCGGCGGTGTCGCCAGTCAGCCGGTTACTTCTACTCCTCTCATGAAGAGTGATAGTTTGTCTAAACCAGGTGAGATAATTTTACTATTTTTATTTAAGAGTAGGGAAAGCAATGGTGGTTCAGTGGTATGGCCCCGAATTATGAGTTCTTGATCGTGTGTTCGAACCCAAGCAGGCGCTTTACTCTGTGTAAATTATTTCATCACCACCGCTCTCAAAACGGTGAAGGAAAACATCGTGAGGAAACCGGCATGTCTTTGAACCAAATTTTGAAGACATGTGACATCTACCAACCCGCATTGGGCCCGCGTGGTTGGTTACGGCCCACTTCTCACCGAGAGGAGGCCTGTGTCCCAGCAGTGGGAACGGTATATGTTAATTATGTGTGTTCTGTAAGAGTAGGGCAGATGAATGTCTGTCTGTTAGATTAGTAAAATATCACAACATAACAGTCAGCCTATGATGTCCCATTGGTGGGAAACAAGCCTCCTCTCTGTGAGAGGGAGTGGGCCATAATCCACCACGCGGGCCACCATGCGGGTTGGTAGATGTTACATGTCTTCAAGTTTTTGGTCCTAACACATTACAATACATTTTTTTAACGTGTTTAGATATTGATCTGTAGAGTTCTGCTATACAGGATGTAAGGGACAGCCCTCCGCAGACTGATGGGGTGGATTCAGTATATCATACTAAGATGACCAGTACAAGAAATTATTTCAGGACCGTTATGGGAATTCAATAAACCTGATTTGTTTTATTTCCTCACACGCAATGTATCTCGGATCGATTGGGAAAGCCATCTTTGTGCAATCGCCGACGACGAGTTCGATGAACTCTGTAGTTGGACAGGAAGTGTGATTTTACGCATCGTTCGTATTTCGTATTTCAACATCCATTGCTGTTTTATTTTATTTTAGCCGTATTGTTTACATAAATGGAGTGCTGCTTTCAGAGAATGTAATTTTACATTGAAATAAAACTGCAAAAACTGAAAAACGTTAAAAAAAAACCTTAGAAAAATTCCAGTGGAATATGATTCAAAATAAGGAGCTGAATGCACTCTGTCAGTTTGTGGAGGGCTGTCCCTTACACTCAGTATTATTTGATCTTGTATTTCATGTAAGTTTTGTTCTAGGCTCCCTGGTGACAAGTCCCACAGAGATGCCCATGGGAGTGATGAGCCCCCCCGCCATGGTGGAGTGGGGCATACCACAGCCGCAGAAACTCAAGTAAGTTACCGAGTTCATAAATGATTTTATTTCTGTAAGTAGGTTTGTACAAACACTTTTACATGTCAATCATATTTTTTTAAAACAAGATGAGGTTGGCGTTTCCCATCTGACTACTCTGAGAAGAAAGGCCGAAACAAACTCAGAGGTCACAGTCTCTTTTAAAGTCCAGACATAATCTTGGTCACATTATGTGAAGACCATGTAGATTGATGTCTGAAATGGTCTTTTGAGGAATGAACCACACAGATTGAGTGGACCCTGTCCAGTCAGTTAAGAAGCTCGAGTTGAAATTAGTGGACATATTAAAATTCTATGCATTTTACCACCATAGCACCAAACATGGCGATGATAACAAACCCCCAAATTAGCGGGAAGCTTATGCCCAGCATTGGAGGTCTTTCGGCTGAGATGATGATGTTACAAATATCTAAAAAATTTGTCACGTACAAGTGGTCGCAAGAGAATTATATCAGGTCCAACCCGGAAGGCTCTTAAGTAAAGACTATATAGGATTTTTTTAACCAGTGCGCAAATTTTTTTTGGTGGTTCAGTATCAGTAATAGAACATATTTCAATTATTTTTTCAATACATTTTTTAAATTTTTATCCGTCCTTAAATCAGTAAACTGTGGATACCCTACATATTTCGTAATATGATATCGAAAATAGTAATAGAAAAGTAACCGCGCGCCGTGGGTACTTCGAACTGAGAATTTTGACCCATCGATCAGTTGGTAGGTACTTGTAGCCACGCTCAGTCGTTCACCTTCGCCACCGCACCGGCGCGGCGCCCCGAGCAAGTGACCGTAAAAATCAGTTTCAAAATAAAAAAAAATCACTAACGGTAACTTAATTTTTTACACGCTTTATATTAGCTTCACTTGTATGTTTGTTTGTAACCGACTCCTTATAGCGCGATTTTGACCCAGATTTCATTCAAACTTTCCATACCTGTCAAAGACCGATGACAATGCAATAATTTCATAAATTTGTGCCATCATCCTTGCCAGGGTTACCAGGACAGCAAAAAACTGTCTTCTAAAACTACGCTAACATACGTCTCAAAATTCGAAACACCTTAAAAAATTTAAATTAATGATAGTTTAAAAAAAAAACTAAAAACACGCTTCCATAGAAAACCATAATTTTCAATTTTTTAGGGTTTTTGTATTAAGATGATGAAGCTAAAAACTGAAACTGAAGAAATAACAGATGGGCAACAAATCTGCCAACATTTCAACGTTTTCTTTTCCACAGTTGGTTCAATTTTAGCCAATAAAATAACACTTACACAAATGAATACCACATTGAATAAAACACAATCACAAACCCATACACTGCAAACATTAGAACCATGCACAAAAAAAGAGATTAGTACAATCATCGACAGTTTAGATATTAATACAAGTAGCGGAATTGATGGAATAACTGTAAAAGACATAAAATGCATCAAAAACCTAATACTAGACAATTTAACTGGCTGCATAAATAAATGCCTCGAACAAGGGATATTTCTCGATAGCCTGAAGGTGGCTAGGGTAACCCCGGTCTTAAAATCCGGAAGCAAGACTGATCCGGGCAATTACCGTCCGATATCCGTTTTGCCGGTGCTCTCCAAAATCTTTGAAAAAATAATCTACCATCGCCTTTACGCCTATCTGACAGACATAGACTTCTTTTTTGAGCAACAGTATGGATTTCGGCCAAAATCAAATACCTTATCAGCAACCATAGATTTAACTACTAAAATAAAAAATGCTATAGACCACAAACAATATGCCCTAGGTGTCTTTATAGACCTAAAAAAGGCATTTGACACGATTAGTCATAATTTGCTTTTAAATAAGTTAACTGACGTAGGTATATCAGGGCCCGCACATAAAATTCTTGCATCGTACCTAGAAAATTGGAAACAAATAGTTAAAATTGAAAATTACGAAAGTTTACCTGCCAAATTAACATACGGAATCCCACAGGGATCTATTCTAGGGCCGTTGTTATTTTTGATTTATATTAACAATATCAACAGTGTTAAAACATCGGGTAGTATCACACTCTACGCAGATGACACGTGTTTATTTTACTTTGGCCACAACTTAACTGATATGGTAAAAGAAGCTCAAAGTGATTTGAATATTTGAAATAAATGGTTCCTGTCAAACTTACTAACTATTAACACAAAAAAAAACCGCATACATGGTTTTTGCTGCAAAAAACAAGAAAATTCTCAGTCAAATCCAACTAACAATAAACAACGAAAAAATAACAAAATCAAACAGCGAACGATATTTAGGTCTCATTTTAGATACAAAGTTAACTTGGAGACCCCATATTGATTATATTAAGTCTAAAATATCTCCTCTCATAGGAGCGATACGCCGAATGTCTAGTTGCATTCCTAAAAAAGTTCGCGCAATGATCTACAATTCTCTCGTTAGAAGACCCCATATTGAATACCTCGTTGAGATATGGGGAACTGCAGCTAAATCAAACCTCACAGAAATACAAGTTCTGCAAAATAAAGCAATAAAAACTCTTTATAACTATGACTACTTAACACCGACAACCAAAATTTATAATGATACAAAAATACTTAAAATTAGCCAATTATACATCCTTTAAACATGCACTCTAATACATAAAATCATAACACAAGGTACACATTCACAATTAAACTTTAAAAAGAAAACTTACACATACAACGCAAGAAGACGAGACAAACTAGAACTAAGACAGCCCAGAACTAACTATGGAAGGAAAAATATACTGTACGAGGGAGCAAAACTGTATAATGCACTACCTGACGATATAACGAATAGTGACACCATATTTAAATTTTAAAAAGCCCTAGAAGAATATGTTAGAAAACAACACTAACAATATCGATTGTCACCTTTGTTGCCTAATTATCTTATTGTGAGCACAGAGAATCACACTTACTTTTAGTTTTATTTACATTTCTCAATATTTTAAGTGAACTGTAATGTTCTTGTTTTTTGAGAAATAAATGTCTTTAAACCGAAGATATATCAAAATAAAAATAGCATGGTTATTATAACTCGTTTAAGTTTAATTTGTTAAAATTTGCGCACTGGTTAAAAGCTTATCCTGTATTAACTTTGCTCCCCCTTTCCCTCCTCCCTCCAACAGATACACACAGCTATTCAACGCCACAGACCGCGCAAAGTCAGGCGCAGTATCAGGAGCCCAGGCTCGCTCCATCATGCTACAGTCGCGCCTCGCGCAGACCGCGCTGGCGCAGATCTGGGCGCTGGCGGATCTAGACTGCGACGGGAAGCTGGGTGAGCATTGCCGACACTGGGCTATATATACTACAGGCTCGCTCCATCATGCTACAGTCGCGCCTCGCGCAGACCGCGCTGGCGCAGATCTGGGCGCTGGCGGATCTAGACTGCGACGGGAAGCTGGGTGAGCATTGCCGACACTGGGCTATATATACTACAGGCTCGCTCCATCATGCTACAGTCGCGCCTCGCGCAGACCGCGCTGGCGCAGATCTGGGCGCTGGCGGATCTAGACTGCGACGGGAAGCTGGGTGAGCATTGCCGACACTGGGCTATATATACTACAGGCTCGCTCCATCATGCTACAGTCGCGCCTCGCGCAGACCGCGCTGGCGCAGATCTGGGCGCTGGCGGATCTAGACTGCGACGGGAAGCTGGGTGAGCATTGCCGACACTGGGCTATATATACTACAGGCTCGCTCCATCATGCTACAGTCGCGCCTCGCGCAGACCGCGCTGGCGCAGATCTGGGCGCTGGCGGATCTAGACTGCGACGGGAAGCTGGGTGAGCATTGCCGACACTGGGCTATATATACTACAGGCTCGCTCCATCATGCTACAGTCGCGCCTCGCGCAGACCGCGCTGGCGCAGATCTGGGCGCTGGCGGATCTAGACTGCGACGGGAAGCTGGGTGAGCATTGCCGACACTGGGTGGTAATCCAGAATGGGGTTATATCGTCACTCTAGGAAATTATCGTCAAGTCGAGGTAACATTACCGCCCTGAGGAATTATTGCCAACTCTGGATTATACACCGTGACATTTTAATCGTTTTACAACGGCAGCCCACTTCATGTAAACAATGACTACTACACATCCATAAGAGAAACAAATGAACATATGAATAACAAAAAAAAAATTATTCATTATGATAACACGTGACGTAGTTTGAAATTGATATTTTGTCTCATGAAAATGGAGATGGAATGATCTACTCGACCCGTGCGCTGGGTACGTATGTTCTCTACCGCCTGATATGTAAACATTATTAACAGGATGTTTCAAAATTCTAATGCATTATTTATTTTTTAACCCCCGACGCAAAAAGAGAGGTGTTATAAGTTTGACGTGTCTGTCTGTCTGTCTGTGGCATCATAGCTCCCGAACGGATGAAGCGATTTCAATAAAAAAAAAGTGTACTAAAGGTGACTTCCGTGCGAGTGTTCTTAGACATGTTGGATGAAAATCGGTTGAGCCGTTTAAAAGTTGTGGGGAAGAAAGTGGGGAAGAGTAACCGAATGTCAGCAAATATACTCGACTGGGGTCTCAAAAAATTAAATCTTAAAAAATTCAATCTTAAAGTACTTAAGTAAGTATTAATAATTCAAAAAAAAAATACGTCGCGTTGGGGGACCGCTCCACGAGGGCAGACGTTGACGGTCGTATCCTAAATGCAATGTTGTGAAGTAATTCCAAAAGTTCTTCTTTTCTTAATTAGTTAGGTAATAGACTATTCTCTTAGTACTTATTATCTTAATTAATGGTAACTTTTTTTTTATCACGCCTAGAGGTATATTATGTCGGATACATTGAATGGACAACCTTTGTAAGACGAGTAAAATGTTACGGTGTATATAAAACTTTTTCCTGATGGAAAAAAAAAACTCTATGGAATTATTGAACAGATGTCACATAATCAACTCACATAAACATCAGCAATTAATACGGAACATTATAGGCTGCTGATGATGTGCCAGATGATAATTTGGCACTATTTTGTTTGTTTTTTTATTTTTTTTGTTTAGCCTATACTGTCCCACTACTGGGCAAAGGCCCCCCCAAATTTCTTCCAGGAACTCATGTCCCGCACCACCTCAAACCATCCGTCGCCGTACACATCTAGGTGGTCTCGCCACCGCTTTCTAGACCGACCGTGGTGGCGTCGTCCATCTTCAGGCACCCATTATGTGCAGACCTTTGGCACTTTGTGTAAATAATTTCATCAACACTGCTCTCAAAACGGTGAAGGAAAACATCGTGAGGAAACCGGCATGTCTTAGAACCAAAAATTCGAAGACATATGACATCTACCAACCCGCACTGGGCCCGCGTGGTGGATTATAGCCCTCACCCTCTCACAAAGAGGATTCCTGAGTCCCAACAGTGGACGTCTTACGACTGAAATAATGATGACATTCTATTTTACGCATTCGAAAAACGTGACATTTACCCTAAAACGCAGTATAACTTACGTAAAAGTTTTTATTTTGAACTTTTTAGTTATGGTAGATACCCCGCACTAATCTAATCGCGTTATTCGTTCATTTGTCGCGCATATACTCAATGCAAATTTAAGACTTATATATGGCTTTCACATGGACCCCATTGTCAGAATGGAACCAAATTAAAATGGGACCACACGGGAAGCACCAGCTTTCAAATAAAAACAGAATCATCAAAATCGGTTCATTCAGTCAAAAGTTATGAGCTAACAAACATTAAAAAAAAAACAGTCGAGAACTGCCTCCTTTTTTGAAGTCGGTTAAAAACTGGTTGTAAGACTTTCTTCGTCCTTCAAACTACACTAACGATTGTCAAAGAACGAATGTACTGTTGATATTTTCATGATATATTCTTCTCTTGTCCGTCAGGATGTGAGGAGTTTGTCTTGGCTATGTATCTTTGTGAGAAGGCGACACAGGGCGAGCCTGTACCAGCCAAACTGCCTCCGGAATTGATACCACCTACATTTAGGTAAGTTTTATTTCCTTTCAGAATTAATAAGGCTTTGTACCGTGTGGTGCCACACGGAAAAGGGGGGGTAAAGGGGGGGGGTTGTAAAGTTATTTCCAATAAAATTTTGTATTTTTTTTTTTTTTGTAAAGCACCATCCCATTTCTTCCCGTGGGTGTCGTAAAAGGCGACTAAAGGACTTGCAAGAGTATGGGCAGCAGCGTTCTCTATGCATTTTACCACCATACTGCGATTGCCAACCTGCCTGCTAAGCGTGGCGATTATGGCAAAGCCCCCAAATTTAGGGAGGCCTATGTCCAGCAGTGGACGTCTTTTGGATGAAATGATAAAGGTTTTTGATGTTACGTTTAAATGTGAACTGACAGATTTGTGGAAGATGCTCACATCCATTCCTCAACAAGAAAATAGAGGATAATCTTCAAATGGCTAAACAGATTTTCTGGAATCATATCTAAGAACGAATGATGTGCTGGATGTCGTTAAAAATGTTTATCCGCGTATACGGATTCGATTACGGATATTTGGTATCAAGATCCGCAGTTATGGATCCGTGATCGAGATCGAGATCCGTGTAATGATGTGCCAGATCATTAAAAATTTATATCCGCAGACACGAATCCGGATTCCAATACGGATATTTGGTGTCAAGATTCGCGGATACGGATCTTAACTTTCTTACTCAATCGGTGTCGATGCGCGTGACCTTGAAACGATAGTTGACGCCACTTGACGCTTTGTTTGATAGGACATGTTTGAACTTGTATTGTGCAGATCTTTGTTTTGTTTTGTTTTGTTTATAGTTTAGTCACTAAATATTTGAATTTATTTAAGAAATAAAAATACAATAACCTGAATTTAATTTAATATTTTTTCATTGTATTTAGAAATATAAAAGTATGTTTATCAGTTGTCTGGTTACCATAGTACAGGCTCTGCCTAGTTTGGGATCAGATAACTGTGTGTTGGTTGTCCTAAGATATTTATTTATTATTATTTATTTCTTTTATTCATTTTTACAATCTTATAAATTATATTTTTAAATATTAGAATATAAAATATAGATATGATAACAATAAAATTATTTATTTTATTGCTATCACCTATATGTATAGAATTTATTCTATGTATTGAAAAATAAAAAAGGTAAAAGATCCGCCAAAAAAGTAACGGATATGAATCTTTCTTCTCCCTCAGATATCCGCGGATAAAGATAGGATCAGGCACATCACTACTAAGAAAACTGGACTAAGTCACCGTTAAAAAAAAAATCAGTTCAGTTGTTTGACTGATATAATCAACAAACTCAGAGACTAATAGTCAGATATATAGATAAAATATACACGTTAATTTTATCACACTCTTCTGTTTCCGTCGCGGGTTAAAAAGGGACTTTATTTTGTCATTCATAGGGAATACTTTACAAGGAAGAGCAGTGGTATCGGCCCCGACATACAAATTGTAAGGTCGTCGGCTCGAACCCAGACAAACGCTTTATTTTGTGTAAATTATTTCATCACCACTGCTCTGAAAACGGTGAAGGAAAACATCGTGAGGAAACCGGCATGTCCTACAACCAAATATTCGAAGACATGTGACATCTACCAACCCGCACTGGGCCCACTCCCTTACGCCGAGAGGAGGCCTGTTTCCCAGCAGTGGGAACAATATCGGCTGATTATGATGATGAGAGTATACTTTTGTCTGCAGACGCGACTCGGTCTCTTCAAACACCAGCACCAAGTCTTACGAAGAAAGAAGAAGGGAGAATATGGCGCGAGGTCAGGCAGAGCTGGAGCGTAGACGGACACAGCTAGCTGACGCCCAGCTCAAGGAGAAGGTAAGACTTCAAATTTTCTTAAAGCTACGCTTGCCGCGGTTAGTCCGTGGATGAGTACATACCAAGACCCTTCCGTGCCTCGGAAAGCACGTTAAGCCGTTGATAGAGTTGTAAAGGACTCGAGTCTTCGAGTCCTAATTTTAAAGACTCGACTCAATTATGCAAGACTCAGTGGGCTCAAAAGGCTTGGAGTCTACAGACAAGCACTCGAGTCTTAAAAAGGACTCGAGTCTTAAAGAAAAACTTGGAGCATGAAGATGAAACTTGTACCTCATCATTCGAAAAGACTCGAAAGAAGGCAATAAATTCAGATTAGTGGTTATGATGTAACTTTGCTAACAAAAAAATCTGTCGAGTTTTTTCGAATGATGAGCTACAAGACTCGAGTTCATTTTAAGACTCGAGTCGTTTTTAGGACTCGAGTCCTTTTTAAAACTCGAGTCTTTTGAACACACTGAGTCTTGCATAATTGAGTCGAGTCTTTAAAATTACGACTCGAGGACTCGCGTCCTTTGCAACACTAGCCGTTGGTCCCGGCTGTCTTTTAGATCTTAGACAGTCGTTACGGGTCGTCAGAAGCTCGAAAGTCTGACAACCAGTCTTACCAAGGGGTATCGTATTTCCCAGTAACTGGGTTGTGGAGGTCAGATAGGCAGTCGCTCCATGTAAAATACGGGTTCCCTCTATCTGGCAGAAACTTGATGCTCCGAATTTTATTTGGCATAACACACTTGGCATAATCTTATTTAAACGAACATTTGTAAGGCGTAAAAAATGTCTAGCATAATCACTGTTTGGCCGAATGTTTATATGCTCGACTTTACGCTGGCATACTTTTAAGATGGCAGAATTTTATTTCGCATAATTACCTTTGGCAGACTTAAAATTCCGCATAATTTCGTTTAGCATAACATTTATTTAGAGCAATGATTATTTGGCAGTATTTCATTTAGAATAATTTTGTTAGGCATATTTTCATTTCTATTAAGTTGCATTTTAACCTTAAATAAAATGAAATAGTGTCTCAAAAAGTCAGTATAAAATATGTTGTGCTACAAAAATTATTGACAGAAACGAATTGCTGCAGAACCGACTCCACGTAGTCTTGTCTGCCCTACCCCTAGAGTGTAATTTAAGCCCGCGTAGGCGCGGAGTGGCGAGGCGGCCCGCGAGCTGAGGAGCAGGTGGTTTTGACGGTCGCCGCCGCGGCTGAGGCTGGCCGGCTAAGCCGGCCAGCAAGCCGAAGCCGCGGTGGTGAGCGTTAAACCATCTGCGACGATGAGCTTGCGTGGGACCGCCGGAGCCCCGCAGCGCCGAAGCCGTGACAGAAACCATGCATGCTGCATGTTGCATGCTCGCCTGCATGTTGTAAGCTTGCTTGCTTGCGTGCTTGCTTGCTGCATGCTTGCTTGCATGCTGCATGCTTGCTTGCATGCTGCATGCTTGGTTGCTTGCATGCTGTATGCTTGCTTGCATGCTGCATGTTTGTTTGCATGCTGCATGTTTGTTTGCATGCTGCATGCTTATTTGCATGCTGCATGCTTCTTCGATATGAAATGTATGCCAAAAGATGATTCTAAGTTTAAAGTTTCTGAGATATGATAGTTCTGCCTTTTAATAACTATCGATATGAAATTATGCCAAGAGACGATTCTGACTGCGAACTTTCTGCGATATGATGGTTCTACTTTTTAAATATTATGGAATAAAATTTATGCCTAAAGATGATTCTGACTTATAAAATTATGCGTTGTGAATGTATGATAAATGAGTGTATGCCAAACGATTTTCTGCGAAATGAAGTTTATGCTATCCGCTGTTATGCAAAATAATATTATGACGAAAAAAATTCTGCCATAAAGGGTGGACCCGTAAAATACTGGTACTCAGCTGCATCCGGTAAGACTGGAAGCCGACCCTAACATAGTTGGAAAAAGGCAGGCAGATGATGAGTGAGTTGCCTGTCAAATGCTTTCTCTACGCAGATGATCAAGTTCTACTTATAGAACAGATGCAAGACATGGTGACTGTAATGGATGAAGCATTTAAGACCAAAGGGAAGAATATACATGTGAATAAGACGAAGGTCATAATGTTTGAAAGAGAAGAGAATATATCGGTGTGTGATGTGAAAATAATTGATAAGAATGTGGAGTAAGTAAGTGAGTTCCTGCTACGGTCGCGAGATCAGTTCGAAAGAGCTACCGTGGCCCTGGCATATGGGCAACTGAAGGAACACGGGTGGGTTTTAGTCAGTAAAAGTCTGACACGCCCTTCCGCTCCACGCAGAGCGGGAGACGTCATTTGATGATTTACCCTCAACAAAAAAAAGGAAGTAAGTTCGTATATTCGGGAGTTAGAGATGGAAAAATTGATATAGATAGTGGCAAAAATTGAAAAGGGTAATTTAGATGGTTTGGTCATGTTGAGAGGATGAATTTAGGACAGCTTACAAAAGGTTATTTACAAGGCAGATGTGAGTGGCAATACTGGAAGGGGACGCCCTAGGAGGATATATAGTGGCCTTATTGGTGATGTTCTTCAGAAAGGTCAGGTGCGTAGTACTTGTAACCAGTGTGCGTGTATGGCCAGATGTATGAAAGTGAACGAGGCAACAGAAGTATGTAAGGATATTAGCATGCGTTCTGTAGTTTCTGCCTACCCCCATGGGGACAAGGTGTGAGTTTATGTATGTATATAAGGTGTATCTATACTATAATATTATAAAGCTGAAGAGTTTGTTTGTTTGTTTGATTGATTGAACGCGTTAATCTCAGGAACTACGGGTCCGAATTGAAAAATCTTTTTGTGTTGGGTAGCCTATTTATCGAGGGAGGCTATAGGCTATATAACATCACGCTACAACTAAGAGGAGCGGAGCAGTAATGAAAAATGTTGCAAAAACGGGGAAAATGTATTCCTTTTAAGAGGTTGCGTGCGCTGCGTAAACGGTTAAAGTAACGCAAAAATAATGTATGACGGAATTGTTCCTCTTAAAAAGTTCTAAAAAAAAGTCCGCGAGAGCATATGTCTATCTTTTAAGGTTGACTCACTATAACTCAAAAGGAGCAACGAAAAAAATTCGAGCAGCTACGAAAAATGGACGAAAACTAGCAGGCAAATCGATGCGACGGGAAGGGTCAGGGGAGCAAAAATTTGACGCGGACGAAGTCGCGGGCAGAAGCTAGTCTATTCATACACGAAATATTTTAAGAGGTACACCTGTAGGTGGTAAAGAAGCTATAGAAGCAAAAAGATTTTTTTTTATCGTAAGTGTTTTTGATTTTTCGTAATTATTATAATTTTAAAACTGCTTGAGACGTTTTGCATAAAACCTTTACTCCAAATTCTATGAATGGGCCGCCTGACGCTGCGAGGGCGGCGACCGGACGGCACGAGCATGGCCGCGGTGTCTCGGGCCGTAAAAAATAAGAAGGAGCCAGTATTTCTTATGTGCGTCAAATAATATACAAGATTATTTTTAGTATATGCGAAACCTGAATATAGGTTGTTCAGAATCAGTAACTGAATCGATTCCAATAATTTTTACACCATGTTATATTTTGTACCAAAAATATTTAATTACGCTTCCAAGTCGCGGGCCTTAGTGTTTTGTTTCGATTTTAAAATTATCATGTCTTTCTCGTACTCAAACGTCCATTACACGGAGATGGTACGTACAATAGCTGTTTGTGGTGATCTGCATATGTTTTTGCATGGCCAACCAGGTAACTTATCAAGCTTATAACTTTGTGATTATTAATGATACAGTTTCGAAAATTTTTTTCATAGATTCTTTACATAAAAATACTAGACCCGTGTTTCGGGTTTCGCATAAACAAAAATTAATGTTGTATAAATATTAAATTTTGAAAAAAAAATACATTTAGAATTTTGCAATAGCTTCTTTACCACCTACAGGTGTACCTCTTAAAATATTTCGTGTATGAATAGATACACCTTATATAAGTTCTGTGATGCAAAACATGACATTTTTAGACAGTTCAGATTTTGCAGTCATTCCATGTTATGTTTTACATATTTATTTTAACCCGATTCATATTGACTCATCCATTTTTTTTTTTCTTCAATGCTACCCAGGAAGCCGAGGTAAATACTATTTACAAAATATAGTAAATTTATGTAATAGTCAGTCGTTAAGCTACACTTGCCGGCTTATACGCAGTGGGCATCATGTAACATATGAATATTCAGTTGCATCCGGACCCCAACATATTTGGGAAAAGGCTCGACAAATTAATCTGACGTCGACAAATAATTGGATTGTCTGTTGTATAGCTAAAGAACACTCAAACACCATTAATAACTGCAAATAAATACTGTTCAAAATATCCGCAGGCCGAAAGAGAGCGGAAAGAGCGGGAAGAAGCCGAAAAGAGGGAGAAGCTGCGTCTCGAATTACAGAAGAGAGAGCAAGAAGAGATAATGAGAAAGCAGAAAGAAGAACAAGTAAGTCACTACATCTGATCTCTATACAGACTGATTATCCTACTAACCACTACATTATTCCACCCTCATACCATCCCATTTCTTCCCGTGGGTGTCGTAAGAGGCGACTAAGGGACTTACTAGAGAATGGGCAGCAGCGTTCACCATGCATTTTACCACCATACTGCGATCGCCAACCCGCCTGCCAAGCGTGGCGATTATGGTCCGGCCAAGTGCGAGTCGGACTCGCGCACCAAGGGTTCCGTACAAACCTGTAGGTATTCTCGGTTTAAAAATAAATGTTTTTTTTTTTTAATTTTTATATTTCAGTTGATTGAATGTAAGGTAAATTACGGTTTACGATTTATGACGTTTTAAAAAAAAACTACTCACTCGATCTCGTTCAAACCAATTTTCGGTGGTAGTTTACATAGTAATGTCCATCATATATATTTTTTTTGTTTTATCATTCTCTTATTTTAGAAGTTACGGGGGGGGGGGGGACACTCATTTTACCACTTTGGAAGTGTCTCTCGCGCAAACTAATCAGTTTAAAAAAAAATGATAATAGAAACCTCATTACCATTTTTGAAGACCTATTCATAGATAACCCCACACGTATGGGTTTGATAAAAAAAAAAATTGAGTTTCTGTTCTATGTATGGGGAACCCCAAAATTTATTGTTTTTTTTCCAATTTTAGTGTGAAAATATTAATGCGGTTCACAGAATACTTACCAAGTTTCAACAGCATAGCTCTTATAGTTTCGGAAAAAGTGGCTGTGACATACGGACGGACGGACAGACAGACATGACGAATCTATAAGGGTTCCGTTTTTTGCCATTTGGCAACGGAACCCTAAAAATGGGCTTAAGTCCAACAGTGGACGTCTTTCGGCTGAAATAATGATTATGGTGCAAATCTTTCTAACCTACTAATTCTACTTATATTATAAATGTGACATTTTGGGTGTCTGTTACTCAATCTTACAAAAATAACTGAACTAATTTGGATGAAATTTGGCACAGTAGATTTAGAACCTAGATTAGTACATTGGATACTTTTTATCTTGTCTGATAGAAAGCGATGGATGAGGTATAGACAATCATAGGATGAAAAGACCTGTGTTTCCCTCTTACAAAATATGACAAATAGAATTTGACTGAAAATTCTTCTTTTTAGGAAAAGCGCGAAGCAGCTCGCAAAGAAATGGAGCGGCAGTGCCAGCTTGAATGGGAGAAGAAGAGGTACGTTTTACTAACTATATAGGTACTCCATTTATTATAGCACTAGCTTCTGCCCGCGACTTCGTCCGCGTCAAATTTATACTCCCCTGACCCTTCCCGTCGCATCGAATTGCCTGCTAGTTTTCGTCCATTTTTTGTTGCTGCTCCGCTCCTTTTGATCGTAGCGTGATGTTATACAATGTCGCCCATGCGCATGTGACCGCCCGTAATTTTCTGAATATTCATGAAAAATTATCGAAAATAAACTTCAAAAGGGGGGGTCTAACTTTAACATTTTTCATGTTAATCATTTTTTAATTTTTAAGTAGAGTTTGTAGATGTGCTTTCTATTTCTTGACACATCTCCGAAGTTTATGGGTCGATTTGGATTCTATTTATTATTTCCAAAAGCTTATGAGTTATTTTAATAGGTTAAATAAACAGAATCCAAATCGACCCATAAACTTCGGAGATGTATCAAAAAATAGAAAGCGAATCTACAAACTCTACTTAAAAAATAAAAAATTGAATAACATGAAAACTGTTATAGATAGACCCCCCTTTTGAAGTTTATTTTCAACAGTTTTTCATGAATATTCAGAAACTTACGGGCGGTCACATGCGCATGGGCGACATTGTATAGCCTATAGCGTTCCTCAATAAATAGGCTACCCAACACAAAAATAATTTTTCTATTCGGACCAGAAGTTCTTGAGATTAGCGCGTTCAACCAAACAAACAAACTCTTCAGCTTTATAATATTATTATAGTGTAGATGGAATAGAACTCTGACTTTTTAATTTTTATTTGCAGAACTCGTGAACTTGAAACGATGCGTACAGAGGAGCAGACCAAAGTGTTCGCCCTGAAGTCCAGGAGTCAGAACCTGACGGCCGAGCTCAGCTCTGTAGTGTTACGAGCTGGGAACTTGGCCAAGGACATCCGGGAGACCAGGAGTAGTGTCGCGGCTGCCAAGTGTACCATCGACGGTATGAGGTGAGGCTCACTGTATAGCACAAGATCGGCTTTGGTAGTTTAGGTGGCAATATTAGACTGAGCTGGCAATATTACCTATGTGTTGCAATATTATCCACATGTGGCAATATTACCTCAACAGAGTGATATTACCCACATATGGCAATAATACCTACGTCTGGCAATATTACCTCATCATCATCCATCATAGGCCTCCCCTTTTTCCGCTATACATCTCGGTTCCGTGCGTCTCTCATCCATGCGTTTCCAGCGACCTTCACGATATCGTCAACCCAACGCGCTTTTGGGCGGTCTTTGTTTCTTTGGCTTAATCTTAGCCACCATTTAGTCACTGCATTACTTCATCGGCCATCTCCTCGTCTTACTAAATGTACGTCTCACTACATTTTCCTTATTACTCCGTATCACGTGACCATACCATATCAATCGATTTCCAAACATCTTTTGAACTATTGGTGCCACTTTCAAACTTCTTCCAATGTACTCATTTCCTATTCTATTTATTCGTGTAACATTTTAATAATACCCACGAGAGGTAATATTACCCCAACCTGTCAATATTACCCTCGTGGGGCAGTAATACCCTTACGTGACAATATCACCCACGTGTGATAAAATTACCCCAACGTGGCAATATTACTCATTTGTAGCAATATTAACTCAACGTGACTATATTAATTACCAGTGGTAATATTACCCTCACGTGGCAATATCACCCGCAAGTGACAATATTACCTTCAAGTGGCAATTTCATCTACATGTAGTAAAATTACTTCAACGTGGTGGCAATATTAGTCACTTGTAGAAATATTTCCCTGACGTGGCAATATCATCAATACTGAAAATATTTGCTTAAATGGCAATATTGCAATATTTTTTTTTTTTTTTTAAACTGACAATACTCTAAAAATTATACTAATTGTTCCAGATCGGACCGTGACGCCAGCATGGCGGAAATGCAACAACTGAAAGCGAGAGTGAAGGAACTGAATGCGAAACAGATATCTTTGAATAAAGAGAAGGCGGAGCTGGATGCCAAGGTAAATTTCATCCTCCTCTGCTTAGCCTTTTCCCAACTTTGACTGGCCTGTTAGTCTAGTGGTTAGTGACCCTGACTCCTAAGACTGAGGTCGTGGGTTCGATTCCCACCCAGGACAAATGTTTGTGTGATGAGCACGATCATTTGTTCTGTGTCTGGGTGTAATTTATCTATAATATGTATGTATTTAGAAATATATAAGTATGTTTATCAGTTGTCTGGTTGCCATAGTACATAGGCTCTGTCTAGTTTGGGATCAGATAACGTTGTGTTGGTTGTCCCAAGATAATTATTTAATTATTTAACTATGTCGGGAATTATCCAACTTTTTCCACTTTTCGCCTTTTTTTCGCTCTCTTCCGGCCTGCAGACATTTCGAACAGTATTTGAAACATCAGCAGCCTATAACGTTCCCACTGCTGGGACAATTAGTCCACAACTCGGGCACAGTTGGTAGATGTCGCATGTTGTCGATTTTTTTGGTTCTAAGACATGCCGGTTTCCTCACGATGTTTTTCTACACCATTTTGAGAGCAGTGGTGATGGAATAATTTACAGAAAGTAAAGCGTTCCTGCTTGGGTTCGAACCCACGACCTACCACTCGTAAGTCGCGGCTGTTACCACTGGGACACCACTCCTTTTGTATTTATTAACAGTTTTTAAATATTGGCTCCTGAGAGTAATTATGTGACGACGCAAGAGATAGTCTAATTATATATCAAATCAAAATTAACCTTTACCCAAGTTTTGCGGTTGCCAGTCCTATGGAGGCAGCCCATCTGACCTCCACAACCCAGTTACTGTGTAATACGATACTCCCGCAACGATTCACTAAGATCTACGTTTAGCAGCCGGGAACAAAAAAACAAATATGTTTGATTTTTGACTAACGGAGGCTTGGACAGGTCTCAATTTAGAATTAAAATAGTAAGCAGGGCGGGTGGCAGGGACATTGATGCACAAACTGAATCCATGAACTTTTGGAGGTATGAGGATAAAATTCACTCAACCTCCGAAATTTTGCGGCGATTAGGGGCCATCCATATATTACGTCACACTTTAAGGGGGAGGGAAGGGGTCGACGAAGTGTGACATTGTGTGACAAGAGGGTGGGAAGGGTCCTAAATTTCGTGACGTCACATTTCAAAATCTATGTTAATCTAAGTGTTAAGTAAAACACGAACCTTCAACTATTAACGAAAAACTCAAAAACATTCGCAACTCTATGTAGAGATATAAAGTCCAAATTTCTTGATTTGATGTTAGATTAATTAAAAAGTATTTTTAATTGAAATAAAACTAATTTCGGAACTGCTGTTTTAATTTAATAATTATTTTTAGATGTAAAATTGTAAAATATGTGACGTCACACTAGAAAAGGGAGGAACTCACAAATGTGACCAGGGTGCTTACTCTCGAATATAATTCCAATAGATCGACATTGGTCAAACGTCAGTTGGTTGAGTTAAACGTCAGGGATTGGCTAGACTCAGTGAGTCCAGCCAATCACTGACGTTTGACTGACAATTCCAATGTCGATCTATTGGAATTAAATTCGAGAGTAAGCACCCAGCTGTGACAAGGACGAGGGGGGGGGTCTAAAAAAATGAAATTCGTGTGACGTAATTTATGGATGGCCCTTATCAAAAGTTATGTACTGGATGGTTTCATTTTTCGCGTCGATGTTCCTCCATTTATTTATATTCTGGTATTGTTCGTCGAATCATTGACCTCCTTAAGTTCTGAGTTGAGCTGCATGATTACTGACAAATGCGTGCACTGATTGGACAGGTCCACTCAAGCTGTGTGGTTCTTTCCTTAAAAGACCACTTCAGACACCAATCCACATGGTCTTCACATGATCTGACCAAGATTATGTCTGGACTTTAAAAGAGACTGTGACCTCTGAGTTTGTTTCGGCCTTTCTTCTCAGAGTAGTCAGATAGGAAACGCCGACCTCATCTAGTTTAAAAAAATATGATTGACGTGTAAAAGTGTTTGTACAAACCTACTTGCAAAAATAAAGTCATTTATCATTTTCTCCTCTTGTTCCAATTTATTAGTGGTCAGTGCAACATGTCTTTTTCTTCCATACGATCTCAGAGTAGAGGCAGACCAAAGAAACGATGGATGGACTGTGTGAATTATGATATGGATAGAAAGGGTGTGACTACTGAGATGACGACTAATAGAGAAGTGTGGAAGAAAAATATATTCATAAAAATACTTTTTTTTAATGGGTTGGTGGAAATTTACATCTTTATGTAATCAGAACTAACCTACTGAGAACAAAATGTGAAGTGAGATAATAAACCACTTTTTTTCCAATTACAAAAACAAAAAATGACGAACGGAAACGAAAAAATTACATTGAATTGGTTGATGGATATTTCCATCACAATGCATTTATGGGTTAAAAAAGATAGTTCGTCTAGTTGTTTATCCTAGTTTCTTGTACAGAATGCGTAGTTTACGACTATGTGATTTGTCTTTTTAACCCCTGTATAGATTATGCAGTATCCTGCATTTTGTTCCGTATAGTGCAGAACGTACAGAATAGCGCCACCCTATTTCTTCATGTGGGTGTCGTAAGAGACGACTAAGGGACTTACTAACCTGCCAGGGTCTCGAGATTGTTCGAAAGAGACACCGTGACCCTGACACATGGGCAACTGGAGGAACACGGATGGGTTTTTGTCAGTGAATGTCTGACACTCCCTGCCGCTCCACCCAGAGCGGGAGAAGTCATTAGATGATTTCCGATCCAATAAAAGGACTTACTAAAGAATGAGCAGTAGTGTTCTCTATGCATTTTACCACCATACTGCGATCGTTAATGAATGTCTTTCAACCGAATAAATATATTTTATTTGTTTCTGTACAGGCTAAAGCGTCTGAGGGTGCAGGCGAAGACGGGAAACTGAACATGATGGAGATCACTCTGAAACAACTGCGTGATAAGGTAATATATTGTTTCTACTAAAACTATCGCGTGTATTACAAATGTGTATTCATATAGGCGGTCTAGCTTTGTGTTATACTATGTGAATATAGGAACTTCTAAACGAAATACCTCAATAAAAAACTTTTTAACAAAAAAATAAACCACCGAAAAAGCTGAAAAGCAGAAAATAATAAACCTTTCAGTCATTTTGAGTCGGCGCCAAACAATCAATGAACAAAGATCACTCAAAGCGCCGACTCAAAATGACTGAAAGGTTTATTATTTTTTGCTTTTAAAAAGTTTTTATTTTATAACTCTTTGTGGCTTTAATGTACTAATAATACTTGGCAAGGTATACCCTATCCAATAAAAAAAGAATTATCAAAATCAGACTACTCAGCATAACTTTCTGTATAAAGTTATGCGTGGTTATACATTACAATCAGTTACAATCAATCATCCCCTGTTTTCCTACCCTTAGGGATGGAATTTTCTTTCCAAATTTACATGGCATGGAAGGTGATCCTTCGGGATATACCCTTTCCAATAAAAATAATTATCAAAATCGGTCCACTCTATAAAAAGTTATGCGTGGTCATACATAAAAAAAAATAGGCATTGAATTGAGAACCACCTCCGTATTTTTCGTCGGTTAATAAAAATAGAATTGATTCTTAATCGCTCATATAGTAGTTTCGTATGAAAAGGATGAGATTTTGTCATCTTGTTTGGCTCTTAAGGGTTCTAGCGTGATTTTATATAGTCTATATAGCCTTCCTCGATAAAATTATCCAACACTAAACGTAGTTCCTGAGATTAGTACATTCAACCAAACAAACTCGTCAGCTTTATAATATTTAGATTTGATTCAAAAAATCAAAATCAAAATCAAAAGTCATTTATTCAAACTAGGCTGAGAGTCAGCACTTTTTGAACGTCAAAGTTACACAAGACAGTCCCCCCAAAACGCCCGCCATTCGACACTTCCTAGTGCTTTAGCTGGGAAGAAGAAGTGGCGGAACAAACTCCCCAGCAGCACAGCTGTCTGTTAAGTTAGAAGAACTTGATTCTATACAATACTGTGTAAGTAATTAATATTATAAAACAAAACATACATTATTCACATATGTCAGCTAGCACACGCCAATATACCACCAACAAAACACTGAAAACTAAACTCAAGCTGAAATAAATAATAAAACAAAATAAAACAAAATCGTAAACAGAACTTAAAACGTAAATAAAGCCTCCAGGCATAAAGGGCGTGCCCGCTTACATATTCAACGATGCAAATTGATACATACAGCTAAGTTGAAGTTACAATAGTTAAACTAAGGACCTCCGGACCAAAATAAAATAACAGTTAATACAAGTAACAATAACAAATACCATGGTCAGCAAGACGACCAGTCACCACAAGCAGCACCCGTTCACGAGCATAACGCAAAGGTCAGCCATTACCCCCCTCGCCATATTTGAGGGAAGGTGGTAACCCGACCCCCGACGCTACCGCAAGCAGTGACATCTAAGGGAGCATGACGAACTTGCTGCCGGTTGGTCAGGCTAGAATATTATGAACAGCTGACGAGGTCGCTAGCTAACTACATGTTGCAATACAACTCATTTAAAATCATTGTAATGAGTAGATTATGTCCACAGTAAATGAAATTAAAATAAAATAAAAATAAATTTAAAAAATCAGTTAAATAAAAAATAAAAATATATGAACTACCCATATAAACTGTCGGTAGGAAAGCTAATTCTGGATTGAAAGAACATAAACATTGTCTTGAGTTAATCACAGCGACCAGCTATTCTTATCGTTTAAGTAGTCGTTGATAGAATAGTATGCCTTTGAACAAAGGTTGGATTTTACTTTAGCTTTAAACTCATTAAACTGCAAATCTAGCAAAGCAGAGGGAAGCTTGTTATAAAAGGTAATACCAAGACCAACAAAAGAATTATGAACCTTATGAAGCCGGTGAAAGGGGGCTCGTAGTTTGTCCTTATTTCTAGTATTAATATTATGAAAATCACTGTTTTTAGTGTACAAGTGTATATTTTGCCTAATATATAAGATGTTGGCGAATATGAATTGTGATGCCACCGTAAGAATACCAATATCTTTAAACAAATCTCTCAGAGAAACTCTAGCACCTAGTTGGTAAATCGCTCGAACAGCTCGTTTTTGAAGAACAAAAATATTTTGAATGTCCGCGGCTTTGCCCCACAGCAGAATGCCGTAGGACATTATGCTATGAAAATAACTAAAATACACTCGAGAGCAATGAATCCGGGTCACTTAAAGAATCCTAAAAATCTCGGAAACTAAAAATGCTAGGTTAATGCAATAAATTGTATTTAATAGACAATGTAATACTCCTTAAATGAAGGTATTAAAACTTCTTAGTTATTGTAAAGTTATATCATAAAAAAATCAAATTTGAAAAAGGGCCACTTTCGAAGATGGAACTACGAAATTACAGCATTTGGTTTTGCTTTTGTTTGTAATCTGTCATTTATGTGGGTACATAAACCATGTTGATAGTGCTCTATATTCATTATTCAAGCTGAAATTATGTCGCTTACGCCTGAAGAATGCACCAGAATACTTACAATGCTGGAAACCGGCCGGAGTCAGCGCGATACAGCCTGGACTGTCGGTGTGTCGCTGTCAACAGTACAAAGAGTTCTCCGACGTTACGAAGAAACTGGTTCTAACCTACGCAGACCAGGAACGGGCAGAACCAGGTGTACCACAGCACGAGAAGACCGATACTTGGTGAACACCATGCTTCGAAATCGCTTTCTCACAGGAACTGAACTCACAAATCAGTTTCGACGCCTCGGAGGAAGTAACCCAAGTGCATGGACAGTAAGACGTCGGCTTGCTGAATCTAACTTAAAACCCCTTAGACCTGCAAACGGCCCTAAACTGGAGCGTGGGCATCGTATTTCAAGACTAAGATATGCCCAGAGCCACGTAAATTGGAGTATTGAAGATTGGTCAAAAGTTATGTTCTCCGACGAATCAAAATTTATGCTCTACAAGCACGATGGAAGACACAGAGTGTATCGAAGACCAGGGGAAAGATTCAAGCAAGCATGCATCGAAGAAAAAGTAGCCTACGGTGGTGGGTCTGTACTTGTGTGGGCCGGAATTTCTTCTGAAAGTCGCACAGAGCTGGTGATCATAGAAAACGGCTCTTTAACTAGCGTAAGATATGTGGAAGAAATCCTCAATGATCACGTTGGTCCATTTATGGTCAATTTAGGTGAGGATGCTATATTTATGCATGACAATGCCCGACCTCATACAGGTAGGATTGTGAATGACTACCTTCAAGAGATGAATATTACTCGTATGGAGTGGCCAGCGCGCAGCCCGGATATCAACCCGATCGAGCATGCTTGGGACGAGCTAGGCAGATGCGTAAAACAACGAAACCCTCCCCCAATCACGCTTCGTGAGCTCAAAATTGCTCTCACAGAGGAATGGGAGAATATTCCCCAAAATCGTATAAGGAACTTGGTGTACAGCATGCCAAACCGCGTAAACGCAGTAATGGAAGCACGAGGAGGCAATACGAAGTATTAAAATTCAAGAAAATCGTAATAAAGTTCAAAAATTTCATGTTTCCTATTTTTGTTTTAAGGAGAGATCAGCAGTTTTTTTCTTTATGTAATTTTGTGTTAATAAAATGTATGGTGACTCATATTTTTTTTACTTTCATTTAAGGAGTATTACATTGTCTATTAAATACAATTTATTGCATTAACCTATCATTTTTAGTTTCCGAGATTTTAACATTCTTTAAGTGACCCGGATTCATTGCTCTCGAGTGTAGACTAGTCGAGCTGTATCAACGTCCGTGTACTGTCTAACTTTCCTTACGGCGTAGGCGGCCGAACTGAGCCTTCCCGCTAGGCTCGATAAATGTGATCCCCACTGAAGTTTGGCGTCTACTGTTATGCCCAGAAAAACTGCCGAGTTAACAGTTACAAGCACCTCATTATTTAAAACGACATTGGGTCCCAGGTTCCTAACATTCGGTAAGGCAAACTTTATACATTTCGTTTTCTTAGCATTAAGAACTAGGTTATTTGTAGTAAACCAATCCGTGGCCATTGAGAGCGCATTATTCACGTCATCAAAATCTTTTCTATTCCTGTCTACTTTAAAGATAAGTGAGGTATCATCAGCAAATAGTACAATGTCACAGATATTCTTTAAATAGAATGGTAAGTCATTTATATACACTAAGAATAAGAAAGGACCCAGTATTGAGCCTTGAGGTACACCTAACTGAACTAGTAGCCCGGAAGATTTTACACCATTGATATCTACACATTGGTGCCTATTTTGCAAATAAGAACTTATGACATTGAGAGCTTCGTTTTGAACACCGTAATGACGCAGTTTACGCAAAAGTGTGTCATGGTGAACGCAATCAAAAGCTTTGGAGAGATCACAGAAAACTCCGATAGCATTTTGGGAGTTCTCCCATGCGTTGAAAATGTGTTTTAGCAGAGCAACACCCGCATCTGTTGTCGAACGACCTTTTGTAAAGCCATATTGCTCATTATGAAGGAGGCTATTTAAATTAAAATGTCTTAGTAACTGCTTGAGTATTAACTTTTCAAATATTTGACTAAATGCAGGTAAGATAGAAATGGGCCTAAAATTGCCAACGTTATTTTTATTACGTGTTTTAAATAATGGTATGACTTTACTACTCTTCATGAGGTCAGGAAAAGATCCTGAATCAACACATTTATTAAAAGTTACAGCTAGATAGGGGGCTACAATGTCTATTATATTACTTAACAGTTTAATGGAGATGCCCCAGTAATCTCCAGTGTTTTTTGACTTAAGTGTCTTAAAAATATTAACCACGTCACGAGGCGTTACATGTTCAAAACTAAATAAGCGACTACATCTGGGCACACTACTATGCAAAAGGTTTTCAGCTTTAGACGGGGACGAATTTAAAGAGCAAGTCGTAGTTATAGGTATGTTGGCAAAAAACTCATTAAATGCCTCAGCTACGTCGGCAGCCTTATTTACCAATTTGTTGTTAATCATAATCTCTAGTTGTTTTTCCTGTTTAACCGATTTACCCGTTTCATTGTTAATAATTTTCCAAGTGGTTTTTATTTTATTACTGGATGTTTTTATGGTATCGCTTAAAAATTTAGATGTAGCGAAAGCACAGATTTTTTTAAATAACTTTGAATAATTTCTGACATACTCTAGAAAAGGAGTATCAAATATATATATTTTTTTAAACCATATAACTCGTATAGTCTCGCTCTACTTTTATAAATACCTGGAGTAGCCCATTGGTTGAAGCTAACAGAGGTGCTATTAATGTCAATAGTTTTGGTCTTGAAAGTAGATTGGTATTCTTTTTGCACAATATCAAAAAGGGCTCCATAGATTTCATTAGGATTATCGTGTTCTACTATAGATGGTGTAATCCTATGAGCAATATTATTTTTAAATTTGTTGCAACGACTAACTGTATAGGGCCTGAATTCTATTTTATGCGGCTTTTTTTGTAATGGCAAAGGGAAGCTGGCTAATAATCCACAGTGGTCAGACGTTAAGTCACTTAACACTAACTTATTATTGGCATCACAATCACTAAATATATTATCAAGACAAGTCGAGGACGATGCTGTGATCCTAGTAGGTTCGAAAAACAAGTTTATTAAATTAAATGACTTAAACAGATTGAGTAGTCTAATACTTAAAGGAGTAACATCTAAAATATTAATATTAAAATCTCCACATAAAATTATACATTTATTAATTGATTTTAATTTGTTGAGTGAGTCCTCCATGACCGACTCAAAAGGAACAAAATCCCCAGAGGGTGGACGATAGACGCATATTATGACGTAACGCTCTAGTTCAACACAAGACAACTCAATAGTGCGCTCGATTGAAAGATTAACTAAATCTAAACGTTGTTAACTTTTCAACTTGTTTGAAACAAGAACTAATGATCCACCGCGTATAGCACTTTTTCTCACAAATGCACTTTGCACAGTAAAAAAATCATCATTCATAAACACTATTTCATGTTCTTTCAACCAGTGTTCAGTCAAACATAATGCCTGAACATCATGGTTTTCTATAAATAAACTTAACTCTAGTTCTTTGCCGGACAAACCCTGCATATTTTGATGAACAACATTCAACATATGCGGCTTACCCGTTGTCGCACCTAATAGTTTAAACTACTAGGTGTATCAGAAGTGGTGCTAGAACCACTACTAACAGTAATCGCTGGTACCCTACAAGTACCAGTGTCACGGTGTAAATTGTATGCTAAAAGATTAGCAATTTGTCTCCTACAACTAGGTGGCAAATACATAGTATAATTTGTTAATTTGTAATCAGTAATAAATTGATTACAATCAAAATATAAAATAGCGTCACTGTGACAACTACTCCTATTATAAATTAACATATTTAAATTATAAATGTGCCTGTTTTGCTCCTCAGACAAGTATTGAGAATAAGGCAAGGCACAGAAAATAAATTTACAGTGATTGGTCTCATTGAGATGTAACATCAAATGGACACATTGAATTATTTCTTTTTTTCTAACATTTAAACTATCCCCATATAATAATATTACTGTAGAACCAGGGTTTATTTTTGACAATTTAATTTTACTTAATAATTGGCTAATACTGGCACCAGGTGAACAATTATTAATAACGTACTGTTGTGAACACTGATTAAATATGCTACCATAACCTTGACCAAATTTGTCAGAAAAAATATAAGTTGTGTTTATCATGCTATTATTATCAACAATACAGCAATCTACAGGGTGACCTGCTGAGGGTGTGGGTGTATCAAGTTGAGTCTGTGAGCAAGCACAGCTGGAGAAGTTATTTGTCAGAGACTCATACCTCTCCGCATTGTACTTGACCAGGTCTGCCAACTCACAGGCTTCGTGCATGCGCTTACTCAGGTCTTGTTGAGTAGCCTCATATTTACTAAAGATATCCTTTAGAGCATATTCCCTAACAAACAATTCATCCCGAAGGTGCTGAGTGTCCGTATCATACAAAGTATTGCATAACTGTAAATCACTATAACAATTCTTTAATTCTTGTTTTAAATTTAGATTTATTTTCCTAAGTTTTGTGTTTAATTGAGTTACTTTTTGGCGTTTCAATGATTTTTGATATTTTCTGATTAGTCTATTAATTCTAATGTATTTCTAATGGATTACAATTAAAATAGTTATAGTGAGCCAACCTTAAAAGATAAACAAACATATCTTTATGTATATAATTCTACTGTACGTGTGTATGTCACTGAACTCCTCCTAAACGGCTGGACGGATTTGAATGAATTTTTTTGTATGCGTTTGGGTGGCACCCTGAATGGTTTAGATTCACTATTGGACCCGGTAGGTGGCGCTGCTAACGAGTTCTAGGAAACAGGACAACGTCTGTACGGTCAGCTAGTGGTATCGAGAACTTTTTTTTTGGAACTATTTAAGAGGAACAATTCCTTCATACATTGTTGTTGCATTATTTCAACCATGAACGCAGCGTACGCAACGGAGTTTCCGTTCCAAACAAATGAATTTTCCCCGTTTTTTACAATATTTTTCATTGATGCTTCGCTCCTATTTTTCATAGCGTAATGTTATGTAGCCTATAGCTTTCTCGCTAAATGGGCTACTCTACACATTTTTTTCAATTCAAACCAATAGTTCCTGACATTGGCCCGTTCAACGAAACAAACTCTTCAGGTTTATAATATTACTAGCTTCTGCCCGCGACTTCATCCGCGTCAAATTTTTGCTCCCCTGACCCTTCCTGTCGCATCGAATTGCCTGTGAGTTTTCGACCATTTTTCGTTGCTGCTCCGCTCTTTTTGATTGTAGCGTGATGTTAATATAGCCTATATATAGCCTTCCTCAATAAATAGGCTACCCATCACAAAAATAATTTTTCAATTCGGACCAGTAGTTCCTGAGATTACCGCGTTCAGCCAAACAAACAAACTCTTCAGCTTTATAATATTAGTATAGATTATGCTACACACTAAATGATTACTTTTTGTAGATTTTGATGTTCAGAAGTGCCTTTTATGTGCCTATCCTACTATATCTATACTTAATATTATAAAAGCGAAAGTAACTCTGTTACGCATTCACGACTAAACTATTGAACCGATTTTGATGAAATTTGGTACAAAGATAGACTAAACCTTGGGAAAGGACATAGGTTACCTTTTGTTTTGATAGCACGTTCCCATTGGATAATTTTTGACCTCCACCCGGGTGAAGCTTGGGGCGGAAGCTAGTTTGAAATAAATTATTGGTCTTTATTTATTTATTTATTTATTTATTTAACCATTTATGTACACACAAATAAAAACAGACAAGAAAGGAACAGAAAAATTTGTACAAAGGTGATGCGTCTTTCTACAGGTTGAAGCTGCCAAAGCTCTGGTGGAGAGTAAGAAGCAGGACCTGCAGACTAATACAGCCCAGCTGTCAGAGCTGAGCAACACCGTCACAGAACTTGGGGAAAAATGCTCCCGAGTCTGGAAACTGTATGAAGAGAAGAGAGAGGAGTATCTTACCAGGAGCTCGGCTCCGGCTGAGAGCGCTTGGAGCGGAGCGGGTGAGTTAAAAAAGCGAAAAATGGGAGAAAGTTGCCTGGTAGTTGCCGGCAACAGTTGCCCGAAATTAACTAAGAGATAGACTAGAGAATGACAGGAGCTTGCAAATACTTTCGCAGTTGATTGCAAAGATAGTGGTCGAAAAGTTGCTTGCAACTGTTGCCTGTTGCAGAGGGCAACTGCACTGTGGGAGCGCTAATTTAAAAAGAAAGAAAGAAAATAAATATTTATTGGGACTCGCCCAGATACTAAAAAAAACCAATATATAATAAAAATATATAAAAATAACAGTACGAGGGCCAAACGACGAATTTGAACCATATTGTATAGTTTTAATTGTGCTACAGTGGTCCAACTGTAAGGCAACAATATCTTGTTAAATGATGAATGTTGTTAATGACAGTCATTAAGTCAGAATAAAATAAAAAATAAAATATATCGACTAAATTGTATACTGAACTGAGAGAAAAATGTTTCCGAGTGTGAAAACTGTTCGCGTAGGTGTATCTTACTAGATAGAGATAGAGCGAAATAGGTGAGCTAAATTAAAACAATTTAGAGAAAGTCGCCCGATATTTGCCTGCAAACTTGGGTAATATAGTATTGGGGCGAGTGTTCCAGTTTATTTTTAGGGTTCCGTTGCCAAATGGCAAAAAACGGAACCCTTATAGATTCGTCATGTCTGTCTGTCTGTCTGTCTGTCTGTCCGTCTGTCTGTCTGTCTGTCTGTCTGTCCGTCTGTATGTCACAGCCACTTTTCTCCGAAACTATAAGAGCTATGCTGTTGAAACTTGGTAAGTAGATGTATTCTGTGAACCGCATTAAGATTTTCACACTAAAATAAAAAAAAAACAAAAATTTTGGGGTTCCCCATACATAGAACTGAAACTCAAAAATTTGTTTTTCATCAAACCCATACGTGTGGGGTATCTATGAATAGGTCTTCAAAAATGATATTGAGGTTTCTATTATCATTTTTTTCTAAACTTAATGGTTTGCGCGAGAGACACTTCCAAAGTGGTAAAATGTGTCCCCCCCCCCCCCCCCGTAACTTCTAAAATAAGAGAATGATAAAACTAAAAAAAATATATGATGCACATTACCATGTAAACTACCACCGAAAATTGGTTTGAACGAGATCGAGTAAGTAGTTTTTTTTAAAACGTCATAAATCGTAAACCACAATTTACCTTACATTCAATCAACTGAAATATAAAATAAAAAAAAAACATTTATTTTTAAACCGATAATATCTACAGGTTTGTACGGAACCCTCGGTGCGCGAGTCCGACTCGCACTTGGCCGGTTTTTTATGCAAAACAATCGCTACTACTTAGACATTGTTGCCCTAATGTTGCGCACATTAGGGCAACAATGTCTTGTTAGACTGTGGGGTGACTCGACTGATCATATGACAACTAGGTATCAGAACTAAGCAACACTGTGATAGAACAGGAGAAAAATGTTCCTGAGCGTGGGAACTTCTGATCTTACTCTTACTAAGTATCTTACTGGGAGTTCAGCGCCGACTGCGAGCAGAGAAGTTCAGCTAAAGAAGTAAAAAAAGTGTTTTAAAGTTGCCCAATAGTTTCCGGCATACACAGTGACAGAACTCTGAAAAAAAAAACTGATTGTGGGAAGTGTATCTTACTCTTATTGAGTATCTTACTGGGAGCTCAGCTCTAGCTGAGAGCGGAACAGGTAAGAGTTAAAAAAGCAAAAAAAGTGCTAGGAAGTTGCCCAATAGTTGTCGGCAACTGCACTAGTCCCGCGTAGTGGCCGGGTGTGTCCCAACTGTGGGACATGCTGTGCTATTCCTATATTGATGTTATTAAGTTCCTGTGTATATTGTACAGAAGCGGACTGGGGCCCGCCGGCCGAGGAGGCGTGGGGCGAAGCGCCCGCCGCCGAAGCCGCCTGGGGCGACGCGCCCTCTACTACAGGTAACAATACTTAGTACTACTCGCATATTTAGTATTTTAGGACCCCGAAATAGAAATCAAACAGCAACAATAATAAAAAAAAATAATAATAAAAAGATAAAAATACTTAATAAATTAAATAATATAGCAAATAATTATTGAAATAAAAACAATGCATATAAATGAATAAACAGAAATATTGGAATACATAGGTATACAATATGTAACAAAAACCCTGTCCGATCCAATAAAGGCGTAATCCTCGTTCAACATACGTACTAGAAAAAATGATATATAATATAAATGTATCTAAAAAAAAACAAAAGGTAATTGATTTTTTATTTTTATAATCCATGCGAAATATAACAGTAAATATGGGAAATTTTCATAAGTTAACAACACTCCACCCGCCGGCAAAATCTTGTTATTTTTACCTATTTTTATTTCAAAGATCCACCGTAGGGCGGTGGATATGCAACAACAAAAGAACTGAAACCTGCAGTCAGTAAGTACATTGCCCAAAGGACATCATACTAAAAAAAGCCCTTATCAGGGCTACATTTAATTCAATAAATTGTTTCTTGATAAACATGATTAAATCTCCGGATCACTATGCCTACAAAACAATATCAGCTGATACCTACGCGTAGGCATAAGGTATGACGTAGCGTAATTTTCTTTCGTTATAAGTTTGTTTGGCGGCACGCGACAAAGCAGGTTCATGACAAAGGATCATACAAACCGCGGCTTCTTTGACACAAAACTGTACGTAGTAACACGTGAACTTTGTCGAGCGATCAGTGTTGCCTTTGATTCGTTTTTATTTTTTATTTTTATTTAATTATATTCACAAGGGAAAAATAATAATCTCAAATCCATTAATTGGTTACGTAATAATGTACGCAGTACGATACCGAATAATACCCTTAAGGATCGGACAGGGTTTTTGTTACATGCTGTATAGAAATCATATAAATTATGTAAGTTGTATTTTGTAGATAAATAAGCTATATATTAGTGTGTTTTACGCAATCTCCTGACCAAATGATCTTCAATAAAAACTGATTTTCAAAAAATCCTTAAAAACACTACAAACACAAAAATAAAAGGAATTTTGAAAATCAGTTTTTATTTTTAACTTTTTAGTTATGGTATGTACAGACGCCACCAGGTCAAGCTACCCGAAACTGTCAATGTTTCCCGATGAACCTTGAACCTAATGCTCTAGAAATAAAGTCGAAAATCTATCAAAGAAATCTGACAGATTGTAGTAGCTTGATGTGTTGGCGTCTGTACATGCACTAATCTAATCGCGTTATTCGTTCGTTTGTCGCGCAAATACTTAATGCAAATTTAATTGTAAAAAACTCAGGCGGAAGGTAAGGCCTCACTATATGTATTTTATTATATTCGATTTGAAGACTTATATGGTTTACAATGGTTTGTCAGAACTAAATCAAATTGAAATGGGACCACACGGGAAGCAATAGTTTTCGAAAAAAAAAGAATCATCAAAATCGATTCACCCAGTCAAAAGATATGAGGTAACAAACTTAAAAAAAAGTCGAATTGAGAACCTCCTCCTTTTTTTGAAGTCGGTTAAAAACAGAGCTTCCTCTCTCCTATCCTTTTGCTGTGCCCTACAGGGTCCATAATGATCTAAATTACATAGTTACCACCTAAGTTCACATTTCGGTAAAGCAATAAAGATATTGAGTATTGAAATCATTAGAGGTTCGCCAAAAGAAACACAATCACACAGTACTATTTTTAAAGATTCAAATAACTTTTGTTTTGCCCTTGTTTTACGGCAGCGTCGTCGGCGCCTGCGTCTCTTTACTTGTCATAACGATGCCATAGTGTCATATATCTTGACACGCTAGGGTATAGACAAGTAACTTGATGCTATGTCAAGTACTGGCACGCTGAAGACATTATGGATGACATATTTTTTATTTTACTTTACACACTATACGTTATCCTATCTTATCTTTATTAAATTAAATTAAATTATTTATTTCATAAGCCTAATACATTAAGGAGAGAAAAGCGTTAACAAAAATATTAATAAAATAACTTTATCCTTAAATTAATAGACTTATCACTAGGTCGTTCTGTGAAACTCCTGACACCCAAACTAGGACAAATCCTGTATCTCAGGTGTCAGCGTTCCTCCCTGGCAGTCACATTTGTAAGCCTAACATTCTTTTAGAGTGAATCTAGCTTCAGTGATTCTGAAGAGCACACAATAGAAATACAAAATAAATAATTTAAAAAAAATTACAATAAAAGTTTACGATTAACAAACAGTGTAGAAGAAGAAACTAACCTATTGTATCTCTGCTATATTATGAGAGTGTAGAGAAGTGAGTGTAGTGAATGTGGCAGTGTAATGTAAGGGGGAGTATAGTGTGAAAGTGAATATGGTGTAAGAGTGTTTGTGTGTGAGTTGATAGGTTGCGGAAGTGTGCTTTAAGGTGCGTACGGTGTGAATACAATGACTTATCCAGTGCCGCTAGTCAGCAACTCTTCAGTTTCCTGATAGGTTAGAGAAGTGAGCCATTCTTTCACCTTCATTTTGCAGTGTATTCTGTTTAGGTGAAAGATACTTAACTTTTTGTTTGCCCTATTATACATTATTACGCTAAGGATAAAGTAGTGTCTACCCGCAAAAGATGTTCTTGTCCGATCAGGTTTAAAGACTGTATATTTAATTCTACCTCGAGGCTCCAGCAGAGGTCGCGACTTGTGTTTACGGGCTATAGTCAGGTGGATATACAGTTGCCTTACCGTTAGTACTTTACATTCAGCGTAAAGCTGAGCCGTAGGGTACCTGAAGGGTCTTTTAGTCATAACCTTTAGTACAGCGCGCTGAGCGACCTCAAGCTGCAGAATTGTTGATTTTGGTGATCCACCCCACACCGGCAAACAGTACGATAGTAGGGACTGGCATAGGGCCAGGTATACCATTTGCAGGGTTTTTGTGTCCGCTGACTGACGAAGTCTTTTAAATATAAATATGAGTCTTCGTGCACGATTAATAACAGTTTCAATTTGTTTATGCCAGCGGAAACTTTGATCTATGTATACTCCTAAATATTTAACACAGGGAGATGTGGTTATACATAAGCAAAAGCAGTCAGGAGTAGGCACCATACACGAGTGCGCTTTAATTTTGAAAGTCGCAGGGGGTAGCCGGTCAGCCCGCATTGCAAAGGGGATACACAGGGTTTTATTAATGTTGAGTGTCAGGAGATTATTTGACAGCCACTCCATAATAATTTTAAGGGCAACTTCCGCATTTTGTTTGGTTTGGCACCAGTCTACTCCATTCACAATAACAGCTGTGTCGTCAGCATAAGTGAAAATTTTGCAGTTTGGTAGAGGCATATCGCACAACTCATTTATAAATATAAGAAATAGTGTGGGACCGAGGATGCTTCCTTGTGGGACGCCACAGTTGATAGCTTCCTCATCACTGACATGTTCACCTATCTTTACAACTTGTACACGACCACTTAGATAGTCGGCAAAGATTTTTAAGGGGATACCTCTAATTCCCATGCGTTCCAGCTTATTTATAAGGATAGGGACAGAGACAGTGTCAAAAGCTTTTGCCAGGTCTAGGAACAATCCCAAGCATTTTTGTTTTTATCTAGGTTCCTAATAGCATGTTCTGTTAGAGCCAATACTGCATCCTCTGTCGATATACCAGTTCGGAAACCATATTGGTTCCCAGATATTAATTTATTTCGTTCAAGGAACTGTGTGAGACGTTTATTTAGAATACGCTCCAGTACCTTGGAAAGAGTTGTAAGGACTGATATTGGTCTATAGTTATTGACACTGCCTCTGTCACCCGACTTATAGACTGGATGCACAACTGCCCTTTTAAAAACCCTTGGAAAAATACCCGTCGCTATAGACAGGTTACAGACATGGGTAATAAGAGGGATCAAGGTTTGGCGGGATGATTTTATTATACTAGCTGGGACACCATCCCATCCCACTACGCAATCAAATTTTAAATTTAATATAATTCTCTCAACCTCGTCTGCGTCAGTTTCAAGAATAACTATGGAGTTTAAGGTACTTCGATCATTTTGAGGAATAAAACTACTGGGGGTAGAATTATTACTTGATATTTTACTAGCCATTTCTCTACCAATGCCGGCAAAGAAGTTGTTAACTTTATTAACAGAAGCTTTAGGGTCATCCAGATTAATAACCTCGGTGGGTGGGGTAGATTTAGGCTTTAAATTTGCTACCCTATTTATTACATCCCACGTTGATTTTGGACTGTTTTTCGCTTTTAAGAATGCCTCTCTCTCAGAGTTCTGTTTTAACCGCCTTAGTAGATCATTGCAATAATTGCGATAGCTTATCAGCAATATGCTGTTCTCTGGAGAGCTATTTACTTGATCATGGAGGTTATCACGGTGGGTTATACATCTAAGAAGACCTGGAGTAATCCAGGGTTTTACATTTCTGTTTTTCCGCGGAATTGAAGATACCAGAGTGTTCTTTTTGATAATTGAAGAGAGGGTATTAACTAACATATCAGCCGCCAAATTAGCATCAGAAGCGTTCAAAACAGTTGTCCAGTCCGTATCGTCTATTTCAGATTTCACAGCTGCATAATCCACTTTTTTAACTGTCTTAGGGGGCTTTAATTTTGGTTCTTGGTTCTCAATGAAGAGAATCAGGGGCTCGTGATCCGTGATGTATGTCTCCAAAACTACTGTAACGGCAGGGGCATTCGTGCGAAGTAAAACATGATCTATGCAATTATTTAAGCGGGTTGGAAATAAATGGGCGGGGAGAAAACCTAGCATGGCGGTGAAGGTTAGGTATTCAGTACGGTTTGCATCAATACTTCCGGTCTTTATATCAATATTCATATCGCCTATAACAGCAACCGACTGGAAATCCGTTAAGGACGCTAGAACACTTTGAAGACTATCATTAAAGTTAGAAATATTTGTGAACGAAGGAGAGCGATATAGTGCTACTATGCAACACTTTAAACCTATTTTACAAACTAGACAGTTTGCACCGAAGAAGTGCGGTTCTATTACCTCACATTGAATATCAGTTTTGATATAAATAGCTACCCCATCGTTTTGGTTTTTTGTGTTTTTAGTGCAGTGTGAAATATAGCCATCGAGTGTGGGCAGAACGGGCGCTTTGCTGAGCCAACACTCCGATAGTATAATGATATCGCACTGGAAATCTAGACGGCACAATAATGCTAAAACTTGGTCAAATTTTTTATTAATGCTTCGTACGTTTATGTGAAATATTTTTAACCCGTTCTTGCTTCCTATTTTACCAGAACATAGCTCAGGAGGACATTTAAATGATTTGGATACTGTCAGGTGGTCGAGTTCATAATTAATGTCTTTTATACTATCCATTTCTATTTAATGACATAACATAGGTATTTATGGCGTAGGAACATTTCTCGCGAGGAAGTAAAACCTCATGTAAATTGGTACATGATAGACATATGCCAATGATAATATTGTTGAGCATGTCCATAAGTGTGCCACTTGTTTGGTTTTTTAGGTAGTGTTTAACGGGGAGGAGTAATATTATGCGACTACAAAAATGGTGTATAAATAGCAATGGGTATCGCCAGCCATACCAAATTCTCGTATTTATTTGTGTGCGAGAACTAGTGTGACACACTAATGCAACATCAAGCGTAGTGTGAAAGTGTGTCTGTGCCAATAATAGCAGAGTGTGAGTTCGTTTTTTGTATATGGAGTGTGTAAAAAATGTAAGAGTGTAAAAAGTAAAACCAATTCTTATGAAGATGGTTAGCAGATTGAACAAAATAACAGTTATTAATATTAAAAGAAAAGAGAACACAAAATTAAAAAAAATGTGCAGGCATATCTTAATCAAAAAAAGGCTAATAGGCATTCCAGCAACGTTAGTTAGTCACTGTTGGGACTTTAGTTTATTGAGGGATAGTTCCGATTCAATGCGCACTTGCTTCGTATCTTTATCTTTCCGCAAAAAGACAGTGCCATTCGAACACCAGCAGAATGTGTAGTTCTTTGCCTTCGCAAACTCACGCGCGTAGTAAAATAATTTTCTTGTAGACGGGGGCATGTATTCGACTATGTAAACTGGTTGTCGCTTACCGGGCAGACCGAAGGTTTCCGTGTTTATCTTCTGTTCCATTTCACGACCCCTGTTGAATGCTCGTGTGGAGAAGAGAAGGTCATTTTTCAAATGGACAGAGGTGAACTCAGCAAAAATAGACCTGGTGGTATCAGGTTTTCCTGGAAGGCGATATACATCCCGAATATCTGATGGCTTGATGTCCAGTTCCAATGTTGTACCGATGTTTGCCACCAAATTAACAAGATCTTTTACAGATTCCTTTTCGGTCATAGGAACATTTTTGATCTCCTTACTTGACGTGCGCGAAGAGAGTTGGATGTCCTTTACCTTGTTTTCTAGACTAAGAATACAATCAAAGAATTCTTTACGTTCTTTTTCGAATTCATGTATTTTGGTCCTCATGTCTTCATAGTTTTTGTTTATTAGAGACATTGACTTTTCAATTTCTTGGTTAGTCTCCTTGATTTCATCATTTTGAACTTTAAGCGCGGCCACATCCGAGATCAGCTTTTTTAAAACAATGTCCTGCTCCGCTTTCCATGTCTGAAGCATATTTTTTATCTCATCAAATTGACTATCAGGACATTCATCATCAGATCGCATACGTTTGGGGTTGCGGTTATTAATATTGAGCGTCTCGCTTTCACCGATACCCGCAATAGACAGGTCAGGTTCGGACTGTGTATCAAGAATAGCCTTAGTAGCCGCAGGACTCGAAGTCGGCGGTGTGCGCACCGTGCGAGGCATCTCGGGGCAAGGCTGTCGAGATTTACTTGGACGTAGCAGATGTTGTGGCTCGTAGGCGATAGACAGCAATATACGCGTAGCTCGTAGCTGCTCGTAGCCGTGCGGGTGACGTCAGCGAATCGGCGTAGCCGATAGGATCGACGCGCGTAGCAAGTGCACGGAGATTTCGCAACTGAGTGACGTTGCGCAGTTGGTTCGGTGGTAGGGGAGCCCCGCCACACAATACTCGAGGTCACGCGCTGCCGCAGGTTCGAATCCAACTTAATCAGAGACGAATCCGGAGTCTTCAAACTTTGCAGATACTGACACAAATATCTTTGTTTCACTCTAGGACGTCCCAGTGGGCGGAGTTGATTCGTAAAACTCATACAAGAGTAAAAAGGAATCGTAAAATTGACGAAACAACCAATCACAATAATTAGCAACCGATTTAGAATAACAGAAAGTAAGTAAGCCGCTATGCACACGTCCGTTCTCAGGCGCGCCTCGGAAGGAAATCTTATATCTTTAAACGAGCAATTTTTGTATATATATATATATAATCTGAATCTCGGAAACGGTTCCAACGATTTTCATGAAATTTAGTATACAGGGGGTTTCAGGGGCGATAAATCGATCTAGCTAAGATTCATTTTTATAAAATGTCGTTTTATTCATATTTTCAATAACCAACTTTACGATAATCAACTTGAATATAAAATTATTATTTTAAACACAATTTACCAAAAAAAACAGCAAAGCTCGGTCATCCAGATATTTTTTATTTATTACTGTATTTGTCCGTGACATCACACCACACTAAATGTCGCAGCATCATGCTGAGATAGGGGCCCTTTGGCCTCGCACAGGACTTTCTGTTTTGTTTTTTCTTTTAAATTTTGTTTTTTATTTGTTTCTTTTGTTTATAACTGATTCATTGTTTGTTAAGTATTGTTTTTGTATTGTTTCTGTGCGTGTCCCAATAAATACTTTTTCTTTCTTTCTTTCAATCGTATTTCAAATTCTGCTTGTTTCTGTGTGTCTTGTTCAGCTTATCCCGCTGCCAGGGTTGCAAGTTTGTTCGAAAGAGTTACCGTAGCCCTGGCACATGGGCAACTGAAGGAACACGGGTAGGTTTTAGTCAGTAAAAGTCTGAGCGTGCGGGAGACGTCCTTTGATGATTTCTCAACCGAAAAAATATTTGTAAGAAAGTAAAATAGGATTTTTTAAGCTTCGATTAAATGACTTCGACTGGCCTGTTAGTCTAGTGGTTAGTGACCCTGACTGCTAAGACTGAGGTCGTTGGTTCGACTCCCACCCAGGACAAATGTTTGTGTGATGAGCAACAATCATTTGTTCTGTGTCTGGGTGTAATTTATCTATAATATGCATGTATTTAGAAATATATAAGTATGTTTATCAGTTGTCTGGTTACCATAGTACAGGCTCTGCCTAGTTTGGGATCAGATAATGGTGAGTTGGTTGTCCTAAGATATAAAAAAAAAACTGTATTGTAGGTCAAACGGTAAAATAAGGCTATAGCACGTTCTTGCATTTTTCATATTCTTTTTAACTCCAACACTGCTACGATTGACAAACTTTTTACACTCATTCACGCTTCGATTTATTAGAGGGGCTTGTGGCGAAGTTATAATAGCCCCATGAGTCGCTTGCCGCGGTCAGACTGTAGATGGGTGACCATCTTTACATACCAAGACCCCTCCGTACCTCGGAAAGCATGTTAAGCCGTTGGTCCCGGCTGTCTTTCGTAGATCTTAGACAGTCGTTACGGGTCGCCCGAAAGTCTGACAACCAGTCTTACCAAGAGGTATCGTATTACCCAGTAACTGGGTTGTGGTGGGTTTAGGTCCTGATCTCTCTCAAGTCGTGTCGGATTGCCGTCCAATCGGAATATGAGAGTGAGGGAAGAGTGAGTGCCCTGTGTCTGCGCACACACTTGAACACTATAATATCTCCCGCGCCGATGGCTAGTCTCCGTTGAAATTGGCCGCTGTGCCTGAAATACGGTCGGGAGGACTATTATATATATGTGGAGGTCAGATAGATAGTCGCTCCCTGTAAAATACTGGTACTCAGCTGCATCCGGTTAGACTGGAAGCCGACCTCAACATAGTTGTGAAAAGGCTAGGCAGATGAGTCTGTTATTTAGACATTACAACAGTGGCGAAGGCACCATATAACACGATTCCTACCGGCTTGCCTTCGGGGATTCGCATTGGTAACTCTAACACTATTAAAAATACAATAGTATGTAAATAGTGGCTACTATTGTCAATAAATATAGTTACACTACGGGTATTTAATTCACCATAACATTCAAACAACAAAAAAGGTTATTTATACCTTTGTATTACAACAAAAGAGAAATGTTCTAAATGAACCCGGCGCCAAAACGTCATAATCGGGAACTAAAAATTCATACAACAGCGATCCCGTAATGATGTCACTTTAGGTCACGTGGCACCGCTTGATATGTACGAGAGCAAGCCGCTGTACAACGGGTTATGACAGAGACAGGTAGAGAAAAATGCGTCAGCGAGAACGAGATAGAGGAATATTGCATATTTTAATCGTTTTCATCTGTTCAATTTAATTGTATTTAATTCATTACATTCCTATATTAATTTTAGAATGATAGTAAGTATTCTTTATTGATGAGTCAGTAAGTTAAGGCCGACTTCGCTTCCGCTTCTCTTTTAGAAAAAATTACGCCTCGCCGCTGCATTACAAACAAAGAATTCAATTTTATTTATTTGTATAGATTATGTATGAACCTAAACGAGGCAAAAGAGGTATGTGAGGACCGTAGCAAGTGGCGTTCTGTAGTTTCTGCCTACCTCCATGAGAAAAAGGGGCGAATCTATACTATATACTATATATACTATATAATATTATAAAGCTGAAGAGTTTGTTTGTTTGTTTGTTTGATTGAACGCTCTAATCTCAGGAGCTACTGGTCCGAATTGAAAAATTCTTTTTGTGTTGGGTAGCCTATTTATTGAGGGAGGCTATAGGCTATATAACATCACGCTACAACTAAGAGGAGCGGAGCAGTAATGAAAAATGTTACAAAAACGGGGAAAATTTATTCCTTTTGAGAGTTTCCGTTGCGTGCGCTGCGTAAACGGTTAAAGTAACGCAAAAATCATGTATGACGGAATTGTTCCTTTTAAAAAGTTCTAAAAAAAAGTCCGCGAGAGCATATGTCTATCTTTTAAGGTTGACTCACTATAACTCAAAAGGAGCGAGCAGCAACGAAAAATGGACGAAAACTAGCAGGCAAATCGATGCGACGGGAAGGGTCAGGGGAGCAAAAATTTGACGCGGACGAAGTCGCGGGCAGAAGCTAGTTCATGATATAATTCTACTGTACGTGTGTATGTCACTGAACTCCTGCTAAACGGCTGGACCGATTTGAATGAATTTGTTAGTATGCATTTGGGTGGCACCCTGGATGGTTTAGATTCACTATTGGACCCGGTAGGTGGCGCTGCTATCGAGTTCTAGGAAACAGGACAACGTCTGTACGGTCAGCTAGTGTGTGTATAGATTATTGTTTCTTCTCTACGTGCAAAGTTTGAGAAACTCAACACTTTTCCTTTATTTTTTCTTTCGCGCGCCATTGTTCCTTTATCAGCCAGCTTTCTGAAGGCCGCATAGCTAAACAACTTCAAATGTAACCCTCTAATATTCTTGAACCATTGCCACCCATCGAGAATTCCGTGCCTCGGAAAGCACGTTAAGGCGTTGGTCCCGGCTGTCTTTTGTCGAAATCTTTGATAGTTGTTAGAAAGAAAGAAAATACGTTTATTTTCGCAAACATGACGCATCATCATCAGCCTATATTGTTCCCACTGCTGGGACACAGGCCTCCTAACTGTGAGCCGCTGTCCTATTGCCATCGCTCGCGCGATGGTGCTATGTGATTCGCGTGATTGTTCGAAAGAGATACCGTGACCCTGGCACATGGGCAACTGATGGAACACGGGTGGGTTTTAGTCAGTAAAGGTCTGACACGCCCTCCCGCTCCGCCCACAGCGGGAGAAGTCATAATTATGATGATTTCCCATCCTGAAAAAAAAAATGGTGCTATGTGATTACATCGTGTGCGCGCGACAAGTTATGTCCTCTGCAAACACTCTCAAAATGGCTCTTAGCTAAGATGCACAGTTTCTGCAGTCGAGCAATATTTCTTTAATTGTAAATAGTATTAAAAAAAGGAAGCGTAGACCACATAATCCATCCATACTTAATATTATAAATGTAAAAGTAACTCTGTCTGTCTGTCGGTCTGTCTGTCTGTCTGTTTGTCTGGCTTTCTTGCTAAAACTACTGAACCGATTTAAATGAAATTTGGTACACAGATAGTTCAGAGCCTGAGAAAGGACATAGGCTACTTTTTATCCCGGTAGTATGTTCCCGCGGGATAATTTCCGACCTCCACGCGGGCGAAGCCGCTGGCAAAAGCTAGTATACTATATAAAAACCGCCGTCGAGCGAGCCGAGCGCACACCGTGGTACCCCCCCCCCCTCCCGTGCCTCCTCTCCGTTTGGTCGCACGACCATCAATAGGACATTCGGTAGATATCGGTATGTTTGAACGCACGGTCGCACGATCATTTTTGTCGGACGGACGCATGATCGCGCGAGCGATGGCAATAGGACAGCGCCTGAGAGGGAGTGGGCCGTAATCCCCCACGCGGGCACAGTGCGGGTTGGTAGATGTCACATGTCTTCGAATATTTGGTTCTATGACATGCCGGTTTCCTCATGATGTTTTCCATCACCGTTTTAAGAGCAGTGGTGATGAAATAATTTACACAAAGTACAGCATCTGCTTGGGTTCGAACTCACGACCTACTACTCGTAAGTCGCGGCCGTTACCACTGGGCCACCACTGCTTCTCATCCACAAGTATTTAAACTTATTTTAGTGTGTGGAAAATAATCGTGTGACGTCTCCTGCTCTGGGTAGAGCGGAAGGGCGTGTCAGACTTTTACTGACTAAAACCCACCCGTGTTCCTTCAGTTGCCTATATGCCAGGGCGACGGTAACTTTTTCGAACAAATCTCGCGACCCTGGCAGGACAAGTATTTAACCTAGCTCTCAAATCAAGCCATCAAAAATCATTGGAGGGTTGGATCTAAAGTAGTCGAGTTACAATAACGGTCAATATTTTTTATACCTTATTTCTTCTTAATCAAAGTCTTAATCACTTTAACTGAATACGTGTGTTTATAACAGTGAACAAATATTACTTTAAGTAACTTATTATTTTTGTGTTAAATACAACTTTATTTGTGTTGAATTATGGATGTGTTTTGTTTGACTGCGTTGCTGATTTTAGGTAATATATATATATATATATATATATTTTGTAATTTCATTGTACTTACTAGACTTTTTTTCTTCTGGGCGGGGAAATCATCAAATGACGTCTCTCGCTCTGGGCGAAGCAGGACATGTCATACTTTTACTGACTAAAATCCACCCCTATTCTTTCAGTTGCCTGTGCCAGGGCCACGGTATCTCTTTCGAACAAGGCAGGATACTACACAACTTTAAATTTTCCGTGTAATAGTTTTGTGGAGGTCACAGCCAGCCCCCATGTAACATAATATTATTAATAATAAACATTTTATTTCAGATCAAATTATACGATCCATATATTGTTAGTAAAAAGTCTTAACCATATGTTAGTAAAAAGAAAAATAAAAACACACTATTAACAAAATTAAAAAAAAAAAATTAAAAAGTGTTTATTCACAACGTTAGGTTGTTTTTACAACAGTTATTTGTTATACAAGAGTGCAAAGTTGCTTTTTAACCGCGTGTTCAATTTTGATGACCGAGCAAGCGAAGGATTCTAAAATTGAATCACGAGCGCAGCGAGTGATTCAAAATTAGAATCCTGAGCGTTAGCGAGGGAATCAAAAGAGCACGAGGTGAAAAATCTTTGCACTCGAGTGCAACACGTAACTTTTCATCCCACCTCAGCAAGGAAATGACTAAATATGCAAAAAAAAGCATTTCAATCACAAGATACTTTTATTTCAGTTTAGGTATTAACATTTATTATGTATTACATTATGATAGGTAAGTATTACAGAATAATCTTTAAATTATTTCAAATGATACTTAGGTATAATTAAGAAAAATTGAAAGTAACGTTGCTACAGTTACCAAAAGTCGAGTGTAATATTTTTGTTAGGTACTGTAATGTTGGTGACGTGAAAAATAAAATGGCGCGCGCAAAGCAAATTAAAAAAAAAGTATATCAAGAAGGTTCCGAGTCTAAGTTTTACAAATTAGAAAAAGGTTGAATGATAAATTCGGCACCATGGAGATAGAAGTAAATAGATTTAATGATGTTTTTAATTCATAAACTTAGTGCACACGATGTTCTAAATTCAATTTACTTTATCCTCTAGAGAATAAAAACGGCTTTTCCACACAGTTATTGAAGATTAAAAATACTCTTTCCGAGATGGTGGGATGAAAAATATATTACTTTTGCCAAACTGCAAGGCAGTTTGTTGGCAGATGTAGCTCCTTTTTTCAAATTTTTGTAATAATACTATATTAACACCTTTTCATTTAAACATATAAACCATAAACAACAATAAACAGAGACATAAAATTCGTAAATTTTTCAACTATTACAGTGAGGTTTTTGAAAAACATATCTAAAAGATACTTCCTAACTTTACGTTTTTTTTTTTTTTTTTTTTTTTCAGGATGGGAAATCATCAAATGACTTCTCCCGCTCTGGGCGGAGCGGGAGGGCGTGTCAGACTTTTACTGACTAAAACCCACCCGTGTTCCATCAGTTGCCCATGTGCCAGGGTCACGGTATCTCTTTCGAACAATCACGCGACCCCGGCAGAACTTTACGTTTAAAAACGGTTTTTGAGATACAGCTGTTAATATCGTGTGGAAGGCTATTAAAAATTCTGGGAACTAGAAAAAAACTACACCTTAGCACAACTTACCCCCTGTACAACTGACTGGACAACTGACTGTGTGCAGCCGTATCCAGTGAGCCAGCATGGGGCTGTCCCATCTATCACACAATACACTCAGGATGCTGTGGGAGCTAGCACGTATTCGACCTAGAATAGACGCACACCGTTTCCGTATAATGGCATGGAATCCATCAACCCTGGCCTCGGTGAACATTCAGAAAGCGCTACAATAACGTGGTAGACCCAACAGCATCCTGAATATATTGTTATACTGGACACGCAAGGCGTTGTATACCTGACCTACGGACTGCATGTGTAAAAAGACTGGCAGTATGCTCTGAAAAGGGTTATTTTGACTTGTGTCGTACAACGTGTAAATCTGCGGATCTTTATATTCCTTAAATGATTGTGAATGTAAAACGAAATCTGAAAGTGGCACCGGTAACTGAAAAGTTGTGTAAATAATCGGTTTGTCATGGTATGGTCACATCCTGTCAGTCAAAAAATTTACCGTGGCCCTGGCATAAGCAATTGAGGGAACACGGGTGGGGTTTAGTCAATAAAGTCTGTCACGCCCTCCCGCGCTGCCCAGAGTAGGGGACGTCATTTCATGATTACCCACCCAACTCTTCTTGACCATGGTTAACGTATTATTGTTGTCTTCTGCAGCGATAGAGGCAGTGTCTACCGCCAGTGCTCCTAGATGGCGCTGTGTGTACGAGTTTTCAGCGCGCACAACTGATGAACTGAGTCTACAGCCTGGAGACTTGGTAAGTTATATTTATTATAGAATACAGGTTGACAGCGACATTGACTCATAAATTGTTGCCAATATGCCTAGCGACAAAACAAGCTACATTTTTTCAGTATAAGAAAGTAAGAAAGAAAATAATAGTTTTAAACACACGCTTCATAGAAAACAAAACTAAAACAAAATGGAAAAAGCGTGAGGTGCTTGATAGAAATTTAAAGCGGGTATTTTCGTTTTTAGGGTTCCGTTGCCAAATGGCAAAAAACGGAACCCTTATAGATTCGTCATGTCTGTCTGTCTGTCTGTCTGTCCGTCCGTATGTCACAGCCATTTTATTCCGAAACTATAAGAGCTATGCTGTTGAAACTTGGTAAGTAGGTGTATTCTGTGAACCGCATTAAGATTTTCACACTAAAATAGAAAAAAAAACAATAAATTTTGGGGTTCCCCATACATAGAACTGAAACTCAAAAATGTTTTTTTTCATCAAACCCATACGTGTGGGGTATCTATGAATAGGTCTTCAAAAATGGTAATGAGGTTTCTATTAGCATTTTTTTCTAAACTGAATAGTTTGCGCGAGAGACATTTCCAAAGTGGTAAAATGTGTGTCCCCCCCCCCCCGTAACTTCTAAAATAAGAGAATGACAAAACTAAAAAAAATATATGATGTACATAACCATGTAAACTACCAACGAAAATTGGTTTGAACGAGATCGAGTTAGTAGTTTTTTTTTAAAACGTCATAAATCGTAAACCGCAATTTACCTTACATTCAATCAACTGAAATATAAAAATTAAAAAATATATATATTTTTAAACCGAAAATACCTACAGGTTTGTACGGAACCCTCGGTGCGCGAGTCCGACTCGCACTTGGCCGGTTTTTTTTTTTTGTATCGTGGCCAATATAATGGTACAAATTTATGAAATTATTGTATTGTCAGCGGTCCTTGATAAATGTGAAAAGATTTAAATTAATCCGACGTTATAGAGGTGGTGAAAAACACTTTCAAAGATTCCGTTACATAGATACTTATTTAGTTCATAAAAGCGTGTTAAAATTTAATTTATTTGCGGTAAACATGACACAAAGAGAGACCAATCACAACAAAAAAATAAAAACTTTTTACAAAAAAATAACAACCGACTTCCTTAAAAAAACACTACAAAGTGAAAAATAACTTTAATTTCGGAAGTCGGTGTCTTGGGATCTGTATTTAAGGTTTTTTGCCACCGACTTCCCAAATTAAAGTTATTTTTTTAAAGAAGTCGGTTGTTATTTTTTTTGTAATAAGTTTTTATTCTTAACTTTTTAGTTATGGTATATACCCCGCACTAATCTAATCGCGTTATTCATTCATTTGTCGTGCACGTACTTAATGCAAATTTAAGACTTACCTATATGGTTTTCACACTGACCCCATTGTCAGAATGGAACCAAATTAAAATGGGACCACAGGGGAAGCACCAGCTTTCAAATAAAAAAGAATCATCAAAATCGGTTCACCCAGTCAAAAGTTATGAGCTAACAAACATAAAAAAAGATACTGTCGAATTGATAACCTCCTTATTTTTTTAAGTCGGTTAATAAAAGAAAAAGCTGGAGGAAAACATGCGTTACATCCACGCAAAACTGCCATCCCTCAGCATAATGCTGCGACCCACAAGAAGAAGAAGAGAATTGGTTCTAGGACATGCCGGTTTCCTCACGACATTTCCTTCACCGTTTTGAAATAATAACCATTTAAGATCTAGCCAAATGCCAAATGACTCCTAGTCACAATAAAAATTTATTTTCTGTAATATAGGTACCTAATGAGAGAAAAGCGAACTTTAATGAGGGTAGTTGTATAACAAAAGGACGTTTGATTTTATTAGTTGCTAACTTACAGTTGTGCGCTATTACGCTATTTATAATTGTATTGTGATGGAAGGTTTTCGTACCAATTTGGACATTTTCCTGTTTGTGGCAAACACCAGTTGTTTTTCACAACCTCAAATATTATTTGAATTTTTTGCGAATATAGTGGTTTTTTTATGGCAAATAAATTAATTAAAAAAATAATTTTATGCAAAGCAGCGCCCGTCACGGTTTGAACCTACGACCTCTAAACTCACAAACAAACAGTAAATCGCAGCTGTTACCAATTGGCCACCGTTCTACTCTATTCTCGTAATCGTTTACAGTAATAAAATAACATTGATATGTTTGTGCAGGTAAGCGACGCACCGCCACCCCGAGGTGATGCAGAACCTGGCTGGAGATGGGGAACTGCTAGAGGTATGGCGTTGCTTCATTATTAATACTTTTTACCTTTTCTACTATGGTCCACTAAGTAAATATGTCAGGGACAAATAAAAATAAACTAGCAAATGTTTGCGGATATAATGAGCATTGATATTTAAATACGATTAAATAAAATATTGTTACGTAAATCGTAGACTTGAAACGTCACGCTGTCGCCATCTATGATCAAGTAGCAGGTACTACACGAACTAGCGCCACCGCCATCTATTAACAAATAGCGGAATTATCTGTCCAGTACTTTCTAGATACGTCACCGCTATCTGTGATTAAGTGGCAGTATTTCAAGAGTTATTTGTGATTAAACTGAAATAAATTACTAACTATACAAAATATACAACTATTAAATTGTTGGTGTTTTTGGTAAAATTTGTTTAAATGTATTCATCCCGAACCCTAGCTCGTGACAGTAGATTTGAATTTTGTTTTAGAAATATTTGTTTTCTTCTGTTTTATCATGTTTATATGTCGATACCCATTCAGAAATGGAACCCTCACAGGTGTGTATCATTAGAAACAGTGTGTGTGTCTGTTTGTCCGGCTTTTAGAGGAGCATTAATTAATAATAAAGTCTGGAGATTATTTTTAGTTTTTCCTTTTTTTGAAGGTCAATAAACTTTATATGATGAATTATAGATTTCCCCTTACAAATCTTCTAATCTTTATCTCTTCCTAGGTCAATCCGGCTGGTTCCCCGAATCCTACGTCGAGGACATCAACGCTCCCGTCGCCTACGCAGAGGTCATCGATCCCTTGGAGACCAAGACCCAGCTGGAGGGCATAGCGGAGGTGCCTGAGGCTGAACTGAACAATGACTTGGGAGCGACTATGTCTTCTATCGGTAAGATGTATTTAAAACAAAACCACTACTATTGACCATTATTTTCAGCCACTTGAGGCCATTTTTGACACTAGTAGCACTTGTCTGCCACTAGCTGCCATTATCAGCCATTAGAGACCATAGTCAACCATTAGAGAAAATTGTCATCCACTGGAGGCCATTGCCAGGCCACGAGAGCCAACTTACAACCAATACTGGTCAGCAACAGACCCAAAGGAGTTTGTCAGCCACAGAATGCCATTGTCAGCCACTATCTGCCATTATCAGCCACTAGAGAACATTTTCAGCCACTAGAAGCCATTGTCAGTCAATGGAAGCCATTGTCAGCCAGTAAGGCCAGTGATGGACAGTACAGGCCATTGTCAGCCACTAGAGGCCGCTATCAACCACTACAGGCTATTGTCAGCCACTTAAAGCCATTATCAACCACTACAGACCATTGCAGCCACTACAAGCCATGGTCAGCAACTAAAGATTATTGTCAGCCACTAGAAGCCATGGTCAGCCACTAGAACCCATTATCAGCCACTAGAGACAATGGTCAGCAACTAGACACCATTGTCAGCCACTAGAGACCATTGTCAGCCTCTAGAGACAATGGTCAACAACTTGCGGCGACGGAAAACCAGTAAACCACTATCCGACCTTACGTAGGAGTCATCAACCACATGGAGATCAAGAATCAGCTGGAAGGCATAGCCGAGGTGCCTGAAGCTGAGCTGAACAATGACTGGGGGGCAGCCATGTCTTCTATAGGTAACTTAAATAACGGTAGATAAACGATAAGTCGTCATATCTTCCTTTGCTGTGCCCGACAGGGTTCACGTTTGTATCTTAATAAAATATTTACCACATAAGCATTACATTGTGGAATGCAATAAAGTATTGAGTTTTGAGTAAAATAAAAAAACATGGCCATCGTTAGGCACTAGTGACTAGTGACAGCCACTGAAAAATCAGTGACGGGTAATATAGGCCCTTTTCAGGCCACTGTAGGCCATTTCCAGACCACTGTAGACCATTTCCAGACCACTAGAGGCCATCGACAGCCACTAGAGACCATCATCAGCCAATAAAGGCTATTTTCAGTCACTAGAGGCAACTTACAACCACTATGGGCCTGCCACAGCCATTAGAGGCCAGTGACGGGTAATACAAGCCATTGTCAGTCACTGGAAACCATTGTCGGCCACTACAGGCCATTGTCAGGCGACTAGAGGCCAGTCACAGACAATAAAGGCACACACAGGTTCTGGTCGGCCACTAATGGCCATTGTCAGCCAGTGGACACCACTGACCACTAGAGGCAACTCACAGCACTACTGGCCAGCAACAGCCGCTAGAAGGCATTGTTAACCACTAGTGACTTGTATCAGCCACTAGAGGCATTGTCCGACCACGATAGGCCATTGCCAGGCCACTAAAGGGGCAGCATCTGGAGGCCATTGTCAGCCACGCAAAGCAAATGTCAACTAATTCTAACCACCAACACAGCACTAGAGGCCATGCTCAGCCAGTAGAGGTCATTGTGAGCCACTAGAGCTAATTTACAACGACTACTGGCCATCGTCAGCCACTAGAGGTCATTGTGAGCCACTATAGGTAACTTACAACGACTACTGGCCAGCAACAGCCACTAGAGGCCATTGTCAGCCAGTAGTGGTAATTGTGAGCCACTAGAGCTAACTTAAACCACTACTGGCCAGCAACAGCCACTAGAGGCCATTGTCAGCCAGTAGTGGTAATTGTGAGCCACTAGAGCTAACTTAAACCACTACTGGCCAGGAACAGCCACTAGAGGCCATTGTCAGCCAGTAGTGGTAATTGTGAGCCACTAGAGCTAACTTAAACCACTACTGGCCAGCAACAGTCACTAGAGGCCATTGTCAGCCACTTAAAGAAACTTACAACTACTACTGGCTAGCAAAACCCACTAGAGGCCATTATCAGGCCACTAGAGGCTATTGCCAGGCCACTAGAGACCATTGTCAGCCACTAGATGCCATCGACAGTCACTAAAACTAACTTTTCTCTCCTCGTTACAGAGACAAAGTCCGCCGGGCTGGAGGGCATAGAAGAAATGCCTGAAGCGGAAATGACGAATGACCTCGGAGGAGCCATGCCTGTTGTTGGTAAGTGGCATTTCTAACTATTAGTCGTAGCGTGATGTTATACAGGCATTTTTTTTTACCAGTGCGCAAATTTTTCACATTTCACATTTCAACTAATTTTTCAATACTTTTTTTAAATTTTTATCCGACCTTAAATCAGTAAACTGTGGACACTCTACCTATTTCGTAATATGATATCGATAATAGGAATAGGTCAGTACCCGCGCGCTGGCGTAGGTACTTCGAACTTCTAAAAATTTTGACCGATTGAATTGGTAGGTACTTGTAGCTACGCTCGGTCGTTCATCTTCGCCGCCTTACCATAAAAACCAGTTTCAAAATAAACATCTTTCGTTAACGATTTTTTTTTTGCGCTAATATAAGGTGTATCTATTCATACACGAAATATTTTAAGAGGTACTCCTGTAGGTGGTAAAGAAGCTATAGAAGCAAAAAGAAAATTTTTACCTAAACGTTTTTGAATTTTCGTAATTATTATAATTTTAAAACTACTTGAGACGTTTTGCATAAAACCTTTACTTCAAATTCTATGAATGGCCCGCCTGACGCTGCGAGGGCGACGACCGGACGGCACGAGCATGGCCGCGGTGTCTCGGGCCGTAAAAAATAAGAAGGAGCCAGTATTTCTTATGTGCGTCAAATAATTTATAAATATTAAATTTAAAAAAAAAACTCTTAGAAAATTTTTTTTTCGTTGCTATAGCTTCTTTACCACCTCTTAAATGTGTACCTCTTAAAATATTTCGTGTATGAATAGATACACCTTATATATTCATGCTGACATATGTACGTCACAAAATTCGAAACACTCTAAAAAATTGAAAATAAGTAATAGTTAAAAAATTCTAAAAAAACATGCTTCCATAGAAAACCAAAGTAAAAAGTAGAAAATCTCAGGAGAAAAAAGTTAAAAAAATAAAAACATAAAAAATAATGGAGAAAAGCGTGGGGTGCTTGATATCAATTGAAAAATACCTCAAACGCGCCTGACGCTTTTTTCCATTATTTTTTGTTTTTATTTTTTTAACTTTTTTTTTTTCTGAGATTAGAGCGTTCAAGCAAAGAAACTCTTCAGCTTTATAATATTAGTATAGATTATATCGTATAGACGTTTAAAACACCCTGCTCGCATCTATTTCTACAGAAGGCGGCGACTTCTACATAGCTGCCTACCCCTACTTATCGCCAGAACCCGGAGACCTCACCTTCGAGGCGGGCGAGAGGATCGAGGTCATCAGGAGAGACGGAGACTGGTGGACCGGCAGAATTGGCATCAGGTATGTGAGAGTTCTGCCAGGATTGCGAAATTTGTTCGAAAGAGTTACCATGGCATATAGGCAACTGAAGGAACACGGGTGGGTTTTAGTTAGTAAAAGTCTGACACGCTCTCCCGCTCCGCCCAGGTCATTTGATTTTCCACACACAAAAAAAAAATGGGAAATTTTTGTGTATGAATGTCGATGGCTATAAGAGTAGAGGGAGATCGAAGAAACGATGGATGGACTGTGTGAATTATGATATGGATAGAAAGGGGGTGACTACTGAGATGACGACTAATAGAGAAGTGTGGAAGACAAATACATGTTGCGCGAAACATAAATAAATTGGGATAAAGTCAGGTCATTGTCATCTCAGTAGTCAAACACTTTTACCTTTACTTGGTTTCTTTGATCTTCCCCTATTGTCATAGTCATAGAAATTAATTCCCAAAACTTTCCTCACGACACATTACTATTCCTCCGTATATTTTTCGTCTCTCACTCCTCGTGTCAGACCTTTACTGACTAAAACCCACCCGTGTTCCTTCAGTTGCCTATATGCCAGGGCTACGGTAACTTTTCTTTTTCACGGTAACTCCGTATCACGTGGTATATATAGTAAAGATTCGTTTGGTGTATATAATAAAGACTATTGCATTTGTCTATCCTTGTTTGTAGAACGGGTATCTTCCCGTCGAACTACGTGACCAAGGACACGACCACCACAGCGGATGTGTACGCGGCCATCCCCGAGGCGGCCGAGCCTGACGACCTGTCAGCGCACGAGCTGACCGCGCCCGCCGCGCCCGCCCTGCCCACTGACGCGCCTCCCGCCGCGCCATACTCGCCGCCCATACTGGTAAGATAAAGAACAAACGAAATGTGTGCTGGGGCATACATAATAGAAGTGAAACTTAAACGAAAAAAAAAACATTTCAAGAAAAAGCATTCCAAAAAAAATATTACAAGAATTTTTTTTTCCAAAAAAAAAACCATAAAGAACTAATACAACCGTTGCCCTTTCCGCCACCGCCTGCCTTTCTCTCCCTCCCTCGCTCCCTCCTCTCACCACGCGATATACTCCACGCGGCCGTAACGCTTTTTCGTGACAGAAAATAAATCCTAATACCCTGTCTATACAGGATAAGTTTTTAACCAGTGCGCAAATTTCAACAAATTAAACTCAAACGACTTATAAAAACCATGCAATTTTTATTTTGATATATCTTAGTAAAAACAAATTAAGTTATAAAGATGTTTATTTTGAAACTAGTTTTTATGGTAAGGCGGCGAAGGTGAACGACTGAGCGTAGCTACAAGTACCTACCAACTGTTCGATCGGTCAAAATTCTAAGAAGTCCGAAGTACCTAAGCCGGTGCGGTGACGAAGGTGAATGACCGAACGTAGCTTTTTTTTAATTTTTATTTCCAAAATGCTTATTCTATATTAAATTGATTTTGCCATACAACGAAAACCTCTCAGGGTTTATCTGTGTGCTGGCGAGCCGTTTACATTTCTTTGACAATAGTTTAAATAATCTAAACTACTAGTACCCAACAGCTGTTCGGTGGTTACTGACCTATTACTATTTCGATATCCTATTACGAAATATGTATGGTGTCCACAGTTTACTGCTTTAAGGTCGGATAAATTTAAAAAAAAAGCAATGTAAATGTGTTCTATTACTGATACTGAACCATCATAAAAAATTTGCACACTGGTTGAAAAAAAAAATCCTGTATAGAAGGTTCACTTCAATAGTTTAAAAACTAAAAAACACGCTCTCATAGAAAACCAAACTCGCTCGCTTCAACCGAAAGACATCCACTGCTGGGCATAGGCCTCCCCCGAGCATTTTGGGGGGGTTCGTCATAATCGCCACGCTTGGCAGGCTGGTTGGCGATCACAGTATGGTGGTAAAATGCATTGAGAACGCTGCTGCCCATTCTATAGTAAATCCCTTAGTCGCCTTTTACGACACCCACGGGGAGAGATGAGATGGTGCTATTCTTTACGTCCGGCACCACACGGTACATGGGTAGAATTCTGTAAAGTGATATTTGGTTACGGTCACGAATTATATTTTATTCAACATACAAATCTTATACTGCAAATTGCATGAAAACGTACGAAAAGTTGTAAAACAAACAGTATGCTTGGATCCAAAGGAATGTCTCTAAAGAAAGTTCTTTTATTTTCTTGGTTAAAAAGGTTTATTTTTTGGTTAAAAAGGTTTATTTTTATTTTGCCATAACTACCGTCGATTGAGCCAAAGAAAATTCAAACTTAATTCAAGGCGTTAAGACTCAATTTTAAATGCACCAAGTAATGCAGGTTCTAACCCAGACAGGCGCTTTACTTTGGGTAAATAATTTCATCACCACTGTTCTCAAAACGGTGAAGGAAAACATCGTGAGGAAACCGGCATGTCTTAGAACGAAAAATTCGAAGACATGTGACATCTACCAACCCGCACTGGGCCCGCGTGGTAGATTACGGCCCACTCCCTCTCACCGAGAGGAGGCCTTTGCCGTGCTAGGGTCGCGAGATTTGTTCGAAAGAGATACCGTGGCCCTGGCATATGGGCAACTGAAGGAACACGGGTGGGTTTTAGTCAGTAAAAGTCTGAAACGCCCTTCCGCTCCACCCAGAGCGGGAGACGTCATTTGATGACTTCCAAACCAGAAAAAAAATTATGACTCAGAAGTGGTCACAAAATAAGCTCATTAAGTATGTATGTACGAATATTTTAATATCACGGACTACTTTAGCTTTAAAAACTTTCTAAAACGCACAATACATTCTTACATAAGAATACTAGCTTCTGCCCCCGGCTTCGCCCGTTTGGATGTCGAAAAATATCCCACAGGAGCGTACTACCGGGATTAAAATTACCCTATGTGTTTATCCACTCCTCTCCTCTCCCTCTTTGTCTTATCCAACCCAGAGAATAAAAAGTTTCTCAGAATTTCAACCCCTTATGGGATGGAATTTCAAAAAACCCTTCCTGAGTGGATATCTACTCCTCACAAAGAACACACCCTCCAAATTTCATGTCTCTACAACCAGCGGTTTAGGCTGTGCGTTGATTTATCAGTCAGTCAGGACGAATTTTATACACCGTGACTTTTTACTCGTCTTACAAAGGATGTCCACTCAATGTATCCAACATAATATACCTCTAGGTGTGATTAAAAAAATGTTACCAATTAAGAAAATACGAACTAAGAAAAATAAATAATGCACTAGAATAATGAAACATCCTGTTAAATAATGTTTACGTATCAGACTGTACAGAACATCTACCCATCGCGCGAGTCTAATAGAATATTCCATCTCCATTTTCCATGAGACAAAATATCAATTTCAAACTACGTCATGCATCATCATAATGAATAAAATCTTATGTTTTAGTCATTCGAATGTTCTTTTTTTTTTCTTATGGATGTGTAGTAGTCATTGGGTACATGAAGTGGGCTGCCGTTGTGAGATGATTAAAATATCACGGTGTATAGATAGATAAAAATATTGTCGTGAACAGGAACAAAAATCCTCGACCCCGATATCGTCGGAGGTAGCGTCGATCATCGGCGAGGGCGCGGGTGGGGGCGGAGTCCCTCGGCCCGCGTCGGCGGCGCGACGTGACTCGGGGCGGGACTCCGTCACGGGACGGAGGAAGAACGAGATCGCGCAGGCCATCGCCAACTACACTGCCACTAGGTACGTAACATTACTGCGGCGGGGCGGGACTCCGTCACGGGACGGAGGAAGAACGAGATCGCGCAGGCCATCGCCAACTACACTGCCACTAGGTACGTAACATTACTGCGGCGGGGCGGGACTCCGTCACGGGACGGAGGAAGAACGAGATCGCGCAGGCCATCGCCAACTACACTGCCACTAGGTACGTAACATTACTGCGGCGGGGCGGGACTCCGTCACGGGACGGAGGAAGAACGAGATCGCGCAGGCCATCGCCAACTACACTGCCACTAGGTACGTAACATTACTGCGGCGGGGCGGGACTCCGTCACGGGACGGAGGAAGAACGAGATCGCGCAGGCCATCGCCAACTACACTGCCACTAGGTACGTAACATTACTGCGGCGGGGCGGGACTCCGTCACGGGACGGAGGAAGAACGAGATCGCGCAGGCCATCGCCAACTACACTGCCACTAGGTACGTAACATTACTGCGGCGGGGCGGGACTCCGTCACGGGACGGAGGAAGAACGAGATCGCGCAGGCCATCGCCAACTACACTGCCACTAGGTACGTAACATTACTGCGGCGGGGCGGGACTCCGTCACGGGACGGAGGAAGAACGAGATCGCGCAGGCCATCGCCAACTACACTGCCACTAGGTACGTAACATTACTGCGGCGGGGCGGGACTCCGTCACGGGACGGAGGAAGAACGAGATCGCGCAGGCCATCGCCAACTACACTGCCACTAGGTACGTAACATTACTGCGGCGGGGCGGGACTCCGTCACGGGACGGAGGAAGAACGAGATCGCGCAGGCCATCGCCAACTACACTGCCACTAGGTACGTAACATTACTGCGGCGGGGCGGGACTCCGTCACGGGACGGAGGAAGAACGAGATCGCGCAGGCCATCGCCAACTACACTGCCACTAGGTACGTAACATTACTGCGGCGGGGCGGGACTCCGTCACGGGACGGAGGAAGAACGAGATCGCGCAGGCCATCGCCAACTACACTGCCACTAGGTACGTAACATTACTGCGGCGGGGCGGGACTCCGTCACGGGACGGAGGAAGAACGAGATCGCGCAGGCCATCGCCAACTACACTGCCACTAGGTACGTAACATTACTGCGGCGGGGCGGGACTCCGTCACGGGACGGAGGAAGAACGAGATCGCGCAGGCCATCGCCAACTACACTGCCACTAGGTACGTAACATTACTGCGGCGGGGCGGGACTCCGTCACGGGACGGAGGAAGAACGAGATCGCGCAGGCCATCGCCAACTACACTGCCACTAGGTACGTAACATTACTGCGGCGGGGCGGGACTCCGTCACGAAACGGAGGAAGAACGAGATCGCGCAGGCCATCGCCAACTACACTGCCACTAGGTACGATAAGGTTTACTTTTCCAAAAACAGAGCTTTACATTTCCTTATAGTGTTAAGTAAATAATAGCCAAGTCTACATTAAAAAAAAATCTATAAAACATGCTTCCATAGAAAACATATTATTTTATACTTTTTAGTTTGGTTTTCAATGGAAGCGTGTTTTTTATTTTTTTTTAAACTATATTTATTTTATATTTTTTATGGTGTTTCGAATTTTGTGACGTATGTCAGCGTAGTTTTCGTATTTTGTAACGTATATCAGCGTAGTTTTTGTATTTTGTGACGTATGTCAGCGTAGTTTTCGTATTTGGTGACGTGTGTGGTAAAAAAAAAATCCTGTATAAATGTTAGGTACTGACCAACAGGGATACCTCTTGGTAACACTGGTTGTCAGACTTTCGAGATTCTGACGCCTCGTAACGACTGTCAAAAATCTTTTACGTCACAGCCTAAAACTGATATTCTTTCTCTGTCTCTTTCAGTTCCGAACAGCTATCCCTCTCTAAAGGCCAACTCCTCGTGGTGCGAAAGAAAGCCGACAGTGGGTGGTGGGAGGGCGAACTGCAGGCCAAAGGGAGAAACAGGCAGGTTGGCTGGTTCCCTGCCAGCTATGTGAAGGTAAGGAATAAATGCTATGCTTACAGAAATGTCTGTAAAGAAAGTTTTTTATTTTCATGGTAAAAAAGGTTTATTTTTATTTTATTTTGATGAAAAAGTTTTTTTTTGATTGATTACGGCCCACTCCTTCCCTGGGATCCCTCTCTCTCTCTCTCTGTGTCTCTCTCTCTCTCTTCGCTCTTACTGCCTCTATACGACCAATACTATACACGGTGTAACAGAGTAAACGCAACTGCTGAAAGTACTTTGTTCATAATTGATTTCAGTCACTTTTAATGTGGGTATTTTTTATCAAAAATTATGTAGGTATTTAGCGAAACTACCGCCGATTGAGCCAAAAAAAATTCAAACTTATTTCAAGGCGATAAGACTCAATTTTAAATGCACAAAGTAATGCAGGTTCGAACGCAGGCTAACGCTTTACTTTGTGTAAATAATTTCACCACCACTGCTCCCAAAACGGTGAAAGAAAACATCGTGAGGAAACCGGCATGTCTTTTTTTTTTAATCTTTATTTATTTTGGGGTTTTTATCTAAACAGATATGCCTACCCCATCGTGCCTTTAACATTTCATAATATTAATACTTAAATAAAGCATTTCATAATAATCATTACGCAATTTAAAATTCTTGATTGATAGGAAGTCACAGAGGAAGGACTGTTATTAAACGGCATAACTTTTTGGCACCTTCTGAAGATGGTTGAGATAAAATGGATTGTATTAATCCAACATTCACTTTATTTAGTTCTAAGTCCTTCCGAAGTAACTCCCTCACGCCAAACCGGCATGTCTTAGAACGAAAAATTCGAAGACATGTGACATCTACCAACCCGCACTGGGCCCGCGTGGTGGATTATGGCCCACTCTCTCTCACCGAGAGGAGGCATAGGTCCCAGCATACATTCATAAACTCACGTTTTTCCTCATGTGGGTAGGCAGAAACTACAGAACGCCACCTGCTACGATCTCTACAAACTCCTTTTGCCTCGTTTAAATTCATACAATTGGTCATACACACACGCCGGTTGCGAGTAGTACATCCCAGCAGTGGGAACATAATAGACTGATTTTATTAACCGACTTCAAAGAAGGAGGAGGTTATCAATTGGACTGTATTTTTTTTATCTTTGTTAGCTCATAACTTTTGACTGTGTGAACCAATTTTGATGATTCTTTTTATTTGAAAGCTGGTGCTGCCCATGTGGTCCTATTTTAATTTGGTTCCATTCTGAAAATGAGGTCCATGTGAACACTATATAAGTCTTAAATTTGCATTGAGTATTTGCGCGACAATTGAACGAATAACACGATTAGATTAGTGCGGGGTATATACTATAACTAAAAATTAAATTAAAAACTTTTTTCAAAAAAATAACAACTGACTTCCTTAAAATATTTATTTTATTTTTTTTGTAAGAAGATTCTTTTTGTGTAACATAGAGACGAATTGAAATCTACTCCTTTAAAAGTCGGTTAAAAAAAAGTCTTACATGAACTCACTTCCCTAGGCAGAGCATCGTAAAAAAAGATTCACAATAATTTTAATCTGTCTTTTTCCTCAGATCCTACAATCTTCAGGCCGGACATCAGGCAGAACTACCCCAGTTCTATCCAAAATGGATACCTTACCGGCTGAAACGGTTATCGACAAGGTAAGATAATAATATAATAAATTACTTTTAAAGAGATTTTCAGTTGTCTAATGGCGCCCTCTACACGGCCACATTAGAACTACACATCGCTATGAGGTTACGCAGAATCCTGCATCGCGCAAATAGAGTTTTCTGCGCAATTAGAATATACACCGTAACATTTTAATCGTCTTACAACGGCAGCCCACTTCATGTAACCAATGACTACTACACATCAATAAGAAAAAAATGAACATTTGAATAACTAATAAATAAATATTGTTCATTATGATGACGCATGACGTAGTTCGAAATTGATATTATGTCTCATGGAAAATGGAGATGGAATGATCTAGCCGGCTTGTGCACTGGGTAGGTATGTTGTCTACCGTATGATACGTAAACATTATTAACACAATGTTTCATACTTATAATGCATTATTTATTTTTCTTAGCACCTATCTTAAATATCTGGATGACCGAGTTATGCTCGGTATTTTTTGGTAAATTGTGTTTAAAATAATAAATCTGTGTTCAAGTTGATTATCGATAAAGTTGGTCATTGAAAACACGAATAAAACGACATTTTATAAAGATGAATCCTAGCTAGATCGATTTATCGTCCCCAAAACCCCCTGTATTCTAAATTTCATGAAAATCGTTGGAGCCGTTTCCGAGATTCAGATTATATATATATATACAAGGATTGCTCGTTTAAAGATATAAGATTAATGGTAACAATATTTAATCACGCCTAGAGGTATATTATGTCGGATACATTGAGAGACCTTTGTAAGACGACTAACATGTCACGGTGTATAATGCGATGGGCCCCTATTTCTCTGGTATTACTGATGTCCATAGTCGATGTTGACTTCTTACCATCTGCAGGCTTAGCACGAGCGTCGTTTTTCGACGGAAGGGAATATAAGAATGATATTCCGTGTAAACAGTACTACTGTAGCAAGGTAGAAAGAGTCAACTGCACATTATACGATATTTACTCTTTTACATAATTCGACTCAAATTCTTTGTTTTACATACATTACATAAACTCATGCCTTTTTCACTCACATCTGGTCATACACTCACGTCGGTTACCAGTACTAAGCACCTGACCTTTCTGAAGAACATCATCAATAAGGTCACTATATGTTCTCCGAGACCGACCCTCCCGATATTTCCACTCACATCTGCCTTGTAAATACCTTTTGTAAGCCGTCCTTCATTCATCATCTCAACATGGCCAAACAAACGAAGCATACTCTTTAAAAAAAATTCTTTGTTTTGTCATAGGATATTTTTTCTATTTGTTTCTCAATTTTTATTAATATTAAGTCACATATATAAAGACAAATACAACAATTTCTCTCAAAGTGACAAAGCTAAGCTAAGCCTGCAGATGGTAAAACCCCACAATATTGTCACCTACAGCGGGGTAATTCGTAAGACACTTACAGTAGGAATATTCATTTCGGCAGTTCGACAACCTTCATTCCATTATTTAGTTCATAGTAAAAATTGTTCAGAGTCATTCAAATTCTTATTGATACTGACGCAATAAGGGTGCTGATTCTCATTTTATTAATTTAGAAATTATTTGTTTAAAATATTTTCGTGACTGCCTCGCAAACGCTCCTGCTGAGCATGAGGTCTTGGGTTCGATTCCCAGTTATTGAGTTTTTCCGTCTAGGACTTTTCAGTAGCGGGCAAAATTTTGCGCGTCGATGTCCCTGCCATACTGTTGGTGCACTTTTTTCTGACCTTTCTATTTTTACAGGTGTATTTTTAGATTATGATTATTGTATTATTAACATTTTGCATTACTGCTTGCTTCAACTAACGCTTTGCTTCAAGAGTATCAATGTTTATTTAAAATGTATTTGTCTTTACACTTTTTTATTTCAATATTAAACCTATCACTCAATTCAATAAATAAATGAAGAATTTTTGAGTAAAACTCAAAGCCTTTATTTCAAACTAGCTGTGCCCGCGACTTTGTCTGTGTGATTGTCGGAAATTATTCGGAAAGTCCCGTCAAAACCAGTCCAGCCGTTTTGGAGATAAGCCGGAACTAAAACAAAAATTTTTTTTTGCTGAATATTCTTTTAACATCACAAACAGACACTTCAATTTAATTGTTTATTGATGTTATTTCGAAAATTCATTCGCTAATGGAAAACTAAACAATTTCTGAGTGTTTTAAAGTAAAATACGAGTGGCAGAGACATCGGCGCGCAAACTGTAACTATGAATTCTGCACATAGACATTTTTTGACAAAAAAAATCAGCTGTTTCTGTGTTTTGAATATTCTTTTAACATCACAAACAGACACTTCAATTTAATTGTTTATTGATGTTATTTCGAAAATTCATTCGCTAATGGAAAACTAAACAATTTCTGAGTGTTTTAAAGTAAAATACGAGTGGCAGAGACATCGGCGCGCAAACTGTAACTATGAATTCTGCACATAGACATTTTTTGACAAAAAAAATCAGCTGTTTCGTTCAGAAAAAAAAAACCAAACATTATTATGTCAAGAGATTCTTTGAAATGGTCTCATTAACACGTTAACTGCCATGTCGGACTATGTGTCCGACACTTTAGTTCCATTTAGGCCTTGTCGGACTATATGACCGACAGCACATACAAAATCTGAACATGTTGTCGTTACTGCCTGGCGGCCATGTTTTTGGAATAAATAATCGATTTATGGACTAAAAAATCTATTTAAAGTGAAGTTTTTTTTTTTACTTTTTCTGATTTTAGCCATAGCAGGTAACGTGTTAATAGTCTAAAGCTAAGGGATATCAAAAGAATAGCTATTTAAAAAAAATAATTATCGAAAGATTTCAGTCTAGGGAGGTTCAGAATCATTTACTGAATTCATAGTAACAAAGGCAAATTCTCGTTATAAAAAACATGCAAAATATAGTCAGAGCAGTGGTGGCCGAGTTGTAACAACCGCGACTAAAGAGTAGTAGGTCGTGAGTTCGAACCCAAGCAGGCGCTTTACTTTGTGTTAATTATTTCATCACCACTGCTGTCAAAACGGTGAAGGAAAACATCGTGAAGAAACCGGCATGTCTTAGAACCAAAAATTTGAAGACATGTGACATCTACCAACCCGCACTGGGCCCGCGTGGTGGATTATGGCCCACTCCCTCTCACCGAGAGGAGGCCTGTGTCCCAGCAGTGGGAACAATATAGGCTGATGATGATGAAAATATAGTCGCAGTCTATCAAAAACTATTTTATTTTAAAATGTATTTGTGACAGATTGAGACTTAAATCCGGCTGTGGCCTTTCTTAAAATCACGAGATTGTGCGTCAATGTCCCTACCACATTGTATTTTATACAAAAACAACAAATTTCACGCGGACAAAGTCGCAGGCATAAGCTAGTGTTGTAGTCTGGTGGTTGGTAATATTTTTGTTAACTTACTCTTGGTTGTTGGTTTTAACTTTTTAACCACTAAAACTGACAGTCAAAAAAAATAACTTCCAGGTGATCGCACTTTACCCGTACACCGCACAAAATGCCGACGAATTGAGCTTTGAAAAGGATGACATTATAGCTGTCACCGATAGATCGCAAGACCCTGCTTGGTGGCAAGGTAACTAACCACTATGGGGGGTAGAGGTAAGGAGAATCATATGGGAGAAAACTTGAAAAAGTTTCCAGCTGTTAGCTGTTTCAAAATTCACCAAAATGGCGCTAGCGTAGCCACAAGGTATGGTAAAGTCAAATCAAATCAAAATCAAAATCAAATCAAAATCAAATCATAATCAAATCATAATCAAATCAAATCAAAATCAAATCAAAATCAAATCAAAGTCAAATCAAATCGAATCAAAATATTTTTATTTCACGTAAACCTACAAGGGTACTTATGAAACGTCAGAAGCTAGGTGAACGGTTCCAAATTGTTGATTCCTATGGAGAAGAGCCGGCAAGAAACTCCACGGTTACTCTTTTAAAAATAATTGGGTTTTACAATGATTTTAAATTACAGTATTAATAGGTATGGGAGAACAGTGTAGAACTGTCAACAAGTACCAAGTACTTAATAAAATGGAAAATTGCGTACAATCTACAAGGCCTGCAAGGTTCTCATCAAATCATTTATTTCCTGCCAGGGTCGCGAGATTTATTCGAAAGAGTTACCATAGCCCTGGCATATGGGCAACTGAAGGAACACGGGTGGGTTTTAGTCTTTAAAAGTCTGACACGCTCTCTCGCTCCGCGCACGTTCATTTGAGGATTTCCCACACAAAAAAAAAACATTTATTTCAAATAGGCCCATAAAAGTCAGTTTTGAACGTCAACAGTTAAATTAAAATAGAATTAATTCTAGTCGCCCCTTCCAAAAGGTAGATTCGTATGGAGAAGAATGGCAAGAAACTACACCGTTACTCTTTTAAAATGTTTTTCAATATTTGTATACAATATAATATGTGAAGACGATGCACCTAGAATGAAATTACAATACCACAACAGGTAATAGAATTGAAAATGAAGCAATGAGAGATAAATTAATTATATGATGGATACATGATGCTCATATATTTACAAACATTGCAAAGGCAAGTGTACAAATTTCCTAATATTTTGACAAGTTACAAGTCAGTGTATGAGTTGTAGTAATCACAGAATGTAAATCAGTGTTATAAAAGAAAAATCAAAACTATACAATTAAATATGAATTTGAAAGATGATCGAGTGTGAAAATATTGTTATTGACTAATATATTTAATATTTTTATTGACTGTGGTATGGTATTTTTATCTTAGGTGCATCGTCTTCACATATAATTATATAAATATTGTATACAAATATTGAAAACATTTTAAAAGAGTAACGGTGGAGTTTCTCGCCCATTCTTCTCCATACGAATCTACCTTTTGGAAGGGGCAACTAGAATCAATTCTATTTTCATGTAACTGTTGACGTTCAAAAGTACCTTTTTTGGGCCTATTTGAAATAAATGCTTTGACTAACTAGAATATTTATTGACAGTCCAGTATATCAAACCTCAACTATTTACGTAGTTTAAAATAATTTTGTAAACATAACCTATTATTACTGCTGTCAGAAAGGGATTTTTAATTTTGTTTTCTCCGTTAAAAATCGGCTTTCGTTTTGAGAATCATGATCATATGATTTTATCATATTTTGTATTCGTAAGAATTAGGAAAAAAATCATTAAATACTTCCGAATTTTATATTTTTTTTTTTTTTTTTATATAAAATATCACATTTGATGATACTTTATTCACATTACAATCTAGCCTATTACTTAATAAGTAATTTTATAATAAAAATAATTTCTAAAAAACAGTTTTTTTTTTTTAATTTTTGAATACCGTTTGAGTTAAAGGGTTAAAACTTGATGTGAATTATTTTCATTTGACACCAAATCGACCCCCTAAGTATGAGTCAAAAAAGCCATGGGGACAGAATTCCCATATTAATCCGGCTATGCCCTTTACCCTGATGCGATTGTGGCGACACCCTAACACATTTCGACGGACACTTTTTCATATACAAAGATGATTCTCCTTGCCTCTACCCTTCATACTAACCACACAAACACGTAGAGTATACTCTGAGCTTTCCAGCAGGCGTAGCATGACCAATTCTATCTCTATTCTACCAAGAATAGACAAAGTTTTTTCTATTCCATTCGACATCTCTTCGGCCCGAGCACGGGGCTACCCGTAGACTCGGGTTTCTATGAAGACAAAGACAGTTATTCTTTCCATAGCAGGAGAGTGGTAACTAATGTAATTAAGGTGGATCCGCTAAGGACTTTTTCATTGAATAGTCATACAGTGAGATTAAACGATCTTAGAGTATTGTATTGATGACTATAATTAATATAATCCTGTAAAAAAAATGTACCCCCAACTGAAACTCCAACTCAAAAGTAGAGAAAAATTAGTCGCCATGCTTGACATCGTACAATTTTGTCGACTGAAGAATAGAAATATTTCCTCTCTTCAGTTTTACCATCGCCATGCTTTGACCGGTAGAAATCATTCTACAATTTTGTCTATTCTTCCGTCGACAAAACCCGTTTCTACAATGGTCATGCTACGCGTGCAGTTCTACAGCGAATAAGGACCAAAAAGTGCGAGAGAGACAACGCGAATGTGCGGACATATGTCGTCTCTTTCTAGACTTCTGACTGTGCATTTTCAGGTCACCAAAATTCATGTAATATGGTCTTCAGAAGTAGTTGAAGTTTAAGAAACCAATGTATGTTTTGGAACATAATTGAATAAATAGGAAACAAACAATTCCGCTGTTCAATTTCCAACTGGGTTGTGGAGGGCAGATAGGAAGCAACTGCCTATCTGACCTCCACAACCCAGTTACTGGGTAATACGATACCTCTTAGTACTGGTTATCAAACTTTTGGGCTTCTGACGACCCGTAACGACTGTCTAAGATCTATAAAAGAGAGATGATGTTAGGTAGATGATGACATTGAGAAATTTTAATTCATGCCTTGGCGTGGAGGGAATGGGCGTGCTTGTATGCTTTGGCGTTCAAAAGGTTAATAAAAGTTATTTTAATTGGTCCTTGTAACTTGACAGTAGTGTAACATTAACAGGGAAAATGCTTAGCCAAAGCACATGTTAAGAAACGTTTATTAAACTCGGCATATATCTTATTGTATTATATGTATGACTTTGATCTTTTGTAGGAACATTTTTTGAAAATAATCTTATTTTTTATACTATACTTGGGACATTGCGAATGCAAAGTCAGATTGACTTATTTATTAGTCAGTGGGTTCGTCGGCTTTTGGTAATAATAATAATAATATATATTATTTTCTATAGACGACTTGCACGAAGTTACTTTAATTGTGGGCGAATCGACAACTCTAGAATTACGCTTATTGCATGTACACACGTCTACATATCAAGCCGTCGTCTAGTTGTAGCTGAGCTGCGCATTCTATAAATTCTTCGTACAATGATAAGCCAGCTTATACTGGAAATATATCGCTTCATTTGTCACCGTGCGTGCTTACGTGGCCTTTTATGTTTAATGCATAAAATTAAAATTGTGCAATTGTCTAATACGTATTTCTGGAGTTGTCGATTCGCCTATAATTAAATTAAAATTCTTTCGAGACGCATATAAAAATGAAATGTCAATTAAAATTGTCCCTTCGCCCATTTCTTGAGAGAAAATCGACTAGTAAGCCATCAAATTAGAATGTCATCAAGGGTTGCATATTTAGCATGAGTTACTTGTCGATAATTCTCTCACGCACACACACACACACACACACTGTAGTACTAAACCGTCGATAAATGTATACAGGATAAGTTTTTAACCAGTCCGCAAATTTTAACAAATTAAACGAGTTATAATAACCATGTTATTTTTATTTTGATACATGTTAGTATAAAAAAATTAAGTTATGATGATGTAAAGATGTTTATTTTGAAACTGGTTTTTATGGTAACTTGCGCACGGCGCCGGCGATGGCGTGGTGGTGAAGATGACCGACCGAGCGTAGCTGCAAGTACCTACGCTGGTAGGTACTTGTAGCTACGCTCGGTCGTTCATCTTCACACAACAACAGCAACAAGCAACAACAGCTGTGTTCGATCGATCAAAATTCTAAAAACTTCGAAAACCCTACGCCGGCGCCTGGTTACCTATTCCTACTGTCGATTTCATATTACGAAATATATAGGGTTTCCACAGTTTACTGATTTAAGGTCGGATATTTTTCTTAAGTATTGAAAAAATTGTTAAAATGTGTTCTATTACTGATACAGAACCACCAAAAAAAATTGCGCACTGGTTAAAAAAAAATCCTGAGTAGTTACACACAACACTAGCACTGTTCCATAAGGGTCGTAAGTGCGAGCGAGAGATCCTACACTGGTCCTTAAAACTCGTAAGTGTGAGCAAGAGGTCCGATAAAACTAACTTTGTGTTTATAATGGCTCAAGTGTAAACAACTTTCAGAAATGACTAAGAGTTTTAAATTTGATTCAAGGTCATTCCTTGTCATATTTTTAATGTTGAATTTTAAGGGAAAAGCCACGGGGCAGTGGCGTGCATTGCATATAAGCAGTGCCTACCTCGAAAAATCACTATAAGTCTGTCAGTTACATTTTAATGTGTGTCCCGAAATTATTAAGAAACTAATTAAATTATCATACCTAAAAGAAACCCCTGTTTGTCTGCCTAGACAAGAACACGCGGTCTAGTGTCTACCTATACAGAAAAGCAATGCATGCCACTACCCCGGGGTAACCCGCTAAATTTAAATTTTATAACGATCTTTGCAATTTCAAAGTCGGTATCAAGTTGTTTAAAATATGAATTTTAGCTTTATATTTGTTATTAATAAATAGCTTTATATTGGTGCACATCTATAAAATATGGTTATGATACTATTTAACCGTCAAGAAAAAATTTACAGAAAAAATCCACCTTGCCGCCTTAAACCATTGGTCTCCTACCAGGGTCACGGAATTGTTAGAAAGAGAAACCGTGGCCCTGGCATATAGGCAACTGAAGGAACACGGGTGGGTTTTAGTCAGTAAAAGTCTGACACGCCCTTCCGCTCCGCCCAGAGCGTCATTAGAAGATTTTCCACCCACAAAAAAAGATGTTTTCACTTTAATAAATACAGTAGCAGAAAACTAATTATTTAAATATTTAATTGCAGGTGAACTTCGAGGGATGACGGGACTGTTCCCGAGCAACTACGTAACGAAATTAGTTAACTAAATCATGTTTAGTAAACACTCAATCTTGCTTCGTTCTATAACATCAACTTTAGTGTGGCTAAAACTAGTTTAGTACGACTAAATGGAAGTTTGCTGACTAAATTAAGTTTTTGTTCGCCTTTAAACTTTATTTCATCTACATTAGTGCAGATTCTTTTGTTCACCACCTAAACTAAAAATAAAAGTATTGCTATCTCTTACTGACAGACTGCGAAAGAAAAAGACAAGTGACGCTTTAGAACTGTTAAACTAAATAACATTTCAATTGCCGTGAATTTGGCGTGATTTTAAGCATGATGAATTTAGTTACGACTAAGAAAATCTTAGTTCAACTAAATTTGATCTTATTTACTTCCGTCTCCTTCTTGTTACATTAGTAGAAAAAGGATAGCAATATCCTAAAGCAAATTCAGTTGGTGCACAACAGAATCATTTCTGTTGCCAGCATTGTGCCCATTGCTGAGTAAGGGGCGATGGGGAGTTGAGGTTCTGTGCAAAACAAACTCAGAGGTCAGTCTCTTATAAAACCAAGACATAATCTTGGTCAGATCATGTGAAGACCATGTACAATATTGGTGTCTGAAATGGTCTTTTGAAGAAAGTACCACACACGTTTATACTTTTATTACACACTTTTGGAACAGACTTTAGTTGTTTACCAGATCCATAGTGAGCTTTTCAGCCTTAGTTTAGTTCTACTGAACCAAATTTAGACAAAGTAAATCTAGTTTTAGCTGACTAAATCTAAAACTATACTATTGTAGCGATAGTAGCTGTTTTTAAATATTGCTATTTAAAGAACAACGTTTATTAATAATGTAGCGGGCTTAAAAAGTAGAATACTAAATAAAAAGTAACGGTGTCAAGACACTATTGGTGCGAAGTTCTTTGTGCTTTTTCGGTCCAAGTGTATAGTAGGGAATATCAGTCTCAAAAATATCGAGACTCGACTTTTTTGTATTTTCGGGACTCGAAATTAATATTCTTAAGTCTGGGGAACAACGAGACTTTTGAGATTTAATCAGATTTTTAAAATGATTAAATAATCTACTAAACGCGAATCAGTAGTTCTCTAAATCTATTTGCTATCTGACATGCGGCAGACATGGCCAGCCCAATCCCAACAAAGCTGAGGGCCTTTCTTGTGAATGTGTGTGGTTAATAACGTACTTACTTCCTTGATTTAAATATCTTGTTTCGATTGAAAATAAAATATTAAATTAATATGTAACCTACTTTTGAAATAGTCTCGAAAGTCTCGTTGTTCCCGCGAATTTCGAGAACGCAACGAGTCTCGATTTTTTTCCCCGGGACTCCAAAATACAGTGAGAATTAAGCCCTAGTGTGTAGAGTATAACATGCGATAAAGAACTTCATTCCGAAAATATTGAAAAAAAAATCGTTATCTCCACTATTTTGTAGTAATTGAAAAGACAAGTATTATTCAAAAATTGCAATCTTAAGGGCGCACCGAGTAGTAGTATTCTTAAAACAAATACTCATTTTGAAAATGTAAAATCTATATGTTATTGAAAACATGTAGTTTTATTTATTTATTTAACACTTTAAGCGGACTTAATGCCATAGGCATTTTCTACCAGTCAACCTTTTATAGTTTTGTAGTGTTGTTATTATTAAAAAAAAACTGTTAACTTTCCGTGAAGTATTTACTCAGTACTAAAGGTTTATTTAGTTTTTTAGATATTACTTTGAATTTATTTTCTATTAACTATAAGAAATCGTGTTTTTAAAGTATATGATTTATAGTTTTTATCCTTAAATATCTGACATTTTAATTGCATACTTTATTGGTGATGTTCTTCAGAAAGGTCAGGTGCGTAGTACTGGTAACCGGCGTGTGTGTGTGACCAGATGTATGAACATAAACGAGGCAAAAGGGAAAAGGTAAACCATGCACATGAAAGCTATTATTTCACAAACCTCGGTGCGCACTTAAAACGTTCATAATGTATCATTATTGATAAATATATATTTAAAGTATTAGTCAACAACAAAAATCTGAAAAAATATTAATACTTAAAAAAAATGCTACCAAAATTGTTAGTATGTAGGTAACATCTCTTTACTCATTGTCTATGGATTGTATGCCTATTAGCTTTATGATATTAAAGTTATTCATTCCTTTTTTAAACGTCTTTGCGTTTAAAAGAAAATAGTAATACCAGCGAGTTTTATTAGAAAACAAATTTGGTACTTCGTTACATTTAGTCGCAGAAGGCAAATAACAGCTCTGCGTTTAGTCGCAGAGGCGAAATTGTCGTTTGCATGTCATCGTCATTTACATTTGGATACTAAAACTAATAGTGTTGGGGTAATAAACGACTTTGCTTAAAGAACGAATGATAAAAATGGTTTAATTTATATAAAACTTTAAAGATTTGTCATTAAATATAAAAATAAATATTAATTAATAATACAAGTAATTTCCTTTGTATGTTTTCTTCTTATAGAAACGAACTAGAAATAAAAATCATGTTATTTTACTTTTTTCATTTTATTTCCTCTGGAAACGATGGTTGCCAGAGGAAATAAAATGTCGATATATATAACAATATAGTATGTATCGTGTTTAAAGGCAAGTTATAAAATGTTAAATAAAACGTTTACATATAAGTACATTATTTGAAGTTCATCAATTTCGTTTATTCTTTACCAGGTGGTATCTATCACTATCCTTTTTTTGTTGAAATCTGGCAACCCTGCAACTGTCAAGATACGGAATACAAGTATATCGTTTGCAGTCTCCGACTAAACGTAACGACAAACATCGTAAAGGAAGCGATATTTTTTGTTAACATTCGACGGGTTTCGATATCCTGCTTTGAAACCATCGAAATACACATAAAAATACGTGTCTATGATTATGGGACGAACTAGAATTCCAATATATCGATAGAGTTTATTTTAAATGTAATAAAATATACTATCATTATGCCAGCACACTGTTGCCATCTCGAACTTAATTCTAAAATTGTATTAAAATAATTATGTAATTAAAATAATCGTTTATAATCATGTAGTTGATTTTAGTAGGAATAAATGTTACAACCTTTATTTTTTTTTTGTTTATTTCTTTTATTGCAACCCTGCCTCACATGCTTTTAAAACTTGACAAAAAAATTATGTTCCCGTTAGGGATGCCCGATTCTTTGCTTTGAATCGATCTTCTGGATCGTAACTTCGTGAATAGATTCACGATCTTAATCGTATTGTATTGAATCGATCTTACTCGATCTCAATAGATCGTATCGTAATTTTATAATAATAGTGAAAAGCACAATATGCTTGCAAAATTTATTCATTTTATCTACTTCAAAGTGTGCCACGGACGCTGTCGTGACAGATAGGCAATTCAGCCAGTGAATCGTATCAACTAAAACATAAATAGCGTAGGTACCGTACGAATTACAACTTTGCGGGTATGTTAACGTCTTTTTTCTCTAGCTGAAAATACTTTGACAGGTAGCCGTAATAGGCTAGATCCAGTGCGTCTTTCCAAATTATGAAAAGTTAAAAAATGTATATAATTGGAATCTGCAATGTAAAACATGTTTTATACTTTTCAAAATTATTAATTTAATATAAAAACAGACTTTCGAAAGGGAATGCTAACATACATGACATGTTGTAGTTTGTAGGGTTCATTGTTTTGGATTTTGTTGATACGATTTTTGCATACGATCTAATCGGCGCATACGATTCGATCTGGCGAAGATCGTATCCTGTTGAATCGATTAAAAAAATCGGTAGTTCGTATGGTCATGAATCAATCTTCTGAAAGATCGATTCAGATCGGGCATCCCTAGTTCCCGTGAGAAGTGCTGCTGACAACTACCAAGACCAGAAAGTTTTATCTGTTTAAATAAAATAGACGACCGGTATTCTGACAGCTGGTTGCCATCGGGAGCATGGCAAATCATTTATCGGGATTTGATTATTTCAGTACGATAGCGTGTCGAATGCTTTCGAATAGCAACACTGATCTGATAAATATATCAGATCTGTGTAGCTATTCTATTATAATGAGTGGTAATAACCACTCATTTTAATACTACGGGATCTTACAGTGCTGTCGAATGCCATAGCACACAGGATTTTTTTTTTACCAGTGCGCAAATTTTTTTTCGTGGTTCAGTTTCAGTAATAGTAATTTCAACTATTTTTTCAATACTTTTTTATCCGACCTTAAATCAGTAAACTGTAACCCACATATTTCCTAATATGATATCGACAATAGGAATAGGTCAGTAACCGCGCGCCGGCGTAGGTTCTTCGAACTTCTTAGAATTTTGACCGATCAAACAGCTGGTAGGTACGCTCGGTCATTCACCATCACCGCCGCGCCGGCGCCGCGCGCAAGTTACCATAAAAACCAGTTTCAAAATAAACATCTTTCGTTAACGATAACTTAATTTTTTATGCTAAGATATATCAAAATAAAAATTGCATGGTTATTATAACTCGTTTAAGTTTAATTTGTTAAAATTTGCGCACTAGTTAAAAACTTATCCTGTATATTTTACGTCACATCAATAAGATAGCGCCGGCTTTCCTAGCTGACTAGCTAGTTCCCTGAGAACAAATAACACCGTGTGTGTTTGTGCGACTAATTCCGACTAATTTAGTCTAAATTTGGGAGATAACAGATTTTCGCTAGGTGCTCTAACTTTTGAGATTCAAATAAGTCAAGCTGGGGTAAGCTCTCTCCAGATCGGCCACCTATAAACTCTTATAACTTTTGAACCAGTGACAGATTAATTCTGGTATTTGTCGACACAATATGTTTGTCATCAAAATTAAAATCCCTGATGGTGGCCAAGCCAGTGTCGGTCACACAAATAAAAAACCCAAATATTGTTACGTAAATCGAAAAGTCTAGAAACGTCACGCTAACTTTATCTAAGGAAGGGGAAGTGTTACATAAATCGAAAAGACTAGAAACGACACGCTAACGCCATTTGTTATCAAGTAGCAAGTACTACACGAACAATTGTACGTAGACGCCACCGCCATCTATTATCGAATAGCAGGATTAAACAGTAAACAGTTGTCTCTCGTAATACCTGGAAGCTTCGGAACGGAGCGTTACGCGTGCCGCGGCAGCCGACAGCGTCCGCTGGAATCCGTACGCACTCCGAGCGCACGGAATCGCACCGTAATCTCCGTTCGTATTCCACGACGCACGCTCGACCGGCTCCGAACGGACCCGACGGCAGCCGATTGGATGCCGACGGCGCCGTTCGGAGCTGGTCGGCCATCGCGACAGCCGAATGCATTCTGCGACACGTCGCGACGCGTCGCGGGATGCCGACGGAGGTAACTATGCGTAAGTTGCATGCAAATATGAACTGTAATTACTGTTGATACATTTCAATGTTCTTTACCGCATTGTAAAATGCCGCCCAGCCCGGCGCGATGCGAGCCGGTTGGTCTGAATCGTACCTGTTTACCCAAAGTATTTTTTCAGCCTTACCGCTGTGAGAAATATTAGAATATAGGATAGAGTTTATACAGGTCCCATTTAGGACTAGGGTAAAGGTGAAAAATGAAAGACATTAAAACAATTTTTCATTTTTTTTTAAATAATTTTTCACTATTACTTAATCCAACAGTATATAAATAGTATTACTATATACTTAACTCCAAATATCGACGCCAGATGTAAACACGACTTTAACTCTAGGACATAAAGTTCAATTTTGACTGAGAAATATTTTTTTTTTGAAAATGATTTTGAATTTTTTTTATTATGGTATGTTCCTTAATCCAAATATTGTTTGTATTTGGATTTTGCCTAGCAAAAAAAAAAGTAATTGCCACGCTTGGCAGGCGGGTTGGAGATCGCAGTATGGTGGTAAAATGCATAGAGAACGCTGCTGCCCATTCTCTAGTAGTCTCTTAGTCGCTTTTTACGACACCCACGGGAAGAAATGGGGTGGTGCTACTCTTACGTCCGGAGATTAAGAAACAAAACATTAATCAGGTCAAAATTCAACTTTACACCCCAACAGACTTCTTGCAATTTACATTGGAGTTTCAAAAAAAAAAAAAAAAACTAAAAAATTTAAGTATAGAAAGAAAAAAAAAACAATAGTGTTTGAATTTCAAGGGAAACAATAAAATACATAATTCTGGAATTCTTGTCTTCGTTCATTTTGACTGCAGTACAATTTAAGATACAAATAAAATTTATTCTGGTATATATTTGAAAGGCAACATCAGAATTTGAAGTTTGATACAGAATTTGTACCAGCCTGGATATTTCTAACACTCCTACCCATTGGGGAGACAGAAAATACAGATTTCAGAACTTAAACGAAGCAAAAGGAATATGTAAGTATTGTAGCAGGTGGCGTTATATTTTCTGCCTACCCCCATAGGAAGAAGGGATTAGTTTATATATGTATGTGTTACTAGCCAAACCCGAATTTAGGATAAACAAGTTTCTCCTAGGCCAAACCAGTTATCATTACAGGCGATAGAACGAATCAGTATAGGACCTATGCAGAATATACAAAAGAATCAGCTTGTACTTGTACAGCCTACTACAGTAAAAAAAAGTAGCGATTTAGTGTCACAGTATCATTCCAATGTCAAACTTTAACCGTTGTAATCTGTTACACATAAACATGTAGAGTTATTATGTTGATGAGAAAAGAGAACCGGGGGCTTACTCTTCAAACTAATATTAATTCCAATCTAAAGCCAATACGATTCCAATGTTAATTTTGCATTTGATTTGGTACTCTTGAAAACAATAGTGTCAATATTGGAACAACAACGACGCCCGATCTCGATTCCACTTAGTTCTTCAAAATGGACACCCAATTTAAACACATTTTGGCGCTAGCGTCGAACTCAAGAATATGAAACGTCAATATTCCAATTGATCGGATTTAAAATCAAGAGTACGCACTCTGGTTTGGCCGGTAACAATTGCATCCTGCATATAGCAATTTTAAAGACAGACATTGCTTTTCAAATTCCTCTATATTCTGATCGTATATTCATTTCATTTGTATCAACAATATTTCATTGAAATTGCTAAAACAACTGATTTCATTTTGTGGTATTAACATGCATAACATACCTAATGATATAAGCAGAGCTATAGCTGCATTTCATATTTAAAAAAAGACATACTAAATAATTAGTAAGACTTTGTTAAAAAAAACAATTGTCTCTGTAGATTTTTTACTGTTCTACGGAATATATTAAGCCCGAAAATCTGACAACCAGTCAACCGCGTGGTAAGACTGGTTGTCAAACTTTGTTCCGCCACTTCTTCTTCCCAGCTAAAGCACTAGGAAGTGTCGAAGGGCGGGCGTTTTGGAGGGACTGTCTTTTGTAACTTTGACGTTCAAAAAGTGCTGACTCTCAGCCTAGTTTGAATAAATGACTTTTGATTTTAATTTTGATTTTTATCATTATAATTCTGTAAAGCCATATTTTTACGGTCAAGAAACATTTTAATCAATATACTATCTGCAGATTGCAAACAACGTAAGTAAATTAGAATTTTGTTGGTTCCTATAGCGCAACCATCTATACTAATATTATAAAGCTGAAGAGTTCGTTTGTTTCGTTAGTTGAACGCGGTAATCTCAGGAACTACTGGTCCGAATTGAAAAAATCTTTTTGTGTTGGGTAGCCTATTTATTGAGGAAGGCTATAGGCTGTATAACATCACGATACGACCAAAAGGAGCGGAACAGCAACGAAAAATGAGCGAAAACTGGCAGGCAATTCGATGCGACGGGAAGGGTCAGGGAAGCAAAAATTTGATGCGAACGAAGTCGCGGGCAGAATTAGTTAATAATATTGATGTCACAAAATTAGTAGATCTTAGACAATCGTTACGGGTCGTCAGAAGCTCAAGTCTGATAACCAGTGTTACCAAGGGGTATCGTATTACCCAGTCATTGGGTTGTGGAGGTACAGAACCTTGTTAAATACTAGTATCCAGCTGCATCCGGTTAGACTCGGAGCTGACCTCGACATAGTTGGGATGGCTTGGTAAATTAACGTTACAAAATCAGTTGTTTCAACTTAACATGTGTTTCTGTATATTATTTGGTGGTGATAACAGTCATAACTGAAATTGGATTGCGAAGACGCCATGTTGGTTTTAATACTAGAACAAACCTGGCGACATGTGGGTATTTTATTAGTATACTTCTACCCAACCCTTCAAGGAAACAAGGCGATATGTTATGGTAATGCTAGGTACACAAATAGACACACCTACTGTCCTCCCATACCTATTAACACTGTAATTTGAAACAATTGTAAAAGACAATTATTTTTAAAAGAGTAACCGTGGAGCTTCTTGCCGGCTCTTCTCCATAGGAATCAACAAATTGGTAACGTGCACCTAAGCTTCTGATGTTTCGTAATTTTCCGAATTAGGTATTATTTAATTATGACCCCAAAATATTAGTACGATTACTAAAAAGAGACCTAAGTAAAATATCATGGCAATTGAAAAGACCATTACAATATTGAAAGATGTATTGCAATTTAAACTTTATCTGTGAGTTTTAATGTAATTTTTCGAAATGACATGAATTTGAAAGTAATTTGTGAACAAAAAAATTGAAGTTTTTTTTAAGTAGTGGTGATGGTTCGGGATGTCTTACGGCTAAAAATCGATAATTTTTCAAGGCTGGCCTATCTATGTAAATAAAAATTAGATACAGTTCGTTCAATAAGCACATCACTTGAGAAAATTGTAACCAATTTAACAAGTCAGTGATTTAAAATATTTGTAACTTCTGAATTAGATTTTTAAGGATCGAAAATTTGGAAAAGTTACGCCGGATAAATATCCAAATTCGGAACAACTGAAGTACTGTTCTCTATGGGATATTTTTTGTTTGAATTTTGGGCAGGACAAGGTCTGTCCGTGTAGCTAGTATTACATAAATCAACATAGCGTCTCCACAAAAGGTAATTAAAATATTCTACTGGTGTTGGCTGCAGTTCGGGCCTGAGTGCTCGCGGTGATCACGCCAATGCCGCTCCACGAATTTCTTTATATAATTGTATGGTTTTGAGTCTTTCTCGCCTATGACATTGTCGACCTGAAACAGACAAGAAATAAAGATAAATAAAATATCTTAGGACAACAAACACACTGTTATCTGATCCCAAACTAGGCAGAGCCTGTACTATGGCAACCAGACAACTGACAAGAAAACTTTTTTATCCAGTGCGTAAATTGTAACCATGAATTTAGACTGGAAACCTAGACCCTCTTGCGCAGAAATTTTAGCGTCCGTTTTACAAAAAACCAACGGGGTCAAAATGGACAGCTGATTTTTTTTTGTATAACCGACGAAATTATCTACGTTGGAGGGTCTAGAATGATATGCTGAATTCATGGTTACAATTTACGCACTGGATAAAAAATGATCCTGTATATATCAAGTTATGTTGTACTATACATACCTTATAAGGGGGTGTAATAATAACTTCGTTATAAACTCGGATGTTCTGGCCGGCCCAGGACACGTCGTCAATGACCCGAGCGATCGCCATGAACAGCCGCTGACCCTCGGGGTCCAAGCACGCTGATAGGGCTGATACCTGGAATGAGGTGGGGGGTAATTAAGTGGTGAGGTTTGTGAGAGCTGTAATCATAGACTGCAAGACCTTTGTGAGGACTACACCGAAGATGTTGAAGAGGACGAATTCTGGTAGGTTTTTTTTTTTTGTTGAGCCTATTCGAACCCAATGCTAAGGAACGGTCTCCCCAAGTTCTCATTTCTCTTTTCCAGGAACTCTTTTCACATGCCAACTTTAACCAAGTCTTTTATCAAGCCATGTTTCCCCGAAGAGTTGGGTAGAGATGCACCCACATTGCACCAGTTATGTTGAAGTCCCATTTAATAAGCCTGTGGCACAACTCCAGACTTGAGCTGCTCCTGAGAAATTCTTGATGGAAAAACCAAATGGCACTGTCCATCAACCTGAGAATTGAACCCAGGACCTCATGCTCAACAGTGGCTCTTGTAACCGCTAGACCAAAGAGGCAGTATATTAATTCTATCAAAATTTTATTTGTATTAAACTAGTTTATCAATATATTGCTATTTGTGAAAGTAAATTACTTCCTAGAATCAACATAAAAATATATATTATATATCTTAGGACAACCAACACACCGTTACCTGATCCCAAACTAGGCAGAGCCTGTACTATGGTAACCAGACAACTTATAAATATACATATATATTTAATACATACATATTACAGATACATTACACCCAGACACAGAACAAATAATTGTGCTCATCACACAAAGATTTGTCCTGAGTGGGAATTGAACCCACAACATCAGTCTTAGCAGTCAGGGTCACTAACCACTAGACTAACAGGTCCTTCATAATGACTGTTAGTGCAGAAGCCTGATACTCCTGTAAACTGTTACTGGAACCGAATGGAACTTATCAGTAGCAGCTCGGAAGCCTAGTTCTGTACCCGGTTAATAGCAATATTCTTTCTGGCAACACACGGATTACGGACTCATTTCTTCCCATGGGTGTTGTAAGAGGTGACTATGGAACTTAATTTTATAGTTACATAGCATTTTAAGCGATATTTAAATTACTCATTAGCTAATAGGCTAGATTGTAATGTGAATAAAGTATCATCAATTGTGATAAATTTATTAAGAAATAAAAAACTTTTACACAGGAAGTTATGATTCTGATATAAGCAAAATATAATGTGCTTCATTGCAGAAATGCTACTGTTAACAAACCTTATTTAATTTGTATATGTAGTTTTGTATGAACACTTTTACTCATCTATCATATTTTTAAAACTAGATGAGGTCAGCATTTCCTAACTACTCCGAGAGAAAGAGCAAATATTCTCTTTTGAATACATAAATAATCGTGGTCAAATCATGTCTGTGTGTGGACTGTCTGAAACTGTAGATTAGTGTCTCAGGCCAAAAGTTAACTTTTAAGGTACAGAAATAATCATGGTCACATTATGTGAGGACCATGTAGATTAGTGTCTGAAATGCTCTCTTCAGGAAAGAACTACACAGATTTGAGTAGGCATTTCCAGGCAGAGCAAACCTGTCAACAATTGTGCAGCTCAAAACACAATATAGGTATGGGCGAGTCTAATCTAGGATGGTATAGTGCATTCTTGGATCATCTGCAACTTTAGTGGAAACCATATGTTTTGCACTTTCTCCAACTTTCCCCTGTCTATCTACTCCAACTTGGTAAGTATTTTGACTAGCTTTCATTCAAGTTTTAGCCAAAATCTGTTCATATCAGAACCGGAAACTAGCTCAAACATAGCCAGAAAGGAGGCCAAATTATATAAACAATTTCATCACTCAATAACCACGTTTTGCTAAAAAAATACCGCGAAACACTAAAAAGGTTGTAAAATACAGATTGTATACTCACTAATCTTCTCTTATTCTCTATTGAATTGCGAACTCGTGTGTTTAATCTGTGCAGGTTTAGAGATTGTGGTGGTTCAGGAGCAGTGGTGACTTCCTTCTTGATTTGCACGTCACTGACCAGCGATAGGTTCACGATATTCACGTCATGGCGTTTAGGATTGCCGCTGGAAGACGGACATTTGAGTATCAGCATCTTCGTTTGAGGATCGAATGCTAGCACTTCGCCCTCGATATTTTCATTATAGCATGTCCGCGTTGCTACTATGCTGCCGATTGTGAAGCAGTCCGACACGACAGTGGACATTATACACCGCTTTTGTTGTTTACTCGGTGGAAATTAATTTCATGTAGCGTTTAAATTGTGTTCGATCGGTAAAATGTGAAATTATGTTTTGTTACGATCAGAATACGAGGTCGTCCGCCATTGAAACTTTGACAAGTTTTGCTACAGATTAAAGAAATGAAAGTTTTGAAGTTCATGGTTTTGCGTTTCGTAACCAATGTTATGCGTTTCGTTTCCTTCGATTTCTTGTAGGTTAAAAGTAATAATTTACTCAGGTGCCTTCTTCATTTCCCAATTTGATAAAAAAAAAATTAAAATAAAAGTTATTTAAATATACAATCCATTTTCTATTTGCAAAATTCTTAAAGCTGCGACTTTTTCACCCGACATTAGTTTTCATAACGCAGTTTGGTAAAATCAAGTTATTTCTAAAAAAAAGTTTGCCATGTACCCTTTTCAGCATTGTCTGCAACCTAATACTACTTCCAGACCTAGACTACACTAAGTACTTCATTTCAATCTGTTTTGGGATTTGATTGAAAAATACTTGATTTTTAATAATGAAACCAGCCTAGTTCTATCTCATGGCAAGGCAGAGGCTTCTTGCCATAGTATAGAAAGCACGAACATTAATCACCATGCAGCTCAAGACGGGTTGGCGCCTTTAAACACATAGGTTTCCACACGATTTTTTCTTTCACTAATGTCAGTAATGTCCAAGATACAGTCACAAGGTGCAAATTAATTGAAAAAAGCACATTGAAACCCGCATTTGTACTCTCCTGGATTTGAGCCCAAAACCTCGAGCAGGAGGGGCGAGACCGTAACCACTGGGTCATCACAATCAGCAGTTTAAAATAAATAAAATGCTTGTTTACCGTCATGTCCAATTCAGTAAGCTGAATAGCTATTCCATTATCTTTGTTGGTACCAAAAACACAACCAAGGTTAAATAATTCAAGAACAGGAAAGCCACAACATCACAAACAAGAATAATTAAACAAGGAAGTGGGAACAGCTGGAAGTATTTTTTGAGCGGATCGTAGATTTGAATGACTTTGGCGGCAGGCGGCAGCTACAAAAATATAAAAAGGCTTATCACAATTACGTGGCATACCGTGGTGATAAATACAATACTCTTCCAAGTCATTTTATGAGATGGTGATGGGGTGACCCCAAATATATTGTAAAAAAATCTACCACCTGAGAATTTGAAGAAATGATGTCTGACCTGACAGCTGTCAGATGAAGTTGACATTTGAATTAGTGTAAGCGTTCCGTACTACACTACCATCGATTTACGCGTGCTTACACCCGTGCCAATGAGGATCAATTCGACAAAAAGATATAGCAATTTTGAATACTACATCGAATACAATATAAATAACTGAGTTAATTTCTTTTTGAATCACTCAAATCCATCGAGAAATTACGGAGATATTAAAGTTTTTAGAAACGGAGTTTTAAAACGCATGCCAGCCACGCGGATCATGTGATGACGTCACGAGCTACGATCGCCCGCCATCCGCCATACTGCTTGTTATTATTTGCGGAGTAAAGGCATTGTTTCTTGTTTTTTTATAATAGATTATTTAAGTTTTATAGAGATAAATAAACAACAAATTATTACTTTAAGTTTTATAGAGATTTCAATATAGACAGATAGGAAACATGGAAGTCGGATTTACCAAGGCCCAGACGGACAATCTCGCGAAGATTGATTCGCTTATGGTTGCAAAGTTTAAAAAAAAAACCGGCCAAGTGCGAGTCGGACTCGCGCACCGAGGGTTCCGTACAAATCTGTAGGTATTCTCGGTTTAAAAATATATATTTAAAAAAAAAATTATATTTCAGTTGATTGAATGTAAGGTAAATTGCGGTTTACGATTTATGACGTTTTAAAAAAAAACTACTCACTCGATCTCGTTCAAACCAATTTTCGTTGGTAGTTTACATGGTAATGTACATCATATATTTTTTTTAGTTTTATCATTCTCTTATTTTAGAAGTTACGGGGGGAGACACAAATGTGTCCCCCCCCCCCCGGGGGGGGGGGGGACACACATTTTACCACTTTGGAAGTGTCTCTCGCGCAAACTATTCAGTTTAGAAAAAAATGATATTAGAAACCTCATTACCATTTTTGAAGACCTATTCATAGATACCCCACACGTATGGGTTAGATGAAAAAAAACCATTTTTGAGTTTCAGTTCTATGTATGGGGAACCCCACGATTTATTGTTTTTTTTTTTCTATTTTTGTATGAAAATCTTAATGCGGTTCACAGAATACATCTACTTACCAAGTTTCAACAGCATAGCTCTTGTAGTTTTGGAGAAAAGTGGCTGTGACATACGGACGGACAGACAGACAGACAGACAGACATGACGAATCTATAAGGGTTCCGTTTTTTGCCATTTGGCAACGGAACCATAAAAAACTGGCGAAGTGCGAGCGGGTTCCGTACAAACCTGTAGGTATCCTCGGTTTATGCATAAGATTTATGTTTATGAAATTAAATGTATTTTTTTTTTAATTTTTGTAATTGAGTTGATTGAATGAAAGGTAAATTGCGGTATACGATTTATGACGTATTAAAAAAAAACTACTTACTGGATTTCGTTCAAACCAATTTTCGTTGGAAGTTTACATGGTTATGTACATCATATATTTTTTTTAGTTTTATCATTCTCTTATTTTAGAAGTTACGGGGGGGGGGGGGGGACACACTTTTTACCACTTTGGAAGTGTCTCTCGCGCCAACTATTCGGTTTAGAAAAAAATGATATTAGAAACCTCAATACCATTTTTGAAGACCTATTCATAGATACCCAACACGTATGGATTTCATGAAAAAAAAATTTTGAGTTTCAGTTCTAAGTATGGGGAACCCCAAAATTTATTATTTTTTCTCTATTTTAGTGTAAAAATCTTGATGCGGTTCACAGAATACATCTACTTACCAAGTTTCAATAGCGTAGCTCTTATAGTTTCGGAGGAAAGTGGCTGTGACATACGGATGGACGGACAGACAGACAGACAGACAGACGGACAGACAGACATGACGAATCTATAAGGGTTCTGTTTTTTGTCATTTGGCAACGGAACCCTAAAAACAATTTATTCCAGTGTACAGATACGATGAGATAAAATGACAAGATAAGTAGATTTACTTTCGTTTACAGTTCTTGATCCACTAAGTACCTATACGTAGGCAGGAACGTAGTACCTAACCTAAGTGGTTAGGTACTAGGCAGGTACTACGTTTTAGAATATTTTGATTTGGCAGGTAGGTACCTTTTTCGTGTTTCTCTACAGCGTGTAGGCACCTCTCTACCTATTTTAAATATTATTTCTTACTAGCTTCTGCCCGCGACTTCATCCGCGTAAAATTTCCAAACCCATCCCGTCGCATCGAATCGCCTACGCCTGCCCGTGCGAGGTCTTTGTATGCGTGACGTTTTTCTTTGTGCTCGGCTCCTAAGGGTCCTAGCGTGACGTTATAGCCTAGTAGCCTATAGCCTTCCTCGACAAATGGGCTATGCAACACTAAACGAACTTAACTCTTCAGCTTTTACTTGGGTGTGCTACGCAATGAATTTTTTGAGAGACGAAGGCGCGCGCAATGGACGTGGTTTATATGGAATTTTTCACTTTTTCTTCGAAAAATAAAAAAATATATTACCCACGTGTTGAGATTTATATGTGACTGGGTTGCAAAGGGGATCGAAAATTTCATTATTTTTGCGATAGGAAACGCCGAGATATAAGCAAAAGAAAAGGAAAATTAAAATACAGTACGTTTTTGCACGTGAAGGCGAGGCGTTGAGGGACACAAAATAACAATTTGTCCGATGTAGAAACACTTGTATTTTCGCATCGTGGCACGATACAATATTTTAAGAAGACATTATTCGTTTAAATGAACTGCGAGTCACGTAACTAAAGGCAGAAAGAACGTGCGCGGCGGTGCCGCGGACGCGAACGTGGAAGATGACGTCATCAACGAATTGGCGAGCGTTTTTGAAAATGTAAAATTAAAACCGCTCTTACTTCGTCATTTTTGGTCCAATTTTAATAATTCTTTCACTGAAATAATTGGTTTAGGCAGTGGCGTAGCGTGCTTTGGCGGGGCCCCGTATAAAAATTTGTTTGGGGGCCCTTAGGAAGGGTAACGGTTTCTCACAAAAGGAAAAAAAATGTTTGCATAAAATTAAAAGGAATATTTATTCATCATAATTATCTATCTGTCACTTTTTCCAAAGCTTATAAAAACAATTCAAATTAAGGGGATTACCTTGCTGAAATCCGAAAAATACCGTATGTTTAACGAATTTTGTTGAAGAATCCTACCGAGCGATTTTCATATGAAGAATATATGTCATACTTAAGGTCATGATAAATACTTTGTATTGTTTATAATTTTAATAAACTTTCCCAAATTTTTGAAAAATCTGGCAGTAAACAAGTCCGCCTTCAACCTAAATTGAAAATTGTCTCTGTAACGGCTGAATCGTTTGACATGAATTTTATATCAAAATATGCGTACTGATTTATTTAATCATTTGTATTGTTTACTTTCTCTTATTTCTTTTTACATTTTTAAATAATAAATAAAAACCCGAAACTGCGCGAGAAACCCGTTGCTTTCTTGTGACACTATACTCGGGACGCGAGAAAACAAAAAAATAATTTAAGCGTTTGATGCGAAAAATGAGCCGCCCTGTAATATAATAGAGATTGACGCATCATCTATACTAATATTATAAAGCTGAAGAGTTTGTTTGTTTGTTTGTTTGTTTGATTGAACGCGCTAATCTCAGGAACTACTGGTCCGAATTGAAAAATTATTTTTGTGTTGAGTAGCCTATTTATCGAGGGAGGCTATAGGCTATATAACATCACGCTACAACTAAGAGGAGCGGAGCAGTAATGAAAAATGTTGCAAAAACGGGGAAAATTTATTCCTTTTGCGAGTTTCCGTTGCGTGCGCTGCGTAAACGGGTAAAGTAACGCAAAAATCATGTATACCGGAATTGTTCCTTGCAAAAAGTTCTAAAAAAAAGTCCGCGAGAGCATATGTCTATCTTTTAAGGTTGACTCACTATAACTCAAAGGAGCGAGCAGCAACGAAAAATAGCACTAGCAGGCAAATCGATGCGACGGGAAGGGTCAGGGGAGTAAAAATTTGACGCGGACGAAGTCGCGGGCAGAAGCTAGTAATTGATAAATCAGATCGGCTATTTTACGAGTGCGTCTGCTTCAATTGCTTTCCGTGTGTTTCTTATTGTGCAAATTGTTAAACTGAATATTGTTAAATTGTCAAATTTTGTTATCTGTGCAGGGCGACTTTACTAGAGCCGAGATGAGTTTATTATTGACATATGTGATTCGGATGGCTGTTCGTCTTTGCCAATGCAATCTGACAACGAATTAGATTAAAAAGATTTTTGTGAATTGTTGTGTTTTTCTTTTTACATCCATAATCTTTATTAGAAATTATTTATAACTAACCACATCTATTTAAAAAATAGATTAATGTTCAATTGCAAAACTTCTCGATTTTTGCTAATTAATTACGCAAAGAGACCTCACTATTTAAGTCACGTGACTAAGTGTCACTGTACCCATCCTATGTGAAAAAGACTATAAACGGGGAAATCCCGCAGCCTGCGATAACCAATGTAGGGTGTTGCCAACTTTACAACGCACGCTTTACGCGGAAAAAATAAATTGCTTTTTCTGACCTTTGTCATTTCTGAAAAAAAAAAACATTGGGAAGTTTTTATTAATTTTTGCTTATGCACGTCGGGGGCCCCACTGGCCCGGGGGCCCCGTATAATTTATACGGCAGATACGGCGGTAGCTACGCCCCTGGGTTTAGGTATGACTGTAATTCTACATATTTAACTAAAATCGTCGCTGATCCTCATTCAGCGTGACTGCCAATAAAATAACGATGTCCCATCAATCGTCATCGATGGCGTCAAGTGGCGTCATGACATGCGCCATCTAGCGGTAACGGCGACCAATTCTTAGACTGATATCACTGTGAGCGCTGTCAGAAACGGCAGTTTAGCTGTTTTTTTTACGTCGCATCATTTCTTAAACTAACTTGGAAGTATTAGAAATTGTGCTTCTGGTTACAGTCTCCACCAAATAAGAAGAAATTTAAGGTGTAAACAAGTTTTATATCGTGTCTAAGGGTTTTGACGTTGAGCAAACAACTGTTAGCGCGTTCACGACCGTTCCGTACTGTGACAGTTCTCCCGTTCTTTTAGCCATCGACATTTCTGCTCTAAAGTTTCCTCATTCCTCCGTATCACGTGCCCATACCATGACAATCGATATTCACAAAAGTTCTCACTTATCAGATTGCAGAATTTCTTTTATGTCCTCATTTATGTTTCTATCCATTGGTGTAACACCACACATCCCTCTTAACATTCTCATCTCAGTTGCTGCAACCATGGTTCTATATATTTTCCCCTAAATTATAAGGTAAATGCAGGAGTCGCAGATTCTTCCCGTGACGTGCCGCCATTTCATCCGTCTATTCATAAAGGACAACCCCATTTTTATGTGCACGCAATCATTCTACATTCCAAGGTTGCCTGGAAGAGATCGCAGAAAGCGGTAAGGCCGCCCATTGTATGTTTTAATTGTTAAATGTTTTTTGAAGAAATGTATTTTCTGGTGTACAATAAAGCATATATAAATAAATAAATAAAATAAATAAGGACGCTATGCAAGCCGACCGTCCCATTTCTTTCCGTGGGTGTCGTAAGAAGCGACTGGGCTCCCACACATAAACACGATACGACGACGTCGTGTCGTACAACAATGCGGCGTCGTTTCACGATACGACGTCGCGTCGTGGAAATCTACGATGAGCATCGTAAAAAAACACTACATCGTAAGGTAATGAGCCACGCACGATGCCGTCGACACAGTTGGGTGGTGTTTTAGTTCATTCCGAAAAATGGATCGCTTTAGACGCATTCTGCTTCTGCTGTTAATAAGAAGACGAATAAAGAAAAGACAGATACTCAGAGATATTGGATGCTGTGGTTTTTGCATTTTTATTCTTGTATTCTTCTGATGCTTTGTTCCATAGTACGGGACGCTGCTCGACTAGGAATTAATTAAATGATCGACTTCAATACCATCCGTCATCTTTGAATTTCGAATAACAACTGCGCAGGATTGCATCGTGAGTTTCTAACGTCACGACATCGTATCGTGCATGGACACGTTACGACGTCGTGTCGTAGATTTCCACGATACGACGTCGCGTCGTGGATCTACGATGAGCATCGTAAAAAAACACTACATCGTAACGTGATGTGCCACGCACGATGCCGTCAAAACAGTTGGGTGGTGTTTTAATTCATTCCGAAAAATGGACCGCTTTGGACGCATTCTGCATCTGCTGTTAATAAGAAGACGACGAAAGAAAAGACAGATACTCAGAAGATATTGGATGCTGTGGTTTTTGCATTGTTATTCTTGTATTCTTCTGATGCTTTGTTCCATAGTACAGGACGCTGCTCGACTAGGGTAATTAAATGATCGACTTCAATACCATCCGTCATCTTTGAATTTCGAATAACAACTGCGCAGGATTGCATCGTGAGTTTCTAACGTCACGACATCGTATCGTGCATAGACACGTTACGACGTCGTGTCGTAGATTTCCACGACGCGACGTCGTATCGTGAAACGACGCCGCATCGTTGTACGACGCGACGTCGTATCGTGTTTATGTGTGGGAGCCCTTAGGGACTAACTAGAGAACGGGCAGCAGCGTTTTCTATGCATTTTACCATCATACTGCCATTGCCGACCCGCCTGCCATGAACGTACTTTAGATAATCTGAAAAATGGTTCATTTGCTTTTTACTTTGAGTTTTCCACTCCTGCAGCACCCGCCCCAGCACAGCCCGCCGCCGTGCTAAGAAGATTAGATGGCGCAAGGGTGTCGACACATGTTACATCCCACACCAGAGTCCGACCTAACTTCCAAGGCATTATGATTATTCCGTGTGGTTTAAACCTTTTGTCAGAAACCTAAATCTCTTGTCAGAAATCTATATCTCCTGTCAGAAACCTAAATATTTTGACAGAAATCTATATCTCTTGCCAGAAATGTAAATATTTTGACAGAAATCTACATCCCTTGTCAGAAATGTAAATATCGAGGGTTTACTGCGAAAACCTGCTAAACCACATATTTGGCAAAAATTAGTTAAATACATGAAAATTCTTATCTTTTTGAGCTTTATATACTGATAAAACCGACTAAGCGCTACGTTGAATACCTTGGAAGATATGTCATGGTAAAAACAGTCAAATACAACATATCGCTCAATATTCGATTGATAAAATATCATATACGACGTTACTAATATTTTCCCCACAAATGTAAGCACGCAAAAAAAACTAAGCGTTAATAACCTGTTTTGCTTTTTTATAAGTTTAACAATATGTTCTTATACACATTCCGTAGATATAATCTAAGAGAGCTTAAATGTTTTTAGCGGGAGAACATTGTTGCTTTTACTATTAAAACTTTACTGCAAAAATCGAATAAATACGTATAATCACATTTTGTATGTACCAAATTATTAGAATTACCAACACATTGTTGACATGCAAAAGCGACTAAACTACTTTAGCTAGTTTATACCACTAAAAATAATTGAATTCTTTGTCAGGTAACTTCTAGCAAAAAGTAATACGCGCTTTTTTTTTTGGATGGGAGTTCATCACATGTCTTCTTCCGCTCTGGGTGGAGCGGAAGGGCATGTCAGACTATTACTAACTAAAACCCACCCGTGTTCCTTCAGTTGCCCATATGCCAGGGCCACGGTAACTCTTTCGAACGAATCTCGCGACCCCGGCAGGCATCGGTCCTAGCAGACCCCTTCAGTATTGCTGACATCTCTTTGAGGCGCGCGTGGAACACTACGCGCCGTCGACCCGAGCCTGGTCCTTACCGGGAGACGAGCTACCCATTGATCGCCGCCCGCAAGCTCGCGCCAACGGTGGCCGGGAGTCCGCTATCGACTCCCGACGCCCGGGGCGTCTCCTCCTGCAGCGGCTAGGGTGTGAGGGCGCAGAGACTGCCACTCCCTCACGAGCCCCGCTTCCTCCTTCGCGAGCATTACTGCTTCGCAGAACGAGGTGACGGCTTCCCATGCCCTCCCGCTCCGTACCATGGCTCGCACCAGGACCGGACGCGAGAGATCACCGCCGCCGATCGCCTCTACGAGGACACGGCGGTGCTCCGCCCAGGCAGGGCACTCCTCCACCGTATGCTCCACTGTGTCCTCCAGACGATCCTTGCAATGGAAACACCCGGGCGTTTCCCTCCGCTTTATCCTGAACAGGAACCCACCAAAGCACCCATGCCTGGTGAGGACCTGCGTCAGGCGGAAGGTGAGGACGCCCTGGCGCCTCTCTATCCACTCCTCAAAGAGGGGTCGTACCCACGGAGCAAATACAAAGAGGAGATGTTGTAATTAGATTTTCCTAAGAAACAACGCGTGACATTTTGCGGGGTGCGGGGTGTTAGATCCCGCCCACTTCTTTATTTTCCATCTACCGGTTAATAGCAAAACTAGGTGCTCGTACCGTCAATTTTGCTTTTGTAGTTATTTAGCTATCTCATACTAGATGTCACTACGTGCAGGAGGCAACAGGGTCGTACTCAGAATTTGCGTACCAGGGAGTACTTTGTTTTTTACTCATCTTAATACGTTTTTTTTTTTACGAAAAACAATAATTTTAGAATAAAAATATTTTTGATGCATGACGAAAGAAGATAATCAGTCTGTCTCTTATTTTTAAATGACAAGCATTAAACATAAACATTTATTTTTCAAAACATCACAAATAAAAAAAACAGATTTTATATACAACTAATTGACATCAACAATAAAACAAAGAAAGCAAAAAGAACACACGAAATGTAGCGGTTAAAAACATTAGACCGGGAAGCACTGTCCGCTGCTCACAGTGCAATATGTAAACATATCCAGTGGCAAAGCAGTGGAGAGACCCACCTATTCGAGAACACGCTTATTATAATGTTGCTACTGGACCTAACACGACCGTATCATCGCATAATGCCAGTCTTAAAATTTCAACCAGACGCAAAATGTTCACTTCTCAGAATGTCAACTTCTTAGAATATCCAATCCGCATAATGTCAATTTCTCAAAATGTCGATTTCTCACAAAGACAAACTCGTATGAAATAAAAATCACTTTTCACTTTCCATTTATGAGACAGTCGCGGCACATTTGGTAAAATAATTTGAATCCGATTACGACCCTGTTTTTTTATATTTATGTTTGTTGTTCATGGTTGACGATAGATGGCGGCCTGTTGACATAATGATATAAAAACCACGATAAAAACTACAAAAACAATATTTAGGCGATTGAAAGGTTTTTGGGAATTAATTTTGAATAAATTTCAGTACATACAATTTTTGAAATATATTAATACTGAGCTTTACGTGCCTAAATAATTTTAGTACCCATGTCACAAAGTGTCGCCATCTAATGTCGGGTAGAATTATATTTGGAAACACCGAAGTTATGACATTTTTCTAGAAGATTTTTTATAAATTACGTTTAAAATTACTTACAAATGAAATGTGATACCATTCATAGCATCAGAACGTCTATCCGAGTAGTTTTTATAAGATAGAACACAACACTTCATTCTTATTTTTGTCTAGCGCGAATATATTGAACTTTTACTTAGTTGTGCACAGGACGAACGCCAACAATACACTAAGGCCACGCCTACTTGATGACGTCAGGACCAAGATGAAAATCACAGTGCACAGTTGTTTAGGCCGACTCCTCTTTGTATTTGCTCCGTGGTCGTACCGCGGCAATTGTGGCGTGCCCAAGTTATACGCGCTCCTAGCATGTTTTGACAGCTCACTGTTAATGGCTCAGTTTGTGTTCAGTTTGCTCAGTGTTCAACGTGAGTGTATTTATGGTTTTTTTTTTACTCTTTGAAAGTCAATAAATATTTACATATAAAACCAACTAACACTTTTTCCTTGATGTACTACACAATAAGTGCCTTCGTTTAGCATTGTTAATTTCAAATCACACGCTATAATTTACCAAAGCTACCTAACTATCAATATAAATCATTAAAAACATCAATAGTTTAGCTTCAAGCGCATTTTCGCTATGTACAGACGCCACCAGGTCAAGCTACCCGAAACTGTCAATTTTTCCCAATGAACCTTGAACCTAATACTCTAGAAATAAAGTCGAAAATCTATCAAAGAAATCTGACAGATTGTAGTAGCTTGATGTGTTGGCGTCTGTACATGTAAAACCGACTAACTGTACGACCTTAGCCATGTATATCCTTATTTCCAGATTTGTATCACACATATTTACATATACTACAAATAAATTAAAATTTACTATATTACCTACCACGTGACTAATAAAGTAATTAAAATCTACTAAAATTATAATATTTTAATTAGGTATAAACATTTAAAACGGAATAACACAAAACTGACTTGACTGCACTTAGGTTCTCGCAGTAAACCCTCGATATTTTGACAGAAATCTAAATCTCTTGTCAGACATCTAAATGTTTTGACAGAAATCTGTATCTCTTGCCAGAGATCTAAATATTTTGACAGAAAATTATATCTCTTGTCAGATATCTAAATATTTTGGCAGAAATCTATATCCACGGAGCAAATACAAAGAGGAGTCGGCCTAAACAACTGTGCACTGTGATTTTCAACTTGGTCCTGACGTCATCAAGTAGGCGTGGCCTTAGTCAGTGTATTGTTGGCGTTCGTCCTGAGCACAACTAAGTAAAAGTTCAGTATATTCGCGCTAGACAAAAATAAGAATGAAGTGTTGTGTTCTATCTTGTAAAAACTACTCGGATAGACGTTCTGATGCTATGAATGGTATCACATTTCATTTGTAAGTAATTTTAAACGTAATTTATAAAAATTCTTCTAGAAAAATGTCATAACTTCGGTGTTTCCAAATATAATTCTACCCGACATTAGATGGCGACACTTTGTGACATGGATACTAAAATTATTTAGGCACGTAAAGCTCAGTATTAATATATTTTAATAATTATATGTACTGAAATTTATTCAAAATTAATTCCCAAAAACCTTTCAATCGCCTAAATATTGTTTTTGTAGTTTTTATCGTGGTTTTTATATCATTATGTCAACAGGCCGCCATCTATCGTCAACCATGAACAACAAAAATAAATATAAAAAAACAGGGTCGTAATCGGATTCTAATTATTTTACCAAATGTGCCGCGACTGTCTCATAAATGGAAAGTGAAAAGTGATTTTTATTTCATACGAGTTTGTCATTGTGAGAAATCGACATTTTGAGAAATTGACATTATGCGGATTGGATATTCTAAGAAGTTGACATTCTGAGAAGTGAACATTTTGCGTCTGGTTGAAATTTTAAGACTGGCAGTATGCGATGATACGGTCGTGTTAGGTCCAGTAGCAACATTATAATAAGCGTGTTCTCGAATAGGTGGGTCTCTCCACTGCTTTGCCACTGGATATGTTTACATATTGCACTGTGAGCAGTGGACAGTGCTTCCCAGTCTAATGTTTTTAACCGCTATATTTCGTGTGTTCTTTTTGCTTTTTTGTCTTATTGTTGATGTCAATTAGGTGTATATAAAATGTGTTTTTTTTTTTATTTATTTGTGTGTGAAATATAGATGTTTTGAAAAATAAATGTTTATGTTTAATGCTTGTCATTTAAAAAATAAGAGACACACTGAGTATCTTCTTTCGTCATGCATCAAAAATATTTTTATTCTAAAATTGTTGTTTTTCGTAAAAAAATACGTATTAAGATGAGTAAAAAACAAAGTACTCCCTGGTACGCAAATTCTGAGTACGACCCTGTTGCCTCCTGCACGTAGTGACATCTAGTATGAGATAGATAAATTACTACAAAAGCAAAATTGACGGTACGAGCACCTAGTTTTGCTATTAACCGGTAGGTGGAAAATAAAGAAGTGGGCGGGATCTAACACCCCGCAGCCCGCAAAATGTCACGCGTTGTTTCTTAGGAAAATCTAATTACAACATCTCCTCTTTGTATTTGCTCCGTGTCTATATCTCTTGTCAGAAATCTAAATATCTTGACAGAAATCTATATCTCTTGTCAGAAATCTAAATCTCTTGTCAGAAATCTAATTTTTTTGTTAGAAATCTATATCTCTTGTCAGAAATGTATATCTCTTGTCAGAAATCGAAATCTTTTGTCAGAAATCGAAATTTTTTGACAGAATTCGAAATCTTTTGACAGAAATCTAAATCTTTGGATAGAAATCTAAATCTTTTGACGGAAATATAAATAGTTGCTTGAATAGGTATGAGCACATCTAGTCCATAATAGCAGACAGGATGGGAAGCGAATCATACAGCCTCTCGTTCACAAGCCCGTACCTTACTAGCTGGCCCTAACAAAAAGGAACTTGCGGAAAATAAAACAAGACTCTTAATAAAATGCATATCCTTATATTTTAAGCGCCTTAAGAATTAATGATTAAAATGACACAACATATATATTTACAACATATGATAGTAAATTAAAAAGTTCAGGTCCCAAGCGCTGTCCGAAGACGCACGAGTATTCCCGAAAGTTTGCTACGATACACGATTATAGACCAAAGCAAAAGCGACATTTATTTTGCATTTTTGTTTTTAATTTACTATCACATTTTTGTAGTGAATACGGCTAAGCGAAGCATTATGGAGTAATTTATTTAAAGTAGGTAAGAAATTAAAGTCTAAACGAGCCTACATCCACTTCCATTTTTCGCGCCATATTTACGAACGAGAGAAACCCAGCGGCCATCTTGCCGGGCCATCAAATTGAAACAAAAAACTGTATGAATCAATTTACACACAGAACATTTGATGTAACAGCAATATCGCCGCGATTTTCTTGCCTGTGGATATAGCGCTTTCAGTATAAACATTACATACCCTAAAACATTTTAAGTGTTCAAACAAAGAACAAATTTTGAAACAAATATGAAGTAGACATTTCGTTCACAATTTTGGTGTCCTTACTATTCCAAATCTGAAATAACAACCATTTAAAAAGTTATATTTATAGATTAGAAAAAAAAAACGGTGTGTCGAAGATTGAAGAGTCCAGGAGACTATTTATGAAGAATTGGCAAGAAATAAAAATGAAAGAAGAATCAAGTAGCCCAACAGTGGGCCTAATAAGGCAGACAGTAAGATGCATAGAAATGATGAAAACGAAATAAAAAATATTTTTTGTCCATAACGCAGCGCCCACCTATCCATCACAATTATCAAAGATATAAATAAAAAAAAAACAATCTAGCCGATTCTTCTAATAACAGAAAAAACAATTACTATACCTTTTTTAAAAACTAAAACTTTAGACATAATAAAATAAACTACCAGTTGTCGCGTGGTAGAAAGTTCGTCACCTGGCAACACTGCCACAGATAATAAATAAGTTTTTTTTTTTCAATCACATAGACAATGACGTGTGATTTTTTTTTAAATGGCATAGGTAATAAGTATTATGCTTATCTCGTAATACTTAAAAGAAGACAAAGAAGAATGAAATAGTTGTATTTGTACATATTTTTGCATCCCACGATTCAGAAACATATTCTCAACCAGTTTTTTGCATCGAAAAACAATTAAGTCGTTGTTCCCGGCTGTCTTTCGTAGATCTTAGACAGTCGTTACGGGTCGTCAGAAGCCCGAAAGTCTGACAACCAGTCTTACCAAGGGGTATCGTATTACCCAGTAACTGGGTTGTGGAGGTCAGATAGGCAGTCGCCCCATGTAAAATACTGGTACTCAGCTGCAACCGGTTAGACTGGAAGCCAACCCCAACATAGTTGGGAAAGGTAAGACAGACGATGAATGCAGTCAGTCAAAAACATATACAAATACAAGTAAAAACTAGTTTAATGTAGTGTTCATCTTACTCGCTACGATAATATAAAAAATATTCAATAGTTTTATCATTACTTTAGCGTTAGGTCTATTAATAACTAGAAAAAGTAGGGTAGGCAGAGTAATAGCTGACACTTCTACATGCGGAACAGTTGTTGATCTATCTTCTTCTCTACATAGTATAAAAAAAAACACTAGAAAGTCAAAAATAACTTTAATTTCGAAAGTGGTGTCTTAGGATCTGTATTTAAGGTTTTTTTGCCACCGACTTCCAAAATTAAAGTTATTTTTTGACTTTGTAGTGGTTTTTTAAGGAAGTCGGTTGTTTTTTATTTTTATTTTAAACTTTTTAGTTATGGCAGATACTCCGCACTAATCTAATCGCGTTATTCGTTCATTTGTCGCGCAAATCAAGAAATTTAAGACTTATATGGTTTTCACATGGACCCCATTGTCCGGGATGGAACCAAATTAAAATGGGACCATTCGGAAAGCACCAGCTTTCAAATAAAAAAAGAATCATCAAAATCGGTTCACCCAGTCGAAAAGTTATGAGGTAACAAACATTTAAAAAAAAAGTACAGTCGAATTGATAACCTCCTCCTTTTTTCGAAGTCGGTTAAAAACAAAGTATTGCCAATAACAAAGCAAACTGCTGTCGTCGAAACGTGTTGCTCATGTGTTAACCCTTTATAAGGTAGATGCAGTATACATGCCACCAATAAAATTATTTGTTTTATTCAACTGTATTGTTGAAAACGAAATCAATTTTTTATTTTGATTTTTTTGGTAACATATAGGTACATTTCCGCAAATATCCCGTCGAATTCCCAATTTGAAAAAATACTAAAAAAAATGTCATTATTAACATTCTAAGAATTTATTACTATACCATATCTAGTTTTCTCTGCCTTATAAAGGGTTAAAGCTCTTACTTAGATCTTTTAAATTACGAAAAAAATGTAACCTCTAAGTCCCTGAGATACCACATTTGGTATAGTCACAATGGTTTTTAATTGTGTCTGTAATTACGGTATTCAATGGGTTAATGCGCTTTTCATCAATAGACAGAGTGATTCAAGAGGAAGTTTTATATTTATACGTAACTAGCTTCTGCCCGTGACTTCGTCCGCGTCAAATTTTCGCTCCCCTGACCCTTCCCGTCGCATCGAATTGCCTGCCAGTTTTCGACCATTTTTCGTTGTAGCGTGTAAATCACGCTGTCAGATAAATCTCTGCCTACCCTCCAAATAAAACTAACAAACCCGACGCTGGAGAGTTGTCGAAATGTAAGAAAAATACAAAAACTTGTACCTAGACACTACATATTAGTTTTTTTTCTTTTTTCCAACATTCTTAGACAGTCGCGTATCTGTTAGTGCTAGATAATTAATTTATACTACCTCAGTTTGAATTTTTTGTGCACACCCATCATTTTCTAAGCCTTGATGTTCGTAATTTAATTTCTATCTTTCTTATTCGGGACAGACCGATCGCCAAAAAGGTTTATTTTTGTGGGATTGCACACCCATCATTTTCTAAGCCTTGATGTTGAAATCCGATCACGGAATGTTTTTTTTTTAGTGGGAGTGCACACCCATCAATTTCCAAGCCTCGATGTTCGAAACTTAATTTCTATCTTTCTTACTCGGGACAGACCGATCACCGAATATGTTTTTTTTTCGTGGGAGTGCACACCCATCATTTTCTAATCCTAGATGTTCGTAATTTAATTTCTATCTTTCTTACTCCCGACAGACCGATCACCGAATGTCTTTTTTCATGAGAGTGCACACCCATCATTTTCTAAGCCTTGATGTTGGTAATCCGATCACGGAATATGTTTTTTTTTTCGTCGGACTGCACACCCATCATTTTCTAAGTGTCGATGTTCGTAATTTAATTTCTATGTTTCTTACTCGGGACAGACCGATAAAGGTTTTCTTTTTTTGGGAGTGCACACCCATCATTTTTCTTGCCTCAGAGTAACCTATTTAGTCTATTTACGTTTCTAAAAGTTACAAAAATCACCGAATATCCTCTACTTCATGCTGAGTGCACACCCATCATTTTTCTTGCCTCAGAGTAATTATTTAGTCTATTTACGTTTCTAAAAGTTACAAAAATCACCGAATATCCTCTACTTCATGCTGAGTGCACACCCATCATTTTTCTTGCCTCAGAGTAATTATTTAGTCTATTTACGTTTCTAAAAGTTACAAAAATCACCGAATATCCTCTACTTCATGCTGAGTGCACACCCATCATTTTTCTTGCCTCAGAGTAATTATTTAGTCTATTTACGTTTCTAAAAGTTACAAAAATCACCGAATATCCTCTACTTCATGCTGAGTGCACACCCATCATTTTTCTTGCCTCAGAGTAATTATTTAGTCTATTTACGTTTCTAAAAGTTACAAAAATCACCGAATATCCTCTACTTCATGCTGAGTGCACACCCATCATTTTTCTTGCCTCAGAGTAATTATTTAGTCTATTTACGTTTCTAAAAGTTACAAAAATCACCGAATATCCTCTACTTCATGCTGAGTGCACACCCATCATTTTTCTTGCCTCAGAGTAATTATTTAGTCTATTTACGTTTCTAAAAGTTACAAAAATCACCGAATATCCTCTACTTCATGCTGAGTGCACACCCATCATTTTTCTTGCCTCAGAGTAATTATTTAGTCTATTTACGTTTCTAAAAGTTACAAAAATCACCGAATATCCTCTACTTCATGCTGAGTGCACACCCATCATTTTTCTTGCCTCAGAGTAATTATTTAGTCTATTTACGTTTCTAAAAGTTACAAAAATCACCGAATATCCTCTACTTCATGCTGAGTGCACACCCATCATTTTTCTTGCCTCAGAGTAATTATTTAGTCTATTTACGTTTCTAAAAGTTACAAAAATCACCGAATATCCTCTACTTCATGCTGAGTGCACACCCATCATTTTTCTTGCCTCAGAGTAATTATTTAGTCTATTTACGTTTCTAAAAGTTACAAAAATCACCGAATATCCTCTACTTCATGCTGAGTGCACACCCATCATTTTTCTTGCCTCAGAGTAATTATTTAGTCTATTTACGTTTCTAAAAGTTACAAAAATCACCGAATATCCTCTACTTCATGCTGAGTGCACACCCATCATTTTCCAAACCTCAATGATGGTAACTGTGTTGTGGAGGTTAGATAGACAGTCGCTCCATATAACATACTGGTATTCGGCTACATCCGGTCAGACTCGAAGCCAACCCCGTTGGGAGAAGGCTAGGAGCTGAACGATGGTAAGTTAGGTCTAGTCTTAAAAGTGTAAATATTTCAGGGTGTGCACACCCATCATTTTCCAAACCTCAGCGTCGGTAGCTTAACCTCAGTTGTTAAATTATCTAATACTAACAGTATTACATTTCTATAACTAGCACATCCAGTTTCTTATTGTGACGCGATTTTGAACAAGAATAGCAAAAATATATATATAAAAAAATCCAAGAATCTTATTGATATGCATACTGATATTTAGTCATAAAAAATATAATATTATAGTTTCAAAATAAAATCGACAAAACTGTTTGTATGACATCTGTCTATCACTTACTTTCCAAAAGGGTCAGGCAGAGGTCCGACTTAGTAGTTACACCCACATTTTTATCCTAGAAAAATTTGTCATATTTTTATCAAGCAGTCTATCCATCATATACAAAAAAACTCCGAAAGAATTAACTCAAAAAAAAAACTTGGCAACATTATTATTTACCCGACCGCAAGAAAAAAAAGGAGGGTAATGTGTTAGTGTTTGTCCGTATGTCAATCAGAGGCGACCATCTCGAAAACTTTGACACATGACAGGTAATGTTTTTGTTGTTGTCCGCATCACAATAGGAGAGTGGGGGTGTCCCTCGAACGTCGTTCAGTCTTGTTTTAGTTCAACACTATCAGTCGGGGCGGCAGCATGCCTCGCTTGCTCAGCCACATTCTGTAACAAAACGCTGAAATTAATATTTAAATCAAGGGTCCGAAAAAGAGATACAGTAGCCCTGGCACATGGGCAACTGAAGGAACAAGGGTGGGTTTTAGTCAGTATAAGTCTGACACGCCCTCCCGCTCCGTCCAGAGCCGGAGACGTCATTTGATGATTTCCCATCCTGAAAAAAAGCATGAGGTTCCAGGGTTCCGATACCTATGTCACTGAGTTTTTTTTTATCAGGAATTTCTCAGTATTTAATAACTTTTGATTACCATCAAATATTAATGGACTATCCAATATCTATACTAATATTATAAAGCTGAAGAGTTTGTATGTTTGGTTGATCGCGGTAATCTCAGGAACTACTGTTCCGAATCGAAAATTTATTTTTGTGTTAGGTAGCCTATTTATTAAGGAAGGCTATAGGCTACATAACATCACGCTACAATCAAAAGGAGCGAAGCAGCAACGAAAAATGGTCAAAAACTGGCAGACAATTAGATGCGACGGGAAGGGTCAGGGGAGCAAAAATTTGACGCGGACGAAGTCGCGGGCAGAAGCTAGTATGTAATAAATGTGCTTCTTTTAGTTACCCTCAAATAGCTCAATAAAAATATGCCAAAAAATACTAAAAGAAACGTGGCTATCGTATGAGGCGACTAATGCCCGGTTTCTGAGGTACTCTTATCGGTAGTTTATCTGTTCATTAGCGCTATTGGTTCGATAACTTGACAGTTTGCGTTTCCGAACACCGCAATGTAAGATAAACTCCGTTTAAACTTATTTATTTTTAAACTTAAACTTGGTTATTTTATCTGACCAATGTGTGGCGTTTATCGGTTCCATAACTTTATTTGACGTTTCATTTCAAACTATATCAACTCGCTTTTAATCAAACGCCTAATCAAGTTTGTTGAGCAATAATGCACAAATACGGCTAATTGCATGAACATTTAGTTTTTAAGAATTTATTTTATTAGTGCCTACCACGGTGTAGGTACACTTTATGTAATTTTTTTCTTCTTCACCTTGTCTTTGCACAGAATACAACTATTAAATCATCGGAAGCTTTTTATTCAAAATATTCTGGATATAAACCCTAACAGTTTCTTTTCTATTAATGTACAAGTTGTATGTGATGCAAAGTTATACATTCGTGATATAGATGCTCGTTGCATGACAGTACCGTGTATCATAACTCATTCCTACGAGCGCGACTCGATAATAATGAGATAGATGGTCACCTCATGGAAGACAGTGCTTATCCTTGTAGAAAGTTCATGATGACACTATTCTTAAATCCAGCTACAAATGCGGTAAAACGTTACAATGAAGCACAAATAAAGACCAGAAACACAATTGAAAGAACATTTGGTGTGTGGAAAAGAAGATTTCAATGCCTCTCTAAAATTACGGTTAAAATTAGATCACACATTAGCTGTAATTGATGCAACAGTTGTGTTACATAATATAGCTCTAAAGCAAAATGATTCACTGATAATTGATTCTTCTTCTGAACAAGAAATCGTAATAGACTCTGTTGATCAACCCCTTTCCTTTGAAGGAAACCATGTCCGTCGGCTATTGTTGGAGCAATATTTTAAGTTGCTAACTTCCTCTTTTATAAATAATTCAAACTGGAAAATTTTCATATTGTACAATTATTTACGTATAATGGGGACACAAATAAAAAAAAAACATATGAACTTGGCGATACATTTATATTTCGAGTTAAATATGCACTTCGATAAGAATCATCTTGTCTCTTTTCAGTAAAATGTTAACTACGTTTTCCAGATTCCATTATGTTATTATATATTATAAAAGAATGGATTAAGCGCAAACGATTCGAAAGACATGTAACCGACAGCGAAGTAAAATTAATATCAGGAATCATAAACAATGAACTGAGTACTGACAATAGAAAAAAAGGTTTTACCCATAAATATAAAAAAATGACTTTACAAATTTTTAATTAAAATAATATTAAGCCAGTTATTAACCCTTTAAAAAAAATTGTTTATTAAACTAGTTTTAAAGACCATTTAAATAATAAAAATCAATTTTAGATACAATCTCATAAACAGACCCATCTAGCGGCATCTAAAAAACTAGTTGACAGTTTCATAGTTATTGAATGGTTTGTTTTGTATTCAGAAACGCAGTAACAGTTAGCTGACGTTTATCTTATGCATAACTTTATTGAATGAATAGTTGTTGACAGTTTATCTTGGAACTTCAGAAACCGGGCATAAGGGACTTACCAGAGGATGGGCAGCAGCGTTCTCTATGCATTTTACCATCATACTGCGATCGCCGACCCGCCTACCAAGCGTGGCGATTACGGCACACACCCCCCCCCCCCCAAATTGGGGGAGGCCTATGTCCAGTAGTGGACACCTTTCGGCTGAAATCATGATGAATGAGGACATGGTACTCACCCAATGCCAGCTCCGAGCAATAAGGACACCATGTTGGTGAGCAATACAGCCGCGATAGCTCCTCGACTGAACAGGCAGGTACGCCTCACGGACAGACAATGGCTCTGAGAATATAAACATCGCACGCACTTTAGCAAGAAAAAAAAACAGGGCTTTTTGGAAAAAATAAAATATAGATAGATAGAGGTATTTAAATAGCAGCTTGTTAGCCTAATTAGGGCAAGTTAGGGCAACAACCTTACTAATGAATTACCCCACACAAAGTCATAAGTCACTTATTTCATAACAAAATACTTTGTGTTGAAACATTTTATAGATCAAATAAAATAAATCTTATCTTATCTTATATCTTTAAACGAGCAATTTTGGTATATTCTGAATCTCGGAAACGGCTCCAACGATTTTCATGAAATTTACTATACAGGGGGTTTTGGGGGCGATAAATCGATCTAGCTAGGATTCATTTTTATAAAATGTCGTTTTATTCGTGTTTTCAATGACCAACTTTATCGATAATCAACTTGAACATAAACTTATTATTTTAAACACAATTTACCAAAAAATACCGAGCAAAGCTCTGTCATCCAGATATAATTAATAAAGAATACTACATATACACTACAATATACAAATTCGTATACCACTACATACTATGTAAGTAAGCCCGAAACAGAGGTTTAAATAAACCTAAATCTGGTGAGTCGTTACCTAACATTCTGATTCCGAAAAATTATCACTTGCACTTAATACAAAACACGATAAACTATGTAATACAAATATTTTAGAAATAGTTTATCTTTAGCCACTGTATTGGAAATTTACTACTGTTTGCTAAATGTACTTTTATCAAATAAATTATGTCAAATAATATTAAATTAAATAACAGCAACAATATGGTATTATAACATGATGAATATACACTAACTGGAAAATTGGTATTATTAAAGTACCAAAAAATATATGGGACCAGTCCAGTCCTTTAACACGTTGAGTGACGATCACGCGATATCGCGTGATTCGTCGACTTTGCATTATGGCCGATCACGCGATATCGCGTGATTCGTTGGCTTTGCATTATGGCCGATCACGTGATATTACGTGATTCGTCGGCTTTGAATTATGGCCGATGACGCGATATCGCGTGCTTGCTACTAACAATTTTGTGTGCGCTCTAAATCTGTGGCCATATCGGATTACCCATCAATCTGTGTTTGGCACTCAACGTGTTAAAACCAAAATTTTCAAAACTGATTCAAATTTAATTGAAAACCTCCTCCTTGAGTTGAGAACCATGTAAACCGTAGTTATGGTAAACAAAATCAAAGAAATAAATTAAAAAAGGTAAAGAATAGTTAATTTGTATGATTATAAAGACAACCAGAACGCGTAGCATGACCGCCTAGAAACGGAATTTGTCGACGGAAGACAAGACAAAATGATAGATTGTATCGTAGAAAAATTGTGTAAAACTGAAAAGAAGAGATGTTTCTATTCTTCAGTCGACAAGAGTACGATGTCAAGTATGATGACTATTTTTCTGATGAGATAGAAACATTTTTACAGTATTAAAATACATAAGGAACTTTTTTGTTCTTGGTAGAATAGATATAGAATTGGTCATGCTACGCCGGCTGATGTAATTTATATTTTATATACTTTTGAAAAACCTCTAAATGAATCACCCATTTAGTTTCGCCAGGAATCCAACCCGATAATGTACCTGCAATGGAGCTGCTATATGGTGATATGTGATAGATAGTATGTTACCTGCTGCATGACGGGCGGCGCCAGTTGCTGCTCCAGCACTTCGATGGACGAGGTGGCGGACGGAGGCCCGCGGGCCGACGTCGGGTGCTTGAACCGCCAGTCCCTGACGACAACAACATTACATTATAGCATACCTTTTTTAGGGTTCCGTTGCCAAATGGCAAAAAACGGAACCCTTATAGATTCGTCATGTCTGTCTGTCTGTCTGTCTGTCCGTCCGTCCGTATGTCACAGCCATTTTATTCCGAAACTATAAGAGCTATGCTGTTGAAACTTGGTAAGTAGATGTATTCTGTGAACCGCATTAAGATTTTCACACTAAAATAGAAAAAAAAAACAATAAATTTTGGGGTTCCCCATACATAGAACTGAAACTCAAAAATGTTTTTTTTCATCAAACCCATACGTGTGGGGTATCTATGAATAGGTCTTCAAAAATGGTAATGAGGTTTCTATTATCATTTTTTTCTAAACTGAATAGTTTGCGCGAGAGACACTTTCAAAGTGGTAAAATGTGTGTCCCCCCCCCCCCCCGTAACTTCTAAAATAAGAGAATGACAAAACTAAAAAAAATATATGATGTACATTACCATGTAAACTACCACCGAAAATTGGTTTGAACGAGATCGAGTGAGTAGTTTTTTTTTTAAAACGTCATAAATCGTAAACCGCAATTTACCTTACATTCAATCAATTTAAATATAAAAATTAAAAAAAATATATATTTTTAAATCGAAAATACGTACAGGTTTGTACGGAACCCTCGGTGCGGAGTCCGACTCGCACTTGGCCGGTTTTTTTTTATTAATGTACTGCCAAATAGAGCTAACGGTTAAAAACAATGCCACTTTTCGTTGTAATTTTAAAACTCAAGAACGGGCTCATCTATCCAAACCAAATATTTAGGCTTTGTTTGGACTATTTAGTAGATGGTTAATGTGAAGTTTGCACAAAATCGGTCGAGCGGTTCTTCAATTTATCACATTTTTCGTAACAAATGAATTCAATAAATGGCGGATCATTTTGTTAATGGGGATTTTGCTTTTTTTAGATGGGGATTGTGCTGTCAAATTGAAACTTTTTTCAGTGTTGACGAAAAATGGAGGAAAACTGGCAATTCGATGCGACGGGAAGGGGAGCGAAAATTTGACGCGGACGAAGTGGCGGGAAGAAGCTGGTTATACATACATACATACATACATAAACTCACGCCGATTTCCCATGGGGATAGACAGAAAATACAGTACGTCACCTGCTACGATATGCCATATAAGTTATTTTTCCAGTAATTCGATTATCTACCTTTTTTTGGATGTGTAAATCATCGAATGTCATCTCCCGCTCCGGGCGGAGCGTGTCAGTCTTTTCCTGACTAAAACCCACCCGTGTTCTTCAGTTGCCCATGTGCCACGGCCACGGTATCTCTTTCGAACAAATCTCGCAACCCTAGCAGGATCTACCGTTGTGCTAACCCCATATTATTAAACGTTATAGTAATAACAGTATTGTATTCAAATAAGCGTGAGAAATAAGCCGCCTTATCGTCAGATTGAATATTCTTATACCTGTTCTTTTAATACAGTTTTTCTATACTAATATTATAAAGAGGAAAAGTTTGTATTTTTGTTTGTTTGTTTGTAATGGATAAACTCAATAACCACTGGACCGATTTTAAAAATTCTTTCACCATTAGAAAGCTACATTATCTGCAAGTAACATAGGCTATATTCTATTAAAAAAACCGGCCAAGTGCGAGTCGGACTCGCGCACCGAGGGTTCCGTACAAACCTGTAGGTATTCTCGGTTTAAAAATATATATATTTTTAATTTTTATATTTTAGTTGATTGAATGTAAGGTAAATTGCGGTTTACGATTTATGACGTTTTAAAAAAAAACTACTCACTCGATCTCGTTCAAACCAATTTTCGGTGGTAGTTTACATGGTAATGTACATCATATATTTTTTTTAGTCTTATCATTCTCTTATTTTAGAAGTTACGGGGGGGGGGGGGGGGGGGGGACACATTTTACCACTTTGGAAGTGTCTCTCGCGCAAACTATTCAGTTTAGAAAAAAATGATATTAGAAACCTCATTACCATTTTTGAAGACCTATTCATAGATACCCCACAAGTATGGGTTTGATGAAAAAAAACATTTTTGAGTTTCAGTTCTATGTATGGGGAACCCCAAAATTTATTGTTTTTTTTCTACTTTAGTGTGAAAATCTTAATGCGGTTCACAGAATACATCTACTTACCAAGTTTCAACAGCATAGCTCTTATAGTTTCGGAATAAAATGGCTGTGACATACGGACGGACGGACAGACAGACAGACAGACAGACATGACGAATCTATAAGGGTTCCGTTTTTTGCCATTTGGCAACGGAACCCTAAAAAAATAGGGGTCCGTAAGATATTTGAGTTTTTCGGACCCAAGCTGTAAAAAATCATCAAAAAAGTTCCTTATTAATATGTCTTCGAAGTACCAGGTTGTCATAACTCGGTAGGAGCTCACCTGACATGGGTTTTATTGATTCTGAGGCGGTACGAAGTTCGCTGGGTCAGCTAGTTGTTTAATAAGAGTAGTGGTAATAAAAAAAAATATTATTTCATCACCACTGCTCTCAAAGCGGTGAAGGAAAACATCGTGAGGAAACCAGCATGTCCTAGAACCAAATATTCGAAGACATGTGACATCTACCAACCCGCACTGGGCCCGCGTGGTGGATTATGGCCCACTCCCTCTCACCGAGAGGAGGTCTGTGTCCCAGCAGTGGGAACAATATAGGCTGATGATGATGTATGTATTTAGAAATAAATATATAAGTATGTTTATCAGTTGTCTGGTTGCCATAGTACAGGCTCTGTCTAGTTTGGGATTAGATAACGTTGTGTTAGTTGTCCTAAGATATTATTATATTATATTGTAAAAGAATATGTCTACTCACTTGGGAGGAAGCTGATCGGGTCTACTGCTCCATTCCCAGACCCAGTCGTTGGAGTCATCCTGAAAACATAACACAGGGAACATTAAATCTGTGGTCTGGTGCTAAAAGCGCCAAACTGCAGCCCTTTTATCATTTTTTTTTTTACTTATCTGTATGAAAGAGCACACTACATTGGCCTTTTTTACATAGTAACTTTTGCAAGATTTTTGATAAACTAACGCCCTTTTAGCACAAAAAAAATATATATAATCATAGTTTTTCAATAAACTGGCATTACAATCTCGTTTCATACAAAAACGTACTTTGGCCGTTTTAGCACCAGGCCACAGAAATAAATTATCAAGTTTTACAAATACTAGTGATGATTCTATTATACACCAAAGAGGCTATAGCTGGCTCTGTCGCTTGTGTATGACAGAAGAAAGAGACGAAAATAAATAAGAGCTGTCAAACTTAGTTGACCTAAGATTTTGTTAGTCGCAAATAAATTCAGCATCATCATCTTTTCTGTTAAAAGACGTTCACTGTTGGACATAGGGCTTCCCCACATAGGATCCCCCTTGGGGGATCTCGCCATCGCCACGCCTGTGGTTGGCGATCGCAGTATGATGGTAAAATGCATAGAGAACGCTTTTGCCCATTCTCTAGTAAATCCCATAGTCGCCTCTTACGACACCCACGGGAAGAAATAAGATGGTGCTATTCTTTACGTCCGGCACCATACGGAACAACTTAACTCATCATGCTTAAAATCACGCCCAATTCAAGGCAATCGAAACGTAATATAGTTTGACAGTTCGAAAGCGTCACTTGTCTTTTTCTTTCACGGTCTGTTCGTAAGAGATAGCAATCCTCTAATTTTTAACCGACTTCAAAAAGGAGGAGGCCATAACTCCGTCATGTATAAACGGATTTGCAAAATTCTTTTTTTGTTTGAAAGGGGTTTATGCCGAAATGAAATTTATATGGGACATATAAATTTCATATAAATTTGATGATGAGTTCCGGAGACAGACACCGGAACTCTTTAAAAAAAGACAGCAAATGAACCGCGATTTCTGCTATCGCATAAATATGCATTGTTTGTTTGGAATTAGTGCGGGGTAGATACCATAACTAATAATTTAAAAATAAAAACTTTTTTACAAAAAAAAACAACCGACTTCCTTAAAAACACTACAAAGTGAAAAATATCTTTAAGTTCGGAAGTCGATGGCAACAACCTTAAATACAAATCCTAAGACACCGACTTCCGAAATTAAAGTTATTTTTCACTTTGTAGTGTTTTTAAGGAAGTCGGTTGTTTTTTTTTTTTTTTGTAAAAAAGTTTTTTTAGTTTAGGTGATGAACAAAAGAAGTGGACACAAGTGTACAATCCGAGCTCAGCTAAAACTGGAAATGTATAGCTTGATGCGATGCTTACGATACACGGCTTTGTATCCGTGTGTACAACCACGCGGGCGTAGGCGCGAGAAAAAGCTAGTCCTTTTTTACTATTTATATTTTTGTAATTCTCAAATCGTAGTTGGTCCGAATAAGAAAATGAAACCACCACTACTATTTGTAAAGCAGTTAGCAGATTCGACACTGATGGCAGGAGTGACGTCTGGCAGTACGGGTTGCAATAAATAGAATATATTTAGGTACTCACTCTCCAGCAGTTGATGTAGACTCCTTTCAGCTCATCCTCAGTGGAAGGCTCTAGGTTCGGACTGTTGGGGGGCGACTTAGGACTGAAATAGAGGAAAACATACTCTTAGTTATAGATATAGGTAGAATAATCTTTATTATGTACACCATAAACTACTAAACATAGCACACAGCTCTCTAGTCTAGTCTCATTGCTACAAGACAACCTTTGGAGGAATTAACCCAACAACACTTGCCCCGACCTTTTATAAATGTACATGTAAATTACGAGGGAGGGTGTGTCACTTTTATTGACTAAAACCCACCTGTGTTCCTTCTGTTGCCTGTGCCAGGGCTTCGGTAACTCTTTAGTACAAATTCGGGACCCTGGCAGGCATCGGTCCCAGCAGACCCCTTCAGTATTGGTGACACCTCTTTGAGGCGCGCGTGGAACACTACGCGCCGTCGACCCGAGCCTGGTCCCTGTGCCAGGGCTACGGTACTCTTTCAAACAAATCTGGGACTCTGGCAAGCATCAGCCCTAGCGGATCCGTTCAATTTCTGGGTTCGAACTCACGACTACTCATAAGTCGTGACCGATGGCATTGGGTCACCACTGCTACAAATCTTCTTACAGAAATAATAATCATTTATAACGAGTCAATTACTCAGAAACGCAACTTCTAACAAATTGACCTTCAGAACATGAGTTTAACTGAAAAACGTGTAATATCACACAAAAGAATCTTCACACGTTCCTCGTGATATAGCAAAAGAGTTTGTTAATTACTTTTAATAAAAATATACTCTTAAAACAATTGTAGCCATTAAGATAACGGCTTCTGAACTCGAAAATACCGAAGTACTGTTAAAGTACATATGAAGAAGTAGTCCGTGATTAGGTCAATGTATGTTTCAGTCAACGAAAGGCGCAAAAGGGGGGTTTAAAGTATGTGAGCAGGAATCTAAACAATTATTAGTCCTGAAATCTATGCGGAGCGGGGGCTAAGTGCCCACTTTGAGAGTTATCCTTCACATCTCAAAAAAGTGTCCTAGAAAAAAATGTTCTTAAATTAAAGCTCACAAAATTCTCTACAACTTTTATGATTTACAATTGTTCCTACAACGCACCGTTTTTGAGTTACAAGCAAAAATCCCAATCGTGGGAGCTTTGCCCCCCTACTCGGGCTCACCTCCTAGACGTCAGGAGTTCAGTATGTTCAACCCCTAAGCACTGTGAACAAATTTACGAATGACTCGTCCGTACCAATTGGACTGGTAGTTTAAAAGATTAGCGCGTTCAAACGACAAAACGGATATACTCATCAGCTTTCTTATATGTTTTAGTAAAGACTAGCTTTTGCCCGCGGCTTCGCCCGCGTGGATGTCGGAAATTAACGCAGGATTTTATATAAAATCATTCAATCAATATATAAAATCTTACCAGATGTTCAATCGGGATTTAGAAAGGGCCGTAGTACAACCACGGCTTTGTTGGATGTGACAGACAATATCTTGTCAGGTCAAGATACTGGTATGTGCACGCTTTTAGTATTGCTTGATTTTTCACGCGCTTTTGACTGTATTAACGTTGCTCTATTACTGTCAAAGATGGCTTTTTACGGATTTCACGTAGATACAATAAAATGGTTTGAAAGCTATTTAAGCGATCGTACACAATTTGTAGAAATACGTCGAGCGGACGGCTCAACAGTTGTATCTAGACTGCGCTCAGTAGGAAGAGGGGTTCCACAGGGCTCGATTCTTGGACCGGTATTATTCATTTTGTATTGTGCTGATATAATAAAAATTATAAATAAATGCAAATACCATATTTATGCCGATGATACACAAGTTTATATATCTTTTAAGCCAGAAGACTATGAACAAGCACTAATAGATCTTAATAAAGATCTTAAAAACATAGTGCAATGGTCCAATGCCAATACACTTGTATTAAACCCTTCCAAAACCAAGTATATGCTTTTTGGAACCGAAAACCAGTTAAATAAAATTAAAACCTGTACCAGCTGTGTTACTGTAATGGGAGAGCCTATCGAACGAGTCTACGAAACACGTAATCTAGGTGTTATCATGGACTCTTCGTTTTCACAAACACGTTTCTGAGTCTATACGTAATTGCTTTTATAGACTTAAGATTTTATACAAAGCCCGGCCCTTTCTTACTGAAGAATTACGAGTCTTGCTTGTGGAGTCCTTGGTGTTATCCAAGTTAAATTATGCAGATACGGTGTATGGCCCACGACTAATGTTAAAAACTGAAAAAAATATTCAAAGACTCCAAAACGCATGTGCACGGTTCTGTTTTAAAGTTCCCTTTAGGGGACATGTTACACCTTTCTTTAATGAGCACAACATTTTAAAAATGAAAACTAGGCGAAAGCTCCAAGCTTTGGTGTTATTAAGTCTCACTCGCCTGCCTACTTATATGACAGACTATCGTGGACAAGAAGACACAAAATCGGTGAAGGAAGAAAATGCTCTCAACAAGCTCTCCATTCCTCAGCACAAGTCGGCGGCTTTTAGAGGCAGTTTTCACTACGCAGCTACTAAATGCTGGAACAATATCCCTCCTCCCATAAAGTTTAGTAAAAGTTGCTCGACTTTCAAACTCAAATTAAAAGAATTATTATTAAACCACCAAAAACGTTTTGAAAATGTCAGAGCCGACGTATCTGCCATTTAAAACAACTTACAATTTATGAACATTTAATTTTATCAATTTTGCGATTTTTATCGATTTTATTATTATTTCATTCATTTATTATTTTATTATCTATTAATTATTATTAATAAAAATACATACTATTTAAATTTTATATTCAATCAGCCTTAATTTTTATACGTTAATTGTCTTTACACTAAGTAATTTAAAAAAAGAACCGCATGTAAATCCGTTCCCTAGTTAAAAAGAACACCGCAGTCAGTTCTTTGCCTTATATTTATACATTTCTTATTGTAATGGTTATATGCAGATATTAGTTTTTTAAAAGGTTAATTAATCTCAAGACAACACACATTCACACTCATGTATGCCACAATATTATATGTTTTGTAATTTTTTAATTTATTATTACGGACACATGCTTCCCTATGTATTTATTATTCTAGCGTATGGCACTCGTGGGTTGCAGCTGAAAATCAGCGTCAGGTGGCACACCGTGAGTTGTCATCTGACATTATGCTGAGCTGAGGCCCTTTTGGCATTATTATCATTGTTTCTGTATTATTTTGTTTTTTAGTTTTAAGGTTTTACTTTAAAATGATATAGTGCCAATAAACGCAATTTTCTTTCTTTCTTTCTTTCATTTTTTCTAAAATAAAAGATTTTTTCTAAAATAAAAGTTACTCCTTATTACATCAGCTACCTGCCAATAAAAGTCCCGTCAAAATCGGTCCAGCCATTTCAGAGATTAGCCGGAACAAACACAGAAAGACAAAAGTTAAAAAAAAAGTTTTTTTGGTGTAAGTACCGTATTTACTTTCATATGCATTTAGTGAAAAGCTGTTAATTTGAAATTACAAACAGACACTTCACTTTTATTTATTTGTATAGATATTCTTTTTGAACGAACTCAAATCAAGCTACTAATTACAATATGTAGTAACAAAAACCACCACGCCTTGCTTCCCCAAAGAGCAGTGGTGTACGTACACCCACGCCAGTTATGTTTAAGTCTCATGTTATAGGCCAGCCATCAACCGGGCACGAATCTAGACTTCGGGCTGCTACTGAGAAAGTTCAGATAAAAATACCCAATAACACTTTGGCCGACCTGGGAATCGAACCCAGGACCTTATGCTCAGCAATAGCGCTTACAACTACTAGACCAAAGAGGCAGTCTACAATCTTAATATATACTAGCTTTTGCCAGCGGCTTCGCCCGCGTGGAGATTGGAAAATATCCCGCGGGATATGTACGACGGCATGAAGTATCCTATATGGTAAGTATCCAGGTTAACCAAAAATCCAAATCCATCCAAAAATCTAAACATCTAAGCCATATTTCGCGGTCTCTTACTTGGAATAATACAATTAGCTTTATTTTGAGTACTTCGAACACACATGATATTCGCATTTACTATGAAGCCAAAGTAATATGAATTACAATATTCCAATCCTCCTAACCCTGCCGGCCGGACGCGGGAAGGCCCGCTAGCCGCTCTGCGGCTATTTTATTATAACTTCTGATATCTTCTAAAATATTCATTTTAATGATATGCTGTAAAGGGCAATTTTAATCTACATGAAATGTACAATTTATTTAAGGTACTTAATTGCATAAGGATTAATGCTGTATTGCTTAAAATCGCATTCATAAATAAGCCATTATTTCTCGTAAAAAGTAAAGGATAAAAATGGTTATTATGGGTTATCCCTAAGAGTTAGACATATACCATCGCGGACTTTTTTGTAGAACTTTTTAAGGTCTACAATACTGTAGTACATTATTTTGCGCTATTTCGTAGGGTTCAGCCAGCGTTCGCAATGTAAGCGCAAAAAAATGTGTTTATTTATGACATCACATTAGAAACCTCTAAAATTATCAACGTTTCTTTACTATATTATGCATGTTATATACATATAAACCTTCCTCTTGAATCACTATATCTATTAAAAAAACCTGCATCAAAATCCGTTGCGTAGTTTTAAAGATATAAGCATACATAGGGACAGACAGACAGCGAAGTGACTTTATTTTATAATATGTAAAGAATAAGTTACGCGTCACGTTGTTTGTCTGGGATGGACTCCAACTACTTAACCGATTTTAATAAAATTTGCACACCGAGTGCAGTTTGTTGGTCTTAAAAGATAGGATAGTTTTTATCTCAGTTACTGATCTCAACATTTGCAAATTAAATGTTTTTTATAGGACATGTGTGTGTTCACTGGTTAGTTCTATGAATTCCTAATAGATGGCGTGGGTTTCAATTTCTAGATAATCTTTACATGCTAGAAAGAAAGAAAGAAAGAAAAATTGTTTATTCTGCACAAACAAAACGCACATTACAAAATAAAAATTAAAAAAGATACATAAAATGCAACGGAGCCAAAAGCCCCCTATTTAAGTCAATAAAAAATAACAGTTTAGCAATATTGACGTGACCAAAGACAAAACAGAATATGTTACGACATTGGCAATTACATCACATATATACAAAACAAAAACAAAATGCCGATTGTAGATTACATTAATTATCTACTCTTGTAACGAATTAACCACAATATCAAATAACAATTAACCTGTGCGTCGCATCTGTGCAAGAACAGGTCGTTGCTCAGCAATATGCTGTGACTTCAGACGAACCTAGCGTCAACAGCGCCGATTTTCAGCAACTACCTTTCGAAAATGAGGTAATGACGTCTGTGTGAGCTAATAAACTGGTAAGTACTTTTTCACGAAAATATCTTAGTTGAAAATAGTATGTGTTAATATCATTGTGTTTATGCGTGATAATATTATAATTAAAAAAATAATTATGTACATAAATTAAGACCCTAAGTAAGTACAACGATACTTAGATCTTTTAAACTACGCAAAGGGTTTAACACGGTTTTCACCAATAGACAGGGTGAATCAAGAGGGAGGTTTGTAAGTATAATACGCGGGCGAAGCCGCTGGAAAAAGCTAGTAGACAACATTTTTTGGCCAAATTTCAAAGCACCGTCAGAACTATGTAGATATAACCCTACTACTGCCGGGGTCGCGTGATTGTTCGAAAGAGATACCGTGACCCTGGCACATGGGCAACTGATGGAACACGGGTGGTTTTTAGTCAGTAAAAATCTGACACGCCCTTCACATCATTTGATTTCCCATACTGAAAAAAAAAAAACCTACTAGAGTTACAAAACATGAAAAGCAAAGCCGTTGAAATGCGTCTGGCGCCGACAGACCGCACGTAACGTGATACAGCAGTGTATAGTGATACTATTCTGTGCTCATCTGACTGTGGAAAATATTACGTGAATGATAGGGCTGTCAGGTTCAGAGGACTGAATATAGGTGCTAATGCCAATATTGAGGTTAGAAAGAAAACCTAAGATGGTGGCTGCGAAAATTTTCAATTTTGAAAAAAGGCATGTCCTCAGGCTACGTGGAGCGACGATTTTCGCAGGGTGGCTGGTAGCGGCTGGATGAGAGTTGCCGAGAATCGGGCTGAATGGCGTGCAATTGGAGAGGCCCATGTCCAGCAGTGGACTTGCTATAGGCTGATGATGATTCTGATGATGATTGGTGTCGTTTTCATGATTTTCAATATCAACTTATTTAAAAAAAAAACAACCAACTTCCGAAGAAACACTACAAGTTTAGTTTTTTGACACCGAAGTTTATATTTTATTGAATAATTGGTGACTGAAATGATATTTTAAGGAAAGAATCATACAGATTTGAGTGGACCTGGGGGTCTAAAAAGGCCACATTAAGCATTTCTGCTAAAACTAATTCATATTGTGAATTCCCAGCAATACCTTAGCAATTCCTCTAACTTTCGTAAAATGGTGACAAATATTAGCGATATCTTATTCAATTCAATTCATATCCGAATCACATTTGGTGTAAATGTTGCAGCATGAAAAAAATAAAGACCGTAATTTTACCGGTAAATATTTCTTTGAAGATTTAATAAATACAAGTGATTATTTCTAACTGTTGAAATGTTATTTAATTACAGTATGCATAAAAAATATAAAAATGTCACAAATAAGCCCTGAAAAGAGAAACTAGAAACAACAAAAACTTTATAAGCTGGCAACGAATACATAAAAGTTTTCCCTTCAGATATGTCATAACATAATTAGTCTGTGGTCTTAATAATCTGTGGTTATGTCAACATTCAACAATAAACATCAACAAAATTAAATTTAATTATTTCATGCAAATTGGGTAATTTTTAATACAGAGTAAGTAAATACTTGTTTATCTTATATCAATATTTAATTGTATCACTGTTCAAAGGTATTTAATTGGACGTAATAATTTATAGGCATGGAATGAAAATTCTGCTCGTCTTTCTGCATTCATAGTGGAAGTTCTGTCGTTGTTAAACTCTTCGTCAAGATCACTGCAGCGTCTACTTCTGACCAGACTCGTGTGCCAGCACCAAGCTCTACCCCTGCCGTTGCTACAACAGCGGCTTTGACTCTTCGAACTCGGCAATCAAGATACCTCAGTGAGTGGAGTTTTATAACCCTACAGCTATTTTTATTGAGACTAAGACTTATGATGACGATTGAAAATGATTATGATGTTATTTACATATATAACGTTTTTATGTGCCCTCTGGCTCGACATAAAATTGAGTACCTACTATCGTTAACATTCATGAAATATATAACAAAATACAAAGAGGAAAATAAACTAAATTTTACCATTTAACTAAACACTAACTAAACACAAAGAGCTATTGGACTCCAAGTCTACTATTGTTGTCAACCTGTCATCACTTTTGGTCTTAGGTTGTCTTAAACAATAATATTATTATTTTCAATTTCATTTTATTTCACAGGTATGTTAATTATTGACTGATGATTTGACTTTCTTAAAAACCACACATTTTCTTTTTTAGCCTGGTGAAGTTGTTCCAAGCAGTCATCGTTTGCCTCTCCGCAGCTCCGTGACTACCATCAACACATAAAATGTTCATAGAAAAATAAACTGATGTACTATAGTGTTTATGTTAGTTTCATTATTTGATTATTGCTAGATTTTTATACAGTACTTGAGAATTGTAAATTTATTAAAATATTTTAACTTTGTGTATTGTTTTATTCAAATAATAGGTATAAAGGTAAAATGTATGTCCTATTTTATAGGTACACACTACCTAATGAAATTGGAGTGAAAGTAAAGTATAAGGCCTATGCCCCACATAGGTTGTAGATTTTTATTAGGGTTCCGTAACCAAAGAGTAACCAGGACGGGACCCTATAACTAAGCCTCTGCTGTCCATTTTTCCGTCCATCTGTCTGTCTGTGAGCGGACTGTATGATGGAAAATAAATATACCTACATATTTCCTCTGGAAATGTTTATTACTTACTGAGTGCAAATTACAAAAATAAGCTTGGTGTGAATAGTGTGTACTTTAAATAAGTCTTTTTTTCAACTGGGCACTGAAGTGTTACGAGTTAAATGATAAATGATTTTATTTCTGTTAGTAACACAACATAACATAACATCACGCCTTGTTTCCCCGAAGGGTTAGGCAGAGGTGAACCTATAGTACACTCACATTTCGCCGCTTATGTCTGTTAGTAGGTTTGGTATATTTTTTAAAACTAGATGAGTTCGGCGTTTCCTAAGTGACTACTCTGAGAAGAAAGTTACTGGTACCTACAGCTATCACACTGTTTTATGCACTACCTTGGTGTTTCATATAGTGTACGCCCTTGGTAACCTGTGGTATGATCCAGATGCTTTAGTACTAAGTGGATCTACTCAGTGCCTGTGAAATATGATTAAGTAAATGATTGTAGTAATTTGTAAAATTCACAAGAGTAGATGGTAGTGTCCATTTAGAATTGCTTCATTAAAACTGACTAGGTACTTCATTACTAATCTTGAAGGTAGGTTGTATGTTTATTTCATGTAAGTTGGATCATTTTTAATACAGAGTAAGTAAATACTTGTTCATCTTAAATCAGTATTTAATCGTTAATCGTTGTATATAGGTATATGTTGTGTTGTGTAGGTATATGGTGTGCGCCCATATTAGCCTGTTGAGTGATCCAGATGCTTAAGTAATAATTGGATCTACTCAGTGCCTAAAATATGAAAAGAAGATTGTAATAATTTGTAACATTCACAACACTAGATGGTAGTTATCATCATCATCTCAGCCGCAAGACGTCCACTGCTGGACATAGGCCTCCCCCTATTTGGAGGGCTTTGCCATAATCGCCACGCTTGGCAAGCGGGTTGGCGATCGCAGTATGATGGTAAAATGCATAGAGAACGCTGCTGCCCATTCTCTAGTAAATCCCTTATTCGCCTTTTACGACCCCCACGGGAAGAAATGGGGTGATGCTATTCTTTATGTCCGGCACCACACGGGACAGACTAGATGGTAGTGTCTATTTGGAACTACCTTAAAACTGACTACTTCATTACTATTCTTGAAGGTAGGTAGTACTCATGCCAGCGCGGCAGTACATATGTACGGCTCCAGCTCATGGACCTTATCACGACGTATATTTAGCCTATATAACTGAAAAAACCTGGAGGTCCCACATTTGAAACGCTATGTCCATTTTTCGAAGTGCCACAATTCATTGGTGACTTATAATGCACTACATATCACGAGCGTGCTCAAAAATTTTTTCTTAAGGCCTAAATTTGCCATTATTACGATATTTTTTCAAAAAATCCCAAATATGATTTGTAAAATGTTCCTCTTGACTAACTTCTTATGATTCTGCTATTTGACATTAAACTTCAATAGAGCAATTCATATTATGTGTACCATTTTACGAATCTCCATACAAAACTGTCAAATAGATGAATTGTGTTTAATGAATTCTACGCAGAAAATATTATGAATTGTCAGTTTGTGACCATTTTACGGATTACAATATGATTCATAATATTTTCCTATTATGATTCTACCAAAGTGGCCTTTTTAGACCCCCTGTTCACTCAGTGCAACCATTTGTCACAAAACCGTGCAGCTAAACCTGAAGGCCAATTTATAAAGTACTGAAAAAAAGTATCAAGCGATTTTATGCCGTATAGGGTGCATTTATTAACCTAGGTCCATAAATTACCCCTTGTATTGTTAGGATTATCGTTCACATGACATTCAGCTGTCATATTTCTCAATGGACATCGATTAGATAATGGGGGCAGTTGATAACTGTCCAATGGCATTCGAACATTGTTAGTAATCGTTCGTAACTTGCCAGTTCCTCAGGATAACGGAGCTAGCAAGCGGGCTTAGAACCTATACTAATATTATAAAGCTGAAGAGCTTGTTTGTTTGGTTGAACGCGCTAATCTCAGGAATTGTTGGTTCGAATTGCAAAAGTTCTTTTATTGTTGGGTAGCCCATTTATCGAGGTAAGGTAAAAGCTAAATAACATCATCAAAACCGCCCAGAGCAAACGTCATTAGATGATTTCCACAAAAAAAAGCTGTGGCAGATTGAGTCTCATCATAAGGGTTCCTATTAACCATTGTGGTACGGAACCCTAAAAACACAGTGTTCGATTTTAACTCTCGGCTCTAAACAGTGCTTTGAAGATCCAGGTGCAAATATCACCGCGATTTTATTACATTCATGGGAACATACGTTTCATTAGCAAATATCGATTTGAACCGCAAAGTTAATTACTATTGTGTGCAGTAAGAAGCCATAATGAGGCTTCATTGCTTGTGCGCGTTAGTTAGTATGCAAGCCGGGTTTCAGCGGAATTGCGTCAACTGTTTTTTCTTTAATAGGCAAAGCGGTGGTCGTGGAAACGAGCTACATTGCTCACAGAACATATGGGCCATGAGGACGAAAGGTTTTGGAGTGGCGACAGTGTACTGGAAGATGTAAGAGTAGGAAGGCCGCCCACAAGGTAGACCGACCGATGACCTTGTGAAGGCCTCAAGAATCCGCTGGATGCTGGAAGCACAGAACCGGTCGTAGTGGTGGGGTTTGGATAAGCCATGTCCAGCAGTGGATTTCAGCCGTAAGACGTCTACTGATAAACATAGCCGTCCCCTAGAAGGAGGGGTAGAATCGTATTTAGTAAAATGCATAGAGAACACTGCTGCCCATTCTCTAGTAAGTCCCTTAGTCTCGTTTAACGACACCTACAGGAAGAAAGAGGGTGGTGCTATTATTTACGTCCGGCAGCACACGGATGAAAATATGGACAAAAGAAATCTCAGTGAAAATCATTATGATTGTTCTGGTTTCATATAGACGCTGGAAGTGGCAGTCCGAATCTATTTATACGCAGAAACTGGTGTAGGAAACTAGTTCGACCGCAATACACGTATCTTGGTAAACACTTATGTACTGCAGAGAAATCTATAGTTACACATAAAGGGTCAAATTTAATTAGCTGGCAATACTTTAGCCGCGTGTTGGGTATCTGGTATACAAAACTAAACAATAAAAAAAATACTTGCAAAAAAAATTTCACCATCCTGTTCAGAGCTTTTAATGACATTGTCATAAACGACGCCATCAAGCAACTACAATCAGTGAAATTTGGAAGCGTAGTTTTTAGTTTTTTTAACTATTATTTATTTTTTAGGGTGTTTCGGGTTTTGCGACGTATGTCAGCTTAGTTATCGAAGACAGTTGTTTTTTGGCTATCCTGGTAAGGTAACCCCCGCAAGGATAGTGGCAAAAAATTTATAAAATTATTGTATTGTCATCGAGCCTTGATAAGTATGCCAAATTTCGAGTAAACCCGACGATTTCAAGGGGGTCAAAATCATATTCAAAGTTTCCGTTACATTGACAGGCCTGTTGGTCTAGTGGTTAGTGACCCTTGACTGCTATGCCGGAGGTCATGGGTTCGATTCCCACCCAGGACAAATGTTTGTGTGATGAGCACGATCATTTGTTCTGTGTCTGGGTGTAATTTATCTATAATATGTATGTATTTAGAAATATATAAGTATGTTTATCAGTTGTCTAGTACCCATAACACAAGCGCTGCTTAGCTTGGGACTAGATGGCGTTGTGTGATAGTTGTGGAATATTATTATTATTATTTATTATTATTGGCACATACTAACATACGTTTGAAGCTAATAAAAGTGTGTTAAAAACCATGTAAACATACAAATATTGAACACAAAGTGACGGCGTAATGTGGGTATTCTATGGTGACACCTTTGCTAACATCTTTCGAAGGCACATGAGGTGAAGATATGTTATATCAGATGGCGACCTGGTTACCAACCTGCCTTTGACGCTGGACGCGCGCGAGTGCCTCACGGAGGAGTCCCGACTTTCCCTCTGGGCTTCCCGGAGCAGTCTGATGTACTCGTTCTCAACGGCGGCTAGTCCTCCGCCGGAGTTGAGTTCCACCCAAGATTCTGTAACAAGAGGAGGAGAAGATAAGTATGTTTTTGAAGAATCATGTGTTGAAATGCAAAAAGGATATTATAAACGTTTTTTACCATAGAGATAATTTTGGTTTAAAACCACACTTAGTAGTTTAATATTGGTTTGAAAGGTTTTTCTTTTTAACCGACTTCAAAAAAGGAGGAGGTTATCAATTCGACTGTATTTTTTTTATTATGTTTTTTAATAGAATACACTAAAGTTTCGTGCGAAGTGATCTAGACCACACCTACTCCCTGATTTAGAGTATATCAACGGTAATTAGAATAAAATATGTATACACAGGGTCAAATTTTAATTACATGGCAATACTTTTCCAAGTGTTGGGTATCGAATTATCTATATCATAAAGTAATGGAAAGGAAAAAATTTAAATGTAGGCCATTTATCAACAAAGGACTATGCCATCACGCTAGGACCCTTAGGGGCCGAGCAAAAAGGACAAAGTCTCGAATTAATTAAAGACCCCCCCTCCGCACGGGCAGGCTATGCAGGGCCTGCAGTCTCGACATAGAAAGCGACACTATCGCAAACTACCGATCGTTAAATAAAACCGAAAAAATTCGCTTGCCGTAACGATGCCAGCGACAAAATGGAAGTCTCGACATCTGAGATACGGACCAAAGTCATACATTATACTTGAAAAAAACGATGACAGTTAGCGCAAAACGCATTCATAGTTCGGTTTAGTAGCAATGGTACGATATTTGGTAGTCTCGACACTCAAAGTTATTGATTGACATCGACATTTCGATGAACTTTACCGTATTTTGTTAATGTTTACGAGTATGTGTTGCGTCCATTTTTGAAAGCCCGCAAAGTGATTCGTTAGCAACGCAAACTATATGTTTTGGTGTTTGCAAGTGTTTATTAACAAAAATGGCGTACTCGAAGGTGTGACTGTACTAATGAGGCTTTAAGGCCATCTATTTATGGGTTCCGGCAAAACTAGTTACGAACGAGCGTCGCCAACAACCATCGTATTAGAGGGAGCCAAATACATTTAGTATCTTTTTGAAGGGAGCCGATCGTCGTTTTTATATTTAATAAATAACACACAACCGCAAATCATGTTTCCAACTTTATTAAATCTCCATTAAGTATCATCACAGACAATCATCTCCTAATTAGACACGTTCGTTTAAGCTAGAATTTCTACGAGACGTTGCATTCTTATCCACAGGACATTTCCACCGCATTCTGCAGTTTAATAAAATAGCTCGACGTTATTAATCTACACATATAATATTTAATGATTGATGATGATAATGATGATGATATAAATAATACACAACGGAAAATAATGTTTTCAACTTTATTAAATCTCTATTAAGTTTCAACAGTTCATCACACACAATCATCTAACTACACACATTATTTTAATCTAAACACTTTACATGGCACATATTGCATTCCTATCAGTATAACATTACCATACTTTAATAAAGTAGCTTGACAAAAATAATTTAAATATACATACATATCCAAAAAACTGATATCATGCACTATTACTAAAGGATAGCCGTGAGAGACATGACATAAATTACAGTAGTCAAACCGCAGGAAAACTGAATTAATAAACAGTATTTATCACTTTGTATACAAAAAACATACAACAGCAAATCATGTTTCCAATTTTATTAAATCTCCACTAATTATCAACAGTTATGCTCTCTCTATTCAATTAAGTTTCAACAATTCGTCACACACATTAAGTTTCCTGTTGAAACTTAATAGAGTTGTTCGACTTCATCAAACACAATAATATAATAACACACATTCTTTTATACACTTTACATGGCACATGTTGCATTCATAACTGCATAACATTTCCACACTTTAATAAAGTAGCTTGACAATAATAATTTAACTAAAAACATCCAAAAAACTGAAATTATTTTATTAATACACTGTTATTTTATAATTTAAGCATTGCAATCTTAAGTCTAAGCTCCTTACTACTTACAAAAGAGCAACATATGCACTACATTATGCGCAGACTATAGTAGTTAATACATAAAAATAAAAATCTGGCGACAATATGGGTGGCTTCTCATGTTTTGGTACTTCTTTGTCCCCCTAGAAGTAGCCATACTTGTAGCTAACCAACAATATTTTCTACCTCAAATGTAACCCATGTAGTTAACGTTGGATCTCAAACTAATTGTGAATAAACATCGGTGCCCAAGAAACATTTTCTTTGTTTGTTTTGCACCTGATGTTCTAAACTTCTAAATAAAATACCTAAGAAAATTTACCATTAAAAACAACAGCTAAAATAATTAAACAGAACTTGTTAGTATTTTGCACAAGATTTCTTAACCAAAATTTTGTTTTTGTAATTTAAATGTACTAAATTTGCTTACTTAAATAGGTAGAAAGTACATAGATTCCTCACAACTGTTACAACTGATTGCAAGTTGTACATTCTTTGCAATAAAATATATCTATTCTATTGAAAGATACATAAATAACACATAACCGCATATCATGTTTTCAACTTTATTAAATGTCCATTAGCAGAATCATCTAAGTTTACACTTTCTTATAATTTAGATACTGTTTACATGAGGCATGGTGCACACCTATTGAAAAATCTTTATCAATTGTTTACAGACTTTACAGCAGACAATGACTTAGGTACTACAAATGATGCATCTCCAAGCATAATTCAAGCTGTGGACCCGTAGTTTCACGCTGCCTTAGCCCTCCGACAGCCTTGATATGGCTATGAGACGGCAAATCTCACGCAAATGAAAATCCTTTGGATTTGTTCATATCTGTACATTTACAGAATTACAGTAGAGGTGTTAACCGAGCTCTTAAGTAAACATTAACCATTTCTTCGAATACAACAATCTCTGCAGTGTCCCAAGTGTCTGTACGCAGCTATAATATGATTTAATAAGAAACTACATGAAGTGGAGTCGGCGCATGACTCAAAATGAGTTAGCTGAGTAATAATATGCTGTAACCTTGGCTATTAATGAATAATTATCATGTTAAATACCACATAATTTGCTATATCAACAAAAAAGACATTTTCCATAATGATCTGACACTTGACAACTTTGGCATTATTTATGTTGTTTAACTGTCATTTTTTTTATTGACATAAATACGGGGCTTTTGGCGACGTTGCATTTTGTTACATTTTTATCTTGTAATGTGCGTTTTGTTTGTGCAGAATAAACAATTTTTCTTTCTTTCTTTTTTTACAATGTTGTAAGGAGGCAGATTATATTTTTAATAAATTGCTAGCTGACCCGGTAGTAATAATAGATTCTACAAATTTTTCACTCATTCTTTTGATACAATCAAATTCATTGACTTAAAATCATTTCATGGAAAACAAAACCGCAAAAATTCAAAGTGATAAGTAGGTAAAGTATCGGAATGTTGAAATTAAGCACACACAGACATACTCTTTTTGAATTATAACATATTATAACATTTTATTTATCTCATCTTAGTTTATAATCAAATCAAAATATTTTTAATTTACATAAACCTACATGGGCACTTATGAAACGTCAGAAGCTAGGTGCATGTCTCCAAATTGTTGATTTCTATGAAGAAGAACCGGCAAGAAACTCCACGGTTACTCTTTTAAAAATAATTGGTGTTTACAATGGTTTCAAATTACAGTTCTAGGGCAGCACTGCGCCCCACAGTGCGTCGCTTGACTCCTGATATTGGCGCTAAGTTTGGTCGCCCGAAACGGTGACGCCAACACAGTGTTAATATCGAAGGATATCATTACCTTGATTAAGTCTAATCATGTTTTTAAACTATTCACCATCATCATTTCTGCCGAAAGTCGTCCAGTGCTAGGTTCTGTGCATGTACAGGAGGTGTTGTCATTATCACCATGCTTGGCAGGCGGGTTGGCTATCGCAGTATGGTGGTAAGATTCATAGAGAACGCTGTGGTCACTTTCTAGCAAGTCCCATAGTCGCCTTTTACGACACCCACGGAAAGAAATAGGATGATGATATTCTTTACGTCCGGCCGGTTTAGTTCATCTAGCTACAAAAGTTCTTTTTATCTATCCTGTTGATCCTGGCACAAATTTATGAAATTAATAAAAAAAAAACACGAATTATTGAAATAGTACGGTTATGTCGTGAAAATTACTTACACCACCATCTTTTAGGAATTCCTAGAACTAAACAATAAATACAAACTATTTTCGTATAATAAAGATGTTTTTTCCAAATATAAAGAACAGTAATAATTGAGATAAAAACTATCCTATCTTTTAAGTTGGACCAAATTATAAATAATTAGAAGTTTGTTATGAATCTGTTCAGTAGTTTCGGATTTTACCCGTAACAAACATGATGGCCCGAGATTTTTTAAATGTTTATCAGTCCTTCTAAATTTCTTTAATAAACAGTTTCCAAGATAGGGTTTAAAAAGTCACTATACAATTTGTAGTAAAAAAAAATATTTTTTTACCAATCAGTGGTCTCCATTTTTTTCCAGAATTCAAGGATTTGTAATGGCCAATAATTGAAGTCGAACTATAAATAGTAGTCTTCGGTAGTGTCTCGGCATCGTTTTGTACGATGTTGCGCGGTATCTCCGATGTAGAGACTTGCTTTTGTCGTATGCATCGGTACGGCAAGCGAGTGTTTTCGGTATTATCTAGTGATCCGAATTTTCGATGACATAGTGGCGGCCGTAAGAATTTCTCCTTGAATTCAGGGAAAATTGAAGAACATTTATTAATAAAGAATAATATTTTTCTAGAAAATTGTGCAGTGAAATTGGAAATTATATCTTGCAAATACTCGTTTTTTTTTTTATGGAATCTACTAAGTAGCAATAACTATTTTACAGGATTAAAATAACTTGTTATAAATCTAAGGTCATTACAATCTGCATCCTTGCAACACTATAAAACTAATGCCAAACTTGGAGGAAGGAAAATGGTGATTGGCGGGAAAGATACAAAAAGTTTTCAATAATTTTATATTTATTAATATAATTCAAGATATGGATGAAAAACCAAATAATGTTGAAGAAATTGATGTTAACAGTTCAGATTTCTACGAAAATGTTAACATTGAAACAGCTGCTTTATTCCACGACGAGATCTATGATTTGCTACTAACTGAGATCGAATCACACGAAAACTTTGAAGATGAAGAATGTGAAGATGAAACGGAAGAGAATACAACAAAAACATAAATACATATTTTAAAGTAATTACTGAAGACATTGAAGCTAAGATTCATCAGTGAAAGCAAATGTACCTATTGTTCTGAAGAAAATGCGGATATAAAACACGTTAGACTGTGAATCGTTCGCCATGCAAAGACCGAAGATGTTACTTGTCAGTGAAATTAGTGATATAGCAGAACAAAACTCTTTTATGTGTTCCCCGCCACGTTCAGGAATTACTTTCCAACACAGTTTATTTCAATTCATTATTTAGATATTTACTGAATACTGTAGAAAAAATTTAATTGTTTCGAGGTTCATTAGATTGTTTTTTTTTATGTTTAACTAATATTTTGTTGTTATTAATTAGATAATTTCATCGCCTCTCAGATGTACTTAGCTCGTATGAGCGGTAAACACTTTTGATGAACTTGTTATTGTTTTATGTATTTTTATTGAGATATTTAACTAATATTTTGTTGTTATTAATGAGATAATTTCATCGCCTCTCAGATGTACTTAGCTGAGAATAAGAGTAGTATGTTTAATGATTACGACTGAAGGACATGTATCCATGGTCAGGAATAAATTAAAAAAAAAAAAAAAAAAAAATGCCAAACTTGTGAAGTCATGTCTATTTGTTTTCATTGATTTTTTTCTCAAGTGTATTTTACACATATTTTTATAGATAGCCAAGGTTACAGCATATTATCACATATTATTACTCGGCTAACCCATTTTGAGTCAAGCGGCGACTTCACTTCATATAGTTTCTTATTTAATCATATTATAGCTGTGTACAGACACTTGGGACACTGCAGAGATTCGTGTGGTGTTTTGTATTCGAAGAAATGGTTAATGTTTACTTAAGAGCTCGGTTAACACCTCTACTGTTAATTTGTAAATGTACAGATATGAACAAGTCCAAAGGATTTTCATTTGCGTGAGATTTGCCGTCTCATAGCCATATCAAGGCTGTCGGAGGGCTAAGGCAGCGTGAAACTACGGGTTCACAGCTTGAATTATGTTTGGAGATGCATCATTTGTGGTACCTGAGTCATTGTCTGCTGTAAGGAGGGCACAACATGGAAGAAAACAGTTTGAACTAAGTGAATAGTGAAAGTGTAAACAATTGATAAAGATTTTTCAATAGGTGTGCACCATGCCTCATGTAAACAGTATCTAAATAGAGTGTGTAAACTTAGATGATTCTGCTAATGGACATTTAATAAAGTTGAAAACATGATTTGCGGTTATGTGTTATTTATGTATCTTTCAATAGAATAGATATATTTTATTGCAAAGAATGTACAAATTGCAATCAGTTGTTACAGTTGTGAGGAATCTATGTACTTTCTACCTATTTAAGTAAGCAAATTTAGTACATTTAAATTACAAAAACAAAATTTTAATAATACTTGTCGGTTAAGAAATCTTGTACAAAATACTAACAAGTTCTGTCTAATTATTTTAGCTGTTGTTTTTAATAGTATGTCTTTCAATTTTCTTAGGTATTTTATTTAGAAGTTTAGAACAACAGGTGCAAAACAAACAAAGAAAATGTTTCTTGGGCACCGATGTTTATTCACAATTAGTTTGAGATCCAACGTTAACTACATGGGTTACATTTGAGGTAGATAATATTGTTGGTTAGCTACAAGTATGGCTACTTCTATGGAGACAAAGAAGTACCAAAACATGAAAAGCCACCCATATTGTCACCAGATTTTTATTGTTATGTATTAACTACTTTATAGTCTGCGCATAATGTAGTGCATATGTTGCTCTTTTGTAAGTAGTAAGGAGCTTAGACTTAAGATTGCAATGCTTAAATTATAAAATAACAGTGTATTAATAAAATAATTTCAGTTTTTTGGATATTTTTAGTTAAATTATTATTGTCAAGCTACTTTATTAAAGTGTGGAAATGTTATGTGGTTATGAATGCAACATGTGCCATGTAAAGTGTTTAGATTAAAATAATGTGTGTAATCAGATGATTGTGTGATGAACTGTTGATAATTAATGAAGATTTAATAAATTTGAAAACATGATTTGCCGTTGTATGTTATTTATATACGAAGTGATGGATACTTTTTATTTATTCAGTTTTCGTACAGTTTGACTGTTGTAATGAACTACAGAATGCATTAGTAATGTCAAATGAATAGGAATGTAACATATGTAAGCAGCATCTAGATTATAAGAATGTGTGTAATTAGGAGATCATTGTGTGAGATGATGATGATACATGGAGATTTAATAAATTTGATTTGAAACATGATTCGTGGTTGTTTTTTATTTATTTATAAACAGCGATCGTACGATTCGATCCCTTCAAAAGATATAAGGCTCCTTCTAATGCGGTGTTTGTTGGCAAAGCTCGTTTGCACGTAGATTGTCCGGAACCCATAAATAGGTAGACTTAAAAGCCTCATCAGTACAGACACTCAGACACACTTTTGAGAACCCCCATTCCTCATAATTTTTGTTTATAATTACTTTCAAACACCTAAAAAATAGTTTATGAAAACAAAAATGGCTGCAAAAACGACTCGTAAACATCAACAGAGCTCAGTTGCGACAGACCAACGACAGTTGATAACTTTGAGTGTCGAGACTACCAAATATCGTTCCATTCCGATCTTCGGAACTTTGTAACGTTTTCGTTTGTTAAAATGGTCGCTATCTATGTCGAGACTGCAGGCCCAGGTCGGGAGAGCAAGTAATTTGACGCGGGCAGAAGCTAGTTTAGAGTACTGGTATTCAACTACATCTGGGGCTTACTCTTCAACCTAATTTTAATTCCAACTAGCTTCTGCCCGCGACTTCGTCCGCGTAAATTATTCGCTCCCCTTCCCGTCGCATCGATTTGCCTGCCAGTTTTCGTCCATTTTTCGTTTGCTGCTCCGCTCGTTTGCTCCTTTTAACTGTAGCGTGATGTTATATCACCTATAGCCTTCCTCAATAAATGGGCTACCCAACACAAAAATATTTTTTCAATTCCGACCAGTGGTTCCTGAGATTAGCGCGTTCAAACAAACAAAATCTTCAGCTTTATAATATTAGTATAGATCTAATGCCAATCCGATTCCAATGTTAATTTTGCATACACGTAATTCAGTATTCTTGAAAACAATAGTGTCAACATTGGAACAGCAACAACGCCCGATCTCGATTCCACTTAGTTCTAAAATGGACGCCCTATTTAAACACATTTTGGCGCTAGCGTCGAACTCAAGAATACGAAATGTCAAAATTCCAATGTCAATCGATCGGAATTAAAATCAAGAGTTAAGCACCCTAATTAGATTGGAAGCCCAAACCAACATAGTTGGGCACAGGCAGATGAACTTAAAATACAGGTGTCAAGCACATTTTATGATATTTATAACCACTTTCAGAGTGAGAGATCACAATCTGTTACCAACAGCACTATTATAATTAATTACTAGCATGTCGGTAGCATCCGGTCACAACACAATGGCCGCACGCGATTTTATTTTTTGTGTTTTTTTGTTATTTTATCCTGTTGTAATAACTTACTTGTCTGTGGGTGAACATCTCACTTATTTATTTGTTTATTAACATCTAGCTGTGCCCGCGGCTTCGCCCGTGTGGATGTGAAAATGGAATTGGTACCGGTACAAAAACAGTAGCCTAAGTTACTTATAACATTAGCTAGCTGCGAGTGAAAGTCCCGTCAAAATCGGTCCAGCCGTTTCAGAGATTAGCCGGAACAAACAGAAAAACAACATTTTTAAACAAAGATTTTTTAATGTTAGTACAACAAATAAACCCCATCGTGTCCCATCTATACTAATATTATAAAGCTGAAGTTTGTTTGGTTGAACGCGGTAATTTCAGGAACTACTGATCTGAATTGAAAAAATATTTTTGTGTTAGGTAGCCTATTTATCGAGGAAGGCTATAGGCTATATAATATCACGCTACGATCAAAAAGAGCGAAGCAGCAACGAAAAATGGACGAAAACTGGCTGGAAATTCGATGCGACGGGAAGTAAAAGTCAAAGTATGTTTATTGTGGGCACATGTAAGTTACAGGTCTTAACAATATATTAAAGTATCAATATGTCCTGCCTTATAGGCATACAATAATTATGTAGGTAGATATGGCATAAAAAATTTGGAATTATTATAGATGGTAAGTTATTATAAATGTAAAAGTACAGTGAAACTATCACATGGTTAATACTAATGCATGTCAAATACGGTGAATCTAATACATGGTCAATACTTATATAAGTCAAAATACAGTTTAACTAATAATGGTCAACAATTCAGGAAATCTTGGATCGTGTAGAATGATTTATCAATTAAAAATGTTCGTAATTTATTTTTAAATATTGAAAGTTCCTTAGTGTCTAGAATGCTAATAGGTATTTTGTTGTATATTTTAGATGCAATGCCAAAGAAGCTTTTGTTAAATAGAGCCGTTTTATGTGGCACATTAGAAATTTTTAACATATGCCTTTTCGATTTAAGTTTATCAAATAGATTTTCATTTGTTTTTATAAATACAGCTACTTCATAAATGTAAATTGCAGGGAAGGTCAATATTTTTAATTCTTTGAAATATGGTTTACATGAATCTGGAACACGGATACCAACCATCGCACGTACACATCTTTTTTGCGCTTTGAACACTAAATCCCTGTTAGTTGCATTGCCCCAATAAATGACTGCATATCTCAGTGTCGCCGAAATATAAGCGTGGTATGCGGTCAAAAGAACTGATCGATCAACTATTTTTGATAATTTATATAAAGCATATGTGTACTGATTAACTTTATTGCATACTGTGTCTATGTGTGTTTGCCAAGACAAATCCTTATCAATCCAAAGCCCTAGAAATTTAACGCAGTTGACATGTTCAATTTTCGTCGGAAGGGTCATGGGAGCAAAAATTTGACGCGGGCGAAGTCGCAGAAACTAGTCCTATATAAAGTTTAAAGCTGACAAGATAAATCTTTCTCTTGGTTGACATGGCGTAACCTATGATAATGGGTAGACTTTGATATGGTCATATCATGGTGGGCGGGCGTGACCGACGGGACGTGGGCTAGGCTTAGAGCTTTAGTTAATTAATAACAATAGAAAAACAAAAAAAAAACACAATTCAATTCAAAAGTACAGTACTTGAGAATTGTCAAGTTCAGTCAGACAAAAACACAGAACAATTACTTTTCCGTAAATAACCTTTTCACCAACAAATGTTGAAGCCAAACAACACTGTTAATTAAAATATCCAAATCATGTTCACTAGACCTTTATAGCTTTTCATCATCATCATCATCATTATTTCCGCCGAAAGATGTCCACTGCTGGACATAGGCCTCCCCCAAGCTCCGCCACTTCAACCAGTTTTGTGCTTCCCGCATCCAGCGGATTCCTGCGGCCTTCACAAGGTCATCGGTCCACCTTGTTGGAGGCCTTCCAACTCCACGTCTTCAGGTACGCGGTCGCGACTCCAGAACCTTTCGGCCCCATCGGCCGTCAGTTCTGCGAGCAATGTGCCCTGCCCACTGCCACTTCAGTTTAGCAATTTTTCGTTTTTCTTATTTTTTTATTGCTTAATAGCTCAAATAGTAATAATTAATTAATGTTATTCTTAGCCTGGTTAAAGTTAGTACGTCAATTAGTTGACTTACGCGTCATGTGACAGTCAAAGTCTAGTTTACTATCGTGAGGTCACTGCAGTCCTTATCTGTGCATTGTTAAGTGTTTGTTCACAATTTAATTACTTGTATTTAATCTTGTTTAATTTTATGTTCTTGGTGACGCTTTTGATTCGCTTAATCACTCATTTATTGGGTGAGATGTTAATTTAATATTGTGTGTAGTCATTACTCTTGAATTCTTGACAAGACTCAACCGGTTACATTTTTTTTAGTACAGTCATCAAATTCCTAAATTCCTATGGTAGGAAATGTAGAAGTCTCGCTAGGTATGGTGTTGGGTCACGTACTACCTTAACAGTTGTAGTAACACCACTATCATCATCATGTCCCGCATAGTCTCATCCTAATTATGTTGGGGTATGACAGTGAAACTGTTAAACATTATTATCCCTTAGAAAGAGCTGGAAGTGATAGTGAGAGGAGGAGGAGATTGCCTCTGCTATGCTTCAGGCAATATTAGCCCACGTTACCCACGGACGTAATAAAATCGTGGCAGGAATTTTTCGTGCCTTTTCGGACCTTTACGTACTACTTAGTTGCACTGCATACGCCAAGAAATGAAAGTTGCATACTTCTGTTGTTTCGACGCACTGACTCACTCGCGCTGTACTCTGTTGGATTCTCTATGCTCGGTTTAACACCGAGAGTTGAAAATCCCGCGATTTGATTAAGTCTGTGGGACGTCGCCTTACTCAGGCCCCAACTCAGGGCAAATGCTTCTTATGTAGCGAAGATACGAGCACCAATCAACATACTTGCTCAAAACGGGTTGATATTATGGTTTTTTTTGTGAGTGGGAAATCATGAAATGACGTCTCCCGTGTCAGGCCGTGTCAGACTTTTACTGACTAAAACCCAAGCGTGTTCCTTCAGTTGCCCGTGAGCCAGGGCTACGGTATCTCTTTCGAACAAATCTCGCGACCCTGGCAGTGGTATATATATATGCTCGGTTGAACACGGAGAGCCGCAAAACCAGTGCTTGATAAACACCCACCACAATATTCTCACTTCCGTACAAACGTGATCTAATGAAAAGAAAACGCAAGAAATCCAAGAGCAACGTAGTTATTCACATATTACAACTCAAGAACCACATATCACTACTAGGATTACATAACTAAGGAAAACATTCGATTCGTTCGTGGGTCGAGATGTTCATAAATTACGTCTGTTAAAATAGAACCTGTTTTTATACGAGTTTTAAATGGAGATACTCTGGTATCTGGGAGCCGGACTAGTAAAAAATAACAACTTGACAGAAGTGAAAACTTAAAACTATGAAATTAGTGTTTTTATTTTTATTAAATTTTCGTATCAAATTGTGCTCATAGCTACGGAATCATATTCACTGTTATCATTGACATGTTGAAAAACGAAACTCAAAAGATACTTAAAATCGTTCAACGCGCGTTCAGAAATTTTCACTCCAAAAACGGTGGCTTCACACTGTTTATTTTTAAGGTATCTTTTCTGATAAATAATTTAGGCATACATGGAATAAGCATAGGGTTGCCAGGTCATAAAACCGAAAAGCCGGACAGACCTGCCAGTTTAGCCGGACATTTGGGTGAAAAGGCCGGACATCTCAAATGTTTTAGTCTAAACAAAAGACTAATGAGCTAATTACACTTTAAAATCTTTGTAACATAAACTAATTAATATTTCTGGTTGGGAGACACCTCCTTTAAAAGCTCATTTTCTTTTAAAATTGAGTAGTTATAACGCGGGGAGGACAGTGGTAGTGCTAGTTCGCTCGCTTGCGCTAGCTATACAAGATGAGGCGGGTGAAGACAAAAATGATCATATCTAAAAAGCCGAACAGGCCGGACACCATCTAATTTAGCCGGACATGCAACTAAAAAGCCTGACTGTGTCCGGCTTTATCCGGACGCCTGGCAACCCTAAATAAGCATGATGTCAATGCATATTGTTCTCACTTAAATTGTTTCAAAAATCAACAATCTCAATTTCTTAAAAAAAAACTTGTTTTCCGTTTTTGGTACTATGACATGTCGGAAGGCCTCCAACAAGGTGGACCGATGACCTTGTGAAGGCCGCAGGAATCCGCTAGATGCGGGAAGCACAAAACTGGTCGATGTGGCGGAGCTTGGGGGAGGCCTATGTCCAGCAGTGGACGTCTTTCGGCTGAGATGATGATGATGACATGTCGGTGTACTCACAATGCTTTCCTTTAAGAGCAATCTGTCAATCAGGGGCAAAATGTCCAATTCTCAAAATGTTCAACCGTGTCAAAATGTCCAAATCTCAATATGAATCAAATTTTGAGAATTTGACATTTTGACAACTGGACATTTTGAAAATTGAACATTTTGCCGCTGACGCAATCTGTCTTTTTTCCGAAACTATATTGCGGTTTTTGAAGTAAAAACTTCTTTAGAAGCGTTAAACAATTTTTGATAGGGGCAAAACTTATCGAGTTGGCATCATCGACATGTTCATGTAACGTGTTGTTTTTCTCCAAAGTTTTAAGTTTTCTCTTCTACGGACAGTCTCCAAGACTGCCTATTTTAATTTGCACGCAATTTACAAGCGAACATAGAACACTGCAATATCTAAATGTCAACCTGCCCCAGACATTTTAATAGCCCTGACTTTGAAAGTTCAATGTACTACTATCGGGCACACGTCTGCAACAGTCTATGAAGATAACGACATATGACTTATCATTTCTTGACATATTGCAAAAGCATTTGTAAGAAAGATGTTTACAGAAACAATAATATTTTTGTTTTGAGTTCGACTTGTAGATCAAAATCTGAAACGTCCTAGACAATTTTCAATGACAATTGAGTATAGTTTTGCTTTCTCATGGTGAATGCGCTAACGTAGCGTAATTCAAATATTTTATGAATCTTTTTTTTTTTTTCTCATTTAGTTCTAATCATGGTCTGGCAGTTTGAGCAATCTATGCGGCCTACCCAAATGTTCTTTCTTTGGTATTGTGTTCGTGAAATCGTTGAGCTCCTTAAGTTCTGAGTTGAGCTGCATGATTAGTGACAAATGCGTGCATTAACTGGGCAGGTCCACTCTGTGTGGTTCTTTCCTCAAAACACATTTTTTATACTCCAATCCATATGGTTCTCACATAATCTGACCAAGATTATATCTGAACTTTAAAAGAAACAGCGACCTCTGAGGTTGTTTCGGCCTTTCTTCTCAGAGTAGTCGGATAAGAAGCGCCGACCTCATCCGGTTTTATAAATATGATTGACGTGTAACAGTGTTTGTACAAGCTAAGCAGGTCGGAAATAAAATCGTTTATCATAAAAACTCATTCAATGGGATTAAATGAACTTAGACGGTTCTATTGATGATTAATATTTTGACCTTGCCTTTGCTTAACAACAACATAGTACGAAGTTCCAATAGGAAAAAAGGCAAGCAGTTTAAATAGGATGAGAGCAATGGTGGCAAATTCGAAGATATGTGTCATCTACCCGCACTGGGCCCGTGGTGGTATATGACAGTGTCCGTCTCATAGAGAGGAGGCCAAACAATTGGACTATTATAGGCTGATTTTGTATGTATGTATTAAATGACATGTTATTCGTTTATTCTCCTAAATATTAGGCAGAATTGTACCTACAGTACACCCACCCACGTTTGTTGCCAGTAATGTTTAAGTCCCATGTAATAGGGGGCGAGCTTATTGCCATCAACCGGGGAAAAGTCCAGACTCCGGGCTGCTATTGAGAAATTCCAGATAGATAAACCCAATTACACTTTAACCGACCTGGGAATAGATCACAGTACCTCATGCTCAGTGGTAGCGCTTACGACCACTGACCAAGGAGGCAGTGTAGATATATGTCCTACCAAGGTAGCGGCTTTTGAAGAGTTACTGTGGCCCTGGTATAGGCAACTGAAGGAACATGGGTGGGTTTGAGTCAGTAAAAGTCTGACACGCTTTTCCGCTGCACCCAGAGCGGGAGACGTCATTTGATGATTTCCCATCCACAAAAAAAGGCCTACTTTACTTTGTGCATTTAATTTCATCACCACTCTTAACTGCCATGGTGAAAATCAGAAAAAGGTAAAAAAATGTACTTAGTGTTATTTCAGGTTAAATGGATAATTTATTCCATAAATACATTATTTATTCCAAAAACATGGCCGCCAGGCAGCAACGAAATGTTCACATTTTGTATGTGTTGTCTGTCGGTCATATAGTCGGACAAGGCCTGAATGGAACAAAATGTGTCGGACACATAGTCCGACATGGCAGTTATCGTGTTAAAACCGTGAAGGATAACATCGTGAGGAGACTAACATGTCCTAGAATCAAGAAATCAAATACATGTGACATCTATCAACCCGCACTAGGCCCGCGTGGTGGATTATGGCCGAGACCGTCTCACAAAGAAGACTCCTTTATCCCAGCATATCCTTTATGAAGAGGCCAGCTGCTTAGCACTGACATACTATCGTTTCGGGGTATTTCGGCGTACGTGATATATTCTGTCTTTTTATACATTTTCCGCGTCAAATTCTTCCAGAATTTGCATGACCCGTTCTGACTCATAATTCCAGTGTAATGTAGACAAAAATACATTTCTTTGTGGTTCAGTTCATCGGCCCTCATTAACGAGTGTTTGCGAACAATTCTGTTAGCGCGTTTGAAGATGTTTAGCCAACAATACTATGCTACATTTAGCGTAGTTGTTAAATTTTGTATGAGAGCAACTATCTGTTGTTTTTTTTGTCAGTTTGTTTGACTTGAGAAAAGGTTGTGAGGTCATGAACAAAGACATCAAAAGAGTCTACATCTTGTGCCAAGATTAACGATATGACGTAGCTAGGTCCGCCACTGGCTGAACTGATCTGCACAGTATATACTAATATTATAAAGCTGAAGAGTTTGTGTGGCAGCTAATCTCAGGAACTACTGGTTCGAATTTCGAAAAAATCTTTTAGAGTTGGGTAGCCCATTTATTGAGAAAGGCTATAGGCTACACAACATCACGCTATGACCAAAAGGAGCGGAGCATCGCGGTAGCATTTGCCTATCTATTAAGGTTGACTCACTATAACTTTTTTTTATTTGAAATTATATCATAAAACTAACATAAAATTGTAAAACTGAACGGTTTGTTTGGTTGAACGTACTAATCTCAGGAACTACGTTTAGTGATGGATGGCCCAAGGGGGTTTTGCTATAATCGCCACGCTTGGCAGGCGGGTTGGCGATCGCAGTATGTTGGTAAAATACTTAGAGAACGCTGCTGCCCATTCTCTAGTATCTAAGTCCCTTAATCGCCTTTTACGTCACCCACGGGAAGAAATGGAGTACCGCTATTATTTACGTCCGACAGCACACCGCATCGAACTTTTCAATTATCAATGCAATTTTCAGACTACCTCTAATGAACGAATTTCTTGTTCTGGCGATACCTGAAGGCTATTTAGCTCCCCAGTGTATTCCAACCCACATGAGGTTGACTAAGGATATTTTCGTAACCTAGACGCTACATAAAAGTATAGCATCAAGTGATTAGTATTCCACACAAGTGGGCATGCTCAGTTGGCGGAAATGGATAACCAATGCATGCCGAATGAGCAGGAAATTCTATGCGTCTGGCCATGCTAAAATGATAGCTATACAAAATTGATTTGGTATTTCAAAACATTTTATCTGCTCTCTTGTGGTAAAATTAGAATTAAACTTGGTGGACGTGGTAACGGCAGCGACTTACGAGTTGTAAGTTGAAGGCACTTTACTTTTTGGAAATTATTTCATCACCATTGCTCTCAAAACGGTGACCTCCTCTCGGTGAGAGGGAGTGGGCTATAAATCCACCACGCGGGCCCAGTGCGGGTTGGTAGATGTCACATGTCTTCGAATCTTTGGTTTTGAACTTTTGAGACATGCCGATTTCCTCACGATATTTTCGTTCGCCGTTTTGAGAGCAGTTGTGTCTATCCACTACAAAATATTGACACACAGAGATCTCTCAAAAGGACAATGACCAGTGAAGATAAAAGTGTCATACCAACACCCAAAACAGTTTATTAAACATTACAAATATACAACTCGACCTGCCAGTGTTATGATAACTTTCATGAATACAGAAACAAAGTCATTGACCGTGATTATCTATATATTAATACGTGAAGCGAAAACTTTGGATCCCTTTTTACGAAAATTGGGCGGACGGAGGAGTATGAAATTTCGCACACTTATAGTTTATACAGAGAAGAAGTGACGAATGCTAATATTTTTTTTTAATTATGCGTTAAAATACATTATTTTCAATAAATAACACGTTACACACACTACTGTTCATTACCGTGTATCTAATACACACATGCATAGCTGTTCTTTTGTTTATGGTCCAAATCTGTCTTTATTATTTTGTGCAGTGTTACCAACACCCAGAAATATTTACCCCTATAGCTAAAGTTAAAAACCCCTAAAATTGCCACAATTACTTAAAAAAAATCCGCTAAAAAATTATAACGAAAATAACCAACGAATGTTCAGTAATCATAGTAATAATATTTGTCTATATTTATTACACGACATTTGTTAATCATTCACTCTGCATTCTTAGTATCGAGGACCCGTACTAGAAGTCGCTAATACTTTTATTGTAATCAAAAACACAATGAGAAATGTAAGATGGCAAAAAATCCCTAAGAATAACCCTAAAGATGGAACGCCCCTAAAAAATCTCAATCCTCTTATTTACCCCCTAAATTTGGGAAAACCCCTAAGTTGGTAAGCCTGATTTTGTGTCTGTAGTCTTACTGAATGTCAAGTATTGTATATAGGTAATAAATTAATTTTATAGATATAAAACCTATTTCATTTTTAAAATCTATGATCATATTGAGAATATGTCTTTAATATTATTTGTATTAGCGACGATAGGAATTTAGTTTAGATTTATAAGAAATATTTTTTGTGGTTTTATGGGGAGTGTCAAGTATGGCATTAGTAAGTTTCCCATACAAAACTTAGTGTCGTGTGCAAACTGTAGAGGTTGTATGCCTCACGATTGTACAGACTGGTCATAGATTGTACAGGCTGGTTATAATTATGACATTTGGAACCATCATAATTAATTAAAAATAATAGGGAAAATTCTATAAAAACAGAACAAATTTCTGTGATAATTCATTCCATATTGTTCCATATCCAGAAGTTAAGAAGTATTAAGAAAATAAAAAGAGAGTCCTGAAGAAGTATTCTTTACTCATTACACCTACGTTCTGGTCCTGGCCATCAGCATCCCGCCAGCGAACCCTCTCCACAGTAGTACAGCGTCAACAATTTGTCTATACTGAATGTCAAATATAACCATATTATTTTTTTATATTTATTATTTTCTATATTTTTTCATTTAATAATGTATTTCTATTCAAATGAAGTACGGTCGAATTTCGACCAATGGGCGATCACTAGTAAATAATTAATTACAAAACTATTTATCAATGTCGCCCCGGATATTAGACGTAACGAAATAGGTTACAGATAAGACAAGCTGAAAATATTGTATTTAATCACAGATATTACCTACGGCTAATCAGAATTCTGTAGACACAATTTGTCAAAGTGGGGGATTAAAGACTCATCCGACACCCAGTGCGAGTGCGGTACGTCTGATCAGACCATAACCCACCCGCTGGAGTGTCCCAAGTGCCCGTTCACCTGCACCTCAGATGATCTCACAAATGCCACTGATGCAATAAACGTGGCCACTGCTGGGACATGGGCATCCTCTCAGTCAGAAGGCTATAATTCACCACGTGAGCCCAGTACGGGTTGGTAGATGTCACATGTCAATGAATTTTCGGTTCTATGACATGCCGGTTTCCTCGCGAAGTTGTCCTTCACCGTTTTGAGAGCAGTGGTGATGAAATTAGATACACAAAGTGTAGCGCCTGTCTGTGTTCGAACCCACAACACAAGGGGCTGATGCCAGCAAGGGCGAATTGACAATTAATTCGTCGCCATTGCTCTCAAAACGGTGAAAGAAAACATCGTGAGAAATGTCCTAGAAACAAGAATTCAAAGACATGATAAACCCGCTCAGGACACGCATGATGGACTACGAGGTCCACTCCGTCTCACAGAAAAGAGTCCTATGTCCCAGCAGTGGGAATATAATAGGCCGATTACACTACGCCTTGTAATGAATACCAGGGTGCTTACTCTTGATTTTAATTCCGATCGATTGACATTGGAATTTTGACGTTTCGTGTTCTTAAGTTCGACGCTAGTGCCAAAATGTGTTTTAAAAATCGGGTGTCCATTTTGGAGAACTAAGTGGAATCGAGATCGGGCGTTGTTGTTGTTCCGATGTTGACACTATTGTTTTCAAGAGTACCGAATGACGTGTATGCAAAATTAACATTTGAATCGTATTGGCTTTAGATTGGAATTAAAATTAGGTTGACGAGTAAGCCGCCTGATGTTCGTGAATGAAATAACCTTGGATCGAACAAGTGTGAACGCGGTCTGGTGCCGCCAGACCGCGTCGAAAAGTAAACATACCTTTCATTATCATTTTTCAATGAATATTTATGAGTGAGAATATTGTGCGCCATTTAGCACATGGCGTGTGTGACATAGCCAGTCTTTGCAATTTCTTTTTAACCGACAAAGACAAAAGGAGGCAGGGTCGCAGCATTATGCTGAGCGATGGCCGTTTTTCATGGATGTGACGCATGTTTTACTCCAGCTTTTTTATATTTTTGTTGTTTAATCTTTTTTGCGTCATGTTTACCGCAAAATAATTTCAATAAAATTCTTTTCTCCTTTCTAGGAAGTTCTCTCCATTTACATTTTCTTAAATTGTGTACAGTGTACGTTTTGTATTGTGAACCGATTTTCAATACAAAAAAAAATGTACAGGGTATACCAGAGGGAATTATTTTGATTGGGTATTTTTTGCGTTAGCTTCGATAATATGATGAAGTTCGAATGCTCAATGTCATTTACATATCAAGTATGAAAGTAAAAAAAAAAAAACGACACTTGGTAGCATATAATATTGTTTGAAACTATCTGTGTATGAATTATATTTACGTCCGGCACCACACGCGCCACGGACACGGTTGTTTTATATTTATACTATGTAATCATATTTGTGTTATAAATTGAAAATTAGCTTTCCTTATCTCTCTATACAGCAGAGTTTTTCTTCTAACCAATGGATTTCGACTCTCGATTTTGGTTCAACTATTTATTTACAACTATCTATATCCTTGACATTACCCGCACAATATATTATACAGTACATTCTATAATGGTTAAGTCAATCAGAACTAGTGATGTGCTGCATAACCACAGCGGCTGTCCGAGGGAGAAGAAAGATCCGTATCTGTATTTTTTGGCGGATCTTTTACCTTATTAATTTACAATACGTAGATAAAATTCTATATAAGGTGTAGGTATCTATTCATACACGAAATATTTTAAGGGGTACACCTGTAGGTGGTAAAGAAAGTATAGAAGCAAAAAGAAATTTTTATCTAAACGTTTTTGAATTTTCGTAATTATTATAATTTTAAAACTACTTGAGACGTTTTGCATAAAACCTTTACTCCAAATTCTTTGAATGGCCCGCCTGACGCTGCGAGGGCGACGAACGGACGGCACGAGCATGGCCGCGGTGTCTCAGGCCGTAAAAATAAGAAGGAGCCAGTATTTCTTATGTGCGTCAAATAATTTTTAAATATTTAATTTAAAAAAAAAACCTTAGAAAATTTTTTTTTTTCGTTGCTGTCTCTTCTTTACCACCTACAGGTGTACGTCTTTAAATATTTCGTGTATGAATAGATACACCTTATATGTAGGTGAGAAACGATTAAATTCCATTCGTATTCCTTTTTATTTCTTAAAATTAAATATTTAGTGACTAAACTGTAAACAAAACAAACGAAAACATGTCCTGTCAAACAAAGCGTCAAGTGGCGTCAACTATCATTTCAAGGACACGCGCATCGACACGGATTGAGTAAGAAAATTTAGATCCGTTTCTGCGGATCCTGACAAATATCCGTATTGATAAATGATTTTATTTCTGTAAGTAGGTTTGAAAACACTTTTAGACGTCAATCATATTTATTATAAAAGTATAAGAGGTCAACGTTTCCTAACCGACTATTCTGAGAAGAAAGCCCGAAACAGAGGTCACAGTCTCTTTTAAAGTACAGACGTAATCTTGGTCACATTATGTGAAGACCAAATTTGGATCCATACCCGCGGATATACATTTTTAACGACCACATCACTATACAGTACATTCTAGTCAATTCGTTGGTTATCACTCCAGTGTCTGTGAGGACCGGTCGTAATTCTAGGTCTGAAATTTACAACGGGCGACTGATAAGAGTTGATAGTAGGCTATTTCTGTCAGAGCACACATTGTATTGATTTGACGTTCAAATAATTTTGTTATATGGTATTACTGGTGATAGCTCCGATAAAAGGTTTATTGTTGTGTAACTTTTAAACTGAAAGGATTTATGTATTTATTACGTGTGGTGTCTGTCGGACATAAAGAATAGCACCGTGTCGTAAAAGGCGACTAAGAGACTTACTAGAGAATGGGCAGCAGCGTTCTCTATGCATTTTACCACCATACTGCGATCGCCAACCCGCCTGCCAAGCGTGGCGATTATGGCAAACCCGCTCTTTGGGAAGGCCTATGCCCAGCAGTGGACGTCATTCGGCTGAAATGATGATGATGATTAAACAGGCACTAAGTTTACTCTTTCTTTGCTTACAATGAATAAGGTAGGTATACAGATAAGTATAGGTGCTTGTGGCAGATCGATCGATCAGGTTAAGCAACCCTTGCCGCGGTCAGTTCGTGGATGGGTGAACATCTTTACATACAAAGACCCCTCCGTGCCTCGGAAAGCACGTTAAGCTGTTGGTCCCGGCTGTCTTTTGTGGATCTTTGACAGTCATTACGGGTCGTAAGAAGCCCGAAAGTCTAACAACAGCTGCATCCGGTAAGACTTGAAGCCGAACCCAACACACTTGAGTAAAGGCTAGATAGATGATGATGAATACTTTTATTATAAAAGATAATATATATATATAGTATACCATTGGTTTAGAAGGAAGTACAAGCAAATATAACTATGAATAATATTGAATTATTTATTTAAATAAAACTACAATAATAATATTTGCCGTCAAAACACATACTGTAAACCATTTTCCTGTTAACCGTTAAATATTTTTATCTGTAAACAATTTAATTAATTAACTGTAAAACATAATAGATGCGTATTTGTAACTTCAGAAAATTAGGAAGACTCTAATAATTTATTTAAAACTTAAACCAGAGCGACTACTCGCTAAGGGAGTTACATCGGCTTAGGGCATGCAACATTACAAGATTCCACCTGCGGCTTAGGTCGATAAAAATTTTATGTCCTTCCCCAGAGTTTAAAGAATCCCCATTCCAAATTCCATCAAAATTATCCGGCCCAGCCGTTTGAGATATTAACGAAAACAAAATTTTCCTTTTTATAATATTAGTAGACAAGGTAATAAAGATTGAAAGATACGAATAAACCGCGACGGCACAAAATCGAGAACAACCGGTTTAGAAAAATATCTATTTTAATCAACACGTAGGTATCAAGCTGTCTAACGTCTTCATATCCACGTGCATCAAAACTATTTCTTTATGAATCAAAATCATCAATATATCCAACACTTGACCTTGGAACCTTGCCAAAAGTTGAAAAAATAACACAAACGGAACGATCACTTTCAATTTCAAAAGTCAATACACTGCAATATAAACAAAGGATTTATTTACCAAGTTCATCCACCGGAACAGCGCTCAGCGGCTCCATAGCCATCATTAACCACAACAAACTACAACCACACACAGGAAAACAAAAGGAATATCCAACAAAAAAAAAACAACACTTGTAGAATTACAACTGCGTAAAAAGGCACTGATAATTCCGAGCGAGACGACCGTCCACCGTGACGGTCTGCGCGGTACTGGCTTCGAAGTTCGAATTGAGAACGCGTGGACTGGTGAGTAAACAAAGCGATAGGTATTGCGCCGGCGCACGTTGTTAACACACAATAAGTCTGATAGTCACAGAAGGTTTGCTTCACGGAAAGTTATAGCTCTGACGCGCTCTTGTTTTTCTACGTCAAACAATAGTTTTGACGTAGAAAAACAAAAATATAATTGATGCACAAAGTGCAGCAACTCGTGTTTGGTTTCGATGACAAATGCAATGCATAAAGAAAGCTGCTTTTCTTTCAATCTCATTGTTAGCCGAGATACAAAGGAGATTAGGAACGTAACAATATCGAGGCGGGAATCTAGCGTGCACTTGATCTTCAACAGCGGAAAATAGAACAGTGTGCTCTTTAGACGCGCTGAGCCTTTTTTTAAGTATCGTGGTGGAAATCCTGATAGACAGACCCCTCCGCCCTGGGGTAGGCGGAGGGGTCTGTCTGACTCCTACTGACTTAAACCATCCCGGTGTTCCGTCCCACATCTACGTCGGTGACCACAGGACCGCGCTGGGCCTTGCCTTCCTCAAGCTTTGGGCTATCAAATACAAAAGAGATTTTTCTAAATTCGACGGGCAGTTTCATAGATTATCGCGTTCAAACAAAAAAACAAGCTTTATCATTAGTATCATAATCATTTCAGCCGAAAGATGTCCACTGCTGGAAATAGGCGTCCCCCAATTTGGTGGGGGGTTTGCCATAGTAGCCACGCTTGGCAGGCTGGTTGGCGATCGCAGTATGATGGTACTAACTTGTATAATGGTAATGGCTAATAATGGTATAATAGTATATGGTGGATAAGAAGACATGCAGCGCATGCGGCAACATCTGTTGCAGCAGGATTGAGTAGAAATAAAATGGTGTGTAATTATAGAAGCATATGTGCAGCAGTAGATTACTATAGGCTTATAAATGATGATGAAGGGCAAGTAGATCATTGTGACTTAGTATCATTCGTAAAAAGCTTAAGTGGGACTGAACCGGACATGTGAGCCGGATGTCTGATGACAAATGGGCTAATAAAACCACCAATTGGGTCCCACTTAAAGCAAGACGACATCGCGACAGGCCGAAACGAAGATGGCGGGACAAGCTTAATTCCTATCGGAAGCACTGGCCAGCACTTGCAAAAGACAGAATTCTGTGGAAAAGGGAGAGGGAGGTCTTTACCCTGCAGTGGGGCAATACAGGCTAGTTAGATTAGATAACATCAAGGATGGATAATAGATAGTACGGTAGTAAGCCTAAAATGGTTTGTCCGCATTCGGACGTCCTGTGAAGGAGTAATGTCAGCATAATTGAGGAAGATCTAATGCGTCGACAGATGCACTGTTCTGGACGTATTGTGATGATGCCTGACGAGGAGATGGGTAAGCGCATCTTTTCTGAACCCAAGGAAGGTAACAAGGCGGCCATCTCCTTAGATACAAAGACGTTTAGAAAAGACATATGAAGAGATGCAATATATCTTTATATAATTATACTTTACGTGTGTATGTCACTGAACTCCTCCTAAATGGCTGGACCGATTTTGTTGAAATCTTTTGTGTGTATTTAAGTGACTCCCTGGATGGTTTTGATTCACAATTGGACCCGATAGGTGGCGCTGCGATCGGGTTCAAGGAAACAGGACAGGGTCTGTCCGGTCAGCTAGTATCGTATTGATATAGATCCCTCTTGGTTGAGATGAGATGGCACCTGCTTGGATGCATCTGGTGAAAATAAACTGTTTATGACTTTAAAGAGCAGTGGAGATCTCTCCTCCACTCGACAGTAGGCGAGATCACCTCAAGAGTAAACCACACTTCAACATACAATTTCATAACCATAATGATATTCTACCGTTTCCGCACTATGCACGTACGCACGACGACAAATCAAGATATACAATTCCAGTATAAGCCGACTTCTGATTGTACGTAAAATGTATACAATGCGAGCTCAGCTTCAACTGGAAATGTGTAGCTTGATATGTAGCCGTGTGTACGTTTGCAGTCAAGATTTGGCTACAATAGCCACATAAGAGCCCACGCCTGTAGGCTGTAACTCATTGTGGTCGGAATCAAAAATAGTCAGTGCAGAAGTATGAACACATAGTCTTTATTAGTGATGTGCTGGATCGTTAATAATGTATATTCGCGGATACGGATATTTGGTGTCAAGATCCGCGAATACGGATACGGACTTTAACTTTCTGACTCAATCCGTGTCGATGCGCGTGATCTTGAAACGATAGTTAAGTTAGTTAGTATTTTAATCATGGTTCCTCTCAACCAAAGCACCTGCCATCTAATCTCTTCACCACCCTTGGTTGACTGGTAGAGAATGCCTAAGGCATTAAGTCCGCCTTTGTACCATTTTGTGTGCGAGAAGTTTAAATAAATAAATAAATACATAAATAGTTAACGCCACTTGACGCTTTGCTTTATTGACTTACATTGCGCGCGTCTATCTTTTGTTTTGTTTTTAGTTTAGTCACTAAATATTTGATATTAAGAAATTAAATATGATCTGAATGTAATTTAATAGTTTTTCTTTGAAAAATAGTAAGAATACCGTTTATTTGGACATAGTACGAAAAACACAAAATAAAACAACATTAAAAAAAAACTTTACTACCTAATCACATATTACATAGAATAATATCTATGTACTAAAAATTAATAAGGTAAAAGAGATCCGCTAAAAATTTACGGATACGGAACTTTCTCCTCCCTCGGATATCCGCGGATACGGTTACGGATATCCAGCACATCTCTAGTCAGAACAGGAGTATGAAGAGATAGTCTTCATTTATATAATCGTACCTTCTGTTTCATATTGCACGATATTATAACGAATAGGTGATTGTTCTTTGTAGAAGCTACTCGATAATGGGACGACATTCTAATAATCTGTGTGGCTAAATTTAGCCGCTGTAACGTGTTTACTCGAGTTACTGATGTTGTTAGGAAATTCATCTGCGTAATTTTATTGAAAAATTCTTTTTTCTCGTGGGTAGCATATTTATTGAGGAAGGCTATCCACACTAATATTATAAATCTGTCTGTCTATCTGTCGGTCTGGCTGTCTGTCTGTCTGTCTCGCTTTCCTGCTAAAACTCCTGAACCGATTTAAATGAAATTTGGTACACAGATAGTTTAGAGCCTGAGAAAGGACATAGGCTACTTTTTATCCCGGTAGTACGTTCCCGCGGGATAATTTCCCACCTCCACGCGGGCGAAGCCGCTGGCAAAAGCTAGTAGGCTATATAACATCACGCTTCGACTAATAGGAGCAGTGCAGAAATGAAAAATGTTGCAAAAACGGAGAAAAAATAAAACGAAATTTAACGCGGATGAAGTCGCGAAAAGAAGCTAGTAAAAAATAAAAACAACAACAATTTTACGTGTGTATGCACGTCGACTTAAATATGTAAGGAAGCAATGGATAGGACATAAGTTAATACTTTTAATGTTGCTATTCTTAGGTCATCATTTCGGCCGTATGACGTCCACTGCTGGACATAGGCCTCCCCAAGCTCCGCCACTTCGACCGGTTTTGTGCTTCCCGCATCCAGCGGATTCCTGCGGCCTTCACAAGGTCATCGGTCCACCTTGTTGGAGGCCTTCCAACACTACGTCTTCCGGTACGCGGTCGCCACTCCAGAACCTTTAGGCCCACCGACCATCTGTTCTGCGATCAATGTGCCCTACCCACTGCCACTTCAGTTCAGCAATTCTTAAAGTTGTTATTCTTAGGTAAAGATTTGTTATTCTGTCATGTGAAAGTTATTTAAAGACTTTTTTATTCTCATCTAAGGTTTGTTTTCGAAATGACAATAGATGCTGTTCGTTATATGAAACATTCATATCAAATATTTTTTTCTTTCTTTGACGTATGGCTTATTTGTCTAGTAGACATGCAAGGCGTGGGATTTTACATAGATCTACATCTGCCTACCAAAATCAAAATCAAAAGTCATTTATCGAATCGAATTTTATGGATGAAGTCATCGGAAATGAATGGATTTTAATTTAATTTTAATTTTAATTAATGGATCATCTGGATTATGAATTATTAATTTAATGTATTTAATTTGTGTGTTGTATAATATTGATATTTTTATCTTTTGTATTAATTTAAAATAATTTATTATTTATAATGTACGTATGACATTGTATTTATAATTTGATCATTTTAATGTTGTTGCCTAATATGGGTTTTGTTACCTGAAATAAACGATTTTCTTTTTTTTTTTTTTTTTCAAACTAGGCTGAGAGTCAGCACGTTTTGAACGTCAAAGTTACATAAGACAGTCCCCCAAAACGCCCGCCCTTCACCACTTCCTAGTGCTTTAGCTGAGAAGAAGAAGTGGCGGAACTAACTCCCCAGCAGCACAGCTGTCTGTTAAGTTAGATGAACTTGATTCTATCCCCTATGATTTACCCTTTTCTTAACTACGTTGGGGTCGGCTTCCAGTCTAATCAGATGTAGTTGAATCAGTATTTTACATGGAGCGACTGCCATCTGACCTTCAAAGAGCCATCAGTAGGGACTGATCATTTCTTAGCTGCCACGGCTTATTTTAATTTCTGAATTGTTATTTTATTTTTGTTTTAATTACAGACGCTTTTAATTTGCACGTCTTTTTACATAGTTTTCACATTGATAATTTCAACATAAATGATGTTTATATATAACTCTACTGTACGTGTGTATGTCACTGAACTCCTCCTAAACGGGTGCGTCTCATAACGTATAAACTCATTTGGTCTAATTTCATTTTATTATCGTTCATAAGATATAATCAACGTGAGATATACCAACTGTTGATATAATTTCTTTCCATATAACATTTATTTATTCTAAAACTTAATTATTATAACGTTGTTTGATATAACGTTTATGTAATCTAAAATCATTTGGTCTAACGTTTAATACGTATATTGTTCGGATAGGTTAGGTTAGAAGGCTAAGGCGGGAGCGAAGCGGAGCGGAGCTCCCGCCCTAGCCTTCGTGGTTATTTTTTTTTAAACCACCCAGAAATTAATAGGAGCCCCGCGAAGCGCGGCTCCGTCGACCTATCTTAGCGCAGGTGGCAATCAGTTACTAGTTATGTTTAATATCTACTTAGGTTACTATTCATATTAGACCAAATAAGTTTTATATGTTTTGAGTGGTATGTCAAACGATGTTATATTTAATGTATATTACGTCAAACGATGTTATATTTAATGTATGTTATGCTTATAAAAATTAGTTATTTTAAAATTATATCAATCGTTCATTATATTAACTAATCGCTATATTAAATAAAATTATAGGTTCCGTTGTTATATGTCGTTAATATTAGAGATTTTGTTGTTATATCATCTATTACTTACCCCTCCTAAACGGCTGGACCGAATTGAATGTTTTTTTTTTTTTTGTATTCGTTTGGGTGGCACCCTGGATGGTTTAGATTCACTATTGGACCCGGTAGGTGGCGCTGCTATCGAGAGAGATCGATAAATCCACACTAATATTATAAATGCGAAAGTAACTCTGTCTGTCTGTCTGTCTGTCTGTCCCGCTTTCCTGCTAAAACTACTGAACCGATTTAAATGAAATTTGGTACACAGATAGTTTAGAGCCTGAGAAAGGACATAGGCTAGACTTTATATCCCGGTAGTATGTTCCCGCGGGATAATTTCCGACCTCCACGCGGGCGAAGCCGCTGGCAAAAGCTAGTATTGTATAATGTTGAAAACAATTTAAAAGAGTAACTAACGGTGTAGTTTCTTTCCCATTCTTCTCCATACGAATCTACCTTTTGGAAGGGACGACTGTGATCAATTCTATTGTAATTTAAATGTTGACGTTCAAAATTGCCTATCTATACTAATATTATAAAGCTGAAGAGTTTGTTTGGTTGAACGCGCATATCTCAGGAACTACTGGTCCGAATTGAAAAAATATTTTTGTGTTGGCTAGCCTATTTATGGAGGAAGGCTATAGGCTATATAACATCACGCTATGATCAAAAGGAGCGGAGCAGCAACGAAAAATGGACGAAAACTGTCAGACAATTCAACGTCAACAAGATAGGCGACGGGGAGGGTGGGGAAACAAAAATTTGACGCGGATGAAGTCGTGGGCAGAAACTAGGTTGAAATAAATGCTTTGAGACTTTGACTTTGAAAAAGGCAGAAAAACTGACGCAACAACTCTCCTGCAGCACAGCTGACTGTTCATCCTCAGAGAAAGTGGTAGAACAGCCTATACTTAGCCAGGAGTTTATGACCTCATTACGAACCAGTAATCTTGGAATTGTATCTTATATTTAGTGCAACACAATTTTCAGGGAATTCATTTGTCAGTCAGGTGACTCATTCGAGATAAACTTGTTTTGTTTCCATTTTCTTGAATCGTATCTACTTTGGATACATTCTCTATTTATATTCTTGATATTTCGAGAAAGTATTTCGCAGTACGCGTAGCATGACCGCCATAGAAACGGAATTTGTCGACGAAAGAGAAGACAAAATGATAGATTGTGTCGTAGAAAAATTGTGTAAAACTGAAAAGAAGAGATGTTTTTATTCTTCAGTCGACAAGAGTACGATGTCAAGTATGATGACTATTTATCTGATGAGATAGAAACATTTTTACAATTTTAAAATACATAAGGAACTTTTTTTGTTCTTGTTAGAATAGACATAGAATTGGTCATGCTACGCCGGCAGGTAGGAACTTTATTTCGACTTTAGTATATAGTATATACTAGCTTTTTGCCAGCGGCTTCGTCCGCGTATCTTTTTGCCAGCGGCATCGTCCGCGTATCTTTTTGCCAGCGGCTTCGTCCGCGTATCTTTTTGCCAGCGGCATCGTCCGCGTATCTTTTTGCCAGCGGCATCGTCCGCGTATCTTTTTGCCAGCGGCATCGTCCGCGTATCTTTTTGCCAGCGGCATCGTCCGCATATCTTTTCGCCAGCGGCATAATCGTCCGCGTATCTTTTTGCCAGCGGCTTCGTCCGCGTATCTTTTTGCCAGCGGCATCGTCCGCGTATCTTTTTGCCAGCGGCATCGTCCGCGTATCTTTTTGCCAGCGGCTTCGTCCGCGTATCTTTTTGCCAGCGGCATCGTCCGCGTATCTTTTTGCCAGCGGCATCGTCCGCGTATCTTTTTGCCAGCGGCATCGTCCGCGTGTCTTTTTGCCAGCGGCATCGTCGGCGTATCTTTTTGCCAGCGGCATCGTCCGCGTATCTTTTTGCCAGCGGCATCGTCCGCGTATCTTTTCTTTACATAGTATAAAACAAAGTCGGTTCCCGCGTCTGTACGCTTAGATCTTTTAAACTACGCAACGGATTTTAAGGGGCACACCTAGTGTGACAGCCTAAAAAAAGTCATTTTTGGGAATTAAGAAAAATAAAAGTAGTGAATCAATCGTTTTAAAATTTTGAGGGCATATTTATACATGTTTAAAGAATACACAGTAAAATTTTTGAAATAAAATATTAAATATTTTTGAAATGACACGCGACCTCCGGCGGCGCCAAAAAAAAAGGTCCCCCACGGCTGGAGTGATTGCAGCCTTCTCCGTTGATAAAACCCCAAAAAAAAATCTCGTTAAACTAAAACATATTGTCTGTACGATGACCCTCAGGCGAACAAAAGAATCAAAAATTGACAAAATGGCGGCATGTTGAAAAAAAAAAAAGTTAAATTTTACCCAACATTTTGGTCGTTTTTGGCCTGTCAAAATTCGATTTTTGATCAGATCAAAATACTGGAGGGTCATCGTATGCAGAACTATATAGAAAAGATGCAAAAACAATTTGATAGCGATCGGATCATTTGTCTCCGAGTAATCACTCCAGCAAATTCGAAAAATTCTGTTTCGAGAAAAACGCGTTTAAAGATAAAATGATCGTTTTCACTGTTATAAATGGATTAAAATCATACTTATAGCTAATCTGCTATTCCAGGCCCATATAATTCACCTTCCTCTTCCTCAAAAAGTGCTTGTTGAGCTGAAGAAGCGAAATCGATTTTTTGAAAATTTCACACTAGGTGTGCCCCTTAATGCGGTTTTCATCAATAGACAGAGTGATTCAAGAGGAAGGTTTATATGTATAATACGCGAGCGAAGCCGCTGGCAAAAGCTAGTTATATATATGTATACCTACGCTTCTTCAGACAAGCGCGACATGACGGCGCGATGCGACATGTATGGAACAATTTTGATGAAGATTTCATAGAAATTGTTCTACGTGAGTCGCGTCGCGCCTGTTTGTGGGTGCCTTAAACCATACCTATTCTAGAACCACTCAAAAAAAAAAAAAACAGATAATGGTTTCAATAAGGTCAGTCAGAAAGAAAGATGAAGCTAGTTATTATTAAACTTAAACCATTTTTACAGGCACTTTTGAATTGTCAAAGTCAATCAGAAAGATAAAGCTAGTTGCCCATTCCAAAGCGCAGTAGGTACTTATGGAAAAGAATGGGCAATAAACTCCATGGACACTCTTCTGAAACAAAATATTGGTATTATACAAGTTAAAATTATACACATGATAACAATGTAGAAAGACGCGCACGTTAAAAGCGTTCGTAAAAACAATTCCGGAATCAAAATAAGCCGTGGCAGCTAAGACATGAGCATATCCCCAAACAAATGTATTAACCTTGTCCCCAAAGACTCTCCAGAGTTTATTAAGGAAACATTATTTCGTGACATGTTCACAATCAGCTCAGCGGAGACACTGACCGATCGAGGTCAAATTCGCGAATTGTCTGCCCGAAATAACAAGGAACTTGACCGGGAGACGAGAGCTTGGTCACGTAGACCGAGGCTGGGACGGTTATACCGAGATTAGAGGAGCCTTTTCGGCCTTGCACAGGTGTTGCCAAGAAAAAAGAGGACTATAATTTTGTCAAGTATGTATGTATGTTCATCTGTTTTCTCATAATCCTACAAATCCTACTAATATTATAAATGCGAAAGTTTGTATGTAATGTATGGATGTGTGTAGGGTTGCCAGGTCTTAAAACCGAAAAGCCGGACAGACCCGTCAGTTTAGCCGGACATTTGGGTAAAAAGGTCTGAGATCTTTAATTATTTAATCTTAAAACAAAATTAAACAAAAAACTAATGAATTAACGTTAAAATAAATAAGTAACATAAACGAATTAATATTTCTGATTGGCAGTCAGATGCTTTAAAAGCTAATTTTCTTTTTAAATTGAGTAGTAATAAGGCGGGGGGACAGTGCTAGTTCACTTGCTTGCGCTAGCGATACAAGGTGCGGTGGGTGGATCTGAAACCAATGCAAAATGATCAAATTTGAAAAGCCTAACAAAAACCGGACAGGCCGGACACCGTCTAATTTGGCCGGACACACAACCAAAAAGCCTGACTGTGTCCGGCTTTATCCGGACGCCTGGCAACCCTAGATGTGTGGATGTTTGTTACTATTTCACGCAAAAACTACTGAACGGATTTGGATGAAATTTGGAATACAGTTAATTTATAACCTGGATTTACACATAGGCTACTTTTTATCCCGGTGGTACGTTCCCGTGGGACATTTTCCACCTCCACGCGGGCGAAGCCGCTGGCAAGAGCTAGTAACTAATATGATGGTTGTTATGGTATGATTACGTGGTACGGAGGAATGAAGAAAATGTCGTGAAGAAAGTATTGAGTATGAATGTCTATGAGGGAGACCAAAGAAACGATGGACGGACTTTGTGAATTATGATATGGATAGAAAGGGTGTGACTACTGAGATGACGACTAATAGAGAAGTGTGGAAGAAAAAGACAAGTTGCACCGACCACAAATAAATTGGAATAAGGACAGGGGAATATCCATACTAATATTATAAATGGGAAAGTGTGTGTGTCTGTTTGCCCGTCTTTCAAGGCAAAACGGAGCGACGAATTGACGTGATTTTTTAAGTGGAGATAGTTGAAGGGATGGAGAGTGACATAGACTACTTTATAAAAAAAAAAAACTTTTTTAGGTGGCTGGGGTGAACTTAGAAAAGACGTGCTTTTTCCATGGACAATTGTATGTAGCATGTTCGCGTGTGTCCAATGCCCAAAATCTTTACATTCTATCCCCAAATAGAAAGACATATAATATCGTCCACAGTAGCGTAATAAAATAACATTCTGTTCTTCTCTTCTCTGTTCTAAATCAGAAAAGGGGAACCGTGTTACCCCGAATTTAACGCGAGCGAAGCCGCGGGCAAAAGCTAGTCTATAATATGACCATCTTTACATACCAAGACCCTTCCGTGCCTCGGAAAGCACGTTAAGCCGTTGGTCCCGGCTGTCTTTCGCAGATCTTAGACAGTCGTTACGGGTCGTCAGAAGGTCGAAAGTCTGACAGCCAGTCTTCCCGTGTTATCCAACTAACTAACTCGGTTGTGGAGGTCAGATAGGCAGTCCCTCCATGTAAAATACTGATATTCAGCTGATGAAGGGCAGAATGAAGATGTAACTAATATGACAAATGAGGTATCAATGGACCTGCCAGGGTCGCGAGATTCGTTCGAAAGAGTTACCGTGGCACTTGCATATGGGCAACTGAAGGAACACGGGTGGGTTTTAGTCAGTAAAAGTCTGACACACCCTTCCTCTCCTCCCAGAGCGGGAAAAGTCATTTGATGATTTCCCATCCGAAAAAAAAACGTTATCAGTGGAAGCGTGTTGATCGTCCTCTGGTTATAGGCTATGTGACATCACATTCAATTGAATATGGCGCCCTCTAGAGAGACAAAGTCGTGAACAATTTTTTTTATGATACCGTTTTTCGTTTTGTTTATCAAATGAAAGGGAAGGGAAAATGAAAGCACATTTCAAATAAATATCTATTGTTAGTTAATCTCAAAATACATTTTGACCTAAAATAAGTTTGGGCAACTGCCCGACGATTGATGCCGGGAGATTTGTATATAAAATGCTAGATGTGTACGTATGTAAACATTTCGCGGCGAGATTTTATTCCGCACTAGCTTCTGCCCGCGACTTCGTCCTCGTCAAATTTTTGCTCCCCTGACCCTTCCCGTCGCGTCGAATTGCCTGCCAGTTTTCCAACCAGTTTTCGTTGCTGCTCCGCTCTTTTCGATTGTAGCGTGATGTTATATAGCCTATAGCCTTTCTCAATAAATAGGCCATCCAACAGAAAAATATTTTTCAATTCGGACCAGTAGTTCCGAGATTAGCGCGTTCAACCAAATCGATGCCGCGCCGATTGAGACAACGAAAATTTTATCCTTTTTATAGGGTCATACAAATGTATTAATCAGTTAGCTTTAATAAACAAATCCAGCATCTTGACTTGGCTCGAGGTTATCGACATGTGGGATGTTTACTCAGCGATCATTGTACCGATAGTCGTCGCTGCCAATGGTTTGATAGCCAAGAGCCACGACCAACAAACACCTTTTTTTTCTTTTTTTGTGGGTTGGAAACTTGGAAATCATCAAATGACGTCTCCCGCTTTAGGGTGGAGCGGAAGGGCGTGTCAGACTTATACTGACTAAAACCCACCCGTGTTCCGCATTCCGTTGGACGTCATTTGATGATTTACCACCCACAAAAAAGAAAAAAAACCGCAATATCAGTACACTTATCTATACTTAATGTTATAAAGCTGAAGAGTTTGTTTGTTTGATTGAACGCGCTAATCTCTGGAACTACTGGTCCAAATTGATAAATTATTTTTGTGTTGGGTAGCCTATTTATCGAGGAAGGCTATAGGCTATATAACATCATGCTACAAAAGGAGGAGCGGAGCAGTAATGAAAAATGTTGCAAAAACGGGGAAAATCACACGGGTAGGCGATCGACGCGACGGGAAGGGTCGGGGGAACAAGAAATTTAACTTTCCTTAATATTATACAGTTCCTTGTAATCAAAGCGTATTGTTACTTGATAACACGTCTCCTTTAATCAGCGGCATTATTCATAGACAAATGTGATTCTGTTATCATCTAAATTGCCACAAGACTTCTGAATCTACTTAAAAGAGACTGTGACCTCTGAGTTCGTTTCAGTCTTTCTTCAGAGTAGTCAGATAGGAAACGTCGACGTCATCTAGTTTTAAAATATGATTGACGTGTAAAATTGTTTTTACAAACGTAGTTACAGAAATAAAGTCATTATCATTTTACTATAATTCTGTAGATTCAAGACTCATTCATCATGATTATCAATGTTTATAATTTTCTTTACAAGCAAAGTCATCATGGAACGTGAATATATCAATTTAATGAGATCACGTCACTCGTGAAATATCTTTTTGTCTGTTAGTCGTATATGTATTTAAAAACGTATTTTTTGAGGAGGGTTGGCGGACCCCCGTCAGAAACGAAATTCCAGATGGTTTTTCTTCAAATCTGAAGTTAAAGTTGTTTAGTATTAATTATGTACTCAAAATACTGAAACTTTATTTTGATTTCACTATCGGCTTTAGCACCCCGAAAACCTTGAAAACTACACCAATGATGAAAACATGTAAAAATTTTGCAGAGGCCATCTTTGATCTTCATATTGACCTCACTATCGGTTTTACCAGCCTCAAAAATCATGAAAACGACACCCATGACGAAACATGTTTACAGTCGCCATCTCGGATCTTCATATTGACCTCACTATCGGCTTTACCAGCCTCAAAAATCATGAAAACGACACCCTTAACGAAACATGTTTACAGGTGCTATTTTAGATTTTCATTTTGACCTAAATATCTGCTTCAGCACCCTCGAAAGCCGATGAAAACTATGTCTCTCTGTGACTCTTTCGTCGCATGGAGGGGGTATAATGCTTTTTCGTTGCGTGACGATTTGTATAACCATCGGAAAGCAAACCTACGACTCCTACTCCGAAAGCTGCCTTATAGAACTTTGTTCCAAAAACATTGCATATTAAATTATCTATACTAACATTATTAAGCTAATTGTTTGTTGGTTTGGTTGAACGCTCTACTGATTGGAATTGAAAAAATATTTTTGTGTTGGATAGCCTATTTATCGAGGAAGGCTATAGGCTATATAACATCACGCTACGACCTATAGGAGCGGAGCAAAAAGAAAAAAAGTTACGAATGCGAAAAACTCGCACGGGCAGAGATTCGGCACGGGATTCGATGCGACGGGAAGGGTCGGGGGAAGAAATTTAACGCGAACGTTGCGGGCAAAAACTATCAAATAATAATTGGAAAATCTTAAAATAACTCAATACACAATTTAAACCGGTTAATAAACACAGCAATCTGGAAGCTATATAATTAAAACTCTATTAAATCTGACATACGTGACAGTACCCTCGTCTCGCGTCTTCATCGGATAAATCTAGTACGCAGGCGCTCAGACCAATTACTATTGACCTGATTGCTCACCTACTACATTCCTGGTACGGTGGTCTACGTGCTTTGAGACTCGTTCGATATAGCCAGGTTTGACTACTATCTCCTGGGATGTTTATGATGCAGTTGATGGTGGTGAATCAAGTGCTTCTAACTTGGCAGATAGCTGTGCTGCTGGGGAATTTGTTGCGCCTCTTCTTCTTCGCAGATAAAGCACTAAGAAGTGGTGAAGGGCGTGGTTTTTGGGGGACTGTCTTATATAATTTTGACGTTCGAAAAGTGCTGATCCTGAGCCTAATTTGAATAAATGACTTTTGACTTTGTATAGGTCTTGATAAAATACATATACATTTTAAATCACCCTCTCTAAAAACAATACAAAATCTCCATCTCTCCTTCCAGGGTCGCGAATTTGTTCGAAAGAGTTACCGTGGCCCTGGCACAGGTAACTGAAAGAACACGGGTGGGTTTTAGTCAGTAAAACTCTGACACGCCCTCCCACTCCGCCCAGAGCGGGAGAAGTCATTTGAAGATTTCCTACCTAAAAAGAAAACTCCCTCTCTCCTACTATTTTACTGCGGGGTCGGTAACACATACATATATTAACACACGCTTTTTTCCCATGGGGGTTAGAGTAGGTCCATTATTCATAACCAGTGTACAATGTTCCCATTACTGGAGATGAACGACCTGCGTAGCCTTCTCTGAGGAAGAGATTTGGCTATGATCTACCACGCGGGCCTGGTACTGATTGATAGATATCACATGTCTTAGATTTTTTGGTTCTAGGACTATACCAGTTTCCTCACGCTGTTTTCGCTCACCGTTTTGTGAGTAGTGGTGAAGAAATAATTTACACAAAGTGAAGCACCTGTTAGATTCAAACCTACCCTACGACTCGAACCTAAAACTCGTAAGTCTGGCAAGATTACGTGTACCTGTCCAGTCAGTGCACGCATTTATCAATAACCGTGCCGCTCAACTCGAGCTCAAAGATTCGACGAACGATAACAAAGAAAGGACTACAAATTGCATCACCTAATACCGGCAATTCCCATCCGATACAATTATTATTATTATATCGATACCGGAAATTTCAATTGTCGTAAAGGACATTTTGCCGAAAATGAGTTATATATATATTTGGAATCAGCGTCGCAAGCTCTATCGATTGGTATATTTAAAAAAATTCTATCTTTAAAAAAAAGCCCCTTACGACCTGGCTTTCTAACAGCTCTAGCGCGATTTTTTATACTATTTGGGATGTATCGTAAAAATAATTTTCAATAGGGGAGCGTAAAGTCATGTTTTAATTATTTAAGAGGTCGTAATCCTCATTTTTGCATTAAACTTTTTATACGACATTCTTAACCACATAATAAAGATATAGTCTTAACCCTTACGACCAAATCTATGCTTTGTTTTAACTTACGTAATTAGGGCGTAAAGGACGTTTGCAATGTGTCTGGTAATACCTTTATGTAATATTAACGTATGGAACCTCCACGCGTGAGAACAAAAAGTTTTAAGTTTTTTTTTGTATGGGTGAAAACACTTAAAGTTAATTTATTTGAAACTGAATGGAACTGAAGGGCTGATGCTCACAAGAGGTATTGTACCATACACGGCGATCAAGGTGACATCAAATTCATATACCTTTCAGTGCCGCTTCGCGCGTACCAAATTTTTGAATTTTCGATTCGTGATTTTTCAAATCTTTGACATGGTCAAACGAAGTTGAGCATCGATTTACTTGTACTGACGTTAGTTAATAGCCTATTAATGACTTTTTTAATGAGAATAATTAAATACGATATTGATCAAATACTTTTTTTTTACAAAATTGCATAATCAATCATAATCACGCTGATTAACAAGTGACTAAAAACTGATGTTACTAAGTACCTCATTTGTTAATCACCGTGACTATGGCTGAGTTATAATGAAACGCCCTTCCGCTCCGCCCAGAGCGGGAGACGTCATTTGATGATTCCCCAAACACAAAAAACACAAAGACGTCTAACTTATTCATTTCCGTAGGAGTTGCTTTACATATATCACAAGTCGGAGATGAGGTATTTGATAGATGGGAAGTGATTTTGCCGTCAGTCATGGTCGTAGGCATCGAGTGCTTAACAGAATGGCCTCCCATAATAGAAGGCTGCAGGTCTTCAATCTCGTTTCCAATCGTAGCCTGTTCTTCAACTATGTTCAACCTGTTTTCTTTTGAAAACTTAAAATATAATGGTCTGCAGAACATTGTGAAAGATGGCTCTGGATTCTCCCATATCACTTCTTCGCCACAAACTAAGCGCAGGGGCTCAAACGAACATATAAAAATGCTAGAATCGTCATCCTCTGCCAAAGTTTGCTAAACATACAAACATACAAACTTTGCCCTGAAGCACCATCAAAACCCCACTTGAATATAAGTATACATTCTTTGCCATGCAGTGAAGATTCTACACGAAAAAATATTCCAAGTCTAGCCACAGTTTTGTTCAAAATAGCTTGAAGTTTTACTTTAACCCCTCTTTCCGTGACTTCTATGGCATCTTTTGGCGGATAGCAGTTCTTCTTCGCTTCAAGGATAGCTGTATAAGAAGGATACAATGGTATTCCTTCTTCTTTTGCACAATATATTAATGTTATATACTGCCACTTCGAAAGCTTCAATGAGGTCAAAATACCTAAAGCTTTATCAGCAGATTATATGGGCATAGTTTTCTATGCCTTTAACAATTCCTTTATCTTTGTAGCTTCTTCGGGATGCTCCGAGACTAGTTTAATGATATCTGCTACATTCTTATTTTGTGCTTTTAAACCAGTTGCATGAGCATGACTTTCAGTTCTGTACGTTAGGAGCTCTTCCACTCTTCTGTAGCGGGCTTAGCTTCACAAATGGTTTTCTTGGACTCACAACTGATGTTGATGTTCCAACACTGCACGTTTCCGGTCCACAGGATGTTGATGCACCCTCATTTATAGCGAAGTCAGAACTGGAACATGGTTGCTGTTCTACTAACACCATAGAAGGGGTTATCTTTTCCCTCACGACCTCAGGCCATTTTATGTCCTTTTGCAGCTATGTCCCATACTTTTTGATGAATGTACGTCTCGTGCGATTACGCGAGATCCATTTGTTCCTCAACGAGCACACATAAGTCCGACAGAATTGTTTCAATTAGTTCTTATAATTTTTGGCAAATCAACTTTATTCGCAAAAACTTCAAATAACATTTGAGGTTGTTAAAAAAAACTGGTGTTTGCCACAAACAGGAAAATGTCCAAATTGGTAACAAAACCTTCCATCACAACACAATAAAATTATAAATATAACGTAATAGCGCAAAACATTTTGTTTAAATTTTGAATTCCTATTAGAATAATAGTTTTACTACTTTTTTACTAAATATTTGAATAATAAATAAAAAATATTTTAATTTCACTTGTTTTTACTACATATTGTAGGTATTTCTATTCAAAACTTTAAGTTTTTTGTTCCTTCTACCCCCTTAGTCTCTGGTTGAATTGACCTGTACTATCCAATGATAATCAAGATCAGTCCTTTACGACACATCTGACTTTATCATAACCAATTTTTCGTGGCTGTAAAGTACTTCAGTTAATTTTTTTTGGGCTGTAAAGGTCTCTCATTTTCGTCAATAATTATGTTTGGTTTATTTTATTCATTTTTATGGATAGAACACGAAGAAATAGTGAGGGTTTCTTTTGACATCATGAATATAGTACTTTGTTTGAAAAAGATATAAGTCAAAAACAATATTTTTTTTTGTTTTTTGGCTCTACTGAAAACTCGTGTTTTGTCCTTTACGACAATTGAAATTTCCGGTATCGATATTATTATTTCAGCCAAAAGTCATCCACTGCAGCACGCGTAGCATGACCACCATAGAAAGAAATTTGTCTGTTCTTGGTAGAATAGAGATAGAAATGTCATGCTACGCCAGCATAAAACGGTACAAATCTTCCTACAAAATTTAATTTGTCTTTAATCTTTCTACAATCTGTAATTTTGTCTATTCTCCCCTCGACAAAACCCATTTCTACGGTGGTCATGCTGGACATAAGCCTCCCCCAATTTGGGGTGATTTGTCTTAATAGCCACGCATGGCAGGCAGGTTGGAGATCGCAATATAGTGGTAAAATGCATAGAGAACGCTACTGCCCAGTCTCTAGTAAGTCCCTTAGTCGCTTCTTACGACATCGAAACACGAAATAGGACGGTGCTATTCTTTACATCCTGGCACCACACAGAACACGATACAAAACTACATCCAAACTAGAATTCATAAATAAGTACTAAAATACTATTCGTGTACTCATTGACGTCAGTCAAAGAAAGATGGTGTTACACGTGGTTGCCAAATAGTTTTCTACAACACACGACGACATATATCAAGCTGTTCAATGCCAGTATATACTGACCTATTAAAAGTAGAAGTAATTTATTAAAATAAGGCTGAGACAGAACTGGTGCTCTGAAACAATGAGGCGGAGTCGCGGCAGTCTACGTAGGAGATGGCGGGACGAGCTGGATAGTTTACGTCAAAACTGGAAGGAATACGCGCAAAGAGCAGGACAGTGCAGGCTAGAAAAAAAAGACTGAGAATCAGCACTTTTCGAATGTCAAAATTACATAAGACAGTACCCTCTAAAACGCCCGCCCTTCACCACTTCCTAGTGATTTAGCTGGGAAGAAGAAGTGGCGGAACAAACTGTCCAGCAGCACAGCTGTCTGTTCAGTAAGAAAAAATCATTCTATACTACGATAGGATGTAAAGTAAGTAACATTACGGGACACAGAGCATAAAATTAAATTGTTTGCCATATGTCAGCTGGTAATGCCATTATGACAGCAAAAACAATGGAATAATATCAAGGTACAGAAAACCTATGTATTGATAATCGTTGGGTCCACCAAACGAAAAGATTGTTCTACGCGCCCATTTAATGATGTTTTTAAGATGCTCAGAAGATGCTTCAGTCTTCCTCCACTATACAAAAAATATTGTACGAACGGTCGCTGTTTTTTGCCTTTCTAACCATATAGTCTTTCACACAGTCCATCTATTGTTTCATAATTTATGGATCTCATAATTCATTATCATTCTCCTGACATTATCCCAATATTTGAGTGGTCGGGGCATCATGTCTTTTCTTCCACACTTCTTTATTAGTCGTCATCTCGGTAGTCATCCCTTTTATAACCATATCATTATTCACACAATCCATCCATCATTTATAGATCTCTTATTACTAAGTTGTCCGAAATAAAATGAATATGGTTTGATTTGAATGCTAGTTCAGCTTATAGTGGAAAATATAGGTGAATTTTTCGTCTCGTGTACATTGCATTCGTATTATCGACACGGGGGCTTGGTGCATGCTTGAAGGGTTGTTGATCTGTTAGATGAGAATGTAGCTGCATAGCTCTTCACGTAGTTACTGCCACTTTCATTATCAGCATCATTGTTTTCCTTCCTTATGTGGCCTACCCAAATGTCCTTTCATTGGTATTGTTCGTCGAATCGTTGAGCTCCTTAAGTTCTGAGTTGAGTTACACTAATGCGTACACCCTCTGGACAGACCCACTCAATCTGTGTGTTGTTAACCACAAAAGACCATTTCAGACACCAATTTACATGGTGTTCACCAAGAAACTATATTTATAAACTTTAATTGGGCGAAGTTTCATACTCCTTCGTCCGCGTAAGTTTTGTAAAATGGGGTGCAAAGTTTTTGCTACACGTTTTAATAAAAATAAGACAAGTTGGTTATAAACTCGCTTATTAGTTCTTTGACCGTCGCGTCGCCTCGTCGCGACGTCTGGCACCTTTGCCCTGACGCAAAAATTGCAGCTACAAATCCTCAACAAATCCAAGGAGTATATTACCTACTTTGATCGTGAATACAACTCCTGAATAACAGCTGCCTACTTTTTACTGTCGTTAATGAAAAAAAAAAGCAATCAATAACCTAGACATCTGCATGTATCGATGGGAGCTACCCGTGTTCCATAAAACCCATACACACACAAACAAGAAGCAAGAGATGAGTTTATGTGTGTGTGTGTGTAACAATAACATGTCTGGCTCGTTGCACCGTTAACGCAACATCGAAGGACGCCGACCGGTTCTGGAGTACGTGACTTGTGGATGGTAGACACTGCAGCTAACAGATGCGTTGGTGGTAAAAGCATGTAGATACGTTAACACGTATCGATTTTGGTCGTTACTTTTCGGGCGCACCTACGCGTCGAATTGACGTCACGCTAAGTTCTGCATCGCGCAAGCAGCAAATATATCTCTTACTTATAAGAATGTGTGGTTTGTAAAATTACACATCATCATCACTGCAGCCGAACGACGTCCACTGCTGGACATAGGGCTCCCACAAAATGGGAGGATTTGCCATAATCGCCACGCTTGGTTAGCGGGTTGGCGATCGCAGTATGGTGGTAAAATGCATAGAGAACGCTGGTGCCCGTTCTCTAGTAAGGCCCTTTACGACGCTCACGGGAAGAATAATTAGGATGGTGCTATTCTTTACGTGCTGCACCATACGGAACTAACTTCTGGAGACTCTATTATTTAACTTAACAGATACGCTCTCGTCAACATGGGACCTAAAAACGAAAAAATCTTAAGAACAGATAGTAAATGTAATATAACTTTCAAGGACGCCAACCGGTTCCGGCGGCGGTAGTAGCTACGTGACTCAACGCGCGCTTTACAACCTACGTGCGTATGCGCATATCATTGTTTTGAAGACGCTTGGGGAAGGGCGGGAGGGGGAGGGACGGTGGGTGTGTTGTTTTAACGCTTGAGAGTTTGTCGGACAAGTGGGGGCCTGTTCCGATGAGAAACAGTAAATAATAATGAGATGATGACCTCTCAGTGTGGTGTTGGAAGTAAAGAATAGCAAAATCTTATTTCTTCTCGTGGGTGTCGTAGAAAGCGACTAAGGGAGTTACTACAGAATGGGCAGCGGCGTTCTCCATGCATTTTACCACCATACTGCGACCACCAATCGGCCTGCCAAGCGTGGCGATTATGGCAAATCATATAGGCAATCTCCCAAGCAATTTGTCCTTAAATTGCTTGGGAGATTGCCTATGTCCAGCGGTGGACGTCTTTTGTCTGCAACGATGAATGAGACGATTAAGGAAATTAATGTGATATCATTGTTTTTGTGAAATCAGAAAACGGGTTATTTAGTGTCCAGAACTTCTGAGTAAATCGAAGACAGTCTGTTTCAGTATGTTTTCTTAGGGATCAGACAGCAACGAAATATCGGCGCCTTATTTTAGGTATTTCTTCAGTTGATCGAATTCCCTTTTTTGTCATTAAGTAGTTTACGGCCAACCTTTCAAAAATTATGCGAATAATATTGTTTGTCTTTTACTTTTAAGATTGTCTTATGGTTATGCTTATGATACTTTGTATTTTATTTCTATGAAATATTTATGAGAACAGATTTTCTGTTCTTTTTATTTTCACACTGAGAGGAGGACGCGAGGGTTCGTGTAAGGTGGAAAGAGTGGAGAGAGCCCTTAGCCCAGAAGTGGTAAGGCTGTAAAAAAAAAACCTTGAAAATTTGACAACACATTTATTGAAGTGAAAACTTCTTTAGCGGCGTTGTGCACTTTTTTTGTAATGGGTAAAAAATGTTAAACTCGCGTCAGGACACGTGACCTGATCGAAAATTCGTAAGACGGACGGAGAGTGATTTTTCTGAGAGATAAACTTTTTAATGTAATATAAATTGTCATGTTTGTGTACGATAGCGCAATAAATAAATATTGTACTCTACCACATAAATGATAGTACTTTTATACTGATAATTAAAGCAATTCGTGCAAAATTATTCCCTAACCATTCCAAAATATCAAAAATGCACAACGTTTAATATTCAAGTTTTCACTTCTGCCGGCACTCCCGGAGTGCAACCCGTCGTTTTTTTTTTTACCTATTTGATTAGCGAATTTAGTTTCCAACGTCTAACTTTTCGGTAAAAAACAACACACACACATTTAAGCTCAGAATATCATATTCCCTGACCTATGGAAATGATACTGACATCTGAAACCTTCAAGTTTTTTGTAAGTCTGACAGCGACAAGTGTAGTCAGCGAGCTATGTCCCGGTAATGTAACTAGATAGCATTATGACGTTGTTTATCGCTACTGTTATGAGTATTTTGTTACAAAATATAATAGTTTTGTAACAAACTTTCAGAATATAATGGAGAACTAGCTGGGTGAGAAAATGGACGTGTTACCGGGACAAAAAGTAGTCTATAGATGTTTCTCTGTATAACATTAGCTATCGGCGAGTGAAAGTCTCTTCAAAATCGGTCCACCCGTTTCAGAGATTAGCCGGAACAAACGAACCGACAAACATTTAAAAAAACATTTTTTTGATGTTACCATATGCATTTAGTTAAAAGCTGCAAATTTGAAATGACAAACAGACAATTTTATTTATTTGTATGTCAGTAATTCAGTATGTATAGATTACCAAAGAATCGACTGACGCATTGTATATTAATGTATGTGGAGATTCTTGCCGGCTCTTCTTCATAGGAATCAACCTATAGGAACCGTGCACCTGGCTTCGGACGTTTCATGAGAATATGTGAAAAAAAAAAAATAAGATTTTGAATGCCATAATCGCCACGTTTGGCAGGCGGGTTGGCGATCGTAGTGAAATAATAGAGAACGTTGCTTGCCCATTCTTTGGTATTCTAAAGGAATTACCGAAGAATGGGTCGCCTTGCCCCGGGCGTCGGGAGTCGATAGCGGACTCCCGGCCATCGTAGGCGTGAGCTTGCGGGCGGCGAGAAATGGGTAGCTCGCCGCCCGGTAAGGACGAAGCTCGGGTCGACGGCGCGTAGTGTTCCACGCGCGCCTCAAAGAGATGTCAGCAAAACTGAAGGGGTCTGATAGGACCGATGCCTGCCAGGGTCGCGAGATTGTTAGATTGTTCGAAAGAGATTTTTTTATTTTTTATTTATTTATTTATTTAAGAAAACAAAGCCTACATACTAATACAGTGGTATTATAACTAAATGGCTTATGCTATGCTCACTACATTAAATCCCTGATCTCTAAACTTGGAGATCAGTATCCCTCCGCAGCAATGTCACAAGCCAATATTAGTGACATACTAAATATTACAAATTGTTTTTTTTTTTATCATAACCATAAAGCTAAGTAACATTCTCATAACCGTGGCCCTGGCATATGGGCAACTGAAGGAACACGGGTGGGTTTTAATCAGTAAAAGTCTAACATGCCCTCCCGCTCCTCCCGGAGCGGGAGAAGTCATTTGATGGTTTCCCATCCAAAACAAAAAATGTGTCAACTTTTACGACAACTACGGGAAGAAATGTGTTGTGCTATTCATTACGACCGGCATCACACGGACCACCATATTAACTGCCATGTCGGACTATGTGTCCGACACATTTTGTTCCATTCAGGCCTTGTCCGACTATATGACCGACAAAATATACCAAATCTGAACATAACGTTGCTGCCTGGCGACCATGCTTTTGGAATAAATAATGTATTTATGGAATAAATAATCTATTTAAAGTGAAATAACACTAAGTTCATTTTTTGACTTTTTATGGTTTTAGCCATGGCAGTTAACGTGATTATAGCTTCCCCCAAAATATTCCAAATAAATGGGAAAACTGGATAATAGTAATCTGAGTTACTCAACTTATCTAGGCTCTCTTAAGTCACCTGAACCAAACCCCTTATCAAAGCAGCACAACTAGTCCAAAAATCAATATTGTACTGCTAATGAGCTATTGTTATCTACACTATCAGTCGTATGTAGGGTTGCCAGGCGTCCGGATAAAGCCAGACACAGTCACGCTTTTTAGTTGCATGTCTGGCTAAATTCGTCGGTGTCCGGTCTGTCCGGCTTTTTAAATATGATCATTTTTGTCATCGCCCGCCTCACCTTGTACCGCTAGCGCAAGCGAGGGAACTAGCACTGTCGTCTCCGCTTCATTACTATTACTACACAATTTTAAAGGATAAGGTGTCTGCCAACTAAAAATATTATATACTAGCTTTTGCCAGCGGCTTCGCCCGCGTGGAGGTCGAAAATTATCCCGCGGGAACATACTACCGGGATAGAATGTAGCCTATGTCCTTTCTCAGGCTCTGAACTATCTGTGTACCAAAGGAGTCGGGCGAATCTGGGCTTAACATATTACAGAAATGAAATATTTATCAATATTTCCTTTAGTTTTTTTTGTAGTTAATCATGAAATATTAAGTAGTTTTACCATTGTATAAAAAACTTAATATTTATTTAAAATAACACTGACTTCCGTAATTTTCTCTTTTGACACAATGTTGCCAGATCTAGAAAAAAAAGTAAATCGATTAATTGAATTCAAAATAAAAGTTCAAGTATAAAATAGAAATAGAACAAGAACCTTGGAGGTGATTCAATGTTTTCTCCGTCAGATAATGGTTAACCAGTGACACGCTTCTACGTTTTTAATAAGATATAAAAATAAATTGAACATAAAAATCGATGTCACAATCGATCATCGTATTTTATTATACAGGCAACACAGTAAAACTTATGTCAATGTCATGTCAAACATCAAATAAACATTCGCTTCTGTTTGTTTGACTTACGGTAGCGGATATATTTTGTGTTGTTTTCGAGTGCTGTAATATTATTCGATTAGTATTCTTTAACGACTTTGGCTACGTTTAAGGATTCTGACGGTTATTACTTTAACGAACGATTCACGCATTTCTTATAACGGGCTTGATAACTTGCCTACTCGACTTACCTCAGCCTCATCTACCGGATTTCGAAGTTTAATACCATGAGTTCTCAACATCGTCATTGTATCAACATGCGTTATAGCTTGTTGGCGGCGCAATCCTTCTATAGGATTACAACAAAAAGAAGACGAAGGCATTCTTTCCATAATACAGCAATGGGTGGCACCTCAAGTGGTAAGTTACGTAAACACTATCTTTTCCTAACTGTTGTTAATTTTTTTATTTTGTTTTTTAAAATGGTATTAGTATATAAATAAATTAATGCAGTAATCGTTACTGTAACGCCAGGCCCAACTTTGTATGAACTTTCGCCCGTCTCCTTTCATTTAAATCGGTTAGGTAGTTTTAGCAGGAAAGCGAGACAGACAGACAGACAGAGTTACTTTTGCATGGATAATATTAGTGTGGATGTGGATTTAATGTTACAATGTTTTAAAGTGTATTTACTTCATTAGTCTTTTGTTTAGACTAAAAAAAATTTAAAGATGTCCGGCCTTTTTACCCATATGTCCGGCTAAACTGACAGGTCTGTCCGGCTTTTCGGTTTTCTGACCTGGCAACCCTAGTCGTATGAAAGGCCTATGCAAATGGTATGTTTAGACTTGCTGAGATAAGGCTTAGTGGGCGTTATCTGTACTCCGAAAATCCTGGCCTTTATCTAGTATCCTTGGCCTGGCTGTTGCTATGTGGAGTTCCAACAACGATACTGCCTTTTTTGATGTTTGGATGGGAAATCATCCAAATGACGTCTCCCGGTCTGGGCGGAGCGAGAGAGCGTGTCAGACTTTTTCTGACTAAACCCCACCAGTGTTGCTTCACTTGCCTTTTTTTTTTGATCTCGTGATGGAAATTCTCATGTATGTCCTCCGCCCTGGGGTAGATTTCTACAGCATAGAAAATTCAATTTGTACCTACTTCCTACCACTAGTTGTAAACCATTTTTACACGCTTTATATTAGCTTCACTTGTATGTTTGTTTGTAACCAACTCTTTATAGCGCGATTTTGATGCACTTTAAACGACCAGATTTCATTTAAACTCTGTAGACTTATCTGAGGACTGATGACAATACTATAATTTCATAAATTTGTCAGGGTTACCAGGAAAAAAAAAACTGTCTTCGAAAACTACGCTGAAATACATCACAAACTACGCTAACATACGTCTCAAAATTTGAAACACCCTAAAAAATAGAAGTACAAAAAAAACAACTAAAAACACGCTTCCATTGAACACCAAACTAAAAACTAAACTAAAAAGTAGAAAATAATGGGAAAAAAGCGTGGGGTGCCTGATATCAATAAAAAATACCTTAAAAAGCACCCCACGCTTTTTTCCCATTATTTTCTACTTTTTAGTTTAGTTTCCTATGGAAGCGTGTTTTTAGTTTTTTTATTTTTTTAATCTAATAATTTAAGTCTGTTACCTTTTTTGGAAATAATTAATTATAGGTTTTTGTCCGAGTAGCACGACCCTATGCGATAATTTCCGAACACCACGCGGGTTAAGCCACGGGGGCACAGCTAGTTATCAATAACAGAGGTTTATCTAATATCCATACCAACAGTCACTACGCATAAAACTTCCTTCTGTAATTGAAATGAAACAGGTCGAAAGTCACAAGACAATAGAACAGCTATTAAATAGATTAGCGAGACAAAAGGTGGAGCAGTCAAGGTCTTTGATTGTTCATTCATAAGTTTTTAGTTTAGACATACAATCTCGCCGAGGAGCATAATAACCAGCCTATAATGTTCCCACTGCTGGGCATTGCTGTTCCGTGTGGTAAAGAATAGCACCATCCCATTTCTTTCTGTGGGTGTCGCACAGTGTTTTATGAAGACCATTTTTCGGACATTGCTTTTTTATATAAAAAACTGATAGTTTTAGTTATTTAAATGCAATATTTCGTATCCCCATTTCACTAGTACGTTTAGTTTTTGAGATAGAATTTTTTGAAAATCGTCTTTTTTTCAACCGGATATTTAGAAAAAAAATTATATCTCCGAAACTAAATAAGATACGCAATTGTGACCTTAGAAACATCGACGGCGTTTTTAATGCTGCAAATTTTAGAGTACAAATAAATCTCTGAACTTCGTTAGATTCAGACTTATACGAGGTTTTTAGTTTAAATTTTTTTTCTTGGTAATTCAATCGTATTTGGAAAAGTTATTTATACAAAAAGTATGCCCTTCATCTTCTCTACATACCACAAAAATAACACATCCTAATTGCGTGGAATCTAGAAGTTATTCCAAATTAACTGTTTTTGCTAGGGTTGTCACTTTCGAATCTGAATTTTGATGACTCAATTTTTATTTAATGGGACGTATTGGTTATTAAAATTTCGACTATTAAACCTAGGAACTTTGTTATATCCAGACTTATAAAAGGTTTTTAGTTTTTATTTATTTTGTTCTCGATAATTCCGTAGTATTAGGATAAGTTATTTATACTGAAACTAGTACTTTGCCAGCAACTTCGTTTGCGCATGTTTTCATAAAAACTTTAACACCCTTTAAAACCGTATTTTGACGGTAGTTTTGAAAAACGAATAACGGGCCGATTCTGTTGTCACAAAATTCTCCAAACTAAACCAAAAATCATTTAAATTTTGATTATCTCTGTCAAATGACGATTTCCTATTCTGAAATAGACTAAAGTGGCACAACTTAACTATATTTTAGTTTGACAGCACTAAGATTGCACTGAATTATTAGTTTAGTGAAAATGACAATTTTGCTATTCTGAGTTTGCCGGTTCTCACCAAAAATTTTGACTATAATAATTTATTTTAACTAAATCTGACTATTTTTAATCGCGATTAAAAAGGCGTGGAATAAATCTAGTGATCATGAACTAAAATTCTCACTAACGCGTCACCTTCACATGCAAAGACAGTACTGTACTTTTTGTTTTCCTTTTCTTTTGCTTATCTCGAAAACGGCGTGTCCAATCGCAAAAATAATGAAATTTTCGACCCCTTTATGAAACCCCTGCACATATAAATCTCAACACGTGGGTAATATTTTTTACACTTTTTAAACAAAAGTGAAAAATTCCATATAAAACACGTCCAGGCTGCCCCCTACCTTCGTCTCTCAAAAAATTCAGTGCGTAGCGCACACAAGTACCACGTTACGAGCCAAAAGAAAAAAAAAATACCACGTTGAATCGCGATTGTCAAATTCGATTTTAGTTATATCAAAATAATTTTTAAATTTAGAGATTTTTTCTTGCAGAACAGCGTTAAAATTGTCATAGCCAAAAGTAAGGAATTTTAGAGATAGTTTAGTTAGTTAAGTTCGGTGTACAACAGAATCGGCACCAATGACAATCTTTATTTTAATGAGAATTTGTGCTAAGTTTTAAGTTTATTAATCTAAGAAATAAGATTCCTCATACGATCTTTAAAAACCCCCTATATTGTTCTATTGGAGGTAGTTCTGAAATAAAAAATGACATTAACCTCTAAGTGCCTGAGATACCACATTTGGTATGTAAACAATCGTTTTTTAATTGTGTCTGTAATTACGGTAATTGACCGGTTAAAATGTAAATGTGCCCTGCCTACTGCCCGTTAAGTTTGGCGATTCTTCTGATTGTGTTGATAACTGGTTTAAATATAGAGATAACTTCAGATCCAGATATGAACTAATATAATCTGATTGCGTGACAACCCTAACGACGTAGAATAGGGGAGACTGAGGATACTTGATCCCCCCTTTTGTTTTTCCTTTATAAAATCTAAAATATCCATTATTTTTTATACTATAATTGACTAATAGATCCGCAATTTAATAAGTTATAAGTTATGAAGCCATGCAAAAGATAGGATTGCAAACAGAATCACTAGTAAACAAAAACCTCTATGATAGCTTTGTAACATGTGTCCTCAATGTATAGGAGAGTTGATACTACCTGTCAGGAGACTTGATCCCCCCCGGATCAAGTCTCCCACACACGGAGGACACTTGGGACACGAGATGCTTATCATAGTTCTACATAGGAGACTGTATCTAGATCTTATGAAAAGAAGTTTAAATAAAATGAAAGACTGACATAAGTTTCAATTTGTTTTAATCATTCCACATTAATTAATAATGGCAAGAGTTTGAGATCAATCAATCTTATAAACTAAAATTATAACGACAACACCATAAATTACTTTTCCTTCAGCTTTTATAATTATTTAGTTAAATCACACTGCACTGGAATTCAGTCAAATCTTAATATAATTATGTCTACTCAGTTTCAACTCTGTACCATAAACTTGAAAGATATAAATCTTATTTAAAAAAGTAGATGTTACAAACATATAACGTCTTCTAAAACTTTGTACAAAAATTAACGAGATCAATCGATAAATCTTACAAACAAAATGATATTGACTAACTATGACAAAAACACCAAATAATAAAAAGATATAACTAAATTAGCGTTTTTGTCGTAGTTAGGTTTAATTTTTTTACTTTTTATGACCATTTTAAATATTATTATAAGTAAATACTTAAGCATTTATAATTAATAACAAAATAACATTGATAAATCTTAAAGTGTTTTAAACTACAAAAAGGAACAAAAAAAAAAACTCTTTTTATATAGTAATCACACTATTCTTATGAAATATATTAAATAATTAGCTATCACAATCATTAATTTGAACATGTCGGTGGTATTACCTAACGTTTTATTTGTCAATTTTGAATTTCCTTAAGGACTTGGGAAACTCAAAGGCACCAATCCGCTTCGAAGAAGATTTAAATAAAGGTGGAGGTAGTTTTTTTACTACCTGATACTTAGCGATCACACTAGTATCTGGTTTTTCCGGCCATTTAAATTTTCTGTCAGTAATTTTTTTTGCGAATTTGATGTCTAGGCTAGCGAGCGATTCATTTATTATTTGTCCGACATATCGGTGTGGTATACTTCTTTCTGAGATAAAATTGACGATTACCCAATCACCTTCGTGGACAATATCTTCATCGAGATTATTTACGTCATCTTCTTCCTCTTCGCTGTTCTCTTCTTCCATTTCGTCTTCTATGTTATAATCGGACTCTGGTGATGGTGGTAATGTCATTTCATCTCCAGAACTTGTACTATCATCGGAGTTTCTTTTTTGTCGTTTCGCTCTCGATGTTATTTTATTTATTTTTAATGATGCTTTTCGTTTTGTTTTTGTGTTTGTAATATTTTTTTTTATTAATTTAGCTGCCTGTGATTTTCTCTTTTCTTCTCTTTTACGAGCCTCCTGTTCTATTTCATTCTTTTCTGGCGTGTCTGTAATAATCCTCGTGGTTCCTTTTTTTCTGCCTTTGTTATTATTTTTTCTAGGCCCAGCTTTAGGATGAGGTCTAATCATATCCAGTCGTACATATTTTGAAGTCAATGGTTTTTCTAAATCAGTGAAAGACCTATTTTCAGACACCATAGAACTATTTCGAGGATGAGCAGCGGAGTTCACATTTAAAAATGGCTGTTGGGAAAGACATTCCCTTTGTAGAGATCTTGATGTAGTAGCAGGAGATTCATCGGCATTTAAAAGATTCGGAGCTGTTACAATAGAGGTTAATCGTTGTGCAATAGGAGCATTATTTGTCAATTCAGCTACACTTGGTGTTAGTGTATCACTTGTACAGGTTGCAGTTACACAAATGGTAGGAATATCGGAGGTAAGTAAGTCAGAAGTATCTACGGGTGATTCTTGGGAAAAATTTACTTCCTTTTCTATCGGTGCTACAGCAGAAGAATTACTAGATCCAGGAATTGAGATAAGCAGTTCTTTTGCCTCTAAAGATAGCTGAGCCAGAGTTAAACAAGTAGCTGGGGCTGCATTATCATGCGTAAACTGAGTTATGTCAAACGTTTCGAGAAGTAAGGGAGATGACATTATTTCAGGGGTATTATTATCAGAATTATCCTCAGCAATATCATCATCAGGCTCGATTTCTATGACATTATTTTCCTGTTCAATTGTTTGAGTTTCTTGTGCCTCAGCAACAGCCTCTTCTGGACGGTCCGTAACATACGAAGATAGAAATTCGTCGTCTGTGAAAATGTTGTCATTGAAAGGGTAAATGCCAGTTATTACAAAACTTTTAGTTATATTTCTTGGCGTCATTGCAGTCGGATATGCCTTACCTAAGCAGCCGGCGATATCATATATAGTTAGTGGACGACCAGGATGAGCTAACATCCAGTCGTCACACGCAATGTTGTAGTAAGATTTGAGAGTGCCGAATAGTATCCTATCTAAAGGCTGCAGCTTTTGAGATGTATGCGGCGGAATGGTTAGTAAATGGATACCGTTGTCTCTGGCGAAATTTACAGAATCAATGCTAATATGGCTTTCATGATTATCAAAAATTATTAAACACGGATTCTCCTTGGAACACCTCACGTGTTTTTTGAAGTGTTGCAGAAAAAGCACGAAATTTGTTGCTGTCATCCAACCACTAGGATGTGGAGCTCCAGCAGACCCAGGAGGAGCATTATCAGTCATCCTATTTTGCCAGTTCTTTCGCGGGAATATAAAAAAGGGCGGTGTAGATACTCCTACAGCATTAATTGCACTGCAGACTGTGACTAATTCTCCTCGCTCAGCTGAAGTAACCTTTGACACTTGCTTTAAACCTCTACAGGCTATAATTTTTTTAGGCTTATGTACGGTGGTTATGCCTGTTTCGTCAACATTCCAAACATCTTGAGGCTCAAACTTAAATCGGACATATAAATTTTTTAGGTTTTCAAAAAACTTGGCGACATTATGTCTATTAAAGCTAGTAGCACGAGCAAGGCTTGTAGCTTCTGGCACTCTAAGCGACAAGTTCTTGTGACGTCTCATAAAACCATGAAGCCAAGCGTATGACGCGATTTTGTTTTGGTGCCATGTTTGTGGCACACTTTTATTATTCTTTTCGGCGAATTGGAAAGCCAATTCTCTTGCGGCTTTGGGTGTAAGCCCATGATGCAGTTTACTAGCTGTTTCCAAATAATTAGATAAATCTAATTCTTCTTCTTTAGAAAAATATTGCGCCTGTTTATAATTAGGCTCATATTTGGGAGAAGAACTGCCTGTATCAATAGCCTGTCTTTTTTTTGCAACATATCTTTTGAGAGTCATTACGGACAGTTTGTAAGACTTAGCCGTACCCCGTAGCGACTTATTATTGTATATTACATCATGGACTGCTAATTTTAAAGAATCTTTGTTGATATGTTCCCGCTTTTTACTGCCTTCTTTGGTTTTGTATACACGCGGCATTTTAAATCTGCAAATAATATACAAACGCGTCAAATACTTGTAAGGGCCCTAGTTCCTAAAAGCAACATTTATTTAAAATAATACTAAAAGAATCTATTCAGTTGTTATAATGTAATCTGGTAAGCAAACCGAGTTTAGGAGACTTGATCCCCGGATCAAGTCTCCTCGAACTGAATGTACCATGTCTCCTCAATGGTAGTTCAGTTAGAAAAAATAATACAGAATTTAAACAACTTAAGTCTTTCAACTCACAACTGATTATTATGAAAATATGTAATATACACAGTAATTATTCTATCTCAGTAGATCCCTGATACACAAATTTCATAATAAGAAAAAAAAAACAAAAACTTACCGATTCTAGTTTCGCTCGCTCGTAAACAACACTCGTGCGCCATTTGCAAAGTTGACGGAATATTGACATATGAGTTTTATATTCTTAAGTTGGTAGCAACGGAAGCTCAGTGTTGCTACTTTAAATAAATCTAATACGCTTCGTTAATTCATAATGCTCGTGTACCATGTCTCCTAAAGGGATCAAGTGTCCTCAGTCTCCCCTACGGATCAAAGTTGAAAAATTTGTGGTTTCTAGATTCCACGCAATTAGGATGTGTTATTTTTGTGGTATGTAGAGAAGATGAAGGGCATAATTGTAGTATAAATAACTTTTCCAAATACGACGGAATTACCGAGAAAAAAAATAAAAACGAAAAACCTCGTATAAGTCTGAATCTAACGAAGTTTCGAGGTTTATTAATTGTACTCTAACGCCGCGTTCCGTGTTACGGTCACAGCGATGTGAGCGCGCTAAAACCCGTACCGAATTAGCGTGAGCGCGATAACGCTGTCCACTGGATCGTCATAGATGACGTCATGACAGGCGCCATATTGCGATAACGCCGACCATGCCCTGAACCGATATCACTGTGAGCGCGGTCAAATTGACAGCTGTGTTGTTTTGTTTTGAGTTGAATTCATAATATTACATTTTGGAAATTGTGCTTCTGGCTACAGTCGCAACCTAACAAAACAAGAGAAACAAATATATGGTGTATATAAAAAGGAAAACTATTAAGCAATCATGAGTATTCAAGTGATTATAGCCGACGAGCCTAACGGGGGACAAATTTCTGTCATGCTCACATTAGAGCAATACGAAAGGGCTTAGTGCTGAATTCTAACTTGGTTGCAGTTCTACCGACTGCTGAAACGATTGTTATGCAAATGTTTTACCCATCACAACGTTAGCAAGAGGTAACTTACAGTTTTTATAGTGTCTACAACCAATGTATTATCAATCAAAAATGTTTATTGAACTGGTACTCGCTGTTTACAGATAGAGAATATGTACAGCAATTGGTGCATGATTTTGATGCAAATATGTACAGCCAACAACCAGAATCACTGCTGAATAAACAAACAGAACAATGTGGTAAGTATTTATAACTGGTTATGAGTAGATACTTATTAGCTGAATGTGCCTGATCTATTTCAATAAAATATCATGTGACAGTTTATGTGGTCAGTTTTATTCCAATACTTAATCTATAACAAAGAAACAAGTGTTATATGCTTTGGTCAATGTTGACAGTAAATTATTTTGGTACAAGAACTTGTCTCATACTCTATCAATTAAAAAGTTATAAAAGCATTTTCTTTAGTACTTATATTAAAAATATCCTGTTTTATTCCATGGTATGTTTATCTATGTGCCAAGTTTCATTCAAATCCATTCATCCAATATTGGTGAATTCAGTAACATAAATCCTCACAAACAATTAATGTAGTATTAGTAAGAAGTGCTTATTTTTATTTTGTTTTATTTCAGTAGATCAAGAGTCACCATCACTATTTATATGGAACGAGGGATGCATTTTGTTGTTGATGCACTCACATTTTATGGTGAAAATATAATATGGATATGGTGAAAATATGAATATGGTGAAAATAGAGAGCTTTTTGAAAAAATGAGTCATAAGATGGTATATGATATCATAGCAAAGACGATGTGCAACGCACTATATAATGTTAATGGTAACCAGCGCCTATCAAAAATTAATAGCCTAAAAACCATTTAAAAAAGATAATGGATCATAATACCACGTCTAGAAATAATAGGAAACATGGCCGTACTTTAATGTAAGATAATTTTATTACTTTATTTATTTCTTTATTATGTAAATGTGTTAGAATTACCAACTTTGTGTTATCAAATACCTTAAGGGCGTAGAAAGTTATTAATAATAATTTATGAATGCATATCTAATTTTGTTAAAACAACATATCATCACTCCTTGTCTCTCTGAAGGGCTAGGCAGATGTGTACTTATAGTACACCGACATTTCACCAGTTATGTTTAAGTCCTATGTAATAGGGGGTGAGCCTATTGACATCAACCGGGCACAAATCCAGACTCTGGGCTGCTACTGAATAATTCCAGAAAGAAAAACCTTATAACATTTTGTCACTGTTAAATATAGATTAATTTATGATCAAATGCTTCAGGCGTTTGTAGTTTAATGTTAATAAAGTTTTTTTTTGCAGCTAATTAATGAGTTATTTGGCTCAACTAGATGGGCTAATCCTGTAACGCTGGCGTCAGAAATTGGACCTACACCAAATGAAAATTTATTATAGAAAAGATTCGAAGAAGTATAGGGAAAACAGATACGGAAATGCAACAGCATAGGGAAAAGATGAATATTTTGCAGTAGTGTTTAAATAAAATTAATAATTAGGTAGTTTTTTTATAGATCAATATAGGTTTTGGATTTATCAGTAACTGTCAGAATTAATAATATACTTGTGATTTTTATTTGATTATAAGCTTTGATTTGTACCTGTTTGAATTAGTAGTCTATATTTGATTTTTATTAAATTTTAAGATTTGTTCAGTAGGTCTCTGTTTGGAGTAGTAGTATATTTGTGATTTTTATTAATGAATTTTCATCATAATTTCAACCGAAAGACGTCCACTGGTGGACATAGGCCACCCCCAAGCTCCGCCACTTCGACCGGTTTTGTGCTTCCCGCATCCAATAATGAATTTTATCAGCAGTTAATTGTACTGTATGTCTGTGATTTTACATAATATTTACTAGAATTGATACAGATTTGATATATTAGTACTAAGCCTTATATATACTAAGTGCTATGTTTCTTCTCAGAGTAGTCAGATAGGAAACGCCGACCTCATCTAGTTTAAAAAAATATGATTGACGTGTAAAAGTGTTTGTACAAACCTACTTGCAAAAATAAAGTCATTTATCTTTTATCATTTATCATTAATATTATAATTAGGAGAGAAGCCTGGAGATCAGGCGGGGCACCTGAGGTTCAGTCTGACTAAACTGTGATTCTAATTTATTGTTAATAAAAATATTTTATTACTATTAGTGTTGAATATTATTTACATACCTATCCCAATATATGGCGCAATGGTATACAATTGCAAGAAATTTACTACTTGGCATGTAACTGCCACACTCAGAGACGTTTAATGGTTACTTAAGTTGCTCCTTAGTATAGATTTAAAAAAGTTTGCTCTCAGAGACAGTTAATGGTCCGTTACCGTCCCTTAATGACAATTAAAGTTAAGTACGGCAAAACCTTCACTTAACTGTCTAATGATTGATTTTGACATTTACGTTCGAGGTTATATTTTACTTATATTTAAAGAATTCACAGGAATAGAAGTGTTTTAACAATAGTAAAGATGAGTGATCTGCTAGACTTTATTGATTTTGTAGACTATACCAGAAGGTATAGAGTAGTGGGGCCGAGGCGGTATTTACGTGATTATTCTGATCCCTTTTCAAAATATTCGGTTCAAGAATTTCATGCACGCTATAGATTTACGCCAGAAACCGTAAAAAATGTAATATTGCCTTTGCTGGCACCCGACCTAAGTAAACCAACCAAAAGAGGATTACCATTCGCCCCGGAAATAATGTTACTGCTGACATTACGCTACTTCGCTACTGGTAGTTTTCAGGTTAGTACATAATTTAATAGCATATCTATTTATTGAATTAAACTGCATTAGGTAGGTATTGTAAATAATAATAGAATTTGTTAGATAAGTACATAATATGTCGTTGCCTTTTTTTTACAGAAATTGGATGGGGATGTCATGAATATCTGCCAGCAGTCAGTTTCTCGAATTATTGCACAAGTCTCTACATTGATAGCAAACAAAATGAAAGATTTTGTTAAATTGCCATCTACTGTAGAAGAAATGAACACAGTGAAGCAAGTACTATTTATAAAATTAACATACAGCTATACCTAGTATTATATATTCATGAATGTACTAATTGGTTTGTTTTCTTGTTCCAGGCAAAAATTTTATGAAATAGCTCATTTTCCTGGAGTAATTGGGTGTATCGATTGCACTCACATTAAAATAAGAAGCCCAGGAGGAGTAACATCAGAAGTCTATAGGAATAGAAAAGGGTATTTTTCTATCAACGTTCAAGCAGTCACCGGGCCAAACTTGGAATTTTATGATTTAGTAGCCCGGTGGCCTGGTAGCACCCATGATAGTTTCATTTATAACAGCAGTGCTATTAAGCAAAGACTGAATACTGGTGTGTTAAAAGGTATAATTTTAGGGGACAGCGGGTATGCAGTTAGCAATGTGCTACTGACACCATTTTTATCACCAAATTCAACTGCCCAAGAAAACTACAACAGAAGCCAAATTAAAACCAGGAATACTGTGGAAAGATGCTTTGGTATTTGGAAGCGAAGATTTCCTTGTCTCCAACTGGGCATGGGTATTAAGAGGGATACAGTCGTGGCTGTTATATGTGCATGTGCAACACTGCATAATATTTCCTTATCGGTTGATGATTTGGTTCCAATGAACTGGGATTCTCATCATATTGAGAATGATGATGTTGCATTGATTAGTGAAAGCACCACCAACAGCAATGGATTTATGGTGCGACAATCTATAGTTGATAGGTTTTTCTCATAATATAATTTTTAATAAATAAAAATCCATTAAACGATAATAATACTTTTATTTATCAATCCTTGAAAAAGAGACTAATCATAGGATAGATTTAGAAGAACTGAAGAAATCTATTGCCAAATAAGTAGTACTTTATTTGGCAATAGATTTCTTCAGTTCTTCTAATTCTATTTTAGCTTTTTCTAATAAAAAGTTGTTCCTCTCTTCCTCCAATAATGCTGCTCTTTTTTTTATCTGTTCGACTTCAAACTGCAAAGCAAAAAGTAAACATATAAATTAATCTTGCTATAAATTAAAATACTGGTATAAATGTTGATGTTGAAAAACCATTGTTAAGTACCTGTGTTTTTAATATTTGCGTTTCCATCTTTTTTTTATATTCTAGATGCCGTATCCTTAACACAGCTTCCCGACGAATATAATCTGAGGGTCTACGCACTTGATCCGTGGTTTTGATTATTGTTGTATTTTTCTTATCACTGTAATCTAATACATAATTTAAAGATATTTTTAGTATAAAGTGAATAGAAAAGTTAAAACAATATTGTATTATTGTATTATAAGATAAATTTTATAGTACCTGTGCTATTTTGTTCATTTTCAATTTGGGGATCGTCCATTTCATTTCTTTCTTCAAAAATTGTGTTTTCCTTAGAATTAATTTTGTATTCAATGTCTAAAATACCTGAAAACAACAATACTTTTTAAACATGATTTAATAAGTATAGCATTTATTCATTTATTTTTAATTTAACACAAAACTACTACTCTGCCAATAAAATAAGTTAAAGAAAAGAAAACTTTACTGCTCTATTTAAACATTCATCTCACAGATATGATGTTCTTCCATTAATCCCCAAATACATACACAGCCAGGATTCAAGATAGACGGCTTGATCATGTTATAATCATTGTTCACTTACCCAAGTCATCTATTGATACTGAAGTGATAGTAGGTGTATCATTATTTTTTGCTACCAAATCCTGATCTTGACTATTAGCGATAGCATGTAATATGGCACCATCGCTATCAAAAGAATTTTTTATTTCAGTAATCACCACAGGTGCAGCCTGATGAATAAAAATTGAAAATTAGAAGTGAGTAGGGACACATTTACAGTGAGAATATTTACCCATACAGTGGTCACCGTGGAATTCAGAGGATATTAATACCAACCTCTTCAACCATGCTTATGATGGCCCCGTGTTGTGGTGATAGAGGAGGTGCATGTGGTCCACCTCCAGTCCTAATTAAATTTCCTCTTTCTGTAGCACGTGCTTTACGTGTGACAGCTTTCATATTATCCCACGCCCTTTTTAAAGTTATAGTTTCACGCTGAAATATACACATAAATATACAGTCAACAAAAATTATCATAAAAAATCATTCAGAATCAATTTTTTATCAATAATAGTGGCCTCCTACCTTGTGTACATTGGCATTACAATTAAACTCCTGTGTTATAATATCCCATGCTGCTTGTTTTTTGGCGACCGACTTGCCATCTGTTATTTTCGATTCCACGATTGGTCTCTTTTTAATTAATTGTGCCAATAAAGCTTTTTCATCGGCGGTGAAATAAGCTACACGTTTGCGTGGTGTTTTTGTTCCTGTAGACTCCTACAGTGAAACAAATACAATTTAATTTCTTCAAATACATGTGGTGTTTAGCTACTAACATATTTTGATTCGCTGAATGTGTATAGAACGAAACTTACCATGATATATGTTAAGATAAAGCTATAGCACTATAGTTAAACTTTATTAACGAATTTTCTTTCTTGGCGGTTTAAACGCAACACAAGCTTCCCTAACACTGACAGTTTACAACATTGACAGTTAGTGATACCAGAAAAAAAAAGGCCCGTGTACTTTATTTTATTTACATGAAAATAGCTATTTCGTTTCGTTTTTATGTAAAAACGATCGGGAAATGAACGAATTCTTATTTATATTGTTAATATAAAAGGTTTTAATGTATTTAAATAAAGTTTTTTGCTACTTAATAATATCACATTTTCAAGTGTGGCTACACCAATCGTTTATCGATAAGCAATCTCAAAGACAATTTGACGTTACTCTTCCCTACGGATACTTAAAATTGTCATTAACTAATGAACCCTTAAATATTGTCTCTGGGACGTATCGTTCATTAACAGATTTAATGATAATTAGTTAAATACTAATTAGGACTAATTTAATGAACCTTTCTGAGTGCGGCAGTAAGTCTTATTATTTAGTTGCCAAAAATGAAATACACATTTACTATAAGTTACATTGTGTAATACTTAAGTTTTAAGTAATTAAACAACTTAGATCTTACATTATTTTACAGAATGTTAAAAGAAAAACTACGTAATAGAAGCAATAATTAAATCAACATATAATGAATCTTAATATGTAAGTAAGATTACACTGTTCTTTTTCTTCCATTTTCAAAATTAACCATACAATCGTTCCTCAGGTGCAAAACGAGTTGTGAGGTTTGATGTTGAAAAAGCACTGTTTTATTCTACTCTATTTTTTAGAATGGCAAGCAAAGCCGCTGTCGACAGAAAGCACTGTTAGCGCGTTCACGAGCGTACCGAATTGTTGACAGTTGTCAGCTGTCATAATCGTGATATCCAAATCGGAACGCAAATTATTGCTGTGAGCGCTGTGAGCGATATATTCTTATTCGGAAAGCACCCTAAAATATGCAGCATAAGCGTCGTCGATGTTTCTAAGGTCACAATTGCGTATCGTATTTAGTTTCAGAGATATGATTTTTTTTCTAAATATCCGGTTGAAAAAAAGACGATTTTCAAAAAAATATATCTCAAAAACTAAACATACTAGTGAAATGGGGATACGACATATTGCATTGAAATAACTTAAACTATTCGTTTTTTTATATAAAAAAGCAATGTCCGAAAAATCGTCTTCATAAAACACTGAGTGTCGTAAGAAGCAACTAAGGGAAAAAACCTGGATGAATGGATTTTGAGGAAGGCCCAGCAGTGGACGTCTTCCGGCTGAATTGATGTAGGACTCCATACATCCTTATTCAAGTCAATATAAGGCCAAGAGCAATGAATACACGAGCGATCAAATTTAATAAAGCACGTTTCTCACTTCTCCCCGCTGCACATTCATGACCGACAAAAAACAGTCAAGTCTCACAGTGGAAAAAAGTCAGTTTATGTAAAAAGAAGGCATTTCACAAAAAAAAAAAGTAAATGTCTGACACGTGCCTGCCCAGAGCGAGAGACGTCATTTGATGATTTCCCACCCAAAAACATAAGGCATCTGGAAGAGGTCAGCAAGGAACGGGTTGGATCGCAATGACAGCTTCAATTGCTTGTCAATTTATCTAACAAACAAATCCTCATAAATGTATTCGCCACAGCCCATTAGCCACATGTTATATATCTTCAATAACAACATACGATAAAATACTTAGATGATGACGTCATGAGGTATGTCAAGGTTGAAGCTAATATATTAACCTACTGAACTTGTTTTATTTTGTTTGTTTAGAACTGCAAGTGGAGCAGGGTATGTGTGCAGTGTTCGGTCGTTAAGTGGGAATGCAGTAAAGCGAAAACGCCAGGGTTACTCCGCGAAGTTCAATTTTCTTCCGATTTTTCGCGTTTTGCAGAAGGAACACGGGTGGGTTTTAGTCAGTAAAAGTCTGACACGCCCTCCCGCTCCGCCCAGAGCGGGAGACGTCATTTAGTGATTTCACACCCAAATAAAGGCCGGTGTCAAAGTTGTATAGTTATCAAAATGTGATTTGCAACCGTGACAAATGTGTATTAACAAATCTATACTAACTAATATTATAAAGCTGAAGAGTTTGTTTGTTTGGTGGAACGCACTAATCTCAGGAACTACTGGTCCAAATTGAAAAAATCTTTTTGTGTTGGGTAGCCCATTCATTGAGGAAGGCTATAATCTATATAACATCACGCTATGATCAAAAGAAGCGGAGCAGCAACGAAAAATGGACGAAAACTGGCAGGCAATTCGATGCGACGGGAAGGGTCAGGGGAGCGAAAATTTTACGCGGACGAAGTCGCGGGCAGAAGCTAGTAAAACTAAATAAAATCTGCTCCCGCCATTAGCAGATGTCCAATTTAATTCAACAATCAAGGCTAAAGACATTAAATTGACCTTTTACGAGTAAAGCCTCCTACAAACCGGCGCGACGCGGCAGCGCGACGCGACACTCGTAGAACAATTTTTATGTGAACTTCATGGAAATTGTTCTACAAGAATCGCGTCGCGCTGTCGCGTCGCGCCGGTCTGAATAAGCCTTAAGCCTTAAATCTGACTGTGCAAAATATAAACTTATATTTATAGTTTAAATATCACACGAGGTTTGCGAGGATGTACGTGGGTTGTAGTCGCGATAAAATTCAGCGTCTGTCTTGTGTTTTATCGATATTAAACGTTATTCACGAGGTGTGTCCTGGAATAGAAGCAAAAATTCGAAGACATGTAACATCTACGATGTTCGCAATGGTGTGCTGTTGCCTACGCTTATGTATGGAAGTGAATGTTGGGTGTGGAAGAGCATGGAAGTAGAATAAATGCTGTGGAAATGCGTTCCTTGTGAAGCATGTGTGGTGTCACTGTAAATTACTTAGAACCGTAACTGTATGGAGTATCGTCAATAGTAATACATTCATGGTTTTGACTTTGAGGCTCTCTTCAGATGTTTTTGCTGGTAGGACGCCCTTAGGCTAAGTGGAGAGACCATCTTCGCAGGGTGGCTGGTAGCAACTGGATGAGAGATGCCGAGAATCGAGCTGAATGGCGTAATATTGGAGAGGCCACTATAGGCTGATGGTGATGACAGATATAAATACTATCCCTATGTGTGTGTCGCTTCATCTCAATTAAGATTCCTAGGCTATAATCTGTGCTTTTAAATCGCTGATTCAGCCGAAGTTGAGATCATTCGTCAACTTCATGCCCAAAAAAGTTCCAGGCGGTCGGTAAACTTCGCCAGAAACGACGAATACGAATTTCGCGCTTAGGGAGTAGATCTCTTCGTGCCAGGGTCGCGAGATTTGTTCGAAAGAGTTACCGTGGCCCTGGCATATGGGCAACTGAAGGAACACGGGTGGGTTTTAGTCAGGAAAAATCTGACACGCCTTCCCGCTCCGCCCAGAGCGGGACACGTTATTTGATGATTTCCCACCCACAAACAAGTGCGAGTCGGACTCGCGCTCTGAGAGTTCCGTACAAACCGTATTCACGGTTTATGCATAAGGCTTATGTTTATGAAATTAAATGTTTTTTTTATATTTGAGTTGATTGAATGAAAGGTAAATTGCGGTTTACGATTTATGACGTATTAAAAAAAAAACTACTTACTAGATCTCGTTCAAACCAATTTTCGGTGGAAGTTTACATGGTAATGTACATCATATATTTTCTTTAGTTTTATCATTCTCTTACTTTAGAAGTTACGGGGGCGGGGGGGGGGGGGGCACATTTTACCACTTTGGAAGTGTCTCTCGCGCAAACTATTCAGTTTAGAAAAAAATGATAATAGAAACCGCAATATCATTTTTGAAGAGCTATCCATAGATACCCCACACGTATAGGTTTGATGAAAAAACAAATTTTTCAGTTTCAGTTCTAAGTATGAGGAACCCCAAAATGTATTGATTTTTTTCTATATTTGTGTGAAAATCTTAATGCGGCACAGAATACATCTACATACCAAGTTTCAACAGCATAGCTCTTATAGTTTCGGAGAAAAGTGGCTGTGACATACGGACGGACGGACAGACAGACAGACAGACAGACAGACAGACAGACAGACAGACAGACAGACAGACAGACAGACAGACATGACGAATCTATAAGGGTTCCGTTTTTTGCCATTTGGCAACGGAGCCCTAAAAAGGAGTAGATCTCTTGACATGGTATTGAGCGTATAAATACACGTGTCAATGAGTCATATAGCACTCAGTTTTCATTCGTATATCACACCATTACATTGATGCGTTTTCTAAGCGAGATGTCCACGTCACTAGCACAATATCTTCGCTTGGTAGCCGTTCATCCGGAACTGATATCGCATTTGTATTCACATTTTCAAAGACTACACGGTTGAGTTCAGATGTGATGAAACTTTAATGATAGTGCCTATTGTGACGAATTTGTTAGCTTATTCAGTAGAAGTGATTTACAACATTTCATACACATACTTCATGCCACAATATAAATATGGATAGTATAGAAGCCAAGCTTATTTGTTGATAAAACCTACGCTCCATCGGAACGAAAGTGACGTTTCGTCTGGGCCGAGCAGGAGGGCCATGAGGGTCATGTCAGACTTTTACTGACTAAAACCCACCCGTGTTCCTTCAGTTGCCTGTGCGAGCGCCACAGTAACTGTTTAGAACAAATTCGCGATCCTGGCAGACGTCGGTCCCAGTGGACCCCATCAGGTTGCTGACATCTCTATGGGACCACCCCTGAGGCAATACTTTTTAATCAATATTTTTTAAATCGACAATCGCCGGATATCGTTAAAAATACACACAAAAAACGACAGTTGAATTGAGAACCTCCTCTTTATTGAAGTCGGTTAAAAAGAGAAACATTTTTTTAACCGACTTCAAAAAAATTAGGAGGTTTCTCAATTCGACCGTATATATTTTTTTTATGTGTGTTCGCGGATAACTTCGTCGTTTATGAACCGATTTTAATTATTCTTTTTTTGTTGGAAAGGAGATATCCCAAGGGTGGTACCATGATAAGGAAACCAGGATCTGAGGATGGCATCCCAGAGAAGTCGATGGGATCCATCGAAAATCGTAGTGGCGACTAGTTGCGTTTATTATTTGGCGGCAAAAAACTTAAATACAGATTCTAAGACACCGACTTCCGAAATTAAAGTTATTTTTCACTTTGTAGTGTTTTTAAGGAAGTCGGTTTTTCTTTGTAAAGTTTTTTAAAGAAAGTTAATACTTTTTTAAAGGATAAGTTAAATACTTCCTCCATTGTAAGAGCACCTTCGAGTGCCACGTGTACAGTTATTGTCTATCTGTCAATACAATTGTATATATTTGTATTGAAATCTTACATAAGTATTGTCAATACGTATTGTTGGATCCTCGTGACACGCGCGCAATTATGTGGCAAACAATCATTGTTTCTCTTATTTAGCAAGGAAGAAATTGTGTGTTAATTAAAAGAACGCAGTCCGCAGACCAGCCTATCCTACCAGGGTCCCAGATTTGTTCGAAAGAGTTACCGTAGCCCTGGCATACTGTTATCTCATTGATTTCCGGTGGTCCTGCACCCTCATTAGCATTCCATTGTTTGCCTAATCCTTTTATCTATTATACTTCGAACACCTCATTACGTTGCGCCAGAACCCACGAATCTGTTGCCCTACGGTTGATTTGGCGTTTTTATCTATTACTCATTGTATGTCTGCTTTTCTATGTCATCAATAAAACACATTCATTTTTATTTCAATATTTTATTACTTTTTTCTACAAAATATGAGCGGAAGATCTCATCCACAAAAATATCATTGTGCAGTGTGTTCCCTGTAAATATGTTCGTAAAACTATGCATTGAACATCCCTGAAACTTAAATAGCAAATACATTAAGCAATATTCACCACAAACTGAAGTCCAATCATTCTGAATCCTATCAACATTCCAGTCCCATCTCTTACAATTCCTTTTCAAAAACTGGAGATGATATCGCTCAGGTGTTCGTCCATATGAATCAAAATATTGACCGATACCATTCGTATCGATATGTACAGCTACCCAGTGTGAACCTGGTTTATCATCCGCATCCAAATTGCATATTATATACGTTGGTACATGTGTATACATAGGTAGTCTATTAGCAGCATAAACATTATTTTCTAGACTGGGATGAATCTTTTTCATATGTTTTTGTAATTCTAGTGTATCCATGATATTACTGTTATTAGCAGATTATTACAGTACCAATCTATTCAATGGTTGTCATAGGAATGTTCAATTATAGTGATTTGTAAATATTAAATCGCATTCTTTGTGGGAGTCACAAAGCTTAGGATTATCATTTTGCTGCAGCTAATTTAAAGTTTGTTATATGGGTCTGATTATATTAAATAAAACACTCTTGAGTACATAGACATTTTTAATTAACTGTTCAACACAATAATTATTAAATAAATAAATTAAATACAGACATATTATTATCAAAATACCATTTTCTAATACACACAGCATTATTCAATGCACAATTCAATTTATGGTTCGCACAATTAAAATCAGTTTTATTTTTACAGAACTTTTTTTTTAATGTCGCAAAATTAGGACATCCCTTCTCACCTATGTCAATCACTTCACAGTTTGCACATAACTCTTTAATCCACGTAATCTTTTCCAAACCCTTTGTCATAATTTTTTTATTTTCTAAATATGGTAAAATAACACGTTTAAACTCTTTGTAGTCTATGTAGCCTTCACTCCAGTAAATTCCTCGATTTCTTTCTAACCATCTCACCTGCTTTTTTTCTTCTAGTGTTAGGTAATGGAATGAATATGGTGGTTTCACCAAGAACGTCTGTGTATGATCATGACTCGCAATGGCCAATTCTTTGACAATAAAATAATTTAAAGAATCTTTAAATCCTTGGAGTTCCACTATAAGGGTGTCCGTCTTCATGATATCTTCTTAACAATGTTACTTAATGGTTTGTATTCAACAATGCAATCGTTCAGAATGAGACAATATGCTGAAGTTTTACAGTACCAATCTATTCAATGGTTGTCATAGGAATGTTCAATTATAGTGATTTGTAAATATTAAATCGCATTCTTTGTGGGAGTCACAAAGCAGGTTGATGCCTGTTGCGAAGGAACGTGAGATAAGTTTGTTGACTCATAGAGTTACAATCAGTTTCGTATGTGCTTATGTAAAGTTTAAACTCGAACACTGTTTTGTATAAGATTAAATAGGAGAGGTTTATAAAGAAATAAAAAATAGTATATTGCATACAATTTGTTTTATTTAATTTTATAATGTTATCTTTAGTTACACACACACAAAATGCATTAAACATAACACATATATCTAAAACACAACACACATTATAATCCTAACTACTATAGTCTACAGTAACATTTCTATTTTTATCTATTTCAATAATATTATCAAACTCAGCATAAACAATACAGTTAATTGTTTGTATTAGTGAAGATTCAAATCGTACTTCTAATCTTACACTACCATGCTTTATGAGATTCCAATGGGCTGATGAGTTAGCTGATAAATCAGGAGTTAAATCAAATGCTAAAAGACAGTAACCTTTGGCATACTGTTCACGAGAGATTGCATTTCCTTCATTAAGAAAGTGAATACCAGTCCCCGAGAATAGAGTATGATATGCTGATGTAAATATATTATTATTAAAAGATGGTTGCAAAGCTTTGGAAGGTATTTGTTGACCATCAATATATAAGCTGAAAGAGTTAATACCATAGTTTTCAAAGTTAAATGGATTTTTAGTAAGTGAACCATTAAATGCAGAATTATTCACAAAACCAATAATACATCTTTTGGGTACCTGTCCTAAGAATATATTATCAAGAGTTTTTCCTTGAACACCCGATGCAATTGTTAAAACTTTAACTTCAGCACGAGTAATAGGATATTTAGCAGTGGTAGAAGCTAAAATTTTCTGATGTGCGAGTAATACACTTGGATTAATTCGTGCTCTTCGAACAATAAGAGTTGCGTCCGTAATGCAAACTTTAAACTTTACATCATTTGACCCAGCAATTAAATTAAAACTCTCTCTTGACCGAACTAATTTTACACTCATTTCAACGCCATTAATTAAAAATTTATCTTGATTGAAAATGTCACCATGAAGATGACCAATCATTTCTATTTCCCTGCTTTCATTAACTAATTCCTGTCTTTTAACAAATCCTATGTTTTTACCATCTGTGGAATCCATTTTTCCTGCTGTATCATCATACCAAAGACTACAAGTAAGATGAGATTGTTTAGCAGCAGGAGCATAGTTAAATGATAAATGATTTTATTTCTGTAAGTAGGTTTGTACAAACACTTTTACATGTCAATTATATTTTTTTTTTTAACTAGATGAGTTCGGCGTTTCCTAACTGACTACTCTGAGAAGAAAGGCCGAAACAAACTCAGAGGTCACAGTCTCTTTTAAAGTCCAGACATAATCTTGTTCACATCATGTGAAGATCATGTAGATTGGTGACTGAAATGGTCTTTTGAAGAAAGAACCACACAGATTGAGTGGACCTGTCCAGTCAGTGCAAGCATTTGTCACTAATCGTTTAGCTCAACTCGGAAAATAAGGAGCCCAACGCTTTGACGAACAGTACCAACGAAAGGACATTTGGGTAGGCCACATAAATTACTCAAACTGCCAGATCGTGATTACTGAGAACGAAAGAAAAAAAAAATTTAAAAAAGACCCACATAGTCTTCACATTCACAATAATTAAAACAATACGATACTTTACAAAGTAAATAATCATGTCATTGTATATATAAAAATTATCAATGTCAATGTGTATTTAAAAAAAAAAGAAACGGATATAATTTTGTTGGTCAGATCATTTGATGACCATGTAGATCGGTGTCTGAAATGGTCTTTTGAAGAAAGAACCACACAGATTGAGTGGACCTGTCCAGTCAGTGCAAGCATTTGTCACTAATCGTTTAGCTCAACTCGGAAAATAAGGAGCCCAACGCTTTGACGAACAGTACCAAAGAAAGGACATTTGGGTAGGCCACATAAATTACTCAAACTGCCAGATCGTGATTACTGAGAACGAAAGAAAAAAAAAATTTAAAAAAGACCCACATAGTCTTCACATTCACAATAATTAAAACAATACGATACTTTACAAAGTAAATAATCATGTCATTGTATACATAAAAATTATCAATGTCAATGTGTATATAAAAAAAAAAAAAGAAACGGATATAATTTTGTTGGTCAGATCATTTGATGACCATGTAGATCGGTGTCTGAAATGGTCTTTTGATGAAAGAACCACACAGATATTGCCACTAACTACTCAAACTGCCAGACAATAGTCAAAAGTGAAACAGTGACCCACATAGTCCTCAAATTCTCAATAATCAAAGTAATATTCATACAATTAATATTCATGTCATGTGAAATAATAAAAAAAAAGAGTAAAAAATAGCAAAATAATAATAATAAAACAACAGTCAGTGTAGATTTATTGGAGCAGTTCAATCCCAGGCCGTTTTATCCTCAATATAGTCTTTAACAGTATAATAGGCTTTCTGACATAATTTACGCTTTATAAAAGATTTGAATTTATTTAGGCTTAGTTCTTGAATGAGGCTAGGAAGTTTATTATAAAAACGAATACATTGGCATCTAAACGAGCCACCTATTTTCTTGAGCCTGGTCTTAGGAACAACAAATTTTTGTTTGTTTCTAGTATTGACATTATGGATATCACTGTATCTTTTAAAGAGATTAATATTTTTATGTGCAAACAGCAGATTTTCATAAATGTACTGAGAAGGCACAGTCATTATATTAATCTCTTTATATTTGTCTCTGAGTGAGTATCTGGGACTTAATTTATAAATCGAACGAATTGCCCTTTTTTGTAAAACAAAAATTGTCTGAATATCGGCGGCATTTCCCCACAGCAGAATACCGTACGACATCACGCTATGAAAATAACTAAAGTAAACTAAACGGGCTGTCTCTAAATCAGTTAAATCACGAATTTTTCTAACAGCGTATGCTGCAGAGCTAAGTTTTTTTGACAATTTATCTATATGGGGGCCCCATTGAAGCTTGGCATCCAGAGTTATGCCTAAGAATACTGTGGTATCTTCGGGTTTCAACACTTCACCCTTTATGAGGACACTAGTTTCTACTTGTCTAACATGAGGTATCGTAAACTTAATACATTTGGTTTTTTTCTCGTTAAGAAGTAGGTTATTAACATTAAACCAGTTAACTACATTAGCAAGGGCTCTATTTACATTGTCAGTAACCAACTGCTGACGTTTGAGTTTGAATAAAAGTGAAGTGTCGTCTGCAAACAACACTATATCATGTTTATCCTTTATGAGGTAAGGCAAGTCATTTATATAAATAAGAAATAAAAATGGGCCTAAAATTGAGCCCTGAGGGACCCCCATTCTAACTTTAGATCCAGGTGATCTTTTTCCGTTGACGTCAACTCTCTGAATCCTATCACTTAGGTATGAAGTAAGAAGATCCAGAGAGGCGTTCCGGATTCCGTAGTGGTGAAGTTTCCTGATCAAGGTTTCATGAAGAACACAATCGAATGCCTTGGACAAATCGCAAAAAATACCCAAAGCATCGCATTTGTCCTCCCACGCATTATATATATGACCTAAAAGTTCAACTCCGGCATCGGTAGTTGAACGACCCTTTGTGAAACCAAACTGTTTCTTGTGTAATAAGTTATGTTTATTAAAAAATCGTTGCAATTGATTTAGAATAAGTTTTTCAAAAATTTTACTGAAGGTAGGTAGCACTGAAATTGGTCTATAGTTAGTAGGGTCTGATGTGCTACCTGATTTAAACAACGGTATTATTTTGCTGTTTTTCATAAGATCAGGAAACTCGCCACGGTCAATACAATTATTAAAAATAACAGCTAAAGTTGGTGCTACAATGTTTATGATCGACTTAGCAGTGTCCACAGAATTACCCCATAAATCGGCGGTCTTTTTTACATTCAAAGAGTGAAAAGTTTTAACGATATCGTTACAGGTTACATATTGGAAATGAAATTCACTATCACAAACAGGAACGTTTTCTTTAAGTAGAGACTCTGCAGCAGTGGGTGATGAGTTTAAAAGTGAGTTTAAAAGGGTTTCCATGTATGCTCGATAGGCATAGGTATTATTAGGTGGTGATACAAGTTTTTGGTTTAAATAAACATCGAGTTGACTAAAAAGTGAATGCAACCAATTATTTACAGGTGCTACTGCTGTAGCTGATATCAAGTTTGTTGAATCTTGATTTAATACTTTTGCCTTTATGTGGAGTAATGTATGAGACAAATCTATGTAGTCATCGCCTGTTCCAGGAACTTGAAACTCGATAGGTCCATCATCAGCAAGAGATGAAATTGGTTTATAGTGAATCCACAATCCATTTTCAATGCTTGTTTGTGTAGACGGTAATGCAAACAAATCTAATTCTGACTTAACGCACTCACAAGAATGATTATGAAGGAAAGACATACTTAATTTGAAAATATATCTTTGATGTTTTTTGGTTTTAGACCAAGTTTTTTCGTAGCTTTCACTTTAGCTGTTAGTGGTGGAATGAACGAGGCCAATCGTTTTCTTTTACTTATATACCCAGATCCTGTCATGTTAAATCGATCAATTTTGTCATCAGCCTTTCGTTTTAAGTTTGTACTAACTTGCTTTAGACGATCTTTTATTGAAGCTTCCATAGGACGGGCTTGAACCATATCCGATAAAAGTCCTACTCCAGCGTTTAATGCCTCCTTACCAACCACTCGAGCACCACTTGAAAGTAAAGGTAAAACTGATCTAAATAACCCTCCTAAGAAGCTCCCAATACCATGACCGCGTTGGTATGGTGAACCCTTATAAATTACTCCAACTCCTGATCCAGCTTGATGTGAATAATAATTTTCATATGGACATTTATGATGATCATGAGGAGAATACATTATTATAATTTGCGGAAATGTAGTTTAACACACACGGTTCCAAACTGGAATGGTAGTTTTTGTCCTGTGCTCGATCTTATATCTATTTCCAGCGTATCGAACTCTCTTCGCATAACAGGTAAGTAGTGAGGTGGAGAGAAAATGTACATTTTATTCGCACCATAAATGTATTTTGAAGGATCTAATGAAATGACTCTTAATAGTGGAGTCATAACATCACCCACAATCTGAGGATCGATAATGTCGCAATATAGAAATAGTTGAGATGGTAACCCTAAGTGTAAATTAGCAGGACACTTCCCAAAATTTCTGTCTAGGAGATTTGTATTTGGTTCATAACCTAGTTGTAAACTTAATTTGGGTGATAATGTTACGGATGTTATATTTTTATCCAAAACAGAAACAGACACAAATTTTGTTATTTCATCATAACGAAATTTCAAGCTCTCTCTGATACCATTTAACGCTCTTAAAATATGTTCAACGTTATCGTAGTTGGTAGCGGGAATATGTTTTTTGTAGTACACTGTTGATGGTTTATCTTCATTAGGCATTAACATGGTTTTTGTGATGTATACAACATTTTCATGATCTTGAACAGTAAACATGGTGCATGGATATTGAAACTCGACAACTCCAACCGCCCATTCACCTTCTAATTTCATAGCTTTTGGTAATTTTGTTGAAAAATTTGTGGTCTTGTTATCAGGAAAGTATTCCATTGAACTATTGCTGAGCAAAGTTAAATAAAAACTTTCTTTATTCATATTTCTTTTAAACTAGAAGCTAAAATCCAACTGTTAAATTTATCTGGATAACCTTTCCACTTCACTAATACTTCTTTTCTGTTACCCGAATAACGAGTGCCAATTATTTTATCTATTTTATATTGTGAGGTGGGGTTGTAAGTGACCTTCTGTAATTCTCTTTCATAAAAAGTACCAACTATTGGTTCATTTTGTAAATCTGTTATTGTATAAACAACCCATGGAGATCTATCAATTATTGAAGATATAATAAATATTTCATCACTCCAATTTGATTCATATCCTTTTTGGAAAACATGTTTATATTTAGTTATTCGAACATAATCACCCACGTTGAAATTTGGTTTTGGATTTTCTAGAGAAAGTTTGTTTGACCCTCTATCATAAAGATTAGTCCAAACTGTCATAATATTGTTGGAACTTACATCACATGGGCACATCTTAATACTCGAGTGAATGCTGTGATTATAAGAGTATATTAAATCTTGTAAAACATCTATATATCTATAAGTATTATTATGAGTGAAATAACGCCACATTTTCATTTTTAGAGTTCTTTGAAATCGTTCAACAATACTAGCCTTAATATCAGGATTGTTAGTGGTATAGTAATTTATCTTTTTGGATTTAAAGTATTTTTGTACATCTTTTGAAACAAATTCTGTACCTTTATCAGATTGTATGTGAGTAGGTGTTGTATTACTTTCAATAAATATACTTTCAAAACATTCTTTAGTTGTTTCTGAGTTTTTCTTTTTCATTGGTCTTGCAAAAGCATATTTACTAAATACATCAATAACACAAAGTATGTAGTTGAAACCATCATTATATTGAGAATAAGTTCGCATATCACTTAAATCAGCTTGCCACAGCTCATTAATATTTGATAGAATGTACTTATTACGCGGGATTTTTTTCCGAATGGGTTTATGTAATGTATATGTTTCTTGTGATTGTAACCATTCCTTTGCTTGCTTTTTATCCATTGTACCCTTCATAGCTTTTGATAATTTATCAATACTACCAAAACCAGCGGGGTTAGATGGATCATAATAAATCCTGTTAATTTCTTCTAGTACGGGGTCCATTTTTCCCAATCGATCTTTTTATGTATTTTAGTTATAGATCTTTTATCTCCACTGCTCGGTGTAGAAAACTCTTGAACTTCAATCTCAGAGGTTTTGTTCAGATCTTTTACTTGAAGTTGGTTAATAAACTCACATCTCTTTGGATTTCCAATATAAGTAAGTGGTACTTTAATATCTTTTAATGCTTTAGCAAATCTATCCCACCCTATCGGATCACTTTTTTTTAAGGGTCTAAGTGAATCATTTATTAAATCAACAATATTACTTCCTGGAATTTTTTCATTATCAATTAAGACTGTGCCTTCATTATCCCAACGTATTTTACTTTTACTTGTTCCAATTAAGTTTAATAATGACTCACCTTTTTTATTATAAGTTTTTGGTATTAAACTGAGTATTTGTGTTGATGAATACAGTGGATTTGCCTCACTTTCTATACTTTTAATAGATCCTTTCTCCTCCAACAAAGATTCAGCATCAACTGAACTTTTTAGATCTCTATCTTTATTTTTAAAACCAATTTTAGACCCATTTGAATCTTCATTAGATGTATCAGAATAAATTGGTAATCTGAGTGGTTGACGATCCTCTTCGGTAAAGTGAAGGTATCTTTGTAGTGTTTGTAAATATAACATCCACTTCTTTCGGTCTTCCGTCTTACTATTCATAATATTTTGCATTTCAATATCTAATCGAGACAAATTACTAGTAACCTTATTTTCTTGTTTTAATTTTTCAATCAATCCCGGTTCAATAAGTATCATTTTCTTAGCATTTTCCATGTTAACTGGCTAGTCCACTTACTAATCCACTCAATATTGCACCTAATATTATTGGTAAGAAAGCCCCTCCTTTTTGTATAATAATATTTTTTCTTAGTTTATGTTTACACTTATGCACCAGTTTACGGAGTATATTTTTGTGTTTATTCAATTTTTGTTTATCTTGATCTTTAAGAGGTATCTTTCCTTGTAAAACGTTATGAATACATTCACAAATACAATTTATTTCTTCTTCATCACACGTTTTAAGTAACGCTCTTTGATATTTTGGTTTAAGCGTATGCAAAGCGTTTAGCAAATGTTTATGCGTTGTGAGTCGACGATGCATCATTTAGAAATGATTTGAATTGTTTGATTCTTGGTGTATTTAAACTGCAAAGCGTTTAGCAAATGTTTATGCGTTGTGAGTCGACGATGTATCATTTAGAAATGATTTGAATTGTTTGATTCTTGGTGTATTTAAACTCTTTCGTGGGGACGTAGACTGTGCAGTAACCATTAAATGGGAATACATTTGTCTTGATACGACAAAAATCATTTGTATTCTGTTTTAAATCTACCATTAAATATCCATGCGCTTCTAAAGTTGCATCCCTGTAGGCGTCTTCAATGAATTTTGGGTTATCTGGTGACACTTGTCGTGCTAAATATCTTATTTGAGTTTTATCTCGAGGGTTTTTAAAATAAATTATATAACTTGAGTTTAAAGAAATGTCTCTTTGACCTTTACCTTGATGAAATAAATTTTGTGTTAAATAAAATACACTAAGATTCCTGTGATGACTACCTTTTGTAAATATATCCACAATTCTTCCATCAGACTCTCTCATTAGATCATCAATAATAATAAGGTGTGGGTTTTCACCATCAAACATATTAAGATTTGGAATTCCTTGATGATAGTTAACATTTGGTAAATTATTTAAAGCCTGCATTTCATCAAAGCACCATGTGATCTGATTAAAATCACAATTACATATTTCTTTAACTGATTTTATGAAATTTGTTACAAAATTTGACTTCCCACATCCACTTGGTCCTGCCACAATAGCAGTAAACGGATGGATAAAGTGAAACATTTCACACGTCTAGAGTTTTAAAGGGATGAAATAAAAATGAAAATTTTGGTGTAAAAATTAAATATATATATATATTGCTAAAATTATATAAAACATGTAATTTGTGAAAAACAGAATGATCTGTATACTATTTCTAACACAATTAGTACTTATCAGAATTTCACAATCACCTCAACGTCAAATTTAAGCACACAAATAAAAACTACAATTATTTTACATTATTTACAATCAAACAATAAATTTTAAATATGTAATAAACTATTATATAACATTACAGTAATATCATAATTTTACAATCAGTACAAAATTTGTATATACACACAGAAATAAAAGTAAAAAGTATTACACTTAGCGTAATTTATAATGTCCCCAAGCCAATGTATCAATGTTGTTGTTCATAATACATCGTTTGGTATCATTATATGATAAAGATGTTTTATTTATTTTTTGTGTAAAAATAGTGTGTTTGATTGACTTAAATCGAAGCATACTACAATATAATACATTTTTATTAAACAAACACGATTTGTAATTTTCCATATTCATTTTTTTGGTAACACTTTTGTTAACCCCTTTTGCCTTTGCTATAAATTTATCTTCTATTTCTAAGGCATACATTTTTGATCGCAACCCTACAAATTCCTTCAATACTTTACCATTATTCTCATCTTTAAAAAAACCTAACTTTTTTTTATTTATTTTTGGATATCCGTAAATATTATTTTCCGGGTAATCTGATGTATCGAAATAGTGAAGTAGATCTGGTTTTATATCCTCATAAAAATTGTCTGTAAAAATTTGATATATCAAACTATCGGTATCGGTGTACAATAACTTAATTTTATTATGAAACTTTTTAATCATGTAGTTATAATGAAATTCATACATAAGGGTCTTAGATTGGGCACGCCACAATTGCGGCGGTAAGTCCCCTCTTTGAGGAGTGGATAGAGAGGCGTCACGGCGTCCTCACCTTCCGCCTGACGCAGGTTCTCACCGGGCATGGGTGCTTCGGTGGGTTCCTGTTCAGGATAAAGCGGGAGGATACGTCCGGGTGTTTCCATTGCGAGGATCGTCTGGAGGACACGGTGGAGCATACGGTGGAGGTGTGCCCTGCCTGGGCGGAGCACCGCCGTGTCCTCGTGGAGGCGATTGGCGGCGGCGACCTCTCGCGTCCGGCCCTGGTGCGAGCCATGGTACGGAGCGAGAGGGAATGGGAAGCCGTCACCTCCTTCTGCGAAGCAGTAATGCTCGCGAAGGAGGAGGCGGGGCGCGTGAGGGAGTGGCAGTCTCTGCGCCCTCACGTCCCTAGCCGCCGCAGGAGGAGACGCCCCGGGCGTCGGGAGTCAATAGCGGACTCCCGGCCACCGTAGGCGCGAGCTTGCGGGTGGCGAGCAATGGGTAGCTCGCCGCCCGGTAAGGACCAAGCTCGGGTCGACGGCGCGCAGTGTTCCACGCGCGCCTCAAAGAGATGTCAGCAGCAGTGTAGGGGTCTACTAGGACCGACGCCTGCCGGGGTCGCGTGATTGTTCGAAAGAGATACCGTGACCCTGGCACATGGGCAACTGATGGAACACGGGTGGGTTTTAGTCAGTAAAAGTCTGACACGCCCTCCCGCTCCGCCCAGAGCGGGAGAAGTCATTTGATGATTTCCCATCCTGAAAAAAAAAAAAAAAAAAAAAAAAAAAAAAAAAAAAAAAAAAAGGGTCTTAGATATATCTAAAATACAAAATCCTAAATAAATCGGCTTATCATAAATTAATTTTGTTTTGTGTAATTGTATTGCAACTAAATGTTCTGAAAATATTGATAAACTATGGAATTCTGGTTTTGCAATCCAATCCTGAGCACCTAAAACTTTACCACGATTATCCCAGTGAGTTAGTAGTTTAACGTTTACTCTTTTTTCAATATTTTCCATAGTCTTACCGAAGACAGAATTGTTCATTAATTTAAAAAAGTCTTTTTCAAAGTTTGATGTAGCTAACGTTCTCAAACTAGTATTTAAGTCTATGTATTTCTTTAACCAAGAACTCTGTTTAAATTTTAAAATTCTATGTACTTTAATTAATTTAATCCCCATTTCAATGCATTGTTTTAAATTCCTGTAGTGAATGATGTATTTATTTTTATTATTTAAATTAGGAACTAATTTAGTTTCTTTAGTATTACCCACACATATGTTTTCAGGACATAACGGAAAGTCAGAATGCAAATTATGAAGTTCATCAGGATATTCCAAATCAACTTCTAAAACATAACCGAAATCAGAGTTATCCGACACATTATAATCTGTATTAGAATCTATCCATTCGAAACCACCAACAGGAAGAGATTGAGACATTGCCCAACCATATAAATTATTCGCATCAAAATATGTTAGATATGAATTAGGTTTTTCACTATCATAATCTTCCATGAATTTATTATTTGCTCTAGCAAAACGATTGCTACACTGAGATACACCCCCTCTAATACCAGCTTTAAAAAAAGCAATTTTGTCATAGTCCGTTAACAATTCTAATTCTATTTTGGTAAATTTTAACATTGCATCCCAACTTAAACCTGGGGCAGTATAGTAATGAGCAGGATCTAATCCATAAGTTTTAATACAAAGCTTTCTAAAGTTTTCGAATACATCAGTCAAAAGTAAAACATCAGTTTTTAAATATAAATTGGAATAATCAGACATACTACTACACTTAAAATGTTGCCAAATATCTTTTGCGTGATTATAATCATCATTTGAAATATTTGAATCTGTGAGTGAACTATAAAATTGGTGTTGATCAGGAAGTGATGGATGTTTCAAGCAATCACTATTACACATAAATTCATAAGGATAAATACCTTTCCGTCTTAAACGTGAAAAATCTTCATTATTAGGATAGTTCCTTTTTAGTTCTGTAAACTGATCATCATTAAGATTTTTAGCTAGTTGATCTAAACTACACGATAAAAATTTCAATGAATCTATGAATCTTAAACTTACTGGTTGATTATTTATTGTTAACTGTTTTGAAAATGATATGTATCGTTCTTTATTTTGTGGAATAACTTCAACTTTGTCATCATCGAGGTTTAATGCATGGATAATGAAATGAGCATCGTAATGACTGAGGTTATGTAAAAATATTGGAATATGACGAGGGGTTCTGTACTTAGAACTACACACTTGATGTGCAACACCACTAAAACTGCCAGTGTGCCAATCAAAATCGTAAAAAAGATCTTCATTTAACTCAGTTTCACAAATATGACATATGTTTGAATTTGAAATTTTAATTTTATCTTCATCTGATAATGGAACGAGACATTTTTGGAAACTATTTTTTTTAAATATTGTTTTCACATCTTCACAAAGGCGATTCATAAACACTTGTGCACAGTTTGACCCACTATACGTCTCATATTTTGATAATCTGTTATCATATGAACATTTAATGTAATATCCAAAACTATACACTTCATGTTTTTGAATATTAATTGTACTAGGCTTGGATGGATCGTTACTACATGATTCTATTGGATTCAAAAATGCCTCAAAGTCTGCATAAACCACAAAGGGCATTTTCAACTTTTTCACGAATTTATCAAATTTTAATTTATTATTTGAGGTTGCTTTACCAAACCAATCCTTTTTGGAATCCTCACCGTTTGGTAATTCCGTACAAATGTGAGCGCAATCATATTGTTGATGGTTATTAAGTCTTTCCTCTGATGGGAAATGAAGTAAACATGAATCACATATATAAACTGCACAATGATGTCTTGATATTTGTGAACTAACTAATCGCGATAAGTTTTTAATATAACAGTAATGATTGTTAGTACCATTCGATATATATAGTAGGTTAATATGATTAGGTGTACGACATTTTGTTAAATATAAAGGACCTACAACAGAATTACACTTTTTTTCTTTATTATACTCTAAGCCAAAAACATTCATACTAATATTGTTTAATTTCTCTACTTTTGATATATCTGCAATTATAACCGGAAAAGAAATACCAGTAAATTTTAGTTTATTTCCATGAATTACGTAAGATGCTACCCGATCTACACTTTTACATACAGGATATAAACCAGAGAGTAATGCCCATTTGAAACACATATTATCATTATTTTTAACATTGATTACAGCTTTTTTTGATTTAATATCTTGAGGAAGGTCGATATATGAACTACCACGTAGGGGGTTGAATTTGTTAACATTCATATCTATGTATTTAATTTGATTAAGACTCCAACCACTATCTTTTTTTTCAAATTGACAAATTTTACCGACTACAGTGTCTATTAATGATGAATAAAAAATATTTAAGTCATCTCCCTGACAAATTATGTAATTAAACGTTTGAAAATCAAACGTATTTTTAATATCTTTAGTTTGTTGTATGAAATCAGCATGCAATATGAAGTTTATTTTAAAAATTGTATGTTGTTGAATACATTCATTTATCAAAAATAAGATATCAATTTTTAGCGAATTTAAAAACGATTCCGGTGTTTCAAAATATTGTCCCGATTGAAGTGTTTTACTATTAATTCTATATGTTAAAATTCGATTGCCAAAAGCGGTTTCAACAACTGTAACATTTGTTAATGAATTATGTGATTTTAAAAGATTATTTTTATGTGAATTGCTTTTTAAATGGTTGTTTAGATACCTTTTATTAATATAAACATGACATGTATCACATTCCACCTTATTGTTGTCCACGTCATTGGTTTCAATTGATGATGTAGAAGCTCCTTCATCAAATTTTGCTTTCTTGGTAACCTTATTTTCATCAGTAGTAATACCTCGTTTGATACCTCTTCCAACTTGTTGTTGACTGTAACAAAAAGAAAATTATTAGGCAAATCTTAAAATAAAACATTACTACAATAATATTTCTTATTGAGTTTGTACTTCTAATACTTACATCAACTTTGTTTCAACCATCAAACATTGATTATACAACTCATCATCATACGATGAATCGAACAGTTCATGCTTCTCTATTTCATCACAAACTTTAGACAGCTCCTGATTGAATTCGCTGTTGGATTGTTCTATATTCTCTTCAATGGGCGCGGAAAAGAAAGCACTGGTGCACATTTCACTGAAGTTTTCCATCTTTATAATAAAGAAGAAAGTATGTAGCACAGTAAGTAACAGTTAAGTGTTGGTAGAGCAACTGATACCCAATTTCAAATAATGTCCAATATTCATAGTCTAGCAAAGGATTAGGAAAGTCATGTAAAATCTAATGAGTACACAGAAGTACTTTAAGTAAACAGAATCACATTCACTAATCCACTAATGAGTGTCATTGTTAAAAAAGTATTTTTTAACTTTTTCACTTTCTGCTATTGTCTTTGTAATATTGTATACGAGGCCGTTTGTGTTGTCGTAGATGCTATCCTTATTATTCTTTATGTAATATTTAATCCTCGTGGTAGCGTGCTTCCAGTGATCACTAGTTGGAATCTTGGATAGTTTCTTCATATCATACATTTCAATTTTTATGAGATGCGTCGCTTGGTCTCCGTCGTCAGAATTTGTAGAGATGTATGATACGCCATCTCTAGCAGCTCGTGTCACAGTCGAGGATAGCAGCTTCTTCCTTTTTATTTTTGGTACCACTTCAAAAAATTGATCAATCGGTTGCGATTTCCTTTTTCCACCATCGTCTGTGTTATTAACGACGATGTCATCACTCTCTTCTTCGTGTTGAGGAGAGAGTGGCGAGTAGTAATACTGTTTATAGGTATTTTCATTATCGTCTGCGAAGCTGAATGATCTCTGCAACAACAGAGTTATCACGTTAATATCAATTTGTTTACACTTAATCACACACGTTAGGAAACAACAACAGAAATACAAGTAAGTTTGTCAATAGAATAAACACTTACCTCCATGGCCATTGATGCGTTGAAGTAACACAAACGTAGTATTGGTAGACGTATACAATCCACTGTGGTCAAACGACCATAGACTGACTGCATGACTGCAACTGTTCGATCTTATATAGCACCATTCTTATCTAAAGCAAATTACTAAGTACAACGAAACTGATTGTAACTCTATGAGTCAACAAACTTATCTCACATTCCTTCGCAACAGGCATCAACCTGCTTTGTGACTCCCACAAAGAATGCGATTTAATATTTACAAATCACTATAATTGAACATTCCTATGACAACCATTGAATAGATTGGTACTGTAAAACTTCAGCATATTGTCTCATTCTGAACGATTGCATTGTTGAATACAAACCATTAAGTAACATTGTTAAGAAGATATCATGAAGACGGACACCCTTATAGTGGAACTCCAAGGATTTAAAGATTCTTTAAATTATTTTATTGTCAAAGAATTGGCCATTGCGAGTCATGATCATACACAGACGTTCTTGGTGAAACCACCATATTCATTCCATTACCTAACACTAGAAGAAAAAAAGCAGGTGAGATGGTTAGAAAGAAATCGAGGAATTTACTGGAGTGAAGGCTACATAGACTACAAAGAGTTTAAACGTGTTATTTTACCATATTTAGAAAATAAAAAAATTATGACAAAGGGTTTGGAAAAGATTACGTGGATTAAAGAGTTATGTGCAAACTGTGAAGTGATTGACATAGGTGAGAAGGGATGTCCTAATTTTGCGACATTAAAAAAAAGTTCTGTAAAAATAAAACTGATTTTAATTGTGCGAACCATAAATTGAATTGTGCATTGAATAATGCTGTGTGTATTAGAAAATGGTATTTTGATAATAATATGTCTGTATTTAATTTATTTATTTAATAATTATTGTGTTGAACAGTTAATTAAAAATGTCTATGTACTCAAGAGTGTTTTATTTAATATAATCAGACCCATATAACAAACTTTAAATTAGCTGCAGCAAAATGATAATCCTAAGCTTTGTGACTCCCACAAAGAATGCGATTTAATATTTACAAATCACTATAATTGAACATTCCTATGACAACCATTGAATAGATTGGTACTGTAATAATCTGCTAATAACAGTAATATCATGGATACACTAGAATTACAAAAACATATGAAAAAGATTCATCCCAGTCTAGAAAATAATGTTTATGCTGCTAATAGACTACCTATGTATACACATGTACCAACGTATATAATATGCAATTTGGATGCGGATGATAAACCAGGTTCACACTGGGTAGCTGTACATACCGATACGAATGGTATCGGTCAATATTTTGATTCATATGGACGAACACCTGAGCGATATCATCTCCAGTTTTTGAAAAGGAATTGTAAGAGATGGGACTGGAATGTTGATAGGATTCAGAATGATTGGACTTCAGTTTGTGGTGAATATTGCTTAATGTATTTGCTATTTAAGTTTCAGGGATGTTCAATGCATAGTTTTACGAACATATTTACAGGGAACACACTGCACAATGATATTTTTGTGGATGAGATCTTCCGCTCATATTTTGTAGAAAAAAGTAATAAAATATTGAAATAAAAATGAATGTGTTTTATTGATGACATAGAAAAGCAGACATACAATGAGTAATAGATAAAAACGCCAAATCAACCGTAGGGCAACAGATTCGTGGGTTCTGGCGCAACGTAATGAGGTGTTCGAAGTATAATAGATAAAAGGATTAGGCAAACAATGGAATGCTAATGAGGGTGCAAAAAAAAAAAAAAAAAAAAAAAAAAAAAAAAAAAAAAAAAAAAAAAGGACCACCGGAAATCAATGAGATAACAGTTAATTGATTTGCATAACTCCGGAACCACGCATCCTACGCTAAAATGGACCACAGATTTGAGATCAGAGCACACCAAAACCTTTTTTTTTTTTTTTTTTTTTTTTTTACGATGGGTGCTACAGATTCGCGGGCACTGGTGCAAGCGCGGGCTCTGGCGCTTGCGCCAGAATCCGCGAATCACTACTACTCACGCCCTTCTGCTCCACCCAGAGTGCTTACTCTTGATTTTAATTCCGATCGATTGACATTGTAATTTTGACGTTTCGTATTCTTGAGTTCGTCGCTAGCGCCAAAATGTGTTTAAATTGGTTGTCCATTTTGGAGAACTAAGTGGAATCGAGATCGGGCGTTGTTGTTGTTTAAATGTTGACACTATTGTTTTCAAGAGTACAGAATCACGTGTATGAAAAGTTAACATTGGAATCGTATTGGATTTAGATTGGAATTAAAGTTAGGTTGAAGAGTAAGCCTCCAGAGCGGGGAGACGTCATTTGATGATTTTCCACCCAAAAAAATAAAGACCAGCCTATAGCGCTTGGTAACAAAGACAGGCGCTAAATTAGATTACATAATTTCATCACCACTGCTCTCAAAACGGTGAAGGAACATCGTGAGGAAACCGGCGTGTCCTAGAATTGAAAATTCGACAAGATGTGACATCTACCAACCCGCACTGGGCCCGCGTGGTGGATTATGGACCACTCCCTCTCACTGAGAGGAGGCCTGTGTCCCAGCAGTGGGAATATTATAGGCTGATAATACTGATGTAGATAGTATAGTGCTAAGATAATCTTATTTAATAACTAGCTTCTGTCCGCGTCAAATTTTTGCTCCCCTGACCCTTCCCGTCGTATCGATTTGCCTGCTAGTTTTTGTCCACTTTTCGTTGCTGCTCGCTTCTTTTGAGTAATAGTGAGTCAACCTTAAAAGATAGACATATGCTCTCGCGGACTTTTTTTAGAACCTTTTAAAAGGAACAATTCCGTCATACATAATTTTTGCGTTACTTTTAACCGTTTACGCAGCGCACGCAATGGAACCTCAAAAGGAATAAATTTTCCCCGTTTTTGCAACATATTTCATTACTGCTCCGCTTCTCTTAGTTGTAGCGTGATGTTATATAGCCTATAGCCTCCCTCGATAAATAGGCTACCCAACACAAAAATATTTTTTCAATTCGGACCAGGAGTTCCTGAGATTAGCGCGTTCAATCAAACAAACAAACTCTTCAGCTTTATAATATTAGTATAGATTAGTATAGATAGTATAGATTAGTATAGATTTTATGAATGCGGAAGTATAGCTGTGTCCGTCCATCTGAAACCTTTTCTCGGCTAAATCACTGAAGCGATCACTATGACATTTGATAGGTACCCTAGGATTTTATACCGCGGCCCTGGTATATGGGCAACTGAAGGAACACGTGTGGGTTTTAGCCAGTTAAAGTCTGACACAAAGAGCGGGAGACGTCATTTGTTGATTTACCACCCACAAAAAAAATAGCCTAGGATTTTAAAGTTGCGTGGCAAATCGCAGTTACCTCGTCTGGTCACGAATTATATTTTAAACAATCTAAAAGGCGATTAAGGGGATTACCTTGCTGAAATCCGAAAAATACCGTATGTTTAACGAATTTTGTTGACGAATCCTACCGTACGATTTTCGTATGAAAAATATATGTCATACTTAAGGTCATGATAAATACTTTGTATTGTTTAGAATTTTAATAAACTTTCCCAAATTTTAGAAAAATGTGGTAGTAAACAGGTCCTTCCTCTACCTAAATTGAAAATTGTCTCTGTAACGGCTGAATCGTTTGACATGAATTTTATATCAAAATATGCGTACTGATTTATTTAATAATTTGTATTGTTTACTTTTCCTTATTTCTTTTTACATTTTTAAATAATAATTAAAAACCCGAAACTGTAAGAGAAACTCGTTGCTTTCTTGTGACACATACTCGGGACGCGAATGACGCGATACATTAGTGCCTTGATGGCTGCCGAGAAGGGTGGACCAGGCGCGCGTTATTTTCACCAAATAAAATGTAAAAGTTCACGTTTTGAATGAATTCTGAATTAAATAATGTTGTTAATATTACAAATATATACGTAAAATAAGAACAGAAATTAATTATGTACATAGAAATAAAGTAGTTTGTAATATCGTTTTGCTTTTTGAACCAGTCATAGAGTAAGCTTGCAATATTTTATAGATATACCGGTCATCATCAGACATCCAATTTTCTTACTCAATGATGGAAATATGTTTGGGTCAATTAAATTAACTGGCGAAATTCATCGCATGAAAAAGTTTAGTGATCCTAACTAACTCCGTTACTGATAATCGATAAGCACTTACCTGATCATCATCACACAAAATAATTTTTGAAAGCTAGGTCAGCAGGCAAAGTCCATCATTTAATTCAAAATAAATATTATTTTTAATTGTAGTAGATAACAATACATAAGAACTCTCAGAGAGCGAATAAAAATAGGCAAAAACCTACATATCTGTGTTCTTGCTTAATCGTCAGTTCGTTTGTGTTTTGTTATGGTATATGGCACCAAATGAAAAAATACTAGTACAGAGGTCAAATCGTCAAAGTCATCGGGCAATGTGATAGCCTTAAGGGAATTGGTTACGGCTCACTCCAGAACGGAACTAAACTGAAATGGGACCTCACGGGAAGCACCAGCTTTCAAATAAAAAAAGAATCATCAAAATCGGTTCACCCAGTCAAAAGTTCCGAGGTAACAAACATCAAAAAAAAATACAGTCGAATTGATAACCTTTTTTTGAAGTCGGTTAAAAAGAAAGCTTTTATAGACGTAACACATCTATGATAGTATGAAACCGGTCGCAAGACGTCCACTGCTGGACATAGGCCTCCCCCAAGAACCGTCATTTGGACCGATTCATTTTTTGGGGGGGGTTGCCATAATCGCCACGCTTGGCAGATGGGTTGGCGATCGCAGTATGGTGGTGAAATGCGTAGAGAACGTTGCTGCCCATTCTCTAGTAAGTCCCTTAGTCGCCTTTTACGACACCCACGGGAAGAAATGGGATAGTGCTATTCTTTACGTCCGGGCACCACACGTTACATCGAAAATGAAAACGGTCTTAGAAGTAAATTTCACCACGTTCCATCGCGTCGTGGTTGTATAGAAATCGAATGGTACTGACGCCACCAGGTCAAGCTACCCGAAACTGTCAATTTTTCCCAATGAACCTTGAACCTAATGCTCTAGAAATAAAGTCGAAAATCTATCAAAGAAATCTGACAGATTGTAGTAGCTTGATGTGTTGGCGTCTGTACATAAAAAAAGAATTCTAGTTTAAACCATCTTAGTGCCAAATTACGTCCAAATCCGTTCGGCCGTTTTTGCGTGATTATCTTCAGTAACAAACATCCAAATTCTGACATTTATAATATAAGTAAGGATATAAGTCTAAGTTTCCTCATTATATTTTCCTGCACCGTTTTGAGAGTTTTCAAGGGTATTTTACCCCGATGATATTACATACGCATCAAAAATTTCAACTCAGCTTCTTTTAACATCGCTACTCATTATATACATATACAAAATCTTCCCTAACATTGATTTATAAATATCAACAGACTTATCTTCAAGTAACAACCAAGTATACAGCAACGTAGAGAACGGTAAACAGAAATATTGACGTACAAAACCAAAACAAGCGCTCAAACTTTTATCACAACTCCCATCGACACGACTGCACGCGACGAATGCCGTCAACAAAATGAAATTTACAAATCAAACATCGAAGAGCGTTGACCTTTGCGGAAACGATTCTTTTTACAAAACGGTAGCGGATACAGGTGTCATTTTTTTCGGTTCGTAATTTGGGTAGCATGCAAGAATGTTAATTCAATTACTTAGTTTCTAAATTAGGCAGGTGTTTCAAAGTATAGCCTGAAGTAATTTACCCCACTCCCTCTGACAGCTTGGAGGTCCTTGTTCCAGCAGTGGGAACGTTATTAGACTGTTTATGCTAACTGGCGAAATGTGCGTATACTTTAGTACTCTGTCTTTCCCTTCGGTGTCACAATAAGACATGATAAGGCCTTAAATATTATGATTTACCCTCTAAGTCCCTGAGATACCACATTTGGTATAGACACAATGGTTTTTAATTGTGTCTGTTATTACGGTAATTGACTGGTTAATAATGAATTTGATGATTGCATCAAGTTTGACAAAGTATAATTGGATTTTTCCGTCAGGGACGTCTCAATAGAGCCTCAGAACGTGGCACTGGGCTCGCCCCATGTTACATGATAAACGTACCTTCATCGAACGTTTGTCTTTATTGCTGTTTATGTTTACCCGTCCGCGCTAGAGTAGAGTGGTATGTTGTTTACTTTACTGAAGGACAAAACACGATGCGTTCACGAGAATCGTCTCAATTATGTGTGTGTGTGTGTAGGTACTAGATACTAGATAGAGCAGAAACTACAGACCACAACCTGCTATGATCCACATACTCCTTTTGCCTCGTTTAAGTTCATACATCTGGTCATACTCGCACTCCGGTTACCAGTACTACGCCCCTTACACTTCTGAAGAACATCACCAATAAGGTCACTATACGCCCTCCTAGTTGGTCCCCTCCCGGCGTCTCCACTCAAATCTGCCTTGTAGATACCTTTTGTAAGCGTTCTTCATTCATCCTTCCAACATGACCAAACCATATAAGCATACTCTTTTCAATTTTGTCACTACATCTACATCGGGCGGGTAAATTCATGTGAACCGTCGTATAAGCCACGCCATATGCTAAATTGCGCACAATATTCTCGTTAATCAATATTCGCTGAAAAACGTGCATAAAAGGAAATATTGTTTACTTTTCAACGCAGTCGGGTACCGAGTACTTGTTCGAACCAAGGTTAATTCATTCACGAATAATGGGTATTCATTATAAGTAGGTAATCCACGGAATCCAGCCTCCCTCTTCACGTAAAATTGGAAGGCATAATATTATTTGGCATAACGTTTTCGCGTAACTTTTATTAGCATAACTAGCTTTTGCCAGCGGCTTCGCCCAGGCGGAGGTAAAAAATTATCCCGCGGGAACATACTACCGTGATAAAAAGTACCCAATGTGTTACTCCAGGTTATAAACTATCTGTGTGCAAAATTTCATCTAAATCAGGTCAGTAGTTTTTGCGTGAAAGAGGAACAAACATCCATACATACAAACTATCGCGTTTATAATATTAGTAGGAAGTAGGATAATAGTTTGGCATAATGCAAAGGTTAGCATAACCGTCATTTGGTCTAATTTATTTTAGAAATATTTGGAGTTGCATAAAGGTTGAATATGCAAAACAAAAAAAAATGTGTTATGTGTACTTACAGTACTATCTTTACATGCACAGTACAAAACAAAGTCTCTTCTATTTTAGGGTCGGCTTCCAAAATAACCGTATGCAGCTGAATATCAGTATTTTAAGAGCACCGACTGCCTATCTGACCTCCACAACCCAGTTACTGGGTAATACGATACCCCTAAGTAGGACTGGTTGTCAGACAGGCAGGGTCGCGAGATTTGTTCAAAAGAGATATATACATAGTCCTCTTCACCGTGTCCGGCGACAGCGACCCTGACTACTTCTCTCTCCTCTCGTGAGCTCTTTGATGGCTGGCAAAACCAAAGGTCTTAAAAATCCGGTCACACTGTATACAGATTAGGGATGTTATGGATATGCAATTTCGGATACGGATAGGTTACGGATGTGGGAATGATTATTATACCGGATACGGATACGGATATGAAATTATATCGGATAATCCGTTAGTTTCGGATAATTTCGGTTAAGGATATTAAACTTTTAAGGAATTTCAATGATTGTAAATATATATTGAGTGTTATCTAATCTACCTAAAATAAAAATGTAATTACAAATCCGATATTATCCGAAAGTTTTGTTTCGGATTCGGTTACGGTTACGGATAAATGTTTGTATCGGATATCCGATAGTTTCGGTTACGGTTACGGAGCTCCCTAACACCCCTGATACAGATGAGCTGACCAACGTCGTCATATGTATAAGTATATGAAGGCTTCGGGCGACTTTTCCGTATTTGGCGTTTCTTGTCTAGATCTTCAAGACGAAATAGCGATCTTCAAAAGAGATACCGTGACCCTGGCACATTGGCAACTGAAGGAACACGGGTGGGTTTTAGTCAGTAAAAGTCTGACACGCCCTTCCGCTCCAGCCAAAAGCGGGAGACGTCATTTGATGATTTCCCAAGCACAAAAAAAAAAAAGATTTCTGAAGACCCGTAACGACAGTCAAAGATCTACGGACGACAGCCGGGACGTGCTTTCCTGGTCCCGGAGACCCCTCGGTCTTGTTATGTAAAGATGGTCACCCATCTACAAACCGACCGCGACAAGAGTTGCTTAACCTCATCAATCAATCCGTGCTGCTGTTATTACTTAGCCAGTACAGACGGTCACCCATCCAAAACCCAACCGCGACAAGCGTTGCTTAACCTCATAAATAAATCCGTGCCACTATTAGGCTGACCCCACATTAGGCGTGCGCGATCCTCGGGCGTGTGAGTAGCGCGAGCGCCGCGCGCGCGTCGCGAGCGCTCTGCGTGAGCGTCGCGTTTAGCTGCCCTGCGGCGCGCTCGCGACGCGCTCGCGGCGCTCGACTCGCGTTCTTACCCCTTCGCCCGCTACAATACTCAATACTTTATTGCATTCCACAATGTATATGCTTAGGTGGTAAAACATTTTATTTAGAAACAATTGTGGACCCTGTCGGGCACAGCAAAGGAAAATACAGTAGGTAGAGAGGAGGACCTATTGATTATCTTATAATGTAACTTATTCTAAAATAGTAATTAAAAATAGATGAATTACATGCTTTGGACTTTTCTAAACTAATATCAGGGATTTATCATTTAAAAATTCGTTGACGCTATAATAACATTTGCTTAACAGCAGCTTTTTTAATTTATTAGTAAATAGATGGCTTTTTTTCTCTGTCCTTATGGATTCTGGTAACTTGTTGTATATTGCTACTGTTTCGGTCAGTCACATGGTGGGCAGTGTTGTGTTGACACACGTTAAAAATAGAGTCACCGAGTGAAATTAATATCGAAAGCTTTATCCTAGAAATACAGAATCGTCCTGCGATATGGGACATGACTACAAAGGAGTATAGTGATCGTATTGCAAAAAAAAGGTGTGGGAAGAAATCAGCACTTTATTTATAATAAAAGACTAGCTTCTGCCCGCGACTTCTTCTGCGTAAATGTCGTTTATCGCGGACGCAGACAAAATATCCCGCGGGAACGTACTACCGGGATAAAAGTAGCCTAAATCCTTTCTCAGGCTCTAAACTATCTGTGTACCAAATTTCATTTAAATCGGTTCAGTAGTTTTAGCAGGAAAGCGAGACAGGCAGACAGACAGACAGAGTTACTTTGCATTTATAATATTAGTGTGGATAGTGTGGATTTTGAAACGAAAATTGTCCAAATTGTGACTGACTTGGCTCAAGGGGGTTAAACGCCAAGGCGAGCGCCGCGTGCGCGCCGCGAGCGCACCGCAGGGCAGCTAAACGCGACGCTCACGCGACGCGCTCGCGACGCGCGCGCGGCGCTCGCGCTACTCACACGCCCGAGGATCGCGCACGCCTAATGTGGGGGAGGCCTTATTACTTGGCTAGTAAAGATGGTAACCCATCCACAAACCGACCGCGACAAGCGTTGCTTAACCTCATCAATCAATCCGTGCCACTATTATTACTTGGCTAGTAAAGATGGTAACCATCCACAAACCGACCGCGACAAGCGTTGCTTAACCTCATCAATCAATCCGTTCTGCTGTTATTACTTAGCCAGTACAGACGGTCACCCATCCAAGACCCAAGCGCGACAAGCGTTGCTTAACCTCATCAATCAATCACGTGCTGCTGTTATTACTTAGCCAATAAAGACGGTCACCCATCCAAGACACAAGCGCGACAAGCGTTGCTTAACCTCATCAATCAATCACGTGCTGCTGTTATTACTTAGCCAATAAAGACGGTCACCCATCCATGACCCGAGCGCGACAAGCGTTGCTTAACCTCATCAATCAAACCGTGCCACTATTATTACTTAGCCAGTAAGGACGGTCACCCATCTACGAAAAAACCGCGACGAGCGTTGCTTAACCTCATCAATCAATCCGTACCACTGTTATTACTAAGTCTTCAGGTAAACAACAAAAACTCATAAATCTTAAAAACCTAAACAACAAACACTCATAAATCTTACTAGAATACTACGAAAATAAATTTGGGGAAAACTAAGACAACAAAACAAGCCACTGCGCACTTCTATTGCGCAGGTCGTGATAGTAAATTTCACGGTGAGATAGGTAGATATGTAGGTGTTGTTGCGAAATGTCTTAATTGGAGATACGGCGACACGAGAGCGTAAAACGACCTTGGATTGTTAGCAAAAACACGTGGGACCAATTGATATTGACGGAAATCAAAATAATAGTTTAAAAAACTAAAAAACGCGCTTCCATTATTTTCTACTTTTTAGTTTGGTTTTCTATGAAAGCTTGTTTTTTAGTTTTTTTTAAACTATTATTTATTTTCTATTTTTAGGGTGTTTCGAATTTTTAGACGTATGTCAGCGTAGTTTTAGAAGACAGTTTTTTCGCTGTCCTGGTAACTCTGGCAAGGATAATGGCACAAATTTATAAAATTATTGCATTGTCATCGGTCTTTGACAGGTGTGCAAAGTTTGAATGAAATCTGGTCGTTTAAAGTGGGTCAAAATCGCGCTATAAGGAGTCGGTTACAAACAAACATACAAACATACAAGTGAAGCTAATATAAAGCGTGTAAAAAAGATTACCTGCACACTAGGCTAAATATGCCTTCGTCCGAATAAGTCGGGAGGAAACGCCCGGGTGTTTCCATTGCGTGGATCGCCTGGAGGACACGTTGGAGCACACGGTGGAGGTGTGCCCTGCCTGGGTGGAGCCCCGTCATGTCCTCGTAGAGGCGATCGGCGGCGGCGATCTCTCGCGTCTGGCCCTGGTGCAGGTCATGGTACGGAGCGAGAGGGCATGGGAAGCCGCCACCTCTTTCTGCGAAGCAGTAATGCTCGCGAAGGAGTAGGCGGAGCGCGTGAGGAAAAGACAGAATCTGTGCCTTCACGCCCCCAGCCGCAGTAGGAGGAGACGCCCCGGGCGTCGGGAGTCCATTGCGGACTCCCGGCCACCGTAGGCGCGGGTTTGCAGGTGGCAAGCAATGGGTAGCTCGTAAGTTTTGTTAAAAAGATTTATTTTATAATTTCTTGTGGCATTAATCTACTAATTACTTCATGCTTAATTTTTGATTACTTTTAAAATAGCTACCTAAAGTAGGTTGCTATTTTAACGTGTTTAAAATGACCTTGGATTGTTAGCAAAAACACTTGGGGCGAGGTAACCAATTGATATTGACGGAAATCAAATGCTATAGAAAGGTTAGCTGCATTCTTATCGGCACATAGCTAAATATACATGGTCAAATTAGCTGGTAATACTTTACCCACGAGTTGGGTATCGATATAGAAAACAAATGGATGACTTTACTGGCCTGTTAGTCTAGTGGTTAGTGACCCTGACTGCTAAGACTGAGGTCGTGAGTTCGATTCCCACCCAGGACAAATCTTTGTGTGATGAGCACAATTATTTGTTCTGTGTCTGGGTGTAATTTTTTATCTATAATATGCATGTATTTAGAAATATATAAGTATATTTATCAGTTGTCTGGTTTCCATAGTACAGGCTCTGCCTAGTTTGGGATCAGATAACGGTGTATTGGTTGTCCTAAGACATTATTATTATATTACTATCACTACATAGTATAAAACAAAGTTTATCCCGCGTCTGTATGCTTCGATCTTTCAAACTACTCAACAGATTTTAATGCGGTTTTCATCAAAATACAGAGTGATTCAAGACGAAGGTTTATATGTATAATGGCAAAAGCTAGTATACTATAAATCTACTAAAACGCCAACCTTCGTGCAGTTCAATAGTTTCGCATAATGTTGTACACGCGATTTTAAATACAACCACAAGATTGCATTTTAAACACCACTTTAAGTCGACTTGGAAATAAAATTAGCTGTGAGCATAACAAACTATAATATTGCTGCAAGTAAACTAACGAAAATACAGTGGAAAATGTATAGGAAACTGTTATTTATTTTTTTGGATCTCCAACAAAAGATGTACACAATACATTGACACGTAAATAAAGGGTAACATGAAGTATTAAGTAGGTGTGCTCCTTCACTTATAGGAGACCACAGCATGCCCAATAGAGTTAGCAACTAGGCTAACAAAGTTAACATTTTCCTCCACAACCCAGTTACTGGGTAATACGATACCTTTTGGTACGACTGGTTGTCAGACTTTCGGGCTTCTGACGATCCGTAACGACTGTCTAAGATCTACGAAAGACAGCCGGGACCGACGGCTTAACGTGCTTTCCGAGGCACGGAAGGGTCTTGGTGTGTAAAGATGTTCACCCATCCACGGACAAACCGCGGCAAGCGTAGCTTAACCTGAACGATCAACCCGTGCGGCTGTTATATTACTAACGGAGAAAATTTTATTTTACTCCCCATAAATTTTGACACCCCGGGCTTATACGTTACTAGCTTCTGCCCGCGACTTCGTCCGCGTCTAATTTTTGCTCCCCTGACCCGTCCCGTCACATCAAATTGCCTGCCAGTTTTCGCTGCTCCGCTCTTTTTGACGTAGCGTTATGTTATATAGCCTTCCTTAATAAATAGGTTACCCAACACAAAATATTTTTTCAATTCGGACCAGTAGTTCCTGAGATTAGCGCGTTCAACCAATCAAACAAACTCTTCAGCTTTTTAATATTAGTATAGATGAACTTCGATTCTCAAGGAGTAAAACTTCAAAAACCGGCAAGTGCGAGTCGGACTCCGCACCGAGGGTTCCGTACAAACCTGTACGTATTTTCGGTTTAAAAATATATATATTTTTAAATTTTTATATTTAAATTGATTGAATGTAAGGTAAATTGCGGTTTACGATTTATGACGTTTTAAAAAAAAACTACTCACTCGATCTCGTTCAAACCAATTTTCGGTGGTAGTTTACATGGTAATGTACATCATATATTTTTTTTAGTTTTGTCATTCTCTTATTTTAGAAGTTACGGGGGGGGGGGGACACATTTTACCACTTTGGAAGTGTCTCTCGCGCAAACTATTCAGTTTAGAAAAAAATGATAATAGAAACCTCATTACCATTTTTGAAGACCTATTCATAGATACCCCACACGTATGGGTTTGATGAAAAAAAAACATTTTTGAGTTTCAGTTCTATGTATGGGGAACCCCAAAATTTATTGTTTTTTTTCTATTTTAGTGTGAAAATCTTAATGCGGTTCACAGAATACATCTACTTACCAAGTTTCAACAGCATAGCTCTTATAGTTTCAGAATAAAATGGCTGTGACATACGGACGGACGGACGGACAGACAGACAGACAGACAGACAGACATGACGAATCTATAAGGGTTCCGTTTTTTGCCATTTGGCAACGGAACCCTAAAAACTGAACAGCAATTCTTTCTATACCAGCAAACATACATTCATTATTTCTAGATACACGCTTCGTCTAGTTTATTTGGCGTTTCCACATTCACAAAACTATTAGCTGACTCATACTCACAAATTTCGCATCGACTAGACCGTTCAGACCTTCCTTTGTCCTGCAGACTGGAGGTATAAGGTGACGGAGTGCAATGACCTGAACGCAGACGTCTGGGAGGCGACCTTGGACGACCTTCGTTAGGCAGATGTAGCTGATATTTTTGGAGTATTTAGAAAGTTCATTGGACAGCAGTTGAGATTTTCTTTGTCTTCTCTCATATCAGTTAGAAGCCAATAATGTTGGAGTCTATTACAAGAACTGGAATCAATTCTATGGTGATGTTCTTCAGAAAGGTCAGGTGCGTAATACTCGCAACCGGCGTGTGTGTATGACCAATTGTATGAACCTAAACGAGGCAAAAGAAGTGTGTAGAGATCGTAGCAGGTGGCGTTTCGTAGTTTCTGCCTACCCCCATGGGGAAAAACGTGAGTTTATGTGAGTATGTATAATATATGTGAATCAATTCTATTTTAATGTAAACTAGCTTTTGCCAGCAGCGTTGCCTGCGTATTATACATTAGCCTCTGCCCGCGACTTCGTCCGCGTCAAATTTTTTCCCGTCGCATCGAATTGCCTGCCAGTTTAGATCCATTTTTCGTTGCTACCCCGCTCCTTTTGATCGTACCGTGATGTTATATAGCCTTCCTCAATAAACAGGCTACCCAACACAAAAATAAATTTTCTATTCGAACCAGTAGTTCCTGAGATTATCGCGTTCAACCAAACAAATAAACTCTTCAGCTTTATAATATTTTATGTAACTATAGCATCAAGTATAGATATAAAACTTCCTCTTGAATCACTCTGTCAATTGCTGAAGACCGCATTAAAATCCGTTGCGTAGTTTAAAAGATCTAAGGCCGCTATCCCACTAGGCGTTTTACGAGCGTCGGCGTCTCTCGAACGTCTGCGCAGCGTCAACGTTGCGCAGACGCGACGTTGACGTCGCGTCGTCGCGTGACAAGCATTAACGTCCGCAGAATGCGACGTCAACGTCACGTCTGCGCAACGTTAACGTCGCGTTTGTTGGCAACAGGTACGATCACTCCGTCCTGCTCTGTTCGTGTGGGTACGAGCGGGGGCTACGGCCGGCGGCTATTTGCACGTTGACGCGACGTTGACGTCGCGTTCAGCGGACGTTAATGCTTGTCACGCGACGACGCGCAACGTTGACGCTGCGCAGACGTTCAAGAGACGCCGACGCTCATAAAACGCCTAGTGGGATAGCGGCCTAAGCGTACAGATGCAGGAAGCGCACAATATTAGGGCGAGCGCGCACTGCCTTGCGGTGCGTTTATTCTACCGCACCGGTAGAATAAACGCAGTCACGCGTCCGCGCACTGCGGTGGAAAAAACGCACGTTTTGTCATTCAAGTTACAACTGTGCAGCCCACAGCACATGTCGTTATGAACTAATACAAGAGTCGCTATCTGTATATATATCTATATACTAATATTATAATGCTAAAGAGTTTGTTTATTTGAACGCATTAATCTCAAGAACTACTGAAAAATTAATTAATGTTTGGTGGTAACCCATTCATCGAGGAAGGCTTTAAACTATGTAACATCACGCTACGGCCAATAGGCGCAGAGCATCAATGAAAAATGTTGCAAAAAACGGAGGAAAGTTATTCCTTTTGAGAGCTGTGCTGCGTAAACAGTTACAATAACGTAACAATTATTTATGACGAAATTGTTCCTATTGAAAAATTCTACAAAAAATTTGATGATGGCATATGTCAATCTTTTAAGGTTGGCTCACTATAGCGTTTTTAACTGTATTCAAATCATAAAACTGACGAGGGGAGTCGGGGCTGCAAGAAATTTAACGCGGACAAAGTCGCGGGCAGAAGCTAATAGTTTGTTAAGAATTGCTGGTCCTGAAATTCTGCGATTGACTCTCGTACCGCCGCCGTCGCCGGACAAACGCCAAGTAACGACATATCTGTGTCGCAACCCAACAGCAACTGAGCGTGTCTCAATGCGTTTATTTCACCGCGCGGTACTTCTTAGAACACTATGCGATACAAAAAAAATTGCGGTAGAATCACCGCAAATTTGCAGCGATGATTCTACCGCATGCGTTTATTTCACCGCAGTGCGCGCACTTCTATGACATTTCATACCTACTTCACAAATTATGCGGTAACAAAACGCATGGCAGTGCGCGCTCGCCCTTATGAACATCCGTTTCAAGCTTGTGGGTAATATTAAATAGGTATAAGTTATCGTGACCTATGCGTTGATAAGGAAGTACGTGATCTAAAACATATGTGTTCAAAACAAAGCTGATACTAGACCGTCGACCTATTTGTTACATTGTTTCCGTTTGGTGCCAGACGTAAAGAATAGCACCATACCATTTCATCCCGAACGTGTCGTATGAGGCGACTAATGATGTGCGTGTGGATTGAGAGATCTTTTTGAAAAACTCTTCCAATCCCAACCAAATTATAAAAGGATTTAGGAAATAATTGTGAAAACTTCATGGTAAGGTATAAAATTTGTGAAACCTAAACAAAGAAAGTTTAAGATGATATTATCACATCAACATGATAATAATTCCTACTTTTTCAGTAGTAGGTCGTGTTTTACAAGATCACTCAATTGAAAATTGTCCACTCTGAGTGATCCATATAAACCGTTATAAATCTTAAACGTGGCTTTGAAACGAATCGAAATTTTGTTTAGCAGCTTTCACAAATCCTTCACAATTAATTAAAATGCAAATTATAAACACATAGGCAGTATATTCTTGGATACGCGTTATGGCTTTTTCTTCAGTTGTCCAGATTGAGAGATCCAGTTAATGCGTTCTAACTTTCTTTGTTTAGGTTTCACAAATTTTATACCTTACCATGAAGTTTTCACAATTATTTCCTAAATCCTTTTATAATTTGGTTGGGATTGGAAGAGTTTTTCAAAAAGATCTCTCAATCCACACGCACATGACTAATGGACTTAATAGAGAATGGGCAGCAGCGTTCTCTATTCATTTTACCACCATACTGCGATCGCCAACCCGCCTGCCAAGCGTGGCGCTTTTGGCAAACCTTCCCAAGCTGGGGGAGGCGTATGGCCAGTAATTGACGTCTTTCGGCATGTTTAAACATCAATCAATGGGCCTAGCCCAACTGTGTTAGGGTCGGCTTCCAGACTAACTAGATACAAATGAGTAGCATTATTTTACATGGAGCGACTGCCTTCACAACCCAGTTACTGGGTAATACGATAGATACCCCTTGGTAAGACTGGTTGTCAGACTTTTGTGCTTCTGAATTCCTCTGGGACTGTCAAAGATCTAAAAACGACAGCCAGGACCAATGGCTTAGCGTGCTTTCCAAGTTGGGTTGCCATACGTCCGGAATTTTCCGGACACGTCCGGTAATATTAGTCTTTCCAGTTCCTTTCAGTCCGGAATTTATTACATCTATAGTAAAGAGTGAAACTAAAAAAAAAAAAAATTTAATATTTTTGTTTCAAAATAAGGTAACAATCAACATTATTATGTAGTTATTCATTTTGGTCAGGGAGGGCGCGAGAAAAATCGAAAATTTGCTTCGTTCATTCATATGCACTATGCATAACGTCATATATATTATATTTTCAAGAAAGTCAGGAATATTCATCAAACGTCCGGAATTTACTTCGGATTTCGTTTTTTTAAATCTGGCAACCCTATTTCCAAGGCACGGATTGGTCTTGGTATGTTAAGATGGACTGTCCCGTTGGCATCAGGGTCGCAAGCACGACTGCTGAGTGTGGGGCCTTGGGTTTTTTGATTTTTCCAATAGGAATTTCTTAGTAACGGCCTGGAGTTTTGAAGTTGGTGGTGTGACCCCCATGCCTCGGAAAGCACGACACACTTATGCACTATAATGTCTCCCGCACCGATGGCTAGTCTCCATTAAGATTGGCCGACATGGCCAAAATAGGGTCTGGAGAGTATATATTCGTTAAAATGGGCACCCATCCACGGAACAACCGCGGCAAGAGAAGCTTAACCCGATCAATTGACCCGTTCAAGTGTTGTTACTGAGCTACAAGCAACTATCCTAGCTCTGAATGATGATAAAGACACAAAGTCCTCATAAAGAATTTTCCTTAAAGGTATCAAGTCAAAGACAAAATGGCGAACTAATTATAATTATACTAATGACAGGACGCGCACGGAAGTCGGCAGTTCATCGGCTCGTATTGTTTATTTGCATATAATTTCGACCTGGCAGGTTTCCAGGGTTAGTTTTATGTACTGAAAATTATAGGAACCGTCTGTATGTTGATTGTTTTTAGCGTTTACCAAGAACCAAAAGTTCCATTACCATCATCATCAGCAGCCTATAATGTTCCCACTGCTGGGACACAGGCCTCCTCAGTGAGAGAGAGTGGGCCATAATCCACTACGCAGGCCCAGTGCGGGTTGGTAGATGTCACATGTCTTCGAACTTTTGGTTCTAAGACATGCCGGTTTCCTCACGATGTTTTCCTTCACCGTTTTGAGAGCAATGGTGATCAAGTAATTTACACAAAGTAAAGTGCCTGTTTGGATTCGAGCTCACGACTCGTTAGTCGCGGACGTTACCACTGAGCCACCCCTGTTCCGCACTAACCAAACATTTTCATTGACCAATCTGTTCACTGCACTCCAAAACAAAGGTCGCTGAGGTGGCTCAAAAGGCTGCCCAATTTGCAGCAGAACATGATTGCCGGACAAACTGTGGGCCGAAGTATCACAGAACTGGTGCCCTGAGACAGTGAGACGGTAGACCACGTAGGAGATGCTGGGACGAGCTGGTTAGGTTCCATCAAAATTGGAAAAAGAACGCGCGGGCTCGCGAAAGATGGAAGGGAGTGGAATACAGGAGGCTAGCAAAAAAAAAAAAACTTTTCACAGACTAGTCTTAGAGCTACGGTTTTCTAGCGGTGGTCGCTACATAGCGTCCGCTCTTTACCGGAAAATTACGTCACTGAAACAGTTTTCATGATAAATTATGTAATTTCTCTAAGTAGGTTTGTAGAAACACTTTTAATTGAGGGAGGCCTTTGTCCAGCGGTGGACGTCTTTCGACTGAATTGATGATATTGAATTAATTACAGGCACTTCTAAACTGTTAAGGGGTCTATCAGTCCTGCCAGGGTCGCGAGATTCGTTCGAAAGAGATACCGTGGCCATGGCATACGGGCAACTGAAGAAACACGGGTGGGTTTTAGTCAGTAAAAGTCTGACACGCCCTTCCGCTCCGCCCAGAGCGGGAGACGTCAGTTGATGATTTCCCATACAAAAAAAAGGGTCTATCAGTCAGAAACATGAAGCTAGTTGACCATTCCAAAGCGTAGCAGACGAAATTCAATATTTTAACTACCTTGCCACATGTCTAACTCCTCGAGGTCAAAATCCAGACAGGACCTTGTCCCTAAAAATAAATCAATACCACGCTTCGACGAATTTTATAATACCAAGGGGTAACTTGATATCACAGAACTACAAACTCGTATTTTACACTTATTTTAAAAGAGTAACGGTGGAGTTTACTGCCCATTTTTCTCCGTACAAAACTACCTTTTGGAAGGAGCGACTAAAATATTAAAAGCGACTATTTTAATGTAAATGTTGTCGTTCAAAAGTTCCTTTTATGTGCCTCTCTATACTAATATTATAAAGCTGAAGAGCTTGTTTCGTTGAACGCGCTAATCTCAGAAACTAGTACTGGTTTAAATTGAAAAATATTTTAATGTTGGATAGCCCATTTATCGAGGAAAGCTATACTGAAAGACAGAAAGAACAGAAAGAAAAATATTTTATTTGCGATACGCACAGCACATAAAAACAATAAAAAAGAACATCGAAACTTTAAGGATAGCAAAAAGGTAAAAGATATAAAATTAAAAGAATAAGACCTGTGCTAGGCCAAAAAGGCTCCTATCTCAAGATAATGCTGCGATATTTTTTGCATGCAGCAATTAACAACAGAACACAAATTGGATTTCCGAAATTTATTTTAAAAAATCTTCGAGAGAAGACGTAGCATTTAGCACTAGTTTTGCTAGTATGCAAGTCATCCTTAAATATTGATACTATTGCACACGATTTCTAACGGATATCTTTGCCAAAAACGCATTAAGATACTTAGTCTGTTCACTAATTAATACATCGTAATGACTGGCCTGTTAGTCTAGTGGTTAGTGAACCTGACTGCTAAGACTGAGGTCGTGCGTTCGATTCCCATCCAGGACAAATGTTTGTGTGATAAGCACAATCATTTGTTCTGTATCTGGGTGTAATTTATCTATATTATGTATGTATTTAGAAATATATAAGTATATTTATTCTGTTTTCTGGTTGCCACATTACAGGCTCTGCCTAATTTGGGGTCAGATAATGGTGTGTTGGTTGGTGGATATTATTATCTTCCTAGCCTTTTCCCATCTACGTTGCGGTCCGCTTCTAGTCTAACCAAGTGCAGCTGAGAACCAGTACTTCACATCACGACACTCACGAAAAAAAATGGGGTGATGATATTCTTTACGTCCGGGGCGAAGGGTCGAGCCAAATCTCACGAAATATCAACAGGGAGTGTTAAAAAAATTGCCCTACGTAAAATTAATGAACGTCCCCTAAACTTCATCAACACATTTCAACAGTGCAACAAATAATTAGTCCAAATACTCATCTCTGTTTTCACATTATATGGTCAACAACCTCAATGCGTTCACAACTTTGGCAGTCAACTGCATTTACGTCACCCTCGTTCTAAGAATTTCTGAGTAATATCACAGGTGGTAACCATCTATGGAGATTTTTAGAACATTACGATTCATTCTTACGATTCTAATTGAAGATTAGATTATCAGTGCATCACCTCATTTCTTCCCGTGGGTGTCGTAAAATGCGACTAAGAGACTTATTAGATAATTGGCAGCAGCGTTCTCTATGCATTTTACCACCATACTGCGATCGCCAACCCGCCTGCCAAGCGTGGAGATCATGCATTGCTTTTCTGTATAGGTAGGCACTAAGCCGCCTGTTCTTGACTAAGCAGACAAACGCGGATTTTTAGTTTCTGAATAATTTCGAGACCATTAAAATGTAATTGACAGGCTTATGGTGATTTTTCGAGGTAGGCACTGCTTATACTTGTTTAATTTTTATCTATACTAATATTATAAAGCTGAAGAGTTTGTTTGTTTGTTTGATTGAACGCGCTAATCTCAGGAACTACTGGTCCGAATTGAAAAAATATTTTTGTGTTGAGTAGTCTATTTATCGAGGGAGGCTATAGACTATATAACATTACGCTATAACTAAGAGGAGCGGAGCAGTAATTAAAAATGTTGCAAAAACGGGGAAAATTTATTCTTTTTGAGAGTTTCCGTTGCGTGCGCTGCGTAAACGGTTAAAGTAACGCAAAAGTCATGTATGACGGAATTGTTCATTTAAAAAAGTTCTAAAAAAAAATCCGCGAGAGCATATGTCTATCTTTTAAGGTTGACTCACTATAACTCAAAAGGAGCGAGCAGCAACGAGCAGGCAAATCGATGCGACGGGAAGGGTCAGGGGAGCAAAAATTTGACGCGGACGAAGTCGCGGGCAGAAGCTAGTCTGTAATATTTTTTGATTGTGGGATTCATTATTTTGTCACGTCCGTGTGTCCGTGGCATCACAGTGGGCCCTATCAGAATACCAGCGCTGCGGTAGTTGTTTTTTTTTTACAAATATCGCAGCATTATGCTGAGATAGGAGCCCTTTTTGGCCTCGCAAAGGTCTTATTTTTTTAAAATATCTTTTATCTTTTTGTTATCCTAAAAGTTTCTATGTTCTTTTTATTATTTTTATTTCCTGTGCGTGTCTCAAATAAAATATTTTTCTTTCTTTCTTTCTAATGCCTATATGCAATGCATGCCACGGAGATTATGGCCAACCGCTCCTAATTGGAGGAGGCCTATATTCAGCTATGGACGTCTTATGACTGAAATGATGAATTGGAGATAGGTATAAATATGACTGGAGTAGGTACGTCTAATCAGAAGCCCAAAAAGCCCGACAGCCACTTTTACCAACGGGTATCGCATTACCCAATATCAGGGTTTTGGAGGTCAAATAGGCAGTTGCTCCAAGTAAAATACTAGTATTCAGCTACAAAATATTTTTACCTCTACTATTAAAACTATTTAATATTATAAAGCTGAAGAGTTTGCTTGTTTGGTTGAACGCGGTAATCTCAGGAACTGCTGGTCCGAATTGAAAAATACTTTATGTGTTGGGTAGCCTATTTATTAAGGAAGGCTATAGGCTATATAACATTACGCTACGATCAAAAGGAGCGGAGCAGCAACGAAAAATGAACGAAAACTGGCAGACAATTCCATGCGACGGGAGGGGTCTGGGGAGCAAAAATTTGACGAGTTTCACATAAATCCTACATGGGCACTTCTGAAAAGTCAGAAGCTAGGTGCATGGCTCCAATTTGTTGATTCCTATGGAGAAGAGCCGGCAAGACACTCCATAAAGTTGAACTACATCCAGTTAGGCTTGGAAAAGGCAACAGCTGGATGAGAGTTGCCGAGAATCGAGCTGAATGGCATGCAATTGGAAAGGCCTATATCTAGCAGTGGACTGCTATAGACTGATGATAGAGAAGGAGAAGCCGGAAAGAAACTCCATAAAGTCTAACTATATCCATCGAGGCTGGGAAAAAGGCTAGACAGATATTATAAAGGAACATTAACTCACTAATGGAGGTAGGAAGAAACTAACGAACAATTATTCGACTGTCCCAATTAACAATGTCGGTTATGCATTTTTACCAATATTCACTTTTTTACATAAATAGAATCACAACAAAAAGATCTATAGTACGTATTTTTTTTTTTTTTTGAAAATCATGATATTTAGCCAGTTTTAAAGATAATGTTGTCGGTTGTCCGCGCAACATTGTTAGTAGTAAAACAAACTTTGAACTGCTCTACTGAAAAGTAGTCTTTTTGCAGAACCGACATTGTTAATAGGGACCGTCGTTCAACCCGTAATCTTAGCAGCAAGGTCGTGTTTTGAATAACATGTGTAAAGAAATCAGCTGTTTCAGTGTTTTCATGCTTGATAAGATACTAATGATTTAATTACTACGTCATTTATAATTATAAACTTTGTGCCATATAATATTAGCCTTTACAAACACGTTTGATAAGTTTTAGGGTCGGTTCACATCTGACGGAAGATGCGTCGCGTATCATCGGTCGCGTAACGCCAGAACAGACAATTATATGAGAAAACATTCAACCGTTCACACTTAACCGCTGATGCGTTAGTGCGTCGAGCGTACAGCGTCTGTTCCGTTTCCGTCAACGCATTGTCGGCAGACGTATAGGGCGGCACCGTCGTGCCACGCGTATATTGACTGATGCATTCAGACTAGACGTAACATCTGCGGAGATATTTGTGTACTGACTGTTCGAAGTTTTTTTGCATTGAAAATGTTTGATACAGAACGATTTATCACGGAAATGCCAAATTACGCCCGACGCATCTTCCGTCAGATATGAAAACACACTATTTGACCGAATAGACGCAACCGATGATACGCTGACGCATCTTCCGTCAGATGTGAACCGACCCCAAAAGCGTGTTAAAAATGTAACAAGTTCTTAAACTCGCGGACTCGTGACCACCAGGCAATATGCTCCACACAGTGGGCGCCTGAGGATAGACGGTGCGCCGAGACCGGCCCAAGAAGAGGTGGCGAGACGAGCTAGACGCGTATTGCAAGATTTGGATCCAGGTGGCCCTGCAAAATGCCTGGAGGGATTTGCGGGAGACTTTTACTAAGCAATGGGCTAGTGTAGGAGAACTAAAAAAAAAAACTCCCGGGCGGCCGGAACAGTCAGCAATATAGCATTAAAAAAAACTAATTGAAATATAGATAGCTCAAGAGTCTGTTGCGTATTCTTCCGCTTACGCTTGTCGAAAGGATCATGGACTAAGTCCACAATAAGCCCACAATATGCCATCGATATCGTAGCAGACCCAAGCGAAACTGGTGGGATGAGCACGACGCTACTTCAAAGCAAGAGCGAGAGGAGATGCCCCGGGCGTCAGGAGTCGATCTCAGACTCCCGGCCACCGTAGGCGCGAGCTTGCGGGCGGCGAGCAATGGGTAGCTCGCCACCCGGTAAGGACCAGGCCCGTGTCGACGGCGAGTAGTGTTCCACGCGCGCCTCAAAGAGATGTCTGCTAGGACCGATGCCTGCCAGGGTCGCAAGATTGTTCAAACGAGATACCGTGGCCCTAACATATGGGTAACTGAAGGAACACGGGTGGGTTTTAGTCAGTTAAAGACTGACACGCCCTGCCGCTCCGCTCAAGAGCGGGAGAAGTCATTTCATGATTTCCCATCCAAAAAAAAGAAAAGCAAGAGCGAGCAGGAATCTTCCGCATTACTCTGTAACTGCGTTTGTAAATATCTGAGGGCCTAGACAAATGGCCATCGCTACCAAACGTTAAGAGTAAACGCTCAGAAGTCTTCAATACATTTTCAACTTTATGTTCTAGAGTATAAAGTTGGAAATCTATTAAAGATTACAGAGCATTGTCGCTCGTACCGGTGCTTAACACTCCGTAATCTGTAATAGATTTTCAACTTTATGCAATAGGGTTTAAAGTTGAAAATCAATTAACGACTACTGAGCGTTAACGTTTATCGTTTGGTAGCGGTGGCCATTTGTCTAGGCATAGGAAGTCGCTCCATGTAAATTACTGGTCTGGTAAAACAGAGGGGTAATTGCGAAACTTTTTATCACTAGGAATTGGTTTAATATTCATAGTTAAACAACATTCATTGCATTATTTACGTTGCTGAGCCGACAATTTATTCGAACAAATGACGCAATGGTTTAGAAATAATCTTCAATCCCATTCAGATTCTGATAAATTGTGCGTTTCGCAATTAGGGTGCAGGAAGCCGCTCCTAACAATCCGCCTGCAGGGCAGGTGATGTGTTGATGCCTCCGATACAGCAGGAAACTCCGCAAAAAAACAAACAGTAAACTTCAAACATTTGAATTGCGTTTATCAGATATTGTTCGACCTTGTGTAACTGTAGCTATTTTTTATCGCGAGTTACCTAACTGACTTTGTTTGACTAACACGCGTTAGAATTTTATTTTGTTTTTATTGCTAATCCTTTCGTTAGCTTTGCTTTTTCTACCTGATTGTAACTCCCTTAGGCATATAACAGTCACTGCGGAGATTGATGGCAATAGGCTCGCCCCTTATTACATGTTATATATTCCTGGGAAGTTCATTACGCCAAGAAAAAAGTGTGCTAGTTATGCAGGCGTTCCTAGCTAAAACTCTGGGAATAAGTAAATGGCGGTGGACGATTTTTAAGCAGCATTTGGCAGTTCATAAACTGCAGACTTATCATTTGGATAAGCTTGTAATTCCGTCGCCAGTCTTAGTGTGCGAGCGGGGCCCTGGCCAGTCCATCGCGAAGGGTATAGACACACCCCTAGAGACACAGTTTTGCCTTCACAGCAACTTACCTAGAGACACAAGTTGCTGTGAAGGCAAAACTGTCACCAGTAGCCCAGGATAGACAGTTGAACCCGTTCATCATACGACCGTGGTCTACATAGCAACGAAGTAACCAGACTTCTATTGTTCAACTACCCACTAGTATAGCATTGTCTTAAGTAGGTATCTTGACGCGACTAGTATATGTTGAACGATTGTCCACTCAGTAATATTACAAACGTATAGCAATAGGGGCATGTAATAGGCAAACGCAACAATATGGCATAGGCAACTGAAGGAACGGGTGGGTTTTAGTCAGTAAAAGTTTACACGCCCTTCCGCTCCACCTACAGCGGGAGACGTTATTTGATGGTTTCCCACCAAAAAATAGGGACTTGTAATAACACCCGGATCGATCTGATCCTGATCCTGCTTATATAGTAAAGCTACGTTTGCCGCAGTTGGTCCGTGAATAGGTGACCATCTTTACATACCAAGACCCCTCGGAAAGCACGTTAAGCTGTCCCGGCTGTCAATTCGTGGATCTTTGGCAGACGTTACGGGGCGTCAGAAGTTCTAAAGTCTCACAACCATCTTCATGTCAACTCAGCCAATCGCAGTCCACTGCTGAACATAGGCCTCTCCCATATTGCGCCACAGCACCCTGTCCTCCGCCTTCCGCATCCAGTCTGCCCCAGCCACTTTCCTTAGGTCGTCGGTCCATCTAGCTGGGGCGCGTCCCACACTACGCTTGCCGATACGCGGTCTCCACTCCAGAACTCGTCTGCTCCATCGGCCATCGGTCCTTCGACAAACATGGCCAGCCCACTGCCAATTCAGCTTGCTTACTCAGCGAGCTAGCGCTCCATGCAACATACTGATATTTAGCTGCATCTGGTTATACTGCAGGTGATAATTAAGGCCTGTATTCCCCAAAACGTTACATATAATTGTTTGGCGGATATTGGGGGAAGACTATGTCCAGCAGTGGACGTCTTATGACTGAAATGATGATAACGATGATGAGTTTCAATTGCTTTAAAGCCTCCACGTGCCTTTTTTTTCAGGATGGGAAATCATCAAATAACTTCTCCCGCTCTGAGCGGAGCGGGAGGGCGTGTCAGACTTTTACTGAGTAAAACCCACCCGTGTTCCATCAGTTGCCCATGTGCCAGAGTCACGGTATCTCTTTCGAACAATCACGCGACCCCGGACGTGACTTACTTGCTTTGGTCTTCACGCACATCACAAACGCCGAATTGCCGATTGGCACACATTCTTGCCACGAAATTCTTACAAATACCATGCTAAAAAGTTCCAACTTACACTGGTCCTCGATAAACCTGATACGAGAATAACTTGCAATTTTTCAATCTACCCGCATCGGCTATATTTAGTACAGTCCAGGGTCTATGCCCGACAATTGGTCTAAATGTTTTGATTGAAAGATGGGGCGTAGTGATGTCATTTAGACCGCAGGAGGTCGATAGAAATCGACGGTATGTTGCGGCATGTTGCGACGGTAGTATGTCATTCAATTTGTTGGAATTACATAACATAATAAAGACAGTAATGTTCTATCTGCTTGGACACAGAGTGTACTACGTAAGCTCGACCAATGGATGTGCGACAAAACTGTACTGCGACTCACCATAGTTCGAATGCACGCTTGTGCGACACACTGAATTTAGTCGTCTGGCTCTCGCCGGCCGCTACCGCGGCACCGCTCGCTTCGCTCGATCGGCTCGTGCGTAGGTCACAGTTTTAACCTTACATAACCGAGTGTACTACGTGAGCTCGAGGCCTCCTTTCTTTTGAGGTCATTTATTCAAGCTAGGCTGAGAGTCAGTACTTTTTGATCATCAAAATTACATAAGACAGTCCCCCAAAACGCCCGCTCTTCACCACTTCCTAGTGCTTTAGCTGCGAAGAAGTGGCGCAACAAACTGTCCAGCAGGAGCCAAATTATGAAACTCAAAAGCGTGACCTCCTACGAAGAATGTTTTTAGTGCAAAATTAAATGTAATCTCGAATGTTATCTAATCATTGAAGGACCAATATAAAACAAAGGCATTGTTATGTACTTATCATGTATTTCGAAGATAAGAAACCACTTCCTCATTTGTAATGTTATTGACATCGTTTTGCGATAGTGCAATTTTATCCTCAAAATATGCTATACACGAGGATGAACGAAAGACAATTTACAAAATAATAGTTTAACCTCTAAGTCCCTGAGATACCACATTTGGTATAGACACAATCGTTTTTTAATTGTGTCTGTAATTCCGGTAATTGACTGGTTAAAATACAAAAAAAAACACGCTTCCATAGAAAACCAAATTAAAATAGAAAATACTTAATTGAAAAAGGGTTGGATACCAATTAAAATACCTGAAAAAGTCCGTTTTTAGATTATACTATTTTTTTTAGTTCGGCTAGTTACAAAACTGTTTAGGTTTTTTTTTTTTTGCTATTCTAGTAACCCTGGCAAGGATAATAGCACAAAAGGAAATTATTGCATTTTTATCGGTCCTCGATAAGTCTACAAAATTTTAAATGAAATCTGACTTTTTGAAGTGGGTCAATATCACAGAACAAAGAATACAGAGAAGTGCCCCTACACTGGCTAAGCACGGGAACCAGTGTCGCCAAACTCACACATTTGCATATCAAATTCTCCATTACACACATAAAAAACAGTGATATGATTGGCTACAAATTACAAACGCAACTTTTACAAATCATCTTCTTATTGCTTTCAAAAATTGTGTCTTCTTGCAACTAGTGAAAGTTGTTATTATTTTGACATGACACAAACAATAAAGACGTTTTTCGTCTAAAAACTTTAAATAGACAAGTTTACAACGAGTTCAGCAGCTCAACGCTAGATGGCGCTGTAACCAATTCATTCTATTCAGAACACTAGCTCCTGTGAAATAGATGTCATATTCATATACACTTGTAATCTCTTGTGGTGAGTACAAAAAAAAAAGTTAGAGATGTAGACATATATCGATATATTAATATTGATGTTACGTAGTTTATTCGGGTGAGCAATGTACTAATTTGTTAACATCATACAAATGCTTAATAACGAAAAAGGTTGATTATCGTTAAAATATCAATGTTAAAGAGATATTTGTATGTTTGTATGTAGGGGGGTAATATTACTTTCATAAAATTAAGTACGCGGGCGAAGCTGCTGACAGAAGCTAACGATAAATGAAACGATAACAGCTGGTGCTAAAAATATTTACAACCTTGAAATAACACATATTTATTTAATATTTGCCATTTTGATAGTCGAATATTAATATATTTTGCCGTGATAGCTTTCATTAAGACAGTAAAATGATTAGGCATAGGAAAATCCCCTAATTGGTTATAGCTTATGTTTTGGAATATTGATGACCCAATAAACTGGTGCATTATTTGAGCCATGATATAATCTTTATTAAATATATGACCGTCTTATAAACATATTTCGGATGTCTGACATAACTTAATCACAGATTCTGATGGGCATAATAACCCCCTCTAGCCTTACCTACAATAAATGTATGTAATTACCTATTGATTTGTTTTCTGTTACTAAAGCACTAACGCAAATATCACACTTATGTTATCAACTGTCTTATTATTTAACCAGCTATGTGAGCTATTGATTCCTTACTAAAATCAGACAAAACTATCGATACCAACCTACTTTACGGATGTGTCCCATCCCTAATCGAGTAGCGTCGAAGTTACTAGAATTTAGTTTGTGATTGTCCAGATGACGACCAAGTGCATTTAGACTTTGTTTCAATGAATATAAGGTTGTTTATAGTTTGCATTGAAGTCATAACATGTGGTATTATAATTAAAATCAATTATATTAAAAATTAACAAAGTTTAGCAGTTACCAATGATACGATACACCTATACAAGATACATTTTTTTTTCTGCTTTCGTTTTTGCAGGTCAAAACTGCACAACAAGGCATAATTTGCAATATTTCGCGTATTTCTGTGACATCCAATCGCGACAAGTATCTGACGGCGAATAAGCTAAATGTTGCGCATCTGCGCTTAATGTTGACACGCGCGCGATATGTGAGGGGCACTTCCTCTAGTTTTCTTTATTCCGTGGTCAATATCAAGTCCAAAGGAGTCGGTTACAAACATAGTTACATACAAACATACAGCACGCGTAGCATGACCGCCTAAAAACGGAATTTGTCGACGGAAGAGAAGATAAAATGATAGATTGTATCGTAGAAAAATTGTGTAAAACTGAAAAGAAGAGGTTTCTATTCTTCAGTCGACAAGAGTACGATTATTTTCTGATGAGATAGAAACATTTTTACAGAATTAAAATACATAAGGAACTGTTTTTGCTCTTGGTAGAATAGATATAGAATTGGTCATGCTACGCCGGCTGGTGAAGCTAATAATAGCGTGTCAAAAATTATTGAACAGTAGCGGTGAAGTAGTATTGGCGCGGCTTACGAGTTGCAGGCCGTTCATACCCAAGCAGGCACTTCACTTTGAGTATTTAATCTCATCACCACAACTCTCAAAACGGTAAAGGAAAACATCGTGAGGAAACCAGCATGTCCGAGAACTACAAAACTTGAACACATGTGAGATCCAGCAACGTGTACTGGGCCCGCGTGGTGGATTATTGCCGACTTTCTAACAGAAAGGGAGCCTGTGTGAGGCAGCAGTGAGAACATTACAAGCTGATAATGGAAAAATCCAAGTGCCTTGATAGTAGTGTAAATTCTTAAAAAATAATCAAATCAAATCAAGTCATTTATTCAAATTAGGCTGAGTATCAGTACTTTTTGAACGTCAAAGTTACATAAGACAGTCCCCCGGCACGCCCGTCCTTCACCACTTCCTAGTGCTTTAGCTGGGAAGAAGTGGCGGAACAAACTGTTCAGCAGCACAGCTGTCTGTTGTCTGAGAAAGATTTACTGCGAGAGACAGAGAGAGGTATATCTTTTCTTCTCTCTCATGTTCCTAAAAATGACGCGCCATTTAAATTTCACCCTCTAACTTCGGCCAATTTATTGAATAGCACCGCTCACGAGTTTCACTTCAAAAAGTTTGTATACGACAGATGTCAATGTAAACACGAGGGGAGAATCTAGACAGGCATAATTATAGTGACCTTGGTGATGTTCTTCAAAAGGGTGAGCTACGTAGTACTCGAAACCCTCAAAGGCAGAGGCACTCGCTCCCTTTAAATACTCAACACTTTTACACGTCAATTATATTTTTAAAACTAGATGAGGTCGGTGTTTCCTATCTGTAGTCAGATAGGAAACACCGACCTCATCCATCTCCGAGAAAAAAAGGTCGAAACAAACTCAGAGGTCATAGTTTTTTTTTAAGTATAGACACAATCTTGGTCAGATCATGTGAATTGGTGTCTGAAATGGTATTTTGAGAAAAGAGTGGACCTGTCCAATCAGTGCACGCATTTATCCATACTAATAATACGAAAGACCGACAAACAGACACACGCACACACTTTCCCATTTATAAGGGAAAGTGTGTGCGTGTGTCTGTTTGTCGGTCTTTCACGGCAAAACAGAGCGACGAATTGACGTGATTTTTTAAGTCAAGATAGTTGAAGGGATGGAGAGTGACATAGGCTACATTTTTTTTCTTTTTTAGTGGCTGTGAACTTAGAAAAGCCATGCTTTTCCCATGGACAATTGTATGTAGCATGTTCGCGTGTGTCCAATGCACAGAATCTTGACATTCTATCCCCAAATGGAAAGACATATAATATCGTCTACAGTAGCGTATTAAAATAACATTCTGTTCCGAGTTCTCTTCTTTGTTCTAAATCAGGAAAGGGGAACCGTGTTACCCCGAATTTAACGCGAGCGCAGCCGCGGGCAAAAGCTAGTCTATACATACATCTATATATAGCTTTTGCTAACGGCTTCGCCCGCTTTCTATACATGTGAACCTTCCTCTTGAATCACAAACTTGTCTATTGATGAAAACCGCATTAAAATCCGTTGCCGCGGGAAGCGACTTTATTTTATACTATGTGATTGTAACACCCCATAGAATCAGCCCACATTTTCCTTCTAAAATTTCTAGTCACAAGAAACATGACGTTTTAAAAAAAACAGTTCAGAACAACATCGTACGATACTAAAAGATTAACACTATAAATACAAATGCGTAGATGATGCGTACTTAGGTATTTAATGCGAAGAACGTATATGAGTCATAGTAGTGTTTTTGTTTTTGTGTAAAGACAACTGTTTACATAAAGATAGTGCACTTGGCTGAGTTGTGTTGATAAACAGTAGAAGCGTAACTTGTAGAGATAGAAACCTGAAGTGACTTTTGTTGGACATGGCGAGGCTTTCTGTACAAAGAGGCGGACGCGAGTGAATACACGAAATTTTACGTATTTTGCAGATTTACGCGATTTTATATACGTGATTTTACAGTTAAAACACCCAGTTTTTCCATAAGTTTTAAGAAACGATCACACTTCAGTCATTGTCAATGAAACTGTGGTATTCTATAAATGCGAAAGTTTGTATGGATTTTTGTTACTCTTTCACGCAAAAACTACTGACCGGATTTGAATGAAATTTGGAACACCGTTAGTTTATAACCTGGATTAACACATAGGGTACTTTTATCCCGGTAGTACGTTCCCGCGGGATATTTTCCGACCTCCACGCGGGCGAAGCCGCTGGCAAAAGCTAGTCTATACTAATATTATAAAGCTGAAGAGTTTGTTTGTTTGATTGAACGCTTCGATCAATAATAGCACTAGATACAGGATTAGGAACAAAAATACGTCGCTAAAGTGGCCACGTTTACACACACATAGGCATTTACATTTCTTACTACGAAATATAGAAAAAAGTTTTATATGATTAACAACTCCAGTTCATTATAAACCTTAATACTCAAGCATAAAGTTTAATTACGATTGCAAAATATTTATATTTAAGTCCTTCTGTCATAGGATAAAGGTAAAAGCAATAAATTTTAAATGTCGCTTGAAAATAAATAATCATTTTTATAATAAGTACAAAAATATTTATTCTAAAATTAAACTTAAAACACAAGCAATAAGGTTAAAAACATTTTGTTGACAATTTAGTGCTTATTCTATTTTGAAACTAGACGTAGTTCTTGGTACTACATTTCAATGCTCAGAACACAGTAAGATTTAGAGTAGCAGAATAATAATAAGTATTTTTTTTTAGGCTAAGGTTCGTTTTATAAATGGTAGCAAATATTTTTGACCGATTTAAAAAAGTAGTAGGACTAAATTAGTACAATAGATATTTTATCAAGACATTGCTATGAATCGTCTGAGGGTTGGCTCATTGTAATCAACCCGTATATAGAAATGAGTGCGTCTACTTATGTACGCGATTTAGAAGTTATCACACTAGTATTATAAAGGTGAAAGTTTGTGAAGGTGTGTGTGTGTTTGTATGTTTGTTACTTCTTCACGCTCAAACGGAGATAGCTTACACCCTGGATTAACACATAGGCTACTTTGTGCGTTTACATTAGAGTAGTCATAGCCAAGGCGCCATAGTCATTAATTAATGTACCTGTAATTTAGGAACTGCTGTTTTAATCAGTCGACGTCAGTTAGTATTTCCGGATATATCCGATTTATCAAAGTGATCCGAACATATAACCGAATTCTTAGCTGGCTTATAAAAGTCATCTCTTCTTTCTCTGGCGACAATCGAGATCCATTCTGCACACGTAAATGGATTGCTAGGAAAGCTAAAATAAAAAAGGAAAGCTGAGTATCTAATGAGAGTCCAACAAACAGACACAAAAGTAGCATCAAAGAATTTTTAACCAACCAGTTTTGAAGATCTGGTTACAATTTTTTTTAAAGTATTACAATACAAATCTACTCCATGCATTTACTGTCCTGTTGAACAAAAGTTTGTGCGTATGTTGGTGAGCCTTGGCCAAACATTTGTAGTGGTGGTTTAAAATCGGTAATTTTGTTCAAAACGTATTATTTGCTAGTTTAAAGATTAAAATATAACTTATTCTTCATGTACTTACTGAAAGTAAGATATTCCGGCCGCTATATTGCTTTTTCGGGGATTATTTTTGCAACTTTTAAATACACACTGCGGCATTGTGAGACGTGTTTACATTGGCTGTGTTTCAAGCCAACTAAACAAAATAAGAGCTCAAGTCTCAAGTGCGCTTATATTTACCGAGACGTATTTTTTGCGCCGCGGCGCAAAAAATACGTCTCGGTAAATATACTCTCGGTAGATATCGGGTCGGCGCGCCGACCCGATATCTAGTGCTATTATTGATCGAAGATTGAACGCGCTAATCTCAGGAACTACTGGTCCGAATTGAAAAAATATTTTTGCTTTGGGTAGCCTATTTATCGAGGAAGACTATAGGCTATATAACATCACGCTACAACCAAGAGGAGCGGAGCAGTAATGAAAAATGTTGCAGAAACGGCTAAAATCGAACAGGTAGGCGATTCGACGCGACGGGAAGGGTCGAGGGAACAAAAAATTTAACGCGGACGAAGTCGCGGGCAGGCTAGTTAATAATAAATTAGAAAGCACCATTTTAGAATATATCTGAAAAAGTGTAAAAGTCTTAACAGTGACGTAGGTAATGCTGAATTGAACTGTGGTACAGGAGTTGTGAACTTTTGGTGTACGTGTCCCTAGACAATTGGTCTTTGAGGATGGCCATGTCTAACGAAGAACCGTTGGCCCTTGGAACAAACTATACTGTGATCCAGCCAGCGTAGCGTGAAACGCCCCCCTAGCCCCCTAGCTTGAGTTACTAACTGGCCGGTTACAGAAGGCGAAGAAGCGCGGACATTGCGAAAATATAGAAATGAAATTAATTGTTTATATTTATAAGTAATTATTATAAGACACGTTTTCACGTCAATATTTTAAAACTATGCAGGGCCCTGTCTGGAAGGGTCTAGGAGAGAGGCCTATGTTGACTAAAACTGAGTTGGTTGATACAGCAACCTTCGGTCCTTGTCGCAATTTGTTTATGACCGGCGATGCTTCTTCCATACATCTCGGTCACCCCTTTTTTTAGTGGTCACCCTGTTTCAGACCATGCTTTCGTCATTTCTGTGTTAATCTTAATAGCCAGTAGAACCTTCTAAAGACATTGTTTTGATCAAATCGGATTATAGAACTAAAAGTTAGAAAGATTGTAGCTATTAATTTTATTAAGCATTTTGCAAACTCGTAAGTACAATGCTTTGTGCTTTTCTATTGTCCTTGAAAACATGTGTATGATTCATACATACAAATCAATACTGCACCTATGCTGTTTTGTAACTAATGGGTAGGGAGGGAGGGAGACGAAGGTCACCCTACCACCCTCATTTTTATAAATCGTGAATAACAAAGAAACTGTGTAGTTGGCTATGTTCCGTATCTATTATCGCTGCCTATGACACAAAAAGATAGCGTAAATGTAAACAAATACGGTACAAAATAAACAAATCACCGTGCAGTCAATAGGTAAAAGTACTAGGCTGCAATAATATCGAGGAGTTGGCTTAGAATGGTTGAACCTACAGGTATAATACGACCATATACGGAAGTTGTAACTTGCAGCCGCTTCTATTGAAGACGGCGTAACTATTTATGATGTCGGTTAATCACAGCTCATATCACGTACGCGTTGTTATTATACGACGCAAATTAAATTATTGACCTCGGGAGTTCAACTCCTGCCGCCATATTGGATATTTTGAAACGTATTTTGTAATTTCAAACGTAAACATTGGACATGGAATTTTGTTTTCTACGTCTTACATTGTTATCCGGTTTCGTATAGATATTTCAATAAATATACGCAATTCTAGTAAGTAAAAGTAAAAGTAAAGTAAGTAAAAATCGTTTATTTCAATATTAAAATTACATTTTTGAGGTAGCGTTGGTCCCAAACTAGGCACAGCCTGTATCTTGGGCACCATTATACATAAAAACATTAGTTGAAATTTACGACAAATAAAAGTAGTGGTTAGAAGTAGTTAGCCTCTTAGAGACTACAAAAACTAAAATTACAAAAATAAAAAAAAATAAACTACTTCAGGCATGAAAAGAAAATAAAGCTATTAAAAACACGTATATCGCGTTTCGTCACGCACCAAACAAGTTTTGTTGACACAAGTTCTTTATTTATTTATGTGTGCAGAATGTACTCACCGCTCAGATCTTCGATGGTATTCAGCTTTCGACTCGTCATTTTCACGTTAAACGAATTCACTACACGATAAAACAGTTATCACGTCGAAATATCGCACTTTCAACGGAAAATAATCGAGATATTTTCAAGTTTTCACAAAGAGAACAACCTTTCCCGACTGCCTTTGTTTTCTTTTTGTGTTGTGTTTTGATTTTGTTCCGCTATGAGTCTATGACAGCAAGCGTGCAAATCGCGATCTCTGTTGATTGGTCATCCAGCCATTTGCGCAGCCAATCCAAAAGGAATACGTCACGATCACAATTTTTGATTGGCTTAGAATTGTAAACAAAAATGAATGCTGCCACTGCAGAAAACTAAAAGAAACTTTCAAGGACATCACTTTCACTGGATAACCAAACAAGTATAATGTTTGTTTATTATTTTTATGGAATAACATTCCAATTTTATTAATCCGTATAATAAGTTCTACGTACAAACATAAGCTTTCAGTAACAAAATATGCGTCACCAGACTTCAATATCTATGGTAAATGAGTAACTCTTATTTTGCTTTTCAATTACTGATTTTCTGTAAAAATCACCTTTTGTTAACATTTTAACTTTAGAGTAAGGATTCAAATACGAATTCAATATTATGAAAATACATATGCCACAAAAAATGAGTACCTCTTTGCTGTTATTGTCTTATGGAAACATTAGAATGTTATCTATGTCTTTCTGATTTCATTCAAAAAGTTCAATTTCAATCCAGGGCTGCCAGATCGTATAATTCGATTCAAAATATGTATAAAATCGGATGGTGGAATGTATCCTTAATCATTCCGTATAATTGGATACAAAAATGGCGGTATGAAATGAGACGTTATATGTTAAGCCACTTATGCCTTTGGTTTTTTCGAGGTTGCTGTGTATACGAATACATGAACAGCGATGGAGATAAAATAAAATATTGCCAACTGTGTGACTTTAGTGATGCTTTAGTATCTCATTAGTTTAACTAACTACCTAACCACATTTCTTCCATTTCTTTTTCTTTTTGTATGGAATTTTTGTTTTTTACAGGCAATTTACCAATGTCAATTAAACACTATTTACTAGAAAAATAAATCTTGATTGATGAATTGATGACGTACTAATAATAAGAATACTTAATTTTGATTGTATTTATTTACAGATTTAAATTTTGCCACCACTATAACGTGAACGTGACCAGCAGTACGATTCTTTAACCATCTCACCGTGAAAACTTAGGTGAAGTGAGGGTGAGTGAGCTGTGATTCCAACGAATGCCATGGATTGACACTATTGACAGCTCACTCTAAGCTCACTTCATCTAACTGTTCACGGTGACATTTTTACAGAATCGATCAGCAGTACTAAAAAGCAAGGAACTTATACCCGACCCCTGGAATGTGCATTGTCAATTTGACACCATTATAAAATTAACCTTATGTATATGACATTAAGTTCTATTACAGACAATCACTTGGTCAAAGAGAAATTCGGTCCGAGAGAGAAAGCGTTTCGAGAGCCCTGTGTCCCTTTCTTGAAGTAGGGTGCCCATAATGAACGAAATTATAAGATTATTTACGGGTAAAGTCCAAAATTTTGACGCATTTACCCAATAAAAAGTGTCCCAACCATTTTTCTTAAAAACTACGTCTGTTAGATTTTTACGACAATGAATACTAAACAAAATGGTTATTTGCCCAGCGCGCCAGATATTCCAGGTTATACAATAATACTCGATAGCAGAGTTTATGCGTTGCGTTGCGTTTATGTTTACTGCGTTTTACTTTAATCCATCTTTAGAGCGTAACAATTTTTTTTTAAAGCAAATTATTGGTTAATATATTATATTATATCCTGTTATATTAGTATCTACATACCTACATCATATTGCTTGGTCACTGGTCACCCTAATGAAAGGGACAGAGGGCTCTCGCGAAGCTATCTCGCTCGGAGCGCGTATTGGCAGCCTGTGCGCAATCCGTTGGATTTAAGTTCCTTGCTAAAAAGTAACTGTGTATCATACCAGATTTTAAAAGTGAAATGACAAAAACGAAGCCATAAAAGTACAGGTCGGTATGTTTGTTGTATTAAATTATTAAGATAAATCGGTTTTTCATCACACATCTGTGAAATGAAACGTAATAAGAAATATCGATTTATTTAATGGTTAGGTATTGTACGCTGCCAGGCCAAACCTCAATTCAATTACGCAGTGGAAGTTTTTGATGGGGGGCTCTGGAGACAAGAGTGGCTAGCGTACTGTCCGCCGTACGCGGAGCAGACAATCAAATCAAAGAGAACAACTCACCTACCATACAACAAAACAACTTACCTCATGGTTGAAGGACACTGCTCTGGTGCCAACCTGGAGATATGTATGTAAGTGAGTGTATGTGTATCGTGTTGTGACGTTACGAGTATTCTTCAGGTTAGAATCCGCTGCAACAAGGCTTGGAGGCAATCACAGCATGCGGTCTTCAAATCACTCGTTCCCAACAGCGTCACTAACACTTAACCATCGGGTCATGACAGATTGTCCACAAAACGACCGGTTCTCAGGGATTACTTTACAACAGGGTCGCACGCGCAATTTGGACCGCCATCCCTTTACAAGAACTTCAGTTTTAACAAACGTAACCCGTAATATTACGTCAAGATAGGGGTTATTACAATTAATACAATTGGATCACGACTAATTGTCACAAACGGATCGATTTAAAAGGATTAATTTCAACAAAAGCGTCGCGGGGCTTCCAAAACGCGACGGACCTATTTTAGCGGCAAATTAACAAGAGCTGTCAAGTGTCAACGTCAAAACTTGACAAGTCAGTTCTCACTCTGTTACACGCGCATTCCGTTAGGCGCACAGATAATAAACGGGACAGAACAGGTATAATGCGATCTGGTTTCGTATAATTACAGATACAAAACCGTACAGTCGAATTTTTTTTACTGGCAGCCCTGTTTCAATCTGTCATTCAGTCATTCAACTTCCCGAATTTGTGCGATGGATGACACAAGTTCATAGATTAAGTTTAGATTTACAAGTCCAAGAATCGCTAGTTTACAGTTGATTATTAAATAGAAATACAATAATTATGAGTGTAAATACATCCGATGAGTATGAGGAGAGCCCCCCGTTATCTAGAAGCTTCGACGACGTTGAAAGTGCTCGGTAAACATTGAATTCTAGCCTAAATCTATGCAATTCTAATGTTAAAGTCTGACAGCTGATTGTACCGGCGGGAAAGTTAAAAGGCGCGAAATGATTAGGGTGTAAAAAGTGATATTTTTAAGTTAAAAATTGTTCTGTGTACTATAAATAGTCCATATTTCGCAGGAAAAAGATGCGAACAGATCATTCGAGCCGTAAAAGCTGGAGTTTGATGGACCGGAAGACGGATCATGAGGTGAGCTGTCGTTCTATTCCCGCTTTTTTTTGGTTATGATTTACATTCCGAGGTGGGAATTCTACGTGTCAATTCCCGAAATAGATCGTTAATAACCGGGTAATGTTCTTCAAACACCTTTTCCTGCTGTTTTTAGGCGGTAAACCTCGTTTAGTAACCGTTAATTTCCAGTTCTTAGTAATTGTAATCTACTATCATAAAGGATAATTTCTAATCGGCAAATGCATTAGTTATCTCTTGCCTACAATTTTATCTAATTCCTTGTTGTATTTTATCAAAAACCTGTCCTTAATTTGTGTTTAAAGCCAGATTTGTCATGGTCTCTTCACTGAGTTCGTTGACCTTATTTTTGAATCTGAATTACGTGTGGTGGCGGACGTAAAGAACAGCACCATCCCATTTCTTCCCGTGGGTGTCGTAAGAGGCGACTAAGGGGCTTACTAGGGAATGGGCAGCAGCGTTCTATGCATTTTACCACCACACTGCGATCGCCAACCCGCCTGCCAAGCGTGGAGAATATGGCAAATCCTCCCAAATTGGGGGAGGCTTATGTCCGGCTGAAATGATGAATGATGATGATGATGATTTTCGAATTGTCTGCAAGATAGCACTATGAATTTTTTCAAACAGACATTACATCACCACAGTAAGGGCTGAAGAAGTCTGCCTTGATGATGTAGCTAGGGTTGCCAACTATAGTGTTAAAAACAGTAAGATACTGTTTCTCACTACATTATACTTTTTACTCCTCAAAAATAAAGTTTACAAAATACTGTTTTCAGCATCAAAATGCTTAAAACTGTGAGTGTTTGACTTTGACACTGTAAATTAACAAGGTGTGCGAGAAGCTCTAAAAATTATCTATTTAAAACATTAAATAAATAACATTCTGTTCATTTTTCTCAGACCTCTATATACTTTATTTCTTGTCCGCTTGTAACCCGAGCGCGCATCTTATGAAGTTGGCAACGCTAGATGTAGCTGTCATAGATGGATTACTATCAACCTCAGAACAGGTGTTGGAAACTCTTGACCTCAGAACAAAAAAGCAACTTGTGTTATTAATGTACCAGCCTGTACAGGGGTTGCTTACATATCAACAGGCCTGTATTCACAAATAAAGAGTTTAGCAGAGATGCACCTATACCTTGTACACCCACATTTCGCCAGTCATGTGTAAGTCCCATGTTGTAGGGGGCGAGTCTGTTGCCTTCAACCTGTCATGTCAGTCTGGGCTGCTATTGAGAAATTCCTGATGGGAAAATCTAATTACACTCTGCCCAACCTGCAAGTCAAACCCAAGACCTCATGCTCTGCTGTAGGGATTTTGACTCTAAGACCAATGAGGCAATCAGGGTTGGTTAGCCTGTTAGACAGTGGCTTCACCCGCATATTATATACTAGCTTTCGCCAGCGGCTTCGCCCGCACGTGGGAAGTACAATTATCCCACGGGAAGGCACTACCGGGATAAAAAGTACCCTATGTGTTACTCCAGGTTATAAACTATCTGTGTGCCAAATATCATCTAAATCAGGCCAGAAGTTTTTGTGTGAAAGAGGACCAAACATCCATACTTACAAACTATAACATTTATAATATTAGTAGGATATAAACCTTCATTTTTATTCACTCTGTCTATTGATGAAAACTTTATTAAAATCCATTACGTATGTTAAAAGGTCTAAGCCTAATGATGCTGTACGCAACTTTGTTTTAAACAGTCTAAAGATGGACACCATTTCAAACCTATATCTCTTCTTCACTTTTAAGCACCTATCTTGAAAATATCATTATAACCTCAAGGTTATATAATGATTCAAAAAGTATTTAGCTTATTAAAGTAATTGATTTAAAAAATAAATTGACCTAGATATTAATATCTGCCAGTCTCACTGCAAGTGAGACTGGCAGATATTAATATATCCTCTGAAAAATAACCACCACATTAGCCACAACTTTCAGCCTATTGTCAGTGGTGTGCATAATAGCATGTAGGCATATAAGCAGTGCCTACCTCGATAAATCACCATAAATCTGTCAATTACATTTCAATGTGTATTCCGTAAATTATTAAGAAACTAACAAATTTGTCACACCTAAAAGAAACCAGTGTTTGTCTGCCGAAACAAGAATAGGTGGTCTAGTGTCTACCTATACAGAAAAGCAATGCACGCCACTGCCTATTGTCCTGTTATCTTCAAAATTACTTACTACATAATATCCTAATTAAATCAGGCCCATATCCTGCTGGTTGGTCATGATTCTATAAATACTTACTAATATAGCTTATCCTCATATGTATGTATGCCATGATTAAAGAACACCTATACTTCCTGTGAATTTGTATGATATTTGAATACAAATATTCTTGAAATCTTGTATATTATCTGTCCTTTAATACTAGTATTCAGAGTAAAAGAGAGAGATTGAAAGATTAGGTAGATGATGGTAATGAGGTCAGCTCTTTAATGTAACATAAAGTGCTGACTTTCAGCCTAGTGTGATGTGAATAAATGACTTAATTCTGATACTAAAAATTATGAAGGTATAAGCAAAAATATGCTGATTGCATACATGTGTGTTAGCAAAAAGGGAGTAACTGTACATTTTAGATTATGAACATTATAGCCATGGCAGGCATTGTTTTAACACTCAGCTATCCTGCTGAAGTAGCTGAGGTATTTGTGCCCAGCTAAAGCACTAGAAAGTGGTGAGCCTTTTGGCATCATCCAGGTTCCACTATACAATGCCCCAATAGACTGTAAACCAAAAATATGAAACCTATTGATTAATTTACAGGTACTCCAAGAAATGGGAGTCAGTCTACTAGAACCAGATGACTCTGAAAACGTATGCGACCCTGGTGCCTCTGGAATGGTGAGCCGATTTTTATCCCTCATATTTTGTTTGTATTGTGATATGAATAGAAAGGGGGTGACTACTGAGATGAAGTGTGGAAGAAACCCCAAATAAATGGCGATAAGGCGATAAGTGCAGGTTAATAGATGTCACATCTCTCATCGGTAAAAGTCGGACACGCCCTTCCGCTCCATCCAGAGCGGGAAAAGTCATTTGGTGAATACCCATCCACAAAAAAAGGGGCAGCAGAGTTATGATGATGATTTAATGGAAGTCAAAGCCAAAAACTTGCGAAGCATGTGTGGTGTGACTATGAATGATAGGCTGAGGAATGATGTGATAAGACAATGGTGCGGTTTAAAAGAAGATGTAGTGACAAAAATTGAAAAGAGTATGCTTGGTGGAGATGGTTCGGTCATGTTGAGAGGATGAATGAAGGGCGGCTTACAAAAGGTATTTACAAGGCAGATGTGAGTGGAAACACCGGTAGGGGACGCCCTGGGAGGACATATAGTGACCTTATTGGTGATGTTCTTCAGAAAGGTCAGGTGCATAGTACTGGTAACCGGCGTACGTGTATGACACTAAACGAGGCAAAAGGAAAATGTAAGGATCATAGCAGGTGGCGTTCCGTAGTTTCTGCTAACCACCATGGGAAAAAGGTGTGAGTTTATGTACATACATATGTATATAAGGTCCAAAGTCTATTGATGGTATCTGTTAAGTTTGGCTTCCATGTTTAGCTCACTTATGAAGTTTTAAGTGTGACTAACAGTAGGCTTTTTAGGCTTACAATGTTTTAAAAACATATTAAATCTCAAAAGGAGACAGTGGCCGAGTTGTATCAGTCCTGACTTATGAGTTGTAGGTCGTAAATTGGAAATTATTTCATAACTGCTGCTATCAAAACAGTGAAGGAAACCGGCATGTCCTAGTAACAAAAATTCGAAGACACTGTCTTTTAGAATCTGAATCGTATTAAAGATTAGCTTCTGCCCGCGAAGTCGCGTCAAAGTTTTGCTCCCCTGACCCTTCCCGTCGCATCGAATTGCCTGCCAGCTTTCGTACATTTTTCGTTGCTGCGCCGCTCCTTTTGAACGTAGCGTGATGTTATATAGCCTATAGCCTTCTTCAATAAATAGGCTATCCAACACAAAAATAATCTTTCAATTCGGACCGGGAGTTCCTGAGATTACCGCGTTAAACCAAACAAACAAACAAACTCTTCAGCTTTATAATAATTATTAATTACTAGCTGACCCGGCAAACGTTGTTTTGCCATATAAATAATTTCCTTGGCGGGGATAACTAATTAAATGACGATTGATCAGTTTTCGACCGGAGAGGAAAAATGATTAAATTACTAAAATGGCTATTAAAAAATAAGGGTTGATCGTAGAAGGGTGAAAATTGAGGATTGTATGTATTTTTGTATGTTGTATCATAAAAAAATAGAAATTAAAAATTTTGTCTAAAAATTAAAAAAAAAAAATTAGGGGTGGACTACCCCTAACATTTAGGGGGATGAAAAATAGATGTTGGCCGATTCTCATAGATACCGGATAAGCACAAAAAATTTCATCAAAATCGGTCAAGCCGTTTCGGAGGAGTATGGCAACGAAAACTGTGACACGAGAATTTTATATATTAGAAGATTGAGTATAGATTAATTCTAAACCATTGCGTAATTTGTTCGAATAAATTGTCGGCTCAGTAAAGTAAATAACGCAATTAATTTTGTTTAACTATCAAAATGAAACCGATTTCTGCTGATAGCAAGTTACTCAAATACCCCTCTGGAGTTCTAAAATACAGGGTTTTTTGTTTTGGATGGGAAATCAGCAAATGACGTCTCCCGCTCTAGGGTGGAGCGAAACGGCGTGTCAGACTTTTACTGACTAAAACCCACCCGAGTTCCTTCAGTTGCCCATATGCCAGGGCCACGGTAACTCTTTCAAAAATACAGGCTGTGGCTTAGCTTAGGCGCCTTCAGTTTAATTGTGTATTAAGTTTTTACTTATTTGTAGAAGAGAAAATAAATAATTTTCATTTATTTTTAACTAGCTTTTGCCAGTGGCTCCGTCTGCGTATTATACTTATAAACCTTCCTCTTGAATCACTTTGTCTATTGATGAAAACCGCATTAAAATCCGTTGCGTAAAAACACGAAATTCGACTTTGTTTTATACTAAGTCAAGATAAAGATTTATCAGAACTTTTTACAATAGTAAAAGATTATTTTTCTAATTAACATAATGCCAATAGAATTCAATAATTTGCCTTAAATTTATCGGCAGAAATATTGAGGTAAATGTGCCACACATGTTGCAGTATACATTCTTATTAAATTATCAAATCAGCAATTTGTACTATGCACTCTGTTATAAAAATAATGCTGATTTAGCTTGAGTACTACTGGCGTACTGAATAAAATTAGTCGGCTAATGTCATGATGACAAGGTTTAAAACTAAATATGAAAGAATCATTAAAGCCAAATCATTTATTTCAAATAGGCCTAAAAAGGCACTTTTGAACGTAAACAGTTACATGAAAATAGAATTGAGTCTAGTAGCCCCTTCCAAAAGGTAGATTCGTATGGAGAAGAATGGGAAGAAACTCCACCGTTACTCTATTAAAATGTTTTTCAATATTTGTATACAATATTTATCATGTAGTCCTACTCTATAGCCCTATACTATAATTATATAAAAGTAACTATGAAAAATATGTGGAGGAATGATATAAAAAGCTAATGATACGTTTTAAAAGATGTAGTGACAAATATTGAAGATAGTATGGGTAGATGGTTTAGTCATGTTGGGAGGTTGAATGTATTGGAAGAGGTTGCATATATGTATGTTCTGGCCTGTTGCACATGCCTGTCACCGATTCAAATTAATATAGTTACGGCATGTTTTTTGAGCCTTGTCACTTGTGTAAAAATATTGACCACGAAATATACGAATTATATTATCAGACCACTGCTCGTTATTGGCTTCTGTTTTCCATTAGGTTATGGGCCCAGCGTAGTACAGTCGGACACAGAAGTGTTGGTGATTTATTTAATTTTATGTACCGAGTTCTGACAAGTACAGAAGTGATCACACGCAGCGTAAATATATTAAGGGGGCGTATTGGAAGAGGTCGCATATATGTATGTACTGGCCTGTTGCACATGCCTGTCACCGATTCAAATTAATATTGTTACGGCATATGTTTTTATGAGTTTTGTCACTTGTGTAAAAATATTGACCACGAAATATACGAATTATATTATCAGACCACTGCTCGTTATTGGCTTATGTTTTCCATTAGGATGAAGGGCGACTACCAGACAAGGCAGATGTGAGTGGAAATGCCAGGAGGGGATACTCTCGTAGGACATATAGCGACCTTATTGTTGATGTTCTTCAGACCGCCCCGACCCTAGCTCGAGCCAGCCCGCGCCGCTTTTTTTGTGGTTGTGAAATTATCAAATATCGTCTCCCGTTCTGGGTGGATCCGATGGCGTGACAGACTTATACTAACTAAAACCCACCCGTGTTCCTTCAGTTGCCTATATGCCAGAACCACGGTAACTCTTTCGAACAAATCTCGCGACCTTGGCAGAACGAATGATAGGGTGAGGAATGATGTAAAAAGGCAATGGTGTGGTGTAAAAGATGATTTAGTGACAAATATTGAATGCTTGGTCATGTTGAGATGATAAATGAAAGGCATGGTAACATTTCTCCCCGTGGGTTTCGTAGAAGGCGACTAAGGGACTTACTAGAGAATGCGCAGCAGCGTTCTCTATGCATTTTACCACCATACTGCGATCGCCAACCCGCCTGCCAAGCGTGGCGATGGCGGCAAACTTCCTCAAATTGGGGGAGGCCTAAGTCCAGCAGTGGACGTCTTTGGTTGAACTGATGATGATGACCGACTGATGAAGTAAACCTCATCTGCCTAGCCTTTGCACAACTATGTTGGGGTTGACTTCCAGTCTAACCAGATGCAGCTGAGTACCAGTATTTTACATGGAGCGACTGCCTATCTGACCTCCACAACCCAGTTACTGGGTAATACGATACCCCTTGGTAAGACTGATTGTCAGACTTTCGGGCTTCAGACGACCTGTAACGACTGTCTAAGATCTACGAAAGACAGTCGAGACCAACGGTTTAACGTGCTTTTCGAGGCACGGAAGGGTCTTGGTATGTAGAGACGGTCACCCATCCACGGTCCAACCGCGGCAAGTGTAGCTTTACCTGAACGATTAACCCTGCTTTTAATTAGCCACAAGACCTTCATACGTATGAGTAAAGTATTGTCGCTAATTTAATTCTGTATATTTTCTTAACAGGTTAAACAATTAAAACGCAAACACATGGACATCGAGAACATGAACCCCAACGTGAACTTGGTGACGTCTCCGCGATGCATCACTTCACCTCGCTCTAAGTACAGCCCGAAGAGTCCCCGAGTGAAGCCCTGTGGCAGCCCTAATGCTGGACCCTCAAGGTTCAAGAGCCCTAGGAGCTCTGAGAAACGTAAGTATTCATATTTCTTTCTCCTACGCTTGTCCTTGTGTAATTTAATTGTGTTCGACGCAACATGTCTTTTTTCCACACTCAAAGCCAAAACATTTCAAATAGGCACAAAAATGCACTTTTGAAAGTCAACATTTAAATTAAACAACCAAACTAAAAATTAAAAAAAAATGGAAAAAAAATGGGGTGCTTTTAAAGGTATTTTTTTATTGATCAGGCACCCCACGCTTTTTTCCATTATTTTCTACTTTTTAGTTTGGTTTTCTATGGAAGCGTGTTTTTTAGTTTATTTTTAACTATTATTTATTTTCTATTTTTTAGGGTGTTTCGAATTTTGAGACGTATGTCAGCGTAGTTTGTGACGTATGTCAGCGTAGTTTTAGAAGACAGTTTTTTCGCTGTCCTGGTAACCCTGGTAAGGATAATGGCACAAATTTATGAAATTATTGCATTGTCATCGGTCTTTGACAGGTGTGCAAAGTTTGAATGAAATCTGGTCGTTTAAAGTGGGTCAAAATCGCGCTATAAGAAGTCGGTTATAAACAAACATACATACAAGTGAAGCTAATATAAAGCGTGTAAAAAAAAATAGAATTGATTCTAGTCGCCCCGTTCAGAGGATAGATTCGTATGGAGAAGAATGGGCAAGAAACTCCACTCTCTTCAAGAAGATAAATGGGAAAATTTGTATATTTGTTCCTCAATCACCCCAAAACGGTCGAACGGATTTGGATGAAATTCATTAAATGGGATATCCAAAACTTAATGATTTTTTCAATTTGAACAAGCCGTTCCTGATATTAGCGTGCTCTACCAAACAAAATCTCTTTATGATATTACTACCTTTTGCTAGCGGCTTCACCCGCCTATAACCTTTCTCTTGAATCACTCTGTCTATTGAAGAAAGCCGCATTGAAATCCGTTGCATAGTTTAAAAGATCTATACTATGTAAAGATCAGGATAAGTTTTTAAGCAGTGCGCAAATTTTAACAAATTAAACGAGTTAGGTTTAATATCCATGCAATTTCAAAATATCTTAGTACAAAAAAAAATAAGCTATCGTTAACGAAAGATGTTTATTTTGAAACTGGTTTTTATGGTAACTTGCGCGCGGCACCGGCGCGGCGGCGAACGTGAACGACCGAGTGTAGCTACAAGTACCTACCAGCTGTTCGATCGGCCAAAATTCTAAGAAGTTCGAAGTACCTTCGCCGGCCTGCGGTTACTCACCTATTCCTATTGTCGATATCATATTACGAAATATGTAGGGTGTCCACAGTTTACTGATTTAAGGTTGGATAAAAATTAAAAAAAAAGTATTGAAAAAATAGTTGAAATGTGTTCTATTACTGATACTGATCCACCAAAAAATAATTGCGCACTGGTTAAAAAAAAACCTGTAGTTTATCACACTATTCTCTTACAGACAAACCCCTCCAGCCGACAGACCAACACATTCACGAGACTAGTCTACTGCTGGACGAATATCTGATAGACGAAGAGACCCCGCTAGCTCAGTCAGTGAGTGCGGGCTACCTGCCCACACCCGAAGAGGTTTACACCGGCGCCACTAGCGATAGTAGTGGAGGGAAACATCGCTATACACGTGAGTAATTAATCGTAATAATTAACGTATAATATGTATGTATTTAGAAATATCTCTATATATAAAAGAAAGTTGTGTTAGTTACACTATTTATAAATTAAGAACGGCTGAACCGATTTGGCTGAAAATTGGTGGGGAGGTAGCTTAGAACCAGGTGACGGACATAGGATACTTTTTTTTATCCTGCTCGACTATAAAGAGGAAAGATTTGATTGTTTGTTTGTATTGAATGGGCTCCGAAACTACTGGTCCGAATTGAAAAAAATATTTTTGAGTTGGGTAGCCTGTTTATTGAGGAAGGTTATACATATAATCACGCTACGATTAAAAGGAGTGGAGCAGCAACGAAAAATGGAAGAAAATTGGCAGGCAATTCGATGCGACTGGAAGGTTCAGGGCAGCAAAACTTTGACGCGAACGAAGTCGCGGGCAGAGGCTAGTATAAGTATATTTATCAGTTGTCTGGTTGCCATAGTATAGGCTTTGCCTAGTTTGGGATCAGATAACGTTGTGTTAGTTGTCATAAGATATTATTGTATTAGTATACTCTACCATAAACCCTGCCAGGCTCGCGAGATTTGTTCGATAGAGTTGACATGGCACTGGTATATAGCAACTGTAGCAACACGGGTGGGTTTAGTCAGGAAAATTCTGACACGCCCTCGCGATCCGCCCAGAGCCGGAGACGTCATTTGATGATTTCACACCCACAAAAGAAAATATGGTCTACCATAATCAGCCCCTAAAAATCCCCCACCCCTTCCCTCTCCACTGCTGGAAAACAGGCCTTTCTGTGGGAGGGAGTAGACCATTCATAAAAAAAAAACATTAGTACATCCACCTAATTCGTTGTAATAAGCCAATCAATTTCTATTTAATACCGTATGGTGCCGGACGCAAAAAAAGCATCATCTTATTTCTTCTCGTGGGTGTCGTAAGACGCGGCTAAGTGACTTACTAGAGAATGTTCAGCAGCGTTCTCTATGTATTTTACCACCATACTGCGATCGCCAACCCGCCTGCCAAGCGTGGCGATTATGGTAACCTCCCCCCCACTCCCCCTTTTTTTTTGGGGAACCCTGGGGTCAGTATTCGACTGAAATTATGATGACGACGATAGTTTACTATATTTATAATCAGCCACATTTGTTATTTTAATAACAACTAGGTTCTGCCCGCGACTTTGTCCGCGTCAAGTTTCTTAAACCCCCGATCCATCACATCGCATCGCCTCTCCACGCTAATACTTCGTTTTTGTTTAGCGTTCTTTAGAGATTTTTAACCGACTTCAAAAAAGGAGGAGGTTATCAATTCGGCTGTATTTTTTTATTTTTTTTTTTATGTTTGTTACCTCATAACTTTTGACTGGGTGAACCGATTTTGATGATTCTTTTTTATTTGAAAGCTGGTGCTTTCCGAATGGTCCTTTTTTAATTTGGTTCCATTTGGACAATGGGGTCCATGTGAAAACCATATAAGTCTTAAATTTGCATTACGTATTTGCGCGACAAATTAACGAATAACGCGATTAGATTAGTGCGGAGTATCTACCACAACTAAAAAGTTAAAAAATAAAAACTTTTTACACAAAAAAACAACCGCCTTCCTAAGACACCGACTTTCGAAATTAAAGTAATACGGTGTTCAAAACGAAGCTCTCAATGTCATAAGTTCTTATTTACAAAATAGGCACCAATGTGTAGATGTCAATGGTGTAAAATCTTCCGGGCTACTAGTTCAGTTAGGTGTACCTCAAGGCTCAATACTGGGTCCATTCTTATTCTTAGTGTACATTAATGACTTACCATTCTATTTAAAGAATATCTGTGACATTGTACTATTTGCTGATGACACCTCACTTATCTTTAAAGTAGACAGGAATAGAAAAGATTTTGACGACGTGAACAGTGCGCTCTCAATGGCTACGGATTGGTTTACCACAAATAACCTAGTTCTTAATGCTAAGAAAACGAAATGTATAAAGTTCGCCTTACCGAATGTTAGGAATCTGGGACCCAATGTCGTTTTAAATAATCAGATGCTTGATACTGTACACTCGGCAGTTTTTCTGGGCATAACAGTAGACGCCAAACTTCAGTGGGGATCACATATATCAAGCCTAGCGGGAAGGCTCAGTTCGGCCGCCTACGCCGTAAGGAAAGTTAGACAGTACACGGACGTTGATACAGCTCGATTAGTCTATTTTAGTTATTTTCATAGCATAATGTCCTACGGCATTCTGCTGTGGGGCAAAGCCGCGGACATTCAAAATATTTTTGTTCTTCAAAAACGAGCTGTTCGAGCGATTTACCAACTAGGTGCTAGAGTTTCTCTGAGAGATTTATTTAAAGATATTGGTATTCTTACGGTGGCATCACAATTCATCTTCGCCAACATCTTATATATTAGGCAAAACATACACTTGTACACTAAAAACAGTGATATTCATAACATTAATACTAGAAATAAGGACAAACTACGTGCTCCTTTTCACCGGCTTCATAAGGTCCATAATTCTTTTGTTGGTCTTGGTATTACCTTTTATAACAAGCTGCCCTCTGCTTTGCTAGATTTGCAGTTTAATGAGTTTAAAGCTAAAGTAAAATCCAACCTTTGTTCAAAGGCATACTATTCTATCAACGACTACTTAAACGATAAGAATAGTTGGTCGCTGTGATTAACTCAAGACAATGTTTATGTTCTTTCAATCCAGAATTAGCTTTCCTACTGACAGTTTATATGGGTAGTTCATATAATTGTTTTTTTTTTATTTTTTTTTTATTTAACTGATTTTGTTAATTATTTTTTATTTTCTTTTAATTTCACTTATTGTGGACATAATCTACTCATTACAATGATTTTAAATGAGTTGTATTGCAACATGTAGTTAGCTAGCGACCTCGTCAGCTGTTCATAATATTCTAGCCTGACCAACCAGCAGCAAGTTCGTCATGCTCCCTTAGATGTCACTGCTTGCGGTAGCGTCGGGGGTCGGGTTACCACCTTCCCTCAAATATGGCGAGGGGGGTAATGGCTGACCTTTGCGTTATGCTCGTGAACGGGTGCTGCTTGTGGTGACTGGTCGACTTGCTGACCATGGTTTTTGTTATTGTTATTTGTATTAACTGTTATTTTATTTTTACTCCGGAGGTCCTAGTTTAACTATTGTAACTTCAACTTAGCTATATGCATCAATGTATGTATATATGTATATCATTTTGCGTCGTTGAATATGTAGGCGGGCACGCCCTTTATGCCTGGAGGCTTTATTTAAGTTTTACGTTCTGTTTATGATTTTGTTTTATTATTTATTTCAGCTTGAGTTTACTTTCAATGTTTTGTTCGTATATTGGCGTGTGCTAGCTGACATATGGCGAATAATGTATGTTTTGTTTTGTTTTATAATATTAATTACTTACACGATATTGTATAGAATCAAGTTCTTCTAACTTAACAGACAGCTGTGCTGCTGGGGAGTTTGTTCCGCCACTTCTTCTTCCCAGCTAAAGCACTAGGAAGTGTCGAAGGGCGGGCGTTTTGGGGGGACTGTCTTTTGTAACTTTGACGTTCAAAAAGTGCTGACTCTCAGCCTAGTTTGAATAAATGACTTTTGATTTTGATTTTTGATTTTGAAAGTTATTTTTGACTTGTAGTGTTTTTTTTTTTAAGGAAGCCGGTTGTTTTTTTGTGTAAAGTTTTTTTTCTTTTGCTCGGCTCGTTACGGTTGTAGCATTATTATAATCAGCCCATAACGTCCCCACTGCTGGGATACAGGTCTCGTGACTGTGAGAAGGAGTAAACCATAATATTCAGCGCGGGCCCAGTGCGACTTGGTAGATGGATGTCACAAGTCTTCGAATTTTTGGTTCTAGGACATGCCGGTTTCCTCACGATGTTTTCCTTCACCGTTTTGAGAGCAGTGGTGATGAAATAATTTACACAAAGTAAAGTGCCTGTCTGGGTTCGAACCCACGACCTACAACTCGTAAGTCGCGCTCGCTACCACCGGTCCACCACTGCTTCCTAGGACCATACCGTGATGCTAAAATTAGCCTATAAGTTTCCTCAAAAGACTTTGGCTATTAAATACAAAAATATTTTTTGAAATATCTCTGGGAATTCCAGACAAGTGCATTCAAACAAACAAACTGTCCAGCATTTTTAGATACATTTTTTGTTCCCCCGACACATCCCGTCGCATCGAACCGCCTGCCCATGCGAGGTCATCGTATTCGTGACTTTTTCTTTTTACACGTCTCCTAAGGGTCCTAGCGTGATGTTATATAGTCTGTAGCCTTCCTCGATAAATGGGCTATCCAACAATAAACGTAACTCCTGAGATTAGTAAGTTCAGCAAAAGAACTCCTCAAGTTTCTAATATGTATTTAGAAACATACAGAAGACTAGCTTCTGCCCGCGACTACGTCCGCGTTATATTTATTGCTCACCCAACCCATCCCGTCGCATGGAATGACCTGCCCGTGCGTGGTCTTCATTTTTGCAACATTTTTCATTGCTGCGTTGCTCTTTTTTATTGTAGCGTGACGTTATATAGCCTATAGCCTTCCTCAATAAATGGGCTACCCAACACATAAAGAATTTTTCAATTTGAACCAGCAGTTCCTGAGATTAGCACGTTCAAACAAACTCTTCAGCATTTTTATTAGTATAGCTTAAACATTATCTTTTTTTCATAGCCCTAGGACTAGAAGATGAACTGATAATAAGTCGGAGACACAAGTCAGAGCCAGTTGGAGCGGTGTCCTTCAACATACTATCCGATGAAATGATACTCAGCGTGTTCAGGTGGCTGCCCAAACGGACCCTGGCGCATTGTATGATGGTCTGTAAGAGGTACGATCTAATGGAAAATGTTTTGTCTAGCTTTTGCCAGCGACTTCCTCCGCGTATCTAGACAAATAAATAAAATTGGAGTGTCTGTTTGTAATATTAAGATAACCACTTTTTACTAAGTGTATATGGATGTATACGTAATGTTGTTTTGGTATGTGTACCATGTACACATCCAAAACAACATTTTTTACAATTTTTTTCTGTCTGTCTGTTTGTTCCGGCTAATCTCTGAAATGGCTAGACTGATTTTGACGGGACTTTCACTGGTAGATAGCTGATGTAACAAGGAGTAACTTAGGCTACTTTTATTTTAGAAAAATACCTACGTTAATTTCAGACATCCACGCGGGCGAAGCCGCGGTTAAAGGCTAGTTATACCTATAAACCTTCCTCTTGTATCACTCTGTCTATTAATGAAAACTGCATTAAAATCTGTTGGTAATTTAAAAGATCTAAGCGGGAACAGACTTTTGTTTTATACTATGTAAAGATTAAAATTAAAAGATTTTATTTAACTTCAGGGTGTTGTGGCGCAGCATGGGAGAGTCCTATGGCCAGCAGTGAACTGCGATAGGCTGAGTTGATTGATTAATTTAACATCATTTGTATGTTATTGACTGGCCTGTTAGTCTAGTGGTTAGTGACCCTGACTGCTAAGACTGAGGTCGTGGGTTCAATTCCCACCCAGGACAAATCTTTATGTGATGAGCATAATCATTTGTTCTGTGTCTGGGTGTAATTTATCTACAATATGTATGTATTTAGAAATATATATATATGTATATTTATCAGTTGTCTGGTTGCCATAGTATAGGCTCTGCCTAGTTTGGGATCAGATAACGGTGTGTTGGTTGTCCTAAGATATTTATTATTATTATTAATGTTGCGATCAATATTTCACCCACTTTCACTGCAGCTATAGGGCTGAAATTTTGCACACACGTTTGGTTCTTGTGACAGTGCATGTTAAAAGCTTATAGTTAGTTAAATAAAATAATAAAAAGTAAAGATCAAAAACGAACTATGCTTTTAATAGCAACTATGATAAAAACTGTGTTTGATACTTAATAAGTACTTGTCCAAAATTATTTTTACAGTATACCTACATTTTTTTTATTACCTTCTTAACTCAACCTTTTTACTAGCATCTATTTTATTTTACTAACATAGTGATGGTTTGGCCATGTTGAGAGGTCAAATGAAGGGTGGCTATCAAAAGGTATTTACAAGGCAAATGTGAGTGAACACGTCCGCAAGGGGATGCCCTAGGATAACATACAGGATAAGTTTTTAACCAGTGCGCAAATTTTAACAAATTAAACTTAACCCATTCGTTGCCACCAACGCACCATTTGCGTTGATCGAGATAACTACGTCATGCCACCAACGCACCTTATGCGTTGAGTGTACTTTAGGACGTTTTTTGGAATTACTTTAAAATGATAGAATTTATTTAAATATTTGCCAACATACACGGCTAGAAACAATTGTTAAATGTGGAAAAACTGTTGGTTTTTGTTTCGAACTGTCATTCTTGTTTTGGTAAGGAAAAAACGGTTGGTGTTGTGAAGGTCTTGCCAAAGGAAAAATATTAAGTGGCACCCAGGTGATGTTTTTAAAATTTAAGTGGCAGTGAATGGGTTAAACAAGTTATAATAACCATGCAATTTTTATTTTGATATATCTTAGTACAAAAAAAAAATATAAGTTATCGTTAACGAAAGTAAAAATAAACATTTATTTTGAAACTGGTTTTTATGGTAAATTGGGCGCGAAGTACCTACGCCAGCGCGCGGTTACTGACCTATTACTATTATCAATATCATATTACGAAATATGTAGGGTGTCCACAGTTTACTGATTTAAGGTCGATAAAAATTAAAAAAAAAGTATGGAAAAAATAATTGAAAGTGTTCTATTACTGATAATAACCGCCAGAAAAAAAATTGCGCACTGATTAAAAACAAATCCTGTATAGTAAACTTATTGGTGATGTTCTTCAGAACGGTTATTAAAAATTTTATAAATACAGTATTTTAACTGTAAAAACACGCCTATAATATCACATAAATCAGCATAATTTGAAAAATATCGGGTACAGCCTCTTAAAAATAAAACATACTCTTACTACAATGATCTTCCTTGTTTCAGATGGCAAAGAGTGGCTTGCGACGAGACGCTGTGGCAGAGGCTGGACTTGGGCAACAAAACACTCTCGAGGGACGCCATAGGAAGGATACTAGCTAGGAAACCTATAATTGTCAGATTGGCTAGCTCCGAGGTAAGATATTATCTTCTTATTAGTTAACTGGCTGTGAGACTATTATACTATTAAGGGGCCATCCATAGATTACGTCACACAAATTTCATGATTTTTACCCCTTCCCCCTCCGTCCTTGTCACAGCTGATCACATTTGTGAGACTCCCTCCCTAGTATGACGTCACATAAAAATAAAAATTAAAAAATTGCAAGAAAGTTGAACCTTAAATCTCTACACATAGAATTGCAAATGTTTTTGAGTTTTTCGTTAATAGTTCAAAGTTCGTGTTTTAGTTAACACTTAGTTTAAAATAGGTTTTGAAATGTAGTCACGAAATTTAGGACCCCTCCCACCCCCTTGTCACACAATGTCACACTTCGTCGACCCCCTCCCTCCCCCTTAACGTGTGACGTAATAAATGGATGGCTCCTAATGAATGCCAAATGAATTTTTTTATTGAATAAGGTTCCCTAAATTTTTTTTTCCTTTAAATAATTTTACTTTTGTACACCAACTAGTAAAATTAAACCCCTCTCCCCGTCTTCTACTTTGCTGTGCCCTTACAGAGTCTATATTTATGTACCTACCTTTAAACCCGTTGTAATATCTTTTTTACAATGTAGAACGCAAAATAAATGAATATGAGTATGTCGGAAATTATGCCACTGCAACGTGCTACCGAGACAAAAGTAGCCTATAAGTAGTGGAAGTCTCATCAAAATCGGTCCAGTCGTTTAGGAGATTAGCCAGAACAAACAGACTGACAATTTTAAAAAAATATTTATAGTGCAAAAAAGCCATCATCAACGGACTTCTGACAAGTCACAATTGTTCCATACAAATGAATGAATGAAAATTAACGTTTAAATTAACGTTTACACCATTATGTTTTATTTTACTTTTATTTTATTTCATAACTCTACCCAACACCTCAACACCATTCACTACTATACACTTACACAAAATCACACACATACACACACCAATTTTTGTATTTTGCAATTGTTTTATTAGTTAAGATCATCTATTGTATTTGCATGTCATTTGGGCATTATGCTATTGTCGGGTAGGGGCTGGCGCTGTATGTCGAGATACAGGACTCGTCCTAGTTTGACTAAAGATGCTAACATGTTATGTACCGCCAAGTACTAGCCCATAACTATGTATAATCCACAGTATTTTCTTTTTTCGGTGAAATAAAATTTATCGAACGTTGTTTATAATCTTCTGTTACAGATAGCAGAATGGCACCCCCCATCTCTCCCCGAAGCATCCCGCCTCCACTACCTAGACCTGAGCATGGCGACCATAGACATAGCCACACTCAACAATCTGTTAGAAACGTGTCCCAGTCTCAAGAAGTTGAGTCTAGAGAGTGTTCAGCTCGAGGATAGTAGCTGTGAGCTCATCGGTGAGTATTGAACATCGTCTGTCTAGCGTTCTACCAACTATGTTAGGGTCGGCTTCCAAAATTTAGCTATGCTAATTGAATGACTAAGTATCTGATGTCAATAACCCAGTTACTGGGTAATACGATATCCCTTGGTAAGACTGTTGTCAGACTAACATGCCAGTGTTTAACATGGAGTGACTTCTGATCTGACTTCCATAACCCAGTTGTCGGGTAACATGATACCTCTTGGTAAGACTGGTTGTCTGACTACTCGTCAGTATTGTCAAAGATCAACGAGACTGTTTATTAGACCTTCATAACCCAGTAACTGGGTACACAGTACCCATTGGTACGACTAGTTGTCAGACTTTTGGGCTACTGACTATTTGTAACGGTTATCAAAGGTCCTCTAGACTTCTTATCTGACCTCCATACCCTAGTTACTGGGTAATACAATGCCAGTTGGTAGCACTGGTTGTCAGTGTTGCACTCCAGTGTTGAATATCGAGTGTCTGCTTATCTGACCTACTTAACCTAGTCACTGGAAAACACAATACCCCTGTGATTGTCGGTAGCCGAAGATCAACGAGTCTGCTTATCTGACCTCCATAATCCAGTTGCAAGTTAACACGATACCGGTTGGTAAGACTGTTTGTCTGACTACCGGAACAACTGTCAAATATCAATGAATGTCAGATCTTAACCCGAAGCGTCCCTTATACACTACCTAGACCTGAGCATGGCAACCATAGACATAGCCACACTCAACAATCTGTTAGAAACGTGTCCCAGTCTCAAGAAGTTGAGTCTGGAGAGTGTTCAGCTCGAGGATAGTAGCTGTGAGCTCATCGGTGAGTCAACATCGTCTGTCTAGCGTTCTACCAACTATGTCAGGGTCGGCTTACAAAATTTAGCTATGCTAATCGAATGACTAAGTATCTGATATCAATAACCCAGTTACTGGGTATTACGATACCCCTTAGTAAGACTAGTTGTCAGACTAACATGCCAGTGTTGAATATGGAACGACTTCTTATCTAACCTCTATAACCCAGTTACTGGAAAACACAATGGACCCTTAATAACACTGGTTGTATGACTTCTCGTCAGTATTGTCAAATATCAACGAGATTGTTTATTAGACCTTAATAACCCAGTTGCTGGGTAACACAGTACCTATTGGTAATAATCGTTGTCAGACTTGGGGTTCTGACTATCTGTCACGATTGTCAAAATCTGACTTCCATAACCTAGTAGTCTGCCTTTCTGACCTCCATAACCCTGATACTGGGTAACATGATACCCCTCTGTAAGACTGGTTGTCAGACTTGAATAGCACTGTTGAACATGAGGTCTGCTAATCTGACCTCCATATCCCAGTTACTGGGTAAAACAGTACCTCTCAGTACAAATAGTTGTCAGAGTTTTGGGCTTCTGACTATCCCTAATGGCTTTCAAAGGTCTACAAATGTCAGATCTTTAACCCACAGCGTCCTGCATACAATGTTGTTCCTGGTGAGGTGGGCTATCTGTTGTTTCTGCCTTATTTGGATTGGAGATCATCAAATGACGTCTCCCGCTCTGGGTGGAGCGGAAGGGCGTGTCAGACTTTTACTGACTAAAACCCACCCGTGTTCCTTCAGTTGCCCATATGCCAGGGTCACGGTATCTCTTTCGAACAAATCTCAGGACCCTGGCAAGTGTTATTTCTGTGGATTTTTTTTTTGTATTGGCCGCTTTATTAAAATGTTATTCTTTGTTTCAGGTAAATGTAGTAATTTAGAAACATTAAATTTAACGATGGCGCAAGGCGTGACCGCTGAGGGACTGCAGTCTATATTAAAAGGGTGTCAGAGGTAAGATGTATTTAATGTTTTATATCTTACTAGTTTTTGCCAGCGGCTTCGTCCGCGTCAAATTTTCGCTCCCCTTCCCGTAGCATAGAATTGCCTGTCAGTTTTCGTCCATTTTTCGTTGCTGCTCCGCTCCTTTTGACCGTAGCGTGATGTTATATAGCCTATAGCCTTCCTCAATAAATGGGCTACCCAACACAAAAAGAATTTTTCGATTCCGACCACTTCCTGAGATTAGCGCGTTCAATCTAACAAACAAACAAACAAACTCTTCAGCTTTATAATATTATAGTAAATAAGGTGTATCTATTCATACATGAAATATTTTAAGAGGTACACCTGTAGGTGGTAAAGAAGCTACAGCAACGAAAAAAAAAATTTAATAAATGTATTTTTTTCAAAATTCAATATTCATAAATTATTTGACGCACATAAGAAATACTGGCTCCTTCTTATTTTTTACGGCCCGAGACACCGCGGCCATGCTCGTGCCGTCCGGTCGCCGCCCTCGCAGCGTCAGACGGGCCATTCATAGAATTTGGAGTAAACGTTTTATGGAAAACGTCTCAAGCAGCTTTAAAATTATAATAATTACGAAAATTCAAAAACGCTTAGATTAAAATTTTCTTTTTGTTTTTATAGCTTCTTTACCACCTACAGGTGTACCTCTTAAAATATTTCGTGTATGAATAGATACACCTTATATACTAATATTATAAAGCTAAAGAGTTTGTTTGTTCGGTTGAACGCAGTAATCTCAGGAACTACTGGTCTAAATTGATAAAATCTCTTTGTGTTGGGTAGCCTAATTATTGAGGAACGCTATAAGCTATATAACATCACGTTTTAATCAAAAGGAGCGAAGCAGCAACGAAAATTGAACGGAAACTTGCAATTCGATGCGACGGGGAGGGTCAGGGAGTAAAAATTTGACGCGGACGAAGTCGCGGGCAGAAGCCAGTATTTTACACGACTTTAAAAAGGCTTTACTGAAATTATTGTATGAAAAAACTTATTACACGGTGAACCAATACCTAATTGATATATTATAATTGCGTTATTTTTATTATTTATTTGACATTTTATACTAGAACTATGACACTTTATAACTTCTTTATTTTATTATTTATTGATTTGACATTTTATACTAGAATTTATTATATTTTATGAATGAATGTTTGAATGTTTTATTGTATTGATAATAATTAGAATGATTTAATAATGAGTGATAATTGTTTGATAATTTATTATAATTATCTTGTTAGTAGCATCTTATATTTGTACGTCGATGACGGCTAGACATAGCGTTCCTTAATAATTACAACATCTGTACCTAACCTACTTATCTTCAACAAATAAAAACATTTGTATTTATATTTTACTTGTTCGAGTCGTAGAGACGTCATTCGATGATTTCTCATCCCAAAAAAATAAACGGCTTCTCATAGAAACGAGGCTTTTGTCCAGCGGTGGGAACATTATAGGCTGATTACGCACACCTTTCATAGCAAATAATATGTAAAAACTTAAAAAAAAAACAACCGACTTCCTTTAAAAAACACTACAAAGTCAAAAATAACTTAAATTTCGAAAGTCGGTGTCTTAGGATCTGTATTTAAGGTTTTTTGCCACCGACTTCCGAAATTAAAATTATTTTTGACTTTGTAGTGTTTTTTTAAGGAAGTCGGTTGTTATTTTTTTCTGTAAAAAGTTTTTATTTTTAACTTTTTAGTTATGGTAGATACCCCGCACTAATCTTATCGCGTTATTCGTTCATTTTTCGCGCAAATACTTGATGCAAATTTAAGACTTATATGGTTTTCACATGGATCACATTGTCCGAATGGAACCAAATGGGACCATTCTGGAAGCACCAACTATCAAATAAAAAAAAAAATCATCAAAATCAGTTCATTCAGTTAAAAGTTATGAGGTAAAAAACATAAAAAAAATCTGTCGAATTGATAACCTCTTCCTTTTTTTGAAGTCGGTTAAAAATCAATAACACATAATTTATTTTGTTCCAGCCTACTGTCACTAAACATATCGTGGTGCAATCTATCGGATGCAGCGCTGCAAGTGTTTGTGACGACAGCGCCACAGCGGCTGCAGCGACTAAACATTGGCGGCGCCAGGATTATGTGTGATGACAGTAAGTATTCATATAGGTAATAATAATATAAACAATATCTTAGGACAACTAACACAACGTTGTCTGATACTAGGCAGAGCCTTATACTATGGCAACCAGAAAACTGATAAACATACATATTATAGATAAATTACACCCAGACACAGAACAAATGATTGTGGTCATCACACAAAGATTTGTCCTGGGTGGGAATCGAACCCACGACGTCAGTCTTAGCAGTCAGGGTCACTAACCACTAGACTAACAGGTCAGTTAAATATTATTGTATTAAAGACATATCCATTATTTTCCTGCCTTTTAAACCATTTTATTTGTGCTTGGGAGACTTTGTCTTTTTCTTCCATACTTCTTTCTATTAGTAGTTGTTATCTCGGTAGGGTGTAAACATAAAGAAACAGGTTTATATTTGTCGGTATAATCATAATAATAATGTATTTATGGAATAAATATTCGATTTAATGTGAAATAACACTAAGTACATTTTTTGACTTTCTCTGATTTTATTTAGCGCTGGCAGTTAACGTGTTAAAAATGTATTATCGAGGCTAACGTCAGAAATACCCAAGCAAAGAATTTTCGAAATCCATCCAAAATAAATATCACTTATTTCCTTCGATCAAAAATGTACTAGATTCCCGATGAGCGCTTCAAAAACGGCCCGAAAAATAAGAGCACAAATATTTTTGTGCTCTTATTTGAAATTAGTTTGGTCCAATGATAGCCAACGATAAGACGTCCTAAATGCCGCAGCACGCGTTCAAAAATTGTGTAAATAACCACTGTAGCACCAAGTTTTTGGAAGGAATATCTTTTTTTCCATAAGTTTAAATCTTTAAGTGTTTTTCATAAAATAAAAACAATCAAATACTAAATATAAATCATTTAGCAAATACATATTATGATTGTTTGACCAATGTTTGCGACAACGCACCAACGATTGTAACAGACATTGTCTGTTCTGGAATAGAGAATGCATAAAGTAGTATTGTAATTTTATATTTTATTTTTGTTTGTAGATTTCCTAGCGAGCCATTTCGCTGTGCAGAATGGGTATCTATTGTAGCGAAAGAAAGAGGAGAAGAAATATACAAACCTTATAAAAAATCATATTTGAACTTTAACACTAGAAGCGCGGAACGTAACGACTGAGGTAAATTTGGATAAAACAATATGTATATTGCAATTACGTGGTTGAAGTCTCGTATAAATAATAAATAATAATAATCATCATATTTCATGAAAAGTCATAAAAAGTTACGATTATATGAATAATAAAATATTATTAGAGCAGGAAGAATATCGAACTAGGTCAAATTTGGGACGCCCGCACTTCTAGTGAAATGAAAAAATAATTTGATTTAATACAAATTTAACTTCTAAATACTGGTACATAAAAGTAGACGCACCCATTTTTTATACGGGTGGATCACATTGATTTAACCCGCACTTAATTAAATAAAACAACTATTATACTTTTTTAGTCCTACTACTTTTTTAAATCGATTAAAAATGTTTGCCACCATCAAAACATACCTTTTCACCTAAAAAATTATATTCTGCAACTCTACGTCTTTCAATAAGTACTGTGTTCTGAGCATTGAAATGTAATACCAAGAACTACGTCTAGTTCCAAAATAGAGTAAGCACGAAATTGTCAACACATTGTTTTTAACCTTATTGCTTAGACTTTAAGTTTCAGTTTAGAATAAATAATTTTGTACTTATATAAAAATGACTTTAGATTTTTAAGGGACATTTTAAATTTATTGCTCTTTACCTTTCTCCGATGACAAAAGGACTTAAATATGAATATTTTGCAATCGTAATTATGCTTTATGTTTGAGTGTTAAGGATTATAATAAACTGAACTTGTTATTATTATGAAACGTTTTTCTATATTTCGTAGTAAGAAATATAAATGTGTAAGTGTGTGCAAACGTGGCCACTTGAGCGCCTTATTTTTGTTCCTGATCCTTTATCTAGTGCTATTATTGATCGAAGCTTATTTCTGACAAAAAAGTCCATACGCAAGGCAAGGTTGTTAGTTACAAAGATTTTGATTACAACTAATGTTTGCAATTAAAAGTAAAAATAAATAAGGTACACCGTCTATATCGACCGGAGAAATCGTGTTACAATTACAACATACAAAAAAAACTGACAAATTGAGAAACTTCTTGAAGAAAAAAAAATGAGACGAATTGAGAATCTACTCCTTGGGGGCTGTCCATTAATTACGTGAGGCTCGAAAGGGGGGGGGAGGGTCCATAAAAAATCACGAAATATCACAAGTGGGAAGGGGGTTATAGTAATATATCACGTGTATTAATTTTTAATAATAAAATGTGATTATACTTATACCTGTATTTGATAAATATAAAAAAATAATAAGATTCTTTGTAGGTACTAAAAAATACACGTGATATAGGGTAGGGGGGGGGGTAGTCTTAAACCTCACCATGTATCACCAGGGGGGTTAAAAAGTGCCAAAAAAAAAACATCACGTGATTAGTGGACGGCCCCTTGTAGAAGTCGTTTAACCCATCGTATGCCGTAATTACAGACACAATTAAAAAACCATTGTGTCTTGCGTGGATTCGCGTTTACGGCATACGAAAGTTTAAAAATAGATCTTAAAATAAACTTGTATGTACTTGTACTTCCCTCCCGCAGTAATAGACCGGCTAGTATGTCGTTGCCCTCGCCTGCTAGAGCTGGACATATCAGACTGCGGGCGCCTGACGGCACCTAGCGTTCTGGCTCTCACGTCGCTACAACGTCTGGAACATCTCGCACTCAGTCGCTGCTACCTACTGCCTGCACATGCCTTGACGTGAGTTACACTTTGTCTTCTTTTATATCTCACTAGGGGCCGTCCATTAATCACGTGATGCTTTTTTGGCATTTTTTAATGGATATCCAAAAACAAGTTGTTCATAAGCCACTAAGCGCCTGCAAACACATTGTTAGCAATTATACGACGAAAAGACGTAAACAGGCGTTTTAATCGCTTTTATTAATAACTTTATAAACGAGCTTCTTAAAGTTGTGTTAAAAATATATGTTAAGGTAGCAAATAGGTAGTAAATATTTACATTAACAACGTGGTTAATACAACGCTAAAACTATGAGAACTTGGATGTGGCCAGCCAACCTGACGTCAGAATGGCTGGCCACTTTATTTCTTTGATATATTTCTTACCGCAAAGGTAGCAAATATTTCATTATAGGTAGCGAATAGTAGTAAATAGGTACTAAATAGTGTACATGGTCTCATGTACATATCTCGTTTGGTCCAGCCATCCTGACGGTCACCCTAGTTGTACCCGCGACTTCGTCCGCGTGTATGTGAGGCCCTTATGCCATACTTGGTCGAATGCTTATCGTAAATCATGACAAACTTTTTACAAAAAAAATAACAACAACTACTTAAAAAAAAACAACATTGATTTCGGAATTCGGTGTCTTAGGATCTGTATTTAAGGTGTTTTTGCCACCGACTTCCGAAATTAAAGTAATTTTTCACTTTGTAGTGTTTTTTTAGGAAGTCGGCTGTTATTTTAGTTATGGTATGCACCCCGCACTAATCTAATCGCGTAATTAAATACTTAATGCAAATTTAAGACTTATATGGTTTTCACATGGATCCCATTGTCCGAATGGAACTAAATTTAAATGGGACCACACGGGAAGCACCAGCTTTCAAATAAAAAAAAAATCATCAAAATCGGTTCACTCAGGCAAAAGTTCTGAGGTCACAAACATTAAAAAAAATACAGTCGAATTGATAACCTCCTCCTTTTTTTGAAGTCGGTTAAAAAGCAGTAATATTCCTTTCTTTTTATTGATAGTCGGATTGTGTTGTATTTTTGTTCTGTCGTTCCATAGTTTTTTTTTTTTTTTTTTTTTCAGGATGGGAAATCATCAAATGACTTCTCCCGCTCTTCGTGTCAGACTTTTACTGACTAAAACCCACCCGTGTTCCATCAGTTGCCCATGTGCCAGGGTCACGGTATCTCTTTCGAACAATCACGCGACCCCGGCATTCCATGGTCAACTCAGAAACAAAATTGAGAGCAATGTTAATGATTCATGGTTGATAGTTTGTTTTGTTTCAATTATTTCACTTGAAGGTTAATTCTATACTATTCATTACATAAAATTGACAGAAAAAAATATTGTAGAAATGTCAGAATCATACTAAAACATAAGTAAAAAAAAAAAAAAATTACATAATAATGAAAATGTGAACTTAAATCAACATTCTCTAGTTTTTGTTTTTTTTTTTTGGTTATAGTTTAAATAAGCAATATTTATTTATTTGCACAGGCAACTAGGAAGTATGGCGTCCCTACAATACGTGGATGTTTGGGGAATGCTCCACACTCACGCACTCACCGCGTTGCGAGCCGCTCTACCGCATGTTCAGATCAACACCTTCATGTTCAGGTGAGCTATCATCATCATCATCATCATCATCATCATCATCATTTCAGCCGTAAGACGTCCACTGCTGGACATAGGCCTCCCCCTATTTGGAGGGCTTTGCCATAATCGCCACGCTTGGCAGGCGGGTTGGCGATCGCAGTATGTTGGTAAAATGCATAGAGAACGCTGCTGTACATTCTCTAGTAACTCCCTTAGTCGCCTTTTACGACACCCACGGGAAGAAATAGGGTGGTGTTATTCTTTAAGTCCGGCACCACACGGTCAGGTGAGCTATACATGGATAGACTTCGAAATGAGTCATCTACCTGCCTTTTTCCAACTTTGTTAGGGTCAGCTTCCTGTCTAACCGGCTGCAGCTGAGTACCAGTATTTACTTGGCCTGTTAGTCCAGTGGTTAGTGACCCTGACTGCTAAGACTGAGGTCGTGGGTTCGATTCCCACCCAGGACAAATCTTTGTGTGGTGAGCATAATCATTTGTTCTGTGTCTGGGTGTAATTTATCTATAACTAGCTACTGCCCGCGACTTCGTCCGCGTGAAATTTCCTGTTCCCCGACCCACCTAATCGCAGCTCATTGTCTTCCCGCGCTATCTCTTAGCTTAGCGTTCTTTCTTACTTTATATTTTCCTAACGGCCCTAGCGTGTTTAGCTTATAGCCTTCTTCAAGAATTTAATCAAATTCAAAAATGCCTGTAAAGTCGGTATACGGGCGAAAGTTTTACGTGACAACGACTTTGAGTGGTAAAATAATTTTAATGTGAATATTCATTCGTATAGTAGGAAGAAGGATGAAATAATAGTAACAATTTAAAACATTTATTTATACAAAGAATTATATTTAAAACATTAATTGCATTTAAGGGACGCGTGCCTTTCACTTTTTATGTCTGTCTCTCTCGCTCTTAGGCGGGCTAACCATGCCCGAGTGGAAGGGACGCGTGCCTCTCACTCGCTCTCATTGTGAGCGCATAACGTGAGCGGAGCGTAACGCAGTTTCTTGAAGTGTCACCCGGCAAACCAATTTATAAGACGTTGTCACGTCAAAAATATTTGTCCAAGTATTCTTAAATAAGTGTTCTTAAATTTTCTAATTTTCCACACAATTTTTTAAATTTTTTTCTTTCATAAGAACTTTCTCCTGACAATAACAAACACAACAAAAAAAAAGTGAAATCGGTCCAGCCGTTCACGCGTGATGGCATGACCAAGGGAAATAGGGATTCATTTTTATATATACAACATTAATTTTTGTTTATGCGAAACCCGAAACACGGGTCTAGTATTTTTATGTAAAGAATCTATGAAAAAAAATTCAAAACTGTATCATTAATAATCACAAAGTTATAAGCTTGATAAGTTACCTGTTTGTCCACGCAAAATCATATGCAGATCACCACAAACAGCTAGTGTACGTACCATCTCCGTGTAATGGACGTTTGAATACGAGAAAGACATGATAATTTTAAAATCGAAACAAAACACTAAGGCCCGCGACTTGGAAGCGTAATTAAATATTTTTGGTACAAAATATAACATGGTGTAAAAATTATTGGAATCGATTCAGTTACTGATTCTGAACAAACTATATTCAGGTTTCGCATATACTAAAAATAATCTTGTATAGAAATATATGTATTTAGAAATATATAAGTATATTTATCAGTTGTCTGGTTGCCATAGTACAGGCTCTGCCTAGTATGGGATCAGATAACGGTGTGTTGGTTGTCCTAAGATATTATTATTTTATATGGAGCAACTGCCTATCTGACCTCCACAACCCAGTTACTGGGTAATACGATACCCCTTGGTAAGACTGGTTGTCACACTTTCGACCTTCTGACGACCTGTAACGACTGTCTAAGATCTACGAAAGACAGCCGGGACCAAAGGCTTAACGAGCTTTCCGAGGCACGGAGGGGTCTTGGTATGTAAAGATGGTCACCCATCCACGAACCAACCGCGGCAAGCGTAGCTTAACCTGAACGATCGACCCGTGCGGCTGTTATTACTTAGCCACAAGCCCTTCGAAAAAGAAATGAGTACATACGAGGAAATCTGAAAGTGGCACCGATAGCTGAAAAGTTGTGTCGTTTATTTTATTAACAAATGATCATATTTATAGCACAATATTTTCGACATGTCCTAGAATTAGCATAGAATTTTACCATCTACCCTTTCCTGTATTTACTTTACATACAAAAACTAATATATAATTTATTTTCTATTCCAGCGCCATCGCCCGTCCTACCGTGGGACTGCGTCGAACCTCAATATGGGGCTTACGGACAAGAGACTGAAATATTATTACTTTAAGCATATCTTCAAGCCTATATATCACGAAGGAATATTCATGAGACAGATGTGTATAGTATATTACCATTTCGACAGCAATATTTAAGAAAGCCCGTGAAAATCAATTTTCGCCATCATATTTCGAAGAACAAAGAACAGTTTCAAGAAAATGACCTTCAAATGTTACAAAAATAAGAAGAATAGCATTTTAAGGTCTACCCTGACACGTTCGTCTTTTGTCCCATGTAATAGGGGGCGAGCCTATTGCCTATAACTGGACTCGAGAACCGGGCTGCTATTGAGGAATTCTTAATCGAAGAATAGTAGTACCTACTATGAAGTTCTATAAAAGATGAGTTATCTTATATCTTTAAACGAGCAATTCTTGTATGTATAATCTCGATCTCGGAAACGGCTCCAACGATTTTCATGAAACTTAGTGTACAGGGGGTTTTGGGGGCGATAAATCGATCATTTTTATAAAATGTCGTTTTATTTGTGATTTCAATGACCAACTTTATCGATAATCAACTTGAACATAAACTTATTATTTTAAACACAATTTACCAAAAAATACCGAGCAAAGCTCGGTCATCCAGATATTGATATTTATTTCTGCAAATTTATTAAAAAAGACCCCTATACGTCAAAATTAAATATTGTTTTTAAACTTTATGAATTCAGAGCAGAAAGACCAAAAGTTATTCAGAGGTCACAGTCCCTACAAACTCAGAGGTCATAGTTCTTCAATCTCAGAGGTCATAGTTCTTCAAACTCAGAAGTCATATTTCTTCCAACACACAGATCACTGTCTCTCAAACCTAGAGGTCATCGTTCTTAAAACTCAGAGGTCCAATGTCTCTTCAAAATCAAAAAATATAGTTCTTCGAACTTAGACGTTACTCTCTCTCTCTTCAAAGTCAGAGGTCACTTTCTGTTCAGAGGTCATAGATCTTCAAACTCAGAGGTCATAGTTCTTCAATCTAGGAGGTCACTGTCTATTCAAACTCAGAGGTCATAGTTCTACAAACTCAAAGGTCATAATTCTTCAAACGCAAAGGTCACTGTTTTCTCAAACTCCCTGTGAGTTTCACTGTCTGTTCAGAGGTCATAGTCCTTTAGACTCAGAGGTCACTGTCTCTCAAACTCAGAAGTCATAGTCTCTTTTAAAGTCCAGACAATCTTGGCCGGGCCTAGCGAACCATGCCAATAAGTGTCTAAGATAGTCTTTTGAGGAAAGAACTTCATAGATATAAGAGATATAGGAGATATGAATTTAAAATGGTGAAATACAAAATGTACGCTAGCGTTATATGAAATTTGTATTTTTTGGGATTACTATAAATAAATAATTATAATTTTGTAAATATTCTTGCTGTTGTCCAATTGTTAAAAATGCATTTATTATTATTAATAATTAATGCCATAAAGTGGCTTGGAAAATCTACCGGCTGACTTTGAATTCAGAGATATTTCAAAATTGGTCTTTCAGTCTGCCTAGTTTTTTCCCAACTATGTTGGGGTTGGCTTCCAGTCTAACCGGATGCAGCTGAGTACCAGTATTTTACATGGAGCGACTACCTATCTGACCTCCACAACCCAGTTACTGGGTAAGGGGCCATCCATAAATTACGTTACACAAATTTCATGATTTTTTGACCGAAGTCCTTGTCACAGCTGGTCATTTGTGAGATTTTTGAGACGCCCCCCTCCCTAGTGTGACGTCACACATTTTGCAGTTTTACATCTAGACATTGATTTTTTTTTCTGTCATAGTTCCTATTTCGTATTTTAATAGTGTAATGGTGCCGATGGAATAAAACCAACGTTGGATGACAGATAGGAGTTTATTCTCTTTACTTTAACACTTTACAGACTTTAGCAAACAAAGTTAGACTAAGGTTAAACCTATTAGTGGACTTAGGGATGGACTGCGGGGCTATCCTATCCCTTCACCTCCTAGCTAGGCTATTCCTGAGGGCGAAGGGGCCTCCGCTCAGGTCAAGCTTATGACAACAGTGGTGACTGCGGGGCTATCGACCACTGTGCCGTCTAAGTAGCGAGTGACCAGCCTCTCGGTGGTGCGGGTTTATATAGGCGGTTTGACAGATGACAGTGTATGTCTTCACCATCTCATGCTTGTATGTAGTTGTAACCTTCGTTGTCGTCACGGACACTTCTCACATTGAATGTTAGATGTCGCTAGTAGTCTGTAGGTATTGTTGATGTTATCGTCTTATCGATGATTGATCTTGTGTAAGTTGCGATCTACTCGGGTGGCGTAGTGTTGAGCACAAAATCCGGTAGATGGCGTAAGGCGTCGTGTTATAATAGTAATTTAAATATGTATATTCAATTTTGAAATGTGACGTCACAAAATTTAGGGCCCCTCCCCGCCCGTCACACAATGTCACAATTCGTCGACCCCCTCCCCCCCTTAAAGTGTGACGTAATTTATGGATGGCCCCTAACCTATCCCTTGGGAAGACTGTTTTTGGGCTTTTGACTACCCGTAACGATTGCCAAAGATCTATAAATGACGCGTAGCATGACCGCCATAGAAACGGAATTTGTCGACGGAAGAGAAGACAAAATGATAGATTGTATCGTAGAAAAATTGCGTAAAACTGAAAAGAAGAGATGTTTCTATTCTTCAGTCGACAAGAGTACGATGTCAAGTATGATGACTATTTTTCTGATGAGATAGAAACATTTTTACAGAATTAAAATACATAAGGAACTTTTTTTTTTGTTCTTGGTAGAATAGATATAGAATTGGTCATGCTACGTCGGCTGAGATCAAAAGGCTCAAACTTCCTTCAAAATTAACACTCACAGCTTTTAAACTACCAATTTCCCTTCAAAATCTTCCAGATCCAGCTAGGAACACCTGAATCTGCCTATCTTAATCACTTGAAAACCTTCAATATGCCCCCTAGATGGTAAAAATCAGCTGTTTTCCGTAGCATTCACTATGGGTATTATAATACGTCTTGGCAAGACTTTTGTCTGACAAATAGCAGCCGAGGCAGGGTCGCGATATTTTATGGATAAGTACCACTTTTGAATATTGAATTGGAAAAAAAAAATCCAAAATCCAAAATTGGTCTTCAAGCGAACGTTTTCTAAATTCTCAAGTAAATTTATTTATCCTTTATAAGAATTCAAATTCGGCCGGTATTTATATAGTTAGAAAAAAAGAGTTCTATTTTATGAATTTTTGTATTTAATACAAGATGCAGTATTGAACCTGCAAAACATTTCAGGAGGTTGTTATGAGACTCGTAAATAATCATATAACAATACGATACCAAGTCAATAATCAATAATACGTTTTATTTTAGACTTTTCAATTTTTTTGTTTTTCAGAATAACTCTCTTAATAACCCTCTTCAAAAAATCTATGAAAGAAATATCGGTTCCGTTTGTCTGTGTGTGTGAAAGCGCTGTACACAGGACACTTACAGACTGGCCGCGTTTTAAAAAAGGGAGTTCACACTTACCGTAAATAAGAATAAAATGAAAAAAAAAAATACCTACCCATTTTATTGTTGATTCGGATCGAGAATCACTAGCATAATTACCTCCTGAAATGTTTTGCAGATCCAAAACTGCACCTTGTATATGTATGTGTGAATTTAAAAATTCAGGTTCGTGTGAATATATCGGATCTAAGTCTAACTGCTGATATAAAAGGTGTAATATATAAACGCAAAATCCTGAAAGAACTTTGTTCATAATTGACTCATCACCGTTTCAATCGAAAGACGTCCACTGAACATAAGCCTCCCCCAATTTGGGGGGCTTTGCCATAATCGCCACGCTTGGCAGGCGGGTTGGCGATCGCAGTATGGTGGTAAAATGCATAGAGAACGCTGCTGCCCATTTTCTAGTAAGTCCCTTAATCGCCTCTTACGACAGCCACAGGAAGAAATGAGATGTTGCTATTTTTACGTCCGGGCAACACACGGAAAGTATCATGAAGTGATTACACCATAATAAAGACTATAATATAAGTGAATAATTTATTAGTAAATGAATATATTTGTTTCTAAGTTAGATTTGCAAGTCCAATTTATGTCTAGACAGTGCTTACAGGTATTGCGATAAGGTAGCCAATGGTGCCGATTCCCTTATTCACAAACTAAACTAAATTTAAGTTCAGTGCATCTTTTTCTTTCTATTTTATAATGGAAAGGACAGAAGATACATTTTAGTTTAGTCCTGTCAAATTAATCAGCGCTTGACGTAAATTGACGTAATTTTAGTAGGCAAGTTTTTAATCACGTCTAAACTTGTATGGAGTAGTGACAGGCGCTGATTAATTTGACAGGACTAAACTAACATTTTTCTTTTGTCCTCTTCTTAATTAAATACAAAGAAAAAGATGCACTGAACTTAAATTTAGTTAAGTTTGTGAACAAGGGAATCGGTACCAATGAAAATAAAAATATTATTCGTATTTACAGATTTAATCATTAAAATAATCATCAATACAACTCTCTAAGTGAAATAAATTTATAGCTTAAAAACACTAGAAAAACACGCTTTTATAAATGCACGTAAAAACCAAAAACTTAATCGTGGTCAAAGTTCATTACAAGACCTTTCTAACAAGTCCAAACACGGCTATGATACGATATTCCATCATGGAATGCCAGTGCCTATCTTCCGGCTTCATCATCAGACCTTGAAACTTAATCGTGGTCAAAATTAATTACAAGACTTTTCTAACAAGTCCAAACACAGCTATGATACGATGTTCCATCATGAACTTCCAGTTCATATCTTCCGGCTCCATCAACAGATCAGTTCGACAGTGCCATATTATTGTATTGTCATCAGAACTACATACAGCTGCCAATTTTCATGACGCTACGATCCTTGGAAGATAGTTAAATTAGTTACCTTAGATTCCATTACATAGTTAGTTACATACAGGTCGACCTAATAAAAGCGTGTTAAAAAGGGTTAAATTATATACCTACAGTATGGAAACTACATATCTGCACATAGTATAAAACCAGCTCGCGTAGCATGACCACCATAGAAAGAACTATGTCTATTCTTGGTAGAATAGAGATAGAATTGTCATGCTACGCCAGCATAAAACGGTACAAATCTTTCTACAACTTTAATTCTGTCTTTAACCGCTTGTAACTCGGACGCGCATCTTCTTAATCTTTCTAAAATCTGTAATTTTGTCTATTCTTCCGTCGACAAAATTTATTTCTACGGTGGGTCTGTACGCTTAGACCCATGAGGAAGGTTTATATGTACAACAAGCTTCTGCCCGCGACTTCGTCCGCGTCTTTTTGCTCCCCTGACCCTTCCCGTCGCATCGAATTGCTTGCCAGTTTTCGTCCATTTTTCATTTGTGTCCCGCTTCTTTTGATCGTAGCGTGATGTTATATAACCTTTAGCTTTCCTGAATAAATAGGCTACCCAACACAAAAAGATTTTTTCAATTCGGACCAGTAGTTTCGGAGCCTATTCAATACAAATAAACAATCCAATCTTTCCTCTTTATAGTCGAACGGGATAAAAAAAAGTATCCTATGTCCGTCTCCTGGTTCTAAGCTACCTCCTCACCAATTTTCAGCCAAATTCGTTCAGCAGTTCTTGAGTTATAAATAGTGTAACTAACACAACTTTCTTTTATATAAATAGATAAAGAAGATTCTGCTATTCTTCTGTGGACTAGAATGGCTTGTGGTTTCATTTATTGCATAATACATATGTGGTTTCTTTACTGTATGATGAATATCGTGAATCACATTTTGTTCCACAGTGTCCGTTTCGATTGCTCGGTCATAATATTGTAGAAGAAAAACGACTACGTCAACATTACGAAGAAATTTGTAAAACACTAACAGTGAAAGTTAATGAGTGTTAATATATAGTTCTTCTATACTTATGAAATCAACATAGGAAACTACTTCGATCAATAATAGCACTAGATATCGGGTCGGCGCAAAAAATACGTCTCGGTAAATATAAGCGCACTTGAGACTTGAGCTTTTATTTTGTTTAGTTGGCTTGAAACACAGCCAATGTAAACACGTCTTACAATGCCGCAGTGTGAATTTAAAAGTTGCAAAAATAATCCCCGAAAAAGCAATATAGCGGCCGGAATATCTTACTTTCAGTAAGTACATGAAGAATAAGTTATATTTTAATCTTTAAACTAGCAAATAATACGTTTTGAACAAAATTACCGATTTTAAACCACCACTACAAATGTTTGGCCAAGGCTCGCCAACATACGCACAAACTTTTGTTCAACAGGACAGTAAATGCATGGAGTAGATTTGTATTGTAATGATTAAAAAAAAATTGAAACCAGATCTTCAAAACTGGTTGGTTAAAAATTCTTTGATGCTACTTTTGTGTCTGTTTGTTGGACTCTCATTAGATACTCAGCTTTCCTTTTTTATTTTAGCTTTCCTAGCAATCCATTTACGTGTGCAGAATGGATCTCGATTGTCGCCAGAGAAAGAAGAGATGACTTTTATAAGCCAGCTAAGAATTCGGTTATATGTTCGGATCACTTTGATAAATCGGATATATCCGGAAATACTAACTGACGTCGACTGATTAAAACAGCAGTTCCTAAATTACAGGTACATTAATTAATGACTATGGCGCCTTGGCTATGACTACTCTAATGTAAACGCACAAAGTAGCCTATGTGTTAATCCAGGGTGTAAGCTATCTCCGTTTGAGCGTGAAGAAGTAACAAACATACAAACACACACACACCCTCACAAACTTTCACCTTTATAATACTAGTGTGATAACTTCTAAATCGCGTACATAAGTAGACGCACTCATTTCTATATACGGGTTGATTACAATGAGCCAACCCTCAGACAATTCATAGCATTGTCTTGATAAAATATCTATTGTACTAATTTAGTCCTACTACTTTTTTTAAATCGGTCAAAAATATTTGCTATCATTTATAAAACGAACCTTAGCCTAAAAAAAAATATTATTATTCTGCTACTCTACGTCTTTCAAATCTTACTGTGTTCTGAGCATTGAAATGTAATACCAAGAACTACTTCTAGTTTCAAAATAGAATAAGCACTAAATTGTCAACAAAATGTTTTTAACCTTATTGCTTGCGTTTTAAGTTTAATTTTAGAATAAATATTTTTGTACTTATTATAAAAATGACTATTTATTTTCAAGCGATATTTAAAATTTATTGCTTTTACCTTTATCCTATGACAGAAGGACTTAAATATAAATATTTTGCAATCGTAATTAAACTTTATGCTTGAGTATTAAGGTTTATAATGAACTGGAGTTGTTAATAATATAAAACTTTTTTCTATATTTCGTAGTAAGAAATGTAAATGTCTATGTGTGTGTAAACGTGGCCACTTTAGCGACGTATTTTTGTTCCTAATCCTGTATCTAGTGCTATTATTGATCGAAGGGAAACTAATTCTATAAAGTTATAATAATTATAAATAATAGTATTTAATGTCCTTAGTTGCTAAGTAAAGTTTTTAGTAATTGTTTATATGATCATAAAATTTAAGTTTTATTTTTTACTGAAATAAATAAATACACTTTATTATTATTTTTCCTTTTTTTTATTGAACCTTATCTGTCTCATTAAAGGCAGGCCGATTTAATATATAAGACAAATGATTTTATTTTTGTAAGTAGGTTTGTACAAACACTTTTACACGTCAATCATATTTTTTTTATACTAAGTGAGGTCGGCGTTTCCTATCTGAGTACTCTGAGAAGAAAGGCCGAAACAAACTCAGAGGTCACACCTTCACACTGGCTTTGGTCAGATCATTTTAAGACCATGTAGATTGGTTTTTATAATGTCCTTTTGAGGAAAGAACCACACAGATTGAGTGGACCTGTCTAGTCAGTACACGAATTTGTCAGTAATCATGCAGCTCAACTCGGAACTTAAGGAGCTCAACCATAAAAATTATAGTGACCTTATTGGTGACTTTCTTCAGAAAGGTCAGCTTTCTTCATAACTAGCTTTTGCCAGCGGCTTCACCCGTGTATTATACATATAAACCTTTCTCTTTAATCACTCTGTCTATTAATGAAAACCATATTAAAATCCGTTGCGTAGTTTAACTAAGTTTACCAACACAAAATGCGACTTTATTTGGATACTATGTAAGGCTAAGGATAATGCACAGGCGAGGCCACTGGCAAAAGCTAGTAAAAGGAAATAATAAAAGGCTATTATTATTAATTAGCTGCTGTCCACGACTTCGTCCGCGTCAAATATTTGCTCTCCTGACCCTTCCCGTCGTATCAAATTGCCTGCCAGTTTTCGTCCATTTTTCGTTGCTGCTCCGCTCCTTTTGATCGTAGCGTGATGTTATATAGCCTTCCTCAATAAATAGGCTACCCAACACAAATAGTTATTTGTTATACAAGAGTGCAAAGTTGCTTTTTAACCGCGTGCTCAATTTTGATGACCGAGCAAGCGAAGGATTCTAAAATTGAATCACGAGCGCAGCGAGTGATTCAAAAATTAGAATCCTGAGCATTAGCGAGGGAATCAAAAGAGCACGAGGTGAAAAATCTCGAGTGCAACACGTAACTTTTCATCCCACCTCAGCGAGGAAATGACTAAATGCAAAAAAAGCATTTACAATCACAAGATACTTTTATTTCAGTTTAGGTATTAATATTTATTAGGTACTACATTATGATAGGTAAGTATTACAGAATTATCTTTAAATTAAGTATTTCAAATAATACTTAGGTATAATTAAGAAAAATTGAAAGTAAAGTTGCTACAGCTGCCTAAGTAGAGTGTAATATTTTTTTTAGTGACGTGAAAAGAAAATGGGGCGCGCAAAGTAAATTAAAAAAAGTACACCAATAAGGTTCCGAGTCTGAGTTTTTAACAAATTACAAAAAGGTTGTATGATAAATTCGGCACCATGGAGGTAGAAGTAAATAGGTTTAATGATGTTTTGAATTTACAAACATAGTGCACACGATGTTCTAAATTCAATTTACTTTATCCTCTAGAGAATAAAAACGGCTTTTCCACTCAGATATTGAAGATTAAAAATACTCTTTCCGAGATGGTGGGATGAAAAATATTTTTTTCAATTCAGACCCGACTTCGTCCGCGTCAAATTTTCGCACTCCTTCCCGTCGCATCGAATTGCCTGCCAGTTTTAGTACATTTTTCGTTTGCTGCTGCGCTTCCTTTGGACCGTAGCGTGATGTTATATAGCCTATAGCCTTCCTCAATAAATAGGCTACCGAACACAAAAATATTTCTTCAATTCGGACCAGTAGTTCCTGAGATTACTGCGTTCAACCAAACAAACAAACTCTTCAGCTTTATAATATTAATATAGATTTAGTAGCCATAATAAAAACAAATGTTCACGCATCAATAAGTATTTTATTCCACACATGATAATTTATACAATAATTTTATTCTATTTATTAGTAAAAGTCCTCTTTGCCTTCTGTTCAGCCGCGTCACTGGCTTCTACAAATGTCCGCTTTAACTTATGTTTCCTGCTTTCTCTGTATTTCGCTGATACTTTCTCTGATAGTTTGGCTATGCGTTTCATTGTGGCTGCGGGGTATCTGGAAAAGGAAATAAATACATGAAATTGTACCAGTAGTCTCTGAAAATAAGGCAGAGGTATATCTATGCCTGCAAGGGTTTCGGATTTTTCCGAAAGAGTTACCGTGGCCCTGGCATATAGACAACTGAAGAAACATGTGTGGTCAGTGACAGTCTGGCACGCCCTTCCGCTCCACCCAGAGCGAGTGACGTCATTTGATGATTTCCCACCCAAAATAAAAACCATACTCTAAAATACAGTATTGTACTCTTTTTACATAACCTCCTGAGACCCCGCGTGATTTTTTTAGAACATAATCACTATGTCGGATAGGCCCAGGCTTTATTTATTTTTTACTGAACTATGTTCCCGCGTACTAGTATTAGGACAAATTATTCAAACTAAGATAATAGTTTCAAACACACCCTTAAAACATACAGAAGAAATACCCAACAGTAAAGAAAATATCGTAATTTTTGTCTATGGGTCTATCCGGTATAGTCTAGTTTGTGATACTATTAGTACTTTGGGTCACTCTTCAGTCGGCCTGAAAAATATCTGGGTCTCAGGAGGATAAACTAACTTTTTATGCGGCATATATGATTGTTTTTCTGCAGTTTTTTTTTTTCAAACAGACAGCTGTGCTGTTGGGGAGTTTTTTGCGCCACTTCTTCATCCTAGTGAAAGCACTAGGAAGTGGTGAAGGGTGGGCGCTTTGGGGGACTTTCATATGTAACTTTGACGTTCAAAAAGTGCTGACTCTCAGCCTAGTTTGAATAAATGGCTTTTGATTTTCCACTGTGAAACTGTTTTTTGTGGGTCATGAATGTGAAGTGGCGAGAAATAAGCATTACGGCTTTATTAAAATGTGCTCGTGATCATAAGTTACTTTATAGTTAGGATGATTGGCATACTAAAATTCTTGTTATATCAATAATAAGTAAGTACTGAAAAAAATTCAGAACAAGCTTTTAAAAAATTGAATACATGTTACTGTTTTTATTCATCAATACTTTTTGTTTACTCTCTCTAATATCAGAAATATTCTACTTGTTCTAGAAAAAGTTAGCAACCCTATAGTACACTGACATTTTGCTTCATTTAATAGGAGGCGAGCCTATAGTCGTGGAGTCAATAGCGGACTCCCGGCCACCGTAGGCGCGAGCTTGCGGGTGGCGAGCAATGGGTAGCTCGCCGCCCGGTAAGGACCAAGCTCGGGTCGACGGCGCGCAGTGTTCCACGCGCGCCTCAAAGAGATGTCAGCAGCAGTGTAGGGGTCTACTAGGACCGATGCCTGCCGGGGTCGCGTGATTGTTCGAAAGAGATACCGTGACCCTGGCACATGGGCAACTGATGGAACACGGGTGGGTTTTAGTCAGTAAAAGTCTGACACGCCCTCCCGCTCCACCCAGAGCGGGAGAAGTCATTTGATGATTTCCCACCCTGAAAAAAAAAAAAAAAAAAAAAAAAAAAAAAAAAAAAAGCCTATAGTCGTGGACCAGCTTCACAATCAGTCTATAATATTCCCACTGATGGGTCACAGGCCTCTTTACGGAGTTGGCCAAAAGTAGCTAGGCTTAAGTTTTATCTACCTTGTGAGACCTGGTGTGGGAAATTACTGAGGCAATACAAATTATCCGAATACCAGAGGCTATTCCTGATTTTTTTTTTACATGTGTAATCCATCAAAATTACCTCCAATTTCCCTCCATTTTTGATATTGAAAGATTCTAATTACGAGAAATTGACCTACTGTAATTTTAAGAGCTTTTAAACGAATTTAGAAAACACTCCACCTTAAAAAGAAGGGCAGAGTATATGAAGATTGTTGCATAAACCGAAACACTATGGTCTTCATATACTCTCCACTTCTTTATCAGTCTGGAGTTTGACAGCAACTCCATGAGAAAATAGCATAAGTTTATGGTTGCCATCAAAATCATTATAAGTTACTGGGTAACAAGAAACTATTTGGTAAGACTGGCTGTCAGACTTTCACTGCTTCTGATAACCTGTAACAACTGTTAAAGACCTGCCCTTAAGATGACTACTGACTAAATATTCTATTGAAAACCTCATTTACGTACCGACATCCCAAAAACTCGATATTAGTAAACAGTTGTGCCAAAGTAATCAGTTCACCTTCTTCGAAATCATCTTTATGTTCCTCCATGAAATTGCGTCTCACTTCCCATTGTTCATCAGATTCGTGCTCCGTGCGTAACGAGTTAATGTCTACGGTGGGTTTCATTGTTTACTATTGCATTTACAGCGAATTTTTAACAAAATAGTAGTGTGGGACAGGACAGCACAACAAATGTTTTTTTTTTTTTGTTTTGACAGCTGTCACATTACGTTTCGTTTTAATTAATATTAGGGTCCGTGAACTTGCAGATAAACAAAGTTAAAACTTAAAACGAAACAATCAGTGAACTATTTCTGTTTTAGCGGTTTTTTTTTCCCCACATACATGAGTCAAATAAACTCAGTAACAACAACAAAGTTTTGTAAATGTGTTGTAGATCTAAGGCAGTTATCATCATCATTTTAGCCGAAAGAACTTTTAGCTGATAGTTGGAAAATGGCTTGATTAAACGAGGATTGACACATTTTTTTTGCAACTGAACCTGGTTTATAAAAAAATAAATTTGTTTTATCTCCATGACTGAACTGTATCTTAGAAAGTGTAAAGAAATGTTTCGTAAAGGTGCGTTTACATCTGTTCAACAACTGGCAATTTTGTGGAAAGGAACATATTGAAAGCAACACTGTTGCCGTTTGTGGAATGAGTCTTGCAACAGAACGTCGACCGGTCTACAAAATACGAATTGTTGAAACATGTTGCTTCTGTACCCACAGCTGACGCATTCATTCAACAGTATTGCTTCTACAAATCATATTTTTTGGTAGTCTGTGTTGTTAAATATGGAAATTCAGGGGAGTAATGAAAAAGTTATTCAGTTTATTGAGGATTATAGAAATGAAGAAGTACTCTGGAATATACCCTAAGTGAATATAAAGACAATAAAAAAAAAGATGCCTACTTAAAACTAGCCAATCGATATGAGAGTTCAGAAGAGATGGTGAAGAAAAAAATAAAAAAAATATCAGAACAGCATTCCAAAAAGAACAACAGAGAATAACTAAAAACAGAAGTGGTTCTGCTGCAGATACATCCAAGAAGTGGTTTGCCTACGAGAGCCTCCTTTGTCTTTTGAATACTTTCAAAATTAAAAAGCCGCGGCAGCAACGACTTGTTCGGTAGACATAACTATAGATGCTGTAGAACGAATGTAAAATGAAACTGTCGAACCTGTTCTTGCAACAGACGTTGATCACTGTTGACCGTAAAACACTGTTGAAAGCTGTTGCGTGCGACAATCCGTTGCTTCAACAAATTGTTGAACTAGCGTAAACGCACCTTAATGTAGCATAATGGAGGGTAGAGGTAGCAGTTTAACGGGTGTAAAGGACAGCCCTCCACAAAACAAACTGACAGAGTGCATTCAGCTCCTTATTTTAAATCATATTCCACCGGAATTTTTCTCCGGATTTTTTTTTTTTTACTTTTTTTTCAGCTTTTTCAGGAGAAATTTTTAGTAGATTTTTATCAATCGTTATATTAAAATAGTTACCAAAACAATAAATATTTTCGGCTAGCTGGAACTACTTAATTATTATTACGGAATCGACTTGCTCTTGATCAAGACATCTTAAGACGAAAATCACTGAACCTACCTATAAAAATATTCTACCATTACCATCCATTTCAACCGTAGCTTTTTGTCAAGTAGCAATGTAAATCTATTGGAGTATTACTGTATCAAAATTAGAAGTTCATATAGAAGGTGTAATTTCTGACAATGTCTTTAATTTCTAAGACACCTAGCGCCAAAGCTAGTTATTAATACAAACCAATGTATCACTTAAATCGTTCGCATAATACTTAAAGTAGTCATACGATTTGTCAAAGTTTTTGTTTTGCCATAATATTTTATTTATCATCTTTATCCTGTTTGAGGGTAATTAACGTAAAAATGATTTATAACTTCTCAAATATGACTTAAAATATCAAAAACAGTGGTAAATCTGGTTGCAGAGACATCGCAGAAGGTAAATTACTCAATTACTTCTTCCTCTAATACATTCCCTTTGTTACGAAAATATTATAGTTAGATTTTATTGTTTAACAGGTCGTTAGAGTAACTGTAAACTGGAGAAACGTTTTAATTGCCGTCGAAAAGTAAGATTACGCTATCAAAATGGCGTTTTCTATACGAAAAATGTTTTCAAATATATCGTATTTTACAAAATCTGGAGACCAGCCCAGTCTGGACGGCTATCATGCCAATGATTCGTCAAACCGACGACGATTTACGTCGGACGAACCGTTTGAAAATATGGATTTCCAATCCATAGAACCTGACTCCACATCAAAACATTATGCTACAAGTTTGAAATTGCCTGAATCTGTGAAAAAATTCGCTGCAAAAAAAGTTTCTCTGTCTGATACCGACCTCCTTCGCATTGATGAAGTTGGCGCCAAGAACCGAAGAGGGAAAACTCGAAATTTAAAGTTAGATATGAAGAAAGCCAGCCAGTCAATGAATGAATCTCTCTCACAGCCCCAAACGGACAATCCTTACATTGAAAATACTCCAACGCACATCTCTTTAGATTGCAAAAGTGCTGATTTATTCAGCCAGAAATTCAAACAGCTAAACTTCAGTCAGTCCTTTGAGTTTGACAACCCATCGGACTCTGAAGAGGAGTTAGATATAGAATCTTTGTCTGAATACTCAGATACAGACATCTCTGTGAAAGAAGAAGAAAAGTCTGAAGTTAAAATGTGCCGGAAAGTCGAATCGAGTTGTGAAAACCAGTTGGTGCCTTCTGCCACTCCAGAATCATTTGGTGATGTTGAATTAGACCGAAACGAGGAAGAACGGATCTCTTTAATATTGAACTATCAAATGAAGTTTGAGAAAGTTGAATGTATTTTGAAGAAGCTGTTATCAGAGTTCCAATTCCACATTGAAGTTTCCAAGATTTTTAATGGCAGATCTTTTGTGACTGCTTTACCTGGGACTGATGTTTCTAACATACCAAAGATGTTGGGTCAAATCAAATACATGGATAACGTCACCCGGGACAGTCCAACTGAATCCTGGAACATTATAATGGAGAAAGAAGATGTTGCGACAAAACACAAGTTCCGTAAGCAACTTCAGTCTTTAAAACACTGCTTGGATAGTTTTACCGGGAACTACTTACAGACTCAAGAGCCTAAGACAAGAGTGAAGCCAATAATGAAACGCAGCATCACCTTTGATCTTCATAAAGGCAAAAGAATGCACAAAAACATGAAAATGTCTAACAAGAAACGCATAAAACATTTTGATTTTCCGGACTACAGAGATGCTCTTCTCAACCTATTTAAAGAAGCTGACTTTGATGAGACAAACACACAGTTAGAAAGTTCCGAAGATGGGTCAGGTCATAAATGTGACTGTAACTGCCACAATCAGTCGTTAACTCCGTCAGACTCTGGACTCACAACTAAAGATAATCTCTCAAATCAGTCAATCAGTTCCTCTATCGGTAACTTCAGCTTGGATTCCGATACTCTCTCCGCATATTCAGAGTCCCTTGATCAAGTTATAAGCTACAATAGCTTTGATGATTCTACTCTTTTTAATACTCTACAGCAGAAGCCAGCGGTTGAACGCATTACCTTCTATGTGCAGGTTCATAGCATACAGATCCGTTGTGACACCGATAAAGATGAATTAAAGAATTCAATTTCCTTCTACTGCCCAGCGTGTGACATTACAGAAAACGATGAAGATGGCCTGCTCAAACATATCCTATGCCAAAAACATTGTGAGAAGATACACTTCCTTTACAAAAGCGTATACATCAAAAAATGTGTTGCGTTAGGAAAAGAAATTCAACCAAGTACGGTACTTAATCCAATGACAATGTACCGAGATGACAACAAAATCGTTTGCTTCGGAGATGCAGTGTATGCTTGCTCATTGTGCTTCGAAAATAATATTGTTGGAGAGTCAATCTTGATGGCCCATTGTGCTGAAGAAATACATGCAGACCGCAAAGAAAAAATGTATGAGATGTTTGATTGAAAATGGAGAATGAATTAATCTTATGTGGCAGGACCTGGTAACTATTGCTTATCTAAGTTCTTCTTCTCTCAGTATGATAGATCAGTATCTCATATTCTCAATTCTTCTCTTGTCTGATCTTCTTCTTGACAATGTATAAGCATGCATGTTGAATATTGTTGTGAATTATGCGAAAGAGCTGGCTATTGAAATGTTTATGGGGTTTTTATTAATTCTTGTTGTCCCTAAACATGTCTTATGAAGCTATAAACTAGATGAGTCCCTTCTCTAAAAAATCATTGAGGCAAATAAATGATTTCTTTATTTGCTTTAGCTTCTATTAGGAAAGAAACTGAGAAGTGCAGAAATTAGCTATTTATTTACAAAAAAAAAAAAAAAAAAACAATAATCGGCTCTTTTGCAAAAAATCATCCTAACCAATGACATTTTTAATCTTTATCTTTTTTCTTCTATTTTTACAAAGAAAAAAAAAATGAAATCTCAACATATTTTTATACCTATTCCTTGTCTTTTTTTGTGTTTACAAAAATCGACGATTAGTAATTATTATTATTAATTAGTAAAAAAAATAATTAAGAAGGTGCTTGGACTCACTTTAGTGCGGATTGTGTTCAAAAGATTCTGTCTGTCCATTGTTACAATTTTAGCAAAATAAAAAACCGTATTGTTTTCTGTGGTTGTCGCTTTTTCGTTAAAAAAAAAGAAAACTTAGGCAGTCAAGAGGAATTCCGACAGTAGTTAACACTTAAAAGTAGGTATAGATAGCTACATACATCTTATTATCAATATCTGTGACGCGAATCCATAATATTTTCCCCTACAAAACAATCTCTCAAAGCCACCAATGAAGTTATCACGTCAAAAAGAAATATTGTATAGTGATTGCTGTAGTCGTTTGTTACGAGACATTACTTAATAACTGATAATCATAGAATCATCTGATCTCATACAAATAAAATGATCTGATTAAAAGTTAAGACAATGTATTCAGTTTTGTTGGCCCTAGCCTTCATCACTTCCATGACATTGTTGGTGACAGCGCAGAGGTCGCTATAGCTGCATTTTTTAGGGCCACAGAGGGTTGGATAGGAAGTGGTAAATGATTGAGTAACATCCACATCCTGATGATGACCAGAAGTTACATTGTCCTATGAATATTTTTGCACTTCTTAGTCCCAAACTCACTGAAAATGCTACCTTTCCTTGTTATTTTGAAGCGGAGTGCAATAATTTCGCTCATTTTAGTTGATTAAACTAGTTATTTAAATAATGCTAGCGTTTGAAAGCGGCTTGACCCATGTGGAAGTCGAAAATACACCCCCACGGGACTTACTAACGCGATTAAAAGTACCCTATGTGTTCATCCTGGTTGTATCTGTGTGCCAAATTCAGGTATTTCAAAAAAAAAAACGGATTCAGATTTGTTCCCTCCTCGCAGCAATTAGTTTTTTTTTTTAATATTCAGTGTAGTTTTAATTTTGGTAACGCCCGGCGACAAATCAAGCTATGCATTGCCAGTATAAGCTGACCTCTCAATGTACAAAACATTTTGTCCAGCATGTCCTGCTGTTTGCACGCTACAGGAGTTGATGAACACTTCTGAAAGTGTTAAGTTCGTAGCCAAATTCTGGGCTGACTATATTTAGATTGCTATCGACACGCTAAGAAGAAGAATGTACGAAAAGCACATACAATGCGAGGTAAGCTAAAACTGGAAATGTGCTTGACAAGTAGACATATTTTTTTTCTTTAACGAAAAAGCGACTACGACATAATCATTGCCAAAAAACAGGGTGTTATTAGAAGACTTTTTTTTACTAAGCATAACTTAGCTCTTTGTGTAATATTAGTATCATAAGAATATTTATAACTAGCGCCTCTATAATATCATAACCTTAATTATAAGATAAATTACGAAATCATGCAGTGTCACGGCCTGATTTTTTATATCTTTTTAAATTGAAACGAAATTCTCTAGATATTTATTTGAATTTATTTTTAAATTTTGTTATTGATTCGATGCTTTAAATTGTTATTTTTGTTCAAAGAGGCGATGTATCTGTTTCTAGCCGACTGCGTCAGAAAGAGGGTTATGATTTTTTTTTTAAATAAAAATGTTATACCTATTGGCAGTGTCCTAGAATTTGTTATAAACTGGAAATGGTTTATTATAAAAACCTTGTAGTGTCTTTTTAAGATAATAATATATAAGTTTAGAGCTCCATACTAACGGAAGGATAAAAAAGAACAGTTTAGCAGCTTATTATTGCGAAATTCATGCTTTTATTTTTCGAGATTTTTTTTTAGTATTTTTTTAACCCTTTTTGGCTTAGTGTTTTCGGAATGTCATAATATGAAATACTCATAATTCAGTTATAAATTTAGTAACTATATTACGTATTTTTTTTTTTACTGTTTCTATTATTCATTTTTTTAATAGAGTATATGGCATTTTTATTTTATTTATTTATTAAGCGTCATAACTTGCATGACTTCGTAACTGCATGTTAAAGAAGTTTTCTTTAATTTCTTCGTGAGGTATTGGAGCTATTTCGTATATTTAGTCAATAACAAAGCAATTATTACTGATCTCAAGTTGCCTCAATTTAGAAAAAAAAACCTCAAAAGACTGATTTTGATGCCATTTTTAATCCAAATGTTGTTATCCAGGAAAAATAATTTTTAATTTGGTAAAAATAAGAAAAATCCCCTCCCCGCTGTGATAAATAATTGGGTATATTTTCGCCTCACGCCTTTTTTTCTTCTTTTTGTAGAAAAAATTAAAAATAACCCTTTCATAACTGTGATAAGATTTTAGTTTAATTTCATTGAACCCTAATCTGAACATTCTATTTATTTTTTCTTATTTTTACTTAATTATTTTCCTATTTTTCGCCATTTCACAACCGCCTATACTAAGCTAGATTTTAATTAGTTCTTTTAAATAAATATAATAATCATGTATTAATATTGATAGTAGATAAGCTTCGTGGAAGATCAGATCATTTACCATATTGTAGACAAATTGATTAAAAAAGACACTGTTACACTTATTCATAAAAAAATATACAAATATACACAAAAATAACTTCAGAGTTAAAAAATCTGCACCAACAATAAAAACGAAATTATTAAAAACACAATTCAGTGCAAATTATAAGATTTAAAGATACACTAATCCATTGCAATTATCTAAACTCATGTATGCTAACTTAGATTAAGACAAAAGAAAAAAAAACAATAAAAAAATTAATTGTAAGGCATATCTCTCTAGAGTTATAGTCAAGTAAGCATTGTATGTGTAATTGTAATGTAATTCAAGTAAAAATAACTAAAACGTAATCTTGAACGTTATAAACAGCATTTTTAAAATGGCGCCGTTTCTCTTGATAATACCACTGGAATAGGCAGCGACGAAAATTACATACCTAAGTTTAGTGTTGTCAAATACGTATAAATTTGACATAGCTAAACACAATCTTTTTGAGATTAAATTTGGCCTAAATTGACAGCTAATCCATCTATCTCTTTCTAATTTAATTGACAAATAAAGAAAGGCAATAAACATGTGTCACAAAGATTCGGTGCCATCATCTTTCAAACGAACTTACTTCAAAAATTGTACCTTCTGTAGTTCTCTTAACTCAATTTCAATGTCTTAACTTGTTAAACCTGAAATCTCATTCTCACAATACTATTTTACTCTTGTCAATTATTTATCTATTTCTAGAGGAGTGTGTGTGCATTAGAACTAAAAATACCTATTTTATTTCGGTCCAAATATAATTAATAGCTCATCTTAGTGTTTAAAACGAAAATAGCAACGTAACATAATACACTAGCATAATAATAGTAATGTCACATTAGAGCTCATAAACACAAACGACATGTTGCCAACGGGAGGTTATTGCAGTCGTCGAATCGCGATGATGATGTTGATCTTTGAAGATGGCATGTCGCCGGCTGCCGTCGACGCGTCAACGGCAGCAGTTACCTTTGCCGTTGGCAACATGCCGCTCGTGTATAAGAGCTCTTAACCTGAAAAGTAACAGTGAGTTCGCTGAAGGTTATAATTTCGTAAAAGACCAGAGCACATAACTGCCACAGTGACAGCTGTCATAATCATGATGTCAGTGGAGTTTGACGGTGGGTATGTAAATATGGCTACCCATTTACGGACTCAGTGACTCAGTGATCAGTGGCTTAACGTGCTTTCCAAAGCACTGATGAGTCTTGGTAAAAATGGTCGCTTAATCTGGTTGTTCAAACCGTGCGGCTGTTATTATTTACCCATTCACCTAGCATAATGTAGCTATCTCATATAAAAAAGTGGACCCGCTGTTACTATTTATACATGCCGGATCTATTCTTTAAAATCTCACGGTGATTACTTATGTGAAGTTACCTGTCATTAGTGTCAATTATTGGCATTCGTTGGAATGACAGCTCACTTCAAGCCAACTGACAGCTCACTTCAAGTCCACTGACAGCTCACCTAAGTTTTCACGGTGAGTTTTTTTTTACAGAATAGACCGGTCGATCATGTTGATCAGTCATGATTTTAAATGTAAATTGTTCAATAATTTAACCCTTTGCAAATGATGCAAAAATGTGTTCCCCATAGAGTGTTAGTGAAACTTACTAAATTGTCATTAATTAGCACAACTGTGATTAAAACTGTTATTAGGAAAAAAAAAATCATTGTTAAAAAAATAGTTGTTGGAATTAATTTTGCGATGGCTTTTAAAAAAACAAAAAAAAAACTTTTTATGGCAGATTTTTCACAATTAAAATTTTTTTTAAGAATTTTTTAAAGATTTTTTAGAATTAAAAAGCACATTATTTGCGTAATTAAAATAATTGATCGTCATAAAAATATATCAATAATTTAAGCAAAAAATCCTGCTATTTTCTCTCTCTGAATTTTAGAAACATTCTAAAACTTTTTTTTTGTACAAACATTGGTGTTTTTTAAAAGTCATCGCGCGCAATGGCCTTTTGAGTATAATCTGTGATCCCAAAAACGTGTTCATATCATTGTACAGCAGCTGTAGATTATAGGAATTCTAGAAAAACTCACTTTTTCATTTTCCAAAAAAAAACCACATTTTTTTAAGTTTTTATCAAGTATATTTTTTATTATACATGTATTTTATTACCCTACTAAATACAAATTTTAATGGATGATAAATTTTAATAAGTTTACTTCCTTAAAAAAATACTTATTTTAACGGAACTATTTACCTTAATACTCTCAACGGAAAAAAAAAAACAACTTTAAGGCAGTCATGGAGATTGTTGAAAGAAGTGAAAACTTATAACTATGTAAAGCCTAACACGTCAAGTTACTTCGTTTTCGCCTACCGTTATTCTTGACTATTTCCTTTTTACTCGGCCCCTTAGGGTGGAAGCGTGATGTTAAATAACTTTTAATCTTCTTCATGAATTGGGCAAACAAAAAGATTTATTCAAATCCGATAAGTAGTTACAGATATTAGCACCTTCTGCCCGCGACTTCGTCCGCGTAAAATTTTTGCTCCCCTGACCCTTCCCGTCGCATCGAATTGCCTGCCAATTTGCGACCATTTTTCGTTGCTGCTCCGCTCCTTCTGATCGTAGCGTGATGTTATATAGCCCATAGCGTTCCTCAATAAATAGGCTACCGAACACAAAAATAATTTTTCAATTTGGACCAGAGGTTCCTGAGATTACCGCGTTCAACCAACCAAACAAACATACAAACTCTTCAGCGTTATAATATTAGTATAGATAGAAGATTTAGTTTACCTACTACCTCTGACAATTATCTTTTAAACCAAGTCCCTAGTGTTGCAAACGGCATATACACATTAATAAATGTTTGGAATTAAAATAAAATTGAAAGTAATGTTCTCAATTATTTTTTACAGTAATGTATTTAACAAATAAAATGTCTTTTTTTGGTTAGTTGTTGTGGGCAATGAAAAAAATGCAATATTTTTTCCTATATTTATTTAACCGACTGCTAAAAAAGAGGTTCTCAACTCACCTGTTTTTTTTTCTGTTTTCGTTCTTCCACTTTCTGAACTCATAAACTAAATTCCTATGCTCTACAAATGCTGTATCCCTGTTGTATTCTTGACTGTTATCATTATCATTTCGGGTATTAAAAATAAACCATTTTCGACTGATTAAATATACCGTTTTGGAATATTTCTTTGTTTTATTTACACCTATATTATCAAAAGGGTTGGGCAGAGGTGTACCTATAGTATAAGTACCCACATTTTGCTAATAATGTTTAATTCTCATGTAATGGGAGGCGATGGGTTCGCCTCCCATTTTGCCATCAATCAATCAAAAAACACAAATCCAAGCCTCTACTGGGACACGAGGACTGATAACCGCCAGGGTCGCGAGATTTGTTTGAAAGATTTACCGTGGCGCATATGGCAACTGAAGGAACATGGGTGGGTTTTAGTAAGTAAAGGTCTGACACGCCCTCCCGCTCCGCCCAGAGCGGGAGACGTCATTTGATGATTTCCCATCCAAAAGGCTGCTATTGGGAAATTCCAAATAAAAAAATCCTAAGTATAACATGATACTTTGTTAATTTTGAAATACGTGTTCTTACTTTGGTGAGTAAAATTACATATTTATTTATAACACACTAGCTTCTGCCCGCGACTTCGGCCGCGTTATTTTCTTGTTCCCCCGACCCTTCCCGTCGCGTCGAATCGACTACCCGTGCGATTTTCCCCGTTTTGCAACAAAATGGTAATTGTACCCATCAACATCATGTGCCGAACGTCTACTCAACTATTTCAGGGTGGGCTTCCAAACTAACCAGATGCAGGTGAACACCAGTATGTTATATGAGTGACTGCTTATCTGACTTCTTTAGTGTGATCATACGCTGTCATCTGCCAGGCCTTTTTCCATGTTGTGGTCAGCTTCCAGTCTAACCAGTTTCAGCAGAATACCAGTATGTTATATGGAGCGACTAGCTATCTGACTTCTTTAGTGATCATTCCTCATCATCTGCCAAGCCTTTGGCTTAGCTTTAGTTTGCCAGCCCACGAGTTAGGAGTCCATATTTTTTCACAGAAAGATCATATTATTAGAAGCCTCCACGTAAAATTTAAAGTTTGAAAAATAAGTGGTTTACGAGAAAATAATAATATAAATCGTAGAAATACAAGAGCGAGCGAAGCGAGCTCTGGACTCGGGGCTAGGGTTGCCAGGCGTCCGGATAAAGCCGGACACAGTCAGGCTTTTTAGTTGCATGTCCGGCTAAATTAGATGTTGTCCGGCCTGTCCGGCTTTTTAAAATATGATCATTTTTGTTTTCACCCCACTTGTATTGCTAGTGCAAGTGAGCGAACTAGCACTGTCCTCCCCGCGTTACTACTACTCAATTTTAAAGGAAAATCAGCTTTAATTTTTTTTTGTTTGGCAGGTGTCTACCTACAAAAATTTTAATTAGTTTATGTTACAAAGATTTTAAAGTGTATTTAGTTCATTAGTCTTATGTTTAGTTTTGTGACTAAACAATTAAAGATGTCTGGCCTTTTTACCCAAATGTCCGGCTAAACTAAACTGGTAGGTCTGTCCGGCTTTTCGGTTTTATGACCTGGCAACCCTAATCGGGGCACCCCCACTCGGACAGGTTAGGTTAGAAGAGGATGGCGGGGTCAAGGACCCCGCCATCCTCTTCGTGGTTGTTTTTTTTTAACCACACAGAAGTAGGGCGGGGCTCCGTCGACTTTCCTATAAAAAAACTATTTGAGCCCCTACTCCCAGATGGCCCATAATGGAAATTTTAACCCCTATTCGTTTTATTCGTCAATCCCACACGTTCCGGCCTTTAAATCGATGTCGATACGGGAAAATTCGGAAGTGAGGAATATTAAAAAAATATTTCTCAAAAGGGTGGGGGGTTGCGCAACTTTTCCTTCACAGGGGGGGCTTTACACCTCGCCCCTCCCTTCAACCCCCTTCACCCTTAAATTTACTCCTGGCAAACTAAAACTTAACCAAGCCTTTTCCTCAACTATGTTGTAGTCCCAGTCCAACAAGTATGCAGATTATTTTATACCTACCAGTATTTTAACTGGAGCAACTGTCTCTATCTGACCTCCACCATCTAGTTACTGGGTAAAGCCCCTTGGTAAGACTGGTTGTCAGACTGCTGGTCTCCAGGTGTGCTAATGCGATCATTCCTACTAAGGAATAATTATTTGTTAAATTGTAGTTACACAAGAATTATAAAATTAAAGTAGAATAAATGCTGTGGAAATGTGTATCTTGCGAAGCATGTGTGGTGTGACTATGAATGATAGGCTGAGGAATGATGTGATAAGACAATGGTGCGGATTAAAAGAAGGTGTAGTGACAAAAATTGAAAAGAGTATGCTTGGTGGAGATGGTTCAGTCATGTTGAGAGGATGAATGAAGAGCGACTAACAAAAGGTATTTACAAGGCAGATGTGAGTGGAGACACCGGGAGGACACCCTAGGAGGACATATAGTGGTGATATTCTTCAGAAAAGTCAGGTGCGTAGTACTGGTAACCGGCGTGTGTGTATGACCAGATGTATGAACATAAACGAGGCGAAAGGATTATGTAAGGATCGTAGCAGGTGGCGTTTTGTTGTTTCTGCCTACCCTGATGGGTAAAAGGTGTGAGTTTATGCATGTGTGTATATAAGAATATTTAAAAAAAAATACAAAACCAAAATAAACCATCATTTTAGTTTTGTATTTCTCAATATTCTTGTGCGACAAAGATAGGAATAAAAAAACCGGCCAAGTGCGAGTCGGACTCGCGCACCGAGGGTTCCGTACAAACCTGTAGGTATTCACGGTTTATGCATAAGGCTTGTGTTTATGAAATTAAATCCTATTTTTTTAATTTTTATATTTGAGTTGATTGAATGAAAGGTAAATTGCGGTTTACGATTTATGACGTATAAAAAAAAAACTACTTACTAGATCTTGTTCAAACCAATTTTCGTTGGAAGTTTATATAGCAATGTACATCATATATTTTTTTTAGTTTTATCATTCTCTTATTTTAGAAGTTACAGGGGGGGGGGAACACACATTTTACCACTTTGAGAGTGTCTCTCGCGCAAACTATACAGTTTAGAAAAAAATGATATTAGAAACCTCAATATCATTTTTAAAGACCTATCCATAGATACCCCACACGTATGGGTACGATGAAAATTTTTTTTTTGAGTTTCAGTTCTATGTATGGGGAACCCCAAAATTTATTGTTTTTTTTTCTATTTTTGTGTGAAAATCTTAATGCGGTTTACAGAATACATCTACTTACCAAGTTTCAACAACATAGCTCTTGTAGTTTCGGAAAAAAATGGCTGTGACATACACGGACAGACAGACAGACAGACAGACAGACAGACAGACATGACGAATCTATAAGGGTTCCGTTTTTTGCCATTTGGCAACGGAACCCTAATAAAAAAAACAGGGGTTATTTCTTGTCTTTTAATTCTTTCAGCACAGACAAACATGGTCTTTTAAATGGTGATTTATGTCTTTCAATCAGTCCTTCTATAACAGTACAGTCAACATTTCTATTCAAAGTCTGTTCATGTTGTAAAAATGTTAATAAAAGTTTTCCATAATTTTTGTCACTACAGCAAAACTGGCAATGACTTTTTAAGCAAGAAAATATGAAATTCTGCAGGGAATCTGTTTTATTACATGATTTATATGCTGTGTATATGTTGAAAAGATTATGCGCGAACTCTTCACAAGTAAATTCTATATCTGATAAAATTTCTAGGAATTCCGTTTGATTGTTAGGGCTTAAATTCAAAATGAAGTCATTGACCACATTATTTTGAATTTCTAAGTCTTTTAATATTACTTTTAATGCTATTTTTAAGTACTGTGGGTATTTATTATAAGTTTGGAGTAGAACATTAGTACAAAATCGGGAGTTTTCCCGTTTTATGTATTTGTGTAGAAAATGTTCATAAAAGGAGCTTAAAAAAACCGTTTTCACATTATCAGTGTTCAGAACATGTTCGAATAACTTCTCCGCAGTACTTGTAGGTAGTGTTTCAGCTAGTTTCACTAATAATTTAGGTGATTTTTTACATTTTTCAACGAAGTAACTAAACTTTGACAGTAAGTCGATTTCCGGGTCTAAAAACTCTTCTACCGCGTTCGAAATGTCTTCATCTTGATTTTCTTGCATTGCTTGGCTTTCTTCGGTTTCTGGAGAATCATTTACGACGATAGTTTCTGTAGTTTTGTTGATTAAGTACAGGTTTCTGGGCCCGAACTTTTGCAACCATTTATTTGACTCATCTGGAGGCGCGGCGGCGCTTAAACAGCGTTGTAATAGTCCCTTATTTTCAGGTGCAAATGTCCAAATATATGACATCGTTGAGATTGTAATATTAAAAAAAAAATTAAAAGTTTTTTTTTTTGTTATTCTAATAAAATTCAGTTGTAGCAAACTTTTATCTCCACCACGAGTAAAATCAAAATAAATTAATAAACATATCAACGTCAACGTCACTGTCAAGTTGTACTGTTTCACAAAGTGACGTTGATAGGGATGACCAAAATCACAACATACCATTTCAGTCGATTGATTAAAATAACCAAAACGTTTTTTAAGATTCATGAAACACGTGCATGGAATGAGTAGTTTAAACTTTAATTTTGAGTTTCTTATAGCTTTTTGTTCCCAGAAGAATAATAATGTCTTGTAAGGATTTAACAAGCCTTTGTGTTCATGGATTTTATGACACTATTCAAACTACAGACGTTTTACTATACATTTTATTATTATTTATATTAGCAGGCAGTAACACTTATAAGCTTAGTCAAGTTACAAAAGTAATATTTTTCTAAGAAAAACAATATTAGCTGAAATGTTTTAAGTTCATTGTCTTAGTACGATTGGCTCTTCCTTTAATATTTTAGTTGAATATGTTAATATTTTGAGAGTTAAACAAAATTATAATTTGTATTTCTTGATATGTTATTCATTATTTTGACAGATTCTTTAACACAAGTGTTAACATTAATAATTAACACACTTACTAAAAGCTTTCTTTAATTTATTTATTGGGGGCAAAACAGTTCTACGTTACAGCATTATTTTATAAATACCACGAAATAGTCATTAATTAATTTACTAAAATCACATTCTGTTTCTACAATTAAATATGTAATGATATGATTTACAACTGGAAATGTTCGGCTGGTCTCGGAATAACAATTCTTGGTCTTTCGTGAACATTTAATTGCAAAGCTATTAATTCCAGCACAAATTTCTCTAAAGCCATCATACATGGGCTTTTGTAAGACGTACAGTGATTTTCTATAAGTCTTTTAATAAATCTTATTCTTACGTTAAACCCAGATAGGTTTTGTATGAAACACAACAAAAGTCTCCCATAATTTTTGTTATAAGCACAATAGAGGTTATATAATTCTAAATTATCCTGTATGTATTGGAAAATACTGTCGCTTTTCGCACATTTTTTGTACATTACGTATATCACAGGCAAATTATGATTGAATTGATCGTGTGTCAACTGTAACTCACACACAAGTTTCATCAAATTCGTGCAGTCTTTTTCGTTTAAAGTTTCAATATAATCTAGTAAAATATTATTTGCAAGCTCGGTGTATATTAACATCGTTTTTATAGTTGTTTTAAAATGCACTGGGTAAGCCTTACTTGCTTTTATCATCAAATGTAGCGATGACCAAGAATAAACTCTTTTGAAGTAAATACGAAAGAAATATTGGTACAAAAGTTGAACAAATTGTTCATTTATGGCTTTCTTGGAGAAAATTTTGTCAAAGATTTTTTCAATGGTTCTCGCGGACAAATATAGAGCCATCCTTGGTATTAGGATCAGAGTGTTGACTGATTCCCTTTCTATGTAGTGGTAGCTTCTTATAGGATCTTCTTCTATGATATCGTATAAGCTTCTCTCCAGTGCTTGTGGTTCCGGGCGAATCAGATGTCCATGACAATCGCTACTGTGTTCCAACATTCTTCTGTTCAACATATCTTCACTTTTAAGATAGTTCAGGTTAATGAATCTGTGGCCTATTCTGACCAGCCAATCTTCTCTAGGCGCTATGGTTTCGATGCAGCAGTGTTCTGATTCATTATTTAAATGGTTCATATTACGAATTGGTTTTACACACCTTGTAGATAAACGTTTTAATTTTAGGCACTGTTTTGTTTATTTTACTCTAACATCACTGTCTTTAAATTCACTTTTCACAAATTAACAATTTACCATTTTGGCAAACAACTTGAGTTCAACTGTTTTGACTCTAGTCAAATAAACATCCACTTATTTAACAGAATATAAATTAAAGTAAATACGACCAGCAGAATTTGGCACACCTCTTCACGTTGACTGTTACTGACATACTAAATAAACATAGCACCCGAGAAAGTTGTTAATCACTACCAGGTAAATAACGAATGCATAAGTCCCTTTACGCACCCATTCTTTTAAACTGCCATTGTCTACTCATGGTATTTTTAACTTTTACAATTAGTTCATTTTGTAAAAGGGTTTTAAAAGCTTAAAAAAACTTTGATGATGCCAATTTCATTTCGTTTTATTACATTAATCAGGAATAATTAGGTGATTAGTCAAATTGCGAGAGCATCTATTAATAAGTTTTTAATTCTTCGTTAATCCGTGTTTCAAATCTGTCATAATAATTTTACTGTTTCAAGTTGAAGCTTAAGCCTCTAGACATCTTAATGACTTCACAGTATTTAATAATGAAATGGTCATGACGGGCCCACCAGGACTAAAATAAAAGAATAGTCACAGAAACATCGACTACATACCAAAACAATCGATCGACTATGTTAAACTTACAACACTCTTTCACATAACACTAACAGAAAATACTCATTCATGTTGACGTTTTCTGATTAATGAACGAATGAGGTGATATGAATGAAGTTCACTGTCAAAATGTCAAATATAAATTGACAATTCAGATAATCATACAGTTTGATTTTGTATACCGTGTCGGTTGGTCGTGTAGAAAATTATCACCAAATCAATATTTCGATTACGTCCTTGTTATAGTAATTACATGTAGAAGCAAATAGAAGATTGTGGTGAGTATTGTTTCACTGTAAACTGTAATAATATAATTGGGTATAGGTACATAAAACTTTGACACGCATGAGACGCGGTGGAATAATATTATACTTTATTTACATAGCCGGTAAAATAATGCCTAAATATCGATTAGTATGGGTTTATTTGTGTAGACATTTTCCTCATAGAGCAGTTTTATAGACGGGTATGTTTTTACCTCAATTTTTGGCTTAATAACATTGATAGTAGATTCGCGACACAGGTTTTTTTTCTCTTCTAAGACTATAATTATTCATTCAGGTATGTAATCATGTATGGTAGCCACAATGAACGACCTCTATCTAACTTTTATGTTCTTACTTCTTAATTTTTAACCGACTTAAAAAAGGAGCAGTTTGTGCATTCAGCTGATTCTTTTTTTTCACGTATTTACATCGATTTTTTTAGGGTTCCGTAGCCAAATGGCAAAAACGGAACCCTTATAGATTCGTCACGTCTAGTCTAGAGCTATGCTGTTGAAATTGGTAAGCATTAAGGTTTTCACACAAAAATAGAAAAAAAAAAACAATTCATTTTGGGGTTCCTCATACTTAAAACTGAAACTCAAAAAAATTTTTTTCATCAAACCCATACGTGTGATTCAAAAATGATATTGAGGTTTCTAATATATTTTTTTTCTAAATTGAATAGTTTGCGCGAGAGACACTTCCAAAGTGGTAAAATGTCCCCCCGCGTAACTTCTAAAATAAAAGAATGATAAAACTAAAAAAAATATAAACTAACCCAAAAAAAAAACGGTAAACGGTAATTTTCGGTGTAAACTTCCACCGAAAATTGGTTTTTGAACGAGATCTAGTAAGTGGTTTTTTTTAATACGTCATAAATCGTAAACCGCAATTTACTTTTCATTCAATCAACTCAAATATAAAAATAAAAAAAACCATTTCATTCCATAAACATAAACCTTATGCATAAACCGTGAATATCTACAGGTTTGTACGGAACCCTCGGTGCGCGAGTCCGACTCGCACTTGGCCGGTTTTTTTTTTTCATTTGGCAGAGGAAGCTCGCGCGTTGATCCCATATTCATTTTTACTAATTTTGCTTGGTACCGTAAAACGAGGTGAATAGAGGGATGCAAAGGTCAAATCGGGACAAAAATTTTGAAAAGGTTTTGAACACTGAAATAATATAATGCGTTGCCAAAAATGACTCATAATGAGTTTATCTTTACGTAGTATAAAACAAAGTCGCTTCCCGTGTCTGCGCGTAGCATGACCACCATAGAAAGAACTTTTTCTATTCTTGGTAGAATAGAGATAGAATTGTTATGGTACGCCAGCATAAAACGGTACAAATCTTTTTACAATCTTTAATCTTTCTACAATCTGTAATTTTGTCTATTATTCCATCGACAAAACCCATTTCTACGGTGGTCATGCTACGCATGCTTGACGCATTACATCTTCTAAACTAAAGCGCAACGGATTTTAATGCAGCTTTCATCAATAGACAGAGTGATTCAAGAGGAAGGTATATATGTATAAAACGCGGGTGATCCCGCTGGCAAAAGCTAGTTGTATTCAAAGACTACAATATGTGTAGGGAGTTGTATTATAATCAACGATCACTCTCTTGTTGGCATAAAACAAAGTCAAATTGATCTTTAAACATTAAAGTAAAATTAATCTCAAAAAGATGCCGCCGCGAGGAGGAACCAGCGAAATCTGGAAGTTAATAAAATTAATTTATAGTTTAAAAAAATCACTAGAAAAACACGCTTTTATAAATGCACGTAAAAACCAAAAAACTTATCGTGGTTAAAGTTCATTACAAGACCTTTCTAACAAGTCCAAACACGGCTATGATACGATATTCCATCATGGAATGCCAGTGCCTATCTTCCGGCTTCATCATCAGACCTTGAAACCTAATCGTGGTCAAAGTTCAGTACAAAACTTTTCTAACAAGTTCAAACACAGCTATGATACGATGTTCCATCATGAAGTTCCAGTTCATATCTTCCGGCTCCATCACCAGATCAGTTCGACAGTACCATATTATTGTATTGTCATCAGAACTACATGCAGTTGCCAATTTTCATGACGCTACGATCCTTGGAAGATGGTTAAATTAGTTACCTTAGATTCCATAACATAGTTAGTAACATACAGGTCGACCTAATAAAAGCGTGTTAAAAAGATGAAAATGGTACAGCTTCAAGTAAAGTTTCTTTCAAAATACTGAAAACAAGTGAGAACACTTCTAATATGAAAAAACATTTAAAAATTCATCCTCAGAGGTTAGTATTTTATTTATAATTAGCTGACCCAGCGAACTTCGTACCGCCTCAGAATCAATAAAATAATGTTGTTTTAACTTATCAGATCCCACCAACACAAAGCAAAGAGCACCAAGTACCATATACCCATGTTAGACCAAGTTATGACAAACTGGTACTTTGAACGCATAAAGCGTTTTCTAGCTACCACACACCTATGTTAGGTGAGCTCCTACCAAGTTATGCCAACCTAGTACTTCGAAGACATAAAGCGTTTTCTAGCTATCACACACCCATGTTAGGTGAGCTCCTACCAAGTTATGAAAACCTGGTACTTCAAAGACATATTAATAAGGAACTTTTTTGGATGATTTTTTACACCTTGGGTCCGAAAAACCCAAATATCATACGGACCCCTATTTTTTCTAAAATAAAATATAGCCTATGTTACTCGCAGATAATGTAGCTTTCTAATGGCGAAAAAATGTTTAAAATCGGTTCAGTAGTTTTTGTGTTTATCCATTACAAACAAGCAAACAAAAATACAAATTTTTCCTCTTTATAATATTAGTGTAGACTAGCTTTTGCCCGCGGCTTCGCCCGCGTGGATGTCGGAAATTAACGCAGGATTTTTTGTAAAATAAAGGATTTTTTCTAAAATAACAGCAGCCTAAGTTACTTACTCCTTGTTACATCAGCTAACTGCCAGTGAAAGTCGCGTCAAAATTGGTCCAGCCATTTCAGAGATTAGCTGGAACAAACAGACAGACAGATAGACAGACAGACAGACAAAAATTGTAAAAAATGTTGTTTTGGTATATGTACCGTGTATATGTTATGGACCAGGTGATTAATGCGGGCATTATGCATAATGTATGAGCATTATGAATAATGTCTAGCTCTATCGGGCAAAGTGATTAATACTATTTTAACTTCATTATTTATCACATTGCACGGTCATTATTATATTGCTACTTGATAATTGGGCAATTTGATAATAAAGCTAAATATGACGCGGTGTGAGGGCAGGGAGGGAGGCACGCATGGCGTGGCACGCTTTGACCAATCAGAGACCGCCATTATGACTTTCCTTAAGTTTTAAATGCAAAAATTAGTGAATTCTTGATGTAGAAGTTCTTGATAATTAATCCAAATAATAAGTCTAATTATTTACATGGTTTAATATTTCGTTTATTTTAAGTTAAATCACAATAACAAAAAAAATAGTAATTAAATATGGGAATTAATTTTTACAACTGTTTAATTTTTACAAGTATTGTCTTATAAATTCAATATGTTGTGCTGCATTTAGTGACAGAAACGAATCGCTGCAAAACCGACTGCACGTAGTCTTTTCTGCCCTACCCCTAGAGTGTAATTTAAAACCGCGTGGGACCGTCGGAGCCCCGTAGCGCCGGAGCCTTGACAGAAATCATGCCTACCATAACTCAAATATTGAACTGCCGCTTTAATTCTATGCCATTAAATATATTTGTATTACTCTGCCCAAAAGGTGATGGGCATTATGTATAATGCCCGGTCAATTTGATTATTTGAATAATTATTATCAAATTGCATTCTCATATTGGGCATTTTTCATAATGACCGGGCATTATGTATAATGCTCAATTTCTCACTTGGTCCATAACATATACATCCATATACACTTCGTAAAAGTGGTTATCTTAATATTACAAACAGACACTCCAATTTTATTTTTTATATAGATATTTGTATAGATATTTAACTTAGCGTGTGCAGTGCCTAAATTCATGTGAAGGACAATGTCACGGATGGTACTAAAAGTTTTATGGATCACGAATCACGATGAAATTAAAATAATTCTTTTCGTTTTTTATTAATACAATTTTACAAGTTTTACATCATTTTACAGTTTAAGCATGATTTAAAAACATATAAAACAAATATAGAAATTATAACGATGATGTTTGTTTCCAGCGCCAAAGATAGTGTTTCAAAAAAATTTACTCCGGGTTCATCATCAGAATCATACAGCGAGACTTCGACATCTAAATCCGGGGTAAATTTGAATGTTGTAACGTAGGTACCTACGTTTACGTACATTATGTCTAACAGGTTCTAAATATCTATTGTGAGACACGTTCCTGGTAGATTTTTTTGCGAAACTTAGCAACGCTACCACTAGCTTAACACTGGTGCCGATTCTGTTGTACACAAATTAAACTAACTAAACTATCTCTAAAATTCCTTACTTTTGGCTATGAGAATTGTAACGCTAATCTGCAAGGAAAAATCTCTAAATTTAAAAATTATTTTGACACGACTAAAATCGAATTTGACAATCGCGACTCAGCGTGGTATTTTTTTTTTCTTTTGGTTTCGCAACGTTGTACTTGTGTGTGCATTGCGTAGAATGAATTTTTTGAGAGACGAAGGCGCGTGCTGGGGGGCAGCCTCCACGTGTTTTATATGGAATTTTTCACTTTTGTTTGAAAAATATAAAAAAAATATTACCCACGTGTTGAGATTTAAATGTGCCGGGGTATACTAAGGGGGCCGAAAATTTCATTAATTTTGCGATAGGACACGCCATTTTCAAGATATAAGCAAAAAGAAAATAAAAAATACAGAACTGTTTTTGCACGTGAAGGCGAGGCGTTGTTGAGAATTTTAGTTCATGACCACTAGTTTTATTCCACACCTTTTTAATCGCGTTTAAAAATAGTCAGATTTAGTTAAAATAAATTATTATAGTCAAAATTTTTGGTGAAAACCGGCAAACTCAGAATAGCAAAATTGACATTTCCACTAAACTAATAACTCAGTGCAATCTTAGTGCTGTCAAACTAAAATATAGTTAAGTTGTGTCCCTTTAGTCTATTTCAGAATAGGAAATCGTCGTTTGATAGGATTAAACCAAATTTTAGTGATTTTTAGTTTAGTTTAGAGAATTTTGTGACAACAGAATCGGCACCACTAGCTACAAAGTGAAAAATAACTTTGATTTCGGAAGTCGGTGGCAAAAAACCTTAAATACAGACCCTAAGACACCGACTTCCGAAATTAAAGTTATTTTTCACTTTGTAGTGTTTTTTTTTTTTAAGGAAGTCGGTTGTTGTTATTTTTATTTAAGTTTTTTTCGACGCGCTGAATTGCACTTTGTTGGATTCTCAATGTTCGGTTCAACACCGAAAGTTGAAAATTCGGTGCGCGATAAAATGTCGTCGCGATATTTTAACGTCCGAGCTAATGTTATCTGAGAGAGAGTGGGGCATAATCCACCCAGCGGGCCAGTGCGGGTTGGTAGATGTCACACGTCTTCGAATTTTTGGTTCTAAGACATGCCGGTTTCCTCACGATGTTTTCCTTCACCGTTTTGACAGCAGTGGTGATGAAATAATTAACACAAAGTAAAGTGCCTGCTTGGGTTCGAACTCACGACCTACTACTCGTAAGTCGCGGTAATTACCACTGGGCCACCACTGCTGTCAATATTATTCCGTGCTTATCATGTATTTTTAACCGACTTCAAAAAAAGGAGAAGGTTTTCAATGAAAAAAAAAAACAGTCGAATTCGACTGTATGTTTTTTTTAATTTTTTTTTTATGTTTGTTACCTCATAACTTTTGACTGAGTGAACCGATTTTGATGATTCTTTTTTTATTTGAAAGCTGGTGCTTCCCCTGTGGTCCCATTTTAATTTGGTTCCATTCTGACAATGGAGTCCATGTGAAAACCATATGTCGTAAATATGCATTAAGTATTTGCGCGACAAATGAACGAATAACGCGATTTACTTTTATAATAGTCAAAAAATTCTACAATAAAAATACAAAACACTTTGTAATGGTTTTTTTTGAAGGAAGTCGGTTGTTATTTTTATCTAAAAAACATTCTATAAATAACAAGTAGGTATGTAGGCGATGTGAATTAGTAAATAATGTCATGGGAATTTCATATAAAAACAACCATGGTTCTAGATTGTATGGCTGTTAGACACGCTATGGTATTTAATACCTAATCATGGAAATTGTCTATGATCATTGTCATTTCAGCCGAAAAACGTCCACTGCTGGACAAAGGTCTCCACCAAAAAATGGCGGGTTGCCATCAAGATCGCCACGCTTGGCAGGCGGGTTGGCGATCGCAGTATGGTGGTAAGATGCATAGAGAACGCTGCTGCCCATTCATAATAATACGTACATACTGGTGTGAATCCATACTAATACTAATATTATAAATGGGAAAGTGTGTGTGCGTCTATTTGTCCGTCTTTCACGGCAAAACGGAGCGACGAATTGACGTGATTTTTTAAGTGGAGGTAGTTGAAGGAATGGAGAGTGACATGGCTACTTTTAATTCCTCGACTTCGTCTGCGTCCGCGATAACCGACATTTACGCGAACGAAGTCGCGGGCAAAAGCTAGTACTTAAATAAAGTATATTTAATAGAACCTCAAAAATTAAACCGATGAAAAATAACTAAAAAGGTTGATTTATTTTTGCTTCTGACGACCCGTAGCGACTGTCTAAGAATTACGAATGTCAACCGGAACTGGCGCTTTATGTGCTTTCCGAGGCACGCAGGGGTGTTTATGTAAAGATGTGTTCCCATCCAAGCAACTAACGCTACGCTTGCCGCAAAAGTAGCTTAACCTGATCGGTCAGATACCGACAAGCTACCTTGTGGTAAAAACTAGTCATCATCATTATTTCAGCCCAAAAACGTCCACTGCTGGACATAAGCCCCTAAGCATTTTTGTTGTGTAAATATCGTGTCAGTTAATATATGTCTTACTAGCGTCTGTCCGCGACTTCGTCCGCGTCAAATTTTCGCTCCCCTGACTCTTCCCGTCGCATCGAATTGCCTGCCAGTTTTCGTCCATTTTGCGTTGCTGCTCCGCTCCTTTTGATCGTATCGTGATGTTATATAGCCTATAGCCTTCCCAACACTAAAATAATTTATCAATTCGGACTAGTAGTTCCTGAGATTACCGCGTGCAAACAAACAAACTCTTCAGCTTTATAATATTAGTATAGATTAGAAATAAGTATTTTCTCTGTAATTTTTTTTGAGAATTAAAGTTCTTAAAACATAAACCATAATTGAGGCGGGTTAACGATCGTAGGTAGTATGGTGGTAAAATGCATAGAGAACGCTGCTGCCCATTCTCTAGTAAGTCCCTTAGTCGCTTCTTACGACATTCCCGGGAAGAAATGGGGTGGTGCTATTCTTTACGTCCGGCACTACACGGGTAAAAAATAAATAACATAAAATGCAAGGTGTTGATGTCAATGGAATAGTTTTATCCGGCTCATGCATTCTAAAGGTAGCGATTGAAACGGGAATGGAAAGAAAAAAAAATGTATGTCGAGTAACTGCTCTACACTAGTTACGACTTATGGTATCCTGGTACTTTGTGTCACTGTTTTAGTTAACTTACTGACTAGTTTCACTAGGTTAACTTACGGACCTTATTTTAAGAGTGAGCAGTGTACGTCGTACGTTCGGGCTAGACAGGCGCTTAAATTTGTGTAATTTATTAGGGTTCCGTAGCCAAATGGCAAATGGTTTCTGAAAACAAATTTTCGATGAAAATATCCGTTTTATGAACTTAAGCTTGCACGTGTTATTTTTTGTTACGACTCAAGTGCGTCCAGGAGTTTTTGTGTGAAAGAGTATCAAACATCCATACTCACAAACTTTTACATTTATAATACAAAAAAAAAAACTGTTAAGCGCTTTATGCACAAAAACAAATGAATGCTAGTTAAAAAGCCTATTTACTGTAGTATTTGAGAGATTAAAAAAAAATATTGGTGCATAAAGCGCTTAACAGTTTATTTTTTAATGAAAGTTACAAAAAGTGCTTAACGTCTAAGTCCCTGAGATACCACATTTGGTGTAGACACAATGGTTTTTAATTGTGTCTGTAATTACGGTATTCAATGGGTTAAAATAACAAAAATTTAACGAAATTACCAAGTTTGATGTTTTTTTTTTTTATATGACCTGCCATTTTTTTTTCTTACTATTTTAGAATAGATGTAAAGTTCGATACCTACTTCACCTAAACATAATAACATGACGTCAATAAATGTTTTGAATTTTCATGACTATGATAGGCAAAAAATGTTCTAATTTTCACCCTCCTCCTCTCTTCTTAGAACTTATTCATCTCAACTACGGAACCTTTACAGAAAAAGCAATTTAATTTAATTTCGCCACGTTTATATCGGTATTCACTTTGTTAAAAGGGCATAGCAACATCGTTATTTACTAGTAAACCAATGTTGCAATTCAGATTTAGGTCACAAAACACTTGAGTCGATTAATCCGATAACTATTTATCAGTTATCTTGAACGCGTTTCTTAACGCATTTAGTTAAAGTAAATAGTTTGCATAATAGACACTTGAAATCTATACATGTATACAAATAAATAGAATTGAAGTGTCTGTTTCTAACGTCAAAACTTTTTATCAAAAAATTTAACCGCCGAAAAAACTGAAAAGCAAAAACTAATAAAACTTTTAGTCATTTTGAGTCGGCGCTTTGAGTAATATTTGTTCATTGATTGTTTGGCGCCGACTATTATTACTTATTTTTTGCTTTTCAGTTTTTTCGGCGGTTTAATTTATTGTTATAAAGTTTTTATTTTATAAATGTTTGTGTCTATAATCTACTAATTACTACATGCTTGCAAAATAAATGAGTGAACAATCAATCATCCCCTGTTTTCCTACCCTTAGGGTTGGAATTTTCTTTCCAAATTTAAATGGAACCACCTTCGGGATATACCTATTCCAATAAAAAAAGAATTATCAACATCGGTCCACTCTGTAAAAAGTTATGCGTAGTCATACATAAAAATAAAATATATACGCGTTGAATTGAGAACCACCTCCATTTTGTTCATCGGTTAAAAATAACAGCTATTTGATAAATGCATAATAAAGTAGCGATTGCTACCACTAGACCAACGAGGCAGTCAAGACAAGAGTGAGCATGAGGTTCTGGGTTGGATCCCAGGTCGGGCAAAGTGATATTGGGTTTCTATCTGGAATTTCTTAGTAGCAGCCCGGAGTCTGGATTTGTGTCCGGTTGATGGCAATAGACTCGCCCCCTATTACATGGGACTTAAACATAACAGGCGAAATGTGGGTGTACTATACGTACACCTCTGCCCAACCCTTCGGGGAAACAAGGCGTGATGTTATGTTATGTATAATAAAGTCTATAAGGTACCTATAACAAAGGAACACTTTCCAAAAATTGTATCTGTCTGTCCGTCTGTTTGTTTGTTCTGGCGATGGCGCCGACTCAAAATTACTTAGGCTACTTATTTTTTTGCTTTTCTGTTTTTTCGGCGGTTTAATTTTTTTGTTATAATTAAAATATTGACGTTCAAACGTGCCTTTTTTGTGCCTATTTGAAATAAATGCTTTGACTTTGACAAAAGTTTAATAAATGACAGAGTTCTGAGATAACGAATATTAAAAAAAAATACAACCAAATTGTGAACCTCCTCCGTTCTTTTATGTCGGTTAAAAATAACTTGGTCCCACGTCACCTTTGTGATGAATTCAATAATTAAGTTCTAAGTTGAATAACAATTTACCTACTTTAAAACTAAACTAATTATTAGTGATAATTCTTTGTTATTTAAATAATTACTGGGTTTATCGTAAAAGTCGTTAAGTATGTCATTATTAATACATTAGGTTGTTGTTACAAATTCTCGGAATATTTTAGATAAAGTTAAATAATGTTTTACTTGTTTTAACATGTACTATTTATAATTTACTTACTTTTTATGTTTGTTTCCTCAGACCTCCGTCATTTATAAAACGACTAGGTTTTGCCCGCGACTTCGTCTGCGTAAATGTTGGTTATCGCGGACGCAGACGAAGTTGCGATATAAAAACTAGCCAAACAATCAATGAACAATAGATCACTCAAAGCGCCGACTCAACATGACTGAAAGGTATATTCTTTTTGTTTTTCAGTTTTTTCGGCGGTTTAATTTTTTGTTAAAAAGTTTTTTTTTTACTTAAAAATACGTCACTAATCAAAAGGTCAATGAATTTTAGCTAGGTCATTGACACGGTCACGGTTATCTTTGTGAGAATCTCTATTATACTTATACTAGACCTACGAAGTTGAAATTTGGCACAGATGTAGATTATGAGTAGGAGACCTCAGCTAAGAAAGGATTTTAGGAAGCTCTCCCGTAAATGGGTAAAATAGAAGGTGGAAGTTTTTATGGAAGTCCGTCAGTTTTGAAGATAGGTTCTTCTCGGAAAGCACGTTAAGTCATTGGTCCCGGTTGTCTTTTCGTGATCTTAGATAGTCGTTACGGGTTGTCAGAAGCCCGAAAGTCTGACGACCAGTCTTACCAAAGGTATCTTATTACCCAGTAACTGGGTTGTGGAGGTCAGATAGGCAGTCGGTCCATGTAAAATAGGTACTGGTACTCAGCTGCATTCGGTTAGACTGGCAGCCGACTCCAATAGGCCTATTATGGGAAAAGCGACTACAGGGGGTCTGAAGGGTTAAGGACAAAATATACCAGGACTGAGTCTAAAACAATTGATGCAGGATTGATTGACAAATGCTAAATGCCCTCCTGAATGCCAACCCTGAATGTGATGTGTTTGTTGATGAATGGAATAAAATGATGCGTGTATGTCTGGCGTTCTGTGAGAGAAAGTATGCAAGGGAGTCCACTGTTCCATATTAGTTGTTAATATACGTAATTGTATAACTTTTTGTAATTATTGTCAACGTTTTATGTGTTTCTATGTTAATTAATTTAATTGGTGTTGTACCGTTTTAATTAACTATAAATAAATAAATAAATAATAAATAAATTGATTTATTATGATCGACAAAGTACAAGACAAAAGTATACTGCCTGTATTAAACGAACAAGTAGGGGAGTATGAAAAACACGCCACCTAGTGGGCAATAAATGCAACTTATTTATGACATCTTAATCTGTTTGGTTTATACTTACTAATAGGGTCAAGTTTAATCAGCTGGCAATACTTTACCGATCTGTTGTGTACCCATATAGAAAAGTAAAGAATTAAACATGTTTTTGTCCAACTTAGTTCAAATTTTTTAATGACACTGACATGTACAATGTACATTATGACAACTAAACGACTGTTATGTTATGGTTTTTGGAAATTCGTAAAAAAATATCTATGTTTCACTAAATTTTACAAAAAACAACTGATCGATTACGGGCCATTGACCTACGCCCATCGAGTGATGAAAATAATCATTTTTGTTTCATTAGTTTACGATATCGACAGTTTGCCTTCATAATCAGCCCATATTGTTCCCACTGCTGGGACACAGGCCTCCTCTCGGTGAGAGGGAGTGGGCCGTAATCTACCACGCGGGCCCAGTGCGGGATGGTAGATGTCATATGTCTTCGAACTTTTGGTTCTAGTCCATGCCGATTTCCATCACCGTTATGAGAGCAGTGGTGATTTAAAAAAAAAATACCCGTGTGGTATGGTAATTTTATTTTAGATGCATCGCCATCACATATAATTACTAAATATAGTATACAATTGAAAAACATTTTAAAAGAGTAACCGGTGGAGTTCTTTGCCCATTCTTCGCCATACGAATCTACCTTTTGGAAGGGGCGACTTGAATTAATTATATTTTCATGTAAATGTTGACGTTCAAAAGTGCCTTTTTGGGCCTATTTGAAATAAATGCTTTGACTTTGAAATTATTTACACAAAGTAAATCGCCTGCCTGGGTTCGATCCCACGACCAGCAACTCGTAAGTCGCGGTCGATACCACTAGACCATCACAGCTAACTTTACATAGTATAAAACAAAGTCTGTTCCGCGTCTATAAGGTGTATGATCTATTCATACACGAAATATTTTAAGAGGTACACCTGTAGGTGGTAAAGAAGCTATAGAAGCAAAAAGAAAATTTTTATCTAAGGGTTTTTGAATTTTCGTAATTATTATAATTTGAAAACTGCTTGAGACGTTTTGCATAAAACCTTTACTCCAAATTCTATGAATGGCCCGTCTGACGCTGCGAGGGCGGCGACCGGACGGCACGAGCATGGCCGCGGTGTTTTGGGCCGTAAAAAATAAGAAGGAGCTACTTTTTAGGGTTCCGTTGCCAAATGGCAAAAAACGGAACCCTTATAGATTCGTCATGTCTGTCTGTCTGTCTGTCTGTCTGTCTGTCCGTCCGTATGTCACAGCCATTTTATTCCGAAACTATAAGAGCTATGCTGTTGAAACTTGGTAAGTAGATGTATTCTGTGAACCGCATTAAGATTTTCACACTAAAATAGAAAAAAAAACAATAAATTTTGGGGTTCCCCATACATAGAACTGAAACTCAAAAATGATTTTTTTCATCAAACCCATACGTGTGGGGTATCTATGAATAGGTCTTCAAAAATGGTAATGAGGTTACTAGTATCATTTTTTTGTAAACTGAATAGTTTGCGCGAGAGACACTTCCAAAGTGGTAAAATGTGTGTCCCCCCCCCCGTAACTTCTAAAATAAGAGAATGATAAAACTAAAAAAAATATATGATGTACATTACCATGTAAACTACCACCGAAAATTGGTTTGAACGAGATCGAGTGAGTAGTTTTTTTTTTAAACGTCAGAAATCGTAAACCGCAATTTACCTTACATTCAATCAACTGAAATATAAAAATTAAAAAAAAAAATATTTTTAAACCGAGAATACCTACAGGTTTGTACGGAACCCTCGGTGCGCGAGTCCGACTCGCACTTGGCCGGTTTTTCTTAAGTGCGTCAAATAATTTATAAATATTAAATTCTGAAAAAAAAAATATTCATTAAGAAATTTTTTTTTTCGTTGCTGTAGCTTCTTTACCACCTACAGGTGTACCTCTTAAAATATTTCGTGTATGAATAGATACACCTTATAGACGCTAAGATCTTTTATACTACGCAATGGATTTTAATGCGGTTTTCATCAATAGACAGAGTGATTCAAGAGGAAGGTTTATATGAATAATACGGGGGCAAAACCGCTGGCCAAAGCGAGTCTAAACTAATATTATAAAGAGGAAAGATATGATTTTTTGTATGTATGTTTGTAAGGTATAAACTCGAAAACTACTGAACCGATTTAAACAATTCTTGCACCTGTCGAAAGCTACATTATCACCAAGTAACATGGGATTTATTTTATCCCGTAAAATGCATAGTTTCTGTGAGTCACGCGGACGAGCCGCTGGTAAAAGCTAGTCGTATTTAAAAAACACCTTTTCTTTTCCATTGGTTTCAGGTCATTACATTTCGAGTGTATGCATTGTAGCTTTCTTTTAATAACATTCTACGTATGAATGGTGTAAAGTGTCTGACACACCTCAATGATTGTAGTGACCTCGTTGGTCTACTGACTAGGTTACGACCGGTATATTTATTTATCTTATACCTTTAAACTAGCAATTCTTGTATATATATATATAATCTGGATCTCTGAAACGGCTCCAACGATTTTCATGAAATTTAATATACAGGGTGTTTCGGGGCTAATAAATCGATCTAGCTAGGATTCATTTTTATAAAATGTCGTTTTATTTATGTTTTCAATTACCAACTTTATCGATAATCAACTTGAACATAAACTTATTATTTTAAAAAACAATTTACCAAAAAATACCGAGCTTAGCTCGGTCAACCAGATATTTTGTATTTACATATGCTTTATTGTACACTAGAAAATACATATTGTGGAGTCATTTTAAAAGGTAAAATTTGACGTCTGTCAGTTCATATGAAAGCAAATCGTAAAATTACTCGTATCGGTCATTATTACAATAAATATGTAATCGTAATTGAAAAAAGTTTAGCAATTGTGCCGTTCTAACAAAACGAAAAAATATATTATTTTATGCCCGCCGTTACAAGGTTACGTTGTTGAATTTTGATGAATTGTCAAATGTTACCTATTAAAATGACTCCACTTTAATAACAAGAACATTTAACACAAAAAACATACAATGGGCGGCCTTATCGCTTTCTGCGATCTCTTTCAGGCAAAATGGACAGTGATTATGTGGACATACAAACGGGGTTGTCACTGGTGCAAACTAAAAATACAATTTATTATAATAAACACGTAGATATAATGATATACATCCATACTAATATTATAAATGGGAAAGTGTGTGTGTCTGTTTGTCCGTCTTTCACGGCAAAACGGAGCGAAGAATTGACGTGATTTTTTAAGTGGAGATAGTTGAAGGGATGGAGAGTGACAAAGGCTACTTTTTTTCTGTTTTAAGTGGCTGGGGTGATCTTAGAAAAGTCGTGCTTTTCCCATGGACAATTGTATGTAGGATGGTCGCGTGTGTCCAAAGCCCAGAATCTTTACATTCTATCCCAAATGGAAAGACATATAATATCGTCTACAGTAGCGTATTAAAATAACATTCTGTTCCGGGTTCTCTTCTGTGTTCTAAATCAGGAAAGGGGAACCGTGTTACCCCGAATTTAACGCGAGCGAAGCCGCGGGCAAAAGCTAGTACTAATAAGCTAAGAAAATAAAACACGACTACAGAATATCACAGCTACAGTATTCGTTACTTAGTTCTGTAGCGGCATCTGAACCGCCTGCGTCTACGCATTACACTGACAACAAAATCGTGTATCAAGCAGATTTTACCGCGCAACTAGCATATACAGGTTTTTTTTTACCAGTGCGCAAATTGTTTCTGGTGGTTCAGTATCAGCAGTAGAACACATTTCAACTATTTTTTCAATACTTTTAAAAAAAAAATTATCCGACCTTAAATCAGTAAACTGTGGACACCCTACATATTTCGTAATATGATATCGAGAATAGGAATAGGTCAGTCACCGCGCGCCGGATTGGGTACTTCGAACTTCTTAGAATTTTAACCGATCGAACAGCTGGTAGGTACTTGTAGCTACGCCCGGTCGTTCACCATCGCCACCGTGCCGGCGCCGCCGCGACCATAACAACCAGTTTCAAAATAAACATCTTCCGTTAACGATAACTTAATTTTTTTGTACTAAGATACATCAAAATAAAAATTGCATGGTTATTATAACTTGTTTAAGTTTAATTTGTTAAAATTTGCGCACTGGTTAAAAACTTATCCTGTATACAATGTTCCGACATCAACCGTCTGGCAGTTGCCCAGCCGTCTGGTTGGAGGGTCATTTTTTGTGTTGGTGGGAAATCGTCAAATGACGTCTCCCTCTCTGGGTGGAGCTGAAAAACGTGTCAGACTTTTACTGACTAAAACCAACCCGTGTTCCTATGCCAGGGTCACGGTAATTCTTTTGAACAATTCCGGGACTCTGACAGGGTCACAGGATCCTGCCTTTTTTTCGGAGGTTCAGTGAACCTCTCTGTTCTTTACACCTGGAAAGTTCGTGTTATCTTTGAGCTCCTTATGTTGTGTGTTGACCTGCACGATTACTGACAAATGCATACACTGACTGGACAGGTCCACTCAATCTGTGTGGTTCTTTCCTCAAAACACCATTTTAGACACCGATCTACATGGTCTTCACATGATGTGACCAAGAGAGAACAAGAGACCTCTGAGTTTGTTTCGACCCTTCTTCTCAGAGTGTAAGTAATGGATGCGATATCCTTTACAATGATTCAGATTTTGATTGATAGTTTGTTTCTTAATGTGAGAAAGTTGCAGGCCTTGTAGACTGTAGGCAATTTTCTATTTTAATAGCTTCTGCCCGCGACTTCGTTCGTGTCAAATTTTTGCTCCCCTGACCCTTTCCGTCGTATCGAATTACCTAGCAGTTTTCGCTCCTTTTGATTGTAGCTATGTATGTGATGGTATATATTACATACTAGTCTATAGCCTTTCTCAGTAAATAGGCTACCCAAAACAAAAATATTTTTTTAATTCGGATCAGTAGTTCCTGAGATTACCGCGTTCAACCAAACAAACAAACAGACAAGCAAACAAACAAGCAAACTCTGCAGCTTTATAATATTAGTATAGATTAAGTTCCTGGTGCTTGTTGACAGGCATACACTGTCCTCCCATACCTATTAACACCGTAATTTGAAATCGTTGCAAAACCCAACTATTTTAAAAGAGTAACCATATAGTTTCTTGGCGGCTCTTCTCCATAGGAAACAACAATTTGGAACCGTGCAGGTTTATGTGAAATAAAAATATTTTGATTTTGATGATTTTGATAAGTCTGCAAGGCCTAAATTGTTCTATTTTCACTGTTCTAACCAGACATCAAACCCTCTATAGTTAGCAGTGGCGCTTGCTACCACTTTACCAGCGGTTATTCAACTTTTTTGTTGACGGAACCCTTTTGGAAAGCGAAATATTTGACGGAGCCCTGAAATAAAGAAAAATTTGTTTAGTACTTTGTTTTAGTAGCTGCATAGGTCGAACATTCTGTTTCGCAGAAGGAAGTTGTTGAGAACTGTGAAAAATATTCATCACGGATTCTGCACCAAAAACCATTTAGAGGAATCATTTTGAACAGTGACTCCATACTGGTGTCTGATGACATTTCTAAAACGATTCATGTGTGTCGGTTGACATACTTTCGGGCTTTTGTAAGTTGGGTAAAATAGTTATTTGTTATACAAGAGTGCAAAGTTGCTTTTTAACCGCGTGTTCAATTTTGATGACCGAGCAAGCGAAGGATTCTAAAATTGAATCACGAGCGCCGCGAGTGATTCAAAAATCAGAATCCTGAGCGTTAGCGAGGGAATCAAAAGAGCACGAGGTGAAAAATCTTTGCACTCGAGTGCAACACGTAACTTTTCATTCCACCTCAGCGAGGAAAGAGTATTTTTAATCTTCAATATCTGAGTGGAAAAGCCGTTTTTATTCTCTAGACTCTAGAGAATAAAAACGGCTCTCGCTCTAGAGTCTAGAGGATAAAGTAAATTGAATTTAGAACATCGTGTGCACTAAGTTTGTGATAGTGCACACGATGTTCTAAATTCAATTTACTTTATCCTCTAGAGAATAAAAACGGCTTTTCCGCTCAGATATTGAAGATTAAAAATACTCTTTCCGAGATGGTGGGATGAAAAAATATTTTTAATCCCTAAATTCGTGGAGCCCCCACAGAGGTTTTACGGAACTCTAGGGCTCCGCGGAGCACACTTTGAGTATGGCTGCACTATAGTAACGAGGTTGCAGTTATCCTGGCTATAAATAGCAACGAATGTCCGCCGATAGACTGCTTCTATAATAAACTGGACAGGTGACATTGTGAGGATAGCTAGACAATGGACGTAACAGGACGATGACCGGAAATGTAGCGTCTAGCTAGGAGACCTATTTTCAACTATAATTCAGTTAGGACAAGTTTCATAGACTGCACTTTAACTTCTTTTAAATAAGTACCTATTGAATTGCGAATTTGTTTTTTAACGTTTTTAACCAACTTCAAAAAAAGTCCACCTTTTTTTGAAGTTGGTTATCAATTCGACTGTATGTGTTTTTTTTTGTTTGTTACCTCATAACTTTTAACTGGGTGAACCGATTTTGATGATTCTTTTTTTATTTGAAAGCTGGTGCTTTCCGAATGGTCCTATTTTAATTTGGTTCCATTCGGACAATGGGGTCCATGTGAAAACCATATAAGTCTTAAATTTGCATTAAGTATTTGCGCGACAAATGAACGAATAAAGCGATTAGATTAGTGCGGGATATAAAAATAAAAAGATTTTACAAAAAAAAAAAAAACAACCGACTTCCTTAAAAAAACACTACAAAGTCAAAAATAACTTTAATTTCGGAAGTCGGTGGCAAAAAAACCTTAAATACAAATCCTAAGACACCGACTTCTAAAATTAAAGTTATTTTTGACTTTGTAGTGTTTTTTTAAGGAAGCCTTTTTTTTTGTAAAAATTTTTTCATAACCATAATATACAATAATAATTTTATGCACCAAAATAAGAACACGTAAAACAAAGTAGTATTGTGATGATATACTATACTTTTTACGTTTTTTGCAAGTTGTATGTCAGTATCAGGACGGCAACCAGTCAGTTATCATTTAAGGTGAAAGTACGAGAGCATATTCGCAAGAAGTTGGCAGAAGCAGCCCAGCGCTGATTTGTTGGGTTTGTTTTCTCCTCTACCGATCGTTATGTCTCCAGACAAAGTTCATTTTCGTTAAATGGATGTATGTATATATCTATATGTATGTATGTATTTATTATTCATTGTTTTTCGAGTTATCTATCCCTTATGTTGCACCTGCCATGATTTTCTCTGCATCACCCTAAGGTTGACTGGTAGAAAATACCTCAGGCATTAAGTCCGCCTTTGTACAGTAGTTTTACTTGTGCATAAAGTTTTAATAAATAAATAATTGCGTAACCTACTATCACTAAGAATTGCTTTCATTTAAGAGTGTTCAACAACATTCATTGCGGTATTTAGGTTGTTGAGCCGAAAAATTTTTTTTTCACATGTGACGCAATGAATTAGAAATTATTTTCAAAATGATTCAGGTTCTGACTGACAATACGTTACGCAATTAGCGTGAAGGTTGTTCGTTGATTTAAATATGATTCACATCCGTAACAAATATTTAATCATAGAAAAAAAGTTAAATTTTAAAAACACCGACTCAAACAAAAACCTCTAAACAGTAAAAAGAAAAATGTATTGGCCGTTTAAGTTAAAATAACAAGTTGTAGGTAATATTTTGATCTCAGCCATTATTAGCCCAAAAAATATACTTCGTATACAATTTACGAATCTTTTTACAATTATTACACGCATAATTAGTTTCCCATGTTCCCACTGCTGGGAAACAGTCCTCCTCTCTGTAAGAGGGAGCGGGTCGTCAGACATCTTCAAATTTTTGGTTCAAAATCATTACTAATTTATTCATACTAGGCTGAGAGTCAGCACGTTTTGAACGTCAAAGTTACATAAGCCAGTCCCCCAAAACGCCCGCCCTTCACCACTTCCTAGTGCTTTAGTTGGGAAGAAGAAGTGGTGCAACAAACTGTACTAGTTCTGGGACGTGCTAGTCTCCTCATGATGTTTCCTTTCACCGTTTTGAGAGCAGTGTTGATTAAGTAATTTACTTACTAAGTGAAGTGTGGTGCCGGACGTACCGAATAGCACCATCGTTTTTCTTCTTTTAGGTGTCGTAAAACTAAGGGACTTGCTAGAGAATGGGCAGCAGCGTTCTCTATGCATTTTACCACCATACTGTGATCGCCAACACGCCTGCCAAGCGTGGCGATTTTGGAGGCCTATGTTTAGCAGTGGACATATAGCACCGGGTCCGAACCTACAACCTAAAACGCGTAAGTCGACAATAATTACTGCAAATTATTCATGTTTTGTTTACCTATACTATCTATACTAATATTATAAAGCTGAAGAATTTGCTTGTTTGGTTGAACGCGGTACACTGAGAAAACTGACAATCATAAAAGAGGTGAATTCAGCTTAAAGTATGATGAATTCACTCAAAGGACGGAGCATAGTGATTCACCAAAAAGAACGATGATAATACTGATGTTGATGATAACAGTATTTAAGATGATGTGTCACCATGGATTTAGTTTTAGTTACCTACTATTTTTCGATGCCTTCCTCATATATCCAGTTATATCCTATTAGTTTTCCTACAATTTTTCGGTGACTTCCTCACATATTCAGTTATGTCATACAATTTTTCCAACTATTTTTCGGTGCCTTCCTTATATATCCAGTTATATCCTATTATTTTTCCTACTATTTTTCGGTGACTTCCTCACATATTCAGTTATGTCATACAATTTTTCCTACTATTTTTCGGTGCCTTCCTCATATATCCAGTTATATCCTATTATTTTTCCTACTATTTTTCGGTAACCTCCTCGTATTTTAGGTTAGGTCCTCTTACTTTTCCTACTATTTCCTCATATCTCTGGTTATAGCCTATTATCTTACGGAGGTCGCCCTCAATAGGAGGATTGTGTTTTTTAATAAACCAATTAATATCTCTATAATACACCAGTGATTAGTTGTAGTTCTACTCATTCTCCATCAGTAGGACTACAACTAAATACTGGTGGATTACACAGAAATTGTTTGGATTATTAGAAATCACAATCCTCCTATAATTGAGGGCGCCACTGGACTTACATGATCCCCTTATTTTTAAGTATCCAATATTGGTTCTTTCCTTTTAAATATTATTAGGTGTGAGCTCAACATTAAAAAAAACTGAAGAACCCTAAACTTGAACCTTAAAAAAATGGAGAGTAAGTAAAAAAAATAGAAAAAAGTACCTTGGCAAGAATGGTAAGAAGGTGAAAAGGGATGTATGTATAAATTAAACAGAAAATTGAATGGTATTTTTATTTCCATAGTATGAATGAATAATTATTATATACTCTAAACATTTATATTCAGTATAAAAGAAGACTGTTTTGTTTAGAAACATCCTCGCCTTAATGATTACAGTATCTATTTGTCGGTCATTATAAAGAATCATTATATACATTATGTTCAATAATTCTAGTTTTTACAAATTAAAATAAAGGTTGAGACGAGTAGAAATTTAATTTACAAAAAATAACAAACTTTACATTAATGTACCTATAACTAAAACATTTTTGCCCTTAAGGTGATTGCTTCAGGGTAGCCGTTTTTTGCAATTTGCAGGCCAGTGCTAGGTTGTATGTTAATTAAATTTTGCACGCGGGTGTAAGTACATAAGTTGTACTACATACGTCTTACACCCGCGTCTAACATTTCAATCAAAACCTAGCACTGGCCTGCAAATTGCAAAAAACGTAAGAAAATTTGAATTTCGCGGGCTACCCTGACGCTTTCACCTTAAAGCTGCATACAATAAATTGGTTATATTATTATAGTAAATATCTATTTTCAAGTAAAGTGCTACTATAAACACTCCGATGAGACTAATCTATCCCTCATACAAATACTTTACTTTAAAATCTATTACTAAAGGTGAACGCACACTTTTCAGAGCCGAAGGAGGCGAAAGAATCGAATTTTAGAATTACTTGTATGAAATCCTATGGAACCTCGCACACTTACCGAATCGGACGAATAAGGTCGTACGATTCGGTGCGGATAAGTGTGCGAAGTTACATTGGACTTCATTTAAGTAATTCTAAAATTTGATTCCTTCGCCTCCTTCGGCTCTGATAAGTGTGCGTTCACCTTAAACCAGCTATTGGTGCTGGCTCATACCATTACTTTATGCGGACACCGTTATCGGGCCGTCTTTATAGGATATCCTAAAGGGATATCCGATAAATACCGTAACTAAGGGTAGATTACTAGTTGAGCGCACTCTGCTATAAAAAAATAACTGCCCTTGGACTCTGCAGTGCCTCAAACTAGCAACGCCGCGTACGGTATAAGTACATAATTAATAATTATGTGAACGTTTCCAAAAAAAATTGATATTACTGGATTCAAAATAAAAACACCTTAAAAATGAGCAAACGAGTTAACTCGTTTGCGCATTTTCAAGGTATTATAGCAGCGACCGTAAGCCGTTAGAATACCTACAGAATTTTGAAATTTTTACTCTAGGTACCATCTACTTGTAATATATGACGTGTTACCTCGCATTAGAGTGAGCGTGTTAGGACACGGAGAAACGGCATTTTGGCAAGGAAAGCACAGATAATCATTACCACGTTTAACTTCATAAGAATTGTAATGAGAATTAAATTCAATAGTTTCAAACATACAGCAACGGAAAAAAACCTCTTCAGTATCTGTCACCAAAATTGCATCAATTTGGCCAAAAGTGGGTAAGAATTGTTCATCATCTATATCTACAGTAACAATAGAGTTCCGCTGCCATATAACACCAGCTATTGTAGCGGAAGTAACCGAATATTTGAGGACAACGCCAGTGCCGAGAGAAAACTTGACAGTGTCTCCTGAATTTAATGCAGATTTTTTTCCTAGTATTTTTGTTGTAGGTATTGTATTTTTCACAAACAAGTCATTGAGCATAAGTTGACATTTTATTGCTAGAGTCTTGCAAACATTGACTCGATTAAAAGATGATCTAGCCACTAACTTAGATACCCTGTGCTTGGCTTCAAAACGCATAGCCCACATGTTACGTACGGGGCCGAACTTCATTAGCATGGTAGGATAATGAGTCAGAAAATGAAACTTTGGCTGCAGGGGTGATTTTGTTAGCTCCGTGTACAATTGATTAAATTCTGCTATTATAACCCGGAGTTGAATATTGGTGTCACTGAAGACCCTATGACTTAATAACCTGTCGGTGATTTGCCGCAACATAATGTATAATTTCCATACTTTATTTTCTAAAGGAATGTAAAACCCGGCTATTAGGCTGAAGTATCTAATAAGGGTAAGCATTTCTGATGCTGAAGTTTTCAATTTTACTTTCGAACCTTGGACAACTAAACAATTACTTGGTTTTGAATTCCTATCTGGTCCATAATCAAATGAAATTATTCTTTGTTGCAATACTGAGATCTTTAAAAGACCTTCGGCAAGGAAGTGGTTTATGACAAAGGTCATTACATAACGAGCTACACCTTCTAATATATCATGCATTGGGTCTACTGCTACATTTTGAAATAAATCAAATCCTGTCACCTTAAGCCAACAGCATGATTCTTTAATGCCCGTGTTAGGTGTATCGTTTTCTTGCAATTGAGCGTGGTATGAAGTCATATTTCTAAGCAAGTTACTGTTTTCATATAGAGCAGTTTGCAAACCTTTCTTGTCAATGTTACAGATTCTGCAACACTTGTTAGCTGAAAAACTTTCAGTAAACCCGAGAATTGAATTCAGGCCTAAATTATCGCCAGTTATAGCAACAACCTTCAATTTTACGGTTCCTTTAAAAAACTTATTTTCTATAAAAATTCCTTTGTTTTGCAAGTAATTCAATTCCTCAATAACAGGGTCAAAAATAGCTTTGTTTCCATATTTAGTTTTGTCAGCAGAATGGCAAATAGCTAACAGCAAAATGTTATTCAACAATGAAAATAAATGTGGTGGGAGTGCTGGCAAGGAAACACCACCAAGCTTATGCACCCCAGCGTGGCTCCCCAAAGGATTTCCAATTTCAAAATCATCATAGTATACTACTAAAGGAAGAATAATGCCCGACGCCTGCGGTGTACACATTGCCAGCCATACAGGTCCCTGCATTACATTTTCTAGACACATTGGCCTCATCGGATTTTCTTCACGGATTATTAAATTACCCCTTAGGTGGTTCAAATAATCCGTTACATCTTTCCAAATAGTGTCAATGGAAAAAAAATTCTTCAAAACCTGGCGAAGTTGTATTACTTGCATTGTACGTGGCTTGGTGTGTAATGTTAAAGTGTTACTCCTTTGTGAAATGTCAGGACAATAACCAACGATTACTTCATGTGGTGGTATAAAAGAACCTAATAAATTCAATTCTCGGAATCTCAAATATTCTGAACGAAACGGAAAAAAGATGCCCTTCAAAGCTGTGTTGAACTTATGAAGTCGTTTATTAATTTCGCTTCCAGACATGCTTTCCTCATCAGCTAGCACAGGGCCGAATACGGACATTAAAGACGGTGCGATATTGTCAAGAAGGGTTTGCAAATGACTAACCATAGCTTGTACAGACGATCGAGATACAGAGGGATTTACATAGAGCGTTGAAATAAATTTCAAAACTTCTTTATGAATAATACTATCAGCATTATCAAGGACTTCCGGTTCACTATCAGCTTCAATGTATATGTGCTCAGTTGCTACTTTGGTAGTCTCTGTTTCACACATAGGAACTACGCAAGCCTCGTTTGAGGTGGATGGCAAATAACGAGTGTTTACTTTATTCAAATGTTTTAAGTTAACATGTTTTTTAAATTGTCTAACGTCCGTGAAATACCGGTAGCATGCGTCTTCACCACATTTATAAACTCCAGTAATATCAATTTTTTCACATTCTTTCCTTATGTGGGTAATAAGTGAAGAAAACGTGGGAAAAGTCCTTTTACAACTGTGACACTTCATCTTAATTTAAATTGTGACTCCGAGAGTAACTAATATCTCCTTCACAGATTGTGACATACGATCGTACGATGTTTTGACTTTGTAAAAACCAATTTGGATAATAAGCCAAATGTTATAGCTTTCAGTAGGATATTTAGCCGCAGTAGCATGAAATATTTTAAAAGTCACATCAACAGCCTCAGTTAGTGTTGTGAACTTGTAAAACGTATTGTCACATACTGTGAAGGAGACACCTGACTGGCGGCACCAAATTATAAATGGTTGGAGGCTAATACCTAGGTTTTGAAGCTTTTGGCGACGCTCCTCAATTACCACTTGCACGTCTGCGTCATCATCCACGATGGTCACAAATCCATCCAATATCTCCGCTCGTGAAGCTTGCCAGTCTTTTCTAGATCGACGGGCAGGAGGAATATTAAAGAGACAGCCGAGTAGCAATATCGCTGCTATTAATTTTGTCTCCGGTTGTTCATCTGGAAAGAAAATAATAATAGTATATTTGACACAACACATCATCATTAACTGAGCAAATAGGGAAAAGTATCAGAACAAAATAAAATCTATCTATATAAGTAAAAATGAATTGCCGAAATGTGTGTCCGCCCGCCCGTTACTTCTGAACGACTGCACCATGTTAGATAATTTTTAAATTCTTTTTTGTCTATATATTTTATAACGGGTTCACCGACCCAGGGAGGTCGAGCACCTAGAACTATATAACAGAATCATTTCCTTACCGTCACAAATTGCCAATGTATCAGCTATTTTTCGACGAAGAAACGAGTCCTTTGTGGTGTTAAGCTTCTGCTGAGCAGCTTTTAGTATGTTTTCCGATGAAGCATCCAAGGCGTCGAGGCCCCCGGATTTATCAGGGAACAGTGCTTCGTAGTCATGAGTCAGGAGTCGCCATCCATCACTTGACTTCAGGATAGGATACTTATTGAAGTACTCCTGTAATGTCCCTTCCTCGTAGTACAAGTACCGGAGGCGAGCTCGCACCGTCTCCCGCCACAGGGCACTGACCTCCTGCCACGGACCAGCTGAAGGACTTGACAGCTGCTCTAATGCTGACGCTACGTCCTCCACTTCACCTGCACACAAAAATTAAAACGATTAATAATTAGTACAATGACAATAACGGTTCTTAGATTCAGATATTTTGTAATTTGTAACGAAAATTTATACTAATTCAGATATTTTTCTCAATAATTTTGTTCTTGATAATTTAATTCAATCTGAAAACATAAAATTTCTTGAAAAGGAGTTACCTTCTTTAAGTCCGGTCAGGTCGATTCCAGCGAGTGGAGGGGTGTCTAGCCTAGGACTGGACTTGGAGCGAGAACGTGACTTGGGCTTTTCAATAAGGCCCAACGAAACTAAATGCTGCCGTCGAGCCCTTCTGGCGGTGACTAACCAGCCAGAGATATTGTGCTTAGCCTGGTAAGCATCAGCCGGCAGGTACGGCGCGTAGTATAGGGGTGGTGACTCCTCTTTAAATAATCTGCCAATGTCGTAGGATAGAGCAAGCAGCTGCGAATCTGTCAGAAGTACCGGGTTTTCGGCCGTAATGAGCTTCTCCATAAGCAGCTTGCATAAACGCCCACGCACGTTTGAGGGTAAGGTGCCCGTTTTCTGCCCAATTGCTATTATTTGTTTTCCCTCGACTGATGAATTCAGTATGGTATTCACCTGAAACACAAATAGTATAAGTATGGCATTACAAACTAAATATGCAAGGTAAAAGTTAAAAAAAAATGTCACTAAAATGTTGAAAATACAGGTTCAATACCTACCTTCCATTCAGTATAATGATCAGTTGGAGTCGGTGCCAGTCTAGGCATCATGCATTTAGTTGTTAGTTATAGCTGTCACCAACTCCAAATATATTACTGATCTTTGTGACATATAGTATAGCTCCTAAACGGCCGTCCGTACACACATACAGGACAGGACAGGTACAGACGTTAAACTTATCTGTTTACGCCGGGGGTTAACAATATTGAATGTCAATTTAAATTCCTTATCAAAAGTACAGGATAATAGGCAATAACTTACTAAATTGCTCCCGGTGGACTCTTGTCTAACTGCTTCACCCACTGACGACGACGAGTCCAGTGGTATCACCAGTATGTCACCATCCTAAAATAATATTTACTTTGAGACAATGTTATAATAGTACATGTAACAAAAAGGTGTGATAATATGAGTATGTACGGTCAATTAACCTCAATAATCGTTGAAATAATCACTAAATGTGTCCGAGTGCGACCGTTAACTAACAGGCTATAGCTAGCCCTAGCCGGAGATAACTCAAGGGAAGTGTTATATTTTTTTACTAGTAATCGGTTCAGCATTGCAGGTGTGAACGGTCCTGCCCTCGTCCCTTGATCCGGCCCTGATAAAAACTAATCGATCAAGATCAGGACTGATCCTGGTCTCAAAGAATGTCTATACCAAATTTTGCATCGGTTCAGTGTCTTAGGTATGAAAATGTGAAAAGGTCCTGCCCCAGCCGACAGATAGACAGACAAACTTACTTTCGCATTTATAATATTAGTATGGATGTAATTACAAATTAATACATATTGCTCTTGAACCAAAAAACAGTAAGTACGAGTACTTTTCTACAATTTTGCAGAACTTACCAAATTTTCCTGGTTAAGTCCTGCTTCGCAGTCTTGGTTGAGGATTGAGCTTTGCAGTCTTTCACACGGTGGCAGAGGCTCTAAGTTACAAGGTAGACTAGTTAACAAGTCATTCCTCAGGACCTCTTCAAAGAGTGATGAATTGTAGGAGTTATCCTGAAATTTAACAAGAAATTTAAAAAGGTAATAATAATGTACTTAGTTGGTAAACTAACAAGACTGATGAAAAGTTATGATTTTATTCCACTTTTTAAATAAATACTGCACCGGTTAAATTGTTAGGTATCTTAAGAAGACTTTATAAGTAGGTACCTACCTACCTACATGCAAGTAGGAGAATGTGCATTTAAGCGACGCAGGGCATGTGTAAGCAAAAAGTTTAAAACAAAATTTACTTTTTTGAAATACAATTTAACATGAAAACAAACCATATCTTTTGGTTGGTCGCTTTTTAACATGGCCAGAGCTGCTTCAAACCGGAGTCTGTCCCCTATTTGAGGGAACATACTATGTATGTCTTGTTTACTAAGCATCTGCATTGTTGCGATATCAATTCTTTCAGCTGAAAAAAAAAGGTAAATTTAACAGCGCCCTGATTGCAGCTGTGAAATGCACTACGTCGCATCGACTTTATAAAATGTAGGTTGGTAGAGCTCGTCTAAGCTGAAATGACGCGCCCCACTACTTAAATTTGTATACGTACACTACGGTAAATGCGGTAGTGGGGCGCGTCATTTTAGTTTAGACGCACTCTACCTATTTTTTTTTTTTTGGGTTGCAGTTGCACATCGAATCTAGTGTATAATATAAATATGAACGTATATCTAGGTAGGTGGGTAGGTACCATACGACAAGACTATTCTTGGTTGGAGTGTACAGCGGCCAAAAAAGTGTTATTTTCGCAAATCGTTTATTTTCTCGATTCTATAGTATGTAACACCTAGAAAGGCTAAAAGTGTCTGGGTGTTTTTTGTCTCCGACCAACCGTTTGTCGTAAAAACGATGTCGAAGGGATCCATAGGTAAGGTTATGTTAGAACTGTGACCTTGAAATTGGTCGCGAAATTTTTTTAAGTATATTTTCATAGTGCCTCTAAGACGACACTCTGACCCTATTCTTGCTAGAAATTAGAATGTGTGAATGTAATTTGTGAGCTCATGCTAGCAACTTACTAGGTAGGTTTGTCAACTTACTTTCAAAACGATCGATGTAGCGTTCCAAATTCCACTTCTTCAAAAGATCACGCGTAGCCATATCCATTTTTGCACTGATCAAACACGTTCACTGGCACTAATGGAATTGTTATTGCTATTAATTAAACGAGTCAAGAGTCGTGACTTGCCGGCTGTAGCGGTGAAATACAAATGGCCGACCGAAATGGCGCGGCGGCGGAATGAAGTGAGAGAGGGAGACCTCATTATATAATGCCGTCACCTTAAATTTGTAGGACATCATTCAAATGCTACTCATAAATGGGTCTCTGTAATAATAATTTAGTAGGATACACATAAAATAATATGACTATATTATTGAACTTTGATGCTTACTCTAAAAATATGAGATTATTTAATCGTATTATCATAGGATTCACATAAAATAATATGACAGTAATATTAAAAAATGATGCTTACTTTAAAAATATAAGTTTAAAGCATTATAATTTAATATAGTACATTAGGGGGAGGTCATCGTATTTTTAGAGATACTTCTTCATATTAAACTATGAAATCTATTTATATTACGGTGACTGTCATTGTGTTTTTTAATTAGAATCTTATTTATAATTATCATACTAATTTATGGGACAGTGGACCATTTTCTATTACATTGTGTTATTATTTGAAGAAGACAATGTTATTTCATAATTACAAATTTTTACGATGACAAGTATCATAATATTGCATTATTTACCCAAAAAATTCGATTCCATCTTAACACATTTCAGTTCTAGCGTAATATTTACTTATTATCAACATATTATAAGACAACGCATCTATTTTAAACCAACGTCACGATATATTAAGATTATGCCAAAATGACATTTTTCTCAGTGTAATCTCAGTAACTACTAGTCCGAATGGAAAAATTCTTATTATGTTGGGTAGCCTATTTATTGAGGAAGGCTATATAACACTTCTCTAAGATCAAAAGGAGCGGAGCAGCAACGAAAAATAGACGAGAACTTGCAGACAATTCGATGCGACGGGAAGGGTCAGGGGAGCAAATATTTGACGCGGATGAAGTCGTGGGCAGTAGCTATTAATTTATGTCCGTATTGTCATACATTATATAGTGTGCATAATTTATACCGTCCTTTATCATGTCCTTTATTAGAACAATCATAAAGTAAGAAGAAATATATTTACCATAATATCTCATTATGATTGATCACTCTCATAACTAACTGAACAATAATAATCAGGTCTAAAATGTTCCCACTGTTGAGACAGGCCTACCTCTCTGTGACACGGAGTGGGCCCAGTGTGGGTTGGTAGATGTCACATGTCTTCGAATTTTTAGGATTCCGTAGCCAAATGGCAAAAAATGGAACCCTTATGGATTCGTCATGTCTGTCTGTCTGTCTGTCCGTCCGTATGTCACAGCCACTTTTTTCCGAAACTATAAGAGCTATGCTGTTGAAACTTGGTAAGTAGATGTATTCTGTGAACCCATTAAGATTTTCACACAAAAAAGAAAGAAAAAATTTTGGGGTTCTCCATACTTAGAACGGAAACTCAATTTTTTTTTTTCATCTAACCCACATGTGTGGTATATCTATGGATAGGTTTTCAAAAATTATATTGAGGTTTTTAACATCATTTTTTTCTAAACTGCATAGATTGCGCGAGAGACACTTCCAAAGTGGTAAAATGTGTGTCCCCCCCCCGTAACTTCTAAATTAAGAGAATGATAAAACTAAAAAAAATATATATGATGTAAATATAAATATAAACTTGCACCGAAAATTGGTTTGAACGAGATCTAGTCTTAAACCGCAATTTACCTTTCATTCAATCAACACAAATCGCGTGAAGAAAAATGCTGACCACACTACCGTGAAATATTATCATAATAATAAAGAAATTGTCCCATCAACACAAATAAAAAATAAAAAAAAAACATTTAATTTCATAAACATAAACCTTATGCATTAACCGTGAATACCTACAGGTTTGTACGGAACCCTCGGTGCGCGAGTCCGACTCGCACTTGGCCGGTTTTTGGTTCTAGGACATGCCGGTTTCCTCATGATGCTTTCCTTCACCGTTTTGAGAGCAGTGGTGAAACAATTTACATAGAGTAAAGCCCCTGCCTTTTTTTGCCGTCGGAATTTTACTGACTAAAACCCACCCGTGTTCCTTTAGTTGCCTATATGCCATGGCCACGGTAACTCTTTCGAACAAATCTCGCGAGCCTGGAAAGCGCCTGCCTAGGTTTGAACCCATGACTCGTCATTCGCAGCCGTTACCGCTGGCACTGAGCCACCATTGCTCTCGTTTGAAAATTTATTGACTACTAGGTTTTGTTAGTGGCTTCGCCCGCGTATTATACTTACAAACCTCCCTCTTGATTCACCTTGTCTATTGGTGAAAACCGTGTTAAATCTTTTGCGTAGTTTAAAACATCTAAGCATGTAAAGAAGATTACACAGGTCAACATTTTGATATAAGAAAAAACACGAAAAACGCTATAGTGCTCTGGGGGTTTTTCAGGTCGCTGATTACGGTGAGTGGGCTGGTTAACCTTCATCACATCAGGTTCAAGGTCATTTGAAGGTCAAAGTGACATAATGCGACCGAAAAAATCTGAAAAAAATCATGCGTATGTTTTTGAGGTCCCTCGGTCGAAGTTGGTGGTGTAATTTGCAGTCCAAGTCTGTGAAAAATAAGTGACTTTGCCCACTCAAATTCGGCAGGTAATGATAGGCAGGTTTCTGCAAAATGGGCAAACTTGTGAAAAATTCTATATAATTTGCCCGCTGTCCAAATTGAGGTTTTTAGCACATAAATATCCATTGTCTTGATATTATCATATATTGTATGCAAAGAACATTACGTTTATCATTGATGTAGCACAACTACAAATTGAAAGTAATATTATTTACAAAAATATTTAAAGTGGAATAGAAAATTGCAAGAAATCTGGGCAAAGTTGCAAGGTTTGACGGTAATAACTGTACCAGTATCATATTAGTAAGGAAACATTAATTTCCATTTCTGCTCCTTTTGGTGCCGGACGTAAAGAATAGCACATCTTCCCGTGCATGTCGTAAGAGGCGACTAAGGGACTTACTAGAGAATGGGCAGCAGCGTTCTCTATGCATTTTACCACCATACTGCGATCGCCGATCCGGCTGCCAAGCGTGGCGACAGTGGCAAACAGCCCTTACAGGCGCCCTATGCACAGTAGTGGACGTCGTTCGGCTGAAATAATGATGGTGATGAAGAATTGTCGTAAAAATAAACAACAATAATATCTTAGGACAACCAACACAACGTTATCTGATCCCAAACCAGGCAGAGCCTGTACTATGGCAACCAGACAACTGATAAACATACTTATACTAGCTATTGCCCGCGGCTTCACACGAATTAAATTCGGGGTAACACGGTTCCCCTTTCCTGATTTAGAACACAGAAGAGAACTCGGAACAGAATGTTATTTTAATAAGCTACTGTAGACGATATTATATGTCTTTCCATTTGGGGATAGAATGTAAGGATTCTGGGCATTGGACACACGCGAACATGCTACATACAATTATTGTCCCTGGGAAAAGCACGGCTTTTCTAAGTTCACACTAGCCACTTACAAAAAAAGCCTATGTCACTCTTCATCCCTTCAACTATCTCCACTTAAAAAATCAAGGCAATTCGTCGTTCCGTTTTGCTGTGAAAGACGGACAAACAGACACACACACTTTCCCATTTATAATAGGTACTAGCTTTTGCCAGCGGTTTCGCCCGCGCTCGGAAATTATCCCGCGGGAACATACTACCGGGATAAAAAGCCTATGTCCTTTCTCAGGCTCTAAACTATCTGTGTACCAAATTTCATTTAAATCGGTTCAGTAGTTTTAGCAGGAAAGCGAGACAGACAGACAGAGTTACTTTTGCATTTATAATATTATTAGTGTGGAAGTGTGGATTAGTATTATAGATAAATTACACCCAAACATAGAACAAATGATTGTGCTCATCACGCAAAGATTTGTCCTGGGTGGGAATCGAACCCACGACCTCAGTTTTAGCAGTCAGGGTCACTAACCACTAGACTAACAGGCCAGTCAGTAACAATAACATTCGTTCTATTGTTTCAGATCACAATGCAGGTATTTCTGCTGCTCCTGTGCGCGGTCGCCGGTGTGTACTCGGTGCCGCTGCAGGGCGTGGTACCTCCTGGAGTAGATCAATGTGGATATGAGGTAAGTCGATAAGCTCTACGTTTGGGTAATGCGGCAAGTATACTTAGTTTTTTTACCGACGAGAAAAGAGGAGGAGGTTCGGGGACGTCCTTAAATTACGTGAGGGGTTTAGGGGGGGGGGGGGGGGGGTCAAGCCAGTCCTCACTCTATCTCACGTAGGGGAGAAAGGGGTATTGGCAAATATTAAGTAATTATTGTTTTTTCCGCAAAACAAAAAAGTAATATTGCGAGTAAACCGGGTTTATTTAAATAATTAAAACATATTTTTCCACTAAAATATAGCTAAATCCTATAAAATAATACTTTCGCGTTATTGTGGTACAGTAGCCTCTTGATTTTTATGCTGCCACCGGTCAGCCAAGCTAGCCAAACGCAACGCATATATTCAACAAAATAAGCACAAATTAACGTATTTACACTAAATTGCGCATTTTGAAAAATTACACGTGAGAGTGTGGGATGCCAGGTAAGCGAGATTTGTTCGGAAGAGATACCGTGTCCCTGGCACAGGCAACTGAAGGAAGGGTGGGTTTTAGTCAGTAAAAATCTGACATGCCTTCCGCGCCACCCAGAGCGAGAGATGTAATGCGATGATTTCTCTCACACAAGAAAAAAAAATCGAACCAAATCTCCCGACATGTCACCAAGGGTGGTGGGGGGTTCGAAAAATCGCCAGTATTGCTTTACGTAATGAATGGACGCCCCCTTCTCATTTTAATGCTTTTTACACGCTTTATATTAGCTTCACTTGTATGTTTGTTTGTATGTTAGTATGTTTGTTTGTAACCGACTCCTTATAGCGCGATTTTGACCCACTTTAAACGACCAGATTTCATTCAAACTTTGCACACCTGTCAAAGACCGATGACAATGCAATAATTTCATAAATTTGTGCCATTATCCTTGCCAGGGTTACCAGGACAGCAACAAAACTGTCTTCGAAAACTCCGCTGACATACGTCACAAACTACGATGACATACTTCTCAAAATTCGAAACACCCTAAAAAATTGAAAATAAATAATAGTTTAAAAAATACTAAAAAACACGCTTCCATAAAAAAAAAACAAACTAAAAAGTAGAAAATAATGGAAAAAAAGCGTGAGATGCCTGGTGCTGGTATTTTTTTATTGATATCAGGCACCCCACGCTTTTTTCCATTATTTTCTACTTTTTAGTTTGTTTTTTTTTTATGGAAGCGTGTTTTTTAGTTTTTTTTTAATTTATTTGAAAGGGTATAATTACTTCGAAATTGGCCCTCATCATCTGCCTAGCCTTTTCCCAACTATGAGGTCAGCTTCCAGTCTAACCAGATGCAGCTGAATACTAGTATTTTACATGGAGCGACTGCCTATCTGACCTCCACAACCCAGTTACTGGGTAATACGATACCCCTTGGTAAGACTGGTTGTCAGACTCGAGTTTCTGACTACCCATAACGACTGTCAAAAATGTGCAGATAACAACCGGGATCAACAACTTGATGTGCTTTCCGTAGCACAGAGCATCACGAGTTTCTCCATAAATTCGTCTATTCTTGTATAGTTCATCATCAGAATCATTTCAGCCTTAAGATGCCCACTGCTGGACATAGCCTCCAATTTGAGGGGTTTGCAATAATCGCCACGCTTGGCAGGCGGGTTGGCGACCTCAGTATGGTGGTAAAATGCATAGAGAACGCGGCTGCCCATTCTCTAGTAAGTCCCTTAGTCGCCTGTTATGACAGGCAAGTGAAGAAATGGTATGGTGGTATTCTTTACGTTCACAAACACACGGAACATTCTTGTATAATATTAGCAGTCAAATAACCCATTAATAATTTGCAAACAAAGTTTCTACACATTATTAAGTTTGGCATAATAATAATACAGAGTTGTTATCAGAGTGCAAAGTTCAAAATGTTATCACTCTCAATATTTACAATAACATTGCTTGTAAATAAAACATTATTACTTCAAATGGATTCTAAACAAAACAGAATCGCGCCTGTGTTCTGAGGGAGCAGGCACAGGTCTACAGATGTCACTGTGTAAATTTGAACATCGCTACTTTATAATCTGTTAACTTCTTTTCTTGTCGAGAGCAGCAGTGGATCAGTGGCTCCGAAACTTACGAGTTGCAGGTCGTGGGTACGAACCCAAGCAGGCACTTTACTTTGTGTAAATTATTTCATCACCACTGCTGTCAAAACGGTGAAGGAAAACATCTCGTGAGGAAACCGGCATGTCTTAGAATCAAAAATTCGAAGACATGTGACATTTACCAACCCGCACTGGGCCCGCGTGGTGGATTATGGCCTCTCATCGATAGGAGGCCTCTGTCCCAGCAGTGGGAACATTATAGCTGCTGATAATGATATTCATGGATACAAGATGCCATATTTAACGGTAGTATTTTCCTTGCGACTCACGAGTTTAAACCTGTATACTTCTGATCTTTCAGAGTTGTCACCCCACACCAGCTGGTATGCTCAACGTGCACATTGTACCTCATACCCACGACGACGTCGGCTGGCTGAAGACTGTTGACCAGTATTATTATGGCAGTGAGTATAACATTACATCTAGAGCTGATTATGATGGTACTCTAAAGGTTGTCTGCAAAAAATGTCCTGACGTACAGACGCCAACACATCAAGCTACTACAATCTGTCAGATTTCTTTGATAGATTTTCGACTTTATTTCTAGAGCATTAGGTTCAAGGTTCATTGGGAAAAATTGACAGTTTCGGGTAGCTTGACCTGGTGGCGTCTGTACATGCCTGTTGTTTACATATATAACCTCAAGCCTTTTCCCATGGGTGTAGGCAGAAACTACAGAACGCCACCTGCTACTTTTTGTCCCAGTGCCACGTCCATTTTCACATCCAGGCGGGCGAAGTCGCGGGCACAGTTAGTGCATTAGTTAATGTAAAATATAGCAATTTGTTTGACTCCTATACAATGCATATTTTATTAATGAAAGAGTTTAGAATTACATGCATATTCCCGATTGTTATCGAAATGTAAAACATTAAATATTTCCTGGTATTAACTTCGTTTGTTTCAAAATGTTTCGGACACAACATCGAAGTCAGTTTATTTTACCTACTTACCTGCTCCGAGAAGAAAGGCCGAACCAAAACCAGAGGTCACAGTCTCTTTTAAACGCCAGACATAATCTTGTTCACATCATGTGAAGACCATGTAGATCGCTGTCTGAAATGGTCTTTTGATGAAAGAACCACACAGATAGAGTGGACCTCTCAAGTGGTAGTTTTGATATACACTGAATTTCCCTGGTTACTTCAAAATAGTGATAAATGATCTTCACATTTTCAGGTCGAAACAACATCCAGAAGGCTGGTGTCCAATACATCTTGGATTCTGTTATTAAAGAACTCTGGGAAGATCCGAAAAGGAGGTAGGTTTGCAACTCAGCTTTTTTCGAGGGAAAATAATATAATAGAGGGTCAAATTAAAATAACTAGTGGGACTCTGCAGACGGCTAGTGGGTAGGCACCAAAAAATGGGGTGGCGCTATTCTTTACCATCCGGCATCACACGAAATGTTCCTTGATATATCCGGCAATTGTGGATGGGTTTCGGAAATTCTTTGTTTAATAGATAGGGTATGCCTCAGGGGTGGTTCCATATATATTTTGCTGGCAAAATGCTGGCTTCGCCCGCGTGGAGGTCGGAAATTATCCCGCGGGAACATACTACCGTGATAAAAAGTAGCCTATGTCCTTTCTCAGGCTTTAAACTATCTGTGTACCAAATTTCATTTAAATCGGTTCAGTAGTTTTAGCAGGAAAGCGAGACAGACAGACAGAGTTACTTTTGCATTTATAATATTAGTTTAGATTTAGATAATATTAGATTAGATAGTTTAGAAGTTTAGATTTAGCTTGCTTGGGTATTTTTGGCGTTAGCCTCAATAATAAGTTTTTAATCCACATTGTGTATCTGGATGACATTCTACTGTTGCCTGTCACTGTGTATTTCACACTATTTGTTCGTGGATGTGTGATCATCAATATACACCAATACCCTGTTATATGTAGATCTTTGGCAGTTATAATATCTTAGGACAACCAACACAACGTTATCTGATCCCAAACTAGGCAGAGCCTGTACTATGGTAACCAGACAACTGATAAACATACTTATATATTTCTAAATACATACATATTATAGATAAATTACACCCACACACAGAACAAATAATTGAGCTCATCACACAAAGATTTGTCCTGGGTGGGAATCGAACCCACGACCTCAGTCTTAGCAGTCAGGGTCACTAACCACTAGACTAACAGGCCAGTCAAAATTATATATTTACTTCCACAGATTCATCTACGTTGAAACAGCGTTCTTCTGGAAATGGTGGGTCCGTCAGCCAGATAACGTTCAGCAGAAGGTGCACAAACTAGTTCGAGAAGGAAGGCTTCAGATGGTGGGGGGCGCCTGGAGCATGAACGATGAGGCGGCCGCTCACTACCAGAGCACTGTCGACCAATTTACGTGGGGACACAGGTGATTTTGAGGAGTTCTTTGTCGTTTTTGGGGCAGTTTCGCGTGTTTGTCGATGGTTTTAGGTCGTTTGAAAATGGTTCTAGGTCGTTTAAGAAGAATCCAGAAGATTTAAGCGGGATCCTGGATGTTAAAAGCCAGTTTTTTCTAGTTGTTTATCTTTTTTTAAAATATTTTTATTTAATGAAATTAAAGTACAGTTTTTAACCGACTTCAAAAAAAGGAGGAGGTTATCAATTCGACTGTGCTATCCGAATGGTCGTATTTTAATTTGGTTTCATTTGAACAATGGGGTCCATGTGAAAACCATATAAGTCTTAAATTTGCATTACGTATTTGCGCGACAAATGAACGAATAACGCGATTAAATTAGTGCGGAGTATCTACCACAACTAAAAAGTTAAAAAATAAAAACTTTTTACAAAAAAAAAAAAACAACCGACATCCTTAAAAAAACACTACAAAGTCAAAAATAACTTTAATTTCGGAAGTCGGTGGCAAAAACCTTAAATACAGAGCCTAAGACACCGACTTTCGATTTTTTTTGTTTTTTTTTAAGGAAGTCGGTTGTTTTTTTTTGTAAAAAGTTTTTATTTTATATTTAATGAAATTAAAGTACAGTTTTGTAACTTAATTCTAAACTCGCCAAACTTTTACGTTAAATGGCGAGAGGCGCTTTTTATAATAACAATGAAACTTACATAACTAAGACTTACATAAACACTACTTATACATTACAATACATTGCGCTCTGCTTGCTATCCTGTAAAAAGTTTTTATTTTATATTTAATGAAATTAAAGTACAGTTTTGTAACCTAATTCTAAACTCGCCAAATGTTTACGTTAGATGGCGAGAGGCGCTCTTTATAATAACAATGAAACTTACATAAACACTGCTTATACATTACAAGACATTTAGTTCTGCTTGCTATCTTGTAAAAAGTTTTTCAATTTTGTTTTAAGTAATCCTTTACAAATTTTTACTTTTTCTCGTAATAAATCTATTTTGTTAAATACTTTAGGTACCAAATACTTCGATGTTCTCTTACCATAATATTTTATTTTTTTTAATCTTTATTTACAATAATTTAGGGATTTTTGTACACATATGTGACGATGCCAATCCCATCGTACTTTTACATATTGTTACGAGCTGGGGTTCGGGATAAATTAATTTAAACCAATTTACCAAAACACACAACACAATTTAATTAAATAAACACAAATATCGTAACTACAAGAAACGTCACTTGGAATCGCTTGTACTGTATCACTCGAATCGTATTCGCTCGCTTCCGAAATCGAACTGCCTGTCGGCCCGACAATCCGCTATTTATATCCCGAGCAGAACATTCTCGAACATTCGACACCACCACAGCGTAGAAGCTTCTAGTAACTTCCGTTGAACTGTTTAATCCCACTATTCGACAATAGATGGCAGTAGCGTCTACGTACAATTTCGTGTAGTACTTGCTACTCAATAACAGATGGCGTTAGCGTGTCATTTCCAGTAGTTTCTAACACTGCCCCGTCCTTAGATGGAATTAGCGTGATGTTTCTAGACTTTTCGATTTACGTCACACTGCCCCTTTCTGAGACGGAGTTAGCATGATGCTTCTAGACTTTACGATCTACGTAACAATATAATCACTTAATCATAAACTAAAGAAACTAACCCTAGTCACACAAAACTTAATCTAATTTATTATCTAATAAAAAGGTATACAATATTTTTGCTGCTTCACAAGTAGGCTTAGCTAGAATACCGTGGAACATTCCAACATCCATTTCCGATTTGTTATCTGTGCCTGTAAGTATCTAAAGTGTCTTTAAGATGAAGTCTCGGGAAAACGACTGATTTTTTACCATCTAGGAGACTTTTTGATGATTTTCAAGTACTCTAAAAGGTAGATTCAGATGTCTTTAGCAGGATCTTGAAGACTTTCAGGAGATTTTGAAGGTACTTAGAGCTACGTCGACCCGTTGGTCCAGCCATGCCTTTAAACAGTCGTTATGAGTCGTCATAAGCCAGAAAACCCGACAACCAGTCTTACCTCACCACAAGGATCCAGCAGAATATCAGCGTCAGGTATATTTGCCTGACACATGCTGAGCTGGACTCCCATTTGGTGCCACTTTGAGACGCACACCGCACTTTTGTATTCTACCGCACGTTATTTTCATTTATATTTTAATTTGTGACACTAAGTGTCATCATCACTATTTTATGTCTTCATTTTTTTTTCTTGTTGTATTTTGGCACTTTGTACCTACTTAAGCTAAATCGTAATCACGTTAAATTATTATTTAATCGTGCTTTGTATGTTGTTATGTCTTTTGTGTGCACCAAATAAACGATTTATCTATCTATCTATCTACCTAGGGGTATCGTATTACCCAGTAACTGGGTTGTGTAGGTCAGATAGGCAGTCGCTCCATGTAAAATACTGGTACTGAGCTGCATCCGGTTAGACTGGAAGCCGACCCTAACATAGTTGGGAAAAGGCTAGACAGATGATAAATAAATAAATGTCTTAGGACAACCAAAATAGGTAGAGCCTGTACTATGGTAACCAGACAACTGATAAACATACTTATTTATTTCTAAATACATACATATTATAGATAAATTACACCCAGACACAGAACAAATGATCGTGCTCATCACACAAAGATTTGTCCTGGATGGGAATCGAACCCACGACCTCTGTCTTAGCAGTCAGGGTCACTAACCACTAGACTAACAGGCCAGTCAGTGATGATAACAAAGAGACGATTATTCGATATTCTGCACATTTTTTGGTCTTCCTCGTAATTGGGTGAACTGTTGCTATGTAAATCCATATTGGACACACATTATTAGCTTTATGCAGGCATCGTTAACTATTTGCTAACGAGGTCAAACTAAGACAATAACTGTATGTTTTGTGACTATTATACTATAGCTGTACCTATCAATTGTACTGTTTTTTTGCTATAAAAATAATGTTTATTTGCGTGAATAAATAAGCCTGCCTAAAGATCGAAATATGGGTTGGATGTTTGTATGAAAGTCCGTCAGTTTTGAAGCTAGATTCTTCATATTGTAAAAAAAAGAAAAAAAGTAAAAAGTAATAAAATGTGTGTGTGTGTGTGTGTGTGTGTGTGTGTCGTGTGTATGTAGTAATATAATTGTTTAAATAATTTATATGTATCTCAGCGTTTTTGATAATTCTACTACCGAAGAGCTGAAAAAGGGGACGAAGTTGTCTAGAAAGTCCTTTATTTTCAAAGAAATCATAATTAAATTTATTATTTAGGCATGTAAAGAAAGAAAATACGTTTATTTGCGGTAAATATGACGCAAAGAAAAACTGAACAGAACAAAAATATTTAAAAAAAGCTGGGGAAAATATGCGTCACATCCACGCAAAACAGCCATCGCTCAACATAATACTGCGACTCTATGCGAGACAGAGCCCCAGCGCTGGTTTTCAGCGACAACGGTGCAGCAAATCATGACTAAAAAGAAGTAACAATACTAAATCTTAAATAAAAACTAACACAATATTAAAAGGCAAATAAAGAGAAAAAAAGAAATACAATTTTAAAACTTAAACAAAAAAAAAAAACAGTATTAAAAAGTGGCAACATTTCGCAAAGAAACTAACGCAACAAAATTTCCGACATCCACACGGGCGAACCCGCAGGCAAAAGCTAGTAATGTTATATATTTCTTTCAGAAAACTGAACCAGACTTTCGGCTACTGCGGCCGTCCCCGCGTTGGTTGGCAAATAGATCCGTTCGGCCACTCCAGAGAGTTCGCCTCACTCCTGGCTATGATGGGCTTCGATGGTCTGTTCCTGGGCAGAATTGACTACCAAGACAAGAGGACCAGGCTCCAGCACAAGAATATGGAGATGGTTTGGCGAGCAGATGATGTTTTGGGTGAGTTCCCTTATCCCAATATATTTGTGGTCGGCGCAACATGTCTTTTTCTTCCACACTTCTCTATTAGTCGCCATTTCAGTAGTCACCCCCTTTCTATCCATATCATAATTCACACAGTCCATCCATCGTTTCGTTTGATCTCCCTCTACTCTTATAGCCATCGACATTCATACTCAATACTTCCCTCACGACATTTTTCTCATTCCTCTGTATCATGTGACCATACCATGACAACCGATTCCCACACAACTTTTCAGTTATTGGTGCCACTTTCAGATTTCCTCTTATGTACTCATTTCTTATTCTATCTATTTATGTAACACCACACATCCTTCTTAACATTCTCATCTCAGCTGCATGCAATTGCCTTTCATTCATCCCTTTTTGAGATGAGTATTCATGTTTTAGGTGAGTAAGATAACATATTAAAGTCAAAACATTTATTTTAAACTTGCTTCTGCCCGCGACTTCGTCCACGTTAAATTTCTTGTTTCCCCGACCCTTCCCGTCGCGTCGAATCGCCTACCCGTGCGATTTTGCCCGTTTTTGCAACATATTTCATTACTGCTTCGCTCCTCTTAGTTTTAACGTGATGTTATATAGCCGATAGCCTTCCTCGATAAATGGGCTACCCAACAAAAAATAATTTTTCAATTCGGACCAGTAGTTCCTGAGATTAGCGCGTTTAATCAATCAAACAAACAAACTCTTCAGCTTTATAATATTACTAGCTTCTGCCCGCGACTTCGTCCGCGTTAGATTTCTCGTACCCTTCCCGTCGCGTCGAATCGCCTACCCGTACGATTTTCCCCGTTTTTGCAACATATTTCATTACTGCTCCGCTCCTCTTAGTTGTAGCGTGATGTTATATAGCCTATAGCCTTCCTCGATAAATAGGCTACCCAACACAAAAAGAATTTTTCAATTCAGACCAGTAGTTCCTGAGATTAGCGCGTTCAATCAAACAAACAAACAAACTCTTCAGCTTTATAATATTAGTATAGATTTGCTTTTACAAGTTGCTTTCGTCCGCGCGGAATGTAGTACCTCAAAAATACAGCTTCCAAATGAGAATATTATCTTGTTAGATATTTTTTAGACTGTGATTTTTGATTCAGTAATCGGCTTTTCGCCCCGTGTGGTGTCATAAGAGGCGACTAAGGGACTTACTAGAGAATGGGCAGCAGCGTTCTCTATGCATTTTACCACCATACTGCGATCGCCAACCCGCCTGCCAAGCGTGGCGATTATGACAAACCCCTTGCTGAAATGATTATGGTGAAGATAATTTAGGACAAAGGAAAATCGTTCAAAATCTTGTCGCAGTCTCACCTCGGCGAAATTCAAATGTCAAAATCTTGTCAACGATGTATGGACATTCGAAGTATTTTTGACATATTGAGACTGAGATTAAACTGTGAATGTTCTTAAAATTACAAGCGTCGTCTCTCAGGACGTAATATCGTTTCAGTGTTTGTCTAATGAATAAGCTCCTTTTTTATATTTGTCGAAAATATAAATACGAGGTTTAGGTTACTTAGAATAAATGCTGTGGAAATGCGTTCCTTGCGAAGCATGTGTGGTGTGACTATGAATGATAGGCTGAGGAATGATGTGATAAGAGATCGGTGTGGTTTAAAAGAAGATGTAGTGACAAAAATTGAAAAAAGTATGCTTAGATGGTTTGGTCATGTTGAGAGGATGAATGAAGGACGGCTTACAAAAGTTATTTACAAGGCAGATGTGAGTGGAAACACCGGGAGGGGACGCCCTAGGAGGACATATAGTGACCTTATTGGTGATGTTCTTCAGAAAGGTCAGGTGCGTAGTACTCGCAACCAAAAAGGTTCATACAATTGGTCATACACACACGCCGTGTGTATGACCAATTGTATGAACCTTAAAGAGGCAAAAGGACTGTTTAGAGATCGTAGCAGGTGGCGTTCCGTGGTTTCTGCCTACCCCCATGGGGAAAAGGCGTGATTGTATGTATGTATGTATGTTTAGGTTACTTGAATTGGACTGCCAATTCTTTTTAATTTATTGTCAGTTTTTTTTTTTGGAATATTTTTGTTTTTGAATTGCAGTTTGTTTCAGTTGTTCTAATTTTATGAACTTCTAACCCACATCAAAACCAAAACATTATTTGAGCAAATTGGCAGCATTTGCTCAAAAATTTGACTAAGTTAAATACTTTTTACTACGTAGGTATGCTTTTTTAAATGAAAGTCTTATAAATTGTATAGATGTCTGCCACAAAAATACAATGTATTTTTTACATGCCGTGTAGACGTTAAAACAATTCTTAAATATTAGTTATTCACAAAACATTCGCCGGTTTGAGCTGGATTAATCAAAATCAAATGATAAAAATGTAACCACCTCATTTATTTATTTGGTATAAAATAAAAGTAATTTTTCATATAGTGCAATAAAAGTTATAGAAAGCTGTAAAACACGTCTTTAAAATCACGTAAATCGTAAAACAATCGTCACCTGTACACGATTGTTTTACGATTTACGTGAGTTTATTGATTGTTTTACGATTTACGTGAGTTTATTGATTGTTTTACGATTTACGTGAGTTTATTGATTGTTTTACGATTTACGTGAGTTTATTGATTGTTTTACGATTTACGTGAGTTTATTGATTGTTTTACGATTTACGTGAGTTTATTGATTGTTTTACGATTTACGTGAGTTTATTGATTGTTTTACGATTTACGTGAGTTTATTGATTGTTTTACGATTTACGTGATGTGATTAAATGTTAGTTTCTATCATTCACTACTTTTACAATACATTTAATGTTAGTTATCCAAGTCCAAGTACATATTATTAAACCGCTTTTTTTTAGGTCGACCTGTATGTAACTAACTATGTAATGGAATCTAAGGTAACTAATTTAACCATCTTCCGAGGATCGTAGCGTCATGAAAATTGGCAGCTGTGTGTAGTTCTGATGACAATACAATAATATGGTACTGTCGAACTGATCTGATGATGGAGCCGGAAGATATGAACTGGAACTTCATGATGGGACATCGTATCATAGCTGTGTTTAGACTTGTTAGAAAAGTCTTGTAATGAACTTTGACCACGATTAGGTTTCAAGGTCTAATGATGAAGCCGGAAGATAGGTACTGGCATTCTATGATGGAATATCGTATCATAGCCGTGTTTGGACTTGTTAGAAAGGTCTTGTAATGAACTTTGACCACGATTAAGTTTTTGGTTTTTACGTGCATTTATAAAAGCGTGTTTTTCTATTGTTTTTAAACTATACATTTATTGATTATTATAGTACAAAATTATAACATATGTTATATTTCTATGTTTTCAGGTAAATCATCCGACATATTTACCGGCGTACTTTACAACACATACTCTCCGCCTCCTGGCTTCTGCTTCGATATCCTCTGTTCTGACGAACCTATTATAGATGACCCTAACTCTCCCCTATACAATGTGGAGAACAAGGTACAGTCATATTTTAATTTTTATATAAAAATTCAGGGTATAATTTGAAATTAAGTTGGTTTTCTTTCAGGGTAGGGATGGGCAAGTGAAAAAAATATATCGATATTTTAAACAGTATCGATAATTATCGAGTGAAAAATATCGATATATCGTCAGTTTTCGCATGACTATTCATACATATTCCCAAAGAATTCAAACTTCGTAAAAAAGAGTCATCAGATTTGGACATTAGGAGCACCCTCTGTTTGATGTGCTCGCCTGTCAAACAGCTTCTGTTGTCGGGTACTGTCAGATTCACGGCTGAACGAGTATCTAATAACATTAAACACGAAACCAAAGTAACGTTAAAAAAAAAATCGAAATGGATACGAATTCGATACTCTAAAATAAATATCGATAATCGATATATCGCGATTAAAAATATCGACGATGTATATCGATAAATGTATGGAAAAATATCGATATTTTGATATATCGATATTTTTTGCTCATGCCTGTTTCAGGGTATAAGTGTGATCTTGGATTTAAGTTGTAAATTCCAGGGTAGTTAGCGAAAATCAAATATTCTTACGTGTTTTGCAATTTGTACTTGTGGTTGTACGTTGAACAAGTTATGATTCGCAACCGTAACAAACGTGGCTTTCATCATCATCACCACCACCACCACCACCATCACCATCACCATCACCACCACCACCACCACCACCACCACCACCACCACCACCACCACCACCACCACCACCACCACCACCACCACCACCACCACCACCACCACCACCACCACCACCACCACCACCATCATCATCATCATCATCATCATCATCATCGTCATCATCATCATCATCATCATCATCATTTTTGCCGAAATACGTCCACTGCTGGACATAGACCAGAGCACTATGGCTTCGACCGGTTCTGTGCATTTTTGGGGGCATTTGCCATAATTGCCACGCTTGGCAGGCGGGTTGGCGATCGTAGTATGGTGATAAAATACATAGAGAACACTGCTGCCTATTCTCTAGTAACTCCCTTAGTCGGCTTCTACGACACCCACGGGAAGTAATGGGGTGGTACTATTCTTTACGTCCGGCAATGTTTCCGGTTGATGTGGTTTTTCAAAATTATAATCCTTTAAATCATCAATACAACCCTATGAGTATAATTCCATTTATTGACATGTAAAAGTGTATAAACCTACTTACAGTAAATTATTTATAAACGGCTGGTGGACACTTCCCGTGACCCAAGGGCTGGTTTTTACCTTGGCCAGAGGCTAAGCATTGCCATACAACGTGGTAATGCCGCCAGTCTCTTGGGTACATTACCAGTCGACAGCGATGCGGATGACTTTTCGATGCAATTTTTTTTTATTTGTAAATAGTTTTAGTTAGTTTAGGTTGTATTTTTTTCCTTTATTAATTTAAATATGTAATCCATGAAATAAATAAAAATACTCATCCCCTTACAGTAATAAAATCATTTATTATTAATTACTTTTTCATGAAATAGTCATTAAATGGAACTAAACGAACTCTCGAGGTTGTATTGATGATTTTAGTCATTATAAATATGTATCATATGAATTATATTTTGATCATGTTGATTAATCACAACAAGACACTTACCTGCAGATTGCACCATCACGTAAGAAAATTAGAATTTCGCACGCTATCTTAGACCTTTCACCTTTTAAAACAAAACCCGTTAAATTATAATTCTATTATAATTATTCTATTCTTTATACAAAAACTGACTTTACAGCTTATATGTACTTAAAAGCGGAAGATACGGCACGCTCTAACATCGCAATCACTGCTGAGGTTAGTCTCGGGGCAGAATTACAAGCAACGAAACACACTATGATCACCGTTGGATACTTATAGTTTCGATAGACTTGGCTCTACTGAGCCAAGAGTCCTACTGGACTGGACTGGGTGCTGCGCGATTAAATACCGTATCTCCCACGTTTTCAGTTTATCTAACTTTTCTACCGAGTCTGTTCACAATTATGGAATACTAGCTTTTGCCAGCGGCTTCGCCCGCGTGGAGGTCGGAAATTATCCCGCGGGAACATACTACCGGGATAAAAAGTAGCCTATGTCCTTTCTCAGGCTCTAAACTATCTGTGTACCAAATTTCATTTAAATCGGTTCAGTAGTTTTAGCAGGAAAGCGAGACAGACAGACAGACAGACAGACCGACAGACAGACAGAGTTACTTTTGCATTTATAATATTAGTATGGATAGTATGGATAGTATGGATAGTATGGAAGTATGGAAGTATGGATAAACCTTACCTTTGTCGAAATAAAAATCATATTCGATTGTTGAAAGTTGAACTAAAGTAAGGCCTCTTTTGTAGTAAGACATATTTTTGGCTTTTGTTACTCTGGTAATATCGACGTTATTGCTTCAACTTTAAAGTTTAAAATGGTATAGCAAAATTTTGTCCCTTTTCATTATAGAGTATACTTTTATAGTGGTATCAATGCTAGGTAATTACTGTAATTATAACATCACGACTTGTTTCCTTCAACGGTTAGGCAGATGTGTACCTATAGTAGACCCACATTTCGCCTGTTATGTTTAAGTCCCATGTAATAGAGGGCGAGCCTATTGCCATCAACCGGGCACAAATACAGACTCCAGGCTGCTACTGAGAAATTCCAGAAAGGAAAATTCTGTAACATTTTTCCCGACCTGGGAATCGAACCCAGGATCTCATGTTCAACAGTAGCGCTAGAGCAACGAGGCAATCGGTTATTATTAATGTCTTAATTTCGTCCCTTTTTTAAATTCATCGGTTAAGGCCCAGTTTCTTAAAAGGAAAATTATTTCAAAGTTGATAAACTGCTCATTGGTTGAATACACTGTCAAATAATATTGGCTGGCCATACTTGACCTGATGACCTGAACCCCCTGACCTGTGATGGCCGTTTTGCGTGGATGTGATGCATCTTTTCCCACGCCTCATTTTCTGGTCTCTCTGTGTGTCATGTTTGCCGCAAATAAACGAATTTTCTTTTTTAACCGACTTCAAAAAGGAGGAGGTTATCAATTCGGATGTTTATATATGTTTTTTAATGTATTTTCGGCCATAACTCCGTCATATATAAACGGATTTGCAAAATTCTTTTTTTGTTCAAAAGCGGTCTATTCTGAAATGGTCCCATATAAATTTCATATAGATCTGATGATGAGTTCCGGAGACAGACACCGGAACTCTTTAAAAAATGACGGCAAAACAACCGCGATTTCTGCTATCGCATTAGTATTCATTGTTTGTTTGGAATTAGTGCGGGTCGGATACCAAAACTAAAAATTAACAAATTAAAACCTTTTTACAAAAAAAAAAAACAACCGACTTCCTTAAAAACACTACAAAGTGAAAAATAACTTTAATTTCGGAAGTCGGTGGCAAAAGCCTTAAATACAAATCCTAAGACACCGACTGCCGAAATTAAAGTTATTTTTCACTTTGTAGTGTTTTTAAGGAAGTCGGTTGTTTTTTTTACCTTCCGGGTGGTGCCAGACGTAAATAATAGCACAATCCCATTACTTCCTGTGGGCGTCTTAAAAGGCGACTAAGGGACTTACTAGAGAATTGGCAGCAGCGTTCTCTATGTATTTTACCACCATATAGCGAGTGCCAACCCACCTGCCAAGCGTGGCGATTATGGCTAAGCCCTCCTTTTGGAGCAGTCCTATGTCCCGCAGTGAATGTTTTTCGGTAGAAATAATAAATGATGAAAACTTAATGTATGGACATCGAAAACGAATGAACCAAAAGATTTTTATTTAAATCATCTAAGTTTTTTCAATTTTTTTTTTTAATTACTTTGTCATATACGTTAAGGCAACCAAACGAATTTTATGTTTTAGTTTTAGAAAATTCATAAAAAATGTCGTATGTTCCATGAAAGAATACAAAACCAGATGATTTATTACGGTCATTGACCTTCCATCGAATTAAGAATATAGTTTTTTTTGTTCCATTTGTTGTCAATATCGATACCAAATGCGTGGGTAAAGTGTTGCCAGCTATTAATTTGACTTTATCGGTGACTTAAAAAAATCGACAAAGTTTAAAGAGGTGGGTATATAACTTATAATTATGGACTATGTAAGAAATAAATAAATGAATTGAAATTGAATAGAACCCATCAACATGAACAACTTTTACGATGGGAGCAATTTAGTATTAAAAACACAACAACAAAATATAGTGTTTCTTTTTTAAATCTGTTGTTTTTTACCGTTTTAATGTTTTTTTTTGTTGTTGGTTGATTTTTTTTTGCATTTAGAAAATCTCAGTAGCACCGCCGGGTGTAGTTATTTGGTGTACCATAAAAATACATCTCTGCCCACTCCTTTGTAGCAAACAAGCCTGATGTTAATTAATAAATATTTTTGTACCTATAGGTAGACAATTTCCTGTCTATATCTCGAACTATGTCAGAGAAATATCGGTCTAATAACATATTAGTGACAATGGGGGACGATTTCAACTACCAGGACGCTGGCATGTGGTTTACGAATCTAGATAAACTCATCGAGTAAGTGAGTTCGTGTGTTCAGTGTACTAAAGACCGACAGACACTACGCCGACAGACTGAACAGCGACAAGACTCTTCGCCGACAGGACACTTCGGCGACAGAACACTTCGCCGACAGAACACTTCGCCGACAGGACGCTTCGCCGACAGGACACTTCGCCAACAGGACGCTTCGCCGACAGGACACTTCGCCGACAGGGCTCATAAGCGACGCAAGCAGATATCATTTCATTCTACTGCCCTTATCCCAATTTATTTAGGGTCGGCGCAACAAGTCATTTTCTTCCACACTTCTCTATTAGTTGTCATCTCAGAGTTCACCCCTTTTTTATCCATAACATAATTCACACAGTCCATCCATCGTTTCTTTGGCCTCCCTCTACTCTTCATAGTACTATAGCTCGATATTCATACTCAATACTTTCCTCACGACATTTTCCTCATTCCTCCGTATCACGTGACCATACCATGACAACCGATTCCCACACAACTTTTCAGTTATTGGTGCCACTTTCAGACTTTCTCTTATGTACTCATTTCTTATTGTATCCATTCGTGTAACACCACACATAAAGTAGGTTAATTATTAAAAAAAAATGGTTAGGTTAGGTTAAAATTGTGACCTTCTATGTGACTGCTAGAAACGACTAGATTATGTTGATGAGCCCTATCGGCGGAGTGTCTTGTCGGCGAAGTGTCTTGTCGGCGAAGTGTCTTGTTGGCGAAGTGTCCCGTCGAAATAAAGTCTTGTCGGTATTCAGTCTGTCGGCGTTTAGTCGTACACTCTGTGTGTTTGCGAATAACGTAGTGTGTGTGCATTTTTATTTTGTGTGTGTGTGCTTGTGATCATGTGTGTGTTTTAATTTGGGTTGTAAATGTTGTAATAAAGCTATTCCCTTGTTTGCTTAGATTAAATAAAAATGTTTGCATATTAATATAATTACGAGCTGGTTTTTTTTTTTGGATGGGTAATCATCAAATGACTTCTCCCGCTCTGGGCGGAGCGGGAAGGCGTGTCAGGTTTTTACTGACTAAAACCTACCCGTGTTACTTCAGTTACCCATATGCCAGGGCTACGGTATCTCGTTTGAATAATCTCGCGACCCTGGCAGGAAACGAGCTGGGGATGCGGATGAATAAATTTTAACCAATTTTACCAAAACACACAAAAACAGTTTAATCAAATAAACACAAATACTGCAATAATCAAAACTTTAACCAGATTCACTTGTCTTGCTTGTACTGTTTCGCTTGTATCGCATTCGTAACCAAACTAATTCTCAGTCCAATAATTCGCTATTTATATGCCGCGCTGAACATAATCGAATAATCGCGACTCTTTGCCACAGTTAGTGGCGACGTTGCAAGAATGAAATAGACGGACGATTGTGTTGTGTTGTCATCTATGTGTTGCCAGACGTAAAGAATAGCACCATCCTATTTCTTCCCGTGGGTGTCGCAAAAAGCGACTAAGGGACTTACTAGAGAATGGGCAGCAGCGTTCTCTATGCATCTTACCACAGTACTGCGATCGCCAACCCGCTTGCCAAGCGTGGCGATTATGGCAAATCTCTCCAAACTTGGCTATATCCGGCAGTGGACGTGTTATGGCTGAAGTAATGATGATGATACAGGTGAATCAAATAAAACCGTGTTAATAAGTACTTTCCTTGTTAAAGATAAACACATTTCTGGAGATCTGTGCGAACATATCAAAGGTGTATCGGAGCAATAATATCTTGATAACGATGGGGGAAGACTTCCACTATCAGGACGCCGCCATGTGGTTTAAGAATCTAGACAAACTTATTGAGTGAGTCTGCATGTTTGGTTAAGCATGATTAATTATCGCACGGATCGATCGATCAGGTTAAGCTACGCTTGCCGCGATTGGTTCGTGGATGGGTGACTATCTTTACATACCAAGGCCTCTCTGTGCTACAGAAAGCATGTTAAGCCGTTGGTCCCAGGATTCAGTTGTGGATTTTCGACAGTGTTTCGGATCCTCAGAAGCCCGAATGTCTGACAACCAGTCATATCGTACACTTCAGAAACACTAGTTCGTGTTTTTTTTGTTTTTTGTTTTTTTTTTTGGATGTGAAATCATCAAATGACTTCTCCCGCTGTGGGTGGAGCGGGAGGGCATGTCAGACTTTTACTGACTAAAACCCACCCGTGTTCCTTCAGTTGCCCATATGCCAGGGTCACGGTATCTCTTTCGAACAATCACGCGACCCCGGCAGTTGGAGCGTGTCTTCGGGAATAAAATCCAGAGATCAATCAATCAATCAACTCAGCCTATCGCAGTCCACTGCTGGACATAGGCCTCTCTCATACTGCGCCACAACACCCTGTCTTCCGCCTTCCTTTATCCAGTCTGCCCCAGCCACTTTCCTAAGATCGTCGGTCCATCTAGCTGGGGGGCGTCCCACACTACGCTTGCCGATACGCGGTCTCCACTCCAGAACTCGTCTGCTCCACCAGCCAATTAACCCTAGTAAATACTATGCCGTAAATAATTGATGTGGATTAGGGGGGGGGGGGGGGTGCCATAATTGCCACGCAGGTGTGTTGGCGATCGCAGCATGGTGATAAAATGTGAACGCTGCTGTCAACGCTGTGATAAGCTCCATAGTTGCCTTTAATGACACCCACGGAAAGAATTGGGAAATGGGGATTTTTTGTACCCTCAAGCAACCACTTTGCATCGCAAGCGATGCTTTAGCCTCGTTTTCGCTTAGCATTTTTTGTTTTCTTTTTGCTTGGTTCCTAAGGGTCGTGATGATGATAACCTAAATCTTTTCCTCGAGAATTGGTCTTGGTATCCGACTGGTGTTTATAGAGATGCGCGTTCAAACAAATAAACTAGTAGAGCTTCGAAGGGGAATGCAAAATCCAAGTCAAAATATTTTATCTATACTAATAATATTATAATATAACTAGCTGACCGTACAGACGTGTCCTGTTTCCTAGAACTCGATAGCAGCGCCACCTACCGGGTCCAATAGTGAATATAAACCATCCAGGGTGCCACCCAAACGCATACACAAAAAAAATCATTCATATCGGTCCAGCCGTTTAGGAGGAGTTCAGTGACATATACACGTACAGTAGAATTATAAAGATGAAGGTTAACTGGTAGAATGCCGCAGGCATAGTCCGCCTTTGTACAGTATTTTTTACTAGTGCATAAAGTATTAATAAATAAATAAAGCTGAAGAGTTTGTTTGTTTGAACGCTATGATCTCAGGAACTGGTATTTTGCTATTTAGCTGCATTTGGTTAGACTGAAAGTTGACCTCACCATAGTTGGGATAAAGCTAGGCAGATTGTCTCTAACAAAGTTATTACAATTGATGCTTTAATAATATAATATATATATTCCACAACTATCACACAACGCCATCTAGTCCCAAGCTAAGTAGAGCTTGTGTTATGGGTACTAGACAACTGATAAACATACTTATATATTTCTAAATACATACATAGTATAGATAAATTACACCCAGACACAACAAATGATTGTGCTCATCACTCAAACATTTGTCCTGGGTGGGAATCGAACCCACCACCTCCGGCATAGCAGTCAGGGTCACTAACCACTAGACCAACAGGCCTGTCTAAACTACTGGTTCGAATTAAAAGTTTATTTTAGTGTTGGTTAGTCGATTTATCGAAGGCCTTCCTATCCTAAGGAAGGCTATATAACATCACGCATCACAACCAATAGGAGCGGGTCAGCAATAAAAAATGTTGCAAAAACGGGGAAAACTTAACACGAAATTTAATGCGGACGAAGTCGCGGACAGTAGCTAGTTTCACATAAACCTACATGGGTATTTATTAAACGTTAGAAGCTATAGGTGCACGGTTCCAAATTGTTGATTCCTATGGAGAAGAGCCGGCAAGACACTACACGGTTACTCTTTTAAAAATAATTGGCTTTTACAATTGTTTCAAATTACGGTGTTAATAGGTGTAGGAGAACAGTGTAGCAGTGGCGAAAGCACCATATAACACGATTCCTACCGGCTTGCCTTCGGGGATTCGCATTGGTAACTCTATCACTATTAAAAATACAATAGTATGTAAATAGTGGCTACTATTGTCAATAAATATAGTTACACTACGGGTATTTAATTCACCATAACATTCAAACAACAAAAAAGGTTATTTATAGCTTTGTATTACAACAAAAGATAAATGTTCTAAATTAACCCGGCGCCAAAACGTCATAATAGGGAACTAAAAATTCATACAACAGCGATCCCGTAATGATGTCACTTTAGGTCACGTGGCACCGCTTGATATGTACGAGAGCAAGCCGCTGTACAACGGGTTATGACAGAGACAGGTATAGAAAAATGCGTCAGCGAGAACGAGATAGAGGAATATTGCATATTTTATTCGGTTTTCAGCTGTTCAATTTAATTCATTACATTCCTATATTCATTTTAGAATGATAGTAAGTATTCTTTATTGATGAGTCAGTAAGTTAAAGCCGACTTCGCATCGGCTTCTCTTTTAGAAAAAAATACACCTCGCCGCTGCAGTGTAGGCCTGTTAACAAGTACCAGGTACTTAATAAGATAGAGAATGGTCTACACTCTACAAAGCTTACAACGTTCTCACATTCAAAAAGTATAAAATAATGTACATAAATGAAATATTAATAAACAATTAGTTAAAATGATGATATGTCTTTGTTGCATGTTTAAATGTTTCCCAAATAAGGGCTGTAGATGGTACTACCAGGGTCGCGAGATTTGTTCGAAAGAGTTACCGTGGCCCTGGCATATGGTCAACTGAAGGAACACGGGTGGGTTTTAGTCAGTAAAAGTCTGACACGCCCTTCCGCTCCGCCCAGAGCGGGAGACGTCATTTGATGACTTCCCACCGAAAAAAAGGGCTGTACATTACGCTTGCTACGCTTTCGCTTACGTATTATTATTGATTTGATTTCTGCAAATAGTTTTGTACAAACACTTATCACGACAATCATATTTAAAACAATTAAATGAGGTCGGCGTTTCCTATCTGACTACTCTGAGAAGAAACGCCGGAACAAACTCAGATGTCACAGTCTCTTTTAAAATCCAGACATAATCTTGATCACATCATGTGAAGACCACGTAGATTGGTGACTGAAATGGTCTTTTGAGGAATGAACCGTGCACGCCTTTTTCAGTAATCGCGCAGCTTAACTCAAAACTTAAGGAACTCAACGATTCGTCGAACAATATCAAAGAAAGGACATTTGGGTTTAATGTTAACAAAATTAACTTTGTTTTATTTGTAGTCTTGTGCTAACATCAATATTGATTCATCATCTTAAAATGTGTTGTCTTTTAATAAATAGTTTGGCAAGATTTATATACCACATGCCAACGATTCACATCACCATCAATATTTCAGTCGAAAGATGTTCACTGCTGGATATAAACTTTCCCCTATTTGGAGGGCTTTGCCATAATCGCCACGCTTGGCAGGCGGGTTGGCGATCGCAGTATGGTGGTAAAATGCATAGAGAACTCTGCTGCCCATTCTCTAGTAAGTCCCTTAGTCGCCTCTTAGGTACGGCAGCCACATGAAGAAATGGGGTGGAGCTGTTCTTTCCGTGCGACACCATACGGAACGTAATAAAAATAATTGTTATGTTATGTCAGAAGTTTCAAGGATAGATATTGTTTAATCACCTGGAACCGTTTATTTAATATTTAATTGTCGAATCGATTAGTTGGAAAATTGAAGCTAGTTGCCTGTTCCAAAACGTAGATCTCTGTGTAAAAGTACGGGCACGAAACTCCAAGGACAGTCTTTTAAATGAAGATATTATTAAATCCTGACTAAATTAGCTAAGCTTCAGTATGTGACAACAATGTAAAAAAATATAAATATTAAGAAACGTAGCATTGATACCATAAAAATCACATAATGTTATCTTAGTATACTGTAAATATCTTACCGTGAAAATTAAGATGAAGTGTACTGTTAATTCTGATGCGCGTCTGACCAAAAACGGATATTTAGCCGAAACTGAAAGAAAAAGTTTCGGCTTTAGTCTTATTTTCGGCCTAAAACTAAAATGATGAATTTCAACATGTCTTTTTCTTCCACACATCTCAGTAGTCACCCCCTTTCTATCCATATCATAATTCACACAGTCCATTCATCGTTTCTTTGGTCTCCCTCTACTCTTATAGCCATCGACATTCATACTCAAAACTTTCCTCACGACATTTTATAAATTATAATATTAATATTTCTCCTGTATGCTATATGCGCATGAAGGAAAAACACGGCAGGGTCTCACTTTCCTCTTCTAAACAAAGTCGCGTCTGTTTATGTCAGGCAAGTGACACCACGAGCCGACTCGATTCACACCGTAGTTAGCCGAATGTCACCTGCACCCCTAGCCAAGTTGATAATCTGCAATCGTTAACGCTATATAGTCGCTCAACGTTAAGTCACGTGGTTAGAACAAACGAATAGAAAATTCGTAGCCAAGCTCACATCGTTCAAAATGATAGAATGATTTTTTATCGTTTCTACAATGTTCAACGCTAAATCCTTTGTTATAATGTGTCGTTTTACTAAAGACATTGTAAAGCGAGCGGCCGACTCAGGCGCGTCAACATGGCTACCAACTTAACGTTTTCTACAATTGCTGAAACCGAGGCGTTAGCGATTGGGGAACGGAATTCGACACGAAACGGTTGTAACTTGGCTAGGGGGGCTGATGTTGCCGAGGTTTACGACGCAAGCCGATGACGCGAGACAGTTTACGAAGTTCTAATTTTCGGCTTAGCTAAAGCTTCCGGTGTTTTAAGGCCAAAAATAAAATTAGGCCGAAACTGAAAAAATGGCCGAATAATGTTTGTTTTGCTGAAAATAGACTAAGCGGATTCGATTGACCCCATAGTTAGCCAAACGTCACCTGATATTGCCTAGCTTAACGAAGTAAGGCCGAAAGACGCGCGACAATTCATGGCCGAAACCAGAAAAAGGCATAATTTTTTTTTTTGCCGAAAATTAACTAAAACGTAGCGGTCGGTCACTAACCCCTAGCATCATTAGATACGACGAAAGGTCACTTAACGCTCACTTCAAATACATTTATTTGCAGATTGCAGTATTTTTAGATAACGTAAAAAATCAAGCGAAGTACTATAGATCTAATAATATTGTATTCACAATGGGCGGCGACTTTACGTACCAAGACGCAGCTATGTGGTATATCAATCTTGATAAACTAATTAAGTGAGTATTTATGTAAACTTGGTGATGGTATAGATACAGCATCCTAATTGCTTAACTTAACACACTATTTAGATCGGTAAGTTATAAGTATCGGTATTGGTATCGGTTTTTGGTATTGGTATCGGTATTAGTGTCGGTATCGGTATTAGTATCAGTATAGGTATTGGTATCGGTATTAGTATCGTAATACCCACAGTATGATTATTAAAATGTAGTTGTTATGTATTGTTCTTTATATCGTGTTAAATGTACCTTATATTGTGGTGAGAAAATAAATTTATACTATGTTGTTATGTAATGAAGTGTTAAACCGTTGGTCGCGGCTGTCGTTTGTAGATCTTTGACAGTCGTTACGGGTTGTCAGAAAACCGAAATTCTGACAACTAGACTTATCAACGGGTACTGTGCTACCCAGTAACTGGATTTTGGGTCAGATAGGTAGTCCCTCCATGTAAAATACCGATATTTAGCTGTATCTGGTTAGACTGGAAGCCTACCCCAGCATAGTTGCGAAAAGACTAGACAGATTATGTCCCGGTAGCGAATTTACAAAGGCTATACTATTTTAGTCACGAGTCAGACTCTAATCAGTGAGCTTTTGTTTCTGAATATTACTCGACAATACCTAGTCTATCTCAGTAAAAAAATTGACTCAAATAGACTAGCTTTTTGTTTTGATATTTTCAAAGAAAATGCACGGACAAAACCTAGTACCATTTCAGTCACGCGTGGACGAAATCCCATCCATGGTTAATACCCCGACTCAGACTACCCCGATTTTTTTTAAACCACCCAGAAATAGGAGCCCCGCGAAGCGGGGCTCCGTCAACCTACCTTAGCGCAGGTGGCAATCAGTTACATACATATTAATTTTGAATACATATTAATCAAGCTTCAATTATAGGTTGATAGTTACATGGCAACTGTTATCATTTTAATTGCTCGTTTCTATTATGTATTTGATAAACAAAAATAAAACGAATTAACAAACGAGAAGTACTTTTATTAGGTAAAGAACACTACCCACTTGTTGCGAGTATAAATTTAAAAATATCTCGCCAAAAGCTTAGCTATTCGAGTGATATGTATTATATAGAACTAGATTTTGTCCGTGCATTTTCTTTGAAAATATTAAAACAAAAAGCTAGTCTATTTGAGTCAATTTTTTTACTGAGATAGACTAGGTATTGTTGAGTAATATGCATAAACAAAAGCTCACTGATTAGAGTCTGACTCGTGACTAAAATAGTATAGCCTTTGTAAATATGCGTCCCGGTATTGGTATATAAAATACTTCGCTGTTTGTCACAAGGCTAGCCAAATACTGTCCCGGTATTGGTATGAAAAATACCGGTACCTGATCCCGATTCCCGATTTTATTTAAATAACTTTGCATGTGTAAGTATGTGTTACTAACAATTCATGAATGGTATTTTGTTAATTTGGGAATATTTTTTAAAAAAGAACAAAAAAATCTTAATATTTTGTTTTTATAATTTCAGATATGCTAACTTAAAAGCTGCTAAAGATGGTCTGAATGTCACATTGTTTTATTCCACGCCGAATTGTTATCTGAAATCTATTAAAGATGCTAAGTAAGTATGTTATTGTAGTTATTTACGTCCCGTGATACTGTTTCTTGTTTATCTATACTAATATTATAAAGCTGAAGGGTTTGTTTGTTTGGTTTTGAACGCGGTTATCTCAGGAACTACTGGTTCAAATTGAAAAAAACCTTTTGTGTTGGGTAGCCTATTTATTGAGGAAGGCTATAGGCTATATAACATCTCGTTAGAACTAAAAGGGACTGCTCCAGCAACGAAAAATGGACGAAAACTGGAAAGCAATTCGATGCGATGCGACGGGAAGGGTCAGGGGAGGAAAAATTTGACGCAGGTGAAGTCGCGGGCAGAAGCTAGTTGTTTTATAAAATCACCTATGGTGGTTAGTCTATGGGTTACTCTATCTTTACACACAAAGACCCCTTCGTGCCTCGGAAAGCACGTTAAGCCGTCAATCATCAGGAGGAGACGCCCCGGTCGTCGGGAGTCGATAGCGGACTCTCGGCCACCGTAGGCGCGAGCTTGCGGGCGGCGAGCAATGGGTAGCTCGCCGCCCGGTAAGGACCAAGCTCGGGTCGACGGCGCGTAGTGTTCCACGCGCGCCTTAAAGAGATGTCAGCAATACAGTCAGTAAGGGGTATGCTAGGACCGATGTCTGCCAGGGTCGCGAGATTCGTTCGAAAGAGTTACCGTGGCCCTGGCATATTGGCAACTGAAGGAACACGGGTGGGTTTTAGTCAGTAAAAGTCTGACACGCGTTCCCGCTCCGCCCAGAGCGGGAGACGTCATTTGATGATTTCCTATCCAAAAAACAAAAAACCGGCCAAGTGCGAGTCGGACTCGCGCACCGAGGGTTCCGTACAAACCTGTAGGTATCTTCGGTTTATGCGTAAGGTTTATGTTTATGAAATTAAATGTTTTTTTTTATATTTGAGTTGATTGAATGGAAGGTAAATTGCGATTTACGATTTATGACGTATTAAAAAAAAACTACTTACTGGATTTCGTTCAAACCAATTTTCGTTGGAAGTTTACATGGTTATGTACATCATATATTTTTTTTAGTTTTATCATTCTCTTACTTTAGGAGTTACGGGGGGGGGGGACACACATTTTACCACTTTGGAAGTGTCTCTCGCGCAAACTATTCAGTTTAGAAAGAAATGATGTTAGAAACCTCAATACCATTTTTGAAGACCTATTCATAGATACCCTACACGTATGGGTTCGATGAAAAAAAAAATTTTGAGTTTCAGTTCTATGTATGGGGAACCCCAAAATTTATTGTTTTTTTTCTATTGTTGTGTAAAAATCTTAATGCGGTATACAGAATACATCTACTTACCAAGTTTCAACAACATATCTCTTATAGTTTCGGAGAAAAGTGGCTGTGACATACACGGACAGACAGACAGACAGACAGACAGACAGACAGACAGACCGACAGACAGACAGACAGACATGACGAATCTATAAGGGTTCCGTTTTTTGCCATTTGGCAACGGAACCCTAAAAAGCCGTCAATCATCATGACAGTGATAAATGATTTTATTTCTGTAATAAGTTTGTTTATACACTTTGACACGTGAAACATATTTTTAAAACTAGATGAGGCCGGCGTTTCCTATCTGACTACTATGAGAAGAAAGGCCAAAACAAACTTAGAGGTCACTCTCTCGTTTAAAGTCTAGACATTACAACGTTACGGGTCGTCTGAAGCCCGAAAATCTGACAACCAGTTTTACCAAGGGGTATCGCGTTACCTATAAACTGGTCTTCCGCTAGGGCTCAGATAGGCAGCCGCTCCATGTAAAATACTAGTATTTAGCTACATTCAGTTGGACTAGAAATCGACCCCAATATAGTTAAGGCTAGGCAGATGATGATGATAATGTTTGTACTGTCCCGGTTTTTTATCGAATACTAGCTTCTGCCCGCGACTTCGTCCGCGTCCATTTTTGCTCACCTGACCCTTCCCGTTGCAACGAATTGCCTGCCAGTTTTCGACCATTTTACGTTGCTGCTCCGCTCCTTGTAATTGTAGCGTGACGTTAGATGTAGCCTATAGCTTTTCTCGATAAATAGGCTACCCAACACAAAAAGATATTTTTAATTCGGACCAGTAGTTCCTGAGATTAGCGCGTTCAACCAAGCAAATAAACAAACTCTTCAGCTTTATAATGTTAAGTATAGATAAATACAATATCAAAAAGAGTTCCGCGCATGCATGCGTATACTGCACCGGTTGATGTCATCATGTCAATGCCGGCTATCACTGAAAACCAGCTATGTGGCTATCTCGTATAAGGTCGTAACATTATGCTGATGCGATGACCGTTTTGCGTGGATATGACGCGTATTTTCCCCCAACTTATTCTTTTTGTGGTTTCTTTCCATTTTGATTCTTTAAGACACCTTTATTAAATGGTTTCGGTGACTACCCGCGTACTTACTACTTACTATCATTAAATAAACCGTGGCAATACAGTTATTTTATGGTACCAAATATTTCCCGATAAATATCCCGGTAATATGAAATATCGGTATTTTAGGTACCGGTATTTCTTTATTTATTGAAAAAAAGTTTGTTTACAGTAAAAAAAAAAATATTGTACAAAGGCGGACTTAATGCTTGAGGTATTTTCTACCAGATTTCGATAAATGGTTTCATTCTAAACATTGTTTCCAGCCCGACTCTGCCTACAAAACAGGACGATTTCTTCCCGTACGCCAGCGACTCCACAGCCTATTGGACTGGCTACTTCACTTCTAGACCTACCACCAAGTACTTCGAGAGAGAGGGCAATAATTATTTACAGGTATGTTTAGGTTTATTTTTACTAGCTTTTGCCAGCGGTTTCGCCTGCGTACATACATATAAACCTTCCTCTTGAATCACTCTGTCTATTGATGCTAACCGCATTAAATCCGTTGCGTAGTTTAAAAGATGTAAGGATACAAACACGAAATGCGCCTTTGTTTTATACTATGTAAGGATTTATCTATATATTAAAGGCTCGTGCAGACTAGCGCGACGCAACGGTCGCGCGCGATTCGGCGATTTATATCCGTAGAAATATTTCTATGAAAACGCGCGCGACATTTCACACAGTCATTGCGACCATCGCGTCGCGCTAGTATATACGAGCCTTAATACGTGAAGCAAAAAACTTTGTACCTCTTTTTAAGAAAATCACGCGGATAGAGGAGTATGAAATTTTTTACAGTTGAAAGTTTATTTGGAGAAGGAATGCAAAATGCTAATATTTTAATATAATAATACGTTGGAAGTACATTAAGTTTTAAATTATTAAGGTCGAATTTCTACCACTGGACGACCGCTAGTAGTAATAAATATAAGTAATTTTTCATAGGTTATAATAGTTGATAGCCACACTATTGATTTAGGTTTAAAATCAGTGGCGTAGCGTGCCTTGGCGGGGCCCCGTATAAAAATTTGTTTGGGGGCCCTTATGAAGGGTAACGATTTCTCACAAAAGAAAAAAAATGTTTGCATAAAATTAAAAGAAATATTAATTCATCGTTATTATCTATCTGTCACTTTTTCCAATTTTTTTTTGCAAACAATTCAAATTTAATAACTCTCCTTGCCTTTTTTCAGCAAAATGATTTAATTAATCATTTATAGCTGATGATGACTTTAGTTTTTCTATAGTTTCTGTCTCTATGGACGATAGTGACAGGTCTGACAGGCGTTCATGTCCCATCGAAGTTCTTAGGTAATTGTTTATCTCTTTTTGAAATTAAAAAAAAAAAACATTGCAAATAATTGTATAATTTATACGGCAGATACGGCGGTAGCTACGCCCCTGTTTAAAATAATTGTAAATTAATAAATAATATTAAAAACATGATGGATTATAGCCCACTCCAGCAATGGGAACTTCTTCTTAGCGTGTCGATAGCAATCTAAATATAGTTAGCCAGAGTTTGGCACTAGCTTAGCACTTCTAGAAGCGTTCATCAACTCCTGTAACAGGACACGCTGGACAAGATATCAAGTGTCGCAATGTTTATGAGACAGCACCCCATTTACAATCCATTAAGTGAAAAATGGGTACCCGATCTGAATTGATCTTTAAGAAGATCAATTGTATTATGTGTATGTAAAGAGTGTGTGTATGTGAAGAGTGTGTGTATGTGAAGAGTGTTTGTATGTGAAGAATGTGTGTATGTGATGAGTGTACGTATAATGTGATCTGGGATGCCCGATCTGAATTGATCTTTAAGAAGATCAATTGTATTATGTGTATGTAAAGAGTGTGTGTATGTGAAGAGTGTGTGTATGTGAAGAGTGTTTGTATGTGAAGAATGTGTATATGTGATGAGTGTACGTATAATGTGATCTGGGATGCCCGATCTGAATTGATCTTTAAGAAGATCAATTGTATTTTGTGTATGTGAAGAGTGTGTGTATGTGAAGAGTGTTTGTATGTGAAGAATGTGTGTATGTGATGAGTGTACGTATAATGTGATCTGGGATGCCCGATCTGAATTGATCTTTAAGAAGATCAATTGTATTTTGTGTATGTGAAGAGTGTGTGTATGTGAAGAGTGTTTGTATGTGAAGAATGTGTGTATGTGATGAGTGTACGTATAATGTGATCTGGGATGCCCGATCTGAATTGATCTTTAAGAAGATCAATTGTATTTTGTGTATGTGAAGAGTGTGTGTATGTGAAGAGTGTTTGTATGTGAAGAATGTGTGTATGTGATGAGTGTACGTATGATGTGATCTGGGATGCCCGATCTGAATTGATCTTTAAGAAGATCAATTGTATTTTGTGTATGTGAAGAGTGTGTGTATGTGATGAGTGTACGTATAATGTGATCTGGGATGCCCGATCTGAATTGATCTTTAAGAAGATCAATTGTATTATGTGTATGTGAAGAGTGTGTGTATGTGAAGAGTGTTTGTTTGTAAAGAATGTGTGTATGTGATGAGTGTACGTATAATGTGACTGAGCGTGTGTATGTGAATATTTTAACAGTTGAAAAATGAACTAGCTTAGCTGTTATCATTATGCCTTTGGGGCGTTTGATGTTGATGTTGTTCGATAATTCCAGAACATGTTGTATATTTTCAGATGGTGAAACAATTGCAAGTATTAGCAGAATTAGAGAAACACAATCAGTTTGTATTAGACGAACTGAAAAGTGCTATGGGTAAGGAACACATTCTACATACATACATAACCTTACGCCTTTTCCCCATAAGAGTAAGCAGAAACTAGGGAACGCCACCTGCTATGATTCTAACATACGTTTTTTGCTTTGTTTACATTCAAAGATCTGGTCATACACACACGCAGGTTACCAGTAATAAATAAATAATAATAAATATCTTAGGACAACCAACACATTGTTATCTGATCCCAAACTAGAGAGCCTGTACTATGGTAACCAGACAACTGATAAACATACTTATATATTTCTAAATACATACATATTATAGATAAATTACACCCAGACACAGAACAAATGATCGTGCTCATCACACAAAGATTTGTCCTGGGTGGGAATCGAACCTACGATACTAGACTAACATGCTAGTCAAAACAACCACTACCAGTACTACACACCTGACCCTTCTGAAGAGCATCACCAATAAGGCCACTATATGTTCTCCTAGGGCGACCCCTTCCGGCGTGTAAATGCCTTTTGCTAGCCGTATTTTATTTCCTATTATTATTTTCCCTCCTTTTTATATACTTGTACATATTATTATTTAAAAACCAGTTGCTATTTGTGGATATTTTTAGTTACGGGTCGTCAGAAGCCGGGTATCAAATTATCCACTAAATGGGTTGCGGAGGTCAGATAGGCCATCACTCTATATAAAATACTTGTGCTCAACCGAAAACGGATACATCCGCCTAGTCTTTTCATAACTTTTTGACAGGCCTGTTGGTCTAGTGGTTAGTGACCCTGACTGCTATGCCGGAGGTCGTGGGTTCGATCCTCCAGGACAAATGTTTGTGTGATGAGCACGATCATTTGTTCTGTGTCTGGGTGTAATTTATCTATAATATGTATGTATTTAGAAATATATAAGTATGTTTATCAGTTGTCTAGTACCCATGACACAAGCTCTGCTTAGCTTGGGACTAGATGGCGTTGTGTGATAGTTGTGGAATATTATTATTATTTTATTATTAACTATGTTGGGGTCGGCTTTCAGTCTAACCAGGTGCAGCTGAGTACCAGTGTTTTGTATTACTCTGAGCGAAGCCTTTTCTTTGTTTTTGTGTGTCTGGTCTGTCTTTGCGTCATGATCACCGCAAATAAACGTATTTCTTTCTTTCTTTCCTTTTTATTTCTTTCTTTTCTTTTTCTTTTCATTCTTACTTTTTCTTTATTTCTTTACTGTAAGCCTTACATTGTACACACTCTGTTTAATTCTCATGTACTTCTTCGTCTTTCCAGGAGTGATGCAGCATCACGATGCTATCACAGGCACGGAGAAACAGCACGTGACGTATGACTATGAGCGTCTACTCAACCAGGCCATAGACGACGCTCTCATCATTGCTAAACAGGCTTTCAAGTAAGTTTAAAGACGTAACACTCGACATAATTCTCCTGCTATCAATTTATTTGTGGTCGGCGCAACATGTCTTTTTCTTCCACACTTCTCTATCAGTCGCCATCTCAGTAGTCACCATCTATCCAAATCATAATTCACACAGTCCGTCCATCGTTTCTTTGGTCTCCCTCTACTCTTATAGCCATCGACATTCATACTCAATACTTTCCTCACGATATTTCCGTCATTCCTTCGTATCACGTGATCGTACCATGTCAACCGATTCCCACGCAATTTTTCAGTTATCGGTGCCACTTTCAGACTTCCTCTTATGTACTCATTTCTTATTCACGGTCACACTATGGATAAAAAATCAAAATCAAAGGTTATTTATTCAAATTAGACTGAGAGTCAGCACTTTTCGAACGTCAAAATGACATAATACAGTCCCCCGGCATGCCCGCCCTTCGACACTTGCTAGTGCTTTAGCTGGGAAGAAGTGGCGCAACAAACTGTTCAGCAGCACAGCTGTCTGTTTAGTTAGATAAACTTGATTCTGTAAAATCATCGTTTGATTTACAGACGTGGGGAGGCTTGCCATAATCGCCACGCTTGGCAGGCGGGTTGGCGATCGCAGTATGGTAATAAAATGCATAGAGAACGCTGCTGCCCATTCTCTAGTAAGTCCCTTAGTCGCATTTTATGACACCCACGTGAAGAAAAAAGATGGTGCTATTCTTTAAGGCCGGCAAGACACAGAACAACAGTGATATACGGTCCAATGGTTTTAGAAAAGAAAAAGTTATAGAATATTTAATTATTTTCAGTAAAATGACTTTAAAAGACGCAACAAAACCGCCTATATTTGACTTCCAAAGATGTCACCTGAACGAATCCAGCTGCTATATCTCAGAGAACAGCGAAAAGTTTGTTGTAAGTATATTTACTGTAAATACTCGCTTTTGCCAGCGGCTTCACCCGCATGGATGTCGGAAATTATCCCGGTATAAAAAGTACTCTGTGTCCATTTTGAATTTTATAATTATAAGTATTGAAAACTGGTTGACATTATATTGAAAACTGTTTGACATTATATTGAAAACTGACATTATATTGAAAACTGTTTGACATTATATTGAAAACTGTTTGACATTATATTGAAAACTGTTTGGCATTATATTGAAAACTGTTTGAATTATATTGAAAACTGTTTGGCATTATATTGATTACTGTTTGACATTATATTGAAAACTGTTTGACATTATATTGATAACTGTTTGACATTATATTGACAACTGTTTGATATTATATTTTAAACTGTTTGAGTAATATTTTAAGCTGTTTGATATTATATTTAACCAGTCAATTACCGTAATTACAGACACAATTAAAAAATCATTGTGTCGATACCAAATGTGGTATCTCAGGGACTTAGAGGTTAAAACGATTTAGCACTGAATTTCACTTTGAGCTTAGTAAATAAATTATTGCTCTCTGTATTATGAAGTGCTTGTGGCTAAGTAATAACAGCCGCACGGGTTGATCATTCAGGTTAAGCTACGCTTGCCGCGTTTGGTCCGTGGATGGGTGACCATCTTTGCATACCAAGACCCTTCCGTGCCTCGGAAAGCACGTTAAGCCGTTGGTCCTAGCTTTTTCGTAAATCTTAGACAGTCGATAGGGGTCGTCAGAAGCCCGAAAGTCTGACAACCAGTCTTACTAATGGGTATTGATACCCAGGGGTTGGGTACCCAGTAACTGGGTTGTGTTGAACAAATAGGCAGTCGCTCCATATAAAATACTGGTACTCAGCTGCATCCGGTTAGACTGGAAGCCGACTCCGGCATAGTTGGGAAAAAGGCTGGACATTTTACATAGAGCTACTGCCTATCTGACCTCCACAACCCAGTTACTGGGTAATAAGATACCCCTTGGTAAGACTGGTTGTCAGACTTTCGGGCTTCTGACGACCCGTAACGACAGTCAAAAATCCACAAATGTTTCTGAAACCGACTGGTTTATCAAATACGTCATTACAGGGAGAAAAAATAAAAGACAAACAATAAACGCACATGATATTCGCATTTACTATGAAGCCAAAGTAATATGAATTACAATCCTACTAATCCTGCACTACCCGACCGCTACCAACCGGGACTGCCGAACGGCCCGCTAGCCGCTCTGCGGCTATTTTGTATAGGCTCTGATATCTTCTAAAATATTCATTTAATGATATGCTGTAAAGGGCAATTTTGATCTACGTGAAATACACAATGTATGTAATGTATTTATTTGGATAAAGAACGATACGGTATTGTTTAAAATAGCTTAGTGAATGGCCCATATTTTTCTAATTTCAGGGGAATTATATTGTACTCATTTAATTTCAGATAACTATCTACAATCCTTTGGGTTGGACTGTGAAGGAACCAATCAGGATACCGGTAGGAGCTGGCACATTTGAAGTACATGGTTCCGATGGTAAGTTATTACTTAAAATTCACTAAATTCCCATATGCAAGGGATAAAGTAATTGTATTTTACTGATTAAAGTCTTCGAAAATAAAACTGGAAAAGTAAACTTACTTTTTGTTAATCTTTAAAGTTGCTAGCGCTACCAAAAATACAGATAAAATATAATATTGGTACTAAATTATAGGTTAAAGAAAATACCGCTGCTAAAATGCGGGTGAATGAAAATGCCGCTACTAAATTAACCAGTAAAGGAAAATACCGCTACTAAATTTACCGGTAAAGGAAAATATCGCTACTAAATTTACCGGTAAATGAAAATACCGCTACTAAAACCGGTGAATGAAAATACCGCTACTTTTACCGGTAAAGGAAAATATCGCTACTAAATTTGCCGGTGAATGAAAATACCGCTACTAAATTTACCGGTGAATGAAAACCGCTACTAAATATACCGGTAAATGAATATACAGCTACTGAAAATACTGGTAAAAGGGGTCCGAGTGCTCATGGTCTCTTTAACGATATCTTAAAGCAGCTAATTGACACTTCTCGTGACCCAAGAGCTGATTTTGATCTTGGCCAGAGGCAAAGCATTGCCATACAACGTGGTAATGCCGTCAGTCTCTTGGGTACATTACCAGTCGACAGCGATTAGGAAGAATTTTTCGACGCAATATTTTAGTTTGTGAATAGTTTTAATTAGGTTAGAATATAATGTTGTGAATTAATTGGTTATTATTAACGTTTAACGAATAGAACCATCTCATTTCTTCCTGTGGGTATCGTAAGAGGTGACTAAAGGCCTTACTATAGAATGGGCAGCAGCGTTCTCTATGCATTTTACCACCACACTGCGAACGCCAACTTCGCCTGCTAAGCGTGGCGAATATGTCAAACCCCCCAAATTTGGGGAGGCCTGTGTCTTGAAATGATGATGATTTTATTAACGTATATTGAATTCCCCGTTTATCCAACAGGTGAACAAGTGAAGATCCAAATGATACCACTATCAAAAAAAGTGACAGAAATACCAACTAGAAATTCAAAAGCCACACAAGAAATACTTTTCATAACCGACTTAAAACCACTTTCATACAAAAGTCTTTACATACTAAAAACATCGAACCGAACGAAGAGAAATTTGAAAAAGGACTACGATTTTTATTCCAATCTCAATAATAATTTCTGGGATCCATTAAAAGAGCCAATTATCAATAGACTCGATGATAGAATAAAAGATAAAGATGCAAAAGATGTATTAAACGTACAAGCGATTCCATATGCTCCAGTGTACTCTGAAGACAATTTAAATTTAGATGATAGAGAGACAAATCTAGATATCTTAAAAGATGGGAAAAATGATGAAGAAGTCTTGGAGCTAGAGAAATTTTTAAATGAGAGCAGGAAGAAGAAAGCAAATAAAGTTGATAGAATGATCCTGTATCCTAATTTAAGCGAGGACGAGTTACGGATGCTATCTGATGATCCGACGACTGTCGATAAGTTTGATGACGAGCTGTTTATTGGAAATCAGGTGAGTCTTCACGTGGAGCATTAAAACTCATAGAAAAACAGTATTTAAATTTTAAAATCACATAAATCAGCAAAAGGGAATAGCCGGATTAATTTTGGAATTATATAATATGGCCCCATGGCTTTTTTGAGTCATACTTAGGGGGTCGATTTGGTGTCGAATGAAAATAATTCACATCAATTTTTAGCTCTTTAACTCAAACGGTGTTCGAGAATTTCGAAAAATCTGTTTTTTTTTAAATTATTTTTATTTTTATAGTAAAATTCGGAATTATTTAATAATGATTTTTTCCTAATTCTTACGAGTCCAAAACATGAAAAAAATCATATGATCATGATTCCTAAACGGAAAGCCGATTTTTAAATGAGAAAAGAAAATTGTAATTTTTTTTTTAGCCTTTTTAAAATATGTCACTCACCAAAATTGGTCTGAAACTGTATTTTAGTTGTGATTTCTAAGTTTTAAAAAATCTACGTTTTTATTTTTACTAAAAAAATATAAGTTTGTTAAAACGCAAGGTTTTAAGAAACAAAATAGTTTTAATTTTTTTTTTATAATTGTTCAATTATAAAATAATCCAGAGCATAGAGGAGTATAAAATACATTTTCTGACGAATTCCGGTGAGACACATTCAAAGAAATGTGAAATACACTTAGTGGCGTGCATTGCTTTACTGGATAGGCTTTTAGGTATTATAATTTAGTTAAATTTCTTAATAATTTCGGGACACACAAAAATATAATTGACATACTTATGGTGATTTTTCGAGGTAGGCACTGCTTATATGCTTATATGCAACGCACGCTACTGCAACTACCAACTCGAACTTGGCTTGCGTGGAGAATTACAGCCCACTAAATGTCACTAAAAGAGGCCATTGTCCCAGCAGTGGGAACATTATAGACTGATCATGCTGGTGTGTCGGATGTAAAAAATAGCACCACCTTATCTCTTCCCGTGGGTGTCGTAACAGGCGACTTTGGGACTTATTAGAGAATGGGCAGCAGCGTTCTCTATGCATTTTACGACCATACTGCGATCGCCAACCCCCCTGCCAAGCGTGGCGATTATGGCAACCCCCCCCCCCCTTTTTGAAGAAGGCCTATGTTCAGCAGTAGACGTATTTCGGCGAAAATGATGAGGCTTATACTGCCTTTTAATAATTATTAAATGACGATATTTTTTTCCAGTTCTATAAACTAGACGTCAACAAAGCTAACGGAACAATTCGCGAAGTCACCTTCCCTGACAACTCAAACTTAAATCTCTCCATTAATATGTACTACTATGTGGGAAGCTGTGGTGACAACCGTGATGCCGCCAATCGGTCCTCCGGCGCATATATCTTTAGACCAATTAACAATAACCCTATCAAACTAGAAACAGAGAAAACCGAAATTATCAACGGAGATCTAGTCAAAGAATTTAGAGTATATCTCAGTCCTGCTGGTTATATAAATGCAAAATTATACCACAGTCTAAACTTTATAGAGACAGAATGGATCGTAGGACCGATACCGATTGCAGATAAACAAGGCAAGGAATACGTTATCAAATACGAAACTAATATTATAAATAACGGTGAATTTTACACTGATTCTAATGGTCGACAGATGTTGAAGAGAAAACTAAATTTTCGTCCGCAATGGGACTTAACTTTGGCTGAACCAATACCTGGAAATTATTATCCAGTTACTAATGAAATTTATATAGAAAACGAAGATATGAGACTCACAGTTTTGACTGACCGGTCTGAAGGAGGGACGTCGGTAGTCGAAGGACAGATTGAATTAATGTTGCACAGAAGACTCTTATGTGACGACGCTTTTGGCGTTGGAGAAGCACTAAACGAAACAGCAAATGGTCAAGGTTTGGTAGCTAGAGGCAAACATAGAATCATTATTGGCAAAGATAAAGAAAATATCAAAAGAAATGTTCTAGGCATGCATTTAAGTCCTACAGTTCTATTCTCAGATGCAACAAATATAAAATATGATGAATGGCTTAAAATGAACAATGAATTCAGTTGGTTAGATAAAGATTTGCCTAAGGGAGTTCATTTGCTGACCTTAGAACCTTGGGACTCAAAATTGTTGCTCAGATTCGAGAATTATTTAGAAGATGGTTCGGCAGTGGAAGTGAATCTTAGAGATATTTTCAAAAATATAGAAATCAAATGCTTGAAAGAAACAATGTTGTCTGCTAATATGTTTGTCGAGGAATATGAGCAATGGGTTTGGAAAAAAGAGGGTAATCAGAAAGAAACAGAAGATAAAATTGATTTAGTTGATAAAGACTTGAAAATTAATATCAAGCCGAAACAAATAAGGACTTTTATAGCTTGTTTTGATCGTAAAGACAAGTCATAAATTCCGATTCTTCAGTAAGTCAAATTGCCATATCCTTAAGGCGCTTCCTCCCTCCCTCACTTGGGGCACGTTTTCATATTGACGGTTCAAAGGTATAAGCGCCATTTTCGGCGAAAATGACTTATGAATTCCATCCTACTTAACATTTTCTGCTTTTTCGAATGCGCTTACTCTCATGGCTCTACGATGTCTTCCCATTGTCACGATGTGACAATAAACAAAAAAGTTATGTCCATTTTTCTACAATTTCAAACTTTAAACCGCTCTCCTGAACAATTTGGTTTTTGTCTTTTTATACCCTATTACGTTTTAACCGTCGATATAATGTAACTAAACAAGATTCTACTGTAACAGTTCGGGCTTTGCAAGTCGCGACTGCGCAGGCCGAACCTGTAAGCAATTAGAATGTCTGGTCTGACTGATTTACCCTGAATCAAATAATGATATTAATACAGGATGTTTGGCTCAAGGACCGAGTAATGTTTTTGTGGTATTGGGTGATTCATGTGCCTTTGTTATTGAGTTTATTTTTGTTTTGATAATTACCTGAATCACCTTCTTTAAAACGACATATTTTTTTAGTTTGTTATAGTATTTATACTAAATTACTTATAGTGCATTCTCTAATGTATCATTATCTATACATCTATACAAATAAATAAAATTGGAGTGTCTGTTTTTAATATTAAGATAACCACTTTTTACTAAGTGTATATGGATGTATACACGGTACATATACCAAAACAACATTTTTTATAATTTTTCTCTGTCTGTCGGCCTGTCTGTCTGTCTGTCTGTTTGTTCCTTTTTTCTGCTAATATCTGAAATAGCTGGACCGATTTTGACGGAACTTTCACTGGCAGATAGCTGATGTAACAAGGAGTAACTTTGGCTACTTTTATTTCAGATAAAATCTTTTATTTTAGAAAAATACCTGCGTTAATTTCCGACATCCACGCGGGCGAAGCCGCGGGCAAAAGCTAGTTCTAAATAAAACATACATTCTTTGCGTAGATTAACATTCAATATCTGGATGACCGAGCTTTGCTCGGTATTTTTTGTAAATTGTGTTTAAAATAATAAGTTTATGTTCAAGTTGATTATCGATAAAGTTAGTCATTGAAAAGACGAATAAAATGAGATTTTATTAAAATAAATCCTAGCTAGATCGATTTATCGCCCCCGAAACCCCCTGTATACTAAATTTCATGAAAATCGCTGGAGCCGTTTCCGAGATTCAGATTATATATATATATATATATATACAATGTGGATCTGGAATTACGACATTAAATTAAAACGAGCACAGTACTAGTCTATCGAAACATTTTAAAACACGAAGATTATTAGTTAGTGGAAAATTAAAAAATTGCAATTTTCAAACAAAATAAATAGCAAAATCAACTGCATAAAAAGTAAACACGCTTTAACTACAAAAAGTCACTGACCTAGTGCGCGGCGTGGTGCGGGCTTCATTGGGCGGCGGCGTTGTTGCGCGTAGGTACCCACACACACACTCGCAATTTTCTATGCACCACTAATGCTACGTTTACATGTGGGCACAGCCTCAGCCGGTTGTCATTGTGTTGACGGGATTTCCCCGTTTGTACAATGGCTACACAATTGCGAGTGCTAGAAGCTGGGCCCACATGTAAACGTAGCATAACGCATTATTTGCGTAAGTAATAACCTTTTTCTTTATAATTGTAGTATTTTGTGGGAGTGTGTGGGGCGCGTCAGAGTGGGATCGTATGACACCTTTCTCTGTCTTTCAAGCATATTTAGACGTTGAGAATAGAATCGTAGGTACGTTTTTGCACAGGTTCCTGACCTTACAATGTTTACCTATTATTACGGACTCCGATCTACATCATGTTGAAAAATTTTAAAATGAAAAATAATTTCCTGTGGCTAAAGTATTCATTGGATTAGATTGATTTTTTGTATACGGGTAAAGAGCATGCCATTCTTTACGTGGCTTAGAGGAATGTCAATCGTCCTGCTCCACGTTGTATTATTGTATATATAAAAGAATTGCTCGTTTAAAGATATAAGATAAGATAACGGTCATTATCAGTACAAATGTCTTTAATTTTGACAGCACAAAAAACATTCATTGCGTTATCTATCTATGTTATTGAGCAGACAACTTTTTGGAACTTAGAAAGGAATGGATAAGCAATAACTGACAAAAGGATTGAGAGTGATAGTGTCTAGAGTTCTATAATCGAATAACCAATTTTATTAACATAGTAATTTGCTGACTGCCTCGTAGGTCTAGTGGTAGCAACCGTTACTGCTGAGCATGAGGTCCTGGGTTGGATTCTCAGGTCGGGCAAAGTGTTATTGGATTTTTCCATCTGGAATTTCTCAGTCGCAGCCCGGAGTCTGGATTTGTGCCCGGTTGATGGCAATAGGCTCGCCCCCTATTACATGGGACTTAAACATAACAGGCGACATGTGGGTGTACTATACGTACACCTCTGCCCAACCCTTCGGGGAAACAGGGCGTGATGTTATGTTTATGTAATTTGACATATCTTGAAAGTTATATCAATATATTATGTATAATACGCAGCCGAAGCCGCTGCACAATGGTAGTTATAAACAAACTTTCATATAGTAAAGAAATCATTGCTTTGCGAAGTTCTGCAAACCTTGCGAAGGAAGTAAAATAAGAAATAGATTTATATGTTTTTTTTTTTTTTAATATAGTGTACTATGTTTATAGATAGTATAAATGTTTATTATATATGTTGTGTGATCTAAAAATTATGAACCAAATAAATATTTTTATATTTTCGACTAAATGTGTTTTATTTATGTAACGGTAAGGAAAATAGTGCCCGTTTCGACTGCTCGTACATAGTGTCGTAGAAGAAAAACGACTACCTACGTCTATATTTAGATGATGGAATTTGTAAAACACTAACAGTGAAAGTCGCAAATTCGTAGAAACAATATTTAGGAAATTATAAAGGTTTAACCTTTTGACCGCCAGAGTCACGTATAGATGACAAACCAAAACGTGCCCAGCACGCCACGGTCACGATACCGTGACAGACTTTTAAACGTAAATAAAACTCATAAAACAACATTGTTTTTATTATTTCCTTTGCTAATTATGTTCCTTGACTCATCCTTATTTATATAAGTTGAGCTTCTTTCTTTATATTTCATCCGTATTAACATAAGATGGCAAAAACTAACACCAATTATAAAGTTCGAAAAACATAGTGCCCTCAGCGCCACAGTCATCATACCATGACACGTAGTGATGTAGCTAGCAATCAATGTAACAAGAATATCGAATTTGACAGTAACCTACGTTATATTTAATTTCTTTAAATTATTCAACAATAAATAAATAAAACTTTTGATATAGAAGTTTAATGATTCAGGAATCATGAAAATGATTTAAATATGATTAAAATACTGAACTATCTGCTCATTAAATGTCGGTGTTAGTTGATTATCGATAAATCATAATGAGTGTAATGCCCATCTCCATCACACTTTCATATTGTCTGTGCCTGGAGCGCCAGAGTCATCTAATCGTGACAATCCGATGACGTCACATGTGATCGATTTGTAAATAGAGCTGTTCCTTTACTTGTATCAGTAGTTTGTTCTCATTTTTTTTTTTTTTTTTTTTTTTTTTTTTTTTTTTTTTTTTTTTTTTCAGGATGGGAAATCATCAAATGACTTCTCCCGCTCTGGGCGGAGCGGGAGGGCGTGTCAGACTTTTACTGACTAAAACCCACCCGTGTTCCATCAGTTGCCTATGTGCCAGGGTTACGGTATCTCTTTCGAACAATCACGCGACCCCGGCAGGCATCGGTCCTAGTAGACCCCTACACTGCTGCTGACATCTCTTTGAGGCGCGCGTGGAACACTGCGCGCCGTCGACCCGAGCCTGGTCCTTACCGGGCGGCGAGCTACCCATTGCTCGCCACCCGCAAGCTCGCGCCTACGGTGGCCGGGAGTCCGCAATCGACTCCCGACGCCCGGGGCGTCTCCTCCTGCGGCGGCTAGGGGCGTGAGGGCGCAGAGACTGCCACTCCCTCACGCGCCCCGCCTCCTCCTTCACGAGCATTACTGCTTCGCAGAAGGAGGTGACGGCTTCCCATTCCCTCTCGCTCCGTACCATGGCTCGCACCAGGGCCGGACGCGAGAGGTCGCCGCCGCCGATCGCCTCCACGAGGACACGGCGGTGCTCCGCCCAGGCAGGGCACACCTCCACCGTATGCTCCACCGTGTCCTCCAGACGATCCTCGCAATGGAAACACCCGGACGTATCCTCCCGCTTTATCCTGAACAGGAACCCACCGAAGCACCCATGCCCGGTGAGAACCTGCGTCAGGCGGAAGGTGAGGACGCCGTGACGCCTCTCTATCCACTCCTCAAAGAGGGGACTTACCGCCGCAATTGTGGCGTGCCCAGCACTGGGTTGCGACAATCGTACCCGCCATGTTGCCATGAGATCACACCGGAGCTCTGTCCGCCGTGCCGCGATTTGTCGCGGCAGCGGAGTTTCGCCCCGGCGTTTCGCCTCCTCGCGCCACTCCCACATGTGCGCGAGGACCTTTGCCTCCAGATCCCATGGCGGCACTCCGGCAAGGAGGCTCGCCGCCTCGCACGAGACCGTGCGGTATCCCCGGATTAACCGGATGGCCATGACCCTCTGGGCCGCAAACAACCGGCGCGCTGGGCGCAACCTCAATGAGGGTGCCCACACTGGTGCCCCGTAGAGGGCCATGGACCGCACGATCCCCGTGTAGAGCCTCCGGCAGGAGGCGTTTGGACCCCCCAGATTGGGCAGGAGCCGCTTTAATGCAGCCCCAGCCCGCTCCAGTCTGGGAGCCAAACGTCGGAAATGCTCAACGAAGTTCCACCGGCTGTCGAGGACAAGTCCCAGGTACTTCATCGTCGACTCGACGCCGATGTGAACCCCTCCTACCGTAAGTTGGGAACCCGCAGGTGGCGCGTTCCGAGGACCATGAAAACCCATGGCCTCGGACTTGTGCAATGCCACCTCGAGTCCCAATTGCCGGATCCTATCGACGATTGTCGCAACCCCGCGTGTCATTAATTCGGCCGCCGCCTCGTACGACCTCCCCTGCGCAAGGACCAGCGTGTCGTCAGCGTAGCATACCACGCTGACGCCGCTAGGGAGGTCGGCGCGCAGCACCCAGTCGTAACCGATGTCCCACAGATGCGGCCCCAGGACCGATCCCTGTGGGACACCGCACGACATCTCTCGCCGGTTCCACTCTCCCTGGTGACCGGGGTAGATAACGGCCCTATCCGTCAGATAGGCCTCGACCACGCGACAGAGGTAGGTCGGCATCCGGTGATACCGGAGTGCCTCCCTAATGCAACTCCAGGGTAGGGTGTTGAAGGCATTGGCGATGTCTAGAGACACCGCCAAGACGACCCCACCCCGGGCCACTGCATCCCCCGTCGTGAGGGCTCGCACGCGCATGATGGCGTCCACCGTTGAGCGCCCCTTGCGGAAGCCGTACTGGCCGTCCGACAAGTCCGGCCCCACTCGCACCAGCCACCCGACGAGGCGGTCTGCAATCACTCTTTCAAAGAGCTTGCCCACCTCGTCGAGCAGCACGATGGGCCGGTAAGCGGACGGAGAGTCCGCTGGGCGCCCAGGCTTCTTAATGAGGACCAGTTTCCCCGTCTTCCAACGAAGTGGGAACTGGCCCCTCTCCAAGCATGCGCTAAGGAGCCCCCTGAGTCGAGGCCCGAGAGCCTCTGAGGCCAGGACCCATGCTTTGCCAGGCAAGCCGTCGGGTCCTGGGGCGGTATTCTTGGCATTAAGCCTTCGTACCGCCACCCTCATCTCTACCTCGGTCACTTCTGGAGCACCGTCGTCGTCGTCGTCAGTGGTGTGGTCCGCATCGGGCACCGCAGTAGGCGGAGCCATCGGTGGGGGACTATGTTCCCCTCGAGAAGGGAACAGAGCGCTCACCACGCCCTCTACGAGTTGGGGCCGGAGACTCTGAGTCAGCGGAGGAGCCCATGGGCGGAGTTTCTCCCGGACGGCCTTGTAGGGCCGTCCCCATGGGTCCCTGTTCAGAGTCTCCAGCGACTCCTTGCGGGCCAGTCCTCTGGCCCGCAGGATCTCCTCTTGGAGGGCGGTCTTCGCCGCTCTGTACCCCTCGTATAGCTCCGCCTGAATGGCTTCCGTATCCGGAGGTCGGATGCGGAGCCTGCGGTGCCTGGTGTACTGGCGTCGTGCCGCAACGCACGCTTCGCGCAACGCTGTCAGCTGCGGCGACCACCAGTACACCTGGCGCCAAGCCCGTCCTGGCTGGACTCGGGGCATAGCCACGTCACAGATCTCGGACATGGCCTCCCGGAACCACTCGGCCTCGTCGTTGGTGTCAGCAGGCCTGTCCGGTGGTGACACCCAGGCCTGCACGATCGAGGCTTCCAGGAGAAGCTCCCGGTCCAGCTTCTTCAGCGCCCACCGCGGACCACTCGGGGTCTGCCGGATCGGCGCGCTCGAGGTCTGGGCGGAGACGTCAAATCGGATGTACCGATGGTCGGAATACGTCTCCACCCCCTCCATGACGCGCCAATCAATAACCTGCGGTGACAGAGCGGGGCTGGCGAACGAAATGTCCACCACTGAGTCGCCCCGCATCCGTACACACGTAGGTACAGAACCCCGATTTAGGACGACCAGGCCTGTCTCCAGAGCCCAGTCCTCCACCATCCTGCCCCGTGTGTCCGTATACCGGGAACCCCAAGCCAAATTCTTGGCGTTGAAGTCCCCGAGTACGAGCACGGGAAGGGGACGGAACCCAACGACGACGACTCTCAACTCCGCAAGGGAGTTGTGGAACTCGGCGAGAGTTCGGCTCGGGGAGAAGTATACTCCCACAACTACAATCTCCCCGAACCGTGCTGCTACGCAACCCCGTCCCCTCTTGACGGCCTCGAGGGTCGGGGTTCCGGCGGCGGCCGACGAAATGAGGGTCACTGAGCCGCTCAGGTCCTCCACCCAGTCATCCCTGGGCGGGACAAAGTACGGCTCAGCGACCACAGCGATGTTAATCGACCACTGCGCCATGCTCTGGAGTAACAAATCCTGAGCGGAGGCGCAGTGGTTGATATTCGCTTGGAGGAGGCGCAATGGAGTACCTATTATTGGCACTCCATTTCAGCCCCCTCCTGAGCCCCCTGTGAGGGCCCTGCCGTGGTGGTGCCGGCCACGACAGCAGTGGTCGAGGCGGCAGCGGCGACAGCGGTGACAGCGGTGGCGGAGGGCTTACTCTTGCCTCTGGCCTTGGCGGCTACAGCGCAGGCCTTACTCCCAGCCCGGTGTTCGGCCGGCTTGCCAGCCGCCGCACATGCATAGCAGTGCGGCGTGGCATTGCACGAACCGGCCTTGTGACCGGGCTGACCGCAGCGGAAGCAGTGACCGCTGCGGTCCACCTCTGAGGTGCAACCCACGAACACGTGGTTGCCCATCTGGCATCGGAAGCACCTCAGAGGTCTGGGCTCCAACAGTTTCACCTGCGCTGAGACCCAGCCCACCAGGAGCCTTCGGCCCTCCGCGGTGATTTTTTGGGCCGCCGACACGGGGCAGCTCACCGTGACGGTTCGCAACCCCGCATTGTCAGGGCGGATGGTGCCTGCCCTCACTTGTTCGGCAGGACAACCCCCCACCCCAGCGATGGCGGCCACCACCTCCGCCTCCGTGACGCAATCGTCCAGGCCCAGAATGCGCATGTCAGCGCACTTGATGGGCCTGGACACTCGGGCCTCCTCCGCGTCTAACGACGCCCTAAGCCTTTCGGCCAGAGCGTCAGCGGTCGGGCCACTATCCGCACCAGGGACCTCCAGCATCCGGGCCCCAGTCAGAGTAACTTTCACCCGGAGCCCGTCGGAGATGCCGAGCTCCTGCAGGTCCACCGCTGCCTTCGCTTTGGAGAGCACGTCGCGGTAGGACACGCCCTTTTTCACCGCTTCCGGCTGTAGTGTAATCACTACAGCTGCGGACTTCGGGGCGCGGAGCCTAGCCGCGACGCTGCTCTTTTTGCGCCGCTGCTGCCTCTTTTTGTTTCTGGCCGCCCTTGCAGCCTTACTTGCCTTCTTTTTCTCCCCAACCACTTGCCATTCGGCGTTGTCAGGGGGAGATTTAGCAGGCGGGGCTGGCATTGGCGGCCCTCTCACTTCCGGTGCTGGGGCCCTTGCGGGTGCCTTCTTTGGCAAGCCTTTGGTCTGCCCCGGCCCTTTGGCTGTGGCAGCCGCAGGCCCCGGCCCTTTGGCTGGGGCAGACGCAACACCCGCAAACGAGGCCACCTTCGGCTGGCCCGAGACAACCCGCGGCTGGCCTGAAGCTGCCTTCATCTGGCCCGAGGCCGCCTTCGGCTGAGCCGAGGCCGCCCCAAGCTGGCCCGAAATCGGCCGGCTTGCCGCCAGTGGGGGGCGCAGGACAACGGCCTCCAGAGCAGAAAACCTGCTCTGGAAGACAGCGAGCTCCTTCCGCACCAGGGTCAGCACCTGGTTCTCGGCAGGCAGGAGCCCGCCCTGCCCATGCCGCGCTCCCCCCTGCGATGCCTCCTGGGGGCTGGCTCCTCGGAGACCGGCCAGGTCCGCTCGGAGCTCCGCATTCTCCTTTCGGAGGAGCTCCATGGCGGCAGTCACGCGGGCGACCTCCGCCCGCAGTTCTGCCACCACATCCACCACCGGAGGCCCAGAACGCAAGGCCTTCGCTGCCACCACGATGGCTTTCGTGGCAGCAGATATGGCCTTGTCCTTGGACCTCTGGAGCCTTTTTAAGGTCGCAGCCTTGATGGCCGTGGCCACGACCTCCACGAACCTGCCCATTTCTTCCGAGTGGCCGGCAGCGTCCGACTCACCACCGGAGGACTCTGAGGGGGCCCTACTACTGGTCCCCTCAGAGGGATGCCCCTCCGTGGCAAGCCTCTCCCCTCCCTGGGTCAGCTCAGCTGAGCCTGCTCGGCTCGGCTCGCCGGCCTCCTTGGTGGGGAGTCCTCGGCCGGTGCCCCTCTCCTGGAGCCCACCACGCCGTGATATTTTTCGGCGGGCCGAGTTCAGCCCGCCGTCGGAGGAGGACTCCTGCCCTGCCCCCGATTTAGGGCGCTTCTGGGAGACCTTACGGTTCCCACCAGCAGCGCCCGCCACTCCTCGCTCTGAGCTCGCACGCGAGCCCTTCGCACTCGACGCGGCGTCGGACTCCGACCCCGCATCGCTCCCTTCCACTGGTTTTGTGAGTTTGTTCTCATTACTTTATTATTCTGAACGACTTTTTTTGTGGGTGGGAAATCATTAAATGACGTCTCCCGCTCTGGGTGGAGCGGAAGGGCGTGCATATCAGACTATAGTCATCGGAACATACATCCTTGTTTAACGATACGATTGTGTTATAAGTAATTTGTTTCAAATAAAACTACAAAGTGAAGTTCAGATTTTATAATAAAAAAGAGAACGAAATTCATGTAAACCATTTCAAACAGCTTTAAGCTCGGCTGGCGTGTCATAAAATAAACTCGTATCCTATTAAGGTTTGTTTGAATTAAGTTTCATTCGTTTCCGACGATAATATTGTCCCTTTCTTCGTATTTATTATAATATTTGTACTTACAAATCTTGAGTATAAAACTTCGTTTAATGATTAAAATACAAATTCATTTGATGATTTAAATTTGCTTTCGCCTATTTCCGTCGTATTCTAATAAGTATTCATCTACAGAAAATTGTTTTTTTTTTTTCAACTGAGATATCATCTGTACCTACGTGGCGGTACATTAAGGCATTATTACTGGTTGTTCTTTCAGAGAAACTTAAATCTATATAAATCAAAATGAATACTATATATATAATGGCTCGACCGATTCGCCTAATATTTTTTGTATGGCCTTCGGAAGATTTTAATAATAGTTAAAAAAAATCGCTTGGACAATACTTTTCTTTTTCATATTAAAAAATATACATACGATGCGACGGGATGGGTTGGGGGAGCAATAAATATAAAGCGGACGAAGTCGCGGGCGGAAGCTACTTGTATTAAATAAAAATGCTGCTACTGTATATAAAAAGCGAAACCATTAAAATAAAATAACTCTTATTATTTCGATATTATTCATAAATATCGGATGCGCACCTCTAGTGCAGAGGCGAGCAAATTAAGAAAAGTCGTGCTAGCTACGCCAGTGTCATCCTATCGTGACAAGAATGTACGTCATGATTGAACATAGTGCTGTGATGGTAATGACTTGCTTTTATCGACTGTTGTTTTGAATTGTGGATTTAACGCCGAAACTGTGACAGATATCGTATTATTTTTACCATAAAATACAAAGCGGGATGAAATAAAACTCCTTTATTATATATTCTTGGTATAGTAACCTTTTATTAAAAACATAATATATGTTAAAAAATACGTGGTGAATGCTTTATCGATATAATTTCGAACTCACTACTATTTTGTAGGTATTAAAGGATGAATTCATAGCTTGGCGCTGAGGGCACGATTTTACTTTTTTGTCGTGGCGCTCAAAAGGTCCATGGCCGCGCTGTCGGCACATAGAGATCTGCGCGACCACGCAGTTCCAGTTCAGTTGCATGCGGTAATCTCAGAAACTACTGGTCCGAATTCAAACATTCTTTTTGTGTTGGTTAGCCTATTTATTGAGGAAGGCTATAGGCTATATAACATTACGCTACGATCAAAAGGAGGGGAGCAGTAATGAAAAATGTTACAAAAACGGGGAAAATCGGGTGGGGTGAACAAGAAATTTAACGCGGACGAAGTCGCGGCAGAAGCTATAAATTATATAAGTATTTGATTCGAAAACATCCCTCAGTTTCTTAGTAAATTTTAACTGATAGTTAACTCTTTCGGTGACTTCGTACAGGAATGAATTTTATAGCCTTTAGATCAAGCAAGCCGAAGAAGTGGCAGTAGGCTGGCCATGTTTATCGAAGGAATGATGGTCAGTGGAGCAGACAAGTCCTGGAGTGGAGACCGCGTAGTGGCAAGCGTGGACTGACAACCTGAAGAAGCTGACTGGGACTGACTGGATGCAAAAGGCGGAGGATAGAGTGTTGTGCCGAAGCTTAGGAGGGGCCTTTGTCCTTTTATGGATGAGAATAGTGGATATAATTGTAGGTAATAGCAATTGTTCATTTAAGATCTTTCTTTTTCTTCATGTCTCTATTCCAATTTTTTGTGGTCGGCGCAACATGTCTTTTTCTTCAATACTTCTCTATTACTCGTCATCTCGGCAGTTAAGTACTTCTAAGATGTGAGTGAAATAAAACAACAAAAACAGTTAACCGAACAACTATATTAATACAACTTATCTATTACAAATATAAATTATTATTATTCATTATGTCTATATGTACAAATATATAATCTGAAGAGTTTGTTGGTTTCAACACGCTTACCTTTGAAATTATCCGTCGAATTTTAAACAATATTTTTCCATTTGACAGCCCAATTCTTGAGAAACGCTATGGAGCAAAAAGAATAAAAGTAGTAGATGACCCCCTGGTGACAATCCTTGTGGACTGGGAATATTTGCCACTTTCTGATGCAGCTAGAGTATTTTACAAACTAGGTATGTTAAGTTTATGTTTACACTAGCTTCTGCCCGCGACTTCGTCCGCGTTAACTTTCTTGTTCCCTCGACCCTTCCCGTCGCGTCGAATCGCCTACCCGTGCGATTTTCCCCGTTTTTGCAATATTTTTCATTACTGCTCCGCTCCTATTAGCTGTAGCGTGATGTTATATAGCCTATAGCCTTTTCGATAAATAGGCTACCCAATACAAAAAGAATTTTTCAATTCGGACCAGTAGTTCCTGAGATTAGCGCGTTCAATCAAACAAACATACATACAAACAAACAAACAAACAAACTCTTCAGCTTTATATTATTAGTATACAGTTGGCTTAAATTAAGATTAAAAACTATCTTCTAACATAACTCACTACAAATGTCCTTATTTCTTGTGGTTTTAGCGCTATTCCTTCATTTAAAAACACCACAGGCGTCGGTTTTGTCGACCCTCCTTGATCCGCACTAAATTCTATATTACTAAGATTCCCATAGGCGTCATTAAAATTCTTCACGAATTTATCCGTGTTCCATTTCAAAGGTACATGGTCTTGCAGCCACATGTGAGCAGACAAAGTAGTTTCCTTCGCGCCCGTTATCTTAAAATCTTTAAAAAGTTCTTGTATAAATACTCTCTTGTGGCCGTTCCTGACTACATCAGATTTCTCTAAATAATTTTCTAGCCTTAATAATAACTTGTCGGTCCATTTTTCTAAAGTCAGAACATGCACGCCGACCGGTAGTTTCATTTTCAAAGCTGAATATTCATTCTTCTCTTTGAACCATCCATCGTAAGTAATATTAAAGTAAGACTCATGTATTGACGAAAAAACAGTCGGTTGCAATTCCAATTCTTTTGCAAATTTCTTCTCGAAAACTTTGTTCGGTCGATAATCTGCTTTTGATATATATAAATGATGTTTTCCACGAACTATAAGACCTTTGCCATATTCTGTTTCGTTGAGCAAACCTCGGATGCCTGTGTCATCTGTAAAGATTCTTCTGTGAAGCATCAGGTCAACGCTCCCGTCGAGAAGACTAGTCCCGCCTTGAGCTCTGTCAGTGAATATTGTGAAACGAATGTTCTTTTGTGAATCTTCTATGTATAGTTTTGATGTTACCGGGTAAACGTTACCTAAAAAGTAAATGGTATTTATTAATTTAATTACTATTTACATTTGTTATTACAGTAGACTTAGCAGAAGCACTGTGTTCCGACGGAAGAGTAGACAAAAATTCCGTTACGTGTAAACAGTACGACGGCAGCAAAGTAGAAAGAGTTAACTGCAGTTTTATCGAAATTTACTCTTTTAATTCGACTGAAAATTCTTTGTTTTGTCATAGGATTTTTTTTTCTGTTTGATTCTCAATTTTAATTGATTGTAAGTCACGAATATAGTAATATAAAGACAACTACATTATTTTTTTTTTCTCAACACACACATAAAGTTACAAAAAGTGTGAGTTTGAACTCACAACCATGTAGACCTAGGTCCAATGTTACAAGGACTAGGTCAAATCGCCTTAACAAATTTTGTTGAAATTAACAATTAAGTAGATCATGTGACAAAACAGTATTCAAAGGCTTACCTAACGTAACGTGTTAGAAATCAAATTGGCTGTATGTATTCTATAATATTTGACTTCCAAATCGTTCCAGCTCGAATAACAATTATCTACTGCTAATTGCAGAAGGTTCAAATTCGTCTAACTTTTAGTGGGTCAGCCAATGGCCAAGGGTGGGTCAGGTAACAGCTATCACAGACTACATATTGACCTTTTTCATTTCCTTTATAATGCCCTATTAACTAAATGATGTGAAATAGGAGAAGATAGCTTTATTTTTCTATTAATTATCAAATTTTGGCGTTCAAAACGCTCTCCCGTAAATTCATGATTTTGTAGATAGCCGTATATACTTTGTAGCCGTCGAGTTGAAAGTTTTCTACTGTTTTTAACATGACGATTACAAAATCAAATTGTCTTCACTACCTTAGACAACTGTTACTCCAAAAAAAAGGTGTACTATATTATGCGCACACGTCTGCCTCTTGGACTGATGTTTGAATTCCGTATGAAAACCAAAAAAATCGATGAGGCAGACGTTCAGGGCTCTGATATTCTAAAGACAGACCATTTGATTTTTTTCCAACAACCCGACGCTCGCGCCCTACCAAGCAGGTATAAAATATCCCCATTATTCCCCATAGTTCCTTTCGTGGTGTCTCTCTCTTTTATTTGAGTGAGAACGGTATAACTCAGTTCCGACCTTTTCCGTATTGTGAAACTAAATATATAGAGCATAAATCTATATACAGTCTCCCCTTTTATTTTGCATGCTTTTACTCTCTCTCTCGCTCTCAGGCACTTTCACACGGATGTCTCGAAAGCGTAAGGCTACGTACACAGCAGACGATTCAGAGCGGGTTTTCCAAAACGCTCATCAACAGTTCTGGAGTAGTTGGAGTAATTTGAGTCTTCGAAGTTTTTCGAATAATTTTAGTGTCTAAGCGCTTATATACATAATATTAGAAAAAATCGGAGCGCGTTTTAGCAAAATGTGCACTCTACCACAGAACAGATAAAGAGGTTAGAAGGGTCTTGTGAGCGGGGCGGGCACGCCGCTCATATAAGTGAACGCTCATATAGTCGACCGAAATTAGCGTCATGGATAAATGGAGTCTTGGTTCAAAATCTACATATTTTACACAAGTAAAACGTGATTAAAAAAGTTAAAGACTGTTCCTGTCCAGATCCTAATCCTATTCAGATTACATTCAAGCATGCAATTAAAAAAAAAATACTTTCTAATTAAAGTTCCAAGCGCATTTCGTTTCTGGTTGGCATTGAGAAAAAATATGATTGCATAGATTTCAGCTCCAGAAGTTTAATCGTTACCGTGAGTTTTGAGGATAATATTAAACAAAATTATAAGAATAAAACTATAAAGAATAACAATAATCCCATGCAATACCCGCTGTCCCTTGATTCCGTGAATTTCAAACAGTTATACAGCTGAAAATCAGTGAGCAAAGTGTCTGCCACATGTTTTTTCGAATTCAAAGAGTCATAGTGAATCGAATGGGCGCAACGAGAACTGCGAGCAAATGACTTAGTAGAGCTTTTTTTAACATTTTTACAACTCCGTCGCATGATAATGCAGAGTCCTGAATGTCTGCCTCTTCGATTTTCTTCGTTTCCAAGATGATTGTGACCATGAACTCCAGATGCATACATGTGCAAATGATTTAATACCCAGATTTTTTTTTAAGCAACTTCAATCCGCTTTAACGCGAAAACGCAGCGACATAGGACCTTAATTGATTGGACCAAATCAATTCGTAATGATTTAAACTGCAATCCACCTCGACGTGAAACGTGTGCAAATCATATACCGAAATGCTCGCCAGCTCCCTAACTATAGATTGTTTGAAACGAAAGACAAAATGACGGATTGTAGAAGGATTTCTACGGTACGATGTCAAAAATGGAGAGCTTGTATAGAAAGAGCTGTGTATATTCTTCGTAGAAATAGAATGATATATGATAAATCTCTGAAACTAGTTTAGGAAAACACAAAGCATGTATTTAATTTATTTTTAACTTTTATTTTAGGATAAGTTAGATTATTAGATAAACAATAGGTCCTCATCTCTACCTACTGTATTTCCTTTGCTGTGCTCGAAAGGGTCCACGATTGTGTCTATATCAGTTCGTCCAGTACGCAATAGGAAGTAGACGTGTCGTTCGTTATTCTCTTCATTTACTAAAAAGCTTATTGTTCGGTTGCGCTAATTAGTACCGTTGTGTAAACAAATAAATCACATATTCCCGTGTCACAAAAAATACATTTTGTGGAAAAAACCTCGGCGCGAGTGCTAACAGCGTGCGCGGGGACGTGCCGCACCTCCCCTGCGATAAGAGACAGTTGCTATTTTTCGTCCTTGTCATCGCCGCGGCAGTGCGCGTGCACCGAATAAGCATGAGTGAATGTGCTGTTTGTAATGAGCTAGCAGAAAGGGATTACTTAGAATGCCACCGTTGCACAGACAAATATCATTACTTATGCCTCGATATCTCACCGGAAGAAGGAAAGAAATTTCTCGATGCAAGCCAGAAGTGGATATGCCTAAGTTGCAGTAATAAACAGCGCAAAGGTAATGATCCCGTTCGCCCTTCGACACCAACAGGCTTGGCTGATATAACATTTAATGTAACGCGTCGTAAGATGCAAAATAAGTCGGAACTCGTACAATCATCCGTAACAAGAATGTCAGACAGCGTATCGCGCTCCGATATACAGGTTATGATACGCGACGAGATGCGTTCAGTTATGAGTGAATTTATGAGTGAAATGAGAAACACCTTGAATGTTGAATTGCATGAACTGAGAGATCAAATAACTGGGTTTACGGAATCCCTCTCGTTTTTGAGTGCACAATTTGACAGTTTAAATAGAGATATGGTCGCTCATAACTCCACAATGAAACAACTAAAAACTGAAAACGAGCAGCTTCGGTCGGAGGTCAATGTTCTTTCTAATCGTGTCAGGCAGATGGACCAGATGTCCAGGTCTACTAACTTGGAACTACAGTGTGTACCCGAGCACAAGGCTGAGAACGTAGTGAGCATTGTTAGACAACTCGGTCAAATTGTCAAGTTTCCCATAAGCGATGACGACATATCTTATTGTTCACGCGTTGCCAAATCGAACCCTGAATCCTCTCGCCCACGTACAATCCTGACAAAGTTCAACACCCCACGCACCCGGGATTCCCTGCTTGCGGCTGCAATACAATACAACAAGGATCACCCAAATGAGAAGCTGAACACCAGTGTACTAGGCCTGGATGATAAGAAGATTGCGATATTTGTTACTGAGAATCTCACAATGGAAAATAAAAACCTACATGCCGCTGCCCGACTTCGAGCTAAAGAACTGAATTATAAATTTGTGTGGGTACGCGGAGGACGTGTTTATGTGCGCAAATCAGGTGAATCTGAAACGGTTTTTATTCGTAATATGGACTCATTGAACAAATTAACTTGATTTATTCTTATTTCTATTCTTTGTTTGTTATAGGTACTTACTTTAAACTACACTCTTGATACGATAATTAACTGTTTTCATTCTCTAATATAATTAAATGTTATTATCAAAACGTCAGAGGTTTGAGGACCAAAACTACAGATTTTTACCTGAACATATTAACGTGTAACTATGATATAATTGTACTAAGTGAGACATGGTTGGCGGGTGACATATTGGACTCCGAGTTATTTTGCAACCGATATCTAGTCTATCGACGGGATCGTGAGTCTAGTGGTTTTCATAGCAATAAATCTGGAGGCGGTGTGTTAGTGGCGGTCTCTAAAAGGTTAAGATCATTTCGGGTGACTGAATGGGAGAGTAAATGTGAAGACGTTTGGGTGTGCGTAGACATTTGCTTAAACAAACGACCAGCTAAATTGTTGATCTGTGCGGTATACATTCCTCCACCAGTACAAAGACATATTTTAGAACATTTTATCGATAATGCAAATAATGTCCTGGAGAACTATAACGCCACGTTAATATTAGGTGATTTCAACCTAAGTAGCATTGAATGGATGGGGTCTCCAGGCACACCGCTTACATCTTCTTTAAATAAAAATGGAATTTACGAGCAGAAACTGTTAGACTTTATTTCTTTAAATAATTTAGATCAATTCAATTGTATTAATAACCATAAAAATAAGATACTCGATTTGGTTTTGACCGATACCACGGTGAAAAGTATAAGTTTGTCCGGATGCCCCCTAAGTAATATAGACTCATACCATCCCCCTCTTGAATTCGAACTACTGTGTAATTTGCACGAGGAAACTTTACGCCCTAACCAGGAGCCAAAATTTCAGTTCTATAAAGCTGATTATAGTAAAATTATTCAAGAATTAAGTAAAATATCATGGGAGGAATTGTTTTCACAATGTTGCGATGTTGACGCAATGATGGACTCATTTTACAAAGTTATATATAATATTATTGAGACATACGTACCTAAGACTAAGCCTAAAACCTGCAAATATCCCGTTTGGTTTAGCAGGGATCTTGTTCGCCTACTACGAGAAAAAAATAAGTATCATACACTTTATTCCAAGTTTAAAAATCCTCTAGATAAACTTTCGTATCGTTTGCTTAAAGACAGAGTTTCCAAATTAACACATATTAATTATAGGTTATATATAAAATCAATTGAATCTTCGATCACTTCTAACCCTAAGCTTTTTTGGACATTTTTAAAGCACAAACGTAATGGTAACAGTACATACCCCTCATCAATACATTACGGCGATTTTAAAGGTAGTAACGGAGCAGATAATTGCAACATATTTGCCTCATGTTTTTCATCTGTTTATAACCCTCAGTGTAGCAATACTGTTGACAATATAGCTAAATACGGGACTACGCATTGTCAGCATACCGAATTTCTGACCCACCTGACACTAACCACGGATTCTGTAATTAAAGCTTTAAAGAGACTGGACCCAAATAAAGGGCCAGGGCCTGACGGACTGCCTTCTATTTTTGCAATAAAATGTTGTGACTTTTTGGGGGAACCTCTCTCTATGATTTATAATAAATCATTGAGCTCAGGTTGTTTCCCAAAGACTTGGAAAGAAGCACGAGTGGTGCCGATTTTTAAATCGGGTGACAAGTCCGCCGCGAATAACTATAGACCAGTATCTATTTTGTCTATTTTTGGCAAGGTATTCGAAGCTTTAGTTTACCCTTTACTTTCGTGGCATGTGAAACAAACATTAATACCTGAACAGCACGGCTTCATGAAAGGCCGTTCTACTGCAACGAATCTTGCGTGCTTTATATCGGACTTGGTTGACGATGTGGACCGTGGGTCACCTGTGGATGTAATCTACACTGACTTTAGCAAGGCGTTTGACAAGGTTGATCACAAAATATTAGTTAACAAATTACACGCAATCGGAATTGCAGGAAACTTATTGCAGTGGTGTGAATCTTACCTTGTTAAACGCACATCTAAAGTCGTGGTCAATGGTTATTCGTCAAACCTGTTTTTGACACCGTCAGGCGTACCCCAAGGCTCCCATTTGGGTCCATTGTTTTTCAATATATTTATTAACGACGTGGCGTCTTGTTTCGTACATTCAAAGATTTATTTATACGCGGATGATCTAAAAATTGTTAAACGAATTGAGGGCAATCAGGATCCTCATAAACTCCAAGAAGACTTAGACCGTTTTTTCCAGTGGTGTTTGAACAATAACATGTCCCTTAATGCTGACAAATGCAATCATGTACATTTTTCTAGGAAAAAAGGGCCGTATTTTAATAGCTACAAAATAAATGACCGAATTATTCACGAGAAAGAAGTAATCCGTGATTTAGGCGTTTATATTGACAATAAGCTTCGGTTTAATATTCACATTGATAAAATTGCTACTAAAGGGTATAAGATGTTAGGTTTTATTCTGCGTAACTGCAAAAATTTCAAACGCGCCAAAACTAAAATTGCAATCTTTAACTCAATAGTCAGGTCAGGCTTAGAATATTGCAGCATAGTTTGGACTCCATTTTATGAAATACATAACCGTCGTTTAGAATCAGTGCAGAAAAGGTTTCTTTGGCACTTATCATACCATTGTAACATGGTCAGAATTTTAACTAGCTACAGTTCACGCTTGAAGCACTTCAAACTTAAGAGTCTGGAAAATCGCCGTATGATTCTAGACCAACTGTTTTTATACAAAATAGTTAACACTCACATCGACTGTCCGCGATTACTGAGTCAGATTAATATAAATGTGCCTTACAAACTTGCTCGTAAGTCTAGATACCAGTTGCTTCGCGCTAAGGGTTTTAAAACCAATCTGGGTCATTTTTCTACCATTAACAGAATGCAAGTCCAATTTAGTCGCCTGTCACGCTCACCCAACGTAGATAATGTAGATATTGATATGTCTTACTCTTTACATAAAGTCAAGTCTGTCTTGCATAGGGTTTTATCTTAAAACTGAAAAAAAAATAGTGTTTATTTTTCTTTTGGCCTTTTCACTTACCTACACCAGGATTTACATTCTTGCGTTCTTTTTTTTGTACTCGTATTTTAAATATTTTAACTTTTTTGAATGTTTGGCACAAAATCAAACAAAATTGATTAGATCAATCGAACATATTTTTGTAACAATGTATCTTAATAAGTTTCATCTATTTATAACTACTTCTATGTTTAATGCATGCCGTGGCAGCCTTTAATTAAGGCTACGCTATATTATGTCGAATATAAGTGCTTTATAACATGTATTTTAGTGTAAGCTTTGTTGGTTGTCCTTAAATAAATAAATAAATAAATAAATATCAAATGTTTACCAACTAAGCATATTATATACATTGTGGAATGCAATAAAGTATTGAGAAAGCGTCATGCTAAGCCTGCAGGTGGGAACCCAATACAACAATGTTGTTCGACGCCAGGCCAAGGCCCTCCTGCCGGGGTCGCATGATTGTTCGAAAGAGATACCGTGACCCTGGCACATGGGCAATTGAAGGAACACGGGTGGGTTTTAGTCAGTAAAAGTCTGACATGCCCTCCCGCTCCGCTCAGAGCGGGAGAAGTCATTTGATGATTTCCCATCCAAAAAAAAAAAAAGGCCAAGGCCCTGGCCATAGGATTTAATGAGTACGTGGAAGCGTGATGGTGGGCCTTGGGCAAGAGTGGAGCGAACTTTCCGCCGTGCGCGGAGCTGATTAATACAAATATTCATTCACTCACCTGGTTGAGGAAAACTGGTTCTGGAGCCTACCTGGATTTATGTATGTAAATGAGTGTATATTGTATTGTGTAGTGAAGCTGTAATTATTCCAGGATTCCAGGCCGCTTCAATACGCTAGAGATCACAGCATGCGGTTCCCAATGAATCACATTTCAATCAAATTCCAAACTTAACCCGTTCTATTTCGTCAACAGGGGTTGTTTACACACAAAACAATTGGATCACAACAAATTGTCCACAAAAACTATCGATTTAACAAGATTAATAATAACAATGTTCGCAAGGCAAATTACACCGATTATTCATTTTTCAAAGACCAAAGACAAGTGTCAAAATCAAAATGAAAATGATGCGTAGGCGCACAGAGTAAACAAGTCAAACGGTCGTACGGTCGCCCGGTCGGTTGGTCGGTCCGTCTGTTGTCACGGGACGAAACAAATGTAGTTAGATTTTTCACACTTAAAGACGTCACCCAAATATCAGCACCAATAACATTGTGTGGTTTTTAAACTGTCATATTTTGACTGATAAAATACCTGTCAATTAACGTGAATGGTTAATTAATAAGTCCAAGTAACGATTCTCATCATCAACATCATCATTTCATCCAAAAGACGTCCACTGCTGGACATAAAACTCCCCCAATTTGGGAGGCTTTGCAATAATTGCCACGCTTGTCAGGCGGGTTAGCGATATCAGTATGGTGGTAATGCATAGAGAACGCTGCTGCCCAATCTCTAGCAAGTCCCTTAGTCGCCTTTTACGAGACCCACGAGAAAAAATGGTATGGCACTATTTTTCAAGTCCCGGAACCAAAAAGAAATACTTACTAGCGACCCCAGACTCTCCCGTATCCAGTACTGGTGTGTAAGTAGCTCTGACATCCCTAATCCTCTTTATCGTCTGCCTTCCATTGCTGTCCGTGAAGAAAGCGCCGTTATTCTGAACATCAGTTACATATCTGACAAATACGTCTTTCCCCAACTTATCTTCTTTTGGTATAGGACCTACGATCCAGTCAACCTGTTTGGAAAAATGCTTGTTAATAATACTTTAGATGTATGAGGAACGGAGTGAAAATCTTCCGACGGAGGATCTTCCGACGAGCAGGGTTTTGTGTCGGGGCATTTTATATTTTCTAACTAGCTTCTGCCCGTGACTTCGTCCGCGTCAAATTTTTGCTCCCCTGACCCTTCCCGTCGCATCGAATTGCCTGCTAGTTTTCGTACATTTTTCGTCACTGCTCCGCTCGTTTTGACAGTAGCGTGCTCAGTAAATAGGCTGGCCAACACAATAGTTATTTGTTATACAAGAGTACAAAGTTGCTTTTTAACCGCGTGCTCAATTTCAAAAGAGCACGAGGTGAAAAATCTTTGCACTCGAGTGCAACACGTAACTTTAAATTGAATTTAGAACATCGTGTGCACTATCACAAACTTAGTGCACACGATGTTCTAAATTCAATTTACTTTATCCTCTAGAGAATAAAAACGGCTTTTCCACTCAGATATTGAAGATTAAAAATACTCTTTCCGAGATGGTGGGATGAAAAAATATTTTTTCACTTTGGACCACTAGTTTCTGAGATTACCGCGTTCAACCAAACAAACTCTTCAGCTTTATAATATTAGTGTAGATTGCACGGTAAATTCTGCATGCACGAGTTTGATGCATAGTTCGCAAGTAGTGTAGTAGATGCCGCCACAATATAAGCATAAAATCACGAGTTGTTGCCCTGAAGTCACCAGTTATGTAATTTGTAGTCTCATGTACGGATGTTATGGATATGAAATTTCGGATACGGATTGGTTACGGATGTAGGAATGATTATTATACCAGATACGGATATGAAATTATTTCGGATTATCCGTTAGTTTCGGATAATTTCGGTTATGGATATTAAACTTTAAAGGAATTTCAAAAGTAAAATAAAAATAGCTAATAAAATGGTTTTATTAATACGTCACCATTTGGTAGGAATTGCAATCAGTCTGTGAGTAATTATTACAGCTATTTAAAATAAAAATGATTATACATATATATTGAGTATATCTAATCGACCTAACATAAAAATGTAATAACAAATCTGATATTATCAGAAACTTTTATTTCGGATTCGGTTACGGTTACGGATACATTTTTATATCGGATATCCGATAGTTTCGGTTACGGTTACGGAGCTCCCTAATATCCCTGGTCTCATGTAATAGGATGCCTATTGCCTTCAATTGGGCAAAACTCCAGACCCCAAGCTGCTACTAAGAGATTCAAGATTGACGAAGCTTAGTAGAGGCCCCATTTTTTTGCTAACCACTGATACGATTTCGTAGAAAATGTACTTCACGGCCTACAGAACGTAAAAGCTATGTCCGCGCGGTTGGCACATGGAGAACCGAATTCCTGTTAGGGCTTTCTTCTTACTATCTACATTTCCTACGCAATCATATCAGTGGTTAGCAAAAAGAATGGGACCTCTACTAAGCTCCGTTTAAGAGAACTGCGAGGCCGCACGGTTCTCCATGTGCCGACCGCGCGGTCATGGTTAAACCTTAATAGTTTCTACAAATTTACGACTTACACTGTTAGTGTTTTACAAATTCCTTCTGAATGTAGACGTAGTCGTTTTTCTTCTACGACACTATGTCCGAGCAATCGAAACGGACATTGCAAATCAATACTAATATTGTAAAGCTGAAGAGTTTGTTTGTTTGTTTGGTTGAACGCAGTAATTTCAAGCTGGTCCGAAGTGAAAATTATGTTTTTGTGTTGGGTAGCCTATTTATTAAGGAAGACTGTATAATATCACGCTACGATCAAAAGGAGCGGAGCAGCAATGAAAAATGGACGAAAACGGGCAGGCAATTCGATGCGACGGGAAGGATCAGGGGAGCAAAAATTTAACGCGGACGAAGTTGCGGGTAGAAGCTGGTTTATTATATTTAGACAATTTTTAAACAAACCTCTATGGTTGGCAGACCTTTGTACAATTTAAAACTCAAACCCGCATAGTTTGAATAACGAATCTGCAATTCTTGTACAATGTCAGATTTCAGCACTTTGGCGTCGAAAAAGTCAGACACTAATATAGGATGTGGGTCCATCGGTCTGAAGATGTACGCTCCAGGTTTCTTCTTGCCTGAATCCAGCTTCTCTGGGTCATCAGATACATAGTAACATATTTGAACGTCGAAAGTGATGTTAACTCCGTTTGACAGGACTATGCTTGATAATTTCCGACGAGAGTCAAAGTTTATTTGGATGTACTGGAACAAATAAAATTGGGAATTTAGTAATTGTAGTTAACTTTTTTTTTAGGGACAACCAACACTCCGTTATCTGATCGCAAAATACGCTTTCATAGAAAACTAAACTAAAAAGTAAAAAATGATAACAAGCATCCCACGCTTTTTCCATTATTTTTTACTTTGCTGCTCTATATTTTATCATCAAAGCAACCTTTATTAAATATGTTTTATGTAAATAAATATTACTTATATTTCTACAAAAGCGGGTTTTCCGTTTTTTATCCGTTATCCTGCTGATCCTGAATAATGGCAGAAATTTATGAAATTATTGTATTGTCTTTGGTCCTTGATAAGTGTGAAAAGTTTCAAATTAATCCGACGTTTTAAAGGGGTTGAACATCACGTTCAAAGATTCCGTTACATAGATAAATACATACCAAGCTATTAAAAGCGTGTTAATGAGCTACTTTTTCAACATTTGATTTTAATTAATCGATCTCAAATGACAACTGTTTTGTAATTTTTGCGCTTAACACGTTCGCTGACAGTGAGCAGTACCCTGATACCACATTACGGCAGTAGAATTTTCCATACTAAATGACAAACGTTTCACGACGTAGTGTCATGTTGGCCATATATATGTGCCTGTCGAAATTAAATATTACGTCGATGGTCGTGAACGACGTACTGCTAATACTCCTAAAAATACTGACCCATCCTTCGCCGTACTGTCATAACGCACTATTTTAATTTCCCGCCTAACGACGTACTGTCGGCGAACGTGTTATAGGTTTAAAATAACAAATATTTGGAGATTCACATCTTGTATATGTCAATCAACAATATAGTGTTATAACTTTTTTACTGCCGTTGTATCCTGGGTGTTCGACTTTCAGACCTTATAAGAACTGCTGGACCAAAACCAAAACCAAGGTCACAGATGTTACCCAGAAAGCTGCCCAGCTCAAGTGGGACTGGACCGAACATGTCTGCCGGATGTCTGATGACAAATGGGCTAATAGAACCACCAATTGGATCCCACTTAACGCTCGACGACATTGCGTCAGGCCGACACGAAGATGGCGGGACGAGCTTGACTCCTACGGAAAGGACTGGCCAGCTCTAGCAAAAGACAGAATTCGGTGGGAAAGGGAGAGAGAGGCCTTTGCCCTGTGCAGGGACAATACAGACTAGTTGGATTAGATTAGATTTGTGACTGTACATCATTTTAGTGAATTCCATATTTTTATTAATGGTGGGCATTCTGAGATCTAGATGGAGATTCTCGTTTCGGACATAGTTCAGAAGCTATGCAGCTAAGATGAAACTAAAAAAAACTTTTTAACAAAAAATTAAACCGCCGAAAAAACTGAAAACCTTTGAGCTTTAATTTTTTGCGGCTTTATTAATGTACTAAAAAAGAATGATCAAAATCGGACTAATCTGTTTAAAGTTATGCGTGGTTATACATTTCAATCAGTGACTGAACAATCAATATGTGTTATTATATATGTTTTTCGACCCTTAGGGTTCGATTTTGTTTTCCAAATTTATATGTGACCACTAAAAACACTAAAATAATTATCACAATCGGACTACTGTGTAAAAAGTTTTGCGTGGTCATACATAAAAAAAAATATAAGTACTCCTCGAATTAAGAACCTCCTCCGTTTTTTTCGTCGGTTAAAAAGAGTTGTGTACAGTTACTAACCTCATTTTTAATAAAATTGTCACTAGACGCAGAGCTATGATATCCAGATTTTTCCATCCTTCTATAATATGTTTCAAAGTCGAAATGAGGAGTTGTACTCCTGACAGATTCTGTGCTGTCCTCGTAGTAGTCATCGATGTAAGTAGCGGCGGAGGGCTTCTTCGTGGTGTCGATTTTCCGTGTGGTCCTCACTGGGGGGGGCCTTGTGGTCCTGGGAGCTTGTGTTAATGGAGGCGGGCTGAAGAAATAAAACAAAATACATATAATATAATGCATTAAAAAGACAAATGTTTTTATCCCTGTAAGTAGGTTTGAACAAACAGTTATAACGTTAATCATATTTAAAAATGACTGCACTGCCTCGTTGGTCATGGTCATCGCATGAGGTCCTGGGTTCGATACCCAGGTCGGGCAAAGTGTTATTGAGTTTTTCAATCTGGGTTTTTCTCAGTAGCAGCCAGGAGTCTGGATTTGTTCCCGGTTGATGTCAATAGGCTCGCCCCCTATTACATGGGACTTGAACATAACAGGCGAAATGGGGGGGTTATAGTACACCCACATTTTCACACACCTCTGCCCTAACCATTCGGGGAAACAAGGCGTGATGTTATGTTATATTTTTTATTTTATTTAATGAGATGACAGCAGTGGTGGCCCAGTGGTGCCTCCGACTTACGAGTAGTAGGTCGTGAGTTCGAACCGAGGCAGGCGCTTTACTTAGTGTAAATAATTTCATCACCACTGCTCTCAAAACGGTGAAGGAAAACATCGTGAGGAAATCGGCATGTCCTAGAACCGAAAGTTCGAAGACGTGTGTCACCTACCAACCCGCACTGGGTCCGCGTGGTAGATTACGGCCCACTCCCTCTCACTGAGAGGAGGCATGTGTCCCAGCAGTGGGAACGGCATAGGTTGATTATGCTACGCGGACGGAGGAGTATGAAATTTGGCACAGTTAACACGTTAACTGCCATGGTAAAAATCAGAAAAAGTAAAAAAAAAATACTTAGTGTTATTTTACTTTAAATGTAGATTGTTTATTCCATAAATACATACAAGATTACTTATAGTATATGCGAAACCTGAATATAGTTTGTTCAGAATCAGTAACTGAATCGATTGCAATAATTTTTACACCATGTTATATTTTGTACCAAAAATATTTAATTACGCTTCCAAGTAGGACACCGAACGACAATACGTATCCACAATCAACTGTGCGGGTCACGGCAGTTCATAGCGCGCGTGGGCGCACAGCGACACGGCGACGACGGGTAACAACTCCCTCCCTCGGCTCCCTCAGTCGTCCGAATGCCACCGATTGATGAGCACGTATCGCGATAACTTTGTGATTATTAATGATACAGTTTTGAATTTTTTTTCATAGATTCTTTACATAAAAATACTAGACCCGTGTTTCGGGTTTCGCATCAACAAAAATTAATGTTGTATAAATCATATTTGTTACATTATGTACAGCCTATTTTATATTTTTTTCCTTACCTACTTTTATTTTCACTTCATACTTTCCACAAAGTGTATGAGTGTAAATGTAAATAAAAGTTATATTGACACAGTGGTTTTTGTGCTCTACGGGACACTTAATATAGCTGAAAGAGTAATAAACATGGCCGCTAGGCAGCAACGATACGTTCACGTTCGTATGTGTTGTCGGTCATATAGTCCGACAAGGCCTGAATGGAACAAAAAGTGTCCGACACATAGTCCGACATGGCAGATAACGTGTTAAAGTTTCTAAGATGCAGGAGTGCAGAAGGCTAATCTTTCTAATATATAAAATTCTCGTGTCGCAGTATTTGTTACCAAACTCCTCCGAAACGGCTGGACCGATTTTTATGAAACTGTGTGTGCATATCGGGTAGGTCTGAGAATCGGCCAACATCTATTTTTCATACCCATAAATGATATGGGTGACCCAATCCTAAATAATTTTTTTTTTGTTTTTGACAATTTTTTTCTATTATTATTTAAATTGGCATTGAAACATACATACAACTGTAAATTTTTACTCTTTTTCACCCGGCAAAACTATAGTATTTTTATAGAAATACTTAATTATTGATTTCTATTTACATGAATTATGATTGTGATAACTACTTTACTAAATAACTCACATAGTACTGGTTGTAGTAGAAGTCGACACAACCTTCAGAGTCTTATTCTCATCATTTTCCATGGGAAAGGTTCTTACGGGTTGATTCGGTTTATCGTAATCCGTATACAGTTCTAACTCTTTAGCCTTACTGTCATTCGCAGACTGAATTTTATTAGAGCTCTCCGTCGTATCTTCAAAATATTCATATTCGGGGACGTCGTCGAGTAGGGATTTATCATCTATCTTCAACGTATTTGTTTGCCTCGTCAAATACTTCTTCTTTTTAGAGTTCTTGTTAAGTTTCTTGATGATTGATCTTTTGTATCTAGTACGGACCTGAATGCAGTCTACGTAGTACGATCTGTACCCCATTGGGGGGAGTTTCTCTGCTATGAAGACCAGTTCATCTTCAGTCTGGAACTCGTCTCTGCCTGGGAGTGTCATTACTAGATCTGGGATCGTTACTATGGAGTGGTTTTGTTTTACACCTGGAAAATGCCGTAATCTTTATATACGTGAAGCAAAAACTTTGCACTCACCACCGAGTCATAGCAAGGGGTATCGTGTTACCCACTAACTAGGTTATGTAGTTCGCATAAATAAATAATATCTTAGGACAACCAACACACTGTTATCTGATCCCAAACTAGGCAGAGCCTGTACTATGGTAACCAGACAACTGATAAATCTTCATATATATATAATTCTACTGTACGTGTGTATGTTACTGAATTCCTCCTAAACGGCTGGACAGATTTGAATGTTTTTTTTTTGTATGCGTTTGGATGGCACCCTGGATGGTTTAAATTCACTATTGGACCCGGTAGGTGGCGTTGCTATCGAGTTCTAGGAAACAGAACAACGTCTGTACGGTCAGCTAGTCTATACTAATAATAATATTATAAAGCTGAAGAGTTTGTTTGTTTGTTTGTTTGATTGAACGCGCTAATCTCAGGAACTACTGGTCCGAATTGAAAAATTCTTTTTGTGTTGGGTAGCCTATTTATCGTGGGAGGCTATAGGCTATATAACATCACGCTACAACTAAGAAGAGCGGAGTAGTAATGAAAAATGTTGCAAAAACGGGGAAAATTGATTCCTTTTGAGAGTTTCCGTTGCGTGCGCTGCGTAAACGGTTAAAGTTACGCAAAAATTATGTATGACGAAATTGTTTCTTTTAAAAAGTTCTAAAAAAAAGTCCGCGAGAGCATATGTCTATTTTTTAAGGTTGACTCACTATAACTCAAAAAGAGCGAGCAGCAACGAAAAATGGACGAAAACTAGCAGGCAAATCGATGCGACGGGAAGGGTCAGGGGAGCAAAAATTTGACGCGGACGAAGTCGCGGGCAGAAGCTAGTATACTTATATAATTCTAAATACATACACCCAAAAAAAAATCACTTCTAAATTACACCCAGACACAGAACAAATGATTGAGCTCATCACAAACATTTATCCTGGGTGGGAATCGAACCCACGACCTCAGTCTTAGCAGTCAGGGTCACTAACCACTAGACTAACAGGCCAGTCATACACAGTCACTTTATGTAAAATACTGGTATCAAAGTGCATCCGGTTTACTGGAACCCAATCCAACATATTTGGAAGTAGGCTAGGCAGGTGTTGCAAAGGACTCGAGTCCTCGAGTCGTAATTTTAAAGACTCGACTCAATTATGCAAGACTCAGTGTGCTCTAAAGGCTCGGAGTCTAGAGTCAAGCCGAGCCTGAGTCATTGTCGAGTCTAAAAAAGGGACTCGAGTTTTAAAAAGGACTCGAGTCTTAAAAACGACTCGAGTCTTAAAATTAACTCGAGTCTTGTAGCGCATATTCGAAAAAACTCGACCGATTTTTTTATCACCAAAGTTACATCATAACCACTAATTTGAATTTATTGCCTTCTTTCGAGTCTTTTCAAATGATGAGGTACAAGTTTCATCTTCATGCTCCGAGTTTTTCATTAAGACTCGAGTCCTTTTTAAGACTCGAGCCCTTTTTAAGACTCGAGTCCTTTTTAAGACTTGAGTCCTTTTTAAGAGTCGAGTGCTTATCTGTAGACTCCGAGCCTTTTGAGCACACTGAGTCTTGCATAATTGAGTCGAGTCTTTAAAATTACGACTCGAGGACTCGAGTCCTTTGCAACACTAGGCTAGGCAGGTAAAGAAACTAATATATATGTAATCATCATTATTTCAGCCGAAGACGTCCACTGCTGGACATAGATGCCCCTAAGCACCGCCACTATCCAATTTCTTCCCGTGGGTGTCGTAAGAGCCGACTAAGGGATTTTTTTTTTTTGATGCGAAATCATCAAATGACTTCTCCCGCTGGGCGGAGCGGGAGGGCGTGTCAGACTTTTACTGACTAAAACCCACCCGTGTTCCATCAGTTGCCCATGTGCCAGGGTCACGGTATCTCTTTCGAACAATCACGCGACCCCGGCAGGCATCGGCCCTAGCAGACCCCTTCAGCACTGCTGACGTCTCTTTGAGGCGCGCGTGTGACTAAGGGACTTACTAGAGAATGGGCAGCAGCGTTCCCTAAACATTTTACCACCATACTGCGATCGCCAACCCGCCTGCCAAGCGTGGAGATTATGGGCAAATTTGGGGAGGCCAAATTGGGGAACACCTATGATGACTCTAGTGGCGTGCTCTAATTAAGTTCTTTATAGTATAATTACACAGCACGACGTGACTCTTGCTCCTTGAATGAGAGTAGTCATTCCCCGTAGATTTCGGGTCACTGAATTCAAATTCAGCCTCGGAATTTGATTTTGAATTTTTTATATACATTCGATATACAATTTTTCATACAACCTATACTTTAATATTATAAAGCTGAAGAGTTTGTTTGTTTGTTTGATTGAACGCGCTAATCTCAGGTCCGAATTGAAAAATTCGTTTTGTGTTGGGTAGCCTATTTATCGAGAGAGGCTATAGGCTATATAACATCACGCTACAACTAAGAGAAGCGGAGTAGTAATGAAAAATGTTGCAAAAACGGGGATAATTTATTCCTTTTGAGAGTTTCCGTTGCGTGCGCTGCGTAAACGGTTAAAGTTACGCAAAAATTATGTATGACGGAATTGTTCCTTCTAAAAAGTTCTAAAAAAAAGTCCGCGAGAGTATATGTCTATCTTTTAAGGTTGACTCACTATAACTCAAAAGGAGCGAGCAGCAACGAAAAATGGACGAAAACTAGCAGGCAAATCGATGCGACGGGAAGGGTCAGGGGAGCAAAAATTTGACGCGGACGAAGTCGCGGGCAGAAGCTAGTTCATGTATATAAAAATTAGAAATTTTCAAAATCAAATTTCTCGATGATGAAAAAAGATATTCGCGCAAACTCAACGCCATTTGGAAGAGCAATGCTTATACTTTACTTATAGCTAAATTTGTCGCGATGCTACATAACCGTGGAAACACGCTAAAATCGTGTTTTTTGCGCTTTTAGGTTAGAATATCTAAAAAATGTGATGTGATGGAGCAATTCCGAGGCTGAATTTGAATTCAGTGACCCAAAATCTACGGGGAATGACTACTCTCATTCAAGGAGCAAGAGTCACGTCGTGCTGTGTTATTTACCTTTTGGATCAAATACGCTGTAGATTCCTCTAGAGACCGGTAATCGGACCGGCATGGTCACTGGCCAGGCTAACGGGTTGTATATAACAATCTGTAACAGAAATATTATATCTAAGTTCTTTGTCTTTCTGAGTTGAGTTGAGCTGCACGATTATTGACAAATGCGTGCACTGACTGGACAGGTCCACTCAATCTGTGTGGTTCTTTCCTCAAAAGACCATTTCCGTCACCAATCTACATGCTATCCACATGATGTGATCAAGATTATGTCTGGGCTTTAAAAGAGACTTGACCTCTGAGTTTATTTCGGCCTCTATTCTCAGAGTAGTCAGTTAGGAAACGCAGACTTCATCTTGTTTAAAAAAAAATGATTAGCGTGTAAAAGTGCTTTTACAACCCTACTTACAGAAATTAAAACATTTATCATTTGTGATTTGACAGATTCTCTGGGACACCACCATTATTTTTAAAGAAACGCGTTGCTATATATTACAGTTGTAATAAATGGCAAAGAATTACTATAAAGTAAAACATATACACATAAACTAACGCCTTTTTCCAATGGGGGTAGGCAGAAACAATAGAACATCAAACACAATCCTTTTGTATACACGGTACATATAATAAAACAACATTTTTTTTTTGTCGGTCTTCTGTCGGTCGACTGTTGTCTGTTTGTTCCGGCTAATATCTGTGAAATGGCTGAACCGATTTTGACGGGACTTTTAATGGCAGGTAGCTGATGTAATAAGGAGTACCTAACTTAGGCTACTTTCATTTTATAAAAATTCTTTAATTTAGAAAAATACCTGCGTTAATTTCCGACATTAACGCGGGCGAAGCCGCGGGCAAATGCTAGTTTTAAATATTTGTTCACCAAATTTTTGCACCTACCACTGTTTGTCTCTGCATCACCCAAAGGTTGACTGGTAGAAAATGCCTATGGCATTAAGTCCGCCTATGTAAATTTGTGTGCGTGAATTATTAAATAAATATTCTGATAGGGCCCAGTGTGTTGTGACAAACAAACAGACAGTGACGAATAACACAGTGTGTGTGAATACTGACAAATACGTGCACTGACTGGACAGGTCCACTCTATCTGTGTGGTTCTTTCCTCAAAAGACCATTTCAAACACCACATCCACGATTATATCTGGACTTTAAAAGATACTGTGATTTTTGAGTTTGTTTCGGCTGAGTATGTAAGGACATCCATATACACTTAGTAAAAAGCGGTTATTTTAATATTAATAACAGACACTCCAATTTTATTTATTTGTATAGATGTATAGATATAAACGCATAAACCTATTTAAACCATAAATACAATATACATACCTAACTATAAATAAATATATACACACATAAATATATATAAATAAACGAATTGATCAAAATCAAGTAAGACAAACAATGAAGAAACATTACCGTTGTAATGAAACGAATATCTACCAGCGCTGCGACACTTTTTTTTTAAATGTCGCAGCATCATGCTGAGATATTTTTAAATGTAAACATTCAAAATTATTTTATGGAGAAATAAAGATTTATTATTATTTTATGCCCTTGGGTTTCGCACAGGAGTTACTGTTTTTTCTTTTCTTTTAAATTTTGTTTTTATTTGTTTCTTTTGTTTATGATTTTTATTTTATTAAGTACTAGCTTTTGCCAGCGGCTTCGCCCGCGTGGAGGTAGGAAATTATCCCGCGGGAACATACTACCGGGATAAAAAGTACCCTATGTGTTATTCTAGATTATAAACTATCTGTGTGCCAAATTTCATTTAAATTGGGTCAATAGTTTTTGCGTGAAGAGGAACAAACATCCATACATCTATACATCCATTCATACAAACTTTCGCGTTTATAATATTAGTAGGATTGTTTTTTGTATAGTTTCTGTGCGTGCCCCAATAAATAATTTTTCTTTCTTCCTAATCGTGCAGCTCAACTCAAACTTAAGGAGCTCAACGATTCGACAAACAATACGAAAGAAACGGTCATCGTCATCATTTCCAGGAATCAATCGCATATGACTGTAATTTCTTGACCAATAAATTATTCTTATTCTCTTATTCTTATTTCAGTCGAAAGGCCTCCACTACTGAATACAGGCACCCCTAATTTGCGGGGATTTGACATAATCACCGCACTTGGCAGGCGGGTTGGCGATCGCAGTATGGTCGTAAAATGCATAGAGAACGCTGCTGCCCATTCTCTAGTAAGTCCCTTAGTCGCCTCTTACGACACCCACGGGAAGAAATTTAATGGTGGTATTCTTTACGTCCGGCATCACACGGAACACAAGGACAGGATATTTTAAGAGAATACTGATGGGTACTTACATAGAACCGCTCTCCTTGTATATTCCAACAGGACGACATATTGTGCTGACAGGCGTAGTAGATCATTTGTTTTGGCGAGCTGCGAAGATTGCTGTAAAGAAAATTATTATTATCTTAGAGTCATAGCTACCTGCCAGGGTCGCGAGATTTGTTCGAAAGAGTTATCGTGCCCTTGGCATAAAGGCAACTAAAGGAACACGGGTGGATTTTAGTCAGTGAAAGTCTGACACGCCCTCCCACTCCACCCAGAGCGGGAGACGTCATTTGATGATTTCCCACAAACAAAATAACCCTTTTTTTCCTGCCCTGTTATTGTTTTAACCCAAACTAATAGTGTAAAGTGGTTCAATACACTCTCTGGAACGTATGAGCTAGTGTGCAGTGTGAGACGGGGGGCATCTCCTGAACTCTTCAACCTTTATGTTAATGGCCTCATAGTCGAGCTCATGCGAGTCAGTTATCGGGTTGGTAGTGTTAATATTAACAGTATCAGTTACGCGGATGACGTGCCTGCAGCCTTCCATTGCAGGGATGTTGAAAGTATGCGAGGACTATGCTGCTACACATGGACTCTTGTGCAGTGTAAAAAAATGTGAGTACATGGTCTTTAGGGCCGCCGGTAAATGCGCAGAATATGCCCCTAATCTTACCCTAAATGGCTTGAGTATAAAAAGAGTGAATATATTTAAATATCTAGGGCACATACTTACCGACGTAGATATTGAGAGGGAGCGCAGGGCATTGGCAGCCGGAAGTATCATGTTGGCACGTACATTCTCCCGCCACTACTACCCTTGCAATGCAGTAAAAGCAATAGATACAAAGTTGGGTGTCTTGTGCTGGATGTACGGTAAAGTATTGAGTCTATAAAGGTAAATCTTTGACCTCTTCTTCAGACAAAGGTCTTTACTAACTTACTTGAAAGCCTGCCGGTAGATCTGCAGACACATCTGCTTAGCTAGAAATGCTTTTTTCTCGTAGTACTCAATGACATGGGCTGTGCTAGCCCCCGTGATGACTGTATGGTCTTGTAGAGCTCCTGAAAGAATAACTTCATTTATAACCGACTTCCAATGTTTGACTGGCCTGTTAGTCTGGTGGTTAGTGACCCTGACTGCTAAGACTGAGGTCGTGGGTTCGATTCCCACCCAGAACAAATCTTTGTGTGATGAGCACAATCATTTGTTCTGTGTCTTAATGTAATTTATCTATAATATGTATGTATTTAGAAATATATAAGTATATTTATCAGTTGTCTGGTTGCCATAGTGCAGGCTCTGCCTAGTTTGGGATCAGATAACGGTATGTTGGTTGTCCTAAGATATTATTGTGGACAGGCCTGTTGGTTTAGTGGTTAGTGACCCTGACTGCTATGCCGGAGGCCGTGGGTTCGATTCCCACCCAGGACAAATGTTTGTGTGATGAGCACGATCATTTGTTCTGTGTCTGGGTGTAATTTATCTATAATATGTATTTATTTAGAAATATATAAGTATGTTTATCAGTTGTCTAGTACCCATAACACAAGCTCTGCTTAGCTTGGAACTAGATGGCGTTGTGTGATAGTTGTGGAATATTATTATATTATTCGGACTTGCAGTACTATCACTTAGGGTTGGCATATTTTTCTAGAAGCTGTGGAGTATTTCTGATTTCAGAGAGAGAGTAAATAAAGATAAATGATTTTATTTCTGTAAGTAGGTTTCTACGAACACTTTTACATGTCAATCATATTTTTTAAACTAGATGAGGTCGGCGTTTCCTAGACTACTCTGAGAAGAGAGGTCGAAACAAACTCAGAGGTCACAGTCTCTTTTAAAGTGTAGACATAATCTTGGTCACATTATGTGAAGACCATGTAGATAGCTATCTATAATGGTCTTTTGAGAAAAGAACCACACAGATTGCGTGGACCTGTCCAGTGAGTGCACGCAATTGTCAGTTCTCGTGCAGCTCAACTCAAAACTTAAGAAGCTCAACTATTCGATGAACAATACACACAAGGGACTTTTGTTAGTTAGTAATATAAACACTGACCGTGGATCCACATGAGCTCTTCAAACATTTTGTCATAGTTGCCGAGTTTGCCAAACACTTGCAAGTGCTTCGCTATCTAGAATCAAGAACAAACAAACAATTAAAAAAAAATTGTTTATTTTGTAACCATCTTCAAGTAAACATTTTGGTGATTGGAGCCTCCTTTTAAGGAAACAATGCCTGTATTAGGGAACTCCGCTCTTGCTTATCAAAGTTATTACAAAATCAAATTAAAAGAAGAGGAAACAATAATTATCTTACAATTAATTATAACGTGAACCATTCATCTGGAAATAAAATCAAAACTAGAATTTATAACTGACATCAAAAATGGACAAAACTTATAAAACCAGCCCGCGTAGCATGACCGCCATAGAAACGGAATTTGTCGACGGAAGAGAAGACAAAATGATAGATTGTATCGTAGAAAAATTGTGTAAAACTGAAAAAAAGAGATTTTTCTATTCTTTAGTCGACAAAAATACGATGTCAAGTATGATGACTATTTTTCTGATGAGATAGAAACATTTTTACAGAATTAAAAGACACAAGGAACTTTATTTGTTCTTGGTAGAATAGATATAGAATTGGTCATGCTACGCCGGCAGTTCTATACAGTATTGATTACGGCGTAGCCAGCTTTGACTGTGACGTAGCCAGCACAAACTACAGCGTAGCGAATATTGACTACGGCGTAGCCAATAGTGCTACGGCGTAGCTAGCTTTGAATTTGGCGTAGCAAGACGTGCTACGGCGTAGCTAGCATAACCATTGGCATAGACAGTATTGATTACGGCGTAGCTAATATTGACAGCGGCGTAGCAAGAGTGCTACGACGGAGCTAGCATTGACTATGGCATAGGCAGTATTGATTACGGTATAGCCAACATTGATCGTTGTCTACGGCGTATTTAGCTTCAACTAGGGCGTAGTTCGCATTGATTATGGTGTAGCTTGCACTTTTATTATTGCTACGTCAAACGTGACCCGTTTGGTTTTTACGGCAGATATTTTCCGTGAGGGCTGTCAATTGTCTAAATAATGGTCAGCTAGCACAGGTACGGTGTTCTAGAACGGTGGTCGGCAGATTATAATGATCATCCTGAAAATCTGCCATTTTCACCAGTTTTTGTCATTTAGGTGTCAAGAAGCGCTCTTTATTTAGACAGTCGTTACTGTGTAACCTTTGGCCACCTTCTTAGAAATAAAAGTAGCCTAAGTTACTCCTTGTTCCATCAGCTATCTGCCAGTGAAAGTCCCGTCAAAATCGGTCCAGCCATTTCAGGGATTAGCCGGAACAAACAGACAGACGTCTGTCTGTCTGTTTGTTCCGGCCGGCCGGTGTCTGTCTAGACAAGAAATTGTAAAAAATATTGTTTTGGTATATGTACCGTGTACACATCCATACACACTTAGTAAAAAGTGGTTATCTTAATATTACAAACAGACACTCCAATTTTATTTATTTGTCTAGATGGCTAGATTAGGATTGTAAAAGAATTTTGAAATAAATGAAAATTAATAATTACCTGTAAGAACAAATGCGTCTCCCTGACGATGTACTTCAAGACAGGTCTAGACGTGAACGCGCCCGAGCCATGAGTGTCCTTGTCGTAGGTAAACGGATAGAAGTCGTCCTGTTTCGTCGCTAATTTTGGTCTGAAAATATTAAAAAATAAACATCACGGCCGTAGTTACCAAGGGACTAGACAGACAAAGAAAAATAAATAATGAGAATACGTTTATCTATACTAATATTATAAAGCTGAAGAGTTTGTTTGTTTGATTGATTGAACGCCCTAATCTCAGGAACTACTGGTCCGAATTGAAAAAATCGTTTTGTGTTAGGTAGCGTATTTATCAAGGGAGGCTATAGGTTATATAACATCACGCTATAACCAAGAGGAGCGGAGCAGTAATGAAAAATGTTGCAAAAACGGGGAAAATCGCACGGATAGGCGATTCGACGCGACGGGAAGGGTCGGGGGAACAAGAAATTTAACGCGGATGAAGTCGCGGGCAGAAGCTAGTTTTAGATGAAAATGATGCAAAGAAAACGCAAAACACAAAAAAGAAATGAGATATATCCACGCAATACGGTCATCGCCCTAGACAGGACAGTATTTTCATCAACAGCCAGAGGTCTATATGGTGGCAGGGCAGTGGCGAAAGCACCATATAACACGATTCCTACCGGCTTGCCATTGGGGATTCGCATTGGTAACTCTATCACTATTAAAAATACAATAGTATGTAAATAGTGGCTACTATTGTCAATAAATATAGTTACACTACGGGTATTTAATTCACCATAACATTCAAACAACAAAAAAGGTTATTTATAGCTTTGTATTACAACAAAAGAGAAATGTTCGAAATTAACCCGGCGCCGAAACGTCATAATCGGGAACTAAAAATTCATATAACAGCGATCCCGTAATGATGTCACTTTAGGTCACGTAGCACCGCTTGATATATACGAGAGCAAGCCGCTGTACAACGGGTTATGACAGAGACAGGTATGGAAAAATTCGTCAGCGAGAACGAGATAGAGGAATATTGCTTATTTTATTCGGTTTTCAGCTGTTCAATTTAATTGTATTTAATTCATTACATTCCTATATTAATTTTAGAATGATAGTAAGTATTCTTTATTGATGAGCCAGTAAGTTAAAGCCGACTTCGCATCGGCTTCTCTTTTTGAAAAAATTACACCTCGCCGCTGTGGCAGGGTCATTAACGCGCAAACTTTAACCATGAATTCAGCATATATAAGCCCCTAACGTACAAATTCATCTTCATCATTTCAGCTGAAAGACGTCCCCTGCTATCCATAGGCCTCCCCCATAGGGGTTGCCATAATCGCCACGCTTGGCAGGCAGGTCAGCTGTCTAGGCCTGCCGCGAAGTCGTCGTGCGTTTAATAGGACTCAATCGGTGGATCTATTAGCCCATTTGTCATCTGACATCCGGCAGACATGTCCGGCTCAGTTCCAAATAACACGTTAATTGCCATGTCGGACTATGTGTCCGACACTTTTTGTTCCATTCAGGCCTTGTCGGACTATATGACCGACAACACATACCAAATCAGAACATGTCGTTGCTGCCTGGCGGCCATGTTTTTGGAATAAATAATGTATTTATGGAATAAATAATTTTTTTTTTTTTTTTTTGCTAAATAATGTATCATATTAGATGATACTTTATTTACATTACAATCTAGCCTGTGAGCTAATAAGTAATTTAAATATAACTTAAACTGCTAAGTAACTATAAAACTAAGAAATCGTCCAATAACGTTTTTCTTATTCACTATAAGTTATAGGGAAGACACTTGATTCACGTGTTCTTTAAAAAAGTTAGCACTTTCACTACTGTTTCAGTTCACTTGCACTGCACTAAACTAACTCAAAGGGTTTAACCCTTTTTAGTCTTCGCACTAATTCAGTGTTGTCAAGGATTTGGATTGCCTCGACATTCACGTGATGATGAAGTCTGTGTTCATGAGCTTCTGCATATTTTTGTATAACTATGTTTACGACATCCATTTTAAGGTCCCGGTGAACGTCGCTGTTTCTTATGTACCAGGGCGCACTGACTATATCCCTAAGTACTTTGTTTTGAAATCGTTGTATAATTTGTCGATTACTTTGACTGGTGCAGCCCCACAGCTGTATACCGTAGGTCCATATAGGCTTTAAAACTTGTTTATATATCAACAATTTATTATGTATTGACAATGGCGACTGTCTACCAAGTAGCCAATACATTTTTTTGTATCGAATATCTAATTCGGTTCTTTTCTTTTTGACATGCTCTTTCCAGCGCAGTTTTGCATCCAGGGTCATGCCAAGATACTTAGCAGTATTCGCGTATGGAATTTGTTGATTATTCATGAATAGCGGGATGTATTGTGGCTTTTTATTCGTGAAGTCGATGTGGATAGACTTGCTCTCATTAAGTTTGATACGCCATATTGCAGTCCACTCATAAACTTGATTTACGGACTTTTGAACCTTTTCTACGGCTTCCTCGTGGCTATTTCCAACAGCCATGATAGCGGTGTCGTCAGCAAAGGTTGCAATTACCCCATTTTCTAGCTCAGGAATATCACAGGTGTATAGTAGATACAGGACCGGGCCTAGTATACTTCCTTGTGGTACGCCAGCTTTTATTTGCCTAAGGTTTGAGTAGGCATTTCCTTGTCTTATTCTAAACAATCTATTTGATATATAGGACTCTATGATATCTGAAAACTGTTGAGGCACCATTGTTCTTAACTTATAAATGAGGCCTTCATGCCACACTTTATCGAACGCCTGTGCAACATCAAGGCAAACCGTGGAGCACACCTTCTTCTCCTCTAGTGTCCTTTCAATAATATTAGTGATTCTGTGTACTTGGTCGAGCGTAGAGTGTTGTTCTCGAAATCCGAACTGGTAATCGGGTATAAGATTTGCAGCTTCAATAAGAGGCTTCAATCTCTTGAGAAATAATTTCTCAAATAGTTTTGACAACACTGGTAACAGTGAGATTGGTCTGTAAGATGTGGTTTCATGAGGTGGCTTCCCAGGCTTGGCTATCATGATGACCTCAGCTACTTTCCACATGTCAGGAACGTGTTTCAACCGAAATACAGCATTAATAAGCGTGGTAAGCTTAACTATAGCTTTACGTGGGAGATTCTGTAAGACTTCTCCTGTAATTAGGTCGTAACCAGGGGATTTTCTTCGATTAAAATTACACTTAATTTCTCTAGATACTTCTTTTGGGGTAACTAATTTAATGTCTGTACTAATTTGTACTCCCTGAATCATCATCTCATCAGTCTGAGCTTCATTTGGTTGGAATATTTGCTCTAAATGCTCAGCGAATCTTAGGGCTTTTTGTTCGTCGGTCACTGCCCATTTTCCATTTACTTCCTTGATAGGAGGAATTTGCACGATCGGTCGTTTTATGTGCTTCGTAGCTTTCCAAAGCGAGTAGTCGGTTTTAGTGTCACTCGTTAATTGGCTAAGGTAGCTGTTTGTTAAGGAGTCATTGTGTTGTTGAATTTCATTCGTAAGGCGCTTGGTGAGGTTGTTCAACAGTCTTTTATCTTGTGGACATCTAGTCTGATGCCACCTGTTTCTTTGTTTGCGCTTTTCGGTTATAAGACACCTAATTCTTGCAGGGTAGGTGGTTGCTTTGACCCGGTGTGATTTTTCCGGTGTATTTCTCCAGGCGGCTTTCTGTATACTAGTTGTAAAATTACTCAGTTCCAATTCCAGCTGTTCCGGAGTTTTCAATGGAACCCTCAATTCTATTGAATTATCCAAATCTATTCTGAAACTCTCCCAGTCTGTGTTAGTATTTACAAGCGTAGGATTGTTCTCTGTGTGTAGGATCCGATACCATACCGATAAAATTATTGGTGAGTGGTCTGAATTCATGTCAAGACATTGATCGATGCTCAAATAATTAGTGGAAATATTTTTAGTTATAAAAAAGTCTATTAGATCTGGAATTTTGCGTGGATCGCTTGGCCAATAAGTTGGTTTTCCGGTAGAAATAGCTTTACACTTTAGCTCGTTCATAGCACTCATTAGTTCCTTTGCTTTAGTCGTGGTTAGTCTTGACCCCCACTGCGTATTTTTAGCGTTGAAGTCACCACCTAAAATGAATCTTTGTCCGAGTTGCTGTAAGAATCTCACATAATGATCTTTTTTTATATTATATCTCGGAGGCGAGTAAATGGCTGCTACGGTGACTGGATACAGTTTAGATTGAATACAAATCGCCACAGCTTGAATTTCATGACATTCGTACTTAACTTCTTCATGATGGCGGAGATTTTCTTTGACTATAACCGCGCTACCACCCCGGGCAGTATTGTCAGGGTGCAGTGCATGGTACACTTTATAACCTCGGAATTTTATGTATGATTCCTTAGTAAAGTGAGTTTCAGAAATAAGGCATACATCGATATTTTCAGTGATCAGGATTACTTCCAATTCTTGTTGATGTTTAAGTAATCCGTTTGAGTTCCATGCCATTATTTTTAATGGATCCATTTTTTACGTATAGAAATAGCATTCATAGCGCTATTTTCAAGTTTATTCAAGCGAGCGTTAAATGAGGTCATCAGTTTTATAATTTCGTCCAACTTTCCTTCCATACCTTTATCGGAAGAAACATGCTCACGAATATTTGCAAGTTCAACAGTTTTGGCTGTAACACGCGCGTATGTTTTCTTGTGCGAGTTTTGTGTCACGTAATCATTTTGCATTTGTGAGCTAGTTTGCACTATTTCGTTGATTTTGCGCTGTCTTTTTACCGCTGGTTTCTTCAAAGTTTTGTTCTTTATTTCTTGCATTTCCCGGGCTACTATACATCCCCTATAATTAGCAGGATGTGGTTCTCCACAGTGTACGCATTTAGGCTTTTCGTCTGCCGGCTTTTTGCAGTCAGCAGTCAGATGTTTGCCGGTACATTTGACACATCTAGGTTCTTTAGAACAGTATTTGTGTGTATGTCCGTACGCCTGGCATCTCTTGCATTGAGGTACTAGCCTCGAAGTATGGAGCGGTTGTACTTCTACTTTACAGCCTAATATTGACTTAATGCCATAGATTTTATTTACGTCTTCCTCATTTCTGAATGTCAGCATAAACATGTTCAGAGGCTCCTTATTTTTCCACCTCAATTTGTTGGCTGCATCTTCAATCTGAAAACCTTTATTTTGTAAGTCCTCAATTATTCTCTCAGGATTGCATGTGAAATGAAGGTTTTTCACCATAACTCTTATTGGCCTTTCCTGCTTGTTTTCGTAGGAGTGCCAGAGAAAGTTACTTGCAGTTAATAACTTTGTTATAGCCTTATATGTGTCTTCGTTCGCGGCATTTATTTTAACGCACTTCCCATTCAACATTTTAGTAGTAAATTTATCACCAGACTCAGACTTTGACAATAAGTCAAACAGGGCCTGGTAGTTTTCGACGCCATCTACTACTACAGGCGGAGGTGGTGGAATCTTTTTTATTTTTTCTTTCTCGGTTTGAACAGTCTCGAGGTGTTCAATGTTAGCAGTTTTAGTGGGCGATGTGTTTAATTTTCGTTTTTTCCTGCTCTTTTGCCTGATCCACTGCGTTTCCCTGGCTAACTCCTCCTCATCCGTACAGTATTCAGGACACTGTGTTGGACTTTCAACTGGCTCAGCTGGCTTACTGGTGGCAGGTGTACTTTCCTGCGCTTTATGCTGTAAATAGCTCACTTGTTGTTGGAGGCTTTTTATTTGTTTTTCCATATCAGAAATAACATTACGCAGCTGCTCATTTTCTGCTCTTTCATCGCTGTAGTATTTATACAACAGTTGTTCATTTTCTGTTTTTATCTTAATTTTGGTGGTCTCAGCCATGTTATTGGTGAGTTAATAAATTACACTTAATAATTATAATTGGAATGTAGGTCAATTCTTACATGATTGTGTGTGTCATCGCGGCGAGCGCGGCCGAGCCGGCGCGGTTGGTTTGCTGCGTCTGCACTTTGCACTTAAGTAGAGCACGCGAGCGACGCGACTAATCTCAACGAATATTAAAACACACGGAATAAATAATGTATTTATGGAATAAATAATCTATTTAAAGTGAAATAAAACTAAGTACATTTCTTGACTTTTCTGATTTTAGCCATCGCAGTTAACGTGTTAAGCTGAGCAGCTTTCTGGGTAACGTCTGTGATCTTGGTTTTGGCGCACAATGTTGTGTTCCTTATACGGTGTGGAAATAAAAATATAACTTACGCAGTTTCGTGGACGGCTCTTAAATAGCACGCCGGAGTGGAGTAGAACAGATATATTTTCTTCTTCTGAGTTCTTTGTTTCGCATTCACATTACTGAAACATATTAATAAAAAGATTTTAGTTATGATGGACCTGTGTCTTTGGCTACGGGTTTTTTTTTGGATGGGAAATCATCAAATGACTTCTCCCGCCCTGAGTGGAGCGGGAGGGCATGTCAGACTTTTACTGACTAAAACCCACCCGTGTTCCTTCAGTTGCCGATGTGCCAGGGTCACGGTATCTCGTTTGAACAATCTCGCGACCCCGGCAGGCATCGGTCCTAGCAGACCCCTTCAGTGCTACTGACGTCTCTTTGAGGCGCGCGTGGAACACTACGCGCCGTCGAGGCTACGGGTTTTACGATACCCCTTGGTAAGACTGGTTGTCAGACTTTCCGGCTTCTGACGACCCGTAACGACTGTCTAAGATCTACGAATGACATTTAGGATCAACGGGAAGCAACGCTTCTCGCGGTTGGTTCGTGAGTGGTTGACTATCTTTATATTACCTTATTACTGTGTAGTGTGCACGGTCCCTTAGAATGTTACTGATAAGAACATTGGCGCACTTGACGCGCAAAGCTATGTGAGTGATGATACTTTTTTCACATCTACACACTCTTTTTCTACTTTTGTTTAATTATACGCAACACATTAGTTAATTTATTGAAATGTTTGTTACATTTTGTGCTAAGGACGTTTATTTTTGTATATCTTACTATTATTAAACTTTGGTTCTCGTTAAGTGATTGATGTAAAATCTTTTGAGAAATAAATGATATATTAACCGTATATGCCAAGACTCCTTGGTGCCTCGGAAAGCATGTTATGTCAGTGAACCCGGCTGTCATTCGAAGATCTTACGGGTCCACAGAACCGAAGGCCTACCCAGGCTTAATCATGTTACCCAGTAACTAGGTTGTTTCATGTGGTGCCGCACGTAAAGATTCGTACCATCCCAATTCTTCCCGTGGGTGTCGTAAAAGGCGACTAAGGGACTTACTAGAGAATGGGCATCAGCGTTCTCTATGCATTTACCACCATATTGCGATCGCCAACCCGCCTGCCAAGCGTGGCGATTATGGCAAAGTGTGCGTAGTCCCAGCGGAAAAGTGTTGAATGTTCAAAGGATACCGGCGAGAGAATTGTTGATGAAATTATTAAGCGTCTACGTATGTCACCCTACTAGATACCAACGAAATAATTTACTAAGTTTTATCAAATCAAACATCAGTACTATCAAAGTCTGAAAAAAAATCATCATAATAAAGAGCTTATTTGACTAGATTATTGATGCTAAGAAATAATCATGGCTTAGTTTTTTTCTTTCTTGCTCGACTTCATGACTTTTGGCTAAGCGATACTTTTAATGTTGCCATGTAATATAAATCTTAGTCAACTTACATACGCTGTGGCTTTACGTATTGCATTAATATACATAAGAAATATATTTCTGTATCAGAATACAAATGTTAAAATAAAAATGATTGTTTGTGCTAAAGATTATAGCGGTCATAATTTTTTAATACGTACATATGACATCGTAGTGCAATTCGAGTATGGCAACATCGCAAAAAAAAGAACATGACATTTCAATTGTCAATCGGCCGGCACTGATAACTTGTTGTCTTCGCGTGCGTCTCGGTATTTTGTTTTCCATCGATTTTCCGTGATTTTCTACTTCATCAACTGCTTCTGCTTATGGACTCTGAGATTTACGGTTCCCTGTGTGACTAGTGCTTGCCTAAGGATTCTGATTGTTTGCCTATACGACGACATTTTTCTGTGACTCTGGATTCCGATTCTGCCTCATACCTTGGATTTTGTTGTGTGTGCATCGATTTGCTTATCACGATGAGTAGCCGTGTAAGGCCTACACGCATCATGTGTGTCAACTGCAACATATTATGTGTCAATAAAATGCGCCGATACCCGGCACTGGCACTTGACTCGAGAGTTGGATGTTGCGCTCATACAATGACTGAAGTATGATATCTAGGATGAGCCAGACATCAACCATATATCACAGCACCCGCAAGTTTTCTTGATGATATTGTGGTTAGAGGAAAAAATATTTAAAAAACACAGTTGTTTTCGTTTCTATTCCTACCAACGACCTACCCTTATCATGTCATGAATCATACTATACCTATAACTAACTGCTCTAAAGATAGTTGACTAAGATTATTAAATAAATATTTTTCTGAACATTTAATTAAGTAGGTAAGTACCTGCCTACTTACTGACGTGGACCATGTGGCAGACTACGCACGTCGGTTGGACTTAATATTCTGAATACGTAGTCCGCCGTTTATTTTATACCTAAAATGCATTTCTATCAATGATATTTTGAGCAATAAGTAGGTATTTCTATATATCTTTTTCGATAAGTCTGTTGTTGACGAGACATAACCTCTAAAACTTCAACCTGAAATATCTTAAATTCCTGACTTCCTATAAAAGTATAACTGACGACAAAACTGATCAGCAATTCAATTTCTATATTTTTACATATTTTTCATAGGTATACGCTAAAAAAAAAATGTCAACAAAAATTTGTTTGGGAGTTCGCCACTGTTCTTTTATTTTTATAGATAATAAGTGTGTGACGTCATGTAATTGAATATGGGAAACTAAAACGAATTTGTGCATCCAACCATTGCGGGGTTATTTAACAAAAACTGTACCCGCTGGGACTAAGTTATTCCATCGGAACGTTTTTTTTTCCTATAATATTACTAATAATAATTTATTTATTAATTCCGACAAAATGATTCATTTTGTTATTAGTAAACAAGTGCTTAAAACTATGTTAGTTCACACATAAACGCATACAATTTAAAAAGAACGGACAGTCATACCTGTCCGCAATCACACTCAGGATGCTGTTGTTACTCCTACGCACTCTGTGCAGCAAAGACGCCGCTTTTTTGCGTAGGATTGCCGCGAAACCGTCTGTGCGTGCCTCCATGAACATGGCGGACGCGTTACAAAATGGAGGGAGTCTCAGCAGCATCCGGAATGCGTTATTATATTGGACACGCAAACCATTGAAATTTGTGTGACATAAGACTCCGAAGATATTCATTTGGTTCTACGCACACTATGGCAAATCCCACCAAATTGGTTGAGGCGTTGTCCAGCAGTGGACGTCGTTCGGCTGAAATGATGATGACGGGTTGTGGAGGTCAGATAGGCAGTCGCCCCACGTATCGTGGTAATCAATCAGCAATCTAGTTAGACTGGAAGCCAACCGGAACATACTTGGAAGGCTAGGCAGCTTATGATGACTTACGCAATGAGTTTATCCACGTTTGCGAACCAGACCGGCGCATCGTGGTAGCCAAACCGCTGTCCCATCATGACCATTACGTGCTTCGTGTTGTAGTACGGGCTCTGGCGCCTTAGCATCTGTTGGATGAAAGTCTCCACCTATGGAGAAGAAGAAGGTAGATAAATAATAATGATTTTATTACTGCAAGGAAGTTTGTATTAGTACAAACTTACAAACTTCCTTGCAGTAATAAAATCACAACACTTTAATTTAATGTATTAGTATCTTCAACAAAAGATGTACCTACACAATACATTGGCACGTAAATAAAGGGCAACATCAGGTATTAAGTAGGTGTACTCCTTCACTTATAGGAGACCACAGCATGCACATTAGAGTTAGCAACTAAGCTAACCAAGTTAAAATTTTAATCATAGGTAAAATTTGGTAACAGTTTATTTCATATTCAGTTTCAGTTTCAGTTTTTCAGTTTTTTTCATATTTCGCTTGATATAATACTCACACTCACACACACATAAACATTTTACACTCTCCCTTTCCCGTCTCACACACACACGCACCTCAATACTCTCACATATTTGACTAATATTAATATTCATTTGTACTCGTAGATCATCACACTTTCACTCTTGTATACTTAGTTTTATAAAATTTAAATTTTGGTCGAGCACTGTCTCTTAAGATACAGGTTTCCTAGTTTAAGAGACAGGGTTCATTATTTATTGAATGCATAGACTTTTCTTTTTGTAAACCTAAATCTTCTGTACACAAGTTATGTTTTTTTATGCTCACTGTACTCTTGTCGCATTGTTCTGAACTGTGTCTGTGTGTATTATTTATTGGGATGAATAAACAATTTTATTTTATTTATTATTTATTTAGTTTATAAATCTTTAAAGGACACACAAAAAAAGAAGAACATGAAACATTTTGAGATACTTAAATGAACACTTAGAGGTACTTAAATTAAATTAAATCCATTAAACATTTCTTATATTTAGACAGTCAGTCATATTTTAAGAATGACTAGCTTTTGCCAGTGGCGTCGCCCGCGTGGAGGTCGGAAAATATCCCGCTTGAACGTACTACCGGGATAAAAAGTAGCCTATGTGTTAATCCAGGTTAATTTTTTTAGCTCGAAAGCGCATTTTCTTTCGACTTGCTTCAAACTTATCGTCACTGCTCGGCTCTTATGTGTCTTAGCGTTATGTTATATAGCCTATAACCTGCCCAAGAGTATGGACTACAATCGTACCAAGTTTGGTTAAAATCCCTTCAGTAGGTTTTGATCCATGCGTGCACATACAGGCAGACAAAAAATTTACCGATTGCATTTTTGGCATCAGTATCGATCACCATTCATCCTCCAATATTAATTTTGAATATATTTTCAATGTACAGAATTGACCTCTCTACAGTTTTATTATAAGTATAGATAGAAGATAGGTCGGAGTTTCCCATCTGACTACTCTGAGAAGAAAGCCCGAAACAAACTCAGAGGTCACAGTCTCTTTTAAAGTTCAGAAATTTTGGTTACATCATGCGAATACCACGATAAATTGCGATAAAAACGTGGCACGTTTCCGGATGAGAGGGATGCGGACGAGTACTTCGACGCCTAAGAGTCCGTTTGATTTTGTATTTATTTTTATAGTAAGTAATTTAATTTAGTATTCAGTGTAGTTAGGCAAAATTGATATTTGTGGCGGCTTAGTTATAGCAATTTGCCGAGTTGCATTCTTGACGGAATATGGGAGCGCGGGCGATCGGCTCGCCAGTCGTCCACGTCACATCGCCCTGCCTTGTCGCATACCTAGTACGTAATTAGTCATAACGAAGTATTGTGGAACCCGAATTAAAGACATATTCTTCTTTGGAGTCACGTCTCTTTAATTACCTCACCATACACAGAACACGCTCAACACTGGTGACCTTTCGACGATTTCAAGATTTTACGTTTTCGTGACAATAGAGTAGGCGACTCAAAAAGCGTACGAGGCAGAGGCGTAAAGACCGCGTGGTGCAAAGTAAAACGCAGCGTGCTAAAGTTAGATTAGAGCAACGCGTGTGTATCGTTCCGCAAAATGAACCCGCGAGTAGTAACCGGTTCCCCCGGGACTTCAGAAGCAAATGCAAACGTCGCGATGGTTACGGTGCAAATGAGAGTTCCGGAATTTTGGAGAAAAATACCAAGATCGTGGTTCTGCCAATTTGAGGCAATAATGGCACCACAGAAGCAAGGTGACAGTCAAAAATATGATATGGTGCTTGCGAGATTGCCCACAGACGTTGTACAGCAAGTAACCAACATCATCGAGGCAACGCCGGAATCAGGGAAATACGAAACGATCAAAAAGCGATTATTGTCCATTTACGAAGAGAGTGCAGATAAACAATTTCAAAAATTAATGCATGAAATGGACCTGGGAACACAAAAACCGTCGCAGTTACTAAGAAAAATGGCAACTTTAGCGAAGAAATGCGATTTGACAGAAGAACCGCTAAAGAGACTGTGGCTGGATAAGCTAACACCCAACGTACGCGCACTGCTGGCAATGAGCGAAGACACCAAGTTGGAAGATATGGCCAGGAAGGCAGATAGAATATTAGAGACTTTGGGAAACGGCGAGGTTCCATCCATAACACCAAGCACATCAACAAACCACAGTCTAGCCGACCACTTGAAGGATTTAGTAATAGAAATGAAAGAATTGCGCGGGGAGATAAATGAGATAAGGCAGCGAAATAGAAGCACGGCAAGGAACACAGAAGGTGGGCGATGGCAACAACGATTCAGATCCAAAAGTCCGAGACGGCGCACACCAAAATCACCCGACTGGCTGTGCAGACATCATTATCGCTATAGGAACAACGCGCGGGAATGTGAATCGCCGTGTAGCTGAGCCAAGAAGCAGCAGAAGCCGGAAAACTAGACGCGTGCACCGCGTCTAGTTTTCCGGCTTCTGCTGCGTCAGCGACGGTGGAAGATTGTGCCGCGGGGAATCACCGACTCTGTGTAAAAGACTTTAAAACGGGAATTGTGTATCTAGTGGACACGGGCGCTAACGTGTCAGTGATACCGGTAAGTAAAGTGAAAACAAAGCAAAATCAAGAGTGTACGTACAAACTTTTCGCAGCAAATAATTCGGATGAATTTTGTATAAAAAGAGATATGAACATGATCCACATAGTCTTAACATTCATAATAATTAAAATAATATAATGCATCATTTAGTAAATCTTCATGTCATTATTTATATAAAACTCGATCATCTTTAGTGTATTTATTTGTAAAGATCATGTTTGTAAATTAATTTACACCTCCAAGTTGAGATGTGCATTTTCGACAAGACTTGTCAAAAATATGGCATCTTTATACCATGTATCAGAAAGGACGCCAATACATACGCAATACATTATCATCACCCACCTACAGCAGTCCACTGCTGACATAGGCCTCTCCAATTGCACGCCATTCAGCTCGATTCTCGGCAACTCTCATCCAGCTGTTGCCAACCACCGCGCGGAAATCAAAATCCAAAGTCATTTATTCAAACTAGGCGGAGAGTCAGCCCTTTTTGAACGTCAAAATAACTTAAGACAGTCCCCCAAAATGCCCGCCCTTCACCACTTCCCAATGCTTTAGCTGGAAAGAAGAAGTGGCGCAACAAACTGTCCAGCAGCACAGCTGTCTGTTAAGTTAGAAGAACTTTGTTCTATTAAATAAATATGTATGTAATTATCATTATAAAAACAAAACATTAAATTATGTGCCATATGTCAGCTATCACACGCCGATATACCAACAAAATATTGAAAACTATACTCAAGCCGAAATAAATAATAAAAAACAATCGTCGCTCCACCTAGCCTGAGGGCGTCTCCACTCAAGAACACGTCAACGATCATCGGTTCTACGGGTAATATGCCAGTGGCCCCTTGCCACTTCAGCATGCTAATACTGTGAGCTATGTCGACAACTTTGGTTCTCTGCCGTTATACATGTATGACGATGATGATTTTGATGGGGACTATCTTCTCCGCACTTATACCCTCATTTGGTCCGTTATGTGAGGAAATTCTGGTTAATAAAGCCAACCTAGCTCCGCCCAAAAGCAGAGAAGCTTCCTGGGAGTTTCACAGGCTTCGCGAAGCGACCTTATTGTTCCGAAGGTTTCTTCGCGTTGAGAAGCCACGGTCTCACAGTCCCGGATGACGTAGTCGGCTGATTGGCGTCAAGGCAGACCCTACAAAGCGGGCTGTCTGTGGTGCCTATATTATAAAGATGACGTAAAACAACATGTATCGTTTAATATTCTGTGTGAGTAGTTCGCAAATCGCTTTGTAGATGTCGCTATGAAATCCTAAAGCACAAACCTTTTTTATAACTTTGGATGACTTACAGCTAAAACAAACAGAGCAAAAATTGTGTGTGTGAGACTGATAGCCAATTACAAGCCATCACTTATAGGAACAGATAATAAAAGAAAAAAAAGAGTGTGAACATCACAACAGTTACCAAATAAAGAATAGAACGAAAAAAAAACAGTAGGTATAACATTAATGCTTAAACTAAATTCACATTTTATATTCAAAGCAAGAATCAAAACTAGGATATACAAAATTTTTATTAAAAAATACAAGGCTCAGGCACTTTCTGGCCGACGACATACTTGTTATGAAAGGATCGAAGTCATGCTGTTTTCTGCTTTATTCAAAACTCATTAATGTTTACTCAAAGATAAAAGAATACAAGTTAAAAAAGTGTTTTCAAAATACAAAAGGAGGTCAAAGTAGCTACTGCCGTGACGATGAAAGATTCTGCTCTCTCGATTTCATTTGTCGAAGCAGCATTCTTGTCATGGAAATAATAGTATTATGTATTATTAATAATATTGGGTGCTGGATGATTTTCAGCTAATAATTATTATTTGCTTTTATATTGCTAGGACTTAGGTCGGCTCCTAGCGCACCGATTTCCGGAGTAGCAACGGACCCCCCGACATACAGCCTCGAAATTTTCTTCGCTACAAATTTGTTAGGAAAACTTTGTTTGCGAGATGCAGGATTTCAACTTTGGGATTTTTTTTCTCTTAAACCGTACTACTTTTGTTCTAATGATTTAGATTCAAATTAAACTTCGAGTAATGTTGTTTTGTCACGTATTTTTTGTTTTTCGATAGAGTTTTAGGTTTTAATTTTATTTAAAGGTGTGTTTTTGGAAATTCATTTACGAGTTTTCCTATGAGAGCGAGCAGGTTAAAAGATTTCCCTTAACAGTAGTTTAGCGTTCTTTCATTGGGTTACAAAATTAAAGTCTTTACGTTACAAGCGCCACTACTCTACTGTGACGCCCATATATAGATTTTAAAAGACAAAGACAGCAACAGGATTTGCAGAACAAACAAAGAAGATGAATATATTTTCTCAACTCTTGCTTCTCCTGACCATTTTCCGAGCTTTTTCGATTTTATTTCGCAAAATAAATGTTAAAAGTACAGTAAATTCCCTAATAAATTTAAATCAGTTTAAAATAAATGATTGAATAGGTAGGCTGAATGACTGATATTTAGTAATACCTTTGCCTGTTATCTGTCAAACGTCAAATTCGCGCATGCGTGGTAGCTTGTTTTTTGGGACGCCATGATGGAAACCATTTTGGGTCAGAAGAAGGCTATAATTACTTAGCTTTTATCGGTAAGCGGCAAGGCAGCCCGCGGAAATCAAATGTTCTATTTCATGAAAAATCCTGCAAAGGGATTCTGTGAACTTAGACGCTTGTATTGATGATTTTAATGAATATCCATACAATATTATAAATGGGAAAGTTTGTGTATCTGTTTGTCCGTCTTTCACGGCAAAACGGAGCGACGAATTGACTTGATTTTTTAAGTGGAGATAGTTGAAGGGATGGAGAGTGATATAGGCTATTTTTTTTCTTTCTCTTGTTTAGGTGGCTGGGGTGAACTTAGAAAAGCCGTGCTTTTCTCATGGACAATTGTATGTAGCAGGTTCGCGTGTGTCCAATGCCCAGAATCTTTACATTCTATCCCCAAATGGAAAGACATACATATAATATCGTCTACATTAGCGTATTAAAATAACATTCTGTTTCGAGTTGCGAATCATGTTTCATTCAGCAAACAATCTGACAAGGGTCACTGTTTTTTTTTGTGGGTGGGAAATCATCAAATGACATCTCCCGCTTTGGGTGGAGCGGAAGGCCGTGTCAGACTTTTACTGACTAAAACTCACCAGTGTTCCTTCAGTTGCCCATATGCCAGGGCTACGGTAACTCTTTCGAAAAGATCTCGCGACCCTGGGAGGGACAAAGGTCAGTGTCGGGCTTATGTTGCAAATTGCAAAAAAGCTAAAGAAAATTTTGATTTCGCGGACGGGATGGGGCTTCAGATTCTTTAGGAATACACCATATGGCCCACTCCACCTTTCAAAGGGGAGGTCTAAATTCTAGCAGTTAATAAAAAGTATAATTTTAAAAACCAAAACCCGACTACAGAAAACACGCTCTACAAAGTGTTGTACAAGAAAATATTCTCATCTAAAAGCCGTGATCGTATACAATTTTCCCCTGAAGCATAGCTAAGGCGTTAACTACTATTAAAATGTACTATAATAATATCTTAGGACAACCAACACACCGTTATCTGTTCCCAAAAGGCAGAGCCTGTACTATGGCAACCAGACAAGACAACTGATAACATGCTTAAATACATACATATTCTAGATAATCACAAAGATTTGTCCTGGGTGGGAACCGAACCCACGACTTCCGTCTTAGCAGTCAGAGTCACTAACCACTAGACTAACAGGCCAGCCAATATTGTTTAGGTACTACTTTTTATTTATTTATACTATTTTAGGTAGCTAACAATAAAAATATTTGAAATATGCAAATTAAGCCCCTTTTAAATTATTCGAACATTTGGGTATCAAATGAAAGCATTTGATAGAGAAAACAGCATCATTTAAATTAAATTTAACCACGAATTTATCCTCTAGGGTCCCCATATTCAATTTAATGTGGTCTACAACTATGTGGGCGCTATTCCATGGACGCCGATGTATGTGTCACGTGTACACCAAACCACGAAGGTAGAGGACATTGTGGAGTACATCAAGATGAAGACCCAGTTCACCCTGAGAGTCGAGAAGATGGACTCACGTCATAAGATTAACTTCAAATCTTTTGTGGTGTACACCGACTCATCACCTGCAGACTTTCATGAAGGAGGAATTTTGGCCGAAGGGTGTCATGTATCGGCGTTTTTGCGGCAGGCTACATGACACCACAATTCAGCGCAATACGTCACCGACCCAACGTAACAAATGACTGTATAAGTGATGTTTTTTATTATGTATTAGTTTATTATTGTGTAAGACTATTTTGTGTATTTTGTCTATGGGCCTTCGTTGCCTGATACTAAAGCAATTATTATTATTAAAACCAGAGGATGTACAAGAAACTTCTAACGACACCTCATTAATTGTGAAATTATGATTAACTAGCTTTTGCCAGCGGCTTCGCCCGGGTGGAGGTCGGAACTTATCCCGCGGGAACATACTACTGGGATAAAAAGTAGCCTATGTGTTTGTTAATCCAGGTTATAAACTAAGTGTGTTCCAAATTTCATCCAAATCCGTTCAGTAGTTTTTTCGTGAAAGGGTAACAAACATACACATACACAAATACATCCATCCTCACAAACTTTCGCATTTATAATATTAGTAGGATAGTTTAAAATATATGAGGGAACAAATGAACATACATAAATAGCGGTCATAATAATTATAACTTTCCTCTTTGCTACGCTGTAGTCAGGTAAAAACCTACCCGACTACGTGTGCTACTAAAACTTGATAACATACCCTCTCTTCCACATTCCTGAACGCCAAATCCGTGGTGACGATAAGCGGATCGTTACACATCTGCCCGAAGCAGAAGCCCGGTGGAGACCAGTACCCGTCGAATAGCTTGTGGGTGTAGATATCCGTCTCGGAACCTGGAATATTGAAGCCAACATCAACATGGTCGTTTTGTTATCTAACGCGATTACTTGCTGGTATGTGTAGTAACAAACGTGAGTTTCCCAGCGACTGTTCTGCTACAAAAGATTACATGCCAAAGGTGTGAACCGTCAGCGATCAACTCTATACATGTCACAGTAAAATTGTAATTATACCGTTAGATTACAATCTATCTGGCGAGATTATAACCTGTCGAAAAATTGTGAACTGCAAAATCCATTTACAATTTATCGCATTATTTTTCGATAGATTCTAATCTATCCTTGTCAAATAGACAAACTGTGAACTGGTATCAGATGTGCATGCGACGGATCGCATCTTGCGCTAATACTAAATAGTCAAGTAACTGCCATCAGCTTGGAAGTAGCGCTCGCTCGGCTCACGGGCGGTTAGTCACATTTATTACCTAACCTAACCTAACCATGTTTATAATGTTACAGTAACATTTATATCCGACAACAAACAAATATATAGCGGCGTGGTGCACATGACCTTCAACTAATAAGCGCGCGAGGTGCGTTCTGTCGCATGCCGTTTCACATTTTGACGGTTTCACTTCGGTAGATTATAATTTACCGAAAAATAATGCTTTAAAATGTAAGCAGTATGTTACGGTTCACAATCTTTCGATAGTTTACAATCTCGCGAGGTAAATTATAATCTAACGGTATTTACAATTTTACGGTGATACATATATGATAATCTTTTACTTACACGGGATCTGCAATTTTTTTACCTTTGTTGATCGAGAAAATCGTTGAGAACTAGTCGCCTTGTCAGCGGTAGACAAGGTGCCTTAATTATGTTATCTTACCTTCTAATCCTCATGGATACCCTCGGTCTGGGAAGAATGGAGGTCTGAAAGATCTGTTTCTTCAAGCACCACAAGTCGGGGGCCCAGAAGTTACTTGTACATTCATCGCACCCTCAACTAGTATCACCCCACCATGCATAGTGGGCCCCATCACCAAGTGCAGCCGATCCCACGACCACACACCCTCCCATTAAAGCTTACGGCATGGCTTACTCTTTGGGTCTAACCGACGGCCCTTTCAGCAAGGCCATATCTTACCTAGATCATCACTCCCTCGCCACACGAACTCCAAAGACTTTGACTTCATTCGGGCCAGCTCGTCATCGAAACTGATCGGATTGATGAAGTGCCCATCGAAACCCATCTGAGCCATGAGCGAAGCAAACTCCTTGGAATGTCCAAACACATCTGCTTGCCACGTCACTAGAGGTCGCCCACACTCCAAAAATGTTGCGTTGATTTTTCTGAAAACATGACATGACTAACTGAGTCGTTGGGGTAGTGGTCACAAGCGCTGCATGAGGTCCTGGGTTCGATTCCCAGGTCGGAAAAAGTGTCGTGTGGTTTTTCTATCAGGAATTTATCAAACACTAGCTTCTGCCCGCGACTTCGTCCGCGTCAAATATTTGCTCCCCTGACCCTTCCCGTCGCATCGAATTGCCCGCCAGTTTTCGTCAATTTTTCGTTGCTGCTCCGCTCCTTTTGATCGTAGCGTGATGTTATATAGCCTTCCTCAATAAATAGGCTACCCAACACAAAAATATTTTTTCAATTCGGACCAGTAGTTCCTGAGATTAGCGCGTTCAATCAAAGAAACAAACAAACAAACTCTTCAGCTTTATAATAATAGTATAGATTTGTAATCTTAAAATTATTTGACACTCTATAAACTATGACTACACAGCCATTCATGCAGTTTATTTTTGAATAATCTCATATTTAAAATCTTGAGATTACTTGGTATCTTATTATATATACATACACAACTTTAATTATATTTAGCTAGTCTCTGAAGGAGATCCAGTACGAGCCTGTGGGGGTCACGTCGGTTACGAGGATATAAGTCATCTGCATTACAAAATAATTCCTTATGCTTCCTCACAAACATATTCGTACATGTTTCATATAAGTACAGAGACGGTAGCGGCAACAAGCCAAGCTTTTTAAATATCGGCCTACAGGATTCGTACAATTATTCATGTACAACCGTATACAGGGCCGTAGCTAGGGGGGAGGGGGGGGGGGCATTGTGGGGCAATGCCCTACCTTGAAATCACAATGCCCTACCTTAAAGATACCAAAAACGAAGATAACCTATTAGAATGGAATTGTATATTTATAGTTTTAGATAAAAAAATGTAGCAATAGGTATCTAAACTTTTCCGAACATACCTACCACAGTTTGAGACATTCATTTCATATTATAATAATTCTTTTCTCTGTGTATAGATGGCATTAGAAGCACCATCACATGAAGCAATGGGTCTATTTAATTATAATATGCCGATGCAGAGAAAAATTTCAACCGTCTTGTTCGCTTCATGTTCTGTCACAGAAATTATTTGTCTATGAATAGCTACTGAATGTACATCACTGACCTAGCAGGCGCGGTCCGAGGGGGGGTCCTAGGGGTCATGACCCCCTCCCCCAGAGTCAAGAGCTTATTATGATACATTCCAATTTTAAGTAAGTTTGTGGTCTTGCAGTCTACATTTTCTTGATACTTGAGCTTTTCTTTATAGACCGACCAACCAAATAATTCCCGGTTCTTTTGGAATAATCAAAAGAAAATCTAACCTATCCGAGGTGGGCAAAATTGTTCGAGCTCGCTACGTTCGCTCTTACATTTATAATAGGTACTTCTAGTTGCCTGAATTTTCCTGGCATATGTCGACGATGTAACTCCTACGTCTTTTTGAATATATAAAACAAAACTGAACCTAAACGAGTTGAGTTATTACTATTTTCGAGCTCACTTCGCTCGCCTTTGTATTCAACAATCTCATAGTTGCTAGGGCTGTTCTGGCATTAGTCGACAATGTAACTCCTATTTCTGTTCGAAAACTTAAAAAAAAAACCTAACCTGTTCGGGAGGGGGGTTGTTAAAATTTTCTAGCTCGCTTCGCTCGCTCTAGTATTCATCATTCTCCTGGTTGGCGATATCCTGTATAAGTCGACAATGTCACTCCTATTTTGGTTTGAAAACAAAAAAAAAACCTATCCTTAACGGGTTGTTAAAATTTTCGAACTGGCTTCGCTCACTCTAGCATGTATCAATCTCATGGTTGACAGGGATGTCCTGTATAAGTCGATAATTAACCGACTTCAAAAAGGAGGAGGTTATCAATTCGGATGTTTATATATATTTTTTTTTTTTTATGTATGTTCGGCCATAACTCCGTCATATATAAACCGATTTGCAAAATTCTTTTTTTGTTCGAAAGGGGTTTATTCCGAAATGGTCCCATATAAGTTTCATATAGACCTGATGATGACTTCCGGAGACAGACACCGGAACTCTAAAAAATGACAGCAAATCAACCGCGATTTCTGCTAACGCATAGATATGCACTGTTTGTTTGGAATTAGTGCAGGGTAGATACTATAACTAAAAATTTTAAAATAAAAACTTTTTTACAAAAAAAACAACAACCGACTTCCTTAAAAACGCTACAAAATGAAAAATAACTTTAATTTCGGAAGTCGGTGGCAAAAACCTCAAATAAAAATCCTAAGACACCGACTTCCGAAATTAAAGTTATTTTTCATTTTGTAGTGTTTTTAAGGAAGTCGGTTGTTTTTGTAACTCCTATTTCTATTTGAAAGCGTCAAAAATGTACCTACCCTGAACGAAGGGGGCTGTTAAAATTTTCGAGCTCGTTTCGCTCGCTCTAGCATTAATCATTATCATGGTTGGCAGGGATATCCTAGCAAAAAGGCGACAATGTAACTGCTACTTTTTATGTATAAAAATATATTTAAAAAAACCCAACCGACCAATTTTACAGCATTCTTTAATACCCCCATGTAAAAGCGGTGTCCCTGAATACCTTAACTAATAACGAACTTAAGATGTACATAACATCACTTTTTTATTCCCGGAGGGTTATTCAGCTACCAATATATGGTAAACCAAAATTTCACCAGTTATATATGTGTTCCATGACACAATGGGCGAGCTTACTGTCATGAACCGGGTACAAATTCAGACTCCGGGTTGCTTCTGAGAAAGGCTCTCGCCAGATAAGCCGAGGTAAAATGCCCCCATTGCAATCGGGCTAATTTTTTTTTCTGAAATACCTTTTACTGTGGACAATATCTCAGCCCAGTTTCATATCTGAAATATCACGCGGTTTTGAGTAAAAAAAAATTTTTTTAACCCGTTATTCTCCGAATCTACTTGACAATATTAAAAAAATGCTTATGAGTTTAAAGATATCACTAATTAGTATTTCTAGAAAAATTTGCTTGAAAATCGAGTAAGTTGGTCATGGGTAAAAATGCGATTATATTTTTTAATATTTTTTTTTATGCCAAAAACGTGTCTGTCTGTCTGTAATCAAATCTTGCAAGTTAAAGAGGCAAAAAAAATTTTTTTATAGATTTTTTTTTAACTATCGTCTAATATTTTTTAAAATCTTAAAAAAATATATATTGTAGGTCAATGTTAGAGTAATACGTGCAAAAAAAGCTAAGGTGTACCAGACCTTTGCGTGTTTTTTAGTTTTTTGTAACTATTATTTTTCCATTATTTTCTAGTTTGTTTTTTAGTTTTTTAAACTATTATTTTTTGACAATTGATTTTCACGGAGGGAATGACGTAGAGTTTTTTTTTTACAAGCTTTTATTTACTTTCACCTGTCCCGTTGTCTGTCTGTAATCAAATCTTGCAAGTTGAAGAGGCAAAAAAAAATTTTTAATAGTTATTTGTTATACAAGAGTGCAAAGTGGCTTTTTAACCGCGTGCTCAATTTTGATGACCGAGCAAGCGAAGGATTCTAAAATTGAATCACGAGCGCAGCGAGTGATTCAAAATTAGAATCCTGAGCGTTAGCGAGGGAATCAAAAGAGCACGAGGTGAAAAATCTTTGCACTCGAGTGCAACACGTAACTTTTCATTCCACCTCAGCGAGGAAAGAGTATTTTTAATCTTCAATATCTGAGTGGAAAAGCCGTTTTTATTCTCTAGAGGATAAAGTAAATTGAATTTAGAACATCGTGTGCACTAAGTTTGTGATAGTGCACACGATGTTCTAAATTCAATTTCGCTTTTCCACTCAGATATTGAAGATTAAAAATACTCTTTACGAGATGGTGGGATGAAAAGAATATTTTTTTTTTAACTATCGTCTAATATTTTGAAAAATCTTAAAAAATTATATATTGTAGGTAAATGTTAGAGTAATACGTGCAAAAAACCTAAGGTGTACCAGACGTCTTTGTCATAAAAAAAATATTAAATAATATAATCGCATTTTTACCAATGACCCATGAATACTAATTAGTGATATCTTAAAACCTATAAGCACTTTTTAAATAATAGGTCTTTACCTATGAAAATGCCGTTTTGTGTGAAAAAAATTAAACGAATTTTTTTCATGTATTTTTTATTTGTATTAATCGAAATAATCACCCATGCATTCAATGCATCTTTGCCAACGCAGTGGCAGTTTATTGATGCCCTTCTTAAAAAAATCAGCTGGACGGGAGGCAACAAATTCTTCAAAGGCATTTTGTACTGCCTCTCGGGTATTGAATTTTTTTCCCGCCAAGAAGTTATCCAAATTCTGGAAAAGTAGTAGTCTGTAGGCGCAAGGTCTGGTGAGTAGGGCGGATGACGGAGAGCTTCTAACCCCAGTTCTTGCAACTTGGAGACCGTCTGCTGTGCAGTATGAGGTCGCGCGTTGTCGTGCAGGAGCAGCGGAGACGAGCGATTGACCAATGCTGGTTGGAGATGTGCCAGCTTCTCCATCATTGAGTTCAGTTCTTCACAGTACACATCTGCAGTAATGCTCACCCCGTTTGGTAAGAAGCTGTGATGAATCACACTGGCGCTAGACCACCAAACAGTGACCATCACTTCTCTAGGGGTAAGTTTTCGTTTAGGGCATTGTTTAGGTACTGAACCAGGATCCAACCAACTTGCTGAGCGCTTGCGGTTATCAAACAAAATCCATTTTTCATCGCAGGTAACAATGCGGTTCAAAATTCCTTCATTTGTGTGTCTGTTGAGCAGTGCAAGGCACGTCTCGACGCGTACTTCGCGCTGGCAATCATTGAGTTCGTGGGGCACCCGTTTGTCAAGCTTTTTTACCTTGCCAATTTGACGCAAATGGACCAATATTGTTTTGACGCTAACGTCGAAAGCTGCTGCTAATTCAGTCGTAGATTGTGTATCATCAGCTTCCACAATCGCCTTTAATTCGTCATTGTAGACCAAAGTCTTCGGACGAACGCGAGGTTCATTTTTCAGGTCGAAATTTCCAGAACGGAAGCGATCAAACCAATAATAGGTGGTGCGTTGGTTTGTTGTGTTAGCTCCGTAAACGTCGTTGATGTTGCGTGCCGCTTGTGCCGCGTTGCTGCCACGACGGTACTCATATTCCATAATTACTCGAATTTTTAACGTATCCATGATGACGAAAAAGATTGAAATGCGATGAAAATGTGACACTAATCAATAAACAAATGACTACTTTTGGAAAAAGAATTCCATGTTTTTAAAATAAAATTAATTTGAAATTCGAATTCTTAGACAAACAAAAATTATTTTGATTTGAAATGGCCAGTACCTACTGCAGAACGGCAATTTCATAGGTAAAGACCTAATAGTTTGCAGGCAATCAATTTGATGTCCACTGTGCTTAAACAATCGCAATCTTTTATTTATCGATACAAAAACATCTGTCAAAATGAGTTACGGTGACTATCAATGACACTGAGTGCCTATGACGTCATCCTAGATAGGCACTGAAGGTAGCCAATACGAAAGTTACTGTTTGACAGTTAATCGTTGAACACTTTGCCAAATGATCATCATTATCAACTGTCAACAGAGATACGCAATAGCCCTGCAGAACGGCAATTTCATAGGTAAAGACCTAATATTGTCAAGTAGATTCGGAGACAAATGGGTTAAAAAAATTAAAAAAAAAATTACTCATAAACGCGTGATATTTCGGAGTTGAAACTGGGCTGAGAAATTGTCCACAGTAAACAGTATAACAAAAAAAAAAAAAAAAAAATTTGCCCGATTGCAGTGGGGGCATTTCACACAGGCTTATCTGGCGAGGGCCTTTCTTATGGAAAACCCAATAACACTAACCGACCTGAAAATCAAACCGGGAACTTCAAGGTCAGTAGTAGCGCTTGTGACCACTAGACCAAGGTGTACCTTCCTCAAAATATTCCTCGTCACTTATGGTGACCCCCCCCCCCCCCCCCAAAATCTTGGGCTGCGACCGCGCCTGTGACCTAGAGGTGATGTTGATTGATTTAGGAGCCCGTGCTTCAGAGCAGATTAATTATGATATATTTTTTACTTCCGACCTACCTGTAGCCAATCCTGCCCTACCTCAAATTCGAGTCTAGCTACAGCCCTGACCGTATAATATTGTATTCTTTTGACTTTCATACCTTAAATTGTATGTGAAGTGGTCAATGATAGCGTGGTAGCTGGTGGTGGCCTCGTCACTCATGCTCCACCCACCACCCACGAAATACAGCCTTCCTTGACGGAGGAGTTGGTACACCATGCGTTTCACTGCAACACGAAGTAACACCAGTGTTTATGATCATCATTTCCGCCGTAAGAGATACGAAGACATACACTGCTGGGCACAGCGATGGCCCCACCGAATAAACGTGTAAGAGTTTTTACACGATTTTTTTTTTCATTTTTCGGTTATTTTGCTTATCCTGCACCTACTTAATTTTTTTTTATGAATTTGGACCCAAAACACTCCTATTATAATAATGAATTTCTTTATTCTGGGGAAATAATTAATTTTAAAATTAAAGGAATAATAGTTTATGCTATTATTACATGCTTTTTGAGTCGCCAAGTATACAATAATAATCATGTTAAAACCTATTACATAAATGAAAACTTCAAAGATCTTATTAGTTCTAATATAAATGTATACGATCTTCCCAATCATATATAGCAGAACAATGTACTGTAAACAAGCGTTTAAATAGTTATAGCTGGATTCAAAAATAAACTTGATTTATGGAGAATAAAAGTGTAGTATTACAGTATGTTTTATTCGTTGTGTATAATTACACGAATAAACGTGTAATGATATATTAATGTGACCTAGTCAAGCAAATTTCACAAGAGCAAATGGCTTTTCATGAATTTCCTGAAACTAGTTAATGTTTAAAAAAAAGTAAATATACGAGTCTATAGTTTTTTTTTTTACCTATAATTCGATAACACATTCAACACACACAACCTATTTACAATGAAATGAGCATTATTGAAGTTTGAACGTTTTTAATTTTTGCTGAAATGTTGTTATTTTTCACTTACACGATTATGCGGTGGGGCCATCGATAGGCCTCTCGCAATTTGGGGGGCTTAGCCAAAATGCTTAAATTTTGGAGGCAATAAAATGTGAAATCAGAATTCTGGGCACGCTCGTTCCATCATGGTCCTCATATCCTCTTTTCATCAGGCGTGAGGCCCATTGAGCAATAAAATAAATATATTTATTCAAACTATAGGCTTTTTTGAGCGTCAAAATTGCAGCAACAACAGCTCAGCACTTTTGCCTGCATGCATTTCCATAAATGCGTGTATCGCAGCTATTATCAGTTAGTACGTGTCCGACGACTAATCGCGTAACTCACATCAAACCATCTTAGTGCTAATTTAGATTAGGTTCACCATTTCCTAATTGTAATTTATTGTATCGATCAGTATAGCCTTTAACCATATAATTTCGTTTAATTAAATCGGCGGTCGTAAACCAACAACCAAACCACAACCAATCAACCAAAATCTCAACCAAGTGCTAAACCATGCAGGCGATAAATTCTTTTTTCTAAAAACTTATTGGACCTTTTAATGTCGTTAGATTTCTTGTGAGCATCTTTTTAAATGTCTGGCGCCCTGTCCCAAGCGATAACGTTAGACACTTCTTTCGACAAGCAGTTAAATATTTCCCTAATTACAAACTAGTATACTTAATATTTTCGCTAAAGTTTTACAAATTTTTACAAAAAGTTTACCTGTTAAGTCTCTGTTCTTCCACCAATGGTATAAATACGGCATGTCTGCGAAAGTGAACCTAAAACAAAAGATTATTAAAATTAATTCAGCCCTCCGTACCTCGGAAAGCTAACGTGTTTTCCGAGGTACGGAGAGATCAATTTATTTTAGCCGTAGATCTTGCACGCGTAGCATGACCACCATAGAAAGAACTTTGTCTATTCTTCGAGATAGAACTGTCATGCTACGCCAGCACAGAAACGGGTTTTGTCGACGGAAGAATAGACAAAATTACAGATTGTAGAAAGATTTGTACCGTTTTATGCAGGCTTAGCATGTCGCTTTCATTTCTTCGAAGAATAGACACAGCTCTTTAGAAAATTAGAGAAACGAACTGTCAGTTTGTCTATTCTTCCGTCGACAAAACCCCTTTCTACGGTGGTCATGCTACGCATGCTGGCCGTCAATCGTAGATCTTAGACAGTCATTACGTGTCGTCAGAAGCCCGAAAGTCTGACAGCCAGTCTTAGGGTTTTAGTACCTATTCAAACTATAAGAAACACTACAAAAGAAGATAGAAAGAAAAAAAAAGTATTTCTAATCAATTTGCTTAAATATTCTACGGAAATTTTTGTGGCAGTACTGTTTGTGTCGGATTCGAATTCGACTCGGCTGGGCAGCGTTCAGGACGCTACGCAATATCTTCCCGCTCTACATACCGCAGTATCTCAAGACAAAAGTTTTTGACCAGTGTATGTTACCAGTGATGACCTATGGTACTAAAACGTGGTCGCTCACAATGAGCCTTTGAAGGCTGAAAGTTACTCAAAGGGCAATGGAGAGAGCTATGCTTGGAGTTTCCTTTCGTGATCGAATCAAGAATGACGAGATCAGCAGGCGAACCAAGGGAACCGAAAAGGCAAAAGATGGTCAGCCATCGAGGTCCAACCGCGACCAGCGTAGTTTAACCTGAACGCTCGACCCATGCGGCTATTATTGCTTAGCCACAAGTTCCACAACGCAGTTCCTGGGTTTATACTGGTAAGATTGCTGAGTTTTATAGAAGTAAATCTATACTTCTATACTTATATATATAATAGGTCTTTACCTATGAAATTGCCGTTTTGTATGAAAAAAATTAAACAATTTTTTTTCATGTATTTTTTATTTGTATTAATCGAAATAATCACCCATGCCATCTTTGCCAACGCAGTGGCAGTTTATTGATGCCCTTCTTAAAAAAATCAGCTGGACGGGAGGCAACAAATTCTTCATAGGCATTTTGTACTGCCTCTCGGGTATTGAATTTTTTTCCCGCCAAGAAGTTATTCAAATTCTGGAAAAAGTAGTAGTCTGTAGGCGCAAGGTCTGGTGAGTAGGGCGGATGACGGAGAGCTTCCAACCCCAGTTCTTGCAACTTGGAGACCGTCTGCTGTGCAGTATGAGGTCGCGCGTTGTCGTGCAGGAGCAGCGGAGACGAGCGATTGACCAATGCTGGTTGGAGATGTGCCAGCTTCTCCATCATTGAGTTCAGTTCTTCACAGTACACATCTGCAGTAATGCTCACCCCATTTGGTAAGAAGCTGTGATGAATCATACCGGCGCTAGACCACCAAACAGTGACCATCACTTTTCTAGGGGTAAGTTTTCGTTTAGGGCGTTGTTTAGGTGCTGAACCAGGATCCAACCAACTTGCTGAGCGCTTGCGGTTATCAAACAGAATCCATTTTTCATCGCAGGTAACAATGCGGTTCAAAATTCCTTCATTTGTGTGTCTGTTGAGTAGTGCAAGGCACGTCTCGACGCGTACTTCGCGCTGGCGCTCATTGAGTTCGTGGGGCACCCATTTGTCAAGCTTTTTTACCTTGCCAATTTGACGCAAATGGACCAATATTGTTTTGACGCTAACGTCGAAAGCTGCTGCTAATTCAGCCGTAGATTGTGTATCATCAGCTTCCACAATCGCCTTTAATTCGTCATTGTCGACCAAAGTCTTCGGACGACCGCGAGGTTCATTTTTCAGGTCGAAATTTCCAGAACGGAAGCGAGCAAACCAATAACAGGTGGTGCGTTGGTTTGTAGTGTTAGCTTCGTAAACGTCGTTGATGTTGCGTGCCGCTTGTGCCGCGTTGCTGCCACAACGGTACTCCAATTCCATAATTACTCGAGTTTTTAACGTATCCATGATGACGAAAAAGATTGAAATGCGATGGATATGTAACACTAATCAATAAACAAATGACTACTTTTGGAAAAAGAATTCCATGTTTTTAAAATGAAATTAATTTGAAATTAGAATTCTTAGACAAACAAAAATTATTTTGATTTGAAATGGCCAGTACTGCAGAACGGCAATTTCATAGGTAAAGACCTAATATATATGTATCTATACTATAATATTATAAAGCTGAAGTGTTTGTTTGTTTGATTGATTGAACGCGGTAATCTCAGGAACTACTAGTCCGAATTGAAAAATTATTTTTGTGTTGAGTAGCCTATTTATCGAGAAAGGCTATAGGCTATATAACATCACGCTACAACTAAGAGGAGCGGAGCAGTAATGAAAAATGTTGCAAAAACGGGGAAAATCGTACGGGTAGGCGATTCGACGCGACGGGAAGGGTCGGGGAACAAGAAATTTAATGTGGACGAATCAATAAAGTTATTTTCTAGAAATCGTAGAAATTGGTAGGAAATGGTGACTGTAGTCTAGATATATTAAATGTACATACTTTCTCTTTTCATTCGTCCACAGCGCCGTGATGATATTGTCCAAAATATTCTTCATGTTAATGGGAGTGTGGACGAACTCGGGTTCATCTGAAATTAAGGTTCAAAATGACTTCTATAACCCGACTATCAAAAACAGGAGGATAAGGTTTTACCTACCGGTACCACTCAACATCATCTGCCTTGCCTCTTCCCAACTATGTTTATGTAGTGTGTAACCGGATACTAAGCTAACAATTTAGACATCTGTGAGTCTCTGTTTAAATATAATAATTGTTTAGTAGATTTAATTTAATTTAAATTATATTTTATTATATTTTTATTTTTTATTTTTATTTTTATTATTTTGTATTGTCTGCTCCGCGTACGGCGGACTAGTTTCGCTAGCCACTTCTTGACCCAGGGCCCACGATTATCACGCTTCCACATAATAATTAAAATCCTATGGCTAGGGCTCTGGCCTGGCAGTGAACATTATTGGTATTCAGAGCGCTGTTATAAGACATATAACCAACAAATTGGTAATTTACAGTAGGCTAATTACTTGGCAGTCTCTATAAGGGAAGTAGTAATACGCTGTAAATATTTGTTAACTATGATTGCTTGTTTATTTGAAATAATTTGTAAATTTGTTGAGACGAGTAACTCATGTTACCATAAGTCGGCCCGGGTTGCATATGCTAGTAGAGTTGAATGAATTGGGCTATGTTACAACCCCTTGTTTGTGTCTGACCTCTGTTGTATTGAATGTCAGGAAGACATTGAAATATTGAGTTTTGTACCATCAATATGGTAGTTTTGTTGAAATTGGCATTTTTTAGTATTACCATTGTTTTAAATTGGAATAAAGGTTCATTATTGTTGTACCATTAACAAAGTGGTTTGTGAACTTAACATTTGGAATTGGATTTGAATTTGAATTTTGAATTGAATGTGAAATAGAATTTTTTGAACGTTGATATTGGTTTTCAAGTAAAATAAAAGTTTGTTGTTGAATTGAATTGAAACCAATATTTTGTTATTTCTTGAGTTGCTGACTAATAGTTTGGGAGTTTGATTTTTTGCTTGTTGTTATTTTGTAATTGATTGTTTGAACTTTGTTATTTAATTATTTAATTGTTTGGTTTATTTGATTTGTTTGTTTGTGCAATGGCATACAAATGGAAATATTGCAGTGCCGGACACCTGTCCAGGTCAAGCCGGAGACATCGGTTGTTTCAGGTCCCGGACTATTGAGTAGATTGCCTACTTTGGAACTGCCACACTTTGACGGTCGCTTGGACCACTGGTACGGTTTCCAAAACCTGTTTGCAAGTTTGGTTGATGCACGCTCGGACCTCAGACCCGCCCAAAAGTTGGCCTATTTGTTGTCTGTCCTGGAAGGTGAGGCCCGAGCCTTGGTACAGCATCTGTCGTTGACTGACTCAGCCTACCCTACCGCTTTGGGACTACTCACCCAGCGGTACCAAAATAAACGTTGTTTGGCTGACGTTCATATTGAATTGATTTTGGGGTTACCGGTCATTACTAGTTTGTCAGCATTGCGTACTGACCTGTTGAACCCGTTGGTGGTAGCGACCAACGCTTTAAAGCGATTAGACTTGCCGGTGGACCAATGGTCTTACCCTTTGGTGCATGTTGTGCTGCAACGGCTTCCTGCCGATTTGAGGGCTCATTTCGAGCAAAGGTATGGTGGGGATAGTATCACACATCTCCCCCCATTTGGTGACCTCGTCCAATTTTTGGAGGATGAGTGTCGGTTTGGGGACAACTCTGGCGTTGCCACTGAGTCATGCCAGCCGTCTTCCCGGCCACGAGACCAGGGACGGACTAGGGCTCGCGAGCCTGTTGATGGTCGCCCCGCCGCTCGTTTTGCTGGCACCCAGAGTCGTCCTGGTTGTGAGTTTGTAGGGACACGGGGCATGGCATGGCAACTTGCGCGGCCTTTTTTGAAATTGCACGTGAGTGCCCGCCGCCGAATTGCCAATGCACGCCGCTTCTCTTGTTTGGGGGCTCACTTCCATCGGGACTGCCCCAACCCCCGCCCTTGTAGAATTTGTGGGGGGTCCCATTTGGACATATTGTGCGCTAACGCGAACCACGCTGGCAGACCAGCCTCTGATGAAGGTTCGCGTACGGGGGGGTACCATGGAGTTGGTCAACGGGCTTCTGCCTCGCCGGTTCAGAACCGGGGAGAGGCCCGCAATTTTGAGCGCCGCACTCCACCCCCCGCGCAAGTTGATCGGGAGCCGCGCGACCGCCATTTGGCCTCCCCGCGTAAAGGCGATTACGCAATTGTTGCTAGGCAGCGCTGGCCAGACCAGCACCGCCTTCCCTCCCCTCCATTGGCGGAACGTCCCCGGTTGGAGTCACGCCTCCCGCCATTCAGGCATCCGGTGGAATATGCCCTTCCAGCGATGGCGCGTGCCTCGGGACACCGCGCGTACGAGGAATTTGAACTCCATCCTCGTCGGGAAAGATTTGGGCCTGGGTGCGGCGATCGGTCGCCGCCCAGGCATTGTTAGGACATTGCCCAAGTAGCACAAAAGTGCTGAATAACAGCATTTTAACAGTGCACAGTGAATGCATTAGTTGCTGAATAATAGCGTAGACAGCGCATCCTCAGAGGATATAACTCTAATTTGGGCACAAATTATTCAGCACATAGCTGTATAAGAAATCCAATTGACAAATAATTGCATTATAACAACATTATATCAGCATTTATGAGTGTAACAGTCACCTCAAGAGCTGAATATTGCCTGATTAACGAGGCACGTGTTACCTATAATACAGCAAGAAGGACAAATGTGAACATTTATACAGTTGAAATTACACACTGACGGAAATTGTGGAATGTAATAACTTAATATTATTTTTTTTTCATTATTATGTACTGTCAGTTTGTAAAACATGAAGTGTAGCGTTGTGTGCAAGATCTCGTGCCATTTGGAGAATTAAGTATATCAAATTTAAGGTAAGTAAAACTTTAATTTCTTCCTATATTTGAAATCTTATTGGGGAAGTAACTTTACTGTCAAATACCATATATATTTAGTTCAAAATTTTCACGCGCCCTCGAAATACCACTAAATACTAAAGTTAAACTAACAAAAATGGGCTGATGATAAAATAAATATTTTTGTTTTAGTACAAAAAAAAGGATATAAAACTGTTTTCTAAAAAAAAAATCTAAATAATTTGTAATCCAAATGAATTACAATTGATATCATATAAAATAAACCAAAATGAAAAGATAAAATTTTACAATAATACACAGTAGTGCAGAGAATATGGCGGATGGCAGGTGAACAGTTTTAATGTTAATGTAATGCTAAGGTCTGTACGGGTGTTCACATGTGGCCTGTAATTCAGCCAAGAGTAAAATAGTTTAGCACTTGTGAAATACAAATCAGACATGGATCGATTAGGAGAGTAGTAGTAGGTCACATTTGCGTCAGTTACCTAGATAAGTACCTTTATGGATCCAAGCTTTTAGGGTTCCGCCGTGGTTCTTTTAAAGCCATTTTGTTCCCTTTTTTAGTTGTTATTCGACGATAAGTACTTAAGTAATTAAAATTGTAATTTAAGTAGCTGAGATTATAATATAATTATACGTATAATACATAAGTTATTGATTTATTCAATATGCGACAAAATACCTATAAATTAGTCGGTACCTATCTAAAGATAATGTATTTTTCTGGCCTAATAATTTAATTACTTCCACATGAAATAGCATTATGTTACGTTAAGTTTAGGTATTTAATATGTTATTGTATCTTTTGTTTTTTTTCCTCAAAAACTGTACCTATAGATAATGTTGTCATTAAGAAACTGATACTTCTATTATAATAAGTATATTTTTCTTGTTTTTACAGAACGAGACTTTCAAAATAGTTCAGACTATAGAGAGAGGTGTTGTCGATCTAACATTCGTTCCTGCACAGTGGAAAACTAAGGAAATTCTATGGTGGCCACCGAGAAGAACTTTTGTACTCCTTGAAATTATAAAAAGATGAAAATTCAAGGCCTGGACCAGGGTGGTACACCCTAAATTGTACTTTAAAAAGGGAACATTAAATAAACATAAAGAAAATTACGTTGTTTTTTTTAGATGCTAGCTGTACCGGTAGTTCCTAACTGACTAGTCTCGAAAGGTATTAATTTATTACTTTAAAAAAATCTTGGATTTCTCTTAATAAATTTTCTTCATTTTTAGGTAAGCACCAAAAACATATAAAACAACAATATTAATTTTGTCGCAACCATATTAGTCCCGAAAATGGGTAGGTTATAAGAAGATTTTTGTAGCAGGGCATTTTTGTACCTACTCAGCCTAATGTCATCAAACACACTGACCACTATTTATAAAGGCTTTTTTGTATTGTTTTGTTCATATGTGCTTTAATTTAAATCCGACGTAAATTGGAAATTTTATTTTATTTCAACTATGTGACGTATATTTTTATTTTGTTAATGACATTTTATTGTTTTCTGCTGCAGCATTGTTACTTTTATCTTAATTTTTGTAATATGGGTTATGTCTGAAATAAATTAATTTCATTTTATTTATTTATTTATTAATAAATATAACATACGGAACCCGTCGCGTCCAATATTCCATTCGCTCATGCCGACACTTGGATACATGCTGTTATTCGAGTGTATGGTAAACACCTGACTAATAGGGGAAAAGTGAATCTGTATGCAGCATAAAGCATTAAATTTTTGTTAAATAACTTCACAAAGTAACTGATGATGTTATAGTGGGTGATATGTTCTCTCTTAAAATGCAACGGTTGTATAGTACACGTGTGGGCTATTATTCAGAATACTTACAGCTAATAGGGTACTGCACTACTAAGCGCTCAATAACAGTGACTTTGTGGCGTGTTTGTGGTGCTTAATAGAATTACTGTACAGAAAAAAGCATTATAGTTGGCCACATTTTTTCGAAACAGCTGTTGCAGCACAGGTGAATACTAATAAGTCTTTATAAATGCTTAGATTACCGCTGTGGGCCTTAAGTGACCATTTATAATGCAGTTCTGTGCTACTTGGGTGGCGCCTGCCCCGCTAAGGTACCCCTCAGATCGACACGGTTTTGTTGCCAACGGCATCAGTCAGGTCTGGGGGCCCACGGGGGACTCTGTTGTGGTCCGTGTCATTATGGACATGGGAGCCCAGGGTTGCCTTTTGTCTATTGTTTTGTTGTTTTGTTTGTATTGTTTTGGGCAAATTGTTGTCTTGAGCGCCTTTGGACTGCGGGACTTGGCTGGGACGAGCCAATTCGGGAAACCCTGTTGGCAGATTGGCTCCAATTTGTATCCGCACTCCCTGCAGTCAACGAGGTCGTGTTACCCCACGCTATCCTCCCCTCTGGGAGCTACACTGCTACCCTTGTTTGTGATGCGTCTTCACACGGTTATGCAGCTGTTGTTTGTCTGCGCACCGTCTGCGCAACAGGCCAGGTGAATTTGTCACTGGTCTTGGCCAAGAGCAAGATGGCCCCCCTCCGGATGGCACTGACCATCCCTAAGTTGAATTGTCAGGGGCGGCGCTTCTTGTGCGTCTGTTGAGCCACGTTGCTCGCACTTTGGGTGGAACTGTGGACATTCGGGTTTCTGGCGCCTGGACGGACGGTCGAATTGTTTTGTGTTGGTTGAAGACGTCCGTCAACTCTTTGGAGGTCTTTGTTGCGAACCGAGCGTCCCAGATTCAAAATTCTAAAACGCATTTGATTTGGAGGCACGTGCTTGGAGATTTGAACCCAGGCGCCGTGGCCTCACGTGGGTGCATGGCACCCCGCTTGTTTGCTTACCCCCTATGATGGGGACCAGACTGACTGACTCATCCCGAGGATGATTGGCCTCGATCGCCAGTCTTGATGTCGGGTCCTTCGCCCGGGCTCAAGGTGCTCGCTGTTGGAACGAAGGACCCTGATTTTTTGTTGAGTCGATGCAGCTCCTCGACAAATTGTTGAATTGTTGGTGACTGATCGTCACATTATGCACTCGCATGCCGGTTGCAATGCGCTGTTGGCCATTCTGCAGTGAGAGTTTTGGATATTGTCGGGAGCCGTTTAATAAGTTGAACCCCTTTTTTGGACGATACGGGTCTTTTGTTGTTTGGTTGACGGTTGAGGCACTCTAGCCTTCCTTATGGGGCCCGTCACCCCCTTTTGTTGCCTAAGGAGGGCCATTTGGTTAAATTGTTGTTGTTGTTGTTATTGTTGTTTGGTTGTTTGTTATTGTTTTGACCCGCCTGCCTGCCCCCATTGGGGGGGTATTTTTGAGGCCGCGGTGAAAGCGGCACAGGGACAGAGTGCGCAGATTGTTGGGAGACACCGTTCTCACCTTTAAGGAGTTAGCTACGGTATTTTGCCGTTTTGAAGCTGTATTGAACTCGCGTCCATTGTGCCCGCTGTCTTCGGACCTGAACGTCTTGGAGGCCCTGACCATTTTTTGATTTGACAGCCACTTGCCGCCCTGCCGGAGCACCCTTTTGTCGATGTGAGCCAAAATTGGTTATCGCGGTTTCAGTTGGTGCAGCAGCTCGCTCAGAGTTTTGGAAGCGTTGGAGCTTGGAGTATTTGCACATCCTCCAGCAGCGCGTCAGGTGGACTGATAAAACGCAACCTTGTCGGGATTGCCAAGTGATTAGCGGACGGGAAGGCCCGACCGGGGGGGGGGGGGGGGGGGGTAGATGTTGCGTCCTGTTCGATTAGTTACTTTATGCGCCTACGTTTCTAAACGTGTAACAGAATGACATCTGACTTGTCAGTTTGACTTTGACACCTCTCTTGATTTGGCGCTTGAAAAAGGGAGCACGTCGCCGTGTTGAATCTCGCGATCTTTTGTAAATTAATCCCTTAGAACCGGTCGTTTTGGTGGACAAAAGGTCATGACCCAATTGTATTGATTGTAAATAAGCCCCCCTTGACGTAATAATACGGGTTTTGTTTGTTGGAAATACCTGTGTTAGTTTGAAGGTTAAGCAAAGTGACGCTTATTGGAACCGCATGCTGTGATTGCCTCCAGCCTTATTGCAGCGGATGGTAACCTGGAAAACCTACTCATAACGTTACAACACAATACATATATACTCACTTACATACATAACTCCAGGTAGGCACCAGAGCAGGTGTTCGTCTACCACAGGTAAGTTCTTTTGTTGTATTGTAAGTGTTTGATTTGATTGTCTGCTCCGCGTACGGCGGACTAGTTTCGCTAGCCACTTCTTGACCCAGGGCCCACGATTATCACGCTTCCACATAATAATTGAAATCCTATGGTCGGGGCTCTGGTCTGGCAGTGAACATTAGGTGTTAATTTAAATATTTCAATGTCTTTCATGTTCTTTTTTTAATTGTACGTCCTTTAATAATTTATAAACTGTTACCAATTTTTTCCTATAATTAATATTTTAACTTTGTTAGCTTGGTTATTAATTCTATTGTGCATGCTGTGGCCTTCTATAAGTGAAGGAGTACATCTACTTAATAACTGATGTTACCCTTTATTTACGTGTCAATGTATTGTGTACATACCGGATGATATTTTTTAACGTCATGAAAAAAAAAATGAGTGTAATAGGTGAACGGAGTAGAAGCCTTTGGCATAGAAAATGTTATTATTTTTATTTTTGAATAACATGTAATGAAATTGATCTAGCAATAAATACTACACATTTAAAGTAACATTTTCATACTAGTACAACAAAAACAAATTTGGAAAAAAAAAAACAATTAAAATCTATCGAAACTCAAATCATACGCACCCTACTCAATGCGCGACATGTATCAATGATTTCGTAGCGCGGTCCTACCCTTTGAAGCCGGCCGACAGGCGGCCTAATTGATCTTTCGCAGGGGCACGAGCCGCACACGCATCCCTGTCCGCCCGCGTCCCGCGCTCCTTTAGTCCCCTGCGATGAATCTGAAGGCCTTCCTGCCTTCTATTCTAGTTACACAACACACCATATGAAGGTCGAGACGGTAAAAAATGTCATCCGGTATTTTGTTAGAGATCCAAAATAAATACAGCTAAATATCAGTATTTTATATAATAATAATATTAATTTTATATAATATTAATAATAATAATATTCCACAACTATCTGTTGAACACGTTCTGACTAATGTTGACAAAAGAAATCCCGTAGTTGCATTATTTATGGACATGTCAAAGGCATTTGATTATGTTAACCATAAACTATTGATAAACAAGCTGGAAAAATATGGAATTAGGGGCAATATCCTTAAACTTATCAAATCATATCTGACTAATCGAGAACAGATAACATACATAAATAAAATCTGCCCCTATACAAAAACTGAAAAGATGTATGTCTCCACACGTAGAAAATGTATATTTGGTGTGCCGCAGGGTAGTGTTCTTGCTCCATTACTATTCATTATATATATCAATGACATGCCCAAAATTATTAATAATCCAATAATTCTATTCGCTGACGACAGCACAATACTAATAAAAAGTGAAGATAATGTGACATTTGAAAAAGAAATAAACGAAAACTTAAATGATATAATAACTTGGCCAACAGAAAACAATTTAAAAATAAATCTTGAAAAGACAAAGTACATTTCATTTGAACAACAAACGAACAATAAAAAACTTGATATTCATTACGGCCACAAAACCATCAGTGAAGCAGAACACACAAAATTCCTGGGTATTTGGATAAATAAAAATATGAACTGGAAAACACACGTTGAAAATACATGCAAAAAGCTTAGTCAGTATTCTTATGCTCTCCATAACCTCAAAAAAGTGTCAAATCGTGAAACATTATTAATGGCGTATCACGGGTATGTTGCATCTACTTTACGCTACGGACTTATATTTTGGGGGAACTCGCCAGACAGAGAAATGGCATTTAAAGCTCAGAAACAATGCATAAGAGCAATGTGTGGCATACAACGCACAGAAAGCTGTAAGCCACATTTTCAACAGTTTCAGCTATTAACATTCCCGTCTCTTTATATATACGAAGTGGCGATCTTTGTCAAGGCGAATCTACATCTTTATACACATCCAAGAAGCACACGACACAAAAATAAAATATGCGTTAGACGACTTAAAAAAGCAGTGTTTAATAAAAATATCTTAGGCATGGCACCCAAAATATATAATAAGCTGCCAAACAGTATCACAGACCTACACAAAATAGAAAAATTCAAATTGGTTTTGCACGAATATCTAGTTGCAAAATGTTACTATTCAATTAATGATTATTTAAATGAAAGATGACTTTTTTTATCTGACATGGCACCACAAATACAATGATCATTAATTTATTATTTTTATTTTAGCGTTTTTTTATGTATAATCTCAATTTTAAATTTATGTTTCTTTTGTAATTACCCACTTTTATTAATTTGCACACCTCATTAGGTTGTAATACAATGTACTTTTATACCATTAACACCTTTTTTTACCATGTATTATGCAAATAAATTATTTTGATTTGATTTGATTTGATCACACAACGCCATCTAGTCCCAAGCTAAGCAGAGCTTGTGTTATGGGTACTAGACAACCGATAAACATACTTATATATTTCTAAATACATACATATTATAGTTAAATTACACCCAGACACAGAACAAATGATCGTGCTCATCACACAAACATTTGTCCTGGGTGGGAATCGAACCCACGACCTCCGGCATAGCAGTCAGGGTCACTAACCACTAGACCAACAGGCCTGTCAAATATGAAACGACTGCCTGACTTCGTAAAACGATCTCGTCATTTCTGATTCGATCGTGTAGAGAAACTCCAAGCATTGCCATACTTACTGCCTGTATAGTGCTCGTAGAATGTCCGTGAGTATCCCAGTTCAGCGTGTGTTGATGGCACTATGTGCACGTTCAGCACATTCCGTCCCATTACAGGACAGCTCTGAAAAAAAAACTGACGTTTAGACCATGATGTCATTATCATAACAGCCGACAGACATTTGTCATTTCTGAACATAGGCCTCTCCCAATTCGGGAGGGTTGGACACAATCGCCACGCTTGGCAGATATACCGGATGACATTTTTTACCGTCTCGACCTTCATACGGTGTGTTGTGTAACTAGAATAGAAGGCAGGAAGGCCTTCAGATTCATCGCAGGTGACTAAAGGAGCGCGGGACGCGGGCGGACGGGGATGCGTGTACGGCTCGTGCGCCTGCGAAAAATCAATTTGGCCGCCTATCGGCCGGCTTCAAAGGGTAGGACTGCGCTACAAAATCATTGATACATGCCGCGCATTGAGTAGGGTGCGTATGATTTGAGTTTCGATAGATTTTAATTGATTTTTTTATTTTATTTTTTCCAAAAGTCTGTTTTTGTTGTTTTAATATGAAAATGTTACTTTAAATGTGTAGTATTTATTGCTAGATCAATTTCATTACATGTTATTCAAAAATAAAAATAATAAAAATTTCTATGCTAGGCTTCTATTCCGTTCACCTATTACACCCATTTTTTTTTCAAGACGTTAAAAAAAGTCACCCGTTATAATAATATCGTTTATTTATAAAAAGGGGCACATTTACAAAGTTTACTTAATAATTAAAAATAGAGCACAGTTGTTTATTTGCCTGAACTAGGTTGAACCTGTGCTTCAGGCTAGTAAGTGCATAAATACTTAATTTAATAAATTAACAATGAGTATAAAGTAAAAACGAAATTAAAGATGGGTTGGCGATCGCAGTATGGTGGTAGAAAATGATTATTTGCATATTAACCAGTCAATTACCGTAATTACAGACACAATTAAAAAACCATTATGTCTATACCAAATGTGATATCTCAGGAACTTAGAGGTTTTTTTTTTTCAGGATGGGAAATCAAATGACTTCTCGCTCTGGGCGGGCGGGTGACTAAAACCCACCCGTGTTCCTTCAGTTGCCCATGTGCCAGGGTCACGGTATCTCTTTCCAACAATCACGCGACCCCAGCAGGCATCGGTCCTAGTAGACCCCTACACTGCTGCTGACATCTCTTTAAGGCGCGCGTGGAACACTGCGCGCCGTCGACCCGAGCTTGGTCCTTACCGGGCGGCGAGCTACCCATTGCTCGCCACCCGCAAGCTCGCGCCTACGGTGGCTGGGGGCGTGAGGGCGCAGAGACTGCCACTCCCTCACGCGCCCCGCCTCCTCCTTCGCGAGAATTACTGCTTCGCAGAAGGAGGTGACGGCTTCCCATTCCCTCTCGCTCCGTACCATGGCTCGCACCAGGGCCGGACGCGAGAGGTCGCCGCCGCCAATCGCCTCCACGAGGACACGGCGGTGCTCCGCCCAGGCAGGGCACACCTCCACCGTATGCTCCACCGTGTCCTCCAGACGATCCTCGCAATAGAGGTTAAACTAAGATATCTCTACTCAAACTACAGCAAAATACTTATATCATTGGAGCAAATTTAGTAACAGCTAAGCATGTTCTAAGATTCATGCGAAAAATACTTATCTAGAGCGAAAACACGTATCAGCTTACTCCGTCAAAGCCAGAGGCCGCACTGTTGCCCCACCCCGTGGTTACCCTAAATGCATAGAGAACGCTGCTGCCCATTCTCTAGTAAGTCCTTTAGTCGCCTCTTACGACAAATGAGGAAAATTGAGATGGTGCTATTCTTTACGTCTGGCACTATTCGGAACATGATGTACGGTCACCAAAAGATAACAGAAACCAGGGTCGTTGGATTTAGAAGAAGTTTACCATGAAACTGATAGATGTATAGAGAGGATGGATGTATCACGTCGGGGTCACCAATATAAATGCGGGAGAAACAGGGGTCAAACTGAGTCCCATTCGCGGCCCTAGCACAGTTGACTGAAGGGACACGGGTGGGTTTTAGTCAGTAAACACTGAAGGGACACGCCCTCCCGCTCCGCCCAGAGCGGGAGACGTCATTTGATGATTTTCCACCCAGAAAAAAAAAACCATTCTTGAGAAAGGCTATTATCATATAATATCACGCTAGGACTCTCAGCACGCGTAGCATGACCGCCATAGAAACGGAATTTATCGACGGAAGAGAAGACAAAATGATAGATTGTATCGTAGAAAAATTGTGTAAAACTGAAAAGAAGAGATGTTTCTGTTCTTCAGTCAGCAAGAGTACGATGTCAAGTATGATGACTATTTTTCTGATGAGATAGAAACATTTTTACAGCATTAAAATACATAAGGAACTTTATTTGTTCTTGGTAGAATGGATATAGAATGGCCATGCTACGCCGGCAGGAGCCGAGACAAAAAGAAATAAAGTAAGAAAGCAGAAAAGAAGAAGAGAAAAGTTTATTTAGAAATAAGCATCACCCCTGTACCAATTTTTTGTTCTTTTCTTCTTGTCTGTTTATTTATTATATGTGTCTACATAAATGGTTAAATAAATAAAAATACACTAAGCGAGAACGACGTAATAGCGAGAGCAGGCGTTGCGATTTCGAAAGAGATACCGTGACCCTGGCACAGGCAACTGAAGGAACACGGGTGGGTTTTAGTCAGTAAAATTCTGACACACCCTTCCACTCCACCCAAGAGCGGGAGACGTAATTTCATGATTTCCCACCCACAAACAAAAAGGCGCTGCGATGTGACAGGGTGGGTCGGGAGAGCAAGAAATTTCACGCTGAAGAAGTCGCAGAAGGAAGCTAGATTCCTTTATCGTGTACAAGTATGTGCTCAGAAACAGAAGCACTCTCTCTTCCTTCACTCTCATATTTATTTAGGGACGACTATCCGACACGACCGGAGAGAGATCAGGCGCAGGAACAACGGCTTAACGTGCTTTCCGAGGCACGGGGGTATCGCACGGCCAACTTCCAAACTCGCCTGGAGTTTCTAAGAAATTCGTTATGAAAAACCCCAATAACACTTTTCTCGACCTGGGTATTTGTAACTGCGAAGCCAACGAGGCAGCTAAGGTTTAGTAAGTATGAAACTTGTTAAAGTATTCTAATAATATTGTTGTAATTTCTTATTTTAAAATTGTGTACACCCCGCCTTATATGGCTGTATAACACTATGTCATTGCCTAATATTATTACTGTGTGTGTGGCAACACTGGTGTCACCGCTCTTCCTGTTCTCTCTGCTGCTGGATGTACGAACTGTGCTAAAACTCTGCTTCCACATTACAATTTCAAATAAAACTAGTTTGTTTTATTTAAAAATCTCAACAAAACTGTGGTTTACCGAATAACCGCATCCCTCGCCGAACTCTGCTAGTGGGGTGAGCAGATCCTTCGTCACAGGCGTCATCGTCAGAACAGGAGACAGGCCCAGGAGTTGTAGTAATATTGTGGAAATCATTGTTCTGATCTATAAATACAAATATAATTAAACATGTTTTAATAATAAAAATATTCTGAAAACATATGAGGTCTAAAAAAATTGAGACCCTGACAACAAGCCGTTTCATTTGATATGTTACACCTGCCTACCATTTTTAGGGTTCCGTTGCCAAATGGCAAAAAACGGAACCCTTATAGATTCGTCATGTCTGTCTGTCTGTCCGTCCGTCCGTATGTCACAGCCACTTTTTTCCAAAACTATAAGAGCTATGTTGTTGAAACTAAGTAGATGTATTCTGTGAACCGCATTAAGATTTTCACACTAAAATAGAAAAAAAAAACAATAAATTTTGGGGTTCCCCGTACATAGAACTGAAACTCAAAATTTTTTTTTTCATCAAACCCATACGTGTGGGATATCTATGAATAGGTCTTCAAAAATGGTAATGAGGTTTCTATTATCATTTTTTTCTAAACTGAATAGTTTGCGCGAGAGACACTTCCAAAGTGGTAAAATGTGTGTCTCCCCCCGTAACTTCTAAAATAAGAGAATGATAAAACTAAAAATATATGTTGTACATTACCATGTAAACTACCACCGAAAATTGGTTTGAACGAGATCGAGTGAGTAGTTTTTTTTTAAAAACGTCATAAATCGTAAACCACAATTTACCTTACATTCAATCAACTGAAATATAAAATTAAAAAAAAAACATTTATTTTTAAACCGAGAATACCTACAGGTTTGTACGGAACCCTCGGTGCGCGAGTCCGACTCGCACTTGGCCGGTTTTAAAAATAATTTTTTGTTGCCCCCAATTTGAGACCATGTCGAAGAATCATATGAATATATTTCTTTTCATTTTAATTTTTCAAATAAAAAAATTCGACATATGTACATCCATAAACTCACGCATTTTTCCCATAGAGGTAAGCAGAAACTACGAAACGCCACCTGGCACGATCCTCACATACTCATTTGCTGCGTTAAGGTTCATAAATCTGATCGTACACCGGTACACCCACTTCTTTGGCGAGTACTACGCACTTTTCTCAAGACCATCAGGTCACTATTTTTTCTCCTAGGGCGTCCCGTCCCGGTGTTTCCACTCAAATCTGCCTTGTAAATACTTTTTGTAAGCCGTCCTTCATTCATCCTCTCAACATGACCAAACCATCTAAACACACTCTTTTTCATTTCATCTTCTTTTAAATATTACCGTTGTCTTATCACATCATTCCTCAGCCTATCATTCATAGTCACACCACACATGCTTCGCAAGTAATGCATTTCCACAGCATTCATTCTGCTTGTTCATGCTTCTTTTGTCACTCTTACAATATATTGACTTCACGATAAAATATATAAAACACCTTTTTTTTCAGGATGGGAAATCATCAAATGACTTCTCCCACTCTGGGCGGAGCGGGAGGGCGTGTCAGACTTTTACTGACTAAAACCTACCTGTGTTCCATCAGTTGCCCATGTGCCAGGGTCACGGTATCTCTTTCGAACAATCACGCGACCCCGGCAGGCATCGGTCCTAGTAGACCCCTTCATATAAAATATCCTTACGTGAAATATGATAACGCTGCATTTTCTCTCTTTCAATTTGAATGATTGGTTTAAATATTTTTTAACTCTTACCAGTATCATTGTAACTTACACCCGTATTCAAGAAAAAAATATCCAAATTCGTTGCGTAGTTTGGAAGAACATCGGTCATACTTAGAGCACACAAATCGATCTTAAAGCTGGAGCAAGATAAAATCGTACAATGTCGTCTCTTCACCATAAGCCTATATTGTTCCCACTGCTGGGACACAGGCCTCCTCTCGGTGAGAGGGAGTGGGCCATAATCCTCTACGCGGGCCCAGTGCGGGTTGGTAGATGTCATATGTCTTCGAATTTTTTATTCTAGGACATGCCGGTTTCCTCACGATGTTTTCCTTCACCGTTTTGAGAGCAGTGGTGATGAAATAATTTACACTAAGTAAAGCGCCGACCTGGGTTCGAATCCACGACCTACAACACAATGTCGTCTATCAAAGTTTTAATTCCACGAAGCTGAGGTCGGGGGCAATTTTTTTTTTTTAAATTGCGGAATTCGCTTTGCGCTATCCATTCGACTAAACGTATTTGGAGGAAAATTTAAGACCAGGACCTGGGTTAGGACATTGTATACCGGTAGTACATCCTAAAAAGAAATAAAGGAAGGAAAATTGTTTATTCTGCACAGGCAAAATCAAATCAAGATTTTTTTCGGCTGAGATCTGTCCATGTTGGCGTGAAAATTCACATTCTTGGTCTCCCCCACTATAATATACCACCAAACATAACTATACACACACCTTAGGAAATCCAGAATAAGTAAAGACTTGCGTTTCAATCACAACATAAGCTATTAACACTTTAAAGAAACAGTTTGAACTGTTTGCAAGAAGGTCACATCGTATTTAATATATACTACACATCAAATTTATTTGTTTTGTCATACGATGCACTGTTGTTCCGGTCGTTTGTATAATCTTTACAATACATATTATAAATTAAAGTAGGTTTTCGTGTATGTCTGTGTGAATGCGTTGGAGTAACAATACAATACAATACAGACCTTTATTACAGGCAACTAAGGCCCATAACACCACTACCAACATTAGACCTTGTTGGAGTTGGGCTGGGTTATGAAGATCTACCGGGAAGACACGGCACGGTATACGCTGGCAGAGTGTGCCGCTTGGAAGGAGCTGTGCCCTCATCTCAGGAGTAGGCAGTGACCTGTCGCTGCCGGTCGTGGTCGAGTCGATGGTCAGCAGTGAGGAGTCCTGAGACGCAGTGGTATCCTTTTGCGAAACAGTCGTATCAAAGGAGAAGTATGCAGAAAGGGAGCGGGTGAACTCTTCTGCTTTCTTTCCACGCACGCCTCTCTAAGATGTTAGGGGAGGAGATCAACACCTCAGTCCTTTCCCTGGCTTGACGTGGCCCGCATAGGTGGGTCGGCACCAGACGGAGATCGCGGAAGTCGCATCAGATCCCGTGATCCCCGACATAGGTATGGACGTTTTAGTCAGTGAGAGTATGACAGACCCCTCTTCCCACTCCAGAACGGAGGACATCCTAGACGATATAAAAATGGTTCGGTGGTCAGAGGCTAGCTGGCATATAGCAAAGCATTTAATTTAATGTTTTGTGTCTCTTAATGTTTGCTGCATACCATTGTATAGAATCAAGTTCTTCTAACTGGACAGACAGCTGTGCTGCTGGACAGTTTGTTGCGTCACTTCTTCCCAGCTAAAGCACTAGGAAGTGGCGAAGGGCGGGCGTTTTGGGTGACTGTCTTATGTAATTTTGACGTTCAAAAAGTGCTGACTCTCAGCCTAGTTTGAATAAATGACTTTTGATTTTAATTGGCAGTCACTCCATGTAAAATGTAAGCAGCGGTGGCCCAGTGGTAACGGTCGTGACTTACGAGTATTAAGTCGTGAGTTCGAACCGAAGCAGGCGTTTTATTTTGAGTAAACTATTTCATCACCACTGCTCTCAAAACGGTGAAGGAAAACATCGTGAGGAAACCGGCATGTCTTAGAAGCAAAAATTCGAAGACATGTGACATCTACCAACCTGCACTGGGCCCGTGTTGTAGGTTATGGCTCACTCCCTCTCACCGAGAGGAGGCCTCTGTCCCAGCAGTGGGAACATTACAGGCTGCTGATGAAGATGGTGATACTTATTATCCCAGCAGTACGTTCCTGTAGGATCATTTCCGATCTTCATGCGGGCGAAGCCGCTGGTAAAAACTAGTTTAATTTAAGTGCAGTTTGTTTTCAATTGTTTCTTGTTGATGTAAATGTGATATTACTGTTTATCATATTAAGTTCACATGATCTTCAATTGTTTAATTCATCTTTATCATGCCAGGGATATACGACATACCTTATTTTATGGACACGTATAAACATACAAGAAGAAAGGAACAGAAAAATATGTACAATGATAGTACGTATTTCTATAGAAATCTCTTCCAGTATACCTGCGATAAAAGAGAAGATAAAAAGAGATGTAGACAACGAATGTAATAGTAGAAGGGAAAACATAGAATCAAAAATTGTACTATAATTTAAATATAAAAATAATTTAAATACGAAATGAAAAGATACATACATACATGAAAGATACGTATACTTTCTAGAATAAATATCACTAAATATATAACAATAATGTAATTTATATAAAACTAGCTGACCCAGCGAACTTCGTACCGCCCAACCAAGCTCCTACCAAGCTATGCCAACCACACACCCATGTTAGGTGAGCTCCTACCAATTTATGACAACCTGGTACTTCGAAGACATATTAATAAGGAACTTTTTTGGATGATTTTTTACACCTTGGGTCCGGAAAACCCAAATATCTTACGGACCCCTATTTTTTCCAAAATAAAATATAGCCTATGTTACTCACAGATAATGTAGCTTTCTAATGGGGAAAGAATTTTTAAAATCGGTCTAGTAGTTTTTGAGTTTATCCATTACAAACATTTTTCCTCTTTATAATATTAGTATAGAAATGCATGAGCAGTTATGACAAAGTGGACAGAGTGTTCTCTCGCTCTTCTTTTAAATACTGCAACAGAAAGGTAATCCCTCCTGCCGGGGTCGCGTGATTGTTCGAAAGAGATACCGTGACCCTGGCACATGGGCAACTGATGGAACACGGGTGGGTTTTAGTCAGTAAAAGTCTGACACGCCCTCCCGCTCCGCCCAGAGCGGGAGAAGTGTCATTTGATGATTTACCATCCTGAAAAAAAAAAAAAAAGGTTAATCCCTCATGACAGGCAGAAGTGGACCTTATTTCGGTATCAATCAACTCAGCCTATCGCAGTCCACCGCTGGACATAAGTCTCTCCCATCTTGCGCCACAGCACCCTGTCCTCCGCCGTCCGCATCCAGTCTGCCCCAGCCACTTTCCTAAGGTCGTCGGTCCATCTAGCTGGGGGGCGTCCCACACTACGCTTGCCGATACGCGGTCTCCACACCAGGTCACTATTTCGGTATACTACTATAATAAATGAAATCATTACGATTATTATCATTTCAGCCAAAATATGTCCACAGCTGGACATAGGCCTGCCCCAATTTGGGAAGGTTTGCCATAATCGTGACGCTTGGCAGGCGGGTTGGCGATCGCAGTATGGTGGTTAAATGCATAGAGAACGCTGTTGCCCATTCAAGAGGAAGTCCCACTGTCGCCTCTTACGACATTCAGAAGTGGGATAGTAGCATCATTCCATTTCTTTAGGTCTGGTACAACACGGAATAAGAAATAGAAAGATATTTGCTCGCTACCGACGTAGCGCATACTGTGCTACATTGTAGCTCATACAGTGACGTCATGTTTACAAAATGTTTTAATAACCATAAACCAGGGCAATCATTTCAGGTGAAAGTATCTCTCGGAATTCTGTCTGGTTTGTATTTATTATTTTACTGATTATAATTAAGTAATTACAAATGTGTATAGGTGATGAGACTTATTTTAATCAACACTAGCTTCTGCCCGCGACTTCATCCGCGTCAAATTTTTCCTCCCATGACCCTTCCCGGCGCATCGAATTGCCTGCCAGTTTTCGTCTATTATTCGTTGCTGCTCCACTCCTTTTAATTGTAGCGTGATGTTGTATAACCTATAACCTTCCTCAATAAATAGGCTACCTAACACAAGAAGAATTTTTAATTCGGACCAGTAGTTCCTGAGATTACCGCGTTCAACCAAACAAACAAACTCTTCAGCTTTATAATATTATAGTATAGAAAAGTACAGATACCACCTGACAAAAAACGTAAGAATATTTGCATAAAACAAACCAATAGCACTTTGAATTTTGCGGATTACCCTGGTGCTTCTATCTTTAAATGTTTTGGAGGGAAAAGATCACACAAAGAACATAAATTATACTTCATAGACTTTCTCTCTCTAAATCATAGAATGATTCGTAAGACATTACATAGTTGTTTTGGACTTATAGGAATCCCTCTTTCTTGAATAATTCTCCGTGATTAAAATACTTACATCCTGATCATCGACAGCCTTTTCATATTTCAAAATGGCTACAGCCATGGCCTCCTAGAAATCCAGCACGCATGCGCGAATCTGACATATTGACAGTTAACCGGGAAAGGAAACATGTTAGCCTTCTAATTTTATCATTCTGATTTAACTAGTTTAAGTACAGTAAGTTTATTTAATATTGTTTTAATGTCTAGTTACAGAGAAAAGTGGAGAAAACTCAGATAAAAAAAAAATTGAGTTAGAGTTGATGAAATTATATTCATCCCTTTTGGGTGTTCTGTAAATCGTATTGCTATCTTCGTCTTTAAATCCATATATGGGCGTCACTATAAAAATAGTTGGCCAGTAACGTGAATTAATTAATTTAGGACCCAATGAGAACACGCAGAACTACTCTTGAGGAAAATCTATTCACCCTTTCATGCTCAAATGAATACGCGTAGACGAATTTCATAAAATTCATCTTCAAATAAAATCAAAAGTAAAAACTCTATACAAAAACTAAAAATATGGGTCGAATCTTTGTTTTTACAGCTTTGTTAAATGTAAAATTGTTAGAACAAAAGTATAGCGTGTTAAGTGTAAAATAATCCTAAAGTTGAATTCCTGCATCGCACAATAAAAGTTTTCGTGTCACTTTTGTAGAGGAGACAATTTCTAGGTTGTAAGTCGGGGGGTCCGTTGTTACTCCGGATATCGGTGCGCTAGGAGCCGATCTAAATCCTAGTATATCTAGCTGATAAAGATCCAGCTCCCAATATTTAATGATATAAATATAACAATACAGAATGTTAAAACAGAGAGCGTTGTCTCTCATCCCCACGGCAGTAGCAGATTTGACCTCCTTTTGTTTCATTTTTGTAAGTTCTATTAAATACTAGATTTTATTAGCGGCTGCGCCAGCATGGATGTAAAACATTAGGGCACAGGCCTCGCTTTTCTTGTGCCAAGACCTTTCTTATTGTTGAAATCCCGTTGAGGGCGCCAATAATTGTAGCAGTCAGACCCTATTATTTCATGGAAGGGGAGTTAAGAATGCAGAATTTGTTGTTCGGCCTAACTGCTGGTGTTGCTAGAAGCATAATAAGAGCAAAAAAGGTCTAAAAATTCGAATTTTAGTTTTTTCGGGAATTTTAGACAACATAATTAACGAACTTCCCACAATTTCCCAGAGGTCAGACCTACCTTGTAGTCCACTGTCAGAGACTATCTTGTAGTCCACTATCTTTTAATTCTATTGCGAATTAGAAATTCACCACATTTCACCTCCAAGTTTGGTTTTTGACCCTAGGAAGTTGTCAATTATAGCCAAAATTGTTATGTTTGATCCTAGATACCATGTCAAAGTCAACCTAGAGAGTTGAAACTTGGAATTTGACTTCTACATACTAATAGAGTTCTATGCTCAGGGTTTCAGCTTGGAGGGTCAACCGTTACCCTAAGTAGGTAACCACACCCCCTGACCTTTCGAAACTCAAAACTTGACCTCTTATAGCCCCCTGAACCCCATGCATGCAAAAATATTTCCCATAAACTGCGCCAGGAATTTCAGGACTCTTCGGCATTCCGGAACTTAGTGCGCTCCTGTGCCAGCATCATTCAGGTTTTACCCGCGACGTCAACAATGTCGTCCACTTACTTCGGCGTTGCGACATCACGTCTTACAGTCCTTGGACGCCACTCTTTCACAGCCATACTCCACCTGTCATCAATGCGCCTTGCGAGGTGTCCTGCCCAACTCCGTTTGAAATAAAAGCAGGATTTTATTCCAAAATACGGTTCCCAATATCGAAAACCTTCGTACGTCTTCGTATTACGACGTTTGAAGAAGAAGCTGAAGCATGGAACGCTCTATGGCTTTTTTGGAACTCTCAGCCTACTCACAGCCTTTGAATGATCTACCTTTCAAATGGTGAAATAATTTTTCATATAGGAGCTATGGTTTTGGAGATAACAATAGAATAATTAGTGTAGATTGGTTTGCATTTTGACAGTCCAACAACGTTCATTGCGCTGTTTACGTTGTTGACCAGATAAGTTTTCCGAACTTATAAAACAATGGTTTAGTAACATCCTTCAAAATTATTCAGATTTTGAAAAGGGAACAAACAGACAGCAGACTTGTCTTTGAAAATGTTTTAGGATCATTTTCATTTCATTACAAAAGGCATATGAATCTTGTCTACTGACTTTTTGGTTCGGTCCCTGCGACGGCGACGGGCAGCGCTTTTTGTGTTTCCTTCAGAACATTTTCAGAAAAGTTTGTATTATACATTTCTGTATCTTCACAAAGTTTGTGAATAGATAGCTAAGATAAAGTTTCATGTATCATAAAATTGAAATGTAATTATTTTGCAAATTCTTTGTCAAAAAATATCCCTTGCGCGATGTAGGATCATGTGGCGCAACCTATAACATTTTGATTACTGTTGGACCAAGTAGTACCTCATATAGCCGCATAGATGCCGCTAAAACGTATAAATTTCGTACATTGAATGTTAGTAGTGATGTTAGTGCATTTACTGTGTAAAGTAATATTTTACTTTAATTATTTTGAAGGATCTTTTCTTTTCTCTTCTCCGTTAGCTTCAAGGTTCCCACAGAAGGGCGTGACCCGACAACACCACGTGACTGTACTACGTTTTAAATTATGCCTATAATTATTTAGGTTTGTTGACTATGTATAAATATATCTAGGAACTCTTAAGATTAAATGTAGTTGTATTGACTTCTTGTGATTGCTCGAGACTTTGACAGTTCTCGGCCAATCATAAGCAAGTAATATGGCGGGAAGTGTGCAAACATTTTACTGGTATACTCGGCACTTTTGGGCATTCGTATCGGGACATCTGCGCTAGGCACTTGCATTGTATACTATATAGCAACTTTTGTAAACGTTAGTAATAAAGGTGGTCTCCAAAGTCTATAGTGTCTTTTTATATTCCAAGTTCACAACTAGAACAATTTTGAATAAATTTCATGGAAAAATATTCTACCAGAATAGCGTTCCACCGTCGCGTTGTGCCTATCTATTTTGGTCTGGCAGTTTGAGTAATTTATGCGGCCTACCCAAATGTCCTTTATTTGGTATTGTTCGTCGAGTCGTTGAGCTCCTCTGTCTCATGAGCTACAGGATGATCATCATGCCTCTAAGTCCCTGCCACCCTGTATTGTGGTCAGCTTGCAGTCTAACCGTGTACAGCTGAACACGATTAGACATGAACCCGATTACAACTGCTGGTCAGACTTGATTCCTGCTTTCTCGATGGTGTAATAGGAAAGGTTTTTAATAAAGAAAACACAGAAATAACAAAATATAACAAATATATTTTTCTAAATTTTTAGTCTTATATCTAAACATGATTACACTTATTGTTCATTTTTAATATTTTATTGTATTAGTTCACTAGTATGGAAGGTACACGATTGCTTTAAGAAAAATAGTTCATTTACAAAATAGATTTTCAGGGCTCGTAGATATTTTTACATAAATTCTTGAGCAATACAACATTAATTTTTGTTTATGCGAAACCCGAAACACGGGTCTAGTATTTTTATGTAAAGAATCTATGAAAAAAATTTCTAAACTGTATCATTAATAATCACAAAGTTATAAGCTTGATAAGTTACCTGGTTGTCCACGCAAAAACTTATGCAGATCACCACAAACAGCTAGTGTACGTACCATCCCCGTGTAATGGACGTTTGAATACGAGAAAGACATGATAATTTTAAAATCGAAACAAAACACTAAGGCCCGCGACTTGGAAGCGTAATTAAATATTTTTGGTACAAAATATAACATGGTGTAAAAATTATTGGAATCGATTCAGTTACTGATTCTGAACAAACTATATTCAGGTTTCGCATATACTAAAAATAATCTTGTATAATTAACAAGTGCATTTGTTCAAATAATTTAAAAAAAATTAATATTTTCAGTCATACTATGTCTGATGCTAAAGAAACGATGGATGGACTGTGTGAATTATGATATGGATAGAAAGGGGGTGACTACTGAGATGACGACTAATAGAGAAGTGTGGAAGACAAATACATGTTGCGCCGACCACAAATAAATTGGAATAAAGACAGGATAACAATGACTAAGTCTGATGCTGGGGAAATATAAAAAAATCATTATTATTTGAACTATTAAAAAGAAAACGTAAAAAAAGAATTGCACCACTACTTTCGTTTACATTCCATAATTATTTAAACAAAACAATAATAAAAACAAAAGGAGTATTTAAACATCGTAGCAGCACGCGTAGCATGACCACCGTAGACAGGGGTTTTGTCGACGGAAGAGAAGACAAAATGATAGATTGTATCGTAGAAAAATTGTGTAAAACTGAAAAGAAGAGATGTTTCTATTCTTCAGTCGACAAGAATACAATGTCAAGTATGATGACTATTTTTTTGATGAGATAGAAACATTTTTACCGAATTAAAATACATCAGGAACATTTTTTGTTCTTGGTAGAATAGATATATAATTGGTCATGCTAAGCCGGCAGGTGCAGTTTCTGCCTACCCCCATGGGAAAAAGACGTGAATTTATGTATAACTGTATATCACTTCTCAAAGAATAACATGATTATAGTCCAAAGAAAAAAAAAATCTAAAAATACAATACAGCTTAAAAATATTCCCTTTACAACTAAAAATATAATGTTTTAAATAAGTTAAAAAAAATTACCCTTACACCGAATGTTTTATTAGCAGAAAAATCTACATATCTGTTGCTTAAATAAACTAGATTATGTGTGGAATAAAGTTAGAATGGGGGGCAGCTTAGTCAGCCTATAATGTTCCCACTGCTGGGACTAACACCTCTTGGTGTGAGGGAATGGGCTGTAATCTGCCAGGCCCAGTGCGGGTTGGTAGATGTCACATGTCTTCGAATTTTTGGTTCTAAGACATGCCGGTTTCCTCACGATGTTTTCCTTCACCGTTTTGAGAGCAGTGGTGATGAAATTATTTACACAAAGATAAGCGCTTTTCTGGGTTTGAACCTATGCTCTAGAACTCGTAACACCACTCTGGATGAGGGGGCGTTCTACTATTTTATATCTACCGTCACAAAGGAATTCGACTGGCGTGAAATCATGAATGTACTACATTTTTTTGATTTACATGAAATATTAAGCACCATTATTTTAAAATAGCCTTTGCCAATGTGTGCTTTTATTTCTACAGTGACGATATTATCGACTCTTGTGGTGCTTAAGTATATACATAAATGGTCCTCTTATTGTGATTTTTGTGTGTAAATCTTTATATAATATAAAATAAATCGCTTCCCGCGGCTATTGATGTAAACTGCATTTAGTTGACTGCCATGTCGTGACTATGTGTCCGACACTTTTTGTTCCATTCAGGCCTTGTCGGACTATATGGCCGACAACACATACCAAATCTGAACATGTCGTTGCTGCCTGGCGGCCATGTTTTTGGAATAAATAATGTATTTATGGAATAAGTAATCGATTCAAAGTGAAATAACAGTAAGTACTTTTTTAACACGCTTTTATTAGGTCGACCTGTATGTAACTAACTATGTAATGGAATCTAAGGTAACTAATTTAACCATCTTCCAAGAATCGTAGCGTCATGAAAATTGGCAGCTGTATGTAGTTCTGATGACAATACAATAATATGGTACTGTCAAACTGATCTGATGATGGAGCCGGAAGATATGAACGGGAACTTCATGATGGGACATCGTATCATAGCTGTGTTTGGACTTGTTAGAAAAGTCTTGTAATGAACTTTAACCACGATTAAGTTTTTGGTTTTTACGTGCTTTTATAAAAGCGTGTGTTTCTAGTATTTTTTAAACTATAAATTTATTTTACTTTTTCTGAGTTTAGCCATGGTAGTTAACGTGTTAATATCCGTTGCTTAGTATAAAAGATCTTGTACGCTTTGATTTTAATGCGGTTTACATCAATAATAGACAGATTGATTCAAGAGGAAGATTAATAATATGTATACAGGCGAATCCGCTGGCAAAAGATAGTTAACAATAAATTACCCCTCTTTATGAAACAGTTTCACAAACTACTATTGATTCTGATCAATCGCAACAGATATGTTCCAAGCACACCATTACATAAAATAATTATATGACAACCATCACACTATGATACAAAGTGTTCATTTTGATATCCTATGACTGTAGGGTATGACCCTGCCAGGGTCGATTTGTTCGAAAGAGTTACCGTGGCCCTGGCATATGGGCAACTGAAGGAACACGGGTGGGTTTTAGTCAGTAAAAGTCTGACACGCCCTCCCGCTCCGCCCAGAGCGTCATTTGACGATATCCCACCCACAAAAAAAGACAATAGGTGCAATTTTTGTGACTTTAAGAACATTTACAGTCCGTGGGTGTCGTAAAAGGCGACTAAGGGACTTACTAGAGAATGGGCAGCAACGTTCTCTATGCATTTTACCAACATACTGCGATCGCCAACCCGCCTGCCAAGCGTGGCGATAATGGCAAACCACCACAAACATTGAACCGGTGAAAGTGGCGGTTCTTGGGGTAGGCTTGTGTCCAACAGTGGACATCTTTAAGCTGAAATGATGATTGGTTTGAATGAAAATTATTTACTCGTTACTTATCAATGAAACTTTTATCCGTATTCAAGAAAAATAAAACGCCATTTCTTAAAGAAAAATACCTATTCAGCCAGGTGATTCTTTGACATGGTCTTATTAATAATACTCTAAAGTTCAAATGACTTTATTTTTAACCGACTTCAAAAAGGAGGAGGTTATCAATTCGGATGATTTTTTTTTTATGTATGTTCGGCCATAACTCCGTCATATATAAACGGATTTGCAAAATTCTTTTTTTTGTTCGAATGGGGTTTATTCCAAAATGGTCCCATATAAGTTTTATATAGATCTGATGATGACTGCCGGAGACAGACACCGGAACTGTTTAAAAAATGACAGCAAATCAGCCGCGATTTCTGCTATCGCATAAATATTCATTGTTTGTTTGGAATTAGTGCGGGGTAGATACTATAACTAAAAATTTAAAAATAAAAACTTAAAAAAAAAAACAACCGACTTCCTTAAAAACACTACAAAGTGAAAAATAACTTTAATTCTTCCGAAATTAAAGTTATTTTTCACTTTGTAGTGTTTTTAAGGAAGTCGATTGTATTTTTTTTTGTAAAAAAGTTTTTTGCAAGTAGGTCTTACAAACACTCTTACACGTCAATCATATTTTTTTTTTAAACTAGATGAGGTCGGCGTTTCCTATCTGACTACTCTGAGAAGAAACGCCGAAACAAACTCAGAGGTCACAGTCTCTTTTAAAATCCAGACATAATCTTGGTCAGATCATGTGAAGACCATGTGGATTGATGTCTGAAGTGGTCTTTTGAGGAAAGAACCACACAGCTTGAGTGGACCTGTCCAATCAGTGCACACATTTATCAGTTCTATCATCATTATATTAATTTCAGCCATAAAACATTCAATGCTGAACATAGGCTTCCCACAAAAAAGGAATTTGCCATAATCGCCACGCTTGTCAGGCGGATTGGCGATCGCAGTATGTTGGTAAAATGCATAGAGAAAGCTGCTGCCCATTCTCTAGTAAATCATATAGCCGCCTTTTACGACACCCACGTGAAGGGGAACGGTGCTATTCTTTACGTCCGGCCTCACATAGAACCCTAGAGTTATAAAATATCAATAGTAACATGTTGTATTCTTACATACATTAAGTTCTACAGCATCTTTCTGATCATATAGTTCAGAATGCCTCCGTTCTTGAAGTAGGTCAGATCAACTTCTGTGTCGAAGCGCACTATGACTTGGAATGACTTGCCGTTGCTTACCTGTGTACAGAAAACTGGTTATTTTATTTGCAAAAAGAAACCATTTAAATTACTTACAAAAAAGTATATAAAAAAAATCAATGTAATACCCAAAACATTTTCCACGTATTTATTGAGGTGCTAAGTAATAAGGAATTGTTTAAGTGTTCGTGGCTACATATATATGATAGAAGTAATTGAGGGGCTCGTGGCTAAATATATGGGAGAAACTGAGGGGTTCGTGGCTAAGTATTGAGGAGCTCCTGGTTAAGTATTTAGGAGCTCGTGGCTAAGTATTGAGGAGCTCGTGGCTAAGTATTTAGGAGCTCATGGCTAAGTATTGAGGAGCTCGTGGCTAAGTATTAGGGAGCTCGTAGCTAAGTATTGAGGTGCTCATGGCTAAATATTTAGGCGCTAATGGCTAAGTATTGGGGAGCTTGTGGCTAAGTATTTAGGAGCTCATGGCTAAGTATTGAGGAGCTCGTGGCTAAGTATTAAGGAACTCGTGGCTAAGTATATAAGAGTAAGTTATGGGTTCGTCGCTAAGAATATAGGCGTAATTGAGGGATTCGTGGCTAAGTATATTCGAGTATTTGAAGGGCACGTGGTTAACTAATAAATAGTTATTGACAGCTCATGGCCAACTAACACACACAATTAAAGGGGCTACTGAACAACAGTAACAAAAATATTGAGGGGCTAACGGCTAATAAAGAAATGTCGGCATTCGGTCCCTCTACGGCCGGGCGCGACGTCCGTGCCCAGCTCGATGTAGTACTGCTCGCTACCGTTCTGTCTGTCTGTCTGTCTGTCTGTCTGTCCCTCTAGCGACTAGCGCAATGATGACTACGTCTCACCTTCACAGTAACAATCTGGCCGGGCGCGACGTCCGTGCCCAGCTCGATGTCGTACTGCTCGCTACCGTTCTGTCTGTCTGTCTGTCTGTCTGTCTGTCTGTCTGTCTGTCTGTCTGTCTGTCTGTCTGTCCCTCTAGCGACTAGCGCAATGATGACTACGTCTCACCTTCACAGTAACAATATGGCCGGGCGCGACGTCCGTGCCCAGCGCGATGTCGTACTGCTCGCTACCGTTCTGTCTGTCTGTCTGTCTGTCTGTCTGTCTGTCTGTCTGTCTGTCTGTCTGTCTGTCTGTCTGTCTGTCTGTCTGTCCCTCTAGCGACTAGCGCAATGATGACTACGTCTCACCTTCACAGTAACAATATGGCCGGGCGCGACGTTCGTGCCCAGCTCGATGTCGTACTGCTCGCTACCGTTCTGTCTGTCTGTCTGTCTGTCTGTCTGTCTGTCCCTCTAGCGACTAGCGCAATGATGACTACGTCTCACCTTCACAGTAACAATATGGCCGGGCGCGACGTCCGTGCCCAGCTCGATGTCGTACTGCTCGCTACCGTTCTGTCTGTCTGTCTGTCTGTCTGTCCCTCTAGCGACTAGCGCAATGATGACTACGTCTCACCTTCACAGTAACAATATGGCCGGGCGCGACGTCCGTGCCCAGCTCGATGTCGTACTGCTCGCTACCGTTCTGTCTGTCTGTCTGTCTGTCTGTCTGTCTGTCCCTCTAGCGACTAGCGCAATGATGACTACGTCTCACCTTCACAGTAACAATATGGCCGGGCGCGACGTCCGTGCCCAGCTCGATGTCGTACTGCTCGCTACCGTTCTGTCTGTCTGTCTGTCTGTCTGTCTGTCTGTCCCTCTAGCGACTAGCGCAATGATGACTACGTCTCACCTTCACAGTAACAATATGGCCGGGCGCGACGTCCGTGCCCAGCTCGATGTCGTACTGCTCGCTACCGTCCAGTTGGAGTGTGTCTGCGTTCTCTCCCTGCAGGAACTGCAGTGGAATGATACCCATGCCCACCAGGTTGGAGCGGTGAATACGCTCGAAGGATTCTGCTATTACTGCGCGGATACCCTGGGAAGAAGGAAACAAATTTTAGGAATGGAATTTTTATCGAAGCCCGAACTACAGTGAACAACGGGTTACTTGAGTTAAAACATACAAAAGCAATCAATAGTTATTTGTTATACAAGAGTGCAAAGTTGCTTTTTAACCGCGTGCTTAATTTTGATGACCGAGCAAGCGAAGGATTCTAAAATTAAAACACGAGTGATTCAAAAATTAGAATCCTGAGCGTTAGCGAGGGAATCAAAAGAGCACGAGATGATATTTTTTTGCACTCGAGTGCAACACGTAACTTTTCATCCCACCTCAGCGAAGAAATGACTAAATGCAAAAAGCTCATTTGCGTATTGTTAAGGGGACGTAGAGTGAAATCATTCAAAACAGTCGTCACTGTTAAAGTAATACAATAAATCCTTTTACCACAATTACCATAAAAAATATGTAATGAACACCGCAATGAATGTGTTAACCGATTATAGTTGGCAAAAATTAAAAATATTGTATAGTTTAATAAACAAAAATTCGTAAAGTTGAACCAAAATCTTAAAAAAGCATGTTCGGGTTTAGTTGAATTTTGATAATAAACTGTTAAATTTTTTCACTAACTTGAATTCATATTAATCTCTTATTATCATACTACAATTTATAGTTTTTACATTTTCTAAATGTCACTTACTTATTTTATTATTAATTTTTGTTTTGATTCCCACCCTGTTTTGAGTCATACGCAACGTACACGAGTCAAAAATTCAGTCGTCCACCAGAGCTCAGAGAGTGGTCACGTCGCATCGTGGAGCGACGCGCTGGTAAAGATAATTCGCGATCTATTGTGTACGTATACGTTGCCGCAAAGAATGAAATAGGGTAAGTCACATTTGTGTTTTTTTGAGTATGACTTATATTTAGTAGGCATAACTAAATTAACTTTTTGTTGTTTTTTTTTCTGCTTCCATATTACTTTAACATTTATCTTAAATATTTGTTTTAGTAAATATGGGAAAGCGTAAGGACAGCAGTTGTAAGAAAAAAGTTAGTGCTCATTTCCGTAAAAAAAGCCATTATCATAAAATGTACGTAGGTATTTATATTTTATGGTATTAGTTCCAGTTATTTTTTTTTTCTCTAACATTCGATATGAGTGTCGTGGCTTTTGGGGGTAGCGTTTGCAAATCTGGCATTCAATTTGAAATCCAAAACGCCGCCATTTTTTTTATTATGTAGCTTTTTCTCAAATGTTCGATATGGGTGTCGTGTAATGGGTTTTGGAGTGTGGCGATTGTAAACCTGGCATTCATTTTAAAATTCAACTTCAACTTTTCCGTTACACTCTATACAACATTATTTTTTGTTTATGCGAAACCCGAAACACGGGTCTAGTATTTTTATGTAAAGAATCTATGAAAAAAAATTCAAAACTGTATCATTAATAATCACAAAGTTATAAGCTTGATAAGTTACCTGGTTGTCCACGCAAAAACATATGCAGATCACCACAAACAGCTAGTGTACGTACTATCTCCGTGTAATGGACGTTTGAATACGAGAAAGACATGATAATTTTAAAATCGAAACAAAACACTAAGGCCCGCGACTTGGAAGCGTAATTAAATATTTTTGGTACAAAATATAACATGGTGTAAAAATTATTGGAATCGATTCAGTTACTGATTCTGAACAAACTATATTCAGGTTTCGCATATACTAAAAATAATCTTGTATATTATATATACCACATTTACCTATGATTTACGAATGTTTTTGTAAATTAAGCAAGGTTTCTATTACATTAGGTAATATATTTTTTTTTATCACCGACTGGTTTTATTATTACAATACCTACCACTTACCCATCTACCCTGCCTAACCTACTTTCCCGAGTAAAATTCCCGGGTGTGCAAGTAAAATTCATAATGCCAAAATTTCATATCAATCGGATGAGTAGTAAGAAACTTATAATGTAGGTATTTTCCTATATTGTACCTATATTTATACCTACACTATCCGCTCTGTAAACTACAAACGCTAATTTTTATATAATACAGATTACTGGATTTAATTTCTGGATTTATGTAGGTACCTACATAAAATCATCGAAATAATCAATATACGTATTTTCAAGTAACTCAACACAACGAATCAAATTTTAAAAATCCTAGGTTACCACCTTTTGTCGTGCAACTGCATGCGGACTTCGAGCAAACTTGTCAATGTGTGCGTGACGACGCACACGACTAGCGCGCTGTAGTAAATACCTATTTGCCGCGCGCGTAGTACGGTCGGCGCAGTCTTAACAGTTTCATTCAGTTCTATTGGCGTCAAATAAAGTTCTTCGTCGCTAGAATAACTCATTTCAGGCTTTTCACTTGTTTTCAAGTTTCTTGTTTTAACAAGGTTTTAACATTATGACGTGAAAAGAAAATTGCGCGCGCAAAGCAAATTAATAAAAGTACACCAAGAAGGTTCCGAGTCTGAGTTTTTAACAAATTAAAATGGTTGTATGATAAATTCGGCGGGTCCACCCTTTATGGCAGAATATTTTTCGTCATAATATTATTTTGCATAACAGCGGATGGCATAAACTTAATTTCGCAGAAATTCGTTTGGCATACACTCATTTACCATACATTCACAACGCATCATTTTATAAGTCAGAATCATCTTTAGGCATAAATTTTATTCCATAATAATCAAAAAGTAGAACCATCATATCGCAGAAAGTTCGCAGTCAGAATCGTCTCTTGGCATAATTTCATATCGATAGTTATTAAAAGGCAGAACTATCATATCTCAGAAACTTTAAACTTAGAATCATCTTTTGGCATACATTTCATATCGAAGAAGCATGCAGCATGCAAACAAGCATGCAGCCTACAAGCAAGCATACAGCATGCAAGCAACCAAGCATGCAGCATGCAAGCAAGCATGCAGCAAGCAAGCATGCAAGCAAGCATGCAGCAAGCAAGCATGCAAGCAAGCATGCAGCAAGCAAGCATGCAAGCAAGCATGCAGCAAGCAAGCATGCAAGCAAGCATGCAGCATGCAAGCATGCAGCATGCAGGCGAGCATGCAACATGCAGCATGCATGGTTTCTGTCACGGCTCCGGCGCTGCGAGGCTCCGGCGGTCCCACGCGAGCTCATCGTCGCAGATGGTTTTACGCTCACCACCGCAGCTTCGGCTTGCTGCCCTCACCTGCTCCTCAGCTCGCGGGCCGCCTTGCCCCTCCGCGCCTACGCGGGTTTAAATTACACTCTAGGGGTAGGGCAGAGAAGACTACGTGGAGTCGGTTGTGCAGCGATTCGTTTCTGTCAATAACTTTTGTAGCACAACATATACTGACTTTTTGAGACACTATTTTAATTTTATTTAAGGTCAAAATGCAATATTATACAAATGATAATGTGCCTAACGAAATTATTCAAAATGAAATTCTGCCATCTTCATAGTATGCCAAGTGAAATTATACCAAATAATCGTCGCACTAAATAAATGTTATGCTAAACGAAATTATGCGAAATTTTAAGTCTGCCAAAGTTAATTATGCGAACTAAAATTCTGCTATCTTAAAAGTATGCCAGCGTAAAGTCGGATATATAAACAGTCGGCCAAACAACGATTATGCTAAACATTTTTTATGCCTTACAAATATTCGTTTAAAGAAAATTATGCCAAGTGTGTTATGCCAAATAAAATTCGGAGCATCAAGTTTCTGCCAGATAGAGGGAACCCAAATTCGGCACCATGAAGGTAGAAGTAAATATGTTTAATGATGTTTTGAATTCACAAACTTAGTGCACACGATGTTCTGAATTCAATTTACTTTATCCTCTAGCCGCTCTAGCGGATAAAAATGGCTTTTGCGCTCAGATATCGAAGCAAAAATACTCTTTCCGAGACAGAGGGATGGAAATCTAATTTAAACTAACTAGTCTGTACTGTTTCACTGCAGGGAAACGCCAAAAAGACAAAATTCTGTGGAACATGACAGAATTCTGTCTTTTGCTAGTGCTGGTCAGTCCTTTCGGTTTTTTTTTTGGATGGGAAATCATCAAATGACTTCTCCCGCTCCGGGAGAACCAGGAGGGCATGTCAGACTTTTACTGACTAAAACCCACCCGTGTTCCTTCAGTTGCCCATGTGCCAGGGTCACGGTATCTCTTTCGAACAATTTCGCGACCCCGGCAGGCATCGGTCCTAGCAGACCCCTTCAGTTTTGCTGACATCTCTTTGAGGCGTCCTTTCGGTATGACTCAAGCTCGTCCCGCCACCTTCGTCTCGGACTGTCGAAATTTCGTCTTGCGTTAAGTGGGACCTATTTGGTTGTTCTATTAGCCCATTTGTCATCAGACATCCGGCAGACATGTGCGGCGCAGCAAAAGCAATATCTTTCATTTATAAATCATATATTCATTTCATTTTTATATCATCCATTCATTCAAATAAACCTGAGAATCAGGACTTTTCGAACGTAAAAATTACATAAGACAGTTATTTTGACTTTACAAACAGACAATTAAAGGGTATTGCAGGTTAAGTATTGAGAATGTGCCCCCAGAGCTAAATGTAATGAATATGATATTGTTAAGTACGTTGCTCATTTGTATTACTATTTATGTAGTTTTTGACTGCCTAGCTCTTACTGTCATTGAGTAACCTTGAAAAACGGCCTAATAACAGAAAATTTTTAAAACTTTTCGTTTTCTAAAACGAATAGAGCTAGGAATGTGATTCCAAAGCTAAACTGTAGACAACATTATGAAAAATATTACGTATATCGATCTTACTTATTTTGCTTAAATTAAATACTTTTTTTAATGATTTTTTTTTTTTTGCTATTATTAGTAAGTTCTAAGAGAGTGACAACTTAAAAAATATATGAGAAATAGCACTTAGTGTGTTGATTTTACTATTACAAGTTTCATCGAAATCGGATACCTGCAAAATATTCAAAAAAAAAAAATGTTGCTCAGGTCCCTATTTGTGACACTACTCATATAATTTTTCAATGATCTGTTTAATCTTATATCTTTAAACGAGCAATTCTTGTATATATGTATATATATAATCTGAATCTCGGAAACGGCTCCAACGATTTTCATGAAATTTAGTATATAGGGGGATTCGGGGGCGATAAATCGATCTAGCTAGGATTCATTTCTATAAAAAGTCGTTTTATTCGTGTTTTCAATGACCAACTTTATCGATAAACAACTAGAAAATAAACTTATTATTTTAAACATAATTTACCAAAAATACCGAGCAAAGCCCGGTCATCCAGATATTAATAATAATTCATAATATGAAAAAGTTATTCTCCAACTTTTACCATTCTGTAAATGCTGAACAGATTAAAACGGGTCTTTCACCGATAGATAGCTGATGTTAGGTAATAGGTAATAGGTAGAACGGGCTGGTTTCCGTAACTCCACGTCTGAGCGCGTATTTTGCGTACCGTATAGCTGATGTTATAAGGAGATGCATCAGTATTTTGTCGTGGTAGAACGTTCCCGTGAGTTAATTTTCGATTACCACACGGGCGAAGTCGCTGGCAAAAGCTAAATTTTCATGATCATCATTTCAGTCGCAAGACGTCCACTGCTGGACAAAGGCCTCCCCCGATTTGGCGGGCTTTGCCATAATCGCTACGCTTTTTTTTTTTCAGGATTTGAAATCATCAAATGACTTCTCCCGCTCTGGGCGGAGCGGGAGGGCGTGTCAGACTTTTACTGACTAAAACCCACCCATGTTCCATCAGTTGCCCATGTGCCAGGGTCACGGTATCTCTTTCGAACAATCACGCGACCCCGGCAGGCATCGGTCCTAGTAGACCCCTACAATAATCGCTACGCTTGGCAGGCGGGTTGGCGATCGCAGTATGATGGTAAAATGTATAGAGAACGCTGCTGTCAATTCTCTAGTAAGTCCCTTAGTCGCCTCATACGACAACCATGCGAAGAAATGGGAAATGGTTTCTATATCATCATGCAAATATGAAATTATTATTATGCTGAACAGTATTAGTTTATTAAGAGTGCTCAATATCGACGTGTAATTTTTAGGGTTCCGTAGTCAAATGGCAAAAACGGAACCCTTATATATCGTCATATCTGTCCTTCTGTCCGTCCGTATGTCACAGCCACTTTTTTCCGAAACTATAAGAGCTATTCCGTTGAAACTTGTTAACCACTCAACCGTCCATGGTTACAAAAGTAACCAAATAAAATTTTGTCGAAACGTCCCGGTTACTTTTGTAACCATGGACGTTTTATGCGTCATTCGTCACTTGAAACGTGTTTATCGCTACAGTCCTTTGATAGTCGTACATTAGAGAAATACTAGATGTCGCTATAAGAGATTTGTCATCCAGTAGAGTGAATTTCATCTATGGACCGGCAACATAAAATTTAGAAAAAAAAAAGAAAATGACAGTTCATCCGTGTTGTCTAGTGAACTATGTTTGTGTGTGGATCTCCAACTAAAATATGGTAAGTTTTCTGTTTTTATACCACATTTATGTTGTTATTGTATATCAAATTAAACGTGAAGATATTTCCTTTACGAAATATGCATTACTACGCCAATTTCGAAACGTTTACATGGAATAATATAGCTGGAAAAGTTTTATGATGACCGCGCGGACATTGTTCGTTGGTTGTTGTTGATCCATTTTTCGAATTAGTTGTTTTTGTTAAATAAATGCTTAAATATAAGAGAATACTTTACTATTAGCACTATAACAGCTATTTACAAACGAAATATATTGAGATGGGGTCTACAAATTATTCAAACGCAACTCGTAATTCATGATTTTAGTGTTGGCTCGGGGACCTTTGGAGAAGTATTTGTTTTTTCTTGATAGAAAACTAAATACTTATATTTAGATATTGGTGTCATTTTGAAGGGTATATTATGTACTATTATAATAAAAATAATTTTGCCTAGTAACTATTATACTTTTCTTGTAAAATACGAAATAAAAAATAAATACGATATTTTTTTGAAATCCCCGACTTTATTTTCTAATTAGAATTCAATATCTAATTAGCTTTTTGTTTGATTAATTTAGTTTTTTCCAATTAGAATTCGATATCTTATTAGCTTTCCGTGAGTATTTCTTATTAGAATATAGCTATAGTAGTTTTTCAGTCGTAATCGTTTTTGTGCAAAAAATTCGCAATGTCGTAAAAAAGAAAGTGAAATTTGACGCCCGGACAGTTGGGGAGATAATCGCCGCGCGGGTTGGACGGTTGAGTGGTTATGTAGATGTATTCTGTGAACCGCATTAAGATTTTCACACAAAAATAGAAAAAAAAACAATAAATTTTGGGGTTCCTTATACTTAGAACTAAAACTGAAAAAAAAAAAAATTGTATTTTATTTATTATGGAGTTTCACTATCCTAATATGAATACTAAATCTTGAAATAACAATTATTTAAAAAAAATCGGTTTAATTTCATAATTTTATTTTTATTATGTTTACCTAGTCATATGTGCATGCTGTGGTCTCCTGTACTTGAAGGAGGAACTTGAAAGAAACCTTTTATGACGGATTTATAATGTACTAGCTTTTGCCAGCGGCTTCGCCCGCGTATTATACATACCTTCGCCTTGAATCAATCTATCTATTGCTGAAAACTGCATTAAAATCCGTTGAGAAGTTTTAGGACCGATTTTTCAGTCCTCAAATAAAAGTACCAATAGCTACCTAAAGAATAAAGTTATTAGACTCTTTATTCGTCTGATAAGTGGTTGTCAGTTTTTCAATCGTTATTTTATTTAGGAATAACTATCTGACCGAATATCACATCTGTGAATACGCTAAATTCAGGGAGGTGAAATAAATATACAAAATAAACGAATGTTAGAACGGGACGGACCATTTCATTGTTTACTGTCAATGTTATAAAAACAATCTGCGGCAGCCAGATGTCCCTTTTTACCTTAAGAGGTTGTTTTTTTTTTTGTTGTGTGGTATTTTTATTTATAATTCCGTGATTTTTTATTATATTAAAATAATCAAAGAAAGCAAATATGAATTCCACACTTTAAAGAGTTCGATACTCGGTCTTACAATTCTTTCTTTTCTTTCATTATTTTCTTTATTTTAATTTATATACTTCCATTTATTAATTATGGCTTCATCATCAATTGCCTTTTTTCGAATACTATCGAAAATATACATTTTAATTAAGTACACCTGTTAAAATCGAAAACTAACCTCAAATTTGGTAACGCCAGCGTCGTTTATCAATGGAATAAGAGGTTATCTGGCCGTCAAAGAGCGAAATAGATTTATTCCTCAGTTAAGGGAATTATTCGACGAATAAAGCCTATTTGACAATTGAACAACATATTTTTTTTACTATCTATTGAATAAGCCCTATCTGTCTGTTTATCTAAGGATTGAAGAATCGGCCCATAAGGATTTAAGCGAACAACCAGCGGAAGCGACTTCATTTTATACTATGTAAATATTTGTTTATCCTTTATGTATTATTTTATTTTATTATGTATGGGTGGCATACAGCTAAGAATACAAAATTAGTAGTGAGGTTAGGGGCCATCCATAAATTACGTCACACGTAAAGGGGGAGGGAGGGGGTCGACGAAGTGTGACATTGTGTGACAAGGGGGTGGGAGGGGTTTTAAATTTCGTGACGTCACATTTCAAAATCTGTTTTAATCTGAGTGTTAAGTAAAAGACTAACTTTTAACGAAAAACTCAAAAACATTTGCAACTATATCCATAGAAATATAAGGTTCAAATTGTTTTGTTGGCCACTCGGTCTACTAGTGTTACGCGCCAACCGCCTAATTGCCCCTTGAAAAACGCTAAATGCACCGTGCCTAACGGTGATATTGTTTCTATTTCATTTCGAAAAGCATTTAAATTGAAATAAAACAAATTCCGGAACTGCTGTTTTAATTCAATAATTATTTCTAGGTGTTAAATATTTGACGTCACACTGGGGTGGGGGGGTCTCACAAATGTGAACAGCTGTGACAAGGACGGGGGAGGGGGTCAAAAATCATGAAATTCGTGCGACGCAATTTATGGATGGCCCCTTATTCACGATAAGCCATTTACAAGTCTCCACAGATAGCAATAGAGTATCGTTGTACAAGTTATGCTGCGGAAATGGATGCGGCTCCATGCTGAATTTTAATTGTAATTGTATATTTATTTCTGTCTTTAACCTACTAACACTAGACGTTAAGAAAAATTGTTACTAACCCTATGGACTCCGGTCTGAAATAAAAATGTTCTATTCTATTCTATAAACTAGTCAGTAGTAGTTAGTAACTTTGTTAGAGATCCTTAATAAATAAATCATTATATACTCTGATAAAATAATTTTACTCACAAGTAAATAAGGTCCTTTCGCAGCCCAGTCGCGACTAGATCCCGAGCCGTAGTCTTTGCCAACAATGGCGATTAGAGGCACGTTCTCAGAAGCGTATCTGTTGAAGAAAAATAACAGGTAAGTCAATCTATAAACGGATCACGGATCAACCTCGGGTCTAGGTTTTTTAGTGATTTTCATTTTTTTTTTTAACAGATAGGGAATATACTTAGGGGCTCTCCATTAACCTTTCGTATGCCATATATCCACGCGAGACACAATGGTTTTTTAATTGTGTCTGTAATCGATGGGTTAATCACGCGATGTTTTTTTTTAGCATTTTTGAACCTCCCCCTTGGTGATACATGGTGAGGTTTAAGACTACCCCCCATCCCTCTATATCACGTGTATTTTTTAGTACATACAAAGAATCTAATTGTTTTGTTTTTTTTTTTTAATACCGGTATAAATATCATCTAATTAAAAAAGAAAAAATACACGTGATATATTACTACACCGTCCCCTCCCCTTTTGTGATATTTCGTGATTTTTTATGGACCCCTCCCCTCTTTCGAGCCTCACGTGATTAATGGACAGCCCCTTATATATTACTAGCTTTTGCCAGCGGCTTCGCCCGCGTATTATACGTATAAACCTTCCTCTTGAATCACGCTATCTATTAAAAACCGCATCTTAATCCGTTGAGTAGTTTTAAAGATCTGAGCATACATAGGGACAGACAGACAGCTGTTTTGACATTAAAAAAAAATCTATTTGACATTATATTCAAAACTGTTTTAATTAATTGAGTTTTCACTTGGAGGTTAGTCAATAATTCATAGTTCCTTAAATTGTATGTGTATATAGTAATATTCAACACAATGTAAATTGTTAAATGAATAAATGAAATGAAATGACAGAAGGAAGCCACTTTGTTTTATACTATGTAGTGATATATACTTTGGGAGTAATCTGTGTACATACTAGAGGTCACTAAAATAACATAAGATTAAGGTTCAAATAGAAGAACCACTTATAACATTTTTTTATTTGTTTCAGATGAAAATTGTGACCAGAATTTTTGAGGACGGTATTTGAACATTTTAGAATATAGTCTTGAATGTGTAAAATTACCCCAAAGTATAAATAATACAGGATTTTTTTTACCAGTGCGCAAATTTTTTTGGTGGTTGAGTACCAGTAATAGAACATATCTATTATTTTTTCAGTACTTTAATTTTTATCCGACCTTAAATCAGTAAACTGTGGACACCCAACATATTTCGTAATATGATATCGAAAATAGTAATAGGTATGATATCGAAAACAGTAACCGCGCGCCGGCGTAGGTACTATAAACTTCTTAGAATTTTAACCGATCGAACAGCTGGTAGGTACTGTAGCTAAGCTGGGTCGTTCACCTTCGCCACCGCGCCGGCGCTGCGCTCAAGTTACCATAAAAACTAGTTTCAAAATAAACATCTTTCGCTAACGATAACTTAATTTTTTTGTACTAAGGATATATCAAAATAAAAATTGCATGGTTCGCTCGTCCAAGTTTAACTTGTTAAAATTTGCGCACTGGTTAAAAAATTATCCTGTATATGAACATATATTCCTTATATGTAAAAAAAACATAAAAATCACAAAAAATACACCAATTTCTCCCCTTAACCTTCGATTGACCCCTGTGGCTGTTACTATTTAGTCAGAACCCTTAAAAATTACAGGATAGTATTATAATCCTTACCTTTCTGCCGCATCGAATATATCCATAGCATCTCCACTAGGATAGTGCGTGGTCTTCGGTCCGGCCGTGGCGGCCATCTTGTTCACCAGACGAATGTTCGCGAACGTTCCGCGCGACATGACGTCATCGTTGCCTCGCCGGGAACCGTACGAGTTGAATTCTCTCGGAGTTAGACTGTGAAAAGGAGAAAATTGATTTAATTTAATATAATTTACACAATATTTTTGATGTGGACAAGAAATAAAAAAATAAAAAGTAACTTTCCACAAAAAAAAACGAAATCCAAAAAAAAGTACTACAAAGCAAAGAAAAATTATTTATTTATTCAATATTATCACTAACATTTATTTCGTTTTTACAGGAGGGAACTCAATTCAACAATGTAATAACAATTACTACACTCTGAGACATCACCAATACCAATTACATACCACCACCAACAAAAAGAAATAATTATAAACTATCCTGATTGAAAGATATTAAATCAAACCAGAAAAAATGAGACGAGTTTGAACAATATCTAGCAACAAAAATAGACTCAAACGCTAAAATAGAAACAGACGCCGACTGCGACGAAATTATTACAAAATTGGAATCAGCTATAGTACAAACGCTGGATGAATTCGCACCGCTCAAACGAACCAACCTTAAAGAAAATCTTCCCAAATACCTTCAAAAGTTGATCGATAGGAGAAATAAGGCGAAAAACATAAGTAGCATGGAGTCTAAGATTCACAAACAGATACAACGAACTAAAAAGAGAACATAACAGCTTAAAACGGAAAGCTGCTAGCTCGGAAAACTGCAGAAAATAGAGAAGAAACCTGGAATAAAATTTTAGAAAATAAGATAGACAACAGAAGAAAAATGTGGGGTATAAAAAGAGCCATGAAACGACCTCCTCAGAGGCTCCCCCGTATAGAAAATTGCAACACAGAATTGGAAATTATCGATAGCCTAGTAAACACAGCAATCATTCATACGTCTGCTATCGCCAAGGAAGACGAAAATACGGAAAAATATACACCATTTCATCCATTAGAAGCGACATCACATGCAGAGTTAAAAGCAGCCCTTCGAAAGTTCAAAAATCAGAAAGCACCTGGCCCTGACGGCATAAGAGCGGACGTTCTAAAATTGGGCGGAGACACGATGATTGCCATATTCAAGCGAATTATGGATTATATTACTAACACGGGATACTTCCCTAAGAGATGGAAAGAAAGCACCTGCATTTTCTTCCATAAACCAGGAAAAGACTACACACAACCGAAGTCATACTGACCAATAAGCCTCCTTAATAAGTATCATGGGCAAATGGGCCGAACGCATTATTCTTTATCAACGAACTGATTCCCGAACACCAACACGGATTCGTTCGTCAAAGAGGCACAGGAACACAAATATTGAGGACTGGCAAATACATCACCGACGCCTTGGAAAAAGGATACAGTGTGGCTATGATATCAACTGACCTCAGCAAGGCATTTGACTCAATTAATCATAAAGGCCTTATAAAGAAAATGTACGAAGCAGGAATACGTAACAACATTATAAAAATAATAGAAAATTATCTATCGAAAAGGACCACCAAAGGCAGATTTAGAACAACAACAGGAACAGAAAAGGAGGTTCCACACGGCGTTCCACAAGGCTCAATTCTAGGACCCGTACTTTTAAATTTATATGTTGCCGACATTCCAAAATCACGAATTGCTGGTCAGATGCTATCTCAATATACAGATGACCTATGTATTCTCAATGCAGCGGAGAAGCCAGATCATGCCATAAGGCGCGCAGAATGGGCCGCGGAGGAGGTGATCGATTACTACAAGAGATGGGGCCTCCAATGTAACGTGGATAAAACGGAGTGTATCATGTTTTCTCACAAAAAACCCAGGCGAGGGAACATAAACAGTGAATACAGAAATTACATCCAATTAAAAAATGAAAGGATCGAATATAAGAACCAAATAAAATATCTCGGTGTCGTATTAGACAAAAGACTATCAATGAATGAGCACACAAAAGAAAGAGTAGAAAAGTTAAAACGAGTAAAAGGCGCCCTAAACTCCATCATAGGGTACCGATCTAAAGTGAACACATACACGAAACTACTCATCATACAAACATGCCTCTTGCCAGTACTCAATTACGGAGTCATTCAACTTCTACCGAGATACAGCAAGAGCAATCGGACGAAACTGGAACGACAATACAGAATGGCATTGAAAGCTGCAGGTGACTTCCCACGTCGCACTGAAACCAAAACCCTCTGGGAAATGCTTGGACAAGACCCGTGGCATCTCAGAGCACACGACCTCCATCGCGATATGATCGAAAAACTAACCTCACTTACGATCAGCGGCCTAGAACATCCCGGTCCCGCTTACACGAAATATGGACAATTCAACCCGTTCCTTTTCTCAAATAGAATAGGCGACATAGATTACATAAACAAATCTGAGAGAAGCACACTGCTCCACAAAAGAACGGCCCTCCCCCGTCAGCATAGGCTTTGACTCGCAGAGTCACTCCTAGTTTATAAGTTACTTCAGGTCTAAGACCTGATGGGATCTTAAATCCAAAACTTCCTCACACTTATTTTATATAATTCAATCGTGTGTGAAAATAATTACACAATAGGTTGCAAAAGATCCCCACCCGGACATACTGCGCCAAATAAAATGCAACGAAAAACACTTGTAAAATTATGATTTGTAAGTGATATGTAACCCTCTTTTTTTACTAACTAATGAAATAAAAAAGCATTCTATTCTATTCTATCCTGACTGACAGGGTCCAAATTAGAACCTATCGATTAGCGTGGTTATACTAACAAGTCCCAAGTAACGACTCTGAGTGACATGACAATACGGTAAGTAAAATTCTGGTACCCAGCTGCATCCGGTTAGACTGGTAGCTGACCCCAACATAGTTGAGATAAGGCTAGGCAGATGATGATGGTGATGACAATACGGTAAGTGCCACCCTCTGGAATTCCGCCAAACACCAAATAAAGAATTCTAATCACAGAGATAGGCTGTTGGGTATCTTAACTATTACTTAGCTATTCTTAACGAATAAATACTTATTACGTTGATTGTGGAAGTCGGTGTATTTTCGTATTATGCCACTACCTTTTTCGCTTTATACTGTTTGTTTCGGACCGAACACTTTGTTACTCTATGCGCCTTCGGAACGCGCCGCCCGAACGGAATGACATCTGACTTGACAGTTTGATTTTGACACTTGACGCTTTCTCTTGAATTTGGTGCTGGAACCAGGGAGGACCGTCGCCGCTTGGTTTTCGCGACCCTTTGTAAAGTAATCCCTTAGAACCGGTCGTTTTGGTGGACAATAGGTCATGACCCAGTTGTTTGTGTTAATAACCCCTATCTTGGTGATATAATACGGGTTGAACTTGGATATTTCTTGACATTGAAGAACTTTGGAGGTTAAGTGTTTGAACCGCATGTTGGAATGAATCTCTGGCGAGTTGCAGCGGCCTGGTGTTCTGGAAAACCTACTTACACGTTACTACACGATACATATACACTCACTTACATACATAACTCCAGGTAGGCACCAGAGCAGTGTCCTTCAACCAACAGGTAAGTTCTTTTGTTGTATTGTAGGTGAGTTACTTGAATTGTACTTGTATTGTCTGCTCCGCGTACGGCGGACTAGTTTCGCTAGCCACTCTTGTCTCTAGAGCCCCACGGTTTTCACACTTCCACTGCGCTATTGAAATCATATTGTAGGGGTCTAGTCTGGCAGCGTACACTGTTTTTCTTTAAAATTCGTAAGTTAAAACCCAGACAGTACTTGGCGAATTTGACCTCATCACCACTGCTCTCAAAACGGTGAAGGAAAACATCTTAATGAAACCGGCATGTCTTAGAACCGAAATCACCACTGCTCTCAAAACGGTGAAGGAAAACATCTTAAGGAAACCGGCATGTCTTAGAACCGAAATCACCACTGCTCTCAAAACGGTGAAGGAAAACATCTTAAGGAAACCGGCATGTCTTAGAACCGAAATCACCACTGCTCTCAAAACGGTGAAGGAAAACATCTTAAGGAAACCGGCATGTCTTAGAACCGAAATCACCACTGCTCTCAAAACGGTGAAGGAAAACATCTTAAGGAAACCGGTATGTCTTAGAACCGAAATCACCATTGCTCTCAAAATGGTAAAGGAAAACATCTTAAGGAAACCGGCATGTCTTAGAACCGAAATCACCATTGCTCTCAAAATGGTAAAGGAAAACATTTAAGGAAACCGGCATGTCTTAGAACCGAAATCACCATTGCTCTCAAAATGGTAAAGGAAAAAACCGGCATGTCTTACAACCAAAAATTCGAAAACGAGTGACATCTACCAACCCGCAGTGGGCCCGCGTGGCGGATTACGGCCCACCCCCTCTCAGAGGAGGCTTGTGTCCCAGCAGTGGGAACATTATAGGCTGATTGTGTGTCGACTCACCCTCGGTCAGCTAGGAACCTGGCGGCGGGAGAGTTCCTGGCGATGGAGCCGGCTGGGGAGATGTGGTCCGTGGTGACGGAGTCGCCCAGGAGAAGCAGGCAACGCGCCTTCTTAACGCCTACACTGGGTTTGAGCTCCTGAAAACATTAATAAGAGAAGAGGAGATTAATTGATTTTTCTAGGATTCGTTATATGTAAAGGGTTTTTCAACAAGAACTTTGTTTTTCAATTGGGGCAAAACCAACAGCAGGACAGTTTTGTAATTTAGTTTTTTGACGTATTCGTAGTAGATGCTTTGGCAAATGTTACAATGAATTCAATTTCGCTCGAAAATCGCATTAAAAGAATTGTAATTGTAAAAGTGTATTTTGTATGGCTCCTAGATTATACTACAAGTTACCAAAGGCATACAAAGATTTAAATATAAATATTTTTAGTAAAAATATGAAGAAACTTTTAATAAATAAGTGCTATTATAGTGTTGCTGACTATCTAAATGATGTATTTTAGACATTTTTTACTATTTTTATTATTTTAGCTTGATTTAACGTGACTTTATTTTATTTCTTATTTTTATTGTATAATTCTTTTTAATAACATTATTATTGTATTTGTACGCCTTTTTAGGCAAAACATGTTGAAACCTCCTGTAATTTCCTCTGTAATCACAACAACTGATTTTAAACCTCCACGTGTTTCTGACAAATAAATGCATCTTATCTTATCTTAAAATCCACTATGAAAAAGATTGTTCTGTTGATGTTACATTTCGTAAAATTCGTCATATTTTCGGACAACATAATCGTCCTTCTGAGACCGCTATTAAGAATTTAGTCGCTAAATTTGAGTCGACAGCCTCGGTACAAAATGTGTCAACACCAACGCGTGTTCGACAGGGTCGTTCAACTGAAAACATCGCAGCCGTGAGCAACAGTGTTGAAGAAGATCCAATTTTGTCTATTCTTCGTCGTTCTAAACAATTGGCGTTATCCAAAACCAAAAATTTGGCCTATTATTGATGACGTGGATATCACTGACATGTGGTTTCAACAGGACGATGCCTCATGTCACGCAGCCAATGAAACGATCGATTTATTGCAAACCAAATTTCCCGATCGCATAATTTCACGAAATTCAGAGGTTAAGTGGCCAGCCAGATCGTGTGATTTAACACCACTGGATTATTTTTTGTGGAGCTATGTTAAGGACAGAGGTTATACGGAGCCAACCGTATCGATTGCTGCCTTAAAACTCATAATCCGTGATGTGATTAACGAAATAGACCCGCCATTTTGCCAAAAAGTGATTAAAAACTTTGATGAAAGAATCGACATCCGTCAGCGTGCACGTGGTGGACATTTGCCAAATTTCATTTTTCATTCATAATTGCCAATCTTTTCCCTCCGTGATACAATAAAAATTTGAATCATCTTTATCTAAATTCTTTGTTTTATTTTGTTTTAAAAAACAAAGTTCTTGTTGAAAAACCCTTTACATTTTTATATACAGTAGAATCCGGTTATAACGACGGTGAAGGGACCGGTGATATTACGTCGTACTAACCGGAAGTCGTACTAAAGGAAATGACATTTTTTTTTATTTTTATTGAAATCACATTAATATGTATACATACATACATAATGTATTTAATAATATTTACGTGACCAAGAGAAAAAAAAAAACATTTATTTTGAATCAAAATATTTATTTATTTCACAAAATGTACAAGTAATGTATGTATACTTAATTAATAATAATGACACTTTTTTTTCCTTCAACAGAGAAACTTTTTCGTTTTGTAGAAGCCATTCTTGTACACGAAATCACGCGTCACCCGCAAATTAAAGCCGTAAACTAAACAATCGCATTCGAATCAGCGACTTGCAGGCAAGGGGGCAGCGCGGGCCGGAGATAGTTAGGCACCTACGATTTATTTGTAAAGACGTCAACGTTCGTCGTCGTTGTAACCGGACAATTTTGTGTGAAATTCCGTCGTTAAAAGCGGTCGGTCGCTGTAAGCGAAATCGTAATAAACGGATGTACTTTCATAGTGGCTCATATTAAAACCAAACACGCGCCTATACTTACATCGCTAAAAACGGTTGGTCATTATATGCGAAGTCGTACTAAACGGACTATACTGTATTATATAATTCTACTGTACGTGTATATGTCACTGAACTCCTCCTAAACGGCTGGACCGACTTAAATGATTTTTTTTTTGTATGCGTTTGGGTGGCACCCTGGATGGTTTAGATTCACTATTGGACCCGGTAGGTGGCGGTGCTATCGAGTTCTAGGAAACAGGACAACGTCTGTACGGTCAGCTAGTAAATATATAAAATCACGCCTTTTCTCTAATAATTTGATGTAAATAATATAATTATGATAATAATTGTATGTAAATGATAGTTTACAACAAGAATAATTTGCATGCTGAATAACAAAATATGGCGGATGTTTGTACTGTAGTATACAAAATTTGAAAAAAAATGAAATATTTGCAAAATATAATTATTCTATTCTATAATATTTATGTGTTTATTGTTTGTTTGGGTGTAATAATATCTATAATATGTATGTATTTAAAATTATATAAGTATATTTATCAGTTGTCTGGTTGCCATAGTACAGGCTCTGCCTAGTTTGGGATCGGATAACGGTATGTTGGTTGTCCTAAGATATTATTATTTATGATGTCTCCCGCTCTGGGTAAAGCGGAAGTGCGTCTCAAACTTTTACTGACTAAAACCCACCCGTGTTCCTTCAGTTGCCCATATGCCAGGGCCACGGTAACTCTTTCGAAAAATTCCGCGACCTTGGCAGAAATCAGTCCTAGCGGACCCCTTCAGTTTTACTGAGATCTCTGCTGCCACTTACCCTGGTCATTCCATCGAAGAAAGGTGGTCTCTTGATGTACGTAGAGTTAGGGTCCCACGCATACAGTTTGCCCTGCGGAACTGATAGCGCCTGCCAGGACGGTGAACCTTGCTCGATTTTTGCATATACCTGGAATTTCAAAAGTAAATTTCAAATTTGAAAGAAAAAAAAAGGAAAGGAAAAAAGAAATTAAGAAGAGAGAAAAATAGAATAGGGAAAGAAGAGAAAGATAGAAAATTGAGAAATAAAGAAAATAGAAAAAGAAAAGAAAGAAAACACGGAAAGAAAAGAAACAAAAAATATAACGAAAAGAAAGAACAGAAGGAGTGCACGACGTAAAAGAACAGAAGGAAAGAAAGAAAAGAGAGAACAGGAAGAAAATATCGAAATGAAGGAATATTTATTGATTCAGCAGACTAAAAGGCATACTTACAGCAAAAAAAGTAATATGAAAATCAAATCAAAAGTGTTGGTATAAGAAATTATCAGGGAAATGTGCTTCACGGCTGCGCTAAAAATGACCCATTTCAGCAAAAATGCCAGACAACTAGTGCCTGACGCTGGTTTTCACCTAGTTTTCATATTACGCTTTCGGCAGGAAAACGGGTAACCTTTAGCCCAGCTGTGGGACACAATATAGGCTGACAAAAGAACAACAAAAATGGCTTTTTATTTAATACTAGCTTCTGCCCGCGGCTTTGCTCGCATGGATGTCGAGAAATTCATCATTTCATCCCCCCATTTCACCCTCTTAGGAATGAAATTTCAAAAAATGCTTTCTAGTGGATACCTACGCCTCTCAAAGAACACACCCTCCAAATTTCATGTCTCTAGGACCAGCGGTTTAGGCTGTATGTTGATATATCAGTCAGTCAGACACTCAGGACTTTGCATTTTCCTACTAATATTATAAATGCAAAAGTTTGTATGTATGGATGTATACATGTATGGATGTTTGTTCCTCTTTCACGCAAAAACTACTGACCTGATTTAGATGAAATTTGGCACACAGATAGTTTATAACCTGGAGTAACACATAAGGCACTTTTTATCCCGGTAGTATGTTCCCGCGGGATAATTTCCGACCTCCACGCGGGCGAAGCCGCTGGCAAAAGCTAGTATTTAATATATATAGAGTATCACAATTCACAGTCACCATATAAATTTTCCAACTACTGGCGCACAAGGCTGGACAGAGTTGACTTGAAGACATGTGACATCTACCAACCCGCACTGGAACCACGTGGTAGATTACGGCCCACTCCCTCTCATACAGAGCGCCTGTCCCAGCAGTGGGAACAATATACGCTGATTATGTATGTAAAATTAAATTTGACTGGCCTGTTAGTCTAGTGGTTAGGGACCCTGACTGCTAAGACTGAGGTCGTGGGTTCGATTCCCACCCAGGACAAATCTTTGTGTGATGAGTACAATCATTTTTTCTGTGCCTGGTTGTAATTTATCTATAATATGTCTTTAGAAATATAAAAGGTGCAAACTGCACCTTGTATATTTCTTTCTTTCCCCGAATCAACAATAAAATGGGCAGGTATTTTTTTTTTTAAATTTTATTCTTATTTACGGAAATCGGTAAGTGTGAACTCTCTTTTTTAAAACGCGGCCAGTCTGTACGTGTCCTTAAACTACGCTTTCACACACACAAACAAACGCAACCGACATTTCTTTCATAGATTTTTTGAAGAGGGTTATTTAGAGAGTTATTCTGAAAAACAATAAAATTGAAAATTCTAAAATAAAAAGTATTATTGATTATTGACTTGGTATCGTATTGTTATATGATTATTTACAAGTCTCATAACAACCTCCTGAAATGTTTTGCAGGTTCAAAATTGCATCTTGTATAAGGTAAAAAAAAAACTTGCAAATAAACATTTGATTTCATATTTATCAGTTGTCTAGTTGCCATAGTACAGGCTCTACCTAGTTTGGGATCAGATAGCGGTGTGTTGGTTGTCCTAAGATAAAAAAAAAGTGTTGTAACATTGCAGTAGTTATTAGATAGAAGTCTTCACTACGAGACGCCGAGTTATAGTAGAACAACCTACCTCTTTGAACATGCCAGGAATAACATGCTTGTTCTCGACCTCTTGAATCTCGGCCCTCGTTGGCCAGATCTCTCGGAGGTACACGGGAGTGCCATCGGCTCTGTTACCTGTAACAATATGGTTTATGAGTTAGTTTTGTGTAATAATCATTCAATCTTCTTTATAGTGTGTCGAAGGCTTAATAATGTATACTTAATATTATAAAGCTGAAGAGTTTGTTTGTTTGTTTGATTGAACGCGTTAATCTCAGGAACTACTGGTCCAAATTGAAAAATTAAGTTTTGTGTTGGGTAGCCTATTTGTCGAAGAAGGTTATAGGGTATATATCATCACGCTACAACCAAGAAGAGCGGAGCAGTAAGGAAATATTATACAAAAACGGGGAAAATCGCACGGGTAGGCGATTCGACGCGATGGCAAGGGTCGGGGGAACAAGAAATCTAACGCAGACGAAGTCGCAGGCAGAAGCTAGTACAAAAATATACAGGCAAAGGTAAAGAAAATTATATTTGAATGAACGATAAGTAGGAGTGAATGACTGAATGATAAGTAGGAGTGAATGACTGAATGATAAGTAGGAGTGAATAACTGAATGATAAGTAGGAGTGAACGAATGAATGATAAATAGGAGTGAATGATAAGTGGATGTGAATGAATAAACTATAAGTAGGAGTGAACGAATGAATGATAAGTAGGAGTGAATGAATGAATGATAAGTAGGAGTGAATAACTGAGCGATGAGTGAATGAATGATACGTTGGAGTGAAAGAATGAATGAAAGGACGATGAGTGAATGAAATGAAGTATTTTTTTTTAACTTACCTAATGGCTGCGTTTCAAAGTCAATGTCCACAGTGCCGGCTAAAGCATACGCTATGACCAGCAGTGGAGACGCTAAGTAGTTGGCGCGAGTGTTGGGATGGATACGACCCTCGAAGTTTCTGTTCCCTGATAATACACCGCAGCAGACTAGCTCGTTCTGTAATAGTTCAAAAAACATCAAATCAAATCAAAATATTTTTATTCATCATCATCAGCCTTATATTGTTCCCACTGCTGGGACACAGGCCTCCTCTCGGTGAGAGGGAGTGGGCCATAATCCACCACGCGGGCCCAGTGCGGGTTGGTAGATGTCACATGTCTTCGAATTTTTGGTTCTAAGACATGCCGATTTCCTCACGATGTTTTCCTTCACCGTTTTGAGAGCAGTGGTGATGAAATTATTAACACAAAGCAAACCGCCTGCCTGGGTTCGAACCGACGATCTACAACTCGTAAGTCGAGGCCGATACCACCACCATAAAACAGGAGAGAAGAGGAGAGGAGGCCTATGTCCCAGCAGTGGGAACGATATAGACTGATAATAATAGTAGCGTCGTTGTCAACATACTAAGGCTTACCTTTTCAATAGTATTGGCAATATTGTCGTCGATGGGTCCTGAGTTACCGATGCATGTCATACAACCGTAGCCAACAATGTCGAAACCTAACTTCTCCAGGTATGGGACCACGCCGGATTCCTGCAAATATAAAATAAATGAACTCAATTTTTTTTCTTCTGTTTCTTATTTTAAATTTTTAAGATACTCAATACTTTATTGCATTCCATAATGTGTACATAATATAACAGTAAGTATGTCAAAACATAGAATCAATTATGGGCCCTGTCGGGCACAGCAAAGTTAAGTTATGTTTTAATACGAGAGAAGATGGAGGCGCTTTTTGTTAAGAAAACAATAAATATTAAAAAAGAATTGTATCATTAAAATAGTATCATTAAAATAGAATTATTTGCTTTCATGGTATTTATATATTTGGTTTTAAGTTATATTTATGTTTTTTTTTTAATTGTTAATCAAAATCAAAATCAAAAAGTCATTTATTCAAACTAGGCTGAGAGTCAGCACTTTTTGAACGTCAAAGTTACAAAAGACAGTCCCCCCAAAACGCCCACCCTTCGACACTTCCTAGTGCTGTAGCTGGGAAGAAGAAGTGGCGGAACAAACTCCCCAGCAGCACAGCTGTCTGTTAAGTTAGAAGAACTTGATTCTATACAATATTGTGTAAGTAATTAATATTATAAAACAAAACATACATTATTTGCCATATGTCAGCTAGCACACGCCAATATACCAACAAAAAAAAAATTGAATACTAAAGTCAAGCTGAAATAATAAAACAAAAACGTAAACAAAACTTAAAAACTAAATAAAGCCTCCAGGCATAAAGGGCGTGCCCGCTTACATGTTCAACGATGCAAAATGATCGATATACATACATTGATGCATATAGCTAAGTTGAAGTTACAATAGTTAAACTAGCACCTCCGGAGTAGAATAAAATAACAGTTAATACAAATAACAATAACAAAAACCATGGTCAGCAAGACGACCAGTCATCATGTAATCAGGTAATCATGTAATTCGTGCAACAAATGTAATGCACGAATTACATGATTAACAATTACCATAAGCTAAATATTATTTATGTATTTTAGGTATTATTTAAGATCGGCAAATCCTATAACACGCTTTTATTAGCTTGGTATATATCTATGTAACGGAATCTTTGAACGAGATTTTCACCCCGTTCAGAACGCCGGATTAATTTAAAACTTTACACATTTATGAAGGATCGATGAAAATGCAATAATTTGTGCTAGTATCCTGGCCAGGATCACCAAGATAGCAAAAAGAAAACTAAAATCCTGCCTTTGTGCCGAAATAATAAATAGAAAATAAATAACATTGAAAAAAAAAAAAACACACTTTTATAGAAAAACAAACTAAAAAGTAGAAAAAAATGGAAAAAAAGCGTGGGGTGATTGAAATAAATAAAAAATACCTCAAAAAGCACCCCACGTTTTTTCCATTATTTTCTACTTTTTTTTTTACTTTTGAAAAAAGTACAGACGCCTGCACAAACAACTACTACAATCTGTCATATTTCTTTAATGTCACTAACATCTGTTAGGACTGTATAGTCTGAAAATAAACAATTTTTATTTATTTTATTTATTACTAGCTTCTTCCCGCGACTTCGTCCATTTGCTCCCTTGACCCTTCCCGTCGCATCGCAGCCTGCCAGTTTTCGTCCATTTTTTTGTTGCTGCTCCGCTAATTTTGATCATATCGTGATGTTATATGCCTATAGCCTTCCTCAATAAATAGGCTACCCGACTCAAAAAGAATTATTCAATTCGAAGCAGTAGTTCCTCAGATTAGCGTGTTCCATCCCCCATTTTAGGGAAGTGGGGGTTATAAAGAGACAAAAAGTAGCCTATGTCACTCTCCATCACTTCAACTATCTCCACTTAAAAAATCACGTCAATTCGTCGCTCCGTTTTGCCGTAAAGACGGACAAACAGACACACACACTTTCCCATTTATAACATTAGTATGGATTCAATGGATTTTCTACTTTATCGCTGAAGCACCTATCAATTGGGCACGCCACAATTGCGGCGGTAAGTCCCCTCTTTGAGGAGTGGACAGAGAGGCGCCACGGCGTCCTCACCTTCCGCCTGACGCAGGTTCTCACCGGGCATGGGTGCTTCGGTGGGTTCCTGTTCAGGATAAAGCGGGAGGATACGTCCGGGTGTTTCCATTGCGAGGATCGTCTGGAGGACACGGTGGAGCATACGGTGGAGGTGTGCCCTGCCTGGGCGGAGCACCGCCGTGTCCTCGTGGAGGCGATCGGCGGCGGCGACCTCTCGCGTCCGGCCCTGGTGCGAGCCATGGTACGGAGCGAGAGGGAATGGGAAGCCGTCACCTCCTTCTGCGAAGCAGTAATGCTCGCGAAGGAGGAGGCGGGGCGCGTGAGGGAGTGGCAGTCTCTGCGCCCTCACGTCCCTAGCCGCCGCAGGAGGAGACGCCCCGGGCGTCGGGAGTCAATAGCGGACTCCCGACCACCGTAGGCGCGAGCTTGCGGGTGGCGAGCAATGGGTAGCTCGCCGCCCGGTAAGGACCAGGCTCGGGTCGACGGCGCGCAGTGTTCCACGCGCGCCTCAAAGAGATGTCAGCAGCAGTGTAGGGGTCTACTAGGACCGATGCCTGCCGGGGTCGCGTGATTGTTCGAAAGAGATACCGTGACCCTGGCACATGGGCAACTGATGGAACACGGGTGGGTTTTAGTCAGTAAAAGTCTGACATGCCCTCCCGCTCCGCCCAGAGCGGGAGAAGTCATTTGATGATTTCCCATCCTGAAAAAAAAAAAAAAAAAAAAAAAAAAGCACCTATCAATGTTGATTGGGAGAATTTGACAGTTTCAGTTCGCTTTATGTGCTAGCGTCTGTACATCTACATGTACATCTACATGAATTACACCTTAGTGAATACTAAAACATACCCTAAGATAGTATGTGACGACGCCAGACCCTGGTGACAGCGAAGTCTTAATGTAAGGAAGAACGCTAAGGCCGTTCTCTACCGCCTTCTTAGCTAGGAGACCTGGAACAGACAATCATATGTAAGTTGAGGAAGGGTACTGGTCAGGACATCCGTCGCCCCGTATTCCTTAGGACCCAAGATGGTGGCGCGTAGTGTTCCACGCGCGCCTCTCTGTGATGTACGGGGGGGAGTTTAACACCTCACTCCCCCCCTAACGAGAGGAGGCCCGCAAAGGCGGACCGTCACCAGTCGGGGATCGCGGAAGACATATTGGTTCCCGTGGTCCCCGACGTAGGTGTAGGACGGAACACCAGGGTGGTTTTAGTCAGTAAAGGTGTCTTCACACAGCGGGCGGGGCGCGGCGTGACGTGACGGCGACGCGACGCTGAGTAGTTGTAATGTACTAGATATTACGGACGCCTTCACACAGAGCGCTCGGCGCGACGCGGCGTGGCGCGACGGTTCTGTATGAAGGCGGCGCGTCGCCGTCACGTCCCGCCGCGCCCCGCCCGCTGTGTGAAGACACCTTAAGAGTCTGACAGACCCCTCCGCCCACCCCAGGGCGGAGGACATCCATGAGGACTTCCACATCGAGATAAAAAAAAGGGGTACTGGTCAGGTCGTCACGTAAAGCAGTTGTAGATAGTTGGTAATTTTTCATCATCATCAGCCTATATTGTTCCCACTGCTGGGACCTAGGCCTCCTCTCGGTGAGAGGGAATAGGACTTTATCAACCAGGAGGGCCCCGGTGCGTTAGTAGATGTCACATGTCTTCGAATTTTTGGTTCTAGGACATGCCGGTTTCCTCACGATGTTTTCCTTCACCGTTTTGAAAGCAGTGGTGATGAAATTATTTGCGCAAAATATAGCGCCTGCCTGGGTTCGAACACACGACATGCAACTCGTAGGTCTGGGCCATAGAATACTGAGCCACCACTGCTCTCTAGTGGTCTTTTTCTCATTTTTTATTTCTCTGTGAGATGGTTTGGTTTGACATACAAGCACTACATACGGCCCTCAAAATGCATTTTAGTTGTGTATTGTTCGGCGAGTCGTTGAGCTTCTTAAGTTCTGATTAGCTACACAATATTAAGTGTGGGGTGTGTGTAGTGTGTTGGTGCTGTGCATACAGCGTGTGTGCTTGTTGGTTGTGTGTGTATGGGGGGGGGAGGGTTGTGTATTTTTACTGCGTGGGACTCATCAGGTCCCAGTATGACACTAGTAACTGAAGTCGTTGGTAGTTATTAGTATGATTTGTGGTGTATCGGGGGAGTATCTATGTTGCGTGTGTTTTTGTTGGTTGTGTGTGTTTGTTTGTTGGTTGTGTGTGTTTGTTTGTTGGTTGTATGTGTTCGTTGGTTGGTTGTGTGTGTTTGATTGTTGGTAGTGTTTGACTGTTTGTTGGTTGTATCGCAGCGATGATGACGTAGCCGTGTGTGATGGAGTACGTCTTGCCTTAGTCATTAGCCATAGGTAATGGTGTATAATATGTTGGGGTCTGTTAGCTGTGTTGTGTGTGTTTTGTTTGGGAGGTCGCTTAATGGTTGTGTATGCTTGTTTGTTGGTTGTTTGTTTGTTTGTTAGTTGTGTGTTTGTTTGTTGGTGGTGTGTGTGTGTGTTGTTTTTGTTTGCTTGATGGGTGTGTGCTTGTTTTTGTTGTTTCTGTTAGTTGGGAGTAAATTCGAAGTGACTGACTCACCAGCTCCCAGCATGACACTAGGGTTAGAAGTATTGGTGCACGAGGTGATCGCAGCGATGATGACGGAGCCGTGTGTGATGGAGTACGTCTTGCCGTCGCTGTAGCTGAAACTGGCGCTAGTGGATAGGTTTGCGGGCGATATGCCGTACCCTTTGAAGCCGACCTGGAGAAGAGGACAACGAGAATCAACATCTGTTTGTTAATTTTATCACCCTATGCAAAATTTTACATTTAAATCTTTAACTTTTATGGTGTAAGTAACATAACTAAATATCACGCCTTGTTCCCCGAAGGGTTGGGCAGAGGTGTACCTATAGTACACCTACATTTCGCCTGTTATGTTTAAGTCCCATGTAATAGGGGGCGAGCCTATTGCCATCAACCGGGCACAAATAAAAAAAATATTCGTGCAAAAGTATTTTTCAAATACGAAGGATAGTTCCAGAGACAAAATATTTCACGCAATTAAGATTTTCGATTCCCGGGTCAGGAAAAGTGTTTTTCCACCAGAAATTTCTCAGTAGCTGTCCAAAGACTTGGCGCTCGATTGATGGCAATAGGCTCGCCCCCTATTACATGGGACTTAAACGTAACTGGCAAAATGTGAGTATACTATAGGTACATTCTGTGTAGTTGGCTTCAAGAATAGCACCATCTTATTTCCTCCCGTGGGCGTCGTAAGATGCAACTAAGGGACTTACTAGAGAATGGGCAGCAGCGTTCTCTATGCATTTTACTACCATACTGCGATCGCCAACCCGCCTGCCAAGCGTGGCGATTATGGCAAAACCCACCCGAATTGGTGTAGGCCTATTATCAGCAGTTTATGATGATGATCGGTACACCTCTGCCTCAATAGCGGACTTCCAGCCACCGTAGGCTTGCGGGCGGCGAGCAATAGATAGCTCGCCGCCCGGTAAGGACCAGGCGCGTGTCGACGGCGCGTAGTGTTCCGCGCGAGCCTCAAAGAGATGTCAGCAGCACTGAAGGGGTCTGCTAGGACCGATGCTTGTCAGGGTCGCGAGATTTGATCGAAACAGTTACCGTGGCCGTGGCACAGGCAACTGAAGGACCACGGGTGGGTTTTAGTCAGTTAAAGTCTGACACGCCCTTCCGCTTCACCCAGAGCGGGAAACGTCATTTGATGAATTCCCACCCACAAAAAAAAGGTACTCTGCCTGCCCCTTTGGGGAATCTAGACGTAATGTCGTTCTAATCACAAAGCCGATACACCTAAAACATAATTTTAAATACACGTGTATTTTAATTACAAATTAGCATGTATGTGATACAAATAACATTTATTAAGAACAACCGCACTTCCGCTTGGTAAGCGAATTTGATTGTCATTTCTTCGTAATGACCTTGATTAGTAAGCAATGTTTGAAGAATATTAAATCCTACAGGTTTGCTTGCTATTTATTGAGTTTACAGTTTCGGGTGACCACTGAAAATCAACGTTGTGCTGTGCGCATTAAGATTTTCACACTAAAATAGAAAAAAAAAAACAATAAATTTTGGGGTTCCCCATACTTAGAACTGAAACTCAATTTTTTTTTTCATTAAACCCATATGTGTGGCGTATCTATGAATAGGTCTTCAAAAATGAGGTTTCTTATATCATTTTTTTCTAAACTGAATAGTTTGCGCGAGAGACACTTCCAAAGTGGTAAAAGGAAGGGCGTGTCAGACTTTTACTGACTAAAACCCACCCGTGTTTCTTCAGTTGCCAATATGCCAGGGCCACGGTATCTCTTTCGAACAAATCGCGCGACCCTGGCAAGGAAAGGTCCTAGGGGACCCCTACAGTTTGCTGACATCTCTTTGAGGCGCGCTTTTTTTATAGTTTAGGCCCTAAAACCTTAGCCTTAGCAATACATTAATTTGCATTACACTTAATTCGAAGACATGTGACATCTACCAACCCGCACTGGGCACGCGTTGCTTTACGGCCCACTCCCTCTCATAAAGAAGGCATGTTTTCCAGCAGTAAGAACAATTTTTATTTTTGTTAGCCGCTCCTGTCCCTTTGCTGGGAGGCCTCGCTACTCTCTTTTCACGTATCTCCGTCCAGAGCTGCCAAGGACCAGTCTTTATTAAAAAACTCCAGCTCATCCCGCCATCTCCGTCTGGTCCTGCCGCGATATCTCTTGCCATTAAGCGGGACCCATTGGGTCGTAAGTTTAGCCCACTGATCGTCTGACATACGGCAGTTAGAACATTATAGCAGACTAGCTTTTGCCAGCGGCTTCGCCCGCGTGGAGGTCGGAAATCATCCCGCGGGAACATCCTACCGGGATAAAAAGTAGCCTATGTCCTTCCTCAGGCTCTAAACTATCTGTGTACCGAATTTCATTTAAATCGGTTCAGTAGTTTTAGCAGGAAAGCGAGACAGACAGAGTTACTTTTGCATTTATAATATTAGGGTTCCGTTGCCAAATGGCAAAAAACGGAACCCTTATAGATTCGTCATGTCTGTCTGTCTGTCTGTCTGTCTGTCTGTCCGTCCGTCCGTATGTCACAGCCACTTTTTTCCGAAACTATAAGAGCTATGCTGTTGAAACTTGGTAAGTAGATGTATTCTGTGAACCGCATTAAGATTTTCACACTAAAATAGAAAAAAAACTATAAATTTTGGGGTTCCCCATACATAGAACTAAAACTCAAAAATGGTTTTTTTCATCAAACCCATACGTGTGGGGTATCTATGAATAGGTCTTCAAAAATGGTGATGAGGTTTCTATTATCATTTTTTTCTAAACTGAATAGTTTGCGCGAGAGATACTTCCAAAGTGGTAAAATGTGTGTGTCCCCGTCCCCCCCCCGTAACTTCTAAAATAATAGAATGATAAAACTAAAAAAAATATATGATGTACATTACCATGTAAACTACCACCGAAAATTGGTTTGAACGAGATCGAGTGAGTAGTTTTTTTTTAAAACGTCATAAATCGTAAACCGCAATTTACCTTACATTCAATCAACTGAAATATAAAATAAAAAAAAAATAAAAAATAAAATTAAACCGAGAATACCTACAGGTTTGTACGGAACCCTCGGTGCGCGAGTCCGACTCGTACTTGGCCGGTTTTTTATAAGTGTGGAATAAGTGTGGATTATGATTAAGGCAAGTAATTGCAAACAAACAGACAAACATACATAATGATTATATAGACTGTTAAACACGGAAGAGGAAAAGAAAATGATGAATATCAATTTTTTAAGTAATAAAACAGAATTATTGTAGTTTCATTACGACATATACTCACAATACTTTTTCTTCTAAGGATCTTTTTATTTGTTAACGATTTTTAGAATAGATTTTTGAGTTTTGTGTTAAGCTTATATTTTGTGGTTATAGTGTATATTGAATATAGTGTACTGAGTTTTCTGGGATTTTGGGTAAGTGATGTTTATGTATTTTAAACCCCCGACGGAAAAAGAGGGGTGTTAAGTCTGACCGCTATGTGTGTCTGTTTGTCGCACCGTAGATCTTAAACGGGTGGACCGATTTGGGTGTGGTTTTTTTGCAAATTGCAAAATCAACATTTGATCTTCGCTCCTCCTTATGAAATGAAGTATTTATTTATGTAACAAGATGCTATAAGACACTTTTATACGTCAACATTTTGTTGGTCAATATTTTTAAAACTAGATAGCGCCGGCATATCCTAGCTGTCAGTTCCCTAAGAAGAAATGCCGAAACAAACTCAGAGGTCATGGTCTTTTTATAGTCGAAACATTATCTATACAAACAAATAAAATTGGAGTGTCCGTTTGTAATATTAAGATAACCACTTTTTACTAAGTGTATATGGATGTATACACGGTACATATACCAAAACAGCATTTTTTTCAATTTTTGTCTGTCTGTGTGTCTGTCTGTCTGTTTGTTCCGGCTAATCTCTGAAATGGCTGGACCGATTTTGACGGGACTTTTACTGGCAGATAGCTGATGTAACAAGAAGTAACTTAGGCTCCTTTTATTTTAGAAAAAATCATTTATTTTAGAAAAATACCTCCGTTAATTTCCGATACCCACGCGGGCGAAGCCGCGGGCAAAAGCTAGTCCATACTAATATTATAAATGGGAAAGTGTGTGTGTCTGTTTGTCCGTCTTTCACGGCAAAACGGAACGACGAATTGACGTGATTTTTTAAGTGGAGATAGTTGAAGGGATGGAGAGTGACATAGGCTACTTTTGTCCCTTTCTAACCCCCCACTTCCCTAAATTGGGGGGTGGAACGGCCTAATCTCAGGAACTACTGGTTCGAATTGAAAAATTCTTTTTGATTCGGGTACGCTATTTATTGAGGAAGGCTATGGGCTATATCACATCACGCTACGATCAAAAGGAGTGGAGAAGCAACAAAAAAATGGACGAAAACTAGCAGGCTGCGATGCGACGGGAAGGATCACGGGAGCAAATATTTGACGCGGACGAAGTCGCGGGCAGAAGCTAGTATTATAATAATTGTTTGTGAGTCGAAGTAATTGACTTACCTAAATGATTCACAGGATAAAATAATTACCACATTAACCAAATATTATGAATTCTGCTTACCTCACTCTAAAATACACTAAAGATAATTAGTTACTAATTAGGTTATTAATGAGAACAATTCGTAATAAGGGAAAGTAGATAAGTACCTCAATAACGTAATAATTGGGTATTAAAATGAGTACTAAACTAACGAGCAGTGGCGAAGGCACCATATAACACGATTCCTACCGGCTTACCTTCGGGGATTCGCATTGGTAACTCTATCACTATTAAAAATACAATAGTATGTAAATAGTGGCTACTATTGTCAATAAATATAGTTACACTACGGGTATTTAATTCACCATAACATTCAAACAACAAAAAAGGTTATTTATACCTTTGTATTACAACAAAAGAGAAATGTTCTAAATTAACCCGGCGCCAAAACGTCATAATCGGGAACTAAAAATTCATACAACAGCGATCCCGTAATGATGTCACTTTAGGTCACGTGGCACCGCTTGATATGTACGAGAGCAAGCCGCTGTACAACGGGTTATGACAGAGACAGGTATAGAAAAATGCGTCAGCGAGAACGAGATAGAGGAATACCTATTGCATATTTTATTCGTTTTCATCTGTTCAATTTAATTGTATTTAATTCATTACATTCCTATATTAATTTTAGAATGATAGTAAGTATTCTTTATTGATGAGTCAGTAAGTTAAGGCCGACTTCGCTTCGGCTTCTCTTTTAGAAAAATTTACGCCTCGCCGCTGCTAACGAGGCAATATTATTGTACACTAGCTTTTGCTTCGTCCGCGTCAAATTTTTGCTCCCCTGACCCTTCCCGTCGCATCGAACTGCCTGCCAGTTTTCGTCTGCTGCAATGCTCCTTTTAATCGTAGCGTGATGTTATATAGCCTTCCTCAATAAATCGGCTACCCAACTCAAAAATAATTTTTCACTTCGGACCAGTAGTTTCTGTGATTACCGCGTTTAACCAAACAACAAATAAAATCTTCAGCTTTATAATATTATAGTATAGTTAACTACACACATTATACACTACAGTTATGTTTTGTTGGTATATAGGCGTGTGCTAGCTGACATATGGCAAATAATTTAATGTATGTTTTGTTTTATAATATTAATTACTTACATGTCACTACATAGTATAAAACAAAGTCGCTTCCCTCTGTCTGTCCCTATGTATGCTTAGATCTTTAAAACTACGCAACGGATTAAGATGCGGTTTTCTTAATAGATAGAGTGCTTCAAGAGGAGGGTCTATGCGTATAATACGCGGACGAAGCCGCTGGCTAAAGCTAGTTATTGTATAGAATCAAATTCTTCTAACAGAACAGACAGCTGTGCTGTTGGACAGTTTGTTGCGCCACTTCTAGAGCACTAGGAAATGGTGAAGGGCGGGCGTTTTGGGGGATTGTCTTATGTAACTTTGACTATTGAACTTTTTGTAATGGCATACTTTTATGAAATTATTGCATTGTCACTTATCAAGATAAGTGTGCAAAGTTTCAAATTAATCCGACGTTTTTAAAGGGGTGAAAATCACGTTCAAAAGCGAATAAAAACAAATAATTATGCCGTATTGGGATCACTCTACGCGTAGGAGTAGAGTTCGTTTTCAAAAACGTTCTAATAACTACAAAATAAATATGAATATCAATTTAACCACCACAAAATTAGGTCATCGTTAAAAATTGATTTAACTATCATTAAAGATACCGGATTTTTTGTGGTATTTATATACAGGTTGAGTCAATATCAAAAGTCATTTATTCAAATTAGGCTGAGTATCAGCACTTTTCACACGTCATACATTATATAAGACAGTTCCCCAAAATGCCCGCCCTTCACCACTTCCTAGTGCTTTAGCTGGGAAGAAGAAGTGACGCAACAAACTGTCCAGCAGCAAAGCTGTCTGTTTAGTAAGAGAAACGTAAGTAAGAGAAAAGTTGATTCTATACAATCGTAGGATACAAACAGATGCTGATGACGTTGGCACCTAGTCAACTTAAAATATGGCTATAATTATGAAAGAAAGAAAGAAAACTAAGTTTATTTGTCACAGAAATACATGCAAGCATAAAGAAAACTGATTTGAGTAAATAATCAGAAAAATAAAACAAAATTGATCTTATTTTCTGTTTGGGTAATGCTGTGAAACGTTTCATAGGAGTGGGCCATGGCCATGACCACATAAATTGTCATTGTATTTTTGACATACAATTTGAAATAAATCCCAGCTCTTAACGTTAGGTGAAACTGAGGAAATGAAGAAATCTATTAAAGAAAAAAATGATCTAAAAAATAAACAATACAAAATAACAAACATTTTGGAAGTCGGTGTTTTAGGTTCCTTTTTTTCGGTTTTTGCTATCGACTTCCGAAATTAGTTATTTTTAATTTTGTAGTAAGTATTTTTTTTAAGTTGGTGTTTTTTTTTTTGTTTTAAAAAACTTTTTTTATTGTTACCACAACTAAACAATTACGGGTGTACTGTACGGTTTTGTTTACCCCCTAAAACCGGACTGGCGTGATTTTATTTTACAGAATGATGTAAACGATACTTAAAGATACACGATCGAACTAGTCGCTAACATTTTCGGTTACCTATTTAAAAGTTTTATCTTCTGTGTCCGAAGATCTTCATCAGATTCTGATCATTTTTACATAGTATAAATCAAAGTAGCTTCCCTCGTCTGTACGGTTAGATCTTTTAAACTACGCAACGGATTTTAATGCGGTTTTCATCAATAGACAGAGTGATTCAAGAAGAAGGTTTATTATATGTAAAATATGCGGGCAAAGCCGCTGGCAAAAGCCAGTACATCTATATTATATGCTAAGGGCCTACCCAGAAATATATGCATTTAAATAACGAAAACCACATTCAAATCGGACCAGTAATTTTTGAGAAAATCGCGGATATACAACATAATGTATGTGCATTTCCGCTATTAGCTGACTTCTCATTAAACGGCATATGTATACTGTGCGAGCTCAGCCAAAACTGGAAATAGCCATGTGTACATGTATAACGGTTGAATACAGAATTATTTTACTGTAGTCGGTTAATAAGAAATAACGACAAATGATCATCTACAAACACAACCATACCTTCATATTAACTATTATTTCGATTATTTTCAAAACACGCTTTACATATTGCAACAATTAACTAAACCACAATAGATAACGTATATTTCGTAGCTATATATTTTGTTATAACCACAAATACTGCTATTATTACCAACTCTATTGACGTGGTAAGTATTATTATACTATTACATTTTATTGTCGTGAACAGATCTCGAAGTAACTTTGTCATTAGCGCCATTATCAAAAAATCATAGGTCATTTATTCAAATAAGACAGGGTCAGCACTTTTTGAACGTATAAATGTCAGAAGACAGTCTCCCAGCACGCCCGCCCTTCACCACTTCCTAGTGCTTTAGCTGGGAAGAAGAAATGGTGCAACAAACTGTCCAGCAACACAGCTGTCTGTGTGCCCTAAGTTTCAGCACTTTATGCGGCCTGCCCAAATGTCCATTCTTTTGTATTTATTGTTCGTCAAGTCGTTTAGCGCCTCAAGTTGTGAGTTGCTGCACGATTACTGACAAATAGTTGCACTGAGTGAACAAAATCAAAAAATCAAGTCATTTATTCAAACTAGGCTGAGAGTCAGCACTTTTTGAACGTCAAAGTTACATAAAACAAACAGGTCCATTCAAATCTGTATGATATTCAAAATACCATTTCATGCACTAATCTACTTTTATGGTGGAGCAGACGAGTCCTGGAATGGACCGCCCAGCTACATATATCGACCGACAGCTTTAAAAATATGGCTGGGATGGACTGGATGCGGTTGATGAGGCCTATGTCCAGCAGTGGACTGCGATAGGCTAAGTTAATTGATTGTTTGATGGCATTAGGGTTCCCCTATTACATGGGACTTAAACATAACTGGCGAAATGTGGGAGTGCTATTTCATATTCTGGTTTACAGTCGTGATTTTATACGTCACTAGCTACTGCCCACAACTTCGTCCACGTGAAATTTCTTGTTCCCCCGACCCACCTAATCGCATCCCATTGTCTTCCCGCGCTATCTCTTAGCTTAGCGTTCTTTCTTACTTTATATTTTCCTAATGGCCCTAGCGTGATGTTTATTAGCTTATAGCCTTCTTCAAGAATTTAATCAAATTCAAAAATATTTGTCCAAGTATTCTTAAATAAGTGTCCTTAAATTTTCTAATTTTCCGCGCAATTTTTTAATTTTTTTCTTTCATAAGAACCTTCTCCTGACAATAACAAACACAACAAAAAAAAATGAAATCGGTCCAGCCATTTACGCGTGATGGCGTGACCAAGGGAAATAGGGATTCATTTTTATATATAAGATTATTGTATTTTTAGCAGAGAATAGCGGTATCGACCCAGACTTACGTGTCGTAAATAATTACATCGCCACTGCTCTCAAAACGGTGACGGAAAACATCGTGAGGAAACCGACATGTCCTAGAACGAAAAATTCGAAGACATGTGAAATCTACCAACCTGCACTGGGCCCGCGTGATTCATGGAGGCCTCTGTTTCAGCACTGAGAAAGTTACAGGCTTGTAAAACTATATTTTTTTAAGGTTTTCAGCTAATTTTCAAGATGGCGAAAACAGCCTGGTTGTACGATTTGGTGAATTAGCTTATGAAGTAAGATATAGTATCATAAAGCTAAATCACTAAATAGTGTTACTAGGTATTTGCTACTTTGAGACAAGAAGACGAACTACTGCTGAAAAGGGACGGAGGATTTTGGCAACGAATTTAAGAAGATATTTCTTACGTGAAGTGATTTTGTGTAAATGTATATTTAATTGGTACTTAATCTATGTTTTTAACGAACTTCTATTAATTCGTAGGTTCTCTGTTCGTTTGTATTTTTATGCGCATTTTTGTTTCGCGATATCTCCGGCAATTGTAGATCAATTTCGAAAACTGTTTTTAAACCATCGATATATATGTACTATTAAACGCTTTATATTAGCTTCACTTGTATGTTTGTATGTTAGTATGTTTGTTTGTAACCGACTCCTTATAGCGCGGTTTTGACCCACTTTAAACGACCAGATTTCATTCAAACTTTGCACAGCTGTCAAAGACCGATGACAATGCAATAATTTCATAAATTTGTGCCATTATCCTTGCCAGGGTTACCAGGACAGCAAAAAAACTGTCTTCGAAAACTACGCTGGCATACGTCACAAACTACGCTGACATACGTCTCAAAATTCGAAACACCCTAAAAAATAGAAAATAAATAATAGTTTAAAAAAAACTAAAAAACACGCTTATAGAAAACCAAACTAAAAAGTAGAAAATAATGGAACTATTATTTATTTTAATGAATAAGATATGCCTCAGGGGTGGCTCCATAATTTATTAACTAGTAGTTTTTGATTCAGCTTCAATAATATGTATTTTTCTGCTTAGTGGTATGATGATGAATAAGAATGTATCATGTTTTTTTTTTTTTTGTTAAACAAAACTGTTTTAGAATAAAACAACAACCGCGTTCTAAAGAAAAAACAACAATGAAGTGAAAAAAATAACTTTCATTGTATTCTTTTTAAATACTTAACTAAAGACCTATTTCCGAAAATAAAGTTATTTTTCACCTTGTGTTTTTTTTTTTTTGGAAGTGTTATTTTTTTGTTGTGTATAAAATGGTTTATTTGATATTTTTCATTCAGTTACGGTCAAACGTTGTTATTCTTTTACTTTGTAACTGTTATTTAATACAAAAAAAAAACAGCTAAAAGAATTTTGTTCCAATAGGGTTGTCCCACGATACCTCTCGACATTTTTTTTTTATGTCTGGACTTTAAAAGAAACTGTAATCTGAGTTTTTTGCGGCTTTCCGTCTCAGAGTAGCCAGATAGGAAACGCCGACCTTATCTAGTTTAAAAATATGATTGACGTGTAAAACTATTTGTACAAACCTACATACAGAAATAAAATCATTATTTTTAATGAGTTTATTACTTTGAAAATAAATATTTTCTTTTTTCTCTTTTTAGTGAAGTATATTTTTTCGAAAAATACGTACGCAGTTTTATTTGTCTTCCCTATTATAGGAAACATTTGTTCTAATGTTTGTTTACCAGTCAATTCCAGTTATTATATTTTTTACCTTTCTTAAAATTAAAACAATAACACTTAGGAGTTGCTTAAACTAACTTGGTAAACAATTACATTGTTTTGAACAGATCATACAGTAAACAAAAATTGAAAAGCTTAGATGCTTAGATGGTTTGGTCATGTTGAGAATATGAATGTAGGACGGCTAACAAATCTTAATAACATGGCAGATGTAATCTTGGGCCGGTTTTTCTTTTGCCGAAGAAAATATTTAGACGAAAAATAATGTACGAACTCCGATTATCCACCCCATTTGCGGAGGACAAATGAACACGCGTTCTCAACTAAACTCATCGAATGACGTAATTAGAGACACAATAGAAAGACAATTACTTACGTCGAACTGTGTAACTTAAGACATTCAAAAGGTTAATATAACATAACATCATGCCTTGTTTCCCCGAAGGGTTGGTCAGATGTGTACCTACAGTACACCCACATGTCGCCTGTTATGTTTAAGTCCCATGTAATAGGGGGCGAGCCTATTGCCATCAACCGGGCACAAATCCAGACTCCGGGCTGCTACTGAGTATTAGAGTTCTTGATTCAAATTAGGCTGAGGGTCAGCACTTTTCGAACGTCAAAATGATATAAGACAGTCCCCCCGGCACACCCGTCCTTCACCACATCCTAGTGCTTTAGCTGGGAAGACGAAGTGGCGCAACAAACTGTCCAGCAGCACAGCAGCTGTCTGTTTAGCCTGTAGAATAGTTGGGTTAGTTTTATCCACACTAGGGTGGCTGTTTTAGGGTGACTGGATGCGAAAGGCGGAGGACAGGGTGTTGTGGCGCAGCCTGAGATAGGCCTATTTCCAGTTTATGGATTGATTTGACGAATAATATCAGAGAGGATACTTGGAAATATTCATAGAAAAATATTAGTTATAAAACTGTAAAACACGCTTTCATAGAAATAATATTTTTATGCTTTTTCCATTATTTTCTACTTTTTCGTTTGGATTTCTATGAAAGCGCGTTTTTTTAGTTTTTGAAGTACTATTAATTTTATTTTTTTTAGTTCGGCTAGCTACACAAGCGGGATTTTCGTTTATTTTGCTATCCTGGTGATCCTGGCCAGGATAATGGCACAAATTTATGAAATGATTGTATCGTCATTGGTCCTTGATAACTGTGCAAAGTTTCAAATTAATCCGACGTTTTGAAGGGGGCAAAAATCACGTTCAAAGATTCAATTACATAGATAAATACATACTAAGCTAATAAAAACGTATTAAAAAGAGAGAAAATCATGTGCATCTGGATTGAGGGCCCACTTTTTGAACCCTTGCGTACCGAAATAAGATTAATAGGGAAATTAGTTAAAAATAGTAAAAACTTAAAGCAAAGGGTCATAAATTTCTTAAACGTGAATTAAAACTGTTATGATGAAATAACTTGGGCCCTCAATCCAGACGCGTGCATAAAGTGGCATAGCCTAAATCTCAGTAAGTACTATCTCTGGGTTAACAACTTTTGTTTAAGAATTTAGTTAAGAATTTCTTAAATATTTTAAGAAATTCCCAAATCTGTAAAATATAACATTACCGATTTATGGCGGCATATCTAGGGCCCTCACTTCATTATTGTTTGTACTGAGGAATCTGCAAAACATGAATATATCTGAAGAAATACATAAATACGACTTTAACATGTTTTACTTACCTACCTATGTGAATTAGTTAAAAAGAAATAAGGACACAAAACTTAATTGTTAAGAAGTAAATGAAAGGCGAATTTTACTAAAAAGTCTGAACTGAGAGCCCAATATTTTCGGCTTTATTGACTAGGCTCAACCTCATAGATTAACGCAAATTAGAATAAAAGTTTTAACTATTTCTTAATTAAATTGTAACATATCGTTCGTTCTTCTAAATGTCATACTTTAAAAGAAAATTGATTTTCAATTTTTTGTAGGAGAATTATTTGTAGGGTGACCATAATGTTCAAAGTAAGTACCTGTCCATTTTGTAAAGTGCATTCGGAAAGTCATAATATTTGCAGCTAAAAGTACTATATTCCTACTAATTACAATTTGGCTTTCCTTATTTTTAATGTAATTTCTATAAAAATAAATAAAACTAGAACATTTATTTAGCTTCAACAGTGTTTGCATAAAATGAATGGCAAACTAACCGACTAGTAGTATGTTATACATGTAAGTAGTCATCGTATCTATGGATCACTGTAGCACCAGATCAAACAAATTCATTGGCATTGTGATAAATAAAACACGATCGGTATAATTATAAAAAACTATTTACTTCACATAAATGTTACCTTAAAATAGTCTTATATCCTAAAAATACGAAATTGCGAGAGAGTAAAGTAATTTTTAGTGATGAGTGCAACTATATCACTGATTTAAAAAAAAATAATCATTTCCATTTTCGTATTCGTTTTTAGTTTTTTTTTATTTGTTTAGGCAACTTGGCTCATAAACCTTAAAGAGTAACATCACATAAATAGAAATTACATTAAAAATAAGGAAAACCAAAATGTAATGAGTAGGTATACCGTATATAGTACTTTTAGCTGCAAATTATGACTTGTCGAATGCACTTTACAAAATATACAGGTACTTTGAACATTATGGTCACTCTACAAATAATTCTCTTTCAAAAAGTTGAAAATCAATTTTCTCTTAAAGTATGACATTTAGAAGAACGAACGATATGTTACAATTTAATTAAGAAATAGTTAAAACTTTTATTCTAATTTGCGTTAATCTATGAGGTTGAGCCTAGTCAATAAAGCCGAAAATATTGGGCTCTCAGTTCAGACTTTTTAGTAAAATTCGCCTTTCATTTACTTCTTAACAATTAAGTTTTGTGTCCTTATTTCTTTTTAACTAATTCACATAGGTAGGTAAGTAAAACATGTTAAAGTCGTATTTATGTATTTCTTCAGATATATTCATGTTTTGCAGATTCCTCAGTACAAACAATAATGAAGTGAGGGCCCTAGATATGCCGCCATAAATCGGTAATGTTATATTTTACAGATTTGGGAATTTCTTAAAATATTTAAGAAATTCTTAACTAAATTCTTAAACAAAAGTTGTTAACCCAGAGATAGTACTTACTGAGATTTAGGCTATGCCACTTTATGCACGCGTCTGGATTGAGGGCCCAAGTTATTTCATCATAACAGTTTTAATTCACGTTTAAGAAATTTATGACCCTTTGCTTTAAGTTTTTACTATTTTTAACTAATTTCCCTATAAATCTTATTTCGGTACGCAAGGGTTCAAAAAGTGGGCCCTCAATCCAGATGCACATGAGAAAATCGCTATTATATGGGACTTAAACATAACATGGCCATATAAGTACTCCTATGTCGAAACCTTCGCGGATAACAGTTCGTCATATTAAGTTATTCACTTGTTTTCTTCACTATATTTTGACTCCAAAATAACAAAAACATATTTTTGATACTCACAGGTTACCCTTATCAGTACCACTTAATTGTTTTCAACCCAAATCCCAGGTAAATTATTTCAACACTATGAGGTGACAATAAGAATCATTAAAGATTTAATTTTACTCAATTAGATAATTAGTGATTACTAACGGTTACCTAATTAAAGACAGGTACAGTACACCTCATTCGTTATTTTAATATAAATACTATGGTTATTCGAAATTTAAAATCAGTATTCTTTCGGGACTTGCACAAGTAAGGTGCAGTGAGTGAGCTTTAAAAAGTAAAGTTTTATATGAATTTATAATGTAAGTGAACTGAACTGACATTCATAAAGTCTTTTGGCAGTAGTAGTCACTCACTCAGTAGACATGTTTAACATTCTGTCACTGGGTGTAGTGAATACTGCCGCAGATTGACACTTCATCACTCTTAAAAATGATAATTTCAGTCTCATAATCTCTGGAACTTCGAGTCTGGATTTGTGTCCAGTTGATGGCATTAGGCTCACCCTCTATTGCATGGGACTCGAATGGCGAAATGCGGGTGTACTATAGTTGCACCTCTGCCTCACCCTTCGCTGATTACAGGTCGTCATATTAAGTTATTCACTTGTTATCGTCACAACATTTTGACTCCAAATTAACAATAACATATTTTTGACACTCACAGGTTACCCTTATCAGTACCACTTAATTGTTTTCAACCCAAGAAAATTACTTCAACACAAGAGGTGATAATAAGAATCATTAAAGATTTAATTTTACTCAATTAGATAATTAGTGATTACTATCGGTTACCTTATTAAAGACAGGTACAATTCATTAGTTATTTTAATATAAATACTATGGTCATTCGAAATTTAAATCAGTATTCCCTCGGGACTTGCACAAGTAAGGTGCAGTGAGTGAGCTTTAAAACAATAAAGTTTTATATAAATTGCTAATTTAGTGAAGTGACAAGTTCGTGAGTTACATCTACCTAGCCTGTTCTTGACGATTTTGGTGTTGGCTTCCAGTCTAACCGGATGCAGGTGAATACAAGAATTTCTCATGGATAGTCTGCCTATTGAACTTCCAAAGCTCTGGGTAATACGATACCGCTTGGTAAGACTCAGTATTTTTATTAAGCAATATATTATTTTATCATTCACTTGTCATTACCACAATTTATTTGCTATCGGCGCATCATGTCTTTTCTTCCACCATGATAGTAAATATGAATATGAATGAATTTGAATTAAAATATTAATTTCAGTTTCATTGCTGTTTATGGATATATCATTCCAAAAAACGTTCATTTTAGCCTTTGCATCATCGTATTTGCCTCTTAGTAGTAGTAGTCACTCAGTCAGTAGACATGTTTATAATTCTGTCACTGGGTGTAGTGAATACTGCCGCTGAACACACACACTTGATGACACTACATCAACATTTATATTGAAACTGAATTGATTCTAGGCGCCAATTCCAAAAGGTAGTTTCGTCTGGAGCAAAATGCGCAAGAAACTCCAACGTAACTCTTTTAAAATAGTTATATGTGAAAACGTCATCTATCATACCGCATCTATTTCCATCATCGTGTTTGCCTCCCAGCAGTAGTAGTCACTCACTCAGTAGACATGTTTCTAATTCTGTCACTGGGTGTAATGAATACTGCCGCTGATTGACTCTTTTCATCAGCCCCAGCAGTTTTATTGCCGCTGACTGATACATCATTCTAAAAAGCGTTTATTTCAGCCTTGTCATCTTTTTGGATCATCGTATTTGTCTTTCAGTAGTAGTAGCCACTCATTCAGTAGACATGTTTATAATTCTGTCACTGGGTGTAGTGAATACTGCCGCTGAATGACACTACATCATTCTAAAAAGCGTTCATTACAGTTTTATCAACTCTTTGGGTCATCGTATTTGATTATCAGTAGTAGTAGTCACTCACTCAGTAGACAAGTTTATAATTCTGTCACTGGGTGTAGTGATAACGCCGCTGAATGACCCTACATCATTCTAAAAAGCCCTTATTTCAGTTTTATCATCTTTTCCATCATCGCATTTGTCTTTCAGTAGTAGTAGTCACTCACTCAGTAGACAAGTTTATAATTCTGTCACTGGGTGTAGTGATAACTGCCGCTGAAAAACCCTACAACATTCTAAAAAGCCCTTATTTCAGTTTAATCATCTTATCCATCATCGCATTTGTCTTTCTCTAGTAGTAGTCACTCACTCAGTAGACAAGTTTATAATTCTGTCACTGGGTGTAGTGATAACTGCCGCTGAATGACCCCACATCATTCTAAAAAGCCCTTATTTCAGTTTTATCATCTTTTCCATCATCGCATTTGTCTTTCCGTTGTAGTAGTCACTCACTCAGTAGACAAGTTTATAATTCTGTCACTGGGTGTAGTGATAACTGCCGCTGAATGACCCTACGTCATTCTAAAAGGCCCTTATTTCAGTTTTATCATCTTTTCCATCATCGCATTTGTCTTTCTCTAGTAGTAGTAACTCACTCAGTAGACAAGTTTATAATTCTGTCACTGGGTGTAGTGATAACTGCCGCTGAATGACCCTACATCATTCTAAAAAGCCCTTATTTCAGTTTTATCATCTTATCCATCATCGCATTTGTCTTTCTCTAGTAGTAGTCACTCACTTAGCAGACAAGTTTATAATTCTGTCACTGGGTGTAGTGATAACTGCCGCTGAATGACCCTACATCATTCTAAAAAGCCCTTATTTCAGTTTTATCATCTTATCCATCATCGCATTTGTCTTTCTCTAGTAGTAGTCACTCACTCAGTAGACAAGTTTATAATTCTGTCACTGGGTGTAGTGATAACTGCCGCTGAATGACCCTACATCATTCTAAAAAGCCCTTATTTCAGTTTTATCATCTTATCCATCATCGCATTTGTCTTTCTCTAGTAGTAGTCACTCACTCAGTAGACAAGTTTATAATTCTGTCACTGGGTGTAGTGATAACGCCGCTGAATGACCCTACATCATTCTAAAAAGCCCTTATTTCAGTTTTATCATCTTTTCCATCATCGCATTTGTCTTTCAGTAGTAGTAGTCACTCACTCAGTAGACAAGTTTATAATTCTGTCACTGGGTGTAGTGATAACTGCCGCTGAAAAACCCTACAACATTCTAAAAAGCCCTTATTTCAGTTTAATCATCTTATCCATCATCGCATTTGTCTTTCTCTAGTAGTAGTCACTCACTCAGTAGACAAGTTTATAATTCTGTCACTGGGTGTAGTGATAACTGCCGCTGAATGACCCCACATCATTCTAAAAAGCCCTTATTTCAGTTTTATCATCTTTTCCATCATCGCATTTGTCTTTCCGTTGTAGTAGTCACTCACTCAGTAGACAAGTTTATAATTCTGTCACTGGGTGTAGTGATAACTGCCGCTGAATGACCCTACGTCATTCTAAAAGGCCCTTATTTCAGTTTTATCATCTTTTCCATCATCGCATTTGTCTTTCTCTAGTAGTAGTAACTCACTCAGTAGACAAGTTTATAATTCTGTCACTGGGTGTAGTGATAACTGCCGCTGAATGACCCCACATCATTCTAAAAAGCCCTTATTTCAGTTTTATCATCTTTTCCATCATCGCATTTGTCTTTCCGTTGTAGTAGTCACTCACTCAGTAGACAAGTTTATAATTCTGTCACTGGGTGTAGTGATAACTGCCGCTGAATGACCCTACATCATTCTAAAAAGCCCTTATTTCAGTTTTATCATCTTATCCATCATCGCATTTGTCTTTCAGTAGTAGTAGTCACTCACTCAGTAGACAAGTTTATAATTCTGTCACTGGGTGTAGTGATAACTGCCGCTGAAAAACCCTACAACATTCTAAAAAGCCCTTATTTCAGTTTTATCATCTTATCCATCATCGCATTTGTCTTTCTCTAGTAGTAGTCACTCACTCAGTAGACAAGTTTATAATTCTGTCACTGGGTGTAGTGATAACTGCCGCTGAATGACCCCACATCATTCTAAAAAGCCCTTATTTCAGTTTTATCATCTTTTCCATCATCGCATTTGTCTTTCCGTTGTAGTAGTCACTCACTCAGTAGACAAGTTTATAATTCTGTCACTGGGTGTAGTGATAACTGCCGCTGAATGACCCTACATCATTCTAAAAAGCCCTTATTTCAGTTTTATCATCTTATCCATCATCGCATTTGTCTTTCTCTAGTAGTAGTCACTCACTTAGCAGACAAGTTTATAATTCTGTCACTGGGTGTAGTGATAACTGCCGCTGAATGACCCTACGTCATTCTAAAAGGCCCTTATTTCAGTTTTATCATCTTTTCCATCATCGCATTTGTCTTTCTCTAGTAGTAGTAACTCACTCAGTAGACAAGTTTATAATTCTGTCACTGGGTGTAGTGATAACTGCCGCTAAATGACCCTACATCATTCTAAAAAGCCCTTATTTCAGTTTTATCATCTTATCCATCATCGCATTTGTCTTTCTCTAGTAGTAGTCACTCACTTAGCAGACAAGTTTATAATTCTGTCACTGGGTGTAGTGATAACTGCCGCTGAATGACCCTACATCATTCTAAAAAGCCCTTATTTCAGTTTTATCATCTTATCCATCATCGCATTTGTCTTTCTCTAGTAGTAGTCACTCACTCAGTAGACAAGTTTATAATTCTGTCACTGGGTGTAGTGATAACTGCCGCTGAATGACCCTACATCATTCTAAAAAGCCCTTATTTCAGTTTTATCATCTTATCCATCATCGCATTTGTCTTTCTCTAGTAGTAGTCACTCACTCAGTAGACAAGTTTATAATTCTGTCACTGGGTGTAGTGATAACGCCGCTGAATGACCCTACATCATTCTAAAAAGCCCTTATTTCAGTTTTATCATCTTTTCCATCATCGCATTTGTCTTTCAGTAGTAGTAGTCACTCACTCAGTAGACAAGTTTATAATTCTGTCACTGGGTGTAGCTGCCGCTGAATGACACTTCATCACACTTAAAAATGATTAATAATATACGTTTAATCACTGGAACTTCGAGTCTGGATTTGAGTCCAGTTGATGGCATTAGGCTCACCCCCATTTGCATGGGACTCGAATGCGGATACTAAAAATGCACCTCTGCCTTACCCTTCGCTGATTACAGGCGTCATATTAAGTCATTCACTTGTTGTCGTCACAAAATTTTGACTCCAAATTAACAAAAAATTGTAAACAATTTGTAATTCTGACACTAGGTGTAGTTAATACTGCCGCTGAAGGACAATACATCATTCTCAAAAGCGTTCATTACAGGTGTATCAACTCTTTGGATCATCGTATTTGTCTCACAGTAGTAATAGTCACTCACTCAGTAGACATGTTTATAATTCTGTCACTGAGTGTAGTGAATCCTGCCGCTGAATGACACTACATCATTCTAAAAAGCGTTCATTTCTGCCTCGTCATTGTTTTGGATCATCGTATTTGATTATCAGTAGTAGTAGTCACTCACTCAGTAGACATTTTTATAATTCTGTCACTGGGTGTAGTGAATACCGCCGCTGATTGACACTTCATCACACTTAAATCTGATCATTTCAGTCTTTTAATCTCTGGAGCTTCGACTCTGGATTTGTGTCCAGTTGATGGCAATAGGCTCGCCCCATATTGCATGAGACTTAATTTACGAAATGCGGGTGTACTATAGGTGTACCACTGCCTCACCCTTCACTGATAACAAGCGTCATATTAAGTTCTTTACTTGTTATCGTCACTATGTTTTGACTCCAAATTAACAAAAACATATTTTTGACACCCACAGGTTGTCCTTATCAATAGTACTTAATTGTTTTCAACCGAAATCCCAGGTAAATTACTTCAACACTATGAGGTGACAATGAGAATCATTAGCGATTTAATTTTACTCAATTAGATAATTAGTGATTACTAACGGTTACCTAATTAAAGACAGGTACAGTACACCTCATTAGTTATTTTAATATAAATCATATGGTTATTCGACATTTAAATCAGTGTTCCCTCGGGACTTGCACAAGTAGGCTGCAGTGAGTGTTTTTGGTCCACCATAATAGTAAATATGAATATGAATGAATTTGAATTAAATTTTAATTTCAGTTTTATTTCTGTTGATGGATATATCATTCCAAAAAACGTTTATTTCAATTTTAACATCATTTTCACCATCGTATTTGTCTCCCAGTAGTAGTTGTCACTCACTCAGTAGACAAGTTTGTAATTCTGTCACTGGGTGTAGTGATAACTGCCGCTGAATGACTTTTTTCATCAGACCCAGCAAAAACTTGTAGGCAATGTAATTTACTTTGCCGACATTACACGTAATATTTTTGTCGCTTTGAGACAGTTGTCACTCACTCAGAAGACATGCTTACCATTCTGTCACTGGGGATTTGATAACTGCTACAAAGTGATTCCGGTCGTCTTTGTATTTTCCCCATAATATTTTTTTGTTTAATTTTTTGTCATACCGATCGTCTCCGTATTTTTTACATTTTATTTTCTTTCCAGTTGTCTTTCAGTAGTAGTAGGAGTCACTCACTCAGTAGACAGGTTTATAATTCTGTCACTGGGTGTAGTGAATATTGCCGCAGATTGATACTACATCATTTTAGGAAGCGGTCAAGTCAGTTTTATGATCTTTTTGGATCATCGCATTTGTCTCTCAGTAGTAGTAGTCACTCACTCAGAAGACATGTTTATAATTCTGTCACTGGGTGTAGTGATAACTGCCACTGAATGACATTTACCATCATTCTACATTTTAATACTTCCTATCAGTTTCCAGTGTATTTAACTTTCAGCAGTAGTGATCAGTGATCACTCACCCTGTTGACTTTCATAACGTCTTTTGGCAGTAGTAGCCACTCATTCAGTAGACATGTTTATAATTCTGTCACTGGGTGTAGTGATTACTGCCACAGATTGACACTACATCATACTAAAAAGCGTTCATTTCAGTTTTTATCATCTCTTTGGATCATCGTATTTTTCTCTCAGTACTAGTAGTCAGTCACTCAGTAGACATGTTTATAATTCTGTCACTGGGTGTAGTGAATACTGCCGCTGAATGACACTTCATCACACTTAAAAATGATAATTTCAGTCTTAAAATCTCTGGAACTTCGATTCTGGATTTTTGTACAGTTGGTGGCATTGGCTATTACATGGGACGCGAATGGCGAAATGCGGATGTACCAAAGGGTTCTCTATTGTGTGACCTAACTTTTTTATCCACAATCTAAAGAGCCATAATTTTTTTTCTCCTAATCATCATTTGTCCGAATGATAACTTGCCCGAACTAAATGTCACATAATATCTCATGCTATAAAATTTAAATCCCTAAATACAATATGCCCTAAATCAGTTTGTCATAAATATTACTATCAATAATATACAAAAGACTTAAAACTGTTTTCCATAAAAGTTATAAATTCTAAATTCAAATTATTTTATCTTATACCTTTAAACGAGCAATTCTTGTATATATGTATATATATAATCTGAATCTCGGAAACGGCTCCAACGATTTTCAGTATACAGGGGGTTTCGGGGGCGGTAAATCGATCTAGCTAGGATTCACTTTTATAAAATGTCGTTTTATTCGTGTTTTCACCAATTTCATCGATAATCAACTCGCACATAAACTTATTATTTTAAACACAATTTACCAAAAAATACCGAGCAAAGCTCGGTCAACCAGATATTGTTTATTTATCCTAATTATATTTTTAAAACAAATTTGCATTACGGAGTTCATTAAGAATTTAATTATTTTATCAAATGCAACTGATACCATACATAAATTGTAAAGATACAAAAGCGTTATGGCATTTATCAAGGCCTGTTATAGCGCTGCATGTATTATCAGTATCACTCAGTAATTATATCACTCAATAAAACAGGTGATTGTGAACATGTGATTTTATTTCCCTCTAAGAAACATGCAAACAAGCATACACCATGCATGCAGCATACATGCAAGCAAGCAACATGCAATCGAGCATGCAAGCAAGCATGCAAGCAAGCATGCAGCATGCAAGCGAGCATGCATGCAAGCAGACAAGCAGCATGCAAGCAAGCATGGAGTATGCAAGCGAGCATGCATCATGCAGCAGGCATGGTTTCTGTCACGGCTCCGGCACTGCGGGGCTTAGGCGGTCCCACGTGAGCTTATCGTCGCAGACGGTTTAACGATCACCACCGCAGCTTTGTCTTGCTGGCCGGCTAGCCGGCCAGCCTCAGCAGCGGCGGCGAGCGTTACAACCACCTGCTCCTCAGCTCGCGGGCCGCCTCGCCCCTCCGCGCCTACGCGATTTTAAATTACACTCTAGGGGTAGGGCAGACAAGACTACGTGGAGTCGGATTTACAGCGATTCGTTTCTGTCACTAAAACCTAACTTGTAGCATTTTTTTACTACTAACGATTTTATTATAAATGAACATTCGGCATAATACACTTTTTATAATACAATAATTAGGACATATGACTTTATGACATGCAAAATTAGGAGATTTAATGATTATAGTATTTGATATTATGACAGAATAGTTTTAGAAGCAAAGTTAATTATGTAAAACAAAATTTCGACTTTTTGAATATTATGGTTACTGCCGTTTATAGCTAACGTGTTATGGATAATGATTTTCGGACAAACAATTTTAGGAGAAGAAAGGGAGTACCGTACCAAAGGTGTACCTCTGCCTCACCCTCCACTGATATCAAGCGTCATATTAAGATATTCACTTGTTATCGCCACATGTTTACTCCAAATTAACAAAAACATATTTTTGACACCCACATGTTGCACTTATCAGTACCACTTAATTGTTTTCAAACCAAATCCCAGGTATACTTCAACACTATGAGGTGACAAAAAGAATCATTAGCGATATAATTTTACTCAATTAGACAATTAGTAATTACTAACGGTTACCTAATTAAAGACAGGTACAGTACAACTCATTAGTTATTTGAATATAAATACTATGGTTATTCCGAATTTTAAATCAGTATTTCCTCAGGACTTGCACAAGTATGTTCCAGTGAGTGAGCTTTTAAAAAGCAAAGTTTTATATGAATTGATGTTTTAGTGAAGTGTCAAGTTCGTGAGTTTCATCTACCTAACCTTTTTTTGACGATGTTAGTGTTGGCTTCCAGTATAACCAGATGCAAGTGAATACAAGAATTTCTCATGGATAGACTGCCTATCGAACCTCCAAAGCTCAGGGTAATATGAAACCCCTTGGTAAGACTCATTATTTTTATAAAAATACTAGCTTCTGCCCGCGACTTCGTCCGCGTCAAATTTTTGCTACCCTGATCCTTCCCGTCGCATCGATTTGCCTGCTAGTTTTCGTCAATTTTTCGTTGCTGCTCGCTCCTTTTCAGTTATAGTGAGTCAACCTTAAAAGATAGACATATTCTCTCGCGGACTTTTTTTTAGAACTTTTTAAAAGGAACAATTCCGTCATACATGATTTTTGCGTTACTTTAACCGTTTACGCAGCGCACGCAACGGAAACTCTCAAAAGGAATAAATTTTCCCCGTTTTTGCAACATTTTTCATTACTGCTCCTCTTAGTTGTAGCGTGATGTTACATAGCCTATAGCCTCCCTCGATAAATAGGCTACCCAACACAAAAATAATTTTTCAATTCGGACCATTAGTTCTTGAGATTAGCGCGTTCAATCTAACAAACAAACAAACTCTTCAGCTTTATAATATAAAGTATAGATTATTTTATCATTCTCCTGTCATAACCACAATTTATTAGTGGCCGGCGAAACATCTCTTTTCGTCCACCATAGTAAATATGAATATGAATGAATTTGAATTAAAATATTAATTTCAGTATTATTGCTGTTGATAGATATATCATTCCAAAAAACTTTCATTTCAGTTATACCATCTTTTTCTATTTTCTAAGGGACTTACTAGAGAATAGGCAGCAGCATTCTCTATGCATTTTACCACCATACTGCGATCGCCAACCCGCCCGCCAAGCGTGGCGATTATGGCAAAGCCCCCTAAATTGGGGGTGGCCTAAGTCCAGTAGTGGACGTCTTACGGCTGAAATGATGATGATGATCGTTTTCTATCATCGTATTTGTCTCTCAGTAGTAGTAGTCACTCACTTAGTAGACATGTTTATAATTCTGTCACTGGGTGTAGTGAATACTGCCGCTGATTGAATCTTCATAATTCAAAAAAGCGTTCATTTCAGCCTCATCATCTTTTTGGATCATTGTATGTCTCTCAGTAGTAGTAGTCACTCACTCAGTAGACATGTTTATAATTCTGTCACTGGTTGTAGTGAATACTGCCGCTGATTGACACTTCATCACACTTAAAAATGATAATTCCAATCTTAAAATATCTGGAACTTCGAGTCTGGATTTGTGTCCAGTTGATAGCTTAGGCGGGTGACCCTTTGCATGGGAATCAAATGGGGAAATGCTGATGTACTAAAGGCGTCTCTGCCTCACCCTTCACTGATAACAGGTCGTCATATAAAGTTATTCACTTGGTATCGTCACAACATTTTGACTCCAAATTAACAAAAACATATTTTTGACACGTACAAGTTGCCCTTATCAGTACCACTTAATTGTTTTCAACCCAAATCGCAGGTAAATTACTTCAATACTATGAGGTGACAATAATAATCATTAAAGATTTAATTTTACTCAATTAGACAATTAGTGATTAGTAACGGTTACCTAATTAAAGATAGGTACGGTACACCCCATCAGTTATTTTAATATAAATACTATGGTTATTCGAAATTTAAAACCAGTATTCTTTCGGGACTTGTACAAGTAAGGTGCAGTGAGTGAGCTTTAAAAAAGTAAAGTTTTATATGAATTTATAATTTAAGTGAAGTGTCAAGTTCGTGAGTTTCATCTACCTTGCCTTTTCCAGTCTAACTTGATGCAGCTGAATACAAGAATTTCTCTGCCTATCGAACCTCCAAAGCTCAGGGTAACACGATACCCCTTGGTAAGACTCATTATTTTTATAAAATTATTACTTTATCATTCTCTTGACATTACCACAATTTCTTTGTCGTCGGCGCAACATGTCTTTTCTTCCACCATAATAGTGAATTATGTATTAATTAGATTTCAGTGACTGTCATAACATTGTTGAATTATAATATTAATTTCAGTTTTATTGCCGCTGACTGATACATCATTCTAAAAAGCGTTTATTTCAGCCTTGTCAACTCTTTGGGTCATCGTATTTGTCTTTCAGTAGTAGTAGTCACTCATTCAGTAGACATGTTTATAATTCTGTCACTGGGTGTAGTGAATACTGCCGCTGAATGACACTACATCATTCTAAAAAGCGTTCATTACAGTTTTATCAACTCTTTGGGTCATCGTATTTGTCTCACAGTAGTAGTAGTCACTCATTCAGTAGACATGTTTAAAATTCTGTCACTGGGTGTAGTGATAACTCCTGCTGAGCGACGACTGTCATCACATTCAATCCAACATTTTATCATTTCGAGACCGTTGTCAGTCACTCAGTAGACATGTTGATCATGCTGTCACTGGGAGTTTGATGACTATCGCAAATTGATACGAATCATCACATTCTCATTGTTTTACTATAATTACTTAGTGCATCTTTCAGTAACAGTAATCACTCACTCAGGAGACAGGTTGAAATAATTGTCACTGGTTGTAGCGAATACTGCCGCTGATTGCCTCTTGTCATCAGACCCAGCAAAAAATTGTATTGTGTGGGAATTTGATGACTGTTGCCCAGTTATATAAGGTGTATCTATTCATACACGAAGTATTTTAAGAGGTACATCTGTAGGTGGTAAAGAAGCTATAGAAGCAAAAAGAAAATGTTTATCTAAGCGTTTTTGAATTTTCGTAATTATTATAATTTTAAAACTGCTTGAGACGTTTTGCATAAAACCTTTACTCCAAATTCTATGAATGGCCCATGGCATGACGCTGCGAGGGCCGCGACCGGACGGCACGAGCATGGCCGCGGTGTCTCGGGCCGTAAAAAGTAAGAAGGAGTCAGTATTTCTTATGTGCGTCAAATAATTTATAATATTAAATTTTGAAAAAAATACATTTAGAGAAAAAAAAATCTCGTTGCTGTAGCTTCTTTACCACCTACAGGTGTACCTCCTAAAATATTTCGTGTATGAATAGATACACCTTATATAGATCGGGTCCGTGTTTTTTACATTTTATTTTCTTTCTAGTCGCCATTCAGTAGTAGTAGTCACTCACTCAGTAGACATGTTTATGATTCTGTCACTGGGTATAGTGATAGCTGCCGCTCGATTGCCAATTTACATCGTCCTAACAGCGTCCAGTTCAATTCATCTTCTTGAATCACCGTGTTTGTTAATCAGTAATAGTAATCATTCACTCAATAGACATGCTCATAGTTCTGTCACTAGGTAAAGTGATAACTGTCACTGATTGACAATTCATCACACTTAAATCTGACAATTTCACTCTTATAATCTCTGGACCTTCGAATCAGGATTTGTGTCCAGTTGATGGGATTAGGCTCACCCTATAATGCATGGGACTCCAATGCCGAAATGCGGATGTAATAAAGGTGCACCTCCGCCTCACCCTTCGCTAATTACAGGCGTCATATAAAGTTATTCACTTATTATCGTCACAACATTATGACTCCCAATTAGCAAAAACATATTTTTGACCCCCACAGGTTACCCTTATCAATACCACTTAATTGTTTTCAAACCAAATCCCAGGAGCATTACTTCAACACTATTAGGTGACAAAAAGAATCATTTAGCGATTTAATTTTACTCAATTAGACAATTAGTAATTACTAACGGTTACCTAATTAAAGAAAGGTACAGTACACCTCATTACTTATATTAATATAAATACTATGGTTATTCGACATTTAAATCAATATTCCCTCGGGACTTGCACAAGTAAGGTGCAGTGAGTGAGCTTTTAAAAAATCTTATTTATTTTAAGTGATAATTTGATGAAGTGTCAAGTTCGTGAGTTACATCTACCTAGCTTGTTCTTGACGATGTTGGTGTCGGCTTCCAGTCTAACTTGATGCAGCTGAATACCAGAACCTTAGATGGAGAGAGTGCCTATCGAACCTCCAAAGCTCAGGGTAATACGATACCCCTTGGTAAGACTCAGTGTTTTTTTTTAAATATTATTTTATCATTCACTTGTCGTTACCACAATTTATTTGTGGTCGGCGCATCATGTCTTTTCGACCACGCTAATAGTAAATATGTATAAATTAAATTTGAGTGACTGTCATAACTGCCCTTGACTGACACTACATCTTTCTAAAAGCGTTCATTATAGTTTTATCATCTCTTTGGATCATCGTATTTGTTTCTCAGTAGACGTAGTCACTCACTCAGTAGACATGTTTGTAATTCTGTCACTGGGTGTAGTGAATACTGCCGCTGAATGACACTACATCAACATTTATACTGAAATTGAAATAATTCTAGTCACCTGTTCCAAAAGGTTGTTTCGTCTCCAACAGAATTCGCAAGAAACTCCACTGTAACTCTTTTAAAAAATGTGAAAACGTCATCTAATATACCACATCTATTTCCATCATCATGTTTGCCTCTCAGCAGTAGTAGACACTCACTCAGCAGACCTGTTTATAATTCTGTCACTGGGTGTAATGATAACTGCCGCTTTGACATTTCTTCATTCTAAAAGCGTTCATTTTAGCCACATCATTTTTTGGATCATCGTATTTTGCTCTCAATAGTAGTAGTCACTCACTCAGTAGACATGTTTATAATTATGTCACTGGGTGTAGTGAATACTGCCGCCGATTGACACTTCATCACACTTAAATCTGACAATTTCAGTCTTATAATCTCTGGAACTTCAAGTCTGGATTTGTATCCAGTTGATGAGATTAGGCTCATCCTATATTGCATAGGACTCGAATGGTGAAATGCGGATGTAATAAAGGTGCACCTCCGCCTCACCCTTCGCTGATTACAGGCGTCACATTAAGGTATTCACTCTTTCGTCACTATATTTTGACTCCAAATGTACAAAAACATATTTTTGACACTCACAGGTTGCCCTTATCAATACCACTAAATTGTTTTCAACCCAAATCCCAGGTAAATTACTTCAACACTATGAGGTGACAATAAGAATCTTTAGCGATTTAATTTTACTCAATTAGACAATGGTGCCGATTCTGTTGTACACGAACTAAACTATCTCTAAAATTCCTTACTTTTGGCTATGTGAATTGTAACGCTATTCTGCAAGGAAAAATCTCTAAATTTAAAAACTATTTTGACACGACTAAAATCGAATTTGACAATCGCGACTCAGCGTGGTATTTTTTTTTCTTTTGTTTTCGCAACGTTTACTGGACGTGTTTTATATGGAATTTTAAACTTTTGTTTGAAAAATATAAAAAAAATGTTACCCACGTGTTGATATTTAAATGTTCCGGGGTGTACTAAGGGGGTCGAAAATTTCATTATTTTTGCGATAGGACACGCCATTTTCAAGATATAAGCAAAAAGAAAATAAAAAATACAGAACTGTTTTTGCACGTGAAGGCAAGGCGTTGTTGAGAATTTTAGTTCATGACCACTAGTTTTATTCCACACCTTTTTAATCGCGCTTAAAAATAGTCAGATTTAGTTAAAATAAATTATTATAGTCAAAATTTTTGGTGAAAACCGGCAAACTCAGAATAGCAAAATTGACATTTTCACTAAACTAATAACTCAATGCAATCTTAGTGCTGTCAAACTAAAATATAATTAAGTTAAGTCACTTTAGTCTATTTCAGAATAGGAAATCGTCGTTTGACAGGAATAAACCAAATTTTAGTGATTTTTAGTTTAGTTTAGAGAATTTTGTAACAACAGAATCGGCACCAATTAGTGATTAGTAACGGTTACCTAATTAAAGACAGGTACGGTACACCCCATCAGTTATTTTAATATAAATACTATGGTTATTCGAAATTTAAAATCAGTATTCTTTCGGGACTTGCAAAAGTAAGGGGCAGTGAGTGAGCTTTAAAAAAGTAAAGTTTTATATGAATTTATAATTTAAGTGAAGTGTCAAGTTCGTGAGTTTCATCTACCTTGCCTTTTCCAGTCTAACTGGATGCAGCTGAATACAAGAATTTCTCTGCCTATCGAACCTCCAAAGCTCAGGGTAACACGATACCCCTTGGTAAGACTCATTATTTTTATAAAATTATTACTTTATCATTCTCTTGACATTACCACAATTTCTTTGTCGTCGGCGCAACATGTCTTTTCTTCCACCATAATAGTGAATTATGTATTAATTAGATTTCATTGACTGTCATAACATTGTTGAATTATAATATTAATTTCAGTTTTATTGCCGCTGACTGATACATCATTCTAAAAAGCGTTTATTTCAGCCTTGTCAACTCTTTGGGTCATCGTATTTGTCTTTCAGTAGTAGTAGTCACTCATTCAGTAGACATGTTTATAATTCTGTCACTGGGTGTAGTGAATACTGCCGCTGAATGACACTACATCATTCTAAAAAGCGTTCATTACAGTTTTATCAACTCTTTGGGTCATCGTATTTGTCTCACAGTAGTAGTAGTCACTCATTCATTAGACATGTTTATAATTCTGTCACTGGGTGTAGTGAATACTGCCGCTGAATGACACTACATCATTCTAAAAAGCGTTCATTACAGTTTTATCAACTCTTTGGGTCATCGTATTTGTCTCACAGTAGTAGTAATCACTCATTCAGTAGACATGTTTAAAATTCTGTCACTGGGTGTAGTGATAACTCCTGCTGAGCGACGAGTGTCATCACATTCAATCCAACATTTTATCATTTCGAGACCGTTGTCAATCACTCAGTAGACATGTTGATCATGCTGTCACTGGGAGTTTGATGACTATCGCGAATTGATACGAATCATCACATTCTCATTGTTTAACTATAATTACTTAATGCATCTTTTAGTAACAGTAATCACTCACTCAGGAGACAGGTTGAAATAATTGTCACTGGTTGTAGTGAAAACTGCCGCTGATTGCCTCTTGTCATCAGACCCAGCAAATATTGTATTGTGTGGGAATTAGATGACTGTTGCCCAGTTATATAAGGTGTATCTATTCATACACGAAGTATTTTAAGAGGTACACCTGTAGGTGGTAAAGATGCTACAGCAACGAAAAATTTTTTTTAATTCTGTCACTGGGTGTAGTGAACACTGCCGCTGAATGACACTACATGAACATTTATACTGAAATTGAATTGATCCTAGTCGCCTATTCCAAAAGGTGGTTTCGTCTGCAACAGAATGCGCAAGAAACTCCACCGTAACTCTTTTAAAAATACTTATATGTGCAAACGTCATATACCATGCCACATCTATTTCTATCGTCGTGTTTGCCTCCCAGCAGTAGTAGTCACTCACTCAGTAGACATGTTGATAATTCTGTCACTGGGTGCAGTGATAACTGCCGCTCGACTGCCACTTTACATCGTCCTAAAAGCGTCCATTTCAAAGTATCTTGCATCATCGTGTTTGTCTATCAGTAGGAGTAATCACTCACTCAGTAGACATGTTTATAATTCTGTCACTGGGTGTAGTGAATACTCCAACTGAATGACACTTCATCACACTTAAAAATGATAATTTCAGTCTTAAGATCTCTGGAACTTCGAATCTGGATTTTTGTACAGTTGATGGCATTGGCTATTACATGGGACGCGAAAGGCGAAATGCGGATGTACCAAAGGTGTACCTCTGCCTCACCCTCCACTGATATCAAGCGTCATATTAAGATATTCACTTGTTATCGCCACATGTTTACTCCAAATTAACAAAAACATATTTCTGACACTCACATGTTGCACTTATCAGTACCACTTAATTGTTTACAAACCAAATCCCAGGTACATTACTTCAACACTATGAGGTGACAAAAAGAATCATTAGCGATTTAATTTTACTCAATTAGTCAATTAGTAATTACTAACGCTTACCTAATTAAAGACAGGTACAGTGCACCTCATTAGTTATTTTAATATAAATACTATGGTTCTTCCGAATTTTAAATCAGTATTCCCTCGGGACTTGCATAAGTAAGGTGCAGTGAGTGAGCTTTAAAAAAGCAAAGTTTAATATGAATTGATAATTTAGTGAATTGTCAATTTCGTGAGTTTCATCTACCTAGCCTTTTCTTGACGATGTTGGTGTCGGCTTCCAGACTAACTTGATGCAACTGAATACAAGAATTTCTCATGGATAGACTGCCTATCCATTCTCCACAACTCACGGTACGGACGATAGCCATTGGTAAGACTCATTATTTTTATTAAAAACATAATTTTATCATTCTCAGGTCATTAGTAAAATTTATTTGTGCTCGGCGCATCATGTCTTTTCTTCCACCATAGTAGTAAATATGAATATGAATGAATTTGAATTAAAATATTAATTTCAGTTTTATTGCCGCTGACTGATACTTCATTCTAAAAAGCGTTTATTTCAGCCTTGTCATCTTTTTGTATCATCGTATTTGTCTCTCAGTAGTAGTAGTCACTCACTCAATAGACATGTTATTAATTCTGTCACTGGGTGTAGTGAATACTGCCGCTGAATGACTTTTTTCATCAGACCCAGCAAAAAATTGTAGGCGATGTAATTTACTTTGCCAACATTGCACATAATATTTTTGTCGCTTTGAGACAGTTGTCACTCACTCAGAAGACTTGTTTACCATTCTGTCACTGGAAATTTGATGACTGCTGCAAAGTGATACCGATCGTCTTTGTATTTTCCCCATAATATTTATTTGTTTAATTTTTTGTCATACCGATCGTCTCCGTGTTTTTTACATTTTATTTTCTTTCCAGTCGTCTTTCAGTAGTAGTAGTCACTCACTCAGTAGACATGTTTATAATTCTGTCACTGGGTGTAGTGATAACTGCCACCGACAGACCCTACATCATTCCAAAAAGCGTTCTTTCAGTTTTATTATCTTTTTGGATCCTCATTTCTGTCTTTGAGTAGTAGTCGTCACTCACTCATTAGACAAATTTATAATTCTGTCACTGGGTGTAATGAATACTGCCCTTGAATGAGACTGCATCTTTCTAAAAAGCGTTCATTATAGTTTTATCATCTCTTTGGACCATCGTTTTTGTATCTCAGTAGTAGTAGTCACTCACTCAGTCGAGAAGTTTATAATTCTGTCACTGGCAGTAGTGAATACTGCCGCTGAATGACACTTCATCACACTTAAAAAGGATAATTTCAGTCTTATAATCTCTGGAACTTCGAGTCTAGATTTGTGTCCAGTTGATGGCATTGGCTATTACATGGGACTCGAATGGCGAAATGCGGATGTACCAAAGGTGCACCTCTGTCTCACCCTCTACTAATTACAGGTCTTCATATTAAGTTATTCACTTGTTATCGTCACAACATTTTGACTCCAAATTAACAAAAAAACATATTTATGACACTCACACGTTGTCCTTATCAATACCACTTAATTGTTTTCAACCCAAAGCCCAGGTAAATTGCTTCAACACTAAGAGGTGACAATAAGAATCATTAAGAATTTAATTTTACTCAATTAGATAATTAGTGATTACTAGCGGTTATCTAATTAAAGACAGGTACAATTCATTACCTATTTTAATATAAATACTATGGTTATTCGGCATTTAAATCAGTATTCCCTCAGGACTTGCACAAGTGAGGTGCAGTGAGTGAGCTTTTAACAACTCTTATTTATATAAAGTGATAATTAAGTGAAGTGTTAAGTTCATGTGTTTCATCTACTTAGCCTTTTCTTGACGATGTTGGTGTCGGCTTCCAGTCTAACTTGATGCAGCTAAATACCAGTATCCTCAGTATCAGTACATGGGGAAACTGCCTATCGAATCTCCACAACTAAGGTAAGGACGATACCCATTGGTAAGACTCATTATTGTTATAAAAATATTACTTTATCATTCTCTGGGTGTAGTGAATACTGCCGCACATTGACACTACATCAACATTTATATAGAAATTGAATTGATTCTAGTTGCCCATTCCAAAACGTAGTTTCTTCTGAAGCAGAATTCGCAAGAAACTCCACCGTAACTGTTTTAAAAATAGTTTTATGTGACAACGTCATCTATCATACCACATCTATTCCCATTATCGTGTTTGTCTCCCAGCAGTAGTAGCCACTCACTCAGTAGACATGTTTATAATTCTGTCACTGGGTGTAGTGAATACTGCCGCTGAGTGACTCTTTTCATCAGACCCAGTAAAAAATTGTAGGCGATGTAATTTACTTTGCGAACATTTCACGTAATATTTTTGTCGCTTTGAAACAGTTGTCACTCACTCAGAAGACATGTTTACCATTCTGTCACTGGTAATTTGATGACTGCTGCCGAGTGTTACCGATCGTCTTTGTATTTTCCACATAATGTTTTTTGGCATTTTTTTTTGTCATACATGTCGTCTCCGTCTTTTTCATATTTTATTTTCTTTCCAATCGTCTCTCAGCAGTAGTAGTCACTCGCTCAGTAGACATGTTTATAATTTTGTCACTGGGTGTAGTGAATTCTGCCCTTGACTGACACTGCGTCATTGTAAAAAAAGTTCATTTCAGTTTTATCATCTCTTTGCATCACCGCATTTGTCTCTCAGTAGCCGTAGTCACTCACTCAGTAGACATGTTTATAATTATGTCACTGGGTATAGTGAATACTGCTGCTGATTGACACTTCATCATACTTAAAAATAATCTTTTTAGTCTTATAATCTCTGGAACTTCGAGTCTAGATTTGTGTCCAGTTGATGGCATTAGGATCACTTCCTATTGCATGAAACTCGAATGGCGAAATGCGGGTGTACTATAGGTGCACCTCTGCCAACCTTCGGGGATTACAGGTCAGTATATTAAGTTATTCACCTGTTATCGTCACTATATTTTGACTCCAAATTCACAAAAACCTATTTTTGACACTCACAGATTGCCCTTATCAATAATACTTAATTGTTTTCAACCTAAATTCCAGGTAAATTTCTTCAACACTATGAGGTGACAATAAGAATCATTAGCGATTTAATGTTACTTAATTAGTGATTACTAACGGTTACCTAATTAAAGACAGGTACATCTCATTAGTTATTTTAATAAAAATAACTATGGTCATTCGGAATTTTCAATCAGTATTCCCCCGGGACTTGCACAAGTAAGATACAGTGAGAGCTTTAAAAGCATTTTTTTTTAATACAAATTGATCATTAGTGAAGTGTCAAGTTCGTGACTTTAGCCTTTTCTTGACGATGTTGGTGTCGGCTTCCAGTCTAACTGGACGCAGCTGAATACCAGAATTTCTCATGGACAGAATGCCTATCCATTCTCCACAACTCACGGTAAGGACGATAGCCATTGGTAAGAGTCTTTATTTTTATACAAATATTACTTTATCATTCTCTTGACATTCCCACAATTTATTTGAGGTCGGCGCATCATGTCTTTTCGTCCACGATAATAGTAAATATGTATAAATTAAATTTGAGTGTCTGTCATAACTGCCCTTGACTGACACTACATCTTTCTAAAAAGCGTTCATTTTAGTTTTATCATCTCTTTGGATCATCGTATTTGTTTTTCAGTAGAAGTAGTCACTCACTCAGTAGACATGTTTGTAATTCTGTCACTGGGTGTAGTGAATACTGCCGCTGAATGACACTACATCATTCTAAAATGCGTTGATTTCAGCCTGAATATAGTTTTGGATCATCGTATTTGTCTCTGAGTAGTAGTAGTCACTCACTCAGTTGACATGTTTATAATTCTGTCACTGGGTGTAGTGAATACTGCCGCTGAATGACACTACATCGTTCTATAAAGCATCAATTTCAGCCGTATCATAGATTTGGATCATCGTATTTGTCCTTCAAAAGTAGTAGTCACTCACTCAGTAGACATGTTTATAATTCTGTCACTGGGTGTAGTGAATACTACCGCTGATTGACACTACAACTTTATAAAAAGCGTTAATTTCAAAGTATCATCTTGCATCATCGTGTTTGTTTATCAGTAGTAGTAGTCACTCACTCAGTAGACATGTTTCTCATTCTGTCACTGGGTGTAGTGAATACTGGCGCTGAATGACACTACATCGTTCTATAAAGCATCCGTTTCAGACTTATCATAGATCTGGATCACCGTATTTGTCTCTCAGTAGTAGTAGTCACTCACTCAGTAAACATGTTTACGTATCTGTCACTGGGTGTGGCGAAAACTGCAGCTGAATGGCACGTGTCCTCATGATTATCCATTTGTTAATTTATCCTACAGTTATTTTCAGTGATTTTTAGTTACTTTGCGGCAGTTGTCACTCATTCAGTAGTCATGTTTATAATTCTGTCACTGGGAGCGTGATGACTGCCTTCAAATGATTTCATCAACACTATTTATTAATCATCTTGTATTATTTGCATATAAATTTTACCACTGGAACTTTTTTTATATTAACTTATGATGAGTAGCTTGTGTGGATTCTTAGAATAGCTTTTAATTTTTCAGACTATAACTAATTAAATTACAATTAAAATTGCAACATAATACCCAATGTGAATATTAAAATGTATTTACTAATCACTTATTGTCAACTAATTAGCGAAAGGTAGATCTCATTACTATTTTAAATACAAATAGGTATGCGTTCTCGAATTTAAATCAGTTTCAACGAGTAACTTGCACAGTTTTCAATTAGTAAGTAGTACAATTAAGTAGTGATGTGACAGGATAAGTGTGTTCCTGTTATTGTGATTGCTTTAGTAAGCCGTGAGAAACCGGAGTAAAGACTAAACTGGAAAGGTAAATGTATTTTTACTTCCTATATTATTTATTTCAAGTTGGCCTTTAAAACGCAATTATGATTGTCAAAATTTACAAGAAAATTGATTTGATTCTAGGTGCCCTTCACAAAAGGTTTTCAAAATTATGTCACTTAGTAGTAGTCACTCACTCAGGAGACATGTCTAAGTATATTCTGTCACTGGGTGCAGTGAATACTGCCGCGGACGGATACTGTTCATCATACGTAATGACAATTTGGTTTGACGTGATTCAATTATAGGTTGAATCATATATGAGTCTCTTAACAATAGTTGTCTCTCACTCAGTAGACATGTTTATGTATTGTGTCACTGGGAGTTTGATGACTGCTGTTTATCATCGCAATTTTATTGTTCTTCGTTTACCTTTCAGTAGTAGTGATCACTCATTCAGTAGACATATTTATAAATTCTGTCACTGGGTGTAGTGATAACTGCCGCTGTGAGCTACTATCATGCCGCTTTATACTATTATTTGCATAATATTTTGTAGAAATCATCAATGTTTATATCGAGTTTGTTAGCAATAGTAGTCACTCACTCAGTAGACATGTTTATGATTCTGTCACTGGTTGTAGTGAATACTATCGCTGGCTGACGCTGACCATCCCTACATTGGACCAATTTTATTTTACTTTTGTTTTAACTCTATGTTAGACAATCAGTAGTAGTTGTCAGTCACTCAGTAGACATGTCAATAATTCTGTCACTGGGAGCGTGATGACTGCTGCTGAATGATACATTCACCATCAAGCACAGAAAGTCAAATATCGAGCGTAGTTTTAACCCAAAAAATTATAAATTGTAGTTTCTCACATAGCAGTAGTAGTCACTCACTCAGTAGACATGTTTTTATTCTGTCACTGGGTGCAGTGAATACTGCCCCTCTGAGAAGCTTTACATCATTTTTTACAAAATAATTTTGCTATATCACCAACTTTTATATCGACTCTGTCAGCAATAGTAGTCACTCACTCAGTAGGCATGTTTATAAATTCTGTCACTGGGTGCAGTGATAACTACCGCTGACTGACGCTGACCATCAGTACATCACACCGTTGTCATTTTACTTTAATTTTAACGCTATGTTACAGACAATCAGTAGTAGTTATCAGTCCCTCAGTAGACATGTTTGTAATTCTGTCACTGGGAGCATGATGACTGCTGCTGAATGATACATTCACCATCAAGCAAGCGAAGGAAGTCAAATATTGTGCTGAATTTTATTTAATCATTTTTTTTAGTTTCATTACTTTATGTGTAGCTTTTTACAAGCATAATTGCATGTTTATTTATCCTAAAAAAAGTTATTTCTCACACAGCAGTAGTAGTTACTCACTCAGTAGACATGTTTATGGATTCTGTCACCGGGTGTAGTGAATACTACTGCTATGAGCAATATTCGCCATTATTTTGAACGAAAATGAAATGTTTATCACTCTCTCCCAATGGAACAACTAATGTACTCTCTCAATGTCTCTCTCTGTCTCATAACAATAGTTTTCACTCACTCAGTAAACATTTTTGATATTCCGTCACTGGGAGTTCGTTGACTGCTGTTAATAGAGTTGATTACTATCACACTTTATCTAATTATTATTGCAGCATTTTTTTTTAAATTTTCTCTCAGTAGCAGTAATTACTTAGTCAGTAGACATGTATAATTCTGTCACTGGGTGTAGTGATGACTGCAGCTGTGAGATGACAGGCCTGTTGGTCTAGTGGTTAGTGACCCTGACTGCTATGCCGGAGGTCGTGGGTTCGATTCCCACCCAGGACAAATGTTTGTGTGATGAGCACGACCATTTGTTCTGTGTCTGGGTGTAATTTATCTATAATATGTATGTATTTAGAAATATATACGTATGTTTATCAGTTGTCTAGTACCCATAACACAAGCTCTGCTTAGCTTGGGACTAGATGGCGTTGTGTGATAATTGTGGAATATTATTATTATTTATTATTTAGATAGTTCTCACCATTATTTGTATGTCATTGTGGAGTACTTATCAATGATTTAAATTAAGTCTCTTCGCAATCGTTGTAACTCACTCAGTAGACATGCTGTTCATTCTGCCATTGGGTATGGTAATAACTGACGCAGATTAAATAATTTGTTTTTAATTTTTTTTCATCATTATCGTCTTGTTTAAACATTCACTAGTAGTCACTCACTCGGTAGACATGTTCATTATTCTGTCACTGGGTGTAGTGAATACTGCCGCTGACTGACGCTGACCGTCACTTCATCTATTGACCGTCATTTTTATACTATTTTTTATTTTGATTAATATAAAACCTTTTTTAGCCGGTAAATTACTCAGTAGTAGTTGCCACTCACTCAGTAGACCTGTTTGAATTCTGTCACTGGGAACGTGATGACTGTTGCTGAGTGATATAGTCACCATTAAGCAAAAGAGTCAAATATCGTGTTGTATGTTATTAAATGAGTTCTTTTTCGTTCTGGTTTTAGCATCACTTTAGTTTTTAGTTTTTTACCATTCGTCGATCCTACAACGTTACAAATGTTAGCTTCTCACTCTTAGCAGTAGTGGTCACTCACTCAGAAGACATGTTTGTTATTCTGTCACTGGGTGTAGTGAATACTGCCGCTTATTGTTGGCGCTCTTCATATTTATTTGCGTCATTATTGCAGTATTTCTCTGCTAACAGCAGTGATCACTCACACAGTAGACATGTTTATAAATTCTGTCACTGGGTGTAGTGATAACTGCCGTTTTCAGAAACTATTCACTGTTGCTTGCAAATTATTTTGAAGTAACTGCTAATGATTCAAAGCAATCGTTGTCACTCACTCGGACATGCTCTTCATTCTGTCACTGGGTGTAGTAATAACTGCTGCCAAGAAGAGCAAATAAAAAAATATTGTCATTTTTATCCTGTTTGGTTTCTCAGAGGTGGTGCTCACTCACTTTGCAGACATATTATTCATTCTGTAACTAGGTGTAGTGATTATCGCTACAAAGATACACTTACCACCGTATTTTCATTGGTGTGTTAGTCTGTAAGCCTTCTTTAAAATGAAATAAATATTTAAATTTTGCCAAGATTTCATTAATAGTATTTGTATCTTTCAGAAAATACAACATTTCCTCGTCTCACAACATTTCTATGGTAATTATGACTAACTCAGTAGACAAGTTAATAATTCTGTCACTGGGTTTAGTGATGATAGTCGCTGGGATAGACTGTCATCATTTCAATATAATTTGTGTACTTATATTAGATCATTATCTATCAGTAGCAGTTGTTACTCACTCAGTAGACATGTTGATCAGTCTGTCACTGGGTGTAGTGATGATAGTCGCTGGAAGAGACCGTCATCATAACGTTATCAATATAATAGTTATATCAGACCATCATCTATCAGTAGCAGTTGTCACTCACTCAAAAAACATGTTGATCATTCTGTCACTGGGTGTAGTGAATACTGCCGCTGGGAGACACTTCACTCATAATGTCAATAAAATAATTTGTGTACGTATATCAGATTACTATCTATCAGTAGCAGTTGTCACTCACTCACTCAGTAGATATGTTGATCATTCTGTCACTGGGTGTAGTGATGATAGTCGCTGGAAGAGACCATCATCATAATGTTATCAATATAATTTGTGTAGTTATATCATATCATCATTTATCAGTAGCAGCTGTCACTCAGTCGACATGTTCATCATTCTGTCACTGGGTGTAGTGATGATTGCCGCTGGGACAACCTTTCATCATGTCTTCAATATAATTTGTGTATTTATATCATTTCATCATCTATTAGTAGCAGTTGTCACTCACTCAGTAGACATGTTGATCATTCTGTCACTGGGTGTAGTGATGATTGCCGCTGAGAGAGACTTTCTTCATCATGTCTTTAATATAATTAGTGTAGTTATATCATTATCTATCAGTAGCAGTTGTCACTCACTCAGTAGACATGTTGATCATTCTGTCACTGGGTGTACTGATGATAGTCGCTGGAAGAGACTGCCATCATCATGTCATCAATATAATATGTGCAGTTCTATCTGATCACCATCTATCAGTAGCAGTTGTCACTCACTCAGTAGACATGTTGATCATTCTGTCACTGGGTGTACTGATGATAGTCGCTGGAAGAGACTGCCATCATAGTGTCATCAATATAATTTGTGTAGTTATATCATATCATCATCTTTCAGTAGCAGTTGTCACTCACTCAGTAGACATGTTGATCATTCTGTCACTGGGTGTACTGATGATTGCCGCTGGGCGAGACCGTCATCATAATGTTATCAATGTAATTTGTTTAGTTATATCATATCATCATTTATCAGTAGCAGTTGTCACTCAGTAGACATGTTGATCATTCTGTCACTGGGTGTACTGATGATAGTCGCTGGAAGAGACTGCCATCATCATGTCATCAATATAATATGTGCAGTTCTATCAGATCACCATCTATCAGTAGCAGTTGTCACTCACTCAGTAGACATGTTGATCATTCTGTCACTGGGTGTACTGATGATAGTCGCTGGAAGAGACTGCCATCATAGTGTCATCAATATAATTTGTGTAGTTATATCATATCATCATCTTTCAGTAGCAGTTGTCACTCACTCAGTAGACATGTTGATCATTCTGTCACTGGGTGTACTGATGATTGCCGCTGGGCGAGACCGTCATCATAATGTTATCAATGTAATTTGTTTAGTTATATCATATCATCATTTATCAGTAGCAGTTGTCACTCAGTCGACATGTTCATCATTCTGTCACTGGGTGTAGTGATGATTGCCGCTGGGAGACACTTCACTCATGTCAATAAAATAATTTGTGTAAGTATATCAGACGAATATCTATCAGTAGCAGTTGCCACTCACTCAGTAGACATGTTGACCATTCTGTCACAGGGTGTGGTGATGATTGCCGCTGGGAGACACTTTCATCATCATGATATCAATATAATTTGTGTAGTTATATCATATCATCATTTATCAGTAGCAGCTGTCACTCAGTCGACATGTTCATCATTCGGGTGTAGTGATGATTGCCGCTGGGACAGACTTTCATCATGTCTTCAATATAATTTGTGTATTTATATCATTTCATCATCTATCAGTAGCAGTTGTCACTCACTCAGTAGACATGTTGATCATTCTGTCACTGGGTGTAGTGATGATTACCGCTGGGAGACACTTCACTCATCATGTCAATAAAATAATTTGTGTAAATATATCAGATTACTATCTATCAGTAGCAGTTCTCACTCACTCAGGGGACATGTTGATCATTCGTGTCACTGGGTGTATTGATGATCATTGCTGGGAAAGACTTTCATCATCATACCATCAAACAGTAAATTGTGTAGTTATATCATATCATCACCTATCAGTAGCAGTTAGTCACTCACTCAGTAGACATGTTGATTCCACTGTCACTGGGTGAATTATGATGTAGATGATTACTGTTAAATTACATTTTCATCAAATACTCCAAAGTTAACAACTTAATATATTTTAAATAATTAATTGTTACTTAAAAACGTTGCAGATTATAATAAGTATTGTCAGTAGTAGAAGTCACTCACTCAGTAGACATGCTTATAATTCTGTCACTGGGAGTAGTGATCACTGTTGCTGGGGGATACTATCATCATTTATTATCACACTGAGAAGAATCATCATCAGTAAATATGTCACCGGTAAATCTTAAAAGCAGTAGTTGTCACTCACTCAGTAGACATGTTTATAATTCTATCACTGGGTGTAATGATGATTGCCGCTGAGAGAGACTTTCTTCATCATGTCTTTAATATAATTAGTGTAGTTATATTATATCATTATCTATCAGTAGCAGTTGTCACTCACTCTGTAGACATGTTGATCATTCTGTCACTGGGTGTAGTGATGATTGCCGCTGGAGAGACTGTCAATATAAAGTCATCAAAATAATTTGTGTAGTTATATCATATCATCATCTATGAGTAGCAGTTGTCACTCACTCAGTAGAGATGCTGATCATTCTGGCACTGGGTGTAGTGATGATTGCCGCTGGGAGACACTTCACTCATGTCAATAAAATAATTTGTGTAGTTATATCAGATCATCATCTATCAGTAACAGTTGTCACTCACTCAGCAGACATTTTGATCATTCTGTCACTGGGTGTACTGATGATAGTCGCTGGAAGAGACTGTCATCATGTCTTCAATATAATTTGTGTAGTTTTATCATATCATCATCTATCAGTAGCAGTTGTCACTCACTCAGTAGACATGTTGATCATTCTGTCACTGGGTGTAGTGATGATAGTCGCTGGGAGAGACTGTTATCAATATAATTTGTGTAGTTATATCAGATCATCATCTATCAGTAGCAGTTGTCCGTCACTCAGTAGACATGTTGATCATTCTGTCACTGGGTGTAGTGATGATAGTCGCTGGGAGAGACTTTCATCATGTCTTCAATATAATTTGTGTAGTTTTATCATAACATCATCTATCAGTAGCAGTTGTCACTCACTCAGTAGACATGTTGATCATTGTGTCACTGGGTGTAGTGATGATTACCGCTGAGAGACACTTCACTCATCATGTCGTCAATATAATTTGTGTAGTTATATCATATCATTATCTATCAGTAGTAGTAGTCATTCACTCAGGAGACATGTTTATAATTCTGTCACTGGGTGTAGTGATCACTGTCGCTGGCTGATACTATCATCATTTATCATCAGACTAAGAAGAATCATCATCATAAATAATCTTAAAAGTAGTAGTAGTCACTCACTCAGTAGACATGTTTATAATTCTGTCACTGGGTGTAGTGATCACTGTTGCTGGGTGTTACTATCATCAGTTATCATCATACTAAGAAGTGTTATCATCAGTGTCTATATCTACACTAATATTATAAATAATTTGTAAAACTGTTTGTAGTGGATAAACTGAACAACTACTTAACCGATTAAAAAATCCTTTCACATTTGGAAAGCTACATTATTCCGCAGTTATTACATTAAATAAGCTATAAATTTCACGCTTACGAAGTCACGGGCTAAGTGCTAGTCATCAATAATGTGAGACGACGACTGTTTCTTGTGGCTGATTATTAGCAGAAGCACGGGGCAATTTATCAGTTTATGCTTGGAGCGGTTGTTCCGTGGATACCATCTTAAAATACCAAGACACCACTACGAGTTGAGCCTATCATTACTTTTTGCATTTAAAATTGCTTTCAAATAAGATTTAATTTTGTTTGGATCAATCAACGGTAAGTTTAGCAAAACACGATGATATTAAAAAAAATAAAACATGCGTGCAATTCACACGTGGTAGAAGTCAAACCTTCAAAAATTTTGGCTTCGAGATAATGAGACGAATGTAAAAAATTCAAAAGTCAATTTGTCCAAAAAACCTGCTAAAAAACGTCAAATAGAAAAGTAACATTTCTCAAAGAACATTACTTAAGGATTTCCATTACCCCAAGTGTTAGAGCGAGACACAAAACATAATGACGTTATTAAGTATCTGTCTCTTTTTACTGTCGCTTTTTTGTTTCATAGACTTTCAAATCACACGGTGATAAAGAAGTTTTCACTTTAAAAAAAACCTATATTAAAAGTTACTGAAATCGATTTAATAGTCAATTATGAATACTTTAACGTTTATTCTGTTTCACCTTGTATGCGTTTCATGATGAATGTTATGTGTCAATAAAAATAATAAGGGCTGATTTACTAACACCAGCACGCGTAGCATGACCGCCATAGAAAGAACTATGTCTATTCTTGGTAGAATAGAGATAGAACTGTCATGCTACGCCAGCATAAAACGGTACAAAACTTTCTACAATCTTTAATTCTGTCTTTAATCTTTCTACAGTCTGTAATTTTGTCTATTCTTCCGTCGACAAAACCCATTTCTACGGTGGTCATGCTACGCAGGCAGATATAGAAAGATATTTGGCACGTCCCGATAAAAATTCACGTTTCAGTTTTTCTAATAAAATTAGTCCTTGTGAAAAGTTACATTACTAATTAAAACCGACACTATGACGCGTCATAATGGCGAGACCAAACTATAGCTATACTATGCATAACTATACTGATCAAACTAGTTTTTAGTACCTCCAAAACTCAACAGTGAGTGACGGCAATTCGCAGACGGAACAAATGTAATTTTAACTGACCTTGTTAGTGAGGCAATCCTGGAAGTCTTTCTTCATGACGGACACGGAGACCCTGTCCTGAGGCCTCTTGGGTCCACTGACAGACGTCACAACCGTTGCCAGGTCCAGTTCCACCACCTGGAAACATGAATAGACACATCAGTAGTCACAGAAAAGGAATTTATTACAAACTAGCTTTTACGCGCGTCTGTGTCTGGTCTGTGTAATTTATGTATAATATGTATGTATTTAGAAATATATAAGTACTAGCTTCTACCCGCGACTTCGTCCGCGTCAAACATTTGCTCCCCTGATCCTTCCCGTCGCATCGCAGCCTGCCATTTTCGTCCATTTTTTGTTGCTGCTCCGCTCCTTTTGATCGTAGCGTGATGTTATATAGCCTATAGCCTTCCTCAATAAATAGGCTAGCCGACTCAAAAATAATTTTTCAATTCGAACTAGTAGTTTCTCAGATTTGCGTGTTCCACCCCCATTTTAGGGAAGTGGGGGGTTAGAGAGAGACAAAAGTAGCCTATGTCACTCTCCATCCCTTCAACTATCTCCACTTAAAAAATCACGTCAATTCGTCGCTCCGTTTTGCCGTGAAAGACGGGCAAACAGACACACACACTTTCACATTTATAATTTTAGTATGGATGTTTATCAGTTGTCTGGTTGCCATAGTACAGGCTCTGCCTAGTATGGGATCAGATAGCGGTGTGTTGGTTGTCCTAAGATATATTATTATATGAAATAAAAATATTTAGAGTTTGATTAAATTTTTCCATGTCGAATAGAGAAATTGTAAGGTAACTGACCTCAGAGAAGATGGGATCCTGGTTAGCATTATTGTAATCCCTAAACTGTTTGGTAGCGCGCAGGTAAGCTTCGATGATGGCAATCTTCTCCACGGAACGGTCTGAAAATAGGACAAGAATTTTATTACAATTGAATTAATACATACATACATAAACTTACTCCTTTTTCCCATGACGGTAGGCATAAACTACAAAACGCCACCTGCTACGATCCTTACATAATCCTTTTCCCTCGTTCACTTTCATACATCTGGTCATACACACACGCCGGTTACCAGTACTACGCACCTGACCTTTCTGAAGAACATCACCAATAAGGTCACTATATGTCAGTGGCGTGCGGTCCATATAGGCAAAAAGACACTGCAGACCCTAGACTTAGATCTAGACTAGTTACTAATATTTCAATAATAAAGAAAATATGCTAAGTAAAAAAAAAAAAATTATTCAAAAAGTTTAAACGCCCTAATATAAATGAGAAGCAACTTCATACCGTTCTATTAATGTACTCGCGGCGCAAGCAGGCAGCGTACGAAAGTGTCTTCAATTCATTCATAAATGTACGCATGTAGTGGTAATTTCTTCACATTTTCGTGTCTGCACATTTCACACAAAGCGCGCTAATAAAGCGAACTCCTGCCGCAGGCTATCCAATCGCGGGCTTCCCTGCGCCAGGCTAACCAATCACGAGCGGGACGCCCATGCGCATTATTGGCGCGCTGTTCAAGCAAGCAAATTCCGATTCGCAATGATACAATTTTATTTGTCTACGTTTTAGTTGTCAAAATTTATTTCTTTCATGTGGAGCGCGCTGTTTTATGTTTTTATTTTGACTGAGTTTGTTGTGATTAATTCATTTACAAACGTTAATATTTAGGTCGATTTTTTGCTTATTTCAACTAGTTTTTTGAACTGTTTTAGTTTTTCGATTTACTTAAGTACTACGCTTTTTGTTTGTTTTTTTTCAAAATGTTGTTCGATTGTGACGTTTGTGTAGAAAATGTGTGTTTGTTAAAAAGTGTATCTAAAGGGAAATGTGTACGAGAATTAACCCAGCAAAGAGGTAATGCAATTCGTAAGTTTCATAGTAATAATTAAGAAACATAAAACCGGCTGTGTTGTTGTTTACAGACATTTAAATTATTTTGTTTTCCTTGCTAGTTTAGTAGTTCGAGTACAGTGTGGAATTGTTCGGGATTTGCAGATTTATGTGATTTCTTGCCCGCGGCTTGGTCAAACATAAATACATTTGGTAATTATCGTATTGAGAGAAGTGTTACGAAGAAGTTTTACATTTAGCGAAGTTTATTGTTACTATCCAAGCAAGCAGCGCATCGACAGATCGTTCATTTTCATTAGAACGTATTCTCACGTACCTATTTAAGAAACACACAAAGTCAACAATGAGTACAACATCTTTCTGTGCTTTCGACGGAAAAAGAATTATCATCATCAGGAAATCGCCATTTCAACCTTTTAAACCACCTAGTGAATTTTTCTTCACTAACTTGAGCAATTACGAGTGGTTTTTTTTTTTTGAACTGCCTACCCGGTCATAAAACCCTGTGCACGCCACTGCTATATGTTCTCCTAGGGCGTCTGCCTTTTCACAACTATCCGACTATGTCGTCTTTTTCAACTGTCTACTTTTCCGAGTATGTTAACTTTTGGAACTATTTCGGCAATTCTGACTAAGTCGACTTTTCCGAGTATGTTAACTTTTGGAACTATTTCGGCAATTCTGACTAAGTCGACTTTTCCGAGTATGTTAACTTTTCGAACTATTTCGGCAATTCTAAGTCGACTTTTCCGAGTATGTCTACATTTCGAACTATTTCCCAACTATCCGACTATGTCGTATTTTTCAACTGTCTACTTTTCCGAGTGTGTTAACTTTTCGAATTATTTAGGCAATTCTGACTAAGTCGACTTTACCGAGTATGTCTACAATTCGAAATATTTCCCAACTATCCGACTATGTCGTCTTCTTCAACTGTCTACTTTTCCGAGAATGTTAACTTTTCGAACTATTTCGGCAATTCTGACTAAGTCGACTTTTCCGAGTATGTCTACATTTCGAACTATTTCGGCTTTTCCGACTAAATTGACTTTTCGGAGTATATCTGTTTTTTAGCCTATTTCGGCTTTCCAACTCTACGACTAAGGCGACTTTTCCGAGTGTGGCGACTTTCTGTTTATGTTGACTTACCGACTATGTCGACTTTTTGACTATGTCGACTTACCGACTATGTCAAGTTTCCGACTATGTCGGCTTTCCGACTATGACGACTTTCCGACTATGCCGACTTCTACGACTACAGTTATTTTTCGACTCTTCTAGCTCTAGTTAAGCCTAAATATCACTTCCAATGACTATTTCGACTATTCTGACTTTTCCGACTTACTAGTCTGAGTGAGATACTCCAGCGAGCGCTCGTCGACCGGGAAGTGCGCGACCGTGGCACCGAACTCGGGACACATGTTGGCGACCGTGGCTCTGTCCGCTATGCTCAAAGCGGATACTCCCGGCCCGTAGAACTCCACGAATTTACCCACCACGCCGAGCGAACGAAGGTGCTGTGGACAAAAGTTAAAGTTAAAACTTCTATTTTCAACCTTGGCCTCATCACAATGGAACAGCGTAGACAAATGAATAGGCTCATTGAGACGTATAAAATATAGAACACTACGAAGTGCCTAGCCTTCAGCAGATCCTTGTTCCTTCTCAGATATCTGTACCGGATATCCGAGAAAGAAGAAAGATCCGTATCCGTTACACTTTTTGCGGATCTTTTACTTTATTAATTTTCAATACGTAGATGAAATTTTATAAATAGATGATTAGGTAGCAATGAAAAACTATTAAATTCCATTGGGATTATTTTTATTTCTTAAAATTTAATATTTGGTGAATATTTAGGAGTATATATGTACGTATGTATGGCAACACCGGGAGGGGACGCCCTGGGAGGACATATAGTGACCTTATTGGTGATGTTCTTCAGAAAGGTCAGGTGCGTAGTACTCGCAACCGGCGTGTGTGGATGACTAATTGTATGAACCTAAACGAGGCAAAAGGAGTGTGTAGAGATCGTTGTAGGTGGCGTTCCGTGGTTTCTGCCTACCCCCATGGGAAAAAAGCGCGAGTTTATGTATGTATATGTATTTAGGAGCAAAAAATTATGGCAAAGATCAAGTTTATATGGAAGAATGCAGAAAACGAATCGTTGTACATATTTTATTATGCACTAGCTTCTGCCCGCGACTTGTCCGCGTCAAATTTTTGCTCCCCTGACCCTTCCCGTCGCATCGAATTGCCTGCCAGTTTTTGTCTATTTTTTGTTGCTGCTCCGCTCCTTTTGATTGTAGCGTGATGTTATATAGCCTATAGCCTTCCTCAATAAATAGGCTACCCAACACAAAATTATTTTCTCAATTCGGCCCTAGTTCCTGAGATTACCGCGTTCAACCCAACAAACAAACTCTTCAACTTTATAATATTAGTATAGATATAGTATAGATTACAAATACATTAAGCTTTAAATGGATTATGGTCTAATTTCGACCACTAGTAAATCAGTACATTCATCAACTGCATATAATATTATAATATTCCACAACTATCACACAACGCCATCTAGTCCCAAGCTAAGCAGAGCTTGTGTTATGGGTACTAGACAACTGATAAACATACTTATATATTTCTAAATACATACATATTATAGATAAATTACACCCAGACACAGAACAAATGATCGTGCTCATCACACAAACATTTGTCCTGGGTGGGAATCGAACCCACGACCTCCGGCATAGCAGTCAGGGTCACTAACCACTAGACCAACAGGCCTGTCATATGCTGTTATGTATCTGCTTAATGAATGAAATGGATAAGGCAGATCTGATACAATTTATTAAATGAAAAAGAGTAAACTGGCTTCCAGAGTAGAAAGCTTCAAGAGGGCTTCAGAGTAGACTGGCTTCAGAGTAGACGGGCTTCAGAGTAGTCGGGCTTCAGAGTAGACGGGCTTCAGAGTGTGAGCGCTTCAGAGTAGACGGGCTTCAGAGTGTGAGCGCTTCAGAGTAGACGGGCTTCAGAGTGTGAGCGCTTCAGAGTAGACGGGCTTCAGAGTAGTCGGGCTTCGGAGTAGACGGGCTTCAGAGTGTGAGCGCTTCAGAGTAGACGGGCTTCAGAGTGTGAGCGCTTCAGAGTAGACGGGCTTCAGAGTGTGAGCGCTTCAGAGTAGACGGGCTTCTGAGTGTGAGCGCTTCAGAGTAGACGGGCTTCAGAGTGTGAGCGCTTCAGAGTAGACGGGCTTCAGAGTGTAAGCGCTTCAGAGTAGTTTCCCCAGAGTGCGGGCGCTTCAGAGTAGTTTCCCAGAGTGTGTGCGCTTCAGAGTAGTTTCCCAGAGTGCGGGCGCTTCAGAGTAACTTCCCAGAGTGTGGGCGCTTCAGAGTAATTTCCCAGAGTGTGGGCGCTTCAGAGTAGTTTCCGAGAGTCTACTGTCTTCCAGAGTCTCTCCTCAGCGGTTCGGACGCCCGTTTTTATATCCAAGGCGTCTTCTCTTTCCAAACATTTTTCAAAATATTAGTTTAGCCATCATCTCATCTGACAAGTGTAGTCGGCCAGGACATATCCATGAGTGCGTGTAGCTGGCCACATGAGTGCGTAAAGAATTTTATAAATATAATTTTAAGTTAAGTTACTTAGTAAACAATCGTAATAATTAATAAAATAAATAGCTAGACATATTGATAAAAATAATTTAAAATTATATAAACCAAAAAGTAGCCATTCATAGACTAAGCAGAACAGTAACTGACAGTTGACAATTTGGCTTGTCACAACATGAAAATTTGAGTTAATATTTTATTTCAGCAATTTTTAAGTTAATAAATCGTATTCAGATCGATTTGCTGAGTATAGACATATAAATAAAATAAAATAAGTAAAGCATGAAGTGTAAACATAGAAACAAATAAAGAGGATGATAAAGAATCATGAATTAAAGTGTGGTAGGGCTCCGACGGAAGGCGAAAATTAGGTACCTGCGACGCGGACAGAAAAAACTGATGAATGCAAGTGTCAAGCCTAGGGTTAGGGATAAGGGAGTCGTGCACCTACCTCCTCGTGAACCGCTCGATCTACCAGCAGCTCTGCTCCGGAGTCTTCACAATTCGGCTCAACCACGTGTCGGCAATGTCCAGAGGCACAACACAGGCACATCAGTTCTACCGTCGAAGCCACAAAATACACCACTATTGAAACAGCGGGACTGCTATGAACTTATAATATCCATATTATATCGTTCTGCGATAAAAGAGTACAGCGGAAAAAAAACACAGCGGGGACGCGATGACGGCGGAGTCCATATTTGAACTGTCATTATAATGTCCTTTCCGAGCGAGCCATAAAGAAGGCGACGCTCATTGGCGAAAAGGTGCACGCTGATTGGCGGATAAAGGATTAGCTTGACATCTTGCGTAATAGTTTAGCAAAACAAAATAGATGGCGCTAACAGAGTGTAAGTATAGCATGAACACTATAATGCCTAGACTTTGCCCAACTATGTTGTGGTCGGCTTTCAGTGTAACCGGCTGCAGCTGAGTACCAGTATTTTACACAGAGGTGACCATCCATCCCCCATCTCCCGCCATCTGTCCCAAGCTCCGCCACTGAAGACTGGTTGAATGCTTCTCGCATCCAACGCATTCTTGCGGCCTTCACCAGGTCATCGCTCCATCTTTTGGGAGGCCTTCCAACGCTACGTCTTCTAGTACGCGGTCGTCACTCCAGAACCTTCCGACCCCATCGTCCATCTGTTCTGCGAGCAATGTGCCCAGCCCACTGCCATTTCAGTTTGGCAATCTCTGGGCTATGGGGGCTGGTACCTTGGTTCTCTCTGACTGATATAAATAATAACTGTAGTCATGTTTGTAGAACCATCTTTACAATACGCTACGTTTTCCGCGGTTGGTATATGGATGGGTAATAGTAATAGTATTGTTACGAGCTGGGGTTCGGGATAAATTAATTTATACTAATATTCCGAAACACACAAACTGTTTAATTGAATAAACACAAATATCGCAACCACAAGAAACGTCACTTGGAATCACTTGTTTCGCTTGTACTGTATCGCTTGATTCGTATTCGATCACTTCCGAAATCGAACTGCCCGTCGGCCCGACAATCCGCTATTTATATCCCGAGCAGAACATTCGCCAACTTTCGACACTGTGCCACAGTTTATAAGTAGCGTAGAAGCTTCTAGTAACTTCCATTAAACAACTATTACTGTTTAATCCCACTATTCGACAATAGATGGCGTAGCGTCTACGTACAATTTCGTGTAATACTTGCTACTTGATAACAGATGACGTTAGCGTGTCTTTTCTAGTAGTTTCGAACACTGCCCCGTCCTGAGATGGAGTTAGCGTGACGTTTCTAGACTTTACGATCTACGCAACAGTATTTATTGTCTTAATAGTTAGTTACAGTGGTTCCCTAGATCCCACACTAGGATTCCCTATGTCGTGGGATCTAGTTACTTCGTTCCGTTACATTAAAAGACAAAAAATATTAAACGTTTTGTGGGCTGTATTGCTTAATTACAGAGTTACAAAACAATTGAGAAAAAGAAAGAAAAAAATTAACAATAATAAAAAACAAAAATGGTGGGTGAGTGTAGGTATATGTGGAAGCAAGTGTGTGGATGTGAAGGAGTGAGTGGCTGTGACTGTGTGGATGTGATAGAGTGAGTGGGTGTGAGTGTGTAGTGTATGTTGTGTTGTGTGTAATGTTTATAGATCTCGAGATAGTGTTTCCGGGTGTAAGTGTGGAGTTCGTTATTGTGTGATCTTTAGAATCTCTTCTGTGCTTTCATAATCTAACTCCAGTAGCCATTTGATGATCGTTTTTTTACATTTATGTTTTGTTAATTGGACTATTTTGTGTTTTGCGTTTAATTTCCTGTACAAGATACAAGATATTTATTTTGCTAAAACATGAGTATACACGTAAATGCAAGATGTTACATAGAAGTTCGTTTGAATCACTGTCATGTTTTGCCTTGATGGCGTACAAAATATTATTGATCAAGAAGATCTGAATCATCACAGTTATCCATGCATTCCTTATAATAAATGGTACAAAAAATTCAGAACTGCAAATGTCAAATGGTATGTAACATAAATAATCATAATCATGGTCAAAATAATAAGTTAATGTTATGATCAAGAACAATAATAATACAAATATGTCAAAGTTCCTTCCTTAAATAATAATGAAAATAGTCCATGTTTCATATACAAGTCAGGGTTATGTTATTCTATCGGTAGGGTCCCATAAAATTGGGTGAACTAGTAGCTTAACCTAATTGATCGACGGCTGCGGCAGTTATTACTCAGCCACAATCATATCTATATCTTACCTTAGTAATGGTCAGCACCAAGTCAGTGGAAGTGACTAGAGGGTTCAGCTCCCCGATGAGCTTGTATCCAACCACTTTAGGAAGCAACATGCTGATGGCTTGTCCCAGCATCACGGCCTCAGCTTCAATGCCTGGAAAACGAGAAAAATAACATCAAAAACATATACTAACGTATGGTTCTCAAAGATACATATTGAGCCTATACCGTTCCCACTGCTGGGACACAGGCCTCCTCTCAGTGAAAGGGCGTGGGCTGTAATCCACCACGCGGGCCCAGTGCGGGTTGATAGATGTCTTCCGTTTTTCTTAAAGTCGGTAAGACTGGATGTTGAACAAAATGTGGTACGCGACCGTAACACTTGCTTATTATTTTATATTATCTTAGTACATCAATATACCGCTAAGTTAATATAATCCCATTGAATTACTTTGAAATTTTATTATAAAACTAGCTTCTGCCCGCGACTTCGTCCGCGTTAAATTTCTTGCTCCCCCGACCCTTCCCGTCGCGTCGAATCGCCTACCCGTGCGATTTTCCCCGTTTTTGCAACATTTTTCATTACTGCTCCGCTCCTCTTAATTGTAGCGTGATGTTATATAGCCTATAGCCTTCCACAATAAATAGGCTACCCAACACAAAAATATTTTTTCCAGTAGTTCCTGATATTAGCGCGTTCAATCAAACAAACAAAGAAACTCTTCAGCTTTATAATATTAGTATAGATTGTTATATTAAATTCCATGACAAAATGTTTCTAGATGATATTAGCTATGGCATTAAACGAAATTTTAACAAATTTTGTCTGTTTTAGCGTTTACAAGTTTGGTTATTAGCAAACTAGGATATTTGTCAGTTTGTGACTTAGGTTGTTTGTGAGTTTGGGTACTTGTTCGTTTGTGAGTTAGAATATTTGTCGGATTGTCAGTTCGGTTGTTTGTGAGTTATGGTATTTGTTCGTTTGTGAGTTAGGATATTTGTCGGATTGTCAGTTCGGTTGTTTGTGAGTTAGGGTATTTGTCGGATTGTCAGTTCGGTTGTTGTGAGTTCGGATATCTGTCGGATTATTAGTGTGGTTGTTTGTGAGTTAGGATATTTGTCGGATTGTCAGTTCGGTTGTTTGTGAGTTAGGATATTTGTCGTATTGTCAGTTCGGTGGTTTGTGAGTTAGGATATTTGTCGGATTGTCAGTTCGGTTGTTTGTGAGTTAGGATATTTGTCGGATTGTCAGTTCGGTTGTTTGTGAGTTATGGTATTTGTTCGTTTGTGAGTTAGGATATTTGTCGGATTGTCAATATGGTTGTTTGTGAGTTAGGATATTTGTCGGATTGTCAGTTCGGTTGTTTGTGAGTTAGGATATTTGTCGGATTGTCAGTTCAGTTGTTTGTGAGTTAGGATATTTGTCGGATTGTCAGTTCGGTTGTTTGTGAGTTAGGATATTTGTCGGATTGTCAGTTCGGTTGTTTGTGAGTTAGGATATTTGTCAGATTGTCAGTACGGTTGTTGTGAGTTAGGATATTTGTCGGATTATTAGTGTGGTTGTTTGTGAGTTAGGATATTTGTCGGATTGTCAGTTCAGTTGTTTGTGAGTTAGGATATTTGTCGTATTGTCAGTTCGGTGGTTTGTGAGTTAGGATATTTGTCGGATTGTCAGTTCGGTTGTTTGTGAGTTAGGATATTTGTCGGATTATCAGTTCGGTTGTTTGTGAGTTAGGATATTTGTCGGATTGTCAATATGGTTGTTTGTGAGTTAGGATATTTGACGGTTTGTCAGTTCGGTTGTTTGTGAGGTAGGATATTTGTCATTTTATGAGGTTGGTTGTTTGTGAGTTCAGTTCAGAAGTGTGCGCGTTAAAAATAAGTTACGACTTATGAGTGACTCACCTCCCACGCCCCAGCCCACGACTCCCAGCCCGTTGATCATGGTGGTGTGACTGTCGGTACCGACGACCGAGTCGGGGTGAAGTACTTCACCGCTGAACACTACGCGCGCTAGGTATTCCAGGTTCACCTGGAAGAAACAACATTGAAATTTTTCTTTTATCACGGTTTTACTAGCTTCACCTGTATTTTTGTAACCGACTCCTCTCAAACGGTCAGATTTCATTAAAACTTTGTAGACTTATCGAAGACCGATGAAAATACAATCTATACTAATATTATAAAGCTGAAGAGTTTGTTTGTTTGTTTAATTGAACGCGCTAATCTCAGGAACTACTGGTCCGAATTGAAAAAATCTGTGTTGGGTAGCCATTTATCGAGGAAGGCTATAGGCTATATACCATCACGCTACAACCAAGAGGAGCGGAGCAGTAATGAAAAATGTTCCAAAAACGGGGAAAATCGCACGGGTAGTAGTCGATTCGACGCGACGGGAAGGGTCGAGGTAACAAGAAATTTAACGCGGACGAAGTCGCGGGCAGAAGCTAGTTATACGTATAAACCTTCCTCTTTAATTACTCTATCTATTAAAAAAATCCGTTGTGTAGTTTTAAAGATCTAAGTATTCATAGGGACAGCACGAAGCGACTTTGTTTTATACTATGTCGCGATGTTCACGCATAACTTTATATTGTGCAGTCCGATCGCGATTTTTTTATTTTATTGGAAAGGTTATAAGAGTAAAACAAAATTCACGCCCAAGTGAAAATTTCCCAAAAAAATGCTTCTAAATAAAACTTTAACCAGTCAATTACCGTAATTACAGACACAATTAAAAAACCATTATGTCTATACCAAATCTCAGGGACTTAGAGGTTAAAGAAAACAATAAACCTTTCAGTCTGACTAAGATCGGACTCAAAACTTATTTGTCTAATCTAGCCTGTATTGTAACACTGCAGGGCAACGCCTCCCTCTCCCTTTTCGACAGAATTCAGCTCAAGTGGGACTGGGCCAGACATGTCTACCGGATGTCTAAAAAATCATAATTCTTCGGCCCTTATCCCAATTTATTTGTACTCAGCGCAACATGTATTTTTCATCCACACATCTCTATTAGTCGTCATCTCAGTAGTCACCCCCTTTCTATCCATATCATAATTCACACAGTCCATCCATTGTTTCTTTGGTCTCCCTCTACTCTTATAGCCATCGACATACATACTCAATACTTCCCTCGCAATATTTTCCTCATTCCTCCGTATCACGTGACCATACCATGACAACCGATTCCACACAATTTTTCAGTTATTGGTGCCACTTTCAGACTTCCTCTTATGTACTCATTTCTTATTCTATCCATTCGTGTAACACCACACATCCCTCTTAACATTCTCATCTCAGCTGCATGCAATTGCCTTTCATTCATCCCTTATCGGCTGTTCAATTTCAAAACCTAGTATCTGAGATTAAACTTTTATTACATCGTCTCACACTTTTTCGTCTGTGTGTTGCATGTCGCGTGACGGCCGGCCGCGGAGTAGGGATAAAGTGAAAGGCGCTCGCTGGTGCATGTTGTTGTTTATGGATTTATTTCAATTTTGAGTGCTTGTATTTATTATTTATTTCGTATGAATATTAAATTAAGTCTTTTTATTAAGCTATTGCATATACTCAGAAAATTTTTAGTTAAATGTCTATAATGTGAAAAAAAGTTTCACTTTTACCTTGGTTTCATAAAAACCACACAATGCTTTTTTCGACCTTATAGTCAAATACGAAGTTACACCAAGTCGGAAACCGACCCGACCGAACCAATCTATCGTTTTTCGGCTCTCCTGTAAAATTTAGTTTTGGGTACTGGGTTTTCATATTGCACAGCCATTTTGTGGTGCAACATTCTGACCCATACAAGACAGGTGATAAAGATATTTTTTCAAAACCTCTAAAGAACATAGCAAATGCAGACTCCATACCTGGTGCACTATCCCGGAGCCAGGTGGAACGATGAGCATGTTGTCGAAGGCCTGCGCGCCCCACTTCAGAAACTGGAACCGTTCCTTGTTCCTCTCGAATTCCAGCTCCTGGTTCTTGTTCAGAGCGTCTGGGCTGGAAGAAACAGTAACTCATATAAATACATACATAAAATCATTATCATTTCTATTATTAGGTATTTTTTTATTGATATCAGGCACCCCACGCTTTTTTCCATTATTTTCTACTGGGTGTTTCGAATTTTGAGACGTATGTCAGCGTAGTTTGTGACGTATGTCAGCGTAGTTTTCGTAGACAGTTTCTTTGCTGTCCTGGTAACCGTGGCAAGGATAATGGCACAAATTTATGAAATTATTGCATTGTCATCGGTCTTTGACAGGTGTGCAAAGTTGGAATGAAATTTAGTCGTTTAAAGTCGCGCTATAAGGAGTCGGTTACAAACAAACATACAAGTGAAGCTAATATAAAGCGTGTAAAAAGAACATTTACAGGCCACAATCAGAACAAATTCGTAATGGAGAAAAGCAGTGGTGGCCCAGTTGTATTGGCCCCGACTTACGAGTTGTAAGTTCAAACCCAGGCTAGCTCTCAAAACGGTGACGGAAAACATCGTGAGGAAACCGGCATGTCCTAGAACCGAAAGTTCGAAGACATGTGACATCTACCAACCCGCACTGGGCCCGCGTGGTGGATTACAGCGCACTCACTCTCGAAGAGAGAAGGCTTGTATGTTAGCAATGGGAACTTTACAGGTTAATTCATCATTTGCCTAGGCTTTTCCCAAGTATGTTGGGTCAGCTTCCAGTCTAACCGGATGCAGCTGAGTACCAGTATTCTACATGGAGCGACTGCCTATATGAACTCCACAACCCAGTTACTGGGTAATACGATACCCTTTGGTGAGAGTGGTTGTCAGACTTTCGGATTGATTGATTAAATCTTATACCTTTAAACGAGCAATTCTTGTATATATGTTACTGGAAATGTATGAAATCTAGGAATTGTATACATTTCCTAGGAAACTTATACAATTCCGAAGCTATTTAGGAAATGTATAAACTATTGTTTTAAAAATTATTTAATACATACATATCCTGGGAAACGTATACATTTCCTAGGAATTGTATATAATTCCAATATCGTATTAGGAAATGTATAAAAAGCGCCATAATAAATTGTTTTCTAATCTTTTTCCAAGCTAGGCGACGGAGCCCCGCTACCGGGGCTCCTACTTCTGCGTGGTTTATAAAAAAATAACCACGAAGGGGATGGCGGGGTCTATTCGCTCGCTTCGCTCGCTCAATCGACCCCGCCATCCCCTTCTAACCTAACCTATCCGAGTCGGGGGGCCTTAAAGTCCCGATTGCATCCAGTTTCTCCTAATATAACTACCGTTACACACCCAATGTCGATGGCAAATGATGTTATGGCATATGATATTAGGGCAAATAAAGTTCGGGCAAACGGCGGTATACCGTTTTACATTTCCGATTGCTATTTAGGAAATGTATAGATTTACTAGGAAATGTGTCTAATATAATTTATTTCACACATTTCCGGGCGATTTTAGGAATTACATACATTTCCTAGGAATTGTATACAATGACGGATTACATACATTTCCGTTAACATATATATATAATCTGAATCTCGGAAACGGCTCCAACGATTTTCATAAAATTTAGTATACAGGAGGTTTCGGGGGCGATAAATCGATCTAGCTAGGATTCATTTACCAAAAAAAATAAAATTTAATACCGAGCAAAGCTCGGTCATCCAGATATTATGGAATAAAAACAGCTAAATATATAACAGTTATTTGCGTGAACGTCAAAGTTACAAAAGACAGTCCCCCAACACGCCCGCCCCTCATCTCTTCCTAGTGCTTTAGCTGAGAAGAAGAAGTGGCGCAACAAACTGTCCAGCATAGCTCAGAATACATGCCCCACAAGTTGATAATTGTTACGAGCTGGGATTCGGTATAAATTAATTAAAACCAATATTACCGAAATACAACAAACTGTTTAATTAAATAAACATAAATATCGCAGCAACAGGAAACGTCACAAGGAATCACTTGTCTCGCTTGTACTGTATCCCTTGAATCGTATTCGATCATGTCTGTAGCCGAACTGCTCGTCAGCCCGACAATCCGCTATTTACATCCCGAGCAGAACATTCGCGAACATTCGACACTGTGCCACAGTTCACAAGTAGCGTAGAAGCTTCCAGTCCTTACGAGAGCCAACTGTTTACTGTTTAATCCCGCTATTCGACAATAGATGGCGGTGGCGTCTACGTACAAAGCCTCCTGAGATGGAGTTAACGTGATGTTAACGTGTTAACAATATTATAACAGACTTACCTCCTAGCAAAGTCGACCTGCACAGAGTGATCAATGACCAGGTCAGCCGGACAGATGGGATTTATCTTCTGAGGGTCTCCGCCCAGGTTCTTCATGGCGTCCCTCATGGCTGCGAAGTCTACCACTGCTGGTACTCCTGTCAGATCCTGTAATACAAAATAGAGGGTTATTTTAAGCTACTATCCATACTAATATTATAAATGGGAAAGTGTGTGTGTCTGTTTGTCAGTCTTTCACGGCAAAACGGAGCGACGAATTGACGTGATTTCTTAAGTGGAGATAGTTGAAGGGATGGAGAGTGACATAGGCTACTTTTTTTCTTTTTTAGGTGGCTGGGGTGAACTTAGAAAAGCCGTGCTTTTCAATTATATGTAGCATGTTCGCGTGTGTCCAATGCCCAGAATCTTTACATGCTATCCCCAAATCGAAACACATATAATATCGTCTACAGTAGCGTATTAAAATAACATTCTGTTCCGAGTTCTCTTCTGTGTTCTAAATCAGGAAAGCGGAATCGTGTTACCCCGAATTTAACGCGAGCGAAGCCGCGGGCAAAAGCTAGTTATAAAATAAAAGAAATTATTTTACGTTTGTTTCTTTATGTTATTCTTTTATAAGACTTATACGTAATTCGACCGGTTATTTGAGATACCACATCTGGTATAGACATAATGGTTTTTTAATTGTGTCTGTAATTACGGTAATTGACTGGTTAAAACTAGTTCGCGCCGCTGTTGTTCCGGTTAGTACCGGACGTTAAGAATACCACCATCCCTTTCCGTGTGTGTCGTAAAAGGCGACTAAGAGACTTACTAGAGAATGGGCAGTAGCGTTCTCTATGCATTTTCAACCGACGAAAAAAAAAAACAGGACAATTCGACGCGTATCTTTTTTTTTTATGTATGACCACGCATAACTTTTTACATAGTGGTCCGATTGTGACAATTCTTCTTCTATTGGAAAGGGTATACTCCCAAGGTGGTCCCATATAAATTTGGAAAACAAAATCGAACCCTAAGGGTCGGAAAACAGGGGATGATTGGTTGTTCACTCACTGATTGTAATGTATAACCACACATAACTTTATACAGAGTAGTCCGATTTTGATAATTCTTTTTTTTTTTTATAGAGTATACCTTGCCAAGTATTATTAGTACATTAAAGTCACAAAAAATTATAAAATAAAAACTTTTTAAGAAAAATTTTTTTTAAGGTTTATTTTATGCTTTTCATTTTTTTCGGCGGTTTAATTTTTTGTTAAAAAGTTTTTTACCACCGTACGGCCATCGTCAAACCGCCTACCAAGCGTGGTGATCATGGGAAACCCCCCCAAATTGGGGGAGGCTTATGTCCAACAGTGGTCGTCTTTTGGCTGAAATAATGATGATGATGACGCCACAGTTCCCTGATTACATTTAAATGCAACATGGCCAAAAGTTTTTAATGTTTGTTACCTCATAACTTTTGACTGGGTGAACCGATTTTGATGATTCTTTTTTTTATTTGAAAGCTGGTGCTTCCCGAATGGTCCCATTTTAATTTGGTTCTATTTGGACAATGGGGTCCATGTGAAAACCATTTAAGACTTAAATTTTCATTACGTATTTGCGCGACAAATGAACGAATAACGCGATTAGATTAGTGCGGAGTATCTACCACAACTAAAAAGATAAAAAATAAAAACTTTTACAAAAAAAAAAACAACCGACTTCCTTAAAAAAAAACACTACAAAGTCAAAAATAACTTTAATTTCGGCAGTCAGTGGCAAAAACCTTAAATACAGAGCCTAAGACACCGACTTTCGAAATTAAGAAGTTTTGTTATATTTTATTTTAAACTCTCTTTTGTCAGCGCCTTCGCCCGCGTGGATCAGCTGTCTCACCTGCAATATAACCCTGGCGGGTTTGAAGGCTACATCCATGAGGTCCTCTACATCGTTCCTCTCCTACCACAGTACACCTGGAACCTGTTCATCATCAGCTCTCTCTAACCTGCAGTATAACCCTGCCGGGTTTGAAAACGATCTCAACGGCGTCCGCTACCTGGTGGCACTCCTAGTACAGCACACCCATCACCTGGAGCCTGTCCATCATCAGCTCTCTCTAACCTGCAGTATAACTCTGGCGGGTTCGAAGACGACATCCACAGCGTCCCCTGCGTCGTTGCTCTCCAACCACAGTACACCTGGAGCCTGTCCATCATTAGCTCTCTCTTACCTGCAGTATAACCCTGGCGGGTTTGAACGCGATCTCCACGGGGTCCCCTGCCTGGTTGGTCTCCCACTGCAGCACGTTCTGCACATCTTTCTCCAGCACCTGGAAGTTGTCGCAGTTCCTCACACACGACTCCAGGAGTACACGCACTGAGAATGGTAGACGATCTGGAAAAAGAAGATGGCTGGATTGTATAATATTGTAACGGAATAAAGGAGAAATAGGGAACGCGATTGTGATTTGTGACCAACCAATTGATGTCTGATGAGACTCGACTGACAGCTAAAGCACTAGGAAGTGGTGAAGGGCGGACGTGCCGGGGGACTGTCTTATGTAAATTTGACGTTTGAAAAGTGCTGACTCTCAACCTAGTTTAAATAAATTACTTTTGATTTTATTTGATTTGTTGACAATGGTGTGCTGGTGCCTACGCTTATGTATGGAAGTGAATGTTGGGTGTAGCTAAAGTAGCTTGAAAGTAGAATAAATGCTGTGGAAATGCGTTCCTTGCGAAGCATGTGTAGTGTGACTATGAATAGGCTGAGGAAAGATGTGATAAGACAACGGTGCGGTTTGAAAGAAGATGTAGTGACAAAAATTGGATAGTTTGGTCCTGTTGAAAGGATGAATGAAGGACGGCTTACAAAAGTTATTTACAAGGCAGATGTGAGTGGAAACGCCGGGAGCAGACGCCCTAGGAGGACATACAGTGACCTTACTGGTGATGTTATTCTGAAGGGTTAGGTACGTAGCACTGGTAACCGGCGTGCGTGTATGACCAGTTGTATGAACCTAAACGAAGCAAAAGGAGTGTGAAGAGATCGTAGCAGGTGACCCCCAAGGGAAAAAGGTATGAGCTTATGTAAGTAGGTATACAAAATTAATTTTTGTTTATGCGAAACCCGAAACACGGGTCTAGTATTTTTGTGTAAAGAATCTATGAAAAAAATTTCAAAACTGTATCATTAATAATCACAAAGTTATAAGCTTGATAAGTTACCTGGTTGTCCACGCAAAAACATATGCAGATCACCACAAACAGCTAGTGTACGTACCATCCCCGTGTAATGGACGTTTGAATACGAGAAAGACATGATAATTTTAAAATCGAAACAAAACAGCGCGGCCCGCGACTTGGAAGCGTAATTAAATATTTTTGGTACAAAATATAACATGGTGTAAAAATTATTGGAATCGATTCAGTTACTGATTCTGAACAAACTATATTCAGGTTTCGCATATACTAAAAATAATCTTGTATATGCAATAAAGGAGAAATACTAAGGGAAAATACTCGTAGTAACACATTCATCTGTTTTTATGTCGAAGGTTTCACTTTTATATCTTACTAGCTTTTGCGAGCGGCTTCGACCACATCTATTCCGGCAATTATTCGACGGGAACTTACCATCGGGATAAAAAAGTGTCCTATGTTTTAATTTACGACGTAGCCCGAAGAATAGCTAAACTAAAGTGGCAGTGGGCAGGGCACATTGCTCGCAGATCAGATGGCCGATGGGGCCGAAAGGTTCTGGAGTGGCGACCGCGTACCGGAAGACGTAGAGTTGGAAGGCCTCCAACAAGGTGGACCGATGACCTTGTGAAGGCCGCAGGAATCCGCTGGATGCGGGAAGCACAAAACCGGTCGAAGTGGCGGAGCTTGGGGAGGCCTATGTCCAACAGTGGACGTCTTTCGGTTAAAATGATGATGTTTTAATTCAGGTTAAAATTATCGATCTGCCAAATTTCATCCAAATTCTTTAAGGCGTGATTGGGGGTAACAAACACCCGAACATACAAACAGTCACCAATAAGACTTCCACTGCAGGACATATGCCACTCCCAATTTGCGGGGTTTGTCATATCGCCACGCTTGGCAGGCGGGTTGGCGATCGCAGTAAGGAAGTAAAATGCATAGAGAACGCTGCTGCCCATTCTCTAGTAAGTCCCTTAGTCGCCTTTTACGACAGTCACGGGAAGAAACTGGAATGTTGCAATTCCTTACGTCCGGCGCCACTCGGAGAATGAGATAGATAGGTACAATGTCTACAGTACTTTCAAACCGGCCATGCGACAATTTATTGCGTCAGTGATGTTGATAAACAACGAGGTATCGGTTACAATTCTCGGAATACATAACTGGGAATGAGCCATCGTATTGTTTGACGTTGGACACTGGCCTCCCACGGTAAACGGTCTTACGGATTTCCACACCGATTGCTTAACCGAATGTACGCCGTACTTGTATTTTTTTTTTTAATTACTGTAACCTTGATTAAAGTTTTACTATCATAGTTCCTAAGATTATCGCGTTCAACCAAACAAACAAACTCTTCAGCTTTATAATATTTGTATAGATAGCGTGATGTTATATAGCCTATAGCCTTCCTCAATAAATAGGCTACCCGACACAAAAATAATTTTTCAATTCGGACCAGTAGTTCCTGAGATTAGCGCGTTCAACCAAACAAAAAAAAAACTCTTCAGCTTTATAATATTACAGTATAGATTAATGGTGGATTCAGATATTTTGGATTCTCAACGCTCGGCTGAATAACGAGGGTAGAAATTTCAGTGTGCGAGAAAAAATCGCCTCGGAAAATAATTTCCCGTGCAATCACAGGTAGAGATAGTATAGGGTTACATATAGGGTTACCAGATGAACAAATCAAAAGTCCGGAGAAAAGGCCTGATTTCCATTGAAAAATCCTGAGATTTTTTTACAGTTTGAGCATTTTCTCTCAAACGTACTTAAAATTTTTAAAAAGTCGTAATATTATCGTTTTTATACCCTGATTAAACTGATTAACCAGTCAATTACCGTAATTACAGACACAATTAAAAAACCATTATGTCTGTACCAAATGTGGTATCTCAGGGACTTAGAGGTTAAGTGCCCACTTGGATAAATAAGTATTGATTTTAATTGTGCAATCAATTGCAATTAATAATTATTACCAAAGGAAAATTATTTTTAGTTTGTTTAACTTTTTATTAAAGAGATCTTTAAAATGTAAGCTGTATTTTATTGAAAATTCTAGGAATCCTGAGATTTCATGAGATTTGCAAAATCCGACCGAGATCCTGAGAAGAGTCCAAAAATCCTGAGATCTCAGGACAAATCCTGAGATATGGTAACCCTAGTCACATACGATTCGAATAGCTCCCAGACCTTGTCCAGAAAGGTCAAATACCTGCGCCGACGCGTGCGCAGTCACGTAAGCTCAATTCGAGGAGACGGAATGTAATTATGGTATTGGCATCTTAATAATACCCAATAAATAGTGTGCATATCTCTACGCCTATAACTTAAGAATGCCCGATGGTACGATTTACCGATTTTTTTAAATCGATACCACAGGATACGATCTTCATCCAGATCGAATCGTATGCGCCTAGACGATCGTATGAAGAAATCGTTGCAACTAAAACCGAAACATTACGAACTACAACTTGTCGGGTTTTTTAGCATGGGTTCCAAACGTCTGTTTTCTCTTTTAAATTATTATTTTTGAAAGTATAAAAGATGTTTTACGCAAAACAGATTCCAGCGGCCTACATTTAAAATTTTCAAAATAATAAATTGGACAGACGTACTGGATCTAGCTTATTATGGCTATCTGTCAAAGTATTTCGCACATTGTAATAGATCTATTCCCGCGTGGTGGATTATGGGCCACTCCCTCTCCCGGAGGAGGCCTGTGTCCCAGCAGTGGGAACAATATAGGCTGATGATGATGGTGAATAGATCTATTAAGTAGATTAAGTTTAATAAATAATTGTGCTTTTCATTATTATTATTAAATTATGATACGATCTTCTGAGATCGAGTAAGATCCATTCAATACGATTAAGATCGCGAATCGATTCCCGAAGTTACGATCCATTACGATCCAGAAGATCGATTCAAAGCAAAGAATCGGGCATCCCTACACTAAATACCCAATAGTGTGCATATTTCTACACCTGTAAGGAGCTGTCCATTAATCACGTGAGGCTCGAAAGGGGGGGAGGGTTCCATAAAAAATCACGAAATATCACAAGGGGGGAGGGGGTGTAGTAATATAAGGTGTATCTATTCATACACGAAATATTTTAAGGGGTACACCTGTAGGTGGTAAAGAAGCTATAGAAGCAAAAAGAAATTTTTTTCTAAGCGTTTTTGAATTTTCGTAATTATTCTAATTTTGAAAACTACTTGAGACGTTTTCCATAAAACCTTTACTACAAATTCTATGAATGGCCCGCCTGACGCTGCGAGGGCGGCGACCGGACGGCACGAGCATGGCCGCGGGCCGTAAAAAATAAGGAGCCAATATTTCTTATGTACGTCAAATAATTTATAAACATAAATTTAAAAAAAAACCCTTAGAAAAAAATTTTTTTCTTTGCTGTAGCTTCTTTACCACCTACAGGTGTACCTCTTAAAATATTTCGTGTATGAATAGATACACCTTATATATCAAGTGTATTTATTTTTTCGGCAAACGCCTACAAAATTTTTATATCAGTCAAAAACAACCTGCAACCTTTCTGTCTACCTCCAAACGTTATTATTGTAGTATTTAATTTTCTATAATAAAATTTGATGATACTTAAGTATACCTGTATGTTTTTAAATATAAAAAAAATTAAGATTCTTTGTATGTACTAAAAAATACACGTGATATAAACAGGGGGGGTAGTCTTAAACCTCACCAAATGGTAAAAAAACATCACGTGATTAATAGACGGCCCCTAATTTGATTTATCTTAATTTGCGGGGTAATTTCATAATACCATAACAGTTCCGTGAATTGATGTCGAAATCTTTTGTTGTTAATTGTCGGTTTTCATGGCATGGGCACGTAGTACGGAAGAATGAGGAAAATGTCGTGAGGAAAGTATTGAGTATGAACGTCGATGGCTATAAGAGTAGAGGGAGACCAAAGAAACGATGGATGGACTGTGTGAATTATGATATGGATAGAAAAGGGATGACTACTGAGATGACGACTAATAGAGAAGTGTGGAAGAAAAAGACATGTTGCGCCGACCACAAATATATTGGGATAAGAGCAGGAAAATTATGATGATTAAATCCTACATTTAAATAAAACTGTATTAGCTTTATTATGTTTAAAATTGGAAAGAGTATGCTTAGATGGTTTGGTCATGTTGAGAGGATGAATGAAGGACGACTAACAAAATGTATTTACAAGGCAGACGTGAGTGGACACGCCGGAATGGGGACGCCCTAGGAGGACATATAGTGACCTTATTGGTGATGTTCTTCAGAAAGGTCAGGTGCGTAGTACTGGTAACCGACGTGTGTGTATGACCAGATGTATGAAAGTGAACGAGGGAAAAGGATTATGTAAGGATCGTAGCAGGTGGCGTTCTGTACTTACTGCCTACGACCATGGAAAAAAAAACTGGCCCAGTGAGAGTCGGACTCGCGCACCGAGGGTTCCGTACAAACCTGTAGATATTCACGGTTTAGGCGTAAGGTTTATGTTTATGAAATTAAATGTGTTTTTTTTATTTTTTATATTTGAGTTGATTGAATGAAAAGAAAATTACGGTTTACCATTTTTAAAGACCTATCCATAGATACCCCACATTGTTTTGATGAAAAAAAAAATTTTGAGTTTCAGTTCTGAGTATGGGGGAACCCCAAAATATATTGTTTTTTTTTCTATTTTTGTTGAAATCTTAATGCGGTTTACAGAATACACCTACTTACAAAGTTTCAACAGCATAGCTCTTATAGTTTCGGAAAAAACTGGCTGTGACATACGGACGGACAAACGGACAGGCAGACAGACAGACAGACATGACGAATCTATAAGGGTTCCGTTTTTTGCCATTTGGCAACGGAACCCTAAAACGGCGTGAATTTATGTATTTAGCTTTATTACACCTTCAATTCGCTATCAGCGATTTCATAAGACACACACCCAAATGTTTTTATACATAGTTCAACGTGATTACGTTACCAACGATAACAAAAGAGGAATTTAAATTACAGACGACCTCTCACCCCTACACCCGAATCGTCAATATACATATAAAAGTTATCAAGGCGATTAAACTACCAGTTGGTCTGATTAAAGAATAAATGTGTTTTTCTTCCCGTGTGGTGGCGGCCGTAAAGAATAACACCAACCCATTTATTCCCGTGGGTGTCGTAAAAGGGACTTTACTAGAGAACGGGCAGCAGCGTTCTCTATGCATTTTACCACCATACTGCGATCGCCAAACCGCCTGCCAAGCGTGGCGAATATGGTAAAACCCCTTCCAATTTGTGGGAGTCCTATGTCCAGCAGTGGACGTTTTTCAGCTGGAATTATAAAACTATTCGCAAACAGGGGCAGAGATTTGTAATTTCGGATTTGCGCAATGTAGTGGCGCAAGACGGCAAAAGATTAAATCATTTGTGGCGTTCCGCGCATAAAGGTATCAATCAGTAGGGAAGTATTGAGTTAAGGCCGAACGTAAAATCTAGAAGAGTCCCTTTATTAAGCTGATTACAAAAAAAAAACCTAATACTTTTTTTGTAATAGACATTCAAAGTTGAAATTCTGAAAAAAACTAGTTTCGAGAAAATCGAGTTTGAAAGTTAAGGTTACAAAAAAACAATCCTCCATTCTCGGCAATGCCTGGCTTACGCCGAACACATTATATGCATCAATGTATCACTAACATAGCCGATACTGTACTGCCAATATACAAATATGTAGTATTAAAATTAAAAAACTCAACACATTAATTATGAAAATATCGACATTTTATAAGACCTACCGACATTTACATTACATTTCCTTTAAAAAAAAATGTGCTTAGAAATGTTGTCTGTAGATGTTAATTGTATCAAATTGTAGCAAATTTGTTGTAGAACAGTAATCAGTAAAAGTAACAAAATGCCATATTTTCACCCGATTTTACAAAAACGCAAATAACTCGGAAACTAAATGCCGACATCTGCTACCTTTATGCGCGGAACGCCACATTTGATCAATGAATACTGGAGGTAGGCAATGACACGAGTCAAAACGATTTCATAAATTAAATTAACCCAATGGGCGAACGTAGAGTCACAATGAACATTTTATGAATGATTGCGGTATACCGGTGGAAATCACTGTTTGGCATAAGGTACGACTAATAGGAGCGGAGCATCTATGAAAAATGTTGCAAAAACGAGGAAAATGTCTTTCGAGAGCTTCCATTGCGTGCGCTGCGTAGACGGTTAAGGGTCACAGCACACATATCAACTCGAAAACGGATCGTATCCGTATCAACTCGAGCCGTTCAGTATGATTTGTATGTAACTCCCTACTGCAACGCACACTAATCGGAATCGTAACGTAATCACCTCGCCTCCGGACAAGCTCACGAACCGCGATGTGGCGCGTGGCAACCAGCGGTCCCCGCGCTTTCGGCTGTCCGTACCCTAGCTTACGGCTCTCCGTACGCTAACTTACGGCTCTCCGTACCCTAGCTTACGTCTCTTCGTCCACGCGATATAAAACGTTTGGATTCAAAATGACTGAACTAGTGCCGCCTAGCCGTCAACCAGCGCACAGAGTGGTATTAGGCCCTAAAAGTTGGCCAAAAATGATTTTTTTTATTATTAGTAAACTACTCTATATGTCCGATCCTTTAAAAGTTAAGTAAGTGGCCAAAACAATGCCCGAAGAACTCCGTGCCAGCTTGCCAACATGAACCGCACGGTCAGTCGAAAGTTGGCGTTCGCTTATAGTGGTCGTGTGATTGTTCGATATGCTCAAATTTAACTTGTTTTTAAAACGCGATATTTTTGGAACAAACGGTTCTGTGGTAGTTTTTGTGATGGATTCCTCTCAGTCAGGTATGTAACTGTGTGGAAAATGTTTTTTTTCTCCAAAAATCTCAATCAATTTTATTCCATAGGTCCAAAAGTAAGTTGTCATAAACTAATTAAAAAAATCTTACTTTTCTATGTTTAAGAGTGTTTTTTTCACATTATTTAGCATTCTTTAATTACACATACTATTGTTTCTTGTAGAGTAGACAGTCCAGAACAAATTTGTAAAAAACATAGCCGCCCGCACCCGCCCCCTTTTTTTTTGAGATTTTTTTTCGTTTGTGCCCTGCAATCTTGAATAAATATTTGTTCCTAAGATTTAGTTTTATTTTATTACAGGGACTTCAGGAATGAGGTTTATGACTCGGAATGAGTTGTATGCTATTATGCAAAGTTCTAACGAATCAACAATTGATGCAAAATTGACATTTTTGAAGCAGCATTTATTAAGTTCCTACTCTGATGATGATATAAGAATTCATGATTTAAAGCAAAAGATCGCTAATATACAACACAATTAATAAAGAAATAACCTAAATTGATGAACTTATCTACCGATGTCCGGTTATATTGGACACAATGGGCTGCGGGTTGAAAATTAATATTGAAGCTTTCCAGAAATACTGCGATGAAACTGCCGAGATGTATGAGGCTTTAATGGGTTTTACCCCATGTCTCCGACACTGCATAAAGTGCTTCGCCACGGAGCTGAAGTGATAAAACACGCAATTCTTCCAATAGGAAAACTGTCTGAAGAAGCTGCGGAAGCTCGCAACAAACACATAAGGCAATATAGACTTAATTATTCTAGAAAGTTTTCGCGCGTAGAGTGTAATATGGACGTTTTAAATAGGCTTTTGTTAACTTCAGACCCCCTATTAACAAGCATGAGAACAAATATATATTTTAAGAAAAATAGAATGACATTGTATGGAGACGTATTAAATTTGCTTACTTAGAGTGATCTGATCAATGAAAATGTGTCCAGTAGTGACGAATAAATGTTTTTCTTACTATAATAAGTCTTTTAATACATATTTTAACATATATACACTAATAATCGTCGTTCGAGTCATAAAATATTTTTGGCCAACTTTTAGGGCCTAATACCACACTGTGCAGCGGTCAGCGAGCCGAGCCGTAAGCGCGGCGTCGCGTCGCCTAGTTGTAGCCGAGTCGACGTGCCGGAGCTTCCGATCCGCTTACGTTAGGTGGTTACGTTAGGTTGACGCCTGTTTGACGGCGAGGCGAAAGGCGATACGGTGACGATCCCTTTCCGAGTTGATATGTGTGCTGTGACCCTAAAGTAACGCAAAAAATCTTGTATATATCTATACTAATATTATAAACCTGTAGAGTTTGTTTGTGTGGAACGCGCTATTCTCAGGAACTACTAGTTCGAATTGAAAAATTCTATTGGAAAAAGGCTATAGGTTATATAACATCACGCTATGACCAATAGGAACGGACCATCTATGAAAAATGTTGCTAAAACGGGAAAAATGTCTTTTGAGTTGAAATGTCGTTGCGTGCGCTGCGTAAACGGTTATAATAACGCAACAATCTTTATCACGGTACTGTTCCTCTTAAGTTCTACAAAAAACCCGCGGTAGCATAATATTTTTTATGTATCATCTATATCATCAATAGTTTTCTCAGCGCACGCCAAATAATAAATTTTACAGGCATAATTTTGCTACTTTGTGTTACAATATTGAAAATTTCTTATGAATCTCTACATATTTTGACAATAAATAATAATCTATGTTACTGCCTGATAGTTTTGCTTTCTATTGGTAAAATAAATAATAGTTTGAAAGCTAAAAGCGCTTTGAGGTATTTTTTTTAATTGATATTAAGCACCCCACGTTTTTTTTTCATTATTTTCTACTTTTTGTTTGGTTTTCTATGGAAGCGTGTTTTTTTAGTTTATTTAACTATAATTTATTTTCTATTTTATAGGCTGTTTCGAATTTTGAGACGTATGTCAGCGTAGTTTTCGTAGACAGATTTTTTTTGCTATCCTGGTAACCCCGGCAAGGATAATGGCACAAAATAAAATTATTGTATTGTCATCGGTCCTTGAGAAGTATGCTAAATCGAGTTAATTCGACGTTTTGAAGTGGGTCAAAATCATGTTCAAAGTTTCCGTTACACACCAACATACTAACATACGTATGAAGCTAATAAAAACGGGTTATTTTTTTTTAATCGATCTAGCAGTTTCGGACCCTATTCGGTACAAACAAATAAAAAAATATTTCCTCTTTTTAACCAGTCAATTACCGTAATTACAGACACAATTAAAAAACGATTGTGTCTATACCAAATGTGGTATCTCAGGGACTTAGAGGTTAATATTAGTATAGATAACCAGTTGGTCACATTCAGAGCATACAATGCTCGTGAGTGGTACCTTTCTGTTATAATCAGTAGGCATAGATAAGTAGTGTCATATCAAAATCTTTGTGTAAATATTTATCTCGAAATTGCCTTGAACTGTCAATGCATAATTTGATAGACGAATCAAAAAATATATTGCTATTTAAACTACGCTAATCTATAACATATTAACACAAAAAGGCTAATCCATATACATACTCAATTAGACAAAATATCATAGTAATGCGTTCACGTCAAATAACTCGCGCCTAACTGTTCCCGGCGCAAAGGTGCCCAAAACACTTGCTGCGTTGCCACGTTGGATGGCAATGGCTACCTAATACCTTTGCACCAAGAACGAGCCGGAGCGGGAGTCACCCGTTTTATTACGGAGTTTGTGGCCTAACTCACTAACGAGCTCCTTGGCCCCAGTGCCCCAGGCACCCATGGTTTCAACAGCAATGGGCACAAAATGGTAGCTATAATGGACATGCTATTATTTTATTTTATTATTGATTAGCTATGGCATCTATAACTAAACACATCTATACTATCTACAGAAATATTATAAACTAACTTCTGCCCGCGACTTCGTCCGCGTCAAATTTTTGCTCCCCTGACCCTTCCCGTCGCATCGATTTGCCTGCTAGTTTTCGTCCATTTTTCGTTGCTGCTCGCTCCTTTTGAGTTATAGTGAGTCAACCATAAAAGATAGACATATGCTCTCGCGGACTTTTTTTTAGACCTTTTTAAAAGGAACAATTCCGTCATACATGATTTTTGCGTTACTTTAACCGTTTACGCAGCGCACGCAACGGAAACTCTCAAAAGGAATAAATTTTCTCCGTTTTTGCAACATTTTTCATTACTGCTCCGCTCCTCTTAGTTGTAGCGTGATGTTATATAGCCTATAGCCTCCCTCGATAAATAGGCTACCCAATACAAAAAGAATTTTTCAATTCGGACCAGTAGTTCTTGAGATTAGCGCGTTCAATCCAACAAACAAACAAACAAACTCTTCAGCTTTATATATTAATTAAAAAATTCAAAAGTATCCTATGTCCGTTTCCTGGTTCTAAGCTAGCTCCCCACCAATTTTCAGCCAAATCGGTTCAGCCGTTGTTGAGTTATAAATAGTGTATCTAACACAACTTTCTTCTATATATATGTATGTATTTAGAAATATATAAGTATGTTTATCAGTTGTCTAGTTAGGATCAGATAACGGTGTGTTGGTTGTTCTAAGATATTATATTTACTTTTAAAGTATTATACTGTTTTAATTATTGTGAATGAGTGAAGAGTAAGTCGGTGTTTTTATCTTTTGCTTCTCATTTAGTTTTTATCATGGTCTAGCAGTATTGTTCGTCAAATCTTTGAGCTCCATAAGTACTGAGTTGAGCTGTATGATTACTGATACATGCGTGCACTGATTGGGCACGTCTACTCAATCTGTGTGGTTCTTTCCTCAAAAGACCATTTCACCCATATGCTTTTCGCATGATCTCACCAAGAGTATGTCTGGACTTTACAAGAGACTGTGACGACCTCACCTAGCTTTAAAAATATGATTGACGTGTAATACAAACATATGCAGAAATAAAATCATTTATCATCCATACTAATATTATAAATGGGAAAGTGTGTGTCTGTTTGTCGATGAGAATTAATGTGATTTTTTAAGTGGAGATAGTTGAAGGGATGAAGAGTGACATAGGCTACTTTTGCCTCTTTCTAACCCCCCACTTCCCTAAAATGGAGGGTGGAACGCGCTAATCTCAGGAACAACTGGTTCGAACTGGAAAATTCTTTTTGAGTCGGGTAGCCTATTTATTGAGGAAGGCTATAGGCTATATAACATCACGCTACGGTCAAAAGGAGCGGAGCAGCAACAAAAAAAAAAGACAAAAACTGGCAGGCTGCGATGCGATGGAAGGGTCAGGGGAGCAAATATTTGACGCGGACGAAGTTGCGGGCAGAAGCTAATTTAACATATTTCGGAAAAGTTAGGCAGATGTTGAATTAAAAACTTACCATATTTCTCTCCAAGTGCAGTGACATCATAATATTTGTAGTCCCTTCCATCGATGGTGATGGATTTCAGGAGGTGCTCGTACGGGTTGTTGGTGGCTGAAACAAATAATAATATTGTGTTAATGCTTACTTCTTCAAACTACATTATCTACTTTCTTCATTCATCATTTCAGCCTAAAGACGTCCACCGTTGGACATAGGTCTCTCCCAAACTTCGCCACTACGACCGATTCTGTCCTTCTCGCATCCAGTGGATTCCTGCGGCCTTCACCAGGTCATCGGTCCATCTTGTGGGAGGCCTTCCAACGTCTTTGGGCTGATATGATGAAGATGATGATATGAAATTTGGTTTATTTATTAAAACCCCTAAGATTAACCAGAACCCCAATGTTTATGAATATGGGTCAAAGAGTTCAGTCCATCTTGTAGCAGGCCGGCCAACTCTACGTCTTCCAGTATGCGGTCGCCACTCCAGAACCTTCCGGCCACAACGGCCATCTGTTCTGCGAGCAATGCGTCCTACCCACAGCCACTTAAGTTTGCCAATTCTTCGGGCTATTGTTACCTTGGTTCTCCTAAGGATCTCTTAATTTCTGATTCGATCGTGTAGGGAAATTCCAAGCATAGCCCTTTTCATTGCTCTTTAGGTGACTTTCGGTTAGAGATGTTATGGATATGAAATTTCGGATACGGATTGGTTACGGATGTAGGAATGATTATTATACCGGATACGGATACGGATATTAAATTATTTCGGGTTATCCGTTAGTTTCGGATAATTTCGGTTACGGATATTAAACTTTTAAAGAATTTCAAAAGTAAAATACAAATAGCTAATAAAATGGTTTTATTTATATGTCACTATTTGGTAGGAATTACAATCAGTCTGTGAGTAATTATTACAGCTATTTAAAATAACAATGATAAATATATATTGAGTGTTATCTAATCTACCTAAAATAAAAATGTAATAACAAATCCGATATTATCCGAAACTTTTTTCGGATTCGGTTACGGTTACGGATACATTTTTATATCGGACTAGCTACTGCCCGCGACTTCGTCCGCGTCAAATTTTTGCTCCCCTGACCCTTCCCGTCGCATCGATTTGCCTGCTAGTTTTCGTCCATTTTTCGTTGCTGCTCGCTCCTTTTGAGTTATAGTGAGTCAACCTTAAAAGATAGACATATGCTCTTGCGGACTTTTTTTTAGAACTTTTTAAAAGGAACAATTCCGTCATTCATGATTTTTGCGTTACTTTAACCGTTTACGCAGCGCACGCAACGGAAACTCTCAAAAGGAATTAATTTTCCCCGTTTTTGCAACATGTTTCATTACTGCTCCGCTCCTCTTAGTTGTAGCGTGATGTTATATAGCCTATAGCCTCCCTCGATAAATAGGCTACCCAACACAAAAAGAATTTTTCAATTCGGACCAGTAGTTCCTGAGATTAGCGCGTTCAATCAAACAAACAAACAAACAAACAAACTCTTCAGCTTTATAATATTAGTATAGATATCCGATAGTTTCGGTTACGGTTACGGTGCTCCCTAACATCCCTGCTTTCGGTCTTCTTATGAGGCCCATTGTGATAACATACCTAATGTCGAACAACACTCGGGAGGTGTGTTGTCAGTACCGTCTTTACCATAAGGGCACACGGGGCCCGTGCCCAGGGCCCCCATTGTCAAGGGGCCCCGAAGGACCGACAATTTCCCTCACACATTTATTCTCAAAAAAAAAAATTGTGGGGCACATAACACTTTTTTCACAAATCAGTAATCTTATCAGAAGGCACATACTACGCCATTATGTCAATGACTGCGCCTATTTCTACTGTACTAATGAATAATATTTCCGAACGCATACTCCCTAATTTACTAAGTACACAATCTAGCGATCACTCACGCAATCCCTCCGATTCCAAAGTCACGCTGCACCGTCTAAACAAGGCGTAGACAGCCTTTCCCTAAGTGGGCGATAACGCTCCCTTGTGGGCGCTGCAGGCCTAATGGGAGGTGGGAAGAGACCCAGAAAAAAAAATGACGTTGTGTAGAGTCTACACAACGCCCAGCAAATACCATTTTAAACTTTTTTGAAAGCCTGATATTCCTATAAAAGATTGTCGCGGGCAGAGCTACGACAATGCATCAAATATGTCTGGAAAGTACTCTGGTGTTCAGTCAAGAATAAAAGAAGTTTGCGAATTTGCGATTAACGTTCCATGTGCGGCACATTCGCTAAATTTAGTGGATGTTCAGGCTGTAAGTGTTTTACTGAAGCAGTAACATTCTTTCAACTTGTACAAAAATTGTTAATTTTTTTCTCGGCTTCGACAATGCGATGGGAAATTTTGACAGAGCATTTAGGTGCAAATAGAGTCTTGAAGTCTCTTTCGGAAACTAGATGGTCTGCACGCGCCAATGCTATTAATGCTTTGCAAAATGGTAATTTAAATATTTCTGAAGCATTGTCTTCAATCACAAGTGACATCAATCAACCAGGAGACACTAGAATGGAAGCCCAAAGCCTGGCAAAAAAAAAAATGGGAATTTTTGAGACTGCTCTTCTAAAGCTGGGTTTCCACGGTGCGTGATTCTGCGGATTATCACGCACACCCAACGACTACGGACGGCAACGCACACAGACAAGGCTCTTTCAAGCTGGCTTCCCACGGTCCGTGATATCGCGGACGGATGCGGACCATGTCGCACGATACACCGTGGGAAGGGTCTCGTCCGTGGTAGCACAGGACGTCTGTCAAACCACGTCATACGCGCACGGATTGCATCGCACCGCACCTTTGAAGTTACCAACTCGCGACGGATACCGGCGCACCGCCACAGACGTCCTGCGCTACCACAGACGAGACCCTTCCCACGGTGTGGTGTGCGAGATGGTCCGCGTCCGTCCGCGATATCACGGACCGTGGGAAGCTAGCTTAACGGAAATATAGAATGATCTTTTGGGAATTATGAATAAAACAAGTCTAAATTTACAGAATAGCACTATAACCATGGACGTTGTAACGAAACTTTACGAATCTCTGATCAGTTATGTCAATACCACACGCAATAATTTTGATCAAAACGAAACGGCTACTAAAGAAAAAAATCTATATGCTGACTACAAAGATAAATTTGAAAGAAAAAAGATTTCGCAGCACACACATCACTTTTTTTAAAGGATCATGAGAGACCGCACAGTTGAGAGGCAAGGAAAAGTTTCGTGTAGATACTTTCATTCCCATAATTGACACATTAAAAAAAACGTTCGGCAGCATACCGAGAAATTGATAGTCGATTTAGTTTTCTTTGTCAGTTAACAACAATCGAATCTGGTGAGTTGACCAAAAAATTCAAAGAATTTGCAGAATTTTATCATGAAGACATTAATGCAGATGAGCTCAAAACAAAATGTTTTCATTTAAGCCAATATTTAAAAACATAGCAAAGCAATCAGCGGATTTAAATATCTCAACCTTACATAACCAAATAAAATCAGATAAATTGGAAGAAACTTTTCCAAACGTAGAAATTGCTACAAGAATATTCCTATGCCTAATGGTTACCAATTGTAGTGGAGAGCAGTCATTTTCGCAGATTAAGAAAATAAAAAATGAATTGCGAACAACAATGTAACAAGAACGACTGAGTTATCCTTCAAAAAATTCACTATAAAGATATAATAAAAGACAGCTCAACAGAAATCCCGAAGGAAACCGTTATCGTAATCGTAACCAAAAAAACCAGCAGCACTCTAATATCATTCATGCCATAATATATCATACTATATTTGATTACCTATAATAAATGGTCATATTTAGTAAAAAAAAACGTTATTATAATTCGCTTTTTTTACTTTCCAAAAGGGCCCCAAATTCTTGTGTGCCCAAGGGCCACTGCCTAGTTTAAGACGGCCCTGTGTGTTGTTACGCAACAAATATGTCATCATGACTTAAGTAAACACTACGAAGTTCAAAAGACAATCCCACCCAGGACAAATCTTGTGTGATGAGCACAATCATTTGTTCTATGTATGTATTTAGAAATATATAAGTGTGTTTATCAGTTGTCTGGTTGCCATAGTACAGGCTCTGTCTAGTTTGGGATCAGATAACGGTGTGTTGGTTGTCCTAAGATATTTATTTATTTTAGAGTGTCATCCCCATCATTTCAGCCATAAGACGTTCACTGCTGGACATAGACACTCACTGACAGCTGTGCTGCTGGACAGTTTGTTGCGTCATTTCTTCTTCCTAGCTATAGCACTAGGAAGTGGTGACCACGGGGGTCGTGCGGTCCATGGCCCTCTACGGGGCACCGGTGTGGGCGCCCTCATTGAGGCTGCGCCCAGCGCGCCGGTTGAGTGCGGCCCAGAGGGTCATGGCTATCCGGTTAATCCGGGGATACCGCACGGTCTCCTGCGAGGCGGCGAGCCTCCTTGCCGGAGTGCCGCCATGGGATCTGGAGGCAAAGGTCCTCGCCCACATGTGGGAGTGGCGCGAGGAGGCGAAACGCCGGGGCGAAATTCCGCTGCCGCGACAAATCGCGGCTCGGCGGACAGAGCTCCGGTGTGATCTCATGGCGACATGGCGGGTACGATTGTCGCAACCCAGTGCTGGGCACGCCACAATTGCGGCGGTAAGTCCCCTCTTTGAGGAGTGGATAGAGAGGCGTCACGGCGTCCTCACCTTCCGCCTGACGCAGGTTCTCACCGGGCATGGGTGCTTCGGTGGGTTCCTGTTCAGGATAAAGCGGGAGGATACGTCCGGGTGTTTCCATTGCGAGGATCGTCTGGAGGACACGGTGGAGCATACGGTGGAGGTGTGCCCTGCCTGGGCGGAGCACCGCCGTGTCCTCGTGGAGGCGATCGGCGGCGGCGACCTCTCGCGTCCGGCCCTGGTGCGAGCCATGGTACGGAGCGAGAGGGAATGGGAAGCCGTCACCTCCTTCTGCGAAGCAGTAATGCTCGCGAAGGAGGAGGCGGGGCGGGTGAGGGAGTGGCAGTCTCTGCGCCCTCACGTCCCTAGCCGCCGCAGGAGGAGACGCCCCGGGCGTCGGGAGTCCATAGCGGACTCCCGGCCACCGTAGGCGCGAGCTTGCGGGTGGCGAGCAATGGGTAGCTCGCCGCCCGGTAAGGACCAAGCTCGGGTCGACGGTGCGCAGTGTTCCACGCGCGCCTCAAAGAGATCTCAGCAGCAGTGTAGGGGTCTACTAGGACCGATGCCTGCCGGGGTCGCGTGTGTGCCTGGCACATGGGCAACTGATGGAACACGGGTGGGTTTTAGTCAGTAAAAGTCTGACACGCCCTCCCGCTCCGCCCAGAGCGGGAGAAGTCATTTGATGATTTCCCATGCTGAAAAAAAAAAAAAAAAAAAGGAAGTGGTGACGGGTGGGCGTTTTGGGGGACTGTCTTATGTAATTTTGACGTTCGAAAAGTGCTGATCCTCAGGCTACTTTGAATTAATGACATTTGATTCTAATTTTAATTTTGATAGGCCTTCCCCAATTTGGAGGGTTTTGCCATAATTACCGCGCTTGGCGATCTCAGTATGGTGGTAAAATGCATAGAGAACGCTGCTGCCCATTCTCTAGTAAGGCTGACCCCACATTAGGCGTGCGCGATCCTCGGGCGCGAGCGCCGCGCGCGCGTCGCGAGCGCGCCGCGAGCGCGCCGCGAGAGCGTCGCGTTTAGCTGCCCTGCTGCGCGCTCGCGGCGCGATCGCGGCGCGCTCGCGGCGATCTCGCGGCGCGCACGCGGCGCTCGAGTCGCGTTCTTACCCCTTCGCCCGCTACAATACTCAATACTTTATTGCATTCCACAATGCTTAGGTGGTAAAACATTTTATTTAGAAACAGTTGTGGACCCTGTCGGGCACAGCAAAGGAAAATACAGTAGGTAGAGAGGAGGACCTATTGATTATCTTATAATGTAACTTATTCTAAAATAGTAATTAAAAATAGATGAAATACATGCTTTGGACTTTTCTAAACTAATTTCAGGGATTTATCATTTAAAATTTCGTTGTCGCTATAATAACATTTGCTTAACAGCAGCTTTTTTAATTTATCAGTAAATAGATGGCTTTTTTCTCTGTCCTTATGGATTCTGGTAACTTGTTGTATATTGCTACTGTTGCGGTCAGTCACATGGTGGGCAGTGTTGTGTTGACACACGTTAAAAATAGAGTCACGAGTGAAATTAATATCGAAAGCTTTATCCTAGAAATACAGAATCGTTCTGCGATATGGGACATGACTACAAAGGAGTATAGTGATCGTATTGCAAAAAAAAGGTGTGGGAAGAAATCAGCACTTTATTTATAAAAGACTAGCTTCTGCCCGCGACTTCTTCTGCGTAAATGTCGTTTATCGCGGACTTTTTATTCCGTGACAAAGTCACGGAATAAAAAGTAGCCTATGTTCTTTTTCAGGCTCTAAACTATCTGAGTACCAAATTTCATTTAAATCGGTTCAGTAGTTTTAGCAGGAAAGCGAGACAGGCAGACAGACAGAGTTACTTTGCATTTATAATATTAGTGTGGATAGTGTGGATTTTGAAACGAAAATTGTCCAAATTGTGACTGACTTAGCTGTAGGGGGTTAAACGCCAAGGCGAGCGCCGCGTGCGCGCCGCGAGCGCGCCGCGAGTGCGCCGCGAGCGCGCCGCAGGGCAGCTAAACGCGACGCTCTCGCGCCCGAGGATCGCGCACGCCTAATGTGGGGGAGGCCTAAGTCCCTTAGTCGTTTTTTACGACAATCACGATCCTGGAGTGATGCTTTTCTGTACGTCCGGCCACGCAGACTGTGAAATTTTGGAGTGTGGAAAATGTTTAATTAACTTAATCAGCGTTGTAAAAGGCTCTTAACTGTGTCCTAGTAGCATAACCAGACTATATTGTTCCCACTGCTGGGCCACAAGCCTCCTATCTTTGAGAAGAAAGTGGCCTGTTATCTACCACACGGGCCCAGTTGGTAGATGCGGCGGGTTGGTAGATGTCACGTCTTCGAATGTTTTTGGTTCTAGGAAATATTCTTCACAATGTTTTCATACACCGCTTTGAAAGCAGTGTAATAAAAATGGTCTTTGTCAATTCAGCAGAGAACCACGCTCGAAATTTGCCAGAGAGGTATGGAACAGAGTATTCAGAGTATCAAACTTCCTGACGGGTAACAAATATAACAATCCGTTCCATCACTACCATAGCTGCTATCACTAAGAAAACGTTCACCCTTAAGGACGCTATAACATTTTTGAATCGCTCAAGTTTAGGTATCTGAGTCGCCACACAACAACATTCCGCGCACGCACACATTGAAACCATTGTTTGCTCGATTTTAAACATTACGTAACCAATCTTGATACTCGAAGGCATTATTTATTTTATTTTATTAATACTGTTGAGCAAAGACTAACTTTACTTTCTGCATTTGGTGACAGTAAATAAGTTTTATTACCATGATCATCAATATTTTTGGAATAACGTATATAATTTGCCAATTAAAAAAAAAAGAGAGAATAATATTTTTGGATAATAAACAAATATAACGGATGGTGATCGTAGACTATCGGTGAAAATATACAGGATATTCCCTAAAGAAAACTAATCAAAAATTGTGTGACGCCCGAACCTTGCCTTTGAGATTGGAGCGCGTATTCAGAATTTTTAATACACAATAGGAACCCTTTATAGGAGGCCTTCATTTTTCTATGAAGGCTGTTTTTGTACTGTACTATGTATTTATAATTCGAAATGACTTAAACATTTTTGAGAGATGATGATTACACAGGCCTACAAATTTTTAACCCCGAGACTAGACCTATCGTACCCGAAGGATTTTGATGCGCTGAATCCAAATCCATGTTCAGAATGGTTCCTGTACGTCTGGTTTTCGAGATATCCTAACCTAAAATTGCAAAAATGCGGGTTTTTGCAGTTTTTGAGGTTACCTGACAGAAGGAAATAAATGATTATCAAAGAATGTTGTAGGGCAATTGAAAGTACCACCCTTCCCCTTTTTTTCACCAAAATATCGCTACTTGAAATTTTACACTTTAACGTATTAACGCAACCACAAAAAAAAAATCGAGAAAATTCTGCCTGAGACCAGACCATGTTGATCTTGTATTTTTGGGGTCACTGATTCCGAATCCGAGTTTGTTAGTTTTGAATTTTTTTGTTTAAAGAATAATAAGTGCTGTGTTGGTTAGCGTGCTTATGGTTACTTACGAAAAATTCTGACCTTATACGGTGAATTGGACCTCGGATTCCGAATCAGCGACCCTAAAAACACAAGATCAACATGGTCTGGTCTCGGGCAGAATTTTTCCGATTTTTTTTTGTGGTTGAGTTAATACGCTAGTGTAAAATTTCAAATAGCGATATTTTGGTGAAAGAAAAAAGATATTTGATAAAATCTAAATAGGCTTAAAAGGGACAGGGTGGTACTTTTAATTGACATACAACGTTTTTTGATAATCATTTTTTTTCTTTCTGTCACGTAAACTCTAAAAGTGCAAAAAAAAACACGTTTTTTGCTCTTTTAGGTTAGGATATTTCGAAAACCAGACGTATATGAGCAATTCTGAGCACGGATTCGGATTCAGCGCATCAAAATCCTTCGGGTATGTTAGGTCTGGTCTCTGTGTCTGGACTTTTGTTAAATTTTGTCGGCCTGTGTAACTACATGATTTTCAATTTATGTAAATAATGAAAGTTACGTTAAATCTTTTGACTATATACTAGCAAAACTCCCAAAATTGATACCCATGTCGACATTTCATCATAACAGTACATCAGCCATTTTAAATTAAAAATCGATGATTTCATAATGCCTACCCAATATGGATAGTAATATTTTTATAAAATATTTGGATCAAAGGATGAAACATTCGTAATCACTATCCTAAAATTACCCAAAGTTGATAGCTATGCCCACTTTTCATTTAAAAAAATTAAATATTCGGCGTTTTGAATGAAAAACTTGTGGGGTCGGTGGATATCCCGTCAGGAAGTATGTTCCTTTGACTCCAAATGTAATTTGTATGGAGTTTTCGGCTTCAGCACCTTCGAAAATATTGAAAACAACACCCATGATGAAAACTTTGATAATTTTCGCAACCGCCATTTTTTATTTTGATTTTTACCTCACAATCGACTTCAGCACCCTTGTTTCCCCCTACCGTAAGCTACATATTAAAGAATTTCATTCCAAAAATGGACGAAATTTGCAAAATTTAATTACCACATTAAAAATAGATGTTCATATAACTTTTTATTGAATAATCATTCGCCATCTTGAATACATATTCATAATCATCACTACTCCATAATTCCTAATAGAATTTAAGTTATTTATTTTTAAACCAAGTTCTGGTAATAAGTTCGGTACTCATACTTTTGGTCCGAAAAGTATCAAGATTTTTCAACCGCAGTATACAGCACGGCACACACTTTATTATTATTTTGATCGTATTTATTTCGTACAAAAAAGCGATACGCCCGTGCTTCCTAGGGCGCGTCTGAGCGCGGAATGACAAGCCGCGAGTAGAAAATGTATGAAGAAATTTCAGGGCGTTCTTTATTTTTATCATAAATAAAAAAGTTACGTATTTAATTACAAAATATTCAGGCAAAACGTAGAAGATCATACTAACCATAATTTCCTGTCATTTTGAAGTTAAAATATACAGTTGATCTCACTATACAGGTACCGATACAGACCCCATTATTATTTATTTTCTTCGATTATTGCGGTGAGGAAAACGTATTTTTGTGAAAATATTGTATAGGACTATACAATTTTATGGTTCTATCATAGAGTTGATTAAATTACCTTTAATTTAAGTCATAATTGACTTCGCAGTTGTGATTCCTCTTGATTTAATTGGTACCGGAAAACCACCGATATTTGTAGAAAAATGTTATAGAGTCCTTAAATAATGTGCATATCAGGTTGTTTTAACCCTTTTTAAGGTAGAAGCAGTGTACATGCCACCAATAAAATTAGGATTATTATAAATTGCATATCAAATAAATAATCGCCTATCAATACATACTCATCATTTATATTCTTTTTTACATCAAATAACTTACTTCACTACAAATGAACTAAATGTTTAACAAAACTCAAACTGCAGATAATTCGAAATTATACTTATTTGTCTTAATTTTCAAGAAGCCATGCTCGGCAAAGGCCCTAGGGGTATAAGCATAGTGAATTTGCCCTTGAAAGATATTGGCACGATACTTAGAGGATTTTTAGGTATCAACAAGATAATAAGATCCTGAAAGTTTCAGATCTCTAACCCATTTGGTTTTTGAGAAAAAGAAAAAAAAAGAAAAATCTGACAAAATCAGAAAAAAATAATTTTCTCAAGAACGCGTGAATCGATTGATTTGAATTTTGGATATGTTTTGGAGGCTGATAGTAGCTTCTAGGAAAAAAATTAACACCTTTAACGGTTGATAAGAACCTTGAAAAAAAAAAGCAGTTTTTTTTTTAATTTTGATTTTTAACATCATACGATTCTGGCACAATCATGAAACTATTTTTTTTTGAATTTCCCATTCATTTTTCTATAGACTTACATGCTTTTAAGATTTTAAAAAAAGGTATGCCATATTGCAAAAAAATAAAAACCATTTTTTGTGCAAATATTTACTTCACGTATTTCAAGCCTGCATCTTTATTCGTGTCGCTCGTTTATGTCTTTATTTCTTATTTAAAGTAGACATGTCTAAACCAATAGTTAAATCTTAAAATATCAGTGAATATCAACTAAAATATTATAAATATTGTACACAAAGAGACAAATCGAGCATTTCCAGTCAAAGTGGATTTCTCATCGTACGAAAAGCCTATACAATAGGAGGTCAGCTAAAACTGGAAATGTATAGCTTGATATGTAGCCATGTATACACTTCTAAAATAAGAAACAGATTTTAATTGATAAATTATAAATTAAAAAAAAAACAAATGTTTGAAAGGTATATTTGCAAAAAAGTTTATAATCACATTTTAGCGGTCTTCATCACTATCATCTTCAATAACAGGCGACCTGCCAGGGTCGCGAGATTTGTTCGAAAGAGATACCGTGGCCCTGGCATATGGGCAATTGAAGGGGGTGGGTTTTAGTTAGTAAAAGTCTGACACGCCCTTCCGCCCAGAGCGGGTGACGTCATTTGATGATTTGCCACAGACAAAAAAACACAGGCGAAACATTGTCTGCATCAAATAATTTCCTTAGTATTTCAGCAGGCCGCAGAATCTGTTCAAATATCTTTCGTGTGACAAATAATAAACAATACCAGCAACGTGAGAGTAGCATCTAATTGTTCTAAGACCATTTGCCCACTCACAGATATGCCTCAATATGCTTTTGGGACCAATAGCGTTTTTTTATACTCAATAAAACATCTATAAACCTTCTTATTGATATGACGAGACTGAATTTGAGCTTCGCGTATGTTTGACTGGTCTTTTACGTATTGAATGGTATGATTACTTGTTTCATCAAGCATTGCTGCTATCGCTTGATTTGTCGCCGTGCGTACAATGTTTATAATATTTTAGTTGAAATTCACTGATATTTTAAGATTTAACTATTGGTTTAGACATGTCTACTTTAAATAAGAAATAAAGACATAAACGAGCGACACGAATAAAGATGCAGGCTTGAAATACGTGAAGTAAATATTTGCACAAAAAATGGTTTTTATTTTTTTGCATTATGGCGTACCTTTTTTTAAAATCTTAAAAGCATGTAAGTCTATAGAAAAATGAATGGGGAATTAAAAAAAATAGTTTCATGATTGTGCCAGAATCGTATCTTAGTTAAAAATCAAAATTTAAAAAAAAGTGCATTTTTTTCAAGGTTCTTATCAACCGTTAAAGGTGTTAATTTTTTTCCTAGAAGCTACTATCAGCCTCCAAAACATATCCAAAATTCAAATGAATCGATTCACGCGTTCTTGAGAAAATTATTTTTTTCTGATTTTGTCAGATTTTTCATTTTTTTTCTTTTTCTCAAAAACCAAATAGGTTAGAGATCTGAAACTTTCAGGATCTTATTATCTTGTTGATACCTAAAAATCCTCTAAGTATCATGCCAATATCTTTCAAGGGCAAATTCACTATGCTTATACCCCTAGGGCCTTTAATGATTATTATAACAAAAAATCCTGTCACATTGCATTATTTCTAAAAGCAGAACAAATAAACTGAAAAAGAAATACAAGAGCGAGCGAAGCGAGCTTTGGCCTCGAGGCACCCCGACTCGGACAGGTTAGGTTAGGGTTAGGTTATTTTTTTTAAACCACACAGAAATAGGAGCCCCGCTTCGCGGGGCTCCGTCGACTTTCCTATAAAAAAACTATGCACGCCCCTACTCCCAGATGGCCCATAATGGAAATTTTAACCCCTATTCGTTTTATTCGTCAATCCCACACTTTCCGGCCTTAAAATCGATGTCGATACACGAAAATTCGAAAGTAAGGTTAGAATCAATATATAATAATCAATCAATCAATCAATAATCAAAATAAATTACAATTTTGTCTCTAGTTAATAAATAATAAGACGACTGTGACTGCGACTGCTATGCTGTTTTATTTAGAAAAACTGCTGTAAATAATATAAAAATAGAAGCTATATTTAAAAGAAAAAGAGTTAACATGTATAATGTGCATTAAGATTATTAGCTGTGCATTGATGAAAAAGCTTTTGCTTTAGGAAAAATCGCTGTACGCTGAGAAAATAAATTGTAGTGTGTTTAGTGATATTTTGAGTTGAATATTTTGCTGTGCAATCAGTAATTTTGATGGGAATTCGGAATCTTATTGCATAGAAAAAGAATATTTTTTGATTTGCGTTTAAATACTACCCATAAAATTATTTGTTTTATTTTTCATTGATGATAACATACACATTTCCGCAAATATCCCATCAAATTCCCAATTTGAAAAATCATCATTATTAACATAGGTAAGTACTAAGAATGTATTACTATACCATGTCTAGTTTGCTCGGCTTTATAAAGGGTTAAGCATAGAAGTCATTATAACGGTTTTGGTTGTAGTCTCAAACGTTAGTAGTGATAAAGTTAGGATAAGTGATAGTGTATTTATAACATCGAGTTGAAAATAAACATGTGTGCAATTCACATGTGTAGAAGTAAAACCGTCAAAAATGTTGGCTTCAAGATAATGAGACGATTAAAAACAAATCACTCAAAAATGTTACCATTGAAATGTATGGAAGCCATCCACACATTTCATCATCTGTGCAAAACACAAAAAAAAAATGGCAATTTTGGTGTCACGTGCCCTAAAATTCCCGGTTCAACAATCGAGCTAGCTAGCTATCTACGAACATAAGAAATACTGTATAATGCTTCCTATCTCATTTTCTCCCATGTCAAATCATATGAATTTATGTGTCTGTCTCTTTTTACTGTCGCTTTTTCGTTTCATAGACTTTCAAACCACAATGGTGCTATAGAAGTTTTCACTTCAAAAACTTGAAATAATAATAATAATAAACATTTATTTCAGACCAAATTATCCATATGTTGTTAGCAAAAGTCTTTACCATATGTTAGTAAAAAAGAAAAATTGAAAACACTGTTAAACAAAATTAGGACAACTGACACTTATGTGTGCAGCCGTATCCAGAGCATGGGGCTCCCACCTATCACACAATACACTCAGGATGCTGTGGGAGCTAGCACGTATTCGACCGAGAATAGACGCGCACCGCTTCCGTATAATGGCATGAAATCCATCAACCCTGGCCTCAGTGAACATTCCGGAAGCGCTACAATACCGTGGTAGACCCAACAGCATCCTGAATATATTGTTATACTGGACACGCAAGGCGTTGTATGCCCTCAGCGTATACCTGACCCACAGACTGCACATGTAAAAAGACTGGCAGTATGCTCTGAAATAGGGATGACGATTCTTTACGAAAAATATCGATTTTTGAATCGATTCGAATCGTAACCTGATGAATCGATTCACAAAAAAATCGAGGCCCAAAAAATCGATTTCTGAAAAATCGATTTTTTTATGTGAAAATTGTCAATGATTACGACACGACGTGCTGGGTTTCGACGTAAATCCATTTTATGATAAAGCAAGATAGATACCGTAATAAACGATCTCTGAAGAAGACATTTATACAAAAAAGAAGACATTTATTTTCTAAATGTATTTGTTACATTAAAAACTTTAGAAAATCTATATCCATACATCTATACTCTATACAAATAAATAAAACTGATGTGTCTGTTTGTAATTTCAAATTAACAGCTTTTCACTAAATGCATATGAAAGTAAATACGGTACTTACACCAAAAAATCTTTTTTTTTTAACTTTTGTCTGTCTGTCTGTTTGTTCCGGCTAAACTCTGAAATGGCTGGACCAATTTTGACGGGACTTTTATTGGCAGGTAGCTGATGTAATAAGGAGTAACTAAGGCTACTTTTAATTTAGAAAAATACCTGCATTAATTTCCGACATCCACGCGGGCGAAGCCGCGGGCAAAAGCTAGTAAACAATTTTGCTTAAAGTTGTCATTGCTTAATATCTCTAAGCTTTTAAAAACGACAGTCTGTCAAGTCTAATGGGATCCCAGCGGTTCCACTCATCACTTGCACATTGCAAGTGCCGGCAAAAAAACCGGCCAAGTGCGAGTCGTACTCGCGCACCGAGGGTTCCGTACAAACCTGTATCCTCGGTTTACGCATAAGGTTTATGTTTATGACATTAAATGTTTTTTTTTTAATTTTTATATTTGAGTTGACTGAATTAAAGTTAAATTGCGGTTTACGATTTATGACGTATTAAAAAAAAAACTACTTACTGGATCTCATTCAAACCAATTTTCGGTGGAAGTTTATATGGTTATGTACATCATATATATTTTTTAGTTTTATCATTCTCTTATTTTACAAGTTACGGGGGGGGGGACGACGACACACATTTTACCAATTTGGAAGTGTCTCTCGCGCAAAATATTCAGTTTAGAAAAAAATGATATTAGAAACCTCAATACCATTTTTAAAGACCTATTCATAAATACCCCACACGTATGGGTATGATGAAAAAAAATTTTTTGAGTTTCAGTTCTAAGTATGGGGAACCCCAAAATTTATTGTTATTTTTCTATTTTAGTGTGAAAATCTTAATGCGGTTTACAGAATACATCTACGTACCAAGTTTCAACAACATAGCTCTTATAGTTTCGGAGAAAAGTGGCTGTGACATACACGGACAGACAGACAGACATGACGAATCTATAAGGGTTCCGTTTTTTGCCATTTGGCAACGGAACCCTAAAAAAGGCGCTCACAAGGAACAGATGATCCCACGATACTCATATACATCATTGCTATTGAGTGAACGTGATGGATGATAAATAGTTTTTTTGTTCTCACCAGTAAAGTCTAGGATTATACTTCAGATGCATAACTGCCTGCGACAAAAGGTGTTTAAATTCTTTGTTAAAGCCCTGACTTTCAGTGCAAGTGCATTACATGTAGAGAGTTGCTTTTTCACAGGCAACTTATGAAAATCCTAATCCTTTTTCCATATCCCTTCTATTGCTTCCACTTGTTCATTATTATGTTGTGAAATTTGTTGCTGTGATTTAATATCTAAAATTTAAGTTTTATTCCATTTATTGCTCTTGGTTTATTGTCTAAAATCGAATGTCGATTTTCTAGCATGAAATATCGATTCACTGAATCGATTCTGTATTACAAATCGATTTAAAAAATCGATTTTTTTGGTCCGAAAAATCGATTCTTCGATTAATCGATCTCAGATCGCCATCCCTACTCTGAAAAGGGTTATTTTGACTTGTAATAAAAAAAAAACTTCAACTAAAAACACTTCAAAAACTTCTTGTAAATATGTTAATGGATGTAAAAAAGATATAGAAACAACTGAGTATTTTAGTAAAGTATGAATAGAACAGCATCATTTTCCTGCCCTTATTCCAATTTATTTGTGATCGGCGCAACATGCATTTTTCTTGCACACTTCTCTATTAGTCATCATCTCGGTAATCACCCCCTTCCTATTTATCTCATCAGTTCTCCCTAGTTTCTTTGATCTCCCTCTGCTCTTATAACCATCGACATTCATACTTAAAAACTTTCCACATTCCTCTGTGTCACGTGCCCATACCATGACAATCCTCAATTCCTCTTATGTACTCTTTTGTTAATCTATCCATTTATGTAACACCACACATCTCTCTTAACACTCTCACCTCAGCTGCATGCAAATTGACTTTCATTCATCTGTTTTGTAGCTACAAAACAGACCTAACCTAACCATAGTTTTATTATACTTCCCCTTTAGTTTAAGGAGAATGAGGAAGTCGCAGATTGTTCCCGTGACCTGCCTCTATTTCATCCATCCAGTGTTAATTCTTTGTTTAATTGTCCGATCTACTTCGTTATCGCATTGCGTGAGTGAACCGAGATATCGAAAGTCAGACCAGAATCAGAGAACCGCAAAATTAAATACATTAAGATGGCTCTCTTTATTTAAATACAGGAAACCAATCTAAGAATACTTAGATGGGAAAAATGTTAGAAGGAACGATAATATGTCAATATTTTTTAGAAGGTGGGTCTCCCACTCTGGGCGGAGCGGAAGCGCGTGCCAGATTTTTACTGACTAAAACCCACACTTCAGTTCTATACCAGGGCCACGGTAACTCTTTCAAACAATTCTGAGACCATGAATATGTCATTGATGAAGTCTCAATTTTTCTAAGTACAGGTGACCAAGCAGTTTTTGACTATTGCTATGTGAATAACAATATGATAATATGCATATTTGTTTATTCATTATGATAAGAACATTCAAAGAACTGGCATTGACGAAAAACTTATCAGAGTGCACATTTCTACCTGTTGTAACCTAAAAACAGTTACAGTAATTAAGTATGTAAACCTTAATGTCATTATATTAATTAATGTAGTGTGGTAATCTGTCAATACTAGTTCTGATAACCCGTTACTTGGCCTGGTGTACGATTATTTCGTCAAATTTCTATGACTTCGTTCGGTTTCAAAATATCTCGCTATTACAAGTTTTAAAACATTCTTTTTACGTTTATTACATAAACAACATTTTGAGATAAGACTCTTATCACGTACACATTTAGTACTTTTTAGTAAGTAATAAAAGTTAATAAGTTGTATTGAAGTAAAGTTTAAGTCGTCAAAAATATTCAAATTTCGCTTACCGGCCATGTTAGATGTTAACTTTTATTGCGCACTTATCGAAAGCACAGGCACACTCTAGTGGTGGGCGTTGCGACAACGAACCGTTTCCGAAGACCGTTTTATGTTTTGCAACGATGAGACCGTTTTACGTCCTGGGTCCAAACTGTCTTCGTTGCACAAACCAGTCTTCGAATAAGTAGATGCGATTATGTATTTTGCAGCTAAGAAAATACGGTCGAGAACCCATTGATTCAACTATCACACTCGTCGCGTCGTCGTCCTTAATCCGTTCCAAAGACCGTTTATGTTCTGCGACGACTACGACGATGAAACTGTTTTTACGTCTTCGATCCAAACAGTCTTCGTTGCACCAACCAGTCTTCGAATGACTAGATGCGATTATGTATTTTACAGCTAAGAAAATACGGTCGAGAACGCATTGATTCAACTATCACACTCGTCACGACGTCGTCCTTAGTGAACCGCGTTCGTTTACAAAACGGTTCTTACAGTAAAAAGTGAACTTTTTGTCAATGGTATAGAGTCTATATTTTATTACTACTTCTCGAAGAAACTGCAACTATTTCACGCGACGAAAACGCAATTCTTTTCCATATTCGATGAGTTTCGTTTTTTACAAAACGGTCGTCGTCGCAACAACTAGTTTGAAGACGGCTCTTCAAACCAGTTGCGACGACGACCGTTTTCTGCAACCGTTTTCGTCGTCGGAAAAACGGTTGCGTTTCGTCCGTCAAAAAATCGACAACGGCCCACTACTAGCACACTCCTAAATCCCGGTTAAGAAGAGGGAAAACGCACGAGAAATTATACAAAATCTACGTCACGAATATCAACGCCACACACAATCGCTCGATTGTGGTTGATTAATTTGACACTGACATAAATGTTGCCGGGTTGCGTAATGTCAGAATTGTGATACCGGCAAAGTATTTTATGAACTACTAAACTCTTTTACTAATAGATGTTTCATGCATAGTTAGTGATTTAGAGAATTGTAAGTTTAGATATGCTTCATGATTGAATAATAAATTAATAATGAATGTAGCTATGACTTGGATAAATTTCTGAGAATTTACATTTTTTTGGAGATACTCTGCAGTATAGACGGGATGCTAACCGCAACTCCACCTGCTAGTGCGTAATTTGCGTAGCTAAGGCTTTACCCAAATCGATTATGCTTTGCAAAAGTGGTCATTGGTGCCGATTCCCTTATTCACAAACTAAACTAAATTTAAGTTCAGTGCATCTTTTTCTTTCTATTTCATCAAGGAAAGGACAGAAGATAAATTTTAATTTAGTACTGTCAAATTGTCAAATTAATCAGCGCTTGACATAAATTGACGTAATTTTAGTAGGCAAGTTTTTTATCACGTCTAAACTTGTATGGAGTAGTGACAGGCGCTGATTAATTTGACAGGACTAAACTAAAAAAAAAAATTTTGTCCTGTTCTTAACCAGTAAATTACCGTAATTACAGACACGATCAACCAGTCAATTACCGTAACTACAGACACAATTAAAAAACCATTGTGTCGAAACCAAATATGGTATCTCAGGGAATTAGAGGTTAAAAAACAATTGTGTCTGTACCAAATGTGGTATCTCAGGGACTTAGAGGTTAATAAAATACAAAGAAAAAAGATGCACTGAACTTAAATTTAGTTTAGTTTGTGAACAAGGGAATCGGTACCATTGACCACCTAAATTAACTAGCATTTATTCTAAGAAAACTGAAATAAAGTCCTTTAACAGTCCTTTTTTTACTGACAACATATACGGATCGTGTAATTTGGTCTGAAATAAAATGTTTATTATTATTTAACATTCCTCAACATGCTCCATTAAGGAAAAACCTACGAAGTAGAGAAAAGAAAAACCATAGAACGTTCATAAACAATGAGGGTTCCTACAGAGAGATATTAGCGAAAGGGCAGCGGCTGTTACTGCCTCACTAAAGCGAATAGGTGTACCAAGGAAACAGTCGTGCCTTGTTGCTTTTTATGTATATTGTATCAAGTTTGACGGATTTTAAAGCGTTATAACCTGACGTTTTAGCCACGCCACCTGTCTATGTCCCTCTTGGAGTCACTATTTTCACAGAGCTTTAAAAGAGCTAATAATAATAGTGCGATTATGCGCATAAATAAAGCTTGGTCCCCAATTGAATAATATTGGTAATCATTTTAATAATTAAGAAAACACGAAAATAAGATATTAAAAATACACCGCTTATTAGAGATCGTAACATCTGGATGACCGAGCTTTGCTCGGTATTTTTTGGTAAATTTTGTTTAAAGTAATAAGTTTATGTTCAAGTTGATTGTGGTAATTGAAAACACGAATAAAACAACATTTTATAAAAATGAATCCTAGCTAGATACATTCATCGCCCCCAAAAACCCCTGTATACTAAATTTCATGAAAATCGTTGGAGCCGTTTCCGAGATTCAGATTATATATATATATACAAGAATTGCTCGTTTAAAGATATAAGATATAGTTGGAAACAGTAAACAAAATTATTTCTACCACCAAGAAAATCTCTTTAATTTTGAATGTAACTTTTAACGAAATAAGCAATAATCGCGTTCCGTTCCAATCATGTCTTATAATAATATTCATTGTTTATATCTTTATCTCATCTTTCTCGCTACATTAAAAAGAGACCAAACATGACGCTTCTCACAACAGTTGTCAAACGCGGACCGCGGTCTCGATGACAAAAAATTGAAAAAAGTTCGTTGACTGCCATTGTTTTGCAAATTGTATGCGTTTTTATTTGTTAATTCGTTTAAAGTGACCACCAAAATGTCGACATTTGATTTAAATTCCATAAATTCAGCGCTATCTGATTCCGGCAGGCCGACCAGTGGCGTGGATTTTTCTGGAAAATCTTTAAAATTGGACTCTGCAAACGATGGTATGAAAAGTGTAATTTTTTCGCATTTCTGTGCATTTACTCCGTATGGAACACGTACATTATACGAATTGAGTGTGAAAAACTAAATTAGAAGCGGATTAATGTTAATTTTCAATGTTTGTCATACATAACCTAAATTCATGTTTTATGATATTGTTATTGATAAATCTAATTTCCTGTTCATGTCGCTATAGCAACCTCATATAAACTCTCGTTTTTACTTGGTGTTATTGTCTTTGTGACGCTAGGAGGGGAAATAACGCACTATATTAATGAATCACGTAACAAAACAGTCATGATTGATAGTCTGTGTTTAAAAGTCTTCACACTGAGCCAGCTTAAAATATACGTATTAATATATCAATTATTAACCAATATCTTTTGCTCAACTATATAATACAAAATTATGTAACATGATAAACCCCTCATAATATCAAAAATGTTTGCAGGCACAGTTGATCGATTAATGTTTTCTTTTTCTGATTGAGATGAGAATATTAAAAGGCATGTGTGGATAGAATAAGAAATGATTACCTAAGAGGAAGTCTGAAAGTGGCACTGGTAACTGAAAACTTGTGTGGGAATCGGTTGTCATGGTATGGTCATGTGATACGGAGGAATGAGGAAAATGTCGTGAGGAAAGTATTCGTGTTGATGGCTATAAGAGTAGAGTGAGATCAAAGAAACGATGGATGGACTTTGTGAATAATGATATGGATAGAAAGAGGGTGACTACTTTGTTCTATGGGTCTGGTTTCCGCACTTAGTCCATTAAGTGGACCATTGTGCATGGGCCATGTTGGCCGTCAGTGTTTATTCCAACCAGCCCACCTTCCTCCAGAAATTATATCTCCTGCATGCGTAGCATGACCACCGTAGAAAGGGGTCGTTGACGGAAGAATAGACAAAATTACAGATTGTAGAAAGATTAAAGACAGATTTAAAGATTGTAGAAAGATTTGTGTGTTTTATGCTGGCGTAGCATGACAATTCTATCTCTATTCTACTAAGAATAGACAAAGTTCTTTCTATGGTGGTGCGCAATGGTTTCCTCAGCTTCCGTGTAGGCCCTGCACAGGTGGCCGTATTTACGTCCCATCTGGCCCCCCTATTAAATGGGAATATAATGCTACTACACTACACACTACACTCCTCCCTAAACCTTCAGCTTCTCATACTACACTCCTCCCTAAACCTTCAGAAGTTACTGTTGTGTTATGTGTAAAATTCATTTGTTCCAGCAAAACCCATTGTGGATGCTATCAATGGCTGCCCCGACCTGCAATACCTCACCCTCACGGGAAACACCCTGGGTGTCTCTGCAGCGGAAGCCATCTCCAAAGCTCTGGAACATCACCCAGAGCTGAAGGTGGCACGGTTCTCTGATATGTTCACAGGAAGAATGAAGACTGAGATACCACCAGCTTTGGTAAGTATTTTTTCTAAGATTAAGTTTTGTTTATGTATAGAAAGTAAATACATACATACATAAACTCACGCCTTTTCTTAATGAGGGTAGTCAGAAACTATGGAATGCCACATGCTACGATCCTTACAAACTCCTTTTTATAGCAAGTCTTGTTACAAATATGGAAAGCTGCGATGTTTCTAGCTTTCTCCAAGTGTGCACTTGCCGTAAATGAGAAGAGTAGTAATATAGACAACAGCCTGGAGTCTGGATTTGTACCCAGTTGATGGCAACAAGCTCGCCTCTTTTTTTTTGGGTGAGAAATCATGAAATGACTGCCCACTCTGGGTGGAGCAAGGGCATGTCAGACTTTTACTGACAAAACCTACCCATGCTCCTTTAGTTGCCTGTGCCATGGCCACGGTAACTCTTTCGAACAAATCTCGCGATCCTGACAGGCATCGGCCCTCGCGGACCCCTTCAATTTTGCTGACTTCTCTTTGAGGCACTCTTCGCGTGCCGTCCGCAAGCTCGCGCCTCCGCCTTATGGACTCCCGACGTCTGGGGAAGCTCGCTCCCCTAGTACATCTTAATATTCTTCTCTTCCAGGCCGCTCTAGGTGATGGCATGATTGCAGCCGGCGCCCGACTCAGTGTCCTTGACCTTAGTGACAACGCATTTGGGCCTATTGGAGTGGAGGGCCTCGCCAAACTGCTGCAGAGCGATGTGTGCAGTGAATTGGAGGTAAAATTGGCCAAGTTTTATAAAAGCAAGTGATCACTCTTTCCGTGTGATGCCGGACTTAAAGAATAGCAACGTCCCATTTTTCGCAAGAGGCGAGTGAGGCACTTACTAGAAAACAGGCAGCAGTGTTCCGCGTCCACTGCTGGGCAATAGGCCTCCCCAAATTTGGGGGGGTTTGTTATAATCGCCACGCTTGGCATGCGGGTTGGCGATCACAATGTGGTGGTAAAATGTATAGAGAATGCTGCTGCCCCTTCTCTAGTAAGTCCCTTAGTCGCCTCTTACGACACCCACGGGAAGAAATAGGGTGGTGCTATTCTTTCCGGCACCACACTGACGGTTCCAATTAGTTTTTTCTTTACAAAATTAACTATATCTTTCCAGGAGCTGCGTTTGAACAACAACGGTCTCGGCATCACGGGAGGCCGGTTACTCGCCAAAGCGTTGTCTGCGCGCCCTCGCAAGTTGAAGATCTTCATAGCGGGCCGCAACAGGCTCGAAAATGATGGAGCCACCGCGCTCGCCAAGGTGTTCCAAGTGAGTAGACCGTCTGCCACATACTCCATGACTGTGGGAGAAGGAGGGGATCAAAAATGAATCATTTATTTGAAGTATTGGGCGCCCTATGGTCGAAATTCGGCCATAATTCATTACAACTTTAATCAAAAATATTACCTTTCTGTACTCGTTTTGACTTCGTTTTTTTACAACATAGTTGTTCCCGCTGTACCGTCTTAATATTATTTATCATCTGCTTAACCTTTGCCCAACTATGTTAGGGTCGGCTTCGAGTCTAACCGGATGCAGCTGAGTACCAGTATTTTACATGGAGCGACTGCCTATCTGACCTCCACAACCCAGTTACTGGGTAATACGATACCCCTTGGTAAGACTGGTTGTTGACTTTCGAGCTTCTGACGACCCGTAACAACTGTCTAAGATCTACGAAAGACAGCCGGAACCAACGGCTTAACGTATTTTCCGAGGCACGGAAGAGTCTAGGTATGTAAAAATGGTCACCCATCTACAGACCAACCGCGGCAAGCGTAGCTTAACCTGAACGATCGATTCATGCGGCTGTTGTAACTTAACCACAAGCCCCAAACAATAATCTATACATACAAATAAATCAAACTGAAGTGTCTGTTTGTAATTTCAAATTAACAACTTTTCACTAAATGCATATGAAAGTAAATACCGTACTTACACCAAAAAATCATTTTTTTAAACTTTTGTCTGTCTGTTTGTTCCGGCTAATCTCTGAAATGGCTGGACTCATTTTGACGGGACTTTTATTGGCAGGGAGCTGATGTAATAAGGACTAACTTGGCTACTTTTATCTTGAAAAAATTCTTTTATTTTAGAATGATACCTGCGTTAATTTCCGACATCCACGCGGGCGAAGCCGCGGGCAAAAGCTGGTAGTTAATATCCTTATTTGTTACAGAACATGGGCACCTTAGAAGAGCTAGCCATGCCACAGAATGGTATCTACCACATCGGTATCTCTGCGTTGTCTGAGGCGTTCAAACACAACGTTCAACTAGCGAGACTCAATTTGAATGACAACACTGTGGGCGCTAAGGGAGCCCTGGCTATCGCTGCAGCGTTGCCCAAGTAAGTTAAAAAACTAGTTCTTTTTTGCCCAAACCTTGTTCAGCAATTCCTACTACTCGTGCTTTGTTGACCTAGAAGGAGAGCAATGGTGGCCTAGTTATTGTTCCCACTGCAGGGACATAATCCTGGTGGCCTAGTTATTGTTCCCACTGCAGGGACACAATCCTGGTGGCCTAGTTATTGTTCCCACTGCAGGGACACAATCCTGGTGGCCTAGTTATTGTTCCCACTGCAGGGACACAATCCTGGTGGCCTAGTTATTGTTCCCACTGCAGGGACACAATCCTGGTGGCCTAGTTATTGTTCCCACTGCAGGGACACAATCCTGGTGGCCTAGTTATTGTTCCCACTGCAGGGACACAATCCTGGTGGCCTAGTTATTGTTCCCACTGCAGAGACACAATCCTGGTGGCCTAGTTATTGTTCCCACTGCAGAGACACATTCCTGGTGGCCTAGTTATTGTTCCCACTGCAGAGACACAATCCTGGTGGCCTAGTTATTGTTCCCACTGCAGAGACACAATCCTGGTGGCCTAGTTATTGTTCCCACTGCAGAGACACAATCCTGGTGGCCTAGTTATTGTTCCCACTGCAGGGACACAATCCTGGTGGCTTAGTTATTGTTCCCACTGCAGGGACACAATCCTCCTCACGCTGGCCCAGTGCGGGTCGGTAGATGTCACATGTCTTCGAATTTTTGGTTCTAAGACATGCCGGTTTCATGAAATATATATTATATTATATATTATTATCATCATTGGGCCATCACTGCTCTAGTCTGAATTGTATATTTTGTAATACCCTACTTTGTAATAAATAACTTACCAGCAATATTTTCCATTTATTACAGCTTGAAAAACCTGAAGAGTATTAACTTTGGTGACTGTTTGCTCAAAAGTAAAGGTGCCAGTGCACTCGCGAAGGCTTTCAAAGAGAACTCAGTACTTTTGGAGGTAAACCATTAAATTATATGAACACGCCTGCAGCTAAGTATTAAAATTTCGCGCGGACGAAGTCGCGGACTGATGCTAGTCGTCTATACAATAACCTTGAAGTGTCTGTTTGTAATTTCAAATTAACAGCTTTTCACTAAAAGCATATGAAAGCATACGGTACTTACATTTAAAAAAAAACACATTTTTGTCTATCTGTCTGTTTGTTCGGGATCATCTCTGACCGATTTTGACGGACTTATTGGCAGATAGCTGATATAATAAGGAGTAACTTGTTTTAGAAAAATACCTGCATTAATTTCCGACATCCACGCGGGCGAAGCCGCGGGCAAAAGCTAGTAAATTATATGTTTCTATCTGTTCACAGTCTCTAGACCTGAGCCACAATGAGATCGGTCGCGCCGCCTGCATGGAGGTCGTGGAGGCTATCACCGCGCTACCAGACAGTTACGACAGGCTCAGCAGAGTTGTTCTAGCTGGTAAGTGATGTTTATCTTCATTTAGGTTAATGTGCCTCTGAGCTGCCAGGGTCACGAGATTGTTCGAAAGAGATACCGTGACCCTGGCACATGGGCAACTGAAGGAACATGGGTGGGTTTTTAACCGACTTCAAAAAAAGGAGGAGGTTATCAATTCGACTGTTTTTTTTTTTAATGTTTGTTACCTCATAACTTTTGACTGGGTGAACCGATTTTGATGATTCTTTTTTTATTTGAAAGCTGGTGCTTCCCGAATGGTCCCATTTTAATTTGGTTCCATTCGGACAATGGAGTCCATGTGAAAACCATATGTCTTAAATTTGCATTACGTATTTGCGCGACAAATGAACGAATAACGCGATTAGATTAGTGCGGATTATCTACCACAACTAAAAAGTTGAAAAATAAAAACTTTTTACAAAAAAAAAAAAAACAACCGACTTCCTTAACAAAACACTACAAAGTCAAAAATAACTTTAATTTTGGAAGTCGGTAGCAAAACCCTTAAATAAAGAGCCTAAGACATCGACTTTCGAAAAAAAAAGTCGGTTGTTTTTTTTAGTCAGTAAAAGTCTGACATCTGACATCCCGCTCCGCCCAGAGCGGGACAAGTCATTTGATGACTTCCCATCCAAAAAAAAAAAACGTACCTTATAGGGGCTTGGTGTGTGCAAGGAAACTACGGTGTTAGCGGATAATCTTGTATAATCTAATCATTTAGGAAACACGGGCACAAACTGGTATTATTATGATTATTGTCGGACGACGATCAGCGTTCGGCGCGCGCAGCGCGTGCGCGTGTGTGCGGTTTGGTGGCTCTTGCGGGACTGGGACTGTTCGGGCAAGCGATAGCGGCGCGGGCGCGGAGGCGAGCCGAACGCCGACACGGTGGCGGTGGCATCGTCGATGGGATGCGAGCGGTGACGCGAGCTGGCAACGCCTTGTTTTTATTATGGCTCGCTATAACCTCTGAAAGACAAAACAGAACCCTTATAGGATCACTTGTGTGTCTGTCTGTCCGTATGTTACGGATCTGCTGTTACTAGAAAAATGCAATACATACGCAGTCAAAAGGCAATAATTTGTATTAATATATAGGTTTACTAGCTTTTGCCAGCGGCTTCGCCCGCGTGGAGGTCGGAAATTATCCCGCGGGAACGTACTACCGGGATAAAAGTAGCCTATGTCCTTTCTCAGGGTCTAAACTATCCGTGTACCAAATTTCATTTAAATCGGTTCAGTAGTTTTAGCAGAACAGCGAGACAGACAGAGTTACTTTTGCATTTATAATATTAAGTGTGGATGTTTTGCAGGTAACAGTCTCGGTGGAGCTAACAATAAAAAGACAATGAGGGACAAACTCGGTGTTTCAGCCGAGCTCAGTGACGGCGAGGGAAGCGAGGACGAATGTAAGTATAAATTCTTTACCAACATCATTCTCCTGCCAATTATACCAATTTATTTGTGCTCGGCGCAACATTTTTTTCTCTTCCACACTTCTCTATCAGTCGTCATCTCAGCACGCGTAGCATGACCGCCGTAGAAATGGGTTTTGTCGACGGACGAATAAATAAAGTAACGTTATTGCACTTTTATAAAATTTACTCTTCGACATGATTCGACTCAGAATTATTTTTAACCGAGTTCAAAAAGGAGGAGGTTCTCAATTCGACTGTATTTTTTTTAATGTTTGTTACCTCATAACTTTCGACTGCGTGAACTATCGGTATACTGTCGGTGTCTACAAAAACTAAATGGTCACCCATCCAAAGGCTGACCTTGCGAAGTGCATCTTAACCTAGCGAACCAACGACAAAACGCCAAACATAAACTATGTAAATGGTCACCCATCCAAAGGCTGGCCTTGCGAAGTGCAGCTTAACCTAGCGAACCTACGACAAAACGCCACTCATAAACTAAATGGTCACTCATCCAAAGGTTGTCATTGAGAAGTGTAGCTTAACCTAGCAAACCTGCAACACAAGGCAAAACAAAAACTAAATGGTCACCCATCCAAAGGCTGACCTTGCGAAGTGCAGCTTAACCTAGCGAACCTGCGACACAAGGCAAAACAAAAAATTATTTTACGTTAAGCTGTGTAGTTGACTCTTTCTACTTTGTTGCCGTCGTACTGTGTACCCGAAACGTTACTTTATCTATTCGTCCGTCGATAAAACCCATTTCTACGGTGGTCATGCTACGCGTTCTGTAGTCATCCCCTTTCTATCCATATCATAATTCACACAGTCCATCCATCGTTTCTTTGGTCTCCCTCTACTCTTAAAGCCATCGACATTCATACTCAATACTTTCCTCACGACATTTTCCTCATTCCTCTGTATCATGTGACCATACCATGACGATTGATTCACCATATGCCAATAAAGTATAATTTATCTATAATAACACATTTTTTTTTACTGTGAATATAATAGGAATTTTTCTAGACCAACGAGGCAGTAATTATCACGAATCAAATAATTATATCGACGGTTAAAAGGTCATAAAAGCCATTTTGGTCGAAAATGACATATGAATTCCATTCTACTTCTGCTTTTTCGAATGCGCTGACTCCCATGGCTCTACGATGTCTTTCCGTTTTCACGATATGACAATAAACAAAAAAGTTATGTCCATTTTTCCACAATTTCAAACTTTAAACCGCTCTCCTGAACAATTTGGTTTTTATCGCCTATACCCTATTATGTTTTAACCCTCGATATGTATAACAAAATATTTGCTGCAGACGTAACAGACTCAGAAGAAGACAACTCGAATTCAGAAGAAGAAGAAGAAGAGAACGACGGACAGAACTCAGAAGACAGCGCCACAGAAGACGCGCAACATTTCGATACAGTGACAGAGTTTCCTGAAGACATAACGTTGGATACATCAGGTATGTGCCATAGACTCATTCATCAACATTTTTTCTTGTAGTGTGGTGTGTGCGGAGATAAATAATAGTTTGTACATTGGCACAAAATAATGAATGAATGAATATAATTTATTTCAATCCACATCAAGATCATAGTTTTTACAATTTAATTACAATAAATATATGTAAAATATGTATATATGTTACATATATTTATTGTAATTAAATTTATTTTATTAATTTATATTATTATTCATTTTATTAATTAATAAAATAAAATCGAAATTGAAATTAATACAATTAAATTAAAATAAACAATAAAATAAAATAAATTACAGTAAAATAAAATAAATTACAGTAAAATAAAATAAATTACAGTAAAATAAAATAAAATACAGTAAAATAAATAAATTACAATAAATTACAGTAAAATAAAATAAAATAAATTACAGTAAAATAAAATAAAATAAATTACAGTAAAATAAAATAAAATACAGTAAAATAAAATAAATTACAGTAAAATAAAATAATCAATAACGCTGCCTCTGAGTCATTTGTTTGTTTGTCAGTACATTAATCATATAACAATGGTTAATGTACTGGCAGTCAAACCTATTCGCAAATACGTTCAGATGGTGCTGGAGGTGGTCTGGAGCCTGCGCACCGCTTTCGCATCGTCGCGTAGAATTGTATATTTTATGATAATAAAATAAATATCTTAGGACAACCAACACAACGTTACCTGATCCCAAACTAGGCAGAGCCTGTACTATGGCAACCAGACAACTGATAAACATACTTATATATTTCTAAATACATACATATTATAGATAAATTACAGCCAGACACAGAACAAATAATCGTGTTCATCACACAAAGATTTGTCCTGGGTGGGAATTGAACCCACGACCTCAGTCTTAGCAGTCAGGGTCACTAACCACTCGACTAACAGGCCAGCCAGAATAGTTCAAGTTAGAATTTTAATTAAATTATAATTATAATAGTTCGAGTTGACAGATAGAAAAGCATTGTGAAAGTTATAGTGTAAACTTATTAGTTAACACTGTGGTCACTTGCAAGGCTTAGCTTACTTCTGTCCGCAAATACAACAATTACTTATTTTAATTATACATTTTATCAATTTGACTGTATTGTTTTTTTTTTATGTTTGTTAACTCATAACATTTAACTGGGTGAACCGATTTTGATGATTCTTTTTTTCATTTGAAAGCTGTTGCTTTCCAAATGGTCCTATTTTAATTTGGTTTCATTCGGACAATGGGGTCCATGTGAAAACCATATAAGTCTTAAATGTGCATTAAGTATTTGCGCGACAAATGAACGAATAACTCGATTAGATTAGTGAGGGGTACATACTGTAACTAAAAAGTTAAAAATAAAAACTTTTTCCAAAAAAATAACAACCGACCTCCTTAAACACTACAAAGTGAAAAATAACTTTAATATCGGAAGTCGGTGTATTACGTGTATTTAAGGTTTTTTTGCCACTCTGTATTTAAGGTTTTTTTAAATCGGACCGTTGTCTTATCACATCATTCCTCGGTCTATCATTCATAGCCGTACCACACATACCGTGATGTTTATACTATATAGTAAATACTATTGTATTGGTTTCAGGAGTTGAAGAAGTGGAGTCAGACGTGGGTAGATTCCTAGCGCAGCCCACAGTTGAGAATCTGAACAGACTGGGAGCAAACGCGGTCGATGTTATAGATGTACATTTACAGGTAAGCAATGATTAACAGGAATCTATACTAATACTAGCTGACCGTACAGACGTTGTTTTGCCATATGGTATTAAAATTAAAATTGCTATTAAAAAATAGGTGAAAATTTAGAGTTGTACCTATGTATTTTTCAATGAAAAATCATATAAAAATAAAAATAGAAAATATTGTCAAAAAATTAAAAAATATATTTACGGGGGTGTCACCCTTATCATTTAGGGGTATGAAAAATAGATGTTGGCCGATTCTCAGACCTACCCGATACGCACACAAAATTTCATTAAAATCGATCCAGCCGTTTCGGAGGAGTTTGGTAACAAACACTGTGACACGAGAATTTTATAAATTAGAAGATTATAAAGCTGAAGAGTTCGTTTGTTTGGTTTTGAACGCGCTAATCTCAGGAACTACAGGTTTGAATTGAAAAAAATAAAACACATTTAGTGTTGGGTAGCCTATTTATCGAGAAATGCTATAGGCTATATAACATCACTCTAAGACTATTAGAAGCCGGGCAAAAAGAAAAAAAAAGCACAAATGCTAAGACCTCGAACGGGCTGGCGATTCTATGCGAAGGGGTGGGTCGAGGGAGCAAGAAATTTAACGCGAACGAACTCGGGGGCAGAAGCTAGTTGATTATATTGGAATTACAAACATTAAAATTAAAACGCAAATTAAAATTTTGAGTTGAAATAAAATACAAACGAAAAATTAAAATCTAAAAAGAAATTACAATTTGAGTTTTAACTCTTTTCTTGTTTTTATATCAACGTGATTTATTAAACACTAGTTTCTGCCCGTGACTTCGTCCGCGTCAAATTTTTGCTGCCCTGACCCTTCCCGTCGTATCGAATTGTCTGCCAGTTTTCGACCATTTTTCGTTGCTACTCCGCTCTTTTTGATCGTAACGTGATGTTATATAGCCTATAGGCTTCCTCGATAAATAGGCTACCCAACACAAAAGTAATTTTTCAATTCGGCCCAGTAGTTCCTGAGATTAGCGCGTTCAACCAAACAAAAAAACTCTTCAGCTTTATTATATTAGTATAGAAGAGAAAAAAGTAAATCGCGGCCAATTTTTTGTATGTCTCGTTAATACTATCCTCTCTCTACCCTTCCAGGCTATCAAAGACCCGTCAGTCCTGATCCAGGCCTACGTAGACGCCACATTCTGCGTGGCCGGCCTGTCGGAGCAGTACCCCAAGGCGGGCGAGATAGCGGAACAGATGTACCCTCTACTCGTGAAGAGGGCGGGACAACAACACGCCGCCGCCTGGATACTCGCCAACACTGTACTGTCTGCGTTGGGGCTTATCAAGGTGACGAAATATCATGTATCTATACTATCACTAGCTGACCCGACAAACGTTGTTTTGCCGGATGAAAAAGTGTGAAAATTTAGAGTTGTATGTATTTTTCAATGCTAAATCATAATTAAATAAAAATCGAAATAAATGCAAAAAATAAAAATAAAAAATTTGGGGTGGCTCACCCTTATCATTTAGGGGTATGAAAAATAGATGTTGGCCGATTCTCAGACCTACCCCACATGCACACAAAATTTCATAAAAATCGGTCCAGCCGTTTCGGAGGAGTTGGGTAACAAACACTACGACACGAGAATTTTATATATTCAATGATTACATATTATAAAATAAAGTCACTTCCCGCTGTGTATGTCCCTATTTATGCTTATATCTTTAAAACTACGCAACGGATTTTGATGCGGGTTTTTTTAATAGATCGCGATCGAGAATCGTGGGATTCATTGTTATGTCCGTAAGTGTGAACGTGGCATGACAGTGGGCCCTATCAGAATACCAGCGCTGCGGTAGTTGTTTTTTTTTTACAAATATCGCAGCATTATGTTGAGATAGGAGCCTTGCTGGCCTCATACAGGTCTTATCTCTTTTATATTTTATATCTTTTAGAAATATTATGTTATCTGTAGGTTAAATGTAAAAATGTTCCTATGTTCTTTTTTATTGTTTTATGTCCTGTGCGTGTCCCAAATAAAATATTTTTCTTTTCTTTTTCTTTCTTTCTTTATTTGCTTTTTCTTTTGTTGCAGTCCGAAGACAAGAACCGCAAAATCCGATGGGCTTTAGGTCCCTGCTACACCTCTCTTTCACGAGTAATCGACGCACCATACTTCCCTCAGGCCCTAAGGGACACGATACAATTCTTCGCAAGTAGCAAGAAAAACTCTCTACCTTTTGCCGCGCATTTATGTCGGTAGGAAAAGAAATATTCATTGTAGTTTATGGTTTATGAGGCGTTAACTTTGGTTATGAGCAGTGAACGGATAATCCGGCTCTAATATACCTAAACTTCACGTTTATTCCCATGAAATACGAACATGCCTTTCAGAATCCTGGATCCTGGAATCGGTTGAAATTCCTGAGATTGCTAAAAATGTTACCTACATACAAAAAACTTTTTAACAGAAAATTAAAACGCCGAAAAACTGAAAAGCCTAAGTAATTTTGAGTCGGCGTAAACTGGCAAATTAATTAACTAATTTGGTTTGGTTATTTCTATAAATTTAAGCTAATTTAGTGATCCTTGGTCATTGATTGTTTGGCGCCGACTCAAAATTACTTAGGCTTCTTATTTTTTGCTTTTCTGTTTTTTCGGCGGTTGAATTTTTTGTTAACAAGTATTTATTTTACAATTTTTATAATCGACTAAATACTACATGCTTGCAAAATCTGATCTATTCTGTTAGAAGTTATGCGTGGTGACATTACAATCAATGAGTGAATAATCAATCATCCCCTGTTTTCCTACCCTTAGGGTTGGAGTTTTTTTTTTCAAATTTACATGGGACCACTTTCGGGGTATACCCTTTCCAATAAAATAAGAATTATCAAAATCGGCCCACTCTGTAAAAAATTATGCGTGGTCATACATAAAAAAAAATACGCGTCGACCTGAGAACCTCCTCCGTTTTTTTCGTCGGTTAGTAAAAATATAGTTAGAACTCTTTATGAAAATGAAAAAATTTCATTGAATATTGCTTAAAAATACTTACTCGTATTTTCAAGATGACTGTTCCTTGTTAAACTCTCATTGTATTTTTTTTAGCTTCAAAAAGCCGATTCTAATGGAACTTTTAATTTACAATGAAAGTTTTTATGAGAACTGGTTTAGTTTTATTTATATTCCATATTCCACATGTTTTGAAAAAAATATAGATACTAAATCAAAATTAACACTGCTATGATTTCATTAAGTTTATAGTTGTTTTTTACAAAATTGTGCAATTCCGGGAAGCCGGGATTACTTATTTATTCTGAAAGGAATGTCCATATTATTCTTTCAAGGGAAGAAATTTAGGTAGATGAGCGCCCGATTATCCTATCTCTGGTATTGAGTTAACTGTGTTAGTGATAAATTATTTAGGTTTAATAGCACACATACAAAGATGTGTTAGTATAACAGTGGTTTAATTACGATTTGATCACGACTATGAAAGTAAAGAGCTGTCTTTTTACGGAATTCTCGTAAACTGACAGTGCGTTCTCAAAGTAAAAAAAAATAATATCGCTTACAGTCTATGGCATGGTCGGCGTCATCGCAAGATGGCGCATATCATGACGTCATCTACAGAATATATCGTCACTCGAAAGGAAAAATGACTTAACCGCCAAAGTTACCATACATGCTTCAGTAATTGAAAAAAAAACGGGTCACTGAAACGTCACAAATAAACTTCGATTGCAATGCTACCTAAATAACTTTAATTTCGGAAGTCGGTGTCTTAGGATCTGTATTTAAGTTTTTTGCCACTAAGTTCCGAAATTAAAGTTATTATAAGTGAATAATAACTTTGTCGGTTGTTTTTTTTTTTTTGTAAAAAAATTTTTATTTTTAATTTTTAGTTATGGTATCTACCCTGCACCAATTCTTATACCACTACTGGCCTGGTGAAATTTAAAACTTATACGGTTTTCTCATGGATGCCATTGTCAGAACTAGACCTAATTGAAATGAGACCACACGAGAAGCACCAGCTTTCAAGTAAAAAAGAATTATCAAAATCGGTTCACACAGTCGAAAGTTATGAGGCAACAAACATTTTAAAAAATCAGTCGAATTGAGAACCTCCTCCTTTTTTTGAAGTCGGTTAAAATTGCTGATTCCGAATATGTAACTCAATATGCCCAATTTGGCGGTTAAGTAATGTTGCCTTTCCAGTGACGACATAGTTAAATCACTGTTATTATTAGTACTTTTACAACATTAGTTTTTGTTTATGCGAAACCCGAAACACGGGTATTTTTATGTATTTTTATGTAAAGAATCTATGAAAAAAATTTCAAAACTGTATCATTAATAATCACAAAGTTATAAGCTTGTTACGGTACCTGATTGTCCTCGCAAAAACATATGCAGCCTACCGGAGGGCACCACGCCAGCCGCGCGCGCGGCTCTCACTCTCACTCATTGATAATAATTTGCCACAGTGATTGTTTATGTATCAGTTGGTGATAAACATTTTCCATCACGCTTGCAGGCTTTGGACTGTCGTAATGGTCAAGTGTAGGTAGATATTATTATGTAATTTATTCGTAAATGCCGTAGTAAGTGGTAAAATGTAATCAATGCCATTTGTTGCACCTTATGTCAACAACTTAAAGTTCAAAATGGATGAAAATTGTTAAACATCGCATTACTGAACCACAGCAGGCTGTAAACAAATAATAAATTTGTACCCTTGACTATTTTTGCGTGTTTAAAAATGTTAATCATCACTATCTACAATAATTGGCGTAATCACTATTCACTCAAACAAACTGAAGCAACTGTTAAAAAAGGGCCCGTCTTTCTCATAAGCACTGACGCACTGCCACACCACCACAAACAGCGAGTGTACGGACGTTTGAGTACGAGAGAGACATGATAATTTTAAAATCTAAACAAAACACTTTAGCCAAGGCTCACGGCGGTCGCGCGCTCGCGATACGTATGCATCGATCGATGGCATTCGGGCGACTGAGGGGAGCGCCGTCGCCGCCCCGCAGCAGTGCGTACACGCCGCCTAGCCCGCGCTATGACCTGTCGTGAACTCGTGACCCGTGTGCAAACAGATGATTGCGGACTTTTAATCGTAATTAAATATTTTTGGGACAAAATATAACATGGTGTAAAAATTATTGGAATCGATTCAGTTACTGATTCTGAACAAACTATATTCAGGTTTCGCATATACTAAAAATAATGTTGTATAACCATAAAGTACAGAACCATTTTAGGCTTACAATAAGTATGAATTTCAAACCTCTCGCACTTACTAAATATAATAATTTATTCCATATAACCATAGTTCATATAAACTTACACAATTATTTAAATAAAAATGTATATTTAAATATTCATATATTATTCCCTCTGCTGTACTATCAATAGACAATTTAGGCTGAAATCATAACTACAAGCACGGATCAGCTTTTTTTTATCCGTCTCCTTTTGTCACAATGATGACTCACTTTAGCGAATGACATCACAAGTAACAGAAAGAGATAAGTATCTGATTTCAGACTCAAACCGGGTGTAAACATCCAATATACCTTTCTAAATTGAGCAAGCAATTTAAATAATTGTCGGTCACTTTTCAAATACCTCTGTTTAGGTTATCCCTTGGATTCCTTCAGTCCATTGTAAATAATATTTTTTGTTAATCATGTTTCTTTAAATCCACATAAATTGTTATTAGATTAGAAATGATTTCGGCCTGACTACATAAAGTGTGCTGTGCACATTATTGACAATGTCTTAGTTTTTATTAACTAATAAATAAAATGTTACAATTTGGTATTGAGTTGATTTATTTATTGTGGCAATACGTTTTTTTTGGATGAAAAAACATCAAATGACGTCTCCCGCACTAGGCGGAGCGGGACTTTTACTGACTAAAACCCACCCATGTTCCTTCAGGTGCCTGTGCCAGGGCCACGGTAACTCTTTCGAACAAAAACCGCGACCCTGGCAAATTGTTGAAATACCTGAAGGCAATTTCTCGTAACTAAAAACATTCAAAATCTGGGTGTAACTGTAAGGGACAGCCCTCCACAAACTAATGGGGTGGATTCAGTATATCATACTAAGATGACCAGTACAAGAAATTATTTCAGGACCGTTATGGGAATCCAATAACCCTGATTTGTTTTATTTTCTCACACGCAATGTATCTCGGATCAATTCGGAAAGCCGCCTTTGTGCAATCGCCGACGACGAGTTCGATGAACTCCTACAGAGTTCGACGGGAAGTGAACAGCTGATTTTACGCGTCGTTCGTTACATTATTTCAACATCCATAGCTGCTTTTTTGATTTTAGCCGTATTGTTTACATAAATGGAGTGCTGCTTTCAGACAATGTAATTTTACATTAAAATAAAACTGAAAAAGCTGAAAAAAAAGTTTAAAAAAATGAGAAATCCGGAGAAAAATTCCGGTGGAATATGATTCAAAATAAGAAGCTGAATGCACTCTGTCAGTCTGTGGAGGGCTGTCCCTTACACCCGGTATTTGCAGTCCCACGTCCCACCTCTAATCAAATGTCAAAAATGTGTGGTGAAAACTCGACGTATTTTGACAGAGATTAGACTCACATTCTTAAAGTAAAGAGAATAAATTGTTCCTCTGAAATATGGGATGTGTTGTTGGTAAGTTTCGTCATGATCCCTCTATGAACATTTGTTTGTGACAATGAACACTGCCCGTTCACCCTGTGATTACCTGAAACTATCCTAATCAGGGATTTTAATTGTGTGATAACACAAAAAATAGTCGGTCACATCTAATTCTAATATTGACATAGTTTATAGATGGCCGATCGGGAGCGTTTACCCCAGCTTGGCCCATCATATCAGCCTATATTGTTCCCACTGCTGGGACACAGGCCTCCTCTCGGTGAGAGGGAGTGGCCCGTGAACTATCACGCGGGCCCAGTTTTTCCTTTTGATGAACGGAATACTAAGAAGGGAGATAATTACATGTTGCACCGACTCCCAAATAAATTGGGATGAGAATGATGGTATTGATGACTGATTATTTTAAGACTTTGATGGTGTATATTTTAGTTTAGTACCGGCCCTAAAAGTTGATAGCGAGGATTTGTTTAACGTCCAAGTTTTTCGTTCCATTTACCATCCAAACATCCAAACCTTCGGGGAAACAAGGCGTAATGGTAAGTTACATTTTCGTTACTTCGATGAACAAACTAAACGTAAAGGAGAAGTGACATTTGGACAGTACAGTGACACTGACAGCAAAATATAACCTACCAAACCAAACGATCTTGTGTTATTGTTGTGATTGTAAATAAACTCAGTTAACAAGTATATTAATTCTAATATCTAAGTAAATAAGCGTTTAATTGCACGAAACTCATTATAAGGTATGTAATTTCTTTGACCCAAGTCGTTTTCTTTCTTGTTTGATAGAATGAATTGGTGAAACTTAGTGAGTCATGAATTCACGATAATCGCTTTATATGGGGTAATAGTCATAGAGCAACACGGACCAGAGGGGAGTAGCCATACGCAGGCGTTCCCCTCTGTCAAAGTACAAGTCCACGCGGTCCTATGCATACAATAAAACTAGTTGCAGCCGCACTGCTCGGTAGACTAAATCTAGTTGCGCGACTAAATTGACATCCTACAAAAATGCCGAATTGTTCTGTATTTTGCTGCAAAAAGAGATCTGCCACGTCAAATTTACAAAAAGATGGCGTTACCTTTCATATGTAAGTAATTTTTTGTCACATTATTCCTATTTACCTCTATAAAACTTAAAAATTACAAAATCATCGGTCGTGTTGTTTCGGATTTGATTACCAACACAGGCCGCTCGCCCTCATACAATATGCGGATCGGTTGAGCGACTGATCCGAGTCTATTTCCGAGAATACGCTGTCACCGAGCGATAGTGTTGTTACTGGTTTGTTAGTAGATAGTTATCGATAAATTTGGCAAAGGAGTCTATATCCATACAAAGACATTTTTGAGATTAAGTTTTCTGATTTATTTATTATAAAATATTATATTGTAAGCTGTATATTAATTTACATAGTTGTATAAAAAATAGCGAAAAATTAAAAATATTACAAAACTTACGAGTTAACACATTTTATTAAAATTACAAATTGTGAACTTCAAACATAATGTTTTTTAATTTATTTATTGAAGGTTTCCTAAAGATCCAAATTTAAGGGATATATGGAAGAAATTTTGTAAACAAGAAATAGTGTCATTTGCTCAAATCATTTCAAGACCTCTGACTTTCATGTGTTGGCGAACAATAGGAGGAGATTAGTCGAGGGCACCAAACCAACTCTAACACCACACTGTATTTGTCCCGTAAGTTTTTTTTTATATCACGGAAAAGGTAAAACAGCCGACCTGATGTAGTTCACATTAGTTATAGTGGTGAAATGAAGTTTAGATTTCTCAACTTGAAAAATTAACAGTTTTAAACCTAATTTTCCAGAGTCATCAAAAATCATTCAGTCTACCAAATGACAGACTATCATCTCATGATGCCATTAGTGCCACTCTCACTATTCCTGATTCGTTGACATCTCCTTCGTCAATTCCTCAAAATGTGAGTTTCCTTTTAATCGTTATTGTAGATGAAGAGGTTTGATTAAAATAAGTACCTAGTAACATATTGATCAAATAGTAATTTCTGCTATTTTACCATTGATATTAAGTAACTTGTATAGAAAGATGATAACAGTATAATTATTGTACCTTTTTGTTTTTCAGGCTCAGTCAAACGAAATATCTAAATCTTATGATGCCATTAGTTCCACTCTCACTATTCCTGTTTCTTTGACATCTCCGTGTACATCGTCCACGCCGCAAAATGTGTGTAGTGCACGACCAACTCATTGACAACAGATGTTATTATTGGTGACAGTTTTGGGAAAGATTGGCTGTGTGAAGTAGACGGTAGAGGGTTGGATTGGCTGTGTGACTGTATAGACCAAAGGATGGCTATCTGACTGTGTGATGGATTGGGTATGTGACAGTGTGACAGTTAACCACGGATTTTTCAATTTCAATCGGAAATTGCGAAAAATAAGAAACCACTTCATTTGGTACTGTTACTGAATATACTCATTACTGAATATACTGATTAAATCATTGAAAAAACCTTTTATTTTACCTATCATTCACTTACATTGCCGCAGCACTATGCAAACCATGCCTCTGTACTGCGTTTATACTACCCACGTACCACTATATTTTTCTATCGTAATGGTATAAAGTTGATTTCGACAATGTACTTCATTAAAACTACATTGGCGCGTAACATATACTTACATGTGATAAGAAACACCATGGTTTCGCAGATTTGTAGTAGCACATCGATTTTTACAGATAAAAACTGCACAATTAACCATTTTTGGAGAGAACTTATTTTCGACACAATACGATATATAATGGCGGCGGCCGCGCATTCAATTAGTTTTATATAACGTGCATGGTCATGTGGTTAGTTCTGCTTTGCGATCTCTATAAATGCTCTAAGGTGATAGATACAACTACCACTCGTTTTTAAAATGATGTAAACCTTAATTTTAATTGTTAAATGATAATTATTGTGTTTCATAATAAATAAAGTCAATCTTTATTATAATATCTATCTTTGTATCACTTTTTAAACCTAATATTCCGATTAAAAAAAATAAAGTCAATCTTTATTATAATATCTATCTTTGTATCACTTTTTAAACCGAGTTCTTGAATTTATCGATAATGCGTATCGACAGTAGTTGCAACCACGGCTGCAAGCAACTTGTCAATGTAGTTGCGTCATCTCATTGTACTGTGACGACACATAATGTATCTATGTGTGTATGAAATTGTTAGTGTATGCTTTTAATTTTTATGTGTGAGTTTCGTAGCAACAGACGATTATTTTTGTGTGAGAATTTGAGAAAGTGTGGGTAGAGCAGATTTCCCCCCGCAAAAAATGACAGACAGTTTTGTATCGGGAAAAAACGCTATGGCGTCTCCCCTCCGGTCCGCCGGTGGTCCGTGTTGCTCTATGGGTAATAGTAGATGCAAATTCATAATATTATTATTAGTGGACCGGCCACATTAGCCGTAAAACCGATGATCATTGAGGTAGACGTATTCGTGAGCGGAGATCGCGAATTCGGCAAACGTAGGTAAAGTAGGACGTCCTCCGGCTATGTCTTATATTAGCAGGTTTTGGTTTCCGCACTTAGGATCAGTGGGTCGCCTAGTCCTTAGAATAGACCATTGTGCGTGAGCCATGGCGGCCGTTGGTGGTTATTTCAACTAGCCCACCTCCCTCCAGAAGTTGATTGTGTGTCATGGTCTGTTGAGAACTTCTGTGTTAGATCTGGGAGTCCGTCATCAGGCTATGTGGAGCGCCGATCTTAGCTGGATCGCTGGTAGCAACTGGATGACCGAGAATCGTGCTGAATGGCGTTAATGGAGAAGCAGCCCACTGCTGGGCAGAGAGCAGTGGGCTGCATTAGGCTGATGTTGTTGAATATTAGTCTATAAACATGGAAATGTCAATCTCTAAATAGTAAACAGTAAAGTCGCTGTGCACGTCTGTTTGTTTCTTCGCTTCTTTCCATGCAGTGAGTTTTGGTACAGTCTTCACTATGATTTAGCATCTTTTTTCGTAGAGTACATGCATAATAAACTAGAGAAAAGCCAATAATTTCAATGATTATGATAGGAGTATTGCATTACCATATAATTAACCTGTCAAATGACGTCATGAGAAAAAAAAAAAAAAAAATGCTCCAAATGTCGCGTGTGCACCCGTTGGATCATAAGGAATCGGTTGCCATTGGATGTAATTTTTTCAAAAAATTAACGATTGAATTAATCATATTTTTTTTTAAAAACAAGCATTTTTTCTTATGATCCCCGGGGGCTCATAAGGACATTTGACAGGTTAAGTTGTGGAGGTCAGATAGGCAGTCCCTCCACATAAAATAACGGTATCCAGCTGTATAAGGTTAGACTGGCTAGAAGGCTTGTGTATATTCATATCAATTCTACTTCCTACTAATATGTATTACTAGTCAAAGGTTTGCTCCTCTGACCCTTCCTGTCGCATCGAATTGCCTGCCTGCCAGTTTTCATATTTCGTTGCTGCTCCTCTCCTTTTGATCGTAGCGTGATGTTATATAGCCTATAGCCTTACTCAATAAATCGGCTACCCAACACAGAAAGATTTTTTCAATTCGGACCAGTAGTTTCTGAGAATACCGCGTTCAACAAAACAAACAAACTCTTCAGCTTAATAATAAACTTTCACATACATCTGTACTAAGAGATGTATGTGAAAGTTTGTATGTTTGTTACTTAATCAAGTAAAAACAGCTAAACAGATTAGGATAAAATTTGAAACTCAGGTAGTTTATGACCTGGATGTTACCATGGGATACTTTATGACCTCTTGCAAAATTTACTTTATCAATTCAGTCGGAAGGCGTCCACTGCCGAGCTTTCCACAAAGGCCCCCCCCCCTCGCCCCTTTTTGCCATAATTACCTCGGTTTACAGGCTGGTTGGCGATCGCAGTGGGGTGTGTGGTAAGATGCATAGAGAACGCTACTTATTTTTATTTCTCTAATAAGTCCCATAGTCGCCTTCTACGACACCCACCTGAAGCAATGGGATGGTGCTATTCTTTCCGTCCGGTACCGCATAAAACGAAAAAAGGTACTTGTATTGTATCTATACTTATTAATATTATAAAGCTGAAGAGTTTGTTTGTTTGATTGAACGCGCTAATCTCAGGAACTACTGGTCCGAATTGAAATAGTTATTTGTTATACAAGAGTGCAAAGTTGCTTTTTAACCGCGTGCTCAATTTTGATGACCGAGGAAGCGAAGGATTCTAAAATTGAATCACGAGCGCAGCGAGTGATTTAAAATTTAGAATCCTGAGCGTTAGCGAGGTAATCAAAAGTGCACGAGGTGAAAAATCTTTGCACTCGAGTGCAACACGTAACTTTTCATCCCACCTCAGCGAGGAAATGACTAAAAGCAAAAAAGCATTTACAATCACATGATACTTTTATTTCAGTTTAGGCATTAATATTTATTAGGTACAGACGCCAACACATTAAGCTATTACAATCTGTCAGATTTCTTTGATAGATTTTCGACTTTATTTCTAGAGCATTAGGTTCAAGGTTCATTGGGAAAAATTGACAGTTTCGGGTAGCTTGACCTGGTGGCGTCTGTACTACATTGTGATATGAACTTCCTCGTCGCTAGAATTACTCATTTTAGGTTTTTCACTTGTTTTCAAGTTTCTTGTTTTTAACCTAAGGTTTTAACAATATGACGTTTAAAGAAAATGGCGCGCGCTAAGCAATTTAAAGAAAAGTAGACCAAGAAGGGTTCGAGTCTGAGATTTTAACAAATTAAAAAATGTTGTATGATAAATTCGGCACCATGGAGGTAGAAGTAAATAGGTTTAATGATGTTTTGAATTCACAAACTTAATGCACACGATGTTCTAAATTCAATTTACTTTATCCTCTAGCGGATAAAAACGGCTTTTGCACTCAGATATCGAAGGGCAAAAATACTCTTTCCGAGATGGGGGGATGTAAAATTCTTTTTGTGATCGGAAGGCTATAACATCACGCTACAACCAAGAGGAGCGGACCAGTAATGAAAAATATTACAAAAACGGGGAAAATCGCACGGGTAAGCGATTCGACGCGACGGGAATGGCCCGACCATTCCCGTCGCGTCGAATCGCTTACCCGTGGAATAAGAAATTTAACGCGGACGAAGTCGCGGGCAGAAGCTAGTTTAATATAAATTGTATTATTTTTTTCCAGTAACAATATGACAGAGCCTTTAAATATCAATATACATTTTGGTGGTGGAGCAGAACTATTATTCGACAAAATAAAGAAACGAGAAATTGAGTTGCCAGCTTTAAAAAAGTACTTACCAGATTGCCAACGTGAAAAATGGACCATCAGAGAATTATTATTGTGGATAAAAGAAAACTTATTGAGGGAAAGAGAGGAATTATTTTTACAGGTACGTAATATCGCAGCCCATGTTTAATGGGTGATTTTTATGCCCCACTTGATTATCAACTCTCTGTAGTAAGCGGAAAGTAAAGAATCCAACAGAGTACATGCCAACACTTCCTAAAAATACCCTATTGAATTTTCAGCTCTTGTGTTAATGAGTAAATTTTAATACGGTGTGCGAAAATAAATCACCTGCATGTACCCATCAATAATTGCAAGTAGATGCTGTTTATACGGATTTCCAGAAAGCCTTTGACAAGGTGGACCACGAACTGCTTCTGACAAATAGCTTTCAATGGTATACGAGGTGATTTACTACACTGGTTTGCATCATATGTCACTAAAAGAACTCGGAAAGTAGTCATCAAAGGCTTTGAATCCACTTCGATACATGACACATCAGGGGTACCCCAAGGTTCAATTTTAGGCCATCTCCTATTTATTATTTTTATTAATGACTTGAATCAATGTTTCAGATATTCAAAATATTTACTCTATGCCGATGACCTTAAAATTTTCAGAACAATTAAAAGTAAAAGTGATTGTCTTTTATTCCAAGACGATTTGGATAGATTCTCGGCATATTGTATCAAAAATGAGTTAAAATTAAATATCCTTAAGTGCTCTTCTATAACATTCACTAAAAATAAAAATATTATGACTCATACATACCACCTAAATAACACCTCATTGCATAGAGTCACTGTAATCATAGACCTTGGGGTACTTTTGGATAGTAAACTTCACCTAGATCAACACACTGACAACATTGTTAGTAACGCGTTTCGCATGTATGGATTTGTGATGAGATGCATGACTGATTTTAAACGAACTCGCACTTACATTCATTTATACAAATCTTTGGTTAGATCACAGTTGGAGTATGCTGTAATGGTATGGAACGCCTTGTACAAAAAATACATAGATAATCTTGAAATCGTTCAACATAAATTCCTTAAAGCCACACATTATCGTTGCTTCCGAAAAAAACATCCTACGTTAATTTATTGAAATATTACAAATTAACTACTTTAAAGAATAGACGCATTTTTTTGGAAACTAAATTTCTCTATGACCTGTGTAATAACAAATATGACTGCCTTGTACTAGTGCTCTTCATTACATTTGAATATGTAACATGTGGATAACGTAGTTGGTTACGCACTGATATGCCTAGATTATAAGCTATTGTAACCATGTATAGTGTGGAACTGTTGGTTTTCCCTAACAAATAAAATAAAAAAATCATCAGCCTTTTCTCAAGTACGTTGGGGTCAGCTTCCAGTCCAACCAGATGCAGCTGAATACCAGTATTTTACATGGAGCGACTGCCTATCTGACCACAACTCAGTTACTGGGTAATAGTCACATTGCGTATAGAGTTTGTGGTGCCAAAACCTAATTTCATATTATTTGTTGCAGGGTGAATCGGTCAGACCAGGCATTCTAGTACTTATCAATGATGCAGATTGGGAATTGTGCGGCGAACTGGATTATGAGTTACAGAACAGAGATACTATAATGTTTATATCTACATTACATGGCGGATAAAATAAAGATTTATTCAAAAGTGTTGTGATTTTTTTTACTTCCTAGCAATTTTGTCTAGCCTTTTCCCCAAGGGTCAGCTTCCAGGCTAACCAGATACGGCTGAATATTATATCCACTTCAGCCGAAAGATGTCCGCTCCACTTTGACCGGTTCCGTTTTTGGGGGGTAGGTAAGCCATAATGGCGACGCTTGGCAGGCGGGTTGGCGATCGTAGTATGGTGGTAAAATGCCATAGATATAACATCCTAACATTAAATGCAGATAAAACAAAGTACATTTTATTTACAATGAGAAATACTAACATACCGCTTACTAATCTAAACATATACGCTCATAATTGAAGACATGAGTGGATGAACGGGATATGTCGCAAAATTCTAATTTCGAGAAAATTGAGTTCAAAGTTTCGCATAAAAATTTTAGGATATTTCAAAACGCCTTACATGTACCTTTTTATCCAATATGGGTGTCTGGCGGTGGCGCCAAACGTTTAATATTTTTAAAGTTTAAAATTGTTTGTATGCACATAATACCATCATTCATGCATAGAACAGCGAAAATCTGAAAATGCGACATATCACCTTCATCCACTCATGTCTTCAATTGTCGCACGTACGCTGACACCGCATGTTCTTGCCCCACTTTAGCTAAAGCTGACCATTTAAAATATATTGACTCCAATTTAAATTTCCGTAAACTTATCGAATTACTTTGTATTAGAGTTCGCAAATTAATATATGTTTTTAAAAACTTACGGAACATAGCCGACTATAAGTTAATTAAACAGGTTTATTTAGCTTTGTGCCAATCCATTCTTACCTATTGCATAACTTCATGGGGTGGTGCTGCTAAAACAATTTTACTTCCTCTAGAGCGTGCTCAAAGAGCATGTCTAAAGGTTGCTACCTTTCGCCCTTTTAGATTTCCTACGCACCAGCTCTACATAGCATGTCATGTACTAACAGTAAAGCAATTATTCATTTTAAGCATAGTATTACACCAGCACACTGCTCTTCCTTTTGACCCAGTACCTTCTGACAAGAGAAGAAAGGATTTGGTTTGCATAAAGCCTCAAACTAGACATGCGTTTGCTAAGCGATTTTTTGTGTTATTAGGACCTCTTCTGTATAATAGACTTAACAAGTTATTAAGCATCTACCTATAGTTTAAGTTATAAAAAATGTAGTACAATGTCATCAGAATACTTAGCGGTACTTAATTACACAGACACAGAAAAACTTCTAGAAATTATGTCATGATTATAATTTATTCCTTCGTAAGTATTTATTTTTGTAGTATTTACCCTCGCTTAGTTTTAGTAATTATTGTTTTATTGTGTTGTTTTACTAATGTGCTTTTTCTCATAGTTATTAATAGATTACTTTTATATAAATTATACTTAAAATATTATTGCACCACTGTAATTTATACGTAAAGTGATGGCCTGAAACACAGGTTTGAATTAACCTAGATCGGGCGGGTCGGTACCTTACATTCTAATTCCGATAAATCATTATCTGCACTTGTGATAAAAATATTTTAGAAATAGTTTAACTTTAGGCACTATAATTGTATTGGGAAATTTAATACTGTTTGTTAAATGTACTCTTTTTGTAATCATTATTAAATAAATTATTATTATTAAAAATTATTATAGAGAGTGTGGCTGCCCATTCTCTAGTAAGTCTCATAGTCGCCTCTTACGACACCCACGGGAAGAAATGGAATGGCGCTATTCTTTACGTCCGGCACCACACGGAATATGGGAGTAATACGATGACCTTTTTGATGAGAGCATCATGAAGTCTTGTGCTGGACTCAACGGCGGATGACTGGTTGCCAGGCAACGGGGTGAAATGTTGGGTAGTCTTGTTTGGCTTTGTTGGGCGTTATTTGGCTTCACGCGCAGGTCTCTTGGTTATTTTCTGGTCTAAAGGCCGAAAGGGCATTAGCCCACAGAATTTGAACGCGTCAAAAAACATCTAGGTCAAAGAGTAAATTATTATACAGGGAAAAGAGAGCCCTCTAGCGTGATAAAATTGCAAATCTATTTGACAATACGCCATCTGTAACTTGGCCCCAAACTAATCACATACCTACATAGCTATTGGGAACGTGCGAAGTGGGTGGAAGGGGTAATGATTATGAAAACGATCGCTGCGCTTGTCGCGGCAGAAATTTGCATCAAAAGGGGTCAGTCAGTAAACAAACAAACTTGTCGATGTTGTTTTAAAATTTTTGAAAATGGGTCATTATTGTTGTTATATCGTAGACTGCAAAAATAATAAATGAATAAAAATGTTTGACATACTTTATCTAAATGTTTAGTCATGTTTTAGGTTAGAAGAGTACTTACTTACGTTTAAACTTGTTTTATAGGGTGTTGAAGGCACCAATGTTTGATGAATGATGGTGGCTCGTATTAAATAACTATTGCCATTAGTTATTGAAGTTCTTCTATATTCCTTACATGTTCTGCTAACACCAATTTATTTCCTTGTAGCATAGTTTGGGGCTGGAGACTTATTGTGTGTTTTATACTCTCAAAACCAGTTTTTATAATAACGTTCATTTTTCCATAAACAGTTTTTATCAAATTCCTCTAAAAATACAACTTATTGTCTGTCTAAATATATTTTATTTACTCTAATCTATACAAAATAAACAAACTCTTGTTATTACTTTTTCGACATATGCCCCTAAAACTGCGTTTGCAAGATGGCGCTACTGTCGTGCACGTTCCGAATAGATAAATGTATGATAACATGTTTTAATAGAACGTTTCGTCCTATCTCTGCAACATGTTCTAGTAGAACACGTTCCAGAAATAGGACGAAACAAAATAGTCCCGATTGAATTGTGGTAATTACAACGAAATACAACAATACAGATCGGGAACTACAAAATGCGCGTACGCAGAATGCAGCAAGCAAATCGCCATATTTTTTTTTTTTTTTTTTTTGTTTATGGCGTTGCACTATTCGTGCTTATTGCCACTGACAATATTTTATATAATAACAAAACGTAGGAATCAAGTACTCGCGAAATTATATATAAGTACAACGGGAAATTTGGAAATAGAAAGGAAATAGGTTGCTAATATAATATATATTATATACAAAAAAAAATATAACAAGTTTTATCAGTAGGTTATAAATAAAAACAAAAAAAAAACATGAACGCCACAAGGTGGCCCAACAAATAGGCCGACTCGTGCATAAACTAAGAATTACCTAAGAACTACATGGTAAATTAAGTACTTATATACAGTTTATAAACTAATATTTAGATAGCTATATCATTATTTACAAAGAAAAGAGCTATGGTTTTATAAATATCTACATTGAAATTAAATAAAATACACGAAATAGAAGTGGGAAAAGGGACTCGGAGGGAAACAAGACTTTGGAAAAGTGAGGAGTGGTCATAAAGGGGGCAGGAAAAAATAAGATGGTTCAGATCTCCCACCTCAGCGCCACATTCACACGCAGGGTTCTGCACAATGCCAAGCCTGGCAAGATGAGCAGGAGTGCACTCGTGACCCAATCGCATACGTATGAATATTGTTGTAATCTTTTTGCTTAGCTTGTACTTGCTAAACCAAGGTTTTACAAAAATGGATGGCTGAATAGTGCGATAAAATTTCCCTTTCACTGATTGCTCGGACCAAAGCTTACCCCAGGATTCCTGTAGGTAAACCTTGGGCAGAGCTGCCAGATCTTGGGAGTTATTTTTGTACGGAGAAACATCTCCACACAATACGGCATCATTAGCCAACTGGTCAGCTCTCTCATTACCTAAAATGCCACAATGCGAGGGTATCCACGCAAAATACACTGAATACCCCTTAATAGAACACCTATAAAGGAGTTCACGTGTTTCAAATATAATATGAGGATTATGAGAATAGAAAGGGAATCTGGCCAAAGATTGTAAGGCACTCCTTGCATCAGTTAAAATGAGTGAATTTCGTAAGCCCATCATAAGTATATATTCGACAGCTTTGAATAGACCGTAACATTCTCCCGTAAATACAGATGACTCGGGCGGGAGCTTTATTTTTTGAACTATATTATATTGGGAGTGGAATACACCTACTCCCACGCATGAGTCTCTTCCATGCTTCGAAGCATCTGTAAACAAGAGCTGACAGCCCTTCCAGTCTCTATCCATAGTGAAGTTGAAGTTAATATTATGACATATGTCATCTCGGTAAATGTTAAGGTTATAGTATATATTTGGTGACATAATTAATGAACTGTAATTACAGTGAAATATAGGAAGAAATTGAGATTGGTGACAGGGAGCTTCAATTAAATTGTATTTTTTAAAGCTTTTAACTAAACACGGAGTATCTTTGTGCCTCCAGTAAGTGGACGAAATTACTTCTTCAGAGAGAATGGAAAGTTTATTTCGCAAAGGATGACATGTAAATTGCAAACACCGAGCCATAAATCTATCAGCTAAAAATTGACGTCGTAAATGAAGTGGAGGGTCTCCACATTCCACCTGTAGACAATTAATAGGACTGCTTTTCATTGCACCTGAAACCACTCTAAGTGCCTTGGACTGAACACTGTCAAGTTTCTTAAGACCAGCAACATTAGCAGGCTCCAGCAAAAAGGTGCCATAGTCCAATACGCTTCTAATCAAGGTGTTATAAAGTAGTTTTAATGAAAAGGGATGTGCACCCCACCAAACACCAGAAAGACATCTAATTATGTTGATATTTCGTTCACATTTAGCAGTTATATAATCACAGTGTGGTAAACCAGTAAGATGTGTATCCAAAATAAGGCCTAAAAATTTAACCTGGTTTTTAACAGGCATAGGGATATTATTATACTGTACTGTAACTATAGGAGGCTTACGCATCCTTGTAAACAAGACAATGTTGCTTTTATCAATTGACAGGTGTAGACCATTGGCTTCTAGCCAAGTCTTCAGTAAACATAAAGAAGAGGTTAAGGAAGTACAAATATTTTCAACAGAATGACCAGATAAATAAAGAAGTAAATCATCCGCATATTGAAGGACTTGTACTGACTCATTTAAAGAGGATTCCAAATCATAAGTGTAAATATTGTAGAGAATTGGACTAAGTACGGAACCTTGGGGGAGACCTTTCCATACTAAACGGGTAAATGTATACCCTTCAATATGAAGATTTAAAGATCTCTCTGAAAGCATGTTAATTATGAAGTTAGACAGCATTTTTGGAACTTGTAATGAATTCAGCTTTTGTTCCAGGACTGATACCAGGACATTATCGTAAGCTGAGCTAATATCCAGGAAGGCAGCAATTACAGAGTTATTGGAAGAGAAAGCTAAACGAATATCAGTTGTGAACACACTAAGGCTGTCCATCGTACTTCTACCCTTCCTAAAACCAAACTGTGATGTGCCTAGCAAGTTTTTGCTCTCCAAATACCATTCCAAACGATTCTTAATGAGGTGTTCAACAATTTTTGCAAGAACTGTAGAAAGTGCAATTGGTCGATAAGAAGTAACATTAGAAGAAGGTTTGTTTGGTTTTAGAATGGGAATAATCGTTTGAGACTTCCAACTTGATGGAATGCTGCCAGATATCAAAGCTGTATTGATGAGATTTAAATAAATTAAAAGAACAGAGTCAGACAGATTAGCTATAAATGAATATGGTATACCATCTTCACCAGGGGCTGAATCCTTAACATGTGAAAGGACTCCTTTCAACTCACTTAGTGTGAACAGGGAATTCAACTCAGAATTAGGAATAGGAACATATGGAAGGTGGATTAAAGATCTTTGTTCTGGGACTGAAGGGGGAGCTAAATTATCCATAAATTCATTGGCTAATTCTAATGGTAGTTTTGAGGCTGTTGTGTCGCTGAATGCTGACCTGAATCGCCTAATATTTTGCCATACTAGAGATGCATTAACTTCTGGCGAGATAGATGCACAGAATCTTTGCCAACCTTCAAATTTCTTTTTCCTAAGGAGCTTACGAGTTGTTCGAGCAGCTTCTAGGTATATCTGAAAATTGTGGCGAGTCATAGTATGACCATAATTTTTTTCTGCTTCTTTTCTTTTTTTAATGGCTTGAGTACATTCAGCATCCCACCAAGGTGGTGAAGGAATTTTGCCTGTAGCACCATTCTTAATAGGGAAAGTATTATCTGCCACCTCTATTAAAACTCTTGTAATTTGATTAGATAATAACTGAGGGTCATGTAGTTGTAAAGAATCAGATAAGGCAAGCATTCTTTCTTCTACACAATTTTTATATGTATCCCAATCTGCATTTTGAAGTCTGTACTTTAATCGTGGTGTTGGAATGCAAGCAGCTGGTTTTTGATGTGGAAAAGAAATGATTAAAGGGTAATGATCACTACCATAAGAAGACGTTAAAGGAGACCAGGATAATGTTGATGCTAAATCAGGTGTGCAGATTGAGAGGTCAGGGGCGCTTATTCCCTCATCTGGATTCGTTTGGCGTGTTGGGAGACATGTATTTAAAATACACAAATTATTAGAGTCTAGAATTTCCAATAACTTTTCCCCATAGTAATTGGAACTAGAACTACCCCAAGACTGATGTTGTGAGTTAAAGTCGCCCATTACCAAAAACGGTTTAGGTAAAATTGAAAGAAGATTACTTATTTCAGAAAGGATATTTACAGTGGGACGAGAATAATATATACATACTAAACAGATTTTATTTACAATAGCAGCGACAGCAGATATATCATCACTGAGCCTTGGAAGAGGAAAAGATTGAAAAGGCAAGTTGTTTTTAATAAGTATGGCGACACCGCCATACCCATCGCTTCTGTCTGTTCTTAGACACGCATAGCCAGGAATTCTAAAAGAGAACCCTGGTTTAAGCCATGTCTCACAGAGAGCGACTGCAAAGGGATCGTATTTGTTCATTATGTAGGACAGATTAGATTTTTTATTCAGAATGCTGCGACTGTTCCACTGAACAATCTTGGATAGATTTGGATCCATTATAATTAAGATTAAACAAGTTAAACAGCGTATCAATTACAGTGGCAACGTTGGACGGTTCAATATTATTATTTTTAGATAATGTGGTAATTAACATGATTATTAAATTTAAAATTTGACTTTCACTATTATTTGTTGTTTTATTTTGGAATGCAACACCATTCCCTGACACAGAAACTTCGTTATTGACTAATGCTTGATGAGCTGTACGGTCATACCCCTTAGCTGTTTTTGGGGGATCCCGAGGTTTAAGGAACACCGTTTTTCTTTGTGAGGAGACAATTGGTGGGTTACGTGATTGGGGCGAAGGTTGCGAATAGAATGAATTTTTAGTGGTATGTGATGGGTCAGATGTTACCACATCTGCATACAATTTTGATATAGGTGGATGTAGCTGAGACGCTTCAGCATACGACACGCAGCTATGGGCCATATAATGCTTAATTGATTTTTGCCTCTCAAATTCTGGGCATTTTTTATTGATGGCGTAATGAATGCCACCGCAATGACAGCACTTACTACTACTCTCATCTTCAATCCTGCAAGTGTCAGCAGAATGCTTCTCCCCACACTTGAAGCACTGAGGGTTCGACCTGCATTGTACCTTTGTATGGCCAAAACGACAACAATTATAGCACTGAATTGTTGGGAATGTATACAATTCCACTGGCATGGAATTGTAACAACAAAACACACGTTTTGGTAAAGTTTGTCCGTCAAAGGTGAGCACGACTGTTTGCGATGGTTTCCACACAGGGGTCGGTTCGTGCACTTTATAATTGAGACGCCTTGCCTTGATAACCTTCCCGCATCCAGCAGGGACAGATATATTTTCGATTATTTCCTCCGGAGACCATTCGGTAGGTACGCCTTTAACAATACCAATGCGACACACATTAATTGATGGAACAAATGCCTTCAATTTCTCTTTGGCCAAACTTGGGTCATCTATAAAAGAATTGGCATCTACGTAACGAGAGAAGCTCAATGATATTCTATTACGACCAATGCGTTTTAATGAGCCGTTAATTATATTATTAAAACTGCGTTTTTTAAGAAAATGTCCTAAAGTTATTGGGTGTAATGTTAGGGCCGAGTTTTGAGTATCAGAAATTTTTTGGATGTGTACAACGTATGGCGACAGGTCTGTGGCTTCGTACAAAGCCCTAGTAACCTGTGGCGCCTTCTGGGGAAGATCAGACTTAATGAGGTTTTCAGTCTGGGGTCCATCCACGGAGCGTGGAGTGGATTCTTGCTGAACTACAATTGAACTTTCACTGAATGTGACTGATTCATTATCGCAATGGCAATGAGTTCCTTTATTTATTTCAGATAAAGTGTGTGAATGATTATTTCGCCTTCTTTTATTGCAATTTTTGCATACTTTACGTGGAGCTCTAGTCCTTTTCCGCTCCGATCTGGTTATGGACGAGTCGGTATCCATACTGGATTCTAGAATAGTAATATTAAGCCCGACCGAGGGGACTGTGCCCCCCGGATCAGGTGGTTCGTTGTCCATTGTGGCCACTGGCCAGAAAAAATAAAATATAAAAAACTTACCCTATATATGAAGAATTATATCTACAAACAATTAAATTAACTAATCTAATGAATATTTACATAAATCTACACAACTTATCTCCAATCGTAAACGTTTTTTAGTATTTAAAAGAAAAGGAAAGAAAAATCACGCCCGCCAAATTCGATGATTCCCGCGCTTTTTTTCAATCGCCATATTGTGATTGTTTATTTTCACTTTCAGTTCAAGATCTGTCACTTAATACATCATAGGTAAAATCTGGCACCAGGTCTTTTTAAATAAAGTTGATATTTCCTTTGTGCTTTACCAAATTGTATTTCATTTATGTGCCTATTTCAATTTGTAAGATGAGTTTGATATTTTTCTCATACTTATCTCCAATTAATACTACATCAATAATCTTATTTTAAATAAAACATTTATATCAAGTTATAGATGTTCGTATCCACCGCGCGGCCAACTCTTAAAATTTGATGAAATTTTGCTAGGAATTAGTTGTAATTTTTTACAAAACACACCTCTTTTCCTGAATTTGTTACAAAAAAAACTAAGACGCTACGACCAAAAACAGTTGGCCGCTAGAACCGCCACTTGCCATAGTGATCGCCCGTGATTACACTGAAACTAAATAATGCAGATAGGCGACTGATACATCAAAATAAAGGTCTTAATTTGTTGTATTTGTTACAAAAATAAAAATCATCAAAACTTAAATATACAAAAACTTATGCTATATTTAGTTTTCAGGTTAAGTGTAGGTACGTATCTCACCATAAATACAAATTAATAGAGGCTAATGTGTATGGACAATTAGTTGCTAATTTGTTGCAGCAAATAAACAAGAAAAATACTAGAAAATAGGTTCAATATTTTTTTTACAGTCGATTTTAGTTGGCCGCGCGGACGGCAATATGCCTAAAATACAATGGCGTTTATTTCGTTATTAATAGTAGGCTCAAGCTTAGTTCTACTACTAATTGACAGGTATCGTAGCCAAGTTTGGATAAATGTGGCGAATATAACTACAGGCTTTATATTTTAGGAGACATTCACTAAAATATAGTAGTATGAAACTGTATTAGAGTGACCATAAATTGTCATAATAAAGTATAGGTTGGCAAAAAAGAGTCTGTCGTGGTAACCATTGGAACTAAAATATTTTTTTGGTGTCAGCACTGCTTTGTTTATCATCAACAAGTAGCTAATCTGTCATTGTGTTATGTTCCCAGTTGTATTTTACTTATTTCTAATTAACTATCAATTATAAATGCTTTTGAACATATAAAAAATGAATAAAACAATAAGGAGTAGTGGTGTGAGCTGTGATATACTAAGTTTTCGTAAGAAATTTGGCGGAATCTGAAGCGGAACAAATTTTGTCTCCGATTGACAATGTTTACGAAAGAACTGCCGACACGACACGACAGGTATTTATCCAAGAAATTTATCTTTTATTCAATGCCAGTCATTGTTTTTCCTTTCTAATACTAAGTTTCATCGGTATTATAAGTTTCAAGCCATTTTATTGTTTTATTTACTAATAGATTATTGAGGTTATGTTTTCTAGTTTGACAAATCGCGTGTACGTTAATTCTTGATGTTTGATACTTGAAATTGAAAAATGTACCTACATGGAATGAATATGATTGTCTTTATATTTTTTTCAAGGTAAATCTCACAGTACAATTAGAGAAATTGTTAATGAAGGAGAAAACAATTAAGGATTTTTTCTACACCTGGAGGAACACCAAAACAGTTGGCGGAAGAAAGAATTAGACGATTTTGATCTGTATGCAATTAAGGTTGAACTTTTAATCCTATTCACTAACTTGACAGTTCAATGCAAAATAATGATACCATATAGACATACCTGACGCCTTCATTAGTCAACTGTTCAAGTTTATTCGATATTGCCCGTACCTTTCGAATGCGACATGCTATAGGTACTCTCTGACTTCCGATTAGTTTCCGACAGTAAGCAGCTGTAAGTCAACTTCTTGTCGACTTAAAACTGTCAGCATTAACAGGAATCGTTCAGTATCATTCATGTCAAATTTGATACAGGCATACCAACCATCGAATGGTTGTGAATACCCTAGATGGTGGCCGCAAATGCGATTGCTGAACATTATGTCTTGTGTATCGGGTTCAATCGGCAATCCCTGAGTGTAATTTAATTAATTTTTAAACTGAATAAGTTTGCATTATGTTATTATGATGGCACTCTTAGATAAAAAGTTATTCCAGCGAAATAATGCGCAATCTACTAAATACAATGAAAGTAAAAGACTGTGTGCCTATCAAGTCTTGAAATCTTGACTGATGAGAATTTCCGGGATCTCGTGTTTGTGGATTAAAACAACAAGTATCTTATCACTTTTAGTCCTAGTATACAGGGTTGCCATACCGTGTCCGTTTCGACCGCGCGGCCACGGTGAAATTAAAAAAAAAAAACAATGCCAAGATTTTGTAAAAATTTGTAGAAGTTGATTCCCAAAACCATAAATTTGTCAAAGTTACGGTTAAAAAGTTATAAGGGTTTGAACGTGGCCGCGCCATTGAAACGCGGCGAACCGCGCGGCCACGGAGATCTTTAAAACTAAGCGTTGCAGAGATCTGAAATTCAGGTAAATAACAGATTGAATTTGTAAAAAATTTGTAAAAATATAGAAAAAAATCCTAGGTTTATATTTGGGGAGCTATAAGACTAAAACTCCATGGCCGCGCCATCGAAACGATGAAAAATACGTTGCCGCCGATATCTCGCTGAAAAAGCATCGCAGGGGTCTGAAGTTTTTTGTAAAACGTAGATTTGAATTTGTCGAAACTTGTAAAAATACTACAAAAAATCCTAGGTTTATGTTTCAGGAGCTGTAAGACTTAAACCTCATGGCCGCGCCATTGAAACGGTCAAAAAACACGTTATCGCCGATATCTCGCTGAAAAAGCATCGTAGGGGTCTGAAGTTTTTTGTAAAACCTAGATTTGAATTTGTCGAAACTTGTAAAAATACTACAAAAAATCCTAGGCTAATATTTCAGGAGCTGTACTACGGTATCGCGTAGAAATAAGTCGTGATTATTTATCGAAGAAAGTAATTGTAAAGCGAGTTTTTTTTTTGTAAACAACACCTATTAATATGTAAAACTACCGATACTAGGCAAAAAACATGTATTTTTTCGGTATTTATAACTTTCAATACGTTTTGAATATTTCGATAGGGTGACCATGGCTTTTTGTTTACAGAAAACTTTCCACCTATCGTTTTAGAAATTGTATCTCAAGGATTCTAAATTCAATTAAAATGAAACGGATAAAATACAAAATCATATGTTTATTTCTTTTAAATTCACTTAAATCATTGCTTGATTTGACAATACTGTAATTTTGAGTACACGTGCCAGAACCATAACAAATAACTTTGCACAACATTCGTAATTCCTGTAAGATAGCATTATTTGATGAATAATTGTGGAATCAAACACATAACTTATGTCTAAGACTAAATTCTGCCAGAAATAACCCCCTGTAATTAACAGTATTATGTCATAAGTAACGTGTAATTAACTCATGCATTCCAACATTGAATTGCACTAAAGGAATTAACCATAAGGCCACACACACTACAGTACACAGGAGCGAACAGAACGCGGGTGCAGCGCGGGAGACGAAGGCTGTATAACCAATCACAGCAGTCCAATATGTGAGAGATATCCCGGCCGCTGCACCCCGTCTTCCCGCCAAAGGCTTTTTTGTTGATCAGTCGTCGTTTTACTTTCAGTTAATTCGCACGGATTGCTCGTTGGTGTTTTAAATTTTGACATTCCTACGGACTTTAATTTGTGCACTGTTTCGGACATTTGTTATCTTTGGAAAACTACGTTCTGCTGTTACAACTTCGAAAGCGTAAGGCGTAGTAATGTCAATTAATGCGATTTCGCATAAATTTCATTAGCATGTGAATTCTTGAGTCTTAGCATGCTAATTGCTATTGCTATGCTATTTGCTAATATGACGATAATTGATAATAATGAAGTATGTGATTTTTGTTAATATGCGAATTAAAAAACGCGTTCGCTTTATAATGTCGTCGCCTAGCGTGCGTTTATTTTACTCGCCGATGTTTTATTAATGCTGGTACACATACCTTTTTAATGTGATCCGTTCAACAGTTTACACCAAAATATTTATATACAAAATTTAAAATTATTATTTACACTTTTATAGGTATATGACCACTTCTCACTACTTTTTACTTCCTCCTATTACACTATGTTCACACTATGATCTATTTAAATACAATAATAAGCACAAGACGAAAAAATTTAATTACTGTAAGTTCGAATAGGTACCTACGTAAACTAAACTCTCACTATCACTTGCCAAAACGTAATGAAATTTGACACAAAAAGACGCGCGCCACGCACGTGCCAAACAAATTATTATTAAATAAACAATCACGCATTCATTCAATCAAAACATACCCAACATACCCTAAGTACGAGTAAAACAAAGACAATAAGATAATAATTGCCAAACATCATTCTTCGCACCACCCTGCTAATGCTAATAATTTAAATAAATTAAACAATCACAAGCGTTCATTCAATATACAACCCTAAGTACGCGCAAATCAAAGTTAATAAGATAATAATTGCTTAACCCATTCTTCGCAAGTTCGCAGGACCTGCTAATAATTTTCACGCGCGAAAAGTCTCGTTCACGTGAAACCGATAGATTTAGTATGCCGGACTTCCCGTGGGTGCGACGGAGAGCGAACACTACCGCTGCGTGCGTCGATGCTTTGACGTAATATGATAGTATGAAATACGAAGCGATAAATTCACTTCGCACTTCACAGAATTTCGCAACTACATTTAATTTGCTAAATGCTAAATGAGCATTCGCATGCTAACAATGAATGCGAATGCTAATTAATCCATCACTAGTAAGGCGTAAGCCTTAGGATTTGATTTCAAATTAATACTTCTTATCAAGGTTTTATTCATACTAATTACTCTCTTCTCTTACCACTTAATACTTTTCCTATTTTTTTATAATAAATAAAAAATATCAGCTGTTCCATACATGTTGACGCATACGAGTTATGCGATCGTAAATGTATGGAACACCTGATATTTTTTTTCGCGATTTCAGGTTTGGTCCCATAGTAAAAGTTGTTCATAATGATGAGCTAATTCACGTGTTTAAGTATCGATCACTGCTTACCAGTCACCCTATATAGTAGTGTAAGTAAGTGTAAGCAAATAATCTGTGATTTGTGACTTTGAAAGAAAGTATAAGTAAATAATCTGTGATTTGTGAGTTTGAAAGAAATATATGTGTTAGGGTAAGTAAATAATCTGTGATTTATATGATTATAAAAGAAATATAAATATGTTTTTTGTATCTTGTCGTTTCATTTTAATTTAATTTAGAATCCTTGAGATACAATTTCCAAAACGATAGGTGGAAAGTTTTCTGTAAACAAAAAGCCATGGTCACCCTATCGAAATATTCAAAACGTATTGAGAGTTATAAATACCGAAAAAATACATGTTTTTTGCCTAGTATCGGTAGTTTTACATATTAATTGGTGTTGTTTACAAAAAACTCGCTTTACAATTACTTTCTTCGATAAATAATCACGACTTATTTCTACGCGATACCGTACTACAGCTCCTGAAATATTAGCCTAGGATTTTTTGTAGTATTTTTACAAGTTTCGACAAATTCAAATCTAGATTTTACAAAAAACTTCAGACCCCTACGATGCTTTTTCAGCGAGATATCGGCGATAACGTGTTTTTTGACCGTTTCAATGGCGCGGCCATGAGGTTTAAGTCTTACAGCTCCTGAAACATAAACCTAGGATTTTTTGTAGTATTTTTACAAGTTTCGACAAATTCAAATCTACGTTTTACAAAAAACTTCAGATCCCTGCGATACTTTTTCAGCGAGATATCGGCGACAACGTATTTTTCATCGTTTCGATGGCGCGGCCATGGAGTTTTAGTCTTATAGCTCCCAAAATATAAACCTAGGATTTTTTTCTATATTTTTACAAATTTTTTACAAATTCAATCTGTTATTTACCTGAATTTCAGATCTCTGCAACGCTTAGTTTTAAAGATCTCCGTGGCCGCGCGGTTCGCCGCGTTTCAATGGCGCGGCCACGTTCAAACCCTTATAACTTTTTAACCATAACTTTGACAAATTTGTGGTTTTGGGAATCAACTTCTACAAATTTTTACAAAATCTTGGCGTGGTTTTTTTTTTTAAATTTCGCCGTGGCCGCGCGGTCGAAACGGACACGCCATACCTGCTAAGCAGGCGCCCTCATTTTTTCCAGACTCTTTTTTGCCAAGCTGTAAGACTGAATCGCCATTATTGGAATGTTCGGTAGTCATATCTTATTTTTTTAGGGTGAATCTTTTTAAGACATCCTAAAGCATACTTTATAAGAGTGAAATTCAGAAATCGATAAAAATTTCTTTATTCAAAATCAGCATACAGGCAAAAATCAAGTAATATAAGTCAACAAAATATTGTTATAATTTTATTTTAATAAACTACCATAGCATTTATAAATTAACTAAAACTAATGTAAGAGACAGAATGTTGACACATTTTCTTACAGGTACTTATTTCAATTTTAGAATTATTTTAAAAATATAGTAATTTTATTTTAAAAATGACATAGTGATCTATTTTTGTGCCTGGTATAAATTCTATAGCACTAACTAAGAAAAAATCTTTAATGTTAATACTAATCGGTAGTTCAGTGAGTAAAACTGAGTGCGCTACATTGCAATTGCAGTCTTTATTTTAGAAAAAAGTTTTTGTTATTTCAGTTCTACAGTTTAGAATTTACCTTTTTCTTTTCTATAAATATTTTTAGTCAGGAGCCTAGTCCGGCGTAGTTTAGATTTTAATTAAATTTGATGTTTTGAAGTTTTTTGGAGTAAAAAGGCTAATGTGTACGTACAATAAGTTGCTAATTTGTTGCAGCAAATAAACAAGAAAAATACTAGAAAATAGGTTCAATTATTTTTTTAGAGTCGATTTTAGTTGGCCGCTCAGACGGCAATATGCCTAAATTACAATAGAGTTTATTTCGTTTTTTAAAGTAAACAAGGGTACGTTACATGTCGATTAGTACTAGAACTAAGCTTGAAGCTTAGTTCTAGTACTAATCGACATGTAACGTACCCTTGTTTGGATAAATGTGGCGTAAATAAAATTACTATATTTTTAAAATTATTCTAAAATTGAAATAAGTACCTGTAAGAGAATGTGTCTACATTCTGTGTCTTACATTATTTTCAGTTAACATTACGTTAATAACAGTTACATTATTTTCAGTTCGTTCATCGACGAGTCGATCAACTAGTTGAATTCTTGAATTCTACGACTAGTTCACTTGATTACGATGCGTTCAATCTAAGACGTATCGTCCGACTACTCCTTCGCATAATTCTACCATTTCACTCTAACATGTCAACTAAAATTCACTCTATTACTATTGACCTAACGATCAATTTCGCTTGTATTAACGCCCGAACTTATAATAACCGACTACGTTTAGGCATCGTCGCTGAGTTAGCCGTTTGTAAGAACATTGTGGACTTTTTAACCGACGAAAAAACAAGGAGGAGATTATCAATTCGACGCGTATTTTTTTTTTTTTTTTTTTTATGTATGACCACGCATATCTTTGTACATGGTAAGACGATTGTGATATTTTTTTTTTATTGGAAAGGGTATACTCCCAAGGTGGTCCCATATAAATTTGGAAAACAAAATCGAACCCTAAGGGTCGGAAAACAGGGGATGATTGATTGTTCACTCACTGATTGTTATGTATAACCACGCATAACTTTATACAGAGTAGTCCGATTTTGATAATTCTTTTTTTATTGTTTTTTTCTTGCCAAGTATTATTAGTACATTCAAGCCACAAAAAAATATTAAATAAAAACTTTTTAACAAAAAATTAAACCGCCGAAAAAACTGAAAAAGATAAAATAATAAACCTTAAAATTATGAGTCGGCGCTTTGAGTGATCTTTGTTCATTGATTTTTCAGCGCCGACTCAAAAAGTTTTTGATTTCAGCCGTCTATGAATCGACTAGTCCACCCACGCTTCAATGATAGACTGTCCACGCGTTGATTCAACGCCCATCTCTATTTCATAGCGTTTATGATTTTTGTCGTATTAGGAGCCAAAAGTTTTTAAAGTTCAAAAAAACTGTCAAAATCTTATTAGATTCCAATAATTCATTGTTTTCGGTCTGAAAATAGTGTTAGAATGATTTTATAGTAATAATAAACACGTATTCAGTGTTTTAAACAGTGTTCAGTGTTGCGTCATTGACGGTGATTCGGTAAGTACCTGCCTATCATTATGAACTTGGAGGATTCCGTCCCTGAATCTGTAGCTCAAGTCGCTGCTCCGGATGGAGAACGAAGAGATGTGAGCTCAAGCTCATCGCAAAGCAGTTCTTCGTCTTCGGAAGACGAAGAATGTTTTGCCTCGCCGCCACCTAATAAAAGGTCTAAGTGGCGCAGGTTCAAACAAGTCGGAACTTGTTCGGATCCTCGCATGGACACTCTAATTAATCAAGTTACATATTTATCAGACCGTGTGCCGTGTGGTGCCGGACGCAAAGAATAACACCACCCCATTTCTTCCCGTGGGTGTCGTAAAAGGCGACTAAGGGACTTACTAGAGAATGGGCGTTCTCTATGCATTTTACCGCCATACTGCGATCGCCAACCCGCTTGCCAAGCGTGGCGATTATGGCAAAGCCCCCCAAATTGGGGGAGGCCTGAGTCCAGCAGTGGATGTCTTTTTTTTTTTCAGGATGGGAAATCATCAAATAATAATAATATTCCACAACTATCACACAACGCCATCTAGTCCCAAGCTAAGCAGAGCTTGTGTTATGGGTACTAGACAGCTGATAAACATACTTATATATTTCTAAATACATACATATTATAGATAAATTACACCCAGACACAGAACAAATGATCGTGCTCATCACACAAACATTTGTCCTGGGTGGGAATCGAACCCACGACCTCCGGCATAGCAGTCAGGGTCACTAACCACTAGACCAACAGGCCTGTCGAACTTGTGAAATGACTTCTCCCGCTCTGGGCGGAGCGGGAGGGCGTGGTGTCAGACTTTTACTGACTAAAACCCACCCGTGTTCCATCAGTTGCCCATGTGCCAAGGTCACGGTATCTCTTTCGAACAATCACGCGACCCCGGCAGGCATCGGACCCCTACACTGCTGCTGACATCTCTGAGGCGCGCGTGGAACACTGCGCGCCGTCGACCCGAGCTTGGTCCTTACCGGGCGGCGAGCTACCCATTGCTCGCCACCCGCAAGCTCGCGCCTACGGTGGCCGGGAGTCCGCAATCGACTCCCGACGCCCGGGGCGTCTCCTCCTGCGGCGGCTAGGGGCGTGAGGGCGCAGAGACTGCCACTCCCTCACGCGCCCCGCCTCCTCCTTCGCGAGCATTACTGCTTCGCAGAAGGAGGTGACGGCTTCCCATTCCCTCTCGCTCCGTACCATGGCTCGCACCAGGGCCGGACGCGAGAGGTCGCCGCCGCCGATCGCCTCCACGAGGACACGGCGGTGCTCCGCCCAGGCAGGGGACACCTCCACCGTATGCTCCACCGTGTCCTCCAGACGATCCTCGCAATGGAAACACCCGGACGTATCCTCCCGCTTTATCCTGAACAGGAACTCACCGAAGCACCCATGCCCGGTGAGAACCTGCGTCAGGCGGAAGGTGAGGACGCCGTGGCGCTTCTCTATCCACTCCGCAGTGGATGTCTTACGGCTGAAATGATGATGATGATGATTTATCAGACTGTGTAGCTCAAATGCCGCAGATTTTCACTGCTATTAGTACAAATATTAACAATAATAAAGAAAATGTCGGCAGCCATTTTAATTCCGTGAATTCTAATAGAATACGATTAATAATCAGTTTCTAAACAAACCACAAGTTTTAATTAAAGCAACTAATAATAATAATATGTGTTTGGGAGAGTTGAAAATAAGTTATGACGAATCTAAGATTGTACCTGTTGCCGATCCCGTTAAATTAGCAGAGTTAAATAGTCTTCAACAATTTAACTCACAGGCCTGGAAGGGCATTCGGTATAAAAAGGACTTACAGGCACTTATGGCAACATATAATTTAATGTCTTTGTGGCAACACCAGGTTTTATAGGCTTAAAATTAAATGAGGAATTATGTCACCTTAATAAAGGAACAGATTATTTGGCTAGTACGGAACAATTGTTAGCGGGATTGTCAAATGCTGTTTTGGAAAACAGGCAACTTTTGAAAAATGGTTTGCAGGAGATTGTAAATTTGGCTGCTAGTTCTGACACAGAGCTCAATGCTAGCACTCTGTTATGTATCAATTATGTGGGTATTTGGAAACCTTCTTGACTAATAAGGTATTTATAAGTACCCTACACTCGCTTCTTGTAAATCCAGGGCAGTGCTACCTAGTGCACAGACTACATAGAGATACAGTGCTTGCTAAGAATAAAACAAATGTTACTTAATGATTGTTTTATTGAACATAATAGTGGCGACGAGGACTAAAAGTGATTAAAATGGAGTGCAGAGCAGTGAAATACAAAGATTTTGATGCTCAAACAGACAATTGGGACAATTACATGGACAGGTTAAAATTTTGCTTTGAAGCAAATGGCATTGTGTTGGACTCATTAAAAAGGGCTATTTTTTATACAATATGCGGTTCTCAAGTGTTTGACACCCTTCTGGCGCTAATTACGCCTAGAAAATCTAGTGATGTGACATTCAGTGAAATCGTAACAGTGTTAACAAAACATTATAGTCCGAAACCTAATGAAATTTCAATGTCTTACAAATTTTATAAACGTGATCAAAAACGAGGTGAAGCTGCTGCGGAGTACATAGCGCAGCTCAGAAAAATAACTGCCGATTGCAATTTTTCCGACTTGGAACGTATGCTACGCGACAGGCTCGTGTGCGGCCTGTCCGACCATAAATTACAGTGCGATCTCTTGAAAAAAGACAATTTATCTTATGATAATGTTGTTCAAGCTATGCTATCATCAGAGAGTGCGGGGAGAGATGTTTGTATGATTCAAAGTGCTAACCCCGGGAATGTCGCACATGGGACCAATGTAACGGCGACTACTACAACAACAGCGGAAGAGCCTGAGCCTATGGACATCAACGCAGTACAGTCTAACAGTAATTCTCGAATGTGTTACCGGTGTGGTGACCGCCACGGAGGAGAATGTCGATTTATTAAAGCAACGTGCCGATACTGCAAGAAAATAGGACACATAGAAATGATATGTAGATATTGCTAAGAAAAAAGGGTCTAAAAGACAAGTGAATCATACCCATAATGACGAAGTAGATATTCAGATGAATGGGATTTACAGCGTCAATAGTGTAGGACTACGAGTACATTCTTATGACGTAACGGTTGAGCTAGACGGCATGCCGGTGACGATGCAGGTGGACTCCGGTGCTGGAGTCTCGCTGGTAAACGAAAGTACGTGGAGGAGGCTACGATCAGCACGGTCACGAGAGGCCGCCACTCTTCGCGCCGCGCCGGCCAACCTACATACTTGGACAGCGACGCCCATATCTGTGCTTGGCCAGACAACTGTGCAAGTAACGTTTAGAGACATTAAGTGTGTTTTGAATGTTATAGTCGCTAGAGGGAGGACAAAACTTAATTGGTCGTGATTGGTTTTCAGCCCTTAACATAAAGGTATGTATTAATGCTGTCTTAGATTCCCATGTGTCAATTTCCAACGAAATGTTAAAAAAACATAATGAAGTTTTTAAACAGGGTCTAGGTACTTACCGAGGTGATCCGGTTACAATACATTTAAAGGCAGAGGCTACGCCTAGGTTTCTTAAGGCTCGCCCCGTTCCGTTTGCGATTAAAGACAGGGTTGAGAAGGAAATTGATCGTCTAGTGGCAGAACGGGTACTTAAACCAGTTTCTTTTTCTCAATGGGCGACACCAGTCGTACCTATCATTAAAAAATCGGGAGATATTCGTCTGTGTGGCGATTATCGCAGTACGGTCAATCAGGCTACTGAGTCGGATACTTATCCTATGCCAACTGCTAACGAAGTGTTTGCTATCATTGCTGGTGGAAAATACTTTACCACATTGGATTTAGAACGTGCATATACACAGGTAGTTGTAGACGAGAACACAGCTAAATTGCTGACTTTGAATACGTGCAAAGGTCTTTACACTGTTCACAGGTTGGCGTTCGGTGTAAAAGCATGTCCAGGAATATTTCAAAGGTTGATGACAGCATTGCTGGCAGGTGTTCTGGGAGTTGCGGTTCTAATTGATGACATCATCATAATCGGACACACCTTGCCAGATATGTGCAGACGCCTAGACATGGTATTGACACGCATACAGAGAGCTGGACTACGATTCAACTCCAGTAAGTGCAAATTTGCTAAACAATGTGTAGAGTTCCTGGGATTTGTCATCGACGCTGACGGCATGCATCCAGCGCCCGGTAAAGTGGAGTCTATCACTAAAACATCGGAGCCCAAGAATGTCCAGCAGCTGCAGGCATTTTTGGGTTTGTATAATTTTTATGAGAGGTTCATACCTCACAAGGCGACTATACTTGAGCCACTTCATAGGTTGCTTGACAAGTCACACAAGTGGCAATGGACAGATCTAGAACAAGAAAGTTTCGACAAGGCGAAACAATTACTATCTTCAGATATTACATTAGTACATTATGATTTAAACACGAATATTCCCAGTCGCCCCCGCGGGCATTGCCACCGGAGGCAAATGGGAATAAAAATTCCCAGTTGCCACCGGTGGCGACTGGGAACTCAATACCCCACTTCAGTTTCGCTGTACATTGCTTTGTGTGCGTTACGATTGCTCCGCCAGATTATCCAAATAGAATTTTTTTTAGCCAAAACTTTTGTCGAAATTTGTCAAAATCGAATGGCACAAACCAAAAATTTGTCAAAGTAGAAATAAAAAAGTTATAAGGGTTTTAAGTTGGCCGCGCGAACGTAACGTGGAGGATTGCGCGGCCATGAAGATCTCAGCAACTACTTGGGCTAGAGATCTAATTCTTTTTGTCAATTGAAGACTGAATTTATCAAAAATTGTCGAAAAAAGAATTACATACTCTAGATTAATATTTTACGAAATATTCACCTTGGAAGTTATGGCCGCGCAATCGTGCACTTGTCGTTTCTTTGTTGTTGATTATTTCTTTAATCTTAAGATTTTATGCCGTAAAACTGTTACAAGAAGGAAGGTCTTAATTTGTCAAAACTAACTAAAGCAATAAATAATACTAAAGTTTAATTAAACAGAAGATATCAGTCCAAAACAAAAAAGTCGTGGCCGCGCAATCGTAACGCTACTTTGAACGCTGATATCTCATTACCTATAACTGCTAGGAGTTCCGTATGAACATCCATTTATACGGCATATTACTCTCATTAGAATGACATATCGTTTTACCCTCAGAACAGTTTCCAACGAGAGTAATCTCAAAAATTATTTCATCTCGTACAATGTTCGAGTAGGGTAACCATAATTTCGATTTGATTTGGGAATACCTATAACTGGGGACGAGCAATTATATTGAACATTCTGCAAAATTAATTACTATTAAATAAAAACTTGAATGTTTCAAAAATTAGATATATTTATTGATAAGTGTATTCTCTCTGATGGGTCCGAATTCAGGCACGTACTATTGGAACAATTACCAATGGAACCAGCGCTAAAAATAATGTCATTTACAATGTGTTCATAAAAAATGCAGCGTTACAGTCGCAACTATATCGGTTATCGTATTTCTACCGTTAAATTTGGATACGATAAACATTTCCACAATTAGCAATCTGGAAGATGCTATTATTATTTATCAATGGGAGAATAAACGTTGCAGAACCTGCAATGAATTAGTTAAAAATAGTAACATTCGATTTAAATGGCACACAAATGATGTTGTTACATGGCATACCTCAAAATATTATATTAAAAAAATATTAATTGTTAGGTGCCATTGAATATATTCCTCCAATCCTTGGAACAATAGGACTCTGTTTGCATCCATTTTGTTACACATGGTTTTTTAGAAATGTAACGAGATATACCAGTCCACTCAGAAAGTATACATCTTCATCCCCCAAAGTTAGTCGACCACGTTTGAATTCGTTCCAACGATATAATATTTTGAGGTATGCTATGTAACAACATCATTTGTGTGCCATTTAAATTAAATGTTACTATTTTTGATAAGGTATAAGTAAATGCAACTAATTCATTGCAGTTTCTGCAACGTTTATTCTCCCATTCATAAATAATAATAGCATCTTCCAGATTGCTAATTGTGGAAATGTTTATCATATCCAAATTTAACGGTAGAAATACGATAACCGATATAGTTGCGACAGTAACGCTGCATTTTTTATGAACACATTGTAAATGACATTATTTTTAGCGCTGGTTCCATTGGTAATTGTTCCAATAGTACGTGCCTGAATTCGGACCCATCAGAGAGAATACACTTATCAATAAATATATCTAATTTTTGAAACATACAAATTTTTATTTAATAGTAATTAATTTTGCAGATTTTTCAATATAATTGCTCGTCCCCAGTTATAGGTATTCCCAAATCAAATCGAAATATGGTTACCCTACTCGAACATTGTACGAGATGAAATAATTTTTGAGATTACTCTCGTTGGAAACTGTTCTGAGGGTAAAACGATATGTCATTCTAATTAGGGCTTCCATTACGTAATTACGTAATTACGCAATTACGTAATTACGAACTCATTTTAAAGTATTTTCAATTCCGTAACTGAAGATGTCAATTCCGTACTTACGTAATTATTAGTATCATCAATCCATCAAAATAGTCAACCAATAAAAAAGCATTATACGTACACATTTATAATGTGGCAACACTATACTATATACCTACATCGAAACTGTACAAATAGGGTATTCCCCGCAGTTTATTTTATATCTATTTTGCAAAAAATAGTTCTAAGACGTACAGAATAGAGTTCAAATATATCAACTTGGCGAGTCGGCAAGGCCGGGGAGTCCCTGACGAAAAGTCCCTACGACCACGGGGAACTTAGGGGAACTACTATGCTCCTCACATTCTCAACTAAAAAGAAAGTAGTTTCATTGCTCAATTGTCGGTTGTTCAGTTCACATCGCTAGACTCTCGGCACAGTTGACACTTGATCTGATACTTAATTAAAAGTTGGTGGTAAATGCGCGCAAATATTAACAATTTGTAGCAGTTGTATCTTTATCGTGGGTGACTTTGAAATTTGAATGTGTGGATTATCTCTTCAAAGATGTAAGTACTTAAATCAGTCTTATTTAGTATTAAAAGGGCATTAAAAACCTCATGGGGCGTGGAGCATGCATAGTTCATACAAAATAATTTGTAAATCAAACATTTTCTTAAGGTGTATTTATTCCGATTAGATATAGAATATCTAGGTTCCCAAATATATATTAATTAAGAACACTGATTAAAACATAAAAGGTCGGTACCTATCAAAAATTTGAAATTCCTCATAGTTCGTCTCTAAATCAGGAATGAATGAACTAAGCATGCTCTTTCACCTATTATAGAAGAAAAAAACGTTTGGCTACAAAATAAGTGTTTACATTATTTTGTAATGAGTTGACAACTATGTTTAACCAATATCATTTTAACCTAACTTCCTTTTATTTTTTCAGGTCTTCTTCAAATAAGATTGTATACAAGGAGTTTTTGAACAAACGCACACAAAGCTCTATCTGGGAACATTTCTTGAGAGCTGATAATGGACAGAGTGTTGAATGTAAGCATTGCAAAAAAAATATTAAAAACTCCAGGTGGCGCAACTGGAGCGTTACACACTCACATGCGTGCCAAGCATATCGGAGCGATGCCGCAACAGCAGGAGTCGCAAAGCCCGAGTACATCAACGTCTAATAGTGGTCAAATTCAAACACGAAAACGTACGAATGAACCTTCACAAAAGAAAATTAAACTCACTGATTATTTTTCAAATATGGAGGTTCGAGTGGCCAGAATGGCTGCATTGGATGGGATACCATTGAGCACATTTTGTACGTCAGAAGATCTGAGATATCTTTTTAAAAACTCTGGCTACGATGTGCCGAAATCTTCTACGACTATAACACAGATAATTCTAAAACAGAGTGATAACACAAAAAACAAATTGAAAAATCAATTGAAAATTATGAAGTCTGAAAATAAAAGATTTACTATCACGTTTGATGAGTGGATGTCTACCCGTAATAAAAGGTATATGAATATAAATATCCACAATAAAGACTTTGATATGGCCAAATATAAAAATTTGGGACTTGTACGGATACAGGGATCAATGCCAGCTGAAGTAGGCACTCAATTATTACAGCAACATTTGAGTGACTTCGGTTTAAGTCTGGAAGACGACATAATTGCTTTCACAACAGATGGACCGAGTGTTATGGTCAAAATGGGTAGAAATTTTGACGGCCACCACCAATTGTGTATGGCTCATGGGATACAACTAGCAGTCCTGGATGTTTTATATAAAACACAAAAATCTCCAGAACCTGAAGTCCAGGAGGATGTCTCAAATACCGGCGCTGAAGAAGAAGAGGAAATTGAAGAAGATGAGGATGCGTTTATTGTAGAATCGACCAGAGTTCCAGAATCGGAGTTTTTATACAAAGGCACTATAAAAAAATTAAGAGATCTAATAAAATCGTTTAAAAACTCCCCTTTGAAAAACGACTTGTTGCAAAAGTACATTTTAGAAGAACATGGTAAAAATATTGACCTAATACTAGACATTAAAACGGGATGGAACAGCTTATCAGATATGGTAGGCCGATTTCTCAAATTAAAATCATGCGTTTTTAAGGCGTTATTAGATTTGAAATCAAATGCGAAATTTACAGACGAAGAGATCCAAGACCTTCACGACATTCATTACAGCTTGGATGTAATAAAAACTACAGTTTTGTCATTATGTCGCCGTGATTCAAACTTATTGACGGCCGACGCTGCGCTTCGATTCATGCTAGAGAAACTTAATCTTCAGTCAAACGATCTCAGTGGAAAACTAGCCACATCTCTTAGAAAGAGAATTAAGGAAAGGCGAACAAATGTATTCGGTGTTTTGCAATATTTGCATAACAATGAGGAATTTTTTAAAACAGCTGCCTCAGAATAATTCACGAAACCATCGTCGGATGATATACGAATGTAAATAGTGGAACTTTTGGAACGGTTGAAATATAATTCTACTCAAAAAAGCACTAATTCACAACCACAACCGAGTGCATCGGACGCAATTGCTACCAGTGACGATGATGACGAGGAGTTGACAATCGCACAACAGTTAGACAAAGAAATAAACAAAGTGACTGTAAATAAAACAATTTCAACAGTAAACACAGATCTCCATTCCATTATTAGGGTAGAAATGTGCATTTACGACAGCGCTGGCGGCGGTCGCGAAGTTTTTTTGACTGCAGCGTATAATTATTTACTTTCGATAACGCCTACAAGTGTTGAAGCCGAGCGAGCCTGTTCATCCGCCGGATATTTTTGTAATAAACTAAGAAGTTCCCTAGGTGACAAAACTTTAAATGCCTTGTCATTTATGAGATCACATTTTCAAGAAGAAAGATTATATTCGGGACGATAAAAAATGGTTTGACTTAACTAAGTTCTTGAATAATTCATAACAATTAAATAAAATTAACCACCTCTTTAAATGAATCAATAATTTGACAGTACAGTGTTAGATTATTTTGTCATGGAACTAATATATATATATTTTTTTTGTATCTATCTGTGGAGGCTTGTTATTAGCAATTTAGTTATATATTCTTGTTACTATAATGTTATTAGTCTGTAAGATTTCTAAAAATTAAAAATAAAATAAATAAATATTTTTTTGTTTAAATATTGTGTTTATTTTGATACATCCTTGAATTTGAGATGGTAAAAGATAACTGTAAAAATTGTAGATACTCTATCTACAATATTTACAAAAATTCATAATCAATTTAAAAAAAATAGGAAAAATTACGTAATTACGGAATTACGGAATTGGAGAAAAAAGTTGCGTAATTAGTTACGTAATTGACATTTCCGTAATTTTGGAAGCCCTAATTCTAATGACAGTAATATGCCGTATAAATGGATGTTCATACGGAACTCCTAGCAGTTATAGGTACTGCGATATCAGCGTTCATAGTAGCGTTACGATTGCGCGGCCACGACTTTTTTGTTTTGGACTGATATCTTCTGTTTAATTAAACTTTAGTATTATTTATTGCTTTAGTTAGTTTTGACAATTTAAGACCTTCCTTCTTGTAACAGTTTTACGGCATAAAATCTTAAGATTAAAGAAATAATCAACAACAAAGAAACGACAAGTGCACGATTGCGCGGCCATAACTTCCAAGGTGAATATTTCGTAAAATATTAATCTAGAGTATGTAATTCTTTTTTCGACAATTTTTGACAAATTCAGTCTTCAATTGACAAAAAGAATTAGATCTCTAGCCCAAGTAGTTGCTGAGATCTCCATGGCCGCGCAATCCTCCACGTTACGTTCGCGCGGCCAACTTAAAACCCTTATAACTTCTTTATTTCTACTTTGACAATTTTTTGGTTTGTGCCATTCGATTTTGACAAATTTCGACAAAAGTTTTGGCTAAAAAAATTATATTTGGATAATCTGGCGGAGCAATCGTAACGCACACCATTGCTTTCTCCATCGTAGAGAATAAAAGGATGAGTTGTCATAACTTGGTAGGAGCTCACCTAACATGGGTGTGTGGTAGCTAGAAAACGCTTTATGTCTTCGAAGTACCAGGTTGTCATAACTTGGTAAGAGCTCACCTAACATGGGTGTGTGGTAGCTAAAAAACGCTTTATGTCGTCGAAGTACCCGGCTGGCATAACTTGGTAGGAGTTCACCTAACATGGGTGTGTGGTAGCTAGAAAATGCTTTATGTCTTGGAAGTACTAGGTTGGCATAATTTGGTAGGAGCTCACCTATCATGGGTGTGTGGTAGCTAGAAAACGCTTTATGTCTTCGAAGTACCAGTTTGGCAGAACTTGGTAGGAGCTCACCTAACATGGGTGTGTGGTAGCTAGAAAACGCTTTATGTCTTGGAAGTACTAACTAGGTTGGCATAATTTGGTAGGGGCTCACCTATCATGGGTGTGTGGTAACTAGAAAACGCTTTATGCCTTCAAAGTACCAGTTTGTCATAACTTGGTCTAACATGGGTATATACCGGATGACATTTTTTACCGTCTCGACCTTCATATGGTGTGTTGTGTAACTAGAATAGAAGCCATATACGCCAATATTTGCATGGTACCATTAGAGAAATTAAAGTTCGGAATATCCTCAAAATACATGGAAATTAATACTTCCTACGGCGTTTGCGTAAAAGGAATAATACCCAAAATAGGGAATAGTAAACGGCGTAGGTTGCGATCGCGCATGAATGAAAGTGTGAGCGAGACACTAGCATTGATTTCTCCTTACGTCTTTGTGGCTGCGCACTCAAATTTACCGCCTAATCCCTACACACTCACGCACACATTTGCGAGTGTACCTACATTACGTCAGTTTGCGATACCGAGAACTACAAACCTGTGGATATTACATAGGTACTAAAAGCAATTTTTAACTTGATGTGTAATGATAATGAAAATGACCCTATCATTACGAAATTTTATGCAGTTTTTAAAGATTTAACAAAGGGCTTACATGTACCATAATGCCGTTATAATCACTTTCAAGAATCTTCTAGCAACGCGCCTGAAACCTAATTACCTATTTTTTGTCCGATTGTAGTTGGATAGGTACATACACGTCATATGTTTACTTTGTGTGTACAAATTAATAAAATAAAAAAATCTAACAAAGTTGTTTTACGTAAATCTGATTCTACAACTTACTAGGCGTATTTAAACGATCGTAATCAACTTATTTACAAATAATTACATTGATTAATATTTACAAAATTACACTAAGTTATTATTTACAAAAGTACCTTTTCAATGATACCGCAGTAAGTGTTCGAAGTGTCCACTGTTTCTTTTCAAACACAAAATAGCACATTTGCAGATTGTTTGTTAGACTTCTAAGCGTGTCTCTGTCACTTTTTAGAGTGTTAAAAGTGTCTATTGTTCGCTGTTTTAACTGATCCACACTGCTAGCTTCTTCACACACTAGGTAAGCGTTTTAGTTCGGCTCACAAATTAAAGTCTAACGGCGTTAGGTCTGGTGACCGCGCCGGCCCGTTCACAGGTCCATCGCTACCGATCCACTCATCACCGAATTCACTGTTTAAATACTCGCGCACTGATCGCTCGTAGTGAGCTGGACTCCCGACCCGACCCAAAGCTTGCACTCGTAAGAAGTGGTATGGATGCATGTTCATTGAATGGAGTAGCTTCCATAACCGGGATCCCGGCCCTTCGCAACGACTGCAGGTGTTCTTCCTCAGCGTACATTTGCCGCGCACCGTCTAAGTTATCACCAGACAGGATATAAAATCTAACCATTGCTAGGTACTCCACATTAGAATATTCGTACATGTTTACGTTAAAAATCATTGACCGATGCACACGCGGAAACGAACGCAACGCGACGTCATGCCGTGACTCATCGCAGGTGACTGAGGAAGCGCGGGACGCGGGCTGCCGGGAATGCCTGTGCGGCTCGTGCGCCTGCGAAAGATCAAAGAGGCCGCCTATCGGCCGGCTTCAAACGGTAAGACCGGGCTACGAAATCATTGATAAATTCCGCGCATTGAGTAGGGTGCGTATGATTTCAGTTTCGATAGATTTTTATCGATTTTTATTTTTTTTTCAAAATTTTCGTTTTTTAGGGTTCCGTTGCCAAATGGCAAAAAACGGAACCCTTATAGATTCGTCATGTCTGTCTGTCTGTATGTCTGTCTGTCTGTCTGTCTGTCCGTCCGTCCGTATGTCACAGCCAGTTTTCTCCTAAACTATAAGAGCTATGCTGTTGAAACTTAGTAAATAGATGTATTCTGTGAACCGCATTAAGATTTTTATACTAAAATAGAAAAAAAACAATAAATTTTGGGGTTCCCCATACATAGAACGGAAACTCAAATTTTTTTTTTTTCATCAAACCCATACGTGTGGGGTATCTATGAATAGGTCTTCAAAAATGGTATTGAGGTTTCTATTATCATTTTTTTATAAACTGAATAGTTTACGCGAGAGACACTTCCAAAGTGGAAAAATGTGTGTCCCCCCCCCCCCCCCCCATAACTTCTAAAATAAGAGAATGATAAAACTAAAAAAAATATATGATGTACATTACCATGTAAACTACCACCGAAAATTGGTTTGAACGAGATCGGCTAAGTAGTTTTTTTTAAAAACGTCATAAATCGTAAACCGCAATTTACCGTTCATTCAATCAACCGAAATATAAAAATTAAAAAAAAAACATTTATTTTTATAAATATGAACCTTATGCAAAAAAAGAGAATACCTACAGGTTTGTACGGAACCCTCGGTGCGCGAGTCCGACTCGCACTTGGCCGGTTTTTTCTTCTAGTATGAAAAGGTTACTTTAAATGTGTGGTATTTATTGCTAGATCAATTTCATTACATGTTACTGAAAAATAAAAATAATACAAATTCCTATGCCATAGGCTTCTACATCGTTCACCTGTTACACCCAATTTTTTTCAAGACGGTATAAAAAGTCATACGGTATTATGGTACTTGGTGCTCTTTGCTTTGTGTTGGTGGGATCTGATAAGTTGACACATCATTTATTGATTCTGAATGGCCGCTTCCACCGCGCGGCCAACTCTTCAAATTTGATGAAATTTTGCCAGGAATTAGTTGTAATTTCTTACAAAACACACCTCTTTTCCTGAATTTGTTACAAAAAAAATCTAAGACGCTACGACCAAAAACAGTTGGCCGCTAGAACCGCCACTTGCCGTAGTGATCGCCCGTGATTACACAGAAACTAAATAATGCAGATAGACGAATGATACATCAAAAGAAAGGTCTTAATTTGTTGTATTTGTTACAAAAATAAAAATCATCAAAACTTAAATATTCAAAAGTTATGCTATATTTAGTTTTCAGGTTAAGTGTAGGTACGTATCTCACCATAAAATCAAATTAATAGAGGCTAATGTGTATGTACAATAAGTTGCTAATTTGTTGCAGCAAATAAACAAGAAAAATACTAGAAAATAGGTTCAATAATTTTTTAGAGTCGATTTTAGTTGGCCGCTCGGACGGCAATATGCCTAAATTACAATGGAGTTTATTTCGTTATTAATAGTAGGTTCAAGCTTAGTTCTAGTACTAATCGACAGGTATCGTAGCCAAGTTTGGATAAATGTGGCTAATATAACTACAGGATTTATATTTTAGGAGATATTCACTAACATATAGTAGTATGAAACTGTATTAAAGTAGAGTGACCATAAATTTTCATAGTAAAGTGAGACTTAATCGCCTTTATTGGAATGTTCGGTACCTACCTAGTCATATCTTAATTTTTTAGGGTGAAACTCTTTAAGACATCCTATAGCATACTTTATAAAAGTCAAATTCACAAATCGATAAAAATTTCTTTATTTAAAATCAGCATACAGGCAAAAATCAAGTAATATAAGTCAACAAAATATTTTTTTATTTTTTATAAATTACCATAACATTTATAAATTAACTGAAAATAATGTAAGACACAGAATGTAGACACATTCTCTTACAGGTACTTATTTCAATTTTAGAATAATTTAAAAAATATAGTAATTTTATTTACGCCACATTTATCAAAACAAGGGTACGTTACATGTCGATTAGTACTAGAACTAAGCTTGAACGTACTTTTAATAACGAAATAAACTCCATTGTAATTTAGGTATATTGCCGTCCGAGCGGCCAACTAAAATCGACTCTAAAAAATTATTGAACCTATTTTCTAGTATTTTTCTTGTTTATTTGCTGCAACAAATTAGCAACTTATTGTACATACACATTAGCCTTATTACTCCAAAAAACTTCAAAACATCAAAGTCAGTTAAAATCTAAACTACGCCGGACTAGGCTCCTGACTAAAAATATTTATAGAAAAAAAAAGGTAAATTCTAAACTGTAGAACTGAAATAACAAAAACTTTTTTCTAAAATAAAGACTGCAATTGCAATGTAGCGCACTCAGTTTTACTCACTGAACTACCGATTAGTATTAACATTAAAGATTTTTTCTTAGTTAGTGCTATAGAATTTATACCAGGCACAAAAATAGATCACTATGTCATTTTTAAAATAAAATTACTATATTTTTTAAATTATTCTAAACTTGAAATAAGTACCTGTAAGAAAATGTGTCTACATTCTGTGTCTTACATTAGTTTCAGTTAATTTATAATTGTTATGGTAGTTTATTAAAAAAAATGTATATATTTTGTTGACTTACCTATATTACTTGATTTTTGCCTGTATGCTGATTTTGACTAAAGAAATTTTTATCGATTTGTCAATTTGACTTTTATAAAGTATGCTATAGGATGTCTTAAAGAGTTTCACCCTAAAAAATTAAGATATGACTAGGTACCGAACATTCCAATAATGGCGATTCAGTCTCACTTTATTATGAAAATTTATGGTCACTCTACTCTAATACAGTTTCATACTACTATATTTTAGTGAATATCTCCTAAAATATAATCCTGTAGTTATATTCGCCACATTTATCCAAACTTGGCTACGATACCTGTCGGCGACGAAATCTAAGCATCTAGGCGCAAGTAGTATCGGAGTGCACCCTGACAATGATTTTGTAAGTTAGAAAGCATTTTTAAATTAGTAAAGGTCTCAAAAGTTCGTAAAAATGTCAAAATTTAGACCCCCTCTGGGTAAGTGGGTGCAAGTAGCGCAGAGAGCGCCTTGATAATAAAATGTAAATATAAGGAATAATTTTGTAGCTAGTAAGGAATTTAATAATTTTGAAAAGTCTTGTTTATAAGTTTATGTTTTAGATTCTAATTAGTTTTAGTTTATATTTCATGCGTAGTTTTCTTATTAGAATCTAATTAACTTAAATTTGAGTGAATCTTGTAAGGAAATGTACAAAATTTCGAAAGGATATTCTATAATTACGTAACTTTAAATGAGGTTTTTTGTTTATGGTCCGATTGTTGCTATTTTTGTTGTTAACGATAGAATTAGATGTAAAACCACTTTTAACGTTTAAATTATCAAAATCGGACCACAGGATTCAGAGATATTATAGATTAAAGATAGAGGCAATTGTCCTAAGTCAAACTTTGTAAGTTTTTGTTCTAGAAAGTTTTTATTGTGACTATGTACATGCAATATTGTGTTTTTATATAAGACGGGACCACATAACAAATGTAAAAATATATAGATTGTAAGGGGTTATGTGATAATTAATGCAAAATAAAGGGTTCAAAGATTTCGGCTTGGTGAAAACTAACAGTAAAATGGGCTTAAAAATCGCGGTCCTCTATGAGGTAATGGGAAGCGGCCCCCGCGACTATAAAATACGCACGATCGGCCGGGCTCGTTTAGATTCTACGCTCGACGCCCGCCTTGGAAGGTCGTTACGCTGCCGCTCCGCTGCGCGTATCCCCTCCACCGCTCGCCGCTCGTTCGCCCGTCAGTTGTGCTCCGTGCGCCACGCTGCGTAGTCGCCCCGACTACTCTCCTAAATTTAAATCGCAAAATTCGGACTTCCTGTTTCTTTCATCAGATTCAGTCTAAACCGTACTGTCTTGTTCGCAAGACAGTGGTATTTCTGATTCGTCAGAAAATCGTCAAAAACGTGTGTTGTGTTGTGGCCCCTTCAGGGCAAATCCACAGTTTCGTGGTCACTCGGTGGATACCTTAACGGTGCCAACGAAGCCGAGTGGGTGCAGACCCAACGCACCCGTCTATCCCCTTCAGGGCTAGACGAAAGTTGGACGGGTCCCGGATCGCTGGCCTTGGGGGCTTCCCTCGTCAGCCCCGGTGACAGTCTTCCCTCCACAGCCGCGTACTAGTGCCGCGGGTATATCTATACCCCCCGCACTAGACTGGTCGGGTACCTTCAGTACCCATCGCATGACCAGTTAGGAACCCGTTCGCACAATAAGATTGGCGACGGGGGACACTCTTAGGGCTCACCAGGTTCACCTCCCTGTCTATACCCGACAGGGAGTGTAACACTCACCCCCGGCAACCCACCGGGGATTAGGCTACGTAGGAGTAGGGTTTTGGTCAGGATCACTCTCATGAGTGATTAGGTTCCCCCTCCCCTCCGCCATGGAGAAATGGATCCATGACCCATGGATCCCACGGACAGATTAGCGAGAATCGAGGCGCTCCTGGCTGAACTTGCGAGTCAGCTCAGCATTGAGCACTCGGAGGTCGGGGCTGTGGTCTCTGTTTTTCTTTTGCTTATAAAGAAAAACAAAGATTTCGCTGCTGAATTCTCCGAGCTGTACAGAGCTGAGCAGCTCGCAATTCAGCCCGGGCATCGCTGACTTCAGGGAGCAAGCGCAAAAAGAATAAGGCGAGCAGCTCAGCCCCGGCCGCTAAAATCATAGCGGCTGAGGACTCCGCTCCTCCGTCTCGCGCCCCCACCCCGCAGGCGACCTCCGCCACCGCGAACCCCCCCCCCCCACCCCGCTACGCAGGCGACCCCCGCCACCGCGACCGCGTCCATCCCCTCCACGCCGCCGGCCACCGCCGCCAACGCGTCCCCCTCCCGCCCCTCGCCTTCAACCTCCGCGAAGGTTGCCGCGCCCCGCGCTAAATCCAGCGCCCCGTCCGTGCCCTCTGGCTCAACCACCGCCAGGAAACTCCCTCCACCGCCCCCTGTATTTATACAGGACAAGGCCAAGTGGACGGAGGTGTCCAAATGGTGCGTTGACCAGAGGGTCAACTATACCAGTGCCCGTGCCACCCAGCAGGGCATTAAGGTATCGGTACCGACCTCGACCGATTATCGCGAGCTGACCAGGCTCCTCTCTGCCAGGAACGTGTCCTTCCACACGTATTCCTTGCCCGAGGAGCGTCTGACCAGGGTGGTGATCCGCAGGATCCCCTGCGAAATCGCCACCAGCGATATCAAAGCAGACCTCGAAAGGCAGAACGTGCCTGTCCTAGAGGTCCACAGGATGCACAGATCCAGGCAAGGCATTGCCTTTGATATGGTCCTGGTGGTGTGCCCTCCCACGGAGGGTCACCACCCCATTTTCAAGGTCAAGGCAGTCTGCAATCTGTCTGGTCTCATAATAGAAAAGCCCCGTAAGTCGGGCATCATTGGCCAGTGCCATAGATGCCAACTTTACGGGCACTCAGCGTACAACTGTTACGCCACTCCCAGGTGCGTCAAGTGCCTGGGAGAACATGGTACAGCCGACTGTATCCGGCCTAAAGACCGCACTCTCTGCACCGAGCCACCTAGTTGTGTGCTCTGCAAAGAGTCCGGTCATCCGGCAAACTACCGGGGCTGCCCGAAAGCCCCCAAGTCATCTTCCCCTAAATTGGCGCAGCGTTTCGGCGCTCGTCAGACTAGGGAATCCCCCTCGGCCAAACTCCCCGTGAGACTGGCCCCACAGCGTCCCTCCCAATGGCCTCTAATGAGTTCCCAGAAGGAATTCCCCCCACTGGCCTCCAGGCCTAAGCCCGCTCCCATCCCTCCATTAGTGGACCCGCGTACCCGTGCCCCCGCGCCCCTTACGCCCCCCGGTTTTCCCGCGACCGCACCTCCCGCCCGCGCCGCGGCCCTCTCCACCGCCCCTATGGCAGGACCAGTACCCGTACAGAGGAAAGGTCAGGCTCCCCTTGATGCGTTTAACGTCATCACTGGGACCTTTAATACCTACAGCACGTTCCTCTCCCCGCGTGCCCAACAGATGGCCCAGGAACTAGTTGCCGCCGGTGGTAACTTGTTCCGTATCCAGTCAATTTATGCTGCGTATCCCGAGATCACGCAAGCAATCCACGTCATGAACTCCCAACGCCCCCATTATGGATAGTCGCGGAATACTAACTAGACAAAAACCCCGTTCCCTAAAGCTAGGCTTCTTCAATGCCAACGGCATTCACGGCCAACGTGATGAGATCGCCACGTTCCTCCGCGACCATCACGTAGACATTTTACTCATTCAAGAGTCGTTCCTAAAACCTCACCATCGTGACCCGAAAATTGCAAACTATCGTTTAGTTCGCAACGACAGGTCACGTTGTCATAGAGGCGGCACCCTCATATACTATATATAGGAAGTCCCTGTACTGCATACCTATGGATCCCCCCCAACTCTCCCGATTAGAAGTTTCGGCCTGTCGGTTAGCACTGACAGGCCACCAGCCAATCACTATCGTGTCGGCTTACTTCCCTCCCCCAGACGGTTCCGAGGACCCTCAACTCCTCACTAACGACCTCTCCGAACTTTTCGGCATGAGTGACTCCGTTATCATAGCGGGCGATCTCAACGCCAAACATCCCGCCTGGAATAGCACCAGGACCTCGACTAGAGGTAGGCAACTTTTCAACCTCTGTTCTACCATGAACTTTGACGTCATCGCCCCGATGACTCCCACTCACTTTCCTTTTGACCCCGATCAGTTACCCGACGTTCTTGACATAGCACTCCTTAAGAATATCAACTTAAGGTTGGATTCTATAGAGGCTATTCACGAACTCGACTCTGATCATCGACCAGTAGTCATGAACCTGGCCCCCCAATTAGGTACTCGCGACCCCTCTCAACCCCCCGCCACTAAAGTGATCACTGACTGGAAGAAAGTAAGCGAACGCTTACAATCTAACACGTCACATCACTTAGACTCTATCCCAGATCAGTTCGACTCTGTCGCCGACACAACGGCCGCGATCGACTCTCTCACGGAGCACGTACAATCGATCGTGAACGAAAGTTTAATAGGTAATAGGTAGAACGGGCTGGTGTCCGCAACTCCACGTCTGAGCGCGTATTTTGCGTACGGGTGGGAAATCGGTTATTCGATCCACCCCAGCTCCTCGAGAAAGACCAGCAACGCCTTGATGTTGCTGACTATCTCACGTAGGGTACCTGGGTTACCGAAGTACTTGGCCCTGTATGTGGCGATCGCCGGGCAGTTTAGAAGCACGTGCGCTGCTGTCTCGTCGTCCTCAATGCAGGCCCTGCACAGCGGACTGTCTGTAACTCCTATGACAAATAGATGTTTATTAAACGACCCATGGCCAGTTATTGCTGCCGTAACCATACGCAGCTGTCGTTTGTCTAACCGGAGGACCTGTTTAGTGAGGCGGGCATCGATGGTGGGAAGTGCTTCCTTGGCCTGCCTGCACTCACCTTGGTCCACCCATAGCTTACAGTGTAGATCCCTGGTACGTTTTCTTACCAGAGAGCGTAGGAACCCAAAGGGGAGTGGCGCGATGGGTTCTGGTCCCACCGGTGTCATGCTCGATCCCCTTCTGGCCAGTTCATCGGCGGCATCGTTACCTAGGGAACCGCTGTGTCCTTTTATCCATTGAATAGTTATATTATTGAGGCTACCCACCTGGTTGAGGCGCTGGTGGCACTCGTATATAAGCCCAGAGTCAATCGAGTGACTGTCCAGCGCTTGCAGAACAGCCATACTGTCTGAGAGTATGCGGATCGAGTGGTCTTTAACTGCCCTGTCCATAATGGCTGAGGCGGCAAGAGTGATCCCAATGCATTCCGCCTGGAACACTGTATTGTGGACTCCTAATGGTGTGGCTATATGTATGTTGAAGTCCTGCGAGAAGACCCCAGCACCTGTGCCACTGTCTGTTTTTGATCCGTCCGTGAAGATGCGCAGCTCAGTGGGGCGCAGACCCTCACACCGGCGATCTTCATGAACCTGGGTTCTGTATTTTTTGTCAAAAATGAACTGTTACCCAAACAGTTCATTTTTGTTTTGTTTGTTCTCCATCACCAAGGCTATAAATGACCGGGTACCCACCCGGTCATTTATAGCCTTGGTGATGGAGAACTCATTGTTGAGTTCCTTAAGTAGCGCGGTGTGTTGTGTGTCTCTCTTTCTCAAGAGGTTGGTTGCGTCCAGACGCGCTGCCGCCATCGTGGCTTCCTGCTGTATGAACAGGTGGAGCGGTGGTAGTCCCAGTATGGCGTCCATGGCTGCAGTCGGAGTAGTCCTCATGCAGCCCGTGACCGCCATGCAGGCTAGTCTTTGCATGCGTTGCAGTTTGTTGCAGGCTGTAATAAGCTTGGTGCGGGGCCACCAGACTACGGCCCCGTAGGTGATCATGGGTCGGATCACTGCGGTGTACAGCCAAAGTATGATTTTGGGGGATAGGCCCCACTTCTTACCTATCATTTTCCTGCATTGCCAGAATGTGATGCAGGCCCTGTTTAGTTTGCTGTCTAAATGACTACTCCAGTTTAACTTACTGTCAAGAATGACCCCGAGGTACTTGACTTCGTTGGCCAGCTGAAGTTCTGTATTGAACAATTTCGGTAGGCGGAAGGGGCCTAAAGCTCGCTTATGGGTGAACATGACTAGCTCAGTTTTAGTGGGGTTCACTGAGAGGTCATATTCACTGCACCATCTCTCTACGATACGTAGTGCTTGTTGGGTGAGGTTAAAGATCGTGCTCGTCACCTTCCCTGAGACAAGGATGGCGAGGTCGTCCGCATAACCTATTGTGTAGTAGTGATTGGCATTGAGTCTGGCGATTAACTCGTTAATCACCAAATTCCATAGAAGGGGTGACAGTACCCCTCCCTGGGGGCAGCCTCTGGCAATCATGGCCAGTTGCTGCTCATCCTCTAGGCGAACCACGCGCTTGCTTAGCATGTTTGTGATCCAGTCTATGAGTACCTGTTCAACTCCATGTCTGGAGAGGGCGCTGCTGATGCTGGAGAAATTTGTTTTGTCGAAGGCTCCTTCGATGTCTATGAAGGTACCCAGGCAGGTCCCTTTCTGGTGAATCGCTTCCTCTATCTGGCTAACTACCAGATGAAGTGCCGATTCTGTGGATTTACCTGAGCTATAAGCGTGTTGGTTACCGTGCAGCGGTAGGGTTTTCAGAGCGCCGTCCCTCAGCTCCCTATCGCACAGCCTTTCCAGGGTTTTTAGCAGGAAAGAAGTCAGGCTGATTGGTCTGTGGAATTTGGCGTTTGTGTAGTCGCCCTTACCTGGTTTAGGGATGAATATTACTTTCACTTCCCTCCATCCTTTGGGAACGTATCTAAAGGCCAGGCACGCTCTCATTAAAGGCACCAGTCTTACTGCGATGAGGGTTCCACCCCACTGTAGTAGGGCGGGGAACACCCCATCTGGTCCGGCGACCTTAAACGGATGGAAGCTCCGGATGGCCCATTGGAGTTTCTCCAACGTGATCACCTTGCTAGCATAAGACCAGTCATTATCTGATGGTGTTTGATTTGCTTCTTGCCAGTCGATTACTTGCGAGAAAATACATCCAGGGAAGTGTGTTTCAATAAGGACGCGTCGCGTTTCTTCTGGCGAGGATGTGAGTGTGTTGTCTGGTTTTCGAAGGGTGGTAGGCCCAGTTGTGGTTTGTTGTGCCAGTATTTTCCTTACCCTGTTTGCTTCCTGGCAGGACTCAATGCTACCAGTGTATTTTCGCCATCCCGAGGTGCTCCTGAACCTGATGCATTTTTTGTAGCAGGATTTGGCTGCGTAGTACTCATCCCAGTCCTCATCCGCACATGTATTCATGGCTCTATTCAGAGCTTTCCTTACCTTCCCGCGTTTTCGCTCCAGATCAGCACCCCACCAGGGCTGTTTGCCCGGTGTACTACGAGGAGTCGTCTCTGGGCAGGCAGTTTGGTAGCTGTCTATTATTGATTTAGTGAGGTATTCAACTTGTACCTCAATCTGTGTAGTGTCCGCAAATAGCGTCGGATCGCATGATGTCGCAAGTCTGGATTCTAGGCTGCGTGTGTAGGTACCACGATCTGTGTTCCGCGGTTTGCGGCGCGGAGCTGCTGGCGGGACAGAGGCCTGGATGTCGAAGCGGATCCATCTGTGGTCGGAGCAGGAAGCCTCCCTGGAGACCTGCCAACCTGTGGTAATTTCCGCCGCGGCCTCTGTTGCCAGAGTGAGATCTATGATTGTGCGGCTTCGTCTGGTTACGAAGGTCGGTTCGGAGCCAGTGTTTAGTAGGGATAGGTTAGTCGAGAATAAGTAATCAACCAAGGCCTTACCCCTTTCGTTTTGCGTGTCCATACCCCACAGCTGGTGATGAGCATTGGCATCAGCACCGATGATGGCTTCCAGCCCGGATCTCTCGCAATGGCTCACGAGGCGAGCGAGGTCATGCGGGGGCGGCGCCTCCGCTTCAGGCATGTAGACCGAAGCGAAGACGATTGCCATCTCCATGGCGCCGTTACGCTGTATAAACAGCTTCACTGCAGAGATGTCTCTGCAACAGAATTCAGTTAGAAGCTGTGTTTTAAGGTTACCTGTGACATAGATACACGACCTGGGTTGGTCGTGATCAGTAGTGACCAGGAGCTTACCTCCAAGATTGGAGAGTCCTTGTATGCGGCCCGCTCTAATCCACGGCTCCTGGATCAGGGCGATGGCCGTGTGTTGAACCTCCAACCACTTCCGGAGCTGAGCCGTTGCGGTCTGACTGTGGTGGAGGTTTGCCTGGAGGATTTTACAATTTGACGAAGAGGACGCCATTGCTGGTCAATTCCTCATCGTCATCCTCCAGGTTGAGCCCGGCAAACAGGCCACCCTCGTCGAAGCCATCCTCCCCCTGGCGCGAAGCCGGGGACAGGGTTATGTCGTCCGATTCCGCGCCCGAAGGAGGGCTAGCGTCCAGGGTGGCGGCAGTTGGAGCAGCCGATTCCGCTGCAGCGGGTTCGGCCACGACTGTCTCCGGGTTGTTTGCTGGGGGAGTCGACTTCCCCGCTGGTGTCTCTGGCTGCTGCGCCAGAGTCTCGGAGATGGTGCCGGTGGCGGGGTCCCATCCCGGGGGGACGTCGGTGAACCTGCCGTTCCTACCTTGGAACTGCAGGTACACCTTCCCTGCCCCCAAAGATAGACGGCGCCCCGCACCCATCAGGGTCGGGATTTGGTCTACCGGGACACCGACCACCACGAACCATGCCGAGGCCTGTTCGTCGGCATGCAGCAGCAACCAGCGCTTTATGTCGACCCAGGGGTTCTGGTAACTGAGAGCACGGCCAATATTGGTCGGCTCTCCGAGGACCCCCTGCTCGTCGGGGATCACGATGCCACATCGTGCCCGTCTTAGGATCTCCGACTGACTCTTGACTACTAACGTTAAGTTAGTAGGGAGAGTCATATCGGAGACTGTTTTCCTTAGCCAGGCTAAGGTGTGGTCGTTCTCGCACCACAGTTTTAGGACACCACCGGCGAATAGCGGCTTTGCGTTGAAAGTCGGCGCCTTGGTGTCCTGTTTGGGGGAGCAGGCCTCGTGTAAGATCTGCTTCTGGATAGCAGCGAGCACCTGGTCCGATACGTCCTTGCTGATCACCCCGGTGCGGTCACAGGTGACCGCTACGTCGAGGGTGGCATTGGCAGCTTGGGCGTAGCTTCTTTGAGCAACCCGTTTGGATTGATCAAGACGCGGCCGCTTATGCTCTCCACGAGGTGTGATGGTCTCGTTGAGAGCTCGCTTAGCCACGGCCTGATCCTTCCCTCCGGGTTGCTGTGCTTTTACCGGCGCACTGGATGGGGGTCGGCTGGTCGAGGGGCGGTTTAGGCCGGGCTCTGCCTGCGACCGTTTTCCAGCGGCAAAGTTTAGCTGCCCGCTACTCGGTTTGACCGAACTAACGGCAGTGGCCTGGTTGTTTTGGGGCCCTTTACCTTGCCTCCTGCGAGCCTGGCGGCGCTCCTTACGCGTCATACGCTGTGCTGTGACAGCTGGAGCGCATGAGGGGTTTGTACAAGGGCAACGGGCTTGTTGAGTTCTTGCCCTTGCCCCGCTTCTGTACAACCTTCCAGACGCGAGAGATCGCGTCCTCGTGGCTGTCTGTCGCCACCTGGTTGGTGGCGTCCTCCTTATGGGAGGAGGCTTGAGGAGCCGCAGATGTGGTAGGGTGTTTCACAGTGCCAGTAATATCTGGCACCGGTGTTAGTTTGGGGAGGGTTGGACCGCCAGCGAAGTTAGACTTCGCCGTGGTCCTCTCCTGGGTTTTGGAAGGGCCGGTACTGGTCCCAGTCAGCGCCAGTCAGCGCTTTGTTTCTTTTGGGACTTGTTTTTGTTGGTCTTGCCTGTAGCTTTCGCCACAGCCAGACCAGCGCCCGCGCTGGTACCCGCGGCGTTGGCTGCAGGGTGACCAGGGGCAAGAGAAGTGCAGGCACCTCTCTTGGGAGCTTCATCGGCTTTCGCCTCCACTCCGGGATGGTTGGTTTTTGTTTTGTCATCCATATTAAATGTTGTGAAAAGGATTCGTCTCTCTGGCTCCCACCCTCCATGGAGCCCGCACCTGGGAACGTCTCGCTATGAAAAAGCTCGAACGTTAGGATTACCAGAGAGATATAGGAGCGCAAGGCTGGTTTACAGTGCGACATCGGGTGCTCGATCGGGTTGGCCCCCAACGAGTTGAACAACCCTCACTTACACCGTCAGCGTGACCTTTACCTACCGCTTCGGTCATCCGAGGACAACCTCAGCGGACCTCACGCACCTCGCCTGTGGCCCTCTGACGGGACACTGTGGCCATTTCCCTACCCCTGGCTAGTGGGTAGGGCCACCGTTTCGCTTGAAATCCAGACCAAAGGGGGAGTGTTGCCTCACGGACACATAACCACCAGTGCCGTTCGGCTCAGCCCCCCAGGACTCCTTCATCCCCGCTCACGGCGCTCAACTGCGCAGGTCCTAGCGCAGGTGACTGCTTCCTCCTAACTCACCATCAGCTGCTTTTAGTGACAGTCGAGCCCGCCACCACCCAGTCACAGGGTGGTCACGTTTCGGAGTGGAAGGTGGGTAGGTAGGTGTTGTAGGGAGTGCGGGTTTGGGTGGGATTACGTGAGGAGGGGTAGTTTGGAACAGGAAATGGGGGGGTTATGCGGGAGTGGGGAGGGGAGATAGGGGAGGAAAAGTCGCCTGGCGGTTTCAGTTACGTCTATTTCATAAGGAATTAGACCAAAAACGGGGTGGCAACCTCGTGAAGGTGTATCCGCCAGACTTGCCTTGAGGATCTACACGACTACAGCGCTCTCCCTCAAGACCCCGCCACCCTGCTGCCTCTGAGGGAGGCAGCAGAGTAGGCCTGCATCTATACTACCAAGCAAAGCCAAGCCAAGCGTGTCGTTGTGCAACCGCAAAAGCATAAATACAGACCCCCCCCACGTAAACGAAAGTTTACGGGAGGTTCCAGATACGGGTGACCGTAAATGGAAGCTCCCCGACGATGTACGTGATCTGCTGACAGAGAAGAACGCGGCCGTTCGTGCCTACAGCAACTTTCCCTGTGACGCTAACAAAGCTCACATGCGTTACTTACAGCGTGCTGTAAGGACACGTGTGACTGAGCTGCGTGACGCTAACTGGGACAAGATGGTGGGCGAACTAGAGCCGACTCATCTCGCTTTCTGGGAACTTCAGAGGAAACTGAAATCCTCTGAGTTTTCCACTATGCCCCCCCTGACCCGCCCCGATGCGACCATTGCATTCGAGGATATCGACAGGGCTGAATGCCTAGCCGATAGCCTCGAAGCCCAATGCACACCCAGTTCGCAGCCAGTAGACCAAGCGTTTGTCGATAAGGTAAACGCGGAAGTCGAACGCAAAGCCTCACTCCCGCCCGTTGAAGACCCTGATGATCCCCTGCCCCCTGTCACACCTGACGAGGTGCACGAGATCATCAAGGGTCTGAAATCTCGTAAAGCCCTCGGATCAGACGGCATCACCAACAGAGTGATCAAGCTGTTCCCCGCGCACCTGATTATGCTCATGTGTACCATCTTCAATGGTGCCTTGAGTAACAACATTTTCCCCCAAGCGTGGAAGGAAGCCACCGTTATTGGCATCCCTAAGCCCGGTAAGCCCAAAACCGAGCCCACGAGCTATCGCCCCATTAGTTTGCTCAAAGTTCTCGGCAAAATCTATGAGAGACTTATTTATAAGCGACTCAGAGATTATGCCGAAACCAAGGGCCTCATTCCCAACGAGCAGTTTGGTTTTCGAACCCAACACTCGTGTGTCCATCAGGTACACCGTATCGTCGAACATATCAATGCTGGTTTTCAGCGTGGTATGTTCACGGGCGCTGTATACTTCGATATAGCGAAAGCGTTTGACAAAGTCTGGCACAACGGCTTATTATATAAGCTGTACCAACTCGGAGTGCCAGACCGTCTCGTGCTCATCTTACGAGACTTTCTTGCGAACCGCACCTTTCGCTATCGCATCGAAGGGGCACTTTCCTCCCCTCACCCGATCCGTGCAGGAGTCCCTCAAGGCTCTGTACTAGCCCCCCTCATTTTCACGCTGTTCACTAGCGATATCCCCAGAAGCAAGAAGGCAAGGTTAGCTCTGTTCGCAGACGACACTGCCATCTTTTTCTCGGGATTTAGTGACACAGCGCTGGTTCGCTACCTCCAAACCGCAGTCGACGAGCTCGGCGAATGGTTCAGGAAGTGGCGAATCGAAGTCAATCCCGATAAAAGTCAGGCGGTCTTTTACACCCGACCTCGACGTAATCACCCCCCTCCCCGACCCATCTCAATGTTCGGCAAGCAGATCCCTTGGGCGAAGCAAGCCAAATATCTAGGTGTCATCCTCGACGAACACCTCACCTTTTCTGAGCACATAAAGCAGGCTCGCTCGCGGGCCGCTTTCGCTCTCGGTAGGCTCCATTGCGTCCCGAACAAGCGGAGTAAATTGTCTCTTCTGTGTAAGAAGCGGCTTTACACCGCTTGTATCAGGCCGATTATGACATACGCAAGCCCAGTCTGGGCACACGCCAAGCCCCGATTCATCCATAGGATGCAGACTCTCCAGAACCGTTTTCTCTGTCAAGCCACAGGCTCGCCTTGGTTTGTTCGGAATATCAACCTTCATTTAGACATGAAACTCCACTACTCTCCTCCAGGAGAGTCGAAAAGAGACTAGTACAGCTAGACCAGCACACAGACACAAACCGTACCGACCTCGCCGCCGAGGTCCGTCGTCGCGACCCCGACTTAACAGTCCCTCCCGACCCTTGCAAGAGCCAAACCGCGATGCTGCGCCGTTAGCTTTAAATTAGTCCCAAAATAATCTAACCCAGATCCAGCCAGTCCCTTGCTGCCCCCCCCACCAGTGATTGCCTAAGCCGAGGTACGTACCCCCCTCGGGGTAACCCTTAGAGCTTTCGCTTTAGTTTTTAAGTATAATAAGCCCCGGCTGGAGGCCTAAAAAGGTAACTTTTTAGAACTCGCCGGGCCCCAATCCGTTTAAGTAGTAACAATCTTTTCAGGATTAACTACGAGATGCCCCACAAAAAAAAAAAAAAAAAACGGGCTCGTTTAGTCGCAGCTCAGCCGTTGAAGAGGCACAACGAAGAACAAGCCGATGTCCATGGACCAAAAGTACTAGAAGAAAAGTGTTTTATTTCGTCCGTTTCTCTCAGAATTCAGTCTCACGTTCAGTCTCCCGAGGTCTTGGTCGACCGTATCGTTATTACGCATTCAGGGGTGCGTGGTGACGTGTTTTACCAGCGCAGTAGGTAAGTAGGGAAGCACGTCAAAAACGTGGGAGAAGTCCCAGGGCGAGTAAGGGTGCTGATCACATCCCATTCGTCCACTACAATACCTGTCGATTAGTACTAGAACTAAGCTTGAACCTACTATTAATAACGAAATAAACGCCATTGTATTTTAGGCATATTGCCGTCCGCGCGGCCAACTAAAATCGACTGTAAAAAAAATATTGAACCTATTTTCTAGTATTTTTCTTGTTTATTTGCTGCAACAAATTAGCAACTAATTGTCCATACACATTAGCCTCTATTAATTTGATTTTATGGTGAGATACGTACCTACACTTAACCTGAAAACTAAATATAGCATAACTTTTTGAATATTTAAGTTTTGATGATTTTTATTTTTGTAACAAATACAACAAATTAAGACCTTTCTTTTGATGTATCATTCGTCTTTCTGCATTATTTAGTTTCTGTGTAATCACGGGCGATCACTACGGCAAGTGGCGGTTCTAGCGGCCAACTGTTTTTGGTCGTAGCGTCTTAGTTTTTTTTGTAACAAATTCAGGAAAAGAGGTGTGTTTTGTAAGAAATTACAACTAATTCCTGGCAAAATTTCATCAAAGAACATCGGTCAAATACGACCTGACCAAAATATGAAACGACCACCAATAACTGATACGTCAAAAAATTGAGAATTAAGTCTAAATTAAATTACGGGGTCTAGCTTATTTTATTGGAGCCGGTAAAATAATTTAGGTTTATAATAAAAACCTCATTGTCTTACTTCTTTTTATACATTTTGAACGCATCCAAACCCGTCCCGTTTTCATCTGTGGTACGCGTTTTATTATGACACTCAAATAAACATATATATATTTTTTTAATTGTAAATATTATTGCCAATTTTTTAATTATTTTTGTAGTGTATTATGAATAAAATTATTTTTAGATGCGTATATGAATTGAGTATTCCGAAATGAGTCGCAAATGATTATGTTAACAGTAAATGTAGAATGCACTAAGAGGTAGAACGAAACGTAAATGTATTATATGACATTAGAGCTAACAAAGACAACACCGATCGGATTGTAAATACATGGATAACATTTTTTTTTACTGTCATAATTATGTAAGACAATGATACGTAGCTACACAATGAGAAATGGTTTCATCATTACCTAAATCATACCCTGATTCATGCACATTGCACTACACCTGTGTCTTAGATCCATATCAGTGAAATAATTAGAAAGGCTACTGATTCATTTTTGCGATTTTAACTGAGGTTGCAAACTTATTACATACATCATAACCTCAAAAGTTACGAAATACTTATGTGTAAAGTTCTATGATCCTCGGCTTTTAAATAATATATTTTCAATTTAAGGTTGATAATTGAGCCTAGGGCAACGAATTAATCCATACACTATTCATGTTCGTGGTATTTTATAGTCAGGTCACAGCATGTATGGGCCGTGGCCAATGTTCTTTGAAGAGTTGGCCGCGCGGTGGAAACGGCCATCTAAACAGACAGCTATGCTGCTGGGGAGTTTGTTGCGCCGCTTCTTCTCAGATAAAGCACTAGGAATTTGTAGGGGCAGTTTGTAGGACTATTTTATGTAATTTTCACGTTCGAAAAGTGCTGATTCGAAACCTAGCTTAGCTTAGGAGAGTAACGTGTTCATTAAAAAAAATTGGTTGCCTGTAAAGTCGGTATACGGGCGAAAGTTTTACGTGACAACGACTTTGAGTGGTAAAATAATTTTAATGTGAATATTCATTCGTATAGTAGGAAGAAGGATGAAATAATAGTAACAATTTAAAACATTTATTTGCATTTATTTGCATGCCTTTCACTTTTCATGTCTGTCTCTCTCGCTCTTAGGTGGGCTAACCATGCCCGAGTGGAAGGGACGCGTGCCTCTCACTCGCTCTCATTGTGAGCGCATAACCTGAGCGGAGCGTAACGCAGTTTCTTGAAGTGTCACCCGGCAAACCAATTTATAAGACGTTGTCACGTCAATAAATGTTAATTAAAAGTCTTTGTTTTTTATTTATCCTCTTTTATATCTGCACATCGCGTAAATATGTATAAATTATTGGAATATTTGTCTGTTACTAATATTTTGCGCAACACTTTTAGTGACTTGTATTCATTATTTGTAAGTAGGTAGCTTTTTCCGGCGACTTCGCCCGCTTGGAGGTTAGAAAATGCATGTTAACCTTCCTCATAAATCACTCTATCTATTGGTGAAAACCGCATGAAAATCCGTTGAACATGTTTTGATTTCTTCGCAAGTAGGCAGACAGACGCGGCAGGGGACTTTGTTTTATAATATGTAGTGATAACAATTTTTAAAATTAGTAAAAAGAATACTTACATAAATATGACGGTTGGACTCACAACGTTCAGGTATCAATTTATAGAAGACCACAAACAACATAATTATACATTGGTTTACAAGTAGGTACTAAGTTAGGAAAGGTATGTGAGACTGTACAAAAGGCCTAGATCTCGAGATATTGTAATAATTTGAGATACCGACATTTGAAAGAAATTTCCACAAAACGCATTACTAGTCTGTACATTTACTAACGATTCCCCAGAGTAGTCAACAAAAATAAAGCAAATAACGAACATACCTAATTACTAGTAAATAAAAATGCGTCGAGTCGTTATGAATAAAGGATAGGTACAAGTACTCACTCACACACGGCTGCACACCGCGTCATCGTTGGCCTTCTATTGTCAAACAGAGATAGCAATATTGCGACCGAATTTTGCCTTAGCGTCGGCTCGTGGTTAGCGAGTTTAGGCGCCACGTTCTTAAATCATTTGCACATGTATGCCTCTGGAGTTCATGGTCACAATCATCTTGGAAACGAAGAAAATCGAAGAGGCAGACATTCAGGACTCTGCATTATCATGGGACGGAGTTGTAAAAATGTTAAAAAAAAGCTCTACTAAGTCATTTGCACGCGGATCTCATTGCGCCCATTCGATTCACTATGACTCTGTGGATTCGAAAAAACGTGTGGCAGACACTTTGCTCACTGATTTTCAGCTGTATAACTGTTTGAAATTCACGGAATCAAGAGACAGCGGGTATTGCATGGGATTAATGTTATTCTTTATAGTTTTATTCTTATAAGTTTGTTTAATATTATCCCCTAAACTCACGGTAACGATTAAACTTCTGGAGCTGAAATCTATGCAATCAAATTTTTTCTCAATGCCAACCAGAAACGAAATGCGCTTGGAACTCTATTTAGAAAGTATTTTTTTTTTTAAATTGCATGCTTGAATGTAATCTGAATAGGATAAGGATAGGAACAGTCTTTAACTTTTTAAATCACGTTTTATTTGTGTAAAATACGTATATAGATATAGGCTGTATATAGATATTATACGCTCTATACATTTAGTTTCACAATACGGAAAGGTCGGAACTGAGTTATACCGTTCTCACTCATATTCCCAAAGAACAGAGAGACACCACGAAAGGATCTATGGGTATATTTTATACCCGCTTGGTTTGGCGCGACCGTCGGGTTGAAAAAAGTAAATCAAATGGTCTGCCTTTGGAATATCAGAGGCCTGAACGTCTGCCTCATCGATTTTCTTAGTTTTCATAAGTAATTCAAATATCCGTCCAAGAGGCAGACGTGTGCGCATAATATAGCATACCTTATTTTTTACATATTGGCAGACTATTTTTCCGTGGTTCTTCTCATTGTTTTTAATCGAAAAATTCAAATCTGCCAAGTGTGCACTTCATATACAGTTTTTTAAATCATAAAAATAAATTAAAAAATTGAATACTACAAAAGTCAGAGCCCTGGATGTCTGCCTTTTCGATTATTTGTGTTTCCAAGATGACTGTGATCATCAGCCCCAGCGGCAGACGTGTGCGCATAATATAGCACACCTTTTTTTTAAAACATTTTTACAACGCAGCGCCACCATGGTGGCAGACGAGGTCCTTGATGTTTCTTAGGGTATAATTATCACTATTAATAACGTCTGCCTTGTGTGCCGATCATATCGAAATTTTGCTCGCCAGCTCTCTAACTATAAGAAAATACGTACTAAGAAAAATAAATAATGCATTTTTTTTCCCATCCAGGGAAATCATCAAATGACTTCTCCCGCTCTGGGTGGAGCGGGAGGGAATGTCAGACTTTTACTGACTAAAACCCACCCGTGTTCCTTCAGTTGCCCATGTGCCAGGGTCACGGTATCTCTTTCGAACAATCTCGCGACCCTGGCAGGGTATGATGCATTAGATTTCATTCATTCGGTCTTACGCGCGCAAGTTGTGCACACGCGATCTAAGTTTCCTTGTGTTGCCGCGCACTGCCATAATAGTATTACCTACCTCACAAAGATACTTCCGTTGTTAGTGATGGGAAAGACTGTTACCGATACCACGATACATCTACACCTCTCGCTCGCTCTCGCTCGCCATGGAGCGATTTGTAACACGTTCAAATTCTGTGGGAAACGTCCACTGGAAGGACCTGTTGATACCAGCAAGTGGAAAATACCAAAGTTTAGTATGCCTGCTACTGATGCGAGTAAACCAGATTCCGTCAAAATCTCAAACCGGTACAGTGTTCTTCGCAGCAATCAACCCCAAGAGACGGACGTCTTTGCTGCTCGTCTCAAGGAAGCTTCAACTCCAAGGAGAATTAATTCAGGTCATATTCAACCTATTATCTTACAGGTGAAACCTGAGTGGACTCATGATCACATCAAAAATCTTTTCCTGAAGCATGCCAAAAATTTTGATCTACAATACCCACTGTATTGTAGATCAAAATTTTTGGCATGCTTCAGGAAAAGATTTTTGATCTAAGTTTCCTTGTGTTGCCGCGCACTGCCATAATAGTATTACCTACCTCACAAAGATACTTCCGTTGTTAGTGATGGGAAAGACTGTTACCGATACCACGATACATCTACACCTCTCGCTCGCTCTCGCTCGCCATGGAGCGATTTGTAACACGTTCAAATTCTGTGGGAAACGTCCACTGGAAGGACCTGTTGATACCAGCAAGTGGAAAATACCAAAGTTTAGTATGCCTGCTACTGATGCGAGTAAACCAGATTCCGTCAAAATCTCAAACCGGTACAGTGTTCTTCGCAGCAATCAACCCCAAGAGACGGACGTCTTTGCTGCTCGTCTCAAGGAAGCTTCAACTCCAAGGAGAATTAATTCAGGTCATATTCAACCTATTATCTTACAGGTGAAACCTGAGTGGACTCATGATCACATCAAAAATCTTTTCCTGAAGCATGCCAAAAATTTTGGTCTACAATACAATGGTAACAACAAAGTTGTAGTTTCTTGTTATAGTCCAGAAAGCCACCAAGCAGTTAAAGATGGTTTCCGCGCTGCTGATTTAGCATTCCACACTTTTCCGCGGAAGGATGAAAAATCATATAAAGCGGTTATTTTCGGCCTACCTACGTAGAAGATTGCTTAGCAAAAGAACTCGAGATCCTGAATTTCAAATATGCTGTTGTTCGCAAGATGAAACTGCCTGATAACAACAAAGGCAATGGAGCTTGTTCTCCCTTCTTAGTACAGCTCCCAGCAGGTAGCGATCTAAGGAAATTGCAAAAAATTAGATACCTTAGCAACTGTGCGGTGCAAGTACGCAAGTATCAAGCAAAAACCCCGTTTGGGGCACACAATGTTTCAGATGCCAAGGTTTTGGACATTCCTCAAAAAAATGCAATTTAAGTCCACGTTGCGTTAAGTACACAGTACCCCACACCACGGTTGATTGTCCCAAGAAAGATAGAATCAGTCCGGCACAGTGCTGCAACTGCAAAGGTAACCACCCAGCTAACTTTCGATAGTGTATCGAGAGGCAAAAATAACTATAGATCGTGTATTCCACGACGACGCGCCCCTCTACGTCCCTTTCCTTTGTTTTTAACCGCTCTCGGTACAATTGTTAAAGAGTGGGGCGCGTCGTCGTGGAATGCACGATCTATAAAACATGTTCAGAACCGTCAAGAACAAATAAAAGCAATTCAAGACGCTAAGATCAATGCGAAAAGCTGTCATGTTGACGGACGAAACTGGCACACTGTCGCTGCAAATAAAATGGAATCGAGCACCACTGGAGCGCCACCTCAAATTGGAACGCAAGATCAAGCCAGTGCTGACATGTTAGCAATACTCATGACAATTAAATCTATCAAAAACCGGGCCAAACGCCAAACATCATTTTAATAATCGTTTATTTATAAGAATGGGCACATTTACAATATTACTTAAAAATTAAAATAGAGCACAGTTGCTCATTTGCCTGAACTAGGTAGAACCTGTGCTTCAGACTAGTAAGTGCATAAATACTTAAATATCTGGATGACCGAGCTTTGCTCGGTATTTTTTGGTAAATTGTGTTTAAAATAATAAGTTTATGTTCAAGTTGATTTTCGATAAAGTTGGTCATTGAAAACACGAACAAAACGACATTTTTTTAAGTGAATCCTAGCTAGATCGATTTATCGCCCCCGAAACCCCCTGTATACTAAATTTCATGAAAATCGTTGGAGCCGTTTCCGAGATTCAGATTATATATATATATATATATACAAGAATTGCTCGTTTAAAGATATAAGATTAAATGAATCCTAGCTAGATCGATTTATCGCCCCCGAAACCCCCTGTATACTAAATTTCATGAAAATCGTTGGAGCCATTTCCGAGATTCAGATTATATACATATATATATACAAGAATGAGGATCAATTCGACAAAAGGATATAGCAATTTTGAATACTACATCGAATACAATATAAATATCTGAGTCCATTTCTTTTTGAATCACTCAAATCCATCGAGAAATTACGAAGTTATTAAACTTTAAAAAAAGGGAGTTTTAAAACGCACGCCGCGCGCGCAAAACTGCTGATGACGTCACAAGGCTCGATCGCCCGCCACGCGCCGCACTGCTTTGTTATGATTTGCGGAGTTTAATCGTTGTTTCTTTTTTATTTATGTTTTATAGATATTGGTAGATAGGAAACATGGAAGTCGGATTTACCCAAGGCCCAGTCGGACAATCTCGCGAAGATTGATTCGTTTATGGTTGAAAAGTAAAAAAAAAAATATTCCAGTGCACAGGTAGGTACTACGTTTTAGAATGTTTTGATTTGGCAGGCAGGTACCTTTTTCGTGTTTCTACAATGTGTAGGCACCTCTCTACCTATTTTAAATAATATTTCTTACTAGCTTCTGCCCGCGACTTCGTCCGCGTAAAATTTCCTGCTCCCCCAACCCATCCCGTCGCATCGAATCGCCTGCCCGTGCGAGGTCTTTGTATGCGTGACGTTTTTCTTTGTGCTCGGCTCCTAAGGGTCTTTGCGTGACCTTATATAATATATAGTCTATAGCCTTCCTCGATAAATGGGCTATGCAACACTAAACGTACAACTCTTCAGCTTTTACTTGGGTGTGCTACGCAATGAATTTATTGAGAGACCAAGGCGCACGCAATGGACGTGTTTTATATGGAAGTTTTCACATTTTCTTCGAAAAAAAAAAAAGTTACTCAGGTGTTGAAATTTATATGTGAGGGGGTTACAAAGGGGGTCGAAAATTTCATTATTTTTGCGATAGGAAACGCCATTTTCGAGATATAAGCAAAAGAAAAGAAAAACAAAAATACAGTACTGTTTTTGCACATGAAGGCGAGAAACGTGAAGGCAAGGCGTGAGGCGCGCGCAATGGACGTGTTTTATATGGAATTTTTCACTTTTTCTTCGAAAAAAAAGTATTACCCACGTGTTGAGATTTATATGTAAGGGGACTACAAAGGGGTTCGAAAATTTCATTATTTTTGCGATAGGAAACGCCATTTTCGAGATATAAGCAAAAGAAAAGGAAAACAAAAATACAGTACTGTTTAAAGCACGTGAAGGCGAGGCGTTCGTTGGTGTGAATTTTAGTTCATAACTACTAGTTTTAATCCACACCTTTTTTATCGCGATTAAAAATAGATTTAGTTAAAATAAATTATTATAGGTAAAATTTTTGAAATGCAGTATAAAGTACTTTTAGTTAAGGGGACATGGGGCGTCGCTCCTCATGAAAGTACACCACTTCTTTCTATTTTTTGGGTATTTTGGGACACAAAATAACAATTTGTCCGGTGTAGAAACACTTGTATTTTCGCATCGTGGCACGATACAATATTTTAAGAAGACATTATTCGTTTAAATGTTCTGCGAGTCACGTAACTAAAGGCAGAAATAACGTGCGCGGCGGTGCCGCGGACGCGAACGTGGAAAATGACGTCATCAACGAATTGTGCGTATTGGCGGGCGTTTTTGAAAATGCAAAATTAAAACCGCTCTAACTTCGTCATTTTTGGTCCAATTTTAATAATTCTTTCACTGAAATAATTGGTTTAGGTATGACTGTAATTCTACATATTTTACTAAAATCGTCGCTGATCCTCATTGCTCATTTAAAGGTATAAGATAAGATATATACAAGAATTGCTCATTTAAAGGTATAAGATATAATAAATTAAGGTGGTACAAAATGATTCCCTTTAAGGGAAAACAGCTCTAAAACAAGTGTTACAACTTTTTTCTTAAACTTAAAACATTTAATGAGTAGCTATTTAATCGAACTACAAATTGAGTACCTATGCGTTGAGTCGCTTATGCTGTAGGGAATAATTCTTATTAATATTTTCGTAAAGGTCTACATAAGGATCATTTTGTATACCCCTGTGTCCAAAACGATCCCCAGTGTGCGGGTAAAATGATCCGGGGATCCTTTTACCCCATCATTTAAAATTCAAGCAAGAAATGAAACATAAGTTAAATAAAAGTAAAATAAATATAAGTTTCGAATAGTTCTATTGTAAAATCAGTTTTAGTATCAAAAACAACAATTTTTTTTTTTAATTTTCGTAAACCTCTATAACAGAAACTCCAGCTTTATTGTACTTATAATATTATTTTTACTATAACATAATCATTAGTTAGTTCTTTAGTTGTTTAGCATTTGAGAAAGCAATCAATAATTGAGTATTAGGAATGTTTTTATTAAGGAATTTGCTAGTTACGCTTGTACCAGAAAAGGTGGGTAAACGCTGATACAGATGCAGAGGGTGGATTCACCTGTGTAGTAACACAGGTGAATATTGAAAACAGGTAGGGGTACCTGTTTAGTTTAGGCCTCTTGTTAACTGACAAAAGGCAGTCTCTTGCGTTCTTTAAATTTAATCTTTTGTAACGAAGCGTGAGCCCACGGCGCATATTAAGCGGACGCAGTGCGTGAACAAATGATCACACTCATTGTAAGAACACTGCACAAACTGACAACGGTCCGTTGTGAAAATTCAAACTACTAAATTGCTATGAAATTGCCGTTCTGCAGTACTGGCCATTTCAAACCAAAATATTTTTTTTTTGTCTAAGAATTCTAATTTCAAATTAATTTTATTTTAAAAACATGGAATTCTTTTTCCAAAAGTAGTCATTTGTTTATTGATTAGTGTAACATATTCATCGCATTTCAATCTTTTTCGTCATCATGGACACGTTAAAATTTCGAGTAATTATGGAATATGAGCACCGTCGTGGCAGCAACGCGGCACAAGCGGCACGCAACATAAACGACGTTTACGGAGCTAACACTACAAACCAACGCACCACCTGTTATTGGTTTGCTCGCTTCCGTTCTGGAAATTTCGACCTGAAAAATGAACCTCGCGGTCGTCCGAAGACTTTGGTCGACAATGACGAATTAAAGGCGATTGTGGAAGCTGATGATACACAATCTACGGCTGAATTAGCAGCATCTTTCGACGTTAGCGTCAAAACAATATTGGTCCATTTGCGTCAAATTGGCAAGGTAAAAAAGCTTGACAAATGGGTGCCCCACGAACTCAATGATCGCCAGCGCGAAGTACGCGTCGACACGTGCCTTGCACTGCTCAACAGACACACAAATGAAGGAATTTTGAACCGCATTGTTACCTGCGATGAAAAATGGATTCTGTTGATAACCGCAAGCGCTCAGCAAGTTGGTTGGATCCTGGTTCAGCACCTAAACAATGCCTACACCTAAACGAAAACTTACCCCTAGAATAGTGATGGTCACTGTTTGTTGGTCTAGCGCTGGTGTGATTCATCACAGCTTCTTACCAAACGGGGTGAGCATTACTACAGATGTGTACTGTGAAGAACTGAACTCAATGATGGAGAAGCTGGCACATCTCCAACCCGCATTGGTCAATCGCTCGTCTCCGCTGCTCCTGCACGACAACGCGCGACCTCATACTGCACAGCAGACGGTCTCGAAGTTGCAAGAACTGGGGTTGGAAGCTCTCCGTCATCCGCCCTACTCACCAGACCTTGCGCCTACAGACTACTACTTTTTCCAGAATTTGGATAACTTCTTGGCGGGAAAAAAAAATCAATACCCGAGAGGCAGTACAAAATGCCTTTGAAGAATTTGTTGCCTCCCGTCCAGCTGATTTTTTTAAGAAGGGCATCAATAAACTGCCACTGCGTTGGCAAAGATGCATTGATTGCATGGGTGATTATTTCGATTAATTCAAATAATAATTACATGAAAAAAAAATCTTTTAATTTTTTTCATACAAAACGGCATTTTCATCGGTAAAGACCTTATATTATTATAAAGCTGAAGAGTTAGTTTGTTTGTTTGATTGAACGCGCTAATCTCAGGAACTACTGGTCCGAATTGAAAAAATATTTTTGTGTTGGGTAGCCTATTTATTGAGGAAGGCTATAGGCTATATAACATCACGCTAAGATCAAAAGAAGCGGAGCAGCAAAGAAAACTGGCAGACAATTAGATGCAACGGGAAGGGTCAGGGGCCAAAACTTTGACTAGTAATACATAGCTATGGCTATGTAACATCACGCTACAATCGAGAAGAGCGAAGCAGTAATGTAAAATGTTGCAAAAACGGGGATAATCGCACGGGTAGGTGATTCGACGCGACGGGAAGGGTCGGGGTACAAGAAATTTAACACGGGCGAAGTCGCGGGCAGAAGCTAGTACGTTTATAAAACTCCTATGTAATGTAACCTCAACTTTATAGATTTTTGCTACTATTTTGTGCCACTATTGTGTCATCGTAGTGTAAATTTCTGTGCGACTTTTGTGTCACTGTCACACAACATTTTGTGCCACTATTGTGTCATTTGCGTCAATATTTTGGACTTCACCCTTATACACCTTTTTATTGAAAGTTAACTGAACACAATTGGCACGGGGTAAAATGGTCCTGGGATCATTTTGCCCACCCAATGTAGGGATCATTTTGTCCCAAATGCCTTATTAACGAAAAACATCAAAACATAACCTATGATTTTTAAATACTGTAATGAAAGACGGGTAATTCGATAGCTAATTGACAGCAAAACCCGAGACAAACATACCTGTCACATAATCAAGGAACTTAAATCCAACCTGGAATGCGCACAGGCTGCCAATGCGCGATCCGAGCGAGATAGCTTCGCGAGAGCCCTCTGTCCTTTTCATTAGGGTGACCAAGCAATATGGTGTAGGTAGATACTAATATAACAGGATATAACCAATAATATGAGTTAAAAAAAAATTCTTTAATCCATAATCCATCCGGATTAAAGTAAACAGTTTTATTCAATTTCTGTCTTAAAGTTGATTTGTGACCTATAATTTTCAATGTTTGAGTTTTACCGTGGCTCATCATACGGGTGGTGAGATAATGAGACGCAATACTTTTAACAAAATGCATTTCGTGTGAATCTTATTAATTTGTGTAAATAATCTTATAATTTCGTTCATTATGGGCACCCTACTTTAAGAATTGGGAATAATCCTCCTGGCATCAGTTTAGAAAGGGACACAGGGCTCTCGAAACGCTTTCTCTCTCGGACCGAATTTCTCTTTGACCAAGTGATTGTCTGTAATAGAACTTAGTATAATAGTTATAATGGTGTCAAATTGACAATGCACGTTCCAGGTTGGATATAAGTTCCTTGCAGAGGATACATGTGCAAGGAACTTATATCCAACCTGGAACGTGCATTGTGAAAATGAAAAATGCGTACCCTACAAGCTTAGACATACTATTTACGACACGCTAGTCAAGCCACATCTGCAATCTGATCCAAGTACGGGGACAAGCTGCAAAAACTAATCAACAACATCTACAACGAACACAAAATAATACCACCAAAGTCCTCTTCCATTGCAACTACGATACTCCTACAGAGTTACTCTACAAAAACACAAAATTATTTAACCTACAACAATTGTATACATACCATACATGCATGACTATGCGAAAAATCCTAAAGACCAACATACACACAATCATTTCATTTCATTCACAAAAGACTCGCAGATATGATACCCGTAATCAAGATGACCTACAAATACCAAGACTGAGAACCCTGTACGGCAGGAAAACTATACAGTATGAGGGGGTTTGGCTCCTCAATAAAGTATCTAAAAAAGTCAGAGTGTATTAGACACATAAGCTTAGCTTAACTAGAGCAGCTTAGCTAGAAAAAAAAACGAAGGAGGTACTCAAGCTGACGAGATTTTTTTTGTATGTATGGCCACGCATAACTTTTTACAGAGTGGTCCGATTTTGATATTTTTTTTTTATTGGAAAGAGTATCTCTCGACCGTGATCCCATGTAAATTTGGAAAAAAGTACAACCCTAAGGGTAGGAAAACAGGGGATGATTGATTGCTCACTTTTGCAAGCAAGTAGTAATTAGTAGATTATATCCACAAAAAATTATAAAATAAAAACTTTTTAACAACTTTTTTTGATAGATAGATTTTGATTGGAGTTCAGTTTCTTTGATGGCTTGAACGTCGTAACGTAAACATGAACCTATTTTTAATTTAGTTAAGTTTCTCTTTAAGTGAACTGTAATGTTCTTTGAGAAATACATGTCTTTAAAACAAGTTTTTTTTTTAAATTTCTAACATAAAAATTGGATTATTTCAAATAAAACAATGATGAACTTATGTACAGACGCCAACACATCAAGCTACTACAATCTGTCAGATTTCTTTGATAGATTTTCGACTTTATTTCTAGAGCATTAGGTTCAAGGTTCATTGGGAAAAATTGACAGTTTCGGGTAGCTTGACCTGGTGGCGTCTGTACATCTGAATGCTTTATTTATTTGAAGGTAGCAGGTAGTGATCTTTTACTTTAACGGAATAGAAGCTAAAGCAAAGTAAAAGCGAAATAATCTGTAAATGATTTTCTTCACAAATTTAGTTTACTGTGTAAGAATTAAAATATTTACGTATCCATCCAATTATTTTATAACATATTGACAGTTTACATTATTGAGTAATAAAAAATATTAAAACAAACTTTATTATAAAACGTTTCACACTGTCTAAGCGGATAAGGATCAAGCGCGTTTAGTCGCCACACTCCGACATCATGGTGCGATCGAGTGATAAGATTTGAAAGAAGGTATCTCACGCGTAACTAGCCGCGCACTTGGTGCGTAAAAAACACCTAAATTAGCGCTGCGCCAAAATGTAACAGGGCACTTAAGCCAATATTCTGTTATATCACACAATATAAAAATATTTACACCATTCCGAATTGAAAAGTGCGATTTAAAAAGTTCTGATTTAATATACAAATATACAGTAGTTTTTTAAAGTTATAAGATATCCAGTAACTTGGAGTAAGAGGTCAGATAGGCAGTAGCATCTGGTTAGACTGAAAGCCGACCTCAACATATTTAGGAAAAAGTTGAAAGATTTTTTGCCAGTGTTTGACTATGTTTCGTTGACACTTGTAAGGTCTTTCATCAGTGTGCATACGAATATTTGGTTAAACTACTCTTTCGTTTAAAATTTCGTTGACATACATTAACGTCGCCGTCATCGTTATTTTTTTTTTAATCATTTGTTTTTGTTTCGTTTTCTTTTTTTTCATTATTTTTATTTATTACACTTATAAGGTTTGACGCCAGTGTATACGAATGTGTTTTCGCAAATTATTCTTCTGAGTAAAACAACATCGACAAAAATCACACAAGTGTTTTTCACCAGTGTGTGTATTGTGTACGCATATGGCTTTGTAAGTTACCTTTTCGTTTATAACTATGCAGACAGACTTCACACCTATAAGGTTTTTACCAGTGTGTATTAAAACGTGCCTTGTAAAAGAACTCTTTTGAGGAAAATAATTATCAAATACTTCACATTTGTAAGGTTTTACACCAGTGAGTGTACGCATATGGCTTTGTAAATGACACTTTTGTTTAAAACTATGCTGACAGACTTCACACTTGTAAGGTTTTACGCCAGTGTGTATTAAAACATGATGTGTTAATTTTTTCTTTTCACTAAAACAATGATCACATACTTCACACTTCTAAGGTTTTCCACCAGTGTGCTTTAAAACATGCCGTGTTAAAGAACTCTTTTTGTTAAAACAACAATCACATACTTCACACTTATAAGGTTTGTCACCAGTGTGTATTAAAACATGGCGTGTTAAATCACCCCTTTGAGTAAAACAATGATCACATACTTTACACTTGTAAGGTTTTTCACCAGTGTGTATTAGAACATGCTGTTTTAAATTTTTCTTTTCTCTAAAACAACGATCACATACTTCACACTTGGTTTTTCACCAGTGTGTATTAAAACATGGCGTGTTAAATCCCCCCTTTGAGTAAAACATCGATCACATACTTTACACTTGTAGGGTTTTACACCAGTGTGTAATAAAACATGGCGTGTTAAAACACCCCTTTGAGTAAAACAACGATCACATGTTTCACACTTGTAAGGTTTATCAATAGTGTGTTTTAAAACATGCCGTGTTAAATAACTCTCTTGATTAAAACAGCGACCACATACATCACACTTGTAAGGTTTTTCACCATTGTGTATTAAAACATGCTGTGTTAAATGACTCTTTTGACTAAAACAACGATCACATACTTCACATTTGTAGGGTTTTACACCAGTATGTGTACGCATATGGCTTTGTAAATGACACTTTTGTTTAAAACTATGCTGACAGACTTCACACTTGTAAGGTTTTACACCAGTATGTGTACGCATATGGCTTTGTAAATGACACTTTTGTTTAAAACTATGCTGACAGACTTCACACTTGTAAGGTTTTACGCCAGTGTGTATTAAAACATGGCGTGTTAAAACATCCCTTTGACTAAAACAACGATCACATACTTTACACTTGTAAGGTTTTACGCCAGTGTGTTTTAAAACATGGCGTGTTAAAAGACCCCTTTGACTAAAACAACGATCACATACTTTACACTTGTAAGGTTTTTCACCAGTGTGTTTTAAAACATGCCGTTTTAAGGAACTCTTTTGCCTAAAACAACGATCACATTCTTCACACTTGTAAGGTATTTTACCAGTGTGTATTAAAACATGCTGTGTTAAATGACTCTTTTGAGTAAAACAACGATCACATACTTCACACTTGTACGGCTTTTCACCAGTGTGTGTACGCATATGGATTATTAATTGACCCTTTCCACCAAAAAAACGATCACATACATCACACTTGTAAAGTTTATCACCGGTGCGTATGCGAATATGTTTTGTTAAATCATATTTTCGATTAAAACTGCATTTAGACTTGCAAGGTGTTTCACAAGTGTGTGTACGCTGATCACATTTATAAGGCTCTTTGAAATTATCATCAGGTTTAGAAGTGTATCTTTGAGTTGTACAGTTAACTGTCGAGCCTGGTTTTTCTTTTTTTGTTTGCTTGGTTTTTATTGGATCCTCTAGGTTTGTTCTCTGTGTGTCTTGTTTCTGTTTCTTCTCTACGGTCACCCCTGCGATTATAAATCTGGTAAGTACAATGTAGGCCAAAGGTTGACATTCACACGAATAAAAAATAACGATGCGAAGCGTTAAGATTTACACTAAGATCGAAAAGTCCTCCTTTTGTGTAATAACTGGTTATGAACAGAATTGTACTTAGAACAGACCATATTTTCTCAAAAAACAAACAAACCCTGTTTAAGGAAATTATTAACACAATCATTCATATTTACAAGGTTTCAACTTTGTATCAATTAGATGAACAATGTTATTCAAGCGACCATTATTATTGCGTTATATTAATAATATTAAAACGGCATTATTGAGGATACCATTAACTTGAAGTGTGCAATCTACAGTTTAATATACCCACAAAAACCCCAGAAATTTTCAACTGAATTCATCGGGCAGTTTTTTTGTTTCATTTGATCAAAATTTTGAAAAATATTCCAGAATCACTTGATTGGTCTCAAATGCTCATAATTTTTAACAAAGTTGAAAATAAAACTTTTTTCACTTTATTTACATTTTTCTCGATAAAAATGTTTAAATCAATGAAATAACCAATTATTTTTTTTGAGTTATCGCTGGAAATTTAAAATTCAATCATCGGCGACATCACATAGCTGCAACACCCAGCAATGAGTCCAGACCTGAACCTCATCGAACATGCAAGTTCAGCAAGTTAATTCAATGAAAAAAAAATTCAAAGTCAAGGAAAAAAACCGAAAACATTTAGTTTATTTTTTGCACCGTATTCTTTAGGGTTGAGCAATACACGTGGCTTTGAAAATTTTTTGATCATGATATCTCAAAACTATCCCGCAATGTCTGAAGACTAAGGTCTTCAACCAGTGCGTCCTGCCCGTAATGACATACGGTGCTGAAACGTGGACAATGAGAGTCGGGCTGGTCCACAAATTCAAGATCGCTCAGAGCGCTATGGAGAGGGCTATGCTCGCAGTCTCTTTGAAGGATAAAATCAGAAACGAAATTATCCGGAAAAGAACTGGAGTTACCGACATAGCCCGCAGAGTAAGCAAGCTGAAGTGGCAGTGGGCTGGCCATATCTGTCGAAGGACCGATGGCCGGTAGAGCAGACGAGTTCTGGAGTGGAGACCGCGTATCGGCAAGCGTAGTGTGAGACGCCCCCAGCTAGATGGACCGACGACCTAAGGAAAGTGGCTGGGGCAGACTGGATGCGGAAGGCGGAGGACAGGGTGTTGTGGCGCAACATGGGAAAGGCCTTTGTCTAGCAGTGGACTGTGATAGGCTGCTGAGTTGATTGACCATACGCGAATACTGCTAAGTATCTCGGTATGACCCTGGATGCAAAACTGCGCCAGAAAGAGCATGTCAAAAAGAAAACATATATTGACTACTTGATTGAAAGTCGCCATGTCAATATCTAATAAACTATTTATGTATAAACACGTTTTAAAACCTGTATGGACCTACGGTATACAGCTATGGGGCTGCACCAGCCAAAGTAACCGTCAAATCATACAATGTTTTCAAAACAAAGTACTAAGGGATATAGTCAGCGCGGCCTGGTACATTAGAAACAGCGACCTTCACCGGGACCTCAAAATGGATGTCGTTAACGTAGTTATTCAAAAATACGCAGAAGCTCACGAACAAAGACTTTTTTTTTTCTGGATGGGAAATCATCAAATGACTTCTCCGGCTCCGGGCGGAGCGGGAGGGCGTGTCAGACTTTTACTGACTAAAACCCACCCGTGTTCCATCGTGTTCCAGCGTGTTCAATAAATTGTAAATTTTATACAGTATTTTTTTCCTTGACAACGAATTTATTATATAATATACTTTTCTAAATATTTCACTTTCGATAGTATTTTATGCTTAAAATAGCCAGAATTCCATCGAAACTGCCAAATTCGATAGTCTTCTCACACACATGTGATTATTGAATATGGTGCTTATTGAATATGGTGCTTTCGTGACTGTTCTAAGAAAGTTTTCATGCATATAAAAAGAAAATGTTCACTTTCGATATCTTGCTTAGCACTCACTTATTGGTCTTGGCCTGTTTTCATTGGATTTAATAAATAAAAATGCAATTTTGGTTAATTAAAAAATATATTTCAAACAAAAAACAAATTATCACGTACCAAAAAACTTAAAAACGAAACGAAACGAAAATTTTAGACTTCTTCATTGCATTTAATACGAAAAATAGGTAGCGTTAGGATCACATTCTTATACAAATTTCTTTTATATTATTCCACTTTATAACCTAAATTAAATATTCTTCTTATAGTTCTGTTAGTTAACAAGTTCTTTAAATCATATAACATATATTACGTATCTTGTGAAACTTCTGTCACATTGTATGGGACATCATTGGTTTTAGCCCAGCGAACCAAAGTATACCACTGATCTGGTGTGTAAATAATCTTAACCATTAGCTGATCGTTATATTAGGGCGTGTACACTGTCAGCTTCTTGTTGGTTATGGCCAGACTCTAAAAACCGGTGAACAATATTGATATTAAAATTTCCTGCTAGCATACATGTAAATGCTGTATACTTCTCTATTCCCATTATGTCCAGTGCAATTGTCAGACCAGAACCTTATATCTTTGCATTATTCGCTACTTTTTTAATAAAATCTAGTAAACAACTCTGCCTACCTCATTTGCACCCCTTTTGGCTACATTTTCTGGCCACAAATAACAAAATGCTTCTTTATTACCACAGTCAAAAACTGTGAAATGCATAAGTGATAGTTTTCGCTTATAATAAAATACAGATCCTTCTCCGGATCTGTATTTTATTATAAGCGAAGCAAAGTTTTGAAAATCATATGTTGTACACACACTTCAAATCATTTCCTCATCACCTTATTGTACGTGGTTCGAGTGTTCCCTCTATTGTCACTAGTAATACCACAAGCATCTGACAGTTGACTGGCCTGTTAGTCTAGTGGTTAGTGACCCTGACTGCTAAGACTGAGGTCGTGGGTTCGATTCCCACCCAGGACAAATCTTTTTGTGATGAGCACGATTATTTGTTCTGTGTCTGGGTGTAATTGATCTATAATATGTTTGTATTTAGAAATATATAAGTATATTTATCAGTTGTCTGGTTGCCATAGTACAGGCTCTGTCTAGTTTGGGATCAGATAACGGTATGTTGGTTGTCCTAAGTTATTTATTTATTTGTTATCTAGCTTGTCATGTGCGGTGCGAATTATTTGGTCTGTTATGAAAAGTGTAGCACAAAACATTTTTAAAAAAACTTGGTGATTTTCATGTTTGAAACTATCCATAGGCAATATGTACTATATATAGTATTTAGTAGTGTAATTACGCCTAGACGGTCTTTCGGTGGTTTTCCTGTTTTTTCCTACTCTTTTAGTAAATCTGTTTATGTACTCCCATTGTTTTGTGTGATCTGCTAGTTGCAGTAGTGGTTCAAAATTGTTGCTCGGATATCATCTGTAAATTTGTCTGAAAATTTGAGCTTACAGGAACACTCTGGTTTTAAGGTCTTAGCTGCAACATTCTTGCCTCTTTTAGGAACATAACGCTTACCGGAATTAGTAACTTTCTTGGAATATCTGTCCATTCTGTCAATGTGTCGCTTTTGTTTTCTGCCAGGATCAATTTTGTTAGTAGATTTACGTTTACGTATCGTAATACATTAGGAGAAAATGGGTTTTTTATTTTCAGATTCAGTTATCAACGAGTTCACTGTGAAAATGTTGCAAACTTCTTCGGACTGTCCTGTTTCAGTGCAAAAGTCATTCTGAGAAGAAGGAGATGAGACAGGCGTAGTTTCATCACTACCGAGTATAATTGTGCTCCAGTCATTTGTTAGACAGTCATTCACTTTTTCCTCCTCTGACATTTCGATTATCATGTTGGATTCACTTACCTGTACAAGTGTGTCAGTATCTTTGTCTAACAAATTATTTAGAACCGTCCATTCCTTGTCATTAATTTTGTTAGGTGGCACAGGTGATTCTAAAATAAAAACAAGTCAAAAACTTTATAAAAGCCATAAAATTGGTAACATAACGGGTGTAAGGGGAACGCTTCCGAAAACGAAGACAGGTGATAGGGCTAGTTATTGTCGATACTTATGCATAAAAAAATTTGTATTTTTTTTTAACAATTTTTACCAATTTTTTTTTGCATTTTTTGTGGACTATGCTGTGAGAACAGTTAAATGAACCATTATTTGAGATAAAACACAAACACTTGAAAAAAAAAAAAATTACAGCTTTAGCAAGCGATGTAAATTCAAATGTAAATATCAGCTGATCTCGGGTTCACCGCGCACGCCGACAGACTCGTGGACAACGACCCCCAAGTACATGCGGTGATTTTTACCTATTCTTTGTATAACGCCGCCAAAATAAAATAAGTAAATTGCAGAAGTATCACAAGTTTTAAATTGATGGACTGTGTCTTAGATTACATTTAATAACAGTTTTGTATGTTAGTTTATAATGGATAGTGAATGAAATAAAGTGAACGATCGCCGACATTAGCTATGATTGACTAAAACATTTTCATTACGATTACAGTTTCAAACAACTAGCGCACGTGAATCAATTGAATTTGAACTTTATGGCAATGTGAGTCGAGTCACACGACGCGAGCTTGTTTATTGCAATGACTGTATCCTTCATTTAGAAAGTAAACTCAATTAATTTAACGTGGATAATTTGATTAATTTAATAAACCCGTTAAATTTTATTGAAAAGTCTAACAATTTAAAAAGTCCTATTTCCTAAAATTAAAATGAATTGGTTTTCTGTTTCGTCTCTGTTATGTGTACATGTAAAGATACCGCGGCGCCATAGCGGCGGGCGGCGCGGTTACTTCCGAGAATCGGAGCCTTTGTCGGCATTCCGGCACCGCGCGCAGCGCAGGCGGCTTTGTTTGATCTTGTTCTTTCTAGTTAGTATCTTTCCGACTCAGTTCGAGAGCGTACGTGCGTAAGGTGTAATCGAGCGATAAGTATTGAATCGTATTAAATAGTTTAGTTTAAAACACTTGTCTTGTTATTATTGTTACGTTTTTAGTGCTTTTTTATCGTGATAAACAATGCCTGAGGCATACGTGTACAGTGCTCGTGAATACGGAAACATGCTGATGTGTTTAGGAGAAGCCCGTGGCAATGCTTCTCTTGCGTTGAGGATTTACCGAGACAGATTTCCGAACCTCCGGCATCCTTCTGACTCTCGCATGATAACGGCAGCGTTTCAGCGAGTTTTAGAAAATCGGCCGATTGCTCCGATGGCAGCTGGTGGAGGACAACAAGTGAATGTTCACACAGAGGAGCGTATTTTAAATGTAATTCGCCAAAATCCTCGCCTGGGCACACGAAGTGCGGCGAAATTATTACGGCGCCGGGGTGAACCGACAGTGTCTCACTGGTTAGTTCACAAAGTCTTGCGCCGGAACAGAATGCGGCCATACAAAATACACAAAGTTCAAGCATTGCTACCTTACGATCGCGTTCGTCGTCGTGCGTACTGTCGTTGGCTGTTAGATCAACAACAACGTGCGCCTGGCTTTATTGAACACATTATCTGGACCGATGAGTCCACATTCACGAGAAACGGGATGTGGAACAGGAGGAATGCTCATGTATGGTCAAACGTGAACCCTTCTGCCACTCAAGAAACTGGTTATCAGACGCGATGGTCCGTCAATGTATGGGCAGGTGTATTTAATGGCCGAATTCTAGGACCAGTGTTTCTACCGCAGCGCCTCAATGGATCAGCATATCTTGATTTCATAAACGAAAATTTACAAGATATGCTAGATAATGTTTCGCTAGCTGAATATCGTCGAGCTTGGTTCCAACACGATGGCGCTCCTCCGCATGTTACGCGCCCCGTCCGCGCGCGTCTCACTGAGCTGTTCGGTGACCGCTGGATCGGAAGGCTGGGGCCGCATGCCTGGCCAGCTCGTTCACCCGACTTAACACCTTTAGACTTCTTTTTGTGGGGGTATGTGAAAGAAAGGGTGTTTGATCGAGAATGTAGCAGTGCTGATGAAATGCGGGGCAGAATAGTGAGCGTTTTTGATAGTCTACGTGCGGAATTTGTTGAGGATCCTACACTAATGCCACGGGTTCACGAGTCGACACAACGACGGGCCCAGCTTTGTATTGAAAGGGATGGAGCACAGTTCGAGCCAAACCTTATAAGATCACAAAGGATTTAGACAGGTACGTAAAATGCCTCTGTCCATTTCAAAGTTTAACGGTTACGAATACCTACGATTAAAATTAATTATTTTTTTGTAAAGTATGTAGGGGTAGGTCCGCTAACACATTTTACAAAATTAAATTTTGAAAGTGGGATTTTGTAAATTCCGTATAAGTCGCGGGCGCCGCAGCGACGGGCGCCGCGCTGACGTGCTCCGCGCCAGCGCCGCGCGCCGGCGCCGGTGCGCTGCGTGTCAGTGACCTTAAAGTTTGTACGGTATCCATTGATTATTAATTAAATATGAAGGCTTGTAAATAATCAATTTAAGGCGAAAGGTTATTGGTATCCGTTTGCATTTAGGTTGTGTACAACCTACGTTCTGGCTTCGGAAGCGTTCCCCTTACACCCTGTATAAATAAAATAAAACATTTTACCAATCGAATCTACTAACCAAATTCATATATAAACGTAAAACAACATCGAATATGGTAGTTTCAATATTTTTAGAAACCAAAAATAAAATCGAAACTGGCAGTTCCGATAGTTACAAAACTGTACATACTATCAAAATCATACGAATATTATCGAAACTACCACTTTCGATAAATATGCAGATGTGTTTATCATCACAAGGATCGAAAATTATCGAAACTACCACTTTCAACAACATTGACTAACCATTTTAATAAAATCTTAAGATTAATAAAAACAAAAACAAAACACGAAACGTTACTAACCTAACGAAATAAAACTAACACGACCTCACCCCGTCACATTGCGGCGAACACTAACGGTTCTGGTAGATTCGGGACGCTCGCGCAACACGCTTGTACGGAACATCATTGTAAGTACCACTTTCAAAGATGTTCGTTGCGCAACATGTTCTGTATCGATTTTGTTCAATTAAAAACTTCTTTAATAATGACTTTTTAATTACTATTTTTGATGTATCTGATAGAGTTTTAAATTCTCTTTTTAATTATGTAAAAAAGCAAAAATCGATTTTTTGTAGTTTCGATAGTGTTTGTTGCGACAGTCGATCTATCTATCGATCATTTGCACGTACCACTTTCGCTCACGAACTGAGTCGGAAAGGAACTAACTAGAGGACTAACACAAGATCAAACATGCCGCCTGCACGTGGTGCCGACAAAAGCCCCGCCGGCGGCGTCGCGCTGGTGGCGGCGACGACGCACGGTGGGCTACAAATCGCCTTCCATAGACATAGAGACCCGATTTTGAAGGGTCCTTTTTTGGCTAGAAATGGATTCTCCTGATCATTACTTTGCAAAAAAAATCATATGGGGCAGTTGCGTGTACAAATGAAGGAGTTATAATTTTTTAAAGAAAAAAATGTATGGCGCTGACATGAAAAATGAGTCTGTCTCTGGAATCATAAGGCATTATATCTGTACACACAGATAGTACCATTTATTTCTATTTTTTTGACAATCTACATCTTTTTTTAATCCTCAAAATTTAAAAATAAAATAATGTTGATGATTAATTTATGGTTAAATGCTTTAAATATGAGTATGCTTAGTCAAGTTCACAATATTTTTTTATACTATAGGTCAAGACAGTCTAAGAATTCACAAAAGTTCGTTTCATTAAATTGAAATCACATGGTAATTATGAATTACTTTTCTAATCTCGCGATTTTTAGCCCACTGTGCGGCGCCGCGCTGTCTTGTCATGTGAATGATCAAAAAGTTACAAAGACGAAACAGAAAACCAAATCATTTCATCATCATTACAGCCGTAAGACGTCCACTACTGCGAGGATCGTCTGGAGGACACGGTGGAGCATACGGTGGAGGTGTGCCCTGCCTGGGCGGAGCACCGCCGTGTCCTCGTGGAGGCGATCGGCGGCGGCGACCTCTCGCGTCCGGCCCTGGTACGACCCATGGTACGGAGCGAGAGGGAATGGGAAGCCGTCACCTCCTTCTGCGAAGCAGTAATGCTCGCGAAGGAGGAGGCGGGGCGCGTGAGGGAGTGGCAGTCTCTGCGCCCTCACGCCCCTAGCCGCCGCAGGAGGAGACGCCCTGGGCGTCGGGAGTCGATTGCGGACTCCCGGCCACCGTAGGCGCGAGCTTGCGGGTGGCGAGCAATGGGTAGCTCGCCGCCCGGTAAGGACCAAGCTCGGGTCGACGGCGCGCAGTGTTCCACGCGCGCCTCAAAGAGATGTCAGCAGCAGTGTAGGGGTCTACTAGGACCGATGCCTGCCGGGGTCGCGTGATTGTTCGAAAGGGATACCGTGACCCTGGCACATGGGCAACTGATGGAACAACACGTTCTTTCCCCGTTTTTGCAACATTTTTCTTTACTGCTCCGCTCCTCTTAGTTGTAGCGTGATGTTATATAGCCTATAGCCTCCCTCGATAAATAGGCTACCCAACACAAAAATATTTTTTCAATTCGGACCAGTAGTTTCTGAGATTAGCGCGTTCAATCAAACAAACAAACAAACTCTTCAGCTTTATAATATTAGTATAGAAGATATGATCATAGATTTTAAAAATGAAATAGGTTATATATCTATAAAATTAATTTATTACCTATGGATAGACTTGACATTCAGTAAGACTATAGACATAAAATAAGACAGATGTTCTAGATTGGACCACCGATTTGGACCATAAACAAAAGAATATCTATGAATATGTGTGTATTAAGTACATTTTTACGTATAATTAAAAAAAAATTATTAGCATTCGTCACTTCTTCTCTGTATAAACTATAAGTATGCGAAATTTCATACTCCTCCGTCCGCCCAATTTTCGTAAAAAGGGATCCAAAGTTTTCGCTTCACGTATTAATATATAGATGACGCATGCGGGTCTTTTCTGCGTGCAGTGACCATACGCATGGCACTCAAAAGGTTAAGCAATAATAACTCATTATCACATCTGTATCACCGTCAGTCGGGTCAGAGGTGTATAGTATGTACACCTACATCGCCGAATATAGTTATCTATATCTATACAGGATAAGTTTTTAACCAGTGCGTAAATTTTAACAAATTGAACTGGTTTTTATGGTAAATTGCGCGCGGCGGCGGCGAAGGTGAACGACCGAGCGTAGCGACAAGTAGGTATTTACCAGCTGTTCAATCGGTCAAAATTCTAAAAAGTTTAAAGTACCTACGCCGGCGCGGTGGCGAAGGTGAACGACCGAGTGTAGCTACGAGTAGGTACTCGGCCGGTAGGTATTAGCTGTTCGTCGGCCAAAATTCTAAGAAGTTCGAAGTACCTACGCCGTCTTGCGGTTATTGACCTATTCCTATTGTCGATATCATATTAGGTTCGAAATATGTAGGGTGTCCACGTTTTACTGATTTAAGGTCGGATAAACATTTAAAAAAAGCATTGAAAAAATAGTTGAAATGTGTTCTATTACTGATACTGAACCACCAAAAATAATTTGCGCACTGGTTAAATTTTTTCCTGTATACTTAAAATATAACTGTAGAGAGGTCAAATCTGTACTTTGAATATACATTCAAAATTAATATTGGAGGATGAATGGTGATCGATACTGATGCCAAAAATGCAATCAGTAAATTTTTTGTCTGTCTGTCTATCTGTATGTGCACGCATGGATCAAAAACTACTGAAGGGATTTTTACCAAACTTGGTACGATTGTAGTCCATACTCCTGGGCAGGTTTTAACATAACGCTAAGACACATAGGAGCTGAGCAATCACGATAAATTTGAAGCCAATCGGATGAAAATGCGCTTTCGAGCTCTTATCCTCGCATACGTTGATCGTACACCAAAAGTATGTATTACAAAGATGATGGTCTTCAAGAGATCTACAAAAAAGTCCTCAGTAGTATACTATTGAGGACTTTTTGTAGATATATATATCTATCCTATTAAATTCGGAACACAGTTACCTGGATTAGTACTTTTATCCCGGTAGTATGTTCCCGCGGGATATTTTCCGACCTACACGCGGGCGAAGCCGCTGGCAAAAGCTAGTGTTGAATAATACACCTAACTTCGGCGATATCACATGATTCAACTCTCGAGAACTAATTATTTAGTTCTCGAGAGTTGCTAATTCCGGTCGGATCAGACAGTGCAAGGACGGTTTTCGTTTTTATTAGGGTTCCGTTGCCAAATGGCAAAAAACGGAACCCTTATAGATTCGTCATGTCTCTCTGTCTGTCCGTCTGTCTGTATCTGTCTGTCTGTCTGTCTGTCTGTCCGTCCGTCCGTATGTTACAGCCACTTTTCTCCGAAACTATAAGAGCTATGCTGTTGAAACTTGGTAAGTAGGTGTATTCTGTAAACCGCATCAAGATTTTTACATTAAAATTGAAAAAAAAAACCAATACATTTTGGGGTTCCCCATACTTAGAACTGAAACTCAAAAAATTTTTTTTCACCAAACCCATACGTGTGGGATATCTATGAATAGGTCTTCAAAAATGGTATTGAGGTTTCTAATATCATTTATTTCTATACTGAATAGTTCGCGCGAGAGACGCTTCCAAAGTGGTAAAATGTGTGTGTGTGTCCCCTCCCCCGTAACTTCTAAAATAAAAGAATAATAAAACTAAAAAAAATATATGATGTACAATACCATATAAACTTCCACCGAAAATTGGTTTGAACGAGATCCAGTGAGTAGTTTTTTTTTAATACGTCATAAATCGTAAACCGCAATTTACCTATTATTCAATCAAAACAAATATAAAAATTTAAAACAAATCATTTAATTTCATAAACATAAACCTTATGCATAAACCGAGGATACCTACAGGTTTGTACGGAACCCTCGGTGCGCGAGTCCGACTCGCACTTGGCCGGTTTTTTTGGTTTTTGTAGATTAAATTGGTTGATTTAAAGTTTTCCTTCCTACTTTTTAACGGGCTGAGGACCGACAAAAATACCTCAAGATAATTTGTGCTAGTTAAGTAGGTAGGTATAACCCATGTGTTAGGGATTTTAAGTAATTTATTTTGTCTGAAAGGTATTTTTGGTGTAGTTAAAATTTTTATTCAAATTATGTACACTAATCTAGTTGATTTAGCTAACATCGTATTTACAAATTATTGTCTATGTACAAATAAATAAATCACCTACTTATGTTACGTGGAGTTATCGTTCAAAGTTTCCACCGTCACACTCCAGGCACAGTCTAGCACGACGTTGCTGATTTTCCTTCAGCTTACGTAACACAAACACATTCGTTTTTATTGTGTCGAAAGCACTGATCACTTTTGCACGTAGTTGGGTATCACTGGTGATTTCGTCTGTAAGTGTGTACACCAATCTTTTAACGTCTTCCCACAAATAAAAGTCCAGGGGCGTGAGGTCCGGAGAACGTGGAGGCCAAGCTACTGGACCACCGCGGCCAATCCAGTGGGTGCCAAACCTGTCAAAGTACTCACGTACTTGCCGACCGTAGTGGGGAGGTGCACCGTCCTGCTGGAAGTACATGTTGCGATACACCGCCAGGGGAACTTCATCCAACATCTCCTCGACGACGTGTTGCAACATCTCCAGATATGTGGCACTAGTGAGGTGACCATCGATAAAAGGATGCTGCATTTCTTTGTGCAGTAGCCGCCACACTGTGGAATGGTGCACTCCAAACCGTCGACCAGCCTCCCGCATGCTTGCCCGTGGCTCGCGCCGGAAGAATTCCAGGATATCTTCCTGCAAGGCGACAAGCAGGCCTTCGTTGCCGCGACCTTCAGCATGCTGGGGTACGTCGAACTGCCGATAATCGCGCAGTCTCTGCGTAGCAGCCAGCATTACCCTGTGTGAGGGACGTTTCCGATTGGGGAATAACTCCGCGAACATTTCGATGGCTCGAGATACATTGTCTCCACTGATGGCATACAAGCGGACCATCTCCACCAACTCCACATTGGATATTGGTCCGCCATCTTTACAACTAGGTAGTAAGTACCTATCGCGACTGTTAATCGAAGGCGCACTTGAGGGGCGGAATTTGCAACCGTATGCACTCGCCGGCGCCATCAATCACACTAATAAATTGACCCGATTTATGTGCTTGCGATCGATGGCCGCGGGGGCGTGACTAGGGGGAGGGGGAGCGTGGCTTTGGATCTATGAAAGAAATGTCGTTTGCATTTTTTTGTGTGTGTGAAAGTGCAGTTTAAGGAAACGTACAGACTGGCCGCGTTTTTAAAAAGGGAGTTCACACTTACCGATTTCAAATGAAAAAAATATACCTGCCCATTTTATTGTTGACTAGCTTTTGCCCGTGGCTTCGCCCGCGTGAATGTCGGAAATTAACGCAGGTATTTTTCTAAAATAAAAGAATTCTTCTAAAATAAAAGTAGCCTAAGTTACTCTTTATTACATCAGCTACCTGCCAATAAAAGTCCCGTCAAAATTGGTCCAGCCATTTCAGAGATTAGCCGGAACAAACAGACAGACAAAAATTGTAAAAAAATGTTGTTTTGGTATATGTACCGTGTGTACATCCACTTAGTAAAAAGTGGTTATTTTTATATTTAAAACAGACACTCCAATTTTATTTATTTGTATAGATTCGGGTCGAGAATCACTAACATAATTACCATTGAAATGTTTTGCAGATCCATAACTGCACCTTGTATACAGGGTGTAAGGGGGACGCTTCCGAAGCCAGAACGTAGGTTATATACAACATAAATGCAAACGGATACCAATAACCTTTCGCCATAAGTTGATTATAATAATCAACTTATGGCGAAAGGTTATTGGTACCAATAACCTTTCGCCATAAGTTCAATTCAATCGCCATAGTTTCAATGGTAATTATGTTAGTGATTCTCGACCCGAATCTATACAAATAAATAAAATTGGAGTGTCTGTTTTAAATATAAAAATAACCACTTTTTACTAAGTGGATGTACACACGGTACATATACCAAAACAACATTTTTTTACAATTTTTGTCTGTCTGTTTGTTCCGGCTAATCTCTGAAATGGCTGGACCAATTTTGACGGGACTTTTATTGGCAGGTAGCTGATGTAATAAAGAGTAACTTAGGCTACTTTTATTTTAGAAGAATTCTTTTATTTTAGAAAAATACCTGCGTTAATTTCCGACATTCACGCGGGCGAAGCCACGGGCAAAAGCTAGTCAACAATAAAATGGGCAGGTATATTTTTTTCATTTGAAATCGGTAAGTGTGAACTCCCTTTTTAAAAACGCGGCCAGTCTGTACGTTTCCTTAAACTGCACTTTCACACACACAAAAAAATGCGACATTTCTTTCATAGATCCAAAGCCACGCTCCCCCTCCCCCTAGTCACGCCCCCGCGGCCATCGATCGCAAGCACATAAATCGGGTCAATTTATTAGTGTGATTGATGGCGCCGGCGAGTGCATACGGTTGCAAATTCCGCCCCTCAAGTGCGCCTTCGATTAACAGTCGCGATAGGTACTTACTACCTAGTTGTAAAGATGGCGGACCAATATCCAATGTGGAGTTGGTGGAGATGGTCCGCTTGTATGCCATCAGTGGAGACAATGTATCTCGAGCCATCGAAATGTTCGCGGAGTTATTCCCCAATCGGAAACGTCCCTCACACAGGGTAATGCTGGCTGCTACGCAGAGACTGCGCGATTATCGGCAGTTCGACGTACCCCAGCATGCTGAAGGTCGCGGCAACGAAGGCCTGCTTGTCGCCTTGCAGGAAGATATCCTGGAATTCTTCCGGCGCGAGCCACGGGCAAGCATGCGGGAGGCTGGTCGACGGTTTGGAGTGCACCATTCCACAGTGTGGCGGCTACTGCACAAAGAAATGCAGCATCCTTTTATCGATGGTCACCTCACTAGTGCCACATATCTGGAGATGTTGCAACACGTCGTCGAGGAGATGTTGGATGAAGTTCCCCTGGCGGTGTATCGCAACATGTACTTCCAGCAGGACGGTGCACCTCCCCACTACGGTCGGCAAGTACGTGAGTACTTTGACAGGTTTGGCACCCACTGGATTGGCCGCGGTGGTCCAGTAGCTTGGCCTCCACGTTCTCCGGACCTCACGCCCCTGGACTTTTATTTGTGGGAAGACGTTAAAAGATTGGTGTACACACTTACAGACGAAATCACCAGTGATACCCAACTACGTGCAAAAGTGATCAGTGCTTTCGACACAATAAAAACGAATGTGTTTGTGTTACGTAAGCTGAAGGAAAATCAGCAACGTCGTGCTAGACTGTGCCTGGAGTGTGACGGTGGAAACTTTGAACGATAACTCCACGTAACATAAGTAGGTGATTTATTTATTTGTACATAGACAATAATTTGTAAATACGAGTTTAGCTAGATCAACTAGATTTGTGTAAATAATTTGATTCAAAATTTTTAACTACGCCAAAAATACCTTTCAGACAAAATAAATCACTTAAAATCCCGAACACTTGGGTACCTACCTACTTAACTAGCACAAATTATCTTGAGGTATTTTGATCGGTCCTCAGCCCGTTAAAAAGTAGGAAGGAAAACTTTAAATCAACCAATTTAATCTACAAATAAAAACGAAAACCGTCCTTGCACTGTCTGATCCGACCAGAATAAGCAACTCTCGAGAAGTAATATAATCATGTGATATCGCAGAAGTTAGGTGTATTATTCAACACTAGGTTTTGCCAGCGACTTCGCCCGCGTGGATGTCGGAAAGTATCCCGCGGGAACATACTACCGGGATAAAAAAAATTGGTTGCCTGTAAAGTCGGTATACGGGCGAAAGTTTTACGTGACAACGACTTTGAAGGGACGCGTGCCTTTCACTTTTTATGTCTGTCTCTCTCGCTCTTAGGCGGGCTAACCATGCCCGAGTGGAAGGGACGCGTGCCTCTCACTCGCTCTCATTGTGAGCGCATAACGTGAGCGGAGCGTAACGCAGTTTCTTGAAGTGTCACCCGGCAAACCAATTTATAAGACGTTGTCACGTCAAAAGTACCCTATGTGTTAATCCAGGTAACTGTGTTCCGAATTTAATAGGATAGATATATACTATTGAGGACTTTTTTATAGATCTTTTGAAGACCATCATCTTTGTAATACATACTTTTGGTGTATGATCAACGTATGCGAGGATAAGAGCTCGAAAGCGCATTTTCATCCGACTTGCTTCAAATTTATCGTCATTGCTCAGCTCCTATGTGTCTTAGCGTTATGTTATATACAGGTTGTTAGTGTAAACACCGTTATCCTTGAAACCAGTGATTTAGTTTCGTAAATAGAACGTAAAATCAATGAAAAAAAAAACAACTGTTTTTTTAAAGAAAATCTGCATTTTTCCACAACAACATTTCACTCTATGCGCGAGGGCAACAAACTTTGGGAACCACACCACGTTGCACGACGCGACGCCGACACGGGTCGCGACCCCGCAGTCAGTCAGCTGACAGTCTCGCTAGCGATTGCACGTAACGCCACGTCTTAGCGTCCGTCGCTCATTTCTCGCGTGTGAATTGAGTGTGTTACAATGTCTTACACAAATGAACAGTGAACCGAAATGGTTCGGCTTTATGCCATTGCGGGTAATAATCTGAACGGGGTGCGTAGGATGTACGCAGAATTGTTCCCTGGACAACCTGTGCCAAACCGTGAAACGATGTTGGCGACGCGCAACGTACCTACGGCCAGTTCACTGTGCCGGCGCACTATCCACTCAAATGTCCAACCCGCGCGCGATTATCTCCCCAACCGTCCGGGCATCAAATGTCACTTTCTTTTTTACGACATTGCGAAACTTTCTCCACAAAAACGATTACGACTGAAAAACTACTATAGCTATATTCTAATAAGAAATACTCACGGAAAGCTAATAAGATATCGAATTCTAATTGGAAAAAGCTAAATTAATCAAACAAAACGCTAATAAGATATTGAATTCTAGTTAGAAAATAAAGTCGGGGATTTCAAAAAAAATATCGTATTTATTTTTTATTTCGTGTTTTACAAGAAAAGTATAATAGTTACTAGGCAAAATTATTTTTATTATAATAGTACATAATATACCCTTCAAAATGACATCAATATCTAAATATAAATATTTAGTTTTCTATCAAGAAAAAACAAATACTTCTCAAAAGGTCCCCGAGCCAACACTAAAATCATGAATTACGAGTTGCGTTTGAATAATTTGTAGACCCCATCTCAATATATTTCGTTTGTAAATAGCTGTTATAGTGCTAATAGTAAAGTATTCTCTTATATTTAAGCATTTATTTAACAAAAACAACTAATTCGAAAAATGGATCAACTACAAACAACGAACAATGTCCGCGCGGTCATCATAAAACTTTTCCAGCTATATTATTCCATGTAAACGTTTCGAAATTGGCGTAGTAATGCACATTTCGTAAAGGAAATATCTTCACGTTTAATTTGATGCACAATAACAACATAAATGTGGTATAAAAACAGAAAACTTACCATATTTTAGTTGGAGATCCACACACAAACATAGTTCACTAGACAACAAGGATGAACTGTCATTTTCTTTTTTTTTTTCTAAATTTTATGTTGCCGGTCCATAGATGAAATTCACTCTACTGGATGACAAATCTCATATAGCGACATCTAGTATTTCTCTAATGTACGACTATCAAAGGACTGTAGCGATAAACACGTTTCAAGTGACGAATGACGCATAAAACGTCCATGGTTACAAAAGTAACCATGGACGTTTCGACGAAATTTTATTTGGTTACTTTTGTAACCATGGACGGTTGAGTGGCTATGGGCCAGATCCGTGCGTACCGTCTCAAAAATCAGTAACTTTTATGTTAATTGAAATAAATAGCTCAAAGGCACGTAGTATTTCGAATGTATATATAATCCAATTATGAAACATGTTTTGTCAAATGTTGAATTTAAAATATTTAAAATATAAAACAATAATAGAAATGTATTTTTTTAATATTAAACCATAGTTTTTTCTAGCTTATTCAATTACAATTTTACAGTTTTATCATATTACTACTGTATAATATATTTTTTTATTATATATAAATCTAAAATTTAATTAAATAACAAATATAATATAATAATTAATTCCAAAAATATATTTTTTAATTAATGTAATACCTACTTCTACTTAAATATCTAAGAGGTTCTTGGCTTCGTCTAACAATTCCTTGGAAATAGTCACTGATGGTTTTCTGAAACTTGATAGTTAAGGATCTGATGTAAATAGGAGACTATGAAATACGTCTTGATTCGTTGCTCATCTAGAGCATTTTCTTGCGTGATAAAATCTGATTTTTTTGTAATCTTTGTTTCGAGATTCTTGGGCATTTTCAAATAAATTACCAATAGGCAGAACAGCAAAATGTTTAATTATACTTTCCCTATGTATTAAGATTTTATGTACTGAAGAAGGCATATACATTACACACACACACACACACATCACACACACACCACACATATTGCCACATATATTTTGTTACGTACAGTTGTGCGGTTGTGCGAGTATATTCATAATTTTTTTCTGGATTTACAGCAATACTGGATGCCAAAGTCTGGAGAATAACATAGAACCTTTTAATAAGTTCCTCGTCAACTCCTGTAATTACTGATGCGCAAGAGTAGTTCACAAAAAAACGCCGAACTGTATTGCCTTCATTGCTGTATCCACTTCTTTGTCGGGGTTTATCAACGTGCAATCCCATTCGGCTTCTAAATAAACTTTTTACAAGCTTTTCTTGTCTTCTTTGCTTTTTTTATCTTCCGGAGTTTCCATAGCCCATTTTTTAAATGAATGGTTGTATGAAATATGTAAAATTAACTCCATGCACCTGATCCACGCATGCAACGTAGACAAACCGTATTCGTATGCATTTATATTATTTGGCTTTGATTGAATCTTCTCCAAATTATTAATTTCGCTTGGTTTAGCCCCACACACTGTACACACAGCTCCAGTACTTGTGTCAGTTAAAACTTGTGTAACTTTTCCATCCGCACTAGTTAGGTGCTCGTGCCTTATTACAATGACCTGTTCATCCTTGTGTATCTTTGAAGTTCGCAAATTTTCAATTTGACCCCTAATATCACCAACCACTGATCGGGTTTTCTCGAGGGTTTCTTTAGCAAATTCTATCAGGATTGGTCGGCAATAACGAATAGGACAAGCCGAATTTTTTGTAAATAGATAATTTATTGAAGTATTAGAGGTAAAAAATAATCTAATTGTCCAAAAATCTTATCAATCACAACTTAAAATATTTTTTGAAATATTTTGTATTTTCCCCCCATCTGGGATTTTGCGATTCATTTCAAGGGGGGCAGATTCCGGCAGAATTTTTATTTTTCCCTGTCTTCTGTATAAGTTGTTGTATGTAACACTACCAAAATTACGTCATGGGTCGACACGGCTAACTGTCAAAAGTCTATTTGAAGTTTCTAATAAGGTTAAAATTTTAGGCCCCGAAATAAAAATTCTATACCTTTCCAGTTTTCACAAAAAGCTTAACTTAAATTGTTTTTAATTAGGATACTTCCTAACAATTCTAAACATATATCACACTTACACATTTGCTGTGAAATTAATGAAAATATGACCATGCGAACTGGAGGAATTGTGTTCTACATAATTCTCATAATTTTAAACGTCAACTTGCAAGCCTTAGTCTAATTATAAAAAAATTGAAATAATGGATTTAAACTACTACATAATATGCATTGGACATTTAGTTTGACGTGTCCATAAACGAAATATTCAATATCGAACATTATGAAAACCTATTTTTGAGACGGTACGCACGGCACGGTTCTGGCCCATAGTGCGGCGCACACAGGGCCGGATTTACAATTTACGATGACAAAAATAAAGTGTAGGTGTTTATTTACTTTTTGACTTGGTTATTATGTATTATAAGTATTACAAGGTCGAAATAAAATTTTGGGATGGTAAGGTCAACAAAAAAAAAATCAAAGAATATAAGCTTTATTTAAAGTAAAGTAAAAAGGTCCTTAACTTAGGTTCTATGCTACCAACTGCTCATCGTCATCCACATAACTATCGGAATCTTCATTATCTCTGTCATCCTCTTAGCTACAAAGATATGTAGGCATCCGTAACATCCCTACAACAACATCACTGTATATCTCTCCTCGTTTCTTGAGTTTTTCCGTGTGAATAGTCACGACAGGATTCGATGATACAAGCATCCAGTGAAGAATATCCATATTTGTGTTTAGTCTGGACGTTTTCCGAGAGTGATATTGCCGCAATTTTTAGTAATTTTTGTGACTTGCTTCTATTACATCTTCTGATAATTCCTCTTTTCTTTTTTTTGCAATTAGACGCATCGTCCCGTATTCGTTTTTGGTTAAATTAAGGTCCACTATGAGACCTAAAGCTTCTTCAGCACTATATTGCATAATATTTACAGAACACGATGATGAGTGAACCTGTTCCATTTTTTTCAACCTTTTCGGAGTCGAATTTATTGCAAGTTTTACAACGTGAGCTGCCTTTCTTTTGCCAGATTTCACCAGACTCGTTTCAGTCGCTAAACAAAGCTTTTCAGGTGTAAATCGCGAGACAAGAGACTTAAAAGATTTCTCTTTCTGCTGCGTTCAGAGCTTACTTCAAACAATTTTTTTGGCCTACCTTGCTTCTTCTCCAAAGAAGTTGGTTGTTGTGAAGTTGTTGATTGTATCTCCGGGAGCTTAAATTCTTCACTGAGCCAATTGGCATGCTTAGCTTTAAAACGGTCGAAAATATATTTACACTCACGCCATTTAGCTAAAAGCTTTGCCACAAACACTTTAACGACATCTTTTAACTGTTTTATCAGTCTCAGACGGGTCCACTATGCTTAACTGGTTCATTACGTATTGTAATAATCGTTCATTACACTTAGATGACGAAAAACTAAAAAAACGTTCACCTCTTAACAATAAAAACAGTTCATTTCTATACAACTTCCTCTGCTGTGAAACGGGATCAACGCGACTACCTGGAAATAAAGGGCTCTATTTACTAAAGGGAGCGATATGGGGACAAGTTCTTTGCTTTTTTTGAATCGTTACGAGTCATAGTTTCTAACGAATTATAAAATGTAATGGAACTACGTGGAACATTTTTTAAATGTCTATAAACTCAAGTGAATCTTAAAGATTTCTGTATAAAATTAGTCTTCCACGTAAAGTTATATTACTGCTCGATTTATAAAAAAAAACAACAACTTTACAATAGTAATAAGAGTACACACCTGACGCTTCAACCTCCATGTTAAAAACTCATCATTTTTAAACGCTGCGGCATAAAACAAACGTGTTTACTCCGTCAAGCTTTCGGGCGGAACTGACTCACGTTCGTCGTGCAAGAAAAGGGCCACAAAGTGCGCTCACGCAGGCTTTTGTATTACTCTAGTCTGTTTTTTTTTTTTAATGATCCTTTTGTTCATTTATTGAAGAAGCTAAATAAAGTAGTTTTGTTAAATTTCTAGACATCACAACATTTTATTTTTGGCACCGTAAATCGTAAAACCGGCCTTGTGTGCGGCGGTTCAATTTTCAATGTTTCCCACTGGAAGCTATGGACAATAATACTCTCCTCATCGATCGTCAACATCCATATCATTTCAGCTGGTCCAAGAACTAAATGATAACGATCGCATACCCCGGATGGTATTTTCGCAGTGGCTTATCAATAACCTCGATAACAACAGAATGTTGGACGGAACCCATTTTGAACACGTGTTGAGGTTAATGTAGGTCGGTAAGTGTTGATATTTTATTCAATCAGTGTGTGGAGTGCTTTTTAAGGTATTTTTTTTATTGATCAGGCACCCCACGCTTTTGTCCCCATTATTTTCTACTTTTTAGTCTGGTTTTCTATGGAAGTGTGTTTTTTAGTTTTTTTTTAACTATTATTTATTATCTATTTTTAGGGTGTTTCGAATTTTGAGACGTTGACATACGTCTCAAAATTCGAAATACCCAGCGAAGCTTGTGACGTATGTCAGCGTAGTTTTTGAAGACAGTTTTTTTGCTGTCCTGGTAACCCTGGCAAGGATAATGGCACAAAAATTTAATTTTTAATTGAACTGTACATAAAATTGTGATTAACTTTTTAAATACGCCAAAAGTACCAAATCATTTAGAATCCAAAGCCATTTCGAATCAAATTTACATTTAGACTCGTCACGCAAAACCAAAGGTAGGTATTTGTGGCTGTCCTAAGCCAAGATAAGTATGATGGGAAAGTTACATCACAGGTAATGTGTATTTATGTGTTGTGTGGACGGCAGGACGGCCGGCGATCTTTGTAGTGATTACGTCACTCATGCGCATATCCATGAATTTGCGGGCGGTGTGGGATAAAATCCGTTCTAAACCTTTTTAGGACAATATATATGTCGGAGATGGCTGTCAAATACAAATTGTGGGTAGTCCGCATAATTTGCTATTCTTTGTTTTTGTTATCATTAATTTACGTGATTTTTCTATCAGATAGTGTCTAATAAATCAGAACTTAATTTATTGAGTACTTGGTGTACTCACTAATTCATTTTTGGCAACTTATTTCGATAGTTGTAACCGGTAAGTTTGTTCAAAACAATAAATGACATGTCACTTTAAATTTTGAAATGATTTACGTAGTGAATTCATCATTTCTTTATTTACGACAATTATTCTCATATTGTTTGATTATTTTACAATGTAAGTCTTATTTAGTTAAGCATACTTTAGTGTTTTGTATCAAGTAAACACGTGGCGTACTTCCGCGCGCCATTGGACTGAGTTGTCATAGATATTATGGCGGGACATTGTCCTATAAAAAAAAAAAACAACCGACTTCCTTAAAAACACTACAAAGTGAAAAATAACTTTAATTTCGGCAGTCGGTGTCTTAGGATTTCTATTTAAGGTTTTTGCCACCGACTCCCGAAATTAAAGTTATTTTTCACTTTGTAGTGTTTTTAAGGAAGTCGGTTGTTTTTTTTTTTTGTAAAAAAGTTTTTATTTTTAAATTTTTAGTTTTGGTATCTACCCTGCACTAATTCCAAACAAACAATGCATATTAATGCGATAGCAGAAATCGCGGTTGATTTGCCGTCATTTTTTAAAGAGTTCCGGTGTCTGTCTCCAGAATTCATCATCAGATCTACATGAAATTTATATGGGACCATTTCGAAATAAACCCCTTTCGAACAAAAAAAGAATTTTGCAAATCCGTTCATATATGACGGAGTTATGGCCGAACATACATAAAAAAAAAAAAAAAAAAAAATATAAACATCCGAATTGATAACCTCCTCCTTTTTGAAGTCGGTTAAAAAGAGCTTGCACTCAGTGAGCAAGGCACACATCATTCTACGCTCGACGCTCGCCCTGGAAGGTCGTTACGCTGCTGCTCCGCTGCGCGTATCCCCTCCACCGCTCGCCGCTCGTTCGCCCGTCAGTTGTGCTCCGTGCGCCACGCTGCGTAGTCGCCCCGACTACTCTCCGCTATTTTGCGATTTAAATTTATTTAAATCGCAAAATTCGGGCTTCCTGTTTCTTTCGTCAGATTCAGTCTAAAACGTACTGTCTTGTTCGCAAGACAGTGGTATTTCTGATTCGTCAGAATCGTCAAAAACGTGTGTTGTGTTGTGGCCCCTTCAGGGCAAATCCACAGTTTCATGGTCACTCGGTGGATACCTTAACGGTGCCAACGAAGCCGAGTGGGTGCAGACCCAACGCACCCGTCTATCCCCTTCAGGGCTAGACGAAAGTTGGACGGGTCCCGGATCGCTGGCCTTGGGGGCTTCCCTCGTCAGCCCCGGTGACAGTCTTCCCTCCACAGCCGCGTACTAGTGCCGCGGGTATATCTATACCCCCCGCACTAGACTGGTCGGGTACCTTCAGTACCCATCGCATGACCGGTTAGGAACCCGTTCGCACAATAAGATTGGCGACGGGGGACACTCTTAGGGCTCACCAGGTTCACCTCCCTGTCTATACCCGACAGGGAGTGTAACACTCACCCCCGGCAACCCACCGGGGATTAGGCTACGTAGGAGTAGGGTTTTTGATCAGGATCACTCTCATGAGTGATTAGGTCCCCCCCACCCCTTAGTTTTTCTCCCCGGGAAACATGGCTAAACCCATATCTCCTGAGGAGAGGCAAGCCCTCTCTGAGGCTTTCTTCGAACTCGTAGATGATGACCGGGATTTCATTATCTCGTTTAAAAAACGATGGAAGGCGAACAGGGAGAGGAAAGCCAGAGCCAACAAGTTAGTCGCTGTCTTCAGCGACGCACTTGAGACTCCGACTATCCCCTCCTCCATCGCCCCAGTAGACGATCTTCCGGTGTCCATGGACACGGAAGATCACCCCGATACTGCCTCAGTCGCTCCCCAGGCTGACTCAAGCCCCTCCTCGTCTTCGGACACGGAGGTGTATGAATTAGTCTCCCGATCAAAGGGCAAAGGGAGCAAGAGGAAGAAGAACAAGGACAGCAGCTCAGCCCCAGCCGCTAAAATCATAGCGGCTGAGGACTCCGCACCTCCGTCCCGCGCCCCCACCCCGCAGGCGACCTCCGCCAACGCGTCCGACCCCCTCCCCGATACGCAAGCGACCCCCGCCACCGCGACCGCGTCCATCCCCCCCACGCCGCCGGCGACCGCCGCCACCGAGTCCCCCTCCCGTCCCTCGCCTTCAACCTCCGCGAAGGTTGCCGCGCCCCGCGCTAACGGTAGCGCCCCATCCGCACCCTCTAGCTCAACCACCGCCAGGAAACTCCCTCCACCGCCCCCTGTATTTATACAGGACAAGGCTAAGTGGACGGAGGTGTCCAAATGGTGCGTTGACCAGAGGGTCAACTATACTAGTGCCCGTGCCACCCAGCAGGACATTAAGGTATCGGTACCGACCTCGACCGACTATCGCGAGCTGACCAGGCTCCTCTCAGCAAGGAACGTGTCATTCCACACGTATTCCTTGCCCGAGGAGCGTCTGACCAGGGTGGTGATCCGCAGGATCTCCTGCGAAATCGCCACCAGCGATATCAAAGCAGACCTCGAAAGGCAAAACGTGCCTGTCTTAGAGGTCCATTTAGGATGCACAGATCCAGGCAAGGCATTGCCTTTGATATGGTCCTGGTGGTGTGCCCTCCCACGGAGGGTCACCACCCCATTTTCAAGGTCAAGGCAGTCTGCAATCTGTCTGGACTCATAATCGAAAAGCCCCGTAAGTGCATCATTGGCCAGTGCCATAGATGCCAACTTTACGGGCACTCAGCGTACAACTGTTACGCCATTCCCAGGTGCGTCAAGTGCCTGGGAGAACATGGTACAGCCGACTGTACCCGGCCTAAAGACCGCACTCTCTGCACCGAGCCACCCAGTTGTGTGCTCTGTAAAGAGTCCGGTCATCCGGCAAACTACCAGGGCTGCCCGAAAGCCCCCAAGTCATCTTCCCCTAAATTGGCGCAACGTTTCGACGCTCGCCAGAAAAGGGAATCCCCCTCGGCCAAACTCCCCGTGAGATTGGCCCCTCAACGTCCCTCCCAATGGCCTCTTTTGAGTTCCCAGAAGGAGTTCCCCGCACTGGCCTCCTCCAGGCCAAAGCCCGCTTCCATCCCTCCTTTAATGGACCCGCGTACCCGCACCCCCGCGCCCCTTACGCCCCCCGATTTTCCCGCGACCGCACCGCCCGCCCGCGCCGCGGCCCCTCCCACTGCCCCTATGGCAGGACCAACCCCAGTACAGAGGAAAGGTCAGGCTCCCCTCAATGCGTTTAACGTCATTGCCGGGACATTCAACACCTATAGCACGTTCCTCTCCCCGCGTGCCCAACAGATGGCCCAGGAATTAGTTGCCGCCAGCGGCAACCTATTCCGTATTCAATCTATATATGCTGCGTATCCAGAGATCACGCAAGCACTCCATGTTATGAACTCCCAACGCCCCTATTATGGATAGTCGAGAAATATTAACTAGACTGAAACCCCGTTCCCTAAAGCTAGGCTTCTTTAATGCCAACGGCATTCACGGCCAACGTGATGAGATCGCCACGTTCCTCCGCGACCATCACGTAGACATTTTACTCATACAAGAGTCGTTCCGAAAGCCTCATCATCGCGACCCGAAAATTGCAAACTATCGTTTAGTTCGCAACGACAGGTCACGTTGTCACAGAGGCGGCACCCTCATATACTATAGGAAGTCCCTGTACTGCATACCTATGGATCCCCCCCAACTCTCCCGATTAGAAGTTTCGGCCTGTCGGTTAGCACTGACAGGTCACCAGCCGATCACTATTGTGTCGGCTTACCTTCCTCCCCAGCATGAGTCAGAGGACCCTCAACTCCTCGCTAATGACCTTTCCGAACTCTTCGGCATGAGTGACTCCGTTATCATAGCGGGCGACCTCAACGCCAAACATCCCGTCTGGAATAGCACCAGGACCTCGACTAGAGGTAGGCAACTTTTCAACCTCTGTTCTACCATGAACTTTGATGTCATCGCCCCGATGACTCCCACTCACTTCCCCTTCGATACTGATCAGTTACCCGACGTACTTGATATAGCACTCCTCAAGAATATCAACTTAAGGTTGGATTCTATAGAGGCTATTCACGAACTCGACTCTGATCATCGACCAGTAGTCATAAACCTGGCCCCCCGATTAGGTACCCGCGACCCCTCTCAACCCCCCGCCACTAAAGTGATCACTGACTGGAAGAAAGTAAGCGAACGCTTACAATCTAACACGTCACATCACTTAGACTCTATCCCAGATCAGTTTGACTCTGTCGCCGACACAGGGGCCGCGATCGACTCTCTCACGGAGCACGTACAATCGATCGTGAACGAAAGTTCACGGGAGGTTCCAGATACGGTTGACCGTAAATGGAGGCTCCCCGACGATGTACGTGATCTGCTGACAGAGAAGAACGCGGCCGTTCGTGACTACAGCAACTTTCCCTGTGACGCTAACAAAGCTCACATGCGTTACTTACAGCGTGCTGTAAGGACACGTGTGACTGAGCTGCGTGATGCTAACTGGGGCAAGATGGTGGGCGAACTAGAGCCAACTCATCTCGCATTCTGGGAACTCCAGAGGAAACTCAAATCCTCTGAGTTTTCCACAATGCCCCCCCTGACCCGCCCCGATGCGACCATTGCATTCGAGGATATCGACAGGGCTGAATGCCTAGCCGATAGCCTCGAAGCCCAATGCACACCTAGTTCGCAGCCAGTAGACCAAGCGTTTGTCGATAAGGTAAACGCGGAAGTCGAACGCAAAGCCTCACTCCCGCCCGTTGAAGACCCTGATGACCCCCTGCCCCCTGTCACACCTGACGAGGTGCACGAGATCATCAAGGGTCTGAAATCCCGTAAAGCCCCCGGATCAGACGGCATCGCTAACAGAGTGATCAAGCTGTTCCCCGCTCACCTGATTATGCTCATGTGTACCATCTTCAATGGTGCCTTGAGTAATAACATTTTTCCCCAAGCGTGGAAGGAAGCCACCGTCATTGGCATCCCTAAGCCCGGTAAGCCCAAAACCGAGCCCACGAGCTATCGCCCCATTAGTTTGCTCAAAGTTCTCGGCAAAATATATGAGAGACTTATTTATAAGCGACTCAGAGATTATGCTGAAACCAAGGGCCTCATCCCCAACGAGCAGTTTGGTTTTCGAACCCAACACTCGTGTGTCCATCAGGTACACCGCATCTTTGAGCATATCAATGCTGGTTTTCAGCGTGGTATGTTCACGGGCGCTGTATTCTTCGATATAGCGAAAGTGTTCGACAAAGTCTGGCACAACGGCTTATTATATAAGCTGTACCAACTCGGAGTGCCAGACCGTCTCGTGCTCATCTTACGAGACTTTCTCGCGAACCGTACCTTTCGCTATCGCATCGAAGGGGCACTTTCCTCCCCTCACCCGATCCGTGCAGGAGTCCCTCAAGGCTCTGTACTAGCCCCCCTCATTTTCACGCTGTTCACTAGCGATATCCCCAGAAGTAAGAAGGCAAGGTTAGCTCTGTTCGCAGACGACACTGCCATCTTCTTCTCGGGATTTAGTGACACAGCGCTGGTTCGCTACCTCCAAACCGCAGTCGACGAGCTCGGCGAATGGTTCAGGAAGTGGCGAATCGAGGTCAATCCCGACAAAAGTCAGGCGGTCTTTTACACCCGACCGCGACGTAATCACCCCCCTCCCCGACCCATCTCAATGTTCGGCAAGCAGATCCCTTGGGTTAAGCAAGCCAAATATCTAGGTGTCATCCTCGACGAACACCTCACCTTTTCTGAGCACATAAAGCAGGCCCGCTCGCGGGCCGCTTTCGCTCTCGGTAGGCTCCATTGCGTCCTGAACAAGCGGAGTAAAATGTCTCTTCTGTGTAAGAAGCGACTCTACACCACTTGTATCAGGCCCATTATGACATATGCAAGCCCAGTCTTTGCACATGCTAAGCCCCGATTCATCCATAGGATGCAGACTCTCCAGAACCGTTTTCTCCGTCAAGCCACAGGCTCGCCTTGGTTTGTTCGGAATATCAATCTCCATTTAGATATGAAGCTCCCGACTATCCACCAATATATGAAACGCGCTTCGAAGCGCTTCTTCGATAGGGCCGTAGCCCACCGCAACCCTCTGGTTGTGGCGGCAGCTACTTACACCCCCTCCCGTATTAGTAAAGTCCGCCGATCGCTGCACGTTCTATCCGATCCTGACGATCCCACTACTCTCCTCCAGGAGAGTCGAAAAGAGACCAGTACAGCTAGACCAGCACACAGACACAAACCGTACCGACCTCGCCGCCGAGGTCCGTCGTCGCGACCCCGACTTAACAGTCCCTCCCGACCCTTGCAAGAGCCAGCCCGCGATGCTGCGCCGTTAGCTTTAAATTAGTCCCTAAATAATTTAACCCAGATCCAGCCAGTCCCTTGCTGTCCCCCTACCAGTGATTGCCTAAGCCGAGGTTCGTACCCCCCTCGGGGTAACCCTTAGAGCTTTCGCTTTAGTTTTTAAGTATAATAAGCCCCGGCTGGAGGCCTAAAAAGGTAACTTTTTAGAACTCGCCGGGCCACAATCCGTTTAAGTAGTCACAATCTTTTTACTTACTGTATTATTATTACCTACTTTATCTTATAACCGTTTTATTCAAGTTCTTCTAACTTAACTGACAGCTGTGCTGCTGGGGAGTTTGTTCCGCCACTTCTTCTTCCCAGCTATAGCACTAGGAAGTGTCGAAGGGGGGGCGTTTTGGGGGACTGTCTTATGTAACTTTGACGTTCAAAAGTGCTGACTCTCAGCCTAGTTTGAATAAATGACTTTTGATTTTGATTGTTAATTTTTTTATCATTTAATTAATATTGTATTACAACTTGGTAGTTGTTCATAATATTGTTTGTAGTTGTTAATAATATTGTTTATCCCAATAAAATGGGAACTCTAAAACCCTGACGATATACCGCTTGGCACTCCTCCCCCTCACGATCCAACTACAACTACACTACACACTACTACTACACCACCACCACTACTACTATATTTTTTTTAACTCGCTCTGTTATTTTATATTTAAGTCAAATTACCCATGGGTTAAGTGACAACGGTGTTTACCCTTACATCCTGTATAGCCTAAAAGCTGCCCAGAAGTATGGACTACAATCGTACCAAGTTTGGTTAAAATGCCTTCAGTAGTTTTTGATCCATGCGTGCACATACAGACAGACAGACAAAAAATTTACTGATTGCATTAGTATCGATCACCATTCATCCTCCAATATTAATTTTGAATGTATATTCAAAGTACAGAATTGACCTCTCTACAGTTTTATTATAAGTATATAGATATAGATAACTACATTCGGCGATGTAGGTGTACATACTATACACCTCTGAGCCTGACTGACGGTGATACAGATGTGATAATGAGTTATTACTGCTTAACCTTTTGAGTGCCATGCGTATTGGTCACTGCACGCGGAAAAGACCCGCATGCTTCATCTATATATTAATACGTAAAGCGAAAACTGGATCCCTTTTTACGAAAATTGGGCGGACGGAGAAGTATGTAATTTAGCACACTTATAGTTTATACAGAGAAGAAGGGACGAATGCTAATATTATTTTTAAATTATGTGTAAAAATACATTATTTTCAATAAATAACACGTTACACGCACTACTATTCATTTAGATCTGATGATGAGTTCCGGAGACAGACACCGGAACGCGAATTTACAAAGGCTATAGTCACGAGTCAGACTCGTAATCAGTGAGCTTTTGTTTCTGAATATTACTCGACAATACCTAGTCTATCTCAGTAAAAAAATTGACTCAAATAGACTAGCGTTTTGTTTTGATATTTTCAAAGAAAATGCACGGACAAAATCTAGTACCATTTCAGTCACGCGTGGACGAAATCCCATCCATGGTTAATACCCCGACTAAGAGTACCCCGACTCGGATAGGTTAGGTTAGAAGGCTAAAAATATCTCGCCAAAAGCTTAGCTATTCGAGTGATATGTATTATATAGAACTAGATTCTGTCCGTGTATTTTCTTTGAAAATATTAAAACAAAAAGCTAGTCTATTTGAGTCAATTTTTTTACTGAGATAGACTAGGTATTGTCGAGTAATATTCAGAAACAAAAGCTCATTGATTAGAGTCTGGCTCGTGAAGTCGTGACTAAAATAGTATAGCCTTTGTAAATACGCCACCGGAACTCTTTAATACAGCAAATCAACCGCGATTTCTGATATCGCATAAATATGCGTTGTTTGTTTGGAATTAGTGTGGGATAGATACCATAACTAAAAATTTAAAAATAATAACTTTTTTACAAAAAAAAAAAACAACCGACTTCCTTAAAAACACTACAATGTGAAAAATAAGTTTTATTTCGGCAGTCGGTGTCTTAGGATCTGTAACTATTTAAGGTTTTTGCCACAGACCCTAAGACACCGACTGCCGAAATTAAAGTAATTTTTCACATTGTAGTGTTTTTAAGGAGTCGGTTGTTTTTTTTATGTAAAAATGTTTTTGTTATCTATATAACTAAAACGGTCCTAGTTCATCATTTAACTTACAGCTAAGTAATACACACATATTGATAGATAAGGTTTCACATTCCTATGGATGGAATTCAACAATTGCACATGTAAGCGGCTACACCCGTTAGGTAAACACATCCTATTAGGAGAACCATTGGCCTGTCTGCTTGTCTATAGATTAATTATCTAAAACTTACTTTTAGTCTCGCTGGCTTCTTGTTTCCTCTTACAAACTTCTTCTTCTACTACTTCAGTTTTAAACTTTATTAAAGGTATATCATCATCTGAATCAGATTCATAATACTTTGTTGGTGTATTTGCTTCAACTAGATAGCTTTGGTGTAAATTTTCCGGTTCTAGCTCTGTAAGTAGACAAAAACAGTAATGATTAGTACTAGTGTAATATTCATATTTGTTTTATTTAACAATATAATGTGGTTTCGGTTAAATTGAATTAAACTAAACAAAACCAACACTTTGAAGTAGTTCAAAACATTCTTGTTAAATCTCTACACACAAATACTACAAAACAAAGTAGCCTCCCGCGTTTGCACGCTTAGATCTAAAACTAGGCAGCGCATTTAAAAGCAGTTTTCATCAATAGACAGAGTGATTCAAGAAGAAGGTTTATACAAAGTTGATAAGACAGAGGGATTTCCTTTAAACTGCATATACTAGGTACCATTTTCAAGCTCTGTACCAAAAATCAATTAAATAGGAGCAGTAGTTTAGTCGCAAATGATTTTTTAAGTTTTTGCCCCGTCTGAACACGATGTGTCTTTTCTAACAGCTGATTATATCTATGCATAGGTCATTCACCTTAAAACGATAAATCTGAGTACAACCTACGAAGCGTTGTTGCCGTTGTGATGCAAGTCACAAGTACAACGAAATATTTTCGCTAAAAGATAGCAATGCAAATACGGAAGCAATAAACGCACACACTTGCACTTTCATTACGAGAGTGACAGTCATAACAAAACATCCCGCGCCTAAAAGAAAAAGAAATAGGTCACTGTGTTGCTACTGTATCCTTGCGATCGGCGCAGGGTTGGATTTTGTACTAAATTATAGTATTTATACTATAATTTCGCCCTTTGTACTATATACTATCCACATCTTGGGATAGTACGCTTAAATACTATAATTTAAAGTTTGCTTCCGCATGCTTAGTTTTACGTCATATTATGAATATTTCGACCGTGTGTGATCCGAACGAATTCTGATCTTGCGATGTTTTCTGTGCCGATGGCCGGGGATTCCCTGACTATCTCGTTCCTTCCTTCCTTCATTCGAAATTTAATCAAAGTCGTAACAATCGCTTCCGTATTGTTTTGTAAAATAATACGTTTTTAGTATTTTAATTCGGTATGGAAAGTGGCAGTGATAGAGCTGGAGTATCCACCCCAAGAAAAAACGTCTGAGTAGGCGATATGGTAGAAAAACAGAAACAAAAACAGTGAACCTTACCAAGACTAAGATACGAAAGAAAGTGGCAATACAATCCATAGACGCAATTTTATTGTCTTGTGACGCTATCAAAAGCGGTAGCAAAAGTATACTGATTTTATTCCTATTGGGGATATGTTGATGAGATTAAATGCCAAAGATGAAAATAGAACAGTAATATTTAAGAACTAATAAACTTAGAAGAGGAGTAAATTTTAACTTAATTGGTGTTGATTTTAATGACTATTATGTTAAATTAAAAATAATGAAAGTGTACTATATTTTTTTATAAATACTATCCTTTTCAATTTTTTATGCTATCTTTTTCAACGTCCCTAAATCCAACCCTAGATCGGCGTCTTAAAAACTTGTTTTGTCAGTTCGCCGACGCTACTCTTTGCGAAATCCCGCGCCGCTTTTGTTTAGTCGAACTCGCGCGCTGACAATTATTGTGATTTTGTTATTGTGATAGGACACTAAAGAAGTTTAAGATAGACAGTATTTCTTTTTTTATTGTGACAGGACACGTAATTATTATTATCATTTATTCATTTTCTAACATATTAATTATATTTTTAAATATTTTAACAAAAATCTAAAAAAAAAAACATTTAAAAATATAAAAAATAGTAGCCCACCGGTATCGGGAACAGGGTCCAAGCTACCGGCGGTCAGGGCTCCAGAGAGAGGAACCTCCTGACAATGCGAGCCGTGTCCAGAAGTACCGCTTTCTGAATCAAGCCCTTGACCCAGCTGCCCAACGAGAGCCTCTTCAGATGTTGGTCGAGACTCTTGGATATCAAGCCATTGGCTGTGACAACTATCGGCACAATGATCGCTGAGTCCATATCCCACATGTCGACAACCTCGCGAGCCAAGTCAAGATACTTGATTTGTTTATCTTTTTCGGCTTTCACGAGGTTCTCGTCATGCGGGACTGTAATGTCAACAATCATTGTGCGCCGCACTGATCGATCCACCACCACTATATCAGGCTTATTTGCAACAATAGTCCTGTCAGTGATGATGGATCGATCCCAGTACAGTGTGATATGTCCATTTTCGAGAACTGGGTCGGGCACATAACTGTAGTACGGCACTTCCGATTCCACAAGGCTGTATTTCAGAGCAAGTTGCTGGTGGATAATGGCTACAAGGTTGTGTCTATGCAAGTACTCCTCGTTAGCTAGACGAGAACACCCGGAGATAATATGTCTGATGGATTCGCCCGGACGGTGGCATGTCCGACAGATGTCCGTGACCGTGCCGTCTTTAACAATATACCTCCGGTAATTCTTCGTCATCATAACTTCGTCCATAATTGCACAGACAAAACCTTCGGTTTCCCCAAAGAGGTCACCGAAACGCAACCAGGCTACGGACGCTAGTAGATCTACATCGGGTCCATGTAGGGCCCGAAAAAAGCGTCCGTGGAGCTCCTTACTCTGCCATACCTCCATGCGGTCATTAGTGTTAAGCACTACCAGCTTGCGCCAGTTCTCGTTAGCCAAGGAGAGCGGGGTGAGGCCCTTGTCCACCGCGATCACATCTCGATGCATCCCCACGTCGGCTTCAAGGAAATATTCCCTGAGGCTGCATATCTCGCGATTGTGGAGAGTCTTAGCGTTTAAAAAGCCTCGACCTCCACACTTTCGCGGGATATACAGTCTCATTACCGATGAACGTGGGTGATGCATACGATGTGCAGTCAGCAGTGTCCGGACCCTCCTATCTAAGGCATCGAGTTCGGTCTGACTCCATTTGAGTATGCCGAAAGAGTACATCAAAACCGGCATGACCCAACCGTTGAAGGCGCGTACCTTGTTTCCGCCTGACAGAAGACTATTTAATACTTTCTTCAGGCGGCCAAAGAAGCGGTCCTTCAACGATTGCTTCATGTCAGTAACATTGATGCCCAACGCTTCCGACATACCCAAATACTTATAGGTTTCGGATGCTGAGAGGGCTTGAAGGTTTATGGAATCCGAGAGTTGGGTTCCCACGGATTCCACAATCTCTCCTTGCTTTACATGCATGACCGCACATTTGTCCACACCAAATTCCATCCTGATGGCGCTACTGAAGGTTTCAGTTACCTTCAGTAGCTCCATAAGTTGCAAATTGTTGTGGGCAAAGAGTTTAAGGTCATCCATGTACAGGAGGTGAGAAATAACCTGACCTCCTCTCCTCAACCGATAGCCTAAACCTGAATCCTCAAGCAGTGTGCTCAGAGGATTCAAAGCTAGGCAGAACCAAAGCGGACTCAGACTATCACCCTGAAATATGCCTCGCTCGATCCTTATCCTATTATTATTATTATTATTATTATTCTTTTACATTTCTCAGTACCCTAGGGTTCTGGACCTTTGGAAGGCGTACGAGGAGCCGAAGCCAACTCGCAGAGGCCCTTTAGAAAATTTTAAATGATGAGGGAGCACCAACCGACGATTATCCTCGTATGCACTATGCAAGGGCACCCAAGGACAATCCCCGGTTGGAGCAGAACTATTACAGAATATGGAAACAAAGCAAATTAGGCTATGGGTTTGGATGGCTATAGTGGATTGGTAACCGCAACTATGGAAGGACTATGGCCCCTGCCTGATCAATGTTTTGTATACACGGATAAAATGGCAGGGGGTGACTTGCACACTCAATAATGGGCCCCCGGGAAACGTCGCTGGCACGTAGTGACGCAGCGACAAGGGGGCAACACTTCCTGAGGTGCTTGAGAAGTGGAGAGGTATTCCACGGCTTTCAGAACAATCCCAGAGCCCGGAAAATGGTCAAGTCCCTACGAGCACTTACTGGAATACTTCCTTTCCCCGAGCACGTTTGCTCTTGCGAATCTCCACTCAAGCCAGCCAATAAAGGCAAGAATGAGGTGGGAGCTCTGAACCTCGTCAGTGTTCACTCCAGCCGGCCAATAAAGGCAAGCCAGAGATGAGGAACAAGAATTCTCCCAGGAGATCGGGTCCGTGGGGTCGCTACTGCCCAATTATTATTATTATTATTTAGTGTTAGTTTTTTTTTGGTGATTGACTGCTTTTATTGTGATAGGACACGACTGTTCCACGATCACGATCTCCAGACCTCACTCCCATGGATTTCTTTTTGTGGACCCCCACATTACATTCACCATAACCTTTAGCTACTGAGGTGAATTTAATTTCACGTAAACACTGACGTGGGGGCCTCAGAATCCCGTATATGTATGTGCTTATACTTAAAAATCTTTAGGATTTTTAGGGTTTAATTTTTAATAATTAACTTTAGTGAATATATTTAAATTAAATTAAATAATTTTTGTATTATTTATTTGTTTATAATTAACTATTATTTATAAGTTTATAAAACACTTAGATTTTTTTTGGCAAAAATCACACGAGATTATAAATCACAAAGTATTAATTATAATTGTTTAAAAAATCAACCAGTTTACTTACAATCTTAATTTTAATAAGTTTTTCTAGCAAGTGGCAAATCAGTAATTATAATAATATAATAGGAACAAAAAAATTACAGACATCGATTATTACGAATTTCACACAGTCTGGGCAAACTTGCTTTGCACATTTGAAGGCATACATGCTTTTTGCATGCATAACATGTGTGTAGATTTACTTTGAGGTTTCAGAGGACATGTGCGGCATCTTCTTCTTTATTTAGATTCTTCTCCGTCAACTTTTTGACGGTCAGTCAAGGCAAATCCTTTCCCAGCACACATGCCAAACTCAAACGTAGCTCACGTGGTCCCGTGGCAACCTTTTGTTCAAAGCTCGAGTTTTCATTTGGGGTAGCACTAAACTGCGAGCCAATTCTGTCACGAAATTTCCCCTTTCAGTAGTCATATCATGATGTATGTCATATAGCAAGTGGCTATTGACGGTCGACGTGTTCTTTGGGAACATTGTCAACCTGTTCTTCGGCTTCTGACTCACTCTGCGTATCTGACACTGAGTCACGTTCGTGAAGCTGTAAAGGTGTCATCAATATCTTCAGCCTCCGAATCACTGGAGTCTTCACGAACAATCCACGATATCACGACTGTCTCAAAATCGTTGTACCCTGGGTAGGGCCAGGTTCCAGGTTCTTCTATTTTTCGCTACATGTTGGTTGTTGATTACCGAGAGACCGTTTTCTCCCAAACGACGTACTGGGCTCCAAATTGTAAAAGTTTTCAAATAACTGCAAAAAAAGGACTATACCTAAATCAAAACTATGCACAAAAAAGTTACGTAAATACTGCGGTGGGGTCTGAGAGGCCCACGAGAAATTTCAAAATGAATTTACTTACAGAAATTGCGTGCGCAAACACGTACACAACCTTTGACAGACTCGGCGCAACTAAACTCGAAGGTACTAGAAGGTACGCATGTATCGTGCACGAGGGGAGGCAGTAATTCAACAATGTTACTTTTTTAGGGCCTGAGAGGCCCCCACATCAGTAGTTAAAGGTTAAGGGTGAAGTGTATGCCTCAGAGGTAAATACAATTATTGAACTAAAAAATAAGATTATTATAGCATTTCACAAATTAAAGTACTTAGCGACGGACAGTGATTTATTTAGAAAAATAAATAACAATATTCTCTGTCGGTATAATTTGTGCCTTAATGTGAATGGAGGACACATCGAGAATTAAACAATTGAGTTTTTTTGTCGTGATTGTTGTGCGCGTATTTCAAAACCTAACATAAAACCGCCGCCGCCCCGGCCACCCGCTGACACGCCGCGCTCCAGCGCGCGCCGTTGCCGCTCTTACCTAGGTATCTAAGGTCAGTTAAATTTATTTACAAAGGGTGATTGCGTTTTACTCTGATTTGTAAGCTATATAGTACGTTTGAAAAAAAAAAAACATTTTTGGTGCTTTTATTTTTATACCGTATCGAATTAATAATAAACACGTATAGTATACGTAGTGCAAATTAATGCCCCTCTGTCATATCAACTCTGTATATGTAAATAACGCGGGCAAAAGCTAGTAAAAAATAATTTAATCTTAAACTTATTTTAACAAATTATTTGATGATATTATTTGTTCTGAAAAACGTACCATCACTTTGATGCACCTCCATGGGCTCTCTTGGTAACTCTTGTTTGATAGTAATATTGTTGCTTTCTGTTAAGCATTCATCAACTATACTTATGTGCATTATTGGAGATTTAACATACCCACAGTATGAATTTAAGCAGTCTTCGTCTATTAAAAGATTGGGCTGAAAAAGATATTTCTTAGTGTATGAATTTGGAAATTATGCCAGTGATCGCAGTTCCACAAGCCTTGCCAATATACCAAAGTCACTTAAAAAACCTCCACAAGTGAGAACACTTAAAAAGGTCCAATGTAGGGTACATTGGACCTTTTTCAGTTTTGAAGAGTCGGCCGGGCTACCAATACACAAACTACTGTTGCATAGCTCGCACTAACAAGAGAGGACCGTGTTCAAACTGCCACATCCAAGTTTCATACAGAAATTGTAACAGTATTATGTGAAGTATTTAAGGGGCCGTCCATTAATCATGTGATGTTTTTTTAGCATTTTTGAACGCCCCCCCCCCCTCGGTGATACATGGTGAGGTTTAAGACTACCCCCCGTCCCCCTATCTTATATATATAAAAATCTTGTGTCACGATGTATGTTGCCAATAAACTCCGAAACTACTGAACCGATTTCAATCAAATTTCACATGTACCCGTATTTTGGTCTAACTTGAAAGATAGGATAGTTTTTATCTCAATTACTGATCTCAATATTTGCAAATTAAGTGTTTTTTATAGAACAATGTGTGTTCATTGGTTAGTTCTATGAATTCCTAATAGATGGCGTGGGTTTCAATTTCTAGATAATCTTCTTCACATGCTTAGATCTTTTAAACTACGCAAAGGATTTAACACGGTTTTCACCATAGACAGGGTGAATAAAGAGGGAGGTTTGTAAGTATAATACGCGGGCGAAGCCGCTGGAAAAAGCTAGTATCACATGTATTTTTTAGTACCTACAAAGAATCAAATTTGTTTTGTATTTTTTTTAAATACAGGTATAAGTATCATCTAATTAAAAAAGGAAAAAATACACCTGATATATTATTACACCCCTCTCCCTTTGTGATATTTCGGTTTTTTTATGGACCCCTCCCCCCCCCCCCCTTTCGAGCCTCACTTCATTAATGGACAGCTCCTAACATGTAATAAGTTTAAACAAACACACTTTACAAAACTGAACATCATCGTCATTTCAGCTATAAGATGTCCACTGCTGGACATGGGCCTCCCACAATCTGGGAGGGTTTGCTATAATCGTCACGCTTGGCAGGCGGGTTGTCGATCGCAATATGGTGGTCAAATGCAAAGCGAATGCTGCTGCCCATTCTCTAGGAAGTCCCTTTGTCACCTCTACGGCACCCACGGGAAGATATGAGATGGTGCTATTCTGTACGTCCGGCACCACACGTAACCTTTATGTATGGCACCTCACGGAATGTCAAAGTGTACATATCAACATTTAACACCCAGTGGTATGGTTGAAATGCAGACACAATATACAAGGTAAGTTTTTATCCAGTGCGCAAATTTTAACAAATGAAACTTAAACGAGTTATAATAATCATGTAATTTTTATTTTGATATATCTTAGTACAAAAAAATTACGTTATCGTTAACGAAAGATGTCTATATTGAAACTGGTTTTATGGTAACATGCGCGCAGCGCCGGCGCGGCAGCAAAGGTGAACGACCGACCACCTATTCAATCGGTCAAAATTCTAAGAATTTCGAAGTACCTACGCCGGCGCGCGGTTACTGACCTATTAGTACCTATTAAATGTTCGATCGGTCTAAATTCTACGAATTTCGAAGTACCTACGCCGTCGCGCGGTTACTGACCTATTCCAATTGTCGATATCATATTAGGTACGAAATATTTAGGGTGTCCACAGTTTACTGATTTAAGGTCTGATAGAAATTTAAAAAAAAAGTATTTAAAAAAATGGTTGAAATGTGTTATATTACTGATACTGACCCACCAAAATAAAGCGCACTGGTTATAAAATTATCCTGTATATGGTATAAGCTTGAGAATAAAATTAAATATATGTTGGAGAATACCTCACCTCATAATCCTCATTCATCATATCAACTAACTGCTCTTCTGATTCCAGACATTTTCTAAGCAACTGGTAGCTTTGCTTTAATTTAGTGCAGCAGATGAAACAAACAAGAATTGGCCTTCTGTCTTTAGTCACAAACTGCAACAAAATTAATTGACTTACACTATTTTGTTTTTAAGAAGAAAATATTTCAAATCTTACATTTAATTGTAAAGCCCACAGTTGGTGGTCAGTAATGCTTTCTATATTCTTCATACAAAGAAAACATGAGCATTATTTAAAGTTTACTTTCACTGATGTCAGTGATTTCCATTTGGCTTCTTAAGACCTCGAAGATGACTCTCAGACCATAAGTTCACATGAATATATCAAGTCAAGAAAAGGCAAAGCATTTTTTCCAAACAAGCACATAAAAGGCACTTTTGTACCCCAACAATTACATTAAAATAGAATTGATTATAGTTGCCCCTTCCAAAAGAAACTCCACCATTACTATTTTAAAATGTTTGTCAGTATAAAAATTTTATATATATAAGATATGTGAAGACGGTGCACCTAAATTAAAATTACCATACCACAACTGCTAAAAGAAATGAAAATTAAGCAATGAGAGATAAATTAATTACATTCTGACAAATACATGGAGCTCACATATTTACAAACATGGCAAAGGCAAGTATACGAGTTTCCTAACATTTCAACAAGTTACAAAGTCAGTGTATGAGTTATAATGTCGCAAAAAATCTAAGCTATACAATTAAGTAAGCAGTTTGATTGATTCTAGACTGTCCTAAGGAGCAAGACCAGCATGTTTCCAAGCATTTTCTAATCTTTACATGGGTGGTTGTTCAAAATTTGGTTAACTTATGCCCTAATCTTCGACAAAGGTCTTTTTAGATGGTTATCAGTAAATTTCTATACTGTGGGTATAATACGTACTTTGTTGCATCTAAAAGTCAGTCACTTTACTAAGTATTTAAATTCAAGATGTTTTTTTAATCAGTTATCTAGGGACTGACGAGACATAATAGGGACTGACAACAAAGACTGCTAGTGTGTTTAATCACATTTTTATTGCAAAATTCACTTTAACAAAATAAGATAACTTACAGTAGAATTGTCTATCTACAATCTTAAATTTAGTATTGTATATTCAATATACTTAGGTAGACAATCAGTTTTGTGTTGTTGTTGTTTTAGCGTGTTCTTCTTTGGACAGTACTGTTTTATTTATTTATATAACCATTTAGGCATACATATAAATAGACAAAAAGAAAGGAACAGAAAAATATGTACAAAGGTAATGCTTATTTCTATTGAAATCTCTTCCACCATACCTGCAATAGGAGAGAATATACAAAGAAATGTAGACAATGTGTGTAATAGTAGAAGAAAAATAATACTATATTTTAAATATAAACAAACAAAATAAAAATATACATACATACAAACATACATAAATATTTCTAAAATAAATATCACTAAATATATATACTAATAATGTAATAAAAATGAAAACATTCATGAGCAATTATGACAAAGTAAGTGGAGAGATAGTGTTCCAGTTTCCAGTGTGTGTTTTCTTTTTAGGTGCCATATTCTACAACAAATACACATATTTTATTATTAAAACCATGGATAACACAGAATGACCGTCAGTCCCTATTCACTTTTACGACGAGGGCCTGACGGTTTAGGGACTGACGATTCAGAAGAAAACCTATGAATACTCTGTTCGGTTATATATACCACAATAACTAACATAATTTAATGAACAGGGCTTAGGTAATAGGTAGAACGGGCTGGTGTCCGCAACTCCACATCTGAGCGCGTATTTTGCGTACGGGTGGGAAATCGGTTATTCGATCCACCCCAGCTCCTCGAGAAAGGCCAGCAACGCCTTGATGTTGTTGTGGGCTTACAAAACGATACTAAATCGTAAACAATTAAAAATAATTGACTACTATTTAATATAAAAATTGCTTACCGAGGGACTGACAAAATCACTGGAACAAGGTGTGCTCACTCATCTCATGCCGCTGTTACACTGAATGACGAAATAACCAATGCAGGCGAGCGGCATTTGCAGATAACATCATGTTTATACTTTAAAATCAACTGATTTTCATTCCCTTATTCACGATAAAAACTGCGTAATTTCAAAATTCCTAAGCGGCTAGAGCCGGATGGTTAAAGTCACGGACACAAATTTAACTTACATAAATGTAATGTTTTTTCGAAATATTGTTTTTTATTGATGTTATAAGGCAAATAGTCATATTTTTAACTGTCTTAAATAAAATAAAAGTGTATAAATAGAATGTTTTTTCAAATATTGGTGCCCAAACACAAAATTTCGGTAGCGAACAGGGCTAGGGCCTGATATTTTTGGTAGTTGAAAAAGTTTTCTAAAGTATATTTCTAAATTATTTCAAACATTTTTGTAAAACCGGGTGAAAATTTGGCATTTTGTGATTTTTATTGATTATTGTTCTACAACAAATTTGCTACAATTTGACACAATTAACATCTACAGACATTTCTAAGCACATTAAAAAAAAAGGAATTGTTTATTAAAAAGGTCCCAGATGTCAGTAGGTCTTACGAAATGTCGATATTTTCATAATTATGAGGTTGAGTTTTTAAATTTTAATATTCTTTGTATATTGGCAGTACAGTATCAGTTATGTTAGTGATACAATGATGAATATAATATGTTGGGATCTCTGTGGAAAAATCTATGTAACTAACGAGTAGAACATTGTTTTTTTTGGAACCTTAACGTTCAAACTCCATTTTCTCGAAACTAGTTTTTTCAGAATTTCTTCTTTGGATGTCTGTTACAGAAAAAGTATTAGGAAACATTTTTTTTTTTTTTTTTTGTAATTTATGTAATAAAGGGACTTTTTTTTGGCGGGAAGTCAAACGAGGCGGTAATTTTGATTTCGCAAAAAACTCAATAACTAGTTAATTATACGGAAATACCACTAAAATAACTTCCTCGACCTCGAACAACCATGAGTGTCACCAGTGGCGGTGAGGAGCCGCCAGAGAAGGGAGAAAAAAAGAAAAAAAGAAAGTACAACAGCACTCCAAATAATAAGTATCACATACAAACAAAATTATAAAAGACTGTTCATAGAAAACACCAATTCTGAGTATGTAGTATACGTCGAATCAACAGAGCAGGAGAAGATAGGGAATAAAAACCCTATCACGCTCACCAACTTATTATCGGATAATGTTAAAGGAGTATCAGGAGTACATAGAATAAATGCGCACAAAATAGGCATAACATTCAAAAAGGCGGCTGCGGCCAACAATTTTCTGAAGATGGAAGACTTCCTTTGGAGAAATAAATTTAAAGCGTTTATACCATCATATTTGACAGAAAGGATTGGTGTATTGAGGTTTGTGCCCAAAGAACTTTCCAATGAAGAAATATATAAAAATATAGTATGCGACTCTGAAGTTATTTCAATTAGAAGATTCATGCGTAAAGTAGAGGGAAAATTAGTGCCTCTCAATACAGTTGCTGTTACCTTTTCTTCAACATCTTTACCGCAATACGCCTATATACAACTATTTAGATACGAGGTGAAAACATACATACCACCATTATTACAATGTTATAAGTGTCTTAAATTCAATCATTCTGCTAAGACTTGCAGAGGTGAGCAAAACTGCTCTTCTTGTGCTGGTCGTCACTCCTACAAAGAATGCGATGTCGAAGAGATCACATGCATCAACTGCTCAGGTAATCATCTTGCCATTTCAAGAGACTGTCCCATTAAAAAACAAAAAATTGAGGAGAAAAAGGCCAAATTCCTTATGCAGCAATCATATGCCACTGTTGTGAAACCACCCCCTACATTAAATGAGAAATCTTTCCCTGTTTTACCCAAGGTTACTGATAAGACTAAATCCAATGAGACTTTAGATATTAAACAAGTAGCAAATAATGATATTATAATTAACGCAATTGTTAAATCGTTGGTTGCATTAGGAAACAAGAGTGACTCTGATGGACCACTCACACATAAGAAAATAAAAGAAATATTTTTATCAAATTTAATTTAAACATGGATAATTATCTAAATATTTTACAGTATAATATACAGAGTTTACAGAGTAAAAAGAGCCTACTACAAAATTTATTAATTGATAAAAATATAGATGTCTGTCTTCTTAATGAGACTTGGTTCAAAACTAATTCTATAATTCCACATTTTCCAACATATAATTTAATCCACAAAAATTCCATAAATTCTCATAACGGAGTAGCTATTTTGGTGAGCCAACGTTTAAAATACAAAGTAGTTAATACACACTTCTCAGAATCTATTCAAAATTTATGTATCACTATAGAAACACAATTTGGAGCAATGGCTATACTTTGTGTGTACAGCCCTCCAAGTATCAGGTTTGACTCAGTAAAGTTAAAGGATTTAATAAATAAAATACCCAAACCTTGTATAGTTATGGGTGATTTTAACGCTCATAACATAGCCTTTGGATGTCATAGTGATAATAATAGAGGTAGATGCTTATATAATATAATTGATGAATTTGACCTATGTGTTCTGAATGATGGATCACCAACAACTGTTCCTTATCCTAATAGACAAGCTTCAGCGATAGATCTTGCCCTTGTTAGCTCTTCAATAGCTCATTTATGTAACTGGTATGTTCATGACGATCCCATGGGTAGCTATCATCTTCCAACCTTACTTGAGATCAATATTCAACCGTCTATGTATGACACATCACCTCCTGTGGATCAAGAGAAATATATTTATAGCAAGGCAGATTGGGACGAATATTACAGCCTATCAGAAACTTGTTTTTCTCACTTGGACTCAATAAATGATTCCCCTATCAATGCATACAATCATTTTATAGAAACATTAAATGATCTAAGGTATAAAACAATTCCAAAACGTAAATTAGGTGCAAACACAGCTATTAAAAAACCAGTACCATGGTGGAATACAAAATGTAGTGATGCTGTCGAAAAATCAAAAGATGCATTAAAGTATTATTTTTCTCAACCCAATATTGAAAACTGGATAAGGTATAAAAAACTAGATGCAAAAAAGAAAAGAATTCTGAAGGAAGAAAGTTCCTCTTCTTGGCAAAATTTATGTAGTAGCTTTAATAGGTTAACTCCAGTTTCTAGGATATGGGAATACATTAAAAAATTTAAAAAAGTTGGAACAAATCGAAACAAAAACATCAATGATGAGTGGGTTCCAAGTTTTTTAGATAACTTAGCTGATTCTACTGAAATAGACGGCAATAGGCTTGAGTATTTGTTCGAAAATGCTACAGAAAATGATGTAAATGTGTTTCTTAAGAACAATTTCACTGTAGAAGAGTTGAAAACATCTTTAAAGAGCAGGAAAGATACTACACCGGGATTGGATGACATACCTTATATATTAATCAAAAAGTTAAATTTAAATGCACAAAAAACATTACTTAATATTTATAATAAACTATGGGATGAATTCGTAATACCTGAGTCTTGGAAAACACAGTGTGTAATTCCAATATTAAAACCTAATAAACCTGCAAATAGTGCTTCTTCATATAGACCTATTTCTCTATCATCTTGTTTAGGTAAACTCTTTGAAAATATGTTGAAGTTAAGATTAGATTATTTTATTGAATCGCAAAGTTTAATTCCTTCTATACAGTTTGGCTTCAGAAAAGGTAAAAGTTGCTCTGAAAGCCTTGTATCTTTATTATCAGATTTAAGACAGGTTAAATTAAGTCACTCTAATGCAATTTGTGTGTTTTTAGATGTAAAGGGTGCTTTTGACAATGTAAATATAGAAGAACTTATTCAAGTATCTCATGATATTGGTATACCTGGTCATATTCTGAAATGGCTTTATTCTTTTTTAAACAATAGAACTGTATTTGTTAAATATAATAATAAATTGCATGGACCTAGGACTGTCAACAAAGGCACAATGCAAGGGGCAACTTTGTCTCCTTTGCTTTATAACTTGTATACTTCTGAAATATTAAAATATGTAGATGTATCAGGTGTAAATATCCTGCAATTTGCCGATGACTTGCTTTTGTACAGCATAAATCAAAACATAGATATAGCAATGGCTAATATTAATAAGGCTTTGTCTCAATTATACAGCTATTACCATAGTAAACTTAAATTAGAAATAAGTCCAGAAAAAAGTTCAGTTTTAATTATCAGTAAAAATGTAAATATTCATAGCAATGTTAAAATTTCATACAATAATGTAGAAATTCCTGCTGTTAAGCAACATAAATTTCTAGGCGTAATTATTGATGACAAATTAAAATTTGATGAACATATTAAACATATAAGTAACAAAGCACTGAATGGTATTAATCTATTGAGGCATTTAGCAGGATGTTTTTGGGGATCTGACCCCAAAGTTATGAGTATGCTGTACAAAAGTATAGTGAGAAGCCATTTTGATTACAGCAGTCTAGCTTACATGAATGCCAATAGCACCTTGTTACGAAAATTAGATGTAATTCAAAATATGGGACTGAGACTTATTTGTGGTGCTATGCGCTCCACACCTATCAATTCATTAGAAGTTGAAACATGTATACCTCCCTTGTCATTACGAAGGTTGTTGTTAACTGAGAGATTTTTATTAAAAGTCATGGCATCAAATGATAATCCTTTACTTATGAAGCTAACAATACATCCTAAAATCTCACAGTCAATTGCTTCCAATGCCATCTCTGCTTCTTCTTTGGTTGGTGGAACTCTACCTGAAATGCCAATAATATTTGAACATGTGAATAATAATTCAAAAGATATTGTTAAAAATGATATTTGGCCTATATACAAAATTCCTTATAATGGTATTATTAACAGCTTTGCAATCCATTTAGACACAGTGCACAATCATTTTGAATTTTTACAGTTTAAAGACAATAGACCAGAACATTATGTTATATACACAGATGGATCTAAAACAGATCATAATGTAAAAGCCGCTTTTTATGATCCACAGTTGGACTTCACTAAATGCATTAAATTAAACAGAGTGTGTAGCATTTTCACTGCAGAATGCTATGCAATTGATTGTGCACTGCAGCATGTAAATAGTCTTGTAAATAATGTACATAATATTTTGATAGTTACAGACTCTAAAAGTGTTTTATCTGCTCTACATAATGTAAATATTTCTTTTAAGTTAAACTATATTATTTATAATATTAGACTTTTAATCCAAAAACTACTTGACAAGTGTATTAGAGTAGAATTAGTATGGGTACCTTCACACAGTGGCATTCGTGGAAATGAAGTTGCTGACACTGCGGCTCGTTCAGTCCATGATGAGGATCGATCTAAGTTGCTCAAGGTTCCATTCACTGATTATTACAGCCTTTTTAACGAACATAATAGACAGTTATGGAAGGAGTATTGGGACATCACCCTGGAAACGAAAGGCAGATGGTATGCTGGAATACAAAATGAATTACCGATAAAACCTTGGTACCAAAACTTCAAATATATCACAAGAAGAATTATAACTATTATATCACGCATGAGATTGGGACATTGCCTAACACCAGCTCACCTGAATAGGATTCGCATAATTAATAATAGCCAATGTCGTCATTGTGGAGCAGAGGATGCTGATCTGGATCACATTATCTTACAGTGTTCAAGTTTTAACATTCAACGTTTGATCGTGGTCAGTGAATTGAGTGAATTTAATGACAATGACATTGAAAGTGAACGACAAAGTGTTCCCCTCAGTGTTCAGGAATTATTAAAAAATAAGAAATATTTTAGTGTGTTGTCTAAATATATTTGTAATACGGTAGAAAAAATGTAATTTAATTTGTAATTAGAAGTGTATTTGTAATTTAAATTTGTATGAAAACCATCAAGGTTTAACCATGATATCACTGAGATGTACCCACCCAACCCGAAAGGGGGGCAAGTTGGTAGTATAAAGTAATGAAAAATATTGATGTAATTTGTAAAAACAGATTGGAAAAAATATTATTGTTAAAAAAGTGCCTTATTAACATTATTATAAGTAGGTATCTAATAACCATTGTAATGTTACATTCATAGTGTTAAAACCCATCTATGTATACGACTGAAAGACTTGTATCTATGGTCATGAATAAAATATTAAAAAAAAAAAAAAAAAAAAAAAATGTAATAAAGGGACTCTTCTAGATTCTACATCCAGCCTTAACTCAATACCTCCTTATTGTTACCTTTATGCGCGGAACGCCACTTATAGTTAATTTAATTCTTATAAACTTACTGGTACATTAGTCAGCTTCTCATACAGTTTGTGCAAGTTTCTGTTGAAGACTACATACATACGAACATCCTGCACTAAACATATTCTACAAATTGGCAGTTTTTCCATGTCTGAACTGAAAACGTATGACAGGATTCACAGGTGTATCGTAAATTCGAATGCGAATAAAAGCTTGTAAATAACATGAGCTCCGTTGTGGGCCTCGGTAAGATGCTAGCAGCTAGAGACTTAGTTTATTTCTTTATGAGACTCTCTTTTAGTTTCGGTACTTCATTCGCATTGGACCTAGTTTAATTATCACTAAACACCACCTAAATCATAAATAGGTACCGTTTACACATAATTAAAAACACCACGTTTGAAAGCTGTCAAAGATGTCACTAGGCATGGGCAAAAAATATCGATATATCGAAATATCGATATTTTTCCATACAATTATCGATATTATATCGTCGATATTTTTTCCATTTTCTCGAAACTAGTTTTTTCAGAATTTCAACTTTGGATGTCTGTTACAGAAAAAGTATAAGGAAACATTTTTTTTTTTTTGTAATCAGTGTAATAAAGGGACTCTTCTAGATTCTACATCCAGCCTGAACTCAATACCTCCTTATTGTTACCTTTATGCGCGGAACGCCACATATTGGCGATGCAAAGATTATCCGCGCGCCTCTAGCGGCGAAATTTAGAAGTTGTCTAAGAACGACACTTTGCTTTAAAGTTGAGATTAAGTTTGGACATAATCAGATGGATCACGATGACATAAAAAAACCTGTTGCTAATGAAAGCAGAAATACGAAATATTGTTGCGTTCCTCAATGTAGTACTTACGGAGATTCGAGAATAAGTTTTTCCAAAAGACAAAATTATGAAGAAAAATTGGGAGACTGCTCTAAGAATAGGCAAGCCGATTTCATTAGCAATGAGAGTTTGTTCTCATCATTTTCAGGCTTCAAACTATTTTCCAAACAGTAAGTTTAATTATGTTTTAATTATTTTATTGTACTTATATTATATTCACATGTATTTTATAAGTTATTTATTTAGTTTAGGCTAAGGCGAGCTTCTCGTCAGATAACGAGATTTGTTTATTGTTCCAGATTCTAAAAGACAGAATTTGTTTCCTAATGTCGTACCGTCTCAGAATATTCCTAAAAGAAGCTCTCATAGAGAAGTACCACTAGCCCAAAAAATAAAATCAATTGCTCGAGACAATAGGGCTGATATCAGACGCAGGAAAATAGTTGTATCAAAGAAAGATCTTGGACTTGAATGAAAAAATTGACGTTGAGGTTGGATTTATAAATAATTCTTCTCCAGAACGCATTGGTTTTGTGTATCCTGCAGACGCATTAATTACATCGACTATTGACAACATAAAGCCATGACGAGATCCCGCCTCTTTTCGGACCACTTGTGGTTAAACCCCAATTTCTCGATATTTTACTATGAACCCCATACAAGATTGTGACTGTTTCGTAATGTTTACAAGTTTTACTATTCGGTGAATGACACTTATGTAATTTGATTCAGAATAAAACGAGTATCATTCAAATTAAAAACAAGTTTTATTATTTTCGTCCCATTTTTATCATTATAAGTCCCAGAATTTTTTGTGAAAGACATATTTTAATATAAAAATCATTTAATTTTAATCACTATTACACCATAACAACGATTACATAATAAAAACAGTACACTAAGCAGTCAAAGCATAAACAAAAGACGATTCTCTTATCGCGTCTCAAGTGGCCGTTTAGAATGTTTATACAACGTCAACATTCATTCACCTTTGTTTTTTGTGGTCATAAATATGTCACAGTGTGTTCATTTAGTTAGTTCAAGAGTGACGCTACCCTAAGAAATATTTACAAGTGTTCAAAATGAGCAGAAGTCGTAAATATTTCCTGTTAAAAAGATAGGTAAAAAACAGTAGTTTACAACAAGAAAAGAATGTGCTTCACATAAAACGGGTTTAACTTATGAAGTGCACAATTGATTGCAAATGTGAAAATTGTTCCAATAACTTAATTAAATTACCTCTCAATTACACATTATACCATAGCTTTAATCGTTTCTAACAATTAAAGCTAAAAGAAAGGAAATCGGGCGATGACGTCATCGACTTTGGAATGGCGGCCGCGTTAAATAAAAATAGAGGATTGAAATTTTAAAATTGCAATATTTTGTTGCTATAATTGAATTTCTTGCACAACATCGTATATTTATGAATAGTTAATGAAGTTGTCGTAACGTTTCAATAGTATTTCAGCCATTTACGACAAAATATGTATACGAAAAGCCGTCACAAAGAATTTCTACGCCGCCCATTTTTTCACTTCGACAACTTATTTTCGCAAAATATATGCGAAATGTAATAAACTTCATATAACTAATAATTAAATAGAAAGGTCATACACTTTAGTTACGTATTCATGCTTATAAAACCCAAATTCACCAGTCAATCACAGTTTTTTTTTATTGTTTCGTTGAGAGCGTCGGCCCGCGAGTGTGCCAACTTTTATAGTGTGTTTTGCGTCCAACACAGCGCCTCAAAAGTGCCATAATGTCAGTAGCAGTGAAGGACATATAGAAAGCTTTGTCTTCCCTGTTCATTTTAACATAAGAACGAAAGAGATAGGCTACGTAGTTTCATAGATAATCGCAAAACAGTGTGACCACGATCCATCCTCGGTACTACGTAGGGGAGCAATCTAATTGAAATTTTCATCCTCGGTAGTACGGAGGCTACCAGTGAAAGGGATAATTATTGTTTCGTCTAGCAAGAAAACACATAAATCTATTTTTTTTTTTTCGCTTTTGGCAATTGAGCCGATGTCGACTATTCTGCCAGAGTCACGTTTAGACGGTAGCGTAGCGCAAACTGTCGACTTTGTACTTTGTGGTAGGTTTACAGATTCTGTTAGTCGTGAAGTTAGTCGTATTTAAAATTTTAGATTATTGTCGTTTAAAAAAGTTGTTAAAATTTGAATAATTTTGGGGGAGAAGTGAAATAGAAGGGAATGAAAGTTAGTTGGGAGAGGAATGTTACACTTGGAAATTTCTTCATAGAGGTCGAAGGATTTGGTATTCAAGGAGCAGGAGAAAAATATATGGTCCAAAGTACCGTCTGCAAGACCGCATTCACAGAGGGAACTATCCTTAACATGGATCTTTTTCAGAAACACTGGGCTACAACAATGTCCAAGTCGCAATCTGCAAAGCGAGGAAACAGTTCTTTTGGCCAATTTTGGGTACTTAAAAAACCAAGGCTTCGGCTGGATGTCAGGCTGTATGGATGAATAGTAGATACCCTTGACTTTTGAGGACTCATTCCACTTTTTGGTCCATGAGTCGAACAGTTTGGGTTTGGCACCATTTCGCAAATCGTAGTTATGGGCTACGTAGTGCTTTCGATCAACCGGATTTGATGTGGCATACTTTGCTAACGAATCAGCGCACTCGTTGCCAACAATCCCTGAATGACCAGGTATCCAGGCTATCTCGATATCTAAGCCGTTTTGGGAACAGTCAAATAACAAGCTCTTAATATCTAAAATGATTTTACTATGGGTTTTGATTTTACTATTGGTTGAACGGAACGCTTGCGGGTAAAAATGACAGCTGAACTCTTTGGAGCACTTAGAGATAACCCGTGATCAAGGAGCCATTGGTTTAATGAGGATAAAGAGACATTCATTGATAGAGCGGCATCCTGGATGGAATCGCCAGTGACCAGTAAAGCAATATCGTCAGCATACTGAAGGATTTTGCAGTGATAATTTAGGGATGAGGCCAAATTTGCTGTATATATATTATATAATAGGGGACTCAAAACAGAACCTTGAGGTAAACCTCTCCATACTGTTCTTTGTTCAGGGTCAACCCCGGGGATTCTTAATTGAATGACGCGATTGGCACAGATGATACCAATGATACGACAAATCCTAGCCGGGATTTTCAGCTCGTGTAGCTTTTGCCTGAGAACAGGGAGGAGGACTGAATCATATGCAGCTGATTTGTCCACGAAAACTGCCACCACAGACTCATTCCTGCTGAGGGCCAGCCGGACCGCTGACGTGAGGATACCAACACTATCAGCTGTGCCCAGACCTTTCCTGAAGCCGAACTGGGTTGCCGGAAGCAGCCTTCCACTCTCCACCAACCACTCTAAACGGTTTTTAATTAAATGCTCCAGTAGTTTGATGAGTATGGACGATAAAGCGATAGGTCTATATGAGCAATGATCGTTAGGATCTTTGCCAGGTTTTAATAACGGGATGACAACTTGAACCTTCCATTCTGAGGGAATATATCCGGAAGTAAAGCAAAAATTAGCCAAGTCCAAGTAATATTGGAGGGTTTTTGGTCCAGCTTTAACAATAAAAGAGTAGGGGAATCCATCCACCCCTGGGGCAGAGTCTTTAACATGGGATAGTACATTTTTTAACTCTTCCAAGCTAAATGGTCTGTTCATTGGGTCACTAGTATTGCCTATATCACCAACGCTAACACAATTGTCCTCTACACCCGGAACATATGCTGGAGCGATTTTGGAGAAAAACTGGTATCCCAGTTCTTCTGAGAGGATTTTCGAAGAGGTGGGAGCTAAACTATTTCTAAAAAGTTTTATTTTCCACCATACCACTGAAATTGGAGTAGATGGACTCAGCGAAGAGCAAAACCTTGACCAACCCTGTCGTTTTTTTTTCTTAAGTAATTTCCTAGACTTGGCTAATATTCGCTTGAAAGTGATGAAGTTATCCAGGTTCATATCACAGTTAACAGTCTCTTCAGCCTCATTCCTGGCCCTGACAATGTCAGTGCATTCCTTATCCCACCATGGCGGAGAAGGAATTTTGTCGGATTGGGGTTTTTTGGAAGGGAAACAGTCATCTGCTGTAGCAGAAACAGTTGAGGAAAAAGAAGAGAAACATTCCTGGGCATTATCCTCGTTGACTTTTGGGAGGGAAGATACTCTTAGGTCCAAAATTTTGGAATATAAATCCCAATCACCGGAGACAAGTCGGTATTTTAAAAGGGGAGGGGAGACTATTGTAGGAACATGTTTTGAAGGGAATTCGATCATGATGGGATAGTGGTCACTTCCATAGGTCATATCCAAGCGACGCCAAATGAGGAGGCTAGACATATTGGGCGAACAGAATGTCAGGTCTACACAACTATTACTCTGCCCAGGAGCAGACCTGCGTGTGCCACTGCCGTCGTTAATGACACAGAGATCCAGATCGTCCAATATATCCAGCAAGCCAATGCCAAAGTTATCACAAGAATTTGATCCCCAACGATAGTGATGACAGTTAAAATCACCCATAACAAGAATTGGACCACTAACACTGCATAACATATTTCTAATCGCCGAAAGATATTCGAGTTGTGGGTGAGCAATATAAAAAGAGAAAATATTTATATCCTCCGCCTTAACAGCAACAACATTTATGTTGTCACCGATGAAGGGTAGAGGAATCGGGGAAAATGATACTTTGCTATTGATAAGCAAAGCACATCCCCCATATCCATCAGGTCTGTCATTACGAACACAGCTAAAACACGGCATCCTAAAATTACTTTCAGGTAATAGCCATGTCTCAGCTATGCCGCATATTGATGGTTTATATTTGTTTATTAAAAAGGAAAGATCAGGCTTCCTGGGAGTAATACTCCTCGCGTTCCATTGCAGGAATGTCAGGGGATGGAACATTGTGAATGTAATTTAGGATTGAGGTCAATTTTAAGGCAACGTGGTCAGGTAATGATTGAGTAGGGTTTGTCAGAACAGTCATTAACATGTTTGTGATTAATTCTAAAATGTTTTTAGAGCTGTCTGTTTGTGTGAAAGTTATTGGATCGGCGGCTTCCGCTGGGAAGGCGCAGCCATTATTGGAGGGGGAAAATGAATAATCTCTAGTGAGTGCTTGATGAGCTTGCTTATTATAACCTGGAGAAGGGGGGGCACGGGGCTTAGGGTTAGGGAAGACCGTTTTACGGTATGATCTTTGGGTGGCAGGGATTGGGCTTGAGGACTGGGATTGGGACTTATTAATTGTAACCTTGTTACGAGGGGAGAATTTTGAGACATCGGCATATGATCTGGAAACAGGAGGGAAAACCCGACTTGCCTCTGCATATGAAATTGATTTTTCGGCCATCAGGGCTTTGATGCTCTTCTGTCGGCCCAATTCAGGACAAGCATTGTAATTTGCAAAATGGTTACCAGTACAGGAAATGCAGAAACCTAACTCAGGGGTGGTTCCACATCCATCACCTGGATGGTCACCACCACATTTGAAACAACGTGGTTTTGATCTACACAAAGTCCGAGTATGCCCAAACCGACAACAATGGTAACATTGGATTGTTGGGTATGTGTATTTCTCAACTGTAAGAGCTGAGTAAAAACAAAATACCCTTTTAGGAAGAACTTGCCCATCAAAAGTAAGTACGAGTGTCTGCGTCGGCTTCCATTCAGCTATACCAGAAGAGGTAACCTTCCGGCTCATCCTCCTAGCCTTCATGATAGCACCACAACCTTCAGGAACCTTTATGTTTTCGATAATTTCATTTTCCAACCATTCAGTAGGGATACCCCTAACAAGACCCATTCGAGTAATATTGAACTGAGGGATGGAAGCAATATAATTATGTTGAATTAGTAAATTACTCATTAGAAAACTATTTGCATCCTGATGCGAATTGAACTCAACTGATAATTTATTTCTACCAATGCGTTTGACCCCATCGAGGCGTACGTTATTAATGTTATTTTTAGTCAAAAACATACCAAACTTGACCGGTTGTAGCACAGTGCCTGAAGTCTGACCATCCTTAAGGGAAACATGGACAATATATGGCGCGTTATCTCTGGCTGTATAAGTTAGTCTGCCAATAATGTTTTTCGGTACCTTGGGTGGAATCTTTGGAGTAGCAGGAGGGGACACAGCGACTCTCTTCCGATTTGAAGTCTCCGTTTCTGTTTTGGGGTCTTGCGTGATTATTTGGGTGTCATGGGGTAGGGAGACAGTCAAGACAGGAGGAAGATCAAAAAATTCATCAGGGGGGTCGGGATCAGGAGGCTTTTTGGAGTTCATGATGGCGGATGAAGTTTTTTTTAAAAAAAATGGAAAGTCTCGAAAAGTTTCACTCAACTCGGAATCGGTCCACTAGGAATCGGAAAAATTAAAAGAGAAATAGATTTCTTGGAGATTTCAAGATATATTTTCTTAAATTAATTAAATTTTCCCAATTTAGCACAGTCTGTCAGGCTGTCGTATCGTCCGTCAAGTCAAAAACCATAAATCTAATTTATATTGGGTTAATAAATTTTTCCGTGACGTAAATTGTATAGAAAACTGTCAAAGTGTCGTTCTTAAACAGCTTCACAATTTTGACACTTGGGGCGCTAGTTAGAATCTTTGCATCGCCAATAGGTAATTTAATTCTTATAAATAAACTTACTGGTTCATTAGTCAGCTTCTCATACAGTTTGTGCAAGTTTCTGTTGAAGACTACATACATACGAACATTCTGCAGTAAACATATTCTACAAATTGGTAGTTTTTCCATGTTTGAACTGAAAACGTATCACAGGATTCACAGGTGTATCGTAAATTCCAAAGAGATTAAAAGACAAATAGAGAGGCCATCTGAAGAAATGTCAAAGAAAAATTGTGATCCCATGACTCAGAAACGCCATCTAGCATAGTATAGCAAAATTAGAACGGCTATGAAAAACGTTTTTGTACAAAATTTTACTCTCCAGCGTCATTAACGCCATCTAGATTTGAATAGCAAACATTCGAATACAAAAACTTGATTAAGGCTGATTTCATCAATTCTCTGTCGATATAATATATCGATAATATTGAAAAGTGACATTTTTTTCACATTTGAAAAATACCAGACAATTTGGAATGATTACTAGATTCAATGTTTACAAGTTATTTATTTATAAAAATCTTTTTACAGACTAATTACTAAATTATCATTATTATGGGCACTGTCAAGTGAAAAAAAAAAAAAAAATAAGATTGACGTGTAAAAGTTTTTAGACGTGTCAACGTCTAAAAACTTTTACACGTCAATCTTATTTTTTTTTTAAACTAGCTTCTGCCCGCGACTTCGTCCGCGTCAAATTTTTGCTCCCCTGACCTTTCCCGTCGCATCGATTTGCCTGCTCGCTCCTTTTGAGTTATAGTGAGTCAACCTTAAAAGATAGACATATGCTCTTGCCGACTTTTTTTTAGAATTTTTTAAAAGAAACAATTCCGTCATACATGATTTTTGCGTTACTTTAACCGTTTACGCAGCGCACGCAACGGAAACTCAAAAGGAATAAATTTTCCCCGTTTTTGCAACATTTTTCATTACTGCTCCGCTCCTCTTAGTTGTAGCGTGATGTTATATAGCCTATAGCCTCCCTCGATAAATAGGCTACCCAACACAAAAAGAATTTTTCAATTCAGACCAGTAGTTCCTGAGATTAGCGCGTTCAATCAAACAAACAAACAAACAAACTCTTCAGCTTTATAATATTATTATATATTATATAGTAATATATAGTAATATAGTAATAGTTTAGTATATAGTATAGATTACATGAAGTCGGCGTTTCCTAACTGACTACTCTGAGAAGAAATGCCGAAACAAACCCAGAAAAGAGTCTGTGACTTCACAGACTCTTTCACCGATCACTAATGTCAATGTGATAAATTAAAATTAAAGCTTAATTAAAATTAAGGCAAAAGTTAACAAAATTGATTTTATTTGATGGGACCTAAGTTAGGTCCCATCAAATAAAATCAGTTTTGTTAACTTTTAAAAAGGCCTAAAATAGTGGAGCAGACAGATATCAAAAGTCAAGTGAGTAGTGGGAATTTTAGGCAATGTTCTAGTTTACCATACATACACAATGAACGACTACGAAAAATGTATAAACTTCTCTTGTAGTACAAGGTACCGATCCTTATTTTAAAATTGATCGACCCATCTTCCAAAGTAAATGTCTCCGCTTTTAAAATGCTTGGAACATAATTTTGACAAAGCATATGGAAGCCAATTTACTTCTCTACGATCTTTTTGAACAAACTGTATCCACTTTTCACGTTAAACTTTATTTACATTCGGAAACCTAAAATAACAGAAACCAATTTTACGTACGCACATATACAAACAGATAAGAATAGCAAAATACATGTGCATACAAAAGTAATGCTTATTTCTAAAAAAAATATCTTCCAGCATACCTCTGATAGAAGAGAAGATAAAAAGATGTAGTCAGCGTGTGTAAAAGTAAAAGAGAAAATAAAAAAACAGTTCACTTAAAAAAAAAAAAAAAAATATGAGAATAATACTTACATAGGTACATAAACACAAACATAATATATACATACAGAGTTCTAAAATAAATATCTACGTGTGCAAACAGCACTATTGTTGCTAAATTGATATTAAAATTATATATAATATCAACCTAATTAAATATTTTTAATACAGTTGCTCAAAAAGTGGTGTATTGCAGGGACGTATAGCGTTCAGGATGTGGGCTATTACATACTAGTGCTTTTTTTTTACCTTTCCCGAACTCGTGCGTTCTCTTTCCCAACTGTCAAAATAATGTCTATTAAAAAGAAAAACCAACCATGAAGTTTTTACTAAAGAGTTTTTGTGATTCATACAAATACGTATATTTCTAAAAAGAAGCTACTAATTTATTTCAATATCAGATTTAATTGAATGAGTTAGGTTAGGTTTCATTTCATTTCATCTCATTAAATTTCATTTTCATTTCATATCAATAAAAAAAATCTACTGAAGACTAAGCTGTATGGATAGTTCCCTTTGCCTACCAAAATGGGTGAAAAAAAAAAACTCTGCTTATATTATACGGTTGGCGCCATTTTCCAGAAATTTTCTTTGCGAGTTTAGTTGTTTGTTGCACAAAATGAGTAATTTCGACCCTATTTTTTTTGAATTAACACCACCGGAACTCAGTATAATTGCACAAAATGCTTCGGAGAACATTTTACCGGAAAAGTCAAAAAGTCGTTACATATCTACATACGACGAATTTATTGCGTGGAGAGAAGAGAAAAAAGCAAATAGTTTTTCAGAAAATGTTATGTTGGCATACTTCTCCGAACTCTCAGCAAAATTAAAACCGTCTACGTTATGGTCGAGATTTTCGATGATAAAAAGTATGCTGAAAATAAGGAACAACGTGGATATAAGTGAATACCCAAAATTAAATGCTTTCTTAAAACGACAATCAGACGGTTTTACAAGTAAAAAGTCGAAAATATTAACATCCAATGAAGTGGAAAGGTTTTTGAACGAAGCTCCCGATGATCGTTATTTAGCCACAAAGGTAATTTATTAATAAGTACTTATATTTTTCTTTAGTATTCAGTTTACGAAATCGCAAAATACAGTCAAAACATTATTTAAAAAAATATTAATCAAATCCCTTTTTTTGTAGGTTGCTCTGATTTTTGGCGTTGTTGGAGCTTGCCGCAGAGAGGAGTTAGCCAATATTACTTTAAAAGATATTGAAGCCCATGGAAAAATGCTACTAATCAAGATTCCGAACACAAAAAATAAGATACCGAGAAGCTTTGTTGTTGAAGGAGATTTTCTTAGAATAGTGCAAAAATATATGAATCAGCGGTCCCAAAAAGGAAAAACCGACCGTTTTTTTCAAAATTACCAAAAAGGGAAGTGTACAGCTCAAGCAATCGGGATAAACAAATTTGGTAATATGCCAAAAGAAATAGCAACGTTTCTTGGTCTGCCGGATGCTGAGTATTATACTGGGCACAGCTTCAGGAGGACCTCTGCTACATTATTGGCAGATTCAGGAGCCAATTTGACGTCCTTAAAGCGACTAGGAGGTTGGAAATCAGACAAAGTTGCAGAAAGCTATATTGGTGATTCATTAAAAAACAAACTAGAAACTGGGAAAAAAATCACACAATCCATTAATTTAAGGTCCAGTCCGTCTTCTTCACATGTTGAAGAGAACGTTCGTCCATCTACCTTCGTTGATAATGATAATTCATCAGATCCAATTCCATCAACTAGCAAACGCCATTGTATGACAAATATACATGAACAATCATACGAAATTAATAATAGTTTGTCTCAAACAGTAAATATGCAACCTAAAACTTCCCCAGTTACTTTAAAAAACTGTACCAATTTCAATGTACATGTGTACTATAACTTTTATAAGAAATAAATGATTAGTTAGTTGAGTTTATTGTGTTTTTATTATTTTATTAAATTGCTTCATTTTTTCGCAACTGTATTAAAAATAGTCGTTCAGTACACCTGCGGAACCGTCATTGCAACTTGTTCCGACTGTCAACCCTCGCCTTCGGCTGCGCCTCGGCTCGGGTAGACATTTGTCGGAACTCTTTGCAATGACAGCCTTTCCGCACTTGTAATGAAATATACTATATCGATAACAAAGTCGATAAACATCATAACATCTCTGCAAGGCAGTAGTAAAGCTACTCGGCAATAGAGGGCGTTTATTACAAAATTATCGTATGTTCTAGAACCATCAATGAATAATTATTTAATTAAATTACTGAAAAATATTTACGAAAACAAGCCGAAGTTAGGTCCAGACGTTTTACCATAGCGTGATTTGCAATATCGTAAACTTGTCTTGTTAAACGGACACAAATGCGTGTTGACATGCAGACATGCCATCCTAGACTAAACGCCATATGACCACTAGGACACAAGTATTGGATTACGAGTTTGTTCGTTATGTCCCGTCTATATAATTTAATGTCTTTGGTAAATTCGAATGCGAATAAAAGCTTGTAAATAACATGAGCTCCGTTGTGGGCCTCGGTAAGATGCTAGCAGCTAGAGACTTAGTTTATTTCTTTATGAGACACTCTTTTAGTTTCTGTAGTTCATTCGCATTGGATCTGGTTTATTTTTCACTAAACACCACTTTAATCTTATATAGGTACCGTTTACACATAATTAAAAACACCACGTTTGAAAGATGTCATAACTCACAGACGACAGCAGTGTTGCCAGGTCCAATCTGAAAAAAAAACAGAAGAAATGTACACAAAAAATCAGGAAATTAAAAAAAAAAACAGTAGATTTTAACTTTGTCATAGAAAGAAAGAAAACACATTTATACATATCTATATCCGTGCATGTCATTTCAGTCATGATTTCATTCTATTATCCCTCATATGGCTCTATGATCTCCATTTGAAGAGGCTCATTTCATTCCATTTAAAGTTTTATTTTATTTACATCATTGACCATATTCCTTACTTACCCAGGAACCCAGAATCACACACAATATCAGTTTTCTACATCCACACACTTCGCGTCCTTTGCATTTAGCAAGTAATCTTAGAACGAATGTCTCTATTCGATACTTTGACACATCTATTGTTTTTTTTTTTTTGTGAACTGTCAAAGTTCTTATTTACGCAAAAAAATACTTTATTCTAATCCAATTAGAGCTTTGATAGTCCACTGGAGTCCGAAGTACGTAAGTAAACGTAGTAGTAACTGTAGTGGACGAATGGGATGTAGTCAGCACCCTTACTCGCCCTGGGACTTCTCCCACGTTTTTGACGTGCTTCCCTACTTACCTATTGCGCTGGTAAAACACGTCACCACGCACCCCTGAATGCGTAATAACAATACGGTCGACCAAGACCTCGGGAGACTGAACGTGAGGCTGAATTCTGAGAGAAACGGACGAAATAAAACACTTTTCTTCTAGTATTTTTGGTCCATGGACTCCGGCTTGTTCTTCGTTGTGCCTCTTCAACGGCTGAGCTGCGACTAAATGGGCCCGGCCGATCGTGCGTATTTTATAGTCGACGGGGCCGCTTCCCATTACCTTATAGACGACAGTGATTTTTAAGCCCATTTCACTGTTAGTTTTCATCAAGCCGAAGTCTTTGAACCCCTTTATTTTTAATTAATTATCACATAACCCTTACCTACATTTTATATATTTTTACATTTGTTATGTGGTCCCTTCTTATATAAAAACACAATATTGCATGTACATAGTCACAATAAAAACTTTCTAGAACAAAAACTTACAAAGTTTGACTTAGGACAATTGCCACTATCTTTAATCTATAATATCTCTGAATCCTGTGGTCCGATTTTGATAATTTAAACGTTAAAAGTGGTTTTACATCTAATTCTATCGTTAACAACAAAAATAGCAACAATCAGACCAGAAACAAAAAACCTCATTTTCAAGTTACGTAATTATAGAACATCCTTTCGAAATTTTGTACATTTCCTTACAAGATTCACTCAAATTGAAGTTAATTAGATTCTAATAAGAAAACTAAGCATGAAATCTATAAACTAAAACTAATTAGAATCTAATACATAAACTTATAAGCAAGACTTTTCAAAATTATTAAATTCCTTACTAGCTACAAAATTATTCCTTATATTTACATTTTATTATCAAGGCGCTCTCTGCGCTACTTGCACCCACTTACCCAGAGGGGGTCTAAATTTTGATATTTTTAGGAACTTTTGAGACCTTTACTAATTTAAAAATGCTTTCTAACTTACAAAATCATTGTCAGGGTGCACTCCGATACTACTTGCGCCTAGATTCTTAGATTTCGTCGCCGACATTCTCCCCCTCGTGCGTCGCACCATCCTCCAGGCTCGGCGATACTCCCGGCACCAACAACACCACTCTCGAACTGGGTCTTCGTAGAACTCCTCCTCTGGTCTCGACGTCGACGATCCTGACTCGCCCGTCTGGTCCCGGATACACCTGCTGGATTCTGCCGCGTGGCCAGGTACATCTCGGCAGGCTGTGGTCGACGATGAGCACGACGTCTCCGACTCGTAGATCGGTGGGGTTGGTTCTTCCCTTGATCTTCCTGGGCAGCAGGGTAGGTAGGTATTCCCGCAGCCAGCGTTGCCAAAAGTGGTCAGCAAGCCGCTGCGTGGCCTTCCAGGTGGGTCTGCCCACCAGCTCGCTGTCTTCGAAGTTGCCGACTCTTGGTGCGCCACATGACCGCCCAATTAAGAAATGATTAGGCGTTAGCGCTTCTTCTTCAGGATTCTCGGAGAGGTGAGTGAGAGGTCGAGAGTTAACGATGTGCTCGGCCTCTAAGAGGAGGGTGTGGAGTATCTCCTCTCGCGGATGTTTTTCTTTCAGGGTGGTGTCCAGCGCGGTTTTGATCGATCGCACTAGACGCTCCCATGCACCGCCCATATTCGGGGCACCAGGAGGGATGAACTTCCACTGCACGCCGATCTTCTCTGCTTCTGAGATGAGATCTTCTTGTTTCATGGTGTCTTGTGCTTCTTGTAGTTCTTTGTTCGCGCCGACGAAGTTAGTCCCGTTGTCGGTGTAGACAATCTTCGGCATTCCTCTTCTTGCTGCGAATCTCCGTAAGGCCATTATCATGCTGTCGGTGGAGAGTGAAGGGGTGAGTTCTATGTGTACGGCTCTAGTTGTTAAGCACGTAAATAGAGCTCCCCATCTCTTCTCATGGCGTCTTCCTACGGTGATTGTCATCGGGCCGAAGTAGTCAATGCCAGTGCATGTGAAGGGATGTGTACTGTGCATCAGCCTTTCTGAAGGTAGGTTGCCCGTCGGTAATTCTTGCGGTTTAGCTCTTCTCACTTTGCACCATTGACACTGATGTTGCACTGCTCTGATTGCTGATCTTATTCCCAGCACCCAGAAACGCTGTCTCACTTCGTTTATTACTGTTGCGTGATTACCATGGTTGAATCGGCAGTGGAAATCTTCCAGTATAAGTCTCGTGGTCTTGTCCTTACTGTCGAGCACGATGGGTCTCTTGTATTCTCTTGTTACTCCCCGTATCGCGTCGATTCTTCCTTTCAGCCGCAGGAGACCGTCTTCCAGCACTACGTCGAGCTTCTTCAATTTGCTGCTTCCTTCTAATGGTTTTCCTTGTCGCAGACACTTGATATCTTCTTTGAAGCTTCTCTCTTGACTGCCTTTCAGTAGTATGATTTCAGCTTGCTCTAGTAGTTCGGCGTTCAGCGGTATATATTTCCTGTCTGGCACTCTTGAAGATTGATGTCGTTTCTCGACACCTTTAGTTCGTTTTCCTTTCGTCGCTTTCCAGGCGGGATCTTCTCGGCTGACGTTGACCCTCTCCTTTGTTCTGCAGAGTTGTATGAATTGTAACACTCTTGCTGTAGCTCGCCACAGTCTCTTCCAGGACGAGAACCTCTCAGGATCTGGTGATGGATAAGTGGTGCTTGCTGCTGCTACGACGTCTGCTGTCTTCTCTTCACCGGTGGCTTCCTTCTTGAATGTTCTAGGTGCCGGCCAGTGGGCTTCCTCTTTCCTTAGGAAGTCAGGTCCAACGTACCAGCGGTGACAGCAGTCGAAGTGTTCCGGTACGTCGCGCGTCGCATCGTCAGCAGGGTTATGTGCTGTCGGTACCCATCTCCAGTCTTGTGGTTTTGTGAGATCTTCTATCTCTGCTAAGCGATGAGCTACGAACGTCTTGAAGGTTCTCGGGTCCGTCTTGATCCAAGAGAGTACGATGCTGGAGTCTGTCCAGAAGGTCTTCTTTACCACCTTCAGGTCCATTTCTTCTTCCACCGAATGTGCTAGTCTGCTTCCAAGAAGGGCCGCCTGCAGCTCGAGTCTCGGGATCGACACTGGTTTCAGTGGTGTGACACGTACTTTTGCCGCCACTAAGCTGATGTGGTAAGTCCCGTCCCGACCTTGTGTCCTCCAGTAAACTGTTGCCGCGTACGCCATCTCGCTTGCGTCTGTGAAGGTGTGCAGCTCCCCCTCGGTGCCATGTGGCGCTAGACATCTTGGAATCTGAAGGTCTTGAAGCAGCTTCATCTTCTCTAAGTAGGTTCTCCACGCTTCGTATTCCTTGTCTTCTATTTCTTCATCCCAGCCGACGCCGCTTCGCCATATGTTCTGAAGCAGCTTCTTGCCTTGGACGAGAACCGGTGATGCTAATCCCAGTGGATCGAAGGTTGACATTACGGCGCTGGTGACTTCTCTCTTCGTAGGCACCTGGAGCCCTGTAGCTATCTCCTCCGGTGTGTTTCGAAGGTTCGCCCTGAAGCCGATGGAGTCCCTTTCTGTGAACCAGCGCAGTCCTAGTGTCTTCTCTACTTTCTCGCCAAGGTCCACTTCGGTTTTCTCTGCTGTGTCCTTTTTTACGTCTTGCAGCAGCTCAAGTTGGTTTGATGCCCATCCTCTAAGCTCGAAGCCTGCCTTCCGATGTATGTAGTCCACCTGCGCCGTCACTCTTCTGAAGTCTTCTTCTGAATGAAAGCTGTGTAGGTAGTCATCCATATAGTGGTTCAGCTCAATCGCTCTTGCAGCTTCTGGGTATTGTTCCTTGAAGTCCGCTGCGTTTCGGTTCTTGACGTAGATCGCTGTGCTGGGAGATGAAGTTGCGCCGAAGATGACTGATGTCATCCTATACTCCTTCGGTACTATGTCGCGCCGATCCCCTCGCCACAGGAAACGCAGGCTGTCTCTATCTTCTGGTCTGATACGAACTTGCAGGAACATTTCCTTTATGTCGGCTGCCACTGCTAAGGGCCCTTGACGAAACCTGAGCAGTACTCCAAAGAGTGACTGCAGTAGGTCTGGTCCTGGCAGTAGAGCATCGTTGAGGCTTCTTCCCCTGGATTTGGCTGCTGCGTCGAAGACGATCCTTATCTTCTTCTTAAGAGCCGTCCAAAAGGCGGGCGGCGCGCGATGCGGTTTGGCAACGTCGCACAAGATGTTACTAGAATTTAGCGAAATATCGCTATTATTAACGCTATTTAATTACCGGTAAATCCAGTGATATAACGCTACTTTTACCGTTAAATATTTAACAGAACGGAACGAAATGTTTTGGTAGCTTTACCGGTAATTTATTGGTAACGGTAACCGTCCCTGCCCGGCACAGTGAATCGAAAAATAAATACCTACAACAAAGAGGGATGTGCAATACTTAACTTTTATGTCGATATTTCGTTTATATTAATAGTAATAATATTTGTATTTGCGAGCGTGGTTAACTAACAACTAGGAAGGTACCTACTTTAATACTACTTACCCTACGAAATTATCAGGCAGTTTTGGTAAGCAAGTAAAACAAAGTCTTTAAACATTTTAATGATTTATTAATTAGTACTTAGTCTGCGTGTACGAAACTTGCGACGGCCGGAGCGACGGCGGGCGGCGCGACGGCGATGTAATCAAATGCATTAAAACATTAAGCGCTGTGTACGAAACGGGCGACAACGGCGGAGCGGCGCGATCGAGCGATGCACGGGCGGCGGTAGAGCGGTGGCGGCGCGGAGCGACGAGAACAAACTAGTTTGGTTTCGCCGCTAGCGCGGGTACATAGTGCTGCATTTTTATCACAGTAAGTCTGCGGGTACGAAACTTGCGACGGCCGGAGCAACGGCGGGGCGGGGCGTAGCGGCGCGGGGCGAAGAGATAGCGGTGTCTTGCGTGTGTACGAAACAAACTTCCGCGCAGTCGCGCTCACGTAGTATTATTATAACTCTTTTGTTTTTATGGTGTACGTTTTTACTGTCCCATATAGCCGGTTTTGGTAAAATAAAAGATATTAACTCTTCATTGTCAATTTCAATAATTTCCATATTATTAGTCTGCGGGTACGAAACTTGCGACGGGCGGAGCGACGGCGGGGCAGCGCGACGGCGATGTAATCAAATGCATAAAAACATTAAGCGATCATAAAAAGGATCCTTTTCCATTTGAAGACAGATATCTCGTCGAAAAGTGGACGTATCAAGGTTCCTAAAAAACATTTCACAAAAAAAAAACCGACTTCCTCAAAAACACTACAAAGTGAAAAATAACTTTAATTTCGGAAGTCGGTGGCAAAAAACTCAAATACAGATCCTAAGACACCGACTTCGGAAATTAAAGTTATTTTTCACTTTGTAGTGTTTTTGAGGAAGTCGGTTTTTAGTCTAGCGCGGGTACATAGTGCTGCATTTTTATCACAGTAAGTCTGCGGGTACGAAACTTGCGACGGCCGGAGCGACGGCGGGGCGGGGCGGAGCGGCGCGGGGCGAAGAGATAGCGGTGTCTTGCGTGTGTACGAAACAAACTTCCGCGATTCACACAAACAATTCGATTGATCCTAAGGTAACCACCTTAAGGTTACTATCCATGAATTTTGACCTGTTACTGCTCTTGAGAATCGCGAAGATTCACTTTCGGAATTTTGACCTTGGCCTCAAGTTCAATGTCCATGAGGTCAAGGTCAGTGACCTCGGGAAAATCGCGGATCTTTACTTTCCAAATTTGACCTTGTCCTCAAGGTCAATGACCACGAGGTCAAGGTCAGTTGCCTTGGGAAAATCGCGGATCTTGACTTTTGAAATTTTGATCTTGACCTCAAGGTCAACGACCCCAAGGTCAAGGTCAGTCCTTGAGGTGTCCCATGGTGTTCCCCACCCTACCTCTCACACATCCTACCGGGTCCCGAAGGCTTGATTAGGCGATAGATTATGGTGAAATTTTTCTAAGTCTATTTCATAGTGCTCCGTTTCGTATCCACTGACCGAAGGAACGCCCTGGAAGTGGAAAACTCACTCACATCGATCTCCTTGGTAGGAGATTTGTATAGCCAACAAAAGCAGTTTTTTTTAGCAAAATTAGCATTGCGATTTGGTGTGTGGCAGCTCGGCGGTGCGCACAAAATTAACTCTACCTACGTATCTACGAGCGAGCACACACGCGACGCGCGCTGCAACCAATAAGAAAAGAATCACCGTTCCTGACTCCAGTAGCCGCGCGCGCATTCTTATCGCAAGGCGCGCTCTGGCCATCTCAGTCACTTTTAAAGTTAAAACTAAATTAGATTTAGTTTTAAATTTAAATTCTGACATTACTACACTACCATACTAGACAATAAATTGAAATAACAATATGTAGCTAAATAAAAAAAATTAAATAGGTACCTCTACATCAATGTCAAACTCTTCGTCTGAAGTAAATCTTCATTTTCATCGTCTTCTAGAATTCGTATCCATTCTTCAGTAGTCGTCACGATAAATTTCAAAAGGTGCACATATTTATCGACACATGAAGGTAAAACAACATGCATAAGCACAACACTGATGGAAAATTCCAGAAGTCGGCACTCGTTTATGACGTAAGAAGCGGTCGTCTTTATCCGATCGTGGCGCAGGACGTACTCACAAAGTAAGCTTCGAAACATGTAGGCTAGGGATGGGAACCATCAATTCAGTCCCTGGTTTTTCACAAGTAAATTTACTTAATTTCAAAGGAATTAAATTAAATACAAACAATTTTTTGTAAAATATGATTAATTAACAATTGCTGTATTTGTTTTATAGTTAATTAGTCAGTTTAAAGAGAAATATTTTGATTTATGTTTATTTTTCTATCGGTTAATCTTGACATATGTCCCGTCCCTGATGTCGGATTTTTCCGTCATGGGCGATGTACATCAATACAATTTTCTATAAATAATATTAGTAATTCAACTAACTTTGGGACATTATTTTTAGGACTTCTAATTAAGAAACTAAAGTGTATTAAATTGTAAATGATTACCTAATTAACTATTTACCTAATATAAACATATTTTTGATAGAATACAGCGTAATTAAATAAAAAAGCAGCTGAGGTATTTTGGTCGGATATTACGACTCTGGCGAAATGGACCCGAAAATATTTGTCGGATTAATCCGATGTAAGCGGTTAAAAGGTTAAGTAATTTATCTCATAAAACTTACCTATTTTTTCTGCGCACCTTTAAAACAAAAATCTAACTATCTCAAAACTGATATGTTGTGGTTAGTTCTAGTTTGCATAACTACGTCCAATTAATCATTGCTTTTCGTTCCATATACTTTAAATAAAATATAACTCGTTGTATTATTCTTTTATTTAATTTGACCCTATTTAATATTATACTATCATTAAACACCAGTTACAAAGTTGACTAGTTGTTCTAAACAACCTAAAAGCAGACATTAGAACTACAAACGAATAAATCTAATAATAATAAGGTGCATCACTAATCTCGTTCATGACGTCATCCGCTGTCGGGAAGACCCGACTGGCACGACTTCTGACAACTTCCTCGCATGCGAGTAAAGAAAGAAAGAAAGAAGAAAGAAAATACGTTTATTTGCGGTAAACATGACGCACAGTAAACATGACTAGGGCATGAATCTCGGAATCTCGGAATATCGCAATATCGGAATCTCGGAACGTAAGTTCCGGTATTATAATTCCGATACTGAGTGATCCAATATCGATATCAGACAAACTTTTCTATTTGAGTTTTAAATTAAACGTATATTTTAGGTCCATGTGTAGCGCCGTATTCTTGTTGTCAGCTTGCTAAGCATGCGATACAAGAGCTATAATAGTATTGTTTGTCTCGCTCACTTTTAACCTGCGCCTGTACTTCTTGCTTATTCGCACAAACGAACAAAATATACTGTCAGTCAGTTGCGCTCGTAAACCATGTAAGTTCCTGCCGGGGTCGCGTGATTGTTCGAAAGAGATACCGTGACCCTGGCACATGGGCAACTGAAGGAACACGGGTGGGTTTTAGTCAGTAAAAGTCTGACATGCTCCAACGTCGCTATAAAAGATGTAAGTAATTTTTTATTTAATTGTTGTTTTCCAGTTCAGTATAAATTCCTGTGTTAAAATGGTTTTATAATTGTGCTACCTCAAAATAAAACAAATAACGCCAAACATGATTATTTCGTTCGTAGATATTTAGGATGTTAGTTTGTATTATTAGATATATCGTAAAAAGATGATTTCTCCATTCTCTTTTGTGAAATAAAATTGTACCTAAATGAAAGTTACAATTTATTTAATAAGGCAGAACACTAATATAGAGAGAGAGTCATAGAACCAACCTGTAGCAAGTAATATTTAATATTACCTCCTAAAGGTAGGTTTGCTTGTCCGTTCCAGGCCCAGGTACCTAGGTTAGTCAAAGCTTACGTACAGTTATATATTTATATAATACTAGCTTTTGCCCGCGGCTTCGCCCGCATAGATGTCGGAAATTAACGCAGGTATTTTTATAAAATAAAAGTAATTGAATTACTCCTTGTTACATCAGCTATCTGCCAGTGAGAGTCCCGTCAAAATCAGTCCAGCCATTTCAGAGATTAGCCGGAACAAACAGACAGACAGACAGACCGACAGACAGACAGACAAAAATTGTAAAAAATGTTGTTTTGGTATATGTACCGTGTATACATCCATATACACTTAGTAAAAAGTGGTTATTTTAATATTAAAAACAGACACTCCAATTTTATTTATTTGTATAGATAAAACAATTATTTTCTTTGCAGGGCTTTATCAGAAAGACACATATTCAGAATTTCTCAACAAACGCTCATCAAATGTATGGGATCATACGAACTTTAGGTCTTCAGAATCGGGACGCAAAAAATTTAAGAATACGATTAAAAATGATTTTTATTGTGTTCCATTCAACCTCATACCGAATTTGCAATTAAAATATGCAATTTCTAATGAAATTACGAAATTCCGATGTTAATATCGGAATTCCGATATTGAGATCTAATATCGGAAATCAGTATCGGAATTGAAAACCTTCCGATATTACATGCCCTAGATGTGACATTGTGGGGCATTATAAATAATCCTCATATAGTATTTAAATTGTCTTAAGACAATTTAATCAATTTACATAGAATGATAACTCTGATTCTTCGTAACTTGGCAAACTTATGAAATCCAAGTCTTTTTGCTGTCGCAAATTTCTCTTGTCGAACGTTTTTTTGGTGAGGAAGGTCCGACTATATCCTCAGGAGAAGATATAATTATCACTTGTATAATAACGAAAATTGTAATTATGAAAACTACTCGTTATGATGAAATTATTACTATATGATGAAATTATTATAATAAATATTATGCATATTCAGATTCGAATAGAAAAATAATTTTCGAAGTAATAGTAAGGTACTTTTGATAGAATATTTCATAAATTTGAAATATTATTTACCTTACATACCCATCACTAGCTTAGCGTGTCTTGACGACTGTGGCGTGGGGAGGAACACTTTTTTATGGATTTCGATTAGCAATTTTTGATCATTGTTTTTTCATGTCTTTCCACCGCGCGGCCAACTCTTAAAATTTTATGAAATTTTGCCAGGAATTAGTTGTAATTTGTTACAATACGGTGTGTATTGTAACAAATTACAAATCTTTTCCTGAATTTGTTACAAAAAAAAAGTAAGACGCTACGACCAAAAACAGTTGGCCGCTAGAACCGCCACTTGCCGTAGTCATCCCCTCAGAAACGAAATAATGCAGATACGCGAATGATACATCAAAAGAAAGGTCTTAATTTGTTGTGTTTGTTACAAAAATTTAAATCATCAAAACGTAAATATACAAAAAGTTATTTGGTTAATAAGGTTTTTCTGTTGGGGATTTCTTTTCTGTTGCAAATTTCTTGTGAAATTGCGTCTAATTTATTGTTTTTGTTGAAATTAGGAATATTATCCATACTTAAAATTTGGTACACAGATAGTTTAGAGCCTGAGAAAGGACATAGGCTACTTTTTATTCCGGTAGTATGTTCCCGCGGGATAATTTCCGACCTCCACGCGGGCGAAGCCGCTGGCAAAAGCTAGTTAGGAATACAAGATGTCTTGTCAATACAGTGTTGCCAGCTATTATTATTATATTCTTTATTTTCGGACAACAATGATCCAGCGTGTTAGTAAACAATATTACAACTTATTACTAGTGTTAGTAGGTAAAACAAAATTCAGAACAACATAGAATAAACAGTAAAGCTAGTTGTTATTTGCTTTAGAATTGATCCTTTTCTTTAAAAATATGCTGACAGACTTCAGACTTGTAAGGATTTGCCAGTGTGAATACGAATATGGCGTTTTAAATTAGCATTAAGACGAAAACAACGATCACATACTTCACACTGGTAAGGTTTATCACCAATGTGTATACTCATATGGCGTATTAAAGGACCCTTTCGGCTAAAACTACGCTCACAGGTTTCACACTTGTAAGGTTTTTCACCAGTGTGTATACGCATATGATATACTAAATGGCCCTTTTGGTTAAAACTACGCTCACAGGTATCACACTTGTAAGGTTTTTCACCAGTGTGTATCAAAACATGCTGTGTTAAATAACACTTTTGACTAAAACAACGATCACATACTTCACACTTGTAAGGTTTTTCACCAGTGTGTATACGCATATGATATACTAAATAACCCTTTTGGTTAAAACTAAGCTCACAGGTATCACACTTGTAACGTTTTTCACCAGTGTGTATTGTTACATGCTTTGTTAAATTACCCTTTCGATTAAAACAACGATCACATACTTCACACTTGTAAGGTTTTTCACCAGTGTGTATTGTTACATGCTTTGTTAAATTACTCTTTTGATTAAAACAACGATCACATACTTCACACTTGTAAAGTTTTTCACCGGTGCATATGCAATTATGTTTTGTTAAATCATATTTTTTTAGATTAAAACTGCATTTAGACTTGCAAGGTGTTTCACAAGTGTGTGTACGCTGATCACATTTATAGGGCCCTTTGAAATTATCATCAGGTTTAGACGGATATGTTTGAGTTGTACCGTTAACTGTCGAGTATGATCTTTCTTTTGTTATTTGCTTGGTTGTTATTGAATCCTCTAGGATTGTTCTCTGCGTGTCTTGTTTCTGTTTCTTCGCTACGGTCACCCCTGCGATTATAAATCTGGTAAGTACAATGTAGGAAGAAGGTTGACATGCACACGAATAAAAAAATAGCGATTTACACTAAGATACAAAAGGAGGAATTTTTGGTGACAATGAACAGAATTGTAGAGTCATTCGGGGTAACCGTCCGCAGCGGGTAAGTGTGTGAATTGCACATATCTCCTAGACGAGGCGCGGGGGTGGGGTAATAGTTCCGTTCAATCAGAAGCCACAGCGAGAGCAAAAGCGACAAACTCGGACGCCGCACCACGTTTCGTTTTAAATTTATTTGCTAAAAAGTGTTTCTCGGTGTGAAATCGATAATTTTCTGTGTCCTGGAAAACATTGTCACATACGAGATTATTAATTTACTAAGGTAAGTTCATTTTTTTTTAATAAACACATATTTAGCTTGAAAACTATACGCATAACTTTAGATTATGCTGAATATTTTGAACTCAGTTGTCATTTGTTTGAATTTTGGCTACTCGGGTAAAGTGTGCGCGTGCGCACACTTGACCCTTGATTTAGAGGGGACTAATATTATGTTTTTTTTTTACTTTAGTTATTTTTTCGCCTTGATTTTTTTTTCTTTTAATATTTTATTCCATTTATTTTAGTGATTATCACTATGCCTCGAAATTACCAGAGAAAGAAACCAGAACTTGTCTCAGTTACTGAACAACAAATCGAAAGAGCTAAAGTTCTTATTGAGAAAGGGCAAAGCAAAAGAGCTGCTGCAAGTGCTATTGGAATTAGCGAGTCGTGTCTTCGACAACGACTAAAATTAAACAAAGCTGCCACTTCAATGGGCCGGTACAAGCCAACTTTTAACGAAATTCAAGAAACAGAGTTTGTAGCACATTGCAAGCAGATGGATGACAGATATTTTGGGTTCACAATAAACGATTTAAGGCGTTTGGCTTTTGAATACGCCTCTTTGAATCAAATTGAAAATAGGTTCGACAAGTCGGCGAAAATGGCAGGCCGCGACTGGGTTGAATGTTTTTTTGAAACGCCATCCTCAGCTATCTCTTCGACAGTCAGCAGCGACCAGTCTAGCTCGCGCTATCGGATTTAATAAAATTCAAGTAGAGCGATTCTACAAAAACTTGAAAGAATTATACGATAAAAATAAATTTCAACCCAGTCGCATTTACAATATGGATGAGACTGGCATTAGTACAGTACCCAAAAAATACCCGAAGTCATCAATACAAAAGGAAAAAAAAATAGTACCTATCTAAAGTAGTATCAGCTGAAAGGGGGTAAGTAATAGATGATATAACAACAAAATCTCTAATATTAACAACATATTACAACGGAACCTATAATTTTATTTAATATAGCGATTAGTTAATATAATGAACGATTGATATAATTTTAAAATAACTAACTTTTATAAGCATAACATACATTAAATATAACATCGTTTGACATACCACTCAAAACATATAAAACTTATTTGGTCTAATATGAATAGTAACCTAAGTAGATATTAAACATAACTAGTAGTAACTGATTACCACCTGCACTAAGATAAGTCGACGGAGCACCGCTTCGCGGGGCTCCTATATCCGAGTCGGGGTGTTAACCATAATGACGTTTTTTATATATGTTAAACGTTAGACCTAATGATTTTCGATTACATAAACGATATATCAAACAACGTTATAATAATTAAGTTTTAGAATAAATAAATGTTATATGGAAAGAAATTATATCAACAGTTGGTATATCTCACGTTGATTATATCTTATGAACGATAATAAAATGAAATTAGACCAAATGAGTTTATAAGTTATGAGACGCACCCGCTGAAAGGGGTATCACAGTAACAGCTGTTTGCTGTATGAGTGCAAGTGGCCACTATGTTCCACCAGCATTCATATATCCACGTAAAAGACCTCGTGATGATTTGCTAGATGGTGGTCCAACACAAAGTATTTGTATGGTTTCTGACAGTGGTTTTATAAATACCAAGCTTTTTATAAACTGGTTGCATCACTATAAGTATTTTGTTCATCCTACGACGGCAGATCCAGTCTTATTGTTGTTGGATAATCACTCATCTCACATCAGTTTTGAAGCTATAAAGTACGCACGTGAGAACAACATATGTATAACGATACAGGTACTGAAATCCAAAAGAAGCCAAATGAGCAAAATAATGAATCTTCTAACTTTGAACCAAGATCTACAATTTTTAAGGAGCCTTCAGTTGAAGCTCAGGCGATAGCCATATCATCTAAAAATACCGTTGGAAATAGACTAAATGAAGAAGAAACTAATCATGTGGCGATTACACAAATTTCACCTCTTCCACGAATGACAGAAAAAAAACGTGGTCGTAAAGTTGCTATGAAGTCGCAAGTAATTATTGCCCTCCGTATAAGCAAGTTTTAGAAGAAAAGAAGCGTAAAGAAGAGGAAAACAAGAAGCGCAAGACTAAACAGATATCAACATTGTCATTAGACGCTCAACCTTCAACATCAGGTTTCAAATAAAAGACGTGTGCTCCAAAAAATATAAAAAGGCTCAAGTTAAGAAAAAACAAAATCCCTGTTCCTCAAAAACTACTGAAAAGGAATAAATCCTACTGCCAAACAGAAGAGTGGATTCAATGCACACTATGCCTGGATTGGTGGCATGAACTATGCAGCTCCCAGGAAAATGATGTTTTTGTTTGCGATAATTGTTCTGGTGCATAAAGCAATTACTAGCTTAGTCTAACAGGCTTTGACAGAAGTTTCGTAAAAATGCGTTTTGTTTAAATTTAGTATATCAATGGTGTTGATTCGCCATGGGATATGGAGGCAAAGGTCCTCGCCCACATGTGGGAGTGGCGCGAGGAGGCGAAACGCCGGGGCGAAACTCCGCTGCCGCGACAAATCGCGGCACGGCGGACAGAGCTCCGGTGTGATCTCATGGCGACATGGCGGGTACGATTGTCGCAACCCAGTGCTGGGCACGCCACAATTGCGGCGGTAAGTCCCCTCTTTGAGGAGTGGATAGAGAGGCGCCACGGCGTCCTCACCTTCCGCCTGACGCAGGTTCTCACCGGGCATGGGATATATACAAGAATTGCTCGTTTAAAGGTATAAGATAGACAATGACAAAAGAGTAAGTTTACACATTAGATTATTTTGATAATAATTTTAACACCTCCACTTATTAAAATAATCTAAACAACATATAAACTAGGTGTAAGCAAAGCTTAAGCATTCAGCTATTAAACTATGCTTTGAATACCCATACACTTGACAAAATAGTTATGTTTCACATTAATCAATCCTTAAGTCAGTAGGTCTGCAGGTATTTCAGATGTTGGCTGATAAACAATCTTCACAAGTTTGTTAGCTACGGCTTCTCTAACAAAATGATGACGCACATGAATATGTTTTGTTCTCTTGTGATACAATGGATTTTCTGTCAACTTCTGAGCCCCCTGATTATCATTATAAATATCTCAAAATGCGTTTTGCATGCTTCCAATGTATATGAGAATAACTATTATTAAATTGGCTCAAATAAAAATATCTGGGCGAGTTAAAACACTCAGGTACATTAAGCTTCCTATCAATTGTTGATATGGATATTGTTTACAAACATCAACACTTTTCTCCAGTTATAAATTGCTTTCAATTGCAGTGTCAACAATCTTACAGTTTGTCATATTAAATTTACTCAAAATATGATCTACAAACTTCTCTTGATCTAAGGAAATACTGCAATGTTTATATGTTTTTACTCTTATACCCAAACATTATTTTATTTGCCCTAAATCTTTCATTTTAAATTGTGACATTAGTTCAGTTATAATCTCATTTACCATGTTATCACTGTTTGAAAAACTGAAGAAATCATCTACAAATATTGCAATGATGATTTGCTCCTCGTTACATTTTCTAATAAACAAACATGGTTCTAACTTTGATTTAACAAAGTTGGACTTCAATAAACAATCATTAACTCTTTCATTCCAAGCTCTGGCTGATTGTTTCAAACCATAAATTGCACGATTTAATTTAAGTGTACATTTTTCTTTACAACTTAAATTAGGTGGAAGTTGCATGTATACATTTTCATTTATTCCCTTATATTATACATGATTATAATCCCTTTAATTCAGAATTAAATTCTATAACTGTACATATTTGTTAGTAAAGGACTACTTAAACGCTATGTTAGCCTATAAAATAATACAATACAAAGATGTTAGTAACATAAAAACTTAAAAAACTATGTTAGTAGACATTACTAATATATACAGGAGCATGAAGCTGACTTAAGTGCCAGATAAGAGGACAATCCAGTTTGTTGGCAATGACACTCAGGTGACTGTTGTTACTGGCACGCACCCTGCGCATCAAGGACGCTGCTCGCTTGCGTCTGATTGCAGCGAAACTGTCAGTCTGGGAGTCTGCAAACATCCCTGAAGCACTACAGAAGCGTGGCAGCCCCAACAGCATCCTGAATGCATTATTGTACTGGACTCGCAGAGCATTAACGGCTTTTTGAGTAAAGCTAAACCAAAGACTGCACGTGTAAAATACTTGACAGTATGCTTTGAAAAGGGTTATTTTAACTGAACCAGTGCAACGTGAGAACCTTCAGATCAGCATATTACACCTAACCGCCAATGCTCTTCGCTCCCGGTCCACATCTAGATTGTCCTTCAAATCCTCCGTAATAATATACCCCAGATATTGAAACTGACCAACACGGTTTAAGACACAACCACTCAAAAAGATATCTGGGTAGCTCTCAGTGATCTTGTCAGCCATGGTGATCTTGTCATTTAGGTGACCATTTAAGAAAGCAGTAGTTACATCCAAATGAGTCATTTTAAATTAAGTTTTACAATCATAGCGAATAAAAGTCTTAAAGTAGAGTACGACAGTACTGGTGAGTATGTTTCTATATAGTCCACACCTTCTTTTTGAGTAAATCCTTTCGCAACCAGCCTTGCTCTATAACGCACTTTATCATCGCTCTGGAACTTTTTCTTAAAAACCCACTTGCATTGCACGACCCTATCAGCTTCTTTCCTGTCAACAAGTTCCCATGCTCGATTTTCGTCAAAAGCCTTCAGTTCCTCTTCCATCGCCTCCTCCCATTGTTCTTTCTCCGGTCCATTCATTACTGCTTCATAACTGAGTTCTTCACCACATGATTCAAGCTCATCTAAAATAGAAAGGTTTGTCATGCCATATCTTTGTACTGGCTCTATGAGGTTTACCTAGTTCCATTTGGCTTTCTTCTTCTGCGACTAACTCATTATCTGCTTCAGGCACCGACTGATAACAATCGTCTTGGGAACTCGATGAATCACAGATATATGTAGAATCATTTATATCTGTAACTGAAGTTTCTGTTGAAATTTTTTCTACTTTTGAAGTTTCATTTTTCTCTTCTATATTTTCTCCTTCTTTATTTACTATTGTCTGAGCGGTGTTATTGTTTTCCTTCTCTATAATAATCACATCTCTGCTCGTAGTATTCTTTCTAGTTTTTGGATTACCTTTAACATTTTCTGGATACCCAACTAGAATTAATTTGTCAGCCTTTTTATCCCATTTCTGTCTTTGTACTTGGGAACGTGCACCATTAATTTACTGCCAAATATTCTCACATGGCTCAGATCAGGTTTTCTACCTGTCCATCTTTCGAATGGTGTCATCATGCCTAAACTGGCAGCTGGAGTTCTGTTCTTGAGGTATACTGCAGTATTTACTGCTTCACCCCAAAAACTTTTGTCAAGATCTGCTTCAAACAATAAACATCTAGCTCGTTCAACTACAGTTCTGTTGAACCTTTCTGAGAGTCCATTTTGCTCAGGAGTGTGAGGATTGGTCTTCTGATGGATGATACCTGCTTGTTTTAAGCAGCTTTCCATCTCTCGCGAACAAAACTCCCCTCCGTTATCTGTTCTCAATATTCTTATCTTGTTTGATGTTTGATTTTCAACCATACTCTGAAATTCTTTGAAATGCTGGAACACCTGGTTCTTCTCCTTCAGGAAATAGACGAAAGTCATTCTACTGGCATCATCCACAAGCAGAAGAAAATACTTAGACTGACCTATTGATTTGGTCTCCATCGGCCCGCATAAATCTGAGTGTATCACTTAAAATAGTGTACCACTTAAAATAGTGTATCACTTCTATGGTTGGCTGAAGGAAAAGGAAATCGTATATGTTTCCCTTCACAGCATACTTCACAATTCTGGATCCGAATGTCAGCTTTTCCATCAAAGGAAACCCCTTCTACAGCACCGTCTTTCATTTTCTCTAAGGACTTACTGTTAACATGTCCTAGCCTTCTATGCCAGATTCTCATGGCAGAAAACGAATTCTCTAATTTTACTGTTTGTAGCTTGTACACACCGTTGATCAAATTTGCAACACCAATAAGCTCATTTACTTGATTATATATCAAACAAACTTCCTTTCTGAAGACTACTCTGTTGCCATTAGATATAAGTTGGCTTACTGATAGTTAGTTTGTCGTGAGCTTCGGTATGTACAAAACGTTTCTCACAATCACATCATGCTGAGAACCCTTTACGCTTGTTGTTATCTGTGTTTCACCAACAGATACAGGCACAGTCATTTGGTTCGCGACTACTATCTCTCTGTTGTCTTGTACTTGTTTAGTTCGCAGTAAACATTCTCGGTTTGCCGTCATATGTGCACTTGCGCCAGAATCAACATACCAGTCCTTGATGCTAAAATTTCCGTTGTAAAATGCAGCACTATGGGTCGATTCACATCTGACGGAAGATGCGTCAAACGTATCATCGGTTGCGTCTATTCGGTCAAATAGTGTGTTTTCATATCTGACGGAAGATGCGTCGGACGTAATTTTGCATTTCCGTGTTGTATCGTTTTGTATCAAACATTTTCAATGCAAGAAAACTTCGAACGGTCAGTATACAAACGATCTCCGCTAATGTTACGCCTAGTCTGAATGCATCAGTCAATATACGCGTGGCGCGACGGTGCCGCTCTTTCCGTCGGCCGACAATGCGTTGACGGAAATGGAACAGACGCTGTACGCTTGACGCACTAACGCATCATCGGTTAAGTGTGAAAGGTTGAATGTTTTCTCATATAATTGTCTGTTCTGGCGTTACGCGACCGATGATAAGCGACGCATCTTCCGTCAGATGTGAACCGACCCTAAAAGCATTTTGCATTTTCTTTGGTTTCAATTCGGGACATTTGTTCTTATAATGGCCAATTTTCTTGCAATTATAGCATTTTATTTGTTTACTGTCATTTGAACTGACATTTGACGTTGACATTTTTGATGGCTTCATACCGCGATTAGTGTTGCCACTATTCCACCGCTGTTTTGACCAAAATGCAGTGATTTTCTGTAGTACCAACCTCCCATGTCAAGTAACTTTGTCTTTATGACGTCAGCGCTAATGGCGATCCCGGAATGTTCTATAGCAATTATCATAGGTGAAAACTTATCTGGGAGTCCAGCCAAAAGTAATGATCCAATCCACTCTTCTGTGATCTCAAAACCAGTCCCCTTTAATTTCTGCGCCGTTTCGACTACTTGAGATACGTAAGTTGTCATGGAATCGCAGCTTTCAAGGCGTATTGAAATCAATGTTTGAATCAAACTGATTTTCCGTTGGTAACCTGTGTCATCGAATAATTGTTTCAATTTCTTCCACATACCATTCACTGTAGTTTCACTTTTGATATGCGCGTATAACGAGGAGTCAATAGTCATCACGAGTGTCGCTTTGGCTTTCTTCATCTCAGTTTCACTGATTCTCGCTGGTAGGTTTTCCAAGTCAATTCCTTCGAGTACCAAAAAATTATTAGTTGCGAACGCCCAATCGTCGAAATTTTCGCGTCCTTTAAGTTTCGGCACATTGACTAGGTAACCCGACGTCGACATTGCTTACTTTTACACGTAACACACAATTTTTAAAGGTTTTCTTTGCTCTGGGCCCATAACCTGATGAAAAACGCAGTTCTGAGGTTGTTCAAAGACTGTCTATTATTTCTAATAAATTGTCATAGACAATGACAAAAGAGTATGTTTACACATTAGATTATTTTGATAATAATTTTAACAGTACAGACCATATTTTCTCAAAGAACAAACAAACCCTGTTTAGTGTTTAAGGAAATTATTAACACAATCATCCATATTATTATTATTGCGTTGTATTAATAATATTATAATCAACAATTATAATCAATAATAATATTATATTCAGTCCAACGACTATCGGATCAGATGCAGGTCATCCAGCGTAATCATATGCTGGATGACACTGTACTTGATCGCCTTTGAAATGAACTGCTGAGTATCCATGTCATCGCACCTCCGTTGCAGATTGTTGTGGTCCCACCACACTACGTCACAAGTCAAGCTGACGAGGGGAGTGATGACAGGGCTACAAACGTAAGTACCCAGTGCAATGAGGAATTGAGGATTGCTTTGGAGAGTGCGATCCGAGAATATCGGTCTGTGTCACCAGAACTTAGGCCACGTTTACCTCGTTTGCCCATGCATAACAAAAATAGGGCGCTGGTGGCGGCTCTGGATTCGCAGTTGTCAAACTATTTTGATAACTGCGAAGACCTCACTGATACTCATGCAATTCTGTATTGCGCGGCTGTAGCGGCATGTCGTGTAGCTCAAGTCAAATTTGCTAGTGACTCTAGAGCTACACGACCAAAACCAGCCGTACCAGCTTGGCAGTGCGGAATTGAGCGTCGTATTAGTGAGGCCAGAGCGCTCATCGGCAAACTAATCTGCTTCAGGGAGGGCAACACTCGCTCTAGAGTGATGCGCTTTGTGAGACGGGCGTTCTCAGGGACTGATACCAGCCCTCAGGACTATATGTCCCGTGTCACAGAGCGCGTAGACTTCCGGAAGCAGAAAGTGTATGCATGGGCAAGCCGTATTCGTAGGTATAAGCGGCGAGTCGACCGATACACTCAGAATCGCAGCTTCCAGAGTGATGAAAGGTGGGTTTATAGGGCTTGGGAGCGACCGATCCAAGGTGTGGTTGACACGCATCTGCCGGATAATGACGCCATGTGTTATTTTTGGCGCAGTATCTGGTCGGTGCCAGTCAGTCACACCGAAGGTGATTGGGCTAGAGAAGTCGAACGAGCCTGCGATCCTATACCAGAAATGGGGGCTATTACTATCTGCCCCCAAGATGTTGCTCGTGCAATTCGTCCGTTGCCCAACTGGAAGTGGTCCAGGGCCGGATGGGCAGCACAAATTCTGGATAAAATGGTTTGTAGGATCACACGCTCGCTTGGCGGCTCAGTACCAGACTGCTTAGGAGACTGGTTCGCTATCCCAGTTTCTTACAACAGGAGTTACCCACCTGCTCCATAAATCAGGTAGCACCGCGGAACCCAAAAATTATAGGCCGATCACGTGTTTACCGACGGTCTATAAAGTTCTTACATCCATTTTGAGAGCTAAAATTTACAATCATATAGACACTAACTCCATCATGTCCGTCTCTAAAATGGATGTAGGAACGGGTCCCGCGGTACTAAGGAGCTGCTCCTCATTGATATGGCCATTAGCCAACAGGTTCGTCGTTCCCGAAATGATCTATCGACATTTTGGATAGATTACAAGAAGGCCTATGACTCGGTGCCACATACATGGCTCATGAGGGTGCTGGAGTTGTATAAAGTAGATGCAACTCTACGCGCCTTCCTGCAATGGAGAACGGTCCTTCGCTATCCAGGATGTCGAAATATCCAGAGGAATAGCGAGCCGATAAGGATTGAGCGAGGCATATTTCAGGGTGATAGTTTGAGTCCGCTTTGGTTCTGCCTAGCTCTGAATCCTCTAAGCACACTGCTTGAGGATTCAGGTATAGGCTATCATTTGAGAAGAGGTGGTCAGGTTATATCACACCTCCTTTACATGGATGACCTTAAACTCTTTGCCCACAACAATTTGCAACTGATGGAACTACTGAAGGTAACTGAAACTTTCAGTAGCGGCATCAGGATGGAATTTGGTGTGGACAAACATAGCCGCCAATTGACGATCTATTTGGAACAAAATAACGTTCTTCCTGATTTGCAATCTGGTTTCAGAAAACAGCGCAGTACATCTACTGCTTTGCTGGATATTACTGATAACATTTTTCTGCACAAGACAGGGAATGTGCTCATTACTGTTTCTACTTGATTTTTCCCGGGCATTTGACGCAATGAATATCCCACTATTATTATCAAAATTAAATTATTAGGGTTTTATCCTAGCGCTACGCAATGGTTCCGCAGCTACCTAAGTAATAGAGAGCAACTTGTTGAGTTACGTTTGGCTGACGGCACTACCCTTAGATCAACACTCATTTCTGTAGAGCGAGGAGTCCCGCAGGGCTCTATATTGGGTCCTATTCTCTTTATTCTGTACTGTGCGGATATTATAAAATGTCTCCAGAAATGCAAGTACCATATATACGCCGACGATGTCCAACTTTATATATCTTTTCGGCCCGAAGAGTATGATACAGCTATTAAGGACCTTAACGATGATCTTCAAAGAATCACCGCCTGGTCTGAGGAGGACTCCCTGTCGCAAAATCCAATAAAAACTAAATTTCTAGTATTTGGCACAAGGCAGCAACTGGCTCGACTACCTGTGACATTTGATTTGCAACTTATGGGCGAACCAATTGAGCGAGTGTATGAAGCGCGAAATCTAGGTGTTGTGATGGACAAGGACCTTCGTTTTGAGAAACACGTAGCGGACTCGGTTAGAAACTGTTTTTACCGTCTAAAAGTTTTATACAACATGGAGCCATACTTATCGGAAAAACTACGGGAACAGCTAGTTGAAGCTCTGGTTTTATCCAGGTTAAACTACGCTGACACAGTTTACGGCCCGCGCCTATTAGCTCGTACAGACCGCATCCTCCAAAGGGTACAAAATGCCTGTGCTCGGTTTTGTTATAATATCCCTCGCAGACACTTCTGTTCGGTGTGGTAAAATATCAGAAACCGGACTACCTATATAACAAACTAAGTTGGATTACGAGTAGACGGGAATGCGGGAGAAGGCAATGCTCACAACAACTCTCGACTCAGTCTCAGGGTACAGCCGCTTTTAGAGGCAGCTTTCGTTATGCAGCTTCTAAAATATGGAATAACATACCACCACCGATTAAGGTCTATCATGCATTCATTTAATTAATTTATTTATTTTTGCAATCTAATTCAATTTCACACTATAATAATCAAAGGTTCATTGATTCACTTGCATAACTTTTTACAATACAAACAACTACATCTACTAGGTACTAAATTTGAATTATTTACTATATAAATTTCACACTGTTTCGTGTATTCGTAACTGTTTTATTCGACTTATTTCTGTCTCATACAAATTTGCTTAATTTATGAATGCATACATACATCACGTTGCTGTATTTATACATATAAAACTGATTTACATCCGTCACTTCACACTTCAGGTCCAGTAGAAAACCAGCGTCAGGCACTAGTTGTCTGTCTGGCATTATTGCTGAATTGGGCCTTTTTGGCGCAGCCGTGAGGCACACTCTAATACTAGTTTGTCATCGCACCTTACAGTTTTATGTTTGAATTGTTTTTTTTTTTTAATGTTTTATACTCTTTCTAACCTATATATTGTGTGCCTTTTAGTCTGTGCTAAATAAATGTATTTTCTTTCTTTTTTCTTTACAAATTTGCGGTCATGCATGTAAAGCGAGGGGAGATTGTGGAATCCGTGGGAACCCAACTCTCGGATTCCATAAACTTTCGAGCCCTCTCCACATCCGAAACCTATAAGTATTTGGGTATGTCGGAAGCTTTGGGAATCAATGTTACTGAGATGAAGCAATCGTTGAGGGAGCGCTTCTTTGGCCGCCTGAAGAAAGTATTTAATAGTCTTCTATCAGGCGGAAACAAGGTGCGCGCCTTCAACGGTTGGGTCATACTGGTTTTGATGTATTCTTTCGGCATACTCAAATGGACTCAAACCGAACTCGACGCCCTCGATAGGAGGGTCCGTTCGCTGCTGACTGCATATCGAATGCATCACCCACGGTCATCGATAATGAGGCTGTATATCCCGCGAAAGTGTGGAGGTCGAGGCTTTTTAAACGCTAAGACTCTCCACAATCGCGAAATATGCAGTCTCAGGGAATATTTCCGGGAAGCCAACGTGGGGATGCATCGAAATGTGGTCGCGGTGGACAAGGGCCTCACCCCGCTCTCCTTGGCTAACGAGAACTGGCGCAAGCCTGTAGTACTTGACACTAATGACCGCATGGAGGTATGGCAAAGCAAGGAGCTCCAAAGACGCTTTTTCCGGGCCCTACACGGACCCGACGTAGATTTTCTAGCGTCCGTAGCCTGGCTGTGTTTCGGTGATCTCTTTGAAGAAACCGAAGGTTTTGTTTGTGCAATTATGGAGGAAGTTATGATGACGAACAATTACCGGAGATTTATTGTTTAAGACGGCACGGTGGACATCTGTCGGGCATGCCACCGTCCCGGGGAATCAATTAGACACATTATCTCTGGGTGTTCTCGTCTAGCTACCGAAGAGTACTTGCATAGACACAATCTTGTAGCCAGGATTATCCACCAGCAACTTGCTCTGAAATACCGCCTTGTGGAATCAGAAATGCCGTACTACAGGTATGTGCCCGACCCAGTTCTTGAAAATGGCCATATCACACTGTACTGGGATCGATCCATCATCAATGACAAGACTGTTGTTGCAAATAAGCCTGATATAGTGTTGGTGGATCGACTAGAAAGGCGCATAATGATTGTTAACATAACGGTTCCGGATGACGAGAACCTCGTGAAAGCCGAGAAAGATAAACAAATCAAGTATCTTGACTTGGCTCGCGAGGTTCTCGACATGTGAGATGTGGACTCAGCGATCATTGTGCCGATAGTCGTCACAGCCAATGGGTTGATAGCCAAGAGCCTCGACCAACACCTGAAGAGGCTCTCGTTAAACAGTTGGGTCAAGGGTTTGATTCAGAAAGCGGTACTTCTGGACACGGCTCGCATCGCCAGTAGGTTCCTCTCTCTGGAGCCCTGACCGCCGGTAGCTTGGACCCTGTTCCCGATACCGGTGGGCTACTATTTTTTATATTTTTAAATGTTTTTATTTTATATTCTAATATTTAAAAACATAATTTATATGTTTATATACTGAAATAAAGGATAATTATAATGAAACATCAGCGACGAAAACTGGGGACTGGTTGTTGGATAGTTTCTCAAATATTAAATGATAAACCTCTTATGGTGATTTCAAATTATCCGGCACCCGGCCCACCGTGGGAGGAGCAGACGCTGGCACAGGAGAAATATCTCCACCCTTCTCGCCAATCAGCTCGAATCCAGACCTTGGCACGCCGCGGCCAAAGCGCGAAAGCGCGCCGGGGGTGCCGGGATACGCGAGCGTCGCCTACCTTTGCCAACGCGGCGCGCCACTCGCCTCGTTTACCGACTAAGACACCCATGACCGCAGGGTAAGTGCTACTCATTTGCCCCTTGCCTCCCCCACCGATACCACACTCCCTGCCGCCGCTACCGGCACTGCGTCGACGACGACGTCCAGTCAACAAAAGCCGAAGAAAACACCTAGGGGGTACCTACCTCCGCTGGTAGTGGAGAAGATGCCGAACTGGGCCGCCCATTTCCGGGCCATCAGCGCGAAGGTGGGCCGGCCTCCAAATGCTCGGCCATACGGGAGTGGAGTCCGTTTCACTCCCGGTAGCGAGGATGAGTACAGGCTGGTCCAGAGATATCTGATGGGCCTGAAGAAACATAGTGGCGTCTCGTGGTTTGCATATTCGCTGCCAGCAGATAAAAATCAGAAGATTGCCATTAGGGCAATACCGGCGGATACGCATCCCCAGGATATCGAGGAGGAACTCCGGACGATGGGATACCAGCCGGAGTACGTGCGTCACATTAAGGGCGCACAAGGACGACGCGGCTGCGTATTCCACGCAATTCTGAAAAAGACTCCAGACGTCCGGGCTATATATGACACCACTTTGTTCATGAACATGCGTGGTGTCAAAATAGAGGGTTGCCGTGGCAAAAGCGAACCCACACAGTGCCACCGGTGCCAACGTTTCCGACATAGCTCGCAGCAGTCTCACCGCCCGCTCGCTTGTGTGCGGGGCGGCGAGGAGCACGCGGCACGAGACTGCCCACGCCCGCGGGAGGAGCCGGCCACCTGCGTCAACTGCGGTGGCCCGCACCCCGCGTGCAACATAAAGTGCCCGGTGTTCCAAGCGGAGATGAGGAACAAGCGAGCGGGGACCGCCGCCATCACAGCAACCACACGCCGGCCCCAAGCGGCCGCCGAGAGGCCACATGTGGAAGCTGAGGCCCAATGCATAACTCTCATGGCAGCGGCCAACGGGTCGTCACAAAGAACACATGCCACCTCCTCGAGGCGGAGGAAGAAGAGACGCGGGGGCAAAGGTAAGGGTAAGAAACCCAAACCCCCGGCGACCCAGGAAGAAATCCCAAAGGCCGACCCTGCCTCTAACCGGGCGCAGGCTGAACAAGTTGAACCTGTAGCTACCGCCGGCAGAGTACCGCGGCAAACCGCAAAACTATCAAAGTTCCGGAAAACCAACTACAGATGGCGCCACCGGCGCTAAAGCCGTTTCAAACACAAAACCAGAATTTACAGCCTGCGCCATTAAGCTATTAATGGACCTTATAAAGGCCATAAGGCAGGGGCAGGATATAGAGACGGTCATCCTTGATGGCCTGGCCATTTTACTATTTATCATGGCTAGGCCATTGAGAATTATCCACTGGAATGCCCGCGGCCTACGGAACAAGGTCGGCCCCTCCGCCATCTCCGCGGGAGCAGGACATAGACGTGGCGCTCATAAACGAGACGCTCCTGGGACCAAAAGATAGGTTACGGTTCCTTGGTTACCTCGCTTATAGAAAGGATGAAAGGTCGGCTCACATGAGGTACCGGGGTCTGGTGGTACTAGTGAGGCGAAGAGTCGTCCATCAGGAGCTCCCCTTGACAACGCTCAGCTCATTTTACGCGCTGGGTGTCCAGGGGAATGTAGGCGGCGAGGACGCTAGGAGCTGCTATAAACCGCCCGGAGTTCATCTAGATCACTCAGAGCTCCGGGCGCTACTGAACAAAGCCCAGCACGCCACAATCCTCGCCGGTGATCTAAACTGCAAGCACCCAGCGTGGAATTCATCAAATAGGAAGGTTTATATGTATAATACGCGGGCGAAGCCGCTGGCAAAAGCTAGTTGGTAAAGCGTCAATGCTTTTACCAATATAAAATAATAAACCTTAAAATTATGAGTCGGCGCGCGCTTTGAGTGATCCTTGTTCATTGATTTTTCAGCACCGACTCAAAATTTTAAGGTTTATTATTTTATGCTTTTCAGTTTTTCGGCGGTTTAATTTTTTGTTAAAAAGTTTTTATTTTATGATTTTTTGTGGTTTTAATGTACTAATAATACAAGGTATATACCCTATCCAACAATAAAATAACTATCAAAATCGGACTACTCTGTACAAAGTTATGCGTGTTTATACGTTACAATCAGTGAGTGAACAATCAATCATCCCCTGTTTTCCAACCCTTAGGGTACGATTTTGTTTTCGAAATTTATATGGGACCACCTTGGGAGTATACCCTTTCCAATAGAAGAAGAATTGTTACAATCGGATCACTATGTAAAAAGTTATGCGTGGTCATACATAAAAAATAAAAATAAATATACGCGTCGAATTGAGAACCTCCTCCGTTTTTAAATAACAATATTTTAGGATTCTCACATAGAACATAATAGTTTATCATTTCAAATTAAATATTTTAGTTTCTCAGTTGATGAATCCTCGCACCAATATTTCTTATCGCAACGAACATGTATCGAAACGTTCTTGAGTATTCTCGCAACATTGCCGATAGATGGCGTTAGCGGGGGAAAAAAGGGAGTCCAATGTACGCCACCCGCGCTTCGATGAAGCGAGCGCGTCACTCCGTCATTAAAAATTCCATTTTTGGTGAGATCTTGAAGATATTCGTAAAATAAATAGACCTACATCTGTGCTTCATTGAGGACTTATAGTGCAGTATTGATTTTTTGGAATTTGAACCATTCTACCGGTGGATTTATCAAGATTGAGCTAGCCGGCCGGCAGCATAACCACGCCAATACGAGCACAAGAACGAGCACTGGATCTCTGGATTGTTAAGGTATGTGGTTGCGTTGCAATTTTTAATTCCTTTATATTGGTTTCACGAGGATTCATCAAATGTGGAAATTTTAGGCTCCCGCCATTACTTATATTCTTAATTTCAAATTGAGATTAGTTCCTAAAAGCAATCTCGTAGAAGGTGTAAGCTATTAACACGCCCATCACCACTTGTTAGCGCCATCTATTTTTATTTGTTAAACTATTACGCAAGATGTCAAGCTAGTCCCTTTCCCGCCAATCAACATCGTGCACCTCACAAACGAGTGTCGCCGTCTTTATCGCTCGCTTGAGAAAGACATTATAACGGTTCAAAAATGGATTCCGTCGTGATCGCGTGATCGCAACTCCGCTGTCATTTTTTTTATCGCAGAACGATATAATTTAAATATTATAAGTTCATAGCAGTCCCGCTGTTTCTCTAGTGGTGTATCTGTGGCTTCGACGGTTGAACTGAAGTGCTGTGTAGTGCCTCTGCACTTTGCCGACACGTGGCATCTGAAGACTCCGGAGTAGAGCTGCTGGTAGATCGAGCGGCTTCACCAGGAGGTAGGTGCGCGATTCCTTCACCCCTAACCCTAGGCGCGACACTTGCGTTCATCAGTTTTTCGGTCCGCGTCGAAGGTACCTAATTTCGCCTTCCGTCGGAGCCCCACCATTATTGTGGTCCTTCGAACCGTATTGATACAGTTTCCGCCCCTTTTAGGTCACCTAATAGGAGATTTAGTGTTAAAACCCGCCGTTTTTAGGTTTTCGTTAGCCTAGGAAAAATACCGACGCCATTACGCTCGCTGTGTACCGCGAAGGTATTTATTTCATTTTGTTACCGCTTAACACTAAATACTTATTTTCTCGCTGTTATACTAATATTTCATCTTATTATTCGCTGTAATATTCATATTCTCAGTGGTGTTCGCGAAATTAGGTTCTATTTCGATAATTTTCGCTGAGATTTACCTTTTTAGAAGTACCCACTTGTACTTTTATATTATTCGCAAACTCACAAATAAATTATTTTGTATACCTTCAATTTAAAATTCTCATTTCATAATGAAGAAAGCTATTAAGTCTGGTAGTACGGAGTTTTCGTTGTTGGCGTTGGAAGCCAAACGGAATGCTTTATTCGAGTGTTTACAGTCTGCCTACGATTTATCTACAGACATAGGCACGGGAGATGATGCAAAAGAGGCTTTTCTGGACGCTAGCTCAAACATTGACGCTATTCGTTCCGAATTTCATGAAGTTATGGATCAGTATAATAACTGTTTACTGACAGCTGATCCCACCGCGCGCGCTGATTACAAGGCGCTGGTTTCGTTTGAACAGTTATATAGTCGCTTAAAACGTTTGGTTGCTTCTACCAATGCAGACGTCGTTCCGTCCATCTTAGAGAAAAAATCTTCTATCATTAAGTTACCGCCGATTGAATTAATGAGTTTTAACGTTGACATTCGTTCATGGCCATTGTTTTATTCAAATTATAAATCCGCTGTTCATGAAAATCCATCTCTCTCGGATCATCAAAAATTACATTATTTACAGGGCAAATTGACCGGTAAAGCGCTAGCCGCATGCGCCGGCATTGTACCTACCGCTGAGAATTACGAACTCATTTTCAATACGCTAGTGAATAGGTATGAAGACAAACGCACACTAGCGGCCACTTATTTAAAACAGATCATAGATTTTAAACCGTTAACTTCCGTGACTTCCGATAATTTGGACATTTTTAATGATAAGTTTGTTAACGCCGTCCGTGCCTTACAACATTTAAAAATCCCAGATTTATTGAATTTAATTTTCGTACAAATAGCTATTACCAAGTTAGACAGTGAAACTGTTCGTAACTTTGAAAACAGTCAGGATCAGTCTGATATTCCTTTGTTTGATGATTTAGTCGATTTCGTTAATAAACAGAGTAAAATATTGTATCGCACTCACGCTTTAACAGCCGGCGCGCAAGTACATAATTCCGCAAAATCAGCTGATCGCTCCCGCAGTTCTAATGATAATAAAAAACCGCAGTCCCCCCGCGTTATAACACGTATGTAAGCACGGTCGAATCCTATTCAACAGATAAATGTTTGTGTACTAATGTCACACATCAACACTTATTTAAATGTCCTGATTTTCATAAATCAACTCCGTATGAACACTTACAGGTTGTTAGGAAAATTAACGGTTGCGTTAATTGTTTAAGTATTAAACATAAAATATCGAGTTGTCAATCTGCATCTGGCTGTAGAACGTGTAAACAACGTCACCATTCACTATTACATTTTACTCGGGATTCGAACCCACAGACCGCGGAAGCGGCGAGTACCACTATGCCTGCGCCGCAGCGCGAGGCGCCCGATCCGGTGACGTCAACGCAAGCGAGCGCTGCTGTCGTCCCTTTAGCGCCCGTGCCCGCGTCCGAGCCGGTGCGCTCCGCCGCGCAGCCTGGTGTGGCTTTGTGTTCGATGTCCGTTGACGCTCCGCGTTCTGTTTCCTCTAATGCCGCTTGCAGCGAGACGCCGCAATGTAATTCGCATACTACTGTTTTACTCGCGACTGCGCAAGTCGTGGCGTACGATAATACTGGACGTGAACATTTAATAAGAATTTTACTTGATTCCGCGTCGCAAAGTCACTTCATTACTAGGGAATGTTGTGAACGTTTGCGTTTACGTCAAAACAATACACGGTCTACGACTGTAAGAGGTTTTGGAGGCACAGAGAGGACGTCGTTCGGGACAGTAAATTTACGTATATTTTCACGCTTTAATAAAAATATCCGATTTGATATTGACTCGTTAGTAGTTGATCAAATTACGGACAACTTACCTTCCGCTTTTGTTGATATTAAGGCCCTACCTTACTCGAATAAACTTCAGTTCGCTGATGATAGTTTCGCTATTCCAAGTAAAATTGATATTTTAATTGGAGCATCGCTGTTTCCGCATTTACTTTTGCCTGACGTGGTTCCTGGTGGCCCGTCAGTGCCCGCCGCTGTCAATACGGTGTTAGGCTACGTACTCATGGGGGTCGTACCTACACTCAGTAACCGCCCAGCATGTGTCACATCGTGCTACGCCATAGTCCCTTCGCCTATGGATAACAATTTGATTTCCCGCTTCTGGGAACTTGAAGAAGTTCCTGGCCCGCCCGTTCAGCATCCTGCTGATGCTGAATGTGAATATTTTTATCATTCAACTACGCAACGGGACCCAGTTACTGGTCGCGATACCGTGGGGCTACCGTTTGATAAGGATGTGTTCACACTGGGTGACTCATTCAATATCGCTCGTAGACGTTTTTTATGCTTAGAGAAGAAGCTTGAAGCTTCACCTGAGCTACGCGCCGCTTATGACGAAGTTTTAAATGATTACCTTTCTAAAGGTTTTATCTCACCCGTCTCAGTTCTTCCGCATGAAACTGCAGATGTGTACCCTACTTATATAATCCCACATCATGGGGTTCTCCGCCCAGACAAGTCTTCGTCTAGGTTGCGTCCCGTGCTGGATGGCAGCTGCAAAACATCGTCCGGTGTTTCGTTAAATGATTTGCTGCACAGTGGGCCCAACCTACAGGGTAATTTATTCAAAAATATTTTAAATTTTCGTCTACACTCTGTAGCGATGACCGCTGATTGTAAACAAATGTTTTTACAAATTATGATTCGCGAATCTAATCGACGTTATCAGAGAATTCTTTATCGTTTTAATCCTAACGACCCGCTTCGCTTATATGAATTTAGTAGAGTTTGTTTTGGCTTAAAGTCCAGTCCTTTTTTTTTTTTCAGGATGGGAAATCATCAAATGACTTCTCCCGCTCTGGGCGGAGCGGGAGGGCGTGTCAGACTTTTACTGACTAAAACCCACCCGTGTTCCATCAGTTGCCCATGTGCCAGGGCCACGGTATCTCCATCGAACAATCACGCGACCCCGGCAGGCATCGGTCCTAGTAGACCCCTTCACTGCTGCTGACATCTCTTTGAGGCGCGCGTGGAACACTACCCGCCGTCGACCCGAGCCTGGTCCTTACCGGGCGGCGAGCTACCCATTGCTCGCCACCCGCAAGCTCGCGCCTACAGTGGCCGGGAGTCCGCAATCGACTCCCGACGCCCGGGGCGTCTCCTCCTGCGGCGGCTAGGGACGTGAGGGCGCCGAGACTGCCACTCCCTCACGCGCCCCGCCTCCTCCTTCGCGAGCATTACTGCTTCGCAGAAGGAGGTGACGGCTTCCCATTCCCTCTCGCTCCGTACCATGGCTCGCACCAGGGCCGGACGCGAGAGGTCGCCGCCGCCGATCGCCTCCACGAGGACACGGCGGTGCTCCGCCCAGCAGGGCACACCTCCACCGTATGCTCCACCGTGTCCTCCAGCCGATCCTCGCAATGGAAACACCCGGACGTATCCTCCCACTTTATTCTGAACAGGAACGCACCGAAGCACCCATGCCCGGTGAGAACCTGCATCAGGCGGAAGGTGAGGACGCCGTGACGCCTCTCTATCCACTCCTCAAAGAGGGGACTTACCGCCGCAATTGTGGCGTGCCCAAAAGTCCAGTCCTTACCACGCTCTGCGCACTGTGCAGCAACTCATCGCTGACGATGGCGCTGAGCATCCCCGCGCTGCTGCCGTCGCCTCCTCGTGCCTGTATATGGATGATGTTGCATTTTCTGTCAATACCGAAGACGAGGCGATGGACACCGCTAAATTGCTCTTTTTAAGGGCGCTCAATGGGACATTGTGAAGTGGAACAGTAATTCAAAGTCTGTTCTTAATGAACTTCCCGCCTCTCATAAGGTGAGACTGAGGTTGAATTTGACAAAAACGCTGTCCATAAAATCTTGGGTCTTCGCTGGTCTATAGACCAAGATATTTTCTATTTTAAAATCAACCCGCCAAGTTCGAATATCGCGTGCACTAAGCAAGGGGTAGGGGGGTGTAAGGGGGAGCACATAACAACCGGACTCCCCAAATGTCAACCTCACCTGCACGCGGTACACCCTGCCACTGACAGACGAGGCGCTGGCGACCGACTGATGGCGGTATAACCATCCAACAAGCCAACTTAAATTCTCCAGAGCGATGACGGGCAGCAGCGTCATTGCTGCGAAAGGATTGGCTCTGCGGTCACCAACCCGCTTGCCCAGCGTGGTGACTACGGGCATTAAACCTCCACATGATTAAAGTGCCAATACAACGGCCCCCAGTTCCCGGTGGTCCTGCTATTCCTGGTCAAGGTAGCGGTCATGGTAACGGCGGGACGGGGGGTGCGAAGAATCCCCGGGTTACGGCAGGCTACCAACGACGACTACATCTGGCTACGTATAATGGACGTTCGATGAGGCTGGATCATCACCTTGCCGAACTTGAGGTAGAGTTAGGTCGCATTAACTGGCACATACTGGGGTTATCGGAAATCCGAAGACAGGGGGAGGATACGGTAACCTTGGAGTCAGGCCACCTATTCTACTTCCGCGAAGGTGATCAGCTCTCCCAAGGCGGTGTCGGCTTTCTGGTCAACAAAGAACTCACTAGCAGCGTTGTAGAAATCAGTAGTGTGTCGACACGGGTAGCGTACCTTGTACTGAAACTCACTGACAGGTACTACCTGAAAGTGATACAGGTTTATGCGCCGACCTCGACATACTCTGACGAGACAGCCGAGGCCATGTACGAAGATATTGCCAAGGCAATACACAGTACAACAAAGGCCCACTACAACGTTGTTATGGGAGACTTCAATGCCAAGGTGGGAGTACAAGAACGCGGCGAATTGAAAGTCGGACCATTCGGCTTGGGGTGCAGGAATCACAGGGGGCAAATGCTGGTCAACTTCCTAGAGTCGCAGGGGCTTTTCATGATGAACTCGTTCTTTGAAAAGAAACCCCAGAGGAAGTGGACCTGGCAGAGCCCTGATAACGTGACGAGGAACGAGATAGACTTCATCATGACGGATAAAAAGCATATATTTAGAGATGTGTCCGTGATCAGCAGGTTTAATACCGGAAGCGATCACAGACTTGTACGAGGCACTCTAAATATAAATTTTCGTGCTGAGAGAATCCGCATGATGAGGCCTACCCTCCAACCTACGCAGCTCCAAGCCGCTTTGGGATCCGAAAAGTTCCAACTGGAACTTCAAAATCGATTCGCCCTGCTGGAAACCATAGGCACTGTCGACGAGAAGTCCGATGAGGTGGTCAAAGCGCTATGCGACGTATCCCGCAAACTTTTCCCGTCGCAGCGAAAAAGTAAGGTGTCGAAACTTTCCTCGGAAACTCTCGGACTTATGAAGGAAAGACGAGAGTTGCCATCCACGCAGCCGTCTTCGTCAGATAAGAGGACCTTAAACCTAAAAATCAGGAAGCTCACACGACGTGACCTTCGGTGCTCCAACACTCGTAACATTAAGGTTACGATTGAGCAGAACCGAGGGTCGAAAGTGTTCGCTCAGCAATTAGGGAGGTCCCATTTGACGAAACTAAGAACTGCGGATGGCAGAATCGTGACTTCGAAGTTCGAGATACTCGAGGAAGTTGAGAACTTCTACGGGCACCTTTACTCATCGCGGACGGGGAAACCAGCGGGACATAGTGAAGATGACCATCGAGCCGAACTAACGCGCCACTACACGGAGGACATCCCGGATGTCGACCAGTGCGAGATTAGGGCGGCTCTCGAGCAGCTTAAGAACAATAAGGCACCTGGGGATGACGGAATAACGACAGAGCTCCTTAAAGCGGGAGGGGCACCAGTCCTGAGAGAGCTCGCAAGTCTCTTCACCTCCGTCATCCTAGAGGGTACAACGCCTGAAGCGTGGAGCAGGGGTGTGGTGGTTCTGTTCTTCAAAAAGGGTGACAAAACCTTGCTGAAGAATTATAGACCCATCTCACTCCTGAGCCACGTGTACAAGCTGTTTTCGAGGGTCGTCACGAACCGTCTCGCCAGAAGACTTGACGAGTTCCAGCCACCAGAACAAGCCGGTTTTCGAAAAGGCCTCAGCACCGTAGACCACATCCATACTGTTCGGCAAATTGTACAGAAGACCGAGGAGTACAATCAGCCGCTGTGTATGGCATTTGTGGACTACGACAAAGCCTTCGACTCAATCGAAATTTGGGCAGTTCTGGCCTCTCTGCAACGATGTCGAATTGATTGGAGATATATCGAGGTGATGAGGTGCTTGTATGACGCTGCAACGATGACTGTCCAGATCCAGGATACGAAAACCAGCCCAATCCAACTGCTCAGGGGGGTGAGACAGGGGGATGTGATATCACCGAAACTGTTCACCAATGCGCTGGAGGACGTATTTAAGACGCTGGACTGGACTGGACAGGGGATCAACGTTAACGGCGAGTACATCTCACACCTTCGTTTTGCCGACGACATCGTCATAATGGCAGAGACGCTGGGACAGTTAGACCAGATGCTGCATAGCCTAAATGGAGCCTCTCGGCGGGTAGGCCTCGGCATGAACTTTGACAAGACGAAAGTCATGTACAATTCGCATGTCTTGCCGAGTCCAATCCGCATCGAGGGGTCGCTTCTCGAGGTTGTGAAGGAGCATGTCTACCTAGGGCAAGTCATCCAGCTTGGTAGACACAACTTCGAAAAAGAAGCTGACAGGAGGATCCAGTTGGGTTGGGCAGCGTTTGGAAAACTTCGTCAAGTCTTCTCGTCGCCGATACCGCAATGTTTGAAAACCAAGGTTTTCAACCAGTGCGTCCTACCCGTTATGACATACGGTGCCGAAACGTGGACACTGACAGTGGGGCTAGTCCACAAATTTAAGGTCGCTCAGCGGGCTATGGAGCGGGCTATGCTCGGAGTTTCTTTGAAGGATAAAATCAGGAATGAAGTTATCCGGAAAAGAACTGGAGTTACCGACATAGCTTGCAGAGTAAGCAGGCTAAAGTGGCAGTGGGCTGGCCATGTCTGTCGAAGGACCGATGGCCGATGGAGCAGACGAGTCCTGGAGTGGAGACCGCGTATCGGCAAACGTAGTGTAGGACGCCCCCCAGCTAGATGGACCGACGACCTCAAAAAGGTGGCTGGGACAGACTGGATGCGGAAGGCGGAGGACAGGATGTTGTGGCGCAGCATGGGAGAGGCCTATGTCCAGCAGTGGACTGCTATAGGCTGAGTTGATTGTGCACTAAGCGCACCATACTGTCAACCGTCGCGAGACTGTGGAATATCATGGGATTCGTCGCTCCTTCTATTTTAGTAGCTAAACTTCTTATTAAGCAGTTGTGGCAGTTGAAGGTGGATTGGGACGTCCCTGCTCCTACTCATATTGTCAAGGCTTGGCAACAATTTACTTCAGAGTTACCAGCCCTAAACGAAATTAAAATACCGCGTTGTTTAGAAGTGAAGAACGACTGTAAATTGACATTGGTCGGGTTCGCTGACGCCAGTGGCGAAGCTTATGGTGGCGTAGTATACCTACTAGTTGGCTCTGCCTCCGGCAATATTGTCCGCTTTTTATGTTCCAAGTCAAAGACCGCGCCTTCTTCGCCCATTACGATTGCTCGTATGGAACTTTGTGCAGCACTTTTGCTGTCAAAATTGCTTCGGACTGTTCTTGAGACTTATGACAACCGTTTTGCAATTAAAATTTACGCCTTTACCGATTCGATAACTTTTATCACGTTGCAGGGGTTGAGAACCCGGCAGACTGCCTGTCACGTGGTGTCTCTCCTGCTAAGTTAAAAGACCACCCTCTGTGGTCCCAAGGGCCCACCTGGCTAACATTACATCCGTCGCAGTGGCCTATTACTGAAGGTACGGAACCGCTCACGTTGGACGAGATACCTGAACAAAAGAAACTCGTTCACGCTGTTTTAATTCCCGCTGACGATTCTTATGTTTATGATACTCTTTGCCGCCTTTCGTCATGGAGTAAAATACTCCGTACGATTGTTTACATTTATAGATTCGCTAATTTGTTACCACGTCGCGATTCAGTACATATAACCGCAGCTGATTTGAGTTTTGCAGAAAACAAATTGCTGAAACTAATCCAAAATAAACGTTTCAATAAAGAAATTTTAAATTTAAAACTCAACACGCAGGTTTCATCATCTCTTAATAAATGAAGACCGTTTTTACATAACGATTTAATCAGAGTTGGTGGACGTCTCACCCATTCTGATCTAAGTTACTCACAGCAGCACCCGGTACTTCTGCCAAGCCATGATTTTTTTGTTAACTTATTAATTGAATATTATCATAAGAAATATTTACACGCTGGGCCTGAACAGCTCATGTCACTATTACGGCTGAAATACTGGATACTGGTACCGATTCCCTTGTTCACAAACTAAACTAAATTTAAGTTCAGTGCATCTTTTTCTTTGTATTTCATTAAGAAGAGGACAAAAGAAAAATGTTAGTTTAGTCCTGTCAAATTAATCAGCGCCTGTCACTACTCCATACAAGTTTAGACGTGATTAAAAACTTGCCTACTAAAATTACGTCAATTTACGTCAAACGCTGATTAATTTGACAGGACTAAACTAAAATGTATCTTCTGTCCTTTCCATAATGAAATAGAAAGAAAAAGATGCACTGAACTTAAATTTAGTTTAGTTTGTGAATAAGGGAATCGGCACCACTGTCTGCTCGTCGTGCTATTCGTAAGGTAGTTCACGATTGTAATATTTGTTTCCGCGCTCGACCGCGTCCCGTCTTTCCGCTCATGGCTGACTTACCGGACTATCGGACGCGTCAGGTTATTAAGCCGTTTACTCACACGGGCTGTGATTACGCAGGTCCTATATCTTACACTCCCTTCGCCGTCGGGGTGCAAAGGCTATGAAAGCATATTTTTGCGTGTTCACTTGTCTCACAACTCGCGCGCTACATATTGAAGTAGCCACTGATCTTAGCACCGCCAGTTTTTTAGCTGCACTTAAACGGTTCTTGTCTCGCAGGGGCCCTGTCCAAGTAATGCACTCGGACAGAGGCACTAATTTTGTAGGCCCTAATTCTTATTTACGCAACTTATATAAATTTCTTAATAATGTCGAGTTCCGCTCTCGCTTCGAAGAAGAGCTTGCTGAAAACCGTATCACATGGAAGTTTAACTGTCCGGCCGCCCCACATTTTGGCGGATGTTGGGAGAGTATGGTGAAGGTCGTCAAGACGCACCTTTTCAAGGTCATCGGTCAACAGCTTCTCTCTTACGAAGAGCTAGTTACAGTGCTCGTTCAGATCGAGTGTTTGTTAAATTCTCGGCCTCTTACGGTTCTGAGTGCCGATCCCGCAGAACCTACCGCGTTAACGCCAGGTCATTTTTTGCATACCGCTCCTTTACTCTCATTGCCCGCGCCTGAAGTAGAATCAGATAATCTCAACTTGCTTCAGAGACATTCTCTGCTTGATAAATTAGTGCAATCTTTTTGGAAAAGATGGAGAATGGAATATTTACATAGTTTACAAACCCGAGAGAAATGGAATACTCCGTCTGTGCCAATCAAGCCTGGCACGGTTGTTGTTATTATAACTGACAATTCACCTCCTTTATCGTGGCCATTAGCGATAGTAGAGAAGATTCTTCCTTCCAAGGATGGTATAACGCGTGTAGTTTCTGTAAGAACAGCTAAAGGTACATACGTGCGTCCGGTCGTACGTTTGTGCTCATTACCTACGCAATAAGATTGTTATTTTTTTTTGTAACCACAGTAGTTTAAGTGCTAGCAGTTAGTTAGTTTAAGATTGTCGCAGTTTATCTTATATAAATTGCAGTTTCAATATTATATTTTCGCAGTTCTTTATTACATTTTATGATTGGATTTAAAGGTGACCCTTTAAAAGGGGGAGGAAATGTTAGCGCCATCTATTTTTATTTGTTAAACTATTACGCAAGATGTCATGCTAGTCCCTTTCCCGCCAATCAACATCGTGCACCTCACAAACGAGTGTCGCCGTCTTTATCGCTCGCTCGAGAAAGACATTATAACAGTTCAAATATGGATTCCGTCGTGATCGCGTGATCGCAACTCCGCTGTCTTCTTTTTTATCGCAGAACGATATAATTTAAATATTATAAGTTCATAGCAGTCCCGCTGTTTCTCTAGTGGTGTATCTGTGGCTTCGACGGTTGAACTGAAGTGCTGTGTAGTGCCTCTGGACTTTGCCGACACGTGGCATCTGAAGACTCCGGAGCAGAGCTGCTGGTAGATCGAGCGGCTTCACGAGGAGGCAGGTGCACGATTCCTTCACCCCTAACCCTAGGCGCGACACTTGCGTTCATCAGTTTTTCGGTCCGCGTCGAAGGTACCTAATTTCGCCTTCCGTCGGAGCCCCACCAGCACTAGTTGTTCATAATTTATTTTAATTTGTCTCCTATTCGCAATCTTATTTCTATATTTTTAGAGCATCACTTTTAAATTTTCTTTTTTGCAGTCAGGTTAAGAATTTTTATTGTTTTTGGAACGAAGTTTCTTATGGCGCGTTGCGAAAGGGGGCTAGAGACGGAATTAAGAGAAAAAGTTGTAACGATACTTTTTAACCGACTTAAAAAAGGAGGTTTCTCCATTAGACTGTTTATATTTTGTTTTGGAGCGGAGAGAGAGAGAAAGGGAGGAAGGGAGGAGGAGAGAGAGAGGGAGGGAGAGATGGCGATAGAGAGGGAGAGAGAGGGAGAGAGAGTGGGAGAGAGGGAGGGAGAGAGAGCGAGCGAGAGGGGTGAGAGAGAGGGAGAAAGAGGGGGTAGAGAGGGGGAGGAGAAAGAGGGAGAGGTAGAGAGGGAGAGCGGGAGAGAGAGAGAGCGAGGGAGGGAGATAGAGGGAGAGAGAGGGAGAGAGAGAGGGAGAATATTTTTGTTGAGTGTATACAGGTTTTTTGTACATAATAAATAATAAAAAATAATAACAATAATGAATCCTGGAAAGGAACTTCGTTCCATCCGGGTGTCCCTTGACACCTCACAAGTTTTGTTTTTGTTTGTAATTCAGTAAAAAAAAATAATCTTAGTATATAGTTAAGATCTACCTGTTATTTTAGTATTATACTGTAATACATTTCAACAAAAGGTAAAAATTGTTCATGAAATAAATAAATTTCACAGCATGGATCATACTGGGATTGGTTTGGCACAAAATATAATTTTATCAACATTCCTATAGAATCTCACGAAGTGGAATAATTGCATTGTGTGATCCGATCGGAATAAGCCACTCCCGAGAACTAATTATAATCATGTGATATCGCGGCAGTTAAGTGTATTATTCATCATACCTACAATCGGCGATGTAGGTGTACATACATACACCTCTGTTCCTGACCGACGGTGATACAGATGTGATGATGAGTTATCAATGCTTAACCTATTGAGTGCCATGCGGATTGGTTACCGCACGCGGAATAGACCCGCATACGTGATTGTTACAATCATGCTACCTAGTTGTCACTGCTTGTGGTAGCGTCGGGGCACAAAACCAGCGAGGGGGTAATGACCTTAGCGTTATACTTGTCGATGAGTGCTGCTTATAGGACTAGTTGTCCTGCTAGCTATGGTTTTGTTATTAGAAATTATAACTACAACGGTCCTAGTTCATCATTACACTTACAGATAAGTATAACAGCCTCACATATTGATAGATCAGGTTTCACATTCCTATGGATGGAATTCAACATTTGCACATGTAAGCAGCTACACCCTGTTAGAATGAATAACAAAATGTGTCTGGCCAGCTGCAGCGGCATGACCATGTTTTTTTCTTATGTCATCCATACTAATATTATAAATGCGAAAGTGTGTATGTCTGTTTGTCCGTCTTTCACGGCAAAACGGAGCGACGAATTGACGTGATTTTATAAGTGGAGATAGTTGAAGGGGTAGAGAGTGACATAAGCTACTATTTGTCTCTTTCTAACCCCCCACTTCCCTAAAATGGGGGGTGGAACACGCTAATCTCTGGAACTACTGGTTCGAATTGAAAAAATCTTTTTGAGTCAGGTAGCCTATTTATTGAGGAAGGCTATAAAATATGGCTATATAACATCACGCTACGATCAAAAGGAGCGGAGCAGCAACAAAAAAAAAGACGAATACTGGCAGGCTGCGATGCGACGGGGTCAGGGGAGCAAATATTTGACGCGGACGAAGTCACGGGCAGAAGCTAGTTTTTAAATAAAAACGCTCAGTTGTTGTCCAACCATCTTGTGTTTCACTATAGGTTATGGACCGCTCACGCAAGTAAAAGTATTTTTTGGTGGACATATAGTGCAAAAAATGTCGTCAAATCTCATTGCAAGTATTGCAAGGCTGAGAGGTAGAGAAAACTATGAAGATTGGGCGTTTACTGTGGAGAACTACCTCATATTAGAAGATATGGAAAATTGCATCACGACCGGAGGCGATCCCAATAACGCAAAAGCGAAAGTCAAGATAGTTTTAACTATAGATCCTAGTTTGTTCGTGCACTTCAAGTGCGAATCAACTGCAATGGGACTCTGGCAGAAGCTGTTAGGTAAAAACATCCTATTAGGAGAACCATTGGCCTGTCTGCTTGTCTATAGATTAATTATCTAAAACTTACTTTTAGTCTCGCTGGCTTCTTGTTTCCTCTTACATACTTCTTCTTCTACCACTTCAGTTTTAAACTTCATTAAAGGTATATCATCATCTGAATCTGATTCATAATACTTTGTTGGTGTATTTGTTTCAACTAGATAGTTATGGTGTAAATTTTTCAGTTCTAGCTCTGTAAGTAGACAAAAAAAAGTCCAGATTAGAACTAGTTTAATATATGTATTATTATACAATATAATTGTAGGCGAAGCCCAATAAAACAAGCTATAGTTAATAAAGAAACATAGGTAAAATGTTTCTTTGTTGTTGTGGGCGAAGCCCAATGAGACTAGCTAACTTTTAACACTAACATCTCCTCGCTATTGTATAAAGTAACTCCGGTATAGCCTCTGTAAAATACCTAAACAAATACCTATACTGTTATTTAATAAAAGTAGTAGATTTCCATGAAGATACTTACATAAATACCAATGCATGTTTATAATCACGTGTATTACCATTGTCTTAACCTTTTAAATGCTAATTAACCTGTAATTACCTGTAAAAATAACTTGTTGGAGTCTAATAAAATTAGTCTGTAATGCCTGTGTCATGTTTGTTTAACACTAATTAGCCTGCGGTTACCTAACTCATTGATTGTAAAGCACTAATTAGCTGTAATTAGGTATGAATATACCTAAAATATCTTATGTAGTTCGTACATGATTGTGAAAGTAGCGTATGTTCCACTAAGATGCCATATAGATAGTCCAATAAGAAGTCTTGTTAATCCAATAAGAAATCAGAGACCTTGAACTCGCTTACACGTGTTTTGAAATTCTCGACAAGTCGAAACCTGTCCCTTTGGGAAAGTCCATTTTTCTCGCTCTCAATTGGCGGAGCGGCTAAAAAGTAAAGAAATGTATACGCTACTTGCAGTAGGCAACAAAAGTTATAAAAGGGCCGAGCGTCTATTTTTGGATTAGTATTTTTACAAGTTTACGCGAATCACCAAGTTACCACGTAGTGTTTGTGCAGTAGGTAAGTGGCTACGCTGTCCACTGCTTAGTCGCGATGTACACCATATCTAGTTAGCCAGTCTTCAAGTATAATGTAGCTAGGATTTAATTGTGTGTACTGCTTATTCTGATTGTATTTTATATTGTGTGCTGTGTACTATTTCTACAACCATTTGTGTGATTTCTGTTTAATTTCTGTGTACCAAATATAACTCAATTATTACGACATTCTGACTGGTTTAATTTCACTCTTTCGTCAAGGGAACACCGTCACCCCCGCCTACAACATCTGACTCCCGTTTTATTAACAATAATGTGGTTTCGGTTACGTTGAATTAATCAAAATACTATCAAAACTTTGAAGTAGTTCAATACATTCTTGTTTAATCTCTACATAGTATAAAACAATGTCGCCTCCTGCGTTTGTACGCTTGGATCTTTTTAACTAAAGCAGCGGATTTTAATGCAATTTTCATCAATAGACGCGTGACGAGTGATTCAAGAAGAAGGTTTATATGTATAATACGCGGGTAAAAGCTAGTCACAATTATTTAATCTTTAACCTATTTTACGAATTATTTATTTATAATATTATTACGTAAATCGTAAAATCTAGAAACATCGTGCTAACTCCATCTCAGAAAGGGACAACGTTACGTAGATCGAAAAGTCTAGAAACGTCAAGCTAATTCCATCTAAGGATGGGGCAGTGTTCGAAATTACTAGAAACGACACGCTAACGCCACCTGTTATCGAGTAGTGTTTGCTGCCAGGCTAGGCCCCCATAAGGTTTTTAATTATTATGTGGAAGCGTGATAATCGTGGGGCTCTAGAGACAAGAGTGGCGAGCGAAACTAGTCCGCCGTACGCGGAGCAGACAATCAAATCAAACACTTACAATACAACAAAAGAACGCGAGCGGTAGACGAACACCTGCTCTGGTGCCTACCTGGAGTTATGTATGTAAGTGAGTGTATATGTATCGTGTTGTGACGTTATGAGTAAGTATTCTCAGGAACAATCCGCAACAATCCGCCAGATGTTTTCATGGCACGCGGCTTCAAGGTCACTTTCACTTAACCTTCAAACTAACACAGGTATTTCCAACAAACAAAACCCGTATTATTACATCAAAGGGGGCTTATTTACAATCAATACAATTGAGTCATGACCTATTGTCCACCAAAACGACCGGTTCTAAGGGATTACTTTACAAAAAGGTCGCACGCGCAATTTGGACCGGCTTCCCTTTTCAAGAACAAAATCCAAGAGAAGTGTCAAGTGTCAAAGTCAAAACTGACAAGTCAGATGTCACTCCGTTCGGGCGCGTTCCGTTAGGCGCATAGAGTAAACAAATCGAACGGGACTAAACAAGTAGCAAGTACTACACGAAATTGTACGTAGACGCTACCGCCATCTATTGTCGAATAGTGGGATTAAGAGCCCTCTCACAAAATTTGAACGCTCGAGTTTAGGTAAAAGACGGCAATCTTATGTATGTGTGCATAGCTATCCACACATGCACAATACAAACAGTGTAACGCGAGTGTTGAGCCGGTCTAAACAATCTTGAGCCGTTAGAATTATAATGCTGTATTTAGATATTTATGAAAATATTTATTTTTATTTATCCAGTCTAATAAAGATTTCTAGACTAATAAAAAAACCGGCCAAGTGCGAGTCGGACTCGCGCACCGAGGGTTCCGTACAAACCTGTAGGTATCCTCGGTTTATGCATAAGGTTTATGTTTATGAAATCAAATGTTTTTTTTTTTATATTTGAGTTGATTGAATTAAAGGTAAATTGCGGTTTACGGTTTATGACGTATTAAAAAAAAACCACTTACTGGATCTCGTTCAAACCAATTTTCGGTGGAAGTTTATATAGTTATGTACATCATATATTTTTTTTAGATTTATCATTCTCTTATTTTAGAAGTTACGGGAGGGGGACACACATTTTACCACTTTGGAAGTGTCTCTCGCGCAAACTATTCAGTTTAGAAAAAAATGTTATTAGAAACCTCAATACCATTTTTAAAGACCTATTCATTAGATACCCCACACACATGGGTTTGATGAAAAAAAAATTTTTGAGTTTCAGTTGTAAGTATGGGAAACCGCAAAATTTACTGTTTTTTTTTTCTATTTTAGTGTGAAAATCTTAATGCGGTTCACAGAATACATCTACTTACCAAGTTTCAACGGCATAGCTCTTATAGTTTCAGAGAAAAGTGGCTGTGACATACGGACGGACGGACGGACGGACAGACAGACAGACAGACAGACAGACAGACAGACGGACAGACAGACATGACGAATCTATAAGGGTTCCGTTTTTTGCCATTTGGCAACGGAACCCTAAAAATACAACTATATGTTATGTAAAGAATACAATAAAAAAAAAATTAAAACAATTACATATTGGTGCCGATTCTGTTGTACACCGAACTAAACTAACAAAACTATCTCTAAAATTGCTTACTTTTAGCTATGAGAATTGTTACGCTATTCTGCAAGAAATAATCTCTTAAAAAATATTTTGACACGACTAAAATCAAATTTGACAATCGCGACTCAACGTGGTATTTTTAGGGTTCCGTTGCCAAATGGCAAAAACGGAACCATTATAGATTCGTCATGTCTGTCTGTCTGTCTGTCCGTACGTCACAGCCACTTTTCTCCGAAACTATAAGAGCATGCTGTTGAAACTTGGTAAGAAGATGTATTCTGTGAACTGCATTAAGATTTTTACACTAAAATAGAAAACAAAAACAATAAATTTTTGGGTTCCCCACAATTAGAACTGAAACTCAAAAAAAAAATTCATCAAATCCATACGTGTGGGGTATCTATGAATAGGTCTTCAAAAAATGTATTGAGGTTTCTAAAATATTTTTTTTCTAAACTGAATAGTTTTCGCGAGAAACACTTCCAAAGTGGTGAAATGTGTGTCCTCCTCCCCGTAACTTCTAAATTAAGAGAATGATAAAAGTAAAAAAAAAAAAAATATGATGTACATTACCATGTAAACTTCCACCAAAAATTGGTTTGTACGAGATCTAGTAAGTAGTTTTTTTTTTAATACGTCATAAATCGTAAACCGCAATTTACCTTTCATTCAATCAACTCAAATATAAAAAAAAAACATTTAATTTCATAAACATAAACCTTATGCATAAATCGAGGATACCTACAGGTTTGTACGGAACCCTCGGTGCGCGAGTCCGACTCGCACTTGGCCGGTTTTTTCTTTTGGCTTCGCAACTTAGTACTTGTGCGCTACGCAATGAACTTGCTGAGATAGGAAGGCGCGCAAGGGGGCATCCTGGACGTGTTTTGTATGGAATTTTTCATTTTTGTTTGAAAAAAAAAAATATTACCCAAGTGTTGAGATTTAAATGTGTGGGGTTTTATAAAGGGGGGTCGAAAATTTCATTATTTTTGCGATAGGACACGCCATTTTCGAGATATAAGCAAAAGAAAAAAAAATATAGTACTATTTTTGCACGTGAGGCGAGGCGTTGCCGTTGGTGTGAATTTTTGTTCATGACCACTAGTTTTACTCCACACCTTTTTAATCGCGATTAAAAATAGTCAGATTTAGTTAAAATAAATTATTTTAGTCAAAATTTTTCTACAATCTATTAAAATAATGCTTTACTTGATAATAAACGAAACTCTTATACAAAAAAAAATAAAATGCGAAGAGTAGCAAAATGTTGTAGTCGTAGTATATTTTTGCGTTCACGATACGAGTACCCGTAAACTGAGACGCGGGAAAAAATGGCACCGGTCCTTCCCCGTTGGGCGCTTGCGCCGTACTAAACGCTGCCCGCTTGTGCATCGTTATTTATTCTAATTTAGAGTGATTTCAAAAATGATATTATGTCTAATTAAATAAACAGATTTAAATAAAACTTGAGAATTCGATTTGTTATAGAGCATACTTTATATTGACATGATTTTTTTAATGTAATTATGCTTTATTCAAACCAAAAAAACGCGATAAACTTGCGAATAAATCGTAAAAATTGCCATAAGACTTTATTTTTTTACTAATTAATGTTATTAAAAATCAATATTCTTGTACTAAATGTAACAACTAGATTATATGTCTGTTGTTTTGTGTATTGTTTTTACTCAAATTTCTACACATTAATGATGGAAATAGGAGTCTGAAATGGACCCTGCGCTGATTTTTAAGAAAACTAGTTGTGGGAGATTAATTACTACAAAGTATACAAATAAGTTTTTGTAAATGTGCTACTAAAAGTGACAAAACAAAAGATTGATCTATTTTTTACATGTATTCGTCAATGCCAGAGTATTTATAATGATGAGATGAGAGGTAAATAAGGCGACTAAAATCTTAGATATTCGCGCAAAAATGTAAAATGGCTCTTAAACAGTAAACAGCTGTTTAATGGAAGTTCCTGGAAGCTTCTACGCTACGTGTGGACTATGGCACAGTGTCGAATGTTCGCGAATGTTCTGTTCGGGATATAAATAGCGGATTGTCGGGCCGACGGGCAGTTCGATTTCGGAAGTGCTCGAATACGAATCAAGCGATACAGTACAAGCGAAACAAGTGATTCCAAGTGACGTTTCTTGTGGTTGCGATATTTGTGTTTATTCAATTAAACAGTTTGTGTGTTTCGGTATATTGTTTAAATTAATTTATCCCGAACGTCAGCTCGTAACATTTGGTGTCAGAAGTGGGATAAATTATGCCAGTTTTACCGAAGGAGGACACGGAAGGTATTCGTACCAGAAGTCAGCGCCAGCAAGAGGTGGATCAGCGGCGGTTTGAAGGTTCTTCTAGACAGACACCTGGAGGTAATCAGCCGACGACGGAGCCAGTTTCCGAAGTGACTGGTGTTCCTACAGCATCACCAGCTATTGATCTTTCTGCTCTAATGGCGATGCTACAGGAGTAGGCCCGTCGAAAGGAAGAACAGGCCCGCCGACAGGAAGAACAGACCCGTTGCCTGCAGGAACAGCTGCAGCAGGTCAAAGAGGAACAGGCCCGCCGACAGGAAGAACAGACTCGCCGGCAAGAGGAGCAGGTTCTCCTCTTGAAAGATCTACACGCGACATTTGGCAAAGATTTCAAAGCCATGAAGGAGACGGTTCAGCTACATGAGAATCGTATCTCAGAGGCCGAAACCCAGATCGCTGATATGAGAAAAGCGTTTGGAAATCTGAAGGCTGGAGACGGGACTGCGGCTTCTGTGGTAGCTGCACCCTCCACACGTGGATTTAAAGTGCCACCCTTCGATGGAACATCTTCCTGGTCAGCATATAAAATCCAGTTCGAAGCTGTCATTAATGCAAATGGGTGGACAAAAGGGCAGGCCATGACCACGCTTACTTTGGCCCTTCGCGACCAGGCCTTAACCGTGTTAGAGGCTCTCGGCAAAAATGTTACCTATGAGCAGCTCGTTGAGGCGTTAGAGGCCAGATACGGTGACGCGCACCTGGAGCACGTTTTTCGTGCGCAGTTGAAGGATCGTGTGCAGCGCAGTGGTGAAAACCTGCAGCAGTGGGCCCTAGAAATCGAAAAGCTGGTTCGAAAAGCGTACCAGTCTGCGCCTGCACTCATCGAAGGGACTCTGACTCAAGCATTCATAGATGGCATACGGGACCTGGAAGTAAGGGCTGCTGTAAGACTTGGACACCACGAGACACTCAAGGACGCCTTGGCCCATGCGTTGGAGGTGGAGGCAGTGAGGCATGATCATCGAGCCCATCGCATCAGGGAGGTTGCGGCGTCATCTGTTCGTGACCGTGTTAGGTACAGCCCTAGATGCTACGCTTGCGGAGAAAAAGGCCACCTTCGGTCAAGTTGCCCGAAGCGAAGCACAGCTAACGAAGACCAGACCCAGGAAAGAAGGGCGGCTGAGGTCGCCGCCCAGTAGCAGGAAAACTAATAAACGCCAGAACTGCGGGGCAGGTGCTGGCTGGTGTTAAAATAGCCCCAAGAATTTCAGTTTCACAAGCCCATGATGGGAACACCCTAGTCATAAAAGGTGAAGTGAACGGAAGACCATGTAAGCTGACATTGGATACTGAAGCTTCTCGCACGGTTGTCAGTTCCCAAAAAGCAAATCGTTTTCTTGGGGAATTCTTCGGTAAGCATGACGGCGTAAATTTAGTAACAGCTACCGGTCAGCACATAACGGTTCCGTGGTGAGAAGGAGGTGGATTTAAAACTGGGTAACACAATCTACCGGCATAAGGTCATCATGGCTGACATAGTAGACGACTGCATCCTAGGTTTGGACTTCATGCGACAGCACTGTTGTGAGATTGACGTTAATCAAGGAGTCCTCAAATGTGGGTCCGAAGAAGTCTTCATGGAAGGTGCACCATCAGGTAAAGTGTACTGCTTGAAGAAGATGGTTCTTCCTCCCCGATTGGAAACAATAGTTCCAGTTAGTCTTCCACATAATTCTGGGCAGAAAAACCGATGTATTCTCATTGAAGGATTGGATGAAAACCTTCCATGGAAAATTGCGCGGACTTTGGTAAAGGCAATCGACGTTGCAGCCGTACGCATCAACGTACCCTTCTTGATCCGTAGTGATCAAGAAGGGTACGTTGATGGGTTCCTGTGGGGAAGTAGCTTGGATGCGTGAATGTCAATATCAGCCTTCTCAAAATAACACCCAAACTGCCAGATTTAACGTGTTAAATCTTTTGGAAGACTGTCGTAAAGATTTATCAGAAGAAGAAAGAGAGATGGCTAGGAAAATGCTACTTCAGTATGCAGACATATTCTCCAGAAATGATGCTGACATAGGGAAGACTGGATTAGTTCAACACAAAATTAATACCGGAAACGAGTTAACAATACGACAACGACCAAGAAGACTACCAGTGGCAAGAGAAAAGGAGGTCGATAACATGATTAAAGGAATGGTAAAGGATGGAGTTATAGAGCCTTCGTCTAGTCCATGGTGTTCTCCTGTGGTCCTGGTGAAAAAGAAAGATGGCAGCATGCGGTTTTGTGTAGACTATCGTCGATTGAATGACGTTACTAAGAAAGACAGCTATCCACTACCCCGGATCGACGACACACTGGACACGCTGTCAGGAATGAAGTGGTTCACCACGTTAGACCTAAAAAGTGGCTACTGGCAAGTGGAAATAGACCCTAAAGACAAGAAGAAAACTGCATTTTCTACGGGAAAGGGACTATGGCAGTTTAACGTTATGCCACTCGGATTGTGCAATGCTCCTGCAACTTTTGAAAGGCTAATGGAGCTAGTTCTCACTGGACTAATTGGAGACGCCTGCCTTGTCTATTTAGATGACATCATCATCGTGGGCCGCACATTCGAAGACCACCTTCGAAATCTGGAACGTGTTCTATCAAAAATCCGAGGAGCCAATCTTAAGCTAAGTCTAAAGAAGTGCTCATTCTCCAGACAGCAAGTAAGCTTTTTGGGGCACGTGGTTTCGAAGGAAGGAGTGCAAACAGATCCTGAGAAAATCGTCGCCGTCAAGGAATGGCCAGTCCCGAAAGACAAGACGCAGATCAGGGCATTTTTGGGTTTGTGCTCGTATTATCGACGGTTTGTCAAGAATTTTGCTGACATTGCCAAACCTCTTCACAAGCTTACTGAGGAGAAGAGACCATTCTGTTGGGATGAGAACTTTGACATCGCATTTCGAGATTTAAAGGAACGTTTGTGCAATACCCCAATTTTAGGCTACCCTGACACAAAAAATGAATTTATAGTTGACACCGACACAAGTAATACTGGAATTGGCGGTGTTTTATCTCAACGGAAAGGAAATTATGAAGTTGTGATAGCTTACTTCAGCAAATCTTTATCAAAGCAAGAAAGAAATTATTGTGTCACGAGACGCGAACTTCTTGCCGTCGTAAAGACATTGCAACATTTCAGCAAATACTTGCTTGGACGTAAATTCCACCTGCAGACTGACCATGCTGCATTAAAGTGGTTGTTGCAATTTAAGAATCCAGAAGGACAAGTGGCGAGATGGATTGAACTGCTACAAGAGTATGACTTCGCAATTGAACATCGTAGTGGGAAGTCTCACGGTAACGCGGACGCTTTATCAAGAAGACCTTGTCCTGAAGACTGCAGGCATTGTGTCAGGCAAGAAGCTAAGGAAACAGTACCTGTCGGGATGCTAAGAACGGACCTTAGTGACGAATGGAAGGAAACCCTAAAGCATGCTCAGCAAAGTGACACAGATATCAGGCCAATTCTCGAGTGGATTAAAACTAATTCTCCCAAACCGAAATGGTGTGATGTTGCAGCGATGAGTACCACCACAAAATGTTATTGGGCACAGTGGGAGAGCTTGGTGATCCAGGATGGTATCTTATGCCGAAAATGGGAAAATGCTCGAGGGAATAGCTGTCACCTGCAAATGGTAGTCCCAAAAACGAAGGTACCAGAAGTTCTACAGCTCTACCACAATGGTTCTTCAGGAGGTCATATGGGAGTAAGAAGGACTTTGTTAAAGATCCGAGAAAGGTTTTACTGGATCCATTGTCGACAGGATGTGGAGGACTGGTGTCGCAGATGCACCAGTTGTGCAGCGGTAAAAGGACCACACACACGCAGCAGGGGTGCACTGAAAGTGTACAACGTAGGAGCCCCCTGGGAACGAATAGCACTAGATGTCGCTGGGCCATTCCCCGAAAGTGAAAGTGGAAATAAATATTTCATGGTTGTCATGGATTACTTCATCAAGTGGCCGAAAGTCTTCGCCATCCTTAACATCCATCCAGCTTCAACAGTCGCTGATAAATTAGTCCACGAAGTCTTCTGTCGGTTTGGGGTACCCTTGGAAATCCACAGCGATCAAGGAAGGAATTTTGAGTCTCAAGTGTTTCAGGAAACATGTCGCGTTATGGGTACTCACAAAACCAGAACCACTTCATACCACCCACAATCTGACGGAATGGTGGACGCGAACTTTGGAAGGGAGTTAAGGTTACCAGCTGATCTAATAACCGGCATTCCCCCTGATTCACCACGCAGTATAACAGATTATGCAAATGATCTGCGCAACAAGATGAATGACGTATATGAGCATGTCAGAGAATCCGGCCAACAGATGTCCGAGAGAATGAAAACTCGCTATGACCGAAAGATGAACAATACTGGCTTCGACGAAGGTTCGCTAGTGTGGTTGCGTAACCCAGTGCGCAGCAAAGGAAAGTCCTCTAAACTATAGGCAAAATGGGACGGGCCGTACCGAATTGTGACCAAGATCAACGACGTCATTTACCGAATACAAAAGGGTATGCGAACTGCGCGTAAAATTGTTCATTTAGATCGATTGGCACGACACTACGGGAATAATGATGCTCGGGACGAGCATGTCTAAGGAGGGGGCAGTGTTACGTAAATCGTACAGTCTAGAAACATCGTGCTAACTCCAACTCAGAAAGGGACAACGTTACGTAGATTGAAAAGTCTAGAAACGTCAAGCTAATTCCATCTAAGGATGGGGCAATGTTCGAAATTACTAGAAACGACACGCTAACGCCATCTGTTATCGAGTAGCAAGTACTACACGAAATTGTACGTAGACGCTACCGCTATCTATTGTCGAATAGTGGGATTAAACAGTAAACAGCTGTTTAATGGAAGTTCCTGGAAGCTTCTACGCCACGTGTGGACTGTGGCACAGTGTCGAATGTTCGCGAATGTTCTGCTCGGGATATAAATAGCGGATTGTCGGGCCGACGCACTGTGGGAAAGCCCCATACAAAGCCGTCTCAAAACTGTTTTACGTGAAAGTCGTTATAATGGAATAAAATTAATAAATTAATATAGTTTAATAAATAAGCTTTCTTTTCGTAATTTTTTATTTTTTTTTAGTTAACCATAATGTATATAAATAGGCATCAACGCTAACTCATGTTCAATAACGTAATTTAAACGCAATACGTTACTATAATTCAACGCCATATTACTCAAAAGTTTTTGACATAAATGTACAAGTATTATACAGTTTTGGAATGCTTATAATGTCCCCATAACGTTTACTAATTAATATTATATACATTGGTTTAATAAAATAAAATTAACCAATATAGTTTAAGATGGTATATTATTAGTGCAATTTTTTTTTAACTAGACTTTTACCCTTTACCGCTGCTTGCCGCTGTCGAGATATTTGTTGTATTAAGATCTTTATACATTAGTATATACAAGGAAAAAATAAAAATTTGCGCATACTTGCGCTTTTTCTGACACGGGATCAAAACATATCGTGAGATAAAATTATATATTTTTTCAAAATCGTTTTATTTCCCGCAAAATTATTTTTTACTTATTTAGGTCAAATTGATATACAGCGATGAGTATTATTAATAGTTTTTATGTGGTTTTGACTACCTTACTTGATAAAATATGGTCAATTATCTATTAGGGTCGAATTTGAAACAGGTTGGTTATGGGAAGAGTGCAAATGATTAGTTTCTTATCTTTTTGCACATACCACTATTTCATTGGCCAATAAAAGGAAGGCGAACCCTGAAACATTCACAGTTCTTGGTCAGATATTCAGTTGCCCTAAAAAGCAGTTATTACTTATTTTCAAATATTCGCAGAAGTTGACTGATTTCAAAAATGGGTGAATTTGTTTGTAGCAAACGAGAGTTGTGCAATATGTAGATAAATGGGCATAATGTAGAAGGGTACTTACAAAAAAATTTCAATTTGTTACCAGAGGATATGGCTACTGTAGTCTCCTACATTCAAAGAAACTTGGTATCTAAATGTAACGAACTCTGGAGAAATGCATCTCGAAGAAAAGAACGCTTTGAAAGTAAGAACGTCCACTGGTTAGACGGTCAATTTCGTGTTCCACTATAGTGTCGAGTCACGGTTAATGACACTAATTCCTCTGGAAGTAGTGTTGGCAGACCTTCAAAATCATACGAAGCATCTTCAGACAAAACAAAAAAAAAAAGAAAATACATGGAATTGATACAAGAGTACGGATTGGACTGTGTGCTCAATGCATATGCTCAGGAATTACGGTCTATTGGTGAGACGGAGGAGGCCTCAATCGTTAATATTATACAAACTGCATCAAGAAATGATATTTTTTTTTCTTAAATACGTAACTGAGAACCCTGAAGACGTTACACCTTTTACAAAGGAAGAAGCACTACGGACATTTATTGACTTAGACTTTAACAAAGAACAGTATGGAAAACTTCGACTTGTTTAGCGGACAAAAACTGCTCAGTGTTTCCTTCTTATCCAACTTTACTCGAAGCGAAGAAGATGTGTTACCCACCAGATTCGAGCATAACCATTACTAACATAAGTGCAAAAGTCAATCTGCAAGACTTGTTGGATCATACTGTGGCACGTATATTACTAATTGGTTCAGTTTACAAAAACGGTTTAAGAAAGTTGAACCTATTCTGTAAATGGGGTTGTGACGGGTCATCTGGGCAGAGTGAATACAAGCAAGTTTTGCCCGAAGAAAGCGATTTAATATCAGATGCAAACCTTTTTATTGCTTCACTTGTACGCATTAGACTCATAGATGAGACAACTAATACTGTCGTTTGGAAGAATGAAACTTGCTCATCTGTAAGATATTGCAGACCTATACTGTTAGAATTTGCCAAAGAAACTCCTGAAAAAAACCACGTCTGTTGTGGCTGATATCAACAATCAGAAACAAAATCTGTCCCCTTCCCTGATAAATAAGAATGGTGAGGTAATCGAAATTACTCATGACCTATTTTTAACCATGATTGATGGTAAAGTGGCACAAGTTTTAACTGAAACTCGTTCAAGCTTCTTGTACAGTTTGTGGTGCTACTCCTCGGCAAATGAATAACTTAGAGGCAGTTAGGACAAGAGATGTGAACGAAAGTTCATTTCAATACGGACTGTCAACACTACATGCTTGGATTAGGAGTATGGAGATGATCTTACACATTTCTTATAACTTGTCTTTTGAAAAGTGGTCAGCTACTACAACCGAAAATAAAAAAAACAAAGACGAAAAGAAAAAACTGGTACAAAAGCGATTTAGGGAAGAAATGGGACTGCATGTCGATAAACCTCGACAAGGCACTGGAAATAGTAATGACGGAAACACAGCTCGGAAATTTTTTCAGAATTCCTCTTGCTCCGCAGACATTACAGGACTAAACGTAGAACTTATAAAACGAATGTACATAATACTACAAACTATGTCATCTGGAATGGCTATTGATTCAAAAAAGTTCGGTGAATACGCATATAGTACAGCCCAACTGTACGTAAATAACTATAACTGGTATTATATACCTTCCTCCGTGCATAAAATACTTATTCATGGCGAAAAAATCATGGAGTATTATGCTATTTTACCTATCGGACAATTGTCCGAAGACGCGCAAGAATCCCGAAATAAGGATTATAAAAAATTTAGACTTCATCATTCTAGAAAGTGTTCTAGAGCTGCTACCAATGAAGACCTGTTCTATACCTTATTGTACACTTCTGATCCATATATATCAAGATTTTTTTTTTTTGTTTCAGGATGGGAAATCATCAAATTACTTCTCCCGCTCTGGGCGGAGCGGGAGGGCGTGTCAGACTTTTACTGACTAAAACCCACCCGTGTTCCATCAGTTGCCCATGTGCCAGGGTCACGGTATCTCTTTCGAACAATCACGCGACCCCGGCAGATATATATCAAGTTTGAGGAATACCTCAGAAACAATATCGAAAGAAATTTTAGATGTAGCCAAGGCCCTTCTTGCTGTCAATGAAAATCTGTAGTAGCTTGTTGAATTGAGTAAGTTTCTGTTTTCTTGTTTGGTACTGTATATTCCGTTTTCTATAAATTAAACAAACATATTTTGTATTTTTTTCTTATAAAATGCATGTATTTTTAAGTTTAATTTCATAATTAATTAATAAACATAATTTTCAAAATCAAAATTATTTCCATTAAACTTTATGTATCCAAGTATATGTGTGCAAAATTACAGCTCATTTCGTTTTGAAACAACTGAGATACGGAATTTTGAGACGAAACATACGCGATTTTCCCACTGTGCGACGGGCAGTTCGATTTCGGAAGTGCTCGAATACGAATCAAGCAATACAGTACAAGCGAAACAAGTAGTGATGGGCAGTGGATAAATACTCGGAGGATAAATACTCGAGTTTTTATCCGAAACGGATAAATACTCGTTTTTACTCATTTTTATCGGATAAATACTCAAAATGATGGATAAATATCTTTTTTGCGCATCGGATGATTACTTTAAAATGTTAATGACTTTTATTGTTATTTAGGCTTTTCAAAACACTACGTTATTACATTATTTAGTTCAAATGTCAATTGCCAGGACTGTAATTGTGTCAGAAGCCCAAACATCTCTAATAGAGCATGCTCTTTAGATACAAATTTAGAATCTTTCTTTGTTGAGAGTGTAGAGATTAGCCACATAATTGATTATCTTTGTGTGTTTCTAAAAGTCAATAAAAATGCGGCGAAGACAAGTTTGTTGATGTTGTTTGCCAACGCTATAACATGCAAAGGTCTTTTCAATTAGTTAAAGGTGTTGAGCCTTTAAACTGCGCAGCACACACTAGTAATTTGCTGGCTCATGGTGCACTGAAATGCGGTAGTTTAAAAAAGCAGATATGATAAAATCTTTAATAAAAAAACAATTGGTTGTCTGTAAAGTCGGTATACGGACGATAATTTTACGTGATAATGTCTAAGTCTCTTTTACTCGGACATATTGGCCGATGGAGTGGAAGAGAGATAGATTTCACAAGTCGAACGCTAAGGCCGATCGTGCCTCTCTATCGCTTGTTTCACGCTCTCGCTTACACGCTCGGTTCAGGCGGAACGTGACAATGAGTCATGCTTTTCCGTGCGTGCAGCCAGCGTTCATCGATTTATAAGATAGTCAAAAAATCTCAAGAACTAACCCCAAAAACCACGATCGAAGCTACAACAAATCTTAAAACAAAAGGTAACGGGAGAAAAGTTAAACCTGCCATGCTACACAAGATAGGGCAGCTATCTACGATCACTAAGGAGTATGAAAAATAGAAAAGCCACTCTCTCATCGTACTCAAAAGAAAAATATATCGTCAAGTCAAATGCTACAAGCAGTTTTGCTTGATGATAATTTTTGGGATTAGATATATCAATGCATATCTGTTTTTGACCCATAACAGAACCTGTTTTTCAACAAGAGTCCAGCAAATACAATGCCCTTCTAGTGTTTATAATATTTAAGGATTTGAAATCAACACAAAATGGGTTATATTTACAGACAGATACTGATAATTACTCATTGGATTTGAGAAAATCTAAAAGCAGGTTTCAGTAAATTTTACCACTGTGTAGATCGCCTGGAAGATACGGTGGAGCATAGAGTAGAGGTTTACCCTGCTTGGGCGGAGCAACGCCGTATCCTCGTAGAAGCGATTGACGGCGGCGGCCTTTCGCGTCCGGCCCTGGTGCAGGCCATGGTATGGAGCGAGAGGGCATAAGAAGCTGTCACCTCCTTCTGTGAAGAAGTAAGGCTCGCGAAGGAGGAGGTGGAGCGCGTTAGGGAGAAACAGTCTGTGCGCCCTCATGTCCCTAGCCACCGTAGGAGGAGACGCCCCGGGCGTCGGAAGTTCATTGTGGTCTCTCGGCCACCATGGGCACGGGCTTGCGGGCAGCGAGGATCGATGCCTGCCAGGGTTGCGGATCTGTTTAAAAGAGGTACCCTGGCACAGGCAACCAAAGGAACACAGGTGGATTTTATTCAGTAAAAGTCTGACATGCTTTTCATATTGGCGATAGCAGTGGTGGCCCGGTGGTATCAGCCCCGACTTACAACTTGTAGGTCGTGAGTTCGCACTCAGGCAGGCGCTTTACTTGTGGTAAATAATAACATCACCACTGGTCTCAAAACTGCACATTGCTCGCTGAATCCATATCCTACAATGTTGACAACCTCGCGAGCCAAGTCAAGATATTTGATTTGTTTATCTTTCTCGACTTTCACGAGGTAGTTCTTTTATTTTTATTTAAGCGTTACTTAAATAGTTTCTGCCTACCCCCATGGGAGAAAGGCATGAGTTCATGTGTGTATGTGAAAAACCAATTAACAAATGTATAATTTTATCTAACTTTGACAGTGATTGACTAACTGTATTCATAATTGAATGAAATTATTGTTAATATCGGCGTTTTGTAATTGTTAAAATGATTAATAAGGTACGATACCAATCTGCATTATATATTTTTCATTAATTATAACAAAAGGATTAGTAAAATGACAAAACTTACGTTACGAAAACATAAAATAGTATTTATCCGCTGTTTTGGATAAATAGTCAGTAAAAACGGATATTTATCGAGTATTTATCCATTTTGAGTATTTATCCGGATAAATTCCCAACACTAGAAACAAGTGATTCCAAGTGCCGTTTCTTGTGGTTGCGATATTTGTGTTTATTCAATTAAACAGTTTGTGTGTTTCGGTATATTGTTTAGAATAATTTATCCCGAACCTCAGCTCGTAATAATATTATTTGTTCTGAAAAACGTACCATCACTTTGATGCTCCTCCATGGGCTCGATAAACTCATCTAGTCCCTCACAAACAGCTGGTAACTCTTGTTTGACGGTAATATTGTTGCTTTCTGTTTGGCATTCATCAACTATACTTATGTGCAGTATTGGAGATTTAACAAACCCACAGTATGAATCTAAGCAGTCTTCGTCTATTAAAAGATTGGGCTGAAAAAATATATTTCTTTATGTATGAATAGGGAAAATATGCCTGTGATCGCAGTTCCAAAAGCACACACCTTGCCAATATACCAAAAACACTTGAAAAAGAGCCTCCACAAGTGAAGACACTTAAAACAATCCGATGTACCCTGAAAAGTTGGCCAGACTACCAAGAACGAAGCCGTTCACTGCTGATCATAGGCCTACCCCTATCCGAGACGGTGTAATATAATCATCTCTCATGGCAGGCGGTTTGTCGATCGCTATATGGTGGTAAAATGCAAAGAGAATGCTGCTGCCCATTCTGTAGTAAGTCCCTTAGTTGCCTCTTACAGCACCCACGGGAAGAAATGGGATGGTGCTATTCTTTATGTCCGGCACCACACGCAATCTTTATGGACGGCACCACACGGAATGTGTGAAAGTGTACATATCAACATTTGACGTTGATTTGACTGGCCTGTTAGTCTAGTGGTGAACCTGACTGCTAAGACTGAGGTCGTGGATTCGATTCCCACCCAGGACAAATCTTTGTGTGATGAGCACAATCATTTGTTCTGTGTCTGGGTGTAATTTATCTATAATATGTATGTATTTAGAAATATATAAGTATGTTTGTCAGTTGTCTGGTTACCATAGTACAGGCTCTGCCTAGTTTGGGATCAGATAACGTTATGTTGGTTGTCCTAAGATATTACAATTATAATAATTTAACACCCAATGGCATGGTTGAAATCCAGACACAACATTTATAAGGTATGACCTTGGGAATAAAATTAAATATTTTTTGGAGAATATCTCACCTCATAATCCTCATTCATCATATCTACTAACTGCTCTTCTGATTCCAGACATTTTCTAAGCAACTGGTAGCTTTGCTTTAATTTAGTGCAGCAGATGAAACAAGCAAGAATTGGCCTTCTGTCTTTAGTCACAAACTGCAACAAAATTTGTCTGACACTATTGTTTATAGGAAGAAAATACTTCCAATCTTACATTTAATTGTAAAGCCCACAGTTGGTGGTCAGTAATGCTTTCTATATTCCTCATACAAAGAAAACATGAGCAGATTGGTGGCTTAATTAAATTATTCAAAAGTTTAAGTTTACTTTCACTGAGGTCAGTGGCTTCCATTTGGCTTTATAGGACCTCTAAGACGACCATCAGACCATAAGTTCACACAAATAGAAATGAAATATGAAGTAGAATTGACCTCTACCAAAGGTAAATTTGTATGTAGAAAGAGCAAGAAACTCCACCATTACTCTTTTATAATGTTTTTCAATATTAGTTTAAAATATTTATATAATTACATGTGGAGACCATGCACCTAAAATAAACTTACCATACTACAACAGGTAAAAGAAATGAAAATGAAGCAATGAGAGATAAATTAATAATATTACGATAGATACATGGCGCTCACATATTTAATAAATATATAGTCCTCCTCCATACTGTATTTCGGCCACGGCGGCCAATCTCAATGGAGACTGGCCATCGGCGCGGGAGATATTATAGTGAACGAGTGTGTGCACAGACACAGGGACACTTGGGGCATATTTACAAACGTGGCAAAGGCAAGTATACGAATTTCGTAACATTTAAACAAGTTACAAGTCAGTGTATGAGTTCAAATAATCACTGAATGTAAATCAGAGTCTAAACAAATCTAAGCTAGAAAATTAAGTTTTTACAGAATTTGATAGATTCTTGACTGTCCTATGGAGCGAGACCAGCATGTTTCCAAAACATTCTCAAAGTAATATGCTGGTTTACAGCAATGTGTACTTTTTATATGACTTTAAACCTACTTTCATATATTGTCGTGTATGATTCGCATTTAATTTTTTTTTAAACATCATATAGGTAAATTAATTCTTATTAATAAACTTACGGGTATATCAGTCAGCTTCTCATATAGTTTGTGCAAGTTTCTGTTGACGACTACATACATACGAACATTCTGCACTAAACATATTCTACAAATTGGCAGTTTTTCCATGTTTGAACTGAATACGTATCACAGGCTTGGCGTGTATATACTTAGTTATTACGAGTTAAGTAATCTTCGAAATTCGAAAGCGAATAAAAGTTTGTAAATTACATGAGCTGTGGACTACGGTAAGATGCTAGCAGCCAGAGGGACTTAATTTATTTCTTTATGAAAATCTTTTTTAGTTTGGGTAATTCATTCACATTGGTTCTAGTTTATTTACCACAAAACACCGCTTAAATCATAAATAGGTACCGTGTAAACATCAACATTACAGTTAAACCTCGTTTGACAGAACACAGTCAGGCGAAAGAATAGTGTAACGTTCCGTATTATAGTCGCATATTTTTGAGTATGCTAACACCCGTTCCGAATTGGCGTGAGCGCGATAACGCTGTCCCGTGAGCAGTGATGCCAACTCAGCACTTTGAGTGCTAGATTTAGCACTATTTTCATGTGCATAGCACTGAAATTTAAGAAACAGCACCCAGCACTAAATCTAGCACTAATTTTGATGTTGTCTGTTCGCTCACAAAATGCAGCTGTGGCTGAACTCTGAAGTAACAAAACGCAAACTAGTGTAGTATGTAATCTGCGGCACTTCGGTAGGGGATTCCCGTGAACGTGAAAATTACGGCGTGTATGGCAGACGAGGCGAACAGTGCTATGTTTGTCTTTTTCTCTAAGATAACTCCTTCTTTGTCTAACCTTGCTTGTTTTTCGTTCATTTTTGTTTTTCATTCATCATGTCTTTGTGTGCAATAATTATCTGATTAATAGCATTAATCATTTTATTAATTTAAATTTGTTTTGTGGTCGGTGACAGTGAGACGAAAATGGATGTTCCTTTACTTAAAAAAGGTACTTATATTCAAAATTATAGAAAAGAATGGGAGGAAGATCCAAAATATAAAAACTGGCTTTTTTTTTTTTCAGTATGGGAATTCATCAAATGACTTCTCCCGCTCTGGGCGGAGCGGGAGGGCGTGTCAGACTTTTACTGACTAAAACCCACCCGTGTTCCATTATTTGCCCATGTGCCAGGGTCACGGTATCTCTTTCGAACAATCACGCGACCCTGGCAGGCATCGGTCCTAGTAGACCCCTTCACTGCTGCTGACATCTCTTAGAGGCGCGCGTGAAACACTACGCGCCGTTGACCCGAGCCTGGTCCTTACCGGGCGGCGAGCTACCCATTGCTCGACACCCGCAAGCTCGCGCCTACGGTGGCCGGGAGTCCGCAATCGACTCCCGACGCCCGGGGCGTCTCCTCCTGCGGCGGCTAGGGACGTGAGGGTGCAGAGACTGCCACTACCTCACACGCCCCGCCTCCTCCTTCGCGAGCATTACTGCTTCGCAGAAGGAGGTGACGGCTTCCCATTCCCTCTCGCTCCATACCATGGCTCGCACCAGGGCCGGACGCGAGAGGTCGCCGCCGCCGATCACCTCCACGAGGACACGGCGGTGCTCCGCCCAGGCCCCTGCCACACCTCCACCGTATGGTTCACCGTGTCCTCCAGACGATCCTCGCAATGGAAACACCCGGACGTATCCTCCCGCTTTATCCTGAACAGGAACCCACCGAAGCACCCATGCCCAGTGAGAACCTGCGTCAGGCGGAAGGTGAGGACGCCGTGGCGCCTCTCTATCCACTCCTCAAAGAGGGGACTTACCGCCGCAATTGTGGCGTGCCCAACACTGGGTTGCGACAATCGTACCTGCCATGTCGCCATGAGATCACACCGGAGCTCTGTCCGCCGTGCCGCGATTTGTCGCGGCAGCGGAGTTTCGCCCCGGCGTTTCGCCTCCTCGCGCCACTCCCACATGTGCGCGAAGACACAAAAACTGGTTTAGACCTGTGCTAGGAAATAGTTCAAAAGCAATGTGTTCCTTCTGTAAAATAGAATTTAATGCAAGAATATTTGAAATTAAACGGCATTCGGATTCAAAAAAACATATAGATAAATTGAAACCATTTTCTTCGGGCCAGGCTACATTAGTTGTTGAAAAAGTTGATAATGACGCAAATCTAGACATACATCACGCAGAGGGCCTGCTATCCAGTGGTCTAGAACGTCATAGAACGAGATCGGTAGAATTGCCAGTTAAAACCGGATATTTGTACCCATAATCGGTAAATGACATTTCCATGTGTACTGTGATTCTGTGAAATCGTAGAATATTCGTTATGTTTCGGTATTTCGGTAGAACAGAGCCCATATCGGTAGAAATACCGAAAAATCAGTAGGTTCGAGACCACTGCTGCTATCAATGTTCGTGAGCCACAGCCATCCACCTCAACAGCTACACGGAACCACAGCAGAGACAGACGATACAAGTAGTGAGGATGATTGGATTTAAAGATAATTTTAATTTAGTATTTCCAATTTGTATGTTTTTTAATTTGTAAAATTTAATGGTCGCATTTTCCAATTTAACTATATCTTTGTTTGTTTTTGTTTTATAATATAACTTTTAGATATTAATGTAACAATAATACGAAAATTAAAATATATTCTGTTAGGTGTTCTTTTTTATTAAATTCATATATTTGGCACTATTTTTGAAACTTTTTAGCAATTTAGCACTATTTGATATGTTACTTAGCACCCAACCGTGGCATTGAGTTGGCAACCCTGCCCGTGAGTCGTAATTGATGGCGTCACTACAGGCACAATCTTGCGATACCGCTGACCGATGCCGTAAACTGATACCACCGTGAGTGCTCTCAAAAATGACAGTTGTGTGGTTTTGTTTTAGATCCATCATAACTTATACTGTCTTGGATTTATTAGAAACTAGCTGACCCAGTGAACTTCGTACCGTCTCAGAATCAATAAATGTTGTGTTAACTTATCAGATCCCACCAACACAAAGCAAAGAGCACCAAGTATCATATACCCATGTTAGACCAAGTTATGACAAACTGGTACTTTGAAGGCATAAAGTGTTTTCTAGCTACCACACACCCATGATAGGCGAGTTCCTACCAAGTTATGCCAACCTGCGGCCTAATTGCGGAACGCATTATTGGCAAATGATCGAGACTAGTTGCTTTCGTTTTTATCGCAGTTTATTTAAAATTACGAATTTGGTATTGCGTTACTCCCTAAAGGTAGAATTCCGTGCATCGCGATCGATCGCGGCCGCGCGCGGCCTACGACTGTCGTCGATCGCTCGCGACAATAGTCAAATTATGAAAATGTATGGCACCGCTGCCGAGGCCCGCGACAGACGCGCGCGGCCGACGAATGTCGTGAGCAGCGCGCGGCCGTGTCTTGAAATTAGTAGATGTTGTTCGTCAGTTGCCTCTAGACGTGTATCTACCATAGTCAAAATCATGGTCGAAGTGCTAATTGACATCCTTGAAGAAGAAGAGGAGGATAATCTCCATGCCTCATATCATATATGATCAGGGACTTGAAAACGAAATGAATTTTGTTCCGTTACACTAAATGTTACCTTATAACGTTTCAGATTTTGTAACGATACTCAAACCTAAAAATATGAAAAACGTTATAAAGAATAACGTTATAGAATATTATTGTTGAAGAACAATATAACAAGTAGCGTTATAGGATCAGTAACGTTATGCTTATATCCGCTTTTAATAACGTTACAGGTGAAACGTTACAGTCTCACTTATAACGTTATGTTTAATAAATTGCCCGCTGAACACCGCTCCTCCCGTCGCACCCTCGTATATGCCATCGCATCGCCGCGCGCCGTATCCAAGCATTTATTAATTACCCTAGTGCACGTTGTATATTTTGTGTTTGTAAACTTTAACATATTATACCTACACGTCGCATCGGTTCATTCTGTTATTATAATGAGTGAGTACCTATCATTTTAACTATTAACGAATGAATACGATTGTTATTTCTGCCTCACTGGTCATGTGGGCTACAGATATTTGAATTATTTTTTTTTCTATCTAAAAATTCTCAGTTATTGTCCGGTGTATAAAAGTTTGGGTTAAGATATTATTCATAATTTACAGGTGACAGTGACGATGATTTTATGTTTCAACAGAACAGTCAGCCAATTTTTCAACAGTTCTTGGGGTCGTCGACCACGCGTCTGTCGGCGTGCGCGATGATCAGCTGATTTTTACATTGCCTGCTAAAGTTCAATTTTTTTTTCAAAGTATATGTTTTATGTCTCAAATAATGGTTTATTTAACTGTTAACACGTAAAGCTACTACAATCTGTCTTTCTGTAATAGGTTTTCAACTTTATCGCTAAAGTATCAGGTTCAAGATTTATTGAGAAAATTTGACAGTTTCGGGTAGCTTGATATGCTGGCGTCTCTACAAAAAATGCAAAAAAATATGGTAATCTATACTATATATATATATATATATATATTATATATAATATATATATTTATATATTTTATATATTAATATATTATATTATAAAGCTGATGAGTTTGTTTGTTCGTTTGTTTGATTGAACGCGCTAATCTCAGAAACTACTGGTCTGAATTGAAAAATTCTTTTTGTGTTGAGTAGCCTATTTATTGAGAAAGGCTATAGGCTACATATAATTACGCTACAACCAAAAAGAGCGGAGCAGTAATGAAAAATGTTGCCAAAACGGGGAAAATCGCATGGGTAGGCGATTTGACGCGACGGGAAGGCTCGGGGGAACAAGAAATCGCGGACGAAGTTGCGGGCAGAAGCTAGTAGCTATTTAATAAAATTTCCAAAAAAAAAATGGTTGCGTATCAAGAATAACTAGCCCTATCACCTACTATCCGTTTGTTCTCGGAAGCATTCCCCTTACACCCTTTATATCTTGAAATTAATTTCCTCCTACAGTTTCGACTTGAATATTATGTCGTGGTACTTTGGATATACTCGAATTAGGATTATGCCCGGTTGATGGCAATAGGCTCGCCACAGTCGCCACCTACACATTACATGGGACTTGAACATAACTGTCGAAATGTGGGTGTCTTCTACACCTTTGAGGAATAGTGGCGTGATGTTATGTTATGTTAGCAATATCGTCATTTTCTGATAACTCCTGTGCGGCCGCAGATCGGGTGGGAGACTATGCGCGCGACATCCTGTTAATAGCGCCGGCGCCTGTGCACGACAGAGCGAAACGCGCGAATTTTATTTCACAGTGCGGGCCATAGTCATAACTAGTTAATACTGAACAAAACATTCGCGTGGAAATTAATCCGCATCGCATCGCGTTCAATTTGCATCAAACCACAGATTTTTTTCCACGTGAATTTCCTACCGCGCCTGTGTGGCAATCCCATTACATTCAATAAGTTAGCGAACTACGAGAAGATAATCGCACGGTGAAAAATCGCGGTGCGGACAGGGCCAAAGGTGTAAATACTGGCCCCACCAATTGTAAATATAAAATCCTCTTTATTATTATTCGAATCGGACCTTTCGTTTAGAAATTACGACGGGCAAAACAATTCTACAAGGAACAAAAACGCTGCGGGGTGAGCTAGTTGCCTAGTGTACCCCTTATTTTTTGATAAAAAGTTACAATTAGAGATTGAAATCCGGATAGTTCGAAATTTGAAAATAACTGAAAAATCCGGATTTTCCGTCCTCATATAAATTCGAATTTTAATATTAAAATCCGTTTTTTTTTCGATTTCAATATAGCGTTTCTTTGTAAACCTATTAAATAGAGCACGTGTCTTCAACCACCAACTTAATTATATTTTAGCGTAAACTACGTGACAAATCTAAAAACAATGTAAACTCTATGTAACGTCATTCGCTTTAACGACAAACTCACTAAAGCGTCGAAATCACTCCACTTTAAATGGTTAAGCTTGTCTCCCATACAATCATATATCCTCTATGTGGCGATCGCCGGGCAGCTTAGAATCACGTGCGCTGCTGTCTCGTCGTCTTCAATGCAGGCCCTGCAGAACGGACTGTCTTTAACTCCTATGACAAATAGATGTTTATTAAACGACCCATGGCCAGTTATTGCTGCTGTCGCAGCAACGCAGCTGTCGTTTGTCTAACCGGAGGACCTGCTTTGTGAGGCGGGCATCGATGGTAGGAAGTGCTTCCTTGGCATGCCTGCACTCATTTTGGTCCACCCATAGCTCACAGTGTAGATCCCTGGTACGTTTTGTTACAAGAGAGCGTAGGAACCCAAAGGGGAGTTGCACGATGGGTTCTGGTCCCACCGGTGTCGTGCTCGACTCCCTTCTGGCAAGTTCATCAGTGGCATCGTTACCTAGCAAACCGCTGTGTCCTTTTATCTATTGAATGGTTATATTATTGAGGCTACCCACCTGGTAGAGGCGCTGGTCGCACTCGTATATTAGCCCAGAGTCAATCAAGTGACTGTCCAGTGCTTGCAGAACAGCCATACTATCTGAGAGTATGCGGATCGAGTGGTCTTTAACTGCCCTGGCCATAATGGCTGAAGCAGCAAGAGTGATCCCAATGCATTCAGCCTGGAACACTGTGTTGTGGACTCAAAATGGTGTGGCTATATGTATGTTGATGTCCTGCGAGAAGACTCTAGCACCTGTGCCACTGTCTGTTTTGATCCGTCCATGAAGATGTGCAGCTCAGTGGGGCGCAAACCTCCATATCGGCGATCTTCGTGAAGCTGGATACTGTATTTTTTATCAAAATTGAATTGTTTAGACACCCGGTCATTTAACACCCGGCCTTAGTGATGGGGAACTCATTGTTGAGTTCCTTAAGCAGCATAGTGTGTTGTGTGTCTCTCTTTCGCCAGAGGTCAGTTGCATCCAGAGACGCGCTGCCGCCATCGTGGCTTCCTGCTGTATGAACAGGTGGAGCGGTGGTAGTCCCAGCATGGCGTCCATGGCTGCAGTCGGAGTAGTCCTCATGCAGCCCGTGACCACCATGCAGGCTAGTCTTTGCATGCGTTGCAGTTTGTTGTAGGCTGTAATAAGCTTGGTGCGGGGCCACCAGACCACGGCCCCGTAGGTGATCATCACTGCGGTGTACAGCCAAAGTATGATTTTGGGGGATAGGCTCCACTTCTTACCTATCATTTTCCTGCATTGCCAGAATGTAATGCAGGCCCTGTTTAGTTTCGGAATCATACCGAACTTTCTAATCCGTTCTTTTGTTTACAAATTGGAATTGCTTGCACGTGTGTTGTTACTAGGAGTTATGGATTATCTATACGTTATCATATTCCAAGTTGCTCACAAACTTTCTAACTGTAAACATGGCAAGTAAGAGAAAATCAGTGTGTATTGACGAAAAAGTTTTACGTTTTAAGTGATTTTGGCAGACGCTTTGGATTTAGTCGCTCTACCGTGTCCACCATATCGAAAAATAAAGAAAACATTCTACAAGCAGAGCAGGATGGAAAATCTTCCAAATAAGAAACCTAAATACGAAGATTTGGATCAAGCTATACTATCATGGTTTCACCGACAGCGCCAGCATAATATGCCAATGTCGGGCCGATCGTGAAAGCTAAGGCGGAGAAGTTTGCTGAATAACTTGGTTTACTTTCTTTCAAAGCATCGGGATGCAAGGATGGCTCGGTTTTTTTTTTAATTTTTCTAATACAGATTTTTCTTCTCTCCATTTAATGACAACTCTATAACGTTGAAATGTGCACAGTCCCTTGAGTGTCGTTGTATAGTTTACACGTAAACTTTTTTTTTTAAATAAAATAAAAAACTTCGAAAAGTCCGGCTAGTCCGGATTTGTGTGCGATTATACTTTGTAAATCCGGATTCGTAAATAATCCGGATTTTGCAATCCCTAGTTACAATTAAATACAATAGGTTCGCTCTCTCTTCCATGGGACTAAAACATAACTGGTGAAACGTGGGTGTTAGGGATACAACTCTGCCTAACCCTTTGGGAGTACAGGCGTGATGTTAAGTTTATGTTTTTTCTAGTTATGCTATGTTAAACAATATAATAGAGGTTTTATGCTATAAATATAAATGGAGAATAGATAGATATCTATCTAAAGTTACCTAGCTACTTACTTCCAAATGTTAATTTATGATATGTATAGGTACAGTTTAGTAGTCTTCTAACGTTTCGTAAGTCCCCTTGTAGGCTTATGTGAAATAAAAATATTTTGATTGATTGATTGATACACAAATAATATTTAAAAAATGCTTTAATTTATTGTAAGTACGTTTGTTTGTCATTACCATTGTATTTGAGTTATTTACCATTGTAAATAACTTAAAAAATACTAAACCGATCATAAAGATTCCCTCATCTGTAAAAATCTGCATAACCTATGCGAAATCTACGCAGACCCCGCGGGCACAGTGTTAGTTTGTTATTTAAAAACTCGCAACAAAACTTAACGGGTTTTTAAACAATGCATGTCCTATATAGTAGTTTGCAATACGAATTCTTTTATAAAATATTATACGACAAACCTTTAGTAATTGTAAACAGAACATTAGTCGCGCTCGCTGACGTTATGAATAAATCAAAATCAAATGAGCGGGCGAGGAGTCCCTAACTATAACGTTGTCATCGTATTATCGAATAGCGTATACAATTTTGCCGCCAACGCGATCACGAAACCGAAATATCATTGAAAACTTTCTTCAAATAACATCCTACTATCTTGCAATGTACAACTCACATGTTAACTTTTTATCTATCATCGATAAATTATCATTAATCGTTATTTAAGATAGTAGGTGGATCATCACATTTCGACGTTTGTTTGTCGTAACTCAGCAAAAAATATCTGTATACAAAATTCTTCTTACGGCCCATGATTTAATAGAAAAACTGTCAAACTCAAAATATACGACAGAAATCAGTAAACAAACAATCACGGCGCAATGTTACGTTGCCGTATTAAACTCGGGGACAAGCGAGGACCGGGAATAATCTAATGGGTAGGTACTTATGTGCCACAGCCCTCAAGGTTGCGTATCGAAATGAATAACGTTATTATTTCGTTAAACTAATAACGATATATTTTTGTTATTGTTACTAAATAGTTTAAGATTTCGTTCCGTTCTTCATATCGTTGTACCCAAAAAAAATATTTAGTTACGATCCTGGTGGAACGGTACAAATTATCGTTACTGAAACTACGCGTAACGTTATTAGAGAGAGATTGGAGTAACGTTTCAAGTCCCTGTATATGATTGTAGTTTGAGACACAAAATTTATTAATATTTCGTCTTCCTCGACCGAAAAGTTTTCTCCTGCGTTCCTAGACATGTTTGCGCCATGAAATCCACGATGTTACTAAGCGCTAGAATATGATAAGACACGCACGGCCGCGCGCGGCTTATGAAATTCGTCGGCCGCGCGCGTCTGTCGCGGGCCTCGGCAGCGGTGCCATACATCTACATATTAATACGTGAAGCGAAAACTTTGGATCCCTTTTTACGAAAATTGGGCGGACGGAAGAGTATGGAATTTCGCACACATAGAGTTTATACAGAGAAGAAGTGACGAATACTAATATTTTTTTTAAATTATGCGTTAAAATACATTATTTTCAATAAATAACACGTTACACACACTACTGTTCATTACCGTGTATCTAATACACACATGCATAGATTTTCTTTTGTTTATGGTCCAAATCTGTCTTTATTATTTTGTGCAGTGTTACCAACACCCAGAAATATTTACCCCTAAAGCTTAAGTTAAAAATCCCTAAAATTGCCACAATTATTAAAAAAATCCGCTAAAAAATTATATTGAATATAACCAACGAATGTTCAGTAATCATAGACCCGGCACACAGTAGTAATATTTGTCTATATTTATTACGCGACATTTGTTAATCATTCACTCTGCATTCTTAGTATCGAGGAACCGTACTAGAAGTCGCTAATACTTTTATTGTAATCAAAAATACAAAGAGAAATGTAAGATGGCAAAAAATCCCTAAGAATACCCCCAAAAATGGAACGCCCCTAAAAAATCTCAACCCCCCCCAATTACCCCAATTTACCCCCTAAATTTGGGAAAACCCCTAAGTTGGTAAGCCTGATTTTGTGTCTTTATTCTTACTGAATGTCAAGTATAACCATAGGTAATAAATTCATTTTATAGATATATACAAACCTATTTCATTTTTAAAATCTATGATCATATCGAGAATATTTTTGTCTTTAATATTATTTGTATTAGCGACGATAGGAATTTATTTTAGTTAGGAAGAAATATTTTTTCTGGTTTTATGGGGAGTGTCAAGTATGGCATTAGTAGGTTTCCTATACAAAACTTAGTGTCGTGTGCAAACTGTAGAGGTTGTATGCCTCACGATTGTACAGGCTGGTCATAGATTGTACAGGCTGGTTATAATTATGACATTTGGAAACGTCTTAATTAATTAAAAATAATAGGGAAAATTCTATAAAAACAGAACAAACTGTGATAATTCATTCCATATTGTTCCATATCCAGCAGATAAGAAGTATTAGGAAATAAAAAAGAGAGTCCTGAAGAAGTATTCTTTACTAATTACGCCTACGTCCTGGTCCTGGCCATCACCATTCCGCCAGCGAACCCTCTCCACAGTAGTACAGCGTCAACAATTTGTCTATTGTGTTACTGAATGTCAAATATAACCATATAATTTTTTTATATTTATTATTATCTATATTTTTTCATTTAATAATGTATTTCTATTCAAATGAAGTACGGGCGAATTTCGACCAATGGGCGATCACTAGTTTTCATAATTTGACTATTGTCGCGAGCGATCGACGACAGTCGTAGGCCGCGCGCGGCCGCGATCGATCGCGATGCACGGAATTCTACCTTAAAAGTGTGAAAGCAACGGCTAGTTGGTTTGAACGATAAAGAGTGAACGATATGTCAAGAAAAAATGGGCAAACGTCTATTTTTGGAATTGCGTAACTTATTTGACAAGCGACAATTTGCTTAAATCGTTGTCATGAAACAAACGGCTAGTTCACAGGGTGGCAAATGCTATACATTTTAATTTTTGTCTACTCAGCGCCATCTATCTACGAGGACATAAATTAAAAATGAACAATGTTGCCAGCGTATATCCATAAAGTAATTGGTAGTATATGTAAGTAAAAGGGGAAGCGCATAATCTTCGATTTTGATCTATTGTGAGATAATTAATATTTTTCTCGTTTTTTTTTTGCATTTTCAAATATTCCTTGATCATTGTATTTTTTGAATGCTTTGTTCATATTGATAAAAAATTAAACTATTAGTAGAATTTACAACAGGCCACAGGGCGATATTGAAATTTTATGTCATTACAAACATGCATAGACTACACTATATATAGGTACTAGAGATAGACTGGCAACTTAAGTATTTCTTAGGCAGCGCCATCTAGTTACCAGGACATACACTATTCATCTGTCAATATACCTACGTAGTACCTTGTTTGTTTGTATCGGTAATTCTAGCAAGTAGAATAGTGTAGAATGGTTGAAAATTCTGTTGCAGTAAAACAACCTAAAAATTCAAATCTAGATTTTAAATCTTGATTTGAATTTGTTAGGTTTAGTTTTACTACAACAGAATATTTCAACTATTCCACACTATTCTACTTGGTAGGTAGGTAAAGCTAATTCATTATTACAATAAACTTGTGATTTCGGGGATAGTAAAACAAATATCAATTTTGGATGTTTATAATTATTGCGTAAAACAAAACATTACTTTACATATAAAAACTAAACATTAACTTCGGTACCAGCTGTTATTGATTAACCGGGCACACAACACTTGTTTCGAGACATTGTTATTTAAACACAAAACACTTATATGGTCCAAACTCCAATTTACGGGGGCCTAAGTAATTCGGTTCGATTAAATCACAGAGGAACACAAGGGACTCAACTCGACGTAATTTAGAAAGAACAGACACTAAGGGAACGATCTTCCAAGACTTTAGTAAATACGGAGTAGCGAACTAAATTCGCGTAATTTACACTCAAAATCGGGAAGCAAACGAAATAATTACAAAAACATGCACAACCGCACAGAGGCGGCGTAAGGCGTGGGCGACGTGGGCGACCGCCTACGGCCTCGCGGTCCAAGGGGCCTCGCGCCTCGAAGGCATGCGAACGCAAATCATCATCATTCTCCTGCTCTTATCCCAATTTATTTGGGGTCGGAGCAACATGTATTTTTCTTCCACACTTCTCTATTAGTCGTCATCTCAATAGTCACCCCCTTTCTATCCAAATCATAATTCACACAGTCCATCCATCGTTGCTTTGGTCTCCATCTCACCACACACACATCACATCCACTCATGACATTTTCCTCATTCCTTCGTGTAGAATCCTGTTGATTCCGTATTTAAGTTGAATAATATCACTTCACTGGCTCATCACCACATCAACCGCGACCGTGCAAACCTGCTTATCCGCCTCTGTTTCCCGCCATTGTTACTGACTGACAGATGACATTAGTGACAGCAGTTGCATCCGCTTGTGTGCATGAGATAGTATTTACATATGTATGGAATAGATACACTACACTCCGTATCACGTGACCATACCATGACAATCGATTCCCACACAACTTTTCAATTATTGGTTCCACTTTCAGACTTCCTCTTATGTATTCATTTCTCTATCCATTCGTGTAACACCACACATCCTTCTTAACATTCTCATCTCAGCTGCATGCAATTTCTCTTTCATTCATACATTTTGTGGCCCAACATTCTGACCCATACAAGACAGCAGGTCCAAAACAAAATGTTTTTTCAATTTGAACGAAAATTTCAGTTTAAAATTTATCATATCAATACTAAATTACTAATCTATACTAATATCTATACTAATATTATAAAGCTGAAGAGTTTGTTTGTTTGGTTGAACGCGCTAATCTCAAGAACTACTAGTCCAAATTGAAAAAACATTTTGTTTTGGATAGCCTATTTATTGACAAAGGCTATATAGGCTATATACCATTACGCTACAATTAAAAGGAGTGGAGCAGCAATGAAAACTGGCAGGCACTTCGATGCGACGGGAAGGGTCAGGGGGCGTCCATTAATTAAGTGATGCAATTTGGCGACCACCCAGGTGAGATGTCGTGAGATTCGGCTCAACACTTCCCTCTATAATCTCACGTGAGATTTTTCAAAATGCTTATTTTTTGTGTCAATACGTTAATCTGAGCTTATTTGCGTTGGATTTATGCGCTGCGTTTGGCTGACTTGGCTGTTCGGTGACGGTTTAACAATTGAGGTGCTACTGTGCTACTTCGTGGCGTTTGCATAACCACGAGAAGTATTATTTTGTAGGGTTTAGCCATATTTTAGCGGAAAAACACGTTTTGCTTAACCCGATTTTCTCACAATTTCAACTTGTTTCCAGCGAAAAATGAACGATTATTCCGAACCTGACCCGAAATCTTAACCCAGTCGGGGTTAGGTTAGGAACTCGAAAAAAAATGATATTTGTTCCGGACGTAACCCTCTTCCAAACCGAACCCGAAGTATCGTTCCTATCATAACCCGAATTGCGGTATAGATAGAATTTCCCTATAGAGAAGAAGGGAAATAGTATCTAATGCAGCAGGCAAGGTTTCTGTCACGGCTCTGGCGCTTCGGGTCTCCGGCGGTCCCACGCGAGCTTTAACGCTCACCACCGCAGCTTCGGCTCCGCAGCCTCAACCGCTTGCTCCTCAGTTCGCGGGTCGCCTCCCCCATACGCACCTTCGCGGGCTTAAAATACACTCTCAGGGTAGGGCAGACAAGACTGCGTGGAGTCGGTTCTGCAGCGATTCCTTTCAGTCACTAATTAAATTCAACAACAAATTGACTTTTTCAGACACTATTTTATTTTAATTTAAGGTTATAAATGTTTTTTGATAGACATGCCAATATGCCTGGTTTTATTCCAAAAAATGTTGCCATCTTCATTGTATATCGGAATTTGGGTTATGATAGGAACGATACGTCGGGTAAGGTTAGGAGGAGGGTCCCTCCCCCTCCAGTGGGTTCCCGCATTGACGAGGCGGGGGGGGCTCAGTAGCCGTGGTTTGGACACCCACGGTGAAGCTAAGAGGAACCCGAGGAGGGGCCGCTCGTGAGGGCTTTTCCTCCTAAAGCCGACGACGTAGCGGCCAACACGTAGGTTGCGGTGTCGTTTGTCGACATCGCAACTGAGGCGGGCCGCGATGTCTTAGTATCTGAGGCATTGCGGCTGAGGGTTGGAGGCCGCGGCGGGAGAGCAGTGTCGGTATTGAGGTGCGCCGCTCTCCCTACATTCCGCGGCCTTAACGGGTTCGCCACCGTCCGATGGTGGACGCGGTGGGGCCGCAGGGGAAGAGGAGTGTTGGTATAGCGTTGGTCACTCCCTATCCCCTGCGGCCGAAAAGTGGTAGGCGGCGGGGCCACTGTCCTGACCCGTCGCAGGGGGACCAAGGGTGCCATTCACGGGGTCATCTGGTGCCCATGTGCTAATTGGTCCCCGGGGTGGTCAAGGCGTGGTTTGTATTAATGCGCGCCGTGAATGGGGTTATCCCCCAGAGGTGGGTCTGTGGTAGCGGAGTATGCATGAGCATTTCTCCACGAAAAAAAAAGCAGTTTAGGAGGAGGGTTTTTTTTTCTGGGTGGAAAATCACCAAATGACTTCTCCCGCTCTGGGCGGAGCGGGAGGGCGTGTCAGACTTTTACTGACTAAAACCCACCCGTGTCCCTTCAGTTGTCCATGTGCCAGGGTCACGGCATCTCTTTCGAACAATCACGCGACCCCGGCAGGAGGAGGAGAGTAACGTTCGGAACAGATTTTTTTTTTTTCAATTTCCTAACCTAATCCGCGACCGGGTTAGGATTTCGGGTCAGGTTCGGAATATTCGTTTATCAGGGGGCCTCGCATAATGTATCTTGCCCACATCAAATTTAGGTCTTGCCCCGCCACTGCAACCGCAGACATGTTTGTAATGACATAAAATTCCAATATCGCCCTGTGGCCTGTTGTAAATTCTACTAATAGTTTAATTTTTTATCAATATGAACAAAGCATTCAAAAAATACAATGATCAAGGAATATTTGAAAATGCAAAAAAAAAACGAGAAAAATATTAATTATCTCACAATAGATCAAAATCGAAGATTATGCGCTTCCCCTTTTACTTACATATACTACCAATTACTTTATGGATATACGCTGGCAACATTGTTCATTTTTAATTTATGTCCTCGTAGATAGATGGCGCTGAGTAGACAAAAATTAAAATGTATAGCATTTGCCACCCTGTGCAAACATGTCTGCGGTTGTGCATGTTTTTGTAATTATTTCGTTTGCTTCCCGATTTTGAGTGTAAATTACGCGAATTTAGTTCGCTACTCCGTATTTACTAAAGTCTTGGAAGATCGTTCCCTTAGTGTCTGCTGTTCTTTCTAAATTACGTCGAGTTCAGCAGTGTTGCCGTTTTAGCCACTTCGTGGCTAGATCTAGCGGATTTTCGACGGTCTTAGCCAAAAAATAATCTGCTTTAGCCACCAAAATGAATCTAGCTACTTCTGGCTACTTTTTAGATTATTACTATTTATTTTTATTACTGTTATAAGTCCACCGACTAATACTTAATGTTTTTTAAAGAAATAATTATGGGGTGATCGTCAATAACTGTAGGCAACACCACAGAGGTCCGCGCCGAATCAAGGGATTCCCCTATGAATTTTTATATTTTTGACGTAATTTAAATTCGATCGAATGAAAATGTACGTTATTATTATTGAAGTTAGCCCTAGTTTGTTTTGCACAAAGTCAATACTGCTCCAGTCAACATGTACCGAAACGAAGCTATTGTTTAATAATATTGATAATGTTTAGCCGAAGACTCTCGCGAGCAGTTAGTTGTCTTTTATTTTTCGTAAACTTTTTGAGTGAATACTTGTGTGAATTATGGACGTCCCGCTAAGAAAAAAATGTTACACTCAAAGATTTAGAGCTGAATGGGAGAATGGTGCCGATTCTGTTGTACACTGAACTAAACTATCTCTTAAATTCCTTACTTTTGGCTATGAAAATAGTATCGCTATTCTGCAAAAAAAACTCTAAATTCAAAAATTATTTTGACATGACTAAAATTGAATTTGACAATTGCGACTCAACTTCGCAACGTGGTACTTGTGTGCTACGCAATTAGTTTTTTGAGAGACGAAGGCGCGCGCAAGTGGGCAGCCTAACCAGTGTTTTATATGGAATTCTTCACTTTTTGTTTTAAAAATATAAAATAATATTACCCTCGTGGTGACATTTAAATGTAAGTATTATTTTTGTGATAGGACACGCCATTTTCGAGATATAAGCAAAAGAAAAGGAAAACAAAAAAATACAGTAGGTACTGTTTTTGCACGTGAAAGCGACGCGTTGGTGTGAGTTTTTGTTTATGATCACCAGTACCAGTTTTATTCCACACCTTAATCGCGATTAAAAAAAGTCAGATTTAGTTAAAATAAATTATTGTAGTCAAACTTTTTGGTGAAAACCGGCAAACTCAGAATAGCAAAATTGTAATTTTCACTAAACTAATAACTCAGTGCAATCATATTGCTCTCAAACTAAAATGTAGTTGTGTCACTTTAGTCTATTTTAGAATAGTAAATCGTCCTTTGACAGGAATAAACCAAATTCTCACTCTCCTTTTTTACCACCATACTGCGATCACCAACCCGCCTGCCAAGCGTGGCGATTATGGCAAGCCCCCCTTTTTTTTTGGAGGAGGTTCAGCAGTGGACGTCTATCGGCTGAAATGATAATGCTAATGGTGAACCGCATCCCTGTACAATATTAAAATGATTAACAGTAGTAATAGGGTAAATTAAGTCAAAAATACTTTAGCCACTTTTAGCGGAAATTTGAATGTAATTTATTTACAAAACTGGCAACTTTTTTCTTTGATGTAGCCACAAACCAGATAGTCCTAACGGCAACACTGGAGTTGAGTCCCTTGTGTTCCTCTGTGATTTAATCGAACCGAATAACTTAGGCCCCCGTAAATTGGAGTTTGGACCATATAAGTGTTTTGTGTTTAAATAACAATGTCTCGAAACAAGTGTTGTGTGCCCGGTTAATCAATAACAGCTGGTACCGAAGTTAATGTTTAGTTTTTATATGTAAAGTAATGTTTTGTTTTACGCAATAATTATAAACATCCAAAATTGATATTTGTTTTACTATCCCCGAAATCACAAGTTTATTGTAATAATGAATTAGCTTTACCTACCTACCAAGTAGAATAGTGTGGAATAGTTGAAATATTCTGTTGTAGTAAAACTAAACCTAACAAATTCAAATCAAGATTTAAAATCTAGATTTGAATTTTTAGGTTGTTTTACTGCAACAGAATTTTCAACCATTCTACACTATTCTACTTGCTAGAATTACCGATACCAAAGAGATTAAAAGACAAATAGAGAGGCCATCTGAAGAAATGTCAAAGAAAAATTGTGATCCCATGACTCAGAAACGCCATCTAGCATAGTATAGCAAAATTAGAACGGCTATGAAAAACGTTTTTGTACAAAATTTTACTCTCCAGCGTCATTAACGCCATCTAGATTTGAATAGCAAACATTCGAATACAAAAACTTGATTAAGGCTGATTTCATCAATTCTCTGTCGATATAATATATCGATAATATTGAAAAGTGACATTTTTTTCACATTTGAAAAATACCAGACAATTTGGAATGATTACTAGATTCAATGTTTACAAGTTATTTATTTATAAAAATCTTTTTACAGACTAATTACTAAATTATCATTATTATGGGCACTGTCAAGTGAAAAAAAAAAAAAATAAGATTGACGTGTAAAAGTTTTTAGACGTGTCAACGTCTAAAAACTTTTACACGTCAATCTTATTTTTTTTTTAAACTAGCTTCTGCCCGCGACTTCGTCCGCGTCAAATTTTTGCTCCCCTGACCTTTCCCGTCGCATCGATTTGCCTGCTCGCTCCTTTTGAGTTATAGTGAGTCAACCTTAAAAGATAGACATATGCTCTCGCCGACTTTTTTTTAGAATTTTTTAAAAGAAACAATTCCGTCATACATGATTTTTGCGTTACTTTAACCGTTTACGCAGCGCACGCAACGGAAACTCAAAAGGAATAAATTTTCCCCGTTTTTGCAACATTTTTCATTACTGCTCCGCTCCTCTTAGTTGTAGCGTGATGTTATATAGCCTATAGCCTCCCTCGATAAATAGGCTACCCAACACAAAAAGAATTTTTCAATTCAGACCAGTAGTTCCTGAGATTAGCGCGTTCAATCAAACAAACAAACAAACAAACTCTTCAGCTTTATAATATTATTATATATTATATAGTAATATATAGTAATATAGTAATAGTTTAGTATATAGTATAGATTACATGAAGTCGGCGTTTCCTAATTGACTACTCTGAGAAGAAATGCCGAAACAAACCCAGAAAAGAGTCTGTGACTTCACAGACTCTTTCACCGATCACTAATGTCAATGTGATAAATTAAAATTAAAGCTTAATTAAAATTAAGGCAAAAGTTAACAAAATTGATTTTATTTGATGGGACCTAAGTTAGGTCCCATCAAATAAAATCAGTTTTGTTAACTTTTAAAAAGGCCTAAAATAGTGGAGCAGACAGATATCAAAAGTCAAGTGAGTAGTGGGAATTTTAGGTAATGTTCTAGTTTACCATACATACACAATGAACGACTACGAAAAATGTATAAACTTCTCTTGTAGTACAAGGTACCGATCCTTATTTTAAAATTGATCGACCCATCTTCCAAAGTAAATGTCTCCGCTTTTAAAATGCTTGGAACATAATTTTGACAAAGCATATGGAAGCCAATTTACTTCTCTACGATCTTTTTGAACAAACTGTATCCACTTTTCACGTTAAACTTTATTTACATTCGGAAACCTAAAATAACAGAAACCAATTTTACGTACGCACATATACAAACAGATAAGAATAGCAAAATACATGTGCATACAAAAGTAATGCTTATTTCTAAAAAAATATCTTCCAGCATACCTCTGATAGAAGAGAAGATAAAAAGATGTAGTCAGCGTGTGTAAAAGTAAAAGAGAAAATAAAAAAACAGTTCACTTAAAAAAAAAATATGAGAATAATACTTACATAGGTACATAAACACAAACATAATATATACATACAGAGTTCTAAAATAAATATCTACGTGTGCAAACAGCACTATTGTTGCTAAATTGATATTAAAATTATATATAATATCAACCTAATTAAATATTTTTAATACAGTTGCTCAAAAAGTGGTGTATTGCAGGGACGTATAGCGTTCGGGATGTGGGCTATTACATACTAGTGCTTTTTTTTTACCTTTCCCGAACTCGTGCGTTCTCTTTCCCAACTGTCAAAATAATGTCTATTAAAAAGAAAAACCAACCATGAAGTTTTTACTAAAGAGTACAAATACGTATATTTCTAAAAAGAAGCTACTAATTTATTTCAATATCAGATTGAATTGAATGAGTTAGGTTAGGTTTCATTTCATTTCATCTCATTAAATTTCATTTTCATTTCATATCAATAAAAAAAATCTACTGAAGACTAAGCTGTATGGATAGTTCCCTTTGCCTACCAAAATGGGTGAAAAAAAAAACTCTGCTTATATTATACGGTTGGCGCCATTTTCCAGAAATTTTCTTTGCGAGTTTAGTTGTTTGTTGCACAAAATGAGTAATTTCGACCCTATTTTTTTTGAATTAACACCACCGGAACTCAGTATAATTGCACAAAATGCTTCGGAGAACATTTTACCGGAAAAGTCAAAAAGTCGTTACATATCTACATACGACGAATTTATTGCGTGGAGAGAAGAGAAAAAAGCAAATAGTTTTTCAGAAAATGTTATGTTGGCATACTTCTCCGAACTCTCAGCAAAATTAAAACCGTCTACGTTATGGTCGAGATTTTCGATGGTAAAAAGTATGCTGAAAATAAGGAACAACGTGGATATAAGTGAATACCCAAAATTAAATGCTTTCTTAAAACGACAATCAGACGGTTTTACAAGTAAAAAGTCGAAAATATTAACATCCAATGAAGTGGAAAGGTTTTTGAACGAAGCTCCCGATGATCGTTATTTAGCCACAAAGGTAATTTATTAATAAGTACTTATATTTTTCTTTAGTATTCAGTTTACGAAATCGCAAAATACAGTCAAAACATTATTTAAAAAAATATTAATCAAATCCCTTTTTTTGTAGGTTGCTCTGATTTTTGGCGTTGTTGGAGCTTGCCGCAGAGAGGAGTTAGCCAATATTACTTTAAAAGATATTGAAGCCCATGGAAAAATGCTACTAATCAAGATTCCGAACACAAAAAATAAGATACCGAGAAGCTTTGTTGTTGAAGGACATTTTCTTAGAATAGTGCAAAAATATATGAATCAGCGGTGCCAAAAAGGAAAAACCGACCGTTTTTTTCAAAATTACCAAAAAGGGAAGTGTACAGCTCAAGCAATCGGGATAAACAAATTTGGTAATATGCCAAAAGAAATAGCAACGTTTCTTGGTCTGCCGGATGCTGAGTATTATACTGGGCACAGCTTCAGGAGGACCTCTGCTACATTATTGGCAGATTCAGGAGCCAATTTGACGTCCTTAAAGCGACTAGGAGGTTGGAAATCAGACAAAGTTGCAGAAAGCTATATTGGTGATTCATTAAAAAACAAACTAGAAACTGGGAAAAAAATCACACAATCCATTAATTTAAGGTCCAGTCCGTCTTCTTCACATGTTGAAGAGAACGTTCGTCCATCTACCTTCGTTGATAATGATAATTCATCAGATCCAATTCCATCAACTAGCAAACGCCATTGTATGACAAATATACATGAACAATCATACGAAATTAATAATAGTTTGTCTCAAACAGTAAATATGCAACCTAAAACTTCCCCAGTTACTTTAAAAAACTGTACCAATTTCAATGTACATGTGTACTATAACTTTTATAAGAAATAAATGATTAGTTAGTTGAGTTTATTGTGTTTTTATTATTTTATTAAATTGCTTCATTTTTTCGCAACTGTATTAAAAATAGTCGTTCAGTACACCTGCGGAACCGTCATTGCAACTTGTTCCGACTGTCAACCCTCGCCTTCGGCTGCGCCTCGGCTCGGGTAGACATTTGTCGGAACTCTTTGCAATGACAGCCTTTCCGCACTTGTAATGAAATATACTATATCGATAACAAAGTCGATAAACATCATAACATCTCTGCAAGGCAGTAGTAAAGCTACTCGGCAATAGAGGGCGTTTATTACAAAATTATCGTATGTTCTAGAACCATCAATGAATAATTATTTAATTAAATTACTGAAAAATATTTACGAAAACAAGCCGAAGTTAGGTCCAGACGTTTTACCATAGCGTGATTTGCAATATCGTAAAGCGCAACTCGGCATATTTATTTAAGAAATGTTTTTCTTGTCTTGTTAAACGGACACAAATGCGTGTTGACATGCAGACATGCCATCCTAGACTAAACGCCATATGACCACTAGGACACAAGTATTGGATTACGAGTTTGTTCGTTATGTCCCGTCTATATAATTTAATGTCTTTGACCGATACAAACAAACAAGGTAGTTCAAGGTACTACGTAGGTATATTGACAGATGAATAGTGTATGTCCTGGTAACTAGATGGCGCTGCCTAAGAAATACTTAAGTTGCCAGTCTATCTCTAGTATATATAGTGTAGACTGTAGTCTATGGGCTAGTTGTATTTAACCCAGATCCAGCCAGTCCCTTGCTGCCCCCCCTACCAGTGATTGCCTAAGCCGAGGTTCGTACCCCCCTCGGGGTAACCCTTAGAGCTTTCGCTTTAGTTTTAAGTATAATAAGCCCCGGCTGGAGGCCTAAAAAGGTAACTTTTTAGAACTCGCCGGGCCACAATCCGTTTAAGTAGTAACTATCTTTTCAGGATTAACTACGAGATGCCCCACAAAAAAAAAAAAAGCTAGTTGTATTGAAGCAGAAGGCGTTCCACATATTTTATGATTTAAACGTAAAATCTGTAAAATTATAGCGAAAAAATGTAAGTGATAGTCTTCCTGATAAATTGTGGATGTGATTTTGTGTAAAACTCCAGTAATAAATGACTATTAGTGGTATTATGAATATCGAAAGAGCGAGGTGATTTTATAAGAAAAATTGGAAGTTTTCTTCTGTGACAAGTGTATACAAGGCAACGGCAAGTTATCTGCATCATGTGCATGATATTTAAGAACCGAGATAAATTAGTGGCATTTTTACGAAAGAAAAATTCGTAACTCGTATGCTCGTATGCTTAACCTGTGGCAAGCTGAGCAAGCCAGTCGAGCTGTTGCTTATTTGGAAAAGCAAAAAGCGATCAATGCAAAGAGGAACAACTATAGAAAAAAAATTGAAGCAGTAAATGTCAATGATTACCTACCTCTATACGACTTCGATGAACATAGGTGCACACACACCATACCTACTTAGACTTATTTCCACAACATGTCTGTTTAAGATACTTACTTAATTTTCAATATTATTTTCTTTAAAAGTGTTTAACATTGAATACTCTCACTATAAGTAGCTACCTACCTAAATATTGTATGAACCTTAAATGTTTTTCTCATTATTAAGGATATCGAAGCCAATAATTGTTTGTCCATGGATTACAGCCCACTCCATCTCACAGAGGAGGCCCGTGTCGCAGCAGTGGGAATTATATAGGCAGATTATGGTAATCCCTGTCAAGTTTATTGCACATGTTGCAAATCAATTCAATCAAACAGTAAGTATTATTCTTTTCATTCGGTGGATATGAACATAATCAGTATTGTAGTTCATGACTACAATACTGATTATGTTCATATCAGACTATGGTAGTCTTCAAAATTGTTTTCTAAAGATTGAATTTTAATGTTACTGTAGAGCATCATAATACTTTATTTCTGTTTATTATGAGGTGCCCTTCAAAATAGTTTTTCGCATTGAATAGGTTTTGCTTGATATAAAGCAATGTATGTAGTTATATCATAGGTCCATCAACCTTTTTATCTAATACCTAATACTAGACTAAATTATAATGATGGATATTCTATAATCCAGTTGGAGGATGAGGATGTACTTAAATTCATTTTTTATCTTTCAGGTAGGTCAACCACACTAAACAGGAGAATTGTAAACTTTCTCTTTTGCCCTCACAACAAACATTACTAAGCTGTATTTAAATTATAAATGATGACTTCCACAAGAAAACACTTCAAGAGGAGAGGAAGAATTTACAAATACTGTTGTCTGAAGGTTGTAATTATATGAATATAAATGTCTTTTTTTACCATATATTTGTTTCTGTTTACCTCAAGGTGATAATGAATGCCAGTTAATTAAGTTACACACCATTCTTTTCTAAACAGTATCAAATAGTCCATAGCTAGTCTTTATAAAAAAAAAAACTGAATGCTTAAATATTTCATAACAAGTTATTTTATTTGTAGCTATATAGTTCATAAATGAAACACTATTAAAGTTAACACTGTTTTTAATCAACACAGTAAGTACATAATTTATCGCTGTTGAAATAACATTGAATGGTTTTCTTAAACACATTTATTATCTTTAATGAACAATATTCAGTTCCTATTTCTGCCCTTGAGAAGCTTGAAAACTGAAGTAGTTGCGGAGCAGCAGTAACAGTGCAATCAGAAGTAGATCTCAACAGTGGCCGAAGGAAATAGCAACAGCATCATTCATGCTGCTTTCAAATCTTCACAGGTGAAACACCTGAGGACTCTCCTGCAGTTTTAAAACAAAATCAAATTATTTTCTACTCAATTATAGTACTTAATAAATAATGCAGCAAACTAGGCTCATTAACTAGACTTTCATCAACCCACGGCTGGGCAAAAGCTCTAGGCCTAGTCATTGCTGTTGTTTCGCCAATTTTTATTGATCAGCTATTTCTATTGAACATAACACTAAATTAGAATGACAAACAATACTTATACATAAAATATATGATGTGATTTATTTAATTTGCCTAAATAAATGTATTCATAATTATGAGTTGCCAATTGATTCTTAGCATCCATACATAAACTCACGCTTTTATCCCATGGGGGTAGGCAGAAAGTACAGAATGCCACCTACGATCCTTGCATACTGTTTTTGCTTTGTTTATGTTCATACATCTGGTCATACACGCACGCTGGTTACCAGTACTATGCACCTGACCTTTCTGAACAGCACCAAAGAGGTATGTCCTCCTAAGGTGTCCCAGTGTTCCAGTGTTCTGGCGTGTCTAGTCACATCAGCCTTGTAAATACTTGTTGTTAGCCACCTATCATTCATCCACTCCAGACTAAACCATCAAAGCATACTTAATTCTTGTTCTTAACTGTGACAAAAGGCTCACCTCCATGATTGATACAGAAGATTGTATTTCTATGTCCAGCGTTGCCAGCAAATTCTTTGTAGGAAAATCCCCTGTATGTCAACTAGATTGATGTTGGTAGGGAAGCGTTCCATTAATGTAGATTCAGCTCTAGCACCTTCTGCGAAAATATGATTAATGTACTGTTGTTACTTCGTTACTTAGTGGTTATTTTAGTTTGCATCAGCATCTACATACATACAAAAATATCAAATAACAATAATATATATCTCTTTTGTTAGAATGACAGGCTGACATACATAATCATTAAAATAACTAGAAATAAGTTGCAGAAGTCTACACAGTAAAAGAATGGTTGTCCGTCTGCACGCGTAGCATGACCGCCTAGAAACGGAATTTGTCGACGGAAGAGAAGACAAAATGATAGATTGTATCGTAGAAAAATTGTTTAAAACTGGAAAAAAAGAGATGTTTCTATTCTTCAGTCGACAAGAGTACGATATCAAGTATGATGACTATTTTTCTGATGAGATAAAAACATTTATACAGCATTAAAATACATAAGGAACTTTTTTTGTTCTTGGTAGAATAGATATAGAATTGGTTATGCTACGCCGGCTGGTCAATAATGTACCTACAGCTACAAATAATCACTTCTACACGCATAATTCCTATTTACATAGGCGTACTTACTTGCAGTGGTGATATTGACTTGTCCTTTTCGTTTTGGAGCAAAACAGCGTAAGTCCTAATGCAGCCAGTACAAAACGAAGACAGAGCCCTATTCTTGCCAAAGGTCTTCCAAACCAACACTCGAGGGTTGGTGAACATTTAGTTAAATATTCTGTGCCACTAGAAATGTTCCAAAACTGCTTTTCATCGCCTGAAGCCCATGTATCTGTATGCGAATAGTAAATATAATTATGTATAATGAAAACAACAAGTTGCAATAAAATTCAAGTCAAAACAAACAAAAGGCGGTTTTTTTTTTTTTTTTTTTTAATTTATTCCTGACCATGGCTACATGTCCTTCAGTCGTAATCATTAAACATACTACTCTTATTCTCAGCTAAGTACATCCCGAAACAATTAAATTTTTTCTACAGTATTCAGTAAATATCTAAATAATGAATTGAAATAAACTGTTTTGGAAAGTAATTCCTGAACGTGGCGGGGAACACATAAAAGAGTTTTGTTCTGCTATATATCACTAATTTCACTGACAAGTAACAGTCTTTGCATGTCGAACGATTCACAGTCTAAAGTGTTTTATATCCGCATTTTCTTCAGAACAATAGGTACATTTGCTTTCACTGATGAATCTTAGCTTCAATGTCTTCAGTAATTACTTTAAAATATGTATTTATGTTTTTGTTATATTCTCTTCCGTTTCATCTTCACATTCTTCATCTTCAAAGTTTTCGTGTGATTCGTTCTCAATTAGTAGCAAATCATAGAAGATCTCGTCGTGGAATAAAGCAGCTGTTTCAATGTTAACATTTTCGTAGAAATCTGAACTGTTAACATCAATTTCTTCAATATTATTTGGTTTTTCATCCATATCTTGAATTATATTAATAAATATAAAATTATTGAAAACTTTTTGTATCTTTCCCGCCAATCACCATTTTCCTTCCTCTTTTTTTTTTTTTTTTTTTTTTTTTTTTTTGTTTATGGCGTTGCACTATTCGTGCTTATTGCCACTGACAATATTTTATATAATAACAAAACGTAGGAATCAAGTACTCGCGAAATTATATATAGGTACAACGGGAAATTTGGAAATAGAAAGGAAATAGGTTGCTAATATAATATATATTATATACAAAAAAAAAAAAATAACGAGTTTTATCAGTAGGTTATAAATAAAAACAAAAAAAAAAAACATGAACGCCACAAGGTGGCCCAACAAATAGGCCGACTCGTGCATAAACTAAGAATTACCTAAGAACTACATGGTAAATTAAGTACTTATATACAGTTTATAAACTAACTAACTACAACTAACTACAGTTTATTTAGATAGCTATATCATTATTTACAAAGAAAAGAGCTATGGTTTTATAAATATCTACATTGAAATTAAATAAAATACACGAAATAGAAGTGGGAAAGGGGACTCGGAGGGAAACAAGACTTTGGAAAAGTGAGGAGTGGTCATAAAGGGGGCAGGAAAAAATAAGATGGTTCAGATCTCCCACCTCAGCGCCACATTCACACGCAGGGTTCTGCACAATGCCAAGCCTGGCAAGATGAGCAGGAGTGCACACGTGACCCAATCGCATACGTATGAATATTGTTGTAATCTTTTTGCTTAGCTTGTACTTGCTAAACCAAGGTTTTACAAAAATGGATGGCTGAATAGTGCGATAAAATTTCCCTTTCACTGATTGCTCGGACCAAAGCTTACCCCAGGATTCCTGTAGGTAAACCTTGGGCAGAGCTGCCAGATCTTGGGAGTTATTTTTGTACGGAAAAACATCTCCACACAATACGGCATCATTAGCCAACTGGTCAGCTCTCTCATTACCTAAAATGCCACAATGCGAGGGTATCCACGCAAAATACACTGAATACCCCTTAATAGAACACCTATAAAGGAGTTCACGTGTTTCAAATATAATATGAGGATTATGAGAATAGAAAGGGAATCTGGCCAAAGATTGTAAGGCACTCCTTGCATCAGTTAAAATGAGTGAATTTCGTAAGCCCATCATAAGTATATATTCGACAGCTTTGAATAGACCGTAACATTCTCCCGTAAATACAGATGACTCGGGCGGGAGCTTTATTTTTTGAACTATATTATATTGGGAGTGGAATACACCTACTCCCACGCATGAGTCTCTTCCATGCTTCGAAGCATCTGTAAACAAGAGCTGACAGCCCTTCCAGTCTCTATCCATAGTGAAGTTGAAGTTAATATTATGACATATGTCATCTCGGTAAATGTTAAGGTTATACTAGGTTATAGTATATATTCGGTGACATAATTAATGAACTGTAATTACAGTGAAATATAGGAAGAAATTGAGATTGGTGACAGGTAGAGATGGGCGTTTTCAGTTTTTGTCGCAAACGGATATGTAACCGATATTCAGTTTTCATATCGATATCGAAAACAGTTTTCAGATATCGATATCAGTAGGACGGCTTCCACATGTAACCTTGATATTTAGATGAGCACACTCAAGGGAACCGCAAACTGACGACAAACGCAAACTTACACTTTTACCGTTAGTACAACGATATAGGTACTTTAGATATTTAAAGCTATTTAATTTGTCTGTTTGGCTGCTTGTAAAACGTTGTTCCATTGTATACAGTAAGTTTCTCACTAATATCGACTTATCGAGTAGCCGCCAGAAAGTCGCCAACATATGGATACGTTGTTGTAACTAAATAAATAGAAACTAGACCTTATTGCTAGAGATTTAAGATAATATATTACGCACGCATTGCATTAACCAAATAACCAAGCAAAGATTAGCTAAAGTTACAAAATATTCGCTTCATCTCTTTTACACCAGTAAAAATTTAAATACCTAGACAGAGACAAAGCGAATAACTGTTTTGATTTCATATCGCCTGTGATGTGAACTTTGCGTTTTGTTCGTACTTCGTATGTCGTTCCCAATGTTGCAGTTTTGATATAACTTAGACTCGATAAAGTTTTTGTGATATCGGTTATGTAGATGTAGGTATCGATATGATATGTTACTAAACACATATCCGATATAAGTTACGTTTTGATATATCGAACTCATGCCTAGTGACAGGGAGCTTCAATTAAATTGTATTTTCTAAAGCTTTTAACTAAACACGGAGTATCTTTGTGCCTCCAGTAAGTGGACGAAATTACTTCTTCAGAGAGAATAGAAAGTTTATTTCGCAAAGGATGACATGTAAATTGCAAACACCGAGCCATAAATCTATCAGCTAAAAATTGACGTCGTAAATGAAGTGGAGGGTCTCCACATTCCACCTGTAGACAATTAATAGGACTGCTTTTCATTGCACCTGAAACCACTCTAAGTGCCTTAGACTGAACACTGTCAAGTTTCTTAAGACCAGCAACATTAGCAGGCTCCAGCAAAAAGGCGCCATAGTCCAATACGCTTCTAATCAAGGTGTTATAAAGTAGTTTTAATGAAAAGGGATGTGCACCCCACCAAACACCAGAAAGACATCTAATTATGTTGATATTTCGTTCACATTTAGCAGTTATATAATCACAGTGTGGTAAACCAGTAAGATGTGTATCCAAAATAAGGCCTAAAAATTTAACCTGGTTTTTAACAGGCATAGGGATATTATTATACTGTACTGTAACTGTAGGAGGCTTACGCATCCTTGTAAACAAGACAATGTTGCTTTTATCAATTGACAGGTGTAGACCATTGGTTTCTAGCCAAGTCTTCAGTAAACATAAAGAAGAGGTTAAGGAAGTACAAATATTTTCAACAGAATGACCAGATAAATAAAGAAGTAAATCATCCGCATATTGAAGGACTTGTACTGACTCATTTAAAGAGGATTCCAAATCATAAGTGTAAATATTGTAGAGAATTGGACTAAGTACGGAACCTTGGGGGAGACCTTTCCATACTAAACGGGTAAATGTATACCCTTCAATATGAAGATTTAAAGATCTCTCTGAAAGCATGTTAATTATGAAGTTAGACAGCATTTTTGGAACTTGTAATGAATTCAGCTTTTGTTCCAGGACTGATACCAGGACATTATCGTAAGCTGAGCTAATATCCAGGAAGGCAGCAATTACAGAGTTATTGGAAGAGAAAGCTAAACGAATATCAGTTGTGAACACACTAAGGCTGTCCATCGTACTTCTACCCTTCCTAAAACCAAACTGTGATGTGCCTAGCAAGTTTTTGCTCTCCAAATACCATTCCAAACGATTCTTAATGAGGTGTTCAACAATTTTTGCAAGAACTGTAGAAAGTGCAATTGGTCGATAAGAAGTAACATTAGAAGAAGGTTTGTTTGGTTTTAGAATGGGAATAATCGTTTGAGACTTCCAACTTGATGGAATGCTGCCAGATATCAAAGCTGTATTGATGAGATTTAAATAAATTAAAAGAACAGAGTCAGACAGATTAGCTATAAATGAATATGGTATACCATCTTCACCAGGGGCTGAATCCTTAACATGTGAAAGGACTCCTTTCAACTCACTTAGTGTGAACAGGGAATTCAACTCAGAATTAGGAATAGGAACATATGGAAGGTGGATTAAAGATCTTTGTTCTGGGACTGAAGGGGGAGCTAAATTATCCATAAATTCATTGGCTAATTCTAATGGTAGTTTTGAGGCTGTTGTGTCGCTGAATGCTGACCTGAATCGCCTAATATTTTGCCATACTAGAGATGCATTAACTTCTGGCGAGATAGATGCACAGAATCTTTGCCAACCTTCAAATTTCTTTTTCCTAAGGAGCTTACGAGTTGTTCGAGCAGCTTCTAGGTATATCTGAAAATTGTGGCGAGTCATAGTATGACCATAATTTTTTTCTGCTTCTTTTCTTTTTTTAATGGCTTGAGTACATTCAGCATCCCACCAAGGTGGTGAAGGAATTTTGCCTGTAGCACCATTCTTAATAGGGAAAGTATTATCTGCCACCTCTATTAAAACTCTTGTAATTTGATTAGATAATAACTGAGGGTCATGTAGTTGTAAAGAATCAGATAAGGCAAGCATTCTTTCTTCTACACAATTTTTATATGTATCCCAATCTGCATTTTGAAGTCTGTACTTTAATCGTGGTGTTGGAATGCAAGCAGCTGGTTTTTGATGTGGAAAAGAAATGATTAAAGGGTAATGATCACTACCATAAGAAGACGTTAAAGGAGACCAGGATAATGTTGATGCTAAATCAGGTGTGCAGATTGAGAGGTCAGGGGCGCTTATTCCCTCATCTAGATTCGTTTGGCGTGTTGGGAGACATGTATTTAAAATACACAAATTATTAGAGTCTAGAATTTCCAATAACTTTTCCCCATAGTAATTAGAACTAGAACTACCCCAAGACTGATGTTGTGAGTTAAAGTCGCCCATTACCAAAAACGGTTTAGGTAAAATTGAAAGAAGATTACTTATTTCAGAAAGGATATTTACAGTGGGACGAGAATAATATATACATACTAAACAGATTTTATTTACAATAGCAGCGACAGCAGATATATCATCACTGAGACTTGGAAGAGGAAAAGATTGAAAAGGCAAGTTGTTTTTAATAAGTATGGCGACACCGCCATACCCATCGCTTCTGTCTGTTCTTAGACACGCATAGCCAGGAATTCTAAAAGAGAACCCTGGTTTAAGCCATGTCTCACAGAGAGCGACTGCAAAGGGATCGTATTTGTTCATTATGTAGGACAGATCAGATTTTTTATTCAGAATGCTGCGACTGTTCCACTGAACAATCTTGGATAGATTTGGATCCATTATGATTAAGATTAAACAAGTTAAACAGCGTATCAATTACAGTGGCAACGTTGGACGGTTCAATATTATTATTTTTAGATAATGTGGTAATTAACATGATTATTAAATTTAAAATTTGACTTTCACTATTATTTGTTGTTTTATTTTGGAATGCAACACCATTCCCTGACACAGAAACTTCGTTATTGATTAATGCTTGATGAGCTGTACGGTCATACCCCTTAGCTGTTTTTGGGGGATCCCGAGGTTTAAGGAATACCGTTTTTCTTTGTGAGGAGACAATTGGTGGGTTACGTGATTGGGGTGAAGGTTGTGAATAGAATGAATTTTTAGTGGTATGTGATGGGTCAGATGTTACCACATCTGCATACAATTTTGATATAGGTGGATGTAGCTGAGACGCTTCAGCATACGACACGCAGCTATGGGCCATATAATGCTTAATTGATTTTTGCCTCTCAAATTCTGGGCATTTTTTATTGATGGCGTAATGAATGCCACCGCAATGACAGCACTTACTACTACTCTCATCTTCAATCCTGCAAGTGTCAGCAGAATGCTTCTCCCCACACTTGAAGCACTGAGGGTTCGACCTGCATTGTACCTTTGTATGGCCAAAACGACAACAATTATAGCACTGAATTGTTGGGAATGTATACAATTCCACTGGCATGGAATTGTAACAACAAAACACACGTTTTGGTAAAGTTTGTCCGTCAAAGGTGAGCACGACTGTTTGCGATGGTTTCCACACAGGGGTCGGTTCGTGCACTTTATAATTGAGACGCCTTGCCTTGATAACCTTCCCGCATCCAGCAGGGACAGATATATTTTCGATTATTTCCTCCGGAGACCATTCGGTAGGTACGCCTTTAACAATACCAATGCGACACACATTAATTGATGGAACAAATGCCTTCAATTTCTCTTTGGCCAAACTTGGGTCATCTATAAAAGAATTGGCATCTACGTAACGAGAGAAGCTCAATGATATTCTATTACGACCAATGCGTTTTAATGAACCGTTAATTATATTATTGAAACTGCGTTTTTTAAGAAAATGTCCTAAAGTTATTGGGTGTAATGTTAGGGCCGAGTTTTGAGTATCAGAAATTTTTTGGATGTGTACAACGTATGGCGACAGGTCTGTGGCTTCGTACAAAGCCCTAGTAACCTGTGGCGCCTTCTGGGGAAGATCAGACTTAATGAGGTTTTCAGTCAGGTTTTCATTCAGGGGTCCATCCACAGAGCGTGGAGTGGATTCTTGCTGAACTACAATTGAACTTTGACTGAATGTGACTGATTCATTATCGCAATGGCAATGAGTTCCTTTATTTATTTCAGATAAAGTGTGTGAATGATTATTTCGCCTTCTTTTATTGCAATTTTTGCATACTTTACGTGGAGCTCTAGTCCTTTTCCGCTCCGATCTGGTTATGGACGAGTCGGTATCCATACTGGATTCTAGAATAGTAATATTAAGCCCGACCGAGGGGACTGTGCCCCCCGGATCAGGTGGTTCGTTGTCCATTGTGGCCACTGGCCAGAAAAAATAAAATATAAAAAACTTACCCTATATATGAAGAATTATATCTACAAACAATTAAATTAACTAATCTAATGAATATTTACATAAATCTACACAACTTATCTCCAATCGCAAACGTTTTTTATTATTTAAAAGAAAACGAAAGAAAAATCACGCCCGCCAAATTCGATGATTCCCGCGCTTTTCCCCTTCCTCTTTTTCAGGCGGTTTTTATTTTACTCAGTGTTGCCAATTTTTTTCCCGTGTCAATGTTTTTCTCACACTGATAGCGGTGCTGCAAACAACTAAAATAAACTATATTCGCAATTTTTTATATTATTTATTCCTATTACTGTCATTCGGTCGTCGTTTTGAGGATGAAATAAAACTTATCATGACTTTGTAACATAATGTACTATAGATAATATAACACTATAATTACTGGAAAAGTAAGTGAAGATATTTCTTTGATAGTTAGCTACACAATAATGGAATAATGGTTAATTTTACTACCCCTAAAGTAGGTTCACATGGAACATTTTTTTGAAAATCACGTTTTTCGATATTCACACTGGCGCTGTTCACTATATTTGTCATGCCGAGCTATCTTTCGAAATCAACGTTTGTATCCAAAGTGGTTTCGGCATTTAAAAATAATCATAAGTGCCACAGGCTTCTTGAAAATAATAAAAAAGCTTGCCGGTATCGTGTTAATATAATATTTTCTCGAGTCAAAGCTTTACCAGTGAATTTTATTATTTTCAACAATTTAAATTAGACTAACCAAAACAAAATCACCAGCTACAAACAAATAGTCCGCCAGTTGCGGTGTCCATACCGACCAACCCGGGATTAGTGGAAATCTCAATAAGTTGACAACCCTGCTTTTCTACTATTTTTCCACTGGCCACAGATAACTAAAACGTGAAGACAATAACGTTTCGTTGTGTTTTTCAAATATGGTAGTTTTTGGTAGAAAGTGTTTTATAAATTGGTTTTTATTTTTTTAAGAAATCATTGTACTTTTTCATTTATAAGCAGTAGTAGACCATCAGTTGTCATTAAAACAATGTTATATTATTGTAAAATTATTCGCAAGCAAATAGTTCATATTTGATGAAACAAAACGCATATGTGAAAACGATTGGGTAAGATTTTGGTACCCTCCCTAGTCAATTTGGCAGAATTTGTTTCATTTTATTTACACAATTCCGATTATGGGAACCGAAATCGACTGGAGTTTGTTTAAATTCGGAATTGCTATCAGAAATTAAATGTGTTCCGCAATCAGGCCGCGGATTTATAAAACAACACAAATAAAAGAAAAAGGAATTGATGTGGGAAATGATTAAACTACACAATTCGAGGTTAATTTAATTGTGAAATAAATGAAGATTTACCGTTGGAGTCTTAGGCCTGGTGTTAGGGAACTCACGTGCAGCGGGTGAGGCCATAACATCGCTTGGGTCATAGACCAATGAAAACATTCTAAATGTTCCTCTTATCGCTTTTGATACTAGTATTTCGAGATGACGTACAGTTCGGCATGGCCGTAAAAGGTTATTTTAAAATTATAAGCATTTTTGTCCATTTCAATTAAACCGAACGTTCAAACGATACATTGACAAAGATTAGATTTATTATGATTTTTGTGAATACTGATGTAATAACATGATGTAATAGTTTTAATGGGCGTTTACCATTATTTATTTTTTTGTAGTTATGGTCTGATCCGTTATCTTATACGTTTAAACGAGCAATTCTTGTATATATATATATAATATATATATAATCTGAACCTCGGAAACGGCTCCAACGATTTTCATGAAATTTAGTATACAGGGGGTTTCGGGGGCGATAAATCGATCTAGCTAGGATTCATTTTTATAAAATGTCGTTTTATTCGTGTTTTCAATGATCAACTTTATCGATAATCAACTGGAACATAAACTTATTATTTTAAACAAAATTTACCAAAAAATACCGAGCAAAGCTCGGTCATCCAGATATTATCTTCTTTATTTATCAAATTATTTCCTTTATTAAGCTCATCTCTTTAATCTGCGATACTGAGCAGATTATCACACTGAAAATTCAATTTATACTGCGGTATGATCCTCCATCTCTTCTTCAATAGGTCTTTCGTTGCTGGGGACCGTGGTCACTGGCCCTATATAAGCGGACAGTCAGGCTTCGTTGACTCGTGTTAGAAAGTAGCTAACACGACCTTCTGAAATTAATTTGAGGATGTGGCTTCTTTTAATTGGATTAATTCTTTATTTTTTCCAAAGTAGTGAGCAACAGAAAATAAATAGCTTTTATCAAGATTAATCTCTGTCAAATAATTGTTTTTTTACTTTGGTTCGTTAGGTATTATTTACAGTTATTACTTCCAAAGTGAAGTGTTGGTCGGAGTGGCCATGTCAAAAATTTGTGGAAATGTTAATAGTAAATGTAAACATTTCAACACATCTGACAATATTACCAAAAACCGTATTCAATAAATTGAATACGGTTTTTGGTAATATTGTCAGATTGACCGAGCGATGAATTATTCGAATCATTTTCATGATCACTGGCTACTGTTTTGATACAACGGTTAATTTTTAATTTCAATAGTTAAAAGTTAATCACTAGGAATGGCTTTTTCAATTATTTCTAAAATAATTGTTTTGTTAACTAAATTAAACCGATAAACGATTCATTATTTATCAAAATTGTTAAAGTACTTAACCTGTTTCTATTACATTAGGGAGGTAAAGAAAAAAAAACAAATGGTTTCGATACATAGGTAGATAAGTTTTATTATGCTTAGAGAACCTGAAATTAGAATCAAACGAAAAGTAAAAAAAAGTAAAGATGCGCTGGGCGATCGTTTACTTGGTGCTTGTCTATCTCACCAGCAGCGGGTGAATGGGACTTGCATGACGAGTAACCGATAAAATTGTTTCCGCTGGTCGGTCATTTGCTTGGTGCAAGTCTATACCACTAGCAGCGGGTGGAGGGGACTTGGCACGTCTAGGCACTTGGCAAAACAAAAGGAAAAAAAACAAAAAAAAAGTACAATTGTAGGAAAAAGGTATCTAATGTACTTCGACAGAGAAGTACTTGTCAGTATGGCCGTGATGTATGTAATTATTATGTGTCTAATATTGAATTATTGAATTTAGTCATTGTGATTTTTATTATAAACTTAGTTTTCTATCTGTCAAACAGTGATTTGACTCAGCTGTCAGTTTGAGTCATACTTGTTTGTTAACGGGTATAAAAAGCTGGAGCCACAGTGAAACAGTCACTTCCTTGGCATATGTTCAGTTGGCTAGTTCTAGTGCTGTCGTTGTGTAGAAGGATCGACCAGAGGTCACGTAAGTTAAGTAATTGATGTTATATCCTAATTATTGCCTATTATGACAATGCTGTTGTACTGTTTATAGTGTTGCCAATACTGCTAATGTTTTAAATCATATGAATGGAATATTCATATTCTTTTCCTAGATATTATTGTTATATTTTGATTATATTGATATTATTCTGAGTTCTCTTGGACCATCGTCCATAGAATAGTCATAGAATTAATGTGTTTAAGATAATGATTATGTATGGCAATGTAATAAATGTGTTGATATAATACTTCAATACTGTTTCCATGGAGTTTCTTGTCCTTCTTCTCCATGAAGACCTAGTTTTGGAACGGACGACTAGCTTTCTGATTAATTGCTGACAAGCCTAATTGAAATAAATGTCTAGTCTTGTCTTTATGTGCTTTACTTATTGAAACCCTTTCTTATACACATTAAATAAGCCGTTACCATTCTGACATTCAAAGCTTGATAAATTAGTATATATATATACACTTATAGTTATATACTGCTTAATATAACACACGCGTAACTAACCGCGCACTTGGTGCGTAAAAAACACCTAAATACCTAGCACTGCGCCAAAATGTAACAGGGCACTTAAGCCAATATTCTGTTATATCACACAATATAAAAATACTTACACCATTCCCAATTGAAAAGTGCGATTTAAAAAGTTCTGATTTAAAATACAAATATACAGTCATTTTTTAAAGTTATAAGATATCTAGTAACTTGGAGTAAGAGGTCAGATAGGCAGTAGCATCTGGTTAGACTGAAAGCCGACCTCAACATATTTAGAAAAAAAGCCTAGTTCACGTTTATAACATTTGAAAGATTTTTCGCCAGTGTTTGACTATGTTTTGTTGACACTTGTAAGGTCTTTCATCAGTGTGCATACGAATATTTGGTTAAACTACTCTTTCGTTTAAAATTTCTTTGATGTACATTAACGTCGCTGTCATTGTTATTTTTTTTAAATCATTTGTTTTTGTTTCGTTTTTTTTTTCCTTATTTTTGTTTATTACACTTATAAGGTTTGACGCCAGTGTATACGAATGTGTTTTCGCAAATTATTCTTCTGAGTAAAACAACGTCGACAAAAATTACACTTGTGTTTTTCACCAGTATGTGTACGCATATAGCTTTGTAAATTACCTTTTCATTTATAACTATGCTGATAGACTTCACACCTATAATGTTTTCACCAGTGTGTATTAAAACGTGCCTTGATAAAGAACTCTTTTGAGTAAAATAATTATCAAATACTTCACAATTGTAAGGTTTTACACCAGTGAGTGTATGCATATGGCTTTGTAAATGACAAAATTTTGTTTAAAAATATGCTGACAGACTTCACACTTGTAAGGTTTTACGCCAGTGTGTATTAAAACATGCTGTGTTAAATTTTTCTTTTCACTAAAACAATGATCACATACTTCAGACCTCTAAGGTTTTTCACCAGTGTGCTTTAAAACATGCTGTGTTAAAGAACTCTTTTTTCTAAAACAACGATCACATACTTCACACTTGTAAGGTTTTTCACGAACAGTGTGTATTAAAACATGGCGTTTTAAACCATTCTTTCGACTAAAACAACGATCACATACTTTACAACTGTAAGGTTTTTCACCAGTGTGTATTAAAACATGCCGTTTTAAATTATTCATTTGTCTAAAACAATGATCACATACTTCACACTTGTAAGGTTTTCCACGAACAGTGTGTATTAAAACATGGCGTTTTAAATCACTCTTTCGACTAAAACAACGATCACATACTTTACAATTGTAAGGTTTTCAACGAGTGTGTACGCATATGGATTATAAATTCACTTTTTTTAAAAAAACTACGCTCACATGTTTCACACTTGTAAGGTTTATCAATAGTGTGTATTGAAACATGGCGTGTTAAATCACCCTTTTGAGTAAAACAACGATCACATACTTTACACTTGTAAGGTTTTTCACCAGTGTGTATTAAAACATGCCGTTTTAAATTATTCATTTGTCTAAAACAATGATCACATACTTCACACTTGTAAGGTTTTTCACGAACAGTGTGTATTAAAACATGGCGTTTTAAATCACTCTTTCGACTAAAACAACGATCACATACTTTACAATTGTAAAGTTTTTCACCAGTGTGTGTACGCATATGGATTATAAATTCCCTTTTTTTTAAAAAACTACGCTCACATGTTTCACACTTGTAAGGTTTATCAATAGTGTGTTGTAAAATATGCCGTGTTAAATAACTCTTTTGACTAAAACGACGATCACATACTTCACACTTGTAGGGTTTTACACCAGTATGTGTACGCATATGGCTTTGTAATTGATACTTTTGTTTAAAACTATGCTGACAGACTTTACACTTGTAAGGTTTTACGCCAGTGTGTATTAAAACATGCTGTGTTAAACCACCCCTTTGACTATAACAACGATCACATACTTTACACTTGTAAGGTTTTTCACCAGTGTGTGTACGCATATGGATTATTATTTTACTCTTGTTACAAAAAAAACGATCACATACATCACATATGTAAATTTTATCACCGGTGCGTATGCGAATATATTTTGATAAATCATATTTTCGATTAAAACTGCATTTAGACTTGCAAGGTGTTTCACAAGTGTGTGTACGCTGATCACATTTATAAGGCTCTTTGAAATTATCATCAGGTTTAGACGTGTATCTTTGAGTTGTACAGTTAACTCTCGAGCCTGATTTTTCTTTTTTTGTTTGCTTGGTTGTTATTGGATCCTCTAGGTTTGTTCTCTGTGTGTCTTGTTTCTGTTTCTTCTCTACGGTCACCCCTGCAATTATAAATCTGGTAAGTACAATATAGGCCGAAGGTTGACATGCACACGAATAAAAATAACGATGCGAAGCGTTAAGATTTACATTAAGATCGAAAAGTCCTCCTTTTGTGTAATAACTGGTTATGAACAGAATTGTACTTAGAACAGACCATATTTTCTCAAAAAACAAACAAACCCTGTTTTAGGAAATTATTAACACAATCATTCATATTTACAAGGATTCAACTTTGTATCAATTAGATGAACAATGTTATTTAAGCAACCATTATTATTGCGTTATATTAATAATATTAAAACGAAACTATTGAGGATACCATTACGACGGACGATATTGAAATGGAGCGTAGGGCATTGGCTGCCCGAGGTAACATGCTGGCCCGAAGATTCGCTCGGTGTAGCAAGCTGGTAAAGGTAACTCTTTCTAAGGCATATTGCCAGAGCTTTTACACAGGGAATCTTTGGGTCAACTATACCAAAAGGACGCTGAATGACCTACGCGTCCAGTATAATAATATTTTTAGGATGCTGTTGAGACTGCCACGATGGTGCAGCGCTTCTACGATGTTTGCACAAAACCGAACTGACGGTTTCCATGCCGTCATTCGCTCGGTGACAAGATCCGACGCGTCTTTATTGTGTTATGTGTATCATTTGTTTTGATAAGTAAATCAGTCGTAAGGTGTTGTTTTGTTGCGCTTATCGTATAAACATTTAAGTTTTAATAGTGGAGCGTACATCGAGAAGAATTTAAACTATTATCATTATCACCAATAGCACATAGATTTTTATCGACACCACCAGCCAGTATTCCTAGCAAACAATTGTTTAGTAGTGCGGGTTTAATTTATAAACTTCTGCGTAACAGACTAGACCCCGAAAAGGCGGTAATTTTACTATTGATTAAATATAATGCTCTAATTTTCAACTTCTTATTATTTAATTTCTCCACTCATATAGTTTCTTATAATAAATCTTAAGATCCGCATCCGCATCCGCGGATGTGGAAAAATCGGAATCCGCAACATCCCTGGTGTGTACACCAATCTTTTAACGTCTCCCCACAAATAAGTCCAGGGGCGTGAGGTCCGGAGAACGTGGAGGCCAGGCCACTGGACCACCGCGGCCAATCTAGCGGGTGCCAAACCTGTCAAAGTACTCACGTACTTGCCGACCGTAGTGAGGAGGTGCACCGTCCTGCTGGAAGTACATGTTGCGATACACCGCCAGGGGAACTTCATCCAACATCTCCTCGACGACGTGTTGCAACATCTCCAGATATGTGGCACTAGTGAGGTGACCATCGATAAAATGGGGTCCAAGCAATTGGTCTCCTATATGCCAGCCCACACATTTAAGCTAAACCTCACTTGATAAGAATGCCTCTGAGTCACGTGCGGGTTTTGCTCGCAGTGAGCCTACCAGTGTTCGTTATGAACATTGTACACGCCAACTCGAGTAAATAAACACTCGTCCGTCCACAGGATTTTGGCGTCTTGGTGTTCCAGCAACCAGCGACAAAACGTAACTCGCGCGGCGTTATCAAGTAGGTGGAGATCCTGTACCTTGCGGTAGTGAAAAGGATGCTGCATTTCTTTGTTCAGTAGCCGCCACACTGTGGAATGGTGCACTCCAAACCGTCGACCAGCCTCCCGCGTGCTTGCCCGTGGCTCTCGCCGGAAGAATTCTAGGATATCTTCCTGCAAGGCGACAAGCAGGCCTTCGTTGCCGCGACCTTCAGCATGCTGGGGTACGTCGAACTGCCGATAATCGCGCAGTCTCTGCGTAGCAGCCAGCATTACCCTGTGTGAGGGACGTTGTCGATTGGGGAATAACTCCGCGAACATTTCGATGGCTCGAGATACATTGTCTCCACTGATGGCATACAAGCGGACCATCTCCACCAACTCTACATTGGAGTATTGGTCCGTCATCTTTACAACTAGGCAGTAGGTACCTATCGCGACCGTTAATCGAAGGCGCACTTGAGGGGCAGAATTTGCAACCGTATGCACTCGCCGGTGCCATCAATCACACTTATAAATTGACCCGATTTATGTGCTTGCGATCGATGGCCGCGGGGGCGTGGCTAGGGGGAGGGGGAGCGTGGCTTTGGATCTATGAAAGAAATGTCGTTTGCATTTTTTTGAGTGCAGTTTAAGGAAACGTACAGACTGGCCGCGTTTTTAAAAAGGGAGTTCACAGTTACCGATTTCCTTAAATAAGAATAAAATTTTAAAAAAAATATACATATAAAATAAAATATATATATTTTTAGGAATCAGAAGTGAAATAAGTAAAAAGATTAACAATCTTTAATTCTTTTAAATTACGCAACGCACAAATGTATAACAATAATCTTAAGAAACACTGTAAATATTAATCAAATATTAATTACACGAGTCTAAAGGAATAATCAACAATTGAACAAAGACATAACTAAAACTAGCCAAGCACATGATAATGGTCAGGTAGCAAGTCCGTTCTGAGCGCCGTCCGAGGAAGAAAAAGGACCGTTGCCCACCGCGCGCCTCCTTTTATAACCTTCCGTCCGTTGATAGCTGCTCGCGTGACATCTTTAAGATGTCAACCCGTCTTGAGTTGCCAACACGGCCTCTCCTGATGCTCTGACGTCCTCGTCAGGTCCAGAAGATGGTCCCGCCTGATCTGTAGCGGTGCCTCCCAATAAGACGCTCGAGTCTTCGCTGTCTCCTGTAATCAGACAGTCACATTACATAAAAGACACCAGATACAGGAGAAAAACATTTCAGATACATAAGAGGCAGTACATCTTATGTATCATGCATATTTTAGCATTACGAGTAAAATATCAAGACATCAAAATCTTAGGTAAGATTAACAAGCCAAATCTTGGTCTCACTACTCTCAAAGGCACTCAGTGTGTCTCACAAGCGGCTGTCAGCATAGGCACGTAGTTAGCATACCGCCCAGAATTCAAACACTGTAGGCATAGGCTCCAAGTTTGCATACCTCCCAGTGGCTGTTGACATAGGCACGATGTTAGCATATCACACAGACTTCCAACACTGTAGGCATAGGCTCCAAGTTTGCATACCTCCCAGTGGCTGTTGACATAGGCACAATGTTAGCATATCACACAGACTTCCAACACTGTAGGCATAGGCTCCAAGTTTGCATACCTCCCAGTGGCTGTTGACATAGGCACAATGTTAGCATATTACACAGACTTCCAACACTGTAGGCATAGGCTCCAAGTTTGCATACCTCCCAGTGGCTGTTGACATAAGCACAATGTTAGCATATCACACAGACTTCCAACACTGTAGGCATAGGCTCCAAGTTTGCATACCATGAACTGTGCAGCAGCATAAGTGGTTTTGCCGTAGGCACCAGCCACAAGTTGCAGCTCGTAGTGGTCATTTTCCTGGACACTGACTACCCGGTAAGGCCCGCGCATACCAGGATCCAGTTTCCCTGTTGACTGAGAATACTTGATAACGAAGACCAGCTCGTCTTTTCTGTAGGCACGTGGAGGTTGTCGGTCTTTATTAACACGCCGGTCTTGATCGGTTTGATTTTTGTCTAACCGTTCGGCCGTCCTCTGTCTCCTCATCTCTCGCAGCGACTCGCGGTTTTCACCAGAAGATTCGATGGCGACGTCTCGGATTAAAGTGCGGATAACTGGGGTAGTGCCTTCAGCACCGATAAGCAGGTTAAGCGGAGACTGCTGGGTGGTCTTTTGTTTTGTCATATTGGGTATCAGCTGTAACTTCCACAACTGTTCTGACCATTCCCCTTTCCGGTGATTCACCTCGATCCTCAACATATTAAGGACGGTGCGGACATAACGCTCCACCTGACCATTGGCGTGGTGCATTTCGGGCGTAATATAATGAATCTGACAACTTAAATCATTAATTAATGACACAAAACCAGATGATTGAAACATCCTACCTCTATCACATACAATTGTCTTAGGTGTTCCAAACAGAGACACAACATTTTGCATTACACGTTTTAACTCATTTAAGTCCTGAGTACAGATAGGGCTTAATAAACAATGTACGCTGCCAGACTAGACCCCTACAATAGCATTTCAATAGCGCAGTGGAAGATATTATGGTGGGGTCCAGGAGACAAGAAGTGGCTAGCGAAACTAGTCCGCCGTACGCGGAGCAGACAATACAAGTACAATTCAAAGCAAGACGCAATACAATTAACAAATGACTCACCTACAATACAACAAAAGAACTTACCTGGTGGTTGAAGGACACTGCTTCTGGGGTTACCTGGAGTTATGTATGTAAGTGAGTGTATATGTATCGTGTTGTGACGTTATGAGTATTCTCCAGATTACCATCCGCTGCAACAAGGCTGGAGGCGATCACAGCATGCGGTTTCAATAGCGTCGCTTGCACTTAACCTTCACAGTTCTTCAATGTCAAGAAACTAAACTAAACCCGTGTTATGTCTTCAAATTGGGGTTATTAACACTCAAAGCAAATGGATCACGACTAATTGTCACAAACGGATCGATTTAAAAGGATTAATTTCAACAAAAACGTCGCGAGGTCCCAATACGGCGACGGACCCATTTTAGCGCCAAACCAAGAAGTGTCAAGTGTCAAAATCAAACTGTCAAGTCAGATGTCATTCCGTTCGGGCGGCGCGTTCCGAAGACGCATAGAGTAACAAAGTGTTCGGTCCGAAACATCTACCCCCCCCCCCGGACGGGCCTTCCCGTCCGCTAATCACTTGGCAATCCCGACAAGGTTACGTTTTATCAGTCCACCTGACGCACTGCTGGAGGATGTGCAAATACCCCAAGCTCCAACGCTTGCAAAAACTCTGAGCGAGCTGCTGCACCAACTGAAACCGCGATAGCCAATTTTGGCTCACATCGACAAAAGGGTGCTCCGGCAGGGCGACAAGTGGCTGTCAAATCAAAAAATGGCCCGGGGTTAGGGCCTCCAAGTCGTTCGGGTCCGAAGACAGCGAGCACAATGGAAGCGAGTTCAATACAGCTTCAAAACGGCAAAATACCGTAGCTAACTCCTTAAAGGTGAGAACGGTGTCTCCCAACAATCTGCGCCAGAGTCCCTGTGCCGCTTTCACCGCGGCCTCAAAAATACCCCCCCAATGGGGGCAGGCTGGCGGATCAAACAATAACAAACAACAAACAACCAAACAACAACAACAACAATTTAACCAAATGGCCCTCCTTAGGCAACAAAAGGGGGTGACGGACCCCATAAGGAAGGCTAGAGTGCCTCAACCGTCAACAACCAAACAACAAAGGACCCGTATCGTCCAAAAAGGGGTTCAACTTAATAACGGCTCCCGACAATTTCCAAACTCTCGCTGCAGAATGGCCAACAGCGCATTGCAACCGGCATGCGAGTTCATAATGTGACGATCAGTCACCAACAATTTAACAACAACAAACAACAATTCAACAATTTGTCGAGGGAGCTAAATCGACTCAACAAAAAAATCAGGGTCCTTCGTTCCAACAGCGAGCACCTTGAGCCCGGGCAAAGGACCCGACATCAAGACTGGCGATCGAGGCCAATCATCCTCGGGGTGAGTCAGCCAGTCTGGTCCCCACCATAGGGGGTGAGCAATCAAGCGGGGTGCCATGCACCCACGTGAGGCCACGGCGCCTGGGTTCAAATCTCCAGGCACGTGCCTCCAAATCAAAGGCGTTTCAAAATTTTGAATCTGGGACACTCGGTACGCAACAAAGACCTCCAAAGAGTGGACGGACGTCTTCAACCAACACAAAACAATTTGACTGTCCGTCCAGGCGTAAGAAGCCCGAATGTCCACAGTTCCACCCAAAGTGTGAGCAACGTGGTTCAATAGACGCACAAAACGCGCCGCCCCTGACTATTCAACTTAGGGATGGTCAGTGCCGTCCGGAGGGGGGCCACCTTGCTCTTGGCCAAGACCAGTGACAAATTCACCTGGCCTGTTGCGCAGACGGTGCGCAGACAAACAACAGCTGCATAACCGTGCGAAGACGCATCACAAACAAGGGTAGCAGTGTAGCTCCCAGGGGGGATAGCGCGGGGTAACACGACCTCGTTGACTGCAGGGAGTGCGGATACAAATTGGAGCCAATCTTCCAACAGGGTTTCCCGAATTGGCTCGTCCCAGCCAAGTCCCGCAATCCAAAGGCGCTCAAGAAAACAATTTTGCCCAAAACAATACAAACAAAACAACAAAACAATAGACAAAAGGCAACCCTGGGCTCCCATGTCCATAATGACACGGACCACAACAGAGTCCCCCGTGGGCCCCCAGACCTGACCGATGCCGTTGGCAACAAAACCGTGTCGATCTGAGGGGTACCTGAGCGGGGCAGGCGCCAATGTCCTAACAATGCCTGGGCGGCGACCGATCGCCGCACACCCAGGCTCCGCACCCAAGCTCAAGTCCCTCGCGACGAGGATGGAGGCCAAACTCCTCGTCCGCGCGGTGTCCCGAGCCACGCGCCATCGCTGGATGGGCATATCCCACCGGAGGCCTGAATGGCGGGGGGCGTGACTCCAACCGGGGACGTTCCGCCAAAGGAGGGGAGGGAAGGCGGTGCTGGTCTGGCCAGCGGTGCATAGCAACAATTGCGTAATCGCCTTTACGCGGGGAGACCAAATGGCGGTCGCGCGGCTCCCGATCAACTTGCTCGGGGGGTGGAGTGCGGCGCTCAAAATTGCGGGCCTCTCCCCGGTTCTGAACCGGCGAGGCAGAAGCCCGGTGACCAACTCCATGATACCCCCCCGTACGCAAACCTTCATCAGAGGCTGGTCTGCCAGCGTGGTTCGCGTTAGCGCACAATATGTCCAAATGGGACCCCCCACAAATTTTACAAGGGCGGGGGTTGGGGCAGTCCCGATGGAAGTGAGCCCCCAAACAAGAGAAGCACATGCGGCGTGCATTGGCAATTCGGCGGCGGGCACTCACGTGCAACTTCAAAAAGGCCGCGCAAGTTGCCATGCCATGCCCCGTGTCCCTACAAAACTCACAACCAGGACGACTCTGGGTGCCAGCAAAACGAGTGGCGGGGCGACCATCAACAGGCCCGCGAGCCCTAGTCCGTCCCTGGTCTCGTGGCCGGGAAGACGGCTGGCATGACTCAGTGGCAACGCCAGAGTTGTCCACAAACCGACACTCATCCTCCAAAAATTGGACGAGGTCATCAAATGGGGGGAGATGTGTGACACTATCCCCACCATACTTTTGCTCGAAACGAGCCCTCAAATCGGCAGGAAGCCGTTGCAGCACAACGTGCACCAAAAGGTAAAACCAATGGTCCACCGGCAAGTCCAGTTGCTTTAAAGCGTTGGTCGCTGCCACCAACGGGTTCAACAGGTCAGTACGCAATGCTGACAATCCAGTAATGACCGGTAACCCCAAAATCAATTCAATATGAACGTCAGCCAAACAACGTTTATTTTGGTACCGCCGGGTGAGTAGCTCCACAGCGGTAGGGTAGGCTGAGTCAGTCAACGACAGATGCTGTACCAAGGCTCGGGCCTCACCTTCTAGGACAGACAACAAATAGGCCAACTTTTGGGCGGGTCTGAGGTCCGAGCGTGCATCAACCAAACTTTCAAACAGGTTTTGGAAACCTAACCAGTGGTCCAGACGACCGTCAAAGTGTGGCAGTTCCAAAGTAGGCAGTCTACTCAATAGTCCGGGACCTGAAACAACCGAGTTCTCCGGTTTGACCTGGACAGGTGTCCGGCTCTCCAATATTTCCCGAGCACGTTGACCAATGACATCCCCCAGGTCCAAGATCTGGTCATAGTCAGCAAGGACCTTGTCACGTGCTGCCTGATCCAGCACTTCCAGAGCCACATCACAAATGTACTCGTTGTAGCGAGTAAGCAGAGCATCAACGTTGCCGAGTCTCACGTTCAACTGCTCGAACCGAGCCAGAGTGACCGCTTCAAGATCCGGGCGCTCAGCGGTTGCTGCAGCTGAAGTGAACCACCGTAGCTGTGTGGTCAATCCACTGATTGCCTCTCTCACCGCTTTGTGTGCCATTGCACAAACAATACAATTCAAATAAACCAAATAATTAAATAATCAAATAACAAAGTTCAATCAATCAATTACAAAATAACTACAAGCAAACAATCAAACTACCAAACTGACTAATCAGCAACTCAAGAAATAACAATATAATGGTTTCAATTCAATTCAACAATAAACTTTTATTTTAATTCAAACCCAATATCAACGTTCAAAATTCTATTTCATATTCAATTCAAATATTCAAATTCTAATCCAATTCCAAATGTTAAGTTCACAAACCACTGTGTGGTACAACAATAATGAACCTTTATTCCAATTTAAAACAATGGTAAACTCAAAAATGCCAATTTCAACAAAACTACCATATTGATGGTACAAAACTCAATATTTTAATGTCTTCCTGACATTCAATACAACACAGAGGTCAAATAACAACAACAAGAGGTTATAACATAGCTCAATCTAACCAACTCTGTTAGCATATAAGCATATGCAAACGTGGTCGACCCCGGCAATATGAGTTACTCAACTCAATAAATTCAAACAAATTATTTCAAATAACAATTAATTATAGTTATCAAATATTTACAGCGTATTACTACTTCCCTTATAGAGACTGCCAAGTAATTAGCCTACTGTAAATTACCAATTTGTTGGTTATATGTCTTATAACCGCGCTCTGAATACCAAAAATGTACGCTGCCAGACTAGACCCCTACAATAGCATTTCAATAGCGCAGTGGAAGATATTATGGTGGGGTCCAGGAGACAAGAAGTGGCTAGCGAAACTAGTCCGCCGTACGCGGAGCAGACAATACAAGTACAATTCAAAGCAAGACGCAATACAATTAACAAATGTCTCACCTACAATACAACAAAAGAACTTACCTGGTGGTTGGAGGACACTGCTTCTGGGGTTACCTGGAGTTATGTATGTAAGTGAGTGTATATGTATCGTGTTGTGACGTTATGAGTATTCTCCAGATTACCATCCGCTGGAACAAGGCTGGAGGCGATCACAGCATGCGGTTTCAATAGCGTCACTTGCACTTAACCTTCACAGTTCTTCAATGTCAAGAAACTAAACTAAACCCGTGTTATGTCTTCAAATTGGGGTTATTAACACTCAAAGCAAATGGATCACGACTAATTGTCACAAACGGATCGATTTAAAAGGATTAATTTCAACAAAAACGTCGCGAGGTCCCAATACGGCGACGGACCCATTTTAGCGCCAAACCAAGAAGTGTCAAGTGTCAAAATCAAACTGTCAAGTCAGATGTCATTCCGTTCGGGCGGCGCGTTCCGAAGACGCATAGAGTAACAAAGTGTTCGGTCCGAAACAAACAATATTTCGTAAAGGAATCCACAACAACTAAAACGTGTTTATTACCGTTAGATACTACTAATGGTCCTAGAGCGTCTACATGTAGGGTGTCAAAAGGGACGCTTGGTTTTGTCCAAGAGTTAATTGGTTGCAATGGGGCTCGTGGAACTCTCTTGTGAGCTATTGTTATTTTTAGAACGCGAATTGTCACTATTCTGCTTAGAAATGGGTTTTATGAAGGTAGATAGATAATTAACGAGGCAGTCAGGCGTCAGGTTTGCATTAATAGCGGTTGCTTTAATTTGAGGGTCTTTAATCCCTCTAATAACAATGGCCACTATCAACTCGTCTGATAGGCCTTTGACGATTCGTAAACGTAGTAAACATCTACGTGCATATTCAGCATAGGTTGGATAACTGTCTGAATCGGAGCTCATAACTTCATACAAAATATTTGCCACATCAATTTTAGTGACACACAGTGAATGAAAATCTTTTTTAAAATTGCTCCATGAACGGTCATTTGTAACCCATTCGCTAACCCAAGTCTAAGCATCTCCCTTCAGACAGTTCCCAACGCGGGAAAGGCACTCAGTATCTGACCACTTATTTAAAACTTGCGCCCCGTCAACCTCGTCAAACCACCGATCAACGTCATGCACATTTGGATCAAAATTGGAAATATAAAAATTATGGGTGCTTACTGACTTTAACGATTGTATAGCTTCTACTATCTTCTCCGTGGTTGCAGTCGAAACATCAGTAGCAATACCTGTAGTTTACGGCGTAGCTGTTACCCGTGAACAATCTTCTAAAGCCTTCAACCGCGAAACGATAGTCTCAAGCGATCGTCGGTAAAGCGGTGACGCAGGGCTTCGCGTCCTCACGCGGCTCCCATGATGATCTCGTTCGCGCCTAGAACGGCGATCGCAATCCCGAGACTTGCTACGTGACCTCATTCTTTGCTTATGGCGGCTACGTGATCGTTTAGACCGCGTGGCGCCATTGTTTGAATATGAATGACTCGATCTATCCATTAGCAATGGATACTTACTATCTGCTTTAATACGAGTCGTAAAATTGAAAGCCACAAAACTAGTTTTAACTTGTGGGCGAATGAATCTTTATCCCACGACTGATTTTAGGAATCAGAAGTGAAATAAGTAAAAAGATTAACAATCTTTAATTCTTTTAAATTACACAACGCACAAATGTATAAAAATAATCTTAAGAAACACTGTAAATATTAATCAAATATTAATTACACGAGTCTAAAGGAATAATCAACAATTGAACAAAGACATAACTAAAACTAGCCAAGCACATGATAATGGTCAGGTAGCAAGTCCGTTCTGAGCGCCGTCCGAGGAAGAAAAAGGACCGTTGCCTTTTTTTTTTTTTTTGTGGGGCATCTCGTAGTTAATCCTGAAAAGATTGTGACTACTTAAACGGATTGTGGCCCGGCGAGTTCTAAAAAGTTACCTTTTTAGGCCTCCAGCCGGGGCTGGACCGTTGCCCACCGCGCGCCTCCTTTTATAACCTTCCGTCCGTTGACAGCTTCTCGCGTGACATCTTTAAGATGTCAACCCGTCTTGAGTTGCTAACAATATATATAAAAAAGCACTAAAAACGTAACAATAATAACAAGACACAAGTGTTTTAAACTAAAGTATTAAATACGACTCAATATCTATCGATCAGTTACACGTACCACTTTCGCTCACGAACTGAGTCGGAAAGGAACTAACTAGAGGACTAACACAAGATCAAACATGCCGCCTGCACGTGGTGCCGACAAAAGCCCCGCCGGCGTCGCGCTGGTGGCGGCGACGACGCACGGTGGGCTACAAATCGCGTTCCATAGACATAAGAGACCCGATTTTGAAGGGTCCTTTTTTGGCTTGTAATGGATTCTGCTGATCATTACTATTCTAAAAATTTCATATGTGGTAGTTGCGTGTACAAATGAAGGAGTTATAATTTTTTTAAGAAAAAAATGTATGGCGCTGACATGAAAAATGAGTCTGTCTCTGGAATCATAAGGCTCGCCATTATATCCGTACACACAGATAGTACCATTTATTTGTATTTTTTGACATACTACATCTTTTTTTAATCCTCAAAATTTAAAAATAAAATAATGTTGATGATTAATTTATGGTTAAATGCTTTAAATATGAGTATGCTTAGTCAAGTTCACAATATATTTTTTTATACTATAGGTCAAGACAGTCTAAAAATTCACAAAAGTTCGTTTCATTAAATTGAAATCACATGGTAATTATGAATTACTTTTCTAATCTCGCGATTTTTAGCCTACTGTGCGGCGCCGCGCTGTCTTGTCATGTGAATGATCAAAAAGTTACAAAGACGAAACAGAAAACCAAATCATTTCATCATCATTACAGCCGTAAGACGTCCACTACTGGACTTAGGCCTCCCCCAATTTGAGAGGCTTTGCCATAATCGCCACGCTTGGCAGGCGGGTTGGCGATCGCAGTATGGTGGTAAAATGCACAGAGAACGCATGTGCGTGTGGATTGAGAGATATTTTCGAAAAACTCTTCCAATCCCAACCAAATTATAAGAGGATTTAGGAAATAATTGTGAAAACTTCATGGTAAGGTATAAAATTTGTGAAACCTAAACAAAGAAAGTTAGAACTCATTAACTGGATCTCTCAATCTGGACAACTGAAGAAAAAGCTATAACGCGTATCCAAGAATATACTGCCTATGCGTTTATAATTAGCATTTTAATAAATTGTGAAGGATTTGTGAAAGCTGCTAAACAAAATTTCGAGTCGTTTCAAAGCCACGCTTAAGATTTATAACGGCTTATTTGGATCACTCAGAGTGGACAGTTTTCAATTGAGTGATCTTGTAAAACGCGACCTAATACTGAAAAAGTATGAATAATTATCATGTTTATTGCAAATTATCAGAGATAGAGAGAGAGATCATTATTTTGAACTATATTTAACAAACCAAAACTTATAGGTAGAAGGTAGATACATCAGAAATTGTGAAAAATGTTGTACTAAAATTTCACGAATCAGTCGTCCCTTTAAGTGTTTTACTTATACTTAAAAAGATAAATCATTTTTTACAATCCTTGAGGAAAACCTTTAGTAAGGTGACCATATCGCCGGTCGGAATCGTTACCGGTACAATTCAAATTATGATGCACTTTAAACGTTTTTACACAAGTAATTTGTGTCTGGTTTCACTACACAATTTAAATAATATAAAATTACGTTTTTAAATGACAAGTTTCTGCAAAGTTAGGTACTATATGTGTAGTGCTCTTACTAAGGAATTCTTATTTCGTAATTCTAATTCTAAGTAATTCTTACACACTTAAGTTCAGAAATTTTAAGGTAACCAAAAAAAAACTTTTTTTAACTTAACCTTTTTTTTTAATTTCACTCATAATTACATAATAGGATATAACCTAATCAATAAGTTCGCAAATCGCAATGAATATACACAATGTTAGCATGAATAGGGTAGTCGAAAAAAAATCGGACAAAATAAAAAAGTATGTCTACCCTACTCAACGTTTTCCTTAAGGATTGTAAAAAATGATTTATCTTTTTAAGTATATCACTTACAGGGACGACTGTTCGTCAAATTTTAGTACATACAACATTTTTCACAATTTCTGATGTTTCTACCTTCTACCTATAAGTTTTGGTTTATTAAATATAGTTCAAAATAATGATCTCTCAGTTGGAACGATCGACAAAAAACAAGATTTTCATTTTCTCTTGAACCAGTAAGATTTCTATCACGATTGTTGTGTCACAAATTTTCCCAGAAGCATAATTTGCAATAAACATGATAATTATTCATACTTTTTCAGTATTAGGTCGTGTTTTACAAGATCACTCAATTGAAAATTGTCCACTCTGAGTGATCCATATAAGCCGTTATAAATCTTAAACGTGGCTTTGAAACGACTCGAAATTTTGTTTAGCAGCTTTCACAAATCCTTCACAATTTATTAAAATGCTAATTATAAACGCATAGGCAGTATATTCTTGGACACGCGTTATGGCTTTTTCTTCAGTTGTCCAGATTGAGAGGTCCAGTTAATGAGTCCTAAATTTCTTTGTTTAGGTTTCACACTTACCATGAAGTTTTCACAATTATTTCCTAAATCCTCTTATAATTTGGTTGGGATTAGATGTGTTTCTCGAAAAGATCTCTCAATCCACACGCACATGAGAACGCTGCTGCCCATTCTCTAGTAAGTCCTTTAGTCGCCTTTTACGAAACCCACGGGAAGAAATGGGGTGATGCTATTCTTTACGTCCGGCACCACACGGGACCCATATAAAGTAGTAAATCATTTCAATTGTTAGGAAATTGGACCTATGCTTTAAACCAAACTGTTTTAATTTTTTTTTTGACTTTTCAATAACATTTAACGGGTTTCTTAGATTAAATGAATCAAATTATCCACTTTAAATTAATTGAATTTACTTACTAAATAAAGGATACAGTTATTGCAATAAAAAAGTTCGCGTCGTGTGACTCTAATCACATTGGCATAAAGTTCAAATTCAATTGATTCACGTGCGCTAGTTGTTTGAAACTGTACTCTTAATGAAAATGTTTTAGTCAATGACAGCTAATTTCGGCGATCGTTCACTTTATTTCATTCACTATCGATTATCAACTTACATACAAAACTGTTATGAAATATAAGACACAGTCCATCAATTTAAAACTTTTGATATTTCTATAATTTACTTGTTTTATTTCGGCGGCGTTATACATACACAGAATCGGTAAAGTCACCGTCGCCGCGTGTAGGTACTAGGGGGTCGTTGACCACGCGAATGTCGGCGTGCGCGGTGAACCCGAGGATCAGCTGATTTTACATTTGAATTTACATCGCTTGCTAAAGATGTTTTGTTTTTAGGGTTCCGTTGCCAAATGGCAAAAAACGGAACCCTTATAGATTCGTCATGTCTGTCCGTCCGTCCGTCCGTATGTCACAGCAACTTTTTTCCGAAACTATAAGAGCTATGCTGTTGAAACTTGGTAAGTAGATGTATTCTGTGAACCGCATTAAGATTTTCACACTAAAATAGAAAAAAACTATAAATTTTGGGGTTCCCCATACATAGAACTGAAATTCAAAAATGGTTTTTTTCATCAAACCCATACGTGTGGGGTATCTATGAATAGGTCTTCAAAAATGGTGATGAGGTTTCTATTATCATTTTTTTCTAAACTGAATAGTTTGCGCGAGAGATACTTCCAAAGTGGTAAAATGTGTGTCCCCCCCCCCCGTAACTTCTAATATAATAGAATGATAAAACTAAAAAAATATATGATGTACATTACCATGTAAACTACCACCGAAAATTGGTTTGAACGAGATCGAGTGAGTAGTTTTTTTTAAAACGTCATAAATCGTAAACCGCAATTTACCTTACATTCAATCAACTGAAATATAAAATAAAAAAAAAACATTTATTTTTAAACCGAGAATACCTACAGGTTTGTACGGAACCCTCGGTGCGCGAGTCCGACTCGCACTTGGCCGTTTTTTTTTTTAAGTAAATGTGTTTTATCTCAAATAATGGTTCATTTAACTGTTCTCACAGCATAGTGCACAAAAAATGAAAAAAAAAATGGTAAAAATTTATTAAAAAAAAAAAGAATATGCTTACGTATCGAGAATAATTAGCCCTATCATCTGTCTTCGTTTTCGGAAGCGTTCCCCCAATACCCTTTATAATAAAAAACTATTAAATAAATAAATAAACAACATTTATTTCAGAATTTCGTCCATAAGTGTTAGTAACAGTGAAAACTTATGAACGAATGTTAGTAACATTTATTCTAAGCTGTGTGAGGCTCGCCGATCCTGGGGAATGTCTACTTGAATGCGTGCAGTCGTATCCGCCGCAACAAGATTGGAGAGTCCCACCCAACCATAACCGTAACCATAGCCGTATTACCTTAATAAAATTAAACAAATAATAATATTTTTCATTTACCTTTAAGCTTTACTAATATACGATTCATAATGAAATATTAAAATAGTTTTAGAATATGCTTTGAAACCCTTTCACAAGGTACGTAACTTGTCATAATGGCCAGCATAAACGATATTATTCGTCGAGCTCTTGTCACCGCCGGCGTACCAGCGGTATTAGAACCAAACGGCTTGGTACGTGACGATGGGAAGAGACCAGACGGCATGACGTTGTTGCCTTGGAAGGTGGGTAGGCCTCTGGTGTGGGACGCAACCTGTGTCGACACCCTTGCGCCATCTCATGTTCCTAGCACGGCGGGCTGTGCTGGCACCGCTGCTGCGGCTGCTGAGACCCTCAAGCGGCGGAAATACTGTAACCTTATAGGTAACTACAGTTTTGAGCCGTTTGGGGTTGAAACGCTCGGGTCATGGGGACCTCCTTTTTAAGGAAATTTCTCATCGGCTGGTCGACACTTCACGTGATCAGAGGGCTGGGTCATTCTTTGGCCAAAGAATTAGCATTGCCATTCAACGTGGCAATGCTGCCAGTCTTCTGGGCATGTTTCCAGATGACAGTGATGCGGACGAGTACTTCGACGCCTAAGTGTCCTTTGTTTTTGTATTTATTTGTATAGTTAGTTATTTATTTTACAATAGTATATCTGGAACTTATTAATAAAATGTGAGTACTACTGAATGTAGAACCAGCATATTATAAAGAGGTAAAGTTTGTATTTTTGTTTGTAATGGATAAACTCAAAAACCACTGGACCGATTTTAAAAATTATTTCACCATTAGAAAGCTACATTATCTGCAAGTAACATAGGCTATTTTTTTTTTCTTTAAATATGGGTCCGTAAGATATTTGGGTTTTTCGGACCCAAGGTGTAAATAAGCATCCAAAAAAGTTCCTTATTTATTAATAAGGAACTTTTTTGGATGCTTTTTTAGGAGCTCACCTAACATGGGTTTTATTGATTCTGAGGCGGTACGAAGTTCGCTGGGTCAGCTAGTTTAAATATAATTTAGACTGCTAAGTAACTATTATACTAAGAAATCGTCGAACGTCGAATCGAATAACGTCTTTCTTATTTACTATATGTTAAGGGGAAGACACATGATTCACGTGTTCTTTATAATAGTTAGCACTTTCACTACAGTTTAAGTTCACTTACACTCAGTAAACTAACTCCAAAGGGTTTTGCACTAATTCAGTGTTGTCAAGGAGTTGGATCGCATCGACATTCATGTGATGATGAAGTCTGTGTTCGTGAGCTTCTGCGTATTTTTGAATAACTACGTTAACGACATCCATTTTGAGGTCCTGGTGAAGGTCGCTGTTTCTAATGTCTGGTACATTAGAAACAGCGACCTCACTATATCCCTTAGTACTTTGTTTTGAAAACATTGTATGATTTTACGGTTACTTTGGCTGCTGCAGCCCCATAGCTGTATACCGTAGGTCCATACAGGCTTTAAAACGTGTTTATACATCAACAGTTTATTAGATATTGACATGGCGACTTTCAATCAAGTAGTCAATATATCTTTTCTTTTTGACATGCTCTTTCTGGCGCAGTTTTGCATCCAGGGTCATACCGAGATACTTAGCAGTATTCGCGTATGGTCAATCAACTCAGCCTATCACAGCCCACTGCTGGACAAAGGCCTTTCCCATGTTGCGCCACAGCACCCTGTCCTCCGCCTTCCGCATCCAGTCTGCCCCAGGCACTAGCACAGCCTTAGGTCGTCGGTCCATCTAGCTGGGGGGCGTCCCACACTACGCTAGTCGATACGCGGTCTCCACTCCAGAACTCGTCTGCTCCACCGGCCATCGGTCCTTCGACAGATATGGCCAGCCCACTGCCACTTCAGCTTGCTTACTCTGCGAGCTATGTCGGTAACTCCAGTTCCGGATAATTTCGTTTCTGATTTTATCCTTCAAAGAGACTCCGAGCATAGCCCGCTCCATAGCACGCTGAGCGATCTTGAATTTGTGGACCAGCCCAACTGTCAGTGTCCACGTTTCGGCACCGTATGTCATTACGGGCAGGACGCACTGGTTGAAGACCTTAGTCTTCAGACATTGCGGGATAGTTTTGAGATTTCATGATCAAAAAATTTTCAAAGCCACGTGTATTGCTCAACCCTAAAGAATACGGTGCAAAAAAAAAACTAAATGTTTTCGGTTGTTTACCTTGAGTTTGATTTTTTTTTTTCATTGAATTAACTTGCTGAACATGCATGTTCGATGATGTTCAGGTCTGGACTCATTGCTGGGTGTTGCAGCTATGTGATGTCGCCGATGATTGAATTTTAAATTTCCAGCGATAACTCAGAAAAAAATTGGTTATTTCATTGATTTAAACATTTTATCGACAAAAATGTAAATAAAGTGAAAAAAGTTTTTTTTTTTAATTTTGTTAAAAATTATGAGCAGTTGAGAGTGAGACCAATCAAGTGATTCTGGAATATTTTTCAAAATTTTGATCAAATGAAACAAAAAAACGGCCCGATGGATTCAGTTGAAAATTTCTGGGGTTTTTGTGGGTATATTAAACTGTAGATTGCACACTTCAAGTTAATATATTATTATATTCTTTATTTTTCGGACAACAATGATCCATCGGGTTAGTAAACAACATTACAACTTAATACTAGTGTTAGTGGGTAAAACAAAATTCAAAACAACATAGAATAAACAGTATTGTGAAAAGGACATCCCCAAATTAATGTTTGGTGATTATCCTTCTCACAAAACTTTTAATAATCGGTGAGTCAATACTCTCCGCCACCTATTTTAGAATGCTGTTGCCACTCGCCCGCAACCTTGACAACAGCGACGCGGTTTTCTTGCGAATGACGGCGTGGAAACCGTCAGTTCGGTTTTGTGCAAACATCGTAGAAGCGCTGCACCATCGTGGCAGTCTCAACAGCATCCTAAAAATATTATTATACTGGACGCGTAGGTCATTCAGCGTCCTTTTGGTATAGTTGACCCAAAGATTCCCTGTGTAAAAGCTCTGGCAATATGCCTTAAAAAGAGGTACCTTTACCAGCTTGCTATACCGAGCGAATCTTCAGGCCAGCATGTTACCTCGGACAGCCAATGCCCTACGCTCCCTTTCAATATCGTCCGTCGTAATGGTATCCTCAATAGTGCCGTTTTAATATTATTAATATAACGCAATAATAATGGTCGCTTGAATAACATTGTTCATCTAATTGATACAAAGTTGAAACCTTGTAAATATGAATGATTGTGTTAATAATTTCCTTAAACAGGGTTTGTTTGTTTTTTTGAGAAAATATGGTCTGTTCTAAGTACAATTCTGTTCATAACCAGTTATTACACAAAAGGAGGACTTTTCGATCTTAGTGTAAATCTTAACGCTTCGCATCGTTATTTTTTATTCGTGTGCATGTCAACCTTCGGCCTACATTGTACTTACCAGATTTATAATTGCAGGGGTGACCGTAGAGAAGAAACAGAAACAAGACACACAGAAACAAGACACACAGAGAACAAACCTAGAGGATCCAATAACAACCAAGCAAACTAAAAAAGAAAAATCAGGCTCGACAGTTAACTGTACAACTCAAAGATACACGTCTAAACCTGATGATAATTTCAAAGAGCCTTATAAATGTGATCAGCGTATACACACTTATGAAACACCTTGCAAGTCTAAATGCAGTTTTAATCGAAAATATGATTTATCAAAATATATTCGCATACGCACCGGTGATAAAATTTACATATGTGATGTATGTGATCGTTTTTTTTGTAACAAGAGTAAAATAATAATCCATATGCGTTCACACACTGGTGAAAAACCTTACAGTGTAAAGTATGTGATCGTTGTTTTAGTCAAAGGGGTGGTTTAACACAGCATGTTTTAATACACACTGGCGTAAAACCTTACAAGTGTAAAGTCTGTCAGCATTGTTTTAAACAAAAGTGTCAATTACAAAGCCATATGCGTACACATACTGGTGTAAAACCCTACAAGTGTGAAGTATGTGATCGTCGTTTTAGTCAAAAGCGTAATTTAACACAACATGTTTTAATACATACTGGTGAAAAACCTTACCAGTGTGAAGTATGTGATAGTTGGTTTAGTAATAAGTGTTATTTAACAAAGCATGTATTAATACACACTGGTGAAAAACCTTACAAGTGTGATGTATGTGATCGCTGTTTTAATCAAAAGAGTTATTTAACACGGCATATTTTACAACATACTATTGATAAACCTTACAAGTGTGAAACATGTGAGCGTAGTTTTTTAAAAAAAAGTGAATTTATAATCCATATGCGTACACACACTGGTGAAAAACCTTACAATTGTAAAGTATGTGATCGTTGTTTTAGTCGAAAGGGTGACTTAAAACGCCATGTTTTAATACACACTGTTCGTGAAAAACCTTACAAGTGTGAAGTATGTGATCATTGTTTTAGAGAAATGAAAAATTTAAAACGGCATGTTTTAATACACACTGGTGAAAAACCTTACAAGTGTAAAGTATGTGATCGTTGTTTTACTCAAAAGGGTGATTTAACACGCCATGTTTTAATACACAATGGTGAAAAACCTTACAAGTGTGAGGTATGTGATCATTGTTTTAGTGAAAAGACAAATTTAAAACGGCATGTTTTAATACACACTGGTGAAAAACCTTACAAGTGTGAAGTATGTGATCGTTGTTTTAGCAAAAAGAGTTCTTTAACACAGCATGTTTTAAAGCACACTGGTGAAAAACCTTAGAGGTGTGAAGTATGTGATCATTGTTTTAGTGAAAAGAAAAATTTAACACGCCATGTTCTAATACACACTGGCGTAAAACCTTACAAGTGTGAAGTCTGTCAGCATAGTTTTAAACAAAAGTTTGTCATTTACAAAGCCATATGCGTACACTCACTGGTGTAAAATCTTACAAGTGTGAAGTATTTGATAATTATTTTACTCAAAAGAGTTCTTTAACAAGGCACGTTTTAATACACACTGGTGAAAAACCTTATAGGTGTGAAGTCTATCAGCATAGTTATAAACGAAAAGGTAATTTACAAAGCTATATGCGTACACATACTGGTTAAAAACACAAGTCTGAGTTTTGTCGACGTTGTTTTACACAGACGAATAATTTGCGAAAACACATTTGTATACACTGGCGTCAAACCTTATAAGAGAAATAAAAAAAAAAATATTGAAAAAAAAATTATAAAACGAAACAAAAACAAATGATTTAAAAAAATTAACAATGACAGCGACGTTAATGTATGTCAAAGAAATTTTAAACGAAAGAGTAGTTTAAGGTGGATGGATGATGATCTCAGATGCCATTTTGTCGCTAGATGGCGCTAAATCCACAATTTGGAACATTTTCAATTTGTACGCCTAACTTAGAAATCTTTAATAGATAACTTTACTGTACGCGAAACCTAGGGCATTAACTTGATTTTTTTAGATAGTCACTGTGCTTGTTAACTGGTCTCATACTTAGATTATTACATAATAAAGATTTAGCCGCTTGACTTTTACTCTTTACACACACATGCAAAGTAAATAGTATTAAAGTTTGAAATATTTTAGGGCATAAAACCACTAAAATACGGGCACCATCTTTATTAGCAGAGCAGACAACCGAACACTGACACATTCAATAAATAGACAATATTTTGCTATATTACCACGAAGTCTCAACACAGCCCCTCAATTTATAGAATTTTAAATTTACAGAGATGTAATAATAACATTCATAAATTGCTCAAACAAAAACAATATAACTTAAATAATAATTCTAACAAATAACTAAAAACTAACTCTTTGAAGTACAAGTACAATAATTCTGTAACATTTTGTTAATAATGTTAATATCATCTTTAAACATAAATAAATCAAAATTGTACAGACACATTTATAACTCGAGAAACAAACATTTAAATTAAATTCAATTTGTTACAAAAATAAACATGTTTCTTAATAGGTAGCGATTTTGTAAAAATATCTGAAATGTTTTCATTTGTAGGTACATATGAGATAAATACAATTTTCTTATTAAATAAATCTTTTATGTAGTGGTATTTAATTTCAATATGTTTAGATGCTTTGATATTAATTTGATTCTGAATTAATTTGATAGTGCTCTGATTATCAATGAACAAATAAGCCGAAATAGTTATATTATTTGTGAAATCAGAGAGTATGCCCTTGATGTAAATAAGTTCACTCACAGTATTAGCTCCTGCTACATACTCAGCCTCAGCTGTTGATAGAGCGGTACACGTCTGCTTTCTAGAAAACCAACTTATTAAGTTTTCACCTTGAAATATAGCACACCCACTTGTGCTTTTACGATCGGTTCTGTCAGCAGCCCAGTCAGCATCTGAATAAGCCTTAAGTTTTGTGAGATCGCCTGTCTTTCTATATAACAGCCCCTGATCTGATGTTCCTTTTAGGTAACGTAATATTCTATTACCTGCTGACCATTACTCCTGTGTAGGCTTGTCTAAAAATCTACTTAAGTAAGATACAGCATAAGTAATGTCCGGTCGACTATTCATTGCAATGTACAATAAGGAGCCTATTAATTCTTTAAAGGGTACGTCAATTACTTCCGATGGTAATCCAATATTTGCATTGAAGTTAACTTCCATTGGCGTCTTGCATGTTTTGCAATCTTGCATATTAAATTTTTTGTAAAAGTCGCTTAATCATTTCACTTTGTCTTAATTCCAATGTATCCTTTTTCTTAGTAACTTCTAATCCTAAGTACTGATGTACTTCTCCTAAATTCTTAACTTTGAATTCTTTTTCTAAAGCCTTTATTATCTCATTGTCTTCTCCCATATGTAAAATATCATCAACATACAGTAATATCCAAGTCTTTCTTTTTCCATATAAACATGAATCATGTTTTGATTGTATGAATCCTTTCTTAGTTATAAAATCATGAAATCTTTGGTTCCAACACTTTGGTGCTTCTTTTAATCCATATAGGGCTTTCTTAAGTTTTTAAACTTTTCCTTCGCTAACTTTTATTCCTTTAGGACATTTAATATATACATCAACATCCAAGTTACCATTTAAAAATGCTGTTGGCACATCAAGTTGCATTAATTTCAAGTCTTGTTGAACTGCCAAGCTCATCATTAATCTGATAGCTGAAAGTTTTGCTACTGGAGAATAATTATTATCATTACTCTGTTGTTGAAAGCCTCTTGCTACTAATTTTGCTTTCTTAGTACCATCTTGCTTTGTTCTGAAGATCCATTTTGTATCTATTGCTTTACTTCCTCTAGGTAAAACAGCTTCTTCCCATGTCTGTAATTTCATCTGAGAGTTTAACTCCTTTTGTATTGCATTTTCCCAATCTTTATCTTGTATTGCGTCTTCATATTCTTGTGGATCCCCTGATAATAAACAGTATGCAGTATACAACTCAAAGTTTTCAACTAACCTTTTTGGCTTTTGTACTTTTCTTCCTGACCTTGTCGTATAATCTTGTATTTCTTGAGTATTCTCTTCATTTTCATTTTCTTGATCTATTTCTTCACTGTTCTCATCATCTAATTTATCTTTCTTCGTATCATCTTTATCCTTCTTGGTTTCATCTTGTTCTAATTCATCTTCAAAGTATTCTTCCAAGTGTTTATCATAATTTTCTTTGTTTCTATTCTTCTCTTCTTTGTATTTTATTTGAGTCTCATCAAATCTGACGTCTCGAGATATTATTATATTATTGGTTTCAGGATCCCATAAACGATATCCATTTAAGTTATAACCTACAAATCTCATTTCTTTTGCTCTTTGCAATAGCTTGTCCTGTTTTGGTAAAATATGTACCCAAGCTTTTGATCCGAATACTTTAAGTCTCTTCAAATCCTTGTTTCCAAACATCTTCTCAGCTGGTGTTTGAAAACTGATAGCAGAAGATGGACATCTGTTAATTTGATAAACAGCACACATTACAGCTTCACCCCATAGCATTTTCGGTAGTCCAGTTTCAATCAATAATGTTCTCGCTCTATTGTAAATGTTTCTGTTCATGCGTTCTGCAACCCCGTTTTACTGTGGACTGTATGGTGTAGTATATTGATGAATAATCCCCTTGTCTCTGCAAAATTTATTTATTTATTTATTTAAACTTTATGCACAAGTAAAAAAATACTGTACAAAGGCGGACTTAATGCCTGAGGCATTTTCTACCAGTCAACCTTAGGGTGGTGCAGAGATAAAACAAGGCAGGTGCAACAAATGGGATAGATATATCGGAAACAACTATAAATACTAATATATAAATACATATATATACATACATACATACATATAAACAAAAAAAACTGTGTCAAGAGAACTAACGATCGGTAGAAGAGAAAACGAAACCAGCAAATCAGAGCTGGTATGTTTCTGCCACCTTCTGACGGATATGTTCACGAGCTTTCATTTTAAAAGATAAACGACTGGTTGCCGTCCTGATATTCAGAGGGAGCGCATTCCAAAGAAAAACTGCTTGGACAAAGAAAGAAGAATTAATGAAGCCAGAACGGTGAGAAGGACACCGTAGAAGACGATTATTGGTGGAACGAAGACTTTTAGAATGGGCAGAGCATAAATATTGAATTTGAGAGGTCAAATAAGATGGAGAAGTGGGTTTGTTGAGAATAGAGAACAGCGTTGTTAGAGCCCTCAACTCTCTGCGCTGACGAATGGGTAACCACTTTAAAAGCAGACGGTGCGCGGATACGTGGTCATACTTACGAAGATTGAAAACGAATCGAATGCAATTATTGAGAAGGCGGTCAAGTTTATTGAGGAGATCTGCATTCAGGTCGTAGTAACACACATCGCCATAGTCAATTATGGGAAATATCAGGGACTGTACAAGCATTGCTTTTATGTATGATGGGAGTAGGTTTTTCAACCGATAGAGCGACCGCAACGTTCCGGTGACTTTATAACATATATAAAGTTTTTCATTTTTGAACTCACCACCATTATCACTTCTAATCTTTTTGACTTTATTACCTGTTTGTCTTTCCATTCTATTAATGTATTCAATAAGTGTATCAGTAGCTTTGCTTTTTCTTTTTAATAAGTATACCTCACAAAAATGTGTATAATCATCTATGATTGTATGATAATATATCTCACCTTTAGGTGTTGGTGTAGTTACTGGACCTGATATGTCTGTGTGTATTATCTCACCTATATAATACGACCGAGGTTTTATAGTGGAATAAAAGGGTAATCGTGTTGATTTACCTAGTACGCAGGGTTCACATTGTTTATCACTGTATGGCAGATTCATAATTCTGAGCATCTTTTTGTTTGCATGGCCTAACCTCTGATGCCACAGATCTCTTGAAATAAAACATTTTTCATTTATTAAACTTGCATCTATAACATATAACCTACCTATATTTTTCCCTATGACTTCACAGTTTGAGTTACAGATTAATACATAGTTTTTATAGAATTCTACTTTAAAACCTTTTTCTAATAGTTTTTTAACTGATAATAAATTATGTGATAGTCCAGAAACAATCAACCCTTCTATTTCAATTTGCATGTTATCATATTTCAAATTCAATTTACCTTTCATATTACTTTTTAAATATTGACCATTTGCTACATAAATTTTTACCTCTTTTTCTAAGTTTTGTACATCTGTCATAATTGGTACATGACAAGACATGATCAAATGTTCGGTAGCACCTGAATCAACAACTAATTGAACACAATCACTTACATTATTGACTGAGTCACCTGCACTATAGGCTGTGAATGCAACTACATCTTGCTCATTTTGCTCATCTTCCATCTGTGCCATTCTTCCAGAATGTGATGAAGTCCCATTGTATCGTGAACTCGAACCTCGACCTCTGCTTGTGTACCTCGTACCTCTGAAATAACTTCGTTGACCTCGTTGTCCTCTATCATTTTGATGACCTCTGTAGCTTGTTTGTTTGCTTCTACATTGATATGCTTTGTGACCATCATTGCCACATTTAAAACATGTAAGGAAGCTGTGAGCATCCTTTGACTCTACCACATTGTTTTTATTCTTTAGTTCTGCATCTAACAATTTACTTTTGACATATTCCGTTGTAAGTTCCACATTGGTGGTTTCTAAAGCGGCAATTGTTGTATTATAACTTTCGGGCATAGTTAGTAGTAAGTGACAAACTTTGTCTGCTTCTTGTAGTGTGCTTCCAGTCTCTTCCAGTTGTCTTATCAATATGTCAAAATTATTGAAGTGGTCACTTAATTCAGTACTGGTATCACATTTCAGGGTTAATAATTGCTTCCTGATGTATAAAGCTGATAATGTACTTTTTCTTTTAAATACTTTTCTTAGATTATCAATCATGTCTATTGCGCTTGTTGCATTCCTTATATTAAATAAATGTTTGTCTGTTATGCTGCAGACTATTAGACTTCTTGCTTTCGCATCCTTCATTTTGAATGTTTCCGTCTTTTTAATCTCCTCTTTTGTGCCCTCTTCTATTGCTATTTTGCAATCTTTTTCTTCGAGTATACACGATATTCTAAATAACCAATTACTGAAATTTGTTCCAGTAAATTGCGGAAGCAATTTTTTCGTTATTTCGTCCGCCATCTTTTCTTCACTTTTCTTCCCTAATTTTTCAATATTCAATTTATAACTTTATACCTCTCAATGTTCTACTTATTCTCCATTTTCCATTATTCCATCATTTGCGCATTTGCACATTAGCGCAGTGGAAGCGTATTAAAGTTTGAAATATTTTAGGGAATAAAACCACTAAAATACGGGCACCATCTTTATTAGCAGAGCAGACAACCGAACACTGACACATTCAATAAATAGACAATATTTTGCTATATTACCACGAAGTCTCAACAAATAGTAGTAACTTTCGACACCACTAGATGTCGTTTTATTCAAACAGTTGAAAATTAAAATGTCCAGATGGCGTTAATTTAAAGAAAGAGGACCAAATTAACTAAAAAAATAATTATTAATTTACATTATACTTGATATTATGTTCCAATCTATTTCTTATTAGTATAATTATTGGTCTAAGCATACTTTTGTTTCTAGACTCGATACCTTTTCAACTTAGCAAATTATTCATATAAATTATTTTAGGTAATATAGGTATACTGTACCTATATCATAAGTTGTTGTAATGTGACTGAACCTAAATTGTAATGTGTAAATATTGACGTGTACTAAATAAATAAATAAAAGACTATTTATGCCATTGTAAAGCTTTTTATTGTACCTTACTATAAATTAATAATATTTATTTAGTAAAAAGGGGTTAATATTTTCATAAAAATAATCGTTTTATTTACTCTCACTACATTTACTTAGATAGTTTCCGTTTGGATTCAAACCATCGAGTCATACCACCATACAAAGATAACATACTTTTTTAAATATTTTGATATTTACAATGGAATCAATTCGACAAAAGGATATAGCAATTTTGAATACTACATCGAATACAATATAAATATCTGAATTCATTTCTTTTTGAATCACTCAAATCCATCGAGAAATTACGGAGATATTAAAGTTTTCAGAAACAGAAACGCACGCCGGCCGCGCGGATCATGTGATGACGTCACGAGCTACGATCGCCCGCCACCCGCCTTACAGCTTTGTTATTATTTGCAAGTTTGTGATGTATGTGATCGTTTTTTTTGTAACAAGAGTAAAATAATAATCCATATGCGTTCACACACTGGTGAAAAACCTTACAAGTGTAAAGTATGTGATCGTTGTTTTAGTCAAAGGGGTGGTTTAACACAGCATGTTTTAATACACACTGGCGTAAAACCTTACAAGTGTAAAGTCTGTCAGCATTGTTTTAAACAAAAGTGTCAATTACAAAGCCATATGCGTACACATACTGGTGTAAAACCCTACAAGTGTGAAGTATGTGATCGTCGTTTTAGTCAAAAGCGTAATTTAACACAACATGTTTTAATACATACTGGTGAAAAACCTTACCAGTGTGAAGTATGTGATAGTTGGTTTAGTAATAAGTGTTATTTAACAAAGCATGTATTAATACACACTGGTGAAAAACCTTACAAGTGTGATGTATGTGATCGCTGTTTTAATCAAAAGAGTTATTTAACACGGCATATTTTACAACATACCATTGATAAACCTTACAAGTGTGAAACATGTGAGCGTAGTTTTTAAAAAAAAAGTGAATTTATAATCCATATGCGTACACACACTGGTGAAAAACCTTACAATTGTAAAGTATGTGATCGTTGTTTTAGTCGAAAGGGTGACTTAAAACGCCATGTTTTAATACACACTGTTCGTGAAAAACCTTACAAGTGTGAAGTATGTGATCATTGTTTTAGAGAAATGAAAAATTTAAAACGGCATGTTTTAATACACACTGGTGAAAAACCTTACAAGTGTAAAGTATGTGATCGTTGTTTTACTCAAAAGGGTGATTTAACACGCCATGTTTTAATACACAATGGTGAAAAACCTTACAAGTGTGAGGTATGTGATCATTGTTTTAGTGAAAAGACAAATTTAAAACGGCATGTTTTAATACACACTGGTGAAAAACCTTACAAGTGTGAAGTATGTGATCGTTGTTTTAGCAAAAAGAGTTCTTTAACACAGCATGTTTTAAAGCACACTGGTGAAAAATCTTAGAGGTGTGAAGTATGTGATCATTGTTTTAGTGAAAAGAAAAATTTAACACGCCATGTTCTAATACACACTGGCGTAAAACCTTACAAGTGTGAAGTCTGTCAGCATAGTTTTAAACAAAAGTTTGTCATTTACAAAGCCATATGCGTACACTCACTGGTGTAAAATCTTACAAGTGTGAAGTATTTGATAATTATTTTACTCAAAAGAGTTCTTTAACAAGGCACGTTTTAATACACACTGGTGAAAAACCTTATAGGTGTGAAGTCTATCAGCATAGTTATAAACGAAAAGGTAATTTACAAAGCTATATGCGTACACATACTGGTTAAAAACACAAGTGTGATTTTTGTCGACGTTGTTTTACACAGACGAATAATTTGCGAAAACACATTTGTATACACTGGCGTCAAACCTTATAAGTGTAATAAAAAAAAAAATATTGAAAAAAAATAATAAAACGAAACAAAAACAAATGATTTAAAAAAATTTACAATGACAGCGACGTTAATGTATGTCAAAGAAATTTTAAACGAAAGAGTAGTTTAAGGTGGATGGATGATGATCTCAGATGCCATTTTGTCGCTAGATGGCGCTAAATCCACAATTTGGAACATTTTCAATTTGTACGCCTAACTTAGAAATCTTTAATAGATAACTTTACTGTACGTGAAACCTAGGGCATTAACTTGATTTTTTTAGATAGTCACTGTGCTTGTTAACTGGTCTCATACTAAGATTATTACATAATAAAGATTTAGCTGCTTGACTTTTACTCTTTACACACACATGCAAAGTAAATAGTAGTAACTTTCGACACCACTAGATATCGTTTTATTCAAACAGTTGAAAATTAAAATGTCCAGATGGCGTTAATTTAAAGAAAGAGGACCAAATTAACTAAAAAAATAATTATCAATTTACAATATACTTGATATTATGTTCCAATCTATTTCTTATTAGTATAATTATTGGTCTAAGCATACTTTTGTTTCTAGACTCGATACCTTTTCAACTTAGCAAATTATTCATATAAATTATTTTAGGTAATATAGGTATACTGTACCTATATCATAAGTTGTTGTAATGTGACTGAACCTAAATTGTAATGTGTAAATAGTGACGTGTACTAAATAAATAAATAAAAGACTATTTATTCCATTGTAAAGCTTTTTATTGTACCTTACTATAAATTAATAATATTTATTTAGTAAAAAGGGGTTAATATTTTCATAAAAATAATCATTTTATTTACTCTCACTACATTTACTTAGATAGTTTCCGTTTGGATTCAAACCATCGAGTCATACCACCATACAAAGATAACATACTTTTTTAAATATTTTGATATTTACAATGGAATCAATTCGACAAAAGGATATAGCAATTTTGAATACTACATCGAATACAACATAAATATCTGAATTCATTTCTTTTTGAATCACTCAAATCCATCGAGAAATTACGGAGATATTAAAGTTTTCAGAAACAGAAACGCACGCCGGCCGCGCGGATCATGTGATGACATCACGAGCTACGATCGCCCGCCACCCGCCTTACAGCTTTGTTATTATTTGCAAGTTTAATCGTTATTTCTTGTATTATGTTTTATAGATATTGGTAGATAGGAAACATGGAAGTCGGATTTACCCAAGGGCCAGTCGGACAATCTCGCGAAGATTGATTCGTTTATGGTTGAAAGTAAAAAAAAAAAAAAATTATTCCAGTGCACAGGTAGGTACTACGTTTTAGAATGTTTTGATTTGGCAGGTACCTTTTTCGTGTTTCTACAATGTGTAGGCACCTCTCTACCTATTTTAAATATTATTTCTTACTAGCTTCTGCCCGCGACTTCGTCCGCGTAAAATTTCCTGATCCCCCAACCCATCCCGTCGCATCGAATCGTCTGCCCGTGCGAGGTCTTTGTATGCGTGACGTTTTTCTTTGAGCTCGGCTCCTAAGGGTCTTAGCGTGAGTATAGCCTATAATATAGTCTATAGCCTTCCTCGATAAATGGGCTATCCAACACTAAACGTACGTAACTCTTCAGCTTTTACTTAGGTGTGCTACGCAATGAATTTTTTGAGAGACGAAGGCGCGCGCAATGGACGTGTTTTATATGGAATTTTTCAATTGAGATTTATATGTGAGGGGGTTCCACACCTTTTTAATTGCGATTAAAAATAGTCAGATTTAGTTAAAATAAATTATTATAGTCAAAATTTTTGGTGAAAACCGGCAAACTCAGAATAGCAAAATTGTCATTTTCACTAAACTAATAACTCAGTGCAATCTTAGTGCTGTCAAAACTAAAATATAGTTAAGTTGTGTCACTTTAGTCTATTTCAGAATAGGAAATCGTCGTTTGACAGGAATAAGCCAAATTTTTGTGATTTTTAGTTTACAGAATTTTGTGACAACAAAATCGGCACCAATATCTATTCGGACAAATTTTAAATTAAATGTACTGCGAGTCACGTAACTAAAGGCAGAAAGAACGTGCGCGGCGATACCGCGGACGCGAACGTGGAAGATGACGTCATCAACGAATTGTGCGTATTGGCGAGCGTTTTTGAAAATGCAAAATTAAAACCGCTCTAACTTCGTCATAATAAATAAATCGATATAATTGGTTTAGGTATGACTGTAATTCTACATATTTTACTAAAATCGTCGCTGATCGTCATTATGATTTTGAATTTAGTATTAGAAAGAATTATGTACCTATGTAGATTACAATATAAATAACATCATACGTAAGTATATATAACGGCGCATGTAAGTATCTTACACAACAACACACCAAGTGGTTGCTAGCTAACCATAACATTTATTTATGTTTCAAGAATACCTACTTATTATACAATTTTGAACTTCAATAAATATTCTTTTACAATTGAATTGTTAGGCTGGTACCTAAATGCATGAGTGAAACTTATCTACACAGAAAAATCTTATGAACTAACAAAATAACACAAACTATACCTACATCGCTACGTGCAAAAATAGCTTATTAATTATTCTATAATGTTCCCACTGCTGAGACTCAGGCCTCCTCTGAACTGTGGTGATGAAATAATTTACACAAAGCAAAGTGCCGGCTTGGATTCGAACCATCGACTCATACCACCATACAAAGATACTTATAAATATTATAATAAAATATCTTCTTTTCTACGCGCTACTTTTTGCAGTTGCCGCCGCACGCGTGAGTTATTCACCCGGGCATTTTCAAAAAAGAATGTACCCTGCTGTAAAATTCGATTATATTTTTTATATTTTTTGTTTTTACAAATTTCGCCAAAATATAATAGGAAATACAGTTTATTAAAGGGGAAAATAAAAAGGAACGCGGAATTAGAGGCAGTTTTCCCATAATATCGAAACAAAACGGACTTTGTAGCGAAACTGATTCTGTTGTGTGACTAGATTTAAAAGCGAAATTTAAGGAAAGTATGAAATTAATAAGCGATTTTCAAATTTATTTAAACTAATAATACATGTAATTAATAGATAAATGTAAGAAAATAGCCGTATTTTAAAGGATTAACTCAAAATAATTGTTTTTTATTCGGTTTTGTGACTCTGTCGAATTTCAATGGGTTATTTTTTAATTTTACTCTAAAATCGTAATAATTTACTTAATATTTGTATATTTTTCGAATAAGTATAATACGTTTACTTTAAACGTTTTTGTGGCCGCACAGGTTTCAAAGGTAAAACCTCTATCTAATTTTATAGATTTCATTCCACCCATTTGGAGGGACAGTGACAAAATGGAAGTAAGTAGTCTTAAAATCATAAGGCTGTGTGCACACAACTTAAAAATTGCCTAAATACCATTATTAGTAGGTAAGAAATGAAACAATAATTGTAACTATTCCTATATTACTTTAATTATCGTTATAAATTGCACTGATTGACATAAGTCTTATTAACACTTTGCAGGATAATAGGAACTCCGTAGTTTCTAATCACATATACTATATTACTATATAATATTATAAAGCTGAAGAGTTTGTTTGTTTGTTTGGTTGAACGCGCTAATCACAGGAATTACTAGTCCGAATTGAAAAAATATTTTTGTGTTGGGTAGCCTATTTATCGAGAAAGGCTATAGGCTGTATAACGTCACGCTACAACCAAGAGGAGCGGAGCAGTACTGACATATGTTGCAAAAACGGGGAAAATCGCACGGGTAGGCGCGACGGGAAGGGTCTGGAGAGCACGAAATTTAACGCGGACGAAGTCGCGGGCAGAAGCTAGTGATAAATGATTTTTTTTCTGTAAGTAGGTTTGTTCAAACACTTTTACATGTCAATAATATTAAAAAAAAAAAACATTGACATGTAGTTTTGTCCGTAAAGTTCAATCTGTAAATTTGAATGAAAAAATATAAAAAGATAGATTATTTGTAACTGTATTCATAAATTTGGTAAGTAAGGTTTTGCAATGTGAACCAAGTTTTATGCATTCCGACCTGTTGTGACTTGCCGTTCCGCTATATGTGACCGTAGAATAAGTCACAAAACGGAGGTCACATAATGGCACCTTATTGTAGTTTTAAATTGTTTTAAAATTACCCATCGTACTTCACTTTGTAGTTTCATATACTATACCAATTTTGCAAAGTTTAAAAAAATATCAATAATTTTTAAAAAGTGATTTATAATGGTAAAACTTGGTCACATACCTGAGCAAAGAAATTGAAACATAGAACACTTCAACAGTATGCGTCAGCGCTGGCTACTAATTAGTTAGCCAATGAAAGCAAAAAGGTGTGTCCGATGAAGAACGACATATTATTTTGCCATTTCGTGCCGAATTATTCAACAATTGCAAGAATATTTGCAAAAAAGACCGGTCACAAAACGGAATGTTCCGGTTAGCTTAAATTTGCGATTTTAATATAGATTTATTTTTAATAGAAAATATGAAAAAATAAAAAATAAATGATTCTTTTAACTGATAAATTGGACTTTTAAGAATTCAAATTATATTTACTAAACCACTCGCACATACGAATATTTTTAGAAATCAAAGATTTTCTGAGGCCTGCTGGGAAGGGGACAGCTAAATTCGATGGTGTTCAGTATTTTAAAATCTTCGTAAGTTTTATATTTAGTAAAAACACAACTAAACGACAAATTATAAATATATTTTAAAATATGTTCTTTTCACTTCAATTAAAATACTCTCCTAGACGTCATACATCACAAAAAAAATAATTAACAAAGTTGAGGGACACGCCAAAATACGGGGGTACAAGATTTTTTGAAATTGCCCACCCCTGCGACACCACTCGACGGCGCAAATTCGTAAACAGCTGATTCTAATTTTCCCATCACATTTCTCAGACTTTGGACTGTTAAATTATCGAACTGCTTACAAATAGCATTTTTTAACTGTTTAAATTAAGTTAGCTCGATAACCTGGTACTTATGTTTAAAAAATTTGAATCAACCTATTTACAATAATTTAAAAACTATTTACAAGTGGTCTTAATTTTTACCTTATTTACAAAAGGTGCTGGAAGTGTTCACCGTTTTGTCTAATGCATAAGTTAGCACGACGTATTACGTTTCCTTGCACTGCGATTAATGTGTCTCTGTCACTTTTAATTAAATCAAATGCACTAATTATATGAGTTTTTAATTCGTCCACGTTTCGAATGTTGTTGCCACTATGTCCATACACTAAGTCTTTCACTCGACCCCAAAGATAAAAATCTAGAGTCGTTAGGTCGGGCGACCGAGGCGGCCATGCAATAGGCTCAGCACGGCCTATCCAGTGGTTAGGATAGGTAGCATCTAAGTACACACTGGCTTCTCGGTGGTAGTGTGCGGGGCGCTCCATCATGCTGGAAGAAGTGGTCCCTTGTTTCAGCAAGAGAAACGTCTTCCAGCATCTCTTGCACAGACTCGAGCAGGTGCAGATATGTTTCGCCATTAGGGCGTTCCAGGAAAACGGGTCCGAGTACCGTCTGCCCTATGATTCCAGCCCATACGTTTACTGAGAATCGATGTTGAAAATGGTCAGGGACCACAGCTCGCGGGTTTTCGTACGACCACCAGTGAGCATTATGGATATTAAATAACCCCACTCTACTAAAAGTCGACTCATCTGTCCATAGAATTTTACGAGGTTCTTCCACCAACCACCTACAAAACCTTAACCTTGGCTCGTAATCTGTGGTAATCAGTTCCTGTACTCTTAAAAAGTGGTATGGATGTTGACCTTCTTCACGAAGCACATTCCAGGCAGTAACATGACTTATTCCTAGGTCCCGACCTGCGTCACGTGTGCTCGCATGTGGATTGTCGTTGAAGTAGGCCAGCACTCGATCTTCAATGTCACCGGAGAGCCGTGGCCATCTGCTTGATGAGGACGAAACTGACCATAGTCTAATAAGCGCTGGTAGACACGGACACGGACGTTCTACCTTACCATTGTCATCACTAGCGTGAAGATGCCGACAACGAGGAGAGGAGAAGCGCTCCGTGCTTATCCCTAACAAGGTGAGTGGGTACACGTTTGGTCACGTAGGCACTGGATCACATTTCACAACGGTTCGAGCCACTAGTTTGGGCGCCAGTTTAATGTCACATCTTTAAAGTATAATCATTTATTTATTTTTACAACAAATGTGGCTGTACAAATACACTGGACATTACAATTTCAATTCTTACAATAAAAAGGCGTCGTGACTGAGAGTCGCGGAGGATCGCTGTGTTACGTCCGTTATCCCTGGCGATCGGGGGGGGGGGGGGGGGGGGGGGGGTTTGACACTACGTACATTTTGACAGCAAAGTAAAGAAAGAGGTACCATCTAGTTGTTGGCCCCATTACTATTAAATTACAGCTTGGCAAAAAAGAGTCTGGAAAAAATTGAGGGCGCCTGCTTAGCAGGTATGGCCACCCTGTATACTAGGACTAAAAGTGATAAGATACTTGTTGTTTTAATCCACAAACACGAGATCCCGGTAATTATCAACATTCAAGATTTCAAGACTTCATAGGCACACAGTCTTTAACTTTCATTGTATTTAGTAGATTGCGCATTATTTCGCTGGAATAACCTTTTATCTAAGAATGCCATCTTAATAACATAATGAAAACTTATTTCGTTTAAAAATTAATTAAATTACACTCAGGGATTGCCGATTGAACCCGATACACAGGACATAATGTTCAGCAATCGCATTTGCGGCCAACATCTATGGTATTCACAACCATTCGATGGTTGGTATGCCTGTATCAAATTTGACATGAATGATACTGAACGAATCCTGTTAATGCTGACAGTTTATAGTCGACAAGAAGGCGACTTACAGCTGCTTACTGTAGTAAACTAATCAGAAGTCAGAGAGTACCTATAACATGTCGAATTCGAAAGGTACAGGCAATATCGAAAAAACTTGAACAGTTGACTAATGAAGGCGTCAGGTATGTCTATGTGGGGTACATAAAATTATCACTATTCACATGACATTGAATAGGAAATACCACGCTAAAATTAAGGTTTTATTTAAAAAGAAAAACGTGACATAACATCATTCGTGTATTCCTTTTCGGTGATAATGATAGATTTTTTCCATTAACACTGCTGTGTCAGTTTAACATTTCTTATTTATGAAATCTAAATAGTGTAAAAATCTTTCTTAGATGTTTACGGCTCCCATTACAACTCGTCTTCTCAAACTATAGCTAATATATTACGTACAATAGGCACCTGAAAAATAATAAATATAAATTATACTTTTTTTTACTGTGGTATGCTTTAAAAGCATTAACAAAAAAAAAATACTTGCCTGTTTCTTTATAGTGTTGAACTTTTTTTCTAATTGCACACAGATCGAAATCGTCTAAGTCTTTCTTCCGCCAACTGTTTTGGTGTTTCTCCAGGTGTAGAAAAAATCCTTAATTTTTTTCACCTTCATTAACAATTTCTCTAATTGTACTATGAGATTTACCTTGAAAAAAAATATAAAGACAATCATATTAATTCCATGTAGGTACATTTTTCAATTTCAAGTATCAAACATCAAGTCAACGTACACGCGATTTGTCAAACTAGAAAACATAACCTCAATAATCTATTAGTAAATAAAACAATAAAATGGCTTGAAACTTATAATACCGATAAAACTTAGTATTAGAAAGGAAAACCAATGACTGGCATAGACTAAAAGATATAAAAGATTTCTTGGATAAATACCTGTCGTGTCGGCAGTTCTTTCGAAAACATTGTCAATCGGAGACAAAATTTGTTCCGATTCAGATTCCCCCAAATTTCTTAAGAAAACTTGGTATATCACAGCTCACACCACTACTCCATAGTGTTTTATTCATTTTTTATATTTACAAAAGCATTAATAATTGATAGTTAATTAGAAATAAGCAAAATACAACTGGGAACATAACACACTGACAGATCAGCTACTTGTTGATGATAAACAAAGCAGTGTTGCCACCAAAATAATATTTTAGTTCCAATGGTTACCACGACAGACTCTTTTTTGCCAAAGCTATAGCTACTTGTTGATGATAAACGAAGCAGTGTTGCCACTAAAAATATATTTGAGTTCCAATGGTTACCACGACAGACTCTTTTTTGCCAACCTATACATTCAATTTTCAACAGGTGGCGCTATAACTTGATCGAAATGTTTTATTTAAAATAAGATTATTGATGTAATATTAATTGGAGATAAGTATGAGAAAAATATCAAACTCATCTTACAAATTGAAATAGACTATAAATGAAATACAATTTGGTAAAGCACAAATATCAACTTTATTTAAAAAGACCTCGTGCCAGATTTTACCTATGATGTATTTTATGTGACAGTTCTTGAACTGAAAATAAACAATCACAATATGGCGATTTGCTGCATTTTTCGTACGCGCATTTTGTAGTTCCCGATCTGTATTGTTGTATTTCGTTGTAATTACCACAATTCCATCGGGACTATTTTCTGTCGTCCTATTTCTGGAACGTGTTCTACTAAGATTGGACTTTTAATCCTATTCACTAACTTGACAATTGGAGGGATATCAGGTTTTGACAAAAATAAGATAGTGAGGTGGTGCAAGAATGAATGAAATTGAATGAACTTGAAATAATGTACTTACATGCAAACTTTGTAATTTAAATTTAATAACTTGTTTTAAAACAAGGTGTGTACTATATCGATATATACGTAGTCTATGGCTGTCAGAGGAAATAAAATGACTATAGTAAAAAATAAGCAAAATGACATGATTTTTATATTTTTTTTTGTTTCTATCAGAAGAAAATAAAAAAAGGAAATAACTATTATTAAAATTATTAATTATTCTTATAATCCACACCTAAAAACGATTTTTTAAAGTTTTATTTAATTTAAAACATTTTTATCATTCATTCTTTATGCGAAATCGTTCACTACCCCGACACTATTAGTTTTAGAATGGTATCATTATTTTGCATTGAACTGTCAAGTTAGTGAATAGGATTAAAAGTTCAACCTTAGAACATGTTGCAGAGATAGGACGAAACGTTCTATTAGAACATGTTAACATACTTATAACTATAGCTATGTTGTAGGTATGTGATTAGTTTGGGGCCAAGTTACAGATGGCGTATTGTCAAATAGATTTGCAATTTTATCACGCAAGAGGGCTCTCTTTTCCATGTTTATCAATTTACTCTCTGATCGGGGCTCTCTCATCCTACCGTCTCCCGCATCATTTCGCCTGCGCTAGCGGCGGGTTGGCAGAGGAGGGGACGCGCGCTATGGCACTGCGTAGCAACAACATCGTACATACTATGACCATAGAAAACCCGTGCTATAAATATATTTATTACTTATACTTAAGTTCTTAATGATTTAAATCAAGGCTTAGGCTCTTCATTGCGCGCTTTCGTTAACATATCATTTGACGGATCAAATTTTAGGGCTTCCTTTCTCCTTAATACCTTCTCTAGTGGCCATAAGCGCTAAAAGTTCATTGTGCAAGCGATTACGATTCTCTATTTTCAAATTCTTCAGAACGGTAAATTTTCTTTTGACAGATGCGTTTCAGAAAGGCAGAACCAGCAATAGGCTTATTGCGTATTTCAAATTTAAAAACATTTCATGACATGCACTGTTTTTAATCTGGAATACTTTAGCCCAGTATGTTTCTGGATCGTCATCATCATGCAAAACAAGAGTAGAGTAATTTAGCATCGCGGGAGCCCTTTCGTCATCTAGTTTTTGATTGGGGAATTCCCTATAGATTGGCAACGCTGTTCCTTACAAAGCTATAGTAAACAACAGGGACTTCCCCGATAAACGATAATGTTTGATCGAGATGTTGCCATAAAATAAACTCAACCTTCCTGCCGGATAAGTTGAGTTAAACTTAAATCAAATATAAATAATTTTTAAATTATACTTACTTCATATACTACTTCTATTCCTTCTAAGTTCAGCTCTAGTGTAAATGTCTAAATTCCCCGCATTTTCCCCACATAAACCCTCTCCCCACAAATTACCCAATCAGACTGAAAATCCCCGCAGTTTGGGGAATTCCCCACAGATTGGCAACGCTGATTAGCGCATTCACGAGCGTACCAAATAAAATTGTTGGCAGTTGTCAACTGTCATAATCGTGATAACCGAATCGGAACGCAAATTATTGCAGTGAGCGATGTGAGCGATATTTTCATAATCGGAAAGCAGCCGTCGTCGACTTTGAAGTATTGCGCTTCGTACTGTTCTACTGATTTTGCAAGGGAATCTACTGGATTTTATGAGTTTCCTCCTGGCTCAATATTTGTCTGATTTTCAAATAGCTTCAACGAAATAGCAAACCGATTGGAAGCGTAAGCCAAGCTTAAACGAAATCTACATGTGTAACGAAACTTTTATTTATTGTTTTCTGACTCCTGAAAACAAGTATTAAAGTTACTACTACGTTTACTTACGTACTTTGGACTCCAGTGGACTATCAAAGCTCTTATTGGATTAGAATAAAGTATTTTTTTGCGTAAATAAGAACTTTGACAGTTCACAAAAAAAAAAATAGATTTTTTAAGTGTCAAAGTATCGAATAAAGACATTCGTTCTAAGATTACTTGCTAACTGCAAAGGACGCGAAGTGTGTGGATGTAGAAAACTGATATTGTGTGTGATCCTGGGTTCCTGGGTAAGTAAGGAATATAGTTAATGATGTAAATAAAATGAAACTTTAAATGGAATGAAATGAGCCTCTTCAAATGGAGATCATAGAGCCATATGAGGGTTATCCCTGATCCCTATTTCTATTATTAGAATGAAATCATGACTGAAATGACATAAACGGATAAAGATATGTATAAATGTGTTTTCTTTCTTTCTGTGACAAAATTTAAATCTACTGTTTTTTTTAATTGGCTGATTTTTTGGGTACATTTCTTCTGTTTTTTTCAGATTGGACCTAGCAACACTGCTGTCGTCCTCGTGTATGTACCTTATAGACGACAGCAGTCTGTGACATCTTTCAAACGTGGTGTTTTTAATTATGCGTAAACGGTACCTATTTAGGATTAAAGTGGTGTTTAGTGAAAAATAAACTAGATCCAATGCGAATGAACTACCGAAACTAAAAGAGTGTCTCATAAAGAAATAAACTAAGTCTCTAGCTGCTAGCATCTTACCGAGGCCCACAACGGAGCTCATGTTATTTACAAGCTTTTATTCGCATTCGAATTTACGATACACCTGTGAATCCTGTGATACGTTTTCAGTTCAGACATGGAAAAACTGCCAATTTGTAGAATATGTTTAGTGCAAGATGTTCGTATGTATGTAGTCTTCAACAGAAACTTGCACAAACTGTATGAGAAACTGACTAATGTACCAGTAAGTTTATAAGAATTAAATTACCTATAAGTGGCGTTCCGCGCATTAAGGTACCACTAAATAATCCGAATTGTACATTCCTATACCAATCGGCTGGTTCTATAATACTTGTTCTTGCTTGTCGAGTACGATTGGGCGTCGAATGAGATAAACGAGTTTATGCACGTTTGTCTTATTCCTGTTGGTGCGTGCTGCTTATGCAATCCTATATAAACGACGTAAATTTATTTTATTTTCATTTGCGGTTTCGCGCATAATAGATAAGCAGTACTTGATTTCAACACTTACGTATTTCTTAAAACAAAACAATGTCGGAAGTAAAAAAGAAGAGACGGCAATACTCTGCGGAATATATTAAATTCGGATCCACCCTTAATGGCAGAATTTTTTTCGTCATAATATTGTTTTGCATAACAGCGGATGGCATAAACATCATTTCGCAGAAAATCGTTTGGCATACACTCATTTATCATACATTCACAACGCATAATTTTATAAGTCAGAATCATCTTTAGGCATAAATTTTATTCCATAATAATTAAAAAGTAGAACCATCATATCGTAGAAAGTTCGCAGTCAGAATCGTCTCTTGGCATAATTTCATATCGATATTTATTAAAAGGCAGAACTATCATATCTCAGAAACTTTAAACTTAGAATCATCTTTTGGCATACATTTCATATCCATAATAATTGAAACACACATTCACACATTCTGCATGTAGGATTATTCAATAAAACATTTGATTTTCAACAAATGTGGTTTTTATTTCCTTATCAGAAGCATGCGAATATGCAAACAAACCTACACTATGCATACAGTTAAAACGCTACATGCAGACATCCATTCAAGCAAGCATACACCATGCATGCAGCATGCAAGCAAGCATGCAGCATGCAAACAAGCATGCAGCATGCAAACAAGCATGCAGCATGCAAGCAAGCATACAGCATGCGAGCAACCAAGCATGCAGCATGCAAGCAAGAATGCAGCAAGCAAGCAAGCAGCATGCAAGTAAGCATGCAGCATGCAAGCAAGCTTACAGCATGCAGGCGAGCATGCAACATGCAGCATGCATGGTTTCTGTCACGGCTCCGCGCCTACGCGGGCTTAAATTACACTCTAGAGGTAGGGCAGACAAGACTAAGTGGAGTCGGTTCTGCAGCGATTCGTTTCTGTCAATAATTTTTGTAGCACAACATATACTGACTTTTTGAGACACTGTTTCATTTTATTTAAAGTTAAAATGCAATTTAATGGAAATGAAAATATGCCTAACAAAATTATTCTAAATAAAATTCTGCCATCTTCATAGTATGCCAAGTGAAATTATGCCAAATAATCATTGCTCTAAATAAATGTTATGCTAAACAAAATTATGCGGAATTTTAAGTCTGCCAAAGGTAATTATGCGAAATAAAATTCTGGCATCTTAATACTATGCCAGCGTGAAGTCGAACATATAAACATTCGGCCAAACAATGATTATGCTAAATATTTTTTATGCCTTACAAATATTCGTTTAAATAAGATTATGCCAAGTGCGTTATGCCAAATAAAATTCGGAGCATCAAGTTTCTGCCAGATAGAGGGAACCCATTAAATTCGGATTTATTGAAAATCCCACAAACCCGTCGTCGCCTTTGTGTCTTCTATGTCTAAAAACATTTTCGAACGAAGCAATGAAGCCTTCAAGACTGCAAGATCATTTGAATAAAATGCATCCAGATAAGACAGAAAAGAATGTAGCATATTTTCAAGACCTAGAGAAGAAGCATAATACTCAGCCAAGTGTATCAAAACTATTTTTGGCGGCTGCTAAGCAAGATGACGACGGACTTCGAGCTTCGTACAATATCTCTTTGTTAATTGCTCAAAAAGGCAAACCACACAACATCGGAGAAGAGTTAATTTTGCCAGCAATAAAGGAAGTAATAACTACTGTGCTTCATAAACCGGCCGCAGATATTATCTGAAAAATACCTTTGAGTAATAATTCTGTGCAAAGACGCATTGATGGAATGGCTGAAAACATTGAAGAATCATTGTGCAATCATCTGAGGACTAGTCAATTCTCAATTCAGCTCGATGAGTCCACTTTACCAACTAATGAAGCGTTGTTGCTATCTTACGTGAGGTTTATTAAAGATGAGAAAATACGTGAAGAACTATTGTTTGCCAGAAATTTGGAGACAGATACAAAAGGCGAAACCATATTCAATACATTGGAAAAGTTTTGTGAAGAGAAAGAGATTCCTTTGAAAAATATTATATCAGTTGCTACGGATGGCGCTCCGGCTATGACAGGGCGCCATAAAGGCTTCATAGCAAACTTAAAGAATAAAATTCCAGATGTCCTTGTTATACATTGCGTTATTCATAGACAACATTTGGTTGCTAGAAACTTAAGTGAACGACTATTTCAATCACTGCAATATGTCATCAAAGCAGTCAATAAAATCCGTAGCAGCTCTTTGAATGATAGATTATTTCATCAGCTTTGTGTTACTAATGACGAAGATTTCAACCGTTTGTTGCTTCATACTGAAGTTCGTTGGCTGTCAAGAGGCAATTGTCTGATTCGATTTTACAACCTGTTTGACTCTGTGATAGAGTTCTTGGAAACTAAAGATACAGAACTGCGCAACAAGTTCACAACATCAAAGAATGATATAGCTTACATGACAGACCTGTATAAAATGTTCAACGACATGAACCTCCAACTGCAAGGCGATGAACTAAATTTAATTAAAACAAAAAATGTCGTTGCTGCTTTCGCAGCCAAACTGCTTCTGCACAAAAAGAATATGGGCAGACGTGAGTTTCACAATTTTCCGAATTTATCAGTATACTGCAGTAACGACGACTTGTTTGCCTACTGCCAACATTTGGAAAACCTCCACATTGACTTCACCGAACCATACCAGGACATTTTAAACTTGGAAATACCAGACTGTACGTTAGAAAATAATTTATTCTTAAAGTGGGCAGTAGACAAAAAAAGGTTGGGAACCCCTGGTCTACATCATCAAACCTGTAATAGCACTTATAACCCATATGGGTGCAAAGTTCTCATCAATAGAAATGAATCAAGTCCAAACACCGGGTAATTGCTGTAAATCGTTGAGGAGTTCCCTCGACTGTCTTTCGGCTTCATCATCAGAGCAACTTCAGACCTTTATTAAATAGTAGTGCTTTAAGGTGATTAATGAAAAAAACAAACGCACTAGTCGCCACTACGATTTTCGAATGCTCCCACCAATTTCTGTGTTAATGTCTTATCATGGTACCACCCTTGGGCTATCTCTTCCAACAAAAAAGAATATCGTAGTGTTGACGTTGACGAAGTTATCCGTGAACACACATAAAAGATATATATGTTATGGACCAAGTGAGAAATTGGGCATTATATATAATGCCCGGTCATTATGAAAAATGCCCAATATGAGACTGCAATTTGATAAGAATTATTCAAATAGTCAAATTGACCGGGCATTATAGGTACATATTGTCCAGCACCTTGTGGGCAGAGTAATACAAACGGGCATTTTCAAAAAAGAGTGTACCCTGCTGTAAAACTCGATTATATTTTTTATAATTTTTGTTTTTACAAATTTCGCCAAAATATAATAGGAAATACAGTTTATTATAGAGAAAAATAAAAAGGAACGCGGAATTATAGGCAGTTGACATGTAAAAGTGTTTGTACAAACCTACTTACAGAAATAAAATCATTTATCATTTATCATTTATAGGCTGTGTGCACACAACTTAAAAATTGCCTAAATACCATTATTAGTAGGTAAGAAATGAAACAATATTTGTAACTATTCTTATATTACTTTAATTATCGTTATAAATTGCACTGATGGACATAAGTCTTATTAACACTTTGCAGGACAATAGGAACTCCGTAGTTTCTAATCACATAATCTATACTATAATATTACAAAGCTGAAGAGTTTGTTTGTTTGTTTGGTTGAACGCGCTAATCACAGAAATTACTAGTCCGAATTGAAAAAATATATTTGTGTTGGGTAGCCTATTTATCGAGAAAGGCTATAGGCTGTATAACGTCACGCTACAACCAAGAGGAGCGGAGCAGTAATGACATATGTTGCAAAAACGGGGAAAATCGCACGGGTAGGCGCGACGGGAAGGGTCTGGAGAGCACGAAATTTAACGCGGACGAAGTCGCGGGCAGAAGCTAGTGATAAATGATTTTATTTCTGTAAGTAGATATAAAAAGAAGAAATATTATTGACATGTAAAAGTGTTTGAATAAACAAACACTTTTACATGTCAATAATATTTAAAAAAAAAAAACATTGACATGTAAAAGTGCTATGTTCAAGTTTTGTCAGTAAAGTTCAATCTGTAAATTTGAATGAAAAAATATAAAAAGATAGATTATTTGTAACTGTATTCATAAATTTGGTAAGTAAGGTTTTGCAATGTGAACCAAGTTTTATGCATTCCGACCTGTTGTGACTTGCCGTTCCGCTATATGTGACCGTAGAATAAGTCACAAAACGGAGGTCACATAATGGCACCTTATTGTAGTTTTAAATTGTTTTAAAATTACCCTTCGTACTTAGCACTATTCACTTTGTAGTTTCATATACTATACCAATTTTGCAAAGTTTAAAAAATATCAATAATTTTTAAAAAGTGATTTATAATGGTAAAACTTGGTCACATACCTAAGCAAAGAAATTGAAACATAGAACACTTCAACAGTATGCGTCGGCGCTGGCTACTAATTAGTTAGACGATGAAAGCAAAATGGTGTCTCTGATGAAGAACGACATATTATTTTGCCATTTCGTGCCGAATTATTCAACAATTGGAAGAATATTTGCAAAAAAAACCGGTCACAAAACGGAATGTTCCGGTTAGCTTAAATTTGCGATTTTAATATAGATTTATTTTTAATAGAAAATATGAAAAAATAAAAAATAAATGGTTCTTTTAACTGATAAATTGGACTTTTAAGAATTCAAATTATATTTACTAAACCACTCGCACATACGAATATTTTTAGAAATCAAAGATTTTCTGAGGCCTGCTGGGAAGGGGACAACTAAATTCGATGGTGTTCAGTATTTTAAAATCTTCGTAAGTTTTATATTTAGTAAAAAAAACAACTAAACGACAAATTATAAATATATTTTAAAATATGTTCTTTTCACTTCAATTAAAATATTCTCCTAGACGTCATTCATCACAAAAAAAATAATTAACAAAGTTGAGGGACACGGCAAAATACGGGGGTACAAGATTTTTTGAAATTGCCCACCCCTGCGACACGACTCGACGGCGCAAATTCGTAAACAGCTGATTCTAATTTTCCCATCACATTTCTCAGACTTTGGACTGTCAAATTATCGAACTGCTTACAAATAGCATATTTTAACTGTTTAAATTAAGTTAGCTCGATAACCTGGTATATTTAAAAAAATTGAATCAACCTATTTACAATAATTTAAAAACTATTTACAAATGGTCTTAATTTTTACCTTATTTACAAAAGGTGCTGGAAGTGTTCACCGTTTTGTCTAATGCATAAGTTAGCACGACGTATTACGTTTCCTTGCACTGCGATTAATGTGTCTCTGTCACTTTTAATTAAATCAAATGCACTAATTATACGAGTTTTTAATTCGTCAACGTTTCGAATGTTGTTGCCACTATGTCCATACACTAAGTCTTTCACTCGACCTCAAAGATAAAAATCTAGAGTCGTTAGGTCGGGCGACCGAGGCGGCCATGCAATAGGCCCAGCACGGTCTATCCAGTGGTTAGGATAGGTAGCATCTAAATACGCACGGGCTTCTCGGTGGTAGTGTGCGGGCGCTCCATCGTGCTGGAAGAAGTGGTCCCTTGTTTCAGCAAGAGAAACGTCTTCCAGCATCTCTTGCACAGACTCCAGCAGGTGCAGATATGTTTCGCCATTAAGGAGTTCCAGGAAAACGGGTCCGAGTACCATCTGCCCTATGATTCCAGCCCATACGTTTACTGAGAATCGATGTTGTAAATGGTCAGGGACCACAGCTCGCGAGTTTTCGTACGACCACCAGTGAGCATTATGGATATTAAATAACCCCTCTCTACTAAAAGTCGACTCATCTGTCCATAGAATTTTACGAGGTTCTCCCACCAACCACCTACAAAACCTTAACCTTGGCTCGTAATCTGTGGTAATCAGTTCCTGTACTCTTAAAAAGTGGTTTTGATGTTGACCTTCTTCACGAAGCACATTCCACGCAGTAACATGACTTATTCCTAGGTCCCGACCTGCGTCACGTGTGCTCGCATGTGGATTGTCGTTGAAGTAGGCCAGCACTCGATCTTCAATGTCACCGGAGAGCCGTGGCCATCTGCTTGATGAGGACGAAACTGACCATAGTCTAATAAGCGCTGGTAGACACGGACACGGACATTCTACCTTACCGTTGTCATCACTAGCGTTAAGATGCCGACAACGAGGAGAGGAGAAGCGCTCCGTGCTTATCCCTAACAAGGTGAGTGGGTACACGTTTGGTCACGTAGGCACTGGATCACATTTCACAACGGTTCGAGCCACTAGTTTGGGCGCCAGTTTAATGTCACTTCTTTAAAGTATAATCATTTATTTATTTTTACATAAAATGTGGCTGTACAAATACACTGGACATTACAATTTCAATTCTTACAATAAAAATGCGTCGCGACTGAGAGTCGCGGAGGATCGCTGTGTTACGTCACGTCCGTTATCCCTGGCGATCGGGGCTCTCTCATTCTACTAGACATGGGTAGTTCGCGAACGATTGAAAGAAATGAAGTACTTCATTTCACAAAATAAACTTATCTTTCCTTCAGTAGTCATTCAAATGTGTCTGTAATTCATTTAGTTCAGTCTTTCTTTTCGCTCGCACCAATTCAGCATTCATTTCGCTCGCATGCATGGACGAAAAGGAATCTATCAGTAAAAAAAACAGAAAACATACTGCTTAATATACTATGTAATTTTGATTACTTCTGAAACTGTTAATTTTATAAGTATTAATGTTTTTTTAGTTTTTTTTTTAAGTCGGTTTCATATTTCATGGTTGATAGTCCTAAGCCTGTATAAAGTATGAAGGAAAATTGAGATACGTATAAAAGTGAACAAGTGAAATGCATCATTCATCGTAACGTATCACACTACGCGAGCTCGATATCTCATTGATTCGTTTTGATTTGCTGAAGTAAATGAAGTAGGTACTGAACTAAAAGAGTGGACTACTTCATTAAACCAAAAGATATACTTTATTCATTTCTTTTCACTGACACATTTTGCGCATGTCTACATCCTACCGTCTCCCGCATCATTTCGCCTGCGCTAGCGGCGGCGGGTTGGCAGAGGAGGGGACGCGCGGTATGGCCCTGCGTAGCAACAACATCGTAAGTACGATGTTGTTAGTAAGTACTATGACCATAGAAAACCCGTGCTATAAATATATTTATTACTTATACCTAAGTTCTTAATGATTTAAATCAAGGCTTGGCTCTTCATTGTGCGCTTTTGTTAACATATCATTTGACGGATCAAATTTTAGGCCCTCCTTTCTCCTTAATACCTTCTCTAGTGGCCATAAGCGCTACTAAAGTTCATTGTGCAAGCGATTACGATTCTCTATTTTCAAATTCTTCAGAACGCTAAATTTTCTTTTGACAGATGCGTTTCAGAAAGGTTTCAGAATAGGCTTATTGCGTATATCAGATTTAAAAACATTTCATGACATGCACTGTTTTTAATCTGGAATACTTTAGCCCAGTATGTTTCCGGATCGTCATCATCATGCAAAACAAGAGTAGAGTAATTAAGCATCGCTTGAATGATTTCGTCATCTAGTTTTTGATTGGGGAATTCCCTATAGATTGGCAACGCTGTTCCTTACAAAGCTATAGTAAACAACAGGGACTTCCCCGATAAACGATAATGTTTGATGGAGATGTTGCCATAAAATAAACTCAACCTTCCTGCCGGATAAGTTGAGTTAAACTTAAATCAAATATAAATATTTTTTAAATTATACTTACTTCATACTACTTCTATTCCTTCTAACCACTCAACTGTCCATGGTTACAAAAGTAACCAAATAAAATTTTGTCGAAACGTCCATGGTTACTTTTGTAACCATGGACGTTTTATGCGTCATTCGTCACTTGAAACGTGTTTATCGCTACAGTCCTTTGATAGTCGTACATTAGAGAAATACTAGATGTCGCTATATGAGATTTGTCATCTAGGAGAGTGAATTTCATCTGTGGACCGGCAACATAAAATTTAGAAAAAAAAAGAAAATGACAGTTCACCCTTGTTGTCTAGCGAACTATGTTTGTGTGTGGATCTCCAACTAAAATGTGGTAAGTTTTCTGTTTTTATACCATATTTGTATTTTTATTGTAGATCAAATTAAACGTGAAGATATTTCCTTTGCGAAATATGCATTGCTACGCCAATTTCGAAACGTTTACATGGAATAATATAGCTGGAAAAGTTTTATGATGACGGTGCGGACATTGTTCGTTCATTGTAGTTGATCGATTTTTCGAATTGGTTGTTTTTGTTAAATAAATGCTTAAAGGAGAAGGGAATGACACCATAGATTCCTGGGCCCAGGTGTTAACTGTATCAAACTAGCCTTATTTGTAAGAGGGTATAAAAACAAGGACTCACTGAAAATTTGGTGAAATTTGGCTATCCAGGAACCAAGTTATATTAATGATAGTAAAAGTGAGGTTTACACTTTACACAGCAATCCAAGTCGTCAATATCCAATCGACAGGCGTAAACAGTTGTCCAGAATACAGAGCCAGGTAATTTAGAGTAGCAAGATCCGTCAAATAGTCCGTTATAATATGCAAAGCCGAGGTGTCGTGGGGTTAAACAATAAAACAAGGAAAATACCAAAATACTCAGACTGTCAGTCTGTCTCTGTCAGTCAGTGACTGACGGATGTCAGGCACAAGTGTTGCCGGAAGAAAAAAATTCACTATGAATCGATTCAATCGATTCCACGAAAGCTTGATATGCATTTGTCACTCGATTTGCATACATATTCTCAGATTTTACCGATTTATTCATAATCGATTATAGTGATTTAGACATTATTTAATCGATTATTTAGCTTCATTAACTTAATTTAAGTTTTCTTTCTTTCTAGGTAGAAACATGGTACGATATTCTGTGATTTCCTTTAGAAAAATACAACGGTTTTTTTTATACACATTTCAACTAGTTAACTGCTGGGCCCAGAAGTCCCCTTCTCCTTTAAGAGAATACTTTACTATTAGCACTATAACAGCTATATATACAAACGATATATATTGAGATGGAGTCTAAAAATTTTTCAAACGATTAATTTAGTTTTTTCCCATTAGAATTCAATATCTTATTAGCTTTCCGTGAGTATTTCTTATTAGAATATAGCTATATTAGTTTTTCAGTCGTAATCGTTTTTGTGCAGAAAATTTCGCAATGTCGTAAAAAAGAAAGTGAAATTTGATGCCCGGACAGTTGGGGAGATAACGCCGCGCGGGTTGGACAGTTGAATGGCTAAGTTCAGCTCTAGTGTAAATGTCTAAATTCCCCGCATTTTCCCCACATAAACTCTCTCCCCACAAATTACCCAATCGGACTGAAAATCCCCGCAGTTTGGGGAATTCCCCACAGATTGGCAACGCTGATTAGCGCATTCTAGAGATGTGCCAACTCGGAAAAAACACAAATCGAGTTAACTCGAGTTGAAATTCAGCTAACTCGAATTAATTCGAGTTAGCTGAAAGAAGTTGAGTGTATGGTTTGTTAAAAACTCCTTTTCTAAGTATTTCTTGTTCCATCCAACTCACTGTTAGGATAATTATCATTGGTAAACTTCGTAGTTCGTAGGTAGGAAATAAAAGGTTATTATAGTTTAACTCATTTATTTTTGGTTTTAATCTTATCATAAGTATAGTAAATACTCATATTTAACATTAACTCTTCGTATTCCGTAAACGTGGATCCACGCGAGAGACAATGGTTTTTTTTTAATTGTGTCTGTAATTACGGCATTCAATGGGTTAAAACAAGTTAGGTACCTATTAGCAGTCTTCATAAAATAATATCAGTCTTACTTTATAATATACGTACTAGGCTATGAATAGCTTAATCATGACAATGAAAATATTCTTAAACAACTTTGTTATTTTGAATATATAATAATCTACTAGATAATACTTTTGCTTACTTTGTTTGTTGCCACAATCAAATGTTGCAATATAAAACTTTCCATAATTAATAACCATTCACTGGCGATTCAAATACGTCCCAAACAAAAAATTTCCTCTTAGGTCCCGGCATAGTTCGTATTATTATATTAAGAAACAAAAAGTAACAACTGACAGACAACCGTTAGTATAATGATAAAATAATCTCAAAATAAATGTCAAACTCAAATCTGCAATATTGTGACATTTGTGACTAGTGATGTGAATGATTGAAATTTGATATAATCGGATAAATTTGTGTCATCGTCGGTATCATTCGGTCGCTGCAATAGCGGGAGTATTAAAGCGTACACCAACGAACGAATCCCGTTCTTGCTCTTTCGCTTGATTCGTTCATTTACCGCCAAACCAAACTCGAGTAAACTCGAATTTAGCACAACTCGAGTTAACTCGAGTTAGAAAATCGAGTTGACACATCTCTAGCGCATTCACGAGCGTATCAAATTGTTGGCAGTTGTCAGCTGTCATAATCGTAATATCCGAATCGGAACGCAAAATAATGCAGTGAGCGATGTGAGCCATATTTTCTTATTCGCAAAGCACCCGTAGTCGTTTGAAGTATTGCGCTTCGTTCAGAAAACAAGGAATAAAGGTTTCCTTACACATGTAGATCAAAGAGTAAAGTAACTAATGTAGATTTCGTTTAAGCTTGGCTTATGCTTCCAATCGGTTTGCTAATTTGTTGAAGCTATTTGAAAATCCGGCAAATATTGATGTAGCTAGGAGTAAACTCATAAAATCCAGTAGATTCTCTTGCAAAATCAGTAGAACAGTAAGCTATGTCTACTGTTCTACTGATTTTGCAAGAGAATCTACTGCATTTTCAGTATAATTATGTATCCTGTGAAAACCGGAGACCTGACAACTATCCGATCCTGACTGTAGTGTATCTATTCCATAGATATGTAAACACTATCTCATGCACACAAGCGGATGCAACTGCTGTCACTAAAGTCATCTGTCAGTCAGTAGCAATGGCGGGAAACAGAGGCGGATAAGAGGTTTGCACGGTCGCGCTTGATGTGGTGATGAGCCAGTGAAGGGATATTATTCAACTTAAATACGGCATGAACAGGATTCTACACTGACTATCGTAACTTTTTAGAACTCGCCGGGCTACCATCCGTTTATGTAGTAAAAATCTTTTCAGGTTAACTACAAGATGTCCTACAAAAAAAAGGAGACCTAACAACACTGCTGTCGTCCAGTGTTGCCAGGTCTCCTATTTTCACAGGAGATATACTGTTATCAGGCTATGTCTACTGTTCTACTGATTTTGCAAGAGAATCTACTGGATTTTATGAGTTTCTTCCTGGCTACATCAATACATATTTGTCTGATTTTCAAATAGCTTCAACGAAATAGCAAACCGATTGGAAGCGTAAGCCAAGCTTAAACGAAATCTACATGTGTAACGAAACTTTTATTTCTTGTTTTCTGACTCCAGAAAACAAGTGTTAAAGTTACTACTAGGTTTACTTACGTACTTCGGACTCCAGTGGACTATCAAAGCTATAATTGGATTAGAATAAAGTATTTTTTTGCGTAAATAAGAACTTTGACAGTTCACAAACAAAAAAAAAAATAGATGTGTCAAAGTATCGAATAGAGACATTCGTTCTAAGATTACTTGCTAACTGCAAAGGACGCGAAGTGTGTGGATGTAGAAAACTGATATTGTGTGTGATCCTGGGTTCCTGGGTTCCTGGGTAAGTAAGGAATATAGTCAATGATGTAAATAAAATAAAACTTTAAATGGAATGAAATGAGCCTCTTCAAATGGAGATCATAGAGCCATATGAGGGATAATAGAATGAAATCATGACTGAAATGACATGCACGGATATAGATATGTATAAATGTGTTTTCTTTCTTTATATGACATAGTTTAAATCTACTGTTTTTTTTTTAATTTCCTGATTTTTTGGGTACATTTCTTCCGTTTTTTTTTTTCAGATTGGACCTGGCAACACTGCTGTCGTCTGGGAGTTATGGAGTAAAAATGGTGATTGGCGGGAAAGATACAAAAAGTTTTCAATAATTTTATATTTATTAATATAATTCAAGATATGGATGAAAAACCAAATAATGTTGAAGAAATTGATGTTAACAGTTCAGATTTCTACGAAAATGTTAACATTGAAACAGCTGCTTTATTCCACGACGAGATCTATGATTTGCTACTAATTGAGAATGAATCACACGAAAACTTTGAAGATGAAGAATGTGAAGATGAAACGGAAGAGAATACAACAAAAACATAAATACATATTTTAAAGTAATTACTGAAGACATTGAAGCTAAGATTCATCAGTGAAATCAAATGTACCTATTGTTCTGAAGAAAATGCGGATATAAAACACGTTAGATTGTGAATCGTTCGCCATGCAAAGACTGTTACTTGTCAGTGAAATTCAAAGAGTATAATAATGTGAAATTAGTGATATAGCAGAACAAAACTCTTTTATGTGTTCCCCGCCACGTTCAGGAATTACTTTCCAACACAGTTTATTTCAATTCATTATTTAGATATTTACTGAATACTGTAGAAAAAATTTAATTGTTTCGGGATGTACTTAGCTGAGAATAAGAGTAGTATGTTTAATGATTACGACTGAAGGACATGTATCCATGGTCAGGAATAAATAAAAAAAAAAAAAAAAAAAAAAAAAACTGGGAGTTATGACATCTTTCAAACGTGGTGTTTTTAATTATTATGTGTAAACGGTACCTATTTATGATTAAAGTGGTGTTTAGTGAAAAATAAACTAGATCCAATGCGAATGAACTACAGAAACTAAAAGAGTGTCTCATAAAGAAATAAACTAAGTCTCTAGCTGCTAGCATCTTACCGAGGCCCACAACGGAGCTCGTGTTATTTACAAGCTTTTATTCGCATTCGAATTTACGATACACCTGTGAATCCCGTTTTCAGTTCAAACATGGAAAAACTGCCAATTTGTAGAATATGTTTAGTGCAGGATGTTCGTATGTATGTAGTCTTCAACAGAAACTTGCACAAACTGTATGAGAAGCTGACTAATGTACCAGTAAGTTTATAAGAATTAAATTACTTATAAGTGGCGTTCCGCGCATAAAGGTACCAATAAGGAGGTATTGAGTTAAGGCTGGATATAGAATCTAGAAGAGTCCCTTTATTACACTGATTACAAAAAAAAAAAAATGTTTCCTAATACTTTTTCTGTAACAGACATCCAAAGTTGAAATTCTGAAAAAACTAGTTTCGAGAAAATGGAGTTTGAAAGTTAAGGTTCCAAAAAAACAATGTTCTACTCGTTTGTTACATAGATTTTTCCACAGAGATCCCAACACATTATATGCATCATTGTATGACTAACATAACTGATACTGTACTGCCAATATACAAAGAATATTAAAATTTAAAAACTCAACCTCATAATTTTGAAAATATCGACATTTCATAAGACCTACTGATATCTGGGACCTTTTTAATAAACAATTCCTTTTTTTTTAATGTGCTTAGAAATGTCTGTAGATGTTAATTGTATCAAATTTGTTGTAGAACAATAATCAATAAAAATCACAAAATGCCAAATTTTCACCCGATTTTACAAAAATGTTTGAAATAATTTAGAAATATACTTTAGAAAACTTTTTCAACTACCAAAAATATCAGGCCCTAGCCCTGTTCGCTACCAAAATTTTGTGTTTGGGCACCAATATTTGAAAAAACATTCCGTTTATACACTTTTATTTTATTTAAGACAGTTAAAAATATGACTATTTGCTTTATAACATCAATAAAAAACAATATTTCAAAAAAACATTACATTTATGTAAGTTAAATTTGTGTCCGTGACTTTAACCATCCGGCTCTAGCCGCTTAGGAATTTTGAAATTACGCAGTTTTTATCGTGAATAAGGGAATGAAAATCAGTTGATTTTAAAGTATAAACATGATGTTATCTGCAAATGCCGCTCGCCTGCATTGGTTATTTCGTCATTCAGTGTAACAGCGGCATGAGATGAGTGAGCACACCTTGTTCCAGTGATTTTGTCAGTCCCTCGGTAAGCAATTTTTATATTAAATAGTAGTCAATTATTTTTAATTGTTTATGATTTAGTATCGTTTTGTATGCCCACAACAACATCAAGGCGTTGCTAGCCTTTCTCGAGGAGCTGGGGTAGATCGAATAACCGATTTCCCACCCGAACGCAAAATACGCGCTCAGATGTGGAGTTGCGGACACCAGCCCGTTCTACCTATTACCTAAGCCCTGTTCATTAAATTATGTTAGTTATTGTGGTATATATAACCGAACAGAGTATTCATAGGGTTTCTTCTGAATCGTCAGTCCCTAAACCTTCAGGCCCTCGTCGTAAAAGTGACTAGGGACCTAGGGTTTTAATAATAAAATATGTGTATTTGTTGTAGAATATGGCACCTAAAAAGAAAACACTGGAAACTGGAACACTATCTCTCCACTTACTTTGTCATAATTGCTCATGAATGTCTTCATTTTTATTACATTATTAGTATATATATTTAGTGATATTTATTTTAGAAGTATTTATGTATGTTTGTATGTATGTATATTTTTATTTTGTATGTTTATATTTAAAATATAGTATTATTTTTCTTCTACTATTACACACATTGTCTACATTTCTTTGTATATTCTCTCCTATTGCAGGTATGGTGGAAGAGATTTCAATAGAAATAAGCATTACCTTTGTACATATTTTTCTGTTCCTTTCTTTTTGTCTATTTATATGTGTGCCTAAATGGTTATATAAATAAATAAAACAGTACTGTCCAAAGAAGAATGCGCTAAAACAACAACAACACAAAACTGATTGTCTACATAAATGAATATACAATACTAAATTTAAGATTTTAGATAGACTATAATAATTTACTAATTATATGAAATAACTTATATTTTGACTATTTTTTACAGTAATTAATAATAATATGTAAGTTATCTTATTTTGTTAAAGTGAATTTTGCAATAAAAATCTGATTAAACACACTAGCAGTCTTTGGTGTCAGTCCCTATTATGTCTCGTCAGTCCCTAGATAACTGATTAAAAAAACATCTTGAATTTCTCTTAAAATACTTAGTAAAGTGACTGGCTCTTTTAGATGCAACAAAGTACGTATTATACCCACAGTATAGAAATTTACTGATAACCATCTAAAAAGACCTTTGTCGAAGATTAGGGCATAAGTTAACCAAATTTTGAACAACCACCCATGTAAAGGATTAGAAAATGCTTGGAAACATGCTGGTCTTGCTCCTTAGGACAGTCTAGAATCAATCAAACTGCTTACTTAATTGTATAGCTTAGATTATTTGCGACATTATAACTCATACACTGACTTGTAACTTGTTGAAATGTTAGGAAACTCTTATACTTGCCTTTGCCATGTTTGTAAATTTTATATGTGAGCTCCATGTATTTGTCAGAATGTAATTAATTTATCTCTCATTGCTTAATTTTCATTTCTTTTAGCAGTTGTGGTATGGTAATTTTAATTTAGGTGCACCGTCTTCACATATCTTATATATATAAAAATTTTATACTGACAAACATTTTAAAATAGTAATGGTGGAGTTTCTTTTGGAAGGGGCAACTATAATCAATTCTATTTTAATGTAATTGTTGGGGTACAAAAGTGCCTTTTATGTGCTTGTTTGGAAAAAATGCTTTGACTTTACTTGACTTGATATATTCATGAGAAGTTATGGTCTGAAAGTCATCTTTGAGGTCTTATGAAGCCAAATGGAAATCACTGACATCAGTGAAAGTAAACTTTAAATAATTTAACTAAGCCACCAATCTGCTCATGCTTTCTTTGTATGAGGAATATAGAAAGCTTTACTGACCACCAACTGTGGGCTTTACAATTAAATGTAGGATTGGAAGTATTGTCTTCCTATAAACAAAATAGTGTATAATGCGATTCAAATGAGAATAGGATCGACTTTGCGCCATATTGTGACGTCATAGCTGTCAATTCTAACCAGTTACGTAGGGTGAGCAAAAAAAGATTTTTTTTTTAAATAAATTTTATTAACAAAGATTTAGTGAAAAATATTAATATTAATTTATCCCCGTAGCCAAATGACCTCGCTTGGCGACTTTTCTTGCATTTTGCAGTGTTTGCAAAATGGTACCGTACATTTCACTAGTCAAACTTATATTTCCTCCACTGTTGCATCAGTTCTAATGTTTGCGGTTTCTCACTCTCCAACTATTTATCTACACAGCGCCTCGTTTACTCATTTTCGAGCAAAATGAGTAAGACAATAACAAAAACAAATAACAACAATCACAAAAAATAACAACAATGTAAGAAACACAATTAAAGAAACATTATCAGTCCACAAGCACATGCACTTTTTGGCGTGGCTACTGGGCCTTTGCGCCAACAATGAAAATAAAAAAGGCTATGGTATGGTTTTAAAAAACGAATTATGACTTTAAATAATTAAATAGTAGTAAATCGTCTTAATATAATAAGACGATTTACTACTATTTAACCCTTTTATCAAAATTTGATGTAAGACTACTATTATTGATAAGCAAATACGTTTTTTTGCAAACCGTACTTTTCAAGTGAAATTTGACAGATAGAGGTTATTGACATTCCTATTCTTATTTGAACCGCAATATAAGTCAATTAATTTTGTTGCAGTTTGTGACTAAAGACAGAAGGCCAATTCTTGCTTGTTTCATCTGCTGCACTAAATTAAAGCAAAGCTACCAGTTGCTTAGAAAATGTCTGGAATCAGAAGAGCAGTTAGTAGATATGATGAATGAGGATTATGAGGTGAGGTATTCTCTAACATATATTTAATTTTATTCTCAAGCTTATACCATATACTCATATTGTGTCTGGATTTCAACCAGACCATTGGGTGTTAAATGTTGATATGTACACTTTGACATTCCGTGAGGTGCCAAACATAAAGGTTGCGTGTGGTGCCGGACGTACAGAATAGCACCACCTCATATCTTCCCGTGGGTGCCGTAGAGGTGACAAAGGGACTTCCTAGAGAATGGGCATCAGCATTCTCTTTGCATTTGACCACCATATTGCGATCGACAACCCGCCTGCCAAGCGTGACGATTATAGCAAATCCTCCCAGATTTTGGGAGGCCTATGTCCAGCAGTGAACATCTTATAGCTGAAATGACGATGATGTTCAGTTTTGTAAAGTGTGTTTGTTTAAACTTATTACATGTTAGGAGCTGTCCATTAATCAAGTGAGGCTCGAAAGGGGGGGGGGAGGGGTCCATAAAAAAACCGAAATATCACAAAGGGGGAGGGGTGTAATAATATATCAGGTGTATTTTTTCCTTTTTTAATTATATGATACTTATACCTGTATTTAAAAAAAAAAAAACAAAATAAATTTGATTCTTTGTAGGTACTAAAAATACATGTGATACTAGCTTTTTCCAGCGGCTTCGCCCGCGTATTATACTTACAAACCTCCCTCTTTATTCACCCTGTCTATGGTGAAAACCGTGTTAAATCCTTTGCGTAGTTTAAAAGATCTAAGCATGTGAAGAAGATTATCTAGAAATTGAAACCCACGCCATCTATTAGGAATTCATAGAACTAACCAATGAACACACATTGTTCTATAAAAAACATTTAATTTGCAAATATTGAGATCAGTAATTGAGATAAAAACTATCCTATCTTTCAAGTTAGACCAAAATACGGGTACATGTGAAATTTGATTGAAATCGGTTCAGTAGTTTCGGAGTTTATTGGCAACATACATCGTGACACAAGATTTTTATATATATAAGATAGGGGGACGGGGGGTAGTCTTAAACCTCACCATGTATCACCGAGGGGGGGGGCGTTCAAAAATGCTAAAAAAACATCACATGATTAATGGACGGCCCCTTAAATACTTCACATAATACTGTTACAATTTCTGTATGAAACTTGGATGTGGCAGTTTGAACACGGTCCTCTCTTGTTAGTGCGAGCTATGCAGCAGTAGTTTGTGCATTGGTCAGCCCGGCCGACTCTTCAAAACTGAAAAAGGTCCAATGTACCCTACATTGGACCTTTTTAAGTGTCCTCACTTGTTGAGGTTTTTTAATTGACTTTGGTATATTGGCAAGGTGTGTGCTTGTGGAATTGCGATCACGGGCATATTTTCCAAATTCTGAATACACTAATAAATATCTTTTTCAGCCCAATCTTTTAATAGACGAAGACTGCTTAAATTCATACTGTGGGTATGTTAAATCTCCAATAATGCACATAAGTATAGTTGATGAATGCCAAACAGAAAGCAACAATATTACTATCAAACAAGAGTTACCAGCTGTTTGTGAGGGAATAGATGAGTTTATCGAGCCCATGGAGGTGCATCAAAGTGATGGTACGTTTTTCAGAACAAATAATATCATCAAATAATATGTTAAAATAAGTTTAAGTTTAAATTATTTTTTACTAGCTTTTGCTCGCGTTATTTACACGTACAGAGTTGAGTGTATTTAAATTCATATTTTATTATTCAACTAAATTTGCATGCTTTAATTGTAAGCTAAACATGTATGATCTTATTTTTATAACAACACCTATGTATACCATGTTTTAAGCAAATAAATGATCTTATCTTATCTTATCTTATGACAGAGGGGCATTAATTTGCACTACCTACGTATACTATACGTGTTTATTATTAATTCGATACGGTATAAAAATAAAAAGCACCAAAAATGAGTTTTTTTTTAAATCAAACATACTATATAGCTTACAAATCAGAGTAAAACGCAACCACCCTTTGTAAATAAATTTAACTGACCTTAGATACTTAGGTAAGAGCGGCAACGGCGCGCGCTGACACGCGCTGGTTTTATGTTAGGTTTTGAAATACGCGCACAACAATCACGACAAAAAAACTCAATTGTTTAAGAGGCCTCTCACAAAATTAGAATGCTCGAGGTTAGGTAAAAGACGGCAATCTTATGTATGTGTGCGTAGCTATCCACACATGCACAATACAAACAGTGTAACGCGAGTGTCGAGCCGGTCTAAACAATCTTGAGCCGTTAGAATTATAATGCGGTATTTAGAGATTTATGAAAATACTTACTTTTATTTAGTCAGTCTAATAAAGATTTCTAGACTAAAAAAAATACAAATATATGTTATGTAAAGTATACAATAAAAATAAAAAATTCTAACAATTACATATTGGTGCCGATTCTGTTGTACACCGAACTAAACTATCTCTAAAATTCCTTACTTTTAGCTATGAGAATTGTTACGCTATTCTGCGAGAAATAATCTCTAAATGTAAAAAATATTTTGACATTATGAATATTTTAAAATCAAATTTGACAATCGCGACTCAACGTGGTATTTTTTTTTCTTTTGGCTTCGCAACTTGGTAGTTGTGTGCGTTACGCAATGAACTTGTTGAGAGATGACGGCGCGCGCAAGGGGGCAGCCTAGACGTGTTTTATATGGAACTAGCTTTTGCCAGTGACTTCGTAGCGTAATGTAGCGTAAGCGAGCGCTAAGAAAGGAAGTAGAATTGCACGGACGAAGTCACGGCCAAAAGCTAGTAAACTACAAAACTTCTTTATAAACCACATTTTTTGCTAATCTATTACTGTATGCCAAAATTATCAGACTACTGGGCGAGCTTACGCGAGAGCAAGCCACATAGAATTGCCCGTGTGAAAAACAGTTTTCTCTCAAGTCTATACCCACAAATTTTAATGTCTGCCCTTGTGATTCTGGTCATTGCAAAGCACTTTGAGGGGAAACTGTATTCGTTTGAATTCAAAGGGAAGATCATTCAGGATCAATACAAAATAGGTTAGTATTTCTCACCTTAGTATTTCTTTTGGTTTTGCCATATAATTCATTTGAAAAAAAAAAATTGGTTTGGTTGTTTATTTTCATTGTTTTTTAATTTTTAAATTATATTATTTTTGTTCAGGAGTAATTTTGTGCAATTTTTTGTATAAATCTTCTTGTCTATTTTGTTTTATGTTTTTTGTGCAATTTTTGTGAAATAGTTGTTGTTTTCGTAATCAGCGACCCAATAAATCATAAAAACGATACCCATGTTGATTTTCAGAATTTGTCACCCCTTTTCTACCTTTTAGGGGTTGAATTTTGAAAGAGTCTGACACACGTGTTTACTCATTTATTGATAGGAAGTTTCGAATAAAATAGTTTAACTGATCTTGTTTCCCCATACAAACTTTCAAACCCCTTTTTCACCCCCCTTTTTCCCCTTAGGGGTTGAGTTTTCAAAAACCCTAGGACACAAAATTGTTTATTTCTATTTGTTAACCTAAAAACAAAGTTTCAGGCTTGTAGCTCTAAAAATGACGGACTTACATACAAAATTTTAATCCCTTTTTCACCCCCTTAGGGGGCGAATTTTCAATAATCCTTTCTTAGCGGATGCCTACGTCATTACAACTATCTGTTTGCCAAATTTCAGCGAAATCCGTTCAGTAGTTTCGGCTGTGCGTTGATAGATGAGTCAGTCAGGTTTGCCTTTTATATATTTAGAGTTTTCATTTTTTGTTTGATCTATAAAAAAAATATTACCCACGTGATGATATTTATATGTATGGGGTTTTATAAAGGGAGTCGAAAATGTCATTATTTTTACGATAGGACACGCCATTTTCGAGATATAAGAAAAGAAAAAAAAAATACAGTACTGTTTTTGGCCGTGAGGCGAGGCGTTGGTGTGAATTTTTGTTCATAACCACTAGTTGTATTCCACACCTTTCTAATCGCGATTAAAAATAAACAGATTTAGTTAAAATAAATTATTTTAGTCAACATTTTTCTACATTTTATTAAAATAATGCTTTCATTGATAATAAACGAAACTCTTATCTTATACAAAAAATAAAATGCGAAGAGTAGCAAAATGTTGTAGTCGTAGGATATTTTTGCGTTCACGATACGAGTACCCAAAAACTGAGACGCGGGAAAAAATGGCACAGGTCCTGCCTCGTTGGGCGCTTGCGCCGTACTAAACGCTACCCGCTTGTGCATCGTAATTTATTCTAATTTAGAGTAATTTCAAAAACGATATTATGTCTAATTACATAAACGGATTTAAATAAAACTTGAGGATTCGATTCGATATAGAGCATACTTTATATTGACATGATTTTTTTAATGTAATTATGCTTTATTCAAACCAAAAAAACGCGATAAAATTGCGAATAAATCGTAAAAATTGCCATAAGACTTATTTTTTTTTTTTACTAATTAAGCTTATTAAAAATCAATATTCTTGTACTAAATGTAACAACTAGATTATATGTCTGATGTTTTGTGTATTTTTTTTACTCAAATTTCTACATACTAGTGATCGCCCATTACATATTAATGATAGAAATAGGAGTCTGAAATTGACCCTGCGCTGATTTTTAAGAAAACTAGTTGTGGGAGATTAATTACTACGAAGTAAACAAATAAGTTTTTGTAAATGTGCTACTAAAAGTAACAAAACAAAAGATTGATCTATTTTTTACATGTGTTCGTCAATCCCAGAGTATTTATAATGATGAGATGAGAGGTAAATAAGGCGACTAAAATCTTAGATATTCGCGCAAAAATGTAAAATGGCTCTTAATTCTCGATGTGTCCTCCATTCACATTAATGCACAAATTATACCGACAGAGAATATTGTTATTTATTTTTCTAAATAAATCACTGTCCGTCGCTAAGTACTTTAATTTGTGAAATGCTATAATAATCTTATTTTTTTAGTTCAACAATTGTATTTACCTCTGAGGCTTACACTTCACCCTTAATGTGAATATAATGTGGGGGTCCACAAAAAGAAATCCTTGGGAGTGAGGTCTGGAGATCGTGATCGTGGAACAGTCGTGTCCTATCACAATAAAAGCAGTCGATCACAAAAAAAAACTAACACTAAATAATAATAATAATCCCAAGTTACGTGTCCTGTCATAATAAAAAAAGAAATACTGTCTATCTTAAACTTATTTAGTGTCCTATCACTATAACAAAATCACAATTGACAGCGCGCGAGTTCGACAAAACAAAAGCGGCGCAGGATTTCGCAAAGAGTAGCGTCGGCGAACTGACAAGTTTTTGACGCCGATCCAGGGTTGGATTTAGGGACATTGAAAAAGATAGCATAAAAAATTTAAAAGGATAGTATTTATAAAAAAATATAGTACACTTTCATTATTTTTAATTTAACATAATAGTAATTAAAATCAACACCAATTAAGTTAAAATTTACTCCTCTTCTAAGTTTAGTAGTTCTTAAATATTACTGTTAGTTCTATTTTCATCTTTGGCATTTAATCTCATCAACATATCCCCAATAGGAATAAAATCAGTATACTTTTGCTACCGCTTTTGATAGCGTCACAAGACAATAAAATTGCGTCTATGGATTGTATTGCCAGTTTCTTTCTTATCTTAGTCTTGGTAAGGTTCACTGTTTTTGTTTCTGTTTTTCTACCATATCGCCTACTCAGACGTTTTTTCTTGGGGTGGATACTCCAGGTCTATCGTCATTTTCATGACTATCACTGCCACTTTCCATACCTAATTAAAATACTAAAAACGTATTATTTTACAAAACAGTACGGAAGCGATTGTTACCACTTTGATTAAATTCGATCGAATGAAGGAAGGAAGGAACGAGATAGTCAGGGAATCCCCGGCCATCGACACAGAAAACATCGCAAGATCAGAATTCGTTCGGATCACACGCGGTCGAAATATTCATAATATGACGTAAAACTAAGCATGCGGAAGCAAACTTTAAATTATAGTATTTTAGCGTACTATCCCAAGATGTGGATAGTATATAGTACAAAGGGCGAAATTATAGTATAAATACTATAATTTAGTACAAAATCCAACCCTGCGCCGATCGCAAGGATACAGTAGCAACACAGTGACCTATTTCTTTTTCTTTTACGCGCGGGATGTTTTGTTATGACTGTCACTCTCGTAATGAAAGTGCAAGTGTGTGCGTTTATTGCTTCCGTATTTGCATTGCTAACTTTTAGCGAAAATATTTCGTTGTACTTGTGACTTGCATCACAACGGCAACAACGCTTCGTAGGTTGTACTCAGATTTATCGTTTTAAGGTGAATGACCTATGCATAGACATAAAATAATAGTTCCAAAATGCATGTTATTAGCGCAGCATATATCCCACCTTGGGCGACCACTGATATTTATTGCTCTCACTTCGACACATTGCAAGACTTATTAAATCAACCTGACGTAATGAGTGCATTTATTGTTGGAGATTATAATCTTCCGCATATTACGTGGCAGGTATCCCAGACCTGCAGACAGCAACAAATCACTGGCATGACTTGCTTTGGCCCTTCCCCTATATGCACAGAACTAAAACAGCTAATGTCAACCCTGGATGCCTACCAATATAATAACATATGCAATGGAAATGGTAATATTCTCGATCTGTTCATTTCGAACGTGGCTGGCACCTTGAGCCCTCCAATAGACCCCTTACTGCCTATAGACCCACACCACCCTCCGTTTGTTGTAAAATCTCCTATGGATATATCAACGCAAACTATAAAAAGAAAACCCATGAAAAAATACGATTTCCGTAAGGCCAATTATGACGTTATCAATGAACAGATCATTGAAGTCGATTGGTCAATCATGTTGGATCATCTCTCTTCCGAGGAAGCGGTGAAAGTATTTTATGATATGTTGAGCGACATCGTTTTACCGAACGTTCCTCTGGTGAGGTCTCGAGTGCTTGACTTCCCCGTTTGGTTTTCTCCTCACTTGATTAGGACTTTCAAAAGGAAGCAGCGCCTCTGGATGAAGTGGAAGAAATATAAAAATATTAAAGACTACAATATGTTTTCCGAATACCGAACATCTTTTAAAGAGGCCTGTAACAAATGCTATTCCACCTACATTAAATCCGTTGAGGACAATCTTACCTCTAATGTTAAATTCTTTTGGACCTATATTTCAAATCGCAAAGATAAATCAGGCATTCCGTCAACGATGCAATACCAAAACCTGAAGTCAAGCGCTCCAGACTTGGTTTGCAATATGTTCTCCGATTACTTTCTGTCAGTATTCGAACCCGCATCGCCCACGTTGTCGACGTGGACCCCGCCAACTAACTGTGACGCTAATATCTTAGTCGACAACCTATGTATCGAGGAATCTAAATTAATTCGAGAGTTAAAAAACCTCGACCCGTCCAAAGGGGCTGGCCCTGATGGGTACCCAGCCCTGTTTTTTAAGGCTACTGCTAATAGCATATATAAACCGCTTCATATAATTTACAATAGATGCTTGTGTGAAGGGGTCTTCCCTGAAATATGGAAACGGGCCAATATAACGCCAGTACACAAGGGTGGCTCGAAACATGATATTGAGCAATATCGACCAATTTCAATTCTATCGACCTTGTCAAAGCTATTTGAAAGACTCGTACATAACGAAATCTACCCAGTTTTGCACAACATTTTAATTCCTGGGGGTCTAAAAAGGCCACATTAAGCATTTCTGCTAAAACTAATTCATATTGTGAATTCCCAGCAATACCTTAGCAATTCCTCTAACTTTCGTAAAATGGTGACACATATTAGCGATATCATACTCAATTCAATTCATATCCGAATCACATTTGGTGTAAATGTTGCAGCATGAAAAAAATAAAGACCGTAATTTTACCGGTAAATATTTCTTTGAAGATTTAATAAATACAAGTGATTATTTCTAACTGTTGAAATGTTATTTAATTACAGTATGCATAAAAAATATAAAAATGTCACAAATAAGCCCTGAAAAGGGAAACTAGAAACAACAAAAACTTTATAAGCTGGCAACGAATACATAAAAGTTTTCCCTTAAATGTCATAATTAGTCTGTGGTCTTAATAATCTGTGGTTATGTCAACAATAAATATCAACAAAATTAAATTTAATTAAATTTCATGCAAATTGGGTAATTTATAAATACAGAGTAAGTAAATACTTGTTTATCTTAAATCAATATTTAATTGTATCACTGTTCAAAGGTATTTAATTGGACGTAATAATTTGTTGGCATGGAATGAAAATTCTGCTCGTCTTTGTGCATTGATAGTGGAAGTTCTGTCGTTGTTAAACCCTTCATCAAGATCACTGCAGCGTCTACTTCTGGACCAGACTCGTGTGCCAGCACCAAGCTCTACCCCTGCCGATGCTACAACAGCGGCTTTGACTCTTCGAACTCGGCAATCAAGATACCGCAGTGAGTGTAGTTTTATAACCCTACAGCTTTGATTATATAATGTCTAGATGGAGCGTCGCCCTACAATCAAAACATAGAAAACGAGCCAACAATTTCAAGTAAGTGTGCGTGCGAGCGATGTTTTACACTGTGCGTCTATGTATCTGTATGCGTGAATAATGTTACCAGCTACTACAAATTCTCCCATAAATCATATATTAAAAAAATAGACTTATTAAATTTTTAGGTGTATATATATTATGTAGGATTATTCAGTTTTAATAGTGTCTTTTTATTATGTAGTTACTTTCTTAAATAAATAAAAACACTATTTAATTTAATTAGAGTTATGTGTGTGAATGTTTTATTAAATCAACTAAGTTAATTATATTAGTATTACAATATTTAACTTTTGAGGCAGTTTGATTTTTGAAATAAAATATCACAGATATTAGGAATGATTTTTTTTATTACAAATAAACAATGAACATGTTTTGTTGACAGTGTACATATCCTTGCTGCGGAAGTGATCGGAACAAACTACAGTAGTTTTTGTTGGTTTCCACGTGGCGTCTTCGCAGCTTTTTTAATGCGATCTATCCATCCATTCGTGATAATAAGATTTTTAGGAATTCTAAAAAAATAAGATGTTATATTGATCACCATATTTTACTCATCAAATAACTATGTTTGATAAGGGCCGATTATTCAATAGTCCGATAACTTTTATTCGAGGAATAAAATGGAGGTTAAATCTACAATTTAATACTATTAGGTAATGAATGCCAGTTATTAATCATTACTAAAATGTGAACAACGGTACCAAGTAAGTTATTTACCTAGCTATTATTATAACAATTTTTACTTGGCATCGACTTCAAAATCATGTAAAGAAAGACTTAGTTTTATATTCTTAAATTACTCTTGGCACCTTTGTAATCGGTTTATTGGACCCAATGCAAAAATAATCATTAACATTGGCTCATAAACAAAAAAGTTATACGCTAACATTATCCTATTATAAAAAAGTACCACCTTTTTTTAAATCGATAAAAAGTACACCAACTAAATAATTTAAACATCATAAACCAACTAATATTCCCATAAAAAAATGACGTTAAGTTGGGAGAGTGAAAAAAGAAACTGGCAACACTGATAAAATATGGCGTAATTTGATAATCATAAAAACAAAAAATAAATATGTAGTATTTTGGTTATTTACCGATGATAGGTGATGTATTTGGTATTCTTTACCCTTCCTTTATAATTCTGGCCCAGTTTAATAGCAGATACCGTCATTTTATCGCTGTTATTTGTTTATTACTTAGCGCGCGTTATACGTATCGATACCAAAGCGGCACGATCGGTACTAAGCGGCGGGTAAGAGCTTATAAGCTAACAGTTGGCTGATACTTTTTGAGACGTTTGCGCGCACTTGATGCTCTATCTAGACATTATATAATCAAAGCCCTACAGCTATTTTTATTGAGACTAACGATTGAAAATGATTATGATGTTATTTATATAGCGTTTTTATGTGCCCTCTGGCTCGACATAAAATTGAGTACCTACTATCGTTAACATTCATGAAATATATAACGAAGTACAAAGAGGAAAATAAACTAAATTTTACCATTTAACTAAACACTAACTAAACACAAAGAGCTATTGAGCTCCAAGTCTACTATTGTTGTCAACCTGTCATTACTGTTGGTCTTAGGTTGTCTTAAACAATGATATTATTATTTTCAATTTCATTTTATTTCACAGGTATGTTAATTATTGACTGATGATTTGACTTTCTTAAAAGCCACACATTTTCTTTTTTAGCCTGGTGAAGTTGTTCCAAGCAGTCATTTGCCTCTCCGCAGCTCCGTGACTACCATCAACACATAAAATGTTCATAGAAAAATAAACTGATGTACTATAGTGTATATGTTAGTTTCATTATTTGATTATTGCTAGATTTTTATACAGTACATGAGAATTGTAAATTTATTAAAATATTTTAACTTTGTGTATTGTTTTATTCAAATGATAGGTATAAAGGTAAACTGTATGTCCTATTTTATAGGTACACACTACCTAATGAAATTGGAGTGAAAGTAAAGTAATATAAGGCCTATGTCCCACGTAGGTTGTAGATTTTTATTAGGGTTCCGTAACCAAAGAGTAACCAGGACGGGACCCTATAACTAAGCCTCCGCTGTCCATTGGTCCGTTCATATGTCTGTCTGTGAGCGGGCTGTATGAAGTGGAAAATAAATATACCTACATATTTCCTCTGGAAATGTTTATTACTTACCGGGTGCAAATCACAAAAATAAGCTAGGTGTGAATAGTGTGTACTTTTGAATAAGTATTTTTTCAACTGGGCACTGAAGTGTAATGAGTTACTGGTAATCTACAGCTATCACATTGTTTTATACACTAACTTGGTGTTTCATATAGTGTACGCCCTTGGTAACCTATGGTATGAGCCAGATGCTTTAGTACTAAGCGGATCTACTCAGTGCCTGAAATCTATACTTATAATATTATAAAGCTGAAGAGTTTGTTTGTTTCTTTCTTTGATTGAACGCGCTAATTTCAGAAACTACTGGTTGGAATTGAAAAATTCTTTTTGTGTTGGGTAGCCCATTTATTGAGGAAGGCTATTTAACATCACGCTACGATCAAAAGGAGCGGAGCAGTAAACGAATAATGGACGAAAACTGGCAGGCAATTCGATGCGACGGGAAGGGGAGCGAAAATTTGCTCCGGGCGGAAGCTAGTATGATTATAAGATTGAAGTCATTTGTAACATTCACAAGAGTAGATGGTAATGTCCATTTAGAACTGCTTCATTAAAACTGACTACTTCATTACTGTTCTTGAAGGTAGGTTGTATGTTTATTTCATGTAAGATTTTTGATTGATCGTTTTTAATACAGAGTAAGTCAATACTTGTTCATCTTAAATCGATATTTAAATTTAATTGTTGTATATACATATATGTTGTGTTGTGTATATGGTGTGCGCCCATATTAGCCTGTGGTATGATCCAGATGCTTAAGTACTAATTGGATCTACTCAGTGCCTAAAATATGAATAGAAGATTGTGGTAATTTGTAACATTCACAACAGTAGAACTAGAACAACACTTTTGTACTAGAAGACGTAGAGTTGGAAGGCCTTCAACAAGGTGGACCGATGACCTTGTGAAGGGCGCAAGAATCCGCTGGATGCGGGAAGCACAAAACCGGTCGAAGTGGTGGAGCTTGGCGGAGGCCTATGTCCAGCAGTGGACGTCTTTCGGCTGAAATGATGATGATGACAACACTAGATGGTAGTGTCTATTTGGAACTACCATAAAACTGACTAAGTAGGTACTTCATTACTATTCTTGAAGGTAGGTAGTACCTACTCATGCCAGCGCGGCAGTACATATGTACGGCTCCAGCTCATGCTCACCTTATCACGACATATATTTTGCCTTTAGAACCCAAAAAACCTGGAGGACCCATATTTGAAACGCTATGTCCATTTTTCGAAGTGCCACAATTCGTTGATGACTTAAAATGGACTACATATCACGAGCGTGCTCAAGAAAATTTTCTTAAGGCCTAAATTTGCCATTATTACTATATTTTTTCACAAAATCCCAAATATGATTTGTAAAATGATCCTCTTGACTAACTTCTTATGATTCTGCTATTTGACATTAAACTTCATTATAGCAATTCATATAAAGTGTACCATTTTACGAATCTCCATACAAAACTGTCAAATAGATGAATTGCGTTAAACGAATTGTACGCAGAACATATTATGAATTGTCAGTTTGTGACCATTTTACGGATTATAATATGATTCATAATATTTTCCTCTTATGATTCTACCAAAGTGGCCTTTTTAGACCCCCTGAACAACATGGCTTTGTTAAGCGCCGATCTACAGTTTCCAATTTATTAACCTTTACCAACCACGTTTTTGAAAACATGGATAGACGTTTGCAAGTGGACGCTGTTTACACAGATTTCAAAAAGGCCTTTGACAAGGTCGACCACGAAATCTTACTTAATAAAATTGCATTTAATGGCATACGGGGAAACTTGCTCCGGTGGTTTTCATCCTACATTAAAAATAGAACACAGAAGGTTGTTGTAAGTGGCCATCAATCTGATTCAGTATCTATAACTTCGGGTGTACCACAGGGTTCCATTCTGGGACCACTCCTTTTTAATTTATATATAAATGATATTGGGAAATGCTTCTTAAATACTAAATTTCTTATGTATGCTGATGATTTGAAAGCTTTTAAAACAATTACTACTACAGAAGACTGCTTAAAGTTTCAAGAAGACTTAGATAGACTCTCAGCATACTGTCTGGACAACAAACTACACTTAAGCATCTCCAAATGTCATTATATAAACTTCACGAAAAACAAATTTAATAACACATCTATTGTGAGAGATCTTGGTGTTTTGCTGGACAGTAAGTTATCTCTTAATCAGCATGTAGAACGAATTGTTAACAATTCCTTTAAGATGTATGGTTTTGTCATGAGATCTTCAACTGAGTTCAAACGGCCCTCCACCTATCTTTACTTATATAAGACGCTTGTGCGCTCGCAGCTCGATTATGCGGTCCCAATCTGGAACCCGTTTTATAAGAAATACATGGATATGATCGAGAAGGTCACGCGTAAATTTCTTCGTGCCATGTACTATAGGTGCTATAAAAAGCGTTTGTCATATTCACAATTGCTTAACAAATATAATATGTTAACATTGGAATCTAGACGTAAGTTTCTTGAAGCCAACATACTACATGGTATTGTTCATAATCACTTCGATTCCATTGATCTGACCAGTAAGTTATGCTATGTGGTCCCCCGCACTGTAAATAAGCGTAGCGCCCGTGCAGGCACATTGTTCGCTGTAAATAGCTGTCGGACTAATTCAGGATTGCGCTGCCCTATTCGTCGTATGGTGGAATCTTACAATCGCAACTTCATTGATATTGATATCTTTATATGTTCTAAATCGAAATTTAAGTCCAGTGTTTTTAAAATCTTATCTAATAATAATAAGAAATAGAGAGAGTCCACAATTTTTAACTGTTTCAATTATTTTTAATAATTAATTGTAGTTTTTATACTATCATTTCTTTTTTTTTTGTAATAATCTAAATCTTTATTTGTGATAATAAGAATCCAATCCCATATATTTTTAATGTTATCAAAAATTCATACATTTGTATTTTACGTTTTTTTAATTTTTTTGTCATTATTCAACTGTATTGTATTTTAATAATCAATCTTTTTTTATTTTATATACCGTAGTTATGCTACTCTAGTGGCACTTTTTTTACCATATTTGAATTAAGTAAACATGCGGATAATGTAGTGGGCTACAATATTGTTAATACTAATTATGAGCCTGTATTATTGTAATATGTAAACATTTTATATTGTAGCTGTTTATTGTCCCATAATAAATAAAATAAAAAAAATAATCAGCTGTTAGAAAAGACACATCGTGTTCAAACGGGGCAAAAACTTAAAAAATCATTTGCGACTAAACTACTGCTCCTATTTAATTGATTAGTGGTACAGAGCTTGAAAATGGTACCTAGTATATGCAGTTTAAAGGAAATCCCTCTGTCTTATCAACTTTGTATAAACCTTTTTCTTGAATCACTCTGTCTATTGATGAAAACTGCTTTTAAATGCGCTGCGTAGTTTTAGATCTAAGCGTGCAAACGCGGGAGGCTACTTTGTTTTGTAGTATTTGTATGTAGAGATTTAACAAGAATGTTTTGAACTACTTCAAAGTGTTGGTTTTCTTTAGTTTAATTCAATTTAACCGAAACCACATTATATTGTTAAATGAAACAAATATGAATATTAGACTAGTACTAATTACTGTTTTTGTCTACTTACAGAGCTAGAACCGGAAAATTTACACCAAAGCTATCTAGTTGAAGCAAATACACCAACAAAGTATTATGAATCTGATTCAGATGATGATATACCTTTAATGAAGTTTAAAACTGAAGTAGTAGAAGAAGAAGTATGTAAGAGGGAACAAGAAGCCAGCGAGACTAAAAGTAAGTTTTAGATAATTAATCTACAGACAAGCAGACAGGCCAATGGTTCTCCTAATAGGATGTTTTTACCTAACGGGTGTAGCCACGGAGCAAATACAAAGAGGAGTCGGCCTAAACAACTGTGCACTGTGATTTTCAACTTGGTCCTGACGTCATCAAGTAGGCGTGGCCTTAGTCAGTGTATTGTTAGCGTTCGTCCTGTGCACAACTAAGTAAAAGTTCAATATATTCGCGCTAGACAAAAATAAGAATGAAGTGTTGTGTTCTATCTTATAAAAACTACTCGGATAGACGTTCTGATGCTATGAATGGTATCACATTTCATTTGTAAGTAATTTTAAACGTAATTTATAAAAATTCTTCTAGAAAAATGTCATAACTTCGGTGTTTCCAAATATAATTCTACCCGACATTAGATGGCGACACTTTGTGACATGGGTACTAAAATTATTTAGGCACGTAAAGCTCAGTATTAATATATTTCAATAATTGTATGTACTGAAATTTATTCAAAATTAATTCCCAAAAACCTTTCAATCGCCTAAATATTGTTTTTGTAGTTTTTATCGTGGTTTTTATATCATTATGTCAACAGGCCGCCATCTATCGTCAACCATGAACAACAAGCATAAATATAAAAAAATAGGGTCGTAATCGGATTCTAATTATTTTACCAAATGTGCCGCGACTGTCTCATAAATGGAAAGTGAAAAGTGATTTTTATTTCATACGAGTTTGTCATTGTGAGAAATCGACATTTTGAGAAATTGACATTATGCGGATTGGATATTCTAAGAAGTTGACATTCTGAGAAGTGAACATTTTGCGTCTGGTTGAAATTTTAAGACTTTGGCAGTATGCGATGATAAGGTCGTGTTAGGTCCAGTAGCAACATTATAATAAGCGTGTTCTCGAATAGGTGGGTCTCTCCACTGCTTTGCCACTGGATATGTTTACATATTGCACTGTGAGCAGCGGACAGTGCTTCCCGGTCTAATGTTATTAGCCGCTACATTTCGTGTGTTCTTTTTGCTTTCTTTGTAAAACAAATTGTTGTTGATGTCAATTAGTTGTATATAAAATGTGTTTTTTTTTTATTTGTGTGTGAAATATAGATGTTTTGAAAAATAAATGTTTATGTTTAATGCTTGTCATTTAAAAATAAGAGACACACTGATTATCTTCTTCCGTCATGCATCAAAAATATTTTTATTCTAAAATTATTGTTTTTCGTAAAAAAATACGTATTAAGATGAGTAAAAAACAAAGTACTCCCTGGTACCCAAATTCTGAGTACGACCCTGTTGCCTCCTGCACGTAGTGACATCTAGTATGAGATAGATAAATAACTACAAAAGCAAAATTGACGGTACGAGCACCTAGTTTTGCTATTAACCGGTAGATGGAAAATAAAGAAGTGGGCGGGATCTAACACCCCGCACCCCGCAAAATGTCACGCGTTGTTTCTTAGGAAAATCTAATTACAACATCTCCTCTTTGTATTTGCTCCGTGGGTGTAGCCGCTTACATGTGCAATTATTGCATTCCATCCATAGGAATGTGAAACCTGATCTATCAATATGTGTGTATTACTTAGCTGTAAGTTAAATGATGAACTAGGACCGTTGTAGTTATAATTTCTGATAACAAAAACTTTTTACAAAAAAAAAAAAAAAAAAACAACCGACTCCTTAAAAACACTACAATGTGAAAAATAACTTTAATTTCGGCAGTCGGTGTCGGGTCTGTGGCAAAAACCTTAAATAATTATAGATCCTAAGACACCGACTGCCGAAATAAAACTTATTTTTCACATTGTAGTGTTTTTAAGGAAGTCGGTTGTTTTTTTTTTTTTTGTTAAATGTTATAATTTTTTAATTTTTAGTTATGGTATCTATCCCACACTAATTCCAAACAAACAACGCATATTTATGAGATAGCAGAAATCGCGGTTGATTTGCGGTATTAAAGAGTTCCGGTGTCTGTCTCCGGAACTCATCATCAGATCTAAATGAATAGTAGGGCGTGTAACGTGTTATTTATTGAAAATAATGTATTTTTACTCATAATTTAAAAAAAAATATTAGCATTCGTCACTTCTTCTCTGTATAAACTATAAGTGTGCGAAATTTCATATTCCTCTGTCCGCCCAATTTTTGTAAAAAGGGATCCAAAGTTTTCGCTTTACGTATTAATATATAGATGACGCATGCGGGTCTTTTCCTCGTGCAGTGACCAATACGCATGGCACTCAAAAGGTTAAGTGATAATAACTCATTATCACATCTGTATCACCGTCAGTCGGGTCAGAGGTGTATAGTATGTACAACTACATCGCCGAATGTAGTTATCTATATCTATATAAGGTGTATCTATTCATACACGAAATATTTTACTATTATTATTTTATTATTCATAAATTACGTCACACGAAATTCATGATTTTTGACCCCCTCCCCCATCCTTGTCACAGCTGGTCACATTTATGAGACCCCCCCCCCCCCCCGTCCCTAATGTAACGTCAATTTTTTTACATTTAAGAATAATTATTGAATTAAAACAGCAGTTCCGAAATTAGTTTTATTACAATTTAAATGATTTTTTAATGAAATTAACATCAAATAAAACATTACAAGAAATTTGAACCTTATATCTCTACTGATAGAGTTGCAAATGTTTTTGATTTTTTTGTTAATAGTTCCTAGTCCGTGTTTTACTTAACACTTGTTTAAAAGAGATTTTGAAATGTGACGTCATGAAATTTAGGATCCCTCCCACCCCCTTGTCACACAATGTCACTTCTTCAGCCCCCTCCCTCCCCCTTAACGTGTGACGTAATTTATGGATGACCCCTTATCTATATCTATACAGGATAAGATTTTAACCAGTGCGTAAATTTTAACAAATTGAACTGGTTTTTATGGTAACTTGCGCGCGGCGGCGGTGAAGGTGAACGACCGAGCGTAGCGACAAGTAGGTATTTACCAGCTGTTCAATCGGTCCTACGCCGGCGCGGTGGCGAAGGTGAACGACCGAGTGTAGCTACGAGTAGGTATTCGGCCGGTAGGTATTAGCTGTTCGGTCGGTCAAAATTCTAAGAAGTTCGAAGTACAGTCTGTGCCCTACATTATCTGACCCTCTCGGTATGAACCACGCTCACATCGAAGTGCTAAGTCCCGCCCCATTTAAATAAATCATCTTGTTAAGCCATTTTGGTCATTATCTTGTTAGCGTTAAGATTGAATTGCGTATTAACAAGTAATATTCTCAACAAGTTACTGTGGCTTCGCGGTTCGATGCTAGATTGACGATGAACGGTGCGTAAGTTCAAAATCACACTCCACCTGTTAACAATTTCTTTTTTTAATTGTTTTCATTTATGATTTCTGCCATATTTCTTGCATTATTATAGAACTTCTGATATGATTTCGCCTAACGAACATATCTTTTAAACAAGTGGGTAAAACGTCCTTGAATAATAGCGAATTTGATCCTTATCGCGCATTGGAAACTCCTTTGGGTATTTTGATAAATCATGTTGTCAAGCGATTTTAATTATTATCCTACTGTCGTTAAGGTTGAGAGGATTAAAAGGTTGAGTATCAAAATGCAATAAGACTACTTAAAACAACCAAGGTGAGGGTGGATTAACAAAAAAATCGCGCGTCAATAACATCACAATTTGCTGTATACGCTTAGTATTCTGTGACACATTTTAATAACTGCTTGTGATTTTGCGATATTGAACTTAATGATACCTACTATATGGTTCAAATTCTATAGAATATTGTGTCTAGCTCACAACTAACAGCTAATTTGAAGACAAAATAGTAAGAGTTCATTTGGTCTCGTGGTCATTAAACAAATTGTTGTCGGGGTTCAAAACCAGCATAACCTATAGACTACTTTTTGTTTGTAATGATTTGTTTATTTTTATATTTTTTTACTTTTCTCTAAGGAACGAAGTCTTTAAATGTGTTTTTCAATGGGTAGTTTGTAAAAGAATGAAACAAAATCATTGCAAAAAAATGATAACCTTTATTATTTAAAATATACTATATACTATAAGTAAATAAAGTGAGTAAATGCTCATAGTTCAGAATTAATTAGCTCTTTTACTGTAACATTCAAAGTTAACTATTTGCTAACAAACATTTTTAACACGTTGAGAGCCAAACAAAGAATTGTTAGTAGCAAGCACGCGATAACGCGTGATCGGCCATAATACGGACCCGACGAATCACGTGATACCGCGTGATCGGCACTCAACGTGTTAAGCATGACAATGCTTGGAAGTTTGTTGTTTATTTTTAACGTAAAGATTTTTTATTTACCTACCTGTTTACCGGCGAAGAATATGCAATACGACTACCAGAAGTAACCCAATCGAGGGTGGATTAACATAAAATTATAATAAAAACACCACTGTTAGCTGTCAATGCTTAATATTTAATTCCGTGATACATTTCAATAGCTGCTTATGGTTTTTCAATAATGAACTTAATGGTCTATATCATATGGATCAAATTCTATAAAATATTGCGTCTAGCATCACAACTAAAATTTAATTTGAAGTCTAGGTGACTTAAAATTAAATTTTAGTCTAAGCCTTTCAACCTTAACTACAACAAGATAATGATTAAAATTACTTAACATTATTATCTAGATGTCTTTAAGGTTGAAGGCTGAAGAATATGCAATACGACTACCAGAAATAACCCAATCGAGGGTGGATTAACATAAAATTATAATAAAAACACCACTGTTACCTGTCAATGCTTAATATTTAATTCCGTGATACATTTCAATAGCTGCTTATGGTTTTTCAATAATGAACTTAATGGTCTATATCATATGGATCAAATTCTATAAAATATTGCGTCTAGCATCACAATTAAAATTTAATTTGAAGTCACCTAATAAGAAGTGAATTGGTCTCATGGTCATTAACGCAGATAGATAAGCATCGTTGTCTAGGTTCGAAACCAGTATAACCTAAAGACTTCTTTTTGTTCAAAATGTTTTTTTTACTATGTTTTTTTTTACTTTACTTTAAATATTTTAGGCGTCAAATGTTTTTTTTTTAGATAGGCAGTTTGTTTAGGAACAAAACAACATCATTATTGAAGAAAATATTTATTATTTCATTAAAATATAAGTAAATAAAGTAAGTAAATGCTCATAGTTTCAAAATTAATATATATTTTATAGTAGCACATTCAAACTTAACTATTTACTTAATAAGTTATATAAAACGATATCAATGAAATAACCACAACACTTTCTTCTCTTACATATATTATTAACAACGATATATGTTATGGTGAGGACTCATCGGTAAGCTAGTTATTGTTCAAGAAACAGTTCATTAACTATGATTAAGTAATTTGTGAAATGTTTTATAGTTTTATAGGTATAAGTATGTGGTGAATCAACATGTTATTTAAACAGAAAAATGGATTTCCATTTATAACAATAACATCACCACAGAAATTGTAACATTGTAATGGTTTAGCATTAATTGAATTGAGCATTCACTTACTTAATATGTTTAAAAATAATTATGTAGATAAGTGAGTGGCGGCGTGACGCATCATCTCCAATAACTTGCTATAAGCGGCTACGTATGCACCATGTTCCAGCACAAATCTTTTCTTCTCATGTGCTGCAGTAGCCCAGGGTCATTCTACCGATGGCTAGACAAGGTAGTAAGAAATATTATGTTTAATTGCAGCTAAGCGAATAGGCATCAATGGACATTGAATATGGCTTGCAACAATAAGTAGTTTGGTGGCGTTCGGATTCGTGACTATACGATATACATCATGGGATTTGCTCCTGGACGATTTCACTGAAGATTTTTCAGTATTTCCATAAAGTCTTAACCATAACCTGACTGTATTCGTCTGAAACAAAAGAAAAAAACTTATTAAAATTTTTGGAAACGTGCAGCTAACTTGTAGGGAGTGGGTGTAATGGAATAATAGCAAAATACAAGATTACTAGGCTATAACAAATTATAAAGGTCAATTTCAAAGAGTAAAATTAAAAATTCCGATATATTAACATTACGAACAATCTCTTTGATTCCACCAATTTGCTCATGTAAACATAATTATTATTTTATGTCTAGTATAATCAGTAGATTGCGACATGACGCTTTGTTTACACATAACAAAATCAATAAAGACATGTCTAATGTTACTTTTCACGATTTACGCCAAACGTTTTACCTATGTTTTGCTTTGTCACTGCTATTAGGCGTAGGTTGACCTGTGTCACTTAAAACAACTTACTTCAATCTACCCCACGAAGTCAATATATTTTTCTTCCTTGGTAATTATAAGTTCTGTGGACATAAAGATTTCTTTATTTACCCACTTGTTTGAAAGATATGTTCGTTAGTTGAAAATCATATCACCAGTTCTGTAATAATGCAAGAAATATGGTAGAAATCATAAAATGAAAACAATTTAAAAAAGAAATTGTTAACAGGTGGAGTGTGATTTCGAACTCACACACCATTCATCGTCAATCCAGCATCGAACCCCGAAGCCACAGTAACTTGTTGAGAATAAGCGAAATTAACGATTAGGTAGTAGCCGTGTAAACACAAACATATTACTTGTTAATACACAATTCAATCTTAACGCTAACAAGATAATGACCAAAATGGCTTAACAAGATGATTTATTTAAATGGGGCGTGACTTAGCACTTCGATGTGAGCGTCGTTCATACCGGGAGGGTCAGATAATGTAGGGTACATACTGTACTTGCTACTTGATAACAGATGGTGTTAGCGTGTCATTTCTAGTACTTTCCAACACTGCCCCGTCCTTAGATGGAATTAACGCGATGTTTCTAGACTTTACGATCTACGTAACAATACTAAGAAATCGTCGAACGTCGAATCGAATAACGTCTTTCTTATTTACTATATGTTAACGGGAAGACACATGATTCACGTGTTCTTTATAAAAGTTAGCACTTTCACTACAGTTTAAGTTCACTTACACTCAGTAAACTAACTCCAAAGGGTTTTGCACTAATTCAGTGTTGTCAAGGAGTTGGATCACATCGACATTCATGTGATGATGAAGTCATGATGAAGTTAACCCATTCACTGCCACTTAAATTTTAAAAACATCACCTGGGTGCCACTTAATATTTTTCCTTTGGTAAGACCTTCACAACACCAACCGTTTTTTCCTTACCAAAACAAGAATGACAGTTCGAAACAAAAACTAACAGTTTTTCCACATTTAACAATTGTTTCTAGCCGTCTATGTTGGCAAATATTTAAATAAATTCTATCATTTTAAAGTAATTCCAAAAAACGTCTTAAAGTACACTCAACGCATATGGTGCGTTGGTGGCATGACGTAGTTATCTCGATCAACGCAAATTGTGCGTTGGTGGCATCGAATGGGTTAACGACATCCATTTTGAGGACCCGGTGAAGGTCGCTGTTTCTAATGTACTAGGGCGCGCTGACTATATCCCTTAGTACTTTGTTTTGAAAACATTGTATGATTTGACGGTTACTTTGGCTGGTGCAGCCCCATAGCTGTATACCGTAGGTCCATACAGGCGTTAAAACGTGTTTATACATCAACAGTTTATTAGATATTAACATGGCGACTTTCAATCAAGTAGTCAATATATCTTTTCTTTTTGACATGCTCTTTCTGGCGCAGTTTTGCATCCAGGGTCATACCGAGATACTTAGCAGTATTCGCGTATGGTCAATCAACTCAGCCTATCACAGTCCACTGCTGGACAAAGGCCTTTCCCATGTTGCGCCACAGCACCCTGTCCTCCGCCTTCCGCATCCAGTCTGCCCCAGCCACTTTCCTTAGGTCGTCGGTCCATCTAGCTGGGGGGCGTCCCACACTACGCTTGCCGATACGCGGTCTCCACTCCAGAACTCGTCTGCTCCACCGGCCATCGGTCCTTCGACAGATATGGCCAGCCCACTGCCACTTCAGCTTGCTTACTCTGCGAGCTATGTCGGTAACTCCAGTTCCTTTCCGGATAATTTCGCTTCTGATTTTATCCTTCAAAGAGACTGCGAGCATAGCCCGCTCCATAGCGCGCTGAGTGATCTTGAATTTGTGGACCAGCCCAACTGTCAGTGTCCACGTTTTGGCACCGTATGTCATTACGGGCAGGACGCACTGGTTGAAGACCTTAGTCTTCAGACATTGCGGGATAGTTTTGAGATTACATGATCAAAAAATTTTCAAAGCCACGTGTATTGCTCAACCCTAAAGAATACGGTGCAAAAAAAAAAAAACTAAATGTTTTCGGTTTTTACCTTGACTTTGAATTTTTTTTTTCATTCAATTAACTTGCTGAACTTGCATGTTCGATGAGGTTCAGGTCTGGACTCATTGCTGGGAGTTGCAGCTATGTGATGTCGCCGATGATTGAATTATAAATTTCCAGCGATAACTCAAAAAAAAAAACTTGGTTATTTCATTGATTTAAACATTTTTATCGAGAAAAATGTAAATAAAGTGAAAAAAGTTTTTTTTTTTATTTTGTTAAAAAGTTATGAGCATTTGAGACCACTCAGTGATTCTGGAATATTTTTCAAAATTTTGATCAAATGAAAAAAAAAAACGGCCCGATGGATTCAGTTGAAAATTTCTGGGGTGTATGTGGGTATATTAAACTGTAGATTGCACACTTCAAGTTAATATATTATAATATTCTTTATTTTTCGGACAACAATGATCCATCGGGTTAGTAAAAAACATTACAACTTAATACTAGTGTTAGTAGGTAAAACAAAATTCAAAACAACATAGAATAAACAGTATTGTGAAAAGGACATCCCCAAATTAATGTTTGGTGATTATCCTTCTCACAAAACTTTTAATAATCGGTGAGTCAATACTCTCCGCCACCGATTTTAGAATGCTGTTGCCACTCGCCCGCAACCTTGACAACAGCGACGCGGTTTTCTTGCGAATGACGGCATGGAAACCGTCAGTTCGGTTTTGTGCAAACATCGTAGAAGCGCTGCACCATCGTGGCGGTCTCAACAGCATCCTAAAAATATTATTATACTGGACGCGTAGGTCATTCAGCGTCCTTTTGGTATAGTTGACCCAAAGATTCCCTGTGTAAAAGCTCTGGCAATATGCCTTAAAAAGAGTTACTTTTACCAGCTTGCTACACCGAGCGAATCTTCGGGCCAGCATGTTACCTCGGACAGCCAATGCCCTACGCTCCCTTTCAATATCGTCCGTCGTAATGGTATCCTCAATAGTTTCGTGTGCCGTGTGGTGCCGGACGTAAGTGCCGTGTGGTGCCGGACGTAAAGAATAACACCACCCCATTTCTTCCCGTGGGTGTCGTAAAAGGCGACTAAGGGACTTACTAGAGAATGGGCAGCAGCGTTCTCTATGCATTTTACCACCATACTGCGATCGCCAACCCGCCTGCCAAGCGTGGCGATTATGGCGAAGCCCACCAAATTTGGGGAGGCCTAAGTCCAGCAGTGGGCGTCTTACGGCTGAAATGATGATGATGATGATGAACGCAATAATAATGGTTGCTTGAATAACATTGTTCATCTAATTGATACTTGACAAAGTTGAATCCTTGTAAATATGAATGATTGTGTTAATAATTTCCTAAAACAGGGTTTCTTTGTTTTTTGAGAAAATATGGTCTGTTCTAAGTGTAATTCTGTTCATAACCAGTTATTACACAAAAGGAGGACTTTTCGATCTTAGTGTAAATCTTAACGCTTCGCATCGTTATTTTTATTCGTGTGCATGTCAACCTTCGGCCTACATTGTACTTACCAGATTTATAATTGCAGGGGTGACCGTAGAGAAGAAACAGAAACAAGACACACAGAGAACAAACCTAGAGGATCCAATAACAACCAAGCAAACAAAAAAAGAAAAATCAGGCTCGACATTTAACTGTACAACTCAAAGATACACGTCTAAACCTGATGATAATTTCAAAGAGCCTTATAAATGTGATCAGCGTACACACACTTGTGAAACACTTTGCAAGTCTAAATGCAGTTTTAATCGAAAATATGATTTATCAAAATATATTCGCATACGCACCGGTGATAAAATTAACAAGTGTGATGTATGTGATCGTTTTTTTTGTAGCAAGAGTAAATTAATAATCCATATGCGTTCACACACTGGTGAAAAACCTTACAAATGTAAAGTATGTGATCGTTGTTTTAGTCAAAGGGGTGGTTTAACACAGCATATATTAATACACACCGACGTAAAACCTTACAAGTGTGAAGTCTGTCAGCATAGTTTTAAACAAAAGTGTCAATTACAAAGCCATATGCGTACACATACTGGTGTAAAACCCTACAAGTGTGAAGTATGTGATCGTCGTTTTAGTCAAAAGCATACTTTAACAGAACATGTTTTAATACATACTGGTGAAAAACCTTACAAGTGTGAAGTATGTGATAGTTGCTTTAGTAATAAGTGTTATTTAACAAGGCATGAATTAATACACACTGGTGAAAAACCTTACAAGTGTGATGTATGTGATCGCTGTTTTAATCAAAAGAGTTATTTAACACGGCATATTTTACAACACACTATTGATAAACCTTACAAGTGTGAAACATGTGAGCGTAGTTTTTTAACAAAAAGTGAATTTATAATCCATATGCGTACACACACTGGTGAAAAACCTTACGATTGTAAAGTATGTGATCGTTGTTTTAGTCGAAAGGCTGATTTAAAACGCCATGTTTTAATACACACTGTTCGTGAAAAACCTTACAAGTGTGAAGTATGTAATCGTTGTTTTAGCAAAAAGAGTTCTTTAACACAGCATGTTTTAAAGCACACTGGTGAAAAACCTTAGAGGTGTGAAGTATGTGATCATTGTTTTAGTGAAAAGAAAAAATTAACACAGCATGTTTTAATACACACTGGCGTAAAACCTTACAAGTGTGAAGTCTGTCAGCATAGTTTTAAACGAATAGGTAATTAACAAAGCTATATATGCGTACACATACTGGTGAAAAACACAAGTGTGATTTTTGTCGACGTTGTTTTACTCAGAAGAATAATTTGCGAAAACACATTCGTATACACTGGCGTCAAACCTTATAAGTGTAATAAACAAAAATAATGAAAAAAAAATAAAACGAAACAAAAACAAATGATTTAAAAAAAATTACAATGACAGCGACGTTAATGTATGTCAAAGAAATTTTAAACGAGTTAGTTTAACCAAATATTCGTATGCACACTGATGAAAGACCTTACAAGTGTCAACAAAACATAGTCAAACACTGGCGAAAAATCTTTCAAATATTATAAACGTGAACTAGGCTTTTTCCTAAATATGACTGAAAGCCGACCTCAAGTCGGCTTTCAGTCTAACCAGATGCTACTGCCTATCTGACCTCTTACTCCAAGTTACTACATATCTTATAACTTTAAAAAACGACTGTATATTTGTATTTTAAATCAGAACTTTTTAAATCGCACTTTTCAATTCGGAATGGTGTAAGTATTTTTATATTGTGTGATATAACAGAATATTGGCTTAAGTGCCCTGTTACATTTTGACGCAGCGCTAGGTATTTAGGTGTTTTTTACGCACCAAGTGCGCGGCTAGTTACGCGTGTGTTATGTTAACCAGTATATAACAATAAGTGTATATACAGGGTGTCCAAGAACCTGGCGTCCAACTGGATTCCCACGATGCCCCAAGTTCTAACAGTACTCAGAAAAATATTTTAAAAAATCCACCCCATGTACTTACAGAATTATACTGATTTCAAAAAAAAAGGGGAAATGAGCACCCCGTGACATACTTTTGAATGCTGTGACTGCTAATGCTGATAATTTCGATATTTCTTGGAGGTTTTGTAATCTAGGGTATTGCTGTGTCTAAATAGAATGTAAAAATAAAGTACTTATTGTACCATTTTAAAATAAAATATTATTTTAACTAAAGGTGATATGGAAAACTATTGAATTTCGCAACTTTGACCGACTGTAGTGTAAAAAAAATGTACCAAAATAGTATGGCAAGTGACGTCAAATTTTGACGCGTTTATTCCTCTTTTTAAAAAGGTATAATACTTACACATGAATTTGAAAAAAAAATTTTTTGATAATATTTTTACTCAACAACCCAATTTTTACGATGTCTTACAGAATTCTTAGAAAGAAAAATTTACGACGAATTGAATCTAACCTCTAAAGAATTACTATTGTATGCTCATAAAAATAACAACAGGCCTCTCAAAAAACAGGTTAGACCGTAAGGGACGGTATGTGCATGCATCTCACCATAGTGATTCGTTATTACAACAGGAGGGAGCAAGACAGAAACTATCTTTGCGATTTGCTGGTTCTTCTTTATGGTACCCCATTATTCAGGTAAGAGTGAGGGAGAAAAAGGTTAGGTTAGGTTAGTAGGTGCGAGTGAGATAGATAGTGACGCTATCTGGGATCGTGCTATTTAGGATAACAGTACGGTCAGTACGCGTCACTGCCTCCTGCCGTTACTACGCACCTCTCTCTTATTGTTACCATTGATCACGTACTACGATTTAAAGCTTTGTTTATTGGACTCGATTACTCTTTGTGCTCTGGACTTTGAAACGAACTCTTTACGACGACCTTTGCCTGTGTTTGGACAGTTTGTGTTTTGTGTGTGCTACCATGGCGACCTACACTCCGCAAGAATACGCAAATATGCACTACATTTATGGAGAATGTAGAGGTAATGGACGAGCTGCAGCGAGACTTTACAGAGAAAGGTATCCGAGGGCTACGCGATATCCCGACCATCGAGTTTTCATTAATGTGCACAGATCACTATGTGACGGGCGGTTCCCCAATCAAGTAGCTGGTGAAGGACGACCCGTAAATGACTTCATACGCGATGAAGTTTTAGAGGCGGTGTCGGCAAATCCAAGCATCTCTGTGCGAGGAATAGAAGCTGATACGGGGATACCGAAGAGCACAGCACACAGTATTCTCCAAAAAGAAGAATATCATCCGTACCACGTACAGCGAGTGCAAAGTCTTTTACCTCGAGACTATCCGAGCCGAGTCGCGTTTTGTGAAACAATCCTGCAAAAACATCGAGAAGACGAAAACTTTATCGACAAAATTTTGTGGTCAGATGAATCAACATTTAAGAAGGATGGTTACATGAACCTACACAACTTGCACGAGTGGCATGTGGAAAATCCGCACTTGATGCGAGAAGATAGATCCCAGTACCGGTTCAAAGTGAACATGTGGACCGGTATTCTCTGTGGGAATATTATTGGTCCATTTGAGATGCCCGAGAATTTGACTGGCGAATCATATTTAAATTTTCTTCAAAATGATTTGCCAAACTTACTAGAAGAGACCCCACCAGATATGTGGTTCCAACACGACGGCTGTCCAGCACATTTTCGCGTATCCGTTAGGGAGTTTTTGGACGAGCAATACCCGAACAGGTGGATTGGGCGATCAGGAACAATCCCGTGGCCAGCCCGCTCACCTGACTTAAATCCGCTGGATTTTTTTTTCTGGGGAACTATGAAGGAGCTCGTTTATGCGAAGCCCATTAATGACATCGCTGACCTTCGTGAGAAGATAACACAAGCAGTGCAGGTGATACGTCAAAAAAGTTACTCGCGAAACATAAAGCGGTCCTTTTTAAGGAGAGTGAGAGCTTGTATTGCCGCGGGTGGTCAACATTTTGAACATTTATTGTAATAAAATATCTTTAAACTAACATTCTTTGCTTTTATTCTACTGGGAACCCATCTACCTGTGTGTATTTCCTTCTTGCTCACTCTTGGAACCGAAGTAAATAATAGTAGTAACATAACAGTTTCTAAGATAAGAAAGGGTCCGACAGTTACCGTTAGTAGGTAGGCACTTCGTAAAAATTGGGTTGTTGAGTAAAAATATTATCAAAATTTTTTTTTTCAAATTAATGTGTAAGTATTATACCTTTTTAAAAAGAGGAATAAACGCGTCAAAATTTGACGTCACTTGCCATACTATTTTGGTACATTTTTTTTACACTACAGTCGGTCAAAGTTGCGAAATTCAATAGTTTTCCATATCACCTTTAGTTAAAATAATATTTTATTTTAAAATGGTACAATAAGTACTTTATTTTTACATTCTATTTAGACACAGCAATACCCTAGATTACAAAACCTCCAAGAAATATCGAAATTATCAGCATTAGCAGTCACAGCATTCAAAAGTATGTCACAGGGTGCTCATTTCCCCTTTTTTTTTGAAATCAGTATAATTCTGTAAGTACATGGGGTGGATTTTTTAAAATATTTTTCTGAGTACTGTTAGAACTTGGGGCATCGTGGGAATCCAGTTGGACGCCAGGTTCTTGGACACCCTGTATATATACTAATTTATCAAGCTTTGAATGTCAGAATGGTAACGGCTTATTTTCTGTGTATAGGAAAGGGTTTCAATAAGTAAAGCACATAAGGACAAGACTAGACATTTATTTCAATTAGGCTTGTCAGCGATTAATCAGAAAGCTACTCGTCCGTTCCAAAACTAGGTCTTCATGGAGAAGAAGGACAAGAAACTCCATGGAAACAGTATTGAAGTATTATATCAACACATTTATTACATTGCCATACATAATCATTATCTTAAATACATTAATTCTATCTCTTGGTCCATTTTCCAAGAGAACTCAGAATAATATCAATATAATCAAAATATAACAATAATATCTAGGAAAAGAATATGAATATTCCATTTATATGATTTAAAACATTAGCAATATTGGCAACACTATAAACAGTACAACAACATTGTCATAATAGGCAATAATTAGGATATAACATCAATTACTTAACTTACGTGACCTCTGGTCGATCCTTCTACACAACGACAGCACTAGAACTAGCCAACTGAACATATGCCAAGCAAGTGACTGTTTCACTGTGGCTTCAGCTTTTTATACCCGTTAACAAACAAGTATGACACTTTCTAATGATTTGACTCAAACTGACAGCTGAGTCAAATCAGTGTTTGACAGATAGAAAACTAAGTTTATAATAAAAATCACAATGACAAAATTCAATAATTCAATATTAGACACATAATAATTACATATATCACGGCCATACTGACAAGTACTTCGCTCTCGAAGTACATTTTTTATCCTTTTGTTTTGCCAAGTGCCTAGACGTGCCAAGTCCCCTCCACCCGCTGCTAGTGGTATAGACTTGCACCAAGCAAATGACCGACCAGCGGAAACAATTTTATCGGTTACTCGTCATGCAAGTCCCATTCACCCGCGGCTGGTGAGATAGACAAGCACCAAGTAAACGATCGCCCAGCGAATCTTTACTTTTTTTTTACTTTTCGTTTGATTCTCATTTCAGGTTCTCTAAGCATAATAAAACTTATCTACCTATGTATCGAAACCATTTGTTTTTTTTTCTTTACCTCCCTAATGTAATAGAAACAGGTTAAGTACTTTAACAATTTTGACAAATAATGAATCGTTTATCGGTTTAATTTAGTTTACAAAACAATTATTTTAGAAATAATTGAAAAAGCCATTCCTATTGATTAACTTTTAACTATTGAAATTAAAAATTAACCGTTGTATCAAAACAGTAGCCAGTGATCATGAAAATGATTCGAATAATTCATCACTCGGTCAATCTGACAATATTACCAAAAACCGTAATCAATAAACATTTACTATTAACATTTCCACAAATTTTTGACATGGCCACTCCGACCAACACTTCACTTTGGAAGTAATAACTGTAAATAATATACCTAACGAACCAAAGTAAAAAAACAATTATTTGACAGAGATTAATCTTGATAAAAGCTATTTATTTTCTGTTGCTCACTACTTTGGAAAAAATAAAGAATTAATCCAATTAAAAGAAGCCACATCCTCAAATTTATTTCAGAAGGTCGTGTTAGCTACTTTCTAACACGAGTCAACGAAGCCTGACTGTCCGCTTATATAGGGCCAGTGACCACGGTCCCCAGCAACGAAAGACCTATTGAAGAAAAGATAGAGGATCATGCCGCAGTATAAATTGAATTTTCAGGACGTTAAATAACTACTAACTATATATTGCGAATATACTTTGTGTTGTTTTCTTCATTAAAATTATATCCGAAATAATTTATAAATATCAGAACTTAAACAAGTAATTTTAAATTACCATGAACATTTGAATGGCATTTAAATATCTCTCAAATAACATCGTTTTTAAAGTACTTATACAGTCAGATCGAAAATATGTTCGTACAGTTTCGTTTTAGTCAATTAGCACAGAATGACATTCAGCTATCATCTTAATATTTCAAACCGAATCAATAGTGTGACACTGACAGCATCTTTATTTTCATTTTCTATTTCTAATTTTCTAATCTTTATTTTCTATTGTTTTTATTTTATTTACTTTTCATAAAATGGTCAGGCCATTGAAAATGAAAGATTTGGGTTGCTTTATCGGTAATCGCTGTAATGCAATTTAATTTAATTTTCTATGTGATAATCTGCTCAGTATCGCAGATTAAAGAGATGAGCTTGATAAAGGAAATAATTTGATAAATAAAGAAGATATAACGGATCAGACCATAACTACAAAAAAATAAATAATGGTAAACGCCCATTAAAACTATTACATCATTTTAATACATCAGTATTCACAATACCTTTTTCTTAATGTTCCAAAATAAGTATCGTTTGAACGTTCAGTTTAATTGAAATGGACAAAAATGATTCCGCAACCGTTCTCCTACGACCGATTCGCCATTGGACTGTTCGTCGACAGGACGATTCATTTATTTCCGTTTCACCAGCAGAATCTTACACCTACGGTTATTTCGCCGACAGAACCTTTCGTCTACAGCACTTTCGACGTCAGGTCTTTCCAGCTACAGATTGTTTCACCGACACGACGATAAACCTATAACTCTTTAAACTACAGACCTTTCTATCAACGGAGAATTCGCCGTCAATCTTAAGACAAGCGATATTATACAAAATACACATATCTACTAGCTTACTTTGTCTTTACTACGAGACCTGGACTGGCTACTTGCCCTTGAAAATTTAAACTTTGCTTACAATACAAAAAACTTAAAGAACTTAATATTAAAAAAAAGTTAGTCCTACCTGTAAAAACGCATTACCTACTAATTTATGTAGATTTAATTATTTACATCTTATTCTAATCTATGATTTGTTATTTTATATTAAGGGATCAACACAGGGCTGCTCCTACCATGGTCGTGAGATTTGTTCGAAAGAGTTACCGTGGCCCTGCCAAATGGGCAACTGAAGGAACACGGGTGGGTTTTAGTCAGTAAAAGTCCGACACGCCCTTCCGCTCCACCTTAGAGCGTCATTTGATGATTTCCCACCCAAAAAAAAAGGTGGCTTCTTTTTGTTGACTTCACTTTGGCATGACTCGCGTCCGCATGTCTAGATTCTCAAGGGCAAGTAGCCAGTCCTGCGGCCTAATTGCGGAACACATTTAATTTCTGATAGCAATTCCGAATTTAATCAAACTCCAGTCGATTTCGGTTTCCATAATCGGAATTGTCTAAATAAAATGAAACAAATTCTGCCAAATTGACTAGGGAGGGTACCAAAATCTTACCCAATCGTTTTCACATATGCGTTTTGTTTCATCAAATATGAACTATTTGCTTGCGAATAATTTTACAATAATATAACATTGTTTTGATGACAACTGATGGTCTACTACTGCTTATAAATGAAAAAGTACAATTATTTCTTAAAAAATTAAAAACCATTTTATAAAACACTTTCTACCAAAAACTCAAAAAACCAAAAACAAAAACTACCATATTTGAAAAACACAACGAAACGTTATTGTCTTCACGTTTTAGTTATCTGTGGCCAGTGGAAAAATAGTAGAAAAGCAGGGTTGTCAACTTATTGAGATTTCCACTAATCCCGGGTTGGTCGGTATGGACACCGCAACTGGCAGACTATTTGTTTGTAGCTGGTGATTTTGTTTTGGTTAGTCTAATTTAAATTGTTGAAAATAATAAAATTCACTGGTAAAGCTTTGACTCGAGAAAATATTATATTAACACGATACCGGCAAGCTTTTTTATTATTTTCAAGAAGCCTGTGGCACTTATGATTATTTTTAAATGCCGAAACCACTTTGGATACAAACGTTGATTTCGAAAGATAGTTCGGCATGACAAATATAGTGAACAGCGCCAGTGTGAATATCGAAAAACGTGATTTTGAAAAAAATGTTCCATGTGAACCTACTTTAGGGGTAGTAAAATTAACCATTATTCCATTATTGTGTAGCTAACTATCAAAGAAATATCTTCACTTACTTTTCCAGTAATTATAGTGTTATGGGTAAGGCCGCCAAAACATAACCATTTTGATGAATGACTCGGAGTCCGGCATTTTATTTTAGAAAAATACAATTATACTATCATATTTTATTGTTTTCCTGGCAAAAAGTATCATTTTTACTAGTGTTATAAATACACAAACGTCTGTAAAACTACTTATTTGTATTTAATTATGTAGTTTTTACTACGATACTACAAGTTGCGCTAGAACAAATTAAAGTGTCCCAAATGATCCCCCATCATAGTTGGAATGAATTTAATAAGTTTCAGTTTATTGCACCGGCGATAATAATATGTTTTCTAAAGAATCACCTATGTTAGGCAATATTTAATTATTTTACGAAAATTTAGCTTTTAAAATATTAATTATTTTCGTATTTTAACATCACGTCCCAGTATTTTACGCTTTTATGTTACTGATTTATGTTACCACAATTTTTACAATCTTATTAAGAATTGAGCATTAAGAATATTTTTTATTATTGGCAACTCCAGAATCTAACTTGTCTATGGTATGTCACGTACTTGTCGGCCATTGATGAGATTTTATGTCAGTTAGTTTGGCCCACATCGAGTTTTTCTCCAGTACAAAAAAAAGTTTTAACTGATTTTAAGGTAAGTTTCTATCCTTTTCTTTAAATCGAATGATTATTTAGTAAATTTCATGTTTAATTATGAGTTATAAGCTATAAACGTTGTTAATTATTCATCATAGTGCCCTAGATACGAGCATCTTTGGAAAAGAGGTTAGGTTTTAAGTTACTTTTATGATACTTTTATGTTACTTGTGTTACCATTGCTGTTTATTTTTAAGTTACGTAACATAAAAGTGATGTAAAGCTTAGTGCACATTTGGAACTGAAGAACAAAGCGTTAATAAAATCATAAAATTATAACTTCATTTAATCTTTATTAAAAAGAAATGCTTTGTATTTAATATCATGAATAATGTAATAAGAATCACTAATGAAGTCACATTTTTTTTTGTGACAGATGCCTCTCACTCCAGCCCAAAAACAAAAAAGATACCGCGAAAAACTGCAAAGAGAAAACCCAGAGAAATATGCACAAATGAAAAAGAAAACTGCGGAATGCGCTTTACGTTATTATAGAAAAAAAACTAGTAAATATACAGAACAGGATAAAGAAGAGAAAAGGCAAAAAAGGCGAGATGAAAGAAAAAATCTAAAACAAGCTCATCATGATAAAGTAAGAACTGAAAGCAATGACCGTAAAAATGTTGAAGAAAAAAAATATGCCTAAAAGCTTCGTATGGAAAATCAAGAACTAAAAAGAGAAATAATCACATTGCGCAAGAGATTCGAAGCATTAAGAAAAAAACATTATCGGAAGTCAAAAAAAATTGTCGAATTAAATATAGCTTTAGAGGAAATTAATAACAAATATCAACAAATCACTACAAGAGTTAAAAAGCAAGACTCTGAGAAGACGAGTAATGAAAGAAGTGAAGGGATTGGTAATGACGATTCAGAAACACCTATGAAGCAAGCCGAAAGCTTCATAAACGAAAATTTAATGAATATTGATGACACGCAAAAACAGGTAGTGAAAAGGAAGCTTTTGGAACACAATGTTTTGTCAAAATCACTAAAGGAAGAATACAAAAATTCTGTTGGAACGGAAAAGAAAACTTTGAAAAAAATTGTAACTAGCGAAATAGTTAGGAAATACAAATTAAAAAATATACTTACACATACACTGGGGCTCAAAACTAACATCAGAAACAATAGAGACAGAAAAATAAGGAAAAACAAAATATTAAACGAAATTAATACATTTTATAACAGAGATGATAATAGTCGTGCAACAGCAGGAAAAAAAGAGTGTAAAACTAAAAATAAACTAAAATTACAGAGAAGATATCTATTGGCTACTATAAAAAAACTGCATCAAAAATATCTTTCTGAAGGTGGAAAGGTTTCATTAAGCACATTTAAAAAATATAGACCATTTAATATACTCACACCTAAAATCGCAGGCCGTGACACATGTGCTTGTGTAAAACACTCTAATATGTCATTTATGGTAAAGAAGCTTAAGCAGTTGGGAATCCTTGAAAGCGATGACCTCAATGATATTACGTCGAAATTGGTTTGTGACCTATCTTCTAAGACTTGCATGTATGGTTTCTGTGAATCTTGTAAAAACAATATCATTATTGCTAATGAAACTGATTTTAATCTAAAGGGTAAAATTGTATGGCCTGTGTGGATGGCAAAGAAACATGAGTATGGTGAAGAGGGAAACAAAAAGACATCAAACAAAATGGTAAAGACAGAAAAAGAAGGATCTATACAAGACTTAATCAACGTAACTAATTCAGACATGAAAAAATTTCTGACGCACTCGTACAATATTTCACATCAGTATAAAAATTATAAATTTTGCATAGCTAACTTGAAAGAAAACGAAACCGTCATACACATAGATTTTTCCGAAAATTATGTTTGCAAGATGCATGCCGAAATTCAAGCCATGCACTTCGGTTCATCTAAGGTTCAAATCACTCTGCACACTGGCGTGCTTTACATAAGAAATGAACACAAACCTTTATCATTTTGTTCAATATCTCCAGCAAATATACATAGTCCTGAGGCCATATGGGCACATCTAAAACCAATACTACAATATTTGAAAGAAACATATCCTCAAGTAGATACAATACATTTTTTTTCTGACGGCCCGACATCCCAATACCGCAACGAAAAGAATTTTTATTTTTTTAGCCACATTCAAAGTTTTGGCTTTAACCATGCTACTTGGTCTATATTTGAAGCAGCTCACGGAAAAGGTGCTGCGGACGGTATTGGCGGTGCAGTGAAGCGAACTTTGGACTCGAAAGTGGCACATGGAGAAGATATCCCCGATGCCAAAACCGCCTTTGAAGTCCTTTCCAAAACAGATTCAGTCATAAAAGTATTTTATATTCCTCCCGAAGACATAAAACCACTTCAAGAAGAAATAGTTAAAAATCTACACCCGCTGCCTAACACACTAAAAATACATCAAGTAATCTTAAAAGAAAAAAATTCGGTAAGCTTTCGAGATTTAAGTTGCTTTTGCAAAAATATGAGTGGTAGATGTGATTGTCATTCTATAAAAACACACAGATTTGAAATTAGCAACGAAAACCTACCGAAAAGCAGAAGAACATGGAAAAAATTAACAAAGAAAATGAATAAAGGGAAAATAATAAAAAGGAGAAACAGTTCATCATCAACCACCAGCGCCGAGAGTTTTGAAATAGAATATAACGACGACAGTGATGCCACACATTTTTCTGAGCCTAATTATGGAGAAGAATATTTAGAAGAAGAATATTTAGAAGACGAATATTTAGATGATGTAGAAAACGGAGAAAACTTGAACAAAGATTTTGCCTTACAAAAAGAAAAAGATAAAAGAAGCGTTTTAGAAGCAAAACAAGAGAGAAAGTCGGCTGCGCAAAAAGGAGTCACAATATTATCAGAAATTCGAAATTTACCATGTAACAAAAGATATTTTGACTTAAAAGAATTTAATGGACAACAATTTCGTAAATTGGATCCGAATTTTGATCTTTTTGCTGCCAAAAAATCAGTAGACGATGTCACAATAAGTACAGAGAATGTTGATCCCTACAAAAACCCGGTAGCGAGTACTTCTGGAATTAATAAAAGCAGTGGTCTTCAAAATTTTAAGTTGGCTGACTGTAGCTTAAAATACTTAGATTTGAGTACTAAAGAAGCTAAACCGGATTTAATTACTGTAAAAGCTAACAAAAACGAAAAGACTGATGACTTTGAATACAAAAATGAAACAAATATAAAAGATATTGAAATAAACCAAAATGTATTAGTAAGATATTATATTCGTAACCATTGGAAATACTATATCGGACGTGTAGAAGAAATAAATATTACAGAGGATACATACACGGTTAATTTCCTGAAGACAGTAAAATACCCTTCACTAAAATTCGTTGTCACGAAGAAAATAGACCGGAACACTGTTCCTTCTGTGTCGATTGTAAAACCTATAGAATTGGTTACACATGACAAAAAAAACGAATATCTGCTATGCGATAATTTTGATTTCACTTACTTTGAAGATATGTGATTGTTTGTTTTTTTTTTAATTTTGAATAATAGATAGAATGATTGATTGTTTCTTTTTATTTTGAATAATAAAATAAATCTTTAAAAATAAAACTGAGTTTTATTTAAGTTAGTTTAAAAAAATAGAACAAATTAAATTTTATAAAAAATAATGTTTTCTTATATTGTAGATATGCCCTTAGAAAAAATTATGTTACTTTTAAGTTACCCGGTAACTTATACTTTTATGTTACATGAGGCCAATTTATCGGCCTTACCCTTATATTATCTATAGTACATTATGTTATAACAAAGTCATGATAAGTTTTATTTCATCCTCAAAACGACGACCGAATGACAGTAATAGGAATAAATAATATAAAAAATTGCGAATTTAGTTTATTTTAGTTGTTTGCAGCACCGCTATCAGTGTGAGAAAAACATTGACACGGGAAAAAAATTGGCAACACTGAGTAAAAAAAAAACCGCCTTTTGTTTGTTTTGACTTGAATTTTATTGCAACTTGTTGTTTTCATTATACATAATTATATTTACTATTCGCATACAGATACATGGGCTTCAGCCGATGAAAAGCAGTTTTGGAACATTTCTAGTGGCACAGAATATTTAACTAAATGTTCACCAACCCTCGAGTGTTGGTTTGGAAGACCTTTGGCAAGAATAGGGCTCTGTCTTCGTTTTGTACTGGCTGCATTAGGACTTACGCAGTTTTGCTCCAAAACGAAAAGGACAAGTCAATATCACCACTGCAAGTAAGTACGCCTATGTAAATAGGAATTATGCGTGTAGAAGTGATTATTTGTAGCTGTAGGTACATTATTGACCAGACGGACAACCATTCTTTTACTGTGTAGACTTCTGCAACTTATTTCTAGTTATTTTAATGATTATGTATGTCAGCCTCACATTCTAACAAAAGAGATGTATTGTTATTTGATATTTTTGTATGTATGTAGGTGCTGATGCAAACTAAAATAACCACTAAGTAACGAAGTAACAACAGTACATTAATCATATTTTTGCAGAAGGTGCTAGAGCTGAATCTACATGAATGGAATGCTTCCCTACCAACATCAATCTAGTTGACATACAGGGAATTTTCGTACAAAGAATTTGCTGGCAACGCTGGACATAGAAATACAATCTTCTGTATCAATCATTGGAGGTGAGCCTTTTGTCACAGTTAAGAACAAGAATTAAGTATGCTTTGATGGTTTAGTCTGGAGTGGATGAATGATAGGTGGCTAACAACAAGTATTTACAAGGCTGATGTGACTGGACACTCCAGAACACTGGAACACTGGTACACCTTAGGAGGACATACCTTTTTGGTGCTGTTCAGAAAGGTGCATAGTACTGGTAACCAGCGTGCGTGTATGACCAGATGTATGAACGTAATCAAAGCAAAAACAGTATGCAAGGATCGTAGGTGGCATTCTGTACTTTCTGCCTACCCCCATGGGATAAAAGCGTGAGTTTATGTATGGATGCTAAGAATCAATTGGCAACTCATAATTATGAATACATTTATTTAGGCAAATTAAATAAATCACATCATATATTTTATGTATAAGTATTTTTTGTCATTCTAATTTAGTGTTATGTTCAATAGAAATATCAATAAAAATTAGCGAAACAACTGCCAGCAATGACTAGGCCTAGAGCTTTTGCCCAGCCGTGGGTTGATGAAAGTCTAGTTAATGAGCCTAGTTTGCTGCATTATTTATTAAGTACTATAATTGAGTAGAAAATAATTTGATTTTGTTTTAAAACTGCAGGAGAGTCCTCAGGCGTTTCACCTGTGAAGATTTGAAAGCAGCATGAATGATGCTGTTGCTATTTCCTTCGGCCACTGTTGAGATCTACTTCTGACTGCACTGTTACTGCTGCTCCGCAACTACTTCAGTTTTCAAGCTTCTCAATGGCAGAAATAGGAACTGAATATTGTTCATTAAAGATAATAAATGTGTTTAAGAAAACCATTCAATGTTATTTCAACAGCGATAAATTATGTACTTACTGTGTTGATTAAAAACAGTGTTAACTTTAATAGTGTTTCATTTATGAACTACTAGCTTCTGCCCGCGACTTCGTCCGCGTCAAATTTTTGCTCCCCTTACCCTTCCCGTCGCATCGATTTGCCTGCTAGTTTTCGTCCATTTTCGCTCCTTGAGTTATAGTGAGTCAACCTTAAAAGATAGACATATGCTCTTGGGACTTTTTTTTTGAACTTTTTAAAAATAACAATCCCGTCATACATGATTTTTGCGTTACTTTAACCGTTTACGCAGCGCACGCAACGGAAACTCTCAGAAGGAATAAATTTTCCCCGTTTTTGCAACATTTTTCATTACTGTTCCGCTCCTCTGAGGTGTAGCGTGATGTTATATAGCCTATAGCCTCCCTCGATAAATAGGCTACCTAACACAAAAAGAATTTTTCAATTCGGACCGGATTCGATTCGGAGATTAGCGCGTTCAATCAAACAAACAAACTCTTCAGCTTTATAATATTAGTATAGATAATTAGTTGACCCAGCGAACTTCGTATCGCCTCAGATTCAATAAATGTTGTTATAAACGTACCAAGTTTGACAACCTGGTACGCGGTGGTGATCTGGTAAGCGTTTTCTAGCTGACACTCATATGTTAGGTTAGCTCCTACCCAGTTATGATGACCTGGTACTTCGAAGGCATAAAGCGTTTTCTAGCTGACACTCCTTTGTTTGGTAAGCTCCTGTCAAGTTATGATAACCTGGTACTTCGAAGGCAACGTTTTTGTCATAGTACCACGTTTTATAGTGACTTGTATTCTCTTTGACGTTTTATGTGACGTCTCACGGGAACGCGGTCGTAAAAAGGGGAAAAAAAAAAAAAAAAAAAAACGGGATAAAAAGTATCCTATGTCCTTCTCCTGGCTCTAAACTACCTCCCTGCCAATTTTCAGCTAAATCGGTTCAGCCGTTCTTGAGTTATAAGTGAAGTAACTAACACGACTTTCTTTTATATATATAGACTAGCTTCTGCCCGCGACTTCGTCCGCGTCAAATTTTTGCTCCCCTTACCCTTCCCGTCGCATCGATTTGCCTGCTAGTTTTCGTCCATTTTCGCTCCTTGAGTTATAGTGAGTCAACCTTAAAAGATAGACATATGCTCTTGGGACTTTTTTTTTGAACTTTTTAAAAATAACAATCCCGTCATACATGATTTTTGCGTTACTTTAACCGTTTACGCAGCGCACGCAACGGAAACTCTCAGAAGGAATAAATTTTCCCCGTTTTTGCAACATTTTTCATTACTGTTCCGCTCCTCTGAGGTGTAGCGTGATGTTATATAGCCTATAGCCTCCCTCGATAAATAGGCTACCTAACACAAAAAGAATTTTTCAATTCGGACCGGATTCGATTCGGAGATTAGCGCGTTCAATCAAACAAACAAACTCTTCAGCTTTATAATATTAGTATAGATAATTAGTTGACCCAGCGAACTTCGTATCGCCTCAGATTCAATAAATGTTGTTATAAACGTACCAAGTTTGACAACCTGGTACGCGGTGGTGATCTGGTAAGCGTTTTCTAGCTGACACTCATATGTTAGGTTAGCTCCTACCCAGTTATGATGACCTGGTACTTCGAAGGCATAAAGCGTTTTCTAGCTGACACTCCTTTGTTTGGTAAGCTCCTGTCAAGTTATGATAACCTGGTACTTCGAAGGCAACGTTTTTGTCATAGTACCACGTTTTATAGTGACTTGTATTCTCTTTGACGTTTTATGTGACGTCTCACGGGAACGCGGTCGTAAAAAGGGGAAAAAAAAAAAAAAAAAAAAACGGGATAAAAAGTATCCTATGTCCTTCTCCTGGCTCTAAACTACCTCCCTGCCAATTTTCAGCTAAATCGGTTCAGCCGTTCTTGAGTTATAAGTGAAGTAACTAACACGACTTTCTTTTATATATATAGATATAGCTACAAATAAAAATAACTTGTTATGAAATATTTAAGCATTAAGTTTTTTTTTATAAAGACTAGTTATGGACTATTTGATACTGTTTAGAAAGAATGGTGTGTAACTTAATTAACTGGCATTCATTATCACCTTGAGGTAAACAGAAACAAATATATGGTCACAAAAGACATTTTTATTCATAAGTGATCGCCTATTCGTCGAAACTCGACCGTACTTCATTTGAATAGAAATAGGTACATTAATAAATGAAAAAAATATCTATGTATATCTATAGGTACTTATAATAAAACTGTAGTGAGGTCAATTCTGTACATTGAAAATATATTCAAAATTAATATTGGAGGATGAATGGTGATCGATACTGATGCCAAAAACGCAATCAGTAAATTTTTTGTCTGTCTGTCTGTATGTGCACGCATGGGTCAAAAATTACTGAAGGGATTTTAACCAAACTTGGTACGATTGTAGTCCATACTCCTGGGCAGGTTATAGACTATATAACATAACGCTAAGACACATAGGAGCCGAGCTGTGACGATAAATTTGAAGCAAGTCGAATGAAAATGCGCTTTCGAGCTAAAAAAAATTTACCAAGATTAACACATAGGCTACTTTTTATCCCGGTAGTATGTTCACGCGTGATATATTCCGACCTCCACGCGGGCGAAGCCACTGGCAAAATCTTGTAAAACAATAATATGGTTATATTTGACGTATTTGACATTCAGTAACACTATAGGCAAATTTTTGACGCTGTACTACTGTGGAGAGTGTTGGCTGGCGGGATGGTGATGGCCAGGACCAGAACGTAGGTGTAATGAGTAAAGAATATTTCTTCAGGACTCTCTTCTTTATTTTCTTAATACTTCTTAACTGCTGGATATGAAACGAATTATCACAGTTTGCTCTGTTTTTATAGAATTTTCCCTATTATTTTTAATTAATTATGACAGTTCAAAATGTCATAATTATAACCATGCCAACCAAGCCTGTACAATCTATGACCAGCTTAAACAATCGTGAGGTATACAACCTCTACAGTTTGCATACGACACTAAGTTTTGTATGGGAAACTGACTAATGCCATACTTGACACTCCCCATAAAACCACAAAAAATATTTCTTATAAATCTAAACTAAATGCCTACGGTCGCTAAAACAAATAATATTAAAGACAAATATTCTCGATATGATCATAGATTTTAAAAATGAAATAGGTTATATATCCATAAAATTAATTTATTACCTATGGTTACTTGACATTCAGTAAGATTGGACCTTAGATTGGACTATAGACACAAAATCAGGCTTACCAACTTAGAGGTTTACCCACATTTAAGGGGTAAATAAGAGGATTGAGATTTTTAGGGGCGTTCCATTTTTAGGGGTATTCTTATGGATTTTGTGCCATCTTATATTTCTCATTGTGTTTTTGATTACAATAAAAGTATTAGAGACTTCTAGTACGGTTCCTCGATACTAAGAATGCAGAGTGAATGATTAACAAATGTCGCGTAATAAATATAGACAAATATTACTACTGTGTGCCGGTCTATGATTACTGAACATTCGTTGGTTATTTTCATTATAATTTTTTAGCGGATTTTTTTAGTAATTGTGGCAATTTTAGGGGCTTTTAACTTAAGCTTTAGGGGTAAATATTTCTGGGTGTTGGTAACACTGCACAAAATAATAAAGACAGATTTGTACCATAAACAAAAGAATATCTATGCATGTGTGTATTAGATACACGGTAATGAACAGTAGTGTGTGTAACGTGTTATTTATTGAAAATAATATATTATAATTCATAATTTAAAAAAAATATTAGCATTCGTCACTTCTTCTCTGTATAAACTATAAGTGTGCGAAATTTCATACTCCGCCGTCCGCCCAATTTTCGTAAAAAGGGATCCAAAGTTTTCGCTTCACGTATTAATATATAGATAATTACAATCTTCAGACAACAGTATTTGTAAATTCTTCATCTCCTCTTGAAGTGTTTTCTTGTGGAAGTCATCATTTATAATTTAAATACAGCTTAGCAATGTTTGTTGTGAGGGCAAAAGAGAAAGTTTACAATTCTCCTGTTTAGTGTGGTTGACCTACCTGAAAGATAAAAAATGAATTTAAGTACATCCTCCAACTGGATTATACAGGGTGTCCCAGAACTCAACGTCAAGCCGAAACGGGGTTACAGGATTGATCATAACCATCACGAGAAAAATCTGAAAAAAATCTATCCCACGCAGTTTGAAAATTTTGGGCATTTTAAGAAAAACCCAGAAATTTGATCAAACTGTACAATTTGTCGGTTATTGTGGTTATTCTTTTTTATTTTTGTTCATTTGAACTTTGGAAACGTAATCCTAAATAATATTTCTAGAATCCCAATAAAAAATAATGACACAATTGCCTCAAGTTTCCGAGAATTGAGACTATTTGTTAAACTACGAATTTAAAATTTTCAAGATTCGTCGACTTTGACAGGCCCTCCTTTAAAAAAAATGTACTAGAGTGCCTTGGCAAGTGCCATCAAAAGTTGGCGCATTTAATCAGAATTCTAAAATGGTACAATACTTGTTAGTTCCATACAATAAAAAAGAGTAAAAAAAATTAAAACCTCAAGTAACCCGAATTTTGCTATCTCAGTTAAAATGTTTAAGATTCGCACAAGTTCTAGGTAGGTTCTTAATTTTAAGGCAAAATGATGAGAGAGATGGATAGTGGGTATGTTTGCCATGAGTGAGCGAGACAGATAGTGACGCCACTTTTACCAAAGTTAAAAAAAGTTAATAAAATTAGTAAAATTATGAAAAATCTTGATCTAGTTTAATTTAGGTTCGTTGCAATAAAAGTTCACGCAGGTCGGCTACGTTCTCAATGAGATTTGAGTAAACTTTTTCTTTGAGAACTCCCTAATAGAAAAAATCTAGAGGCTGATGGTAAACAATTTGAACATTTATTGTAATAAAAAATGTTATTTCTCTATCTGACTTTTACTCCAACAAACCTTAATTAAACTAGATCAAGATTTTTCATTATTTTACTAATTTTACTAACTTTTTTTCACTTTGGTAAAAGTGGCGTCACTATCTGTCTCGCTCACTCATGGCGAATATACCCACTATCCATCTCTCTCATCATTTTGCCTTAAAATTAAGAACCTACCTAGAGCTTGTGCGAATCAAAAACATTTTAACTGAGATAGCAAAAATGGGGTTACTTGAAGTTTTAATTCTTTTACTCTTTTTTATTGTATAGAACTAATAAGTATTGTACCATTTTAGAATTCTGATTAAATGCGCCAACTTCTAATGCTACTAGCCAAGGCACTTTAGTACATTTTTTTTAAAGGAGGGCCTGTCAAAGTCGACCAATCTTGAATATTTTAAATTCGTACTTTAACAAATAGTCTTAATTCACGGAAACTTGAGGCAATAGTGTCATTATTTTTTATTGGGATTCTAGAAATGTTATTTAGGATTACGTTTCCAAAGTTCAAATGAACTAAAGTAAAAAGAATAACCACAATAACCGAAAAATGGTACAGTTTGATCAAATTTCTGAGTTTTTCTTAAAATGCTTATAATTTTCAAACTGCATGGGATAGATTTTTTTGCAGATTTTTCTCGTGATGGTTATGATCAATCCTTTCACCCCGTTTCGGCTTGACGTTGAGTTCTGGGACACCCTGTATATTAGATAAAAAGGTTGATGGACCTATGATATAACTACATACATTGCTTTATATCAAGCAAAACCTATTCAATGCGAAAAACTATTTTGAAGGGCACCTCATAATAAACAGAAATAAAGTATTATGATGCTCTACAGTAACATTAAAATTCAATCTTTAGAAAGCAATTTTGAAGACTACCATTGTCTGATATGAACATAATCAGTATTGTAGTCATGAACTACAATACTGATTATGTTCATATCCACCGAATGAAAAGAATAATACTTACTGTTTGATTGAATTGATTTGCAACATGTGCAATAAACTTGACAGGGATAACCATAATCTGCCTATATAATTCCCACTGCTGAGACACGGGCCTCCTCTGTGAGATGGAGTGGGCTGTAATCCATGGACAAACAATTATTGGCTACGATATCCTTAATAATGAGAAAAACATTTAAGATACATACAATATTAGGTAGGTAGCTACTTATATGAGAATATTCAATGTTAAACACTTTTAAAGAAAATAATACTGAAAATTAAGTAAGTACCTTAAACAGACATGTTGTGGAAATAAGTCTAAGTATGGTGTGTGTGCACCTATGTTCATCGAAGTCGTATAGAGGTAGGTAATCATTGACATTTACTGCTTCAATTTTTTTTCTATAGTTGTTCCTCTTTGCATTGATCGCTTTTTGCTTTTCCAAATAAGCAACAGCTCGACTGTAGAGATGGGTCGTTCTAGGTAAATTTTGTACTAGGTGCACCTAGTCCAAGTCCGTACAAATACTAGATCCAAATACCTATTCCACCTAGTCCACCTAGTCCATGAAATACGCATACTTTATAGATGCTTAGTCTTTGCGTACCACCGATACGTGTAGATTCGTACGTCAGCAGTAATAAACTGTACCTTCATAATTTCCGCAGGCTTAGGACTATCAACGTAAAATTAATACATGTTGACCTTTGTCCGTAAAATGATCACAAGCGACACTTCTTTTTTGGGAGCCATTTTTAAAACAAAACTTGAGAGGTGTCAAGGGACACCCGGATGGAACGAAGTTCCTTTCATTCATGATTGTTTTTTTTTATTATTTATTATTTACAAAAAACCTGTATACACTCAACAAAAGTATTATCTCTCTCTCTCTCTCTCTCCTTCTCTCGCTCTCACTCTCTCCCCCTCTTTCTCTCTCCTTCTCTCGCTCTCTCTCTCTCTCTCTCTCTCTGCCTGTCTCTCCCTTTCTCTCTCCTACGTTCCAAAACAAAATATATACAGTCGAATTGAGAAACCTCCTCCTTTTTTTAAGTCGGTTAAAAAGTGTCGTTACAAACAATAAAGTTTTAGGGTTCAAATTCAAGTGACTGACACACGAATGATTTTGTCAAACATGAATGAGCTATGACTATGCTGCTATCTCACTTCGCCGCGTAGTTGGTACTTCGATTCGGGCGGACCGCGGTGCGGGTGCTGTGTACTGCGTAGGCACAGTGAGACTAGGTGGATCTAGTATTTTAAAAGTTGGAATAGGTGCAACCTAGTCTCTTTACATACCTATTCTAGTATATACGCCTCATCTCTACTCGACTGGCTTGCTCAGCTTGCCACAGGTTAAGCATAATAGGATACGAGTTACGAATTTTTCTTTCGTAAAAATGCCACTAATTTATCTCGGTTCTTAAATATCATGCACATGATGCAGATAACTTGCGGTTGCCTTGTATACACTTGTCACAAAAGAAAACTTCCAATTTTTCTTATAAAATCACCTCGCTCTTTCGATATTCATAATCAGGGACCGGCCGGATACTCGTTGAAAGGGTTTTTGAAGGGGTTTTTTTAAGCGCTAAAAAAAGAAACCCTTTGCTTCGTGTTACACCATCGAACGGGTGCATGTAACACCTTGCGAACAGGTTACCCTTTCAATACCCTGTAACACTGTAACACAGGGTAAGCCATTCCAACCCAAGACATTAATATGTACTCTTTGGAATCGGAATTAGTTTTAAATTTGTATAACCACGACCGCACGTGACATCTTACCGCCCGGCGCGCGGCAGCGTCATTGTTGCATGAACCGAGAAACTTACTAACATGGAATAATAATTATTATCCATATGATTTTACACTTCAATTTTGCTTGTTGCACATGCTAAACATTGTAGGTAATATTTCTTTTTTCGTGTTTATACTTGTTGATTCTCAATTCGTCATTTAATTCGGAACTGATGGAACGCTGACGGAGCTACGAAAGTTATTAAAAGCAATTTAGCAGTGTTTTTCAACGGACGAATAAAACGGAGGAGGTTCTTAATTCGACGCGTATATATATATATATATTTTATGACCACGCATGACTTTTTACAGAGTGGTCCGATTGTGATAATTCTTCTTTCTCACTGATTGTAATGATAACCACCCATAACTTTATACAGAGTAGTTTGATATTGGATAGGGTATACCTTGCCAAGTATTATTAGTAAATTAAAGCCACCAAAAATTATAAAATAAAACTATTTAACAAAAAATTAAACCGCCGAAAAAACTGAAAAGCAAAAAATAATAAACCTTACATTTTTGAGTCGGCGCTTTGAGTGATCTTTGTTCATTGATTTTTCAGCGCCGACTCAAAATTTTAAGGTTTATTATTTTTTGCTTTTCAGTTTTTTCAGCGGTTTAATTTTTTGTTAAAAAGTTTTGTTTAAGTGTGTGTTGAAGTAATTCCCAATTATAATATAGCAAAGAATTTAGTAAATATTCATGTGACAACCGTGTGGAGGTATGTACCTTGTGGTGCCGGACATAAAGAATAGCATCATCCCATTTCTTCCCGTGGGTGTCGTAAGAGGTGGCTAAGGAGAACCCCTCTCCCAAATAATTACAAGCACAAACAAAAAACGGCCCTTAGTGCCCGGTAGCCCACCTACCCTTGGCTATGGTAGCGGTCAAGGCTACGGTGAGGCAAGGGGTGCTAACAATCCCCGGAAGAGATCCGGCAACCACAGTCAACGATAACTGGACCTGGCAACATACAACACGCGTACACTCCGGACCGACGAAAAGATCGCCGAACTCAAGGAAGATTTGAGCAGATTACGATGGGGTATAGTAGGGTTATTTGAAGTCCGAAGACAGGGGGAAGACTCGATAATCCTAAATTCAGGAAACCTGCACTATTTCCGGAAGGGCGACCAGCGGTCCCAAGTTGGTGTCGGGTTTATCGTCCATAAGTCCCTTGTGAGCAACGTCGTGAAAATCGAGTGTGTCGACCAGGCTGGCGTTCCTTGTACTCAGAATATCAAGCAAGGTATTCGCTGAAGGTCATACAGGTATACGCCCCGAAGATGAGGTGGAGACTATGTATGAGGATAGTTTAAGAGCCATGCATGGTTACAAAACTCACTTCACCGTTGTTATGGGGGACTTCGACACGAAACTGGGCAAACGAGACGAAGATGAGCTGCGGATGGGGCAATTGGAAGTTGGACGTCAGAATCACCGGGGTCACCTACCTACTAGCTAGTTTTATAGAGAAGGACGATCGTCTCTCTATGACGAATTCCACCTTCAGAAAACGTGAGCATAGAAAGTGGACCTGGCAAAGCGCATCACGTTGCACCATCAGCAAAAAAAAAATGAGATAGACTTCATTTTGTCGACGAAGAAGCAAATATTCAATGATGTGATCAACGCAGTGAAAACCGGGAATGATCACTGCATGGTAAGAGGCACATTGGATATCAATATCAATCTGGAAAGATCTCGGCTGATGAAGTCAACGCTCCGTCCAGCACCGATCCAACTTCAAAATCCCGCGAGCTTTCAGCTCGAACTCCAGAATCGTTTTGAGTGCCTAGTGAGCTCCGTGGACGATTATAGCGATGGGTTCGTGGAAACTGTTCATCCGGTAGGCTCTAAGTTCTTAAAGACCGCTATACTAATAGAAAAAAGGAACTCTTGGATCATTACAACTCATGGAATAGAGGCGCGAAATGATCCTGCAGTCTTCAGACGCTGCACTCGAGTACCGGCAGCTCAATAGACAGATCTCTAAATCCTTGAAAAGCGACCTTCACCGCTAGAACACAGATCGGATCTAGGACGCAATAGAGCGTAATGAAGGCTCCAAGATCTTTGGAAGGTATTGGGCAGAACCAGCTGACGAAACTGAAGACCAATAATGGCAGGATCGTATCCAGCAATCCAATCTTTATTCGATTGGGTATTACATGAGCATTTGACTTGACGTTTGTCTTGTACATGTTCATTCTAAAACCCACTCTTTCGGAAGCTCTATTGAGGTCACTGAGCATTGTACTGAGGTCCTCCATAGTTATGGATAGTTGAATATGAATAGTGGATAGTTGAAGACTTTGGTCTTCAAACATTGCGGTATCGGAGACGAGAAGACTTGACGAAGTTTTCCAAACGCCGCCAAACCCAACTGGATCCTCCTGTCGGCTTCTTTCTCGAAGTTGTGTCTACCAAGCTGTATGACTTGCTCAAGGTAGACATACTCCTTCCCAACCTCGAGAAGCGACCCTTCGATGCGGATTGGACTCCGCAAGACATGCGATTGTACATGACTTTCGTCTTGCCCACGTTCATGGCGAGGCCTACCCGCCGTGAGGTTCCATTTAGGCTATGCAGCATCTGGTCAAACTGTGCCAGCCTCTCTGCCATTATGACGATGTCGTCTACAAAACGAAGGAGAGATGTACTCGCCGTTCACATTGATTCCCTGTCCAGTCCAGTCCAGCGTCTTAAATACGTCCTCCAGTGCACTGATGAACAGTTTCGGGGATATCACATCCCCCTGTCTCACCCCCCTGAGCAGTTGGAATGGGCTAGTTTTCGTATCCTGGATCTGGACAATCATCGTTGCAGCGTCATACAAGCACCTCATTACCTCGACGTATCTCCAGTCAATTCGACATCTTTGCAGAGAGGCCAAAACTGCCCAAATTTCGATGGAGTCGAAGGCTTTCTCGTAGTCCACAAATGCCATACTCAGCGGCTGATTGTACTCCTCGGTCTTCTGTACAATTTGCCGAACAATATGGATGTGGTCTACGGTGCTGAAGCTTTTTCGAAAACGAAAATCTTGATTATACGTACCTATATACTTTTTTTATTTCAATTATGGTAGTTAAATTAAGGTCAAGCCGCCGACGCCGCCGCCGACGCCGCCACCACCGACTTAAAAAAATCGGCACACCGCTGCCGCAAGATTGTCATCGGCGCTCATATCTATCACTAGGTACGCTAATACTGGAGAAAGAACATAAACATTGTCTTGAGTTAATCACGGCGACCAACTATTCTTGTCATTTAAATAATAGTTGCTGGAATAGTACGCCTTTAGACAAAGGTTGGATTTTACTTGAGCTTTAAACGCATTTAAAGGTAATTCTAGTAGAAGGTGGTAGCTTGATGCAAAATGTTATACCAAGTCCAACAAATGAGTTATGCACCTTATGAAGCTGATGAAAGGGAACACGTAGGTTGTCCTTATTTCTAGTGTTAACAGTGTGAATATCACTGTTTATAGCGTATAAGTGTATTTTTGCCTAATATATACATAATTGCTAATAAATTAATTAATATATACATAGCTTTTTTTTTTTTTCAGGATGGGAAATCATCAAATGACTTCTCCCGCTCTGGGCGGAGCGGGAGGGCGTGTCAGACTTTTACTGACTAAAACCCACCCATGTTCCATCAGTTGCCCATGTGCCAGGGTCACGGTATCTCTTTCGAACAATCACGCGACCCCGGCAGGATATATACATAGCTGCTTCGTTAGTCTAGACTCCAGTGGTAGCAGGCGCTACTACTGAGCATGAGGTCCTGGGTTCGATTCCCAGGTCGGGCAAAGTGTTATTGGGTTTTTCCATCCGGAATTTCTCAGTAGCAGCCCAGAGGCCAGATTTGTGCCCGGTTAATGGCAATAGGCTCGCCCCCTATTACCTGGGACTAAGACATAACAGGCGAAATGTGAATGTGGGTGTACTATAGGTACTAGGGCTTTCACTCTCGCTACATTTTTAAGTCCCGGGAAAAAAATCGAGACTCGGTGGGGTCTCGAATATCCCGGGAAAAACTAGACTTTCGAGACTATTTCAAAAGTAGGTTTCATATTTATAAAATATCTTATTTTCAGTCGAAACAAGGAAGTACGTACGTAGTTTTCAAACACGTTATTAAACATACCTATAGTCACAACTTAGAAAGCACCTGAGCTTTATTAGGTTAGGACTCGGCCGGTCATGTCGGGCAACCGGACAAACGGGCTTAGAGAACCACCGATTGGGACCCACTAAACGCACGACGCTATCGTGACAGGCTCAGACGAAGACGGTAAGAGGAACTTGACTTCAGCCGTAGTACTAGCCAAAAACCGTGTCGTCTATTTGGATTGACAGATATTTAGTGAAGTATCCGCAGTTAAAAGAATAGCAAAATAATAAAATTTTAATCTTTTATTTCACATAAACCTACTTGGGCACTTATGAAACGTCAGAAGCTAGGTGTTGGCGGTTCTGTCATTATAGTGGTGGTGCCGGGACGTGCTAGCACCAGGGTGAGCACCTGATAGTTCGTCATGTCAAGATGTACAGGGCTGAGCTCCGCCAGACTCTAGTCCAGTGGAGTGGGAACAGCGCCTTGCGCAACCCAGTGGAGGAGATGCCACTTTAGCGGCGGTAATACCCGTTGTGAGGGAGTGGTTGAAATGACGTGTGACGACATGGCAACCTTACTTTTCGACTTATACTGGTATTGTCCAGACATAGGTACTTCGTTAAGTACCTGAGCCGCATAGGCCGGGAACCGACACACAGTTCCCAACATTTCAACTGTCTGACGCCACGGTCTGGTACACCCTTGAGGAGCTGCCTGCTTGGACAGCGCAGTGCCGTGGCCTCGTCTCAGGGGTTTATGCTACGGATACTCTCACATACGCGCAGTCTCTTCCAACCATGGGCTGCACCATGTCCGAAAACACGGTCCAGCCCTAGGTTTGAAGTGAGAGAGAGCACGTTGGTCGCCGTCGCCTCCTTCTGCGAGCAAGTGATGGTCACGATGGAGGTGGCTGAAAGGGAGAGGGAGGATACAACCTCCCTTCCAATCCATAGCAGAGTCACCGGGCGCCGAAGCGCGAGGAACGATCTCCGGCCGCCTTAGTGGGAGGCCTACCAGCAATTAGACTTGGGGAGATTGTTGTCTGAACAGTGAACGATCCGAGACGGTGGCGCACCAACACGCATGAATTCACACGGATCCCGTCACCATCACCGGATGGTCCGTGGATCCGTGTGAATTCATGCGTGCTAACACCTGGGCGGGGGAGCGTGATGAAATGCGTAAGCACTCCAGTACCCTGGCTAATGGTAGCAGCCAAACACAATGTGGTTTTAGTCAATGAGAGTCTGACAGACTCCTTTACCCACCCTTGGGTGGAAGACATCCAAACGATTAAAAAATAGCAGTTCGCTCACTCAGAGCTTTTAAGGTCTTGATATCAAGTGAATTCGAGATAGCTTTTATTGTAGTATTACTATGATTCAGTGAACTCCATTCCGCGTTGAACGCATATCTTTATTTTAGGAAATCGGTTTTTTTTCTACTTAACGGGACCATTTCGTATCACAATAAATGATTAATTTAAGTTCATTACTTCGCATTTTAGACACACAAAAAACTCGCAGTATGTAGATAATTATTAAAATCCGTCATTCTTGAACAAGGATATTCAATCTCCACAGATTATATTAAACTCTAAGCTACACTGTTGGTTTAATAGATTATTAAATAATGTTATGTTAGTTATGAGACTAAGGTCTCGAAAGTCTCGTTATTACCGAGACCAAATCTATTAGTCTCGAGTCTCGAAAATACCAAAAATTCGTCGAGACTCTCGAAATTTTCGCGACCGAGATTCCCGGGATGAAAGCCCTAATAGGTACACCTCTGCCCAACCCTTCGGGGGAACAAAGCGTGATGCTATGTTATACATAATTGCGTCGGCCATATGGCCAATTTTAGGTATATATAGCTGACCCGGCAAACGTTGTTTTGCCATATAAATAATTTCCTAGGCGGGGATAACTAATTAAATGACGACTGATCAGTTTTTGACCGGAGAGGAAAAATGATTAAATTACTAAAATGGCTATTAAAAAATAAGGGTTGATCGTAGAAGGGTGAAAATTGAGGATTGTATGTATTTTTGTATGTTGTATCATAAAAAAATAGAAATTAAAAATTTTGTCTAAAAAATAAAAAAACAATTTAGGGGTGGACTACCCCTAACATTTAGGGGGATGAAAAATAGATGTTGGCCGATTCTCATAGATACCGGATAAGCACAAAAAATTTCATCAAAATCGGTCAAGCCGTTTCGGAGGAGTATGGCAACGAAAACTGTGAAACGAGAATTTTATATATTAGAAGATCTAAAATTTGGAACTGCGCTGCATGTTGCACGGCGTCGTATCGGGCGGCGCTTTTCTTCACAACCGCCATATAGTTTGCATCGAACCCAACATGCTATACCTACTCAGTTTTATCCTATTCATTCTTAACGATAGAACGGCCACAAGGCCCAAGAGTGCCAGGCCGAAAATGAGTGCTGCGCCACATGCAAGCGCTTTAAGCGGCCGGAGGCCCACTCGCATAAGACGGCAGCACTCAACTGCCCTGCACGTATCTACGCAGAGAAATCGGCTGTCAGCATGACCAGTTATGCTTAGCCAAACGATACTAAGGGTGGGACAGCTCAATCTCCAGGGTTCAGCCTCCGCCACCATGGAAAGTTACCAACTGCTATTGTGGGCTGGCGGATGAAACTCGGGACCATGTCCTGTGGGACTGCACTCTGTACGTGGACGAGCGGGAGGCCATGTTGGGGGCTGGTGCAGGACTGAAGCCGGTCCGGTATATCACCGGGAGTTAGTGTCCAGCGTGGAGGGTTTTCGGAGGTTGACGGCGTTTGCGCACAGGTGGCACACAAGGCGGAAAGATCTGGAGTCTGAGGACTGCTAGGGGTAGCTGGTCAGGCTGAACTGCCGACTGGGGTGCTCGGGTGCGATGTCCCGTTCTGTGACGTCACACGCCCCAGATGGGGAGAAGTGACAATAAAAGAAGGGCATGCTCCAAACTGGTAACGGTCCGTATGCCGAAAGGTGGGAAGGACCAATGGAGGGAGAGGGGGATATCCACCATACCATCATGCCGCCTGTGCTTATAATCGAACTTGATTTTCTGTAAGAAGCGCCTGACTATATTCTCGAAATGGAACATCATCATCAGTATCCCGCTCGCTAGTATTAGCTCGCTTATCTGTCGTCACTTGTTGTCAAATTCGTAATAACTAAATAAAAATAGAAAAGCAATGAGGCTTGAGGCACCGTTAGGGTGCAAGTATCCGCCCACATACTTGCAGGTCAAGTTTATTGGGTAATTCAGGGTAACCCGAAAAAAATCTTTTCGTGAAGGTAACCTCTTCAAAGGCTTAACTCATTGAAGGGGTTAACCCCTTCACGGGGTTACCATAATAAAGGGGTTAACCATTTCGCTGGGTTTTAGGCATGTAACTCGAACAAGGGGTAACACTGCGATATGTGTTCCCCCATGCACGGGTTACCCTTTCGAAAGGCTTAACCCTTAAGCGGGGTTGTCCGGTCCCTGTTCATAATACCACTAATAGTCATTTAATATTGGAGTTTTACACAAAATCACATCCACAATTTATCAGGAAGACTATCACTTTCATTTTTTCGCTATAATTTAACAGATTTTACGTTTAAATCATAAAATATGTGGAATGGAAAACGATAGCGACGACTAGCTCGCTTTCTACTTCAATACAACTAGCCGTTTGTTTCATGACAACGATTTAAACCAGGGGTCGGCAACACGCGGCCCGCGGGCCATGTGCGGCCCGCGGACGTCTTACTTGCGGCCCGTGAATGTTTTATGAATAAGTAAGAAATATCAAAATAAATGCATGAATGAACAGCGATCGTATAGTATGCGCCTGCCTGCGAACGAACAAATGTTGTTTATTATTCTGAAGTGAGATGGTTAAGTAGAGGTGCAGTATTGAAAAGATTTTGATCTCAGAAAAGAAATCAACACTTTTATGAATGAAAAAGGTAAATCTATTCCAGAGTTGACAGATACTCAATGGTTAATAGACCTTGGATTTTTGACAGAGGTAACTCATGAATTAAATACGCTGAATGTAAGGCTTCAAGGTAAAAAAAAATCTCTGCTAAACACACCGACGTAAGGCATTCCAAATGAAAATCAAACTCTGTATAAAACATATTGATGAAGAAGAGATGGATCATTTTCAGAATTGTAAAATTATAAATAAAAAATTTAAAAAACTCCCGACACAAAAACCTAATTTCCCTTTAAAAAGCAAAAAATAATAAAAAAATACTCAATCTTAAACTACTAAAAAAAATACGCCGCGTTGGGGGACCGCTTCAAACCTAACAATTTAATTACCAATAGTCTTATTACCTAACTAAGCAGTCAACGACGTCTGCACTCGAGCAGCGGTCCCCCAACGCGGCGTATTTTTTTTTGAATTATTAATACATTCTTAGGTAGTTTAAGATTGAGTATTTTTTTATTATGTTTTGCTTTTTAAAGGGAAATTAGGTTTTTGTGTCGGGGGTTTTTTAAATTTATAATTTTACAATTCTGAAAATGATCCATCTCTTCTTCATCAATATGTTTTATACAGAGTTTGATTTTCATTTGGAATGCCTTACGTCTGTGTGCTTAGCAGAGATTTTTTTTTAAGATTGAGTTATTTTTTATTATTTTTTGCTTTTTGAAGGGAAATTAGGTTTTTGTGTCGGGGGTTTTTTAAATTTTTAATTTAATTTTTTATTTTGTACTTTTTATAGGTATATACTTAATATAATGTAGAATCAAACGAAGCTAAGAACGCTTTCGATTAATTCATCAATATTCTCTTTCAGTGCGCTTTCATTTGAGACCCCACTCGAGTATATTTGCTGACATTCGGTTACTCTTCCCCACTTTCCCCCCCACAACTTTTAAACGGCTCAACCGATTTTCATCAAACATGTCTAAGAACACTTGCAGATAAGTCACCTTTAATACATATTTTTTTTATTGAAATCGCGTCATTCGTTCGGGAGCTATGATGCCACAGACAGACAGACACACAGACAGACAGACAGACAGACACGTCAAACTTATAACACCCCTCTTTTTGCGTCGGGGGTTAAAAAGGCTGTTGAGGAAGTTGGAATTAATTTTTATTGGAAAAGTGATCAAATGAAAGATATTTTAATACAACTGCAGACTCAATTCATCGACAGATTTGGTGATTTTGAAAAAATTTCAAGCTAACTGAAGATATTAGCAAGCCCTTTCTCGTGTGATATTGGAGCACCGAGTCATATACAAATGAACGCGATTGATCTCCAATCTATTGATGCTCTCAAAAGCTCTTTCTATGAAATCAATGATCTTGTTAAATTTTATGGCAGCTTTCAATTTTTACACGCTTTATATTCGTTTCACTTGTATGTTTGTTTGTGCACTTGTAGGTATGTTTGTTTGTAACCGACTCCTTATAGCGCGATGTTGACCCACTTTAAACGACCAGATTTCATTCAAATTTTGCACACCTGTCAAAGACCGATGACAATGCAATAATTTCATAAATTTGTGCCATAATCCTTGCCAGGGTTACTAGGACAGCAAAAAACTGTCTTATAAAACTACGCTGACATACGTCACAAACTACGCTGACATACGTCTCAAAATTCGAAACACCCTAAAAATAGAAAATAAATAATAGTTTAAAAAACTAAAAACAAGCTTCCGTAGAAAACCAAGCTAAAAAGGAGAAAATAATGGAAAAAAGCGTGGGGTGCCTGATCAATAAAAAAATACCTTTAAAAGCACCTCATATTACGTGTAAAAATTAAATTCCGTTTGGTTTAACAGTTTTAATTTTTGTAATTTTTTCCGTGGGATATGATCATATATGGGATATATGTAAGCATAAGTGCGGCCCGCCATTAGGTTATTTTGCCACCTTGTGGCCCTTGCCTGGCAAAAGGTTGCCGACCGCTGATTTAAACAAATTGTGGCTTGTCAAATAAGTTACGCAATTCCAAAAATAGACGATTGCCCATTTTTTCTTGACATATCGTTCACTCTTTATCGTTCAAACCAACTAGCCGTTGCTTTCACACCTTAAGGGAGTAACGCAACCCCAAATTCGTAATTTTAAACAAACTGCGATAAAAACGAAAGCAACTAGTCTCAATCATTTGCCAATAATGCGTTCCGCAATTAGGCCGCTGATCTATGAATTTTGTGTTTACTACCACCTCAAATATTTTTTCATATTTACTGCGTTAATCGATTGATTTCAAAATGCTAGAACTACCTTGGGCATACACCATTCGTGACATGTTCCGAAGCTAATACTTAACAAGCTGTGAAGAATTAACACTTAAAATATATCTTATGTCGGAGCAATAAGTCTGTCTATAGTGTATTCAAATCCTAATATCAAATTTATTTTATGGAAACTTGAATATCTATTTGCTTTCTACACGTAAATTTCCAGCGGTAAATTTTCATTTATTTCACAATTAAATTAACCTCGAATTGTGTAGTTTAATCATTTCCCACATCAATTCCTTTTTCTTTTATTTGTGTTGTTTTATAAATCCGGTCATTTCAGTTTGACCAAACCTAAATAATAAGATTTTGTCTCGTGTCTCATCCCTGTGAGTATGTCCCTATAATAAAAAGCTCACAAGCTAATTCTAAATATCTTAAAATAATATACCGAACCCTATAAAGAAATGAAACTAAAATTGCTTTAAGTACTGAGATCTACATAATCACTTTTATAATTAAACAAAGTGTTATCTGATCTATGAATTCTGTGTTTACTACCACCTCAAATATTTTTTCATATTTACTCCGTTAATCGATTGATTTCAAAATGCTAGAAATACCTTGGGCATACACCATTCGTGACATGTTCCGAAGCTAATACTTAACAAGCTGTGAAGAATTAACACTTAAAATATATCTTATGTCGGAGCAATAAGTCTGTCTATAGTGTATTCAAATCCTAATATCAAATTTATTTTATAGAAACTTGAATATCTATTTGCTTTACGTGTAGGTATCAAGATTATTATTTTTGAACTAATTTGTTTACGTGTTTGAAAATTAAATAGCAAAAGCAGATTAAGACACAATTAAAAATGCAGAAAACAATTAGTCAACATTATAACGTTTTTAAAATCTTATTTTTTTCTAAAAATATTTTTGTCGGAGTTTGTTATAAATTACAAATTGTGGGTAGTCCGCATAATTTGTTATGAATTGTTCTTATTATCATTCATTTAGGTGATGTTTCTATCAGATATTGTCTTATAAATCAGAGCATAATTTATTGAGTACTTGGTGTACGCACTAATTGATTTTTGGCTACTTATTTCGAAAATTGTAATGGATACTTTTGTTCAAAACAACAAATGACTTTAATTTTAAAATGATATACGTTGCTGAATTCACCGTTGTTTATTTATGACAATTATACTTGTAATATTTGATTACTTAATAATGTAAGTCTTATTAGATTAAGCATACTTTAGTGTTTTGTATCAAGTAAACTCATGGCGTACTTCCGCGCGCCATCGGACAGAGTTGTCGTGGATATTAAGGCGAGACATTGTCCTATAAAAGAGCTTACACTCAGTGAGCAAGTCAGGATGAGACTACGCTCGACGCTCGCCCTGGAAGGTCGTTACGCTGCTGCTCCGCTGCGCGTATCCCCTCCACCGCTCGCCGCTCGTTCGCCCGTCAGTTGTGCTCCGTGCGCCACGCTGCGTAGTCGCCCCGACTACTCTCCGTTATTTTGCGATTTAAATTTATTTAAATCGCAAAATTCCGACTTCCTGTTTCTTTCGTCAGATTCAGTCAAAAACGTACTGTCTTGTTCGCAAGACAGTGGTATTTCTGATTCGTCAGAATTGTCAAAAACGTGTGTTGTGTTGTGGCCCCTTCAGGGCAAAATCCACAGTTTCGTGGTCACTCGGTGGATACCTTAACGGTGCCAACGAAGCCGAGTGGGTGCTGACCCAACGCACCCGTCTATCCCCTTCAGGGCTAGACGAAAGTTGGACGGGTCCCGGATCGCTGGCCTTGGGGGCTTCCCTCGTCAGCCCCGGTGACAGTCTTCCCTCCACAGCCGCGTACTAGTGCCGCGGGAATTTCTATACCCCCCGCACTAGACTGGTCGGGTACCTTCAGTACCCATCGCATGACCGGTTAGGAACCCGTTCGCACAATAAGATTGGCGGCGGGAGTCACTCTTAGGGCTCACCAGGTTCACCTCCCTGTCTATACCCGACAGGGAGTGTAACACTCACCCCCGGCATCCCACCGGGGATTAGGCTGTTAGGTTTAGGGATTTGGCGATAGGATCACTCTCATGAGTGATTAGGTCCCCCTCCCCTCCACCATGGATAAACCCATGGAGAGACTAGCCAAAATCGAGGCACTCCTGGCTGAACTTGCGAGTCAGCTCAGCATTGAGCACTCGGAGGTCGGGGCTGTGGTCTCTGTTTTTCTTTTATTAATAAAGAAAAACAAGGACTTCGCTGCCGAATTGTGAGCTGTAACAGCTCGGAGAAGCTGTACAAGGCTGAACAGCTCACAATTCCGGCCAGCCCGGGCATCGCTGACTTCAGTGATGCCCTCGAGACCCTAACCGTTACCGACGAACCGTGTCAAATGGACACAGAGGATATACCCATCCTCACTCACTCCGATTCTGCCGCGCACACTCCCCAGACGGACTCGCACTCCTCTTCGTCCTCGGACACAGAGGTGTACGAGCTCGTCTCCCACACAAAGGGCAAAGGGAGCAAGCGCAAGAAGAATAAGGCGAGCAGCTCAGCCCCGGCCGCTAAAATCATAGCGGCTGAGGACTCCACTCCTCCGTCTCGCGCCCCCACCCCGCAGGCGACCTCCGCCTCCGCGAACCCCCGCCCCGCTACGCAGGCGACTCCCGCCACCGCGACCGCGTCCATCCCCTCCACGCCGCCGGCGACCGCCGCCAACGCGTCCCCCTCCCGCCCCCCGCCTTCAACCTCCGCGAAGGTTGCCGCGCCCCGCGCTAAAACTAGCGCCACGTCCGTACCCTCTGGCTCAACCACCGCCAGGAAACTCCCTCCACCGCCCCCTGTATTTATACAGGACAAGGCCAAATGGACGGAGGTGTCCAAATGGTGTGTTGACCAAAGGGTCAACTATACTAGTGCCCGTGCCACCCAGTACGGGATAAAAGTATCGGTCCCCACGTCAGGCGATTATCGCGATCTGACCAGGCTCCTCTCTGCTAGGAACGTGTCCTTCCACACGTATTCCTTGCCCGAGGAGCGACTGACCAGGGTGGTGATTCGCAGGATCCCCTGCGAAATCGCCACCAGCGATATTAAGGCGGACCTCGAACGACAGAACGTGCCTGTCACAGAGGTCCATCGCATGCACCGGTCCAGGCAAGGTACCGCCTTTGATATGGTCCTGGTGGTGTGCCCTCCCACAGAGGGTCACCACCCCATATTCAATGTAAAGTCCGTCTGCAACCTGTCAGGCCTTAAAATCGAGAAGCCCCGTAAGTCAGGCATCATTGGCCAGTGCCACAGATGCCAACTGTACGGGCACTCAGCGTACAACTGCTACGCTACTCCCAGGTGAGTCAAGTGCCTGGGAGACCACGGTACAGCAGATTGTACCCGGCCTAAAGACCGCACTCTTTGCACCGAGCCACCTAGTTGTGTGCTCTGCAAAGAGTCCGGTCATCCGGCAAACTACCGGGGCTGCCCGAAAGCCCCCAAGTCATCTTCCCCTAAATTGGCGCAGCGTTTCGACGCTCGTCAGACTAGGGAATCCCCCTCGGCCAAACTCCCCGTGAGACTGGCCCCACAGCGTCCCTCCCAATGGCCTCTTATGGGTTCCCAGAAGGAATTCCCCCCACTGGCCTCCAGGCCTAAGCCCGCTCCCATCCCTCCATTAGTGGACCCGCGTACCCGTGCCCCCGCGCCCCACCTTTTCCCGCGACCGCACCTCCCGCCCGCGCCGCGGCCCCCTCCACTGCCCCTATGGCAGGACCAGTACCCGTACAGAGGAAAGGTCAGGCTCCCCTTGATGCGTTTAACGTCATCACTGGGACCTTTAATACCTACAGCACGTTCCTCTCCCCGCGTGCCCAACAGATGGCCCAGGAACTAGTTGCCGCCGGCGGTAACTTGTTCCGAATCCAGTCAATTTATGCTGCGTATCCCGAGATCACGCAAGCAATCCATGTCATGAACTCCCAACGCCCCCATTATGGATAGTCGCGGAATATTAACTAGACAAAAACCCCGTTCCCTAAAGCTAGGCTTCTTTAATGCCAACGGCATTCACGGCCAACGTGATGAGATCGCCACGTTCCTCCGCGACCTTCACGTAGACATTTTACTCATTCAAGAGTCGTTCCTAAAACCTCACCATCGTGACCCGAAAATTGCAAACTATCGTTTAGTTCGCAACGACAGGTCACGTTGTCATAGAGGCGGCACCCTCATATACTATAGGAAGTCCCTGTACTGCATACCTATGGATCCCCCCCAACTCTCCCGATTAGAAGTTTCGGCCTGTCGGTTAGCACTGACAGGCCACCAGCCAATCACTATCGTGTCGGCTTACTTCCCTCCCCCAGACGGTTCCGAGGACCCTCAACTCCTCACTAATGACCTCTCCGAACTTTTCGGCATGAGTGACTCCGTTATCATAGCGGGCGATCTCAACGCCAAACATCCTGCCTGGAATAGCACCAGGACCTCGACTAGAGGTAGACAACTCTTTTATCTCTGTTCTACCATGAACTTTGACGTCATCGCCCCGATGACTCCCACTCATTTCCCTTTCGACCCCGATCAGTTACCCGACGTTCTTGATATAGCACTCCTTAAGAATATCAACTTAAGGTTGGATTCTATAGAGGCTATTCACGAACTCGACTCTGATCATCGACCAGTATCATGAACCTGGCCCCCCGATTAGGTATTCGCGACCCCTCTCAACCCCCCGCCACTAAAATGATCACTGACTGGAAGAAAGTAAGCGAACGCTTACAATCTAACACGTCACATCACTTAGAGTCTATCCCAGATCAGTTCGACTCTGTCGCCGACACAACGGCCGCGATCGACTCTCTCACGGAGCACGTACAATCGATCGTGAACGAAAGATCACGGGAGGTTCCAAATACGGGTGACCGTAAATGGAGACTCCCCGACGATGTACGTGATCTGCTGACAGAGAAGAACGCGGCCGTTCGTGCCTACAGCAACTTTCCCTGTGACGCTAACAAAGCTCACATGCGTTACTTACAGCGTGCTGTAAGGACACGTGTGACTGAGCTGCGTGACGCTAACTGGGACAAGATGGTGGGCGAACTAGAGCCGACTCATCTCGCATTCTGGGAACCTCAGAGGAAACTGAAATCCTCTGAGTTTTCCACTATGCCCCCCCTGACCCGCCCCGATGCGACCATTGCATTCGAGGATATCGACAGGGCTGAATGCCTAGCCGATAGCCTCGAAGCCCAATGCACACCCAGTTCGCAGCCAGTAGACCAAGCGTTTGTCGATAAGGTAAACGCGGAAGTCGAACGCAAAGCCTCACTCCCGCCCGTTGAAGACCCTGATGATCCCCTGCCCCCTGTCACACCTGACGAGGTGCACGAGATCATCAAGGGTCTGAAATCTCGTAAAGCCCCCGGATCAGACGGCATCACCAACAGAGTGATCAAGCTGTTCCCCGCGCACCTGATTATGCTCATGTGTACCATCTTCAATGGTGCCTTGAGTAATAACATTTTCCCCCAAGCGTGGAAGGAAGCCATCGTTATTGGCAAGCCCAAAACCGAGCCCACGAGTTATCGCCCCATTAGTTTGCTCAAAGTTCTCGGCAAAATCTATGAGAGACTTATTTATAAGCGACTCAGAGATTATGCCGAAACCAAGGGCCTCATTCCCAACGAGCAGTTTGGTTTTCGAACCCAACACTCGTGTGTCCATCAGGTACACCGTATCGTCGAACATATCAATGCTGGTTTTCAGCGTGGTATGTTCACGGGCGCTGTATACTTCGATATAGCGAAAGCGTTCGACAAAGTCTGGCACAACGGCTTATTATATAAGCTGTACCAACTCGGAGTGCCAGACCGTCTCGTGCTCATCTTACGAGACTTTCTTGCGAACCGTACCTTTCGCTATCGCATCCAAAGGGCACTTTCCTCCCCTCACCCGATCCGTGCAGGAGTCCCTCAAGGCTCTGTACTAGCCCCCCTCATTTTCACGCTGTTCACTAGCGATATCCCCAGAAGCAAGAAGGCAAGGTTAGCTCTGTTCGCAGACGACACTGCCATCTTCTTCTCGGGATTCAGTGACACAGCGCTGGTTCGCTACCTCCAAACCGCAGTCGACAAGCTCGGCGAATGGTTCAGGAAGTGGCGAATCGAGGTCAATCCCGATAAAAGTCAGGCGGTCTTTTACACCCGACCGCGACGTAATGACTAGGTGTCATCCTCGACGAACACCTCACCTTTTCTGAGCACATAAAGCAGGCTCGCTCGCGGGCCGCTTTCGCTCTGGGTAGGCTCCATTGCGTCCTGAACAAGCGGAGTAAATTGTCTCTTCTGTGTAAGAAGTGGCTTTACACCGCTTGTATCAGGCCGGGCACATGCTAAGCCCCGATTCATCCATAGGATGCAGACTCTCCAGAACCGTTTTCTCCGTCAAGCCACAGGCTCGCCTTGGTTTGTTCGGAATATCAATCTTCATTTAGATATGAAACTCCCGACTATCCATCAATTCATAAAACGCGCTTCGAAGCGTTTCTTCGATAGGGCCGTAGCCCACCGCAACCCTCTGGTTGTGGCGGCAGCTACTTACACCCCCTCCCGTATTAGCAAAGTCCGCCGCTCGCGGCACATTCTTACCGATCCTGATGATCCCACTACTCTCCTCCAGGAGAGTCGAAAAGAGACCAGTACAGCTAGACCAGCACACAAACACAAACCGTACCGACCTCGCCGCCGAGGTCCGTCGTCGCGACCCCGACTTAACAGTCCCTCCCGACCCTTGCAAGAGCCAGCCCGCGATGCTGCGCCGTTAGCTTTAAATTAGTCCCAAAATAATTTAACCCAGATCCAGCCAGTCCCTTGCTGCCCCCCTATCAGCGATTGCCTAAGCCGAGGTTCGTACCCCCTGTAACGTTGTGTGAATATCCACATATTCAATTAATTCATAATCAACGTTAATTCTTAACTTATAAAAACATTACCGTAATATCGTCAATGGAATGCAAGGAATGCCTACACATTCTTTTTGGTGTTGGAGCAGTACGTCGTGATGTTCTGCGTGACGTCATAAAAGGAATGTCATTGTGGGTATCAGTAAATAGTCTTTAATCGTGTAGTGACGAAAAGTCATCTTAGGCGGGTAGTTCTGAATCAGTCACTTCCTATTGGTGTGGTAGTCGGACGAATGTTCTCGACATTAACCGAAGTAAAGCGCGTAGGAGTATATATGCTCGTACAGGACGCGTTAGCTCACTTTTATTACTAAAACTTTCTGGTTACACGTTCGCAAAATAGTTTCTCGCTGTATTAGATTCTTGCGACATTACCCGTGTCCAGACTTTTATTTTTATTAAGTTTGTAGTGACTTAAGTTGTATTAATCAAATATATTTCACAAGTGAAGTGTTTATCCCCGTGAAGGGTAAGTTTGCCAAACCAAACCAAACAATTATTATAACTGCCAGCTCATGTTCTATTTTCTTTACTGAGTAGGTACCTACAGACATAATTTATTTTGTGTTCACATTTTCTATTGTCTGTTGGTTTCATTCTTTTTAAGCCTCGAGTGTGTCACACGCTCGCAGGGCCAATCGATGTTTTTGTGATAATGCTTCTCGCTAATTTAACTACGTGTACGTACCATGTAAACTCCGCTCTGATGAGGACCAATACTCACAAACGCCTTAGCGCCTTACGTCCTAGGCTTTCGCGTACGCTGCGAGGTCATCATCAGAGAGGGGTTGCAGTGGACATCTATTTACCGCTGGACGTTAATTCCAGGGAAGAAGATTGGGTTTTAAATTACCCTCATCGACGTTCGTTGAGTTCAGCTGACTCACCCTTACCGAACGTTCGAGACCTGCGCACACGTCACCTGGCGACACCCACCTGCGCGCCTTACCATCTCGTCTCTGCGGCCTCTTCCACCTCGGGGTCAACTCCTCGGCGTCGCGTCGCTCCAGCTACGCGTTAAGCCAGGGCAGTACTTAGTGCGCCTACTTCCACGGAGCAATAAATTAACAACTGACGGCTTTGTAATTCCACGACCCTAAATAAATTCTATTGTTGTAAGCGTTGGTGAGAGTTTCATTTTATTTTTAATACTCCCACACGTTACACCCCCTCGGGGTAACCCTTAGAGCTTTCGCTTTAGTTTTAAGTATAATAAGCCCCGGCTGGAGGCCTAAAAAGGTAACTTTTAGAACTCGCCGGGCCACAATCCGTTTAAGTAGTAACAATCTTTTCAGGATTAACTACGAGATGCCCCACAAAAAAAAAAAAAAAAAAATGAGCAAGTCAGTCTATCTTCGGATTAGACTCATTACAGAGCCCCTGCTCCCGACAAAACTGTCGGTTTACCTGGTACAGCTCTGCTGTATATTCACATAGCTGTATTGACTAGCTAAATAGCGAAAGATACACTTTGTATTTGGGAGGCTTTTTTTTTTTTTTTTTTTCAGGGTGGGAAATCATCAAATGACTTCTCCCGCTCTGGGCGGAGCGGGAGGGCGTGTCAGACTTTTACTGACTAAAACCCACCCGTGTTCCATCAGTTGCCTATGTGCCAGGGTCACGGTATCTCTTTCGAACAATCACGCGACCCCGGCAGGCATCGGTCCTAGTAGACCCCTACACTGCTGCTGACATCTCTTTGAGGCGCGCGTGGAACACTACGCGCCGTCGACCCGAGCTTGGTCCTTACCGGGCGGCGAGCTACCCATTGCTCGCCACCCGCAAGCTCGCGCCTACGGTGGCCGGGAGTCCGCTATTGACTCCCGACGCCCGGGGCGTCTCCTCCTGCGGCGGCTAGGGACGTGAGGGCGCAGAGACTGCCACTCCCTCACGCGCCCCGCCTCCTCCTTCGCGAGCATTACTGCTTCGCAGAAGGAGGTGACGGCTTCCCATTCCCTCTCGCTCCGTACCATGGCTCGCACCAGGGCCGGACGCGAGAGGTCGCCGCCGCCGATCGCCTCCACGAGGACACGGCGGTGCTCCGCCCAGGCAGGGCACACCTCCACCGTATGCTCCACCGTGTCCTCCAGACGATCCTCGCAATGGAAACACCCGGGCGTATCCTCCCGCTTTATCCTGAACAGGAACCCACCGAAGCACCCATGCCCGGTGAGAACCTGCGTCAGGCGGAAGGTGAGGACCCCGTGACGCCTCTCTATCCACTCCTCAAAGAGCGGACTTACCGCCGCAATTGTGGCGTGCCCAGCACTGGGTCGCGACAATCGTACCCGCCATGTCGCCATGAGATCACACCGGAGCTCTGTCCGCCGTGCTGCGATTTGTCGCGGCAGCGGAGTTTCGCCCCGGCGTTTCGCCTCCTCGCGCCACTCCCACATTTGGGTGAGGTGAGGGTGGTGAAAATTGTAATCGATACTTTTGTTCAAAACAACAAATGACTTGTTACTTTACTTTTAAAATGATATACGTTGCTGAATTCACCGTTGTTTATTTATGACAATTATTCTTGTAATAATTGATTACTTAATAATGTAAGTCTTATTAGATTAAGCATACTTTAGTGTTTTGTATCAAGTAAACACATGGCGTACTTCCGCGCGCCATCGGACAGAGTTGTCGTGGATATTAAGGCGAGTCATTGTCCTATAAAAGAGCTTACACTCAGTGAGCAAGTCAGTCTATCTTCGGATTAGACTCATTACAGAGCCCCTGCTCTCGACAAAACTGTCGGTTTACCTGGTACAGCGCTGCTGTATATTCACATAGCTGTATTGACTAGCTAAATAGCGAAAGATACACTTTGTATTTGGGTGGCTTAGGCCTCTATACGAACTGTAACCTTTAGGGTTTGTTCGTCGAACTGTATTGTCTTAACCTACTTTATCATCTGTTACCCTTTTATTGTGTTTCTTTTTATATCGTGTAATTAATAACAATATTTAGTTAATAACAACAATATACTGTAATTGTTTATACTTCTTGTTTATCCCAATAAAATGGGAACTTCAAATCCTGACGATATACCGCTCGGCACTCTCAATTTATTTGTAACCTAATCAACGGTTTCTCAGCCAAATTCTGGGCTGACTATATTTAGATTGCTATCGACACGCTAAGAAGAAGAACGGTTTCTCCTTAAACTTTTCTAATACTACGGTAAATAATAAAATACGTGGTCAGCCAAGTGTGTTATGGACCTAACGTAACGATTTCTTGTTGTCAGTACGTGTATCATAATTAAAACTTTACGAAAAACGGATTCACTTTACTATTTTTTCAACTGACTTCAAAAAGGAGGTTCTCAATTCAACTGTATTTTGTATGTTTGTTACCTAATAATGATTCTTTTTTTTTAGTTGATAGCTGTGTGTTCCCATTTGAATTTTATTGATTTTGCTTTGGTAGTTTTTGCATTAGCTTCGATAATACGAATTTAATCCACTTTTTTACCGTGATGATATTCTAATAGTCCTGTCACTGCTATTCACGTGGCCAGTAGTGATATAGGAGATACATACCATTACTAAAAAGTTAAAAATAAAAAACCCTTTCCAAAAAAACAACAACCGACCTCCTTAAAAAAAGTTTTTAAATTTATAGTTAATGTTGAAAGTGGCTAGGTTCTTTTTTAAACTTTAACATCTGTAACCAGTACCTCTTTTTGTGCAAATAAATACTTTCTAAACATCTGATATCGCGAAGTTTCACTTTTGTGAACACCTGCATCATACTATTTCCCTTTTTTTTTTCAAAATTGTATCCTCAAATAATATTTGAAAGAAACTGGTTCAATGACTATTAAGTAGTTAACATGTTTCCATCCACAATAATCCACTCGTACTTGATTATCTATTGGTACTTGATTATCTATTAAATAATGATGTAAAAGTGATTGGCAATACTTAATCCCTTATGTTTCGTCCCGTGACAACAGACGGACCGTTTGACTTGTTTAATCTGTGCGCCTACGCATCATAACTAAACGGAGTGACATCTGTCACTTGTCAGTTTGATTTTGACACTTGTTTTTGATCTTTGAAAGATGGACGGTCGTCGAATTGGCTTTGCGACCCTTGTTGTTAATTAATCCTTTTGAATCGATCGTTTTGTGGACAATTTGTCGTGATCCAATTGTTTGTGTGTAACCAACCCCTTTTGACGAAATAGTACGGGTTTAGTTTGGATATATTTTTTGTTTGAAATAGTTTGAGTTGACAGTGATTTGTGAGCCGCGTGCTGAGAAAAACTCTAGCGTATTGTAGCGGCCTGGTATCCTGGAATACTTACAGCTTCACTACACAATACAATATATACACTCATTTACATACATAAATCCAGGTAGGCTCGGGATCCAGTTTTCCTCAACCAGGTGAGTCTTTTGAATATTTGTATTAATCAGCTCCGCGCACGGCGGACAGTTCGCAGCCACTTTTGTCCCAGGGCCCACCATCATGTTTCCACTGCGCTAATAAAATCCTATGGCCAGGGCTTTGGCCTGGCGTCGAACATTCTTGGTAGCAGAGCGTGGTTGTAAGATATACAACCGACAAAAATGGTATTTTACAGTGAGCTAATTACTTGGCAGTCTCTATAAGGAAATAGTAATTCACTGTAAATATTTGTTAACTATGATTGTTTGTTTATTTGTATTAATTTGTTTAAATTGTTGAGACGGGTAAACTGATGTTACCAAAGTCAGCCGGGTTACATATACTAATAAAGTTAATTGGATTAGGCTATGTTACACCCCCTTGTTGTAGGTTCTGACCTGTTGTTATTGAATGTCTGGAAGACATCAAAAAATGGGAGTTTTGTACCATTGACATGGTTGTTTGTGAAAATTAACATTTGAGATTAACATTGTTGAACATTGACATTGTTATTGAATTAAAATAAAAGTTTATTGTTGTTCATTAAATTGGAACCAATATTTTTGTTGTTTTCTTGGGTTGTTGACTAGCAGTTTGGCAGTTTGATTGTTTGCTTGGATTTCCTTTGTTATTTATTGTTGAACCTTGATATTTAATTATTTTGTTTGTTTATTTGAATTGTTTTGTTTGTGCAATGGCATACAAAGCGGTGAGAGAGGCAATCAGTGGATTGACCACACAGCTACGGTGGTTCACTTCAGCTGAAGCGACCGCTGAGCGCCCGGATCTTGAAGTGGTCACGCTTGCTCGGTTCGAGCAGTTGAACGTGAGACTCGGTAACGTTGATGCTCTGCTCACCCGCTACAACGAGTTCATTTGTGAAGTGGATCTGGAAGTGCTGGACCAGGCAGCACGCGATAAGGTCCTTGCTGACTACGACCAGATCTTGGACGGGGATGTCATTGGTCAACGTGCTCGGGAAATATTGGAGAGCCGGACACCTGTCCAGGTCAAACCGGAGACCTCGGTTGTTTCAGGTCCCGGACTATTGAGTAGACTGCCTACTTTGGAACTGCCACACTTTGACGGTCGCTTGGACCATTGGTTGGGTTTCCAAAACATTTTTGAAAGTTTGGTTGATGCACGCTCGGACCTCAGACCCGCCCAAAAGTTGGCCTATTTGTTGTCTGGCCTGGAAGGTGAGGCCCGAGCCTTGGTACAGCATTTAGAATTTAGAATAATTTTAGAATAAATTTATTAAGAACAAGTTAACAGACACAATAAGCACAAAATAAAATTAAAGCACAAAGACTGGATCCTGAGAGTAATTTGTGTGCAGTGGAGAAACCCTAGACCCCACACTAGGATACCCTGTGTCGTGGGATCTAGTATCCTCGTGGTTGATGACACATATAAGTGCACGTAGTGGTTCACAATTGGGTTCTAATTAGGCAACAGATATTAAAAAGGTTTCTCAAACTCAAAATTTGTCGGTGACTGACTCAGCCTACCCTACCGCTTTGGAACTACTCACCCGGGGCGGTACCAAAACAAACGTTGCTTGGCTGACGTTCATATTAAACAGATTTTGGGGTTACCGGTCATTACTAGATTGTCAGCATTGCGTACTGACCTGTTGAACCCGTTGGTGGCAGCGACCAACGCTTTAAAGCGATTGGAGTTGCCGGTGGACCACTGGTCTTACCTTTTGGTGCATGTTGTGCTGCAACGGCTTCCTGCCGATTTGAGGGCTCGTTTCGAGCAAAAGTATGGTGGGGATAGTGTCACACATCTCCCCCCATTTGGTGACCTCGTCAAATTTTTGGAGGATGGGTGTCGGTTTGTGGATAACTCTAGCGTTGCCACCGAGTCACGCCAACCGTCTTCCCGGCCACGAGACCAGGGACGGACTAGAGCTCGCGGGCCTGTTGATAGTCGCCCCGCCACCCGTTTTGCTGGCACGCAGAGTCGTCCTGCTTGTGAGCTTTGTAGGGACACCGGGCATGGCATGGCAACTTGCGCAGCCCTTTTGAAATTACACGTGAGTGCCCGCCGCCGAATTGCCAATGCACGCCGTCTGTGCTTCTCATGTTTGGGGGCAAACTTCCATCGGAACTGCCCCAACCCCCGCCCTTGTAGAATTTGTAGGGGGTCCCATTTGGACATTTTGTGCGCTAACGCGAACCACGCTGGCAGACCAGCCTCTGATGGAGGTTCGCGCACGGGGGGTTACCATGGAGTTGGTCACTGGGCTTCTGGCTCGCCGGTTCAGAACCGGGGAGAGGCCCGCAATTTCGAGCGCCGCACTCCACCCCCCGCGCAAGTTGATCGGGAGCCGCGCAACCGCCATTTGGTCTCCTCCCGTAAAGGGCGAAGAGCTGTTGCTAGGCGGCGCTGTCCAGACCAGGAAGGCAATTCTCGTGTTTTCACTCGTAAATCTCACATTCGTTGTTTTCGCTCGCGTTCTAAGTCGCTTATAAAATGGTGAGATTATCCGATTTCAGCTATTCTCAGTACAAGTCGATCATAAATTACTATTTAGGGACAAAAATGTTGCCATTATGCGTCACACCATGTAATCCGTTTTACATAACGATGCTATTGTTATAACGCAATCGTTATTTTACTTTCGACCAACTTTAAAAATGATTTTCAAGTCAGAAAAATGTATTGAGCAGCATTTGATACGTATTTTATAAACATTTATCAATATCATCATTCTTAATTTCGTAACTCCATTTTTATTTTCAATATTAACATTAAAATAAGTTCTCCTTAGTATTTGCTGCAACGGAACGCATCACTGCTGCCATTTTGTCAATGTCAACCGATATTCGTACGTCAAATTAAAGCCATCATTTGATTGTTTGTTTACATCGGTCAAATTTGATCAAATTAATAATTAAATAAAACAGAATGAATGCCAATGATATTCTAAGTAAACAGATTATAGGTAGTTAACGGTTTATTGAGGTCAATAACATCAAAGCTTCTCAAGATGATGAAGAAGAGGGAAGAGGGAACTGACGTAATGCGTGCGGTTGTGCTCCAGCCGGACTGTCCTGCTGTTCCAATGACGCAGCTGTATACCTATGTGATCCATAAACTTACTATACAAAGGCCCAAACGAACGTTGGGAAATTCTTGCGAAAAGAAACTTCGCCCTTTTTTTTTTTTTTTTTTTTTCAGGATGGGAAATCATCAATTGACTTCTCCCGCTCTGGGCGGAGCGGGAGGGCGTGTCAGACTTTTACTGACTAAAACCCACCCGTGTTCCATCAGTTGCCCATGTGCCAGGGTCACGGTATCTCTTTCGAACAATCACGCGACCCCGGCAGGCATCGGTCCTAGTAGACCCCTACACTGCTGCTGACATCTCTTTGAGGCGCGTGTGGAACACTGCGCGCCGTCGACCCGAGCTTGGTCCTTACCGGGCGGCGAGCTACCCATTGCTCGCCACCCGCAAGCTCGCGCCTACGGTGGCCGGGAGTCCGCTATTGACTCCCGACGCCCAGGGCGTCTCCTCCTGCGGCGGCTAGGGACGTGAGGGCGCAGAGACTGCCACTCCCTCACGCGCCCCGCCTCCTCCTTCGCGAGCATTACTGCTTCGCAGAAGGAGGTGACGGCTTCCCATTCCCTCTCGCTCCGTACCATGGCTCGCACCAGGGCCGGACGCGAGAGGTCGCCGCCGCCGATCGCCTCCACGAGGACACGGCGGTGCTCCGCCCAGGCAGGGCACACCTCCACCGTATGCTCTACCGTGTCCTCCAGACGATCCTCGCAATGGAAACACCCGGACGTATCCTCCCGCTTTATCCTGAACAGGAACCAGTGTTGCCAACTGCACCGTAATCAGCATAGATCTACCACCTACCGTAGGATTATAATTACGGTAGCAAAATACACCGTAATACCCATTTAAATAGATTATCTACCTATTAACTAAAATAATTTTAGCGAGTTTGAACGTTTATTTTCTTTACGTTAGGGTATTTTCCTTTTATTTTACCGATAACACTGTTTTATGCGTCAGGAAATCCCCCAATATCGCGGTACCAGCTTAGAGATATTACGCGAACGAATTCGGTGATGCTGTATGTATTTGAATCACAATGAATACTTAGAACTTTTTATTTTAAATAGTTTATTTGAATCGTAATCGACTAACATTTTATTCATACTTAACATTACGTACGAGTTTCTTGTGTTGTGTGTAATACGAGCTTTTTAAAAGATGGAGAGTGATAGCGACAGTGCTACTTTCGAGAAGATAGTCTGACACGAATACCGGCTAAGAGAAAGAAAGCGTTATACGAAGAAGTTTCGGGAAGAAGCTAGTCTTCAGCAGAGTTAACGACATCACAACGAAAAAACGGAATAAACTCCTTATAAAATCCATCAAGGGAAAACTTTTTATCGCAACAGGCCATACAGCGTCATGGAAGAAACTGTATTGATTTTAATCTCACTAACGCTATGATTCAAATACAGAATATCGGTATGTATAAAAATATTGAAACAATTATACCGTTTGATTCTGATTAAAAATATGTTTTTTTTAGACTCTGACCCTTAAAATGCTACTAAATATACAAGGTAATTCTACCGTATTTCAAATATATATTACAACATTATTTCGGAAAATCTACCGTATTTTTAGAAGAATTCTACCATCCGCTAGATTTCAGACTTGGCAACACTGACAGGAACCCACCGAAGCACCCATGCCCGGTGAGAACCTGCGTCAGGCGGAAGGTGAGGACGCCGTGACGCCTCTCTATCCACTCCTCAAAGAGGGGACTTACCGCCGCAATTGTGGCGTGCCCAGCACTGGGTTGCGACAATCGTACCCGCCATGTTGCCATGAGATCACACCGGAGCTCTGTCCGCCGTGCCGCGATTTGTCGCGGCAGCGGAGTTTCGCCCCGGCGTTTCGCCTTCTCGCGCCACTCCCACATGTGCGCGAGGACCTTTGCCTCCAGATCCCATGGCGGCACTCCGGCAAGGAGGCTCGCCGCCTCGCACGAGACCGTGCGGTATCCCCGGATTAACCGGATGGCGATAACCCTCTGGGCCGCAAACAACCGGCGCGCTGGGCGCAGCCTCAGTGAGGGCGCCCACACCGGTGCCCCGTAGAGGGCCATGGACCGCACGTAAGCCTCGACCACGCGACAGAGGTAGGTCGGCATCCGGTGATACCAGAGTGCCTCCCTAATGCAACTCCAGGGCAGGGTGTTAAAGGCGTTGGCGATGTCTAGAGACACCGCCAAGACGACCCCACCCCGGGCCACTGCATCCCCCGTCGTGAGGGCTCGCACGCGCATGATGGCGTCCACCGTAGAGCGCCCCTTGCGGAAACCGAACTGGCTATCCGCCAAATCCGGCCCCTCCCGCACCAGCCACCCAACGAGGCGGTCTGCATTTACTCTTTCAAAGAGCTTGCCCACCTCGTCGAGCAGCACGATGGGCCGGTAAGCGGACGGAGAGTCCGCTGGGCGCCCAGGCTTCTTAATGAGGACCAGTTTCCCCGTCTTCCAACGAAGTGGGAACTGGCCCCTCTCCAAACATGCGCTTAGGAGCCCCCTGAGTCGAGGCCCGAGAGCCTCTAAGGCCAGGACCCAGGCTTTGCCAGGCAAGCCGTCGGGTCCTGGGGCGGTATTTTTGGCATTTAGCCGACGTACCGCCACTCTCAACTCTACCCCGGTCACCTCTGGAGCGTTGTCGTCGTCCTCGGTGGTGTGGTCCGCAGCGTCGGGCACCACAGGAGGCGGAGCCATGGGTGGGGGACTATGTTTCCCTCGCGAAGGGAACAGAGCGCTCACCACGCCCTCCACGAGTTGGGGCCGGAGACTTTGAGCCAGCGGAGGACCCATGGGCGGAGTTTCTCCCGGACGGCCTTGTAGGGTCGTCCCCATGGGTCCCTGTTCAGAGTCTCCAGCGACTCCTTGCGGGCCAGTCCTCTGGCCCGCAGGATCTCCTCTTGGAGGGCGGTCTTCGCCGCTCTGTACCCCTCATATAGCTCCGCCTGAATGGCTTCCGTATCCGGCGGGCGGATACGGAGCCTGCGGTGCCTGGTGTACCGGCGTCGCGCCGCAACGCATGCTTCACGCAGCGCTGTCAGCTGCGGCGACCACCAGTACACCTGGCGCCAAGCCCGTCCTGGCTGGACTCAGGGCATAGCCACGTCACAAATCTCGGACATGGCCTCCCGGAACCACTCGGCCTCGTCGTTGATGTCAGCAGGCCTGTCCGGTGGTGACACCCAGGCCTGCACGATCGAGGCTTCCAGGAGAAGCTCCCGGTCCAGCTTCTTAAGCGCCCACCGCGGACCACACGGGGCCTGTCGGACCAGCGCGGTCGAGGTCTGGGCGGAAACGTCAAACCGGATATACCGGTGGTCGGAATACGTCTCCACGCCCTCCATTACACGCCAGTCAATGACCTGCGGCGACAGAGCGGGACTAGCGAACGAAATGTCCACCACTGAATCGCCCCGCATCCGTACGCACGTAGGGACAGAACCCCGGTTAAGGACGACTAGGCCTGTCTCTAGAGCCCAGTCCTCCACCATCCTGCCCCGTGTGTCCGTATACCGGGAACCCCAAGCCAAATTCTTGGCGTTGAAGTCCCCGAGCACGAGCACGGGGAGGGGACGGAACCCGACGACGACAACTTTCAACTCCGCAAGGGAGTTGTGGAACTCGGCGAGAGTTCGGCTCGGGGAGAAGTATACTCCTACCACGACAATCTCCCCGAACCGTGCTGCTACGCAACCCCGTCCCCTCTTAACGGCCTCGAGGGTCGGGGTTCCGGCGGCGGCCGACGAAATGAGGGTCACTGCGCCGCTCAGGTCCTCCACCCAGTCATCCCTGGGCGGGACAAAGTACGGCTCAGCGACCACGGCGATGTTAATCGACCACTGCGCCATGCTCTGGAGCAAAAGATCCTGAGCGGAGGCGCAGTGGTTGATATTCGCCTGGAGGAGGCGTAATGGAGCAGCCATTACTGGCAGTCCATATCAGCCCCCTCCCGAGCCCCCTGTGAGGGCCCTGCCGTGGCGGTGCTGGCCACGACAGCAGTGGTCGAGGCGGCAGAGGCGGCAGCGGTGACGGCGGTGGCGGAGGGTTTACCCTTGGCCTTGGCGGCTGCAGTGCAGGCCTTACTCCCAGCCCGGTGTTCGGCCGGCTTGCCAGCCGCCGCACATGCGTAGCAGTGCGGCGTGGTATTGCACGAGCCAGCCCTGTGACCGGGCTGACCACAGCGGAAGCAGTGACCGCTGCGGTCCACCTCCGAGGTGCAACTCACGAACACATGGTTGCCCATCTGGCATCTGAAGCACCTCAGAGGTCTGGGCTCCAACAGTTTCACCTGCGCTGAGACCCAGCCCACCAGAAGCCTTCGGCCCTCCGAGGTGATTTTTTGGGCCGCCGACACGGGGCAGCTCACCGTAACGGTTCGCAACCCCGCATTGTCAGGGCGGATGGTGCCTGCCCTAACTTGCTCGGCAGGACAACCCCCCGCCCTAGTGATGGCGGCCACCACCTCCGCCTCTGTCACGCAATCGTCCAGGCCCAGGATGCGCATGTCAGCGCACTTGATGGGCCTGGACACCCGGGCTTCCTCCGCGTCTAACGACGCTCACTTTTGGCCAGAGCGTCAGCGGTCGGGCCACTAGCCGCACCGGGGACCTCTAGCATCCGGGCCCCAGTCAAAGTGACTTTAACCCGGAGCCCGTCGGAAATACCCAGCTCCGTCAGGTCCACCGCCGCCTTTGCCTTGGAGAGCACGTCGCGGTAGGACACGCCCTTTTTTACCGCTTCCGGCTGTAGTGTAATCACTACAGCTGCGGACTTTGGGGCGCGGAGCCTAGCCGCGACGCTGCTCTTTTTGCGCCGCTGCTGCCTTTTTTTGTTTCTGGCCGCCCTTGCAGCCTTGCTTGCCTTCTTCTTCTCCCCAACCACTAGCCATTCGGCGTTGGCAGGGGGAGATTTAGAAGGCGGGGGCGGCATTGGCGGTCCTCTCGCCACCTGCGCTGGGGGGCCTTCGCAGGTGCCTGCTTGGGCCGGCCTTTGGTCTGCCCCGGCCCTTTGGCTGGGGCAGACGCGGCGGCGGCGTACGCCACCGCCTTTGGCTGGCCCGAGGCTGCCTTCGGCCGGGCCGAGGCTCCCTTCGGCTGGCCCGAGGCCGCCTTCGGCTGACCCGAAGCCGCCCCAGGCTGGCCCGGAACCGGCCGGCTTGCCGCCAGCGGTGGGCGCAGGACCACGGCCTCCAGAGCAGAAAACCTGCTCTGGAAGACAGCGAGCTCTTTCCGCACCAGTGTCAGCACTTGGTTCTCGATGGGCAGGAGCCCGCCCTGCCCATGCCGCGCTTCCACCTGCGATGCCTCCTGGGGGGTGGCACCTCGGAGACCGGCCAGGTCCGCTCGGAGCTCCTCATTCTCCTTTCGGAGGAGCTCCATGGCGGCAGTAACGCGGGCGACCTCCGCCCGCAGTTCTGCCACCCCATCCACCACCGGAGGCCCAGAGCGAAAGGCCTTCGCTGCCGCCACGATGGCTTTCGTGGCAGCAGATATGGCCTTGTCTTTCGACCTCTGGAGCCTCTTTAAGGTCGCCGCCTTGATGGACGTGGCCACGACCTCAGCGAACCTGCCCATCTCCTCGGAGTAGGCGGCAGCGTCCGACTCACCACCGGAGGACTCTGAGGGGGCCCTACTACTGGTCCCTCCCGAGGGATGCCCCTCCGTGGCGAGCCTCTCCCCTCCTTGGGTGAGCTCGGCTGGGCCTGCTCGGCTCGGCGCGCCGGCCTCCTTGGTCGGGAGTCCTCGGCCGGTGCCCCTATCCTGGAGCCCACCACGCCTCGATATTTTCCGACGGGCCGAGCTCAGCCCGCCGTCGGAGGAGGACTCCTGTCCTGCCCCTGATTTAGGGCGCTTCTGGGAGACCTTACGGTTCCCACCAGCAGCGCCCGCCACTCCTCGCTCCGAGCTCGCATGCGAGCCCTTCGCGCTCGACGCGGCGTCGGACTCCGACCCCGCATTGCTCCCTTCCACTTGTTTGGGTTTTGGTTTTTTTAAATAATTTTCCATAGTTGTTCCCACGAGTAAAAACAATTTTATATAAGAAATCCAGTGGTTCGCACTAGTGACTAATTCAGCTACCCATTAGTCAAGCTGTCAACCTTCCTCACGGTGCGCCGCCGCTTGGAGGTTTGGGGTGATTTTTTATAGAGGTTTTCTACCTCGCGGCCCGGGCGATTAAGCCAAGACCCTCGACCCCCGTCAAAAGTCAGAGACATGACCGTGACGATCTTCGGGGCTACGAGACTAACGGTGGCAGAAGGGGTACATTCCTTCTTGCCTGCCCGGCGGCAGGTTAGTGCACACCGAGCCCGCTCTAACTCCACCGCTGTGCGCCTCTGCTAAGATCAGAGGGACACACGGTGGAGCGTTCCTCCGACAGGACATTCGCATACGGGCAAAACTCCCCTTAGGCACAAAGTACCCAATGGGGAGTATTTGCCCGCACCCCAGGGTGCACCGTCCCGGAGATTGGCCTTCCCCCCGGACGTATCCATAAGGGAACTCCAACCCCCGGGCACACGAGGAGGTTTCCTGTCCAAGCACCCTGCGGTTCGCCCTGCGGTTCACGTTAGGAGTCTCATCAAACACGAGTGCCAGACGATCATTTTTCGACATTCATAAAGAATTTGGCCGAGAGGTGAAATGAACCGGCGATTTCTAAACTCGAGGATAGCCTGCGATCATGACTCCGACTATTCGTAATAACTAGTGATTTTTATAATGTACTAGCTTTTGCCAGTGGCTTCGCCCGCGTGGTGGTCGGAAATTATCCCGCAGGAACATAATACCGGGATAAAAAGTAGCCTATGTCCTTTCTCAGGCTCTAAACTATCTGTGTACCAAATTTCATTGAAATCGGTTCAGTAGTTTTAGCAGGAAAGCGAGACAGACAGACAGACAGACCGAAAGACAGACAGAGTTACTTTTACATTTATAATATTATATATATATATATATATATATAATATATAATATTATAAAATATTATAATATTATTATATTAAAAATATTAAAAAAAAAAAGTATGCTTAGATGGTTTGATGACCAAACCATCTAAGCATACTTTTTTTTTTTAGAGTTTGTTGAGAGGATGAATGAAGGACGACTCACAAAAGGTATTTACAAGGCAGATGTGAGTGGAAACACCGGGAGGGGACGCCCTAGGAGGACATATAGTGACCTTATTGGTGATGTTCTTCAGAAAGGTCAGGTGCGTAGTACTCGCAACCGGCGTGTGTGTATGACCAATTGTATGAACCTTAAAGAGGCAAAAGGAGTGTGTAGAGATCGTAGCAGGTGGCGTTCCGTGGTTTCTGCCTACCCCCATGGGAAAAAGGCGTGATTGTATGTATGTATGTATGTAAAAATATTAAATATTATAATATTATATATTATAATATTATTATATATTACAATATTATATATTATAATATTATATAAGTAAATATAAGTAAATAAGTAATATAAGTAAATTATAAGTATAATAAGTATATAAGTAATATTTATAATATTATAAGTATATAAGTAATATAAGTAATAAGTAATATAAGTAATAAAGTAATAAGTAATATATAAGTAAATAAGTAATATAAGTAAATAAGTAATAACTAAATAAGTATGGATAAGTATGGATAGTATGGAAGTATGGATTGTTTACGTAAAGTATTGTTGCTAGTAATGTAAATTTTGCATGTATACTAGCTGTGTTTTTAATTTATAACTAGTGATCGCCCATAGGTTGAAATTCGACCGTACTTCATTTGAATAGAAATACATTATTAAATGAAAAAATATAGAAAATAATAAATATAAAAAAATAATATGGTTATATTTGACATTCAGTATAGACAAATTGTTGACGCTGTACTACTGTGGACAGGGTTCGCTGGCGGGATGGTGATGGTCAGGACCAGAACGTAGGTGTAATGAGTAAAGAATACTTCTTCAGGACTCTCTTTTTTATTTTCTTAATACTTCTTAACTGCTGGATATGGAACAATATGGAATGAATTATCACAGAAATTTGATCTGTTTTTATAGAATATTCCCTATTATTTTTAATTAATTATGAAGGTTCCAAATGTCATAATTATAACCAGCCTGTACAATCTATGACCAGCCTGTACAATCGTGAGGCATACAACCTCTACAGTTTGTACACGACACTAAGTTTTGTATGGGAAACTTACTAATGCCATACTTGACACTCCCCATAAATCCTATCGTCGCTAATACAAATAATATTATAGACAAATATTCTCGATATGATCGTAGATTTTAAAAATGAAATAGGATAGATATCTGTAAAATTAATTTATTACCTATGGTTCTAATTGACATTCAGTAAGATAGACACAAAATCAGGCTTACCAACTTAGGGGTTTTCCCAAATTTAGGGGGTAAATAAGAGGATTGAGATTTTTTAGGGGCGTTCCATTTTTAGTGGTATTCTTAGGGATTTTTTGCCATCTTAAATTTCTCATTGTGTTTTTGATTACAATAAAAGTATTAGCGACTTCTAGTACGGTTCCTCGATACTAAGAATGCAGAGTGAATGATTAACAAATGTCGCGTAATAAATATAGACAGATATTACTACTGTGTGCCGGTCTATGATTACTGAACATTCGTTGGTTATTTTCATTATAATTTTTTAGCGGATTTTTTTTGTAATTGTGGCAATTTTAGGGGTTTTTAATTTAAGTTTTAGGGGTAAATATTTCTGGGTGTTAGTAACACTGCACAAAATAATAAAGACAACGACTGAAGGACATGTATCCATGGTCAGGAATAAATTTTAAAAAAATAATAAAGACAGATTTGGACCATAAACAAAAGAAAATGTATGCATGTGTGTATTAGATACACGGTAATGAACAGTAGTGTGTGTAACGTGTTATTTATTGAAAATAATGTATTTTAACGCATAATTAAAAAAAATATTAGCATTCGTCACTTCTTCTCTGTTTAAACTATAAGTGTGCGAAATTTCATACCCCTCCGTCCGCCCAATTTTTGTAAAAAAGGATCCAAAGTTTTCGCTTCACGTATTAATATGTAGAATGGTCGGGTTGACTATTCTACTCGAGTTGGGAATCGAACCCGGTATCTAACTTAATGTTTGATAGATTAGAGTGAAGCGTAGCGGAAGGATGTGATAGTGAGAATGAATAAAGCCGAGAGAAGAAATGAAGAATATTATTACGATTATTAAAATTATATTATTGAAATTAAATTACAAGCGGAACACAGCGATTCTATACAAGCAGAGAGCAATATTAAGCGCGTCGTGAACCGAGTAGTTTGGTAGCTAGTCGAGACTGAACTGATGGTCGACTCTCGGCGCGCGCGCAGGTAGCTTCGTGTGCACGCCATCGGCCCGGCGCTCAAGGTCGTTTCCACGCCGGCCGGTACAAATGTCACGCGCTCGCTGTGTGCGGGCGGCACGTGTAACCGTGCGGCCGTCGAACCCTCGGCGAACAAAGGATCACCTGATTTCGTGGTATGGTGCCACTTCATAAGCGGCAGCGGTTTTCTCATTAGTTCAAGTGGCGGTTTAAATTAATATTGTTTCCGCTACATATTCCCCCTGGCCAGACCGTGACTACGGTCGAGAAAAATCGGGAAATTTGACACGCCGCCCGCTTCGCGTCCTCTGCTCTGCGCCTTCACCGGTTGCTTCAGTCGTGGATTTTGGGGCCGTTGGTATCTCAGCTGGAACCCCCGTCTCCTCTCGTGTCATGTAGGCAGGTTTCAATCTGTCCACCGTGATGTTATTGGGTTTTCCGTTCGCCTCGACCACGAAGTATTTCGGATGTCTTTGTATAACTTTGTAGGGTCCAGCGTAAGGCGGTTCTAGCGATCTTCGAACATGATCTCGGCGGACGAAGACGTGTGTGGAAGAGTGTAAGTCTTGGGGCATGTAGAAGGGAGTAGTGGTGCTGGTGTGCCACGAAGTTGGTTTTGGTGCAAGCTTGGCATGTGGACTCGCAGGTTCGCAGCGTACTCCGTGACGTCTGTGGTGGTGAAGTCGTCTTTAGGGGACAGGAATTGAGCGGGTAAGTGCAGTGCTTCACCGTAGACCAGCTCTGCAGGCGTAGCTTGGATATCTTCCTTCCAAGAATTACGCATGCCGAGAAGTACCAGTGGAAGGGATTCTGTCCACTGTGAGGAAGTGTGGCACATGATGGCAGCCTTCAGCTGCCGATGTAGACGTTCTACGATGCCATTCGCTGCTGGATGGTAGGCGGTGGTGCGGTAGTGATGTGCACCCACCAAGGTAGTGAGAGCCTTGAAGAGGTGACTCTCAAACTGGCGTCCGCGGTCTGTAGTGACCCGTGCGGGACAGCCGAACCTGGCTATCCAGCCAGACACCAGGGCAGCTGCGCAGGTCTCCGCCGTGATGTCTTTCAAGGGGTACGCCTCAGGCCATCGCGTAAATCGATCAATGACTGTGAGGCAGTATCTGAAATCAGACGAAGGGGTTAAGGGTCCCACTATGTCGAGGTGAATGTGGGAAAATCGGGAAGAAGGAGTAAGGTAGGTGGAAAGTGGAGCTTTAGTGTGACGTGCAGTTTTGCACGTCTGGCATTGTATACATTGCCTCGCCCACTCTCTACAATCTTTGCGGATCCCTGGCCAAACAAAGTGTTGTGTCACCAGTCGCACTGTAGCTGCATTTCCAGGATGATGTAGGTTGTGCAGTGAATCGAATGCCTGTCTTAGCAAGGTAGGCGTTATGTAGGGGCGTGTTGTCGGCGTAGAGGTGTCACAATAGACTGGTAGGTCGTTGCTGTAGGTGGATGCTACCTTTCGAAGTTTCAGCGTGGAGCCATGTTGAATTAGGTCTTGCAGTTTTAGGTCTGTATCCTGGAGTCTTGCAAGTTCTCTTGTGGTAAATACCTCAGGTCTGTCGTAAATTGCCCAATGAAGTCCAGGTACCGGAATTGCCTGGGTGAGCAACTATCCCTATTCATCCTGAACGCAAAGGTAAGCGGCTTATGGTCTGTGTAGATGGCGAAGGTTCTTGCCTCGACCATATGCCGGAAGTACTTGATTGCCTCATAAATCGCAAGTAATTCCCGGTCGTATGGGCTGTACTTCCTTTGGGCCTCACTTAGCTTGTGCGAGTAGAAGGCTAGTGGTTGCTAGTTGTCCCCCTTCCGCTGCTATCGACGGCGCCGATTGCCGTATCAGAAGCATCTGTCACGATGCTTAACTCTGCAGATGCATCAGGGTGAGCCAGGAGTGTTGCTTTGGACAGCGAAGATTTGCAGTCTTCGAAAGCCTTCAGCAATTCTGGAGTCATGTGTACTGGATGTGAGCCTTTTACCTTGGGTCCGGCAAGGACAGCGTTCAACGGTCCCTGAAGTTTGGCTGCGTTCGGGACAAATCGGCGATAAAAGTTGACCATGCCAAGGAATCGGCGCAGCTCCTTGACGGTCTTGGGAACCGGGTACTCCTGTATGGCTTGGACCTTGGATTGAACTGGCCTCGTCCCTTCCGCCGACACGCGGTAGCCCAGAAAAACAACCTCAGTCTGCCCGATGTTGCACTTAGCTGTGTTGACCACGATGCCGTACTGCCTCAGGCGATTGAATAATTGACGTAGATGGGCCTCGTGCTCTTTAGGAGACGCTGAGAAGACTAGGATGTCATCTACGTTCCCATAGCAGAAATCGAGGCCAAGTAGGACCTCGTCGATGAACCTTTGGAAGGTTTGTGCCGCGTTCCTCAAACCGAACGTCATGAAAGGAAACTCGTAAAGACCGAATGGTGTAGTAATCGCCGTCTTTGGTACATCGTCTGGATTGATGGCCAATTGATTGTAGGCCTTTACGAGATCGATCGTCGAGAAGACGGTGCAGCCTGATATCTGGTGAGAGAAGTCATGAATATGACGAATGGGGTACCTGTCAGGTACTGTTCTGGCGTTAAGTGCCCTGTAGTCGCCACACGGTCTCCATCCATCGTCCTTCTTCTTCACTAGGTGCAGTGGTGCTGACCAAGCACTCTCAGAACGCCTCGCTACCCCGCTTGCCAACATCTCTTCGAACTCCTTCTTGGCAACCTGAAGTCGAGCTGGGTCAAGGCGTCTGGGTTTGCATGCCACCGGCGGGCCTGGTGTCGTCCTTATGTAGTGCATCGTGTTGTGAGTACCTGGTAGCTGTTTGCCTGGTGGCCGTGTTATTTCTGGGTACTCACGCAGTATGTGGTGATAGCCGGTATCACCAACAACGGCCTTCACAGATGCAATGTCGATGGTGCTGCAGTGTGTGGCGGAGACCGACAAAGATGTCAAGCTGTCGATCAGGCGTTGGTTCCTACAATCGACCAGCAGATTGTAGTGGCTGAGGAAGTCCACACCAATGATGGGTTTCCCAACGTCAGCTATGGTGAAGCTCCAGGTGTAGTTCCTCCTGAGGCCTAAATCCAACTGGAGCTGTGTAGGCCCGTAAGTGTGTATGACCGTACCGTTAGCAGCTACCAGATCGTACCTTGATTGGATGCAGGGCGTCTTGACGGCAGAGCGTGGAAAAACGCACAAGTCGGAACCCGTGTCCACAAGAAATTGTAACTTTGATGTCCGGTCGGTCACGAATATACGGCCTGAAGACGTGGGGCAGTCGCTGGCCGCTACTTCCTGTTTTCCGATGGAAACGTGCAGGGCGACCTACAGTTCTTCGCCTTATTACCGTAAGTGAAGTGGTAATAGCAGTGTGGGTGGTCAGGAGGTGGTTGCCGCGGTCTACTATTGGAGCGATTATACCTTCGATTGCGATTGTGGGATCTCGAGCGTGAGCGGTTCCTTCCTCTGTCGTTCATGCGAGAAGTGAGCGCAGCTACCTGCTTCGTCAGCTCGCTCACTTGCTTTGCCAGGTCGGATGAAGCCGTGTCGGTGGTAGCAGAGGCGCTAGCAACTTGCGGGGTCATCGGGGCTATCTCGAACACCTTATCTGCAATGTCAGCTAACTTCTCGACCTGCAAATCATCAATCTGTGAGGCAATGACAGTCTGTATATTCGGTGGCAACCTGTTCGTCCAGATACTTTTCACAAACTCAGAAGCGCCCGTTGGACCAGCTAGGTTCTGAAGGTGCCGCAGGAAATGAGACGGCTTACGATCGCCTAGCTCTTCGTGGCAGAGGAGTTGTTTAATGCGTTTCTCCTGAGACGCTGATAATCGCTTAATGAGCTCTGCTTTTAAAGTCTCGTACTTGTTGTTCTCTGGCGGCTTGGTGATAATATCCTTTATTTGCAAGGCGTGCTTGGCTTCCAGCTGCGAGGACACATAATAAAACTTCGTTCTATCACTCGTAATTCTGGACATAATAAATTGGCCCTCTAGTTGCGCGAACCATAAAGCCGGTTCTTCCGGACAAAATGGTGGACAACGCAATGGCATTCCAACCCCCGCTACCTCTCCTGAGATAACGGGAGCATCCTTGCAATCAACGAAACCATCAGCTTCCGCCATTGCAAAAAATAAAAATTAATAAAATCGCTCACCGCTTAAAACTGAGACCCCACCTCAACGGATTTGACGTCAGTAACGGAAATAAACACGAACAAAATGGTTCCAGGCTTCGTTCTTCTTGTTCTACTGGTGTTCTGGATTGACTGGCGTCTTGGAGTCTTCAGTCTTGAAGGTGTGATCACGTCGGGGTCACCAATGTAGAATGGTCGGGTTGACTATTCTACTCGAGTTGGGAATCGAACCCGGTATCTAACTTAATGTTTGATAGATTAGAGTGAAGCGTAGTGGAAGGATGTGATAGTGAGAATGAATAAAGCCGAGAGAAGAAATGAAGAATATTATTACAATTATTAAAATTATATTATTGAAATTAAATTACAAGCGGAACACAGCGATTCTATACAAGCAGAGAGCAATATTAAGCGCGTCGCGGACCGAGTAGTTTGGTAGCTAGTCGAGACTGAACTGATGGTCGACTCTCGGCGCGCGCGCAGGTAGCTTCGTGTGCACGCCATCGGCCCGGCGCTCAAGGTCGTTTCCACGCCGGCCGGTACAAATGTCACGCGCTCGCTGTGTGCGGGCGGCACGTGTAACCGTGCGGCCGTCGAACCCTCGGCGAACAAAGGATCACCTGATTTCGTGGTATGGTGCCACTTCATAAGCGGCAGCGGTTTTCTCATTAGTTCAAGTGGCGGTTTAAATTAATATTGTTTCCGCTACAAATATATAGATACCTAGTTTATTTATTTATAAATACCTTTGTAAATACCAAATTTAAAAGCTAACTTTCTTTAAATAATAACATGTGCAAGGTACAAAAGTAATATATATCTTATCTTAAATGTATAAATTACGAGTCACGTTTTTTTGTCCGGGATGGACTCCTAAACTACTTAACCGATTTTAATAAAATTTGCAGACTTAAAAGATAGGATAGTTTTGATCTCAATTACTGATCTCAATATTTGCAAATTAAATGTTTTTTTATAGGACAATGTGTGTGTTCATTAGCTAGTTCTATGAATTCCTAATAGATGGCGAGGGTTTCCATTTCTAGATAATCATCGTTACATGCTTAGATTTTTAAACTGCGCAAAGGATTTAACACGGTTTTCACCAATCGATAGGTTGAATCTAGAGGTTTGTAAGTATAATACGCAGGCGAAGCCGCTGGAAAAAGTTAGTTACTTATAATACATGCTTGATTGCGTTAATCAATTTTTATTTAATTACAAATATTCAAATAAATTCTCCTTTGTATTTGTTACAACAGAATGCAAGATAGAAAGATGCTGATTTGTAAATGTCATGAGTTTTATCACGTCAAATTAAAGTCATACTTTATTGTTTACATTTGTTATCTACCTAAAGGTACATGTAATGTAATTTAAACAGAATGTCTGCCAATGAGTAAACTGATAACTACTAAATAACATTAAAGCCTAACACTATGGAGAAGACGAAGCGTGAAGACCGGAACGAATCACTGGTCTCAGACTCTCAGTATAGCTTTTGCGTCCAACCGTTCCAACGACACAGTTGTATCTATATACATATGTGTTTCAGCTACATTACTCTACGAAGTCTGAAAATATTGTTATTATTTGTGTAAACAAATTTCCTGTCTGAAGGACAAGCGGTAGGAGTCTTGTCGAACACGCAATTCAATTTGTTTGTGGTGAAACTGCTGGACGACCGTGTGTCCACATTCACGTAGACTTTGGGCAAGGGGTGTACAGATTCAGCGATTCTTAAGCGGGCTACTGAACAGCATACCACACATGATGCCGACTAATCATGTAAACTAGTGATTGTTATAATGTATTGTTTATGCACAGTATTGTTCCTATTTATAAGTTTAATATTGAAAAAATACAATAAAGAAATAATTATTGTTTGAAATGTCTTTAATATTCTCCACAGTATTGGCCCTGTTGTAAGACAATAATAATAGGTGACAAAGGAGCCTTTACAGAAATACACCACAGACTAGTTTACATAAATTCAGAATAAACCACAAAAACATAATTATTATCACACCACACTTGGGTTTAGTCATGCTTCACTGTAACGTAAACTCAACACAAGCCGAGAACAATTCTGGACTAAGGACGATGGACTTTTGCAGCGCAGGAACCTCAAGGATGAAGTACTTAAAGTGTGTAGTAGTGCTCGACTTCATCCGCTACAGCTACAGCATCGTCCTTCCATTAGTACTCATTTGGCTTTGGCTTATTCTCTATCTATGTGTGGGTGAAATCGGCAAATATGCAGAAGGATGGTGTGCTCACCATCCTTCTGCATATTTCCGCAGCTGCAGCTCAAAAATCCTCGCTTGGAGTGGTACCGCGTATGTAATGATTGCCACGCGATAGACCTTTCTACGAGGCCTGAAGATTTCTTCGTGTTTTCCTTGTCATGGCGATCGCAGCGTCTTCTGTGATGTTTATGAACACGTAACACATTTCGTTAAAAATATTTATAAATTTCTTTCGCAATTGACACAATCATGACTGACAGACCGACTGTTTGACGTTCGAACGCCCCTCGAAATGACGTCATGGCCGTTTCGACTGGTCTCCACCACTCTTTGCATGTCGCATATAAACGAGGGCATATCGCGTGGCTTTCCTCCGAGATATGCTCGAATCGACGTGGCGAGAATAGCTCGACTCGATTTTAACGAGTGAACAGTACGAATCGAGCGACAGTAACGAATCCGAATTGCGCGAGAATTGGCTTCCAGCACCGCCTTCCCTCCCCTCCATTGGCGGAACGTCCCCGGTTGGAGTCACGCCCCCCGCCATTCAGACATCCGGTGGGATATGCCCTTCCAGCGATGGCGCGTGGCTCGGGACACCGCGCGGACGAGTAATTTGACCTCCATCCTCGTCGCGAAAGACTTGAGCCTGGGTGCGGCGATCGGTCGCCGCCCAGGCATTGGTAGGACATTGGCGCCTGCCCCGCTAAGGTACCCCCTCAGATCGACACGGTTTTGTTGCCAACGGCATCGGTCAGGGTCTGGGGGCCCACGGGGGCTCTGTTGTGGTCCGTGCCATTTTGGACACGGGAGCCCAGGGTTCCCTTTTGTCGTCTTCTTTAGCGGGACAGGTGGGCCTTGATGTGCGTGACTTTTCACGCAAAATTAAGGGAGTGGGCGAAGCAGCTGTCACCACCAAGGGACAGGCTTGGTTCGGGTTCACTCCTCTGAATTGATTGGAGCCAAAAATTATTGCTTCGGCCATTGTTCTGACGAATATTTTGGTTAGTCATCCTCAATGTCAGCTGTCTTCAGAAATTGTCCGGTTGACGTCAGGCCTGGAATTGGCTGACCCCCGGTTTGATTCCCCTAGTACAGCGCATTTGTTGTTGGGTTCCGATGTACTAGGGAGAATATTTTTGGGTGATATAAAGGTTCTGCAGCCAGACGGTTTGGTAGCTGTCTCGACCATCTTTGGCTTTACGTTGATGGGACCAGTGTTGAGGGTTCCCCCTTCACCTGAACCTGATCTGGTGTTGTCGTCCGGCTCCGCCCTCTCTGACGCCGTTCAGTGGTTTTGGGAGGTTGAAGAGCCCCCTCAGGTAGCCCGTTTGAACCCGGAATACGAGGAGTGCAAGTTGTTCTACCAGAACATCACAGGTCGACTCCGTTCCGGCCGGCTTATGACTAGGTTGCCTTTTGTTGCGGTGCGACCACCTCTCGGCGAATCCAGACCTACGGCCGGGAAGAGATTGTTGGCAATGGAGCGCCGCATGGGCAGGGACCCGGTGCTGCGGCAGAAATATTTGGATTTCATGCGGGAATACGCAGATTTGGGACACATGTCGGTGTCAAATTTGGATTTTCGCTCAGGTGAGCATTATTTCCTGCCGCATCACGCGGTCCTCAAGCCATGCACCGGTAAGCTGCGCACGATGTTTGATGGGTCTGCGCGGACTTCGTCTGGTGTCTCCTTGAATGATTGCTTGCATTCAGGCCCCAAATTGTTGAGGGATCTTTGTGACGTCATTACGTCTTTCCGTCGTCATCAGGTAGTTTTTGTGGCCGACATCAAAATGATGTTCCGCCAAACGGTTATTTCAAGGATGACAGACGTTATCAGTTGATCCTGTGGCGAGAGAATCCCCAGGACCCCATGATTGTGTACGAGCTAATACGTACGGCCTCCGATCGAGCCCTTTTGTTGCTATTCGTTCACTTTGGGAGCTCGCGGACCGAGAGCGTTTGAAGTTCCCTCATGCGTCCGCCATCTTGAAAACGGACTTGTATGTTGACGACGTTTGTACTGGAGCTCCCACAGTTGGTGAAGCCGTCCTTTTGCGTGACGAATTGATTGGAATTTTAGCTTCCGCTGGCTATGAGTTGCGTAAATGGGTGTACAACTCGCCAGCGCTATTGGAAGGTTTGCCGGAGGATCATAAGCAGGACCCGCTTTTGTTTGAAAATGTTGACAACCCTGCTATGATGGCCGTTCTCGGCGTTCAGTACCGACCAGTCCAAGACATCTTTACATACGATGTCGACTTGGAGTCACCTGACACTTGGACTAAACGACTGGTGTTGTCTACTGTCGCGAGGATCTTTGACCCAAATGGTTGGATTTGCCCAGTATTGTTTTGGGCGAATTGTTTTCTTCAGCGCCTTTGGACTGCGGAACTTGGTTGGGACGAGCCACTTCGGGAAACCCTGTTGGAAGATTGGCTCCAATATCCGCACTCCCTGCAGTCAACGAGGTCGTGTTACCCCTTGCTATCCTCCCCCCTGGGAGGTACACTGCTACCCTTCATGGGTTTTGTGATGCGTCTTCGCACGGTTATGCAGCTGTTGTTTATCTGCGCACTGTCAGCGCGACAGGCCAGGTGAAGTTGTCACTGGTCATGGCCAAGAGCAAGGTGGCCCCCCTCCGGACGGCACTGACCATCCCTAAGTTAGAGTTGTCAGGGGCGGCGCTTCTTGTGCGTCTATTGAACCACGTTGCTCACACTTTGGGTGGAACTGTGGACATTCGGGCTTCTTACGCCTGGACGGACAGTCAAATTGTTTTGTGTTGGTTGAAGACGTCCGTCCACTCTTTGGAGGTCTTTGTCGCGAACCGAGTGTCCCAGATACAAAATTCTGAAACGCCTTTGATTTGGAGGCACGTGCCTGGAGATCTGAACCCAGGCGACGTGGCCTCACGAGGGTGCATGGCACCCCGCATGATTGCTCACCCCCTATGGTGGGGACCAGACTGGCTGACTCTCCCCGAGGACGATTGGCCTCGAACGCCAGTCTTGATGTCGGGTCCTTTGCCCGGGCTCAAGGTGCTCGCTGTTGGAACGAAGGATCCTCCGTTTGACCCTGATTTTTTATTGAATCGATACAGCTCCCTCGACAAATTGTTGAACGTTACCTCGTGGATCGTTAATTGTGTCTGTAATTACGGTACTTGACCGGTTAAGAGTGTTTTTATGCCGCCATGAGATCTGGAGGCAAAGGTCCTCACCCAAATGTGGGAGTGACGCGAGGAGGCGAAACGCTGGGGCGAAACTCCGCTGCCGAGACAAATCGCGGCACGGCGCCGGCGTGGACATAGCTCCGGCAGGAACTTATAACGACATGGCGGGTACGATTGTTGCAACACTCGCAACCCAGCGCTAGGCACGCCACAATTGCGGCGGTAAGTCCCCTCTTTGTGGAGTGGATAGAGGCGCCACGGCATCCTCACCTTCCGCCTGACACAGGTTCTCACCGGGCATGGGTGCTTCGGGGGGTTCCTGTTCAGGATAAAGCGGGAGGAAACGCCCGGGTGTTTCCATTGCGAGGATGGTCTCGAGGACACGGTGGAGCATACGGTGGAGGAGTGCCCTGTGTGGGCGGAGCAACGCCGTGTCCTCGTGGAGGCGACCGGCGGCAGTGACTTCGCGCGTCTGGCCCTGGTGCGAGCCATGGAACGGAGCAAGAGTGCATAGGAAGCCGTCACCTCCTCAACGAGATGTCAGCAATATTGAAGGGGTCTGCTAGGACCGATGCCTGCCAGGGTCGCGAGATTCATTCGATAGAGTTACCGTGGCTCTGGCATATGGGCAACTGAAGGAATACGGGTGGGTTTTAGTCAGTAAAAGTCTGACACGCCCTTCCGCTCCACCCTAGAGCGGGAGACGTCATTTGACGATTTCGCACCCACAAAAAAAGCAGGGCACACCTCCACCGTATGCTCCACCGTGTCCTCCAGACGAAACACCCGGGCCGGACGCGAGAGGTCGCGCCGCCGATCGCCTGCACGAGGACACGGTGGTGCTCCGCCCAAGCAGGGCACACCACACGGTGGACCATAGGTGGAGGCAAGCTATGCGCCCTTACGCCCCTAGCCGCCGCAGGAGGAGAAGCCCCGGGCGTCGGGAGTCGATTGCGGACTCCCGGCCACCGCAGGCTCGGGCTTGCGGAAAGGACCAGGCCCGTATCGATGGCGCATAGTGTTCCACGAGCGCCTCAAAGGGATGCCAGCAAACTGAAGGGTCTGCTAGGACCGATGCCTTCCAAGGTCGCGAGATTAGTTCGAAAGAGGTACCATGGCTCTGGCATATGAGCAACTGAAGGAACACGGGTGGGTTTTAGTGAGTTAAAGAATAGTGTTTTCCTGAAGTCCAAATTTTGTTACGCATTTACTTGAGTTTGATTCAACATTAAAACAAATTAAAAATGTGTTAAGCAACACAGTGGGACAATAACGTTTGAATAACGAGCATAGAAAATGATTTACTCAGAAATATTGATTTGACGAGTGTTATTTCTAAAGTTGTTTACATCACGAAAAGCGTTTTTCTAAATATTTTGTTTTATTTATATCCTTTTTAATAGGTAATGCAACTCAAGGGGCCCCCATCCTGCCAAGATCGTGAGATCTGTTCGAAAGAGTTACCGTTGCCCTGGCATATGGGCAACTGAAGGTACACAGGTGGGTTCTATTCAGAAAAAGTCTAACACGCTCTTCCGCTCCACCCTAGAGACGGAGACGCCATTTGATGATTTCCCACCCACAAAAAAAGGCCCCCATCACAATTTTGCTACGGGCCCCGCGCCGGCTTTATCCGGCACTGTTGGTAGGAGCTCAACTAACATGGGTGTGTGGTAGCTAGAAAACGCTTTATGTCTTCGAAGTACCAGGTTGTCATAACTTGGTAGGAGCTCATCTATCATGGGTGTGTGGTAGCTAGAAAACACTTTATGCCTTCAAAGTACCAGTTTATCATAACTTGGTCTAACATGGGTATATGATACTTGGTGCTCTTTGCTTTGTGTTGGTGGGATCTGATAAGTTAACACAACATTTTTATGGATTCTGAGACGGTACGAAGTTCACTGGGTCAGCTAGTTTCTAATAAATCCAAAACAGTATAAGTTATGATGGATCTAAAACAAAACAACACAACTGTCATTTTTGAGAGCGCTCACGGTGGTATCAGTTCAAGGCATAGGTCAGCGGTATCGCAAGATTGTGCCTGTAGTGACGCCATCAATCAATTACGACTCACGGGACAGCGTTATCGCGCTCACGCCAATTCGGAACGGGTGTTAGCATGCCACTGACCTCTATAAAATACGCTGGACTGGCTATCCCATACAAAATGACAACTATTTGCTGTGCCGATTCAAAGCGCCCCCAGTGAGAGTTCTAAGAACTAATAAGATTGCAAATGGCCGTTGTTTGTTGTATTTGAGCTAAGCGTCTCTGCGAAATAAAAAGTTTTCTAAAGTATTTACTGTGATTGTGATTTAGATTAAAGTGTTATAATAATGACAGTGATTATAACATAGCTTGTATTGTTCGTCCAACATGAAATCGTGCGTATATTGTAAAACACGATACGAAAAAGGCAGTGGTGTCACTTTTCACAAGTAAGTGTATCTAAATCATAAATACTTATTAGAAAACCGCTTAAAGCAGTGTATTTTTACAATAATAAACGTTTACGTTTATTATTGTAAAAATACACTGCTTCTGTTCGAGTTTACGGGATTTTACGAACATTTTTACTTAACCAATAACTTTTGTTAGGGATGTCAAAATTCATATCGATACTTTCGTAATATTATATTAAGATGTAAAAAAAAACATGCTTAACAATAATGTTTATCATCTTTGTTAAAATAATAACACGCACATTATTATGATCTGTAATAATAGCAAAACACTTTAAGGTTTATTATTATTAGAGTCAATAACAAATAATTTAACACCTATGATTCATAATTCTCATTAAGTGTTCTATATAATTATAGATATACTATATTATTTTAATTTTTTACCCATACCTACTATAATGTTTCTTTTAATTACAGGTTCCCCTCCGATTACACTCTCAAACTTTGGTTAAAAAATATGAAGGTTGTCAATTGGACTCCAACCATGTATCATTATCTTTGTTCTAAACACTTCACGGATGGATGTTTCATAAAACATCAGTCACGGACTACATTGAAAAAATGCAGTATCCCCACAATATTTCTTGGTGAGTGTACATTCATAGTACCTAAGTAAATACTTTGTCGGTATCCAAGAAATATTATTGATTATCTTAATAAAATAAAACTTTTGTTTTTCTCAGAAACTAATTTGTCCTTGGTACAAACTGAGATGCTTAAAGACGCTGACCAACCAACGAGATACCAATGCCAGAGTGATATTGAAATGAACTTGGATAAATTTAATTTACCTTTAGTACCTGTGCAAGTCGGGTTAACAAATTATGATTGCAAATATATTGAAGTTAATCCAAAAGAAATATTGCCATGTGAAGCCCATGCAGGTAGTTATGTAAAAAAAAAATATCTAAAATACTGAACATGGTTTACTGATGTACTAAGTTGGCGACTAACAGTGGTTAAATACTAATACTAAACAATGTTTAATTTTGTGCCCTTGTGTAATTTTTTTTTTAAATATACGCGTTCATATCGCATGTTCTTTGCGTATCGGAAAACGTAAAGGTGGACCGATGACCTGATGAGAGTCACTAGAATCCGATGTGGCGACGCTTGGGGGAGGCCTATGTCAAACAGTGGACGTCTTTCGGCTGAAATGATGATGATGACATACCTTTCCAAATTATTTTCAATGATATTTTCACTGTCTAATCATCCTTCTTTGAATAATATAAGTAATGAAATATAATTTCTTGTTACAGTTCCAAGCACAAGTTACAACACAAGCAACTGTAGTACACCAAAGATATCTAGAACTTTAGCGGAAATCTGTTCTAGTGTAAAATTAGATCACCGCTACGAGAACACCCCAAAATCTTCCAAAATTAAATTGGAAAGGGTCAAAAGAGCCTTGAAAATGTCACAAGCCCGAATTAAAGTATTGTCTCAAAATGTGAAACGTATGAAAATTACCGTGTCTACTTTAAGATCTGTAATTGCTGATTTAAAAAAAAGAAAACTGGTATGTGATGAATGCTAAAAATATGCGTACTACGAAGAAATACCGCCTTGACGACGATGATCCATCCTCGTTACAAACCGAGTTAGGTGAATTTTTACATATATTTTGGGCTATACCCGACTCTAATATTAATGAGACTTCCAAACAATGCATTGGCTATATTGCAGGTTTTGTAATTCGATCGATTCGAAAAAAAATTAAATGTGATGAATGTTTAATGGCCTGTGAAGCTGTACCACTAGATGCAGTGTCAAATAGGAGAAATGGGGTAGCACTTATTATCCAAAAGCAGAGAGGTGGTTTAACTGTGCCCTCTGTGAGTGTAGTCAATATTTGTTTTATGGTGGAATCATTATTCCGACAAGCATGTAAATATAATAAAAATAAACCACCTATAGAGTTGAATTTTCCTGCAGTACTCACTGCAAAGGTAATAAGGAACCTCTTAACAAAAACAAATGAACTGTTTCCTGAGCTAGAAGATCATTTTAGAGATAGTTATGTCTCAGACAATTTTCACAGTCATTTAAATATTCTTTTAAAAGAAATAATAACTAAATATGTAAACATCCGTTTGTTCGCAGAAACAAAAAAATATTCTTTATTAATAACTGGAGAGAAGGTTAGACATTTTTTGACTCGGCAAATAATATGGGCTCGACAGTAAGTTTTAATTAAACAGTTATTAATCCATCACGAAATAAAAACTTCTACCGGCAACGTTCAGGACAATAATGTATCCATATTAACTAATTCTAGTGCAAAGCGTGCTAAAATAAATAAATTTAATGTTGATGATTTTACGAATGCTGAAAATATGCGTACTACGAAGAAATACCGCCTTGACGACGATGATCCATCCTCGTTACAAACCGAGTTAGGTGAATTTTTACATATATTTTGGGCAATACCCGACTCTAATATTAATGAGACTTCCAAACAATGCATTGGAAAACTTTTTATTTCGCAGAGACGCTTAGCTCAAATACAACAAACAACGGCCATTTGCAATCTTATTAGTGTCAAAAAAATATTCTTTATTAATAACTGGAGAGAAGGTTAGACATTTTTTGACTCGGCAAATAATATGGGCTCGACAGTAAGTTTTAATTTAATAAAATATGTGATTTCAGAATGCTTTTTTATTTCCCTGTCCCCCTCCCCTGCGGTAATTAAGTTGTTACAAGTTAATTACCGTAATTACAGACCTAATAAAAATTTATTGTGTCTCGTACCACATGGCGACATACGGTATCTGACTAGTAAAAGATAATCCCTTCCTTTAAAGAGTGCACGATAAGACAATTAGAGGTACTTAATTTACTATTTTACAGAATTTTATTATTTATTGATCCGATAGTTAACTTTTATCCGTTAAAGGGCGAATTTCACCAAACTTTTATACCTAGAATAAGTCATATCCAGAGAATACATTTTGAATTTTTGACAGTTCATTCGTACTGAAACTGTCAAACGTCGATTTAATTCCCAGGATAAAAGATATCTGACGTTGCTAAAATCTGCCCTAAGGAGAACAAGGAAGGGGTCAACTTATTATGAATTACAGTCCATAAACAGTACTATATACTGCTATTTCAAGTTATGTTTTATATGTAAAATATCTGTTTATTACGACTATCTATAGTTCATTGGTTTAGTTAGGTACTCAACTAGTGCAGACATGTCTTTTTATTTGTGTTTTAGTAACAAAATATATGCCTATATTACTTGTTTTAAATTAATTATCTATGATTTTAGTAAATCCTAACGTATTTTATGTTATAAAACGTATTCCACGTTTTAAAAACATTACGTTTAGAAGACAACACGAATGTTACATGTTAATAATTATCTAAACCAATTTAATTTATAGAAAATAGTAACAAAAATAGCGTTGGTAATATTTCTATCATTGTAGTCGATATCAGAGAAGTTTTTATCGATAACAAACCATTTGTTGTACATCACTAGTATTAGTTCCATTCCCCCTCACTGCTGCCGTCAGCGCCAAAATGGCGATTTTCAAATAGGCACAATAAATTGATAGCGGTAGCCAGTCCAGCGTATTAGATAGAGGTCAGTGTAGCATGCTCAAAACTATGCGATTATAATACGGAACGTTACACTATTCTTTCGCCTCCTGACTGTCTTCTGTCAAACGAGGTGTTATTGTTAAGGGCGAGCGCGCACTGCCTTGCGGTGCGTTTATTCTACCGCACGGTAGAATAAACGCAGTCACGCGTCCGCGCACTACGGTGGAAAAAACGCACATTTTGTCATTCAAGTTACAACTGTGCAGCCCACACCACATGTCGTTATGAACTAAAACAAGAGTCGCTATCTGTATATATATCTATACTAATATTATAATGCTGAAGAGTTTGATTATTTGAACGCCCTAATGTTAAGAACTACTGAAAAAATCATTAATGTTTGGTGGTAACCTATTTATCGGAAGGCTTTAGACTATGTAACATCACGCTACGGCCAATAGGAGCGGAGCATCAATGAAAAATGTTGCAAAAAAAAACGGAGGAAAGTTATTCCTTTTGAGAGCTGCGCTGCGTAAACGGTTACAATAACGTAACAATTATTTATGACGAATTGTTCCTATTGAAAAGTTCTACAAAAAAATTCACGATGACTATCTTTTAAGGTTGGCTCACTATAGCGTTTTTAACTGTATTCAAATCATAAAGCTGAGGAGGGGAGTCGGGGCTGCAAAAAATTTAACGCGGACAAAGTCGCGGGCAGTAGCTACTCTTTAAATAGTTTGTTAAGAATTGCTGGTCCTGAAATTCTGCGATTGATTCTCGTACTGCCACCGCCGTCGCCGGACAAACGCCAAGTAACGACAAATCTGTGTCGCAACCCAACAGCAACTGAGCGTGTCTCAGTGCGTTTATTTCACCGCAGTGCGCGGTACTTCTTAGAACACTATGCGATACAAAAATAATTGCGGTAGAATCACCGCAAATTTGCAGCGATGATTCTACCGCATGCGTTTATTTCACCGCAGTGCGCGCACTTCTATGACATTTCATACTTCACAAATTATGCGGTAACAAAACGCATGGCAGTGCGCGCTCGCCCTAACTGTAATGTTGATGTTTACACGGTACCTATTTATGATTTAAGTGGTGTTTTGTGGTAAATAAACTAGAACCAATGTGAATGAATTACCCAAACTAAAAAAGATTCTCATAAAGAAATAAATTAAGTCCCTCTGGCTGCTAGCATCTTACCGTAGTCCACAGCTCATGTAATTTACAAACTTTTATTCGCTTTCGAATTTTGAAGATTACTGAACTCGTAATAACTAAGTATATACACGCCAAGCCTGTGATACGTATTCAGTTCAAACATGGAAAAACTGCCAATTTGTAGAATATGTTTAGTGCAGAATGTTCGTATGTATGTAGTCGTCAACAGAAACTTGCACAAACTATATGAGAAGCTGACTGATATTCCCGTAAGTTTATTAATAAGAATTTATTTACCTAAGTATATGATGTTAAAAAAAAAAATGCGAATCATACACGACAATATATGAAAGTAGGTTTAAAGTCATATAAAAAGTACACATTGTTGTAAACCAGCATATTACTTTGAGAATGTTTTGGAAACATGCTGGTCTCGCTCCATAGGACTAGTCTAGAATCTATCAAATTCTGTACAAACTTAATTTTCTAGCTTAGATTTGTTTAGACTCTGATTTACATTCAGTGATTATTTGAACTCATACACTGACTTGTAACTTGTTAAAATGTTACGAAATTCGTATACTTGCCTTTGCCACGTTTGTAAATATGCCCCAAGTGTCCCTGTGTCTGTGCACACACTCGTTCACTATAATATCTCCCGCGCCGATGGCCAGTCTCCATTGAGATTGGCCGCCGTGGCCGAAATACAGTATGGAGGAGGACTATATATTTATTAAATATGTGAGCGCCATGTATCTATCGTAATATTATTAATTTATCTCTCATTGCTTCATTTTCATTTCTTTTACCTGTTGTAGTATGGTAAGTTTATTTTAGGTGCATGGTCTCCACATGTAATTATATAAATATTTTAAACTAATATTGAAAAACATTATAAAAGAGTAATGGTGGAGTTTCTTGCTCTTTCTACACACAAATTTACCTTTTGGTAGAGGTCAATTCTACTTCATATTTCATTTCTATTTGTGTGAACTTATGGTCTGATGGTCGTCTTAGAGGTCCTATAAAGCCAAATGGAAGCCACTGACCTCAGTGAAAGTAAACTTAAACTTTTGAATAATTTAATTAAGCCACCAATCTGCTCATGTTTTCTTTGTATGAGGAATATAGAAAGCATTACTGACCACCAACTGTGGGCTTTACAATTAAATGTAAGATTGGAAGTATTTTCTTCCTATAAACAATAGTGTCAGACAAATTTTGTTGCAGTTTGTGACTAAAGACAGAAGGCCAATTCTTGCTTGTTTCATCTGCTGCACTAAATTAAAGCAAAGCTACCAGTTGCTTAGAAAATGTCTGGAATCAGAAGAGCAGTTAGTAGATATGATGAATGAGGATTATGAGGTGAGATATTCTCCAAAAAATATTTAATTTTATTCCCAAGGTCATACCTTATAAATGTTGTGTCTGGATTTCAACCATGCCATTGGGTGTTAAATTATTATAATTGTAATATCTTAGGACAACCAACATAACGTTATCTGATCCCAAACTAGGCAGAGCCTGTACTATGGTAACCAGACAACTGACAAACATACTTATATATTTCTAAATACATACATATTATAGATAAATTACACCCAGACACAGAACAAATGATTGTGCTCATCACACAAAGATTTGTCCTGGGTGGGAATCGAATCCACGACCTCAGTCTTAGCAGTCAGGTTCACCACTAGACTAACAGGCCAGTCAAATCAACGTCAAATGTTGATATGTACACTTTCACACATTCCGTGTGTTGCCGTCCATAAAGATTGCGTGTGGTGCCGGACATAAAGAATAGCACCATCCCATTTCTTCCCGTGGGTGCTGTAAGAGGCAACTAAGGGACTTACTACAGAATGGGCAGCAGCATTCTCTTTGCATTTTACCACCATATAGCGATCGACAAACCGCCTGCCATGAGAGATGATTATATTACACCGTCTCGGATAGGGGTAGGCCTATGATCAGCAGTGAACGGCTTCGTTCTTGGTAGTCTGGCCAACTTTTCAGGGTACATCGGATTGTTTTAAGTGTCTTCACTTGTGGAGGCTCTTTTTCAAGTGTTTTTGGTATATTGGCAAGGTGTGTGCTTTTGGAACTGCGATCACAGGCATATTTTCCCTATTCATACATAAAGAAATATATTTTTTCAGCCCAATCTTTTAATAGACGAAGACTGCTTAGATTCATACTGTGGGTTTGTTAAATCTCCAATACTGCACATAAGTATAGTTGATGAATGCCAAACAGAAAGCAACAATATTACCGTCAAACAAGAGTTACCAGCTGTTTGTGAGGGACTAGATGAGTTTATCGAGCCCATGGAGGAGCATCAAAGTGATGGTACGTTTTTCAGAACAAATAATGTTGTTACGAGCTGAGGTTCGGGATAAATTATTCTAAACAATATACCGAAACACACAAACTGTTTAATTGAATAAACACAAATATCGCAACCACAAGAAACGGCACTTGGAATCACTTGTTTCGCTTGTACTGTATTGCTTGATTCGTATTCGAGCACTTCCGAAATCGAACTGCCCGTCGCACAGTGGGAAAATCGCGTATGTTTCGTCTCAAAATTCCGTATCTCAGTTGTTTCAAAACGAAATGAGCTGTAATTTTGCACACATATACTTGGATACATAAAGTTTAATGGAAATAATTTTGATTTTGAAAATTATGTTTATTAATTAATTATAAAATTAAACTTAAAAAATACATGCATTTTATAAGAAAAAAATACAAAATATGTTTGTTTAATTTATAGAAAACGGAATATACAGTACCAAACAAGAAAACAGAAACTTACTCAATTCAACAAGCTACTACAGATTTTCATTGACAGCAAGAAGGGCCTTGGCTTCATCAAAAATTTCTTTCGATATTGTTTCTGAGGTATTCCTCAAACTTGATATATATCTGCCGGGGTCGCGTGATTGTTCGAAAGAGATACCGTGACCCTGGCACATGGGCAACTGATGGAACACGGGTGGGTTTTAGTCAGTCAAAGTCTGACACGCCCTCCCGCTCCGCCCAGAGCGGGAGAAGTAATTTGATGATTTCCCATCCTGAAAAAAAAAAAAAAAAAAACTTGATATATATGGATCAGAAGTGTACAATAAGGTATATAACAGCGGCCTAATTGCGGAACGCATTATTGGCAAATGATTGAGACTAGTTGCTTTCGTTTTTATCGCAGTTTGTTTAAAATTTTCGAATTTGGTATTGCGTTACTCCCATAAAGTGTGAAAGCAACGGCTAGTTGGTTTGAACGATAAAGAGTGAACGATATGTCAAGAAAAAATGGGCAAACGTCTATTTTTGGAATTGCGTAACTTATTTGACAAGCGACAATTTGCTTAAATCGTTGTCATGAAACAAACGGCTAGTTGTATTGAAGCAGAAGGCGAGCTAGTCGTCGCTATCGTTTTCCGTTCCACATATTTTATGATTTAAACGTAAAATCTGTAAAATTATAGCGAAAAAATGTAAGTGATAGTCTTCCTGATAAATTGTGGATGTGATTTTGTGTAAAACTCCAATAATAAATGACTATTAGTGGTATTATGAATATCGAAAGAGCGAGGTGATTTTATAAGAAAAATTGGAAGTTTTCTTCTGTGAAAAGTGTATACAAGGCAACGGCAAGTTATCTGCATCATGTGCATGATATTTAAGAACCGAGATAAATTAGTGGCATTTTTACGAAAGAAAAATTCGTAACTCGTATGGCAAGCTGAGCAAGCCAGTCGAGCTGTTGCTTATTTGGAAAAGCAAAAAGCGATCAATGCAAAGAGGAACAACTATAGAAAAAAAATTGAAGCAGTAAATGTCAATGATTACCTACCTCTATACGACTTCAATGAACATAGGTGCACACACACTATGGTGTGTATGCACCTATGTTCATTGAAGTCCTACTTAGACTTATTTCCACAACATGTCTGTTTAAGGTACTTACTTAATTTTCAATATTATTTTCTTTAAAAGTGTTTAACATTGAATATTCTCACTATAAGTAGCTACCTACCTAAATATTGTATGTACCTTAAATGTTTTTCTCATTATTAAGGATATCGAAGCCAATAATTGTTTGTCCATGGATTACAGCCCACTACATCTCACAGAGGAGGCCCGTGTCTCAGCAGTGGGAATTATATAGGCAGATTATGGTAATCCCTGTCAAGTTTATTGCACATGTTGCAAATCAATTCAATCAAACAGTAAGTATTATTCTTTTCATTCGGTGGATATGAACATAATCAGTATTGTAGTTCATGACTACAATACTGATTATGTTTATATCAGACTATGGTAGTCTTCAAAATTGTTTTCTAAAGATTGAATTTTAATGTTACTGTAGAGCATCATAATACTTTATTTCTGTTTATTATGAGGTGCCCTTCAAAATAGTTTTTCGCATTGAATAGGTTTTGTTGATATAAAGCAATGTATGTAGTTATATCTTAGGTCCATCAACCTTTTTATCTAATACCTAATACTAGACTAAATTATAATGATGGATATTCTATAATCCAGTTGGAGGATGAGGATGTACTTAAATTCATTTTTTATCTTTCAGGTAGGTCAACCACACTAAACAGCAGAATTGTAAACTTTCTCTTTTGCCCTCACAACAAACATTACTAAGCTGTATTTAAATTATAAATGATCACTTCCACAAGAAAACACTTCAAGAGGAGAGGAAGAATTTACAAATACTGTTGTCTGAAGGTTGTAATTATATGAATAAAAATGTGTTTTTTGACCATATATTTGTTTCTGTTTACCTCAAGGTGATAATGAATGCCAGTTAATTAAGTTACACACCATTCTTTTCTAAACAGTATCAAATAGTCCATAGCTAGTCTTTATAAAAAAAAAAAAAAACTTAATGCTTAAATATTTCATAACAAGTTATTTTATTTGTAGCTATATAGTTCATAAATGAAACACTATTAAAGTTAACACTGCTTTTTAATCAACACAGTAAGTACATAATTTATCGCTGTTGAAATAACATTGAATGGTTTTCTTAAACACATTTATTATCTTTAATGAACAATATTCAGTTCCTATTTCTGCCCTTGAGAAGCTTGAAAACTGAAGTAGTTGCGGAGCAGCAGTAACAGTGCAGTCAGAAGTAGATCTCAGCAGTGGCCGAAGGAAATAGCAACAGCATCATTCATGCTGCTTTCAAATCTTCACAGGTGAAACGCCTGAGGACTCTCCTGCAGTTTTAAAACAAAATCAAATTATTTTCTACTCAATTATAGTACTTAATAAATAATGCAGCAAACTAGGCTCATTAACTAGACTTTCATCAACCCACGGCTGGGCAAAAGCTTCGCCAATTTTTATTGATCAGCTATTTCTATTGAACATAACACTAAATTAGAATGACAAACAATACTTATACATAAAATATATGATGTGATTTATTTAATTTGCCTAAATAAATGTATTCATAATTATGAGTTGCCAATTGATTCTTAGCATCCATACATAAACTCACGCTTTTATCCCATGGGGGTAGGCAGAAAGTACAGAATGCCACCTACGATCCTTGCATATTGTTTTTGCTTTGTTTATGTTCATACACGCACGCCGGTTACCAGTACTACGCACCTGACCTTTCTGAACAGCACCAAAAAGGTATGTCCTCCTAAGGTGTCCCAGTGTTCCAGTGTTCTGGCGTGTCTAGTCACATCAGCCTTGTAAAAACTTGTTGTTAGCCACCTATCATTCATCCACTCCAGACTAAACCATCAAAGCATACTTAATTCTTGTTCTTAACTGAGACAAAAGGCTCACCTCCAATGATTGATACAGAAGATTGTATTTCTATGTCCAGCGTTGCCAGCAAATTCTTTGTAGGAAAATCCCCTGTATGTCAACTAGATTGATGTTGGTAGGGAAGCGTTCCATTCATGTAGATTCAGCTCTAGCACCTTCTGCGAAAATATGATTAATGTACTGTTGTTACTTCGTTACTTAGTGGTTATTTTAGTTTGCATTAGCATCTACATACATACAAAAATATCAAATAACAATAATATATCTCTTTTGTTAGAATGTGAGGCTGACATACATAATCATTAAAATAACTAGAAATAAGTTGCAGAAGTCTACACAGTAAAAGAATGGTTGTCCGTCTGGTCAATAATGTACCTACAGCTACAAATAATCACTTCTACACGCATAATTTCTATTTACATAGGCGTACTTACTTGCAGTGGTGATATTGACTTGTCCTTTTCGTTTTGGAGCAAAACAGCGTAAGTCCTAATGCAGCCAGTACAAAACGAAGACAGAGCCCTATTCTTGCCAAAGGTCTTCCAAACCAACACTCGAGGGTTGGTGAACATTTAGTTAAATATTCTGTGCCACTAGAAATGTTCCAAAACTGCTTTTCATCGGCTGAAGCCCATGTATCTGTATGCGAATAGTAAATATAATTATGTATAATGAAAACAACAAGTTGCAATAAAATTCAAGTCAAAACAAATAAAAGGCGGTTTTTTTTTTACTCAGTGTTGCCAATTTTTTTCCCGTGTCAATGTTTTTCTCACACTGATAGCGGTTCTGCAAACGACTAAAATAAACTATATTCGCAATTTTTTATATTATTTATTCCTATTACTGTCATTCGGTCGTCGTTTTGAGGATGAAATAAAACTTATCATGTCTTTGTTATAACATAATGTGTACATACTATAGATAATATAACACTATAATTACTGGAAAAGTAAGTGAAGATATTTCTTTGATTGTTAGCTACACAATAATGGAATAATGGTTAATTTTACTACCCCTAAAGTAGGTTCACATGGAACATTTTTTTCAAAATCACGTTTTTCGATATTCACACTGGCGCTGCTCACTATATTTGTCATGCCGAACTATCTTTCCAAATCAACGTTTGTATCCAAAGTGGTTTCGGCATTTAAAAATAATCATAAGTGCCATAGGCTTCTTGAAAATAATAAAACAGCTTGCCAGTATCGTGTTAATATAATATTTTCTCGAGTCAAAGCTTTACCAGTGAATTTTATTATTTTCAACAATTTAAATTAGACTAACCAAAACAAAATCACCAGCTACAAACAGTCCGCCAGTTGCGGTGTCCATACCGACCAACCCGGGATTAGTGGAAATCTCAATAAGTTGACAACCCTGCTTTTCTACTATTTTTCCACTGGCCACAGATAACTAAAACGTGAAGACAATAACGTTTCGTTGTGTTTTTCAAATATGGTAGTTTTTGGTAGAAAGTGTTTTATAAATTGGTTTTTAATTTTTTAAGAAATCATTGTACTTTTTCATTTATAAGCAGTAGTAGACCATCAGTTGTCATTAAAACAATGTTATATTATTGTAAAATTATTCGCAAGCAAATAGTTCATATTTGATGAAACAAAACGCATATGTGAAAACGATTGGGTAAGATTTTGGTACCCTCCCTAGTCAATTTGGCAGAATTTGTTTCATTTTATTTACACAATTCCGATTATGGGAACCGAAATCGACTGGAGTTTGTTTAAATTCGGAATTGCTATCAGAAATTAAATGTGTTCCGCAATCAGGCCGCAGGTCTTCATTGGTAGCCGCTCTAGAACACTTTCTAGAATGATGAAGTCTAAATTTTTTATAATCCTTATTTCGGGATTCTTGCGCGTCTTCGGACAATTGTCCGATAGGTAAAATAGCATAATACTCCATGATTTTTTCGCCATGAATAAGTATTTTATGCACGGGGGAAGGCATATAATACCAGTTATAGTTATTTACGTACAGTTGGGCTGTACTATATGCGTATTCACCGAACTTTTTTGAATCAATAGCCATTCCAGATGACATAGTTTGTAGTATTATGTACATTCGTTTTATAAGTTCTACGTTTAGTCCTGTAATGTCTGCGGAGCAAGAGTAATTCTGAAAAAAATTCCGAGCTGTGTTTCCGTCATTACTATTTCCAGTGCCTTGTCGAGGTTTATCGACATGCAGTCCCATTTCTTCCCTAAATCGCTTTTGTACCAGTTTTTTCTTTTCGTCTTTGTTTTTTTTTTTATTTTCGGTTGTAGTAGCTGACCACTTTTCAAAAGACAAGTTATAAGAAATGTGTAAGATCATCTCCATACTCCCTAATCCAAGCATGTAGTGTTTACAGTCCGTATTGAAATGAACTTTCGTTCACATCTCTTGTCCTAACTGCCTCTAAGTTATTCATTTGCCGAGGAGTAGCACCACAAACTGTACAAGAAGCTTGAACGAGTTTCAGTTAAAACTTGTGCCACTTTACCATCAATCATGGTTAAAAATAGGTCATGAGTAATTTCGATTACCTCACCATTCTTATTTATCAGGGAAGGGGACAGATTTTGTTTCTGATTGTTGATATTAGCCACAACAGACGTGGTTTTTTTCAGGAGTTTCTTTGGCAAATTCTAACAGTATAGGTCTGCAATATCTTACAGATGAGCAAGTTTCATTCTTCCAAACGACAGTATTAGTTGTCTCATCTATGAGTCTAATGCGTACAAGTGAAGCAATAAAAAGGTTTGCATCTGATATTAAATCGCTTTCTTCGGGCAAAACTTGCTTGTATTCACTCTGCCCAGATGACCCGTCACAACCCCATTTACAGAATAGTTTCAACTTTCTTAAACCGTTTTTGTAAACTGAACCAATTAGTAATATACGTGCCACAGTATGATCCAACAAGTCTTGCAGATTGACTTTTGCACTTATGTTAGTAATGGTTATGCTCGAATCTGGTGGGTAACACATCTTCTTCGCTTCGAGTAAAGTTGGATAAGAAGGAAACACTGAGCAGTTTTTGTCCGCTAAACAAGTCGAAGTTTTCCATACTGTTCTTTGTTAAAGTCTAAGTCAATAAATGTCCGTAGTGCTTCTTCCTTTGTAAAAGGTGTAACGTCTTCAGGGTTCTCAGTTACGTATTTAAGAAAAAAAATATATCATTTCTTGATGCAGTTTGTATAATATTAACGATTGAGGCCTCCTCCGGCTCACCAATAGACCGTAATTCCTGAGCATATGCATTGAGCACACAGTCCAATCCGTACTCTTGTATCAATTCCATGTATTTTCTTTTTTTTTTGTTTTGTCTGAAGATGCTTCGTATGATTTTGAAGGTCTGCCAACACTACTTCCAGAGGAATTAGTGTCATTAACCGTGACTCGACACTATAGTGGAACACGAAATTGACCGTCTAACCGTTCTTACTTTCAAAGCGTTCTTTTCTTCGAGATGCATTTCTCCAGAGTTACATTTAGATACCAAGTTTCTTTGAATGTAGGAGACTACAGTAGCCATATCCTCTGGTAACAAATTGAATTTTTTTTGTAAGTACCCTTCTACATTATGCCCATTTATCTACAAATTGCACAACTCTCGTTTGCTACAAACAAATTCACCCATTTTTGAAATCAGTCAACTTCTGCGAATATTTGAAAATAAGTAATAACTGCTTTTTAGGGCAACTGAATATCTGACCAAGAACTGTGAATGTTTCAGGGTTCGCCTTCCTTTTATTGGCCAATGAAATAGTGGTATGTGCAAAAAGATAAGAAACTAATCATTTGCACTCTTCCCATAACCAACCTGTTTCAAATTCGACCCTAATAGATAATTGACCATATTTTATCAAGTAAGGTAGTCAAAACCACATAAAAACTATTAATAATACTCATCGCTGTATATCAATTTGACCTAAATAAGTAAAAAATAATTTTGCGGGAAATAAAACGATTTTGAAAAAATATATAATTTTATCTCACGATATGTTTTGATCCCGTGTCAGAAAAAGCGTAAGTATGCGCAAATTATTTTTTCCTTGTATATACTAATGTATAAAGATCTTAATACAACAAATATCTCGACAGCGGCAAGCAGCGGTAAAGGGTAAAAGTCTAGTTAAAAAAAAAATTGCACTAATAATATACCATCTTAAACTATATTGGTTAATTTTATTTTATTAAACCAATGTATATAATATTAATTAGTAAACGTTATGGGGACATTATAAGCATTCCAAAACTGTATAATACTTGTACATTTATGTCAAAAACTTTTGAGTAATATGGCGTTGAATCATAGTAACGTATTGCGTTTAAATTACGTTATTGAACATGAGTTAGCGTTGATGCCTATTTATATACATTATGGTTAACGAAAAAAAAATCGAAAAGAAAGCTTATTTATTAAACTATATTAATTTATTAATTTTATTCCATTATAACGACTTTCACGTAAAACAGTTTTGAGACGGCTTTGTATGGGGCTTTCCCACAGTGCGTCGGCCCGACAATCCGCTATTTATATCCCGAGCAGAACATTCGCGAACATTCGACACTGTGCCACAGTCCACACCTAGCGTAGAAGCTTCCAGGAACTTCCATTAAACAGCTGTTTACTGTTTAATCCCACTATTCGACAATAGATGGCGGTAGCGTCTACGTACAATTTCGTGTAGTACTTGCTACTCGATAACAGATGGCGTTAGCGTGTCGTTTCTAGTAATTTCGAACATTGCCCCATCCTTAGATGGAATTAGCTTGACGTTTCTAGACTTTTCAATCTACGTAACGTTGTCCCTTTCTGAGTTGGAGTTAGCACGATGTTTCTAAACTGTACGATTTACGTAACACTGCCCCCTCCTCAGACATGCTCGTCCCGAGCATCATTATTCCCGTAGTGTCGTGCCAATCGATCTAAATGAACAATTTTACGCGCAGTTCGCATACCCTTTTGTATTCGGTAAATGACGTCGTTGATCTTGGTCACAATTCGGTACGGCCCGTCCCATTTTGCCTATAGTTTAGAGGACTTTCCTTTGCTGCGCACTGGGTTATGCAACCACACTAGCGAACCTTCGTCGAAGCCAGTATTGTTCATCTTTCGGTCATAGCGAGTTTTCATTCTCTCGGACATCTGTTGGCCGGATTCTCTGACATGCTCATATACGTCATTCATCTTGTTGCGCAGATCATTTGCATAATCTGTTATACTGCGTGGTGAATCAGGGGGAATGCCGGTTATTAGATCAGCTGGTAACCTTAACTCCCTTCCAAAGTTCGCGTCCACCATTCCGTCAGATTGTGGGTGGTATGAAGTGGTTCTGGTTTTGTGAGTACCCATAACGCGACATGTTTCCTGAAACACTTGAGACTCAAAATTCCTTCCTTGATCGCTGTGGATTTCCAAGGGTACCCCAAACCGACAGAAGACTTCGTGGACTAATTTATCAGCGACTGTTGAAGTTTCTTGATTAAGGATGGCGAAGACTTTCGGCCACTTGGTGAAGTAATCCATGACAACCATGAAATATTTATTTCCACTTTCACTTTCGGGGAATGGCCCAGCGACATCTAGTGCTATTCGTTCCCAGGGGGCTCCTACGTTGTACACTTTCAGTGCACCCCTGCTGCGTGTGTGTGGTCCTTTTACCGCTGCACAACTGGTGCATCTGCGACACCAATCCTCCACATCCTGTCGACAATGGATCCAGTAAAACCTTTCTCGGATCTTTAACAAAGTCCTTCTTACTCCCATATGACCTCCTGAAGAACCATTGTGGTAGAGCTGTAAAACTTCTGGTACCTTCGTTTTTGGGACTACCATTTGCAGGTGACAGCTATTCCCTCGAGCATTTTCCCATTTTCGGCACAAGATACCATCCTGGATCACCAAGCTCTCCCACTGTGCCCAATAACATTTTGTGGTGGTACTCATCGCTGCAACATCACACCATTTCGGTTTGGGAGAATTAGTTTTAATCCACTCGAGAATTGGCCTGATATCTGTGTCACTTTGCTGAGCATGCTGTAGGGTTTCCTTCCATTCGTCACTAAGGTCCGTTCTTAGCATCCCAACAGGTACTGTTTCCTTAGCTTCTTGCCTGACACAATGCCTGCAGTCTTCAGGACAAGGTCTTCTTGATAAAGCGTCCGCGTTACCGTGAGACTTCCCACTACGATGTTCAATTGCGAAGTCATACTCTTGTAGCAGTTCAATCCATCTCGCCACTTGTCCTTCTGGATTCTTAAATTGCAACAACCACTTTAATGCAGCATGGTCAGTCTGCAGGTGGAGTTTACGTCCAAGCAAGTATTTGCTGAAATGTTGCAATGTCTTTACGACGGCAAGAAGTTCGCGTCCCGTGACACAATAATTTCTTTCTTGCTTTGATAAAGATTTGCTGAAGTAAGCTATCACAACTTCATAATCTCCTTTCCGTTGAGATAAAACACCGCCAATTCCAGTATTACTTGTGTCGGTGTCAACTATAAATTCATTTTCTGTGTCAGGGTAGCCTAAAATTGGGGTATTGCACAAACGTTCCTTTAAATCTCGAAATGCGATGTCAAAGTTCTCATCCCAACAGAATGGTCTCTTCTCCTCAGTAAGCTTGTGAAGAGGTTTGGCAATGTCAGCAAAATTCTTGACAAACCGTCGATAATACGAGCACAAACCCAAAAATGCCCTGATCTGCGTCTTGTCTTTCGGGACTGGCCATTCCTTGACGGCGACGATTTTCTCAGGATCTGTTTGCACTCCTTCCTTCGAAACCACGTGCCCCAAAAAGCTTACTTGCTGTCTGAAGAATGAGCACTTCTTTGGACTTAGCTTAAGATTGGCTCCTCGGATTTTTGATAGAACACGTTCCAGATTTCGAAGGTGGTCTTCGAATGTGCGGCCCACGATGATGATGTCATCTAAATAGACAAGGCAGGCGTCTCCAATTAGTCCAGTGAGAACTAGCTCCATTAGCCTTTCAAAAGTTGCAGGAGCATTGCACAGTCCGAATGGCATAACGTTAAACTGCCATAGTCCCTTTCCCGTAGAAAATGCAGTTTTCTTCTTGTCTTTAGGGTCTATTTCCACTTGCCAGTAGCCACTTTTTAGGTCTAACGTGGTGAACCACTTCATTCCTGACAGCGTGTCCAGTGTGTCGTCGATCCGGGGTAGTGGATAGCTGTCTTTCTTAGTAACGTCATTCAATCGACGATAGTCTACACAAAACCGCATGCTGCCATCTTTCTTTTTCACCAGGACCACAGGAGAACACCATGGACTAGACGAAGGCTCTATAACTCCATCCTTTACCATTCCTTTAATCATGTTATCGACCTCCTTTTCTCTTGCCACTGGTAGTCTTCTTGGTCGTTGTCGTATTGTTAACTCGTTTCCGGTATTAATTTTGTGTTGAACTAATCCAGTCTTCCCTATGTCAGCATCATTTCTGGAGAATATGTCTGCATACTGAAGTAGCATTTTCCTAGTTCAGTTCAGTTTATTTATTTGTTAACATAGGTAATAAATTTACAGATCTTGTGTTGATAATGAGAGCGCTACGTTATGCCAGGAGGCGTACAAATATAGTGTGCAAATCTAGATGACAATAGCAAATTATTATTAACTAAAAATATTTGAAAATCGTGCATTATATTGGTATCAAAATAGAAAAGTAATCAAACAAATAGTGAATACTCTAATCATATCAGACCTAAATGAGGAATTATTAAAAACGTTTAAATTCGTATGTCAAAATAAAAAATGTCAAAATAATTAAAAAGTCCAAATAATTAAAATGTCAAAATAATTAAAATGTCACAGTAATTTAATCTCAATATTAATCATTCTAAATTAATTCGTCATTTAAGTATATAGTATAATAACATTTATCAATTAAGAACAATTTCATTTTTTTCTTAAATTGTATAAAATTTAGTTCTTTTATGGCGTCTGGAATTTTATTATAAATGTGAGGAGCCATACCCAAGACACTTTTTTTTGCTAATGTAGTTTTACATTTATAATTACTCAAAGAATTTTTATACTGACTGCGAATCGGAACATTTCGTACCATTGTCATTTTTTCAAAAAGGTTGGGATTCGATTTCTAATATGTATATCGCCGGTAGCGTAAGTATTTTCAATGTTTTAAAATACGGTGCACAGCTATCATCTGTTTTCAGACCACACATGGCTCTAATGCACCTTTTTTGTGCCTTGAACAGTAATCCCTTATCTGTGGAATTACCCCAAAAAATTATACCGTATCGTAATAGTGAGGCTACTAGACCATGATAGGCAACAAGTAACGCGTCTGTATTTACTTTTCTAGCCAATTGAAAAAGTGCATAAGCCGATTTATTTATTTTTTTACACAGCTGTTCTATATGAGCCTTCCAATTAAGGTTATGGTCAATATGGATACCCAGAAACACACTTACTGCTACTTCTTCTATTTCGTTGCCATTATAATTGACACACATTTTTGGAGATTCAATTCTTTGGTGGAAATGCATTACTTTGGTTTTTTTGAGGTTGATTATTAAATTATTCATATTAAGCCAATTAATTATGTCAGTAAGGGTATTATTAATGTCAAATTGATAAGTTTTTAAGTCTTTACATTTTACTATGGCAGTGCTATCGTCTGCAAACAAAATCATTTTTTGTTCTGTCACTTTTGGCAAATCATTTATGTAAATGAGAAATAAGGGTGGCCCAAGCACGCTACCTTGAGGCACTCCATATTTTATGCTCCTAAAATTCGACACATACGTTCGTTCCGTTTTAGTTTTTGCGCATACTCTAGTAATTTCCGTACATTGCAATCTATTACTTAGATATGATTCTAGTAATTTTGTGATCAACATAGTCAAAGGCTTTGGTCATGTCTGTGTAAATAGCGCATATGGGAATCTTTTTATCAACAGCAGACATAACATTATTTAAATGATCGAAAATGGCCATATTAATTGTTTTATTTCTCCGAAAACTGTTTTGTTCTTTGCAGAAAATATTATATTTATGGAGGTATTGGTATAACGAATTATAAATAACTTTTGCAAAGATTTTGGAAAATACAGGAATTTTGGCTATTGGTCGGTAATTCTTTATTTGCGTTTTATCTTCTTTTTTGTGGAGCGGTTTTATGATGACTTTTTTCAAGCCTTCGGGATAGATGCCCTCCGTAACACCAATATTGATAATATGTGCTAGAGCAGGTGCTATGATCTCAATTACATATTTAATTACTTTTGTAGATATACCGTCAATACCTACAGTACTAGTATTTTTAAGAGTCTTTGTGGCTATAATAATATCGGAGCTTACAACAGGCTGCATAAACATTGATTGCATGTTCAAATTATCTAACTTATTGTTTATTTTAATGTCATTTTTTATATTATTCTCAATGTCATCAATAAAGTAGTCATTAAAAGCATTCGCTATGTCATCCGGGTTTATGTAAGTCAAATTCCCTGTTTTTACCGTCAGTATCTGTTCTTTAGGTTGGTTAGTTTTAGATCTATTGACTATCTGCCATGTGGCTTTGGATTTATTTTGCGAGTTGTTTATGAAGTAGTTATTTTGTGCCTTCTGAGTCAGTCTAACAATTTTTTTATACTGCGTAGTGTATTTCTTCAAGTCACTTTTAGCTTTTTTTGTTGGGTGTAATCTGTAAGCCCACAATAACTGTCTCTGTTTCTTACTACATGTTTTTATGCCATGAGAAATCCATTTAACCTGTTTGTTAGTGTTTATAGTTATATTTTTTTCTGGAAAACAGAGATTGTAAAACAGTGAGAAAATATCAGAGAAGGTGTTATAGGCTACATTAACATCATTACTTTCGTAGACTTCTTGAAAAGATAAATTTTGTAAACATGATTTAAATTTATCAAAGTTTTCTTTGGTGTAATCTTTTTTCACGGTTTTCCAAAACTTTAAGCAATACGTTTTATTGACACGAATTTTAAGTATTTGTGATGTGTGATCCGACAACATGAGGTCAATTATTTCCGTTTTCCATCCTTTTCTTAGATTATGTGCAAAGTTATCAATGCATGTTTTACTATGAGGCCTAGTAGGCTGATTTAGAGCTAATGTCAAGTTATAGTTTAGTAGGAAGTGTTCCAAATCCAGAGTAATCTTATTCCTTAACAGTACATTAATGTTCAGATCACCGCACAAAACAATTTTTTTATTCGATAATTTACAAACTTTTTTTAATACAATGTCAAGTTTTTCATAAAATGTCAAGTAATTATATTTTGGTACTCTATACACACAAATAATAATAATTGAATAGGATGTCAATTCTACAGCACATATTTCAAACACGCCTGATACAGACTGTTTTGCAACCTCTGGTAGTTCCCTGTACTGGTGACCCTGTCTTACAAGAACACAAGTTCCTCCCCGATTTGTACTTCGTGAAAAAAGAGCGGCTAGGTGGAAATTCTGAATGTGCAATATACTCTCATGTCCAGATGTTATGAAATGCTCTGTTAAACAGAGTACATCTATAGTTGTCCCTTGATTTTTCAAGTTTTCTAATTGTACAGTTAACAAGTCTGATTTGTTTAACAATCCAGCAATGTTTTGATGCATCACATTAATACTATTGAAGAAAAAACTGTCCCGGGTCTTCTGATTCAGCTACTGTCATCATTTGGTTGTCAAGTTGGTGAAAGTCAGTTTTTGATAATTGTATGTCCATAATCATTTTGAAAACATCCTTAAAAATCGATTGCATTCCAGAGTAATTTATTACACCCGTGCGTTTGTTGAACATAGAGTCGTCATACTTCAGATTCATGTTGCTGTCAAGAAAGTATGCGTGTCCATGAGTGATAGTATCTAAATATAGTAAATTATTAAAGTTTTCCACTCTTGAATTAAATATGTATATAGTTGTTTGTGAAGAATTTATATGTCGGAGTGCAGATAATTATATTAGTATTCGGGACTTCTTGCAACATTTGCCTAATTAGTAAAATACTATCAAAATATTTATTTGTTATTTTAAAGTCTTCTCCACCTATCAATATAATACAGAAGTCCTGTAGAGTAGAACTTTGACAACTTTTCTTTGATTCCTTTTAACAGAAGTTCCATAGTCCCATGAGGCGTGATGTAATGGCAGAGTTCATGATTGTCAAAAGTATTTTCTGCAATGTTAAGCAATTTATTTTTGTTATCTGTGCTTAATATGCAAATTTTTTTACGCCCCAACTGGTTTTCCTCTGCATTATTTCTGCATTGGTTTATTTGCGGTGAAGGTTTATCGATTGTAGGGTTTATGCATTGGTTTTTTACTGGAGTTTTTTTACTTTCCTCAAGCTTCATTGTTTCTGTTTGCGTGTGTTTTATGATTTTTTTTCAAATGTTTTACCTTTTTTGTGCTAGGTGATTTTAGTTTAGTTGGGCTGTATGTGACTTTCTTGTACAGTTCATTTTGTTTGGTCAAATTTATATTAATTGTTTTGATATTATTATTTTCTAAAGTCAATTCTTCTATTTCTAAATGAGCGCTCTGCAGGTCAAGTGTGAGCTTAGTAATTTGATTTCGCAGGCTTTTTATTTCATCATCATCATCGTTGGACAACTCCGGTACACTAGTGACTGTCTCATTTAACGTTGAACGTGTAGCAGCTACATCACTGTCGTTCAACATTGACTCCGATTTAGTCCTAGTACGGCGAAAAGTAATATTTTCAAGGAAATTCATATTGAATATGGTCGACTTTATTTTTATCTTAAAAACATGGAAAAAGAACTGCAAGTACTTAGAATTGAACTTGCTCACCCATGCGTAGCGATGTATCACTTGCGGCCGCTAAACCATACATGTATTTCGTTTCAATTTCGAAATAGTGGTTAGCGTTCGTCTTCGTTGATCTATTGGTCACAGCGACATCTGTTGATTACTGTTAAATGCAGTACATAAGTACAAGGTCACACGCACTCTGCGGTATGAACAGTAATAATCGAAGTCCAAATCTTCGTAGATAGTACACGACAGGTGCGTGGGATGGCGCTGTTACTAATTACATTGCACGATCATAGGATTGATTTTGTTTTGAATGACACAACCGTTATGTATTTTTCACTTTTTGTTTTTGCGAACGCAATACTTCTTGCAAATTGTTTATTAGTGTTATAACAGTTCGGGAACAAGTATTTAAGAGCGATGTTCACACAAAAAAACTAATCACATTGTTATTTACACTGTTGATTCGTACTGTCATTTTTCACTGTGTTATTTTCACTTTTGTAGCAGTTTAGCACATTGTTATTATTATAGTCCGTGCGTCTTAGTTGTACTATTGATTTGAATCACTTTTTATTTAGAAATAATCACTTTTATTATTTATTAAACATAAAAAAATCACAGAGCCGATGCTGATAGTTATTAGCTTCTACCCGCTATTCACATTGACCAAGCCATCTCTCTTTCTTCTTCTGATAAATCTTTACGACAGTCTTCCAAAAGATTTAACACGTTAAATCTGGCAGTTTGGGTGTTATTTTGAGAAGGCTGATATTGACATTCACGCATCCAAGCTACTTCCCCACAGTAACCCATCAACGTACCCTTCTTGATCACTTGCTTCTTTTCACTTGGGTTCAGTATGCGTACGGCTGCAACGTCGATTGCCTTTACCAAAGTCCGCGCAATTTTCCATGGAAGGTTTTCATCCAATCCTTCAATGAGAATACATCGGTTTTTCTGCCCAGAATTATGTGGAAGACTAACTGGAACTATTGTTTCCGATCGGGGAGGAAGAACCATCTTCTTCAAGCAGTACACTTTACCTGATGGTGCACCTTCCATGAAGACTTCTTCGGACCCACATTTGAGGACTCCTTGATTAACGTCAATCTCACAACAGTGCTGTCGCATGAAGTCCAAACCTAGGATGCAGTCGTCTACTATGTCAGCCATGATGACCTTATGCCGGTAGATTGTGTTACCCAGTTTTAAATCCACCTCCTTCTCACCACGGAACGGTTATGTGCTGACCGGTAGCTGTTACTAAAGGAGATGTTCCAAAATGTATGGAGCCTGGGCCAGGTCCTTGTACACTATACTTAAAAATAGGGAAATTCATTTAAAGCAGTTCTCAACTGTCCAATTACTTTAAAATGGCTTGGTTTGCTGGTAAACACAAGAAATTACACTTGAAATTGCAACACACAACAAAAACCCGTCATGGCGGTAAGCTGTCATTTTGATTGATTAATGACGTTTGACATGTTTATTTCTGTGGAGGTTGAAGGTTGACTCCCGGTCCCGACTATTAGTATTAGCCGCTTTGTTGGCTTTGTGGTTGAAAATGTGGAATACTAAACAAAAGACGGTACCAGCAGCTGTGAAAATGTAATACGGACCAAGCAAAGACCACAATAGTATGGGACCATGCGACGATGGCGATTGAGTGTCACTAGGGCCGAAATATCTTGCAGTCTAAACAGAAGCGCTACGAACTTTCGCGCATGTTCTCTCACGTCGCCTCATGTCACCTTTGGTTCCTAAAAAATGTTAGGTACTGCGCAGCCTTCTTTGCGAAGTTCGGACTCGCCAAGATAAATCGGCCGTGCTGTACTCTTACTCTCTCTGTGAAAGTCTCAAATGACTAACGTACCTAGTGATTCTCTTTGATGATTGTAAATAAATAAAGACCCGCCCCGGTGCGTTGACTAATCTGGATTATTCAGAATGATTTTTTTATTGCCTATTTGATAACCATAAAAATAAAACCTAACCATAATCCATAGAGCAGTATTTGAGGAGAACTTCGACAGAAGTAATGTAGCAATCTTTTGATTTCAACTATCTAGATACAAAAGAGATTAAAAGTAGACTTCAAATATATCATGTGTGGGTAACACAAATATATTACTAATGTAAACAAAGACATGTAGGTACCTACTAAATAAAACAGCAATTTATGTTTTATATCCATTTATTTACTATTTATTCATTTTATAAATCTTCTCTCACTAATATGTCATCCAGAAATGAAGCTGGTGCTGCAATAGTCACCTGATGCCGAGCCCAATCCAAAAACCAAACAATGGTCATAGTATGCGCACAGTAACCTACTGTTCGCTGTCCAGAGATACAGCTGTAGTAATAACTAATTATTTTTTCATCCCATCTTGTTCCTTGTCTCGCCATCAGTATGTAAGTGTTAATAAGTTCTCCCTGAATGATTGCGAGACTTTATACTTAATACAGGGTTCTGTAGAGATGAGGTTGCTTGCGATACTACTTCCAGGTGCTCAGATATTTCTACCTGTAATGACCCACGTTGTCTCACATGTTCGCCATAATAACTTCGTTGTTTTATCATTTGATAAATGTCCAACGCAAATATTATTAGATTTGACATGGTAATTTCAGGAAAAATATCAACTCTGGAGGGTGAGCTCATCAATGTTTCCAGCTCTTTGCACATTTCTGCGTGCAGAGACCCAACATGCATAACATACAAGGCTACCTGATGGAATCTGGGGAAAACAAAAAAATAATATTATTAATGACTAGCTTCTGCCCGCGACTTCGTCCGCGTCAAAGTTTTGCTCCCCTGACCCTTCCCGTCGCATCGATTTGCCTGCTAGTTTTCGTCCATTTTTCGTTGCTGCTCGCTCCTTTTGAGTTATAGTGAGTCAACCTTAAAAGATAGACATATGCTCTCGCGGACTTTTTTTTAGAACTTTTTAAGAGGAACAATTCCGTTATACATTATTTTTGCGTTACTTTAACCGTTTACGCAGCGCACGCAACGGAAACTCTTAAAAGGAATAAATTTTCCCCGTTTTTGCAACATTTTTCATTACTGCTCCGCTCCTCTTAGTTGTAGCGTGATGTTATATAGCCTATAGCCTCCCACGATAAATAGGCTACCCAACACAAAAAGAATTTTTCAATTCGGACCCGTAGTTCCTGAGATTAGCGCGTTCAATCAAACAAACAAACAAACTCTTCAGCTTTATAATATTAGTATAGATTTATCCATAATCAATTAATTCAGTAGTATTGCTAACTATAAATAAACCTAAAAAAAATAAAGACGAGATTCTACCTCTCTGGGATAAATTCTTGTGATAATTTCATCCCGCTCAGGTCCTTCTGGTATTGAGTGCCTCCGTCTTCGGTTAAGAGAGCAAAAGCACCATACACAAGTATTCAAAACTGCTGAGGAAGCACTTTCTTCACTAATTACTTCATCTTGTTGCTGCAGAATGCTTCTTGCTTGAACCAACATGAATAACATACTAGGCTACCATCCAGTATCTATAAAAAAAATACTGTATTAATGAATGACAATAATAACTATTAAATAAATTATCAATTATTTATTTGTCCTGTGGACCCCTAGAGTATCATCAAGTCAATGTAGGTAACCTAATACTTACGTCTCGTGGTGAAATTCTCTCAGAGATCAGGTGCCTTTCAGGGCCATCTGGAAGGGCGTGAGCACGCCTCATATGCAAAGAGCGCCGACACCATACACAAACATTTGTATCACAAGCATGCTGAAGCTCATACTCTTCATGAGGAGGAGAAGACATGTGATATGTAATAGTGTCAGCTGAAACAGGAACAGACATTTTGTGCATTATGTCCGCAAAACAATTTGTACACATGGTACCATTTTCATCCACCTAAAAAGGAATATTAATTCTGTAATTATTTCTAATTCGGGCCATATAAAAAAACAGTAATTCTAAACAATTGAAGTTCTCACCTCATGGCGAAGGTCGTTTTCAATTATAGAAATGATGTCAGGACCCATATAACCAAATGTATAATATTGGACATCTTCATTAATTCAGAGGAACATAAAGCACAGGACACCATTGTCATATCACCTAAAACAAATAATTGTCGTAAGTATAATAATATTAGCTAGGTCCAATACTGATGTGCCTAGGTATGATCGTGGCCACAAATTGCAGTCCTTACTAGAGAAGGCCTAACTTTTGTCTGTATGTAGGTAAGCCATGCGAGTCGAATTATTTCTCTGAATTAGGACTGCACATAACAACGCAATGATACTACAAAAATATCTTGGCACGTGGAAATTATAGTATGTGTACAATAGTAATTGAAAAGTAAATTGTTTACCTGATGATGAAATGATGAATCAGTTGATTTTAAATCGAAACGCAGTCCAAACCAGACGAGAAAGTCGAAGTCCTTACAATACAAGCCGAGTGACTGACACTGTTGTGACAGCTGACAGTTCTCTTTCAATGATCAATGGTTGATCTATGGTTTACTGTCATTGCTTTTAAGCACAGAGTAACTAAATCGGTGAGACGCCATGTTGAAAATCCATAAAAATAATTGATAAATATCAATTGACTACCACAACAGTATACGTTTAATTGAATTATCTGTATTTTTCCCGAATTCCACGGATTTTTCTCTTTTTTTTGAGTTACTGTACACAGACCTGGCCCATTTTGAAACATCTCCTTTACGCCGTCATGCTTACCGAAGAATTCCCCAAGAAAACGATTTGCTTTTTGGGAACTGACAACCGTGCGAGAAGCTTCAGTATCCAATGTCAGCTTACATGGTCTTCCGTTCACTTCACCTTTTATGACTAGGGTGTTCCCATCATGGGCTTGTGAAACTGAAATTCTTGGGGCTATTTTAACACCACCCAGCACCCGCCCCGCAATTCTGGCGTTTATTAGTTTTCCTGCTACTGGGCGGCGACCTCAGCCGCCCTTCTTTCCTGGGTCTGGTCTTCGTTAGCTGTGCTTCGCTTCGGGCAACTTGACCGAAGGTGGCCTTTTTCTCCGCAAGCGTAGCATCTAGGGCTGTACCTAACACGGTCACGAACAGATGACGCCGCAACCTCCCTGATGCGATGGCCTCGATGATCATGCCTCACTGCCTCCACCTCCAACGCATGGGCCAAGGCGTCCTTGAGTGTCTCGTGGTGTCCAAGTCTTACAGCAGCCCTTACTTCCAGGTCCCGTATGCCATCTATGAATGCTTGAGTCAGAGTCCCTTCGATGAGTGCAGGCGCAGACTGGTACGCTTTTCGAACCAGGTTTTCGATTTCTAGGGCCCACTGCTGCAGGTTTTCACCACTGCGCTGCACACGATCCTTCAACTGCGCACGAAAAACGTGCTCCAGGTGCGCGTCACCGTATCTGGCCTCTAACGCCTCAACGAGCTGCTCATAGGTAACATTTTTGCCGAGAGCCTCTAACACGGTTAAGGCCTGGTCGCGAAGGGCCAAAGTAAGCGTGGTCATGGCCTGCCCTTTTGTCCATCCATTTGCATTCATGACAGCTTCGAACTGGATTTTATATGCTGACCAGGAAGATGTTCCATCGAAGGGTGGCACTTTAAATCCACGTGTGGAGGGTGCAGCTACCACAGCAGCCGCAGTCCCGTCTCCAGCCTTCAGATTTCCAAACGCTTTTCTCATATCAGCGATCTGGGTTTCGGCCTCTGAGATACGATTCTCATGTAGCTGAACCGTCTCCTTCATGGCTTTGATGTCTTTGCCAAATGTCGCGTGTAGATCTTTCAAGAGGAGAACCTGCTCCTCTTGCCGGCGAGTCTGTTCTTCCTGTCGGCGGGCCTGTTACTCTTTGACCTGCTGCAGCTGTTCCTGCAGGCAACGGGTCTGTTCTTCCTGTCGGCGGGCCTGTTCTTCCTGTCGACGGGCCTGCTCCTGTAGCATCGCCATTAGAGCAGAAAGATCAATAGCTGGTGATGCTGTAGGAACACCAGTCACTTCGGAAACTGGCTCCGTCGTCGGCTGATTACCACCAGGTGTCTGTCTAGAAGAACCTTCAAACCGCCGCTGATCCACCTCTTGCTGGCGCTGACTCCTGGTACGAATACCTTCCGTGTCCTCCTTCGGTAAAACTGGCATAATTTATCCCACTTCTGACACCAAATGTTACGAGCTGACGTTCGGGATAAATTAATTTAAACAATATACCGAAACACACAAACTGTTTAATTGAATAAACACAAATATCGCAACCACAAGAAACGTCACTTGGAATCACTTGTTTCGCTTGTACTGTATCGCTTGATTCGTATTCGAGGACTTCCGAAATCGAACTGCCCGTCGGCCCGACAATCCGCTATTTATATCCCGAACAGAACATTCGCGAACATTCGACACTGTGCCATAGTCCACACGTAGCGTAGAAGCTTCCAGGAACTTCCATTAAACAGCTGTTTACTGTTTAAGAGCCATTTTACATTTTTGCGCGAATATCTAAGATTTTAGTCGCCTTATTTACCTCTCATCTCATCATTATAAATACTCTGGCATTGACGAATACATGTAAAAAATAGATCAATCTTTTGTTTTGTCACTTTTAGTAGCACATTTACAAAAACTTATTTGTATACTTTGTAGTAATTAATCTCCCACAACTAGTTTTCTTAAAAATCAGCGCAGGGTCCATTTCAGACTCCTATTTCCATCATTAATGTGTAGAAATTTGAGTAAAAAAAATACACAAAACAACAGACATATAATCTAGTTGTTACATTTAGTACAAGAATATTGATTTTTAATAACATTAATTAGTAAAAAAATAAAGTCATGGCAATTTTTACGATTTATTCGCAAGTTTATCGCGTTTTTTTGGTTTGAATAAAGCATAATTACATTAAAAAAATCATGTCAATATAAAGTATGCTCTATAACAAATCGAATTCTCAAGTTTTATTTAAATCTGTTTATTTAATTAGACATAATATCATTTTTGAAATCACTCTAAATTAGAATAAATAACGATGCACAAGCGGGCAGCGTTTAGTACGGCGCAAGCGCCCAACGGGGAAGGACCTGTGCCATTTTTTCCCGCGTCTCAGTTTACGGGTACTCGTATCGTGAACGCAAAAATATACTACGACTACAACATTTTGCTACTCTTCGCATTTTATTTTTTTTTTGTATAAGAGTTTCGTTTATTATCAAGTAAAGCATTATTTTAATAGATTGTAGAAAAATTTTGACTAAAATAATTTATTTATTTATAAGGTGTGGAGTAAAACTAGTGGTCATGAACAAAAATTCACACCAACGGCAACGCCTCGCCTCACGTGCAAAAATAGTACTATATTTTTTTTTCTTTTGCTTATATCTCGAAAATGGCGTGTCCTATCGCAAAAATAATGAAATTTTCGACCCCCTTTATAAAACCCCACACATTTAAATCTCAACACTTGGGTAATATTTTTTTTTATTTTTCAAACAAAAATGAAAAATTCCATACAAAACACGTCCAGGATGCCCCCTTGCGCGCCTTCCTATCTCAGCAAGTTCATTGCGTAGCGCACAAGTACTAAGTTGCGAAGCCAAAAGAAAAAATCGGCCAAGTGCGAGTCGGACTCGCGCACCGAGGGTTCCGTACAAACCTGTAGGTATCCTCGATTTATGCATAAGGTTTATGTTTATGAAATTAAATGTTTTATTCTGTGAACTGCATTAAGATTTTTACACTAAAATAGAAAACAAAAACAATAAATTTTTGGGTTCCCCACAATTAGAACTGAAACTCAAAAAAAAATTTCATCAAATCCATACGTGTGGGGTATCTATGAATAGGTCTTCAAAAAATGTATTGAGGTTTCTAAAATATTTTTTTTCTAAACTGAATAATTTTCGCGAGAAACACTTCCAAAGTGGTAAAATGTGTGTCCCCCTCCCGTAACTTCTAAAATAAGAGAATGATAAATCTAAAAAAAATATATGATGTACATAACTATATAAACTTCCACCGAAAATTGGTTTGAACGAGATCCAGTAAGTGGTTTTTTTTTTAATACGTCATAAACCGTAAACCGCAATTTACCTTTAATTCAATCAACTCAAATATAAAAAAAAAACATTTGATTTCATAAACATAAACCTTATGCATAAACCGAGGATACCTACAGGTTTGTACGGAACCCTCGGTGCGCGAGTCCGACTCGCACTTGGCCGGTTTTTTTATTAGTCTAGAAATCTTTATTAGACTGGATAAATAAAAATAAATATTTTCATAAATATCTAAATACAGCATTATAATTCTAACGGCTCAAGATTGTTTAGACCGGCTCGACACTCGCGTTACACTGTTTGTATTGTGCATGTGTGGATAGCTACGCACACATACATAAGATTGCCGTCTTTTACCTAAACTCGAGCGTTCAAATTTTGTGAGAGGGCTCTTAATCCCACTATTCGACAATAGATGGCGGTAGCGTCTACGTACAATTTCGTGTACTTGCTACTTGTTTAGTCCCGTTCGATTTGTTTACTCTATGCGCCTAACGGAACGCGCCCGAACGGAGTGACATCTGACTTGTCAGTTTTGACTTTGACACTTGACACTTCTCTTGGATTTTGTTCTTGAAAAGGGAAGCCGGTCCAAATTGCGCGTGCGACCTTTTTGTAAAGTAATCCCTTAGAACCGGTCTTTTGGTGGACAATAGGTCATGACTCAATTGTATTGATTGTAAATAAGCCCCCTTTGATGTAATAATACGGGTTTTGTTTGTTGGAAATACCTGTGTTAGTTTGAAGGTTAAGTGAAAGTGACCTTGAAGCCGCGTGCCATGAAAACATCTGGCGGATTGTTGCGGATTGTTCCTGAGAATACTTGCTCCTAACGTCACAACACGATACATATACACTCACTTACATACATAACTCCAGGTAGGCACCAGAGCAGGTGTTCGTCTACCGCTCGCGTTCTTTTGTTGTATTGTAAGTGTTTGATTTGATTGTCTGCTCCGCGTACGGCGGACTAGTTTCGCTCGCCACTCTTGTCTCTAGAGCCCCACGATTATCACGCTTCCACATAATAATTAAAAACCTTATGGGGGCCTAGCCTGGCAGCGAACACTACTCGATAACAGATGGCGTTAGCGTGTCGTTTCTAGTAATTTCGAACACTGCCCCATCCTTAGATGGAATTAGCTTGACGTTTCTAGACTTTTAGATCTACGTAACGTTGTCCCTTTCTGAGATGGAGTTAGCACGATGTTTCTAGACTTTAGGATTTACGTAATAATATTATTAATAAATAATTCGTAAAATAGGTTAAAGATTAAATAATTGTGACTAGCTTTTACCCGCGTATTATACATATAAACCTTCTTCTTGAATCACTCGTCTATTGATGAAAATTGCATTAAAATCCGCTGCTTTAGTTAAAAAGATCCAAGCGTACAAACGCAGGAGGCGACATTGTTTTATACTATGTAGAGATTAAACAAGAATGTATTGAACTACTTCAAAGTTTTGATAGTATTTTGATTAATTCAACGTAACCGAAACCACATTATTGTTAATAAAACGGGAGTCAGATGTTGTAGGCGGGGGTGACGGTGTTCCCTTGACGAAAGAGTGAAATTAAACCAGTCAGAATGTCGTAATAATTGAGTTATATTTGGTACACAGAAATTAAACAGAAATCACACAAATGGTTGTAAAAATAGTACACAGCACACAATATAAAATACAATCAGAATAAGCAGTACACACAATTAAATCCTAGCTACATTATACTTGAAGACTGGCTAACTAGATATGGTGTACATCGCGACTAAGCAGTGGACAGCGTAGCCACTTACCTACTGCACAAACACTACGTGGTAACTTGATGATTCGCGTAAACTTGTAAAAATACTAATCCAAAAATAGACGCTCGGCCCTTATATAACTTTTGTTGCCTACTGCAAGTAGCGTATACATTTCTTTACTTTTTAGCCGCTCCGCCAATTGAGAGCGAGAAAAATGGACTTTCCCAAAGGGACAGGTTTCGACTTGTCGAGAATTTCAAAACACGTGTAAGCGAGTTCAAGGTCTCTGATTTCTTATTGGATTAACAAGACTTCTTATTGGACTATCTATATGGCATCTTAGTGGAACATACGCTACTTTCACAATTATGTACGAACTACATAAGATATTTTAGGTATATTCATACCTAATTACAGCTAATTAGTGCTTTACAATCAATGAGTTAGGTAACCGCAGGCTAATTAGTGTTAAACAAACATGACACAGGCATTACAGACTAATTTTATTAGACTCCAACAAGTTATTTTTACAGGTAATTACAGGTTAATTAGCATTTAAAAGGTTAAGACAATGGTAATACACGTGATTATAAACATGCATTGGTATTTATGTAAGTATCTTCATGGAAATCTACTACTTTTATTAAATAACACTATAGGTATTTGTTTAGGTATTTTACAGAGGCTATAACCGAGTTACCTTATACAATAGCGAGGAGATGTTAGTGTTAAAAGTTAGCTAGTCTCATTGGGCTTCGCCCACAACAACAAAGAAACATAGGTAAATATTAACTATAGCTTGTTTTATTGGGCTTCGCCTACAATTATATTGTATAATAATACATATATTAAACTAGTACTAATCTTGACTTTTTTTTGTCTACTTACAGAGCTAGAACTGAAAAATTTACACCATAACTATCTAGTTGAAACAAATACACCAACAAAGTATTATGAATCAGATTCAGATGATGATATACCTTTAATGAAGTTTAAAACTGAAGTGGTAGAAGAAGAAGTATGTAAGAGGAAACAAGAAGCCAGCGAGACTAAAAGTAAGTTTTAGATAATTAATCTATAGACAAGCAGACAGGCCAATGGTTCTCCTAATAGGATGTTTTTACCTAACAGCTTCTGCCAGAGTCCCATTGCAGTTGATTCGCACTTGAAGTGCACGAACAAACTAGGATCTATAGTTAAAACTATCTTGACTTTCGCTTTTGCGTTATTGGGATCGCCTCCGGTCGTGATGCAATTTTCCATATCTTCTAATATGAGGTAGTTCTCCACAGCAAACGCCCAATCTTCATAGTTTTCTCTACCTCTCAGCCTTGCAATACTTGCAATGAGATTTGACGACATTTTTTGCACTATATGTCCACCAAAAAATACTTTTACTTGCGTGAGCGGTCCATAACCTATAGTGAAACACAAGATGGTTGGACAACAACTGAGCGTTTTTATTTAAAAACTAGCTTCTGCCCGTGACTTCGTCCGCGTCAAATATTTGCTCCCCTGACCCCGTCGCATCGCAGCCTGCCAGTATTCGTCTTTTTTTTGTTGCTGCTCCGCTCCTTTTGATCGTAGCGTGATGTTATATAGCCATATTTTATAGCCTTCCTCAATAAATAGGCTCCCTGACTCAAAAAGATTTTTTCAATTCGAACCAGTAGTTCCAGAGATTAGCGTGTTCCACCCCCCATTTTAGGGAAGTGGGGGGTTAGAAAGAGACAAATAGTAGCCTATGTCACTCTCTACCCCTTCAACTATCTCCCCTTAAAAAATCACGTCAATTCGTCGCTCCGTTTTGCCGTGAAAGATGGACAAACAGACATACACACTTTCGCATTTATAATATTAGTATGGATGACATAAGAAAAAAACATGGTCATGCCGCTGCAGCTGGCCAGACACATTTTGTTATTCATTCTAACAGGGTGTAGCTGCATACATGTGCAAATGTTGAATTCCATCCATAGGAATGTGAAACCTGATCTATCAATATGTGAGGCTGTTATACTTATCTGTAAGTGTAATGATGAACTAGGACCGTTGTAGTTATAATTTCTAATAACAAAACCATAGCTAGCAGGACAACTAGTCCTATAAGCAGCACTCATCGACAAGTATAACGCTAAGGTCATTACCCCCTCGCTGGTTTTGTGCCCCGACGCTACCACAAGCAGTGACAACTAGGTAGCATGATTGTAACAATCACGTATGCGGGTCTATTCCGCGTGCGGTAACCAATCCGCATGGCACTCAATAGGTTAAGCATTAATAACTCATCATCACATCTGTATCACCGTCGGTCAGGAACAGAGGTGTATGTATGTACACCTACATCGCCGATTGTAGGTATGATGAATAATACACTTAACTGCCGCGATATCACATGATTATAATTAGTTCTCGGGAGTGGCTTATTCCGATCGGATCACACAATGCAATTATTCCACTTCGTGAGATTCTATAGGAATGTTGATAAAATTATATTTTGTGCCAAACCAATCCCAGTATGATCCATGCTGTGAAATTTATTTATTTCATGAACAATTTTTACCTTTTGTTGAAATGTATTACAGTATAATACTAAAATAACAGGAAGATCTTAACTATATACTAAGATTATTTTGTTTTACTGAATTACAAACAAAAACAAAACTTGTGAGGTGTCAAGGGACACCCGGATGGAACGAAGTTCCTTTCCAGGATTCATTATTGTTATTATTTTTTATTATTTATTATGTACAAAAAACCTGTATACACTCAACAAAAATATTCTCCCTCTCTCTCTCCCTCTCTCTCCCTCTATCTCCCTCCCTCGCTCTCTCTCTCTCCCGCTCTCCCTCTCCCTCTTTCTCCTCCCCCTCTCTACCCCTCTTTCTCCCTCTCTCTCACCCCTCTCGCTCGCTCTCTCTCCCTCCCTCTCGCTCTCTCTCCCTCCCTCTCTCCCTCTCTCTCCTTCTCTATCGCCATCTCTCCCTCCCTCTCTCTCTCTCCTCCTCCCTTCCTCCCTTTCTCTCTCTCTCCGTTCCAAAACAAAATATATACAGTCTAATTGAGAAACCTCCTTTTTTAAGTCGGTTAAAAAGTATCGTTACAACTTTTTCTCTTAATTCCGTCTCTAGCCCCCTTTCGCAACGCGCCATAAGAAACTTCGTTCCAAAAACAATAAAAATTCTTAACCTGACTGCAAAAAAGAAAATTTAAAAGTGATGCTCTAAAAATACAGAAATAAGATTGCGAATAGGAGACAAATTAAAATAAATTATGAACAACTAGTGGTGGTGGGGCTCCGACGGAAGGCGAAATTAGGTACCTTCGACGCGGACCGAAAAACTGATGAATGCAAGTGTCGCGCCTAGGGTTAGGGGTGAAGGAATCGTGCACCTGCCTCCTCGTGAAGCCGCTCGATCTACCAGCAGCTCTGCTCCGGAGTCTTCAGATGCCACGTGTCGGCAAAGTCCAGAGGCACTACACAGCACTTCAGTTCAACCGTCGAAGCCACAGATACACCACTAGAGAAACAGCGGGACTGCTATGAACTTATAATATTTAAATTATATCGTTCTGCGATAAAAAAAAGACAGCGGAGTTGCGATCACGCGATCACGACGGAATCCATATTTGAACTGTTATAATGTCTTTCTCGAGCGAGCGATAAAGACGGCGACACTCGTTTGTGAGGTGCACGATGTTGATTGGCGGGAAAGGGACTAGCTTGACATCTTGCGTAATAGTTTAACAAATAAAAATAGATGGCGCTAACATTTCCTCCCCCTTTTAAAGGGTCACCTTTAAATCCAATCATAAAATGTAATAAAGAACTGCGAAAATATAATATTGAAACTGCGATTTATATAAGATAAACTGCGACAATCTTAAACTAACTGCTAGCACTTAAACTACTGTGGTTACAAAAAAAAATAACAATCTTATTGCGTAGGTAATGAGCACAAACGTACGACCGGACGCACGTATGTACCTTTAGCTGTTCTTACAGAAACTACACGCGTTATACCATCCTTGGAAGGAAGAATCTTCTCTACTATCGCTAATGGCCACGATAAAGGAGGTGAATTGTCAGTTATAATAACAACAACCGTGCCAGGCTTGATTGGCACAGACGGAGTATTCCATTTCTCTCGGGTTTGTAAACTATGTAAATATTCCATTCTCCATCTTTTCCAAAAAGATTGCACTAATTTATCAAGCAGAGAATGTCTCTGAAGCAAGTTGAGATTATCTGATTCTACTTCAGGCGCGGGCAATGAGAGTAAAGGAGCGGTATGCAAAAAATGACCTGGCGTTAACGCGGTAGGTTCTGCGGGATCGGCACTCAGAACCGTAAGAGGCCGAGAATTTAACAAACACTCGATCTGAACGAGCACTGTAACTAGCTCTTCGTAAGAGAGAAGCTGTTGACCGATGACCTTGAAAAGGTGCGTCTTGACGACCTTCACCATACTCTCCCAACATCCGCCAAAATGTGGGGCGGCCGGACAGTTAAACTTCCATGTGATACGGTTTTCAGCAAGCTCTTCTTCGAAGCGAGAGCGGAACTCGACATTATTAAGAAATTTATATAAGTTGCGTAAATAAGAATTAGGGCCTACAAAATTAGTGCCTCTGTCCGAGTGCATTACTTGGACAGGGCCCCTGCGAGACAAGAACCGTTTAAGTGCAGCTAAAAAACTGGCGGTGCTAAGATCAGTGGCTACTTCAATATGTAGCGCGCGAGTTGTGAGACAAGTGAACACGCAAAAATATGCTTTCATAGCCTTTGCACCCCGACGGCGAAGGGAGTGTAAGATATAGGACCTGCGTAATCACAGCCCGTGTGAGTAAACGGCTTAATAACCTGACGCGTCCGATAGTCCGGTAAGTCAGCCATGAGCGGGAAGACGGGACGCGGTCGAGCGCGGAAACAAATATTACAATCGTGAACTACCTTACGAATAGCACGACGAGCAGACAGTATCCAGTATTTCTGCCGTAATAGTGACATGAGCTGTTCAGGCCCAGCGTGTAAATATTTCTTATGATAATATTCAATTAATAAGTTAACAAAAAAATCATGGCTTGGCAGAAGTACCGGGTGCTGCTGTGAGTAACTTAGATCAGAATGGGTGAGACGTCCACCAACTCTGATTAAATCATTATGTAAAAACGGTCTTAATTTATTAAGAGATGATGAAACCTGCGTGTTGAGATTTAAATTTAAAATTTCTTTATTGAAACGTTTATTTTGGATAAGTTTCAGCAATTTGTTTTCTGCAAAACTCAAATCAGCTGCGGTTATATGTACTGAATCGCGACGTGGTAACAAATTAGCGAATCTATAAATGTAAACAATCGTACGGAGTATTTTACTCCATGACGAAAGGCGGCAAAGAGTATCATAAACATAAGAATCGTCAGCGGGAATTAAAACAGCGTGAATGAGTTTCTTTTGTTCAGGTATCTCGTCCAACGTGAGCGGTTCCGTACCTTCAGTAATAGGCCACTGCGACGGATGTAATGTTAGCCAGGTGGGCCCTTGGGACCACAGAGGGTGGTCTTTTAACTTAGCAGGAGAGACACCACGTGACAGGCAGTCTGCCGGGTTCTCAACCCCTGCAACGTGATAAAAGTTATCTGCGGAGATATTATCAGTAATTTTAATAACTCTATTGGCAACGAACGTTTGCGAACGATGCGGTGAACCTTTAATCCAGTAGAGTGCGACTTTTGAATCGGTAAAGGCGTAAATTTTAATTGCAAAACGGTTGTCATAAGTCCCAAGAACAGTCCCAAGCAATTTTGACAGCAAAAGTGCTGCACAAAGTTCCATACGAGCAATCGTAATGGGCGAAGAAGGCGCGATCTTTGACTTGGAACATAAAAAGCGGACAATATTGCCGGAGGCAGAGCCAACGTGTAGGTATACTACGCCACCATAAGCTTCGCCACTGGCGTCAGCGAACCCGACCAATGTCAATTCACAGTCGTTCTTCACTTCTAAACAACGCGGTATTTTAATTTCGTTTAGGGCTGGTAACTCTGAATTAAATTGTTGCCAAGCCTTGACAATATGAGTAGGAGCAGGGACGTCCCAATCCACCTTCAACTGCCACAACTGCTTAATAAGAAGTTTAGCTACTAAAATAGAAGGAGCGACGAATCCCATGATATCCCACAGTCTCGCGACGGTTGACAGTATGGTGCGCTTAGTGCACAATCAACTCAGCCTATAGCAGTCCACTGCTGGACATAGGCCTCTCCCATGCTGCGCCACAACATCCTGTCCTCCGCCTTCCGCATCCAGTCTGTCCCAGCCACCTTTTTGAGGTCGTCGGTCCATCTAGCTGGGGGGCGTCCTACACTACGTTTGCCGATACGCGGTCTCCACTCCAGGACTCGTCTGCTCCATCGGCCATCGGTCCTTCGACAGACATGGCCAGCCCACTGCCACTTTAGCCTGCTTACTCTGCAAGCTATGTCGGTAACTCCAGTTCTTTTCCGGATAACTTCATTCCTGATTTTATCCTTCAAAGAAACTCCGAGCATAGCCCGCTCCATAGCCCGCTGAGCGACTTTAAATTTGTGGACTAGCCCCACTGTCAGTGTCCACGTTTCGGCACCGTATGTCATAACGGGTAGGACGCACTGGTTGAAAACCTTGGTTTTCAAACATTGCGGTATCGGCGACGAGAAGACTTGACGAAGTTTTCCAAACGCTGCCCAACCCAACTGGATCCTCCTGTCAGCTTCTTTTTCGAAGTTGTGTCTACCAAGCTGGATGACTTGCCCTAGGTAGACATACTCCTTCACAACCTCGAGAAGCGACCCTTCGATGCGGATTGGACTCGGCAAGACATGCGAATTGTACATGACTTTCGTCTTGTCAAAGTTCATGCCGAGGCCTACCCGCCGAGAGGCTCCATTCAGGCTATGCAGCATCTGGTCTAACTGTCCCAGCGTCTCTGCCATTATGACGATGTCGTCGGCAAAACGATGGTGTACTCGCCGTTAACGTTGATCCCCTGTCCAGTCCAGTCCAGCGTCTTAAATACGTCCTCCAGCGCATTGGTGAACAGTTTCGGGGATATCACATCCCCCTGTCTCACCCCCCTGAGCAGTTGGATTGGGCTGGTTTTCGTATCCTGGATCTGGACAGTCATCGTTGCAGCGTCATACAAGCACCTCATCACCTCGATATATCTCCAATCAATTCGACATCGTTGCAGAGAGGCCAGAACTGCCCAAATTTCGATTGAGTCGAAGGCTTTGTCGTAGTCCACAAATGCCATACACAGCGGCTGATTGTACTCCTCGGTCTTCTGTACAATTTGCCGAACAGTATGGATGTGGTCTACGGTGCTGAAGCCTTTTCGAAAACCGGCTTGTTCTGGTGGCTGGAACTCGTCAAGTCTTCTGGCGAGACGGTTCGTGACGACCCTCGAAAACAGCTTGTACACGTGGCTCAGGAGTGAGATGGGTCTATAATTCTTCAGCAAGGTTTTGTCACCCTTTTTGAAGAACAGAACCACCACACCCCTGCTCCACGCTTCAGGCGTTGTACCCTCTAGGATGACGGAGGTGAAGAGACTTGCGAGCTCTCTCAGGACTGGTGCCCCTCCCGCTTTAAGGAGCTCTGTCGTTATTCCGTCATCCCCAGGTGCCTTATTGTTCTTAAGCTGCTCGAGAGCCGCCCTAATCTCGCACTGGTCGACATCCAGGATGTCCTCCGTGTAGTGGCGCGTTAGTTCGGCTCGATGGTCATCTTCACTATGTCCCGCTGGTTTCCCCGTCCGCGATGAGTAAAGGTGCCCGTAGAAGTTCTCAACTTCCTCGAGTATCTCGAACTTCGAAGTCACGATTCTGCCATCCACAGTTCTTAGTTTCGTCAAATGGGACCTCCCTAATTGCTGAGCGAACACTTTCGACCCTCGGTTCTGCTCAATCGTAACCTTAATGTTACGAGTGTTGGAGCACCGAAGGTCACGTCGTGTGAGCTTCTTGATTTTTAGGTTTAAGGTCCTCTTATCTGACGAAGACGGCTGCGTGGATGGCAACTCTCGTCTTTCCTTCATAAGTCCTAGAGTTTCCGAGGAAAGTTTGGCCCCCTTACTTTTTCGCTGCGACGGGAAAAGTTTGCGGGATACGTCGCATAGCGCTTTGACCACCTCATCGGCCTTCTCGTCGACAGTGCCTATGGTTTCCAGCAGGGCGAATCGATTTTGAAGTTCCAGTTGGAACTTTTCTGATCCCAAAGCGGCTTGGAGCTGCGTAGGTCGGAGGGTAGGCCTCATCATGCGGATTCTCTCAGCACGAAAATTTATATTTAGAGTGCCTCGTACAAGTCTGTGATCGCTTCCGGTATTAAACCTGCTGATCACGGACACATCTCTAAATATATGCTTTTTATCCGTCATGATGAAGTCTATCTCGTTCCTCGTCACGTTATCAGGGCTCTGCCAGGTCCACTTCCTCTGGGGTTTCTTTTCAAAGAACGAGTTCATCATGAAAAGCCCCTGCGACTCTAGGAAGTTGACCAGCATTTGCCCCCTGTGATTCCTGCGCCCCAAGCCGAATGGTCCGACTTTCGATTCGCCGCGTTCTTGTACTCCCACCTTGGCATTGAAGTCTCCCATAACAACGTTGTAGTGGGCCTTTGTTGTACTGTGTATTGCCTTGGCAATATCTTCGTACATGGCCTCGGCTGTCTCGTCAGAGTATGTCGAGGTCGGCGCATATACCTGTATCACTTTCAGGTAGTACCTGTCAGTGAGTTTCAGTACAAGGTACGCTACCCGTGTCGACACACTACTGATTTCTACAACGCTGCTAGTGAGTTCTTTGTTGACCAGAAAGCCGACACCGCCTTGGGAGAGCTGATCACCTTCGCGGAAGTAGAATAGGTGGCCTGACTCCAAGGTTACCGTATCCTCCCCCTGTCTTCGGATTTCCGATAACCCCAGTATGTGCCAGTTAATGCGACCTAACTCTACCTCAAGTTCGGCAAGGTGATGGTCCAGCCTCATCGAACGTCCATTATACGTAGCCAGATGTAGTCGTCGTTGGTAGCCTGCCGTAACCCGGGGATTCTTCGCACCCCCCGTCCCGCCGTTACCATGACCGCTACCTTGACCAGGAATAGCGGGACCACCGGGAACTGGGGGCCGTTGTATTGGCACTTTAATCATGTGGAGGTTTAATGCCCGTAGTCACCACGCTGGGCAAGCGGGTTGGTGACCGCAGAGCCAATCCTTTCGCAGCAATGACGCTGCTGCCCGTCATCGCTCTGGAGAATTTAAGTTGGCTTGTTGGATGGTTATACCGCCATCAGTCGGTCGCCAGCGCCTCGTCTGTCAGTGGCAGGGTGTACCGCGTGCAGGTGAGGTTGTCTTTTGGGGAGTCCGGTTGTTATGTGCTCCCCCTTACACCCCCCCACCCCTTGCTTAGTGCACGTGATATTCGAACTTGGCGGGTTGATTTTAAAATAGAAAATATCTTGGTCTATAGACCAGCGAAGACCCAAGATTTTATGGACAGCGGTTATGTCAAATTCAACCTCAGTCGTCACCTTATGAGAGGCGGGAAGTTCATTAAGAACAGACTTTGAATTACTGTTCCACTTCACAATGTCCCATTGAGCGCCCTTAAAAAGAGCAATTTAGCGGTGTCCATCGCCTCGTCTTCGGTATTGACAGAAAATGCAACATCATCCATATACAGGCACGAGGAGGCGACGGCAGCAGCGCGGGGATGCTCAGCGCCATCGTCAGCGATGAGTTGCTGCACAGTGCGCAGAGCGTGGTAAGGACTGGACTTTTGGGCACGCCACAATTGCGGCGGTAAGTCCCCTCTTTGAGGAGTGGATAGAGAGGCGTCACGGCGTCCTCACCTTCCGCCTGACGCAGGTTCTCACCGGGCATGGGTGCTTCGGGGGGTTCCTGTTCAGAATAAAGCGGGAGGATACGTCCGGGTGTTTCCATTGCGAGGATCGGCTGGAGGACACGGTGGAGCATACGGTGGAGGTGTGCCCTGCCTGGGCGGAGCACCGCCGTGTCCTCGTGGAGGCGATCGGCGGCGGCGACCTCTCGCGTCCGGCCCTGGTGCGAGCCATGGTACGGAGCGAGAGGGAATGGGAAGCCGTCACCTCCTTCTGCGAAGCAGTAATGCTCGCGAAGGAGGAGGCGGGGCGCGTGAGGGAGTGGCAGTCACTGCGCCCTCACGTCCCTAGCCACCGCAGGAGGAGACGCCCCGGGCGTCGGGAGTCGATTGCGGACTCCCGGCCACCGTAGGCGCGAGCTTGCGGGTGGCGAGCAATGGGTAGCTCGCCGCCCGGTAAGGACCAGGCTCGGGTCGACGGCGCGTGATTGTTCGAAGGAGATACCGTGGCCCTGGCACATGGGCAACTGATGGAACACGGGTGGGTTTTAGTCAGTAAAAGTCTGAGACGCCCTCCCGCTCCGCCCAGAGCGGGAGAAGTCATTTGATGATTTCCCATCCTGAAAAAAAAAAAAAAAGGACTGGACTTTAAGCCAAAACAAACTCTACTAAATTCATATAAGCGAAGCGGGTCGTTAGGATTAAAACGATAAATAATTCTCTGATAACGTCGATTAGATTCGCGAATCATAATTTGTAAAAACATTTGTTTACAATCAGCGGTCATCGCTACAGAGTGTAGACGAAAATTTAAAATAATTTTGAATAAATTACCCTGTAGGTTGGGCCCACTGTGCAGCAAATCATTTAACGAAACACCGGACGATGTTTTGCAGCTGCCATCTAGCACGGGACGCAACCTAGACGAAGACTTGTCTGGGCGGAGAACCCCATGATGTGGGATTATATAAGTAGGGTACACATCTGCAGTTTCATGCGGAAGAACTGAGACGGGCGAGATAAAACCTTTAGAAAGGTAATCATTTAAAACTTCGTCATAAGCGGCGCGTAGCTCAGGTGAAGCTTCAAGCTTCCTCTCTAAGCATAAAAAACGTCTACGAGCGATATTGAATGAGTCACCCAGTGTGAACACATCCTTATCAAACGGTAGCCCCACGGTATCGCGACCAGTAACTGGGTCCCGTTGCGTAGTTGAATGATAAAAATATTCACATTCAGCATCAGCAGGATGCTAAACGGGCGGGCCAGGAACTTCTTCAAGTTCCCAGAAGCGGGAAATCAAATTGTTATCCATAGGCGAAGGGACTATGGCGCAGCACGATGTGACACATGCTGGGCGGTTACTGAGTGTAGGTACGACCCCCATGAGTACGTAGCCTAACACCGTATTGACAGCGGCGGGCACTGACGGGCCACCAGGACCCACGTCAGGCAAAAGTAAATGCGGAAACAGCGATGCTCCAATTAAAATATCAATTTTACTTGGAATAGCGAAACTATCATCAGCGAACTGAAGTTTATTCGAGTAAGGTAGGGCCTTAATATCAACAAAAGCGGAAGGTAAGTTGTCCGTAATTTGATCAACTACTAACGAGTCAATATCAAATCGGATATTTTTATTAAAGCGTGAAAATATACGTAAATTTACTGTCCCGAACGACGTCCTCTCTGTGCCTCCAAAACCTCTTACAGTCGTAGACCGTGTATTGTTTTGACGTAAACGCAAACGTTCACAACATTCCCTAGTAATGAAGTGACTTTGCGACGCGGAATCAAGTAAAATTCTTATTAAATGTTCACGTCCAGTATTATCGTACGCCACGACTTGCGCAGTCGCGAGTAAAACAGTAGTATGCGAATTACATTGCGGCGTCTCGCTGCAAGCGGCATTAGAGGAAACAGAACGCGGAGCGCACCGGCTCGGATGCGGGCACGGGCGCTAAAGGGACGGCAGCAGCGCTCGCTTGCGTTGACGTCACCGGATCGGGCGCCTCGCGCTGCGGCGCAGGCATAGTGGTACTCGCCGCTTCCGCGGTCTGTGGGTTCGAATCCCGAGTAAAATGTAATAGTGAATGGTGACGTTGTTTACACGTTCTACAGCCAGATGCGGATTGACAACTCGATATTTTATGTTTAATACTTAAACAATTAACGCAACCGTTAATTTTCCTAACAACCTGTAAGTGTTCATACGGAGTTGATTTATGAAAATCAGGACATTTAAATAAGTGTTGATGTGTGACATTAGTACACAAAAAAATAAATCTGTTGAATAGGATTCGACCGTGCTTACATACGTGTTATAACGCGGGGGGACTGCGGTTTTTTATTATCATTAGAACTGCGGGAGCGATCAGCTGATTTTGCGGAATTATGTACTTGCGCGCCGGCTGTTAAAGCGTGAGTGCGATACAATATTTTACTCTGTTTATTAACGAAATCGACTAAATCATCAAACAAAGGAATATCAGACTGATCCTGACTGTTTTCAAAGTTACGAACAGTTTCACTGTCTAACTTGGTAATAGCTATTTGTACGAAAATTAAATTCAATAAATCTGGAATTTTTAAATGTTGTAAGGCACGGACGGCGTTAACAAACTTATCTTTAAAAATGTCCAAATTATCGGAAGTCACGGAAGTTAACGGTTTAAAATCTATGATCTGTTTTAAATAAGTGGCCGCTAGTGTGCGTTTGTCTTCATACCTATTCACTAGCGTATTGAAAATGAGTTCGTAATTCTCAGCGGTAGGTACAATGCCGGCGCATGCGGCTAGCGCTTTACCGGTCAATTTGCCCTGTAAATAATGTAATTTTTGATGATCCGAGAGAGATGGATTTTCATGAACAGCGGATTTATAATTTGAGTAAAACAATGGCCATGAACGAATGTCAACGTTAAAACTCATTAATTCAATCGGCGGTAACTTAATGATAGAAGATTTTTTCTCTAAGATGGACGGGACGACGTCTGCATTGGTAGAAGCAACCAAACGTTTTAAGCGAATATATAACTGTTCAAACGAAACCAGCGCCTTGTAATCAGCGCGCGCGGTGGGATCAGCTGTCAGTAGACAGTTATTATACTGATCCATAACTTCATGAAATTCGGAACGAATAGCGCCAATGTTTGAGCTAGCGTCCAGAAAAGCCTCTTTTGCATCATCTCCCGTGCCTATGTCTGTAGATAAATCGTAGGCAGACTGTAAACACTCGAATAAAGCATTTCGTTTGGCTTCCAACGCCAACAACGAAAACTCCGTACTACCAGACTTAATAGCTTTCTTCATTATGAAATGAGAATTTTAAATTGAAGGTATACAAAATAATTTATTTGTGAGTTTGCGAATAATATAAAAGTGCAAGTGGGTACTTCTAAAAGGTAAATCTCAGCGAAAATTATCGAAATAGAACCTAATTTCGCGAACACCACTGAGAATATGAATATTACAGCGAATAATAAGATGAAATATTAGTATAACAGCGAGAAAATAAGTATTTAGTGTTAAGCGGTAACAAAATGAAATAAATACCTTCGCGGTACACAGCGAGCGTAATGGCGTCGGTATTTTTCCTAGGCTAACGAAAACCTAAAAACGGCGGGTTTTAACACTAAATCTCCTATTAGGTGACCTAAAAGGGGCGGAAACTGTATCAATACGGTTCGAAGGACCACAATAATGGTGGGGCTCCGACGGAACGCGAAATTAGGTACCTTCGACGCGGACCGAAAAACTGATGAACGCAAGTGTCGCGCCTAGGGTTAGGGGTGAAGGAATCGTGCACCTACCTCCTGGTGAAGCCGCTCGATCTACCAGCAGCTCTGCTCCGGAGTCTTCAGATGCCACGTGTCGGCAAAGTCCAGAGGCACTACACAGCACTTCAGTTCAACCGTCGAAGCCACAGATACACCACTAGAGAAACAGCGGGACTGCTATGAACTTATAATATTTAAATTATATCGTTCTGCGATAAAAAAAAAGACAGCGGAGTTGCGATCACGCGATCACGACGGAATCCATTTTTGAACTGTTATAATGTCTTTCTCGAGCGAGCGATAAAGACGGCGACACTCGTTTGTGAGGTGCACGATGTTGATTGGCGGGAAAGGGACTAGCTTGACATCTTGCGTAATAGTTTAACAAATAAAAATAGATGGCGCTAACAAGTGGTGATGGGCGTGTTAATAGCTTACACCTTCTACGAGATTGCTTTTAGGAACTAATCTCAATTTGAAATTAAGAATATAAGTAATGGCGGGAGCCAAAAATTTCCACATTTGATGAATCCTCGTGAAACCAATATAAAGGAATTAAAAATTGCAACGCAACCACATACCTTAACAATCCAGAGATCCAGTGCTCGTTCTTGTGCTCGTATTGGCGTGGTTATGCTGCCGGCCGGCTAGCTCAATCTTGATAAATCCACCGGTAGAATGGTTCAAATTCCAAAAAATCAATACTGCACTATAAGTCCTCAATGAAGCACAGATGTAGGTCTATTTATTTTACGAATATCTTCAAGATCTCACCAAAAATGGAATTTTTAATGACGGAGTGACGCGCTCGCTTCATCGAAGCGCGGGTGGCGTACATTGGACTCCCTTTTTTCCCCCGCTAACGCCATCTATCGGCAATGTTGCGAGAATACTCAAGAACGTTTCGATACATGGTCGTTGCGATAAGAAATATTGGTGCGAGGATTCATCAACTGAGAAACTAAAATATTTAATTTGAAATGATAAACTATTATGTTCTATGTGAGAATCCTAAAATATTGTTATTTATTTTTTTTATCAACCGACGAAAAAAAAACGGAGGAGGTTCTCAATTCGACGCGTATATTTTTTTTTATTTTTTATGTATGACCACGCATAACTTTTTACATAGTGGTCCGATTGTAACAATTCTTCTTCTATTGGAAAGGGTATACTCCCAAGGTGGTCCCATATAAATTTGGAAAACAAAATCGTACCCTAAGGGTTGGAAAACAGGGGATGATTGATTGTTCACTCACTGATTGTAACGTATAAACACGCATAACTTTGTACAGAGTAGTCCGATTTTGATAATTATTTTATTGTTGGATAGGGTATACCTTGTATTATTAGTACATTAAAACCACAAAAATCATAAAATAAAAACTTTTTAACAAAAAATTAAACCGCCGAAAAACTGAAAAGCATAAAATAATAAACCTTAAAATTTTGAGTCGGTGCTGAAAAATCAATGAACAAGGATCACTCAAAGCGCCGACTCATAATTTTAAGGTTTATTATTTTATATTGGTAAAAGCATTGACGCTTTACCAACTAGCTTTTGCCAGCGGCTTCGCCCGCGTATTATACATATAAACCTTCCTATTTGATGAATTCCACGCTGGGTGCTTGCAGTTTAGATCACCGGCGAGGATTGTGGCGTGCTGGGCTTTGTTCAGTAGCGCCCGGAGCTCTGAGTGATCTAGATGAACTCCGGGCGGTTTATAGCAGCTCCTAGCGTCCTCGCCGCCTACATTCCCCTGGACACCCAGCGCGTAAAATGAGCTGAGCGTTGTCAAGGGGAGCTCCTGATGGACGACTCTTCGCCTCACTAGTACCACCAGACCCCGGTACCTCATGTGAGCCGACCTTTCATCCTTTCTATAAGCGAGGTAACCAAGGAACCGTAACCTATCTTTTGGTCCCAGGAGCGTCTCGTTTATGAGCGCCACGTCTATGTCCTGCTCCCGCGGAGATGGCGGAGGGGCCGATCTTGTTCCGTAGGCCGCGGGCATTCCAGTGGATAATTCTCAATGGCCTAGCCATGATAAATAGTTAGTAAAATGGCCAGGCCATCAAGGATGACCGTCTCTATATCCTGCCCCTGCCTTATGGCCTTTATAAGGTCCATTAATAGCTTAATGGCGCAGGCTGTAAATTCTGGTTTTGTGTTTGAAACGGCTTTAGCGCCGGTGGCGCCATCTGTAGTTGGTTTTCCGGAACTTTGGTAGTTTCGCGGTTTGCCGCGGTACTCTGCCGGCGGTAGCTACAGGTTCAACTTGTTCAGCCTGCGCCCGGTTAGAGGCAGGGTCGGCCTTTGGGATTTCTTCCTGGGTCGCCGGGGGTTTGGGTTTCTTACCCTTACCTTTGCCCCCGCGTCTTTTCTTCCTCCGCCTCGAGGAGGTGGCTTGTGTTCTTTGTGACGACCCGTTGGCCGCTGCCATGAGAGTTATGCATTGGGCCTCAGCTTCCACATGTGGCCTCTCGGCGGCCGCTTGGGGCCGGCGTGTGGTTGCTGTGATGGCGGCGGTCCCCGCTCGCTTGTTCCTCATCTCCGCTTGGAACACCGGGCACTTTATGTTGCACGCGGGGTGCGGGCCACCGCAGTTGACGCAGGTGGCCGGCTCCTCCCGCGGGCGTGGGCAGTCTCGTGCCGCGTGCTCCTCGCCGCCCCGCACACAAGCGAGCGGGCGGTGAGACTGCTGCGAGCTATGTCGGAAACGTTGGCACCGGTGGCACTGTGTGGGTTCGCTTTTGCCACGGCAACCCTCTATTTTGACACCACGCATGTTCATGAACAAAGTGGTGTCATATATAGCCCGGACGTCTGGAGTCTTTTTCAGAATTGCGTGGAATACGCAGCCGCGTCGTCCTTGTGCGCCCTTAATGTGACGCACGTACTCCGGCTGGTATCCCATCGTCCGGAGTTCCTCCTCGATATCCTGGGGATGCGTATCCGCCGGTTTTGCCCTAATGGCAATCTTCCGATTTCTATCTGCTGGCAGCGAATATGCAAACCACGAGACGCCACTATGTTTCTTCAGGCCCATCAGATATCTCTGGACCAGCCTGTACTCATCCTCGCTACCGGGAGTGAAACGGACTCCACTCCCGTATGGCCGAGCATTTGGAGGCCGGCCCACCTTCGCGCTGATGGCCCGGAAATGGGCGGCCCAGTTCGGCATCTTCTCCACTACCAGCGGAGGTAGGTACCCCCTAGGTGTTTTCTTCGGCTTTTGTTGACTGGACGTCGTCGTCGACGCAGTGCCGGTAGCGGCGGCAGGGAGTGCGGTATCGGTGGGGGAGGCAAGGGGCAAATGAGTAGCACTTACCCTGCGGTCATGGGTGTCTTAGTCGGTAAACGAGGCGAGTGGCGCGCCGCGTTGGCAAATGTAGGCGACGCTCGCGTATCCCGGCACCCCCGGCGCGCTTTCGCGCTTTGGCCGCGGCGTGCCAAGGTCGCTGATGTTTCATTATAATTATCCTTTATTTCAGTATATAAACATATAAATTATGTTTTTAAATATTAGAATATAAAATAAAAACATTTAAAAATATAAAAAATAGTAGCCCACCGGTATCGGGAACAGGGTCCAAGCTACCGGCGGTCAGGGCTCCAGAGAGAGGAACCTCCTGACGATGCGAGCCGTGTCCAGAAGTACCGCTTTCTGAATCAAACCCTTGACCCAACTGCTTAACGAGAGCCTCTTCAGGTGTTGGTCGAGGCTCTTGGCTATCAACCCATTGGCTGTGACGACTATCGGCACAATGATCGCTGAGTCCACATCCCACATGTCGAAAACCTCGCGAGCCAAGTCAAGATACTTGATTTGTTTATCTTTCTCGGCTTTCACGAGGTTCTCGTCATGCGGAACCGTTATGTTAACAATCATTATGCGCCTTTCTAGTCGATCCACCAACACTATATCAGGCTTATTTGCAACAACAGTCCTGTCATTGATGATGGATCGATCCCAGTACAGTGTGATATGGCCATTTTCAAGAACTGGGTCGGGCACATACCTGTAGTACGGCATTTCTGATTCCACAAGGCAGTATTTCAGAGCAAGTTGCTGGTGGATAATCCTGGCTACAAGATTATGTCTATGCAAGTACTCTTCGGTAGCTAGACGAGAACACCCAGAGATAATGTGTCTAATTGATTCCCCGGGACGGTGGCATTCTCGACAGATGTCCACCGTGCCGTCTTAAACAATAAATCTCCGGTAATTGTTCGTCATCATAACTTCCTCCATAATTGCACAAACAAAACCTTCGGTTTCTTCAAAGAGATCACCGAAACACAGCCAGGCTACGGACGCTAGAAAATCTACGTCGGGTCCGTGTAGGGCCCGGAAAAAGCGTCCGTGGAGCTCCTTGCTTTGCCATACCTCCATGCGGTCATTAGTGTCAAGTACTACAGGCTTGCGCCAGTTCTCGTTAGCCAAAGAGAGCGGGGTGAGGCCCTTGTCCACCGCGACCACATTTCGATGCATCCCCACGTTGGCTTCCCGGAAATATTCCCTGAGACTGCATATCTCGCGATTGTGGAGAGTCTTAGCGTTTAAAAAGCCTCGACCTCCACACTTTCGCGGGATATACAGCCTCATTACCGATGACCGTGGGTGATGCATTCGATATGCAGTCAGCAGCGAACGGACCCTCCTATCGAGGGCGTCGAGTTCGGTTTGAGTCCATTTGAGTATGCCGAAAGAGTACATCAAAACCAGCATGACCCAACCGTTGAAGGCGCGCACCTTGTTTCCGCCTGATAGAAGACTATTAAATACTTTCTTCAGGCGGCCAAAGAAGCGCTCCCTCAACGATTGCTTCATCTCAGTAACATTGATTCCCAAAGCTTCCGACATACCCAAATACTTATAGGTTTCGGATGTGGAGAGGGCTCGAAAGTTTATGGAATCCGAGAGTTGGGTTCCCACGGATTCCACAATCTCCCCTCGCTTTACATGCATGACCGCAAATTTGTAAAGAAAAAAGAAAGAAAATACATTTATTTAGCACAGACTAAAAGGCACACAATATATAGGTTAGAAAGAGTATAAAACATAAAAAAAAAAAACAATTCAAACATAAAAGTGTAAGGTGCGATGACAAACTAGTATTAGAGTGTGCCCCACGGCTGCGCCAAAAAGGCCCAATTCAGCAATAATGCCAGACAGACAACTAGTGCCTGACGCTGGTTTTCTACTGGACCTGAAGTGTGAAGTGACGGATGTAAATCAGTTTTATATGTATAAATACAGCAACGTGATGTATGTATGCATTCATAAATTAAGCAAATTTGTATGAGACAGAAATAAGTCGAATAAAACAGTTACGAATACACGAAACAGTGTGAAATTTATATAGTAAATAATTCAAATTTAGTACCTAGTAGATGTAGTTGTTTGTATTGTAAAAAGTTATGCAAGTGAATCAATGAACCTTTGATTATTATAGTGTGAAATTGAATTAGATTGCAAAAATAAATAAATAAATTAAATGAATGCATGATAGACCTTAATCGGTGGTGGTATGTTATTCCATATTTTAGAAGCTGCATAACGAAAGCTGCTGTACCCTGAGACTGAGTCGAGAGTTGTTGTGAGCATTGCCTTCTCCCGCATTCCCGTCTACTCGTAATCCAACTTAGTTTGTTATATAGGTAGTCCGGTTTCTGATATTTTACCACACCGAACAGAAGGCAAGCTAAGTGTAATTTGTGTCTAGATTTCATTTTCAGTGTAAAGTGTCTGCGAGGGATATTATAACAAAACCGAGCACAGGCATTTTGTACCCTTTGGATGATGCGGTCTGTACGAGCTAATAGGCGCGGGCCGTAAACTGTGTCAGCGTAGTTTAACCTGGATAAAACCAGAGCTTCCACTAGCTGTTCCCGTAGTTTTTCCGATAAGTATGGCCCCATGTTGTATAAAACTTTTAGACGGTAAAAACAGTTTCTAACCGAGTCCGCTACGTGTTTCTCAAAACGAAGGTCCTTGTCCATCACAACACCTAGATTTCGCGCTTCATACACTCGCTCAATTGGTTCGCCCATAAGTTGCAAATCAAATGTCACAGGTAGTCGAGCCAGTTGCTGCCTTGTGCCAAATACTAGAAATTTAGTTTTTATTGGATTTAGCGACAGGGAGTTCTCCTCAGACCAGGCGGTGATTCTTTGAAGATCATCGTTAAGGTCCTTAATAGCTGTATCATACTCTTCGGGCCGAAAAGATATATAAAGTTGGACATCGTCGGCGTATATATGGTACTTGCATTTCTGGAGACATTTTATAATATCCGCACAGTACAGAATAAAGAGAATAGGACCCAATATAGAGCCCTGCGGGACTCTTCGCTCTACAGAAATGAGTGTTGATCTAAGGGTAGTGCCGTCAGCCAAACGTAACTCAACAAGTTGCTCTCTATTACTTAGGTAGCTGCGGAACCATTGCGTAGCGCTAGGATAAAACCCTAATAATTTAATTTTGATAATAATAGTGAGATATTTATTGCGTCAAATGCCCGGGAAAAATCAAGTAGAAACAGTAATGAGCACATTCCCTGTCTTGTGCAGAAAAATGTTATCAGTAACATCCAGCAAAGCAGTAGATGTACTGCGCTGTTTTCTGAAACCAGATTGCAAATCAGGAAGAACGTTATTTTGTTCCAAATAGATCGTCAATTGGCGGCTATGTTTGTCCACACCAAATTCCATCCTGATGCCGCTACTGAAAGTTTCAGTTACCTTCAGTAGTTCCATCAGTTGCAAATTGTTGTGGGCAAAGAGTTTAAGGTCATCCATGTAAAGGAGGTGTGATATAACATGACCACCTCTTCTCAAATGATAGCCTATACCTGAATCCTCAAGCAGTGTGCTTAGAGGATTCAGAGCTAGGCAGAACCAAAGCGGACTCAAACTATCACCCTGAAATATGCCTCGCTCAATCCTTATCGGCTCGCTATTCCTCTGGATATTTCGACATCCTGGATAGCGAAAGACCGTTCTCCATTGCAGGAAGGCGCGTAGAGTTGCATCTACTTTATACAACTCCAGCACCCTCATGAGCCATGTATGTGGCACCGAGTCATAGGCCTTCTTGTAATCTATCCAAAATGTCGATAGATCATTTCGGGAACGACGAACCTGTTGGCTAATGGCCATATCAATGAGGAGCAGCTCCTTAGTACCGCCGGACCCGTTCCTACATCCATTTTAGAGACGGACATGATGGAGTTAGTGTCTATATGATTGTAAATTTTAGCTCTCAAAATGGATGTAAGAACTTTATAGACCGTCGGTAAACACGTGATCGGCCTATAATTTTTGGGTTCCGCGGTGCTACCTGATTTATGGAGCAGGTGGGTAACTCCTGTTGTAAGAAACTGGGATATCGAACCAGTCTCCTAAGCAGTCTGGTACTGAGCCGCCAAGCGAGCGTGTGATCCTACAAACCATTTTATCCAGAATTTGTGCTGCCCATCCGGCCCTGGACCACTTCCAGTTGGGCAACGGACGAATTGCACGAGCAACATCTTGGGGGCAGATAGTAATAGACCCCATTTCTGGTATAGGATCGCAGGCTCGCTCGACTTCTCTAGCCCAACCTTCGGTGTGACTGACTGGCACCGACCAGATACTGCGCCAAAAAGAACACATGGCGTCATTATCCGGCAGATGCGTGTCAACCACACCTTGGATCGGTCGCTCCCAAGCCCTATAAACCCACCTTTCATCACTCTGGAAGCTGCGATTCTGAGTGTATCGGTCCACTCGCCGCTTATACCTACGAATACGGCTTGCCCATGCATACACTTTCTGCTTCCGGAAGTCTACGCGCTCTGTGACACGGGACATATAGTCCTGAGGGCTGGTATCAGTCCCTGAGAACGCCCGTCTCACAAAGCGCATCACTCTAGAGCGAGTGTTGCCCTCCCTGAAGCAGATTAGTTTGCCGATGAGCGCTCTGGCCTCACTAATACGACGCTCAATTCCGCACTGCCAAGCTGGTACGGCTGGTTTTGGTCGTGTAGCTCTAGAGTCACTAGCAAATTTGACTTGAGCTACACGACATGCCGCTACAGCCGCGCAATACAGAATTGCATGAGTATCAGTGAGGTCTTCGCAGTTATCAAAATAGTTTGACAACTGCGAATCCAGAGCCGCCACCAGCGCCCTATTTTTGTTATGCATGGGCAAACGAGGTAAACGTGGCCTAAGTTCTGGTGACACAGACCGATATTCTCGGATCGCACTCTCCAAAGCAATCCTCAATTCCTCATTGCACTGGGTACTTACGTTTGTAGCCCTGTCATCACTCCCCTCGTCAGCTTGACTTGTGACGTAGTGTGGTGGGACCACAACAATCTGCAACGGAGGTGCGATGACATGGCTACTCAGCAGTTCATTTCAAAGGCGATCAAGTACAGTGTCATCCAGCATATGATTACGCTGGATGACCTGCATCTGATCCGATAGTCGTTGGACTGAATATAATATTATTATTGATTATAATTGTTGATTATAATATTATTAATACAACGCAATAATAATAATAATATGGATGATTGTGTTAATAATTTCCTTAAACACTAAACAGGGTTTGTTTGTTCTTTGATAAAATATGGTCTGTACTGTTAAAATTATTATCAAAATAATCTAATGTGTAAACATACTCTTTTGTCATTGTCTATGACAATTTATAAGAAATACATAATATGACAATTTATTAGAAATAATAGACAGTCTTTGAACAACCTCAGAACTGCGTTTTTCATCAGGTTATGGACCCAGAGCAAAGAAAACCTTTAAAAATTGTGTGTTACGTGTAAAAGTAAGCAATGTCGACGTCGGGTTACCTAGTCAATGTGCCGAAACTTAAAGGACGCGAAAATTTCGACGATTGGGCGTTCGCAACTAGTAATTTTTTGGTACTCGAAGGAATTGACTTGGAAAACCTACCAGCGAGAATCAGTGAAACTGAGATGAAGAAAGCCAAAGCGAAACTCGTGATGACTATTGACTCCTCGTTATACGCGCATATCAAAAGTGAAACTACAGTGAATGGTGTGTGGAAGAAATTGAAACAATTATTCGATGACACAGGTTACCAACGGAAAATCAGTTTGATTCAAACATTGATTTCAATACGCCTTGAAAGCTGCGATTCCATGACAACTTACGTATCTCAAGTAGTCGAAACGGCGCAGAAATTAAAGGGGACTGGTTTTGAGATCACAGAAGAGTGGATTGGATCATTACTTTTGGCTGGACTCCCAGATAAGTTTTCACCTATGATAATTGCTATAGAACATTCCGGGATCGCCATTAGCGCTGACGTCATAAAGACAAAGTTACTTGACATGGGTGAGGAGGTTGGTTCTACAGAAAATCACTGCATTTTGGTCAAAACAGCGGTGGAATAGTGGCAACACTAATCGCGGTATGAAGCCATCAAAAATGTCAACGTCAAATGTCAGTTCAAATGACAGTAAACAAATAAAATGCTATAATTGCAAGAAAATTGGCCATTATAAGAACAAATGTCCCGAATTGAAACCAAAGAAAATGCAAAATGCTTTTAGGGTCGGTTCACATCTGACGGAAGATGCGTCGCTTATCATCGGTCGCGTAACGCCAGAACAGACAATTGTTCCATTTCCGTCAACGCATTGTCGGCCGACGGAAAGAGCGGCACCGTCGCGCCACGCGTATATTGACTGATGCATTCAGACTAGGCGTAACATTAGCGGAGATCGTTTGTATACTGACCGTTCGAAGTTTTCTTGCATTGCAAATGTTTGATACAAAACGATTTATCACGGAAATGCAAAATTACGTCCGACGCATCTTCCGTCAGATATGAAAACACACTATTTGACCGAATAGACGCGACCGATGATACGTTTGACGCATCTTCCGTCAGATGTGAATCGACCCATAGTGCTGCATTTTACAACGGAAATTTTAGCATCAAGGACTGTATGTTGATTCTGGCGCAAGTGCACATATGACGGCAAACCGAGAATGTTTACTGCGAACTAAACAAGTACAAGACAACAGAGAGATAGTAGTCGCGAACCAAATGACTGTGCCTGTATCTGTTGGTGAAACACAGATAACAACAAGCGTAAAGGGTTCTCAGCATGATGTGATTGTGAGAAACGTTTTGTACATACCGAAGCTCACGACAAACTTACTATCAGTAAGCCAACTTATATCTAATGGCATCAGAGTAGTCTTCAGAAAGGAAGTTTCTTTGATATATAATAAAGTAAATGAGCTTATTGGTGTTGCAAATTTGATCAACGGTGTGTACAAGCCACAAATAGTAAAATTAGAGAATTCGTTTTCTGCCATGACAATCTGGCATAGAAGGCTAGGACATGTTAACAGTAAGTCCTTAGAGAAAATGAAAGACGGTGCTGTAGAAGGGGTTTCCTTTGATGGAAAAGCTGACATTCGGATCCAGAATTGTGAAGTATGCTGTGAAGGGAAACATATACGATTTCCTTTTCCTTCAGCCAACCATAGAAGTGATACACTATTTTAAGTGGTACACTATTTTAAGTGATTCACTCAGATTTATGCGGGCCGATGGAGACCAAATCAATAGGTCAGTCTAAGTATTTTCTTCTGCTTGTGGATGATGCCAGTAGAATGACTTTCGTCTATTTCCTGAAGGAGAAGAACCAGGTGTTCCAGCATTTCAAAGAATTTCAGAGTATGGTTGAAAATCAAACATCAAACAAGATAAGAATATTGAGAACAGATAACGGAGGGGAGTTTTGTTCGCGAGAGATGGAAAGCTGCTTAAAACAAGCAGGTATCATCCATCAGAAGACCAATCCTCACACTCCTGAGCAAAATGGACTCTCAGAAAGGTTCAACAGAACTGTAGTTGAACGAGCTAGATGTTTATTGTTTGAAGCAGATCTTGACAAAAGTTTTTGGGGTGAAGCAGTAAATACTGCAGTATACCTCAAGAACAGAACTCCAGCTGCCAGTTTAGGCATGATGACACCATTCGAAAGATGGACAGGTAGAAAACCTGATCTGAGCCATGTGAGAATATTTGGCAGTAAATTAATGGTGCACGTTCCCAAGTACAAAGACAGAAATGGGATAAAAAGGCTGACAAATTAATTCTAGTTGGGTATCCAGAAAATGTTAAAGGTAATCCAAAAACTAGAAAGAATACTACGAGCAGAGATGTGATTATTATAGAGAAGGAAAACAATAACACCGCTCAGACAATAGTAAATAAAGAAGGAGAAAATATAGAAGAGAAAAATGAAACTTCAGAAGTAGAAAAAATTTCAACAGAAACTTCAGTTACAGATATAAATGATTCTACATATATCTGTGATTCATCGAGTTCCCAAGACGATTGTTATCAGTCGGTGCCTGAAGCAGATAATGAGTTAGTCGCAGAAGAAGAAAGCCAAATGGAACTAGGTAAACCTCATAGAGCCAGTACAAAGATATGGCATGACAAACCTTTCTATTTTAGATGAGCTTGAATCATGTGGTGAAGAACTCAGTTATGAAGCAGTAATGAATGGACCGGAGAAAGAATAATGGGAGGAGGCGATGAAAGAGGAACTGAAGGCTTTTGACGAAAATTGAGCATGGGAACTTGTTGACAGGAAAGAAGCTGATAGGGTCGTGCAATGCAAGTGGGTTTTTAAGAAAAAGTTCCAGAGCGATGATAAAGTGCGTTATAGAGCAAGGCTGGTTGCGAAAGGATTTACTCAAAAAGAAGGTGTGGACTATATAGAAACATACTCACCAGTACTGTCGTACTCTACTTTAAGACTTTTATTCGCTATGATTGTAAAACTTAATTTAAAATGACTCATTTGGATGTAACTACTGCTTTCTTAAATGGTCACCTAAATGACAAGATCACCATGGCTGACAAGATCACTGAGAGCTACCCAGATATCTTTTTGAGTGGTTGTGTCTTAAACCGTGTTGGTCAGTTTCAATATCTGGGGTATATTATTACGGAGGATTTGAAGGACAATCTAGATGTGGACCGGGAGCGAAGAGCATTGGCGGTTAGGTGTAATATGCTGATCTGAAGGTTCTCACGTTGCACTGGTTCAGTTAAAATAACCCTTTTCAAAGCATACTGTCAAGTATTTTACACGTGCAGTCTTTGGTTTAGCTTTACTCAAAAAGCCGTTAATGCTCTGCGAGTCCAGTACAATAATGCATTCAGGATGCTGTTGGGGCTGCCACGCTTCTGTAGTGCTTCAGGGATGTTTGCAGACTCCCAGACTGACAGTTTCGCTGCAATCAGACGCAAGCGAGCAGCGTCCTTGATGCGCAGGGTGCGTGCCAGTAACAACAGTCACCTGAGTGTCATTGCCAACAAACTGGATTGTCCTCTTATCTGGCACTTAAGTCAGCTTCATGCTCCTGTATATATTAGTAATGTCTACTAACATAGTTTTTTAAGTTTTTATGTTACTAACATCTTTGTATTGTATTATTTTATAGGCTAACATAGCGTTTAAGTAGTCCTTTACTAACAAATATGTACAGTTATGGAATTTAATTCTGAATTAAAGGGATTATAATCATGTATAATATAAGGGAATAAATGAAAATGTATACATGCAACTTCCACCTAATTTAAGTTGTAAAGAAAAATGTACACTTAAATTAAATCGTGCAATTTATGGTTTGAAACAATCAGCCAGAGCTTGGAATGAAAGAGTTAATGATTGTTTATTGAAGTCCAACTTTGTTAAATCAAAGTTAGAACCATGTTTGTTTATTAGAAAATGTAACGAGGAGCAAATTCAAATTCATTTATTGAACTTTCACATAGTTTACAGACGTAAGAGTGGCATGCGATATAATATTATAAGCAGCAGAAGACTTAAATTAGATTTAACAGCGGGTCCCAAACTAGGCACAGCCTGTATCTTGGTGACCCAAACAATACACCGAGTTAATGATTTAGAAGTTCTGCTAGCGCAAGATGGTAATTGATATTTCATAGTAACATTCATAATAAAATAAAATAAAATAAAAATTAAATTCAACTCATAATCATAAAAAAAAATTAAATTAAATTAAAGAAAAAATAAATTAAATTAAATAAAAGCCTGAGTGAAAAGAGATTACACAGAATAGGCAATACAAGAAAAACAGTTAGGTGAGTGAAATGTGTGTGATGTGTGTGTATTTGTGAGAGTGTTGTGAGAATTAGCGTAAGATACAAAGTAGATTCTCAGTTTCGTCATATGTCCGGCTCAGCAACCAAGGTTTAAGTTTAGTTTTGGCCTCAGTGTAGTTTCTCGGAATGGTAAAATTTTTGCTTATAGCATTGAACACCCGAATGGGTAAAGACGACGAAAGCCGGGCCGCGAAGAGGGTTTTTGTTTTTGGAAGTGGGATTCTTTCAGCTATTTTCCTACCCTTCTTACTGCAGCTAGACCGATAAATGTTGAGTTTTAACAGGTTGGTAAGTGCCCCTAGGATGAACAGTTGTCGTACGCGTAAAACTCCAGATTCCTTATACAGTTCGTCCGTAGAAAAACGCCGAGGCCTTCCCAGAAGTACCTTGAGAACGGCCCGCTGGGCCCGCAAATCATCATTGCAATATTTGTAGATGATTTCTTCAGTTTTTCAAACAGTGATAACATGGTAAATGAGATTATAACTGAACTAATGTCACAATTTAAAATGAAAGATTTAGGGCAAATAAAATAATGTTTGGGTATAAGAGTAAAAACATATAAACATTGCAGTATTTCCTTAGATCAAGAGAAGTTTGTAGATCATATTTTGAGTAAATTTAATATGACAAACTGTAAGATTGTTGACACTCCAATTGAAAGCAATTTATAACTGGAGAAAAGTGTTGATGTTTGTAAACAATATCCATATCAACAATTGATAGGAAGCTTAATGTACCTGAGTGTTTTAACTCGCCCAGATATTTTTATTTGAGCCAATTTAATAATAGTTATTCTCATATACATTGGAAGCATGCAAAACGCATTTTGAGATATTTATAATGATAATCAGGGGGCTCAGAAGTTGACAGAAAATCCATTGTATCACAAGAGAACAAAACATATTCATGTGCGTCATCATTTTGTTAGAGAAGCCGTAGCTAACAAACTTGTGAAGATTGTTTATCAGCCAACATCTGAAATACCTGCAGACCTACTGACTTAAGGATTGATTAATGTGAAACATAACTATTTTGTCAAGTGTATGGGGTATTCAAAGCATAGTTTAATAGCTGAATGCTTAAGCTTTGCTTACACCTAGTTTATATGTTGTTTAGATTATTTTAATAAGTGGAGGTGTTAAAATTATTATCAAAATAATCTAATGTGTAAACTTACTCTTTTGGTCTATCTTATACCTTTAAACGAGCAATTCTTGTATATATCCCATGCCCGGTGAGAACCTGCGTCAGGCGGAAGGTGAGGACGCCGTGGCGCCTCTCTATCCACTCCTCAAAGAGGGGACTTACCGCCGCAATTGTGGCGTGCCCAGCACTGGGTTGCGACAATCGTACCCGCCATGTCGCCATGAGATCACACCGGAGCTCTGTCCGCCGTGCCGCGATTTGTCGCGGCAGCGGAGTTTCGCCCCGGCGTTTCGCCTCCTCGCGCCACTCCCACATGTGGGCGAGGACCTTTGCCTCCATATCCCATGGCGAATCAACACCATTGATATACTAAATTTAAACAAAACGCATTTTTACGAAACTTCTGTCAAAGCCTGTTAGACTAAGCTAGTAATTGCTTTATGCACCAGAACAATTATCGCAAACAAAAACACCATTTTCCTGGGAGCTGCATAGTTCATGCCACCAATCCAGGCATAGTGTGCATTGAATCCACTCTTCTGTTTGGCAGTAGGATTTATTCCTTTTCAGTAGTTTTTGAGGAACAGGGATTTTGTTTTTTCTTAACTTGAGCCTTTTTATATTTTTTGGAGCACACGTCTTTTATTTGAAACCTGATGTTGAAGGTTGAGCGTCTAATGACAATGTTGATATCTGTTTAGTCTTGCGCTTCTTGTTTTCCTCTTCTTTACGCTTCTTTTCTTCTAAAACTTGCTTATACGGAGGGCAATAATTACTTGCGACTTCATAGCAACTTTACGACCACGTTTTTTTTCTGTCATTCGTGGAAGAGGTGAAATTTGTGTAATCGCCACATGATTAGTTTCTTCTTCATTTAGTCTATTTCCAACGGTATTTTTAGATGATATGGCTATCGCCTGAGCTTCAACTGAAGGCTCCTTAAAAATTGTAGATCTTGGTTCAAAGTTAGAAGATTCATTATTTTGCTCATTTGGCTTCTTTTGGATTTCAGTACCTGTATCGTTATACATATGTTGTTCTCACGTGCGTACTTTATAGCTTCAAAACTGATGTGAGATGAGTGATTATCCAACAACAATAAGACTGGATCTGCCGTCGTAGGATGAACAAAATACTTATAGTGATGCAACCAGTTTATAAAAAGCTTGGTATTTATAAAACCACTGTCAGAAACCATACAAATACTTTGTGTTGGACCACCATCTAGCAAATCATCACGAGGTCTTTTACGTGGATATATGAATGCTGGTGCAACATAGTGGCCACTTGCACTCATACAGCAAACAGCTGTTACTGTGATACCCCTTTCAGCGGGTGCGTCTCATAACTTATAAACTCATTTGGTCTAATTTCATTTTATTATCGTTCATAAGATATAATCAACGTGAGATATACCAACTGTTGATATAATTTCTTTCCATATAACATTTATTTATTCTAAAACTTAATTATTATAACGTTGTTTGATATATCGTTTATGTAATCGAAAATCATTAGGTCTAACGTTTAACATATATAAAAAACGTCATTATGGTTAACACCCCGACTCGGATAGAAGGTGGTTTTTTTTTAAGCCACCCAGAAATAGGAGCCCCGCGAAGCGGGGCTCCGTCGACCTATCTTAGCGCAGGTGGTAATCAGTTACTACTAGTTATGTTTAATATCTACTTAGGTTACTATTCATATTAGACCAAATAAGTTTTATATGTTTTGAGTAGTATGTCAAACGATGTTATATTTAATGTATGTTATGCTTATAAAAGTTAGTTATTTTAAAATTATATCAATCGTTCATTATATTAACTAATCGCTATATTAAATAAAATTATAGGTTCCGTTGTAATATGTTGTTAATATTAGAGATTTTGTTGTTATATCATCTATTACTTACCCCCTTTCAGCTGATACTACTTTAGATACCATTTTTTTTTCCTTTTGTATTGATGACTTCGGGTATTTTTTGGGTACTGTACTAATGCCAGTCTCATCCATATTGTAAATGCGACTGGGTTGAAATTTATTTTTATCGTATAATTCTTTCAAGTTTTTGTAGAATCGCTCTACTTGAATTTTATTAAATCCGATAGCGCGAGCTAGACTGGTCGCTGCTGACTGTCGAAGAGATAGCTGAGGATGGCGTTTCAAAAAAACATTCAACCCAGTCGCGGCCTGCCATTTTCGCCGACTTGTCGAACCTATTTTCAATTTGATTCAAAGAGGCGTATTCAAAAGCCAAACGCCTTAAATCGTTTATTGTGAACCCAAAATATCTGTCATCCATCTGCTTGCAATGTGCTACAAACTCTGTTTCTTGAATTTCGTTAAAAGTTGGCTTGTACCGGCCCATTGAAGTGGCAGCTTTGTTTAATTTTAGTCGTTTTCGAAGACACGACTCGCTAATTCCAATAGCACTTGCAGCAGGTCTTTTGCTTTGCCCTTTCTCAATAAGAACTTTAGCTCTTTCGATTTGTTGTTCAGTAACTGAGACAAGTTCTGGTTTCTTTCTCTGGTAATTTCGAGGCATAGTGATAATCACTAAAAGAAATGGAATAAAATATTAAAAGAAAAAAAAATCAAGGCGAAAAAATAACTAAAGTAAAAAAAAAACATAATATTAGTCCCCTCTAAATCAAGGGTCAAGTGTGCGCACGCGCACACTTTACCCGAGTAGCCAAAATTCAAACAAATGACAACTGAGTTCAAAATATTCAGCATAATCTAAAATGATGCGTATAGTTTTCAAGCTAAATATGTGTTTATTCAAAAAAAAATGAACTTACCTTAGTAAATTAATAATCTCGTATGTGACAATGTTTTCCAGGACACAGAAAATTATCGATTTCACACCGAGAAACACTTTTTAGCAAATAAATTTAAAACGAAACGTGGTGCGGCGTCCGAGTTTGTCGCTTTTGTATTCTCTCGCTGTGGCTTCTGATTGAACGGAACTATTACCCCACCCCCGCGCCTCGTCTAGGAGATATGTGCAATTCACACACTTACCCGCTGCGGACGGTTACCCCGAATGACTCTACAATTCTGTTCATTGTCACCAAAAATTCCTCCTTTTGTATCTTAGTGTAAATCGCTATTTTTTATTCGTGTGCATGTCAACCTTCTTCCTACATTGTACTTACCAGATTTATAATCGCAGGGGTGACCGTAGCGAAGAAACAGAAACAAGACACACAGAGTACAATCCTAGAGGATTCAATAACAACCAAGCAAATAACAAAAGAAAGATCATACTCGACAGTTAACGGTACAACTCAAACATATCCGTCTAAACCTGATGATAATTTCAAAGGGCCCTATAAATGTGATCAGCGTACACACACTTGTGAAACACCTTGCAAGTCTAAATGCAGTTTTAATCTAAAAAAATATGATTTAACAAAACATAATTGCATATGCACCGGTGAAAAACTTTACAAGTGTGAAGTATGTGATCGTTGTTTTAATCAAAAGAGTAATTTAACAAAGCATGTAACAATACACACTGGTGAAAAACCTTACAAGTGTGAAGTATGTGATCGTTGTTTTAATCGAAAGAGTAATTTAACAAAGCATGTAACAATACACACTGGTGAAAAACGTTACAAGTGTGATACCTGTGAGCTTAGTTTTAACCAAAAGGGTTATTTAGTATATCATATGCGTATACACACTGGTGAAAAACCTTACAAGTGTGAAGTATGTGATCGTTGTTTTAGTCAAAAGTGTTATTTAACACAGCATGTTTTGATACACACTGGTGAAAAACCTTACAAGTGTGATACCTGTGAGCGTAGTTTTAACCAAAAGGGCCATTTAGTATATCATATGCGTATACACACTGGTGAAAAACCTTACAAGTGTGAAACCTGTGAGCGTAGTTTTAGCCGAAAGGGTCCTTTAATACGCCATATGAGTATACACATTGGTGATAAACCTTACCAGTGTGAAGTATGTGATCGTTGTTTTCGTCTTAATGCTAATTTAAAACGCCATATTCGTATTCACACTGGCAAATCCTTACAAGTCTGAAGTCTGTCAGCATATTTTTAAAGAAAAGGATCAATTCTAAAGCAAATAACAACTAGCTTTACTGTTTATTCTATGTTGTTCTGAATTTTGTTTTACCTACTAACACTAGTAATAAGTTGTAATATTGTTTACTAACACGCTGGATCATTGTTGTCCGAAAATAAAGAATATAATAATAATAGCTGGCAACACTGTATTGACAAGACATCTTGTATTCCTAACTAGCTTTTGCCAGCGGCTTCGCCCGCGTGGAGGTCGGAAATTATCCCGCGGGAACATACTACCGGAATAAAAAGTAGCCTATGTCCTTTCTCAGGCTCTAAACTATCTGTGTACCAAATTTTAAGTATGGATAATATTCCTAATTTCAACAAAAACAATAAATTAGACGCAATTTCACAAGAAATTTGCAACAGAAAAGAAATCCCCAACAGAAAAACCTTATTAACCAAATAACTTTTTGTATATTTACGTTTTGATGATTTAAATTTTTGTAACAAATACAACAAATTAAGACCTTTCTTTTGATGTATCATTCGCGTATCTGCATTATTTCGTTTCTGAGGGGATGACTACGGCAAGTGGCGGTTCTAGCGGCCAACTGTTTTTGGTCGTAGCGTCTTACTTTTTTTTGTAACAAATTCAGGAAAAGATTCGTAATTTGTTACAATACACACCGTATTGTAATAAATTACAACTAATTCCTGGCAAAATTTCATAAAATTTTAAGAGTTGGCCGCGCGGTGGAAAGACATGAAAAAACAATGATCAAAAATTGCTAATCGAAATCCATAAAAAAGTGTTCCTCCCCACGCCACAGTCGTCAAGACACGCTAAGCTAGTGATGGGTATGTAAGGTAAATAATATTTCAAATTTATGAAATATTCTATCAAAACTACCTTACTATTACTTCGAAAATTATTTTTCTATTCGAATCTGAATATGCATAATATTTATTATAATAATTTCATCATATAGTAATAATTTCATCATAACGAGTAGTTTTCATAATTACAATTTTCGTTATTATACAAGTGATAATTATATCTTCTCCTGAGGATATAGTCGGACCTTCCTCACCAAAAAAACGTTCGACAAGAGAAATTTGCGACAGCAAAAAGACTTGGATTTCATAAGTTTGCCAAGTTACGAAGAATCAGAGTTATCATTCTATGTAAATTGATTAAATTGTCTTAAGACAATTTAAATACTATATGAGGATTATTTATAATGTCCCACAATGTCACATCCCTACTCGCATGCGAGGAAGTTGTCAGAAGTCGTGCCAGTCGGGTCTTCCCGACAGCGGATGACGTCATGAACGAGATTAGTGATGCACCTTATTATTATTAGATTTATTCGTTTGTAGTTCTAATGTCTGCTTTTAGGTTGTTTAGAACTTTGTAACTGGTGTTTAATGATAGTATAATATTAAATAGGGTCAAATTAAATAAAAGAATAATACAACGAGTTATATTTTATTTAAAGTATATGGAACGAAAAGCAATGATTAATTGGACGTAGTTATGCAAACTAGAACTAACCACAACATATCAGTTTTGAGATAGTTAGATTTTTGTTTTAAAGGTGCGCAGAAAAAATAGGTAAGTTTTATGAGATAAATTACTTAACCTTTTAACCGCTTACATCGGATTAATCCGACAAATATTTTCGGGTCCATTTCGCCAGAGTCGTAATATCCGACCAAAATACCTCAGCTGCTTTTTTATTTAATTACGCTGTATTCTATCAAAAATATGTTTATATTAGGTAAATAGTTAATTAGGTAATCATTTACAATTTAATACACTTTAGTTTCTTAATTAGAAGTCCTAAAAATAATGTCCCAAAGTTAGTTGAATTACTAATATTATTTATAGAAAATTGTATTGATGTACATCGCCCATGACGGAAAAATCCGACATCAGGGACGGGACATATGTCAAGATTAACCGATAGAAAAATAAACATAAATCAAAATATTTCTCTTTAAACTGACTAATTAACTATAAAACAAATACAGCAATTGTTAATAAATCATATTTTACAAAAAATTGTTTGTATTTAATTTAATTCCTTTGAAATTAAGTAAAGGACAATGCCCACATACTAGAACAACCGTGGCCCACAGTGAACACTTACAAATAGTGTAAGGAATGATAGTATAAGGTGTTATGAGCACCTTCTAGTACTTATCAGTTCAGAAAATAAGTCGCCATTTGGAAATAAAACAGTTTTTAATTTTTTATAATTTTTAATTTTTTCACAAGCACTGACTTATTTTATACACTTACAATGACTTTTGAATGGTATTAACACAGTCATTGTTCATTTCAAAGTTACTTACTCATTTTAACCTTTGAATAATAGTCACCTTCTAAGTTTAAACAGTCTGGGGGAGTACACACAAAACCCATATATTAAACCTAGAAAGATCCCAGCGAGCAGTTCTCAAAGTAATGCACAAAAGGAACTTCCAGTATCCAACGGAGCAGCTATATAAGGATTTTATGGTATTAACGGTTCAACAACTTTATATCAGGAGAGTTCTGCTTATAAGCCACAAAGGCTCAACGTATGACCCGGTAAGACTGAAAAACAAACGCAGAAACGACCTAGTATTTGACCTGAAACCATGTAAAACAGAATTCTTCAGAAGACAACCGTGCTATATGGGTCCATACTTATATAACAAAATAAGTAAAAATACTCAGCTACATCACTTACCAATAAGTAAACTAAAACTTACCATAAATGACTTCCTTCTCTCTCAAAATTATGGAAATACTGAAAAACTTCTAGAAAGTATAAAATAATAAAATAAAGTCACACAACCCCATTCATACACCCGAACCCATACATACACATACACACAAATACACCACACCCCACACTACACATACATCACACATACATATGTTCATTCATAGATGCACACACAAGCATTAAGTAGCTATTAAGTAATTAATTAAATTATTATATTATTACATTATTAAATATTAAATTAAATATACATATATATCATTTTGTAATGTTTACCTTTACAAATATTTACTTTTGCACCGCACCACATATTTTATTTATTAATCAATCAATACTTATCATTTGTCCCAAACAACATCCCCCCCCTCCCCCAACAATACAAAAGCTATGTAATGAAATAATGCTGATGTCACGTCAGTACATATACGTGTATACGACCATCTTTACAAACCAAGACCCTTCCGTGCCTCAGAAAGCATGTTAAGCCGTTGGTCCCGGCTGTCTTTTGTAGATCTTAGACAGTCGTTACGGGTCGTCAGAACCCCGAAAGTCTGTCAGACTTTCATTCAGATCAGTCTTATCAAGAGGTATTGTATTACCTAGTAACTGAGTTGTGGAGGTCAGATAGGCAGTCACTCCATGTAAAATACTGGTATTCAGCTGCACCCGGTTAGACTGGAAGCCGACCCCAACATAATTGGGAAAAGGCTAGGCAGATGATGATCAGCTGTAAGATTTGGTTACTTTCTCAATAAAGTAAAAGTATTTAGGTATTTAAAAATATCTTTTTTTACTTATTTAATACTAGCTTTTGCCAGCAGCTTCACCCGCTATTATACGTATAAACCTTTCTCTTGAATCACTCTGTCTATTAAAAAAAACTGCATTAAAATTCGTTGCGTAGTTTTAAAGATCTAAACATAAGGACAGACAGAGGGAAGTGACTTTGTTTTATATTGTGTAGTGAAGTTAAATCACTATAAGCTTGCATTAGGACTGGCTATTGTTATTATCATAGTTTTCTAAAGGTATTGTTTAATGTAGGTGAGTAATATAATACTTACCTGTTGTGGAAGAACCCATTGCTATACAATATATATTTGTGAGTTGATGAGAGCGTAAGTGCCTCATATCCATTATTCAATTCGCACAGCGAACCTTGCTTGCGCCGGTTAATCCACGCGACGTGTTCGGGACAGCATAGTTACTCAGGTCCGAATTCGCGCCGAATTAATCATTAGTAAAAGCGGGACTCCCGCAGTCCAAATGCATGCGAGGGTCGTCATATGCAGCCAGCAGTTTTCACATTCACACTAGGGTCGTCATTCAAAGTGGAGCCACGATCCAAGTTCGTGCAAGGATTGTCATTCTGGTGATATTGATCGGAGTCCATTGTCATAAAAAACCTCACAAAAGAACACAAACTATATTTTATATCTTTAACTATTTGTTTACTGGGTGTCAAATGTCAACTTCATCATCTGTCATAGAATAATGCTGCCATATTTTAAAATATAATCGATTACGTGAATCGATTATTGGTCTTGAACAATTTAATTTTATCTAATTACGGCAAAGCCATAAACAATACAATGATATTACCATTCCATGTTTATTTGTGTTTGGACTATAAGATATCTGGTTTGAGATGTTAATGAACATAATTGTTTTGTCTTAAACTGCAGTTAGTTAGTTACGTTCACAGAAACTAAAATGGCCGTCATGATTATGACGGCGTGCCGTGTGATTACAATGCACGCCTTTGAGCACACGGATTGATTTTTATAATTATTAATTAATCCGTAATCGATTAGACGTATTCAATATACGACTCGAAATTAAATTGACAATATACTAGCAACCCTAAACTTTGCCTGACAGTCAAACACTCAATGATAATAATACGTTAAATTACTTATTTATTGCTTATAATGACGGCGACTTAGTTAGAGATAAAAGTTAAACGGATAATTCCTGTTTAAAAAAATATATTTTTTAATTATCCTTCGAAACGTGTTCGGGTTGGGCCAGGAATAGGCATTGACCTTTACTTGTGAAAAACCAGGGACTGAATTGATGGTTCCCATCCCTAGCCTACATGTTTCGAACCTTACTTTGTGAGTACGTCCTGCGCCACGGTCGGATAAAGACGACCGCTTCTTACGTCATAAACGAGTGCCGACTTCTGGAATTTTCCATCAGTGTTGTGCTTATGCATATAGTTTTACCTTCATGTGTCCATAAATATGTGCACCTTTTGAAATTTATCGTGACGACTACTGAAGAATGGATACGAATTCTAGAAGACGATGAAAATGAAGATTTACTTCAGACGAAGAGTTTGACATTGATGTAGAGGTACCTATTTAATTTTTTTTTATTTAGCTACATATTGTTATTTCAATTTATTGTCTAGTATGGTAGTGTAGTAATGTCAGAATGGAAATTTAAAACTAAATCTAATTTAGTTTTAACTTTAAAAGTGACTGAGATGGCCAGAGCGCGCCTTGCGATAAGAATGCGCGCGCGGCTACTGGAGTCAGGAACGGTGATTCTTTTCTTATTGGTTGCAGCGCGCGTCGCGTGTGTGCTCGCTCGTAGATACGTAGGTAGAGTTAATTTTGTGCGCACCGCCGAGCTGCCACACACCAAATCGCAATGCTAATTTTGCTAAAAAAAACTGCTTTTGTTGGCTATACAAATCTCCTACCAAGGAGATCGATGTGAGTGAGTTTTCCACTTCCAGGGCGTTCCTTCGGTCAGTGGATACGAAACGGAGCACTATGAAATAGACTTAGAAAAATTTCACCATAATCTATCGCCTAATCAAGCCTTCGGGACCCGGTAGGATGTGTGAGAGGTAGGGTGGGGAACACCATGGGACACCTCAAGGACTGACCTTGACCTTGGGGTCGTTGACCTTGAGGTCAAGATCAAAATTTCAAAAGTCAAGATCCGCGATTTTCCCAAGGCAACTGACCTTGACCTCGTGGTCATTGACCTTGAGGACAAGGTCAAATTTGGAAAGTAAAGATCCGCGATTTTCCCGAGGTCACTGACCTTGACCTCATGGTCATTGAACTTGAGGCCAAGGTCAAAATTCCGAAAGTGAATCTTCGCGATTCTCAAGAGCAGTAACAGGTCAAAATTCATGGATAGTAACCTTAAGGTGGTTACCTTAGGATCAATCGAATTGTTTGTGCGAATCGCGGAAGTTTGTTTCGTACACACGCAAGACACCGCTATCTCTTCGCCCCGCGCCGCTCCGCCCCGCCCCGCCGTCGCTCCGGCCGTCGCAAGTTTCGTACCCGCAGACTTACTGTGATAAAAATGCAGCACTATGTACCCGCGCTAGACTAAAAACCGACTTCCTCAAAAACACTACAAAGTGAAAAATAACTTTAATTTCCGAAGTCGGTGTCTTAGGATCTGTATTTGAGTTTTTTGCCACCGACTTCCGAAATTAAAGTTATTTTTCACTTTGTAGTGTTTTTGAGGAAGTCGGTTTTTTTTTTGTAAAATGTTTTTTAGGAACCTTGATACGTCCGCTTTTCTACGAGATATCTGTCTTCAAATGGAAAAGGATCCTTTTTATGATCGCTTAATGTTTTTATGCATTTGATTACATCGCCGTCGCGCTGCCCCGCCGTCGCTCCGCCCGTCGCAAGTTTCGTACCCGCAGACTAATAATATGGAAATTATTGAAATTGACAATGAAGAGTTAATATCTTTTATTTTACCAAAACCGGCTATATGGGACAGTAAAAACGTACACCATAAAAACAAAAGAGTTATAATAATACTACGTGAGCGCGACTGCGCGGAAGTTTGTTTCGTACACACGCAAGACACCGCTATCTCTTCGCCCCGCGCCGCTACGCCCCGCCCCGCCGTTGCTCCGGCCGTCGCAAGTTTCGTACCCGCAGACTTACTGTGATAAAAATGCAGCACTATGTACCCGCGCTAGCGGCGAAACCAAACTAGTTTGTTCTCGTCGCTCCGCGCCGCCACCGCTCTACCGCCGCCCGTGCATCGCTCGATCGCGCCGCTCCGCCGTTGTCGCCCGTTTCGTACACAGCGCTTAATGTTTTAATGCATTTGATTACATCGCCGTCGCGCCGCCCGCCGTCGCTCCGGCCGTCGCAAGTTTCGTACACGCAGACTAAGTACTAATTAATAAATCATTAAAATGTTTAAAGACTTTGTTTTACTGGCTTACCAAAACTGCCTGATAATTTCGTAGGGTAAGTAGTATTAAAGTAGGTACCTTCCTAGTTGTTAGTTAACCACGCACGCTCGCAAATACAAATATTATTACTATTAATATAAACGAAATATCGACATAAAAGTTAAGTATTGCACGTCCCTCTTTGTTGTAGGTATTTATTTTTCGATTCACTGTGCCGGGCAGGGACGGTTACCGTTACCAATAAATTACCGGTAAAGCTACCAAAACATTTCGTTCCGTTCTGTTAAATATTTAACGTTAAAAGTAGCGTTATATCACTGGATTTACCGGTAATTAAATAGCGTTAATAATAGCGATATTTCGCTAAATTCTAGTAACATCTTGTGCGACGTTGCCAAACCGCATCGCGCGCCGCCCGCCTTTTGGACGGCTCTTAAAAGCGGAACGGCAACAACTAGCTTGTTACGACGTTCGCAAACATTCGAATGCGACTAGTGATGGGCAGTGGATAAATACTCGGAGGATAAATACTCGAGTTTTTATCCGAAACGGATAAATACTCGTTTTTACTCTTTTTTATCGGATAAATACTCAAAATGATGGATAAATATCTTTTTTGAGCATCGGATGATTATTTTAAAATGTTAATGACTTTTATTGTTATTTAGGCTTTTCAGAATACTACGTTATTACATTATTTAGTTCTAATGTCAATTGCCAGGGCTGTAATTGTGTCAGAAGCCCAAACGTCTCTAATAGAGTATGGTCTTTAGATACAAATTTAAAATCTTTCTTTGTTGAAAGTGTAGAGAATAGCCACATAATTGATTATCTCTGTGAAGAGCTTCTAAAAGTCAAGAAAAATGCGGCGAAGACAAGTTTGTTGTTGTTGTTGTTTGCCAACGCTATAAACATGCAAAGAGATTTTCAATTAGTTAAAGGTGTTGAGCCTTTAAACTGCGCAGCACACACTAGTAATTTACTGGCTCATGGTGCACTGAAATGCGGTAGTTTCAAAAAATTATAAACTGTGCAGATATACAAAAATACAAAATACAAAAATATTTATTTCATCTTAAAACATTGTGTCATGCATAAATTGAGACAGCTCCAGTAAGTTACAAAAGTACTTGTGTCGGAGCCGTCTCACTCTTCCCATAAGTGGTATCTTAACAATGGTGTAGGCTTATAAGAGGGTTATATGAAAAGCGAAACAATAAAAAGAAGATATGATAAAAATCTTTAATAAATACTATTGGTTGTCTGTAAATTCGGTATACGGACGATAATTTTACGTGATAATGTCTAAGTCTCTTTTACTCGGATGTATTGGCCGATGGAGTGGAAGAGAGATAGATTTCACAAGTTGAACGCTAAGGCCGATCGTGCCTCTCAATCGCTTGTTTCGCGCTCTCGCTTACACGCTCGGTTCAGGCGGAACGTGACAATGAGTCATGCTTTTCCGTGCGTGTAGCCAGCGTTCATCGATTTATAAGACAGTCAAAAAATCACAAGAACTGAACCCAAAAACCATGATCGAAGCTGCAACAAATCGTAAAACAAAAGGTAACGGGAGAAAAGTTAAACCTGCCATGCTACACAAAATAGGGCAAATATCTACGATCAGGAGTAAGAAAAATAGAAAAGCCGCTCTCTCAGCGTACGCAAAAGAAAAATATATCGTCAAGTCAAATGCTACAAGTAGCTTTGCTTGACGATAACTTTTGGGATTAGGTATATCAATGCATATCTGTTTTTGAACCCATAAAAGAACCTGTCTTTCAACAAGAGTTCAACAAATGCAATGCACTTCTAGTGTTTATAATATTGAAGGATGTGAAATCAACACAAAATGGGTTATATTTACAGACAGATACTGATAATGAGTCATTGGATTTGAGAAAATCTAAAAGCAGGTTTCAGTAAATTTTCACACTGTGTAGATCGCCTGGAAGATACGGTGGAACATAGAGTGGAGGTTTGCCCTGCTTGAGCGGTGCAACGCCGTATCCTCGTAGAGGCGATTGGCGGCGGCGATCTCTCGCGTCCGGCCCTGATGCAGGCCATGGTATGGAGCGAGAGGGCATAAGAAGTTGTCACCTCCTTCTGCGAAGAAGTAAGGCTCGCGAAGGAGGAGGTGGAGCGCGTTAGGGAGAGTCAGTCTGTGCGTCCTCATGTCCCTACCCACCGTAGGAGGAGACGCCCCGGGCGTCGGGAGTTCATTGTGGACTCTCGGCCACGGTGGCTACGGGCTTGTGGGGGCGAGCCACCCATTGCTCGCCACGGTAAAGAACAGGCCCGTGTCGACGGCGCATTGTGTTCCACGCGCGCCTCAAAGAGATATCATTACATATTGAAGGGGTTCGCGAGGACCGATGCCTGCCAGGGTTGCAGATCTGTTTAAAAGAGGTACCCTGGCACAGGCAACTAAAGGAACACAGGTGGGTTTTAGTCAGTAAAAGTCTGACATGCCTTTCATATTGGCGATAGCAGTGGTGGCCCGGTGGTATCAGCCCCGACTTACAACTTGTAGGTCGTGGGTTCGCACTCAGGCAGGCGCTTTACTTGTGGTAAATAATTACATCACCACTGGTCTCAAAACTGCACATTGCTCGTTGAATCCATATCCTACAATGTCGACAACCTCCCGAGCCAAGTCAAGTTATTTGATTTTTTTATCTTTCTCGACTTTCACGAGGTAGTTTTATTTTTATTTTTACATTGATTCAAGCGTTACTTAAATAGTTTCTGCCTACCCCCATGGGAGAAAGGCATGAGTTATTGTATGTATGTGAAAAACCAATGCACAATTGTATATGTTTATCTAAGTTTGACAGTGATTGACTAACTGTGTTCATAATTGAATGAAATTATTGTCAATATCGGCGTTTTGTAATTGTTAAAATGATTAATAAGGTGCGATACCAATCTGCATTGTCTATTTTTCATTAATTTTAATCCTTTTGTTAATAAAATGACAAAACTTACGTTACGAAAACATAAAATAGTATTTATCCGCTGTTTTGGATAAATACTCAGTAAAAACGGATATTTATCGAGTACTTATCCATTTTGAGTATTTATCCGGATAAAATCTCAACACTAAATACGACACGACTGGCGCTTGCGCGTGCTTCATCTCATAATCAAACGGCACCCATCGATCGCGTACGCCGAGTGTACGTCTACTTGCGTTTGATTTGTCAACAAGTCAAAATATTATTATGGGCCGAAAGAAGTGCAACAAAGTTTACCAATATTTCAAGGTTTTCAAACACAATCACAATCACAACTTGCACAATTGCACAATTTTTTTTTTCACAATTGCAATAAAACATTAAACGTATGTACCAACTTACCTTTCAACTTAAACTGTTGATATATTATTTTTAACTAAGTATATTATTATTTAATTAGTTAATTGATCCAATACTAAAAACGATCTTATCTCGTACGTAGGTATTTATTAGGCCCCGAAAAGATTGTTTTATTGTATCCAGGGACGTGTGCGTCATACATTTGTGGGGCTTACAGAAATATATCGTTTATAGAACTGTGAAGTCGTAGTTAATTTAAGTATTTTGATTGTTTGTAAAACAAAACGTTTTGTTGTGTATCTACCTAACTACCGACAGTCGACTTTGTCTCCTATGACCAACAAACCGCGCGCCGCCCGCGCCGTCCCAAAATATAATAATGTATTGATAAACGCGATGCGCTGAGATGCAATTTGTTGAATTCTCAATGCTATGACTAACACAAGAGTTAAAAATCCAGTGCGCAAAAAAATCCCGCTGCGATTTTATAACACCTGTGTGAATGTTGACAATCTGTTAGATTGTCAACATTCACAGTGACGCATGAGTGAGTGAGTGCAACTTAGTGCGTCGAAATATACAGTAATAGACTTTCAACTCTCGGAGCCCAGCAGAGCGTTGAAATTCCAGTGCACGATAAAATCTCGCCGCAGTATTTTTAAGTCCGTGCGAACATGGTCCAGAGATTGCTTCCTAGTTTTACTATTTCACGAACGAAAGTTATCTTTTCTAATTGGTGTCATCATACAATTTTTTTTTCACTTTTTACCATTTTTGAAGGCTTCGGCCCTGGTCTAATATTACATAATTCATCATTTAGAGCCTAACCAGTCTATTACCGTAATTACAGACACAATTAAAAAACGATTATGTCTATACCAAATGTGGTATCTCAGGGACTTAGAGGTTAAAGGCATCAATCTGTTATTTTACTGTTTAAACATACAAGTTCTATCTAATAGGAAATTATATTTTCATATATGTAAAGTGTATATTATCAATCTTTTCACTTAACTATTCTATACCCTTAGACGCTTTTTAAACTGAAACCGCCCTTGTTCTTTATTTGAGATTTAAACAGAAATAAATACACAGCTGGTAGTCTAACTAGTGTTGATGTTTTTTTTTTTTGTTCTGAATTATTTTATTGTAATTACAATATATCTTGTAAATTTTGGATTGGCTACAGCTTTTTATCTGTCAAAAAAATTAGTGTGTTTCGTGACGACTAGATACTCCAAATAAATCTTCTATACAAGATGTAGTTTTGAGCCTGCAAAACATTTCAAGAGGTTGTTATGAGACTCGTAAATAATTATATAACAATACGGTACCAAGTCAATAATCAATAATACTTTTATATTAGATTTTTCAATAATATTGTTTTTCAGAATAACTCTCTTTCTAACCCTTTCTCTTAATAACCCTTTTTTTTTAATCTATGAAAGAAATGTCGGTTGCGTTTGTTTGTGTGTGTGAAAGCGCAGTTTAAGGACGCAACAGACTGGCCGCGTTTTAAAAAAGGGAATTCACACTTACCGATTTTCGTAAATAATAATAAAATGAAAAAAAAATACCTGCCGATTTTATTGTTGATTCGGGTCGAGAATCACTAACATAATTACCTCCTAAAATGTTTTGCAGATCCAAAACTGCACCTTGCAGAATTGCATTTAAGAAAAAAAAATGGTAGTTATAGTCGATCCTTATAAGTTAACGCGAGTAAATAGTAATGCCTCATTTGCACAAAGATAATTCCTCGAATGCGAGCAGCATATTATTGCTAGGCAACAAAATTTCGGTAATCCTAATCAAGTTTGTACGTTAATCTACCACAAGCTACCGCTCTCATTTGGAACTCGCAATCGAAACTAACCTAGCGTAAATGAAGCTTTACTGTGATTAACAGTAATAATTAGATACCTAGTACAAAACTTTCGTAATGGGAATATTAGAAATAATATCAAAATGATCGCAACTCTAATAACACTGCTCTGCAAAAACATTTTTTTTTTCTCTCCTTCCCGTATATATGTATAAATATTATAGATTCAATAATAGATACTGAATAAAAATATAGTAGTTAAAGTTCTCTATCACGTAAGGATTTTTTTAAATGTAATTTTAAAATAAAACTTCTTTTTTGGCAACAATTTTAATCATAAATTAAATAACTTTGCTAATGTTCTATGTAAACCCTTACAAAACGTTAAAACGGAATTGACAATATTATTACTTGTTGCTAATCATATTTTACTTTGTAGTTTTCTTCCTTTTCATATTTTCTATAGTAGTTTCGCGACAAATTGACCAACAAAAATCTGCGAGCGTTGCTTCGGACCATTTCCCGTTGTAGCGCCTCTCTATGTGCTGAATATCTTGATGAAACCTCTCACCATGCTCATCTGATACCATTCGAAGATTTTTCGGGAAGAAATCTAAGTGAGAGTCCAAGAAGTGATCAGCAAGCAAGCAAACAACAAATTTGCAGGCAGCAAATTTTTGGGAGCCAATTTTTGTCTCTGTCATGAACTTTAAATCCAAAGTAAAGCTGATAAGCACATTTAACAAGACTAGATATGATGTACCTCGTTGAGATTTTGTAGTAAATTCACCACAAACGTAACAAAACACATCGGGAGAATTTTTACAGGCTCTTGGCACTTTTTACCTATAACAAAATGAAATTTGCTATAAAATCAGAATAATATTCCAATAATGTGAGGTTATTATGCTCGGTAGTTGAGAATATACATAAAATTTCACTACATGTATCAACATAATATCAAACTTACCAAAATATCAGGTATAAATCAGGAACAATCAATATACAACTTTTTAACGTACTGTGCGCCACGGAGTCACAACGAGAATTGCGCAGACGCATGTATTCGTATAAAAATGTCGTCAAACAATATCGTTCTCTCTCTTTCTATCAATGCACGCCATTTTTTTTTGTGCAAATACGATGTTAACTAAATGAAGTTGGGTGGCCGCAAGAATGACAATAAAAAAATCAGAATTTTTAAACTATTACAAAAAAAAAGATTACGTGATAGCAAAAAATTAAAAGCAGATCTAGATTCAGCATGCTAAACTCTTTATATTGATCATATTTTTATTGAAAGTAGGATTTCGTTGCAGACCAGTGTTATCTGACAATTTCAAACATGATTTGACGTCGCTTAATCTGAGGTACATTTGAAAGTGCAACAAACATACTAAAGTATTCGTTGGCAACTTTTAAATTTTCAGGGTCTTCTGTAAGCAATGTTTGAGTGCAGGCTTCGTTAGATAATACATTTGGACTTGTTATATTATTATTGCCGGGTCTGTTTGAGTATTATCTCCATTAAACTGTTAAGTAATATAATAGACATTGTAGCCCCCTATCTAGCTGTAACTTTTAATAAATGTGTTGATTCAGGATCTTTTCCTGACCTCATGAAGAGTAGTAAAGTCATACCATTATTTAAAACAGGTAATAAAAATAACGTTGGCAATTTTAGGCCCATTTCTATCTTACCTGCATTTAGTAAAATATTTGAAAAGTTAATACTCAAGCAGTTACTAAGACATTTTAATTTAAATAGCCTCCTTCATAATGAGCAATATGGCTTTACAAAAGGTCGTTCGACAACAGATGCGGGTGTTGCTCTGCTAAAACACATTTTCAACGCATGGGAGAACTCGCAAAATGCTATCGGAGTTTTCTGTGATATCTCCAAAGCTTTTGATTGCGTTCACCATGACACACTTTTGCGTAAACTGCGTCATTACGGTGTTCAAAACGAAGCTCTCAATGTCATAAGTTCTTATTTGCAAAATAGGCACCAATGTGTAGATATCAATGGTGTAAAATCTTCCGAGCTACTAGTTCAGTTAGGTGTACCTCAAGGCTCAATACTGGGTCCTTTCTTATTCTTAGTGTATATAAATGACTTACCATTCTATTTAAAGAATATCTGTGACATTGTACTATTTGCTGATGATACCTCACTTATCTTTAAAGTAGACAGGAATAGAAAAGATTTTGATGACGTGAATAATGCGCTCTCAATGGCCACGGATTGGTTTACTACAAATAACCTAGTTCTTAATGCTAAGAAAACGAAATGTATAAAGTTTGCCTTACCGAATGTTAGGAACCTGGGACCCAATGTCGTTTTAAATAATGAGGTGCTTGAAACTGTTAACTCGGCAGTTTTTCTGGGCATAACAGTAGACGCCAAACTTCAGTGGGGATCACATATATCGAGCCTAGCGGGAAGGCTCAGTTCGGCCGCCTACGCCGTAAGGAAAGTTAGACAGTACACGGACGTTGATACAGCTCGACTAGTCTATTTTAGTTATTTTCATAGCATAATGTCCTACGGCATTCTGCTGTGGGGCAAAGCCGCGGACATTCAAAATATTTTTGTTCTTCAAAAACGAGCTGTTCGAGCGATTTACCAACTAGGTGCTAGAGTTTCTCTGAGAGATTTGTTTAAAGATATTGGTATTCTTACGGTGGCATCACAATTCATCTTCGCCAACATCTTATACATTAGGCAAAATATACACTTGTACACTAAAAACAGTGATTTTCATAATATTAATACTAGAAATAAGGACAAACTACGAGCCCCCTTTCACCGGCTTCATAAAGTTCATAATTCTTTTGTTGGTCTTGGTATTACCTTTTATAACAAGCTTCCCTCTGCTTTGCTAGATTTGCAGTTTAATGAGTTTAAAGCTAAAGTAAAATCCAACCTTTGTTCAAAGGCATACTATTCTATCAACGACTACTTAAACGATAAGAATAGCTGGTCGCTGTGATTAACTCAAGACAATGTTTATGTTCTTTCAATCCAGAATTAGCTTTCCTACCGACAGTTTATATGGGTAGTTCATATAATTTTTAGTTGTATAGATGTTAGAAATTATTCGAAATTATTTAAAAAAGTCTGTTGGATGGCCAAGTCGCGTTATATGAGTTCTAAGATTAAAAATACTAGTAATGTTATTAAAACGACTTGGAATATTATTAATAGTGAAACGGGAAGGTCTAGTAAACGAAATAATGACTACAGCCTGTCTATCAACGACAACATAATAAAATCAGACTCACAAGTCGCTGCGGCTTTTGAAAATTTCTTTTCAGATATTCCTGTTTCAACTACAAAATCCCTAAACTCATCACCTTCTGTTGCTGAGTCTTTGCTTATTGAAAATGTTAATGTTTGCGATTCGGAATTTCATTTTGAACATATTACTTGTAAAGATATAATTAAAACCTTCCACACTTTAAATGTAAAAAAGACTGCAGATCTGTGGGGTAATTCTATAGAAGTCGCCAAGTCTATTATTGACACATGGGCAACTGATGGCACATGGGCAACTGATGGAACACGGGTGGGTTTTAGTCAGTAAAAGTCTGACACGCCCTCCCGCTCCGCCCAGAGCGGGAGAAGTCATTTGATGATTTCCCATCCTGAAAAAAAAAAAAAAAAAAGTCTATTATTGACATTGTAGCACCTACTTTAGCTCTTATATTTAATAATTGTATTGAGTGTGCGGAGTTTCCTGATCTTATGAAGAATAGTAAAATAATACCTTTATTTAATCTGGTAGTACATCAGACCCCACTAACTATAGACCTATTTCAGTACTACCTACGTTCAGTAAAATTTTTGAGAAATTAATTTTAGATCAGTTGCAACGATTTTTTAATAAACATAAATTATTACATACCAAACAGTTCGGTTTTACAAGGGGTCGTTCAACTACCGATGCCGGTGTTGAACTCTTAGGACAATTTATAATGCATGGGAAGATAAATGCGATGCTTTGGGCATCTTTTGTGATTTATCTAAAGCATTCGATTGCGTTCTTCATGAAACTTTAATCAGGAAACTCCGCCACTACGGGATCCGGAACAGAGCTCTGGATCTTCTTACTTCATATTTGAGTAATAGGATTCAGAGTGTCGATGTCAATGGAAAAAGGTCTCCCGGATCTATCGTAACAATGGGAGTCCCACAGGGCTCAATTCTTGGTCCTTTTTTGTTTCTTATTTATATTAATGACTTGCCTTACCTTATAAAAGATAATCATAATATAGTTTTGTTTGCGGATGATACTTCACTTTTGTTTAAACTTAAACGTCAGCAAGTGGATACTGACGATGTTAATAACGCGATCTCAAAAGTAGTTCACTGGTTCAATGTAAATAATTTGCTTCTTAATGAAAAAAAAAAACGCATTAAGTTTACGCTACCTCACGTTAGGCAAGTGAAAACGAATGTGTTGGTGAAGGGCGAAGAATTGAATCCTGAAGATAGCACTGTATTCTTGGGCCTAACTTTGGATACCAAGCTTCAGTGGGGCCCGCATATAGATAAATTGTCGAAAAAGCTAAGCTCCGCTGCATACGCTGTTAGAAAAATTCGGAATTTAACTGACATAGAGACAGCCCGTTTAGAGTATTTTGCCTACTTTCATAGTGTAATGTCGTACGGTATTCTGTTGTGGGGAAATGCCGCCGACATTCAGACTATCTTTGTCTTGCAGAAAAGGGCTGTTCGATCAATTTATAAATTAAGCCCGAGACACTCACTCAGAGAGAAATTTAAAGAAATTAATATAATGACTGTGCCTTCACAGTATATTTTTGAAAATCTTTTATATGCCCATAAGAATATTAAATTGTTTAAAAAATTCAGTGATATCCATAATATAAATACTAGGAATAAACACAAATTTATTGTACCTTCAACAAGGCTCAAGAAAATAGGTGGCTCATTCAGATGTCAATGTATACGCTTTTATAATAAACTTCCAAGCCATGTTCAAGATCTAAGTCTCAATAAATTTAAATCATTCATTAAACGTAAGTTGTGCCAGAAAGCCTTTTACACTGTTAAAGATTATATTGAAGACAAAAAAGCTTGGGATTAAGCTGCTCCAATTTTTAATTTTAATTTTTAAATTATTATTGTACTGAATGATATTTTTTATTTTTATTATTAATTACTTTCCTTTTTTTTATTAATTTTTTATTGGGAATATACACTTTGACATTTTGATTATTGCTTATACACTTTGACATTTTGATTATTGCTTATACACTTTGACATTTTGATTATTGCTTATACACTTTGACTTTTGATTATTGTTTACACTATGACATGAATATATACTTTCAGAAGTATAATATTATTATCTCCTTTATTTAAATTTTTACAACATATAAATTACATTTTATATGTTGTTGTATTTTACATTCATATTATTATTATTATTTAAGTGATTTTGAATGTGAGGACTATGTAGGTGATGTTTGCTTTGTTTTTTTTTTATATATCTCTTAATCATTCCATTTTAATGATAATCTGGCAGTTTGAGTACTTAATGCGGCCTACCAAAATGTCCATTCTTTGGTATTGTTCGTCGAATCTTTGTGATCCTTATGTTCTGAGTTGAGCTGCAAGATTACTGACAAATGCGTGCATTGACTGGACAGGTCCACTCAATCTGTATGGTTCTTTCCTCAAAAGACCATTTCAGACACCCCCATGTACATGGTCCTCAAATGATCAGACCGGGACTATTTCCTGATTTTATATACACATTGACATTGATGAATTTTACTTATACAATGACATGAATATTTACTTTTAAGTATTATATTGTTTTAATTACCTATTGTAAATGTGAAGACGAAGTGGGTGTTCTTTTTTTTTGGTTTCCTTTTCTTCTAATTTAATTTTTTACATTGTCTGGCAGTTTGAGTAATTTGTGCTACCTTCACAAATGTCCTTTCTTTGGTATTGTTCGTCGAATCATTGACCTCCTTAAGTTCTGAGTGGGGCTGCATGATTACTGACAAATGCGTGCACTGATTGGACAGGTCCACTCAAGCTGTGTGTTCTTTCCTTAAAAGACCACTTCAGACACCAATCCACATGGTCTTCACATGATCTGATCAAGATTATGTCTGGACTTTAAAAGAGACTGTGACCTCTGAGTTTGTTTCGGCGTTTCTTCTCAGAGTAGTCAGATAGGAAATGCCGAACTCATCTAGTTAAAAAAAAAAAAATTGATTGACGTGTAAAAGTGTTTGTACAAACCTACTTGCAAAAATAAAGTCATTTATCATTTATCATTTTATTTTTTATTTAACTGATTTTTTTAAATTTATTTTTATTTTATTTTAATTTCATTTACTGTGGACATAATCTACTCATTACAATGATTTTAAATGAGTTGTATTGCAACATGTAGTTAGCTAGCGACCTCGTCAGCTGTTAATAATATTCTTGCCTGCCCAACCGGCAGCAAGTTCGTCATGCTCCCTTAGATGTCACTGCTTGCGGTAGCGTCGGGGGTCGGGTTACCACCTTCCCTCAAATATGGCGAGGGGGGTAATGGCTGACCTTTGCGTTATGCTCGTGAACGGGTGCTGCTTGTGGTGACTGGTCGTCTTGCTGACCATGGTTTTTGTTATTGTTACTTGTATTAACTGTTATTTTATTTTGGTCCGGAGGTCCTTAGTTTAACTATTGTAACTTCAACTTAGCTGTATGTATCAATTTGCATCGTTGAATATGTAAGCGGGCACGCCCTTTATGCCTGGAGGCTTTATTTACGTTTTAAGTTCTGTTTACGATTTTGTTTTATTTTGTTTTATTATTTATTTCAGCTTGAGTTTAGTTTTCAGTGTTTTGTTGGTGGTATATTGGCGTGTGCTAGCTGACATATGTGAATAATGTATGTTTTGTTTTATAATATTAATTACTTACACAGTATTGTATAGAATCAAGTTCTTCTAACTTAACAGACAGCTGAGCTGCTGGGGAGTTTGTTCCGCTACTTCTTCTTCCCAGCTAAAGCACTAGGAAGTGTCGAAGGGCGGGCGTTTTGGGGGGACTGTCTTGTGTAACTTTGACGTTCAAAAAGTGCTGACTCTCAGCCTAGTTTGAATAAATGACTTTTGATTTTGATTTTTTGACTTATATCTTTGGCTGTGATCATATTATTAACCGTATCTGGTAAAATGACGTATGTATATAAATCCAACATCATTGTTTCCTGGCTGTCATTTTGGTGCTGTGATTCTAATTGTGTAGAAACATCCCATCGTTGACGGTATTCATTATACTCGATTTGGCTTTCTAAAATAAAAATAAACAAGATTAATGTGTTTCATTTCAACAATTTTATTTTAGAGTTTTACAAATCCTAGTTGTAGTTCCAGAAATTGGCGCGTTCAAACAAACTCTTCAGCTGAGTATTTACTATAAAACGTTGATACGACAGAGGGGCTTTCCTTTAAACTGCCTATACTAGGTACCATGTTCAAACTCTGTACCAAAAATCAATTAAATAGGAGCAGCAGTTTAGTCACAAATGATTTTTAAGTTTTTGCGCCGTTTCAACACGATGTATCTTTTTTAACAGCTGATTATGTCTACGTATAGGTCATGCAGTGTACGTTACCCTAGCAAGAAAGTGTCTCCTAGAGTTATATGAGTAGAACGTATAATGTGTGCCTTATCTGCTGTAAATGTGCCCCCAAATAAAAAATGTGTGCCCCCTGTCGTTTTGGAAAAAAACGGAAAAAACGATTCTTGCTGGGGTAACGTTTTTCTAGCAGGAAAATTCTAAACCAATGATCGGAGAGAGAAAAATTTTGCATGGCCAGAGAGCTTATATGTGTGCCAAAATGTGCCCCCAAAAATAAAATCTGTGCCCCTTCAGGTTTTCGAGATATTGCATTTCCTGCTGGAGTAATGTTTTGATGAATCGTATATCTCTAAAACCATTGCATGTGCCCCTGTAGAATAAACATACACGAGTAGCTCTTAATGTGTGCCCCTTAGTGCCCCAATTAGATTCAAGAAAATATTTATAGTTTTCAAGTAATCGCGGTTTAATGAAAATCCGAAAAAACATCGCAGCGCCTAAATGAGGCAAGGCACAAGTTCGCTGAAAACTGTATTCGGTCCTTCTTGACACTAATAATAACCATACAAAGTTTCAAAACTGTTCATGCATGCGTTTTTGAATAATCTTGCTAAAAGTCAAAACGATGGTGTCATAACTTTGACGGCAAAATACAAGGAACCGGCTCAATCCCAGATGTGTACGTGTAAACCAAAATCTTGTGCCTTTAGTCAAAAATATATGTTGATAATATTCAGCTTGGAATGTTTCGCATTAAGTAAATATAAACAAAAAACCAAAATATGTAAACAACGGCTGGTTATCCGACCAAATTCCAATGACTACTAAAAAGCGACGGATTCATACATATCGATGACCTTCTTTATTGGACGTATTATAAACAACGGTATTGGACGTATTATAATCAAGTGTATACCTAATTGTATTTTGCCGTCAAAGTTATGACACCATCGTTTTGACTTTTAGCAAGATTATTCAAAAACGCATGCATGAACAGTTTTGAAACTTTGTATGGTTATTATTAGCGTCAAGAAGGACCGAATACAGTTTTCAGCGAACTTGTGCCTTGTCTCATTTAGGCACTGCGATGTTTTTTCGGATTTTCATTAAACCGCGATAACTTGAAAACTATAAATATTTTCTTGAATCTAATTGGGGCACTAAGGGGCACACATAAAGAGCTACTCGTGTATGTTTACTCTACATGGGCACATGCAATGGTTTTAGAGATATACGATTCATCAAAACATTACTCCAGCAGGAAATGCAATATCTCGAAAACCTGAAGGGGCACATATTTTATTTTTGGGGGCACATTTTGGCACACATATAAGCTCTCTGGCCATGCACAATTTTTCTCTCTCCGATCATTCGTTTAGAATTTTCCTGCTAGAAAAACGTTACCCCAGCAAGAATCGTTTTTTCCGTTTTTTTCCAAAACGACAGGGGGCACACATTTTTTATTTGGGGGCACATTTACAGCAGATAAGGCACACATTATACGTTCTACTCATATAACTCTAGGAGACACTTTCTTGCTAGGGTAACGTACACGGTCATGCACCTTAAAACGATAAATCTGAGTAATGCGTTGTTGCCGTTGTGATGCAAGTCACAAGTACAACCAAATATTTTCGCTAAAAGATGGCAATGCAAACAAGGAAGCAATAAATACACACACTTGCACTTTCATTACGAGAGTGACAGTCATAGCAAAACATCCCGCACGTAAAAGAAATAGAAATAGGTCACTGTATTGCTACTACATCTTAGATCCTTGCGATCGGCGTCTAAAAACTTGTTTTTCCCGCGCCGCAATTGTGATTTTGTTATTGTGATAGGACACTAAATAAGCTTAAGACAGACAGTAAGTATTTTTTTATTGTGACAAGAAACGTAAAAGTATTCACAGACGATCGAACTTGGTTCGGAACGGACCACGAACATGGTGCGCTTTGAACCAAATTCGATCGTGTGGCGTACGGTCCGCCGGACATTATTATTATTAATATCGGTTCGGCTGGTTCGGAGCGTTTGCACATCGAACGCGGTGCGTTACGAACCGAATCGATCGTGTGGACGGCGCACCGAACCATATGTCAGTCTAGTCGCTATTGTGCCACCGTGCGCGCAAAACGTTGCAGCGTGTTCACAGACATATTCGGAGTGACGCCAATAAAACATCGTTAAAAGAAGATATATACGAAAATATTTATCATGGAGATCTTTAATGAGATTCACATGACTGTACTGTTGTCTGTTTCTGAGATAACATTTTGCCCATTCTTTTCTTCTTTTTCGTTGGTATACAACATTAGTTTTTGTTTATGCGAAACCCGAAACACGGGTCTAGTATTTTTATGTAAAGAATCTATGAAAAAAATTTCAAAACTGTATCATTAATAATCACAAAGTTATAAGCTTGTTACGGTACCTGATTGTCCTCGCAAAAACATATGCAGCCTACCGGAGGGCACCACGCCAGCCGCGCGCGCGGCTCTCACTCTCACTCATTGATAATAATTTGCCACAGTGATTGTTTATGTATTAGTTGGTGATAAACATTTTCCATCACGCTTGCAGGCTTTGGACTGTCGTAATGGTCAAGTGTAGGTAGATATTATTATGTAATTTATTCGTAAATGCAGTAGTAAGTGGTAAAATGTAATCAATGCCATTTTTTGCACCTTATGTCAACAACTTAAAGTTCAAAATGGATGAAAATTGTTAAACATCGCATTACTGAACCACAGCAGGCTGTAAACAAATAATAAATTTGTACCCTTGACTATTTTTGCGTGTTTAAAAATGTTAATCATCACTATCTACAATAATTGGCGTAATCACTATTCACTCAAACAAACTGAAGCAACTGTTAAAAAAGGGCCCGTCTTTCTCATAAGCACTGACGCACTGCCACACCACCACAAACAGCGAGTGTACGGACGTTTGAGTACGAGAGAGACATGATAATTTTAAAATCTAAACAAAACACTTTAGCCAGGGCTCACGGCGGTCGCGCGCTCGCGATACGTATGCATCGATCGATGGCATTCGGGCGACCGAGGGGAGCGCCGTCGCCGCCCCGCAGCAGTGCGTACACGCTGCCTAGCCCGCGCTATGACCTGTCGTGAACTCGTGACCCGTGTGCAAACAGATGATTGCGGATACTAACTTTTAAGCGTAATTAAATATTTTTGGGACAAAATATAACATGGTGTAAAAATTATTGGAATCGATTCAGTTACTGATTCTGAACAAACTATATTCAGGTTTCGCATATACTAAAAATAATGTTGTATAATGGCGATGTAGCAACGATAGTTGCCGCAACTAATGCAATTTTGGCCTGTTTTGATAGAATAGGTGGCATGTCGAGGAGACGTGTTCACGCATTGCTATTGCACAATACGACTGGACGATTCGAAGTCTGGTGCGCTCGCCTGTTGTGTAGACCGCACCGTACAGTTCATGGTTCGTTCCGAACCAAGTTCGATCGTCTGTGAACACTTTAACTTAGGATTATTATTATTTAGTGTTAGAGTTTTTTTGTGATTGACTGCTTTTATTGTGATATGATACGACTGTTCGGTGGCCACCACAATCTCCAGACCTCACTCCCATGGATTTCTTTTTATGGGGGTACATTAAGGGTGAAGTGTATGCCTCAGAGGTAAATACAATTGTTGAACTAAAAAATAGGATTATTTTAGCATTTCACAAATTAAAGTACTTAGCGACGGACAGTGATTTAATTAGAAAAATAAATAACAATTTTCACCGTCGGTATAATTTGTGCATTAATGTGAATGGAGGAAACATCGAGAATTTTAAAATTTTGTGTTTTTGTTGTGATTTTTGTTGTGCGCGTATTTGAAAACCTAACATAAAACCAGCGCGCCCCACCCGGGCCATCCGCTGACACGTCGCGCTCCGGCGCGCGACGTTGCCGCTTTATAAAAAAAAAAGCTTAAATTATCTCAACCTCTGTCCATATTTATTATTATTTATTATTTAAGCCTTTTATTTCCCAAACATAAAATACAATAATACTTTTAACACATAATCTCTTAAAGTACTCGTGCGGACTATAAATTCATTCAAAATAATTAAAACATGCATTATAGTAGTATTACATAAATAACATTATAGTCTATAAATAGATAGCTTGATTTCGCTGATTACATATAATAAAATTGCGTAAAATTAAATCATTTTAAATAGAATTGATTAATTTGTGTTATTGGGTGCCCATTTAAGAGCAAAGGCCTCCTCCATTTTATGCCATTCTTGTCTATCTTGGGCTGTTCGAGACCAAGTGGGTCCGGCCACGGCCATAATATCATCGCACCACCGGCGCCTGGGTCTACCTCTAGTGCGTGGTGCATCTCGAGGGTACCAATGGAGAACTCTCTCACTCCAACGTCCATCTTTAGCTCTGGCTACGTGTCCTGCCCATCGCCATTTCAACTTGCAAGCTAGTTCTACCGCATCTATTATTTTAGTGCATAGTCGTATGTCTTTGCTTCTTTTACGGTCTCGGAGTTTAATTCCTAACATACTCCTCTCCATAGCTCGTTGGAAGGCTTGAAGCTTGTTCGTAACTGCCTTTGTTAAGGTCCAACTTTGACAACCGTAGAGTAGTGTAGGTAATATGATGGTGTCCATAGCTTTCTTTTTCAAGCGAATCGGGATGTGTGATTTAAATACTTCTCTCAAAGACCAATATCTTCTCCATGCACTGTTTATTCTGCGGTCTACTTCATTTTCTGTCGGTCTATTAAATGAAATGCTTTGCCCAAGATAAACACAGTTGTCTACGTATGCGATTGGTGTTTCATGTATTACCGTAGGTACTTTTAAACTGTTGGTTAACAGGAATGTTTTTTTAGCGTTCATATGAAGACCACATTTTCGACTCTCCTCGTCTAGGCACTTCAGCATGTGCACAAGGTCTGCATGTGTTTCACTTATCAAAAGAATATCATCTGCGAAGCGAAGATGGTTGAGGAACTCTCCGTTTACATTGATGCCGATATTGTGCCAGTTTAGCTGCCTGAAAACATGCTCCAATACTGCGTTAAATAAATTAGGTGAGATGGGGTCACCTTGTCTGACTCCTTTTTGGATGTTGAATGGCTCTCCCTTTTTCTCCAGTTTAATAATGGCTCTGCTGTTTTTGTAAATTTCTTTAAAAATGTTTATGTATTTTGTGTGGATGCCTTGTTCACAAAGAGAGCACCACAAAGATTCATGGGAAATGGAGTCAAACGCCTTGGAGTAGTCTACAAATGCTACGTAGAGCTCTTTATTGTGTTCATTATACTTCTCGATGATCTGAGTAATCGTGAAAATGTGCTCATTAGTAGAGAAGCCCGATCTGAAACCTGCTTGCTCTCTAGGTTGGTTTTCGTCTCAAGTCTTTGAGATCCTTTTTAATATTAGACTTGTAAATAGTTTATAAAGAGTTTGTAGCATACTCAGTGGTCTGTAGTTGTCCATTTTCCCTGGATCTCCCTTTTTGTACCGTAAAGATATAATTGCTGTGTTCCATTCAGGGGGCATTGACTCTTGTTTCACGATTTCGTTAAATATTCTGGTTAAAATAGGTGTTATTGGCTCTCTGATAGCTTTTAATATGTCATTTGTAATGCGATCTTCTCCAGGGCCTTTCTTAGATTTCAATTGATTGATGGAGTGGCTAATTTCATACTCCAAAAATTCTGGTACACTTTCTGAATCGAAGGACTCCACATTTTGAAAGGTGGCGCCTTCATGAGAGACAGGATGTTCGTATAATTTGGAATAAAATTCAGTTGCAAGGTTTAATATATGGTTTCTGTCTGTTGCTTGGTGATTGTATTTAGATAGCTGCGTAATCCATTTTTTGCTGGAATCTAGTCTTTTGTACGCTCTTTTAACTGATGCAAATTTCTCCAATTCATACTCAATAATAGTATATCTGCGTTCTTTTGCTTTCCTTTGTATTTGCTTTCTAGTTAGTTTGTATAATGCAGATAAATGTTTCTTCTCTATGATAGTTTTGTTTTTCTTTTCTTTTAACATAGTCCTCTCTTTTATTAGTCTAGCTAGGTTTCCTTGAATAACAGGTTTATTACACTTTTTGTTGTTTTTCAGTTTGGCTGTACTCTTTCTAATTGTTGTGACTAAGGTAGAGTAAGTGTGCTGAATGTTTGTAAACTCTAAGCTTTTAATTTCTTCTGAAAATTCGTTACTCAAATACTCCTGCTCAGGAGGCGCAATGTCAGTAATATTTTTTTCTCCGAAGTGTTTTCTTGAGGTAACGCGCTTGTTGTGTAGTTGTAGTGATGCACGCACCAGTCTGTGATCAGTAGGATGTGTAGTAGGTATGATATCAACATTGTGGATACTGTTATTATTCTTTGTTATGATGTAGTCAATTTCATTCCGAGTTACGTTATTAGGGTGCATCCAAGTCCATCGTCGTTTCGAGTTCTTCCTGAAGTAGGTGTTTGAAATATGTAATTGATGTTCGAAGCAAAAGTTTATTAGTATCTGACCTCTTGGACTCCTTTCCCGTAACCCCACGATCCCATAACATCTTTATCATCATTAGTGGGCTGACCAATCTGCGCGTTGAAATCGCCTATGATCAATGTGTCTCTGTTCGTGTTTTTCAACGCTTTTCTGAGATCCTCGTAAAATCGATCTATGTCCTCCAATGGTGATTGTTCTGTCGGTGCGTACACTTGGATAATATGAATTGTTTTACCATCAATGTAAATGCTTAACTTTGCTACTCTGTCGGACACTGGCACAAAGTCTTTAATGTTTTCTTTAAATTCTATTTTTATTATAAATCCAATACCGTTCCTGTTATGGGTTTGTCCGTAGTCGTCGTCGTTTCAGCCGTAAGACGTCCACTGCTGGACTTAGGCCTCCCCCAATTTGGGGGGCTTTGCCATAATCGCCACGCTTGGCAGGCGGGTTGGCGATCGCAGTATGGTGGTAAAATGTATAGAGAACGCTGCTGCCCATTCTCTAGTAAGTCCCTTAGTCGCCTTTTACGACACCCACGGGAAGAAATGGGGTGGTGTTATTCTTTACGTCCGGCACCACACGGTTGTCCGTAGTACATAAAGATAAAATCTGGATATTCTATGATTTCCTTGCCTGCAAGTTTTATTTCAGAGAGTCCAATTACATGCCAGTTTAGTTTATCAATAGCGTATTTCAATTCGGTAAATCTTGATGTATCAATCAGTGATCTCACATTCAATGTGCAAATGTAGAGGTATTTGCTTTTTCTATCGTTAATTTTGTCTTTATTTAAGATTTTGATGGAGGGTTCTGGTCTACTGCTCCCACGGGGACCAGCCGTATTGGGAGAGTGAAGGGTAGTAAGGGTACTTTCGCGGTTTTCATAATATTTAGGAGGAAGGCCTGCTGGTTGCTATTGTTCAATTTGGGTCCACCCTTTATGGCAGAATTTTTTTCGTCATAATATTATTTTGCATAACAGCGGATGGCATAAACTACATTTCGCAGAAAATCGTTTGGCATACACTCATTTATCATACATTCACAACGCATAATTTTATAAGTCAGAATCATCTTTAGGCATAAATTTTATTCCATAATATTTAAAAAGTAGAACCATCATATCGCAGAAAGTTCGCAGTCAGAATCGTCTCTTGGCATAATTTCATATCGATAGTTATTAAAAGGCAGAACTATTATATCTCAGAAACTTTAAACTTAGAATCATCTTTTGGCATACATTTCATATCGAAGAAGCATGCAGCATGCAAGCAAGCATGCAGCAAGCAAGCATGTAGCAAGCAAGCATGCAAGCAAGCAAGCATGCAAGCAAGCAAGCATGCAGCATGCAAGCAAGCTTACAACATGCAGGCGAGCATGCAACATGTAGCATGCATGGTTTCTGTCACGGCTTCGGCGCTGCGGGGCTCCGGCGGTCCCACGCGAACTCATCGTCGCAGATGGTTTTACGCTCACCACCACGGCTTCGGCTTCCACACCTGCTCCTCAGCTCGTGGGCCGCCTCGCCACTCCGCGCCTACGCGGGCTTAAATTACACTCTAGGGGTAGGGCAGACAAGACTACGTGGAGTCGGTTCTGCAGCGATTCGTTCCTGTCAATAATTTTTGTAGCACAAAATATTTTATACTGACTTTTTGAGACACTATTTCATTTTATTTAAGGTTAAAATGCAACTTAATAGAAATGAAAATATGCCTAACAAAATTATTCTAAATGAAATTCTGCCATCTTCATAGTATGCCAAGTGAAATTATGCCAAATAATCATTGCTCTAAATGATTGTTATGCTAAACGAAATTATGCGGAATTTTAAGTCTGCCAAAGGTAATTATGCGAAATAAAATTCTGCCATCTTAAAAGTATGCCAGCGTAAACTCGAGCATATAAACATTCGGCCAAACAATGATTATGCTAAACATTTATTATGCCTTATGCCTTTTTATGCCGTTTAAATAAGATTATGCCAAGTGTGTTACGCCAAATAAAATTCGGAGCATCAAGTTTCTGCCAGATTGAGGGAACCCGTTCAATTTGGGTACCACACATCGTTTGGGTTGAACTAGGAGTAGGAGAAGAACTTGAATCTGTTTCTTTTGGTATAAAATAGTTTCTCATATCTACTTTAGTTTTTTTGTTTGTGCGTTGTGAAAGTGATGTTCTGTTTTCTTGATATGGTGCGAAAGTTCCTTGGTTCTCTGGTGATTTTGATGGTTTTCTTTTAGAGCTGTGTTGGTTGGTTTGGTACGTCTTTCTTTGATCTAAATAAACAATTTTATCGTATCTTAGTACAGCATTTCTGCCCTGGCTTCTTGCTGTGTCTACTTCTTTTTGTAATTCTTTACGTTTTTCAATAACTTGAGGCGAAAAATCTTCTTTAATGTAGTAACTGGTTCGTTCCAGTTGATTTTTCCTTTTTAATATTGTTACTTTCATGTTTAGTTTGGAGAACGTTATTTTAATAGGTCTTGTTTTTTCTCCTTTTTTTCCCAACCTTATGGCGGATTCTATATCATATGTGGAGCATTTTGCGGCGAGATAGTCGTTGAAAATTAATATTATACGTTTTTCTAATTATTCGTAGTTTTTTTCGTTTTCTTCTAGCCCAAAAAGAACAATATTTTTCATACGTACTTGTCTTTCTAGCTTTTCTATTGTATTTTGCTGATTGTTAATAATTTCCTCTAGTTCTTCATTTTTAGACATAATTTCATAAAATTTTATATTCATATTTTCAATTATTGGTTTAGATATATCTTCTTTCAAATTTTTTATTTCTGTACTTTGTTGTGACAAATCATTTTGGAGTTTCTTCAACAATGTTGTTATTTCTTCCATATCGAATTTTCAATTGTTATTTAGCGCCCTCTAGTATGTGGTAGATAATTTAGGTAGATAACTATCGATTGAACTGCTCTCCCAGTGTTTGTTTTGGTAGTTAGGCTTGTCTCCACTAGATGGCTTTCTGGTGCGGTTTCCAACAGTGTGCAACAGATGGCGTTGTAAACCAGATCTACCGATAATTTTTGTATGACACAGCGGTTTCGTATTCGATGATGAACTCATATTGGCGACATTGAGAAATGTGAAATATTCCATATATTTCACATTTCTCAATGTCGCCAATATGAGTTGCCGAATATACAATCGATTTGAAATCTTTAGTCAATTTTCTTTCTTTGTACGTATACTGCGTCTTGTTTTTGCGAGAGGAACCGGCCAGCGGCGGAGGCGGTGGGGTTGGACGGCAATCAGAAGCAATATTCGCGAAACAATTTCCGCATTTTATATTGTTGTTGCTCCAGATTGCTCAACTTAATTGATCCAGATTGATCCATTAGTGTTGCCGAGCAATAATTGCTCAAAAAATTGCCCGTGTAAGAGCACCTTAAAAGAACATTTAAATAATGTAAAAACTAGGCACTGATACATTATTTGGCGCTCGTAAACTTTCTTGTTTATCACAGACTAGCTTATGCCCGCGACTTCGTCCGCGTTAAATTTCTTGCTCCCCCGACCCTTCCCGTCGCGTCGAATCGCCTACCCGTGCGATTTTCCCCGCTTTTACAACATTTTTCATTACTGCTCCGCTCCTCTTGGTTGTAGCGTGATGTTATATAGCCTATATCCCTTCTCGATAAATAGGCTACCCAACATAAAAATAATATTTCAATTCGGACCTGAGATTTCCTGAGATTAGCGCGTTCAATCAAACAAAAAAACATACATACAAACAAACAAACTCTTCAGCTTTATAATATTAGTATGGTACTCCCTTTCTTTTCCTAAAATTGTTTGTCCGAAAATCATTATCCATAACACGTTAGCTATAAACGGCAGTAACCATAATATTCAAAAAGTCGAAATTTTGTTTTACATAATTATCTTTGCTTCTAAAACTATTCTGTCATAATATCAAAAACTATAATCATTAAATCTCCTAATTTTGCATGTTATAAAGTCATATGTCCTAAGTATTGTATTATATAAATTGTATTATGCCGAATGTTCATTTATAATAAAATCTTTAGTAGTAAAAAAATGCTACAAGTTAGGTTTTAGTGACAGAAATGAATCGCTGTAAATCCGACTCCACGTAGTCTTGTCTGCCCTATCCCTAGAGTGTAATTTAGAATCGCGTAGGCGCGGATGGGCGAGGCGGCCCGCGAGCTGAGGAGCAGGTGGTTGTAACGCTCGCCGCCGCTGCTGAGGCTGGCCGGCGAAGCCGGCCAGCAAGACGAAGCTGCGGTGGTGATCGTTAAACCGTCTGCGACGATAAGCTCGCGTGGGACCGCCTAAGCCCCGCAGTGCCGGAGCCGTTACAGAAACCACGCCTGCTGCATGATGCATGCTTTCTTGCATGCTCGATTGCATGCTGCTTGCCTGCTTGCATGCATGCTCGCTTGCATGCTGCATGCTTGCTTGCATGCTACATGATGCATGCTTGCTTGCATGCTCGATTGCATGTTGCTTGCGTGCATGCATGCTGCATGCATGGTGTATGTTTGTTTGTATGTTTCTTAGAGGGAAATAAATCACTTGTTCACAATCACCTGTTTTATTGAGTGATATTGTATTTATTGAGTGATAATACATGCAGCGCCATGCCAGGCCTTGATAAATACCATAATGCTTTTGTATCTTTACTATTTATGTATTGTATCAGTTGAATTTGATAAAATAATGAAATTCTTAATGAACTCCGTAATACTTTGTTTTAAAAATATAATTAGGATAAATAAACATAAATAATTTGAATTTAGAACTTATAACTTTTATGGAAAACTGTTTTAAGTCTTTTGTATGTTATTGATAGTAATATTTATGACAAACGACTATGTTATGTAGTACCCAGAACAACTATGTGCCGAGGTGTGCGCGCTCGACTGCTGTTTGCTGTAACCTCTTGTCGATCAAACGCAGGCTCGCGAGCACCCCTACGGCGTCTTACCACTCAGTACAATAAAATTTTCCAGGATATCGAGTTCTTTGCTGTTTCTGCAGCAAAATTTAGAAGTATTGCACTTAAGGTTATATCAGAATTGAGTATCTAACATTCTTACAATCCTAAAAACATAATTTAAATTATAATCATTTTTTCTTTCCTTCTATTTTTAATACTTTTACTTGTATAAGTTTCAGATGAGTTTTACTTTTATTTTAATCATACTCACTATTCTAAGTAATTTGTATCGCACGCCGTTCATGTTTGTTTAACTTTTTTTATATTATGTGGAAAATGTCGTTGGTTATACATTTACACGTCCGTTTTAGTTTTAAGTTCTATTCCATAATATTGTAATGTGTAACCGTTTATTTTCCCAAATAAATTAAAATAAAACGGATTTAGGGCATATTATATTTAGGAATTTCAATTGTATGGCATGTGATATTATGTGACATTTAGTTCGGGCAAGTTATCATTCGGACAAACGATGATTAGGACAAAAAAAAATATGGCTCTTTAGATTATGGATAAAAAAGTTAGGTCACACAATAGAGAACCTATTAGTATAGATGCAGCAAGACACAGAAACAATATTATACACGCCGAAGCTAGCTACACCGAAAGTTACTAGTCTCCTTTCCGTCGTCAGTTAGAAAGAGATGGACGTATAAATTACCGATATAAGTATCGTTACTTGTACCGATACCCATACTGGTAATTAGATAACGCTAACTGACTTTGGGTATCGGTATTATTAACGTTAACGTCCCTGGTGCCGGGCGCTGGGGGCACGACAACTGTTATGAAGTTGGGCGGTTATAGGGTTAACAACGTTAAAGGACTGTATTAGCAAGAATATAGGAAAACTACATAATTCAATTTTATGAGAGTTTAGTGTTTATTTATGATCAAAAACCTGATGGTTCCTTATAGCAAAATTATTGTATTGTGGTTTGGTTCTTTGTTGATTTTTTTTTAGAATCTTAATTTTTTTATTTTTATTTACTCTACTGAAAAAATTAAGGGATCAAAAATAAAATTCGAAATTTTTGGGCTGTTTTCAACAGGCCGTAACTTCTAGAGAAACGGTCGTAAAAGAAATAAAAAAAAGAAAATTGTAACTCCAAGTGTCTAGTTTTTGGATTAGAACTTTAAAATTTTGTTGAGTCAGCGGTTTTGATTAATCTTAGAAAAAACAGAACAAAAAAAAAATTTTTTGAGTATTTTGTTTTGGTCTACGGGCGTGGAAAATTCTTTTGCTTGACCACTATATGAATCGGATACATCGTTCATTTAGCTTTAATTTCTTTTTTTAGAAACCATGATACCGAGATATCTGTCTTCAAGTGGAAAAGGATCCTTTTTTCGTTGATTATCCATATGTCAACACTAAATGATCGCACAGAAAGTTAAAAGTTGGTTTCAAGAACTTAATGAATTCCCTTTAACAACTAGTCATTGTCTATGGTCTACATCAGTCTTTCCCAACGTGGGCGATAACGCCCCCTTGTGGGTGCTGCAGGCCTAAAGGGGGGCGGTAAGAGACCCAGAAAAAAAAGGGGGCATTGTGTAGGGCTTTGGGGTCGATTTATAATTTCATCTACCTAGCTAGGAAGACTCTTAGACACCGACTGAGCTCTCGACTCTCGACTACATCTTGTGAACATCAACTAATATTAATTAAGATATAGCTCAAACTCGGTTCGATATAAAAGACCGCGGGCAATCATGTTTTAACAAGTTTTTGTTAAATAATCCGAATTGTACATTCCTATACCAATCGGCTGGTTCTATAATACTTGTTCTTGCTTGTCGAGTACGATTGGGCGTCGAATGAGATAAACGAGTTTATGCACGTTTGTCTTATTCCTGTTGGTGCGTGCTGCTTATGCAATCCTATATAAACGACGTAAATTAATTTTACTTTCATTTGCGGTTTCGCGCATAATAGATAAGCAGTACTTGATTTCAACACTTACGTATTTCTTAAAACAAAACAATGTCGGAAGTAAAAAAGAAGAGACGGCAATACTCTGCGGAATATATTAAATTCGGATCCACCCTTAATGGCAGAATTTTTTTCGTCATAATATTGTTTTGCATAACAGCGGATGGCATAAACATTATTTCGCAGAAAATCGTTTGGCATACACTCATTTATCATACATTCACAACGCATAATTTTATAAGTCAGAATCATCTTTAGGCATAAATTTTATTCCATAATAATTAAAAAGTAGAACCATCATATCGTAGAAAGTTCGCAGTCAGAATCGTCTCTTGGCATAATTTCATATCGATATTTATTAAAAGGCAGAACTATCATATCTCAGAAACTTTAAACTTAGAATCATCTTTTGGCATACATTTCATATCCATAATAATTGAAACACACATTCACACATTCTGCATGTAGGATTATTCAATAAAACATTTGATTTTCAACAAATGTGGTTTTTATTACCTTATCAGAAGCATGCGAATATGCAAACAAACCTACACTATGCATACAGTTAAAACGCTACATGCAGACATCCATTCAAGCAAGCATACACCATGCATGCAGCATGCAAGCAAGCATGCAGCATGCAAACAAGCATGCAGCATGCGAACAAGCATGCAAACAAGCATGCAGCATGCAAGCAAGCATACAGCATGCGAGCAACCAAGCATGCAGCATGCAAGCAAGAATGCAGCAAGCAAGCAAGCAGCATGCAAGCAAGTATGCAGCATGCAAGCAAGCTTACAGCATGCAGGCGAGCATGCAACATGCAGCATGCATGGTTTCTGTCACGGCTCCGCGCCTACGCGGGCTTAAATTACACTCTAGAGGTAGGGCAGACAAGACTAAGTGGAGTCGGTTCTGCAGCGATTCGTTTCTGTCAATAATTTTTGTAGCACAACATATACTGACTTTTTGAGACACTGTTTCATTTTATTTAAAGTTAAAATGCAATTTAATGGAAATGAAAATATGCCTAACAAAATTATTCTAAATAAAATTCTGCCATCTTCATAGTATGCCAAGTGAAATTATGCCAAATAATCGTTGCTCTAAATAAATGTAATGCTAAACAAAATTATGCGGAATTTTAAGTCTGCCGAAGGTAATTATGCGAAATAAAATTCTGCCATCTTAATACTATGCCAGCGTGAAGTCGAACATATAAACATTCGGCCAAACAATGATTATGCTAAATATTTTTTATGCCTTACAAATATTCGTTTAAATAAGATTATGCCAAGTGCGTTATGCCAAATAAAATTCGGAGCATCAAGTTTCTGCCAGATAGAGGGAACCCATTAAATTCGGATTTATTGAAAATCCCACAAACCCGTCGTCGCCTTTGTGTCTTCTATGTCTAAAAACATTTTCGAACGAAGCAATGAAGCCTTCAAGACTGCAAGATCATTTGAATAAAATGCATCCAGATAAGACAGAAAAGAATGTAGCATATTTTCAAGACCTAGAGAAGAAGCATAATACTCAGCCAAGTGTATCAAAACTATTTTCGGCGGCTGCTAAGCAAGATGACGACGGACTTCGAGCTTCGTACAATATCTCTTTGTTAATTGCTCAAAAAGGCAAACCACACAACATCGGAGAAGAGTTAATTTTGCCAGCAATAAAGAAAGTAATAACTACTGTGCTTCATAAACCGGCCGCAGATATTATCTGAAAAATACCTTTGAGTAATAATTCTGTGCAAAGACGCATTGATGAAATGGCTGAAAACATTGAAGAATCATTGTGCAATCATCTGAGGACTAGTCAATTCTCAATTCAGCTCGATGAGTCCACTTTACCAACTAATGAAGCGTTGTTGCTATCTTACGTGAGGTTTATTAAAGATGAGAAAATACGTGAAGAACTATTGTTTGCCAGAAATTTGGAGACAGATACAAAAGGCGAAACCATATTCAATACATTGGAAAAGTTTTGTGAAGAGAAAGAGATTCCTTTGAAAAATATTATATCAGTTGCTACGGATGGCGCTCCGGCTATGACAGGGCGCCATAAAGGCTTCATAGCAAACTTAAAGAATAAAATTCCAGATGTCCTTGTTATACATTGCGTTATTCATAGACAACATTTGGTTGCTAGAAACTTAAGTGAACGACTATTTCAATCACTGCAATATGTCATCAAAGCAGTCAATAAAATCCGTAGCAGCTCTTTGAATGATTGATTATTTCATCAGCTTTGTGTTACTAATGACGAAGATTTCAACCGTTTGTTGCTTCATACTGAAGTTCGTTGGCTGTCAAGAGGCAATTGTCTGATTCGATTTTACAACCTGTTTGACTCTGTGATAGAGTTCTTGGAAACTAAAGATACAGAACTGCGCAACAAGCTCATAACATCAAAGAATGATATAGCTTACATGACAGACCTGTATAAAATGTTCAACGACATGAACCTCCAACTGCAAGGCGATGAACTAAATTTAATTAAAACAAAAAATGTCGTTGCTGCTTTCGCAGCCAAACTGCTTCTGCACAAAAAGAATATGGGCAGACGTGAGTTTCACAATTTTCCGAATTTATTAGTATACTGCAGTAACGACGACTTGTTTGCCTACTGCCAACATTTGGAAAACCTCCACATTGACTTCACCGAACCATACCAGGACATTTTAAACTTGGAAATACCAGACTGTACGTTAGAAAATAATTTATTCTTAAAGTGGGCAGTAGACAAAAAAAGGTTGGGAACCCCTGGTCTACATCATCAAACCTGTAATAGCACTTATAACCCATATAGGTGCAAAGTTCTCATCAATAGAAATGAATCAACTCCAAACACCGGGTAATTGCTGTAAATCGTTGAGGAGTTCCCTCGACTGTCTTTCGGCTTCATCATCAGAGCAACTTCAGACCTTTATTAAATAGTAGTGCTTTAAGGTGATTAATGAAAAAAACAAACGCACTAGTCGCCACTACGATTTTCGAATGCTCCCACCAATTTCTGTGTTAATGTCTTATCATGGGACCACCCTTGGGCTATCTCTTCCAACAAAAAAGAATATCGTAGTGTTGACGTTGACGAAGTTATCCGTGAACACACATGAAAGATATATATGTTATGGACCAAGTGAGAAATTGGGCATTATACATAATGCCCGGTCATTATGAAAAATGCCCAATATGAGACTGCAATTTGATAAGAATTATTCAAATAGTCAAATTGACCGGGCATTATAGGTACATATTGTCCAGCACCTTTTGGGCAGAGTAATACAAATGGGCATTTTCAAAAAAGAGTGTACCCTGCTGTAAAACTCGATTATATTTTTTATATTTTTTGTTTTTACAAATTTCGCCAAAATATAATAGGAAATACAGTTTATTATAGAGAAAAATAAAAAGGAACGCGGAATTATAGGCAGTTTTTCCATAATATCGAAACAAAACGGACTTTGTAGCGAAACTGATTCCGTTGTGTGACTAGATTTAAAAGCCAAATTTAAGGAAAGTATGAAATTAATAAGCGATTTTCAAATTTATTTAAACTAAATAATACATGTAATTAATAGATAACTGTAAGAAAATAGCCTTATTTTAAAGGATTAACTCAAAATAATTGTTTTTTTATTCGGTTTTGTGACTGTCAAATTTCAATGGGTTATTTTTTAATTTTACTCTAAAATCGTAATAATTTACTTAATATTTGTATATTTTTCGAGTATATATATTTACTGTAAACGTTTTTGTGGCCGCACAGGTTTAAAAGCTAAAACCTCTATCTAATTTCATAGATTTCATTCCACCCATTTGGAGGGACAGTGACAAAATGGAAGTCTTAAAATCATAAGGCTGTGTGCACACAACTTAAAAATTGCCTAAATACCATTATTAGTAGGTAAGAAATGAAACAATAATTGTAACTATTCTTATATTACTTTAATTATCGTTATAAATTGCACTGATTGACATAAGTCTTATTAACACTTTGCAGGACAATAGGAACTCCGTAGTTTCTAATCACATAATCTATACTATAATATTACAAAGCTGAAGAGTTTGTTTGTTTGTTTGGTTGAACGCGCTAATCACAGGAATTACTAGTCCGAATTGAAAAAATATATTTGTGTTGGGTAGCCTATTTATCGAGAAAGGCTATAGGCTGTATAACGTCACGCTACAACCAAGAGGAGCGGAGCAGTAATGACATATGTTGCAAAAACGGGGAAAATCGCACGGGTAGGCGCGACGGGAAGGGTCTGGAGAGCACGAAATTTAACGCGGACGAAGTCGCGGGCAGAAGCTAGTGATAAATGATTTTATTTCTGTAAGTAGGTTTATTCAAACACTTTTACATGTCAATAATATTTAAAAAAAAAACATTGACATGTAAAAGTGCTATGTTCAAGTTTTGTCAGTAAAGTTCAATCTGTAAATTTGAATGAAAAAATATAAAAAGATAGATTATTTGTAACTGTATTCATAAATTTGGTAAGTAAGGTTTTGCAATGTGAACCAAGTTTTATGCATTCCGACCTGTTGTGACTTGCCGTTCCGCTATATGTGACCGTAGAATAAGTCACAAAACGGAGGTCACATAATGGCACCTTATTGTAGTTTTAAATTGTTTTAAAATTACCCTTCGTACTTAGCACTATTCACTTTGTAGTTTCATATACTATACCAATTTTGCAAAGTTTAAAAAATATCAATAATTTTTAAAAAGTGATTTATAATGGTAAAACTTGGTCACATACCTAAGCAAAGAAATTGAAACACAGAACACTTCAACAGTATGCGTCAGCGCTGGCTACTAATTAGTTAGACGATGAAAGCAAAATGGTGTCTCTGATGAAGAACGACATATTATTTTGCCATTTCGTGCCGAATTATTCAACAATTGGAAGAATATTTGCAAAAAAAACCGGTCACAAAACGGAATGTTCCGGTTAGCTTAAATTTGCGATTTTAATATAGATTTATTTTTAATAGAAAATATGAAAAAATAAAAAATTAATGGTTCTTTTAACTGATAAATTGGACTTTTAAGAATTCAAATTATATTTACTAAACCACTCGCACATACGAATATTTTTAGAAATCAAAGATTTTCTGAGGCCTGCTGGGAAGGGGACAACTAAATTCGATGGTGTTCAGTATTTTAAAATCTTCGTAAGTTTTATATTTAGTAAAAAAAAACAACTAAACGACAAATTATAAATATATTTTAAAATATGTTCTTTTCACTTCAATTAAAATATTCTCCTAGACGTCATACATCACAAAAAAAAATAATTAACAAAGTTGAGGGACACGGCAAAATACGGGGGTACAAGATTTTTTGAAATTGCCCACCCCTGCGACACGACTCGACGGCGCAAATTCGTAAACAGCTGATTCTAATTTTCCCATCACATTTCTCAGACTTTGGACTGTCAAATTATCGAACTGCTTACAAATAGCATATTTTAACTGTTTAAATTAAGTTAGCTCGATAACCTGGTATATTTAAAAAATTTGAATCAACCTATTTACAATAATTTAAAAACTATTTACAAGTGGTCTTAATTTTTACCTTATTTACAAAAGGTGCTGGAAGTGTTCACCGTTTTGTCTAATGCATAAGTTAGCACGACGTATTACGTTTCCTTGCACTGCGATTAATGTGTCTCTGTCACTTTTAATTAAATCAAATGCACTAATTATACGAGTTTTTAATTCGTCAACGTTTCGAATGTTGTTGCCACTATGTCCATACACTAAGTCTTTCACTCGACCCCAAAGATAAAAATCTAGAGTCGTTAGGTCGGGCGATCGAGGCGGCCACTAATTTGCAAAGTTACACGTTCAATTGTGTTTTCACAGCGGTTAGATTTCGATCGCAGGTCGGTAATGGTACCGATTCCCTTGTTCACAAACTAAACTAAATTTAAGTTCGGTGCATCTTTTTCTTTGTATTTCATTAAGAAGAGGACAAAAGAAAAATTTTAATTTAGTCCTGTCAAATTAATCAGCGCCTGTCACTACTCTATACAAGTTTAGACGTGATTAAAAACTTGCCTACTAAAATTACGTCAAGCGCTGATTAATTTGACAGGACTAAACTAAAATTTATCTTCTGTCCTTTCCTTTATGAAATAGAAAGAAAGAGATGCACTGAACTTAAATTTAGTTTAGTTTGTGAATAAGGGAATCGGCACCAATGTCCTGTAAAGTCATTCTACTATTTGTTAAGCACAAGGGAAACTAAACTTACGCCGTATCGCAACCGAATCGTTACGGGAACATACGAGTGGGCTTCCTGTGTTACCAACATGCCAAATAGTATGTTTTATTGTTACCACAAAGAAAAAAGTTGAATCTAAAAATGTCACTAAACACGAATAAGTGGCATTATAGGATTTTCTAATATAAAAAGATATCTTGACCATAATTATAGTTTTGTACTGATATTTTATTGTTACTAAAATACAACATTTTAACTTATTATTTAGCAAAAACTCAGAAGAACGTTTCGTTCTACGTCCCTAACTAGCTAAAGCTGTGAAATTAAACCTTTCGGTCATGTTAAAGACTCGAATGGAACTTCTATTAATCGTATTTTACCTAAAAAATCATTTATTGAACCGTTTTTAACGATGGTATGAATTTTTTTTAGTAAATATGTACCTAATTACAGTTCGAGGTAGGAACCAAATCTGTTTTGATTTTTAAAAAAATACTATTGACGGGGCAGGTGTTTAATCCCGTTTTTAAGTCCGCTTACTCTCGCTTAAAGTGGTTTAAAAATCATCGTGAAACGGATTGAAGTTTTTGGTGGCTTGTCAGTTTAGCTAGTGGTGTTGCTATTACTACTTTACTAGTATTCGTCAGGCACTGATTATCTCAATTTAATTCAACTTGAATCGAGAGTAGGTACCTCCCTTAAGGGAGGTTTCTAGCAGCTTTGTTAGTTAAAAACGAGACATTAAATAATAACTTAAAAGAAAATAATCATAGCAAAATTCAAAATCGATACTGGGGCTACAATCGACTCTTGCTGTGCGGGGAGCATTTTCTCTTTCTCACATTCCACTGTCAATCTGATAAATAATGACGATACGATGACAAATTACACGTTATCAACTGACTAATACATATAGAATAATGCAAAACATAATCACTCTTATTTATAACATCCCTGATTCAGTACATCACATTATTTTGACAGTTACACGATATTAGTAATATAATATTGAATGATGAATTAATGTAGTTGAAGACTCCGTGATACTTATCTAAACAAGACTACAGCTTGGCAAAAAAGAGTCTGGAAAAAATGAGGGCGCCTGCTTAGCAGGTATGGCCACCCTGTATACTAGGACTAAAAGTGATAAAATACTTGTTGTTTTAATCCACAAACACGAGATCCGAGAAATTCTTATCAGTCAAGATTTCAAGACTTGATAGGCACACAGTCTTTTACTTTCATTGTATTTAGTAGATTCCGCATTATTTCGCTGGAATAACCTTTTGTCTAAGAGTGCCATCATAAAGACATAATGAGAACTTATTCAGTTTAAAAATTTATTAAATTACACTCAGGGATTGCCGACTGAACCCGATACACAAGACATAATGTTCAGCAATCGCATTTGCGGCTACCATCTAGGGTATTCACAACCATTCGATGGTTGGTACGCCTGTATCAAATTTGCCATGAATGATAATGAACGAATTCTGTTAATGCTGACAGTTTGTAGTCGACAAGAAGGTGACTTACAGCTGCTTACTGTCGGAAACTAATCTAAAGTCAGAGAGTACCTATAACATGTCGCATTCGAAAGGTACGGGCAATATCGAATAGTTTTAAACTTGAACAGTTGACTAATGAAGGCGTCAGGTATGTCTATGTGGGGTACATAACATTATCACTATTCACATGACAATGAAAATGAAATAACACGCTAAAATTTAGATTTTAATTAAAAAGAAAAACGTGACATAACATCATTCGTGTATTCCTTTTCGGTGCTATGATAGATTTTTTCCATTAACACTGATGTGTCAGTTTTACATTTCTTATTTATGAAATCGAAATAGTGTAAAAATCTTTCTTAGACGTTTATGGCTCCCATTACAATCCGTCTCCTCAAACTATAGGTAATATATTACGTAGAATAGGCACCTGAAAAAGAATAAATATAAATTATACTTTTTTTTACTGTGGTATGCGATAATAGCATTAACAAAAAAAAAAAAAAAAATACTTGCCTGTTTCTTTATAGTGTTGAACTTTTTGTCTAATTGCACACAGATCTAAATCGTCTTATTCTTTCTTCCGCCAACTGTTTTGGTGTTTCTCCAGGTGTAGAAAAAATCCTTAATTTTTTTCACCTTCATTACCAATTTTTCTAATTGTACTGTGAGATTTACCTTGAAAAAAATATCAAGACAATCATATTAATTCCATGTAGGTACATTTTTCAATTTCAAGTATGAAACATCAAGAGTCAACGTACACGCGATTTGTCAAACTAGATAACATAACCTCAATAATCTATTAGTAAATAAAACAATAAAACGGCTTGAAACTTATAATAGCGATAAAACTTAGTATTAGAAAGGAAAAACAATGACTGGCATTGACTATAAGATAAATTTCTTGGATAAATACCTGACGTGTCGGCAGTTCTTTCGAAAACATCGTCAATCGGAAACAAAATTTGTTCCGCTTCAGATTCCGCCAAATTTCTGACGAAAACTTGGTATATCACAGCTCACACCACTACTCCTTATTGTTTTATTCATTTTTTATATGTACAAAAGCATTAATAATTGAAGGTTAATTAGAAATAAGTAAAATACAACTGGGAACATATCACAATGACAGATTAGCTACTTGTTGATGATAAACAAAGCAGTGCTGCCACCAAAAAAATATTTTAGTTCCAATGGTTACCACGACAGACTCTTTTTTGCCAACCTATACATCGACTGACAACGCGTGAGAAAATAAATAAATAAAATGATTTCGAGCTTTTAGTAACTTGAGTAACGAGTTAAACAAAATCGAATCGCATCACTATCTGACATAGCTGAATGACAAGTGTCAAGAGTTTTCTGGCGGGAACTTTAAAAAAGAGCGCTCAAAAATTTTCGCCAATTTTTATTTTTTATTAAATATTCTCTAGTTTCTTGATAGTAGTTAATAAAAAACAATTGCGCTAGGTGTACACACGTAAAATATGGTGGGAAATGAAGGGGGCGGGGATAACCCGCCCACTTCACATAAACGTCCTCGGCCTGAGGCCGGAGACGCAGGGACTAGGATGGACTGTGGTGATGGCGGCGGCGGTGAGCTATCTGACTATTCACCTTATTTAAAACCAGACTATAAAAGACTATATCCGGAAAATGCCACTTATGTAGACTTTAAAGTATTCATTGAAGCTTCAAATAATAAGGATAGAATAGGCAATAAGAGCCCTATCTATCTCAACCATATATTCTCCAGCGAAATAAAAGGGGTGACGGCTATACAACGAATAAACGCAAATAAAATAGCAGTAATATTTAAACAGTATAATACGGCCAATAACTTTATTAACAACAGCGCTTTTCTTAACAAATATGGCTTGAAAGCATTTATTCCGGCTGCGCAAATAGAAAAAACAGGTATAATTAGATTTGTACCAGCAAACATTTCGAACAAAGAACTATACACCAAACTATCATCAATATATGAAATAATAGCTGTAAGAAGATTCACAAAGAAGCTAGGACAGGAGCGAGTACCACTACAAACAGTTAGCATTACTTTTCTATCGAATATTCTTCCAGACAATGTACAATATGATTTGTTTTCATACAGAGTTTTTGAGTATGTACCCCCATTACAGCAATGTTTCCGTTGCTTTAAATTTAACCACTCTGCTAGAATATGCAATGGCAAACAAAGATGTTCCATTTGTGGAGGTGAGCATTTATATAAAGAATGTGATAGACCAACAGAGATCTGCTGTTGCAATTGCAGCGGGCCTCATCTTGCAATTTCTAGATTATGTCCAATTAAGATGAATAAAATTTTAGAAAAGAAAAATAAGATTACCTACGCAAGTGCTACATTGACGAAACAACACATGAGTGATAATAATGCATTTCCACCTCTGCTACCTCCAAAAATGAAACCAACTGACACTGTAAATAAGTCTGTAAATAAGTCTGTACATACATCTGTAAATAAGTCTACATCTGTAAATAATACTGTACATAGTGTAAATAAATCCAAAGATGTCCCGAAAGTAGACATCAAAGCCCAAATAGTCGCCAACAAAGATGTACTTATGGCCCTGGTACAGACGTTGGTAGAACTGGGTAATAAGGGAGATAATACGCCTACCACCGTAAATAGTATTAAAGAAACCCTACTTAAAAATCTCAAGTAATGGATCCAAGTCACACACTGTCTAAGCTGCGTATTGCTCAATATAACATTCAAAGTGCTAATAGTAAAAAACACTTATTGATTCAATTCTTACAAAAACAAAATATTGACATTTGCTTACTTAACGAAACATGGTTTAAAGATAATAGTTTTAGAATACCTGGATATAATATTTATAATAAAAATTCCAAAAATACTCATAATGGTGTAGCAATACTGATTAAACCATATTTAAAGTACAAAGTTTTAAACACTAGATTTTATGAAGACATTCAAACTGTTGCTCTGTCCTTATCTACTGTACATGGTAGCTTGACTATTCTTTGTGTATACTGTCCTCCTACTAGTGGACATATACGGATCAATAGATTACATAATATTATTAATGATCTTCCAAAGCCCATATTTGTCAGTGGTGACTTCAATGCACACCACATTGCATTTGGTTGTCTATCCACTAAAGGCAGAGGTCATGATTTATTTAATATCATCGATGACTTGGATTTATGTATTTTAAATGATGGTAGTTTTACAACTGTTAACAACCCGCGACGGAATCCGTCTGCAATTGATGTTAGCTTTACTAGTGCTAACCTCGCAGCAATATGCGAGTGGTCTGTACATGATGATGCCATGGGCAGCTATCACTACCCAACAATAACAGAGATTTCACTGCATATAGATAAATATCATATTAATCCCCCTGTTGATAGGTTTATATATAAAAAAGCAGATTGGGAAAAGTATAAAACTATTTCTAAAACAATATTTATTTATTTATTTATATATGCTTTATTGTACACCAGAAAATTAATTACAACAAAAAACATTTCACAATAAAAACATACAATGGGCGGCCTTATCGCTTTCTGCGATCTCTTCCCACGCGTAGCATGACCACCGTAGAAATGGGTTTTATCGACGGACGAATAGATAAAGTAACGTTTCGGGTACACAGTACGACGGCAGCAAAGTAGAAAGAGTCAATTGCACTTTTATAAAATTTATTCTTCGACATGATTCGACTCAGAATTATTTTCCGTCTTCAAAAAACTGACTTCAAAAAAGGAGGAGGTTCTCAATTCAACTGTATTTTTTTTTATGTTTGTTACCTCATAACTTTCGACTGCGTGAACTATCGGTATACGGTCGGTGTCAACAAAAACTAAATGGTCACCCATCCAAAGGCTGACCTTGCGAAGTGCATCTTAACCTAGCGAACCCACGACAAAACGCCACACATAAACTATGTAAATGGTCACCCATCCAAAGGCTGACCTTGCGAAGTGCAGCTTAACCTAGCGAACCTACGACAAAACGCCACTCATAAACTAAATGGTCACTCATCCTAAGGTTGACCTTGAGAAGTGTAGCTTAACCTAGCAAACCTGCAACACAAGGCAAAACAAAAACTAAATGGTCACCCATCCAAAGGCTGACCTTGCGAAGTGCAGCTTAACCTAGCGAACCTGCGACAAAACGCCACACATAAACTAAATGGTCACTCATCCAAAGGCTGACCTTGCAAAGTGCAGCTGAACCTAGCGAACCTGCGACACAAGGCAAAACAAAAAATTATTTTACGTTAAGTTGTGTAGGACTCTTTCTACTTTGTTGCCGTCGTACTGTGTACCCGAAACGTTACTTTATCTATTCGTCCGTCGATAAAACCCATTTCTACGGTGGTCATGCTACGCGTGCAGGCAACCTTGGAATGGACAGTGATTGCGTGGACATAAAAATGGGGTTGTCACTGGTGCAAATACAATTTACTTTAATAAATACATATAATAATCATATATATCCTATATAATAGATACTTATATACATACATAAGAAGAAGATATAGAGGAGGTATATCAGAAGATGAAAGACAAGTACAGATAATCTCAGCTACGTGAACAAGATCACAACAACAAGTAATGCTCCTTAATGAGTTTCTTAAATACAGATAAAGATTGCGCGCGTTTTATTTGAACTGGCAATGCATTCCACAAACGAGCAGCCTGAACAGAAAAGGATTTGTCAAAGAATGTTGTAGAATGCATTGGCATTTTTAGCTTTAAGTTATCTGATGACCTCAAGAACTTTGTGTGGGAGTCACAAAGATACTGAAAACGATTCTTAAGATAGAGAGGGGTGTAAGGAGAAAAGAGCACATTATATAAAAGGGAAAGAATATGGGCATGCCGGCGAAGGCGAATTGGTAACCACTTGAGTTTCACACGAAATTCGGAGACATGGTCATATTTGCGCAAACCGAATATAAACCTTATACAGACATTTTGAAGCCGCTCAAGTTTATCGAGTTGGTCCTGGGTAAGGTCAAGATAGCTGGCATCAGCATAATCAAGGATGGGTAAAAGAAGTGATTGTGCAAGCGCAATCTTGGTGGCAGTCGGCAGAAAATTACGCAGTCTCTTCAAAGATGCAGCGGATGCAAATAGCTTGCGACTAACTTCCTGTAGCTGGGCAGTCCAAGTGAAGTTCTTATCGATGAAAATCCCCAAGTTTTTAACTTTTTCGCTGAAAGGAATAACAGAATTGTCAAAGTAAACTTGGGGAAGAGCCGTCCAGTCTATCCTTGAGACCGTCCTAGAACTGCCAACCACAATGATCTGCGTCTTTATGGGGTTGACCATGAGTCCATACCTCTTGCTCCAACCACATATACGGGCTAGATCGCGATTAATCACTAATATAGCCTCGGACAAATTTCCAAGAGGAGCTCGAGAGTAGATTTGTAAATCATCTGCATAAAGGTGGTAGGAAGAAATTAGTTCGTCGGAGATAGAGTTAATAAAAACTGCGAAAAGTAAAGGAGATAGAACGCCACCCTGTGGTACACCGGCGGAAGTATTACTCCAAGAAGACAAAGTCTCTCCGATGCAAATACGTTGCCGACGACCGAACAGGTAACTACGAAACCAGTCAATAACCGATGGAGATACATTAAGAGAGCATAGAATGCCAAGCAAAACATCGAAATCAACGGTATTAAAAGCATTGCTAAAATCAAGCAAAGCTAAGACCGTTAGATTACCGTTTTCCATGGCTGACTTTATATCATCCGTAATATTTAGAAGCGCTGTGGTGGTACTATGTCCAGGACGGAAGCCAGATTGGAAAGGGTTGAGGAGATTATTTTTGGAGAGGAAAGTGCTTAATTGATCGTGGATTAACCGTTCAAGGACTTTGGATAAAAATGGTAAGACGGATATTGGACGATATTCAGAAAAGGATGAGGGATTACACTTTTTAGGTAATGGAATTATTTGAGCATCCTTCCATGAACATGGAAAGACACCACTAGATGCTGAAAAATTTAGGATATGACAGATGACGGGAAGGATAACATCCAGCACAGGAACCAACATATTACGACTGATACAGTCACTTCCAACTGCATTGGAAGTAATTGATAGTATGCTCTTCTTAACATCACATGCGGAAAATTGACCAAAAACAAATGGAGAAAAACTGGGAGTCGGAAGAGAAGAAAGACAATTTAGTGTATTACATTTTATTGTCCTATCAAAATCGGACGAAGCAGTAAAATGATTATTCATTGCATCAATGTCTAAATCTTTTGGGATTGTCTCTTGTTGGGTTTTACCGACCCCCAATGACCTAAGAAATTTCCAAACTTTGGATGCGTCCCCATTTTGGACAGAAGTATGAATGTGATGGCGATTGGCATTCCTACACACCCTATTGCAGTGACTACGGATTGAGACATAGCTTTCCCTATTAGCGTCATTCGGTCTACGTTTAAACTTAGACTTTGCCGTCACTTTTTTGTGCATTATTTTTTTAATCTCATCTGTGAGCCACGGCGCCGGCAAATGTCTAACCTTTACTGCTCGAACAGGTGCGTGATGATCATATAACTCTATAAGTTTAGCCGCAAAAATGTTAACTTGCTCATCGACGGATGTAGAAGCAAATAGGGCAGACCAATCTATACTGTTGGCATCCTTGCAGAGATCGTCAACATTCATACCACCAAAATTACGCTGCATGAGAATCTTGGCTTTTGCCTTTGGTGGGCGAATTTTGTGTGATAGGAAGATCAGGTCATGATATGAAAAGGCATCAGCTGAGCATTGGCCATGCTTAGCGACGCGATCCGAAGATGAAACCAAGATCAAGTCAAGAAGTGAAGGAGTAGAGTTAGGAAAATGGTGAGTTGCACTCAGCGGAAGAATGGAAAGGTTACTGGAAACCGAAATATTATTCAGAGAAGAAGAGCGATGGTCTTTTCTCAGAAGACAAGTATTAAAGTCACCCATGATTATACTATGACTGTAAGAAGGGATAAGCATTTCAAGTAGATTTTCAAAAGATGAAAAGAAATTAATACGTAATGAGGGACAGTGGTAGACACCAAGAAGTAATTTTGAATGGTGTAGTTCAACCTCAAAAAAGAGATGTTCACCAGCATTTGATGGAGGTGGCTGCGCTGACACATTTATAACTGCGAAGGGAATATGTGAACGGAGATAAATGGCAACACCACCACCAGCACCAACTGACCGGTCATTTCTTATAAGCTGGAAGCCAGGAAGAGAGTAACTAGTTGAAGGGAGACAAGGTTTAAGCCATGACTCGGAAATAAGAATAGCATGAATATTTTTACAGTCAAAGCTTGCCAGCATATCGTGGAAATGAGCCGGAATACTCTGATCATTAATATGTATAACGTTAAAATTCTTGGGAACATCAGAAAACTGCGCTGTAAGAGTGTCTGCTAGAGAAGGAACACTTACAAAACTGTCGTCGCTACTTGGTAAAGAGAAAAAACTATTTCTATCACTGCTTTCATCAATAGACATAAATATTAACAAATATGATAAAATAATATAAATATAAAATATCAAAAACCTAAAAAAAAAAAAAACCTTGTTAAAGGTTATTCAAATATTAAGTCCACCTGCCGGTGGCGTTAATAATAGCTGAATTAAAGTTAGTATGCAGTCCGAGTAACAAAAATAAAAAATAAATTGCTTAACAATAAAACACAAAAAGATAAAAGTAAATAAAAACAAAACATTTGACAACAAATCCAAAACCTGCCAGTCTCATTCTGCCTTTACACCATTACGTAAAACGGAACGCACCATTACGTGTTTGAATTGACACATGAGTGACACTGACAGTGTCAACATTGTGAAATTAGTGTGACAGTTTTAGAAAATGTCAAGTGAGGACTTAGAACTAATAAAACTGATTAACTGACGAAGTTTGATAAATAATAAACGGAAGGTATAAACAAGAAACACAATATTACCCGGACTTCGAAGAAAACATTCACAAAACATCACTTTTTTAAAGCAGCAGAACGCTTCAATCTTGCGGTCTTAGCAGCAGCGACCGGGACAGAGATTGGCACAGCCGGTACTGATGCAGCCGATTCTGGTTCACTCTGCTCGGGCTCACTGGAATTCGGCGCAATCCTGTCCAAATCAGCGAGAGACTCAACCCGATGCCGCGTATCATTGGGACCAAGCACGTACACGCAGCCAGCCTTAGTCCAGCTCTTAGTGACACCACATCGTTCCCTCGCAGCCAGGAAAACATCATGCCGCCCCTTTGTCAGGAACTCGGACATAGTGACGCCTGTTGCCTTTAATTTGGCTTTGGAAAACCAAATCTTATCTCGGACCGCAAGACTGCCCTGCCCACCTTGAACAGTATAGGTCTGGTTTTATTTGCAACCGCTCGTCCCATCCTGTGACATCGGCTGATGTCCGCAACTGTGAAGTCACTCAACTGCAATTTACTACACATCACCTCTGCAATCACCTTGGCGGTGTCCTCCTTCTGTTCCTCATCAACACCATGTAACAGCAAGATCTTCCTTCGTCCGCGCATCTCAATTTGGTCGACACTCCGAGCTAGTAGCTCCACTTGTTGCTGTATGCTGTTAAGAGCCTGGGTGATGAATGTCCGGAACATTGTAAACTCCGCAGCCAGGCTTGAAGTTGTGACAGGTGATGGAGGGGCCTTCTGTAGTTCAACTTCAAATGCAGACATTTTTGTGTGAAACAACTCCTTTAATTCACTTAGAGTGCTTGCTAGTGAATCCATTGTGATAATGATGTTAGAAAAGTGATGTGGATTTTAAGAGAAATTGTGATGAGATAACGCTACACCAGCAGGTATTAACTATGAACTTTAATTAAATTGCATAAATAGTTATTAATTATGTTTCTATTAAAAAATATTTAATTTTAATTAAGAGCAAATTTTTCTTAGTGTGACTCTTACAACTACCCACAAGCCAAAAAAAAACTATAAAAATATTCAATGATTTAGTCCTAAAACTGTATGACCCTATTTCAACCTATAATAATTTTTGTTCTCGATTGGATACTTTAAAAGATATGACAATTCCTAAACTTAATAAACCAAATAATTTTAAAAGCAGACTTCCAGCTCCATGGTGGAATGACATTTGTGAAAAAAGTGTAATTGCCTCCTACAATGCATTGAAACTATATAGAAGTGAACCTAGTATGGAGAACTATTTAGATTATAAAAGAAAAGATGCACTTAAAAAAAGAACCATATCGGAACAAAAAGGAATAGGTTGGAATAACTTATGTAACACATTTAATAGAACTACTCCTATAAATAAGATTTGGAATCTTCTAAAAATGTTTAAAGGTATAAGAGCTGGCAATAAATCATATAAAGATAAGTTTATTCCCCAATTTCTAGATAAATTATCCGACAACAGCAATCTAAATAATATGAATAGTTTAGGCAATATTTTCGAATCAAATAATGATAATCTAAATTCCAAATTTTTGCTAAATCCTTTTACATGGTCTGAATTTAAAATGAGTTTGTTATCTCGGAAAGACACTACACCTGGTTTAGATGATCTCCCCTATTGTACTATTAAAAATTTAGATGAATCAGCACAAAAAATGTTTCTTAATATTCTTAATTTACTTTGGCATAGTAAATGTATTCCACAATCATGGAAAACACAATGTGTCATTCCGATACTCAAACCAGATAAACCTTCAGAGCTTGCCAGCTCTTATAGACCAATATCACTGTCTTCATGTCTAGGTAAATTATTTGAAAACATGATTAAAAATCGTTTGGATTGGTATATGGATTCTAACGGCTTCATTCCACATGTACAATATGGATTTCGTCGAGGGCGAAGTTGTGCAGACAGCTTCACTTCCTTAGTTTCAGACCTGAAACATGCAAAGGATAAAAAGTTACACACTGTTTGCGTATTCCTAGATGTTCAAGGTGCTTTTGACAGTCTGGATCCAGCTATACTTGTAGAAGTTATGTCTAGGTTAGGTGTGCCTGGCCAACTATGTAAATGGATATATAATTTTCTGACTAATAGAACACTCTATGTAAGACATAATAACACATTGCATGGACCAAAATGTGCATCTAGGGGTACAATGCAGGGTGCCACACTATTTCCTTTGTTATACAATATTTACACAAGTGAAATCTGTAAATTTGTTAATAGTAATGTAGATATTCTGCAGTTTGCTGATGATATTGTTTTGTACAGTAGTAATTATAATGTAGAAATTGCAATTGACAATATTAACAGAGCCTTGTCCCAACTATTTCACTATTACAATGATGTGCTACATTTAAAAATTAATCCCTCCAAAAGCAGTGTTATGATATTTGGAAATGAGAATACAAATTCAAAAGTAGTTTATAATGGAGAATCTATAAATCCAGTAAATTCAAAGAAATTTTTAGGCATAGTAATAGATAGGAAATTAACCTTTGAGGAACATATTAAATACATATCAAAGAAGGCTCTAAAAGGTTTAAATGTAATTAAATGTCTTGCAGGTGTCTCATGGGGAGCAGACCCGAAAATATTATCAATTTTGTATAAAAGTATAGTTAGAAGTCATTTTGATTATAGTTCACTAGTGTATATAAATAGTACTCATGTAAATAAACTAGATCTATTGCAGAACAGGGCTTTAAGAACAATTTCTGGTGCAATGTGCTCTACTCCCATAAGGGCCATGGAAGTGGAGACTAAAACTATGCCTTTAATTTTGAGACGCATTCTACTTGCAGAGAGATTCTGTCTTAAATTAATTGCTGCAAATAACAGGAAAGTAATAAACAAAATTGTACCTTCTGTAAGTAGAACTCTTGGGCCTCTAACAACAGGAGAGGATCTCTTGAATGGTAAATCCCCAACATTGTCCAAAATATTGCTGTAAACAGAAAACAGTTTTATTGGTATTAGAAAACAGTGCCCATGGCCATGTTACTCCTTCTCTTATCAGTGTATTTCGCATCCCGTTAAAGAATTACAAAATTCCATTAATAATAATTCAGATATGTTACAGTTTTTGGCAGATAATAAGAATTATCACGTTATTTACACTGATGGCAGTAAGGGGAGTGATTATGTACGTGCTGCTATATATGATCCACATGCTAAATTCTCCCAAAGCTTTGTTCTGTACAATTCATGTACTATATTCACTACAGAGGCATATGCAGTTTATCAGGCATTATTATATATTCGCCAAATTAACAATTGTAAATACTTCTTGATTGTTTGTGATTCACTGAGTTTTATAAAAGCCCTAACTAACCTTACAGTTTCGTTTAAGTCAAATTATATTCTGTATTTCATCAAAGAAATAATTCATCAATATTACCTTAAGCACATAAAAATTGTATTCCTGTGGGTACCTTCTCACCGAGGCATCTCTGGCAATGAAGTAGTTGATAAAACCGCTTATGAAGGTAATAATGCTATTGATGTTAGAAATGCAATGGACATTCCTATGACTGACTTCCTGCAATGCATTAATGAAAATATATGTAAGTTATGGTTAGAAATGTGGAAGAAAGACCAAGACAACAAAGGAAAGTGGTATGGAAGTATTCAAGAAAGATTACCTGTTAGACCCTGGTACAATGGATTGAAGGAAGCCAGCCGAGACTTTATCACTACGATAAATAGATTGCGCTTTGGCCATAATACTGCTCCATCACACCTTGCTCGACTAGGCATTATTACAAGCAATACATGCCCATATTGTGAATCCCAAGAAGGAACCATTGAACATCTATTTTTGACTGTCAATTCTTGCTTGACAGATTAGTGTTGGCTAGTGAACTTAGTGAAGTGAACAAGTGCGATTCTTTATCCCGCCCGCCGCCACTTGAAGAGTTATTAAAAGACAAAAATACGTACAAACCGATATATAAATACATTAAAAATACTATTAAAACAATTTAAAAATGAAGTGAAGAAAGAAGTGATAGTGCAGTGTTCGATAATAAAATAAGATTTGACCTAAAGGTCCAGTTACCAGGTCATAAAATTCCAAAAAAAAAAAAAAAAAACAAGTGTCAATGTCAACTGACAGCAACACTATTTACTTTAGTTCAAGAGTTTTAATTTAATTGCTTTATTTAATACTCTTATTCCTCTTAATATACATATATAAGCAGCTTATAATGTTCCCACTGCTGGGATACAGGCCTCCTTTCTGTGAGAGGGTAGTTAATCCGTTTCTTTCTAATTGTACGAAATTGATATTTCAGTTTTCATGTGTGTACTTGAAGGATTATAATGAAAATGGAATCTTGAAGATGGTACAGCATTTAATACAAAATAATGTGCTTTTAACTGTTCAGTAAGATTTCAACACAATGTGTGAAGATGTTGCCCGAGACCGTTCCAGATTTGAAATAACTTATGAAAGTTTCCCTTTCTTCAGTAAAACCATCTAGATGCAGTTTGAGGAAAGTGTGTATTGATGATGCAAGAAAGAATTTAAACTGTTTATTCAATATGGAAATCTGGATACAGGGATATTTACATTCCATGGCAATCTGCAAAACAAACATACTGTACCTGTTGACTCTGCGGGGAAAGACTTAATTTTGCATTTTTTTGGACACCAATGAGAAAAATAATAATAATAGTTAGCCCCTTCTAACATAAATACAATATATATTTTTCAGGAACATTAACTTAGGTACACCCAAATATCAACTTCTGACTCAACAGTTGCTTGTGGTCGATACAGGCAGACATTCTGCTGACTGTTGGCTGTTGTGCACTTACAATGTTGAGCATGCAATATTAATTGTTGATGAATGCATACTCCTTATTAATACTTTATGGTTGTGTTGCTTAGCAATACTTACTGTTGATAAAAAAGTGTGACTTGTATTATTCGGTTAACATCATTATACTTTTATTTTATCGTTTCTCTTATTACCTGTTTTTCTATAATCTCCACATAACTTTAACATGGTAGCAGAGCGTGGTTAGGATAGAAGTTGTGCAGAGATTTAAAGTTGCGAGAAAGTGTACCTAGAAAAATCCATCGAAAATGGATAAGGCTGTAGCTGAAGCCTCAAAGGTACAAATAATGCACCTAAATGGGAACAACTACAAGCACTGGAGATATAGAATCGAAACAGTGTGCAGAGCCATTCCTGGAGCTGAACAAATTTTGGAAGGAAAAATAATCAAGCCCGGAGAACTAGCAAAGACTGCTGATGCTGCTGCCAAAGTAAAATATGAGAACGATTTACAACAATTTGTAAAGATTGATTGCATAGTATTGACTCTGATGACAACGAATATGACAGACGAGTTACTGGAGCAAGTCATGCGTTACAAAAGCGCAAAAGAGGTATGGGACGAACTAGAACGCCTATACAGTGGAAGTAGCGAAGACAAAAGTTACGATCTCTGTCTGAAGTTTTTTGATTATAAAAAAGATCCTGAACATGACATAAGGAAGCACATATCTGCTTTGAAGAATATTTGGCACGAGCTGAATAGCCAAATCGAAACAAATCTGCCTGAGATATTACTGATTTGTAAGATACTTGGAACTTTACCACGAGATTATTTTGCTTTCAAGTCAAGCTGGCTTTTAATAACAAAAAAGGATCGGACAGTGGAGAATCTGACATCGCAACTGAGTGCTTTTGAAAAAGCATTGACTGCTAAAGAAGAAACGGAGAATACCGAGGAAGTATTAGCCGTGAAGACACAGAAGAAGACAAAGAAAACAGTTTTCAAATGTAATTATTGTGGAGAAGCTGGGCATGTTGTGCGAAAATGCCAAAAATGGATAAAAGATGGTAGACCGCCAAAACCGTCAAACGCTAAACAAAACCCAAATGTGAATGTAAACATGAATGTGTTAGCCATAGAGGATGGATTGCCGATGGATAAAGTTAACTGGTACGTCGATAACGGAGCGTCAAGCCATGTTACTAACAGAGGTGACTTCTTCGAGAGCTTCGAGCACTTCAAAGGAACACATACGGTTACTGTGGCGAACGGAGAAACCATTGAAGCCATTGGTATAGGCAACATTAGAGCTGAAGCAATCGTTAATGGAAAAGTTGAGCAAATACTTTTGAAAGACGTTTGGTATGTCCCAAAGATTAAAAGAAACTTATTCTCAGTACTATCTGTGCATGATAACTTGATCACAAGTACGTTCGAGTCTAGACCTAAGCAGTGTGTAGTAAAAGTAAATGGAGAAGCAAAAGTAATTGGAACTAGATCGATTAAAGGGGGACTATTCAAGCTGGAGTTGAAATGTGTCGCGCCTAAAAATCAGGAAGTCAATCAACTACTGACAAACCCTTTACAAGTATACCATGAAAGGCTAGTACATCAGAACAAAAGACATGTTCGTCAGGTGATCGAAAAAGAACTAGGGTTAAAAATGGATAACAACCAATCCGACATTTGTGAAGGCTGTGTCTATGGAAAGGCGCACAGGCGTTCATTTGGAACAAGGGTTAGAGCCACTAAATCTGGAGAACTAATCCATACAGATTTATGCGGACCATTTCCATATTCGATTTCAAAGTTTCGATATTACATTCTGTTCAAGGACGACTTCACACGTTATCGTCACATTTACTTTTTTCGACAAAAGTCTGAAGCAGCTTCAAAACTAAATATCTTCTTAAATCAAGTTAAAGCAACAGGACATGTAATTAAAGAATTGTTAAGTGACAACGGAGGAGAATTTGTTAGCGCAGAATTCAAAAATATCATAACTGAAAACGGAATTAAGCAAAGATTCACAATGCCCCACACCCCAGAGCAAGCAGGTTGCGTAGAGCGTGAAAATCGGACGGTAGTAGAAGCCGCACGTGCCATCATGCATGCACATGATAAAATTCCTGATGAGTTGTGGGCAGAGATAGTAAATGCGACAGTCTACGTGTTGAATCGCACAGGGCCAACGAACGTGCCAAGCAAGTCTCCACATGAGTTGTGGTACGGACAGAAGCCAGCGATCAAACATCTTAGAATCCTTGGTTGCACCTGCTATGCCCATATTCCTAAAGCTAGTCGCAAGAAGCTGCACAAGAAAGCTAGAAAGGGGATACTCATTGGTTATGAAGGAGATGAAGGCTATAGGATCTGGGACAAAGAAGCATTAAAATTGATTAGACCCAGAGATGTGACTTTCGAAGTGGTACCGTTACTGGAAAAATCAAAAGAGGATGTATCTAAACCGAAAGAGTCGACTCCTGTTCTTCAGAGGAACTTCAATCATAATTTCCCAAGTCTCGAGAATGAACATGAAATTAATGTTAATAGAGAGATTGGAGAACGACATGTTTCAGAGGATGAAATCGAAATTATTTCAAGACCTGCTTTATCAAGGGCACATATCGAAACCAATGAAGAAGTTGTAGATGATATGAATGAATCAAATTTCGAGTCCTTGCCTTCTGAAGAAGAAAACGAAAACCTAGCTGAAGAAAACAATTCTCATGAAAACCGCATGGTTCTCAGAGATAGAGCAAACATAAAACCTCCTGTAAGGTTTAATGAACATATTATGGCTCTAGAAGCCAACAATTTATACGAGCCGCAAACCTATAAGCAGGCAACATCATGTAAAGACAAAGAAAAGTGGACAAAGGCTATCGAGAGCGAAATAAACTCGTTAAGAGATAACGAAACATGGGAACTAGTCGAACTACCAAAAGGTCGAAAAGCCATACCATGCAAGTGGATTTTCAAAATAAAGACTAATCCGGATGGCTCTATTGATAAATACAAGGCTCGGCTAGTGATAAAGGGATATTCGCAGAAGAAAGATATTGATTTCCATGAAACTTTTAGTCCAGTTGCTAGGAGCAGCACGATAAGAGCCGTCTTGAGCGTAGCTACCAAGGAGAAACTGAAACTATCACAATTCGATGTGTCTACAGCCTTCCTTTATGGTACGTTAGACGAAGAGATTTACATGAAACCGCCTGAAGGTTATGCTGACGAGAGGTATGTCTTCAAATTAAAGAAGAGCTTGTATGGACTAAAGCAAGCCCCACTCTGCTGGAACAGATGCATCACAGACTACATCGTAAAGGCAGGATTCAAACAGAGTAATTCTGACTCCTGTTTGTTTGTAAGAAGACAAGGAACGGAGAAAATTATTCTGGCCCTGTATGTTGATGACGGTCTATTGGCATATACCAGCGAAAGAATGGCTAATTGTTTCTTGAATGAATTGAAAGCACATTTCAAGATAACAGTAAAACCCGCAAGTTACTTTCTAGGAATGGAGATAAAGAGGTACTCTGATGGTTCCGTTTTGCTGCATCAGAAAGCGTACGTCACTCGCTTATTGGAGAGATTTGGCATGGACGAGTGCAAGCCAGTGACAACACCAATTTTAAAGGCAAATAATGCTCAGGCTGAGGAAGGAACTACCACGACATTTCCCTACCGTGAAGCTGTTGGTGCCTTGTCCTATTTGATGGCAAGCACAAGGCCTGATATTGCCTATGCAGTAAGCGTTTCGTCGCGAAATTTAGAGAAACCAACAAAAGAGAACATCCTGAACGTAAAAAGAATAATGCGATACCTAAAAGGAACTATGGACGAAGGTATACGTTACAAGACAGATAATGTTCATAGTTTGGAATGCTATAGCGATGCAGATCATGGTGGTGATATGGAAACTGCGCGATCTACATCAGGCATTCTCTGTACATATGCTGGAGGTGCTGTTTCCTGGTATAGCAAACGGCAGAGCACCGTTGCAATATCCTCGACAGAGGCAGAAATAGTAGCACCGAGTGAAGCTGCCAGAGAGATTATATGGTTACAGAAGATATTAAAAGATCTTACTGGTGCTAACTGCCCTGCTACTTTAGGTGTTGACAATGAAAGTGCAATAAAGCTGGCGAAAAATCCTACAGAATTTCATCAGAAGACAAAACACGTCAGGATAAGATCTTTCTTCGTCAGAGAATGCATACAAGATGGAAGCATGACAATCTGCCATGTGGCAGCAACCAGACAGATAGCTGACATGCTTACAAAACCGTTGTATGGGCCCAGACTTGAAATGCTAAAGAAGATGGCTGGCATTATCAACAGGGGTGGATGTTGAGGAATGCATACTCCTTATTAATACTTTATGGTTGTGTTGCTTAGCAATACTTACTGTTGATAAAAAAGTGTGACTTGTATTATTCGGTTAACATCATTATACTTTTATTTTATCGTTTCTCTTATTACCTGTTTTTCTATAATCTCCACATAACTTTAACATTAATATATTATGTATTTCTATCTGGCACACGTTATCAACATGAGTGGTGAAACGACCCTACTATTTTACATGAAATACTAAGTATCTACTTTTCAAGTGGTCCGACGTTAAAATTGATATAGTAATAAAAATTCTTTGTTCCATTATTTGTTTTTTGATTTCATGAACCATTCCAATACTCAATACTTTATTGCATTCTACAATGTATATGCTTATGTGGTAAACATTGGATTTAGTTACAATCGTGGGACCCTGTCGGGCACATCAAAAGGAATATAGTACGTAGAATAGGACTTATAATCTAACTTATTCTAAAATCAAAATAAATAAAAAGCATGCTTTGGGTATTTTAACTACATTTCAGGGATTTATCACTTAAATGTTTGCTAATACTGATATAACATTTACTTATTAATAGATTTTTTAATTTTTTAGTGAATCGATGGAGTTTATTTTCATTACTAATTGATTCGGGTAAATTCTTGTATACATTTATTGACATTACCAGAGGGCTTGTTGAATGTTTTTTTAGATGGTATGTAGGTAGGTTTAGTCATGTTTTGTATCAGAATGTGTGTCTTGTTTGTATGTCTTGTCGTTTATTGTAAAATTCTTGGTGTTTATGTGCAAATTTGCATATTTCGAGTATAGTGACTGAGTTAAAATATTTAGCTTTATAAAATGGGGTTTGCAGCTATTTATCTGTTGTATATTTACTATGATTTGGAAAAATATATTTTAAACAGTAAACAGTGTTGGTGCATCTGTACTGTTTCCCCTCATTATTATGCCGTAACTTAGCCTTGCAAATACATAGGCCTAATATGTTACAAGGGCAGTCTGTTAATTTGTGTTTTTTTTTAATTACCAAATACCTGATATTCCATTATACCTACCTATCTGCTATACTAATATTATAAAGCTGTAGAGCTCAGACCAAATAAAAAAGGTAGACGGCGCGTACGCCAACAATAGCGTTCGAAAAGTGAAGCACCATTTAGAGAATTGTGTGCGTAACCTCAGTGTAGCAACACTTGTATTGCGTCTGTGTACGAAGGAAAAAATGTTGCCACCAAAAACTTTTATCCCCATTTCTGATTAAATAATTATGATTTTTTATGACATAGAAATACTTTTAAATAAAACACTTTTTTATGATTGGGTAGTTACTTTTAATAAAAATAAAAGATACAAATTTTAAAAACTTTTGAGTTACATTAATTTCCGGTCTTTTTTATCCCGACTTCTGGATATAGTATCTAGTTTTGAAATATGGTGGAATCTTATATTTATATATTTTTCAACAACAGTACGTATAAAATTTACTTTGTGATCCATGCCGGCGAAATTGTGTTCGTTTTCCAAATTAAAAATAAATTCTTTTGCCCATATAAAGGTTTTTTGAGAAACGACATATAAATGTTGTCTCTCTGACTTTATTATGATGTCATCTTTGACGATTCTTTTTATTACGATTTCTCAAGCGGAAAAAATTGCAAAAATATCTTTTGACGGAAAATGTAAACCACCTTTGTCCCTGACCGTAATTAACTTATGAAAATAAAGTCTCTGAGTGGATAAAAGTCTCGAGATACAAGATTCACATTTTAACTTTTTTGATAAGTAATGTACTACAGCACCAGCAATATAACCAACAAGCTTTTGCTCGCGACTTCGTCGGCGTGGAGTTCGGTTATATCGTAGCGTAACGTAGCGTTGGCGAACGCTAAGAAAGGAAGTAGAATTGCACGGGCGAAGTCGCGGCCAGAAGCTATTGCTTATTCACTTTATATTAGTTCGAAAAAACACAACGTTACCGCGTTTTAAAACGATCCAACGCCATCTATTGGTAGCGATTGGAACTTATAAGTAGGTTCTTAGGAAGCTTAGGTATTTCTTTTGGTTTTGCCATTTTATTAATTTGAAAAAAAAAATTGGTTTGGTTGTTTATTTTCATTGATTTTTAATCATAATTTTTTTGTTTAGGTGTAATTTTGTGCATTTTTTTTGTATAAATCTTCTTGTCTTTTTGTTTTATGTTTTTGTGCAATTTTTGTGAAATAATTGTTGTTTTCGTAATCGGCGACCCGATAAACCATAAAAAACGTCAACGTTTTCAGAAACGGCAATATCAATAGCATTACCAGGTTGGTCAATAAGAACCTAAAAAGAATATTGATCGAATGTTAGAAGGTACAAAAGTGTACAAAACATATAACATAATCTAATAGCAACATGGGTTCATATTTTTTTTGGTATTGTATTTTTCATCACACGACGCAGCCCACATTTAGAAACATACAAATCATTATCTGTAAAATGTGTGGAACACACAACACTAAATTTTGATGGCAACCAAGTTTCGTTATTTCGGCTTAACCTAATAATCTCAATCCACTTTTGTTTCCACTTTAGGTCTCTTGGGAAACTAAAATAATAAAAACACTTTGTTTTCAAATGTAACAAATGAAAAGGTTGAGAAATAAATTAATCCAAAACTATATTTTACATAAAACCGTTTTATATTGTACTTGCACATAGAAATAATTATCCTAATAATCACATACTTATAGCTTATCGTATTGTATTCATGTTATATTACAAAATATTTAAACCCGAGTAATTTATTAATGCTTACTCTGTTTATTTGACGTCGAAAATAGATAATAATAATTTTCGTAGTAATTAAAAAGATTTAACCAATACACAAACAATTTTAAAAATAATAATTCTTAAACTACCCGCATTTCGGGGAGTTTTGTTTACGGATATACTGGTCACACCGAAGATATTATGCGAGGTTTTGTGTTCCAAAAACGCATTACGAAATATTTTTGTATTTTTATTTCAAATTAAACAAAATGAAACACTTACTAGTGAAAAGTTATCCCACATGGATTTTTTTGTATTACAGAATTGTTTTTACAAGTTTTTACGACAAAAAGGAAGGCATTTTACAATAATTACCAATTTTAGGGTTATGACGTGTAGCGTATTCGGTGTCACGCGACGCACTGGTACACGATCGGCTTCCTATTTCTAATTTGGCTTCCTTTACCCTGCTTCACTGCGAGAGCGCGGCGCTCCGTCTACCTTTTTTATTTGGTCTGAGCTGTAGAGTTGGTTTATTTGGTTGAATGCGGTAATCTCAGGAACGACTGGTCCGAATTGAACAATTATTTTTGTATTGGGTAGCCTATTTATTGAGGAAGGCTATATAACATCACGCTACGATCGAAAGGAGCGGAGCAGCAACGAAAAATGGTCGAAAACTGACAGGCAATGCGGTGCGACGGGAAGTGTCAGAGGAGCAAAAATTAGACGCGGATGAAGTCGTGGACAGTAGCTAGTTTATTACTAAAACTCAAGAAATTAAAAGTTTTGACACTGCATTTACATTGCGGCTGGTCTATCAGTGTTTGGTACGAACCCAGGTACATAAAAAGCCGGTGCATCCAAGATTGAGTCAATAGAGAATATCACGTAGTAACACATTGTAACTATGTTACCTTTTTCCGTATCAATACCGTAAGAATGAAGATTGAAGGGCATGTGTGGTCACTGATCTCGTCAATCAAAGCTCTCTCTCATGAGGTCTCTGGAGAATTGGTATGTCGTAACGCACTGACGATCCGTAAGGGGCAAAGCATTATTGCATACTCTTGACGTAAAATTTCTTCGTCTAACCTTTCCAACATCACCCACATGGGCAAGTTCAACGAAATCTGTATAAAACATTATATTTTTAGGAATAAAAACGAAAGCAATCCTAGATCGATGGGATAAAAGTTGCATTTTACTGACTTATGTTCAACCGCTAATTTTGACAGATGAACTACCGAAATTCAGCGTTGATTCGATTCTAACGAGTGTCAAAATAATAGCAGAATATGGCTAAACGTCACGCTCATGTACGACTTTGTTAGCAGAATAGATTTTTACATGGTTTCGATCGATCGTTGGCGTCCACTAAAACGTAGCCGCAGTTGGAGCGTTGTTCATTAGTAGAATGAGAAAACCCCTAAAAGTCGTGATCCAGTCGCGGTGCTATTGCGATTTTTGCAGAATTTTGTTAGTAGAATCGGCCCCCAGCACGGTCTATCCAGTGGTTAGGATAGGTAGCATCTAAATACGCACGGGCTTCTCGGTGGTAGTGTGCGGGCGCTCTATCATGCTGGAAGAAGTGGTCCCTTGTTTCAGCAAGAGAAACGTCTTCCAGCATCTCTTGCACAGACTCCAGCAGGTGCAGATATGTTTCGCCATTAAGGAGTTCCAGGAAAACGGGTCCGAGTACCATCTGCCCTATGATTCCAGCCCATACGTTTACTGAGAATCGATGTTGAAAATGGTCAGGGACCACAGCTCGCGAGTTTTCGTACGACCACCAGTGAGCATTATGGATATTAAATAACCCCTCTCTACTAAAAGTCGACTCATCTGTCTATAGAATTTTACGAGGTTCTCCCACCAACCACCTACAAAACCTTAACCTTGGCTCGTAATCTGTGGTAATCAGTTCCTGTACTCTTAAAAAGTGGTTTTGATGTTGACCTTCTTCACGATGCACATTCCACGCAGTAACATGACTTATTCCTAGGTCCCGACCTGCGTCACGTGTGCTCGCATGTGGATTGTCGTTGAAGTAGGCCAGCACTCGATCTTCAATGTCACCGGAGAGCCGTGGCCATCTGCTTGATGAGGACGAAACTGACCATAGTCTAATAAGCGCTGGTAGACACGGACACGGACGTTCTACCTTACCGCTGTCATCACTAGCGTTAAGATGCCGACAACGAGGAGAGGAGAAGCGCTCCGTGCTTATCCCTAACAAGGTGAGTGGGTACACGTTTGGTCACGTAGGCACTGGATCACATTTCACAACGGTTCGAGCCACTAGTTTGGGCGCCAGTTTAATGTCACTTCTTTAAAGTATAATCATTTATTTATTTTTACATAAAATGTGGCTGTACAAATACACTGGACATTACAATTTCAATTCTTACAATAAAAATGCGTCGCGACTGAGAGTCGCGGAGGATCGCTGTGTTACGTCACGTCCGTTATCCCTGGCGATCGGGGCTCTCTCATTCTACTAGACATGGGTAGTTCGCGAACGATTGAAAGAAATGAAGTACTTCATTTCACAAAATAAACTCATCTTTCCTTCAGTAGTCATTCAAATGTGTCTGTAATTCATTTAGTTCAGTCTTTCTTTTCGCTCGCACCAATTCAGCATTCATTTCGCTCGCATGCATGGACGAAAAGGAATCTAACTATCTGTAAATAAAAACAGAAAACATACTGCTTAATATACTATGTAATTTTGCTTACTTCTGAAACTGTTAATTTTATAAGTATTAATGTTTTTTTAGTTTTTTTTTTAAGTCGGTTTCATATTTCATGGTTGATAGTCCTAAGCCTGTATAAAGTATGAAGGAAAATTGAGATACGTATAAAAGTGAACAAGTGAAATGCATCATTCATCGTAACGTATCACACTACGCGAGCTCGATATCTCATTGATTCGTTTTGATTTGCTGAAGTAAATGAAGTAGGTACTGAACTAAAAGAGTGGACTACTTCATTAAACCAAAAGATATACTTTATTCATTTCTTTTCACTGACACATTTTGCGCATGTCTACATCCTACCGTCTCCCGCATCATTTCGCCTGCGCTAGCGGCGGTGGGTTGGCAGAGGAGGGGACGCGCGGTATGGCACTGCGTAGCAACAACATCGTAAGTACGATGTTGTTAGTAAGTACTATGACCATAGAAAACCCGTGCTATAAATATATTTATTACTTATACCTAAGTTCTTAATTATTTAAATCAAGGCTTGGCTCTTCATTGTGCGCTTTTGTTAACATATCATTTGACGGATCAAATTTTAGGCCCTCCTTTCTCCTTAATACCTTCTCTAGTGGCCATAAGCGCTACTAAAGTTCATTGTGCAAGCGATTACGATTCTCTATTTTCAAATTCTTCAGAACGCTAAATTTTCTTTTGACAGATGCGTTTCAGAAAGGTTTCAGAATAGGCTTATTGCGTATATCAAATTTAAAAACATTTCATGACATGCACTGTTTTTAATCTGGAATACTTTAGCCCAGTATGTTTCCGGATCGTCATCATCATGCAAAACAAGAGTAGAGTAATTAAGCATCGCGTGAATGATTTCGTCATCTAGTTTTTGATTGGGGAATTCCCTATAGATTGGCAACGCTGTTCCTTACAAAGCTATAGTAAACAACAGGGACTTCCCCGATAAACGATAATGTTTGATGGAGATGTTGCCATAAAATAAACTCAACCTTCCTGCCGGATAAGTTGAGTTAAACTTAAATCAAATATAAATAATTTTTAAATTATACTTACTTCATATACTACTTCTATTCCTTCTTAGTTCAGCTCTAGTGTAAATGTCTAAATTCCCCGCATTTTCCCCACATAAACCCTCTCCCCACAAATTACCCAATCGGACTGAAAATCCCCGCAGTTTGGGGAATTCCCCACAGATTGGCAACGCTGATTAGCGCATTCTAGAGATGTGCCAACTCGGAAAAAACACAAATCGAGTTAACTCGAGTTGAAATTCAGCTAACTCGAATTAATTCGAGTTAGCTGAAAGAAGTTGAGTGTATGGTTTGTTAAAAACTCCTTTTCTAAGTATTTCTTGTTCCATCTAACTCACTGTTAGGATAATTATCATTGGTAAACTTCGTAGTTCGTAGGTAGGAAATAAAAGGTTATTATAGTTTAACTCATTTATTTTTGGTTTTAATCTTATCTTAGGTATAGTAAATACTCATATTTAACATTAACTCTTCGTATTCCGTAAACGTGGATCCACGCGAGAGACAGTGGTTTTTTTTAATTGTGTCTGTAATTACGGCATTCAATGGGTTAAAACAAGTTAGGTACCTATTAGCAGTCTTCATAAAATAATATCAGTCTTACTTTATAATATACGTACTAGGCATAAGCTTAATCATGACAATGAAAATATTCTTAAACAACTTTGTTATTTTGAATATATAATAATCTACTAGATAATACTTTTGCTTACTTTGTTTGTTGCCACAATCAAATGTTGCAATATAAAACTTTCCATAATTAATAACCATTCACTGGCGATTCAAATACGTCCCAAACAAAAAATTTCCTCTTAGGTCCCGGCATAGTTCGTATTATTATATTAAGAAACAAAAAGTAACAACTGACAGACAACCGTTAGTATAATGATAAAATAATCTCAAAATAAATGTCAAACTCAAATCTGCAATATTGTGACATTTGTGACTAGTGATGTGAATGATTGAAATTTGATATAAATGGATAAATTTGTGTCATCGTCGGTATCATTCGGTCGCTGCAATAGCGGGAGTATTAAAGCGTACACCAACGAACGAATCCCGTTCTTGCTCTTTCGCTTGATTCGTTCATTTACCGCCAAACCAAACTCGAGTTAGGGAGAGTTCAACTCGAGTAAACTCGAATTTAGCACAACTCGAGTTAACTCGAGTTAGAAAATCGAGTTGACACATCTCTAGCGCATTCACGAGCGTATCAAATTGTTGGCAGTTGTCAGCTGTCATAATCGTAATATCCGAATCGGAACGCAAAATAATGCAGTGAGCGATGTGAGCCGTATTTTAGGAAAATTATTCGGAAAGCACCCGTAGTCGTTTGAAGTATTGCGCTTCGTTCAGAAAACAAGGAATAAAGGTTCCCTTACACATGTAGATCAAAGAGTAAAGTAACTAATGTAGATTTCGTTTAAGCTTGGCTTACGCTTCCAATCGGTTTGCTAATTTGTTGAAGCTATTTGAAAATCCGGCAAATATTGATGTAGTCAGGAGTAAACTCATAAAATCCAGTAGATTCTCTTGCAAAATCAGTAGAACAGTAAGCTATGTCTACTGTTCTACTGATTTTGCAAGAGAATCTACTGCATTTTCAGTATAATTATGTATCCTGTGAAAACCGGAGACCTGACAACTATCCGATCCTGACTGTAGTGTATCTATTCCATAGATATGTAAACACTATCTCATGCACACAAGCGGATGCAACTGCTGTCACTAATGTCATCTGTCAGTCAGTAGCAATGGCGGGAAACAGAGGCGGATAAGAGGTTTGCACGGTCGCGCTTGATGTGGTGATGAGCCAGTGAAGTGATATTATTCAACTTAAATACGGCATGAACAGGATTCTACACTGACTATCGTAACTTTTTAGAACTCGCCGGGCTACCATCCGTTTATGTAGTAAAAATCTTTTCAGGTTAACTACGAGATGTCCTACTAAAAAAAGGAGACCTAACAACACTGCTGTCGTCCAGTGTTGCCAGGTCTCCTATTTTCACAGGAGATATACTGTTATCAGGCTATGTCTACTGTTCTACTGATTTTGCAAGAGAATCTACTGGATTTTATGAGTTTCTTCCTGGCTACATCAATACATATTTGTCTGATTTTCAAATAGCTTCAACGAAATAGCAAACCGATTGGAAGCGTAAGCCAAGCTTAAACGAAATCATGTGTAACGAAACTTTTATTTCTTGTTTTCTGACTCCAGAAAACAAGTGTTAAAGTTACTACTACGTTTACTTACGTACTTCGGACTCCAGTGGACTATCAAAGCTCTAATTGGATTAGAATAAAGAATTTTTTTGCGTAAATAAGAACTTTGACAGTTCACAAAAAAAAAAATAGATGTGTCAAAGTATCGAATAGAGACATTCGTTCTAAGATTACTTGCTAACTGCAAAGGACGCGAAGTGTGTGGATGTAGAAAACTGATATTGTGTGTGATCCTGGGTTCCTGGGTTCTTGGGTAAGTAAGGAATATAGTCAATGATGTAAATAAAATAAAACTTTAAATGGAATGAAATGAGCCTCTTCAAATGGAGATCATAGAGCCATATGAGGGATAATAGAATGAAATCATGACTGAAATGACATGCACGGATATAGATATGTATAAATGTGTTTTCTTTCTTTCTATGACATAGTTTAAATCTACTGTTTTTTTTTTAATTTCCTGATTTTTTGGGTACATTTCTTCTGTTTTTTTTTTCAGATTGGACCTGGCAACACTGCTGTCGTCTGGGAGTTATGGATTCGTTGGAAGGAAAATGGTGATTGGCGGGAAAGATACAAAAAGTTTTCAATAATTTTATATTTATTAATATAATTCAAGATATGGATGAAAAACCAAATAATGTTGAAGAAATTGATGTTAACAGTTCAGATTTCTACGAAAATGTTAACATTGAAACAGCTGCTTTATTCCACGACGAGATCTATGATTTGCTACTAATTGAGAACGAATCACACGAAAACTTTGAAGATGAAGAATGTGAAGATGAAACGGAAGAGAATACAACAAAAACATAAATACATATTTTAAAGTAATTACTGAAGACATTGAAGCTAAGATTCATCAGTGAAAGCAAATGTACCTATTGTTCTGAAGAAAATGCGGATATAAAACACGTTAGACTGTGAATCGTTCGCCATGCAAAGACTGTTACTTGTCATCTTTTATGTGTTCCCCGCCACGTTCAGGAATTACTTTCCAACACAGTTTATTTCAATTCATTATTTAGATATTTACTGAATACTGTAGAAAAAATTTAATTGTTTCGGGGTTCATTAGATTGTTTTTTTTTTATGTTTAACTAATATTTTGTTGTTATTAATTAGATAATTTCATCGCCTCTCAGATGTACTTAGCTCGTATGAGCGGTAAACACTTTTGATGAACTTGTTATTGTTTTATGTATTTTTATTGAGATATTTAACTAATATTTTGTTGTTATTAATGAGATAATTTCATCGCCTCTCAGATGTACTTAGCTGAGAATAAGAGTAGTATGTTTAATGATTACGACTGAAGGACATGTATCCATGGTCAGGAATAAATTAAAAAAAAAAAAAAACTGGTAGTTATGACATCTTTCAAACGTGGTGTTTTTAATTATGTGTAAACGGTACCTATTTATGATTAAAGTGGTGTTTACTGAAAAATAAACTAAGGTTCGACTTTTAATCCTATTCACTAACTTGACAATTGGAGGGATACCAGGTTTTGACAAAAAAAAGATAGTGAGGTGGTGCAAGAATGAATGAAATTGAATGAACTTGAAATAATGTACTTACATGCAAACTTTGTAATTTAAATTTAATAACTTGTTTTAAAACAAGATGTGTACTATATCGATATATACGTAGTCTATGGCTGTCAGAGGAAATAAAATGACTATAGTAAAAAAATAAGCAAAATGACATGATTTTTATATTTAGTTTTGTTTCTATCAGAAGAAAATAAAAAAACGAAATAACTATTATTAAAAATTATTAATTATTCTTATAATCCACACCTAAAAACGATTTTTTAAAGTTTTATTTAATTTAAAACATTTTTATCATTCATTCTTTATGCGAAATCGTTCACTACCCCGACACTATTAGTTTTAGAATGGTATCATTATTTTGCATTGAACTGTCAAGTTAGTGAATAGGATTAAGGGCGAGCGCCTCTAAGGCGAGCGCGCACTGCCATGCGTTTTGTTACCGCATAATTTGTGAAGTATGAAATGTCATAGAAGTGCGCGCACTGCGGTGAAATAAACGCATGCGGTAGAATCATCGCTGCAAATTTGCGGTGATTCTACCGCAATTCTTTTTGTGTCACATAGTGTTCTAAGAAGTACCGCGCACTGCGGTGAAATAAACGCACTGAGACACACTCAGTTGCTGTTGGGTTGCGACACAGATATGTCGTTACTTGGCGTTTGTCCGGCGACGGCGGTGGCGGTGCGAGAGTCAATCGCAGAATTTCAGGACCAGCAATTCTTAACAAACTATTATAAGACCAGCTTCTGCCCGCGACTTTGTCCGCGTTAAATTTCTTGCAGCCCCGACTCCCCTCGTCAGCTTTATGATTTGAATACAGTTATAAACGCTATAGTGAGCCAACCTTAAAAGATAGCCATATGCCATCGTGAAATTTTTTGTAGAATTTTTCAATAGGAACAATTTCGTCATAAATAATTGTTACGTTATTGTAACCGTTTACGCAGCACAGCTCTCAAAAGGAATAACTTTCCTCCGTTTTTTGCAACATTTTTTATTGATGCTCCGCTCCTATTGGCCGTAGCGTGATGTTAAATTGTCTAAAGCCTTCCTCGATAAATGGGTTACCACCAAACATTAATTATTTTTTGAGTGGTTCTTGAGATTAGTGCGTTCAAGTAAATCAGTATACACATATGCAGATAGCGACTCTTGAATTAGTCCATAACGACGTGTGGTGTGGGCTCCACAGTTGTAACTTGAATGACAAAACGTGCGTTTTTTCCACCGCAGTGCGCGGACGCGTGACTGCGTTTATTCTACCGTGCGGTAGAATAAACGCACCGCAAGGCAGTGCGCGCTCGCCCTAAAAGTTCAACCTTAGATCCAATGCGAATGAACTACCGAAACTAAAAGAGAGTGTCTTAGAGAAATAAACTAAGTCTCTAGCTGCTAGCATCTTACCGAGGCCCACAACGGAGCTCATGTTATTTACAAGCTTTTATTCGCATTCGAATTTACGATACACCTGTGAATCCTGTGATACGTTTTCAGTTCAAACATGGAAAAACTGCCAATTTGTAGAATATGTTTAGTGCAAGATGTTCGTATGTATGTAGTCTTCAACAGAAACTTGCACAAACTGTATGAGAAACTGACTAATGTACCAGTAAGTTTATAAGAATTAAATTACCTATAAGTGGCGTTCCACGCATAAAGGTACCAATAAGGAGGAGTTAAGGCTGGATGTAGAATCTAGAAGAGTCCCTTTATTACGCTGATTACAAAAAAAAAAAAAAAATGTTTCCTAATACTTTTTCTGTTACAGACATCCAAAGTTGAAATTCTGAAATAACTAGTTTCGAGAAAATGGAGTTTGTAAGTTAAGGTTCCAAAAAAACAATGTTCTACTCGTTTGTTACATAGATTTTTCCACAGAGATCCCAACACATTATATGCATCATTGTATGACTAACATAACTGATACTGTACTGCCAATATACAAAGAATATTAAAATTTAAAAACTCAACCTCATAATTATGAAAATATCGACATTTCATAAGACCTACTGACATCTGGGACCTTTTTAATAAACAATTCCTTTTTTTTTAATGTGCTTAGAAATGTCTGTAGATGTTAATTGTATCAAATTTGTTGTAGAACAATAATCAATAAAAATCACAAAATGCCAAATTTTCACCCGATTTTACAAAAATGTTTGAAATAATTTAGAAATATACTTTAGAAAACTTTTTCAACTACCAAAAATATCAGGCCCTAGCCCTGTTCGCTACCAAAATTTTGTGTTTGGGCACCAATATTTGAAAAAACATTCCGTTTATACACTTTTATTTTATTTAAGACAGTTAAAAATATGACTATTTGCTTTATAACATCAATAAAAAACAATATTTCAAAAAAACATTACATTTATGTAAGTTACATTTGTGTCCGTGACTTTAACCATCCGGCTCTAGCCACTTAGGAATTTTGAAATTACGCAGTTTTTATCGTGAATAAGGGAATGAAAATCAGTTGATTTTAAAGTATAAACATGATGTTATCTGCAAATGCCGCTCGCATCTGCAATTGGTTATTTCGTCATTCAGTGTAACAGCGGCATGAGATGAGTGAGCACACCTTGTTCCAGTGATTTTGTCAGTCCCTCGGTAAGCAATTTTTATATTAAATAGTAGTCAATTATTTTTAATTGTTTATGATTTAGTATCGTTTTGTATGCCCACAACAACATCAAGGCGTTGCTAGCCTTTCTCGAGGAGCTGGGGTAGATCGAATAACTGATTTCCCACCCGTACGCAAAATACGCGCTCAGATGTGGAGTTGCGGACACCAGCCCGTTCTACCTATTACCTAAGCCCTGTTCATTAAATTATGTTAGGTATTGTGGTATATATAACCGAACAGAGTATTCATAGGTTTTCTTCTGAATCGTCAGTCCCTAAACCTTCAGGCCCTCGTCGTAAAAGTGACTAGGGACCTAGGGTTTTAATAATAAAATATGTGTATTTGTTGTAGAATATGGCACCTAAAAAGAAAACACACACTGGAAACTGGAACACTATCTCTCCACTTACTTTGTCATAATTGCTCATGAATGTTTTTTATTTTTATTACATTATTAGTATATATATTTAGTGATATTTATTTTAGAAGTATTTATGTATGTTTGTATGTATGTATATTTTTATTTTGTATGTTTATATTTAAAATATAGTATTATTTTTCTTCTACTATTACACACATTGTCTACATTTCTTTGTATATTCTCTCCTATTGCAGGTATGGTGGAAGAGATTTCAATAGAAATAAGCATTACCTTTGTACATATTTTTCTGTTCCTTTCTTTTTGTCTATTTATATGTGTGCCTAAATGGTTATATAAATAACAAAATCAGTACTGTCCAAAGAAGAATGCGCTAAAACAACAACAACACAAAACTGATTGTCTACATAAATGAATATACAATACTAAATTTAAGATTTTAGATAGACTATAATAATTTACTAATTATATGAAATACCTTATATTTTAACTATTTTTTACAGTAATTAATAATAATATGTAAGTTATCTTATTTTGTTAAAGTGAATTTTGCAATAAAAATCTGATTAAACACACTAGCAGTCTTTGGTGTCAGTCCCTATTATGTCTCGTCAGTCCCTAGATAACTGATTAAAAAACATCTTGAATTTCTCTTAAAATACTTAGTAAAGTGACTGGCCCTTTTAGATGCAACAAAGTACGTATTATACCCACAGTATAGAAATTTACTGATAACCATCTAAAAAGACCTTTGTCGAAGATTAGGGCATAAGTTAACCAAATTTTGAACAACCACCCATGTAAAGATTAGAAAATGCTTGGAAACATGCTGGTCTTGCTCCTTAGGACAGTCTAGAATCAATCAAACTGCTTACTTAATTGTATAGCTTAGATTATTTGCGACATTATAACTCATACACTGACTTGTAACTTGTGGTGGATTTCGCGGCGCCCCTGTCAGGGGGGCGCGGCGGGCGGCGCCAGAGCGTTAGCTCCCTGGCCGCGGAGGGTGCACGGTGGCCCGCTAAAACGGGCCCCTCAATGTGTTGCCCATTGGGCTTAGAAATATTGAACGCGTTAATATTAACGCGTCCATGTGAGTGATTGCTATTAGTGTCTCTGTAGGCGCGCCGCGACGTTGAGTTACTATCAACGCCGCTTTCTTCACGACATCTTGGCGGTCTGTCCCCGCCAGGTGAGACCCCCGGTTACCCGGGGGAGGCCCGGCGAGAGACGACCAGCGACAAGATGCCGACTCGACGCTCCTACAGAGTAAAGTGCGCGCCCCCGCTTATCCCGTTTTCCAGAGCGAGCCGGTAGCGGTCTAAGCTAAGGGGCAGTATGTGCGTGTGGGCGGTACTGTACTGTGTAACACCGCCCATGTTAGCGCGACACGCGGGCCCGTCCGCGTGCGCGTGTGAGTCTGGGTGCATGCTTAGAGGTGAATGTCTGGTTTACGTTACGTGACATGCCTATATTAACTTAGGACACGCCCCGCAGCGGATGTATATTATGTATGTAGAGTGCTGTTTGATACAGGTAAGCTGCGTGTAGCCTGGTTGCTGCTTACCCGGGAGTCAATCCGGTAATGGTATCAGTCGCCCCTAACCAGATCGCGGGGCAGAGGTCTCGCGTCAGGGGGCCGCGTATGCCAGGGCGCGATCTGTTTGACGTGAGGCCATTCAGACGCGCCGGCACGCGCGAACATCCCCTTCGCGAGGCGCCGCACATGGTCATCCAGGCTCTCGATCCCGAGATCCCGCTGGATGACATCGTTCCTCACGTAGCGAGGAGCGTCAACTATGGTCCGCAGCGCCAAATGTTGTTGGGCGCGGAGCGTTTTCCGGCTCGACTCGCTCGTGAGGGCGAACCAAGCGGGAGCGGCGTACGTCAGTATCGGGCGTATGTACAACTTGTACACGCCCAACTTGACGCGCGCCGGGATTCGCGACGAGAGCACGGGCCGGAGGAGATAGCGGGCGACTCTCCCCTTGGCCGCGACCTGGCGGACGTGCTGACCCATTTTGAGCCGACGATCGATGGTGACCCCCAGGTATTTGACCCGGGGCGACCACTCGATGTCGGCTCCTTGTAGTTTCAAGGGTGGTGGGAGGGACACATGGCCGGTGATCATGGCCTGCGTCTTACCCACGTTCACCGAAAGCCGCCATTTGGCGAGCCACTCGGGAAGGAGCTCAAGCGCTCGCTGCATCTTGACGGCCGCGTACTTCGAGTTCATCGAAGTAGAGATGTACGCGGCATCGTCCGCATACAGCGCGAGCATCACGTCCGGAGTGGTGGGGATGTCGTCGGTGTAACGCGAGTAACACGCCGGCGAGACGCAGCTGCCCTGCGGTACGCCCGCGAGCACCGGCCTGGCGCTGGAAAGCGCCCCATCGACCACCACCCTGAAAGTCCTGTTTGAGAGAAAAGTAGAGACCACTTTGACGACGCGACGGGGCGCGTCGGTGGTGGCCATCTTAAATACCAGGCCCTCATGCCACACGCGGTCGAAGGCCTTCTCCATGTCGAGGAATACTGCTACTGCGTACTCCTTCTTGTTCATCGCAGCTGCGAGGTGGTGCAGTACCCTCGACAGCTGGAGCGTCGTGCTATGCTCCGCCCGGAACCCGAACTGCTCTGGGCGCGGCGTCACATGTGGCAGTAGGTGTCGCAGCAGGAGTGCTTCGAACACCTTGGAGACCGTCGGCAGCAGGGTGATCGGCCGATAGCTCTCCGGCTTCAGCACGTTCTTTCCCGCCTTGGGCAGCATTATGACGCGCCCTTCCTTCCAGGACTCGGGGAAGGAGCCGGTGCGCAGTATCGCCGTGAACAGGCGCGCCAACGCCGCTACCATTCGGTACGGCAGGTGGCGCAGCACTGTGTTGGTGATACCGTCAGCACCGGGGGCCTTCCTGGGCTTCGTCCTCAGGATGGCGCGTCTTACTGCGTTAGGCGAGAAGAAGATCGGCTCTTCATCGGGAGCTATCGGCAAGGCGAAGTAGTCTCCCAGGTGTTTCTCGACTGCTGCGACATGGTCTGTGTCGGTAGTCGGGTTTGGGCGGAACTGACGCTCCAGGTGCTCGGCGAAGACCTCCGCCCGGTCCTCCGCTACATATTTAAGCGCCCCGTCGCTGCTCTGCAAAGGACGCACCGGGGCTGGGGTGTTCGTGAGTTGGCCGCATAATTTGTGAATCGACGGCCAACTGTCCGTCGTCTCATCGATTCGTTCCTCCCAGCCCGCGGCGGTCTGGGCCTGCAACTCGGCCTTGACCTTTTCCGCGAGACGGTTGAGCTGCGTCTTGAGAGTGGGGCAGCGGAGCTGTTGCCACTGCTTGCGTAGACGCCTCTTCTCGGCGATCATCCTTGACAGCCGCGGAGGTAGAGGCGGAAGTAGCCCCCTCTCACGCGGCTGTACAGTAGTCGCCGCTTGAAAGGCGCTCTGTATGCAAGCAGTGACGTCACACGCCGCCCTGTCAACGTCCGCGGAAGTAGCGATAGGCCGAGTCGGCACAGTGGTCTCTACTTCCTCTGCGAACCGGGTCCAGTCGGTACGTCGACGTGGCGCCAGGGGTTTCAACCGGGTCGGCACACCCGAAAGGACGACGAGCACCGGGTGGTGGTCCGAGTTCAACTCGTCGTCGATCACATGCTGCGTGATCTGACAGTGTAGCCCTCGATGGACCACAATGTCCAGCACGTCCGGCATGTATGAGACCGCATCTGGGTAGTGGGTTGGCGTCTCTGGGCCGGACACTGTGTAACCGAAGGCTTCGGCATCAGCTAAGAGCCGTCTTCCCCCGGTATTCGTGCGGCACGAGTTCCACGCCGGGTGCTTGCAATTCAAGTCACCGGCGAGGAGAGTAGGACGCGTAGAGCCGGATATAAGGGCCCGCAACTCAGATGTGTCTAAGTGGGTCGCGGGCGGCTTATAGCAGGCGTACATATCTATGTCCTCGCCGGCTACGTGCAGCTGTACACCCAGCGCGTAAAACGTGCCGAGTGACGGCGAGGGGAGTTCTTGATGGACGACTCGTCGCCTTACCAGTACCGCCAGACCACGGTAATTCTGATGTGCCGACCGCTCGTCCTGTCTGTAAACGAGGTACCCCGGGAATCTGATCCTATCCCCGGGGCCCAGCAGCGTCTCGCTTATCAACGCCACGTCGACGTCCTGTTCCCTCAGGAGGTGGCGGAGGGGGGCGACCTTGTCCCGAAGGCCGCGGGCGTTCCAGTGAATCACCCTCAACGGCCTAGCCATGGTACAAGGTGAGTAGCTTGGCCAGACCGTCGAGGATGACGGTCTCTACATTCTGGCCCTGCCTGATGGCCTTAATCAGGTCCATCAACAGCTGAATGGCACAGGCCGTGAAGTCACTCCTGGTGGTGCCAGGAGTCCGAGTATGTGGTGGCGGTGCGGCGTGGGCGTTGACGCCGGCAGCGCCGCGACTCGGATGGGGCTCGGGGTATTTGTGGGTTGTGGTCGTCTTCTTCCTTTTGACCGGTCGCGGCGCTGTGCCAGCGCTGGTGGTGGGCACCACCTCCACGGCCTGTGCCCCACTAGTGGCAGGGCCAACCCTCGGGACATGTGTAATGTCGGTCGTCGTTGCGGTCGTGGTCGCCGCGGGGGGTTTGGGCTTCTTGCCTTTCCCTTTTCCCCCGCGCCTCTTCTTCCTCCGCCTTGAGGAGGAGGGCTGCGCATTCCTGGGTGTGGGCCCGTTTGCCGCCGCCATCAGCGATGCGCCCGGTGGCCCTTCTGGCTCCACTTGTCTTTCGGTGGCCGCCAAGGGCCGACGTGTGGAGGCGGATCTGGCGGCGGTCCCCGCCCGCCTGTTGCGTATTTCCGCTTGGTAGGCGGGGCACTTAATATTGCACGCGGGATGCGGGCCACCACAGTTGATACAGGTGGCCGGCTCCTCCCGCGGGCGCGGACAGTCTCTCGCCGTGTGCTCGCCCCCGCATCGCACACAGGCGAGCGGGCGGTGACACTGGTGCGAGCTATGGCGGAATTGCTGGCACCGGTGGCACTGAGCGGGCCCACGCTTCCCACGCCAGGCCTCGATCTTGACACCCCGCATCATCATGAAGATGGTGGTGTCGTAAATGGCCCGGACGTCTGGGGTCTTCTTTAATATGGCGTGGAACACGCAACCGGGTCTTCCTTGTGCGCCCTTAATATGGCGCACGTACTCCGGTTGGTATCCCATCGCACGCAGCTCCTCCTCAATCTCCTGAGGATCTGTATCCGCAGGCAGCCCCCTTATGGCCACCTTCATGTTTCGCTCCGCTGGTAGCGAGTAGGCGAACCAGGCGACGCCCTCTTCTTTCTCCAGGCCAGTCAGATACCGCTGGACCAGCCTGTACTCTTCCTCCGAGTCGGGGGTAAAACGAACCCCCCCCCCGTAAGGCCGAGCATTAGGCGGCCGGCCCAGCTTGGCAGCGATGGCCCGGAAATGTGTTGCCCAGTTCGGCAACTTCTCTACTACCAGCGGAGGGTAGCGTAACTTTTTCTTCTTACCTGCTGGAGCCGTCGTCGTTGCGGCACCAGGGGCAGCAGTGGCGTCAGCAGGTGTGGTGGCAGTGGTGGCAGGGGGCCGCGCTGCAGCGCTGGACCCGGTCGCTCTGCCTCGGGTGGACGCCGTCGGAGAAGGCGTAAGGCGAGCCGCGTCGGCAAAGGTGGGCGACGCGGGCGAGGCCCGACCCCGCGGCGCGCTATCGCGCTGTGGCCGCGGCGGGTCTAGGCAGTACCGTTTCGCCTCCTCCGGTTGGTCACCCGAGCTCCGTCTCCTCCTGTGTCGCTGGGGCTTCGGGTCCAGTTGGAATTCGAAACCGAACCCCAGCGACGGCGTCGGTGAGAAGGCCGGGGTGACCGCATCGGCCTCCGCTTCTCCCACGTAGGGCCGCTGTCCGGATCGCGGCGTCGTATCGTACGACACGTTGCTGCGACCGGAGGCGGCCGAGCCCGCGGACGCCAGCGACATGCTCGATCCCGCATGGGACGAGCACGCCGACAGCATCGCGGGCGAGTCGAAAGCGGAGGCTCGCGGGGGTGCTGTAACTTGTTGAAATGTTAGGAAACTCTTATACTTGCCTTTGCCATGTTTGTAAATGGGCCTTTCTCTACTAACAGGAAAATCATGGTCCAGGCATTTTTTTTTCTACTTTGGCTATATTAATGCATAGTTTTATTTATTAAAACACATTATATTAAACCTGTTATTTAAGGAGCCAAGCTCAATCAATATTTAGAATCATAATCATTTCATAAATTCGGTCTAAAAGCCACAGTCCTCTGTTATGTCCTAATTCCGGATCGAGTATGATTCGGTTCGGTTTTTATTAGTTGTATTTAAAAATGTAGAATCTTATAACTCTATAAAACATAAAAAATATTGAATGCATGTGAACAAAAAACAATTATAATTTTAGAGAAGTTTTTAGTACTAAAAACTAGTGTTCGAATTTTGTCCATACATTTTTGAACAGTCCTCTGTCACAATTTGAATATCGCGCCACAAAAATATTAAACACTATTGTGGTTACATTTCCCTTGAAACCGAACGTTAATATTGTGAAGTTTGCTCGGTCGCATGCTAAACAAGTTGCCGCCATTTTGCGCAGTGACAACCCCGCGTCTGTGTGGGAGCCACGTCTCTGTAGTATTGGGTGAACATTCCTCTGGTAAGTCTATTTTACGGTGTTTTATGTGTTATAATTATTTTTATTTAACAAGAAAATTGCTCAGTGTGATAATTTATAGTTGTTTCTGTGTTATGAAGTAATATTTAAACTGATACGTTGTATGAAATTTTTACGTAAAAATAACAGTCCTCTGTGCAACAGTCCTCTGGCAATTTACAACACAGAGTACTGTTCAATGTGACAGAGTACTGTTTTATTTGACGTCCGTGTATTTTATTAATATTCTTTATAGTCTGCACTAACCTACTGCTTGGCGATAGCCTCTTTCTTTCTTACATTGGCCTGTCACGCTAATTCAGGTCTTTTGTTTTCTATTATTACGGATTTTGGAATACAAAATAATACGTACCTAGTAATTACCTGTTTTTAAACTGTTACGGTTTTTTTAAATATTGAAAGTATGTTTTATTGTTTTAGTATTGCCGCAATAGAAACCTAAAACCAAAGAAGAAATAAAAGAGCAGAAAAGAATTGCAGAAAGATTAAGATATCAATGGCTAAAAATGACCCTGTAAAAAGAGAGCAATTGAAGGAAAAAGAACGACGAAACTACCAAAGAAAGAAGGAAAAAGGTACAAGAAAGCCAGTTAAAGATATGAGTCGACGTGAACACAAAGCTGTGACTAAAGAATGGAGAAAGCACTGTGCTACCAATCGCGCAAAAAAAAGCTTTGAAAGAAATTACAAACAATTTTGTACGACAAAATACGTCCGAATCCGAGGGTTCACCTTCTCCTCAAAGTTCTGTCTCTCCATCAAAACTACCTATGATCACTCCACGAAGTGATACTGAAAGTAAAGTAGTGATGATAAAAAACAGAAAAGATATCTATCGGATAGCATCGCAAATTTATACAAGAAGTTTCAAGCTGAAATTTTGTAAGTGATAAAGTATTCAATAAAGAAGAGAATTCATTTGATTACATTTAATAATTAATATTGTGTTTTTCTTCATATAAACATTGACATAAACTGTTCTCTGGGTGAAAAAAACAGTCCTCTGGGTGGCAAAACAGTCCTCTGTCGCGTTTTTTACAAAATTGCCTATAATTCGAAAAATAAGGGAAAATTACAATGGTTTCTTGTTTATATGTATTTATATTATAACTATCTATTGACTTAACATATTATATTTTTGATTATCTAGAAAAATAGGGTTGGGACAACTTTCAATAGACAAGTTTCCAGTTAGTAGAGAAAGGCCCAAATATGTGAGCTCCATGTATTTGTCAGAATGTAATTAATTTATCTCTCATTGCTTAATTTTCATTTCTTTTAGCAGTTGTGGTATGGTAATTTTAATTTAGGTGCACCGTCTTCACATATCTTATATATATAAATTTTTTATACTGACAAACATTTTAAAATAGTAATGGTGGAGTTTCTTTTGGAAGGGGCAACTATAATCAATTCTATTTTAATGTAATTGTTGGGGTACAAAAGTGCCTTTTATGTGCTTGTTTGGAAAAAATGCTTTGACTTTACTTGACTTGATATATTCATGTGAACTTATGGTCTGAAAGTCATCTTCGAGGTCTTATGAAGCCAAATGGAAATCACTGACATCAGTGAAAGTAAACTTTAAATAATTTAACTAAGCCACCAATCTGCTCATGCTTTCTTTGTATGAGGAATATAGAAAGCTTTACTGACCACCAACTGTGGGCTTTACAATTAAATGTAGGATTGGAAGTATTGTCTTCCTATAAACAAAATAGTGTATAATGCGATTCAAATGAGAATAGGATCGACTTTGCGCCATACTGTGACGTCATAGCTGTCAATTCTAACCAGTTACGTAGGGTGAGCAAAAAAAGATTTTTTTTTAATAAATTTTATTAACAAAGATTTAGTGAAAAATATTAATATTAATTTATCCCCGTAGCCAAATGACCTCGCTTGGCGACTTTTCTTGCATTTTGCAGTGTTTGCAAAATGGTACCGTACGTTTCACTAGTCAAACTTATATTTCCTCCACTGTTGCATCAGTTCTAATGTTTGCGGTTTCTCACTCTCCAACTATTTATCTACACAGCGCCTCGTTTACTCATTTTCGAGCAAAATGAGTAAGACAATAACAAAAACAAATAACAACAATCACAAAAAATAACAACAATGTAAGAAACACAATTAAAGAAACATTATCAGTCCACAAGCACATGCACTTTTTGGCGTGGCTACTGGGCGTTTGCGCCAACAATGAAAATAAAAAAGGCTATGGTATGGTTTTAAAAAACGAATTATGACTTTAAATAATTAAATATTATATTAAGACGATTTACTACTTATTTAACCCTTTTATCAAAATTTGATGTAAGACTACTATTATTGATAAGCAAATACGTTTTTTTGCAAACCGTACTTTTCAAGTAAAATTTGACAGATAGAGGTTATTGACATTCCTATTTTTATTTGAACCGCAATATAAGTCAATTAATTTTGTTGCAGTTTGTGACTAAAGACAGAAGGCCAATTCTTGCTTGTTTCATCTGCTGCACTAAATTAAAGCAATGCTACCAGTTGCTTAGAAAATGTCTGGAATCAGAAGAGCAGTTAGTAGATATGATGAATGAGGATTATGAGGTGAGGTATTCTCTAACATATATTTAATTTTATTCTCAAGCTTATACCATATATATTGTGCCTGGATTTCAACCATACCATTGGGTGTTAAATGTTGATATGTACACTTTCTCACATTCCGTGAGGTGCCATACATAAAGGTAACGTGTGGTGCCGGACGTACAGAATAGCACCACCCCATATCTTCCCGTGGGTGCCGTAGAGGTGACAAAGGGACTTCCTAGAGAATGGGCATCAGCATTCGCTTTGCATTTGACCACCATATTGCGATCGACAACCCGCCTGCCAAGCGTGACGATTATAGCAAACCCTCCCAGATTGTGGGAGGCCCATGTCCAGCAGTGGACATCTTATAGCTGAAATGACGATGATGTTCAGTTTTGTAAAGTGTGTTTGTTTAAACTTATTACATGTTAGGAGCTGTCCATTAATCAAGTGAGGCTCGAAAGGGGTCCATAAAAAAACGAAATATCACAAAGGGGGAGGGGGTGTAGTAATACATATTTATTTATTTATATTTAAAATACAAGTAACAAATGACTCAAATGTGTTAATGGGCATTTTCATTTTAAATGACACGTATTATTATTTCGATAGAATTTACAATTTTATTAATTAAGGTTGCAGAAAATATATAAATGAATTTAAAATTTAATAAATTTTATATTTTTTAGAAAAGTTTACCTAATAACTTTATATTTTTCGTATAAATTGATATTTTTGTGAGTAGGGTGGTCGTAAACTGTCTGATTTGTAACAAAAATCAAATTGACAAAAAAATTTAATAAACCGTTAATTAAATTGAATAAATTAACGATTGTTAACTTTGGAGCAAACAGTTACAAAATAACCATAAATATGAAATAAATTATTCAATTTGAAATAACTATGATAACATTTCAATCCGTTTTGTAACATTTTGTGCAAAACAAAGTTTTATTTTTAACGTCACGTTTTTAGTTTTTTAGATGCCATATTGATTTATATTGTTACAAAAAGATTTTAATTTGTTTTTACCATTATAACAAAAATATATTTAATATGGATGAGGATTTTTGAGAAAAAAACGTAAATATTACGGAAAAAAATAGGGACAGTTACAAATAGACAAAAGATGTTACAAAACAGAAATTATAGGGTATAGTTCTCAGTATAGCAAGAAAATATAAAAAGGGACAATTAAATACGCTTTTATGCATAAAATATTGTTTAATATTCCAATAAACAAATAATAATTTTGGAAAACTTAAAATAGAGAGAATTATAATCGGAACAATTTTTGTGTTAAGGTAATAGAAAACGATTAAATCAACTTAAATTCTCATCTGGAATAAATGAATTATTTTACTACTAGTAGTTGGTATAAAATTTTGGTATCTTTCTTAACATTTAAGTAAAATTACTTAATAGAAAACTTATTTGTTATTAGGAACAATTGTTTAATAGAAAAATTATTATTAAGTTAACATAAATATCAATTATTTATTTTAGTTAAATTTAACGGGCCAGCTTTAAGTTAGCCATTGAAATTAAATTTTTTATAACGTTTTTGCAAAGTCCAGTTCTGTTTTATGTCGTATTTGTAGTATTAACCGCAAACCACATCTAACTAATATTCGACGGAAAACATTGGTGCAATTTGCAAAAACCATTAGTAATTTTAAGCACCTTAAGCATTGAATAAATTAACAATTAATAATCATCGAATAGCTTATAATAAAATTGAGTATTAGTCCTACAATTATAATACAAAACTTAAAAATTTATCATTTTTAAATAGGTATATCAACATTTAACAAACTCTGGATAACTCTTTTAAAATGAAACCTATTTCTAAAAATATTTATGCTTGAAAATGTAATTAATCCGGGATAATTCATCGGTTCTAACGTCATTTTGCAAAATAATTACGTAAATGAACACATCAAAATAATAGTTACTTTATTGTAGAGACCCTTGATAACAGATAAAATAAATTATGACTACAATACCGTTTTAAAACCTTTATATTTTGCATCACTATTTTGCAAAGTGACATTAGCGCCCGTAAATTTATCCCGGTTATAAAAAAAAAATATAGTTAGTAAAAAACTTATTTAATAAGCTTACACTAATACTCGTGCCTAATAGTACCTACGTGCCTAATAGTACATGCGCATTTTTTCTTCTTCAGTCATCTGAGAAACTTTTTTTTTCTTTGATTTAATGCGCTCTAAATTTCTTCTCCGGATTTCTTCCGCTTTTTCTGGATTTTGTTTTAATTTCCCTCTATATCTTCTTACTCTTTCAGCTGACGTTAAAGCCATTGTGATCTAAAAACTAAAAAAGTGAAACCAGTAAATTTTGAGTTTAACTCTCACATGTATTTACTTATCAATAACTGCTTTTCCAGGAATCTTTCAATAAGCGAAAACTTTGGTCCACAGTGTTTAACACGTGGAGTGTCAAACACAGATTGATGATTAATCCCATATGGCCACAGATTTAGAGCGCATATAAAATTGTTAGTAGCAAGCATGTGATATCGCGTGATCAGCCATATTATGCAGAGCCGACGAATCACGCGATATCGCGTGATCGGTGCTCAACGTGTTAAGAAAGTCACAACCATAGACATTTTATAAATACCTACAGTTTACAACGCCTATTTTTAACAACGTTGTCTAGCTATTGTTAATACTCCATAAATAAGAATTAAAGGAAATCTTATTTCTTAAAATCGGTTTACTCGTTTATCATGTTGGAGGAAACATGAAGACTGACCTACAAAGCAACTAAAACATTACTCTCCTTTTAGGCTCCACCGCGGTCGGTCAATAATTAATTCGCTTTTGTGACCTAACCTTTACTTGTCTGTTTTGTAACATTTTAGTCCGTACTATTGTAACGTTACGAAACAGACGTTACAAAAATGCTGCCGCTTCGAAATTAATTTAAAATTAATGGAATATAACACGACAAATCCTTGCATACCGTGTGTTTTTCCCATAGAATACATTCCAAGGCATGCTTTGAACATAAATGTACAGTAACAATAAGCCGTTAAAATACATAAAATGACGTTACTTACCAGAAGAACACCGATGGTAAATTTCGAACACGAGTGAACACGTCCATCCGAATAAACGTTTTTTTGACACTGGTTTCAAAATAGGGGTGCTCGATATATATCGATATTTCAAGTATCGATATTTTTTGCTCGCGATATATCGATTCAACTCGATATTATCAAATCACCTGATATCGATTTATACTATCGATATGTTTCATTCGATATATCGTAAGAAAGTAAAAGCATATTGCATGTCTAGTAATTTTTATTTAATTTATTTTTACGATTGTTAGAAAGAATGGAAAATACCTGAATCCAAAAACGAAACGCTCTGACACGAACTATTGCTCTGCGTTAGTAATATTTGCTACAGTTTAGTAGTAAAAACAATATATAATTTGTGGTCGCTGGCTTCTTTGTCAGCGTATGTGTAATAAATCCTTTAAAATATAGTATAGATTACTATACTATATTTTATAGGATTTATTACACATACGCTGACAAGATTAAGATTGATTACAATTAGGTATTCTGTTTTGTTTAATACAGTTTACGACATTCATTGTAAAAAAGTCTGCATATATATACTAATATTATAAACCTGAAGAGTTTGTTTGTTTGTTTGATTGATTGAACGCGCTAATCTCAGGAACTACTGGTCCGAATTGAAAAATTTCTTTTTGTGTTGGGTAGCCTATTTATTGAGAAAGGCTATAAGTTATGTAACATTATGCTACAACCAAGAGGAGTGGAACAGTAATGTAAAATGTTGCAAAAACGGGGAAAATCGCACGGGTATGCGATTCGACGCAACCGGAAGGGTCGGGGGAACAAGAAATTTAACGCGGATGAAGTCGCGGGCAGAAGCTAGTTGTTATATAAAACGATTTCAAAGGCTGCCTACTATTTATTTGTATAGAAGAAGCAAGCTGTGGCAATTATACATATATGTCATGTTTTGTTTTTATACAGAATATGATTCATACAGTAAGTATCATGTGATTTTAAACACGATGTCAAAGATTACTATTTTAATAATAGAAAATAATAATGGAATAGCTAAAAACGAAATATTGGGAATTTAATACAAAGACTAATATTCATATTAAATTCCCAATAATTAGTTTTTATGCAACTGTGCTCAGAACTTTGATGATTACTACGCTAACAACGTCGCATTTTTCTTAATTAACAAAATTTTGTTTTGGAGAAAAAAATATTGCGATTTAAGTAAATAAAGTTGATTTGTTTCTTAATCCTAGCTGTTTGTACTCATATTCCTGTTCCCTTTCTATTATTTGTGTTACTATAATCTAGATAAATACAAATTACTTACGATATATCGAAAATATCGATATATTTTTACGATATATCGCAAAATATCGATACAACATTACGATATATCATATCGAAAAAAATATCGATACATTTTACGCATGAACATCCCTATTTCAAAATGGCTGATTCTCTAGTATAGTCTCATGCATAAGGTTGCAAGACTAATAAAATTTACCACACTTTGGTACAAAATTGAACGAATATGTTAGTTACAAAACCAGACATGTCCGGAATGCAAAAAATTGAGGGACAAATTATAAAAAATAATTATAAATGAACAACAATGAAAACCGATACACTATTAATGATAAAATAAAGAACCAGCTTTTCTTAAGGAAATAAACTCATCGTCATACAATCCACCATATAAAAATTTACTAAAAACTTAATCCAAAGTTGACCAACAAAAAAAGGGACAGTATGAAACTGGAAATTAGCATAATTTAAAATGTGATTTTAACTAAAATTACATTATTCTATTTTGTTGTAAATATCAAAAACAGATAATCTGTTTCATATATTTTCAATATAAGTTAAATTTATAACCGAAATCAATATTTAAATATTTATAAAAAATGTGCATTTGCAAGGACAGCTCAAAAACAGCGATGTGTCATTTAAAATGAAAATGCCCTAATATTAGGTTGTTCACACCAAACGTGTGATGACTTGTCGCGCTGTATTTTTTAAACGGATGCATGTTACGACTTGTAGTAGTGCAATTGCGTAAACAAAGAACAGACGTGTTTGTTGTTGAATTTTGAATTTAGTTATTGTGAGAAATGGATCAAACTCAATTAAAAAACTCAATCGATGATTATCAGCAAAGAGTTTTCATCAAGTTTGGCGTGGGTCTCGGGTGGACCGCAAAGCAAATCCATAAACAGCTAGTGCAACTGTTAGGTGGACAAGCCTACAGTCAACGCACAGTGGAATCGTGGGTGACTCGATTCAGGAAGAACCAGTTTGAAGTGGAAGAAAGAAGAGGAGGTGACCTTAGAAAACCCACTGATTGGAAGCAGAGAACGCTTGATGTAGAGGAGTTACTGAAGAATAATAAAGGCTATTCAGTGCGCTACATTTCACAGCACTTGAACTTACCAATATCTTCAGTTTGGCATATTTTAAATGAAATTCTTCATTTGACGAAGAAACTTGGTAGGTGGATACCACATGTTCTGAGTCAAGACCAAAAAGATCATCGATTGTCAGCTGTTAAGTGTAACTTAACAGAATACAACAAGAATCCTGACATACTTAGGAGAACTCTCGCAATCGACGAAACATGGGTGTCCCTGTACTTACCCCCCGATCGCAACCAGCGAAGGTTCTGGCTGGGGAGAAATGAGAAGCCGCCCGATGTTGTGGCGTTTAACATTCACGAGAGGAAGAGGATGCTACTGATGGCATTAGATTACGACGGCATCGCATTTTATAGGCTTCTAGACCAAGGTCAAGCAATGACCGCTTCAGTGTATATTTCTATCCTCAATGAAGAAATCCCGGAATGGATGAATAAAACAAAATGTAATCGACTTCTTCAGGACAATGCTCGCCCGCACAAAGCAAAGATTATTTCAGAATTTTTTGAAGAAAAAAATATTGCTGTTTGGACACATCCTCCTTACTCACCAGATTTAAACCCACTGGACTATGGCTGTTTTGGGGAATTGAAGAGAATGTTGCGAGGTAACATGTTTGATAGTTGGGATCAGCTCACCCGTTCATTAGAAGACATTCTCAGACAGTGCAAGGAAAACGAAAAGTTCAAAAGTATTCAAAGACTTCCAGAGCGCTGGCAGGCGGTAATGGAAAGCGAAGGAGATTATGTATGAATTATATGTATTTAATATATTAATAGACTCTTACATTTGAAATAAAGTATATTTTTCTTACCACATGTTTGGTGTAAACAACCTATTAACAATATTACTTATCAGCTATGTTAGTAGACTTATCCTACACACTTAACCTACACTGCATTATACTTAAACGCGAATCCCTGCTACAAGCTCAACACCGAAGTGCAGCAGCGATTCACATAGACGCAGTCCAGTCTGCTCGCAATACACCGCAGTATAATGTTGGGGCTGGCCCGTACCCGGCGCACCAGGGAAGTGCATCTTTTTCGCATCGTAGCGTAGAAGCAATCGACACGAGCTTTAGCAAACATCCCTGACGCGCTACAGAAGCGAAACAGCCCCATCAACACCCGGAACGCATTATTAAACTGAATGCGAAGGGCGCTGTACGACTTTAGAGTGTAATCTACCCACAGGCTGCACGTGTAAAATGAGGTGCAATATGCACGAAACAAGGTTTTCTTCACTAATCTAGAACAACGTGCAAACCTGCGAGCGATCATATTAGCTCTCACCGACAGCGCCCTTCTTTCTCTCTCAATATCATCATTATCTTTGGATCAGCGGTCAAAAGATGTACCAAGTATTTCACTTTGTATACCCGTAAAAGTGATATTCCGTTCAACTTGACCGGGGGCATAGTTTCAGAACATCGACCGCTGACACCAAAGACCATGACTTGACTTTTTTTGACATTATAGACCAATCCATGAATAGACGCATACTCTTCGCAGATGGTCACCAACCTCCTAAGGCCACAAACTGAGGCGCTCAGCAGGACAATATCATCGGCGTAACTAATGTTATTTACACAAACTCCGTCAATGTAACAGCCGACACGCTCTCTGCTGAGCGCCTCAATCAGCTCATTGACATACAAGTTTAAGAGCGTGGGTGAAGTCAATCCCCCCTGCCTCACCCCGCACTCCAACCTGTACGGCTGTGAGAAAGCCCCGGCCCACCGTAACTGATTAATCTGGCCGCCATACCAGCATTTAAACATGCTTATCAACTCTGGAGGAACTCCAGCTTTCTCCAACTTCTTCCAGAGGATACTGTACGCGACCAGATGAAAAGCCTTGGAGAGGTCGAGGAAACAAGCATACGTGGGTGTTTTTCTGTCCGAGTAGTACTTCACAGCCCACTTTAAAGACAAGATGGCACTCTCAGTAGATAGTCCGGATCGAAATCCAAACTGATTATCGTGTAGCTGAACAAAGGTATTCAGTTGTCTGTTAAGCAGGTTGTCAAGCACTAGCGATCACAGTTGCCAGAGAAATGGGCCTGTAATTATCTAAGTCCGCGCGTGTCCTTTTTTAATTAGATGATACTTATACCTGTATTTAAAAAAAATACAAAAAAAATTAGATTCTTTGTAGGTACTAAAAAATACACGTGATATAGGGGGACGAGGGGTAGTCTTAAACCTCACCATGTATCACCGAGGGGGGGGGGGGGAATTCAAAAATGCTAAAAAAACATCACGTGATTAATGTACGGCCCCTTAAATACTTCACATAATACTGTTACAATTTCTGTATGAAACTTGGATGTGGCAGTTTGAACACGGTCCTCTCTTGTTAGTGCGAGCTATGCAACAGTAGTTTGTGCATTGGTCAGCCCGGCCGACTCTTCAAAACTGAAAAAGGTCCAATGTACCCTACATTGGACCTTTTTAAGTGTCCTCACTTGTGGAGGTTTTTTAAGTGACTTTGGTATATTGGCAAGGTGTGTGCTTGTGGAACTGCGATCACGGGCATATTTTCCAAATTCATACACTAAGAAATATCTTTTTCAGCCCAATCTTTTAATAGACGAAGACTGCTTAAATTCATACTGTGGGTATGTTAAATCTCCAATAATGCACATAAGTATAGTTGATGAAGGCCAAACAGAAAGCAACAATATTACTATCAAACAAGAGTTACCAGCTGTTTGTGAGGGACTAGATGAGTTTATCGAGCCCATGAAGGTGCATCAAAGTGATGGTACGTTTTTCAGAACAAACAATATCATCAAATAATATGTTAAAATAAGTTTAAGATTAAATTATTTTTTACTAGCTTTTGCCCGCGTTATTTACACATACAGAGTTGATATGACAGAGGGGCATTAATTTACACTACGTATATTATACGTGTTTATTATTAATTCGATACGGTATAAAAATAAAAAGCACCGAAAATGAGTTTTAACACGCTTTATATTAGTTTCACTTGTATGTTTGTTTGTAACCGACTCCTTATAGCGCGATTTTGACCCACTTTAAACGACCAGATTTCTTTCAAACTTTGCACACCTGTCAAAGACCGATGACACTGCAATAATTTCATAACTTTGTGCCATTATCCTTGCCAGGGTTACCAGGACAGCAAAAAAAACTGCCTTTGAAAACTACGCTGACATACGTCACAAACTCCGCTGGGTGTTTCGAATTTTGAGACCTATGTCAACGTCTCAAAATTCGGAACACCCTAAAAAATAGAAAATAAATAATAGTTAAAAAAAAACTAAAAAACACGCTTCCATAGAAAACCAAAGTAAAAGTTAAAAAAATAATGGGAATTATTTTGGTTATAATTAGTTTGGTTTTCTATGGAAGCGTGTTTTTTAGTTTTTTTTTTTTAAACTATTATTTATTTTTTGAATCAAACATACTATACAACATTAATTTTTGTTTATGCGAAACCCGAAACACGGGTCTAGTATTTTTATCTAAAGAATCTATGAAAAAAAATTCAAAACTGTATCATTAATAATCACAAAGTTATAAGCTTGTTACGGTACCTGATTGTCCACGCAAAAACATGTGCAGCCTAGCGGAGGGCACCCGCTCCAGCCGCGCGCGCGGCTCTCACTCTCACTCATTGATAATAATATGCCACAGTGATTGTTTATGTATTAGTTGGTGATAAACATTTTCCATCACACTTGCAGGCTTTGGACTGTCGTAATGGTCAAGTGTAGGTAGATTTTATTATGTACTTTATTCGTAAATGCAGTAGTAAGTGGTAAAATGTAATCAATACCATTTGTTGCACCTTATGCCAACAACTTAAAGTTCAAAATGGATGAAAATTGTTAAACATCGCATTTCTGAACCACAGCAGGCTGTAAACAAATAATAAATTTCTACCCTTGACTATCTTGGCGTGTTTAAAAATGTGAATCATCACTATCTACAATAATTGGCGTAATCACTATTTACAAACTGAAGCAACTGTTCGAAACTTTATTTTATGCACTGACGCACTGCCAGGGATATGTTATCACCACAAACAGCTAGTGTACGTACCATCTCCGTGTGAGTACGAGAAAGACATGATAATTTTAAAATCGAAACAAAACACTGTCGGCCCGCGGCGCGCGCGCGCGCGATACGTATGCATCGATCGGTGGCATTCAGGCTACTGAGGGGAGGAAGGGAGTTGTTACCCGCCATCCCCGTCTCGCAGTGCGCCCACGTCTCGATAAACTGCCGTGACCCGCACAGATGTATGCGGATACGTGTTGTCGTTCGGTGTCCTACTTGGAAGCGTAATTAACCTCTCGAGCCCCAGCGGCACAAATTTGTGCCACCAAACCCCGACCGATTTAGAACTGTATTTATAATAAAGATAAGTCTTAAAATCGTTTGTTTTCTTTGTGCCGCTGGGGCTCAAGAGGTTAAATATTTTTGGTACAAAATATAACATGGTGTAAAAATTATTGGAATCGATGCAGTTACTGATTCTGAACAAACTATATTCAGGTCTCGCATATACTAAAAATAATGTTGTATAGCTTACAGATCAGAGTAAAACGCAACCAACCTTTGTAAATAAATTTAACTGACCTTAGATACCTAGGCAAGAGCGGCAACCGCGCGCGATGGAGCGTGGCGTGTCAGCGATGGTATATGTCTAACTCTTAGGGATAACCCATAATAACCATTTTTATCCTTTACTTTTTACGAGAAATAATGGCTTATTTATGAATGCGATTTTAAGCAGTACAGCATTAAACCTTATGCAATTAAGTACCTTAAATAAATTGTGCATTTCATGTAGATCAAAATTGCCCTTTACAGCATATCATTAAAATTAATATTTTAGATGATATCAGAGATTATAATAAAATCGCCGCAGAGCGGCTAGCGGGCCTTCCCGCGTCCCGCCGTCCCAGTCGGTAGCGGTCGGGTAGTGCAGGATTAATAGGATTGTAATATTGTAATTCATATTACTTTGGCTTCATAGTAAATGCGAATATCATGTGTGTTCGAAGTACTCAAAATAAACCTAATTGTATTATTCCAAGTAAGAGACCGCGAAATATTGCTTAGATGTTTAGATTTTTGGATGGATTTGGATTTTTGGTTATCCTGGATACTTACCATATACATAGGATACTTTATCCCGGTAGTAGGTTTCCGAGTGATATTTTCCGAAAGCTGTACGGGCGAAGCCACTGGCAAAAGTACTATTCTTATAACTATGTTTAATTTGGTCTCTGGTAAATAATTGAGTGTCTGTATAGGTAGAATAGGAGCGTTAAGAAAAACCAGTAAGACTTATATTCAATTTAATCCAGCCCTATGTCGCCGTCTTCTTACTCTGAATACTATTATTTTAAGTACATCAAACACACATGATATGTAAGGATCGTAGCAGGTGGCGTTCCGTAGTTTCTGCCTACCCCCATGGGAAAAAGGCGTAATTTTATGTATGTATAACATGGATTCATAATTCTTACCGCGGTAGTACGTCCTCTTGCGATAATTTCCGACATACACGCGGGCAAAGCCGCGGGCAAAAGCCAGTGCTATAACAATCTTATTTTTTAGTTCAACAATTGTATTTACCTCTGAGGCATACACTTCAGCCTTGATGTGAATGTAATGGGCCCACAAAAAGAAATCCATGGGAGTGAGGTCTGGAGATCGTGATCGTGGAACAGTCGTGTCCTATCACAATAAAAGCAGTCGATCACAATGAAAAACGAACACTAAATAATAATAATCCCAAGTTACGTGTCCTGTCACAATAAAAAAGAAATACTGTTTATCTTAAACTTATTTAGTGTCCTATCACAATAACAAAATCACAATTGTCAGCGCGCGAGTTCGACAAAACAAAAGCGGCGCGGGATTTCGCAAAGAGTAGCGTCGGCGAACTGACAAAACAAGTTTTTAGACGCCGATCGCAAGGACACATGAGTAGAAAAACGGAACAGAGATAAAGCTTCGAACAACCGCGCGATTCGATTGCACTACTACAAGCACGCGGGGCATGTGTGCGTGACCACTGGCCGCTTGTCGCGTACGCGGCGAGACTGGAAAAAACCGGTTTACGCTTGCACAGCCAGTTGACAATCTCAGGGTTAGTGCAACGCACGTTGTTTGTTTTGTTAGTTGCAAGTTTGAATATTTTTATGTAAAACTTGGTATTTTATTGTTAATAATGGTTGGTTATTGTACTGTGTGTATGAATAATACTAGAAAAAATAAAGATATATCATACTTTAACTATCCTATTACTACTTTAAAGATATATCATATTTTTGAAAAAGTTAATTTTATTTTATCCTCATCATCATCATCATCATCATTTCAGCCATAAGACGTCCACTGCTGAACTTAGGCCTCCCCCAATTTGGAGGGCTTTGCCATAATCGCCACGCTTGGCAGGCGGCTTGGCGATCGCAGTAAGGTGGTAAAATGCATAGAGAACGCTGCTGCCCATTCTCTAGTAAGTCCCTTAGTCGGTTTTACGACACCCACGGGAAGAAATGGGGTGGTGTTATTCTTTACGTCCGGCACCACACGGTACACACGGTACTCGGTTTATCCTAGTTAGTTTAAATATTCAACCCAAATTATTGTCAAATACATAATTTTCTTACGTGTGCACTAGAATTTTGTAATCCGTAGCACCGGTAATAACAGCGCCCATGTAAACAATGAGCTAAAAATAAAAAACTATTGAACCAAACTAAATGAACATTTTATGGGACAAATGGCAGGTATACTGTATCAAAGAAAAAAAAGAATCATCGAAATCGGAATAGAAACCTCTGAGTAATCGGTGTAGACAATGTTGATAACTTTTAGGTTTTTGTTGATATTTCAAAGAGTGCTAGTCCGATTTTGATAAAATTTTCATGGTACCATTCGAGAAGTATACCCTTTCCAACATAAAAAGAATTTTTGAAATCGGTTGGTAAGCGACGGAGTTATGGCCGAACAAACATAAAAAATAATATAAACATCCGAATTGATAACCTCCTCCTTTTGGAAATCGGTTAAAAAACTGTCCATGGAGTTTCTATCCCATTCTTCTCCATAGAGATCTACGCATTGGAATGGTTATCTATGGGTACTTTCACAGTTATTGTCTTGTGACTGGGACTGTAGCACCATAACAGTAACTATTTTTGTACTAATTTTATTTTATGTCCTTTGACAATTCAAAAGTGCTTGTAATTGGCTTAGTTAAATTATTTGATTTGATTTGATTCGATTCTACCATACTAAATAAGAAAACTATTTAACAAATGTTTTGTTTAATTTGTCTTACCCTATTGTGACAACCCTACCAAAATAGGTAACAATTTTGCTCGTTCTTAAGAAGCTTAGTCTCTGTTCCGTTTTTCTACTCATGTGCTTTAATTACGAGAGTGACAGTCATAACAAAACATCCCGCGCGTAAAAGAAACAGGTTACTGTGTTGCTACTCTATCCTTGCCACATGAGTAGAAAAACGGAACAGAGACTAAGCTTCTTAAGAACGAGCAAAATTGTTACCTATTTTGGTAGGGTTGTCACAATAGGGTAAGACAAATTAAACAAAACATTAATTTTGTTAAATAGTTTTATTATTCAGTATGGTAGAATCGAATCAAATCAAATCAAATAATTTAACTAAGCCAATTACAAGCACTTTTGAATTGTCAAAGGACATAAAATAAAATTCGTACAAAAATAGTTACTGTTATGGTGCTACAGTCCCAGTCACAAGACATAATAACTGTGAAAGTTCCCATAGATAACCATTCCAATGCGTAGATCTCTATGGAGAAGAATGGGTTAGAAACTCCATGGACACAGTTTTTTAACCGACTTCCAAAAGGAGGAGGTTATCAATTCGGATGTTTATATTATTTTTTATGTTTGTTCGGCCATAACTCCGTCGCTTACCAACCGATTTCAAAAATTCTTTTTTTGTTGGAAAGGGTATACTTCTCGAATGGTACCATGAAAATTTTATCGAAATCGGACTAGCACTCTTTGAAATATCAACAAAAACCTAAAAGTTATCAACATTGTCTACACCGATTACTCAGAGGTTTCTATTCCGATTTCGATGATTCTTTTTTTTCTTTGATACAGTATACCTGCCATTTGTCCCATAAAATGTTCATTTAGTTTGGTTCAATAGTTTTTTATTTTTAGCTCATTGTTTACATGGGCGCTGTTATTACCGGTGCTACGGATTACAAAATTCTAGTGCACACGTAAGAAAATTATGTATTTGACAATAATTTGGGTTGAATATTTAAACTAACTAGGATAAACCGTGTACCGTGTGTACCGTGTGGTGCCGGACGTAAAGAATAACACCACCCCATTTCTTCCCGTGGGTGTCGTAAAAGCCGACTAAGGGACTTACTAGAGAATGGGCAGCAGCGTTCTCTATGCATTTTACCACCTTACTGCGATCGCCAAGCCGCCTGCCAAGCGTGGCGATTATGCCCCCCCCCCCCCCAAATTGGGGGAGGCCTAAGTCCAGCAGTGGACGTCTTACGGCTGAAATGATGATGATGATGATGATGAAATAAAATAAACTTTTTCAAAAATATGATATATCTTTAAAGTAGTAATAGGATAGTTAAAGTATGATATATCTTTATTTTTTCTAGTATTATTCATACACACAGTACAATAACCAACCATTATTAACAATAAAATACCACGTTTTACATAAAAATATTCAAACTTGCAACTAACAAAACAAACAACGTGCGTTGCACTAACCCTGAGATCGTCAACTGGCTGTGCAAGCGTAAACCGGTTTTTTCCAGTCTCGCCGCGTACGCGACAAGCGGCCAGTGGTCACGCACACATGCCCCGCGTGCTTGTAGTAGTGCAATCGAATCGCGCGGTTGTTCGAAGCTTTATCTCTGTTCCGTTTTTCTACTCATGTGATGAAAGTGCAAGTGTGTGCGTTTAGTGCTTCCGTATTTGCATTGCTATCTTTTAGCGAAAATATTTCGTTGTACTTGTGACTTGCATCACAACGGCAACAACGCATCGTAGGTTGTACTCAGATTTATCGTTTTAAGGTGAATGACCTATGCATAGACATAATCAGCTGTTAGAAAAGACACATCGTGTTCAGACGGGGCAAAAACTTAAAAAATCATTTGCGACTAAACTACTGCTCCTATTTAATTGATTAGTGGTACAGAGCTTGAAAATGGTACCTAGTATATGCAGTTTAAAGGAAATCCCTCTGTCTTATCAACTTTGTATAAACCTTCTTCTTGAATCACTCTCGATTGATGAAAACTGCTCTTAAATCCGCTGCGGAGTTTAACAGATCTAAGCGTGCAAACGCTAGGCGACTTTGTTTTGTAGTATTTGTATGTAGAGATTTAACAAGAATCTCTTGAACTACTTCAAAGTGTTGGTAGTGTTTAGTTTAATTCAACTTAACCGAAACCACATTTTATTGTAAAATAAAACAAATATTAATATTAGACTAGTACTAATCATGACTGTATTTGTCTACTTACAGAGCTAGAACCGGAAAATTTACACCAAAGCTATCTAGTTGAAGCAAATACACCAACAGAGTATTATGAATCTGATTCAGATGATGATATACCTTTAATGAAGTTTAAAACTGAAGTGGTAGAAGAAGAAGTATGTAAGAGGAAACAAGAAGCTAGCGAGACTAAACGTAAGTTTTAGATAATTAATCTACAGACAAGCAGACAGGCCAATGGTTCTCCTAATAGGATGTGTTTACCTAACGGGTGTAGCCGCTTACATGTGCAATTGTTGAATTCCATCCATAGGAATGTGAAACCTTATCTATCAATATGTGTGTATTACTTAGCTGTAAGTTAAATGATGAACTAGGACCGTTTTAGTTATAATTTCTGATAACAAAAACTTTTTTACATAAAAAAACAACCGACTTCCTTAAAAACACTACAATGTAAAAAATAACTTTAATTTCGGCAGTCGGTGTATTAGGACAGACACCGACTGCCGAAATTAAAGTTACCGCCGTTTTTTTGTAAAAAGTTATTATTTTTTAATTTTTAGTTATGGTATCTATCCCACACTAATTCCAAACAAACAACGCATATTTATGCGATAGCAGAAATCGCGGTTGATTTGCTGTATTAAAGAGTTCCGGTGTCTGTCTCCGGAACTCATCATCAGATCTAAATGAATAGTAGTGCGTGTAGCGTGTTATTTATTGAAAATAATGTATTTTTACGCATAATTTAAAAATAATATTACCATTCGTCACTTCTTATCTGTATAAACTATAAGTGTGCGAAATTACATACTTCTCCGTCCGCCCAATTTTCGTAAAAAAGGGATCCAAAGTTTTCGCTTCACGTAGGTATTAATATATAGATGACGCATGTGGGTCTTTTCCGCGTGCAGTAACCAATCCGTATGGCACTCAAAAGGTTAAGCAATAATAACTCATTATCACATCTGTATCACCGTCAGTCAGGCTCAGAGGTGTATAGTATGTACACCTACATCGCCGAATATAGTTATCTGTATCTATATATCTATATACTTATAATAAAACTTTAGAGAGGTCAATTTTGTACTTTGAATATACATTCAAAATTAATTTTGGAGGATGAATGGTGATCGATACTGATGCCCAAAATGCAATCTTTTAACCTTTCCTTCAGCTTACGTAACACAGACACATTCGTTTTTATTGTGTCGAAAGCACTGATCACTTTTGCACGTAGTTGGGTATCACTGGTGATTTTGTCTGTGTGTGTGTACACCAATCTTTTAACGTCTCCCCACAAATAAAAGTCCAGGGGCGTGAGGTCTGGAGAACGTGGAGGTCAAGCCACTGGACCACCGCGGCTAATCCAGTGGGTGCCAAACCTGTCAAAGTACACACGTACTTGCCGACCGTAGTGAGGAGGTGCACCGTCCTGCTGGAGGTACATGTTGCGATACACCGCCAGGGGAACTTCATCTAACATCTCCTCGACGACGTGTTGCAACATCTCCAGATATGTGGCACTAGTGAGGTGACCATTGATAAAATGGGATCCAAGCAATTGGTCTCCTATATGCCAGCCCACACATTTAAGCTGAACCTCACTTGATAAGAATGCCTCGGAGTCACGTGCGGGTTGTGCTCGCAGTGAGCCTACCAGTGTTCGTTATGAACATTGTACACGCCAACCCGAGTAAATATACACTCGTCCGTCCACAGGATGTTGGCGTCTTGGTGTTCCAGCAACCAGCGACAAAACGTAACTCGCGCGGCGGCGTTATCAAGTTGGTGGAGATCCTGTACCTTGCGGTAGACCGTTAATCGAAGGCGCACTTGAGAGGCGGAGTACGCAATCGTATGTACTCGCCAGCGCCATCAATTACACTAGTAAATTGACCTGATTTATGTGCTTGCGATCGATGGCCGGGGGGCGTGGCTAGGGGGAGGGGGAGTGCGGCTTTGGATCTATGAAAGAAATGTCGTTTGCATTTTTTTGTGTGTGTGAAAGCGCAGTTTAAGGACCGTTAAACTTTGAAATTGATAGAGGCATTTTACGTACCTGTATAAATCCTTTGCGATCTTATGAGGTTTGGCTCGAACTGTGCTCCAACCCTTTCAATAAAAAGCAGGGCCCGTCGTTGTGTCGACTCGTGAACCCGAGGCATTAGTGTAGGAACCTCAACAAATTCCGCACGTAGACTATCAAAAACGCTCACTATTCTACCCCGCATTTCATCAGCACTGCCACACTCTCGATCAAACACCCTTTCTTTCACATACCCCCACAAAAAGAAGTCTAAAGGTGTTAAGTCGGGTGAAAGAGCTGGCCAGGCATGCGGCCCCAGCCTTCCGATCCAGCGGTCACCGAACAGCTCAGTGAGACGCTCGCGGACGAGGCGCGAAACATGCATAGGAGCGCCATCGTGCTGGAACCAAGCTCGACGATATTCAGCTAGCAAAACATTATCTAGCATATTTTGTAAATTTCAGTTTATGAAATCAAGATATGTTGATCCATTTAGGCGCTGCGGTAGAAAAACTGGTCCTAGAATTCGGCCATTAAATACACCTGTCCATACCGACCATCGAGTCTGATAACCGGTTTTTTGAGTGGCAGAAGGGTTCACGTTTGATCATACATGAGCATTCCTCCTGTTCCACATCCCGTTTCTCGTGAATGTGGACTCATCGATCCAGATAATGTGTTCAATAAAGTCCGGCGCACGTTGTTGTTGATCTAAAAGCCAACGACATTATGCATGACGATGAACGCGATCGTTAGGTAGCAAAGCTTGAACTTTGTGTATTTTGTATGGCCACATTCTGTTCCGGCGCAGGATTTTGTGAACTGACCAGTGAGACATTGTCGGTTCACCCCGGCGCCGTAATAATTTTGCCGTACTTCTTGGGCCCAGGCGAGGATTTTGGCGAGGTTTCTCATTAAAATACGCTCCTCTGTCTGAACATTCACTTGTTGTCCTCCACCAGCTGCTATCGGAGCAATCGGCCGATTTTTTAAAACTCGCTATAACGCTGCCGTTATCATGCGAGAGTCAGAACGATGCCGAAGGTTCGGAAATCTGTCTCGGTAAATCCTCAACACAAGAGAAGCATTGCCACGGGCTTCTCCTAAACACATTAGCATGTTTCCATATTCACGAGCACTGTACACGTACGCCTCAGGCATTGTTTATCACAATAAAAAAGCACAAAAAATGTAACAATAATAACAAGACACAAGTGTTTTAAACTAAAGTATTAATTACGACTCAATATCTAGAAATGGATTCTGCCGATTATTACTATTCTATTAAATTTCATATGGGGCAGTTGCGTGTACAAATTGAGGAGTTATAATTTTTTAAAGAAAAAAATGTATTATAGCGAGCCATAATAAAAACAAGGCGTTGCCAGCTCGCGTCACCGCTCGCATCCCATCGACGACGCCACCACCACCGTGTCGGCGTTCGGCTCGCCTCCGCGCCCGCGCTGCTACCGCTTGCCCGAATAGTGCCAGTCCCGCAAGAGCCACCAAACCGTCACACGCGCACGCGTTACGCGCGCCGAACGCTGATCGTTTTCCGACAATAATCATAATAATACCAGTTAGTGCCCGTGTTTCCTAAATGATTAGATTATACAAGATTATCCGCAAAAACCGTAGTTTTCTTGCACACACCAAGCCCTTATAATATGGCGCTGACATGAAAAATGAGTCTGTCTCCGGAATCATAAGACTCGCCATTATATCCGTACACACAGATAGTACCATTTATTTGTATTTTTTTGACATACTACATCTTTTTTTAATCCTCAAAATTTAAAAATAAAATTATGTTGATGATTAATTTATGGTTAAATGCTTTAAATATGAGTATGCTTAGTCAAGTTCACAATATTTTTTTATACTATAGGTCAAGACAGGAATTCACAAAAGTTCGTTTCATTAAATTGAAATCACATGGTAATTATGAATTACTTTTCTAATCTCGCGATTTTTAGCTCACTGTGCGGCGCCGCGCTGTCTTGTCATGTGAATGATCAAAAAGTTACAAAGACGAAACAGAAAACCAAATCATTTCATCATCATTACAGCCGTAAGCCGTCCACTACTGGACTTAGGCCTCCCCCAATTTGGGAGGCTTTGCCATAATCGCCACGCTTGGCAGGCGGGTTGGCGATCGCAGTATGGTGGTAAAATACATAGAGAACGCTGCTGCCCATTCTCTAGTAAGTCCCTTAGTCGCCTTTTACGATACCCACGGCCACGGGAAGAAATGGGGTGATGCTATTCTTTACGTCCGGCACCACACGGGACCCATATAAAGTAGTAAATCATTTCAATTGTTTAGTCCAGTCATTATAGTAAGTTCACCTCGGAATTCGAGATACCCAGCTGTAAGTCTGTAAATACTTGTATATTGACACCCTAAAAGTTGTCTCAAAACCTACATATGGTAGGGTGTAAGCAACTATTAAATTTCAAGGTCAAAGGTCACAAAAATCGGTTTTTTGCGCTTTTTCAATCAAAATTGTCATTATGGAACTCAGTTGTCTTTCGCTCCTGGGGTGGGCGCTAATATCTGCGACACAGTTACTAAACTAACGCAGTATTAACGATCACAAAATTGTATTGTTTTTTTTTGTTCCAATAAATACTTATACTTATAAGGTCAAAAGTCACAAAAATCGGTATTTGGCGCTTTTTTTGGAAATATCTCATTTCCTATGGGTTTTTTGCTATTTGTATTTATTATCAATATTGTAGAATACAAAATTCTCTACAAATTTTGTTTAAATTTTTTTTTTATGTGGTGAACCGTTTTCGAGATAGAGGGCGGAGAGCGCGCGGTCACACTATCACTTCAGGTCAACCGGTGCCTCCGGTCGAAAACGCGCCATATATAGTTGATGAACTATCGATAAATCAATGATTATAAATATTTGTCAATTTTTATTAACTATTATATTATATTTGATCATTTTTTTCCTAACTTATCCACTTTTTATTCAGTATTAATTTATTTAACAACACTTACCTGCCCATGTAATTGCAGAATTGTTAATGAATATATAGGAATTATATTTGAATTTTAACCTAATTAATATTAGTAACTTCTTACATGATGAAAAAAAAAAAACAAATAAATTATGAATTAATCTTTTTATTAAAAAATATCATTGAATACATTTATTTTTATTGTAAGTAAAAAAATGGAATAAAGGGTACAAAAACTACAATTTATCATTTTAATCATCTTCTTCCTCTTCATCGTCGTCTTCTGGCTGCTGGTAAATTTAAAACTGGCCTTCATTATCGTCTTCAACGACATTTGTCTCAAGTTCTTCCATGATTTCGGGGTCAAAGGTTCCATCTTCGTTAATGTCGCTCTGATATGGTAGAGCATTGAGACAATCTTGCCCATTACATTGGCCACAAGCTAAAGAGCATTGCAAGCCCGCTTTCCTGCATCCGCATCGCGAACCACAACCACTCTTGCAGTTGCAGAAAATTGTATTTAGCAAATCTTCTGGAGCAGGTGGTAAAATGTCATGATAGGCTCCAGAAAATCTTTTTGCATTGCCCAACCCCATACCTGGGGTTCCAAATCATGTCCTAACCAAGTTTGAACTTGATAATATACACGGTTGAAATGTTGATGAGCAGCTGCACTTGTTGGTGGAATATTTGAAAGCTGCATAGATTTATTAAGTTTTGTAGACTTGACGTAATGCATATAACGAAGATGATCGAGACTTTTCACAGATTTCGGAGCATTATAGACTGTTAAGTTTGTAAGTTGTTTGTAAGTTTGTTGTTTGTAAGTTTTTCTCTTAATTATTTTTTAATTTTAGTAAACGGTTATCAGTATTATTGAATTCATATAGATTTAATGCATGAAGAAAATGATAAAATATAATATAATAGTTAATAAAAATTGACAAATATTTATAATCATTGATTTATCGATAGTTCATCAACTATATATGGCGCGTTTTCGACCGGAGGCACCGGTTGACCTGAAGTGATGCTGTGACCGCGCGCTCTCCGCCCTCTATCTCGAAAACGGTTCACCGTATAAAAAAAAAAAAATTAAACAAAATTTGTAGAGAATTTTGTATTCTACAATATTGATAATAAATACAAATAGCAAAAAACCCATAGAAAATGAGATATTTCCAAAAAAAGCGCAAAAAACCGATTTTTGTGACCTTTGACCTTGAAATTTAATAGTTGCTTACACCCTACCACATGTAGGTTTTAAGACAACTTTTAGGGTGTCAATATACAAGTATTTACAGACATACAGCTGGGTATCTCGAATTCCGAGATTCTTACCTAATTTAAGCTTAAATGACTGGACTAGTTAGGAAATTGGACCTATGCTTTAAACCGAACTGTTTTTTTTTTTTTTTACTTTTCAATAAGATTTAACGGGTTTCTTAGATTAAATGAATCAAATTATCCACTTTAAATTAATTGAATTTACTTACTAAATAAAGGATACAGTCATTGCAATAAAAAAGTTCGCATCGTGTGACTAATCACATTGGCATAAAGTTCAAATTCAATTGATTCACGTGCGCTAGTTGTTTGAAACTGTACTCTTAATGAAAATGTTTTAGTCAATGACAGCTAATGTCGGCGATCGTTCACTTTATTTCATTCACTATCGATTATCAACTTACATACAAAACTGTTGTGAAATGTAAGACACAGTCCATCAATTTAAAACTTTTGGTACTTTTATAATTTACTTGTTTTATTTCGGCGGCGTTATACACAGAATCGGTAAAGTCGCCGTCGCCGCGTGTAGGTACTAGGGGGTCGTTCACCACGCGAATGTCGGCGTGCGCGGTGAACCCGAGGATCAGCTGATTTTACATTTGAATTTACATCGCTTGCTAAAGATGTTTAGTTTTTTTTTTAAGTAAATGTGTTTTATCTCAAATAATGGTTCATTTAACTGTTCTCACAGCATAGTGCACAAAAAATGCAAAAAAAAAATGGTAAAAATTTATTTAAAAAAAAAAAATATGCTTACGTATCGAGAATAACTAGCCCTATCATCTGTCTTCGTTTTCGGAAGCATTCCCCCAATACAAAGGGTATTGATTGGGGGAATACAAAGGGGTTGACCTGAAGTGATGCTGTGACCGCGCGCTCTCCGCCCTCTATCTCGAAAACGGTTCACCGTATAAAAAAAAAAAAAATTAAACAAAATTTGTAGAGAATTTTGTATTCTACAATATTGATAATAAATACAAATAGCAAAAAACCCATAGGAAATGAGATATTTCCAAAAAAAGCGCAAAAAACCGATTTTTGTGACCTTTGACCTTGAAATTTAATAGTTGCTTACACCCTACCACATGTAGGTTTTAAGACAACTTTTAGGGTGTCAATATACAAGTATTTACAGACATACAGCTGGGTATCTCGAATTCCGAGATTCTTACCTAATTTAAGCTTAAATGACTGGACTAGTTAGGAAATTGGACCTATGCTTTAAACCGAACTGTTTTTTTTTTTTTTTACTTTTCAATAAGATTTAACGGGTTTCTTAGATTAAATGAATCAAATTATCCACTTTAAATTAATTGAATTTACTTACTAAATAAAGGATACAGTCATTGCAATAAAAAAGTTCGCATCGTGTGACTAATCACATTGGCATAAAGTTCAAATTCAATTGATTCACGTGCGCTAGTTGTTTGAAACTGTACTCTTAATGAAAATGTTTTAGTCAATGACAGCTAATGTCGGCGATCGTTCACTTTATTTCATTCACTATCGATTATCAACTTACATACAAAACTGTTGTGAAATGTAAGACACAGTCCATCAATTTAAAACTTTTGGTACTTTTATAATTTACTTGTTTTATTTCGGCGGCGTTATACACAGAATCGGTAAAGTCGCCGTCGCCGCGTGTAGGTACTAGGGGGTCGTTCACCACGCGAATGTCGGCGTGCGCGGTGAACCCGAGGATCAGCTGATTTTACATTTGAATTTACATCGCTTGCTAAAGATGTTTAGTTTTTTTTTTAAGTAAATGTGTTTTATCTCAAATAATGGTTCATTTAACTGTTCTCACAGCATAGTGCACAAAAAATGCAAAAAAAAAATGGTAAAAATTTATTTAAAAAAAAAAGAATATGCTTACGTATCGAGAATAACTAGCCCTATCATCTGTCTTCGTTTTCGGAAGCATTCCCCCAATACCCTTTATAATAAAAAAAACTATTAAATCAATAAATAAACAACATTTATTTCAGAATTTCGTCCATAAGTGTTAGTAACAGTGAAAACTTATGAACGAATGTTAATACATTTATTCTAAGCTGTGTGAGGCTCGCCGATCCTGGGGAATGTCTACTTGAATGCGTGCAGTCGTATCCGCCGCACCAAGATCGGAGAGTCCCACCCAACCATAACCGTAACCATTGCCGTATTAACTTAATAAAATTAAAGAAATAATAATATTTTTCATTTACCTTTAAGCTTTACTAATATACGACTCATAATGAAATATTAAAATAGTTTTAGAATATGCTTTGAAACCCTTTCACAAGGTACGTAACTTGTCATAATGGCCAGCATAAACGATATTATTCGTCGAGCTCTTGTCACCGCCGGCGTACCAGCGGTATTAGAACCAAACGGCTTGGTACGTGACGATGGGAAGAGACCAGACGGCATGACGTTGTTGCCTTGGAAGGTGGGTAGGCCTCTGGTGTGGGACGCAACCTGTGTCGACACCCTTGCGCCATCTCATGTTCCTAGCACGGCGGGCTGTGCTGGCACCGCTGCTGCGGCTGCTGAGACCCTCAAGCGGCGGAAATACTGTAACCTTATAGGTAACTACAGTTTTGAGCCGTTTGGGGTTGAAACGCTCGGGTCATGGGGACCTCCTTTTTAAGGAAATTTCTCATCGGCTGGTCGACACTTCACGTGATCAGAGGGCTGGGTCATTCTTTGGCCAAAGAATTAGCATTGCCATTCAACGTGGCAATGCTGCCAGTCTTCTGGGCATGTTTCCAGATGACAGTGATGCGGACGAGTACTTCGACGCCTAAGTGTCCTTTGTTTTTGTATTTATTTGTATAGTTAGTTATTTATTTTACAATAGTATATCTGGAACTTATTAATAAAATGTGAGTACTACTGAATGTAGAACCAGCATATTATAAAGAGGTAAAGTTTGTATTTTTGTTTGTAATGGATAAACTCAAAAACCACTGGACCGATTTTAAAAATTATTTCACCATTAGAAAGCTACATTATCTGCAAGTAACATAGGCTATTATTTTTTTCTTTAAATATGGGTCCGTAAGATATTTGGGTTTTTCGGACCCAAGGTGTAAATAAGCATCCAAAAAAGTTCCTTATTTATTAATAAGGAACTTTTTTGGATGCTTTTTTAGGAGCTCACCTAACATGGGTTTTATTGATTCTGAGGCGGTACGAAGTTCGCTGGGTCAGCTAGTTTAAATATAATTTAGACTGCTAAGTAACTATTATACTAAGAAAGCGTCGAACGTCGAATCGAATAACGTCTTTCTTATTTACTATATGTTAAGGGGAAGACACATGATTCACGTGTTCTTTATAATAGTTAGCACTTTCACTACAGTTTAAGTTCACTTACACTCAGTAAACTAACTCCAAAGGGTTTTGCACTAATTCAGTGTTGTCAAGGAGTTGGATCGCATCGACATTCATGTGATGATGAAGTCTGTGTTCGTGAGCTTCTGCGTATTTTTGAATAACTACGTTAACGACATCCATTTTGAGGTCCTGGTGAAGGTCGCTGTTTCTAATGTCTGGTACATTAGAAACAGCGACCTCACTATATCCCTTAGTACTTTGTTTTGAAAACATTGTATGATTTTACGGTTACTTTGGCTGCTGCAGCCCCATAGCTGTATACCGTAGGTCCATACAGGCTTTAAAACGTGTTTATACATCAACAGTTTATTAGATATTGACATGGCGACTTTCAATCAAGTAGTCAATATATCTTTTCTTTTTGACATGCTCTTTCTGGCGCAGTTTTGCATCCAGGGTCATACCGAGATACTTAGCAGTATTCGCGTATGGTCAATCAACTCAGCCTATCACAGCCCACTGCTGGACAAAGGCCTTTCCCATGTTGCGCCACAGCACCCTGTCCTCCGCCTTCCGCATCCAGTCTGCCCCAGGCACTAGCACAGCCTTAGGTCGTCGGTCCATCTAGCTGGGGGGCGTCCCACACTACGCTAGTCGATACGCGGTCTCCACTCCAGAACTCGTCTGCTCCACCGGCCATCGGTCCTTCGACAGATATGGCCAGCCCACTGCCACTTCAGCTTGCTTACTCTGCGAGCTATGTCGGTAACTCCAGTTCCGGATAATTTCGTTTCTGATTTTATCCTTCAAAGAGACTCCGAGCATAGCCCGCTCCATAGCACGCTGAGCGATCTTGAATTTGTGGACCAGCCCAACTGTCAGTGTCCACGTTTCGGCACCGTATGTCATTACGGGCAGGACGCACTGGTTGAAGACCTTAGTCTTCAGACATTGCGGGATAGTTTTGAGATTTCATGATCAAAAAATTTTCAAAGCCACGTGTACTGCTCAACCCTAAAGGATACGGTGCAAAAAAAAAACTAAATGTTTTCGGTTGTTTACCTTGAGTTTGATTTTTTTTTTTTTCATTGAATTAACTTGCTGAACATGCATTCGATGATGTTCAGGTCTGGACTCATTGCTGGGTGTTGCAGCTATGTGATGTCGCCGATGATTGAATTTTAAATTTCCAGCGATAACTCAGAAAAAAATTGGTTATTTCATTGATTTAAACATTTTTATCGACAAAAATGTAAATAAAGTGAAAAAAGTTTTTTTTTTTTTAATTTTGTTAAAAATTATGAGCAGTTGAGAGTGAGACCAATCAAGTGATTCTGGAATATTTTTCAAAATTTTGATCAAATGAAACAAAAAAACGGCCCGATGGATTCAGTTGAAAATTTCTGGGGTTTTTGTGGGTATATTAAACTGTAGATTGCACACTTCAAGTTAATATATTATTATATTCTTTATTTTTCGGTCAACAATGATCCATCGGGTTAGTAAACAACATTACAACTTAATACTAGTGTTAGTGGGTAAAACAAAATTCAAAACAACATAGAATAAACAGTATTGTGAAAAGGACATCCCCAAATTAATGTTTGGTGATTATCCTTCTCACAAAACTTTTAATAATCGGTGAGTCAATACTCTCCGCCACCTATTTTAGAATGCTGTTGCCACTCGCCCGCAACCTTGACAACAGCGACGCGGTTTTCTTGCGAATGACGGCGTGGAAACCGTCAGTTCGGTTTTGTGCAAACATCGTAGAAGCGCTGCACCATCGTGGCAGTCTCAACAGCATCCTAAAAATATTATTATACTGGACGCGTAGGTCATTCAGCGTCCTTTTGGTATAGTTGACCCAAGGATTCCCTGTGTAAAAGCTCTGGCAATATGCCTTAAAAAGAGGTACCTTTACCAGCTTGCTATACCGAGCGAATCTTCAGGCCAGCATGTTACCTCGGACAGCCAATGCCCTACGCTCCCTTTCAATATCGTCCGTCGTAATGGTATCCTCAATAGTGCCGTTTTAATATTATTAATATAACGCAATAATAATGGTCGCTTGAATAACATTGTTCATCTAATTGATACAAAGTTGAAACCTTGTAAATATGAATGATTGTGTTAATAATTTCCTTAAACAGGGTTTGTTTGTTTTTTGAGAAAATATGGTCTGTTCTAAGTACAATTCTGTTCATAACCAGTTATTACACAAAAGGAGGACTTTTCGATCTTAGTGTAAATCTTAACGCTTCGCATCGTTATTTTTTATTCGTGTGCATGTCAACCTTCGGCCTACATTGTACTTACCAGATTTATAATTGCAGGGGTGACCGTAGAGAAGAAACAGAAACAAGACACACAGAAACAAGACATACAGAGAACAAACCTAGAGGATCCAATAACAACCAAGCAAACTAAAAAAGAAAAATCAGGCTCGACAGTTAACTGTACAACTCAAAGATACACGTCTAAACCTGATGATAATTTCAAAGAGCCTTATAAATGTGATCAGCGTATACACACTTATGAAACACCTTGCAAGTCTAAATGCAGTTTTAATCGAAAATATGATTTATCAAAATATATTCGCATACGCACCGGTGATAAAATTTACATATGTGATGTATGTGATCGTTTTTTTTGTAACAAGAGTAAAATAATAATCCATATGCGTTCACACACTGGTGAAAAACCTTACAGTGTAAAGTATGTGATCGTTGTTTTAGTCAAAGGGGTGGTTTAACACAGCATGTTTTAATACACACTGGCGTAAAACCTTACAAGTGTAAAGTCTGTCAGCATTGTTTTAAACAAAAGTGTCAATTACAAAGCCATATGCGTACACATACTGGTGTAAAACCCTACAAGTGTGAAGTATGTGATCGTCGTTTTAGTCAAAAGCGTAATTTAACACAACATGTTTTAATACATACTGGTGAAAAACCTTACCAGTGTGAAGTATGTGATAGTTGGTTTAGTAATAAGTGTTATTTAACAAAGCATGTATTAATACACACTGGTGAAAAACCTTACAAGTGTGATGTATGTGATCGCTGTTTTAATCAAAAGAGTTATTTAACACGGCATATTTTACAACATACTATTGATAAACCTTACAAGTGTGAAACATGTGAGCGTAGTTTTTTAAAAAAAAGTGAATTTATAATCCATATGCGTACACACACTGGTGAAAAACCTTACAATTGTAAAGTATGTGATCGTTGTTTTAGTCGAAAGGGTGACTTAAAACGCCATGTTTTAATACACACTGTTCGTGAAAAACCTTACAAGTGTGAAGTATGTGATCATTGTTTTAGCCGCTCAAAGCCCCAAGGTGACTTTTGTCGCTTTTTTACATATACCGTTGAAGCCCCTAAGTGACTATTGTCCCTTTTTTGCGTCCGGAACGTTCCGTCGTCATAATATGTCTATTTCTTTCTATCCTACCATGTTTTAATGCTATTTCTTTATTCCACTCGATTCTTAATACATTTCTTCATGCTATTAATTACAAACAAGTTCCGCTACGGTTCATTTTGATTTAAAAAATAATGTCAAACGTCAGTCGTTTGTTTACGTTCGCACGCGAATTTTAACCTGTGGTATTTTAAAGATATTTTCGGTTGTGGGTGATACTTTTGAGTAAATTACTGATTTAATGGTTATTTATAATATAGTTTATGTGTGTGCAACCAGGATTTAACCTGAGGGTAAGTATACTTCTATTTCTGAGTGGTTTTCAGTGCACGTGTAACAGTACTAGAATTTTGGCCGAATGCTATCGTAATTTATTAAATTGTGAGACCAGTTCTACGTAAAAAGCAATACCTATCATATTGAATATTTACTCCCTAATAGTTTTCAACCATAAAATATTAAGGAGGCACTAAATTTGAGATAAGATTACAATTTTTGTGCAAGTGAGACAAAAAATGCTACAGCAAAATGGCCGTCGACCGATAAAGTCGTATATACAGGGAATTTTATATCGGTAAAAATTTATGAAATGAACTAGTAAGTAGTTTTTTAAATCATAATATATTTCTTTATCCATTCCCACAGGGATTGCGATGCAGCATAACATTTTTTCATTCGTAACACACACACACATATTTCTTACTTTAATTAAAACCGGATATGCATTTTATGTTACGCCGCCCTTATGGCACACGTGTTATGGTCTATTCTCCCGATATGCGATATTTCTTAACTTGTATTTTTTTTCGATGGCTATTGAATAACAAGTGTGATACATCATTGGAAAGGGCATTCCTTGTAGAAAATCGTAACCTAAGATGTATTTTATTTACTCATACTTCATTGAACAAAAACAAACGAGAAATGTTAAGTGCGTTTTTACGTAAGTGGGAATCCCTTCAATCAATCCCATATTTTTCTGTATTAGATAAACCTATCAACATAAAACTTACACATAAGTTAGAATAGAAACATAGCTTTCTGACAATAATAATATTTTTATTCTACGTGAAAGGGTATTATTGTAATAAATTATATAATTTGCGTGAAAAATTATTCACCGTCAGCAAATGTTCCGTGCTACTCATAAGCTTGTAAAAAAATATTTTTCAGTATGAAGTATGTTTTTTTTTATTTTATCGTATGTAGATAGAACCCTTACATTAATAAAAGTCATAAAATATAGATGTTACCGATTTACTTTTTAAAATAATCCTTTTTGAAGTTCACATAATGACTTTTTCAACTATACTCAATGTTTACAGCTCAATATAAACAAAATGAAACGAAATGTTAACAAACGCTTATCACTATTTGAAAGACCCATTCATATACTTGAACAAAAACAACACTCAAGGTGGCTCATATTACCGTTCTCGGTAACAAAAAACTTTTGTGCGCTCAGCCATATGGCGCGCGTGTCGCGTCATCGTTTTTTATGACCCAACGGCCAAGTGACAAGATAAAAGATGCGCGCTCGGGTTTCAAGCGGTTAGAGAAATGAAAAATTTAAAACGGCATGTTTTAATACACGCTGGTGAAAAACCTTACAAGTGTAAAGTATGTGATCGTTGTTTTACTCAAAAGGGTGATTTAACACGCCATGTTTTAATACACAATGGTGAAAAACCTTACAAGTGTGAGGTATGTGATCATTGTTTTAGTGAAAAGACAAATTTAAAACGGCATGTTTTAATACACACTGGTGAAAAACCTTACAAGTGTGAAGTATGTGATCGTTGTTTTAGCAAAAAGAGTTCTTTAACACAGCATGTTTTGAAGCACACTGGTGAAAAACCTTAGAGGTGTGAAGTATGTGATCATTGTTTTAGTGAAAAGAAAAATTTAACACGCCATGTTCTAATACACACTGGCGTAAAACCTTACAAGTGTGAAGTCTGTCAGCATAGTTTTAAACAAAAGTTTGTCATTTACAAAGCCATATGCGTACACTCACTGGTGTAAAATCTTACAAGTGTGAAGTATTTGATAATTATTTTACTCAAAAGAGTTCTTTAACAAGGCACGTTTTAATACACACTGGTGAAAAACCTTATAGGTGTGAAGTCTATCAGCATAGTTATAAACGAAAAGGTAATTTACAAAGCTATATGCGTACACATACTGGTTAAAAACACAAGTCTGATTTTTGTCGACGTTGTTTTACACAGACGAATAATTTGCGAAAACACATTTGTATACACTGGCGTCAAACCTTATAAGAGAAATAAAAAAAAAATATTGAAAAAAAAATAATAAAACGAAACAAAAACAAATGATTTAAAAAAATTAACAATGACAGCGACGTTAATGTATGTCAAAGAAATTTTAAACGAAAGAGTAGTTTAAGGTGGATGGATGATGATCTCAGATGCCATTTTGTCGCTAGATGGCGCTAAATCCACAATTTGGAACATTTTCAATTTGTACGCCTAACTTAGAAATCTTTAATAGATAACTTTACTGTACGCGAAACCTAGGGCATTAACTTGATTTTTTTAGATAGTCACTGTGCTTGTTAACTGGTCTCATACTTAGATTATTACATAATAAAGATTTAGCCGCTTGACTTTTACTCTTTACACACACATGCAAAGTAAATAGTATTAAAGTTTGAAATATTTTAGGGCATAAAACCACTAAAATACGGGCACCATCTTTATTAGCAGAGCAGACAACCGAACACTGACACATTCAATAAATAGACAATATCTTGCTATATTACCACGAAGTCTCAACACAGCCCCTCAATTTATAGAATTTTAAATTTACAGAGATGTAATAATAACATTCATAAATTGCTCAAACAAAAACAATATAACTTAAATAATAATTCTAACAAATAACTAAAAACTAACTCTTTGAAGTACAAGTACAATAATTCTGTAACATTTTGTTAATAATGTTAATATCATCTTTAAACATAAATAAATCAAAATTGTACAGACACATTTATAACTCGAGAAACAAACATTTAAATTAAATTCAATTTGTTACAAAAATAAACATGTTTCTTAATAGGTAGCGATTTTGTAAAAATATCTGAAATGTTTTCATTTGTAGGTACATATGAGATAAATACAATTTTCTTATTAAATAAATCTTTTATGTAGTGGTATTTAATTTCAATATGTTTAGATGCTTTGATATTAATTTGATTCTAAATTAATTTGATAGTGCTCTGATTATCAATGAACAAATAAGCCGAAATAGTTATATTATTTGTGAAATCAGAGAGTATGCCCTTGATGTAAATAAGTTCACTCACAGTATTAGCTCCTGCTACATACTCAGCCTCAGCTGTTGATAGAGCGGTACACGTCTGCTTTCTAGAAAACCAACTTATTAAGTTTTCACCTTGAAATATAGCACACCCACTTGTGCTTTTACGATCGGTTCTGTCAGCAGCCCAGTCAGCATCTGAATAAGCCTTAAGTTTTGTGAGATCGCCTGTCTTTCTATATAACAGCCCCTGATCTGATGTTCCTTTTAGGTAACGTAATATTCTATTACCTGCTGACCATTACTCCTGTGTAGGCTTGTCTAAAAATCTACTTAAGTAAGATACAGCATAAGTAATGTCCGGTCGACTATTCATTGCAATGTACAATAAGGAGCCTATTAATTCTTTAAAGGGTACGTCAATTACTTCCGATGGTAATCCAATATTTGCATTGAAGTTAACTTCCATTGGCGTCTTGCATGTTTTGCAATCTTGCATATTAAATTTTTTGTAAAAGTCGCTTAATCATTTCACTTTGTCTTAATTCCAATGTATCCTTTTTCTTAGTAACTTCTAATCCTAAGTACTGATGTACTTTTCCTAAATTCTTAACTTTGAATTCTTTTTCTAAAGCCTTTATTGTCTCATTGTCTTCTCCCATATGTAAAATATCATCAACATACAGTAATATCCAAGTCTTTCTTTTTCCATATAAACATGAATCATGTTTTGATTGTATGAATCCTTTCTTAGTTATGAAATCATGAAATCTTTGGTTCCAACACTTTGGTGCTTCTTTTAATCCATATAGGGCTTTCTTAAGTTTTAAAACTTTTCCTTCGCTAACTTTTATTCCTTTAGGACATTTAATATATACATCAACATCCAAGTTACCATTTAAAAATGCTGTTGGCACATCAAGTTGCATTAATTTCAAGTCTTGTTGAACTGCCAAGCTCATCATTAATCTGATAGTTGAAAGTTTTGCTACTGGAGAATAATTATTATCATTACTCTGTTGTTGAAAGCCTCTTGCTACTAATTTTGCTTTCTTAGTACCATCTTGCTTTGTTCTGAAGATCCATTTTGTATCTATTGCTTTACTTCCTCTAGGTAAAACAGCTTCTTCCCATGTCTGTAATTTCATCTGAGAGTTTAACTCCTTTTGTATTGCATTTTCCCAATCTTTATCTTGTATTGCGTCTTCATATTCTTGTGGATCCCCTGATAATAAACAGTATGCAGTATACAACTCAAAGTTTTCAACTAACCTTTTTGGCTTTTGTACTTTTCTTCCTGACCTTGTCGTATAATCTTGTATTTCTTGAGTATTCTCTTCATTTTCATTTTCTTGATCTATTTCTTCACTGTTCTCATCATCTAATTTATCTTTCTTCGTATCATATTTATCCTTCTTGGTTTCATCTTGTTCTAATTCATCTTCAAAGTATTCTTCCAAGTGTTTATCATAATTTTCTTTGTTTCTATTCTTCTCTTCTTTGTATTTTATTTGAGTCTCATCAAATCTGACGTCTCGAGATATTATTATATTATTGGTTTCAGGATCCCATAAACGATATCCATTTAAGTTATAACCTACAAATCTCATTTCTTTTGCTCTTTGCAATAGCTTGTCCTGTTTTGGTAAAATATGTACCCAAGCTTTTGATCCGAATACTTTAAGTCTCTTCAAATCCTTGTTTCCAAACATCTTCTCAGCTGGTGTTTGAAAACTGATAGCAGAAGATGGACATCTGTTAATTTGATAAACAGCACACATTACAGCTTCACCCCATAGCATTTTCGGTAGTCCAGTTTCAATCAATAATGTTCTCGCTCTATTGTAAATGTTTCTGTTCATGCGTTCTGCAACCCCGTTTTACTGTGGACTGTATGGTGTAGTATATTGATGAATAATCCCCTTGTCTCTGCAAAATTTATTTATTTATTTATTTAAACTTTATGCACAAGTAAAAAAATACTGTACAAAGGCGGACTTAATGCCTGAGGCATTTTCTACCAGTCAACCTTAGGGTGGTGCAGAGATAAAACAAGGCAGGTGCAACAAATGGGATAGATATATCGGAAACAACTATAAATACTAATATATAAATACATGTATATACATACATACATACATATAAACAAAAAAAACTGTGTCAAGAGAACTAACGATCGGTAGAAGAGAAAACGAAACCAGCAAATCAGAGCTGGTATGTTTCTGCCACCTTCTGACGGATATGTTCACGAGCTTTCATTTTAAAAGATAAACGACTGGTTGCCGTCCTGATATTCAGAGGGAGCGCATTCCAAAGAAAAACTGCTTGGACAAAGAAAGAAGAATTAATGAAGCCAGAACGGTGAGAAGGACACCGTAGAAGACGATTATTGGTGGAACGAAGACTTTTAGAATGGGCAGAGCATAAATATTGAATTTGAGAGGTCAAATAAGATGGAGAAGTGGGTTTGTTGAGAATAGAGAACAGCGTTGTTAGAGCCCTCAACTCTCTGCGCTGACGAATGGGTAACCACTTTAAAAGCAGACGGTGCGCGGATACGTGGTCATACTTACGAAGATTGAAAACGAATCGAATGCAATTATTGTGAAGGCGGTCAAGTTTATTGAGGAGATCTGCATTCAGGTCGTAGTAACACACATCGCCATAGTCAATTATGGGAAATATCAGGGACTGTACAAGCATTGCTTTTATGTATGATGGGAGTAGGTTTTTCAACCGATAGAGCGACCGCAACGTTCCGGTGACTTTATAACATATATAAAGTTTTTCATTTTTGAACTCACCACCATTATCACTTCTAATCTTTTTGACTTTATTACCTGTTTGTCTTTCCATTCTATTAATGTATTCAATAAGTGTATCAGTAGCTTTGCTTTTTCTTTTTAATAAGTATACCTCACAAAAATGTGTATAATCATCTATGATTGTATGATAATATATCTCACCTTTAGGTGTTGGTGTAGTTACTGGACCTGATATGTCTGTGTGTATTATCTCACCTATATAATACGACCGAGGTTTTATAGTGGAATAAAAGGGTAATCGTGTTGATTTACCTAGTACGCAGGGTTCACATTGTTTATCACTGTATGGCAGATTCATAATTCTGAGCATCTTTTTGTTTGCATGGCCTAACCTCTGATGCCACAGATCTCTTGAAATAAAACATTTTTCATTTATTAAACTTGCATCTATAACATATAACCTACCTATATTTTTCCCTATGACTTCACAGTTTGAGTTACAGATTAATACATAGTTTTTATAGAATTCTACTTTAAAACCTTTTTCTAATAGTTTTTTAACTGATAATAAATTATGTGATAGTCCAGAAACAATCAACCCTTCTATTTCAATTTGCATGTTATCATATTTCAAATTCAATTTACCTTTCATATTACTTTTTAAATATTGACCATTTGCTACATAAATTTTTACCTCTTTTTCTAAGTTTTGTACATCTGTCATAATTGGTACATGACAAGACATGATCAAATGTTCGGTAGCACCTGAATCAACAACTAATTGAACACATTCACTTACATTATTGACTGAGTCACCTGCACTATAGGCTGTGAATGCAACTACATCTTGCTCATTTTGCTCATCTTCCATCTGTGCCATTCTTCCAGAATGTGATGAAGTCCCATTGTATCGTGAACTCGAACCTCGACCTCTGCTTGTGTACCTCGTACCTCTGAAATAACTTCGTTGACCTCGTTGTCCTCTATCATTTTGATGACCTCTGTAGCTTGTTTGTTTGCTTCTACATTGATATGCTTTGTGACCATCATTGCCACATTTAAAACATGTACGGAAGCTGTGAGCATAAACGTATTTTCTTTCTTTCTTTCTTTTCTTTGACTCTACCACATTGTTTTTATTCTTTAGTTCTGCATCTAACAATTTACTTTTGACATATTCCGTTGTAAGTTCCACATTGGTGGTTTCTAAAGCGGCAATTGTTGTATTATAACTTTCGGGCATAGTTAGTAGTAAGTGACAAACTTTGTCTGCTTCTTGTAGTGTGCTTCCAGTCTCTTCCAGTTGTCTTATCAATATGTCAAAATTATTGAAGTGGTCACTTAATTCAGTACTGGTATCACATTTCAGGGTTAATAATTGCTTCCTGATGTATAAAGCTGATAATGTACTTTTTCTATTAAATACTTTTCTTAGATTATCAATCATGTCTATTGCGCTTGTTGCATTCCTTATATTAAATAAATGTTTGTCTGTTATGCTGCAGACTATTAGACTTCTTGCTTTCGCATCCTTCATTTTGAATTCTTCCGTCTTTTTAATCTCCTCTTTTGTGCCCTCTTCTATTGCTATTTTGCAATCTTTTTCTTCGAGTATACACGATATTCTAAATAACCAATTACTGAAATTTGTTCCAGTAAATTGCGGAAGCAATTTTTTCGTTATTTCGTCCGCCATCTTTTCTTCACTTTTCTTCCCTAATTTTTCAATATTCAATTTATAACTTTATACCTCTCAATGTTCTACTTATTCTCCATTTTCCATTATTCCATCATTTGCGCATTTGCACATTAGCGCAGTGGAAGCGTATTAAAGTTTGAAATATTTTAGGGAATAAAACCACTAAAATACGGGCACCATCTTTATTAGCAGAGCAGACAACCGAACACTGACACATTCAATAAATAGACAATATTTTGCTATATTACCACGAAGTCTCAACAAATAGTAGTAACTTTCGACACCACTAGATGTCGTTTTATTCAAACAGTTGAAAATTAAAATGTCCAGATGGCGTTAATTTAAAGAAAGAGGACCAAATTAACTAAAAAAATAATTATTAATTTACATTATACTTGATATTATGTTCCAATCTATTTCTTATTAGTATAATTATTGGTCTAAGCATACTTTTGTTTCTAGACTCGATACCTTTTCAACTTAGCAAATTATTCATATAAATTATTTTAGGTAATATAGGTATACTGTACCTATATCATAAGTTGTTGTAATGTGACTGAACCTAAATTGTAATGTGTAAATATTGACGTGTACTAAATAAATAAATAAAAGACTATTTATGCCATTGTAAAGCTTTTTATTGTACCTTACTATAAATTAATAATATTTATTTAGTAAAAAGGGGTTAATATTTTCATAAAAATAATCGTTTTATTTACTCTCACTACATTTACTTAGATAGTTTCCGTTTGGATTCAAACCATCGAGTCATACCACCATACAAAGATAACATACTTTTTTAAATATTTTGATATTTACAATGGAATCAATTCGACAAAAGGATATAGCAATTTTGAATACTACATCGAATACAATATAAATATCTGAATTCATTTCTTTTTGAATCACTCAAATCCATCGAGAAATTACGGAGATATTAAAGTTTTCAGAAACAGAAACGCACGCCGGCCGCGCGGATCATGTGATGACGTCACGAGCTACGATCGCCCGCCACCCGCCTTACAGCTTTGTTATTATTTGCAAGTTTGTGATGTATGTGATCGTTTTTTTTGTAACAAGAGTAAAATAATAATCCATATGCGTTCACACACTGGTGAAAAACCTTACAAGTGTAAAGTGTGTGATCGTTGTTTTAGTCAAAGGGGTGGTTTAACACAGCATGTTTTAATACACACTGGCGTAAAACCTTACAAGTGTAAAGTCTGTCAGCATTGTTTTAAACAAAAGTGTCAATTACAAAGCCATATGCGTACACATACTGGTGTAAAACCCTACAAGTGTGAAGTATGTGATCGTCGTTTTAGTCAAAAGCGTAATTTAACACAACATGTTTTAATACATATTGGTGAAAAACCTTACCAGTGTGAAGTATGTGATAGTTGGTTTAGTAATAAGTGTTATTTAACAAAGCATGTATTAATACACACTGGTGAAAAACCTTACAAGTGTGATGTATGTGATCGCTGTTTTAATCAAAAGAGTTATTTAACACGGCATATTTTACAACATACTATTGATAAACCTTACAAGTGTGAAACATGTGAGCGTAGTTTTTTAAAAAAAAGTGAATTTATAATCCATATGCGTACACACACTGGTGAAAAACCTTACAATTGTAAAGTATGTGATCGTTGTTTTAGTCGAAAGGGTGACTTAAAACGCCATGTTTTAATACACACTGTTCGTGAAAAACCTTACAAGTGTGAAATATGTGATCATTGTTTTAGAGAAATGAAAAATTTAAAACGGCATGTTTTAATACACACTGGTGAAAAACCTTACAAGTGTAAAGTATGTGATCGTTGTTTTACTCAAAAGGGTGATTTAACACGCCATGTTTTAATACACAATGGTGAAAAACCTTACAAGTGTGAGGTATGTGATCATTGTTTTAGTGAAAAGACAAATTTAAAACGGCATGTTTTAATACACACTGGTGAAAAACCTTACAAGTGTGAAGTATGTGATCGTTGTTTTAGCAAAAAGAGTTCTTTAACACAGCATGTTTTAAAGCACACTGGTGAAAAACCTTAGAGGTGTGAAGTATGTGATCATTGTTTTAGTGAAAAGAAAAATTTAACACGCCATGTTCTAATACACACTGGCGTAAAACCTTACAAGTGTGAAGTCTGTCAGCATAGTTTTAAACAAAAGTTTGTCATTTACAAAGCCATATGCGTACACTCACTGGTGTAAAATCTTACAAGTGTGAAGTATTTGATAATTATTTTACTCAAAAGAGTTCTTTAACAAGGCACGTTTTAATACACACTGGTGAAAAACCTTATAGGTGTGAAGTCTATCAGCATAGTTATAAACGAAAAGGTAATTTACAAAGCTATATGCGTACACATACTGGTTAAAAACACAAGTGTGATTTTTGTCGACGTTGTTTTACACAGACGAATAATTTGCGAAAACACATTTGTATACACTGGCGTCAAACCTTATAAGTGTAATAAAAAAAAAATATTGAAAAAAAATAATAAAACGAAACAAAAACAAATGATTTAAAAAAATTAACAATGACAGCGACGTTAATGTATGTCAAAGAAATTTTAAACGAAAGAGTAGTTTAAGGTGGATGGATGATGATCTCAGATGCCATTTTGTCGCTAGATGGCGCTAAATCCACAATTTGGAACATTTTCAATTTGTACGCCTAACTTAGAAATCTTTAATAGATAACTTTACTGTACGTGAAACCTAGGGCATTAACTTGATTTTTTTAGATAGTCACTGTGCTTGTTAACTGGTCTCATACTAAGATTATTACATAATAAAGATTTAGCCGCTTGACTTTTACTCTTTACACACACATGCAAAGTAAATAGTAGTAACTTTCGACACCACTAGAGATACCGTTTTATTCAAACAGTTGAAAATTAAAATGTCCAGATGGCGTTAATTTAAAGAAAGAGGACCAAATTAACTAAAAAAATAATTATTAATTTACATTATACTTGATATTATGTTCCAATCTATTTCTTATTAGTATAATTATTGGTCTAAGCATACTTTTGTTTCTAGACTCGATACCTTTTCAACTTAGCAAATTATTCATATAAATTATTTTAGGTAATATAGGTATACTGTACCTATATCATAAGTTGTTGTAATGTGACTGAACCTAAATTGTAATGTGTAAAAAGTGACGTGTACTAAATAAATAAATAAAAGACTATTTATTCCATTGTAAAGCTTTTTATTGTACCTTACTATAAATTAATAATATTTATTTAGTAAAAAGGGGTTAATATTTTCATAAAAATAATCATTTTATTTACTCTCACTACATTTACTTAGATAGTTTCCGTTTGGATTCAAACCATCGAGTCATACCACCATACAAAGATAACATACTTTTTTAAATATTTTGATATTTACAATGGAATCAATTCGACAAAAGGATATAGCAATTTTGAATACTACATCGAATACAACATAAATATCTGAATTCATTTCTTTTTGAATCACTCAAATCCATCGAGAAATTACGGAGATATTAAAGTTTTCAGAAACAGAAACGCACGCCGGCCGCGCGGATCATGTGATGACATCACGAGCTACGATCGCCCGCCACCCGCCTTACAGCTTTGTTATTATTTGCAAGTTTAATCGTTATTTCTTGTATTATGTTTTATAGATATTGGTAGATAGGAAACATGGAAGTCGGATTTACCCAAGGGCCAGTCGGACAATCTCGCGAAGATTGATTCGTTTATGGTTGAAAGTAAAAAAAAAAATATTTATTCCAGTGCACAGGTAGGTACTACGTTTTAGAATGTTTTGATTTGGCAGGTACCTTTTTCGTGTTTCTACAATGTGTAGGCACCTCTCTACCTATTTTAAATATTATTTCTTACTAGCTTCTGCCCGCGACTTCGTCCGCGTAAAATTTCCTGATCCCCCAACCCATCCCGTCGCATCGAATCGTCTGCCCGTGCGAGGTCTTTGTATGCGTGACGTTTTTCTTTGAGCTCGGCTCCTAAGGGTCTTAGCGTGAGTATAGCCTATAATATAGTCTATAGCCTTCCTCGATAAATGGGCTATCCAACACTAAACGTACGTAACTCTTCAGCTTTTACTTAGGTGTGCTACGCAATGAATTTTTTGAGAGACGAAGGCGCGCGCAATGGACGTGTTTTATATGGAATTTTTCAATTGAGATTTATATGTGAGGGGGTTCCACACCTTTTTAATTGCGATTAAAAATAGTCAGATTTAGTTAAAATAAATTATTATAGTCAAAATTTTTGGTGAAAACCGGCAAACTCAGAATAGCAAAATTGTCATTTTCACTAAACTAATAACTCAGTGCAATCTTAGTGCTGTCAAAACTAAAATATAGTTAAGTTGTGTCACTTTAGTCTATTTCAGAATAGGAAATCGTCGTTTGACAGGAATAAGCCAAAATTTTGTGATTTTTAGTTTACAGAATTTTGTGACAACAAAATCGGCACCAATATCTATTCGGACAAATTTTAAATTAAATGTACTGCGAGTCACGTAACTAAAGGCAGAAAGAACGTGCGCGGCGATACCGCGGACGCGAACGTGGAAGATGACGTCATCAACGAATTGTGCGTATTGGCGAGCGTTTTTGAAAATGCAAAATTAAAACCGCTCTAACTTCGTCATAATAAATAAATCGATATAATTGGTTTAGGTATGACTGTAATTCTACATATTTTACTAAAATCGTCGCTGATCGTCATTATGATTTTGAATTTAGTATTAGAAAGAATTATGTACCTATGTAGATTACAATATAAATAACATCATACGTAAGTATATATAACGGCGCATGTAAGTATCTTACACAACAACACACCAAGTGGTTGCTAGCTAACCATAACATTTATTTATGTTTCAAGAATACCTACTTATTATACAATTTTGAACTTCAATAAATATTCTTTTACAATTGAATTGTTAGGCTGGTACCTAAATGCATGAGTGAAACTTATCTACACAGAAAAATCTTATGAACTAACAAAATAACACAAACTATACCTACATCGCTACGTGCAAAAATAGCTTATTAATTATTCTATAATGTTCCCACTGCTGAGACTCAGGCCTCCTCTGAACTGTGGTGATGAAATAATTTACACAAAGCAAAGTGCCGGCTTGGATTCGAACCATCGACTCATACCACCATACAAAGATACTTATAAATATTATAATAAAATATCTTCTTTTCTACGCGCTACTTTTTGCAGTTGCCGCCGCACGCGTGAGTTATTCACCCGGGCATTTTCAAAAAAGAATGTACCCTGCTGTAAAATTCGATTATATTTTTTATATTTTTTGTTTTTACAAATTTCGCCAAAATATAATAGGAAATACAGTTTATTAAAGGGGAAAATAAAAAGGAACGCGGAATTAGAGGCAGTTTTCCCATAATATCGAAACAAAACGGACTTTGTAGCGAAACTGATTCTGTTGTGTGACTAGATTTAAAAGCGAAATTTAAGGAAAGTATGAAATTAATAAGCGATTTTCAAATTTATTTAAACTAATAATACATGTAATTAATAGATAAATGTAAGAAAATAGCCTTATTTTAAAGGATTAACTGAAAATAATTGTTTTTTATTCGGTTTTGTGACTCTGTCGAATTTCAATGGGTTATTTTTTAATTTTACTCTAAAATCGTAATAATTTACTTAATATTTGTATATTTTTCGAATAAGCATAATACGTTTACTTTAAACGTTTTTGTGGCCGCACAGGTTTCAAAGGTAAAACCTCTATCTAATTTTATAGATTTCATTCCACCCATTTGGAGGGACAGTGACAAAATGGAAGTAAGTAGTCTTAAAATCATAAGGCTGTGTGCACACAACTTAAAAATTGCCTAAATACCATTATTAGTAGGTAAGAAATGAAACAATAATTGTAACTATTCCTATATTACTTTAATTATCGTTATAAATTGCACTGATTGACATAAGTCTTATTAACACTTTGCAGGATAATAGGAACTCCGTAGTTTCTAATCACATATACTATATTACTATATAATATTATAAAGCTGAAGAGTTTGTTTGTTTGTTTGGTTGAACGCGCTAATCACAGGAATTACTAGTCCGAATTGAAAAAATATTTTTGTGTTGGGTAGCCTATTTATCGAGAAAGGCTATAGGCTGTATAACGTCACGCTACAACCAAGAGGAGCGGAGCAGTACTGACATATGTTGCAAAAACGGGGAAAATCGCACGGGTAGGCGCGACGGGAAGGGTCTGGAGAGCACGAAATTTAACGCGGACGAAGTCGCGGGCAGAAGCTAGTGATAAATGATTTTTTTTCTGTAAGTAGGTTTGTTCAAACACTTTTACATGTCAATAATATTAAAAAAAAAAAACATTGACATGTAGTTTTGTCCGTAAAGTTCAATCTGTAAATTTGAATGAAAAAATATAAAAAGATAGATTATTTGTAACTGTATTCATAAATTTGGTAAGTAAGGTTTTGCAATGTGAACCAAGTTTTATGCATTCCGACCTGTTGTGACTTGCCGTTCCGCTATATGTGACCGTAGAATAAGTCACAAAACGGAGGTCACATAATGGCACCTTATTGTAGTTTTAAATTGTTTTAAAATTACCCATCGTACTTCACTTTGTAGTTTCATATACTATACCAATTTTGCAAAGTTTAAAAAATATCAATAATTTTTAAAAAGTGATTTATAATGGTAAAACTTGGTCACATACCTGAGCAAAGAAATTGAAACATAGAACACTTCAACACTATGCGTCAGCGCTGGCTACTAATTAGTTAGCCAATGAAAGCAAAAAGGTGTGTCCGATGAAGAACGACATATTATTTTGCCATTTCGTGCCGAATTATTCAACAATTGCAAGAATATTTGCAAAAAAGACCGGTCACAAAACGGAATGTTCCGGTTAGCTTAAATTTGCGATTTTAATATAGATTTATTTTTAATAGAAAATATGAAAAAATAAAAAATAAATGATTCTTTTAACTGATAAATTGGACTTATAAGAATTCAAATTATATTTACTAAACCACTCGCACATACGAATATTTTTAGAAATCAAAGATTTTCTGAGGCCTGCTGGGAAGGGGACAGCTAAATTCGATGGTGTTCAGTATTTTAAAATCTTCGTAAGTTTTATATTTAGTAAAAACACAACTAAACGACAAATTATAAATATATTTTAAAATATGTTCTTTTCACTTCAATTAAAATACTCTCCTAGACGTCATACATCACAAAAAAAATAATTAACAAAGTTGAGGGACACGCCAAAATACGGGGGTACAAGATTTTTTGAAATTGCCCACCCCTGCGACACCACTCGACGGCGCAAATTCGTAAACAGCTGATTCTAATTTTCCCATCACATTTCTCAGACTTTGGACTGTTAAATTATCGAACTGCTTATAAATAGCATTTTTTAACTGTTTAAATTAAGTTAGCTCGATAACCTGGTATGTTTAAAAAATTTGAATCAACCTATTTACAATAATTTAAAAACTATTTACAAGTGGTCTTAATTTTTACCTTATTTACAAAAGGTGCTGGAAGTGTTCACCGTTTTGTCTAATGCATAAGTTAGCACGACGTATTACGTTTCCTTGCACTGCGATTAATGTGTCTCTGTCACTTTTAATTAAATCAAATGCACTAATTATATGAGTTTTTAATTCGTCCACGTTTCGAATGTTGTTGCCACTATGTCCATACACTAAGTCTTTCACTCGACCCCAAAGATAAAAATCTAGAGTCGTTAGGTCGGGCGACCGAGGCGGCCATGCAATAGGCCCAGCACGGCCTATCCAGTGGTTAGGATAGGTAGCATCTAAGTACACACTGGCTTCTCGGTGGTAGTGTGCGGGGCGCTCCATCATGCTGGAAGAAGTGGTCCCTTGTTTCAGCAAGAGAAACGTCTTCCAGCATCTCTTGCACAGACTCGAGCAGGTGCAGATATGTTTCGCCATTAGGGCGTTCCAGGAAAACGGGTCCGAGTACCGTCTGCCCTATGATTCCAGCCCATACGTTTACTGAGAATCGATGTTGAAAATGGTCAGGGACCTCAGCTCGCGGGTTTTCGTACGACCACCAGTGAGCATTATGGATATTAAATAACCCCACTCTACTAAAAGTCGACTCATCTGTCCATAGAATTTTACGAGGTTCTTCCACCAACCACCTACAAAACCTTAACCTTGGCTCGTAATCTGTGGTAATCAGTTCCTGTACTCTTACTTAAGTGGTATGGATGTTGACCTTCTTCACGAAGCACATTCCACGCAGTAACATGACTTATTCCTAGGTCCCGACCTGCGTCACGTGTGCTCGCATGTGGATTGTCGTTGAAGTAGGCCAGCACTCGATCTTCAATGTCACCGGAGAGCCGTGGCCATCTGCTTGATGAGGACGAAACTGACCATAGTCTAATAAGCGCTGGTAGACACGGACACGGACGTTCTACCTTACCATTGTCATCACTAGCGTGAAGATGCCGACAACGAGGAGAGGAGAAGCGCTCCGTGCTTATCCCTAACAAGGTGAGTGGGTACACGTTTGGTCACGTAGGCACTGGATCACATTTCACAACGGTTCGAGCCACTAGTTTGGGCGCCAGTTTAATGTCACATCTTTAAAGTATAATCATTTATTTATTTTTACAACAAATGTGGCTGTACAAATACACTGGACATTACAATTTCAATTCTTACAATAAAAAGGCGTCGTGACTGAGAGTCGCGGAGGATCGCTGTGTTACGTCCGTTATCCCTGGCGATCGGGGGGGGGGGGGGGGGGGGGGGGTTTGACACTACGTACATTTTGACAGCAAAGTAAAGAAAGAGGTACCATCTAGTTGTTGGCCCCATTACTATTAAATTACAGCTTGGCAAAAAAGAGTCTGGAAAAAATTGAGGGCGCCTGCTTAGCAGGTATGGCCACCCTGTATACTAGGACTAAAAGTGATAAGATACTTGTTGTTTTAATCCACAAACACGAGATCCCGGTAATTATCAACATTCAAGATTTCAAGACTTGATAGGCACACAGTCTTTAACTTTCATTGTATTTAGTAGATTGCGCATTATTTCGCTGGAATAACCTTTTATCTAAGAATGCCATCTTAATAACATAATGAAAACTTATTTCGTTTAAAAATTAATTAAATTACACTCAGGGATTGCCGATTGAACCCGATACACAGGACATAATGTTCAGCAATCGCATTTGCGGCCAACATCTATGGTATTCACAACCATTCGATGGTTGGTATGCCTGTATCAAATTTGACATGAATGATACTGAACGAATCCTGTTAATGCTGACAGTTTATAGTCGACAAGAAGGCGACTTACAGCTGCTTACTGTAGTAAACTAATCAGAAGTCAGAGAGTACCTATAACATGTTGCATTCGAAAGGTACGGGCAATATCGAAAAAACTTGAACAGTTGACTAATGAAGGCGTCAGGTATGTCTATGTGGGGTACATAAAATTATCACTATTCACATGACATTGAATAGGAAATACCACAATAAAATTAAGGTTTTATTTAAAAAGAAAAACGTGACATAACATCATTCGTGTATTCCTTTTCGGTGATAATGATAGATTTTTTCCATTAACACTGCTGTGTCAGTTTAACATTTCTTATTTATGAAATCTAAATAGTGTAAAAATCTTTCTTAGATGTTTACGGCTCCCATTACAACTCGTCTTCTCAAACTATAGCTAATATATTACGTACAATAGGCACCTGAAAAATAATAAATATAAATTATACTTTTTTTTACTGTGGTATGCTTTAAAAGCATTAACAAAAAAAAAAATACTTGCCTGTTTCTTTATAGTGTTGAACTTTTTTTCTAATTGCACACAGATCGAAATCGTCTAAGTCTTTCTTCCGCCAACTGTTTTGGTGTTTCTCCAGGTGTAGAAAAAATCCTTAATTTTTTTCACCTTCATTAACAATTTCTCTAATTGTACTGTGAGATTTACCTTGAAAAAAAATATAAAGACAATCATATTAATTCCATGTAGGTACATTTTTCAATTTCAAGTATCAAACATCAAGTCAACGTACACGCGATTTGTCAAACTAGAAAACATAACCTCAATAATCTATTAGTAAATAAAACAATAAAATGGCTTGAAAGTTATAATACCGATAAAACTTAGTATTAGAAAGGAAAACCAATGACTGGCATAGACTAAAAGATATAAAAGATTTCTTGGATAAATACCTGTCGTGTCGGCAGTTCTTTCGAAAACATTGTCAATCGGAGACAAAATTTGTTCCGATTCAGATTCCCCCAAATTTCTTACGAAAACTTGGTATATCACAGCTCACACCACTACTCCATAGTGTTTTATTCATTTTTTATATTTACAAAAGCATTAATAATTGATAGTTAATTAGAAATAAGCAAAATACAACTGGGAACATAACACACTGACAGATCAGCTACTTGTTGATGATAAACAAAGCAGTGTTGCCACCAAAATAATATTTTAGTTCCAATGGTTACCACGACAGACTCTTTTTTGCCAAAGCTATAGCTACTTGTTGATGATAAACGAAGCAGTGTTGCCACTAAAAATATATTTGAGTTCCAATGGTTACCACGACAGACTCTTTTTTGCCAACCTATACATTCAATTTTCAACAGGTGGCGCTATAACTTGATCGAAATGTTTTATTTAAAATAAGATTATTGATGTAATATTAATTGGAGATAAGTATGAGAAAAATATCAAACTCATCTTACAAATTGAAATAGACTATAAATGAAATACAATTTGGTAAAGCACAAATATCAACTTTATTTAAAAAGACCTCGTGCCAGATTTTACCTATGATGTATTTTATGTGACAGTTCTTGAACTGAAAATAAACAATCACAATATGGCGATTTGCTGCATTTTTCGTACGCGCATTTTGTAGTTCCCGATCTGTATTGTTGTATTTCGTTGTAATTACCACAATTCCATCGGGACTATTTTCTGTCGTCCTATTTCTGGAACGTGTTCTACTAAGATTGGACTTTTAATCCTATTCACTAACTTGACAATTGGAGGGATACCAGGTTTTGACAAAAATAAGATAGTGAGGTGGTGCAAGAATGAATGAAATTGAATGAACTTGAAATAATGTACTTACATGCAAACTTTGTAATTTAAATTTAATAACTTGTTTTAAAACAAGGTGTGTACTATATCGATATATACGTAGTCTATGGCTGTCAGAGGAAATAAAATGACTATAGTAAAAAATAAGCAAAATGACATGATTTTTATATTTTTTTTTGTTTCTATCAGAAGAAAATAAAAAAAGGAAATAACTATTATTAAAATTATTAATTATTCTTATAATCCACACCTAAAAACGATTTTTTAAAGTTTTATTTAATTTAAAACATTTTTATCATTCATTCTTTATGCGAAATCGTTCACTACCCCGACACTATTAGTTTTAGAATGGTATCATTATTTTGCATTGAACTGTCAAGTTAGTGAATAGGATTAAAAGTTCAACCTTAGAACATGTTGCAGAGATAGGACGAAACGTTCTATTAGAACATGTTAACATACTTATAACTATAGCTATGTTGTAGGTATGTGATTAGTTTGGGGCCAAGTTACAGATGGCGTATTGTCAAATAGATTTGCAATTTTATCACGCAAGAGGGCTCTCTTTTCCATGTTTATCAATTTACTCTCTGATCGGGGCTCTCTCATCCTACCGTCTCCCGCATCATTTCGCCTGCGCTAGCGGCGGGTTGGCAGAGGAGGGGACGCGCGCTATGGCACTGCGTAGCAACAACATCGTACATACTATGACCATAGAAAACCTGTGCTATAAATATATTTATTACTTATACTTAAGTTCTTAATGATTTAAATCAAGGCTTAGGCTCTTCATTGCGCGCTTTCGTTAACATATCATTTGACGGATCAAATTTTAGGCCCTCCTTTCTCCTTAATAGTGCAAGCGATTACGATTCTCTATTTTCAAATTCTTCAGAACGGTAAATTTTCTTTTGACAGATGCGTTTCAGAAAGGCAGAACCAGCAATAGGCTTATTGCGTATTTCAAATTTAAAAACATTTCATGACATGCACTGTTTTTAATCTGGAATACTTTAGCCCAGTATGTTTCTGGATCGTCATCATCATGCAAAACAAGAGTAGAGTAATTTAGCATCGCGGGAGCCCTTTCGTCATCTAGTTTTTGATTGGGGAATTCCCTATAGATTGGCAACGCTGTTCCTTACAAAGCTATAGTAAACAACAGGGACTTCCCCGATAAACGATAATGTTTGATCGAGATGTTGCCATAAAATAAACTCAACCTTCCTGCCGGATAAGTTGAGTTAAACTTAATTCAAATATAAATAATTTTTAAATTATACTTACTTCATATACTACTTCTATTCCTTCTAAGTTCAGCTCTAGTGTAAATGTCTAAATTCCCCGCATTTTCCCCACATAAACCCTCTCCCCACAAATTACCCAATCAGACTGAAAATCCCCGCAGTTTGGGGAATTCCCCACAGATTGGCAACGCTGATTAGCGCATTCACGAGCGTACCAAATAAAATTGTTGGCAGTTGTCAACTGTCATAATCGTGATAACCGAATCGGAACGCAAATTATTGCAGTGAGCGATGTGAGCGATATTTTCATAATCGGAAAGCAGCCGTCGTCGACTTTGAAGTATTGCGCTTCGTACTGTTCTACTGATTTTGCAAGGGAATCTACTGGATTTTATGAGTTTCCTCCTGGCTCAATATTTGTCTGATTTTCAAATAGCTTCAACGAAATAGCAAACCGATTGGAAGCGTAAGCCAAGCTTAAACGAAATCTACATGTGTAACGAAACTTTTATTTCTTGTTTTCTGACTCCTGAAAACAAGTATTAAAGTTACTACTACGTTTACTTACGTACTTTGGACTCCAGTGGACTATCAAAGCTCTTATTGGATTAGAATAAAGTATTTTTTTGCGTAAATAAGAACTTTGACAGTTCACAAAAAAAAAATAGATTTTTTAAGTGTCAAAGTATCGAATAAAGACATTCGTTCTAAGATTACTTGCTAACTGCAAAGGACGCGAAGTGTGTGGATGTAGAAAACTGATATTGTGTGTGATCCTGGGTTCCTGGGTAAGTAAGGAATATAGTTAATGATGTAAATAAAATGAAACTTTAAATGGAATGAAATGAGCCTCTTCAAATGGAGATCATAGAGCCATATGAGGGTTATCCCTGATCCCTATTTCTATTATTAGAATGAAATCATGACTGAAATGACATAAACGGATAAAGATATGTATAAATGTGTTTTCTTTCTTTCTGTGACAAAATTTAAATCTACTGTTTTTTTTAATTGGCTGATTTTTTGGATACATTTCTTCTGTTTTTTTCAGATTGGACCTAGCAACACTGCTGTCGTCCTCGTAATCCTCGTATGTACCTTATCCGCTTGAATCACGAGCGCGCATCTTCTTATCTTGTCACGGGACTCTGGGTCATAAAAAACGATGACGCGACACGCGCGCCATATGGCTGAGCGCACAAAAGATTTTTTGTTACCGAGAACGGTAATACCAGCCACCTTGAGTGTTGTTTTTGTTCAAGTATATGAATGGGTCTTTCAAATAGAGATAAGCGTTTGTTAACATTTCGTTTCATTTTGTTTATATTGAGCTGTAAACATTGAGTATAGTTGAAAAAGTCATTATGTGAACTTTAAAAAGGATTATTTTAAAAAGTAAATTGGTAACATCTATATTTTATGACTTTTATTAATGTAAGGGTTCTATCTACATACGATAAAATAAAAAAAAACATACTTCATACTGAAAAATATTTTTTTACAAGCTTATGAGTAGCACGGAACATTTGCTGACGGTGAATAATTTTTCACGCAAATTATATAATTTATTACAATAATACCCTTTCACGTAGAATAAAAATATTATTATTGTCAAAAAGCTATGTTTCTATTCTAACTTATGTGTAAGTTTTATGTTGATAGGTTTATCTAATACAGAAAAATATGGGATTGATTGAAGGGATTCCCACTTACGTAAAAACGCACTTAACATTTCTCGTTTGTTTTTGTTCAATGAAGTATGAGTAAATAAAATACATCTTAGGTTACGATTTTCTACAAGGAATGCCCTTTCCAATGATGTATCACACTTGTTATTCAATAGCCATCGAAAAAAAATACAAGTAAAGAAATATCGCATATCGGGAGAATGGACCATTACACGTGTGCCATAAGGGCGGCGTTACATAAAATGCATATCCGGTTTTAATTAAAGTAAGAAATATGTGTGTGTGTGTGTTAGGAATGAAAAAATGTTATGCTGCATCGCAATCCCTGTGGGAATGGATAAAGAAATATATTATGATTTAAAAAACTACTTACTAGTTCATTTCATAAATTTTTACCGATACAAAATTCCCTGTGTATACGACTTTATCGGTGGACGGCCATTTTGCTGTTGCATTTTTTGTCTCACTTGAACAAAAATTGTAATCTTATCTCAAATTTAGTGCCTCCTTAATATTTTATGGTTGAAAACTATTAGGGAGTAAATATTCAATATGATAGGTATTGCTTTTTACGTAGAACAGCGGCCTAATTGCGGAACGCATTATTGGCAAATGATTGAGACTAGTTGCTTTCGTTTTTATCGCAGTTTGTTTAAAATTACGAATTTGGTATTGCGTTACTCCCTTAAAGTGTGAAAGCAACGGCTAGTTGGTTTGAACGATAAAGAGTGAACGATATGTCAAGAAAAAATGGGCAAACGTCTATTTTTGGAATTGCGTAACATAGTTGACAAGCGACAATTTGCTTAAATCGTTGTCATGAAACAAACGGCTAGTTGTATTGAAGCAGAAGGCGAGCTAGTCGTCGCTATCGTTTTCCGTTCCACATATTTTATGATTTAAACGTAAAATCTGTAAAATTATAGCGAAAAAATGTAAGTGATAGTCTTCCTGATAAATTGTGGATGTGATTTTGTGTAAAACTCCAATAATAAATGACTATTAATGGTATTATGAATATCGAAAGAGCGAGGTGATTTTATAAGAAAAATTGGAAGTTTTCTTCTGTGACAAGTGTATACAAGGCAACGGCAAGTTATCTGCATCATGTGCATGATATTTAAGAACCGAGATAAATTAGTGGCATTTTTACGAAAGAAAAATTCGTAACTCGTATGCTCGTATGCTTAACCTGTGGCAAGCTGAGCAAGCCAGTCGAGCTGTTGCTTATTTGGAAAAGCAAAAAGCGATCAATGCAAAGAGGACCAACTATAGAAAAAGCAGTAAATGTCAATGATTACCTACCTCTATACGACTTCGATGAACATAGGTGCACACACACCATACCTACTTAGACTTATTTCCACAACATGTCTGTTTAAGGTACTTACTTAATTTTCAATATTATTTTCTTTAAAAGTGTTTAACATTGAATATTCTCACTATAAGTAGCTACCTACCTAAATATTGTATGTAGGTACCTTAAATGTTTTTCTCATTATTAAGGATATCGAAGCCAATAATTGTTTGTCCATGGATTACAGTCCATCTCACAGAGGAGGCCCGTGTCTCAGCAGTGGGAATTATATAGGCAGATTATGGTAATCCCTGTCAAGTTTATTGCACATGTTGCAAATCAATTCAATCAAACAGTAAGTATTATTCTTTTCATTCGGTGGATATGAACATAATGAGTATTGTAGTTCATGACTACAATACTGATTATGTTCATATCAGACTATGGTAGTCTTCAAAATTGTTTTCTAAAGATTGAATTTTAATGTTACTGTAGAGCATCATAATACTTTATTTCTGTTTATTATGAGGTGCCCTTCAAAATAGTTTTTCGCATTGAATAGGTTTTGCTTGATATAAAGCAATGTATGTAGTTATATCATAGGTCCATCAACCTTTTTATCTAATACCTAATACTAGACTAAATTATAATGATGGATATTCTATAATCCAGTTGGAGGATGAGGATGTACTTAAATTCATTTTTTATCTTTCAGGTAGGTCAACCACACTAAACAGGAGAATTGTAAACTTTCTCTTTTGCCCTCACAACAAACATTACTAAGCTGTATTTAAATTATAAATGATGACTTCCACAAGAAAACACTTCAAGAGGAGAGGAAGAATTTACAAATACTGTTGTCTGAAGGTTGTAATTATATGAATAAAAATGTCTTTTTTGACCATATATTTGTTTCTGTTTACCTCAAGGTGATAATGAATGCCAGTTAATTAAGTTACACACCATTCTTTTCTAAACAGTATCAAATAGTCCATAGCTAGTCTTTATAAAAAAAAAACTTAATGCTTAAATATTTCATAACAAGTTATTTTTATTTGTAGCTATATAGTTCATAAATGAAACACTATTAAAGTTAACACTGTTTTTAATCAACACAGTAAGTACATAATTTATCGCTGTTGAAATAACATTGAATGGTTTTCTTCAACACATTTATTATCTTTAATGAACAATATTCAGTTCCTATTTCTGCCCTTGAGAAGCTTGAAAACTGAAGTAGTTGCGGAGCAGCAGTAACAGTGCAGTCAGAAGTAGATCTCAACAGTGGCCGAAGGAAATAGCAACAGCATCATTCATGCTGCTTTCAAATCTTCACAGGTGAAACGCCTGAGGACTCTCCTGCAGTTTTAAAACAAAATCAAATTATTTTCTACTCAATTATAGTACTTAATAAATAATGCAGCAAACTAGGCTCATTAACTAGACTTTCATCAACCCACGGCTGGGCAAAAGCTCTAGGCCTAGTCATTGCTGGCAGTTGTTTCGCTAATTTTTATTGATATTTCTATTGAACATAACACTAAATTAGAATGACAAAAAATACTTATACATAAAATATATGATGTGATTTATTTAATTTGCCTAAATAAATGTATTCATAATTATGAGTTGCCAATTGATTCTTAGCATCCATACATAAACTCACGCTTTTATCCCATGGGGGTAGGCACCTTTCTGAACAGCACCAAAAAGGTATGTCCTCCTAAGGTGTCCCAGTGTTCCAGTGTTCTGGCGTGTCCAGTCACATCAGCCTTGTAAATACTTGTTGTTAGCCACCTATCATTCATCCACTCCAGACTAAACCATCAAAGCATACTTAATTCTTGTTCTTAACTGTGACAAAAGGCTCACCTCCAATGATTAATACAGAAGATTGTATTTCTATGTCCAGCGTTGCCAGCAAATTCTTTGTACGAAAATTCCCTGTATGTCAACTAGATTGATGTTGGTAGGGAAGCATTCCATTCATGTAGATTCAGCCACGGTAATTATATCTATACAGTAGTCTATCTTCATACAAACGCTCGGAACGCAAGTCATACCTACGCGCCTCGAGTCTGGTACACTCCGAGTACATTCGCAGTCGCGTACGCACCGCTTTGACAAACGGATGGCGGGCGGTGTGATTGATGGTTTTGTTTGTAAGCAGTTAGCGTGTGATTTATGAATATTTGATAATAATCAGTGCAAGATGATTACCATGGTAGTATTATTTTTTTAAATTACTTGAACTACATTTTTTATATACATACCTACTAGTACGAAATTTGTTTATTTTTTAATACTTTTCCACCAAGTAAAATACCTGGATTATTGAATAAGTAAGTGGATAGGGTGAAAAAAGTGACACACGAGTGACCTACCTACGCTCGTAGTAGTAGCAGGTAGTTTCCTAGCCTGGGGTACCCAATATTTTGATTTGAATCGATCCTTTGGATCGAAAATCATTGAATCGATAGACGATCTAGATCGCAGGATTTGAATCGGCCCAGCAAAGATCATATCGTAATTAAAAATCAATAAAAGTTGACATAATTTACATCATCCACCCTTGTCACTTTTAATTAAAAACGGTCTAAACATTTGATTTTTTAAATAAAAATATAATATTTACAATCAAAGAAACGCAAGTAGGTAGATGAAGTTAAAATACTTGATGCGGGCAGCCCTCCCGCGTCTATCGCTTGTTTACGTACCGCACGTGCTGTAGGTAATTATTTCTAGGATAAGGCCGAGTCAAAATACTGTGTAGTATATCTATACTGTGATTCAGCTCTAGCACCTTCTGCAAAAATATGATTAATGTACTGTTGTTACTTCGTTACTTAGTGGTTATTTTAGTTTGCATCAGCACCTACATACATACAAAAATATCAAATAACAATACATCTCTTTTGTTAGAATGTGAGGCTGACATACATAATCATTAAAATAACTAGAAATAAGTTGCAGAAGTCTACACAGTAAAAGAATGGTTGTCCGTCTGGTCAATAATGTACCTACAGCTACAAATAATCACTTCTACACGCATAATTCCTATTTACATAGGCGTACTTACTTGCAGTGGTGATATTGACTTGTCCTTTTCGTTTTGGAGCAAAACTGCGTAAGTCCTAATGCAGCCAGTACAAAACGAAGACAGAGCCCTATTCTTGCCAAAGGTCTTCCAAACCAACCCTCGAGTTACTCGAGGGTTGGTGAACATTTAGTTAAATATTCTGTGCCACTAGAAATGTTCCAAAACTGCTTTTCATCGGCTGAAGCCCATGTATCTGTATGCGAATAGTAAATATAATTACGTATAATGAAAACAACAAGTTACAACAAAATTCAAGTCAAAACAAACAAATCAAAAGGCGGTTTTTTTTTTTTTTTTTTTCCATAACCGTACCGGCACTCGTGCGGTCTGGTTGTGTTTTATCGTGGATCAGATCGCTATCCCCACCGCGCGAATTGTTGTTTACGAATTATAACGCGCTGTAGGTGTGCGCCGGACCTCACAGCTGCGCGGCCCTACCGCGTGCCTTACGTGATCACGCCATGGCTGATAACGTAAGCGCTTCGCCACCGCGCTGTGTTACGCCCTTCTTCAAGAATGATGTTCAGAGTTTGCTGAATGATTCGTCGGACATGGATGCTATAGATGATGATGGTAAAAATAAAGAGGAGCTGTTAAGAGCGGAAAAACGAGAAAGAGAGGACAGTACTGAAGACGAAGAGGGTTGGTCAGAAGTTAAGGGAAGCAAAAAAAAGATGTGTCACGGTAGCAGAAACTCTGTTAAAGAAGATAAATATGAGGTTTATGTTTCTTCCAAGGAACGTCTTCCAAAGCAGTTTGCTATGGCACGTATTTTAAAAGAAAATAAAATTCAACAAGTTACGCAAGTCAAATACTTAAGTCCTTTTAAAATAAGGTTTCAATTTGCATGTGAGTCGGCTGCGCAATCGCTAATGAGGTGCGAAAAACTATTAGAGAAAGGATGGCGGTTCCAGAAGGCCATGCAGCTGTCTGTCTGCTATGGCCTCATAAAGGATGTAGATTTAGATTTTACGGATGCGGAGATTTCTGAAACTATTTCATGTCCGGCCCCTGCCAAACTTTTATCATTCAAAAGGCTAGACCGTCGTAACAGGGTTGAAGGTGGTTGGTGCCCTAGCGAGACTCTTCGACTATGTTTTGACGGTGATCATCTACCGGCTTCAGTTCAGGTATGTGACATAAACATAAAGGTTTTGCCTTATATACACCAGGTATCACAGTGTTCCCAATGTTGGAGGTTAGGCCATGTGCGGAAAATGTGCCCCTTTAAAAACGTGGTCTGCCCGAAGTGTGGTGGACACCATGAAAATTGCGACACTTTATCGTTTTCCTGTGTCAACTGCAAAGGTAACCACATATCGCTTAGCAAGACTTGTCCAGTGTACAAAAAGGAGCGAAGGTTAAGGGAGATAATGGCTGAATTTGGTTGCACATACAGGAAAGCGCTGGAGTGTTATGTTCCTCCCGAAAATTCTGATCCCCCCGAAATTGTCATTCACCCTCAAGCTTCGGTTGTCCCGGAATATCTGGTGTCATTTACACCTACCTCAGGCGACCCTTCACAAGCTAGGAAAATTAATTCGGAAGCCTCTTTTAATCACACTTTTGCCGAAATGGTCCACACTAAGGCCACTGTACACAAAGTGCAGAAAAAAAAAAAAATCAAAAATCAAAAGTCATTTATTCAAACTAGGCTGAGAGTCAGCACTTTTTGAACGTCAAAGTTACAAAAGACAGTCCCCCCAAAACGCCCACCCTTCGACACTTCCTAGTGCTGTAGCTGGGAAGAAGAAGTGGCGGAACAAACTCCCCAGCAGCACAGCTGTCTGTTAAGTTAGAAGAACTTGATTCTATACAATATTGTGTAAGTAATTAATATTATAAAACAAAACATACATTATTCGCCATATGTCAGCGAGCACACGCCAATATACCAACAAAAATAAAATTGAATACTAAAGTCAAGCTGAAATAATGAAACAAAAACGTAAACAAAACTTAAAAACTAAATAAAGCCTCCAGGCATAAAAGGCGTGCCCGCTTACATGTTCAACGATGCAAAATGATCCATATGTTGATGCATATAGCTAAGTTGAAGTTACAATAGTTAAACTAGCACCTCCGGAGTAGAATAAAATAACAGTTAATACAAATAACAATAACAAAAACCATGGTCAGCAAGACGACCAGTCACCACAAGCAGCACCCGTTCACGAGCATAACGCAAAGGTCAGCCATTACCCCCCTCGCCATATTTGAGGGAAGGTGGTAACCCAACCCCCAACGCTACCGCAAGCAGTGACATCTAAGGGAGCTTGACGAACTTGCTGCCGGTTTGTCAGGCAAGAATATTATGAACAGCTGACGAGGTCGCTAGCTAACTACATGTTGCAATACAACTCATTTAAAATCATTGTAATGAGTAGATTATGTCCACAATAAATGAAATTAAAAGAAAATAAAAATAAATAAATAAATTAACAAAATCTGTTAAATAAAGTGTCATGGTGAACGCAATCAAAAGCTTTGGAGAGATCACAGAAAACTCCGATAGCATTTTGCGAGTTCTCCCATGCGTTGAAAATATGTTTCAGCAGAGCAACACCCGCATCTGTTGTCGAACGACCTTTTGTAAAGCCATATTGCTCATTATGAAGGAGGCCATTTAAATTAAAATGTCTTAGCAACTGCTTGAGTATTAACTTTTCAAATATTTTACTAAATGCAGGTAAGATAGAAATGGGCCTAAAATTGCCAACGTTATTTTTATTACCTGTTTTAAATAATGGTATGACTTTACTGCTCTTCATGAGGTCAGGAAAAGATCCCAAATCAACACATTTATTAAAAGTTACAGCCAGATAGGGGGCTACGATATCTATTATATTACTTAACAGTTTAACAGAGATGCCCCAGTAATCACCAGTGTTTTTTGACTTGAGTGTGTTAAAAATATTAATCACATCACGAGGCGTTACATGTTCGAAACTAAATAAGCGACTACATCCGGGCACACTACTATGCAAAAGGTTTTCAGCTTTAGACGGGGACGAATTTAAAGAGCAGGTCGTAGTTATAGGTATGTTGGCAAAAAACTCATTAAATGCCTCAGCTATGTCGGCTGCTTTATTAACCAATTTGTTGTTAATCATAATCTCTAGTTGTTTTTCCTGTTTAACCGGTTTACCCGTTTCATTATTAATAATTTTCCAAGTGGTTTTTATTTTATTATTGGATTTTTTTATGGTATCGCTTAAAAACTTTGATTTAGCTAAAGCGCAGATCTTTTTAAATAATTTTGAATAATTACTGACATACTCTAGAAAAGGAGTATCAAATCTGTATTTTTTCAAACCATATAACTCGTATAGTCTTGCTCTACTTTTATAAATTCCTGGAGTAGCCCATTGGTTGAAGCTAACGGAAGTGCTATTAATGTCAATAGTTTTGGTCTTGAAAGTAGATTCGTATTCTTTTTGCACAATATCAAAAAGGGCTTCATAGATTTCATTAGGATTCTCGCGTTCTACTATAGATGGTGTAATCCTATGAGCTATATTATTTTTAAATTTATTACAACGACTAGCTGTATAAGGCCTGCATTCTATTTTATGCGGCTTTTTAAGTAGTGGCAAAGGGAAGCTGGCTAATAATCCACAGTGGTCAGACGTTAAGTCACTTAAAACTAACTTATTTTTGGCATCACAATCACTAAATATATTATCAAGACAAGTCGACGAAGAAGCCGTGATCCTAGTTGGTTCAAGGAACAAGTTTATTAAATTAAAAGACCTAAACAGATTGAGCAGTCTAATACTTAATGGAGTAACATCTAAAATATTAATATTAAAATCTCCACATAAAATTATACATTTATTCATTGATTTTAATTTATTGAGTGAATCCTCCATTACCGATTCGAAACGAATAAAATCCCCAGAGGGGGGCCGATAAACGCATATTATGACGTAACGCTCCAATTCAACGCAAGACAACTCAATAACGCGCTCAATGGAAAGATTAACTAGATCTAACCGTTGTTTACATTTCAACTTGACATTTCAACAGACTCCTACGAGTTCTACGACAATTCAAAATGACTCCCCAAAACCCAAGGTACAGGCTTCAAAAAACAAAAGTAAGCCACAAAAAGAAGACTGGATGTTTGACTGGAATACAAATGCAAATAATAAAGGGGTCCACCCTTTATGGCAGAATTTTTTTCGTCATAATATTATTTTGCATAACAGCGGATGGCATAAACTTCATTTCGCAGAAAATCGTTTGGCATACACTCATTTATCATACATTCAAAACGCATAATTTTATAAGTCAGAATCATCTTTAGGCATAAATTTTATTCCATAATAATTAAAAAGTAGAACCATCATATCGCAGAAAGTTCGCAGTCAGAATCGTCTCTTGGCATAATTTCATATCGATAGTTATTAAAAGGCAGAACTATCATATCCCAGAAACTTTAAACTTAGAATCATCTTTTGGCATACATTTCATATCGAAGAAGCATGCAGCATGCAAACAAGCATGCAGCATACAAGCAAGCATCCAGCATGCAAGCAACCAAGCATACAGCATGCAAGCAACCAAGCATGCAGCTTGCAAGCAAGCATGCAGCAAGCAAGCATGCAAGCAAGCATGCAGCAAGCAAGCAAGCTTACAGCATGCAGGCGAGCATGCAACATGCAGCATGCATGGTTTCTGTCACGGCTTCGGCGCTGCGGGGCTCCGGCGGACCCACGCGACCTCATCGTCACAGATGGTTTTACGCTCACCACCGCGGCTTCGGCTTGCTGGCCGGCTTTGCCGGCCAGCCTCAGCCGCGGCGGCGACCGTCAAAACCACCTGCTCCTCAGCTCGCGGGCCGCCTCGCCACTCCGCGCTTACGCGGGCTTAAATTACACTCTAGGGGTAGGGCAGACAAGACTACGTGGAGTCGGTTCTGCAGCGATTCGTTTCTGTCAATAATTTTTGTAGCACAACATATACTGACGTTTTGAGACACTATTTCATTTTATTTAAGGTTAAAATGCTATTTAATAGAAATGAAAATATGCCTAACAAAACTATTCTAAATGAAATTCTGCCATCTTCATAGTATGCCAAGTGAAATTATGCCAAATAATCATTGCTCTAAATAAATGTTATGCTAAACGAAATTATGCGGAATTTTAAGTCTGCCAAAGGTATTTATGCGAAATAAAATTCTGCCATCTTAAAAGTATGCCAGCGTTAAGTCGAGCATATAAACATTCGGCCAAACAATGATTATGCTCAACATTTTTTATGCCTTACAAATACTCGTTTAAATAAGATTATGCCAAGTGTGTTATGCCAAATAAAATTCGGAGCATCAAGTTTCTGCCAGATAGAGGGAACCCATAATAAAGACCTTCATCAGTCACCTGATAATGGAGAAGGCAATGATGAACGTCCATCTTTCAATGAGTTGTGGTCAAGAATAAAAGAAGTTATTTACCTCAAAAATACCAGCCTAATTTTCAAAATAAAGTGTGTCTACCAATTGTGCCTAGAATGGTTAACCTTAGTGTCAGTGAGTGTTGTTTCAGAGTTGCCGTGGATAAAAGCTTTATTTAACTTTTTCATTCGCTGTGATGGCTAACAAATCGATTAAGTTAAATATCTTGCAGTGGAATGCCCAAAGTATCAGGCCTAAGTTAGCAATGTTTAATGAAATTTTAAACCAGGATAAAGTACATATTGCTGCCCTTAGTGAGACGTGGCTTGAGCCAGAAAGTAATTTTAAAGTTAGTGGTTACAATGTTTATCGCACGGACCGTGATGACTCATACGGCGGTGTAACTATTATAGTGCACAAATCTGTTAAAGCGCAGCAGAGACGCGTTCACGTGAATAATAACGGTATCGAGGTAGTGTGCGTTCAATTATTTAACTGTGATCCGTTCGAATATATTGTTTCTGTCTATTGTCCAAGTAGAATTGTTACCACTCAACAGGATTGGGATAGTCTCTTGTCATTATGGCCATCCAAAACGTTAATTCTAGGTGATTTTAACGCCCATCACGTCAGTTGGTCCTATAAAACTGATCACAGAGGCAGTCTTATTCACGACTCGCTTATAGACAGCAACTTTTTTTCTTTGAACGATGGGACACATACGCGAGTTAGGTTAGTAGTAGTAGTGATTCGCGGATTCTGGCGCAAGCGCCAGAGCCCGCGCTTGCACCAGAGCCCGCGAATCTGTAGCACCCATCGTAAAAAAAAAAAAAAAGAAAAAAAAAAAAAAAAAAAAAAAAGGTTTTGCTGTGCTCTGATCTCAAATCTGTGGTCCATTTTAGCGTAGGATGCGTGGTTCTGGAGTTATGCAAATCAATTAACTGTTATCTCATTGATTTCCGGTGGTCCTGCACCCTCATTAGCATTCCATTGTTCGCCTAATCCTTTTATCTATTATACTTCGAACACCTCATTACGTTGCGCCAGAACCCACGAATCTGTTGCCCTACGGTTGATTTGGCGTTCTTATCTATTACTCATTGTATGTCTGCTTTTCTATGTCATCAATAAAACACATTCATTTTTATTTCAATATTTTATTACTTTTTTCTACAAAATATGAGCGGAAGATCTCATCCACAAAAATATCATTGTGCAGTGTGTTCCCTGTAAATATGTTCGTAAAACTATGCATTGAACATCCCTGAAACTTAAATAGCAAATACATTAAGCAATATTCACCACAAACTGAAGTCCAATCATTCTGAATCCTATCAACATTCCAGTCCCATCTCTTACAATTCCTTTTCAAAAACTGGAGATGATATCGCTCAGGTGTTCGTCCATATGAATCAAAATATTGACCGATACCATTCGTATCGATATGTACAGCTACCCAGTGTGAACCTGGTTTATCATCCGCATCCAAATTGCATATTATATACGTTGGTACATGTGTATACATAGGTAGTCTATTAGCAGCATAAACATTATTTTCTAGACTGGGATGAATCTTTTTCATATGTTTTTGTAATTCTAGTGTATCCATGATATTACTGTTATTAGCAGATTATTACAGTACCAATCTATTCAATGGTTGTCATAGGAATGTTCAATTATAGTGATTTGTAAATATTAAATCGCATTCTTTGTGGGAGTCACAAAGCTTATGATTATCATTTTGCTGCAGCTAATTTAAAGTTTGTTATATGGGTCTGATTATATTAAATAAAACACTCTTGAGTACATAGACATTTTTAATTAACTGTTCAACACAATAATTATTAAATAAATAAATTAAATACAGACATATTATTATCAAAATACCATTTTCTAATACACACAGCATTATTCAATGCACAATTCAATTTATGGTTCGCACAATTAAAATCAGTTTTATTTTTACAGAACTTTTTTTTTAATGTCGCAAAATTAGGACATCCCTTCTCACCTATGTCAATCACTTCACAGTTTGCACATAACTCTTTAATCCACGTAATCTTTTCCAAACCCTTTGTCATAATTTTTTTATTTTCTAAATATGGTAAAATAACACGTTTAAACTCTTTGTAGTCTATGTAGCCTTCACTCCAGTAAATTCCTCGATTTCTTTCTAACCATCTCACCTGCTTTTTTTCTTCTAGTGTTAGGTAATGGAATGAATATGGTGGTTTCACCAAGAACGTCTGTGTATGATCATGACTCGCAATGGCCAATTCTTTGACAATAAAATGATTTAAAGAATCTTTAAATCCTTGGAGTTCCACTATAAGGGTGTCCGTCTTCATGATATCTTCTTAACAATGTTACTTAATGGTTTGTATTCAACAATGCAATCGTTCAGAATGAGACAATATGCTGAAGTTTTACAGTACCAATCTATTCAATGGTTGTCATAGGAATGTTCAATTATAGTGATTTGTAAATATTAAATCGCATTCTTTGTGGGAGTCACAAAGCAGGTTGATGCCTGTTGCGAAGGAACGTGAGATAAGTTTGTTGACTCATAGAGTTACAATCAGTTTCGTATGTGCTTATGTAAAGTTTAAACTCGAACACTGTTTTGTATAAGATTAAATAGGAGAGGTTTATAAAGAAATAAAAAATAGTATATTGCATACAATTTGTTTTATTTAATTTTATAATGTTATCTTTAGTTACACACACACAAAATGCATTAAACATAACACATATATCTAAAACACAACACACATTATAATCCTAACTACTATAGTCTACAGTAACATTTCTATTTTTATCTATTTCAATAATATTATCAAACTCAGCATAAACAATACAGTTAATTGTTTGTATTAGTGAGGATTCAAATCGTACTTCTAATCTTACACTACCATGCTTTATGAGATTCCAATGGGCTGATGAGTTAGCTGATAAATCAGGAGTTAAATCAAATGCTAAAAGACAGTAACCTTTGGCATACTGTTCACGAGAAATTGCATTTCCTTCATTAAGAAAGTGAATACCAGTCCCCGAGAATAGAGTATGATATGCTGATGTAAATATATTATTATTAAAAGATGGTTGCAAAGCTTTGGAAGGTATTTGTTGACCATCAATATATAAGCTGAAAGAGTTAATACCATAGTTTTCAAAGTTAAATGGATTTTTAGTAAGTGAACCATTAAATGCAGAATTATTCACAAAACCAATAATACATCTTTTGGGTACCTGTCCTAAGAATATATTATCAAGAGTTTTTCCTTGAACACCCGATGCAATTGTTAAAACTTTAACTTCAGCACGAGTAATAGGATATTTAGCAGTGGTAGAAGCTAAAACTTTCTGATGTGCGAGTAATACACTTGGATTAATTCGTGCTCTTCGAACAATAAGAGTTGCGTCCGTAATGCAAACTTTAAACTTTACATCATTTGACCCAGCAATTAAATTAAAACTCTCTCTTGACCGAACTAATTTTACACTCATTTCAACGCCATTAATTAAAAATTTATCTTGATTGAAAATGTCACCATGAAGATGACCAATCATTTCTATTTCCCTGCTTTCATTAACTAATTCCTGTCTTTTAACAAATCCTATGTTTTTACCATCTGTGGAATCCATTTTTCCTGCTGTATCATCATACCAAAGACTACAAGTAAGATGAGATTGTTTAGCAGCAGGAGCATAGTTTAAAAGGGTTTCCATGTATGCTCGATAGGCATAGGTATTATTAGGTGGTGATACAAGTTTTTGGTTTAAATAAACATCGAGTTGACTAAAAAGTGAATGCAACCAATTATTTACAGGTGCTACTGCTGTAGCTGATATCAAGTTTGTTGAATCTTGATTTAATACTTTTGCCTTTATGTGGAGTAATGTATGAGACAAATCTATGTAGTCATCGCCTGTTCCAGGAACTTGAAACTCGATAGGTCCATCATCAGCAAGAGATGAAATTGGTTTATAGTGAATCCACAATCCATTTTCAATGCTTGTTTGTGTAGACGGTAATGCAAACAAATCTAATTCTGACTTAACGCACTCACAAGAATGATTATGAAGGAAAGACATACTTAATTTGAAAATATATCTTTGATGTTTTTTGGTTTTAGACCAAGTTTTTTCGTAGCTTTCACTTTAGCTGTTAGTGGTGGAATGAACGAGGCCAATCGTTTTCTTTTACTTATATACCCAGATCCTGTCATGTTAAATCGATCAATTTTGTCATCAGCCTTTCGTTTTAAGTTTGTACTAACTTGCTTTAGACGATCTTTTATTGAAGCTTCCATAGGACGGGCTTGAACCATATCCGATAAAAGTCCTACTCCAGCGTTTAATGCCTCCTTACCAACCACTCGAGCACCACTTGAAAGTAAAGGTAAAACTGATCTAAATAACCCTCCTAAGAAGCTCCCAATACCATGACCGCGTTGGTATGGTGAACCCTTATAAATTACTCCAACTCCTGATCCAGCTTGATGTGAATAATAATTTTCATATGGACATTTATGATGATCATGAGGAGAATACATTATTATAATTTGCGGAAATGTAGTTTAACACACACGGTTCCAAACTGGAATGGTATTTTTTGTCCTGTGCTCGATCTTATATCTATTTCCAGCGTATCGAACTCTCTTCGCATAACAGGTAAGTAGTGAGGTGGAGAGAAAATGTACATTTTATTCGCACCATAAATGTATTTTGAAGGATCTAATGAAATGACTCTTAATAGTGGAGTCATAACATCACCCACAATCTGAGGATCGATAATGTCGCAATATAGAAATAGTTGAGATGGTAACCCTAAGTGTAAATTAGCAGGACACTTCCCAAAATTTCTGTCTAGGAGATTTGTATTTGGTTCATAACCTAGTTGTAAACTTAATTTGGGTGATAATGTTACGGATGTTATATTTTTATCCAAAACAGAAACAGACACAAATTTTGTTATTTCATCATAACGAAATTTCAAGCTCTCTCTGATACCATTTAACGCTCTTAAAATATGTTCAACGTTATCGTAGTTGGTAGCGGGAATATGTTTTTTGTAGTACACTGTTGATGGTTTATCTTCATTAGGCATTAACATGGTTTTTGTGATGTATACAACATTTTCATGATCTTGAACAGTAAACATGGTGCATGGATATTGAAACTCGACAACTCCAACCGCCCATTCACCTTCTAATTTCATAGCTTTTGGTAATTTTGTTGAAAAATTTGTGGTCTTGTTATCAGGAAAGTATTCCATTGAACTATTGCTGAGCAAAGTTAAATAAAAACTTTCTTTATTCATATTTCTTTTAAACTAGAAGCTAAAATCCAACTGTTAAATTTATCTGGATAACCTTTCCACTTCACTAATACTTCTTTTCTGTTACCCGAATAACGAGTGCCAATTATTTTATCTATTTTATATTGTGAGGTGGGGTTGTAAGTGACCTTCTGTAATTCTCTTTCATAAAAAGTACCAACTATTGGTTCATTTTGTAAATCTGTTATTGTATAAACAACCCATGGAGATCTATCAATTATTGAAGATATAATAAATATTTCATCACTCCAATTTGATTCATATCCTTTTTGGAAAACATGTTTATATTTAGTTATTCGAACATAATCACCCACGTTGAAATTTGGTTTTGGATTTTCTAGAGAAAGTTTGTTTGACCCTCTATCATAAAGATTAGTCCAAACTGTCATAATATTGTTGGAACTTACATCACATGGGCACATCTTAATACTCGAGTGAATGCTGTGATTATATGAGTATATTAAATCTTGTAAAACATCTATATATCTATAAGTATTATTATGAGTGAAATAACGCCACATTTTCATTTTTAGAGTTCTTTGAAATCGTTCAACAATACTAGCCTTAATATCAGGATTGTTAGTGGTATAGTAATTTATCTTTTTGGATTTAAAGTATTTTTGTACATCTTTTGAAACAAATTCTGTACCTTTATCAGATTGTATGTGAGTAGGTGTTGTATTACTTTCAGTAAATATACTTTCAAAACATTCTTCAGTTGTTTCTGAGTTTTTCTTTTTCATTGGTCTTGCAAAAGCATATTTACTAAATACATCAATAACACAAAGTATGTAGTTGAAACCATCATTATATTGAGAATAAGTTCGCATATCACTTAAATCAGCTTGCCAAAGCTCATTAATATTTGATAGAATGTACTTATTACGCGGGAATTTTTTCCGAATGGGTTTATGTAATGTATATGTTTCTTGTGATTGTAACCATTCCTTTGCTTGCTTTTTATCCATTTTACCCTTCATAGCTTTTGATAATTTATCAATACTACCAAAACCAGCGGGGTTAGATGGATCATAATAAATCCTGTTAATTTCTTCTAGTACGGGGTCCATTTTTCCCAATCAATCTTTTTATGTATTTTAGTTATAGATCTTTTATCTCCACTGCTCGGTGTAGAAAACTCTTGAACTTCAATCTCAGAGGTTTTGTTCAGATCTTTTACTTGAAGTTGGTTAATAAACTCACATCTCTTTGGATTTCCAATATAAGTAAGTGGTACTTTAATATCTTTTAATGCTTTAGCAAATCTATCCCACCCTATCGGATCACTTTTTTTTAAGGGTCTAAGTGAATCATTTATTAAATCAACAATATTACTTCCTGGAATTTTTTCATTATCAATTATGACTGTGCCTTCATTATCCCAACGTATTTTACTTTTACTTGTTCCAATTAAGTTTAATAATGACTCACCTTTTTTATTATAAGTTTTTGGTATTAAACTGAGTATTTGTGTTGATGAATACAGTGGATTTGCCTCACTTTCTATACTTTTAATAGATCCTTTCTCCTCCAACAAAGATTCAGCATCAACTGAACTTTTTAGATCTCTATCTTTATTTTTAAAACCAATTTTAGACCCATTTGAATCTTCATTAGATGTATCAGAATAAATTGGTAATCTGAGTGGTTGACGATCCTCTTCGGTAAAGTGAAGGTATCTTTGTAGTGTTTGTAAATATAACATCCACTTCTTTCGGTCTTCCGTCTTACTATTCATAATATTTTGCATTTCAATATCTAATCGAGACAAATTACTAGTAACCTTATTTTCTTGTTTTAATTTTTCAATCAATCCCGGTTCAATAAGTATCATTTTCTTAGCATTTTCCATGTTAACTGGCTAGTCCACTTACTAATCCACTCAATATTGCACCTAATATTATTGGTAAGAAAGCCCCTCCTTTTTGTATAATAATATTTTTTCTTAGTTTATGTTTACACTTATGCACCAGTTTACGGAGTATATTTTTGTGTTTATTCAATTTTTGTTTATCTTGATCTTTAAGAGGTATCTTTCCTTGTAAAACGTTATGAATACATTCACAAATACAATTTATTTCTTCTTCATCACACGTTTTAAGTAACGCTCTTTGATATTTTGGTTTAAGCGTATGCAAAGCGTTTAGCAAATGTTTATGCGTTGTGAGTCGACGATGCATCATTTAGAAATGATTTGAATTGTTTGATTCTTGGTGTATTTAAACTGCAAAGCGTTTAGCAAATGTTTATGCGTTGTGAGTCGACGATGTATCATTTAGAAATGATTTGAATTGTTTGATTCTTGGTGTATTTAAACTCTTTCGTGGGGACGTAGACTGTGCAGTAACCATTAAATGGGAATACATTTGTCTTGATACGACAAAAATCATTTGTATTCTGTTTTAAATCTACCATTAAATATCCATGCGCTTCTAAAGTTGCATCCCTGTAGGCGTCTTCAATGAATTTTGGGTTATCTGGTGACACTTGTCGTGCTAAATATCTTATTTGAGTTTTATCTCGAGGGTTTTTAAAATAAATTATATAACTTGAGTTTAAAGAAATGTCTCTTTGACCTTTACCTTGATGAAATAAATTTTGTGTTAAATAAAATACACTAAGATTCCTGTGATGACTACCTTTTGTAAATATATCCACAATTCTTCCATCAGACTCTCTCATTAGATCATCAATAATAATAAGGTGTGGGTTTTCACCATCAAACATATTAAGATTTGGAATTCCTTGATGATAGTTAACATTTGGTAAATTATTTAAAGCCTGCATTTCATCAAAGCACCATGTGATCTGATTAAAATCACAATTACATATTTCTTTAACTGATTTTATGAAATTTGTTACAAAATTTGACTTCCCACATCCACTTGGTCCTGCCACAATAGCAGTAAACGGATGGATAAAGTGAAACATTTCACACGTCTAGAGTTTTAAAGGGATGAAATAAAAATGAAAATTTTGGTGTAAAAATTATATATATATATTGCTAAAATTATATAAAACATGTAATTTGTGAAAAACAGAATGATCTGTATACTATTTCTAACACAATTAGTACTTATCAGAATTTCACAATCACCTCAACGTCAAATTTAAGCACACAAATAAAAACTACAATTATTTTACATTATTTACAATCAAACAATAAATTTTAAATATGTAATAAACTATTATATAACATTACAGTAATATCATAATTTTACAATCAGTACAAAATTTGTATATACACACAGAAATAAAAGTAAAAAGTATTACACTTAGCGTAATTTATAATGTCCCCAAGCCAATGTATCAATGTTGTTGTTCATAATACATCGTTTGGTATCATTATATGATAAAGATGTTTTATTTATTTTTTGTGTAAAAATAGTGTGTTTGATTGACTTAAATCGAAGCATACTACAATATAATACATTTTTATTAAACAAACACGATTTGTAATTTTCCATATTCATTTTTTTGGTAACACTTTTGTTAACCCCTTTTGCCTTTGCTATAAATTTATCTTCTATTTCTAAGGCATACATTTTTGATCGCAACCCTACAAATTCCTTCAATACTTTACCATTATTCTCATCTTTAAAAAAACCTAACTTTTTTTTATTTATTTTTGGATATCCGTAAATATTATTTTCCGGGTAATCTGATGTATCGAAATAGTGAAGTAGATCTGGTTTTATATCCTCATAAAAATTGTCTGTAAAAATTTGATATATCAAACTATCGGTATCGGTGTACAATAACTTAATTTTATTATGAAACTTTTTAATCATGTAGTTATAATGAAATTCATACATAAGGGTCTTAGATATATCTAAAATACAAAATCCTAAATAAATCGGCTTATCATAAATTAATTTTGTTTTGTGTAATTGTATTGCAACTAAATGTTCTGAAAATATTGATAAACTATGGAATTCTGGTTTTGCAATCCAATCCTGAGCACCTAAAACTTTACCACGATTATCCCAGTGAGTTAGTAGTTTAACGTTTACTCTTTTTTCAATATTTTCCATAGTCTTACCGAAGACAGAATTGTTCATTAATTTAAAAAAGTCTTTTTCAAAGTTTGATGTAGCTAACGTTCTCAAACTAGTATTTAAGTCTATGTATTTCTTTAACCAAGAACTCTGTTTAAATTTTAAAATTCTATGTACTTTAATTAATTTAATCCCCATTTCAATGCATTGTTTTAAATTCCTGTAGTGAATGATGTATTTATTTTTATTATTTAAATTAGGAACTAATTTAGTTTCTTTAGTATTACCCACACATATGTTTTCAGGACATAACGGAAAGTCAGAATGCAAATTATGAAGTTCATCAGGATATTCCAAATCAACTTCTAAAACATAACCGAAATCAGAGTTATCCGACACATTATAATCTGTATTAGAATCTATCCATTCGAAACCACCAACAGGAAGAGATTGAGACATTGCCCAACCATATAAATTATTCGCATCAAAATATGTTAGATATGAATTAGGTTTTTCACTATCATAATCTTCCATGAATTTATTATTTGCTCTAGCAAAACGATTGCTACACTGAGATACACCCCCTCTAATACCAGCTTTAAAAAAAGCAATTTTGTCATAGTCCGTTAACAATTCTAATTCTATTTTGGTAAATTTTAACATTGCATCCCAACTTAAACCTGGGGCAGTATAGTAATGAGCAGGATCTAATCCATAAGTTTTAATACAAAGCTTTCTAAAGTTTTCGAATACATCAGTCAAAAGTAAAACATCAGTTTTTAAATATAAATTGGAATAATCAGACATACTACTACACTTAAAATGTTGCCAAATATCTTTTGCGTGATTATAATCATCATTTGAAATATTTGAATCTGTGAGTGAACTATAAAATTGGTGTTGATCAGGAAGTGATGGATGTTTCAAGCAATCACTATTACACATAAATTCATAAGGATAAATACCTTTCCGTCTTAAACGTGAAAAATCTTCATTATTAGGATAGTTCCTTTTTAGTTCTGTAAACTGATCATCATTAAGATTTTTAGCTAGTTGATCTAAACTACACGATAAAAATTTCAATGAATCTATGAATCTTAAACTTACTGGTTGATTATTTATTGTTAACTGTTTTGAAAATGATATGTATCGTTCTTTATTTTGTGGAATAACTTCAACTTTGTCATCATCGAGGTTTAATGCATGGATAATGAAATGAGCATCGTAATGACTGAGGTTATGTAAAAATATTGGAATATGACGAGGGGTTCTGTACTTAGAACTACACACTTGATGTGCAACACCCCTAAAACTGCCAGTGTGCCAATCAAAATCGTAAAAAAGATCTTCATTTAACTCAGTTTCACAAATATGACATATGTTTGAATTTGAAATTTTAATTTTATCTTCATCTGATAATGGAACGAGACATTTTTGGAAACTATTTTTTTTAAATATTGTTTTCACATCTTCACAAAGGCGATTCATAAACACTTGTGCACAGTTTGACCCACTATACGTCTCATATTTTGATAATCTGTTATCATATGAACATTTAATGTAATATCCAAAACTATACACTTCATGTTTTTGAATATTAATTGTACTAGGCTTGGATGGATCGTTACTACATGATTCTATTGGATTCAAAAATGCCTCAAAGTCTGCATAAACCACAAAGGGCATTTTCAACTTTTTCACGAATTTATCAAATTTTAATTTATTATTTGAGGTTGCTTTACCAAACCAATCCTTTTTGGAATCCTCACCGTTTGGTAATTCCGTACAAATGTGAGCGCAATCATATTGTTGATGGTTATTAAGTCTTTCCTCTGATGGGAAATGAAGTAAACATGAATCACATATATAAACTGCACAATGATGTCTTGATATTTGTGAACTAACTAATCGCGATAAGTTTTTAATATAACAGTAATGATTGTTAGTACCATTCGATATATATAGTAGGTTAATATGATTAGGTGTACGACATTTTGTTAAATATAAAGGACCTACAACAGAATTACACTTTTTTTCTTTATTATACTCTAAGCCAAAAACATTAATACTAATATTGTTTAATTTCTCTACTTTTGATATATCTGCAATTATAACCGGAAAAGAAATACCAGTAAATTTTAGTTTATTTCCATGAATTACGTAAGATGCTACCCGATCTACACTTTTACATACAGGATATAAACCAGAGAGTAATGCCCATTTGAAACACATATTATCATTATTTTTAACATTGATTACAGCTTTTTTTGATTTAATATCTTGAGGAAGGTCGATATATGAACTACCACGTAGGGGGTTGAATTTGTTAACATTCATATCTATGTATTTAATTTGATTAAGACTCCAACCACTATCTTTTTTTTCAAATTGACAAATTTTACCGACTACAGTGTCTATTAATGATGAATAAAAAATATTTAAGTCATCTCCCTGACAAATTATGTAATTAAACGTTTGAAAATCAAACGTATTTTTAATATCTTTAGTTTGTTGTATGAAATCAGCATGCAATATGAAGTTTATTTTAAAAATTGTATGTTGTTGAATACATTCATTTATCAAAAATAAGATATCAATTTTTAGCGAATTTAAAAACGATTCCGGTGTTTCAAAATATTGTCCCGATTGAAGTGTTTTACTATTAATTCTATATGTTAAAATTCGATTGCCAAAAGCGGTTTCAACAACTGTAACATTTGTTAATGAATTATGTGATTTTAAAAGATTATTTTTATGTGAATTGCTTTTTAAATGGTTGTTTAGATACCTTTTATTAATATAAACATGACATGTATCACATTCCACCTTATTGTTGTCCACGTCATTGGTTTCAATTGATGATGTAGAAGCTCCTTCATCAAATTTTGCTTTCTTGGTAACCTTATTTTCATCAGTAGTGATACCTCGTTTGATACCTCTTCCAACTTGTTGTTGACTGTAACAAAAAGAAAATTATTAGGCAAATCTTAAAATAAAACATTACTACAATAATATTTCTTATTGAGTTTGTACTTCTAATACTTACATCAACTTTGTTTCAACCATCAAACATTGATTATACAACTCATCATCATACGATGAATCGAACAGTTCATGCTTCTCTATTTCATCACAAACTTTAGACAGCTCCTGATTGAATTCGCTGTTGGATTGTTCTATATTCTCTTCAATGGGCGCGGAAAAGAAAGCACTGGTGCACATTTCACTGAAGTTTTCCATCTTTATAATAAAGAAGAAAGTATGTAGCACAGTAAGTAACAGTTAAGTGTTGGTAGAGCAACTGATACCCAATTTCAAATAATGTCCAATATTCATAGTCTAGCAAAGGATTAGGAAAGTCATGTAAAATCTAATGAGTACACAGAAGTACTTTAAGTAAACAGAATCACATTCACTAATCCACTAATGAGTGTCATTGTTAAAAAAGTATTTTTTAACTTTTTCACTTTCTGCTATTGTCTTTGTAATATTGTATACGAGGCCGTTTGTGTTGTCGTAGATGCTATCCTTATTATTCTTTATGTAATATTTAATCCTCGTGGTAGCGTGCTTCCAGTGATCACTAGTTGGAATCTTGGATAGTTTCTTCATATCATACATTTCAATTTTTATGAGATGCGTCGCTTGGTCTCCGTCGTCAGAATTTGTAGAGATGTATGATACGCCATCTCTAGCAGCTCGTGTCACAGTCGAGGATAGCAGCTTCTTCCTTTTTATTTTTGGTACCACTTCAAAAAATTGATCAATCGGTTGCGATTTCCTTTTTCCACCATCGTCTGTGTTATTAACGACGATGTCATCACTCTCTTCTTCGTGTTGAGGAGAGAGTGGCGAGTAGTAATACTGTTTATAGGTATTTTCATTATCGTCTGCGAAGCTGAATGATCTCTGCAACAACAGAGTTATCACGTTAATATCAATTTGTTTACACTTAATCACACACGTTAGGAAACAACAACAGAAATACAAGTAAGTTTGTCAATAGAATAAACACTTACCTCCATGGCCATTGATGCGTTGAAGTAACACAAACGTAGTATTGGTAGACGTATACAATCCACTGTGGTCAAACGACCATAGACTGACTGCATGACTGCAACTGTTCGATCTTATATAGCACCATTCTTATCTAAAGCAAATTACTAAGTACAACGAAACTGATTGTAACTCTATGAGTCAACAAACTTATCTCACATTCCTTCGCAACAGGCATCAACCTGCTTTGTGACTCCCACAAAGAATGCGATTTAATATTTACAAATCACTATAATTGAACATTCCTATGACAACCATTGAATAGATTGGTACTGTAAAACTTCAGCATATTGTCTCATTCTGAACGATTGCATTGTTGAATACAAACCATTAAGTAACATTGTTAAGAAGATATCATGAAAACGGACACCCTTATAGTGGAACTCCAAGGATTTAAAGATTCTTTAAATCATTTTATTGTCAAAGAATTGGCCATTGCGAGTCATGATCATACACAGACGTTCTTGGTGAAACCACCATATTCATTCCATTACCTAACACTAGAAGAAAAAAAGCAGGTGAGATGGTTAGAAAGAAATCGAGGAATTTACTGGAGTGAAGGCTACATAGACTACAAAGAGTTTAAACGTGTTATTTTACCATATTTAGAAAATAAAAAAATTATGACAAAGGGTTTGGAAAAGATTACGTGGATTAAAGAGTTATGTGCAAACTGTGAAGTGATTGACATAGGTGAGAAGGGATGTCCTAATTTTGCGACATTAAAAAAAAAGTTCTGTAAAAATAAAACTGATTTTAATTGTGCGAACCATAAATTGAATTGTGCATTGAATAATGCTGTGTGTATTAGAAAATGGTATTTTGATAATAATATGTCTGTATTTAATTTATTTATTTAATAATTATTGTGTTGAACAGTTAATTAAAAATGTCTATGTACTCAAGAGTGTTTTATTTAATATAATCAGACCCATATAACAAACTTTAAATTAGCTGCAGCAAAATGATAATCATAAGCTTTGTGACTCCCACAAAGAATGCGATTTAATATTTACAAATCACTATAATTGAACATTCCTATGACAACCATTGAATAGATTGGTACTGTAATAATCTGCTAATAACAGTAATATCATGGATACACTAGAATTACAAAAACATATGAAAAAGATTCATCCCAGTCTAGAAAATAATGTTTATGCTGCTAATAGACTACCTATGTATACACATGTACCAACGTATATAATATGCAATTTGGATGCGGATGATAAACCAGGTTCACACTGGGTAGCTGTACATATCGATACGAATGGTATCGGTCAATATTTTGATTCATATGGACGAACACCTGAGCGATATCATCTCCAGTTTTTGAAAAGGAATTGTAAGAGATGGGACTGGAATGTTGATAGGATTCAGAATGATTGGACTTCAGTTTGTGGTGAATATTGCTTAATGTATTTGCTATTTAAGTTTCAGGGATGTTCAATGCATAGTTTTACGAACATATTTACAGGGAACACACTGCACAATGATATTTTTGTGGATGAGATCTTCCGCTCATATTTTGTAGAAAAAAGTAATAAAATATTGAAATAAAAATGAATGTGTTTTATTGATGACATAGAAAAGCAGACATACAATGAGTAATAGATAAGAACGCCAAATCAACCGTAGGGCAACAGATTCGTGGGTTCTGGCGCAACGTAATGAGGTGTTCGAAGTATAATAGATAAAAGGATTAGGCGAACAATGGAATGCTAATGAGGGTGCAGGACCACCGGAAATCAATGAGATCACTGGTTTCTACAGATATCGCGCTTAACATTAATTGAGCCGTTATGAATGAAAATCTTGGTAGTGACCATTTAATAATTAAAATCTCAACGTTTTGTACCTCATACCTCCCTTCAGTTATTAAAAGGAATTTTAGCAAAGCAGACTGGAGTTCATATAAAAGATATCTAGAACAAAAATTTTGCCATTTATGTTTGCCGAATGACTTGCAAAAAGCTTATGATTTATTTTTAGATATTTTGAATGACGCTGCTAACAAATTCATCCCGATGTTTAAATTTAACCAAAACCCTGCTTCAAATTTTACTCCGAAGCCGTACTGGACTTCAGAACTGTCACAAGCTGTGGCTCACCGTAGACTAGCTTTATCCAAATTTAGGCGTAACCCCTCTCCCCAAAATTATGATATTCTTAACAATCGGATAAATACGTCGCAGAAGTTAATTCGGCAGGCTAGGGGGGTGAACTGGCAAAATATTTGTTCTACAGTTGATCACAATACATCGTGTAGTGAAATGTGGCGCAGAATGAGATGGCTGAAAGGTTACCGTTCGCCTAGCCACTCAACAGTCCATGGTTACAAAAGTAAACAAATAAAATTTTGTCGAAACGTCCAGGTTACTTTTGTAACCATGGACGTTTTATGCGTCATTCGTCACTTGAAACGTGTTTATCGCTACAGTCCTTTGATAGTCGTACATTAGAGAAATACTAGATGTCGCTATATGAGATTTGTCATCCAGTAGAGTGAATTTCATCTATGGACCGGCAACATAAAATTTAGAAAAAAAAAAGAAAATGACAGTTCATCCGTGTTGTCTAGTGAACTATGTTTGTGTGTGGATCTCCAACTAAAATATGGTAAGTTTTCTGTTTTTATACCACATTTATGTTGTTATTTATATCAAATTAAACGTGAAGATATTTCCTTTACGAAATATGCATTACTACGCCAATTTCGAAACGTTTACATGGAATAATATAGCTGGAAAAGTTTTATGATGACCGCGCGGACATTGTTCGTTGGTTGTTGTTGATCCATTTTTCGAATTAGTTGTTTTTGTTAAATAAATGCTTAAATATAAGAGAATACTTTACTATTAGCACTATAACAGCTATTTACAAACGAAATATATTGAGATGGGGTCTACAAATTATTCAAACGCAACTCGTAATTCATGATTTTAGTGTTGGCTCGGGGACCTTTGGAGAAGTATTTGTTTTTTCTTGATAGAAAACTAAATACTTATATTTAGATATTGGTGTCATTTTGAAGGATATATTATGTACTATTATAATAAAAATAATTTTGCCTAGTAACTATTATACTTTTTTTGTAAAATACGAAATAAAAAATAAATACGATATTTTTTTGAAATCCCCGACTTTATTTTCTAATTAGAATTCAATATCTAATTAGCTTTTTGTTTGATTAATTTAGTTTTTTCCAATTAGAATTCGATATCTTATTAGCTTTCCGTGAGTATTTCTTATTAGAATATAGCTATAGTAGTTTTTCAGTCGTAATCGTTTTTGTGCAAAAAATTCGCAATGTCGTAAAAAAGAAAGTGAAATTTGACGCCCGGACAGTTGGGGAGATAATCGCCGCGCGGGTTGGACGGTTGAGTGGCTAGACATTTTGTGGACTCCCAAAGCGCCGCAAATCTTTTATATTCTCTAACACCAGATTATGTTTCTCCATCGACCCCTACGGTTCACCACAGTAACCCGATATTAGAATGTGAGATCTCTATTCAGGAGCTAGATAAATGTATCAAATCTAAGGATACATCTCCTGGATGCGATGACATATCTTATTCTATGATTAAGAATTTACCTGATGTGGGTAAGTCTGTTTTACTATTTTTGTATAATAAATTTTTAGATCTCAGTTTTGTTCCCTATCAGTGGCGTGACATTTGTATCGTACCAATTCCAAAACCTGGTCGTGACCCTAGTAACGTTTCTTCACTCAGACCGATATCTTTGCTGTCATGCATTTGCAAAATTTTCCATTATGTTTTATATCGAAGATTGGAATGGTTTCTGGAAAAGAGTAACACATTTTCTACGAACACGGTAGGCTTTCGGAGAGGTAGGTCGTGTTTAGATGGCTTAAGTTGCTTAATCTCCGCAATTCAAACCGGTTTTTCCGAGGGTTGTTCTACTATGGGTTGTTTTTTAGATATTAATAATGCCTATAATAATGTAAATAATACTGTTTTAATAAATGTTTTAGATAGCCTTCAAATAGGGTCACGCATCTGTAAATATTTGTGGAATTTTCTTCACAGAAGAGTACTAAAAATAAAATCAGGTACGGAAGTTGTTAGCAGATATTCGGGTAGTGGTTTGGCTCAGGGTGATCCGTTATCCCCGCTTTTATTTAATATAATAACATTGGACATTTGTAAACGGCTGCAAAACCATATTTGCATATCTCAGTATGCGGATGACTTTGCTTTATATGTGCAGTGTTCGTCTGTTAGTGAGGGCGAAGGCAAAATTCAGTCGGGTCTTGATCTAATCAACAACATGTTAACCCACGTAGGTTTAGAAATTTCTCCGGTTAAAAGTAAAATTTGTTTGTTTAGTAGGGGCTTTCGTAGACCTGTTATAGATGTCCGTTTAAACGGTACTTTATTAGACGTAGTAGATCATGTGAAATATTTGGGATTATGGCTAGATAGGGGTCTCCGTTGGAAGAAACATATAAATGAGGTTCGTGAGCGGGTACTTAAACTGATTAACATTTTTAAGGTTTTAGTTGGGCCCGGCTGGGGTGTTCATCCCAACCACTTAAGAAGGCTGTATATTTCACTTATCCGTAGTCGTATCGACTTTGGTAGCTTCTTACTCGACAATAGCGCTGACACACATTTAGCCAAACTGGATCGATTGCAAAACATTTGTCTGCGGTTAATAGGTGGATTTATCAAAAGCACTCCAATTCACGTAATGGAATCCGAATTGATATTGCCTCCTCTTTTTATTCGCCGCCGATATTTAGCTGGTAAGTTTTACTTAAAATCTAAGTGTTACGATTTCCCTTTAATAGGCATATTGGACAAACTTCAGGGTCTGTGTAATAATAATCCTTATTGGAGTAATAAGAAAAAACCTCTGCTAGTCATGTCTCACGATGTCCTAAAGCAAGAACATATGTACTGTAGTAATAAAATTGGCATGTTTTCCATGGATACTTGGGTCAGCAATATGGACTTATCACGTATTGTAAAGCCGAGTTTAGATTCGGTTGATAAACCTAAACATTGTTATAATACGCATAGTTTAAGATCTATTTGTTGTAAGTCTTTAAATGAAAATTATTCTGATTTTCATTGTGTGTATACGGATGGTTCTAGACATGAGAATTATTGTGGCGCAGCTTTTTTTGATTCGCAAGTTGGTACCTTTTTTAAATTCCGTATTACATCAAAAATTTCAATAATGCACTTGGAGTTAATTGCCATTGCTGAAGCTTTGGCCTACATCAAGTCTTTGGATGGAGTTCAGTTTGTAATTGTAGTTCACTGACTCGAAAAGTGCCCTTCTTCATCTGATGAAATGCACGAGTACTTCACCTTTCAGAGGGCTTCCACTGGCGTATAGTATCTTAAGAACCATCACTGAATTTGTTACCAAACATAAAACAATTGTATTGCAATGGATTCCCTCTCACGTTGGACTGGATGGTAATGAGATGGCTGATCGGTTGGCTAATGAAGCTGCGTCTGATGGAGAACTATATACTTGTCTTCCATGGCATACCGAGCTTTTACCCCTCGTTAGAGACAGATGTATTCAATCGTGGTCAGAATATTTTGATAAAAGATCTTTAACGAAGGGCATTTGGTACAGGACGATTCAACCATCTCTCCCACGTATGCTTTGGTTCAGCGAGGGCAGGATGAATAGGCAAGAAGTTGTGATGGCTTTGAGACTCCGATCCGGCCACGTTCCTCTTAATAGCTTTGCTTTCATGATGCGCAAAGTTGATTCACCCAACTGTACCGTCTGTGGAGTCATAGAATATGTGCATCACATTTTAACGGAATGTAGTCGTATTGGGGTCCCGAGACGTCAAGCCTTTGACACTAATTTTAATGTAGGCTTCTATAATAGTGTGCTGGCCTCACCATTGTCAGATGAGGCCAGAACTCTTTATCATATTATTATTATGGGTACAAGGTTACGGGTAGGCTAGTTTTTTTTTGTTATTGTATTCAATAATCGGGGTGGCATATTCTTTATAGAAAAAACCCTGTAAATAAATAAAGATTTAAAAAAAAGGCGGTTTTTTTTTTACTCAGTGTTGCCAATTTTTTTCCCGTGTCAATGTTTTTCTCACACTGATAGCGGTTCTGCAAACGACTAAAATAAACTATATTCGCAATTTTTTATATTATTTATTCCTATTACTGTCATTCGGTCGTCGTTTTGAGGATGAAATAAAACTTATCATGTCTTTGTTATAACATAATGTACTATAGATAATATAACATATAATTACTGGAAAAGTAAGTGAAGATATTTCCTTGATTGTTTGCTACACAATAATGGAATAATGGTTAATTTTACTATCCCTAAAGTAGGTTCACATGGAATATTTTTTTCAAAATCACGTTTTTCGATATTCACACTGGCGCTGTTCACTATATTTGTCATGCCGAACTATCATTCCAAATCAACGTTTGTATCCAAAGTGGTTTCGGCATTTAAAAATAATCATAAGTGCCACAGGCTTCTTGAAAATAATAAAACAGCTTGCCAGTATCGTGTTAATATAATATTTTCTCGAGTCAAAGCTTTACCAGTGAATTTTATTATTTTCAACAATTTAAATTAGACTAACCAAAACAAAATCACCAGCTACAAACAAATAGTCTGCCAGTTGCGGTGTCCATACCGACCAACCCGGGATTAGTGGAAATCTCAATAAGTTGACAACCCTGCTTTTCTACTATTTTTCCACTGGCCACAGATAACTAAAACGTGAAGACAATAACGTTTCGTTGTGTTTTTCAAATATGGTAGTTTTTGTTTTTGGTTTTTTGAGTTTTTGGTAGAAAGTGTTTTATAAAATGGTTTTTAATTTTTTAAGAAATCATTGTACTTTTTCATTTATAAGCAGTAGTAGACCATCAGTTGTCATCAAAACAATGTTATATTATTGTAAAATTATTCGCAAGCAAATAGTTCATATTTGATGAAACAAAACGCATATGTGAAAACGATTGGGTAAGATTTTGGTACCCTCCCTAGTCAATTTGGCAGAATTTGTTTCATTTTATTTACACAATTCCGATTAAGGGAACCGAAATCGACTGGAGTTTGTTTAAATTCGGAATTGCTATCAGAAATTAAATGTGTTCCGCAATTAGGCCGCAGGACTGGCTACTTGCCCTTGAGAATCTAGACATGCGGACGCGAGTCATGCCAAAGTGAAGTCAACAAAAAGAACGAAGCCACCTTAATTTTGGGTGGGAAATCATCAAATGACGCTCTAAGGTGGAGCGGAAGGGCGTGTCGGACTTTTACTGACTAAAACCCACCCGTGTTCCTTCAGTTGCCCATTTGGCAGGGCCACGGTAACTCTTTCGAACAAATCTCACGACCATGGTAGGAGCAGCCCTGTGTTGATCCCTTAATATAAAATAACAAATCATAGATGAGAATAAGATGTAAATAATTAAATCTACATAAATTAGTAGGTAATACGTTTTTACAGGTAGGACTAACTTTTTTTTAATATTAAGTTCTTTAAGTTTTTTGTATTGTAAGCAAAGTTTAAATTTTCAAGGGCAAGTAGCCAGTCCAGGTCTCGTAGTAAAGACAAAGTAAGCTAGTAGATATGTGTATTTTGTATAATATCGCTTGTCTTAAGATTGACGGCGAATTCTCCGTTGATAGAAAGGTCTGTAGTTTAAAGAGTTATAGGTTTATCGTCGTGTCGGTGAAACAATCTGTAGCTGGAAAGACCTGACGTCGAAAGTGCCGTAGACGAAAGGTTCTGTCGGCGAAATAACCGTAGGTGTAAGATTCTGCTGGTGAAACGGAAATAAATGAATCGTCCTGTCGACGAACAGTCCAATGGCGAATCGGTCGTAGGAGAACGGTTGCGGAATCATTTTTGTCCATTTCAATTAAACTGAACGTTCAAACGATACTTATTTTGGAACATTAAGAAAAAGGTATTGTGAATACTGATGTAATAAAATGATGTAATAGTTTTAATGGGCGTTTACCATTATTAATTTTTTTGTAGTTATGGTCTGATCCGTTATATCTTCTTTATTTATCAAATTATTTCCTTTATCAAGCTCATCTCTTTAATCTGCGATACTGAGCAGATTATCACATAGAAAATTAAATTAAATTGCATTACAGCGATTACCGATAAAGCAACCCAAATCTTTCATTTTCAATGGCCTGACCATTTTATGAAAAGTAAATAAAATAAAAACAATAGAAAATAAAGATTAGAAAATTAGAAATAGAAAATGAAAATAAAGATGCTGTCAGTGTCACACTATTGATTCGGTTTGAAATATTAAGATGATAGCTGAATGTCATTCTGTGCTAATTGACGTTACAAACTGTTGAGTTGTTGAAACTGTACGAACATATTTTCGATCTGACTGTATAAGTACTTTAAAAACGATGTTATTTGAGAGATATTTAAATGCCATTCAAATGTACATGGTAATTTAAAATTACTTGTTTAAGTTCTGATATTTATAAATTATTTCGGAGATAATTTTAATGAAGAAAACAACACAAATTAGAAATATTCGCAATATATAGTTAGTAGTTATTTAACGTCCTGAAAATTCAATTTATACTGCGGCATGATCCTCTATCTTTTCTTCAATAGGTCTTTCGTTGCTGGGGACCGTGGTCACTGGCCCTATATAAGCGGACAGTCAGGCTTCGTTGACTCGTGTTAGAAAGTAGCTAACACGACCTTCTGAAATAAATTTGAGGATGTGGCTTCTTTTAATTGGATTAATTCTTTATTTTTTCCAAAGTAGTGAGCAACAGAAAATAAATAGCTTTTATCAAGATTAATCTCTGTCAAATAATTGTTTTTTTACTTTGGTTCGTTAGGTATATTATTTGCAGTTATTACTTCCAAAGTGAAGTGTTGGTCGGAGTGGCCATGTCTAAAATTTGTGGAAATGTTAATAGTAAATGTTTATTGATTACGGTTTTTGGTAATATTGTCAGATTGACCGAGTGATGAATTATTCGAATCATTTTCATGATCACTGGCTACTGTTTTGATACAACGGTTAATTTTTAATTTCAATAGTTAAAAGTTAATCAATAGGAATGGCTTTTTCAATTATTTCTAAAATAATTGTTTTGTAAACTAAATTAAACCGATAAACGATTCATTATTTGTCAAAATTGTTAAAGTACTTAACCTGTTTCTATTACATTAGGGAGGTAAAGAAAAAAAAACAAATGGTTTCGATACATAGGTAGATAAGTTTTATTACGCTTAGAGAACCTGAAATGAGAATCAAACGAAAAGTAAAAAAAAAGTAAAGATTCGCTGGGCGATCGTTTACTTGGTGCTTGTCTATCTCACCAGCAGCGGGTGAATGGGACTTGCATGACGAGTAACCGATAAAATTATTTCCGCTGGTCGGTCATTTGCTTGGTGCAAGTCTATACCACTAGCAGCGGGTGGAGGGGACTTGGCACGTCTAGGCACTTGGCAAAATAAAAGGAGAAAAAACAAAAGGCGAAAAAACAAAAAAAGTACAATTGTAGGAAAAAGGTATATAATGTACTTCGACAGAGAAGTACTTGTCAGTATGGCCGTGATATATGTAATTATTATGTGTCTAATATTGAATTATTGAATTTTGTCATTGTGATTTTTATTATAAACTTTTTTTTTTTTTTGCTTTTGGCAATTGAGCCGATGTCGACTATTCTGCCAGTGTCACGTTTAGACGGTAGCGCAGCAGCGAGCCGTCGACTTTGCACTTTGTGGTAGGTTTACAGATTCTGTTAGTCGCTGAAAAAACGAGGACAAGCGTTAGAACATAGATATTCTACATTATTATATAAATAGGGTGATACACAGCACAAAGACATACAATACATATTATTTACATATTTATTACGCACCATTTAAAATTTCATATCATTATCGTTTAAAAAAGTTGTTAAAATTTTAATAATTTTGGGAGAGTATTGGCATAAAAAGGAATGGAAGTTAGTTGGGAGAGGAATGTTACACTTGGAAATTTCTTCATAGAGGTCGAAGGATTTGGTATTCAAGGAGCAGGAGAAAAATATATGGTCCAAAGTACCGTCCGCAAGACCGCATTCACAGAGGGAGCTGTCCCTAACATGGATCTTATTCAGAAACACTGGGCTACAACAATGTCCGAGTCGCAATCTGCAAAGCGTAGAAACAGTTCGTTTGCTCAATTTTGGGTACTTAAAAAACCAAGGCTTCCGCTGGATGTCAGGCTGTATGGATGAGTAGTAAATACCCTTGACTTTTGAAGTCTCATTCCACTTTTTTGTCCACGAGTCGAACAATTTGGGTTTGGCACCATTTCGCAAATCGTAGTTATGAGCTACGTAGTGCTTTCGATCAACCGGATTTGATGTATACTTTGCTAACGAATCAGCGCACTCGTTGCCAACAATCCCCGAATGACCAGGGATCCAGGCGATCTCGAAGTCCAAGCCGTTTTGGGAACAGTCAAACAACAAGCTCTTAATTTCTAAAATGATTTTACTGTGGATTTTACTATAAAGTTGATTTTGTTTTAGGGCCTGAATACTACTACGAGAATCCGAAAAAATGACTGCTTTTTTAATTTGATTAGATTTGATATAGTGTAAGGCTTCTAAAATGCCAATACACTCTCCTGTGAAAACTGATGTTTCAGGTGGACATTGAAAAAGTAAGGCAATTTTTGAATTTTGAAAGTATACTGCTACTCCTGTGCATTCTTTTGGTGATAGTTTTGATGCATCAGTAAAGAAAAAATTCCATCCTTCCCAGTAACGTTTGACGGCTAACTCGAAGTCGCGTCTAGCGTTTTGAGAATTCCTCGAGATGCCCAGTCCCAAAACGGCCTTTGGTTCGAAGTGGATCGTTTCATATGCAGCGGAAAAGACGGGGAGGATTGGATATTGACAAACAGGCGAGGAGAGGTTTTTAAGCTCTCTGTACCTATTTATCAATAGAGGAACTGTTTTATTTTTCCAATAAGGACTGTTATTGAAAGAAAGGTCTATTTGCTCTAAAATTGGGAGTAAAGGATGGGATGAAAGAGAGAATACTTTGGATAGGAAACGATCTGCCAAATACTGTCTTCTTAGGAATAAGGGTGGTTCTGCACATTCATTTTGAAGCGCATTTATGGGAGAGGATCTCATGGCACCAATAATCATTCTCAGGCATTTGGCCTGGATGCTATCTAGCCTCTTGAGTGCTTCTCTGTTGCAGGGCTCTACGAGAAAGCAACAGTAGTCCAAAGCGCTCCTGGTCAACGCATTATAGACCAGTTTGAGGGTATAGGGGTGAGCTCCCCACCACACCCCGGCCAAAGACTTAAGGATCGACATAGAGCGTTCACATTTTTTTACCGTGTTGTTAATGTGGTCAATCCCAGACAATCTCAAGTCCAGCGTTACTCCCAGAAACCTAGCCTTATCCTTAACTGGAATGATTTGTCCATCAATACTTATATCTACTTGGGGAACGGAACGTTTGCGGGTTAAAATGACCGCTGTACTCTTTGGAGCACTTAGAGATAACCCGTGATCAAGGAGCCATTGGTTTAGTGAGGATAAAGAGACATTCATTGATAGAGCGGCATCCTGGATGGAATTGCCAGTAACCAGTAAAGCAATATCGTCAGCATACTGAAGAATTTGGCAGTCATAATTTAGAGACGAGGCCAAATTCGCTGTATAGATATTATATAATGGGGGACTCAAAACAGATCCTTGAGGTAAGCCTCTCCATACTGTTCTTTGTTCAGAGTTGACCCCAGGGATTCTTAATTGGAGGGCGCGATTGGCAAAGATGCTACCAATAATACGACAAATCCTAGCCGGAATTCTCAGCTCGTGCAGCTTTTGCCTGAGAACAGGGAGGAGGACCGAATCATATGCAGCTGAGATGTCTAGGAAAACTGCCACCACAGACTCATTCCTGCTGAGGGCCAGCCGGACCGCTGACGTGAGGATACCTACACTATCAGCTGTGCCCAGACCTTTCCTGAAGCCGAACTGAGTCGCCGGAAGCAGCCTCCCACTCTCCACCAACCACTCTAAACGGTTCTTAATTAGATGCTCCAGTAGTTTGATGAGTATGGACGATAAAGCGATGGGTCTATATGACCAATGATCGTTAGGATCTTTGCCAGGTTTTAAAATCGGGATGACAACTTGAACCTTCCATTCTGAGGGAATATATCCGGAAGCAAAGCAAAAATTAGCCAAGTCCAAGTAGTATTGGTGGGTTTTTGGTCCAGCTTTGACAATAAAGGAGTACGGGAATCCATCCACCCCTGGGGCGGAGTCTTTAACATGAGATAGTATATTTTTTTACTCTTCCAAGCTAAATGATTTGTTCATTGGGTCACCAGTGTTGTCTACATCATCAATGCCAACACAATTATCCTCTACACCCGGAACATATGCTGGAGCGATTTTGGAGAAAAAGTGGTGTCCCAGTTCTTCTGAGAGGACTTTCGAAGAAGTATGAGCTAAACTACTCCTAAAAAGTTTTATTTTCCGCCATACCACTGAAATTGGAGTGGATGGACTCAGCGAAGAGCAATACCTTGACCAACCCTGTCGTTTTTTTTTCTTAAGAAATTTCCTAGACTTGGCCAATATTCGCTTGAAAGCGATGAGGTTATCCAGGTTCATATCACAGTTAACAGTCTCTTCAGCCTCATTCCTGGCCCTGACTATGTCAGTGCATTCCTTATCCCACCATGGCGGAGAAGGAATTTTGTCGGATTGCGGTTTTTTGGAAGGAAAACAGTCATCTGCTGTAGCAGAAACAGTGGAGGAAAAGGAAGAAAAACATTCCTGGGCATTATCCTCGTTGACTTTTGGGAGGGAAGATACTCTTAAGTCTAAAATTTTAGAATATAAATCCCAATCTCCTGAGTCAAGTCGGTATTTTAAAAGGGGAGAGGAGACTATTTTAGGAACATGTTTCGAAGGGAATTCAATCATGATGGGGTAGTGGTCACTTCCATAAGTCATATCCAAGCGACGCCAAAAGAGGAGGCTAGATATATTGGACGAACAGAAAGTCAAGTCAACACAACTAGTATTCTGCCCTGGTGCAGACCTGCGTGTGGCACTGCCGTCGTTAATGACACAGAGATCCAGATCGTCCAATATATCCAGCAAGCCAATGCCAAAGTTATCACAAGTATCTGATCCCCAACGATAATGATGACAGTTAAAATCACCCATGACAAGTATTGGGCCACTAACATTACATAACAAATTTCTTATTACTGAAAGATATTCGAGTTGTGGGTGCGCAATATAGAAACAAAAAATATTTATATCCTCAGTCTTAACAGCAACAACATTTATGTTGTCGCCAACAAAGGGTAGAGGAATCTGGGAAAATGATACTTTGCTATTGATGAGCAAAGCACATCCCCCATATCCATCAGGTCTGTCATTACGAACACTGCCAAAACAGGGCATCCTAAAATTACTTTCAGGTAAAAGCCATGTCTCAGCAATGCCACATACTGATGGTTTATACTTATTAATTAAAAATGAAAGATCAGGCTTTCTGGGAATAATACTCCTCACGTTCCACTGCAGGAATGTCAGGGGATGGAACATTGTGGATATAATTTAAGATTGAAGTCAATTTTAAGGCAACGTGGTCAGGTATTGATTGGGAAGGGTTTGTAAGAATAGTCATTAACATATTCGTTATTAATTCTAATATATTCTTTGAGCTGTCCTCTTGTCTATAAATCATTGGTTCAGCGGCTTCCGTTGGGAAGGCACAGCCGTTATTGGAGGGGGAAAATGAGTAATCTCTGGTAAGTGCTTCATGAGCTTGCTTATTATAGCCTGGAGAAAGGGGGGCACGGGGCTTAGGGTTGAGGAAGACCGTTTTACGGTATGACCTTTGGGTAGCAGGGATTGGGCTTGAGGACTGGGTTTGGGATTTATTTATTGTAACTTTGTTACGAGGAGAGTATTTCGAGACATCGGCATATGATCTGGAAACGTGTGGGAAAACCCGGCTTGCTTCTGCATATGAGATAGATTTTTCGGCCATCAGAGCTTTGATGCTCTTCTGCCGGCCCAATTCAGGACAAGCACTGTCATTTGCGAAATGATTCCCAGTACATGAAATGCAAAATCCTAACTCAGGGGCGGTTTCACATCCATCACCTGGATGGTCTCCACCACACTTGAAACAGCGTGGTTTGGATCTACACAGAGTACGAGTATGGCCAAACCGACAACAGTGGAAACATAGGATTGTTGGGTAAGTGTACCTCTCAACTGGAAGAGCTGAGTAGAAACAATACACCCGTTTAGGTAAGACTTGTCCGTCAAAAGTAATTACAACAGTTTGTGTAGGCCTCCACTCAGTCATACCAGAAGAGGCAACCTTACGGCTCATCCTCCTAGCCTTTACAACGGCACCACATCCTTCAGGAACCTTTATATTTGCAATTATTTCCTCTTCTGACCATTCAATAGGAATATCCCTAACAAGACCCATTCGTGTAATGTTGAATTGAGGGATGGAAGCAGTATAATTATGTTGGATTAACAAATTATTCATCAAAAAACTATTGGCATCCTGATGCGACTTAAATTCTACGGACACTTTATTTCTGCCTATGCGTTTGACTCCATCGAGGTGTATGTTACTGATGTTGTTTTTCGTCAAAAACATACCAAACTTCACCGGTTGTAGCACAGTGCCTGAAGTCTGACCATCGTTGAGGGAAACATGGACAATGTACGGCGCATTATCTCTGGCTGTATATGTAAGTCTGCCAATTATATTTCTCGGTACTTTGGGTGGAATATTTGGAGTGGTAGGGGGGGACATAGCGACCCTCTTCCGATTTGTCGTATCAGTTTCCATTTTGGGATCTTGCGTGAGTTTTTGGGTGTCATGGGGGAGGGTGACGGTCAAGACAGAGGGAAGATCAAAAGGTTCATCAGGGGGGTCGGGATCAGGAGGCTTTTTAGAGTTCATGACGGCGAATTGTGTTTAAAAAAGAGGACAATAACAAATAAAACTAACCTTATACACAGAACACAAACACAAGGAATAGTCTCGATCAAGTTTCAGACAGTTAAAATCCACTAGAAATCGAAAAAATTCGTAGAACTGACAAAAGCACGTGTTTAGCCTTCACCACTACCAACGAAAGTCTATTATAAACTTAGTTTTCTATCTGTCAAACACTGATTTGACTCAGCTGTCAGTTTGAGTCATACTTGTTTGTTAACGGGTATAAAAAGCTAGAGCCACAGTGAAACAGTCACTTGCTTGGCATATGTTCAGTTGGCTAGTTCTAGTGCTGTCGTTGTGTAGAAGGATCGACCAGAGGTCACGTAAGTTAAGTAATTGATGTTATATCCTAATTGTTGCCTATTATGACAATGTTGTTGTACTGTTTATAGTGTTGCCAATACTGCTAATGTTTTAAATCATATAAATGGAATATTCATATTCTTTTCCTAGATATTATTGTTATATTTTGATTATATTGAAATTATTCCGAGTTCGCTTGGACAATAGTCCAAGAGATAGAATTAATGTATTTAAGATATATATATATATATATATAAGGTTTGACGCCAGTGTATACGAATGTGTTTTCGCAAATTATTCTTCTGAGTAAAACAACGTCGACAAAAATTACACTTGTGTTTTTCACCAGTATGTGTACGCATATAGCTTTGTAAATTACCTTTTCATTTATAACTATGCTGACAGACTTCACACCTATAATGTTTTTCACCAGTGTGTATTAAAACGTGCCTTGTTAAAGAACTCTTTTGAGTAAAATAATTATCAAATACTTCACAATTGTAAGGTTTTACACCAGTGAGTGTACGCATATGGCTTTGTAAATGACACTTTTGTTTAAAAATATGCTGACAGACTTCTCACTTGTAAGGTTTTACGCCAGTGTGTATTAAAACATGCTGTGTTAAATTTTTCTTTTCACTAAAACAATGATCACATTCTTCAGACCTCTAAGGTTTTTCACCAGTGTGCTTTAAAACATGTTGTGTTAAAGAACTCTTTTTGCTAAAACAACGATCACATACTTCACACTTGTACGGTTTTTCACCAGTGTGTATTAAAACATGGCGTGTTAAATCACCCTTTTGAGTAAAACAACGATCACATACTTTACACTTGTAAGGTTTTTCACCAGTGTGTATTAAAACATGCCGTTTTAAATTATTCATTTGTCTAAAACAATGATCACATACTTTACACTTGTAAGGTTTTTCACCAGTGTGTATTAAAACATGCCGTTTTAAATTATTCATTTGTCTAAAACGACGATCACATACTTCACACTTGTAGGGTTTTACACCAGTATGTGTACGCATATGGCTTTGTAATTGACACTTTTGTTTAAAACTATGCTGACAGACTTCACACTTGTAAGGTTTTACGCCAGTGTGTATTAATACATGCTGTGTTAAACCACCCCTTTGACAAAAACAACGATCACATACTTTACATTTGTAAGGTTTTTCACCAGTGTGTGAACGCATATGGATTATTAATTTACTCTTGTTATTAAAAAAACGATCACATACATCACACATGTAAATTTTATCACCGGTGCATATGCGAATATATTTTGATAAATCATATTTTCGATTAAAACTGCATTTAGACTTGCAAAGTGTTTCACAAGTGTGTGTACGCTGATCACATTTATAAGGCTCTTTGAAATTATCATCAGGTTTAGACGTGTATTTTTGAGTTGTACAGTTAACTGTCGAGCCTGATTTTTCTTTTTTTGTTTGCTTGGTTGTTATTGGATCCTCTAGGTTTGTTCTCTGTGTGTCTTGTTTCTGTTTCTTCTCTACGGTCACCCCTGCAATTATAAATCTGTTAAGTACAATGTAGGTCGAAGGTTGACATGCACACGAATAAAAATAACGATGCGAAGCGTTAAGATTTACACTAAGATCGAAAAGTCCTCCTTTTGTGTAATAACTGGTTATGAACAGAATTGTACTTAGAACAGACCATATTTTCTCAAAAAACAAACAAACCCTGTTTTAGGAAATTATTAACACAATCATTCATATTTACAAGGATTCAACTTTGTATCAATTAGATGAACAATGTTATTTAAGCAACCATTATTATTGCGTTATATTAATAATATTAAAACGAAACTATTGAGGATACCATTACGACGGACGATATTGAAAGGGAGCGTAGAGCATTGGCTGCCCGAGGTAACATGCTGGCCCGAAGATTCGCTCGGTGTAGCAAGCTGGTAAAGGTGACTCTTTTTAAGGCATATTGCCAGAGCTTTTACACAGGGAATCTTTGGGTCAACTATACCAAAAGGACGCTGAATGACCTACGCGTCCAGTATAATAATATTTTTAGGATGCTGTTGAGACTGCCACGATGGTGCAGCGCTTCTACGATGTTTGCACAAAACCGAACTGACGGTTTCCATGCCGTCATTCGCAAGAAAACCGCGTCGCTGTTGTCAAGGTTGCGGGTAAAATCGGTGGCGGAGAGTATTGACTCACCGATTATTAAAAGTTTTGTGAGAAGGATAATCACCAAACATTAATTTGGGGATGTCCTTTTCACAATACTGTAAACTGTATTGTATTGTATTTGTAGAATAATAAAAATTGAAGTGTCTGTTTGTAATGTAATGTAATAAATTCTATGTTGTTTTGAATTTTGTTTTACCCACTAACACTAGTATTAAGTTGTAATGTTGTTTACTAACACGATGGATTATTGTTGTCCGAAAAATAAAGAATATAATAATATATTAACTTGAAGTGTGCAATCTACAGTTTAATATACCCACAAACACCCCAGAAATTTTCAACTGAATCCATCGGGCCGTTTTTTTTTCTTTTGATCAAAATTTTGAAAAATATTCCATAATCACTTGATTGGTCTCAAATGCTCATAATTTTTTACAAAATTAAAAAAAACTTTTTTCACTTTATTTACATTTTTCTCGATAAAAATGTTTAAATCAATGAAATAACCATTTTTTTTGAGTTATCGCTGGAAATTTAAAATTCAATCATCGGCGACATCACATAGCTGCAACACCCAGCAATGAGTCCAGACCTGAACCTAATCGAACATGCAAGTTCAGCAAGTTAATTCAACGAATAAAAAAAATCAAAGTCGAGGTAAAAAACCGAAAACATTTAGATTTTTTTTTTGCACCGTATTCTTTAGGGTTGAGCAATACACGTGGCTTTGAAAATTTTTTGATCATGAAATCTCAAAACTCGGTCTTCAACCAGTGCGTCCTGCCCGTAATGACATACGGTGCCGAAACGTGGACACTGACAGTTGGGCTGGTCCACAAATTCAAGATCGCTCAGCGCGCTATGGAGCGGGCTATGCTCGGAGTCTCTTTGAAGGATAAAATCAGAAACGAAATTATCCGGAAAGGAACTGGAGTTACCGACATAGCTCGCAGAGTAAGCAAGCTGAAGTGGCAGTGGGCTGGCCATATCTGTCGAAGGACCGATGGCCGGTGGAGCAGACGAGTTCTGGAGTGGAAACCGCGTACCGGCAAGCGTAGTGTGGAACGCCCCCCAGCTAGATGGACCGACGACCTTAGGAAAGTGGCTGGGGCGGATGCGGAAGGCGGAGGACAGGGTGCTGTGGCGCAACATGGGAAAGCCCTTTGTCCAGCAGTGGACTGTGATAGGCTGAGTTGCCCCCGTAGCCACGCCCCCGCGGCCATCGATCGCAAGCACATAAATCGGGTCAATTTATTAGTGTGATTGATGGCGCCGGCGAGTGCATACGGTTGCAAATTCGCGATAGGTCGCGATAGGTACTTACTACCTAGTTGTAAAGATGACGGACCAATACTCCAATGTGGAGTTGGTGGAGATGGTCCGCTTGTATGCCATCAGTGGAGACAATGTATCTCGAGCCATCGAAATGTTCGCGGAGTTATTCCCCAATCGGCAACGTCCCTCACACAGGGTAATGCTGGCTGCTACTGGCAGAGACTGCACGATTATCGGCAGTTCGACGTACCCCAGCATGCTGAAGCTCGCGGCAATGAAGGCCTGCTTGTCGCCTTGCAGGAAGGTATCCTGGAATTGTTCCGGCGAGAGCCACGGGCAAGCACGCGGGAGGCTGGTCGACGGTTTAGAGTGCACCATTCCACAGTATTGGCGGCTACTGCACAAAGAAATGCAGCATCCTTTTCACTACCGCAAAGTACAGGATCTCCACCAACTTGATAACGCCGCGCGAGTTACGTTTTGTCGCTGGTTGCTGGAACACGAAGACGCCAACATCCTGTGGACGGACGAGTGTATATTTACTCGAGTTGGCGTGTACAATGTTCATAACGAACACTGGTAGGCTCACTGCGAGCACAACCCGCACGTGACTCCGAGGCATTCTTATCAAGTGAGATTCAGCTTAAATGTGTGGGCTGGCATATAGCAGACCAATTGCTTGGACCCCATTTTATCGATGGTCACCTCACTAGTGCCACATATCTGGAGATGTTGCAACACGTCGTCGAGGAGATGTTGAATGAAGTTCCCCTGGCGGTGTATCGCAACATGTACTTCCAGCAGGACGGTGCACCTCTTCACTACGGTCGGCAAGTACGTGAGTACTTTGACAGGTTTGGCACCCGCTAGATTGGCCGCGGTGGTCCAGTGGCCTGGCCTCCACGTTCTCCGGACCTCACGCCCCTGGACTTTTATTTGTGGGGAGACGTTAAAAGATTGGTGTACACACTTACAGACGAAATCACCAGTGATACCCAACTACGTGCAAAAGTGATCAGTGCTTTCGACACAATAAAAACGAATGTGTTTGTGTTACGTAAGCTGAAGGAAAATCAGCAACGTCGTGCTAGACTGTGCCTGGAGTGTGACGGTGGAAAATTTGAACAATACCTCCACGTAACATAAGTAGGTGATTTATTTATTTGTACATAGACAATAATTTGTAAATACGATGTTAGCTAAATCAACTAGATTAGTGTAAATAATTTGATTTAAAATTTTTAACTACACCAAAAATACCTTTCAGACAAAATAAATCACTTAAAATCACTAACACATGGGTTATACCTACCTACTTAACTAGCACAAATTATCTTGAGGTATTTTTGTCGGTCCTCAGCCCGTTAAAAAGTAGGAAGGAAAATTTTAAATCAACCAATTTAATCTACAAATAAAAGCGAAAACCATCCTTGCACTGTCTGATCCGACCGGAATAAGCAACTCTGGAGAAGTAATATAATCATGTGATATCGCAGAAGTTAGGTGTATTATTCAACACTAGGTTTTGCCAGCGGCTTCGCCCGCGTGGAAGTCGGAAAAGATCCCGCGGGAACATACTACCGGAATAAAAAGTACCCTATGTGTTAATCCAGGTAACTGTGTTCCGAATTTAATAGGATAGATATATACTATTGAGGACTTTTTTGTAGATCTTCTAGACTCGACTCTGTGTTTCGGAGCGGCAAGACGTGTGTTCTAAAGTTTTTATTTTAAATAGGCAATTTTAATATCTATTATACGAGTTTGAATTCTATCAAAACAAAAATAAGCTTTACACTGAGAAAAATGTCATTTTGGCATAATCTTAAAATATCGTGACGTTGGTTTAAAATAGATGCGTTGTCTTATAATATGTTGATAATAAGTAAATATTACGCTAGAACTGAAATGTGTTAAGATGGAATCGAATTTTTTGGGTAAATAATGCAATATTATGATACTTGTCATCGTAAAAATTTGTAATTATGAAATAACATTGTCTTCTTCAAATAATAACACAATGTAATAGAAAATGGTCCACTGTCCCATAAATTAGTATGATAATTATAAATAAGATTCTAATTAAAAAACACAATGACAGTCACCGTAATATAAATAGATTTCATAGTTTAATATGAAGAAGTATCTCTAAAAATACGATGACCTCCCCCTAATGTACTATATTAAATTATAATGCTTTAAACTTATATTTTTAAAGTAAGCATCATTTTTTAATATTACAGTCATATTATTTTATGTGAATCCTATGATAATACGATTAAATAATCTCATATTTTTAGAGTAAGCATCAAAGTTCAATAATATAGTCATATTATTTTATGTGTATCCTACTAAATTATTATTACAGAGACCCATTTATGAGTAGCATTTGAATGATGTCCTACAAATTTAAGGTGACGGCATTATATAATGAGGTCTCCCTCTCTCACTTCATTCCGCCGCCGCGCCATTTCGGTCGGCCATTTGTATTTCACCGCTACAGCCGGCAAGTCACGACTCACGACTCGTTTAATTAATAGCAATAACAATTCCATTAGTGCCAGTGAACGTGTTTGATCAGTGCAAAAATGGATATGGCTACGCGTGATCTTTTGAAGAAGTGGAATTTGGAACGCTACATCGATCGTTTTGAAAGTAAGTTGACAAACCTACCTAGTAAGTTGCTAGCATGAGCTCACACATTACATTCACACATTCTAATTTCTAGCAAGAATAGGGTCAGAGTGTCGTCTTAGAGGCACTATGAAAATATACTTAAAAAAATTTCGCGACCAATTTCAAGGTCACAGTTCTAACATAACCTTACCTATGGATCCCTTCGACATCGTTTTTACGACAAACGGTTGGTCGGAGACAAAAAACACCCAGACACTTTTAGCTTTTCTAGGTGTTACATACTATAGAATCGAGAAAATAAACGATTTGCGAAAATAACACTTTTTTGGCCGCTGTACACTCCAACCAAGAATAGTCTTGTCGTATGGTACCTACCCACCTACCTAGATATACGTTCATATTTATATTATACACTAGATTCGATGTGCAACTGCAACCCAAAAGAAAACAAATAGGTAGAGTGCGTCTAAACTAAAATGACGCGCCCCACTACCGCATTTACCGTAGTGTACGTATACAAATTTAAGTAGTGGGGCGCGTCATTTCAGCTTAGACGAGCTCTACCAACCTACATTTTATAAAGTCGATGCGACGTAGTGCATTTCACAGCTGCAATCAGGGCGCTGTTAAATTTACCTTTTTTTCAGCTGAAAGAATTGATATCGCAACAATGCAGATGCTTAGTAAACAAGACATACATAGTATGTTCCCTCAAATAGGGGACAGACTCCGGTTTGAAGCAGCTCTGGCCATGTTAAAAAGCGACCAACCAAAAGATATGGTTTGTTTTCATGTTAAATTGTATTTCAAAAAAGTAAATTTTGTTTTAAACTTTTTGCTTACACATGCCCTGCGTCGCTTAAATGCACATTCTCCTACTTGCATGTAGGTAGGTAGGTACCTACTTATTAACTTTTATTATTTTAAAGTCTTCTTAAGATACCTAACAATTTAACCGGTGCAGTATTTATTTAAAAAGTGGAATAAAATCATAACTTTTCATCAGTCTTGTTAGTTTACCAACTAAGTACATTATTATTACCTTTTTAAATTTCTTGTTAAATTTCAGGATAACTCCTACAATTCATCACTCTTTGAAGAGGTCCTGAGGAATGACTTGTTAACTAGTCTACCTTGTAACTTAGAGCCTCTGCCACCGTGTGAAGGACTGCAAAGCTCAATCCTCAACCAAGACTGCGAAGCAGGACTTAACCAGGAAAATTTGGTAAGTTCTGCAAAATTGTAGAAAAGTACTCGTACTTACTGTTTTTTGGTTCAAGAGCAATATGTATTAATTTGTAATTACATCCATACTAATATTATAAATGCGAAAGTAAGTTTGTCTGTCTATCTGTCGGCTGGGGCAGGACCTTTTCACATTTTCATACCTAAGACACTGAACCGATGCAAAATTTGGTATAGACATTCTTTGAGACCAGGATCAGTCCTGATCTTGATCGATTAGTTTTTATCAGGGCCGGATCAAGGGACGAGGGCAGGACCGTTCACACCTGCAATGCTGAACCGATTACTAGTAAAAAAATATAACACTTCCCTTGAGTTATCTCCGGCTAGGGCTAGCTATAGCCTGTTAGTTAACGGTCGCACTCGGACACATTTAGTGATTATTTCAACGATTATTGAGGTTAATTGACCGTACATACTCATATTATCACACCTTTTTGTTACATGTACTATTATAACATTGTCTCAAAGTAAATATTATTTTAGGATGGTGACATACTGGTGATACCACTGGACTCATCGTCGTCAGTGGGTGAAGCAGTTAGACAAGAGTCCACCGGGAGCAATTTAGTAAGTTATTGCCTATTATCCTGTACTTTTGATAAGGAATTTAAATTGACATTCAATATTGTTAACCCCCGGCGTAAACAGATAAGTTTAACGTCTGTACCTGTCCTGTCCTGTATGTGTGTACGGACGGCCGTTTAGGAGCTATACTATATGTCACAAAGATCAGTAATATATTTGGAGTTGGTGACAGCTATAACTAACAACTAAATGCATGATGCCTAGACTGGCACCGACTCCAACTGATCATTATACTGAATGGAAGGTAGGTATTGAACCTGTATTTTCAACATTTTAGTGACATTTTTTTTTAACTTTTACCTTGCATATTTAGTTTGTAATGCCATACTTATACTATTTGTGTTTCAGGTGAATACCATACTGAATTCATCAGTCGAGGGAAAACAAATAATAGCAATTGGGCAGAATACGGGCACCTTACCCTGAAACGTGCGTGGGCGTTTATGCAAGCTGCTTATGGAGAAGCTCATTACGGCCGAAAACCCGGTACTTCTGACAGATTCGCAGCTGCTTGCTCTATCCTACGACATTGGCAGATTATTTAAAGAGGAGTCACCACCCCTATACTACGCGCCGTACCTGCCGGCTGATGCTTACCAGGCTAAGCGCAATATCTCTGGCTGGTTAGTCACCGCCAGAAGGGCTCGACGGCAGCATTTAGTTTCGTTGGGCCTTATTGAAAAGCCCAAGTCACGTTCTCGCTCCAAGTCCAGTCCTAGGCTAGACACCCCTCCACTCGCTGGAATCGACCTGACCGGACTTAAAGAAGGTAACTCCTTTTCAAGAAATTTTATGTTTTCAGATTGAATTAAATTATCAAGAACAAAATTATTGAGAAAAATATCTGAATTAGTATAAATTTTCGTTACAAATTACAAAATATCTGAATCTAAGAACCGTTATTGTCATTGTACTAATTATTAATCGTTTTAATTTTTGTGTGCAGGTGAAGTGGAGGACGTAGCGTCAGCATTAGAGCAGCTGTCAAGTCCTTCAGCTGGTCCGTGGCAGGAGGTCAGTGCCCTGTGGCGGGAGACGGTGCGAGCTCGCCTCCGGTACTTGTACTACGAGGAAGGGACATTACAGGAGTACTTCAATAAGTATCCTATCCTGAAGTCAAGTGATGGATGGCGACTCCTGACTCATGACTACGAAGCACTGTTCCCTGATAAATCCGGGGGCCTCGACGCCTTGGATGCTTCATCGGAAAACATACTAAAAGCTGCTCAGCAGAAGCTTAACACCACAAAGGACTCGTTTCTTCGTCGAAAAATAGCTGATACATTGGCAATTTGTGACGGTAAGGAAATGATTCTGTTATATAGTTCTAGGTGCTCGACCTCCCTGGGTCGGTGAACCCGTTATAAAATATATAGACAAAAAAGAATTTAAAAATTATCTAACATGGTGCAGTCGTTCAGAAGTAACGGGCGGGCGGACACACATTTCGGCAATTCATTTTTACTTATATAGATAGATTTTATTTTGTTCTGATACTTTTCCCTATTTGCTCAGTTAATGATGATGTGTTGTGTCAAATATACTATTATTATTTTCTTTCCAGATGAACAACCGGAGACAAAATTAATAGCAGCGATATTGCTACTCGGCTGTCTCTTTAATATTCCTCCTGCCCGTCGATCTAGAAAAGACTGGCAAGCTTCACGAGCGGAGATATTGGATGGATTTGTGACCATCGTGGATGATGACGCAGACGTGCAAGTGGTAATTGAGGAGCGTCGCCAAAAGCTTCAAAACCTAGGTATTAGCCTCCAACCATTTATAATTTGGTGCCGCCAGTCAGGTGTCTCCTTCACAGTATGTGACAATACGTTTTACAAGTTCACAACACTAACTGAGGCTGTTGATGTGACTTTTAAAATATTTCATGCTACTGCGGCTAAATATCCTACTGAAAGCTATAACATTTGGCTTATTATCCAAATTGGTTTTTACAAAGTCAAAACATCGTACGATCGTATGTCACAATCTGTGAAGGAGATATTAGTTACTCTCGGAGTCACAATTTAAATTAAGATGAAGTGTCACAGTTGTAAAAGGACTTTTCCCACGTTTTCTTCACTTATTACCCACATAAGGAAAGAATGTGAAAAAATTGATATTACTGGAGTTTATAAATGTGGTGAAGACGCATGCTACCGGTATTTCACGAACGTTAGACAATTTAGAAAACATGTTAACTTAAAACATTTGAATAAAGTAAACACTCGTTATTTGCCATCCACCTCAAACGAGGCTTGCGTAGTTCCTATGTGTGAAACAGAGACTACCAAAGTAGCAACTGAGCACATATACATTGAAGCTGATAGTGAACCGGAAGTCCTTGATAATGCTGATAGTATTATTCATAAAGAAGTTTTGAAATTTATTTTAACGCTCTATGTAAATCCCTCTGTATCTCGATCGTCTGTACAAGCTATGGTTAGTCATTTGCAAACCCTTCTTGACAATATCGCACCGTCTTTAATGTCCGTATTCGGCCCTGTGCTAGCTGATGAGGAAAGCATGTCTGGAAGCGAAATTAATAAACGACTTCATAAGTTCAACACAGCTTTGAAGGGCATCTTTTTTCCGTTTCGTTCAGAATATTTGAGATTCCGAGAATTGAATTTATTAGGTTCTTTTATACCACCACATGAAGTAATCGTTGGTTATTGTCCTGACATTTCACAAAGGAGTAACACTTTAACATTACACACCAAGCCACGTACAATGCAAGTAATTCAACTTCGCCAGGTTTTGAAGAATTTTTTTTCCATTGACACTATTTGGAAAGATGTAACGGATTATTTGAACCACCTAAGGGGTAATTTAATAATCCGTGAAGAAAATCCGATGAGGCCAATGTGTCTAGAAAATGTAATGCAGGGATCTGTATGGCTGGCAATGTGTACACCGCAGGCGTCGGACATTATTCTTCCTTTAGTAGTATACTATGATGATTTTGAAATTGGAAATCCTTTGGGGAGCCACGCTGGGGTGCATAAGCTTGGTGGTGTATACGTTTCCTTGCCAGCACTCCCACCACATTTATTTTCATTGTTGAATAACATTTTGCTGTTAGCTATTTGCCATTCTGCTGACAAAACTAAATATGGAAACAAAGCTATTTTTGACCCTGTTATTGAGGAATTGAATTACTTGCAAAACAAAGGAATTTTTATAGAAAATAAGTTTTTTAAAGGAACCGTAAAATTGAAGGTTGTTGCTATAACTGGCGATAATTTAGGCCTGAATTCAATTCTCGGGTTTACTGAAAGTTTTTCAGCTAACAAGTGTTGCAGAATCTGTAACATTGACAAGAAAGGTTTGCAAACTGCTCTATATGAAAACAGTAACTTGCTTAGAAATATGACTTCATACCACGCTCAATTGCAAGAAAACGATACACCTAACACGGGCATTAAAGAATCATGCTGTTGGCTTAAGGTGACAGGATTTGATTTATTTCAAAATGTAGCAGTAGACCCAATGCATGATATATTAGAAGGTGTAGCTCGTTATGTAATGACCTTTGTCATAAACCACTTCCTTGCCGAAGGTCTTTTAAAGATCTCAGTATTGCAACAAAGAATAATTTCATTTGATTATGGACCAGATAGGAATTCAAAACCAAGTAATTGTTTAGTTGTCCAAGGTTCGAAAGTAAAATTGAAAACTTCAGCATCAGAAATGCTTACCCTTATTAGATACTTCAGCCTAATAGCCGGGTTTTACATTCCTTTAGAAAATAAAGTATGGAAATTATACATAATGTTGCGGCAAATCACCGACAGGTTATTAAGTCATAGGGTCTTCAGTGACACCAATATTCAACTCCGGGTTATAATAGCAGAATTTAATCAATTGTACACGGAGCTAACAAAATCACCCCTGCAGCCAAAGTTTCATTTTCTGACTCATTATCCTACCATGCTAATGAAGTTCGGCCCCGTACGTAACATGTGGGCTATGCGTTTTGAAGCCAAGCACAGGGTATCTAAGTTAGTGGCTAGATCATCTTTTAATCGAGTCAATGTTTGCAAGACTCTAGCAATAAAATGTCAACTTATGCTCAATGACTTGTTTGTGAAAAATACAATACCTACAACAAAAATACTAGGAAAAAAATCTGCATTAAATTCAGGAGACACTGTCAAGTTTTCTCTCGGCACTGGCGTTGTCCTCAAATATTCGGTTACTTCCGCTACAATAGCTGGTGTTATATGGCAGCGGAACTCAATTGTTACTGTAGATATAGATGATGAACAATTCTTACCCACTTTTGGCCAAATTGATGCAATTTTGGTGACAGATACTGAAGAGGTTTTTTTCCGTTGCTGTATGTTTGAAACTATTGAATTTAATTCTCATTACAATTCTTATGAAGTTAAACGTGGTAATGATTATCTGTGCTTTCCTTGCCAAAATGCCGTTTCTCCGTGTCCTAACACGCTCACTCTAATGCGAGGTAACACGTCATATATTACAAGTAGATGGTACCTAGAGTAAAAATTTCAAAATTCTGTAGGTATTCTAACGGCTTACTGTCGCTGCTATAATACCTTGAAAATGCGCAAACGAGTTAACTCGTTTGCTCATTTTTAAGGTGTTTTTATTTTGAATCCAGTAATATCAATTTTTTTTGGAAACGTTTACATAATTATTAATTATGTACTTATACCGTACGCGGCGTTGCTAGTTTGAGGCACTGCAGAGTCCAAGGGCAGTTATTTTTTTATAGCAGAGTGCGCTCAACTAGTAATCTACCCTTAGTTACGGTATTTATCGGATATCCCTTTAGGATATCCTATAAAGACGGCCCGATAACGGTGTCTGCATAAAGTAATGGTATGAGCCAGCACCAATAGCTGGTTTAAGGTGAACGCACACTTATCAGAGCCGAAGGAGGCGAAGGAATCAAATTTTAGAATTACTTAAATGAAGTCCAATGTAACTTCGCACACTTATCCGCACCGAATCGTACGACCTTATTCGTCCGATTCGGTAAGTGTGCGAGGTTCCATAGGATTTCATACAAGTAATTCTAAAATTCGATTCTTTCGCCTCCTTCGGCTCTGAAAAGTGTGCGTTCACCTTTAGTAATAGATTTTAAAGTAAAGTATTTGTATGAGGGATAGATTAGTCTCATCGGAGTGTTTATAGTAGCACTTTACTTGAAAATAGATATTTACTATAATAATATAACCAATTTATTGTATGCAGCTTTAAGGTGAAAGCGTCAGGGTAGCCCGCGAAATTCAAATTTTCTTACGTTTTTTGCAATTTGCAGGCCAGTGCTAGGTTTTGATTGAAATGTTAGACGCGGGTGTAAGACGTATGTAGTACAACTTATGTACTTACACCCGCGTGCAACATTTAATTAACATACAACCTAGCACTGGCCTGCAAATTGCAAAAAACGGCTACCCTGAAGCAATCACCTTAAGGGCAAAAATGTTTTAGTTATAGGTACATTAATGTAAAGTTTGTTATTTTTTGTAAATTAAATTTCTACTCGTCTCAACCTTTATTTTAATTTGTAAAAACTAGAATTATTGAACATAATGTATATAATGATTCTTTATAATGACCGACAAATAGATACTGTAATCATTAAGGCGAGGATGTTTCTAAACAAAACAGTCTTCTTTTATACTGAATATAAATGTTTAGAGTATATAATAATTATTCATTCATACTATGGAAATAAAAATACCATTCAATTTTCTGTTTTATTTATACATACATCCCTTTTCACCTTCTTACCATTCTTGCCAAGGTACTTTTTTCTATTTTTTTTACTTACTCTCCATTTTTTTAAGGTTCAAGTTTAGGGTTCTTCAGTTTTTTTTAATGTTGAGCTCACACCTAATAATATTTAAAAGGAAAGAACCAATATTGGATACTTAAAAATAAGGGGATCATGTAAGTCCAGTGGCGCCCTCAATTATAGGAGGATTGTGATTTCTAATAATCCAAACAATTTCTGTGTAATCCACCAGTATTTAGTTGTAGTCCTACTGATGGAGAATGAGTAGAACTACAACTAATCACTGGTGTATTATAGAGATATTAATTGGTTTATTAAAAAACACAATCCTCCTATTGAGGGCGACCTCCGTAAGATAATAGGCTATAACCAGAGATATGAAGAAATAGTAGGAAAAGTAAGAGGACCTAACCTAAAATACGAGGAGGTTACCGAAAAATAGTAGGAAAAATAATAGGATATAACTGGATATATGAGGAAGGCACCGAAAAATAGTAGGAAAAATTGTATGACATAACTGAATATGTGAGGAAGTCACCGAAAAATAGTAGGAAAAATAATAGGATATAACTGGATATATGAGGAAGGCACCGAAAAATAGTAGGAAAAATTGTATGATATAACTGAATATGTGAGGAAGTCACCGAAAAATAGTAGGAAAAATAATAGGATATAACTGGATATATAAGGAAGGCACCGAAAAATAGTTGGAAAAATTGTATGACATAACTGAATATGTGAGGAAGTCACCGAAAAATAGTAGGAAAACTAATAGGATATAACTGGATATATGAGGAAGGCATCGAAAAATAGTAGGTAACTAAAACTAAATCCATGGTGACACATCATCTTAAATACTGTTATCATCAACATCAGTATTATCATCGTTCTTTTTGGTGAATCACTATGCTCCGTCCTTTGAGTGAATTCATCATACTTTAAGCTGAATTCACCTCTTTTATGATTGTCAGTTTTCTCAGTGTAGTTGTGAGTGAAAGTGTGTACTCCAGTTATTATCTCTCAGTACTCAGCTGCTCAGCGTAGCTTAGCGCCTGAGCGCCCCTCACACCCGCGAGTAAAGGAGACCGCTGCGATTTTTTGACTCGCTCGCTCATTGCAAGTCATCGTATACGAATAAGGATGATGACATTGCGATCACCGAAAAGCGGAAAGCAAATGAGCGACAGCGGAGGTGGTTCAACACCGGATTTACGGATCTTGGAACTAAATGTAACGCAAAAAAAAAAGAAAGTACTCTGAATGCGAATACGATATCAAATCGGATTTAGCGGAATTTAAGCATGAAATAATGTCTTTTTTCCAAGATTTTAGCAAGTCGCGAAATGAAAATTTCACAAAAATTCATCAATACATAACTGAACTAAAAGACGAAATTAAAAGTGTTAAAAATGTGTCGGTAAGTTTAATATCGGAACAAAGCAACATTAAACAGGAACTACATAACGTGAAATCACTAAATTCCTCATTACAAGAGAAATTGCGCAATCTTGAAGAAAACTTTGCGTCATTAACAACTAAAATAAAAACCCCAACATTACAATCAAAATCGCTCCCGCCTACTAGTGAAGACACACTGCTCGAATTACGCGAGCGCCAGCGCCGCGAGAAAAATATCATAATGGTGGGTATTAGGGCTTCCAAAATTACGGAAATGTCAATTACGTAACTAATTACGCAACTTTTTTCTCCAATTCCGTAATTCCGTAATTACGTAATTTTTCCTATTTTTTTTTAAATTGATTATGAATTTTTGTAAATATTGTAGATAGAGTATCTACAATTTTTACAGTTATCTTTTACTATCTCAAATTCAAGGATGTATCAAAATAAACACAATATTTAAACAAAAAAATATTTATTTATTTTATTTTTAATTTTTAGAAAGCTTACAGACTAATAACATTATAGTAACAAGAATATATAACTAAATTGCTAATAACAAGCCTCCACAGATAGATACAAAAAAAAAAAATATTAGTTCCATGACAAAATAATCTAACACTGTACTGTCAAATTATTGATTCATTTAAAGAGGTGGTTAATTTTATTTAATTGTTATGAATTATTCAATAACTTAGTTAAGTCAAACCATTTTTTATCGTCCCGAATATAATCTTTCTTCTTGAAAATGTGATCTCATAACTGACAAGGCATTTAAAGTTTTGTCACCTAGGGAACTTCTTAGTTTATTACAAAAATATCCGGCGGATGAAAAGGCTCGCTCGGCTTCAACACTTGTAGGCGTTATCGAAAGTAAATAATTATACGCTGCAGTCAAAAAAACTTCGCGACCGCCGCCAGCGCTGTCGTAAATGCACATTTCTACCCTAATAATGGAATGGAGATCTGTGTTTACTGTTGAAATTGTTTTATTTACAGTCACTTTGTTTATTTCTTTGTCTAACTGTTGTGCGATTGTCAACTCCTCGTCATCATCGTCACTGGTAGCAATTGCGTCCGATGCACTCGGTTGTGGTTGTGAATTAGTGCTTTTTTGAGTAGAATTATATTTCAACCGTTCCAAAAGTTCCACTATGTACATTCGTATATCATCCGACGATGGTTTCGTGAAATATTCTGAGGCAGCTGTTTTAAAAAATTCCTCATTGTTATGCAAATATTGCAAAACACCGAATACATTTGTTCGCCTTTCCTTAATTCTCTTTCTAAGAGATGTGGCTAGTTTTCCACTGAGATCCTTTGACTGAAGATTAAGTTTCTCTAGCATGAATCGAAGCGCAGCGTCGGCCGTCAATAAGTTTGAATCACGGCGACATAATGACAAAATGTAGTTTTTATTACATCCAAGCTGTAATGAATGTCGTGAAGGTCTTGGATCTCTTCGTCTGTAAATTTCGCATTTGATTTCAAATCTAATAACGCCTTAAAAACGCATGATTTTAATTTGAGAAAACGGCCTACCATATCTGATAAGCTGTTCCATCGCGTTTTACAGTCTAGTATTAGGTCAATATTTTTACCATGTTCTAAAATGTACTTTTGCAACAAGTCGTTTTTCAAAGGGGAGTTTTTAAACGATTTTATTAGATCTCTTAATTTTTTTATAGTGCCTTTGTATAAAAACTCCGATTCTGGAACTCTGGTCGATTCTACAATAAACGCATCCTCATCTTCTTCAATTTCCTCTTCTTCTTCAGCGCCGGTATTTGAGACATCCTCCTGGACTTCAGGTTCTGGAGATTTTTGTGTTTTATATAAAACATCCAGGACTGCTAGTTGTATCCCATGAGCCATACACAATTGGTGGTGGCCGTCAAAATTTCTACCCATTTTGACCATAACACTCGCTCCATCTGTTGTGAAAGCAATTATGTCGTCTTCCAGACTTAAACCGAAGTCACTCAAATGTTGCTGTAATAATTGAGTGCCTACTTCAGCTGGCATTGATCCCTGTATCCGTACAAGTCCCAAATTTTTATATTTGGCCATATCAAAGTCTTTATTGTGGATATTTATATTCATATACCTTTTATTACGGGTAGACGTCCACTCATCAAACGTGATAGTAAATCTTTTATTTTCAGACTTCATAATTTTCTATTGATTTTTCAATTTGTTTTTTGTGTTATCACTCTGTTTTAGAATTATCTGTGTTATAGTCGTAAAAGATTTCGGCACATCATAGCCAGAGTTTTTAAAAAGATATCTCAGATCTTCTGACGTACAAAATGTGCTCAATGGTATCCCATCCAATGCAGCCATTCTGGCCACTCGAACCTCCATATTTGAAAAATAATCAGTGAGTTTAATTTTCTTTTGTGAAGGTTCATTCGTACGTTTTCGTGTTTGAATTTGACCACTATTAGACGTTGATGTACTCGGGCTTTGCGACTCCTGCTGTTGCGGCATCTCTCCGATATGCTTGGCACGCATGTGAGTGTGTAACGCTCCAGTTGCGCCACCTGGAGTTTTCAATTTTTTTTTGCAATGCTTACATTCAACACTCTGTCCATTATCAGCTCTCAAGAAATGTTCCCAGATAGAGCTTTGTGTGCGTTTGTTCAAAAACTCCTTGTATACAGTCTTATTTGAAGAAGACCTGAAAAAAAATAAAAGGAAGTTAGGTTAAAATGATATTGGTTAAACATAGTTGTCAACTCATTACAAAATAATGTAAACACTTATTTTGTAGCCAAACGTTTTTTTCTTCTATAATAGGCGAAAGAGCATGCTTAGTTCATTCATTCCTGATTTAGAGACGAACTATGAGAAATTTCAAATTTTTGATAGGTACCGACCTTTTATGTTTTAATCAGTGTTCTTAATTAATATATATTTGGGAACCTAGATATTCTATAATCTAATCGGAATAAATACACCTTAAGAAAATGTTTGATTTACAAATTATTTTGTATGAACTATGCATGCTCCACGCCCCATGAGGTTTTTAATGCCCTTTTAATCTATACTTAATATTATAAAGCTGAAGAGTTTGTTTGTTTGTTTGTTTGTTTGTTTGATTGAACGCGCTGATCTCAAGAACTACTGGTCCGAATTGAAAAATTATTTTTGTGTTGGGTAGCCTATTTATCGAGGGAGGCTATAGGCTATATAACATCACGCTACAACTAAGAGGAGCGGAGCAGTAATGAAAAATGTTTCAAAAACGGGGAATTTTTATTCCTTTTGAGAGTTTCCGTTGCGTGCGCTGCGTAAACGGTTAAAGTAACGCAAAAATCATGTATGACGGAATTGTTCCTTTGAAAAAGTTCTAAAAAAAAGTCCGCGAGAGCATATGTCTATCTTTTAAGGTTGACTCACTATAACTCAAAAGGAGCGAGCAGCAACACTAGCAGGCAAATCGATGCGACGGGAAGGGTCAGGGGGGCAAAAATTTGACGCGGACGAAGTCGCGGGCAGAAGCTAGTACTAAATAAGACTGATTTAAGTACTTACATCTTTGAAGAGATAATCCACACATTCAAATTTCAAAGTCACCCACGATAAAGATACAACTGCTACAAATTGTTAATATTTGCGCGCATTTACCACCAACTTTTAATTAAGTATCAGATCAAGTGTCAACTGTGCCGAGAGTCTAGCGATGTGAACTGAACAACCGACAATTGAGCAATGAAACTACTTTCTTTTTAGTTAAGAATGTGAGGAGCATAGTAGTTCCCCTAAGTTCCCCGTGGTCGTAGGGACTTTTCGTCAGGGACTCCCCGGCCTTGCCGACTCGCCAAGTTGATATATTTGAACTCTATTCTGTACGTCTTAGAACTATTTTTTGCAAAATAGATATAAAATAAACTGCGGGGAATACCCTATTTGTACAGTTTCGATGTAGGTATATAGTATACTGGTCTGGAAAGACGGACTCTTCGAAACATTTATTAAAAAGTCAGAAAGAGGGAAAGCCAAAGAGTCTATATTCTCGATATCGATTTTGAAGGAGAATATAGACTCTTTGGCTTTCCCTCTTTCTGACTTTTTTAATAAATGTTTCGAAGAGTCCGTCTTTCCAGACCAGTTAAAACTGGCTAAAGTAGTACCCATATTCAAAAAAGGTAGTAAGACTGATCCGAAAAATTACCGACCCATATCTCTTTTGCCGACCTTGTCAAAAGTATTTGAAAAAATCATTAAAACGAGACTGATGGTAAACTTAAATGTAAACAAAATAATTAATTTAAGACAATTTGGGTATCAGAAAGGTGTCGGTTGTGCAGATGCTATAGACACACTTATAAATGACATAATTGAAAAATTAAATAACAAAATGAAAGTGGCAGGCCTATTCATAGACCTTAGTTCCGCGTTTGATACAATTGATTTTGAATTACTACTAACTAAACTTGAATTTTATGGTATCAGAGGCAAGTCCCTAAAACTTTTAAAATCCTACTTACAAAATAGACGGATGTTTGTAGAAGTTAAAAGCATCGATGAAAGTAATCATGAAGTCATATACACCTCTAAAATTACTAATATAAAACGTGGTGTGCCCCAAGGCTCAATTTTAGGACCAATTCTGTTTATATTATTTACAAACGACTTGCTTAACTTTATGCATTATGTTCAGCCTGATGTAAAACTTGTTGTCTTTGCAGATGATACTAATATAATAATTGGGGCGAATGACTTAAAAGAATTGACCAAAAATGTAAATAAAAGCCTGCAAAATCTCTGTGATTGGTTTACAGCCCACAACCTTTTGCTAAACACGAGTAAAACTAACATCATTTTATTTAAAACAACAACTCGCCAAAATGACAATTTAGATGTACAAATTAAAGGAAACAAAATTGAATTAGTGGACAAAGTCAAATTTTTAGGGATATACATAGATGTGTATTTAAATTGGAAACAGGAGCTAGCTGCTATTGACTCATCAATTTCATCAGCATGCTATGCACTAAGGAGCCTAAGAGATATGTTGGATTTAAAGCAATTAAAGGCTATATATTATGCACTGGTAGAATCTAGGTTAAGATACAGCATAATGCTTTGGGGAAATAGCTATTGTTATAACTGTCGGAAAGCGTTTATTTTACAGAAACGTGCCATAAGGACCATAGTTAGGATCTCTCAAAGAGACTCATGTAAAGAGCACTTTAAAGAATTAGAAATTTTAACTGTACCAAGTTTATATATATTAGTAATCCTAAATCACTTTGCAAAGTATATTCATGAGTATGAAACGCAAGAGGAACGTCATATAAGAGAAAGCACAAGAAGGAAAGAATTCAAACACAAAAATGCACCAAATTTTAACATAGTTAAGCATTGTTCCAGATACCAAGCAGTTGAGTTATTTAATAGATTACCAACTGAATTAAAATTATTAATTTATTGCTCTGACTCATTTAAAACTAAATTAAAAGCCTTCTTGTTGGAAAAATGTTTCTACTCAGTATCAGAATACATGTCAAATGATAAAAAAGGCCTATAATAACAGTGAACAATCTGTATACTAAATTATATTCTGATTTAACTATCAACTAACTCCTTTATTATTATTATTAATTTTTTTTTTGACATTGAATTTTAAATAATATCGGACATTAATTTGACATTGTATTTATTTGTTAACATTTTTTTATTTTTTTTATTAATTTAATTAATTTGACTCACACATTTCTTTTTAACTTTAATTAGGCTTTTTAATGTATTGTTTTGTGCATGTGATAATTTTATTTAATTAATGTAATGTTCAACACAATTGTTAATTGTTATGAATAAATAAATGAATGAATGAATGAATGAATGCCACATTATAAATGTGTACGTATAATGCTTTTTTATTGGTTGACTATTTTGATGGATTGATGATACTAATAATTACGTAAGTACGGAATTGACATCTTCAGTTACGGAATTGAAAATACTTTAAAATGAGTTCGTAATTACGTAATTGCGTAATTACGTAATTACGTAATGGAAGCCCTAGTGGGTATACCTAATATAAAAATGATGCGAATAGAAAAACAAGGCTAGATTATGATAAAAATGAAACCATGAAGATTATTACGAACATCCTGCCGGAATGTATGGGACATACCTACGAACATAATTAGATTGGGAAAATACGTACCTAACAAGAATCGGCTACTTAAAATATGTTTTGAATCGCAGGTAACTTCTAAAAAAATATTGCGCAAAAGAAATAATGTCATAGATAAACAAATACACATATATGCAGACCAGACTCCTACTCAACAAATGTACTATAAACAAATGCGTGAAGAATTATTATGTCGTCAGCAGAGTGGGGAAACTAATATCACAATTAAATATAGAAACTCTGTGCCTCAAATAGTGAATATAAACTCAAAAAACTTGAGCAAAGTGGACGTTGCCCCGATGTCTTAAAAAGTGAAAAATTAGATATGGATTGTGTGTGACATAACGTATGAAAACCTAAACTGCTATACGGACCTAACAACAAGTAAGTCATCTTTAAAATTACTTTATACAAACCTATGAAGCTTGGTTAAATTCGGTAAGCTGGAAGAATTATTATGTATATTAAAAGCTATTGGGCATACTATAGGATTGATATTATTAACGGAAACTTGGATTAAGTCTGACTCGGAGGCCAACTTGCTTCAATTCGCAGGCTACACACATATCTACAACTACAGAAAGGGCCGCCGGGGTGGGGGTGTGTCCGTATATATTCATAATAGTATTAAACATGATGTTATCGAAATAAAAAGTACGGAAGACAGTGAATATGTGTGGTTGCACATAGCCAAATATGCACTACACATTGGCCTTATCTACAGACCTCCAAATACAAACGTAAACAGATTTTTAGAAACCTTCACATCCCAATTAGAAAATAAACGACGAGTTATAGTGTTTGGCGATTTTAATATAAACTTGCTCGGTACTGAACGTCAAACTACGACCTACATCGATACACTAAAAGAATCAGGCTACCAAATACTGAATAAATTTGGAACTGAAAAACCATAAACATATCCCGAAACAAAAGACTACCTTCACAGTGACGAACTTCGAAAAGCTTTACCAATCCATGGAAAACAAAAATTATGTAAATGAGGAATCTAACTATGAAAACCTAGAAATTTTCATTAAATTAAATCTCCAACAAAATAAAATAACCAAAAGTTAAAATATTAAACAAACCAAGAGACGACTGGATAAACAAGAAAATATTAGACGAAATCAACGAGCGAAATGTTATCTGGAGGCTACATAAAATGCAACCCGATGATCCGATATTAGAAAACCAACTTAAATCAAAGAGATATGCTGTACTAAAACGTATTAGAAATACTAGGAATAATTATTACTATGAAGCCTTCAAGAAATGTGAAAATAAGCCTAAGAAAATGTGGACTCTAATAAATAACTTAGCTAATTATAAAAATAAAACTAATTCCACCCCTCCTAAACTTATTGTTGATACGCGTGAAATTAAAAACGGAAATGAAATTTGTCAATGTTTTAATGAATTCTTTTCGACAATTGGTTCTGACTTAGCTAATAATATACCACAAAAATATCATAACAATCAAACAAATACTCTCAACTACATCACAGACACACCTACTAACGAACTATCCATGTTTGAACCATGTACAACTAAAGAGGTAAATAAAATTATTGATGAACTAAATACCAACACAAGCAGCGGCATCGATGGAATAAGTGCAAAAGACATCAAATGCATAAAAAAGTTAATACTTGACCACTTAACTAATTGCATTAATAAATGTCTGGAATTAGGAAGTTTCCCTGATAGCTTAAAAATTGCAAAATTAACGCCAATCTACAAATCTGACCCTGGAAATTACCGACCAATATCTGTCCTACCTGTGATATCTAAAATTTTTGAAAAAAATAATTTATAATCGCCTAATAAACCATCTAAACGGTATTGACTTCTTTTACACTCAACAATACGGTTTCCGTCCAAAATCAAACACCCTATCAGCGACAATAGATTTAATTACTAAAATCAAAACATCCATCGACAAGAAACTTATAGGTCTCGGTATCTTTATCGATTTGAAGAAAGCTTTTGATACCGTTAGTCATTCCCTATTGCTAAAAAAACTCAGAAACATCGGAATAACTGGATCTGCATACAAAGTCCTGGAATCATATCTTACTGACAGATTTCAAATAGTTAAAATAAATAATTGCGAGAGTAGACCAGCTAAATTAAATTACGGAATACCACAGGGATCAATTTTGGGGCCTCTTCTTTTCCTTGTATTATAAATAATATTAAAAACATCAACATTACTGGCGACACTACTCTGTACGCTGACGACACCTGTCTCTTTTATTTCGGAAGTGATATTGAAGAGGTTGTTAGAGAAGCGCAAAATGATCTATCATCACTTAACGAATGGTTCAAGTATAATCTGCTTACCATTAATCCGAAAAAAACGTCGTACGTGATCTTTGTAGCTAAAAATAAAAAGGTACCGAGTGACATTACCCTGACCATAGATAATGAATTGTTACAAAAGTCAACAAGTGAAAAATATTTAGGCTTAACCCTAGATTCAAGACTAACTTGGTCCAATCACGTAGAAAAAATACGAATAAAAATTTCTTCACTTACGGGAGCACTACGTAGACTTTCGGGTTGTATTCCACATAAAATTAGAAACATGATTTACAATGCACTCGTAAAACCACATATAGAATACTTGGTTGAAGTATGGGGATGCGCCGCTAAAACCTACATAAACCAGATTCAAGTGATACAAAATAAATAAATTAAAAGTCTATACAATTACCACTACCTAACATCAACTAAACAAATACATAACGACACTAAACTATACAACATAAAACAACTTTATATATACAAAACATGTACCCTTATTAGAAAAATAATAACAAAGGAAACGCACTCGCAATTAAGTTTCAAAACAACAAACCACGGATACTATACCAGAAATCGCAATAAACTCGTACTCAGACCACCCAGAACCAATTACGAGAAGAAAAACATTTTATATGAAGGAGCGATACTACTTGCCAGAGACAATTGTAAATGCAAAAACTGTAAATATTTTTGAAAAATGTTAAAAATGTATGTTCTAAATGAAGTATCCATCAACTAGTTCATAAAAAAATTATAAATGTTTTGCCTGCTTATGATAATAAACTAATTTACTGTATAAATTTTAAGTATTTAGAACAATAATATTAAATACTCTGTTTAGCTTTTATCGACTCATGGAGTCATTATGTTATTTTAAAACTACATGCCTTATTTTTAAATCTCATATTGTAAGTGAACTGTTTGTGTTCTTTATGACAATAAATTCTTTAAACCGAAACCGATCTTTTGAAGACCACCTTCTTTGTAATACATACTTTTGGTGTATGATCAACGTATGCGAAGATAAGATAAGAGCTCGAAAGCGCATTTTCATCCGACTTGCTTCAAATTTATCGTCATTGCTCAGCTCCTATGTGTCTTAGCGTTATGTTATATAACCTAAAACCTGCCCAGAAGTATGGACTACAATCGTACCAAGTTTGGTTAAAATGCCTTCAGTAGTTTTTGACCCATGCGTGCACATACAGACAGACAGACAAAAAATTTACTGATTGCATTTTTGGCATCAGTATCGATCATCATTCATCCTCCAATATTAATTTTGAATGTATATTCAAAGTACAGAATTGACCTCTCTACAGTTTTATTATAAGTATTGTTATGAATCAGAAAGCATCAAGAAACTGATTCGTATATAAGGGGGCGCTGTCACACGGCGCGCCCCTTTTCGCTCGAGAACCATCGGACCATCAACAGTTCAACACGTCGCGCAGCGACCGACATTTATTTTACCCAATTTCATGTGATTTTCATTTGTTTTTGCTAATTGCTTTATTTATTAAATTACTGTTCTAGCTGTAAGATTTTGTCTTTTTAAAAAAATGACTTGCCACCTAGTTTGCAAGATCAGAAGTGGGATTCGAGTCTAATTTCTGTTTTTGTTAATTGGGTTTGCGTCTAAATAAAACAAATAAAATGTCGGATCGCTGTCGGAGTCGCCACCGCAGCCGTGAGCCAGGTAAGCGACATAGCAGACGTCGGGATCGTACGCACACCCCGAATAACAACCTACAGCAGGAGCTGCAGGTCATGCGAGCACGTTTGAAGACGTTGGAAGACCAAGCGTCGTTTGCTCAATGACGTAAACGGAGGGTATCTCGACATAAATCATCGGAGCGTGGCGCGTCGCCGTCCCCCGGCCGGCGCCAGACGACCCCGACATCACGGCGCCATGCCGAGCGCATCGAGTCACCGTTGCTAGGGCGATCGGCGCAAGCGCTGCGGTCACGTACGCCACCCCTGCCGTCTGCGCCCCCAAGCGTGCTCCGTGCAGGCCATATGGAAGAGTCATTGTTGGAACGTGCAGCCAGTGACGTCACCGCAACGGACCGCATAGTAGACGCGATCCGTTCTATCAATAATCGGGTGAGATCTGACCAACATTTTTTTATTTCTAGTTTCGATCCTAGTCTTAATAATATTAGTGATTGGTGTGACGAAGTTGATCAGGCAAAACTTTTAAATAATTGGAGCGATCATGAATGTCTTTCACGAATAGGCAATTGTTTAAAAGGTGATGCTCGTACGTGGTTACGTGAGTGGGTTACGAGTGATCGTACGTGGAGTAGTTTCAAAAATGAATTTACGCCTTTGTGTCCGAAAACGCCAGACATTGCAAACATTTTATTCGACGTTATGAACACAAATTCGGATAAATACCCTACGTACGCGGATTACGCCCGACGGTCGTTACTTCGATTACGCATAGTGCGCGGACTCAGTGATGAGCTTATTTCTGCGATTGTTGTTCGTGGTATTGTAGACCCTCACATTAGAGCATCAGCTACTAATGCTAAGTTGTCACCTAATAACATAGTTGAATTTTTGTCGATTTATGTTAAACCGTCTACTTCTAAGATACAAAGTTCACGTCCTCCCGTACAAAATAATAGTGTTAAAAGTAATCATGCGAGTAATATAAATAGAAAGCGTAGGCTCGAGGAGGGTAAGTGTTTTTCTTGTGGCGTGGCCGGACATAAACAGGCTGCTTGCAATAAGAAAGCTAAGGTAGATTCAAATGAGAGTTTGAACCCCAGTGGTTCAAATAATTCCTTCTCAAAACCAGTGCTTGTACCGTCGAAATCTGAACCTTGTTCTTTTTGCAAAAAACCTGGTCACAAAATAGATAACTGTTTCGCAAAACAAAAATCAGAGTCACGCAACAAAAATAACGTTAATTTTTGACTCGAAAATAAGATTACCCGCAACAACGATGTTGTCGTAACCGTTATTCAAGGGTATACCGATAGATGTGTTAATAGATAGCGGGTCCACCATATCGCTTATATCATCGTCACTGCTGAAACATTTTAATTGTGCACATAAACCAGCATTTCGCGTATTACGGGGATTGGGAAGTCAAGAAATCGAAAGCACTTCATATGTCACTTTACCGATTGAGTTTGATGGTTTAACACTTGAAGTAGATCTATTTGTCGTAGCACCCGAGTTCATGAATACGCCAATTATTGTGGGAACCGACGTTCTTAATAGGGAGGGTGTTCGGTACATTCGCACGCGCAATTTTCAATCACTTACTAGAAAGATAGACGGTGCGGAAGATGTGATGACTGTTCAGTACGATGAGTCAATACCAATTAACACGCCTCTAGTAGGTGATCAGTTACAACGCTTGCTTAATATGATAAATGAGTTTTCTACATATTTTATATCCGGTACCGCGACATCGACTGTCAATACAGGGTGTATGACGATTAGACTGAGCAACAATACTCCCGTCAATTACCGACCTTATCGAATGTCCCATGCAGAAACACTCCGTGTTCGCGAGATAATTAAAGATTTAATAGCAAAAGGTGTTATTCGCGAATCGGAATCTGACTATACAAGTCCAATCTTTTTGGTTAAAAAGAAAGACGGATCGGATAGGATGTGTGTAGATTTCCGTAAGTTGAATGAAGTCACAATTAAGGATCGTTTTCCGCTACCGCGAATCGATGATTACATAGATCGATTGGGGCGTAATAAGTACTTCACCAGCCTCGATATGGCGACTGGCTTCCACCAGATAAAGCTTCATGAGGAGTCTGTTCCACTCACTGGCTTCGTTACGCCTGAGGGCCATTTTGAATATTTGAAAATGCCCTATGGATTGGCCAACGCTCCGGTGGTGTATCAACGCGTTATCTCAAAAACATTGCGCAAATTTATCGATTCTGGTGATGTACTTGTTTACATAGATGATGTCTTGATTTTGAGCCAGACAGTGGCCCAGGGCTTCGATCTTTTGTACCAGGTACTTTTTTTTTTTCAGGATGGGAAATCATCAAATGACTTCTCCCGCTCTGGGCGGAGCGGGAGGGCGTGTCGGACTTTTACTGACTAAAACCCACCCGTGTTCCATCAGTTGCCCATGTGCCAGGGTCACGGTATCTCTTTCGAACAATCACGCGACCTCGGCAGGCATCGGTCCTAGTAGACCCCTACACTGCTGCTGACATCTCTTTGAGGCGCGCGTGGAACACTGCGCGCCGTCGACCCGAGCTTGGTCCTTACCGGGCGGCGAGCTACCCATTGCTCACCACCCGCAAACTCGCGCCTACGGTGGCCGGGAGTCCGCTATTGACTCCCGACGCCCGGGGCGTCTCCTCCTGCGGCGGCTAGGGACGTGAGGGCGCAGAGACTGCCACTCCCCCACGCGCACCGCCTCCTCCTTCGCGGGCATTACTGCTTCGCAGAAGGAGGTGACGGCTTCCCATTCCCTCTCGCTCCGTACCATGGCTCGCACCAGGGCCGGACGCGAGAGGTCGCCGCCGCCGATCGACTCCACGAGGACACGGCGGTGCTCCGCCCAGGCAGGGCACACCTCCACCGTATGCTCCACCGTGTCCTCCAGACGATCCTCGCAATGGAAACACCCGGACGTATCCTCCCGCTTTATCCTGAACAGGAACCCACCGAAGCACCCATGCCCGGTGAGAACCTGCGTCAGGCGGAAGGTGAGGGCGCCGTGATGCCTCTCTATCCACTCCTCAAAGAGGGGACTTACCGCCGCAATTGTGGCGTGCCCATGTACCAGGTACTTAAGACTTTAACAGAATCCGGGTTTTCAGATAATTTGAAAAAATGTTTCTTTTTAACAACGGAAATTGAATATTTAGGACGTAGAATTAGCCAAGGTCAGGTACGACCAAGCCCCGGCAAGGTCAAGGCCTTGGTAGATTCTCCTGAACTGAAAAACGTGAGACAGGTCCGCCAATTTCTGGGCTTAGCTAGCTACTTTCGTAGGTATATACCGGGTTTCGCTCAGAGAGTTGCTTGAATTGCTGCCCTTACTAAGAAGGGGATGGAATTTCACTGGGGAAAAGAGCACCAGGCTGCTGGTAAAGAAATAGTCGAATGTCTCACTAATGAACCTGTCCTGGCGATATATGATCCTTCTTTGCCAATAGAGGTCCACACGGACGCTAGCTCCATTGGTTACGGAGCTGTCCTGTTCCAAGTGCACGATGGCAGTCGTAAGCGGGTGGTTGCCTACTACAGCAGGCTTACACAAGGCGCGGAAAACAAGTATCACTCATACGAGTTAGAAACTCTAGCTGTGGTTAAAGCTTTGCAACATTATAGACCTTATCTTGTGGGTGTGCGTTTCACCGTTGTTAGAGATTGTAATGCTCTGAAACTCACACAGCGCAAAAGAGATTTATTACCCAGGGTAGCCCGATGGTGGGTCTACCTTCAAGATTTTAATTTTGGCCTGGAATATCGCAAAGGCACACTTATGTCCCACGCTGATTATCTGAGTCGGAACCCTGTCAATGTGTGTACAATTCAGAAACCTCAGAACTGGGCACAGATTGCACAGGCTGCCGACGAAGAAACTCAGGGTCTCATAGAAAGACTCAATGACGGGCAACTAGATGCCTCGCGATATATCGTCAAGAATGACGTTCTTTACGTTTTCCCCTACTGGTGAATCTTCTCGTTTCCTTTGTTATATCCCTAAAGGACATCGGCTTAGTCTCCTTCGTGTGTTCCACGATGAACATAATCATTTTGGGGTCGATAAAACGTTTGATTTAATAAAACACTTTTGGTTTCCTGGCTTGCGGAATTTTGTTTCGAAATATATTTCACATTGCCTAGTGTGCATTGCGCATAAAAAGGTCGCACGAGCCCCATTCCAACCTATTAGTTCTTGGGAAAAGCCAGACCTACCCTTCGAAACCATTCACATGGACGCCTTGGGACCTCTCCCTGAAGCCAATGGGTACCGTCATGTCTTAATAGTTATTGATGCATTCTCCAAGTTTTGCCTTCTTTACCCTATGTATCGACAGGATGCAAATGAGTTAAAGCAACATTTTAACAATGTGATATCCCTATTTGGAAACCCCAAATTAATAGTAGCGGACAGAGGCCGCATGTTTCAAAGTACTGATTTTCTTAATTGGGTTAAAAGTATGGGTTGTAATACACACTTTATAACGCCTGAGATGCACCAATCTAATGGGCAAGTCGAGCGTTACTGTCGAACGGTATTAAATATGATACGTGTCGAAACTAACTATCGACAAAACGCATGACCGACTGTTATTTGGAAAATCCAGTTGGTACTTAACATCACCAAGCACAGGACTACGCAATGCTCTGCCCTCAATCTACTGGCGGGTATTGAAGCAGCAACTCCGCTTATAAGAAGCTTAGTACGCGATGTTGCGTTCGAGGGTTCCAGTCCTAATAGAGAGACCTTACGCGAAATGAGTAGACAGAGAGCAGCAGAACGACTTAAGCAGAATCAGCACCGGCAAGGTGCTTACGTCAATTAAGGGAGGAAGCCTTCCCGACTTTTTGAATTAAACAGTTTGGTTTTTGTGCGAAAGCAGGCTCAATCGACCGGAAAGTTGGACTCCTGTATGCGGGGCCCTTACCGCATCATGAAGACGCTCCCACAAGGGCGCTATGAGCTCCAACTCCTGGCCGGCTCGTATGGGAAGTACACGCAGGCGGCTGCGGAGTACATGATTCCTTGGCGTGGAGAGTGGACTCCTGAAGTATGTGCTGCTTACTTCGATGGTGAGTGCTTTATGCTTCTCTTATATATGAAGCTTCATGTGTTTGTGTTGGGATATGCTTCACGTAGTGCCTCTATCCTGACCGAACGTTTATATGTGTTTGTGTTGTGTGTTTGTGTTGGGATATGCGTCACGTAGTGCCTCTATCCTGACCGAACGTTTATATGTATTTGTGCTGTGTTGGGATAAGCTTCACGTAGTGTCTCTATCCTGACCGAACCGAGTTACGAGTACGCCTCACGGCTAGCCTCTGACTCCGCTAAGTTAAGCCATGTTTGGGGCTTTTTCTTAGCTGAATATCAAGATGCGTCTTGATATATGATCTGCCCGCTAATTTGTCGAGACAAGCTTCACGTCGTGCCTCTATCTCGATAGCATAGTGTGTGCCGCGTATGCCCAATGCGTAGCGTTGCGCATAGCGCATATGTTTTAGTGTCCTGTGCAGGTGCAGACCATGAGGAGTCTACCCTTGCTACTGCCGAGTTCAACCCGCCAGCCGACCAGTCTGTCTCCCAGCCACAACCTAGTACCTCCGGGACCGAAGCTGAGCCACCGCAGCTTCACACTGAGGCTGAGCCACCGCAGCTTCACACAGAGGCTGAGCCACCGCAGCTTCACGCCGAGGCTGAGCCACCGCAGCTTCAGGCCGAGCCTGAGTCACCACAGCTTCAGGCCAAGGCGGAGTCATCGCAGCTTCACGCCGAGCCTGAGCTATTGCAGCTTCACGTCGAGTCGTCGAGTCTGAGGAGCTACCAGCAGAAGTGGAGCTCTCCATGCCTGTGCTGGAGACCGACCACCAGAGCTGAAGACATCATGAAGGAGCCCGGGACGGCCTCCTGTCAGGAGAGGCCGTGTTATGAATCAGAAAGCATTAAGAAACTGATTCGTATATAAGGGGGCGCTGTCACACGGCGCGCCCCTTTTCGCTCGAGAACCATCGGACCATCAACACGTCGCGCAGCGACCGACATTTATTTTACCCAATTTCGTGTGATTTTCATTTGTTTTTGCTAATTGCTTTATTTATTAAATTACTGTTCTAGCTGTAAGATTTTGTATTTTTTTAAAAATAACTTGCCACCTAGTTTGCAAGAGTATATAGATATAGATAACTACATTCGGCGATGTAGGTGTACATACTATACACCTCTGAGCCTGACTGACGGTGATACAGATGTGATAATGAGTTATTATTGCTTAACTTTTTGAGTGCCATGCGTATTGGTCACTGCACGCGGAAAAGACCCGCATGCGTCATCTATATATTAATACGTGAAGCGAAAACTTTGGATCCCTTTTTACGAAAATTGGGCGGACGGCGAAGCATGTAATTTCGCACACTTATAGTTTATACAGAGAAGAAGTGACGAATGCTAATATTATTTTTAAATTATGCGTAAAAATACATTATTTTCAATAAATAACACGTTACACGCACTACTATTCATTTAGATCTGATGATGAGTTCCGGAGACAGACACCGGAACTCTTTAATACAGTAAATCAACCGCGATTTCTGCTATCGCATAAATATGCGTTGTTTGTTTGGAAGTAGTGTGGGATAGATACTAGGGAATGGTCCCGGGAATTCCCGGTCCCGAAAATCCCGGGAATTCCCGGGATTATTGTATAGACTAAAGAACCGGTACGATCACACCTCGTCCCGGGACTTTCGGGGCTTAGTTGAAAAGTATAAACTTAAATTAAGAATTTGACTTTCCCCATTCAGATATCATAATGAAAGATTTCTTACTAAGATTTCTAAGGTTTCACCCGCTGCTACACGTTTTTCCGAGCGAATGAGGTCAAAAGTAGCCTTTGTTACTTAGGGATCTTGTAGCCTTTTAGTGGTGAAAGAATTTTTAAAATATAATCAGTAGTTTTTGAGTTTATTGGTTACATACCTAGAATACCTACAAAAATAAAACAAATCTTTCCTCTTTGTAATACCTAACCTAATAATGGAGAATGTACACTGTACTTAGATAGTGATTCGCTCATCGGTTTACCCGGTGCTTGCTACTGCTGCCCGTTTTCCCGTCAGAATAAAGCGTTTTCCCGCGGTAAAGCAATGTCTATGTCACTCATACTCAAGAGTTAATGTAGCTTTCTAATCAATGATGATATATTTTTTGAAATCGCTTCAGTAGTTTTGAAGTTTGTCGATTACATACATACGAATAATCTTTCCTCTTTATAATAAAAATGTAGATAAATAAATTAAAGAATAAAGTTCTAAAATCAAAATACGCGCGCGCGATTCGACTCCAGCGTTCGCCCGCGTTTTGCCGCGTGCGATGCGGTGAGGGGGAGGCACCTCCCGGCCGAAATTTAACGCGGACGAAGTCGCGGGCAAAAGCTAGTTTATAATAATTATTATAAACTAGCTTTTGCCCGCGACTTGCAAGACAAACCAGCATTTAACGCTCGCTATTGCGAGCGTTAAATGCTGATTTGACTTGTTTTTTTCTTCTGTTGATTATTTTTTCAAAGAATAGTAAATGGTTCTGTTTTCGTTGATTTTTAAAAATATATATCTTTAATTAATACAATGTAGTTATCATTACCTACGTACATACATAAATACTAAAGACCTATTAAAATAAAAATACCAGCAGTAGGTAAAAAAAATACCCAAAAGTCCCGAAAGTCCCGGTTCTCCCGGTTCCTTCAACAAGTAATCCCGAAAGTCCCGGGACGCAAGAAGAGCACCGGTTCTTCATTCCCTAATAGATACCATAACTAAAAATTAAAAAATAATAACTTTTTACAAAAAAAAAAATACAACCGACTTCCTTAAAAACACTACAATGTGAAAAATAACTTTAATTTCGGCAGTCGGTGTCTTAGGATCTGTACCTATTTAAGATTTTTGCCACAGACCCTAAGACACCGACTGCCGAAATTAAAGTTATTTTTCACATTGTAGTGTTTTTAAGGAAGTCGGTTGTTTTTTTTTTATGTAAAAAAGTTTTTGTTATCAAAAATTATAACTAAAACGGTCCTAGTTCATCATTTAACTTACAGCTAAGTAATACACACATATTGATAGATAAGGTTTCACATACCTATGGATGAAATTCAACAATTGCACATGTAAGCGGCTACACCCATTAGGTAAACACATCCTATTAGGAGAACCATTGGCCTGTCTGCTTGTCTATAGATTAATTATCTAAAACTTACTTTTAGTCTCGCTGGCTTCTAGTTTCCTCTTACATACGTCTTCTTCTACTACTTCAGTTTTAAACTTTATTAAAGGTATATCATCATCTGAATCAGATTCATAATACTCTGTTGGTGTATTTGCTTCAACTAAATAGCTTTGGTGTAAATTTTCCGGTTCTAGCTCTGTAAGTAAACAAAAACAGTCAAGATTAGTACTAGTCTAATATTAATATTTGTTTTATTTAACAATAAAAAAAATGTGGTTTCGGTTAAGTTGAACTGATTTTGTTATTGTGATAGGACACTACAGAAATTTAAGATAGACAGTATTTCTTTTTTTATTGTGACAGGACACGTAACTTGGGATTACTATTATTTAGTGTTAGTTTTTTTTTTGTGATTGACTGCTTTTATTGTGATTGGACACGACTGTTCCACGATCACGATCTCTAGACCTCACTCCCAAGGATTTCTTTTTGTGGGGGTACATTAAGGGTGAAGGGTATGCCTCAGAAGTAAATACAATTGTTGAGCAAAAAATAGGATTATTTTAGCATTTCACAAATTAAAGTACTTAGCGATGGACAGTGATTTAATTAGAAAAATAATAACAATATTCTCTGTCGGTACAATTTGTGCATTAATGTGAATGGAGGACACATCGAGAATTATAAAAATGAATGGTTTTGTTGTGATTGTTGTTGTGCGCGTATTTCAAAACCTAACATAAAACCAGCGCGGGCCACCCGCTGACACGCCGCGCTCCAGCGCGCGCCGTTGTCGCTTTTACCTAGGTATCTAAGGTCAGTTAAATTTATTTACAAAGGGTGGTTGCGTTTTACTCTGATTTGTAAGCTATATAAGGTGTATCTATTCATACACGAAATATTTTAAGGGGTACAGTCACGAGCAATAATATATATACATTGTCACATTTTCTAAAATATCTTAACCTCTAACATTAAAAAAATATGTGTACGATATTTTTTTTCTAAATTACCTAACCATCAAACTGTGTCAAAACTTGGTATACATTGGTTTCACAGTAATATAAACGAAACAAAATCAGTAAAAAATTTACACTTCCAATGTAATTTTTAACTATCCATGACAATTTCTATAACATATATACAATTGTATACGTGTTATAGGAATTGTCATGGATACATTAAAATGATATCGAAAGTGTATACCTACTTTTTCCTGTTTTTGTTAAGTTTATTACAGTATTATTTACAGTTTTATAAATAAATAGGGGTTGGTTACTGCAATAAACAAAACCTACAAAACAACTTACAAAATTATACATTTTGATCGAGTAAGTAGTGAACTTTTGAATGAAACAGCAGATTTTTTTTCGCGATTTCAGGTTTGGTCCCATAGTAAAAGTTGTTCATAATGATGAGTTCAATGACCCCTTAATACGGTGTACGTTAATTACTGGACATGTTGTATAATAATTTATTTTAAATCACAATTTAATACGGGTTAAACCGCCGAAAAAACTGAAAAGCAAAAAATAATAAAGCTTTCAGTCATTTTGAGTCAGCACTTTGAGTGATCTTTGTTCATTGATTGTTTGAAGCCGACTCAAAATGACTGAAAGGTTTATTATTTTTTGCTTTTCAGTTTTTTCGGCGGTTTAATTTTTTTGTTAAGCTTTTATTTTATTATTTTTTGTGGCTATAATCTACTAATCTGCTAGGGCCGCGAGATCTGTTCGGAAAGAGTTACCGTATCCCTGACATATGGGCAAGTAAAGAAACACGGGTGGGTTTTAGTCAGCAAAAGTCTGACACGCCCTTCCGCTCCAACCTAGAGCGGGAGACGTCATTAGATGATTTCTCACCCAAAAAAAATCTACTGATAAAACTTGACAAGGTATACCCTATCCAATTAAAAAAGAATTATCAAAATCGGACTACTCTGTAAAAAGTTATGCGTGGTCATACATTACAATCAGTGAGTGAACAATCAATCATCCCCTTTTTTCCTATCCATAAGGTTCAATTTTCTTTTCCAAATTTATATGGGGCCACCTTTGGAGTACCTTTACCCTTTCCAATAAAAAAAAAAGAATTATCACAATCGGACTACTACTGCGTAAAAAGTTATGCTTGGTCATACATAAAAAAAAAAAAACAAAAAAAAATACGCGTGAATTGAGAACCTTCTCCGTGTTTTTTTTTTGTCGGTTAAATAGTAGGAATCTAATAGCACAATAGTGTTAGGACGGTACACGGAAATAAAAACAGTCGACGGACGAGTCCATGCCACTCGCTGATGGCTACATTTACCTATGACACAATATCTACATATAACGCAAATTAATGATAAAAAAAATCTAAAAATAAATAATACAATAAGGTCCTATAACTATTTATGTACTCTGATTTTGGCAATTAGGTTAGGTTATTTCCACAATATGATTGCGACTTATTTCCGAGCTCAAGCTGCTTGAAACTGCTGTTTTGTAATTGTTTACATAATTTCGAAACTGTACTGTAAACATGTTTTTGAAATTTCCTTGGATTCATAATTACGTAACTAAAAGTTAATATTATTTTTTGGTAATCTATTGTTAACGAAAATTTGATCAGAATGTGTAGTTATTTTGACACGATATAATGTTTACATAAGTTTTGGCCACAGTTAGCATGCTTATTTTTGCGATTTAATGTTGCTACATAAATTTGAATTTTAAGGGCGTTTCTATGTTATTGCTCGTGACTGTACACCTGTAGGTGGTACAGAAGCTATACTGGGTGTTAGTGTAAACACCGTTATCCTTGAAACCAGTGATTTGGTTTCGTTAATAGAACGTTAAATCAATGAAAAAAAACAACTTTTTTTTAAAGAAAATCTGCATTTTTCCACAAGAATATTTCACCCTATGCGCGAGGGCAACAAACTTCGGGAACCACACCGCGTTGCACGACGCGACGCCGACACGGGTCGCGACCCCGCAGTCAGTCAGCTGGCAGTCTCGCTAGCGATCGCACGTAACGCCGCGTCTTAGCGTCCGTCGCTCATTTTTCGCGCGTGAATTGAGTGTGTTACAATGTCTTACACAAATGAACAGTGAACCGAAATGGTTCGGCTTTACGCCATTGCGGGTAATAATCTGAACGGGGGCGTAGGATGTACGCAGAATTGTTCCCTGGACAACCTGTGCCAAACCGTGAAACGATGTTGGCGGCGCGCAACGTACCTACGGCCAGTTCACTGTGCCGTTCAATTTTCAACGTTTTCCACTGGACACTATGGACAATAATACTCTCCTCATCGATCGTCAACATCCATATCATTTCAGCCGGTCCAAGAACTAAATGATAACGATCGCATACCACGGATGGTATTTTCGCAGTGGCTTATCAATAACCTCGATAACAACAGAATGTTGGACGGAACCCATTTTGAACACGTGTTGAGGTTAATGTAGGTCGGTAAGTGTTGATATTTTATTCAGTCAGTGTAAATTTAATTTAATTTTTAATTATACTGTACATAAAATTGTGATTAACTTTTTAAATACGCCAAGTACCTACCCAATGGTTTGGTTTATTAAAAACAAAATGTTTTCAAATCATTTAGAATCCAAAGCCATTTCGAATCAAATTTATATTTAGACTCGTCACGCAATACCAAAGGTAGGTATTTGTGGCTGTCCTAAGCCAAGATAAGTATGATGGGAAAGTTACATCACAGGTAATGTGTATTTATGTGTTGTGTGGACGGGACGGCTGGCGATCGTTGTAGTGATTACGTCACTGATGCGCATATCCATGAATTTGCGGGCGGTCTGGGATAAAATCAGTTCTAAACCTTTTTAGGAAAATATTTTATTTTTTATTTTTTTAACTCGCTCTGTTATTTTATATTTAAGTCAAATTACCCATGGGTTAAGTGACAACGGTGTTTACCCTTACAACCTGTAGAAGCAAAAATAATTTTTTTATCTAAGCGTTTTTGAATTTTCTTAATTATTATAATTTTAAAACTACTTGAGACGTTTTGCATATGCAGACCTTTACTTCAAATTCTTTGAATGGCTCGCCTGACGCTGCGAGGGCGACGACCGGACGGCACGAACATGGCCGCGGTGTCTCGGGCCGTAAAAAATAAGAAGGAGCCAGTATTTCTTATGTGCATCAAAAAATTTATAAATATTATGTTCCGTTCCGATTGAATTGGTTACTCTGTGAACGCGCCATGACGTGAAACGGAGTGACATCTGTCAGTTTGACTTTACTTCCTCTCTTGGATTTCGGTGGGACCAGGGAAGCACGCCGCCGTTTTGGGTCTCGCGGCTTTTGTTGAAATTAATCCCTTACCCCGGTCGTTTGGTGACGATAGGTCATGACCCATTGTTTGGATTGTTAATAACCCCTAATTTGACATGTCACGGGTTCATTTGTTGGAAATATCTCGATTAAATAGTTTGAAGGTCATTCAAAGTGACGCTATTGTGAATGAGTGATTTGAAGACCGCATGCTGTGATTGTCTCCAGCCGGGTTGAAGCGGAATCTAACCTGAAGAATACTCGTAACGTCACAACACAATACAGATACACTCACTTACATACACAGATCCAGGTAATCCCAAGAAGCCGGTGGTCGCCCATCAGGTGAGTTATTTGAATTATATTGTATGCTCCGCGTACGGCGGACAGTACGCTAGCCACTCTTGTCTCTAGAGCCCCACGGTTAGCACGCTTCCACCTACTCAATTGAAATCGTATTGTACGGGGTCTAGTCTGGCAGCGTATATTTTGGTAGCAGAAGCGCGGTTATAAGACATAACCACCAAATTGGTCATTTACAGTAGGCTAATTACTTGGCAGTCTCTATAAGGGAAGTAGTAATACGCTGTAAATATTTGATAACGGTAATTAATTGTTAATGGAAATAATTTGTTGGAATTTGTTGAGTCGAGTAACTCATGTTACCATAAGTCAGCCCGGGTTGCATATGCTAGTAGAGTTGAATGAATTGGGCTATGTTACAACCCCTTGTTTGTGTTTGACCTCTGTGTTGTATTGAATGTCAGGAAGACATTAAAATATTGAGTTTGTACCATTGATATGGTTATTTGTGAAAATTAATATTTGAAAAATTATTGGCATTTTTGAGTATTACCATTGTTTTGAGTTGGAATAAAGGTTCATTATTGTTGTACCATTAACAAAGTGGTTTGTGAACTTAACCTTTGGAATTGGATAGAATTTGAATATTTGAATTGAATTTGAAGTTGAATGTTGAACGTTGATATTGGTTTAAAATTAAAATAAAAGTGTATTGTTGAATTGAAAAGAAACCAATATTTTGTTACTTCTTGAGTTGCTGATTAGTCAGTTTGGATTGAAACCAATTGTTTGTAGTTATTTTGTAATTTATTGATTGAACTTTGTTATTTGATAATTTAATTGTTTTGTTTATTTGAATGGTTTTGTTTGTGCAATGGCATACAAATGGAAATATTGCAGTGCCGGACACCTGTCCAGGTCAAGCCGGAGACCTCGGTTGTTTCAGGTCCCGGACTATTGAGTAGATTGCCTGCTTTGGAACTGCCACACTTGACGGTCGCTGAGACCACTGGTACGGTTTCCAAAACCTGTTTGCAAGTTTGGTTGATGCACGCTCGGACCTCAGACTCGCCCAAAAGTTGGCCTATTTGTTGTCTGTCCTGGAAGGTGAGGCCCGAGCCTTCGTACAGCATCTGTTGTTGACTGACTCAGCCTACCCTACTGCTTTGGGACTACTCACCCAGCGGTACCAAAATAAACGTTGTTTGGCTGACATTAATATTGAATTGATTTTGGGGTTACCGGTCATTACTAGTTTGTCAGCATTGCGTACTGACCTGTTGAACCCGTTGGTGGTAGCGACCAACGCTTTAAAGCGATTGGACTTGCCGGTGGACCAATGGTCTTACCCTTTGTGGCATGTTGTGCTGCAACGGCTTCCTGCCGATTTGAGGGCTCGTTTCGAGCAAAGGTATGGTGGGGATAGTGTCACACATCTCCCCCCATTTGGTGACCTCGTCCAATTTTTGGAGGATGAGTGTCGGTTTGTGGACAACTCTGGAGTTGCCACTGAGTCATGCCAGCCGTCTTCCCGGCCACGAGACCAGGGACGGACTAGGGCTCGCGGGCCTGTTGATGGTCGCCCCGCCGCTCGTTTTGCTGGCACCCAGAGTCGTCCTGGTTGTGAGTTTTGTAGGGACACGGGGCATGGCATGGCAACTTGCGCGGCCTTTTTGAAGTTGCACGTGAGTGCCCGCCGCCGAATTGCCAATGCACGCCGCCTGTGCTTCTCTTGTTTGGGGGCTCACTTCCATCGGGACTGCCCCAACCCCCGCCCTTGTAGAATTTGTAGGGGGTCCCATTTGGACATTTTGTGCGCTAACGCGAACCACGCTGGCAGACCAGCCTCTGATGAAGGTTCGCGTACGGGGGGGTACCATGGAGTTGGTCACCGGGCTTCTGCCTCGCCGGTTTAGAACCGGGGAGAGGCCCGCAATTTTGAGCGCCGCACTCCACCCCCCGCGCAAGTTGATCGGGAGCCGCGCGACCGCCATTTGGTCTCCCCGCGTACAGGCGATTACGCAATTGTTGCTAGGCACCGCTGGCCAGACCAGCACCGCCTTCCCTCCCCTCCTTTGGCGGAACGTCCCCGGTTGGAGTCACGCCCCCCGCCATTCAGGCCTCCGGTGGGATATGCCCATCCAGCGATGGCGCGTGGCTCGGGACACCGCGCGTACGAGGAATTTGAATTCCATCCTCGTCGGGAAAGACTTGGGCCTGGGTGCGGCGATCGGTCGCCGTCCAGGCATTGTTAGGACATTGGCGCCTGCCCCGCTGAGGTGCCCCTCAGATCGACACGGTTTTGTTGCCAACGGCATCGGTCAGGTCTGGGGGCCCACGGGGGACTCTGTTGTGGTCCGTGTCATTATGGACATGGGAGCCCAGGGTTGCCTTTTGTCTATTGTTTTGTTGTTTTGTTTGTATTGTTTTGGGCAAAATTGTTTTTTTGAGCGCCTTTGGACTGCGGGACTTGGTTGGGACGAGCCACTTCGGGAAACCCTGTTGGAAGATTGGCTCCAATTTGTATCCGCACTCCCTGCAGTCAACGAGGTCGTGTTACCCCGCGCTATCCTCCCCCCTGGGAGCTACACTGCTACCCTTGTTTGTGATGCGTCTTCGCACGGTTATGCAGCTGTTGTTTGTCTGCGCACCGTCTGCGCACAGGCCAGGTGAATTTGTCACTGGTCTTGGCCAAGAGCAAGGTGGCCCCCCTCCGGACGGCACTGACCACCCCTAAGTTGAATTGTCAGGGGCGGCGCGTCTTGTGCGTCTATTGAACCACGTTGCTCACACTTTGGGTGGAACTGTGGACATTCGGTTTTCTTACGCCTGGACGGACAGTCAAATTGCTTTGTGTTGGTTGAAGACGTCCGTCCACTCTTTGGAGGTTTTTGTTGCGTACCGAGTGTCCCAGATTCAAAATTTTGATACGCCTTTGATTTGGAGGCCCTTGCCTGGAGATTTGAACCCAGGCGCCGTGGCCTCACGTAGGTGCATGGCACCCCGCCTGTTTGCTTACCCCCTATGGTGGGGACCAGACTGGCTGACTCATCCCGAGGATGATTGGCCTCGATCGCCAGTCTTGATGTCGGGTCCTTTGCCCGGGCTCAAGGTGCTCGCTGTTGGAACAAAGGACCCTGAGTTTGTTGAGTCGATTTGGCTCCCTCGACAAATTGTTGAATTGTTTTTCTGTTGTTGAATTGTTGGTGACTGATCGTCACATTAAGAACTCGCATGCCGGTTGCAATGCGCTGTTGGTCATTCTGCAGCGAGAGTTTTGGATATTGTCGGGAGCCGTTAGTAAGTTGAACCCCTTTTGGTCGATACGGGTCTGTTGTTGTTTGGTTGTTTGTTGTTTGTTATTGTTTGACCCGCCAGCCTGCCCCCATTGGGGGGGTATTTTGAGGCCGCGGTGAAGGCGGTTAGGGACTCTGGCGCAGATTGTTGGGAGACACCGTTCCCACCTTTAAGGAGTTAGCTACGGTATTTTGCCGCATTGAAGCTGTGTTGAACTCGCGTCCATTGTGCCCGCTGTCTTCGGACCCGAACGTCTTGGAAGCCCTGACCCCGGGCCATTTTTTGATTTGACAGCCACTTGTCGCCCTGCCGGAGCACCCTTTTGTCGATGTGAGCCAAAATTGGCTATCGCGGTTTCAGTTGGTGCAGCAGCTCGCTCAGAGTTTTGGAAGCGTTTGAGCTTGGAGTATTTGCACATCCTCCAGCAGCGCGTCAGGTGGACTGATAAAACGCAACCTTGTCGGGATTGCCAAGTGATTAGCGGACGGGATGGCCCGTCCGGGGGGGGTAGATGTTCCGTTCCGATTGAATTGGTTACTCTGTGAACGCGCCATGACGTGAAACGGAGTGACATCTGTCAGTTTGACTTTACTTCCTCTCTTGGATTTCGGTGGGACCAGGGAAGCACGCCGCCGTTTTGGGTCTCGCGGCTTTTGTTGAAATTAATCCCTTACCCCGGTCGTTTGGTGACGATAGGTCATGACCCATTGTTTGGATTGTTAATAACCCCTAATTTGACATATCACGGGTTCATTTGTTGGAAATATCTCGATTAAATAGTTTGAAGGTCATTCAAAGTGACGCTATTGTGAATGAGTGATTTGAAGACCGCATGCTGTGATTGTCTCCAGCCGGGTTGAAGCGGAATCTAACCTGAAGAATACTCGTAACGTCACAACACAATACAGATACACTCACTTACATACACAGATCCAGGTAATCCCAAGAAGCCGGTGGTCGCCCATCAGGTGAGTTATTTGAATTATATTGTATGCTCCGCGTACGGCGGACAGTACGCTAGCCATTCTTGTCTCTAGAGCCCCACGGTTAGCACGCTTCCACCTACTCAATTGAAATCGTATTGTACGGGGTCTAGTCTGGCAGCGTACAATTAAATTTAAAAAAAAACCCTTAGAAATTTTTTTTTTCGTTGTTATAGCTTCTTTACCACCTACAGGTGTACCTATTAAAATATTTCGTGTATGAACAGATACACCTTATACAGTATGTTTGATTTAAAAAATAAATAATAGTTAAAAAAAACTAAAAAATACGCTTCCATAGAAAACCAAACTAAAAAGTAGAAAATAATGGGAAAAAAGCGTGGGGTTTTTTTTTTCGCGCGCCTCAAAGATATGTCAGCAGCAGTGTAGGGGTCTACTAGGACCGATGCCCGCCGGGGTCACGTGATTGTTCGAAAGAGATGCCGTGACCCTGGCACATGGGCAACTGATGGAACACGGGTGGGTTTTAGTCAGTAAAAGTCTGACACGCCCTCCCGCTCCGCCCAGAGCGGGAGAAGTCATTTGATGATTTCCCATCCAGAAAAAAAAAAAGCGTGGGGTGCTTTTTAAGGTATTTTTTTATTGATCAGGCACCCCACGCTTTTTCCCCATTATTTTCTACTTTTTAGTTTGGTTTTCTATGGAAGCGTGTTTTTTAGTTTTTTTAAACCATTATTTATTTTCTATTTTTTAGGGTGTTTCGAATTTTGAGACGTTGACATACGTCTCAACATTCGAAACACCCAGCGGAGTTTGTGACGTATGTCAGCGTAATTTTCGAAGACAGTTTTTTTGCTTTCCTGGTAACCCTGGCAAGGATAATGGCACAAATTTATGAAATTATTGTATTGTAATCGGTCTTTGACAGGTGTGCAAAGTTTGAAAGAAATCTAGTCGTATAAAGTGGGTCAAAAACGCGCTATAAGAAGTTGGTTACAAACAAACATATAAGTGAAGCTAATATAAAGCGTGTAAAAACTCATTTTTGGTGCTTTTTATTTTTATACCGTATCGAATTAATAATAAACACGTATAGTATACGTAGTGCAAATTAATGCCCCTCTGTCATATCAACTCTGTATGTGTAAATAATGCGGGCAAAAGCTAGTAAAAATAATTTAATCTTAAACTTATTTTAACATATTATTTGTTCTGAAAAACGTACCATCACTTTGATGCACCTCCATGGGCTCGATAAACTCATCTAGTCCCTCACAAACAGCTGGTAACTCTTGTTTGATAGTAATATTGTTGCTTTCTGTTTGGCATTCATCAACTATACTTATGTGCATTATTGGAGATTTAACATACACACAGTATGAATCTAAGCAGTCTTCGTCTATTAAAAGATTAGGCTGAAAAAGATATTTCTTAGTGTATGAATTTGGAAAATATGCCAGTGTTCGCAGTTCCACAAGCACACACCTTGCCAATATACCAAAATCACTTAAAAGACCTCCACAAGTGAGGACACATAAAAAGGTCCAATGTAGGGTACATTGGACCTTTTTCAATTTTGAAGAGTTGGCCGGGCTACCAATACACAAACTACTGTTGCATAGCTCACACTGACAAGAGAGGACCGTGTTCAAACTGCCACATCCAAGTTTCATACAGAAATTGTAGCAGTATTATGTGAAGTATTTAACATGTAATAATTATGAACTAACACATTTTTACAAAACTGAACATCATCATTATTTCAGCTATAAGATGTTTACATACACATACATACACACATGACATAGGCCGTCCTCAATCTGGGAGGGTTTGCTATAATCGTCACGCTTGGCAGGCGGGTTGTCGATTGCAATATGGTGGTCAAATGCAAAGAGAATGCTGCTGCCCATTCTCTAGGAAGTCCCTTTGTCACCTCTACGGCACCCACGGGAAGATATGGGGTGGTGCCATTCTGTACGTCCGGCACCACACGTAACCTTTATGTATGGCACCTCATGAAATGTCAAAGTGTACATATCAACATTTAACACCCAATGGTATGGCTGAAATGCAGACACAATATATAAGGTAAGTTTTTATCCAGTGCGCAAATTTTAACAAATGAAACTTAAACAAGTTATAATAATCATGCAATTTTTATTTTGATATATCTTAGTACAAAAAAAATAAGTTATCGTTAACGAAAGATGTCTATATTGAAACTGGTTTTATGGTAACTTGCGCGCAGCGCCGGCGCGGCAGCAAAGGTGAACGACCGACCACCTGTTCAATCGGTCAAAATTCTAATGCTGGGGCCACACTAACGAGAAATGCCATTAATTATCGCGATAATGGACGTTAACCGTAGGTGTAGCCACGACTTACCGCGATAATTTGACAACGGCATTAACACTGCCGTTTGGCGATAGGCGATAGCTCAAGTGGCGGTACATCAAAGAGATTAATGCGAGAATTAATGCGATGAAGCGGCCACACTACGTCAGTGTGCGTCATGAGCGTGACGGGATCGCACGTGTTTGTCTTTGAAATACATACGTACTATGGCTATGGAGTGGAGTAACGAGAAAGTAATTGCGTTTCTCGAGATTCTGCAAACAGAACCACGTACGTGGGATCCGAAAGTCAAAAGTTTCAAGAATCGTGGAATGCTATACGGTATTGAAATTGGAAATCGGTAATGATTCAATAAATTCAAATACTAAAAAGGGAAATGCCCATTTAATAAAGAGGTTTTGGCCAAGTGATGCCCACGCAAGAAATAAATTATAGGCATTAGGGCTGACATCATAGGTAAAGAAGCAACCACTATTTTTTACATAAAACTTGGTGGGACTTTTATAACACTGTAAAAACACTTTTAGTTTTTTTATTCGTTCTCATTTAAATAAATGACAAGCACGCCATCTAGGAATTGGGTTCACAATACACAGCTATAAAATACAACTTAAGTTGAAACAAAACAAACTACAACTATTTCTATGGTTTCCTTGTCACTAAACAACCGAATTATTTAATTCAAATCTATCTTACATAGCTACGCAATATAAGTTACTGAGTATGTATGTACCTTGCATGTTTTTATAGTAAGTTACTTGATGTGGTGCAATCCATTGCTGTAATACAGACCGAACTTCCACATTGCTTAAGGTAAATCTCTTAAGTCTTCGTATATCTACGCCACAATTGATACAGAGAGGGCTCCGTGGTAAGCTAGTAAGGTCGTGTAAATCAGGTTCAGGAATAGGTCCGACACCATTGGCAAGCCGGTGTCGTCGCGGGAGGCGAGTACAGAATCCAAAGTAAAGCCAAGGTCATCACCGGGAGCAGTTAAAGGGTCCATATTCGTAATCAAAGTCGTCGTAAATCAAATAGAAAAACGCAGTAGAAAATAAATCACGATTCGCAAGAACACACAACACCAAACAAAATGTGAAATGTCAATTAGTTGTCAACTACGATTATGATTGTTGTAGGGATGCGATATGACATCGATTTACCGAAAAATCTGTAAATCAATTTTAAAAAAAACCGGAAACACGCAATCGGTTCAATAGATCGCGTTTAGAAGCCCGCGAAATGAACAAACCTCTTTTTTGTTTCTAAAGAAAACAACAAAGGCGAAACAACTATATAATAAAAGAAGGTTTTCCAAAAATCAATGTTTGAAACCGGTTTTATTTAGTATATCGATTGTGTGTTTCAGCAATGTTTACCATCCCTACTCAGGATTGACAATCGACCGGAACTGTTAGATAATATAATAAACGATTGAATGTTTTTATTAAATCGGCTTTTAATTCCGGAGTTTTCATAACAAATAAGTAATAGCAATATTTTAGTTATTAAATGGGTATTTTTTCTGTATTTACCACATTGATGGGCAGAACATGGCCAAGAATGAGCATCTCCCTTTACACTCATGAAATACAGAGCTCTGTCAACGTCCATCTTGCTGAATTCAAGTAAAATTAACGCCGCTTTTATCGCCAATAATGGGCATTCGCGTTGACCGTTCAAGTGTAGCCACCTACTTTAGCGCGTTAAAAATTATCGGAATAATTATCGCGCTAATGGGCATTGACGTTAGCCGTTAGTGTGGCCCCAGCATAATGGGCATTCACGTTGACCGTTCAAGTGTAGTCACCCACTTTAGCGCGTTAAAAATTATCGCAATAATTATCGCGATAGTGGGCATTGACGTTAGCCGCTAGTGTGGCCCCAGCATTACTGACCTATTAGTACCTACTAAATGTTCGATCGGTCTAAATTCTACGAATTTCGAAGTACCTACGCCGTCGCGCGGTTACTGACCTATTACTATTGTCGATATCATATTAGGTACGAAATATGTAGGGTGTCCACAGTTTACTGATTTAAGGGCGGATAGAAATAAAAAAAAGTATTAAAAAAATGGTTGAAATGTGTTATATTACTGATACTGACCCACCAAAAAAAATTTGCGCACTGGTTATAAAATTATCCTGTATATGGTATAAGCTTGAGAATAAAATTAAATATACAGGGTGATTGGAAGATGGGTGCAAAGCTTTAAGGTGAAGATAGTATAGACAATTTAGAACCATTTAAGCCATGGTTGTCTTAGACGAAGTCTTACCAAATTTTTTTAACCAAATTTTTAAGTTTTTTTTTGGAAATTCTCAAAATTTAATGTAAACTGCATAATTATGGCCAAATTGAATGATAAATGAATTATTTTTTTATTTATTTAATTAAAGTAATGTGTAAGCAACCAAGCAAAACATGTTTTAGGCTTCTGTGTCATTAGACATTTTTTTTACAGATATTTAAAGCTCAAAAAAAAAATAAAAAAAATGTACAATACGTCTTTTAAAACTTATTTAAAAAAAAAACGGAGGGTGCTTTTTTTGTTCAAACCTTTTTGAAGACATGCTTGATAATCGCTCTTTTTTTGAGGTATCATTTATGCGGATATCTTACAAATTATTGAAATTCGGACCTACAAACTAATTCGAGGGAGAAATTTTAAATTTTAGGCAGTCTAACAAAACACAAAATTTTTGCTTAAAAGAATACATAAAGTATTCTTTTAAGCAAAAATTTTGTGTAGGTATATGGCATAAGCTTGAGAATAAAATTAAATGTATGTTGGAGAATACCTCACCTCATAATCCTCATTCATCATATCTACTAACTGCTCTTCTGATTCCAGACATTTTCTTAGCAACTGGTAGCTTTGCTTTAATTTAGTGTAGCAGATGAAACAAGCAAGAATTGGCCTTCTGTCTTTAGTCACAAACTGCAACAAAATTAATTGACTTACACTATTTTGTTTATAGGAAGACAATACTTCCAATCCTACATTTAATTGTAAAGCCCACAGTTGGTGGTCAGTATAGCTTTCTATATTCCTCATACAAAGAAAACATGAGCAGATTGGTGGCTTAATTAAATTATTTAAAGTTTACTTTCACTGATGTCAGTGATTTCCATTTGGCTTCATAAGACCTCGAAGATGACTCTCAGACCATAAGTTCACATGAATATATCAAGTCAAGAAAAGTCAAAGCATTTTTTTCCAAACAAGCACATAAAAGGCACTTTTGTACCCCAACAATTACATTAAAATAGAATTGATTATAGTTATCCCTTCCAAAAGAAACTTCACCGTTACTATTTTAAAATGTTTGTCAATATTAGTATACAATTTTTATATAATTATATGTGAAGACAGTGCACCCAAATGAAAATTACCATACCACAACTGCTAAAAGAAATGAAAATTAAGCAATGAGAGATAAATTAATTACATTCTGACAAATACATGGAGGTCACATATTTACAAACATGGCAAAGGCAAGTATACGAGTTTCCTAACATTTCAACAAGTTACAAGTCAGTGTACGAGTTATAATGTCGCAAAAAATCTAAGCTATACAATTAACTAAGCAGTTTGATTGATTCTAGACTGTCCTAAGGAGCAAGACCAGCATGTTTCCAAGCATTTTCTAATCTTTACATGGGTGGTTGTTCAAAATTTGGTTAACTTTGGCCCTAATCTTCGCCAAAGGTCTTTTTAGATGGTTATCAGTAAATTTCTATACTGTGGGTATAATACGTACTTTGTTGCATCTAAAAGGGCCAGTCACTTTACTAAGTATTTTAAGAGAAATTCAAGAGGTTTTTTAATCAGTTATCTAGGGACTGACGAGACATAATAGGGACTGACACCAAAGACTGCTAGTGTGTTTAATTACATTTTTATTGCAAAATTTACTTTAACAAAATTTGATAACTTACATATTATTATTAATTACTGTAAAAAATAGTCAAAATATTAGTTATTTCACATAATTAGTAGAATTGTCTATCTACAATCTTAAATTTAGTATTGTATATTCAATATACTTAGGTAGACAATCAGTTTTGTGTTGTTGTTGTTTTAGCGTGTTCTTTTTTGGACAGTACTGTTTTATCTATTGCCTGATATTTTTGGTAGTTGAAAAAGTTTTCTAAAGTATATTTCTAAATTATTTCAAACATTTTTGTAAAATCGGGTGAAAATTTGGCATTTTGTGATTTTTATTGATTATTGTTCTACACCAAATTTGCTACAATTTGATACAATTAACATCTACAGACATTTCTAAGCACATTAAAAAAAAAGGAATTGTTTATTAAAAAGGTCGCAGATGTCAGTAGGTCTTATAAAATGTCGATATTTTCATAATTATGAGGTTGAGTTTTTACATTTTAAAACTGTTTGTATATTGGCAGTACAGTATCGGCTATGTTAGTGATACAATGATGCATATAATGTGTTGGCATCTATGTGGAAAAATCTATGTAACAAACGAGTAGAACATTGTGTTTTTCTCGAAATTAGTTTTTTCAGAATTTCAACTTTTCAAATCAAATCAAATCAAATCAAATCATTTATTCGTAAACATAGGTGATAATTATATACAAGATCTTAAAAATTAGGTAGTGCGCTATGTTTTGCCAATTGACATACAAATTATTAAAATTAATCAAAAATTATACTATTAAATTAAATTATAAATTCGTCATAATATGAATACGCAAGCAAGTAAAATTTCAATATTCATAATCAATTTCATTTCATGCCAAAATTTATAGTTAATTCAGAAGATTAATTTAAAAATAAAATATGTAAAAAAATATATTAAAAATGTCAAGTATAAGTAAAAATGTCAATATTATAAAGTTACACAGATTCGTCATTAAGAAATTCACCTAGAGTATAATAACATTTTTCAAGAAGTAACCCATTCAGCGTTGTTTTAAACTTCTGCACTGGCATAAATTTTATTTCATCGGGTATTATATTATATATTTGCGGTGCAATACCAAAGAAGCTTTTCCTCATAAGAGAAGTTTTACATTTCACAAGGCATAAATCATTATTATATTGAGCACGCATGGGTGTTTTCTTTACTGTACTGAATTTCTTGAATAAATGTGAATTCATTTTTACAAATAATGCAATTTCTAGGATGTATAAAGCCGGTAGAGGTAATATTTTTAACTTTTTAAAATAAGGAATGCAACTATCTGTCGTTTTTAAACCACACATACACCGTACACATCTTTTCTGCATCCTGAAAACAATGTATGTAACTTTGAATGTCTGTTACAGAAAAAGTATTACTTAGGAATTTTTTTCACGTAATCAGCGTAATAAAGGGACTCTTCTAGATTCTACATCCAGCCTTAAGTCAACACCACCTTACTGGTACTTTTAAGCGCGGAACGCCATATATAGGTAATTTAATTCTTATAAATAAACTTACTGGTACATTAGTCAGCTTCTCATACAGTTTGTGCAAGTTTCTGTTGAAGACTACATACATACGAACATTCTGCACTAAACATATTCTACATATTGGTAGTTTTTCCATGTTTGAACTGAAAACGTATCACAGGATTCACAGGTGTATCGTAAATTCGAATGCGAATAAAAGCTTGTAAATAACATGAGCTCCGTTGTGGGCCTCGGTAAGATGCTAGCAGCTAGAGACTTAGTTTATTTCTTTAAGAGACTCTCTTTTAGTTTCGGTAGTTCATTCGCATTGGATCTAGTTTATTTATCACTAAACACCACCTAAATCATAGGTACAAACATAATTAAAAACACAAACACCACGTTTGAACTTTGAAACTTTGAAAGATGTCAAAGATGTCACAATTTTTTTTTTTTTTTTTATTTATTCCTGACCATGGATACATGTCCTTCAGTCGTAATCATTAAACATACTACTCTTATTCTCAGCTAAGTACATCCCGAAACAATTAAATTTTTTCTACAGTATTCAGTAAATATCTAAATAATGAATTGAAATAAACTGTGTTGGAAAGTAATTCCTGAACGTGGCGGGGAACACATAAAAGAGTTTTGTTCTGCTATATCACTAATTTCACTGACAAGTAACAGTCTTTGCATGGCGAACGATTCACAGTCTAACGTGTTTTATATCCGCATTTTCTTCAGAACAATAGGTACATTTGCTTTCACTGATGAATCTTAGCTTCAATGTCTTCAGTAATTACTTTAAAATATGTATTTATGTTTTTGTTGTATTCTCTTCCGTTTCATCTTCACATTCTTCATCTTCAAAGTTTTCGTGTGATTCGTTCTCAATTAGTAGCAAATCATAGATCTCGTCGTAGAATAAAGCAGCTGTTTCAATGTTAACATTTTCGTAGAAATCTGAACTGTTAACATCAATTTCTTCAACATTATTTGGTTTTTCATCCATATCTTGAATTATATTAATAAATATAAAATTATTGAAAACTTTTTGTATCTTTCCCGCCAATCACCATTTTCAGTTCGTACTATCTGAAAACATAGAGCAACACGGACCAGAGGGGAGTAGCCATACGCAGGCGTTCCCCTCTGTCAAAGTACAAGTCCACGCGGTCCTATGCGTACAATAAAACTAGTTGCAGCCGCACTGCTCGGTAGACTAATTCTAGTTGCGCGACAAAATTGACATCCTACAAAAATGCCGAATTGTTCTGTATTTTGCTGCAAAAAGAGATCTGCCACGTCAAATTTACAAAAAGATGGCGTTACCTTTCATATGTAAGTAATTTTTAATCACATTATTCCTATTTACTTCTATAAAACTTAAAAATTACAAAATCATCGGTCGTGTTGTTTCGGATTTGTTTACCAACACAGGCCGCTCGCCCTCATACAAGATGCGGATCGGTCGAGCGACTGATCCGAGTCTATTTCCGAGAATACGCTGTCACCGAGCGATAGTGTTGTTACTGGTTTGTTAGTAGATAGTTATCGATAAATTTGGCAAAGGAGTCTATATCCATACAGAGACATTTTTGAGATTAAGTTTTCTGATTTATTTAAAATATTATATTGTAAGCTGTATATTAATATACATAGTTGTATAAAAAAAGCGTTAAATTAAAAATATTATAAAACGTACGAGTTAACACATTTTATTAAAATTACTTATTGTGAACTTCAAACATAATATTTTTTAATTTATTTATTGAAGGTTTCCTAAAGATCCAAATTTAAGGGATATATAGAAGAAATTTTGTAATAATAGACTAACCTGGAGTCCCACAAGAAATAGTGTCATTTGCTCAAAACATTTCAAGACCTCTGACTTTCATGTGTTGTCGAACAATAGGAGGAGATTAGTCGAGGGCACCAAACCAACTCTAACACCACACTGTATTTGTCCCGTAAGTTTTTTTTATATCACGGAAAAGGTAAAACAGCCGACCTGATGTAGTTCACATTAGTTATAGTGGTGAAATGAAGTTTAGATTTCTCAACTTGAAAAATTAATAGTTTTAAACCTAATTTTCCAGAGTCATCAAAAATCATTCAGTCTACCAAATGACAGACTATCATCTCATGATGCCATTAGTGCCACTCTCACTATTCCTGATTATATTCAGTAATGAGTATATTCATACTCATTACTGAATATACTGCTTAAATCATTGAAAAAACCTTTTATTTTACCTATCATTCACTTACATTGTCGCAGCACTATGCAAACCATGCCCCTGTACTGCGTTTATACTACTCACGTACCACTATATTTTTCTATCGTAATGGTATAAAGTTGATTTCGACAATGTACTTCAATAAAACTACATTGGCGCATAACATTTACTTTCATGTGATAAGAAACACCATGGTTTCGCAGATTTGTAGTAGCAGATCGATTTTTATAGCTAGAAACTGCACAATTAACCATTTTTGGAGAGAACTTATTTTCGACACAATACGATATATAATGGCGGCGGCCGCGCATTCAATTAGTTTTATATAACATGGTATATATAAATGCTCTAAGGTGATAGATACACATCCACTCGTTTTTAAAATGACGTAAACCTTAATTTTATTTGTTAAATGAAAATTATTGTAGTACATAATAAATAAAGTCAATCTTTATTATAATATCTATCTTTGTATCACTTTTTAAACCGAGTTCTTGAATTTATCGATAATGCGTATCGACAGTAGTTGCAACCACGGCTGTAAGCAACTTGTCAATGTAGTTGCGTCATCTCATTGTACTGTAACGACACATAATGTATCTATGTGTGTATGAAATTGTTAGTGTATGCTTTAATTTTTATGTGTGAGTTTCGTAGCAACAGACGATTATTTTTGTGTGAGAATTTGAGAAAGTGTGGGTAGAGCAGATTTCCCCCCGCAAAAAATGACAGACAGTTTTGTATCGAGAAAAAACGCTATGGCGTCTCCCCTCCGGTCCGCCGGTGGTCCGTGTTGCTCTATGTCTGAAAATGGTGATTGGCGGGAAAGATGTCACAAACGACAGCAGTGTTGCCAGGTCTTCTGTTTTCACAGGATATATTATACTGAAAATCCAGTAGATTCTCTTGCAAAATCAGTAGAACAGCAGACATAGTCTACTGTTCTACTGATTTTGCAAGAGAATCTACGGGATTTTATGAGTTTACTCCTGACTACATCAATATTTGCCTGATTTTCAAATTGCTTCAACAAAGCAAACCGATTGGAAGCGTAAGCCAAGCCTAAACGAAATCTACATGTGTAACGAAACCTTTTTTACTTTTTTTCTGAACGAAGCGCAATACTTCAAACGATTGTATTTCTGTCAAATGTAGGACGTAGTTGGCAAAAAAGAGTCTGTCGTGGTAACCATTGGAACTAAAATATATTTTTGGTGGCAACACTGCTTTGTTTATCATCAACAAGTAGCTAATCTGTCATTGTGTTATGTTCCTAGTTGTATTTTACTTATTTCTAATTAACTATCGATTATTAATGCTTTTGAACATATAAACAATGAATAAAACAATAAGGAGTACTGGTGTGAGCTGTGATATACTAGGTTTTCGTAAGAAATTTGGCGGAATCTGAAGCGGAACAAATTTTGTCTCCGATTGACAATGTTTACGAAAGAACTGCTGACACGACAGGTATTTATCCAAGAAATTTATCTTTTATTCAATGCCAATCATTGTTTTTCCATTCTAACACTAAGTTTTATCGGTATTATATATTCAAGCCAGTTTATTGTTTTATTTACTAAAAGATTATTGAGGTTACGTTTTCTTGTTTGACAAATCGTGTGTACGTTAACTCTTGATGTTTGATACTTTTTTTTTTTTTTTTTTTTTTTTTCAGGATGGGAAATCATCAAATGACTTCTCCCGCTCTGGGCGGAGCGGGAGGGCGTGTCAGACTTTTACTGACTAAAACCCACCCGTGTTCCATCAGTTGCCCATGTGCCAGGGTCACGGTATCTCTTTCGAACAATCACGCGACCCCGGCAGGCATCGGTCCTAGTAGACCCCCACACTGCCGCTGACATCTCTTTGAGGCGCGCGTGGAACACTGCGCGCCGTCGACTCGAGCTTGGTCCTTACCGGGCGGCGAGCTACCCATTGCTCGCCACCCGCAAGCTCGCGCCTACGGTGGCCGGGAGTCCGCTATTGACTCCCGACGCCCGGGGCGTCTCCTCCTGCGGCGGCTAGGGACGTGAGGGCGCAGAGACTGCCACTCCCTCACGCGCCCCGCCTCCTCCTTCGCGAGCATTACTGCTTCGCAGAAGGAGGTGACGGCTTCCCATTCCCTCTCGCTCCGTACCATGGCTCGCACCAGGGCCGGACGCGAGAGGTCGCCGCCGCCGACCGCCTCCACGAGGACACGGCGGTGCTCCGCCCAGGCAGGGCACACCTCCACCGTATGCTCCACCGTGTCCTCCAGACGATCCTCGCAATGGAAACACCCGGACGTATCCTCCCGCTTTATCCTGAACAGGAACCCACCGAAGCACCCATGCCCGGTGAGAACCTGCGTCAGGCGGAAGGTGAGGACGCCGTGGCGCCTCTCTATCCACTCCTCAAAGAGGGGACTTACCGCCGCAAGATGTTTGATACTTGAAATTGAAAAATGTACCTACATGGAATTAATATGATTGTCTTTATGTTTTTTAGGTAAATCTCACAGTATAATTAAAGAAATTGTTAATGAAGGTGAAAAAAATTAAGGATTTTTTTCTACACCTGGAGGAACACCAAAACAGTTGGCGGAAGAAAGAATTAGACGATTTTAATCCGTGTGCAATTAGACAAAAAGTTCAACACTATAACGAAACAGGCAAGTATTTTTTTTTTTGATGCCATTATCGCATACCACAGTAAAAAAAAGTATAATTTATATTTATTATTTCTCAGGTGCCTATTCTACGTAATATATTACCTATAGTTTGAGGAGACGGGTTGTAATGGGAGCCGTAAACGTGTAAGAAAGATCTTTACACTATTTAGATTTCATAAATAAGAAATGTAAAACTGACACATCAGTGTTAATGGAAATCAGAGAGAGAGATCATAGCACCGAAAAGGAATACAAGAATGATGTTATGTCACGTTTTTCTTTTTAAATAAAATCTAAATTTTAGCGTGTTATTTCATTTTCATTGTCATGTGAATAGTGACAATGTTATGTACCCCACATAGACATACCTGACGCTTTCATTAGTCAACTGTTCAATTTTATTTGATATTGCCTGTACCTTTCGAATGCGACATGTTATAGGTACTCTCTGACTTCCGATTAGTTTCCGACAGTAAGCAGCTGTAAGTGGCCTTCTTGTCGATAAACTGTCAGCATTAACAGGATTCGTTCAGTATCATTCACGTCAAATTTGATACAGGCATACCAACCATCGAATGGTTGTGAATACCCTAGATGGTGGCCGCAAATGCGATTGCTGAACATTATGTCTTGTTCAGTTGTACCGGGTTCAATCAGCAATCCCTGAGTGTAATTTAATTAATTTTTAAACTGAACAAGTTTGCATTATGTTATTATGATGGCACTCTTAGATAAAAGGTTATTCCAGCGAAATAATGCGCAATCTACTAAATACAATGAAAGTAAAAGACTGTGTGCCCATCAAGTCTTGAAATCTTGATTGATGAGAATTTTCGGGATGTCGTGTTTGTGGATTAAAACAACAAGTATCTTATCACTTTTAGTCCTAGTATACAGGGTGGCCATACCTGCTAAGCAGGCGCCCTCATTTTTTCCAGACTCTTTTTTGCCAAGTTTCTGCGGAGTCCGCAGAAATTTAGTACGTCCGCAGTGCGGACTCCAGTGGACTATCAAAGCTCTTATTGGATTAGAATAAAGTATTTTTTTTTGCGTAATTAGGAACTTTGACAGTTCACAAAAAAATATTTTAGATCGTTTATGTGTCAAAGTATCGAATCGAGACATTCTTTGGTGCTTAAACTATTGAAATTCTCAACGGTGAATCATCATCAGCCTACATAATTATAGTTAATGATGTAAATAAAAGAGAACTTTTAATGGAATGAAATGAGCCTCTTCAAATGGAGATCATAGAGCCATATGAGTATGAGGGATAATAGAATGAAATCATGACTGAAATGACATGCACGGATATAGGCATGTACAAATGTATTTCTTTCTGTGACAAAACTTAAATCTACCAACTGTTTTTTTTTTTTTTTCAATCTCCTGATTTTATGGGTACATTTCTTCCGACTTTTTCAGATTGTACCTGGCAACACTGCTGACAGCTGCGCTCCGACTGTCGGCAAGCGTCGTTATTTATTACTAGCTTCTGCCCGCGACTTCGTCCGCGTTAAATTTCTTGTTCCCCCAACCCTTCCCGTAGCGTCGAATCGCCTATCCGTGCGATTTTCCTCGTTTTTGCAACATTTTTCATTACCTACTGCTCCGCTCCTCTTAGTTGTAGCGTGATGTTATATAACCTATAGCCTTCCTCGATAAATAGGCTACTCAACACAAAAAGTATTTTTCAGTTCGAACCAGTAGTTCCGGAGATTAGCGCGTTCAATCAAACAAACAAACAAAATCTTCAGCTTTATAATATTAAAATATAAAATATATACATATAGTATAGATTATTTATTACGGAAGTCAATCAAAACCGGCGAAGATCGCAAATAAAAACAAAAGAGATAGATAAAGGTGAGTGTTAGCGCCATCTATTTTTATTTGTTAAACTATTACGCAAGATGTCAAGCTAGTCCTTTTCCCGCCAATCAACATCGTGCACCTCACAAACGAGTGTCGCCGTCTTTATCGCTCGCTCGAGAAAGACATTATAACAGTTCAAATATGGATTCCGTCGTGATCGCATATCCGCTGTGTTTTTTTTTCTCCGCTGTGTTAATTTTATCGCAGAACGAAATAATATTACTATTATAAGGTCATAGCAGTCCCGCTGTTTCTTTAGTGGTGTTATTTGTGGCAACGACGGTTGAACTGAAGTGCTGTGTAGTGCCTCTGGACTTTGCCTACACGTGGTGAGCCGAACTGCGAGGACTCCGGAGCTCCGCATCTGCTGGTAGATCGAGCGGCTTCCCAAGGAGGTAGGTGCACGATTCCCTCATCCTTGGCCCTAGGCGCGACACTTGCGTTCAACAGTTTTTCGGTCCGCGTCGAAGGTACCTAAATTCGCCTTCCGTCGGAGCCCCACCATTATTGTGGTCCTTCGAACCGGATTGATACAGTTTACGCCCCTTTTAGGTCACCTAATAGGAGATTTAGTGTTAAAACCCGCCGTTTTTAGGTTTTCGTTAGCCTAGAAAGCGTACCTCCGCCATTACGCACGCAGCGTAGTTCGAAGGTATTTATTTCATTTTGTTACCGCTTAACACTAAATACTTATTTTACCGCTGTCATACTAATATTTCATCTTATTATTCGCTGTAATATTCATATTCTCAGTGGTATTCGCGAAATAAGGTTCTATTTCGATCATTTTCGCTGAGATTTACCTTTTTAGAAGTACCCACTTGTACTTTTATATTATTCGCCAACTCACAAATAAATTATTTTGTATACCTTCAATTTAAAATTCTCATTTCATAATGAAGAAAGCTATTAAGTCTGGTAGTACGGAGTTTTCGTTGTTGGCGTTGGAAGCCAAACGGAATGCTTTATTCGAGTGTTTACAGTCTGCCTACGATTTATCTAAAGACATAGGCACGGGAGATGATGCGAAAGAGGCTTTTCTGGAGGCTAGCTCAAACATTGACGCTATTCGTTCCGAATTTCATGAAGTTATGGATCAGTATAATAACTGTCTACTGACAGCTGCAGTGCGATTCTTTAACCATCTCACCGTGAAAATTTAGGTGAAGTGAGGGTGGAGTGAGCTGTCATTCCAACTAATGCCATGGGATTGACACCATTGACAGCTCACTCTAAGCTCACTTCACCTAATTGTTCACGGTGATATTTTTACAGAATCGATCGGCTGTTCTGTAACCATCTCACCGGGTGAAGTGAGCGTGGAGCAAGGAACTTAAATCCAACCTGGAATGCGCACAGGCTGCCAATACGCGGTCCGAGCGAGATAGCTTCGCGAGAGCCCTCTGTCCCTTTCATTAGGGTGACCAAGCAATATGATGTAGGTAGATAAGAATATAACAGGATATAATATATTAACCAATAATTTGATTAAAAAAAAAAAAAATAGTTACGCTTTAAAGATGGATTAAAGTAAAACGCAGCAAACATGAACGCAACTTAACGCATAAACTCTGCTATCGAGTATTATTGTATAACCTGGAATATCTAGCGCGCTGGGCAAATAACCATTTTGTTTAGTATTAGTTGTCGTAAAAATCTAACAGACGTCTTTTTAAGAAAACTGGTCGGGAGTTGGGACACTTTTTATTGGGCAAATGCGTCAATGGACTTTACCCGTAAATAATCTTATAATTTAGTTCATTAGGGGGCCCCTCCTACTTCAAGAAAGGGACACAGGGCTCTCGCAACGCTTTATCTCTCGGACCGAATTTCTCTCTGACCAAGTGATTGTCTGTAATAGAACTTAGTTACATATACATAAGGTTTATTTTTATAATGGTGTCAAATTGACAATGCACATTCCAGGGGTCGGGTATAAGTTCCTTGTCCATAGTGAAGTTGAAGTTAATATTATGACATATATCATCTCGGTAAATGTTAAGGTTATAGTATATATTTGGTGACATAATTAATGAACTGTAATTACAGTGAAATCAAGGAACTTAAATCCAACCTGGAATGCGCACAGGCTGCCAATACGCGGTCCGAGCGAGATAGCTTCGCGAGAGCCCTCTGTCCCTTTCATTAGGGTGACCAAGCAATATGATGTAGGTAGATACGAATATAACAGGATATAATATATTAACCAATAATTTGATTTAAAAAAATAATAATAGTTACGTTTTAAAGATGGATTAAAGTAAAACGCAGTAAACATAAACGCAACGCAAGGCATCAACTCTTCTATTGAGTATTATTGTATAACCTGGAATATCTGGCGCGCTGGGCAAATAACCATTTTGTTTTGTATTAATTGTCGTAAAAATCTAACAGACGTCGTTTTTAAGAAAAATGATTGGGACACTTTTTATTGCGTCAATGCACTTTACCCGTAAATAATCTCATAATTTCGTTCATTATGGGCACCCTACTTTAAGAAAGGGACACAGGGCTCTCGCAACGCTTTCTCTCTCGGACCGAATTTCTCTCTGACCAAGTGATTGTCTGTAATAGAACTTAGTAACATATACATAAGGTTTATTTTTATAATGGTGTCAATTTGACAATGCACATTCCAGGGGTCGGGTATAAGTTCCTTGGCGTGGAGTGAGCTATCAGTGTCATTCCACCTGATGCTAGGGATGACCAAGTATTATATTTACCATCATAATCGAGATTTAGATAATATTTTAATGCTAAATCTGTTTATAATTTTTATAAGCATTTCAAAGCTAGCATAGTGTCCAAACAATACTACTGTTTTAGGAATTATTTCAACTGAAAAAGCAAAACAGAAATTCAGACAGAAACTCAAGGTTCTTTTTTATATTTTTTTCTCGACTATTAGTAAATTACTAGCTTTGAAATCCTCATAAAATGATCAATAGAATTAGCATAAAAAATATTAACAAAATCTTGATTATGATTGTAAATGTTATATTTGGTCAATCCCTAGCAGCACTGGGATGACACTGACAGCTCACTCCACGCCACCTTTTCACGGTGAGATTTTTACAGAATCGACATGCTGATCCTGCGCGCGCTGATTACAAGGCGCTGGTTTCGTTTGAACAGTTATATAGTCGCTTAAAACGTTTGGTTGCTTCTACCAATGCAGAAGTCGCGCGTCGTTCCGTCCATCTTAGAGAAAAAATCTTCTATCATTAAGTTACCGCCGATTGAATTAATGAGTTTTAACGGTGACATTCGTTCATGGCCATTGTTTTACTCAAATTATAAATCCGCTGTTCATGATAATCCATCTCTCTCGGATCATCAAAAATTACATTATTTACAGGGCAAATTGACCGGTAAAGCGCTAGCCGCATGCGCCGGCATTGTACGTACCGCTGAGAATTACGAACTCATTTTCAATACGCTAGTGAATAGGTATGAAGACAAACGCACACTAGCGGCCACTTATTTAAAACAGATCATAGATTTTAAACCGTTAACTTCCGTTACTTCCGATAATTTAGACATTTTTAGTGATAAGTTTGTTAACGCCGTCCGTGCCTTACAACATTTAAAAATTCCAGATTTATTGAATTTAATTTTCGTACAAATAGCTATTACCAAGTTAGACAGTGAAACTGTTCGTAACTTTGAAAACAGTCAGGATCAGTCTGATATTCCTTTATTTAATGATTTAGTCGATTTCGTTAATAAACAGAGTAAAATATTGTATCGCACTCACGCTTTAACAGCCGGCGCGCAAGTACATAATTCCGCAAAATCAGCTGATCGCTCCCGCAGTTCTAATGATAGTAAAAAACCGCAGTCCTCCCCGCGTTATAACGCGTATGTAAGCACGGTCGAATCTGATTCAACAGATAAATGTTTGTGTACTAATGTCACACATCAACACTTATTTAAATGTCCTGATTTTCATAAATCAACTCCGTATGAACGCTTACAGGTTGTTAGGAAAATTAACGGTTGCGTTAATTGTTTAAGTATTAAACATAAATTATCGAGTTGTCAATCCGCATCTGGCTTTAGAACGTGTAACCAACGTCACCATTCACTATTACATTTTACTCGGGATTCGAACCCACAGACCGCGGAAGCGGCGAGTACCACTATGCCTGCGCCGCAGCGCGAGGCGCCCGATCCGATGACGTCAACGCAAGCGAGCGCTGCTGTCGTCCCTTTAGCGCCCGTGCCCGCGTCCGAGCCGGTGCGCTCCGCCGCGCAGCCTGGTGTGGCTTTGTGTTCGATGTTGACGCTCCGCGTTCTGTTTCCTCTAATGCCGCTTGCAGCGAGACGCCGCAATGTAATTCGCATACTACTGTTTTACTCGCGACTGCGCAAGTCGATAATACTGGACGTGAACATTTAATAAGAATTTTACTTGATTCCGCGTCGCAAAGTCACTTCATTACTAAGGAATGTTGTGAACGTTTACGTTTACGTCAAAACAATACACGGTCTACGACTGTAAGAGGTTTTGGAGGCACAGAGAGGACGTCTTTCGGGACAGTAAATTTACGTATATTTTCACGCTTTAATAAAAATATCCGATTTGATATTGACTCGTTAGTAGTTGATCAAATTACGGACAACTTACCTTCCGCTTTTGTTGATATTAAGGCCCTACCTTACTCGAATAAACTTCAGTTCGCTGATGATAGTTTCACTATTCCAAGTAAAATTGATATTTTAATTGGAGCATCGCTGTTTCCACATTTACTTTTGCCTGACGTGGTTCCTGGTGGCCCGTCAGTGCCCGCCGCTGTCAATACGGTTTTAGGCTACGTACTCATGGGGGTCGTACCTACACTCAGTAACCGCCCAGCATGTGTCACATCGTGCTGCGCCATAGTCTCTTCGCCTATGGATAACAATTTGATTTCCCGCTTCTAGGAACTTGAAGAAGTTCCTGGCCCGCCCGTTCAGCATCCTGCTGATGCTGAATGTGAATATTTTTATCGTTCAACTACGCAACGGGACCCAGTTACTGGTCGCTATACCGTGGGTCTACCGTTTGATAAGGATGTGTTCACACTGGGTGACTCATTCAATATCGCTCGTAGACGTTTTTTATGCTTAGAGAGGAAGCTTGAAGCTTCACCTGAGCTACGCGCCGCTTATGACGAAGTTTTAAATGATTACCTTTCTAAAGGTTATATCTCGCCCGTCTCAGTTCTTCCGCATGAAACTGCAGATGTGTACCCTACTTATATAATCCCACATCATGGGGTTCTCCGCCCAGACAAGTCTTCGTCTAGGTTGCGTCCCGTGCTGGATGGCAGCTGCAAAACATCGTCCGGTGTTTCGTTAAATGATTTGCTGCACAGTGGGCCCAACCTACAGGGTAATTTTTTCAAAATTATTTTAAATTTTCGTCTACACTCTGTAGCGATGACCGCTGATTGTAAACAAATGTTTTTACAAATTATGATTCGCGAATATGATCGACGTTATCAGAGAATTCTTTATCGTTTTAATCCTAAAGACCACCCTCCGTGGTCCCAATGGCCCCCCTGGCTAACGTTACATCCGTCGCAGTGGCATATTACTGAAGGTACGGAACCGCTCACGTTGGACGAGATACCTGAACAAAAGAAACTCGTTCACGCTGTTTTAATTCCCGCTGACGCTTCTTATGTTTATGTTACTCTTTGCCGCCTTTCGTCATGGTGTAAAATATTCCGTACGATTGTTTACATTTATAGATTCGCTAATTTGTTACCACGTCGCGATTCCGTACATATAACCGCAGCTGATTTGAGTTTTGCAGAAAACAAATTGCTGAAACTTATCCAAAATAAACTTTTCAATAAAGAAATTTTAAATTTAAAACTGAACACGCAGGTTTCACCATCTCTTAATAAATTAAGACCGTTTTTACATAACGATTTAATCAGAGTTGGTGGACTTCTCACCCATTCTGATCTAAGTTACTCACAGCAGCACCCGGTACTTCTGCCAAGCCATGACTTTTTTGTTAACTTATTAATTGAATATTATCATAAGAAATATTTATACGCTGGGCCTGAACAGCTCATGTCACTATTACGGCAGAAATACTGGATACTGTCTGCTCGTCGTGCTATTCGTAAGGTAGTTCACGATTGTAATATTTGTTTCCGCGCTCGACCGCGTCCCGTCTTCCCGCTCATGGCTGACTTGCCGGACTGTCGGACGCGTCAGGTTATTAAGCCGTTTACTCACACGGGCTGTGATTACGCAGGTCCTATAGCTTACACTCCCATTCGCCGTCGGGGTGCAAAGGCTTTAAAAGCATATTTTTGCGTGTTCACTTGTCTCACAACTCGCGCGCTACATATTGAAGTAGCCACTGATCTTAGCACCGCCAGTTTTTTAGCTGCACTTAAACGGTTCTTGTCTCGCAGGGGCCCTGTCCAAGTAATGCACTCGGACAGAGGCACTAATTTTGTAGGCGCTTATTCTTATTTACGCGACTTATATAAATTTCTTAATAATGTCGAGTTCCACTCTCGCTTCGAAGAAGAGCTTGCTGAAACCGTATCACATGGAAGTTTAACTGTCCGGCCGCCCCACATTTTGGCGGATGTTGGGAGAGTATGGTGAAGGTTGTCAAGACGCACCTTTTCAAGGTCATCGGTCAACAGCTTCTCTCTTACGAAGAGCTAGTTACAGTGCTCGTTCAGATCGAGTGTTTGTTAAATTCTCGGCCTCTTACGGTTCTGAGTGCCGATCCCGCAGAACCTACCGCGTTAACGCCAGGTCATTTTTTGCATACCGATCTAAGAATCAGATAATCTCAACTTGCTTCAGAGACATTCTCTGCTTGATAAATTAGTGCAATCTTTTTGGAAAAGACGGAGAATGGAATATTTACATAGTTTACAAACCCGAGAGAAATGGAATACTCCGTCTATGCCAATCAAGCCTGGCACGGTTGTTGTTGTTCTAACTGACAATTCACCTCCTTTATCGTGGCCATTAGCGATAGTAGAGAAGATTCTTCCTTCCAACGATGGTATAACGCGTGTAGTTTCTGTAAGAACAGCTAAAGGTACATACGTGCGTCCGGTCGTACGTTTGTGCCCATTACCTACGCTATAAGATTGTTATTTTTTTGTAACCACAGTAGTTTAAGTGCTAGCAGTTAGTTAGTTTAAGATTGTCGCAGTTTATCTTATATAAATCGCAGTTTCAATATTATATTTTCGCAGTTCTTTATTACACTTTATGATTGGATTTAAAGGTGACCCTTTAAAAGGGGGAGGAAATGTTAGCGCCATCTATTTTTATTTGTTAAACTATTACGCAAGATGTCAAGCTAGTCCCTTTCCCGCCAATCAACATCGTGCACCTCACAAACGAGTGTCGCCGTCTTTATCGCTCGCTCGAGAAAGACATTATAACAGTTCAAATATGGATTCCGTCGTGATCGCATATCCGCTGTGTTTTTTTTTTTCTCCGCTGTGTTAATTTTATCGCAGAAAGATATAATCTTACTATTATAAGTTCATAGCAGTCCCGCTGTTTCTTTGGTGCTGTGTAGTGCCTCTGGACTTTGCCTACACGTGGTGAGCCGAACTGCGAGGACTCCGGAGCTCCGCATCTGCTGGTAGATCGAGCGGCTTCCCGAGGAGGTAGGTGCACGATTCCCTCATCCCTGGCCCTAGGCGCGACACTTGCGTTCAACAGTTTTTCGGTCCGCATCGAAGGTACCTAAATTCGCCTTCCGTCGGAGCCCCACCAGTGAGAGTTTTACTTTCTAATTAATGTAATGTTGAAGTGAACTTGAGCTTCGCTGTGGAAGTAACTGCAAAGCGTTAAATACCGATATACTAAAATTATACTCAAAAGTGTGATTAAAATAAATGTCTTGTTAAATCAAACCCGGTCAGTTATAGGTACGATTCAGACCAACCGGCTGGCATCGCGCCGCATCGGAACGGAGCCGTACGTGTGCCGCGGCAGCCGAACGCGTCCGTCGGAGCCATACCGCTACCGCGGCATGCGTTCGGCTGCCGTGGTAGCCGTACGCATGCCGCGGCAGTCGACAGCGTCCGCTGGAATCCGTACGCACTTCAAGCGCACGGAATCGCACCGTAATCTCCGTTCGTATTCCATGACGCACGGCCGACCGGCTCCGAACGGACCCGACGGCCGATTGGATGCCGACGGCGCCGTTAGGCGCCGTTCGGAGCCGGTCGGGGCCGGTCGGCCGTCGCGATAGCCGAATGCATTCTGCGACACCTCGCGACGCGTCGCGGGATGCCGACGGAGGTAACTATGCGTAAGTTGTATGCAAATATGAACTGTAATTACTATTGATACATTTCAATGTTCTTTACCGCATTGTAAAATGCCGGCCGGCCCGGCGCGATGCGAGCCGGTTGGTCTGAATCGTACCATACGCACACGAAGACAAGTAAATGAACGAACCATTATATATATCGATACCAGAAGTATCAATTAACTTATGGGACATTTTGGCGAAAATGAGTTATATACATATACCTATCATTGGATTCAGAATTTTCAGCTCTATCGATTGCTATTATTGACAAAATTCTATCGATAAAAAAAATTCCCTTACAGTAAAAAAATTGGCCTGCGTAAAACGATTTATGACAAAAAAAATTATGTAACAGACATTTACATTTTTTTTCTCTAAAAAATAAAGTAAGTTGAATTTTTCTACAGTCTATTAAAATAATGCTTTACTTGGTAATCAACGAAACTTTTATCGTATACAAAAATAAATAAAATGCGAAGAGTAGCAAAATGTTGTAGTCGTAGTATATTTTTGCGTTCACGATACGAGTACACGAAAACTGAGACGCGGGAAAAAGTGGCACAGGTCCTCCCTCGTTGGGCGCTCGCGCCGTACTAAACGCTGCCCGCTTGTGCATCGTAATATTCTAATTTAGAGTGGTTTTAAAAAACGATATTATGTCTAATTAAATAAACGGATTTAAATAAAACTTGAGAATTCGATTTGTTATAGAGCATACTTTACATGAATTTTTTAACGTAATTATGCTTTATTCAAACCAAAAAAACGCGATAAACTTGCGAATAAATCGTAAAAATTGCCATAAGACTTATTTTTTTTACTAATTAATGCTATTAAAAATCAATATTCTTGTACTAAATGTAACAACTAGATTATATGTCTGATGTTTTGTGTGTTTTTTTTACTCAAATTTCTACATATTAATGATAGAAATAGGAGTCTGAAATTGACCCCGCGCTGATTTTTAAGAAAACTAGTTGTGGGAATTAATTACTACAAAGTAAACAAATAAGTTTTTGTAAATGTGCTACTAAAAGTAACAAAACAAAAGATTGATCTATTTTTTAAATGTATTCGTCAATGCCAGAGTATTTATAATGATGAGATGAGAGGTAAATAAGGCGACTAAAATCTTAGATATTTGCGCAAATTCCGTAATTAGCAGCGACATATTATGTTGCTCAAAATGAGAGTACGGCTCGCCCGCGACAACTTCGAGAAAGGTCGGTCCGCCCTCACCAGTGTCATATATATATATACCCACCGCAGGACCGTGTGTACCATAACTTTTGTAAAACTCGACGAATATATTTTATTGCCAAACTTCTTGGCAGTATATGGTTAGGTATAAATGAGACCAAAGATGTAGTATAGTCTAGTTATAATTATCCAAAGGTGCAACTTATATACTAACGACTACGTGATGATAACAGATAGTAGAAACATTTAACAGATATTGAACGTGCGATAAAGAACATAAGATTGCGATGTAGATTGTAGATACAGCACAATGATATTGTACCGTAACATAAAGCAATACATGAGCCTTATTGAAGAAGCCCTGCCTGCCTCATGTCTTCACTGCCAAAATATTGGACCTACGAGCCACATACACGATATCAGCTATCTACGTGACGCGGCGGGTTGAAGAAGTGTCGAAGCGAGTGGAACTTCGAAGTAGAAGTACGTTGAGGAGATTGGAAGCCCAGCCACAAATTACTGAGCAGAAGCCATTGATGCAGCAGCCAGCATCGGTCAGGTTATCCAGTTACCTTTTTCCCTCCTTCCCCTGTGTCTTCGCCTTGTGTTAATATCGTACTTAAGAGCCATTTTACATTTTTGCGCAAATATCTAAGATTTTAGTCGCCTTATTTACCTCTCATCTCATCATTATAAATACTCTGGCATTGACGAATACATGTAAAAAATAGATCAATCTTTTGTTTTGTCACTTTTAGTAGAACATTTACAAAAACTTGTTTGTTTACTTTGTAGTAATTAATCTCCCACAACTAGTTTTCGTAAAAATCAGCGCAGGGTCAATTTCAGACTCCTATTTCTATCATTAATATGTAGAAATTTGAGTGAAAAAAATACACAAAACAACAGACATATAATCTAGTTGTTACATTTAGTACAAGAATATTGATTTTTAATAACATTAATTAGTAAAAAAAATAAAGTCTTATGGCAATTTTTACGATTTATTCGCAAGTTTATCGCGTTTTTTTGGTTTGAATAAAGCATTATTACATTAAAAAATTCATGTCAATATAAAGTATGCTTTATAACAAATCGAATTCTTAAGTTTTATTTAAATCTGTTCATTTAATTAGACATAATATCGTTTTTGAAATCACTCTAAATTAGAATAAATTACGATGCACAAGCGGGCAGCGTTTAGTATGGCGCAAGCGCCCAACGGGGAAGGACCTATGTCAAATTTTCCCTCGTCTCAGTTTACGGGTACTCGTATCGTGAAGGCAAAAATATACTACGACTACAACATTTTGCTACTCTTCGCATTTTATTTTTTTTTTTAATAAGAGTTTCGTTAATTATCAAGTAAAGCATTATTTTAATAGACTGTAGAAAAATTCAACTTACTTTATTTTTTAGAGAAAAAAAATGTAAATGTCTGTTACATATTTTTTTTTGTCATAAATCGTTTTACGCAGGCCAATTTTTTTACTGTAAGGGAATTTTTTTTATCGATAGAATTTTGTCAATAATAGCAATCGATAGAGCTGAAAATTCTGAATCCAATGATAGGTATATGTATATAACTCATTTTCGCCAAAATGTCCCATAAGTTAATTGATACTTCTGGTATCGATATATATAATGGTTCGTTCATTTACTTGTCTTCGTGTGCGTATGGTACGATTCAGACCAACCGGCTCGCATCGCGCCGGGCCGGCCGGCATTTTACAATGCGGTAAAGAACATTGAAATGTATCAATAGTAATTACAGTTCATATTTGCATGCAACTTACGCATAGTTACCTCCGTCGGCATCCCGCGACGCGTCGCGAGGTGTCGCAGAATGCATTCGGCTATCGCGACAGCCGACCGGCCCCGACCAGCTCCGAACGGCGTCTAACGGCGCCGTCGGCATCCAATCGGCTGCCGTCGGGTCCGTTCGGAGCCGGTCGGCCGTGCGTCATGGAATACGAACGGAGATTACGGTGCGATTCCGTGCGCTTGAAGTGCGTACGGATTCCAGCGGACGCTGTCGACTGCCGCGGCATGCGTACGGCTACCACGGCACCCGAACGCATGCCGCGGTAGCGGTATGGCTCCGACGGACGCGTTCGGCTGCCGCGGCACGCGTACGGCTCCGTTCCGATGCGGCACGATGCCAGCCGGTTGGTCTGAATCGTACCTATAACTGACCGGGTTTGATTTAACAAGACATTTATTTTAATCATACTTTTGAGTATAATTTTAGTATATCGGTATTTAACACTTTGCAGTTCCTTCCACAGCGAAGCTCAAGTTCACTTCAACATTACATTAATTAGAAAGTAAAACTCTCACCTTTATCTATTTCTTTTGTTTTTATTTGCGATCTTCGCCGGTTTTGATTGACTTCCGTAATAAATAATCTATACTATATGTATATATTTTATATTTTAATATTATAAAGCTGAAGAGTTTGTTTGTTTGTATGTTTGATTGAACGCGCTAATCTCCGGAACTACTGGTTCGAACTGAAAAACTCGTTTTGTGTTGAGTAGCCTATTTATCGAGGAAGGCTATAGGTTATATAACATCACGCTACAACTAAGAGGAGCGGAGCAGTAGGTAATGAAAAATGTTGCAAAAACGGGGAAAATCGTACGGATAGGCGATTTGACGCGACGGGAAGGGTCGGGGGAACAAGAAATTTAACGCGGACGAAGTCGCGGGCAGAAGCAAGTAATAAATAACGACGCTTGCCGACAGTCGGAGCGCAGCTGTCAGCAGTGTTGCCAGGTACAATCTGAAAAAGTCGGAAGAAATGTACCCAAAAAATCAGGAGATTGAAAAAAAAAAACAGTTGATAGATTTAAGTTTTGTCACAGAAAGAAATACATTTATACATACCTATATCCGTGCATGTCATTTCAGTCATGATTTCATTCTATTATCCCTCATACTCATATGGCTCTATGATCTCCATTTGAAGAGGCTCATTTCATTCCATTAAAAGTTCACTTTTATTTACATCATTAACTATAATTATGTAGGCTGATGATGATTCACCGTTGAGAATTTCAATAGTTTAAGCGCCAAAGAATGTCTCGATTCGATACTTTGACACATAGACGATCTAAAATATTTTTTTGTGAACTGTCAAAGTTCTTATTTACGCAAAAAAATACTTCATTCTAATCCAATAAGAGCTTTGATAGTCCACTGGAGTCCGCACTGCGGACGTACTAAGTTTCTTACTTAGTACGTCCTACATTTGACAGAAATACAATCGTTTGAAGTATTGCGCTTCGTTCAGAAAAAAAGTAAAAAAGATTTCGTTACACATGTAGATTTCGTTCAAGCTTGGCTTACGCTTCCAATCGGTTTGCTTTGTTGAAGCTATTTGAAAATCAGGCAAATATTGATGTAGTCAGGAGTAAACTCATAAAATCCAGTAGATTCTCTTGCAAAATCAGTAGAACAGTAGACTATGTCTGCTGTTCTACTGATTTTGCAAGAGAATCTACTGTATTTTCAGTATAATATATCCTGTGAAAACAGAAGACCTGGCAACACTGCTGTCGTTTGTGACATCTTTGACATCTTTCAAAGTTTCAAAGTTCAAACGTGGTGTTTGTGTTTTTAATTATGTGTGTACCTATGATTTAGGTGGTGTTTAGTGATAAATAAACTAGATCCAATGCGAATGAACTACCGAAACTAAAAGAGAGTCTCTTAAAGAAATAAACTAAGTCTCTAGCTGCTAGCATCTTACCGAGGCCCACAACGGAGCTCATGTTATTTACAAGCTTTTATTCGCATTCGAATTTACGATACACCTGTGAATCCTTTGATACGTTTTCAGTTCAAACATGGAAAAACTACCAATATGTAGAATATGTTTAGTGCAGAGTGTTCGTATGTATGTAGTCTTCAACAGAAACTTGCACAAACTGTATGAGAAGCTGACTAATGAACCAGTAAGTTTATTTATAAGAATTAAATTACCTATATGTGGCGTTCAGCGCGAAAGGCACCAGTAAGGTGGTGTTGACTTAAGGCTAGATGTAGAATCTAGAAGAGTCCCTTTATTACGCTGATTACCAAAAAAAAATTTTTCCTAATACTTTTTCTGTAACAGACATCCAAAGTTGAAATTTTGAAAAACCTAGTTTCGAGAGAGTGGAGTTTGAAAGTTAAGGTTACAAAAAACAATGTTCTACTTGTTTGTTACATAGATTTTTCCACATAGATCCCAACACATTATATGCATCATTGTATCACTAACATAACTGATACTGTACTGCCAATATACAAATAGTATTAAAATTTAAAAACTCAACCTCATAATTATGAAAATATCGACATTTTATAAGACCTACTGACATCTGGGACCTTTTTAGTTAACAATTCCTTTTTTTAAATGTGCTTAGAAATGTCTGTAGATGTTAATTGTATCAAATTGTAGCAAGTTTGTTGTAGAACAATAATCAGTAAAAATCACAAAATGCCAAATTTTCACCCGATTTTACTGAAATGTTTGAAATAATTTAGAAATATACTTTAGAAAACTTTGAACTACCAAAAATATCAGGCCCTAGCCGTGTCCGCTACCAAAATTTTGTGTTTGGGTACGAATATTTGAAAAAACATTGTATTTATACACTTTATTTTATTTAAGACAGTTAAAATTATGACTATTAGCCTAATAACATCAATAAAATAACAATATTTCGAAAAAATCTTTACATTTATGTAAGTTAAATTTGTTTCTGCGACTTTAACCATCCGGTCCTAGCCTCTTAGGAATTGTGAAATTACGCGATTTTTATTGTGAATGAGGGAATGAAAATCAGTTAATTTTGAAGTATAGACATGACGTTATCTGCAAATGCCGCTCGCCTGCGTTGGTCATTCAGTGTAACCGCGGCATGAAATGAGTGAGCACGCCTTGTTCCAGTGACTTTGTCAGTCCCTCGGTAAGCAATTTTTATCCATACTATATACTATATACTATTATACTATCCATACTTCCATACTTCCATACTAATATTATAAATGCAAAAGTAACTCTGTCTGTCTGTCTGTCTGTCTCGCTTTCCTGCTAAAACTACTGAACCGATTTAAATGACATTTGGTACACAGATAGTTTAGAGCCTGAGAAAGGACATAGGCTACTTTTTATCCCGGTAGTATGTTCCCGCGGGATAATTTCCGACCTCCACGCGGGCGAAGCCGCTGGCAAAAGCTAGTATTATATAGTAGTCAATTGTTTTTAATTGTTTACGATTTACTATTGTTTTGTAAGCCCTGTTCATTAAATGATGTTAGTTATTGTGGTATCTATAACCGAACAGAGTATTCGTAGGTTTTCTCGTCAGTCCCTAACCCGTCAGGCCCTCTTCGTTAAAGTGACCTAGGGACTGACGGTCATTCTGTGTGATCCATGGTTTTAACAATAAAATATGTGTATTTGTTCTAGAATATGGCACCAAAAAAGAAAACAATACTGTCCAAAGAAGAACTCGCTAAAACAACAACAACACAAAACTGATTGTCTACCTAAGTATATATAGTCCTCCGGACCGTATTTCGGCCACGGCGGCCAATCTCAACAGAGACTAGCCATCGGCGCGGGAGATATTATAGTGCTCAAGTGTGTCAAGACACAGGAGCACTCACTCTTCCGTCACTCTCATAACCCGATGTGACGGCAATCTGACACTACTGGAAAGAGATCAGGCGTAGGACCAACGGCTTAACGTGCTTTCTGAGGCACGGGGGTACCACACCGCCAACTTCCAAACTCCGGGCTGTTACTAAGAAATTCCTAATGTAAAATCCAACAACACTTTGCCCGACCTGGGAATCGAACCCAGGACCCCATGCTCAGCAGCCGCGCTTGCGACCACGAGACCAACGGGGCTAAGTATATTGAATATACGATACTAAATTTAAGATTGTAGAAAGACTATTATGTGAAATAACTTATATTTTGACTATTTGTTACAATAACTAATAATAATATGGAAGTTATTTTTTTATTTTGTTAAAGTGAATTTTGCAATAAAAATGTGATTAAACACACTAGTAGTCTTTGGCGTTAGTCCCTATTATGTCTGGTCAGTCCCTAGATAACTGATTTAAAAAAAAACTTGAATTTCCCTTAAGGGGGACCACAGGAGCTAAACGCGAGTTTTATAATGCAAAAAAGCACTGCAATCAACAAAACCAGAAACATATATGATATTCTTCAGGAGTGTTACTTATATATGCTAGTAAGATAGTGTTTTGAAAACATAAAACAACAAATTTTACTGGCTAAAAAAAAATCGCGAACTTATCTCTAAAAATTTCTTTTAACGAGTAAAAACCATACTAAAATACATGCGATCAATCTGATTTTTTGACAAATAATTCAACAAGCAAAATATTAGCCTAATAGTGTTTTATTTTTTTAATCCAATCAATAGATTTTTTGTAAATCGCAAAAAACCACTCATTTCGCACTATTCGGCCCGCAGTGACCGACGTAACAACCACTTTGTAGTGCAAGCTGATTAGAACTTTATTCTAATAGTATTTCAATCGAAGTTTGAACCACCACAAAGAGAGTTGCTAATGGCTGGCCCTTTTAGATGCAACAAAGTACGTATTATACCCACAGTATAGAAATTTACTGATAACCATCTAAAAAGACCTTTGTCGAAGATTAGGGCATAAGTTAAACAAATTTTGAACAACCACCCATATAAAGATTAGAAAATGCTTGGAAACATGCTGGTCTTGCTCCTTAGGACAGTCTAGAATCAATCAAACTGCTTACTTAATTGTATAGCTTAGATTTTTTGCGACATTATAACTCATATACTGACTTGTAACTTGTTAAAATGTTAGGAAACTCGTTTACTTGCCTTTCCCATGTTTGTAAATATGTGAGCTCCATATATCTGTCAGAATGTAATTAATTTATCTCTCATTGCTTAGTGTTCATTTCTTTTAGCAGTTGTGGTATGGTAATTTTAATTTAGGTGCACCGTCTTCACATATAATTATATAAAAATTGACTACTAATACTAATATTGACAAAAATTTTAAAATAGTAACGGTGGAGTTTCTTTTGGAAGGGATAACTATAATCAATTCTATTTTAATGTAATTGTTGGTGTACAAAAGTGCCTTTTATGTGCTTGTTTGGAAAAAATGCTTTGACTTTACTTGACTTGATATATTCATGTGAACTTATGGTCTGAGAGTAATCTTCGAGGTCTTATGAAGTCAAATGGAAATGACTGACATCAGTGAAAGTAAACTTTAAATCATTTAATTAAGCCACCAATCTGTTCATGCTTTCTTTGTATGAGGAATATAGAAAGTTTTACTGACCACCAACTGAGGGCTTTACAATGAGGATCAGCCACGATTTTAGTTAAATATGTAGAATTACAGTCATACCTAAAACAATTATTTCAGTGAAAGAATTATTAAAATTGGACCAAAAATGACGAAGTTAGAGCGGTTTTAATTTTGCATTTTCAAAAACGCTCGCCAATACGCACAATTCGATGATGACGTCATTTTCCACGTTCGCGTCCGTGGCACCGTCGCGCACGTTCTTTCTGCCTTTAGTTACGTGACTCGCAGAACATTTAAACGAATAATGTCTTCTTAAAATATTGTATCGTGCCACGAAACCACGATGCGAAAATACAAGTGTTGCTACACCGGACAAATTGTTATTTTGTGCCCCAAAATACCCAAAAAATAGAAAGAAGTGGTGTACTTTCATGAGGAGCGACGCCCCATGTCCCCTTAACTAAAAATACTTTATACTGCATTTCAAAAATGTTGACTTTAATAATTTATTTTAACTAAATCTATTTTTGGTGTAGATTAAAACTAGTAGTTATGAACTAAAATTCACACCAACGAACGCCTCGCCTTCACGTGCAAAAACATTACTGTATTTTTGTTTTCCTTTTCTTTTGCTCATATCTCGAAAATGGCGTTTCCTATCGCAAAAATAATGAAATTTTCGACCCCCTTTACAACCCCCTTACATATAAATCTCAACACGTGAGTAATATTTTTTTTTCGAAGAAAAAGTGAAAAATTCCATATAAAACTCGTCCATTGCGCGCGCCTCGCGCCTTGCCTTCACGTGCCTCGCCTTCATGTGCAAAAACAGTACTGTATTTTTGTTTTCCTTTTCCTTTTCCTAGGATTGGAAGTATTGTCTTCCTATAAACAAAATAGTAAACAAAATAGTGTAAGTTAATTAATTTTGTTGCAGTTTGTGACTAAAGACAGAAGGCCAATTCTTGCTTGTTTCATCTGCTGCACTAAATTAAAGCAATGCTACCAGTTGCTTAGAAAATGTCTGGAATCAGAAGAGCAGTTAGTAGATATGATGAATGAGGATTATGAGGTGAGGTATTCTCTAACATATATTTAATTTGATTCTCAAGCTTATACCATATATATTGTGCCTGGATTTCAACCATACCATTGGGTGTTAAATGTTGATATGTACACTTTCTCACATTCCGTGAGGTGCCATACATAAAGGTAACGTGTGGTGCCGGACGTACAGAATAGCACCACCCCATATCTTTCCGTGGGTGCCGTAGAGGTGACAAAGGGACTTCCTAGAGAATGGGCATCAGCATTCTCTTTGCATTTGACCACCATATTGCAATCGACAACCCGCCTGCCAAGCGTGAAGATTATAGCAAACCCTCCCAGATTGAGGACGGCCTATGTCCAGCAGTGGACATCTTATAGCTGAAATGACGATGATGTTCAGTTTTGTAAAAATGTGTTAGTTTATAATTATTACATGTTAAATACTTCACATAATACTGCTACAATTTCTGTATGAAACTTGGATGTGGCAGTTTGAACACGGTCCCCTCTTGTCAGTGCGAGGTATGCAACAGTAGTTTATGCATTGGTAGCCTGGCCAACTCTTCAAAATTGAAAAAGGTCCAATGTACCCTACATTGGACCTTTTTAAGTATCCTCACTTGTGGAGGTTTTTTAAGTGACTTTGGTATATTGGCAAGGTGTGTGCTTGTGGAACTGCGATCACGGGCATATTGTCCAAATTCATACACTTAGAAATATCTTTTTCAGCCCAATCTTTTAATAGACGAAGACTGCTTAGATGCATACTGTGGGTATGTTAAATCTCCAATAATGCACATAAGTATAGTTGAGGAATGCCAGACAGAAAGCAACAATATTACTATCAAACAAGAGTTACCAGCTGTTTGTGAGGGACTAGATGAGTTTATCGAGCCCATGGAGGAGCATCAAAGTGATGGTACGTTTTTCAGAACAAATAATATCATCAAATAATATGTTAAAATAAGTTTAAGATTAAATTATTTTTTAATTTTTTACTAGCATTTGCCCGCGTTACACATACAGAGCTGATATGACAGAGGGGCATTAAATTACACTACGTAAACTATACGTGTTTGTTATTAATTCGATACGGTATAAAAATAAAAAGCACCAAAATTTTTTTTTTTTCAAACACTACATATATAGCTTACAAATCAGAGTAAAACGCAACCACCCTTTGTAAATAAATTTAACTGACCTTAGATACCTACCTAGGTAAGAGCGGCAACGGCGCGCGCCGGAGCGCGGCGTGTCAGCGGGTGGCCGCTGGTTTTATGTTAGGTTTTGAAATACGCGCATGTTACATATTCGCATAGCACCTAAACCGCTGACAAGCGTTCACCCAGTTTCCCCAAATTGCATCAGCCGTGCACACGAGGCGCCGACGCAGCACAACGTGATGCAGCCCGGCACCGGACATCGCGGCCTCCGTGAAATCGTCACTTTTGGCACAGCATCGGTCAACTGTCGACATTGTACCCAATAATTAATATTGTAATTCCATATAATAAATTAAGTTAGTTAGATTTTGTATTTTTTTTCAATCCTCCGGCTACAGCCTTCGTAATTGGCGCAGTCGGTAGGATACTCGAGGGCTGGTTCGCGAGAGTAAAATTGATAGGATCGCGAGTCACCCGGGTGGCTGTCGGGCACCGCACGAGTATCCTGAACCTACAAGAGCTGCAGTCCAGGGGAGTATCCAGACATCGATACGATGGAGGTACAAAATCATTTCAAGTAAGTACTTTAGAATCGCTCTAGAGTCGCTTCCTTTTTATCTTTAATTGTTATCCTTAAGTTTTCCAAGATTTTCCATCCTCGGCAATCTCGGTCACCTAGGTTAGGGAGTAATCGTAAAGTTAGTACTTTAAACGCTAACAGAAACTTAGAGACAGGACAGGAGGATAGTAGTAGTAGTAGTACATTTATATCGAGTATGGCTGACTCAATGGATCAAATTCACCAGGCCCTACGATTGGTTCCAGAGTTCGATGGAAACTCGAACGTATTAACTCGATTTATAAAACTATGTGATCAGTTAGTACAAATGTTTATAAGAAATGGGCCGGAATTTCAGTTAGCTAATTTGGCACTATTAAACGGAATTCTAAATAAGGTAATTGGACCCACATCGCGCACGATCAATTCAAATGGTATCCCGGAAACTTGGGAAGGAATTAGGAGTGCCTTGGTTAATAATTTCGCCGATCACCGCGACGAGACATCCCTGTACAATGACCTAGCACTTTTAACGCAGGGTTCGGCAACTCCGCAAGAATTTTATGAACAGTGTCAAAATCTCTTCAGTACCATTATGACTTATATCAGCCTACATGAAACGATAGCGAGTACCATTGAATCAAAACGCACTTTGTACAAGAAACTCACGTTACAGTCTTACTTACGTGGTCTACGTGACCCGTTGGGTTCTCGCATTCGCTGCATGCGGCCTGATACAATTGAAAAAGCTTTAGAGTTTGTGCATGAAGAAGTGAATACGTTGTATTTGCAGCAGCGTAGCAATCATGCTCCTGACAAAAAGTCGCAGCCTCAGTGTCAGGTTAGTCCTAAATTTCCTTATGGCCTTATGCCACCGAATCACGCGGCACTACCCACTCCGCGTCCTTTTAATTTGCTACCCCCCTAGGCCTTTTGATATGCCAGGACCCTCGCAACCGTTTATGCCTCAAGGACAGCAACCTGTTCCGATCTGGAGAAGTCAGCCCCCTCAATATCGCGGTCCCACACGTACGCAGCAAACCTTTAGTTCGCCGCCGCCTAATTATAGACCCCAGGGACAAGGTTTTAGAATGCCTGGTCCTGGGCCAGTCACTAGTAACACCTCGCAACCTATGAGTGGCGTAAGTCACTACGTGGCTAAACCGTTCGCCCCACGTGCAACCCATGACTGGATTAAATCCGGGAATCCGCCACCCGCAAACTATTTTAGAACACGGGAATTTAATTATAATGATTTTAGCGACCAGTTGCAGTATGACTATTATGGCGATTATTCTATTAATGACCATTACTACCCCCAAGGATATTTTGAGTATCCTGATTACGCTTACCCGAGTGAACACGCGTATGAACAACCGCAGTGTAAGGATTCCTATGTTATAGTAGAGGAGGTAAAGGATCCGACTCCGTCCGCTGAAAAGGAGGATTTTCGGAATGTCCCCAAATCAGACAAGTCATAATCTTATATCTTTAAACGAGCAATTCTTGTATATATATATATATATATATATATAATCTGAATCTCGGAAACGGCTCCAACGATTTTCATGAAATTTTGTATACAGGGGGTGTCGGGGGCGATAAATCGATCTAGCTAGGATTCATTATTATAAATGTCGTTTTATTCGTGTTTTCAATGACCAACTTTATCGATAGTCAAATTGAACATTAACTTATTAGGTATTTTAAACACAATTTACCAAAAAATACCGAGCAAAGCTCGGTTATCCAGATATTAGAGATTAATTTGCAAACGCAAAGGCATACCATTCATACAAATTTCAAACCCTCCGCTTAAATTATTAATTGATACAGGTGCAAAATGTCTTTCATTAACCCCGCAGTTGTTCAAAAGTTGTTGTCCCATATACCGTGTAATTATGAGCCCTTTGAGGTATATTCATGCTACCACCAGAAGTGATTATTCTATCACTTTACCGTGTTTTCAGGAATTTAATGAGCTAGGAGATATAACTCTTTTCGTTTATGCGTTTCATAATTTTTTTGATGGTTTGATTGGCTATGATTTATTGAAAAAATTGGAATCTAATATTTATCTGAAAAACAGACTTTTGGTCACCCGTAACTCTAGTAATCCTTTATTAATGTACGACTCACGTAATAGTAACTTATACGAAGAGATAGTACCGGCTAATTCATCTGAACTAATCAAAGTCCCTATAAACTCTGAGGACGGTGACGTTTTTATTCCCGAACAGTGTGTTTCAAATTGTTTGATAGGTGATTGCGTTACAACTGTAAAAAATAATAGAGGTAACAAATGCGTCACGTCACGACGTAGTCTTTTCTATAGATCGCCCTGTTAGTGCAGAATTATTCAATGTTCAGTGCATGCGCACCAAACAACAACAGTCCGATCGCGTAAATGAGGTTTTGTCTCGTCTACGTACGGATCACTTGAACCCCGAAGAAAAAGCTAATCTGGAAACACTGCGCTCAGTACACCGACGTATTCTATATTGATGGCGAGTCGTTATCTTTCACGAACCAGGTAAAGCATTTTATTCGAACAACAGACGATGTGCCAATCTAAACAAAAAGTTATCGATACCCATTCATACATAGGCAGGAAGTTCAGGATCAAATCTCTAAAATGATAGAACAAAATATTATACGTCCCTCGCAGTCTGCATGGAGCTCCCCCATCTGGGTAGTTCACAAGAAAGCCGACGCCAGTGGAAAAACCAAATGGCGCTTGGTTATAGACTTCAGGAAATTAAACGAGAAAACTATAGATGACCGCTATCCTATACCAAATATTTCGGACGTCCTTGACAAGTTAGGTAACTACCACTATTTTACCACCCTGGACCTCGCGAGTGGCTTTTATCAGGTTGAGATGAATCCAGATGACATCCATAAAACCGCGTTTACAGTCGAGCATGGACACTTCGAATTTCTCCGCATGCCAATGGGTTTAAAAAATTCTCCTTCAACCTTTCAACGGGTGATGGATAATGTCTTACGTGATCTTCAAAATATTGAGTGCCTGGTGTATCTCGATGATATCATCGTCTTTTCAGTATCCCTTCAGGAACACATGGTCAATTTAGAAAAGGCATTTCAGAGACTCAGAGAATCTAATTTCAAAATTCAAATGAACAAATCCGAATTTTTAAAATTAGAGACCGCATACTTAGGACACATCATTAGTAAAGACGGTATTAAACCTAACTCGGATAAGATCACGGCCATCCAAAAATTTCCACTGCCCAAATCGGCAACCGAAATTAAACGCTTCCTAGGTCTGTTATGGTATTATAGGAAATTCATTCCAGACTTTGCTCGTATAACAAAACCTATGACGCAATGTCTTAAGAAAGGTTCGAAAATTGCCATAACCGATCCAAACTACATCAATTGTCTTGAGAAATCCAAAACCCTTTTAATCAATGATCCGATTTTAAAATACCCAGACTTCAGTAAAGACTTTATACTGACAACTGATGCATCTAATCTTGCCTTGGTGCAGTTCTCTCGCAAGGCCAGATAGGTACCGACAAACCCATAGCATACGCATCCCGCACATTAAACACTAGTGAAATTAACTATAGCACAATTGAAAAAGAACTGTTAGCAATTGTGTAACAACTAAACCCTTCGAAATTGTACATCTTGATCTTTTCACAGCAGAAAACGAGAAATATCTCACTCTAGTTGACGCTTTCTCGAAATATGCGCAAGCATATCATGTCAGAGATGGTACCGCGTTAAGTGTCATTCAAGCTCTTCTAACGTTCTGCACCCATCATGGCGTTCCCTATACTATAGTTACAGACCAAGGACCTGAGTTCACCAATGCATTATTTTCAGAATTTGTCCGTCTTCATAAGATACAGCATCATAAGATACTTGCACATACCCCTAACGATAACGGTATAGTAGAGCGCTTCCATTCTACTATCCTCGAACATCTCAGAATCCTGAAGTTAGAAAAGCGTAATGAACCTGCCATAAATCTCATCCCCTATGCAGTTTTAGGTTATAACAGCTCAATACACAGCTTCACTAAATGTAGGCCTATAGATATAATCACAGGACACTTTGACCCTCGCGATTCCTTGGATTTAAATTTATCAGAACCCCTACTGCAAAATTACTTACAGGACCATAAGAAACGACTAACCCAAGTCTACGAAATAATAAATGAAACCTCTCTTCACTATAGGACTGAATTAACTGAAAATAGGAATAAAGATCGGGAATCTGAGAAACAATATAACCCAACCAACAAGTATTTGTCCGCAATCCCCTAGCTAGCAGACAAAAGTTAGCTCCACGTTTTACTAAAGACATAGTCCTAGCCGATCTTCCCATACATATTTATTGTTTTTTAGAAAGAAACGAGGCCCCGTTGCAAAATCCCGCCTAAAGAGGAGTCCTAAAGATCCCGTATTGTTACAGGATGCTACTGTTGCTGCTACTCCACATTACGCAAGGACAAGAAGTAACGATTGACCCTTTAGGAAACGGCCCTGGAATACTTCCGTTTAATCTAGGAACGACGCGTATCGTTTCCCACTATCATTCATTTCTTAATTATGTTAATCTCGACAGTATACAATCTCAGATAGATACAGTTTGTAGAAAATTGAGTGATTTCAGACATAAACTAAATAATAAGACATCCCTACTATTTGAACCACACATGAATTACCTTACATCCAAATTAGCTAAAATATCTACACAGCTAGTCATTCGAACACAACCGTCATAAAAGAGGACTTATCGATGATCTCGGATCTGTTATTAAAAGTATATCCGGTAATCTTGACCAAACTGATGCAATTAAATACAATAATGCTATTAAAATCCTTCAGGAAAATGAGTTTAAGATACAATCTCAATTTAACCAGCACGTCAGTCTATCTAAAACTTGGGTTTCACAAAATGCCAACCTATTAACTAATATAACTAAAAACCAAGAGAGAAAAGGTAATGTTTTAAATCGGATAATTAATAGTACGGCAAACTTCGATTTTATTCACTACGCCCATATGGCTCAATACTTAACTATCTTAAGCGATAACATAGATGATCTGTTAGGAGCACTCCATAAACTGGAGTATACTTTAGCCTTTATACGTGCATCAAACACACCGCATATGGTAGTCAGTATAACTGAAATTAGAAATATGTTAGATAAATTAAGGATTTTATACTCAAACGAGGAAATACTTGAATTAGAATTAAGAGACTATCACGACATAATTTAAGTTAGGATACTTCTATATAGAAAACCAGATAGTTATAGTATTTAAGGTGCCGATTGCCTTCCCTCCAATCTATAGCCTTTACAAACTATCCATTGTCCCCAACAAGAATAATAAAATCCTTGTACCTACCTTACCTTTTATTGCGATTTCTGGACATGATTCTATGTACATGGAGGCTGAATGCCCGAAGGTAAATTCTCTGTACCTCTGCGAAGCAAAATCAAAGTACAAGACCCAAGACGACCCGGATTGTATCCAGCATCTGATCTCCAAGCAGGAACTTCTGCCATCTTGTAAGCTGACTTCAGTCGCATTGAAGAAGGAAGCCGTAGAACAACTCGACGAGAAACATTACACAATCAGCTTCCCACATCAAAGCAAAGTGAAGATATCATGCGGACAGGAAACATATAAAACCCTTGAAGGAAGTTATTTGGCTATCATCCCGTAAAATTGTCACATCAAAACACCCGAATTCACTATAGCGAACTCTAACAATCACATCAAGGGTTTGGAAGGGGAGAGGGCGCCACCGTGCGTAAACAAACAAGTTGCTCTGTGTTTTTAAATTCATAAAAATAGTTTAAGTGATTAGATACATAAGAAAAAGGTTTTATTAGAAAGTTTGAGTCGCATATAGTGTGTGATATTGGAGTACGCGTGAAAGATCTATCCAGTGATATAAAAATAAACAACTTAAATAAGAAGCAATAACGGCTGTACATTTTGAAAAATTACGAAAAGAGTGTGTGAACCGTTTTGGAAAAGTGATAAATACGAAGACATACTTATGAGAAGAAAGAAAACCACCAGAAAAGGTACATAATCCTTCAAATAACACATAATAAAATAATTTCCTTAAAAGTGACAGTCATCATCATCCATAATATAATACTATCGAATTGCGCCATCTACCACTTTACACCGAAACTAAGTATCACAAAAATCGTTCAAAGAGGAACTTTGCTATTACAAGCTAGATGTCGCTTATTCAAGTTTTGTAAACCTAAAAGTAAACACATAATCACATAAACAGTATCAATAATGGCATCTATACCTGTATGCTCTGGATGTAAAAACAAGCTACCCATAAAGGAAAATCTTATTTGTGTGCTCTGTAAATGCAGATACGATCTAGAGTGTGCCGGTGTTTCTAAAGACTACTACACTAAAAAGATGACACTGGAAAATAAGAATACATGGAAATGCCAGACATGCATTTGCAAAATACCCAAGACTGGAAACACAAACACCCCTTTGCGTATCCCTAGAGGCACCGATATCAATCAGCTATCATCGACACCACCTGAGGAAGCTAATGTCACTTTGAGAAAAATAACGGTAAATTCGAACAACGACACAACTTATTCCGACGACCTGAGTTTCATAGGCGACACCGTACCTATGGAAAAAAATGAGATTATCCACACAGAAGAAAATGTAAAGACCATGAATGATACACATACTCCATTAACAATGCAAGGTTTGAGTGAACTAATAATCACACATCTTAAAGAAAACAACAAATCGATTATACAAGAATTACAAAACACAATACACAGAGAAATATATAATGCTGTTACAGAATTAAGACAAAATTTAGATTGTAAAACAAACGCCTTAGTAACACAGAACGACCAAAGAAAGCTAGAAATAGAAAACATTAACATAAAATTAGAAAAACTACAAACAGAAAATGAAAAGTTAAAGGAAGACATAAGAAAGTTAGCCACAGAAGTATCAAAAGTTCCAAATGTACAAGAAAACAACCATAGAAAAATTGTACTTTATGGCCTGGCCGATTACTACAAAGAACCTGAAAGTGCGCTTCATAACAGATTAATAGAACTATTCCGTGATGTAGTCAACATAGACGTCTCAGGATATATAGAAGACCTGTACAGACTTGGAAGACCCGGTGGACCTAAGAACCGACCGCTTGTTATCGAATTTATCAGTAAGAGAATGGCTAAATATATAATTAACAATAGCACGTACGAGGGGGCGTTTTTAAGTACGCGGAATGGAGGGTGAGAAGTGAAAATAAAAATACTAAATTATTTTTCTTGTTCAATATATTCACCTGCTACCCTTATACATTTTTCAGATCTTTCAATTAGCTTATGTATACCTTCATAAAAAAATGTTTTGTCTTTGTCCGAAAAATAAGCTGAAACCGCGTCCTTCACTTCTTCATCAGTTGAAAATTTCTTCCCACAAAGTTCTTTTTTCAGTTTTGGGATGAGGTAATAATCACTGGGAGCCAGGTCTGGGCTGTAGGGTGGATGGTCTAAAATATCGAAGCCCACCTTATGCAGGGCAGCCAACGCAACACCGCTCTTGTGAACAGGCGGGTTGTCGTGAAGAAGAAGGACACCTTTGGTCAATTTACCCCTTCTTTTTTCTTTAATGCTTTCTTTCAACCTCTCGAGGATAGAAGCATAGTATTCGCCGGTTATAGAAACGCCTTTATCTTTATAATCGGTCAACAGGATCCCTTCTGAATCCCAAAACACTGTTGCCATGATTTTTCCAGCCGATTGTGACACTTTAAACTTCTTGGGTGGTGGTGTGCCTTTTTGTGCCACTGCATAGAGTCTTGTTTCGACTCAGGTTCATAATGATGAACCCAAGTTTCATCTCCAGTAACAATTCGACTTAATAGTCTATCCTTACCTTCATTACAGAGGTCCAAAAACGTGCGAGAACACTCCACGCGGTGTTGTTTTTGAGGCGGCGTGAGCATTCTTGGCACCCATCTTGCACTGACCTTTGTCATGCCAAGATGATCGTGTAGAATTTTGAAAATTGTCGTATCCGATAGTCCAACCATTTCTGCAAGCTGTTTCTTCTTTAGTCTGGCATCTTCCAATATTATTTTTTCGACTTTTTTAATGATTTCCGGAGTAGTCACCTCGATCGACCGTCCGGGCCGTGGGTCGTCTTCAAGTGAGGTCCTGCCTTGTTTAAAGAGACTGTGCCACTTGTAAACCATGGTTTTACCCGGGCAAGAGTCCCCGTAAACGGATTCCATCTCTTTCAGTATATTTTGAACTGCCTTTCCTTGCTTGGTAAGGAACTTTATTACGGCACGGTACTCGATTTTTTCCATCATTCACACTTTCTTCCCGATTGAGTTGTTTGCTTCACGATAGTTCAAAGACTAATGATCCAATAATTTTTTTTTTTTTTTTTTGTGGGGCATCTCGTAGTTAATCCTGAAAGATTGTGACTACTTAAACGGATTGTGGCCCGGCGAGTTCTAAAAAGTTACCTTTTTAGGCCTCCAGCCGGGGCTTATTATACTTAAAAACTAAAGCGAAAGCTCTAAGGGTTACCCCGAGGGGGGTACGGACCTCGGCTTAGGCAATCACTGGTAGGGGGACAGCAAGGGACTGGCTGGATCTGGGTTAAATTATTTAGGCACAGCATCGCGGGCTGGCTCTTGCAAGGGTCTGGAGGGAACTAATGATCCAATTAAGATAAAACCTGGTATTTATACTAGTATTGAGTGGCTGAAGTTGTGGCCATCCCGATAATGACCTATTGTTATCCCTTCCCCCCCCATTCCGCGAACTTAAAAACGCACCCTCGTACTTTCAAGGAACCGGACTATTCATATCTGAATTCCTAGACGCAAATGCACGAAAGTATAGAGCACAGATGCGAGAAGAATTATTTAAAGCCAGGAAAAATGGATCTCATGCAATTATAAGAAACAACCACCTATATATAAACGGAAAACTGATTAATATAGAAAATAACAAACATCAGTACGAATACAACACCCAAGAAAATGATATAATATTGAACAACACCAACCAACTTAGCCCTACAAATATGACCTACGAAACCGAGAACCAGACATTTCGTAAACAACGACCGACCATTTAAAATAATGTTCCAAAACGTTCAAAGCCTTTATAACAAGCAAGATATACTCGAAGCATTTATTGATAAAAACCCATTGTATAAAGCAATATGCATTTCAGAAACATGGTTATCTCAAGAAAAACTTGATCTCATTCAATTTAGTGGATATAAATTTGCATCTTTCTTCTGTCGAGGCACTAGAACAGGTGGCGGTGTCTGTACTCTTCTACAAGAACATATCGACAGCATAAATAGAAGTGATATTTCAGATATGTCTATAGAATATATAAAGTGTTAAAAAATTAACTGCAAGAATTTCGTCCACTTATTCGGCATCGAAAAACGAACACATCATTTTTTTTTAAATTTTTTTTTGAGCATTTTATTATTTTCACATAAATAAAACAATTTATTAAAATATTTTTTGTGCGCTGTACGTAGGGCTGCGCTTGCGGCCATCGTACCGCGCGCGAGCGACTCGCTAGCGGTTCCCCCGCCGCCCGCTACTCTTCCCGCAGCTCTCGCTACCTTTTCCCGATCCGTTTAGTCGTCCGATATCCGTCGCGCGATACGGGTGTGATTCCGTGTCATTTACGGCAAATACGTGCGTTCGCGCAGTTTCGCGAATACTTTTAATAATACCGTTTACGTATTCCAATCGAGAGTACTTAGATATGGTAGTGTGCTACATTATGACTGGTGAAAGTTTAGCTGCGGCACGTAACCGTTACCGTGAACTGTATGGTGAGCAACGACGAGTGCCTGCTGTCCAAACAATCCTAGGAGTCTACCAGCGCTTAGTCAGCTTCGTCCTCATCAAGCAATAGTAGGCCACGACTCTCCGGTGACATTGAAGATTGAGTGCTGGAATACTTTAACGACTGTGTATGGACATAGTGGCAACAACATTCAAATCGTGGACGAACTAAAAACTCGTATAATTAGTGCATTTGATTTAATTAAAAGTGACAGAGACACATTAATCGCAGTGCAAGGAAACGTAATACGTCGTACTAACTTATGCATTAGACAAAACGGTGAACACTTCCAGCACCTTTTGTAAATAAGGTAAAAATTAAGACCATTTGTAAATAATTTTTAAATTATTGTAAATAGGTTGATTCAAATTGTTTAAACATACCAGGTTATTGAGCTAACTTAATTTAAACAGTTAAAATATGCTATTTGTAAGTAGTTCGATAATTTGCCAGTCCAAAGTCTGTGAAATGAGATGGGAAAATTAGAATCAGCTGTTTACGAATTTGCGCCGTCGATTCGCGTCGCAGGGGTGAATGACTCACGCGTGCGGCGAGGCGGCCGCGGTGTCGAAGGCCGCCAGCGCCCGCGCCGGTGCGCATGCGGTGTACAGTGCGCATATTCAATAATTTTGTGCGAAGTGAAAATATTGCAAATCTCTGAAACGGGTTGTTATTTTGGAATCTTTTTTCGCCAATATTTTTTATTTGTAATACTAAACAAGTTCTTACTTTTCTTGCAGTTAATTTTTTAACATCTTATATAATAGAACTATGCGCCACGGAATTACCAAAAGAAAATTTATTGATAGTAACTATGTACTGGAATAAAAGAGAGGAGGAAGTATTCTATCAACAGTTAAAACAAATTCTCAAATATATAAACAATAAATACTACAAACTAGATATAATAATAGGCGGCGATTTTAATGTTAATGTAATATCTGATAATCCAAAATCAAATCAATTTTTAAATCTCATGCAGGAATATAATTTTACTCAACATGTTAAAAGCCCTGCACGTATTACACCAACCACTGCAACGTGCATTGATCTAATATTCACAAACTTTGCCTTTAAAGACATGTACACAACTACAGAAGAACTAGGTTTTTCCGACCACCATTGTACAATATTATATTTAAAAATACCTAAACAATCAGAAAAATATAATTGGTACACAATGAAAAGACTATTTAATAACACAAATATATTAAAATTCAAAGAGAGAATACAAAAACTGAATTGGAATGATATTCTTAAAACCAGCAATAACATAAACATAAATTATAAAACATTTAAGGTCTCATTATAAAAAGCAGTTTAACTAAAAACCCAGGTTTAAACCTCATTAAACAATGGTTTAAGTTTAATTTTTATTACAAAAAAAAGGTTTTGCGATAAACCATAGACTAAACCCTTGTTTAACGTTAAACCTGGGCGACCCCTGGTTTATCGATGGGTCTAAGTCGCATCTGTCAAGTTTCCACTTTAAGGTTATTATTTATTTCGTTGTGTTGTGTTGTTTTTATCCAAAAATGGACATTAACATGGTTAGATTTAATTGATAATCAGGATATTGAAGCTATTCAGTCATTAGAAAGGTCACGCCGATTCAACAGAAATCGGGTTCCAGTCAATCCCTTCATTGAGTTATCCGATGAAGATTTCAGGCAAAAGTAGAAAACAAAATTTATACAAAAGTATCGCAAGTCGAAGAAACGCTTAGTAAACCATGAGTTTCTTCGACTTGCGATACTTTTGTATAAATTTTGTTTTCATAAAACGCGCGAAAATGTTACGTTTCATTACACGAACTTAGATGTACTACTACCTAATACATTAGTAATGTGATTAAACCTAAACAAAACTGCAATCAATACGTAATATTAATGTCCAGACAAAATAACAAAGTCTCAATATTTTGAATATTCCTTACATAATTAAATCATTGATAATACTATCAAAACGTTTTCTTTTCTTGGGATACGGAACGTTGCAATAGAATGATATCATGACGAACGAGTGATATTTGTGTTAATCTGTGGTTGATATTAAGATAATGGTTTAAATGACGGTATTAGGAAGACCACGATTTATAAATGTTTTGTAATACGAACAAGTTTAGACCATGGTTTTACAGATGAGCTTGGACTTGATAGTTTAGGTTTAAACCAAGGCTTATTTAGTTTTTTGTAATAAGACCGTTAATGACATACTCATCTCTATTCTAAATCAATGTATACCGTTGCATAAAATTAAACTAAAAACAGAATACAAAATATATTGGCTCACTGTAGGTATAAAAAAATCTTGTTTAAATAAAAGACTATTAAAGACATTAACAACAAAGGCAAAAAATCCAATATTAACAAAATATTATAAAAAGTATGAAAAAAACCTTGAAGAAAACTGTCACCGTTGCAAAAAACTACACTTTAAAAATAAAATGCAGCAATCTAACAACAAAGTTAAAACCATGTGGGGAATAATCAATGAACGCACAAACAAGAAACTAAAAAGTGAGGAACACAATATAACCCTACAAATTAATAATAGCTTAACTTCAAAACCCCAAGAGGTAGCCAACATATTTAATAGTTTCTTTGCTTCTATTGGCGGGGACAACACAAAACCTTCTGGCAGTAACCCAAAAAGACCTCCGGCAATTTCAACTACACAAAATACGTTATATCTTAGCCCAGTAGATCCTTACGAAGTAAATAGAATAATTAAAAATTTAAAAAACAAAAAAAGCCATGGAATTGACGAACTTCCAACCACTCTATTGAGACAATGCGCTGACGAATTAACCTTGCCGTTCTATATACTACTAAACCAATCTTTTGAAGAAGGTGTTTTTCCTGATTTATTAAAAAAAGCTCTTATAAAACCGATACACAAGAAAAATAAAAAAACCGACCCAAACAACTACCGTCCAATTGCTCACTTACCAACAGCTTCAAAAATATTTGAAAAAGCCATGTGCGATCGTGTTTATGCATTTTGTGAAAAATATGGTTTGTTCAATGATAGTCAGAATGGATTTCGCAAAAACCGATCTACCGTTTTGGCTGTTTATAAATATATACAGGAAGCCCTCAATATAATTAACAATAAAAAATACGCTGTAGGATTGTTGTTAGACATGACGAAAGCTTATGATAAAGTGCAATTTGATATATTATTGAATAAACTATATAACATCGGTATCCGCGGAAAAAGTTACGAATGGTTCACATCCTATCTAAAAAACAGAGAACAAGTTGTAGAAATAGAACATTACAATCATAAATCAAAAGAAATACAATTAATTCGATCCCAAACCATGCCCGTAAACGCTTCTATACCACAAGGAACTGTGATAGGGTGCCTGTTATTCCTTGTCTACATAAACGACCTCCCTAACCACATAAATGAGTCATGCGTATTGTTCGCCGATGATATATCCATCTTAACATCATGTGATAACAATATAAATTTAATCCAAAGATTGAATTCTACACTTGACACTGTAACACACTGGATGAACGAACACAATCTTGAAATTAACTACAATAAGACAAAAATAATAACTTTCCACCCCCGACAAAAAAAACCTATAAGTATAAATTTAAATTACAACGGATCAATAGTAGAAACAGTAAATAAATTCACCCTTTTAGGCCTAGACATAGATTCACATATAGATTGGAAATCACATATTCAAAAAGTAAGAACAAAATTATCCAAGTTTTCATACGCTCTCCGAGAAATCAAGAAAACAACAGATCTCAAAACAGCACTAGTAACATATTACGCGTACGCATTTGCATGGCTTAAGTATGGAGTTATCCTGTGGGGAAATAGTACGGACGCACCTGTATTATTCACTCTACAGAAAAAAATGATTAGAATTTTAATAAATATCAAAGTTACAGACTCATGTAAATCTCACTTTAAAGACCTAAAAATATTAACCTTACCTAGCCTCTACATACTTGAAATTTGTAAATTTGTACGAAAATATCCGCAATTCTACACTAAAAGAGGAGAAATCCAAACAAAAATTGCACTTAGACATAATAGCAGGTTAAACATACCCACGTCGCGATTAAAAATGCACTCCTCTAGTACTTTTGTTATGTCTATTAAAATATACAATAAGTTACCGGAATACATCAAAAGTATAAATAAAAATAATATCTTTATCAATAAATTAAAACAATTTCTAATAACCAAAAGCTACTACACTATTGACGAATATTTTAGAGACAAATTTCAACAACAATAAAAACCATTTTTAAATAATACCTAAAATACATAAATAAGATTTAATTTATTATACTTAATTGTTAATAATGTAATTCGTGCAATACACAATTAAAAAGATAAATAAATATAACTTAAAACCAAATATATAAATACCATAAAAGCAAATAGCCTATTTAAATTATACTATTTTATTTTCAAATTTATTGCTGTCTTAACAAAAAGCGCCTTCATCCTCTCTTCTATTAAAAATTAACTTTGCTGTGCCCGACAGGGTCCATAATTGATTCGATGTTTTGACATACTAACTGTTATATGTACACATTATGGAATGCAATAAAGTATTGAGTATTGAGTATTGATTCGCTCTGGAAATTATGCAATTGCCTACATATATTGAGTACATAGAAATGTCAAGCGAAGCACCAATCATACTAAACTCTGCTGACCTAAAAACCCTGCACTCAATGAAGACGAAGATCATGCTACAGACTCCAGCTAAATTTAACGAAGCAAGTGATACAGTTCTCTACCACACCACGATTCCAATGTACCTAATACTATCCGGTGCAACTGCACTCATCATTGCACTGATGTACCGACGACACCGAGCAAAACGTCTTCATAAAAATCAACCAAAAGAAACGGATGATTTAGAAAATTATGCTGAAATTCAAGAACAAAATAAAGTCAGTCCTAGCAAGATAGGGATTGATCACAGTAACATTTCATCATCTCTTTCGCCCAAGATTTAGAAATAGTTGCTTATCTTCGGGGGGAGGTGTTACATATTCGCATAGCACCTAAACCGCTGACAAGCGTTCACCCAGTTCCCCAAATTGCATCAGCCGCGCACACGAGGCGCCGACGCAGCACAACGTGATGCAGCCCGGCACCGGACATCGCGGCCTCCGTGAAATCGTCACTTTTGGCACAGCATCGGTCAACTGTCGACATTCTACCCAATAATTAATATTGTAATTTCATCAAATAAATTAAGTTAATTAGATTTTGTATTTTTTTTTTCAATCCTCCGGCTACATCCTTCGTAATTCGCACAACAACAATCACAACAAAAACATTCAATTTTGTAATTCTCGATGTGTCCTCCATTCACATTAATGCACAAATTATACCTACAGAGAATATTGTTATATATTTTTCTAATTAAATCACTGTCCGTCGCTAAGTACTTTAATTTGTGAAATGCTAAAATAATCCTATTTTTTGTTCAACAATTGTATTTACCTCTGAGGCATACCCTTCACCCTTAATGTACCCCCACAAAAATAAATCCTTGGGAGTGAGGTCTGGAGATCGTGATCGTGGAACAGTTGTGTCCTATCACAATAAAAGCAGTCAATCACAAAAAAAACTAACACTAAATAATAATAATAATCTCAAGTTACGTGTCCTGTCACAATAAAAAAAGAAATACTGTCTATCTTAAACTTCTTTAGTGTCCTATCACAATAACAAAATCAATTCAAATTAACCGAAACCACATTTTATTGTTAAATAAAATAAATATTAATATTGGACTAGTACATAATATTGGCGTAGAATCTTGACTGTTTTTGTCTACTTACAGAGCTAGAACCGGAAAATTTACACCAAAGCTATCTAGTTGAAGCAAATACACCAACAGAGTATTATGAATCTGATTCAGATGATGATATACCTTTAATGAAATTTAAAACTGAAGTAGTAGAAGAGGAAGTATGTAAGAGGAAACTAGAAGCCAGCGAGACTAAAAGTAAGTTTTAGATAATTAATCTATAGACAAGCAGACAGGCCAATGGTTCTCCTAATAGGATGTGTTTACCTAACGGGTGTAGCCGCTTACATGTGCAATTGTTGAATTCCATCCATAGGAATGTGAAACCTGATCTATCAATATGTGTGTATTACTTAGCTGTAAGTCAAATGAAAAACTAGGACCGTTTTGCGGGATAGTTTTGAGATTTCATGATCAAAAAATTTTCAAAGCCACGTGTATTGCTCAACCCTAAAGAATACGGTGCAAAAAAAACTAAATGATTTCGGTTTTTTCCTTGACTTCGATTTTTTTTTTCATTGAATTTACTTGCTGAACTTGCATGTTCGATGAGGTTCAGGTCTGGACTCATTGCTGGGTGTTGCAGTTATGTGATGTCGCAGATGATTGAATTTTAAATTTCCAGCGATAACTCAAAAAATAATAATTGGTTATACCATTGATTTAAACATTTTTATCGAGAAAAATGTAAATAAAGTGATTTTTTTTTTAACTTTGTTAAAAATTATGACCATTTGAGACCAATCAAGTAATTCTGGAATATTTTTCAAAATTTTGATCATATGAAACAAAAAAACGGCCCGATGGATTCAGTTGAAAATTTCTGGGGTTTTTGTGGGTATATTAAACTGTAGATTGCACACTTCAAGTTAATGGTATCCTCAATAGTTTCCTTTTAATATTATTAATATAACGCAAAAATAATGGTCGATTAAATAACATTGTCATCTAATTGATACAAAGTTGAATCCTTGTAAATATGAATGATTGTGTTAATAATTTCCTTAAACAGGGTTTGTTTATTTTTTGAGGAAATATGGTCTGTTCTAAGTACAATTCTGTTCATAACCAGTTATTACACAAAAGGAGGACTTTTCGATCTTAATGTAAATCTTAACGCTTCGCATCGTTATTTTTTATTCGTGTGCATGTCAACCTTCGGCTTACATTGTACTTACCAGATTTATAATCGCAGGGGTGACCGTAGAGAAGAAACAGAAACAAGACACACCGAGAACAAACCTAGAGGATCCAATAACAACCAAGCAAACAAAAAAAGAAAAATCAGGCTCGACAGTTAACTGTACAACTCAAAAATACACGTCTAAACCTGATGATAATTTCAAAGAGCCTTATAAATGTGATCAGCGTACACACACTTGTGAAACACCTTGCAAGTCTAAATGCAGTTTTAATCGAAAATATGATTTAAAAAAACATATTCGCATACGCACCGGTGATAAACTTTACAAGTGTGATGTATGTGATCGTTTTTCTAGTGGAAAGGGTCAATTATTAATTCATATGCGTACACACACTGGTGAAAAGCCGTACAAGTGTGAAGTATGTGATCGTTGTTTTAGTCAAAAGAGTCATTTAACACGCCATGTTTTAATACACATTGGTAAAAAACCTTACAAGTGTAAAGTATGTGATCGTTGTTTTAGTCAAAAGAGTTCTTTAAAACGGCATGTTTTAAAACACACTGGTGAAAAACCTTATAAGTGTAAAGTATGTGATCGTTGTTTTAGTCAAAGGGGTGTTTTAACACGCCATGTTTTAAAACACACTGGCGTAAAACCATACAAGTGTAAAGTATGTGATCGTTGTTTTAGTCAAAGGGGTGTTTTAACACGCCATGTTTTAATACACACTGGCGTAAAACCTTACAAGTGTGAAGTCTGTCAGCATAGTTTTAAACAAAAGTGTCAGTTACTAAGCCATATGCGTACACATACTGGTGTAAAACCCTACAAGTGTGAAGTATGTGATCGTCGTTTTAGTCTGAAGAGTAATTTAACACAACATGTTTTAATACATACTGGTGAAAAGCCGTACAAGTGTGAAGTATGTGATCGTTGTTTTTGTCAAAAGAGTCATTTAACACGGCATGTTTTAAAACACACTATTGATAAACCTTACAAGTGTGAAACATGTGATCGTTGTTTTACTCAAAGGGGTGATTTAACACGCCATATTTTATTACACACTGGTGTAAAAAAACCCTACAAGTGTAAAGTATGTGATCGACGTTTTACTCAAGGGGGTGATTTAACACGCCATGTTTTAATACACACTGGTGAAAAACCTTACAAGTGTGAAGTATGTGATCGTTGTTTTAGAGAAAAGAAAAATTTAAAACAGCATGTTTTAATACACACTGGTGAAAAACCTTACAAGTGTGAAGTGTGTGGTCGTTGTTTTAACAAAAAGAGTTCTTTAACACGGCATGTTTTAAAGCACACTGTTGAAAAACCTTAGAAGTGTGAAGTATGTGATCATTGTTTTAGTGAAAAGAAAAAATTAACACAGTATGTTTTAATACACACTGGCGTAAAACCTTACAAGTGTGAAGTCTGTCAGCATAGTTTTAAACAAAAGTGTTATTTACGAAACCATATGCGTACACTCACTGGTGTAAAACCTTACAAGTGTGAAGTATTTGATAATTATTTTACTCAAAAGAGTTCTTTTACAAGGCACGTTTTAATACACACTGGTAAAAACCTTATAGGTGTGAAGTCTGTCTGCATAGTTATAAACAGAAAGGTAACTTACAAAGCCATATGCGTACACAATACACATACTGGTGAAAAACACTTGTGTGATTTTTGTCGATGTTGTTTTACTCAGAAGAATAATTTGCGAAAACACATTCGTATACACTGGCGGCAAACCTTATAAGTGTAATAAATAAAAATAATGAAAAAAGGAAACGAAACAAAAACAAATGATTTAAAAAAAAATTATGATGACGGCGACGTTAATGTGTGTCAACGAAATTTTAAACGAAAGAGTAGTTTAACCAAATATTCGTATGCACACTGATGAAAGACCTAACAAGTGTCAACAAAACATAGTCAAACACTGGCGAAAAGTCTTTCAAATGTTATAAACGTGAACTAGGCTTTTTCCTAAATATGTTGAGGTCGGCTTTCAGTCTAACCAGATGCTACTGCCTATCTGACCTCTTACTCCAAGTTACTGGACTGTATATTTGTATTTTAAATCAGAACTTTTTAAATCGCACTTTTCAATTCAACTTTCAATCGCACTTTCAATTTTCGGAATGGTGTAAATATTTTTATATTGTGTGATATAACAGAATATTGGCTTAAGTGCCCTGTTACATTTTGGCGCAGCGCTAGGTATTTAAATGTTTTTTACGCACCAAGTGCGCGGCTAGTTACGCGTGCGATACCTTCTTTCAAATCATATCACTCGCTAGCACCATGATGTCGTAGTGTGGCTACTAAACGCGCTTGATCCACCGCAGTATACATTTTCGTGTTAACTTTAGACAGTATATGAAAAGTTCTATAATAAAGTTTGTTTTAATATTTTTTATTACTCAATAATGTAAACTCAATATGTTATAAAATAATTGGAAGGATACGTAAATGTTTTAATTCTTACATAGTAAACTAAATTTGTGAGGAAAATCATTTACAGATTATTTAGCTTTTATTTTGCTTTAGCTTCTATTTCGTTAAAGATCACTACCTGATGATACCTTCAAATAAATAAAACATTCAGATGTACAGACGCCAGCAGGTCAAGCCACCCCAATCTGTCAAATTTTACCAATCGAAAATTAACCTTCCACTGTTGTGATATAAGGTTGAAATTCTATTAAAGAAATTTGACAGATTGAGGTAAGTTGATGTGCTGGCGTCTGTACATAAGTTCATCATTGTTTTATTTGAAATAATCCAATTTGTATGTTAGAAATTTAAAAAAAACTTGTTTTAAAGACATGTATTTCTCAAAGAACATTACAGTTCACTTAAAGAGAAACTTCATCATTTCAGCCGTAAGACGTCCACTGCTGGACTAAGGCCTCCCCCAATTTGGGGGACTTTGCCATAATCGCCACGCTTGGCAGGCGGGTTGGCGATCGCAGTATGGTGGTAAATTGCATAGAGAACGCTGCTGCCCATTCTCTAGTAAGTCCCTTAGTCGCCTTTTACGACACCCACGAGAAGAAATGGGGTGATGTTATTCGTTACGTCCGGCACCACACGATACAGAAACTTAACTAAATTAAAAATAGGTTCATGTTTACGTTACGACGTTCAAGCCATCAAAGAAACTGAACTCTAAAGTTATCAAAAAAAAGTTGTTAAAAAGTTTTTATTTTATAATTTTTTGTGGTTATAATCTACTAATTACTACTTGCTTGCAAAAGTGAGCAATCAATCATCCCCTGTTTGCTACCCTTAGGGTTGTACTTTTTCCAAATTTACATGGGATCACGGTCGAGAGATACTCTTTCTAATAAAAAAAATTTATCAAAATCGGACCACTCTGTAAAAAGTTATGCGTGGTCAGGTCACACATACAAAAAAAAAACTTGTCGGCTTGAGAACCTCCTTCGTTTTTTTTTCTAGCTAAGCTGCTCTAGTTAAGCTAAGCTTATGTGTCTAATACATAATTCCTCGGACCTTTTTTAGATGTTGGTATGCTTGTACACTCTCTGACTTTTTCAGACACTTTATTGTGGAGCCAAACCCCCTCATACTGTATAGTTTTCCTGCCGTACAGGGTTCTCAGTCTTGGTATTTGTAGGTCATCTTGATTACGGGTATTATATCTGCGAGTCTTTTGTGAATGAAATTAAATGATTGTGTGTATGTTGGTCCTTAGGATTTTTCGCATAGTCATGCATTTATGGTATGTATACAATTGTTGTAGGTTAAATAATTTTGTGTTTTTGTAGAGTAACTCTGTAGGAGTATCGTAGTTGCAATGGAAGAGGACTTTGGTGGTATTATTTTGTGTTCGTTGTAGATGTTGTTGATTAGTTTTTGCAGCTTGTCCCCATACTTGGATCAGATTGCAGATGTGGCTTGACTAGCGTGTCGTAAATAGTATGTCTAAGCTTGTAGGGTACGCATTTTTCATTTTCACAATGCACGTTCCAGGTTGGATATAAGTTCCTTGCACATGTATCCTCTGCAAGGAACTTATATCCAACCTGGAACGTGCATTGTCAATTTGACACCATTATAAAAATAAACCTTATGGATATAGTACTAAGTTCTATTACAGACAATCACTTGGTCAAAGAGAAATTCGGTCCGAGAGAGAAAGCGTTTCTAGAGCCCTGTGTCCCTTTCTAAACTGATTCCAGGAGGATTATTCCCAATTCCTAAAGTAGGGTGCCCATAATGGATGAAATTATAAGATTATTTACACAAATTAATAAGATTCACACGAAATGCAACTTGTTAAAAGTATTGCGTCTCATTATCTTACCACCCGTATGATGAGCCACGGTAAAACTCAAACATTGAAAATTATAGGTCACAAATCAACTTTAAGACAGAAATTGAATAAAACTGTTTACTTTAATCCGGATGGATTATGGATTAAAGCATTTTTTTTAACTCAAATTATTGGTTATATCCTGTTATATTAGTATCTACCTACACCATATTGCTTGGTCACCCTAATGAAAAGGACAGAGGGCTCTCGCGAAGCTATCTATTACCCGTCTTTCATTACAGTATTTAAAAATCATAGGTTATGTTTTGATGTTTTTCGTTAATAAGGCATTTGGGACAAAATGTTCCCTACATTGGGTGGGCAAAATGATCCCAGGACCATTTTACCCCGTGCCAATTGTGTTCAGTTAACTTTCAATAAATAGGTGTATATGGGTGAAGTCCAAACATTGACGCAAATGACACAATAGTGACACAAAATGTTTTGTGACAGTGACACAAAAGTCGCACAGAAATTTACACTACGGTGACACAATAGTGGCCCAAAATAGTAGCAAAAATCTAGAAAGTTGAAGTTACATTACATAGGAGTTTTATAAACGAACTATCTTCTGCCCGCGACTTCGTCCGCGTTAAATTTCTTGTTCCCCGACCCTTCCCGTCGCGTCGAATCACCTACCCGTGCGATTTTCCCCGTTTTTGCAACATTTTACATTACTGCTCCGCTCTTCTTGATTGTAGCGTGATGTTACATAGCCTATAACCTTTATCAATAAATAGGCTACCCAACATAAAAATATTTTTTCAATTCGGACCAGTAGTTCCTGAGATTAGCGCATTCAATCAAACAAACAAACTCTTCAGCTTTATAATATTATTAGTAATTAGTACATATTAGTTTCGATAGTTTATTATAAAAAATATATTGCCCCTAGACGAAATTAAAACAAAATTATAATCTTGAGCAAGTTTTATTAAGTCTTCTACCTACTTGGGTTTGAATTTTCACAACGGACCATTGTCAGCTTGTGCAGTGTTCTTTCAATGAGTGTGATCATTTGTTCACGCACTGCGTCCGCTTAATATGCGCCGTGGGCTCACGCTTCGTTACAAAAGATTAAATTTAAAGAACGCAAGAGACTGCCCTTTGTCAGTTAACAAGAGGCCTAAGGGGTACCTGTTTTCAATATTCACCTGTGTTATTACACAGGTGAATCCACCCTCTGCATCTGTATCAGCGTCACTTACCCACCTTTCCTGATACAAGCTTAACTAGCAAATTCCTTAATAAAAACATTCCTAATACTCAATTATTTCTTTAATTATATTTCTATAATTATTAATTTCTCAAATGCTAAACAACTACAGAACTAACTAATGATTATGCTATAGTAAAAATAATAAGTACAATAAAGCTGGAGTTACCGTTAAATAGGTTTACGAAAATTAAAAAAAAAAAATGTTGTTTTTGATACTAAAACTGATTTTACAATAGAAACTTATATTTATTTTACTTTTATTTAACTTATGTTTTATTTCTTGCTTGAATTTTAAATGATGGGGTAAAAGGAGCCCCGGATCATTTTACCCGCACACTGGGGATCCTTTACGAAAATATTAACAAGAATAATTCCCTACAGCTTAAGCGACTCAACGCATACTCAATTTGTAGTTTGTAACCGACGGGTGTGTGTGGGTTTAGGCCTTCTCCTGGGGTTGACGGGATTTCTTCAAGGAAACACGCTTTAAACAATGTAAACGATATATTAGAGGGACACAAAACAATACACATAATACTTAATACACATTAAAGGTTAAATCTTTGGGGAGCTCTCCGAGCACGAGTTGAAACGTGTCGCGGCGCACAGAGATTTTGTAACGACTCTTTTGCCATGCCGCGCGAGGGCTCGGCGTGTGGCGTGTTTTTCGCGCCAACGTTCAACGCACCTGATTGGCCGTTGAGGCTGCTCTGTGATTGGCTGCCACGTACAGTGCAGCCAACATCACTAATTGCCGGATTCTGGGCTATAAGTTCGATTAAATAGCTACTCATTAAATGTTTTAAGTTTAATAAAAAAGTTGTAACACTTGTTTTAGAGCTGTTTTCCCTTAAGGGGATCATTTTGTACCACCTTCCCCTAATTTATTATATTAAATATATAAGCACTTACTAGCCTGAAGCACAGGTTCTACCTAGTTCAGGCAAATGAGCAACTGTGCTCTATTTTAATTTTTAAGTAATATTGTAAATGTGCCCATTCTTATAAATAAACGATTATTATAATGGTGTATGGTGTTTGGCCCGGTTTTTGATAGATTTAATTGTCATGAGTATTGCTAACATGTCAGCAGTGGCTTGATCTTGCGTTCCAATTTGAAGGTGGCGCTCCAGTGGTGCTCGATTTCATTTTATTAGCAGCGACAGTGTTCCAGCTTCGTCCGTCAACATGACTGCTTTTCGCATTCATATTAGCGTCTTGAAATGCTTTTATTTGTTCTTGACGGTTCTGAACAAGTTTTAGGTATTTTTGCCTCTCGATACACTGTCGAAAGTTGGCTGGGTGGTCACCTTTGCAGTTGCAGCACTGTGCCGGACTGATTCTATCTTTCTTGAGACAGTCAATCGTGGTGTGGGGTACTGTGTACTTAACGCAACGTGGACTTAAATTGCATTTTTTTGAGGAATGTCCAAAACCATCAACCATCTGAAATATTGTGTGCCAAACGGGGTTTCTGCTTGATACTTGCGTACTTGCACCGCACAGTTGCTAAGGTATCTTTTTAGAAATTTCCTTAGATCGCTACCTGCTGGGAGCTGTACTAAGAAGGGAGGACTAGCTCCATTGCCTTTGTTGTTATCAGGCCGTTTCATCTTGCAAACAACAGCATATTTGAAATCCAGGGTCTCGAGTTCTTCTGCTAAGCAATCTTCTACGTAAGCAGGTAGGCCGAAGATAACCGCTTTATATTTTTTCTTATCCTTCCGCGGAAAAGTGTGGAATGCTAAATCAGCAGCGCGGAAACCATCTTTAACTGCTTGGTGGCTTTCTGGACTATAACAAGAAACTACAACTTTGTTGTTACCACTGTATTGTAGATCAAAATTTTTGGCATGCTTCAGGAAAAGATTTTTGATGTGATCATGAGTCCACTCAGGTTTCACCTGTAAGGTAATAGGTTGAATATGACCTGAATTTCTCCTTGGTGTTGAAGCTTCTTTTAGACGAGCAGCAAAGACGTCCGTTTCTTGGGTTGATAGCTGCGAAGAATACTGTACACCGGTTTGAGGTTTTGACGCAATCTGCACCCTAATTGCGAAACACACAATTTATCAGAATCTGAATGGGATTGAAGATTATTTCTAAACCATTGCGTCATTTGTTCGAATAAACTGTCGGCTCAGCAACGTAAATAACGCAATGAATGTTGTTTAACTATGAATATTAAAGCAATTCCTACCGATAAAAAGTTCCGCAATTACCCCTCTGGTTTACTCGCAACAGTAGCAGGTATCAACAGGTCCTTCCAGTGGACGTTTCCCACAGAATTTGAACGTGTTACAAATCGCTCCATGGCGAGCGAGAGTGTAGATGTATCGTGGTATCGGTAACAGTCTTTCCCATCACTAACAACGGAAGTATCTTTGTGAGGTAGGTAATAATAATATTGCAGTGCGCGGCAACACAAGGGAACTTAGATCGCGTGTGCACAACTTGGGCGCGTAAGACCGAATGAATGAAATCTAATGCATTATACCCTGCCAGGGTCGCGAGATTGTTCGAAAGAGATACCGTGACCCTGGCCAGGGCTGTAGCTAGACTCGAATTTGAGGTAGGGCGGCACTGGCTACAGGTAGGGCGGAAGTAAAAAATGTATCATAATTGATCTGCTCTGAAGCACAGGCTCCTAAATCAATCAAAATCACCTCTAAGTCACAGACGCGGTCGCAGCCCAAGATTTTTTTCATCATAAATTACGAGGAATATTTTGAGGAAGGTACACCTTGGTCTAGTGGTCACAAGCGCTACTACTGACCTTGAAGTTCCGGGTTCGATTTTCAGGTCGGTTAGTGTTATTGGGTTTTTTCATAAGAAATTTCTCAGAAGCAACCCGGAGTCTGAATTTGTACCCGGTTCATGGCAGTGAGCTCGCAGCTCGCCCATTGTGACATGGGACACATAGATAACTGGTGAAATTTTGGTTTACCATATATAGGTAGCTGAATAACCCTCCGGGAATAAAAAAGTGATGCTAAGTACATCTTAAGTTCGTCATTAGTTAAGGAATTCAGGGACACCGCTTTTACATGGGAGGTATTTTAAAGAATGCTGTCAAATTGGTCGCAGCACTTGTTGATAAATAAATAATTGGCATTAGGACAGCAGACTACTTAGGGTGAAAATAGCGAGCGGAGCGAGCTCGAAAATTTTATCAACCGTTTCGTTCTGGTTAGGTTTTGTTATATATTTTTAAACATAAAAAATAGCAGTTACATTGTCGCCTTTTTGCTAGGATATCCCTGCCAACCATGAGAATGATTAATGCTAGAGCGAGCTCGAAAATTACAACAGCCCGCTTCGTTCTGGTTAGGTACTTTTTTGACGTTTTAAAATAGAAATAGGAGTTACATTATCGACTTATACAGGATATCCCTGTCAACTATGAGAATAATAAATGCTAGAGTGAGCGAAGCCAGTTCGAAAACTTTAACAACCCGTTAAGGATAGGTTTTTTTTTTTTTGATATTTTCAAACGGAAATAGAAGTGACATTGTCGACTTATACAGGATATTGCTGCCAACCAGGAGAATGATGAATACTAGAGCGAGCGAAGCGAGCTAGAAAATTTTAACAACCCTCGCGTTCAGGTTAGGTTTTTTTAATGTTTTTGAACATAAATAGGAGTTACAATGGTACCGATTCCCTTGTTCACAAACTAAACTAAATTTAAGTTCAGTGCATCTTTTTCTTTGTATTTCATTAAGAAAAGGACAAAAGAAAAATTTTAGTTTAGTCCTGTCAAATTAATCACTACTCCATACAAGTTTAGACGTGATTAAAAACTTGCCTACTAAAATTACGTCAATTTACGTCCAGCGCTGATTAATTTGACAGGACTAAACTAAAATGTATCTTCTGTCCTTTCCTTAATGAAATGGAAAGAAAAAGATGCACTGAACTTAAATTTAGTTTAGTTTGTGAATAAGGGAATCGGCACCATTGTCGACTAATGCCAGAACAGCCTAGCAACTATGAGTTTGTTGAATACAAAGGCGAGCGAAGTGAGCTCGAAAATTGTAATAGCTCAACTCGTTTAGGTTCAGTTTTGTTTTTTATAAGGTCTTTACCTATGAAATTGCCGTTCTGCAGTACTGGCCATTTCAAATCAAAATAATTTTTGTTTGTCTAAGAATTCTAATATCAAATTAATTTTGTTTTAAAAACATGGAATTCTTTTTCCAAAAGTAGTCATTTGTTTATTGATTAGTGTTACATTTTCATCGCATTTCAATCTTTTTCGTCATCATGGATACGTAAAAAATTCGAGTAATTATGGAATATGAGTACCGTCGTGGCAGCAACGCGGCACAAGCGGCACGCAAAATCAACGACGTTTACGGAGCTAACACTACAAACCAACGCACCACCTGTTATTGGTTTGCTCGCTTCCGTTCTGGAAATTTCGACCTGAAAAAGGAACCTCGCGGTAGTCCGAAGACTTTGGTCGACAATGACGAATTAAAGGCGATTGTGGAAGCTGATGATACACAATCTACGGCTGAATTAGCAGCAGCTTTCGACGTTAGCGTCAAAACAATATTGGTCCATTTGCGTCAAATTGGCAAGGTAAAATGGGTGCCCCACGAACTCAATGATCGCCAGCGCGAAGTACGCGTCGAGACGTGCCTTGCACTGCTCAACATACACACAAATGAAGGAATTTTGAACCGCATTGTTACCTGCGATGAAAAATGGATTCTGTTTGATAACCGCAAGCGCTCAGCAAGTTGGTTGGATCCTGGTTCAGCACCTAAATAATGCCCTAAACGAAAACTTACCCCTAGAATAGTGATGGTCACTGTTTGGTGGTCTAGCGCCGGTGTGATTCATCACAGCTTCTTACCAAACGGGGTGAGCATTACTGCAGATGTGTACTGTGAAGAATTGAAGTCAATGGTGGAGAAGCTGGCACATCTCCAACCAACATTGGTCAATCGCTCGTCTCCGCTGCTCTTGCACGACAACGCGCGACCTCATACTGCACAGCAGACGGTCTCCAAGTTGCAAGAACTGGGGTTGGAAGCTCTCCGTCATCCGCCCTACTCACCAGACCTTGCGCCTACAGACTACTACTTTTTCCAGAATTTGGATAACTTCTTGGCGGCAAAAAAAAATCAGTACCCGAGAGGCAGTACAAAATGCCTTTGAAGAATTTGTTGCCTCCCGTCCGACTGATTTTTTTAAGAAGGGCATCAATAAACTGCCACTGCGTTGGCAAAGATGCAATGATTGCATGGGTGATTATTTCGATTAATACAAATAAAAAATACATGAAAAAAAATCGTTTAATTTTTTTCATACAAAACGGCATTTTCATAGGTAAAGACCTATTATATTCAAAAAGACCAAGGAGTTACATCGTCGACTTATGCCAGGAAAATTCAGACAACTAGTAGTATTATGAATGTAAGAGCGAGCGTAGCGAGCTCGAACATTTTGCCCACCTCGGATGGGTTAGATTTTCTCTTGATTCATCCAAAAGAACCGGGAATTATTTGGTTGGTCGGTCTATAAAGAAACGATCAAGTATCAAGAGAATGTAGACTGCAAGACCACAAACTTACTTAAAACTGGAATGAATCATACAGGCTCTTGACACTTTGGGGGGGTCATGACCCCTAGGACCCCCCCTCGGACCGCGCCTGCTATGTCAGTGATGTACATTCAATAGCTATTCATAGACAGGGCACGCCACAATAGCGGTGGTAAGTCCTCTATTTGAGGAGTGGATAGAGAGGCGTCACGGCGTCCTCACCTTCCGCCTGACGCAGGTTCTCACCGGGCATGGGTGTTTCGGTGGGTTCCTGTTCAGGATAAAGCGGGAGGATACGTCCGGGTGTTTCCATTGCGAGGATCGTCTGGAGGACACGGTGGAGCATACGGTGGAGGTGTGCCCTGCCTGGGCGGAGCACCACCCTGTCCTCGTGGAGGCGATCGGCGGCGGCGACGTCTCGCGTCCGGCCCTGTGGCGAGCCATGGTACGGAGCGAGAGGGAATGGGAAGCCGTCACCTCCTTCTGCGAAGCAGTAATGTTCGCGAAGGAGGAGGCGGGGCGCGTGAGGGAGTGGCAGTCTCTGCGCCCTCATGTCCCTAGCCGCCGCAGGAGGAGACGCCCCGGGCGTCGGGAGTCCATAGCGGACTCCCGGCCACCGTAGGCGTGAGCTTGCGGGTGGCGAGCAATGGGTAGCTCGCCGCCCGGTAAGGACCGAGCTCGGGTCGACGGCGCGTAGTGTTCCACGCGCGCCTCAAAGAGATGTCAGCATCGCCGAAGGGGTCTGCTAGGACCGATGCCTGCCGGGGTTGCGTGATTGTTCGAAAGAGATACCGTGACCCTGGCACATGGGCAACTGAAGGAACCGATCCCCATTCCCATCCAGAAAAAAAAATAGCTTGTCATAGACAAATAATTTCTGTGATAGAACATGAGCATGGATCTAAGGACAGCTATTAAATCCTCAGTGATGAAGAACAAGCAAACAACACGGTTGAAACTTTTCTCTGCATCGGCATATTATAATTAAATAGACCCATTGCTTCATGTCATGGCGCTTCAAATGCCATCTATACACAGAGAAAAGAATCTATATATTAATACGTGAAGCAAAAACTTTGGATCCCTTTTTACGAAAATTGGGCGGACGGAGGAGTATGATATTTCGCACACTTATAGTTTATACAGAGAAGTGACGAATGCTAATATTTTTTTTAAATTATGCGTTAAAATACATTATTTTCAATAAATAACACGTTACACACACTACTGTTCATTACCGTGTATCTAATACACACATGCATATATATTCTTTTGTTTATGGTCCAAGTCTTTATTATTTTGGGCAGTGTTACCAATACCCAGAAATATTTACCCCTAAAGCTTAAGTTAAAAACCCCTAAAATTGCCACAATTACTAAAAAAGTCCGCTAAAAAATTATAATGAAAACAGCCAACGAATGTTCAGTAATCATAGGCACACACAGTAGTAATATTTGTCTATATTTATTACGCGACATTTGTTAATCATTCACTCTGCATTCTTAGTATCGAAGAACCGTACTAGAAGTCGCTAATACTTTTATTGTAATCAAAAACACAATGAGAAATGTAAGATGGCAAAAAATCCCTAAGAATACCCCTAAAAATAGAACGCCCCTAAAAAATCTCAATCCTCTTATTTACCCCCTAAATTTGGGAAAATCCCTAAGTTGGTAAGCCTGATTTTGTGTCTTCTTACTGAATGAGTAATAAATAAATTTTATATATAACCTATTTCATTTTTAAAATCTATGATCATATCGAGAATATTTGTCTTTAATATTATTTGTATTAGCGACGATAGGAATAGTTTTTAGATTTTTACGAAATATTTTTTGTGGTTTTATGGGGAGTGTCAAGTATGGCATTAGTAAGTTTCCCATACAAAACTTAGTGTCGTGTGCAAACTGTAGAGGTTGTATGCCTCACGATTGTACAGGCTGGTCATAGATTGTACAGGCTGGTTATAATTATGACATTTGGAAACGTCATAATTAATTAAAAATAATAGGGAAAATTCTATAAAAACAGAACAAATTTCTGTGATAATTCATTCCATATCCAGCAGTTAAGAAGTAATAAGACAATAAAGAAGAGACTCATGAAGAAGTATTCTTTACTCATTACACCTACGTCCTGGTCCTGGCCATCACCATCCTGCCAGCGAACCCTCTCAACACAGCAACAACAACAGCAACAGCGTCTATAGTGTTACTGAACGTCAAATATAACCATATTATTTTTTTTTTATATTTATTATTATCTATATTTTTTCATTTAATAATGTATTTCTATTCAAATGAAGTACGGTCGAATTTCGACCAATGGGCGATCACTAGTTATTATAATATGAAATAAATGTCTCAAACTGTGGTATGTTCGGAAAAGTTTAGATACCTATTGCTACAATTTTTATCTAAAATTATAAACATACAATCCCATTCTAATAGGTTATTTTCGTTTTTGGTATTTTTAAGGTAGGGCATTGTGATTTCAACGTAGGGCATTGTCCCACAATGCCCCCCCCCCCCCCCCAGCTACGGCCCTGACACATGGGCAACTGAAGGAACACGGGTGGGTTTTAGTCAGTAAAAGTCTGACATTCCTTCCCACTCCACCCAGAGCGGGAGAAGTCATTTGATGATTTCCCTGGATGGGAAAAAAATGCATTATTTATTTTTCTTAGTACGTATTTTCTTAATTGGTAATAATGTTTTAATCACGCTTAGAGGTATATTATGTCGGATACATTGAGTGGACAACCTTTGTATGACGACTAAAATGTCACGGTGTATAGTACTTTTATTTTATTCAATAATAAAAGTAACAATTAAAAAAACTTTTTTACAAAAAAAAAACAACCGACTTCCTTAAAAACACTACAAAGTGAAAAATAACTTTAATTTCGGAAGTCGGTGTCTTAGGATTTGTATTTAAGATTTTTGACACCGACTTCCGAAATTAAAGTTATTTTTCACTTTGTAGTGTTTTTAAGGAAGTCGGTTGTTTTTTTTTTGTAAAAAAGTTTTTATTTTTAAATTTTTAGTTTTGGTATTTGACCTGCACTAATTCCAAACAAACGATGCATATTTATGCGATAGCAGAAATCACGGTTGACTTGCTGTCATTTTTTAAAGAGTTCCGGTGTCTGTCTCCGGAACTCATCATCAGATCAATATGAAATTTATATGGGACCATTTCGGAATAAACCCCTTTCGAACAAAAAAATAATTTTGGAAATCCGTTTATAAATGACGGAGTTATGGCCGAACATACATAAAAAAAAAAAAAAAATATATAAACATCCGAATTGATAACCTCCTCCTTTTTGAAGTCGGTTAAAAATAAAAACATTATTGTTCTTTTTTAACCGACTTCAAAAAGGAGGAGGTTATCAATTCGGATGTTTATATATATATTTTTTTTTTTTTTTTGAGAAAATTTTGGACATTTAGTTTATAGTTTATGCCGAGGACATTGAGCAAACTGATGGGACGATAGTTCGTGGGCTCCAACGATGTATGTCTCCGTATCAGACGAAGGGGAGTAGTTGAAGTCAGCCGAGGGAGCTTGCGCTTTCCTCTCGGCGGCACAGGAGACCTCTTCGGTGTCCATGGACACCGGAGAGCTGGGCATGGGGGTGGCAGAGCTGGAGGGTCTAGTGCAGTAGACTCTAGTGCATCGCTGAACGCAGCGATGCTTGGGTCGGCGATGGAGCGGGCGATGTCTACTTCTTCCAGGGCCTGGACTGCCAAAAAAGGTCTTAAACTCTGGGTCGTTGAGAAGGGCCCCTTTTGTCGCAGGTTTGCCAGGTTAAGCTACACTTCTCAAGGTCAGCCTTTGGATGGGTGACCATTAAGCTTTTGTTTTACCTTGTGTCACAGGCTCGCTAGGTTAAGCTATACTTCTCAAGGTCAGCCTTTGGATGGGTGACCGTTTAGTTTATGTGTGGCGTTTTGTCGCAGGTTTGCTAGGTTAAGATGCACTTCGCAAGGTCAGCCTTTGGATGGGTGACCATGTCTTACGCAAACCTTATGGGAGGTGAGTCGATACAGGCAGTCCTGGCGCGGTGCCGTTACCTTGAACGTCTTCTTACCATCCCACGGGGACTGTGAGATTATTATGCCGCGGGTTCTTACACTCATTTCGATTGGGGGAGGCCACTAACCATAAAATGATCGCCACGATGTTTCACGTTAAATATCCACTTTATCTATACAATCTATACAAATATTATAAAGCTGAAGAGTTTGTTTGTTTGTTTGATTGAACGCGCTAATCTCAGGAACTACTGGTTCGAATTGAAAAATTACTTCTGTGTTGGTTAGCCTATTTGTCGAGGAAGGCTAAAAGCTATATAACATCACGCTACAACCAAGAGGAGCGGAGCAGTAATGAAAAATGTTGCAAAATCGGAGAAAATCGCACGGGTAGGCGATTCGACGCGACGGGAAGGGTCGGGGAAACAAGAAATTTAACGCGGACGAAGTTGCGGGCAGAAGCTAGTTTTACTACATTTACAAGAATGGTGTCAATGAGAACTATAAGATATAATGGCGTCATTTTGCACGGCTACGATGTAAACGGCTGGCTCTCGCGTTGCGTAGCGCACGGCTACGCAACGCGAGAGCCAGCCAACAGGGCGGAACTTGGAAGTGCATCCGCGTTCGCTAGTGTTGCGCCACACACATAGTGATGTCCATGCGAGTCGAATTTGCATGAACATTCCCAGGGGCCCCAGCAACGGGGTTGGAGAACCTAGTCCTACCCTAGAGGTAACTTAGCTAACTTAACTACTGGCCTAACATTTCGCCAGATTGGGTTTTAAACCTTACAGATCTTACAACATTAACTCGGTGTAACTCTAAGACTCTGCCTAGTCTCCAGTGTAATGGTGGAGTATTATTATCTTTGACTAGCTTTTGCACAGCGGCTTCGCCCGCGTGGATGTCAAAAAATTCACCTTTTATACCCCCCATTTCACCCTCTTAGGAATGGAATTACAAAAAAACCTTTCTTAGTGGATACCTACTCCTCACAAAGAACACACTCTTCAAATTTTACGTCTCTAGGACCAGCGGTTTAGGCTGTGCGTTGATATATCAGTCAGTCACTCACTCAGGACTTTGAATTTTTATATACCGGTTGACATTTTTTACCGTCTCGACCTTCATATGGTGTGTTGTGTAACTAGAATAGAAGGCAGGAAGGCCTTCAGATTCATCGCAGGTGACTAAAGGAGCGCGGGACGCGGGCGGAAGGGATGCGTGTGTGGCTCGTGCGCCTGCGAAAGATCAATGAGGCCGCCTATCGGCCGGCTTCAAAGGGTAGGACCGCGCTACGGAATCATTGATACATACCGCGCATTGAGTAGGGTGCGTATGATTTGAGTTTTGATAGTTTTTTTTGTTTTTTTTTTTTTTCCAAATTTCTGTTTTTGTTGTTCTAGTATGAAAATGTTACTTTAAATGTGTAGTATTTATTGCTGGACCAATTTAATTACATGTTATTCAAAAATAAAAATAATAAAAAATTCTATGCCAAAGGCTTCTATTCCGTTCACCTATTACACCCATTTTTTTTTTCAAGACGTTAAAAAATGTCACCCGGTATACACCGTCTCATTTTAGTCGTCTTACAAAGGTTGTCCACTCAATGTATCCGACATAATATACCTTTAGGCGTGATTAAAAATTGTTACAATTAATTAAGATAATAGGTAATAAGAAAAATAAATAATGGATTAGAATTATGAAACATCCTGTTAATAATGTTTACGTGTCATACGGTTAAGAACATACCTACCTACCCAGTGCACGAGTCAGCTAGATCATTCTATCTCAATTTTCCATGAGACAAAATATCAAATTTAAACCACGTCATACGTCATCATAATGAATAATATTTTTAATTTTTAGTTTTTCAAATATTCATTTTTTTTTCTTATGTGTAGTATTCATTGGTAACATGAAGTGGACTGCCGTTGTAAGGCGACTTAAATGTCACGGTGTATAGATAGATGAAAACCAAATCATTAACATTTAAATTGTCAACATCATGATACCATCTGTTTCACGATTGTAGTGTGCTAAGATACTCGAGATGCCAACGTGCAAACACGTTCTAATGCAGCCTCTGCAACATCTGAATCGAGAAAAACATGACGTATTCGTTTCCGATCACTTACTCTCAGGTACCGCCTGCGGCGAATGGCTGACCAATGAGAAAATGTCCTGGCGTCAGGACTTCTAAATCCCCAGGATCATCAGACATTGCTACGAGAGGTCTAGAATTCAGGATAGCTTCTATTTTGCACAAGAGCGTCGATAGCTCCTCAAATGTCAATATAGTATCACCTATTTCCCTCCTTAAAAGCTGCTTCACGCTTTTTACCGCCGCCTAAAACAATCCACCCACTTCTGAACATGTCCGTTTCCATCGCGCGGCCAACTCTTAAAATTTGATGAAATTTTGCCAGAAATTAGTTGTAATTTGTTACAAAACACACCTCTTTTCCTGAATTTGTTACAAAAAAAAACTAAGACGCTACGACCAAAAACAGTTGGCCGCTAGAACCGCCACTTGCCGTAGTGATCGCCCGTGATTACACAGAAACTAAATAATGCAGATAGGCGAATGATACATCAAAAGAAAGGTCTTAATTTGTTGTATTTGTTACAAAAATAAAAATCATCAAAACTTAAATATACAAAAAGTTATGCTATATTTAGTTTTCAAGTTAAGTGTAGGTACGTATCTCACCATAAAATCAAATTAATAGAGGCTAATGTGCATGTACAATTAGTTGCTCATTTGTTACAGCAAATAAACAAGAAAAATACTAGAAAATAGTTTCAATATTTTTTTTACAGTAGATTTTAGTTGGCCGCGCGGACGGCAATATGCCTAAAATGGCGTTTATTTCGTTATTAATAGTAGGTTCAAACTTAGTTCTAGTACTAATCGACAGGTATCGTAGCCTAGTTTGGATAAATGTGGCGAATATAACTACAGGCTTTATATTTTAGGAGATATTCACTAAAATATAGTAGTATGAAACTGTATTAGAGTAGAGTGACCATAAATTTTCATAATAAAGTGAGACTGAATCGCCATTATTGGAATGTTCGGTAGTCTTATCTTATTTTTTTAGGGTGAAACTCTTTAAGACATCCTATAGAATACTTTATAAAAGTCAAATTCACAAATCGATAAAAATAGCTTTATTCAAAATCAGCATACAAGCAAAAATCAAGTAATATAAGACAACAATATTTTTTTCAAGAAAAGAGGTGTGTATTGTAACAAATTACAACTAATTCCTGGCAAAATTTCATCAAATTTTAAGAGTTGGCCGCGCGGTGGAAACGGACATCTTCTGAACTGCTCCTTCACAATGTGTTCCTTTTCCAATAGAAATTGGTTTACCTCTTTTAAGTATTTGTTGGCCCCAACAAAATTACTACCTCTGTCTGATCGTATCAGAGTGGGTAGTCCGCGTCGACTCACAAACCTGGTAAAGGCAGCGATAAATGCCTCAACCGATAAACTAGAGACCAACTCCACATGAATGGCCTTTGTAGCTACACAAACAAAGACGCAAAGGTAGGCCTTCACTGACTTCGCGTTTCTTAATAAACTTGATTTTACCAGATATGGTCCTGCGAAGTTTGTAGCGACTCCGTCGAAAGGTCGTGCGCGACGCACGTGGTCCGCGGGTAGGTCTGCCATGCGCGGAGATTGTTCTGCCACAGAAAACACCTCTTACATCGCTGAATAGTCCGCGCTGCAAGCTTCCAAACAGACGTACTGTCGCATCGATTGGGGGCTCAGGGGGGCGGGGGAAGGGCCCGAACACTTACGAAATTCAACTAAAGGACGATATTGCTACTTAGTTCGTTCGAATAAGCCGACGTCTAGCGGCTTGCAAAGGCCTCTAAAAATGCGTGGCACGTGACCTGAAGTGACGTCATGACGAGATGATTTTGTATAGAAATTGATGTACTTCATAACCCGGCGTTGAAAGCGAGTTACACTGCAGAAAAATCTTGACGCGCGGTGCCGCGCGCACTTTAAATGTTTTGTTTTCGTTGCAATATAAAGATATTTTTTTTTTTGCAGGTTGGGGTATTGTATGGTGTAAGATTTAATACATTCAGTGTGATTATTAAACACTGCTGAGAACTCCTGACTGTCATAATTTCGTAAGGGAAGCCAACAGAAATGGGCAGTTACCTGCGCCACTGAGATCTTTCAGTAAATATGGCTCGTTCATAGACCACTTACGTAGTTCGTAGCCTGCGCTCCGCATAAGCTCAATCAGTTTTGTCTTCAAAACTTCCACTTCCTCTATGGAGTCCGCTCCAGTCAGGATATCATACACGAACATTGCATTCTGCACAACGTCAGCTGCCTTTGAGTTAGGATGTGCCTCCATCCAATGCGTTGCAAGCTCCAGCAGCGTCCGCATTGTCACATATGGACTACATCTTAGTCCATAGGTAATGGTGTTTAATTCGTATACCTTGAGTTTCTGCGACGGATCATTCCTCCAGAGAATGAGCTGGTACCTCCCGGCTTCACGTCCGTGGTAAACACAACTTGATGTCTTCTAAAGTTCATCAATATTTTTGTAATGTCGTTCTGTAATGCCTCACCAGAATGTAAACACTGGTTTAACGAAACCCCCTTAGTTGTCTTACAACTCCCGTCGAATACTACTCGGATCTTGTCTGAATCCCGTTTAAATATACCGTGATGTGGTATCACATAATGTTCAGCTTCAAACTGAAAATCTGACACAGACATGTGACCGCGCCGCTCATAGTCTTCCATAAACTCCTTGTATTTCTGCGAAAATAATGGATGCCTCCCCATTTTCTTCTCGAGCACATAAAATCGCCTGGTTGCGGTTTCCAAAGAATTTCCCAGTTCCGGTCGATCACATAATAAAGGCAAACGTACCATGAATTTTCCATCAGCATGCCTCACTGTGGTGGATTTGTACAACCTTTCACATTCTTCGTGACGTGAAGACCGGCTGCGGCGCTTCCACCTCGTACCCATGAATCGGTACCATTATAGCATGCCCGAAGCACGTTCCGTAGGCTGCAACGCCACCTTTTCCAATTTCTATTTTAGAACCATCTAAAATATAATTTAATATATCAGCTCCAAGTATTATGTCTATCCCATGTGGTAGTGTAAAATTTTTGTCTGCAAGACTTAATGTGGGTGGGGCCTACTTCAGTATTCCCTTAGATGGAGTCTTTCCTGCTGGTAAAGGAGGTGGGTAAAGTTTAGAACATTTTTCGCCTATCAAAGTCATGAAAATTCAAAGTATTTATTGACGTCATGTTATTGTGTTTATATGAAGTTTAGGTATCGACCTTTACATCAATTCTAAAATAGTAAGAAAAAAATAGCAAGTCATATAAAAAAATCATCAAACTTGGCAAGTTCGTTGCAGTTTTGTTATTTTAAGCACTTTTTAAACGTTCATTACAAAATATACTGTTAAACGCTTTATGCACCAAAACAAATTAATGCTAGTTAAAAAGCCTATTTACTGTATGTAGTATTTGAGAGACTAAAATATATTTTATTGCATAAAGCGCTTAACAGTTTCCCTTAAAAGGTTAACCACCCAGGTCATGCCCATGATACTTCACTTTTGTTTTTCATATCTCTCGTGATTATAGTCTAAGATTCTACTGCACCTGTAATCTTTCTTTTCGGTCCTAATGTGAATAATGCAATCTGCTTTTATTTTGATTCGTGTTCATGTAAATCTTCTTCCAATATTGTACTTAACAGATTTATAATCACAGGGGCGCCCGCTGCGAAGACAAAACCACAAGACAATCGAAAAATAAAACCAGCAGATGCAACAAAAACCGAACAAACTGATAAAGACAAATCAAATTCCAAAGTAATTAGTACAAAAACTAATTTAAGAAATTATGTTCGTTTACACACTGTTTTAAAATCGTATAAGTGTGATATATGTCAGCTTAGTTTTAGTCAGAAGGATATTTTAACAAATCATATGCGAATCCACACTGGTAAACAACCTTATAATACTGAAACGAATACTTTATCAAAACATGTAAGTAAAAAGCCTGAAAAGTGTAATTTAACGAAACAAATTCTGATAAACACTGGTGAAAAAGCTTATGAGTGTGATGTATGTCAGCATAGTTGTAGTCAGAAGATTAATTTATTGGGACATATTCGTATTCACACTAGTGAAAAACCTTATAAGTGCGATGTATGTCAACCAAGTTTTACTCAAAAAGTACTTTATTGAAGCATATTAGGATACACACTGGTGAAAAACCTTATGTGTGATGTATGTCAACGTAGTTTTACTCAAAAGAGTACTTTATTGCAGCATATTCGGATACAAGCTGGTGAAAAACCTTATACGTGTGATGTATGCCAGCTTAGTTTTAAAAGAAAGAGTCATTTATCAACGCATATTCGTATAAACACTGGTGAAAAACCTTATAAGTGCAATGTATGTCAACGTAGTTTTACTCAAAAGAGTACTTTATTGAAGCATATTCGGAAACACGCTGGTGAAAAACCTTATAAGTGTGATGAATGTCAACGTAGTTTTGGCCGGAAGAATACTTTAGTGCAGCATATTCAGATACACACTGGTGAAAAACCTTATAAGTGCAATGTTTGTCGACGTAGTTTCAGTCAGAAGAATGCTTTATTGCGGCATATTCGTATTCACACTGGTGAAAAACCTTATAAGTGTGACATATGTCAGCGTGGTTTTTCCGAAAATGATCGGTTAACAAAACATAAACGGAGACATTAGTGCTTTTATTTACATTAGAAGTTAACGTATTACCGTTGGAAATTCTTAAAAGTTCGACAAGGCATATTTGCTTCTGTCCAGTGAATCAAAATTCATCGGACTGAGTAACCCAAAGCATATTATCTAAAAATATAAAGACAAACCTGACTGACTCATCTATCAACGCACAGCCGAAACTACTGAACGGATTTCGCTGAAATTTGGCATACAGATAATTGTAATGACGTAAGCATCCACTAAGAAAGGATTTTTGAAAATTCGCCTCCTAAAGGGGTTAATATTTTGTATGGAAGTCCATCATTTTTAGAGCTAGAAGCCTGAAACTTTATTTTTAAGTTAACGATTAAAAATAAACAATTATGTGTCCTAGGGTTTTTGAAAATTCAACCCTTAAGGGGGTGAAAAAGTGCTTGAAAGTTTGTATGGGGAAACAAGATTAGTAACTAAACTATTTTATTCGAAACTTCACAGGACTACTCCTATCAATAAATGAGTAAACAAGTGTTTCAGGCTCTTTCAGAATTCAAACCCTAAAAGGTGGAAAAGGGGTGAAGAATTCTGAAAATCAACATGGGTATCGTTTTTATGGTTTATCGGTTCGCTATTTACGTGTTTGTATTAAAATATACGAAAATGATAGTGTGGGATGAAATAACCATGGCTCATAAGAGTAGTATAGACGGTTTAAACAGAACTCTACAAGACATAACGTGGTGGTGTAACGGTTTTGCTGGCTGGAGATTTTAGGCAGACTCTACCAGTAGTGCCAAAAGGAACTAGAGCAGATAAAGTTAAGGCGTGTCTTAGGGCCGGGTCACGCTGGAATGGCAGCGGCCGGCAGCGACGCGGCGAGCACTTTCAGTGTGAAATAATTTTAAACTTTAACTACATACTTAAAAGACCAGTATCGCTTGAAAAGCTTGAAAAGGTCGCGCGGCCGCCCGCGGTGACGCGACCGACCGTGCGCCTCGCGTGTCTTGTTGGTGTTTCCGCCTGCGGCGGCTGCCAGCGGCGACGCGAGGCCGCTCGCGGCACCGCGGGCGGCTGCGCGCTTTTCACCCCCGAATGTATCGTAGAAACTAAACTAGTCAAGAAGATACCAGGCGCGCGGGGTCTGGAGATCGCGCGAGGCGGTGTAGAGCGGGGATGTGCGGTGTAGAGCGGGGTTGTGCGGTGTAGAGCGGGGATGCCGCTCGGTAGAGCGCGGTTGCGCGGGGTGGAGCAGGGCTGAGGGCGGTAACGCGTCGTTAGAATCAATGCTTCTTCTTCTGCTTCAATCTCTTCATCATCAAGAAGAGAAAGATATAATAATAGGGCTTTCTTTTTGTTTAGAGACCACATTGCGTCCTCACTGTCCGACAGACACCGTACTGACTAAAAACAAAATGTATTGACAGCCCCATTCAGCTCATCTCCACTTCACAGCTACGCTCCGCTAGTCTCAGCTCTGGTCCGCTCCGGTCGTCTCAGCTCCACTCGGCTCCACTTCACCCAGCTACATAGCTCAGCCCTGCACCGCTCATCTCTGCGCAGCTTTAGTGGAAACAACTACCTATTAACACGGCTCTGCTCCGCTGAACTCCGCGCAGCTCCGCTTCTGTGGAAACGCACCCTTAATAAGAGATCCAGTCTATGGCCTCTAATTAAAATCCTCAAGCTCTCGAAAAATATGCGGGTAAACTTAGGAGAAAAAGAGTCTGCTGGTGGATTTGCGAATCTCCTACTTGAAATCGGCAACTTTGATTACCCGATAAATGACGGAATAGATAGATAACCATCCCTGATAATTTGTGCACAGTTGTATTTACGTTACAGGAGTTAATATCCAAAATTTACCCAGATATTGCTCATATCCACGATAAACCAATGGAATGTTTGTGTGAACGTGCCATACTAACCCCGAAAAACGACCAAGCAGCGGCAATTAGCGATATACTGTTAACGTCTTTTGAGGGGGAAGAAATGGTGTACACGTAGACACCGTGGTCAACACAGATGACGCAATTAACTACCCTGTCGAATTTCTTAATTCACTCTTATTCTGCGCATGGGTACTCCTGTTATGTTGTTGCGAAATTTAAAACCTCCTCAACTGTGCAACGGAACCAGACTAAAAGTAAAAGCGTTACATCGAAATGTAGTGGAAGCCACAATTATAACTAAATATGCGCCCTTGCGCATAGCGCAGTATATTATGAGTCTAGTACCTATATGATTATAATTCCTATGATAACAGTACGCACGGCCACACATTTCCAGTATAAGCTGACATCTCATTGTACGAAACCCCTATGCAATGCGAGGTCAGCTAAAACCTAACTCGATACCAAATTTCAGCTCTCTGAGTTTATGGGAAGTACTAGTTCTATTCTGATGATCATGAGTGAGTGAGTGTCATAAATGCGAAACTTTGCTTTCGCTTAACTTCGGAACTAAATAACTTATAGACTTGAAATTTTGGATTTTAATCCTTATGTGATCATAGCTTACTGGATGACGAAAATTTCTGCGTTCTGGTCTTATCCAGAGGTTCTCAAATAGGGGCCTGAAAATGCGGCAAAATGATTCCAGTAAAGGATGGTACGGCAGTGTTTGCTTCGCGCTCGACTTGGCGGGGGCACTGCCGTGCCCCCCGATTTATATTGTCGGATTCCCGGAGGCCAGCCCTGACGGACGTTCCAACCTCACGAGAATTCCTAGGGCGTTTGTTAGGCTCGCTGTCACCGGGGCACCTTATACGGTAGGTCCGAACCGTTGAATCCCCTTCTAGTATCTTCGCAATGTTCCTGAGAGTACTCGATGGATGAGCCCTCTCACAATATCTACCAGTATCTTCAAGAACGTCTTCCAATGAAAGATAGCAGGTCCAAATACCACAATATTATGGGTCTATTTACCAGTATCTTCGGGAACGTCTTCCAATAAAATTAGCAGCTCCAAATACCACAATAATATGGGTCTATTTACCAGTATCTTCAGGAGCGTCTTCAAATGAAAGATAACAGGTCCAAATACCACTGATTTATTGTGAACAATTACTACTAGAATTATACGTAGGATTCTATTTGAGTAGTTAGTACCACTTAGTACTTAGAACTGACTTTCTTGCCGGCTCGCAGGCCGCTTAAACCCTGGTGTAAACCTGTCTTTGGAACTTTTCAGGAAGGTTGATGCAATCCCTTGTTTTTATGATGCAATACTTTGTTTTTATGGTGCAACAACATGTTTACATATTGGAACTGTTCTGGATGATTTCTGATGCAATCCCTTGTTTTTATTATGAAATACTTTGTTTTATGTGTACAACAATATATGTATAATCTGAAACTCGGAAACGGCTCCAACGATTTTCATGAAATTTAGTATACAGGGTATACAGGGCGTTTCGGGGGCGATAAATTGATCTAGCTAGGATTCATTTTTAGAAAATGTCGTTTTATTCGTGTTTTCAATTATCAACTTTATCGATAATCAACTTGAACATAAAGTTATTATTTTAAACCAGTGTCTCCATGTACACGGTAATTACCGTAGATGCACCGTCATCATGTCCGTTTCCACCGCGCGGCCAACTCTTAAAATTTTATGAAATTTTGCCAGGAATTAGTTGTAATTTGTTACAAAACACACCTCTTTTCCTGAATTTGTTACAGAAAAAACTAAGACGCCACGACCAAAAACAGTTGGCCGCTAGAACCGCCACTTGCCGTAGTGATCGCCCGTGATTACACAGAAACTAAATAATGCAGATAGGCGAATGATACATCAAAGGAAAGGTCTTAATTTGTTGTATTTGTTACAAAAATAATAATCATCAAAACTTAAATATACAAAAAGTTATGCTATATTTAGTTTTCAGGTTAAGTGTAGGTACGTATCTCACCATAAAATCAAATTAATAGAGGCTAATGTGTATGGACAATTAGTTGCTAATTTGTTGCAGCAAATAAACAAGAAAAATACTAGAAAATAGGTTCAATATTTTTTTTACAGTCGATTTTAGTTGGCCGCGCGGACGGCAATATGCCTAAAATACAATGGCGTTTATTTCGTTATTAATAGTAGGTTCAAGCTTAGTTCTAGTACTAATCGACAGGTATCGTAGCCTAGTTTGGATAAATGTGGCGAATACAACTACAGGCTTTATATTTTAGGAGATATTCACTAAACTATAGTAGTATGAAACTGTATTAGAGTATAGTACTATAGAAGCGACGTAGGTATCCGCCAGCCACAGGTGATAATAATTTTATTTATTTATTTAAGAAAGAAAGCCTACATACTAATACAGTGGTATTATAACTAAATGGCCTAAGCTATGCTCAATACATTAAATCCCTGATCTCTAAACTAGGGAGGTCCCTGTATCTTAGAGATCAGTATCCCTCCGCAGCAATGTCACAATCCAATATTAGTGACATACTAAATATTACAAATTGTTTTTTTTTTATTTAATCATAACCATAAAGCTAAGTAAATAAAATAAAGGACTAAATTAAAATAACATTCACATAAACAGTTTTGTGGATGTGTGCGTGCGTGCGTGCGTGTGTGTGTGTGTGTGTATGTGTGTGGTGTGTGTGTGTGTGTGTGTGGTGTGTGCGTGGTGTGTGCGTGGTGTGTGTGTGGTGTGTGTGTATGTGTGTGAAGGTGGGTGGGGCGGGGTGGTTTATATGTAAGTGCAAGTATAATTAATTTTAAAATTTCAGTTTAAGGGTCGGTGGCCCAAAACAAGATCCTCAGTATTATTATGACTTAAGCTGTACATTAAACAAATACTTTGCCAAGTATTTGTTTAATGTACATTTGCATTCATATTTAGTTTTATAAAATAGTTTCAATTCCTTGTTTAAATTATTATACACTGTTATGCTGTTGATATAATAATACTGGCGCCTGGCAAAATATGTTCTGTGCGGTTCTAGTGGAAAAACTTTATGTCTATATATCGACCTACCGGCTGGTTCCGCCAAGGGACGGGAAGAATGTTTACGAATTGTCATTTGTTGCACGTAAAGTGTCAGAGTGACCATAAATTTTCATAATAAAGTGAGACTGAATCGCCATTATTGGAATGTTCGGTACTCTTATCTTATTTTTTTACGGTGAAACTCTTTAAGACATCCTATAGCATCCATACCAATATTATAAATGAGAAAGTGTGTGTGTGTCTGTTTGTCTGTCTTTCACGACAAAACGAAGCGACGAATGGAGGTGATTTTTTAAGTGAAGACGGTTGAAGGGATGGAAAGTGACAAAAGCTACTTTCTGTCTCTTTCTAACCCCCCCACTTCCCTAAAATCGGGGGACGGAACGCGATAATCTCAGGAACTACTGGTTCGAATTCAAAAATTATTTTTGAGTCGGTTAGCCTTTTTATTGAGGAAGGCTATAGGCTATATAACATCACGCTAAGATCAAAAGGAGCGGTGCAGCAATAAAAAAATGGACGAAAACTGGCAGGCTGAGATGCGACGGGAAGGGTCAGGGGAGCAAATACTTGACGCGGACGAAGTCGCGGGCAGAAGCTAGTACTTTATAAAAGTCAAATTCACAAATCGATAAAAATTTCTTTCATCCGACATTTAGAAAAGCCGTTTTCGAATCAGTGCCCCTAGCACGAACAACTTGCGAAAAAGTATTCGTATCGTTAACGTAAGCATTTTATATGGAAACATGAACAGCGCCTCTGGTGTGCGTAATTTGAACTAATTTTGTGAGCACGACATAGTCAAGTAAGTGTCGTATCGTATTCGTAACGTAACCTTGAGCCGTTTGTATGAAGATAGCTAGCACGAAGGCATAAAATGACGTATCGTATCGTCATTCTCGAAGGCTGGCTTGCGAGTTTCTCGAAAGTTTATTCACTGTAAATTTGTCAGTGAGAAAACTTTCGTCGGAGTTTATTGGAAGCAATATAATGATAATTTAAGTGATTGTGTTACTAAATGTTGTTAGAAAATGCTTAGATTAACAAGAAGCACCCCTCGACATAGTACATTGTACTATTATCTTGCGGGGCGATTGATTGTTGAAAGTAGAAATGTATGAAGAGAAACAAGGTGAGTGATTGATTTCTCCAAGCCTATAATAATTTTAACATTTAAAGGACTGTGTATTACAATATCTATTCTAATAAAATGTTGCCTTCCAATAATTAAGCACATACCTCATCGAAGTTTATTTCAATTTAATCCAAATTTGATTACAAATTAACAAGTTTATAGCCTACTATTTTTGAATGACTCGAGTATACAAATAAACTGTAGCTTTTTACCCTTAACGAAAAAATAATCCAAATATCCCAGTAAAACACTGATAATCAACAGATATGTTTACAATAAAATCTTAAATGGAATTTAAGTACTTACTTTTCTATAAATCTACCATAATGGTGTATTGCGGGTGGCTAGTTCTCATTTTGGAAACGTTTTATTGGCTTTATTGCTACGAGAGTTAAGTTTTAGAACTTTTAGATGTAAAGAAATACAAGTACACTTCCAAACAAAGTTGACCTTGAACGAGCATCGCGTCAAAAAATTCCAAGTGTTACGCGTCGTTCGTTTAGGAACACAGTCTCACTAAACATAAAGTTTAAATAATAAATTAAATAATTATACCGTTAATCTTAACTGAATAATAACTTTTACTGCAGTTTCTTCGTATTGCATCAAAATTTGAATAGTTTTAAAGTTTTAAAGGCCCTGAAATCACTAAAAACTAAATACGTATATAGTTTTTGAACGAAACGTTCAATCAATTTTACGATCTTTCGTTCAATTTTGTACATCCTTACTTACATTAGCATGACGTCACTCACGTAATCGCATCGAGGTCTCGATACTAATACGAAAGAGCTTCGTGCTTCCTACTTTAGTTGTATTCCGTTATCGTGTCGACAACTCGATACGTTTACTATACGAAACCTACAAATGTTCGTGCTAGAGGTACAGTACACAATATTAGTCATCCAGGCGTGAGAACAACTCGTAGGATGATTTCCAAGAGATTCTTTTGGCCAGGCATGAACAAAGAAATAGGTAATCGGGCAAAAACATGTACACAGTGCCAGAGAAACAAGGTAAGTCGTCATGTGGTAACAGGGGTAGGAAAATTCGAACCCAGTCAACGCTTCGAGCATTTGCATGTGGACATCGTAGGGCCACTCCCTACAACACGACGCGGCAACAGGTATTGCGTCACAATAATAGATCGTTTCACACACTGGCCAGAAGCTGTACCAGTAGAAGATATAACTGCGGAAACAATAGCGAAAGCAGTCTACGAAAACTGGATATGCAGGTTTGGTTGCCCAAGTAGACTGACCAGCGATCAAGGTAGGCAGTTTGAGAGCCAACTTTTCGCCAATCTACTTAAGTTACTAGGAGTCCAGAGGATCCGGACCACACCATACCACCCGCAGAGTAATAGAAAATTGGAGAGATGGCACCGTTCTCTAAAGGTAGCTTTGACTAGTAGGTTATCAGACAACTCATCATGGGATGACGAGTTATGCACAGTTTTGTTCGGTTTGCGAGCAGTGCCCCTAGCACGAACAACTTGCGAAAAAGTATTCGTATCGTTAACGTAAGCATTTTATATGGAAACATGAACAGCGCCTCTGGTGTGCGTAATTTGAACTAATTTTGTGAGCACGAAATAGTCAAGTAAGTGTCGTATCGTATTCGTAACGTAACCTTGAGCCGTTTGTATGAAGATAGCTAGCACGAAGGCATAAAATGACGTATCGTATCGTCATTCTCGAAGGCTGGCTTGCGAGTTTCTCGAAAGTTTATTCACTGTAAATTTGCCAGTGAGAAAACTTTCGACGGAGTTTATTGGAAGCATATAATGATAATTTAAGTGATTGTGTTACTAAATGTTGTTAGAAAATGCTTAGATTAACAAGAAACACCCCTCGACATACTACATTTTACTATTATCTTGCGGGGCGATTGATTGTTGAAAGTAGAAATGTATGAAGAGAAACAAGGTGAGTGATTGTTTTCTCCAAGCCTATAATAATTTTAACATTTAAAGGACTGTGTATTACAATTTCTATTCTAATAAAATGTTGCCTTCCAATAATTAAGCACATACCTTATCAAAGTTTATTTCAATTTAAACCAAATTTGATTACAAATTAACAAGTTTATAGCCTACTATTTTTGAATGACTCGAGTATACAAATAAACTGTAGCTTTTTATCCTTAACGAAAAAATAATCCAAATATCCCAGTAAAACACTGACAATCAACAGATATGTTTACAATAAAATCTTAAATGGAATTTAAGTACTTACTTACTTTTCTATAAATTCTACCATAATGGTGTATTGCGGGTGGCTAGTTCTCATTTTGGAAACGTTTTATTGGCTTTATTGCTACGAGAGTTAAGTTTTAGAACTTTTAGATGTAAAGAAATACAAGTACACTTCCAAACAAAGTTGACCTTGAACGAGCATCGCGTCAAAAAATTCCAAGTGTTACGCGTCGTTCGTTTAGGAACACAGTCTCACTAAACATAAAGTTTTAATAATAAATTAAATCATTATACCGTTAATCTTAACTGAATAATAACTTTTACTGCAGTTTCTTCGTATTGCATCAAAATTTTAATAGTTTTAAAGTTTTAAAGGCCCTGAAATCACTAAAAACTAAATACGTATATAGTTTTTGAACGAAACGTTCAATTAATTTTACGATCTTTCGTTCAATTTTGTACATCCTTACTTACATTAGCATGACGTCACTCACGTAATCGCATCGAGGTCTCGATACTAATACGAAAGAGCTTCGTGCTTCCTACTTTAGTTGTATTCCGTTATCGTGTCGACAACTCGATACGTTTACTATACGAAACCTACAAATGTTCGTGCTAGAGGTACAGCTAGTCGGTGTGACATAGGCTTTAGCGCGGCCGAGCTAGTTTTAGGTCAGACATTACGCTTACCCGGCGAATTTTACAGTGAGGTAAGTCCGAAGTACAGCGGTGACGATTATGCATACGTAGAGAGACTGCGAGAAATTATAAACAAATATCGTCCCAAGTCACGAAGCGCAAGCGATTCGCGGAAACTGTTTGTTCATAAAGACTTAAGTAGTTGCAGTCATGTATTCATCAGAAATGATGCGGTAAAGAAACCGTTAACACCTAATTATGATGGCCCTTACAGCGTCATAAGTAGAGATAAAAAAGTGTTTAGGATACAACTACCAAATAGACAAGTTACTATTTCAATAGATAGGTTAAAACCAGCCTATATGTTAGTACAGTCAGAACAACAACAATCAGCAGAAGTAAATAAAACTTGTGAGAAACAAGATAGCAATAGATGTAGCATAGGCAGTAAGGTTGTAACTTATACCACACGTAGTGGCAGGACAGTTAAGCCACCCGTGCGATTCAACAAAACCTAGATTTAAGCAATATAAAACTAAAGAAATGTAAACAAAATAAGATTCACTCCGTTGGACATCATTCAGACCTATTTTAAATTCCGAGTAGCATATGTCTATTTTCACAAACATGGGCTCACAACAGTCTAAGAACGCTGAAGTAATTATCGTGCAAAATGGAGCAGGCAACCATGCCCAAGCTGAGTTAGAGAGGAAATTGGAATATTACAGCTTAATAACCATCGTCACAGTGATTTTAGTCAGTGCAACATGTTTATTTATTTTCTGCCGATATTTTGAAAGAAAAGTGCATGGCAAGGTGATCGACCAAGTAGTTTCGAGTATAGAGCAAGGACGCGGAGTTCGGGAAGCAACAGCTTTCAAATAAAAAAAGAATCATCAAAATCGGTTCACCCAGTCAAAAGTTATGATTTAACAAACATAAAAAAAAACAGTCGAATTGATAACACTAGCTAGAACAGCAGCACAGCCGGACGCACAACCTGTCTCAGTGCATTATTGAGTATACACTTCTAGTAATGTCAAGTTTATATTTTTTGTGTAATTGTGTCCAACAGGTGAATCTTTGGAAAAATATTGTAAACTTAGTTAAGATAGCTATAGGTATACATAACGATAAATATTTCAGTTTCACATAGCTGAGCCCCACAAGAGAGGCAATTTTATTAAATAAGTAACACAATGTATCGGCTATAAACATGTAATTTTAAAAATTACTTTCATAACACCTTGTTATCGTATGACGTACACATAAGTAGGTAGAGCGATCAAGTAACGAGCGAACAATGTGCTGACGCTATGTCTATTCCTTACTTGAGCACTCTGGCGACGACGATTAAGTTATGGTTTAAATAGCTGAATGATGTATCAAAAGTAGTGAAACTTGTATGTTCGGATAGATAATTATTTTTGTATTATCAATTTTTTTTCAAAAAGGGGGAATAATGTGGGGGCTCACACCACACATGCTTACGCGACAAAAGTGTATAGTCAGCGGTCAGACAAGCGGGATCATGGCGTGCGCGAGCGCCAGTCCTTTACGCACAGTGGTGGTGCAAACATGTGAACTGAACCAATAAATCCTCATGTAACTCATTGCAGTGACTTTCAATCATACTCCCTACACAAGGCTACACGTACACCACACACCACCACGTAGAGACTCAACATTTCAAAATCACCATTCAGGCAAAAATCAAGTAATAGGTATAAGTCAACAAAATATTTTTTTTTTTAATAAACTACCATAACATTTATAAATTAACTGAAACTAATATAAGACACAGAATGTAGACACATTTTCTTACAGGTACTTATTTCAATTATAGAATTATTTTAAAAATATAGTAATTTTATTTACGCCACATTTATCCAAACAAGGTTACGTTACATGTCGATTAGTACTAGAACTAAGCTTGAACCTACTTTTAAAAATGAAATAAACTCCATTGTAATTTAGGCATATTGCCGTCCAAGCGGCCAACTAAAATCGACTCTAAATAAATTATTGAACCTATTTTCTAGTATTTTTATTGTTTATTTGCTGCAACAAATTAGCAACTTATTGTCCATACACAGTAGCCTTATTACTTCAAAACATCAAAGTTAATTAAAATCTAAACAACGCCGGACTAGGCCCCTGACTAAAAATATTTATAGAAAAGAAAAAGGTAAATTCTAAACTGTAGAACTGAAATAACTAAAACTTTTTTCTCAAATAAAGACTGCAATTGCAATGTAGCGCACTCAGTTTTACTCACTGAACGACCGATTAGTATTAACATTAAAGATTTTTTCTTAGTTAGTGCTATAGAATTTATACCAGGCACAAAAACAGATCACTGTCATTTTTAAAATAAAATTACTATATTTTTAAAATTATTTTAAAATTGAAATAAGTAGGTACCTGTAAGAAAATGTGTCTACATTCTGTGTCTTACATTAGTTTCAGTTAATTTATAAATGTATGGTAGTTTATATATAAAAAAAATATTTTGTTGACTTATTGTTACTTGATTTATGCCTGTACGCTGATTTTGAATAAAGAAATTTTTATCGATTTGTGAATTTGACTTTTATAAAGTATGCTATAGGATGTTTTAAAGAGTTTCACCCCAAAAAATTAAGATAAGACTACCGAACATTCCAATAATGGCGATTCAGTCTCACTTTATTATGAAAATGTATGGTCACTCTAATACAGTTTCATACTACTATATTTAAGTGAATATCTCCTAAAATATAAACCCTGTAGTTATATTCGCCACATTTATCCAAACTAGGCTACGATACCTGTCGATTAGTACTAGAACTAAGCTTGAAGCTACTTTTAATAACGAAATAAACGCCATTGTATTTTAGGCATATTGCTGTCCGCGCGGCCAACTAAAATCGACTGTAAAAAAATATTGAACTTATTTTCTAGTATTTTTCTTGTATATTTGCTGCAACAAATTAGCAACTAATTGTCCATACACATTAGCCTCTATTAATTTGATTTTATGGTGAGATACGTAGGTACCTACACTTAACCTGAAAACTAAATATAGCATAACTTTTTGTATATTTAAGTTTTGATGATTTTTATTTTTGTAACAAATACAACAAATTAAGACCTTTCTTTTGATGTATCATTCGCCTATCTGCATTATTTAGTTTCTGTGTAATCACGGGCGATCACTACGGCAAGTGGCGGTTCTAGCGGCCAACTGTTTTTGGTCGTAGCGTCTTAGTTTTTTCTGTAACAAATTCAGGAAAAGAGGTGTGTTTTGTAACAAATTACAACTAATTCCTAGCAAAATTTCATCAAATTTTAAGAGTTGGCCGCGCGGTGGAAACGGACATCCGTAATCTGGTATTAATCTACCGTCAATAATGTAATGATGTATTACCGTGTCATATATTTACACGGTACAATTTTAGCAGATTCACCGTAATTTTGTCTAGAAACACCGTATTTTTACCCTTGCAACACGGTAACTCTCGATTTACCTATGGAGACACTGTTTTAAACGCAATTTACCAAAAATACCGAGCAAAGCTCGGTCATCCAGATATTGCTATTTAAATGAAGTACCTAATAGTATCGAAGAAAACATTGATACTTTTTATCAAATAAGGAAGCAGAAATAGATAAATAAAAATACTTAAGAGGAATAAGTCTTTAATCATATATATTGGTGCCGATTCCCTTGTTCACAAACTAAACTAAATTTAAGTTCAGTGCATCTTTTTCTTTCTATTTCATTATGGAAAGGACAGAAGATAAATTTTAGTTTAGTCCTGTCAAATCACAGAGTACTTTTATTATTGGCGATGCAAAGATTATCCGCGCGCCTCTAGCGGCGAAATTTAGAGGTTGTCTAAGAACGACACTTTGCTTTAAATTTGAGATTAAGTTTAGACATAATCAGATGGAGCACGATGACATACAAAAACCTGTTGCCAATGAAAGTAGAAATAAGAAATATTGTGCGTTCCTCAATGTAGTACTTACGGAGATTCGAGAATAAGTTTTTCCAAAAGACAAAATTATGAAAAAAAAATGGGAGACTGCTTTAAGAATAGGCAAGCCGATTTCATCAGCAATGAGAGTTTGTTCCCATCATTTTCAAGCTTCAAACTATTTTCCAAACAGTAAGTATAATTATGGTTTAATTATTTTATTGTACTTATATTATATTCACATGTATTTTCTAATTACATGGACTATTGACAACATAATTATTGTTTCGTCTAGCAAGAAAACACTTATATCTGATTTATATTGGACAAATAAATTTTTCCGTTACGTAAATTGTATCGAAAACTGTCAAAGTGTCGTTCTTAGACAGCTTCACAGTTTTGACACTTGGGGCGCTAGTTAGAATCTTTGCATCGCCAATATATGTGTCAAATTAATCAGCGCCTGTCACTACTCCATACAAGTTGCCTACTAAAATTACGTCAATTTACGTCAAGCGCTGATTGATTTGACAGGACTAAACTAAAATTTATCTTCTGTCCTTTAATTGAAATAGAAAGAAAAAGATGCACTGAACTTAAATTTAGTTAAGTTTGTGAATAAGGTAATCGGCACCATTGTAACGGACGCCGAGTGTTTAGTTAGTTCTATTGTGTGAAGAGAGTAATTACCTAATGGTAATCACTCTTAAAAGATTCTAATTAGCATATGAGCGAAAGCACTATGTAAGCTTTCCGCAACGGGTCCGTGTTTTAAAGTCAAATAAATATAAAATAGTCAAGTGGTCCCCGTTGCGGTAAAGGTTCGACATTGAATAGTAAAATGTAATTTTCTAGTAGCTGCATTATGATTGGTTAACGCTCGCTCGACCATTAGTTCCGTAATACTGCGCGTCCGTAGATGTCGCTAGCTGCGTCTAGCGAAACTTGAAGAAATTGTATATATGAAGGGAAACTGGGCTCGAGACAGTCGGTCTCCAGCTCCACAAGAATAAAACAACCCACAGAAGAACGAAGTTTTTTATTTGAAGAAACCCCAACAAAATACAGTCCACTTCATATTATGTAACCTTCGATTGGAACGCCATACAACATTATCATCTTTATTACAATCAATTATGCACACTGCACAAATTATAATAGCATTGTAATTCATTCGTCCACACAAATTGAGATTACACAATAAACTTCTTTAGGCAAAAGAATAATCTGTCACTGTAATAGAGATACGATTCGTTTTGTTTGTACCTGAATCATCGTCTTTAAAACGACATAGATTTTTTAGTTTAATATAGTATTTGAACCAAATTACTTTTATTGCATTCTCTAATGTATGTACGATTATTCTAAATCTATATGTATAAAAGGAGAAACTGACTGACTGACTGTTGATATATCAACACACAGCCCAAACCGCTGGTCCTAGAGACATGAAACTTGGAGGGTGTGTTCTTTGTGAAGAGTAAGTATCCACTAAGAAAGGATTTTTGGGAATTCCAACCCTAATGGGGAAAAATAGGGGATTGAAGTTTGTATGAGAGTCCGTCAGTTTTGAAGTTAGGATCTTCAAATTTTGATTTAAGACTGAAGATTGAAAATTAATCAATACGTATCTCAACGTTTTTGATAATTCTACCCCCGAAGGGTTAAAAGAGGGGATAAAGTTGAAAATCCTTAATTTTCGAAGAAAAATCACTACTATCTAACGCAACGGTGTTGTTAGAATTTCAACCCTTAAGGGGGTGAAAAGGGGGATGAAATTTTGTTTTTAATTAAAGTTCTTTATTTTTTAATTTAAAATCACTAATATTTCGGCTTATGGTTGGAAACTAACACAACCTAAATATTTGTTTTTTTTTTAATTTCAACCCACAAGTGTCTGAAAGGGGTATGAAGTTTTGTATTGAAGTTGTTCATTCGCAAAATTTTGTATTCAAGTAAAAATAATATTTATAAGTACACATGTACTGTTTCTAACTTAGATCCTCCTTAGATTTAGACTTGTGATAATCGTAATTTTGTAGCTGTACGTCGCTGATGGCAAAGTTAACTTCTATTGGTAAAGTTGCCAGGTTCGACGGTACTTTTTTTCTCCTAAGTTAATTTTCACATATCATTATTTACGTATAACAGCTTACGCATAATATTTTTAAGCATAATTTCATTAATCATAATAATGATTAAGCATAACATTCTGAAGCATAAAATATTTACGCATAGTGATATTAAAATATTTTTTTTTTAAAGGCATTATAGAGAAGTATAATAATCAACTCCTAAAATGTTAGACATTAATAAACATGTAAACATGCATACAGCAAGCATGCAGCATGCAAGCAAGCATGCAAGAGGCATGCAGCATGCAAGCACGCATCCAGCAGGCATGCAGCATGCAAACAAGCATGCAAGCAAGCATGCAGCATGCAAGCAAGCATGCAGCATGCAAGCAAGCATGCAGCATGCAAGCAAGCATGCAGCATGAAAGCAAGCATGCAACATGTAGCAGGCATGGTTTCTATCACGGCTCCGGCGCTTCGAGGCTCCGGCGGTCCCACGCGAGCTTAACGTCGCGGATCTGTTTTTCGCTCACCACCGCAGCTTCGGCTCGCTAATTAACTACTAAAATGTTAGACACTAATAAACATGTAAACATGCATACACCATGCATACAGCTAACATGCAGCATACAAGCAAGCATGCAGCATGCAAGCATGCATCCATCAGGCATGCAGCATGCAAACAAGCATGCAGCATGCAAGCAAGCATGCAACATGCAGCAGGCATGGTTTCTGTCACGGCTCCGGCGTTGCGAGGCTCCGGCGGTCCCACGCGAGCTTATCGTTGCAAATGTGTTTTACGCACGCCACCGCAGCTTGTGGCGAGTGTCAAAACCAGCTGCTCCTCAGCTCGCGGGCCGCCTTGCACCTCCGCGCCTACGCGGTTTTAAATTACACTCTAGGGGTAGGGCAGACAAGACTACGTGCAGTCGGTTTTGCAGCGATTTTGTAGCATAACATATTGTACTTTAATTTTTTATTTTATACTTTTTATAGGTACATACTTATTATAATGTAGAATCAAACGAAGCTAAGAACACTCTCAATTAATTCATCAATATTCTCTTTCAGTGCGCTTTCATTTGAGACCCCAGTCGAGTATATTTGCTGACATTCGGTTACTCTTCCCCACTTTCTCCCCCACAACTTTTAAACAGCTCAACCGATTTTCATCAAACATATCTAAGAACACTCGCACATAAGTCACCTTTAATACATTTTTTTAAAATTGAAATCGCTTCATCCTTTCGGGAGTTAGGATGCCACAGACAGACAGACACACACACACACAGACAGACAGACAGAGACGTCAAACTTATAACACCCCTCTTTTTGCGTCGGGGGTTAAAAAGAACATTATGCGAAAAGAAGGGATTTCGTTTCGCAATGACGATAAATAAGTTTCATAGACAGTCACTTAAAGCGGGATATCATCTTAGAGGGGACTGCTTCTCGCACGGCCACGTTTACGTTGGCTGTTCGAGAATGAGCTCATCTAGCAGCCTGGTTGTATTAGCACCTGAAGGCAGAACCTCTAAAGTAGTATATAAAGAGATACTTTAAGTATAAACTAAAAAATAAATAGTCTTTAACGCCTGTGAGCAGCAATGTAAGTAAAATCGTCATTTGAATAATTTAGGTAACAATTTTTTTCGAAATTCCCAGGGAATAAAGATAACTTATATTTTTGCTTTAAAGTTGCCTTCAAATTTGGCATACAAGTAGGTAATTTGCCGTTTCGTTATATATTCCGTCAATATTGTTATGTTTTAGCAATATTTATCCTACAACAATCATTTATCAATCCGAACGCTGCTCCTTGGATAACACAAAGCAAGCAGTGCAATTACCCATTGTTTACCTGGATAAACACATAGGGTAGGTACTTTTAATCCCCGTAATACGTTCCTGTCTGATATTTTTCGACATCCACGCGGGCGAAGCCGCGGGCAGAAGCTAGTAAAACATAAATTCGTAGCATGGACAAAAAAAAAATAGTTCTAAACTATCAAACTCTTAAAAATGAATTAACCCGTTGACTGCCGTAATTACAGACACAATTTATAAACATCGTCTCGCGTGGATCCGCGTTCACGGCATACGAAGACTTGGCCTCATTTACGGAGACGCGGCGCGTCGCGCGGCGCGTGCGGCGTGGCGTCGCGCGGCGCGTCGTACGTTTTTGCTGTTTACGGAGAGGCGGCACGTGAAGCGTCTCGCGTCATTGCACGCGTAAACACAAATATATGGCAATATACGATGTTGTTCATAGAGACGCGAGGCGGGCAGTGGCGGTGCCCGCCGCGTTGCCCGCCGCCTCGCCCGCGGCGACTTTTTAAGCGTGTAGCGGCGCACGCGCGGTACTGAATAAAACCGACTATTTCAGTGTTGTTTACTATATAATCAAAAGTTGTAGTAGACATCCGTGTATAGCCATGAAATACATCATAACCACTTTCTTATTGACCTATAAATAATTGCATATTCCCTAAAATTCTCGTGTTCCGATGCTCTAAACTGGGCCAATTTTTATATTAAATAATTCACGTTTATCATAAAATTTAAAAAAAAGTATGATATTGTAGTCCATTGCGACGGTAAATACGTCTGAGTTGTGCAATTTCCAAATAAGATAGGCAGAGGTTCCGCCGCGGGCACCGCTTCATCGAGAATTGCCGCCGCGTGCGCCGCCGCGATGAACGCCGCGTGCGACGCCGTAAAGAACGCTCCATTTCAAACAAACGCGTGTAAAATCGCCTCTCCGTAAACGCACTCATACAACGCTATATGTTTGAATTCAGTGCGGGCCGCGCCGCCCAACGCCACGCGCGACGTCCCGCGTCTCCGTAAATGAGGCCTTAAGGTGCCTTCACACAGCGGGCGGGGCGCGGCGGGACGTGACGGCGACGCGCCGCCTTCACACATAACCGTCACGCCACGCCGCGTCGCGCCGAGCGCTCTGTGTGAAGGCGTCCGTAACATGTAGTACATTACAACTATTCAGCGTCGCGTCGTCGTCACGTCCCGCCGCGCCCCGCCCGCTGTGTGTGAAGACACCTTTAATCTATGAAAAGCAGCGACGCTTAAGCGTCTAATCTATGAGTGACACTTAGGACATGGTGTCTGTGGGTGAAAGATAGCAAATGACCCACCGAACCCCCCCAAAAAAAATTGTCGGTCCACGCGCTAAACAACCTGTACAAAGGTACCTTTGTTATAAAAGTACTTTTTATATGAAATGTAACTTTCGTATAAAAGTACATTTTGTAAAAAGGTACCTTTTGTATAAAAGTACATTTTGTAAAAAGGTATCTTTTGTATAAAAGAACCTTTGTATATAAGTACCTTTTGTATAAAACTACGTTTTATATAAAAGTATCTTTTGTATAAAACTACGTTTTATATAAAAGTACCTTTTGTATAAACGTACCTTTTGTATAAAAGTACATTTTGTATAAAGGTACCCTTTGTGTAAAAGGTACTTTTATTTCATGAACTTTTACGTTTTGAATAAGAGGCTTTTGGTTTCTTTATATTAGTGCGAATTTGGTCTATTTTCTTATTGGCGCTCGTTTTCTTTTCCTGCATTGATTTGGTGTTTAGCCATATGTTTGGTTAAATTACCCTTTTCAGTACATCTATGGTTACAAACACTACACTTATAAGGTTTTTCACCAGTGTGTTTACGATAATGTTTGACTAAATTACTTTTTTCTCTAAAACTACGGTCACAAGTGTCACACGGATATGGTCTTAAATCATCGTGTATTCTAGAATGTTTTTGTAAAGTATCGTTATAACGAAAAAGACGATCACATACGTCACATTTGAAACGTTTTTCACCAGTGTGTACTAGAATATGTCTTGTCAAACCACCCCTTTCGGTAAAACTACGTTTACATACGCGACACTTAAAAGGTTTTTCACCAGTATGTATACGCCTATGATTTATTAATAATCCCTTTCGACTAAAACTACGTTCGCACAAATCACAATTCAACTTTAGACCACTTTGTGGACTAGCATTACTTTTGTAATTACTGTCTAATTTGGATTTACGTTTTTGAGTTGTTTGGACAATTCTCGAGTTTGATTTTCTTTTTTTCGTTTGCTTGCCTCTTATGGAATCGTTTTGTTCTATTTTTCGTTCGTTTCGTAGTCTTGAGTCACGTTTTAGTTTTGCCGCAGCGGACGCCCCTGTAATTATAAATCTGATAAGTACACTGTTCGAAAAAGATTGACATGCACACAAATCAAAATAAATAGAGGCTAACATGAATCACACAAGGACCGAAAAGAAGGAACGGCGAGACATACGGTTTGTTGCAACAGTATTCGATCAATGTTTCAATAGCTAAAATGATAAATGATTTTATTTTTTGTAAGTGGGTTAGTAAAAACACTTTTACACGTCAGTAATATTTTTAACCGACTTCAAAAAGGAGGAGGTTATCAATTCGGCTGTTTATATTTTTTTTTTAAGTATGTTCGGCCATAACTCCGTCATATGTAAACGGATTTGCAAAATTCTTTTTTTGTTGGAAAGGGGTTTACTTCGAAATGGTCCCATATAAATTTCATTTAAATCTGATGATGACTTCCGGAGACAGACACCGGAATTCTTTAAAAAATGTCTGCAAATGAACCGCGATTTCTGCTATCGCATAAATATGCATGTTGGAATTAGTGCGGGGTAGATACGATAACTAAAAATTTTAAAATAAAAACTTTTTTACAAAAAAAAAGAACAACCGACTTCCTTAAAAACACTACAAAGTGAAAAATAACTTTAATTTCGGAAGTCGGTGGCAAAAACCTCAAATACAAATCCTAAGACACCGACTTCCGAAATTAAAGTTATTTTTCACTTTGTATTGTTTTTAAGGAAGTCGGTTGTTTTTTAAAACTAGTTGAGGTCGGCATTTTCTTACAGACTACTCTGAGAAGAAAGGCCGAAACAAAACTCAGAGGTTAGGACGATTATGTCTGGACTTAAAAAAAAGGCTGTGACCTCTTTTAAAGTCCAGACATAAGCTTGGTTAGATCGGCAGTCGCTCCGTGTTATATTATATTTAGGCGTGTTATATTTAGGTGCATCCGGTTAGACTGAAAGCTGATCCCAACGTTGGAAATGGCTAGGCAGATAATGTTGATGACACAATCTTGTTCCAAAGGTATCTGATCAATGTTTAAACATTGATCAGATATTTTCTGTCCCTGTTTCAATCTCGGCCGTTCTAAATTGAAATCATTAACAGCTTAATTGATTATCTTACTCACAAGGCCCTATTTAATTAACCCTTTATAAGGTAGAGGCAGTATACATGCCACCAATAAAGTTATTTGTTTTATTCAACTGTATTGTTGAAAACGATTTTATTTTTCATTGATGATAACATAAACATTTCTGCAAATAGCCACAGCGAATTCCCAATTTGAAAAAATACTTAAAAATGTCATTATTCACATACTAAGAATTTTTATTTAAGAATTACTATACCATGTCTAGTTTTCTCTGTCTTATAAAGGGTTAACCGGTCAAGTAAGCTTTGTAACTCTCCACCTATGGGGATTCATCACCATCAGCCGAAAAAAAAAATGTTGGCTTGTTTGTTTACCTAAATATTAACAATCTATTACTTACTTAGTGTACGCTTGGTTCTTCGTTTTTTCGTTGGTTTCGTTTCAGATACATTTTGTTCTTTATGAATTTCAGTTTGAAATGCTCGCAGCGGTATATTTTCTTCATCTGATTCTGAACCGCCTGTCGCAGCTGGACTGTTTTCGTCTACATTTTCCTGTTCTAGATCTGTAAGTAGACGGAAAACGGTCAGGTCCTTCGCCAGGTCATGGTCTACTCATGTGCTAAATTTTTAAAGAAAGAGAAATACATTTATTTGTCACACATGCATTTTCTTACAGACTACTCTGAGAAAAGATAAGATCACACATTCGAGGTAATCGATATATTTACTATCTCGTTTAATAATTAGGGGAGTGTAACACCAAAAATTTCTATGTACTTATATACTGTCAATTCCTTGCGCATTTATTGTTTTTTTGACGGCAATCTGACAGGACCGGAGAGACATCCAGCGTAGGATCTACGGCTTAACGTGCTTTCCGAGGCACGGGGGTATCACACTGCAAACTTCCAAACTCCGGGCTGTTACTAAGAAATTCCTAAAAACCCAATAACACTGTCCGACCTGGGAGTCGAACCCAGAACCCCAGCAGTCGCGCTTGCGACCACCGGAGCAGTTATAAATAATAAAATAATTTTTATTCACCAAAATAAGAACACGTATTACAAAATGGAAAATGACAATATGCACTAAGTAATGGCTTAAAGTTGGTAATACATAAAGTTTGGGACTATCTGCATCCGAACTAGGTGGTAAACCATTGCATTTAATCCCCGTACATAAATTTTGATCATTTGATAGCCATGTTTGAGGTTGTAAACATTTAATAAGATAGCCATGTATCTAGAAACTTGGAAAGTATGCACAATCACAATGTAAGAGAAAAATGTAAATGTAAATATCTTTTGGACATAAAACACATCGTTGTCTGATCCCAAACTAGGCAGAGCCTGTACTATGGTAACCAGACAACTGATAAACCAACTTATATATTTCTAAATACATACATATTATAGATAAATTAAACCCAGACACAGAACAAATGATTGTGCTCATCACACAAACATTTGTCCTGGGTGGGAATCGAACCCACGACCTCAGTCTTAGCAGTCAGGGTCACTAACCACTCGACTAACAGGCCAGTCAAAAAAATGTAAAAATGTGGTCTGAAGCTGTTCCTTTGTCTGTGTACATATGAGTGGGTATTTGTGAGTGAGTGTGTGTGTGTTTGTGGGTGTGTGTGTGCGAGGATGCGTGCGTGCGTGCGTGTGTGTGTGTGCGCGCGCGCGCGCGTCAGGTGGATGGGATGATTGTTCAATATGAGTGGGTAGTGGGTAAAGTAGTAGCTTGTCTATTTGGGGATGTTCAAAATCGCTTCTGTTTCATCGTATGAAAGTTTTAATAGGTAGTTCTGTATTTGTTTTTTACAGTGTGCCAATTGAGTTGAGTTGTTTAGGTAGCAGTGGCGAAAGCACCATATAACACGATTCCTACCGGCTTGCCTTCGGGGATTCGCATTGGTAACTCTATCACTATTAAAAATACAATAGTATGTAAATAGTGGCTACTATTGTCAATAAATATAGTTACACTACGGGTATTTAATTCACTATAACATTCAAACAACAAAAAAGGTTATTTATAGCTCTGTATTACAACAAAAGAGAAATGTTCTAAATTAACCCGGCGCCAAAACGTCATAATCGGGAACTAAAAATTCATACAACAGCGATCCCGTAATGATGTCACTTTAGGTCACGTGTCACCGCTTGATATGTACGAGAGCAAGCCGCTGTACAACGGGTTATGACAGAGACAGGTATAGAAAAATGCGTCAGCGAGAACGAGATAGAGGAATATTGCATATTTTATTCGGTTTTCAGCTGTTCAATTTAATTGTATTTAATTCATTACATTCCTTTATTAATTTTAGAATGATAGTAAGTATTCTTTTTTGATGAGTCAGTAAGTTAAAGCCGACTTTTTAGAAAAAATTACACCTCGCCGCTGTTAGGTAGTACCTACTTGATGGACCGCATTTCTGTGGAGTCCCGGTGTTCGTACCGCGCCGCGGTCGCGTGATTAGCTTCATCTCCAGAGGCAGGTCTTGTCGCTCGAGGCGTACGACCAAGGTACGCAGGAAGCTCTCCAGCTGGCCCGCAGCGCTCTCAACTTGCCTGTCGCCCCTGGAGCACATGCTTATATTATTATGAAATGTTTATTTAAATAAGTGGATCTTATTAGTGTTCTTTAGTTCATGTGCGTAGTGCTGGTTACCGGCGTGCGTTTATGTAGTAGGGGTAAGCCATGCAGTAACGTGGCAGCGGCATCAGCGCCCTGAAAGTGTCATATTGGACGCGTAACGTTTTTCAGTTTTTTTCGCCATTTCTTCTCAGGGAACAGCCAACCAGGAACTGCTGGCAACGTCGAGTTTTTAAAATATTAACACGCTTTTATTAGGTCGACCTGTATGTAACTAACTATGTAATGGAATCTAAGGTAACTAATTTAACCATCTTCTAAGGATCGTAGCGTCATGAAAATTAGCAGCTGTATGTAGTTCTGATGACAATACAATAATATGGTACTTTCGAACTGATCTGATGATGGAGCCGGAAGATATAAACTGGAACTTCATGATGAAACATTGTATCATAGCTGTGTTTGAACTTGTTAGAAAAGTTTTGTAATGAACTTTGATCACGATTCGGTTTCAAGGTCTGATGATGAAGCCGGAAGATAGGCACTGGCATTCCATGATGGAATATAGTATCATAGCCGTGTTTGGACTTGTTAGAAAGGTCTTGTAATGAACTTTTTACACGAAAAGGTTTTTGGTTTTAACGTGCATTTATAAAAGCGTGTTTTTCTAGTGATTTTTTTAAACTATAAATTTTTTAACATTTAAAAGTATCTTATAAGATCTACATACATACATATAATCACGCCTTTTCCCATGGGGGTAGGCAGAAACTACAGAACGGTATCTGCTACGATCCTAACATATTCTTTTTGCCTTGTTTAGGTTCATACACACACACCGATTGCGAGTACTACACACCTGACTTTTCTGAAGAACATCACCAATAAGGTCACTATATATCCTCCCACCGCATCCCCTTCTAGATTTCTACTAACACCTATTGTAAGCCATCCTTCATTCATCCTCTCAACATCACCAAACCATCTAAGCATACTCTTTTCAATTTTTGTCACCACATCTTCCTTTAAATGGCACCATTGTCTTTACATCATTTTTCAGCCTGTCGTTCATTATCACCCACACATGGTTCTCAAGGAATGGATGTCCACAGCATTAACTCTAGACCAATTGTGGCATCTTTACTTTCTATGGGCAACTTTACCTACAAATACCAGCCTTAAATATATCTCAACTAGCTATTGCCAGCAGCTTCGCCCGCGTGGAGGTCAGAAATTATCCCGCGGGAAAATACTACCGGGATAAAAGTAGCCTATGTCCTTTCGCAGGCTCTAAAGTATCTGTGTACCAAATTTCATTTAAATACGGTTCAGTTGTTTTAGCAGGAAAGCAAGACAGCGAGACAGACAGACAGTCACTTTTGCATTTATAATATTAGTTTAGAAGTTTAGATTACTAAACATTTGTTGCCCCCTTATATTTTTCTTTTTTTAAATGTTTGTTATTTTGTAAAAAGTTTTTATCAAAGCGATAAAAAAGTAGAAAACTAAAGTATTTATACAAGATTTTTAGTAATTGAGATACATTTCATTCATAATCATATTTTACTCATAGGTAATGTTATTCATGGAAAGTAAAGATGCCATGGTTGATGGTATATCATCATATTTAACACTGAAATCGTTCAGTTGTAATACTTCAGTCTTTTCAGACAAAATCAGGTTGTGTATTAAATAACAATGGACTTCTTAAATAAATACTAGCCAGAAGCAGGTTAAAAGTTTGACGATAGTGTTTTAGAACAAGAACAGTGATTTTTATAATATAAAATGTTAACATAAAAAGTAACCAAGTTGGTTACTTTTTATTCAATTGTAATTTGGTCTGTTGCTCAGCAGTGGGAAAAGGCTGCCTTCTTCCTCAGAGAATGCACAGCGTTCTTCCCCACTTAGCAATATTCACCGCTCAGTTTCGCTACGATACAAACGGTTGCTTTACAATGGCACCGGCGAACACGTATATATATTTACGAGCTTTTACCAGCGTCTTCGCCCGCGTATTATACATATAAACCTTCGTCTTAAATCACTCTGTCTATTAATGAAAACCGCATTGAAATCCGTTGCGTAGTTTAAAAGATTTAAGCGTACAAAAACAACACACGACTTTGTTTTACAATAAGTAAATATAGAAATAACATAAGTGAACTTTTAATCTTGGATTTCAGCATGTCGCTGACTAACGATGAGCGTAAGAAATAGTGTTATTACTTACCGAAAATACTTTTATTCACAAGATAGACCGGAAACTTTACTAAATGTCTAAGAAGAGAATTTTCTTTCCATGGTAGCCAATGGCAGCTACCAGCGGCAGCTACATGTTAAACAAAAGCATGTTTTAGACGCTATTAACAATGTTGCCAGGCCTGGTTTTCACTTTACCCCGGGCATAGTCTCAATTTACCACGTATTCACTACTAGCTTCTGCCCGCGACTTCGTCCACGTCAAAGTTTTGTTTCCCTCAACCTTCCCGTCGCATCGAATTACCTGCTAATTTTTGTCAATTTTTCGTTGCTGCTACGCTTCTTTTAATCGTAGCGTGATTTATATACCATATAGCCTTCCTCAATAAATAGGCTACCCAACACAAAAAGATTTTTTCAATTCGGACCAGTACTTTCGGAACCTATTCAATACAAACAAACAATCAAATCTTTCCTCTTTACAGTCGAACGGGATAAAAAAAAGTATCCTATGTCCGTCTCCTGGCTCTAAACTACCTCCCTACCAATTTTCAGCCAAATTTGTTCAGCCGTTCTTGAATTATAAATAGTGTAACTAACACAACTTTCTTTTATATACATAGATTATTTGAAAAACAAATGAATTCCCTGTTTTCCTTTACGTGATACTCACAAATGTTTCCTCTGAATCGACTGAGTCGTTAATTTTATTTTGTTAATACTGTTGTTGAATTTATCTGACATTGTATTGACGGTGTGAATTTTTCATAAAATATTCACATTATATCTCACAGTCATTCAGTCAGTCACCGTATCATTAAAGCCCTCGTCTCACAAGATAGCTTATTACTGAGCCTCATCTTGACGCCTGAATATCGTGAAAAGGCTCTTTCTACGGCTGCATGAAGCATAGGTGCAGATAAAAAGATAATGCTTAAACATTTTAGGCAATCGTTTATTACCACCAGCATCTAAGTTCCACTTAACCCCAGCCCAAAGCTAAACGTAACGCGACGATTTTTACTCAGGAATTATATGCTTAAATAATCAAATATATCTTAATGAAACTTTACTCCTTTTAATATTATAGGAGTCTTGTAATCGAAACAGATCTTACCCTAAAGAACCTGCCAGGGTCGCGAGATTTGTTCGAAATAGTTACCGTGGCCCTGCCATAAAGGCACCTGAAGGGACACCGGTGGGTTTTAGTCAGTAAAATCTGACACGCCCTCCGGCTCCGCCTAGAGCGGAGACGTCATTTGATGATTTACCACCAACAAAAATAAAACCCTAAATACCCTCAAACTTACCCTGCTCTGTTAATTTTACCCTGAGACTAGGGCAAAACTACTCTTAGTTGGCATCAGGGTTCAGCTCAGCATCGTTGGGTCAGGAACAGGAATAAATAAAAATAAAAAAAAATACATTTGACAAGTGACAGCTCGCCGGGCCTTAGATAACCCTATGTCCTGCTAAAGTGAAGAGCACAGGTAACGAAGCGACCGAGGCATGACTTTCATTGAATATTTCCTATATATTTAATACGGCAAAAAGATATAAGGCCTTGGAATCATAATAACTGTGACCGGACTGTTTCGCCGTTTGTTCACAGCACATCCACCACCTGAGAACCGTAACGTCTTACAGCCTCCAAAATTTCGACTAGTTTGGCGCATTTTATCGTGCTTACACAATGCTTATACTTGGCAAATTAACCGTAGTTTTTGCGACGAAAAACCCGGTATGTTCAACGGGTGTATAAAGCGTGGAAACAGAACCTAGCTATTCAGAACCGCTCGAATCGCAGACGAAGTCAAATATGTTATGTGGAAACGCTACCAAATAAAAACTTTTCTAATGAAAAAATTGTAAGAGGTAAAATTTTCAATTTGGAATCAAATCTTACGTTTTTAGCCAAAAAAACAGGAGAGCTTAGCATAACATGATAAAATATTCCACATAAACAAATTCATTAAAAAAACAATGTATATCTTTTTATTTTAAAATAAAATAAAATATCTTTAATTTCGGAAATCGGTGTCTTAGGATCTGTATGTAAGGTTCTTTTGCCACCTACTTCCGAAATTAAAGTTATTTTTCACTTTGTAGTGTTTTTGTATGAACTTGGTTGTATTTTTTTTTTTTGTAAAAAGTATTTATTTTTAGCTTTTAAGTTATGGTAGATACCCCGCACTAATCTAATAGCGTTATTTGTTCATTTGTTGCGCAAATACCTAAAATAAGACTTATATGGTTTTCACATAAATCCCACTGTACGAATGGAACCAAATTATATAAAATAATATAATATAAAATAAAAAAAAAGAATCATCAAAATCGGTTCACCCAGTCAAAAGTTATGAGGTAACAACCATAAAAAATAAAATAAAAAATACAGTCGAATTGATAACCTCCTCCTGTTTTTGAAGTCAGTTAAAATAAAAACATGTGTGCAATTCACATGTGGCAGAAGTGAAACCTTATGTTGATTTCAAGATAATGAGATGATCTTTGACCCCGCCATCCTCATAAAACCTAACCTGTCCGAGTCGGGGTGCCCCGAGTCCAGAGCTCGCTTCACTCGCTCTTGTATTTCTACGATTTATATTATTATTTTTCTCGTAAACCAATTATTTTTCAAACTTAAAATTTTACGTGGAGGCTTCTAATAATATGATCTTTCTGTGAAAAAAATATGGACTCCCAACTCGTGGGCTGGCAAACTAAAGCTAAACCGTTTTCACTTCAAGAAGAAATGTATTAAGAAAAGCTTTAATGCCCAAAAGGCTTCAGTAGCCAGGCCACTAAAATTCCATAAAAAAAGTAATAGAATTTAGCTGTCAATGTCAAAGATGTCATTGTCAAGCCTTTAAATGTCAGTCAGAGTTTGTTGTGCTATCTTGTGGAAAAAAACGCGAAATAAACGTTAATTATTGTATTAAATAGCGTTATGGGACTCTTTATACTAATTCCTATGAATTCCTATGACTGTCTAGTACTGCCTGCGAGAGATATAATAATTTTGGCTCTCTCAACTTGAAGGAAGTGCGGATAACTTTTACGTCCTAACCTAAAATGATTAGACAGTAGGGGTTAAGTGACGTTGAACTAAATAACAAATTTATTACTTATGTGACACTTTTCGAGTTACAAAATGGAAAAACTGCCAATGTGTCGGATCTGTTTAGCGGATAATGTTAGCATGTTCGTAGTGGTCAACAGGAACTTGCATAAACTATATGAAAAGCTGACTGATATTCCGGTAAGTTCATAATTTTAACAATAATTAGGTAAAGAAGCTTCATTTCATTCTCCTGCCCTTATCCCAATTTATTTGGAGTCGGTGCAAAATGTGTTTTTCTTCCACACTTCTCTATTAGTCGTCATCTCAGTAGTCACCCCCTTTCTATCCATATCATAATTCACACAGTCCATCCGTCGTTTCTTTGGGCGCCCTCTACTCTTATAGCCAACGACATTCGTACTCAATACTGACATTTTTCTCATTCCTCCAAATCTCATGACCATACCATGACAAGCGATTCTCACACAACTTTTCAGTTATCGGTGCCACTTTCAGACTTCCTCTTATGTACTCATTTCTTGAAGCTAAGTTGATGGTTTGATCCCTCTGAGTGGATAGCCACTCAGAGGGATCAAACCATCAACTTAGCTTGGACAGCATTCGGTAAAACGGGCTGGTCTCCATAACTCCACATCAAAGTGCATATTTTATGTCTGGATGAGGAATCTGTTATTCGTTCCACCCCAGCCACTCAAGGCCAGCAACGCCTTTGTGTACTTACTGGTTACTGGAGTACTTTTGGGTAGTTTACCAGCACATTTGCTGCTGTCTCATCATCCTCCATGCAGACCCTGCACAGCGGACTGTTTGTTACTCCTATAACAAAGACGGATTTATGAAATGACCCATGGCCAGTTATAGCAGCTGGAATTGTATGCTGCTGTTGTTGCGGAAAACCTGTTACGTGAGGCGGGCATCGATACTTGGAAGTCCTTCCTTGGGCTGCCTGCACTCACAATGGTCCAAACATACTTTGTGATGTTGTGATGTTGATGCCTGGTTTTGGTTCCTTACCAGGGTAATAAAGCAGTAAAAAAACGTATAGCTGTCCTTTCTGAAGGGTATGTACGCAGGTAGCTTTCAACTAGGACAGCGTTACTCTTTATTTGAAAAACTAGAAGTATATTCTTCATAAAAACAACATAGTGTAAGTAAGTGTTTACGTATACACGAGAGGGTAAGGGGGCACGAGAACCCCTCCGACCAACTATGATTGTGCGCACACACATAACAAATGTACCCACATGTATTAATAATTATTATTACTTTGATTAATTCTAAATAAGTACACATATATATCAAATGTATATGTAACAAAGTGTCACCCATCATTGAAGAGCCCTTGAAGTCAAAAACCTCACATACACATACACACATCATCGTTAGTGACACTGACTGCTAAGACTGAGGTTGTGGGTTCGATTCCCACACAGGACAAATTATCTATTATATGTAGGTATCTATTTAGAAATATAAAAGTAAATTTATCAGTTGTCTGGTTGCCATAGTACAGGCTCTGCCTAGTTTAGGATCAGGTAACGGTGTGTTGGTTGTCCTAAGATATTAAATTAATTAAGGCATATTTGTTTCAGTTTGTAACTGAAGACAGTCGGCCGATCCTTGCTTGTTTCTTCTGTTGCGCCAGACTAAAGCAATGCTATCGATTACTGAGACAATGCCTGGAAGCCGAAGACCTGTTCAATCTGATTGTGAATGAAGATTGTGAGGTGAGGTATTCTTCAAATTTATTCTCATAATGTCTACTTTCAGTATACACAAGTAATGTGCTGGACTGCTGAATCGTTAAAAATATATATCCGGATCTGAATATGGATTTTTTTTGTCACATTCTGTGGGTCTTAACTTTCCAACTCAATTGGTGTTGGTGCATGTGATCTTGAAATGATAGTTGATGCCACTTGACGCTTTGATAGTTAATTTAGTATGTTTCTGTTATGTACAATTGGTATAGTTTGCAGTATTAAGGAGCCAAATGTTTGATTTTAAGAAATAAAAAAATAATATGAATTAATTTTAATAGTTTTACATTGCTATCTAATCACCTATGTTTATACATTATATAATTCTATTGTATGTGTGTATGTCACTGAACTCCTCCTAAAAGGCTGGACCAATTTTAATGAATTTTTTTGTATGCGTTTGGGTGCCACCCTGGATGGTTTAGATTCACTATTGGACCCGGTAGGTGGCGCTGCTATCGAGTTCTAGGAAACAGGACAACGTCTGTACAGTCAGCTAGTATACATATAGAATTTTATCTCTGCATTGAAAATTAATAAAATAAAAGGTCCATATAAGATCCGGAAAAAAGTAACGGTTACAGATACGGACACGGATCTTACTTTTCTCTCACACGTACATTTCAGCCTATTACGTCCTCTGCTGGACAGAGACCTCCCCCAATTTGAGGGTGTTGCCATAATCGCCACGCTTGATAGGCGGGTTGGCGATCACAGTATGGTGGTAAAATGCATAATGATGGTACATACCTGCTACACATTCTCTATTAAGTCCGTTAGCCTACGTAAAGAATAGCACTATAGTCTGTGCCAGATGTGAAAAAAATTAAAATCGTTGACACCCGCCTTCCAGAGTATTGAAATATTTCAAAACGATACGAAAAAAATGTAAAGAAAGTGTCGCTAGCACGGTCAAAACGATAATTTGAATACATTGGTAGGCAGGTGTCAACTATTATGTTGTGTATATGTATGTATTATGTCAGCTATTCTTTACGTCCGGCACCACATGTTACCAAATACTATAATTACATTTTTACAGCCCAATCCTTACATAAAAGATGACCACATCGATTTCAATGGGTTTGTTAGATCTCCCGTAATGCACATGACTATAGTTGGTGATGATCAAACTGAGTGCAATACTATCAAAGATGAATCACCAGCTGCTTGTCCGGGACTTGAAGAACTGATCAAGCCAAAGGAGGAACATCAAAGTGATGGTATGGTTTTTTTTTTAGCTCAACTCCTCAAAGAGATTTTCGCATTAATGGTTTGTTAGAACCAATGCCCGCCAGGGTCGCGATATTTGTTCGAAAGAGGTACCGTGGCCCTGGCATATGAGCAACTGAAGGAACACGGGTGGGTTTTAGTCAGTAAAAGTCTGACACGCCCTTTCGCTTCATCCAGAGTGGGAGACGTCATTTGATGATTTCCCATGCACACAAAAAAAAATGGTATGTTTTTTATAACAAAAATAATAGTACCAATAAATAACGGTATCAATTAGTGATGTGCGGGATCGTTAAAAATGTATATCCGCGCATACGGATCCGAATACGGATATTTGGTGTAAAGATCCCGAGGATTCGGATTTTAACTTTCTTACTCAATCGGTGTCGATGTGCGAGACTTTTAAACGATAGTTAACGCCATTTGACGCTTTGCTTGACAGGACATGTTTCGACTAGCATTGCGCGGGTCTTTCTTTTGTTTTGTTTGTAGTAAAGTCACAAAATATTTAATTTGAAGAAATAACAAAAAAAAACAATCGAATTGAATAGTGTTTCATTGCTACCTAATCAACTATGTATAGAATTTCTTCTCTGTATTGAAAATTAATAAGGTGCAAGATCCGTAAAAGATCCGCAAAAAAAGTGACGAATGCGATTACGGATACGGATTTTCTCTCTCGTATATCCGCGGATACGGATACGGATATCCGGCACATCACTAGTATCAATACCTTTTTTTTTTTTGTTTGTGAGTGGGAAATCATCAAATGTCTTCTCCCGCTCTAGGCTGGAACGGAAGGGCGTGTCAGACTTTTACTGACTAAAACCCACCCGTGTTCCTTCAGTTGCCTATATGCCAGGGCCACGGTATCTCTTTTGAACAAATCTCGCGACCCTGGCACGATTATCAATATCTACGGTGGAAATTCCAACTGTCGTAACGGACAGGGATCTTAACATTCCTTACTACATTAGAAATTGCCACCATCTATATCTTAAAACCATTGAAAGATATAATCTATTTACTATATTACTAGCTTTTGCCCGCGGCTTCGCGAAAATTATCCCGCGGGAACGTACTAACGGGATAAAAGGTACCATGTGTTAATCCAGTTTATAAACTATCTGTGTGCCTTTCATGCAAAACCGTTCAGTAGTTTATGCTTAAAAGAGTAAGAAACATCCATACATCCATACATCCTCACAAACTTTCTAATTTATAGTATTAGTAGGATTTTCCTTAAAAAAATGTTTTGAACTACTACAAAGTTGTTCAGTGTTTAGTTTACAACATTGTGAAATAAAACAAAATAAAAAATAATAATAAACAATTAATGATCTTGGTCTTAAGAATTGCCAAACTTAAGTGGCAGTGGGCAGGGCACATTGCTCGCAGAACAGGTGGCCGATGGGGCCGGAAGGTTCTGGAGTGGCGACCGCGTACTGGAAGACGTAGCGTTGGAAGGCCTCCCACAAGATGGACCGATGACCTGGTGAAGGCCGCAGGAATCCACTGGATGCGAGAGGCATGAAATCGGTCGAGGTGGCGGTGCTTTAGGAAAGCCTATATCCAGCAGTCGACGTCTTCCAAATGAAATGAAGATGATGATGAATAATCTTGACTGTTTTTGTTTACTTAGAGCTAGAACCAGAAAATTTTGATAGCTGGGTAGACGTAGCAATTGATGATGGCTCTTTAATGGAGACAACTGAAGTGCAGGAAGTACATAAGAAGAAACGAAAATCCAGGAAGACGAAAAGTATGTATTAGTTAATATCAGCTTCATTCTTCAGGCCTTATCCCAATATGTTTGTGGTCGCCGCAACATGTCTTTTTCTTTCATACATCACTAATAGTCGTCATCTCGGCAGTCATTCAAACAGTCCATCCATCATTTCTTTGGTCTTCTCCTACTCTTATAGCCATCAACAATCATACTCAATACGTTCCTCATAACTTTTTCCACATTCCTCCGTATCCCATCCCACACCATTTTCTTTTCTGGATGGTAAATCATCAAATGGCTTCTCCCGCTCTGGGCGGAGCGGGACGGCATGTCAGACTTTTACTGACTAAAACCCACCCGTGTTCCTTCAGTTGCCCATGTGCCAGGGTCACGGTATCTCTTTCGAACAATCACGCGACCCCGGCAGGATCCCATACCATGACAACCGATTTCCCAAACAACTTTTCAGTTACCGGTGCCACTGTCAGACTTCTTCCTATTTTGCATGATAATATTAGTTATTTATTATCCCCTTTATTCATAAACGTTGTTTAAAGCTAAGTAATGATTAGCTGCTGTTTAACCATACATTTTTGACGTTTAAACGTCTCTTAACTTTAATCAACGTTTATGAATAAGGGGGAAAATGACTAAGGAACACGGGTGAGTTTTAGTCAACCCACTCGTGTTCCTTCTGTTGCCTATGCCAGGGCACAGTAACTCATTTGAACAAATTTTGCGACCCTGGCAGGAGCCATTTTATCTTTGAGCACCTTTCTTTTGCTAGTTTACTTACTGTTAAATTTATTGTCTGAGTTATATCTTGGAGTTCTGTGTGCCTTTTGGCAAAGGCCTCTAAAGACTTTAATTGCTTTCTGTCTTTTGCAACTCTTTTCAAGTTTGAACCTACTGTGATATTTTGTTCATCTTTCCCTCTTTTACGTTGCCAACCTCTATTTATTCTGTCAGGATTTTACACCATTCATTCAATCCCGATAAAAGTCAAACGGTCCTCTTGTCCAAATCGTGACTCAATCCCTCCCCCAACCCTCTATGTTCGGCAAGCCGATCCCTTAGAAAAGCGAGCCAAATATCTAGGCGTGATCCTCTATCAGCACCTCTCCTTCTCTGAGCATATAAAGAAGCCTCGTTCGCGCGCCGCTTTCGCTGTCGATAGGCTCCTCTCCGTTCTAAATGCGCGTAGTAAATTGACACTTAAGTGCAAGAACCGCATTTACACCGCGTGCATTAGGGCAATCGTGACGTACATATGCATGTGCAGTCTTTGCACATGCGAAACCCCACCATATCCATAGGATGCAGACTCTTCAAAAACTTATTTCTCCGTCAAGCCACAGGTTCGCCTTGGTACGTTCGGAATAAAAACCTCCATCTCGATTTCAAAATCCCCACCATCCTTCAGTTCATGAAACGCAACTCGAAGCGGTTCTTCGATAATGCATAAACCCTTTGTTTGTCGTGGCCGCGATGTATGCCCCCCCCCCGTATTAGTAGAGTTCGCCGCCGAGGCACATACTGACCTACCCTGATGAACCTATTACCCTCCTTCAGGATAGCAATAGGGCTACTTACTAGTTGTTAATAAAACGGGAGTCAGGTGTTGTAGGCGGGGTTGACGGTGTTCCCTTGACGAAAGAGTGAAATTAAACCAGTCAGAATGTCGTAATAATTGAGTTATATTTGGCACACAGAAATTACACAGAAATCACACAAACGGTTGTAAAAATAGTACACAGCACACAATATAAAATACAATCAGAATAAGCAGTACACACTATTAAATCCTAGCTATATTACACTTGAAGACTGGCTAACTAGATATAGGGTACATCGCGACTAGACATGGGTAGTTCGCGAACGATTGAAGGAAATGAAGTACTTCATATCACAAAATAAACATATCTTTCCTTCAGTAGTCATTCAAATGTGTCTATACTTCATTTAGTTCAGTCTTTCTTTCACTCGCACCAACTCAGCATTCGTTTCGCTCGCATGTATGACTCGTACGTGTTCGTGTCATATCGCCGGCCGGTCGGCTGACATCGGGCTGACGAGCGACGACGGCGCCTTGCTGACTATGTGTGTGTCGCGCGTCTAGCTTACACACACATGGCAATACACATGACAATTTGTTTTTTTTTTAATTCGTTTCATATTTCTTGGTCGACAGTCCTAAGCCTGTATAAAAGTATGAAGGAAAATCGAGATACGCATAAAAGTGAACTAAGTGAAGTGCATCATTCATAGTAATGTATCACACTACGCGAGCTCTATATCTCCTGAACTAAATGAAGTACTGAACTAAATGAGTGGACTACTTCATTGAGTCAAAAGAGAGATACGTATAAAAGTGAACTAAGTGAAGTGCATCATTCATAGTAATGTATCACACTACGCAAGCTCTATATCTCATTGATTCGTTCAGATTTGCTGAACTAAATGAAGTACTGAACTAAATGAGTGGACTACTTCATTGAGTCAAAAGATATACTTCATTCATTTCTTTTCACTGACACATTTTGCGCATGTCTAATCGCGACTAAGCAGTGGACAGCGTAGCCACTTACTTCACAAACACTACGTGGTAACTTGATGATTCGTGTAAACTTGTAAAAACACTAATCCAAAAATAGACGCTCGGCCCTTATATAACTTTACAGAGGCTATACCGGAGTTACCTAATACAATAGCGAGGAGATGTTAGTGTTAAAAGTTAGCTAGTCTCATTGGGCTTCGCCCACAACAACAAAGAAACATAAATATTAACTATAGCTTGTTTTATTGGGCTTCGCCTACATTAGTAGCACGCTAATCAAGCCAAAACGTCCGTCTTTCGGACCTCGCCGTCGAGGTCCGTCGCGACGCTCCCGACTAAATAGTCCCCCCCGACCCTTGTACGAGTCAGCCCGCGACGCTGAGCCTATAGCTTTACATTCGTCCCTAAATAATAATCACCCAGATCCAGCCCGTCTCTTGTTGCCCTCTACCAGTACTCCCTAAGCCGAGGTCCGTACCCCATAGGGGGTGCCCTTAGCGAGAAGTCGCTGTAGTTTTTACGTTGCCTTAGCAGCCTTGGCTGGAGGCCTTTTATTAAGGAATTCACAGGAAAGCCCGGTTAAATAGTTACGACCTTTTAGGTCAACAATGAGATGCACTTTAAAAAAAAACTCCAAAACAAAAACTTAAAATAATGCTTGGGTCAACACGTTTTTCGTAATAACCAGTTAGCTTAACAGATTAACTCAATACTCTAATTGGAGTGAATTAGCTCTTGCGTTAATTATGTTACACGTTGTATATAGGGCCAAAATTAAATTAGCAGGAAATATTGGGTTGGTGAAAAAGTTTTGTCACAAAATCGAAGATTTTTTTTTTTGTTTATATCTTTATTAAACCATTTATTCAATCTGTTATATAGTCGCCATCTGCTTCAACAACAGTTACCCAACGCTTTGGTAAATCATTAATTCCTTTTGCCCAGAACTCTCGAGGCTGTGATTCGAAAAATTGAGATACACTTTTGGTAAAGGTATTGTTTGCTAAATAATGTTTTAAATGCCGAAATAAATAAAAATCTGAGGGAGCGATGTCCGGCGAATAAGGTGGATGTGGAACCGTGTCCCATCCAAGCTCGATTAATTTTTGTTTAGTCTCTTTGGCCACATGTGCTCTTGCGTTATCATGAAGTAGATGGACTGATGTACGTCTCGGCCGTTTTTCTTTGAGTGCCTGCGCTAATCGCTCAAGTTGCTCTACATATTTGATAGCAGAGACAGTTTTACCAGTAGGAATCATGTCTGCGTACAACATACCCTTTGCGTCCCACCAGCAACAAAGTAGTACTCTTTGAGGGTGACGTTCTGTTTTCACTTGAGTTGGCGGCTCTTCTCCGCGGGGTATCCATACAGCTTTACGCGTATTATTTTGAAACAAAACCCAACTCTCATCTCCCGTTACTATATCCTCAAGAAACTCCTTACGGTGGTGACGGAGGAGTAATGAATGACAAATAGTTACCCGGCAGTTTTTGATGTCCTCGGTGAGGCGGTGTGGGATCCAACGAGCTAAAACTTTTCGGTAGCCAAGAGTGTGAAGATGGTTTACTATTGATACATGACTGCAGCCCAATGCTTTAGCTAACTCTCGAGTTGTTACTTCTGGGTTTGTGTTTAAACAACGTCGTAAAATCGTTTTCGTCGATCGTCGATGGTCGGCCGGATCGCTGTTCATCTTCAAGGCTTAGATCTCCCGACTTAAATCGATTAAACCAACGAATAACTGTTCTATAAGAAACATTATCTTTGCCGAATACGTTGTTAATATTCTCAGTTGTTGCGCTAGCGCTGGTGTCGCGTCACCACTCATAGAGCATGATGGTCCGCAGTTGAAACTGCGAAATCGAAACCATGACTGACGAAAGCGCCGCCGCGCCGACTACTTATACCTCGGACGATGTAGCGCGGAGAGCGTTCTCGAACGTTTTACCTGGTATGAGTTCGTAAGTAATCAATAAATTATATTAATAATTTTACAAAAAATTGTGACAATGCTTTTTTACCAGCCTGATATTTCGTCCACGTGTTGGGGAAACAAATGAAACGAAAAAAAAAATTCATCATCCAATGAGCGAATATCAACAGGGCTTGGTAACGTTACCAAATTTACACTATAAGTATCGTTAAGTAACATTATTTTCATAAAGTTAACATTTTAACGGTAACACTGGTAACGATACTTTGGTATCGAATCTATAAAATTACCGTTACTAATTAACGTTACAAGTATCGATACTTTTATCGTTACTTAATGCGTTGTTGTCAACCCGCGCAACATAAGGGATGCAAGCTAGTTGAAATTTGTAATATAGTATACCAATGTGATTAACCAAACCAGTACTGCAATAATGTAAACGAAAGAAAGAGATGAAAGAAAATAACGTTTTTTAACGGTACTTTTTGTATGCATTTGGTAACGTTATCAAACCCGAGGCGATAGTAACATTACTATTTACCGATAAAATCTTCAATAACGTTAAGTGAGTTTACCGGTAAAACGTATGCCAACACGCGTAGCATGACCACCGTAGAAAAGGGTTTTGTCGACGGACGATTAGACAAAGTAACGTTTCGGGTACACAGTACGACAGCAGCAAAGTAGAAAAAGTCAACTGCACTTTTGATGTGAAACATCTATAGGCGAGGGTAAACCTAAATTTTGGCGTGGTGAACGTGGCCACGCACAGTGGCCCATACTGAAAATTAGTGGACTTAGGCAACAAAGTTTCAATATCGATGCGATTTTTTTTGATTTGATAATTAACATATAGTTAATACGTTATTTTTTATTAAACCACATTTATTTCCTTTCGTAAAGCATGCTTTATAAATATTACCTTTACAAAATATTTTTTTGTTTTGCCTTGTGTCGCAGGTTCTCTAGGTTCAGCTACACTTCTCAAGGTTAGCCTTTGGATGGGTGACCATTTACTTTATGTGTGGCGTTTTGTCGCAGGTTCGCAAGGTTAAGCTGCATTTCGCAAGGTCAGCCTTTGGATGGGTGACCATGTAGTTTTTGTTTTGCCTTGTGTCGCAGGTTCGCTAGGTTAAGCTACACTTCTCAAGGTCAGCCTTTGGATGGGTGACCATTTACTTTATGTGTGGCGTTTTGTCGCAGGTTCGCAAGGTTAAGCTGTACTTTGCAAGGTCAGCCTCTGGATGGGTGACCATGTAGTTTTTGTTTTGCCTTGTGTCGCAGGTTCGCTAGGTTAAGCTACACTTCTCAAGGTCAGCCTTTGGATGGGTGACCATTTACTTTATGTGTGGCGTTTTGTCGCAGGTTTGCAAGGTTAAGCTGCATTTCGCAAGGTCAGCCTTTGGATGGGTGACCATGTAGTTTTTGTTTTGCCTTGTGTCGCAGGTTCGCTAGGTTAACCTGCACTTCGCAAGGTTAGCCTTTGGATGGGTGACCATTTACTTTATGTGTGGCGTTTTGTCGCAGGTTCGCAAGGTTAAGCTGCATTTCGCAAGGTCAGCCTTTGGATGGGTGACCATGTAGTTTTTGTTTTGCCTGGTGTCGCAGGTTCGCTAGGTTAAGCTACACTTCTCAAGGTCAGCCTTTGGATGGGTGACCATTTACTTTATGTGTGGCGTTTTGTCGCAGGTTCGCAAGGTTAAGCTGTACTTTGCAAGGTCAGCCTCTGGATGGGTGACCATGTAGTTTTTGTTTTGCCTTGTGTCGCAGGTTCGCTAGGTTAAGCTACACTTCTCAAGGTCAGCCTTTGGATGGGTGACCATTTACTTTATGTGTGGCGTTTTGTCGCAGGTTTGCAAGGTTAAGCTGCATTTCGCAAGGTCAGCCTTTGGATGGGTGACCATGTAGTTTTTGTTTTGCCTTGTGTCGCAGGTTCGCTAGGTTAAGCTACACTTCTCAAGGTCAGCCTTTGGATGGGTGACCATTTACTTTATGTGTGGCGTTTTGTCGCAGGTTCGCAAGGTTAAGCTGTACTTTGCAAGGTCAGCCTTTGGATGGGTGACCATGTAGTTTTTGTTTTGCCTTGTGTCGCAGGTTCGCTCTAGTTAAGCTATACTTCTCAAGGTCAGCCTTTGGGTGACCATTTAGTTTGTGTGGCAACATCTGTTCACCCAGTCGAAAGTTATGAGGTAACAAACATTAAAAAAATACAGGCGAATTGAGAACCTCCTCCTTTTTTTAAGTCGGTTAAATATAATTCTGAGTCGAATCATGTCGAAGAGTAAATTTTATAAAAAGTGCAGTTGACTCTTTTTACTTTGCTGTATTCGTACTGTGTACCCGAAACGTTACTTTATCTATTCTTCCGTCGACAAAACCCCTTTCTACGGTGGTCATGCTACGCGTGCAATTATCGTTACCAAGCATAACGCTACCTCTACTAATAACGTTATCTTCGTCCGATGAATACGATATCGATACCAAATTTTTTACGTTATTCAAAGCCCTGAATATCAATGACCTTAATAGGTTAACTTTTTTACGAATTTCCAAGAACTATAATATAACATTCGTTTGTTTGCCTTAATGTACATACGTGTCTCAGTGTTCCGTATGGTGACAGACGTATACAATAGCACCATGCCATTTCTATCCGTGCGTGTCGTAAGAGACGACTAAGGGACTTATTAGAGAATGAGCCGACGAGTGCCCTCTCCCACTCGCGCATACTCGCGAGTGCTTGAGCTACTCGCACGAAGTTTAATACTAAGGGGATAACCTCAATAGCAGCGTTCAGCGTGCAGCGTGCAGCATTCTCTATGCATTTTATCACCATACTGCGTAGGGCTTGCATTCGAATAGTCGAATATTCGAATTATTCGAATAATCAACTGTTTCAAATATTCGAATAGAAATTTTGCGATATTCGAATATTCGACCAGTTCCTAATGACACCATTTTAGCAACTTCTATATTTACCGCAAATTTATCATGCAGAGAAGAGTTGGAAACGTCAGTTCTAATGCAAATGGCGCTATTTGATAGAGGAGGTGCTAGACAAGTAAATTTGAGCCAAGCATACGACTTTCTGCAGTGTATACCACCAACAAGTGTAGAGTGTGAAAGGGTGTTTTCTTCCAGCAAATATATTTGCAACCATCTAAGATGTGCCCTAAACGATGATTCCATGGATGCGCTAAGTTTCCTTAGGTCTCACTTCCAGGGAAAACGTTAAAGGACAAAGGTTTATGATAAGATTAAAAACGTCCTGTATTTTTTGTACTAATTGTAGCGTGCTACTTAGATCTGATCTGTTCTCGTGATTTTTATTTTTGTGATTAATAAGACATAATGTTAAATTATAAATATCACACATTATTAGTGTCATATTGTCAATTTAACATTAGGAAAACGATTTTACATAAAAGGTTTAATTGCTTTACTTGTTATTGTTTTGTTTGATTTTATTATATTATTACAATACTCATAACTAACTAAAATAATATTATGTAAAAATAATATTATGTTGATTTAAAGAATTAAGACTATTTAGAAATTAAAGCACATGATTTCAATAAAACTTTTTTCTTTAATATTCGAATAATATTCGAATTGTTGGAATATACCCCAAAAAATATCGAATATTCGAATTCTAAAATTGTCGAATATTTGCAAGCCCTAATACTGCGATCGCTAACCCGCCTGTCAAGCGTGGCGATTATAGCAAAACCCTCAAATTGGAGGAGACCTATATCGTCGGACGTCTTTCGGCTGCCATGATGACGTCTCACAGTGTCATTTAAGGTTATGAACATAGTTGGATAATGCAATTTTTCATTACTCTTCGAGATTCCAACACATGGGTAAAATATTGCCAGCTAATTTATTTTGTTCATATATACCTACTATTACAGGTGCGCCCGCCGCGGAGAGACCAAAACTAGACACACGAAGAATAAAAATAGAAGAGGACTCTGAAAATAACCAGAACACTCAACATCATAAGTCCTCATCTGCTACTGAATTAAAATATCCTTTCACTGATAGAAACCATGGAGTTAATAACACTTTTAGTGGGAAGGGTTCTTCAACAGAAAAAAATTGTAAACACACTAGTGAAAAACCATACAAGTGTAGTGTATGTCCGTGTGGTTTTAGTCGCAAAAGTCATTTAACAAGACATTTTCTTAAGCACACTGGTGAAAAACCTAACAAATGTAAGGTATGTCATCGTAGTTTCAGTCAATTAAGTAATTTGAAAAGACATATTCTTGTACACACTGATGAAAAACCTCACAAGTGCGATTTATGTCAACGATGTTTTAGTGACAAGAGGGATTTATCAAAACATATACGTGTACACACTGGTGATAATCCTTTTAAATGTGATATTTGCCAGCTTAGTTTTAATGATAAGAGAGATATAATAAAACATATTCGTAATCACACAGATGAAAAACCTTTCAAATGTGACATTTGTCAACGCTGTTTTAGATATTCCAGCGACTTAATAAAACACGTTAGGACACACACTAGGGAAAAACCATACAAGTGTAGTGTATGTCCGTGTGATTTTAGTCGCCAAAGTCATTTAACAAGACATTTTCTTAAGCACACTGGTGAAAAACCTAACAAATGTAAGGTTTGTCATCGTAGTTTTAGTCAATTAAGTAATTTGAAAAGACATATTCTTGTGTACACACTGACGAAAAACCTCACAAGTGCCATTTATGTCAACGATGTTTTAGTGACAAGAGGGATTTATCAAGACATATTCGTATACACACTGGTGATAAACCTTTTAAATGTGATATTTGCCAGCTTAGGTTTAATGATAAGAGAGATATAATAAAACATATTCGTAATCACACAAGTGAAAAAGCTTTCAAATGTGAAATTTGTCAACGTTGTTTTAGATATTCCAGCGACTTAATAAAACACGCTAGGATACACACTGGTGAAAAACCTTACAAATGTCACGTATGTCAACGTAGTTTTAATATTAATGGTAATTTAAAAAAACATGTTCTTATACACAGTGGTGAAAAGTCTTTTAAATAGTGTTTCTCTGACTCAGTTTCGTTTAAAGTTTATCTTTCTACACACAGATGTAATGGTACTTATGGAAGACGAAGGATACTTGTTTGAAGTGAAAACTGCTTTAAAGACTTTTGTAGTATACTATGTTGTGCAACATGATTGCTGTCTATATACAACATTAATTTTTGTTTATGCGAAACCCGAAACACGGGTCTAGTATTACTGTATCATTAATAATCACAAAGTTATAAGCTTGATAAGTTACCTGGTTGTCCACGCAAAAACTTATGCAGATCACCACAAACAGCTAGTGTACGTACCATCTCCGTGTAATGGACGTTTGAGTACGAGAAAGACATGATAATTTTAAAATATACGTATTGTCGTTCGGTGTCCTACTTGGAAGCGTAATTAAATATTTTTGGTACAAAATATAAAATGGTGTAAAAATTATTGGAATGGATTCAGTTACTGATTCTGAACAAACTATATTCAGGTTTCGCATATACTAAAAATAATCTTGTATATACCGTGACATTTTAATTGTCTTACAACGGCAGCCCACTTCATGTAACCAATGACTACTACACATCCATAAATAAGTAAAAAAATTAACATTTGAATAAATAAAAAATAAAAATATTATTCATTATGATGACGCATGACGGCATGACGTAGTATGAAATTGGATATTTTGTCTAATGGAAAATGGAGATGAACTGCACCCTAATTGCGAAACGCACAATTTATCAGAATCTGAATGGGATTGAAGATTATTTCGAAACCATTGCGTCATTTGTTCGAATAAATTGTCGGCTCAGCAACGTAAATAACGCAATGAATGTTGTTTAACTATGAATATTAAACCAATTCCTACCGATATAAAGTTCCGCAATTACCCCTCTGATCTAGTCGACTCGTGCACTGGGTAGGTATGTTCTCTACCGTATGATACGTAAACATTATTAACAGAATCTTTCATAATTCCAATGCATTATTTATCTTTCTTAGTACCTATTATCTTAATTAATGGTAACAATTTTTTAATCATACTTAGAGAGAGGTATATTATGTCGGATACATTGAGTGGACAACCTATGTAAGACGTGTATACTAGTGATGTGTCGGATCGTTAAAAATGTATATCCGCGGATCCACGGATATGGATCTTAGCTTTCTCACTCGATCGGTGTCGATGCGCGATGCGACCTTGAAACGCTAGTTGACACCACTTAGCGCTTTGCTTGACAGGACATGATTCGACTTGCATTGCGGGGGGTCTTTCTTTTGTTTTGTTTATAGTTTAGTCACTAAATATTTGTTGTTTTTTTTTGCTTGTCATAACTGTCCTACTCCTGGGCATAGGCCTTCTTCCACTCCTATCTTTCGCGAACCTGCGCGTCCTTCTTCCAATTTTGACGGAACCCAGCTCGTCCCGCCATCTCCTACGTGGTCTGTGACCCCGCCTCACTGCCTCAGTCAGGGCACCAATTCCGTGCTACTTGATTTTAAGAAATAAAAAATAATCTGAATGAAATTTAATAGTTTTTCATTGCTACCTAATCACCTGTTTATAGCATTTTATCTGTACTTATATTGAAAATTGATAAGGTAAACGATCCGCCAAAAAGTAACGGATACGGATCTTTCTTCTCCCTCGGATATCCGCGAATACGGGTACAGACGGCACAACACTAATTAAGGTACGTATACAAGTTACTTGACTATGTGGCAAATTCAATGTGTGTGTAATGTGAATTCAACAGCCCCGTTGGTGTCGTGGTCGCGAGCGCGACTTCTGAGTGCGGTGTTCTGGGTTCGATTCCCAGGTCGGGCAAAGTGTTATTTATTTTATTTTATTATGTTAGTGTGGCTTACAGCTAACAATAAAAAATTATTAGTGAGGTAATTCACGATAAGCCATTTTCAAGCCAGTTTTTGAGTTTTCCTATTAGGACTCCGTCCACAGTGTGGACGGAGTCCTAATAGGAAAACTGTGGACTCCACACGGACACCACACGGTGCCGGACGTAAAGAATAGAACCAACCCATTTCTTCCCGTGGGTGTCGTAAGAGGCGACTAAGGGACTAACTAGAGAATGCGCAGCAGCGTTCTCTATGCATTTTACCGCCATACTGCGATCGCCAACCCGCCTGCCAAGCGTGGCGATTATGGCGAACCCCCTCGAGTTTCAGAAAAGTAACACAATTTAATGAAACTAAATTAAATATTCAAAGAAAGTCATGTCTCTATCGCTTCGTTACCTGTGGCTCTTCTTTATAGCAGGATGCGCGGTTATCTATGGCCCATTGGCTGTATGGGCTCAGCTCCCTTTGCCTGTCCCAAAGAGGGACGAAAAGAACCAAAAAAAAAATATCTATGGCCCAGCAAGCTGTCACTTGTCAAATGCCAATTTTTTTTTTTTTTTTAATTTATTCCTGACCATGGATACATGTCCTTCAGTCGTAATCATTAAACATACTACTCTTATTCTCAGCTAAGTACATCCCGAAACAATTAAATTTTTTCTACAGTATTCAGTAAATATCTAAATAATGAATTGAAATAAACTGTGTTGGAAAGTAATTCCTGAACGTGGCGGGGAACACATAAAAGAGTTTTGTTCTGCTATATCACTAATTTCACATTATTATACTCTTTGAATTTCACTGACAAGTAACAGTCTTTGCATGGCGAACGATTCACAGTCTAACGTGTTTTATATCCGCATTTTCTTCAGAACAATAGGTACATTTGCTTTGACTGATGAATCTTAGCTTCAATGTCTTCAGTAATTACTTTAAAATATGTATTTATGTTTTTGTTGTATTCTCTTCCGTTTCATCTTCACATTCTTCATCTTCAAAGTTTTCGTGTGATTCGTTCTCAATTAGTAGCAAATCATAGATCTCGTCGTGGAATAAAGCAGCTGTTTCAATGTTAACATTTTCGTAGAAATCTGAACTGTTAACATCAATTTCTTCAACATTATTTGGTTTTTCATCCATATCTTGAATTATATTAATAAATATAAAATTATTGAAAACTTTTTGTATCTTTCCCGCCAATCACCATTTTCCTTCTCCGTCAAATGCCAATTGATTGCCAGTGATGCCAACTTAGGGTAGTCTTACCTTAGCCTTAGGGTAAAATTAATAGAGCAGGATAAGTTTGGTTTGAGGGTATTCTTTTTTTAAGGGTAGGTTCTGTTTAAATTACAAGACTCCTATAGACGAGACGGGCGACTTGAATCAATTTTATTTTAATTTAAATATTGACGTTAAAAACTGGTTTTTTTTTGCGCCTATTTGTAATGAATGCTTTGACTTTGATTTTGACCTATTATTAAGGGTCAGCAGTAGGAAATCATGTTATGGGATTTCGATAAGTTTATATAGTAAACTTAAAGTAATTGCCGCGAAAAAATACATGGCTAGCTTTTTCATGGTCTAGTAAAACTCTTGGTTTTACTAGACCATGAAAAAATCGGGTTGGGGATAAACCTTGCAGATGGTTGTTAAAATAATATTGAATTTCACTAAAAACGTGCAAAAAGCACTGCCGTATTTTGATAACTTAAGGCTTAAAACAAGAAGGCAGCTATTTAATTTATGCATAAATAAAAACCATAAAGAACAAAAACCCGATGCATTTTTTAGTTTTCCATAATGTTACTTCTGATTTGCGTAAAAAATTCGCAAACTTTCTCAATTTTGACGCTCGAAATCTCCATACAATTTACTATGGCGACGCGGTTTACCATTTATCTATATAAACTGAGCACCGACTGAGCACCGCGGTTCGAACACTGCTATCAGTGTTCGAACCGCGGTGCTCAGTCGACCGCGCGTCTTCAAGGTAAAAAAATACGCGGCAAATAATGGCCTGTGCGTACACGAGATCCCCCGCACAGTGGTCGGAGTCAGAACAATTTATACAAGCACTAAAATTTAAGATTTTTAAGCTCGATTCTTTCTGCACGTATTTTGTATCATTTCTTATTTGTGAAGTCGGAAGGTGCCCATAGAAACTCTTTAAGTATACAACATAACCTCGTCGTGTTTGGGCTCGTTACATTTGTCTTGACAAGTACTACAGATCTAGATGGTGTCCAAGGTCTGATGCTGAAGTCGGAAGGTGGCCATAGGTACTCTTTAAGTATACAACATAACCTCGTCGTGTTTGGGCTCGTTAAATTTGTCTTGACGAGTACTATAGAACTAGAATAATGTCCAGGGTCTGATGATGAAGTCAACCGGTGGCCATAGGAACTCTTTAAGTATACAACATAACCTCGTCGTGTTTGGGCTCGTTAGATTTGTCTTGCCAAGTACTACAGATCTAGATGGTGTCCAAGGTCTGATGATGAAGTTGGAAGGTGGCCAGAGAAACTCTTTAAGTATACAACATAACCTCGTCGTGTTTGGGCTTGTTAGATTTGTCTTGACAAGTACTACAGATCTAGATGGTGTCCAAGGTCTGATGATGAAGTCGGAAGGTGGCCATAGATACTCTTTAAGTATACAACATAACCTCGTCGTGTTTGGGCTCGCTAGATTTGTCTTGACGAGTACTATAGAACTAGAATAATGACCAGGGTCTGATGGTGAAGCCAACCGGTGGCCATAGGAGCTCTTTAAGTATACAACATAACCTCGTCGTGTTTGGGCTCGTTAGATTTGTCTTGCCAAGTACTACAGATCTAGATGGTGTCCAAGGTCTGATGATGAAGTTGGAAGGTGGCCATAGAAACTCTTTAAGTATACAACATAACCTCGTCGTGTTTGGGCTCTTTAGATTTGTCTTGACAAGTACTACAGATCTAGATGGTGTCCCAGGTCTGATGATGAAATCGGAAGGTGGCCATTGAAACTCCTTGGTCAGTGCATATGAAACGGGGCACTATGAAACTTTGGGACCCGGTGGGATGTGGGAGTAGTAGGGTGGGGGAATACCATGGGACACCTCAAGGACATTGACCTTGACTTTGGGGTCGTTGACCTTATGGTCAAACTCAAAATTCCGAACGTCAAGATCCGCAATTTCCCAAGGTCCCTGACCTTGACTTCATGGTCAATGACCTTGAGGTCAAGATCAAAATTCCGAAAGTCAAGTTTCGCTATTTTCACAAGTTCACTGACCTCGACCTCATGGTCATTGACCTTGAGGCCAAAGTCAAAATTCCAAAAGTCAATTTTTGCGATTCTCAAGAGCAGTAACAGGTCAAAATTCATGGAAAGTGACCTTAAGGTCAAAGTACCTTAGGATCAATATAAATAACCACGAAGGGTATGGCATCCCCTTCGTTGACTACTTTAAGCATACAATATAACCTAGTGGTGTTTGGGCTAGTGTTGCAAAAGACTTGAGTCTTCGAGTCGTAATTTTAATGACTCGACTCAGTTATGCAAGACTCAGTGTGCTCAAAAGGCTCGGAGTCTAGATACAAGCCGAGCCAGAGTCATAATCGAGTCTTAAAAAAGGACTGGAGTTTTAAAAAGGACTCGAGTCTTAAAAAGGACTCGAGTCTTAAAAATGACTCGAGTCTTAAAATGAACTCGAGTCTTTTAGCTCATCATTCGAAAAACTCGAATAACTCGTCCGATTTTTTTGTACGCAAAGTTTCATCATAACCACTAATTTGAATTTATTGCCTTCTTTCTAGTCTTTTCGAATGATGAGGTACAACTTTCATCTTCATGCTCCGAGTTTTTCTTTAAGACTCTGGTTCATTTTAAGACTCGAGTCCTTTTTAAGACTCAAGTGCTTATAAAATAAAATAAAAAAAAACATTTATTTCAGGCATAATAACCCATATTACAAAAAAATTAAGTTAAAAATGTGACAATGCTGTGCAGAAAATAATGAAATGTCGTCAACAAAATAGAAATAAGTCACAGAGTTGAGAAAAATACAATGTCAAAACAGGTCACAGTAATGGAATTTAAATAAAATAAAATGTCATATTTACGGGTCACAGGATGAGAATTTAAACAAAATGTCAAATTTAACTGTAACAGTATTGGATTCAAATAAAATGTCAAAATTTACACCGAATTTAGATTAAGGCAGTAATAAATAGGTGTCAAAAAATTTAGTACTCCCAGCTACACGTGTCTGTCACAGCATTGACGTATGAAAGGGCAGTCAAATCGCCCTGCGATCATTGCCAGAACAGTATTGGAGCTGGCCCGCACCCTGCGCACTAAGGACGCGCACCGCTTGCGCATGGTGGCGTGAAAACAGTCGGTGCGCGCTTCCGCAAACATGCCCGAAGCGCTGCAGAAGCGGGGCAGCCTCAACACAGCCCTGAATGCGTTGTTATACTGAACGCGGAGCGCGTTGTAGGACGCACGTGTGTAACGAGCCCACAGGCTGCACGTGTACAGTGAGGTGCAATATGCCTTGAAAAGGGTGACTTTAACTTGATCGGAGCATCGTGCAATTCTGCGAGCCAGCATATTCGCCCTTTTTGACAACGCCCTCCGCTCCCGTTCGATGTCAGTATGATCTTTGAGGTCAGCCGTGACGATATGCCCTAAGTATTTGAATTCGTCCACTCTGCTTATCGGAACACCACTTAGGCAGACAGGTGGTACATTTTCCAGGCATTATACCGCTGGTTCCAAATACCATGCACTGACTCTTGACAACATTATACTTGAGTCCATGCTTATCTGCGTACTCCTCACAGACCTGTACCAATTTTCTCAGGCCACATATCGACGCACTCAGCAGCACCATGTCATCGGCATAACTAAGATTGTTGACACATATACCATCAACATGGCAACCGACATGCCGACTGCTGACTGTGACGATCAGCGCGTCCATGTAGAGATTGAAAAGGGTAGGCGAGGTTAATCCACCCTGCCTTACTCATCATTCAAGCCGGTACGGTTCCGACATTGCCCCGCCCATCTAACGCTGTTGACCTGATGCGTATACCAGTACCTGAAAATGGTGACAAGTTCAGGAGGCAGGTTAATACCATTCAGCTTATCCCAAAGAATGTCATAGACTACCAGGTCAAAGGCCCTAGATATAGACTCCGAGCGTTTTGAGCACATTGAGTCTTGCATGATTGAGTCGAGTCTTTAAAATTAGGACTCGATGACTCGAGTCCTTTGCAACTCTAGTTTGGGCTCGATAGATTGCATGCGCAGTCTCAAGCAACAAAAAGTGGCACTTGCAGTCTGAAAAAAATCATGATGTTGACGTATTAATTGACTTTGTTTTTGACTGATTGATAACTACCTACAAAACTACAATAAACCACCACATCTCCCATCTTTCCTCACTAAGTATAAATGCAATAAAAAAAAAAACAACATATTATCCACTTCTATTTTTAATATTATCTTCAAGGTTCCTGCCGCTCGAACCACTATGTAAACATCTATGTGTGCGTGAGCGGGGCGCGCGCGCCTACCGCTGTGTGAGTAGCGCTTCAATACCTAATTTTCACTCGCGCTTGCAGTGTATCCGACCCTTAAAATGAGTAAAATTGTGTTATATTATATTTTATTATTTAAGCATATAATAACACAGTAAAAGTACATCGTGTTGCTGCTGGCAATAAACGATTTCCTATGCGAAACGATGCTGGTGGTAATTAACGATTCCCTATTTCTAAGTAAGCATCATCTTTTTTTTTAGCACCATACATAAGCAGCCGTAGGAAGAACCTTTTTTTGAAATTCAGGCATCAAGATCAGGCTCAGCTATCTTGTGACACAATGGCTTGTGTATAATGAGTAATAACTGTGAGATAAAATGTGAACATTTTATGAAAACTTCACATTGTCAACTCAATGACAGATAAATTCAACAACAGTATTTACAAAAACAAACTAAAGGACGCAATCAATTTCTCTAAACGTTTGTGAGTATCACGTAAAGCAAAACACGGAATACATTTAAAGTATTTTTCAAATAATAGTGAATCTGAGGTAAATTTTGACTAAGCCTGAAGTAAAGTGAAAACCAGGCCTGGCAACATTGTTCGTAGCGTCTAAAAACAGCTGTAACCGACAACCGTCATGCCATCTTTTGTTATTGTTCTGAGACAATTATAATAATATAATATAATAATCTTTATTGGCACAAATTTATACATATATTTTTGTGAAATCCCTAGCTCCTGCGCTAGTGTACATTGTATTACAGGAGCGAAATTAGTAAAGTTTCCTGTATAATTTGTGAATAACTGTTAGTGCTTTTGGTAAGTGATAACACTATTTCTTACGCTCAGCGTTAGTAAGCGATATGCCGAAATCTGCGATCGAACGCTCACATATGGTTATTACATTAAATAGTATAAAACTAAGTTGCATTTCGTGTTTGTACTTAGATCTTTTAAAGTACGCAACGGATTTCAATGCGGTTTTCATCAATAGAAAGAGTGATACAAGAGGAAGGTTTATATGTATAATAAGCGGGCGAAACGGCTGGCCTATGTAAAGCAAGCGTTTGTATTGTAGCGAAACTGAGCGGTGAATTCTGCTAAGTGGGGAAGACCACTGTTCATCGAGGCAAAGAATAGCGGTTAAGTTTTAGTTTGCCAGCAGTAAATTTAAGGGGTGAAGGGGGCGGAAGGGAGGGGGGAGGTGTAAAGCCCCCCCTGTGAAGGAAAAGTTGCGCAACCCCCCCTTTTGAGAAATATTTTTTTAATGTTCTAACTTCATCGATTTAAAGGCCGGAAAGTGAGGGATTGACAAATAAAACGAATGGGGGTTAACCAGTCAATTACCATAATTACAGACACAATTAAAAACCATTGTGTCGATACCAAATGTGGTATCTCAGGGACTAATAGAGGTTATAATTTCCACTATGGGCCATCTGGGAGTAGGGGCGCGCATAGTTTTTTTATAGTAAAGTCGACGGAGCCCCGCTTCGCAGGGCTCCTACTTCTGTGTGGTTTAAAAAAAATAACCACGAAGAGGATGGCGCCATCCTCTGCTATCCTCTTCTAACCTAACATGTCCGAGTCGGTGTGCCCCGAGTCCAGAGCTCGCTTCTCATGCTATTGTAAAAAAAAATTGCTATAAAACAAAACGGCGTCTCGTCACATTCCATTCCACAGTGCAAAAAACAAAAATTTGTTAATTTTTGTTGGCGAGCCAAATGTCAAAGTGACAAAATATTCCTAAGTTTCTACAATTTAAATTATTATTTTTCTCATAAACCAATCAGTTTTCAAACTTAAAATTTTACGTGGAGGCTTCTAATAATATGATCTCTCTGTGAAAAAAATATGGACTCCCAACTCCTGGGCTGGCAAACTAAAGCTAAGCCAAATACTGCTATCACCGACCCACGTGCCAAGTGTGGCAGTTTTTTTTTTGGATGGAAATTATCAAATGACTTCTCTCTCTCTGGGCGGAGCGGGAGGGCATGTCAGAATTTTACTGACTAAAACCCGTGTTCCTTCAGTTGCCCATGTGCCAGGGTCACGGTGTCTCTTTCGAACAATCTCGCGACCCTGGCAGAGCAGTAGACGTCTTACGTCTGAAATGATGAAAACTGTTTTATTTTATGCAATACAGCTCTATTTTACTTCATCGTAATAAAATTAGTCATCGTAATTGAATGATAGGCTGAGAAATGATGTGATAAGACAGCGATGCGCGTTAAGGGGATTACCTCGCTCAAATCCTGAAAATACCGTGTGTTTAAAGAAGTTTGTAGATGAATTCTTTCGTGCGCTTTCAATATAAAAAAAAAAATATATGTTAAACTAAAAGTCATCACAAATACATTGTATTGTTTAAAATTTTAATACACTTACTCAAATGTTATCAAAAAATCGTAACAAATAGGTCCTTTACAACCTAAATTGAAAATTTTCTCTATAACGGCTCAATAACTTGGCATGAATTTTGTACCAAAAAATACGTGATGAATTTTTTCTCTTATTTCTTTTAACATTTTAAAATCCATACTTCCATACTTCCATACTATATACTATATATACTATCTAAACTAATATTATAAATGCAAAAGTAACTCTGTCTGTCTGTCGGTCTGTCTGTCTGTCTCGCTTTCCTGCTAAAACTACTGAACCAATTTAAATGAAATTTGGTACACATATAGTTTAGAGCCTGAGAAAGGACATAGGCTACTTTTTATCCCGGTAGTATATTCCCGCATGATAATTTCCGACCTCCACGCGGGCGAAGCCGCTGGCAAAAGCTAGTATTTTATAAAATTCCAAAATTTCGCGAAAAGCACTTTGTCACTCCCGCACTCGTCCCTCTCTCTGTCGTCGTTTCGTCGTAAGTTAGTACGGGGCAGCATGCTCAAGGGCTCAAGGTCATTAGGCAATGTAATGCCCTTAAAAGAAGATGTAGTGACAGAAATAGAAAAGAGTATTCTAAAATGGTTTAGTCATGTTGAGAGGATGAATGAAGGACGGCTTTCGTTTTTTTCACATGGCAGATGCTACGGAATGCCACCTGCTACAATCGTTACATTTCCCTTTTGCCTCGTTTATGTTCTTACATCTGATCATCCATGCACGCTGGTTGCGAGTACTACGCACCTGACCTTTCTGAAGAACATCACCAATATGGTCACTATGTCTTCCTAGGGCGTCCACTCCCGGCGTTACGACTCACAAAATTGTTTAAGATAAATTCTCTAATTGTTACAGATTGTGTCTGAAGACAGTAGGCGAATCCTGCTTGTTTCTTCTGCTGTGCTTCACCGTAAGGCAAGCAATGACGGATAACTGAGGAAATATCTGGAAACTGAAGAGATGTGCCATCCATTGAGGAGAATGAGGTGAGGCATTTTTCAGCAGACATTTAATCTTTAAACTAGCTGACCCAGCGAACTACTTATCGCCTCAGAATTAAAATTTGTTGGAATAAAACTACCAAGTTTGACCGCCTGGTACTTTGAAGATATAAAGCGTTTTCTAGTTGGCACTCCCTATGTTTGGTCCTAACTAGTTATGACCACCTGGTATTTCGAAGGCATAAAGCGTTTTCTAGGTGACACTCCTATGTTTAGCAAGCTCCTACCCAGTTATGAATAAAGCGTTTTTTAGCTGACACATCAGGTTAGGTGAGCTCCTACTCAGTTATGACCACATGGCACTTCAAACGCTGATAGCAATTTCTAGCTGACATACAAAGTGTGTGCGAAAATGAAAAATCCTCTTTTCTTTTTCTCGTGAAGTATTCCTATATTTTAATAGTTATCCTGCTATTTGGGGCGGTGACAAATCCAAAAAATCAAAAAACGTGAAAATCGATCTAGCAGTTCTTGATTTATAAATGTTGTAAATTGTAACAAACCCGACTTTGCTTTTGTATACATAAATGATAAATGATAAATGACTTTATTTTTGCAAGTAGGTTTGTACAAACACTTTTACACGTCAATCATATTTTTTTTTTTAAACTAGATGAGTTCGGCATTTCCTATCTGACTACTCTGAGAAGAAACGCCGAAACAAACTCAGAGGTCACAGTCTCTTTTAAAGTCCAGACATAATCTTGATCAGATCATGTGAAGACCATGTGGATTGGTGTCTGAAGTGGTCTTTTAAGGAAAGAACACACAGCTTGAGTGGACCTGTCCAATCAGTGCACGCATTTGTCAGTAATCATGCAGCCCCACTCAGAACTTAAGGAGGTCAATGATTCGACGAACAATACCAAAGAAAGGACATTTGTTAAGGTCGCACAAATTACTCAAACTGCCAGACAATGTAAAAAATTAAATTAGACGAAAAGGAAACCAAACAAAAAAAGAACACCCACTTCGTCTTCACATTTACAATGGGTAATTAAAACAATATAATACTTAAAAGTAAATATTCATGTCATTGTATAAGTAAAATTCACCAATGTCAATGTGTATATAAAATCAGGAAATAGTCCCGGTCTGATCATTTGAGGACCATGTACATGGGGGTGTCTGAAATGGTCTTTTGAGGAAAGAACCATACAGATTGAGTGGACCTGTCCAGTCAATGCACGCATTTGTCAGTAATCTTGCAGCTCAACTCAGAACATAAGGAGCACAAAGATTCGACGAACAATACCAAAGAATGGACATTTTGGTAGGCCGCATTAAGTACTCAAACTGCCAGATTATCATTAAAATGGAATGAGTAAGAGAGATATTAAAAAAACAAAAATCACCTACATAGTCCTCACATTCAAAATCACTTAAATAATAATAATAATATTATACTTCTGAAAGTATATATTCATGTCATAGCAAGCAAGCAAGCAATAAGCAATAATCAAAATGTCAAAGTGTATATTCCCAATAAAAAATTAATAAAAAAAGGCAAGTAATTAATAATAAAAATAAAAAAAATATCATTCAGTACAATAATAATTTAAAAATAAAAATCAAAAATTGGAGCAGCTTAATCCCAAGCTTTTTTGTCCTCAATATAATCTTTGACAGTGTAAAAGGCTTTCTGGCACAACTTACGTTTAATGAATGATTTAAATTTATTGAGACTTAGATCTTGAACATGGCTTGGAAGTTTATTATAAAAGCGTATACATTGACATCTGAATGAGCCACCTATTTTCTTGAGCCTTGTTGAAGGTACAATAAATTTGTGTTTATTCCTAGTATTTATATTATGGATATCACTGAATTTTTTAAACAATTTAATATTCTTATGGGCATATAAAAGATTTTCAAAAATATACTGTGAAGGCACAGTCATTATATTAATTTCTTTAAATTTCTCTCTGAGTGAGTGTCTCGGGCTTAATTTATAAATTGATCGAACAGCCCTTTTCTGCAAGACAAAGATAGTCTGAATGTCGGCGGCATTTCCCCACAACAGAATACCGTACGACATTACACTATGAAAGTAGGCAAAATACACTAAACGGGCTGTCTCTATGTCAGTTAAATTCCGAATTTTTCTAACAGCGTATGCAGCAGAGCTTAGCTTTTTCGACAATTTATCTATATGCGGGCCCCACTGAAGCTTGGTATCCAAAGTTAGGCCCAAGAATACAGTGCTATCTTCAGGATTCAATTCTTCGCCCTTCACCAACACATTCGTTTTCACTTGCCTAACGTGAGGTAGCGTAAACTTAATGCATTTGGTTTTTTTTTCATTAAGAAGCAAATTATTTACATTGAACCAGTGAACTACTTTTGAGATCGCGCTATTAACATCGTCAGTATCCACTTGCTGACGTTTAAGTTTAAACAAAAGTGAAGTATCATCCGCAAACAAAACTATATTATGATTATCTTTTATAAGGTAAGGCAAGTCATTAATATAAATAAGAAACAAAAAAGGACCAAGAATTGAGCCCTGTGGGACTCCCATTGTTACGATAGATCCGGGAGACCTTTTTCCATTGACATCGACACTCTGAATCCTATTACTCAAATATGAAGTAAGAAGATCCAGAGCTCTGTTCCGGATCCCGTAGTGGCGGAGTTTCGTGATTAAAGTTTCATGAAGAACGCAATCGAATGCTTTAGATAAATCACAAAAGATGCCCAAAGCATCGCATTTATCTTCCCATGCATTATAAATATGTCCTAGGAGTTCAACACCGGCATCGGTAGTTGAACGACCCCTTGTAAAACCGAACTGTTTGGTATGTAATAATTTATGTTTATTAAAAAATCGTTGCAACTGATCTAAAATTAATTTCTCAAAAATGTTACTGAACGTAGGTAGTACTGAAATAGGTCTATAGTTAGTGGGGTCTGATGTACTACCAGATTTAAATAAAGGTATTATTTTACTATTCTTCATAAGATCAGGAAACTCCCCACACTCAATACAATTATTAAATATAAGAGCTAAAGTAGGTGCTACAATGTCAATAATAGACTTGGCGACTTCTACAGAATTACCCCACAGATCTGCAGTCTTGCGCAGTCCCGCGACTTCGTCCGCGTCAATCAATCAATCAATCAATCAATCAATCAATCAATCAATCAATCAATCAATCAATCAATCAATCAATCAATCAATCAATCAATCAATCAATCAATCAATCAATCAATCAATCAATCAATCAATCAATCAATCAATCAATCAATCAATCAATCAATCAATCAATCAATCAATCAATCAATCAATCAATCAATCAATCAATCAATCAATCAATCAATCAATCAATCAATCAATCAATCAATCAATCAATCAATCAATCAATCAATCAATCAATCAATCAATCAATCAATCAATCAATCAATCAATCAATCAATCAATCAATCAATCAATCAATCAATCAATCAATCAATCAATCAATCAATCAATCAATCAATCAATCAATCAATCAATCAATCAATCAATCAATCAATCAATCAATCAATCAATCAATCAATCAATCAATCAATCAATCAATCAATCAATCAATCAATCAATCAATCAATCAATCAATCAATCAATCAATCAATCAATCAATCAATCAATCAATCAATCAATCAATCAATCAATCAATCAATCAATCAATCAATCAATCAATCAATCAATCAATCAATCAATCAATCAATCAATCAATCAATCAATCAATCAATCAATCAATCAATCAATCAATCAATCAATCAATCAATCAATCAATCAATCAATCAATCAATCAATCAATCAATCAATCAATCAATCAATCAATCAATCAATCAATCAATCAATCAATCAATCAATCAATCAATCAATCAATCAATCAATCAATCAATCAATCAATCAATCAATCAATCAATCAATCAATCAATCAATCAATCAATCAATCAATCAATCAATCAATCAATCAATCAATCAATCAATCAATCAATCAATCAATCAATCAATCAATCAATCAATCAATCAATCAATCAATCAATCAATCAATCAATCAATCAATCAATCAATCAATCAATCAATCAATCAATCAATCATTGATGCCATGTCACACGCAAGCTACTGAGAGATGCATCAAGTTGGTCACAGAATCCTGTTCTGCAGTTTGTGGGCCAGAAAGACGTGAAAAAACATTACAAAACTACATGATTTCCTGAATTTCGGTGTTTTCTTTTAATATTTTTTTTCGTCGGTTAATTGCATTTTTATTCTTAGTTATAATTATAGTTCTAGTTTTAAGTATTAAAAAAATAATAAACATTGTACATAAGTAACAAAAATCGTTTAATTAAGCTCAGACTGAATCCTAGATTCAGATGATTAATGGAAACTTCATCGTACTTGTGGCAGTACTTTCACTTAAAATATCGTAATACTGTAATATTAACTTTTAATTGTCTCTCCCTAGAGCATCTTTTCCACACCCCGCCCCAAAGATATATCAAAAATAAAAACATTACATACAAACATTACATTGGTTTTCATTTAAAATAAAAATAAAGATGACGTACCAATCGGATCTGTATTTTTTACCGTATCCGTATTGTGTGTGAACTCGCTCATAAAACTCATCATTCATCAACATTTTCCTGCCCTTATGCCAATTTATTTGGGATCAACGCAACATCTCATTTTCTTCCACACTTCTTAATTAGTCGTCATCTCAGTAGCCCTCTTTCTTTCTTTGGTCTTACAACAACATACAGCTGCATACGCCATCAAACAATAGACCTGTACAACGGATCGCCATGTGTACACGTCATATCCACACTATATATACAATTATATATCTTATATTTTTAAACGAGCAATTCTTGTATATGTGTATGTATATATAAGGTGTATCTATTCATACACGAAATATTTTAAGAGGTACTCCTGCAGGTGGTAAAGAAGCTACAGTAACGTAAAATAAATTTTTCTAAATGCATTTTTTTTCAAAATTTAATATTTATAAATTATTTGACGCACATAAGAAATACTGGCTCCTTCTTATTTTTTACGGCCCGAGACACCGCGGCCATGTTCGTGCCGTCCGTCCGCCGCCCTCGCAGCGTCAGGCGGGCCATTCATAGAATTTGGAGTAAAGGTTTTATGCAAAACGTCTCAAGCAGTTTTAAAATTATAATAATTACGAAAATTCAAAAACGCTTAGATAAAATTTTTCCCTTTGCTTCTATAACTTCTTTACCACCTACAGGTGTACCTCTTAACATATTTCGTGTATGAATAGATATACCTTATAAAATAATCTGAATCTCGGAAACGGCTCCAACGATTTTCATGAAATTTAGTATACAGGGGGTTTTGGGGGCGATAAATCGATGTAGCTAGGATTCCTTTTTATAAAATGTCGTTTTATTCGTGTTTTCAATGACCAACTTTATCGATAATCAACTTGAACATAAACTTATTATTTTAAACACAATTTACCAAAAAATACCGAGCAAAGCTCGGTCATCCAGATATTTTATCTACACTAATAATATTATAAATGCAAAAGTAACTCTGTCTGTTTGTCTGTCTCGCTTTCCTGCTAAAACAACTGAACCGATTTAAATGAAATTTGGTACACAGATAGTTTAGAGCCTGAGAAAGGACATAGGCTACTTTTTATCCCGATAGTATGTTCCCGGGAGATAATTTCCGCCCTCCACGCGGCGGCGGGCGGGCTAGTGGTGTCATAATTGAAGATCGCGATTTAACTATAAAAGTATGGTCTCAAGGGGTGGCGGGCGAGCTGCGATCGCTGCAGGCCAGCGGGCACTGGAGCGCCGCCTGGGTAAGACGTTCGCGCGCCTCGTGCGCCAATACATACGTCTGGAGCTGAAGCGACTCGCGCAAAGGAGACGACAGATCTTCAGTCCATCAAGTACAGTTTTATATATTTATTTTTTTGTTATCCATAAGTACTTGCATGACACTTATTACAAATTGAGGAACTTTGTCTCCTAAAGCAAAGGCTTTTTTTTTTGGATGGGAAATCATCAAATGACTTCTCCCGCTCTGGGTGGAGCGGGAGGACGTGTTAGACTTTTACTGACTAAAACCCACCCGTGTTCCTTCAGTTGCCCATATGCCAGGGCCACGGTAACTCTTTCGAACGAATCTCGCGACCCTGACAGGCATCGGCCCTAACAGACCCCTTCAGTGCTGCTGACATCTCTTTGAGGCGTCGTGGAACACTACGCGCCGTTGACACGGGCGTGGTCCTTACGCCTGCCAGGGTCGCGAGATTGTTCGAAAGAGATACCGTGACCCTGGCACATGTGCAACTGAAGGAACACGGGTGGGTGTAAGTCAGTAAAAGTCTGACACGCCCTCCCGCTCCGCCCAGAGCGGGAGAAGTCATTTGATGATTTCCCATCCAAAAAAAAAGCCTCGTCCTTACCGGAAGGCGAGCTACCCATTGGTCGCCGCCCGCAAGCTCGCGCCTGCGGTGGCCGGAAGTCCGCTATTGACTCCCGACGCCCGGGGCGTCTCCTACTGCGGCGGCTAAGGATGTGAGGGCGCAGAGACTGCCATTCCCTCACGCGCCCTGTCTCCTCCTTCGCAAGCATTACTGTTTTGCAGAAGGAGGTGACGGCTTCCCATGCCCTCTCGCTCCGTAGCATGGCTCGCACCAGGGCCAAAGCACAGGCTTCTGGCCTAGTTTAGGACGCATCAGTTTGCCCTTTAATGTGACTCTATTGTACAATGTTTTCCTTAATGCTTGTTTACTTATATAACTTTTTCTATCTGTACAAATAAACATTTTATTATTATTATATATGTTAACATATCTCGGGACCCTAGGATCCCGGTCTTTTGGAAGGCGTACGAGTCTCCACTCAAGCCGGCCGATAAAGGCAAGAATGAGGTGGGAGCTCTGAACCCCTTCAGTGTTCACTCCAGCCGGCCAATAAAGGCAAGCCAGAGATGAGGAACAAGAATTCTCCCGGGAGATAGGGTCCGTGGGGTCGCTACTGTCCAACAGCTCACCACATGGTACCCTGCTATTATTTCATATGAACTCTCAGTAATTTCGGCGAGCACTCGAGGTGGGCAGAGTTGCTCAGTCAAGTGGTATCAGCCCAGTCTATAATGTGAAAAGTTTTTTACTCTACACGTTTTATCGGGCCCTGTTGGTAGGGACAGGGTCGTGTACATAGAAACAGCGAGCCAGGGTCCATCAATTTTACCTAGGTCGCGAGATTTGTTCGAACGAGTTACCGTGGCCCTGGCATAGGCAACTGAAGGAACACGGGTGGGTTTTAGTCAGTAACAGTCTGGCACGCCCTCCTGCTCCGCCCAGAGCGGGAGACGTCATTTGATGACTTCCCATCCACACAAAAAAAGAGGTACACGATCCTCTTTTTTTTTGAGCGATGCGCCGTTCATTTACTTTATTATTTGTATTTAATAATATTTTACAATAAATATTTACAGCGCGGAGAGCACGTCGGCCTCGTACGGAGGTCCCCAGGGAAAGGGCCGTACGTTCCGTTACTACAGGTATTGTCTCGCTCACCCCTAGTTTTTAATGTTTTTATCTACAAGGTTATTTATAAAACACCTGCAACCTCTCAGGACTATGTTACTAACAGCATAATCAACAACTTTTGTTCTGTGACTTTTAAAAAAATCATTATATTTAGTTCAATCAGATTTTCATACAAAAATAAAAATATTTAAACTGAACGCTCTAAATGTTACGAAGTCTATGCGAAGCAAAAGAAAGCGATAGTACATTAGCGAGGGGAGCGGGGTTAGGGCGGTGGGGGCGCTTGAACTTGACCTGTTTACGGGCGCTTGATTTTTGTACGAAGATCAGAAGAACTAAAATATGATGAATTTTTAAAAGTCATAGAACAAAAGTTGTTGATTATGATGTTAGTAACATAGTCCTGAGAGGTTGCCGGTGTTTTACAAATAACCCTGTATATTCCATGTTCCTGTTCCATTTGGTGCCGGACGTAAAGAAAAACACCATCGCATTTCTTCCCGTGGGAATCGTAAAAGGCGAATAAGGGACTTACTAGAGAATGGGCAGCAGCGTTCTCTGTGTATTTTACCATCATACTGCGATCGTCAACCCGCCTGCCAAGCGTGGCGATTATGGCAAAGCCCTCCAAATTGGGGGAGGCCTATGTCCAGCAGTGGACATCTTACGGCTGAAATAATAATGGTGATGACACTCCCGCAAACATTAATATATATATTTGTTTTTCTTTTTGTATTCACATTGCGTCGTCATTTTCCTGCTCTTATCCCAATATATTAGTGGTCGGCGCAACATGTCTTTTTCTTCCACACTTCTCTATTAGTCGTCATCTCAGTAGTCACCCCCTTTCTATCCATGTCATAATTCATACAGTCCATCCATCGTTTCTTTGGTCTCCCTCTACTCTTGTAGCCATCGACGTTCATACTCAAAACTTTCCTCACGACATTTTCCTCATTCCTCCGTATCACGAGACCGTACCATGACAACTCATTTCCACACAACTTTTCATTTATCGGTGCCACTTTCAGACTTCCTCTTATGAACTCGTTTCTTATTCTATCCATTCGTGTAACACCACACATGCCTCTTAACATTCTTATCTCAGCTGCATGTAATTGCCTTTCATTCATCCCTTTTGTGGCCCAATATATATATATATATATAGATATCTTCCCCTTAAGTCGGAGGAAGATGTGGGTTCTGATCTCATTCAAAAGACATTATATGCTACCAGATTCTACCGAAAAATGAAATTCCTTTTATTTATATCAGCACAAAAATATAGTCCCGAAGTACGGGATGACACCATATGTATGATATTTATATTATGCACTATCCCTTCACATTTTAGCAAATAACTGAAAATGTTAATATACCGTGTGGTGGGACCTTGCTGATCTATACAGGTTTTCCTAGTGCAGACCAGTCTCTCACAAACTAGTGTCATATAGTTCTTAAGCTTCTATGTCATTGTTTGTGAAGAGAAAAAAAAAATGAATTTGAATATGTCTCTGGTGGTTCCTCCTTTCCGGTTCTAGTGTGAATAAGTGGTTATGATGATGTCATAGTGGTTCTTATCTCAAAAGACCATTTCAGTCACCAATCTACATGGTGTTCACACGATGTGATCAAGATTATGTCTGGACTTTAAAAGAGACTGTGACCTCTGAGTTTGTTTCAGCCTTTCTTCTCAGAGTAGTCAGTTAGGAAAAGCCGACCTCATCTAGTTTGAAAAAATATGATTGACGTGTAAGAGTGTTTGTACAAACCTACTTATACAGAAATAAAATCATTTATCATGCAAGCCGCTATTATTTTGATTCTTGTGCATGTCAATCTTTTTTAACCGACTTCAAGAAAAGGAGGAGGTTATCAATTCGAGTGTATTTTTTTAAATGTTTTTTTACCTCATAACTTTTGACTGGGTGAACCGATTTTGATGATTCTTTTTTTTTATTTGAAAGCTGGTGCTTCCCGAATAGTCCAATTTTAATTTGGTTCCATTCGGATAATGGGATCCATGTGAAAACCATATAAGTCTTAAATTTGCAGTAAGTATTTGCGCGACAAATGAACGAATAATGCGATTAGATTAGTGCGGGGTATCTTTCATAACTTAAACATGAAAAATAAATACTTTTTACAAAAAAATAACAACCAACTTCCTAAAAAAACACTACAAAGTGAAAAGTTACTTTAATTTCGGAAGTCGGTGGCAAAAAAACCTTAATTACAGATCCTATGACACCGACTTCCAAAATTAAAGTTATTTTTCACTTTGTAGTGTTTTTTTTTTAGGAAGTTGGTTGATTTTTTTTTTTAAAGTTTTCGAACAGTGTACTTATCACATTTCTGATTACAGGGGCGAGCGCAGCGGAAAAACCAAAAGGAGACACACGACGGCGCGACGAACGAAGAATACAACAAAATGCAGCTAGAAAATTCGAGCAAACGAAGGCAAAATCAAACTCTAAAGAAATTATCCGGACAACTGAAAGCTGTACGTCCAATCCAGACAATAATTTCGAGGAACCTAACGAAAATGAACAGCAAAGTGGTGAAGTAGTATTTATGTAAGTATTCTTGAATTATAACAGTATAGATATTCTTTGTGTGATAGAACATTCATCATTCTCCAGCCCTTATTACAATTTATTTGTCTTTTTCTTCCACAATTCTCTATTAGTCGTCATCTCAGTAGTCACCCCCTTTCTATCCATATCATAATTCACACATTCCATCCATCGTTTCTTTGGTCTCCCTCTACTCTTGTAGCCATCGACATTCATACTCAAAACTTTCCTCACGACATTTTCCTCATTCCTCCGTATCACGTGACCATACCATGGCAACCGACTCCATGGTATGGTATTCTATACATCGATAAACATTTCATAACAATATAAGCATGGTCTCCAGGGATGGCAGGCAAGCTACAAGTACTGCAGGCCACCTGGATACCAGCCTGCGGCCCGTGGTCGTACGTCTGGAGAGACAAGACCTACGTCTGGAGATGATACGACTAAGACGACAGCGGCGTTTAACGATCACAGGAACTCCACAGAACTTCAGTCCATCAAGTAAGTACTACCTAAATGTTCGCTTAACGACAATGTACAGTTATTTGACTGGCCTGTTAGTCTAGTGGTTAGTGACCCTGACTGCTAAGACTGAGGTCGTGGGTTCGATTCCCACCCAGGACAAATCTTTTTGTGATGAGCATAATCATTTTTTGTATGTCTGGGTGTAATTTATCTATAATATGTATGTGTTTAAAAATATATAAGTATGTTTATCAGTTGTCTGGTTACCATGGTACAGGCTCTGCCTAGTTTGGGATCAGATAACGTTGAGTTGGTTGTCCTAAGATATTATTATATTATTGTAGTTATGTCGACGAGCATGGGAGGCATGCCAACGTGTCGGTTGGTAATTTTGTGTGGACGAAGCGTGGCCGTATTCTTACGTGATGTAAGGGGGCGTCCTGCCAGGGTCGCGAGATTGTTCAAACGAGATACCGTGGCCCTGGCATATGGGTAACTGAAGGAACACGGGTGGTTTTTAGTCAGTAAATGTCTGACACGCCCTTCCGCTCCGCCCAGAGCGGGAGAACTCATTTGATGATTTCCAATCCAAAAAAAAGGGGGCGTCCATTTTTTAACTGACGAAAAAAACGGAGGAGGTTCCCTATTCGACGCGGATATATATATTTTTTTTTATATGTAATCAATGTAGTGTATTTCAATGTCATAATGTATTTTTAGTAAGTAAGTTTGCACGCTTTAGTGTTTGCAAAACATGCTTGATCTATATTTTCCAATAGCTTCTGCCCGCGACTTCGTACGCGTCAAATTTTCGCTCCCCTTCCCGTCGCATCTAATTGCCTGCCAGTTTTCGTCCATTTTTCGTTTGCTGCTCCACTCCTCTTGACCGTAGCGTGATGTTATATAGCTTATAGCCTTCCTCGATAAATGCGCTATCCAGCACAAAAAGATTTTTTTCTATTCCTGAGACTAGCACGTTCAATCAAACAACTCTCAGCTTTATAATATTAGTATAGATGACACCTTGTATACCATGCTTAATGCAAACAAAAATATCTTATTAATGACGTGAGGCAGTATTTGCGAGTTACCCCCTACCACCCTTGGTGAGATGTCGTGAGATTGGGCTCTACGAGCTCCCCTCCCATAATCTCACGTGAGATTTGTCAAAATGCGCAATTTAGTGTAAATACGTTTATTTGTGTTGAATTTATGCGTTGCGTTTAGCTAGCTTGGCTGGCCGGTGCCAGTATAAAAATCAAGGGGCTACTTTGTCACATAAAGTACTGCGTATTGTTTTGTAGGATTTAGACATATTTTGATGGAAAAATATGTTTTCCTTTTTAGGGTTCCGTTGCCAAATGGCAAAAAACGGAACCCTTATAGATTCGTCATGTCTGTCTGTCTGTCTGTCTGTCTGTCTGTCTGTCTGTCTGTCTGTCTGTCTGTCTGTCTGTCTGTCTGTCTGTCTGTCTGTCTGTCTGTCTGTCTGTCTGTCTGTCTGTCTGTCTGTCTGTCTGTCTGTCTGTCTGTCTGTCTGTCTGTCTGTCTGTCTGTCTGTCTGTCTGTCTGTCTGTCTGTCTGTCTGTCTGTCTGTCTGTCTGTCTGTCTGTCTGTCTGTCTGTCTGTCTGTCTGTCTGTCTGTCTGTCTGTCTGTCTGTCTGTCTGTCTGTCTGTCTGTCCGTCCGTCCGTCCGTCCGTCCGTCCGTCCGTCCGTCCGTCCGTCCGTCCGTCCGTCCGTCCGTCCGTCCGTCCGTCCGTCCGTCCGTCCGTCCGTCCGTCCGTCCGTCCGTCCGTCCGTCCGTCCGTCCGTCCGTCCGTCCGTCCGTCCGTCCGTCCGTCCGTCCGTCCGTCCGTCCGTCCGTCCGTCCGTCCGTCCGTCCGTATGTCACAGCCACTTTTTTCCGAAACTATAAGAGCTATGCTGTTGAAACTTGGTAAGTAGATGTATTCTGTGAACCGCATTAAGATTTTCACACTAAAATAGAAAAAAAACGATAGATTTTGGGGTTCCCCATACATAGAACTGAAACTCAAAAATGGTTTTTTTCATCAAACCCATACGTGTGGGGTATCTATGAATAGGTCTTCAAAAATGGTAATGAGGTTTCTATCATCATTTTTTTCTAAACTGAATAGTTTGCGCGAGAGATACTTCCAAAGTGGTAAAATGTGTGCCCCCCCCCCCCCGTAACTTCTAAAATAAGAGAATGATAAAACTAAAAAAAATATATGATGTACATTACTATGTAAACTACCACCGAAAATTGGTTTGAACGAGATCGAGTGAGTAGTTTTTTTTAAAACGTCACAAATCGTAAACCGCAATTTACCTTACATTCAATCAACTGAAATATAAAATTAAAAAAAAAAACATTTATTTTTAAACCGAGAATACCTACAGGTTTGTACGGAACCCTCGGTGCGCGAGTCCGACTCGCACTTGGCCGGTTTTTTTTTAATTTAACCCGATTTACTCGCAAAACATTTTAATTATTTTTTGCGATATTTGCCAAGATCCTGAGATAGAGACCACGTGAGATAGACTACGATTCGGCTTGAAACCCCCCCCACCCCCCAAAAGCCTTACATTATTAAAGGACGCCCCCTAAGCCCGGTAACAAAGCTAACGGTGGCATAGATAACGTGAGGCATGACAACACACTCAAAGACAGTTTTAAATATAAAAAAACACAATAAATGCGCAAGGGATTGACGGTATACTGATAGAAATATTAAGTCCTACACTCCCGTAATCTGAAATAGTAAAGAGATCCATTACCTCGAATGTGTGAATTTTTTCATTTAGTATGCACATGCATGTGACGAATGAGGAAGTTTTAAGATCCGCCCAATCGAAGAAAAGCTCTCTGAAGCGCGCCTGAGATGGTATGGCCATGTAATGAGAAGACCAAAGGTCACATGACAAGGCAAGTCCTTGAGATGAACGCAGGTCCAAAGAAGCGAGGTAGACCCCTTCTCACTTGGTTGTCTGTAGTCAACAATGACCTGAAGCAAGCCCAAGTGAAGGACGCGACGACCCAGAACCGAAACATCTGGCGAAGAATGACGAGGAGAGCCGACCCCAAACGAAATGGGATAAGGCTAGACAAAGAGAGGGATGCATGGCAAAGAGAATAGATGTATTTCTCTTTCTTTTCCAACTTAGCACATGAGTAGACCATGACCTGGCGAAGGATACTGCTGACCGTTTTGTCTACTTACAGATCGGGAACAGGAAAATTTAAACAGAAGCAGTCCTGCAGCAGAAGATTCTGATTCAGATGTTGAAGAAATTATACCTCTGCAGCTTGAAATTCAAGAAGGACAAGATGTATTCGAAACGCAACGAACGAACACACGAAGAATCGAGCTTGCAACAAGTAAGTAATAGATAGTTAATCTTTAGGTAAATAAACAAGCCAATAATTCACCATTGATAGGAAGTGGTTTCCGTTACCTAAACGGCGTCTCTGCGTTCCATATTTTCCTTCGGAGGTCTGAACCTTAAGAAATAAGAGTTTAAATAACCAAAAAAAGCCAGCCAATTTTTTTTAATTTTTATATTTGAGTTGATTGAATAAAAAGTAAATTGCGGTTTACGATTTATGACGTATTAAAAAAAAAAACTACTTACTAAATCTCGTTCAAACTAATTTTCGATGGAAGTTTACATGGTAATGTACATCATATATTTTTTGAGTTTCAGTTCTGAGTATGGGGATTCTAAAATTTATTGTTTTTTTTTTTCTATTTTTGTGTGAAAATCTTAATGCGGTTCACAGAATACATCTACTTACCAAGTTTCAACAGTATAGCTCTTATAGTTTCGAAAAAAGTGGCTGTGACATACGGACGGACGGACAGACAGACAGACATGACGAATCTATAAGAGTTCCGTTTTTTGCCATTCGGCAACGGAACCCTAAAAACACGCTTTCACAGAAAACCGAACGAAAAACTAGAAAATAATGGAAAGAGCTTGGGTTGCTTGGTATCAATTAAAAATACCTCAAAAAGCACGTTACGCTGTTTTCCATTTTTTTCTATTTTCAGTACGGCTAGCTACAAAAGCGGTTTTTTTTTTTATCCTGGTGATCCTGGCCAGGATAATGGCACAAATTTATGAAATTATAGCTTCTGCCCGCGACTTCGTCCGCGTCAAATTTTTGCTCCCCTGACCCTTCCCGTCGCATCGTTCCCAATTTTCGTTGCTGCTCCGCTCCTGTTGGTCGCAGCGTGATGTTATATAGCCTATAGCCTTTCTCGATAAATGGGCTATCCAACATTTAAAATACATAGTTCCTGTGATTTGTACGTTCAACCAAACAACCTCTTCAGCTTTTATCTATTTATTTATTTATAGTTAATTAAAACGGTACAACACCAATTAAATTAATTAACATAGAAACACATAAAACGTTGACAATTATTACAAAAAATTATACAATTACCTATATTAACAACTAATATGGAACAGTGGACTCCCTTGCATACTTTCTCTCACAGAACGCCAGACATACACGCATCATTTTATTCCATTCATCAACAAACACATCACATTCAGGGTTGGCATTCAGGAGGGCATTTAGCATTTTCAAGGTGCGACAGACTGGGGATTCGGCTCTGGCTACAGTCTTAGATGGTAGTTGCGCAAAAAGGTTGTGCCGGCGGCTCTGACGGTGTCCAATGTATTTATCGGGCACAAACAACCGACAGAAAAGGCCATGGAGCTCTGGGCAGTCGATACGTCCCCGTAAGGTCTTACAGGCTACCGTGAGCTGATCAAGGCCTCTTCTCACCTCCAACGAGTTAAAGCCCAACGTCCCTAAAAGATAGTTGGTGGGGTACATATATGGAAAAAAATGGTATAACCTTTGGAAGAGACATCTGAGGAAGGTTTTCTGTACTTTTTCAACCATTAAAGTTTGGGTCGCGGTGTAGGGGTGCCAAACACAAGCGCTGGACTCCAGTTTGCTGCGAACCAGAGCGGTGTACAATAGCCTAATAACATTGGGATTGCGAAAGTCACGGGAATTTCGCAAAACAAATCCTAAGCGCCTGAAACATTCCTTCGCAAGAGTGGAGACATGATCTTTAAAAGTCAGACCTCGGTCGAAGGTCACTCCCATATCCTTTACGACGGTGACCCGAGTAATAACATCACCACCTAACTTGTAGTCGTAATGAATTGGTCGCAATCCTCTACCGTATGTCATGACGTGACTTTTGCTTACATTAAAAAACAACTTGTTGGCAATGCTCCACTCGTTGATAGCGTCAATATCTTTTTGTAGGAGTTTGCAATCTTCATCCGTTCGGATTTGTGCGACTAGCTTAAGATCGTCGGCATATAACAGGCATTTGGCAAACTTGACATTAGTTACCAGGTCATTTATCATGATCAGGAATAGAGGTGGCTCCAACACGGACCCCTGACTTACGCCGGAACGCGTATTATATGGCCTTGACTCGAAGCAGCCATGTCTTACATACTGCTTGCGATCACGCAGGTAGTCTGAAATGAAGTTTAGAAGCCCGGACGAGAAACCTATGGCCCCCAGCTTTGTCAAAAGGATATCGTTGTCAACTCTGTCGAATGCTTTCCGGAAATCGAAATACAGAGCATCTACCTGCCCACCGATGTCTAAACCACGAGATATGTAGTCCACGTGAATCAGTAAATTCGAATTTACGGAGCGGCCCGGCCGCGTATTTACAAAGGCTATACTATTTTAGTCACGAGTCAGACTCTAATCAGTGAGCTTTTGTTTATGCATATTACTCAACAATACCTAGTCTATCTCAGTAAAAAAAATGACTCAAATAGACTAGCTTTTTGTTTTGATATTTTCAAAGAAAATGCACGGACAAAATCTAGTTCTATATAATACATATCACTCGAATAGCTAAGCTTTTGGCGAGATATTTTTAAATTTATACTCGCAACAAGTGGGTAGTGTTCTTTACCTAATAAAAGTACGTCTCGTTTGTTAATTCGTTTTATTTTTATTTATCAAATACATAATAGAAACGAGCAATTAAAATGATAACAGTTGCCATGTAACTATCAACCTATAATTGAAGCTTATCTATTTGATTAATATGTATTCAAAATTAATATGTATGTAACTGATTGCCACCTGCGCTAAGATAGGTTGACGGAGCCCCGCTTCGCGGGGCTCCTATTTCTGGGTGGTTTAAAAAAAATAACCACGAAGTCTAAGGCGGGAGCTCCGCTCCGCTTCGCTCCCGCCTTAGCCTTCTAACCTAACCTATCCGAGTCGGGGTACTCTGAGTCGGGGTATTAACCATGGATGGGATTTCGTCCACGCGTGACTGAAATGGTACTAGATTTTGTCCGTGCATTTTCTTTGAAAATATCAATACAAAAAGCTAGTCTATTTGAGTCAATTTTTTTACTGAGATAGACTAGGTATTGTTGGATAGTATTCAGAAACGAAAGCTCACTGATTAGAGTCTGACTCGTGACTAAAATAGTATAGCCTTTGTAAATTCGCGGCCCGGCCGAAAACCGTGTTGGGCTTCGGACAAGGACATATTTACACGTTTGTAAATGAAAGCGTGGAGTATATGCTCAAAAACCTTGGCAATTGTTGGCAAGATAGCAATAGGTCTGTGTTCCTCTACTGATGTTTTGTCACTGGTTTTAGGGATTGAAGTGACTCGTGAAGTTTTTAATTGATAAGGATATACTCCAGATTGAAGCGCTAAGTTAAAGATATGGCATAGTGGGGCTGCCAAGATATCATGAAATCCCTTAAGAGTACCGGCTGGAATGTTGTCAGGGCCAACCGAGCTACAGGGTTTGAGTTTGGTTATCGCCTTAACTACATCCGGTGGGGTTAGAAATGGTAGAGGGATGGTATCTCCCTCACTACTTACATTACATTTCCTAGGGTTCAATTCAGGTGAATCGCGCAGAAACACGCTAGCAAAATATTGAGCAAATGCCTCAGCCGCCTTGATACCTGAATAAGTCTCACCATTATACACCACGTTTGGCTCGAAGCCGCCCCTTGAACGAAGGCTAGAGACATGCTGCCAAAAGCAAGCTTTATAATATTAGTTTAGAGATAGCATAGTATTTAGATTTGATTACAATTAAAAGAGTTATAGTGAGTCAACCTTAAAAGAGACATGCTCTCGCGGACTTTTTTTAGAACTTTTTAAGAGGAACAATTCCGTCATACATGATTGTTGCGTTACTTTAACCGTTTATGCAGCGCACGCAACGGAAACTCTCAAAAGAATAAATTTTCCCCGTTTTTGCAACATTTTTCATTGATGCTCAGCTCCTTTTGATAGTAGCGTGATGATATATATAGCCTTCCTCGATAAATAGGCTACCCAACACAAAAATAATTTTTCAATTCGGATCAGTAGTTCCTGAGATTAGCGCGTTCAATCAAACAAACAAACTCTTCAGCTTTATAATATTAGTATAGATATCTATGTTATGACCATTTTACGAAAAAGCTTAAACGAGTTCCGATAGACGGCGTGGAAATAAATTTTTAACTAAATGTATCACTGGTGATACCAGGGGTCTCAGGAGGTTAAAGACTATTGGTATAAGGGCAGGGGAGTGTGATGATGCGTAGACCTTGATCTGGCGAAGGCTACTCCTGACCGTTTTGTCTACTTACAGATCGGGAACCGGAAAATTTTGACAAAAACAGTCCTGCAGCAGACGATTCTGATTCAGATGTTGAAGAAATTATACATCTGCAAGTATTTAAGCCTGAAATTCAAGAAGAACAAGATGAATCCGAAACGCAACGAACGACGAAACAAAGAAGCGAGCTTACACCAAGTAAGTAATAGATAGTTAATGTTTAGATAAACAAACAAGCCAATAATTCACCATTGATAGGAAGTGGTTTCCGTTACCTAAATGGTGTCCCTGAGTTCCGTATTTTTGACTCCTGAGGGACGGTATCTTAAGGAGTTACATCTAGTTAACGGCCGAAAAAAGCGCGTTTCAAGTTTTTTTTTTTTTAGTAAAATCATTGCAGGTTTCAAACTGTTTTATTTTTTCATATTAAAGGGTATAGTTTTGATTATGTTTTGTAAATTTTTTTTAATGCAAAAAAATACAAATGTGTAGATATAATATATAACAGCGGTCCGGGAAATGGACCGTTGTTAAAGAAAGGTCTTCCGCGGTGACCTCTGTAACTTTTCTACCGATCATCTGTAATAAAAAAACTAAATGAATTACGTTTTTGTATTGTATCTAGTCTTTAATAAAAAAACCCTAAAAATAAGATAGGTTAGAAATACCTTGATTAGAGAAAAGGTACAAGTTATTGATATTCCTACTAAAGTTGACCCACAAAAGTAGAGATCCGTAGGCAACGTGTTAATCTGTTTCGGACGAGAATGGCATTGTTAGTACACCGCACTTTAGCGGCTCATAACTAATTCTATTCGTGTCTGAATAATTCGAGATACACATATTTTTGTAGTTCAAACGGCGCTTTTTATGATAGTGTCCATGATTTTTCTCTAAAAAATGATTAATCAAGGAAAAAATCATTTTAAAGATTAAAATATGCGATTTTTTCGAACTTTCTCTTTTTAAATCGAATTTTCGAAAGGTTTCGGGTCTGCAATGATCCTAGAACCAGAAGTGTTGTTATTGACGATGTCAGCCGTACTGAAGGGGTCTGCTAGGACCGATGCCTGCCAGGGTCGCGAGATTGTTCAAACGAGATACCGTGACCCTGGCACATGGGCAACTGCAAGAACACGGGTGTGTTTTAGTCAGTAAAAGTCTGACACGCCCTCCCGCTCCAGCATAGAGCGGGAGACGTCATTGGATGAATTACTACCTACAAAAAAAAAAGATTGGCTATTTATTGTGTGTATCTTATATTCCAGTATCACCAGATGGCAGTCCGATACTAGATGATGATATTGAGCCGGAGGAGGAACATCCAAGTAATGGTAAGTAATTAAGAATTTGAAATAATTATGATCAATAATTAATATCGTTCGATAAAAGTATTTATCGAACGATATTAATAGTTCAAATGTCCAGCACAGCCAATAGAAATTAATAGTCTACATAATAAGAAGATTATTCACCACCTTTGTACAAATTTTTCTGTTCTTTTCTTCTTGTCTGTATATGTGTGTACATAAATGGTTAAATAAATAAATAAATATTATTTTTATTGAGACACCCATAAAATATCTACGTATTCCGAGCTCTGGTAATCACAAACCTTCATTTTTAACACGTTAACTGCAATGTCGAATGTGTCGACAATGTGTCCGACACTTTTTGTTCCATTCAGGCCTTGTCGGACTATATGACCGACAACACGTACAAAATCTGAACATGTCGTTGCTGCCTGGCGGCCATGTTTTTGGAATAAATAATCGATTAAAAAGTAAAATAACACTAAGTACATTTTTTGACTTTTTCTGATCTTAGCCATGGCACTTAACGTGTTAAGACTATTCCCGAGATCTGATTGAGGGTCTGTGAGAACTAAGGGACCGCACTTTAAGAGCTGTAACTTTGTATACATTTGTTTACAAATTCTCAAATTCGTTTTACAGTTGTTTTAAGTCTACTTACTACTAAATCTCAGTTTTTTTTCTTCGAATTCCCAGTGTTCCCTCAGTTCACACCGACATCAGACCTTGTCCTGTTTAATTTCAGTTTTCCAGAATTTTCAAATTTCCCGGGCAGGTTTTGTTTCTCCCTAAACACCTTATTCGCACTATTACTAACATTTTTATCTGTATACATAATATATATTAAGTCGCTTCCCGCGTCTATGAATTTTAATGCGGTTTTTTTATGATTTAGGTTTAAGCAATGTACGAGTTACTGTAATGACGGATTATCATAAACAAGGTATGTACATAATGAACACATGTCGGAATTAGGTAGAGTTATTTAGGTACTTGCATCGAAATGTTGATATGAATATGGATCTTCCCGGGATTTCTAATAAACAATCCCGTGTGACCAACAATATTACAAATAAATAATAATAAAAACCTCAGAGATCGATAAGACAGTAAAACAAAGATAATTAACATACAATTTTTATTACTATTCAATTCACAATACAAATTATTAATAGTCTTAAGCAAATTCTCATAATTATACTTCACCTTTTTTATAAATAGATCACGGGATTTTTCTGCTCTTCAAAATTAATCCCGGGATTTGGGGCATATCTACTTTATTCTTTCGTTGCATGAAATCAGTGTAAGTACAGACGCCAACACATCAAGCTACTACAATCTGTCAGATTTCTTTGATAGATTTTCGACTTTATTTCTAGAGCATTAGGTTCAAGGTTCATTGGGAAAAATTGACAGTTTCGGGTAGCTTGACCTGGTGGCGTCTGTACATAAATAACTGTACCTAATTCCGACCTCTGATAACGAACCATTATTTTTTAAATTAATATCCAGTATAATTTTGTCAAGATTTAAGATCATAAAAGTGTGGCCACTTTTTATAAATATTTGCACTAAGGTTGGACTTTTAATCCTATTCAGTAACTTGACAGTTCAACGAAAAATAATGATACCATTCTAAAACGAATAGTGTCGGGTAGTGAACGATTTCGCATAAAGAATGAATGATAAAAATGGTTTAAATTAAATAAAACTTTAAAAAGTCGTTTTAAGGTGTGGAATATAAGAATAGTTAATAATTTTTAATAACAGTTATTTCCTTTTTTATTTTCTTCTGATAGAAACAAAACTAAATATAAAAATAATGTCATTTTGCTTCTTTTTTTACTATAGTCATTTTATTTCCTCTGACAGCCATAGACTATACATATATCAATATAGTATACATCGTGTTTTAAGACAATTGATTAAATTTAAATTACAAAGTTTGCATGTAAGTACATAGTTCACGTTCATTCAATTTCATTCATTCTTGTACCACCTCACTATCTTTTTTTTGTCAAAACTTGGTATCCCTCCAACTGTCAAGTTACTGAATAGGATTAAAAGTCCAACCATATACCGGGTGACTTTTTTAACGTCTTGAAAAAAAATTGGTGTAATAGGTGAACGGAGTAGAAGCCTTTGGCATAGAAATTTTAACTATTTTTATTTTCGAATAACATGTAATAAAATTGATCTAGCAATAAATACTTCACATTTAAAGTAACATTTTCATACTAGAACAACAAAAATTAGGAAAAAATAAAATAAAAAAATCAATTAAAATCTATCGAAATTCAAATCATAGGCACCCTACTCAATGCGCGGCATATATCAATGATTTTGTAGCGCGGTCCTACCCTTTGAAGCCGGCCGATAGGCGGCCAAATTGATCTTTCGTAGGCGCACAAGCCGCACTCGCATCCCCGTCAGCCCGCGTCCCGCGCTCTTTTGGTCACCTGCGATGAATCTGAAGGCCTTCCTGCCTTCTATTCTAGTTACACAACACACTATGAAGGTCGAGACGGTAAAAAATGTCATCCGGTATAACATTCGCAAACGTCATCGCGGCAGGCCCAGACGGGGATGGCGGGATGACCTGGACTCCTAATAAAGGTTGGTCCTTGATAGAGAGACGTGGAAAGAGAGTAGGCAGGCCTTCGCTGTTGGACATAAACGGTTAATAATAAAAAAAAACATTCTATGCTCTGCTCGGAGTTTTTTTGAAGGATAACATCAGAAATGTGAAAAGAAAGAAAATACATTTATTTAGCACAAACTCAAAGGCACACAATATAATACAGCAAAAAAAAAAATCAATAAGAAGTGTCAAATGCGATATCAGAAACTAGCATTTAAGTGTGTCTGAAGGCTGCGCTTTAGCGCGCGAACGCGCCTGAACTTAACCTTTCTTTAGAAAGGTTAAGTTTCTGACGCTGAAATTTTTCAGAAACTAGCTTAAAGTGTCTGACGCTGGTTTTTAACTAGACCTGAAGTGTGTCCCTGGCAATGGATACTCCTGACCGTTTTCTGTCTCCTTACAGATTTCAAACCGGAAAATTTTGACAGAAACAGTCCTGCAGCAGACGATTCTAATTCAGATGTTGAAGAAATTATACCTCTGCAGCCTGAAATTCAAAAAGATCAAGATGTATCCGAAACGCAACGACCGAAGAAACGAAGAACCGGGCTTACACCAAGTACGTAATACATTGTTAATCTTTATGTAAACAAACAAGCCAATAATTCGCCATTTATAGGGAAATTGATAGGGAATGATTTCCTATAACGGCCCTAGGTACCCCTAGGGCCGTTATAGGCAGGCAGGCGGGATAGACGTTAAGCATAGTGAATTTGCCCTTGAAAGATATCGTCACGATACATAGAGGATTTTTAGGAATTAATAAGGTAATAAGATCCTGAAAGTTTCAGATCTCTAACCCATTTGGTTTTTGAGAAAAAGAAAAAAATGTAAAAATATAACAAAATCAGAAAAAAATAATTTTCTCAAGAACGCGTAAATCGATTGATTTGAATTTTGGATATGTTTTGGGGGCTATAGTTATTTTCCTATCTAGGAAATCGTTGGGATGAGACAATCTGTGAATTACTAAAAAAACAACGCAACATTTGTACACATTATGGTAAAGAAATTGAGTATTGAGTCATTCAGTTATATAAAAACTTAACAATCCCCATAGCCGGAGAGTTACAAGGCTTTTATTAAATATGGCCTCGTGAGTAAGATAATCAATTTAGCTGTTAATTATTTCAAACTAGCTTCTGCCCGCGACTTCGTCCGCGTCAAAGTTTTGCTTCCCTGAACCTTGCCGTCGCATCGAATTGCCTGCCAATTTTCGTTACTGCTCCGCTCCTTTTAATTGTAGCGTGATGTTATATACCATATAGCCTTCTTCAATAAATAGGCTACCCAACTCAAAAAGAATTTTTCAATTCGGACCAGTAGTTTCGGAGCCTGTTCAATACAAACAAACAATCAAATCTTTCCTCTTCATAGTCGAACGGGATAAAAAAGTACCTTATGTCCGTCTCCTGGTTCTAAGCTACCTTCCCACCAATTTTCAGCCAAATCGGTTCAGCCGTTCTTGAGTTATAAATAGTGTAACTAACACAACTTTCTTTTATATATGTATATAGACTAGCTGACCCAGCGAACTTCGTACCGCCCCAGAATCAATAAAACCCACTTGGTAGTAGCTCACCTAAGCTCTTACCAAGTTATGACAACCTGGTACTTCGAAGACATAAAGCGTTTTCTAGCTATCACACACCCATGTTAGGTGAGCTCCTACCAAGTTATGACAACCTGGTACTTCGAAGACATTAATAAGGAACTTTTTTGGATGATTTTTTACACCTTGGGTCCGAAAACCCCAAATATCTTACGGACCCCTAATTAAAAAAAAAAATAGCCAATGTTACTTGCAGATAATGTAAGCTTTCTAATGGAGTGTGCTAATGTTTTATCTAAGCCACTGCGTATAATTTACAACCGATCTTTATCCGAGGGGGTTTTTCCGGAGATCTGGAAGGAGGCCTTAGTAATACCAATTCCTAAATCGGGGGATAAGACAGATGTCTGCAATTATAGACCTATTAGTATATTGCCCACTTTGGCCAAGGTTCTTGAATCTCTTTTGTGTCCCCTCATGAATTGGCATATCAAAAGCTCTATTACGGAACACCAACATGGCTTCTTTAGAAACAGATCAACAGCCACAAACTTGACCAACTTTGTCGAACGAACTTTGGCTTATATGAGTGACGGTAAAGAAGTTGACGCCATCTATAGCGATTTCAGCAAAGCTTTTGATAAAGTTGACCATGGTATTTTGCTACGAAAGCTCGAAATCACGTTCGGTGTTCATGGATCACTTCTAAAGTGGTTCGAATCTTACTTGGTTGGCCGAAAAGCAAGAGTAGTAGTAAACGGATACTCATCCCACACTTTCACACCCACATCTGGTGTACCACAGGGGACACATCTGGGCCCAGTATTATTTACAATATTTGTTGATGACATTAAATACTCCATCCAAAACTCTCACTTTGAAATGTATGCAGACGACTTAAAATTTTATAGGGTTGTAATGACAAAGAACGACGAAACTCTTTTGCAAAAGGATATTGACAGGCTATCTGTGTGGTGTGAGAGGAACAACGTGCAAGTTAATGTTAGTAAATGCTATCATATTAAATTTTCTCGTAAAAAACAGAAATTCAGTTCTACGTACTTAATGAGAAACCAAATATTAAGTAAAGTGTCTGAAGTTAAAGATCTGGGCATCATTATCGACTCTGAGATGAAATTTCAAACACAGATTGAAACCGTAATAAATAAAACCAATAGAATGCTAGCATTTTTAAACCGTAACACAAGACAATTCAGTAATTTGAAAGCATTGAAAATTCTGTTTTCGGCATTAGTTCGTAGTCATATTGAATACTGCTCCATCATCTGGTACCCAGTACATAACATTCACATCCAACGCATTGAAAGAGTTCAAATAAAATTTATAAAAAGACTATCTTATGGAGCAGGTATAAGGAATACAGTTAAAAAATATGAAGATAGACTGAATTACTTTAAAATGAAACCTTTACGCTGGCGTCGAGACTACGCAGGTCTTGTTTTCTTATTCAAGATATTAAATAAAGACATGGATTGCCCACAGCTTCTATCTTTAATAAATATTAGTACGCCCCGGTCGTCAGCTAGACTTCATAATTATAAACCTTTTGCTCCTCGTGGCCGCAAAACCAAGTACGGGAATAATGCCCCCCTTTCCTATATTCTCAGAAGGTGTAACGATATTTTTCACGATTTTGACTTCGACATATTTTCAGGCAGCATCGCTAAATTTAAAAGAGCTGTGCTCGATAATATGCAATTTTTGTAATTTTTGCTCATTATATTTGTAATTCTAATGTAATATAATCTTGGCTCATTTGTGTAATTTCTGCTCAGTAATGTTTATTTTCTATCTATTTTGTGAGTTTTTAGTTTGTTACTTAATTCAATCTTATTTAATTTAATTGATTTAATTTAATTTATTTAATTTTATTCAATTTATTTAATTTCATCCAATTTATTTCATTTAATTCAATTTATTTAATTTCATTCAATTTATTTAATTTTATTCAATTCAATCTTAATTAATTTAATTTAATCTTATCTTATTTGTTACAAATTAATTTTAAGTATAAAATATTGTTGGTCTTAGTTTGCTTTGTTATTTTGTTATCCATCTTTGTATTAATTATTGTATAGTGAGATTTTAATAAAATGCTGTGCTCACCTATAATTTAGATGCATGCAATGCTATTACATTTGAAAATGATATGTACTGTGAATGTCTTTGTGTGTATTTAGTTGGTTTGCCTAAATAAATAAATAAATAATGGAGAAAGAATTTTTAAAATCGGTTCAGTGGTTATTGAGTTTATCCATTACAAACAAACAAACAAAAATACAAACTGTTCCTCTTTATAATATTAGTATAGATTAGAACGGCCAATATAGAAACAGGGACAGAAAGTATCTGATCAATGAATAAACATTGATCAGATAGTTTTGGCACAAGATTGCCACATCATCTTCCTAGCCTTTTCCAAGTCGGCTTTCAGTCTTACCGGACGGACCTGACTACCAGCGACTGTCTATCTGACCAATATTATGTATGGACTTTAACACGTTAATTGCCATGGCTAAAATCAGACAGAAGTCAAAAAATGTACTTAGTGTTATTTACTTTAAATCGATTATTTATTCCATAAATACATTATTTATTCCATAAATACATTATTTATTCCATAAATACATTATTTATTCCATAAATACATTATTTATTCCAAAAACATGGCCGTCAGGCAGCGACATGTTCAGATTTGGTATGTGTTGTCGGTCATATAGTCCGACAAGGCCTGAATGGAACAAAAAGTGTCGGACACATAGTCTGACACGGCAGTTGACATGTTAATAGAGGTCACAGCCTTGTTTAAAGTCCAGACGTAATCTTCCTAACCTCTGAGTTTGTTTAGGCGAGTAGTCGCATTAAGAAATGCCAACTCCACTTAGTTATAAAAACTATGATTGACTTGTAAAAGTACTGCTACATATGTACTTGTAGAAATAAAATAATGTGGTCGTTCCTTCTTTTCGGTTCTAGTGTGATTCATGCAAGCCCCTATTATTTTGGTTTGTGTGCATGTCAATCTTTTTCGAATTGTGTACTTACCAGAATCATAATTCATTTCATTCATTCATTTATTTTGATTATGATTTTAATTTTGTTTCGATTTTAATTTTGAATTTTTCATAGTAATCTTGATTATGTTTTTAATTATGATTTCAAATTTTAGTTTTGATTGATTATGTTTTTATTTTATTTATTGTAATTGTTGTGTATGGGTACTTATTGCCTGCAATAAAACACTATTTAATTTATAATTACAGGGGCGTCCGCTGCGAATAAACTAAAACGTGACTCAAGACTACGAGACGAACGAAGAATAGAACAAAACGATTCCATAAGAGGCAAGCAAACGAAAAAAAGAAAATCAAACTCGAGAATTATCCAAACAACTCAAAACCGTACGTCCAAATCAGACACTAATTTCAAAGAGTCTCACAAATATATTCAGCAAAGTGTTTCAGCAGAAAAAAGAAAAATACAACATACTAAACCAAAAAGTGGTCGCGAAGTGAAGTGTGATTTGTGCGAACGTAGTTTTAATCGAAAGGGATTATTAATGAATCATAGGCGTATACACACTGGTGAAAAACCTTATAAGTGTTGCGTATGTAAACGTAGTTTTACTGAAAAGGGTGGTTTGACAAAACATAATGTAATACACACTGGTGAAAAACCTTACAAGTGTGACGTATGTGATCGTCGTTTTCGGTTTCACAATACTTTACGAAGACATTATAGAGCTCACGCTAATTTAAGACCTTTCACGTGTGACACTTGTGACCGTAGTTTTAGTGAAAAAGGTAATTTAATCAAACATTTCCGGAAACACACTGGCGAAAAACCTTTTAAATGTCGTGTTTGTAAGCATAGGTTTACTGAAAAGGGTAATTTAACCAAACATATGGCTAAAGGACACCAAATCAATGCAAGAAAAATCAAATGTTCTATAAAAACAGTGCGCGCACAAAAAGAAAATAGACCAAGTTCACACTAATATCATCTGCCCAGCCTTTTCCCAACTATGTTTTGGTCAGCTTCCAGTCTAACCGGATGCAGCTGAGTACCAGTATTTTACATTGAGCGACTGCCTATCTGACCTCCACAACCCAGTTACTGGGTAATACGACACCCCTTGGTAAGACTGGTTGTCAGACTTTCCGGCTTCTGACGACCCGTAACGACTGTCTAAGATCTACGAAAGACAGCCGGGACCAACGGCTTAACGTGCTTTCCGAGGCACGGGTCTTGGTATGCAAAAATGGTCACCCATCCACGGTCCAACCGCGGCAAGCGTAGCTTAACCTGAACGATCAACCCGTGCGGCTGTTATTACTTAGCCACAGGCCCATCAATGAAATTACCCTTAATGAAATTATTTAAATGTACATCCATACTAATATTATAAATGGGAAAGTGTGTGTGTCTGTTTGTCAGTCTTTCACGGCAAAACGGAGCGACGACATGACGTGATTTTAAATGGAGATAGTTGAAGGGATGGAGAGTGACATAGGCTACTTTTTGTCTCTTTCTAACCCCCCACTTCCCTAAAATGGGGGGTGGAACGCGCTAATCTCAGGAACTACTGGTTCGAATTGAAAAAATATTTTTGTGTCGGGTAGCCTATTTATTGAGGAAGGCTATAGGCTATATAACATCACGCTACGATCAATAAGAGCGGAGCAGCAACAAAAAATGGACGAAAACTGGCAGGCTGCGATGCGACAGGAAGGGTCAGGGGAGCAAATATTTGACGCGGACGAAGTCGCGAGAAGAAGCTAGTATAATAATAAATGTAAAAATGTACCTCATAAAACCTTTGATGAAATGTGCCTTCATAAAACAATTTAATCTATACTTCTATACTAATATTATAAAGCTGAAGAGTTTGTTTGTTTGTTTGTTTGATTGAACGCGCTAATCTCAGAAACTACTGATCCGGATTGAAAAAATATTTTTGTGTTAGGTATCTTATTTATCGAGGAAGGCTATAGGCTATATAACATCACGCTACAACCAAGAGGAGCAGAGTAGTAATGAAAAATGATGCTAAAACGGGGAAAATCGCACGGGTAGGCGATTCGACGCGACGGGAAGGGAAATTTAACGCGGACAAGTCGCGGGCAGAAGCTAGTGGTCAATACGAGCAATCTACCACGTGGTGAAAATACTCGAATTCAGCTCTATAATGCTTTCGGGCATATCATAAATATTATAATATTATGGTTTAACCCTAATATTTGTGATAAAGGCCGTCCATTAATCACGTGATGTTTTTTTGGCATTTTTGAACCCCCCCTCCCCCTTGGTGATACATGGTGAGGCTTAAGACTACCCCACCCCCCATATCACGTGTATTTTTTAGTACGTACAAAGAATCTTTTTTTAAATATTTATATAATACAGGTATAAGTATCATCTAATTTTATTATAAAAAATAAATGCACGTGATATATTACTACACCCCCTTCCGCCTTTGTGATATTTCGTGATTTCTTATGGACCCCTCCCCCCCTTTCGAGCCTCCCGTGTTAATTGGACAGCCCCTAAGCTATTAGTGTAATAAAACTTTTTAAATTTTAAGGTTAATACGTATGAGTAACCCATTTGTTTTAAAACTAACAATAATAACCTATTTAGATAAGCACGATTGTTACTAACACCAAAATACTAACAAAATTAGGGAACCAATTTGAAATAAAGTTTTATTTAATTTTATTTCACGGGTTACTCACCGTGATAATATGTTCTAATTGTTAGTAGTAAGTAATTTAACGTTAAGTAATGTAATTTTAGGATAATTGTTTTTTTTTAATAAAATCTGATTTTAGACCTACTTTTTAGTTTTATTTCTAAAACAAATGACATCATTTTTTATGTACACACATAATAAACTAAAGGCTAACTAAAAATAAATCATTTAAAACTGTGGCGCCATAGGCTTGCCGAAAATGAGTTATATATATATTTGGAATCAGCGTCGCAAGCTCTATCGATTGGTATATTTAAAAAAATTCTATCTTTAAAAAAAGCCCCTTACGACCTGGCTTTCCAACAGCTCTAGCGCGATTTTTTATACTATTTGGGATGTATCGTAAAAATAATTTTCAATAGGGGAGCGTAAAGTCATGTTTTAATTATTTAAGAGGTCGTAATCCTCATTTTTGCATTAAACTTTTTATACGACATTCTTAACCACATAATAAAGATATAGTCTTAACCCTTACGACCAAATCTATGCTTTATTTTAACTTACGTAATTAGGGCGTAAAGGACGTTTGCAATGTGTCTGGTATACATACCTTTATGTAATATTAACGTATGGAACCTCCACGCGTGAGAACAAAAAGTTTTAAGTTTTTTTTTTGTTTAGATGAAAACACTTAAAGTTAATTTATTTGAAACTGAATGGAACTGAAGGGCTGATGCTCACAAGAGGTATTGTACCATATACGGCGATCAAGGTGACATCAAATTCATATACCTTTCAGTGCCGCTTCGCGCGTACCAAATTTTTTGAATTTTCGATACGTGATTTTTCAAATCTTTGACATGGTCAAACGAAGTTGAGCATCGATTTACTTGTACTGTCGTTAGTTAATAGCCTATTAATTACTTTTTTAATGAGAATAATTAAATACGATATTGATCAAATACTTTTTTTTTACAAAATTGCATAATCAGTCATAATCACGCTGATTAACAAGTGACTAAAAACTGATGTTACTAAGTCCCTCATTTGTTAATCACCGTGACTATGGCTGAGTTATAATGACACGCCCTTCAGCTCCACCCAGAGCGGGAGACGTCATTTGATGATTTCCCAAACACGAAAAAAGACCTCTAACTTATTCATTTCCGTAGGAGTTGCTTTACATATATCACAAGTCGGAGATGAGGTATTTGATAGATGGGAAGTGTTTTTGCCATCAGTCATGGTCGTAGGTATCGAGTGCTTAACAGAATGGCCTCCCATAATAGAAGGCTGCAGGTCTTCAATCTCGTTTCCAATCGTAGCCTGTTCTTCAACTATGTTCAACCTGTTTTCGTTTGAAAACTTAAAATATAATGGTCTGCAGAACATTGTGAAAGATGGCTCTGGATTCTCCCATATCACTTCTTCGCCACAAACTAAGCGCAGGGCTCAAACGAACATATAAAAATGCTAGAATCGTCATCCTCTGCCAAAGTTTGCTTATACAAACTTTGCCCTGAAGCACCATAAAAACCCCACTTGAATATAAATATACATTCTTTGCCATGCAGTGAAGATTCTACACGAAAAAATATTCCAAGTCTAGCCACAGTTTTGTTCAAAATAGCTTGAAGTTTTACTTTAACCCCTCTTTCCGTGACTTCTGTGGCATCTTTTGGCGGATAGCAGTTCTTCTTCGCTTCAAGGATAGCTGTATAAGAAGGATACAATGGTATTCCTTCTTCTTTTGCACAATATATTAATGTTATATACTGCCACTTCGAAAGCTTCAATGAGGTCAAAATACCTAAAGCTTTATCAGCAGAATATATGGGCATAGTTTTCTATGCCTTTAACAATTCCTTTATCTTTGTAGCTTCTTCGGGATGCTCCGAGACTAGTTTAATGATATCTGCTACATTCTTATTTTGTGCTTTTAAACCAACTGCATGAGCATGACTTTCAGTTCTGTACGTTAGGAGCTCTTCCACTCTTCTGTAGCGGGCTTAGTTTCACAAATGGTTTTCTTGGACTCACAACTGATGTTCCAACACTGCACGTTTCCGGTCCACAGGATGTTGATGCACCCTCATTTATAGCGAAGTCAGAACTGGAACATGGTTGCTGTTCTACTAACACCATAGAAGGGGTTATCTTTTCCCTCACGACCTCAGGCCATTTTATGTCCTTTTGCAGCTATGTCTCATACTTTTTGATGAATGTACGTCTCGTGCGATTACGCGAGATCCATTTGTTCCTCAACGAGCACACATAAGTCTGACAGAATTGTTTCAATCCGTTCTTTTCATTTTTGACAAATCAACTTTATTCGCAAAAACTTCAAATAATATTTGAGGTTGTTAAAAAAAACTGGTGTTTGCCACAAACAGGAAAATGTCCAAATTGGTAACAAAACCTTCCATCACAACACAATAAAATTATAAATATAACGTAATAGCGCAAAACATTTTGTTTAAATTTTGAATTCCTATTAGAATCATATTTTTACTACTTTTTTACTAAATATTTGAATAATAAATAAAAATTATTTTAATTTCACTTGTTTTTACTACATATTGTAGGTATTTCTATTAAAAACTTTAGGTTTTTTGTTCCTTTTACCCCCTTAGTCTCTGGTTTAATTGACCTGTACTATCCAATGATAATCAAGATTAGTCCTTTACGACACATCTGATTTTATCATAATCAATTTTTCGTGGCTGTAAAGTACTTCAGTTAATTTTTTTTGGGCTGTAAAGGACTCTCATTTTCGTCAATAATTATGTTTGGCTTATTTTATTAATTTTTATGGATAGAACACGAAAAAATAGTGAGGGTTTCTTTTGACATCATGAATATAGTACTTTGTTTGAAAAAGATATAAGTCAAAAACAATTTATTTTTTTGTTTTTTGGCCCTACTGAAAACTCGTGTTTTGTCCTTTACGACAATTGAAATTTCCGGTATCGATATATTTCCATTAAACCATTTTTATCATTCGTTCTTTACGCGAAATCGTTTAGTACCCCAACACTATTAGTTTTAGAATGGTAACATAATTTTTTAAACTGTCAATTTACGGAATACGATTAAAAGCGCGAAAGTGAACTGCTAGCACTATTTAAGCATTGCTAAGTGTATAGTGTGGGTGAGTGTGTAGGAGTGTGCATGAGGGGTTGCATATGAGTGTGTGAATATGGTTTAGTGGGGTGTGGTGATAGTCTGATTCCTTTAGTTTCTGTTATCTGTGGTCTGATTAGTAATAGAGTAAAACCAAATACGATGAAGAAAATGTTGTTCGTATCTCCCCAATAGCACATCAATAAAATAACATCACAAAACTAATCATTTAAACATCTACTAGTCTCTGTCTAAATATAAGAATGACTGGCCTGTTAGTCTAGTGGTTAGTGACCCTGACTGCTAAGACTGAGGTCGTGGGTTCGATTCCCACCCAGGACAAATCTTTGTGTGATGAGCACAATCATTTGTTCTGTGTCTGGATGTAATTTATCTATAATATGTATGTATTCAGAAATATATAAGTATATTTATCAGTTATCTGGTTACCATAGTACAGGCTCTGCCTAGTTTGGGATCAGATAATGGTTTGTTGGTTGTCCTAAGATATATTTTAGATATATATATATTTAAGAATTGTTTAGTGGATTTAATTTAATTTCAGTATCTCTACATGTTAATTTAAGTATCTCAAAGATTTTAATTTTCTTTTTTATTGTATGTCATTTGATAATAACTTATAAACGGTTACCAAATTTTACCTATAATTAAAATTGTAACTTTGTAGCTTAGTTGTTAACTCTATTGTGCATGCTGTGGTCTCCTACAAGTGAAAGAGTACACCTTTATTTATGTGTCAATGTATTGTGTACATCTTTTGTTGGATATCTTCTATACTTATAATAAAACTGTAGAGAGGTCAATTCTGTACATTGAATATACATTCAAAATGAATATTGGAGGATGATTGGTGATCGATACTGATGCCAAAAATGCAATCAGTAAATTTTTTGTCTGTCTGTCTGTATGCGCACGCATGGGTCAAAAACTACTGAAGGGATTTTAACTCTTTTCTCCTCTACACCTATTGTGTACCTTTTAAACTATGCTTAAAAATGTAAATGTACTTTCTTTCTTAATAAAACCGTGTAGAATCCTGTTGTTTCCATATTTCAGTTGAATAATATCCCTTCACTGGCTCATCACCACATCAAGCGCGACCGTGCAGACCTGCTTCACCGTCGCTGTTTCCCGCCACTGATTGACAGATGACATTAGTGACAGCAGCTGCTCCACTTGTGTGCATGAGATAGTGTTTATATATCTATGGAATAGATACACTACAAACCACTTTGGAAAAATTTGTTTCGCGGATTTTGGTTGACCGCCAACCTCCTCATCGCGGCTGTAAGACACAGCGATTAGGGGAGTTGGCAATCCACGCCGCTGTGTACAGCGATTTAAAATGGGGACAATAACTTCCCAGTCGCCACCTGGTGGCAATTTATGTGGGGCCGATTGGAAATGTTCGTGTATTTGAAAATTTGAAAATTATTATAGGCAACCCAAAATGTATGAACACTTAGATTCGGTATGCATTACTTCCAGATTCTAATAAATCATTCCCGATGTCCCCACGGGTAAAAAAGGATAAAAGACAAATGTATTCTAATTCCTTTGCATAAAGATGTTTATTGTCTAATCTCAATTTGTGTGGACGAAAGAATTACAATGCTATTATCCTACTAATATTATAAATGCGAAAGTTTGTGAGGATGGATGTATGTGTATGTGTTTGTTTGTTACCCTTTCACGAAAAAACTACTGGACGGATTTGGATGAAATTTGGAACACAGTTAGTTTATAACCTGGATTAACACACAGGGTACTTTTTATCCCGGTAGTATGTTCCCGCGGGATATTTTCCGAATCCCAGGCGGGCGAAGCCGCTGGCAAAAGCTAGTAATGTATAAGTGTGCATATTTTATTGTAACAAAGATGATAATGTTGTATAGCATTCCAATCGAAGGTTACGTAAATATTATTAAAGATTTATTTCTCTTAAATATATGTTTTTTAATATATATACTATTTGTGCATCTTTATTTATGACGTTTTGCCAGGAATGAGTGGTAATTTGTTACAATACACACCTCTTTTCCTGAATTTATTACAAAAAAAACCATGACGCTACGACCAAAAACAGTTGGCCGTTAGAACCGCCACTTGCCGTAGTCATCGCCTGTGATTACACAGAAACTCAATAATGCAGATAGGCGAGTGATACATCAAAAGAAAGGTCTTAATTTTTTGTATTTGTTACATAAATAAAAAACATCAAAACATAAATATAGTAAAAGTTATGCTATATTTAGTTTTCAGGTTAAGTATAATAATAATAATAATAATATAATCTTTATTGGAACAAAACGGATTTTACAAATTGATTGCGTACGTAAATAGCTACATTAGTTATATAACTGTGTCGCAGCTATTAACGCCCACCTCCAAGAGGAAGACAAAGCGTTCCAAATACCAAAAAATAAATAAAAATAAACAGTTAGGTTACGGTTAAAAGAGCTATAACAAATATTTACAAATATAAAAGGTAGAAAATTAAAAAGTTACAAAATATAATTAAAATAAGTAAGTTATAATGGGTAAGCTTAATGTTGTGCATGTGGGTGTATTGTATGTAAGTGTAGTGCGTGTCTGTGGGGTGTAAGTGTAGATTGTGCTTATGGAACCTCCCCACGAGCACACTCTACGCTACGTGTATTTGGTGTGCATGTCTACGGAGGAAAAAACTTTATGGCTTGACTAATATCTCCAATTCTTCGTATGTGAGAGTATGAAGCCACTGTTCGACGATTTTTTTGCAATCACGGAGAGTACATGGATATATAGTATGCACTTTATTTATTCTATTATAGAGCACGGGACTGCAAAAAATAAACTGCCGGCGAACAATTTCCAATTTAATGCATGATGTCGGGCAGACTCTATCAGTTCTACGTTTTTGTCTTCCAAACTCACGGTCAAAAGATAAATTTGCATGTTTCCGCAACACTGTACTTAGCACAAAAGAGTGCCTAACTGTAGGTAGCTTCCATAGCTTATACAGTTCGCTGGTGGGAAAGCGATAGGGTTTGAAGGCCATTACCTTTAGGATAGCCCTCTGCGCCCTCTCCAAACGCAACAGAAGACATTTACCAGCACCACCCCAAGCCGAAATACAGTACGTTAAAATGGAATGGGCAAGAGCAAAGTACACAGTTCTCAAGGTAGAGAAATTGGCGGAGGTCCTCAGATTTTTAAAAACAAAAATTAATTTTCTTACCCTAGAGACTAGTGAATTGATCTGCCCACCCCACGACAACGTGCTGTCGACCAAGACTCCAAGATATTTTATTGAGTCCGTGCGCATAACATCAGGACAGCCACAGGTAGCAGTCCTCATTGAATGGCACGCATGAGCTGTCAGATGGAAGGGTGGGGCTGGCTGTGACGCTTTCCTTGGACTAAAAGTGATAAATTTGGTTTTATCCAAGTTGAGGGTGAGCAAGTTCTGAGTGAGCCATCTCATAGTAAGTCGCAAAGCTGACTCTGCCTGAAGCCGAGTTTCGTTCCAGTCACTGCCACGAACCAGGATAACAGTGTCATCAGCGTAAGTAATTACTTTGGAGTTTTTTAGATCAAGTTTACAGAGCTCGTTAATGTAAACTAGGAAAAGGGTGGGTCCTAAGACACTACCTTGCGGAACTCCATAGGTGAGAAATGTTTCCTTACTGGTGTGGTTGTCTATCTTGATGATTTGCGAGCGACCACTAAGGTAACTCTTAAACATTCTAAGTGGTAGGCCCCTTATACCAATCCTTTCCAACTTACTGAGGAGAAGGGGGACAGAGACAGTGTCAAAAGCTTTAGACAGGTCAAGGAAGATAGCTATAGATTTATCCTTGTTGTTAAGATTTTGAGACACGGAACCTATTAATTCTAGTATAGCATCCTCTGTGTTTTTCCCTGATCTGAATCCATATTGGTTATTTGCAAGTATATTTTGTGAGCTAAGGTAATTCAACAATCGTTTGTTCAGTACTTTTTCGAGGAGCTTAGATAGAATTGATAATACAGATATGGGTCTGTAGTTGTTGACATTGTCTCTGTCGCCACTCTTGTGAATCGGGTGCACAACGGCCTTTTTGAACACTGTTGGGAATATACCAGATGTAAGGGCGAGGTTGAAGACGTGGCAGATAACTGGGACAAGCGTGCTTCTAGAACTGTAGATTACAGTTGCGGGGATACCATCCCAACCCGTAGCACTATTTAGACGTAGGCCACGGATAAGATAATCTATCTCTTCGTTGTCCGTGCCAAAAATAGCCATTGAGTTAGGATGGACGTCTGAAGTGCTAGAATCCGAAGTGTTGGTAGAGTAATAGTTTGGGGAGTTAAATATTTTAGATGCCAGTTTGGTTCCCATGTTGGCGAAGAATTCGTTGACATAATCAAGTGATTGAGTTGGATCCGGGGTTATAGATAACAACTCACTGGCAGAGGCCTTACTTTTTTGGAGATTTGAGATAGTTCTAATGAGATACCAGGTAGCTTTCGGGTTCTTTCGATGTTTTTCAAACTCATGTCGTTCATACTCTCGTTTTAATTTCTTTAATAGATTGTTGCAAAAATTTTTATATCGATTATAGGTGATTTTCAAAGTATTATTATCAGCATTCCTTCTCATTTTACGGTACATGTTGTCCCGATTTCGAATACACCTAAGAAGCCCAGGTGTGATCCATGGCTTAATAATGCGTTTTCGGTTCGGGACAACAGAATCACGACTATTTTTGTCAATAACTGAGGAAACAAGTTTGACCATGATGGTAGCAGCAGTTTCAGCATCTTGACAACTCATAACGGGAGTAAAATCAACATTCTCGAGAGCCTCTACGCAAGCATTAATGTCTACACGATGCTGTCGTGAAGGTGATTTAGGAATATCTAGTTTCAGATCACAAAAAACTACAACAGGAGCATGGTCAGTAATTAAAGAATCAAGAACTAAAGTAATAGCTGGTTTATTTGATTTTAGCATAACGTGGTCTATGCAACTGTCGTTGCGTGTCGGGAAAACATGAGCAGGCAACATAGCATGTGATGCAACAGCATTTAGATACATATCTGAATTCGAGTCAATCCAATTTGGGGCTATGTTTATATTGATATCTCCAACCAAAATAACAGTTCTGAAAGTATTCAGTGAACTAAGGATAACATCTAGACTGGTGATAAAATGCTGAATATTTCTATTTGAGGGTGACCTGTAAATAGCGATAAGCGCCACTTCATTTTTGAATTTGAAAACAAGACAGTTAGCATCAGCAAGTATGGGCTTTTCTAAAACGAACTGTAACTCTACCTTAGTATACACCACAATTCCATCATTTTGGTTTGAGTGATCAGAGTAATTAGATACAAAACCCGGTATGGAGGGGAGTTGGGGGCATTTACGTAACCAGCACTCCGATAAGACCAAGACGTCAAATTGTGTTTTTATTTGATGTAGTAGTAACAAGAGGTTGTTAAAATTTGCAATGTTGCCGATGCTCCTGATGTTAACGTGAAAAATTTTCAAGGCGTGATTAACGTTATGTAGATATGAGTCAACTTGTTCCGGGGAGCATTGATGTGATGCTGAGGCTGTATAAGTACACATCTCGCCATAAATATCAAATTAATAGAGCCTAATATGTATGGACGATTAGTTGCTAATTTGATGCAGCAAATAAACAAAAATACTAGAAAATAGGTTCCATTTTTTTTTACGATTTTGGTCATTACAAGTATCGACGTTTCATTCTTTACATAATATAACAGCATAATCAGTCTATATTGTTCCCACTACTGGGACAGGCCATCCGATAAAAAAATCCTTAACTTGCTAAGGACTTTTACTCTACGAAACTATTCTCTGAACATTCAAATTATTTTAACACAAACACTCACTACATAACATAACATCACGCCTTGTTTCCCCGAAGGGTTTGGCAGAGGTGTATCTATAGTACACCCACATTTCGCCTGTTATGTTTAAGTCCCATGTAATAGGGGGCGAGCCTATTGCCATCAACCGGGCACAAATCCAGCCTCCGGGCTGCTACTGAGACATTCTAGATGAAAATACCCAATAACACTGCCCGACCTGGGATTAAAACCCAGGACCTCATGCTTAGCAGTAGCGCTTGCCACCACTAGACCACCGAGGCAGTCACACTCACTATATACATGCACGCATAAAATCACATTTACAGGAACTTAGAACCAAAAATTCGAAGACATGTGATATCTACCAAACCGCACTGGGCCCGCGTGGTAGATTACGGCCCACTCCCTCTCATAGAGAGGAGGCTTTTGTCACAGCAGTGGGTTGTATACTTAGGCTGATTCTGATAATGTGTGGCACAGTATATAAAATAGTTTAAAAAACAATAGAAAAACACGCTTTTATAAATGCACGTAAAAACCAAAAACTTAATCGTGGTCAAAGTTCATTACAAGACCTTTCTAACAATTCCAAACACGGCTATGATACGATATTCCATCATGGAATGCCAGTGCTTATCATCCGGCTTCATCATCAGACCTTGAAACCTAATCGTGGTCAAAGTTCATTACAAGGCTTTTCTAACAACTCCAAACACAGCTATGATACAATGTTCCATCATGCAGTTCCAGTTCATATCTTTCGGCTCCATCATCAGATCAGTTCGACAGTACCATATTATTGTATTGTCATCAGAACTACATACAACTGCCAATTTTCATGACGCTACGATCCTTGGAATATGGTTAAACAAAATGATTGTGGTTTTTTTGTTACCTTAGATTCGATTACATAGTTAGTTACATACAGGTCGACCTAATAAAAGCGTGTTAAAAACAAAGTCGCTGCTCACGTTTATGCCGTGATTCAAAAGGAAGGTACAGACGCCACCAGGTCAAGCTACCCGAAACTGTCAATTTTTCCCAATGAACCTTGAACCTAATGCTCTAGAAATAAAGTCGAAAATCTATCAAAGAAATCAGACCGATTGTAGTAGCTTGATGTGTTGGCGTCTGTACATGTATAATACGCGGGCGAAGCCGCTGGAAAAAGGTAATTATAAAATAAAACCTCCTACGCACGAACCGAGCGAGCGAAGCGAGCGGTGCCGCGGCAGCGGCCGGCGAGTGCTAGAAATGACTAGATTCAGTGTGTCGCACTAGCGTGCATTCGAACTATGGTGAGTCGCAGTACAGTTTTGTCGCACACGTGTTATTCGCATATCCATTTGTCGAGCTCAGGTAGTACACTCTACCTACATGAATGCGAACTGCAAGCGGTATCTGCAGGTCAACTTTAAATAAATTCCAGAAGAATCTGTTGAAATTGACATGACGAAGGTTCCTGGTGTCTTGTAAAAAGGTTAGTTAGTAAACTTATGTTACTTAAATTGAGAAAAATTAAATTCTGTTCAAAAGCACGCGTTTAGCGGGTCGACACTCGCTGAGGCTGACTATTGCGGCTATTGACCTCCACGCTCGCACCTGTATTATAACTAAGTACTTGGTTCAGCTCATGAGATTGCTCGATGGCACGCTTTTTTGAGGCGAACGGGACCGTGAATATTCTATGACAAGATCTACATATTATATAGATAGTGTTCCCCTGCCGCATCATCAGCATCAACACCTTTCCTTATAGGAAATCCGGTGAAAATTTCAAAAATCGATCTCAGTTTTAAACATAGAAAGGACAACTTCACAAATCGAATCCAAGCTGTGTGAAGGTAACATCAGCGGAGCGGCCAGAATACTGATCAGCAGCGAGAGACAGCGATGTGAGTGACGCCTTACTCCCCAGAAAAACTTTCAGCTCTAGAGAATGTTACTCTCTGTGTGTTTACCCAGCTCCTGAGGATGGTTCGCCTTCTACGACCCCTCAGTTGATTGCACTCGTTAGCACCTTCCGAAGTGGTTCATTTTGTTTACTGATCACTGAAAGTTTACAAAATCCCACATTCCATACATTTACAATAATAATAATAATATAAACCACTAGCTTCTGCCCGCTACTTCGTCCGCGTTTTATTGGGCCAGATATGCAGCTGAAGTAAAATACTGGTGCTCTTCTGCATCCAGTTAGGACTAAATACCGCCCCCAACCTAATTGGAAAAATCCAGGCAGACTGATTTTGAATTTCATTCCGATAGATAATCAAGTGTCGAAGTTTTGAGGAATACTTTAATAAAAGTCTCAATTTAAAACCTTATTTTTTATTTACATAATAATAATTACAGCGCAATATTAACATGTTCGGTTATTAATCGCTAACCATAGTAGCAATAGAACTTAAATCATGTACAGACGTCAGCACATCAAACTACCCGAAACTGATAAATTCTGCCAATCGAACTTGAATCTAACGCTATAGCGATAAAGTTGAAAATCTATTATAGAAAGGACATTGCCCGCGGATGGGCCCCTTATTTTTGGTGCCGGGCAGAGACTATTTACTTCTCAAAAATTAAGTCGTAATTTTGTAAGTCTAATTTTATTTTATCAACATCTCTTTCACCCTAGCATTAGAAACCGTAATTAATAATTATTTTATTGAATCAAAGGTAGTTCTGCCATTAAAACTTAACTTGAATGTTGCCAAGATAGACCACAGATTATGTCAATTAAATGGTAGTAATCGATTCAAAATATCGATATATTACTATTCCGCCAACTAAAAGTACCGGAGACGTTTACAATAGCTTTTCTCCGGTCATAATCTAGGTCTCATGTAACTAATTAGACGTATATTCAAATCGTGGATAAAAATAGGCAGCGGGTGGGCTAAAATAAAAATAAAAAATAGAAATAGGTAGTAAATAAACTAAAACACGAAGGAATTATAATTTGAGGACATATATGTCGTGGTCAGATCGTAGAATTGATCACTTTATGATGTGACTAGCCATTTCATGAATTAGTTGCATTTCATGATATGACCAACTAAAACTGGCTAGATTGTTTAAAAATTAACGTTTGATATAAATATGAACATAAATCATATGCAAAAGTATCTCTTTAATTAGGTATAAATAGAAAGCAGGAAAAAAAGAAAGAGAAACTGTTTACAACTGTTGCACAAATAGCAAAATATCAACACTAACAAAAGTTACCACAATACGGTCACACCAAAATTCATAAATGATATTACCTACTTTTATCAAATCGTTTTGGTAAATCGATCAACAAAATATTTTAACATGGCCACACCTACCTCGCGTTCCGCATCACAATAACATCGCTGCCGCTGCACTGTTAGCGTAGCGCGTCAAGAAATCGCCACGCTTAGCGGAAGGATTGCTTGGCGCGCTTATATTAGAGATTTTACGTAACTCGGAACGCGAGGCTAGACTAGACAGATTAATCTGTCAAATCAATACATCATTCAAATTGTTTTTTAGTGATAAATGGTGATAAATGTCTGCATTTCTGCAATCGGGTAAACTACTCTTTATCTCGCCGGTGCAGCGGTATGTCAATTGCTCTTTACGTCTGGCGCCTAATCTTCGTAGACGTCAAATCGAAGAATTAGATGAACCAATGCTTAAACCTTCTGAGATCCTGGGTAACACCTACATTGGTAAGTTAATATGTCATTTACAATATTTATATGAATACTTACGATGCCTACCTGGTCAATCAAGGAGTCATTGTCTGACAAAACAGGTAAATATTCAAGCAGCTAACCTCTAATTCGTTTTAAGCAATGTTAGAAGTATGAAAAGACATGCTTTCTATGTCCTAAGGTTATTAAGGCATTGTGCACACAATAGTAACAGATATAATGTAAAAAGTAAGATTTTTGTCTGCATACTTGAACTTTTTATGTTATCATACATTTATTTTTATTTATAAACAAAATGTCATATATCATGTATTCGTCTCAGACCTATCCTCTAGATATACTGCTTCATGAATTTTAAGCACATGAATTAATTTACATATTATACTTAGGAATTCACAGTTTTTTTTTTGTTATCTTCTCAGGTATCTTCTGATGACATCCTGTGTGCAGATTTTTTGTATTATTAGAAAACCGGACATCATCTGACACAAGTCTATCCCTTGTATACCCTGCTCTTGGACACCTAAACATATGTTTTGCGTGTCGCTTGTCAATTGCAAGTCGCAGAACTCACAGAGTTAGTCAAGATTGTCATCAAAGGAACGTTATACTAAGATGGACACCAGCTCATCACGTAAGTGTTTATTCTTATTTATTTATTTAAACATAATATACATAGTAATTGAATAACAATTTATAGTATAAATATAATATTTTTGTTTTTAGGTCTTGCATTTGGAATGAGTTTGTCATCCTTGTTGGGAGGCTGCATCAAGAGTAACACAGAGGCCACCCGTTGCTAGCTGTAAACAACCCACTGTGGAGTCTGCACCAGTGTCTGATAACATAGACCGTAACATCATTGCAGATGTTGTGATTCCTATACCAACTATAGCCCCAGCACAATTTCTACACAATATATTCCTTGAAGAATAAATGTCTATTGTTGTTATTGATTATTTTACTAATTAAACAGCTGTATAGCAGCATACTGTATTTTAACCTCCTCTATAATTAAACAGCTGTATAGCAGCATACTGTATTTTAACCTCCTCTATAATTAAACAGTTGTATAGCAGCATACTGCATCTTAACCTCCTTTATAACTAAACACAGAGATTATCACACTTGCGGGATTCTGGCTACTCATAACGAGTATCTAAGGTTTAAATATAGCACGCAGAACCAACAGCTTGAATGTATTAACAGCCACTCAGGACGAATTTGTATGTCACCCATTCGCAGTCTGACCAAGCTTGTCTTAACTTGAGATAGATCTGTGCGGTTATTGTAACACCCATGAGCTCCTCTAACCGAAGGTTTTAACCGTTGGTAAGTATTTATTTCTAATAAGTGGTTAGGGCACAGCCCAGTTAATGCTGACTGCCAGGTGGTCAGTCCAACATAATACATATATCTAGCAACAGAAGATGCTATGTAGGTAATAGGTAAAACAGGCTGGTGTCTGCAACTCCACGACTGAGCCTGTATTTTGCATATGGAAGATGCTATGTAATGTTTTTATTTCATTCCGGAATCAATATTAATCCATAAACAATATTATTATTTTAATTTCAAATATTTTTATAAAAAATATTGTTTTATAACCTCAATTTCATCATCTTTAAAAAAAAAATTCTCTGAAACTAGGGTGAAAAACTGAAAATTGTTTTCAGGATCTGAAAAGGTAATTGTTGTTCTTCAAAACCAAGTTAAAACCACCGTTGCCCGCGTTTTTTTTCTAGGGGCCCAAATCTCCTAACAAAACGGGCAATGTCTTTTGCCAGATTTTAGTAGCTTTAAGTGATGGCGTCTCCATTATAAGTATTGTATAAAAATTATACCTAAGTTGTTACAGTTATCGTCAACATCCGCCTGACCATGTTACAATGAATTATTGATGTTAAATAAATAATAACTAAGAGTAAGTTGTGTTGTTGTTGTTGTTGTTGGTGGTGGTGTGTTGTTTGTTTTGTTGTTGTTTTTGGTGGTGTGTTGTTTGTTTTGTTGTTGTTGTTGGTGTGTGTAATTCTGTATAACTACCGACTTCCTTAAAAACAGTACAAAGTGAAATTTTTCACTTTGTAGTGTTTTTAAGGATCTGTATTAAAGTTTTTTGCCACCGACTTCCGAAATTAGTTATTTTTCACTTTGTAGTGTTTTTTAAGGAAGGACCAAATTGAAATGGGACCACACAGGACTTTCAAATAAAAAAAAGTATGATCAAAATCGGTTCACCCAGTCAAAAGTTCTAAGTAAAAATACAGACGAATTGAGAACCTCCTACTTTATTATACAAAAACTGTAAACTCACACGTTCCCATTGGGGTAGACAAAAAGTACATAATGCTATCTGCTGCAGTCCTAGTGTTGTGTTTACGTTCATTTTTCTGGTAAAACATGCACGCTGGATATCATCGTCATCATCTGCCTAGCAAAAGGCAATGTTGGGGTCAGCTTCCACTCTTACCGGATGCAACTGAGTACCAGTATTTTACATGGAGCGACTGCCTATCTGACCTCCACAACCCAGTTACTGGGTAATACGATACCCCTTGGTAAGACTGGTTGTCAGACTTTCGGGCTTCTGACGACTCGTAACGACTGACTAAGCTCTACGAAAGACAGCTGGGAACAATGGCTTAACGTGCTTTCCGAGGCACGGAAGGGTCTTGATATGTAAAGATTGTCACCCATCCACGGACCAACCGCGGCAAGCGTAGCTTAACCTGAACGACCAATCCGTGCGGCTGTTATTGCTTAGCCACAAGCCCTTGCACGCCGGAGATATTTGTTAAATTATCCTCCTGAGTATAGCTTCGCTCACATTTATCACATTTCAATAGTTTTGCACCAGTGTGTTTTCGAATATGTGCTATTAAAGTGCTCTTATAACTAAAACATCGCTGACATATACGACACTTATAAGGTTTTTCACCAGTGTGTTTACGAGTATGTGACATTAAACTGTTCCTATAACTAAAAGAGAGTTGACAAATAAGACACTTATAAGGTTTTTCACCAGTGTGTTTACGAATATGTTCCGTTAAACTACTTTTAGTATGAAAACTACGCTGACATACATCACATTGATAAGGTTTTTCACCGGTGTGGTCACGAATATTGTTTTTAAAACTACGCTGACATACATCACACTTAGGTTTATCAGCCATGTGCATACGACTATGTCTTCGAAAACTACCCTTATTATTAAACCTACGCTGACATATATCACACTTGTAAGGTTTTTCACCAGTGTGTATACGTGTATGTATTGCTAAATTACACCTTTCTCGAAAACTATGCTGACATACAGCACACTTATAACGTTTTTCTCCAGTGTGTATACGAATATGTTTGATTAAATTATCCTTAAGACTAAAATTATGCTGACATATATCACACTTAAAAGGTTTATCATTAGCGTGTAAACGAATATGTTTTGTTAAATTACCCTTATCACTGAAACGATGCTGACATATATCACACTTATAAGGTTTTTCACCAGTGTGTATGCGATTATGTAATATTAAATGTCTTTTTTCATTATAACTACGCTCACATACATCGCACTTATAAGGTTTTTCACCGGTGTGAGTACGAATATGTACCTTCAATTGACGCTTATCAATATAACTACGCTGACATACGTCACACTTATAAGGTTTTTCACCAGTGTGTGTACGAACATGATTATCTAACTGAACTTTTTGATTAAAGCTCTGCCGACAAACAGAACACTTAAAGAGTTCAATACCAACGTGTTTACGAATATGTTCTGCTAAAGCAACCTGTTGCTTAAAACCAAGCTGACAAATACTACACTTATATGGTTTATCACCAGTGTGTATACGAAGATGTGTTGTTAAATTACTCTTAGCACGAAAACTACGCTGACATACATTACAACTATAAGGTTTTTCACCAGTGTGTATACGACTATGTTTAGTTAAATGAGGCTTCTGATTGAAGCCACGCTGACATATTTCACACTTATAAGGTTTATCACCAGTGTGTATACGACTGTGTTTTGCTAAACTCCACTTATCACTAAAACAACGTTGACATACTTCACATTCGTAAGGTTTTTCACCAGTGTGTATATTCATATGTTTCTTTAAATGACCCTTCTGGGTGAAATTACGCTGACATACAGGACATTTGAAACTTTTCTTACCATTGTCTATCGGAATAACTTTCGAATCACGGTTTTCTTTTTTTGGTTTGTCGGTTGTTTCTGCTTTTTTTTCTTTCTTGGTTGTTTCTGGAATTTTTTCTTTAAATCTTCGTGTGTCGAGTTTTGGTTTCGTCGCAACGTTTGCCCCTGGAATTATAAATCTGGTACGTATTGTGATTGGAAGAAAACTGGCATGCACCCGAATTATAATAGCGGATTGCATGATTACAGTAGGACCGTAAAGGAGGATATTTATATGATATTGAACAGAAAAGAAGTTCGTTCTTCATTCAATTAAAATTGACCACGTGTAATATTTTACGGATGACCTTTTGAATTGTGATAGACACTATAGCACCTGTACAATAGGCTTGTTTCCTCTCATTGTTACAGTCATACCTCTTAATTATAAACATAACCTTTTGAAATCAGCCGTTCGATGTCAATAGGGCGACCCTCTTGGTCCAGTAATTTTTAGCAATAAATCTAATTATTCGGCACCTAAATTCAAGGTCAGGTATTTGGATGACGGAACCCTAAGAAGTGATGTGGCGTCGAAGTATTCGTCCGCATCACTGTCATCCGGAAACGTGCTTAAAAGACTGGCAGCAATATAGGGACACCTTGTTGACAGAAGTTCAAAAAGAAATACCCAAAATTTACAGTTTCCTCTATCATTGTTACAGGCACCTCTTTTTTTTTTGTGGGTGGGTACTCATCAAATGTTGTCTCCCGCTCTGGGTGGAGCGGAAGGACGTATCAGACTTTTACTGACTAAAACCCACCCGTGTTCCTTCAGTTGCCCATGTGCCAGGGCCACGGTATCTCTTTCAAACAAATCCCGCGACCCTTGCAGACAGGCACCCCTCTAAATTAAGAGGTGATGTAGACACAGTCTTGAAAGATTACTGCTATATGGACTATTTTCATTATTATTAATATCTGGATGACCGAGCTTTGCTCGGTATTTTTTGGTAAATCGTGTTTAAAATAATAAGTTTATGTTCAAGTTGATTGTCGATAAAGTTGGTCATTGAAAACACGAATAAAACGATATTTTATTAAAATGAATCCTAGCTAGATCGATTTATCGCCCCCGAAACTAAGCATACTGACAGGAAATGCCATTTTATTTTATGCTATGTAAAGATTAAGAAAATCGAAAGCATCACAAAGCTGCTTACTCATATATGCATTGTGACAAAATTGGTTTGTTACTTACATAAAATCAAAGTTAAATATAAATTGAATATTAAATTCAAAAATAAGAATAATTCAAATATGTCATACAAGTAAAAGTTTGTTACATGAATGACTAATCCTATATCTTTAAACGAGCAATTCTTGTATATATATATATATATATATATATATATATATAATCTGAATCTCGGAAACGGCTCCAACGATTTTCATGAAATTTAGTATACAGGGGGTTTCGAGGGCGATAAATCGATCTAGCTAGGATTTATTTTTATGAAATGTCGTTTTATTCGTGTTTTCAATGACCAGCTTTATCGATAATCAACTTAAACATAAACTTATTATTTAAAACACAATTTACCAAAAAAATACCGAGCAAAGCTCGGTCAACTGATATTAATATTAATACTATATTTTTAATTTTGATATTGATTTTAATTTTGAATTTTTCATTGTAATCTTGAATATGTTTTTAACTTTGATTTCAAATTTTAGTTTTGGTTCTAATTTTGATTATGATTTGATTTTATTTTACTGTAATTTTTGTATATGGGTACCATGCCTGCAATAAAACACTATTTATTTATTTTATTATTTATAAGACTGCTCCCAAATGACGATATACATTTTTTATTTAAAATTTTGTTTTTTTTTTACATTCTTCTTTGACATACTCTACTCATAATATGACATTATTGGGAACGTGCAAAGTGGGTGGAAGGGGTAATGAAAACGATCGCTGCGCTTGTCGCGGCAGAAATTTGCAACAAAAGGGGTCAGTCAGTAAACAAACAAACTTGTCAAAGTTGTTGTAATTTTTTTGAAAATGGGTCATTATTGTTGTTGTATCGTAGACTGCAAAAATAATAAATGAATAAAAATGTTTGACATACTTTATCTAAATGTTTAGTCATGTTTTTAGGTTAGGAGAGTACTTACGTTTAAACTTGTTTTATAGGGTGTTGAAGTCACCGATGTTTGACGAATGATGGTGGCTCGTATTAAATAACTATTGCCATTAGTTCTCAATTCTTCTATATTCCTTACATGTTCTGCTAACACCAATTTATTTCCTTTTAGCAAAGTTTGGGGCTGGAAACTTATTGTGTGTTTTACACTCTCAAAACCAGTTTTTATAATAACGTCAATTTTTCCATAAACAGTTTTTAACAAATTCCTCTAATAAAAAATTAAATTAAAAATTTAAAAAACCCCCGACACAAAAACCTAATTTACCTTTAAAAAGTAAAAAATAATAAAAAATAACTCGAATCTTAAAGTACCTAAGAAAGTATTAATAATTCAAAAAAAAATACGCCGCGTTGGGGGACCGCTTCAAACCTAACAATTTAATTACCAATAGTCTTATTACCTAACTAAGCAGTCAACGACGTCTGCACTCGCGGAGCGGTCCCCCAACGTGACGTTTTTTTTTTTTGAATTATTAATACATTCTTAGGTCCTTTAAGATTGAGTTATTTTTTATTATTTTTTACTTTTTAAAGGTAAATTAGGTTTTTGTGTCGGGGGTTTTTTAAATTTTAAATTTAATTTTTTATTTTGTACTTTTTATAGGTAGGTATATACTTAATATAATGTAGAATCAAACGAAGCTAAGAACACTTTCGATTAATTCATCAATATTCTCTTTCAGTGCGCTTTCATTTGAGACCCCACTCGAGTATATTTGCTGACATTCGGTTACTCTTCCCCACTTTCCCCCCCACAACTTTTAAACGGCTCAACCGATTTTCATCAAACATGTCTAAGAACACTCGCAGATAAGTCACCTTTAATACGTATATTTTTTTATTGAAATCGCATCATCCGTTCGGGAGCTATGATGCCACAGACAGACAGACAGACAGACACGTCAAACTTATAACACCCCTCTTTTTGCGTCGGGGGTTAAAAATACCACTTATTGGTGCCGATTCCCTTATTCACAAACTAAACTAAATTTAAGTTCAGTGCATCTTTTTCTTTCTATTTCATTAAGGAAAGGACAGAAGATAAATTTTAGTTTAGTCCTGTCAAATTAATCAGCGTTTGACGTAAATTGACGTAATTTTAGTAGGCAAGTTTTTAATCACGTCTAAACTTGTATGGAGTAGTGACAGGCGCTGATTAATTTGACAGGACTAAACTAAAATGTTTCTTTTGTCCTCTTCTTAATGAAATACAAAGAAAAAGATGCACTGAACTTAAATTTAGTTTAGTTTGTGAACAAGGGAATCGGTACCATTGTCTGTCTAAATATATTTTATTTACTCTAATCTATACAAAACCAACAAACTCTTGTTATTACTTTTTTGACATATGCCCCTAAAACTGCGTTTGCAAGATGGCGCTACTATCGTGCACGTTCCGAATATACATACAATTCTAATTTGACCTCGTTATTATTCGTTGTCATAGCAACAATGACATTTGGTTTAAATAGGTTATTATGTTTTATTTATGAAATACTAGGTATCATATATGTAGATTCTTTTATATTTTGTGAATTTGAGAACGTTGTAGACCTTGTAGACTGTAGACAATTTTCTATTTTATTAAGTACCTGGTACTTGTTGACAGTCCTACACTGTACTCCCATACCTAGGTAGAACGGGCTAGTTTCCGCAACTCCACGTCTGAGCGCGTATTATGCGTCCAAAAAAAAACAAAAAACAAAAAAAAAAATCTCCCATACCTATTAACACTGTAATTTAAAACCATTGTAAAAGCCAAGTATTTTTTATAAGTATTTTAAAAAGGTAACCGTGGAGTTTCTTGCCGGCTCTACTCCATAGGAATCAACCTTTTGGAACCGTGCACCTAGCTTCTGACGTTGCATAAGTGCCCTTGTAGGTTTATGTGAAATAAATATGTATATTTTGAATGAATGAATGAATATAATTTATTTCAACCTAGATCATAATTTTTAGAATTTAATTACAATAAATATATGTAAAGAAATAATAATTTCTTTAATTAGTTTATAGCGCATCTCTGTCGGTGGCGAGTGAACTAAGTATTACAATAGATGGCGCTGCTCGCGAGACAACTAGGCGAGTAAAGCAGGTTGGACGTTGACAAATGCTTTCATTGTGACATTTTTAATTTGATTGATTTTATTGTTACAAAATTATAAAAAGGAATTGTTGTTATTTAATAGACTTTTAATGTCGTTTCTTAATTTTTTCAGGTAAGAGAATAATTTAAGTTTAGTCTGTGTTTAGTTTTTGTTGTTTTTAGTTTGTGTATTCGAGTACTAAAATAAAACTTAATTTTTTCAGAGCAACACAATTGTTTATTTAAAACATACAATTCCTGATAAGTTCAGACTTATTGTCTTATATATATTTAAAAATAATTAATTAAATAATAAAATCAAAATTAAAATTAATACAATTAAATTAAAATTAATCAAATAAAATTAAAATTAATACAATTAAATCAAAATTAAAATTATAATTGATTTGATTTGATAAGAACATACATATATTGCACATACCTGATACTATGGGGCGAGCCTTTTCTGCACTAAGTCCAAATTCCTCACAGAAGCGCTGAGCGATGAGCTGAGAAGCGCTGCCGGTATCAAGACGCACTCGAGCCGAGCGAAGTCTTCCCGTGGAGTCTGCGACCTTCATGAGCGCTGTGGAGAGAAGATGGGGGCTGTCCATTAATCACGTGAGGCTCAAAAGCGGGGAGGTGTCCATAAAAAAACACGAAATATCACAAAGGGGGATGGGGGATGTAGTAATATATCACGTGTATTTTTTTCTTTTTATTAGATGATACTTATAATTGTATCTAAAAAAAATAGGTTATTTGTAGGTACTAAAAAATACACGTGATATTGGGGGAGGGGGGGGGGGGGGGTAGTCTTAAACCTCACCATGTATCACCAAGAGGGAACCCCCCTGTTCAAAAATGCTAAAAAAACATCACGTGATTAATGGACGGCCCCATGGAAATTCTGTCAGTCTGAATCTTCACTGACAAAGTGATACGAACCGGTGTTTCTGTCATTTTGTCCATGTGTAGAAGAGAGTTATGATGTGTTATTTAGTTTAAATAAATACATTATAAATCCCTACTAATATTATAAATGTGAATGTAAGTTTGTTACGCTTTCACGCGAAAACTACTTAATCGATCATCATAAAATTTTGTACACATATTCTTAGAGGTATTAAAAGTAATATAGGATACATTTTATGAAAAAAAAAAAAAAAAACTATATTCATTATTAAGTAGCTTCTGCTCGCGACTTCGTCCGCGTCAAATATGTGCTCCCCTGACCCTTCCCGTCGCATCGCAGCCTGCCAGTTCTCGTCCATTTTTTTGTTGCTGCTCCACTCCTTTTCATCGTAGCGTGGTAGCGTATAGCCTTATAGCCTTCCTTAATAAATCGTCCCTTTATTGGTAAAACCGATTATCTACCGAAAACTAAACTTGTGGCAATGATGATATAAAAGTTTGACAGAAAAATTATGTAACTAAATTACATCTATCTTACCTGCAATAATGTAATTATAATGAAAAAATTAATAAAGTATGTTTGTAAATCATAAAAATAGAAGTACTTCATTGATAATGCTTGAAAAAATGCCAAAAACTATCTTCAGGGAGGTCATTTAGTTGGTTTTTCTTGAATAACGACATAAGCATATATATCATTAATTAAATCACTTGGAGCTTATAGGTTCACCGTAACCTTTCGAGTAATATTAAATAATAAGGTACCAAAAACAACTGTAAAAATAACACTCTGAAACATTCTACAAAATGAAATTTTAAAAATGATAACTGGTTTTACTTGAGTAAAATTAAGAATTGTGGTAGACTATCTGCTTAAAAGGTGCTTAAAAGGTTCCTCCAAACATAGGTTACTAGTACTGCAATATGTTCATACAAGGAACTACAGCAGGCCTGGTCATTGTTATTTTTATAGTTACAAAAATACCAAAAAATCATTATTTACATGAAAGTAAAAACTGAATAAAGTAGAAAAATAATTAGAATTCTATATTAGGAAGTAATCAACTTTATTAGTATTTTTTTATTTTTATCTAAGTTTACAAAACAATTTGTGAAAATAATGAATGAATTCAGATTTTCTAAGTACTTATACAAAACAGTTTGTGAAACCATGAAATTAATTCATGTTTTCACAAATTGTTTAGTATACTTAGATAGAAAATCTAAAACTAAAATAATGTATATTTCATGCATCAGCTGATGAGTCCACAGATGACTCGGATTGAGAAGACTCTTCAGAGGCGGCCACATCAGGTACGCGTTCAACGCGATCCCTATCTACAAGCAAACTTCTGTACCATCCATGGTAATTTGGTATAACCCCCTTCTCACATAGATTAATGTGATCTTTTTTTATAGCTTCCGTTATTGGAAGAGGTCTATCATACAATTGTTCTGTCTACAAGCTGTTTTCAAGAGTCATTACGAATCGTCTCGCGCGCAGGTTTGACAACTTCCAGCCTCCCAAACAACCTGGATTCCGTAAAGGCTTTAGCACCGTAGACCACATATTTGCCAAACTTCTTGGCAGTATATGGTTAGGTATAAATGAGACCAAAGATGTAGTATAGTCTGATTATAATTATCCAAAGGTGCAACTTATATACTAACGACTACGTGATGATAACAGATAGTAGAAACATTTAATAGATATTGAACGTGCGATAAAGAACATAAGATTGCGATGTAGATACAGCACAAAGATATTGTACTGTAACAGTACACCCCCCTTTAAAAGAAAAAAAAAGTAAATGTTATGGTAATAGTGTTTACAATATAAATTTGACCTTACTAGTTATTTGCGGATGTATATAAATAATAATGCTATTGTACGCGGTGGAATTTGATGACGCCTGTTGTGGTGTGATTTGCTGACGTCTGTAACCTTGACTTAGCTGTTGCACGAGTGTTTATTATTTTTCCCCGTTAAACTCTTCATCCTTCTGTCCAGTGTTTTCATTATGCCATAAATTAGGATCGCACCGATTGTTAAAATAATCTGTCCCATCGCAACATTTCTTGTCCACCGTAAGTCCTCCTGGACCAGGTTACGGAGTTTGTCCGCTTCGTTTTGATTGAGGCAACTGTCCGTATTGTATGTTACCTGGTCCTTAGAACTTTGATTTCCCATTTTAGATGTCTTGTTGTTACGGGTAGTTGTGAATTAATGGTATACGTTAAGATCTATGTTAATATATATACGAATAACTTGCTTCCATCAGCGATTTTTATAGACGTACTACTGGCTTTACCTTACGTCCCGATCGAGTAGTGTACGTGTGTGAATGTCTGTCGCAATCCCTTGAATCTGGCACGTAGTTTGATTCGTCATTGATCATGAAAGCTGGTTTCAATCTATCAATTGATATCACTGTCTCTTTATCCCTAATTCTAATGCAAAATGTTTTATCTGTTCTACTAATTACTGGGTAGGGTCCTTCATACGGCGGCGTCAGGGCTTTCTTCATTCTATCACACCGAACAAATACGTGTGAGCATTCTTTGAGTTCGGGATGCACAAATATAGCTTGGCTATGGTTTTTTCTTTTCGGAATTGACGTCATTTGTGTGATGTCCTTTTGAATTTGTTTTACAAATTCTTCGTACGTTGACAACTGTGCTGCTGATGACTCAAAAAATCCTCCAGGGAGTCGTATTGGCGTTCCATATGTCATCTCCGCTGAACTATAACCTGTGTCTTCTCGCAAGCTACTCCGCAACCCGAGTAAAACTGTTGGGATTTCTTTTTCTTCTTTCTTTTTCTTTTTTTTTTTTTTTTTTTCTTTCATACGCTGCGGCAGGTTATACAGAAGACCGAAGAGTATAACCTGCCTCTCTGCTTAGCGTTTGTGGATTACGAAAAAGCCTTCGATTCGATCGAGACCTGGGCTGTATTGCAGTCTCTTCAACGGTGCAAGATTGACTATCGGTACATCAAGGTGCTGAAGTGTTTGTATTATAGCGCCACTATGTCAGTCCGGCTCCAGGAAAAAGCCTCGAAACCTATCCTTCTGCAGCGAGGGGTGAGACAGGGAGACGTAAACTCTCCGAAACTGTTCACCGCTGCACTGGAGGATGTCTTCAAGGTTTTGGACTGAAAAGGGGCTGGCATCAACATCAATGGTGAGTACATCACTCATCTTCGATTTGCCGACGATATAGTAGTCATGGCTGAGATTATGGAGGACCTCAGTACAATGCTCGATGACTTTAGTAGAGCTTCCAAAAGAGTGGGTCTTAGAATGAACATGGACAAGACAAAGGTCATGTCCAATGCTCGTGTGATACCCACTCCAATGAAGATTGGAGGCGCTACACTCGGAGTTGTGGAGGAATATGTGTACCTAGGACAGACTGTCCAGTTAGGTAGGTCCAGCTTCGAGAAAGAGGTCAATCGTCGAATCCGACTCGGCTGGGCAGCGTTCGGGAAGCTACGCAATATCTTCTCGTCCCACTTACCACAGTGTCTGAAGACAAAAGTCTTTGACCAGTGTGTGTTGCCAGTGATGACATATGGCACTGAGACGTGGTCGCTCACAATGGGCCTCATAAGAAGGCTCCAAGTCACCCAAAGAGCAATGGAGAGGGCTATGCTTAGAGTTTTCCTACGCGATCGAATCAGAAATGAAGAGATCCGTAGGAGAACCAAGGTTACAAGGGACATAGCCCGACGAATTGCCAAACTTAAGTGGCAGTGGGCAGGGCACATTGCTCGCAGAACGGATGGCCGATGGGGCCGGAAGGTTCTGGAGTGGCGACCACGCACTGGAAGACGGAGCGTTGGAAGGCCTCCCACAAGATGGACCGATGACCTCGTGAAGGCCGCAGGAATGCGTTGGATGCGGGAGGCACAGAACAGGTCGAAGTGGCGGTGCTTGGGGGAGGCCTATGTCCAGCAGTGGACGTCTTTCGGCTGAAATGATGATGATGATGACTAAAAAAAATTTATTTTTGCCTTCTTTTTATAGTTATTTGTTGCAGTTACTCTTAGAATGGCCCAACAGTAATCCCCTAACATGTTTTCATCCCAAAATCCTTTATGTAGTTCTTCAAAAACCTTTAAATCTTGGTGGAAATTTTCCCCTTGTTCGCCACTCATACTTCCTAAGTTTTTAGGGAAAAACCTCAGATGGGAGTGCAGAAAATGAATCTCTAATCACATGTTTACTCTCATCTGTTGAAAATTGTCGTTTGAAGCGAACGAATAAACAATAAACTGTGGTCACCATGTTAGGTTACAAAAAATAATTGACTGCAGAAAGACATTGTGACGTGGTAAAATATTTCTGCTTGCTTTTTTAGTTTAAAGGAAGATAGGTAAATATATTTATGTACCTACATACATTTTTTTGGAGTATAAAAAATGTTATATTTTGTAAACTAGTGATATTTTTCTACTTTATTCAGTTTTTTACTTTCATGTAAATAATGATTTTTTGGTTTTTTGTAATTATAAAAATAACAATGACCAGGCCTGTTGTAGTTCCTTGTATGAACATTTTGCAGATAAAAAAAATAAAAATGTTTATTGCACAACTTATGTACCTATATTACTATTAAAGTGATGTTGAGGAAAAAAACAAATAAAGATGCATAATCTCTTTTAATTGAATTAAAATCTGCACAAGTGCGAAGGATTATGTTCTGTTAAAAGCAAGTAGAACTACTTACTTTCTTTTTAATGTGTAAGATTCTAAGTACTTTCCAAAAATTCAGCAGTATCAGAACCATTTAAAGTATTTTAATTTGTATTAGTACAATGCTACAGTGTGTTCAGAATGTAAGTAAATTGCAACTAAAATAAGATATGAAACGGAATGCGTTTTTGATTGCAAGGCTTCCAAAAAATCGTACAGGTATAAGACTTTAGGTGTTATTGAATGCAGATGTTACTTAAAAGCTTGTAATAGCACCGTTTTCCCCCCGAAGGGTAGAAAACGGATATTTAGGTTCCAGCGTAGCTAGACCCACCTTGAGATTACCCCTTGGATTTTCGTATGTGACAACACTAAATTCCTATCCTACCTACACCCCGCGCGCGGTCTCCCCCCTACAGTACGCGCGCCGCCATGTTGCGCCGGGCGGTCGCTTCGCTTGTTCTTCAGTACTCTCTCAAGCCGGCAAGGCCTAAAGCGGTGGGTCTAGCTACGCTGGAACCTAAATATCCGTTTTCTACCCTTCGGGGGGAAAACGGTGCTATTTAGGTGTCCGAGCTACGCTAGACCCACCTTGAGATGTGTTTATTTTCTGCCGGCGCTACATGACGTGCTGTGATCGGATAATACATTGAGAAGCATTTGAGATGTTGTTCAATGATTGAATATGTTCTGATGTTTTGGTTAGGTTGATTAATGTAACGAAGTTTCTAATTTTGTAAACATTTATTTTTGAGATCAAAGAAACTATAACATAACTTTTCTTCTTAATATATAGCTTTTCTTCTAGCTTTTTAATGATTACTTACATTCATGAAAGGAAAAATCACACTGGTGAAAATAAATCAGTAATATTTGCACCGCCTGAATCTCTATTTTGATTGGTTACCTCTTTAAAGTAATATTTAAGGAATGTGTCTCTACTTCTCCAATTACCTCTTTTTAATACTTCGTCAATGTTAATATTTCTGTTAACCCACATGTCAGAGTTTACTGCAGCTCTAAAACTGCCGGGGGAGCCTTGAATTTTGGCTTCTCGGAAAAGAGTCCTTATCCATCCAGCGATAGTTGTTCGAGAAGCCGCATTCACTTTTCCCCTAGTTGTAATAAACAGGCTGTTTAAGTTTTGTCTAGCTCTCCTTCGCTCATGTGATATACTAATTAGTTTTTGAATCCATAGGACAGGGTTTAGTCTTTCCGGGCCATCATTTGATAAGCGCCACCCAGATTGTCGGTGTGTTGCCGAGTCAGTTTTAGATCCAAATCTGGGCCAGAATATCATATGATCGCCATTATTTTCGAGAAATTCCGGGCTTATGTCCAATAAAGTGAGGTCATGTACCCTTCTTCCCGTGCACAGTAATAAAAGTGCCGTAACATGACGCGATATTTGAAATATGCTATCAACATCGATGTAATAATGTTGTAGATATTCAATTAAACTGCCAGCCTCCCAAGTGGAAGGTTTGCGAGGTGGAGGTTTTGTTATGGCTATAGCCTTCATTATTTGCTTAACTAATGGGTGACTGGCTAGGACTTCGGATTTCTCAGGGTTTGCAAAAGTGGCCACTACAGACTTGTGTACGGCTATAGTGCTAGGTGCCAATTTAACATCACTGTGTAAGTAGCAAATGAATTTTGAGAGGTCATCAGGCTCGGGGTTATCAATTTGGCACTTTCCTCTGGACCATAAACGCCACCTTTTCCAGGCGGTCTTATATGTCTTCAAAGTTGATTTGCGCCATGCGGACTCTAAGAGTATTTTGTTTTCTTCATGCCAGGTTTTAACTAAACTGGTCCAGCCTGAACCCTCCATACCTGCAAAAATAGTTTTTCTACGTCTGGTGGAGGTTTCCCCGTTTTCAGGTCCGTAAGGTGTTGACGCAAGTTGTGGATAACAAATGGGGGACTTAGTGCCCGCTGTTTCAATTCCGCTTTCCAAAAGGTCTTTTTCCAATTCGGTACTACGAATAAGTATATTCCCGTGCTCTTTTCCAAGTGTCGTAAAACTCGTGGTATCAGTGAAGGCGGGGGAAAGAGCCAGCCGAGGTCGTAATGCCATGTTTTGCTGAAGGCGTTCACAAATGCACATACTTGATCTCGTGCGTCTTCGCTCACATATCGTTTTACAACCGCTGAGTGAGAGCTCGCGAAGAGGTCTATTGACGGTGTGCCCCATTTGTTGAATATGATTTGTGTTAGTTGCTTCGACAGTGTCCATTCTGGCGACTGGCGGAATCTCGAGAGGCTGTCGGCTAGTAGGTTGTATCTTCCTGGCAAGTAGCGAACTACAAGGTATATTTGATGTCGATGTGCTATTTCCAGTATGTCTGTCGTCAACTGTAGTAACTTTAAGGACTTTTTCCCCCCTTCTTTGGTGATGTATGCTGCCACAGATCTGTTGTCCGTTTGAGCTAAGACTGTTTGACATCTGTAAAGATGTGCCACTTTTTGAAGAACCATCTTTAGTGTCCATAGCTCTTTTCGGTTGCTGTGCCACGGTTGTTGATCGATGGTCCAGGTGCCGCTTAAGCTCCTGTCGTTTACTGTGGCACCCCATCCTTGATCTGATGCATCGGTTGTAACAAATACTGTGGGATCTCTGTGGTGAATCGGTGATGTCTGATCGACATGATCTAACCACCACTGAAGCTCCTTCACGACACATTTTGGAAGGCTGACCTTCTTGTTTCTGTCGTCCTTTGGGAGTAAATTTGCTTGTCTTTGGATTAGCCTGCAATGAAGTCTTCCCAAGGGAACAACAAATGATGCAAAGCTGATGTTTCCTAGAATAATTTTTGCTTTTTGCCACGTCCACCAGTTTTTCTTTAGTGTTTCTTCTACTAGTATTATAATTTTTTTGTGTTTTTGGCTTTGGGAGGCATTTGAGGTTTTGTTTTGTCTTCCATATTATTCCTAAATATTCTATTACTCTTGTTGGATTTGTGATCGACTTTGTTAGGTTGACACACCATCCCAGGTCTACTAGACATCGCAGTACCTGTTGCGTCTGTTGTAACAAAACATGCTGATTCGTGTGCATTATTAAAAAGTCGTCTAGGTACACAATAATTCTGATGCCTCCTTTCCTGAAATAATTAGCCAACCAATTAGAAATATTTGCAAATGTGTATGGGGCAGTGGCCAGCCCAAAAGGCAAGCATGTCATTTCGTAAATATTGTTCTCATAAGCAAAAGCTAGGAATCTGCGGTGTGTATTGGCAATAGGAATGTGAAAATATGCTTGTGACAAATCTAACTTTGTCATGAAATCTGACGTATTCAAACAAAAAGGTATTTTGAAATGGGTAACCAGCCGAAATTTTGGAGGTCGCAAATAGTAGTTTAAATTTCTTAAATCAAATATAGGGCGGTTGGATCCATCAGATTTCTGACGCAGAAACAAAGGCGATAAAAAGCCTGATTTGTGGCAACACTTTTGGGCGGCGCCTGAATCCAACATGTTGGCTATCTCTTGTGACATCTCTTTGGAAGTTTTTATTTGATAACGTTGGCAGGTCTTTTTGCTAAATCTGTATGATGGTGGAGTGCTCACAAATGGTATCCGATAGCCTGATAATATTGATAAAATATTCTTCGGTGCCCCTAGTGTTTTCCAAACGTGAAGTTTTTTACTAACCTGCCCTGCACGAAATTTAGAACTTCTTGTTCCTATTTCGTTTAGTGGGGGCACGTTTCGTTTGAAATCGAGGCCTTTCCGGCTTTCGATTAGCCGAGTTTTTACCATGATAGTTCTGTTGCGATCTTTCTCTGATTTCTGTCGTTGTCGCAGGTAGTGTTCGTCTATCTCTAAACGTCGAACGATTCGCGGACGTTGAAGCAGGTGTGATTTTCCGAAACTTGCCGGGAAAAAACTTAAAAATGCCTCCTTGTTCTTTTACCAGTTCAGATAGTTGAGGTTCAGCGAATAAATGGCTTTCTGACGGAGGTATTGAATGAAGTAATTCACTAATAATTTTATTTTGCGGTTTATATATGGCTCTTCTTTGCTGGATTACCTCCGAGCGTTTGCCACAAGTGTATTGTAGGAGCGAATCCGAAACTTTACGAAACGATGAGTCTGGCTCTAGGAATTTCTTGCTTATATATGCCTGAACTGAGGTAGGAGCGTCTTGATAAATATCTTGGAATGTTCGACGTTGTTGTAACAGGCCATGTGTTATCGCGCCAAGACATAGGTCCATTTTTTCAAGTACTGAAACCAGCTGCCAAGGTGGAGTTACTGTAGCAAGGTTGCTGTTGACTTTCAGTGCTGTGAAAGCTGGTGATGCTTGAAACGTCTTCTGTACTTCAGCGTAACGTATGTTTTGCCAACTTTCTGAATTGAATCTTTGGCATTCAATCCCTTGTTTCACGAACATTTCGTCAGCTTTTGTAACCTTGGCTTCGGTTTCTTTTGTTCCCGGGGTGAAATCCTGCAGGGGTTCCTTGGTGATGTCCAGTTTGTCTGCATCAGCATGCACCAATGGATCGCTGATAATAGGTGGCGCATTCCAGTTATCTTCTGGCGCTGAGGATTCTTCTTCCTCGCTATAATTGGAGTGCAGACTTGGGGACAATAGGCCCTGAGCTGAACCCAGGGAGTGGGCTTGATTTTCCCGATTGATCATCAGTCTGACGTTTTCATTCGTGGTCTGTGCTAATGTGCAAAGTTTTTCCAGTATTAGGTTTTGTTGTGCCATGAAGTCACTCATCCTTGGTTCTTTAGCAACAGTAGCAGGCGCATCTGGACTGTGGGCTCTTTTAGAGGCCCGCGAGCTGCTTGAGGTGGAGGCGATCTCTGTAATGTGCGTACCTTCTGCTTTCAGTATTTCAGAAGCCTCGTGTCTTGAAACGAGCTCAGCCTTAATCATGTTAATCGTCTCCGAAAAGTGGTTGTAAGCTTGAACCGGGTGTATTTTTGCCATTATTGCCAATGGAGTATAAATTAATGCGCGACCCAATGGCCAGGTTACCAATATTCTTTTTATCTTCTTATAGCGTCGTTCACTAAGTGTACTTTCTGGGCTGTGGGCCTTTGCAAGTCTGACTGTTGGAATTGCAAAGCGTAGTCTGCATTCTGTATCCGAGGAGATTGCTTCCCCGAAGAGGTCTTTATAAGAGGTTGTGTTGATGACCCAGGCCCTCCATTGGTCTGGGTACACCTCATCCAAGAGGTTTACAATCTTACAACAAATACAAATACAAAATACAAAATAGTTTATTTCTTTAACAAATACATGGCACTGAATTTGTGATTGGAGCCTCCTTTTAAGCTAATAAAGCCTGTAGTAGAAGGCTCCGCTCTTCCATAACAAAAGAAATAATTAATACAAAAACATTTATCTAGAATCTAAGTTTAAGTTCCTAAGTTTCTAAGTTTAATCATTTTGTGTGTGTGTTTGTGCGTGTGTGTGTTTGTGTGTTATGTAACGTGTTTCAAAAGCGCTTCTGTTTCCTCATAAGTAAGTTGTTTGATCCATTCAACTATTGACTTTTTGCAATCATAGTATTTCTTGTTATATACATATATTTCTTTATTTATTTTATTATATAGTTGAGCCGACCGTGTATTATACTGAATGGATGCAAATGTGGTTTTTGTACAGGGGATTTGTGAAATCGTATAGTTTCTTCTCTTAGAGAGTTTAGATGCATCGTAGGGCAGGGACTTATGTTTTTTTAATACTGTCTGTATAATATATAATTTTCTTACAGAGAGTAGGCTACTGATTTGATAAATACTCTCTGTAGTACAATCTTATCAAAGAAGCTTTCTTCTTTTGCCGGTGGTCTCCACTCGGTAAGCGTGCCCAGTGTAGTTTGCTCCATCTGGAAGCAATGCAGTGTGTGAGTTTACGTAATTATGTTGTGCTGGTGTAATGTACGCAGCTGACATTTAACAGTTGGTAGTCTGTTATGCACGATACAAGTCATCCGCCTGGCAGACGACGTGTCGTCTGCTGATGAACATACGACGTCGTGCGCTCAGCCGACCGTCATCTGCTGATGAGCAGACGACGTCGTGCGCTCAGCCGACCGTCGGCTGCAGAACGGAAATGCAATAAATACGATAAACTCAGGGCTTTCCATAGTAATGTTTGCATATTTACAAGCAAGACACAGGGCTTTCCTGTTTATTAGTTTGTGTAGAATTGCATGTGTGCACACTTGGCCAACTGTCGGCTTCAATATTAATAGATGCAATACGTAAGTACGATAAGTTAAGGGCTCTCCTTAATAACGTGCCTACATTTGTAAACAATAACAGGGCTTTCCTGTTTAATACTTTACGGGACATTTATAATAAGAGGACGCATAATAGAAGTTTGTACCTCTATAGGCGTTCAGTGTCCCGTAACGTGTAATTTCTATAAAAAAAAAAAAAAAAACAAAATAATTCTTAATTGGATAGGACTTACCTTTAATTAGATATAAAACAGAAGTGCACTAAGTTAATATCACTAACACTGTTTCTAGTTTCGATACAAAGTTATCACTTCGAAAATCCAAGACGTACTGAAGAACAAGCGAAGCGACCGCCCGGCGCAACATGGCGGCGCGCGTACTGTAGGGGGGAGACCGCGCGCGGGGTGTAGGTAGGATAGGAATTTAGTGTTGTCACATACGAAAATCCAAGGGGTAATCTCAAGGTGGGTCTAGCGTAGCTCGGACACCTAAATATAATTGTTTTTTTGCCTATCTATCATGAAAACTATGCATCGTATCGAAATATCGGTTTTACCAGTAGATAGAGCTCAAAAAGTTGAGTAGCTTGGTGTAAATAACTCATTTTTGAAAAAAAGTGCAGATAATCGGTTTTACCAATAAAGGGACGAAATAGACTACCCAACTCAAAAAGAATTTTTCAATTCGAACCAGTAGTTCCTGAGATTAGCGCGTTCCACCCCGCATTTTAGGGAAGTGGGGGGTTAGAAAGAGACAAAAAGTAGCCTATGTCACTCTCCATCCCTTCAACTATCTCCACTTAAAAAATCACGTCAATTCGTCGCTCTGTTTTGCCGTGAAAGACGGACAAGCGGACAAACACACTTTCCCATTTATAATATTAGTATGGATTTTAACGCTTTTGAAGCTGCGGGCAAAAGCTAGTGTAATTATATATTTAGGGGCTTGTGGCTACATAAGAACAGCCGTTCTTTCCTCAAAAGACCATTTCAGACACCAATCCACATGGTCTTCACATGATGTGACCAATATTATGTCTGGACTTTAAGAAACTGTGACCTCTGAGTTTGTTTCGGCCTTTCTTCTTAGAGTACTCAGATAGGAAACGCCGACCTCATCTAGTTTTAAAAATATGAGTGACGTATAAAACTGTTTATACAAACCTACTTACAAAAATAAAATCATAAGTGATACTTACTTGTCCTCGCCTTGGCTTCTTCTTTGGTCTTAGGTGGAGCTTGTTTCTTTTCCATTTTAATTTTAAGCTCTGTGGCCTTCTAAATATGATTTAGAACCGTGTGGTCTACTAAATCTCTACTATTGTCAATATCTGCTAAATCTAAACTATAGTCTAAATTTTTCGGTTTAGCTCTGTAATTAAAAGAAAAAGTCATTAATCGTAATATTTATAGCGTACACAATAATAATAAATACTACACGTAATATTTACTACAGCTACGGCTCCGTGTAGTATCGGACGTAAAGAATAGCACAATCTTATTTCATCCCGTGGGTGTCGTAAGAGGCGACTAAGGGACTTACTAGAGAATGGGCAGCAGCGTTCTCTATCCCACCATTACCACCACCTCCACCTTCTAAATACCACCATTCTGCGATCGCCAACCTGCCTGCCAAACGTGGCGGTCATAATTAAAGTTACATAATTTTGTTCTTAAAAACATACCATAAATTTGATGTTCCTCCTTTGGCCCAATAATATTACCAAATCCCTCACAAACAGCTGGTAACATTTCTTCTGAAAGCAGTGTTTTCTCTGTACATCCGCATTATACTGAAATTAGAAATTATGAGAACATAAATGACTGTTGCAGAATACCTCACCTCATAATCTTCATTCACTATATGTAATATTTCATTTCATTTATTCATTTAGACCAGAGGGGTAATAACGTATGTTTATACCGTGTGTAAAGAATAGCACCATCCCATTTCTTCCCGTGGGTATCGTAAGAGGCGAATAAGGGACTTACTAGAGAATGGGCAGCAGCGTTCTCTATGCATTTTACCACCATACTGCGATCGCCAACCCCAGGTGGGTTGACTGCTACTAAGGTGATTATGGTAAGCACCCCCCTTTTTTGGGGGAGGCCTATGTCCAGCAGTGGACGTCTTTCGGCTGCAATGATGATGATGATGATGTTGTTGTCGATGATGATGATGATATAGTTGATCATGATGATGATGTTGTTGTTGTTGATGATGTTGCTGTTGATGATGATGTTGTCGTTGTTGTTGATGATGATAATGATGTTGTTGTTGATGATGATGATATTGTTGTTGATGATGGTGATGATGATGGTGGTACATATGGACATAACATACTTTTGGTAGGAATGGATTTCATTCTGACAGTTCAACATCATTCATTGCATTATTTACATTTTTGACCACACCAATTTTTATAACATATGAAGTAATGAATTAGAAATAATCTGCAAAATGATTCAGATTCTGATTAATAGTGCATTACACAACGAGGGTGTTTTTCTTCAGTTGTCAGACATTTTCTCAGTAATCTGTAGAATTATTTTAGTTAAGGGTAGCAGATGAAACAAGCAAGAATTGGCCTTCATTTATTTTATTTATTTAAGTAGTCAATTATGAACGAACTAATTTCAGGTGTTGCGTTTATTGTTTTATACCTTCTATATCCCTTGGTAGTTTTAAAAGAGTGTGAGAGCATGAGAGAAGAGAGAGGAGAGAGTATGAGAGTGTGAGTTGAGCAGTAGTGACCTAGTGGTAACGGTCGCGACTTAAGAGTAGTAGGTTGTGAGTTCGAACCCAAGCAGGCTTTACTTTGTTTAAATTATTTCACCACCACTGCTCTCAAAACGGTGAACTAAAAACATCGGGAGGTGATGGTTTCCTTACGATGTTTTCCTTCACCGTGTCTTAGAAGCAAAAATTCGAAGACATCTACCAACCTGCACTGGGCCCGCGTGCTGGATTAGGGCCCAACCCCTCTCATAGAGAAGAGGTCTGTGTACCAACTGTGGGAACATTATACGCTGCTGAGTTTTAAAAGCAGTTTCAAGCATTACTTTATAAATTTCAAATACATAAATTATAATCTTAATTTATTTTGAGATAATCAATAATAATATTATAAGGCTGCAGAGTTTGTTTGTATGTTTGTTAGGTTGAAAGCGTTCATCTCAGGAACTACTGGTCCGAATTGAAAAATTCTTTTTGATATAGGTAGCCTACTTATCGAGGCATAACATCACGCTACGACCAATAGGAGCGGAGCAGCAATGAAAAATACTCGAAAACTGGCAGGCAATTCGATGCGAAGGGAAGGGTCAAGGGAGCAAAAATTTGTCGTGGACGAAGTCGCGGGCATAAGCTAGTATAATATATTTGTAAAATTACTTAATTAACTTCTCGAATACATACCATTAGTTTGACTTTCCTCTTTTGGTTCAATAATATCACCGACTCCCTCACAAACAGCTGGTATCACTTCCAAGAACAATGTTTTCTCTTTACATCCACATTATACTGAAAATAGAAATATGACAATAAATGGCTATGAAAACTCAGACCAGGAGACATAATCAACTTCTGGAGAGAGGTGGACTGCTTGGAATAAACATCGACGGCTGCCATGGTCTGTGCACAATGGTCCAAAGGACGAAGTGCGGAAACCAAACCTCTATAACATGGAACATCATCATCAGCCTATATTGTTCCCACTGCTGGGACACAGGCCTCCTCTCGGTGAGAGGGAGTGGGCCGTAATCCACTACGCATGTTGGTAGATGTCCCATGTCTTGTTGAATTTTTGTCTCATGGACATAAGGTCGCTATTAGTCCTCCCAGAGCGTACCCTTCCACGTTCCACTAACATTTGGGTTGATTTACCTTTTGTAAGCCGTCCTGCTTTCATCCTCTCAACATGACCAAACCATTGAAGCAAACTCTTTTATTTTTTTTATCTATACTTAATATCAGGGATGTTAGGGAGCTCCGTAACCGTAACCGAAACTATCGGATATCCGATATAAAAACTTATCCGTAACCGTAACCGAATCCGAAATAAAAGTTTCGGATAATATCGGATTTGTTATTACATTTTATTTTAGGTAGATTAGATAACACTCAATATATATTTATAATCATTTTTATTTTAAATAGCTGTAATAATTACTCACAGACTGATTGTAATTCCTACCAAATGGTGACATATAAATAAAACCATTTTATTAGCTATTTGTATTCTACTTTTGAAATTCCTTAAAAGTTTAATATCCGTAACCGAAATTATCTGAAACTAATGGATAATCCGAAATAATTTCATATCCGTATCCGTATCCGGTATAATAATTATTCCTACATCCGTATCCAATCCGTATCCGAAATTTCATATCCATAACATCCCTACTTAATATTATAAAGCTGAAGAGTTTGTTTGATTGATTGAACACGGTAATCTCAGGAACTACGAGTCCAAATTGAAAAATTATTTTTGTGTTGAGTAGCCTATTTATCGAGGAAGGCTATATAACATCACGCTATGACCAAGAGGTGCAGAGCAGTAATGAAAAATGTTGCAAAAACATAGAAAATCACATGGTAAGTGATTTGACGCGACGGGAAGGGTTGGGGGAACAAGAAATTTAACGCGGACTAAGTCGCGGGCAGAAGCTAATACTTAATAAATTTAATCTAATATTTTCTTTATTTCTAATACTTAAAAAGTTTACAAATTATTAGTAAAATAATATGTTTTCTTCTAACAAACAAAAGCAAACTTACAAATCCTCAATGAGAACACTAAATATACAACATAATATTATTTAAGGTAGAACTGCATCATTTCAAAACAGAACAACATGTACGTATTGAGCTGCAATCAATTTAAACCTTGCATTGTTTACTCGCGTCGGTACCACTTACCAATTGTCATCAATTACGCCCATCAAGCGAACGCACTTTAAGAGATTGCGCCCTGGATTCAACGTTGCAACGAATGACGCAGCTTACAGTAAATACTGGACATTAACATTGACGAAAAAATAAAAAAATACGAAAGAGTTTAAAGCCGGTCTTACACACGAAAGTTTATTAATATGACAAGATAATATTCTACGAACCTTTTAGCGAATTTAAGTTTTGTAAACACTTCCTTTGTTTATCACAGTGTGACGGCAAAACCCGGAGAAAGCCACAGAAAGTCCCAACAGTCTAGGCAATTGGTAGTAATTAGTTTATTTCCGCAACATCCGGACCCTGCGACTGACCAGCTATTGATAATATTGATTTATTCAGTAACTTGACAGTTGAAGCAGTGTTTCCCATTTTCTACGTATATAAATCGGTAGTTAAAGTTTATTTCGATCTCAGAACTTTCTATCGTAACGTTAAACCCTTTGGTATTAATGTTTGGTTGCGCTAAATTGATTGATTAGTTAATTAATTAATAACTCAACAGTTACAGCTGGTTACAGCGGTGTTGCCAAACAACGCAGATTAATGCTATCAAAACAAACATACCCACAGAGCACATAGACTATCTTAAGTACATACCAAACAAAAAATCAGTGCATTTCAACCACGGAAAATCAGTATTAAAGCAACAGTGATTTCAAAACGATAATTCTACTAAAATCAATGAAGTATAAAAGGTAGAAAATCCGAAAATGTTAACAACAATTACTAATTTATTGAATTAAAATAAATGATAACTACTTTTTCATTTATTTTGCACTAAAGATTTTAACGTACTTAGTTTAAAAAAATATTGCGAAATAAATGAAATACGAATACGAAAAATGATAAGATAAAATTAATGAATTTTATAGGAAAAATAAATAGTAACGGTTAAAAATTAGAATCGGTATAACGGTTGGTTAATAATATCAGTTTCTGACAGAAACTGGTATATAACCGGTTTCTATTAAAAACTGATATTATTATCCAACCGTTACAAATCAGTATTTACTATTTACTGAATCATTAATACAACCCGCTCAAGTTCATATAGTTTCATTAAATTACTTTGCTAAGAAAAAGTTATTCAATTGAATTAAATGAACTCAAAGGGCTATATTGATGATTTTAATGAATAAATTACAAATGTGTAAGCCACAACTCATGAATAAAGGGGTTCGCAATAGAAAACTAAACACAATGTTCAAAGAACAAGATAAAAAAAAACATATTTTACAATAATTCTAACACACAGTTAGCACTAAAATAATAAGTCCTGTACTTACTCGCCGAGATTTATATTACATCAATTTCTTGCGCTGATAATGAGCGTTCACGGCTCGGCGTCTTGAACATGAAGGCCGGCCATCTGTCATCGGTCCGTTGGGTCCCGACCCCGTAGAGAATGACAGTCAATGTCAAAATTAACGAATAATTGACTGAGTGAGTATTATTCGATTCAATGTAATCGACTAATACTCACGTCATACCAGATAGAAGCTAAGGCTGTCTTCCGAATTAGAAAATATCGCTCACGGCGCCCGCGGCGCGGCGCGGCGCTCATATCAATAAATTGGCGACGAATTATGTGTGACGACGAGAATTCAAAAAGGTATCCAACGCATTTATATTTCATACTTCAACATATCAATCGGCCTATACAGGTAGGTAGGTAATACTACTAATATTTTTACATAAATTAAAACTAGGCTAGAAGATTTATTAATTTAAAAAAAAATGTGATTCAGGACGTTAAGTAATGAGAATGATGTCAATTTTCTTGTCACAACCTTGGTCACAATTGTTGTTTTTTTTTAAAGTAGTTACAGTTTACTTTAAACTTTATCGCTATGTAGCTTGTGAAGGAACGTGTGATTATTTACGCTGTCACTTTCCATTACGCCACGGAAATACAAAGTACGGGCGGGCAGCCGGAGAGCAATTGCATGGAATCAGCATGTAAGTTAGTGTCACTAATGAGTGATGATAAATCTATGTTTGATATAAGCCCGCGCCCGCTACCATGTTGGTCTAAATACACGTAATGCAAAGGATTTAGTTTATTAATTCATAAAGTTTTGGTTTCCTACGAGAGCGGTTCCGATAATTAATACGGACTCATGAAATCTATCCGGATCGGATTTGATCTACTAACTCACCGCAAGCCTGTTCAAAAGCAGTATCCATACATCCAGGTTATCAGAGTTAGACAAGGGTGTGAAACTGTACGACTTATTTAGACAAGCCGGCAACGCCACGGCAATAGCCCGGTTCTTGTCCGATTTTCAGTAGGCGCGGCACCAGTCCGGCTTTTATCTCTTTGCCTAGCCTTCCATCCCATTTCATTTGAGGTCGTTTTTCCTCGTAATTTTTCGCCAGATGTTTCGGTTTTGGTTCTGCTTTTATATTAGTTGAAAATTCTTGTATATTTTTAGGAAAAATATTATATTTATATATATTTTCTTTAAATATATCTTTATATATAAAAATCTTGTGTCACGATGTATGTTGCCAATAAACTCCAAAACTACATAACAGATTGTTACCAAAGTTCTTAATTATTTGTAATTTGGTCCAACTTAAAAGATAGGATAGTTTTTATCTCAATTGTTGATCTCAATATTAGATTTTTTTTTATAGTACGCACGACTACAGCTCAAGCTATACATTTCCAGTATAAACTGACATCTGATTGTACGAAAAGCCTATACAATGTGAGGTCAGCTAAAACTGGAAATAATATAGCTTGACCTATAGGTCAAGGCTGGCTGGGTTGGCTATAACCGTGTGTAGTATGTGCGTATTCATTGGTTAATTCCAAGAATCCCTAATCGGTGGCGGTGTAAGTTAATTCATCGTATCGTTTGACACCAAAGTTGCGTAGACATCCACCGGATGGCGTTTTTTTTTTTCTAGATAACCTTTGCATAATATAAACCCGTTGAATGCCGCTAATTAGAGACACAATTAAAAACCATTGTGTCTATACCAAATGTGGTATCTCAGGGACTTAGAGGTTAAAGTCGCTTGCTGCGTCTGTACGCTTAGAATTAGATCTTTTAAACTACGCAACGGATTTTAATGCGTTTTTCATCAATAGACAGAGTGATTTAGAGGAAGGTTTAAAAGTAGTTTGTTACATACATATTATAGTAGAGAAAAGCTGAGAAATTCAAACATTTCTAATGTGATGTCGTAACAAACATATTTTTTGTGCGCTTAAATCGCAAACGCTGGCTTAACCTTACGAGATAGATCAAATTAATGTACCACGGAATTATATATTTTAAAAATATCGATGAAAATATCCATGATAGTCTGTTTATTTCCTAAGGATACCCTAGAAAAACCACTTTTATCTGTTATATATTACAAAAAAAAATCTGGGTCATTAACCAAGCTATTTTAAACAATACCGTATCGTTCTTTATCCAATTAAATACACAAGATACGTTGTACATTTCATGTCAATCAAAATTGCACTTTGCAGCATATCATTAAAGTTAATATTTTAGAAGATATCAGAGATGATATAAAATAGACGCAGAGCGGCTAGCGGGCCGTCCGTCCGTCCCGGTTGGTAGCGGTAGGTTAGTGCAGGATTAGTAGGATTGTAATTCATATTACTTTGACTTCATATTAAATGCGAATATCATGTGTGTTCGAAGTACTCAAAATAAACCTATCCATTGTATTATTCCAAGTAAGAGACCGCGAAATAAAGCTTAGATGTTTAGATTTTTGGATGGATTTGGATTTTTGGTTATCCTGGATACTTATCATATAGGATACTTTATCCCGGTAATAGGTTCCTGGGTGATATTTTCCGACAGCTTTACGAGTGAAGACACTGGCCAAAGTACCATTCCTATAAGTATGTTCGATTTGGTGTCTGGTAAATAATTGTCTGTGTAGGTAGAATAGGAGCGTTAAGAAAAACTAGGAAGACTTATATTTAATTCAATCCAGCTCTGTGTCGCAGTCTTCTTACTTTGAATACTATTAGTTTTATTAAGTACATCAAACACACATGATACTCTGATAAAGAATAAGTAGAGAAGTAGTATGAAGTAGTACTTAAGAAGTAATATGAATTATAAACGTACTTAGATACTCCTAATTATTATAAATTTGAACATTTGTATGATTGGATGTTTGTTTCTCAACCCCGTACCTAACGGTATATCTATACTCTATACAAATAAATAAAATTGGAGAGTCGGTTTTTAATATTAAAATAACCGCTTTTTACTAAGTGTATATGGTTGTATATACAGTACATACCTATACCAAAACAACATTTTTTACAATTTTTGTCTGTCTGTCTGTCTGTCTACTGTCTGTCTGCCTGTCTGTTTGTTCCGGCTAATCTCTGAAATGGCTGGACCGATTTTGACGGAACTTTTATTGGCAAGTAGCTGATTTAATAAGGAGTAACTTAAGCTACTTTTATTTTAGAAAAAAATCTTTTATTTTAGCAAAATACCTGCGTTAATTTCCGACATCCACGCGGGCGAAGCCGCGGGCAAAAGCTAGTATTATAATATTTATATGTGCAGTTAGTAAACCAATTTTTAATGGAAACTAATAAGTAGCGATAACCATCTATGTATTTCATTGCGCAGTTTAGAACAACACCACGGTCATACAGCCAAGGTGCTTACCTACTCTCGATTTTAATTCCGATCGATTGACATTGGAATTTTTACGTTCCGTATTCTTGAGTTAGACTCTAGCGCCAAAATGTGTGTCCATTTTGGAGAACTTAAGTGGAATCGAGATCGGGCGTTGTTGTTGTTCCAATGTTGACACTCTTGTTTTCAAGAGTACGAATCACGTGTATGCAAAATTATAGCATAGGAATCGTATTGGCTTTAGATTGGAATTAAAATTAGGTTGAAGAGTAAGCCCCCAGATTTGAAAAGTTTAAAATATTTTTTTAAATATAAATATATATGTACTCTTTGACATTATAATAACAATTATTTTATATGGAAAGTAATTGATTCTTCTTTTTAAATTACTGCATAGGTAACTTCCGGTATTTAGTTGTAAATCGATGATGCCATACAAAATCTGTATACAAGAAGAAATTTGAATTTCCCGGGTAACCTTAGTAGGATGTACTAATTGTAAGATTTCCCGCGAAATTCAAATTTCTCCATATATTTTATATACACAAAAAAAAACTGGCACTTTAGTTTTTTTTTAATGTGGGGAGAACCCGTGGCCCTGGACGCTGTGGACATGATTATAATATAAAGGCTACTACACACAATGCCGGCGGCAATGCCGCCGGGTTTATGCCGAGCGGCTATGCCGCCGGCAATACAAGCCGCCGCCGGGCACAAGCCGCGCAAAGCCACCAAGCATCATTCCGGTTGTGAACAACAAACAAACCGCACACCGCTACCACTCGAATGCCAGGAACGAACTGACACCGGCAAGCCGCGTAACCCGCTGGCACACCCCGGCGGCCATGCCGGCGGCTCCTTTGTGTGGCAAAGCCGGCGGCTTTGAATGCAGCCGGGTACACGGCAGCTTGGCCAGCGGCTTGCCCGGCGGCCCTGCCACCGGCACTGTGTGTAGGAGCCTTTAGGTCTTTACCTATGAAATTGCCGTTCTGCAGTACTGGCCATTTCAAATCAAAATAATTTTTGTTTGTCTAAGAATTCTAATTTCAAATTACTTTTATTTTAAAAACATGGAATTCTTTTTCCAAAAGTAGTCATTTGTTTATTGATTAGTGTTACATTTTCATCGCATTTCAATCTTTTTCGTCATCATGGATACGTTAAAAATTCGAGTAATTATGGAATATGAGTACCGTCGTGGCAGCAACGCGGCACAAGCGGCACGCAACATCAACGACGTTTACGTAGCTAACACTACAAACCAACGCATCACCTGTTATTGGTTTGCTCGCTTCCGTTCTGGAAATTTCGACCTGAAAAATGAACCTCGCGGTCGTCCGAAGACTTTGGTCGACAATAACGAATTAAAGGCGATTGTGGAAGCTGATGATACACAATCTACGGCTGAATTAGCAGCAGCTTTCGACGTTAGCGTCAAAACAATATTGGTCCATTTGCGTCAAATTGGCAAGGTAAAAAAGCTTGACAAATGGGTGCCCCACGAACTCAATGATCGGCAGCGCGAAGTACGCGTCGAGACGTGCCTTGCACTGCTCAACAGACACACAAATGAAGGAATTTTGAACCGCATTGTTACCTGCGATGAAAAATGGATTCTGTTTGATAACCGCAATCGCTCAGCAAGTTGGTTGGATCCTGGTTCAGCACCTAAACAATGCCCTAAACGAAAACTTACCCCTAGAAAAGTGATGGTCACTGTTTGGTGGTCTAGCGCCGGTGTGATTCATCACAGCTACTTACCAAACGGGGTGAGCATTACTGCAGATGTGTACTGTGAAGAACTGAACTCAATGATGGAGAAGCTGGCACATCTCCACCCAGCATTGGTCAATCGCTCGTCTCCCCCACAGCAGACGGTCTCCAAGTTGCAAGAACTGGGGTTGGAAGCTCTCCGTCATCCGCCCTACTCACCAGACCTTGCGCCTACAGACTACTACTTTTTCCAGAATTTGGATAACTTCATGGCGGGGAAAAAATTGAATACCCGAGAGGCAGTACAAAATGCCTTTGAAGAATTTGTTGCCTCTCGTCCAGCTGATTTTTTTAAGAAGGGCATCAATAAACTGCCACTGCGTTGGCAAAGATGCATTGATTGCATGGGTGATTATTTCGATGAATACAAATAAAAAATACATGAAAAAAATTTGTTTAATTTTTTTCATACAAAACGGCATTTTCGTAGGTAAAGGCCTATTATAAGAATTGATTTAATTTAAAACCAACTTCTGCCCCAGATTTCGTTCGCGTGAAATTTTAGCCCCCGACCCGTCGGTCGTCGCCCACCCGTGCTTTTATTTAACAGCGTAAAAGAAGTAATACATAAAAGTTCTTTCCGACTTTTTTTGCATTTTGGTCGGCTCCTAAGGGTCGTAGAGTGAGGGATGTTAGAAGGGAGTCAATAGCGGACTCCCGGCCACCGTAGGCGCGAGCTTGCGGGCGGCGAGCAATGGGTAGCTCGCCGCCCGGTAAGGACCAGGCTCGGGTCGACGGCGCGCAGTGTTCCACGCGCGCCTCAAAGAGATGTCAGCAGCAGTGTAGGGGTCTACTAGGACCGATGCCTGCCGGGGTCGCGTGATTGTTCGAAAGAGATACCGTGACCCTGGCACATGGGCAACTGATGGAACACGGGTGGGTTTTAGTCAGTAAAAGTCTGACACGCCCTCCCGCTCCGCCCAGAGCGGGAGAAGTCATTTGATGATTTCCCATCCTGAAAAAAAAAAAAAAAAAGGGATGTTAGAAAGCGTATAACCTTCGTCAAGAATTGGAATATAACTTGCAAAAAGATTTTTTTCAAATCTCCAGCAATTACTTCCTACACACAAAGTCACAAAATTTATCTCTTTATATACTGGATATTATTATTAATCTACAGCAGCCTATATTGTTCCCACTGCTGGGACACAGGCCTCCTCTCGGTGAGAGGGAGTGGGCCGTAATCCACCACGCGGGCCCAGTGCGGGTTGGTAGATGTCACATATCTTCGAATTGTTGGTTCTAAGACATGCCGGTTTCCTCACGATGTTTTCCTTCACCGTTTTGAGAGCAGTGGTAATGAAATTATTTACTCAAAGTAAAGCGCCTGCCTGGGTTCGAACCCACGGCCTAAAACTCGTAAGTCGAGGCCAATACCACTGGGCCACCACTGCTCTCTCTGCTCTTATTATTAATAGAGCAGACGATAAATAAAAAAAAATGTTCGACCTGGGGTTCGAACCCAGGACTTGACGTTTAGCAGTCGTGTTTGCACACAAAATGATGAATCTATACTATATTACTATATATTACTATATCTTATCTTATTATTTATATAAAAATCTTGTGTCACGATGTATGTTGCCAATAAACTCCAAAATTACTGAACCGATTTCAATCAAATTTCACATGTACCCGTATTTTGGTCTAACTTACTGGATAGGATAGTTATCATCTTAATTATTCGCTTATGTCGTGAATTTAAACGAATAAAATGTATCAATTCATTGTTTCTTAAGCATTTACCGCCATCTATGAGAACTTCCTAAAACTAAATATAGTTTTATGGAATTCTCATAGATGGCAGAGTACGTTGATTCATCAATAAAATTCTTCAATATTGTTTGACATCTAGGTTACAAATACACCCAATAGATGGCGCTGTGTTCTGTTTCTTAGAATGTAAACGTAATTATTTATGTTCACGATATAACCGTATTATTTTAATGGTTAGTGACTGATATTTTTATAATTATCAAAGTCAAAGTCAAAGTATCTTTATTGTGGGCATATGTAAGTTACAGGTCTTAACAATATATTAAAGTATCAATATGTCCTGCCTTATAGGCATACAATAATTATGTAGGTAGATATGGCATAAAAAATTTGGAATTATTATAGATGGTAAGTTATTATAAATGTAAAAGTACAGTGAAACTATCACATGGTCAATACTAATGCATGTCAAATACGGTGAATCTAATCCCATCAAAAACATAAATGTGAAATGAGAGCCAAGTTCAATATTATGACATATGCCTTGGTTGTTGACTTCAACGACAAAAGAAGTGAGATCTAAATGGGTGCCAAGTTCAATGGTCAGTCCTGACTTGGCTAGTTCTCATATAAGTACGAATGTTCGATGGCTAGTTTCTACCAGCAAACCAAATTTTCGGAATAAGAAAATAAGAACCGACAAGTAACAGGTTTAAAACTTGCTAAGGCTATAATATAATTCGTATATGAAAACTAGCCAAGTCAGGATTAACCATTGAACTTGGCACCCATTTAGATCTCACTTCTTTTGTCGTTGAATTCAACAACCAAGGCATATGTCATAATATTGAACTTGGCTCTCATTTCACATTTATGTTTTTGATGGGATATCTTTTCTTTTTGTACATAAATTATAAGTAGGTACGTATTTATAACAAATTTATAACAAAATTAATACCAAATCGTTTTTGTTATAAGTTTTCCTAATAGAATCAATTAAGTGAAAAATTATAATAAAATGATAAGAATTTACCAGTTTCTGATTTATTCCTTTATATTCACCTAATTACCGACCTGCGTGCCAAATTTTAACTTTCTAGGTCATCTGGAACTGGGTTAGAGTTTTGATCTATAGGTCAGTCAGTGATAAAAATGATGATTTTTGGACGTTAATATCTAAATAACCGTTTGAGATATGTTTATGAAATTTGGAGCACATATGTATCTTGCAAGTCTCATTATAAGAACCAAATTTGACACGTTTATATGAAATAGTTTTTGAGTTATGAGGGGGTCAAAAGTGGCACCAAATGGTTTGTGTAATATTACACACGGTGCTGCTCGCCAGTTCTGTTACTTGAACATGGCTTGACACGCTGCCGCGTGTCTAGATACATGGTCAATACTTATATATGTCAAAATACAGTGGAACTAATAAATGGTCAACAATTCAGGAAATCTTGGATCGTGTAGAATGCTTTATCAATTAAAAATGTTCGTAATTTATTTTTAAATATTGAAAGTTCCTTAGTGTCAAGAATGCTAATAGATATTTTGTTGTATATTTTAGATGCAATGCCAAAGAAGCCTTTGTTAAATAGAGCCGTTTTATGTGGCACATTAGAAATTTTTAACATATGCCTTTTCGATTTAAGTTTATCAAATAGATTTTCATTTGTTTTTATAAATACAGCTACTTCATTAATGTAAATTGCAGGGAAGGTCAATATTTTTAATTCTTTGAAATATGGTTTACATGAATCTGGAACACGGATACGAACCATCGCACGTACACATCTTTTTTGCGCTTTGAACACTAAATCCCTGTTAGTTGTTTGATTTTCATTGCTGTAAATATTTTAACGATAGTTTAGTATACCTGTAGTAATTATAATAAGCACCCCACGCATTTTGTACGACAATATGAATTTTTCAATTGAGTACTCCAGTTCTATTTTCAATTTAGCTAATTCGATTTTACCGGAAGGGTTTTATTTCCTCAGTTGCGATTAGAGAAATAAAATATGGCGGTACGAAGTTCGCCGGGTCAGCTATTAGTATTATATTTTATCAAGTTCTTGAAACATCGTAAGGAAACCGGCATGTCCTAGAACCAAAAATTTGAAGACATGTGACATCTACGAACCCGCACTGGGCCCGTGTGGTATATTACGGCCCACTCCCTGTCACCGGGAGGAGGCCTGTGTCCCAGCAGTGGGAACAATATAGGCTGATTATGATGATCAAGCTCTTCTAAGTGAAGGGACAGTTGAGCTGCTGAAGAGTTTGTTGCGTCAGTTTTTCTTCCCAACTTGCCGGGGGACTGTCTTCTTCCCAACCAAAGCACTAGGAAGTGGTGAAGGGTGGGCATTTTGGGAACTGTCTTATGTAATTTTGTCATTCGAAAAGTGCTGACTCCAATCTGCAGTCCAATCTACGGAACAATGATCGCTTCGGAAAGCCTCTGATGCTCCCAGGAAGCTTCTGCACTTTTAGGCGGAGCTAGACTGGCTTTGTTAGCCAGAATAAAATAAATGTAAAAAAACCCTCATTCGGGGACCCACCCGAATGAGGGTCTAAGTGCGAAAAAGGGAGTCCCATCATAATCGAAAGGGAGATAAAATCATGTTCAAAGTTTCCGTTACATAGGCACATCTATACTTAATATTATAAAGCTGAAGAGTTTATCGAAGCGCTAATCTCAGGAACTAATGGTCCGAATTGAAAAAATATTTTTGTGTTGGGTAGCCTATTTATCGAGGAAGGCTATAGGCTATATAACATCACGCTACGGTTCAAAAGAAGCGGAGCAGCAAACGAAAAATGGACTAAAACTGGCAGGCGATTCGTTGCGACGGGAAGGAGAGCGAAAATTTGACGCGGACGAAGTCGCGGGCAAAAGCTAGTATATATATATATATATATATATATATATATATATATATATTATATATAATATTATAAAGCTGAAGAGTTTGTTTGTTTGTTTGTTTGATTGAACGCGCTAATCTCAGGAACTACTGGTCCGAATTGAAAAATTATTTTTGTGTTGGGTAGCCCATTTATTGAGAAAGGCTATAGGCTATATAACATCACGCTACAACTAAGAAGATCGGAGCAGTAATGAAAAATGTTGCAAAAACGGGGAAAATCGCACGGGTAGGCGATTCGACGCAATGGGAAGGGTCGGGGGAACAAGAAATTTAACGCGGATGAAGTCGTGGGCAGAAGCTAGTTATTAATAGAGCAGACGATAAATAAATAAAAAATAGCTCAACCTGGGGTTCGAACCCAGGACTTGACGTTTAGCAGTCGTGTTTGCACACAAAACGATGAATATCGAATATAATAATAATATACCTATGGAAATAAATTATGGGAGGTGCAGAACGGGCTTGTCAGTAATGTTTTCTTTATTGCTAGCTGTAAGTTACGGGTATCCAAGTATGTTTTTGTTTGTTTTTTTATACGATGTAAAACCATAAATAAATTTTAGTCATCTGGCCAGCGCCTGTTCTGGACATCAACATAATCATCATTATCATCTTTTCGGCCAAAAGACGTCCACTGCTGGACACATGCCTCCCCCAATATGGGGACCATATTCGCCACGCTTGGCAGGCGGGTTGGCGATCGCAGTACGGTGGTAAAATGCATAGAGAACGCTGCTGCCCATTCACTAATAAGTCCCTTTTTTTGTGGGTGGAAATCTTCAAATGACGTCTCATGCTTTGGGTGGAGCGGAAGGGCTTGTCAGACTTTTACTGACTAAAACCCACCCGTGTTCCTTCAGTAGCCCATATGCCAGAGCCACGGTATCACTTTCGAATAAGTCTCGCGACCCTGGCAGGCATTGGTCCTAGCTGACCCCTTCAGTACTGCTGACATCTCTTTGAGGCGCGCGTGGAACACTACGCGCCGTCGACCCGAGCCTGGTCCTTACCGGGCGGCGAGCTACCCATTGCTCGCCACCGGCAAGCCCGCGCCTACGGTGGCCGGGAATCCGCAATCGAACAAGTAAGTCCCTTTAGTGTCGCCTCTTACGACCGCTACGGGAAGAAATAGGATTTAAAATTGTCACTCTGTAGTCTGTCATTAATTTTTTTAGTACCTAGGATGATAAAGTAGGTGTCTCTTTTCTGTAGATACACAAACAGGTATATAAAAAAAAAAAACAATAACAATTATGAGGAATCAATCTTTATTCTCTATTTAAATAACCTTATATGAGAACGCTATGCATACATTATGACATATTTAAAAAAAAACAGCACTTTACTGAATTGATATTTCATACACACATTGACTAGCACAATAAATACACATTTTGGAAAAAAAAACAGAATTATTTTTTTGTGTCTTTTATCTTATTTATATGATCTTCTACGGGTAAGCCATACAAATATTATAGATATGATAACATCTCATTAAAAATGCACTATACGGCATTAATAATTCATACACAAGTTGACTAGAGAAAATCATATTTGTATGGAAATATAACATACAGACTGCTTTTGCTTATTATCCTAGAGTATTCATTTGAATAATTATTTATATCTTAAATATCTTTAAGCCTCCTACAAACCGGCGCGACGCGGCAACGCGACGCGACACTCGTAGAACATTTTTTATGTGAACTTCATGGAAATTGTTCTACAAGAATCGCGTCGCGCTGTCGCGTCGCGCCGGTCTGAATAAGCCTTTAAACGAGCAATTCTTGTAGGTATATTATATATATAATCTGAATCTCGGAAACGGCTCCAACGATTTTCATGAAATTTAGCATACAGGGGGTTTCGGGGGCGATAAATCGATCTAGCTAGGATTCATTTTTATAAAATGTTGTTTTATTCATTTTTTCAATGACCAACTTTATCGATAATCAACTTGAATATAAACTTATTATTTTAAACACAATTTACCAAAACATACCGAGCAAAGCTCGGTCATCCAGATATTAATCAATTAAATAAGCACTTTACGGCATCGACAAATTCATACAAAATATGACTAGCACAATAAACATTTTCATGGAAAAATACCACGCAGAATGTATGTTTTTTTGCCATTTATCCTAGAGTATTCATTTGAATAATTAGTAATAAACTTTTATACGGGAACGCCATCCATAAATTATAAGTATTTCAAGATATCACAACCAAATAAGTACTTTACGGCTTTGATAATTCATACACAATGACTAGCACAAAAAAATATCTTTGAGAAAAAAAAAAGAAAGTAAAATGCACTTTCTTTATCTTTTACTCTACAGAACACATCTTGAATCATTATTTATATAATATTCCACGGGTACGCCATACATACATCGTGATTATCAGAAAAAAATAAGCACTTTACAGCACTGATATTACATACACAAATTAACTAGCACAATATTTTTTTTTATAACAAGCTAAATGCGATTTTTTCTTTGTCTTTTATCGTTGGAGTACTTATTATAATCACTATTTTTATAATCTTCTACGGGTATGCCATACATACATTACGAGTATCACAATAAAATAAGCACTTAACGGTATTGATATTTCATACACAAATAAAATTTTTTTTTTGGAAAAAACACAAGCAAAATGATTTTTTTTTGTCTTTTATACTGGAGTACCGATCTATAATTATGATTATAATCATTATTTATATAAAGTTATACGGGAACGCCGTAGATACATTATAAGTATTTTAAGATATCACAATAAACTAAGCACTTAATGGCATTGATAATTCATACACAATGACTAGCACAAAAAATAAGTTTGAGAAAAAAAAAGTAAAATGCACTTTATTTGTCAAAAGACAAGAGTAAAATATCTAAGAGTACTCATCTTGAATAATTATTTACATAATATTTTATATACAACATTAATTTTTGTTTATGCGAAACCCGAAACACGGGTCTAGTATTTTTATGTAAAGAATCTATGAAAACAATTTCAAAACTGTATCATTAATAATCACAAAGTTATAAGCTTGATAAGTTACCTGGTTGTCCACGCAAAAACATATGCAGATCACCACAAACAGCTAGTGTACGTACCATCTCCGTGTAATGGACGTTTGAATACGAGAAAGACATGATAATTTTAAAATCGAAACAAAACACTAAGGCCCGCGACTTGGAAGCGTAATTAAATATTTTTGGTAAAAAATATAACATGGTGTAAAAATTATTGGAATCGATTCAGTTACTGATTCTGAACAAACTATATTCAGGTTTCGCATATACTAAAAATAATCTTGTATACGCCATACATATATTAAGAGTATTTCAAGATATCACAATAAGTAAACACTTTACAATATTGATATTTCAGACACCATTTGACTAGCAAAAAAAGAGTACCTACTCATCCTGAATAATTATTTATATAATATTCTACAGAAAAATAAGGACTTTGACTAGCACAATTAATATTTTTGAAAAAAAAAATACAAGGAAAATGCATTTTTTTTCGTTTTTTATACTGGAGTACCTATGTATAATCATTATTTATACAACGTTCTACGGGAACACCATACATAAATTATAAGTATTTTAAGATATCACAACAAAATAAGCACATTACGGCATTGATAATTCATATGACTAGCACAATATTTTTGGTGAAAAAAACAAAATGTATTTTTTTTTCTATTATCGTAGAGTAACTATCTTTAATCATTATTTATAAAATACGGTTACGCCATACATACATTGTAAGCATTATATCACAAAAAAATAAGCACTTTACAGCACTGATATTTCATACACAAATTGAACAATAAATATTTTTGTAAAAAAAGCAAAAATGCACTTATTTGTCTATTATCCTAGAGTACATATCTTTAATAATTATAAAATACGGATGCGCCATAAATAATGCGAGCATATCACAATAAAATAAGCACTTTACAAGCACTGATATTAAATACTTAAATTGACTAGAACAATAAATATTTATATGGAAAAATAACAACCGGTATGAATGTTTTTTTTTTATTTGTCTTTTATCCTAATCATCTTGAATCATTATTTATAATTATAATCTTCTACTTCGTGTGCATTACTGACATCATAATATGGATGACGGTCTAAATATATACATATATTTTTTTATAAATGTGTTACTAACATGGCATATAAGTAGTGTGTATTACTAACATCATTATACAGATTATGGTCAGAATTAAAGTATTGTTTTATTATTTTTTTACATTTGTTACTAACATTGTATATCATTGTGTGTATTACTAACATCATATACGGATTATGTCAGAATTAAGTGTTTTTTTACTACTTTTGTTACCAACATAGCATATAAGTAGTGTGTATTACTAACATACCTACGATAATAATTTGCTGCAGTTCAAGAATCATTGTTTTAAAATGGTCCATCAAGAGCGGCAATATCAACAGGTCGTAACAGATTTGAAGGAAAATTAAGTTCTCATTGACCGTGATTTCTCGGAGCGTTATTAGGCCAAATTGGCTAATGATTTAATTAGTTAATGGGTATACGAGTATTGCCACTAGTGCCGGTGCCCGGAAACAAAGAGACGAAACTTATGTTCAAAGGCAAGAGATTGTCAAAGCCTTTTCACCAGTGTGTACAAGAATATGATTTGTAAATTTACCTTTTTGACTATACGGATATTTCATTTTAAACGATTTGTATCAGTGTCTATACGGATATGTAAAGTTAAATTACTCTTTCTACTGAAACAACGGAAATATAAGGTTTATATACAGTGTTTATACAAATGCTTTGTCAAAGTACTCTTCTGAGTATAAGAACGACCACAAATATCACATTTATATGTTCGTTCACCAGTGTGTGTTAAGAAATGTTGATATAAATGACCCGCTTGTTGAAAACTCAAGTCGCATATTTCACATTTATGAAGATTTTTCCCACTGTGTTTCCGTTGATGTTTATTTAAATTGCCCTTTTCACGAAAACTAAGGTGACATACTTTGCATTTATAAGGTTTTTCACCAGTGTGTTTACGAACGTGTTTAGTTAAATTAGACTTTAGCCTAAAAGTACACTGACATATATCACAGGTATAAGGTTTAATACCTTTGTGTAAATTAAGATGTCTGGTTAAATCACTTTTACGGGAAAAACCGAGCGCACATACCTCACAGTCATAAGGTTCTTCACCGGTGTGTATTCGATAATGGCTTGTCAAATCACCTTTTTGGCGAAAACCACGGTCACATACATCACATCTGTACCACCTTATATCAGAATGTATACTTATATGATTGTTTAAACTACCCTTATCACTAAAATCACGTCCACATACATCACATTTATACGGTTTTTCACCAGTGTGTGACCGCATATGATTTGTTAAGTTACTGTTTTGAATAAAACCTTTGCCGCACACCTCACACTTGTAAGGTTTTTCACCAGTGTGTATACGAATGTGGTTTTTCAAATTGCCCTTTTCAGTAAAAGCACGATGACATACAAAGCACTTGAAAGGTTTTTCACCAGTGTGTTTACGCAGATGCAATGTCAAATTACCCCTTTTACTAAAAGTGCGTTCACAAATTTCACACTTGTGTTTTTCACCTGTTGGTAGACGAGGGTGTCGTACTATTTCTTCATCCATTTTTTTTTTTTACTTGATGAAAATTACACAACTCAGTTTCAGTGGGTTTTTTAAATAAGTTTTTAATTTGTACGTACGTTTTTGAGTGTACCGGCTAATTTTCGTTTCAGATTATTCTTTTTTCGTTTGCTCAGCTGTTATTGCATCTTCTAGTACTGCTTCACAACGGTCACCCCTGTTTTTATAAATCTGATGTTTATAATGTTGGAAGAGGAACGACATTCACATGAATCAAAATAAATGCGGACACAGCACATTAGGACCAAAAAGAAGGAATTTTTGGTTACATTGAATAATACAAAACACCAGAGAAATGACAACCAAAATTGTATTAACAAGAATACATGGTCTTTTCAAAATATTTATATCATCATCATCATTTCAGCCGAATCACTGAAAAGATGTCCACTGCTGGACATAGGCCTCCCTCAATTTAGCGGGCTTTGCCATAATCGCCACGCTTGGCAGGCGGGTTGTCGATCGCAGTATGGTGGTAAAATGTATAGAGAACGCTGCTGCCCATTCTTTAGTATGTCCCTTAGTCGCTTTTTACGACACACAAGGGAAGAAATGTGATGGTGCTATTCATTACGTCCGGCACCATATGAATATACGATCAAATTATAAACAAAGCCTGTTTAAGGGAATCAGAAAACATTTACTTGTATTCTGCAGAAACTACGGAACGCCACCTATAACTCCTTTTATTTACCTCGTTTAGGTTCATACAATTGGTCATACAAACACGCCGGTTGCGATTACTACGCACCCGACCTTTCTGAAGAACATCATCAAATAAGGTCACTTGACAGGATTTTTTTTTAACCAGTGTGCAATTTTTTTTTTGTTGGTGGTTCAGTATCATTAATATTAACACATTTCAACGATTTATTCAATACTTTTTATCCGACCTTAAATCAGTAAACTGTGGACAACCTACATATTTCGTAATATGATATCGACCATCGGAATAGGTCAGTAACCGCGCGCGCGTAGGTACTTCGAACTTCTTAGAATTTTGACCAATCGAACAGCTGGTAGGTACTTGTAACTACGCGCGGTCGTTCACCTTCGCCGCCGCGCGCAAGTTACCATAAAAACCAGTTTCAAAATAAACATTTTTCGTTAACGATAACTTTATTTTTTGTACTAAAATATATCAAAATAAAAATTGCATGGTTATTGTAACTCGTTTAAGTTTAATTTGTTAAAATTAGCGCACTGGTTAGAAACTTATCCTGTATTTAATAAATATTCATAGTGATGTTCAGAGTATAGCCGTGGTCGTATGCTAGCTACTCTAAACTGCAGCTTAGCTCAGAAACTCGCTGTCTTGAAAGCTGTTATTTAGCATGGAAATACATATAAGCCACGAAGGAAAATAAAATCGTGAAAAAAAATTAAGATACACCCTCTACACTTAAAGTAAGGATTGTGTTTCATCTTGTCTATACCATGGTGTGGGATGTCCTTGGATAGGTCTTATAAAATATTGCGGTTTTGTGGAGACATCCGTTTGTGAAATATTAAGTGCTATTTTTAACCCTCGACGCAAAAAAGTATGTGTGTCTGTCTGTGGCACAGTAGCTTTTAAAGGGTGAACCGATTAACGTGCGGTTTTTATTTATTTAAAGCCTACTTACTTAGCTTTGTAGCGCTGGTTCCTAGACATGTTTTATCAAAATCGATTCAGCCGTTTCGATACGACGATCCTTTAACCAAAATATTACCTACAACTTCTTACTAATAAAATAAATAAATAAAATAAACAAAATGAAATAAAATGCACAAAATTAAATTAATAAAATACATTATTATAATAAAATTTTAAATATATGAAGTACAAGCAGCCGACATACCTGTGCAAGAAACTGAGCTGGCTCGCTAGCAGAAGAGGACGCGGGAGCAGACAGTGCTCGCACAACTCTCCACTCAGTCGCACCAGACAGCCGCTTTCAGGGGAAGTTGTAGACACGCCACATCAACATGCTGAAACAATATTCCCTCGCCGATAAGAAATATTAAATGTCTTAGCGTTCGACTGCTACAGTTTCTTATAGGTTTGCAGAAAATGTGGGTATGTCTGTTATTATCTTCCCCAGTCAATCTGTCTAAGCATAACTCATGGTCGCAAACCTGTGACAAAGGGGTACTCAGAAATTTAACAGTTTTTGATCTTTTGTTGAACAAAATAAGTAATAATGCAGAAGTTGTTTACGTATTTTTTTCTTATTGTTAATATAATTTAGTCTAGAACAATAGTTTATTGTATACACTATAATTATAATATGATTATTCATTTATACATAATCAGAGATGGGATATTCAGATGTATTTTTACCTAAACCTATTTTATTTCTAAATAAAAAAGCAAGTTCTTAAAAAAGAAATTCTAAAAAAATCCACGGATGATCAGAATACAGGAGTTAAATATCTAATTGGGTGTATAGTTAAAGGATTTCAAAAAAAAAAAAAATTCTTTTATAATCCCGGGATTTCAGGAACCAGTGATGGGATATTCGGATGTTAATTTACCTAAAGCTATTTTTTAACTATAAAAATTAAAAAAAAAAAACAGGGTTCATCAGAACACTGGAGATGCATAACTAGTTGGGTGTGTAGTGTGGCGACTTCTAAAAAATATTTATTTCTATTAAAACCCCAGGATGCTTGGACAGCCTAACAATTCAGACGCATATTTACTTAAAATTGATGTATATCTCTCAAAGTAAATATGTGTATGTATTTTTTCGATACAAAACTATAATAGCTATCATCTCAAGGCAAATGGATGATTAATTCCTGACGCTGTTTCTCTTCACCAATGTAAAAATTTCCATTTTTCCCTAAGGGGCCGTTCAAGTATTACGTAGGCACTATAGGGGGCGGGGGGTCTTTGATTTGCTTATTTTTTATGACATGGGGGGTGGGGGAGTCTAGATGGTGATTACGTAAGCAATAGTTATTCACTTTTTTACACTTATGGCAACCGACACATTGTCTTTGTGTGAAAATGTAACGCATTTTCAGGGATTCCCACAAATAATGTAGACGTTTAGGCTTAGAACCGAGTAGGGAAATTACCTACCGCGCTCTGTTCTTCATTCTCCCGCCCTTATTCCAATTTATTTGCGGTCGGCGCAACATGTCTTTTTCTTCCACACTTCTCTATCAGTCGTCATCTCAAAAGTCACTCCCTTTCTATCCATATCATAATTAACACAGTTCATCCAGCGTTTCTTTGGTCTCCCTCTATCTTAAAGCCATTGACATTCATACTCAATATTTTCCTCACAACATTTTTCTCATTCCTCCGTATCACGTGATCAGATACCATACCATGACAATCGATTACCACACAAATTTTCAATTACTGGTGTCACTTTCAGACTTCATCTTATGTCCTCATTTTTTATTGCACCTATCCATTCGTGTAACACCACACATCCCTCTTAACATTCTCATCTCAGCTGCATGTAATTGCCTTTCATTCATCCCTTTTAAGGCCCAACATTCTGACCCTTACAAGACAGCAGGTCTGACCATGGTTTTATATATCATCCCCTTAAGTTTAAGGGGGATGTGAGAGTCGCAGATTGTTCCTGTGACCTGCCGCCATTTCATCCATCCAGTGTTTAGTCTGTGCTTAACCGTCCGATCTACTTCGCCATCGCTTTGCACGAGTGAACCGAGATACTGAAAGTCGGAGCAGACCGAGAGAAGCACACCATCAAGCGCTATGGCTCGGAGAGACCGCCGAAATCGCAGAACATATATACGGTTCTGGTTCTGTTGATTTTCAAGCCAACATTCTCCAGCTTCTTTTGCTACTTCTCCAATCTGCTCTGAATCTCGCGACACATCTTCACCGACAAGAACAATGTCATCGGCAAACAGCATGCACCAGGGTGCCTCTTCCTGTATGTCCGATGTCAGAGCGTCCATGATCAACAGGAAGAGGTAAGGACTCAGAGTCGATCCCTGGTACAGCCACATTGAATACCGACGTATTGCCAGCAGCCGACCGGACGTAGGTACGAGTTGACTGTACATAGCACGAATTAACTCTACATGCTTCCCAGGCAACCCTTTCTCTTTCAGAGCCCACCACATCACATCCCGAGGTACCCTATCATACGCTTTCTCCAGATCAATGAACATCATCTGCAAGACTTTGCGTGCACGTCTGTACTTCTCGCACAATTGCCAGAGTGCAAAAGTGCCGTCCATTGTTCCTCGCCCTGGCATTAACTCAAACTGATTCGGGGTAATCTCACTCTCCTCTCGCAGTCTTTTCTCTATTACTTTTTCCCATACCTTCATACTATGTGACATGAGCTTTATCCCTCGATAGTTGTTGCAGTCCTGTACATGACCTTTATTCTTAAAGATGGGCACTAGCGAACTATTGCACCATTCTTGTGGGATCCCTCCTTCATGCAACAACTTATTGAAGAATTATGTCAGCCACGTGCATCCATCTTCTTTTAAACACTTCCATACTTCTACGGGTACTACGGGTATATTTTTTATTACCGCGCTCTATTCACTTGACTAAATTTCTTCCGTCAACCTATTGTTTCGTTTCTATTGACGATTTGACGTATTTTAAATCTTATATCTTTAAACGAGTAATTCTTGTATATATATATATATATAATCTGAATCTCGGAAACGGCTCCAACGATTTTCATGAAATTTAGTATACAGGGGGTTTTGGGGGCGATAAATCGATCTAGCTAGGATTAATTTTCATAAAATGTCGTTTTATTCATGTTTTCAATGACCAACTTTACCGACAATCAACTTGAGCATAAACTTATTATTCTAAACACAATTTACCAAAACATACCGAGCAAAGCTCGGTCATCCAGATATTGAATATTATATGCGTTAAAGTCCCCTATCCTAAATCAATTTTTTTTATTTCTAGAATTATAACTGCTGCTCACGAATCAATAAAAAAAACAGAGTACATTAAAAGAAAAATGCATATAACAATGTTTACGTAAGCATGGGGAGGGGGGTAAGAGCTTTGCTTACTTTTGATGACAAGGGGGATGGGGGAGTAAAAAATTGTAATAAATGTGCTTACGTAATACTTGAACGGCCCCTAAGGGCGTTCGTTGCCTTTTTTTATTTTTTTTTATTCAGGATGGGAAATCATCAAATGACTTCGCCCGCTCTGGGCGGAGCGGGAGGGCGTGTCAGACTTTTACTGACTAAAACCCACCCGTGTTCCATCAGTTGCCCATGTGCCAGGGTCACGGTATCTCTTTCGAACAATCACGCGACCCCGGCAGGCATCGGTCCTAGTAGACCCCTTCACTGCTGCTGACATCTCTTTGAGGCGCGCGTGGAAACACTACGCGCCGTTGACCCGAGCTTGGTCCTTACCGGGCGGCGAGCTACCCATTGCCCGCCGCCCGCAAGCTCGCGCCTACGGTGGCCGGGAGTCCGCAATCGACTCCCGACGCCCAGGGCGTCTCCTCCTGCGGCGGCTAGGGACGCGAGGGCGACTGCCACTCCCTCACGCGCCCCGCCTCCTCCTTCGCGAGCATTACTGCTTCGCAGAAGGAGGTGACGGCTTCCCATTCCCTCTCGCTCCGTACCATGGCTCGCACCAGGGCCGGACGCGAGAGGTCGCCGCCGCCGATCGCCTCCACGAGGACACGGCGGTGCTCCGCCCAGGCAGGGCACACGCGTTCGTTGCCTCACCCGGTTTCTATGACAAAATCGAGAAAATTAATTATTTGCGAAAAAGCCATTCTTTTTTAAATTATATTAGCCGACACTCCAATCCAAAATTCGATTTTGAGTAATAGTTTATGCACTTTACCTCGGTTCTCCTGTCATTGATGTAATACGCGAATGTACAAACTGTTACTTTAAAAGCGAATACTCCTGGTGAGGAAGTGCTATACAACTTAATTATTTAATAACTCCCATCACACCATTTTCCTTCATTTGAATACCGGAATAATATTAGCGGTTCACTTTTATTTCGATCACAGAACGCACCTTTATACCGGACGCTGTGCCTCAAGGATTGTTGAGAGTATTGATTTTTCAGTAACTTAACAGTTGGAGCAATGTTGCCAACCCTAATAAACTTAAAAACCGCAAATCGACCATAAAACATCAATAATTATCGAATGAAATTTAATTTGTTTGTTGACTATTATTTAATTTAAACCACTATAGTAAAATACGCAGTATCGTGTACCGCCGTGTATTCATGTACACCGGGAATACATAACTGTAACATAACGAGCCGAGTGTATAACATGAAAGCGCCTACTAACAATTATTTATAAAAAAAAAAAACGGGAGTCCTGTATAATCAAGTATTCCAAATAGTCAACACATCAATGAACAAGAAAATTTCCAATACAAAACTTTACTGTGCTCTCTCAAATTTAAGTAGTAGAGTGAAATTATAGAAGTATACCAACATATTTAATTTCAACTTTGCAACCTTGCGACAAACCACCGTGTATATTCGTTATGATTTGAAGATATCATCGTGTACCTAACTATATTTTTTTCTGTATGTTTTTCTTTTTATAGGTATTGTTACTGTGTTCATTTAAATTCATGTTATTTGTTATCATTTAATTATGCTTTTGTATGCTGTGTTAATACTCTTTTATGTGAATTCAATAAATGTTTTATGCGTCTACTGTTTGTTAGAGTAAAGTATCCCCCCCAATACAACCAGTTAGATGGTATTTTTTTTTTGGATATATGAAAAAATCACAGTATTAATATGTAAGAATGATCACAACTGAGTAATTTTAACAAGTTAATGAGTAATAGTCGACCAACTTATATTTTTAGATGGAATATTTGATACAAAATGTTCTTTAAACAATTTTAAATTAAACAGCTCCAGTAAGTAATTAATAATACTTGTGTTCGGGTAGTCTCGCTCCTTCCCAGGATGTTAAACAAAATGTAGACTAAATAAAACAAAAAAAAAAAAAAAAAAAAAAATTAAAAATTGTACCGTGTGGTGCCGGACGTAAAGAATAACACCACCCCATTTCTTCCCGTGGGTGTCGTAAAAGGCGACTAAGGGACTTACTAGAGAATGGCAGCAGCGTTCTTTATGCATTTTACCACCATACTGCGATCGCCAACCCGCCTGCCAAGCGTGGCGATTATGGCAAAGCCCCCCAAATTGGGGAGGCCTAAGTCCAGCAGTGGACGTCTTACGGCTGTATTGATGAATAATTAAAAAAAAGTACTTAAAAAAAAAGTAACAATGACCTCTAATAAAAAATAAAATAAATATGAATTATATTATCAGCTCTATGTAGGTTGTAATTGTATGTGCATGTGTGAATAAAATTGTATAAATGTGGGATTGTATATGTGTGTGTGTGTATGTGTGTGTGTGTTTGTTTGTGTGTTTATGTTCGTGTGTGGGTGTGTGCGTTGGTGTGTACTTATGTTTGAGTTAACGTGTTTTCTGATTGTGCCATTATAATCGAAGCTGTAGATAACTATAGGTTAACACAAGGTGTGTTACATTATAGTAAAGAAGCCAAGTATACTATATAATTCTAACCAAAAGTTGCTCTACCCCCTCATAAGTTAGAGTATTTAGCCAGTCAGTTATAACTTTTTTGCATTGATGCGAGACCTCGTGGTGGAACTTTAGATAGTATAGAGATAGATAGTATAGGGATAGATAGTATAGATATGTTTTTTTTTTTTATCTTTATTTATTTAGAGGCTTTTACCTTACAAAGGTATGTCAGCCCCATCATACCCTAATTTAACAAATATGTACCCTTAAATATAATTATTATTGCATAAGCGAGGGAGATAGCGATGCAGCAACCATTTCATAAATCAGTTTCGCGTCTCCCGAATTAGGTGAAGATAATAGTATAGATATGCTGGTGATTGCAGTCCCACAAGCACAACCTTTTTACATTATACTGCAGTCACTCAAAAGAGGTTCTACAAGTCTAGATATCAGTGGCGTCCAATGCTTTTCTGTTTAGGTAGACACTAGGCTGCCTGTTCTTGTCTAGGCAGACAAACGCGGGTTTCTTTTAGGTATGATAATTTACATAGTTTCTTAATAATTTTGGGATACTTATAAAAAAGAAAAGAGTTTAAAAGTACCGTGTGGTGCCAGACGTAAAGAATAGCACCACCCCATTTCATCCCGTGGGTGTCGTAAGATGCGACTAGGGGACTTACTAGAGAATGGGCAGCAGCGTTCTCTCTGCATTTAACCACCACACTGCAATCGCCAGCCCGCCTGCCAAGCGTGGCGATTATGGCAAACCCCCCCAATGGGGGGAAGCCTGTGTCCAGCAGTGGACGTCTTATGGCTGAAATGATGATGATGATGATGACTCATTAAAATGTGATTGATAGACTTATGGTGATTTTCTAAGGCAGGCACTACTTACATGCCTTTAAGCAATGCATGCCTCTCGTTTGCCAGAATCGCGAGATCTGTTCGATAGAGTTACCGTGGCTCCGGCATATGGGCAACTGAAGGAACATGGGTGGGTTTTAGTCAGTAAAAGTCGGACACGCTCTTCCGCTCCCCCTAGAGTGGGAGAAGTCATTTGATGAATTCCCAGCCCCAAAAAAAAAATTGCATGTCTCTGCTGGATGTAGTCAGCTAAAAGCATACTGAACACTGTAACAAACTATTGTTGCATACCTCACACCAACATGAGAGGACCACGTTATGCAGGAATCACATCCACACTGAATGGAAATTATAAATTACTAGCTTCTGCCCGCGACTTCGTCCGCGTCAAATTTTTGCTCCTTTGACCTTTCCCGTCGCATCAAATTGCCTGCCAGTTTTCGTCCATTTTTCATTGCTGCTCCGCTTCTTTTGATTGTAGCGTGATGTTATATAGCTTATAGCCTTTCTCAATAAATAGGCTACCCAACACAACTAGATTTTTTTCAATTCGGACCAGTAGTTTTTGAGATTAGCGTGTTCAACCAAACAAACAAACTCTGCAGCTTTATAATATTAGTATAGATGAGAATAAATAGCTGTTAAAGATTTCCTCACCTTATAATCCTCATTCACTATCTGATGGTACAGCTCTTCAGTTTCCAGACATTTCCTCAGCAATCCATCAATGCCTACATTGCTTCAGGTAAGCGCAGAAGAAGAAGAAACAAGAAAGAATTAGCCTACTGTCTTCAGTTGTAATCTGCAATAAAAAATGTACTAATTTGATTTCATGAAGAAAAATAATAGTTTAAAAAAACTTAAAAACACGCTTCCATAGAAAACCAAACTAAAGAGTAGAAAATAATGGAAAAAAAGCGTGGGGTGCTTTTTAAGGTATTTTTTTATTGATATCAGGTACCCCACAAAGGGGTTTCAAAAGGTTTCAAATTTTGAGACGTATGTCAGCGTAGTTTGTGACGTATGTCAGCGTAGTTTTTGAAGACAGTTTTTTTTGCTGTCCTGGTAAACCTGGCAAGGATAATGGCACAAAGGACATGACCAGTTGGCTTAAGGGTGTCTGCCTAGGTGTAACAATCAATGTGCAGCAAATATTGTTTTATTTTTGCAATCTTTGTAGTCTATAGTTTACAGGCAAAAAAGTTTCACGGGTCTAAAAGGTAAAGAAAATGAGAAAAATAAAGAACTCCTCGGGAACTGCAATGAATCGTCAAGATCTCATGAGCAACTAGGGATGATGAATGGCGATCTGAGATCGATAAATCGATTATTTGTGGTTTCTCAAACCTAACTCGCTGACATCGAACTCCTCCGAGTTGTAGGTCTTAAGTTCGAACCCAGACAAGCGCTTTAGGTTGTGTAAATTATTTCATCACCACAAGGAATATACCGTGTGGAAATCGGTATATCCTAAAACCAAAAATCGAAGACGTGTGACACACATATACCAAACCGTACTGGGCTCTCGTGGTGGATTACGGCCCATTCTCTCTCACCGAAAATATGTCTGTGTTCCAACTGGAGGAACAGTAGGCTGTCTATGATGATTATGATGAACAAGTCAACTGTAGAACCATATTTTCAATCAATTATCTTACTTCAGAAACAGAATTGATATTAGTCACTAAAACAAAAAAAAAAGCATACTATGTATTAAAGGTGAAAACCTCACTTTTACATACTTAACTACAAATAAATCTATACTTATTATTAATTAAACACAGTTAAAAACGGTAAAATTAAATATTAATTTAGTAAAAAATCTAATTAAACCTCGATTTTAGTGAACCGATTTTTCATTCTCCGAATAATCGATTTTCTGACAAAAAGATTGCTGCCTCTTTGCTCCCTACACAGTTGTCCACAAAGATATTTCTTTTACAATGTAACTGACATAAAATGTTATTACACTCCTTTTCACGCAGTCATTGTCTAAAAAAGATGGTGTTTGATCTTAGAATTATACACAGTCTTGTGTCTATAAAATCCTAACCTTACGTGTGCCATGTCAAATAAAATTAATTATAGGTATACAAAACATATGTATTCCTAGGCAATAAAATTCACGTGATCAAAAAAATAACTAGTTCTTAATTTATTGTTTCCATAATATAGGTAGGTTGCTATGGTAACGAGATGATTATAGATACAACGGAACGCCAAAATCAGGAAATGCATTTATGAGAATAGCAGAAGCGATTAACATACTGTTTATTCAGGTATTTTATCCTTGCCCTAAGCCGGATTAATATAACCTTGATAAATAAAACCTTAATTTTTATTTTTTTTGTGTATAAACTGTTTTATCCTGCACAAGTCCCCGTTCTTGAAGGCTATTTCTCGTCATGTCCTTTATGAAATTATAGTATTGTCATCGGTCCTCGATAAGTCTACAGAGTTTAAATGAAATCTGACCGTTTAAAATCTGTCGGTCTGGTCGGGTCAAAATCGCGCTATAAGGAGTCGGTTACAAACAAACATAAAGTGAAGCTATTATAAAGCGTGTAAAATATTCTATTCTTAAATCCGCGACTAACCAAAAAACTTCTCAGCCTGACCAGCAATAACCTAAGAATAATCATAAGACTAACTATGAGCCATAATCATCTAAAGAAACATCTTTATAATATAGTCGCCACATGCAGACAGCCCGCTTAGCAGGGATGCACGTTGTCCTGGAATACGAGGGCAAGGCTTCTCAACATGAAGAAATTCTCAAAACAATAAGGTTGCTCCGCAAAACCTGTGAAGGTTCTGCGCTTTTGGATGGAGCTAAACTGGCTTTGTTAGCCAGTACCCCCGCGCACAACGGATGAATGAGAATCTAAGTACAGAAAAGGGATTCCACATCTTTATCATTGTTGTCATTACTTCTATTATCTTATATCTTTAAATGAGCAATTCTTGTATATATATTTGTCGCAGGTTTCTGATAAAATTAGGTTTTTGATCAAAAACCGGAAGATGACACATTTTAAACTCAATTTCATCATAAACCTGTAACAATCCAGATTTTTGATTAAAAACCTAAACTAGTTTGGGGTTATGATCAATCTGATATACATTTCCGCTGACAGGGACTTAGGGACTTCCCTGCTTTTGTTTCATATTGCTTTATTTGGAGGCCATGGTTTTACGAATTGCTCGTGCGAAAAATCTAAAGTGCGTCGCAAGACAAATCGATGTGCATGCAAAAAAAAAAAATGTTTGCAACTCTAGATGTCGCAAGTCAACAAACTGTCATAATAAATCAAGCATACTAGCAGATTAATAAAAAAGCAAGCACGTGGTAAACGTTTCTTTATTACATTTTTAATCTGTTTTTAATTTTGACTCAGTTTAGTCGTATTTAATAGCTACGAAATTTCATTTTCGCGGCTTATCAAAATCAAATTAATATAGGTACGTGACATTGAAACATTTAATTTCATAATTGGATTGAAGGAGGAGAATATTGATTCGATCATGGATGTAAAATTTTGATAAATAAATAATTGTTTTCTTTTTACTAAGTTGCAAATGATGATGGATTGTTTTATTTATTTCATGTAAATAGATTTATTTGTCATAAAACCAAGCAAACCCGTGATTTTGACTAGAACTTTATCATAAACCCAAACTAGTTCAGGTTTTTGATCAAAAATCTGGATTGTTACAGGTTTATGATGAAATTGAGTTTAAATGTTTCATCTGGTTTTTCATCAAAAACCTAGGTTTTTCATCAAACACCTAGGTTTTTCATCAAAAACCTAATTTTCGATTTTCGATTTTTTTTTCGATTTTCTCGCTTCTCTCGCTCTTGTAAAAAAAGACGCTATAAAACAAAACGGCGTCTCTTCACGTTCCGTTCCACAGTGTAAAAAGCAAAAAATCATTACTTTTTGTGTAAAAAGTCAATGTAATTGCATAATACAGCACGGTTATTGTGCACATTAATAACACACCAAAGAGCGTGGCGGGATAAGCATGGGGTAGCGGCCCCAGGTGTAATATCAACTGCCAATTTTTGTGTATGATGGCCTTATGGAGTACAACTTACCTGTAAAATATGACTTAAAAATACGCATTAGTTTTGGAGAAAAAAAAAAATACAAATAAAAAAATTTTTTCGTTCATCGTTACAAATATATCAATGTCTATAATATATGTTGTACACAACTTAGAGAGACAACGTATCATGATATTTTTGTCAAAAAATCTTGAGATAAATATCTTTTTTTTTTAATTTTTGAAAAATTAATTTCTTACTTTCTAAGTCTGACACCTGACACCTGCAAATTTTTCACTAAAAAACACCTTCACCATAATCTACAACATATATTTGGATCCAAATTTTTACGTGGGTACTAGGGTGTTTTTTTTTTAAATTGAAAAACAAAGAAGTAAGACAAAATTTTTAAAAGAATCTATCAATACTTGTGGGTCAACTATTTTTTTTTTCAATGACTATGGAAATTTTCCTCATTTAGACAATGATTGAATAAAAAAAATCACTTTTTTTATTATTTTTTGTTTAAAAAAATAGTTCAATGCGAGTTCTTACCGTCATTTTTTTTTGTATTACTTATGCGAATTCTTAAGTTTTTGACACAGTGTTTTAGAATTTAATGATTATAAAAACACTAGCAACGGCCCGTGACTTCGTCCGCGTAAAAAGGAATTGTCTAGACTTGGCCATTTTTAAACGCTGCTGCACAAAAGTGTAATTTACCAATAATTTTAATTCTATTTTAGTAAACATCTGATGCTAATAACTTTGTATGAATAAGCACTGTAAAAATCTTTTTTTTTTTTGGTATTTGTTATTATGTGACAAGTCTGGCTTTCAATTTGACTTCAGTGTTGCCAAACAAAACCTGTATAAACAATAAATTCAAATTGATTTAAAGTGTAAGGTAATCTCTCCACTGTTTTTAACGCAGTTTTCATTTAATCATATTATTAAAAAAAAAAAACTAATATACGATACTAGTTTCAGCCCGCGACTTCGTCCGCGTTAAATTTTGTGTTCCCCCGACCCTTCCCGTCGCGTCGAATCGCCTACCCGTGCGATTTTCCCCGTTTTTGCAACATTTTTCATTACTGCTCCGCTCCTCTTGATTGTAGCGTGATGTTATATACCGTCAAACCTTGCAACTTTGCCCAGATTTCTTGCGATTTTTATTCCAGTCTAAATATTTTTGTAAATAATATTACTTTCAATTTGTAGTTGTGCTACATCAATGACTAATGTAATGTTCTTTGCATACAATATATGATAATATCAAGACAATGAATGTTTATGTGCTAAAAACCTCAATTTGGACAGCGGGCAAATTATATAGAACTATTCACAAGTTTGCCCATTTTGCAGAAACCTGCTGAATTTGAGTGGGCAATGTCACTTATTTTTCACAGACTTTTGAACCGCAAATTACACCACCAACTTCGTCTCAGTTTGACAGCCGACTGAAGTGACATTAGGAAAAATCAGTTACGTAGTCTTACCAGAAATATATTCAAATTTCTTCCATGGATTAAATAATAAACGCAACTATAAAATGTTGCCAGTTTTTTTAATATTTGTGCAAAGTACCGTGCTGGGCAAAGTGAGATTAGAAGGGCAATCTTGTAAGGTTTGACGGTAGCCTATAGCCTTTCTCGATAAATAGCTACCCAACACAAAAAGAATTTTTCAATTCGGACCGGTAGTTCCTGAGATTAGCGCGTTCAATCAAACAAACAAACGAACTCTTCGCTTTGTTTTTTTGCATCGTGAGTGTTTTTTTTTGTAAATTTTATTGCGATTACTTTGGTTGTTTCTAAATGAATTCCGATTCTTCCCTTCTTGACGACCCCGGCACTTCCATGGACCCTGAACCTTGTAGTTATGATGAACCTGGCACATCTAAACTAAGTTTTATTTCATGCATAACCAATTTCAATAAAATGTTAAAAATTATCCTAATATAAATCTTGATACAAAACTAGGTTTATTCTTACTGATATGAACTATGAAATCAATCATATATTATTAGCTAAACTGTTTGTTTATAAGTAGCCAAAGCCCCCCAACGACAAGTTGGTCGATCCCCTTTTTGCTCCCCTGATCCTTCCCGTCGCATCGATTTGCCTGCCAGTTTTCATCAACTTTTCATTGCTGCTCCACTTTTTTGGATTTTAGCGTAATGTTATATAGCCTATAGCCTTCCTCAATAAATAGGATACCCAACACACAAATAATTTTTCAATTCGGATCAGTAGTTTCTGAGATTAACGCGTTCAACCAAACAAACATACAAACAAACAAGTGAACCTAAGGTCAAAAATTGAAGTGTCAACGTTTGACTAACTTACTGGTCCGAATTTAAAAAAAATGTTTTTGTGTTGGGTAGCCTATTTATTAACATCACGCTACAATCAAAAGGAGCGGAGCAGCAACGAAAAATGGATGAAAACTGGCAGGTAATTCAATGCGACGGGAAGGGTCAGGGGAGCAAAAATTTAACGCGGACAAAGTCGCGGGCAGAAGCTAGTGTGTTTATAATCATTAAATAATAAATACGAAAAAAAATGACAGTAAAAACTCTCGTTAAATTACTTTTGAAACAAAAAAAATGTGATTCTTCTTATTTAATCATTGTCTAAATGAGGAAAATTTCCATAGTCATTGAAAAAAAATGTTGACCCACATGTATTGATAGATTCTTTTTTTATTTTTTTCTTACTTTTTGTTTTTCAATTAAAAAAAAAAAACACCCTAGTACCCACGTAAAAATTTGGATCCAAATATATGTTGTAGATTATGATGAAGGTGTTTTTAAGTGAAAATTTCGTTGGTGTATCAGGCTTAGAAAGCATGAAATTAATTTTTCAAAAATTAAAAAAAAAAGATATTTATCTCAAGATTTTTTGACAAAAATATCATGATACGTTGTCTCTCTAAGTTGTGTACAACATATATTATAGACATTGATATATTTGTAACGATGAACGAAAAAAATATGTTTTTTGTCATTTTAATTTTTTTTTATTTTCTCGAAAACTAATGCATATTTTTAAGTAATATTTTACAGGTAAGTTGTACTCCATAAGAACATCACACACAAAAATTGGCAATTAAATTACCGCTGGGGCCGCTACCCCATGCTTATCCCGCCATGCTCTTTGTTATGTGAATACGTCAAAACAAAATTATATTTTATAAAAAAGTATGACATAAAATTGAATAAAATACACCTCTACCGTCAACGGAACATGAAATGTCAACATTGACGTCTTACATGACAATTTAGCCAACCTAAAAATTTGCAAATGGCATGCTATTTAACAATTTGTATGGAAACTTTAACATTTTTTTTATCTCATAAACCGTGAACGTCTGTAACTTGAAAATTTGTAAAAAGCTTATTTATGAGTACTATCTACACAAAAAATATGAACTTCAAAATCAATGGCCCATAATCACGCCACAATTGCGGCGGTAAGTCCCCTCTTTGAGGAGTGGATAGAGAGGCGTCACGGCGTCCTCACCTTCCGCCTGACACAGGTTCTCACCGGGCATGGGTGCTTCGGTGGGTTCCTGTTCAGAATAAAGCGGGAGGATACGTCCGGGTGTTTCCATTGCGAGGATCGTCTGGAGGATACGGTGGAGCATACGGTAGAAGTGTGCCCTGCCTGGGCGGAGCACCGCCGTGTCCTCGTGAAGGCGATTGGCGGCGACGACCTCTCACGTCCGGCCCTGGTGCGAGCCATGGTACGGAGCGAGAGGGAATGGGAAGCCGTCACCTCCTTCTGCGAAGCAGTAATGCTCGCGAAGGAGGAGGCGGGGCGCGTGAGGGAGTGGCAGTCTCTGCGCCCTCACGTCCCTAGCCGCCGCAGGAGGAGACGCCCCGGGCGTCGGGAGTCCATAGCGGACTCCCGGCCACCGTAGGCGCGAGCTTGCGGGCGGCGAGCAAGGGGTAGTTCGCCGCCCGGTAAGGACCAGGCTCGGGTCGACGGCGCGTAGTGTTCCACGCGCGCCTCAAAGAGATGTCAGCAGCAGTGTAGGGGTCCACTAGGACCGATACCTGACCGTGACCCTGGCACATGGGCAACTGATGGAACACGGGTGGGTTTTAGTCAGTAAAAGTCTGACACGCCCTCCCGCTCCGCCCAGAGCGGGAGAAGTCATTTGATGATTTCCCATCCTGAAAAAAAAAAAATGGCCCATAATGGAAATTCTATCTGAAAGTACATGTATGAGTCGTGTATCTAGACACGCGGTAGCGTGTCAAGCCAAGTTCAAGTAACAGAATTGGCGAGCAGCACCGTGTGTAATATTACACGAACCATTTGGAGCCACTTTTGACCACCTCATAACTCAAAAACTATTTCACACAAACGTGTCAAATTTAGCTCATGTAGTGAGACTTGCAAGATACATATGTGCTCCAAATTTCATAAACATATCTCTAACGGTTATTTAGATATTAACGTCCAAATATCGCCATTTTTATCACTGACTGACCTATAGATCAAAACTCTAACCTAGTTCCAGATGACCTAGAAAGTTCAAATTTGGCATGCAGATAGGTAATTAGGTTAATACAAAGGAATAAATCAGAAACTGGTAAATTTTTATCATTTTATAAGAATATTTCACTTAATTGATTCTATTAGGAACACTTATAACAAAAACCATTGGGTATTAATTTTGTTATTATAAATAAGTACCTACTAATTATTTATGTACAAAAAGTAATGATATCCCATCAAAAACATAAATGTGAAATGAGAGCCATGTTCAATATTATGATATATGTCTTGGTTGTTGACTTCAACGACAAAAGAAGTGAGATCTAAATGGGTGCCAAGTTCAATGGTCAGTCCTGAAATTTATTTATAACTACATAAAATATAATTTCTTCTTATAACTTAGGATAATATATTGTAGCCTAAGGTCTGACTTGGCTAGTTTTCATATACGAATTATATTATAGTCTTCGCAAGTTCTAAACCTGTTACTTGTCGGTTCTTACTTTATTATTCCGAAAATTCGGCTTGCTGGTAGAAACTAGCCATCGAACATAATAATTCGTATATGAGAACTAGCCAAGTCAGACCTTAGGCTACAATATATTATCCTAAGTTATAAGAAGAAATTATATTTTATGTAGTTATAAATAAATTCAGGACTGACCATTGAACTTGGCACCCATTTAGATCTCACTTCTTTTGTCGTTGAAGTCAACAACCAAGACATATATCATAATATTGAACTTGGCTCTCATTTCACATTTATGTTTTTGATGGGATCAATATTACTTTTTCGAGTAATGTATGAAACTTTTGCGAATTTAAGTTTTTGAGACTTCTTTTGTGGACCAAGGTGTGTGAGGCAACAGCCGGAGAGAATTAAACTTATTTTATAAGTCGCAGGTGGTCCCGACAATCCAGATAATTCAATTTAATTAGTTAGTTAGTCCCATTACACCATTTCCTTTGAATATATACCGGCAATTCACGTTTAATTCGATAACAGAACTTACCTTACCGGACGCGCGCTGATAACGATTGTTGTGATTATTGATTTTTGAGTAACTCGACAGCTGGAGCAATGTTGCCAACCCTACCAAACGAAATAACCGCAAATCGAACGTAATTTTTTTAAAATTTATTTTCATGAAACTACGCTACTGAAATACGCAGTTTCACACTGTGTATTTTATTTTGGGGCTTGGCCAAAATTGGAACTAAAGTTCGAGAGCAGGGCCATTGCCAGCTCGGTGACGCGAACGGCCAGCATAACCAGTTTGTCATGCGTGTGGATCCGGCATAAGACACAAGTCTGATGTCGGTTCCACACGCAGGACAAACTGTCACTTTTAAGCGGTTTACTGTAAAACAGGAAAAACTTGTGGTAAATAGACATAAGACATGAAAGTTCTGTGTCACTTTGTACGTTGATCAAAATATGATGGGAAACCATAACAAATGTGTATTTACAGAATTGTGACCACAAATGTCCTACATTCATGAAATAATAATTAATTACATAGGGTAATGTGAACTAAGAGAGTTGTACCGATGATATTATTTAAACACAAAAACGAATTGTAATCATGAACTACTACAATTTATTTATTTATCAATTTATTTTTTATGATTGGACGCAAAATGATCGGCAAATAATTAATGACTTTAATGAAGTTAAATATCATAGCAGAATCATATGGGAATTCAGGAAACGAACCGCTTTTAGAGGAATTGCATAATGTGACTTTTTCAAGCGCCCAGCTCACTAACAAACATTTAAAAGCAACATTAGTGTAGCATCATTAAGATGCCTAGCCTTTTTCCTAACTACGTTGGGGTTGGCTTTCAGTCTAACCGGATGCAGCCGAGTGCCAGTATTTTACATGGAGCCTATCTGACCTCCACAACCCAGTTACAGGGTAATACGATACCCCTTGGTAAGACAGGTTGTCAGACTTTCGGGCTTCTCAAGACCCATAACGTCTGTCTAAGATCTACGAAAGACAGCCGGGACCAACGGCTTAACGTGCTTTCCGAGGCACGGAATCATCATTTCAGCCGCAAGACGTCCACTGCTGGACACGGGCCTCCCCCAAGCACCGCCAATTTGACCGGTACAATTTCTGGGGGGATTTGCCATAATCGCCACGCTTGGCAGGCGGGTTGGCGATCGCAGTATGGTGGTAAAATACATAGAGAACGCTGCTGCCCAATCTCTAGGCACGGAATGGTCTTGGTAAATAAAGGTCACCCATCCACGGACCATCCGCGCAAGCGTAGCTTAACCTGAAAGATCAACCCGTACGGCTCTTATTATTTAGCCACAAACCCTTCGCAACATTAGTATAGCAAAACGAACAAAACAAACCAATCAGAGAAGATTGATTATCAAATATACTCAAAATCGAATTTTTATGACGTCACTGTTGATACATATTAACTAAATTACCGCGCAAAATAAAAGTTGACACTCGATCGGATCGACAATCTAAAAGCGTTACCACAAGCCAGTTAAACGGCAATAGCCACTCGTTTGCATTGACAGTTCGTCGAGGTTTGACAAGTGTGTGTAACTGGCATAATATGACTTGTTTATGCCGGCCGGCACCGCCACTGCAACGGCCCAGCTTTTTGCCGGCGCCTTGTTTTCACCAGTCCGGCTTTTTTACATAAAACAGAACATAACATTACACCTGGTTTCCCCGAAGGGTTGGGCAGAGGTGTACCTATAGTATACCCACATTTCGCCAGTTATATTTAAGTCCCATGTAATAGGGGGCGAGCCTATTGCCATCAACCGGGCACAAATACAGACTCCGGTTTTTTTATTTTCTATTTTTTTGGCTTTATTTTCAATTTTGTTTATGTTTTGACCTTTAATTTGCTAGTGTCAATAAATAAATAAATACATACAATGCAATAATCTCGTCTGGCTATCCCTTTGTGGTTCTGTTGGTTAATAAAATTTAAAATCTCAAATCTCAAATCTTTATTGCATTCCATAATGTATACAGGTGGTGGGTATTCATATATATAGAAACAATTATGGACCCCGTAGGGCAAAGCAACATTTTAAATTCTAATTAGAATAGAGGAAGAGCGCTTTAATTATTTTTCTATAAATTCTTAATATTGGTCTGTATTTTTAACAATAATATATTAAGTTGTGTATTATAATAGTTGATTACGTATTTATTTGCATATTTCATATAAAAAAACCTGTTAGATACTTTTCATAGATTTCATTAGTTCTATAGTTCTAAAAATAATTAAAAAGCGCAGTGACGTGTATTATTATGGCTCGAGACCAAATTTAAAATTAATTTGCCATCTGGGTTTGTCAATACAATTTTGGTAGTAGACTGCGTCGGACACCATGGCCTGTCTTGCAATAGGAGCGTAAGCTGACAGAAAGAGTCCAGGCGAAATGACGCTAATGCCTTGGAAGTTAAACAGGCTCTCGATGTAAGATGCAACATAAGTCGACATCTTCGCGCCATCCCATCTTCCTAGCACTAAGGGCAATGCTTAGGGTTGCCACCTTTTTTTCTTGCAATTAAAGTACATTGTTTATTATACGAAAGAAAAAAAAAGTACATAGTATAAAAATAAAGTATGATTTATTTGTCTTTATTATTATATTTAAAAAAATATTTTAATTTGTTTTTTGCAGTTTGTATTACATAAATTTCGTTTAACGAAAAATTACTTACGACTTTTCAAAATCCCAATGAAATCAAATCTTACAAAATAAAGTATTTTCGTATACTTTATTGTTCTCATAAAGTTTAGAGTACAGTTATGTGAAATAACGTACAATACTTTATTATAAAGTATGGGTGGCAACCCTAGCTGTGCTGGGGCAGGTGCTGCAGGTGCGGAAAACTTCAGCATCGAAAATATTCTTTTAAACGGAGTTAGTATATTCAAGCCGTTTAGTGTTGAAAATTTACAGCCGCCGTAGCAGTGCCTGCTACGACGTAGCACTGACTGCTATTACGTAGCACTGCCTGCTAGGACGTAACACTGCGGACTACACTGCTGTAGGAATATAATAAGCTACGCCGTAGTAATGTGATAATGCCGTAGCAACCGATTACCACGTAGACTACTACGAAGTAATCTTCACACACTGGTGTGCTACGCTGTAGCAGTGTATTAATCTACGCCGTAGCAGTGCCAGCTACGCCGTAGCAGAGCGAAATATACAACGATATTATTGACTAACGCCCCGCTTCTACTTCGGACGGTTTTATTGAAGTTTGTCAAAACATCGAGATTATTTTATAACATGTAAGTTTGCACAGACAGCCATGAAAAGTGAGTTTAATTTATAATATTGTCGTCAACATAGGCAATACTGCGGTCAGATTTTGAACGTTTTTAGTTACGAGAATGGGTCTTCAGATGTCGTGAATATGATTGTAGCAGCATTGACTTTACACACCAACTTACTCTTCTAGATAACGTACGCCGGTAACTTCAGACGCTATGAAGTGACCACCGCGCTTCTAGGAATACGGTTCCTAGAAAAGCGAGTTATGTCAATTTCAATTTCGCGGGCTGTCATTAATGAAAGAAAGGAACGAACGTGAACGAGTCATTCAAATAAAAAAAGAAACAATATTTTTAACAGCAACACTGCCCGAAGCTTCGGAGGTTCATTCAAATATCGATCGCTTTACCGCGCAGACTCCGTGCGTTATAACATTACATTAGTGAACCCGTCAAGTCGGAAACAGAACATTTTGTACAGAAATAATAATTAAATCAAAAAATAAATCTACGGTGCCAACCGACCGCCATATATAAGCATCGTTCCTTTTTTAAATCCGTGTCGAAAATGTCGGGCGTTCATCCGTAATTCTTTTTACGAATAAAAAAAACAGCGGGTTTTGTCTTTTTCTAAGAACATTTTGGTGGCATATTATTAGATTTGAATTTAGAAGTTTTGCAAATTAATTACGACGGCGTCTTTAAGGAGTATTGGTAATTTTAAACAAATGTATATTTCGGCTCATGCCGTTCAAAAAAGTGCGTTTAAGCTAGAGTGCACGGAATCCGAAGACCATTTTCACTGCATATCGCTGCCACCCGATATAAAAACACGAGAATGTCTCTGCCCCGAGAGTTCCACTACAGCCAAGTAAGTCAATTTTATTATTTCCTTGTTTATTTTTCAAATTACGTTTTTTAAATATTTAATCACCCATTAGAAAATAATAAAAACAAAAAAATATCCCATCAGTTTGACCGACTAAAGCAAAGGAATTAAAATTATAATGCCAGTTATGTCAACAAGTTTTCGGCGCATTTTCGATCAGCATTGTTTTTTTTTTTTTAATGTCATACTTTTGCTTTTAAAATGAAAGCAAAATGCAACGGTAATGCTACAGTCTTCCTACTATGTCAAATGCATTATCTGCGTCATTCGTTGCTGCATTATTGTAGGTACGCGATGACCTGATTCTCAGGACATTGCTCTCTGCGCTTTGGACTATCTAAAAGCTGAGATCAATAGACGGAATAAAAAGTTATAATAGACAAAAGTTCCTTTAACAGGCAGAAAATAATGGCATAATTTTCGTGTTGAAATTCCTTTGATATTTCAAATATTTTTCTATATTTTTCTCTTTCTAGTTGAAATTGGGTCATCCTTAGTTTTAGTCGTGTCTGATGCTAGAAACTTGTCGTCTACTGTATCGCGGACGTTATGGAAATGGAGTAGGCATTTAAGGTCTGTTTTAAACACTAGAAAAATGTACAAACGGATTTAATTACACCTTATAAGTTAATGCCATTGAATTGTCTCTGACAAAAGGAGGTTGAATTTCTAATATTTTTTTGATTAATAGAATATTGGAATGATGTGATAAATGAGTTCCTTGCGAAGCATGTGTGGTGTTACTATGAATGTTAGGCTGCGGAATGGTGTGATATGAGAACGGTACGGTTTAACACTAGAAGCGCTGAACATACCAGCTGAGGTAAATTTGGATAAAAAAATATGTATTACGTGGTTGAAGTCTCGTATAAACAATAAATAATAATAATCATCATATTTCATGAAAAGTCATAAAAAGTTACGATTATATGCATAATAAAATATTAGTTAGAGCTGGAAGATCATCGAAATGGGTCAAAGGGTATCGCAGGTTAAGTATTGAAAATGTGCCCCCAGAGCCAAATGTAATGAATATGATATTGTTAAGTACGCTGCTAATTTGCATTACTATTTATATAGTTTTTAACTGCCCAGCGCTTACTGTCATTGAGTAACCTTGGAAAATGTCCTAATAACAGACAATTTTTTAAACTTTTCTTTCTCTAAAACTAATAGAGCTAGGAATGTAATTGCAAAGCCAAACTGTAGATAACATTATGACACATATTACGTATATCGATCTTACTTAGTTTGCTAAAAATAAATATTTTTTTTAAATAAAATAATTTTTTTGACAGGCGATCGCAATATGGTGGTAAAATGCATAGAGAACGCTGCTGCTCATTCTCTAGTAAGTTCCTTAGTCGTCTTTTACGACACCCACGGGAAGAAATGGGTTGGTGCTATACTTACGTCCGGCACCACACGGTATGCATAATACGGTAATGCAGTAGGTAGGTACTATAAAACGTGCTAGTCGTAAAAACCGTGTGAAATTTCTACCCATGACTACATTCTTGATTTATCATAGAATATAAATCCTATAGAGGATCGCATCGCTCGCCCACGATATTATGTCGTTTTCTCTTGGCGCTCTGTCTGACTTTTTACATGCTTTATATTAGCTTCACTTGTATGTTTGTTTGTAACCGACTCCTTATTTTAACACGCTTTAATTTGCTTGGTATCTATGTAACGGATTTTTTGAACATAATTTTCATCCCCTTTAAAACGTCGGATTAATTTGAAACTGCACACTTATCAAGGACCGACATTTTGTGCCATTATGTTGGCCAGGATCACAAGGATAGCAAAAAAAAAACGAAGTACCCGCTTTTGTAGCTAGCCGAACTAAAAAATATAAAATAAATAATAGTTTAACCTCTAAGTCCCGGAGATACCACATTTCGTATCGACACAATGGTTTTTTAATTGTGCGGTAATTGACTGGTTAAAAAACTAAAAAACACTCCTTCATAGAAAACCTAACTAAAAAGTAGAAAATAATAAAAAAAAGCGTGGGGTGCTTGATATCAATTAAAAATACCTCAATAAGCTACCTATTATTTATTATTTTTAACCGACTTCAAAAAAGGAGGAATTCTCAATTCGACTGTATTTTTTTATATTTGTTACCTCATAACTTTTGACTGGGTGAACCGATTTTGATGATTCTTTTTTTATTAGAAAGCTGATGCTTTTCATGTGGCTTCGTTTTATTTTTATTCTGGCAATGGGCTCCATGTGAAAACCATATAAATCTTAAATTTGCATTAAGTATTTGCGTGACAAATTAACGAATAACGCGATTAGATTAGTGCGGGTTACATACCATAACTAAAAAGTTAAAAATTACAAAAAAATAACAACCGACTTCCTGAAAAACACTACAAAGTGAAAATAACTTTAATTTCGGAAGTCGGTGGCAAAAAAACCTTAAATACAGATCCTAAGACACCGACTTCCGTAATTAAAGTTATTTTTCACTTTGTAGTGTTTTTTTTAGGGACAGACAGAGGTAAATGACTTTGTTTTAAGTCGCTTACCTCTGTCTGTCCCTATGTATGCTTAGATCTTTAAAACTACGCAATGGATTTTGATGCCGCTTTTTATATATAACAGACAGAGTGATTCAAGAGGAAGGTTTACACTAGGGATGTTATGGATATGACATTTCGGATACGGATTGGATACGGATGTAGGAATGATTATTATACCGGATACGGATACGGATATGGATATGAAATTATTTCGGATTATCCGTTAGTTTCGGTTAATATCGGTTACGGATATTAAACTTTTAAGGAATTTCAAAGGTAAAATCTAAATAGCTAATAAAATGGTTTTATTTATATGTCACCATTTGGTAGGAATTACAATCAGTCCGTGAGTAATTATATTAAATTACAGCTATTTAAAATAAAAATGATTATAAATATATATTGAGTGTTATCTAATCTACCTAAAATAAAAATGTAATAACAAATCCGATATTATCCGAAACTTTTATTTCGGATTCGGTTACGGTTACGGATAAATTTTTATATCGGATATCCGATAGTTTCGGTTACGGTTACGGAGCTCCTTAACATCCCTGGTTTACACGTATAATACGCGGGCGAAGCCGCTGGCAAAAGCTAGTGATGTTATAAAATAAAAGTTGTATCACTATGCGCTACCTTGCAATGCGTACAAAAATGGTTTACGCATTAATTAAATGTATATAGTGTAGCTTACTAAATACTGCTAAGTAACTGCTTTTAATTTTTAAGAATAAAACAACTAAATATAAATATCTTAGGACAACCCACACAACGTTATCTGATCAAACTAGGCAGAGCCTGTACTATGGTAACCAGACAACAGATAATAAAAATAAAATAAGTGAAGTTTTAAAGATATGAATATCAATTAATAGCTAGCTAAACATTAGACAAATTGAGAGCGAGTAGAATATAAACAAACAAAAATATATGTATAACATACGAATAATAATAAATTGCCCCTCAGATTTCTATGCTCTATTCATGGTTGTAGGTTCGAACCCAAACAGTACTAGACTTAGTGTAAATCATTCCACCACCCAAAACAGTGAAAGAAAACATCGTGAGGAAACCGGCATGTCCTACAACCGAAAACTCGAAGACATGTGACATCTAACAATCCGCACTGGGCCCGCGTGGTCGAGTACGGGCCACTCCTTCCCTGCACGCGTAGCATGACCACCATAGAAAGAACTTTGTCTATTCTTGGTAGAACAGAGATAGAATTGTCATGCTACGCCAGTACAAAACGGTACAAATCTTTCTACAATCTTTAATCTTTCTACAATCTGTAATTTGTCTATTCTTCCGTCGACAAAACCTATTTCTACGGTGGTCATGCTACACATGCTGGTCTTATTGCGCCGCAGACAATGGCGCAAGCTGAGTCATTTTCTATCCATGCAGTTGTATGAATTATAAGGGTCCATCCATAAATTACGTCACACCAATTTCATGATTTTTGACCCCCCGTCCTTGTCACAGCTGGTCACATTTGTGAGACCCTAGTGTGACGTGAAGTGTCACATATTTTTCAATTTTATATCTAAAAATAATGATTGAATTAAAACTAATTCCGGAACTATTCGTTTTATTTCAATTTAAATGTTTGTTTAATAAAATTAACATAGTTTTTGAGTTTTTCGTTAATAGTACAAAGTTCGTGATTTACTTAACACTTTTGAAATGTGACGTCACGAAATTTAGTATCCCTCCCACCCCCGTGTCACATAATGTCACACTTCGTCGACCCCCTCCCTCCCCCTTAACGTGTGACATAATTTATGGATGGCCCCTATTGATATATTTGCACAACACTAAACTGCGCTGCTGTGAAGTTTGTTACATCTGTAGATGTAGTGGCTTCTTCTTCAAGCACAAGGAACTGATGAAGGGCGGATATTTTGAGGGATTGTCTTACGTTATTTAGAAAAACACATTTAAAAACCTTTGCTCAATCACTTAGGCACTTTAAATGTATTAAACATCAATAATAATAATAATTTTGGGCCAAACTAATTACCTAACCTAAACTATAGTCTATGCCAGATGTGAAAAAATTAAAAGTCGTTGATACGCGCCTACCAATGTATTCAAATTACCGTTTTGACCGTGTTAGCGACACTTTATTAACATTTTTTTCGTATCGTTTTGAAATATATGAATGAATAAATAAATAAATAAATAAATATCTTACGAAATCAACACACCGTTATCTGATTCCCAAACTAGGCAGAGCCTGTACTATGGTAATCAAACAACTGATAAACATACTTATATATTTCTAAATACATACATATTATAGATAAAAATATTACACCCAGACACAGAACAAATGATTATGCTCATCACACAAAGATTTGTCCTGGGTGGGAATTGAACCCACGACCTCAGTCTTTGCAGTCAGGGTCACTAACCACTAGACTAACAGGCCAGTCATTATTTAATACATTGGAAGGCGGATGTCAACGACTTTTTTTTTCACATCTGGCAAAGACTATAACATACATTTATCGCGTTATTTTTGTCATGGACATGCTAAGAAGGAGAAGAATAATATTGATTACACCAACAGTTTGCCAATTACGTAATAAGTAGCGTGTCAGACACATTTGGGCATTGTTCCAATAGGGTTTAAACGGGAAGGCGCACCCAAACACTTTACAAAGCGGAGACGCAATAATTTATAAGAATCCTTGTCTAGATTCTTTATTATGTTGACTATTTCAGAAGAAAGTTTTCTATCCCAAACTGTCAAAATGACACTGACTACTGACAGATGTCTAAGGCAGTGAAGACAATTTGATTAATTAGTCAATTAAAGACAACTACAATGACGAAATGAGAGTTTTAGAGTTTTGAGTTTTTCGAATTTTTAGAATGGCGATTACAATTGTAATCGCCATTCTAAAAACTGTAGAAAACTTTCTACTCGATGGCCACAAAGTAGGTAGTACAAAATTATTACAGAATCATGATTTTACGAAAATGTGTTTTGAATGCAAAAAAGTGATAATTTATAAAAGAATCAAACCAACATCTCCTATTTTACATCATTTAGTTAATAATGCATTACTTACTAAGAAATGGTTAAGGTAAATATTATTACAGTAACATTTTTTGTTCCAAAATACGGTATTGTGACTCTCTGAGAAAAAGCCGCTGTAAAGATATTGCATAGCACTTTTTATCTGCCCCCGCTTTTTAAATCTCTGATGTCTTCTAAGATCTTCATTTAAATTTCATGCTGTCAAGGGCCATGTTGATCTATATTAAATGCACAATGTATATAAGGTACTTAATTGTATAAGGATTAATGCTGTATTGCTTTAAAACGCTTCGTAAATAAGCCCTTATTTCTCGTAAAAAGTAAAGGATAAAAAATGGTTATTGTGGGTTATCCCTAAGAGATAGACATATACCATCACGGACGTTTTTGTAGAACTTTTTAAGGTGTACAATACTGTATTATATTATTTTGATCTATTTCGTAGGATTTAGCCAGCGTTCGCAATGTAAGCGCAAAAAAATGTGTTTATTTATGACATCACATTAGAAACCCCTAAAATTATCAGCGTTTCTTTACTATATTATGCATGTTATATACATATAAACCTTCCTCTTGAATCACTCTATCTATTAAAAAAACCGCATCAAAATCCGTTGCGTAGTTTTAAAGCATACCTACATAGAGACAGACATACCGGGAAATGACTTGTGTTAGGTTTTTTCGTTACGGAATTTCTTGATTCGGTCGCCGCGCTCAAAGCCCGCGATAAAAGCTATGCAATAGCTTAAAAATGTTTTACTTACTAACTTTTTTTCAAATACATAACTACGTGACTAAATAACAATAAAAATAGAGAATCAAATAGAAAAAAAAAAACAAAAAAGTATGAGAAAACAAATAATTCTGAGTCGAATTTAAAAAATATTAAAATTCGTGAAAACTGCTGTTGACTTTTTCTACTTTGTCAACATGGAACGTCATTTTTGTCAACTCTTCCGGCGACAAAACGGTGGTTGTGATAAGCCTGCAGCTATGTTTTGTACCTTCGATGACAATCAATGAAATATCAACTTTAGAGTCATACTATTAAGTGACATTCCTGTTCGTAACATTAAAAAAGTGCTTTGAGTGATCTTTGTTCATTGATTGTTTGGCGCCGACTCAAAATGACTGGGAGGTTTATTATTTTTTGCTTTTCAGTTTTTTCGGCGGTTTAATTTTTTGTTTAAAAGTTTTATTTTATCATTTATTGTGACTATAATCTACTAATTACTATATGCTTGCAAAATCGGACTATTCTGTAAGAAGTCATACATTACAATCAATGAGTGAACAATCAATCATCCCCTGTTTTCCTACCCTTAGGGTTGGAATTTTCTTTCCAAAACATGGAACCACCTTCGAGATATACCCTTCCCAATAAAAAAAGAATGATCAAAATCGGTCCGCTCTATAAAAACATAAGCGTGGCCATACATAATACACGTCGTATTGAGAACCTCCTCCGTTTTTTTCGTCGGTTAAAAATCCTTTTTCATACAACGCCACCACTTTTTCCTACACAAAAAAAATACTGAAGGTTATAATCCTTGACGGAAATCTTACAATAAGACCATGCCCTACGGCAATACGGTGTTAACTAGGTCAGCATTGCTAACAACATGCACTGACCGCATTTATGCTCAGGGTCATAAGTTCAATTACCGCATAAATATAACGACCTTCACAGCCTTTGCTTATTCTGAAGAAACACGGCGAAATATGGAACTTATATGAAAGAACAATGGCCTCTCTCTTCGCTTCCCGCGTGTGCAGGCTTAGATATTTTAAACTACGCAAAGGATTTTAATACCGTTTTCATCTATAGACAGAGTGATTCAAGAGGAAGGTATAATACGCGGGCGAAAATGCTGGCAAAAGCTAATAAGACGATATGATAAAGTATTAACATCTCTAGGAACATATCAATTACGAATACGTTCAGAAATAACATTTATATCCTGCGTTCTGATAAGGAAAAATTGTATTTGTGAACTCGATTATCTATTAACACCTGTATTTCTGCCAGGGTCGCGAGATTGTTCGAAAGAGATACCGTGACCCTGGCACATGGGCAGCTGAAGGAACACGGGTGGGTTTTAGTCAGTAAAAGTCTGACATCAGCCCTCCCGCTCCACCCAGAGCGGGAGAAGTCATTTGATGATTTCCCATACAAAAAAAAATCACCTAAAATATAAAAACAATAAATCATCATTCTCCAGCCCTTATGCTAATTTATTTGTGGTCGGCGCAACATATCTTTTTCTTCCACACTTCTCTATTAGTCGTCATCTCAGTAGTCACCCCCCCCTTCAATCCATATCATAATTCACACAGTCCGTCCATCGTTTCTTTGGTCTCCTTTTATTTAAAAATATCATCATCTTCATCATCTGCCTAACCTTTTCCCAACTATATTGGGGTCGGCTTCCAGTCTAACCGGATACAGCTGAGTACCAGTATTTTATATGGAGCGACTGCCTATCTGACCTCCACAACCCAGTTGCTGGGTAATACGATACCCCTTGGTAAGACTGGTTGTCAGACTTTCGGGCTTTTGACGACCCGTAACGACTGTCTAAGATCTACGTTGACGGCCGAGACCAACTGTTTAACGTGCTTTCCGAAGCACGGAAGGGTCTTTTATTTTTTTTTATTTATTTATTATTAATAACCAACTTACACTAACAGTTTGCACGGTTTGCACCACACATACAAGTTATTGGTCAATACTAGTTAAAACACATACAATCACAGAATTTAGTAAATTACGATAAAATTTGGTGAAAGTAAAAGATTACACAAAACTAGCTTTTGCCCGCGGCTTCGCCCGCTTGGATGTCGGAAATTAAATCAGGTATTTTTCTAAAATAAAAGTATCCTAAGTTATTCCTTGTTACATCAGCTATCTGCCAGTGAAAGTCCCGTTGAAATCGGTCCAGCCATTTCAGAGATTAGCCGGAACAAACATACAGACAGACAAAAATTGTAAAAAATGTTGTTTTGGTATATGTAGGTACCGTGTATACCTCTTATCTTAATATAACAAACAGACACTCCAATTTTATCTTTTGTCTAGATTAAATGTAAGTAGATGAAAATAGGATGGTATGTAAAGATGGTCACCCATCCATGGACCAACTGCGGCAAGGGTAGCTTAACCTGAACGATTAATCGGTGCGGCTTTTATTATCAGAAAATAATCCTGTGTCTGTTGGGCGCCACTAGTATAAATGGCGCCCAGCATGGGACTTACGTGTAAGTCGACGTCTCACGGACGTAATAAATGGCGGTATTTTTTCATCTTCATTTCACTGCTTAGCGCTGATAGATGAAAATCAAACACTGTTTCTTCGATGCGCTGACAGTCACTCGCATTGTTGGATTCTCAATGCTCGAGTTAACACGGAGAGTTGAAATTTCAGTGCTCGAAAATCTCGCCGCGAATTTATTACGTCCATGTCGTCTAACACGTGAGTCCCACGCTGGGCGCCATTTGGACTAATGGCGCCCAGCAGAAACAATTTTTTTTGTTTTAAATATGTTGATCTGGATAGACGGAAGCCCGACACCAAGATAGTTAGGAAAAGACTATGCAGATTGATCTGTAAGACTAATTGTCAGGCTTTTAGGACTCAGATGACCCGCAACAACTGGCAAAAATCCCCGAATGATAGCTATAATCAACTGCTTAACGTATTTTCCGAGGCACGGAGGGGTCTAGATATGTAAAGATGGTCACCCATCCACGGACCAACCGTGGCAAGCGTCACTTAACCTGATCGATCGACCCGTTATTATTTAATTGAAATAAATGCTTTAAATAATACAATTACTAAAACTTAATTTTTTTTACTGAAAAAAATCGTGTTAACTCTGGCATTACTTTATAAATTGAGTCTTATATCGTTGAAATAAGACTGAAATTTCTTAGGGTCAATCGGTGGTAGGTGTGACAAAATAATTTTTTTTAGGACTTGCGTCTGTTCTGTGACACCTTGTACCTTATTGGTGACGTTCTTCAGAAAAGTCAGGTGTGGGGTGCGTAGTACTCGCAATTGGGGTCCATGTATGACCAGATGTATGAACGTAAACGACGCGGAGCAGTAATGAATATTTTTTCAAAAACGGGGAATATCGCACGGGTAGGCGATTCGACGCGACGGGATGGGTCGGGGGAACAAAAAAATTAACGCGGACGAAGTCGTGGGCAGAAGCTAGTTATGAATATTTTTAAAACAATCAACTGTACAGTGTACTTGATGTATTATTAATATTATTATAAAGAAATAAAGCTTATTTGATATGTGTTTATAGGGAAATGGATATTATGAATATATTTTTGAAAAGTAATAATGAGCAAAATTACCCATGCTGTTGGGTATCTTTGCTCCTAGAAATAGTTTCTATGTAATCTCCATTGAACAGTTAGAGCAAATTAATGCTTTCCTAATTCAAACTCTGTTCTAGTTGTAATATGATCTGCTATTGTGGATGATATAAATTGATGAGATGTAGATATGATATGAGATATTCACAATTTAATGAACTGTTGCAAAATTTTCAACGTAGAAAAGGCGAAAACATTTTACAGAACAGGAGCATAATCACCCGTAGAGGAGCAAAATAGGACCAAAATACGGTATGTACCAGTCTCCAACTTTTGGAGCAAAAAAGATAAGTAAGCAGGGTCGTTGGACATAGTTGTAGTCTAGTAAGATACCGATGGATATCTTCGAATAAAATTTAATTTAATTAATTATAAAATATATATTTTTTTCACCAACTTCAGAAATTAAAGTTTATTTTTATTATTTTTTTCCTTTTTAGCAAAAGGGCTCTCACAACTATGTGAGGCCTCCACTAGGAGGCCTGTGTATCAGCAGTGAGAACATTATGGGCTTATAATGAGAATTACTCACATTAACTCAAGAACTGGCCCTTAATGTGATGGAGGACTATTAATCATATGAACAATTTATACAGTGAACAATATGAAGTAGCCTATTTAAAAGAAAAGTATGACTCAAATATGGGTGGTGACGCGATTTTTAGTATTTCTTCGAATTCTACAACATTTTATGGTATCTGACAATACCTCACTGTGAATATTTCATAGAGAATATGACTAATGCCGGCTGTATAGCGGCTGGCGTCATTTATTATTCACTAGCTTTTGCCCGCGGCTTCGCCCGCGTGGATGTCAGAAATTAACGAAGGTATTTTTCTAAAATAAAAGATTTTTTCTAAAATAAAAGTCTATTATCTAAAGTATATTCTAAAGTAAAAGCCTAAGTTACTCCTTATTACATCAGCTGCCTGCCAATAAAAGTCCCGTCAAAATCGGTCCAGCCATTTCAGAGATTTGCCGGAACAAACAGACAGACAGATAAAAATTGAAAAAAAATGTTGTTTTGGTATATGTACCGTGTATACATCCATATACACTTAGTAAAAAGTGGTTATCTTAATATTACAAAAGACACTCCAATTTTATTTATTTGTATAGATGTGTAGATTATACAGCCGAACATAACATGAAAAAAAAAACAATTAACAAACAAACAAAACACAAACAAAAACAAACAAACAATTTTTCTTTCTCTTTTTTCTTCTAATCAGTTAAATAAATAATCTATGACTAAGAGATTTTGAGAGAGCGGTGGCAACGGCCATGACTTATGATACTTTGTGCAAAATTATTTCATCACCTCTGCTCTCAAAACGGTGAAGGAAAACAGTTGGTAGATGTCACATATCTTCGAATTTTTAGTTCTACAACATGCTGGTTTCCTCACAATATTTTCCTTCACCGATTCACTTCACGATATTTTCCTTTGCTCTCACAAGAGCAACGGTAGTGAAATTAAATAGTGTGCCTGCCCGAGTACGAACTCACGAACCTACGAAGCCATTTGCCATTTATACCATAACTAGCTACTGCCCGCGACTTCGTACGCGTAAAATTTTTGTCCCCCTGACCCTTCCCGTCCCATCGAATTGCCTGCCAGTTTTTGACCATTTTTTGTTGCTGCTCCGCTCTTTTTAATTGTAGCGTGATGTTATATATTTATTTTATTTATTTATTCAATTTCGGACAACAATAAAATCCATCTTGTTAGTGAAAAAATAACTTATAAAAAATAACTTACATAGCATAAAGCCTTTTTTGATAAATAGGCTACCCAACAAAAAGAATTTTTCAATTCGGACCAGTAGTTCCTGAGATTAGCGCGTTCAACCAAACAAACTCTTCAGCTTTATAATATAAGTATTGATGCTACCACTGCTCTTTGATATTAAAACCGATCAGAATCAACCTTCATTTGATGTCGCAATTGCGGCGACCTTGCTGAAGTCACGACATCATATTACCGGGTAGTTCTACGTAGTTAGATTTTTACTGGTATCATTTAAAAGTGCTTTGTGAAACGAACTTCCTACAGTTTCATGAGAGAATTGTTTTACAACTCATTTTTATTGGTTCCGTGTTGTTAAATTCGCGTATTAAACTTTATTGGTTTTGATGGCTATCGCTATCTAATGACTATACAACAATAAAAAAGAAACTGATCTTTGAAAATGTACTTTATTATATTCAATATAAATAGGCTAATAGACAGAAAATAATCTATACTATGTCTGTCTGTTACGCTTTCACGACTAAACCACTGAACCGATTTTGATGAAATTTGATACGGGGTAAGTTTGAACCCCAAGAAAGGACATTGGCTACTTTTATTCCGCGACTTCGACTGCGTGCGCGATAACCGACATTTATGCGGACGAAGTCGTGGGCAAAAACAATATGTACATGTATTAAAAACCGGCAAGTGCGAGTCGGACGCGCCCACTGAGGGTTCCGTACAAATTTGTAGGTACAAATTATAAATTGTTCATGATTCGAGTCTGACGGTTTTTTTCGAGCTTAAACCCGAATTTCAACTAACTCAACCTGATGATTGATTAGTACCCTAAATTCTTTGGCTAAAGAATTAACATTGCCGCACCATTCAACGTGGCAATGCTGCCAGTCTTCTGGGCACGTTTCCAGATGACAGTGATGCGGACGAAAACTTCGACGCCTATTTATTTTAGTACCTCTAATAAATACTAAAATTAATACATATTATAAGGCTGCAGAGTTTGTAAGAAAGCGTTTATCTCAGGAACTACTCGTTTGAATTGAATATATGATGTTTGCCCAGACTCTCCCCTACGTGAGAAAAAGTGAGATTCGATTTTACCCCCTCGCCCCCCCAAACCACCGCACGCAATTAATGGACGTCCCCCTAACATGTCTGAGTCTGGGAGCCCCAAGTCCAGACACATCTAGACTTAACACAAAGGCAATGAGAAATTAGGATGCAAGAGCGAGCGAAGTCAGCTTGCGAATTAGGATACCCCGACACAGACAAATTAGGTTCAAAGACCCCGCCAACCCCTTTGTGGCTATTTGTTTTAAACCGTTCAGATGTTGGTATTTAGGGTGAAATAGGTCTTTGAACTTTTATCAAGTACATTACATGGATTACAGATTTCAATTAATTAGGCAACAAAATTATAACTTAAATTAACTTAAACTATTTACAAATAAAAAAAAACCGGCCAAGTGCGAGTTGGACTCGCGCACCGAGGGTTCCGTACAAACCTGTAGGTATCCTCGGCTTATGCATAAGGTTTGTTTATGAAATTAAATGTTTTTTTTTTTAATTTTTATATTTGAGTTGATTGAATTAAAGGTAAATTGCTGTTTACGATTTATGACGTATTAAATAAAAACTACTTACTGGATCTCGTTCAAACCAATTTTCGGTGGAAGTTTATATAGTTATGTACATCATATATTTTTTTTAGATTTATCATTCTCTTATTTAAGAAGTTACGGGGGGGGACACACATTTTACCACTTTGGAAGTGTCTCTCGCACTAACTATTCAATTTAGAAGAAAATGATATTAGAAACCTCAATACCATTTTTGAAGACCTATTCATAGATTCCCCACACGTATGGGTTTGATGAAAAAAAATTTTTGAGTTTCAGTTCTAAGTATGGGGAACCCCAAAATTTATTGTTTTTTTTCTATTTTAGTGTGAAAATCTTAATGCGGTTCAGAGAATACATCTACTTACCAAGTTTCAACAGCATAGCTCTTATAGTTTCGGAGAAAAGTGGCTGTGACATACGGACGGACGGACAGAGAGACAGACAGACAGACAGACATGATGAATCTATAAGGGTTCCGTTTTTTGCCATTTGGCAACGGAACCCTAAAAATAGCGTCGCAAAATGATCCGCATCGCTGTCGACTGGTAATGAGAGACTGGCGGCATTACCACGTTGTATGACAATGCTTAGCCTGTCTGGCCAAGGTAAAAACCAGCTCTTGGGTCACGGGAAGTGTCCAAGTGGGAAATTAAATTAGTTGGCAGACAATCGTTTGATTGCCTTAATGTACAGTCACCAAAAGAGCGGCCACATAGGCCTCCTCAAAGGGGGAGATTTGCCATAATTACCAAGCTTAGCCGGCGAGGTGGCGATCGCGGAATGGCGGTAAAATGCATAGAGAACGCTGCTGCCCATTCTCTAGTATGTCCCTTAATCGCATCTTACGACACCCATGGGAAGAAATGGGTTGGTACTATTCTTAGTCTCATGTTATCGTAGAATTAGGATGTTTGGTTTGTTTGTTATCCGTATCACTGTCTGAGTTCGCCTGCCTGAGTTCTAACAGTCGGGGCTGATACCACCACTAATCTCAATTCTTGAACAATCAATAAAAAAGTTATAAAACGCAAAAAATCTAGAAAATAAATACATACACATACATACAATCACGCCTTTTTCCCATGGGGGTAGGCAGAAACCACGGAACGCCACCTGCTACGATCTCTACACCCTCCTTTTGCCTCTTTAAGGTTCATACAATTGGTCATACACACACGCCGGTTGCGAGTACTACGCACCTGACCTTTCTGAAGAACATCACCAATAAGGTCACTATATGTCCTCCTAGGGCGTCCCCTCCCGGTGTTTCCACTCACATCTGCCTTGTAAATACCTTTTGTGAGTCGTCCTTCATTCATCCTCTCAACATGACCAAACCATCTAAGCATACTTTTTTCAATTTTTGTCACTATATCTTCTTTTAAACCACACCGTTCTCTTATCACATCATTCCTCAGCCTATCATTCATAGTCACACCACACATGCTTCGCAAGGAACGCATTTCCACAGCATTTATTCTACTTTCATGCTTCTTTTGCCACACCCAACATTCACTCCCATACATAAGCGTAGGCACCAGTACACCATTGTGAACAGCCAGTCGAGCCTTATTGGACATCAGTTGGTTGGTCACAATTGCATGTAGAGCACCATTTACTTTATTTCCCGCATTCACTCTTCTTTCCACATCTTTATCAATCTTTCCATCCCTTGTAAACAAACTCCCCAAATATACGAACTCACTTACTTGCTCCACATTCTTATCATTTATTTTCACATCACACACCGATACGTTCTCTTCTCTTTCAAACACCATGACCTTCGTCTTATTCACATTTATATTCATCCCTTTCATCTTAAATGCTTCATCCATTACAGTCACCATGTCTTGCAACTGTTCTGCTGACGATGCAAGTAGAACTTGATCGTCTGCGTATAGAAGGCATTTGACAGGCAACTCACTCATAGTCAATCCACACTCACCCTCTTTCAAATCTGTCAGACAACTATCCATGTACAAGTTGAATAGCCACGGTGACGCTACACAGCCCTGCCTAACACCCCTCGAGATGCAAAACCAGTTCGTGTATGCCCCATTTATCCTAACACAAGCACTGGAATCCTTGTATAAAGATTTCAGTGCCCGTACCAAGCGCCAATCCACACCGTACATGGATAGTGTCGACCACAGTTTTTCTCTGCACACACTGTCATAGGCCTTCTCCAAGTCAACGAAAGCGCAGTAGACTTTAAAAAAAAAAAAAAAAAAAAAAAAAAAAAAAGAAAAGAGAAAAAAAATCTGAAAAAAATTAATCTGAATAAATAATAGTATAAAAAAGCGCGGAGTGCTTTTTGAGGTATTTTTTTTATTGATATCAAGCATCCTGCGCTTTTTTTTTCACATTATTTTCTACTTTTTAGTATGGTTTTCTATGGAAGCGTGTTTTATAGTGTTTTTTTTAAAACTATTATGTATTTTCCATTTTTTAGGGTGTTTCGAATTATGAGACGTATGTTAGCGTAGTTTGTGACGTATGTCAGCCTAGTTTTCGAAGACAGTGTTTTTTTGCTATCCTGATAACCTCGGCAAGGAAGAATAGTAATATTATTGTAATGTCATCGGTCTTTGATAAGTAATGCCAAATTTCGAGTTAACCTGACATGACGTTTTGAAAGAGGTCAAAATCATGTTCAAAGTTTCTGTTTCATAGGCACATGCTAACATACTAACATACGTTTGAAGCTAATAAAAGCGTGTTAAAAATGTTCATAAATGGTACCTACTATTTTAAATAATATCAGTTCTCTTTATAGATTTACTCTCTCTGTAATCAGAAGTATACTTCTTCTAGAAAAAGTTGGCACCATAAATGGTGCTTACATATTTAACAAATATTGTAAAAAGTAAACGATTATCAAAACAAAATATACTGTGAGTGTTAAATTTATCTCACAAAATTTACAATTAATGTCATAAAAATAATAACTTATCACTCCTTTTCCCAATTTATCTGTAGTCGACGCAACATGTCTTTTTCTTCCACACTTCTCTATTAGTCGTCATCTCAGTGGTCACCCCCTTCAATCCATATCATAATTCACACAGTCCTTCCATCGTTTCTTTGGTCTCCCAAAAATAATCTATACTATACTAGACTAATATTATAAAGCTGAAGAGTTCGTTTTGTTTGTTTGGTTGAACGCGGTAATCTCACGAACTACTGATTCGAATTGAAAAATTCTTTTTGTGTTGGGTAGCCTGTTTATTGAGGAAGACTATATAACACCACGCTACAGCTAAAAAGGGCGGAGCAGCAATGAAAAATGTTGCAAAAACGGGGAAATCGCACAGGCAGGCGATTCGACGCGACGGAGAGGGTCGGGGACACAACAACAAGAAATTTAACGCGAACGAAGTCACGTGCAAAAGCTAATAACTAATACAATTATATTGGCATCCAGTTTGGTTTAGTCTAGAAATAAATGTAGACTGGCGGTTCCTACTCTTCCTCGTCGCGCAGTCGTCTCGAATGTCGGATCGATGCCGAGGTCATCGGTCCCGGCCGTAGTCTGTAGGTACGTGTCTGTGGAGCTTCTATAAGTCAAGTCGGATGCTTTATAATTTAACAACTTCTATATGTATAATATCTTAGGACAACCAACACAACGTTTTCTGATCTCAAGCTAGGCAGAGCCTGTACTATAGCAACCAGACAACTGATAAACATCCTATACTTATATATTTCTAAACTTTTGCCAGCGGCTTCGCCCGCGTGGAGGTCGGAAAATATCCCGCGAGAACGTACTATCGGGATAAAAGTTAGCCTAAGTGTTAATCCAGGTTATAAAGTAACTGTGTTCCAAATTTCATCCCAATCCGTTTAGCAGTTTTTGCGTGAAAGAGTAACAAACATCCACACATCCATACATACAAACTTTCGCATTTATAATATTAGTAGGATATTAGTAGGATAGATATACATATACTAATGAGGTTTTTTTGTAGATCTTTTGAAGATCATCATCTTTGTAATACATACGTTTGGTGTATGATCAACGTATGCGAGGATAAGAGCTCGAAAGTGCATTTTCATCCGACTTAATTCAAATTTATCGTCACTGCTCAGCTCCTATGTGTCTTAACGTTATGTAACATAACCTATAACTAGCCCAGGAGTATGGACTACAATCGTATTAAGTTTCGTTAAAATCCTTTCAGTAGTTTTTGACCCATGCGTGCATATACAGACAGACAAAAAAATTACTGATTGCATTTTTGGCATCAGTATCAATCACCATTCTTCCTCCAATATTAATTTTGAATGTAAATTCAATGTACAGAATTGACCTCTCTACAGTTTTATTATAAGTATAGAAGATACGTACATATTATAGATAAATTACACCCAGACACAGAACAAATGATTGTGCTCATCACACAAAGATCAAAACATGACGCAGAAAGTAAACTGTAACATAACATAACATAACATCACGCCTTATTTCCCCGAAGGGATGGGCAGAGGTGTGCCTATAATACACCCACATTTCGCCTGTTATGTTTAATTTCCATGTAATAGGGGGCGAGCCTACTGCCATCAAACGGGCACAAATCTAAACTTCGGGGCTACTAATGAGAAATTGTGTGATCGCGTTTTTAACCGACTTCAAAAATAGTATGAGGTTCTCAATTCGACTATTTTTTTTATGTTTGTTAGCTCCCAACTTTTGACTAGGTGAACCGATTTTGATGATGCTTTTTGTATTAGAAAGCTGGTATTTTCCGTGTGGTCCCGTTTTGATAATGGGATCCATGTGAAAACCATATATGTCTTTTTGCATTAAGTATTTGCGCGACAGATGAACGAATAACGCAATTAGATTAGTGCGGGGTACATACTATAACTAAAAAAAAATTAAATTAATACTTTTTACAAAAATTAACAACCGACTTCCTTAAAAAACACTACAAAGTAAAAAATAACTTTAATTTCGGAAGTCGGTGGCAAAAAAACCTTAAATACAGATCCTAAGACACCGAATTCCGAAATTAAAGTTGTTTTTCACTATGTAGTGTTTTTTTAAGGAAGTCGGTTGTCATTTTTTTTGCAAAAAGTTTTTTTTTATATGCCTATAAGAAGTGAAATAGTTGTGAGTTTGTGAGTTTGTTCGTAAAGTAATTTCTGGAACTACAAGTCGAAAAAAATTCTTTTTGCATTAGATAACGCAATTCTTGAGGAAGGTTACAGGCGAACCTATATAACATCACGCAAGGACCCTTAGGAGCCGAGCTGAATGAACAAAAGTCGAACCCTAAGTGTACGTAGGCCTGCCAGGGTCGCGAGATTTGTTCGAAAGAGTCACGTCGTCGCCCTGACATATAGGCAACTGAAAGAACACGGGTGGGGTTTAGTCAGTAAAAGTCTGACACACCCTCCCGCTCCACCCAGAGCGGGAGACATCATTTGATGATTTCCCGCAGATAAAAAAAGTGTATATGCGGGCGGGCGATAGGGTTACGACGCGACGGGTCGGAGACCAAAATTTCTCGCGAACGATTTCGCCGGCAGAAGTTAGTATATTATAAAAAGGTAACATTTGTTTGCGTGTAACGACTGGACCGCCTTGAACTCTGGGGAAGGAGACAGGCTACTTCTTATCGACATACGCGTGTGAAACTGGGGCGGAAGCTAGTTTAAACTATAATATATCTAACGAAACGGATTCTGATGTCATGAGTTAGGTTATGTATCCCGAAAGATTTATGTGTATATTTTAACTTACATCTTTCAGCAGTAGCAGCAGCCTATAATGTTCCCACTGCTGGGACACAGGCCTCCTCTCGGTGAGAGGGAGTGGGCTATAATCCACCACGCGGACCCAGTGCGGGTTGGTAGATGTTACATGTCTTTGAATTGTTGGTTCTAACAATAAGACATGCCGGTTTCCTCACGATGTTTTCCTTCACCGTTTTGAGAGCAGTGGTGATGAAATAATTTACACAAAGTAAGGCACCTGCTTGGGTTCGAACTCACGACCTACTACTCGTAAGACTTGCCTCTTTACGTAGCATAAAACAAAGTCGTTTAATCGGATTTCATACGGACGGGTCTCGTGTAGTTCACAAACGAACTCGTTAGAGCGCTCCCATAGATGAACAACGCGAACTAGTTCCCTCATTCCCCGATCCGTAGTTCGTTAGTTCGTCAGTTCGTGACCGAATAAGCGAGGATGGCGTCAACCGAACTAATACACGGGACAAAATACAAAAAGGTTTTTGTAATCACTAAACTAATTATTTATTGCAACAATAAACCTTGGTATTATTTACAATCGTGATCATTTTATGAATTTTATCATTCAAAGGTTTTTTTTTACTGTCGCATGCAGTAGGAGCGAAATAAAAACGAGCGAACGATCTGCCTCTCTTTGAATCGAGCTGAGAGCTGATGAACTAGAAGAGTGAACTAGTTCGTTAAGGAGCGGCGAACTAAACTGAGCGATCTCAGTCGCGAACTACCTACTATGTCCAAGACTAACGGACAATTTTCTTGCGCTTCTTAGTGTGGTGAAGGTAATTTAACGACCGTATCGTTAAATTTTTTTGCTTAGATGTTATTTACAACCCTAACCGGTACCTATCTCGGAAATAAAATCGATAGTCTTCGCTGCACGCGATCGTCACAAACTTAATGGAACATGAAATGGATAAAGACTTTTCAATATTGACATTTAAAATGTCTAAGGTCATTATTTTTGCTGCATTGGGATTTAAATTCTTGTATTTTTTGTGTAATATTTTACACTAGCTTTTGCCAGCGGCTTCGCCCGCGTGGAAGTCGGAAAATATCCCACGTGAACGTACTACCGGGATAAAAAGTAGCCGATGTGTTCATCCAGGTTAATTTTGCGAGGATAAGAGCTCGAAAGCGCATTTTCATCCGACTTGCTTCAAATTTATCGTCACTGCTCGGCTCCTATGTATCTTAGCGTTATGTTATATAGCCTATAACCTGCCCAGGAATATGGACTACAATCGTATCAAGTTTGGTTAAAATCCCTTCAGTAGTTTTTGATCCATGCGTGCACATACAGACAGACAGACAAAACATTTACTGATTGCATTTTTGGCATCAGTATCGATCACCATTCATCCTCCAATATTAATTTTGAATATATTTTCAATGTACAGAATTGATCTCTCTACAGTTTTATTATAAGTATAGATAGATTATAGGTACACCTGGTACACCACCCCATTTTTTCCCGTGGCTGTCGTAAGAGGCGACTAAGGGATTTACTGGAGAATGGGCAGCAGCGTTCTCTATACATTTTACCACCATATTGCGACCGCCAACCCGCCAAGCGTGGCGATTACGGTAAAACCCCCAAATTGGGAGAGGCTTTTGTCCAGCAGTGGGCGTCTTACGGCTGATATGATGATGATAATGATTTTACTTTCTTAGTCATTCTTATATAGGTTTGATTAAGAAAGTATAATATCAGTAAATCCATTTGCTGTCGAAATAATCGATTCGTGGAGTTTATGATATTACTAGCTTCTGCCCGCGACTTCGTCTGCGTTTCTTGTTCCCGCGACCCTTCCCGTCGCGTCGAATCGCCTACCCGTACGATTTTACCCGTTTTTGTAACATTTTTCATTACTGCTCCGCTCTTATTAATTATAGCGTGATGTTATATAGCTTATAACCTTCCTCGATAAATAGGCTATCCAACACAAAAAAAAATTTTCAATTCAAATCAGTAGTTTCTGAGATTAGCGCGTTCAATCAAACAAACATACAAACAAACTCTTCAGCTTTATAATATTAGTATAGATTATGTTCTGCCCGCGATTTCGTTCGCGGGAAATTTAGGCTTAGACCCACCACCTCATATCCCAAGGTCTTCCGGTTCTATTACTTCGTTTACACTTAGCGTTCTTTCAGACTTTTTTTAATTTTACAACATTTTAAAACATTACGCTAGAACCTCTAGGAGACGAATCCTAAAGGTTCTAGCGTAATGTTTAATAGCCTACAAGCATCCTCAAGAATTGAGCTAACGAATGCAAAAACGTTTTTTTTAAAGCCCACTGGCAGTTTCGCAGATTACGCCCTACATACAAACAAACAAATTTTACCTTTTTTTAGGGGGCATGCAGCTAAGTTATATCAGCTGCATGGGTCGTCAACCAGGTTTAGCTACGCTTACCGCGGTTGGTCCTTAAATGGGTGACCATCATTATATACCAAGACCCACTGGCGTGCACAGGGTTTTATGAACGGTTAGACAGTAAAAAAAAAAATAACGTCTTTCGTAATTGCTCAAGTTAGTGAAGAAAAACTCACTAGGTGGTTTAAAAGGTTGAAATGGGGATTTCCTGATGATGCTAATACTTAAATGATTTCGGCCACCTCAAATATCTAATCCAAGTGAGTGATAGTTACAGAACACGTCACTTTTAAGAAATCCGATGTGGCCTTGAAAAAGGCCCTTCATGTGATTCGTATTATCTTTAATAAGTAAATTAAGTATGGGTAACAGTAAAAATAATAAAGTAAACAAACTCATTTATAAATGACATCTACGCGCCTATCTTTTTTTAAATATGATTTTAAATCACCGTCATAAGAAGGTGGTATGCGTCTTCATTCGACCAATAATAATTCTTTTTCCGTCGAAAGCACAGAAAGATGTGTACTCGTTATTGACTTTGTGTGTTTTTTAGATAGGTACGTGAGAATACGTTTTAATGAAAATGATCGTTCTGTAGATGCGCTGCTTGCTTGGATAGTAACAATAAACTTCGCTAAATGTAAAACTTCTTCGTAACACTTCTCTCAATACGATAATTACCAAATGTATTTATCTTTGAGCAAGCCGCGGGATAGAAATCATATAAATCTGCAAATCCGGAACAATTCCACACTGTACTCGAACTACTAAACTAGCAAGGAAAACCAAATAATTTAAATGTGTGTAAACAACAACGCAGCCGGTTTTATATTTCTTAATTATTACTATGAAACTTACGAGTTGCATTACCTCTTTGCTGGGTTAATTCTCGTACACATTTCCCTTTAGATACACTTTTTAACAAACACACATTTTCAACACAAACCTTACAATTGAACAACATTTTGAAAAAAACAAACAAAAAGCGTAGTATGTACTTAAGTAAATCGAAAAACTAAATCAGTTCAAAAAAACTAGTTGAAATAAGCAACAAATCGACCTAAATATTAACGTTTGTAAATGAATCAATCACAACAAAACTCAGTCAAAATAAAAACATAAAACAGCGCGCTCCACATGTAAGAAATCAATATGGATCCTTTCGTAAACAAACGATTTCTAAATTTTGACAACTAAAACGTTGACAAATAAAATTGTATCATTGCGAATCAGAATTTTCTTGAGGCTACGTACATATTCAACTTGATTGCATAATACTCACAGCGCGCCAATAATGGCGCAGGGACGCCTGTGATTGGTTAGCCTGCGGCAGGAGTTCGCTTTATGTGTGCAATGTTTAGACACGAAAATGTAGAAGAAATTACCACTACATGCGTACATTTATGAATGAATTGTAGACACTTTCGATCGCTGCCAGCTTGCGCCGCGATCTGTAAACGCGTTGCCGTAGTAAATTAATAGAACGGTATGAACGTTGCTACTAATTTATATTAGACGTTTAAACTTTTTGAATAATTTTATTACTTAGCATATTTTTTTAATTCTTGAAATATTAGTAACTAGTCCAGATCTAGGTCTAGGGTCTGCAGTGTCTTTTTGCCTATATGGACCGCACGCCACTGCCAAGACCCCTTCTTGCCTCGGAAAGTCCACTAAGCCGTTGGTCCTAGCTGTCTGATTGACAGTCGTTACCGGTCGTCAGAAGCCCGAAAGCCTAGTTATCACTAGTCTTACCAAGGGGTATCGCATTACCCAGTAACTGGGTTGTGGAGCTCCGATAAGCAGTTGTTCCATGTAAAATACCGGTATTCAGTTATGATAATGATAAATGATTTTATTTCTGTAAGTAGGTTTGTACAAACACTTTTACAAGTCAATCATATTTTTTTGAGCTAGATGAGGTCGGCGTTTCCTATGTGACTACTCTGAGAAGAAAGACCGAAACAAACTCAGAGGTCACTGTCTCTTTTAAAGTCCAGACATAATCTTGGTCACATTATGTGAAGACTATGTAGATAGCTGTCTGAAATGGTCTTTAGACGAAAGAAACACACATTGAGTGGACCTGTCCAGTCAGTGCACGCATTTGTCTCTAATCGTGCGGCTCAATTCAGAACTTGAGAAGCTCAATCAAAGTTGCATCTGGTTAGGCTGGAACCCCACCCCTACATACTTAGTTTGGAAAAGGCAAGCAAATTATGATATAGGTACCTAATCCTCAGTATATTTCGAAACGAGTTAAGACATATTCGACACCTGCAAGGAATAACATTGTAACTAATATTTAGTAACTTTACAGGAGAGCGCGTCAAAGATTTAAAAAAATTCTCTCAGATTTCGGTTAAGTCTTATTGCCAACCAACCATGAAAATATGAGTCAACGAGGGATTAGCTACACTTTAGTATGATTTTATTATTATATATGTTACGGGCAATTTGATAAGTCCGGGCACTATTAATAATGGCCGGTCTGTATTCATAATGCCTGACTTATTTGGGCAATGTGATTAAAACAGCATAATTAATCACTTTTCCCGGCCATTATGAATAATGGCCACCCTATCTTGGGCAAAGTAATAAAATAGGTGAATTGTAGTATTATATGAATTTCTTCGTTGTCTATTGTTTACCTGAAGATCATATAAGTACCATAATCATCATATTCCCGAATTTCATTTGCCCGAATGTTTTGTTTGCCCTAAAAGACATATGAAATATTTTTGATTGCCCGAAACTTAGATACCATAAGATACGAGTGCCATACGTATTGTTTTTCATATTTTTAATTGCCATAATAATGATTAGTCATAATATTTAAACGCCATAATAATGATAACACATGATTATAAGCGCCATAATAAATGGCAGCATGGTCGAGGGTGGGCTTGGGCGACGGAGCCCCACTACGCGGGGCTCCTACTTCTGGGTGGTTTATAAAAAAATAACCACGAAGGGGATGGCGGGGTCTATTCGCTCGCTTCGCTCGCTCAAACGACTCGCCATCCCCTTCTAACCTAACCTATCCGAGTCGGGGTGCCTTAAAGTCCCGATTGCATCCAGCGGCTGCCGTCGGTCCAATTTCTCACATTGCCCGGCTACAAGAAGGGAATTATTCATACTGCCCGGTCCAAGTGATAAATTCAAGCCATCTCAAACACTGACTTATTACATGGACCACGGGCCGTCGGGTATTATTAATAATGGCCGGTCAAATTGAGAAATTAATCACTTTGCCCGACGCTCTTGGGCATTATTAATAATGGCCGGTCCTTATTAATAATGCCCAGTTAATCACGTTGCCCGTAACATATATATGTATATTTTTAGACTTTTTGTGAGTTACAATGATATTCCACAACATATACTGTTTAAAATGGCATTGTAACTCAGACATACAATCGCATAAAGTATGATAAAAGCTCATTTCATGAAATAATTAGTTCCAAGAACAAGAGTGTATTTTGAATTACAATGTTATATTAATAATAGCGAGCATAAAACAATGATGACAATGATGTGTAACTAAATATACCTTTTTATTAACTACAGTTGACCCTTACTTACAATGTTTTTACACTGTACAAATCGGTGCGCAATAGAGTTTAGACACAGGGGTAAGTGCAAAAAAATTCAGCATTTTTTGTACAACATGAATATGATTGTAACTTAAAATTGCCTAAAACTGAGTTACAATGTTATTCCTTACAGGTATCGTATTGACCTTTACTCCTATGCTACCAAACGCGTTTTCGTTCAAGTAGGATCGATCTATTCTGTAAAAAGCTCACCGTGAAAACGTAGTGTAATTTTCATCATCATAAAGATTTAAAGTTGGTTAAAGCAACCATCACCGTCTGTCTAGCCTTTTCCCAACTATGTTGGGGTCGGCTTCTCGTCTAACGGGATGCAACTAAATACCAGTAGGTTTTCAGTATCTACCGTAGAGAGACTGCGTCTCTACGTTCATAACCTAGGTTCTGAGTGATTCGAAACCCTTTGGTAAGACTGATTGTAAGAATTTCGGGCTTTTGACATTTCCATTTTTTTTTTCATAGCCGCCAGTTCATTCCACATGCAAAATTAAAAGTTTTCTCGCAAAAAGAGTTGGCATTAAAAAAAGAGAAAACTTTTTTTTCAATTGTCTTGAAAAGGAACTAACTCATTAGAGCAAACGAATGATTCATTTCATTCATTCATTCACAAACACAATATAAACCATTATTGTGCGAAACGGAATGCCGTTTGTGACCTGTGCTTGTGACGCCATCTGACCTTTCCAACTTGAATGAAGACTTATTTCATGGTGGAACGAGCACACACATTGAATTTTCAGCGCTGACTCAAAATTTTAAAGTTTATTATTTTTTGCTTTTCAGTTTTTTCGGCGGTTAAATTTTTTTGTTAAAAAGTTTTTATTTTGTATTTTTTTCTGGCTTTAATGTACTAATAATACTTAGTAATTCCCCTATCCAATAAAACAAAAATTATCAAAATCGGACTACTCTGTATAAAGTTTTGCGTGGTCATACATTATAATCAGTGAGTGAACAATCAATCATCCCTTGTTTTCCAACTCTTAGGGTTCGATTTTGTTTACCAAATTTATACGGGACCACCTTCAGGGTATACCCTTTCCAATCAAAAAATAATTATCACAATCGGAGTACTATGTAAAAAGTTATGCGTGGTCATACATTTAAAAAAATATACGCGTCGATTTAAAAACTTTCTCCGTTTTTTTCGTCGGTTAAAAATCATGGCAACAAAAAAGGAAGGCCTATGCAAGGCTAAATGTCTCCTATCTCAGCATACTGCTTATGCTATTTTAATAAACAAAAAAAAACGGTCAAGAGCGAGTATTTTTTTTTTCCCCTGTAATCTTTACATAAACTTCTATCACATAGAATAATTTCAGATTTATCTCTATGCAAACTTCAGACATAAGGGGTTTGGCGGGGGTATTTGTTTTTTACATTTTGAGTAGAAAACTACGCAGCCTATATGATACCCGCCATGCCGTACTATAACCCCGACTTCGAAATTTTAAGTCCCCCGTTTACTCACTGTTGCAAAAAAGAAAACATATTTTTATTTATTTCTTATTTGCACGATAGTTAGGTAAATGTCATCTAAAACTATTCCAAATTTCAAGTCGATAGCACCAGCAGTTCTCGAGATATCCAGCTGTGACAGACAGACTGAGTCGCGCCATAAGGGATCCTTTTTACCATTTTGGTAATGACCCAAATAACGCAGGCTATTTTAGTGCATCTTAACTGGCCTGTTAGTCTAGTGGTTAGTGACCCTGACTGCTAAGACTGAGGTCGTGGGATCGATTCCCACCCAGGACAAATCTTTGTGTGATGAGCACAATCATTTGTTCTGTGTCTGGGTGTCATTTATCTATAATATGTATGTATTTAGTCTTATATAAGTATGTTAATCAGTTGTCTGGTTGTCATAGTACAGGCTCTGCCTAGTTTAGGATCAAATAACGTGGTGTTGGTTGTCCTAAGATATATTATTATTATATTATCTTCCCCAAACATAACTGGCAAAATCTGGGTGTACTATAATGTTCACCTCTGCCCAACCTTCAGAAGAATAAAGGCGTAATGTGACGTGTGATTAAAAATCCTTTTAACTATCTATACCGTGCCGTGAAAGTTACTATGATGGATGATACCCTAACATGTAATTTTCTTAAAACTTTGGCGTTAATGCAAACTTTCGGTACCTAACATTGCTTTTTACTACATCGATTTTTCAATTAATGCTAAAAGCATTATTTTGCTGTACTGTAGAATAGGGATGTTATGGATATGAAATTTCGGATACGGATTGATTACGGATGTAGGAATGATTATTATACCGGATACAGATACGGATATGGATATGAAATTATTTCAGATTATCCGTTAGTTTCGGATAATTTCGGTTATGGATATAAAAAAATTAAGGACTTTCAAAAGTAAAATACAAATATCTAATAAAAAGGTTTTATTTATATGTCACCATTTGGTAGGGATTTCAATTAGTCTGTCAGTAATTATTGCAGCTATTTATAATAAAAATGATTATAAATGTTTATATTGAGTGTTATCTAACCTACCAAAAATAAAAATGTAATAACAAATCCGATATTATCCGAAACTTTTATTTCGGATTCGGTTACGGTTACGGATAAATTTTTATATCGGATATCCGATAGTTTCGGTTACGGTTACGGAGCTCCCTAACATCCCTGCTGTAGAACTTGTAGCTATTTATTTATTGATAGTATTTAACACAGTATAATACAGACAATTGTGTCATAGCAGCATGAGTCGATCTTCTTGCCGCGAATGGTCAATCGTGGATGAATGACCATCTTTACATACCAAACCTTTTCGTGCCTCGGAAAGCACGTTAAGCCGTTGGTCCCGGCTGTCTTTTGTGAATTTTTGACAGGCATTACGGGTCGTCAGAAGTGCCAAAATCTCTTACAAGGAGACCGACCACCAAGATTGTCCGCCTCCGATTTCAATGATTTTTATATATGTTGTTATGTTTGAGTAAGTGAGTAATTACCCAAAGGGAATTCACGCAACGCTCAATAGTTTCAGAGTTGCTTCTACCGAGCAACGGTAGAAGCAGCAATAAGACCGTGGTGAGATCTTATGAAAAACAGTAAAATAATACCGTTGTTTAAATCGGGTAGCACATCAGACCCTACTAACTATAGACCAATTTCAGTGCTACCTACCTTCAGTAAAATTTTTGAAAAACTTATTCTAAACTTATTACACAACAAACAGTTTGGTTTCACAAAGGGTCGTTCAACTACCGATGCCGGAGTTGAACTTTTAGGTCATATATATAATACATGGGAGGACAAATGCGATGCTTTGGGTATTTTTTTGCGATTTGTCCAAGGCATTCGATTGTGTTCTTCATGAAACCTTGATCAGGAAACTTCACCACTACGGATTCCGGAACGCCTCTCTGGATCTTCTTACCTCATACCTAAGTGATAGGATTCAGAGAGTTGACGTCAACGGAAAAAGATCACCTGGATCTATAGTTAGAATGGGGGTCCCCCAGGGCTCAATTTTAGGCCCATTTTTATTTCTTATTTATACATATAAATGACTTGCCTTACCTCATAAAGGATAAACATGATATAGTGTTGTTTGCAGACGACACTTCACTTTTATTCAAACTCAAACGTCAGCAGCTGGTTACTGACTATGTAAATAGAGCCCTTGCTAATGTAGTTAACTGGTTTAATGTTAATAATCTACTTCTTAACGAGAAAAAAACTAAATGTATTAAGTTTACGATACCTCATGTTAGACAAGTAGAAACTAGTGTCCTCATAAAGGGTGAAGTGTTGAAACCCGAAGATACCACAGTATTCTAGGCATAACTCTGGATGCCAAGCTTCAATGGGGCCCCCATATAGATAAATTGTCAAAAAAGCTTAGCTCTGCAGCATACGCTGTTAGAAAAATTCGTGATTTAACTGATTTAGAGACAGCCCGTTTAGTTTACTTTAGTTATTTTCATAGCGTGATGTCGTACGGTATTCTGCTGTGGGGAAATGCTGCCGATATTCAGACAATTTTTGTTTTACAAAAACGGGCAATTCGTTCGATTTATAAATTAAGTCCCAGATTCTCCCTCAGAGACAAATATAAAGAAATTAATATAATGACTGTGCCTTCTCAGTATATTTATGAATATCTGCTGTATGCACATACAAATATTAATCTCTTTAAAAGATACAGTGATATCCATAATGTCAATACTAGAAACAAACAAAACTTTGTTGTTCCTAAGACCAGGCTCAAGAAAATAGGTGGCTCGTTTAGATGCCAATGTATTCGTTTTTATAATAAAATTCCTAGCCTCATTCAAGAACTAAGCCTAAATAAATTCAAATCTTTTATAAAGCGTAAATTATGTCAGAAAGCCTATTATACTGTTAAAGACTATATTGAGGATAAAACGGCCTGGGATTGAGCTGCTCCAATAAATCTACACTGAATGTTGTTATTTCTTTTTTTTTATTATTATTATTTTGCTATCTTTACTCTTTTTTTTTATTTCACATGACATGAATATTAATTGCATGAATATTACTTTGATTATTGAGAATTTGAGAACTATGTGGGTCATTGTTTCACTTTTGATTATGGTCTGGCAGTTTGAGTAGTTTGTGCGGCCTACCCAAATTCTGAGAACCCACCACCCAAAGACTGAAATGGTCTTTTGAAGAAAGAACCACACAGATTGAGTGGACCTGTCCAGTCAGTGCAAGCATTTGTCATTAATCGTTTAGCTCAACTCGGAACATAAGGAGCCCAACGCTTTGACGAACAGTACCAAAGAAAGGACATTTGGGTAGGCCACATAATTACTCAAACTGCCAGATCATGATTACTGAGAAAGAAAGAAAACAAAATTAAAAAAAGACCCACATAGTCTTCACATTCACAATAATTAAAACAATACGAAAGTAAATATTCATGTCACTGTATATATAAAAATTATCAATGTCAGTGTGTATATAAAAAAAAAGAAACGGATATAATTTTGTTGGTCAGATCATTTGATGACCATGTAGATCGGTGTCTGAAATGGTCTTTTGATGAAAGAACCACACAGATATTGAGTGGACCTGTCCAGTCAGTGCACGCATTTGTCGATAATCGTACAACTCAACTCGGAACTTAAGGAGCTCAACGATTCGACGAACAATACCAAATGATAAATGATTTTATTTCTTTAAATAAGTTTGTACAAACACTTTTACTCGTCAATCATATTTTTTTAAACTAGATGAGGTCGGCGTTTCCTAACTGACTACTCTGGGAAGAAAGGCCGAAACAAACTCAGAGGTCACAGTCTCTTTTAAAGTCCAGACATAATATTGGTCACATCATGTGAAGACTAGACTGGTGACTGAAATGGTATTTTGAGAAAAGAACCATTATGCCATCATCATAATCACTTATTCACACTAGAACCGGAAAAAACTCAGAGGTCACAGTCTCTTTTAAAGTACAGACATAATCTAGGCCACATCATGTGAGGACCATGTAAGTTGGTGACTGAAATGGTAGGAGTAATTTTACTCTGCAAGCTATGTTGGTAACTCTAATTATTTTCCAGATACATTATTTCATTTCTCAGAGCATACTCCGCTCCATAGCGTACTGGGTAACTTTTCTTTTTTCTTTTTTGTGGGTGGGAAATCATTAAATGACGTCTCTCGCTCTAGGGTGGAGTGGAAGGGCGTGTCAGACTTTTACTGACTAAAAACCACGCGTGTTCCTTCAGTTGCCCATATACCAGGGCCACGGTAACTCTTTCGAACTGATTTCACGACCCTGGCAGTACTGGGTTTTTTTTTTTTTTTTTTTTTTTTTCAGGATGGGAATTCATCAAATGACTTCTCCCGCTCTGGGCGGAGCGGGAGGGCGTGTCAGACTTTTACTGACTAAAACCCACCCGTGTTCCATCAGTTGCCCATGTGCCAGGGTCACGGTATCTCTTTCGAACAATCACGCGACCCCGGCAGGCATCGGTCCTAGTAGACCCCTACACTGCTGCTGACATCTCTTTGAGGCGCGCGTGGAACACTACGCGCCGTCGACCCGAGCCTGGTCCTTACCGGGCGGCGAGCTACCCATTGCTCGCCACCCGCAAGCTCGCGCCTACGGTGGCCGGGAGTCCGCAATCGACTCCCGACGCCCGGGGCGTCTCCTCCTGCGGCGGCTAGGGGCGTGAGGGCGCAGAGACTGCCACTCCCTCACGCGCCCCGCCTCCTCCTTCGCGAGCATTACTGCTTCGCAGAAGGAGGTGACGGCTTCCCATTCCCTCTCGCTCCGTACCATGGCTCGCACCAGGGCCGGACGCGAGAGGTCGCCGCCGCCGATCGCAGTACTGGGTTACCTTGAATTCTTTCGTTTACTCAGAATAGAACAATACGTATTGGTTGAACTGCAAAAACAGCGGTTCCTGATCGATATTACGTCATTTTCTGGTGGTATCTAATTATCTTTCGTTTATGGTATCTACCGTATCGTATAACTATTTAGGGTATAATCTATTATCGATTCGTGGCTAATGGCTGAGTAAACCCACGTACCCACGAGCGCGATAAAATCGCGGCGGCATTTTTCGTGCACTGGAATTCCAACTCTCGTTGTTGAACCTAAATATACATAACTCGATGTTTAAGAGCTATACTCCAAATATTCGGCATTTTATCCGGAGGTTGCTCAGGTAGGAAACATGTTTTCTTGCCTGCTCGTCCTCTGCGTGGAGTGTGCATCATTGTATTTTATTTTATTTTATACCTACCTTTAACTACTACTAACACTAGAATATAAGTTGTTTTTGTAATACTAACATAATGTGGATCCCTGTTATCTGTAATAAATGAATTTTAATTTTAATTTAATTTAACAGTTCATTCACAATGGCGTTCCGCGCATAAAGGTACAGTCTGTGCCCTACATTATCTGACCCTCTCGGTATGAACCACGCTCACATCGAAGTGCTAAGTCCCGCCCCATTTAAATAAATCATCTTGTTAAGCCATTTTGGTCATTATCTTGTTAGCGTTAAGATTGAGTTGCGTATTAACAAGTAATATTCTCAACAAGTTACTGTGGCTTCGCGGTTCGATGCTAGATTGACGATGAACGGTGCGTAAGTTCAAATCACACTCCACCTGTTAACAATTTCTTTTTTTAATTGTTTTCATTTATGATTTCTGCCATATTTCTTGCATTATTATAGAACTTCTGATATGATTTCGCCTAACGAACATATCTTTTAAACAAGTGGGTAAAACTTCCTTGAATAATAGCGAATTTGATCCTTATCGCGGATTGGAAACTCCTTTGGGTATTTTGATAAATCATGTTATCAAGCGATTTTAATTATTATCCTACTGTCGTTAAGGTTGAGAGGATTAAAAGGTTGAGTATCAAAATGCAATAAGACTACTTAAAACAACCAAGGTGAGGGTGGATTAACAAAAAAATCGCGCGTCAACAACATCACAATTTGCTGTAGGTATACGCTTAGTATTCTGTGACACATTTTAATAACTGCTTGTGATTTTGCGATATTGAACTTAATGATACCTACTATATGGTTCATATTCTATAGAATATTGCGTCCAGCTCACAACTAACAGCTAATTTGAAGACAGAATAGTAAGAGTTCATTTGGTCTCGTGGTCATTAAACAAATTGTTGTCTGGGTTCAAAACCAGCATAACCTATAGACTACTTTTTGTTCGTAATGGTTTGTTTATTTTTATATTTTTTACTTTTCTCTTTTGTTTATTTTTATATTTTTTTACTTTTCTCTAAGGAACGAAGTCTTTAAATGTGTTTTTCAATGGGTAGTTTGTAAAGGAATGAAACAAAATCATTGCAAAAAAATGATAATCTTTATTAATTAAAATATACTATATACTACTACTACTACTATATACTGTACTGTACTAGTATCTATTATATAGGATATATATGATTATTATATGTATTTATTAAAGTAAATTGTATTTGCACCAGTGAAAACCCCATTTTTATGTCCACGCAATCACTGTCCATTCCAAGGTTGCCTGGAAGAGATCGCAGAAAGCGATAAGGCCGCCCATTGTATGTTTTTATTGTGAAATGTTTTTGTTGTAATTAATTTTCTGGTGTACAATAAAGCATATATAAATAAATAAATAAATAAATAAAGTGAGTAAATGCTCATAGTTCAGAATTAATTAGCTTTTTTACAGTAACATTCAAAGTTAACTATTTGCTAACAAACATTTTTAACACGTTGAGAGCCAAACAAAAAATTGTTAGTAGCAAGCACGCGATAACGCGTGATCGGCCATAATACAGAGCCGACGAATCACGTGATACCGCGTGATCGGCACTCAACGTGTTAAGCATGACAATGCTTGGAAGTTTGTTGTTTATTTTTAACGTAAAGATTTTTTATTTACCCACCTGTTTACAAAATAAGTTTTTTATTCGAAATTCATATCGGTCTTTCTATAATACTTCTTAATAAGCCTTTCAACCTTAACTACAACAAGATAATGATTAAAATGACTTAACATTATTATCTAGATGTCGTTAAGGTCGAAGGCTGAAGAATATGCAATACGACTACCAGAAATAACCCAATCGAGGGTGGATTAACATAAAATTATAATAAAAACACCACTGTTAGCTGTCAATGCTTAATATTTAATTCCGTGATACATTTCAATAGCTGCTTATTGTTTTTCAATAATGAACTTAATGGTCTATATCATATGGATCAAATTATATAAAATATTGCGTCTAGCACAATAAGAAGTGAATTGGTCTCATGGTCATTAACGCAGATATATAAGCATCGTTGTCCAGGTTCGAAACCAGTATAACCTAAAGACTTCTTTTTGTTCAAAATGTTTTTTTTCTATGTTTTTTTTTTACTTTACTTTAAATATTTTAGGCGTCAAATGTTTTTTTAGATAGGCAGTTTGTTTAGGAACAAAACAACGTCATTATTGAAGAAAATATTTATTATTTCATTAAAAAATACTTAAGTAAATAAAGTAATTAAATGCTCATAGTTTCAAAATTAATATATATTTTATAGTAGCACATTCAAACTTAACTATTTACTTAATAAGTTATATAAAACAATATCAATGAAATAACCACAACACTTTCTTCTCTTACATATATTATTAACAACGATATATGTTATGATGAGGACTCATCGGTAAGCTAGTTATTGTTCAACAAACAGTTCATTAACTGTGATTAAGTAATTTGTGAAATGTTTTACAGTTTTATAGGTATAAGTATGTGGTGAATCAACATGTTATTTAAACAGAAAAATGGATTTCCATTTATAACAATAACATCACCACAGAAATTGTAACATTGTAATGGTTTAGCATTCATTGAATTGAGCATTCACTTACTTAATATGTTTAAAAATACTTATGTAGATAAGTGAGTGGCGGCGTGACGCATCATCTCCAATAACTTGCTATAAGCAGCTACGTATGCACCATGTTCCAGCACAAATCTTTTCCTCTCATGTGCTGCAGTAGCCCAGGGTCATTCTACCGATGGTTAGACAAGGTAGTAAGAAATACTATGTTTAATTGCAGCTAAGCGAATAGGCATCAATGGACATAGCATATGGCTTGCAACAATAAGTAGTTTGGTGGCGTTCGGATTCGTGACTATACGATATACATCATGGGATTTGCTCCTGGACGATTGCACTGAAGACTTTTCAGTATTTCCATAAAGTCTTAACCATAACCTGACTGTATTCGTCTGAAACAAAAGAAAAAAACTTATTAACAATTTTGGAAACGTGCAACTAACTTGTAGGGAATGGGTGTAATGGAATAATAGCAAAATACAAGATTACTAGGCTATAACAAATTATAAAGGTCAATTTCAAAGAGTAAAATTAAAAATTAAAACACTTACCGATATATTAACACTACGAACAATCTCTTTGATTTCACCATTTTGCTCATGTAAACATAATTACTATTTTATGTCTAGTATAATCAGTAGATTGCGACATGACGCTTTGTTTACACATAACAAAATCAATAAAGACATGTCTAATGTTACTTTTCACGATTTACGTCAAACGTTTTACCAATTTTTTGCTTTGTCACTGCTATTAGGCGTAGATTGACCTGTGTCACTTAAAACAACTTACTTCAATCTACCCCACGAAGTCAATATATTTTACTTCCTTGGTAATTATAAGTTCTGTGGACATAAAGATTTCTTTATTTACCCACTTGTTTGAAAGATATGTTCGTTAGGTGAAAATCATATCACCAGTTCTGTAATAATACAAGAAATATGGTAGAAATCATAAAATGAAAACAATTTAAAAAAGAAATTGTTAACAGGTGGAGTGTGATTTCGAACTCACACACCATGCATCGTCAATCCAGCATCGAACCGCGAAGCCACAGTAACTTGTTGAGAATAAGCGAAATTAACGATTAGGTAGTAGCCGTGTAAACACAAACATATTACTTGTTAATACGCAATTCAATCTTAACGCTAACAAGATAATTACCAAAATGGCTTAACAAGATGATTTATTTAAATGGGGCGGGACTTAGCACTTCTATGTGAGCGTCGTTCATACCGGGAGGGTCAGATAATGTAGAGCACAGACTGTACCAGATGTCGGCATTTAGTTTCCGAGTTATTTGCGTTTTTGTAAAATCGTGTGAAAATATGACATTTTGTGATTTTTACTGATTATTGTTCTACAACAAATTTGATACAATTAACATCTACAGACAACATTTCTAAGCACATTTTTTTTTAAAGGAAATGTTTAGTAAAAAGGTACTAGATGTCGGTAGGTCTTATAAAATGTCGATATTTTCATAATTATTATGTTGAGTTTTTGAATTTTAATACTGTTTGTATATTGGCAGTACAGTATCGGTTACGTCAGTGAGACATTGATGCATATAATTTGTTGGGATCTATGTGGAAAAATCTATGTAACAAACGAGTAGAACATTGCTTTTTTGTAACCTTAACTTTCAAACTCCATTTTTCGAAACTAGTTTTTTCAGAATTTCAACTTTGGATGTCTGTTACAAAAAAGTATTAGTATTATTTTTTTTGTTATCTGTATAATAAAGGGACTCTTCTAGATTCTACATCCGGCCTTAACTAAATACCTCCCTACTGGTACTTTTATGCGCGGAACGCCATATTTATCGACAGTTTACAATGTCGCGATATAGATTACCTATATACTAACGGTGTTTACAATCATACGGTGACATAGAGATACTTAATGCCTAATGGCAGTGGCCTTCCTTCAGTATCGATTAGTTAGATCGACGGTATTCGTAGAAAACTAAGCTTTTATTGATTGTGACCGCAATGGTAAGAACTTTAATAACATGTTATTGGCAGTGGCGTAGCTAATTCATCTATTTATACAGGATAAGTTTTTAATCAGTGCGCAAATTTTAACACATTAAACTTAAACGAGTTACAATAACCATGCAATTTTTATTTTGATATATCTTGGTACAAAAAAATTTAGTTATCGTTAACGAAAAATGTTTATTTTGAAACTGGTTTTTATGGTAACTTGAGCGCGGCGCCGGCGCGGCGGCGAAGGTGAATGACCGAGCGTAGCTACTAGTACCTACCACCTGTTCGATCGGTCAAAATTCTAAGAAATTCGAAGTACCTACTACAAATTATATTATAGCCTTCGCAAGTTTTAAACCTGTTACTTGTCGGTTCTTATTTTATTATTCCGAAAATTTGGCTTGCTGGTAGAAACTAGCCATTGAACATGTTAGTTCTCATATAATTCGTATATGAGAACTAGCCAAGTCAGGACTGACCATTGAACTTGGCACCCATTTAGATCTCACTTCTTTTGTCGTTGAAGTCAACAACCAAGGCATATGTCATAATATTGAACTTGGCTCTCATTTCACATTTATGTTTTTGATGGGATTATTATTACGTGTGAAAACCCACTTTTTTTTTCTAAATGGGAATTCATCAAAAGACGCCGCTCTTCTCCGTCCTGGGCAGATCGGGAGGGTGTATCTCTTTCGAACAGTCCGCGACCCTGGCAGGGAACTTTATACTCTGTTCTCCTTGTCTCCAATATGTAACGTGACGTTACGTCGATTTCGTCGACGTCGTCGTCGTCGACGTCGTCGTCGTCGTTACGGCACGTCGTGACGTTTGTAACGTGTATGTGTGTGTGGTGGAAGTGGTGACGGGTAGGCGTTTTGGGGGACTGTCTGATGTAATATTGACGCTCGAAAAGTGCTGATCCTCAGCCTAATTTCAATAAATTACTTTTGATTTGATTTGATTTTGGTGATAAATGATAAATGATAAATGATTTTATTTCTGTAAGTAGGTTTGTACAAACACTTTTACAAGTCAATAATATTTTTTTGAGCTAGATGAGGTCGGCGTTTCCTATCTGACTACTCTGAGAAGAAAGGCCGAAACAAACTCAGAGGTCACAGTCTCTTTTAAAGTCCAGACATAATATTGGTAACATTATGTGAAGACTATGTAGATAGCTGTCTGAAATGGTCTTTAGAGGAAAGAACCAAACAGATTGAGTGGACCTGTCCAGTCAGTGCACGCATTTGTCACTAATCGTGCGGCTCAACTCAGAACTTGAGAAGCTTAACGATCCGACGAACAATACCAAAGAAAGGACATTTGGGTAGGCCGCAAAAATTACTCAACCTGCCAGATCATAATTACAACATACTTGACAAATAAAGAAAGATAAAAGAAAAGAAGAAACATACCCACACAGTCTTCACATTCACAATGATTAAACAATATGATACTTTACAAAGTAAATATTCATGTGTGTCATGGGTGTCTTTCTTTCACTGTTACGATCATAATTCTGTATTTTGTTTCAGGAGCTGTCGAAGCTGGACACTCAGGTGCTCGGCTCCTCAGCACCACCGACATCAACAGCTTTGTCATGTTCCATCGACTTACCAACGGACGTCAACTCGGAGGTAAACGCTTCTCGTCAGTGTCAGCGCAGGCTATGCGTCTAGTTTCTGTATCTTATCGCTGCGTCTAGACGTTGCGTCTAGGGGCTGTCCATTAATCACGTGAGGCTAGAAAAGGGGGGAGGGGTCCATAAAAAATCACGAAATATCACAAAGGGGGAGGGGGGTGTAGTTATATATCACGTGTATTTTTTCTTTTTTTAATTAGATGATACTTATACCTGTATTTTTTTTTAAATACAAAAAAAATAGATTCTTTGTAGGTAGTAAAAAATACACGTGATATAGGGGGGGAGGTAGTCTTAAACCTCACCATGTATCACCAAGGGGGAGGGGGGTTCAAAATGCCAAAAAACGTGATTAATGGACGGCCCCCTAGTTGCTGCATCTTGTCGCTGCAACTAGATGCAGAGTTGTCTCTGCAACTAGATGCAGAGCGGTCGCTTACGTCTGTAATTAGTCGATACGATAGACGTCGTGCACGATAACATTTTTTAAGTATTAGAGAGAAACGGTCGTGTTGACCTAATGTATGTGGCTGTCGCTCGTCTAGTTGGTCCGAGAAGTAGAGAGAGCGTGCGACTGCCCTGGTCTGCACCCCTAGCCAATTTGATAATCTGCAATCGTTAACGCTAGTCGAAAACTAATCAAATGTATGGGAATGAAATCATCTCAATGTTAAGTCACGTGGTTAGAACAAACGAACAGAAAATTCGTAGCCAAGTTCACATCTTTCAAAATGATAGAATGAATTGTTATCGTTTCTACATTGTTCAACGCTACATCCTTTGTTATAATGTCGTTTTTCTAAAGACATTGTAGAACGAGCGGCCGACTCAGGCGCGTCAACATGGCTACCAACTTATCGTTTTCTACAATTGCTGACACCGAGGCGTTACCGATTGGAGAACGGAATTCGACAAGAAACGGTTGTAACATACCTAGGGGGGCTGGCATTGCACCTATGCAACTTGACGCCAAGTATGCGAAGTTTCGTCGCAGGTCGAAAAGGGGGGAAGATAATTCTGAAAAGGACAATTATGAGACAAGCGCCAGGGTAGTCTGTAAACTGAAGGGGTCTGCTAGGACCGATGCCTGCCAGGGTCGCGAGATTGTTTGAAAGAGATACGGTGACCCTGGCACATGGGCAACTGAAGGAACAAGGGTGGGTTTTAGTCAGTAAAAGTCTGACACGCCCTCCCGCTCCGCCCAGAGTGGGAGAAGTCATTTGATGATTTCCCATCCAAAAAATAAAAGGGTGGTCTTTAACTGTAAAAAAATTGCATGCAAACTTATAGATACCAAAGATCTAGTGGTTGGCCGACAAAAGTAGTAGTTTGTTAGATAACCACGAAAAACCACTTGAAATGCGAACTTGCCAGCCCGGGCAATAAGTATGCTCTTAAGTTGACAACTTCCAGAATGCATCCTGCGTTCTGAAAGTTGGCAACGTCGCTGATTACTGTCTAATATTTCGCTCTTACTAAAGGGGTTAAAAATATGAAATGAAATTGTGTATGAAAGTTCATAATTCTGTGGCCTGGTGCTAAAAGTGCCATAGTACGTTTTTGTATGAAACGAGATTGTAATGCCAGTTTATTGAAAAACTATGATTATATATTTTTTATTATATAATAATATAATATTTTTTGTGCTACTATGTAAAATGTGAATATATAAAAACGGCCAATGTAGTGTGCGCTTTCATACAGATAAGTAAAAAAAAAAAATGATAAAAGGGCTGCAGTTTGGCCCTTTTAGCACCAGGCCACAGAATTATTTCCGATGGCTAGTTTTATCGGGCTCACGGCTTGTTTTCAAGATACCTCTTCGTTCCAGGCCGTACTGTCTCCGGAAAAGGCTGGTTCCATGCTATCGGTGCAGTCTGCGCCCACGGAGCAGCGCGAGAGACCAGCTAGCCTGCTGCTCGAGCTACCATTAGCTACGGTAAGCATCATCATTCGTTAATCTCATCATCAGCTGAAGCACTAGGAAGTGGTGAAGGGCGGGCGTTTTGGGGGACAGTCTTATGTAACTTTGACGTTCAAAAATTGCTGACTCTCAGCCTAGTTTGAATAAATTACTTTTGATTTTGATTCGCGTTGTAGCCGAATGAGACCTGTTGATCCCGTTGAATTAATTAAAAAAAAAAAAAAAAATTGTCAGCTCCGACGCAACACTGGAGTTTACTCCTTACAAACGATTGTAAAATATATAGATTAGTAAACATAACAAAGCGTTTTAACGTAACGTAACGGAGAAAGTTTGGCTTTACTTCCCATAGATGTTCTTACCCCGTGCACCGGGGACCTATATGAAAATCGGTTCAAAATAATAGTTTAAAAAAATACAAAAACTCGCTTCATAGAAAACCAAACTAAAAAGTAGAAAATAGTGGAAAAAAGCGTGGGTCCTTAATAAATTAAAAAAAAAATACCTCTCAAAAGCACACAACGGTTTTTGAAGTGAAAACTTCTTTAGCACTGTTGTGACTTCAAAGTCTATGAAACGAAAAAGCGACAGTAAAAAAGAGACAGACACATAAATTCATAAGATTTAACGTGGGAGAAAATGAGATAGGAAGCATTATACTGTGTTTCTAATGTTAGTCGTTCTTCTATATTTTGATGATATTTACGAATCGATAAGCACAATAAAAAGATATGTTTCCTATTTTTTTTTGTTTCCTGTTTTTTTTTTGTTCAGTGAATCTATACTTATATATATTATATATTTTATATATAATATTATAAAGCTGAAGAGTTTGTTTGATTGAACGCGCTACTCTCAGGAACTACAGGTCTGAATCGAAAAAATCTTTTTGTGTTGGGTAGCCTATTTATCGAGGAAAGCTATAGGCTATATAACATAAGGCTACAACCAAGAGGAGCGGAGCAGTAATAAAAAAAGTTGCAAAAACGGGAAAAATTTCTCGATTCGACGCGACGGGAAGGGCCCGACATTAATCGAGAAATTTTTCCCGTAACACGAAATTTAACGCGGACGAAGTCGCGGGCAGAAGCTAGTGTAAAATAATTATCAAACTTTGCATCACTGTGATCATTACCTAAATAAAAAACCTACAATTATCCTCTCCCCGAAATTTTACATTCGTCTCATTATCTTGAAGCCAACATTTTTGAAGGTTTCACTTCTACACGTGTGAATTGCACACATGGTTATTTTTTCCATTTTTTTCTACTTTTTTAGTTTGGTTTTCTATGACAGCGTGTTTTTAAACTATTACTTATTATTAGTACTATTTATTTTCTACTTTTTAGTCCGGCTAGCTATTAAGGCGGTTTTTTTTTTGCTTTCCTTGTGATCCTGGCCAGGATAATGGCACGAATTTATGAAATTATTGTATTGTCATAAGTCCTTGATAAGTGTGCAAAGTTTTACCTCATAGCCAATCTACGATACAAAATTCGGTATTCTTCTAACTGTGAACTCACCCTACTGTGTTACAGCAAGTAGGCGCTTATTTGTCTGCCATGTCTCCGACGGAGCAGGAGGAGGACTCCCTGCTGACGCTGTCGTCGGTGACAGCGCGACCTCTGCTGGCGGCCTCCAGGAAACTGCGGCCCGCGCCCGACTCGTCCGCCGAGTAAGTAGAAGCGCCACTCAGGCATTACCACGGCTATTCTTAGGAGGACTCTTCGTTGATGCAAACGACGGAGGCCTAAGGAAACTATGGCTCGCGGCCGACTCCTTGGCAGAGTAAGAAGAAGCGTCACTCGAGCATTACCACTGCTATCTCTAGTACTCTTTGCTGATGCTGTCTTTTGAGGCCTCGGGAAACTGCGGCTAACATCCGACGTCTCGACAGAGTAAGTAGAAGTGTCACTCGAGCATGACCACTGCTATTTCTAGGACTCTGCTGATGCTGTCTTTGGAGGCCTCGGGAAATTACGGCCCATGTCCGACTCTTCGGGATAGTAAGTAGAAGCGTCACTCGAGCATGACCACTGCTATTTCTGGGACTCTTTGCTGATGCTGTCTTTGGAGACCTCGGGAAACTACGGACCATGCCTGACTCTTCGGGATAGTAAGTAAAAGCGTCACTCGAGCATGACCACTGCTATTTCTAGAAGGACTCGTTGCTAATGCTGTCGTTGGAGGCATTAGAAAACTGCGACCCGCTCCCGACTCCTCGATAGAGTAAGTAGAAGCGCCACTCGAGCATGACCGCTGCTATTAGGAGATCTCTTTACTGACGCTGTTGTCTTGTCGGAGGCTTCAGAAACTGCGTAAGCAGAGGCCTTGTCATGAGTCACCACAACCTGCGACTTGCGGAACGATGGTAAGCGCGTACTACTCGCACGAGGGAAACTGGTGAGGAGTAATATGGCTAGCGTCGCGAGATACCGTGGCCCTGGCATATGGGTAACTGAAGGAACACGGGTGGGTTTTATTCAGTAAAAGTCTGACACGCCCTCCCGCTCCGCCCAGAGCGGCAGAAGACATTTGATGACTTCCCATCAAAAAAAAAAACCGGCCAAGTGCGAGTCGGACTCGCGCACCGAGGGTTCCGTACAAACCGTATTCACGGTTTATGCATAAGGTTTATGTTTATGAAATTAAATGGTTTTTGTTTTATATTTGAGTTGATTGAATGAAAGGTAAATTGCGGTTTACGATATATGACGTATTAAAAAAAACTACTTACTAGATCTCGTTCAAACCAATTTTCGGTGGAAGTTTACATGGTAATGTACATCATATATTTTTTTTAGTTTTATCATTCTCTTATTTTAGAAGTTACGGGAGGGGGGACACACATTTTACCACTTTGGAAGTGTGTCTCGCGCAAACTATTCAGTTTAGAAAAAAATGATAATAGAAACCTTAATATCATTTTTGAAGATCTATCCATAAATACCCCACACGTATAGGTTTGATGAAAAAAAATATTTTCAGTTTCAGTTCTAAGTATGAGGAACCCCAAAATTTATTGATTTTTTTCTATTTTTGTGTGAAAATCTTAATGCGGTTCACAGAATACATCTTACCAAGTTTCAACAGCATAGCTCTTATAGTTTCGGAGAAAAGTGGCTGTGACATACGGACGGACGGACAGACAGACAGACAGACATGACGAATCTATAAGGGTTCCGTTTTTTGCCATTTGGCAACGGAACCCTAAAAAGGAGTAATATGGCATAACAAAGCACAGCGCGGTGACCATGACTTTAGCCCCGATCTTTGCTTGAGCCAGCTCGCGCCGCTGAAAATTCATTCCTAAATAATAATAATTTTGATCCAGCCCGTCCCTTGCTGCTTTCTGCCAGCGACGCTCTAAGCCGAAGTCCGAACATCACAGGGTGGTGCCCTTAGCGTATAGTCGCTTAGTTTGAAGTCCTGGCCGGCGGCCTTCATTTATTGACGCAGCCACAGGCAAGTCTGGTTGAGCAGCCCACAATCTCCTTTTTTATTTTGATGTCGGGGTTGAAATCCTCATGGATGCCCTCCGCCCTGGAGAGGGCAGAGGAGTCTGCCAGACTCTTACTGACTAAAACCAGCCTGGTGTTCCGTCCCACACCTACGTCACGGACCACGGTATCTAGTGCGACTTCCGCGATCCCCAACCTTCTAGGTTAACAAATGCTTCCTCTCTCCTAACTCACTTATTTTGCTGTGTCCGACAGGGTCCATATGATCTAATTATAAGTTTACCACCTAAGAACACATGTGGAATTCAATAAAAGTATTGAGTATTGAGGTTGACCTTCAAGATGTCATTGCCAAAAAAAAAACATGACTGGTGGGAGCGGCCAGCGAACGCCGTGTGACAAGATGCAGTCATCACTAACGGGTCGAAGCCAAGGAACTTATTTAACCAACCTGGAACGTGCGTTGTCAGTTTGACACCATTAAGAAAATAAACCTTATGTGTATGGCACTAAGTTCTATTACTTACAATCAATTGGTCAAAGAGAAATTCGGTCCGAGAGAGAAAGGGTTTCGAGAGCCCTGTGTCCCTTTCTAAAATGATGCCAGGAGGATTATTCCCAACTCTTGAAGTAGGGTGCCCATAATGAACGAAATTATAAGATTATTTACACAGATTAATAAGATTCACACGAAATGCAACTTATTAAAAGCATTGCGTCTCATTATTTTACCGCCCGTATGATAAGTCACGGTAAAACTCAAACATTGAAAATTATAGGTCACAAATCAACTTTAAGACAGAAATTGAATAAAACTGTTTTATTTAGTAATGTGTGAACCTGACTGTAAATATCTACCAAATAAATATTTATAAATTCTCCATAATGCGTTTTACTTTAATCCATCCTTAAAGCATAATTATTATTATTTTTTAAATCAAATTATTGGTTAATATATTAAATCCTGTTATATTAGTATCTACCTACATCATATTGCTTGGTCACCCTAATGAAAGGAACAGAGGGTTCTCGCGAAGCTATCTCGCTCGGACCGCGCTTTGGCAGCCTGTGCGCATTCCAGCCAGGTTGGATTTAAGTTCCTTGGTCGAAGCAAAAACATTGAGAACGTTGCCCTAACCTTGTATTGTATCTGTCCACAGAAGCACCGCCCCCCCGGACGGTGGCTATGGCTGGGTAGTAGTGTTCGGTGCCTTCATGGTGCAGTTCTGGGTGGCCGGCCTGTTCAAGTCGTACGGAGTGCTGTACGTGGAGATCATGGAGACCTTCCCAGACTCCTCCGAGTCCGTGGCCTCTTGGATACCCGCTGCACTGTCTACACTGTGTTTGGCTCTTGGTAAGTAAAATATAGAAGATGTCACAGAATAGACGCAAGTTCTGAAAATAGTGGGTTCATAATTGACTACTGAATCTAGTTGAGTCGTACTTAGTAGAGGGTTTTCTTTTTTTTTCAAACGTTATGTGTTTTGCCATACCTACCACTGATCGAGCCAAGGAAAATTCTTATTTCAAGGCAATACAACTCAATTCTAAATTAATAAAGCAATGCTAGGGTCAACAGGATTTCTTAATAACTGTTACCTTTAAAAACTAAAAAATAATCAGGGCATTTACTTAATAGAATCCTAAACAATTACCATTTTGATATCCTATTTTTTATAGTTAAATAAATGTAGAACAGATACTAAACCTCCTAACTGTAGTGTCCAAAAACAGTACCAGTGCAGTATACTAACGCATCCAAGTAACCGCGACCAACTTAGACGTAGCGGCACGGCTCGCTTTGCTCGCTCGGCTCGCGCGCGGTTTATCACAGTTCTAACCTTACCCGTTTATTGTCCTCTATATGCTAAGATAGAGCACTCAGCCTTGATCCAAACCACCAATTTAAATAAAAGTTGGTCACAGTGACTATACTGTGTTAAACTTCTATTTAAATAGGAATTGTTTGATACTCGAAGACTTTGTAACCAGTATCTCATTTGCTTTTTTTCAGCACCGCTCTCATCAGCGCTGTGTGAGAAATACTCGTGCCGCCTCGTTGTCTTCATCGGAGGACTGTTCTGCGCCACCGGACTCGCTCTCTCTTTCTTCAGCAAAGGATTGTTACATCTGCTCCTGAGCTTCGGAGTTATGACCGGTGAGTCTTGTCCACTGCTGGACATAGGCCTCCCCCAATTATGGGAGCTTTACCATAATCGCCACGCTTGGCAGGCGGGTTGGCGATCGCAGTATGTTGGTAAAATGCATAGAGAACGCTGCTGCCCATTTCCTATTAAGTCCCTTAGTCGTTTCTCAAGACACCGACTAGAAGAAATGGGGTGGTGCTATTCTTTACGTCCGGCACCACATGACCAACATCACTATAAGTCTGTTAGTTACATTTTAATATGTGTCCCGGAATGATTAAGAAACTTAAACGAGTTATAATAACCATGCAATTTTTATTTTGATATATCTTAGTACAAAAAAATTAAATTATCGTTAACGAAAGATGTTTATTTTGAAACTGCTTTTTATGGTAACTTGCGCGCGGCGCCAGCGCAGCGGCGAAGGTAAACGACCGAGTGTAGCTACCAGCTGTTCGATCGGTCAAAATTCCAAGAAGTTCGAAGTACCTACGCCGGCGCGCAGTTACTGACCTATTCCTATTGTCGATATGATATTACGAAATATGTAGGGTGTCCACAGTTTACTGATTTAAGAACGGATAATTTAAAAAAAAAGTGTTGAAGAAATAGTTGAAATGTGTTCTATTACTGATACTGAACCACCAAAAAAACATTTTGCGCACTGGTTAAAAAAGAATCCTGTAGTATGTACTACAGACTTTCTGTAGTTGTACGAACGCTTTTTTCTTTCTTTTAATTTCTGAGTTTTTGTTTCCAGGTATCGGCGGAGGTCTCTCCACGACTCCCGGCATTGTGATCGTCTCTCAGTACTTCGATAAACACAGGTGATTATTAAAACCAAGTGTGAGTCTGAAGACGAACTCCATTTAACACGTTAACTGCAATGTCGGACTATGTGTCCGACACTTTTTGTTCCATTCAGGCCTTGTCGGACTATATGCCCGAAAACGCATACCAAATCTGAACATGTCGTTGCTGCCATGTTTATTACACTTTCAGCTATATTGACTGTCCCGTAGAGCGCAAAAACCACTATGTTAATATAACTTTTGTTTACATTTACTCTCATACACTTTGTGGAAAGTATTAATTCAATATTTTTTTTTTTTTTTTTGATGTTTATCTTGCTATCTGTTCCATGCGAACATTCAGCGTATGGTTAGATATATAATTTTTGTCTTGGAGGGTAGTCAGTCCAGTGAAGTGCTCCCTTAATGTGTAATGCTCCCTATAAATCTCTAGGGGCCTTTCTTTTTAGCCTTTTGAATGTTGAATTACTATTCATCAAGTGCGTAGCTAGTATATTTGGGTGATTTTCTAGTCTGTCTCTGTATGATTTCATTGAGTGCTTAATCTCTTCTTGTACTGTTCTGATTTCAAGGTCGTGGTGTAACTGTTGGTTTGTTATGAACCAAGGAGCATTAGTAAGTATCCTCAGCATTTTGGACTGAAACCTCTGGAGTATTTCTAGGTTTGAGTTGGAGGCTGTACCCCAGAGTTGAACTCCATAGGTCCAGATTGGTTTGAGGATGCATTTGTACAGCAGCAGTTTGTTTTCCAGCGACAGCTGTGATTTTTCCCGAGCAACCAGTACGTCTTTCTTAGTTGGATTCCCAGTGCTTTTCGTTTTGTGAATATATGCTTTTTCCAAGTGAGATGACGATCCAAATAAATGCCCAGGTATTTGGCTTCATTTGCTTGGGGTATTTGTTGTCTATTAAGTGACACAGGGGGACATGTTTCGCGTCGGGTTGTGAAAGTCACCTGTACTGACTTAGTCTCGTTTGCTTTTATCCGCCAGGTAGTTAGCCATTCCGTGATGTTGTCTAGAGAACGTTGAAGCATTTTGCTTGCTTGTGTTGGTTCTTCATGTGCAGTTAAGGCTGCTGTGTCATCTGCGAAAGTGCCGATCACGACGCCGTCTGTCATTGGTAGGTCTGACGTAAATATCAAATAGAGGATCGGACCAAGCACGCTTCCCTGTGGCACTCCTGCATGAGCCCTGTGAAGTTTGGTTATATCATCTCCTTGTTTGACATAAAATAACCTATCCCCAAGATACGACTTCAGGAATATGTAATAGTTGGTCGGGAGCTGCTTTTTTATCTTGTATAGTATACCTTCGTGCCAAACTCTGTCAAAAGCCTGCGAGATATCTATAAAAGCCGCACAGCAATATTTCTTGTTTTCAAAAGCCCTATGGATTTCTTCTACCAGTCGGTGCACCTGCTCTATCGTGCCATGTCGTTTTCTAAAACCAAATTGGTGGTCAGGTATGATTTTATTTTCTGCTATTATTTTATTTAATCGCTTTAAAAAAAGTATTTCCATAACCTTTGACAGAATGGGTAGTAAGCTGATTGGTCTGTAGGAAGATGCCTCTTCAGGAGCTTTACCAGGTTTAAGGACCATTTTAATTTGAGCTACCTTCCATTGAGGTGGGAAGATTCCTCTGATCTGTATGCAGTTAAACAGATTTGTCAAAAAATTTACTGCTATATCAGGTATTTCGCGGAGTATTTTAGCAGTAATTAAATCGTATCCTGGAGCTTTGTTTTGATTAAGATTTCTAATGGTGTCAATTACCTCTCGTTTCGTAATCTTTTCAATGGGCAGGTCGAGTTGGTAAGGTTCATAAAGGCAGCTAATGAGTTCTTCGTTGTTGGTGTTCGATAAGTTCTGAGCTGTGTTTGGTACAAAGACATCGGCTAGATGAGAGGCAAATGCTTCGCCTTTTTCTAAGTCACTTTTTGCCCAGGAACCATCCTTCCTGCGTATCGGCGGATTCGAAGCAGTGGGTCTTTTCAGTTTTTTGGTTGCTTTCCAAAGAGAATAGTCGCTAGCAGCCGTAGCATCCAGATTACGTAGGTCTTTCTGGATATTATCATTTTGCTCAGTATGCAGTAGATTTTTAAGTTTAGACGTTAGGTAGTTCAGCCGTGTTTTGTCTCTGGGGAATCTAGTAGTTTGCCACAATTTACGAGCTTGTCTTTTTTCGGCTACTAGATCACGGATGGGTTTTGAGCAGTCTGGATCCGTGTGTTTCTTGGGAGCAGGGGTACTATCCCAAGCAGCATGTTGGACGCACTCGTTAAAATGTTCAACCGCTGCCATAATGTCCTCTTCATTGTTAAGTGGCAGGTTAATATTAATCGTAGAATCCACTATGGAGCGAAACATATCCCAGTTGGTCCTACGTTCATGTAGCCTTGCTATAGGTTTAACAAGTAAGAATTTCTGGGAAACCTCAAGCAGAACCACACTATGGTCAGATGAGAGGTCTGGAAGGGAAGTACATTTGAAACAGTTATTCGGAATTCCCTTTACGACACTGAAGTCTACTAAGTCTGGGATTTTTTTTGGATCAGTCGGCCAGTAAGTTGGTTCCCCGTTCGATATTGTATTTAGCTGTAGGTCATTTATAGCTGCCTGTAATTGACGTCCTTTTGGAGTTGTTAGACGAGAGCCCCATTGAGTGTTTTTGGAGTTATAATCTCCTCCTGCTATAAACCTTGGTCCCAGTGTCTTGAAGAACTTGACGTAGTCTTCTTTCTTGATAGCATGTTTAGGAGGAGAATACAGTGCAGTGACAGTCAAATGTCCCCTCCAATCCTCGACAACAACGCTTGTGGCTTGTATCTCAGGAGTTTTATACGGCTCGACCTCATGATGTTTGATGTTATTCTTAATGAGAATTGCGGATCCTCCGTGGGCTGTACCGTCCGGATGCATTGTTTGGTAGAATTTGTAATTGAAGATTCTGAGATAATTCTTTGTCGTAAAATGTGTTTCGGATACCAGTAAGATATCTATTTTGTTTGTTTTTAAAAATGTCTCTACTTCTAAGACATGGTGTGAGAGCCCATTGGCATTCCAAAGAGCTATTTTTAATGAACAGAATTTGCCAGTTTGGTCATGATTTCCATTAGGAGATTTGTTACTGAGGTTAATTGTTGTATCAGTTGTGTCATATTATTCATAATTTCGTTCATGTCGTTGTTGTTTGTCTGAACTTTTGGTAGTTCGTTTAGACTTTGCATGCTAGCAGGTGCGTGTGAAGGTTTATTGGACGTTAAAGCTTGCTTATATGATTTTCGGTCTCCCTGTCTAGAAGTGTCCGTCTTTTCTGGTTGATGTTTGATGTGCGTTAGTTGTCGTTGTTTTGCTGGTTGAGTAGGGTATTTGAGTTGCTGGAGCTCTTTATATATTGAACAGCCTTTATAGTTTGCAGGATGGTTGCCATCGCATAGGACACATTTAACTGAGTCCGATCTTTCTTTACGTTCGCACTTAGACGATGCATGATCTCCAGCACATTTTATACATTTGGGCTTCCTAAAACAGTATTTCCTTGTGTGGCCATACTGTTGACAATTGCCACATTGTGAAATTTCTCGTTTCGGTCTTGGTGGTTCGAAGATGATTCGACAGTGCAAAAGATTTTTTATGTCATAGATGTGTTTATTGTTGCTGTTGGATTCTAATTCTATGAAGTATATTGGTAATGGTTTTTTGGTACTTCTTTGTTTGACATTCCAAATATTTGTAACTTTGTGTCCTTGCATTTCTAGTTCAGCTTTAATTTCATCCATATCAGTGGAAGGGTGGAGATTTTTAAGGACTACTTTAAAACAGCGATCTTGTTTGGGCTTGTAGGTGTAAAATTCTGTATTTTTTTCTTGCAGGTTTTTAACTATTTTTGTATATAACTCTGTAGATTTGGGTTGAATTCTAACTTGTTCATTACGGAGAATTTTCACTTCATAGTTATCTGGAGCTACCTCATCAAGCATTTTTAGAAGTGGTTGGATGTTGCTGACCCGGTCTACGTATAAGGGCGGGGCCTTGGCAGGTCTTTCAACAATTTCAGTAGTTTGTGTGTCTTGCTTGTCATTATCTAGCTCGGAAAATCTGTTTGAAGTTGGTGTAGGTGTTGGTTGGCTCAGCCAGTAGGTGTCGAGTTTTTTTTGTTTTTGTGCTTTGTTTATTTCAGGGCTTTCGCGTTGTCTTTTTCTTTCAGGTACTTTCGTCCATTGGTCGCTATCAGCTCTAGGTGAACTCATTTCGGTGTCAGCAGGTGTTAGGTTGTCGAGATTATTCAGTGACCGAGTTCTTGTTTTATTAAAAAAGGATTTGTGAAATATTTGTTGGCTTAGTATTTTATTTTCGGGTTTTTCAAGTTGAGAGAGAGTTTTAGATTGTTCTTTATTTTCCATAGTATTCCCACGAGTAGGGTCGATTTAAACAGGTTGCACACAGGGTAACGCCCATTCCCATGTGAAGGCACTATACAACAATGTGAGCCAGTTCCATTGAGGTGAATTCAATATAAAAGTAAAGAAATAAATTATAAAAATAGGTTGTATATAACATAATACATATGATATACATATTTGTATTTATGGAATAAACAATCTATTTAAAATAAAAAAAAACACTAAGTACATTTTTTGACTTTTTCTGCTTTCAAAACGGAAAACCTAAAACGGGGCAGATATTAGCGGCCAACCTTATTGGAACTTATACTTTCGAGCCGTTTAGGGTTGAAACTCGGGCCATGGGGTCTGAGTGTCCTGTGATGTTGGGAATTGGAGCGAAATGATACCAAGGCGAATGATGAGTAAATACTGCCTTTATTAAAATAATGTTACTTGTTTTATACTGTAAGACACGTATATGAACTAATAATATAAAGGTGCCTACGTACACACGACACCTCCCCCTTTTTTTTTTTTTTTTTTTTTTTTATATGAGACATAAATTGGTTAACATAATATTGGATGCTTATTACTATATGGTTACATTTAGCTTATTATAAATGTACATGACAACGACAGTTTGTCTTTCTTACATTCTATTTTATAAGTATGTGGTTTTTACAGTGCAATTGCTGTTGGTACATAAAGTAAATACATCAATCATAATATGGCTTTGTTCTGTTTTTGTGAATTACATCAGTTTTTCCATTAATTTCGATTTCTACATTTGGTGAAATGTCCCTGATAACTTTGTACGGTCCTGAGTATAAGCTTGTGAGTTTATTGCCGGTTTCGTTTTTTACTAATATTTTGTCATTGGGGTTATAATGTTTGGGGTTAATATAAGTATCATACTTACGTTTTGTTACCAACTTACTGTTAATTAAATTTTTGCGAGCTTGTGTTTGTGATAACTGTAACCTGTATTTTAGTTCGAGAGGGTAACTATTATAGTTGTGTAGCGGCTCGATTTTTTGAGTGAGGTTGCTTGGCAAATCGCACTTTTTACCGTAAACTAATTCAAACGGAGTGAACTTAGTTGACGTATTTACAGAAGTATTATAAGCGAAACACCAATAGGGTAGCCAAGTACTCCAGGATTCCGATTTTTGTTCCGTTTGAATACGAAGAAATGCGGACAAACTTTTATGTGAGTTTTCTAAAGCTCCTATGCTTTGATGGTGATATGCTGTTGAGTTAAGTTTTTTAATATTAAGCAAAGCACATACCTCTTTTACTGTTTCTGCCATAAACTCAGTACCCCTGTCGGTGGCGATTTCCTCCGGCACTCCATGATGAAGCACGAAGTTGTCCACAAATGAACGTGCAACTTCTGCAGCTGTTTTTGTTATAAGTGGAGAAGCACATACATATTTTGACAACTCGCACTGTATTGTTAGTATGTATGAATATCCATTGTTGTCCCTATCTAATGGCCCTACTAAATCTAGGTAAATCTTTTCAAAAGCAGTGTGTGCTGTAGTCGTGACGGTCATTGGTTCCTTAACTTGTACTGTGTACTTTTGTTTTTGGCAATCTGGGCATTTTTTCACATAATTTTCAACATCTGTATCTAGGCCTGGCCAAAAGTAATATTTCCGAATTTTATTTACCATTCGCCTTATACCCGCGTGGCCACTTGTCGGTAAAAGATGAAAATCATTAAGTATTACCTTTCTGTCGTCCTTATTTTCTACGCGTTCTACATCTTGTATTACGATTAATCTGGGGCCTAACCAATTTTCGCTGTCTTTGATTTGACTGATTAATTTTTCTACAAATACTCTATTATTCTTACTTTTCATAAAATATACTTCCTCTACACATATCTCACTACAAAAATTACTCAGTGCTTTCACAAATTCTGCTGGAGTCATTTGCGAGTGAGCCGCTGGTTTTATATACGTAGTCCTTTTATTTTTTGAATAGATGAACACATTGTTTTCTTTATTTTGTTCATTTTCTTTCTTTAATTTTTCTAACCCTGAATTATCTATAAATCTTAATTCTACCACTTCTTTTGGTCTATTCTGTATCTCAACAACTTTTGGTCTTTCTAAATAAACGCTTGGTTGGGCTGCCTCGTTTGATGGTGGGTTGGCATTCAATTTTAGTTTCTGCGCCCGTGTCATAACACATACGCTATTGTTCATGTCCTGCAAATCTTTTGATGTTAATCGAGACAGTGCGTCTGCTGCTGCATTGTCTCGACCTTTGACGTATTCAATTTCGTAATCGTATTCCTCTAGTATCAATTTAAATTTAAGTAGTCTGCTGGATGGGTCTTTGAGATTAAACAGGTAAATCAATGGTTTATGATCAGTTTTAATTTTAAATGGACGGCCAAATAAATATGGTCTAAAATGTTTCACTGCCCACACTATTGCTAGTAGTTCTTTTTCAATAGTGGGGTAGTTTTTCTCTGATTTATTTAGGCCTCTGCTTGCGTAAGCTACTGGACGCCCATCCGCATTTGATAAAATAGCTCCAACTGCATAGCCCGATGCGTCTGTTTGTATTATAAATTTATTTTCTAGTGAAAAATTTGGATATTGTAGTATTGGCGGTGTTATCATAGTCTCTTTTAGTATGTCAAATGATTTCTGACAATTGTTATCCCAATTAAATACTGCATTTTTTCTGCATAATAAATTAAGATAGTAAGCTTTATCTGCAAAATTTGGAATAAACTTACGATAGTAGTTCGCAAAAGCGACAAAACGTTTTACGTCGTCTACATTTTTGGGAATTGGGTGTTCCTTAATAACACCTATTTTTGCGGGATCTGGTAGTACACCTTCACTTGATACTATGTGGCCTAGATAAAGCATCTCTTTCCTTAAAAAATTGCATTTTGTAGGGTTTAGTTTTAAATTAACTTTGCGTAAGCGATCAAATATGTCTATGAGGTTTTTATTGTGATGAGATAGGGATTTTCCAAGGACTATTAAGTCGTCGAGATATACTAAGCACTTTTCGTATGTTAGACCGGCCATAGCCATTGTCATCATGCGTGAGAAGGAACTGGGACTGGTTTTCAAACCCATCGGCATTCGCGTCATCTGGTATTGCCCAGAAGCAAATGCTGTGTATTTGCGGCTGTCTTCGTGTAGATCTACATTATAGAAACCTTGGTTTAGATCTAAGTGGCTGAAGTAAATGCAGCCTGATAAAGAGTCTAGTATTTCATTTATATTTGGCAGAGGAAACTTATCATCTTGTATGCAGCTGTTAAGTTTGCGATAATCGATTACTAATCGCCATTTTTTATTCCCCGCTGAGTCTGGTTTTTTGGGTACTAGTAGAACTGGGCTTGACCATTCGCTGTTACATTTTTCTATAACACCTTGCTGTAGTAAATTTTCTATTTGTTTGTCGATTTCTCCTTTCTGTGAGTATGGTAGTCTAAATGGCTTTGAATATATCGGTGCTACATTCGATTTTAAGTTAATTTTGTGCGTATATAAGTCTGTGGTCGTCATTTTGTCCCCTGCAAGACAAAATATGTCGGAATACTTCGCGCAAATTTTTTCTATTGATAATTGTTCCTCTTTGTTGAGGTGATTTAAATCTAGATTTGAAAATAGGCTTTTAACCCTATCCGCGTTATTGATTGTTTTTTCAAAAGAACAGATATTGTAATCTGACGATTTTTGAATGATGGGATTAATTTCTTCTATGGTTAAATCATTATCCGTTGTATTAAGGACTCGGATCGGAAGCATTCCGTTTTTGGGTTTTACTAATGTGCTAGCTATAAAAACTCCGTTTTGCAGTTCTGATGCACAAATAACAATTTCTTCAAATGCATACCTCGGCTGAGCACTAATAAAATGTATTGATTCACACCTCGCGGGTATGGTTATATTTTTGCGTGGAAAACGTAATGGAAAAGAAATTTCAACATTGTTATTCCATAGCAACAAAGTATTGTTACCCAGGTTTAGAATTGATTTGTATTTGTTTAAGAAGTCATGCCCTATTATGCCACTGGTCTTACAAGGCAAGGAATTAAAAACATAGAATTTATGTTTCAGTATCTGATTTCTAGAACTCAATGCTAGATAAACATATCCAATTGATTGGACTTTGCCCCCCATTCCAAATACGTCGATGTTCTGTTTATGGATTGGAATGTTTTGCTCCATTACATGTTTATATTTTATTGCCGATATGGAGGCACCGGTGTCAATTAACCAATTATATGGATAACCATTGCGACCATTTAAATAAAGGGTACTAGAATTATTATTTGTAAAAAGAATTGCTCTTTTAGTCACGAAAAACTCATTATTTTCGTGGGATGGCAAAGAAGATTCGGCTGTTTGCAAAGAAGCTTCGGTTGCCTGTAAAGAAGTCGTGTCTGAGTTTGTCAAAGTATGTAATTGTGCTTGGCGACTATAACTAGATCTACCTCTGTTCCTGAAGGATGACCGCCTTGCACCGCGCGCTGAGTTCCGCTGACCTCGCCAACCGCGCCCGGTGCCCTGCTGGTAACCGAAGTTCTCGCTGTTTTGCTCTTCTGCAGCTACTTGTGACGTATCTCTGGCCCTCATATTGGCTCGACGATTCCCGAAACCCCTGTAATTGTTATTTTGATAGTTATTGCGATTGAAATACAAAACTTCTGATTCGATGGGTCGTGTCATTTCTTCATCTAAAGCTGCTTGAACGGCATCTTTTAACGAGGTATAGTTCCTTGCTGTTATAACTGTACTGAGTCTACGATTTCTCAATCCATCTGCGAAACATTTTATAGCGAGTTTTTCGTTCAGTGGACGTAAAACCTTGTATGCGTGGTCCTTACCTTCCGACTGAGAAATGGTCAGGTCGACGAACATTTCTGTAATTTTATTACCAAACTCATCAATTGACAGATTTTCCTGTCTGAAACATTGCAGTTTGCGTTGAATGGCGGTCGCGGATTTTTTCGGTAACAGCTGAATTTTCATATCATTAATAAGTGCATCAGTGCTGGAATAATCAGGGGATAATTTCAATTTCGCGGCTCGAGTTAATCTATTTTTCAAAACAAAGATTACTAACCTTTTCTGGGAGTCGCCGTCGAGCTCTGAGCTGTAATATTCAATACCATCTATAAGACGATTAATACTGGATTCATCGTCGGCTGAAAGAGGCAATAAATTCATTGCTATCTTTAAATCAAACTTGGCCATTTTTTGGCTTTCCTCAGTTTTCACAGAACACAAGCTTAATATTTCCTTATGAATTATATTAAATTGTTCACAATTCTTTTTTATTAACAAGTATTCTTGTTCCTTAATGCTGCCTTTAATTGCTTCTAATTTTCCTAAAATATTTTGATATTCTTCATACAAGTGGTTAGCTTCTCGTACCTTTACTTCAATTGTTTTACCTATTCGCCTCGTGGCACCTATCTTCACTAAATATGTTCTTAATTCTTTTATCTTTACAAGTAAATCTGATAGCTCTTGAGCCATATGGCATAATTATCAAATATAGAAGCCTTTACAAACCTGAGGCGTCTTTTTAGTATATTTTCTTACTTATTAGGTACAGCTGTTTTCATACATACACAATACTGGTACATTTCAATTAGGGATATTTAGTAATAATATCTAGGCGTATAATAAGATGTTTAATACAAGAGTGTATATATGGTGTTCACGAGATTTCTCTACTTAGGGTTGATGAGTAATGTCTAAAGTCCACCTTTGGATCCTGTCGCACCGGACTAATGGCTTTAAATTGTTGGCACTTTCACGGTTGGGTAATAGGTAGTCACTCACTTTAATTTAATGTTACCACTTCACTATTTTATTTTCCTTCTGGTGCTTGGTGGCAGTAGGTATTAGCATGCAGTTGTCTCCTTATTCATGGTCATACTCATGTATACTAATTTATTTATGTATATGTTTCGTGTGTTTGTCCATGTCTTTTCAAATCGTTTCATCCTTTTGAAGTTTTCTGCTATACATTCTCCATTCCCACATTTATTTTTGGGTCTCGCCGAAAGTATGAAATTGACCTTCGCAATGCGTGTCGATTTATTTCATTAGTCATCCACTTGGTGTGACAGTTCTTGTAAACCCTGAACATAAAGTACAGGAATCCCAGCAACAGCAGCGACAAAATCACCAACAAAACCACATTCGTTGTACTGGTATGGTACTTTAACTGCTCCAAATCTGCGTTGTTATTACCGCCAGAAGCTGTTTGAGCTATAATAACTTCTTCCTTACTCTGATTTTTCCCCATGACAATAAACACAAATAACACTGTTCACACTGTTTCTCACAAAGACTTGTTTGCGACTACACTTGCGGTTCATCGTGGAACGGTATCCTTATACGGTCATAGGAATTGTAAACAAAGTCCAGGGGACTATTTCGTCACGGTCGCCATGTGATGTTGGGAATTGGAGCGAAATGATACCAAGGCGAATGATGAGTAAATACTGCCTTTATTAAAATAATGTTACTTGTTTTATACTGTAAGACACGTATATGAACTAATAATATAAAGGTGCCTACGTACACACGACAGTCCACTTAGTTTACCGATACATCGCCGAGTGGTTGGTCGACTCTTTACATGACCAGAGGGCTAGCCTATTTCTTTCCAAAGAATCAGCATTGCCATACAACTTGGCAATGCTGCCAGCCTTTTACGCGCTTTTCCGAGACAACGATGCGGAAGATTTTTTTGATGCCCTATTATTCTTTACTTTTTTTATATAATTACTTGTGCAATTTATCATTTAAAGAATGTTTAAAGAATGTTTTAAACCTGCTCAAGAACATTAGATATTAGATCAAATAAAATTTCCGATAATATACAGAAAAAAAAAACTTGTGCGTCGCGGGACGCCCGACAGAACTGATAACTTAAACAAATCTAAGTTGAACTATTTAATATTGAAACGGTAATAGTTTTACGTTATATGCTTACTGTCAACAATATATGTCTATCGCACACTAAACACTGAGTAGAGAGAAGGCGAAGCGTCTGTCCGAAAAACGGCTAGCGGTGTGGGTTAGAGTGAGAGAGGAAGAGCCGGCCTATTGCTGCCGTATGCGTGAGAGAAAGGGAAGCCAGACAGACTGGCGCCGTAACGCGTTACGTAACGAAGCGGTTTACCCTCTCATAAGAAATTATCACTTTCACAAAATTATACCCTAACTTAACGAAAGCTATTTACAAATTAAAATACAGCGCCGAAAAATTCATTCGCAACGCTGTCGAAGATATTTTAAAGAGACTGGCGGTTTTTAAATACACATACACATACAATAACGCCTTTTTCCCATGACGGTAGGCAGAAACCACGGAACGCCACCTGCTACGATCTCTACACACTTCTTTTGCCTCGTTTAGGTTCATACAATTGGTCATAAACACACGCCGGTGGTGAGTACTACGCACCTGACCTTTCCAAAGAACATCACCATTAAGATCACTATATTATTATGTCCTACTAGGGCGTCCAGTCCCGGTGTTTCCAGTCACATTTGCCTTGTATTCATCTTAACATGACTAAACCATCTAAGCATACTTTTTTCCAGTTTTGTCACTACATAATACTATAATTGACTGGCCTGTTAGTCTAGTGGTTAGTGACCCTGACTCCTAAGACTGAGGTCGTGGGTTCGATTCCCACCCAGGACAAATCTTTGTGTGATGAGCACGATCATTTGTTCTGTGTCTGGGTGTTATTTATCTATAATATGTATGTATTTAGAAATATATAAGTATGTTTATCAGTTGTCTGGTTGCCATAGTACAGGCTCTGCCTAGTTTGGGATCAGATAACGTTGTGTTGGTTGTCCTAAGATATTAAGATATTAAAAATTACTAGAAGAAAATAAATAAGAAACTGTCACTAGTATAAGTGGAATAATATCTCACTTCAATCAATGAGATTTTACAGCATACATCGTTTCAGACTCCAGAAGAATCGTAAAGACCACAACTTTAACGAGTTCAATACTTTGACTTTGAATCTACATAATTATAATGAAATTGAAAGTACGTTTTTGTTGTATGTCATTCTAAATATTGTCATCTCTTTCCAGGGCGTTAGCTAACGGAATATGTGTGAGCGGGACGGCGGCTGGTAGCTTCGTGTTTCCGATGCTTATTGAGAAACTTGTGGATATGTATGGACTGCATGGAACTGTGTTATTATTGGGTGAGTTAACATTATACAAATTAAATTATCCGGAAGAGCTACCGACATAGATTGCAGAGTAAGCGAGATGAAGTGGCAGTGGGCTGGCCATGTTTTTCGAAAGATGGATGGAGAATGGAGCAGACGAGTCCTGAAGTAAGAAGGTGGCTGAGAAAGACTCAGTATTTGTTTGATTTTGTCATTTTTCCATTTGGGGCAGTTAATGTTTTGCCGCCTTACTTTACAATTGTTTATTACTAGATTATTTTACAAACCAACAATTTTGTTGTTATTTCACAAGCAGTGACAGGTTATTGGATAGAGAGGCGTCACAGCGTCTTCACCTTCCGCCTGACGCAGGTTCTCACCGGGCATGGGTGCTTCGGTGGGTTCCTGTTCAGAATAAAGCGGGAAGATACGTCCGGGTGTTTCCATTGCGAGGATCGTCTGGAGGACACGGTGGAGCATACGGTGGAGGTGTGCCCTGCCTGGGCGGAGCACCGCCGTGTCCTCGTGGAGGCGATCGGCGGCGGCGACCTCTCGCGTCCGGCCCTGGTGCGAGCCATGGTACGGAGCGAGAGGGAATGGGAAGCCGTCACCTCCTTCTGCGAAGCAGTAATGCTCGCGAAGGAGGAGGCGGGGCGCGTGAGGGAGTCACAGTCTCTGCGCCTTCACGTCCCTAGCCACAGTAGCCACCGCAGGAAGAGACGCCCCGGGCGTGAGATTACTGCCCCGGTAATCGAGAGGGCAGTAAGGCGAAGGTGGCCAACCTTAGACTTACTGCCCTCTCGATTACCAGGGCAGATTAGCGCGTTCAATCAAACAAACAAACTCTTCAGCTTTATAATATTAGTATAGACTAGCTTTTGCCAGCGGCTTCGCCCGCGTGGAAGTCGGAAAATATCCCGCGTGAACGTACTACCGGGATAAAAAGTAGTCTATGTGTTAATCCAGGTTAATTTTTTTTAGCTCGAAAGCGCATTTTCATCCGACTTGCTTCAAATTTATCGTCACTGCTCGGCTCCTATGTGTCTTAGCGTTATGTTATATAGCCTATAACCTGCCCAGGAGTATGGACTACAATCGTACCAAGTTTGGTTAAAATCCCTTCAGTAGTTTTTGACCCATGCGTGCACATACAGACAGACAGACAGACAAAAAATTTACTGATTGCATTTTTGGCATCAGTATCGATAACCATTCATCCTCCAATATTAATTTTGAATATATTTTCAATGTACAGAATTGACGTCTCTACAGTTTTATTATAAGTATAGATAGAAAAAGACATATAGAAATACAATATTTTCACTGTAAAATCGCCTTAATTAGCAAAATTGGTAAAATATCGCATACATATACAGTCTCTTAATCATACCTGGCAAAATATGGGTCTGGTGGGAATAATCCCCGAAGAGTTAGCCTGTACCTAACCGTACGCCTTATAAAGTCGTGATGTTATTAGTGCTTTGATATGTAATAAGTGTGTTGTCATACAGGAGGCGGCATGCTGCACGTGTGCGTGTCGGCGACGTTGTACCGCGCCGCACCCGCCAGCTTCAACACGTCCGCGCTCGCCGACAGGACGCCCGCCACCACCACCACCACCGAGCACACCACGCTGTTACACGATATACAAGAAGGTGAGTGACAGAGATAGAAACAGCTTCAACACGTCCGCGCTCGCCGACAGGACGCCCGCCACCACCACCACCACCGAGCACACCACGCTGTTACACGATATACAAGAAGGTGAGTGACAGAGATAGAAACAGCTTCAACACGTCCGCGCTCGCCGACAGGACGCCCGCCACCACCACCACCACCGAGCACACCACGCTGTTACACGATATACAAGAAGGTGAGTGACAGAGATAGAAACAGCTTCAACACGTCCGCGCTCGCCGACAGGACGCCCGCCACCACCACCACCACCGAGCACACCACGCTGTTACACGATATACAAGAAGGTGAGTGACAGAGATAGAAACAGCTTCAACACGTCCGCGCTCGCCGACAGGACGCCCGCCACCACCACCACCACCGAGCACACCACGCTGTTACACGATATACAAGAAGGTGAGTGACAGAGATAGAAACAGCTTCAACACGTCCGCGCTCGCCGACAGGACGCCCGCCACCACCACCACCACCGAGCACACCACGCTGTTACACGATATACAAGAAGGTGAGTGACAGAGATAGAAACAGCTTCAACACGTCCGCGCTCGCCGACAGGACGCCCGCCACCACCACCACCACCGAGCACACCACGCTGTTACACGATATACAAGAAGGTGAGCAACAGAGATAGAAACAGCTTCAACACGTCCGCGCTCGCCGACAGGACGCCCGCCACCACCACCACCACGGAGCACACCACGCTGTTACACGATATACAAGAAGGTGAGCAACAGAGATAGAAACAGCTTCAACACGTCCGCGCTCGCCGACAGGACGCCCGCCACCACCACCACCACGGAGCACACCACGCTGTTACACGATATACAAGAAGGTGAGCAACAGAGATAGAAACAGCTTCAACACGTCCGCGCTCGCCGACAGGACGCCCGCCACCACCACCACCACGGAGCACACCACGCTGTTACACGATATACAAGAAGGTGAGCAACAGAGATAGAAACAGCTTCAACACGTCCGCGCTCGCCGACAGGACGCCCGCCACCACCACCACCACCGAGCACACCACGCTGTTACACGATATACAAGAAGGTGAGCAACAGAGATAGAAACAGCTTCAACACGTCCGCGCTCGCCGACAGGACGCCCGCCACCACCACCACCACCGAGCACACCACGCTGTTACACGATATACAAGAAGGTGAGCAACAGAGATAGAAACAGCTTCAACACGTCCGCGCTCGCCGACAGGACGCCCGCCACCACCACCACCACCGAGCACACCACGCTGTTACACGATATACAAGAAGGTGAGCAACAGAGATAGAAACAGCTTCAACACGTCCGCGCTCGCCGACAGGACGCCCGCCACCACCACCACCACCGAGCACGCCACGCTGTTACACGATATACAAGAAGGTGAGCAACAGAGATAGAAACAGCTTCAACACGTCCGCGCTCGCCGACAGGACGCCCGCCACCACCACCACCACCGAGCACACCACGCTGTTACACGATATACAAGAAGGTGAGCAACAGAGATAGAAACAGCTTCAACACGTCCGCGCTCGCCGACAGGACGCCCGCCACCACCACCACCACCGAGCACACCACGCTGTTACACGATATACAAGAAGGTGAGCAACAGAGATAGAAACAGCTTCAACACGTCCGCGCTCGCCGACAGGACGCCCGCCACCACCACCACCACCGAGCACACCACGCTGTTACACGATATACAAGAAGGTGAGCAACAGAGATAGAAACAGCTTCAACACGTCCGCGCTCGCCGACAGGACGCCCGCCACCACCACCACCACCGAGCACGCCACGCTGTTACACGATATACAAGAAGGTGAGCAACAGAGATAGAAACAGCTTCAACACGTCCGCGCTCGCCGACAGGACGCCCGCCACCACCACCACCACCGAGCACACCACGCTGTTACACGATATACAAGAAGGTGAGCGACAGAGATAGAAACAGCTTCAACACGTCCGCGCTCGCCGACAGGACGCCCGCCACCACCACCACCACGGAGCACACCACGCTGTTACACGATATACAAGAAGGTGAGTGACAGAGATAGAAACAGCTTCAACACGTCCGCGCTCGCCGACAGGACGCCCGCCACCACCACCACCACGGAGCACACCACGCTGTTACACGATATACAAGAAGGTGAGCGACAGAGATAGAAACAGCTTCAACACGTCCGCGCTCGCCGACAGGACGCCCGCCACCACCACCACCACGGAGCACACCACGCTGTTACACGATATACAAGAAGGTGAGCGACAGAAATAGAAACAGCTTCAACACGTCCCCACCTTTGACCCCATTTTAGGGTTCCGTACCTCAAAAGGAAAAACGGAAACCTTTTTTTTTTTCGGATGGGTCATCAAATGACGTCTCCCGCTCTTGGGCGGAGCGGGAGGGCGTGTCAGGCTTTTACTGACTAAAACCCACCCGTGTTACTTCAGTTGCCTGTGCCAGGGTCACGGTACCTCTTTCAAACAATCACGCGACCCCGGCAGAAAACGGAACCCTTATAGGATCACTTTGTCTGTCTATCAAGACCCTTTATCTCGGAAACGCTTGGAGGTATCGAGTTGAAATTAAAACGATATATTACTCAAATCTAAAGTCTCTTGAAGCTGTGAAAAAATCGAATTTCTAAGTTATCGTGAAAAAAGATAAGGCCGTTTATGCCGCAAAATCGTATATTTCGACATTCTCAAGGGAATCAAATGTATATGATATTTCTTGTTGCCCTAGACTATGAAATTTAGTAGGTAATGGTGCCGATTCTGTTGTACACGAACTAAACTAACTAAACTATCTCTAAAATTCCTTACTTTTGGCTATGAGAATTGTAACGCTATTCTGCAAGAAAAAGTCTCTAAATTTAAAAAATATTTTGACACGACTAAAATCGAATTTGACAATCGCGAATCAACGTGGTGTTTTTTTTTCTTTTGGCTTCGCAACGTAGTACTTGTGTGCGCTACGCAATGAATTTTTTGAGAGACGAAAGCGCGCGCAATAAAACACGTCCAGGCTGCCCGCCTGGACGTGTTTTATATGGAATTTTTCACATTTTGTTTGAAAAATAAAAAAAAATATTACCCACGTGTTGAGATTAATATGTGACGGGATTAACAAAGGGGGTCGAAAATTTCATTATTTTTGCGATAGGACACGCCATTTTCGAGATATAAGCAAAAGAAAAGAAAAAAAATACAGTGCTGTTTTTGCACGTGAAGGTGAGGTGTTGGTGTGAATTTTAGTTCATGACAATCATGACCACTAGTTTTATTCCACACCTTTTTAATCGCGATTAAAAATAGTCAGATTTAGTTATAATAAATTATTATAGTCAACATTTTTGGTGAGATCCGGCAAACTCAGAATAGCAAAATTGTCATTTTCACTAAACTAATAACTCAGTGCAATCTTAGTGCTGTCAAACTAAAATATAGTTAAGTTGTGTCACTTTAGTCTATTTCAGAATAGGAAATCGTCATTTGACAGGAATAAACCAAATTTTAGTGATTTTTAGTTTAGTTTAGAGAATTTTGTAACAACAGAATCGACACCAATACCGTCTTATACTACAAGTATGGGGAAAAATCTGAAAACTAAACATTTGTAATTAAAATCATTTTAATGAAATGATATTTAAGTAATTAAAAAACTATTTTTGATAATATGTACCTACTGCACGTTACACTCGGTAGGCGAGTCCGAGTCGCACTTGTCCGGTTTTTTTTTTTGAGTGAACAACCTTAGGTTGTGAAAACTAGAAATATAAGTTTTTGAAATCCGATTGTTGTTTGTATAAACTTCACAGATATGACGAATATCCATACTTTAATACGTTCAAACAAAAATAACAGATTTTCTCAACTCTTAATTTTGGTAATTACAGTATGCGTCATTTTTCTCTAGCAAATTTTATTTGACCCTGTTGAAACAGCGTCTAACAGAAAACTGTCTATTCTCCCACAGACCAAGGCATCATGTTCAAGTCCGACTCTTCCAAAGACAACCGTCTCCAGAGCCTGTTCCAGCCGGAAAACGAGATGACCCTCAACCAGAAGAACCTCCTCCTCAACGAGGACGCCAAGAGGAACAACTTGATCACCGAGATCATGCATCCTAGTTTGATTGAGGTATCTATTAGTCCTAAGCTTTTCGCAGCGGTTCCAGCCGCATGGTGGTCGGAAATTATCCCGCGGGAACTTACTATCGGGATAAAAAGTACCCTATATTTTAATCCAGGTTATAAACTATCTGCGTGCCAAATTTCATCCAAATCCGTTCTGTTGTTTTTGCGTGAAAGAGTAACAAATATAACCATCCATCCTCACAAACTTTCACATTTATAATATTAGCAGGAAAGAAAATACATTTGCTACAAATAATAAAAGCTGCACTGATCCATCGATTAGGTTAAGCTACGCTAGCCACGGTTGGTTCGTGGATGGGTGACCATCTTTACATACCAAGACCCTCCCGTGCCTCGGAAAGCACGTTAAGCCGTTGTTCCCGGCTGTCTTTCGTAAATCTTAGACAGTCGTTATAGTCCGGGAGCCAGGTGGAAAAAGTTAATTATTTCCTCTCGAGAGATAATTCGTGAGACGCATCAGAGTATAGTATTATAAAGCCTCGTGAACGTCAGCTGGCGCTCGGTTGGGGGGATGAGCGGTTGTAGCCTCCCACGCACGAAGAAAAAAAAAATACATTCACTCATTTCCTCTCAGCTAAAATTTTGTCAAATTGTAGCTAATCTAATATCTCAACGAAAAAAAATAATCAGCTGGTTACAACATAGTGGTACGTCAGCTGGTGTCTCGAACATAAAAAAATGTTTTTTTTTTTTCAGTGATTTCCTCTCAAACAAAAATTTACCTGATGATAGCTTATATGTTACGGTGGATAAATATATACAGTACCCTCCAAAAGTTAGTTGAAATTGTCAGTAATGTAATAAATATGAGGAAATTATAATAAAATCATGCTTCAAGAACTATATTATTAAAATATTATCAATTTAGAATATTTCTATCAATAAGAGAACCATAACAACTTGGATAATTATGATTTATGTCATGTTTATTTAGATAAACAGCGAAATCACGGTGCCAAAAGTTAGTTGAAATTGTTAAAAATTATTTTAAGGATCGTGCCTTTGACAATGTCTTAACTTTTAATATTTTGTATGACCGCCATTATTCTGTGGAACCGCTTTAAGTTGTCTAGGTATTGATTCTACAAGAATTTGTAATGTTTTGACTGATATAATCGACCATGTTTCAAAATTTTTCCTGTTGCGTCTTATGGAAACAGGGATCCAGCGGTCTAATTCATCCCTCAAATGTTCAATGGGGATAAGGTCGGGTAACTTTTAAAGCCATTCCAATAAGTCCACTTCATTATTTCAAAATATTCTTTAGATATCCTTGCTGTATGCTTCGGATCGTTGTGTTGTTGGAACTTGAAAATTCGACCTAGCCCCATTGTTTCAGCAGAATGATTTAAATTGTCACGAAGAATATTACAATAGATATTTGCTGTCATCCTGCCTTCAATAACTTGCAGTTGGCCCACACCATCCCAAGAAAAACATCCCCAAACCACCACACTCCCACCGCCATGTTTCACAGTGGGCTGCAAGTATTTATCGTTGTAAGAGTTATCGTTGCTTCTGCTCCATACGGTTTGCCAACGTTGATTTCCAAATAGTTCGAACTTTGATTCATGGCTAAAGACTACTCTCTTCCAAAAGTCTATTGGCTTATGTGGATATTTGCGGGCGAACTCTAACCTTCGTTTTTTATGGATCGATTAAAAGATCATCTTTCTGGCAACGTGACCTCGTAAATTAGCATCATGCAGGTGTTGCCTGATAGTAGCTTCAGAAAACAAGGTTCCTGCTTCCTGCAACTGATCTTTGATCTCTCGTATCACAATCTTGGGATTGATTTTACACTACCGCACTATTTGTCGATAATCAACAGAAGTAGTAGCCCTAAGACGCCCCGACCGTGGCCTATCTGCAAGACTAGGACATTCTAAACTATTCTTTATTATTTTTCGCACACCTTCTGGACTAACTTTAAATAATTTTCCAACAGCACTAAAGTTTTTTTTTTTTGGATTCACACACAATCTTCGTTCTTTCTTCTACAGTTAATTTTCGCTTCAGAGCCATTATTTATTCAAATACAGTCAAATCATCTCACAATATATTTTTATTAATTTAAACTACCCACACTGCCCTAAACATATTACGATAAAATATCACGAGAGTATCGGAAATCGTTAAAAGTTTCATATTTCAACTGACTTTTGACGCACTCAATTCAAGTAGTGAGCACATTAACATAGATTATCTAAGAAAACAAAATGAATTTCGGAGAATTTCCTACTGTACGTATTAGAATAGTGTATCCGAACATTAATCGTAAAGAGTTAATTCATTAAAATTGCGTATTTTGGAAATTATGTGACATCATTGATAAGGTGAATTAATTTCAACTAACTTTTGGAGGGTACTGTAGGTCAGCTGGCTGTATCTTGGTGGAAAAACCGTCAGCTGATACTTTGAAAGTTATTACATAGGAGTTAGGCGGAAGCATCTACTGTCAATTTAAATGCATCAGCTGACTAGGTTTTCCTCGACTTATTGCTAGCAGATTTTTTTTATTTATTACATCAGTATATTAACAATCAGCTCACAAATTTTCACCTGGGAGGAAATGACGTATCTTTAATTATTCGACATAGCGCTTCAATATGAGAGTTGAGTTGAAATAAATATTCCGTATCAATGTTTTTGAAACGAATAAGTATGTAATCAAATGATTTTAGATATATTTAAATAATTAAATAATCAATTAGCTTAGTATTTAAATTTTTAGTTAAATGCCTATAATGTGAAAAAAAGTTTCACTTTTATCGTGGGTTCATAAAAACCACACAATGCTTTTTTAATTTATTTATTGCAGGTTTCCTAAAGATCCAAATTTAAGGGATACATGGAAGAAATTTTGTAATAATAGACTAACCTGGATTCCCACAAGAAATAGTGTCATTTGCTCAAATCATTTCAAGACCTCTGACTTTCGTGTGTTGGCGAACAATAAGAGGAGATTAGTCGAGGGCACCAAACCAACTCTAACACCACACTGTATTTGTCCCGGAAGTTTTTTATATCACGGAAAAAGTAAAACACCGTACAGTCCACCTGATGTACTACACATTAGTCATAGTGGCAAAATGAAGCATAGATTTCACAACTTGAAAAATTAAAAGTTTTAAACCTAATTTTCCATAGTCATCAAAAATCATTCACTCTAGCACTAATGGCATCATAGATGATAATCTATGATGCCATTAGTGCAACTTCACTATTCCTGACTCGTGGACATCTCCATGTACTTCGTCAATCAAGTTAAAAAGCAGACCCACAAAAATGTATTCATATTTATACAAAACTAATCCACTTTAAAAACCAGTGATAGATACAACTATAACTAATTTTTAAAATGACGTAAACCTTAATTTTATTTGTTATATGATAATTATTGTAGTACATAATCCCATCAAAAACATAAATGTGAAATGAGAGCCAAGTTCAATATTATGATATATGCCTTGGTTGTTGACTTCAACGACAAAAGAAGTGAGATCTAAATGGGTGCCAAGTTCAATGGTCAGTCCTGATTTGGCTAGTTCTCATATACGAATTATTATGTTCGATGGCTAGTTTCTACCAGCAAGCCAAATTTTCGGAATAATAAAATAAGAACCGAAAATTAACAGGTTTAGAACTTGCGAAGGATATAATATAATTCATATATGAAAACTAGCCAAGTCAGGACTGACCATTGAACTTGGCACCCATTTAGATCTCACTTCTTTTGTCGTTGAAGTCAACAACCAAGGCATATATCATAATATTGAACTTGGCTCTCATTTCACATTTATGTTTTTGATGGGATATCATTACTTTTTGTACATAAATTATTAGTAGGTACTTATTTATAACAAAATTAATACCAAATGGTTTATGTTATAAGTGTTCCTAATAGAATCAATTAAGTGAAAAATTATAATAAAATGACAAAAATATACCAGTTTCTGATTTATTCCTTTGTATTCACCTAATTACCTATCTGCATGCCAAATTTGAACTTTCTAGGTCATCTGGAACTGGGTTAGAGTTTTGATCTATAGGTCAGTCAGTGATAAAAATGACGTATTTTGGACGTTAATATCTAAATAACCGTTTGAAATATGTTTATGAAATTTGGAGCACATATATATCTCGCAGGTCTCACTATATGAGCCAAATTTGACACGTTTCTGTGAAACAGTTTTTGAGTTATGAGGGGGTCAAAAGTGGCTCCAAATGGTTCGTGTAATATTACACACGGTGCTGCTCGCCAGCTCTGTTACTTGAACTTGGCTTGACACGCTGCCGCGTGTCTAGATAAATGAAGTCAATCTTTATTATAATATCTATCTTTGTATCACTTTTTAAACGTAATATTCCAAAACGAGTTCTTGAATTTATCGATAATGCGTATCGACAGTAGTTGCATGCAACCACGGCTGTAAGCAACTTGTCAGTGTAGTTGCGTCATCTCATTGTACTGTTACGATATATGTGTCGTAACAGTACATGTTCGACGCCAAGCCAAGGCCCTGGCCATAGGATTTTAATAAGCGCAGTGGAAACATAATCGTGGGCCTTGGGACAAGAGTGGCGAAGCAAACTGTCCGCCGTGCGCGGAGCAGAACAATAATACCAAACAAATAAGTACAATTACAATACAACAAACAAAGGACTCACCTGGTTGAAGAACACCTGCTTCTGGGGCCCACCCGGATCTATGTATGTAAGTGAGTGTGTATTGTATTGTGTTGTGACGTTATGAGTATCTCCAGGTTACAATGAGGCCGTTCCAAGAGGTCTGCCATCCAGACATGCGGTCTCCAACACTAACACATTAACCTCAAAGTTTCAACAAAGATATATCCAAACTCAACCCGTATTATTTCGTCAAACTGGGGTTATTTACAATCAAAGCAACAGGATCACGACTAATTGTCACAAACGGATCGATTTAAAGGGATTAATTCAACAACATGGGTCGCACACGCAAAAAGACCGCCATCCCTTTTCAAGAACAAAATCAAAGAGAAGTGTCAAGTGTCAAAGTCAAAACTGACAAGTCAGATGTCACTCCGTTCGGGCGCGTTCCGAAGGCGCATAGAGTAACCAATTTAAACGGGACTGAACAGTACATATGTATCTATGTGTGCGTGAAATTGTTAGTGTATGTTTTAATTTTTATGTGTCAGTTTCGTAGTAACAGACGATTATTTTTGTGTGAGAATTTGAGAAAGTGTGGGTAGAGCAGATTTCCCCCCGCAAAAAAATGACAGACAGTTTTGTATCGGGAAAAAACGCTATGGCGTCTCCCCTCTGGTCCGCCGGTGGTCTGTGTTGCTCTATGAGTACCACGATCATGCGCACAACTAACCCCCTCCAAGTGTACCTTAATACTGTCTATATTATGCTAGCGTGTGTTGTTTGAATCTTTAGAAATAACGATAATAATTAAAGATACGTCATTTCCTCCCGGATGAAAATTTGTGAGGTGAGCTGATTGTTAATATACTGATGCGATAAATAAAAACAATCAGCTAGCAATAAGTCGAGGAAAACCTAGTCAGCTGATGCATTTAAATTGGCAGTAGATGCTTCTGCCTAACTCCTATGTAATAACTTTCAAAGTATCAGCTGACGGTTTTTCCACCAAGATACAGCCAGCTGACCTATATATTTATCCACAGTAACATTAAGCTATCATCAGGTAAATTTTTGTTAGAGAGGAAATCACTGAAAAAAAAAACATGTTCGAAACACCAGCTGTAATTTATTGTAACCAGCTGATTTTTTTTTTTTTTTGTTGAGATATTAGATTAGCTACAATTTGACAAACTTTTAGCTGAGAGGAAATGAGTGAATGTATTTTTTTTTCTTCGTGCGTGGGAGGCTACAACCGCTCATCCCCCCAACCGAGCGCCAGCTGACGTTCACGAGGCTTTATAATACTATACTCTGATGCATTTTACTAATTACCGCTTGAGAGGAAATTGGTCATGAAAATCTGTTGCTGGTTCCCGGACTATTACGGGTTGTCATAAGCCCGAAAATCTGACAACGAGTCTTACCAAGAGGTATAGCATTGCCCAGTAACTGGGCTGTGGAGATCAGACAGGCAGGATCTGGTTAGACTGGAAGCCGACCCAATCGTGGTTGATAAAAGGCTAGGCTAGATGAGGATATAAATAATATTGAAGTCACTTTTCGTGTCTATGTGGTTAAATAACATAACAGATTGTGATACGATTACCAACATCACTTAATTCATAAAGGATGTGGTGTCTATGTCATCGTATGATCGAGGTTCGCCATGGATAGTTTGTAATCTATCGAAAAATAATGCGTTAAATTGTAAATGATTTTTCCGGTCCCCATTTTGCGATCGTTTATAATCTCGCGAGATACCTAGACTGTAGACAAACAATGTTTTACTGTATTGTCACTTTTTACTTTTTCTCTTTTGTCTTTTATATTCTTATGCTAATGTCATGCATACCTGTTATTTGCATGGTTACTGAAATGCCAATTTTAATTGTAAGTGACTGTGCTATTGGTGTGCTTATTACAAATAAATAAATAATGTTACGATGACATAATTAAGCATATATTTAAATATCTTATTTTTCAAATTGATAAGAGTGGTCTAATTAAATGTGCAAGTGTTTCAATGATAGTCATGATAAAGTTGTTATGACCAAATATTTGTTGCTTCACAGGTTGCCCGTCAACAAATGCAGACACAGCATTCCGATTCTGAAGACTCTGAGGGTCTCGATGTATTGGGAGTCGTGGGTAAGTGCAAAGAATAGCGTAATCAGCCTATAAAATTCCCACTGCTGGGACGCAGCCCCATCTATCCGGGAGTGAGGGAGTGGGTGAGTCCACGTGTATAAAAAAATAATAATACACCGGAATTTAACTCGAAAGTTCAAAAAATTACGCTTTAGAAAGTATAAACGCAAAATATTTCGTCTGCCACTTTGCCCTAAAACTTATATTAGGATAGGAGACATATTATAATGTAATATCTGATCTATACTAATATTATAAAGCTGAAGAGTTTGTTTGTTTGTTTGTTTGTTTGAACGCGCTAATCTCAGGAACTACTGGTCCGAATTGAAAAATTCTTTTTGTGTGGGGTAGCCTATTTATTTAGGGAGGCTATAGACTTATATAACATCACGCTACAACTAAGAGGAGCGGAGCAGTAATGAAAAATGTTGTAAAAACGGGGAAAATTTATTCCTTTTGAGAGTTTCCGTTGCGTGCGCTGCGTAAACGGTTAAAGTAACGCAAAAATTATGTATGACGGAATTGTTCCTTTTAAAAAGTTCTGAAAAAAAGTCCGCGAGAGCATATTTCTATCTTTTAACCTTTTCGACGCCCATCTATATAATATGCGATGTGTCCTCCAGCGCCACACTACAAATGTATAACGTATCTATAGTAAAACGTAGGGATGGGATTAATGTCCTATAGAAAAATAATATTACAAGTTGAAATTAATGTTTATTCACCAATTTACGAAGCTAAATATAGCGAGGTCTTCATCGTGTCCCATCACTGACTTACTTTATATCAAGTACCTACTTGGCGTTGGGGGCATTAAAATATTTTCTGGTGTTTTTGTTTCTATCGAATATAAAACAAACAAGAACTTATTATGTGTAAAAAAGTTAAAAATATGGCTTATAACAGGGCAATTTTCCATAAAAACAAAATAAAAAGTCTTGTAAAAGTCGTACATTTATTTTATACTATTATTACTTCTAATCAAGTAGTGGCGCTGAGGGCACGAAAATCTCGAACTTTTATACAGGTGATTGGCGTTCAAAAGGTTAAGGTTGACTCACTATAACTCAAAAGGAGCGAGCATCAACGAAAAATGGGCGAAAACTAGCAGGCAAATCGATGCGACGGGAAGGGTCAGGGGAGCAAAAATATGACGCGGACGAAGTCGCGGGCAGAAGCTAGTAATAATATATTCTTGGTTCATAATTTTAAGAGCGTGTTTTAGATTTGAACTTACATAACATTTTCATTTACATTATTTTTGGGTTAGCTATCAATATACAACATGTAACAAAATTAACGGAATACCTGCACCCTAATTGCGTAACGCTAATCCATTCTTTCATAAGTTCGAAAAAATTGTCTACTTAACAACGAAAACAATACCATAAATGTTGTGGACTTGTCAAAATGAAAGCGATTACTAGTGATAGCGTATAACGCAATTATCTCTCTGTACCTATAAGGACATGCACCTCTGCCTAACGCTTCAGAAAATACGACCGTTAATCATGTAAGGGGCCATTCATTTATTACGTAAGATGATTTAGGGGGGGAGGGGGGTCGACCATGTCTTATGTTTTCTTACAAGGGGGTGGGAGGGAGTTTCGATAGTCCTTACGTAAGAACAAAAAAATGCGCAAAGTTAAAATTATACTTTGAAAAAGCCCGGGCAACCGCGCGATTGCCGAGGTTCGCTCGGATGTACATAGGTAAAAGATATTTCCATTGCCATAACAACAGACCCGCGCCACCCGCGCTTCACCTCCCGGGGTTGAAGAAATTTTGTGCAACATCGGGGCTGATGTGGAATGGGTGGACGTCGACGATGTCACTATCCTGAATAACCAACTAGAAGCGACACCTATTACTAGAGATGTTCCAGTGGCAGATCCAATTTCCGAGTGGGTTTTGAGCCCCTGGACTGAGAATCTTATGTAATCTTAACCTACCTAGATGAATGATTAAAACCAAAGTTTATGAAACCAAAAGATAAAGATTAATAGTACCTTTGAAATAACAAATAAACATTTAAATAATTGGTACTTTGAAAAATAAACATTAAAATAAACCATACGTGTAATGTGTATTCATTTTGTCCTTTAGATTCTTACGTAATAAATATTAAAGAGGGGGGAGGGGGTCGGCCTATTCTTATTTTTTAAATACCTATAAATGAATGGCCCCTAATATGAATTTCTTTTCCAGGTTTGCCTAAAGAAGTGGTTCGCCTTCGCCTGCGTCCAACGCGTTCGTCTTCCATCCTACATTCCGTTGAAGACCTGTCCACTGACAGTACCTGCGTCTACAAGGCGAGGAGGAACCTCAGCAGGTAAGTCTTTTCGTCTCTTATTTGCAAGGAGCTTAAATAAATAGTACTCATAAATCTTTATCCATCTCAACATAAGTTTACAGGCAGTTACGTTTTTTTGCAATCACTATCAAGCAGAATCCTCAAAAAAAAAAAAAACATATGAATAGTTGTATAAGGTTGGTATAGTAGAAAGAATACCATTACTGAATTTTACTTATACAATGACATGAATATTTACTTTTAAAGTATTATTATTGTTTTGATTATTGTAAATGTGAAGATGGTGTAAGTGAGTGTTTTTTTCTGGTTTCCTTTTCTTCTCATTAAAATTTTCGGTCTTATCACGGTCTGGCAGTTTGAGTAATTTATGCGACCTACACAAATCTCCTTTCTTTGGTATTGTTCGTCGAATCATTGACCTCCATGCATGATTACTGACAAATGCGTGCACTGATTGGACAGGTCCACTCAATCTGCGTGGTTCTTTCTTAAAAAGACCTCTTCAGACACCAATCCACATGTTCTTCACATGATCTGACCTGGATTATGTCTGGACTTTAAAAGAGACTGTGACCTCTGAGTTTGTTTCGGCCTTTCTTCTCAGAGTAGTCAGATAGGAAACGACGACCTCATCTAGTTTTAAAAAATATGATTGACGTGTAAAAGTGTTTGTACAAACCTACTTGCAAAAATAAAGTCATTTATCATTTACCTGTAAGTTTAGAAAATTAAGTCATCTTTACCATTTAAAACGCTACGAAGTCCAAAAACTATTCATGTGAATTTTGCAGACTTCCATCGTAATAGAATACACTCATTTCATTTCCCCAGTAAATCGCTGTACATCCGTCCGCCGCCCAGCCGCCTGATCCCGAGCAAGTTGGCCGAGCCGATCATTATCAAGCAGGAAGAAATACAGAAAGAAGAGGTGCAGGTCGAGAAGAAGCGCTCGGGATGCGTGGAGGTCATCTCTAGGTAAGTTCTAAACTATATCAACTCCTGATTTTCAATTAGGTACCGTGGTCGCTCCAAATGGGCCTCATTAGAAGGCTGAAACTCACCCAAAGGGCAATGAAGAGGGCTATGCTTGGAATTAATCTACGCGATCGAATCAGAAATGAAGCGAGCCGTAGAAGAACCAAGGTAACCGACATAGCCGAAAGAATTGCCAAACTAAAGAGGCAGGGCACATTGCTCGCAGAACAGACGGCTGATGGGGTCGGAAGGTTCTGGAGTGGCGACCGCGTACTGGAAGACGTAGCGTTGGAAGGGCTCCCACAAGATGGACCGATGACCTGGTGAAGGCCGCAGGAATACGTTGGATGCGGGAAGAAGAAGTGGCGGTGCTTGGGGGAGGCCTATAAATAAATAAATAAATAAAACTTTTTATTTCAATCAACAAAGGATCATAACACAACAATTACAAAATTAAAAAAGAAAATAATAATACCAAAAACACATACATACAATACAATTAAAAAAATAAAAACACACAAAACTTTCTACTGCATTCGGTTGCTCAGTATGTGAATCATGCAGCAATGGACGTCTTTGGGCTGAAATGATGATGATGACCGCATTTTTCCATAAAATTCCATAGTCTAAGTAAAATTATTTATTTGAAATAGACCAGTAAGAGGCCGCACACTAAGTGTTGTGCAAAATTTTATCGATTTCGCTCATTGCCATAAGTTTTAAAGCACAACATAAAAGATCGTATTTATTTATTTATTTATTTATATATGCTTTATTGTACACCAGAAAATACATTAAAAAAAACATTTAACAATAAAAACATACAATGGGCGGCCTTATCGCTTTCTGCGATCTCTTCCAGGCAACCTTGGAATGGACAGTGATTGCGTGGACATAAAAATGGTTAAAATCCACGTAAATCGTATCACTTATTATCAAATGAATGAGCTTCTTTTTATTTTTTTTTGTCAGGAATTATAATGCGAGGTTTAGGTTATTTTGAAACATTATGTGAAACCTTCAAAAATGTTGGATTCAAGATAATGAGACGAAATTAAAAAGTCAAATATCTATTTGTCCAAAAAGCCTGCTCAAAAAACGTCAAATAAAAAAGTAAACTTTCTCAAGGAGCACCCTTACTTAAGGATTTCCATAACCCACAACGGTGCTAAAGAAGTTTTCACTTCAATAAAAAAAAAAATAAGGTGTGGGAAAACATGCGTCACATCCACGCAAAACAGCAAAAATGTTGTTAAATGTTCTAATGTTGGGTCTCTTCTCCAGGTACTTAGACGTGTCCTTGCTGAAGTCCTGGCGCTTCGGTCTGCTGTGCGCGTCAGTGGCGCTGATGTCGTGCGGCTCACCGTACGCGCTGTACTACCTGCCGGCCTACACCGTCGCCGCTGGACACAGTAAATCTGCTGCCGGTAAGTCCTCATCACCTTCATGATTATTTTTGGAGTTTACTCCTTATGAATCGATTTTCATATACAGGAAAAAAAAATAACCGGTGCGTAAATTTGGTCCGACGACATATTTCAAGTATTTTTTCAATACTTTTTTTTTATTTTATCCGACCTTAAATCAGTAAACTGTGGACACACTACATATTTCGTAATATGATATCGACAATAGGAATAGGTCAGTAACCGCGCGCCGGCGTAGGTACTTCGAACTTCTTAGAATTTTGACCGATCGAACAGCTGGTAGGTACTTGTAGCTACGCTTGATCGTTCACCTTCGCCGCCGCATAGGTACTTCAAACTTCTTAGAATTTTGACCGATCGAACAGCTGGTAGGTACTTGTAGCTACGCTCGGTTGTTCACCTTCGTCGCTGCGCCGGCGCCGCGCGCAAGTTACCATAAAAACCAGTTTCAAAATAAACATCTTTCGTTAACGATAACTTAATTTTTTTGTACTAAGATATATCAAAATAAAAATTGCATGTTATTATAACTCGTTTAAGTTTAATTTGTGCACTGGTTTAAAACTTATCCCGTATAAGCCCGGGGTATAAAAAAATATAGGGAGTAAAATCTAACTTTCTCCGTTACGTTACGTTATGTGTTAAGTTACGTTCACTAATCTATATATTTTACAATCGTTCGTAAGGAGTAAACTCCAGTCGTGTGTCGGAGCTGACACAGCCATTTTTTTTTTTGTAGATGACATTTCGTAGGTTAACTTTAGAGGTTGTCGGATGCTTAACCGAACTTGCCTGTGGTTGCCTCAATCAATTAGCCCTTTATAGGACGGCTCATATAAAGTAGCCAGTAAACTGGACAGTCATTTCAAGGTACCTTGGACCTTGAAGTGGACGGTAACTTCTTCACTCTTCACTGTTTGCCGTCCTGACGGCTCATATAAAGTAACCAGTAAACTGAACAGTGAATAGTGAAGAAGTAACTATCCACTTCAAGGTCCTAGTTATCATGAACCCAAAAGCGGGAGACGTCATTTGATGATTTGCCATCCAAAAAAAGGTATCTTGAAATGACTTTCCAGTTTACTGGCCAGGCCACTTTGTATGAGCCGTCCTATAAAGGGTTAAGGCATCCAATCAGGGTTTATAAACTTAAAACTAAGCGACTGCACGCTAACGGCACTCCCTTTGTCTGTTCTTGGTAGAATAGAGACAGAATTGTCATGCTACACCAGCATAAAACGGTAAAAATCTTTCTACAATCTTTAATTCTGTCTTTAATCTTTCTACAATCTGTAATTTTGTCTATTCTTCCGTCGACAAAACCCATTTCTAGGGTGGTCTTGCTACGCGTGCAGCTCTGTCACATGTTTCTTGAGATTGGATCAATTTGTTCACTTGGTTCTCTTGTATTTTATTCCTCACATTATCCATCCATTTCTATTTGGCCTTCGTCTTTTTCTTCATCCATCAACATTTTTATTCATCTTTTGCTGTAGCTCACGACTTCATTTGCGAGCCAGGATGAAAAGTAGCCTTTGATCTAACCCAGGTCATGGTTTAGTATCTGTGTGCCGAATTCTATCCAGACCCGTGAAGCCATTTTGCGTGAAATCGTAACAAATAAATGCACTTTTGCATTTATAATGTTAGACCAAAATTTCACCAGTGGCTTCGCCCGTGCAGATGTCGAAAATTATCCGACGGCAACATACTACTGGTAAATGATAAATGATAAATGATTTTATTTCTGTAAGTAGGTTTGTACAAACACTTTTACATGTCAATGATATTTTTTTAAACTAGATGAGTTCGGCGTTTCCTAACTGACTACTCTGAGAAGAAAGGCCGAAACAAACTCAGAGGTCACAGTCTCTTTTAAAGTCCAGACATAATCTTGTTCACATCATGTGAAGATCATGTAGATTGGTGACTGAAATGGTCTTTTGAAGAAAGAACCACACAGATTGAGTGGACCTGTCCAGTCAGTGCAAGCATTTGTCACTCATCGTTTAGCTCAACTCGGAAGATAAGGAGCCCAACGCTTTGACGAACAGTACCAAAGAAAGGACATTTGGGTAGGCCACATAAATTACTCAAACTGCCAGATCATGATTACTAAGAACGAAAGAAAACAAAATTAAAAAAAGACCCACATAGTCTTCACATTCACAATAATTGGAATATTGGGATAAATAACATCTATCTTATTTGTTTATCCAGGTTATAAATTATCTGTGTGCCAAATTTCTTCCAAATCCGGCCGATTTGGCGTGATTGAGTAACAAACATCTATACATCCTGACAAACTTTCAATATACAAGTTTTTGCTTCGCCCGCGTATTATACAAATAAAAATTTCCTCTTGAATTACTCTTTCTATTGATGAAACTGCATTAATCTGTTGCATAGTCTAAAAGATCAAGCCATATGTAAATTAAATAAAAAAAAAACATAAAACACATTACATTAAATTGTAATTAGGTAAATAACATTGATGTGTCTTTGTGTAATTTCAAATTAACAGCTTTTCACTAAATGCATATGAAAGGTTACACCAAAAAATCTAATTTTTTTTTATTAATTGGCTGTCTGTCAGTCTGTCTGTTTGTTAAAAGCGCAATTACTCAAGGTTCGATTAAATACATGCGTTATCATCCCAGGTCACCTGGTAGCCATCAGCGCCGTGTTGGACCTGTGTGGACGACTGGGTCTGGGCTGGCTGTGCGACCTGCATCTGTTCTGTAGGAGAAAGGCTTACATCGTCAGGTAAGTTGAATTAGAATCACAACTTAGAGACAGTATATTAATTTAGAATCTTGTTGTGATTCTAAATCCGCATCACCTGACTCCACGGAGCAAATACAAAGAGATGTTGTAATTAGATTTTCCTAAGAAAGACTGCGTGACATTTTACGGGGTGAGGGGTGTTAGATCCCGCCCACTTCTTTATTTTCCATCTACCGGTTGATAGCAAAATTAGGTGCTCGTACCCGAAATTTTGCTTTTGTAGTTATTTATCTATCTCATACTAGATGTCACTAAGTGCAGGATGCAACTAGTGTTGCAAAAGACTCAAGTCCTCGAGTCGTAATTTTAAAGATTCGACTCAATTATGCAAGACTCAGTGTGTTCAAAACGCTCGGAGTCTAGAGTCAAGCTGAACTCGAGTCATTTAACAGCCACTCAAGTCTTAAATCGAGTCTTAAAAAAGACTTGAGTCTTAGAAAAGGACTCGAGTGTACCTGATTTGGGCTATAATGATTAATAAATATTATAAAATACAATTAATATCTAAATCCGTGCAGCTTATTTTAACAACGACCAGCATTTCATTTTTTTAATACCTATAGCTAGATAAATTCAAGTTTGATTTGTTTTCAGTATTCTGGTGGCTGGAATTGCTGTGCTGACCTTACCCAGCCTTAAGTCATGGTGGGCATTAGCCATCGCCTCTGGTGAGTTGTGGCATACAAAAATATTTAAGTAAAAGTTTGGTTAAGTGTTATTTGACACTTTAATGTCAAATACGGATGAAAGTTACAAATTTGATAGTGGACCCTCGATTATCCGAACTAATTATGGGACCCGGGAAAAACCCGGTTTTCCAAACACTCTTGTTCGGAAAACCGGGTTTTTTCAGATAATCGAATTGTATTGATTCAGCCTTACATATTTATGTACAGGTGAATGAAAACCTTATGATTAGAAAAATCTTTAATGACAAATAGTTTCTTTCATGCGGTAAAATTATTTTATCAACTAACGGCTACTTCTGCCGAGGTCACGAGATTCGTTCGAAAGAGTTACCGTGGCCCTGGCACATGGGCAACTGAAGGAACACGGGTGAATTTTAGTCAGTAAAAGTCTGACACGCTCTTTTGCTCCACCCAGAGCGGGAGAGGGCATTTGATAATTTCCCATTAAAAACAAAAAAAAAACGACGGGTTGCACTCCAGGAGTGCCGGCAGAAGTGAAAACTTGAATATTAACGTTGTGCATTTTTGATATTTTGGAATGGTTAGGGAATAATTTTGCACGAATTGCTTTAACACTAGATTTACCAGACCGGTCATTTTGACTGATCGTGCAATTTTTCCGAAATGATGTTATGACTTTTGTAGCTATAAGTAGAGAATACATGTTATGAATTTAATGTTACTTTATAAATATTAGTAACAAATATATTTTTTGTTATTAACATTTATACGTTTGCACGACCAGTCAAAATGACTGGTCTGGTAAATCTAGTGTTAATTATCAGTGGTGGGGCTTCGACGGAAGGCGAAATTAGGTACCTTCGACGCGGACCGAAAAACTGATGAACGCAAGTGTCGCGCCTAGGGCCAGGGATGAGGGAATCGTGCACCTACCTCCTCGTGAAGCCGCTCGATCTGCCAGCAGCTCTGCTCCGGAGTCTTCACAATTCGGCTCACCACGTGTCGGCAGAGTCCAGAGGCACTACACAGCACTTCAGTTTTTCCGTCGAAGCCATAAAATACACCACTAAAGAAACAGCGGGACTGCTATGAACTTATAATATTAAAATTATATCGTTCTGCGATAAAATAGTACAGCGGTTAAAAAAAAACACAGCGAGATGCGCTCACGCCGGAATCCATATTTGAACTGTTATAATGTCTTTCTCGAATGAGCCATAAAGATGGCGACGCTCGTCAAGGAGGTGCACGATAGTGATTGGCGGGATGGACTAGCTTGACATCTTGCGTAATAGTTTAACAAAACAAAATAGATGGCGCTAACATTTCCTCCCCCTTTAAAGGGTCACCTTTAAACCCAATCATAAAGTGTAATAAAGAACTGCGAAAATATAATATTGAAACTGCGATTTATATAAGATAAACTGCGACAATCTTAAACTAACTAACTGCTAGCACTTAAACTACTGTGGTTACAAAAAAAAAATTGCAATCTTATTGCGTAGGTAATGGGCATAAACGTACGACCGGACGCACGTATGTACCTTTAGCTGTTCTTACAGAAACTACACGCGTTATACCATCGTTGGAAGGAAGAATCTTCTCTATTATCGCTAATGGCCACGATAAAGGAGGTGAATTGTCAGTTATAATAACAACAACCGTGCCAGGCTTGATTGGCACAGACGGAGTATTCCATTTCTCTCGGGTTTGTAAACTATGTAAATATTCCATTCTCCATCTCTTCCAAAAAGATTGCACTAATTTATCAAGCACAGAATGTCTCCGAAGCAAGTTGAGATTATCTGATTCTACTTCAGGCGCGGGCAATGAGAGTAAAGGAGCGGTATGCAAAAAATGACCTGGCGTTAACGCGGTAGGTTCTGCGGGATCGGCACTCAGGACCGTAAGAGGCCGAGAATTTAACAAACACTCGATCTGAACGAGCACTGTAACTAGCTCTTCGTAAGAGAGAAGCTGTTGACCGATGACCTTGAAAAGGTACGTCTTGACGACCTTCACCATACTCTCCCAGCATCCGCCAAAATGTGGGGCGGCCGGACAGCTAAACTTCCATGTGATACGGTTTTCAGCAAGCTCTACTTCGAAGCGAGAGCGGAACTCGACATTATTAAGAAAGGCCCTAGGGGTATAAGCATAGAGAATTTGCCCTTGAAAGATATTGGCACGATACTTAGAGGATTTTTAGGTATCAACAAGATAATAAGATCCTGAAAGTTTCAGATCTCTAACCCATTTGGTTTTTGAGAAAAAGAAAAAAAATGAAAAATCTGACAAAATCAGAAAAAAATAATTTTCTCAAGAACGCGTGAATCGATTGATTTGAATTTTGGATATGTTTTGGAAGCTGATAGTAGCTTCTAGGAAAAAAATTAACACCTTTAACGGTTGATAAGAACCTTGAAAAAAATTGCACTTTTTTTTTAATTTCGATTTTTAACTATGATACATTTTTGGCACAATTATGAAACTATTTTTTTCGAATTCCCCATTCATTTTTCTATAGACTTACATGCTTTTAAGATTTTAAAAAAAGGTACGCCATATTGCAAAAAAATAAAAACCACTTTTTGTGATAATATTTACTTTACGTATTTTAAGCCTGCATCTTTATTTGTGTCGCTCGTTTATGTCTTTTATTCTTATTTAAAGTAGACATGTCTAAACCAATAGTTAAATCTTAAAATATCAGTGAATTTCAACTAAAATAATATAAACATTGTACGCACGGCGACAAATCAAGCGACAGAAGCAATGCTTGATGAAACAGGTAATCATACCATTCAATACGTAAATGACCAGTCAAACATACGCGAAGCTCAAATTCAGTCTCGTCATATCAATAAGAAGGTTTATAGATGTTTTATTGAGTATAAATAAAAAAACGCTATTGGTCCCAAAAGCATATTGAGGCATATCTGTGAGTGGGCAAATGGTCTTAGAGCAATAAGATGCGACTCTCACGTTGCTGGTATTGTTTATTATTTGTCACACGAAAGATATTTGAACAGATTCTGAGGCCTGCTGAAATACTAAGCAAATTATTTGATGCAGACAATGTTTCGCCTGTGTTTTTTTGTCTGTGGCAAATCATCAAATGACGTCACCCGCTCTGGGCGGAAGGGCGTGTCGGACTTTTACTAACTAAAACCCACCCCCTTCAATTGCCCATATGCCAGGGCCACGGTATCTCTTTCGAACAAATCTCGCGACCCTGGCAGGTCACCTGTGTTTAAAGATGATAGTGATGAAGACCGCTAAAATGTGATTATAAACTTTTTTGCATATATACCTTTCAAACATTTGTTGTTTTTATTTATAATTTATCAATTAAAATCTGTTTCTTATTTTAGAAGTGTATACATTGCTAAATATCAAGCTATACATTTCCAGTTTTAGCTGACCTCTTATTGTATAGGCTTTTCGTACAATGAGAAGTCCACTTTGACTGGAAATGCTCGATTTGTCGCTTTGTGTACAATATTTATAATATTTTAGTTGATATTCACTGATATTTTAAGATTTAACTATTGGTTTAGACATGTCTACTTTAAATAAGAATAAAAGACATAGACGAGCGACACAAATAGAGATGCAAGCTTAAAATACGTGAAGTAAATATTTGCACAAAAAATGGTTTTTATTTTTTTGCAATATGGCGTACCTTTTTTTAAAATCTTAAAAGCATGTAAGTCTATAGAAAAATGAATGGGGAATTCGAAAAAAATAGTTTCATAATTGTGCCAAAAATGTATCACAGTTAAAAATTAAAATTAAAAAAAGTGAATGTTTTTTCAAGGTTCTTATCAACCGTTAAAGGTGTTATTTTTTTTTCTAGAAGCTACTATCAGCCTCCAAAACATATCCAAAATTCAAATCAATCGATTCACGCGTTCTTGAGAAAATTATTTTTTTCTGATTTTGTCAGATTATTCATTTTTTTTCTTTTTCTCAAAAACCAAATGGGTTAGAGATCTGAAACTTTCAGGATCTTATTATCTTGTTGATACCTAAAAATTTTCTAAGTATCGTGCCAATATCTTTCAAGGGCAAATTCACTATGCTTATACCCCTAGGGCCTTTATTTAAGTCGCGTAAATAAGAATTAGCGCCTACAAAATTAGTGCCTCTGTCCGAGTGCATTACTTGGACAGGGCCCCTGCGAGACAAGAACCGTTTAAGTGCAGCTAAAAAACTGGCAGTGCTAAGATCAGTGGCTACTTCAATATGTAGCGCGCGAGTTGTGAGACAAGTGAACACGCAAAAATATTCTTTCAAAGCCTTTGCACCCCGACGGCGAATGGGAGTGTAAGATATAGGACCTGCGTAATCACAGCCCGCGTGAGTAAACGGCTTAATAACCTGACGCGTCCGACAGTCCGGCAAGTCAGCCATGAGCGGGAAGACGGGACGCGGTCGAGCGCGGAAACAAATATTACAATCGTGAACTACCTTACGAATAGCACGACGAGCAGACAGTATGCAGTATTTCTGCCGTAAGAGTGACATGAGCTGTTCAGGCCCAGCGTGAAAATATTTCTTATGATAATATTCAATTAATAAGTTAACAAAAAAGTCATGGCTTGGCAGAAGTACCGGGTGCTGCTGTGAGTAACTTAGATCAGAATGGGTGAGACGTCCACCAACTCTGATTAAATTGTTATGTAAAAACGGTCTTAATTTATTAAGAGATGATGAAACCTGCGTGTTCAGTTTTAAATTTAAAATTTCTTTATTGAAACATTTATTTTGGATAAGTTTCAGCAATTTGTTTTCTGCAAAACTCAAATCAGCTGCGGTTATATGTACGGAATCGCGACGTGGTAACAAATTAGCGAATCTATAAATGTAAACAATCGTACGGAGTATTTTACTCCATGACGAAAGGCGGCAAAGAGTATAAACATAAGAATCGTCAGCGGGAATTAAAACAGCGTGAACGAGTTTCTTTTGTTCAGGTATCTCGTCCAACGTGAGCGGTTCCGTACCTTCAGTAATAGGCCACTGCGACGGATGTAACGTTAGCCAGGGGGGCCCTTGGGACCACAGAGGGTGGTCTTTTAACTTAGCAGGAGAGAGACAGTCTGCCGGGTTCTCGACCCCTGCAACATGATAAAAGTTATCTGCGGAGATATTATCAGTAATTTTAATAACTCGATTGGCAATGAACGTTTGCCAACGATGCGGTGAACCTTTAATCCAATAGAGTGCGACTTTTGAATCGGTAAAGGCGTAAATTTTAATTGCAAAACGGTTGTCATAAGTCTCAAGAACAGTCCGAAGCAATGTTGACAGCAAAAGTGCTGCACAAAGTTCCATACGAGCAATCGTAATGGGCGAAGAAGGCGCGATCTTTGACTTGGAACATAAAAGGCGTACAATATTGCCGGAGGCAGAGCCAACGTGTAGGTATACTACGCCACCATAAGCTTCGCCACTGGCGTCAGCGAACCCGACCAATGTCAATTCACAGTCGTTCTTCACTTCTAAACAACGCGGTATTTTAATTTCGTTTAGGGCTGGTAACTCTGAAGTAAATTGTTGCCAAGCCTTGACAATATGAGTAGGAGCAGGGACGTCCCAATCCACCTTCAACTGCCACAACTGCTTAATAAGAAGTTTAGCTACTAAAATAGAAGGAGCGACGAATCCCATGATATCCCACAGTCTCGCGACGGTTGACAGTATGGTGCACTTAGTGCACGCGATATTTGAACTTGGCGGGTTGATTTTAAAATAGAAAATATTTTGGTCTATAGACCAGCGAAGACCTAAGATTTTATGGTCAGCGGTTTTGTCAAATTCAACCTCAGTCGTCACCTTATGAGAGGCGGGAAGTTCATTAAGAGCAGACTTTGAATTACTGTTCCACTTCACAAGGTCCCATTGAGCGCCCTTAAAAAGAGCAAAATCAAAATCAAAAGTCATTTATTCAAACTAGGCTGAGAGTCAGCACTTTTTGAACGTCAAAGTTACACAAGACAGTCCCCCCAAAACGTCCGCCCTTCGACACTTCCTAGTGCTTTAGCTGGGAAGAAGAAGTGGCGGAACAAACTCCCCAGCAGCACAGCTGTCTGTTAAGTTAGAAGAACTTGATTCTATACAATACTGTGTAAGTAATTAATATTATAAAACAAAACATACATTATTCACATATGTCAGCTAGCACACGCCAATATACCAACAACAGAACACTGAAAACTAAACTCAAGCTGAAATAAATAATAAAACAAAATAAAACAAAATCGTAAACAGAACTTAAAACGTAAATAAAGCCTCCAGGCATAAAGGGCGTGCCCGCTTACATATTCAACGATGCAAATTGATACATACAGCTAAGTTGAAGTTACAATAGTTAAACTAAGGACCTCCGGACCAAAATAAAATAACAGTTAATACAAGTAACAATAACAAAAACCATGGTCAGCAAGACGACCAGTCACCACAAGCAGCACCTGTTCACGAGCATAACGCAAAGGTCAGCCATTACCCCCCTCGCCATATTTGAGGGAAGGTGGTAACCCGACCCCCGACGCTACCGCAAGCAGTGACATCTAAGGGAGCATGACGAACTTGCTGCCGGTTGGGCAGGCAAGAATATTATTAACAGCTGACGAGGTCGCTAGCTAACTACATGTTGCAATACAACTCATTTAAAATCATTGCAATTAAATCTTTAGCGGTGTCCATCGCCTCGTCTTCGGTATTGACAGAAAATGCAACATCATCCATATACAGGCGCGAGGAGGCGACGGCAGCAGCGCGGGGATGCTCAGCGCCATCGTCAGCGATGAGTTGCTGCACAGTGCGCAGAGCGTGGTAAGGACTGGACTTTAAGCCAAAACAAACTCTACTAAATTCATATAAGCGAAGCGGGTCGTTAGGATTAAAACGATAAAGAATTCTCTGATAACGTCGATCAGATTCGCGAATCATAATTTGTAAAAACATTTGTTTACAATCAGCGGTCATCGCTACAGAGTGTAGACGAAAATTTCAAATAATTTTGAATAAATTACCCTGTAGGTTGGGCCCACTGTGCAGCAAATCATTTAACGAAACACCGGACGATGTTTTGCAGCTGCCATCCAGCACGGGACGCAACCTAGACGAAGACTTGTCTGGGCGGAGAACCCCATGATGTGGGATTATATAAGTAGGGTACACATCTGCAGTTTCATGCGGGAGAACTGAGACGGGCGAGATATAACCTTTAGAAAGGTAATCATTTAAAACTTCGTCATAAGCGGCGCGTAGCTCAGGTGAAGCTTCAAGCTTCCTCTCTAAGCATAAAAAACGTCTACGAGCGATATTGAATGAGTCACCCAGTGTGAACACATCCTTATCAAACGGTAGACCCACGGTATAGCGACCAGTAACTGGGTCCCGTTGCGTAGTTGAACGATAAAAATATTCACATTCAGCATCAGCAGGATGCTGAACGGGCGGGCCAGGAACTTCTTCAAGTTCCCAGAAGCGGGAAATCAAATTGTTATCCATAGGCGAAGGGACTATGGCGCAGCACGATGTGACACATGCTGGGCGGTTACTGAGTGTAGGTACGACCCCCATGAGTACGTAGCCTAACACCGTATTGACAGCAGCGGGCACTGACAGCCACCAGGAACCACGTCAGGCAAAAGTAAATGCGGAAACAGCGATGCTCCAATTAAAATATCAATTTTACTTGGAATAGCGAAACTATCATCAGCGAACTGAAGTTTATTCGAGTAAGGTAGGGCCTTAATATCAACAAAAGCGGAAGGTAAGTTGTCCGTAATTTGATCAACTACAAACGAGTCAATATCAAATCGGATATTTTTATTAAAGCGTTAAAATATACGTAAATTTACTGTCCCGAACGACGTCCTCTCTGTGCATCCAAAACCTCTTACAGTCGTAGACCGTGTATTGTTTTGACGTAAACGTAAACGTTCACAACATTCCCTAGTAATGAAGTGACTTTGCGAAGCGGAATCAAGTAAAATTCTTATTAAATGTTCACGTCCAGTATTATCGTACGCCACGACTTGCGCAGTCGCGAGTAAAACAGTAGTATGCGAATTACATTGCGGCGTCTCGCTGCAAGCGGCATTAGAGGAAACAGAACGCGGAGCGTCAACGGACATCGAACACAAAGCTACATCAGGCTGCGTGGCGGAGCGCACCGGCTCGGACGCGGGCACGGGTGCGATTGGGACGACAGCAGCGTTCGCTTGCGTTGACGTCACCGGATCGGGCGCCTCGCGCTGCGGCGTAGGTCTAGTGTAACTCGCCACTTCCGCGGTCCGTGGGTTCGAATCCCGAGTAAAATGTAATAGTGAATGGTGACGTTGTTTACACGTTCTACAGCCAGATGCGGATTGACAACTCGATATTTTATGTTTAATACTTAAACAATTAACGCAACCGTTAATTTTCCTAACAACCTGTAAGCGTTCATACGGAGTTGATTTATGAAAATCAGGACATTTAAATAAGTGTTGATGTGTGACATTAGTACACAAACATATCTGCTGAATCAGTTTCGACCGTGCTTACATACGCGTTATAACGCGGGGAGGACTGCGGTTTTTTACTATCAATAGAACTGCGGGAGCGATCAGCTGATTTTGCGGAATTATGTAATTGCGCGCCGGCTGTTAAAGCGTGAGTGCGATACAAAATTTTACTCTGTTTATTAACGAAATCGACTAAATCATCAAATAAAGGAATATCAGACTGATCCTGACTGTTTTCAAAGTTACGAACAGTTTCACTGTCTAACTTGGTAATAGCTATTTGTACGAAAATTAAATTCAATAAATCTGGAATTTTTAAATGTTGTAAGGCACGGACGGCGTTAACAAACTTATCATTAAAAATGTCCAAATTATCGGAAGTAACGGAAGTTAACGGTTTAAAATCTATGATCTGTTTTAAATAAGTGGCCGCTAGTGTGCGTTTGTCTTCATACCTATTCACTAGCGTATTGAAAATGATTTCGTAATTCTCAGCGGTAGGTACAATGCCGGCGCATGCGGCTAGCGCTTTACCGGTCAATTTTCCCTGTAAATAATGTAATTTTTGATGATCCGAGAGAGATGGATTATCATGAACAGCGGATTTATAATTTGAGTAAAACAATGGTCATGAACGAATGTCACCGTTAAAACCACAGATAACAGAAACTAAAGGGAGATATGAAAAGGGGGCGGGGCCGGTGTCTCAGCAATATGCGCAAAAGGAGAACACATTACTCGCGGCACGTTTAGTTGAACTTCGACCGTCGGCTGGGATTCTTTAAAAATGCCGTGTTGTTCTATAGTGATTTGCAAAAATCGAAGCAATACCAGTAACTTTAAGTCAAATGGAATCACATACCATCGGTAATTATTGAAAATTATATGTTTTTCTCAATAAAAATTCAAAAACATTATTACTTAGATTGATTTGTTGCTTTTGCATCTTTTTATTATGTGGCAGAATGATAGTCGCAATATTATATTATGCCAGTTTACAATACTTGCATTGTATTAACGAAAATTCGAACGCTGAGTTCTAACACCGCAGTGTATAATGAATATATCGAAACTAACAAAATACGTTAATACCGTGGTGCGGCCGCTGCTCGCAGTCGTCAGTTAGTGATGTGCCTCGAGAGTCTTCGAGTGTGACCATGTCGATAATATTTATATTGGCAGCTGAAAATTAAGTTTTTAGAGTTCATTATATGCAAAAGTGTTAGTTATAATAAAAAAGTATTATAACTAAGCATCTTTTCATTTTCAAAATTTTAATTTCATTTATTTGTGTAACGACTAACGGATGCTCAAATGGCCCCGGATTTGATTCCTGTCTGATGAGGTAGATATTTGAATGGCGAAGCGGGTAACAAACTTTGAAGATGCTATAATGTTTGTTAAATCGCTCACTATACATTCCAATGGAGCATCACAGACGGATCTTAAGATACTGAACGAAATCGTTAAAATGTCACGTGATACCTTTAGATGCTGAAATATATATTAAGGCTATATTTATATACTAAATATATCACGTGACATCTGAAGATATTGCAGATATCATTAACATTAGATTGACAGTATTATTATATTGATGGTTATTTATTATTTATTGTCGTTTTTATATTTTGTTAGATATTTAATACATATCTACATGACGTTTTTGTGATTTTAAATAGTACAGCGGTCGATACAGTGAATACTGTCGTTGTAGATTAATAAAACTGATCCTAGTATGGCGCTACAAAAGTGTGCGTTTATTTATATTGTATTACGATTTACGAAGGTAGCTTAATGAAGTTTCTTGTTTTAATTTTCAATCGTAGATATATGAATTATTATCGTTACCCATTTTATCGACAAGCAATCCCTATTGGAAACGCATATTTTGCAGCGGTAGTGGTGCTATACGTACGTAACTTGCAACTTAGTATGCGAACGAGTAATCGCTCCCAAATTCTTGTGTGAGTACATGCATACAGCGCATAGTCTTGTTTTTATTTTGTTTATTTGTGTTGATTTTATATATTTCCGGATAGGTATATGAAAAAAAAAGAAATTATTTAAAGAAAATTAAACGGAAATATTATAATACAAGAATGTGCTAAAATTAAATATCGATAAAAATAATCGACCATAGCTTTCGACTCCCTAATTGCATGCGTGTGCATTGTATGTTCGAGTGTTTACAAGTGAATGCCCCGCCCATTATATGTATGTGTGCTATTAGAAATTGATTTAGTGTAGCTGCTTTCTTCTTGGTGTGCGTGTTCAAATTTTAAGTGTGTGTCGTCAGTACAGTATTTGTTAATGTTGTAATTTTTTGGGTGGGAGATAAGCGGCGACACAAGACTCCTTACTATTCCGCAATGAAGGCATATCTCTAGATATCTATGGTTAAAACTCATTAATTCAATCGGCGGTAACTTAATGATAGAAGATTTTTTCTCTAAGATGGACGGAACGACGTCTGCATTGGTATTGGAAGCAACCAAACGTTTTAAGCGACTATATAACTGTTCAAACGAAACCAGCGCCTTGTAATCAGCGCGTGCGGTGGGATCGGCTGTCAGTAGACAGTTATTATACTGATCCATAACTTCATGAAATTCGGAACGAATAGCGTCAATGTTTGAGCTAGCGTCCAGAAAAGCCTCTTTCGCATCATCTCCCGTGCCTACGTCTTTAGATAAATCGTAGGCAGACTGTAAACACTCGAATAAAGCATTCCGTTTGGCTTCCAACGCCAACAATGATAACTCCGTACTACCAGACTTAATAGCTTTCTTCATTATGAAATGAGAATTTTAAATTGAAGGTATAAAAAATAATTTATTTGTGAGTTTGCGAATAATATAAAAGTACAAGTGGGTACTTCTAAAAAGGTAAATCTCAGCGAAAATTATCGAAATAGAACCTTATTTCGCGAATACCACTGAGAATATGAATATTACAGCGAATAATAAGATGAAATATTAGTATGACAGCGGGAAAATACGTATTTAGTGTTAAGTGGTAACAAATGAAATAAATGCCTTCGCGCTATGCAACGAGCGTAATGGCGTCGGTACGTTTTCTAGGCTAACGAAGACCCGTTTGGCTTCCAACGCCAACAATGATAACTCCGTACTACCAGACTTAATAGCTTTCTTCATTATGAAATGAGAATTTTAAATTGAAGGTATAAAAAATAATTTATTTGTGAGTTTGCGAATAATATAAAAGTACAAGTGGGTACTTCTAAAAAGGTAAATCTCAGCGAAAATTATCGAAATAGAACCTTATTTCGCGAATACCACTGAGAATATGAATATTACAGCGAATAATAAGATGAAATATTAGTATGACAGCGGGAAAATACGTATTTAGTGTTAAGTGGTAACAAATGAAATAAATGCCTTCGCGCTACGCAACGAGCGTAATGGCGTCGGTACGTTTTCTAGGCTAACGAAGACCTAAAAACGGCGGGTTTTAACACTAAATCTCCTATTAGGTGACCTAAAAGGGGCGGAAACTGTATCATTACGGTTCGAAGGACCACAATAATGGTGGGGCTCCGACGGAAGGCGAAATTAGGTACCTTCGACGCGGACAGAAAAACTGATGTACGCAAGTGTCTCGCCTAGGGACAGGAAGTGAGGGAATCGTGCACCTACCTCCTCGTGTGGCCGATCGATCTACCAGCAGCTCTGCTCCGGAGTCTTCACAATTCGGCACCACGTGTCGGCTTAGTCCAGAGGCACAAACACAGCACTTCAGTTTTACCGTCGAAACCACAGAATACACCACTAAAGAAACAGCGGGACTGTTATGAACTTATAATATTAAAATTATATCGTTCTGCGATAAAATAGTACAGCGGTTAAAAAAAACACAGCGAGATGCGCTCACGCTGGAATCCATATTTGAACTGTTATAATGTCTTTCTCGAATGAGCCATAAAGATGGCGACGCTCGTCAAGGAGGTGCACGATAGTGATTGGCGGGATGGACTAGCTTGACATCTTGCGTAATAGTTTAACAAAACAAAATAGATGGCGCTAACAATCAGTATAAAAATACTATCATTTATGTGGTAGAATACAATATTTATTTATTGCGCTATCGTACACAAACATGACAATTTATATTACTTACATTAAAAAGTTTATCTCTCAGAAAAATCAACTTCCATCCATAATTTCGATGACGGCAACTACACAGATGGTCGAGCCATTAGCTATCACCATCCAGGGATGCGCGTAGCACGCTGTAACATAAACACACACGAACATTCGCGCAAGCGTTCTGCGCCGCCTAAACGACACAGCAGGCGCAGGCATACATTTTCGCCGCGCCGTAGAAAGAGAGATACTTCCTCTCCTACTCTCTGTCCGTCTTACGAATTTTTGATCAGGGTCACGTGTCCTGATGCGAGTTTAATTTTTTTTACCCATTACAAAAAAAGTGCACAACGCCGCTAAAGAAGTTTTCACTTCAAAAACGACTACTTGGGAGTGACATACATATGAGTATATACAACTAATATTTCGAGACAATTTCGTGTGTATTGTAGCGCGGGATGAGGATAGCCCGCGCGAGTCGGGCGGGCGTAGTAGTTCGGATAAGCCGGATAAGCGGTCGTTCGGTTGATCGACGTTCTGATAATCTCGACGTTCCACTTATTTTTTTGTTATCTGTGGTTACCTCCAGGTGCGTACGGTCTATGCCTGGGCTGTTGGTTCCTGTTGGTGCCCGTGCTGCTCGCTGACGCCTTCGGCACAGCTCGCATCGCGTCGTCTTACGGACTCGTCAGAATGTTCCAGAGTCTTGCCGCCGTGTCCGTTCCACCTACTGCTGGTGAGTCATATGAGTTTAATTTGGTATTATTTATTTATTTATTTTATACAAGTAAAAAATACTGCACACAGGCGGACTTATTGCCTGAGGCGTTTTCTAACAGTCAACCTTAGGGTGATGCAGAGATAAAACATGGCAGGTACAACAAATAGGATAGATACATCGGAAACAACTATAAAATACAACTATAAATACTAATACATAAACACACATATATACATACAAAGTTTCAAAGTTTTGAGTCAAGCTACATGCTATACACGTATTTATTTAGGTTCCGTCTGAGACGGTCTGTGCAAGTGTATTTGACGGTCTGTGGAGTCGCGGACCTTTGGAATTTAGATCATTTTAAGTGTTGAGACATCAACCGATTGCCCTGTATGCAAAATTAATGTCGCCTTTACAACAGCATGCTGTTTAATATACACGGTATTCTAATTATTGTTATCATTTTGAATTGTCTAGGGATCGCATGCAACTGTTGAGTATGGGGCCCTTCGATTCCCGAGTCGAGCAGTCTTATCTATTAAACAGAAAAAATGTTTAACCAATGAGCAATTTGTTTTTGATGGTTCAGTATCAGTTATAGAACACATTTCAACTATTTTTTCAAGACTTTAAAAAAAAAAATATCCGACCTTATATCAGTAAACTGTGGACACCCTACATCTTATACCTTTAAACGAGCAATTCTTGTATATATGTATATATATATATGTATATATAATCTGAATCTCGGAAACGGCTCCAACGATTTTCATGAAATTTGGTATACAGGGGGTTTCGGGGGCGATAAATCGATCTAGCTAGGATTCATTTTTATAAAATGTCGTTTTATTCGTGTTTTCAATGACCAACTTTATCGATAATCAACTTGAACATGAACTTATTATTTTAAACACAATTTACCAAAAAATTCCGAGCAAAGCTCGGTCAACCAGATATTATTTCGTAATACGATATTGACAATAGTAATAGGTCAGTAACCGCGCGCCGGCACGTATGCCTTCTAACTTCGAACTTCTTAGAATGTTGACCGATCGAACAGCTGGTCGGTCGATCACCTTCGCTGCCGCACCGGCACCGCGTGCAAGTTACTATAAAAACCAGTTTCAAAATAAACATCTTTCTTAATGATAACTTCATTTTTTTGTACTAAGATATAACAAAATAAACATTGCATGGTTATTATAACCCGTTTAAGTTTAATTTGTTAAGATTTGCGCTCTGGATAAAAACTTATCCTGTACATGTGACTTAAACATAACTGGCGAAATGTAGGTGTACTATAGTTACACTTCTGCCATAAACTTCGGGAAATGTTACAATATTATGTTATAATTTCCAGGTCTCCTCCGCGATGTGACAGGCGGTTACTCCTGGTGCTTCTACGGCATGGGCTCCTGCATGGTCCTAGGTTCGATACCGGTTCTAGCATTCCATCTCAGCACCAAGAACGAAGACGATTCTTCTGTCGACTGAAGAGCTCAGCAATTCTTACTATACAGCTAAGAACAGCAGTAAAACGCTTTTAAAACAATTTGGAGTCTTGTTAAAAAAACGGTTAGTCAACATAGTTGTTTTTGAGGGTCAAAAATGTTGATGTTGATAATTTTCGGGGTCAAAATCTGGGGTCATTCTCGATCTAAATGGTGATAGTGTGTCTGTAACCATTTATCTATGTATCTATATGTGTGTACAATTTTCAGCCAAAAATATTTCAATTGCGTTTAAAAAAAAACATGTTCGTTTTGTAGAACGCCGCGTTTATCTTTCAAATGACAGTCTCTTTCTCGATGTGTCATATTTACGTCAGATAGGTTAATTGCGATAGTCTGTGCCAGATGTGAATAAAATAAAAGTCGTTGACACCTGCCTACCAATGTATTCAAATTACCGTTTTGACCGTGCTAGCGACACTTTCTTTACATTTTTTTCGTATCGTTTTCAAATATTTGAATACATTGGAAGGCGGCTGTCAACGACTTTTATTTTTTCACATCTGGCACAGACTCTAACACACACAAAGGTTTTCATTTTGACAATTCTACAACATTCATTGCCACTTTTAAGTCTTCGAACTTAAGAAGCAATCGTTAAGGAATATCTGTCAAAATCATTTGACTTCTGAAAAAATAACGTGTTACGCGATTTGGGTGCGGGTAGTGTGTAGATAGAAATACAAAAAAGGTTTGAGAAGAAGAGGAAAAAATGTTTAAGAAAAAATGTTTTAATGTTTTATGAAAATCTGGGCGTTAATTTGAAAGTAAAAAAAAATGTGTGTGTCAGCACCGCACGACTGGAGTTTACTCTTTACGAACAGTTTTAAATTAGTAAACATAACGCATAACGTTACGTAACGGAGAAAGTTTGATTTTACTCCCAATAAATTTTCATACCCCGGGCTTAATATCAAAACCGCTTCTTACTCCAAAAAAAGATTTTGTTATTGTTTTTGTTACATACCAAGCAACTTGATTTTAAACATAGTTCGTCGCGTTTTAGCATGGCTATAGTGGAATATCTCTACTTAAGAACCCAATCAATAACATATACATGTTTTTTCGTTTTTAGAACATTTTGAAGATCACGATCGTAATTAATTCGCAAGGCAAATTACGTAACACACTTATAATAGACAACAACATTCTTTAAACTATACTATACATGTAAACCTTCCTCTTCACTCCATCTATTGATGAAAACCGCATTAAAATTTGTGTTGTGTAGTTTAAAAGATCTAACGACGCAGGAAGCAACTTTGTTTTATACTATGTAAATACACCGTGACATTTTAACCGTCTTACAACGGCAGCCCACTTCATGTATCCAATAACTACTACACATCCATAAGAAAAAGAAGAATATTTGAATAACTAAAAAAAATAAAAATATTATTCATTATGATGACATAGTTTGAAATTTGATATTTTGTCTCATGGAAAATGGAGATGGAATGATCTAGTCGACTCGTGCGCTGGGTAGGTTCTCAATTCAAATATTATGAAACATCCTGTTAATAAATGCATTATTTATTTTTCTTAGTACCTATTAATCTTAATGATAATTTTTTTTTATCATGTCTAGAGGTATATTATGTCGGATACATTGAGTGGACAACCTTTGTAAGACGATTAAAATATCACGTCACGGTGTATAAAGAAGGATAGTTTATTACGCTATTACTCCTCTAGTTGATAGTGAATTAGGCAACTAGTGAGCCGAACGATATCGGACTGTAAAAATTGATTTTTGAAGAAAAAAATAAACGTTTCAAAACGTAGGTGTGTCGATGACCGGTATTGCCATGTTAAAACGCGTCAATTTTAGGCTAAACTAGCCAATTAGAACTACATAACAAGTTTAGCCTAGGACGAAATAGATTCTAGTTTAGGAAAATCAAGTTTTTTTTCTCTAGAATGTAGCCTTCTCTTGTATCGGAACACCGTTTTCGGGAACATCTCATGCCTACATGCGTAGCATGACCACCGTAGAAATGGGTTTTGGTCGACGGAAGAATAGACAAAATTACAGATTGTAGAAAGATTAAAGACAGATTAAAGATTGTAGAAAGATTTGTACCGTTTTATGCTGGCGTAGCATGACAATTCTATCTCTATTCTACCAAGAATAGTCAAAGTTTTTTCTATGGTGGTCATGCTACGCGTGCTGGTAGGAATATGAGTCAGTCTACAAGTAGGGCTGACCGTCCAAGGCACACCCCGCTAATAATTTGGGTTTTTAGGAAAGCGGATCCATCGTATTGTAACGGTTGACATAAATATCTGTCATTTTCACTGACACTGGCTGTGTGTGACAGCTGTCAAAAAATGCTCCATTTTTGGACAGCGTTGAAGCTACGGTGTCGTAGAAAAGCGCTTATGAAAATGTATGACCAGATGTATGAAGAACAAAGGCAGTATGTTGTACTGCTAACCGGCGTGCATGTATGACCAGATATTTGAACTTAAAACGGGCAAAAGGAATACATAAGGATCGTAGCATGGGGCGTTCTGTAGTTTTTGCGTACCCCTATGGAAAAATGCCGTGATTTTATGTATGTTATGGTCCAATTTTGAACACTGGGCGAACACTAGTATTTATAATAATGTGAGAGCTCACTCGATCAATATGAACATATTTTTCGACTTGACTTAGTATGTACGATGCCGGTAAATCTACATATTTAAAACTTTTGAATTTGCTGTGTCAAAAACGCTCTTTAGGAAAACACGTTATAGTGATGTCATAATTTACTGGTGAATTACGGACATTACATGTAGGGTTGCCAAATACAGGCTTAGCATTTCCGGGACAATAAAAAAAAATGTCTTATTTGATTTATAAAACTTTATTTCACACCTATGTTTGGATTTTGCCCTTTTTGAAAAACCCCTAGCAGGTTTTCCAAACATTTTGGAATTTCTGAACAAGACGCCAAAATTGATCCGAGATTGCAATTCTGTTAAACTTTTTAGCAGGCTATTACGTACTGGCAACTCTAGTTATAACTTTATAAAAATATAGTATGTGTTCGGAATGCGGGCCTGTAAAAGATAATTACTGGACACGGGACAAGACGCAAAATTCTATCTAATCCCGGATTTCCCGGCCATCTGGCAACCCTAATTATTTGACGGCCATTTGCCACCGCTCGTCTGTGACGTCGTTACTGTACTATGTGACCGTTTACCGCTTTCCTAGAAACCCAAAGTAGGTATAACATTTTAATTTGGTATTACAACTCAATAAGTGTATTTTAATACCTTTAGATGTTCAAATAAATCTGGTATCATCATACATAATCGTCATCCCAGTTAGATTAAATAATTATTGTTATTTGTAGTAAGTCTGCTTAAAATATTTAAAATGTAGAAGGCAGTTTGTTAAAAAAAATACCATTATTATTTGTACGAAACGTTTAGGGCCGTACGTTTTAAGAATACCTTAATCCAAAAAAAAGCAATGTAATAGGTACTTTTAATTTCCCGCTATAACTTGACGTTTTAGCTGTCAATCTAGTAAGTACTATGGAAGAATGGAAAGGTTACTTTTATTTACCTCAGTGTAGTTTGAGACAGAATCTTATTCCTATTTTGACCACAGCTTTTATTATAAAGAGTTTTTATTCCGACAGTTACTTTCAAGAATACTGCCAACACTGTTTATAAATACATGTGATCCATAATTTTAAAAAGTACATAAATGAAGGTTTTCCCAAAGCAATTAAGTGTTTTAAACGATCTTATATAAAAGTAGGTATATAGTGATATAGATAATGTAACATTTGAAGATAGTTTGATTTTGATGACAAATTGTGAGTGTGATGAAAACAAAGTTGCGAAACAAAAGAGGGGTTTGTTTTTAAGTGAAATTTTCTTCACGGGCTTTGAGTGATTTTTGGTAGTGAAAATCCTATGGGTTCATATCTACGGCATGCGACGTATGAAAGAAAGAAATAAAAATGTGATTATGACGTTATATTTTGTGCCGATGTACTCGCAGTGCCGAAAGATACGAAACCATACAATTTTAATAATTTAAATTTACAAATTACTTATAACAATTTAATCTATAAATTCAAACATGACCACTTTTTCATAGATTTAAGTTTTTTTTTTGTTTGTCGGCAGTCTCCATGACTGCCTGTTTTTTAAGGAGTGTGAGGGTGAGGCAGAATAGAAATATACTCTATAGCCAAGAAATCCAAAACTTACTTGCACATAAATATGTAAGTACTTGCATGACATTGTGACGTAAAAACATCTGATTTGATTTTATTTAAATTAGAAAGAATTACAAACCTTAAAAAGAATGTTACTATTAGAAGTATTAGTATATGCTGTTGTGGTTCCTAGGTACTTATTAATTAAACAAAAAACTACAAGCCCAATAAGTAGCAACTTGGAGTATGGACGTGTGCCCGGTTCATGACATTAAACTCTCCTAGGGGGAGACTTTACATGGGACTAAAATATTAATGGCAAAATGTGAGTGTAGATATACCTCTGCCTAACCCTGTGGAGATTATAGGCATGATGTTATGTTATGTGTTAAAATAAAATATGGGAATGTCACAATGACACGCAAGTTACTTGTATACTTTACTGCAAGTTACTTGCATACTTCAATGCAAGTTACTTGCATACTTCACTGCAAGTTATTTGCATACTTTACTGCAAGTTACTTACAGACTTTTACTGACCAAGCTGGTATTCTATTATTAAATATAAATTTCGGCAAAATAATTGAAATAATATATTTTTTGCTGCAAGATACTTGCGTACGTTTCTACAAGTAACAGGTATGTACTTTAGCGGCTTGTTGTAAAAAAATGCTTCCAAGTTTAGTCTTCTTAAATACAGTCAGCAGCAAACGTAAATGATTAAAGGGCTTTTGGGTTTCTGAATGACCGTCATGACTGTCAGATATATGAATGACAGCCAGGACCACATGCTAACCGAGGCATAGAGGGTTCTCGATAAATAAGGAATGGTCAAGCATCCACAAAATGATCGCGGTACATTTTAACCTTTAATTGACCCATTTGGCTTTTATCTATTATTAGTTACTAGCTTTTCGCAGCGGCTTCGCCCGCGTGGAGGTCGGAAATTATCCCGCGGGAACATACTACCGAGATAAAAGGTAGCCTATGTCCTCTCTCAGGCTCTAAACTATCTGTGTACCAAATTTCATTTATATCGGTTCAGTAGTTTTAGCAGGAAAGCGAGACAGACAGACAGACAGACAGACCGACAGACAGACAGAGTTACTTTTGCATTTATAATATTAAGTATGGATATATAATATATATATATAAATATATAATATTATATATATATACAGGGTTATTTGTAAAACACCGGTAACCTCTCAAGACTATGTTACTAACATCATAAGTAACAACTTTTGTTCTATGACTTTTAAAATTTCATCATATTTTATATCATCAGATTTTCATACAAAAATAAAAATATTTAAATTGAACGCTCTAAATGTTACGAAGTCTATGGAAAGCAAAAGAAAGGGATACTACTTTAGCGAGGGGAGCGGGGTTACGGCGGTGGGGGCGCTTGCACTTGACCTATTTAGAGGCGGCCGACTTTTGTTTGAAAATCTGATAAACTGAAATATGATGAATTTTGAAAAGTCATAGAACAAAAGTTGTTGATTATGATGCTAGTAACATAGTCCTGAAAGGTTGCCGGTGTTTTACAAATAACCCGTATAAATATATATTAGTATGGATTAGTTATTAGCCATAAGCTACTTGATTTAGACTATTGTTCTTCATAACGTGAAAAATATTTTGTTTCTGCTGCTGACTGTACATGTATGTTAAGTCGTGGAAATAACAGGATGTGCTGTTTGTTTTGATTGGAAAGGTTGATCTGGTAATCGGTGTTGTTTTGTGTATTATAAAGGTTTATAAAAACAAGGTAAGTATATTATTATACTGTAGGCCACGTCTTATACCCATTAATAATTTTCAGTCGATTATTTCCAAAAAAATCTTCCTGAATATAATTTCAATTATCTTAGATGGTCTGGTCATGTTGAGAGGATGAATGAAGGACGACTTGCAAAAGGTATTTACAAGGCAAATGTGAGTGGAAACATCGGGAGGGGACGCCCTATAAGCACATACTTCAGAAAGGTCAGGTCCGTAGTACTCGCAACCGACGTGTATGTATGACCAATTGTATGAACCTAAACGAGGCAAAAGAAGTGTGTACAGATCGTAGCAGGTGGGGGTCCGTGGTTTCTACCTACCCCCATTAGAAAAAGGCGTAAGTTTATGTATGTATTAGATCATGCAGCTAGGCTCAAATCGATTGGCCATCAAATAATGGTGTTGTACTTCGTAGCACGACCATGAACGCATTCATTATAACTTTAGATGGTAATAAAATCCTTTTAATTTGTACTATTTTGTACCACTAATTAGAAATTTTGTACCTCTCAATTATCGTAGATATACATGTCGTGCTGGGAAGATTCCTTTCCAGCACGACCACGCTAAGTTTGTAGCTGAAATTATAACTACCATCAAAAACATAAATGTGAAATGAGAGCCAAGTTCAATATTATGATATATGCCTTGGTTGTTGACTTCAACGACAAAAGAAGTGAGATTTAAATGGGTGCCAAGTTCAATGGTCAGTCCTGACTTGGCTAGTTCTCATATACGAATTATTATGTTCGATGGCTAGTTTCTACCAGCAAGCCAAATTTTCGGAATAATAAAATAAGAACCGAAAATTAACAGGTTTAGAACTTGCGAAGGCTATAATATAATTCATATATGAAAACTAGCCAAGTCAGGACCGACCATTGAACTTGGCACCCATTTAAATCTCACTTCTTTTGTCGTTGAAGTCAACAACCAAGGCATATATCATAATATTGAACTTGGCTCTCATTTCACATTTATGTTTTTGATGGGATATCATTACTTTTTGTACATAAATTATTAGTAGGTACTTATTTATAACAAAATTAATACCAACTGGTTTATGTTATAAGTGTTCCTAATAGAATCAATTAAGTGAAAAATTATAATAAAATGACAAAAATATACCAGTTTCTGATTTATTCCTTTGTATTCACCTAATTACCTATCTGCATGCCAAATTTGAACTTTCTGTGTCATCTGGAACTGGGTTAGAGTTTTGATCTATAGGTCAGTCAGTGATAAAAATGACGTATTTTGGACGTTAATATCTAAATAACCGTTTGAGATATGTTTATGAAATTTGGAGCACATATGTATCTTGCAGGTTTCACTATATGAGCCAAATTTGACACGTTTCTGTGAAATAGTTTTTGAGTTATGAGGGGGTCAAAAGTGGCTCCAAATGGTTCGTGTAATATTACACACGGTGCTGCTCGCCAGCTCTGTTACTTGAACTTGGCTTGACACGCTGCCGCGTGTCTAGATAGATGGTAATAAAATCCTTTTAATTTGTACTATTTTATACCACTAATTAGAAATTTTATACCTCTCAATTATCTACACTAATATTATAAAGAGGAAAAAAAAATATTTTTGTTTGTATGTTTGTTTGTAATGGGTAAACTCAAAAACTACTGGACCGATTTTAAAAATTCTTTCGCCATTAAAAAGCTACATTATCTGCAAGTAACATAAGCTATATTTTATTTTAGAAACAATAGGGGTCCGTAAGATATTTGGGTTTTTCGGAACCAAGGTGTAAAAAATCATCCAAAAAAGTTCCTTATTAATATGTCTTCGAAGTACCAGGTTGTCATAACTTGGTAGGAGCTCACCTAACATGGGTGTATGGTAGCTAGAAAACGCTTTGGCATAATTTGGTAGGAGCTCACCTATCATGGGTGTGTGGTAGCTAGAAAATGCTTTATGCCTTCAAAGTACTAGTTTGTCATAACTTGGTTTAACATGGGTATATGGCACTTGGTGCTCTTTGCTTTGTGTTGGTGGGATCTGATAACTTAACACAACATTTATTGATTCTGTGGCCGAACGAAGTTCGCTGGGTCAGCTAGTCGTAGATATACAGGTTGTGCTGGCTAGATTCCTTTCCAGTACGAACACGCTAAGTTTACAGCTGGCATTATAACTATAGATGGTAATAAAATCCTTTTAATTTGTACTATTTTATACCACTAATTAGAAATTTACACCACTCAATTATCGTAGATATACAGGTCGAGCTAGCTAGATTCCTTCCCAGCACGACCACGCTAAAATTCTAGCTAGAATAAAAGTTAATGAAACGGGAGCATGCCTTAAAATTATTACTCAATATGTAATCTTATTTGATTACTGGTAAATTGTCGAAAATCGTTTTCTGCTTGTAAGCCAGTATATGATTTTTATACTTGTCGCAAGATGGTGTTAATGATAATTGGGTGGTATAAAATTTCTAAATAGTGGTATAAAATAGTATAAAATATTAAAAGGATTTTATTAGCATCTATAGTTATAATGCCAGCTACAAACTTAGCGTGTTCGTGCTGAGAAGGAATCTAGCCAGCACAGGTCGTGCATGTATGTCTACGATAATTGAGAGGTATAAAATTTCTAATTAGTGGTATAAAATAGTAAAAATTAATAGGATTTTATTACCATCTTTAGTTATAATTTCAGCTACAAACTTAGCGTGGTCGTGCTGGAAAGGAATCTTCCCAGCACGACATGTATATCTACGATAATTGAGAGGTATAACATTTCTAATTAGTGGTATAAAATAGTACAAATTAAAAGGATTTTAGTACCATCAATAGTTATAATGCCAGCTACAATTTTAGCGTGGTCGTGCTGGAAAGGAATCTTCCTATCACGATCCATATATCTACGGTAATTGAGAAGTACAAAATTTCTAATTAGTGGTACAAAATAGTACAAATTAAAAGGATTTTATTACCATCTAAAGTTATAATGAATGCGTTCATGGTCGTGCTACGAAGTACAACACAAATAATGGAAACATTTACAAATTAAAAATCTGTAAATGCGGCTCCAATGATGCACACTTTTTAATAATCGAGCCTCTTGCTTTTCTCACAGTTAAGCCTGTGACCGCTACAACCAGTTTGGTCCCATTTACTGAGCAATTTAGTATTTTTAAGAACCCAAATTAGGAACTTACTTTTGTAGGGAAAAGTCTGTTGACGCAACGGTACACTTATTTTAAAATGGCCTGCTGTAAAATTAATGTACTAAAAAGTCTGTGATTTAGAGAAAAAGGAGGTTCAAAACTCCCTTTTCTCTGTGAGATGGAAGTGATTGTCACTGAGTGATAAGAATGGGACAGCTGCTTTGTTCTTTAAAAATCTCAGCATGTAAAGGTAGGTGGAGTGAACTGTCAGTCTACCAGTAGACATCATTACCATTAACAGACGTCCACTGCCGGGGTTCGCCATAATCGCCACGCTTGGCAGGCGGATTGGCGATAGCAGTATGGTGGTAAAATGCATAGAGAACGCTGCTGCCTATTCTCTAGTAAGTCCTTTAGTCGCCTTTTACGACACCCACGGGTAGAAATGTGATGGTGCTATTTTTTACGCCCGGCACCACACGAAACCAGTAGTGCTATTTTGTAAAACTCACTGTGGGGGTGAAACGAGCTTAACGTCAGCTGTCGTGTCAATTATCTAACATCAGATGGAATCACAGCTCACTTCAAGGCCATTTCACCTAAGTTTTCACGGTGAGTTTTTAACAGAGTAGTTCGGCAGATGCTAGGAAAGAACTCTGTTGACGGCTAACTTTACCGTAGTTTTCCAAGTTCAGATTTTAACTGAACAGTTCAGCTGATTGTGTGAGAGAAATAATGTAAAGGTACTGCCGTACAACGCGTTCAACATGCCTATGCAATGGTGAGCACGGTGGCGATTTCGCCCGGTTTCTGAAACGACTTCAAGAAATCGACATAAAGATTACCCAAAAATTGTCAAGCGATTGTCTACTTGTGATTCATTGTCAATCACGTCATTTGATCATGTTTTACTAATTTCCAAATTACTATTTTTATTATCATGTAATTTTTAAACGATATGACTATGACGACATGATACTTTGTTATAAATTAATATCAAACCATGCCACGCATTTTCTAAAGCATTTAATTTAATGTGTCGATAATTTCATACTAGAAAAAACAAACGCCCGGTACGTTTGTTTTTTATCGGAACTTATAGGGTTATATTTTTAGACAAACGATCACCACGACCACCATCGCTAGAGTACCTTGAACGCGTTGACTTGTGCGTACCGTAAAAATATTAATTTATTTTAAAACTCGCGGTATTAGATATGGTGTGAGCCTTTATTTTTGATTAAGTAATATGATTACAACGTAGTTTAATTTAGTTTTAGCATAAAATTTGTTTTAAAGTCTTTATAAGTGGTTTACTAATTAAATTTTGTGAATCTGAATTGATTGCAATTTCTTATCAGTTAATGTAGTGTACCTAGTATATCCATCATAAAAAAAAACAGAACTATTCGAAGAGTAAGTCTTATTTTTGGTGTTATTTTCAGGCAATGAATAGAAAGCTATTGATAAAATGATTATGCCACTATGTAGGCAATACACGTAAGGCTATAGATACCTACTTGCAGAATTTGCGCAAGTATGTATTGACTTGTGGAATGAAGAACCAGAAGTATACATGGTGGATTCATAAAATTATGTTACCAGTCTGCAGACTCAACAATTCTATATATTTTATTGAATTTTTCATATGCATGTGAAAAATTCAATAAAAATTATATAGAATTGTTGAGTACCCATTGCTGATGCATCGCTCTTTTAACTTCGATGCTTGGATTAATTTGGAAGTATCAAAGAACTCTTACGTAACTATCACATTTTTGCCTACACATTGTTTATGTCATTCGTGGGCACAACAGGGTCAGGCAAACTTGTACAAGTACTGCAAGTAGCCATATCATTTTGTGTGTGGCTAACATTTGGTTGCTTATCACATTATATTTTTTTTGTTCAGTTTAGCGTAGCAATAAGAGAGAAGTATATTTTTGTTATTGAGAAACGGTAGTTATTTTGAATGATTGAAGAAAATGTTTTTAATTAATACTCAATTAATCTTCTAACTATTGAGTTAGATAGATTAATAACAATGAAGTGCTGTTTCTTGATAAACGCATTGCTTAAGAACCGCAGGGCCGATTTAGTTATAGTCCAAATTAGGTATTCGTGGAAAAATATTGGAAAAGTTGCCCTGAAAATTTGAAAAATTCTTGTCAGCAAGTTAAAAATAAAGTAGACAAGCTATTCGACGCCCATTGCTGCATGTTTTTACAAATATTGTAACATTAATAATTTAAATGATGGATATAGTTTTTATCAGATAAAGGTGAAATAAAACTCAAATTAGTGTACTTCAAAATTGCACAAAATTAATGTAAACTCTTATGTAAAATTACAATCCAAAAACAATAAGTACTTTATCATCAGATAATAAGAAATATTCTTGCAACTTAAAAAAAGGCATCTGTAACTTCCATTATAAAGTCTGCCCTGGTAATCGAGAGGGCAGTAAGTCTAAGGTTGGCCACCTTCGACTTACTGCCCTCTCGATTACCGGGGCAGAAGTATCCAAGCTTAACTTCCAATTGGTAAACATTACAGCAAGCATACAAGATACTTGCAAACTTTTGTGCAAGTTACAGTTAAGATTATTCCAGATAATGATCAAAAAAATTTGTTTAAATATTATTTGGGCCGGAGGCTGTAAAAATGTTTGTTGACTGTACTATTATTTCTCTTGTTCTCTAATTCATTCGATTATTTTTTTTTTATACGTTTCCAATTAAGGCCACATAAATTCTTGTATTAATATTGTAAGACGTTCATTCAATACCTCCTAAAATATTTGTTACTCATAAGTAGCTAGATGTCGCAACAAATTCATTAAGATAAATGTTTATTAAAACTTAGATGTTCGAAAAAAGTCCGTAACAAAGATTTATTAATTCCTTTTATTTTGTTGTAGCTGTATGCAAGTACCATTAAAATTGTTGTAAATACGGTGCTTGTAAGTAAAGTAACCTACGTGCGCAAGTTAACGCTGTAGTAATTTTCCTTGCAGTTTAATCAAAATGTATCAAAGCACTTAATAAATTATCCTGAAACATTGTATTGTAATTTTTACGATATATCGTAACATGTATTTCAGAGGGGATACCATGCACGCTAATTGTAAGCCCGTATAAGAATTTGTCAACCGTCGGTACCTATGCAGAATATTTTCGAGGATTTGCTTCTCCCCTCTGATTTAAATGTTCGAAATATTAAGCTATGAATTGAAAAAAAAAAAAACAAAAATTATCTGTAGTGTAACGTGGTTAACAATAATATCATCATTCTAGAGATAAGTGGTGTCGACAGTCGTTTTTATTTCTCTTATAGTCACGTGTTGACTTTGAGCAAGTTTTACTAACATGTCTGCAAGTACTTGCAACAATATGCGAATTTATGATTTTACCACAAGTACTTGTAGAAAAATCATTTAATTAATTATGTTGATTTCATGGGTAAATGATGTGACCGCCAAACAAAAATCGTTTACTATATTAAATTTATGTACATGTTTAGACGAAACCGAGCGTAAAATAACAAAATTCCAACTCTTCAAAGAATACGTGTATGATATTACCTATGTTATTTTTTCTGCAATAAAATGTAACAAGAAACTTCCTAAATCACTAACACTAATCTATTACCGCTAAACTAGTACTTGTTTCCAGATAGCGCCATGAGATGGCGCCAAAATCTATACCATCATAGGTCATCCGATTAAAATATACATATTCAATGAGTTTTTGATCTATTTTAATAAAAATAAATAAATGTAACCTATTCTAATTGATGTGTTCAGCCACTTACAGGTAATTCCTCTTCATGTGGGGCAGAGAAGTAAAAAAATTGTTCATTTATCTAAACGAGATGAGTATGTAGGCAGACAGCTAAGTTGTTGACATGGCCCAATATGTTCGAAGTTTGAAACGACAGTTGTTAAAATGAAAACTGCTTTTGCCAAAGTGAAAATATGTATCTCTTATGTTGACTTTACATTTATACTGTATAGTCTATAGTCTATGGAAGCAAATGACATTGCTAATGGCGCCAATATTTGTTGAATGGGTACTTTTTGTCAGCATTTTTTTTAGATGAATTACTTTCAATTATATTATACACTCACTTGAAAATATTGGCAAGACGAATGTCATTCATTAATGATTGAAATATGCTCCTGAATGACGATATTTAACGCTCGTTGTGATTACCCCCGAATCGGGTAAACTATGTCAGAAAAGACATTTTTTTACTTCTCTGTCCAAGCTCAAAGACATAGATTGTAAACTTTTACAAAGAGAATTGATTGAAGGGGTGTTTGTGAAGAGTTTTTAAACCGTGATTAAATCTTTATTCCTGGGATTTCCGACGGAATTCTGTTTTCCGAAACTTTTCCATTGTATTATGTCATAAATTTTTGAACTTGCTGTCTTTCTTAAAATATGCATACTACATTCTGAATAAGTAAATATCAATCATACATATATATCGAATTGTAACTTTCATTGCATTTGTGTAAAAATAAAAAATAAAGTTTAAAAATATTTATAGTAAATATAATTTTCAACGTCGTTTCACGAGTTTCGCTTCAGAGCGAAAACTTTTTCTTAGTTTTGAAAAATAGATGGTGGCTTTAGCCTTTTATGTGGTGTCAACATGAATTGTAATTAACTATGGGAATCGTTACAAGCTTCGTCGGTGAGCTGATTGAAGACGGTGTTATCATTGTTGTCTGTGTTTGTTAAATTACATAAAAGTAAAATGGATGTAGGTATGAAAACAAAAAATGCACAAAAAGTCATGGACTTCATTGTTTGTTGTAGCAAATAAATTGTAATAATTATCTATGCCTACTACTATTATTTTAAATTAATTTTCCTTTTCATATTCAATAAATATGGATTTGAAAAAGGATTACCAATTTAATCACGGATTAAAAACAACATTGTAATGGCGTGTAAAAATAATGCTTCAACAAACAGCTTTGTGTAAATTATTACTGTATAAAGAGCAATCAAAACTTCGTGACTATGGCAGTAATTTTATATTCTAAAATAACCTTTAGTTTCTTCACCAAAAACGTATAACAAAAAAAAGAGGAAACAATTTTCCTAGCACAGTGCTGCCATAGTGACTTAGCGGCATTTCACGGAACTAACATAACGACTGCAGTGTGTAGCTTGTAAGAAAAACGTATTATTGTCTATGGTCACTTTTAAAAACATTTTTCTTTTATTATTTAAATGTCTTACACTTTTACTTTATAAAGAAAAAAAATTATTAAGTATTAAAACGGATAATGAAATCAATTTAATGTAATCGAATATTGTTTTAGGTTTTTTTTTTTTGTTAAACTGTACATTTCTGCAATTTCGCGTACTTGCACAAGTATTAGTAGCGACATCTATATTCAGAGTACGTAACCATTTTGAAACACGCAAGGAATAATGTATTTAAAAGTGATAAAATTAAAAATTATCATTCTAATGGAAAATGAAATAAACTGATAGTGATTAAGTGTACTTAATTTGTGTTTTATTTTTAACCTTTCAATCATGATTTCAAATCCAAGCTCACTGTTGTTACCCAGAAAGCTGCACAGCTCAAGTGGGACTGGGCCGGACATGTCAGAGGACAAATAGGGTAATATAACCACCAAATTTGTCCCACTAAACGCTCGATGACATCGTGGCAGGCTGAGACGAAGATGGCGGGACGAGTTTGACTCCTCAATCAAATCAAATCCAAATATTTTTATTTCACATAAGCCTGCAAGGGCACTTATGAAAGATCAGAAGCTAGGTGCACGGTTCCAAATAGTTGATTCCTATGGAGAAGAGCCAGCAAGAAACTACACGGTTACTCTTTTAAAAATAATTGGTTTTTACAATTGTTGCAAATTACAGTGGTAATAGGTATGAGAGGACAGTGCAGGCTCAGGGTGCAGGCCTGTCGACAAGTACCAGGTACTGAACAAAATAGAATATGTCTACAGTCTACAAGGCCTACAACGTTCTCACATTCACAAAGTCGTATAAGTATAAAATAATCTACATAAAAAATTGCATTAAATAGTTAAGACATATTACACTATTTAAACCAAATGTCATTATTGCCATGACAACCAATATTAAAGAGTACAATTTAGAATTGTAGGTTTAAAAATGAGTAATGTCAAAGAAGTAAAAAAAAAAAAACTTAAATACAAAATGTACATCGTCATTTGGGAACAGATAATAGACACTGGTTATTCTGTAATGAGCTACCAGGGAAGCCACATGTGCAGAAGGAATTATTGCCAAACTTCCTTGTCTTCAACGTAGTCTTTAATCTTATAATATGCTTTTTTGATAAGGACACGTTTGATGTGTGATTTGAACTTTCCATAGCTAAGTTCAGTAACCGACTTTGGCAACTTGTTATGGAAGCGGATATTGGTACCGATTCCCTTGTTCACAAACTAAACTAAATTTAAGTTCAGTGCATCCTTTTCTTTGTATTTCATTAAGAAGAGGACAAAAGAAAATTTTTAGTTTAGTCCTGTCAAATTAATCAGCGCCTGTCACTACTCCATACAAGTTTAGACGTGATTAAAAACTTGCCTACTAAAATTACACTGTTTATAAGAAATGATTTACTAGTTTTAGTTAATCTAAATTTAGGTATCACAATTTCATTTTTACTATGCGTATTTATATTATGGAAATCGCTTCTTATTTTGAAAAGGCCTAAGTTTTTGCGAACATACAAAATACATTCAAAGATATAAAGAGAGGGAAGAGTCAGTATATCAATTTCTGTAAATTTGTTTCTAAGAGACTCGCGAGGCCCCATTTTATAGATTGCGCGGATTGCCCTCTTTTGTAAAATGAAAACTGAATCTACGTCGGCTGCAGAACCCCACAGCAGAACGCCATAAGACCTACCGACTCCTACCGAGAGGACTAGCCAGCACTAGTACAAGACAGAAGTCTGTGAAAAAGGGAGGAAGGCCTTTTTAGTGCAGTGGACCAATACAGGCTAGTTAGATTAGATTAATCATTTCTGCCTTTTCCAACTATATTGGGGTCGGCGTACAGTCTAATTAGATGCAGCTGAAAAACAGTATTTTACATGGATCCACTATCTGATCTTCACAACCCATGGTCCAAGGAATCAAAAAGGACGTGTGACTGGACTGGCACTGACATGGCCACCAACAGGGATTTTAATTTTGATAACATATAATAATAGCAAACATGATAGCGCGTAGGTTTGTGCGTTGTTCCATAGAGGTAAAAATAACGCTCTTTAGAGCTTACTGTACGTCCCTCTACACGTGCAGCCTGTGGGAAAAGTACAGGTACTCGTGCGTCTTAGGCGCTCCACCCACTGCACCGCGCCCCGTCGCGTAGCGCGGGATGGCAGATTTTACCATTGTATGCAAGTATCTCATTTTATATAGAAATCACGCCTAACACACTGCCGACGCGGAAAAGCGTGGGAAGTCGCCCCGTGCGTTAGGCGCTCCACCCACTGCACCGCGCCCCGTCACGTAGTGCGGGATGGCAGATTTTACCATTGTATGCAAGTATCTCATTTTATATAGAAATCACGCCTAACACACTGCCGACGCGGAAATGCGTGGGAAGGCGCCCCGTGCGTTAGGCGCTCCACCCACTGCACCGCGCCCCGTCACGTAGTGCGGGATGGCAGATTTTACCATTGTATGCAAGTATCTCATTTTATATAGAAATCACGCCTAACACACTGCCGACGCGGAAATGCGTGGGAAGGCGCCCCGTGCGTTAGGCGCTCCACCCACTGCACCGCGCCCCGTCACGTAGTGCGGGATGGCAGATTTTACCATTGTATGCAAGTATCTCAATTTATATAGAAATCACGCCTAACACACTGCCGACGCGGAAATGCGTAGGAAGGCGCCCCGTGCGTTAGGCGCTCCACCCACTGCACCGCGCCCTGTCGCGTAGCGCGGGATGGCAGATTTTACCATTGTATGCAAGTATCTCAATTTATATAGAAATCACGCCTAACACACTGCCGACGCGGAAATGCGCGGGAAGGCGCCCCGTGCGTTATACGTCGCTCCGCGCACCGTGGCGGAACGCATCTTCAGTGGGTGAACCGCCTTACGTCACTCCGCGCACCGCGGCGGGACGCATCTTCAGTGGGTGAACCGCCTCACAGCGCCCTCCGCGTCCAGTTCAATAACGCGTTCAGGGCGATGTAAGGGCTGCCCCGCCACTGCAGCGCCTCGGGCATGTTGGCGGAGTCGCGCACCGATTGCTTTCACGCGACGATGCGCAAGCGGTGCGCGCTCTGGTGCGCAGAGTGCGGAGCAGCCCCTACACCGTCCTAGCGATGATCGCCGACAGAGTGGATTGGCCATAATTATGTCCGGCAATGTTGCAGCAGACATGTTTCTATATTGTAAGTGTTCTTCTTTCTTTTTGTCTGTGTTCGTTATCATGTCTGTATCCTTTTAGTATCTACTAGCTTTTGCCCGCGGCTTCGCCCGCGTGGATGTCGGAAATTATCGCAAGAGGACGTACTACCGCGGTAAGAATGTATTAATCCATGTTATATATACATAAAATTACGCCTTTTTCCCATGGGGGTAGGCAGAAACTACGGAACGCCACCTGCTACGACCCTTACATATCATGTGTTTGATGTACTTAAAATAAAACTAATAGTATTCAGAGTTAGAAGACTGCGACATAGGGCTGGATTGAATTGAATATAAGTCTTCCTGCTTTTTCTTAACGCTCCTATACAGACACTCAATTATTTACCAGACACCAAATTAAACATAGTTATAAGAATAGTACTTTGGCCAGTGGCTTCGCCCGTATAGCTGTCAGAAAATATCTCCTGGGAACGTATATGGTAAGTATCCAGGATAACCAAAAAACCAAATCCATCCAAAAATCTAAAAATCTAAGCCATATTTCACGGTCTCTTACTTGGAATAATACAATTGGGTTTATTTTGAGCACTTCGAACATACATGATATTCGCATTTACTATGAAGCCAAAGTAATATGAATTACAATATTACAATCATACTAATCCTGCACTACCCGACCGTTACCAACCGGGACGGCCGGACGCGGGACGGCCCGCTAGCCGCTCTGCGGCTATTTTATTATAATCTCTGATATCTTCTAAAATATTAATTTTAATGATATGCTATAAAGGGCAATTTTGATCTACATGAAATGCACAATTTATTTAAGGTACTTAATTGGATAAGGATTAATTCTGTATTGCTTAAAATCGCATTCATAAATAAGCCATTATTTCTCGTAAAAAGTAAAGGATAAAAATGGTTATTGTGGGTTATCCCTAAGAGTTAGATATATACCATCGCGGATTTTTTTGTAGAACTTTTTAAGGTGTATAATACTGTAATACATTATTTTGAGCTATTTCATAGGGTTCAGCCAGCGTTCGTAATGTAAGCGCAAAAAAATGTGTTTATTTATGACATCACATTAGAAACCTCTAAAATTATCAGCGTTCCTTTATTATCTTATGCATGTTATATACATATAAACCTTCCTCTTGAATCACTCTATCTATTAAAAAAACCCACATCAAAATCCGTTACGTAGTTTTGAAGATTTAAGCATACATAGGGACAGACAGACAGCGGGAAGTGACTTTATTTTATAATATGTAATGATGTATCTGTATCGAGTCCTGAGACTTGAATTAAACTAATTTTATTTTTTTAAAGTCGCTAACTAGTCGTCAAATATCAGAATTAGTCGGTCACTGTTTCAAAAGTTGTAAGGGTTTATAGGTGGCCGATCTGGCTACGCATGCTGGAGAGAGCTTACTCCAGCTTGGCCCGTTTTTTATTTCTTTGTGGGTGCGAAATCATATAACTTCTCCCGCTCTGGGCGGAGTAGGAGGGCGTGTCAGACTGTTACTGACTAAAACCCACCCATGTTCCTTCAGTTGCCCATGCCAAGGCCACGGTAATTTTCGAAGAAATCTCACGACCCTGGCAGGAGCTTGGCCCATTTGACTCTCAAAGTTAGGGCACCCAGTGAAGATCTGTTTTCTCCAAAATTTTGTCGCTAATTAGTCCGAATTAGTCGCTAAATATCAAAATCTGTCGGCCACTGTTTCAAAAGTTATAAGCGTTTCTAGGTGGCCAACTTGGAGAGAATTTCCCCAGCTTGGCCCATTTGAATCTCAAAAGTTAGGGCACCCAGCGAAGATCTGTTTTCTCCAAAAATTTGTCGCTTAATAGTCGGAATTAGTCGCCAATTATCAGAATCTGTCGATCACCGTTTCAAAAGTTATAAGCGTTTCTATGTGGCCAACGTGGAGAGAATTTTTCCTGCTTGGCCACATTTATATCTCAAAAACTAGGGCACTTAGCAAATATCTGTTTTCTCCCTTTAGCCGCAATTATCTTTCACCAAGCCACGGGACTATCCGTTTCTGCCTCCCGACATACAGATCCATTCTGCTTCAAGAAATAAAACACATTGATAACTCAGTGACATCATGTTTTGTTACAACTTCATAATTTTTCACACAATCGTCATTTTTTAGGAATCAAAAATTCCCATTAATGGGAAATACATTTTCGGGGTGTTCGTTATAAAACAGTGAGAGTGACAGGCGGGTGGTGGAACATTATATATTTTTAATGAACTAGCTATACGCTGCGAATTGGAATCGTTACATAAGTAAGCTATGGATAACTCAAAAATGTCGAAACAGTATATTGTACTGCAAACCAATAACTTTCGTGGGGACGGCATACAAGTTGTTTGTGCATGGAAAAGGCTGCGTTCACCCGAGCCTTTGAAAAGTTGATTTGCTCGCATTAAATCTACTCCGCACCGTCCGACTGGAATCTTCTAGGCGACAGTTTTCGCAAGGTTTTAAAATTGGGTGATGGGCAGAAACTAGGCGAGAGGGAGGCAAGCCTTGTTGGTTTTATATCCATATGCAGTATCTTTGATTGGGACAACTGCCTTGAATTTTTCTTATCTATATTTCGGATCATAAACATGGGCGGGAATTGTGAGTTACCTGAAACAAAAGAAAAGCAGTTCTGCATTTAAAATTTCTATTACGGTGTTGTTCCCAGTTGTGGGTATATATTAGTTGTTTTTCCCACTGACAGAACCTTATATTTAATTTCCACTAACTATAACACCCTTTAATTTACAATTCAAATTTAACCTGTGTATTAATGGTTGTAAACTATAAATATCAAAATTCATATTTATTTGATAAATGATTTTAGACAATTTTTTTTAAGAAATAAGGCCTTGCATGCAAGCTAACAAACAAAGATTTTGGTCACATGGAAGTATGGAGGAAGACATTTGAGCCACCGCACGCTGTGACAGACTTATGACAATCTAAATTAAATTTTGTTATAAAAATTAGTTCTTTTATTTTAAATATTTCAGTGAGAATATTCATAATTTGATTTTAATAAATCACTAGAATCATTACTAATTCGTTCCTTAAAAACTGTCAAGTACTCTATTAGGTATATTGCAAAATATGGAATTATGTCCCAATGATGGGAAGATTTGATTTAATCGTTTCACAATATTATTCACTGTATTGGCAGTTCTTATATCCTTGCCAAATATTTACAGAAAAACACGAATAATTTCACATAGAAATATACACGTATCAATAAAAAAAGTTTTGGATAAAAATAGCGGTTTTGTCATCATAAAATGGCCGTCATGAAAATTTGTCTTCTCCAGTATTTGGACATAGGCCTCTCCAAATTTGGGGGTGTTTCCCATAATCGCCACGCTTGGCAGATGGGTTGGCGATCGCAGTATGGTAGTAAAATGAATAGAGAAAGCTGCTGCCCATTCCATAGTTAGTCCCTTAGTCGCATAGTCGTAACAACCAAGAGCAACGACCAACACCTGAGGAGATTCCTAACGGCAGCTGGATCAAGGGCTTGATTCAGAAAGCGGTACTTCTGGACACGGCTCGCATTGTTAGTAGGTTGCTCTCTTTGGAGCCCTGACCGCCGGTAGCTTGGACTCTGTTCCCGATACCCGGTGGGCTGCTATTTTTTTATAATTTTAAATGTTTTTAAAGATTCTAATATTAAAAATGTAATATAACACCGTAACGTTTTATTCGTCTTACAAAGGTTGTCCACTCAATGTATCCGACATAATATACATCTAGGGGTGATTAAAAAATTGTTACCAATGAAGAAAATTCGTACTAAGAAAAATAAATAATGCATTAGAATTAGGTAACATCCTGTTAATAATGTTTACGTATCATATGGTAGAGAACATACATACCTATCCAGCGCACGAGTCGACTAGATCATGCCATCTCCATTTTCCATGAGACAAAATATCAAACAAACGACGTCATCATAATGAATAAAAAAAATATTTTTTAGTTATTCAAATGTTCATTTTTTTTCTTATGATTGTGTAGTCATTGGATACATGAAGTGGGCTGCCGTTGTTAGACGTTTAATATGTCACGGTGTATATGTTATGATAAGTGAAATAGATTAACGTGAATCCAGCGATACCGGCCACAGGAGTTGCGTTTCGCTTAACTGTCGACTTCCTTCCAACGCCAACGAAGCCACCACCAGTTCGTCTGCACGGAAGAGGCCGACCATTCGCCTGCTTAAGTCTCCGAGGCCCACCTGCGTCTGATAGCGTCTCTGCTTCCGGCGGCAGTGTGCAGCGCATGAGGTTGACACAAACTGCCAAAAGCAACTTCACTATGTACTGGGAGATCCTCAAGTGGATCTCAAGGGCTTCTTGTACCAGGATCGAGCCACGAAATTGTAGTAGAAAATAGAAAAAATAGAAAAATACTAGCTTCTGCCGCGACTTCGTCCGCGTCAAATTTTTGCTTCCCTGACCCTTCCCGTCGCATCGATTTGCCTGCTAGTTTTCGTCCATTTTTCGTTGCTGCTCGCTCCTTTTGAGTTATATTGAGTCAACGTTAAAAGATAGACATATGCTCTCGCGGAGTTTTTTTAGAACTTTTTAAAAGGAACAATTCCGTCGTACATTATTTTTGCGTTACTTTAACCGTTTACGCAGCACACGCAACAGAAACTCTCAAAAGGAATAAATTTTCCCCGTTTTTGCAACACTTTTCATTACTGCTCCGCTCCTTTTAGTTGTAGCGTGATGTTATATAGCCTATAGCCTCCCTCGATAAATAGGCTACCCAACACAAAAATAATTTTTCAATTCGGACCAGTAGTTCCTGAGATTAGCGCGTTCAATCAAACAAACAAACAAACAAACTCTTCAGCTTTATAATATTAATATATAATATATAATATATACCTAGTATAGATTTATTGTCCAGGTAATACAGTAAGCAGATATAGGTTAACTTTAAGTTTAGACGACATGAGTACAGCTAATTAGTGCTGTGCCTGTGCTGTATATATTGATATTTTTATCTTTTGTATTAATTAAAAATATTTTATAATTTATGTATGACATTTTATTTATAACTAGCTTCTGCCCGCGACTTCGTCCGCGTCAAATTTTTCCTCCCCTGACCCTTCCCGTCGCATCGATTTGCCTGCTAGTTTTCGTCCACATCGTTTTGAGTTATAGTGAGTCAACCTTAAAAGATAGACATATGCTCTCCCGGACTTTTTTTTAGAACTTTTTAAAAGGAACAATTCCGTCATACATGATTTTTGCGTCACTTTAACCGTTTACGCAGCGCACGCAATGGAAACTCTCAAAAGGAATAAATTTCCCCGTTTTTGCAACTTTTTTCATTACTGCTCCGCTCCTCTTAGTTGTAGCGTGATGTTATATAGCCTATAGCCTCCCTCAATAAATAGGCTACCCAACACAAAAAGAATTTTTCAATTCGGACCAGTAGTTCCTGAGATTAGCGCGTTCAATCAAACAAACAAACAAACAAACTCTTCAGCTTTATAATATTAAGTATAGATTTGATTATTTTAATGTTGTTGCCTAATATGGGTTTTGTTACCTGAAATAAACGAATTTTAATCATTTTTTTATTTTTATTTAATTACAGTAGTTATATTATTTTCCAGTGAACCCCAAACTAGACAGTTAGGCTGTATCTTGGGGCTCAGGATACGAATAACAGAGTGGAGACTAGAGAGGTGATTACAGTAATGGTATGAGTGTGTGTGTGTAAAGTTTGTGTGGTGTGTGTGTGTGGTGTATATGTGTGGCGTGTGTGTGGTGTGTATGTGTGGCGTGTATGTGTGTACTTTTGATTCAGTGTCAGGTCTGGGTTGTTATATTAATTGTTCCGAGTCGTCATAACCAGTAATATGCAACATTTTCTTTACAAGTTTCTTACATTCGAAAGCGGTAGTATTTTTAATATCGCTCAGTTTACAAACTTTATTGTATGTATAAATGAGAAAGTAGGCCGGGGAGCGTCTAGCTAGTAATGAGGTGACGTCAGGTGTTGGGATTCTGTAATTTCTTTTATGTATGATTGATTTTATGTACCTATCTATAATAATAATAATAATAAATGTTACGGCCAATGGCATAATCGGCAAGAGCCTCAATCAACATGTCAGGAGGCTCTCGTTAGGCAGCTGGATCAAGGGCCTGATCCAGAAAGCAGTCATCCTGGACACGGCGCGTATTGTTAGGAGGTTCCTTTCTCAGCAGCCCTGACCACCGGTAGCTTGGACCCTGTTCCCGATACCGGTGGGCTACTATTTTTTATATTTTTAAATGTTTTCTTATATTTTTTTATATATTTTAATATTTAAAAATGTAATTAATATGTATTTAAATATAATAAAGGAAATAATAATAATAATATTCCACAACTATCACACAACGCCATCTAGTCCCTAGCTAAGCAGAGCTTGTGTTATGGGTACTAGACAACTGATAAACATACTTATATATTTCTAAATAAATACATATTATAGATAAATTACACCCAGACACAGAACAAATGATCGTGCTCATCACACAAACATTTGTCCTGGGTGGGAATCGAACCCACGACCTCCGGCATAGCAGTCAGGGTCACTAACCACTAGACCAACAGGCCTATCTATGATAGTGTTTTAGTCTACGCTTTCGTGTTTACAGCAATGTCCATGCCAGGCGCGGTCGCAGCCTATGATTTTGGGGGGGGGGTCACCATGAGTACTGAAGAATATTTTTAAGAAAGTACATCTACTCGTTGGTCTAGTAGTCGAATGCACTACTGATGAGCATGAGGTCCTGGGTTCGATTCTCAGGTCGGGAGTATTATTGGGTTTTTCAGGCAAATCGTTCAGAGTCTCGACAGCATGGCTGACTTTGGGGGGGTCATGACCCCTAGGACCCCCCCTCTCGGACCGCGCCTGGTCCATGCACATATTGCACATGCAAAAGGTAAACCAGGAGCTTGTGTGTGCTGTAAACTCATGGTGGACCTACCACAGACAAACTCTTCAGCTTGATAATATTAGTACAGATACGCGGGCGAAATGCTTTGATTTTAGAAGAAGGAAGGAAGGAATTCAAGAACACATACTTTTTTTTGTATCCGGATTCTTCTGAGCTGGTGTTAACTTCTTTTTGCTTAAAAGATTTTGCGGCACTTTTATGACGTGGCTGGATTTCAGATTGGGCTTGATTTCTCTGTCTAGCAATGGCAATTTCTTTGGTATTAGTGGTCTGTAAAAAACAATATAAAATTAATTGAGAAATTTTTACAGATAAAGATTTTTACTGAGACCTTGGCCGTGTGGTAAAGGACGTAAAGAATTGCACCATGCTGCTTCTGCCCATGGGTGTCGTAAAAGGCGACTAAGGGACTTACTAGGGAATGGGTAGCGTTCACTATGCATTTCACCACCATACTGCGATCGCCAACTCAAGCGTGGCGATTATGGCAAACCCCTCCTTTTTGGGGGAAGATGGCATAAAAATAGACCATGTTCAGCAGTGGACGTTTTTCAGCTGATATGATGATGAAGATGAAAACTCAGAGGAGAGTTTTCAAACGTTCTTAAATATATACCGGATGACATTTTTTACCGTCTCCACCTTCATATGGTGTGTTGTGTAACTAGAATAGAACGCAGGAAGGCCTTCAGATTCATCGTAGGTGACTAAATGAGCGCGGGACGCGGACGGACGGGGATGCGTGCGCCTGCGAAAGATCAATGAGGCCGCCTATCGGCCGGCTTCAAACGGTAAGACCGCGCTACGAAATCATTGATACATGCCACGCATTGAGTAGGGTGCATATGATTTGAGTTTCGATAGATTTTAATTGATTTTATTTTTTATTTTTTTCCAATATTCTGTTTCTGTTGTTTTAGTATGAAAATTTTGCTTTAAATGTGTAGTATTTATTGCTAGACCAATTTTATTACATGTTAATAAAAAATATAAAACATAAAAATTTCTATGCCAAAGGCTTCTACTCCGTTCACCTATTACACCCATTTTTTTTTCAAGACGTTATAAAATGTCACCCAGTATAGAATTAGGCGGTTCACCCACTGTAGATGCGTCCTGCCGCGGTGCGCGGAGCGACGTACAACGCACGGGGCGCCTTCCCGCGCATTTCCGCGTCGGCAGTGTGTTGTGCTAGGCGTGATTTCTATATAAATTGAGATACTTGCATACAATGGTAAAATCTGCCATCCCGCGCTACGCGACGGGGCGCTGTGCAATGGGTGGAGCGCCTTAGGTCCAGTCTACGTTAACACGTACGTAAAAATATTGCAGCTGTATTTATTTCGCGCATTGTATCTTCAACGTACTGCTTAGCGCCGAAGATTGAAAATCGAACGGCGTGTTTTATCGACAAAACTCAAAAATTAATTCTGGTGATTACCTGCGTACGGCGGGTATCACACCTCCGCCCCGAAATAATAAGAGCGGACCCGCAATAGCTCCTACACGACTTGTCTGTTGTACGACAAGCGAAATAGAAGCGAAACTGACAGCTGCTCTAATGCACAGATTTGACTATGGTTCTTTCTTTTTCCCGCTTAACTTCGTTAATCTGCTTGAAAGCTTCACAATGCCTCTTTCGCAAAATGTCACGTTAGTGAAGTGAGAGTTATTGAGATAATTAGTGAGATAGAGTTATATTGCGAAAGCTACATTATGAGAAAGAATTTTTACTTGTTTTATTTGTTCCACACGTATATGATGGCAGTCGACAAGTTTCTAAAGAAAACTTAATTTTTGTTGTAAAATGGATGTTAAATTGACGAAAAAACCAAAATGGAAGTTAATCCCCACCCACCTCCACCGCCTTGACTCATATTTTATTCAAGATACAACATGACACTAACCTGCAAAATACATAAAAAAGTAAGAAAATTTGGATTTCACGAGCTACCCTGTCACTGCTGCCTCAAAGGGTCTCCCATTACTATTTCACGACGGAACCACGGAAGTGTGGCCCTTACCTCTGTTGATGTTGTTGTGTTCCACGCGCGCCTCAAAGAGATGTCAGCAAAAATTTAAGGGTTTAGTTAGGACTGATGCCTACCAGGGTTGCGAGATTTGTTCGAAAGAGTTACCGTGGCCCTCGCACAGGCAACTGAAGGAACACGGATGGGTTTTAGTCAGTTAAAGTCTGAAACGAAGAGCGGGAGACGTCATTTGATGACTTCCCACCCAAAACAACAAGAAAAACCACTCTGATCATTTGCACAGTGCGCACATGGTAGTATAGATTAGTGGCGCAGGTAACTAATAAGCCGATTCCTGTCGGCTTTCCTTAGGAAATTATGACAGTCAGTAGTTCTCAGCAGTGTTTAATAATCACACTGAATGTATTTAATCTTACACCATTAAAGTATTACAAAACCCCAATGTAGGAACATTTAAAAAAATTGTCTTTATATTCCAACGAAAACAAAACATTTACAGTGCGCGCGAATCTCCCGCGCCACCGCGCGCAAACATTTTACTCCAGTATAACTCGGTGTCCACCCCGGCTTATGAACACATCAATTTGTATACAAAATAATCTCGTCAAATAAAGTAACTGGACTACGTGCGCCACGTCTGGCCTAGGTAAGCATTTTTTTTGCTCCAGCTTACCTCCCTAATATCACCCTTCGCCACTGGTCTAGATGTCGCCACATACAGTCGTCCCGAGTAACTGGAAGTATCACATAGAATCCTTGGCCAAACTGAGACAAATCACGAAGGCTGGTAATTACTGCTTACCCTCGTCGATTTCGGAAGACACCATACTTGAGGTGCGGCGCCTTCGGGTCGGGTCTGTCGGGAAACTGTTGACTCCACGCTCGAGAGGACTGCACTGGTCTTCTAGTTCTGTGGAAGAGACTGAACGAGATCTGATAAACTTAATTAAATACAATTAACTTAGCGTTTGTACCTTTTTTTGTGGTTGGGAAATCATCAAATGACCTCTCCCGCTCTTGGGTGGAGCGGAAGAGTGTGTTAGACTTTTCCTGACTAAAACCCACCCGTGTTCATTCAGTTGCCTGTGCCAGGGCCACGGTAATTCTTTCGAACAAATCTCACGACCCTGACAGAGCGTTTGTACTACCGACATAAAAATATCGCAGTGGGACTTTATGATGCACTGGGTTTTAAATTCTAGATGTTGAACCGAGCGTTGTGATTCCAGTATCTCAGCGCATCGAAAAAGACACCGTTCGGTTTTCAACCTTCGGTGCTATGCAGTGCCCTGAAAATACTGTTGAAGCGCCTGCGCCACCTTTGTAGCAATTAATAACATATCCGTGGTAAACCATCACCTTTTGTTAAGTGATGTTCTGAAATTGTCTTTGTTCTCTTAACCCTACAGAAGATAGAGGCAGTATACATGCCACCAATAAAATTATTTGTTTTATTCAACTGTATTGTTGAAAACGATTTTAATTTTCAGTTTTTTTTTTAACATATAGGTATTACGGGTACATTTCTGCAAATATCCCATCGAATTCTCAATTTGAAAAAATACTTAAAAATGTCATTAGTAACATTCTAAGAATTTATTACTATACCATGTCTAGTTTTCTCTGCCTTATGTTAAAGCCTAGAAAATTTGTAAATCCGCCACTGTAGGACCTCGTACTTAGGAGTTTGTTGCCTGAACAGAGAAAGGCCCGTGACGGCGGCACGCCGTGTTCCGCGCGCGCCTTTCTCTGGAGGAACTGCGGCCATTCGTGGTCGTTAGGGTGACGGGGTCCGCATGTATTCATGCGGACACTCCAGCACCCCGGCTAAAGGTAGCTGCAGAACAATGTGTGGTTTTAGTCAGTACGAGTCTGACAGACCCCTCTCCTCACCGCGGTGTGTAGGACATCCATGAGGATTTCCACACGATAAAAAAAGGACCTCGTACTCAGCAGTAATACTTGCAACGACTACCGACGCAGTTCTGCCTATCCCTTCGATCAAGACAAGCGAGAAGCAATGTTATTTATTTACCTATTACTCCTGCCAACGGTGTTCTTCATCAACACTGGTAAGACATCAGGATTCCAAGACTGAGAGTATGGCGCTGGGTAAGTTATTTGTCTGAAATTGATGAACAGAGTATACAAAGAACCTGACAGCACCACATTTACACTGGAGTGTAATTGTGGTGCTGTCCCACAAACAATGCGGAATTTGACTGGCCTGTTATTCTAGTGGTTAGTGACCCTGACTGCTAAGATTGAGGTCGTGGGTTCGATCCCCACCCAGGGAAAATGTTTGTGTGAGGAGCACAATCATTTGTTCTGTGTCTGGGTGTAATTTATCTGTAATATGTATGTATTTAGACATATATAAGTATATTTATGAGTTGTCTGGTTACCATAGTACAGGCTCTGCCTAGATTGTGATCAGATAACAGTGTGTTGGTTATCCTAAGAAATTTAGATATTTATTTATTTAATATTTTGTCCAGCATGTCCTACTGTTTGCATGCTACAGGAGTTGATGGATGCCTCTGAAAGCTCGTGGCCAAATTCTGGGCTGATTTTATTTAGATTGCTATCGATACGCTAAGAAGAAGAAAAACCGGACGTAAAGAATAGCATCATACAATATGCTCGTGGGTGTCGTAAAAGACGGCTAAAGGACTTACTATAGAATGGGCAGCAGCATTCCCTATGCATTTTACTACCATACTGCGAAAGCCAACCCGCCTGCCAAGCGTGGCGATTAGCGCAAAGCCACTCAAATTGACAGGAGCTATGTCCAGCATTGGACGTCTTATCGCTGAAATAATGATGATGACAAATGACGGTCTTATTCCTGACTAGTTTCTGCCCGTGACATCGCCTACGATTTTTTTGTTTCAGTATAAAATATAGGAACATTTTATAACCAGTGCGCAATTTTTTTTTTTTTGGTCGGTATCATTAATAGAACACATTTCAACTATTTCATCGATACTTTTTTAAATTTTTATCCGACCTTAAATCAGTAAACTGTGGACACCCTACATATTTCGTAAAATGATATCGACAATAGGAATAGGTCAGTAACCGTGTGCCGGTAGGTACCTAGTTACTTCGAATTTCTTAGAATTTTGACCGATCGAACACCTGGTAGGTATTTGTAGCTATGCTCGGTCGTTCACCTTCGCCGCCACGCCGGCGCTGGTAGGTAATTGTAGCTAGCTTGTCAAAATAAAAATTGCATGGTTATTATAACTCGTTTAAGTTTTATTGGTTAAAATTTGCGCATTGGTTAAAAACTTATCCTGTATATCCTTTATCATTGCATCGCCAGCCGGTCATATTACTTCATTTTCTCTTAGCTTGCTTTCTGACATTTTTCCTTTTACTCAACTCATGCTATCAAACGCCAAAAGATTTCCCAAATCCAACTGGTAGTTCTAGAGATTGCCCCCTATACACATAACCACCAAATACATTACACTTTTTTTATTATTTGTATACATATAAAACTAGAGACAATATTGCTTTTGGTTGGACAGTTTCTACGTACACCGTAGTTCTGATAGTTTTTCCTACCACCAACGGAAGATCAGGATGGTCTTTAAACTATGTAATTGCATTAAAATGTACCAAAACACACAGATCATCTATTTTAAATCATTTAAAGCAAATGACTAAGAATCAAAAAATATCTCACAAAGTTTTCCTCTTCGTACGTTTCTTTTCTGTTTTTTCCATTTTGACCCGTGTTTTATTTGTTTTGTATTAATTTCATCTCTGAATTTAAACCTAATTTACCAAAATAATTTAATTCGTCATTCGAGACCGACAAGATGTCGGGGAGGCCTTTAAGTCACATCGTCTAGTAATTATGTTTTTTTAAATTTACCGCGCAATGACATTTCTGAAGGTTTCGTTTTGAAATCACTGATTTCAGATATAATTTTGAACTGGTCATGCTAAAGAAAACAATTTGAACATTTTCTTTATATACTTAGTTATGTTTTTCGTTACTTTTGATCAATAGTATCGAATAAAAATAAATTTTAACACAAACGCGATTGTGTTAAATGAATATTTCTGAACGTTGAATAAATAAAGACAGCTAGACACTGTTTTCCTGGAAATGCCACTAGAGGTTGCCACAATATAAAACTTCCCCACATTATTGTTATTTCTGTCTAGGCACACTTGGTAAATGGATATTTGGATGTGAATAAAAATAAAACCGTTCATAAAAGGCCTGAAATCAATTTATTTAACAGTCATCAGATATTCGTCTCCTAGTTTTTTTTTTGTGGGTAAGAAATCATCAAATGACTTCTCCCGCTCTAGGGTGGAGCGGCAGGGCGTATCATACTTTTACTAAAACCCACCCGTGTTCCTTCAGTTGCCCATGTGTCAGGGTCACGGTAACTCTTTCGAACAAATCTCGCGACCCTGGCAGGCATCGGTCCTAGCAGACTCCTTCAGTTCTGCTGACATCTCTTTGAGGCCTGCGTGGAACACTACGCGCCGTTGACACGGGCCTGGTTCTTACCGGGCGGTGAGCTATCCATTGCTCGCCACCTGTAAGCTCGCGCCTACGGTAGCCGGGAGTCCGCGATTGACTCCCGACGCCCGGGGTGTCTCCTCCTACGGTGGCTAGAGACGTGAGAGCGCAGAGACTGCCACTCCCTCATGCACCCCACCTCCTCCTTCACGAGCATAACTGCTTCTCCTAGTTCATTCTTTGATTTTTATAGTTCTCCAAGATAAACCTGTGCACAAAATACCTTTCATGATTATACCATGATTACAATGTTATTGTTCCATCAAGCAAAAAAACGAACTAAAGCCTAAAATTTACTAACCAGCTAGGCAGTGGTAAATTATGTAACCGTGTTTTTAGCAAGTATATCATTTTGCAGCAGTGGTGGCCCAGTGGTAACGGCCGTGACTTACGAGTAGTAGGTCGTGCGTTCAAACCCAAGCAGACGCATTACTTTGTGTAAATTATTTCATCACCACTGCTCTCAAAAACGGTGAAGGAAAACATCGTGAGGAAACACAGGCATGTCTTAGAACTAAAAATTCGAAGATATGTGACATCTACCAACCCGCACTGGGTCCGCGTGGTGGCCCACTCCCTCTCACTGAGAGGAGGCCTGTGTCCCAGCAGTGGGAACATTATAGGTTGATGATGATGATATCATTTTGATTGTAAATCCAGCCTTCAAAACACAATTTAGCTGTAGTTATTAAACATCTACTTCTTGCTTTATTTTAGCCGCCAACTAACTCTAATGTTTTGCAATAATGAAGCTTGTTATAGACCACTTACTTTTAATTGAGTTTTCCTATTGCATTTAAAGAGCCAAAATAATGCCAAACGAACCTTTAATGACGTCATTGCATTAACATTTATAAAAATGGGAGTTTTGAATATTGGTCATGGTATCACTCGAACTGTCAACCAACCCAGCGCTGGGGGTGGGGCGGTATGTTTTTGCATGAGTTTCCTTGAAGTTCATTTTTTTGTCATCAGTTTTTTGTCTCACTCGTTCTGTTACCGGTGTGCAATTTTACTTATAAATAATGTTATACAACCACTAATGCTTGATGTGACCACAAGAGCAGCACAAAGTGATTTTTCACGACATATTTTGATACGAGATACGTAAGTAAATACGTGTACCTAAAATTAAAATTGTATGGAAGTGTGCGCCGCGTTGTGTATTCCTATTCGTGTATTAGTGTGTGCGTCAAAATTCTTGGAATTAGCTCAGGGCGTTCAATACAGGTAAACTGTCGGGTCAACTCACCCCTGGAATTGCATAGTTATGAAAAAGTTGTTAGTGCTCTGGCATTTTGGAAAGGTGCCCTTTGCCTAGTTTTTGCTAGACCGTCTTAAAAGTGCAAGTTGTCAATTTGCGCAGTTAAAGTGGGAAAAAAGTTTTGAAAACTCACATTGTGTGTTAAAATGTGCTTGTAGGAGGCGATTTTTGAGTAAGTGTCGATTTATTCTTTATTTAAAAGTGTTATAGTTATTCAGGGCAATAAGTACAATATGCTGACAACGTCATTTATTTTTATATTATCACAAATTAGAACAATATGTTTTGTCTGACCATTTATTCTAAATTCTTGATATTCTTATGTCTTAGAAATCTCAATAGGCCCTCAAAACTCAACTTACAGTGATATATTACATCTAAATGTGGTACTGACAGATTTAATTTATATTGCTATTAGTTTTTCCATGCAGTAAGCAAGGCCACTTCATCTAAGCTTGCCTGCTGATCTGTATTAGATATTCAGACCATATGTTTAACAATCTATGTGGTTCTAGTGATAAAGGTACTATTTCCAATTTGACCGTACCTCTAACTGAACAGACAGCTGTGCTGCTGGACAGTTTGTTGCACCACTTCTTCTTCCCAGCTAAAGCACTAGGAAGTGGTGATGGGCATTTGTCTTTGGGGGTTGTCTTATATAATTTTGATGTTTAATAAGTACTGATTCCCAGCCTAGTTTGAATAAATGGCTTTTGATTTATCTTCGGCCAGTGTTAAGGGGTCTCTCCACTCCGCTCCTAAGACGCCCCACTATACCCGTATCTCCTCTTGCAAGGAGTTTATAACTAAGGTTGGACTTTTAATCCTATTCACTAACTTGACAGTTGGAGGGATACCAGGTTTTGACAAAAAAAAGATAGTGAGGTGGTGCAAGAATGAATGAAATTGAATGAACTTGAAATAATGTACTTACATGCAAACTTTGTAATTTAAATTTAATAACTTGTCTTAAAACAAGATGGTGTACTATATCAGTATGTAGTCTATGGCTGTCAGAGGAAATAAAATGACTAGTAAAAAAATAAGCAAAATGACATGATTTTTATATTTAGTTTTGTTTCTATCAGAAGAAAATAAAAAAAGGAAATAACTGTTATCAAAAATTATTAATTATTCTTATAATCCACACCTAAGAATGATTTTTTAAAGTTTTATTTAATTTAAAACATTTTTATCATGCAAAATCGTTCACTACCCCGACGCTATTAGTTTTAGAATGGTATCATTATTTTGCATTGAACTGTCAAGTTAGTGAATAGGATTAAAAGTTCAACCTTAGATAAGTAAACAACACTATATCTTATTATATTCTGGATGTATTCCAGTTTAAATCAAATCAAAATACTTTTATTTCACATAAACCAACATGAGCTCTTATGAATTGTCAGAAGATAGGTGCACGGTTTCAGATAGTTGATTCCTATGGAGAAGAGACGGCAAGAAACTACACGGTTACTCTTTTAAAAATAATTGGCTTTTACAATGGTTTTAAATTATGGGAGAACAGTGTAGGACTGTCAACAAGTATCAGGTACTTAAAAAATTAAACCACCGAAAAACTGAAAAGCACAAAATAATAAACCTTAAAATTATGAGTCGGCGCTTTGAGTGATCCTTGTTCATTGATTTTTCAGCGCCAACTCAAAATTTTAAGGTTTATTATTTTTTGCTTTTCAGTTTTTCGCCGGTGGAATTTTTTGTTAAAAAGTTTTTATTTTATATTTTTTTGTGGCTTTAATGTACTAATAATACTTGGCAAGGTATACCCTATCCAACAAAAAAATAATTATCAAAATCGGACTACTCTGTATAAAGTTATGCGTGTTTATACGTTACCATCAGTTAGTTAACAATCAATCATCCCCTGTTTTCCAACCCTTAGGGTTCGATTTTTGTTTTTCAAATTTATATAAGACCACCTTGGGAGTATACTCTTTCCAATAGAAGAAGAATTGTCACAATCGGACCACTATGTGAAAAGTTATGCGTGGTCATACATAAAAAAAATATATATATACGCGTCGAATTGAGAACCTTCTCCGTTTTTTTTTCGTCGGTTGATAAAATGGAAAATTGTCTACAGTCTACAAGGCCTGATACCTGACTCTCTTTGTCTTTGAAATGGCACCATACTTGTCCTGTCTTTAGTATTGTAGAATAGAATACTCTTTAATTTAAGTACTAGGTTTTGCCAGTAGCTTCCTGTGTATTAAACATCTAAACCTTTCTCTTGAGTCACTCTGTCCATTGATAAAATCCGCATTAAAATCCATTGCATAGTTTAATAGGACCAAGGATACAGACATTGGAAATGGCTATGTTTTATACTATGTAAAGATATGCCCCCTATAAATCTATTCTAATTTTATAAAGAGGTAACTATATTTAGGGGTTATCTCTGGGACGACTAGTTTTTACGTATTTAAAATTGTATTAAGTTGGTCTATTCCTGTGTTGACTTTAGTGTGTAAGACTGATATAATGGGAGAGGGCGCTGACTCCTGACATACAGGTACACCTAGCTCAGGAGTCAGAGGCTTCAAAAAAATGCTGTAACCAATTAAGTCACTAAAGAATTACTTATTTAGTAGTTGGATTTGAAAAACACCTTTTAAAAATGAAAATCAGAATAATTTATTTCACATAAACCTACATGGGCAGTTATGAAATGTCAAAAGCTAGGTGCACTGTTAGAATTGTTTTTTTTTTTTTGTTTACTATGGCAAGAAACTCCATAGTTACTCTTTTCCGAAATTTACTACATATAATTTCTAAAAAAAACAGGTTTTGTTTTAAATTCTCGAATACCGTTTGAAATAAAGAGCTAAAACTTGATGTGAATTATTTTCATTTGACACCAAATCGACCCAATAAGTAAGATTCAAAAAAGCCATGGGTGCAGAATTCCCATTTTAATCCGGCTATGCCCGTTCTTGCTCCCCCGATCTTCCCTGTCGCATCAAAACCGCCTGCCCGGGTGAGTTTTCTTAATCGTGATTTTTATTCGGCTGCTAAGGGTCCTATCCCGATATTAAATAGTCTACAGCCTTCCGAGATAAATGGGCTATCAAACTCTAAAAGATTTTTTAATTCCAACCAGTATTTCCTGAGATTAGCGCGTCCAACCAAACAAACACACAAACTTCAGCTTTACAATCCTACTAATATTATAAATGCGAAAGTTTGTATGTATGGATGTTTGTTACTCTTTCATGCAAAAACTACTAATGGATTTGTATAAAATTTGAAACTATGACCTGGATTAACACATAGGCTACTTTTTAACCCAGTAGTACGTTCCCGCAGGATGTTTTCCGACGTCCACGTGAGCGAAGCCGCTGGCAAAAACTAGTATTAGTATACATTCAGTACAAGCGGATACAAGACTCCTTGCATAATTATTACATGATAATGTGCTAATCCATGAATTAAATATTACACATACTCGTTTGGGGGCGTCCATTAATTACGTGAGGTGTTCTAGGGGGGGAGGGGATCAAGCTAAATCTTTCCAAATCTCACTTAGTGGGGAGGGGGGGTCTTGGCAAATATCACGTAATTATTTTTCTCGCAGAAAACGGTGTAAAATTGCGTAAAATAATATTTCTACAAAACATATGGCCAAATCTGAGACAATAGTACATACACTGATAAAAAAATTAACTTGACTCAAGAGCCAAAATCTTGAACCAAGAATACCATTTTGAAAAAAATGAATTTCTTGTGTCAAGAGAATGTCTTGAGTTAAATTACAATAAATCAATAAGATATTCATTATTTAATTTTATGATTGTGATTTTAAATTACGGTAATATTCACAAATACTAGTCTTTGCTAGTCTTCAATAAAAGTAACGGAACGGGTCAGCACTTTTTGAACGTCAAAGTTACATAAGACAGTCCCCCCAAAACGCCCGCCCTTCGACACTTCCTAGTGCTTTAGCTGAGAAAAAGTGGCGGAACAAACTCCCCAGCAGCACAGCTGTCTGTTAAGTTAGAAGAACTGGATTCTATACAATATTGTGTAAGTAATTAATATTATAAAACAAAACACTACAATTATCTGAAATCGGGGCTTTTGTTTTTCCTTACTACTGAAAACTATTGTTTTAGTAGTTAGGTCACTCTGGCTCTCATGGCCTTATATGCAAGTTTATTATTTAGATATAAACATACAGAAATAAATACTCTAAATAATAGCTTCGTTGATTTAGTGGTCGATAGCGCTTCTGTTGTGTATGAGGTCTTGTTCAGTTCCCATTTATCTGGAATTTCTCAGTAGTAGCCCGGAGTCTGGATTTGTGGTCGGTGCGATTGATGGCAATAGGCTCGCCCCCTATTACATGGGACTTGAACATAACAGGCGAAATGTGTATGTACTATAGGTACACCGTCTGCCCAACCTTTCGGGAAAACATGGTGTGATGTTAAGTATAATTATGAAAAACGCATTAAAATCGATTGATTAGTTAAGGTCTAAGAATCTAAGGGGAAAGACATGAAAAGGGGCTGTTTTATTCTGTTTACTAGCTTGCCCCGCGACTTTGTCCTCGTAAATGTTGTTTATCGCGGACGCAGACCAAGTCGCGGAATGAAAAGTACTTAGCCCTTAGCCTATGTCCTTTCTTGTTGTTCAAACTTACTCCGTACCAAATTTCATTAAAATCGGTTCAGTGGTTTAGTCGTGAATACATAACAGACAGACAGAGTTACTTTCGCATTTACAATAATATAGTATAGATAATAGAAAAATGTTTTATCAATGACTGAGCGGTCAAATGCATACATTGTATACGCTCAAATGTCAAGTCTGTATAAATTATGAGTCCTTTGCAACTAGTCACGCTTGAATGGACGAAACTCTGCAAAAAAGTTCAAATAATTGGTCGACTGCATAACTAAATGAACTGACAGCTGTGCTGCTGGGGAGTTTATTGCGTCACTTCTTTCCATTACAAGCATTTCTTCTTTTCGTGTCTATGGCACTCTTACAGCCGTACGTATCGATCAATCAGGTTAAGCTACGCTTGCCGCGGTTGCTTCGTGGATGGGTGATCATCTTAACATACCAACACCCCTCCGTGCCTTGGAAAGCACGTTAAGCTGTTGGTCCCATAAGACATTTGTTGATCTTAGACAGTCGTTACGGGTCGTGAGAAGCCCGAAAGTCTGACAACCAATCTTACATAAAGGAGTATCGTATTACCCAGTAACTGGGTTGTGGAGGATAGGCAGTCGCTCCATGTAAAATACTGGTATTCAGCTTTATCGGTTAGACGAGAAGGCGACCCCAACATAGTTGGAAAAAGGCTGGGCAGATCGGTCGTTCTACTTTTCTACCGACAACGGTCTGTCCCTCGTCTTGTTATGGCATCTCGTTGGAGTATTGATATATACGGTTTTTTTAATTTGGTTCAAATAAACGGCCATGTTTTTCTTATCTATTAATATTATGTCATTTTTCATTTTTTCTAACCAGCATATTTAATACGTCTTTTTCCCGTAGAATGCCGTGACAGAGTGGTAAGCCGAAATGTGGTCTCCAGAAAAAGGCCACTTTGTCACATTATTTTTTTCTAAAACAAACATTAATATATATATATATTAGCCGTAAAGAAAATTTAAATTAGTCCTAATGAAAACACAGATACAATTTTTTTTTAATCACACACATAAACCACAATTATGGATAGTTCAAAAACCAAAAAAACAAAAACTTCGTTTCATTGTCGGTAGAAAAGTAAAACGACCAGATGATGAGATGATGGTACTCTTCTTCGATATTTAGAATAATGTAGATTTTCAACTCTCTTTGTTGTACCGAGCATTCAGAATCCAACAGTGTTAACACAACTCTTCATCATGTCAGCCCGGAATCACCCACTGCTGTATAGGCCTCCCCCTTTTCCGCCATACATCTTGGTTCCGTGCGTCTCCCATCCACGCGTTCCCAGCGACCCTGACGATATCGGTACCCAGCTTTTGGATGGCCTTTGAATTTTTGGCCTCATCTTGGCCCCCATTCGGTCACTGCGTTACTCCATCGACCAGATCCTTTTTTTTGTGGCTGGGAAATCATCAAATGACGTCTCCCGCTTTTGGGCGGAGCGGGAGGGCGTGTTAGACTTTTACTGACTTAAACCCACCCGTGTTTCTTCAGTTGCCCATGTGCCAGGGCCACGGTGTCTCTTTCGAACAAATCTCGTCGTCGTCGACCATCTCCTCGTCTTTTTAAAATGCAGTTGAGGCGCATCGCCCTGTCCCCGACGTCGAAGACTTTTCTCAGACGCGTCTCTTAGCGACTCTTGTGTTGATACGACTATTAGCGGTTCGAAAAAACACAGCGTTCGATTTTGAACTCTAGGCGCTAAGCAGTGCGTTCAAGTTTCAGTGCGGGAAAAAATCCCATTGTCATTTTATTCAGTCCATGGGAAATTGGGATTATGTAGTTTGAGCTCAGTAGTGTGTTCCTTTGCGTGGCTGTCGTAAGAGGCGACTAAGGGACTTACTAGAGAATGGGCAACAGCGTTCTCTATGCATTTTACCACCATACTGCGATTGCCAACCCGCCTGCTAAGCGTGGTGATTATGACAATGCCCCCGAAGAATCTTATATCCAGCAGTGGACGTCTTATGGCTGAAATGATGATAAGCTGTCATCACATTGTACGAAAAGCCTATACAATGCAAGGTCAGGTAAAACTGGAAAAGACCTGGCCTGGCTTGACCTGTAGCCGTGTGTACATTCGTGTGAACGTTGACTTAAGGTTGGACTTTTAATCCTATTCAGTAACATGACAGTTGGAGGGATACCAGGTTTTGACAAAAAAGATAGTGAGGTGGTGCAAGAATGAATGAAATTGAATGAACCTGAAATAATGTACAGACGCCAGCACATCAACTTAACTCAATCTGTCAAATTTCTTTAATAGATTTTCAACCTTATATCACAATAGTGGAAGGTTAATTTTCGATTGGTAAAACTTGACAGATTGGGGTAGCTTGACCTGCTGGCGTCTGTACTTACATGCAAACTTTGTATTTTAAATTGAATAACTTGTCTTAAAACACGATATTTACTATATCTATATACATCGTCTATGGCTGCCAGAGGAAATAAAATGACTATAGTAAAAAAAAAGTAAAATTACATGATTTTTATGTTCGGTATTGTTTCTATCAGAAAAAAAACCTGTAGAGTGTAGGTGTATAAGTATTATTTAAAATATTTTTATTATATGATCTAACAAAAAATTTACGGTTTTCGCTATTTTTCCTTTATTGTGCTATAAGACGTTGCTTCGTACCAAATTTGAAAATTCGAGATCGACTGGAAGTACCCTTTAGGTTTTAAGGGAGACTTTGTCCTTGGAGTGCCATATTTCAGGTGTTTACGTTTTTTTTTTTTAAAGGAAACGAGTAAAGCTTTTTGAGTGCGGTTTTTTTTCTTGCTTTTATTCATGATATACAGAACGTTAAAAATTTTTTTTTATGAAGAATAAAATCCAAAATGCAGCTCCGCGAAAACAAGTTCTCAAATCGCGGGCAGTAAACGGCTGACATCACTGCCCCCTCTTTGTTGATCTGAAACACATATTCAAAGTATATTATCAATGTGTGACCCTTTGGCCATGGAATGACGGATCGTTTTTTCGATAGATACATTTTTGCATTTATTATTTATCTTTTTATGCGAAAAAAAACGCGAAAATTCGATCTTTTTTTTTGAAATTGCCGCCATTTTTCGAAATTTGTACTAAACTAAAAACCCATCATAATATGCTTTGAATTTGTGTTTCAGATCAACAAAGAGGGGGCAGTGATGTCAGCCGTTTACCTCCCGCGATTTGAGGACTTGTTTTCGCGGAGCTGCAACGGCCGCCATTTTGTTTTTTTTTTTCTCAAAATATTTTTTTTTAACGTTCTATATATCATGAACTAGCTTTTGCCAGCGGCTTCGCCCGCGTGTAGGTCGGAAATTATCCCGCGGGAACATACTAACGGGATACAAAGTAGCCTATGTCCTTTCTCAGGCTCTAAGCTATCTGTGTACCAAATTTCATTTAAATCGGTTCAGTAGTTTTAGCAGGAAAGCGAGACAGACAGACAGACAGACAGAGTTACTTTTGCATTTATAATATTAGTATAGAAGTATAGATAAAAGCAAGAAAAAAACCGCACTCAAAAAGCTTTACTCGTTTCCTTTAAAAAAAATAAAACGTAAACACCTGAAATATGGCACTCCAAGGACAAAGTCTCCCTTAATTCCCTTGCGAGTTTCGAAAAGCGGAAATTTGCGGCATAAACGGCTATATCTTTGATTGCGTTAGCTTAGAAGTTTGATTTTTTCACAGCTCCAAGGGACAGTAGACCTGAGTATTGGATATAAATTTCAGCTTGATACCTCCACGCGTTCCTGAGAAAAAGGGTCTTAACAGACAGACGGACGGACGGACAAAAAAGTGATCCTGGGTTCCGCTTTTTCCTTTTGTGGTGCGGAACCCTAAAAAAAAGGAAATAACTGTTATTAAAAATTATTAATTATTCTTATATTCCACATCTTAAAAAATATTTTTTAAAGTTTTATTTAATTTAAACCATTTTTATCATTCATTCTTTACGCGAAATCTTTCACTACCTCGACTCTGTTAGTTTTAGTATGGTATCATTATTTTTCTTTGAACTGTCAAGTTACTGAATAGGATTAAAAGTCCAACCTAAGTATAGATTTGCTCCACACAGAAAACGAACCCGCTGACAACTCACTCAGTTACTGAACTCATGAACTATTTGAACTTTTAGATAATGTTCTTTTATTTATTTTTACAGATAACGGAGCACAGGAGACGATTGTTATCAACACTTGGGAAATAAAACTGGTAAGTTTGGAATTTTAGTAAAAATATCACGGAAGTATCCTAGCACGTCGAAAACAGTACGATTTTCGACTTTCGGCGCTAAGCGTTGAGTTGAAGATCTAGTGCGCGAAAAGTCCTCATCATTATCATAAAATATATAAAAGTATATATATTGTTCCTACTGCTGGGACACGGGTCTCCTCTGCGTTACAGAGAGAGAGTTGGCCATAATCTACCATGCGGGCCCAGTGCAGGTGCAACCAAAAATTCGAAGACATGTGACATCTACCATGTCACAATTCTGTCACATTTCCTTCAATGTTTTGAGAGCAGTAGTGATGAAATTATTTACAACTAGCTTCTGCCCGCGGCTTCGCCCGCGTGGAGGTCGGAAATTATCCCGCGGGAACATACTACCGGGATAAAAAGTAGCCTATGTCCTTTCTCAGTCTCTAAACTACCTGTGTATCAAATTTCATTTAAATCGGTTCAGTAGTTTTAGCAGGAAAGCGAGACAGACAGACAGAGTTACTTTTGAATTTATAATATTACTAGCTTTTGCCAGCGGCTTCGCCCGCGTGGAGGTCGGAAATTATCCCGCGGGAACATACTACCGGGATAAAAAGTAGCCTATGTCCTTTCTCAGGCTCTAAACTACCTGTGTATCAAATTTCATTTAAATCGGTTCAGTAGTTTTAGCAGGAAAGCGAGACAGACAGACAGAGTTACTTTTGAATTTATAATATTACTAGCTTTTGCCAGCGGCTTCGCCCGCGTGGAGGTCGGAAATTATCCCGCGGGAACATACTACCGGGATAAAAAGTAGCCTATGTCCTTTCTCAGTCTCTAAACTATCTGTGTATCAAATTTCATTTAAATCGGTTCAGTAGTTTTAGCAGGAAAGCGAGACAGACAGACAGAGTTACTTTTGAATTTATAATATTAGTGTGGATAAGTAAAGCACCTGCTTGGCTTCGAACCCCCGACCTACAACTCGTTAGTCAGGGCCGATACCACTGGGCCAACGATGCACTGTTGTTTTTTTTTATTAGTCATTGATATATATATATTTTTAATTACATCTCGCAGATCAACCTATGAGGTTGTCGGCTGCTTAACCGGACTTTCCTGTAGCTACCTTAATAAATGACGGCCTCCAGCCAGGGCTTAAAAAACTTAAAACTAGAGCGACTACTCGATAAGGGCACGCCCTGTGGGGTACGAGCCTCGGCTTAGGGCGTCGCTGGTAGAGGGCAGCAAGGGACGGACTGGATCGGAATGATTATTATTTAGGGGCGAATTTAAAGCTACGGGCGGATAGCCGTTGGTATCCCACTACTGGGAAAGGCCTCCCTACTCTCTTTCCACGTGTCTCTGTCCAGAGCTGTCAAGAACCAATCTTCATTAAAAGAGTCCAGCTCATCCCGCCATCTCCGTCTGGGCCTGCCGCGATGTCTCTTGCCATTCAGCGGAACCCATTGAGTCGTAGGTTTGGCCCACTGATCGTCTGACATACGGCAGATGTGTCCAACCCAATCTCCATGTACTGTATTAATTACATAAAATTTAATTACGAAACATCCATCGGTTTCTTATCAAACTTCAACCATACCCAACGAGCCTGGTTACTTATTTGTTTTGGTGACCGTACTTAACCTTAACTTAGAAAGAAAAGAAAGAAAGAAAAATTAATTATTCTGCACAAACAAAACGCACAATATAAACTAGTAACAAAAAATAAAAAAAATAAAAATACACACGCACAAAGTAGCCAAAAGCCCCGTATTCATGATTCAAATTAAAGTTGTTTTTTTTATGTTTGTTGCAGATTCAAGATGTCTCTCTGGGCCAGAGCTCAGCAGCTTCCACCGGAGAGCCTTCAGAAGGTAAGCAGTTCTTCCATACATTCTAGTACGTACTGTCAGCCTTAAAAACGTGTAAACATCGACAATAATTTATTAGATTTTTTACATGTAAGCTACAATTGGGAATTTGAAAATTGTATTGTATTTAAAAACTTGATTAATAATATTGATATTTAATGCAAAAAAATAAAAAAAAAACAATTATATTATCTAATATATAAAATTCTCGTGTCACAGTTTTCGTTGCCATACTCCTCCGAAACGGCTTGACCGATTTTGATGAAATTTTTTGTGCTTATCCGGTATCTATGAGAATCGGCCAACATCTATTTTTCATCCCCCTAAATGTTAGGGGTAGTCCACCCCTAAATTTTATTTTTTAGACAAAATTTTTAATTTCTATTTTTTTATGATACAACATACAAAAATACATACAATCCTCAATTTTCACCCTTCTACGATCAACCCTTATTTTTTAATAGCCATTTTAGTAATTTAATCATTTTTCCTCTCCGGTCGAAAACTGATCAATCGTCATTTAGTATAGAAATTATTTATATGGCAAAACAACGTTTGCCGGGTCAGCTAGTATTATACAAGATTATTTTTAGTATATGCGAAACCTGAATATAGTTTTTTCAGAATCAGTAACTGAATCGATTCCAATAATTTTTACACCATGTTATATTTTGTACCAAAAATATTTAATTACGCTTCCAAGTAGGACACCGAACGACCATACGAATATTTTAAAATTATCATGTCTTTCTCGTACTCAAACGTCCATTACACGGAGATGGTACGTACACTAGCTGTTTGTGGTGATCTGCATAAGTTTTTGCGTGGACAACCAGGTAACTTATCAAGCTTATAACTTTGTGATTATTAATGATACAGTTTTGAAATTTTTTTCATAGATTCTTTACATAAAAATACTAGACCCGTGTTTCGGGTTTCGCATAAACAAAAATTAATGTTGTATAAACAATTAAAAATTGTTAAAATTTCAAAAAATATCACGTGACTATAAACGCGCTACATACAACTATGGTGCACAATGACGGCGCACCATAGTTGTGACGTCATAATGTTTAGTTACTTCATCGGGCAGCTAAACATTGTGAAGTCACACGCGCTCGTGTTTATTCGGGTGTTTTCAGTACTGGATTCAAAAGTAAATTTTTATTTTGAAATAACTTTTGAATTATTGCGAATATAAAAAATTAAAAAATAGTTTTGTCATAAAATTTATATATTATCTTTCCATTTATCACAAAAAAAAAATGATCAAATCCTAATTAAGTAACCCTAAACTCGTGAAGTTTGAAAAAAAAAATTTTTTAATTAAAATTTAATAACTAAACAATTACTTTCAATCATTCATATTTAGCAATACACAAACCTGGATGATATTTATCATAAAAACAAGAAAAACACAAATTTTGTCGACAACTTGAACAACAAATAACAACTTTTTTCAAACTTCAGGATTTGTTTCTCGGCAATGACGAAGTAGTGCGCTCTAGGGTTTGAGTATATGAATACACTCACTGAGTATTAACTACACGCGGAACCTCCGTTCGATTTATGAACCCCACACTCTTGCCGTCTCCTTGTTAGACGAGGATTCCCAATTACATATACGCCGTCTAATTTATTATCGTATTGTTGTCATCACCTTGTATATTAAAAAGGCTGCTTTAAGTGTCAATAATAGTCATCATAATTAATAGGATGACGAGCTAGGCTGGGTAGCCTTTTTTGTGTGGGTTGGAACTCATCAAATCACGTCTCCCTTTCTGGGCGGAGTGAGAGGGCGTGTCACACTTTTTACTGACTAAAACCCACCCGTGTTCCTTCAGTTGCCTGTGCCAGGGCCACGGTAACTCTTTCGAACAAATCTCGCGACGTAACCTAATACTGTCTTAATATCTAACGACCTGCCGGGTTCGCGTGATTGTTCGAAAGAGACACCGTGACCCTGGCACATGGGCAACTGAAGGAACACGGGTGGGTTTTAGTCAGTAAAAGTCTGTGACGTCCTTCCGCTCCACCCAGAGCGGGAGACGTCATTTGATGATTTCCAAACTACAAAAAAAAAAAATGTGTTGGTAATACAGGGCTACATATCAAGCCAGCCAACCAGTATAAGCTGAGATCGCATTGTATAGGCCTTCCGTACAATGAAAAGTCAGCTTATACTGGAAATGGGTAGCTTGATTTGGGGCCTTGCGTTCAGGTATGGACGGCTTAGAAAGAATCCAGGGTCGAATTAAATAAGACAGTGAAATTACGCAGACATGTCCTGGAACCAAAAATTCGAACACATGTGACATCTACCAAGCCGCACTGGGCCCGTGCGGTGGATTTCGGCCCACTCCCTCTCACCGAGAAGAGGCCGGTGACCCAGCAGGCACCAATAAACTCACTAACTTTACCTCTTTATAACAGAGCAGATTTTAGGATAACATTTAATAACCTAATTCAATATATTGTTAACTCTTATATTTATTAGCTAACTAGCTTTTGCCTGCGGCTTCGCCCGCGTGGATGTCGGAAATTAACGCAAGTATTTTTCTAAAATAAAAAAGATTTTTTCTAAAATAAAAGTAGCCTAAGTTACTCCTTATTACATCAGCTACCTACCAATAAAAGTCCCGTCAAAATTGGTCCAGACATTTCAGAGATTAGCCGGAACAAACAGACAGACAGACAAAAGTTAAAAAAATATTTTTTGGTGTAAGTACCGTATTTACTTTCATTTATGCATTTAATGAAAAGCTGTTCATTTGAAATTACAATCAGACCCTTCAGTTTTATTTATTTGTATAAATATAGATGTATAGATAAGCTCATATCAGCTACCAGCACGCGTAGCATGACCACCGTAGAAATAGGTTTTGTCGACGGAAGAATAGACAAAATTACAGATTGTAGAAAGATTAAAGACAAATTAAAGATTATAGAAAGATTTGTACCGTTTTGTGCTGGCGTAGCATGACAATTCTATCTCTATTCTACCAAGAATAGACAAAGTTCTTTCTATGGTGGTCATGATACGCGTGCTGGTAGACTGTCATGCGACATAGGACTCTTCTATTTCCCTCCACTTATTCCCTGTCGAGAGTTGTTTTCAGCCAAATTTTTGGCAAATCACAACAATTTAATACAATATAATGGTAGGATTATCAGAAATCATGCACATAAAGCATGTTCTGAGTGGTGCCCGGACGTAAAGAATACCACCATCCTATTTCTTCCCGTGGGTGTCGTAAGAGCGAGGCGACTAAGGGACTTACTAGAGAATGGGCAGCAGCGTTCTCTATGCATTTTACCAACATACTACGATGGCAAACAACCGCAAAATGCTTGGTGGCGAATTATGTACAGTAGTGGACGTCTGACGGCTAGAGTTGCAAAGGACTCGAGTCTTCGAGTCCTAATTTTAAAGACTCTACTCAATTATGCAAGACTCAGTGTGCTCAAAAGGCTCGGAGTATACAGATAAGCACTCGAGTCTTAAATAGGACTCAAGTCTTAAAAAGGACTCGAGTCTTAAAATTAGCCCGAGTCTTGAAGAAAAACTCGGAGCATGAAGATGAAACTTGTACCTCATCATTCGAAAAGACTCGAAAGAAGGCAGTAAATTCAAATTAGTGGTTTTGATGTAACTTTGCGAACAAAAAAATCTGACGAGTTATTCGACTTTTTGGAAAACTCCAGTCCTTTTTAAAACTCGAGTCCTTTTTAAAACTCGAGTCCCTTTTTTAGACTCGAGAAAGACTCGGGCTCGGCTTGACGCTGAATTGATGATGATGAAGACGAGGCTATAATGTGTTTATTGTTTGTCAACAGGTACGGACGATCTATGGGGACCATTTTCCCATTGAGGTGCGCCATTGCCTGGCGCCATGGATCGAGAGTCGTATATGGTAAGTAACTAGCATGATCTGAATACGTAGACCCCAATTATTTTATGACTCAATAATTTTTCTTATAACTTCTAGAGTCAGGGAGGAAAACGTTAGAATAAATTATGAAGTTATAGGGTACCTAAAAGATTTTAGTTATGTAAGTAGCTTTGTAAAATACTGGTGATTTGTAAATAGCTGCATCCGGTTAGACCGGAAGCCGACCCCAACATAATTGGGAAAAGGCTTTTTTTTTCGATGGGAATATATAGTCAGCTATTAACTGTTATTTATTTTCTATTTTTCATAGGATTATTCTATACTAGCTTTTGCCAGCGGCTTCGCCCGCGTGGAGGTCGGAAACTATCCCGCGGGAACATACTACCGGGAGAAAAAGTAGCCTATGTCCTTTTTCAGGCTCTAAACTATCTGTGTACCAAATTTCATTTAAATCGGTTCAGTAGTTTTAGCAGGAAAGCGAGACAGACTGACAGAGTTACTTTTGCATTTATAATATTAACTAGCTTCTGCCCGCGACTTCGTCCGCGTCAAATTTTTGCTCCCCTTACCCTTCCCGTCGCATCGATTTGCCTGCTAGTTTTCGTCCATTTTCGCTCCTTGAGTTATAGTGAGTCAACCTTAAAAGATAGACATATGCTCTTGGGACTTTTTTTTTGAACTTTTTAAAAATAACAATCCCGTCATACATGATTTTTGCGTTACTTTAACCGTTTACGCAGCGCACGCAACGGAAACTCTCAGAAGGAATAAATTTTCCCCGTTTTTGCAACATTTTTCATTACTGTTCCGCTCCTCTGAGGTGTAGCGTGATGTTATATAGCCTATAGCCTCCCTCGATAAATAGGCTACCTAACCTCTCAGAAGGAATAAATTTTCCCCGTTTTTGCAACATTTTTCATTACTGTTCCGCTCCTCTGAGGTGTAGCGTGATGTTATATAGCCTATAGCCTCCCTCGATAAATAGGCTACCTAACACAAAAAGAATTTTTCAATTCGGACCGGATTCGATTCGGAGATTAGCGCGTTCAATCAAACAAACAAACTCTTCAGCTTTATAATATTAGTATAGATAATTAGTTGACCCAGCGAACTTCGTATCGCCTCAGATTCAATAAATGTTGTTATAAACGTACCAAGTTTGACAACCTGGTACGCGGTGGTGATCTGGTAAGCGTTTTCTAGCTGACACTCATATGTTAGGTTAGCTCCTACCCAGTTATGATGACCTGGTACTTCGAAGGCATAAAGCGTTTTCTAGCTGACACTCCTTTGTTTGGTAAGCTCCTGTCAAGTTATGATAACCTGGTACTTCGAAGGCAACGTTTTTGTCATAGTACCACGTTTTATAGTGACTTGTATTCTCTTTGACGTTTTATGTGACGTCTCACGGGAACGCGGTCGTAAAAAGGGGAAAAAAAAAAAAAAAAAAAAACGGGATAAAAAGTATCCTATGTCCTTCTCCTGGCTCTAAACTACCTCCCTGCCAATTTTCAGCTAAATCGGTTCAGCCGTTCTTGAGTTATAAGTGAAGTAACTAACACGACTTTCTTTTATATATATAGAAGTATGGATTTTTTAGTTTTTATAGAATTATTCTATATTAATTATTTAATTCTTTATTTTGTGTCATTAAATTTAAAATTTCTCGTAAGGTACTGACTTTTTGCGGCCGTACATGGGGAGTTTTGTTACATTTTAACTGTTTATCACTTCCTGCAAGGCATACGTTGAGTTCTCAGTAACCTTGTATAGTTGCCGCATTTACCATAGCAAAAAAATAGAATAGATAATTTTTATTTTAGACCGGAGGGTTAGGCAGTACCGGTCATAGACTGTAGACAATTGTCTATAGCATGCAGCAACGGTTTTTATTTATTTTTGTATTTTTTGAATTAAATTATGTTTTATTTTATTTATTTTTTATTCCTTTAGGGATTTTTATTTATGTTCATAGGTGAGTACGTGGCATCACAGCGGGCCTTATCAGTTTATCAGCGCTGCGGTTTTTTTTTCTCAGCGTCATGCTGTGATAGATATACCTAAAGCCTTCCGTGCCTCGGAAAGCACGTTAGGGCCTTATCACACTGGCGATTTACGAGCATCTTCAGAGCGGAGCGGGCGCACAGCTAATACGTTGCGATCACGTCGCGGCTGCACAGCGAATACGCCACGGGCGCGTGGCGTTAACGCCACGTTTTCGACGCCTGTTCGCAGCGAGTTTATGACGTACAATACACTCAGTAACGGTTCTATCCGCGGCGATCTCGTTGCGCATGCGTGGCGTATTCGATGCAACTCGCTCCGCTTTGAAGACGCTCGTGAACCGCTAGTGTGATAAGGCCCCGTTGGTCCCGGCTGTCTTTCGTAGATCTTAGACAGTTCTTACAGTTCGTCAGAAGCACGGAACTGACAACCAGTCTTACCAAGGGGTATCGTATTACCCAGTAACTGGGTTGTGGAGGTCAGATAGGCAGTCACTCCATGTGAAATACTGGTACTCAGCTGCATCCGGTTAGACTGGAAGCTGACCCTAACGTAGTTGGGAAAAGGCAGGCAGATGATGATGCTGAGATAAGAGCCTTTGCTGGTCTTCTGTTTTTTTTTTTTGTTCTGTTAATTTTTATGTTTCTCCATGTTTTTTTTTTGTTTGTATGTTTTGTGCATCTCCCAAATTAAATAATTATTTTGAAAGAAAAAAGAAAGAAAATACGTTTATTTGCGGTAAATATGACGCAAAGACAAACTGAACAGAACAAGAATATAAAAAAATAACTAGGGAAAATATGCGTCAAATCCACGCAAAACGGCCATCGTTGCTTCTTTCTTTAGGACTAACCATGATATCACGAAAATGAAAATCAGCTGTCTCATACATTTTATTGCACTAAGTGAATATAAATGTATGGAACAGCTGACTTTTTAGAGTTTTCAGGTATTTATGTATTTACGTAACATACTGTCAGTCACAATATGAAGAATTTTCAAAGTAATTTAATAAATGTTTTTGAAAAAGTAAAGCACACAAACACACTATAGAGAAGTTTGAAAAATTCGTCCGCTGTTGAATTTGAAATCTAAATGTCACTGTACAGTGCGATAAAGATCTTTTGGCGGTTAAATGACATTGACAGGGGGCATTATTGGTGAATATTTATGAAATGGGGAAGGCAAATTTTGACAAAAATGGCGATGTCGTAGCCAGTTCCCAACACAGGCTCATAATAAAAGTTGTGAGGTGGTTTTAGGTTGTGTGTTGTTTTGCGAAAATGACGTGTTTTTGTATTCCTACGAAATTGGATATTATATATTACGAAATTCGACTCCACCATTTTCCGAGAGACGCTAAAATTAGATGATATTGTTTCATATTGTACTAGCTTCTGCCCGCGACTTCGTCCGCGTTAAATTTCTTGTTCCTCCTACCCTTCCCGTCGCGTAGAATCGCCGACCCATGCGATTTTCCCCGTTTTTGCAACATTTTTCATTACTGCTACGCCCCTCTTGGCTGAAGCGTGACGTTATATAGCCTCTAGCCTTTCTCGATAAATAGGCTACTCAACTCAAAAATAATTTTTCAATTCGGACCAGTAGTTCCTGAGATTAGCGCGTTCAATCAAACAAACAAACAAACTCTTCAGCTTTATAATATTATAGTTTAAATAGTATATAGTATAGATTATTATTATTTTTATACTAAACAGAGTTCAAGATTATGTCAGTTTTTTTTTTCAAAGATAGTGATTGAAATTGTGCTTGATTTAAAAAATATTGAAAACACCGAAATTTACGAAATTCTCCTATAAAAATAAGTGTGAAAGTCACAAAGTTTGTTACTCAATCACGAAAAAACGACTGAAGTGATTTAGATGAAATTGGATGGATTGAATAGATTATAATCTAGATTAGGATACTTTTATCCCGATTGTACGTGCCCGTGGGATAATTTCCGAACTCCACATGAACGGAGCCGCTGGAAAAAGCTTGTACTGAAATAAAACCAAACTCATGAATGAACACTAAAAGGAATGAATTAACGAAATATCAATTTTATTGGCTGTAGGGACCTAGGTAATAGGTAGACCGGGCTGGTGGGAAATCGGTTATTCGATCCACCCCAGCTCCTCGAGAAAGGCCAGCAACGCCTGATGTTGCTATCCCACGTAGGGTACCTGGGTTACCGAAGTACTTGGCCCTGTATAGGGCCCTAGGTATGATTACACTATCAACAATTACGTTTGCTCGACTTTCCCCTATTCTAAAGAAAAATAAAGATGCCATCGTTCGTTCTGATTTTCGGCACGCGCCAAAAGAACCTTCAAATTAAAATTCATTTATTGGTGTCATTTTTTGGTAAATTTTACATGAGATTTAATAATAAATCAGTTCCTCAAAAATCTATCTTAACTCATCGAATGCCGTAATAAGAGACACAATAGAAAGACAATTGCTTATGTCGAACTGTGTAACTTAAGACACTCAAAAGGTTAAAGGTACTCTTTCACATATTTAGTCATTATTATCTATACTATCTATACTTAATATTATAAAGCTGAAGAGTTTGTTTGTTTGTTTGTATTTTTGTTTGTTTGTTTGATTGAACGCGCTAATCTCAGGAACTACTGGTCCGAATTGAAAAAATCTTTTTGTGTTGGGCAGCCTATTTATCGAGGAAGGCTATAGGCTATATAACACCACGCTACAACTAAGAGGAGCGGAGCAGTAGTGAAAAATGTTGCCAAAACGGGGAAAATCGCACGGGTAGGCGGGGGAACAAGAATTTAACGCGGACAAAGTCGCGGGCAGAAGCTAAAAAAATAATAATTTCAATAGCATTTTTTCCAATAATAGATATCTTAATTTTTGTTTAAAATGAATAATACTGAAGTCCGTAATTAAGGCCTTAAATATGAGTTCAATAATAAAAAAAAAAAAATTCAAATAATTTTTGTGAGTGTGTTACGTTGTGTGTTACGCAAGTACTTCGCCAGAATCCCAGGAACCGGTGGCATTACTATCCGTTCCCTCACTCAACTTCAGGACGACTGCCTCCAACAGGACAGCAGAGCCGGACGAGCAGCAGCGTTTCTTCGTAGACGAGTTGGTGCAGGAGATACAAGCTCACGCCGACCTCATGCTGTCTCCAGACATGTTCGTCACCAAGATGAAGCTTCTGGACGCGGCCAAGAACTTCCACATGCAGTACAGGTTAGTGTGTGCTAGTGCTGGACGACAGTGCTGGACGACAGTGCTGGACGACAGTGCTGGACGACAGTGCTGGACGACAGTGCTGGACGACAGTGCTGGACGACAGTGCTGGACGACAGTGCTGGACGACAGTGCTGGACGACAGTGCTGGACGACAGTGCTGGATGACAGTGCTGGAAGCCAGTGCTGGATGCCAGCACTGTCGTGCAGCACTGCGTCCAGGAAGCTAGTGCTAGGCTACAAAAAACAAATAAATTTGAGTTCGCGGGCTACTAATGCACATTTTCCTTAATACAATATGGCTTTGTTTAACCGCACACGGTTAAACAAAGACAGAAACCATGAATGAATCAAAACTATTATGTCATTAGTATTTCAGGTTTTTCCTTATTTTGTTTAGTTATACATACATTATATGAGGAGAGGAGTTCAACGACTTACTACTATATTATTATGAAAGTTGTCATTTTTAGCAGCGGTGTGGTGTAAAAGATTTAATTACTGAAAAAAATTAAACGAGTATACTTAGATGGTTTGGTCATGTTGAGGGGATAAATGAAGGACGACCAAATAAAGGTATGTAAGGCACAGGCAGATTAGGAAAATGGTATCCTTCTTCATCTTAGTGTGTCGATAGCAATCTAAATAGAGTTTTTCCAGAATTTGGCCACGAGCCACGTTACATGCCATGTTACTTTCAGTAACGTTCATCAACCCCCGTGGCGTGCAAACAACAGGGCACGCTGGAACAAATATCAAGTGCCGCATTGTTTATGGGACTGCACCACATTTACACTCCAGGGCGGAGTCATCTATGAATCTCCACCTTAGCAGGTTTTCTTTACTTTGGCCCCCCTGAGTCTATTTAAAGACTTCCAGGAAAGTCAAGGCAACTCGTGTCCAGGTGATCCTTTGATCCCGTGGGTGTCGTAAAAGACGACTAAGTGACTTACTAGAGAATGGGCAGCAGCGTTTCCCATTTTACCACCATACTGCGATCGCCAACCCGCCTGCTAAGCGTGGCGGTTATAGCGAACCCTCTCATTTTTTGGGGGCCTAAGTCCAACAGTCTTTCAGGTGAAATAATAATGATATTGTCTGTTACAGCCACGCTCCTCATGAGTTGTACGGCTATATGCGTCGCTCGCTGGCTCTGGAGATGGATGTTATCCAGAATGCTATGGGTACCCCCTACGTGGCGCAGCCGCAGACGGAGAGAAAGTACAGTGAGGTAAATATCTTTATTTTAAACTTAGATTTTAGATTATTATCTTAGGGGAGGGCTGAAATTATCCCTCGGGAAACTTACTACCGGGATAAAAGTATCCTATGTGTTAATTCAGGTTATTTTTAACCGACTTCAAAAAAGGAGTAGGCTCTCAATTCGACAGTATTTTTTTTGGTTTGTTACCTCAGAACTTTTGACTGGGTGAACCGATTTTGATGATTTTTTTTTTATTTGGAACCTGGTGTTTCTCTTGTGGTCCCATTTTAATTTGGTTCCATTCGGACAATGAGATCCATGTGAAAACCATATAATTCTTAAATTTGCATTAAGTATTTGCGCGACAAATGAACGAATAACGCGATTAGATTAGTGCGGGGTATCTACCGTAACTAAAAAGTTAAAATAAACCTTTTACAAAAAAAAAAGAAAATAACAACCGACTTCCTAAAAAAAACACTACAAAGTGAAAAATAACTTTAATTTCGGAAGTCGGTGGCAATAAAAACCTTAAATACAGATCCTAAGACCACAAATAAATTGGGATAAGGGGCAGGAGAGTGATGTTATTATTATATTAATATACTCCCTCTCACACAGAGGAGGCCTGTGCCCAAGCAGTTATGCATTTATATTAGTACTAGCTTCTGCCCGCGACTTCGTCCGCGTGTCAATCGACCCAGAGAATAATGTCTAATAATGTCTTGACAGTCATATTCCTTTCATGATAATCTATCTAAGTATACAATCACACACACACCTACAGATATACTATATCTATACCTACACCAGCGGCGAGGCGTACATTTTTCTAAAAGAGAAGCCGCAGCGAAGTCGGCCTTAACTTACTGACTCATCAATAAAGAATACTTACTATCATTCTAAAATTAATATAGGAATGTAATGAATTAAATACAATTAAATTGAACAGATGAAAACGAATAAAATATGCAATATTCCTCTATCTCGTTCTCGCTGACGCATTTTTCTATACCTGTCTCTGTCATAACCCGTTGTACAGCGGCTTGCTCTCGTACATATCAAGCGGTGCCACGTGACCTAAAGTGACATCATTACGGGATCGCTGTTGTATGAATTTTTAGTTCCCGATTATGACGTTTTGGCGCCGGGTTAATTTAGAACATTTCTCTTTTGTTGTAATACAAAGCCATAAATAACCTTTTTTGTTGTTTGAATGTTATGGTGAATTAAATACCCGTAGTGTAACTATATTTATTGACAATAGTAGCCACTATTTACATACTATTGTATTTTTAATAGTGATAGAGTTACCAATGCGAATCCCCGAAGGCAAGCCGGTAGGAATCGTGTTATATGGTGCCTTCGCCACTGACCTACACACATATACACATTCATACTTACATACTTACACACACACTCTTCACATTAGAGAACTGGACTATCTTAATCTAATTCTTATTTTTTGTATTGTTTCTAGAATAAAAATCATAAGTGTTAAACAAAATTTTATAATCAATCATATTTTAGTTAAATAGTTTAAAAAACTTACTTTTATTTTAAGTTTAAGTATAATTGTTTGTGTCTTTTTTTTATTTGTATTGTGTAGCTTTAGTTATTAATGTTAGAACGCCGACGTCCCCACTCTCGGAGGTGGGCGCTAATGGCTGCAACACAGTTTTTAAACTAACGTAGCTGTTAACGAACACAAAAAATTGTGAATCTGTTTTTAGTTCCAATAAATATTTGATTTGATTTGAATAAAAAGTTTCACAGAAAATTCAACCCCCATTTCACCCTCTTAGGGATGGAATTTCAAAATTTTGTTTATTGGTGGAAACATACTCTTCACAAAGAACAAACCCCCATATCTCTAGGACCAGTGGTTTAGGCTGTGCGTTCATATATCTGTCAGTCAGTCACTCAGGACTTTGAATTTTATTTATACGCATAGATATGATTATTATGCATTTATATTAGTATCGAATTTATTGATAGCAAACAGTAGTTCATAGTATTTGTTATCGGCGTATTATCAGTTACGGTGTTATGAAGATACGGTTAGCATCAAAACGCACCTAAATTTGTAAAATAAGAAGCTCCCTACATAATAATAATATCTTAGGACAACCAACACACCGTTATCTGATCCCAAACTAGGCAGAGCCTGTACTATGGCAACCAGACAACTGATATATATAGATAGATAGATATTACATACATATTATAGATAGATTACACCCAGACACAACAAATGATTGTGCTCATCACACAAAGATTTGTCCAGGGTGGGAATCGAACCCACGACCTCAGTCTTAGCAGTCAGGGTCATTAACCTCTAGACCAATAGGCCAGTGAAAGTTTACGCAATTGTTGGGTATCGAAATCAAAAACTAATGAAATAAAAATAAAATATGTTTTTAATCATTCTAATTTTAATTGACACTGGCATCTTCAGTAACGCAACCAGTCGACTTTTATGTTATGTTTTTTTTTTTTTTGAAAATTGGTAAAAAATATTTATGTTCCACGAAAAATTACAGACACAGCTGGGGATGGCTTACTCTTGATTTTAACACGTTAACTGTGATGTCAGACTATGTGTCCGACACTTTTTGTTCCATTCAGGCCTTGTCGGACTATATGACCGACAACACATACCAAATCTGAACTTGTCGTTGCTGCGTGGCGGCCATGTTTTTGGAATAAATAATGTATTTATGGAATAAACAATCTATTTAAAGTGAAATAACACTAAGTAAATTTTTTAACTTTTTCTGATTTTAACCATGCCAGTTAACATGTTAATTCCGATCGATTGACATTGGAATTTTGACGTTTCGTATTCTTGAGTTCGAAGCTAGCGCCTAAATGTGTTTAAATCGGGTGTCCATTTTGGAGAACTAAATGGAGATTGAGATCGGGCGTTTTTGTTGTTCCAATGTTGACACTATTGTTTTCAGGAGTACCGAATTACGTGTATGCAAAATTAACATTGGAATCGTATTGGCTTAAGATTGGAATTAAAATTAGGTTGAAGAGTAAGCCCCCTGATAGATTACGGGTCATTGACATTCTCGCCCACTCGCCCCGAAACGCAAGATACAAAACAAACACGTTGAGTGCCAAACACAGATTGATGATTAATCCGATATGGCCACAGATTTAGAGCGCATACAAAATTGTTAGTAGCAAGCACGCGATAACGCGTTAATAGGTTTTCAACTTTATCGCATAAGTATAAGATTCACGATTGATTGGGAAAACTTTGATAGTTTCAGGTAGCTTGATGTGCTGGCGTCTGTACATATTATTAATATTATTTGACCTCTGTTATTCAATAAATACTATGAAATTGACACGAATACTGATCTTCTCTTGCAGCTGATAACAGGTCTGCAGACCGTTCGTCAGAAGGTCAACATCGTGGGCGAAGAGATTCGCACTCTGCAAGCTAACATCGAGTCGTTCTCTCTACAATACCACGAGTGCTTGAAGAACAAAGGTAACTACTAGTGTAATGCCCTCGGATATCCGTAAACGCGGATATCCGGACAAGAAAGATCCGTATCCGTTACTTTTTTTGCGGATCTACATTGTACGGATTTTTTTTACTATGAAATTCTATATAAAGGTGTTTAGGTAACAATGAAAAAATTTTTGCATTTCTTCCCGTGGATGTCGTGAGAAGCGACTAAGGGACTTACTAGAGAATGGACAGCAGCGTTCTCTATGCATTTTACCACCATACTACGATCGCCAACCCGCCTGCCAAGCGTGGCGATTATTGCAAACCTCCTTCCAAATTGAGGGAGCTCTATGTCTAGCAGTGGAAGTTTATCGGCTGAGATGATGGTTAAAAAATATTAAATTCCATTCAGATTATTTTTTACTAGCTTTTGCCCGCGACTCCGCCCGCGTGGATGTCGGAAATTAACGCAGATATTTTTCTAAAATAAAAGATTTTTTCTAAAATAAAAGTAGCCTAAGTTACTCCTTATTACATCAGCTATCTGGCAGTGAAAGTCACGTCAAAATCGGTCTAGTCATTTCAGAGATTAGCCGGAACAAACAGATAGACATACAGACAAAAATTGTAAAAAATTTTGTTTTGGTATATGTACCGTGTATGCATCCATATACACTTAGTAAAAAGTGGTTATCTTATTATTACAAACAGACATTCCAATTTTATTTATTTGTATAGATGTATAGACGTCTTAAAATTAAATCTTTAGTGACCAAACTATAAACAAAACAAAAGAAAGAGCCGCGCAATGCAAGTGGAAACTTGTCATGTCAAGCAAAGCGACAAGTATCGTCAACTATCGTTTCAATGTCACGCGCATCGACACCGATTTTTTTTTTGTGTGGTAAATCATCAAATGACTTCTCCCGCTCAGGGTGTATCGGGAGGGTGTGTCAGACTTTTACTGACTAAAACCCACCCGTGTTCCTTCAGTTGCCCATGTGCCAGGGCCACGGTATCTCTTTCGAACAATCACGCGACATCGACACCCATTGAGTAAGAAAGTTAAGATCCGTATCCGTTTCCGCGGATCTTGACACCCGCGGATATACGTTTTTAACGATCCGACAAATCACTAGTAACTATGTAGAAAACCAGCTCAGGTGGAGATTCAGATGACTCCGCGTCTAATCTTAACTTTTTATGACTTTTCATGAAATATGATGATTATTATTATTTATACGAAACTTCAACCACGTTATTGCAATATACATATTTTTTTATCCAAATTTACCTCAGTCGGTATGTCCCGCGCTTCTGTTAAGAACTTGGTTCCGAAACATTCCGAGTAATTTTTTTGTTTGGGTGGGAAATCCTTAAATGACGTCTCCCGCTCTGGGTAGAGCCGTGTCAGACTTTTACTGACTAAAACCCACCCGTGTTCCTTCAGTTACCCATATGCCAGGGCCACGGTAACTCTTTCGCACAAATTCCGCGACCGTGGCAGGATTTTGACGTATTGACAATTCCTTTTATGAAGTCGACTAGAAAGATACTAAGCCATCATCATCTCAGCCTAGAGACATCCACGACTCAACGTAGGCCTACCCAATTTGGAAGGATTTGCAATAATCGCCACGCTTGGCAGGCGGGTTGGCGATCGCAGTATACTGGTAAATGCATAGAGAACGCTGCTGCCCATTCTCTAGTAAGTCCCTTAGTCGTCACTTACGACACACGGGCAGAAATGGGCTAGTGCTATTCTTTACGTGGAAACTGGATATAACTCTTTAGATAATGTTGCTTTTATGTTCCAGGTCACATGAACTATCTTCAGCAGTCCATGACGAACGAACGTCGTGACTTGGTAGCGTGTCTCCGTGTTCAGATTGAAGAGACTGAGAGGAAACTGAATGCTTTGGTAAGTACAGTTCGTATATCGTTACTGGCCTGTTAGTCTAGTGGTTAATGACCCTGAACGGGTTCGATTCCCACCCAGGACACTGTGTCTGGGTGTAATTTATGTATAATATTTATGTATGTATTTAGAAATACAGGATCAGTTTTAATCCAGTGCGCAAACTGTAACCATGAATTCAGCATAATAATTCTGGACCCCAAGCGTAGAAAAATTTCGTCGGGTATACAATAAAAAATCAGCTGTTCCGTTCATTTCGACTCCGTAGGTATTGCATTTTTCTATGAAACAGCAGTTTTTTTTTTTTGTAAAATCGACGGAAAATTTCTATGCAAGGGGAGACCCCCTTGCATAGAAATTTTCCGACGACAATGATATGCTAAATTCATGGTTATAATTTACGCACTGGATAAAAACTTATCCTGTAAAATTATAGTTTGAATGAATGAAATGACGGCTTACAAAAGGCATTTACGAGGCAGATGTGACTGAAAACGCCGGGAGGGGACGCCCTAATTTCCCCGTTTTTGCAACATGTTTAGAAAGAAAGAAAGAAAATACGTTTATTTGCGGTAAATATGACGCAAAAAAAAAATTGAAACACTACAAAAATATAAAAAAGCTGGGGAAAATATGCGTCACATCCACGCATCACTGCATCGTCGCATTACTGTTCCGCTCCTTTTAGTTATAGCGTGATGTTATATAGCCTATAGCCTTACTCAATAAATAAGCTACCCAACACAAAAATATTTTTTCAATTCGGACCAGTAGTTCCTGAGATTAGCGCGTTCACTCAAACAAACAAACAAACTCTTCAGGTTTATAATATTAGTATATAGTATATTGATTTCCCACTGTAATTATTTTATTCTGTTCTCCAGGTGGCCCAAATAAGCCAATCTCAGATGGAGTTGGTAGACCATATGAAGGAGAACATCGCCAACCTTCGCCAGCTTCAGAGCCAAGTGTTGGACGAAGAGCTCATCAAGTATGTATGGACCACAGAACAAATAATACAGAGAAGTGCCCTTACACTGGCTAAGCACGGGAACCAGTGTCGCCAAACTCACACATTTACATATCAAATTCTCCATTAAACACATAAAAAACAGTGATATGATTGGCTACAAATTACAAACGCAACTTTTATAAATCATCTTCTTATTGCTTTCAAAAATTGTGTCTTATTGCAACGAATGAAAGTTGTTATTATTTGACATGACACAAACAATAAAGACGTTTTTCGTCTAAAAACTTTAAATAGACAAGTTTACAACGAGTTCAGCAACTCAACGCTAGATGGCGCTGTAACCAATTCATTCTATTCAGAACGCTAGCACCTTTGAAATAGATGTCATATTCATATGCACTTGTAATCTCTTGTGGTGAGTACAAAAAAAAAAGTTAGAGATGTAGACATATATCGATATATTAATCTTGATGTTACGTAATTTATTCGGGTGAGCAATGTAGTAATTTGTTAACATCATACAAATGCTTAATAACGGAAAAGGTTGATTATCATTAAAATATCAATGTCAAAGAGGTATTTGTATGTTTGTATGTAGGGGGGTAATATTATTTTCATAAAATCAAGTACGCGGGCGAAGCTGCTGACAGAAGCTAACGATAAATGAAACGATAACAGATGGTGCTAAAAATATTTACTGACCTTGAAATAATACATATTTATTTAATATTTGCCATTTTGATAGTCCAATATTAATATATTTTGCCGTGATAGCTTTCATTAAGACAGTAATATGATTAGACGTAGGAAAATTCCCTAATTGGTTATCGCTTATGTTTTGGAATATTGATGACCCAATAAACTGGTGCATTATTACCGTCCGTCCGTCCGTACCGTCTTATAAAAATATTTCGGATGTCTGACATAACTTAATCACAGATTCTGATGGGCATAATAACCCCCTCTAGCCTTACCTATAATAAATCTATGTAATTATTTATTTGTTTTTCTGTTACTAAAGCACTAATGCAAATATCACACTTATGTTATCAACTGTCTTATTATATAACCAGCTATGTGAGCTATTGATTCCTTAATAAAATCAGACAAAACTATCGATACCGACGTACTTTACGGATGTGTCCCATCCCTAATCGAGTAGCGTCGAAGTTACTAGAATTTAGTTTGTGATATTCCAGATGACGACCAAGTGCATTTAGACTTTGTTTCAATGAATATAAGGTTGTTTATAGTTTGCATTGAAGTCATAACATGTGGTATTGTAATTAAAATCAATTATATTAAAAATTAACAAAGTTTAGCACTTACCAATGATACGATACACCTCTACAAGATACATTTTTTTTCTGCTTTCGTTTTTGCAGGTCGAAACCGCACAACAAGGCATAATTTCTAATATTTCGCGTATTTCTGAGACATCCAATCGCGACAAGTATCTGACGGCGAATAAGCTAAATGTTGCGCATCTGCGCTTAATGTTGACACGCGCGCGATATGTGAGGGGCACTTCCTCTAGTTTTCTTTATTCCGTGGTATGGACTATGTTGGTGATGTTGGCCAGCACTGACAATCAAACAAAAACCAACAATATTTATTTAAATAATCTTTACAAAATTCTACAATATTAAATCTTACATAGAAGCCTACTTTTAAGTATAACATACCTTTGGAGAAGACCCCTCGCATCTAAAACTAGAAACAATAATAATAATACATAAAAGAAATTCAACTTATATCTAGGAAGTTGTGTGTATGTGTGATGGTGTGTGTGTGATGGTGTGTGTGTGTGTGTAAGTGAGTGAGTATCGTGTGTGTAAGTGTGTTAGTATCGTGTATGTAAGTGTGTGAGTGTGTGTGTGTGTTTGTTAAGTGAGTGAGTGTGTGCGTGTTCGCATGATGTTTAGTAAAAGAGTTTCAATGTCGTCGTAGCTCTAGTCAGAGTCAAGTGTTGGACGAGGAGCTCATCAGTATGTATGGACTATGTTGGTGATGTTGGCCAGCACTGACAATCAAACAAAAACCAACAATATTTATTTAAATAATCTTTACAAAATTCTACAATATTAAATCTTACATAGAGGCCTACTTTTAAGTATAACATACCTGTGCTAGAAGAACCCTTTTTTTGTATGGAAAATCATCCAATGACGTCTCCCGCTCTGGGCGGATCGGAAGGGCGTGTCAGACTTTTACTGACTAAAACCCACCCGTGTTCCTTCAGTTGCCCATATGCCAGGCCCACGGTAACTCTTTTGAACAAATCTCGCGACCCTGGCATGGTATAGATACCAAGCTAATAAAAGCTTGTTTAGACACCGAGTTCTGATATTAATTGTAAAAAATTAATAGTTTTTTAACCGATTACAAAAAGGAGGAGGTTCTCAATTCGGATGTTTAGGATTAAGATTTGTATTTATTAAGGTTTTAGCCACCGACTTCCGAAATTAAAGTTATTTTTCACTTTTTAGTGTTTTTAAGAAAGTTAGTTGTTTTTTTTTTTGTAAAAAAAAAATATTTTTAAATTTTTAGTAATGGTATCTACTCCGCACTAATTTCAAACAAACAATGCATATTAATGCTATAGCAAAAATCGCGGTTGATTTGCTGGCTTTTTTTAAAGAGTTTCGGTGTCTGTCTCCGGAACTCATCATCAGATCTATATGACATTTATATGGGACCATTTCGGAATAAACCCCTTTCGAAGAAAAGAATTTTGCAAATCCGTCTATATATGACGGAGTGGTTACGTATATCTAATTTTGTAATACCTAATTTTGTTCTAACTATTTTCAAGATAACTACGATTGGTTCACATAAGTTCATAGCGCATATTGATCGACTCAACTACTGTTTAACTGACATAATGTTGATTAAACTAAAATTAATTGCACTAACGAACGAGTAATCTAATGCTTTTTTAAGATATTTGATATTTCAACTATGTATGAAATACCTAATGGACGACTCGCCTACAGTTTATTAATACTGCGCGCTGGATTGATTTCTAAAGTGGTGGGTAGTTACAATGTCAATCTCTTTTAATTGTATGTAAATAAACTATGATTCAACGATTTTTGTGTTTTCTTAACTTTAATTTAACGGATAATTCGACGATGACATGTTTTTATCATTGTATAACTATCCACTCGCAGGCAAATTGTATGATTCGTCATTTTGAGCTGAGTGACATAGGTTAGGTTAAAACTGTGACCAACCGCGTTGCTCGCAGAAATGTTCTTACCATTGTCTAATAACCCGTGTTTTCGCATTATCCCTAGGGTTTTCGCGAAAATTCGAATTAGCAAATGATCCAATCGTCATATACAAAATCACCAGTAAATCAAACACAAGACCACAGATAAATCATTAGTTTAATCGAACTTAGTTTAATTAATTGGTGAATTGTCCTTTATGGATTTCGTTCATTAGTTATTACAAAAATAGGTGAAACGATCATTAGATATTTTAAACGATAGATCTTTTGAGCGTAGTTATACTGAAAATAGTTGGAATAAACTTAGGTATTATGATACGTAACCGACGGAGTTATGGCCGAAGATACATAAAAAAGAATGTTTTCTTTTTTGACAACGTTTTTGATTTGAGCTTATTCCGTCCTCAGATGGAAACGCGAACAGCAACTAAGCGGCAACGGAGTCCCGATGCAGTCGAACCTGAACACGATCCAGGAGTGGTGCGAACTGCTCGCCGACCTCATCTGGCTCACTCGCCAACAAGTCAACAACGTAGCCCGTATCAACACTAAGACCATCGTGGAACTTCGCCAGCCGCATCTCGCTGAGATGCTGGACGAGATGAGCAAGCAGGTACGGCTTTTGTGTTCGAATTTTGTGACGTATATCAGCGTAGTTTTCGGATTTTTTGTGACGTATGTCAACGTAGTTTTCGGGTTTTTGTGTCGTATGTCAGCGTAGTTTTCGAATTTTTGTGTCGTATGTCAGCGTAGTATTCGGATTTTGTGGTCGTAAGTCAGCGTAGTTTTCGGATTTTTGTGTCGTATGTCAATGTAGTTTTCGGTGACCGTTTCCAAGAGCATCGTGGAACTGCACCAGCCAAAGCACGTAAAGCCTTTTGTTCCGGCTGTCTTTCGTAGATCTTAGACAAACGTTATGGGTCGTCAGGAACCCGAAAGTCTGACCAAGTCTAACCAAGTTCGATTCAAGTTAGGTAGTCGCTCCATTTTAAATACTGGTACTCAGCTGCGTCCGGTTAGACTGGAAGCCAACCCCAACATAGTTGGGAAAAGGCTAGACAGATGATGATACTGGACTTTCTAAATGTTTATTAAAGCCTTATTATTTCAGCTTGACTTTAGTATTCAATTTTTTTGTTGGTATATTGGCGTGTGCTAGCTGACATATGGCGAATAATGTATGTTTTGTTTTATAATATTAATTACTTACACAATATTGTATAGAATCAAGTTCTTCTAACTTAACAGACAGCTGTGCTACTGGGGAGTTTGTTCCGCCACTTCTTCTTCCCAGCTACAGCACTAGGAAGTCGTTTTGGGGGGACTGTCTTATGTAACTTTGACGTTCAAAAAGTGCTGACTCTCAGCCTAGTTTGAATAAATTACTTTTGATTTGATTTGATTTGAAAAAAACAAATGCAGGTATTGGTACTTTTATATGTAACAGATTTTCTTTATAGCTAACGAAAATTTTCATCTTTCCTTTTTACTTGTTCAACAGGTGACCGGTTTGCTGTCGACCCTGGTGACCTCTACTTTCGTGATCGAGAAGCAACCGCCACAGGTCATGAAGACCAACACACGGTAAGATAATATCTTCACAAATTTCATAAATATTAGGCTTATAATCCTAGCAGCCTGCCAGGGTCGCGAGATTTCTTCGAAAGATATACCGTGGCCCTGGCATATAGGCAACTGAAGGAACACGGGTGGGTTTTAGTCAGTAAAAGTCTGACACGCCCTCCCGCTCCGCCCAGAGCAGGATACGTCATTTGATGATTTGCCATCTAAAAAACAATGCGACGTTGCCAGCCCGCGCAAGATGGACGTTGTTAATAACCGCCCACTTTTCTGATAATAAGAAATTGTGAGAGTCCACAATTTTAACTGCTTTAATTATTTTTATTAATTAATTGTAGTTTTTTACACTATCATTTCCCTTTTTTTTTTGTAATAATCTAAATATTTATTTGTGATAGAATCCAATCCCATATATTTTAATGTTATCAAAAATTCATATAATTGTATTTTACGTTTTTTATTTTATTTTTTTGTCATTCGTCAACTGTATTGTATTTTAATAATCAATCTTTTTTTTATATACCGTAGTTATGCTACCGTAGTGGCTACAATATTGTTAATACTAAAGAGTCTGAATTATTGTTATATGTAAACATTTTATATTGTAGCTGTTTATTGTCCCATTAATAAATAAAATAAAATTTTCTGTCGTAGCTTCACGGCTACAGTCCGCCTACTGGTCGGGGGTCAACTGAACGTGTACATGACCCCGCCCAGAGTTAGCGTAAGTATTCCTATTCTACTTTCTACATTTTACTTTTATGACTTACCGTAAATTTCACACCTTACAATATCAGAAACTCAATCGTAGTACAGTCAGTACCCTGCATTACCTGACCCCTCATGCACAGAAGAAATGAGGAAGTGGGGTCAGGTAATGCAGGGAACCGACTGTACATCAGCAGCCTATAACATTCCCACTACTGGGACTGGTTCCTGAGATTAGCGCGTTCAAACAAATAAACTCTTCAGCTTTATAATATTAGTATAGATAATAATCTGTCTACGATACGGGTAGTCAGAACCCCGAAACTGAAAATCAGTCTTGCATAATCAGCTTATATTATTCTCACTGCTGGGACACAGGTCTCTCGATGAGACGGAGTGGGCCATAATCCAACCCAGTGCGGGTTGGTAGATGTCACATGTCTTCGAATTTTTCGCTCTAAGACATGCCAGTTTCCTCACGATGTTTTCCTTCACCGTTTTGAGAGCAGTGGCGATGAAATTATTTACACGAAGTAAAGCGCGTGCTTGGGTTCGAACTCACGACCTACTACTCGTAAGTCTTGGTCGTTACCACTGAGCCACTACACACATGTCACGTCTTACAACATCAGAAACCCAATCGTATTTAACCGTAATAATGATCACTTTGGTTTGGTCACACCGACATAAATAATGATTTCCCTTCCAACTATGCTTTAACTTAATACAATACTCAATATCTTTATTGCTTTACCAATAAAGAATTGAGAATTGAGACACAAGTCAGTGCCAACAACCCAATAGTAACCTTACTGCCCTGCCAGGGTCGCGAATTTGTTCGAAAGAGTTACCGTGGCCCTGGCATATGGGCAACTGAAGGAACGCGGATGGGTTTTAGTCAGTAAAAGTCTGACACGCCCTCCCGCTCCACCTAAGAGCGGGAGACGTCATTTGATGATTTCCCAACCACAAAAAAAAACATGTGTTCAGGAATGTCGCACTTTGGAAACAATCTTAACATATGGCTGACACGGCTCAATTGGTTTGGAAAATGTCAGCCATATGTGGCTGATAAGGCATTATATCTATACTAATATTATAAAGCTGAAGAGTTTGTTTGTTTGAACGCGGTAGTCTCAGGAACTATTGGTCCGAATTGAAAAATTCTTATTTGTGTTGGGTAGACTATTTATTGAGGAAGGGTATATAACATCACGCTACGATCAAAAGGAGCGGAGCAGCAACGAAAAATGGACGAAAACTAGCAGGCAATTCGATGCGACGGGAAGGGTCAGGGGAGCAAAAATTTGATGCGGACGAAGTCGTGGGCAGAAGCTAGTGTATTATACAAAATAAATTTTTAACCAGTGCGCAAATTTTAAGAAATTAAACTTAAACGAGTTATAATAACCATGCAGTTTTGTCAGCCGGCGCGGTGGCGAAGGTGAAGAACCGAGCGTAGCTACGAGTACTTACCAGCTGTTCTATCGGCCAAAATTCTAAGAAGTTCGAAGTACCTACGGTTACTGATGTATTAATATCTCGATATCACATTACGAAATATGTAGGGTGTCCACAGTTTACTGATTTAATGTCGGATATTTTTTTTTTTAAAGTATTGAAACAATAATTGAAATGTACTACTATTACTGATATTGAACAACCAAAGCAAATTTGCGCAATGGTTAAAAAACAATCCTGTATATGCTGGTACGGAACTCGTCCGACTCCTTTTTATTTATTTATTTATTTAATTAAATTTCTCGAACACAAAAAAGGTACAAAGGCGGACTTAATGCCTTAGGCATTCTCTACCAGTCTTTTTGATATTTTCTTTTAAGAAACAAGAAATATTCATAAATAAACACAATTCCACAGGTCGTGATAATATCGGAGCAACAAGCACAGTTGCTCCTGAAAAGCGAGACTCAGGCCGGTAAGGGCAAGCAGCCCGTGGAGTGCGGAGACATCCTCAACAACACCGGCACCATGGAGTACCAGCCCACCAGTCGACAGCTCAGCGTCAGCTTCCGGTGAGCTTGTACTGCTATTACTGTCATCATTTCACACACATACTTACACACACACACTCGCACGCACACACGCACACATGCCACACACACGCCACACACACGCCACACTCACACGCCACACACACACGCCACACACACACGCCACACACACACGCCACACACACACGCCACACACACACACACACACACACACACACACACACACGCCACACACACACACACCCACACCCACACACACACCCACGCCACACACACACGCCACACTCACACGCCACACACACACGCCACACACACACGCCACACACACACGCCACACACACACACACACACACACACACACACTTCTCATTATTATCTCATAAGCCTTTTTAATAAAAATATCAGAAATATCACGCAATTATATATATATACTAGCTTCTGCCCGCGACTTCGTCCGCGTCAAATATTTGCTCCCCTGACCCTTCCCGTCGCATCGCAGCCTGCCAGTTTTCGTCCATTTTTTTGTTGCTGCTCCGCTCCTTGTGATCATAGCGTGATGTTATATATCCTATAGCCTTTCTCAATAAATACGCTATCCAACTCAAAAATATTTTTTCCATTCGAATCAGTACTTCCTGAGATAAGCGCGTGCCACCCCCCATTTTAGGGAAATGGGGGGTTAGAAAGAGACAAAAAGTAGCCTATGTCACTCTCCATCCCTTCAACTATCTGCACTTAAAAAATCACGTCAAGTCGTCGCTCCGTTTTGCCGTGAAAGACGGACAAACAGACACACACTTTCCCATTTATAATATTAGTATGGATTTTGACCAACCAACAATTACACTATTCAACACTAAAAATTTATCTGACGCAGCTCGTATTGTTTCATTATGAGGATGATTAATAATAAATATCTGTAGGCATTTTATTTCGATATCACATCTGGTAGCGGAGATATTTGTTTATTTAATTTTTTAGGGACTTTCAATTTTTAAAATGCTCGCCATCAGAAAGTGAAGCTGCGTCGCAAGAAAAAACATTGCGTGTCCGTCAGTCTATAGCTAACCTGTAAAATGCCACGCGTGTGTGTTAACAGTCCCAATTTATTTTGCTATATTTGTGGCGAGTTTACGCCAGAATCGAAAGAAAAAGGCACTTTCTGACTTAATCAAGAAGTGTTATCTGGCTTATTTTGGCTGTAATGTAAGAAATTAAGATAAGTCGTGGGTTCCTAAAGTGAGCTGTTTGAGATGTTACACTTATCTGAATGGTTGGTAAAAGGGAATAATTAAAAAGTTGCCATTTGGTACGCCAATGGTATGGACTGAGCCAACGAATCATGCTGTGGATTGTTATTTTTGTCCGACACAATTAAAGGGGTTTTCTCAAAAATCAAAACGAAGTATTATCTGTGCCTTTGTGTCATCAGTAACAAAACCTCAGCCACACTCCGACGATTTACCTGGTCCTGAGCACCCAGTTCCGTTTCCGTTCCCGTTAAACATTAAATGTTTAAAGGAAACGGAAACGGGTATATCCCAAATGTGGTCCCATGTAAATTTAGAAAGAAAATTCCAACCTTAAGGGTAGGAAAACAGGGGATGATTGATGGTAATGTATAACTTCTTACAGAATAGTCCGATTTTGCAAGCAGTAATTAGTAGATTATAGCCGCAAAAAATTATAAAATAAAAACTTTTTAACAAAAAATTAAACCGCCGAAAAAACTGAAAAGCAAAAATAAATAATAAAGTCGGCGCTTTGAGTGATCTTTGTTCATTGATTGTTTGGCGCCGACTCAAAATGACTGAAAGGTTTATTATTTTTTGCTTTTTGCTTCGTACATTCATAATCAACCTGTAATGGGACTGATTATGTATGTACGTTTGATGGTATTCGTATACTATTAGATAGGTTATATCATACATCCCAATTAGCGTTTTGAGTTTTGAGATGACACAGCAAGAAACGGCATGGGCTAAATCTATACAAATAAATAATACTGAAGTGTCTGTTTGTAATTTCAAATTAACATAACATCACGCCTTGTTTCCCCGAAGGGTTAGGCAGAGGTGTACCTATAGTACACCCACATTTCGCCTGTTATGTTTAAGTCCCATGTAATAGGGGGCGAGCCTATTGCCATCCACCGGGCACTAATATCCAGACTCCGGGCTGCTACAAAGAAATTCCAGTTGGAAAAACCCAATAACACTTTGCCCGACCTGGGAATCGAACCCAGGACCACATGCTTAGCAGTAGCGCTGGCTATCACTAGACCAAATCACAAAAACAACAAATCACAAATTAACAATTTTTCACTAAATGCATATGAAAGTATATACGGTACTTATATCAAAAAAACAATTCTTAAAATGATTGTCTGTCAATCTGTCTGTTTCTCTGTTTGTGCCGGCTAATCTCCGAAACGGCTGGACCGATTTTGACGGGACTTTCACTGACAGATAGTTGATGTTATAAAGAGTAACATAGGCTAGGTCCCTGTGTGATAATTTCCGCGGGTACAGCTAGTAATTAAACAAATCAAATCAAAATATTTTTATTTCATATAAACCTACAAGGGCAACGTCAGTAGCTAGGTACACGGTTCCAAATTGTTGATTCCTATGGAGAACAGCCGGCAAGATACTCCATAGTCTAAATATGTATTACTAGCTTTTACCCGCGGCTTCGCCCGCGTGGATGTCGGAAATTATCGCAAGAGGACGTACTACCGCGTTAAGAATGTGTAGTTATTGATATGTTCTTTAATATTTTAGAACATACTTTTATTCTGTCATCAATAGTTTCCGCAGCGTATGCGACGAAAGATGTTTTATGGCATTTTTTTTACACTTTGGGTTACATTACTAAAGTTTTATTAAGGATCCCTAATCTTTTCTGGCAATGAATATAGCCTATGTTACTCAGTGTGACTGTAGCTTTCTAATGGTGACAGAATTTTTGAACACACACACACACACACACACACACACACACACACACAAACATACAAATCTTTCCTCTTTATAATATTAGTGTAGATAACGTAATACGTTTGTCCTCAGGAACATGCAACTGCGTAAGATTAAACGCGCGGAGAAGAAGGGCACGGAGAGCGTCATGGACGAGAAGCTCACTCTACTGTTCCAGTCGCAGTTCAACGTGGGGGGCGGCGAACTGGTCTTCCAAGTAAGTACCGCAGTATATTATCCACCTTCCGTGTAATACCTACGTAAATAACAGCACCATCCCATCAATTCAATTCAATTTATTTCAGGAACAATTCACATTGTGTTTGAAAACATACATAATAAAATAAAAAATAAAAAACAACAAAAGCAACGCTCATTAAAATTATAAACTAACACATTCATAGTACAATAAAATCATTAATATTATAAATTAAAAAAAAAAAACAATACAATAAAAAATTCAATGTCACATACTAATATTCCCCAGTCTCACAACCAATATAAAAAAAATAAAACGTGGATAAGTCATCGTCTATCGAATACAGACATTTCTCCAATAAGAACACTTTGAGTTTTGACTTAAATGAGCTCTTGTAAATTAAAGTTTTTAAGTCCAATGGCAACCTGTTAAAAATCCGCACTGCTTGATATCATATCAAGCAGTGCGGATATCATCTCTTCCCGTGTGTGTCGTAAAAGGCGACTAAGGGACTTACTAGAGAATGGGCAGCAGCGTTCTCTATGTATTTTACCACCATACTGCGATCGACAACCCGCCTGCCAAGCATACCAGTCTTGCCAAGGGGTATTATATTACCCAGTAACTGGGTTTTGGAGGTCAGATAGGCAGTCACTCCATGTAAAATACTGATATTCAGCTGAATCCGGTAAGTCTGGAAGATGACCCCAACATAGTTGGAAAAAGGCTACGCAAAGCATTATTATAAAAAAACTAGCTTTTGCCAGCGGCTTCGCCCGCGTGGAAGTCGGAAATTATCCCGCGGGAACATACTACCGGGATAAAAAGTAACCTATGTCCTTTCTCAGGCTCTAAACTAACTGTGTACCAAATTTCATTTAAATCGGTTCAGTAGTTTTAGCAGGAAAGCGAGACAGACAGAGTTACTTTTGCATTTATAATATTAGTGTGGATACAGTGTGGATAATAGCTTCCTACCCAATTTCATACCCTTCCGTGTGCGTAATTTTCTTTAAAAAAAAGAGATACAATGTTTTCGGTTTACGTATTAATATATAAATAAATCTACAGGTATGGACCCTATCGCTGCCCGTGGTAGTGATAGTCCACGGCAACCAGGAGCCCCACGGCTGGGCAACTGTTACGTGGGACAACGCCTTCAGCCCTGCTGGAAGAGTACCCTTCGCTGTGCCTGACAAGGTAGGTCTTGCTATGTGCTGTGGCGAAATGTACCCTGAGCATATAGGGTTCAAGTTTAAATTTGTTTACTACGTTATGTCGGGACGAGAAATGTACCCTGTGTACACTTGGTTAAAGTAGAAACTTGCTTAACACGGATGTAATAAAATTGCAGTGGGATTTTTTCGCGCAATAAATCTTCGACGTAGTGTTCAGCTCTGACAGTTGAAATTCGAACGTCTTTTGAAATTTGAAAACGTGTTCTAAGTTTCTCTCCAGCTTTAGTAATTTTTGTGTGTTGTTTTGGATGTTCGAAATTTAAAAACTGATTTGGAATGAGGTTGTCAATTTTGAATTAAGAACTCCTTTTGTCGGAATGAGAACACAAAACACTATTAATCGCAGAGAATTGAAGATTGTAATATCTTAGGACAACCAACACACCGTTATCTGATCCCAAACTAGGCAGAGCCTGTACTATGGTAACCAGACAACTGATAAACATACTTATATATTTCTAAATACATACATATTATAGATAAATTACACTCAGACACAGAACAAATGATTGAGCTCATCACACAAATATTTGTCCTGGGTGGGAATCGAAGCCACGACCTCAGTCTTAGCAGTCAGAAATGAACCCTAGGTATATAGGGTTAAAGTTTAAATTTGTTCAAAGTGGACGTGGAGGGATTTCCCTTTTTCGCGCAATAGATCTTCGACGTAGTGTCGAGCGCTGAGAGTTGAAAATTGAATGTCTTTTGAAGTTTGAAAACGTGTTCTATTTTTCGTTCAAGCTTATGTAGTTTTTATATGATAAAGTTCGAAAACTGATTTGAAATAAGGTTGTCAATTTTGTATTAAGAACTCTTTTTTGTCGGAATGAGAACACAAAACACAGTTCATAGCCGAGATTTTAAAATCGAATGTGTTGCTTCGAAGCACTAGTATGCACTCGATTTTAAACTCTCGGCGCTAAGAATTGGGTTCAAAATCCAATGCACGAAGATTTTGTTGGAATAAGAACATAAAACACTGCATCGTCGAGAGTTGAATATTTAAAAATGGAACGGTGTAATTTAGACACACTGGTATGCTCTTCGAATTTCAACTCTAGGCGGTGAGTTTGCGTTCAAAATCCAATGCACGAAGATTTTGTTGGAATAAGAATATAAAACACTGTTTATCGTCGAAATTTAAAAATCGAACAGTCTTGTTGTTTCGACGTTTTCGCAAGCATTGGATTTTGAACGCAATTCTCAACGCCTAGAGTTGAAAATCGAGTGTATACTAGTGCTTCGATCAACACATTATTCGATTTTTAAATCTTCAATTCTCGACGATGACCAGTTTTGTGTCCTTATTCCGACAAAAAAAGAGTTCGAATGCGCTAAAAAGTACCACCGAGACTTTACGTCCGTGATGTGGACTAGGTGAAATTTACAGATTTTTACGTACACGTATCAGAAGCAATCAAGTATCAACTTTACGGTTCTGTAAATAAAGTTGATTTTGGTTTTGACGTTCGACGCTGCACGAAAGATAGTGGTATCGGCCCCGACTTAAAAGATGTAGGTCGTGAATTCGAACTCGGACAGGCACTTAGTGTCTTTAATTCCATCACCACTGCTCTCAAAACGGTGAAGGAAAACATCGTGAGGAAACCGGCATGACCTAGAACCAAAAATTCGAAGACATGTGACATCTACCAACCCGCACTGGGCTCGCGTGGTAGATTACGGCCCACTCCCTCTCACAGAGGAGGCCTATGTCCCAGCAGTGGGAACATTATATGCTGATTGTATGTTTGTCTAAAGTGGAAATAACAGGTTTTCATGCACACGCGTCAAAAGCAATCAATTATCAACTTTACTGATGTGTAAATAAAATTGATTTTGGTTTCGCTGGTCGACGCTGTCTTTTCAAGTGCAGACCGAAAAATATAACACATACAAAACAAGTTCTGCGTTCAGCCAGTTTTTGTATTTTGAACCTTATTCCAACGCAGATAGTGTTCTTAATACAAAATCAACAACTTTGCTTATAATCTGTTTTTCTATTTGGAACTTTAATATTGTTGGAATAAAGTTCAAAACTCAAATATTGCTCAAGCGTTTGAGCCTGGTTGTGAAGATAAATCTTGTTTAGTAAAACACCGAAAGAGATATTATAAAAGGTAAGGCGAGGACAAAAGAACATTGAAAATATTTTGTAAAATAAAACAGAATGAGTTTTTCTTTTAAACTCGGGATCACTTTGGTAGGTGTAGCTGTCCGTTAAAAATAAAAATGTACTAGTTTCTGCCAGTGGCTTCGCCCGCGTCATCATCGTCAGCCCAAAGACGTCCACTGTTGGACATAGGCCCCCCCCAAGCTTCGCCAATTCGACCGGTTTTGTGCTTCTCGCATCCAGCTGATTCCTGCGGCCTTCACAAGGTCATCGGTCCACCTTGCAGCACGCGTCGCATGACCGCCATAGAAACGGAATTTGTCGACGAAGAGAAGACAAAATGATAGATTGTATCGTAGAAAAATTGTGTAAAACTAAAAAGAAGAGATGTTTCTATTCTTCAGTCGACAAAAATACGATGTCAAGTATGATGACTATTTTTCTGATGATATGGAAACATTTTTATAGAATTAAAATACATCAGGAACTTTATTTGTTCTTGGTAGAATAGTTATAGAATTGGTCATGCTACGCCGGCTGGAAGCCTTCCAACTCTACGTTTCGCCCGCGTATTATAATACATATAAATCTTCCTATTGAATCACTCTGTCTATTCATGAAAACCGCATTAAAATCCGTTGCGTAGTTTAAAAGATATAAACGTACAGATGCCGGAAGCGACTTTGTTTTATACTATGTAAAGTTTATGTCACAAATATTGTCCAGAAAATTTATTGTTTATTAAATTGACGAATAATGTGATGGTGTTTAAAGCCTCACTTCTCATGCACGAGAATTGAAATCAATGGTAAAATATCCGATAGAACGTTTATTTGATGCACACAAAAGACGCAACACAACATACAAAGCACGACGAAACAATAATTGAGTGGGATAACAAATTAACGAAATAGATACAAAATGACAATATACAAAGATAAAAAAACAAAGGAAGACATGATATAGTAATGATAACACTTTGTGACACAGATTAAAATTCAAAAGTAAAATAATATATTTTCTGATAACCACGCGAGAGAACGGAATAAAAATGGCAGAAATGAGCAGCAGCGTTCTCTATTCATTTTACCACCATACTGCGATCGCCAACCCGCCTGCCAAGCGTGGCGATTATGGCAAACCCCCCGAATTGCGAGTGGCCTATGTCCAGAAATGACGATGATGATGACGCGAGAGAAGCCGCGGGCAAGCTTGTTATTTTCTGCCGGGGTCGCGTGATTGTTCGAAAGAGATACCGTGACCCTGGCACATGGGCAACTGATGGAACACGGGTGGGTTTTAGTCAGTAAAAGTCTGACACGCCCTCCCGCTCCGCCCAGAGCGGGAGAAGTCATTTGATGACTTCCCATGATGAAAAAAAAAAAAAAAAAAAAAAAAACTTGTTATTTTACTCTTAAAAATATTGAACTTATTCAGACTCTAAAAACTGCTAGAGTGATCCCTATTTAAAAGAAGAACTCACTTTTCGACACGTGCTAAATCTGCCATGCAAAGTACATGCCCCTGTCTCGCACTGTCGCACGTGCTAAGTCCCTAATACCTTGCACGATCACTGCACCTAATAAACGAACTAATTGAATGTTATACGTACCGTGAATGAGAGTCGTGAGTGAACGATTTTTTATCTGTATACAATGTGTATCAAAAAAGTGTTGTCTTATTTTAGGGTGAGGTAGAAACTATTAAACTTGATTATTTTCTCCTTGGACCAACATCGCAAGGATTAAAAACCGGTACAAAATTGATTTCTATGAAGAAAAATACATAGTTATTTGTCCCATAGCAATAGGGAGATAGCTAGTGAAGACTGAGGTTTAAATTATTTCATTAAATAGTAATTGTATGGGAATAAAGTAGCTTAGAGAGTTGTACTGATGATTTTAATGATGATCATTCTATAAAAATGTTTCTACACCCAAGTGTCAAAAGTAGAAAAAAATTGATGGTCATCTTAGACTTTTTTCGATTGAAGACTAGATACACTTATTTGTTCTATTCAGTTTCAACATCTCCATGCTTAAGACAATCTGCCAGGGTCGCGAGATTTGTTCTAAAGAGATATAGACCCTGGCATATGGGCAACTGAAGGAACATGGGTGGGTTTTAGTCAGTAAAAGTCTGACACGCCCTTCCGCTCTATCAGAGCGGGAGACATTATTGGATGATTCCCACCCACAGACGGTAGAAATCTTTCTACAATCTGTCATTTTGTCTATTTCGTTGACAAAACCTGTTCATATTGAGTTCCTGTAAAAATTGTCTTATATTTGAATCTACTATACTCCATTTACTATAGCATTAGACAGAAGTTAAAAAAGGCTCTTTTAGGTGCACACTTTGCAATAAAATTACAACAAACATTATTACAGTCAAGATTGATGTGGAGTTAAATATAATCAATTTATATAACAGCTGTCACACTTAATTGTACTTATTTAATCTATCTACCTTCTCAAATTACAAGGCTTTCATTTAATCTTGTTTAGATTTTACATTCTATATTGTCGTGTCGATGTTTAAAATCTAAAAGAAGCAGGGGTGAACAGTACCGCCTACCGGGAACGTTTTTTACGTCACTATAATTCTACCAAATCTAAAAGGTTACGTATTTCCTTCATAAGTTATGGGAGCACGTGTTTTTTTATTTTGTCGGTTTATACTATCAACCATCCGTCTAATTGCGTAAATTTTCTGCAGTTGTCAATTGTATTGTCATTCACTTGGTACTTGTGAATGCTACGCCTTTTCTCGTTGCTATTGCTGAATTTTCGTGATTTTGTTTTTTTACTGTTTTTCTTTTGTTATCGTTATAATTGTTAGTTTTGTGTTGTTCATTAAGTTGGCAAAACTTTTTCTCTTCTTTAATAGTAATAAATCTCAATTTACGCTTTTGTCTCTAGAAAATGTTTTACTGTTAGTACTGTATTTTTTTAATCCCATTAAAAACATAAATGTGAAATGAGAGCCAAGTTCAATATTATGATATATGCCTTGGTTGTTGACGTCAACGACAAAAGAAGTGAGATATAAATGGGTGCCAAGTAAATTTCAGGACTGACCGTTGAGGTCAGTCCTGAAATTTATTTATAACTACATAAAATATCATTTATTCTTATAACTTACGATAATATATTGTAGCCAAAGGTCTGACTTGGCTAGTTCTCATATACGAATTATTATGTTCGATGTCTAGTTTCTACCAGCAAGCCAAATTTTCGGAAAAATAAAATAAGATCCGACAAGTAACAGGTTTAGAACTTGCGAACGTTATAATATAATTCGTATATGAAAACTAGCCAAGTCAGACCTTTGGCTACAATATATTATCCTAAGTTATAAGAATAAATTATATTTTATGTACTTATAAATAAATTTCATGACTGACCATTGAACTTGGCACCCATTTAGATCTCACTTCTTTTGTCGTTGACGTCAACAACCAAGGCATACATCATAATATTGAACTTGGCTCTCATTTCACATTTATGTTTTTGATGGGATATCATTACTTTTTGTACATACATTATTAGTAGGTACTTATTTATAACAAAATTAATACTAAATGGTTTTTGTTATGTGTTCCTAATAGAATCAATTAAGTGGAAAATTATTATAACATTTACCAGTTTCTGATTTATTCCTTTATATTCACCTAATTACCTATCTGCAAGCCAAATTTGAACTTTCTAGGTCGTCTGGAACTGGGTTAGAGTTTTGATCTATAGTCAGCCAGTGATAAAAATGACGATTTTTGGACGTTAATATCTATAAATAACTGTTTGGGATGTGTTTATGAAATTTGGAGCACATATGTATTTTGCAAGTCTCACTATATGAGCCAAATTTGACACGTTTATAGAAATAGTTTTTGAGTTAAGAGGGGGTCAAAAGTGGCTCCAAACGGTTCGTGTAATATTACACACGGTGCTGCTCGCCAGTTCTGTTACTTGAACTTGGCTTGACACGCTACCGCGTGTCTAGATCCTCTGACATTCTAAATTATTATAGTTGGTTTGTTGAAAACAATGTGATAGTTGTCTTTTCATAAACTGATTGTTACTAAAAATTGTTTCATTTCATGTACCTATCCAAGCCTTGTGACGAGTAGATCGATAGTAAATGCTTTATTGTATGCATGCCATACACTGTTACAAAAAAAGCTCACATTATTTATTTAAATTGTTTGAACTTAACTTGAAATAAAAGGTTTCGTACTCCTGCTTCTGCGAGCCTCTTTTTTCTAATGTTATAATAAACAGAGTATAGGTATCGATTTTTTTTTTTTGGGACGACTTCCTTTTTTGCGATTACAATCTTGGACCCTTGGAGGAAATTGTGCAGTTTGATAATTTACCATACCCTTCAATATGACCACACATTTCTGATACAATACTATATTTGGGCATTTTCATTTTAAATGGCGCAGGTTGTTTTTCGGTTGTCTCATGAAAACAAAATGATAAAAAAAATATTTGGAAACATTTTTGTTAAGAAAAAGCGTATGTATACTCAAGGTATTTTTATAAATTTGTAGATTTGATTTTTTGGTTCCTGATAGAACACATTTTCAATTTTATTTAAATTAATAATGTTTGGGAAATGTGTAAAATCATGATGTCCCAATGGCAGTATGCATCATGGCATTTCATTTTTTAGATTTTTTTTGTACGACAGCTAACATAGCGACAATTTAATTCCATTTTTAGATAGTTCATTTATGATTTAAATTAAGTATTTCATCTCAGTTCGTAAAAGAATATTTAATATATTAATAAAAAGCTTGTCTCACGAATTCGCGACTACCGGACATGTCCGGATAGTGACACGCTTTTTACTATTAAAATACATAAATATCGTGCAAATTCGGTTTTCATGACAACCCCGAGTACAAATGTGAAAATATGAAATGCCATTTTGAAGTCAGTCACGCAAGGTGTCCAGCTGCAGGGTGGTACGTTTTGCGGCTCTAAAATTTGGTCAAGAAAAATCTATTGAGGTTAGTAACGTTTATTTTTGTGAATATTAAGTTTGTCTTTATTTCTTTTTTAGCTGTACCTAACTTAAATACTACTGAAGCCATAAAAGTAAAATTTGATTAGTTTCTGGTAATATTGTTTGAGTATTTTAATTTAGTTTCAAAACGATCGACATTCGTCACGTCCTGTTAGCAACCGTTACTATAGGATGGACAACAAATGTTACGAAACAGACATGTAAAGCTTAGAACTCATGAATTAAACTCAACGAAATTAAATATTGAAGACAACGATTAGATCCTACTAATATTTTTAATTTCGGTTAATATGTTTAAATATTTGTAACTCTATCCCACAAAAGCTGTTCGGATTTGGATGAAATTTGGCACATAGATATTTTATTACATAAATTATTAACACATAGGATACGTTTTAGGAAAGTCTGATTTAACGTGGGCAAAGCTGTGGGGCGGAAAGCTAGTTGAAAAATAATTTATCTATCAACATTTTTTTTTCTTAACTTTACAGGTAGTGGTGAAATCACTTTTCAAAATGGTGATATACTTTGACATAGATAAATTTTTGGAAAAGAAAGATTTTCATACTTGTTTAATCGACAATCTTGACTGGCCCTGGCAGTCGACTCATTTAATATTAGCAGAACGCTGTCATGGCTGTGGAAGTGTTAATATTTTTCGTAATTTGCCATTGCATTTTGTTAATCCTATGACTAAAGAAGATATTAAATTATTGTTAGAAAGTACTTTCTTCTGGTGTGATTCATGCAACTTGTTTACTGTATATGATCATTACCCATTAGACGAATGTTATTATTGTACCTAATGAATAAGTAATTACTCGTTTCCATAATAATTTTATTGTGATCGTTGATTTCAATTTTGGTCATTATTCGACGTAAAAGGCGTTGCATTTAATTGATTTTTTAAGCAGTTTTTGTATTATGGCTGTAGCCAACTAGGTACTTAATGTTTACCTAAATAACAGTTATAACGGAAATTAATTTCAATATTTATAGATAAAATGGCGTTAACATCTGCTGAAAGAGCCGAGAGGTACCGATATAAATTAAAAAAACAACCCGAAGAAGGCTGAAGAAGTTAGAAAAAAACAGTTAGCGCTAATGAAAGACAAAAGAAAGAAGGTATCTGAAATGAATGAAGAGGAAAAGATTAGTCATCGTAATAAATGGAAAATAGATAAAAGAAATCAAAGAGCTGGTAAATCAAAAAAAAGTTCAGATTGACGAAACACCGAAAAAAGAAACCTCTGTCACCTCATGTCTCAAAAAGCGGCGGATGTTAAGGCGCCTTATCCATCAAATTCAGGAAAAGCTGGATAAGATTTCTCAGCTAACCAGGCAACTTAACACACAAAGAAAACGCTATTATAGAAAACAGCTGAAATCTACCAAGATGATCTAAAAACAACAAATAATTATTGATAAATATAAAGCTAGAGAAGAGTATTTAGAATGTACACTGTGAAAGACATATGACAATTGTGAGAAAAGGGTTGAAAATGAAGTCTTGAAACGAATAAAGAGCGTCATAGATTTTGGTCTGATCGGACAAGCAGATTTCCTGGAATGTGAAACAGATACTATAATTATTCCTCTTGAAACAACTAAAACTTCCAGTCCAACCATTGAGTTAATAGAATTGACACAATCTGCCGAAAATATGCCACCATTACCTCTATGTCTTCAGGCTCTAAGTGATGATCCAATTTTGTCATCTACTCTAGAAAATTAAGAGGACAGTGACAGTATTATTGATGATAAAGATAGGGGCTGTAATAAAGAAAATGAGCCTAATGAGATTAAAAAGCAGTTAAAAAGAAAATCAAAAGAAAAAATCAGTAACTCTACTTGGCAAGCTATGCACAAGCAGGTTTTGAAATGCACTGCGTGTGATAGTAAATCGGGACAGTTAGCTAAATGTATAATGTGTAAGTTATGGTATTGCTCGACATGTTCAGGTGGCCAGATAACAATAGATCCCATTTGTGATATTTGTGGAAACGATTATATGATGCCTTGATTACTAATGTCCAAAAATAGGGAATAGGGATAAATTAGTAATGAAGAAAAAATGTAAAAGACTGAGGAACGTATAAGCCTAGTTTTTGCAAAACTAAACTAGATTTTGCAGATTTAAACATCCCTACAAAACGTAATTAAAATCGGTTAAGGTTTAGAAAACCTAGAGGGTAAAACAGTTTTCTAAACCTTTTTTCTAAACTTTTCTCCGTTTATATGAAAACCTGTAACAGGATGGAACACACGTTTTAAGTGAATTGTAACTGACATTTCAATGAAGGGGTGCATCATCCTGTTCACAGAATATTTACCCAAATATAAAGTAGATAGGGTTTCTTTGTGATTAATTGTTTAACAGTGTTTCAAATTATATACATTTATAAATAAGATATTTTACTAGTACCAGTGATTTGCCAAAAATATTTTTACAACAGTAGAACTAAGAGTAATAAACTTAAGGGGATGCACCAAGGTGGGCCGCGAAATTCAAAATTTCTTAATTTTTTTGCAATTTGCAGTTTAGAATCGAGTTGTATTGTAATTACTTAGGCGCGATAGTAACGAATATGTATTTACATAATTATAATTATTAAAGTCATTAACATATATCTTCAAGTAAGCATTATCCACAAAATGTTCTTATTTATTGAAAACATGACATTTACGGATTATACTAACTTTGAGTACTATGTTGATAGTTTTAATGACTGTATTGGTGTAAATACATATTTGTTACGCATCGCGTCTAAGTTTTTATGATCATGGAGCAGATAATGAGCTGCAAATTGCTAAAATGGCAAGAATATTTGAATTTTGCGGGCCAAGGCGATGCTTCTACTTTAACTGATAAGCAATTTTGACTGTTTTTTTTATAAGTTAGAAATTAGACCGATTAAGTTATTACTTTATTAGTTTAAGTTTGAATTTTATTTCATTAAAATTTTATAATAAAGGTAACATGGTGGTTATGTTGATTGATTATTAGTTTGTAAGTTAATTAGTTGTTAAACGATGATTAAGATACTCGATGTACCAAATAAATATTTTTTAGCACTTTAACAAAATGTTTTATTAAAATACATATTTAATACCTATGCATCTCTATTTAATTTATGTAGATGTAGGTATATTTATACATACATACACATCTCATTGGAAGAACTAACATTTTATATGATTTTAACCTCACAGTGAACACTATTCTTAATAATTCTGTTTCGTCATGTCGCATGTCCATTTAGTCACTGTCCCAAAATATTTTTGCCTTATTTATTTAAAAAATCTTTAAATATTATGGGAAATATTATTATTAGAATATTATAAATTAACTTAAATAAAACTACATTAAGATTATATTCCAAATTTTTCGTTCCTTGACTGATCAAATAAGTTACACGAAAAATAAAACTTGCATTTGGACAATATGTTACGATACTGACCATATTATTGAAGTTTTAAATAAAAATATATATCCAATGACCAAGTATTAATATTTGATTTCATTAGTTGATGATAAAAACTTATTATGAGCGTTTTTATCATTCTATTTCCAGTAGTTGAATTTTTATCGCGATTTGATTTTTGTTACTAAAAAGACATTTTTAACCCGATCTACTTTAAAAAAATAATTTTATAAAATAAAATAAACATTTCTGCACGGATTTTTTACATTAAATCACAAAAATGATACTTTTTATACAATAATTCAAAGTTTGAAGTCCTAAAACAATAGTAAGTTTTTTAATGCTGTTTATTATAACCTGCGCCATTTAAAATGAAAATGCCCATTTGTGTAAGGGGGCTACACATATTTGGTTCGGCAAGATTCGATGGTGGCAAAATCGATATAGATAGGTAGGTAATGTTCGGGAAAAACCGCCCTGTTTCGCTGAAAATGTGAGTTGTGTGCTGAGTCGACCCTTGTATCCGCGGCGTCACATCAAACTATACATTTCCAATATAAGTTGACTTCTCATTGTACGGAAAGCCTATACAATGCGAGGTCAGCTAAAACTCGAAATGTACAGCTTCATATGTAGCTGTGTGTACATGATTAACACCTTCGGCGCCCGTGTATCATTTTTGCACACACTTGTTTATACAATGTGTATCAAAAATGATACACATGGCCATGGAGAAATGAGAACACACGAAACTAATTGGTAGACCAGTGTATCATTTTTGATACACAGTCTGAAAAACCTGAAAAAGAGAAGAAAAAAGGAATATTGAAGCTTAAAACACATATACACACTTAATATAATACAAAAAAGTGTTATTCTAGAGATTATTCATGGCGCCGAAGGTGTTAAGGGAGGTTAGATGACGAACTAAATTTTCCGATCGACACGAAACAAAAATGTGTAGTAATTGCTTCGAGTCAGCTTTGTTGTTCTAAAATAACTCCAAAACCGAGTGTGCCGACCCGAACATGTGTGTAACCCCCCTTAAAAAGGTGAAGGAAAAACTTTCTAAGACCGGCTTGCTCCACAAATCACAAAATTTTAAAACATCTTTTTGTTTCTGTTAATGGTTTGAAAGTGACAGAGACAGAATCACCCCCTTGAAAGTGTCGGATTAATTTGGAACTGTGCACACGTATCAAGGACCCGATGACAATACAATAATTTCATAAACTTGTGTCATTATCCTGGCCAGGATCTCAAGGAAAGCAAAACAAAATTAAAAGAAAAACCCGCTTTTGTAGCTAGCCAAACAAAAATAATGGAAAAAAGCGTGGGGTGCTTTTTAGGGTATTTATAATTGATATCAAGCACCACACGCTTTTTTTCCATTATTTTCTACTTTTCTTTTTTTTTATACTTTTCTTTTTACTTTTAGCTTTGGTTTTCTAAGAAAGCGTGGTTATTAGTTTTCAACCGACGAAAAAAAACGGAGGAGGTTATCAATTCGACGCGTATATTTTTTTTTGTTTTTTTTTTTTATGTATGACCATGCATAACTTTTCACATAGTAGTCCGATTGTGAAAATTCTTTTTTTATTGGAAAGGATATACTCCTAAGGTGGTCCTATATAAATTTGGAAAACAAAATCGAACGCTAAGGGTCGGAAAACAGGGGATGATTGATTGTTCACTCACTGATTTTAATGTATAACCACACAACTTTATACAGAGTAGTCCGATTTTGATAATTCTTTTTTTATTGGATAGGGTATGCCTTGCCATGTATTATGAGTATTAAAGCCACAAAAAAATATAAAATAAAAACTTTTTAACAAAAAATTAAACCGCCGAAAAAACTGAAAAGCAAAAAATAATAAACCTTAAAATTTTGAGTCGGCGCTGAAAAATCAATGAACACTCATACTCATCACTCAAAGCGCCGACTCATAATTAATTTTTTGTTAAAAAGTTTTTAAAACACATCATCTGCCTAGCCTTTTCCCAACTATGTTCGGGTCGGCTTTCAGTCTAACCGGATGCAGCTGAGTACCAGTATTTTATATGGAGGGACTGCCTATCTGACCTCCACAACATAGTTACGGGGTAATACGATACCCCTTGGTAAGACTGGTTGTCAGACTTTCGGGCTTCTGATGACCCGTAACGACAGTCTAAGATCTACGAAAGACAGCTGGGGCCCAATGGCTTAACGTGCTTTCCGAGGCACGGAAGGGTCATTCTTTATTATGAGTAAATACTACAATAAACAAACGGCAAAAAAAAATATATAAATACCAAAGATCTTAGTTTTACTGAAAAATAATAGTACGTAGTGATTTGTGGTGCAAGCGAGTCTTAGCCTAGAAGCGCTCGGGCGGTAATATCACGTGACGATTTTTTCCGCACACTGGAATTTCGAACTATTCCGATCTGTCACCCTGTTTTGTCCCCTTAGGGGGACAGTACGAGAAAAAAAAGTTTGATCTACTCTGTTAGCAATGAGGGGACAGTTCTAACTTTATTCACTCCTAACTGTCCCCCTATTAGTGGATAGTTGCTAATAGAGAAACAGATCAAACTTTTTTCCTTTCTGTCCCCAAATCATGGTGACAAATCGGAATAATTCGGAATTTCAACTTCCGAGTTCAGCCGAACGTTTAGAATCCTACAGAGCACAACATAGTTGGATTTTTAACTGTCAGCCCAAAGCGGAAAGTAGAAAATTGAGTACGCCCGTGCGAAGAGTGTGACAGGTTCAGTCCGCGCATAAAGGTACCAGTAGGGAGGTATTCAGTTAAGGCTGGATGTAGAATATAGAAGAGTCCCTTTATTATGATGATTACAAAAAAATATATTTTTCCTAATACTTTTTTTGTAACACACATCCAAAGTTGAAATTCAGAAAAAACTAGTTTCGAGAAAATGGAGTTTGAAATTTCCCGCTGAACTCTCTCTCAATTGGTGATTCCCCCATTCTAGGCAATTCCTGGCTAACGTCCTACACATTATATGCATCAATGTATCACTAACATAACCGATACCGTACTGTCAATTTACTAATAGTATTAAAGTTCAAAAACTTAACATAATGATTTAAAAAAAAAAAAACCCAAATTTTGAAAGACATACCGACATAAAAAAAAGACCTACCGACATCTGGTACCTTTTTACTAAACAATACCTTTAAAAAAAAAATGTGCTTAGAAATGTTGTCTGTAGATGTTAATTGTATCAAATTGTAGCTGTTGTGTTGTAGAACAATTTTACAAAAACGCAAATAACTCGGAAACTAAATGCCGATATCTGGTACCTTTATGCGCGCAACACCACATTTGTTACGTATTTGTATTTGTCTATTAAAATTGTGTTGTTTAACCTTATTCCCTACTTCCCGGATGCAGACGCCACTACATTTGATCCGGGTGAGTGCTTAAGGCTGGCCTTTAGGGCGGGAACGGAATTATGAGAAATAGACTTTAAAAAAAGCTATTCAGACGTGACGTTTTGTTTTTTGGAGTTTACTCCTTAAGAATCGATGTTCATATATAAGCCCGGGGTATGAAAATGTATGGAGAGTAAAATCAAACTTTCTCCGTTACGTTACGTTATGTTTACTAATCTATACAAGATAAGTTTTTTACCAGTGCGCAAATTTTAACAAATTAAACTTAAACGAGTTATAACCATTCAATTTTTATTTTGATATATCTTAGTACAAAAAAAATTAAGTTATCGTTAACGAAAGATGTTTATTTTGAAACTGGTTTTTATGGTAACTTGCGGCCGGCGCCGGCGCGGCGGCGAAGGTGAATGACCTAGCGTAGCTACAAGTACCTATCAGCTGTTCGATCGATAAAAATTCTAAGAAGTTCAAAGTGCTTACGCCGGCGCGCGGTTACTGGCCTATTCCTATTGTCGATATCATATTACAAAGTATGTAGGGTGTCCACAGTTTACTGATTTAAGGTCAGATCAAAATTAAAAAAAGTATTGAAAAAATTGTTGAAATGTGTTCTAGTACTGGTACTGAACGAGCAAAAAGAATTTGCGCACTAGTTAAAAAAAATCCTGTATATTTTATAATCGTTCGTAAGGAGTAAACTCTAGTTGTACGTCGAAGCTAACACACAATTGTTTGCATGTTTTGGCATTACAAATGTATATACACATACTTTAAGCTTGAGGCATTTTGTACCAGACAACCTTAGGGTGATGCAGTTAGTTACCGTGGCCCTGGCATAGGCAACTAAAGAAACACGGGTGGGTTTTATTTAGTAAAAGTTTGACACGCCCTCCCGCTCCGCCCAGAGTAAAAGAAGTCATTTGATGGCGTCCCACTCAAAAAAAAAATAATGCTCATGCAGTTACAAACATTGATAGGTTTAATCATAAAATTGGATAGATACATTGATAGGTTTAATCATAAAATTGGATAGATACATTGATAGGTTTAATCATAAAATTGGATAGATACATTGATAGGTTTAATCATAAAATTGGATAGATACATTGATAGGTTTAATCATAAAATTGGATAGATACATTGATAGGTTTAATCATAAAATTGGATAGATACATACATAAACTCACGCTTTTTCCCATGGTAGACAGAAACTACAAAACACCACCTGTTACTATCCTTACATAATACTTTTGCCTCGTTTACGTTCATACATCTGGTCATACATACGCGCCGGTTACCAGTACTACGCACCTGACCTTTCTGAAGAACATCACCAATAAGGTCACTATATGTTCTCCTAGGGCGTCCCTTTCCGGCATGTCTAGTCACATCTGCCTTGTAAATCCCTTTTGTTTATTGCACGCTTTATGCTTAGCTTTACCTGTTTCATGCCAATCCAGTCCGTCCCTTGCTGCCCCTACCAGCGATGCCGTAAGCCGAGGTCCTTACCCCACAGGGGGTGCCTTTAGCGAGTAGTCGCTCTAGTTTTAAGTTTCTAAGCCCTGGCTGGAGGCCAATTATTAAGGTCAAGTCCAGTTAAGCAGCCGACAACCGCATTGGTTGACCCATGAAATATAATTCCAAAAAAAGCTTCACCTGTATCTATTTATGTATGTAACGATTTCTTTGAACGTGATTTTCACCCACTTCAAAACGTTAGATCAAATTGGAATTCGGCATAGTTATCAAGGACAGATGACAATACAATAAGTTAATAACTTTGTCCCATTAAACTGAGCAGGATCTTCAGGATAAGCGATTTTTTAATATAATTTTTTTCCGGAGAGAGCGCTCGCATTATGGCTACCACATCAAAGAAGGGGCGCACAGGGGTCTCTTTCCCGGCTATTCTAACAAAAAAAAACCACTTCAAGGTCAAACGAATGTAATAGTAAAAACAAAAAATAATAGCAAAAAAACACGCTTTAACGCAGTATAAAAAAATCTATACTAATATTATAAAGAGGAAAGACTTGATTGTTTGTATTGAACAGGCTTCGAAACTACTGGGCCGAATTGAAAAAATATTTTTGTGTTGGGTAGCCTATTTATTGAGGAAGGCTATAGGCTATATAACATCACGCTACGATCAATTCGATGCACGGGAAAGGTCGAACGAAGTCGCGGGCAGAAGCTAGTTTTCAATAAATTTAAAATAAGAATAGAGTGAATATTTCGTAATTCTTCCAAAGTTTATCGTAAAAAAAGCGTGAGGCATAAAAAAAAACAGCCAATTAATAAACGACTTTTAATTTCGACAGGGGGGAGCTTGTGGCTAAGAACAGCCACACAATCTATAGATCAGGTTAAGGTACACTTGCCGCACTTAGATAGTGGATGGATGACCATCTTTACATACCAAGACCCCTCCGTGTTTCGGAAAGCTCGTTAAACCGTTGGCTGTCATTTGTGGATATCTGACTGTCGTTACGGGTCGTCAGGAGCCCGATAGACAACCAGTATTACCCAGTAACTGGGTTGTGAAGGCCAAATAGACGGTTTTTTTTGGATGGGAAGTCATCAATTGGCTTCTCCCGCTCTGGGCGGAGGGTGTGTCAAACTTTTACTGACTAAAACCCACCCGTGTTCCTACAGTTGCCCATGTGCCAGGGTCACGGTGTCTCTTTCGAACAATCTCGCGAGCCTGGTAGGCATCGGTCCTAGCAGACCCCTTCAGTTCTGCTGACATCTCTTTGAGGCGCGCGTGGAACACTACGCGCCGTTGACTCGCGCCTGGTCCTTACCGGGCGGCGAGCTACCCATTGCTCGCCGCCCGCAAGCTCGCGCCTACGGTGGCCGGGAGTCCGCTATCGACTCCCGACGCCCGGGGGGTCTCCTCCTGCGGCGGCTAGGGACGTGAGGGCGCAGAGACTGCCACTCCCTCACGCACCCCGCCTCCTCCTTCGAAATAGACAGTCGCTCTATATAAAATACTGGTATGCAGCTGCATCCGGTTAGAATCGAATCAAATCAAATCAAAATATTTTTATTTCACATAAACCTACATGGGCACTTATGAAATGTCAGAAGCTAGGTGCACGGTTCCAATTTGTTGATTCCTATGGAGAAGAGCCGGCAAGAAACTACATGGTTACTCTTTGAATGGAAGCCGACCCCAACATAGTTGGGAAAATGCTAGGCAGCAGTGGCGAAGGCACCATATAACACGATTCCTACCGGCTTGCCTTCGGGGATTCGCATTGGTAACTCTATCACTATTAAAAATACAATAGTATGTAAATAGTGGCTACTATTGTCAATAAATATAGTTACACTACGGGTATTTAATTCACCATAACATTCAAACAACAAAAAAGGTTATTTATACCTTTGTATTACAACAAAAGAGAAATGTTCTAAATTAACCCGGCGCCAAAACGTCATAATCGGGAACTAAAAATTCATACAACAGCGATCCCGTAATGATGTCACTTTAGGTCACGTGGCACCGCTTGATATGTACGAGAGCAAGCCGCTGTACAACGGGTTATGACAGAGACAGGTATAGAAAAATGCGTCAGCGAGAACGAGATAGAGGAATATTGCATATTTTATTCGGTTTTCAGCTGTTCAATTTAATTGTATTTAATTCATTACATTCCTATATTAATTTTAGAATGATAGTAAGTATTCTTTATTGATGAGTCAGTAAGTTAAGGCCGACTTCGCTTCGGCTTCTCTTTTAGAAAAATTTACGCCTCGCCGCTGCAAGGCAGGTGGTGATGATGTGTCCGTTTTGTAATATCAAAAAGCAGCTTTTTACTTAATGCATATTCGTTTATATGGTACTTATAATATGTAGAAGAAATGTTATTTTTTTTTTTTGCAATTTTAGTCTGCATGTTTGTTTGTCCCGGCTAATCTCCGAAACGGCTGCTCTGATTTTGATGGCACATTCTTTGTCAGATAGGTCGTGTCCATGGATGCATCTTGTAAAAATTAAATTGAATTTGATGTATAACATAAAAACTTTTTACAAAAAAGAAACCGACTTCCTTAAAAACACTACAAAGTGAAAAATAACTTTAATTTCGGAAGTCGGTGTCTTAGCATCTGTATTTAAGTTTTTTGCCGCCGACTTCCGAAATTAAAGTTACTTTTCACGGTCGAATTGAGAAACCTCCTAATTTTTTTGGAGCTGGTTAAAAACACGTCGAATTGTCTCATAACTTCGGTTTCCGCTCTAAAGTCTTGTATGAAGAACTCACTCTAAATTTTCATTGTCCCAAGGTGACCTGGGGTCAACTCGCTGAGACCCTGCGCATCAAGTTCTGTTCGGCTACGGGCGGTGATCTATCTGAGGATAACTTGAGGTTCTTGGCTGAAAAGATCTTCAGGTAAGTTGCTCTAGTTTTAAGCTGTTTCAGGGTCCCAGGAACGTGGAAAATCTGGAAGGATTCTGATGAGCTTTGTGTGAAAATTATAGCTAGTCAAGTGACTGGTTTTATGACACTTATAGATTTATTTATTTTATTCAGGCGCTAGGCGGTTTGAAATCTATTGAAGAAATGAAAGACAGTTTGTGTTATACACATAAGAGCTTATCCATATAAATATTGAGTAACTAACTTAAATATTTCCCTAATACAATAGAATACGAAACGATACAGGGTCGCAGGGAAACCCTTTGTGCATAAAGGTTTCGTCGATAAAAAAAATAACACTACACCTTACAGCTCACAAATACACCTATAGCTCAACAACTCACACAGAGCTCTATCGGTTTTTGGACGTATGCTATATGTTATATGAAGTATATGCGCTGTCCCCAGAACCTGTCTGCCTCTCAACACTATACACTAAACCCTACAGCTCACAAATGTACAGCTCAACAACTCACACAGAGCTCCTATCGGCATTTGGACGTATGCTATATGTAATATGAAGTATTTACGCTGCGCTGTCCCCAGAACCTGACTGCCTCTCAACACAGTACAGTAGACTTTATAACTCACAAATCTACAGCTCAACCACTTACACAGAGCTCCTCGGCTTTTGGACGTATGCTATATGTAATATGAAGTATTTGTGCTGTCCCCAGGACCTGCCTATCTTTCAACACTTTCCACTAGACCTTACTGCTCACAAATCTACAGCTCAACAACTCACACAGAGCTCCTATCGGCTTTTGGACGTATGCTATATGTAATGTGAAGTATATGCGCTGTCCCCAGGACTTGCCTGCCTCTCAACACTATACACTAGAACATACAGCTCACAAATACACCTATAGCTCAACAACTCACACAGAGCTCCTATCGGCTTTTGGACGTATGCTATATGTAATATGAAGTATATGCCCTGTCCCCATGACCTGTCTGCCTCTCAATAGTACACTAAACCTTATAGCTCAACAATATGCTTCAGCTCAACAACACACAGAGCTCCTATCGGCTTTTGGACGTATGCTATATGTAATATGAAGTATATGCGCTGTCCCCAGGACCTGCCTGCCTCTCAACACTATGGAGCTCAACGCTATGCCTGTGTCCTGGACACAGTTCTGTAAGGATGCCCTCCCGGAGAGGAACTTCACGTTTTGGGAGTGGTTCTACATGGTTGTCAAGGTGACCAGGGACTATCTGAGGACGCTGTGGTGCGATCAGTAAGTTTTTTTTTTTATTTACATCCCAAAATGGGAACAGATAACCAGTAACTAATTTTAAATAATTATATATTCATTTATACACGTTAATCAGGCCTTGGTTCAAAGTTTGAGCAGAAGTGTACACCCACATTTCACCTGTTATGTTTAAGTCCCATGTAATAGGGGGCGAGCCTATTGCCATCAACCGGGCACGGATCCAGAATCCGGGCTGCTTCTGACAAATTCCTGATAGATAAACCCCAAAACCACTTGCTCGACTAGAAAATGGAACCCAGGACCTCATACTTACTACTAGCGCTTGCAACCACTATACCAAAAGGGCAGAGTTATATGTCGCAGATGCAAACAGATTAGCATTCAAGCGCTCTGTGTTGGCGTGCGCCATGATGTTTTCTTATCAATCTGTGTGCACGATCGACACAAGCGCTATCTCCAGAGGGAAAGAACTCGAAAATAAACGAACACTTCCGTTATATACATCATTGACACTGATAGCTACGACATTGACAACTCTGAAGTCATCTATCGAGCGCAAAGTGCCAATACCTTTAATTTTACTCATAGCGAAAAAAGTTTTATTTCCTAAAAACATTAAAATGAATACCACTTCTAAAGAGACAAAGAATAAAAGAAAGCTGAAGTTTTGACAAAATTGTAATACGTTTTACAATAGTTTAGTAGGTATTTGCTTAGAAGGGCTATACATGCTTAATAAAATGTAAGATAGGAGGTATTGGTTTTTAATTTAAACAGTATTGTGCGCATTATTATCTCCAGCATATAAATCCATACTAATATTATAAATGCAAAAGTAACCCTGTCTTTCTGTCTCGCTTTCGTGCTAAAACTACTGAACCGATTTAAATGAAATTTGGTACATAGATAATTTAGAGCCTGAGAAAGGACATAGGCTACTTTTTATATATAGGCGAAGCCGCTGGCAAAAGCTAGTAATTTATAATGAACTAGCTTTTGCCAGCGGCTTCGCCCGCTTGGAAGTCGGAAATTATCCCGCGGGAACATACTACCGGGATAAAAAGTAGCCTATGTCCTTTCTCAGGCTCTAAACTATCTGTGTACCAAATTTCATTTAAATCGGTTCAGCATTTTAGCGAGACAAACAGACAGACAGAGTTACTTTTGCATTTATAATATTAAAGTATGGAATTATGGATTTATCGCGTTATTTTATGTGTATTTATATGTGTTGTATATTCCAGCTTGATCATGGGCTTCATACAAAAGAAGCAGGCGGAAGAGATGCTATCCAAGTGTCCTTCGGGCACATTTTTGCTTCGTTTCTCTGATTCTGAGCTCGGAGGCATCACCATTGCTTGGGTTGGCGGTAAGTGATAATTTTTAGAGTGACCGATTTTTAGACGAACTGATTTTAGAGTGGATGATTCTAAAGAGTTTATGTGTCATTCGAACCTCCAATAATTCCAAACTTATACTCCTTAAAATATTATTGAACACTAATATAATGGCCACGCCTTTAATTAAAAACGACAAATAATTCCTATTTCAAATAATTAAAAGCATTTACTTCATAGCGACACAGTCCCATAGAAAATACCTCAACTTAAACGTATTACGTTTATTGTGAATGAAATTGTGGGTCGTAATAATAATTAATAATAGTCAAGTAACCGCAATCAATTTGAATAAAAAATAATTTATTCAAAGTAGGCTGTTAGTAAAACATACGACTGTTTAATAAAATGCTCGCCTTTCACCACTTCCTAGTACTTTAGCTGGGAAGAAAAAGTGCCGCAACAAATCAACCGTGTGTGTGCAGATGTGAATGTAGCATGCATATTTTCTATGGATCTATAACACTTAAAAAAAAAATAATATGTGAACTTTTACCATAGTAACTGAATATGGTGATAATAATATCACCATAAAAATAACCCCCATATTAAATTATTATGAAATGAAAATCAGTATTTTTTTAAACGCAATGTCAAGTTTTATAACATCATTTTGTTTACATTTCGTTTCTTGTTGTTTTGTTCATTTTTTGCGTCTGGGTGTAATTTATCTATAATATGTATGTTTTTAGAAATATATAATTATAAAGTTGTCTGGTTGCCATAGTACAGGCTCTGCCTACTTTGGGATCAGATAACGGTGTGTCGGTTGTCTTAAAATATTTTTTTTTTATTATTATTGAATCACCTCCTCTTCCAGAGGGTAACGAGGTGTTCAGCCTTCAGCCGTTCACGTCCCGCGACCTGATGCTCCGTTCCCTCGCGGACCGCGTGCTGGACCTCACCCAGCTGCAGTTCCTGTACCCAAACATCGCTAAAGACGACGTCTTCTCCAAGTACTACACTAAACCCGGTGAGTTGTTTGAGGAATCTGAAATCGTTGAGAGTAGGGCAGTGGCCCCTTTATTTTCTGTTTGTTTTTGGGTGGGAAATCATCAAACCCTTCCGCTCTGGTGGAGCGGGAGGGTGTGTCAGACTTTTACTGAATAAAACCCACCCGTGTTCCTTCTGTTGCTTATATGCCAAGGCCACGGTATCTCTTTCGAACAAATCTGTGACCTTGGCAGGATGATTGTAAACCCTAGCGTAGTCATTTTTCGACGGTCGGTCATCAAACAAAAAATTAAGAGGCCATACATGAGAGAGCAGTGGTAACCCAATGGCAACGACTGCGACTTAGGAAAAGTAGGTCGTGAGTTCGAACCCAAGCAGGTGCTTTACTTTGTGTAAGTTATTTCATCATCACTGCTCTCAAAAAGGTGAAGGAAAACATCGTGAGAAAACATATGTCTTAGAACCAAAAAATTGAAGACATGTGACATCTACCAACCCGCACTGGGCCCGCGTGGTAGATTACGGTCCACTCCCTCTCACCGAGAGGAGGCCTGTGTCCCAGCAGTGGGAACATTATAGGCCGCTGATGATGACACGAGATTTTGTCCATCTTTATTAAATCTTCAATTCTTGTGAACAGAGAACGAGATGCTAAAGAACGGATACGTGAAGCCCGTGTTGGTGACGACCCTCCCGCCCTACATGTCCTCATCTCCAGCCTACGCACACTCTCCCGACTCTCACCGCAATACGCCCAGCGTTCAGAGCAGGTTAGTCACGTTTTAGACTCAAAAAATCACTCACTCTAAAGTTTAGAGCAGGTTATAGACTCAAAAATCACTCGCTCTAAAATTTAGAGTTTGTGATTTTTTGTCACAGAGTGATAGGTAATGCTCTAAGGTTTTCTAGAAGAGCGATGACCGCAAATAGCGTCTGTAATTTACCGGCAAATGACGTCATTGAAACCTTATCTCTCTGCAACAAAGAATCACAAACTCTAAATTTTCATTTTGATCTACAAAACGTTACTTAGCAGGTATTTCGGCCAAGGCATGTTCCTGTTTCTATCTTAGTAAAATAGACAGTTGTGATAGACAGAAGAGAAGAAAAACATGATTATTCTACACGGTCAAGATGCACATAATGCAATAAAAAACAGCTGAAACGATTTTTGATAAAACATGTATAAAACCCTCCGCTAGGAGACCTCGCATGGTAAAGGATTTCCGTACAATGAGTTTCGTTCCGTATACTGGAAACATATGGCTTGATTTGTCGCTGTCCGTACGTGCCAAGTAACGTTTATAGATCTCAGCCTATGTAGCAAAAATTTCCTAGTCAATAATTGGTAGTTTTGTTTTTTTTTTTTTTTTTGTTATTTTATTATTTATAATTTTTATTTTTTCTCTTCCCCTAGGTACATGATTGATTTTTGAAAGTTATTTTTATTTTTATTTTTTTGGAAGCCGAACTGAAGTGAAATATAATTAGTATTAATAATTTTAGTTTGTTCGTTTTAATTTTAATAGTCACATCCTGTTTTTTTATATATTAATTTTTAAGTTTTTACTGCTTTTTATTTGTAACGAAAATTTTAAGGTCAACAATTTTTTTTTTTTCTTAGTAATTATTTTTATTGTAGTCTAGGAATAATTTTATTTATAATTGCACGCTATATCTTTTATACGTTTTCTGACTTGTAGGGAGCTTGGCCCATGTTCGAAAGTAAATAAATCTATTTTATAACATTAAAAAAAAATACTAAAATATATTTGGTGCTAAAAATTTTTCGTTTGACAATTTGGAAACTAGGCAAGGCCTCCTATCAGTCACTCTTTTCTAAAGCCTTTATAAAATGAGGCTAAAATTTTTACTTAATTCATTCGTTTGTCAGGCTTACAGCTCTGGGCAATCCCTCGCGTCTATTCAACGAGTTAACATTCTTTAAAATTAGGAATTATTAACTAGATCTCACTTAGCCCTGGGTTGTCGGGCGATTTTTTTTACCGCTCTTGGTGGAGCGGGAGGGCGTGTCAGACTTTTACTGACTAAAACCCACCCTTGGTCCTTCAGTTGCCTCGGTTGGCCACGGTAACTCTTTCGAACAAATCTCGCGACCTTGGCATAACTTTTGACACGTGTCGAAAATAAATTGCGCGAAAAAAATCGCCCGTACTTTCCCCTTAATTGCATAACATATTTATCAATTATGATCTGTATCGTTGCTAAATCCGTTAATAACGCAGTAAATGCAAAATACAAGATGCAGTTTTGAACCTGCAAAACATTTCAGGAGGTTGTTATGAGACTCGTAAATAATCATATAACAATAAGATACCAAGTCAAAATCAATAATACTTTTTATTCTAGATTTTTAAATTTTATTGTTTTTCAGAATAACTCTCTCTCTTCAAAAAAACTATGAAAGAAATGTCGGCTGCGTTTGTTTGTGTGTGTGAAAGCGCAGTTTAAGGGCACGTACAGACTGGCCGCGTTTTAAAAAAGGGAGTTCACACTTACCGATTTGCGTAAATAAGAATAAAATGACAAAAAAAAATACCTGCCCGTTTTATTGTTGATTCGGGTCGAGAATCACTAACATAATTACCTCCTAAAATGTTTTGCAGATCCAAAACTGCACCTTGTATAAGGTATTTCTAGTTCTAGTGTGTTATGTAATTACTCCACTAGACTTAATTGATAAAAACTTGTGGCTAGCAGCAGGAACGTTAAGCTAAGTTCTAACCTTTATATATATCACGTTTTCTCTTTTTTAGCTGCGGCACCACGATCCTCCAACTGTAATCGGATACATTTTGTAATAGTTTATTTAAATACCATGACTCTGAAGTTTTTCATTCTTAGGTTAGGTGCAATATCAAAATTAATGTGTAAAAAAATTGGCGATTTTTATTTTATTTTGGATCTCAAGTTTAGGCATATTTGGTGTTGTTATTTTAATATGTATTTTTTTGTGATTGAGAAAAAAAAATCTCAAACAACAACAACATAACAAACAACAACAACATATAATAACAACAACAACAACAAACAACAACAACAAGAACATACAATATCCAATACAATACAACAACCTCCACACACAACATACATATAATATCCTTGTAAGGCCCAACGTACAACGTATTGAACAAAGTGACATGAAGCATTCCGGCCCAAACTTAAAAACTAAATCTTCTCCTAAACGCCTAATTTACTTTTAAATAAACACGAAATATCGACTTAAAAGTAGTTGTATTAAATTCCTTTCTAACTAAAAGTACCCAGAAAGTTAAGTTGTTCTTAAAGAAAACTAGTTGAATGTGCTTGGGCCAGGCGCGGTCGCAGCCTATGATTTTGGGGGGGGTCACCATGAGTACTGAAGAATATTTTTAGGAAGGTACATCTACTCGTTGGTCTAGTAGTCGAAAGCGCTACTGATGAGCATGAGGTCCCAGGTTCGATTCTCAGGTCGGGAGTATTATTGGGTTTTTCAGGCAAATCGTTCAGAGTCTCGACAGCATGGCTGACTTTGGGGGGGGGGGTCATGACCCCTAGAACCCCCCCTCTCGGACCGCGCCTGGCTTGGGCCGGTACCATTTTAGAGGATATTGTTCATTGTATTGTACATTGGGTGTTTTAACTCATCATGGGAAACTTAGCTTGAGCCTTACGAGGATATGGCAAAAAGTTGAGAAAAATATATATATTTGCCTAGTCATAAACTCGCGCCAGAAAAGTCACCAGATGTATGAACTTAAACGAAGCAAAAGGAATATGTATGAGCAGGTGGCATTCTGTAGTTTCTGCCTACCCCTATGGGGGAGGCGTGAGCTTATGTGTCTATGTATTTATAATAAAAAAACGGGTATATACCACATAAGTTTGACTTAAATTGAGATCCAAAATCACTTTAAAGGTGCATCCAAACACGCACCAGAATGTCCAAATAAAATTGGCAAGGAAAAAACCAGTATTATAAATTCGATATAGTTTATAGTTTCTACGGTATTCGCATTTATTTTTAATTATTATTAATATAAGTGTTTCGTGTATAACAGTATTCTTTCGAACCGACTTCGGAAAACGAGGTTATTTTATTGATAAGTTTAATTGGCGATATCTGTAATAATTTATGTCGGTCTTATTGCTTAAGATTTTTCTTCCAAAATTGTAGCGAACTAAATATGTAATAATTAATTTTTCGATATTTCTTTGTGATTAACGGCATTTTATAGTATTTTGCGGCTTAAATACACATAAGATAAAAAAAATGTGTTTAAATAAATAAAATTAGGTATTTCCTCAAAAACAGTATTTAGCAAATTAAATGAGTAAAATACAAAAACTACAGTGGTAAGATTATTAAATTATTATTTTGTCTCTAGCATCTTCAAACGATTGAGAGGAACAAAACGATGTTTCAGATTCGTTTGATTACAACATTAAATAATTTAAATATACTTTCGGTATACTTAATAAAAACATATCACATGTTTTCCACCAAATTGACAAAAAACGATTCAGGGTTCTTTATACGAATTTACAACAAAAAAAAACTTTTCACACAAAAATCTCACCCTAACGCAATTAAAAAAAAATCATAATCATAATATGTAGTTGATTTGCTAAAGAGAAATAGGTATATAAAAAAGGTGTTTATAAAATTTGATTTAGATGTGAAAAAAAAATTACACGCGGATACAAATCAAGCTACACATTTCCAGTATAAGCTGACATCTCATTGTACGAAAATCCTAAACAATGCGAGTTCAGCTAAAACTGGAAATGTCATTGCTTGACCTGTAGCCGTGTGTACAACATGTTTGGAAGGTAAACATACAGTTCATTTCAACTGATTGATATTCAAGATTTAAAGAAATATAGAAATAGGTCGGCTGAATTCAAATAAACTAAAATCGTCAAAAATGTCAGTTAATTTAGTATTTGAGAAAAGAAAATGGAACGTTATAAAATTATGCAACTTAACACAGCGTTTTCTTTTTTAATATTTCAATTTGCAAAAGAGAACGCACACGCGGCATTGTCGTAAGCCGACCCCGTCTCAAAAACCTAAACCTTTATCGAAATAATATATCTTTTTTATATTTATTAAATATATAAAATGTTGAGGGTAATTTTTATCGTTAAATATTAGTGAAATGACCCTATTTATATTTCATAACTAAATAAAAATTTACTTACCTATTGGCAATTATTAAATCATATTTGAATATTTATATATTATATATTATTGAATATTGGCATTTTATTATTATTGTTACATGGAGTGCAATTAAAAATTGTCTATAAAATTATATGAAGCCAGAATGTATCTCTATGTTTGAAAGATAGCACATGACCCACTCAACCCCCCCCCCCCCCCCTCATATGGTTCATGCACCAAACACCCTGTATATTAAAATTAACAAGCACAATTAAATAAATTAACAACGGTTGACAGTAAATAAATGAAAAACTCATACTCTAGCAAAAGCATAGTAACGGTAAAAATGTTATACATTTTTCGGTGCAGCTCTCATCTCGTCAAGATTGCAGAGTGTAATGGGGACTCGTTCAAAAACTGTAGTGACAAAAAATGTAGCAACAAGAATACTTGCCCTAAAAAAGAAAAATTAAGCACACAAAAAATCATATCTCAATAAAAAAATAAATATTACTTAGTTGAAAATAATAAAAAATATTTATTTACAATAAAAAGAAAGCATCATCGCTAAGTAATGCCGTCCTTCTCTAAGTATTGTTTTCAAAATTCTAGTTCTGTATTTGAAAATATATTCTCTAAAAGCGACTGATATTTCCTAAAAAAAAACCATCTTCTATTTTTGATTTTGGGGACTGATCAACATATTTCGTTTGACTACGAAAATACAGCGTGTATAAGAAAGGGGCGAATATAAAAGGGTGTGATACAGACCACCATACTCGTACTGATAAACTCTTTCCATGGGACCTCGCGATAAAATAATTAACTGTTCCATACAAAATTAGGCTACATTTCAAACAGGCACATTGTTTTAATTATTTCACCACCACTGCTCTCAAAACGGTGAAGGAAAACATCTTGAGGAAACCGGCGGCATCGCCGTAACATGTTAACTGCCATGGTTAAAATCAGAAAAAGTCAAAAATGTACTTAGTATTATTTCACTTTAGATTATTTATTCCATATTATTCCATAAATACATTATTTATTCCATAAATACATTATTTATTCTAAAATTATGGCCGCCAGGCAGTAACGACACGTTCAGATTTGGTATGTTGTCGGTCATATAGTCCGACAAGGCCTGAATGTAACAAAAAGTGTCGGACACATAGTCCGACCAGGCAGTTAACGTGTTAAATAAAACATTTGAAGATATGTGACGTCATCATCGTAGATTATGGCCCGCTCGTGCTCATAGAGAGGAAGGAGGCTTGTGTTCCAGCCGTGATTATGCATTCAAAAATTAAACACCTACTCAGCCCAAATGTACAGACGCCAACACATCAAGCTACTACAATCTGTCAGATTTCTTTGATAGATTTTCGACTTTATTTCTAGAGCATTAGGTTCAAGGTTCATTGGGAAAAATTGACAGTTTCGGGTAGCTTGACCTGGTGGCGTCTTTACATATATGGGTCTGATACTTTTATGGCGATTACGACGTTGGTAGGATGGAGAATTTTTTTCAGTTTGATGTGGTTGGTTACCACACCTCGACATATTTCTGTAACAAGCACTATAGTAAAAATTGTGTTTGTTTTTTTTTTATAGCTTTATAGAAATTTGTTGATCAGTCACCGAGGTAGATTATTAACTATATTAAATATATTTATTTAAAAAATAAATCCTAAACTAATATGGGTCCATGAAATTGCATTTTATAATTTTCCTCTTTTTATTTAATAAATAATTTCTTTTGAAATTTATTTGTAAGTTTAGCTTTATATTGTTTTAATTAATTACGTATTTTTGTGCGGAACGTGGTAAATATATTTATATTTGTTTGTTATATTTTTACCACATTTGCCCCAATAAAAACTAAGTTAATTTTAGGTCTCGATAATTTTACTTAATCATTCTTATTTTGATTCACTCAAAATACTGCTCATGATAAAGTTAAAAAGAAAAAATAAATAAAACAAAAAAAACTTTGTGATTTATTTTTATTAGTAATTTTTTTTTTGTATAAATTCGGTGCTAATTTTCTTAAATTAATTTTTATATTTTATTCTTATTTTAAGTACAGTTTTATAAAACATGACAATTTTAATTAAGTTTTAAATAAGTCCTCTTTTTTTGTTGGAACTCGAAGCACAGATGATTGAAAATTCACTTATACACAAATTAAAAAGATCAGTAAATAGTCTATCACAGGTATGCTCTGTCTGTAGTTATACAAAAACTACAAATCCGATTTTTTTTTGGAATCGAAGAACTAGACAAAATCAATGTCAAATCAAGATTCAACCAATATTGTATATCTGTTATACTGTGTCTGTGTACACATTAGTATTATTTAAAATGTCCCGCGTAAACCAGTCTCTGCTGAGATTTGGCGCCCTAGTCGAAATTTGGCCTGGAGGATTTTTATTTAACAACAAAAATAAGACAATGTTTTACAGTTACTTTCTTAGAGATACAACGATGGATTTTAATCGAATAAAGTTTGCGCGTTTTTTCAAACTGACAGCTGTCACTTAAACGTCAAGCAACCAAATAAACGAATAGGCTAGATATATTGAATGTTGTAATTTTAAGTATTAAAATCGGTCAATTATTGATACAAAATTGGAAATGTACGCCGATGTGCTGAAGGAATTTTTGACAAAAAATTACCGAAATTTTCGTACATATTAAGTTTTGACCAAAATTACTAGAAAAAAAATTTTTTTTTTTTGTTGGAAAATCCTTCGGAGAAACACGTTGGCTTGTTAATTTTCTGATCGATTGGTTAAATAGTTAATAAAATTAACGAATTTATGTGAAAAATATCTTACATGGATGTGACTATTATCTCTAGTTAGATGTAATTTGATAGAAAAAATCAATAAAAAAATTGTCGGCTCCACACATATCTTTATAATAAAATATCGCTCAAATTATCTCCTTAGCATTTCGACTTCCCTATAATTAAAAAAAAAAACATTTCAAAGTCGCATTAAATTAAAGGCCTTAAGATTGGCGCAATCGTGTCAAAAATGGTCGCTTTGTTTCATTTTGACACATGTGACATACATTTTTGTATGCTGCTATGTAAACGTCATCCGGGATATGATACTTCACTTTCTTCAGTACGTATTGAACTGAGGATAAACCCTGGGAAACTAAATATGTGTGGGGCTAGGCATCCCAGCTTTGGTTAGTCAAAACTTCCAACAAACAAAAGTCCCAAAAGGTTTTGTCTAAAATAGCTTCTACAGTGTGTTTATGAAAAGTGTGGGTCATATTTAAAAGTGTCTGAACAAAATTATTTTTTCGCTATTACAATGTTGGCCCCAAAAAACTGTTCAATTTGATCATCTGTAAATTAGACCATAGCTTTCTGATACACGCTATATTTATTTATCTTATTTATATTTTTATTGAAAAACAAAATTATTCTTTTTTCGAAATTTTAATCAGTATAACGTCAGTTTAGAGCAATTGGTTTTATTGCTAAAAATTTGATGCGAAGTTTTGATGTACCAAAGCAATTTTTATCTTTACATGGCGATGTTACGATGTTGGACGCATGTATGTATGTTTTGAATTTATGTATTTGTAATATTATATGTGACGAAAAATAATATGAGATTTTTATTTTACTTATTGAGAGAAAATGTCTTAGATCACGTTAAAAAAATGAAAGTCAAATTATTACTCAATGTTTCTTCTGAAAACGAATCATTTAAAGACATTTTTTCTTAATAGCAAACCCATCGCGAAAATGCAACACAGACGGTCGTTTTTTGTTTTTTGTTTTATTACTTTTTTAAATAATTAAAATATTTTATTTTACCGTACCATAGACTACAACTGCGTCTATCTTGTCTGTGCTGCCTTTTTGGCGACGGTTGTAGGTTTTATTTATTTTTATTTTTTAACGACCGTCTTCATTTAATAACGTGTTGCATTTTCTCTTTCTTTCCCGATTACCTGATTGGTGGATGCTGAACAACAAAATACACTTAAAAACAAACATTAACCATCACGAAAAAAAACTTTTACCTCAATCACCATTGAAAAATAATCACCACTCGACAATCCCCGATCCACAATAACCGCCACAGCTACTTCAGTGCGGCCACACCCGCACAAACTGACAGTTTCATGGACAGTGAACTGTTCGAGCAGATTCGTGCCTTCGAGCCGGATGGAATGGACGAGTTTGACATCTATAGTAACATGAGCATGAAGTAAGGTGAGTTGTACGTTGATCATCATTTGACAATGGTGATTAAGAACATTTTTAAAATCAATAGTCATTCTTTGTATGAATTAAGCTGAGAAATCAGCACTTTTTGAACGTCACAATTACATAAGTCTCCCAAAAGCCAATCTTTCACCACTTCCTAGTACTTTAGCTGGAAAGAAAAAGTGGCGCAACAAACTGTCCAGCAGCACAGCTGTCTGATACGTTATAAGATCTTGTAGGTAAACAATAGTATTAGAAATTATTAATCAATAAGATCCATGTCGGAATGTAATTTAATCTACAGAATATAAGTAGTAGACAAGTCACTGCATAAAATATTTTTAGAGCAGGATGATTAGATTCAGTAGTATGAGTAAACAAGACATATTTTTGTCTCTATCTCTTTAGTGTATGCAAACTTTTTGTTTGACCTTAGATGTTAGTCAACAACTGAGGCCCAACAAAGCGGCCTATTGATTGATATTTTATTAGTCAAAACCTGACACCCTTGCAAACTGCAAAAAAATGTAAGATAAAAGGCGTCGCTTTCAAAAGCTGTCATAGTTGTGTATAGTGGCAGTGAAGACTGGAACGCGGTTAATTGTTTTTAATATTTGGTTTTTTGTTTGTTTTTTTACAGATGACGAAAATTAAAAAACGAAAATTTTACCTTTTTTTTAGTTATTAAGAATAGCTACCTATACACGAGTCAATTTTTTAAATATATTATTTTAATTGGTACTCCTTACGATTTCAGTTCAGATATGTGCCATAGGGTTAATGTTATGGGATTAATATCATATTGTATATTAAATAAATGTATGACGCTGTTTATAATTTAGTTGGTTAATTTTCACAGACGATGGGTAACGAGTAACGATATCTAATCAAAACATTAAAATTATGTCTTCTTATGAAAAAGTAGATAAAATTATGTCTCCACATGGTACGATCCTTACATAAGTACTCCATTTGTTTCGTTATTTTTTTAATGTGTATTGACATCACACCATGTGTATAGATATTACATTGTGTATAGATGTCACACAGTGTGTATGGATATCACAGTGTATAGATATCACACACTGTATATAGAAGTCACATAGTGTGTATAGACGTCACAGACTGTGTATAGATATCACAGTGTGTATAGATGTCACATTGTTTATAAATAACACTAGACTTGTTATACAATATTGTAGAGTGAAGTCCGGATGGGCCATCAAAGTCACAGTATTTTTTTTTTATATTTAAATTCAAGAGTTGGTTGTAGAAATTGGAAAAACTGGAAGTGAATAAAATTATTGTAGATGCAGAGGTCATTACAGGATAGGAGAGTCTCCAATGAATACGTTAGTATTAAAAAAAAAACGATATTATGCTTATGCTGAATACATTATGCATTTATTATTATATATGACAAATGACTGGCTTCGGTCGTGGCTCAGTCCCAGTCCAGTGCGTTGTGCAGTGCAAGGGAGACGCAAAGTGTAATGTAATATTGTGCTACCAAATATTAAAAATCTGAACATAGTTTCTACGAAACTGTGGACTAATGGCAAGCCTTTTTGGTGGGTAGGAAATCATCTCAAAATCAAAATCAAAAGTCATTTATTCAAACTAGGCAGTCAGCACTTTTTGAACGTCAAAGACGTCGTCTAATGACTTCTCCCGCTCAAGGGTGGAGCAGAAGGGCGTGTCAGACTTTTACTGACTAAAACCCACCCGTGTTCCTTCAGTTGCCTGTGCCAGGGCTACGGTAACTCTTTCGAACAAATATCGCGACCCTGGCAGGACTAATGGCAAGCCTAGATGTCACATCTGTGAAATTTCGCCAACTTATTAAAAACTAACGTTATATATACATTTTAAAAGTTCGTACCTTTTTATTAATTACATTATAGAAACTTTTAAAATTCAACGTTTTAAATAAATACTTACCAATAGTTTTAATTTTATATTTTTATTGAAACATTATTATGTTCTATCAATATAGATTTTTTTTTTTTTTATTGAAATCAATGTCTTCGATTTTTTTAAGTTTTTTTTTTCTTTGTATAAAAGTATGCATTTGTACACATTTTTAGATTCTGTTAAGCTTTGGTTTCCTAAGGAAGCGGTTTCGTCATATAACGGTCGGCATGATAATCTGTAATTTTCACCAGTATTTGTTTTTTAGTCTTCGTTGTCTCACTCTCTACTTCCATATTTCGCGAGCCTGCTACTTCCAGTTTTGACGGAACCTATCCAGCTCGTCCCGCCATCTCTTACGTGGTCTGCCGCGACCCCGCCTCACTGTCTCAAGACACCTATTCTATGCTATTCGCGCCCACAGTTATTGCGACATGCAGCAGCCATATCCTACCCAGTCCCATTTAAGTTGGGCAGCTTTTTGAACCACGTCAGCTATCTTTGTATCGGAGCGATCCGTTAATTTAACGCCTAGTATATTGCCCTCCATTGCTTGTGGGCAGACCTTGAGTTTTCTTTCTCCCAACTTCTGCCAGGAATGTTTTTCACGTGCCTCCTCAAATCAGCCCTCACGGTACCGCGCCATCTCGTCTCCGCTTTCTGCCTTCCACCTTTAGGCAACATTTTTTTTTTTTGATGGGAAATCATCAAAACCCTTCTCCCGCTCTGGGCGGAGCGGGAGAGCGTGTGAGACTTTTACTGACTAAAACCCACCCGTGTTCCTTCAGTTACCCATATGCCATGATATCTCGTTTGAACAATCTTGCGACCCTGGCAGGTTCAGACACCCATTGTGTGGATACTTTTCCCCAGCGGTCATCTTGCAATATAAGTGTTGCGGCCCGCCCAATCCCAAGCACGAAGGTCAGCTCAAATGAGCTTGGCAGCCTTCTTGCCTACGTCTATCTCTATCATATCCGTTTTGGAACGCAGCTTGGTCTTCCCAATTTCGTCCTGTTTTTACATAAGTCCATAAACTCATGCCTTTTACCCATAGGGGTAGGCACAAACTACGAAACGTCACCTGACACGATCGTTACATTCTCCTATTGCCTCCTCCTGCTTTTTTTTTACACCCAGTATGCTGCGAACCATTCGCCCTTTGGCAAACTTCAAAGCGGGTAGGATACCCATTTGACATTTAGGTGTCAAAAAGCCATTATTATTTGGACAGCTGTTATTACCAATGTCCGCGTCTTAGGGAACCAAAATGTAATGGATATAAAATCGCTTTTACATTATAAGTAGAAACAAGATTAATGGTTATTTTGTAATAAACATTTATTTTTATTATTATAAGGACTTAAATGCAATTTTAATTATTTTACTTGTTTAAAGCTTAACAAAGGTGTCATGAATACAGTGCCATTTACTCGTACACATTTGAAACATAATATACGTTTTATTTTAAATGATATTTTTGAATGATCTAGCGAAACTTCATAAATCTATATGTTAATACGTGAAGCGAAAACTTTGGATCCCTTTTTACGAAAATTGGGCGGACGGAGGAGTATGGCACACTTATAGTTTATACAGAGAAGAAGTGACGAATGCTAATATTTTTTTTTTTAATTATGCGTAAAAATACATTATTTTCAATAAATAACACGTTTCACACACTACTATTCATTACCGTGTATTCATTATGGTCGAATGTTGACGACTGGGCGACCACTAGTTAAATGAAATTGTTAATTCTGTAAATACAATTTCGAAATTACTTTAACACATCCATCGATCACTAATAAAGAACTAGATACACAATCAGCGGCAAAAAATGGCCTCACCAAATGAGCACCCACTTGAACATTTGGGTGCTCATTTGATTTAGTAGCATTCGAACGCTCGGAAGGTAAACATGCCTCAGTGCTCGTTTAAAAACTGTAAAAATCACACATCTCGGACGCTAAAAAAGGACGGAGTTTCATATTTTCGGTAAGTATTAATATTATCATTAAATAATTGTTATCACTGTATTATAAATGCTGCTATTTTGGCAAGAAATCATCGAAAATCATTTTTTTTAAATTAAGTCGTATTAAAGAGCAGGAGTTATAAAGCGTCTCAATTGTAAAAACTCTTACGAAATCTATTAATCATACTATCGCATGCCCACTTAAAATGTTCGGGTTATGTGCGTTGGTTTTGTTCCAATTGTAGAGACGCTATTGTGTTTATTCTTTTTTTATTAAAGAATGTTTTTTTTGTTTGGTGAGAAAATTTTACTAACTGTTTCTGTCAATATCATAGTAATATTTTATAGTTTTGATTTTAACTAAGTGCATATCATAAAATTAAAGATATGAGTTTTTTTAAGCTTTCCTCGAGATCCAGTGAGGTGTGGAGAATGGATTTCGGTAATAGCACGTCAACGATCCGAAGAATTCTTCAAGCCGACCCAAGGAAGCGTTGTATGCTCGAAGCATTTTTTAGAAAGTGATGATGACAAAACAGCTGTACCTCAAATAGTAAGTGAAATTTTAATAAATTGGGTTTAGTTATTTGTATAGTACCTAGATTAATTATTATTAATGTATTTTGTTTGTAGGAAGCAAATGAACATGACCAAGACGAGTCTTCCTCTGATAAAAAAACTATAGAACAATGTAGCTTGCAACCACAAGTAAGTAGTTATAAATATAACAATAATATTTTAATTTGTTTACAGTTATATATTGTGTTTTGACCAATTCAAACTCCAATTCTTAATGAATTTCACGGGGATTGAGGAAAACGTTAATATTAATTTGTCTTTTTTGTTTTGTTTTTACATACTATTTTTTAGTTATTTAAAATATGGTATGCCGTACATAGGTATAAAAAATATATATTTTATCTCATGATTTATTACAGTTGTATTATTTCAGATAAATATTGAACCAAGAGTTGCTGAAGTTATCAAAAGCCCAACTTCATCATTAAGCATTGGCTCAATTCTGGATACGCCTAAAAAAATTGTTCTGAAAAAGGAACTTTTTGCTTGCAAAATCTTATAAAAGTTAAAAACAACAAAATATCTAATTTACGGAGAAGAAATACTAGACTAAAGAAAAAATACAATAATTTGAAAGATGTTTTGTCTATATTAAATAAACGTCAAACAGTAGATCAATCACTACTTCATGACTTATCTAAACATATAGAAGTTACAGACACATTTAATGCTATGTATTTAAAGAATATAAAAGGCAGAAAAAGGCCATTTTCTCAATATCCACCAGCTGCCAGAAAATTCGCCATCACACTGCATTTCTATTCGCCAGCTGCGTATAAGTACATACGAAAAATGTTTGACACTTGCCTACCTCATCCGAATACTTTATGCAACTGGTACAGAAGTATAAATGCAGAACCTGGTTTTACAGGAGAAGCGTTTGACAGACTGAAAGAAAAAACAGCTAAAGCAAAAAAGGAAGTAATAGGTGCTATAATTGCAGACGAAATGTCAATACGACAACAGAAAATATGGACGGGTAAACGTTATGAGGGTTTAATTGACATGGGACTTGGCAACACAGACGACACAAATGACATTGCCAGTCAAGTATATGTTATTATGTTAGTGGGGGTAAATGAATCATTTAAAATACCTTTAGCATATTTTTTTATTTCAAGTCTGACAGATGAAGTTAAGGCCAATTTACTTAAAATTGCTTTAGAAAAATGTCATTCAGTTGGTGTAAAAGTGATATCGTTGACTTTTGATGGGTGTAAAACAAATATTTCTTGTATGAGAATCCTCGGGTGTAACATTGAAGATTGTTTGAAAATGAAAACTCATTACAAACACCCTTCAGGCAACTACGAAGTGGTTGTGTTTCTAGATGCATGCCACATGATTAAACTTATGCGTAACACCTTTGAGTCCAAAAAGATAATCAAGGATGCCAATCAGAAACTTGTAAGATGGAATCTCATAAGTCGTCTTCATCATTTACAGGAAGAAAAGGGATTACATCTTGCCAACAAATTATCTCACCGCCATGTAGCATTTAGAAATGAAATAATGAAAGTGAAATTAGCTACGCAACTTTTGAGTCGAAGTGTGGCTAGAGCTATCGAATTTTGTGAAAAGCATCTACATCTTACCGATTTTAAAGAGTCTAGTGCAACAGTTGACTTCATTTTAATTTTAAATAATAATTTTGACATATTAAATACTAGGAATCTAAATGGTCACGGATACCAAAAACCACTAAGTGCTAGTAACGCTGAACAAATAATGCCATATTTAGTGAAAGCTAAAGAATATTTAATATCTTTATGTGTTGATATCCGACGGAAAAAAACTATAAAAAGAAAAAACGAAACGAGAGTGGTTTACACTTCGGGAATTATTCCGTTATGGAAATGCCAAGCCAATACAGGTGTGATCGGACTTTTAGTCTGCATTGAAAGCTTGACATATTTATTCAGGACTCTGGTTGAATCTGGTACCCTTTCTTTTCTTCTAACCTATAAATTTAGACAAGATCATGTAGAATTATTTTTCGGTCATTTACGAAGTCATGGCGGTCATAACAATAACCCTAATGCAGTGCAGCTAAAGTCCGCTTATAAAAAAATGCTAATGCATTTAGAGTTAAATAGCAAGTTCACGGGAAATGCTATACCGCTAGAAAATATTCCAATTTTAAGTGGTAACAATACAATTTCCAATCTTAATGTAACTTCAATAGGATATCGCGCAGAAAATGAAATAGAAATAATAAATTCCAGTAATAACTTAGAAGACACACATATTAGAGAAAACTGTGACATATTATCGTTGGAGCTCAGTGAATCCGAATGTAGATCCGAATATGTCGACCAAATCGTGGGATATATAGCTGGAAACGTGGTACGCCATTTAGTAAAAATTATGAAATGTGACGCATGTGTAAAGTTTATTAGCTCAGGATAGGCTATATTTTCACAAACTAATTGACGTGCGAAACTTGGGGGGACTGTTCTATTCATCTTTAGATGTATTTCTTGTTTGCAAAAAAACAGGAGTTGCAATAAGGCACTACACGTGTACTGACAAGAAAAAGAATTTAAATATTTCACAAATTTGTAGCAAGGTATTATCATCATTTTTAGGTGTCGACATATTTTCCTCCAAATGTCACGACAATAATCATAGAATTATTACAATAAAATCTATTATCGAACGATACCTTAAAATAAGATTGCATTACATAGCAAAAAAAGATACGGAAAAAAATAAAAACCAATCGAAAAGACGATTATATAATAAACTCATTTTATTTCAAGGAAATTAAAAGCGTTTATTCAGAAAGTGGATAACGTCGCAAATAACTGTCAAATATTTCGCTATTCGGCAGCGTTCGGGAAGCTACGCGGTATACTCTCGTCCCAATTACCGCAGTGTCTCAAGACAAAAGTCGTTGACCAGTGTGTGTTGCCAGTGATGACATATGGTACTGAGACGTGGTCGCTCACAATGGGCCACATAAGAAGGCTCAAAGTCACCCAAAGAGCAATGGAGAGGGCTATGCTTGGAGTTTCCCTACGTGATCGAATCAGAAATGATGAGATCCGTAGGAAAACCAAAGTTACCGACATAGCCCGAAGAATTGTCAAACTTAAGTGGCAGTGGGCAGGGCACATTGCTCGCAGAACAGATGGCCGATGGGGTCGGAAGGTTCTGGAGTGGCGACCGCGTACTGGAAGACTTTGCGTTGGAAGGCCTCCCACAAGATGGACCGATGACCTGGTGAAGGCCGCAGGAATGCGTTGGATGCGAGAAGCACAGAACAGGTCGAGGAAGCGGTGCTTGGGGGAGGCTTATGTCCAGCAGTGGACGTCTTTCGGCTGAAATGATGATGATGATGATGATGATTTCGCTATTTTGAATATTTCGGCAATATATTCTTATTTCTATATACTGTATAGAAATAAGAAATCTGGGTAACTAAAGACCTAAAATATTAATTTTAAATTCAATAATAATATCCTAACACCGAATATTTCGTTTTGGATGTAAAAATAGTTATTGGAAATTTTCCAAATGGCTTTTTACACCTAAAACGGTTACAACATCAAATTCAGTGTTATAATTGTAATTCATTATTAATATTCTAAGTCATTTGTTAGCGATATTTCATTTTTCTATTGTCAAATTAATCAAAAACAGGTAAATTGTGACCGCTAATTGCGACGTAAGTTTAATAGTTTATTAGTTTTAAGTCTGTAAGTTTAATAATAAGATCAAAATAAGTATTACAAAAGAATAAGAAGATAAAGAATAAATAAATAATTATGACTCTTACTATTCGTTTCATTAATAAATTGATGTGGTGCCCTATCCAAAAACATTTTACATTCAGGTAAATTATAATCATTATTCTTAAACACCATAGAATATTATCAAATATGCTTTAATACGTAGGTACTCAATTTTTTAAACTACATTATCCTTGTCGAAATTAAAAAAGGCCATATATTATTCCAGTACATATAAAAAAATATATAAAAAATATTGGACAGTTCGACTCCACTCATTCCTTGTCATAGCGGAGAGCCTAGATCGTAAAACTTTATTATTATTTATTGGCACTTTTTAATTCGAACTTTAAGACATGCTTGTAAGGTTGAATTTGTTTTGATGTATGTGAACAATGAGTTTCAGTCGTAAAAATTAATTGCTTTTTGTATATAGCTTTGTGAAATAAACTTTAAGCATTGCGTTTAAGGTTGAATTTACATTAATGTATATTTATTTCAACTACCATTACAAGTGCGTAATTTGATGACAGTTTTAGGCGAACTTTTGCTCGGGATTGTGTATCTAGTTCTTTATTAGTGATCGATGAACACATCATATTAAAAAAAGAAACTAGAGGGGCTTGTGGCTAAGTAATTACACCCGCACGGATCGATCGATCAGGTTAAGCTACGCTTGCTACGGTTGGTTTGTGGATGGGTGACCATCTTGACATACACCTTACGTTAAGCCGTTGGTCCCAACTGTCATTTCTGGATCTTTGATAGTCGTTACGGGTCGTCAGACGACCGAAAGACTGACAACCGGTCTTATCAGGGCCGTACCCGTATTACCCAGCAACTGGGTTGTGGTTAGGGATGTTATGGATATGTAATTTCGGATACGGATTGGTTACGGATGTAGGAATGATTATTATATCGGATACGGATATGAAATTATTTCGGATTATCCGTTAGTTTCGGATAATTTCGGTTACGGATATTAAACTTTTAAGGAATTTCAAAAGTAAAATACAAATAGCTAATAAAATGGTTTTATTTGTATGTCACTATTTGGTGGGAATTACAATCACTCTGTGAGTAATTATTACAGCTATTTAAAATAAAAATGATTATAAATATACAAGATTATTTTTAGTATATGCGAAACCTGAATATAGTTTGTTCAGAATCAGTAACTGAATCGATTCCAATAATTTTTACACCATGTTATATTTTGTACCAAAAATATTTAATTACGCTTCCAAGTCGCGGGCCTTAGTGTTTTGTTTCGATTTTAAAATTATCATGTCTTTCTCGTATTCAAACGTCCATTACACGGAGATGGTACGTACACTAGCTGTTTGTGGTGATCTGCATATGTTTTTGCGTGGACAACCAGGTAACTTATCAAGCTTATAACTTTGTGATTATTAATGATAGTTTTGAAATTTTTTTCATAGATTCTTTACATAAAAATACTAGACCCGTGTTTCGGGTTTCGCATAAACAAAAATTAATGTTGTATATTGAGTGTTATCTAATCTACCTAAAATAAAAATGTAATAACAAATCCGATATTATCCGAAACTTTTATTTCGGATTCGGTTACGGTTACGGATAAATTTTTATATCGGATATCCGATAGTTTCGGTTACGGTTACGGAGCTCCCTAACATCCCTGGTTGTGGAGGTCAGATAGGCAGTCGTTCCATGTAAAATACTGGTACTCAGCTGCATCTAGTTAGACTGCAAGCCGACCCCAACATAGTTGGGAAAAAGCTAGGCAGATTATGATGATTAAAAACTTATAACACCCTTCTTTTTGCGTCGGGGGTTAAAAAAGAAGCTAAATTATGTCGAAGTTTCCAACCACCCCTAAGAATAAATTGTAGAACAAATTCGAGTCAGTCTCTTTTAAAGTCCAGACATAATCTTGGTCAGATCATCAGATCATATGAGGATCGTATAGACCGTCGTATATGGATCAAGTAGAGTTTGAAATGGTCTTTTGAGAAAAGAGCCACACAGAATTGAGAACCAGTCCAGTCAGTGCACGCATTTGTCACTAATCGTGCAGCTAAACTCAGAACTTAAAGAACTCAGTTGGACTGTGTACTTAGAATTTTGGTTTCAGTTTTTTTTTTTAATCCTAGGTGCGGATACCTATGACGTTTCGCTAGTAAATTTAAAAAGAATTTGTAAAATATAAAACGTATTATGTATTGAATTATATTTACAATAGTTTACGTATACACCCACACACTTACACTACACACACGTACACTTTCACATAATATCACAAAGAAGAATTATGAAAAAGGTCTGTTATTTCCAATAAGGATTATGACATTCTTTTTTGTACTCTCAAAAGTATTTCATTGCAACCATTGCAACAATACTATAAAAAGTGTACTTAGAAGGTTAGAACATTGCCAAGTTAAAAACGTTTTAAAATAACTGCTAGACAAAGATGGCACTATCAAGAAGAGAAAGGACGTTACGACTATGTAACTTCTAAATCAATTGTTTTTAATGAATCAACGATATTTATAATAAACAGAAAGTGTTATCGAAAGCAATTTCGTCAAAAATTATACACCGTGAAATTTTAATCGTCTTACAACGGCAGCCCACTTCATGTATCCAATGACTACTACACATACATAAGAAAAAAATTACCATTTGAATAATATATTATTCATTATGATGACGCATGACGTAGTTTGAAATTGATATTTTGTCTCATGGAAAATGGAAATGGAATGATCAAGTCGACTCGTGCACTGGGTAGGTACGTTCTCTACCATATGATACGTAAACATTATTAACAGGATGTTTCATAATTCTAATGCATTATTTATTTTTCTTAGTACCTATTATCCTAATTAATGGTAACAATTTTTTAATCACGCCTAGAGGTATATTATGTCGGATACATTGAGTGGACAACCTTTGTAAGACGAGTAAAATGACACGGTGTATAAATCTATATTGTAATTTTGTGGAACCTATAATAATATAATTTGATTATACTGCGCGTATTTGGATTGTGTGGTCATATTTAAGGGAGCTGTTTAATACCTCATCAATTAAACCTAAATACGTCCACTGTTGGACACATGCTTCCCCCAAGCACCACCACTTCGACCGGTTCTGTGCTTCTCGCATCCAGCGGATTCCTACGGCCTTCACAACGTCATCGGTCCATCTTGTGGGAGGCCTTCCAACGCTACGTCTACCAGTACGCGGTGTTCTATCGAATACTGCAAGACGTAGCATTTGGATCGAGTAGATATTCCTATTGGACTTAAATGAAAATTCATCGCGATTACAATGTTGGTCCCCTTAAAAAAGTTGTTCAGTTTAATGGTCTGTACCTTTTAATATGACCATACCTTTTTGATACTTGCTATATTATACTTAATCATAATTATGATATGTTTTTGGACGCGTTAGCTTGCATTGGTCCCCGCAATTGATTTTAAATTGCCATATTTAATGTCGAAGCAATAAGGCAAGCCGCGAAATTCATATTTTTTTCTGTACGTTTTTTTTTTTGCAATAGGCTACTTGACTAAATTTGGAAAACTGTTTAATTCAGTACCTTAATATCTGATCTGAAGAAAAAACATTTTATAAGCAAAAAAAAACACCATTTACATTATGTATTTGCGTTTTCAAAAAGTGGATTTAAATTTAGCTCGAAAATGCTCAAGACTGTCATGGCGTCTTGGATGACGTCACGCCGTGCGAAATAATCCTAACTGTGTTGATCTGTGTATGACAGTTGTTAGTTTACTTTCAGTAAAAAGTGATTAAAAATGAATCCTTCTTACTACAAGTACTGTATAGTGCCCCAGTGTAAAAGCACAACTATAAAAACGCCAAATAAATTATTTATTTATGTTCCTAACAATGAACAAATACGGAAAAAGTGGCTAAAACTTGCAAGGAGGGACGATGTTCAAACTTTATCAACACATTCAAGAATGTATTTTTGTGATGATCATTTTGATGTAAGTATTTCACACAGCCTAAACTGTATTTATCTAAGTCTAAAGCAAAACTGATAAATTTTGTAGACACAGAACTTTTCAAAAATTGTTGTGTATGAGTTGAGGTTATGTTGTTTGAATTTTTCAAACTTGAAACATGATTAAAATTTTTGTTTTAGTGTTATTATTTTAAATTTTTTGTTTTAGTGTTATTATTTAATGTAATAAATATACTTTTCTTATTTTTCTAGCTGCCAAATGATATGGTCAATTATACTGAGTACCATGTTATGGGAAAAGTTTCACAAATCCGCATGAAACCAAATTGCATTCCGACTAAATTTGCATGTCAACAAGACAGACAGAAAAGGACATGCCCCAGCACAGAACGCCCATATTTAATAAAAAAAACAAAGAATGATGACCATCGCTGAGTGTCTCAACGAACCAGTTGAGGAACCAGTACAAAGTTGTGCACCAAGTACATCATCTCTCAAAACTACTTCTGATACGATTTCAGGTATGTACTAAACAACACATAAAATATTAATAATAAATACTGTGGAAATTTCACTCAAACTATCCCCAACCAGGCAAAGCCTGTACTGTGGTTATCAGCGAAACTGATATATAAACAGTGACTTGTAAAAGTGCATGGACCTCCCCAACTCAAATGATTTAGATTGTTATGTACACTTTTGGGTTTATGGTTTACCATTATGGTTTAATATTTATATTAAATACTATTTGTATGTAATATCTTCTAATACATGTGATTTAAATCTAATCTTTTAAAAAAAGTCAAAGATATTCAATAAAATCTAAATCCTTTGAGCTTTGGAGGTCCATACACTTTTGCAGGCAACCATACATGAATAAATTGATAAATAACACCCAGACACAGAACAATCAAACTGTTCATTATACAAATGTTTGTTCTGAGTGGGAATCAAACCCACAACCTTAGGTGTGGAAAGCAAGATCACTACTACTCTAAATGGTTTAATATAAATTTAATCAACAAGTATTGCAACTTATTATCATTATTATGGCTATTTATTTGTATTTATTACAGATAAAGTCATTGTGCAAGAAGTTTCAAGTGCGCAGAAAGCAAATAAATCTGTTCAAGCATGTGTTACACCTAAGTTCAGAAGTAAAGTTGTCCAAGCTAAAGTGAAATCAATGGATGCAGCATTATCACCTTTGAAACCGCAACTAACATCTAGTTTCACATCCCCATTCAAAGCCGAGACCATTGTAAGATCAGGACCTTCTGTGTCTGGCCTAAGCAAAGTTACAAGAAATATATTGATTGAAGAAGAGCACTCTAACAGTGATATTTCTTCATATATGCCGTCTGTAGACACCAGCAGTCGCTCATCATCTGTGCATTCATTACAATCTTCTTCTGCTTGTAGTGAATTAATTGCAGAAGACAAAAAAATAGAAGCAAATGAGAACATAGAGAGAACAATTTAAAAAATTGAAAAAAAACCTCGATTGTATATTGGTATTCCAAACAGTTGTTACTCTGTGATTGATTTACTAATTGGTGAATTATGTATACCTAAACATTATTTATTGCTCTGTTTAAATAAAATAAGATTGAACAGTACATTCAACCAGTTGTCAGATGATTATGGAATGACTTCGTCATATTTAAGCAAGATATTTTCAAAAAATATCCCTCTGATAGCCAGTGTTATGCGAGCCTTTATTGTGGAGCTAGACAGTGAATTGATTTTAAGGAACTTACCAATGGCATTCAGACATAAATATTATAATGTTGGTTGCATTATAGACTGCCTTGAAATTGAGATACAAAAGCCATCTCAGGCAGTAAATCAAGCTGTTACTTGGTCAGATTACAAGAAAGCCAACACAATTAAATATTTAATATCCTGTACACCAAACGGATTGGTGAGCTATATTTCTCCAGGATTTGGAGGCAGAACAACTGACACATGTTTGGTTGAATCTTGTGATTTTGTAAAAACATTGAAAAGTGGTATGTGTGTTATGGCAGACCGGGGATTTAAACATGTAGAGCAGTATCTGAAAAAAAATGGTATCACGCTAGTAAGGCCTCCAAGTGTTGAAGCAGGAGTGAAAATGAGTAAAAGTGAAGCAAAGCTAACTAAACAGATAGCCAGCCTAAGGATACATATAGAGAGAGTTATTCGGCGTCTTCGTGAATTTTATATGCTTAAACCACATGCATGTATTAATTTTAAATTTGTAAAAATACTTGATGACATACTGATAATAGCATGTGGTTTAATCAATTTGCAGGATTCTTTAATAAAATAAAACTATTGAAACTAAGATGTCTCTTTTTATTTATAATGTTTTTAATTAATAAAATTTGTAATGTTTATCTGTTATTATATTACATCAAAGTGTAGAACTGCATTCCACACTCCGATACAATAATGGATATACATTAATTTTCCAAAAGTTCGATAACTTTACGATCATATTCTCAATATATTCAGGATTGTATGGTACACTTAATATCTCCACTTTCTTATTTTGTGCATAATTAGGATCAGCTACACAAAAATAACAGTTTTTCTTGTCTGTTAAATACATTTGAAGCTGCATTTGGGCATAATGTTTTTCTGCAGCTACTCCATTTTTTATGTACTTGTTATATGTCTTTGCACTAACAGGACATTTAATTTCAATTATGCCATCTTCGAATATTCCATCCGGGGAACCAGCAATCATTGGATACTTTGGGTTTAATATTAAACCACACTTATTAATTTTTCTCTTTAATTTTCTTCCCACAGTTTTTCTTACTTCATCTTCTAGGACTCTGCCACGTTTCATTGATGAAGTATCTGGAATTTTGCCACCCAGTAGGGATATGAGTGTGCCGTCATTTGTTTTGCATCGGCTAACTTCAAAAGCTTTAGAAGCTGTTATTCTACCATACCTCAGTTCAAACCAAAGACTGCTCTTAGATTGTTCCCTTGTTTCTTCTTCAACTAACTTTACTAAATAATCAGATATTAGAACATTTTGCAAAAATAAATCAACATTTTTTTCTTTAATCTCCCATATTAATTGATGCATAGACACAGCCTCTGTTTCACTTTGATAGTAAGTATGTTGATATTTTAAAAGTTCACAGTTTGCGATTTTCCTCTTCCTTCCCTCTGCCAAAAACTTAAACAAAACAGACGAATTTGCTGGCAATATGGGACTACCCTTAGACAAGTCTTTTGCTGTCATATATTTTATGCTACTACCGACTCTGGAAAGTTTTGATTTTTTCCAATAGCACTCCACTGAAGTGCATGATGGCTCCTCACTTCGGCGATGAACCCACATAAGAAATGCTATAGCATGCTTACAACCACCCTGTGAAGCTACACAATCTTGACATAGGTCAGAAAGAATGACCTCATCTTCTTCGTCGATAACCAGTGTGCATCCATATAATTTTGCATGAACTCTGTGTTCAGGACATATCTTGCACTTTACAGTACATAATTTGCCGTCACGCTGAAGCTGCACGTAACTTACGGCGTCATCTCCATATGATGCTCGTGAGGAACTGAAATTAATTTTATACTATTAATTATAATAATAGCACACTAACTTCGGAAACCCTACCTAAAAATCTGTAAGTATTATACTATTACTACTACTACACGATGTTAAAACAATAGCCTAATGTGTGCAATACTGAAATCTAATTAGGATGCGCCAATGATATTTTAATAAACAGATATGTTATACACGTACAAAACAAGCGAAAAACGTGTTCCGCGCAGCAGCGGCAGCACACATACACACTTTTCATTCATTTACGATTCACACACAAGTCAACATTATAGAAAAGGGATGGCTTGATAAAACCAAAAAGAAAAAAAGAGACAGTTAGTGTTATCAGTTGCGCTTGAATGTAAACAAACATTAGTCTGGCCACAATCTTGTTGGCCAATCACAGCATGTTGGCATCATAGACTAAAAATTTAATGAGACAGAAGGTACAAACCGCACGTACAACATTTGTATACGCGGTTTGTACCTATAACAACTCATAGTCAGGACTAGGTTTGTAGGTGAGAAATAAAACACGAGATAAAAGAAAAAAAAATGTATTGTGTAATAAAAACAATCATACACCTTCGAAAAGATTCAATTTATTTCTTTTCTGTCTCTTAGACAGTTTCTTTATTTCGGGATTATTTTTATGAGCGGAATGGAGGCGAACTGTTGTGTATTTATCAATTATGGTTTTAATTAATTGTATGCGATGATTAAAAAGAGGTGCCTGTTGTTTGGAATGTTCCAAAAGTGAGTCAAATATATTGGAAATTAAAAAAGTTTTTAAAATAAGACATTTTAGTTTCTCAATATCTTGATTGTTAACAAAATGGGTACCATGTTCATTTAAATGAGATTTTATAACTGTTTCAGATTTTAAGCATACTGCAAACAAGTTTTCTGATGCATAACATAATCCTCCCATGTCTCTGATTGTGACCAATTTGTGGAACCACAATTTTTCATTGGTATATAGAGCATCAACACAGATTTCACACTTAATCATTTTAGATAATTTTCGTGCAATCCAACCAGAAATATAACCTGTTATTTGTTGAATTGACTCTGAACAATTTTCACTATTCAACATTTCAGAAAGAATATTAATATTGTTTTCACAATTTTTGTCATTAGATGTAGGAATACCTAAAATACTTTCAGTTTCGTCTAAATCTAAAGCACGAAGTCCCGATGATGAATTAATGTTTTCGATTCCCGATGATGAGCATGTAAGAATAGGGATATGTTCCATAGGAATGCAATTTCCACTAAAGGAGCTGCGTAATTCTAGGTGATTGAACATTTTTTTGTACAATCCTTTAAATTGTACTGTGTTAGGATTATTATTATAACCACCTTGTCGCCTGAGAATACCAAAAAAGTTTTCTAAATGGTCTTGACTTAATCGGTAAGTTGCGATGTACTCTAATGCTGGTGTCTGTCCTGTAAATGTTGCTGCAGTTACATAAGTGGTGAAAAGATGTTTTAAACTTTGAATGCAAATCAAAAAACCTAAAAAGCCAGTTTTAGATTTGCATTCAACTATGGGTTTTTTGGATATGGTCATTATAATTCTGTCTCTTGTTACAAGCTTTTTTTTATTGTAAATTCGTAATGTCAATATATATTCCTTTGCCTTCTCCAAAAAAACTAAAATTTGCGCAGAATTATTTACACTAATGGGTTTTGTAAAATCATATTTTCCTGATGACCTGGAATTTAAAATATCAAATAAATCATTGAAGATTGAGACAAACTCTACGGTTGGTGCTGTATTTTTAATTTTGGATGATACTATCAATTGATCACAGAGTTCTAAAGCACGGGCTATACTTCTGCTAAATAGCTGTGTAGCTAACTTAACTTTCATTATTTCATTTCGAAAGTTTATATGTCGTTGTGAGAGTTTATTAGCAAAATTTAAGCCTTGACTAGTTTGAAGTTGATTCAAAGCAACAATTAAACTCCATCTAATTTCTTTATTATTATCCCCGAATATAACTTTTTTTGCCTCGAAGGTGTTGCGAACTAATTTTATCATATGGCATGGGTCTAAAAATACAGCTACTTCAATGCCACAATCAGGATGTAAAAAAGTAGTTTTTAAATTACTTGGTGTCTTTAAATCACAACCTAAAAGTTCAGCCGCAGCTAAGTTACTTGGACAACCATCAAATGTAACCGCCACAACATCAGCACCAGAATCGTAACATTTACTTATACAAGTATTAATTAAATTTGCCCGCGTTTCTGCTGATAGACTTTTTACAAAAAAGTAACCTACCGGCAACTTCCAGCTTTCATTAAGACCAACTAAAATGAAAACGTACACCTGAGTTGCAATATCATTGCTGAGGCTAATATCAATACCGAAATCAACAAGACCGTCAGTTTTTTTACCAGTCCAAATTGTTTGATGCCTAAGCGCCATTTCATCTGCTATGAGGGTACATAATAGGTGTTTACCAGATAAAGCACTCTTCTTTGCTAAAATATCAAAAGCTTGATGTGTGAACCCCGGCGAACAAGAAGTATTTTCATACCACTTTGCTAACACTCGTGGATGTGGCAAAGCAGTATCAAACGTACTTCTTACATATTTGTAAGCGGCAGAAGAATAAAAATTCAGAGTGAGTGCAAATTTTCTGAGAGCGGGGGGATACTTTTCGCGATACGATTTCTTTGATTTTTTTTTTAAGTATATTCTATTTATTAAATCTAGGACTTCAGTCTTTAAGTTAAGTTGCGAAAATTGTTCTTTAGAAATGTAATCCTTTGTCTTTAAATCTCTTAATATCACGCCTACGGTGGCCACTCGTTTCTTTAATCTTTTATTTTGTTGAGCAAGCACTTTATTCTTTTTCTGTAACAGTTTCTTTTTTACTGTTAATTCGTATACGCGTTTTTTTAGTGCGGCTTTTCTGGGTGTGTCTAAAATATCTTCCATGTCCGGTATGCTAACCTTGTCGAGACTTGTCGGGGAGTTCTGAATATTTATATTTATGTGTTCCTGAGAAATAGAACAAACTAAGTTAAATACAGGCGACGTTATATAAAGGGAAACTCGTAGCGAGAATAATGTTTACAGTTTCACTTAAAATGCCAGAACAATTTCAACTCGAGCAAATCGGCGCTTAGTGGCTACGGTATAATCATTTTTAAAATGTATAATTACCTCTATAACAGGAACAGCATTCTTTTTGAGAAGTATTCGACCTTTGTTCGAAGTATATATATCAATGGCCTTGAAGTGATTGCTACATATTCTACTGCTTTTTGAAGCCATCCAATCTGATTCATATCTTTGTTTACGAACAATTGCGATCCATTCTTGGTGCCGGACCTCATTGGTAGGAAACCTTAACGATGAAAAGGCAAACGGAAAAAAAGCAAAGGGAATAGATAAACTCGCTGTTGTCGCACTGTTTAATTTCTAATTAAGTATGTAAATCATTACATAAAACAAAATGATTAAATAATACAAGGTTAGAAAAAATGAAAACATCTGTGAGGTAACGATGACTTTACTGCCTACGATATTCGCATCTGTACTTTTATTCTATGTTCGGAGTAAATGCGTCCTTGTCTTACTCACGAAAAAGAAATGTATTTCCATTTCTTTCTTTCTTGTAACCTCCAAATATCAGAATATTAGGAAAATCATTGAAATATATGAATAAATCGAAGTATATTGCATACATACTTGTGATATGAGATCCCTTGTGTTTTATTAACTTTGGTGTCATAATTGGTACACTTTCTAAATACACAAGATGGCATTTTTTTATTTTTTTTGTCTGCACGTATAACTCGTCGCCATGCGTGACGCAGACTAAAGGCACAAGGACCCAATTAGGTCCTTTTCGAGTCTTCAAGATTGCGCGCTCATAACATATCTGTTTATTAAAATATCATTGGGATGCGCGCATAAATATTATTTACTTACATAGAAGTTTTCACGTTGCGGAATTCTGATGAACAAAAGTCACTGTTTGTTGCGAAAAATCTGCCAAGCATAACGACATCAACTTTGGGTAAATTATTGCTGTTTGCTTTATCAAATCCTGCTTCCATAGCGAATAATATACGACTTCGAAACTAACTTCAAATAGATATAATTTTAAATCTAAGATAGTATTTATCTAATACGCTAACAACCTAAATGACGTTTCGGACATGTTTTGCACGGCGTGACGTCACACTATCTGATTGGTGTTTACTGTCACGTGACTGAAAACCTAATTTTACTGAATTTGTTTTCTAAAAATAAAAATAATCTTTAGTTTTTATTAATGACTATTTTGTTGTTTGTTATTTGCACATCAAGATTAATCATTAGAAACTCTTAACCATCCAATTTATTCTTAACGGACACAAGCCTATTTGTATGTTGATCAAAATAACCGTAACATGTAAGTGTCTCGTGAAAAAATAATTCCATGGGATTAAATGAACTTCCAGCACGCGTAGCATGACCGCCATAGAAACTGAATTTGTCGACGGAAGAGAAGACAAAATGATAGATTGTATCGTAGAAAAATTGTGTAAAACTGAAAAGAAGAGATGGTCCTATTCTTCAGTCGACAAGAGTACGATGTCAAGTATGATGACTATTTCTCTGATGAGATAGAAACATTTTTACAGAATTGTAATACATCAGGAACTTTTTTGTTCTTGGTAGAATAGAAATATAATTGGTCATGCTACGCCGGCTGGGTTGTATTTGATGAGTTTAAAAAATGATAATTCTGTAAACCTATAGTCATAACGTTTGCGAATCATTTTTTATTCAACACACAACCTAAGACAGACTTACAAATTGCAAAAAACTAAATACAATTTTGATTTCAGGGGCTATCTTAGCGTACCAATTTTAACTTGTTTTCTAAAGTAAGTATAAGTAATTAGAGTTATCGTAGAGATAATAACATTTATTGGAACGATTATAATTATTACTAAACATCACCTCTTTAATTCTCGGAGGATTAGCCAGAAGCAGAGACTGCCTCCTTTGTGGTTGCAAGCACTATTCCTGCGCGTTAAGTCGATTCCAAGGTCAACCAATGTGTTATTTGGTTTTTCCAACAGGAATTTCTTAGTAGCAGCCCGGAGTCTGTATTTGTGCTCGGTTGTTGGCAATAGGCTCGCCCCCTACATGGGACTTAAAACTGGCGAAATGTGGGTATACTATATGTACACCATATTCTATTTCTTCAGGGATTAAAGTCGTGATGTTTTGCTATTATGAACCTTGTTATATTTACTCTTTAGTGTGCATTTTCCTATAAGTCTCGTCCTTTTGTCATTTACTTCGGCTTTAATGTTATTCAATGTTTCAATTGTGATAAGTGTGGCCTTACCGATCAAAATTTAGAATAAATGGATTTTACTGCACGTTGTTACACATTCTAGTTTTTATCTTCTAAAACAACACGTTCTTACTCTGTATCTCTTAAGAGAGAGTTTATTCATAGTAGCGCAAGGGGTCAGCTTATTTATTCCCAATCACTCGATAACCCTCCGTAACGAATCGATCAGCAATAAATTTTATTGAAGGAGTCATTTAAACGTTGCACAGTGTTTTATGAAGACGATTTTTCGGACATTGCTTTTTTATATAAAAAACTGGTAGTTTAAGTCATTTCAATGCAATATTTCGTATCCCCATTTCACTAGTATGTTTAGTTTTTGAGATCAAATTTTTTTGTTAATCATCTTTTTTTCAACCAACCATTTAGAAAAAAAATCATATCTCTGAAATTAATATGATACGCAATCGTGACCTTAGAATCATCGACGTCGTTTTTTATGCTGCATATTTCAGAGTACAAATAAACCTCGGACCTTCGTTAGATTCAGACTTATACGAGGTTTTTAGTTTTTATTTTTTTTCTCGGTAATTCCGTCGTATTTGGAAAAGTTATTTATACTAAAATTATGCCCTTTATCTTCCCTACATACCATAAAAATAACACATCCTAATTGCGTGGAATCTAGAAACCACAACATTTTTAAGTTTGATCCGTATTCTACGTCGTTAGGGTTGTCATGCGATCGTATTATATTAGTTCATATCCGGATCTGAAGTTATCTCTATATTTAAACCAAAGTTATCCACACAATCAGAAGAATCGCCAAACTTAACAGTCAGTGGGCAGGGCACATTTACAGTTTAATGTCATTTTTGATTTTCAGAACTACCTCCCATAGAACAATTTAGGGGTTTTTAAAGATTGTATGGAAGAATCTTATTTCTTAGGTTAAAAAACTTAAAACTTATTGTTAGCACAAATTCTCATCAAAATAAAGAGATTGTCATTGGTGCCGATTCTGTTGTACACCGAACTATTATATTGTAGTCTGTGCACCGAACTAAACTAACTAAACTATCTCTAAAATTCCTTACTTTTGGCTATGAGAATTGTAACGCTATTCTGGAAGAAAAAATCTCTAAATTTAAAAAATATTTTGACACGACTAAAATCGAAGTTGACAATCGTGACTTAACGTGGTATTTTTTTTTCTTTTGGCTTCGCAACATATTACTTGTGTGCGCTACACAATGAATTTTTTGAGAGACGAATGCGCGCGCAAGAGGGCAGCCTGGACGTGATCTATATGGAATTTTTCACGTTTTGTTTGAAAAATATAAAAATATATTACCCCCGTGTTGAGATTTATATGTGCAGGGGTATCACATAGGGGGTCGAAAATGTCATTATTTTTGCGATAGGACACGCCATTTTCAAGACATAAGCAAAAGAAAAGGAAAACAAAAAATACAGTACTGTCTTTGCACGTGAAGGCGAGGCGTTAGTGTGAATTTTAGTTCATGATCACTAGTTTTATTCCACACCTTTTTAATCGCGATTAAAAATAGTCAGATTTAGTTAAAATAAATTATTATAGTAAAAATTTTTGGTGAAAACCAGCAAACTCAGAATAGCAAAATTGACATTTTCACTAAACTAATAATTCAGTGTAATCTTAGTGCTGTCAAACTAAAATATAGTTAAATTGTCTCACTTTAGTTTATTTCAGAATAGGAAATCGTCGGTGGACAGGGATAAACCAAATTTAAGTGATTTTTAGTTTAGTTTAGAGAATTTTGTGACAACAGAATCGGCCCGTTATTCGTTTTTCAAAACTACCGTCAAAATACAGTTTTAAAGGGTGTTAAAGTTTTTATAAAAACAAACGCGAACGAAGTTGCTGGCAAAGTGCTAGTTTCAGTATAAATAACTTATCCCAATAATACGGAATTATCGAGAGCAAAATTAATAAAAACTAAAAACCTTTTATAAGTCTGGATATAACAAAGTTCCTAGGTGAATAGTCGAAATTGTAATAACCAATACGTCCCATTAAATAAAAATTGAGTCATCAAAGTTCAGATTCGAAAGTGACAACCCTAGCAAAAACAGTTAATTTGGAATAACTTCTAGATTCCACGCAATTAGGATGTGTTATTTTTGTGGTATGTAGGGAAGATAAAGGGCATAATTTTAGTATAAATAACTTTTCCAAATACGATGGAATTACCGAGAAAAAAAATAAAAACGAAAAACGAAAAAGCCTCGTATAATTCTGAATCTAATGAAGTTCTGAGATTTATTTGTACTATAAAATATGCAGGATAAAAAACGCCGTCGATGTTTCTAAGGTCACGATTGCGTATCATATTTAGTTTCAGAGATATGATTTTTTTTTCTAAATACCCGGTTGAAAAAAAGACGATTTTCAAAAAATTCTATCTCAAAAACTAAACATACTAGTGAAATGGGGATACGAAATATTGCATTTAAATAACTTAAACTATCAGTTTTTTATATAAAAAAGCAATGTCCGAAAAATGGTCTTCATAAAACACTGTGCGTTGGTCACAAACTCGAGCCCAAATATGTTCAGTTTAAATAAAATAGACGACAGAACAGAAACGAAACTGCCTGTTTTAACGCACAGATGTCAGCGTTAGCAGCAAGCGGGCGTTGACCTACAGTATAGTGAAAATATGTACATGTCAGTGACCTTACGCTTCCTCGGTCATCAGGCGCTAGAGTCCATGTCATTCAATTTCAGAACTCACATTAAATGTAAATGTTACGTAATTCGTGCTATATAAAGATGGCACTGGGAAAAGTATTTTCCGTGGTAGCGCAGACACCTCCGTCGCGGTGCGTCGGCAACTTCAAAGGTGCGAAGCAAGCTTCTTTTGCACTTTGCATTTTGGAATGACAAAATAGATCTAATCTCTAGACTCTAACAGACCGAGATGCACCGTTGGAAGAGTCTTGGTGTGCGGTGCGTGGCTGTCCATGTTCATTGGCCGTGTGTAATAGGCAATAGGTAGAATGGGCTGGTGTCCGCAACTCCACATCTGAGGGCGTATTTTGCGTACGGGTGGGAAATTGGTTATTCGATCCACCCTAGCTCCTCGAGAAAGGCCAGCAACGCCTTGGCCGTGTGTAATTCGCAATATCACAGATCGTGGGAAGCCGCCTTTAGGGTTAATTGAACAAATTTCAATGGTTAGTGTATTGAATGTAGAGCCAAATTTCGTCAAACTTTACTTAAATTAGCTACACCGAATTGTTTTTTCGGTAATTTACTCGTTGGTCCGAGTATTGTACCTTTATCGATGCTCAGTCATGAAATTCTTTTTTCTGTCGTATGAGCCGGAGTGAGTAGCGACTGCCTTTCTGATCTCCACAACCCAGTTACTGAGAAACATGGTACCAAAGGGTCCAATTACTGCAAGCATTGACAGTAAACGTCACAAGAGGTATTCCAAGTAATTTCGGGGTGAGTATTGGCATGTAGCTAAAAATTCACAGCATTACGTGTGGATTACTCTTGTATCTAAGTCATAACATCGGCAATTGATCCGCGATTGATCAGGTTAACACGTTCACGGACAGTATTCCCTTACTGGATAATTATATTGAGACACTACAAAATTTCATTTTTATTAACATTTTTTTAACGTCATGATAAGACAGTAAAAGATTAAAACTGTATCTTTGGTGAAACTAAAGAATGCCCTTTCTTTTATTAGTGTATAAAATATAACGTCGCAAGTCGTACTGATTGTATGCAAGTCAAAAGGTTGACGTCGATAGGCGTACTGTCGTATTATTTTATCCAGAGAGAACGTCGAGAGGCGTTCTGTCCGTCAACGTGTTAAGCTATACTGTCCGCGGTTGGTCAATGGATGGGTGACCATTCGTTACATACCGAGACCCATCCGTGCCTTGTAAAGCACTTAAAGTTTTTGTCACGGTCGTCATTTGTAGATCTATGACAGCTGTCAGAAGCCCGAAAGTTTGACAACCAATCTAACCAAGGGGTATCGTGTTACCGAGTAAGTGGTTGTAGAGGTCAAATGGACAGTTCCTCCATGTAAAATTCTGGTATGCAGCCGCAACCGGTTTGACTGGAAGCTTCCAACATAGTTGGGGAATAGGCTAGGTACACACGCCTACAGGTCAAGCTATATGTTTCCAGTTTTCGCTGACCTCGCATTCTTTTGGCTTTTCGTACAGTGAGATGTCAGCTTATACTGGATATTTATAGCTTGATGTGTGGCCTTCGTACATGATGATGTGAGCAGCGTTCTAAAATACTGCTGTAAGATAGCAATGTTTTGTTTGGAATATAAGGAACTTTTAAATACTTAGTATAACTCGGCCTAAATATTTCACTATACAGGATAAGTTTTTAACCAGTGCGCAAATTTTAACAAATTAAACTTAAACGAGTTATAATAACCATGCTTTATTTTGATATATCTTGTACAAAAAAAAATTAGTTATCGTTAACGAAAGATGTTTATTTTGAAACTGGTTTTTATGCGCGTGGCTCCGGCGCGGCGGCGAAGTTAGACGACCGAACGTAGCTACAAGTACCTACCAGTTCGATCGGTCAAAATTCTAAGAAGTTCAAAGTACCTACGCCGGTGCGCGGTTACTGACCTATTCCTATTGTCGATATCATATTACGAAATATGTAGGGTGTCCACAGTTTACTGATAAAAGGTCGATTTTTTTTAAGTATTTAAAAAATAGTTGAAATGTGTTCTATTACTGAACCACCAAAAAACAATTTGCGCACTGGTCAAATTTTTGTCCTGTATAGAAACGTTGAATTGACTTAATTTAAGCATTTAACTCTAGTTAAAAATACTTTATGGATGTGGACTGTGGTGCTTCGAATAAATATTTGTTGAACGACGTCGCCTTACAACGTCCAAATTTAGCCTATAGCGCCATCTGTAGAACTAACACGTGCTTATTGTCAATGCAAGTTATATTCTATAGTCTCGATTCTGCTATAATACCGATATACCATTTGGATTATAATATACATTTAATATTACCCATAAAGTAAAACTGTAAAGAAATTATTATCGGATTGATAATGTACAGACGCTAGCACATCAAGGTACTCGAAACTCCCAACCAACCTTGAACCTAATGCTTTAGCGATACAGTTGAAAATCTATTAAAGAAATTTGACAGATATAATAGTAGCTCGATGCTGGCGTCTGTACCTACCGGTAATTATTTTTTATCGGTGCTATAGAATAATTAAAACTTAATTGTAAGCTTTATTGTGGTTATTATGTCACTGTAGAATCTATGTTTAGAAACAAATATAATGATTGTTGATAATTTTGATTGTTTTATTTGATTGTCCTGTTTACTTGATGGCGTAGAAAGTGGCGCCGTCTAGGTTTGTTACTGGATTCACCGAAAAAATTGGATTTGAGTAGTCGTAAGGAATACTGCTGACCATGAGGTCTTGGGTTCGATTCCCGGGACGGGCTAAAAAGTGTTACTGGGTTTTTATATCTGGAATTTTTCAGTAGCAGCTCGGAGTCTGGATTAATGCTCAGTTGATAGGAACAGGCTCGCCCAGTATTACATGGGACTTACAGAATTAAAATCTCTAATTTCCTTCATATTCATCATTTCAGCCGAAAGACGTCCACTGCTGGACACAGGCCTCCCCCAAGCTCCACCACTTCGACCGGTTTTGTGCTTCCCGCATCCAGCGGATTCCTGCGGCCTTCACAAGGTCATCGATCCACCTTGTTGGAGGCCTTCCAACTTTACGTCTTCCGGTACGCGGTCGCCACTCCAGAACCTTTCGGCCCCATCGGCTATCTGTTCTGCGAGCAATGTGCCCACTGGCACTTCGGTTTAGCAATACTCGGGCTATGTCGGTTACCTTGGTTCTCTTACGGATCTCTTCATTTCTGATTCGATCGCGTAGGGAAACTCCAAACATAGCCCTCTCCATGGGCGTACCCAGGTTCTGGGCCAGGGGGGGGCAAAATCAGATTTTTTATACTTAAACAGTCAAATAAATAAACATTAATTAAAATATTGTAGTATATTATGTGTGTTTGGTTTTTTTTTTAATTGTTTAAATATACAATATTTATTTTAAAAGTAACTTTCGAGGGTCTTCAAGAAAACGGTTTATGACGTCTTTAGTGAAAAAATCGCCCATAGCGTGGCTGTCTTCACCTTTGGGTAAAAAGATTCAGCTACTCAGTTGTTAACTCTGTTATTTCAATACTTTCAAAGTCCTTCTGCTGCTTATTCACCCAAAATGTGCGCCATAATTCGGCTTCAGATGTGATCCCTTCTAATTCATACAATTTAGTTACTTCCTCCACACATTTTTGTAATTTTGGAACTGTAATCTTATATCTTTAAACGAGCAATTCTTGTATATATGTATATATATATAATCTGAATCTCAGAAACGGCTCCAACGATTTTCATGAAATTTAGTATACAGGGGGTTTCGGGGGCGATAAATCGATCTAGCTAGAATTCATTTTTATAAAATGTCGTTTTATTCATGTTTTCAATGACCAACTTTATCGATAATCAACTTGAACATAAACTTATAATTTTAAACATAATTTACCAAAAAATACCGAGCAAAGCTCGGTCATCCAGATATTTTTAATTTATCTGAGTAGGGTGCAACATTGAAAGAGTAAACGCTAGTGAATGGTCTTTGCCTAATCTCGCCTGTAATGAAGATGATAACGAATCCAAATAGGACACGCATAACGAGCGACGAAAATAATCGTTAAGGGGGTCGCTAGTGCTACAGTAGGCAGCTACTTAATTTGCCCTCTGTTGTTGGCGGCTTGCTGTCTTAGGTCAACGAAGCTCATGGTTCAAAGCAGCAGCAATTTCTTCAGCTAATTTGATAAAACTTTCAATCCCTTCTTCCGCGGAACGCCTTTTTTTGGTGGGAAATCATCAAAAGATGTCTTCCGCTCTGGAGCGGAAGCGGAAGTAAAGCGGAAGGGCGTGTCAGACTTTTACTGACTAAAATCCACACGTATCAGTTGCATATGCCAGGGCCACGGTAATCACTTTCGAACAATTCCGCGACCTTGGCAGGCATCGGTCCCAGCGGACCCCTTCAGTTTTTCTGACATCTCTTTGAGGCGTGCGTGGATCACAACACGCCGTCGACCCAAGCCTGATCCTTACCGGGCAGCGAGCTACCCATAGCTCGCCGCCCGCAAGCTCGCGCCTAACGGTGGCCGGGAGTCTGCAATGGATTCCCGACGCCCGGGGCGTCTCCTTCTGCGGCGGCTAGGAGCGTGAGGGCACATAAATCGCCACTCCCTTACGAGCTCCGGCTCGCGCTTCGCAGAAGGAGGTGACGGATTCCCATGCCCTCTCGCTCCGTACCATGACCTGTACCAGGGCCGGACGTAAGAGGTCGCCGAGGGTCCGCGGAACGCCTGTGTTCTGCAACTGCAGTAGTTATGGTTTTTATATGTTCTGCACATTTTATTATTGTCAGCGTTTTCGACTTACGACGTATTATAATAGACGTTATATGTTTGCGACGGGTTGCAGCAGGGAATTGTATTTGTTTACCGACTTCTAAAAAGTAGGTGGTTCTTTGTTCCACTGTACTTATTTTTTTTCTAACCGATTTCTCCGCCAGTTTTAGACCGATTTTTTTTTTATGGATAGGTTATGCTTCAGGGGTACTTGTTAGCTTCGATAATACAAAAATCCACTGTGTTCATCGTGATGAGATTGTAATAGGTACTTCCTGTCACTGCTATTGACTTGGCCAGTAATGGTAAACGTTTTTGCAAAAAATAAACAACCGGGCTTAAAAAAAAACACTACAAAGTGCAAAATAACTTTTATTTCTGAAGTAAGGGGCAAAAACCTAAAATACAGATCCAAAGAACTTCCGAAATTAAAGTTATTTTTGCTTGCAGCGCTGCCTGCTAGCGAATAGGTAGAACGGGCGCGTCGCACGATTTTCAACCGACGAAAAAAAACGGAGGAGGTTCTCAATTCGACGCGTATTTTTTTTTTTTTTTATGTATGATCACGCATATCTTTTTACATAGTGGTCCGATTGTGACAATTCTTCTTCTATTGGAAAGGGTATACTCCCAAGGTGGGCCCATATAAATTTGGAAAACAAAATCGAACCCTAAGGGTTGGAAAACAGGGGATGATTGATTGTTCACTCACTGATTGTAACGTATAAACACGCATAACTTGTTACATAGTGGTCCGATTGTGACAATTCTTCTTCTATTGGAAATAGTATACTCCCAAGGGGGTCTCATATAAATTTGGAAAACAAAATCGAACCCTAAGGGTTGGAAAACAGGGGATGATTGATTGTTCACTCACTGACACTCACAACTTTTTACATGGTGGTCCGATTGTGACAATTCTTCTTCTATTGGAAAGGGTATACTCCCAAGGTGGTTCCATTTAAATTTGGAAAACAAAATCGAACCCTAAGGGTTGGAAAACAGGGGATGATTGATTGTTCACTCACTGATTGTAACGTATAAACACGCATAACTTTGTACAGAGTGGTCCGATTTTGATAATTCTTTTATTGTTGGATAGGGTATACCTTGCGAAGTATTATTAGTACATTAAAGCCACAAAAAATCATAAAATAAAACTTTTTAACAAAAAATTAAACCGCCGAAAAACTGAAAAGCATAAAATAATAAACCTTAAAATTTTGAGTCGGCGCTGAAAAATCAATGAACAAGGAACACTCAAAGCGCCGACTCATAATTTTAAGGTTTATTATTTTATGCTTTTCAGTTTTTCGGCGGTTTAATTTTTTGTTAAAAAGTTTTTAAAGTTGTATACTGTATTATAAATAGCAAAAAGTTATTTTCTTAATTTTTATCGACAATAGTAGATAGTTAGTAGGGAACTCCAGGGGGGGGCAGCTGCCCCCCTCTGCCCCCCCCTGGGTACGCCCATGGCCCTCTCCATCGCCCTATGGGTGACTTTCAGCCTTTAATAAGGCCCTAGAGGCCCAAAGGGGTTTTCGACAACAGATCATATTCACACTTTGAAACTTGTCATTGAAAAATACAAAGAATACGACCTACCTCTCTACATATGCTTTATTGATTACAGTAAAGCATTTGACTCTATATACCACAGTGCAATTTGGCGAGCTCTATCAAGTCAAGGAGTTAATAACGAATATATCAATATATTGAAGGAAATATACAACAAAAGTACCGCTAGAAATAAAATAAATGCGTATGGCTCAGCCTTTGAAATTGGTAGAGGAGTGAAGCAGGGTGATCCTATGTCTCCAAAACTCTTCATTGCAGTGCTCGAAGAAATCTTTAGAGCACTCGACTGGGAAAATAGAGGGATAAACATTCATGGGAATCGCCTCTCACACTTACGATTCGCAGATGATATAGTGCTACTTTCAGAGGAACCAAAAGAAATGGAATACCTGATAGAGTCACTCAGCAAAGAGAGCAGAAAAGTAGGTCTAGAAATTAACCGAGAGAAAACGAAAGCAATGACAAATAGTCAAACTATACCACTAAAGACAGGGTCAATAGAAATAGAATACATCGAAGACTACACTTACTTGGGCCATTTAATATCTTTCAAGTTATGCAACGATAAAGAAGTAGACCGAAGAATCAAAATGACATGGAACAAATACTGGGCATTAAAAGAAGTATTCAAGAGTAGTCTCCCTGTCACACTGAAAACAAAATCCATGCAGACGTGTTTAATACCCTGTCTCACTTATGCTTCGCAAACATGGCCACTCTCAACAAAACAGGCTCACAAGGTTAAAGTGTGCCAAAATAGCATGGAAAGGAGTTTGTTGGGCCTAAAACTAAACGACAAAGTCAGAAATAAAGACATCAGAAAAATTACCAAAGTAAAAGACATAGCAAAAACCATAATGACACAAAAATGGAAATGGGCTGGACATGTCCAAAGATCAAATGAGAACAAATGGGCCAAAATTGTCACGAATTGGTACCCAATATACAAGAAAAGACGAAAGGGAAGGCCATTCAAAAGATGGAGTGATGACATAGTTGCCACGGCTGGAATCACTTGGCACAGACTGGCAAGAAATAGAGAACAATGGAAGGAAATGGAGGAGGCTTTCACCGCCAGAGCGGTCCTTACAACAACACATACATAGGTACTAACAAGTTATACTAACATACTAGATTAAGAAAATTACTAACACAACTAATAACATATAGAAATGTAAATTGTAAGGAATAAATAAAGCTATTATTATTATAATAAGGCCCATTGTGAGCGACCACGTTTCGGTTACATAAGTCATCACTGGCAACACACACTGGTCAAAGACTTTCGTCTTGAGACACTGTGGAATGTGGGACGAGAAGATATTGCGTAGCTTCCCGAACGCTGCCAGCCGAGTCGGATTCGACGATTGACCTCTTTCTCGAAGTTGGACCTACCTAACTGGACAGTCTGTCCTAGGTACACATATTCGTCCACAACTTCGAGTGTAGCGCCTCCGATCTTCACTGGAGTGGGTATCACACGAGCATTGGACATGTTCGTCTTGAGACCCACTCTTTCAGAAGCTCTACTGAGGTCATCGAGCATTGTACTGAGGCCCTCCGTAGTCTGTGCTACTTAATACGGTTGAAAAACCTGTCTACTAAGTTTAGCCACCTTGTAAAACTGAAGACTGATGATGACTGAATCGTATCCGCTAATCGTAAAGCATGGACAGTTACACGTTGACCAGTAAACCTATTACAAATATGGCAAAGGACGCAAGAGTTAAATTGAGCCGAAATTATACCGAAGACATCTGGAACGCCGACGCTGTCAGTTTGTTGTACGAGATTATGATCACTGAAAGGCTTTCAGGATTTATTTGTTTTCAGAAAAAAAAAAAAACAAATGCCACCGGAAAGTTATTATCGCTAAAACGCGGGGAAACAACCCATTAATATAATGTAGTATTATCTTGGGCAACTAGTATGATTTTACTTTCCAATCATTTAATTTATTATCTTGGAGAATATAATAATTTTACGACAGTCGAAAAGTCTGAAGCATATAGCCTGACTCCACGGAATTAGTAAGTACTATGTCACCTCCTTGCCTGATACTCTAGAACTGGTAACTAGATAATATTGTAATATAATAATAATTTTATAATTAAGCCATAACTATATCATATACAAACTGTTTTTGTTTCCACTAACGCAAGTAAAATTAATCAAATTCTGTTCCTCCTGATACATTTCGTTTTCATCTTTATAGCACTATGCTAAACATTGTTAGGGTCTAGTCATAACGAATTATGTTGGTTCTGTTCTCACTGGTTCATAGTATTTATTTCTATTTCTACATTTTCCACTTAACGCCTAACGTAGGTGCCACTGGATTAGTCTGGTTTTCGAACGGTAGTATCTCTATGTAGTCTGTGGTCTGGATGTACGTCAATGTCAAACAAGCTTCATTGATTCATTCCGCAGTTCATTCATTGTTTGTATATAATCCCGAAAACAGAAAAAATAAAACTAAAAGTTATTTTCTTTGTAAATATTGAAGAGCTTTAAAAGGCCAGCACTCCATACCTGCTCTGATGAGCCTGCCTTATTGAGGTCCTCACAGAAAGTGCAAACGACATCAAAAATATTAAAGTGCTTCCAAAAAACTGTACACCATTCAATGTTTAGAAGATTTACAGGAAAACTCGTATATTCATATTTTTTGCCAGTAATTTAAACTCAGCAGTGTTTTAAATATGACGATAGAAAAGCTGAAACGGTGTAGGATATGTTTAGCGGAGAATATTCGGATGATTCTGGTTGCCAGCAAGAACCTGCAAGAGGTATATGAGAAGCTAACCGATGTCCCAGTAAGTACATTACTTAAGTAATATTGAAGACCTAATAGTTAACACTATTCTACGAAGTCAATAGACTTCTGTCCACTGTAGGACATGGGCCTCCCTCAAGACCTAGAGTCGCAAAATTTACCGGTCTTGTGCTTCACGTATCCAGTAAGTTCCTTATAACTCACCTGACCACCGCGTGAGAGCCTACACACTGTTCACGCACCTCCAGCATCTAACAACAATCAATGTTATTGTATAAGTCCTATAAACACTATTCAGAAATCCGAAACCTGAAGATGTTGTGATGTTGTATGTGTATTATTAGTTTTGGTCTATTTATATACTACCATTCCCTTATAATTTACAATTCAATTTGATTATTTTAGTTTTAATAGTGTTTCAATCACTGTTCCTCTCAACCAAAGCACCTGCCGTCTAATCTCTTCACCATCCTTGGTTGACTGGTAGAGAATGTCTAAAGCATTAAGTCTGCCTTTGTACCTTTTTTGTGTGCAAGAAGTTTTTATAAATTAAATCAAATAGACAACCGCTATTCTTCCTTCAGCTGTTTGCGGTCGGGGGCCAGGCAAATCGGGTTATCCAACTGTCTTTCTCGATAACCTGTTGAATGGTAGTGAAGTGCTAAGGCAGTTACTAGAGAATCGGCAACAGCATTCTCTATGCATTTTACAACTATGCTACGATTGCACACCGTCCTGCAAAGTATGGCGATATTGCAAACCCCTCCTTTCTTGGAGGAGGCCAATTTCAGCTGTGTGTGTCTGAAATGTTGATGAAGCCAGAGGTTTTAACTAGGGATGTTATGGATATGAAATTTCGGATACGGATTGGTTACGGATGTAGGAATGATTATTATACAGGATACGGATATGGATACGGATATGAAATTATTTCGGATTATCCGTTAGTTTCGGATAATTTCGGTTACGGATATTAAACTTTTAAGGAATTTTGGAAGTAAAATACAAATACCTAGCTAATAAAATGGTTTTATTTATGTGTCACCATATGGTAGGAATTACAATCAGTCTGTGAGTAATTATTACAGATATTTAAAATAAAAATGATTATAAATATATATTGAGTGTTATCTAATCTACCTAAAATAAAAATGTAATAACAAATCCGATAATTATCCGAAACATTTATTTCGGATTCGGTTATGGTTACTTTTTTATATCAGACTAGCTTTTGCCAGCGGCTTCGCCCGCGTGGAGGTCGGAAATTATCCCGCGGGAACTTACTACCGGGATAAAAAGTAGCCTATGTCCTTTCTCAGGCTCTAAACTATCTGTGTACCAAATTTAATTAAAATCGGTTCAGTAGTTTTAGCAGGAAAGCGAGACAGACAGACAGACAGACAGACAGAGTTACTTTTGCATTTATAATATTAGTTTAGATTAGAATTCCGATAGTTTCGGTTACGGAGCTCCCTAACATCCCTGGTTTTAACCCAATCTTTTGAACTGTATGCAAGAAGAGAGACCAGTCATATTTGATATAAAGTTGGCCCCAAACCACATTGCTGGCCAGAGAAAATAATTGTGTTAACCTGGTAGGGGAAGATCTCGTTATAATTTTATATTTCTACAACCATCTTATAAATTAATAACTGAATTTACAGGACCTTTTGTTCCAATGCTTTTTAAAAGTTGGTAAATGTTGTTTTATACATTCTAATAAAATGAGATTGCCAAAATAAATTAAAGGTATAAATATGGAGATTATGTTTCATTTATTTTAGCTAAAATATAGTAATACAAACACTTGCAGAGATTTTTGGTCATAATAAATAAATAATCCTAGGTCAAGATGAATAAACACAATAGTTAAAAATGAGAAGGAGTACTTCCCTGACCAGCAGCCATACTTTGTATTTTGGGCCCAATATGGCTGACCTCCTTTGTTGGAAGTATTCAAAAAGAACAAATAGTTTATTTATCATTTTGTTGCAGTTTCTAACAGAAGACAGAAGACCAGTGCTTGCTTGTTTCTTCTGCTTCTCTAAACTAAAGCAATGCTATAAACTGCAGAGAAAATGTTTGGAAACCGAGGAGCTGCTCGCTCCGATGTTGAAAAATTACTATGAGGTGAGGTTTCGACTTTATCCTCAAGCGGCGCAAATACTGTAACCGTATAGGTATCTACAGTTTTGAGCCGTTTGGGGTTGAAACGCTCCTTTTTAAGGAAATTTCTCTTGTGGCCACATTATGAGCCCTTACCAAGACACTAGTTTGCTTACAACTCTGTTGTAGCCCCAAATCTTATAAATTAAATCATATTTTGTGCTTTATTCAAGCAGAAATCGCTCTTACTAACTTTCCTTGGTGAAAACTTAATGAAAAAAAGTTATGTTTATAAAGATCACTAGCTTCTGCACGCGTCTTCGTCCGCGTCAAATTTTTGCTCCCTTCACCCTTCCCGTCGCATCGAATTGCCTGCCAGTTTTCGACAATTTAAAAGCCTATAGCCTTCCTCAATAAATAGGCTACCAAACACAAATGAATTTTTAAATTCGGACCAGTAGTTCTTGAGATTATCGCGTTCAAACAAACAAACTTTTCAGCTTTATAATATTAGTATAGATAAGCATAATTTTCACTAACCCTGTTAAATACTTTTTACAGACAAAACCTCTTCTAACCGAAGGCCTGTTAGAGTTTTCCAACGTATTTAATATAACTCCAACAGTGAACATAAGTATAGTTGATGAATGCCGATCAGAAAGCATTGCTAGCAAAGAATTACAAGCTGTTTGTGAGAGACTACCCTATGTTATTGAGCCAAAGAAGGAACAACAAAGTGATGGAGGTACGTTTTGATGGACAAAAAATTAAACCGCCGAGAAAATTGAAGAGCAAAAAATAATAAACCTTTCAGTTATTTAGAGTCGGCGCTTTGAGTGATCTTTGTTCATTGATTGTTTGGCGCCGACTCAAAATGAAAGGTTTATTATTTTTGCTTTTCAGTTTTTTCGGCGGTTTAATTTTTCTTTAAAAAGTTTTTGTGGCTATAATCTACTAATTACTACACGCTTGCAAAATCAGACTATTCTGTAAGAAGATGTATCAGACTATTCTGTTATGCATTACAATCAATGAGTGAACAATTAATCATCCCCTGTTTTCCTACCCTTAGGGTTGGAATTTCCTTTCCAAATTTACATGGGACCACCTACGGGACCCTTTCCAATAAAAAAAGAATGATCAAAATCGGGCCACTCTGTAAAAAGTTATGCGTGGTCAGACATTAAAAAAAAATGAGAACCTCTTCCGTTTTTTTTCTTCGGTTAAAATACAGAAATATTCTATTTGTTTAGCCATGCTGCGCCACAATACCCTATCCTCCGCCCTCCGCATCCAGTCTGTCCTGGCTACCTTTTTAAGGTCGTCGGTCCATCTAGCTGGGGGGCGTCCCACACTACATTTGCCGATACGTGGTCTCCACTCCAGGACTCGTTTGTTCCATCGACCCGAAACTTCGTACGCATCAAATTTCTTGTTAGTTCCTGAGATTAGTGCGTTCTACCTAACAAACAAACTCTTCAGATTTATATTATTAAGTATAGATAAACAAGTAATAATATTGACTGTTTTTGTTTACTTACAGAGCTAGAACCACAAAATATTGACGATGATGTACCTTTAATGGAGTTGAAAATTGAAATAGAAGAACAAGAAGTATCCGGGAATATACAAAGAGCCTGCGAGAAGACAAGTAAGTATTTTTTGGTAAGTCTAATACAGTAGAACGCCGATTATCCGAACGCCGATTAACCGAATCGCCAATTATCCGAATCGGTCCTAAGCTCAATATAAAAAACTAGCTTTTGCCCGTGGCTTCGCTCGCGTGGATGTCGGAAATTAAATCAGGTATTTTTCTAAAATAAAAGTAGCCTATGTTACTCTTTATTACATCAGCTACCTGCCAATAAAAGTCCCGTCAAAATCGGTCCAGCCATTTTAGAGATTAGCTGGAACAAACAGACAGTCAGACAAAAGTTTAAAAAGATGATTTTTTGGTGTAAGTACCTTATTTACTTTCATATGTATTTAGTGAAAAGGTGTTAATTTGAAATTACAAACAGACACTTCAGTTTTATTTATTTGTATAGATTAAAACCAAGTAATTTTTATACTTTGTATTTTTGTTAAGGCCTGATGGGGTTGCAACTTACTCTGATCGAGATATTCAAGTGAACGTTATTGTAGAACTGTGTTTGTTAAACTTAATAAAGTTTATTCTATGTGTGATAGTTCGTTTTTCTTTATAACCATTCTATGTCCGATTATCCGAATTTTCGATTATCCTAATCGACCCCGGTCCCAATTAACACTAGATTTACCAGACCAGTCATTTTGAGTGGTCGTGCAAACGTATAAATGTTAATAACAAAAAAATATATTTGCTACTCATATTTATAAAGTAACATTAAATTCATAAAATGTATTCTCTACTTATAGCTACAAAACTCATAGCATCATTTCGGAAAGCAAATGTTATATGTAATGGGAATTTTGAATTGAAATAGCACGACCAGTCAAAATGACTGGTCTGGTCAATCTAGTGTTAATTCGGATAATCTGCGTTCTACTACATAAGGTGTATCTATTCATACACGAAATATTTTAAGAGGTACACCTGTAGGTGGTAAAGAAGCTATTGCGAAGAAAAACGCTCATAAGAAATACTGGCTCCCTCTTATTTTTTACGGCCCGAGACACCGCGGCCATGCTCGTGCCGTCCGGTCGTCGCCCTCGCAGCGTCCGGCGGGCCATTCATAGAATTTGGAGTAAGGGTTTTATGCAAAATGTCTCCACTAGTTTTAAAATTATAATAATTACGAAAATTCAAAAACGCTTAGATAAAAAAATTCTTTTTGCTTCTATAGCTTCTTTACCACCTACAGGTGCACCCCTTAAAATATTTCGTGTATGAATAAATACACCTTATATAATAGGTAAGCGAACAGGCCAATCGTTTTAATTTTTTTTTTCTGCTCATAGCCAAACCAAAAGTTCCATGTAAGTACTGATTTTCTAAGCCCATCAAATTGGGGGAGACCCATGTCCAGCGGTGGACGTCTTAAAAGTTTTTAGTAATTTATTAATTTTTAGTAATTTATTAATTTATTTGAAAAAGGTATAATGAGGAGAGACAACGACGGTGTGTGTGACAGACCAGGTGAACTTGAGCCAAAGGAGGAATATCAAAGTGATGGTATGTTTCTAAGAACAAAATATAATATCTTAAAATTATTGGAAGATGATATAAACATCCAAACATCTACAAGGTGTTATTGACTACTAAATCGAATAAAAAAAAATTTTTTTTTCTTTAAAAATTACCTATTTCGCCATACCTACCGCCGATTAAGCCAAAATAAATTCAATCTTATTTCAAGGCAGTAAGACTCAATTTTAAATGCGTAAAGTAATACTAGTTGCAACACGTTTTTCATAATAATAAGTCAGCTTACGAAAAAAAAATGTTTTGCTCATTGTATTATGCTTTTAATTAGGGATGTTATGGATATGAAATTTCGGATACGGATTGGTTACGGATGTAGGAATGATTATTATACCGGATATGGATTTGAAATTATTTCGGATTATCCGTTAGTTTCGGATAATTTCGGTTACGGATATTAAATTTATAAGGAATTTAAAAAGTAAAATACAAATAGCTAATAAAATGGTTTTATTTATATGTCACCATTTGCTAGGAATTACAATCAGTCTGTGAGTAATTATTGCAGCTATTTAAAATAAAAATGATTATAAATATATATTGAGTGTTATCTAATCTACCTAAAATAAAAATGTAATAACAAATCCGATATTATCCGAAACTTTTATTTCGGATTCGGTTACGGTTACGGATAAATTTTTATATCGGATATCCGATAGTTTCGGTTACGGTTACGGAGCTCCCTAACATCCCTGCTTTTAATCATGCCACATGTTGTATAATATTAGTAGTCGTATTTTCGTAAGCGTCAGGACCCCTGGACCAAGAGAGATATTTGATGTTTAGAAAAAACCAAAATTTACTACCTTTTTGCTACTATTTGATACCTAACTTCAAATATTTAGTACCTCAACTGATAGCGAAAAAACATGTAAAGAAAGTGGTCAGCCATTCTGACATCAGGATGTCTGGACCATTTTTTTTTTTCATAGATCGAGACAACACACCTTATTTATCTCTTTGTAAATATTTACTACCTTTTTAGTACCTCAACATATATTTTTTTCAAATTTTTTTGGCAGTCCAGAAAAATGCTACGCATGAAAGATTACACCAATAGAGATATTTGATGTTTAGAAAATACCAAAATTTACTACCTTTTTGCTACTATTTGATACCTAACTTCAAATATTTAGTACCTCGACTGACAGCGAAATAAAAACTTTTTAACAAAAAATTAAACCGCCGAAAAAACTGAAAAGCATAAAATAATAAACCTTAAAATTATGAGTCGGCGCTTTGAGTGATCTTTGTTCATTGATTTTTCAGCGCCGACTCAAAATTTTAAGGTTTATTATTTTATGCTTTTCAGTTTTTTCGGCGGTTTAATTTTTTGTTAAAAAGTTTTTATTTAATATTTTTTGTGGCTTGAATGTACTAATAATACTTGGCAAGGTTTACCCCATCCAATAAAAAAAGAATTATCAAAATCGGACTACTCTGTATAAAGTTATGCGTGGTTATACATTACAATCAGTGAGTGAACAATCAATCATCCCCTGTTTTCCGACCCTTAGGGTTCGATTTTGTTTTCCAAATTTATATGGGACCACCTTGGGAGTATACCCTTTCCAATAAAAAAAGAATTATCACAATCGTCCTACCATGTACAAAGTTATGCGTGGTCATACATAAAAAAAAAAAAAAAAAAAAAAATATACGCGTCGAATTGATAACCTCCTCCTTTTTTTTTCGTCGGTTAAAAACACGTAAAGAAAGTGGTCAGCCATTCTGACATCAGGACGTCTGGACCATTTTATTTTTCATAGTTCGACACAGCATAACTAATTTATCTCTTTGTAAATATTTACTACCTTTTTAGTACCTCAACATATATTTTTTTCAAATATTTTTGGCATTCCAGAAAAATGCTACGCATGAAAGATTTTTATACATAATGGATTTTTTATAATGGATATTTAATTTGCCACATAAAGCTTATATTTTTAGGATATAGATACATTTATATTGTGGATTAGAAAATCATACACTCTAATATAGAAAATAATTTTAATAACTAGGATTGTAGGCTACATAATATCAAACTATAAATATCCAGTTTATGCTGACCTCTAATTGTAAGGAAATCCTATAGAATGCTAGATCAGCGTATACTGGAAACTTATAGTGTACATGATGTTATTGATGAAAGTTAAATAATTAATATTTCATGGCGTATATTAAACAATGAGCAGTCACGTTCTTACAACTTATAGTAACTCTACTAGACATATCGTCGTAACATTGCCATTTCGACTCTCGTCGGCAATGCGATTTATAATGTCCTACACCTTCGGGAGTCGCAGATGGCACAAATTCAATAACAGACAATAGATTGTATTCTATACCTTTTAAAGATATATTTTCTGGTAAATCATTGATGCAAATTTGTACTTCAGGGTTGGGCTCAAAGGCAACAATATTCTTCAAATTATAATCTATGCTTCTTATACCGTCGCAGCTAGAATGTCTACAATTTGACATATTGCTGTCGCTGTTAATCATTGAATTTACAGATTCACTTAATGTGTCTTTGTTGAAGTCAAGTGGCAAAAAAGCACATTTCCTATGAACCTTGTTTACAAGACAGTTAAAATTTGTGCAAGATTCTCTTATATCTGCACTATATATTATATCTAACAATATTTTTCAAATATGTATGCAACGTTGCATTCACAATTAACGTACATTTTATCGCCAATGGATTTGATTTGAAAATACTTTTTCAGTATCTCTGTACGGACTTTGTAAACATTTTGTGTATCGTTGGCTACAATCATTTTAATGAATTTACAATATTCATTATCTTTATTGGTATGTATGATCCTACCCAATGCATAGTCATCAGCAACTCCAATGGCAATCGCTTGGGCAACTGCGTCAAAAGCGCAAGTATTTAAAATAATATAATTTTTATCAGCCAAAGTTAAGGAGCCATTTCTCAATAAAATTATCTTTTTTTTAATGAATTTTATTTTCTTTTCCTTTTTCCAATACCTAAGCCTCTCCAATTTTCTAACATTGAAGGCGTATCAGAAAAAACGGACTCATTGTTTATACCTTTTATAAAACTTGTTTTCTTATCCTTTTTCTTTTCATTCGTTTTTTTTTCTTTTTATTACCTTGATTTAATGAACTATTTGCCGTTTTCAGTTGTCCCGAAATAGACTCGGAGTGTTTAGCAATAAATTCATCTATACGATATCTCTCCGATTTCGTGTTTATTTGGCATAAATATCTTTTCAACATTTTAAAGTAAACTTCGACATTAGATGAAGTTGGGGCTGATATTTCTGATTGGAAAGTTCTTTTCGTAACATTGGACCATAACGGGAGTTGTCCCATTAGTCGTGTTAAAGTTGTTAGAAATTGTGGGAAATAATACAAATTATCGTGTGTTGCACAATAATCACCATCAGTGAGAGTAAGCAATAATTTTTCAGAATCAACAGCTTCAAAAAACCATTTAGGATTTTTTCCAGTAAATTGCTTATCATCAATGCCTTTTGATTCAGTGTCTGAAAATAGAGATTTGTTTGATGACGTTTGCGAAATTTTACTGGTTTCCTCTATAACGATTTCAGAATCAGAGGTGTTTTGGAAAGAAGTCAGTCGTTTTAACCTGATTTTAGCGTTTTCACATCTTGTTAAGGTTCCTTGTTTATCTTGCCCATCATATTTGTTCAGACACACTATGATCACATTAATTACCATCTCCTTCAATTTATCATAATCTTCACATCGCTTGACTTCTTGCAGACATTTAAAATAAAAAAAATTTACTCTTTGATCTACATGGTAAAAGCATGCCAGATTAAAAAGAATTTTAACAAAATGACTGGTGTCGATTCGAATGAAGCATTCATCTGGTGTTTGCTCTTTTGTTTCTAATTTTATGTAACAGGCATTAACATACTCTTTTGTCGATTCAAATTTTGTAAAAGCTCTTACAACAGCTCCGATCAAGGCTGCACAGTCATCAACGACTACTTCACTCGGAGTTGCATTATTTTGAGTTTTACACCATGTGTCGAGCCATTTATATATTGTTTCTGAAGTATGATTGTCTGATAACATTTGTATTATTGGTACACTTTCACTATAAACTGATAATAGCACGCATGAATATAGAAATATCGGTTTACTCAGTACTAAATCTTTATTTGGTCCACATGGCTTGAAGATACTTCCTGTTGCGTCAAGACTTAATGCAGTTCTCTCAGATTTTCTATAATCCCTGTAGAATTGTTCCTGTGCAATAGACCAATAATAAATGCAAATAGGAAATACTGAGATGGATCTAATCATTGTATCATAAGGAGATAGACGTGTCATGATCCACAAAGCCATTATTGGATTCGGATCGTAATATGTGCTTTTCCGCTGTTCATACTTTATTTGTCTTAAGCAGCCGACTGTAGGTAAGTGAGCCGGTTCAAAATCATCATTTTTATTCATTATAGAATCACTCAGTTTGTTTCTAACCGTCACAGCATGTTCAAACTTTAAATCACCACTAAGCTTACAGCGTTTTACAGGGGAAAGTTTGATTTTTTTTGTGTAGTCATGTTTGAATGTTTCATCATAATTACTTATGGTACAAATACAACGCGCAATTTTTTCTGTTGGCCAATTAATCACTACTTCTACCTTTGCCTTGCACTGCTTACAGGAACCATAACACCTAATGTTGGCTTCCTTTTTAATTGAATAATTTTGGAATATCCAACTGCACGGCGAACGTACACGTTTCCATATTTCTTCTCTTAGAAGGTTCGCCCATTGGTGACTTGGTAGCAAAGTTTTACTGCGAAAATCAGATAAGGTTCTTGTACGTTTCACGCAACGATCAATGGGCTTAATTTTATTCCACTGATAAATATCAATAAAAAAATTATAAGTTTCACACTCAGATGTTTTGTTAGTTGCCATACTTGCTTCTGCAAATTCATCAGAACAAGTATCGGACTCGTCGTGACCAAAAAACAAATCGTAATTTTTTTGTATTGATAGGTATAGAGCTTTTGTTGACATTTTGTAAGACAATCTTTCGGTAATGTCTTGGTATATTGGGTCACAGGGTGAAGGTAAATCATTTTTACGTGAAAAGTATTTCTTGAACTCACTCAAAACACACTTTTGTTCTTCTAATGGAACTGCAGTTTTCCGACCTCTTTTCATAGTTTATTATAGAAAATATACGTAATCACTGCTTAAGTATAACCACTGGCGAATTAATATTATTAGAAATAATTATTGGTGGAACTGTGTGACGCGAACGACAAGACGCGACGTGACGAACTTTATTAACCAATATGAGGGTAGGTAGTTTTTAAGAAATAATTTATACGGTACCCACGAATATTGTTAGAAATAAGAAGTATACCGTCGTCAGATTTGTGTTCTGAATGTTTATGTTACGGGCAAAAACTTTGTTGCAGTATGAGAGACCAACTAACAATCTCAAGCACTTCAACACGTCCTCACGCAAACCTAAACGCTACTACACATGCACCCCATACTCACCCTTACATACATACTCTAATAACATACACCCCCTTACTCTAACATACATACACTTAAACAACTAGAAACTCCTTAAAAATTTCTTAATTATTAATTTTAATATACCTACATATTTTCGTAACCTTCAATGTAAATGGCTATTTTTGTAAAGTTAGAACACCAAATTAAAGGTTTTTTGGTATCACATTGACAGCAGAACACTGACTCCTGAGTCACAGGATCACCTAGTTTAGGAGTCAGGGTTTACAATATCCGTGTGACCTTTCGTTTAACAACTTATGTATCATAGTCTTAAGCAATGTCAAAGGTTTTTTCTTTTGTATCAATAAAGATTTTTTTTTTTTTTTTTTTTTTTTTAGTGATAACAAGATTTGCGGAAGTCAAGCTTATTTATGATTAATTGATGTATGATGATATTTCTATTAATAAAGTGACAATTTATCTATTTACATGGCATAAGTATTAAGCGGGAACCTTCACGTTAGCCCGTGAAATTAAAATTTTCGTACGTTTTTTGCAATGTGCAGCTCAGTGTCTGGGTGTGCGTTGATTAAAGTATGATTCGCGACTGTAAAAATATGTACTTACATAATTATAATCATTACAATCAGTAATACAAATCCCTATGTTAGTATTGCTATCAAATGTCAGGATTTCATGACATCTTGCAAATTGCAAAAAACGTACGAAAATTTGAATTTCGCGGGCTACTGTGAAGGTCTCTTTGTACTTACGGTATATGGAGGGAGGTGATAAAAAACTTTAAAAAATAACAAGAAGATTACAGAATGTAACAAGATTTAGAGAAACAAAACAAGCATACAAATTTTAGGAGGGGGCCTCACTTCACAGTGTAGGTTTACAAGACAGGTTTAGGATTTTATATATATATTTTTTTAATTATAATTAATAATATTATTGCTTATTCTGTAATGTTTGTTTGTGTGTTGTGTGTGTGTGTGTGTGTGTGTGTGTGTGTGTGTGTGTGAGGGAGAATATACATAACTAACAAAGTTTCTTGCGTAGCATTTTTCTGGAATGCCAAAAATATTGGAAAAAAAAATATATGTTGAGGTACTAAAAAGGTAGTAAATATTTACAAAGAGATAAATTAGTTATGTTGTCTCGAACTATGAAAAAAAAAATGGTCCAGACGTCCTGATGTCAGAATGGCTGACCACTTTCTTTGCGTGTTTTTTCGCTGTCAGTCGAGGTACTAAATATTTGAAGTTAGGTATCAAATAGTAGCAAAAAGGTAGTAAATTTTGGTATTTTCTAAACATCAAATATCTCTATTGGTGTAATCTTTCATGCGTAGCATTTTTCTGGACTGCCAAAAAAATTTGAAAAAAATATATGTTGAGGTACTAAAAAGGTAGTAAATATTTACAAAGAGATAAATAAGGTGTGTTGTCTCGATCTATGAAAAAAAAAAAATGGTCCAGACATCCTGATGTCAGAATGGCTGACCACTTTCTTTACGTGTTTTTTCGCTATCAGTTGAGGTACTAAATATTTGAAGTTAGGTATCAAATAGTAGCAAAAAGGTAGTACATTTTGGTTTTTTCTAAACATCAAATATCTCTCTTGGTCCAGGGGTCCTGACGCTTACGTATTTTCAGCCTGAAGACGTCCACCGCTGGATGTAAGCCTCCCCAAAAGGCAAGATTTGCCATAATCACCACGCTTGGCAGGTGGGTTGGCGATCGCAGTATGGTGGTAAAATGCATAGAGAACGCTGCTGCCCATTCTCTAGTAAGTCCCTTAGTCGCCTCTTACGACACCCACGGGAAGAATTAGGATGGTGGTATCTATACTAATATTATAAATCTGAATAGTTTGTTTGGTTAAACGCGGTAATCTCTGGAACTACCGGTACGAATTGAAAAAATCTTTTTATGTTGGGTAGCGTATTTATTGAGGAAAGCTATGGACTATATAACATCACGCTACTATCAAAAGGAGCGGAGCAGCAACGAAAAATGGATGAAAACTGGAAGGCAATTCGATGCGGCGGGAAGGGTCAGGAGTGCAAAACTTTGACACAGACGAAGTCGCGGGCAGAAGCAAGTTCTTTATATCCGGCACCACATTGAACACAACAGCTAGTAGGTTAGACTAGTAATCATTTTTCCAACTTTTTTGTTTACTTACAGAGCTAGAACCAGAAAATATTGACGATGATGAAGCTTTGAAGGAGTTAAAAATTGAAATAGAAGAAGAACAAGAAGTATCCGAGAATAGACAAAGACCCTTTGAGACTATAAGTAAGTATTAGTAAATCTATAGATATGCGAACAGAACATTCAAGGTCGCTCAGCGCGCTATGGAGCGGGCTATGCTCGGAGTTCCTTTGAAGGATAAAATCAGAAACGACGTTATCCGGAAAGAATTGAAGTTACCGACATAGCTTGCATAGTAAGTAGGTTGAAGTTGCAGTGGGCTATAAATAAATAAAATAAATAGTGTTTTCTTGCAGGCATTATACCTATATACAAAAATTACAGTAAAATAAAATCAAATCATACTCAAAATTAGAATCAAAATTAAAATTTGAAACCAAAATTAAAAAAATAACATAATCAAGATTACAATGAAAAATTCAAAATTAAAATCGATATAAGAATTAAAAACAAAGACAAAATTAAAATTAAAATCAACATCATAATCAAAATAAAATCAAAATTAAAACATAAAACAAATAGGTACCATAGTCTTCAAAAATTCGTTCATTTCATTCGTCATTTTTTGTTCTCGCTTAGGTGAACAGAAATCCAGTGCAGTGTATATATAGGGTTTGCCAAGTTGCCCGAGACAGCCCTCAAAATGCTATTACTGGAGCGTATATAATATCTTGTCTATGTTAGGTTATATGATACTGCTATTTGGAGGGAAAACTGCCTCGTTTGTCTCCAGCGCTACTGTTGTGCATGAGTTCCTGGGTTCGATTCATAGGTCGTAAAGTTTTATCAGGTTTTTATGTCAGGAATTTCCCAATAGCAGCCCGGGGTGCCAATTGCAGTGGCAATGGGCTGGTCATTTCTGTCGAAGGACCGATGGCCGGTGGAGCAGACGAGTCCTGGAGTGGAGACCGCGTATCGGCAAGCGTAGTGTAGGACGCCCCCCAGCTAGATGGACCGACGACCTCAAAACGGTGGCAGGGACAGACTGGATGCGAAAGGCGGAGGTCAGGGTGCTGTGGCGCAATATGGGAAAGGCCTTATGTCCAGTTGTGGACTGCGATAGGCTGAGTTGATTGATTGGTGTTTCTGGTGATAAATTGCGATGTACAATGTCACCAGACATTCCTTTTATACGGTACTAGTGTGAATCGTGCAATCAGCTATTTTTTTTTAATTTATGTGCTGTAATAAAAATGGCTGAAATCTGTTTAAAAAAAGAGAAATCGTTTGCGTGTTACCGAACGTGGCGACTTGCGGCTGTTTTTGAGTAAATTGGAACCTGATATCAACAAACTTATTGAACAGCATCAGATTCAACCTTCACATTAGTTTTTATATAAGAATTGATTATGTTTGTTTTATTTTCAATAAAAGATACTCTGTCCGAATACTATAAAGAAATCTTCTGGCCCTAAGAATCCGCAAGCTGAAAAATCGAACGATAGATTTTTTTCCTCAGCATTTCGCGGGTTTTATATAAAATAAAATTTTCAACCTTCCAAAAAAAAAAAAATATGAGGAGTCTCAAAAAACAGGGTTGTTTACACCTTGTCAGATATTTGCTTTAGAAACAAACAATACATCTATGTTACTACAATTTATACGTCATGTCTCTGGTGATAAAGTGCGATGTACAATGTCACTAGACATTCCTTCTTTACGGGTATTATTGTAAATCGTGAAATCTGCATTTTTTTTTTAATTTATGTGCCTGTCAATCTGCTTCCAACATTATACTTACCAGATTTATCATGACAGGTGCAGCCGCCGAAAAACTAGAAGATGCAGTAACAGCTGAACAAAGGGATAGAGAAAAATCAGACTCGAAACTTACCCGGATGATTGAAAATCATACGTCCAAATCTGACACTTATATTAAAGAGCCCTACAAATGTGATCAGCGTAGTTTTAATCCAGGAAAAAAGTATATAGAACAGAATCATACACAAACTGCTGCAACACCTTACAAGTGTGATTTGTGTCAACGTTTTTTCAGTAAACAAAGTGGTTTAACAAAACACAAGCGAATACACACTGGTGAAAAACCTTTTCAATGTCACTTGTGCCCGCGTAGTTTTATTGAAAAGAGCGCTTTAAATAATCATTCTCGTGTACACACTGGTGAAAAACCTTTCAAGTGTCACATATGTCAGTGTTATTTTCGTCAAACTGGTACTTTAAGAACTCATCTTCGTCAACACAGTGGTGTAAAAGCCTATAAATGTGACGTATGTCAGCGTAGTTTTGGTGAAAAGAGTACTTTAGCGAATCATATTCGCATACACACTGGTGAAAAACCTTTTAAATGTACCATATGTCAGAGTAGTTTTCGTCAAAATAGTCATTTAGCAACTCATATTCGTCAACACACTGGTGAAAAACCTTATAAGTGTACTGTATGCCAGAGAAGTTTTAATCAAAAATGTGATTTAACAAAACATATTCGTATACACACTGGTGAAAAACCTTACAAATGTGATGCATGTGAGCGTAGTTTTATTCAAAAGAGTGCTTTAACAAAACATAGACGTATACACACTGGTGAAGAACCTTATAAGTGTGATGTATGTGCGCGTAGTTTTCGTGACAAGCGAAATTTAATCAAACATATTTGCTAGCACGGGGAGCTATAAAAGAGTGGACTGTATTATATATGACTTGGTATATTGCCATTCAGTTATCATCCCGGAAAAACAGCAAATGATTAAATTAGAGAGGAGTTTGGTCCGTCGCAGTGGAGTCTTTTAAACGAATGGTCAAAGGGCAGAGACGTGTCATAGCCGCGCCGCGCTTTAGCTTTCCGATGTGATGTTGAAATGAAATGAAAGTTATTTTGCATGAATTGTAGTTTATTACAGATGGTCGGGCTATTTTACAGTATTTTTAACCGACTTCAAAAAAGGAGGTGGTTAACAATCCGACTGTATTTTTTTATTTTTTTTATGTTTGTTACCTCATAACTTTTGACAGGGTGAACCGATTTTGATGTTAATTTTTATTTGAAAGCTGGTGCTTCCCGAATGGTCCCATTTTGATTTGGTTCCATTCGGACAATGGGATCCATGTGAAAACCATATAAGTCTTGCATTAAGTATTTGCGGTGACAAATGAACGAATAACGCGATTAGATTAGTGCGGGGTATATACCATAACAAAAAGTTAAAAATAAAAACTTTTTACAAAAAAAAAAACAACCGACTTCCTTAAAAAAAACACTACAAAGTCAAAAATTACTTTAAATTTGGAAGTTGGTGTCTTAGGATCTGTATTTAAGGTTTTTTGCCACCGACTTCCGAAATTAAAGTTATTTTTGACTTTGTAGTGTTTTTTTTTAAGGAAGTCGGTTGTTTTTTTTTTTTTTGTAAAAAGTTTTCTTGCAGTATTTTCAAGTAGTATTATTATTATGAGGAGTGAGCAGTGATAGACTAGTGGTAACGGCCGCGACTTACGAGTAGTAGGTCGTGAGTTCGAACCCAAGCAGGCGCCTTACTTTGTGTAAATGTATTTCATCACCACTGCTCTCAAAACGGTGAAGGAAAACATCGTGAGGAAACCGGCATGTCTTAGAACAAACAATTCGAAGACATGTGACATCTACCAACCCGCACTGCGGCCCGCGTGGATCCACCATGGCCCACTCTCTCTCACCGAGAGGAGGCCTGCGTCCCAGCAGTGGGAATATTATAGGCTGCTGATGATGAAGATTACTATGGACTTCGCTGTATTTTAAGGAATAGATTTAAATAAAAATACTAAGTAGACAGAGTCAAAATATTATTCTCGTTAAATATCTCTCGAGAGTGTCTCAGACTTAATTTATAAATTGCCGGCTATATGATATTTTTTTGTAAATATTGATCATCAAATAAAAGATACCTATATTCCTGTGTTTTTGTTTTATTTCATACTAGCTTTTTCCCAGTGGCTTCTCCCGCGTATTATACATAATATCTGGTTGACCGAGCTTTGCTCGGTATGTTTTGGTAAATTGTGTTTAAAATAATAAGTTTATGTTCAAGTTAATTATCGATAAAGTTGGTCATTGAAAACATGAATAAAACGACATTGTATAAAAATGAATCCTAGCTAGATCGATTTATCGCCCCCGAAACCCCTTGTATACTAAATTTCATGAAAATCGTTGGAGCCGTTTCCGAGATTCAGATTATATATATATATATATATATACAAGAATTGCTCGTTTAAAGGTATAAGATAAACCTTCTTTTTAAATCACTCTGTCTATTAGTGAAAACCGCATTAAAATCCGTTGCGTAGTTTAAAACATCTAAACGTAACAGACACGAAATACGAGTTTGTTTTATACTATGTAAAGAAAAAATAAAAAAATAAAATAATCGTTTATTTAACTTTAAGTCAGCTTTATGAAGAAAAATACAAAGCTGACTTAAAGTTAGTGTGTACAAAAATAAGGTCTCAGCTGTATTTCACCTTTGAAAGAAACTGGTGCCTGAAACAGGTTTTTAGGAAAAACCAATTTCAGGAAAAATGAAAGAAGATTATCCGTTTATGACCATAGAGCAACACGGACCACCGGCGGACCGGAGGGGAGACGTCATAGCGATTTTTCCCGATACAAAACTGTCTGTCATTTTTTGCGGGGGGAAATCTGCTCTACCCACACTTTCTCAAATTCTCACACAAAAATAATCGTCTGTTACTACGAAACCCACACATAAAAATTAAAACATACACTAATAATTTTACACACACATAGATACATTATGTGTCGTTACAGTACAATGAGATGACGCAACTACACTGACAAGTTGCTTACAGCCGTGGTTGCAACTACTGTCGATACGCATTATCGATAAATTCAAGAACTCGGTTGGGAATATTACGTTTAAAAAGTGATACAAAGATAGATATTCTAATAAAGATTGACTTTATTTATTATGTACTACAATAATTATCATTTAACAAATAAAATTAAGGTTTACGTCATTTTAAAAACTAGTTACAATTGTATCTATCACTGGTTTTTAAAGTGGACTATTTCGTGTGGGAATCCAGGTTAGTCTATTATTACAAAATTTCTTCCATGTAACCCTTAAATTTGGATCTTTAGTAAACCTGCAATAAATAAATTAACAAACGATTGTGTGGTTTTTATGAAACCACGATAAAAGTGAAACTTTTTTCATATTATAGACATTTAACTAAAAATTTTCGGAATATATGCAATAGCTTAATAAAAAGACTTAATTTAATGTTCATACGAAATAAGTTAAATAATAAATTCAAGCACTCAAAATTGAAATAAATCCATAAACAACAACATGCACCAGCGAGCGCCTTTCACTTTATCCCTAATTCGCGGCCGACCGTCACGCGACATGCAACACACAGATGAAAAAGTGTGAGAGGAAGTCAAAGTTTCACTTTAAAAAAAAATGGTTGAAGTTCACACGTAAGTAGTAAGTAATTTTAATAAAACGTGTTAAATCGTAAGTTTTGTAATATTTTTAATTTATACAACTATGTATATTAATATACAGCTTACATTATAATATTTTAAATAAATCAGAAAACTTATTCTCAAAAATGTCTCTGTATGAATATAGACTCCTTTGCCAAATTTATCGATAACTATCTACTAACAAACCAGTAACAACACTATCGCTCGGTGACAGCGTCTACTCGGAAACAAAGTCGGATCAGTCGCTCGACCGATCCGCATATTGTATGAGGGCGAGCGGCCTGTGTTGGTAAACAAATCCGAAACAACACGACCGATAAATATTGTAATTTTTAAGTATTATGGAAGTAAATGGGAATAATGTGATTAAATATTAGTTACATATGAAAGGTAACGCCATCTTATTGTAAATTTGACATGGCAGATCTCTTTTTGCAGCAAAATACAGAACAATTCGTCATTTTTGTAGGACATCAATTTAGTCGCGCAACTAGATTTAGTCTACTGAGCAGTGCGGCTGCAACTAGTTTTGTTATACGCATAGGACCACGTGGACTTGTACTTTGACAGAGGGGAACGCCTGCGTATGGCTACTCCCCTCTGGTCCGTGTTGCTCTATGTTTATGACTTAACCATGATTTCTGATGTAAAGAATATGGCTGGTTGTTATAACCAGCCTTATTCTGTATATCTGAAATTTTCACGAGATAGACTTCCCAAGTCGGACTTTTCCGTGTGATGTCGGACGTAAAGAATAGCACCATCCCATTTCTTCCCGTGGGTGTCGTAAGAGACGACTATGGGACTTACTAGAGAATGGGCAGCAGCGTTCTCTATGCATTTTATCACCATACTGCGATCGCCAACCCGCCTGCCGACATACACCCCCAAATGGGAGGAGGCCTATGCCCAGCAGTGGACGTCTTTCGGCTGAAGTGAGTGAGACTTCCCACGTGCATTGGGGTTACTGTAATTATTTCCTACTCACTTGCTTGGTAACTGAATATTATACTTAGGTAAAGACGCCAGCACATCAAGCTACCGGAAACTGTCAATTTTCCCAATCAATCTTGAACTTAATACTTTGCCGATAAGGTTGAAAATCTATTAAGAGGCAGTTTACATTTTTGCGCGAAAATCTAAGATTTTAGTCGCCTTATTTACCTCTCATCTCATCATTATAAATACTCTGGGATTGACGGACACATGTAAAAAACCGGCCAAGTGCGAGTCGGACTCGCGCACCGAGGGTTCCGTACAAACCTGTAGGTATTCTCGGTTTAAAAATATATATTTTTTTTTAATTTTTATATTTCAGTTGATTGAATGTAAGGTAAATTGCGGTTTACGATTTATGACGTTTTAAAAAAAAACTACTCATTCGATCTCGTTCAAACCAATTTTCGGTGGTAGTTTACATGGTAATGTACAACATATATTTTTTTTTGTTTTATCATTCTCTTATTTTAGAAGTTAAGGGGGGGGGACACATTTTACCACTTTGGAAGTGTCTCTCGCGCAAACTATTCAGTTTAGAAAAACCGGCCAAGTGCGAGTCGGACTCGCGCACCGAGGGTTCCGTACAAATCTGTAGGTATTCTCGGTTTAAAAATAAATATTTTTTTTAATTTTTATATTTCAGTTAATACAAAAAAAATACAAAAATATTTATTTCATCTTAAAACATTGTGTCATGCATAAATTGAGACAGCTCCAGTAAGTTACAAAAGTACTTGTGTCGGAACCGTCTCACTCTTCCCATAAGTGGTATCTTAACAATGGTGTAGGCTTATAATAGGGTTATATGAAAAGCGAAACAATAAAAAAAAAAAAATACAAATAAAAACAAGATAAAATAAAACCATTTTTTAGCAGCCATCGGTGTGTGTGTCGTGGGTGTAAGTGTGTGTGTGTGTGTGTGTGTGTGTGTGTGTGTGCGTGTGTGTGTGTGTGTGTGTTGTGTGTATGTGTGTGTATGTATTTACCTGCGTGCGAATGTTTATTTTTTATTTAGCTTATCCTTATCAGAATGTTTTCTGTGTCCTCATAAGTAAGGGATCTTAACCATTCTGTTATTGTTATTTTACAGTCATACAACAACAGGGGATATATCTCCAATTTGCGATTCAGCTTATTATAAATGAATGTGGATTGTGTAATGTACTGACGTCTAGCAAAGGCAGTTCGTACTCCTGAGGAGTGGGCCACTATATCTCTGCGCCTTCTGCTCTGAGATGCTGTTTCAAAAGGAAGACACTTATGCAGGGTTAAGGACACGTAAAGAATATAAAGTTTTCTTATAGAGAGCAAGTTGCTAACTCTATAGAGGTCTGTAGTAGGAAACCTGAATGGTTTAAAGTATATAACCTTTATAAGGGATCGCTGAGCTCGTTCCAGATCGAGGAATTTAGTTTTGGTAGCACCCCCCCAGATCGGAATGCAGTAAGTTATAATAGATTGCGCTAGAGCTATGTAGATTTTGGATATAAGTTGCGCGGACATAACATGTCGTAGATTTTTAAACACCCAGATGAGTTTCCTGATCCTTTTCATTAGAATCTCAATGTGTGGGTGCCAGGACAGTCTTTGATCAACACTTATACCCAAATATTTTGTGGAGTTGACTCTTTGAATAGTTTCACAGCCACAATTGCGATCACGAGCGCCATTATTTTGGCAAACATGTATCGTAATGCCAAATTCACATCCAGGCTGCGTTCTTTGGTTTGGGGAAAAACAAATAAAATTACTTTTAGTGGTATTAAGGGTTAAGAGGTTTGCCCTAAGCCAGCCAGCCATCTCAGTCAGACCTTCCTCAGCGACAGATTTTACTTGCTTCCATGACTTTCCGGAGAAAACCACCGCAGTGTCATCTGCATATGAGAAGATTTGCCCCCCATTGATCTGCATGTTACATAGACTGTTGATATAAATTAAGAAGAGCGGCGGACCCAAAACGCTCCCTTGCGGGACTCCGTAGTAGACGCCCTTTTCAAAACTGCATAAGTTATTGAGTTTGACCATTTGCCGTCTATCTTTAAGATAACTTTCAAAAAGAGAGAGAGCCGTACCTCTTATACCTATGTTTTCTAGCCTGTGCAGAAGGATCGGAACGGAAACGGTGTCAAAAGCTTTCTTGATATCTAAGAACACTGTCAAGCATTTATGACCCCCATCCACTTTACCAACAATTTCCGATGTCAATGCCGTAATAGCGTCTTGGGTGGAACGTCCTCTCCTAAATCCATATTGTGCATTTGATAAAATATTATATTTCTTTAAGTAGTTAATTAATCTCTTATTTATAAGTTTTTCTAAAATTTTTGAAATTGATGTCAGTACGGATATGGGTCGATAATTGTTAACATCGTTCACGTCCCCACCCTTGTGCACAGGAGTGACCACGGAACGCTTTAAATCTTTCGGGAATATTCCCGTTGTAAAACATAAATTAGCTAGCTGGCTTATAAGTGGAACCACAAAATCCCTTGACATTTTTAGATATTTTGTCGGTATACCGTCCCAACCTACTGAACTTTCAGAGTCAAGACTCATTAAAATACCGTCAACTTCCAAAGGATCCGTTTCCAACAACACGAATGAGGAAGCCCAAGAGTTACTACAGGAGCTGGGCAATACTGGCATCCCGGTCTGTGCAACGATGTTTTCCGCTAAAGATTTGCCTACGGTGATAAAGAAAGAGTTTACTCTATTTAGTGAGTTTAGGGGGTGTCCAGTAATATTGAGAAGATGGGTGTTTGAGGTTTTAGGCGCTTTATATTGTGTGATTTCATTTATTGTTGACCAAAGATGTCTGGGACTTTTTGTTGAAGCTTCTATTTGTTTTTATCAAGTTGGAACAAAAGTTACGAAAGCGTTTGTAAGTTATTATTAAAATAATGTTGAAGGGGTCTAATCTCGTTTGGTACTGCATTTTGTTTCTAAGCCTTATACACCGCAGGGCTTTTTTTTTTTCTTTTTTTTTTTTTCAGGATGGGAAATCATCAAATGACTTCTCCCGCTCTGGGCGGAGCGGGAGGGCGTGTCAGACTTTTACTGACTAAAACCCACCCGTGTTCCATCAGTTGCCCATGTGCCAGGGTCACGGTATCTCTTTCGAACAATCACGCGACCCCGGCAGGCATCGGTCCTAGTAGACCCCTACACTGCTGCTGACATCTCTTTGAGGCGCGCGTGGAACACTGCGCGCCGTCGACCCGAGCTTGGTCCTTACCGGGCGGCGAGCTACCCACTGCTCGCCACCCGCAAGCTCGCGCCTACGGTGGCCGGGAGTCCGCTATTGACTCCCGACGCCCGGGGCGTCTCCTCCTGCGGCGGCTAGGGACGTGAGGGCGCAGAGACTGCCACTCCCTCACGCGCCCCGCCTCCTCCTTCGCGAGCATTACTGCTTCGCAGAAGGAGGTGACGGCTTCCCATTCCCTCTCGCTCCGTACCATGGCTCGCACCAGGGCCGGACGCGAGAGGTCGCCGCCGCCGATCGCCTCCACGAGGACACGGCGGTGCTCCGCCCAGGCAGGGCACACCTCCACCGTATGCTCCACCGTGTCCTCCAGACGATCCTCGCAATGGAAACACCCGGACGTATCCTCCCGCTTTATCCTGAACAGGAACCCACCGAAGCACCCATGCCCGGTGAGAACCTGCGTCAGGCGGAAGGTGAGGACGCCGTGACGCCTCTCTATCCACTCCTCAAAGAGGGGACTTACCGCCGCAATTGTGGCGTGCCCAGCACTGGGTTGCGACAATCGTACCCGCCATGTCGCCATGAGATCACACCGGAGCTCTGTCCGCCGTGCCGCGATTTGTCGCGGCAGCGGAGTTTCGCCCCGGCGATTCGCCTCCTCGCGCCACTCCCACATGTGCGCGAGGACCTTTGCCTCCAGATCCCATGGCGGCACTCCGGCAAGGAGGCTCGCCGCCTCGCACGAGACCGTGCGGTATCCCCGGATTAACCGGATGGCCATGACCCTCTGGGCCGCAAACAACCGGCGCGCTGGGCGCAGCCTCAGTGAGGGCGCCCACACCGGTGCCCCGTAGAGGGCCATGGACCGCACGATTCCCGTGTAGAGCCTCCGGCAGGAGGCGTTTGGACCCCCCAGATTGGGCAGGAGCCGCTTTAATGCAGCCCCAGCCCGCTCCAGTCTGGGAGCCAAACGTCGGAAATGCTCAACGAAGTTCCACCGGCTGTCGAGGACAAGTCCCAGGTACTTCATCGTCGACTCGACGCCGATGTGAACCCCTCCTACCGTAAGTTGGGTACCCGCAGGTGGCGCGTTCCGAGGACCATGAAAACCCATGGCCTCGGACTTGTACACCGCAGGGCTCCAGCAGTGATCCAGGGCTTCAAAGTTCTCTTACCACAAGAGACGGAAATGATTTTTGAGTTGCGTTGAAGGGATGACCTGATTGCCTCTACTAGTTTTGTGGCAAAGCTATCAGGCAGCGTGTATGTGGCAAAAATTGATGGATCTATACTAATGAGGCATTTATAAGCTTTTTCATAGTCTATGACGGTTTTGGTTTTTAAACAAGTTTTTTGGGTTTTATGTGAGCTAGTTATATGTAAGAGAACCATAGCATGATCTGTGATCGTTGTATCAAGGACTGCGACAAAGGCAGAGATTTTAGTTTTATCCAGCTTCAGAAAGGTATGGTCAAGACAATTCTGTTCTCTAGTTGGTAGGCAATGACCTGGAAGGAGGCCGTGAATAGATAGCATATTTAGGTAATTTAGCCTATTTGATCTGTGTAGTGATATTTCTGTGGGCTTTTCTAATAAATTAATATTAATGTCACCCATGACAATAATATTCTTGTGCGTGCTACAAGACTCAAGATGGCTATTTAATGAGTTGATGAAGTTGTCAGCACAGGCAATAGACGGGGAACGGTATATACCTATAATAATAAAATTAGACACGGTGATTTTAAGAGCAGAAGCATGTACTACAGTTAGTTCTGAGACCAGGGGCAAATGTTTGTTATTTACGTAGGCTACCACGCCATCATTTTGATTGGTTGGAACTGGTTTAAAGTAGAAAAAGACGTGTAGTTAGGTAGCACTGGTATTTGTTTCTTACCATTCAGTCTACACTCAGTAAGAATAAGAACATCCACGTCGAACTTTATCAGAGCCAGATTCATCTGCAAGTCGTCAAAATTCCTATAAATACTCCTCATGTTCTGAGTGACCACCGTCAAGTAAGTATTTTCGAGTTTTAATGACGTGGAAATATGTTCGATATTTACTAAAGCCGAATTTGCAATTTCAATTTGGTCTAATTCATCAAGCGTATTTAAGGTACTATCCATTTTGTTTTATGAAATCTAATAGACATAACTGGTGGTGTAGTAAGTAGGCCCTGAGGAGAATAAATGCTAATCAGGAGAATGACTACAGAAATATGCAGTTGAAGTTTTAGTTCAAAAAGTGGTACAATGGGTGTATGAGTGGATGTGTGATATGAGTGAGAGATCGTTTTAATTTGAATGTTAGTCGATGAGTGTGTCGTAGTTTTAATGAGTTTTTTTAGTGTTGGTATTTGATGAGCATGCTTTACAGTAAAAACGTGAGTATGAAAGTTACGTCTAAATAATTGAAGTAAATCATAAATATTAAAAAATAATCTAAACAGAATAAAGGCAAATAATAACGCCAACAAAAGTAAATAAACAAATAGGTTATGAGGAATTAGTCATGCAATTTGAAACAGGCTCTGCACCTGTGATTCGCTCTTCACGAGAATCACTTTAGCACCCTCGTCTTTTTTTAGATAGACTCGACCAAAAGCAGTCCAACAGAATTTAAACTGTTTTGATTTAGCTAAGTCGCGGGCTAAGAAAAATAAGCGCGCGTTCTTGGGAGTAAGTTGTTCTGAAACGAACACAGGAACGTCCCCGTTACTAGTGATCGCAAGGTGTTTCGCTTGAAGTTTCGTCTTGTTTTTTATATTGTACGATTTAGTGGTTTTCAATAAATCCTGTTTAAGAATTGCAGAATCCAGTTCCACTACGATAGGCGGGCTATTCACCCCTTCCTTCCTCCCCTGCGATCTAAATATGTCCTTGATGTCTCGTTTACCTACTCATATCCAGATTAATGTTTTTGGCCAGGCTAAGTACCATATTTATTAAATCGTCTCTGGTTTCCTGGTTCTTCCGAGGTACATTCTTTATTTCGATATTATTCTTGCGCGAGCATCTTTGCAAATCCTCAATTTTGTCCTCCAACACAATAATATAATCTTGGTCCATCTTCGCTTGTAATTCTAACTGATTTATTTTATTTTGGAACTCGTCATTTTGTTTAGTCAAAAACGCGACAGATGTTTCAATATTGCTATTTGTTAGTTGAATCTCCTTAAGGTTGGCAGTGATGTTTTTTAATTCGGTTTGCTGTGTATTTATGAAGGACTGAAACAGCTCTTTCATTTCTTCCTTAATTTGGCAAAATTCCGAGGGCAAGTCTTCTTCCCTCAGCCTTTTATAGCGTTGGGAGACGAAGTTTGGTGGGGTAACGTCGGCGGCTATTTCACAAATGTTTTCGTCAGAAATAGATTTGTTCATCTTGATACTTCTAATTAGTTCCAAGTTACCAGGGTATGATGGGTGTCGAAGATTGTTATACTAATTAGCTTAAGATGCGCTGTGGCTAGTAGGAGGGACCAGACGACCTACTTTGTCCAATAACAACGAAAGAGGCGTATATTTAAGATAGCTCAAGGGCACGGCCTCAGGTCAGCTGACGAATAGCGCAGGTCAAAGGTGGTGTCGCGCTAATAACAGGGATGTCCCTGTAATGATGACGCGTGTGCGCGTGCGCTGATTTGTTGGGAGCCGTTGTCTGGTACCAGGACAGCAGGTTAATATAATGAGTGAGTTTAGCTCGCCGGTCTGATTGGTGGCAAAGATAACTACTAAGGATGTGTGAATTGTACTCACGAAACTTCTTGCGTACAAACACCTCCTCTGTGCTTATGCTGTCCTATTTTTCACTTTTATTTAAATTGCGCAAATTTGAATTTTATTTATATTATTTTAAATCAATACGGTCTTCTACACGTCTGCACCATATGGCGATCCGAGGGAAGAGGTAATTGAATGTAAGGTAAATTGCGGTTTACGATTTATGACGTTTTAAAAAAAAACTACTCACTCGATCTCGTTCAAACCAATTTTCGTTGGTAGTTTACATGGTAATGTACATCATATATTTTTTTTACTTTTATCATTCTCTTATTTTAGAAGTTACGGGGGGGGGGACACACATTTTACCACTTTGGAAGTGTCTCTCGCGCAAACTATTCAGTTTAGAAAAAAATTTTAATAGAAACCTCATTACCATTTTTGAAGACCTATTCATAGATACCCCACACGTATGGGTTTGATGAAAAAAAACATTTTTGAGTTTCAGTTCTATGTATGGGGAACCCCAAAATTTATTGTTTTTTTCTATTTTAGTGTGAAAACCTTAATGCGGTTCACAGAATACATCTACTTACCAAGTTTCAACAGCATAGCTCTTATAGTTTCGGAAAAAAGTGGCTGTGACATACGGACGGACAGACAGACAGACAGACATGACGAATCTATAAGGGTTCCGTTTTTTGCCATTTGGCAACTGAACCCTAAAAACAGATCAATCTTTTGTTTTGTTCCTTTTAGTAGCACATTTACAAAAACTTATTTGTTTACTTCGTAGTAATTAATCTCCCACAACTAGTTTTCTTAAAAATCAGCGCAGGGTCAATTTCAGACTCTTATTTCTATCATTAATATGTAGAAATTTGAGTAAAAAAAATACACAAAACATCAGACATATAATTTAGTTGTTACATTTAGTACAAGAATATTGATTTTTAATAAGCTTAATTAGTAAAAAAAAATAAGTCTTATAGCAATTTTTACGATTTATTCGCAATTTTATTGCGTTTTTTTGGGTTTGAATAAAGCATAATTACATTAAAAAATCATGTCAATATAAAGTATGCCCTATAACGAATCGAATTCTCAAGTTTTATTTAAATCCGTTTATTTAATTAGACATAATATCGTTTTTGAAATCACTCTAAATTAAAATAAATTACGACGCACAAGCGGGCAGCGTTTAGTACAGCGCTTGAGTTGCGTATCTATCTCAGTATATAGTATATAATCTATGGTACAGCGCAAGCGCCCAACGAGGCAGGACCTGTGCCATTTTTTCCCGCGTCTCAGTTTTCGGGTACTCGTATCGTGAACGCAAAAATATACTACGACTACAACATTTTGCTACTCTTCGCATTTTATTTTTTGTATAAGATAAGAGTTTCGTTTATTATCAATGAAAGCATTATTTTAATAAATTTTAGAAAAATGTTGACTAAAATAATTTATTTTAACTAAATCTGACTATTTTTAATCGCGATTAGAAAAGTGTGGAATACAACTAGTGGTCATGAACAAAAATTCACACCAACGCCTCGCCTCACGTCCAAAAACAGTACTGTATTTTTTTTTTCTTTTGCTCTATAACGCAAAGAAGAGTGTGTGTATGGTCTTTCAGGCCAGGGGTCAGAGCTGCCCAAATTCTGTTCCACCTATTACATTAAACGGTGTGATGTTAAACAGAGTTCACCATTTTAAATACCTCGGGCATATCGTAACTGCTGACCTGAGAGACGATGCGGACATCGATAGGGAGCGGAGGGCGTTGTCTGTGAGGGCCAATATGATCGCCCGCAGGTTTGTTCGTTGCTCGGGGGCCGTCAAAGTAACTCTTTTCAGAGCATTTTGTACGTCCCTGTACACAGCCAACCTGTGGGTTTCATATACCCAGAAGCAGTACAACGCTCTCCGAGTCCAGTATAATAACGCGTTCAGGGTGTTGTTGGGGCTGCCCCGGCACTGCAGCGCGTCGGGGATGTTCGCCGACGCCCGTGTCGATTGTTTTTACGCGACGATGCGAAAGCGGTGCACATCTTTGGGGCGCAGGCTCCGGACCACCTCCAACACCATCCTGAGTGTATTTGCGAATAGGTTTGACTGTCAGTACATTAACCATTGTTATATGATTAATGTACTGACAAACAAACAAATGACTCAGAGGCAGCTTCACTAATTATTACTAATTATTTTATATTAATATTGTTTTACTTTACTGTTAATTATAATTTTAATTCAATTGTATTGTTTTTAATTTTGATTTAATTGTATTCATTTTAATTCTATTTTATTAATTTTAATTTTAAAAATTTAATTTATTTGTATATATTTTAATTTTGATTATATTAGTTAATTAATTATTTTTATTTAGTGTAATCAAATTGTAAAAATTATGATCCCCATGTGGGTTGAAATAAATTATATTCATTCATTCATATCTCGAAAATGGCGTGTCCTATCGTAAAAATAATGAAATTTTCGACTCCCTTTATAAAACCCCATACATATAAATCTCAACACGTGGGTAATATTTTTTTTATAGAATTCAAACAAAAAATGAAAAATCTAAATCCATACTATCCATACTATCCATATCCATACTTCCATACTATCCATACTTCCATACTCATATTATAAATGCAAAAGTAACTCTGTCTGTCTGTCGGTCTGTCTGTCTGTCTGTCTGTCTCGCTTTCCTGCTAAAACTCCTGAACCGATTTCAATGAAATTTGGTACACAGATAGTTTAGAGCCTGAGAAAGGACATAGGCTACTTTTTATCCCGGTAGTACGTTCCCGCGGGATAATTTCCGACCTCAACGCGGGCGAAGCCGCTGGCAAAAGCTAGTATATAATAGGCAAACCTGACTGACTCGTCTATCAACGCACAGCCGAAACTACTGAACGGATTTCGCTGAAATTTGGCATACAGATAGTTGTAATGACGTAGGCATCCACTAAGAAAGGATTTTTGAAAATTCGCCCCCTAAGGGGGTGAAAAAGGGATTAAAATTTTGTATGGAAGTCCGTCATTTTTAGAGCTACAAGCCTGAAACTTTGTTTTTAGGTTAACAAATAGAAATAAACAATTTTGTGCCGTAGGGTTTTTGAAAACTCAACCCCTAAGGGGGTGAAAAAGGGGTTTGAAAGTTTGTATGGGGAAACAAGATCAGTTAAACTATTTTATTCGAAACTTCCTATCAATAAATGAGTAAACACGTGTGTCAGACTCTTTCAGAATTCAACCCCTAAAAGGTAGAAAAGGGGTGACAAATGCTGAAAATCAACATGGGTATCGTTTTTACCTATGATTTATTGGGTCGCTGATTACGAAAACAACAACTATTTCACAAAAATTGCACAAAAACATAAAACAAAATAGACAAGAAGATTTATACTAGTGTTTACCATGTGGGCACTAATGTTATCCAAGAGGTGACTCAAGTAAGAGATTTAGGCGTTATTTTTGACAATGCACTGACATTTGTACCTCACGTCGAGCATGTAATAAAAAAAGCTTCTAGAATGCTGGGTTTTGTTGTAAGGAATGTTGCTGGCTTCAAGCGCAGTAGTACCAAAATCCTAATGTACAACAGTATTGTTCGAAGTATCTTGGAATATTGCAGCACAATCTGGAGACCTCATTATGCAATACACAATTTGCGATTAGAGCGAATCCAAAAGAGATTTCTATGGCATCTTGCTTATGCCAGCGGAATCGCTAAAAGAAAGCGGTCATATGAGGCCAGACTTTCCATTTCAGGATGGTATCACTGGAGAAACGTAGGAAAGTTGCTGATTCCATTTTTCTGTTTAAACTACTGCGGTCAAAAATAGATTGTCCCCAATTACTAGCAAAATTTCGGTTTCGTACTCCTGCTAGACTTCCTCGTTTTCCTATCACTCCCTTGTACCCACCTCCCCGTAGAACAGTACTGGGCTCAGGCTCTATCGTCCCTCGGCTTTGTAAACTGTTGAACAGCTACAGCGATCTAGCTGACGTACATTTTGACCCATTTGGCAAGTTCCACAGAACAACAGTTACCAATGTTTAGATCTATTTCGTATATTTTTTAATATTATTTTTGCATTCTTGTGTAGTATATAGACTGATTTTAATCTTAATTTTGTTTTTTTTTTTTTGTTTTTTAATTATGTTCTTATGTACTTTAATTTTATAGCATAGTGAAAATTTGTATCATAGTTCTTACTTTTATGGGGCATGCGGTGCTAACCTATAATAAACTGTAATACTAACCTTAGTTAATAGAAAATCATATTCATATTGTATGAGTAGGTATATACAGTTGTTGGTTGGCCAAAAATAAATAAATACAAAAAATTGCACAAAATTACTCCTGAACAAAAATAATATAATTTAAAAATTAAAAAAACAATGAAAATAAACAACCAAACCAATCTTTTTTTTTCAAATGAATTATATGGCAAAACCAAAAGAAATACTAAGGTGAGAAATACTAACCTATTTTGTATTGATCCTGAATGATCTTCCCTTTGAATTCAAACGAAAACAGTTTCCCCTCAAAGTGCTTTGCAATGACCAGAATCACAAGGGCAGACATTAAAATTTGTGGGTATAGACTTGAGAGAAAACTGTTTTTCACACGGGCAATTCTATGTGGCTTGCTCTCACGTAAGCTCGCCCAGTAGTCTGATAATTTTGGCATACAGTAATAGATTAGCAAAAAATGTGGTTTATAAAGAAGTTATGTAGTTTATTAGCTTTTGGCCGTGACTTCGTCCGTGCAATTCTACTTCCTTTCTTAGCGCTCGCTTACGCTACGTTACGCTACGAAGTCGCTGGCAAAAGCTAGTTCCATATAAAACACGTCCAGGCTGCCCCCTTGCGCACGCCGTCGTCTCTCAATAAGTTCATTGCGTAACGCACACAAGTACCAAGTTGCGAAGCCAAAAGAAAAAAAAATACCACGTTGAGTCGCGATTGTCTTTGATTTTAGTCGTGTCAAAATATTTTTTACATTTAGAGATTATTTCTTGCAGAATAGCGTAACAATTCTCATAGCTAAAAGTAAGGAATTTTAGAGATAGTTTAGTTCGGTGTACAACAGAATCGGCACCATTATGTAATTGTTTGAATTTTTTATTTTTATTGTATACTTTACATAACATACATATATTTGTAATTTTTTATTAGTCTAGAAATCTTTATTAGACTGACAAAATAAAAGTAAGTATTTTCATAAATCTCTAAATACCGCATTATAATTCTAACGGCTCAAGATTGTTTAGACCGGCTCGACACTCGCGTTACACTGTTTGTATTGTGCATGTGTGGCTAACTACGCACACATACATAAGATTGCCGTCTTTTACCTAAACTCGAGCATTCTAATTTTGTGAGAGGCCTCTTAAAGAAATATGACAGATAGATAGGTTTAGTTAGGTTAGAACTGAAGCATATTATATATTTTTTTTGTGGATGGGAAATCATCAAATGACGTCTTCCGCTCTGGGCGGAGCGGGAGGGCGTGTCAGACTTTTACTGACTAAAACCCACCCGTGTTCCTTCAGTTGCCTATATGCCAGGGCTACGGTATCTCTTTCGAACAAATCTCCCTACCCTGGCAGAGTATCTCACAGATGACGCCGACATAGAACGGGAAAGACGGGCGCTATCAATAAGGTGCATTATATGCTTGCGCACAAATTTTCCCTTTGCAGCGCAAAGACGTTGATTCGTGCCTATTGCCTTTGTTATTATACTTGCCAGCTGTGGTCAAAATTTAAACGGTCACCACTTAGCACCGTGCGTGTTCAGTGCAATGATGCCTACCGCATCTTTAAAAAAAATCCGCGCTACTGCAGCGCGTCAAGCATGTTCGCTGAAGCGAGAGTGCCGAACTTTCATGCTGTTATTCGATCGCACATAGCATCGTTTTCCAGCACTCTGAGAAACTCGAACGATCAACTGTTGAGGGTCGTTATTGAGGATTGGAGCACTCCGATGCGCAAATATTGGCTAGAGGTTCATCGGAGTGCCAATCAGCGATAAAGAAATTGTGATATTTTATTATGTCCGTTTCCACCGCGCGGCCAACTCTTAAAATTTGATGAAATTTTGCCAGGAATTAGTTGTAATTTGTTACAAAACACACCTCTTTTCCTGAATTTGTAACAAAAAAAACTAAGACGCTACGACCAAAAACAGTTGGCCGCTAGAACCGCCACTTGCCGTAGTGATCGCCCGTGATTACACAGAAACTAAATAATGCAGATAGGCGAATGATACATCAAAAGAAATGTCTTAATTTGTTGTATTTGTTACAAAAATAAAAATGATCAAAACTTAAATATACAAAAAGTTATGCTATATTTAGTTTTCAGGTTAAGTGAAGGTACGTATCTCACCATAAAATCAAATTAATAGAGGCTAATGTGCATGGACAATTAGTTGCTAATTTGTTACAGCAAATAAACAAGAAAAATACTAGAAAATAGGTTCAATATTTTTTTTTACAGTCTATTTTAGTTGGCCGCGCGGACGGCAATATGCCTAAAATACAATGGCGTTTATTTCGTTATTAATAGTAGGTTCAAGGTTAGTTCTAGTACTAATCGACAGGTATCGTAGCCTAGTTTGGATAAATGTGGCGAATATAACTACAGGCTTTATATTTTAGGAGATATTCACTAAAATATAGTAGTATGAAACTGTATTAGAGTAGAGTGACCATAAATTTTCATAATAAAGTGAGCTGAATCGCCATTATTGGAATGTTCGGTAGTCTTATCTTAATTTTTTAGGGTGAAACTCTTTAAGACATACCACATAGCATACTTTATAAAAGTCAAATTCACAAATCGATAAAAATAGCTTTATTCAAAATCAGCATACAGGCAAAAATTAAGTAATATAAGTCAACAAAATATATTTTTTTTATATAAACTGCCATAACATTTATAAATTAACTGAAACTTATGTAAGAACTTATGTAGAAACATTTTCTTACAGGTACTTATTTCAATTTTAGAATAATTTTAAGAATATAGTAATTTTATTTACGCCCCATTTATCCAAACAAGGTTACGTTACATGTCGATTAGTACTAGAACAAAGCTTGAACCTACTTTTAATAATTAAATAAACTCCATTGTAATTTAGGCATATTGCCGTCCGAGCGGCCATCTAAAATTGACTCTAAAAATATGATTGAACCTATTTTCTAGTATTTTTATTGTTTATTTGCTGCAACAAATTAGCAACTTATTGTCCATACACATTAGCCTTGTTACTCCAAAAAACTTCAAAACATCAAAGTTAATTAAAATCTAAACAACGCCGGACTAGGCCCCTGACTAAAAATATTTATAGAAAAGAAAAAGGTAAATTCTAAACTGTAGAACTGAAATAACAAAAACTTTTTTCTAAAATACAGACTGCAATTGCAATGTAGCGCCCTCAGTTTTACTCACTGAAGTACCGATTAGTATTAACCTTAAACATTTTTTCTTAGTTAGTGCTAAAGAATTTATACCAGGCACAAAAATAGATCACTATGTCATTTTTAAAATAAAATCACTATATTTTTAAAATTATTCTAAAATTGAAATAAGTACCTGTAAGAAAATGTGTCTACATTCTGTGTCTTACATTAGTTTCAGTTAATTTATAAATGTTATGATAATTTATTAAAAAAAAAAATTGTTGACTTATATTACTTGATTTTGAATAAAGCTATTTCATCGATTTGTGAATTTGACTTTTATAAAGTATGATATAGGATGTCTTAAAGAGTTTCACCCTAAAAAATTAACATAAGACTACCGAACATTCCAATAATGACGACTCAGTCTCACTTTACTATGAAAATTTATGGTCACTCTACTCTAATACAGTTTCATACTACTATATTTTAGTGAATATCTCCTAAAATATAAAGCCTGTAGTTATATTCGCCACATTTATCCAAACTAGGCTACCATACCTGTCGATAGAACTAAGCTTGAACCTACTATTAATAACGAAATAAACGCCATTATATTTTAGGCCACAAGTTGATTTTATATTGCCATTATATTTTAGGCAACAGTTGATTTTAGTTGGACGCGCGGACGGCAATATGCCGTCCGCGCGTCCAACTAAAATCAACTGTAAAAAAAATATTGAACCTTCTTTCTAGTACTTTTCTTGTTTATTTGCTGTAACAAATTAGCAACTAATTGTCCATACACATTAGCCTCTATTAATTTGATTTTATGGGGAGATACGTACCTACACTTAACCTGAAAACGAAATATAGCATAACTTTTTGTATATTTAAGTTTTGATGATTTTTATTTTTGTAACAAATACAACAAATTAAGACCTTTCTTTTGATGTATCATTCGCCTATCTGCATTATTTAGTTTCTGTGTAATCACGGACGATCACTACGGCAAGTGGCGGTTCTAGCGGCCAACTGTTTTTGGTCGTAGCGCCTTAGTTTTTTTTGTAACAAATTCAGGAAAAGAGGTGTGTATTGTAACAAATTACAACTAATCCTGGCAAAATTTCATCAAATTTTAAGAGTTGGTCGCGCGGTGGAAACGGACATATTTTATTTTATAGTACTTACAATTTATTTTTAATACCGATTAAATCTAATTATATTTTATTTTATTGATTGTATTGAAATTGAATGTTAATGTATTTTAATTTAGTAAATTTTATTTTAATGTTGTAATGAATTTTATGTATTTGTGATGTGGTTGTTGGGACTTTAAGCCTTAGTAAATAAAAAAATAAAATAAATAATTTCCAATTAAAACAATACACCTTTATTTTTGATTCTGTTAAAGTCATAATTTAGAAAAAGGAATATGTTCTAAAATTAAAAATGTTGAATATATCTGCCAAATTTAAGTAGGTGTGTTGATCAAAATATAATTTCATTTTAGTTATCCTGACCACTAGGCTGAAAGCGAATTACTCTAAAAAAACACAGCAAAAAAAAGTTAATTTAAATTCAAATGAACTTTTTCTTTCAATTAAATTCATGGTTCTTGGCTTTTCTGACGAATAATTATTTAGAAAATGTCTTTTAATTTACGCAAGAGGATCCGTCTTAGTTATTATGAACCTGAAGAACCTAGTTTTGACGAATATCTTTGTAAGTATTTTTCCTTATTTCATCATCATCTGCATAGCCTTTTCCCAACTTTCATAGACTATAATATAAAGTATTACTTATGAGATTAATAAAATGCAGCAAACTTCGTCAGTTCTTATTATTCACTATAATACGTAGAACCGTCGCTAGCGATTTTACAATCTGTGTGTGGACTCAAAACTTTGAAATAAACGACGTCTAAGTCAAGCATTACAACGTAAAAGAGCGCCATATAATTATAGTGAAAACTGTAAGAAATTTTGAATTTCGCGCTAAATTGAATGAATCAATCAAACAAAAGATATTTGATGTAAAATATGCAGTCTGCGTCAGCCAATATTGTCTTTGTCGTCATCGATTTGGCATCTCTGTTTGGCGCCAAAGATTCGAATTAAACTACTTATTTTTCGCAGACTGCGAGCGATGTGCAGACTTCGTTTACGACTATTGTGCCATTCATGGGCCTCTACTTGTGGTACCTGACAATAAGGTAACTTCTTATAGCTAATCATGTTTATTTCTCGAGTATATTTGCAAATAACTAGTGCTCTATTCACGTCAGGGTACCTACAACTGTAGATGGAACTTTTGACGGGTGGCCAGGCCAATGCCGCCATTTTTTTTCTTTTCACAAAACCTTTTTATGTACAGATTACACAAGTGTACAACTACGTCATTTGAGCGCCAAAAGATCCATATTGTTTGTTGGTTAGTTAGATCCATGTAGCAATGTACCCAGTGGTGGTGAAGTGGTATTTTTTCATATGACTTCTAATCAGTTTTTTATGTAAAGAATTATAAAAATGGAATGCGTAAAATGCATGCAAATCATTGTCTATGACCCTGCATTGCACTGACTTCTGGGTGTTAACTTGATGTTTCGCTACGCCATAATCTGTCAGTAAGAACTTATAAGAACTATCACTAAGTTAAACCCGCGATTCCTCACTTCCTTCGATTGAATAACTTTTTCATGAAATAAAGTCTTTTATCTTGAAATTATAAATTTCGAAATAATACAAAATCATACACGCAGGTGAAACTGCTGACAAAAGCTAGTTATTTACTATCTCTTCCTTCAACTCAGGTCCCTGTGCAGTCAAATATCACATCGCGCGTCCCTCGCGCCGCTCTCACTATACCTAACGTGTTCCTGCATCTTGCACCCTCCATAATACCTGGTAAGTCATATTTCATCGTTAGGGTTCTGTGTAAGTGTCGTGATGTCCCATTGGTTAAGGCCGCGCCTCATGTACGAGGGTTTTTTTTTTTGTTTTGTGTCTCTACGTATTAATATACAGGATCAATTTTTATCCAATACGCAAACTGTAACCATGGATTCAGCATATCATTGTAGACCCCCCAGCGTAGAAAATTTTCGTCGGTTATACAAAAAAAAAAAATCTGCTGTTCCATACATTTTGACCCCGTAGGTATTAAATTTTTCTGTGAAACAACAGATTTTTTTCTGTAACACCGACGAAAAATTTCTACGAAAAGGGATCTAGAATGATATGCTGAATTGATGGTTACAATTTACGCACTGGATAAAAACTTATCCAGTATAGATACAGTTGATTAACATTGTCAGTAATGTTAATGTAGGTGCAGGTCTGGGTGTGTTCAGCACACTCACACTGCCGCGCGGGGTTCGCTTCGGTCCGTACTGTGGACTGCGGACACAACGCGTTGACTCCATGTATTGCTGGCAGGTAATACTGTCTTCTTCATACATCGACATATCAAGATACACATTTTCAGTATCAGCTTACATATAAAATGAAGCAGTGTATATGTAAGCAGGCACGCCCCTTATCCTTGGAGGCTTTTATTTTGGTTTTAAATACTGTATACGTTTTTTATTATTTATTTCAGCTATAGTATAGTTTTCAATCATTTGTTGGTATATTGGCGTCTTATTGGCGTCTAGCTGACATATGGCCAATAATTTAATTTTTAAATGACTTAAAAAAGAGGAGTTTCTCAATTCGACTCTATTTTTTTAAATATTTACCTATAAACTTTCAACCGGGTGAACTGATTTTGATGATTCGTTTTTTTTTTGAGTTTCATAATTTTAATTACTTACATAATCCATACTTAATATTATAAATGGGAAAGTGTGTATGTCTGTTTGTCCGTCTTTCACGGCAAAACGGAGCGACGAATTGAAGTGATTTTTTAAGTGGAGATAGTTGAAGGGATTGAGAGTAACATAGGCTCCTTTTTGTTTCTTTCTAACCCCCCACTTCCCTAAAATTGGGGGGGGGGGGGTGGATTTTAACGCGAGCGAAGTCGCGGGCAAAAGCTAGTACATAATAGAATTAAGTTCTTCTAACTGAACAGACAGCTGTGCTTCTGGACAGTTTGTTGCGCCACTTCTTCCTAGCTAAAGCACTAGGAAGTGGTAATATATATTTATAAAAAAAAATATATGACTTGTTGATTTGATGAACTATCTTAATTCTAGATATACGATAGTAATAACAAACGCTCGCACGTGCTGGATGCCGCGGACAGCGCTCGCTCCAACTGGATGCGCTACGTGAACTGCGCGCGCCACTGGAAGGAACAGAATATACTCGCCTACCAGTATAAAGGACAACTCTATTATAGGTACGGCTACTTCAATCAAAATCATTTTCAACCCCCGACGCCAAAAGAGGCGTATTATAAGTTTGACCGCTATATATGTCTGTCGAGCGAGCTATACACCAACTAGGTACTAGAGTTTCTCTGAGAGAGTTGTTTCAAGATATTGGTATTCTTACGGTGGCATCACAATTCATCTTCGCCAACATCTTATATATCAAGCAAAATATACATTTGTACACTAAAAACAGTGATATTCATAATATTAATACTAGAAATAAGGACAAACTACGTGCTCCCTTTCACCGGCTTCATAAGGTTCATAATTTATTTGTTGGTCTTGGTATTACCTTTTATAACAAGCTTCTCTCTGCTTTACTAGATTTGCAGTTTAATGTGTTTAAAGCTAAACTAAAATCCAACCTTTGTTCAAAGGCATACTATTCTATCAACGACTACTTAAACGATAAGACTAGTTGGTCGCTGTAGTTAACTCAAGACAATGTTTATGTTCTCTCAACCAGAAACCAGAATTAGCTTTCCTACTGACAGTTTATATGGGTAGTTCATATAATATTATTTTTATTTAACTCCTTATGTTAATTTATTTATCGTTTATTTAAATTTACTGTGGACATAATATACTCATTACAATGATTCTAAAATGAGTTGTATCGCAACATGTAGTTAGCTAGCGACCTCGTCAGCTGTTCATAATATTCTTGCCTGACCAACCGGCAGCAGACTTCGTCATGCTCCCTTAGATGTCACTGTTTGCGGTAGCGTCGGGGGTCGGGTTACCACCTCCCCTCAAATATGGCGAGGGGGGTAATGGCTAACCTTTGCATTATGCTCGTTAACGGGTGCTACTTGTGGTGACTGGTCGTCTTGCTGACCATGGTTTTTGTTATTGTTATTTGTATTAACTGTTATTTTATTTTACTCTGGAGGTACTAGTTTAACAATTGTTACTTCAACTTAGCTATATGCATCAATGTATATATATATATATATATATATATGTAACATTTTTCATCGTTGTGTATGTAAGCGGGCACGCCCTTTGTGCCTGGAGGCTCTTATTTAGGTTTTAAGTTCTATTTACGATTTTATTATTTCAGCTTGAGTTTCGTTTTCAATGTTTTGTGGTATATTGGCGTGTGCTAGCTGACATATGGCGAATAATTTGATGTATTTTTTGTTTTATAATATTAATTAATTCCATAATACTGTACCGAATCAAGTTCTTCTAACTTAACAGGCAGCTGTGCTACTGGGGAGTTTGTTGCGCCACTTCTTCCCATCTAAAGCACTAGGAAGAGTCGAAAGGCGGGCGTTTTGGGGGGACTGTCTTATGTAACTTTGACGTTCAAAAAGTGCTGACTCTCAGCCTAGTTTGAATAAATGACTTTTGATTTTGATTTTGTCCGTGGCACTGTACCTCTTCAACGTGTCAAGTGACTTGGGAGCGATTTTTTTATATTTAAAAGTAGGCTTTTCCAGCACTGGTTCTTAGATATATTTTATCAAAATCGGTTCAGTCCTTTCGACACGACTATCTTTTGATCAAAATATTATCTAAAAATTCTTATTAAACTTAATGGGACGATATGAATATTTTTAGAGGTTCTATGGTGTTCTGTCATATTATAGATAAATTACACCCAGACACAAAACAAATAATTGTAGTTTGTCCTGGATAGGAATCGAACCCACAACCTCCGTCTTAGCAGTCAGGGTCATTAACCACTAGACTAACAGGCCAGTCCAAATATTAATGTTAATACATACTAATCATACTAATATTATAAATGTGAATGTAAGTTTGTTTGTTCTGCTTTCACGCAAAAACTACTAAACCGATCATCATGAAACTTTGTACATATATTCTTGGAGGTATTAGAAGTAAAATAGAAGATAGTAGTAGGTAGGTAGTAGTATATTCATTGTTATTTTTACCGCGAGCGAAGCTGCGGGTGAAAGCTAGTATTATAAATGGGAAAGTGTGTGTGTCTGTTTGTCTATCTTTCACGGCAAAACTGAGCGACGAATGGACGTGATTTTTAAGTGGAGATAGTTGAAAGGATGGAGAGTGACATAGGCTACTTTTTGTCTTTTTCTAACCCCCACTTCCCTAAAATGGGGGGTGGAATGCGCTAATCTCAGGAACTCAAATTGAAAAATTATTTTTGAGTCGCGTAGCGAATTTGTTGAGGAATGCTATAGGCTATATAACATCACGCTACGATCAAAAGGAGCGGAGCAGCAACAAAAAAATGGACGAAAACTGGCAGACTGCGATGCGACGGGAAGGGTCAGGGGAGCAAATATTTGACGCGGGCAGAAGCTAGTTTTGCTATATTTTTCAACTTCCACATCACTGTTCCAGGACAATAAAAATAATTCCTCGCTACACGGAGCTGATGGTGTTCTACGGCAGCGAGTTCGCGAGCGCGTTACATATCAACCTCAGTAAATACAACTCGGCCAAGTACTACAAGCAAATTATAAGTAAGTGTTTCTTCATCATTATCATCCACAGCCCGATGTCACCCACTGCTGAACATAGGCCGCTCTTTACTTGTGCCAAAGCCCATGCTCCTGTCCCAGCTTTCAGGTTTCACCCACCGGCGGTGACCTCTCGCGTCCGGCCCTGGTGCGAGCCATGGTACGGAGCGAGAGGGAATGGGAAGCCGTCACCTCCTTCTGCGAAGCAGTAATGCTCGCAAAGGAGGAGGCGGAACGCGTGAGGGAGTGGCAGTCTCTGCGCCCTCACGTCCCTAGCCGCCGCAGGAGGAGACGCCCAGGCGTCGGGAGTCCATGGCGGACTCCCGGCCACCGTAGGCGCGAGCTTGCGGGTGGCGAGCAATGGGTAGCTCGCCGCCCGGAAAGGACCAAGCTCGGGTCGACGGCGCGTAGTGTTCCACGCGCGCCTCAAAGAGATGTCAGCAGCGCTGAAGGGGTCCGCTAGGACCGATGCCTGCTGGGGTCGCGTGATTGTTCGAAAGAGATACCGTGACCCTGGCTACTGAAGGAACACGGGTGGGTTTTAGTCAGTAAAAGTCTGACATGCCCTCCCGCTCCGCCCAGAGAGGGAGAAGTCATTTGATGATTTCCCATACAAAAAAAAAAGCTTTCGCCCACTATGGCAAGAATTGAAATCAAATCAAAATATTTTATTTCAAATATACCTACATGGGCACTTATGAAAGTTCAGAAGTAAGGTGCACGGTTCCAACTGGTTGTTTCCAATGAAGAAGAGTTGAGAAAAAACTTCACAGTTACTCTTTAAAAAATATTTGGCTTAACAATGGTTTCAAATAAAATAGGTGTGGGAGGAGAGTGTAGGTCTATCAACAAGTACCAGGTACTTTATACATGAAGCGACTACCTATCTGATCTCCACCACCCAGTTACTGGGTAATGCGATACCCCTAATAGTATAGACACTAAAACAATAATGTTTACGTTATGGAGACGTTCTTGACATATCGTAGCACCAAGTTTCAGTTGCTATAAATGTAACATAATGTTGATGTTCTAAGGTACTCCTGCTAATTCTCCACAACAAAACAAAGATGATGGTATACAAGAAGAATATTTAACTGCCGACCAGTTTCATTTTATCGACGAGTATTTGGATTACGACGATAATAATAAAAACTCCACTGAAATTGGCGTAAACAGTAGTATCCAAAGTAACAAGACTGATGATAGTCCTTTTAAAGAAAAAGCCCGAAATGACAACGAAACGAAAGAAGATTTTAAGGAAAACACACAAATACGATACGACTGCGAAATGTGCCAGAAAACGTTTGCAAGCACAAGAATCTTAAAAGACCATCTTTTAACACATTTGGACACATGGAAATTTAACTGCGAATATTGTCCATACAGAAGTAACAGAAATTACAATTTCAAGATACACGTTGGGAAACATACAAATACTTTTAAATTCTCTTGCGAAAGATGTCCATTTAAAACGAATTATAGAAGGTCTTTCAAAAAGCATTGCTTTCGTCACGAAAGCAGTGAAAAAGTATTGAAAAATATCATTACACGTGGTAATAACGATACTATGACAAAAATATGTGAGATCTGTGATTTCAAAACAAATTCCCGTAAAGTTTTTTCCACCCACATGTCTAAACATAAGGGAAATATCTACAAATGTGATCATTGTTCTTATAGTAGCCACTCTAAATTTAATCTGTCTAGACATCTAAAAAACTTAAGACATTAATGCAAATATTAACTTACTTAAAACTTCGAATATTTTAAAAGTATTATAACTTTTTTCTCATTTAAAAACTGATTAAAAGAACTGTAAAAGTTGATACTGATTTAAATCATTCTTTAGAACAAAAGAAAGAATATTGATTTTAATTTGTTAATATATGTGTAATTCCTGTGAAAGAAAGATTGTGATTTTGAATGAAACTATGTTGATTTACTTATTTAATTTATTAAACAAAATAATATGAAGTATTGGAACTTTTTTCTTTCACAATTCCTTTAAATGCGTCTAATACTGTTTCAATCCCAATGTAGTTATTCGTCATTCATGCATCAAGGGCTGGTTGCAAGTTTGTAGTGTAGTTTCCCGTACCTCGGAAAACACGAAAAGTTGTTGTGACTGCCTGCGCCTAGTCTTTTCGCGGTCGCGTCAGATTAAAACAAGAGGTAAGGAAGGAGTGTGCCCATGTTTATGCTCACAAATGTGCACCATGATATCTCCTGCGTACTTGGTTAGTGTCTGAGGAGGTTGGCCGCCGCGCCGCCGTTAGTAATTTTCGTTCGGGACTAGTAGAGCTGGGTTTGAAATTATTGCTTTATTTTCTAGGTATCAAAACTTGTTAAAACAATTCTGAGATATTTGTTAATTCTGCCGTAATTCTTTAAAAGGCAACCTTCTGACAACACTGATTTTTGAAAACACCGCGAAAGCAGTCTTCACTTTGTTTTTTTTTTTTACTTTAATGTGTAAAAATTGATCCAGTAACACTAAATAAGATACAAAGGGCACCCCTTTATAAAAAAAGACCATATATGTCATATTTCTTACGCAGATTAATTAAACTAAAAAAAACAAGCAAAAATTTGTGTTGTCAGAAGGTTGCCTTTTAAAGAATCACGGCAGAATTATAGCAGTCACAAGACACAAACACTAATACACACAGAAAAGTAATACCCTAAACAGTAGGATCAATAAGGGATGGATAATCATTTCTTTCGCACTATACTACAAAAAAAAAACATCACCCGCTATTGTAGGCCACAGGAGCCTAGAAACAAGACAAAGGAAGGGAGAGGGTACAATGCTATTCCGTCTCAATTGAATTGCGGATGTACACACTGCTACAGGTCAAGCTATCCAATTCCAGTTTGAGCTGGCAGTTTCGTTTAATGAGATGTCAGCTTATACTGGAAATATTTAGCTTGATGTGTAGCCGTGCGTACTGAGCGCTAAGGTAGCCCGGAAAATTAAAATTATTAAAAAAATTATCATTAATTATGCATAAAGCTGACACTCCACCGAGCTGAAGTGGATAAAATGGCTTTTTTCTCAACATTATTTAATTTCTCGCTTTGCCTCTAAATAGCGTCAGCCTTGTGTTATGGCATAACATAACTTCAATATGTTTAACAAAACCAAGTTTATGAACGAAATCTTTATCTTTGATTTGACAGCTGTCTATTTGACATGATCATGATACTTGACTGACAGCTCGTCCTAACCTTACTTTTGTCGTGACCTGAATACATTTTTATAAACAGACACACGTGAATATTCACGTAAATTAAACTTAAATGATGCCTCAATTCCATATAGACGAGGTATATCCAAAAGATACCGTGTACCCAATGGTAGTCGGTTTCCAAAATGGTTACATAACAGAAAAATTCAAAACAAGCGAATGTATACTACTTGAAGACGAGAATACTGGTAAGAAGACCGTCGCTACGGAGATCAATGACTTAATATACAGTGGCGAAGAAGAGAAGGAAGATCTTGGTACGACGTTGATACTGGCCCGTAATAATAAAACCGGAAAAGTCCGTTTGATAGAAGCTGGAAACATAGAATTGAAACCCTTGTTAAAATCTAATATAGACACCACAGAAACCACTGACACAAGTTACCTGGAGCTCAGCAGAAAGTTCGGATCCAAGAAACACAAGCAAATAATGGAACATCGTGAAAAACTGAAGATAAACGTACAGACTGTGACCGAACAAATGCAAAATGTAACAGATAGTATTACTGAAGACCAGTTGGACTTATCTTCCTACAACACAGCTGATTCCGACGAGTTCTACATACCAAAAATAAACAGAGAAGCGTCCAGAGTTGAAGAAGTTTATGATATTGATGCGATATTGACGGCGGAGCAATGTGAAAAGATATATTCCGAAATTGAAGGAACAAAATATATGTCAGAACTGAATCCGTTTTTAAAATCATTAGCAAGTAAGGAATTGTCAAAGCAACATACCGTTCTCCTAGTTTACGCACAATCTTTATTACAGTTATATTCAACGTTGATGAAAGATATCAGTAAAAAGACTTTCACTGCCTGTCCGTATTCTGCGACGCTTAACGAGATTGTTTTAACCAATTTCTTGAGTAATGTGAATGGGAAGAGAGGGAGGTCTCCTCAGTATAAAGACAAGTCTTTGTGTCATGCTTTGGTTTTTATTCTTCTAATTAATAATTATAAGTTCAATTTTAATGATTTGTGCCAGGAGTTGAAGTTGACGCAAAGGACGGTTACGAGTAAGGTTGCATTGACAGGTGCCACTCTAGTCGCCGTGGGAGCTAAAAAGGTTGCACAGTTAAAGCTGCCTCTGAATCGACCTGCTTTGAGACGAAAAAGTTCTAAGTTTTAAATAAATAAAATATTTTAATGTTATATTTTTTGTGTTTTATTAAACTTCTAGCCTTGTGTAGAGTGACTGAATGATAGTAGAATGAGGAATGATGTGATAAGATGAAGATGTAGAGACAAAAATTTGAAAAGGGAATGCGTAGATGGTTAGGTCATGTCGAGAGGATGAATGAAGGACGACTCACAAAAGGTATTTACAGGGCAGATGTGACTGGACACACTGGAAGGGGATGCCCTAGGAGAACATTTAGCGACCTTATTGGTGATGTTCTTCAAAAAGTTCAGGTGTGTAGTTAGGGTTGCCAGGCGTCCGGATAAAGCCGGACACAGTGAGGCTTTTTAGTTGCATGTCTGGCTTAATTAGATGGTGTCCGGCCGTCCGGCTTTTTAGATATGATCATTTTTGTCTTAACCCGCCTCATCTTGTATCGCTAGCGCAAGTGAGCGAACTAGCACTGTCCTCCTCGCGTTATTACTACTCAATTTTAAAGGATAATGAGCTTTTAAAGGAGGTGTCTGCCAACCAAAAAATATGAATTCCTTTATGTTATAAATATATTAAAATGTAGGTATTTAGTTCATTAGTCTTAAGTTTAGTTTTGTTTTAAGACTAAAAAATTTAAAGATGTCCGGCTTTTTTACCCAAATGTCCGGCTAAACTGACAGGTTTGTCCGGCTTTTCGGTTTTATGACCTGGCAACCCTATGTGTAGTACTAGTAACCAGCATGTGTGCATGACCAGATGTATGAACAGAAACAAAGCAAAAAGCGTATTTAACGATCGTAGCAGGTAATAGGTAGAACGGGCTGGTGTCCACTACTTCACGTTTGAGCGTGTATTATACTTACGGGTGGAAAATTGGTTATTCGATCCACCCCAGCTCCTCGAGGAAGGCCAGCAACGTCTTCGTGTTACATACTGATTCACATAGAGTACCTGGGTTACCGAAGTACTTAGCCCGTAGCGTTCTGTAGTTTCTGCCTAACCCCATGGGAAAATGCGTGAGTTTATGAATGTATGTATTGTAGCGAGATGGTTAAAGAAAAACACCAATTCACACCACTTTTTTAATTTTGACAAAAATAATAGAAATACAACAGTATAGCACGGGTTTTCTAGGTCATAGTAAGTACGATGTTGTTGCTACGCAGTTCCATACCGCGCGTCCCCTCCTCTGCCAACCCGCCGCTAGCGCAGGCGAAATGATGCGGGAGACGGTAGGATGAGAGAGCCCCGATCGCCAGGGATAACGGACGTAAGAGCTCTTACTACGAGCGGCATGTTGCCAACGGCAGGTAACTGCAGCCGTCGACACTCGATGATGACGTGTCTTTGAAGATGGCGTGTCGCCGGCTGCCGCACAGTGGAACGAATGTATGGGAGCGGTTGGACGTAGACATGTCCGAAAAAAAAGAGTAAAATTATGCCAAACTAATGATGCCATCTTATTCGATTACTTAATGCCTTCATAACTTGTGGTGATGAATTTCTTCATAACTCCCATATTTCGGGAGTAATTTGAGAAAATGTGAAATTTTACTATGAAAATGAGTGTATCGAGCTCTCTCCCTCCTGATTCCGGGCTTGTTTCAAGTAGCGGTCTCTAATATCATAATGCTAATACTAAGAGCTATATTTAATACTAAGACACATAGTGCGCCAAATGTGCACTTTCTGGGATAAAGAGTGATGTTTATTTTATAACACAATTTTTTTATTTTTTGTTTATTTTGTTGATTAAAACCGTTTTTCTAAAGGTTTACCTTATTACAATAACATTTCTGAGCAGCCAATTAGAGAAGATATAAGCTAATTAGGATATATAATTAGGGACTTAAGGTTTACATATAAAACTGATGCACTAATGATTACTGATAAGAACATTGCTATTATTTAATTACTAAATGGCTCTTAATACACTAATTTAGCATGCATCATTTACTAATTATCACAATAACTAATTACCTTGCAATATTTAACAAAGGATACCTGGGATACCTGGATTTTATATAAATAGGTCACTATTAGTAACTTTAAAATCAGTGTTGATTTACACCTCGTTGTATCCAAGCTAATCTCGCAATGTATTTTCCAAATTTTAATACAAATCTTGATATTCACGTTGCTTTATGCGCACGCGCACATAAAGATTTACGCGACTTTAACTATTTGTTCAGTGTTTTAAAAGATAACAGTTGTGTTCAGTTATGTGAAAGTGCTGAAACAAGTTTAAAAGACTGGTGTCGTCGATTTTGCTACCGCATTTATGCAAAATGGACACAGTCTGGAAGAAGCACAGATAAGTTTCGGAAGAAACATGAGATTTGGCTACAGGCTGCAATTCAATGGCCGGAATTACAGAATGAAAATATGGAACCTTCTACAGAAAATATAAGTGACGTCATCGAGCCCATAATTTCTCCTGCTAAATCTGATGCTTCAACTTGTACACATCCTAGTCCTCGTAAATCTTTTGAGGACCTTAGTAACCGGCAAAAAAGAAGACGCACTGAAGATAGTCTTTCATGCAGCAGTAGCAGCGCTGAAATTATGTTTTCGGCCGAAAGGGCGCTTCAAAAGGCAGGACAAAGCGATACAGCTTATGTTATGAAATACTTGACGGAGAATCCAGAAGAGGCCTCAAAAATCAAAGCCTTCATTGAAGGTAAATCAATTCAGGTACGGGAAATATCCCCTTTGAAGGCATTGGCTCTTTATGTATCGATGAACTTATCGAAATGGCGCTATAACACTCTTCGGGATTTCAACACTCAAGAAGGAGCTCTTCAATACCCGAGTTACTACATGTTGGTTAAAGAAAAAATTAAGTGCTATCCGGCCAAAGAAGATCTCACAGTTACAGAGAGCTCTGCAAAAATCAAATTACAAGCCTTGATGGATTTAACCTCAAGAAGACTTATTAGGTCGTTAGAAACCCCTGTTGATCCCAATCAACAGCTCGTATTGACCAGCAAATGGGGTTTTGACGGATCATCTAGCCAAAGCATTTATCATCAAAGGACGAGTGAAGATGAGCAAATCGATCTTGCTAGTAATTTTATGATTAGTCTTGTACCACTGCGGCTCGTCTCAAAAGGTGTAACAATTTGGGAAAACGAGCGACCATCTTCCACTTCATTTTGCCGGCCAATATTGTTTAAGTTTATAAAGGAAACCAAAGAAAATGTGCAGAGAGAGATGGCTGAAATCGAAGCAGAGATTGAAGCCTTAACTCCATCCACCATCACTGATGGAATTAGTGTCAAACACCAACTGCTGTTGACAATGATTGATGGTAAAATTCATTCCATTATATCCAATACAGCAGCTTCAGTGTGTGACATATGCAAGGCTTGTCCTAAAGAAATGAATAATTTAGAGTTAATCAAAGATAAACACGCAAACGAGGACATGTATAAATATAGCTTAAGCACCCTTCACGCTTGGATTCGCTCAATGGAATGCTTATTACACATTTCCTACAAATTAGACATAAAATCATGGCAAGTAAGGGGTGATATAGCAAAAAGGCAAGTTGATGACAGGAAGAAAAGAGTTCAAGAGGCTGTAAGAAGAGAAACGGGCTTACTTCTCGATGTTGTGAAACAAGGCAGTGGATCCACCAACAATGGCAACTCGGCAAGGAGATTTTTTGAAAACTACACTAAATCTGCTGAACTGACCGGAATAGATGCTATGCTTTTAAGAAAAATCTGTGTGATCTTGCAGTGTATTTCATCAGGAGAGAAGATCAACGTAACTAAATTCCGAGAGTTCTGCTTTGATACTGCTAAGCTTTACGTGGAGTTATACCCATGGTATTATATGCCTTCTTCACTTCATAAAATTTTAATGCATGGGCCAGACATAGTTCAGAACATGTCAATTGTGCCCATTGGTTTTCTATCCGAAGAGGCATCTGAGGCTAGAAATAAAGATTTTAGAAAATATAGAGAGGGGCATTCTCGAAAGCATAGCAGTATCTCATGCAATGAAGATATTATGCACAATCTTTTACTGTCTTCTGATCCACTTGTTACAAGTATCCGTCCAAAAGGAAATAAGTTTGTAAAAAAATCTTCTTTTAAGGAATTTTATGAGCTTACGGATTCTGAGAAAAGTGATATCGAATTTGTTAACATAAATGATTTAGCGGACATCGATTCTGAATTTGAATTAATTGATGATGATGATGATGACGAAGATAATTAAATGATGTTATTGTTTTAAAATGTGTAACTTAGTAAATTAGAGCTTACATCTTAATTATTTATTGTACTTTTAATGAAACTAGGTAATTTATTATCAACTTACTTAAAAGTCATACTCTCATCAGTTCTTGTGAATATTTTTGTTAATATATATTTCTGTATATATATAATATATTTATAGACCTCTTAATAAGTCTGTCTGCGGTTTAAAGTAAATACAAATGGGGAAAAAACGTTTTTTTTTTTAAATTTTCATTTCCTTTTATCCCAGAAAGTGCACATTTGGCGCACTATGTGTCTTAGTATTAAATATAGCTCTTAGTAATAGCATTACGATATTAGAGACCGCTACTTGAAACAAGCCCGGAATCAGGAGGGAGAGAGCTCGATACACTCATTTTCATAGTAAAATTTCACATTTTCTCAAATTACTCCCGAAATATGGGAGTTATGAAGAAATTCATCACCACAATTTATGAAGGCATTAAGTAATCGAATAAGATGGCATCATTAGTTTGTCATAATTTTACTCTTATTTTTCGGACATGTCTACGTCCAACCGCTCCCATACATTCGTTCCACTGTGTGCCGTCGAGACGCGTCGACATATGCCGTCTGTTGCCGTCAGCTACCGTCAAGACGCGTGGACGGCTGCCGCCGACACGTATCGACAGTAGCAATTACCTTTGCCGTTAGCAACATGCCGCTCGTGTGTAAGAGCTCTTACACAGCGATCCTCCGCGACTCTCAGTCGCGACGCCTTTTTATTGTAAGAATTGTAATGTCCAGTGTATTTGTACAGCCACATTTGTTGTAAAGGAAAAATAAATGATTATACTTTAAAGAAGTGACTTTAAACTGGCGCCCAAACTAGTGGCTCGAACCGTTGTGAAATGTGATCCAGTGCCTACATGACCAAACGTGTACCCACTCACCTTGTTAGGGATAAGCACGGACGTTCTACCTTACCGTTGTCATCACTAGCGTGAAGATGCCGACAACGAGGAGAGGAGAAGCGCTCCGTCAACAACGAGGAGAGGAAGAGGATAACGTCACGCTCACTGAAGAGGAGGAGAGCGTCGTCGAGCGCGGCCATGCGGACGATACTGCAGGCGCCGGCTCGAGTTCGACACAGCAACCAGCTCCCCAGTTCAACACAGACTTCCTATCCACGCTGATCGAGACGATCACGCGTGCGCAAGTGGAAGCCAATAAAAGCCTCATCAACTCGCTGATGACATCAAACGGCGAATTCAGGGCATCTACCCCAGTTGGGGCCTCTCCAACTACCAACGCGAGCAGCGGAAGTGCCGCTGTTGCAGCCGCGTCGCGTACTGACGCCAATTTCACACGATGCACGGCGAGATTCGACGGGTCCTCCCAGGACGCTGAGGTCCTAGAAGCATTCCTAGACGCTGTCAAAGTCTACAAAGAGTGTGCTGCCGTAAGCGACGAGCATGCCCTCCGAGGATTACCGATGCTGCTGCAAGGTGAAGCGGCAGTATGGTGGCGTGGCGTGAAGGCGTCGGCAGCATCGTGGACGGACGCGATTGCGCGCCTCCGCGCCACTTACGGCGTGGCGCAGCCAGCGTATCAAGTTTTACGGCAGATCTTCGACACGGAACAACAAGAGGAAGAACGTGCGGAAGTGTTTTTACATAAAATGCGAGTAGCTCAGTCGGTAGAGCATTGGACTTTTAATCCAGGGTTCAAGTCCCTGTTCGGGCGGCAAACTAAATTACCGTACAAGCTCGACGATGTAGTGCAGGTAGACTTTTGCTACGGATTACTGCACCCCGACGCGTAATCAAACGAGTGCCGCGTGATTGTATACGTAGTTTAGATGATTTGTTGTATAAGGTGAGGATCGCTGAGGATACTTATAAAGCGCTCAAGGTAACGAAGTCTGTTTATGTTAAGAATACGACACCGCAAACCAAAACATCGTCGGTGACTACCACCGACCGCAATCTCACGACGTCGAACTCGAATTCGAGTACCACGAGTGCGACTGCACCGCGTAGCAACAACAAAACTAGAACTCGTTGTAGTTATTGTGAGATATTTGGGCATGTTAGCGATGAGTGTCGTAACCGCGATATTGCGACGACTAGTAAAGCTAATAGCGACACTACGCCTAAGGAGTTACGTTGTTATGGTTGTGGTAAGCAAGGCGTCATAAGATCGAAATGTGATGTTTGCGTGAAGACATTGTCGAAGCCAGACGAGAAAACATCTTTTAACACTGTTGATGTAGATTTTTCTAGTCGTGATGATAATAACATTGGTGCGAGTGAGACTGCTTCGTGCGTTCAGGTAACGAATGTGACTGCGCGCGAACAGTACCCAATGGTAAATATTACTGCCGGGGTCGCGTGATTGTTCGAAAGAGATACCGTGACCCTGGCACATGGGCAACTGATGGAACACGGGTGGGTTTTAGTCAGTAAAAGTCTGACACGCCCTCCCGCTCCGCCCAGAGCGGGTGAAGTCATTTGATGATTTCCCATACTGAAAAAAAAAAAAAAAAAAAAGGTAAATATTAGTGTTATGGGCCGTAACGGGGCGTGGCAATTGTAGATACCGGTGGTACGCAAAGTATTGCGAGCCCTCTATTACATCGACTTTTAGCTGATTTAGGAGTTCAGTTTAGCAAAACTAAACGCTTTGTACGCCTGAGTTGATTGACTGAAAGGTAAATTGCTGTTTACGATTTATGACGAATTAAAAAAAAACTACTTACTAGATCTCGTTCAAACCAATTTTCGATGGAAGTATACATGGTTATGTACATCATATATTTTTTTTAGTTTTATCATTCTCTTATTTTAGTAGTTCCGGGGGGGGGGGGGACATATTTTACTACTTTGGAAGTGTCTCTCGCGCAAACTATTCAGTTTAGAAAAAAATGGTTTTAGAATTCTCATTACCATTTTTGAAGACCTATCCATAGATATCCCACACGTGTGGGTTTGATGAAAAAAAAGTAAAGTTTTTGAGTTTCAGTTCCAAGTATGAGGAACCCCAAAATGTACCGTAAAATGAGGCTACTTTGCTCCGGTTTTTGCTCCAAAATTTGATAAGTGTGACTCACGTAAAATCCTTCTTTAATACGGCTTTTCAGAAAACGTTGAGTGGCTCATTTATCCTTCTAGATGCAATATTTAAATGACAAACATAGTTGTTTAATTTATTTATTTTTATTTTTTTTTTATTCAAAAATGGAGCAATGTTGCCCAGCCTTTTGGAAACATTGCTCCTACATTTACCTTGCACTAAAACAGGCACATTTAAAAAACAGAGGCAATGTTAACAGCCGCAGCTGTTAAATTACTCCAAAAATAAATAGTGATGAAGCAAATTTTGTGTCTTTCTCGTCATGTTGATGTGGTTTGAATGGAAATAAAACTGAAAATGTACAAGGAACTTTTTTATTTGTACTTTCTGGATAAATCAGTCTTAGAATCATTTTCTCTTAAGTCTAATAAACTATTAAAACCACCAAAGGCCACATAAGTGTCAAGAAACATGTAAACTTTTAGAAAAAAAAACAAAATTCTATCACTGGAAATTAGAGACATTAAAAGTGACAGTGAAACTAAAAATACCATCTAAAAAAACTTATGAGTATCAACAATAATATTATTATTGAGATCTTAGGTTCCCCAAATTTGATCGAGTTCAGGAACAGTATAAAATTCACGTCGACCAATTTTCTTCGGTGCAGATATACATCCCAATTGTATTGGATCTCATCCTTTGGTTTTGGCCATTTCCAATATTTGAGAGATCTTTTCATTGAGGATATGTACGGTCCTTTATCATTAATTTTCGTGATGATACCTGGGAAAAACTCCCCTTCGTATGTGAAAGCTACGTATTCTCCTTCTTTCTTTATGAGTGGTTTTAGATTTTTTGTTTTAGAACTTTCCTTGTCAGTGCCTACGTTTGTCTCTTCTTCTAACATTGTCTCCAGCATATCATTTAATGTTTCTTCGTTTGAAGAGTCATGAAGAGATATTTCACTCTCGGCATATGTACTGTCGCTGTGAATTCTTGTACGACGGGGTTCTGAAGTCGACGCCTGTGCTTCTATTTCAAAACATGGCTCCTCGTTTTCTTTGTCCGCCTGTGAACTATCTATCAGCTCCGTAACACTTCTTCCCGGAATAATGTCGAGTTTCGTACGCCGTCTTTTCGGGTTAACGCCTCCAGTCCATTCCACTCTCTTCGCTTGAAGTGTTTCCAGGAAAGAGTTTTCTGCCGCAGTCTTATCAACAGGTTTAGGCAATCTCTCTAATAAGGCATTTGCGTCGGTCGGATAAATCCCACATTTTCTGAAACCGGATTTCAAGTTTTCTTTTCTATTTTCTTCTAAATCGCTAAGAAGTTTTTTAAGTAAGACTGGGAAACTGCTCTTTTGAACAGTTTTTTCCCGTATGCCTTGTTCGCATTGCTTCCATGTTGTTAGAATTTTCCGCCATGCAACTTTCATTGGATGAAAGAAGGCGACATCGAGGGGTTGCGTCAAGTGGGTGCTATTCGGAGGAAGACACACGAACCTTATATTATTGTCTTTGCAAGCTTTAAGAACATCCACTGAAATATGTGACGATAGATTGTCGCCTATGAGGACTTTAGGGCCTTCCTGTTTTTTGAGCTTTGGCAGTACAAGTGCGAAAAACCAGTCATTGAATATGTTCATGTCAAACCAACCGGAAGGACTACAATTGTAGCGAGTATTTTTCGGCCCATTTTCTGTCCAAGTATTCCACAGCTGCTTAGATTTGTAGACGACGTATGGCGGAAGTAACTCTCCTTCAGCACTTCCAGCAAACATGATCGATGTAGAACTTTTGGATGTATCTCTTATAATTTCGGGGTATTTGGTGCCTCTTCTCGTCAGAATCTTTTTTTGCCCAGGGTCATCACATAAATTCGTTTCGTCGTAATTCCAAATGTTCTCTGGAGGAACATCTTTTAACACCTCCGCTAAATTTTGAATATAATCTGAGAGAGTTTCCCGATCAATGCCAGCTCTACTGCGCTTTATATTAGCAGCGAGGCGCTGTGACAATTCAGTATTTCTTTTCAAAAAACTCGACACCCACTCCAAGCCTGGGCAGTTGTTTTTAAACTTGGGAACTCTTCTCCCAATTTTTTCCAGATAAGATTGTATTACAATGCGCAAATCGAAACTTGTAAGAGGAAAACCATGCTCGCTCAATTTTTGTATGCATGATACGAATATTTTTTCTTCTTCCTCTGTAAATGTAGTAGGTGCTCCTGGTGGCCTTGGTGTTTCGTTGCGCCGTAGAAGCCTGAGTTGGTTTATTATAGTTCTTCGTGGAATCCTGTATATTTCACTAGCTTTCCTTTGCGTTAATTCTTTGTTTTCTATTGCTGCTAGACAATCTCGAAGAGTCTCTTGTGAATATTTTTTATAATTTCTTTTAGGCATTTTCCTTACATAATTCCGAGGCATTTTCCTACAGAAAAACGATTTGAATTTAGTATGAGCTATGTGGCAGTTACAATAGCAAGTATTCAAAAACATAATTGTAACTTTGCTCCAGGAGCAAAATATCCCCAAACATGGCGCAAAGTAGGAACGACAAAGTAAAAGAGGTTAGAAAATTAAATTAATGTACATATTTTCTAAATATTAGTTGTAATTGTTAGCTAATTATATACCTACTTGCATTAAACCCTCCTTACCTCAAATATCCAAGTACATTCGTCGATGAAGGTGGATTTTGCAGACTATTTTTTTTTTTACGAAACGCACACTTTTTAATAATGGCTGATAAAAAGAAAAGAAATGTCAGAAACCGGAAGTTCTCATTCAGTGTTGCCAATTTTATAAATCATTTATCGGATGCGTTCAAAAATTTTTTAGACGTCCCTTTAAATTTAGAGATTTAATCGAAATAAACTTTTTTTAAATTTGGAGCATATTTATCTTCACGGAGCAAAATAACCTCATTTTACGGTATTGTTTTTTTTTCTAGTTTGGTGTGAAAATCTTAATGCGGTTCACAGAATACATCTACTTACCAAGTTTCAACAGCATAGCTCGTATAGTTTCGGAGAAAAGTGGCTGTGACATACGGACGGACAGACAGACATGACGAATCTATAAGGGTTCCGTTTTTTGCCATTTGGCAACAGAACCCTAAAAAAACCGGCAATAACTATAAAAAAATGAGGAGGAGACCAAAGAAACGATGGAATTTCTGTCAGTTGATTCTTTAACATGGTCTCACTATTACGTTACTATTACTTAAAACCAAGTTAGCCTGCGAATACCTAAATAAGGCCTCCAGTCTTATAAAAGGCAGGGCAGGGCAGGGCTTATACACTTAAAAACTAGAGCGACTACTCGCTAGAGACACCACCTGTGAGGTACAGACTTCGGCTTAGGGCGTCGCTGGTAGAGGGCAGCAACGGACGGGCTGAGGTATGGGATATAATAAAGAACCTTGTATAGGACTTCTTTAATAATTAAAAAATAATGTATAAACAAAAATTTAGTATCGGTTTCTACACTACATATCGGAAAGCATGAAGCTTAAAGAGCTAAATGTTTTTATTTTTTCTAACTGGACCGATTTATGAAAAAATGACCCAACCTACAACGTCGACAATTTCGAATTTTTGTGACTATGTACTCCAAATAAGGTATATTTTAACATATCAAAGACTCACATGGTTTTGTGGTTTGGAATACTTTTGGTTAAATCGGTCCAATTATACTTGATTAACATATTTTTATTATTGCATGTAAATTAATGACTTAAAACAATATATATTTGAATTGAATACTACAAGTACCTAATATTTTGCATGGAATAAAAGTTTTTTCTTCATATTTTAACTATAGGATTTGTAGTACAAGCAAGCCCAAAATACGTATTACAAATGACTTAATTTAATGCTAATTGAGTATTTTTATATTTCTTATGTTATATATCAGTCAAACTTAAATCTTAGCTAGGAATACAAAAACATGATTATACATTGTATATATAAACTCATGCCTTTTTCCCCTGGGGGTAGGCAGAAACCACGAAACGCCACCTGCTACGATTTCTACACACTCCTTTTGCCTCGTTTATGTTCATACAGTTGACCTGACCTTTCTGAAGAACATCACCAATAAGGTCACTATATGTCCTCCTAGAGCGTCCCCTCCCGGTGTTTCCACTCACATTTGCCTTGTAAGCCGTCCTTCATTCATCCTCTCAACATGACCAAACCATCTAAGCATACTTTTTTCAATTTTTGTCACTAAATCTTCAAACAAAATTATATAGTGTAATAAATATAGCAAGTCCACCAGCATAGCGATTCACAACCTTTCGATACGCTACGGAAATTATCCCGCGGGAACTTACTACCGGGATAAAAAGTAGCCAATGTCCGTTCTCAGGCTCTAAACTATCTGTGTACCAAATTTCATTTAAATCGGTTCAGTAGTTTTAGCAGGAAAGCGAGACAGACAGAGTTACTTTTGCATTTATAATATTAGTATGGATATTATAATATTATATTATAGTATGGATGTGCCTATGTAACGGAAACTTTGAAAATTATTTAGACCCCCTTTAAAACGTCGGATTAACTCGCAATTTGGCATACTTATCTAGGACTGATGACAATACAATAATTTTATACATTTGTGTCATTATCCTTGCCGGGGTTACCAGGGCAACAAAAAAAACAGTCTTCGAAAACTACGCTGACATACGTCACATAATTCGAAACACCCTAAAAATCGTTTAAAAACTAAAAAAAAAACACGCTGCCATAGAAAACAAACTATTTTGTTTTAAGTATTGACTGTTATTTTATTTTACTCCGGATGTCTTAGTTTAACAGTTGTTACTTCAACTTATATGCATCATTGTTTGTTTGTATATGTAGGCGGTCACGCCCTTTTTGCCTGGAGGCTTTTATTTAAATTATAAGTTCTGTTTACGTTTTTGTTTATTATTATTTATTTCAACTTGAGTTTAGTTTTCAATGCTTTTTTTTTTGGTATATAGGTGTAAGTTAGCTGACATATGGCAAATCATTTAATTTATGTTTTGTTTTCGTAATATTAATTTCTTACATATTATTTTATAGAATCAAGTTTATCTAACTAAACACACAGCTGTGCTGCTGGACAGTTTGTTCCGCCACTTCTTCTTCCCAGCTAAAGCACTAGGAAGTGGTGCAGGGCGGGCGTGCCAGGGGACTGTTTTATGTAAGTTCAACGTTCAAAAAGTGCCGACTCTCAGCCCAGTTTGAATAAACGATTTTTGATTTGATTTATTAATATTAGATTCGGCACGAATACGCAAATGCTTGTGAATAACTATGCTGGTTACAAAGAAAGCGGTGAACGGCCAAACAATTATGGCTGTCCATCTAGCAAACGTATCCGGCCATTTTAGCTTGGCTGCTTTTTGGGTGACGTCTACGATTTGTCTTAGAGCGCAATATCGTATCTTAGATATTAACACGTTAACTGCTGTGTCCGACACTTTTTGTTCCATTCAGGCCTTGTCGGACTCTATGACCGACAACACATTCCAAATCTGAACATGACGTTGCTGCCTGGCGGCCATGTTTTTGGAATAAATAATGTATTTATGGAATAAATAATGTATTTATGGAATAGATAATATATTTATGGAATAAATAATGTATTTATGGAATAAATAAAGTATTTATGGAATAAATAAAGTAATTATGGAATAAATAATGTATTTATGGAATAGATAATGTATTTAACGTGAAATAACACTAAGTACATTTTTTGACTTTTTCTGATTTTTACTATGGCAGTTAACGTGTTAAGCATTACTGCGCAATATTCTTAGGATATTTGGAGGTATGCGGAACAGAATGTAAAGTTCACTCTACCTCCGTAGAAAAAAGGAGGACCCTCCGACCGTCTAGTGTCAAGTCTGGTGGGTAACTGCCCGACGATTGACGTCGGGGCGTTGTATACAGGAAAAAAAATTAACCAGTGCGCAAATTGTTTTGCTTGTTCAGTATCAGTAATAGAACACATTTCAATTACTTTTTCAATACTTTTTTAAAAAAAATTATCCGATCATATATCAGTAAACTGTGGTCACCGTACACATTTCGTAATATGACATCGAAATAGTAATAGGTCAGTAACCGCACGCCGGCGTAGGTACTGCGAACTTCTTAGAATTTTGACCGATCAAACAGCTGGTAGGTACTAGTAGCTACGCTCGGTCGTTCACCTTCGCGACTGCGCCGGCGTAGGTACTTCGAACTTAGAATTTTGACCGATCGAACAGCTGCAAAATTGCATGGTTATTATAACTCTTTTAAGTTTAATTTGTTAAAATTTGCGCAATGGTTAAAAACTTATCCTCTACATTCTAGTTGCGCGGAAAACTCTGCTAGTGCGTGCTAGGTCCCGGGCCTTTTACAACCAAGCCGGCTCAGTCTTGATTTCAATATCCAATTCATCAATAGGTTCAAATTTAATTTGCAAATCGCCAGTAGTACTTTCCGGCAGCATATCATGCAGAGCTCCGAAGTCAGAGTAGTCATTTTCTTCCTCACTCATCTCAGCGGTGCACAGTTCACTCAAAATCAGCTTGCTTTTGCTCGCATCGGCGTGGGCGACTTTATACTTCTGTATCGCGAACTCCAAAGAGTTGTAAGACTCGGAACAAGTTCCACACTTAAATATTTCCGAGTCTCTCAAATGCTTAAGCTTGTTATAGACGTTCAAATGAAAATCATTGCTGAAACTCTTTATACACTCCTCACATTCGACCGTGAAAGTTCTGCGTCTCGAACCAAAAGTAGCTAACTCATCCACATCAAATTCATCATGGAATTTCTTTATATGACGCTTCAAAGTTTTCCTCGTACTAAAATCTTTCATGCAAATAATGCATCTGGGAAGAACTTTCTGCTTGATCGTAGGGACTAAATTTACGTGGCAGACATCGTTGTGAGCGTCAAACTTTTCTTGCCCTTTAAAAACTAAGTTGCATTCCTCGCATTTGTAGATCTGGTCTTCGGCTAAATGTTTGGTCTTTAGATGGATAGATAGCGCTTCATTCGAACTGAAGGACACAGAACAGAGGTGACAGGGATAAGTATTCATGTTGAAAGAATGCAGCAGTTTAAGATGTATCTTACAAGATTTGGCCGACTCAAATCGTTTGTGGCAAATGTGGCATTGAGGAAAAGCTGCCGAATTCGGATGTTTTGTCCGAACATGTTTTCTTAGACTCCGTTTTTCTTTAAACAAAGTCTCGCACTCAATACATTTGTATCGTTGCATGCCCAAATGAGTGTATTCAATATGCCTTCTGATATTCCGTTTCGATTTAAATTGTTTATCACAGTATTCGCATCTCGACCAGGAATCGTTGTTATGAACGATTTTTATATGCGAAGCCAAATAATACTTATTACTGCAAACTTTTCCACAGTCTTCACATTCTACTTCTTCATATGTCGAGTGTTTAAGCTTCATATGATGTTTGAGAGATCTGTCGCTATAATAAACGCGATCACAATGCTCACATTTGAAAGATAGAGTTTCTTCATCGCAGTTTGTGGATGATATGTTAGAATCGGCGATTTGGGCTTGCGGATGAAAAATTCTCGTATGAAATTTTAAACTCGAAATATCTGTAAAGAGTTTGTCACAGTGACTGCAAGTGTTCACGTTTGGCGGTGGCTTACACACAGTCCTATGCGCAGACCTAGTTTCTTTGCTAAAAAACTTACTAAAACAGACGTTGCAAGTTGAAAGGGCGTACTCAGTGTCGTGAATGACACGCATATGGTCCTTAAGCTCGTAGACAGTTAAAAAAGAATTGTCACAATATTCACAATTGTATACGGTTTGGTTGTCCATGCCGTATTGTTTGAGCAACGATTTCCTGCAAAACTTGTAGAAGGTTTTAAAGGAATGTTCTGATTTGATGTGTTGCCGCAAACAGAACTCTTCTTCAAAGCTTTTATCGCAAGAGCCACACACAAATGCGTTCCTAGCATTTATTTCGGCGTCTTGGTGATGGAGTTGTATATGGCTGTCGAAATTTTCCCGGCCAATGATAACCTTCATGCAGAAACTGCATGTAAATTGTTCCTGATCGGTGCTGTGGCTTGTCCTTGCATGCCGTCTCAGACTTTGGTTCGTCCTGTATACTTTTGGGCAGATGTCGCATCTAAACTCTCCTTTTATCCCATGAAACAATTCTATGTGTCGTTTTAAGTTCCTAGTATGTGTGTAAACTTTTGCACACAAGTGGCATTTGATGGCATCTCGTTCAGGCCCATTGTGGACCGCCTGTATATGCGCAATAAGAGAGTGTTTTCCCCTAAACACCTTATGACAATTATCACAAGTGGGATACTCGACATCGGGATTATGCAACTGATTGATATGCCTTTTCAAATTCCGTTCTGTTGTAAACGTTTTTTTACATAGCCGACACTGTGCCTCGTAACCAAGTCCTTGTAAATGAACGGTTATCATGTGTGATGTTATATTCTGTTTTCTGGTAAAAATTCGCCCGCACATGTCACATTCTGGGAAAGCTTGACCATAGTTATTATGGCCTCGAGATAAGTGTTGAATTAACCCAGCCGGACTGCCGAAATCCTGGCCACAGATATTGCAGTGGCAAGAAGAATTGATATGACAATTCTCTATATGAGTTTGTAAGTTGCATTTTCTTGTAAAAGGTCTAGAGCAATAGTCACAAACGAAATCTAATTGATTTTCATACATCTTGGTTCGTGTCAGTTAAATCTGGCAACTAGTCTTACCGCGTGGTATTACGTTACGTGGTTTGTAGACGTCACATAGGCAGTCGTTCCATGTAAAGTATTCAGTTGCATCCGGTTTGACTGGAAGCCAACCCCGACATGGTTGGGTGAAGACTTGGCAAATGATCATTCAGTTCATGCCATCCATGTTCAGCTGTGAATTAGACCTGGAACAGAAAATATTATGCAGATATTAAGTAATCCATGTTTATTCTTTTCGGCTGCTCAAACCAAAGTGGGGTGAACAGCAGATATTTTTTCAGTCTTTTAGCAGTATGTGGCATGTTCTAACTTTTTTCGAGTTCGGAATACCCATACACATGTATTAAAAATCGAAAATAAATAAGTTTTAACTTAAATTAATGGGGACCTTTAAAAAGAGCCGTGGGATAGATAGAATTTTGCTCCTCATGCCACGAAATTTTGTTTGAAATAGTACCCGACAAACAATAGCACTTCAGGTGTAAAATTTGACCTACAATAACCGCCCTGACGGTTTTCACGAAGTACGGTGCATGTGATGTCACAAAGTTGTGCCCCCGTCATACAATGTCACACTTTGTAGACCGTCCCTATTAGAAGTCTGACATGATGTTATGATATTAAATCTTCTTTACATAGTATAAAGCAAAGTTGTATTTCGTGTTTGTACCCTTAGATCTTTAAAGAACGCAACGGATTTAAATGCGGGTTTTCATTTATAAACAGAGTGCTTCAAAAGGAAGATTTATATTTATATTTTTTTTATTTATATGCGGGCGAAGCCGCTGGCAAAAGCTAGTGTGGCATAAATTAGTGGTCCAAGGAAAAAAAAAATCTAAACAACATTTATGCCCATCGTAAACAGTGTTCAATATTTACCTCTCCAGTACCATGAGTTTGTCTTTCCAAATCATTGATTCTCTCTTTCATTTGTGCTTGTATTCTTGTCTGGAAGAAGAAGAAAATACTTTTAAAATTGTGTAGTTTAGGTTTTTCAATAATAATGTATTGTCAGTGGCCTCTTCCTCTCCATCCGTCCAACACAGAAGAAGAGAAACAGCAGATAAATGGAATTTAATATGGGACATGGTATTTTTTTCTAAGTCAGTATAATACTGTATAAGTGCAATACCAATCAGCATATGCTTTTGTTTTTTGTAACCAATTAAAAACTTCTATGTTAGTTTTTCTAGAATCTCATGCTGAATTAATGATTTTAGTTTCTATGTAGGTTTATCTTTATATACAAGGTAATTTTTTATCCAGTGCGCAAATTTTAACAAATGAAACTTAAGCGAGTTATAATAATCATGCAATTTTTATTTTGATATATCTTAGTACAAAAAAATTAAGTTATCGTTAACGAAAGATGTCTATTTTGAAACTGGTTTTTATAGTAACTTGCGAGCGGCGCCGCCGCGCCGGCGCGGCAGAGAAGGTGAACGACCGACCACCTGTTCAATCGGTCAAAATTCTAATAGCAGGTTTACACTCTCGCGCGAGTGGCGAGGCGAGGTGCGAGGCGAGCGAGTGGAAACGCTCCCTCGTGCCTCGCCTCGCAGCTAGCCTCGCCACTCGCAGCGCTCGTGTCGGAGGCGATTTTTTGGGCACGAGTCAAAAGGGCCTGGCAAGGAACGCGGGCGTAGTGTTTACACTCGCGCTCTAGTTTCAGTTTGTTTACGGCGCCCTTCCGTGCAGGTTGTGTTGTTTTGGTGTAAATCGTCAACTAAAAAATGGAATGGTCTTAAGAGGAAACGCTGCAGTTCTTGGAACTCTATAACTCTATCAGGCCGAGAGTATAATTTGGGATCCAAAACATTAACTGCACAAAAATTCCCTAAAAGTGAATGATTGATGCTTGGAAAAAAAAATCCGAGGTTATGTGTAAACCGCTAGCAGAGCTCAAAGTAAAAAAGAATTCACTTATGGCTACATTTCGTCAACACTTGCGTCGTCGTCTTCGACGACGTATTTTTTTATTTTCCTTCTTTTTAAAATGGTCAAGCATCGATAAATATTCATTAAGGCTAGAGTTGATGCCGCTATTATTTCGACGTCTTCCATCGTTGCTGGCTCAACGCAAACTGACTGAACGCATCGCGAGAGTGTAAACTGGCACTCGCTACCTCGCAACAACACACCAGCTGCGAGGCGAGATACGAAGCGAGGCGCGAGGCGAGAGTCTAAACCCGCTATAAGAATTTTGAAGTACTTACGCCGGCGCGCGGTTACTGACCTATTAGTACCTACCAAATGTTCGATCGGTCAAAATTCTAAGAATTTTGAAGTACCTACCGACGCCGTCGCGCGGTTACTGACCTATTCCTATTGTCGATATCATATTAGGTACGAAATATGTAGGGTGTCCACAGTTTACTGATTAAAGGTCGCACAAAAATTTATAAAAAAGTATTGAAAAAAAATGGTTGAAATGTGTTCTATTCCTGATACTGAACCACCAAAAAAAATTTGCGCACTGGTTATAAAATTATCCTGTATATAATTCTACGGTACGTGTGTATGTCACTGAACTCCTCCTAAACGTCTGGACCGATTTGAATGAATTTTTTTGTGTGCGTTTGGGTGGCACCCTAGATGGTTTAGATTCACTATTGGAGCCGGTAGGTGGCGCTGCTATCGAGTTCTAGGAAACCTGACAATGTCTGTACGGGCAGCTAGTATTATTATATAATATCTGGATGACCGAGCTTAGCTCGGTATTTTTTGGTAAATTATGTTTAAAATAAAAAGATTATATTCAAGTTGATTATCGATAAAGTTGATCATTGAAAACACGAATAAAACGACATTTTCTAAAAATGAATCTTAGCTAGATCGATTTATCGCCTCCGAAACCCCCGGTATACTAAATTTCATGAAAATCGTTGGAGCCGTTTCCGAGATTCAAAACAAGAATTGCTCGTTTAAAGGTATAAGATTATATCTATGTCTTTACCATCTTGTATACTTAATATTAAACATTAACACATTAAAAAGGGAAATAAGGGATAGTAATCAATCACCTGCCTACCCTTTCCCCAACTATGTATGATTTCAGCTTCTAGTCTAACCAGATGCAGCTGAATATTTAACAAAAAGGGGCCGTTCAAGTATTACGTAAGCACATTTATTACAATTTTTTACTCCCCCATCCCCCTTGTCATCAAAAGTAAGCAAAGCTCTTACTCCCCTCCCCATGCTTACGTAAACATTTTTCTTTTAATGTACTCTGTTTTTTTTTATTGATTCATGAGCAGCAGTTATAATTCTAGAAATATAAAAATAGATTTGGGATAGGGGACTTTAACGCATATAATATTCATTTAAAATACGTCAAATCGTCAATAGAAACGAAACAATAGGTTGACGGAAGAAATTTAGTCAAGTGAATAGAGCGCGGTAATAAAAAAATATACCCGTAGTACCCGTAGAAGTATGGAAGTGTTTAAAAGAAGATGGATGTACGTGGCTGACATAATTCTTCAATAAGTTGTTGCATGAAGGAGGGATCCCACAAGAATGGTGCAATAGTTCGCTAGTGCCCATCTAAAAGAATAAAGGTGATGTACAGGACTGCAACAACTATCGAGGGATAAAGCTCATGTCACATAGTATGAAGGTATGGGAAAAGTAATAGAGAAAAGACTGCGAGAGGAGAGTGAGATTACCCCGAATCAGTTTGCGTTTATGCCAGGGCGAGGAACAATGGACGGCACTTTTACACTCCGGCAATTGTGCGAGAAGTACAGACGTGCACGCAAAGACTTGCACATGATGTTCATTGATCTGGAGAAAGCGTATGATAGGGTACCTCGGGATGTGATGTGGTCAGTGGTGGGCTCTGAAAGAGAAAGGGTTGCCTGGGAAGTATGTAGAGTTAATTCGTGCTATGTACAGTCAACTCGTACCTACGTCCGGTAGGCTGCTGGCAATACCGACGAGTTCAATTTGGCTGTACGGTCAGCCAAGAAAGTGGTGTACCAGTTTTGATTTAGTTTCCCGGTCATCGAAAATTACAACAAGGTTCGTTATAAAAAGATATTACTGAAAGAGACAACATTATCATGACGTAAACCTATGTATTTAGTATTCATACGTCATATGTCACATATAAGTACATGACATTTTAACCTTTAGTATAAATGAAAAGGACATTAGTTTCTACAAAGCAATGGGGAAGGCAAGTGTCAAAGTGACATTGCTACCTTATGTCCCATAAGAACTGTCATATCAAAGGAATTTTCTGAAAAAAACTATTTATTGATGTAAAATGACTAGATGTTGTGTAATAGGCTGTAAAAATGATGGCATACAAATTCCCGACAATTCACACTATCAAGAAATAACGGGTAGCTGCTGTGACTGCTGTGAGAACAAAAATTGTATTATCACTAAGGAAAAGCTATATAATAAACAAATATTTACCCTTGCGAAGCCAGGACAGGCCGTTAGTTGAATTTATTAATGAAATTCTATGATTATACCATAACTAAACAATCGAATACACCTTTCAAAATAATATCTACTTTTCTATTGGAGGTTAAGTATGGCATCGCTCTTTAGATCATGAAATGGTTCGTCTGGTGGAAGAATTATCACCGGGACCGAGATTTGTGATAGTTGTGGTGTTAGAAAGTTAAAATTCTTATCATATTACCCCAATTTATAAAATAGATGTAAAATTAGATGAAGAAGACAAACACAAAACTTGATGATATTTTTCTCAATATAGAATGTCAGAAGCAGTACTATATTTTTTGTAGAGGCTAGCACATGTAATACCTACATAAAAATTACAATTTTAAATCCTAACTACAAGTAAATGTGTGTTTAATGTGGTAGAATCAAATTTCTAACCTCTCAACTAAATCACTTTTTTCCTCTTGCAGATGCACCGCGGCGTCTTAGTTCTTGTTTTAGTATATGCACTTGTATTGACGAATAATTTTCCATATTGTTTTTTAGAATAAACTCAATTTTTATAACAAAATACGTGTTTGTTTTGTACAAGTTATACAGTAATCTGACATATGGGACATAATATCGCAGCGCCATCTACGATTAGCTTTGAGTTGCCTTCCCCATTGAAATGTTTCCAAACAAAAGTAATAAAAACTATTTAAATAGACAACCGAATTCCATTTGAAAAAGAAAACTGACAATTGACACTTTGTCAAATATATGCAAAAAATCGATATATTTTCCGTGTTATTTTTCAATCAACTGCATATAAAATCATCTCAATGCCTGCCAACTTGACCATTGCCGAAAGAGCACAAATAATTGCCCAATTTAATGAGGGAAGCAGTATCAGTGCGATATCCCGGAATTTGAATATATCGAGGCGTTCTGTCCGGTTTTGGATTCGTCGTGAAGGAGAGGAGGGAAGTTTGTTGGATCACAGAAGAAGTGGTCGCCGGCCTGCACTCTCCAATAACGATAGAGAATTCATGAGACGGGAATATGAAATCAATGGTTTTAAGCCCACAAAACATTTTGCGGAGATGTTCGATGTGAGTGCCCAAACAATAAGGAATCATCTACATTACATGGGGTTGCACCACAGGCATTACGCCAAGAAAATATATTTGACGGATGCTCACAGACTTGCTCGTCTGAACTTCGCCAGAGAGCACTTAGACTTTGATTGGTCTAATACAGTGTTTTGTGATGAAAAAACTTTTAAATCCAGTCAGCATGGACGTCTTCACCTTTGGCGATATAATTCAACACGGTATAAAGATGATCATGTAATCCCAAATAGAGAATCAGGTCGAATTTCCGTAAATATTTGGGGCTGGATGAGTGCGGATGGTGTAGGAGAATTGTGTTCTCTACCTCCTCGAGCGACGGCTGTAAATTATATCGACGTGCTTCAGAATGCAATGCTACCGACAGTCCGTAATGTTTACCCGGAGAACGAAGTGCCACAATTTGATTTTGTTCAAGATAATTGTTCAATTCATAATGCGAGGATCGTAAGAGCCTGGTTTCGTTCACACACTGACGTAAGGGTAATTCAGTGGCCCTCAAGATCGCCGGACCTCAACCCGATAGAAAATCTTTGGGGCCTTATGGTCCAACGATGGTCGCATCAAAATGAAAGAACCAAACAAGCTCTTATTAGTCACTGTAATTATATTTGGGAGGAAATGCGGGGAACCGATATTTGCTCACGGCTTGTTGGTTCAATGAGGTCTCGTCTTTTAGAGGTTATAGAGGCCAACGGCGGTTACACGTTTCTAATTTTTTAAAATTTTCAATATCTTCTAAATATTACTATATATGCTATGTTTTTGTTTGTTATAAGTATTTTAAAATTGATTGTAGAAATTTAATAAAAGGATTTAAGAGCGTTATCGTCGATTTTGGTTGTTTGACCCAAAAAGCGTACTTTTCAAACCATTTAATCACCTCATAAAACGTATCTAACGAAAGTGTGAATAACTAAATATTGTTGGAAATATTTCTGTCTGAAAAGTTGACTGAAAACCTTTTTACATTAATAAAGTATTCGTGAATTCTAACCAGATAAACAAACAGTGTTTTCTAAAATCCTTTTACAGTAGTCATTTCGAAGCTTAAAATATCCGAAACCACTAATAAAATTGACAAACTAATAAACATATTTAATTGTTCACATCCTTGAGCAAAAAACTGAGAGAGACTTTTTTGATTTTCAGCGCCTAACATAATAAATAAAACAATAAACAAAGTGAAATTACCAAGAAAAAGCAGTTGCTAAATTCAGAATTTCTTCCAATAAATCTTATTTAATTTTACAAAATAAAGGTGTATTCAAATAGAAGAACATCTTCTTTAAAACTTGCAATAAAAAATTTCAACTAAATTAGTTTTATTATTTTTCTACAATTATTTTAAAACTACTATAAAACCGTGCGCGGTAATAATTTTAAATCAGTCCGCCGCGAGGCTGTTCAAAGAGTGGACGTATCGCTCAGTGCTCTACGCGTGACCTCTCCCGACCCTTGGCATCGAGTGAGTTTATAGTGCGATATAACGATCTTGGGTTGGTAAGTAAAATAATTATTTTTTATTTAGATAATTGAAAACAATGTTTTTCGAAACAACAAAAATTGTTTCAGGTGCCATGGGGAATAAGAGTAAAAAAACGAAACTAGTTTTATCAAGGAAAAGGATGAGACTCAATCAAGAAGTTTTAGCTAAAGCTAGGGCTAAAAGGTTGGGTAAAATAATATTTTGAATAGAACTTGATTTGTTATCTTTGTTGATCGAAGTTTGCTATATAAGGTCCTCGTTTATTAATTTATTTCCTTCTAGGGGGTGATTGTACAGACGCCACCAGGTCAAGCTACCCGAAACTGTCAATTTTTCCCAATGAACCTTGAACCTAATGCTCTAGAAATAAAGTTGAAAATCTATCAAAGAAATCTGACAGATTGTAGTAGCTTGATGTGTTGGCGTCTGTACTACTCAAATACATTTTTTTTTTCTAAACGATCAATTTCGAAATTGCAAAAAACAATACTTCCTTAAACTAAACCGTCGATCATCTGATTTTTTTTAACTTGCATTGTAATAATAATAATTTAATTGATTTGATTTAATTTAAACTTTATTTCTTCTTTTTAGAGAATTTAACTAAAAGCTTGTTTTTAAAAATGTTTTTAGGGTTCTGTAGTGAAAGAGGAACCATTTATAGTTTCGCTAAGTTTGTCTGTCTGTCCAACCGCGGCTTAGCTCAGAGACCCTTAGTACTAGAAAGCTGGAATTCAACATGAGTAAACATATTAATCACGCAGACAAAGGGGTAAAATAAAATCCTGTTTTTTATCTTCAGGCATTGTAAAGAAAATAATGTTGTTGTGAGTACGGAAGATGTTAAAATCCAAAATGAAGTAAAGGTAAAGCACAACTAACGTTTTTTTTATTTACAATTTTATATTTACGTATGGGATTACATCTATCTTTTTTTTTCAGGACTTAGCCTCGTCTTCCAAAACCAGCTTGTCGATGTGTGGAACACACGTGTCGGTTATCTTTCAAAGTCGGTAAAGGAAAACATTTATTTAAATCTACATACAAGTGCTATATATCATAAGTATAATATTATAAATAAAGAATTCTTCGATATTGAAATATTTTATTTTAAAACTAGAATACTTAATAAAATGCCTAGAGGACCATCGCGACTTCCTACGACTTCAAAATGATGAACCCCCTTCATTATGATTTTTTCATGTACTTTTTTATCAAATGAGCAATTTTTAATCAAAATTCATTTAGTAGTTTTTGTGAAAGAGTAACAAATATACATCTACTCATCCATAAATAAACTCTCAAACTTGCGCGTTTATAATTATTATTTGAAAATATGATCTGTATGGTATTCTGATGTGTAATCGATATGAATTGAAGTTTCATCAAAATTCGTTCAGTAGTTCTTACGGTAAATTATTTAAAATCATTCATCCATACATCCTCACAAACCTTTGTGTTTATAATATTATTCGTAGTAGGATTTTACATTTGTACAATATTTCTAACTTTTCTCCCCTAAATAGTACCTACCTACTTACTATACTACGTATCCAAAATTGCCTTTTTATTTCACAAGCATGTAATAAAAATAAGAATAGTAAATAAAAATCAACTGACGATTAAATAAGTAAGTATCATTAAACATTACGGATCAACTTGGGTTAGTTTGACTATAATGACGGGCAGCACACCAACTCTACGCACACAGTTATGCGCGTATCTGTGTGAGTGGAAGGAGCACTGCAATTACCTAAACTTGGTGCCGTGGATTTCACGTTAACGCTCTTAAAATCTATTTTTAGCTTGTTTTTTATTGATAGTGGTGCCGATTCCCCTATTCACAAACTAAACTAAATTTAAGTTCAGTGCATCTTTTTCTTTCTATTTAATTAAGGAAAGGACAGAAGATACATTTTAGTTTAGTCCTGTCAAATTAATCAGCGCTTGACGTAAATTGACGTAATTTTAGTAGGTAAGTTTTTAATCACGTCTAAACTTGTATGGAGTAGTGTCAGGCGCTGATTAATTTGACAGGACTAAACTAAAAAAAATCTTTTGTCCTCTTCTTAATGAAATACAAAGAAAAAGATGCACTGAACTTAAATTTAGTTTAGTTTGTAAACAAGGGAATCGGTACCATTGTAATTACAAATTTACAGAAATTGTAGGTTTGTGGATTCGCCTTGTGCCTTTACAATTTTATGTAACTTGTTGATTACAATTCTGAATTTGTAGATACAATTTTGTCATCAAAATCTACAGACCCCCGCCGTTGATTTTACGACGTCATTGGTTCCATCAAGTTCAAACTAAGAACAGCTGTCACGTTACAAACAGTAATAGTCGTTATCAATAATCAGATAAAGACAGCAATAGAAGTTGTCAGATCGATCTGCAAGCGAAACTAATCTTTATCACCTATGAATCTGCAAGCGATATTCAACCTTAGGGTGGTACACCACTTTCTTGGCCGACTGTACCAGGGATCGACTCTGAGTCCTTACCTCTTCCTGTTGATCATGGACGCTCTGACGTTGGACATACAGGAAGAGGCACCCTGGTGCATGCTGTTTGCCGATGACATTGTTCTTGTCGGTGAAGATGTGTCCGAGATTCAGAGCAGATTGGAGAAGTAGCAACAGAAGCTGGAGAATGTTGGCTTGAAAATCAACAGAACCAAAACCGAATACATGTTCTGCGATTTCGGCGGTCTCTCCAGCTCTGGAGCCATAGCGCTTGATGGTGTGCTTTTCTCGGTCTGCTCCGACTTTTGGTATCTTGGTTCACTTGTGCAAAGCGATGGCTAAGTAGATCGGACGGTTAAGCACAGAATAAACACTGGATGGATGAAATAGCGGCAGGTCACAGGAACAATCTGCGACTCCCACATCCCCCTTAAACTTAAGGGGATGATATATAAAACCATGGTCAGACCTGCTGTCTTGTAAGGGTCAGCATGTTGGGCCTTAAAAGGGATGAATGAAAGGCAATTGCATGCAGCTGAGATGAGAATGTTAAGAGGGATGTGTGGTGTTACACGAATGGATACAATAAGGAATGAGGACATAAGATGAAGTCTGAAAGTGACACCAATAATTGAAAATTTGTGTGCGAATCGATTGTCATGGTATGGTCACGTGATACGGAGGAATGAGAAAATGTCGTGAGGAAAATATTGAGTAATTCATACTCAATATTTTAAGTACCTAAATGGCTTTAAGATAGAGGGAGACCAAAGAAACGCTGGATGAACTGTGATATGAATATGGATAGAAAGGGAGTGACTTACCATTCATTTGACGTTGTCTGTCAACGTCAAACATGTGACTTTGCTCCTTCTTGCCTACAGCCTTGACGAGATCCCGCCTCTTTTCGGACCACTTGTGGTTAAACCCCAATTTCTCGATATTTTACTATGAACCCCATACAAGATTGTGACTGTTTCGTAATGTTTACAAGTTTTACTATTCGGTGAATGACACTTATGTAATTTGATTCAGAATAAAACGAGTATCATTCAAATTAAAAACAAGTTTTATTATTTTCGTCCCATTTTTATCATTATAAGTCCCAGAAATTTTTGTGAAAGACATATTTTAATATAAAAATCATTTAATTTTAATCACTATTACACCATAACAACGATTACATAATAAACACAGTACACTAAGCAGTCAAAGCATAAACAAAAGACGATAATCTTATCGCGTCTCAAGTGGCCGTTTAGAATGTTTATACAACGTCAACATTCATTCACCTTTTGTTTTTTGTGGTCATAAATATGTTACAGTTTGATAATGAGATGACGACTAGAAGTGTGGAAGAAAAAGACATGTTGCGCCGACCGCAAATAAATTGGAATAAGGGCGGGAGAATGATGAATAGAGCGGGGTAGGTAATTTCCCTACTCGATTCTAAGCCTAAACGTCTACATTATTTGTGGGAATCCCCGAAAATGCGTTTCATTTTCACACGAAGACAATGTGTCGGTTGCCATAAGTGTTAAAAAGTGAATAACTACTGCTTACGTAATCACCATCTAGACTCCCCCACCCCCCATGTCATCAAAAATAAGCAAATCAAAGACCCCCCCCGCCCCCCTATACTGCTTACGTAATACTTGAATGGCCCCAAAGCAACTGTCTATCTGACCTCAACAACCCAGTTACTGGAAAACACAATCCATACTTCCATACTAATATTATAAATGGGAAAGTGTGTGTGTCTGTTTGTCCGTCTTTCACGGCAAAACGGAGCGACCAATTGACGTGATTTTTTAAGAGGAGATAGTTGAAGGGATGGAGAGTGACGTAGGCTACTTTTTGTCTCTTTCTGGTTAGTGGGGGGTTCCCCACTTCCCTAAAATGGGGGGTGGAACGCGCTAATCTCAGGAACTACTGGTTCGAATTGAAAAAATATTTTTGAGTCGGGTAGCCTATTTATTGAGGAAGGCTATAAGCTATATAATATCACGCTACTATCAAAAGGAGCGGAGCAGCAACAAAAAAATTAATGAAAACTGACAGGCTGCGATGCGACGGGAAGGGTCAGGGGAGCAAATATTTGACGCGGACGAAGGGCAGAAGCTAGTATTCTATAAGACTGCAATTTTGCAAAATACGTAACAATAATAGAATAAATTATAAAAGATTTAATTGCTATAAGTAGGTTTGTAAGAACACTTACTCAAAAAATATTTACTATCTGCCTACTCTGAGAAGAAAGGCCGAACTCAAGACCACAGTCTCGTTTTAAATTCCAGACATAATCTTGGTCACATCATGTGAAGAAATGGTTTATTGAGGGAAGAACCACACAGATTGAGTGGACCTATCCAGTCAGTGCACACATTTGTCAGAATAAAATAAATTACTATTGATTAAGTATCTTCACCATGCTTATAAATCACAGATATCCTATCCTACTTCCTACTAATATTATAAATGCGAAAGTTTGTATATATGGATGAGTGGATGTTTGTTACTCTTTCACGCAAAAACTACTGAACAGATTTTTTGGAACACAGTTTATAACCTGGATTAACACATAGGCTACTTTTTATCCCGGTAGTACGTTCCCGTGGGATATTTTCCGACCTCCACGCGGGCGAAGCCGCTGGCAAAAGCTAGCGAATTTATAACACTAAAATCACTTAAAGCATTCTTTTAAAGACATCCGTTAAATGGACTTAAATGGGAGACACAATATTGCATGTTGTCTGTGGTATATTTACATCTATTTAAATTAAAATAATATTCCGGACAATGGTAAGTGTTACATCACTTAATAGCAATAATTAGTGTTGACCAATGGTACCAAATTAATACCAATTATATTTTGCTCGTTACAAAAACGGTAATTACCTACAAAGGTAACTGGGTAGCCGCTAAAAACAAAACATTGATCGCTGGAGTTGTCGTATTTAGTTATTATTATTAAAGTTTTCTCTACTAAAATTAGAACTGTTTATTTATTTATTTTTGTGCTGTTTGTATGAGAATAAAAGAAAACTTACATAGAAATCCCTTTGTGTGAAGATTTTGATCGTTTAATGATAGTCCTCTCCTGTTCCCGAAACTATTTTCGGTAAATACAACGATGCACTTTTTACAGAAAACTAATTGGGATTTTTCGCTGTATTAGCATCTTTCGCTGGCAAAAATTCATTCATTTCAATAATACATTTTGACATTTTCACACAGTGCAGTGGTACCACAGAAACACGAAACACTCGAAGTCGATGATTTGTCTTGGACAAAATCGAGTAAATAGATGAAAAAAATAATGAGAAACTATACCTTGCAATACAAACAAACGGATGATTACAAAAATTAATCAATTGCATATACGTTTTTTCTTACAACACATGTGTAATTGTGTCTAATATCCTAAAATAAGTGAGAATTCCACTCCATTATTATATTTTTATCTATAACTTCATGTGAGCAAATCGTAGTTAACACTTTTATTGATAGAAACAGTCTGTGTTATGGGTCTGTGTGCGTTCACTTCACAACAGGTTCTCATTCTTAAAAAATGGTTCAGTCATTTTTTATTTCATCAATCAAGAACAAAAATGTATTGCTTTAAAGTTAAGAAGAGTTACTTTTATTGTTCTATTCTATTTCATTTTCGTTCCGTTTCATTTCCGTGGTAACCATTGGAACTAAAATATATTTTTGTTGGCAACACTGCTTTGTTTATCATCAACAAGTAGCTAATCTGTCATTGTGTTATGTTCTCAGTTGTCTTTTACTTATTTTTAATTAACTATCAATTATTAATGCTTTTGTACATATACAAAATGAATAAAACAATAAGGAGTAGTGGTGTGACCTGTGATATACCAAGTTTTCGTAAGAAATTTGGCGGAATCTGAAGCGGAACAAATTTTGTCTCCGATTGACAATGTTTTCGAAAGAACTGCCGACACGACAGGTATTTATCCAATAAATGTGCCCAAAATAGATTTTTGTTGTTGGAAAATGTTGAATGAATGAAACAAATGGTGTCAATAAATGTAAATTGATTGCATTATTAATAATATTATAATAAATGTTCGAACTGTTTACCACCGGCAATAATACAGGCACGACATCGCCTTAAAAAAGATCGTTTTATTCGTCGTGCATATCTTCTACTATTGATATGATCCGCAGCCTGAGTGATTTTTTGGCGAAGGTCGTTCAGTGTTGCAATGGGTTTCGAGTAGAGTCTGTCTTTGAGACAACCCCAATAGAAGAAGTCCAGGGGGTTTAGATCGGGTGAACGGGGTGGCTATAAAATAGGACCAAGTTGCTTTATCCAACGCCCTGGATACTCTTGGTTTAAGTATTCTCGCACAGGACGGGCATAGTGAGCTGGGCAACCATCATTTTGAAACCATATGTTTTGTGGATCACTAATGGGCATGTCTTCTAATAATACTGGCAAGTCATTTTGTAAAAAGTTCAAATAACTATTGCCATCCAAGTTTCCTTGTAATTCAAAAAGCCCAATCACTTTTCCGTTTAATATGCCCGTCCATAGGTTAACCTTGAATTGATATTGGGATTTGTCTTATCTCATCAGGTGCGGATTTTCATTGCTCCAGCTATGTAGGTTGTGAAGATTTAAATAGCCATCTCTCTTTGATTCATCCGACCATAGAATATTATCCAAGAATTGGGGATCTTCTCTGTGCTTTTGTAGCATCACACGGCAAAATGCGACTCGTACTGGATAGTCCCGCGGTAATAACGTCTGCACACGCCTGTAGTGATATGGGTGAAGTCTGTGACGTTTTAGGATTCGATGTGCAGTACTTTTTGGGATTCCCGTAGCTATTTCTATGGCACGTACCGAGGTAGTTGAATCATTTTCAATTTCATTGAGAACTTCTTCGTCGCGTTCCGATCTAGGTCTTCCAGCATTTCTCCTGTCAGATGGTAAACGGCCCTCCGAAAACGCTTGATGCACATTAATAAATACTCGATAATTCGGGTATCTTTGAGCATTTGGGTACCTTTCTCGATATAATCTGCTAGCAGCGCTACCATTGCATCGGCTCTCTCCATAAATGAGGTGCATATTAGCGTATTCCAACGGTGTGTATGGTAGCGGCATGATAAACGCTAAACAGTCCAAAATACGCCAAAAGTCCAATTCACAAAACATAGTCCAGTTCAAAATAATGCCAGGTTAGTACAGTTTGCAGATCACTTAAATCCAGTCCAAAAAGCCAAGCCAAAAGTCGTTAGTACGAGAGTCACATCAATTGAATACGAAACGGTGCACAGTAAACAAAGAATTTTTTTTTTTTTTTTTGGACACTGACTTCTCGTAGTTAACCCGAGGGTTTTTACTACTTAACCGGGCTTTCCCTGCGAATGACTCTAGATGTTAATCTAAGGCCTCCAGCCAGGGGCTTACAAACTAAAGGAAAACTACAAACTAAGCGACTAAGACCTAAGGGCACCCCCTGTGGGGTTCGGACCTCGGCTTAGGGAGTCACTGGTGGGGGGGATCAGCAAGGGATCGGCTGGATCTGGGGGGTAGATAACTAAGGGCTCAGCGACTCGGGCTGGCTCATGCAAGGGTCGGGGGAAAACAAAGAAGCAGAGCGTACTGACTTTATACTTTGTAGAGAACAGCAACATTCCTACCTGCCCTATTGTTATTTAACAACAAACATCTATCTATCTCTCTCTAACGTATAATCGCTCTCTATCTATCTCTCTCTAACGTATACTATCTATCTCTTTCTGACTTCTGAACTTCACTGACTACGCACATGTCCCTTCCAAATTCTAAGAATTTGCGAAAGAAATCTATTTTGGGCACATAGTAGAAGTGATTACTATTAACAACAACTTATGAAATTTGGTTCTTGATTAGAAAAAGTGTCATTATTTTTTTTGTGGCTAGTTTTCCTAAAGTATTATACCATTTTAAAATCTAGGTTAGTTGCGCTAATTTTTTAAAAAACTTGCCATAGTAGTGTCCATATTTTTTTTTACACTACGATGAGTTAAAATGTACTGAACGTAAAAATCTTTAAAAATGTTAAGGAAATAATTTTTTTTGGTTGTTTTTTTGTATAAAACTACGAAAATTCTGTAACTTTCAAAGATTATGGTGAATAGTAGTACTACTTAGGTTGCCGATACAAACAAAAAAACTGAAATATTTGAAAAATTGTGGTCATGGTAGTTAAAAGTGTCATCATTTTCGAAGAATTTCCATTTTTTTAAGTAATATAAAAAAAAGTAGAGGTATTTTTTTTTCTTTTTTTTTCTCGAGTAGTCATTAGTAGGTCCATCCTCTGGTGCCAGCTTATCGTTGAATTTTGGGACATATTGTATTTATTATTTTCAGGTGCCTATTCTACGTAATATATTACCTATAATTTGAGGAGACGGGTTGTAATGGTAGCCGTAAACGTCTAAAAAAGATTTTAACACTATTTCGATTACATAAATAAGAAATATAAAACTGACACATCAGTGTTAATGGAAAAAAATCTATCATAGCACCGAAAAGGAATACACGAATGATGTTATGTCACGTTTTTCTTTTTAAATAAGATCTAAATTTAAGCGTGTTATTTCATTTTCATTGTCATGTGAATAGTGATAATGTTATGTACCCCACATAGACATACATTTTTTTTTTGGATGGGTAATCGTCAAATGACTTCTCCCGCTCTGGGCGGAGCGGGAGGGCATGTCAGACTTTTACAGACTAAAATGTGTCCATGTTCCTTCAGTTGCCCATGTGCCAGGGTCACGGTATCTCTTTCGAACAATTTCACGACCCTGGCAGACATAGACATACTTGACGCCTTCATTATCAACTGTTCAAGTTTATCCGATATTGCCCGTACCCATAGCTGGGCATTAACTCGTTAATCCGTTAATCGTTAATTAACGAAGTTAACATTTTGATTAACGGATTAACTTTTAAGTTAACTTTTAAAAATGTTAACGGACACGTTAACTTCCGTTAATATGCAGAAGTCCGTTAATCGTTAATCCAATGCCTACTGTTTACCGCACAGCACCGCGGCGCGGCGCGAAAAACAGGTTTAGACAAGTATGAAACGACAAATGCCGGGTGGCGTGTGGCAGCGAGTGAAACAAAAACTAAACTGGATATATTTTGCCGGCGCGTGTGAGTGAGAAACGAACTGCGAAGAGATGTGTTTCGTTTATTCATTCCATTACTTAGCGCCGGTGCTTAGAGTGACGAGTGTTTTGTTTGTTGTTATTATAAATTACTGTCAGTGATCATTTGCGTGTTGATAAAGAAGAGTGCAGTGTAATTTAGTTAGGTAGAAAAAGTATACTGTGCAGTATATGTAGTAATTAAAACCATATCATGGAAGACATGGAATCGGATTCCAGCGGTCCTGATGAGAATCCATGGCCACATTTGACTGAGTATGTGGAATTTATATCCAGATCGGGCCAGCAAATACTTTTTGCGTGTAAGCGATGCTTGCCGAAAGACACCAAAAAAAAAAGATTAAATCACATATTTGAATTGAAGACATGAGTGGATGAAGGTGATATGTCGCCTTTTCAGATTTTCGCTGTTCTATGCATGAATGATGGTGTTATGTGCATACAAACAATTTTAAACCTTAAAAATATTAAATGGTTGGCGCCGCTAGACACCCTTATTGGATAAATACATGTAAGGTGTTTTGAAATATCCTAAACTGTTTATGTGAAACTTTGAACTCAATTTTCTCGAAATTAGAATTTTGCGACATATCACCTTCATCCACATACGTCTTCAATTATACAAGTATTTTTTTTTTGTTCCTAACCTGTTAACTTCCAGAACCTAAACCAACAGGTTTTATTAGTTCACTAACGCAAGGATATAAAAATGCAATTTTACACATATTAACAGATTAACGATTAACGTTAACTTGCGTTAATTCTTCCGAAATGTAACGCTTTAACGTTTAACGAAGCTAACTTTTTTTGTAGCGGATTAACGATTAACGAAGTTAACTATTTGATTAACGGTGCCCAGCTATGCCCGTACCTTTCGAATACGACATGTTGTAGGTACTCTCTGACTTCCGATTAGTTTCCGACATTATGCAGCTGTAAGTCGTCTTCTTGTCGACTATAAACTGTCAGCATTAACAGGATTTGTTCAGTATCATTCATGTCAAATTTGACACAGGCATACCAACCATCGAATGGTTGTGAATACCCTACATGGTGGCCGCAAATGCGATTGCTGAACATTAGGTATGTCTTTTGTATCGGGTTCAATCGGCAATCCCTGAGTGTAATTTAATTAATTTTTAAACTGAATAAGTTTTCATTTTGTTATTATGGTGGCACTCTTAGATAAAAGGTTATTCCAGCGAAATAATGCGCAATCTAATTAACACAATGAAAATAAAAGACTGTGTGCCTATCAAGTCTTGAAATCTTGACTGATGAGAATTTCCGTGATCTCGTGTTTGTGGATTAACCTCCTGAGACCCAGATATTTTTCGGGCCGACTGAAGAGTGACCCAAAGGACTAATAGTATCACAAACTAGACTATACCGGATAGACCCATAGACAAAAATTTCGATATTTTCTTTACTGTTGGGTATTTCTTCTGTATGTTTTAAGGGTGTGTTTGAAACTATTATCTTAGTTTGAATAATTTGTCCTAATACTAGTACGCGAGAACATAGTTCAGTAAAAAATAAATAAAGCCTGGGCCTATCCGACATAGTGATTTTGTTCTAAAAAAAATCACGCGGGGTCTCAGGAGGTTAAAACAAAAAGTATCTTATCACTTTTAGTCCTAGTATACAGGGTGGCCATACCTGCTAAGCAGGCGCCCTCATTTTTTCCAGACTCTTTTTGCCAAGCTGTAGCTTTACTGTGTTATATGCACATAACATTTGCGTTATTTAATATATTATCTAATAGAGATAAAAACTGGCTTTTAGGAACGCATTATTTCATGCAATGTCAAAATTGTTTGGTTTTGTTAGTCTGTGGTTCGCTCCCTTTGCCTGTCCCAAAGAGGGACGAAAAGAACCAAAAAAAAAAAAGTCTGTGGTTCGCGTTTGGTTGGTTGATTATATTGAAGTATTTATTTTTCTTCGGTGAATTTAAACCGATACAAATTAAAATCTATTTCGAATGCTGTAAAATACATACCTACATAATAAAGAACTCCCTAATGTGTTGACATTTTAATTTAAGTGAATCAAATGCCTGTAATTTTAATTTAATAGTTAACATAAAAATTTGTTTGCTTAAAAATATTGGATCATAAAATGCTTATTTTTTATTAAAGAGCGTATTATATCAAATTAATTTCGAGCAAGTGCTATAGTGCAACTAGAGGCTATATTTTGGCCAGTGACTCGTCTCTGTGACAGCGATTTTTAAGTTATAAATAAGTAATTTAAATAAAATGGAAAAACTGCTAATGTGTAGAATATGTTTAGTGAAAAACGTTCGCTTCACTGTCGTTACCAACAAGAACCTACAGGAAATGTATGAGAAAATGACTGATATTCCAGTAAGTTGATCATATTTGTCAAATATCCAAAGTGTATGTAAAAATATTATATTTTCTAAACAGACTATAAAAACAACAGAAAAAGAAAATTGTATGTGTCAGCTCCGATGCACAACTAGAGTTTACTCCTTACGAACGATTTTATGAAATATATAGATTAGTAAACATAACATAATGCATAACGTAACGTAACGCAGTAGAGAAAGTTTGATTTTTCTCCGCATACATTTTCATACCCTTTTTTTGTGGATGGGAAATCATCAAATGACGTCTCCCGCTCTGGGTGGAGTGGAAGGGCGTGTCAGACTTTTACTGACTCAAACCCACCTGTGTTCCTTCAGTTGCCTAAATGGCACGGCCTCGGTAAATCTTTTAAATAAATCAGGACATTTTTATACCCAGGGCTTATATGTGAAAATAGTTTCTTAACACTAGAAGCACTGAACATACCGACTGTGGTAAATTTGGATAAAAAAATATGTATATTGCAATTACGTGGTTGAAGTCTCGGATAAATAATAAATATAATAATCATCATATTCCATGAAAAGTCGTAAAAAGTTACGATTATATGCATGATAAAATATTAATTAGAGCAGGAAGAACATTGAAACGGGTCAAATTTGGGACGCCTTCACTTCTAGTGTTAAAGAGTAAACTCTAATAAAATACGTAACATTTTTGTTACAGTTTGTGACTGAAGACTACAGACCAATGATGGCTTGTTTATTCTGCTATGCTAAATTGAAGCAGAGCTACGAATTATGGAAGAAATGTCTGGAAGCCGAAGAGCTGCTGGTAAAGATGTTGACCGAGGACTATGAGGTGAGGTATGCTGTATTCAGGCTCTTCAGGCAGCTACATAATGAGAGCCTCGTTAGAGGTTTATAGGGTCTTGGTTATTTTGCACAGTATAATGTTAAAAAATTCATATATTTGTATTTTACGTTTTTTTTTATTTTTTTTGTCATTATTCAACTGTATTGTATTTTAATAATCAATCTTTTTTTATTTTATATACCGTAGTTATGCTACTCTAGTGGTACTTTTTTACCATATTTGAATTAAGTAAACATGCGGATAATGTAGTGGGCTACAATATTGTTAATACTAATTATGAGCCTGTATTATTGTAATATGTAAACATTTTATATTGTAGCTGTTTATTGTCCCATAATAAATAAAATAAAATAAAAGGGTTTGTTTTCCACACTTAGGCCAGTATCACAAAACCCTTTTTTTTATCAAGCTGGAAACCCTCATGGATGTGCCTGGAGGGTCTGTCAGACTCTTACTGGCTAAAACCACCCCGCTGTTCCGTCGGGGACCACAGGAACTAATGCGTCTTCCCCGATCCCCAACTGGTGCCAGCCCGCCTTAGCCGACCTGCTCACGTTAGGAGGGAGTGAGATTAAACTTGTACCTCATAATTGGAAAAGACTGAAAGTTGTACAAGTTTCTAACTTAACCTTTTTTTTTATTATTACAGATAAAGCCATTACAATTAAAAGGAACTGAAGATTATTTTGGTGGGTTTAGTAAAACAGCAATTACACATTTAAGTATTGCTGATGATTGTGAAATAGAAAATGATGATATCAAAAATGAACAAACATTTGGTTGTAAACCGCAAGACGGTGTGACTGATCTGAAGGTGGAACATCAAAGTGATGGTATGTACTATGCTAACACGTTAACTGCCATGGTGGAAATCAGAAAACGCCAAAAACTTACCTTAAGTTTGACTTCATACTTTCCACAAAGTTCAGTTCAGTGGTTTATAACCTCTACGGGTCACTTAAGACTGCGCCGACCGTACAAGGCGCGCGGCAAATAGGTATTTACTACAGCGCGCTAGTCGTGTGCGTCGCCACGCACACATTGACAAGTTTGCTCGAGGCCCTCATGGAGTTGTACGACAAAAGGTGGTAACCTAGGATTTTTAAAATTTGATTCGTTGTGTTGAGTGACTTGAAAATACGCATATTTGATTATTTCGATCATTTTATGTAGGTACCCACATAAATCCAGAAATTAAATCTAATAATCTGTATTATATAAACATTAACGTTTGTAGTTTATAGAGCGGATAATGTAGGTATAAATGTAGTACTACAATATAGGAAATTACCTACATTATCAGTTACTACTCATCCGACTGCTATGAAATTTTGGCATTATGAATTTTACTTGCACGCCCGGGAGTTTTACTCGGTAAAGTAGGTAGGCAGGGTAGATGGGTAACTGGTAGGTATAATAAAACCAGTCTGTGATAAAAAAAAATATAATTACCTAATGTAATAGAAACCTTGCTTAATTTACAAAAACATGCGAAAATCGTAGGTAAATGTGGTATATATAATATATAGAGTATAACGGAAAAGTTGAAGTTAAATCCGTTATCTTGAATTTTAAAATAAATGGCAGATTTGCAATCGCCACCCCCCAAAACCCATTACACGACACCCATATCGAACATTTGAGAAAAAGCTACATCCTCTATTTTGGATTTCAAATTGAATACCAGATTTGCAAACGCCACCCCCAAAAACCACGACACTCATATCGAATGTTAGAGAAAAAAAAATAACTGGAACTAATATCATAAAATATACGTACATTTTATGATAACGGCTTTTTTTACGGAAACGAGCGCCAATTTTTTTCTTACAATAGCTGTCCTTACGCTTTCCCATATAAATACAAAAAAAAATATTTAAGAAAAATGTTATAGTAATATGGAAGCAGAAAAAAAAACAACAAAAAGTAAAATTTAGTTACGCCTACTAAATATAAGTCATACTCAAAAAAACACAAATGTGACTTACCCTATTTCACTCTTTGCGGCAATGTATACGTACACAATAGATCGCGAATTATCGTTACCGGCGCGTCGCTCCACGATGCGACGTGACCACTCTCCGAGCTCTCGTGGACGACTGAATTTTCGACTTCAGACGACTGAAATTGTAGTATGATAATAAGAGATTAATATGAATTCAAGTTAGTGAAAAAAATTAACAGTTTAAACTATCAAAATTCAACTAAACCCGAGCATGCTTTTTTAAGATTTTTGTTCAACTTTACGAATTTTTGTTTATTAAACTATACAATATTTTTAGTTTTTGCCAACTACTATAATCGGTTAACACATTTATTGCGGTGTTTATTACATATTTTTTATGGTAATTGTGGCAAAAGTATTGATTGTATTACTTTAACAGTGACGACTGTTTTAAATGATTTCGCTCTGCCGCCCCTTAATATAGCTGAAAGAGTAATGAACATGGCCGCCAGGCAGCAACGACACGTTCAGATTTGGTATGTAATGTCGGTCATATAGTCCGACAAGGCCGGAATGGAACAAAAAGAATCGGACACATAGTTCGACATGGCAATTAACGTGTTAAAGGGTTTCAAATGGCTAATTCAGTTAGATTATGAAAGCATAGAAGAGATTCTAAAGATCACACAATAACAAAGACACTATCTCAAGATCTATAAACATTACTTACACACTACATACACTATACACTTACGGGTTAAGTCATCTTTACATACCAAGACCCTTCCGTGCCTCGGAAAGCACGTTGGTCCCGGCTGTCTTTCGTAGATCTTAGACAGTCGTTACGGGTCGTCAGAAGCCCGAAAGTCAGACAACCAGTCTTACCAAGGGGTGTCGTATTACCCAGTAACTGGGTTGTGGAGGTCAGATAGGCAGTCGCTCCATGTAAAATACTGGTACTGAGCTGCATCCGGTTAGACTCGAAGCCGACCGCAACATAGTTGGGCAAACGCTAGGGAAGCGATGACACTTACACCCGGAGACACTATCTGGAGATCTATAAACATAACACAGTACACACTACATACACTACACACTTACTCACACCCACTCACTCCCTCACATTCACACATCACAAACACGCTTCCACACATACACTCACTCAGCATTTTTAACACGCTTTTATTAGCCTCACTAGCTTCTGCCCGCGACTTCGTCCGCGTTAAATTTCTTGTTTCCCCGACCTTTCCCGTCGCGTTGAATCGCCTACCCGTGCGATTTTCCCCGTTTTTGCAACATTTTTCATTACTGCTCCGCTCCTCTTGGTTGTAGCGTGATGTTATATAGCCTATAGCCTCCCTCGATAAATAGGCTACTCAACACAAAAATAATTTTTCAATTCGGATCAGTCGTTCCTGAGATTAGCGCGTTCAATCAAACAAACAAACAAACAAACAAACTCTTCAGCTTTATAATATTATATAGTATAGATTAAAAAACTGTCTTCGAAAACTACGCTGACATACGTCACAAAAAATACAAAGAATTTAAAACTACACAGAACGGCAAATCCCCCCAAATGAGGGTAGTCCTATGCCCAGTAATGGACGTCTTTCGGCAGAAATGATGATCATGACTTCTATTTTCAGAACAAGAATCGGAAAATGTAGACAACAGATGTATAGATATAGAAGATATACCAGCACACTATGCTGAATCAGATTCAGAAGACGACATCCCTTTAATGGAGTTTAAAACTGAAGTGGAAGACCAGGAAGTATCTAAGAAGAAAACGGGAGTTTGCAAGAAAAGTGAGTATGAGTCCACATCTCAGGGCGCTACTCTTCAACCTAATTTAAATTCCAATCTAAAGCCAATACGATTCCAATATTAATTTTGCATACACGTGGTTCTGTACTCTTGAAAACAATAGTGTCAACATTGGAACAACAACAACGCCCGATCTCGACTCCACTTAGTTCTAAAAAATGGACACCCAATTTAAACACATTTTGGCGCTAGCGTCGAACTCAAGAATACGAAAAGTTCCAATTTCAACGTCAATCGATCGGAATTAAAATTAAAACTAAGCACCCAGGTACGAAAGAATTTGACGGTGGGGGTTTTTCGCTCAATCGATCTTCAGAAAGGACCTTGGAGGGGGCTATGCTTAGAGTTTCCCTACGCGATCGAATCAGAAATGAAGAGATCCGTAGGAGAACCAACGTAGACGACATAGCCCGAAGAATTGCTACACTGAAGTGGGCAGAGCACATTGCTCGCAGAACAGATGGCCAGAGGCTGAAAGGTTCTGGAGTGGCGACGGCGTACTGGAAGACGTAGAGTTGGAAGGCCTCCAACAAGGTGGACCGATGACATTGTGAAGAGCGCAGGAATCCGCTAGATGCGGTAAGAACAAAACCGGTCGAAGTGGCGGAGCGTGGGACGTGGGACGTCTGACGGCTGAAATGAAGATGAAAGATCTTCAAAGCACTACTTAGAGTTGAAAATCAAAAACTGTGTTTTTTCGACGCCCTGGCATGCAGTCTCTCGGCTGAAATTTGGCACACAAATATAGTTTACTAGCTTCTGCCCGCGACTTCGTCCGCGTCAAATTTTTGCTTCCCTGAACCTTCCCGTCGCATCGATTTGCCTGCTAGTTTTCGTCCATTTTTCGTTGCTGCTCGCTCCTTTTGAGTTATAGTGAGTCAACCTTAAAAGATAGACATATGCTCTCGTGGACTTTTTTTTAGAACTTTTTAAAAGGAACAATTCCGTCATACATGATTTTTGTGTTACTTTAACCGTTTACGCAGCGCACGCAACGGAAACTCTCAAAAGGAATAAATTTTCCCCGTTCTTGCAACATTTTTCATTACTGCTCCGCTCCTCTTAGTTGTAGCGTGATGTTATATAGCCTATAGCCTCCCTCAATAAATAGGCTACCCAACACAAAAAGAATTTTTCAATTCGGACCAGTAGCTCCTGAGATTAGAGCGTTCAATCAAACAAACAAACAAACTCTTCAGCTTTATAATATTATATAGTATATAGTATAGATAACCTTCATTAACACAAAGGATACTTTTTATCCCGGTAGTACGTTTCTTTAGGTTCCGTTGGCTAGCTGACATACGGCAAATTATTTAAGTTAATGTTCTTTGTCTCGTGATGGTAATTCTTTGTCTACCTACTATTGTATAGAATCAAGTTCTTCTAACTGAACAGACAGCTGTGCTGCTGGAAAGTTTGTTGCGCCACTTCTTCTTCACAGCTAAAGCAATAGGAAGTGGCGAAGGGCGGACTGTTTTATGTCATTACTAGCTTCTGCCCGCGACTTCGTCCGCGTCAAATTTTTGTTCCCCTGATCCTTCCCGTCGCATCGATTTGCCTGCTAGTTTTCGTCCATTTTTCGTTGCTGCTCGCTCCTTTTGAGTTATAGTGAGTCAACCTTAAAAGATAGACATATGCTCTCGCGGACTTTTTTTTAGAACTTTTTAAAAGGAACAATTCCGTCATACATGATTTTTGCGTTACTTTAACCGTTTACGCAGCGCACGCAACGGAAACTCTCAAAAGGAATAAATTTTCCCCGTTTTTGCAACATTTTTCATTACTTCTCCGCTCCTCTTAGTTGTAGCGCGATGTTACATAGCCTATAGCCTCCCTCGATAAATAGGCTACCCAATACAAACATAATTTTTCAATTCGGACTAGTAGTTCTTGAGATTAGCGCGTTCAATCAAACAAACAAACAAATTCTTCAGCTTTATAATATTAAGTATAGATGATGTTCGAAAAGTGCTGATCCTAAGTATAATTTAAATAAATGACTTTTGATTTTGATAATTCTGACCTATACGCGGACGAAGACGCTGGCAAAAAACTACTTCGAAATAAATTCATCATTATTCTTCTGCCCTTATTCCAATTTATTTGTGGTCGACGCAACATGTCTTTTTCTTCCACACTTCTCTATTAGTCGTCATCTCAGTAGTCACCCCCTTTCTATCCATATCATAATTCACACAGTCCATCCATCGTTTCTTTGGTCTCCCTCTACACTTATAGCCATCGACATTCATACTTTGATGTTAATCCGTACTAATATATCCATACTAATATTATAAATGCAAAAGTAACTCTGTCTGTCTGTGTGCCTCGCTTTCTTGCTAAAACTACTGAACCGATTTAAATGAAATTTGGCGTACACAGATGAAGTCGCGGGCAGAAGCTAGTAATATTATAAATGGGAAAGTGTGTGTGTCTGTTTGTCCGTCTTTCGGCAAAACGGAGCGACGAATTGACGTGATTTTTAAGTGGAGATAGTTGAAGGGATGGAGAGTGACAAAGGCTACTTTTTTTCTTCTTTTTTAGGTGGCTGGGGTGAACTTAGAAAAGCCGTGCTTTTCCCATGGACTATTGTATGTAGCATGTTCACATGTATCCAATGCCCAGAATCTTTACATTCTATCCCCAAATGAAAAGACATATAATATCGTCTACAGCAGCGTATTAAAATAACATTCTGTTCCGAGTTCTCTTCTGTGTTCTAAATCAGGAAAGGGGAACCGTGATACCCCGAATTTAACGCGAGCGAAGCCGCGGGCAAAAGCTAGTAAAATATATTTAATTTTGACTCTGACAATTAATTTTTCTTTTCCAGTTCGTAAACCAGATTGTAGCGAAATAATATTGAGTAAGAAGGAACAGCAAGAGAACCTGCTGGCCAGGTCCAGGTCGTCCAACTTCATACATTCTCCTTTCAAGTGTAATATGTGTTATAAAGGGTTCGTCGATGTACGAGCGTATGACAACCATAAGATCAAACATGAATTGGTGAGTTAGCTTTTTTAAACTATTTATCTAAATGATAAATTATTTTATTTCTGTAAAGTAGGTTTGACACGTCAATGATATTTTTCAAAACTTGGTAAGGTTGGCGTTTCCTGTCTGACTACTCTGAGAAGAAAGGCCGAAACAAACTCAGAGGTCACAGTCTCTTTTAAAGTCCAGACAATCTTGGTTCCATCATGTGAAGATCGGGATCCCTTCTTTTTGCATGTTATTTTTCCTAATATACTTTGGCATAACTATTTTGGCATAAATTGTTTTTGTCATATTAATACTTTGCCATATATGTTTTTGGCATATAGTTTATGTTCGCATAATGATCTAGACTAATTTATTTTTTCATAAATTTAATTCGCATAATGTTGCTACGTATAACATAGTACACTCATCTCAAAGTATGCCTAAATTCTTTTACTATAATAGTATTCAGGCATACATTTTAAAATTAAATTTTAAAACGTAATTAAAGTTTTATTAATTGTTAAAAAAATCAGTATGTTGTGTTACAAAAGTTAGTGACAGGAACGAATCGCTGCACGTCTTGTCTACCCTACCCCTAGAGGGTGTCGCGTGATCGTTCGAAAGAGATACCGTGACCCTGGCACATGGGCAACTGAAGGAACACGGGTGGGTTTTAGTCAGTAAAAGTCTGACACGCCCTCCCGCTCCGCCCAGAGCGGGAGAAGTCATTTGACGATTTCCCATCCAAAAAAAAAACCCCTAGAGGGTAATCTAAGCCCGCGTAGGTGCGGAGAGCTGAGTAGCAGGTGGTGCAATAGGGCTGCCACCTTTCAAAAACAGTAGACCCGGAGATTTTAGAAATATTTTTTTTTTTAATTAATATACAATATTTTTTTTAGTTTTAAGTATTTAATTAATTATGGTACTCCCACTTTCTGCCACTGCCTGCTACTCGCACTTTCCCGCTCACTCGGCGCCCGGCCGCCCGCACCCGTACGTCGCACTCAGACCGTCACTCACGCACGCACGTACTATGCGCCGTGCGCCCGGTGCGTGATAACCGATAGTCGCTTCCCGTTCCATCTGACCCGGAGATATTGATGTTAAACCCGTAGCCCGGACATGCAATATGCAAACCCGTAGACTCCGGGTCGAACCCGGAGAAGTGGCAGCTCTAGGTGCAAACTATGTAGATAGCTGTCTGAAATGGTCTTTAGAGGAAAGAATCACACACATTGAGTGGAACTGTCCAGTCAGTGCACGCATTTGTCACTAATCGAGCAGCTCAACACAGAACTTAAGAAGCTCAACGATTCTAACATCTTCGAATCTATTATCTTTTATCATTATTAAACGAATGAAACGTTTTATTTTCAGCGTAGCGGCGCGCATGTCTGTGACATATGTCATATGCGATATCGTTCTGCACAGCTGTTACGTACACACGCAAATAATGCACATGTACGCATATTTAAATGTAATAAATGTGGCTATGTATCACATACGAGGTAAGTTAAGGAAAAATATTTATACTGATACTAGCTGACCATACAGACGTTGTCCTGTTTCCTAGAACTCGATAGCAGCGCCACCTACCGGGTCCAATAGTGAATCTAAACCAACCAGGGTGCCACCCAAACGCATACAAGAAAAATCATTCAAATCGGTCCAGCTGTTTAGGAGGAGTTCAGTGACATACACACGTACAGTAGAATTATATATACTGGATGACATTTTTCACCGTCTCGACCTTGATATGGTGTGTTGTGTAACTAGAATAGAACGCAGGAAGGCCTTCAAATTCATCGTAGGTGACTAAATGAGCGCGGGACGCGGACGAACGGGGATGCATGTACGGCTCATGCGCCTGCGAAAGATCAATGAGGCAACCTATTGGCCGGCTTCAAAGGGTAGGACCGGGCTACGAAATCATTGATACATACCACGCATTGAGTAGGGTGCGTATGATTTGAGTTTCGAAAGATTTTAATTGATTTTATTTTTTATTTTTTTCCAAATTTCTGTTTCTGTTGTTCTAGTATGAAAATGTTGCTCTAAATGTGTAGTATTTATTGCTAGATCAATTTTATTACATGTTATTAAAAAATATAAAAAATAAAAATTTCTATGCCTAAGGCTTCTACTCCGTTCACCTATTACACCCATTTTTTTTCAAGACGTTATAAAATGTCACCCAGTATAAATATAAAGATTATTGTCTTGTTAGTTAGGTTCAATCCGTACTTTCTTCAGAAGCCCGAAAGTCTGACAACCAGGGGGCTTACTATTCCACCTAATTTTAATTCCAATCTAATGCCACTACGATTCCAATGTTAATTTTGCATACTCGGTACTCTTAAAAACAATAGTGTCAACATTGGAACAACAACAACGCCCGATCTCGATTCCACTTAGTTCTCCAAAATGGACACCTAATTTAAACACATTTTGGCGCTAGCGTCGAACTCAAGAATACGAAACGTCAAAATTCCAATGACAATCGATCGGAATTAAAATCAAGAGTAAGCACCTAGTCTTACCAAGGGGTATCGTATTACCCAGTAACTGGGTTGTGTAGGTCAGATAGGCAGTCGCTCCATGTAAAATACTGGTACTCAGCTGCATCCGGTTAGACTGCAAGCCGACCGCAACATAGTTGGGAAAAGGCTAGGGAGGCGATGAGTTAGGTTCAATCCAAATGTCTCATACATTGTGATTGAACTTAAATAAAAGAGTACCGCGTATGCGTTCCATTAGAAAAAAAAATAGCAGATTGAAACTTCTTGGTGATATTAACTTCTTGGATTTGTTTTGTATCGTATTGGTAAAAGAAATGTTGTGTTACAGCAAAAGCGTTATAATAAGGTTCTGTTTTTAAATTTCGGTATTGTGTTTACAAAGTATCTATCAGGGATGTTAGGGAGCTCCGTAACCGTAACCGATACTATCGGATATCCGATATAAAAATTTATCCGTAACCGTAACCGAATCCGAAATAAAAGTTTCGGATAATATCGGATTTGTTATTACATTTTTATTTTAGGTAGATTAGATAACACTCAATATATATTTATAATCATTTTTATTTTAAATAGCTGTAATAATTACTCACAGACTGATAGTAATTCCTACCAAATGGTAACATATAAATAAAACCATTTTATTAGCTATTTCTATTTTACTTTTGAAATTCCTTAAAAGTTTAATATCCGTAACCGAAATTATCCGAAACTAACGGATAATCCGAAATAATTTCATATCCGTATCCGTATCCCTATCCGGTATAATAATCATTCCTACATCCGTATCCAATCCGTATCCGAAATTTCATATCCATAACATCCCTAGTATCTATACTTATAATATTACTAGCTTTTGCCAGCGGCTTCGCCCGCGTGGAAGTCGGAAATTATCCCGCGGGAACGTACTACCGGGATAAAAAGTAGCCTATGTCCTTTCTCAGGCTCTAAACTATCTTTGTACCAATTTTCATTTAAATCGGTTCAGTAGTTTTAGCAGGAAAGCGAGACAGACCAATAGACAGACAGAGTTACTTTTGCATTTATAATATTAGTATGGAAGTATGGATAAAGCTGAAGAGTTTGTTTGTTCGTTTGGTTGAACGCGGTAATCTCAGGAACTACTGGTCCGAATTGAAAAATCTTTTTGAGTTGGGTAGCCTATTTATTGATGAAGGCTATATATAACATCACGCTACGATCAAAAGGAGCGGAGCAGCAACAAAAAATGGACGAAAATTGGCTGACAATTTAATGCGACGGAGTGGGTCAGGGGTACAAAAATTTGATGCGGACGAAGTCGCGGGCAGAAGCTAGTGTCAATATAAAATTGTTTTGAAGTTTATTATTCGAATTTCACTATGTGAGAGTAGATCAATATATTTTTTAAACGATTTCTATTTCAGTAATCAAGCAAGAATCCATGAGAAATGGCACAACGGACACACATATGAATGTCAACTATGCAGTCACACGTTCAGGTATAAATTAATTTCATCGCCACTGCTCTCAAAACGGTGAAGGAAAACATCGTGAGGAAACCGGCATGTCTTAGAACAAACAATTCGAAGACATGTGACATCTACCAACCCGCACTGGGCCCGCGTGGTGAATTACGGCCCACTCCCTCTCACCGAGAGGAGGCCTGTGTCCCAGCAGTGGGAACATTTATAGGCTGCTGATGCCGTATCCGCGGATATCCGAGGCAGAAGAAAGATCCGTATCCGTATCCGTTACTTTTTTGGCGGATCTTTCACGGATCTCACCTTATTAATTTCCAATACAGATATAAAATTATAATATATATATATGTAGTTGATTAGGTAGTAAAGAAAAACTATTAAATTTCATTCTGTTTGTTATTATTTAGTCACTTTTTTTTTTCTTTTCTTCTTCTGTAACTTGGCGATCTGTGTTCAACACAATAAGCCATTAAGCTGAAATGCCACGTTCTGTGTTTTATTAGTAGAAGGAATTTTTGGGAGTTCCTTTCATATGGCAAGGTCAAATCTCGCGGTAAGCGTAGGGACACTATGCCTACCAGCTTTGATGCCAGTTCATTGATGTGAGTTGAGATTCTCGTCTGATACCGTTTGCTATGTCTAGCAATCAGTGTTCATTTTTAGATCCTCATGTATGTATTTGTTGCTAACGTAGTAGGGTATATCTAGCATGGCTCGCAGTGTCTTGCTCTGAAATCTTTTAATTTAGTCACTAAACTCGTCATCATAAATCTCCTGACCTTATCCCAATTTATTTGTGGTCGGCGCAACATGTCTTTTTCTTCCACACTTCTCTATTAGCCGTCATCTCAGTAGTCACCCCATTTCTATCCATATCATAATTCACACAGTCCATCCATCGTTTCTTTGGTCTCCCTCTACTCTTAAAGCCATCGACATTCATATAATGATTCATTTATTAAAATATTAATATATATTAATATATTATATATATTCTGATTCATTTTGTTGTGATACGCAATTAGAGTGCAGTATTTTGCGGGCTGCTACAGTCCCCGGCACGTAACTTGGCAAGAGTCGTTAGATGCGCACAAGTCGTTTTATAGGTCTCTTTGGTGGTCAAGCGGGACGCGGGGTAAGAGGTAGCGCCGATCCGAGCGCGCGATTCGTCCGTCAGTCGACCCCTGCCTCCCGCACCGCGTCTACGTTCCGTTCGCTCCCGATTACACTTACGTGCACGAAAGTTGAACCCTTTGTTTTTGTTGAGTTTTTGTTACGAGTTGTTGTTATTGTTTTTAATTTAGTTTTTGTTATAGTTGGTGTTGTTTTAAATTTAGTTTTTGTAACGTTGATTACAATGCCAGGACCAAATACCGTTTTACGCAGACATGCCAGAAAAATGGTATACGATGTGTATTGTTTCATGGAGAAAGAAGTTCGAACTGAAAAAGAGACGGTAAAACGGACTGCAGAAGCTACTAAAACGTCCGAAAGAACTGTTAGACGTATAGTCAAGGAAGGTAGAAATTCTGAATTCCTCACTGTCTTTAGGACGCCGGGAAAAAAGAGGAATAAAACAAAGCCGATCACGGATATCGACACTTTTGACCAGTCGGTGGTAAGAACCTGTGTCCACAATTACCACATAACAAATAAAGAGCTGCCCACAGTAGAAAAACTAAGAAAAAAATTAAAAGATGACATCAATTTTAATGGGTCAGAACGCAGTCTACGCAGGATTTTAAATAACTTAGGCTTCCGGTGGAAAAAAGCCGAAAACAATAGAAAAATTTTAATAGAAAAATCTAACATTAGATTACTAAGGATAGAGTTCCTTAGAACTATTACTAGATATAGGGAAGAAGGAAGACCGATTGTTTACACAGATGAGTCGTACGTTGATTCATCTCATTCAGGTATGTATCATACTTTGTTCTCGCATATTTATGTCCTGTGAAATTGTCTGGACGTTAAGAGATAAATACTTATGAAAAATAATCATTATATCTCTTATTATAGGTTCTCAAGCGTGGTCAGATGGATCACTAAAGGGGCTTAAAAAGCCCATTTCGAAAGGACAACGTATTGTGATAGTGCATGCTGGATCCGAAGCTGGATTTGTTCCCAATGCGCTGCTCTTATTTAAAGCTGGAACAAAGTCGGGGGACTTTCATGACAACATGAATTACAACAACTATACAAAGTGGCTTCGCAGCCAACTAATACCGAACCTGCCGCCAAATGCGGTGTTAGTGGTAGACAACGCATCGTACCATAATAAGCAGTACGATCCTGCACCTACCTCGAATGCCAAGAAAGCGGACATGCAGAAGTGGTTGGCGGAAAAGGGCATAGCATACGAGGAAAGTATGCTCAAACCCCAATTGTACAAATTAATTAAATTGTACAAACCACAACATAAAAAGTACAGTATTGACCAAATACTGGCAGAACACAACCATAGTGTTCTGCGATTGCCGCCCTACCATCCGGACTTAAATCCAATAGAAATGGCATGGGCGGCAATTAAAGGTTTTGTAGCCACTAAAAATATTACGTGGAATGTGACCAGTGCAATGGAGTTAGTTAGGGAGAAAGTAGCATTAATGGGCACCGATGAATGGTCGAAATTATGTGGGAAGGTCAAGAAAATTGAGGCGGACTACATAGAAAGCGACCATATAGTCGACACAGTCACTGAAAGTTTAATTATTTACACCGGTGACGATAGCGACTCCTCCGACGAGAGTGAAGATAGTTTTGTCGAGGATGAGGAGCCAACTCCATCCACCAGCTCAGGTGGTACTTTTAATTTGATGCCAGGCGTAACAGTTTTATCAACTGATAGTGACGACGAAACCACCTAATTTTTTAATAAAACTTAATATTTTTTAAATACATTTTTTTTACTTTGCTTATATATATATATATATATATATATATATATATATATAACACCTAATAAACTTTACGAATTCCTCTCCTTTCTTTAATAATGACAAGCAAAAAAAGTGACCAGTTTTTTGTTCCACTAAGTGCACGATGCGCGAACTTTCCCCCACTGCGCAGAAACCTTGCCAAGTTACGTGCCGGGGACTGTACTGTACCGTACAGTTTTTTTTTTTTTTAACGGCAATTCTTCATATGACTTCTCCCGCTCTTCGTGTCAGACTTTTACTGACTAAAACCCGCCCATGTTCCTTCAGTTGCAGGGCGACGATGCCTGATAAGCTACGTTTTCTAAAACGTCTTCTTTCCCACTCTTTTACTGTGCTCTAACAGGGTATTTTTTTTATGGATGGGAATTCATCAAATGACGTCTCCCGCTCTGGGCGGAGCGGCAGAGCGTCTCAGACTTTTACTGACTAAAACCCACCCGTGTTCCTTCAGTTACCCATATGCCAGGGCCACGGTATCTCGTTTGAACAATCTCGCGACCCTGGCAGGTGTCCTACAGGGTCTGTAATGATCCAGATAATTTGAAATACCCACCTAAGTATGTTGTGAAATACAAATAAAGTATAGAGGATGGTCTGATGCTGCAAGCTCCTCATTTCAACAGGAAACCGACCTCATACCTGTCTCACATGCGCAAGAGACATCCTACGGAGCATGTCTGCAATATTTGTGGGGAAACATTCGTCGGCAAACATGGACTGCAAATGCACAAGAGAAAAACACATATTAATGGCGAAAAGGTATGTAGTAAATTTTTTTGTTGCTTTTACAAGTTATTCAAGTTATTTAGCTTCTGCCCGCGACTTCGTCCGCGTTAAATTTCTTGTTCCCCCTACCCTTCCCGTCGCGTCGAATCGCCTACCTAAGCGATTTTCCCCGTTTTTGCAACATTTTTCATTACTCCTCTTGGTTGTAGCTTGATGTTATATAGCCTTCCTCGATAAATAGGCTACCCAACACAAAAAGATATTTTCAATTCGGACCAGTAAAAAAATTCCTGAGATTAGGGCGTTCAATCAAATAAACAAACATACAAACAAACAAACAAACTCTTCAGCTTTATAATATTAAAATATAGACTAGCACATCGCCCGCGACTTCGTCCGCGTGACTCACAGGAACTGTGCATTTTTTCGGGATAAAAAGTAGCCTATGTTACTTGGTGATAATGTAGCTATCTAAAGAAAAGAAAGAAAATACATTTATTTAGCACAAACTCAAAGGCACACAAAATAATACAGCAAAAAAAAAACATAAATTAACAAAAAATAAAATCAATAAAAAGTGTAAAGTGCGATGTTAGAAACTAGCATTTAAGTGTGCCCCAAGAATTTTTAAAATCGGTTCAGTCGTTTTCAAGTTTATCCATTATAAACATACATACATACAAAAAAAACAAATCTTTCCTCTTTATCTGCACTAATGTTATAAAGTTGAAGGGTTTGTTTGTTTGGTTGAACGCGCTAATCCCAGGAACTACTGGTTCGAATTGATAGATTCTTTTAGTGGTTGATAGTCCATTTATTGAGGAAAAATTGCATATTATATGGCAGTTAATTCTTTTACATGGTCACATTAATACCTTAGACATACATAAACTCACGGCTTTTTCCCCCATGGGGGGTAAGCAGAAACTACAGAACACTACCTACTACGATCTACATACTACTTTTGCCTCGTCTATGTTCATACATCTGGTCATAGCTTATGTATGTATGTGTAAATATAGTTTGTTCCGATGGTTTATTTGGTTCCGTGTGTCACCGAACGTAAAGAATAGCACCACCCCATTTCTGCCCGTGGGTGTCGTAAAAGGCGACTAAGGGACTTACTAGAGAATGGGCAGCAGCGTTCTCTATACATTTTACCATCATACTGCGATCGCCAACCCGCCTGCCAAACGTGGCGATTATGACAAACCCCCCCTTTCGGGTAGTTTATGTTTATTTATTATTTATTTATTTATATATGCTTTATTGTACAGACGCCAGCACATCAACTTACCTCAATCTGTCAAATTTCTTTAATAGATTTTCAACCTTATATCACAATAGTGGAAGGTTAATTTTCGATTGGTAAAATTTGACAGATTGGGGTAGCTTGACCTGCTGGCGTCTGTACACCAGAAAATACATTTCAACAAAAAACATTTTACAATAAAAACATACAATGGGCGGCCTTATCGCTTTCTGCGATCTCGTCCAGGCAACCTTGGAATGGACAGTGATTGCGTGGACATAAAAATGGGGTTGTCACTGGTGCAAATACAATTTACTTTAATAAATACATATAATAATCATATATACAAGAACAACATCAACATCTTTCGAAGACATGTTAAGAATCGGATAATGTAGACAATAGCCAAGCCAAGCGTGCCAATTTGGCGATTATGGCAACCCCCCCTCCCCCTCCAGCAGTGGACCTCTTTCGGCTAAATGATGACCATTGTTATACTTCCAGATGGTAGATGCAAATGACGCTGAAGACCCAGCCTCTAAAAGATTCTGCACTGATTGTAATGTACAGTTCTATAATTCTGAAGCGTGGAAACGTCATATACTGTGCTCTGTCAAACATACGCTGAAGACTGAGGAGAGGTGAGCGGGTTTTGTTAACCGACTTCCATAAGATACTCATATTCACTCACTTGTACATTCACACACTCACAGTTGTTAAGTTTTACTTGTCAAGATAATAAACATTTTTTTTTTAATTTTTCATTTGAAGGAAGGTTCTCAATTCGTCTGTATGTTCTTTCTTGGGTTATATGTTTGTTGTGCGATATCTCCGGAAATTGTGAACGGGTTTCAAAAATTCTAATGATTTCTTAATGGATAGGGTTTTTTAATTGTCACCATTCAAGGGCAGAAAGGGGGGGGGAGGGTTAATTAGGGGCATTTTTTACTGTGGATGGAAAATCATCAAATGACGTCTCCCGCTCTGGGGCTTACTCTTCAACCTAATTTTAATTCCAATCTAATGTCAATACGATTCCAATGTTAATTTTGCATACTCGGTACTCTTGAAAACAATAGTATCAACATTGGAACAACAACAACGCCCGATCTCCACTCCACTTAGTTCTCCAAAATGGACACCCAATTTAAACACATTTTGGCGCTAGCGTCTAACTCAAGAATACGAAACGTCAAAATTCCAATGACAATCGATCGGAATTAAAATCAAGAGTAAGCACACTGGACGGAGCGGAAGCACATGAGTAGACAAACGGAACAGAGACTAAGCTTCTTAAGAACGAGCAAAATTGTTACCTATTTTGGTAGGGTTGTCACAATAGGGTAAGACAAATTAAACAAAACATTTGTTAAATAGTTTTATTATTCAGTATAATAGAATCGAATCAAATCAAATCAAATAATTTAATCCCATCAAAAACATTCTGTAAAAAATTAGCCAAGTCTCGATGGAGCTGCTTGTTTATCTCTAAAAAGTAAAGAAATCAGTCGTGCCAAGTCTAAGGTTCCTTACTGCGATTCCTTTATTATTTATAGTTAATGTTGTGTGACTTGGCCGTTGAAGGGTACAAAACCAGGTGCTCCATGACACCATTGCACCAATCTGTCGCCAGAACCGCTACCCATTGACGATGGAAAATTGCCACTTGGAAAACTTTGATTCAATAACCAATCAATTGTAGGCTTGATAAAGCTGCGTATTTCAATAATACTTATGTATAGGCGAGCCTGAAACAAACAGTATAAAAAAATATTTCCAGTACAGACGGACTTCTAATCATTGAAAGAAGTTCGTCTGTACGTGTTCAACGGCCAAGTCACACAACATTAACTATAATAATAAAGGAATCGCAGTAAGGAACCTTAGACTTGGCACGACTGATTTCTTTACTTTTTAGAGATAAACAAGCAGCTCCATCGAGACTTGGCTAGTTTTTTACAGAATGTTTTTGGTGGGATTTCACTTCTTTTTGTAGAAACGTGGGCATATTCATTTATTTTATTAGATTTTCTTATTTGACACAGCTTTTTTTTTTCAGGATGGGAAATCATCAAATGACTTCTCCCGCTCTGGGTGGAACGGGAGGGCGTGTCAGACTTTTACTGACTAAAACCCACCCGTGTTCCATCAGTTGCCCGTGTGCCGGGGTCACGGTATCTCGCTTGAACAATCTCGCGACCCCGGCAGGCATCGGTCTTAGTAAACCCCTACACTGCTGCTGACATCTCTTTGAGGCGCGCGTGGAACACTACGCGCCGTCGACCCGAGCTTGGTCCTTACCGGGCGGCGAGCTACCCATTGCTCGCCACCCGCAAGCTCGCGCCTACGGTGGCCGGGAGTCCGCTATCGACTCCCGACGCCCGGGGCGTCTCCTCCTGCGGCGGCTAGGGACGTGAGGGCGCAGTGACTGCCACTCCCTCACGCACCCTGCCTCCTCCTTCGCGAGCATTACTGCTTCGCAGAAGGAGGTGACGGCTTCCCATGCCCTCTCGCTCCGTACCATGGCTCGCACCAGGGCTGGACGCGAGAGGTCACCGCCGCCGATCGCCTCCACGAGGACACGGCGGTGCTCCGCCCAGGCAGGGCACACCTCCACCGTATGCTCCACCGTGTCCTCCAGACGATCCTCACAATGGAAACACCCGGACGTATCCTCCCGCTTTATTCTGAACAGGAACCCACCGAAGCACCCATGCCCGGTGAGAACCTGCGTCAGGCGGAAGGTGAGGACGCCGTGACGCCTCTCTATCCACTCCTCAAAGAGGGGACTTACCGCCGCAATTGTGGCGTGCCCTATTTGACACAGCTTGTTTTCTTTTTTGGACTAGTTTTTTTTTTAGTAGTGGGACGCTATATGCTAGATTAAATTAGAAGATGTGTCCCACTACGCTAGATTTTTGCAATGACAGTCAATTTTTTTTATGTACCAATAGTAGAAGGGAGCATTTCCATATCTCTAATACAGCTGAGACCAGCTGAGGGTTCTTCATCAGATACTTCAGACCTTCGATTTTTGACATCAAATAAAGCGGACCACCAAGTTGAATATTTTTTGTAAAGGCGGTATGTCGATCTCTAAAAGTTTGGTTGGGCTCTAGTGTTTTCTAATCAGGGTCACCAGATACTCCAGATCTTCGATTATCCTAGTTTTTATAGTTTTCCCTTTATGTGGCCATTAAACCCCTAGCTCTGTATCAAATTTCAGCTCTCTGAGTTTATGGGAAGTACTAGTTCTATTCTGATGATCATGAGTGAGTGAGTGTCATAAATGCGACACTTTGCTTTCGCTTAACTTCGGAACTAAATGACCTACAGATTTGAAATTTTGGATTTTAAGTATGTGATTATAGCTTACTGGATGACGAAAGTTTCTGCGTTCTGGTCTTATCCAGAGGTTCTCAAATAGGGGCCTGAAAATGCGGCGAAATGGTTCCAGTAAAGGATAGTACGGCAGTGTTTGCTTCGCGCTCGACTTGGTGGGGGCACTGCCGTGCCCCCCGATTCAACTAAGCTTGCTTGCTTGCTTGCTTTTGAATTGTCAAAAGACATAAAATAAAATTAGTACAAAAATAGTTTTGGTGCTACAGTCCCAGTCAAAAGACATAATAAGTGAAAGTACTACCATAGATACCCATTCCAATGCGCAGATCTCTATGGAGAAGAATGGGCTAGAAACTCCATGGACACTCTTTTTTAACCGACTTCCAAAAGGAGGAGGTTATAAATTCGGATGTTTATATTATTTTTTATGTTTGTTCGGGCATAACTCCGTCGTTTACCGACCGATTTGAAATAATCTTTTTTTGTTGGAAAGGATATACTTCCCGAATGGTCCCATGAAAATGTTATCGAAATCGGACTAGGACTTTTTGAAAAATCAACAAAAACCTAAAAAGATATCAACATTGCCTACACCGATTACTCAGAGGTTTCTGATCCGATTTTGATGATTCTTTTTTGTTTGATACAGTATACCTGCCATTTGGTCCCATAAAATTTTCATTTAGTTTGGTTCAATAGTTTTTATTTTTAGCTCATTGTGTACATGGGCGCTGTTATTACCGGTGCTACGGATTACAAAATTCTAGTGCACATGTAAGAAAATTATGTATTTGACAATAATTTGGGTTGAATATTTAAACTAACAAGGATAAAATAAAAAAAAAACTTAAAAAAAAATGTAATTGACTTCAAAAACAACCACAAAAAATGTTAAAAATAACCTACAAAAAAATAACTTTTCTTTCGGAAGTCGGTGACTTTGTTTTTTATTTCATTGACTTTTTTGCCACCGACTTTCGAAAGAAAAGTTATTTTGTAGGTTATTTTAAACTTTAGTACCACAGAAACTAGCTACGTTCAACCACGAAGAGATGGCGCTGCCGTCACGTAAACATTGGCTCCGCGTATAAAAATATTTTTAAATAGTATTACCGAATATTTAACGTTGAAAGTTGTGTTAAAGTGATAATATCGCTTGGAATCAACTGTCCTATCGTTATCTGGACTCCAACATTACTCAGAAAAGTGAAAAAGTGATCTAAATGTGACGTGTAAATCGTGCTTTCAAATAAGACTTATAGGTCCAAAAATCCCTATAAAATACAGTTTAAAACATGCAAAACAATATCTCAACAAAGGAAGATCGTAAACTACTTAAAAAACTATAAAACATTGTGTCTAAAACGTGCAGCAATTCCAGTTTGACAGTGTGAACATTTTTGCAGCATGAGTCACATAACGACTGTTTGATGTTTTCAATATAATAGAAGTAGAAACGGAGACACTATTTCACTGCTAGCGGTATCGTACAGTTGGTGAAGAACGAGAAGAGCCGACATTATCTAACGTGTGAACGAAGTGCCGCGGGTTCGATTCTACCGTCGGGCTTCCCTTTTTGGCCATCATTAAATTTGCAAAAATATTTAATTGGGCACAAGTTCGATTCTGACGTACTAATTCTAATTTTATTTTCATATTATTTTAATACAATATTTTTTTATTTATTTTACTATCAATAATGGCGAGTGGAGACTATAGTAATGTAACAATGAGGAAAATACGGAAAACAAACTCTCATAATAATGTGTCGGTTATGAACACTTCAGACACGTCACTATTTGATACCACGGTGCAAAGTCTACCTGACCAATGCGAAACTTTAGAAGTACATGAATTACAAGCAAAAATATTATCAGTACAGGAGGAATTACTGATTGCAAATAATGAAATAGACAACCTAAACACCGAAAATACAAAATTAAAAAGGGAATTGGAAAAGAGTAATAAAATCGTAGAGTTATATAAAAAGCTCGGATATGGGGAGTCTTCTTCCACCCCACCAACTTCAGTGCGAAAGAATAAAAAGAAAGCTCAGAATGAGACTAATACCCCGTCTAAGAAAAGTAATAATCAACATATTATTATCCCTGAAAAGCCCATTAATGTGGAACAACCGAAGCAAGATACATGTTCTAAAAGAAATTCTAGTAGTATCCAGGAAATTCTTGAAAAACATACCACCCCAAATGTGTGCAAGGAACGCCAGCTGCCGGCCGCCAGTGTTGTCCACAGGAATAAACTATGCATACTGAGCACGAATAATACGAATAAAATACTATCCATAGCGCAAAATACCTTTGCAAACAAATTTGACTGTTGTCATTATTTAATACGTAACGGGAAAACTGAACATCTCTTGAAAGGTTTAAAAGAAAAACTTGTGAAGTTCACCATGAATGACTTTTGCGTAATTCTTCTGGGTGATGAAGACTTTAAAAATACTAATAATTATTTTCAAATTATATTCCGTATAAGAGAAGTTATTCAAAACATAAATTACACGAATGTGATCATCTGTTTACCGACGTATAAAAATGGATACTATGCTAATTTATTTAACAGTAGAATAGAAACTTTCAACAACCTCTTGTATCTAGATGTACTGACATATGAACATTTATATCTGTTAGACAGTAATTTAAATTTATCCTTTGACAACAAAATCTATAATAAACAAACTGGCTTAGTAAGTAACCATGGAATGTATATAATATTTAAGGACATAGATAGTTTAATAATAGACATACAATACAATAATAGTTTATGTGATATAATTGACATTACCACTGATAATAATTTGACAAATAAGGACACTTTTTTTCGTAACTAAATATTTATGTATACTACATCAGAACATTGCAGGTCTCGTTAATAAATCTGACCCTCTCTCGGTCTGTTTATGTGAACTTTCAGAACGAGATTTTGATGTAGATGTAATATGCATTTCAGAGCATTTTATGAAGGCTGGCTGTGAGAATGAGCTCCATCTACCTAATTATGGTTTAGCTGCTTGTTATAGTAGACAGACAAGTAAGCGAGGCGGTGCATGTATACTTGTTAAGCATGATGTTCAATGGAAATGTTTGACCAATGTAGCAAACATGTCCTCGCAAAGTATATTCGAGTGTTGTGCCGTTAAATTGACGGACTATAACATTATAATTGTCTGTATTTATAGAGTACCTAACTCAAATAATATCAATGAGTTTTTTGATAAACTGGAAACTCTCTTAAAATATTTGTCCAAAGAACGATGTAAGAATATAGTTTTAGCTGGTGATTATAACATTGACATTTTGAAGAGAAGTAGATTGTCAGCCGAATTTGAGTGTATTCTTTTGTGTCTTCTTTTGAAATCTGTGGCAATATAGGTTAAAACCAAGTCAAGCTAATAGAGATAAATTCAAAAGATACTCAAAATTACTCAAAAGAATAATGAATTTAACTCAGAAAGCACAAAACAATTATAATATTAAAACCTCTAATAACAAGTCTAAGACTACGTGGCAAATAATTAATAAAAGTAAATATAACGCCCCAAAAAACTCAATTCCTTGCATCAAATTTGAAAATAAATGCATTACACACCCAAAGGATATTGCCAATACATTTAATAATTATTTTATTGATAAAATACAACCAACAATGAATGCGGGAACTAATTCAACGTCATTAATCCTTAGTAGAGCACAATCTATGTTTATGGCTCCGTCTACGCCCTATGACATATTAAATATTATTATGAAGCTAAAAAACACGAATAGCGTTGGCTACGATGGTATTGCTACAAAAATATTGAAAGCAGTTGCATTTGAAATATGTACTCATTTGTGTTTCATTATTAATCTTTGCATAAGTGCAGGTGTATTTCCTGATGCATTAAAGAAGTCCATTGTGAAACCACTATATAAGAAAGATAATCACGAATTAATGATAAATTACAGACCAATCGCGCTTATACCAGTTATGTCTAAGGTGTTTGAAAAGTATATATATGGTGAAATTAATACCTATTTAGAAAAGTTTAACATATTAAGTGACGAACAAAAGGGATTTCGAAAAAATAAAACTATAAATTTGGCTATTTATGAGTTTTTACATAATGTCATGATTAATGTAGATAGGAGAACACCAGTCTGTGCCATATTCTGCGACATGACACAGGCCTTTGACTGTGTCCATTATAATTCCCTGGCAGAAAAACTAAACGTGAAGTACCTTCAAGATCAGAGGAACGTGACGTTATATACGGAGTACCTCAAGGCAGTGTATTGGGACCTCCGTTGTTTACTTTGTATGTAAATGACCTGCCAAAAGTAACTGAACATCCAATGACACTTTTTGCTGACGATTGCACTTTGACAATAGCTTGTAATGACATAAACACATACGAACTTGACATTAATAATTCAATCATATCTATTATAAATTGGTTAAATGATAATAATTTAAAAATTAATTTAAAAAAGACTAACGTAATGCACTTTAGACAACGTATACAAACAATTAACAATCCTAATATTCAATTTAATAATATAAATATCAATGAAACTGACACAACAAAATTTCTGGGACTAATAATAGATTCTAAATTGAATTGGAAACCTCAAATAGAGGCACTTAGTAAAAAATTGAGTATTGCAGCCTTCGCTCTGAAACAGCTTGCTGTTGTTCTCAACACAGATGCGCTAGTTACTGCTTACTATGGATTAGCCGAATCAATTCTTAGATATGGAGTTATCTTCTGGGGGAATAGCACGGACATTGAAATAGCGTTTCGGGCACAGAAAAGATGCATTAGATCGATGTTTAGACTGCAAACAATGGACAGCTGTAAACCTTATTTTATAGAGCGTAAGATATTGACATTACCTTCATTATATATCCTGGAAACAATAATGTTTATAAAATCCAATTCTCATTTATTCCAGCGTTTGTCTGATGTTGCTCCTAGAAATAGACGTGATAATTTCAAACTCTGTGTTCACGGCGCTAAAACAACTCTTATGCATAAGAGTATCTTTTGCATGGCTCCGAACATTTTTAATAAAATGCCCAAATCGTGGAAAACGTTAAATATTTCTGCTCTAAAAAGTAAATTAAAGAAAATACTAACTGAAAGAGCGTATTATAGTGTATCGGAATTTATGAAAGAGGACAATTTTCTCCGTTTTTGAGATGACAATGTTGTATTTTGGACTTTATTAATTTTTTAACCAATTTTTTGGAATATTTGTAATTTTAGTGACATTTTATTTTATTTCATATTTATTGACCAACTAATTTAATCACTACTTTGACATTGAATTGTAATATAAATTTTGATGAATATTATAACGGTTTATGCACCATCTCTTCCTACCAATTTGTACGCCACGATATGCGGCTGAACATGTCTGATCCTTTATGTATTTCCTTATTATCTTGCATGCAATGTATGTACACCATGTTTAAACAAATAAAATTTACTTACTTACTTACACGTCCGACAGCGCCAAAATGGCGGTTATCAAACGGGCACAAAAACACTTTGACAGCCGCCAGTCCAGTGGTAATTATAGAGGTCAGTGATTGTTCGTATTTATTTTAATGTCATTGCTATAATATCAACCCACCCACATACTGACAACTTGTAATAAAAAATAAAAAAGGACCTTACAATAAAATAAAGGTAGGTAGGTAACTTACTTGAAAAAGTAATAAGTATGATTTATCTTTGTTTTTTCTAGTATTATTCATACACACAGTACAATAAACAACCTTACTAACAATGAAATACCACGTTTTACATAAAAATATTCAAACTTGCAACTAAAAAAACAAACAACGTGCGTTGCACTAACCCTGAGATTGTCAACTGGCTGTGCAAGCGTAAACCGGTTTTTTCCAGTTTCGCCGCGTACGCGACAAGCGGCCAGTGGTCACGCACACATGCCCCGCGTGCTTGTAGTAGTGCAATCGAATCGCGCGGTTGTTCGAAGCTTTATCTCTGTTCCGTTTGTCTACTCATGTGGCGGAAGGGCGTGTCAGACTTTTACTGACTAAAACCCACCCGTGTTCCTTCAGTTACCTATATGCCAGGGCCACGGTAACTATCTCGCGACCCTGGCAGGTCTTTAAGGCTGCTATTTCTTAGCCTTACCTAATGTATATTTACATTGTCTGCAGCAAGAGCTGCTCGATTTGCCCGTGGAAGTACGTCGGCAACGTGTCTCTACAGACACATATGAATGAGCATGCTAAAGCCTTGCGTCGGTCTCGGAAACCACCCGCCACGGCTAAGGAACGGATTTTTAGATGCAATCAGGTAAGTCTTTATTTTTTTATTAGCCTACACTGTCCCATTTCCGAGCAAAGGCCTCCCGTAAACCTCTCCAGGCATTTTTCCCTCATATCCTTCATGTCCTTCATTCATCCTCTCAACATGACCAAACCATCTAAGCATACTCTTATTGATGTAAAACATCAATAAGCGAGGGGTAAACCTAAATTTCGGCGTGGCGAGCGTGGCGACGCACAGTGGGCCCATACTGAAAATTAGTGGACTTGGGCAACAAAGTTCCAATATCGATGCGATTTTTTTCTTATATATATATAAAAATGAATCCCTACTTCACGCCATCACGCGTGAACGGCTGGACTGATTTCACTTTTTATTTTTTTGTTGTGTTTGTTACTGTCAGGAGAAGGTTCATATGAAAGAAAAGAAAAATGCGCGGATTATTAGAAAATTTAAGAACACTTATTCAAGAATACAAAATATTTAACATGGGTGTTTGATAGCTAGAAAACGCTTTGTCTTCGAAGTACCAGGCTGGCATAACTTGGTAGGAGCTCACCTAACATGGGTATGTGGTAGCTAGAAAACGCTTTATGTCTTCGAAGTACCAGGCTGGCATAACTTGGTAAGAGCTCACCTAACATGGGTGTGTGGTAGCTAGAAAACGCTTTATGTCTTCGAAGTACCAGGCTGGCATAACTTGGTAGGAGCTCACCTTTTTTTTTTTTTTTTTTTTTCGGATGGGACATCATTAAATGACTTCTCCCGCTCTGGGCGGAGCGGGAGGGCGTGTCAGACTTTTACTGACTAAAACCCACCCGTGTTCCATCAGTTGCCCATGTGCCAGGGTCACGGTATCTCTTTCGAACAATCACGCGACCCCGGCAGGCATCTGTCCTAGTAGACCCCTACACTGCTGCTGACATCTCTTTGAGGCGCGCGTGGAACACTGCGCGCCGTCGACCCGAGCTTGGTCCTTACCGGGCGGCGAGCTACCCATTGCTCGCCACCCGCAAGCTCGCGCCTGCGGTGGCCGGGAGTCCGCAATCGACTCCCGACGCCCGGGGCGTCACCTCCTGCGGCGGCTAGGGACGTGAGGGCGCAGAGACTGCCACTCCCTCACGCGCCCCGCCTCCTCCTTCGCGAGCATTACTGCTTCGCAGAAGGAGGTGACGGCTTCCCATTCCCTCTCGCTCCGTACCATGGCTCGCACCAGGGCCGGACGCGAGTGGTCGCCGCCGCCGATCGCCTCCACGAGGACACGGCGGTGCCCCGCCCAGGCTGGGCACACCTCCACCGTATGCTCCACCGTGTCCTCCAGACGATCCTCGCAATGGAAACACCCGGACGTATCCTCCCGCTTTATCCTGAACAGGAACCCACCGAAGCACCCATGCCCGGTGAGAACCTGTGTCAGGCGGAAGGTGAGCACCTAACGTGGGTATGTGGTAGCTAGAAAACGCTTTATGTCTTGGAAGTACTAGGTTGGCATAATTTGGTAGGAGCTCAGCTATCATGGGTGTGTGGTAGCTAGAAAACTCTTTACGCCTTCAAAGTACCAGTTTGTCATAACTTGGTCTAACATGGGTATGACGGTACTTACTTATAACTAAAAGCCCGACCACCAGTGGCAATCAATTACAATTATGTTAATGGTGCTCTCACGTGTCCACTCTGTACAAGAATTTTTGTAAGCAAAGGCGGTTTTGCTAGCCACATGAGAGCCCATGACAGACGCCAGTAGGTTAATAATGAAACGGTCGCCGTAGCCGAAAACGGCATGGAAGGATTATTATTATTAATGGTACTTGGTGCTCTTTGCTTTGTGTTGGTGGGATCTGATAAGTTGACACAACATTTATTGATTCTGAGGCGGTACGAAGTTCGCTGGGTCAGCTAGTATTAAAATATAATTAATATGTTATTTTTGATTATACCATATTTATTTCATTTCCTAAAGTATGCTTTATAAATATTATCTTAACAAAATAATTTCGATGTTTCACATCTGCCAGGCGTCACGCGACGGCTCCCTTTTTTTTGTCACTACGTCTTCAACAAATGATAAATGATTTTATTTTTGAAAGTTTGTTACTATAAACACTTTTACACGTGAATCATATTTTAAAAACTGGATGAGGTCGGTGTTCCCTGACTACTCTGAGAAGTAAGGCCGAAACAAACTCAGAGAACACAGTTTCTTTTAAAGTCCAGACATAATCTTGGTCACATCATGTGAAGACCATGTGGATTGGTGTCTGAAATGGTCTTTTGAGGAAAAAACCACACAGATTGAGTGGACCTGTCCAGTCAGTGCAAGTATTTGTCACTAATCGTGCAGCTCAACTCAGAAGCTCAACGATTTGATGAACAATACCAAAGAAGGGACATTTGCGTAGGCCGCATAATTGCCAGACCATGATTAAAATTAAATGAGAGAAAGAAAAAAAAATTAAGGAATCCAAAAGGCAAAAAAACCACTCACTTAGTCTTCACATTCACAATAATTAAAACAATAGAATACTTAACAAAAAAAAAAAACAACCTTAAGCCGTCCACTGCTGGACATAAGCCTCTCCCAATTTTCGGGGCTTTGTCATAATCGCCACGCTTGGCAGGCGGGTTCGCGAACGCAGTATGGTGGTAAAATACATAGAGAACGTTGCTGCCCATTCTCTAGTAAGTCCCTTAGTCGCCTTCTACGACACCCACGGGCAGAAATTTCTTTACGTCCGGACCTAAACGGAAGTAAATATTAATGTCTATAATATAAATAAAATTCATCAAAGTCAATGTGTATATAAAAAACTAGCTTCTGCCCGCGACTTCGTCCGCGTCAAATTTTGGCTCCCCTGATCCTTCCCGTCCCATCTAATTGTCTGCCAGTTTTCGTCAATTTTTCGTTGCTGCTCTTCGCACCTTTTGATCGTAGCGTGTTGTTTCCTTCCTCAATAAATAGGCTACCCAACACAAAAAGTTTTTTTTTTAATTTGGACCAGTAGTTCCTGAGATTGTAGTGATGAGCACAATCGTTTGTTCTGTGTCTGGGTGTAATTTATCTATAATATTATATCTATGTATTTATAAATATACCGGGTGACTTTTTTTAACGTCTTGAAAAAGAAATGGGTGTAATAGGTGAACGAAGTAGAAGCCTTTGGCATAGAAATTTTTATTTTTGAATAACATATAATGAAATTGATCAAGCAATAAATACTACACATTTAAAGTAACATTTTCATACTAGAACAACAAAAACAGAAATTTGGAAAAAATAAAATAAAAAAATCTATTAAAATCTCTCGAAACTCAAATCATACGCACCCTACTCAATGCGCGGCATGTATTAATGATTTCGTAGCGCGGACCTACCCTTTGAAGCCGGCCGATAGGCGGCCTCATTGATCTTTCGCAGGCGCACGAGCCGCACATACATCCCCGTTCGCCCGCGTCCCGCGCTCCTTTAGTCACCTGCGATGAATCTGAAGGCCTTCCTGCCTTCTATTCTAGTTACACAACACACCGTATGAAGGTAGAGGCGGTAAAAAATGTCATCCGGTATAAGTATATTTATCAGTTGTCTGGTTGCCATAGTACAGGCTCTACCTAGTTCCGGATCAGATAATGGTGTGTTGGTTGCCCTAAGATATTATTATTTATTTATTTAATCTTGGTCAGTATATCTGAGGAACATCTAAGTTGTTGTCTGAAATGGGCTATTGAGAAAATCTTTCAAAACAATGTCCTTATTTCAGTGTGGCTCCAACTTTATGACGCGGTCGAAGCTGCAGACGCACGTCAATAGAACTCATTTAGGACTCAAATATAACAAGAATATCGTTTGCGAAGTGTGCGGGAAGAAATGTACGGTGAGTTACTTCATAATCTTCATTTCAACTGAAAGACATAATGGCGCCGTCATTTCCTTGCTGACTGTTCCCTGAGAAGAATTGCCGAAACCAATTCAGAGGAAATCAACTGACTGGGATCTCAACTGTGGAGATTCGCTATCTAGTTTAATTTGATTCTGTATAGCTCACACTTTTTTCTATGTATGTTATATAATTATACAGCGGGTATCAGAAAAGTGTGGTCAAATTAAAAAATGTGGTACAGACAATCTTTCTTCATGGAACCAACATTGTAAAAGCGAAAAAAGAAATGTGTTTCTAACCGTCAAAAAATAAATAAATAATTTGACAGATTTACTGAGTCGTAAACGAGTCAAAACGAGTACCAAATTCATTCATCCAAAAGCTCCCAAATTGGGGGAGGACTATGTTCAGCAGTGGACATCTTTTCGCCGAAATGATTATGATAGTAACATTGTCACCTTTTTTTTAATGTTGACTCTTTTTTTCTCAGTCTAATGCAACCCTAAAATACCATCAACGCACTCACACAGGGGAAAAGCCATACTCCTGTGGAACTTGCACGAAACACTTTGTGGATAGCAATCAACTACGAATACACACTCGCACGCACACGGGCGAAAAACCGTACGTGTGTGCGGCCTGCGGGAAGAGATTCACGCAGAAACCGGCGCTGAACAGACATTATAGGGTGAGTAGTCGTGACCTTTAGTATAATACAGGATAAGTTTTTAACCAGTGCGCAAAGTTTAACAAATTAAATTAAAAGAGTTACAATAGCCATGCAATTTTTATTTTGACATATCTTAGTACAAAAAAATTAAGTTATCGTTAACGAAAGATGTTCATTTTGAAACTGGCTTTTATGGTAATGAAGCGAAGGTGAACGACCGACCAGCTGTCCGATCGGTCAAAATTCTAAGAAGCTGGCGTAGGTACTTCGAAAGTACCTACGCCGGCGCGCGGTTACTGACCTATTACTATTGTCAATATCATATCACGAAATATGTAGGGTGTCCACAGTTTACTGATTTAAGGTCGGATAAAAATTTAAAAAAAAATATTGAAAAAAATATTGAAATGTGTTCTATTACTGATACTGAACCACCAAAAAAAAAATTGCGCTCTCGTTAAAAAAAATCCTGTGTACTGTTTGTTTGTCTAGCTCTAGTTACTATTAGCTAGTTGTCCCACTCGCACTCGCACGCACTCGGGCGAGAAACCTTACGTGTGTGCGGCCTGCGGGAAGAGATTCACGCAGAAACCGGTGCTGAACGGACATTATAGAGTGAGTAGTGGTGACATAGAATACATACAATCACGCCTTTTTCCCCTGGGGGTAGGCAGAAACCACGGAACGCCACCTGCTACGATCTCTACACACTTCTTTTTCCTCGTTTAGGTTCATACAATTGGTCATACACACACGCCGTTTACGAGTACTACGGTCCTGACCTTTCCGAAGAACATCACCAATGAAATCACTATATGTCCTCCTAGGGCGTCCCCTCCCGGCGTTTCCACTCACATCTGCCTTGTAAATACCTTTTGTTAGCCGTCCTTCATTCATCCTCTCAACATGACCAAACCATCTAAGTATACATTTTTGGTAGTGGTGACCTTTAATATAACTAAAGTTTGTCCTAGAACCAAAAATTCGAAGACATGTGACATCTACCAACCCGCACTGGCCCGCGTGGTGGATTGGCCGACTCTTTCGCAACGACAGGAGGCTGTCCCTGCTGTGGGAACATTATAGTCTGATTTAGTGGTGGGCGATGCGACAACGAACCGTTTCCGAAGACCGTTTTATGTTTTGCAACGATGAGACCGTTTTACGTCCTGGGTCCAAACAGTCTTCGTTGCACAAACCAGTCTTCGAATAACTAGATGCGATTATGTATTTTACAGCTAAGAAAATACGGTCGAGAACCCATTGATTCAACTATCACACTCGTCGCGTCGTCGTCCTTAATCCGTTCCAAAGACCGTTTTATGTTCTGCGACGACTACGACGATGAAACTGTTTTTATGTCTTGGATCCAAACAGTCTTCGTTGCACAAACCAGTCTTCGAATGACTAGATGCGATTATGTATTTTACAGCTAAGAAAATACGCATTGATTCAACTATCACACTCGTGGCGACGTCGTCCTTAGTGAACCGCGTTCGTTTACAAAACAGTTCTTACAGTAATAAGTGAACTTTTTGTCAATGGTATAGAGTCTATATTTTATTACTACTTCTCGAAGAAACTGCAACTATTTCACGCTACGAAAACGCAATTCTATTCCATATTCGATAAGTTTCGTTTTTTGTCTTATGTTCTTGTCAGATAGTAAAACAAAACTCAATTAAATAATTCACAGCATGATTTAATCAATTTTATAACATTTGACCATAAAGAATACAGTGGGCAATCAACATTTCTGGACTTCTATTTAATTCTGGCTTCAGATCATCATAGCACATCCATATACCATCACCCCTATGAGTGCCCTATTGCATCATAATTAGAAATTAAGCACTCCTATAATATAATAAGTATCATTATTTATTACCTTTGACCATTTAAGGCATTACAAGGAAAGAGACGTAAGTCAGAAAAAAGAAATAAAAATACTTTAACGGAATATTTAAAGAACGAGGAAGATAAGTTAAATGAAATTGAAAATGACATGGAAAATCGGAAAGAAACTGAAACCGATGACAAGCAGAAAGCATTTAAAAATATTCCAATACTACTTAATGGCATTCTTTCTCAGTCTTCTTCAATTAATATATATATATAACAAACACATGCGCATTTGATTCCGCTTGTTACTTGATTGTAAAAGCTTGCTAAATGAGGCAGCTGAATCCATGTTATGGGGCGATAGCAATTTGGTGATTTGCAATCGAAATGGCTGTAAAGGCACGCGAACCTTTGAATATGTATTCAAAGGTTCGCATGCCTTTACAGCATGGGTATGTTTGGGTATGTACCCAAAAACATCATACTTTTTGAATATAGTCAATCGGCATTTGTCTGTATTGACAATATTCCGTTAGAAATAACACTCAACTCTAATAATACGGGTCGTGGGGCTTTCGGGATCGGGACCGCGGTCCCGATTCCACCTAAAAACAATAATTATTATGCAGTAGTATTTTGGGACCACAAGAAAATTGAAGTTAATGTACAGTTACCAAAAAAATTACGAGAGAAAAGATAATACTTAATTAATTTTCGCATACACTTTATGTGTCAGCTACAAAACGGGCTATGCATTTGAAGTATCAGGTTGTCATAACTTAGTAGGAGCTTAGGTAATAGGTAGAAGGGGCTGGTGTCCGTAACTCCACGTCTTTGCGAGTATTTTGCGTACGGTTGAAGGAGCTTACCAAACTTAGGAGTGTCAGCTAGAAATCGCTATATGCCTTCGAAGTACTAGGTGGTCATAACGTGGTAGGAGCTCACATAACATGGATGGGTATGTATCAGCTAGAAAACGCTTTATACCTTCGAAGTATCAGGTTGTCATAACTTGGTAGGAGCCTAATAAGTCAACACATCACTTATTGACTCTAAGGCGGTCCAAATTTCGCTGGGTCAGCTAGTATATTATGGTAGCATTTTTTTATGTCAGTTGATTATGTTTAATTTACAAAAATAATAATGATATTCAGTAATTGTAATGAAAAGTGATAGTAAAGTTTTTTAAAGGTTTTATGTTACGTTTCGGTGGGTGATGAGGGGGACAATAGGTGAATTAACTAACTTACACTCAAGATTATTTAAAATATTATTTTGTATTCTTTTTTAATTAGGTTTAATTCTTAAGGCTCCTACACACAGTGCCGGCGGCAGGGCCGCCGGGCAAGCCGCTGGCCAAGCCGCCGTGCACCCAGCGGCATTCAAAGCCGGCTTTTCTACACAAAGGAGCCGCCGGCATGGCCGCTGGGGTGTGCCGGCGGGTTACGCGGCTTGCCGGCGTCAGTTCGTCCCTGGCATTCGAGCGGTAGTGGTGTGCGGTTTGTTTGTTGTTCACAACCAGAATGATGCTTGGCGGCTTGGCGCGGCTTGTGCCGGCGGCTTGTATTGCCGGCGGCATAGCCGCTCGGCATAACCCCGGCAGCATTGCCACCGGCACTGTGTGCAGTAGCCTTTATAGAAGGCTACGATTGTTGAAAATACAAAATATTAAATCGTTTTATTAAAAAAAATTGTATAAATTTTTAATTTTTTGGCAGACCGTACTTTTCCAAGATATAACTTTGTTTATTTTACTTGTGGTCCTAAAGTACTACTAAAAATATTTATTTTATTAATAGGTGGATTCTAGGACCGCGGTCCCGGTCCCGAAAGCCCCACGACCCAATAATACTAATTATATTATAGGAGTGCTTAATTTCTAATTATGATGCAATAGGGCACTCATATAGGGGTGATGGTATATGGATGTGCTATGATGATCTGAAGCCAGAATTAAATAGAAGTCCAGAAATGTTGATTGCCCAATGTATTCTTAATGGTCAAAAGTTATAAAATTGATTAAATCATGCTGTGAATTATTTAATTGAGTTTTGTTTTACTATCTGACAAGAACATAAGACGTACATTTATTTGTTATTTGGTTGATCAAAATAGTTTTATTGGTTTAGAATCAACCCGCCATTCTGGCGTCAGGGTGGCGGCTCACGTGCGTTTTACAATATCAGAGCTTGTATGACATTTAAGAAGGTTTTAAATAGTGTTCCTATATGTACAATTGACGTACATTTAATTCCTATTGTAAAATTTGAAAAAAGATAATTGAGTTAAAATGCACCCGCCAACCTGACATCAGGATGGCGGATTACTTTAAAATGATGTTTGCTACGCATACAGACACGTACATTTATACTTGTTTTGGTACAAAAACGTACATTTTACGTACATTTATACAGTTTATTTTTTATATTTTTGGAAGTCATACACTCGCCATTCTGACGGATACGGAAAAACGGTTGCGTTTCGTCCGTCAAAAAATCGACAACGACCCACTGCTAGTCTGATTGTTCTACTCTCTGCTTCGATCAATAATAGCACTAGATATCGGGTCGGCGCAAAAAATACGTCTCGGTAAATATAAGCGCACTTGAGACTTGAGCTCTTATTTTGTTTAGTTGGCTTGAAACACAGCCAATGTAAACACGTCTCACAATGCCGCAGTGTGTATTTAAAAGTTGCAAAAATAATCCCCGAAAAAGCAATATAGCGGCCGGAATATCTTACTTTCAGTAAGTACATGAAGAATAAGTTATATTTTAATCTTTAAACTAGCAAATAATACGTTTTGAACAAAATTACCGATTTTAAACCACCACTACAAATGTTTGGCCAAGGCTCACCAACATACGCACAAACTTTTGTTCAACAGGACAGTAAATGCATGGAGTAGATTTGTATTGTAATACTTTAAAAAAAATTGTAACCAGATCTTCAAAACTGGTTGGTTAAAAATTCTTTGATGCTACTTTTGTGTCTGTTTGTTGGACTCTCATTAGATACTCAGCTTTCCTTTTTTATTTTAGCTTTCCTAGCAATCCATTTACGTGTGCAGAATGGATCTCGATTGTCGCCAGAGAAAGAAGAGATGACTTTTATAAGCCAGCTAAGAATTCGGTTATATGTTCGGATCACTTTGATAAATCGGATATATCCGGAAATACTAACTGACGTCGACTGATTAAAACAGCAGTTCCTAAATTACAGGTACATTAATTAATGACTATGGCGCCTTGGCTATGACTACTCTAATGTAAACGCACAAAGTAGCCTATGTGTTAATCCAGGGTGTAAGCTATCTCCGTTTGAGCGTGAAGAAGTAACAAACATACAAACACACACACACCTTCACAAACTTTCACCTTTATAATACTAGTGTGATAACTTCTAAATCGCGTACATAAGTAGACGCACTCATTTCTATATACGGGTTGATTACAATGAGCCAACCCTCAGACGATTCATAGCAATGTCTTGATAAAATATCTATTGTACTAATTTAGTCCTACTACTTTTTTAAATCGGTCAAAAATATTTGCTACCATTTATAAAACGAACCTTAGCCTAAAAAAAAATACTTATTATTATTCTGCTACTCTAAATCTTACTGTGTTCTGAGCATTGAAATGTAGTACCAAGAACTACGTCTAGTTTCAAAATAGAATAAGCACTAAATTGTCAACAAAATGTTTTTAACCTTATTGCTTGTGTTTTAAGTTTAATTTTAGAATAAATATTTTTGTACTTATTATAAAAATGATTATTTATTTTCAAGCGACATTTAAAATTTATTGCTTTTACCTTTATCCTATGACAGAAGGACTTAAATATAAATATTTTGCAATCGTAATTAAACTTTATGCTTGAGTATTAAGGTTTATAATGAACTGGAGTTGTTAATCATATAAAACTTTTTTCTATATTTCGTAGTAAGAAATGTAAATGCCTATGTGTGTGTAAACGTGGCCACTTTAGCGACGTATTTTTGTTCCTAATCCTGTATCTAGTGCTATTATTGATCGAAGACTCTCTGTGACTTTCTGTTTCATTACTATTTTACTTCTTTTTTTCAATTTTATTTAGTAGGTACTAGCTTTTGCCAGCGGTTTCCCTCGCGTATTATACATATAAATCTTCCTCTTGAATCACTCTGTCTATTGATGAAAACCGCATTAAAATCCGTTGGGTAGTTTAAAAGTTCTAAGCGGGAAGCGACTTTGTTTTATACTATGTAAAGATAAAGATATTGTGCTTAGTTTAGTCTATATAATTTAGAATAAATATTACTAACACTAATTTATAAGCTTTCACTGTTACTAACACGTATGGAAGAAATTCTGAAATAAATGTTGTTTATTTTTTTATTGAAGTGTAACTTCTAATGCGAATTCCAACAAGGTTGCGTTAAACGTTTAACGCTACCATGGAGGGGGTATGAAAGCACTGTTGCGAAAAATCAATTTCTACCCCTTCCAATTTTCATTTCCACATTACGAAGTTTCACTTCTTCCACGCGGAGGAACTCCACGCACTATTTTTATTTATTTACTAGCTTTTGACCGAGGCTTCGCCCGCGTGGTTGTCGGAAATTAACGCAGGTATTTTTCTAAAATAAAAGATTATTTCTAAAATAAAAGTAAGTTAATTCTAAGTTACTCCTTATTACATCAGCTACCTGCCAGTGAAAGTCCCGTCAAAATGGGTCCAGCCATTTCAAAGATTAGCTGGAACAAACAGACAGACAGACATAAATTGTAAAAAAATTGTTTTGGTATATGTACCGTGTAAACATCCATATACACTTAGTAAAAAGCGGTTATTTTAATATTACAAACAGACACTCCAATTTTATTCATTTGTCTAGATTATTATAATATTCCTGAGCGAGTCACAATAAATACTTTATCTTTCTTTCTAAACTGTCAATTTGTTCCAGGTACACACCGGTTTGAAGCCCTACACTTGTCAATATTGTTCTAGAACATTCAGCCAATCGAACTCTTTAAAACTGCACGTGAAGACCGTGCACTTGAAACAGCCCGCCAACAGTAGGAAGACTAAGGCGAGCGAGAAAACTAAAATGGAAAAGAAATGTGAACAGTTGGAAATTGGGACATCACTAGAGGGCGTTAGTGTCTTCGTAAAATGAAACTTTTTACGAGTAAAAAGGTTCATTTATCAACAAAGAAACAAAATTTCAACGCTCTACGAATTGTGAGCGTTGAATTTTTTCTTACGTAAAAAAAATCATCAGCCTTTTCCCAACTATGTTGGAGTCGCCTTCCAGTCTTACCGGATGCAGCTGAGTACCAGTATTTTACATGGAGCGACTGCCTATCTGACCTCCACAACCCAGTTACTGGGTAATACGATACCCCTTGGTAAGACTGGTTTTCAGACTTTCGAGCCTTTGACGACCCGTAACGACTGTCTAAGATCAACGAACGACAGCCGAGACCAACGGCTTAACGTGCTTTCCGAGGCACGGAAGGGTCTTGGTATGTAAAGATGGTCACCCATCCACGTACCAACCGCGGCAAGCGTAGCTTAACCTGAACGATCGACCCGTGCGGCTGTTATTATTTAGCCACAAGCCCTTCCTTAGGTAAAAAAAAAGTGCAATATGAACCTATGCGGTTAAAATGTATGGAACAGCAATTTTTTTTTTTTAATCCTTTCATCGTGTATAAACCCAAAAATAATTGAAATAAAATAAGAAAATCAAATATTTAAGCCCAGCTGCGACAAAAACGTCACTAAAAAGGTATGAATATTATATCAATTTCGATTTTTAAAGTAAATTAAAGGTACTGTGAAAATTTATTAAATAACTAACTTTTGCCAGTGCGGGAAGCGGCTTTGTTTTATACTATGTAGAAATGACTATGAAGTTTTTATTTTATTTATTAGATGATGAGACGATGACCTTTTGTGTTTTTATTGTAGTTGGCCTTAAATTTTCAACTTTCTTATTATTTATGAGTGTTATTACATGGCAGGCCTCTTGGTTAAGTAGGCCACATGCGTCGATCTACCAAAGGGGGCCAGTCTAAGATAGCCCGCGGTTTTTTTTTATGTATAGAGTCAGTGTCAGGTCACACCGTCCGATACCTATCAGTGGCGAGGTGTAAATTTTTCTAAAAGAGAAGCCGAAGCGAAGTCGGCTTTAACTTACTGACTCATCAATAAAGAATACTTACTATCATTCTAAAATTAATATAGGAATGTAATGAACTAAATGCAATTAAATTGAACAGCTGAAAACCGAATAAAATATGCAATATTCCTCTATCTCGTTCTCGCTGACGCATTTTTCTATACCTGTCTCTGTCATAACCCGTTGTACAGCGGCTTGCTCTCGTACATATCAAGCGGTGCCACGTGACCTAAAGTCTGCCGTACGTTACTTAAAACACGGTTAAGCCTCAAACTGCCATTTTTTAGTTTTGAATCACACATTACGTTTTGAAAAATTCTCTATCTTTTGTGCTGGGTCCCATTACTGTACGACTTTTACTTTCCGAGATATAGAGCGGGTGTGAACCGTTAAGTAACATATTTTTTACAGTTTACTTTATTATTTAACAGCTATTCCTCAAATTTATGTTATAACACGGCAAAAGGATGGTAACGTTATTATCACGGATCGTTCCAAGCGATATTAATTTATTATAATACAGTTATCACACAATGCTGCACTTAAATTAAGCTATACGACCATAACCGTGTTATAATCAAGTACTTACAGGTGTGTCTGAGAACAAAAACTATGTTATAATAAAGTTACTATAGAATAATACATTACATTATAGTTATAGGCATTTAGCCTTTTTTCAATAAAGTTTATCGATGGATTAAAGTGTAAAATTCTTTACTAAAATACGACTATACAGATATGCTAGATTAAAATCTAGTTAAACCCAGAAACATTTTTGAACCGCGGTCCCCCGCGTTCCCGGTTTCCTCGGCCATTTCGCTACCAGCGACGACGGGGAGCGCTCGTGTGTGTGTGGAGCGGAGCGGCGGCGCGCCATAAATGTTTTACCATGTCGCGTCATACGTACTCAAGGTAAGGTTTTTATAATTTCACTAAATAGAATAGATGCATCAGTGAATTTAATAACCTATGTAATTAGTATGTAGATAATCGATATTTATAATATTTTCTTAAAATAAGTATTACATTCATTCAATTACGTAGTGGTAGGTGACAGGTATATAACCTTTAGCTTATAAATATTTGATTGGAACGAAATAATCCTTTTTCTTATCGTTCTGAAGCCGCTATGAAATCACACGCATCTCGAGTCAGGGTCAACGATGAGTAGGTGCAGCGCGTTGGGGCGGTATGTTTGAAACGAATACCTATCGGACATGGGCTTTCGCGCGCTTTTTTGCTTTTTACCTTCTTTCCTATTCTTACGCATTATTGCGTTGACGACGAGGATATAGAATAATAAAGTACCTACCTATAAGTTTTTTTTAAATTAATTTTTTTTTTAAATTAGGTATTTAACTAATTGTGTCTGTCATTATTGTAGACGCTCCGGGGTTCCACAAAGAATTCAGAACATGATGAGCATTGTGAATAGAGAGGTCGTACCTGTCGAACCACCCAAATTACGTATTCAAGAACAAATCATTGGCTTAACAAGCATGCCAAATTCATTAAATGAAAGTGATCCTTCTAGTCCTTCAGCTAATAATGGCATCGATTTATATGCAAATCCTCAACCTGGTACATCAAAAGTTTCGGATTCCAGTTTCCTGTACTGCGATGAAACTATACCGCCGTCTTTACATTCTCTGTCTCCAATCTTCTGTGACTTTGATTCGGATGATTCGGTTAAGGACAAGGACTACGAGGTTACATCTAATTACGTCGATTCAAGTGAAGAGAGTGATACGGACAGGAATATTAAAAAAACACTTGCTCATAAGTCCCAAATAAAATGCATATCTCAAAGAAAAGGTAAGAGAAGCTCTAAAGCAGAGAAAGAAAAATGTGTGCCTTCCTTTCCCAATAAAGTTATATCTCGACGTCACTCATTTAACAATGGCGAAAGAGCTGCTGTTCACGATCCTGTTTTCAAAAAGAGACGAGCGTCGACTGATGCTGCTGTTATTATATCAATGCCACCATTTGACAACCCAGCCACCAGTGATAATGAAGGTGAAGAAGGTTCAACAGCGCGGAAACGAAAAAAGTACAATAGCAGTGTGAAACAGCGAGAAATCCAAAGAAAAAAACAAAAACTTTTGAAATATACTGTAAAACCTGGATGTGACGAGAAATGTATAAAAAAATGTAGTTCTGTATTTGATGAATCTGAACGTGAGAATATAAATAAAACATATTGGAGTCTGCAACGCGGGGAAATGAGAATGTTTATAAGGTCAAACTATATTGTAGCCATTCCCAAGCGTAAGTACACATCTGACCCTAAAAGAAACCCCAAAAGAACTTTTACGCTGCAGAAAAATGACGGAACCGTAAGACAAGTATGTAAAAATTTTTTTTTAACAACTTTAGGTTTCAATAGAAACAATGATCTTATACTTACCACCTGTCTCGATACTGAAAAAGATACAGATAAACGTGGTAAACATACCAAGAAACCGGCGTTTAATCGTGATTTACTCAACCAACATGTTGAATCATTCAATCCCAGCGCTCCTCATTACCGTAGAGAGCACGCACCAAATCGGCGTTATTTGCCCAATGACATTAATATAAATTTTATGTATAAAGACTTTTGTTCAAAAAATCCCGAGTCAAAACTCAGTTATGACTTATATCGATCTCACTTAAAATCAATGAATATATCTTTCACTCGGCTCGGGAATGAGGAGTGCGAACAGTGCGAATCATACAAACATCACACTAAAGAAACAAGCCATGATGTTCGTAAGCAATGTTTTCCTGATTGTGACACTTGCTTGGCTTGGGCTAAGCATCATGATCGATACAAAAAAGCTAGAGCCCTTTATGATGCTCACAAAGCTATAAAGCAAAACGAAAATAGTATTTATTTTAGCGGCGATCTAGAAAAAGTTATCATGCTGCCTAGAATGGAGATGTTCAAAGCGGTTATATTTTGTCCCCGTTTGACGCTCTTTAACCAATCCTTTGCACCGGTTGGAAAAATATCAAAGGAATCGAAACCTCTTGCTGCAATTTGGCACGACGGAATAGCCGGTAGAAAACAAGAGGATATTATGAGCGCGTACTACAGTTTTTTCCTTCGTCATCGAGACGTTCAGAATGTTAATATCTGGTTAGATAATTGTACATCACAGAACAAGAATTGGCTGTTTTATTCCATGTTAGTCGACCTAGTAAACAGTGACGTTATAAGTACAGAAACAATAACTTTACACTACTTCGAACCCGGCCACACCTTCATGAGCTGCGACCAGTTCCACCATCAAGTGGAACTTGCAATGAAAAAGAAGGGTAAAATATATGACTTTTCAGATTTTGTGGAAGCTGTAGCCTCTGCAAACAATGGCAGAGTAACTGTCAAAGCGCTACAAGCAAATGAATTTCTCAATTTACCCAATAATGTCTCTGAGCGGCGAATTCAGCAAGCATGCCCTAGAGTCTATCTGAAAAATATAACACAAGTCTCGTTTAAGAGGTCAAGTTATGACATGTTGTATAAAAATGATTTTAGTGATGAATACTCAAGTTTTAAATTTTTAAATGACAAGTACTTAAGAAATCCACGTACCAACATAAGCTTCCGGACACAGCCGAAAGGCATTGATGAGGAACGTAAATCTAACTTAATAACTAAATTGTCGCCTATCATTCCAAAACATAAAATGGTATTTTGGAATGGATTGCCTACAAACAATAACACAGAAACGACCAAAAATTCAAGGAGGACTACCTAAACCTAAGAAAGCCATTTTAAATACCCAAGTACCTACAATTATTTTTTTATTTTAATATAACTACTTAAATGTATATATTACTTAGTGCCATAAGACTAAATAATTTAATATATAATATAATTATTTAGTCTTATGGCACTAAGTAATATATACATTTAAGTAGTTATATTAACATTTAACTTTATTATTAATAATTATATATTTATTACTAATTATTAATTATATTACATATTAAACCTAATAGGGACCCCTATTAGATTTAATTCTATATAGAGGACTCAGTTGATTACATGATTGTGATAATTTTTTAGTTAAAGACTGATTATATTGTAAAATTTAGAAAGCTATATAATAGTCTTAAGACTGGAGAAAATTGTTATAGCAGGTTGTTTTATGACAACTGCAGCTAGTGAGATAGATGGTTATATTTTTTTATTATCTTAAGACACTTTTCACTCCAGGGTTTTAAGTTAGAGAATGTTTTGATATTAAGATAATATTGTGATTTAATTATGAATATTACTAAGCCCAAATGTCAAAAATAATTATTTATGTTATTGATAACCATTTAAAATTGTTTGAAATAAATGATTAATAAATAATTTGTTTAATTTGCTTGCTTGTTTTCTTTTTTTTTCTCGAATAATTGTAAGTCATTGCTTATCTATAAAACGGCTAACCGCGAGCGAAGTATGAGTAGCCTTGTTTTAAGTAAGCAATACCGTTTAACTTGACGCCGCTTAATATATTATTACACAATTACTTGATTATAATGATCACTAAGTGCCTTAACTTGTTTATAAACCAAGGGGCTAAACCTTAATTTTACAGTCATTACTTGATTATATCATAGTTATGCAGCTTAGCCGTATTGTAATGACGTATTTTTTGATAACTTTAAATAAAATTTTTAGTAGTACAATTCTAAAGCAATTACTACGTTATAATACCGTTAGAGTAGGGTTAGCCCTGTTATTATGCAGTATTTAATTACTAAACTGGGAAGAAATGCTAAGCTTAATTACAAATATCTGTTTTATTGTAAGACTGAAAGATGTTTTCAGTTTTCATACCCCAAAAAAAAATCGTTGATAAACCAGTGACATTTGTCTCTTAGAAAGATTTTTATATCTTTATTCGTTTGGAAGAGACATCATTTCGCAGGTTTTTGTCCGATATCTCTGAAACTACTTTATGGGTTTAACCGTATTTTAAACAATGTACGGCAGAAGTGACATCATTACGGGATCGCTGTTGTATGCATTTTTAGTTCCCGATTATGACGTTTTGGCGCCGGGTTAATTTAGAACATTTCTCTTTTGTTGTAATAAAAAGCCATAAATAACCTTTTTTGTTGTTTGAATGTTATGGTGAATTAAATACCCGTAGTGTAACTATATTTATTGACAATAGTAGCCACTATTTACATACTATTGTATTTTTAATAGTGATAGAGTTACTAATGCGAATCCCCGAAGGCAAGCCGGTAGGAATCGTGTTATATGGTGCTTTCGCCACTGATACCTATCAACAATGTAATCAGAAACCATTGTAAAAGCTACAAGAGAAACCATGGAGTATCTTGTCGGCTCTTCTCCATAGGAATCAACAATTTGGAACCGTGCACCTAACTTTTAACATTTCATAAGTGCCCATGTTGGTTTATGTGAAATAAAATATTTTGAATTGATTTTGAGTGTCAGATTGCCCAGAGCTGGAGAAGTCAGTTGATAATTTCACACCCAATAAAAAGGTTGTATGTATTGTATGGTAATCAAAATACTATCCGCGACCTTAACAAATATGAATTTAGATAATTAAAATCTTCAATACGACCGTCTAAGGTCATACAATCCCCTGGGCGGAGCACCGCCGTGTCCTCGTGGAGGCGATCGGCGGCGGCGACCTCTCGCGTCCGGCCCTGGTGTGAGCCATGGTACGGAGCGAGAGGGAATGGGAAGCCGTCACCTTCTTCTGCGAAGCAGTAATGCTCGCGAAGGAGGAGGCTGGGCGCGTGAGGGAGTGGCAGTCTCTGCGCCCTCACGTCCCTAGCCGCAGCAGAAGGAGACGCCCCGGGCGTCGGGAGTCCATAGCGGACTCCCGGCCACCGTAGGCGCGAGCTTGCGGGTGGCGAGCAATGGGTAGCTCGCCGCCCGGTAAGGACCAAGCTCGGGTCGACGGCGCGCAGTGTTCCACGCGCGCCTCAAAGAGATGTCAGCAGCAGTGTAGGGGTCTACTAGGACCAATGCCTGCCGGGGTCGCGTGATTGTTCGAAAGAGATACCGTGACCCTGGCACATGGGCAACTGATGGAACACGGGTGGGTTTTAGTCAGTAAAAGTCTGAGACGCCCTCCCGCTCCGCCCAGAGCGGGAGAAGTCATTTGATGATTTCCCATCCTGAAAAAAAAAAAAAGGTCATACAATCCCATGGAGTGACTGAACATAATGAACTTATCTATACTAATATTATAAAGCTGAAGAGTTTGTTTGTTTGATTGAACGCGCTAATCTCAGGAACTACTGGTCCGAATTGAAAAATTCTTTTTGTGTTAGGGAGCCTATTTATTGTGGGAGGCTAAAGACTATATAACATCACGCTACAACTAAGAGGAGCGGAGCAGTAATGAAAAATGTTGCAAAAACGGGGAAAATTTATTCCTTTTGAGAGTTTCCGTTGCGTGCGCTGCGTAAACGGTTAAAGTAACGCAAAAATCATGTATGACGGAATTGTTCCTTTTAAAAAGTTCTAAAAAAAAGTCCGCGAGAGCATATGTCTATCTTTTAAGGTTGACTCACTATAAATCAAAAGGAGCGAGCAGCAACGAAAAATGGACGAAAACTAGCAGGCAAATCGATGCGACGGGAAGGGTCAGGGGAGCAAAAAGTTGTCGCGGACGAAGTCGCGGGCAGAAGCTAGTAGGGTTATATGGTTGATTTTAATTATTAAAAATTTTATAGATGCGTGTTACGGTCGCTAAACAAATTTTAATGAACAAATCGCTCATGGAATACAAAAGCCGCAAATAAAAAAAAACATCATTATTTCAGCCGAAAGAAGTCCACTACTGGACATAGGCCTCCCCAAATTAGGGGGCTTTGCCATAATCGCCACGCTTGGCAGGCGGGTTGGCGATCGCAGTATGATGGTAAAATACATAGAGAACGCTGCTGTCCATTCTCTAGTAAGTCTCTTAGTCGCATCTTACGACACCCATGGGAAGAATGGGACCCATGGGAAAAAAACATAAATTACCTTAAATAATTATTGTAAATATTTTATGTCACATAACGTGTTAATAATATTAACACGTTGTGTGATCACATAACGTGTTTGATTTGTGGCCCCTTTTGTATTCAATGAGCGAAATAACATGATACCTTCAAATTACAAAAAAAAAAACCTAAGAAAAATTGAATTTCGCGCGCACTTTGGTGGTCACGAAAAGTAACGAGCATAAATTCATCGTTATAAATATCCTCGCCTCCCCGTACTTTTCAGAAGAATACTACTTCCGAGCTCAAAATTCAAATCTGACATCACATTGGCATCATAAAAACCCGACGTATAATCTTTCTAGTTTTCTTCTGTAATGTTTAAACTTCAGGACACTTCAGGGTGAGACTGGTTGCTAAGGGAAATAAATATCAGCACTTTTTTAGCCATCATAAAAAAATACTGGTTTTTCTGTAGTGTATAAGGATGGACTCATCATTTACAATCAAACTAAAAAAAATTATTTATCTAGTCGATTTCTTAAAATGTGTGTAATATAAATTAAATTCTAATCAATTTATGAGTACTAAAATCGTGTAATATATATTTTAAGAATAATAAACGAATGAATCTGATTTCTTGTTTCAATTATAACTATGGCCCACAGAGCTTGACAACCATTCGATACGTTTCTTTCTTTGCCGAAACAAACATCAACCAATGTTATCGAAGGAGTCGCTCGTAACGCTGCGCTGCTCACAAATTCGAAACATGAAAATGATGATAGTTTAAATTAAAAAGATGACCACGTAAAAATACTACAAACAGGTATTTGAGATCGGCGATTTGGTTCTGAAGCCTGTTAAAATTCGCGATTAGCGGTCGAAATTCGGCAAGAATTCAAGAAAAAATTAATCAACAATAATAAAAATTATTAGCTTGCTTCATACTCCCACCGTTGGTGTAATTTTCGTAAAAGGGGAACAATAAATCAAAATCAAAAGTTATTTATTCAAACTAGGCTGAGTCAGCACTTTTTGAAGAGTGTAGGTACTACGTGAGCTCGACAAATGGATGTGCGAATAACGCTTGTGCGACACACTGAATCTAGTCGTTTCTAGCACTCGCCGTTGAAGAACGTCAAAATTACATTAGACAGTTCCCCAAAACGACCGCCCTTCACCATTTCCTATTGCTTTCGCTAGGAAGAAGTGGTGCAACAAAGTTTTTGCTTCACGTATTAATATTAGATAATGATTCAATAGATTAAATTGAACGATCTTGTCTCGTGCGTTTTCTTTGTAAGAAAAGGTCTTTGCAGAATGCTGGTATTTTTTTAACCTATAATGGTAAAGCACCTTTGTTGTAGCAGAATTCCAGAATAGATTAAATGGCAAAAGTAATCAGTTCTTCGCAGTAAGAAGCAAGTGTGTGCTGCGGTTTGTATGGTGATTCAAGAAATCTTTGTGTCAAAAAAGAACCGAGTTGCTTGCCATTCAGACGGCGCGGCGGCGAACGTTATATAAGCATATAACGTTCGGAAGAAGTAAAACTTACTGTGCGGAAGACTCATGGTAGGAGAATGTCAAAGTTAAATTATTAATTTGAAATAGGCACAGGCACATTAGAAAGTAATTTAGAAACATAAAATTAATTCTTGTCTCCCCTTTTAAAAGCTAGTTTCGTATGGAGAAGAATGGGTAAGAAACTCTACTGTTCCTTTAAAATTAAAATGTTTCATAATATTTACCTATTCAAAATATTGTGTAACATTAATTATATCAGTATATGTGAAGATCATGCACCTAACGACAATAGATTAAAAAACATAGTAATGACAAGTAAATTGTGATATCTACACTTTAATACAATATTATAAAAAAAAAATTAATTGTTCGTAATAAACTCAAAAAATACTTATACGATTTAAAACAAAATCTTTCACATATGGAAAGGTTGTAAATTAATTCTTAGAAACATGAGCTCGTCATATTTTAACAAGTAATTATTTAGTCTCTGAGCTAAGGTAAGTGTGAGTGTCCACTAATGGCCAGCGATAGGCTGAGTTCTAATTGAAAAAAGTTTAACATGTTACAATACTATCTATACAATATTGTTTTTTTTTTACATCGAGCGTTTTGTTTCAATAGTTGAATGGTACATACCGGATGATTTGTGCATACAAATCATCACTTAAGGAAAAAGGGTCCTTTTTTGTACCTATAAGTGTTAGTGCCCATTGCATGCGACTGTCTCTGGCTCTGTTTCTAACAAGTATCGCTTATCAAACTTTTTCCTGGGTCGCCTAGGCCAAACACATTGTTTTTAATATTTTTGGTTTTGAATTTCCAGCACCGTTATGAAAAAATTAAACACATCGCCAAAAGTAGAACACATAAACTGAAATAGTTTCACAAATAAACGGCATTCGTTAAATCGACTAAAGCTTTTAGTAATAGTGTCTCAACCCAAGCGATAAAGAAATGTCACTCAAATACCAATCAAAGCAATTAAAAAAAAAGTTGTGTAAACGATAAACGATCGTATTATTATTGTTTTGCTTCAAATTATTTGTTTTATTACGTAAATTACCGCGAATAAGTCTGTAAGATAAGTTGCGTAAGCACGAACAAACTTCCATTAACGTTTCCAAACTCTCAAAACACAATTAAATTGTGTAAATAATGTGATGTTTACAGATTTATAATCAGTGTACTTCAACAACAATTTTTTTAATCGGTTGAAATGTTACCGATTTTGATGTATAATAACATGGAAGGGAGTTCTAATTCGTTAAATAATACGCCTAATACTAGTTATAATCAGTACGATGATAGTATTATATTGAATTGTGTGAGAAATCGTAAAAAAGTCACCGAATTGCCTAGCTGCCCGGTCTGTAGTTGTACAATACGTCAAGGGGAATTGGACTCGCATTTAGCATTAGAAGTGGATAGATTACAAAAATTGTCGGGTAATGGTTCTAAAAGAAAGTTAAGTGCAAATTCTAGTGTTAATTTGGCGGTTCCGGGATCGAGTACCGATGTGGATATACCTGAAGAAGTAGAGGTTGATGTTTCTGGCTGTTTGGGTAGTGATGTTTACCAAGTAAGTTTAGTTTTTAAAATAAGAACAACTGTTTTGCACACACAACATAATATTAAAGCATTAGGAAGAGGCTTGTGTCGTTTTAATATTGTTTTCTGTAATTTTTAAGGTTACTTCAATGTTTTTATGTGGAATTTAGAGTAAATTTAAACTTCTCTTTTTTTTTTTTTTTTTTTGTGGGGCATCTCGTAGTTAATCCTGAAAAGATTGTTACTACTTAAACGGATTGGGGCCCGGCGAGTTCTAAAAAGTTACCTTTTTAGGCCTCCAGCCGGGGCTTATTAAACTTAAAAACTAAAGCGAAAGCTCTAAGGGTTACCCCGAGGGGGGTACGAACCTCGGCTTAGGTAATCGCTGATAGGGGGGGCAGCAAGGGACTGGCTGGATCTGAGTTAAATTATTTAGGGACTAATTTAAAGCTAACGGCGCAGCATCGCGGGCTGGCTCTTGCAAGGGTCGGGAGGGACTGTTAAGTCGGGGTCGCGACGACGGACCTCGGCGGCGAGGTCGGTACGGTTTGTGTCTGTGTGCTGGTCTAGCTGTACTGGTCTCTTTTCGACTCTCCTGGAGGAGAGTAGTGGGAAAACTTCTCTTGATGTTTTGACAGTATATAAAGACTGTAAGAATTTTTTCCTTTTAATTTTACTAATTGAACAGAAACAAGCACTTAGTGAAAATTAATTCTATTGCTTGTCATAAACCCTCTTTCTTTAAAACTTTTTTCTAGTAACAATAGTTTAAAAAAAATGTGTATCAGATCTAGACTTGATCCCTCTTAGTAATAAACACAGAATAGTCATATTCCAAGTTTAAAAATATAAAAATGTATGGTGTCTCGTGGTATAACTTTTTTCAATGTTTAAATGCTGGTAACCGGCATGTGTGTATGATCCAAGGAACTTAAATCCAACCTAGAATGCGCACAGGCTGCCAATACGCGGTCCGAGCGAGATAGCTTCGCGAGAGTCCTCTGTCCCTGTCATTAGGGTGACCAAGCAATATGATGTAGGATATAATATATTAACCAATAATTTGATTTAAAAAAAAAATTGTTACGCTTTAAAGATGGATTAAAGTAAAACGGAGTAAACATAAACGCAACGCAACGCATAAACTCTGCTATTGAGTATTATTGTATAACCTAGAATATCTGGCGCGCTGGGCAAATAACTATTTTGTTTAGTATTAGTTGTCGTTAAAATCTAACAGACACAGTTTTTAAGAAAAATGGTTGGGACACTTTTTATTGGGCAAATGCGTCAAAATTTTGGACTTTAACCCGTAAATAATCTTATAATTTCGTTCATTATGGGCACCCTACTTCAAGAAAGGGACACAGGGCTCTCGAAATGCTTTCTCTCTCGGATTGAATTTCTCTTTGACCAAGTGATTGTCTGTAATGGAACTTAGTGTCATATACTAACAGCCTTACTAATAAAGTCTAACGCAAGCGTATACAGTCGTTATACACATGTTATAATGCATCGGGCTACTAATAAAAACATTTTTGACGTAATGGTTGTACACATCTGTTTTACTGAAGAACAATAGTTACACATGGTATATTCACTCGGGTGCCCTTGTGTAGCTCTTGTATAAGTTTGCGGACAGTTGACTGAACGTGTTTGTTATCAATTTTTTACGATTTCTAATATGGATTACCTAAATTACTTCGATTTATTCGATCAGTGGGATTTACAAGAAAGAACTCAAGTTACAAGAAAATGAAAAATATATCAAAATCGTGCCGAGCCCTTTCTCTTGAATGAAAGTGATTTCAAATACAAATATGGGGTCATTTCGCCTGTTCGCGTCCATTTCGTGCAGTTGACAAGTTTGACGGCGATGATAAAAATATCCCAGCACAGATTTCTATGAATTTTTTTTTGTAATGTGTTCAATAAATAGTCTATTTTAAGATTAACTTTCTGTTTTGTTCGAAACATCTTGTTTTTTTTTTAAATAGATAAACTTCAGAATTAGGCGTTTTACCCAGTTTGCGTCCACAAAATCCACATTGCGTCCACCCATGGACCATTTAGCGTCCACCAGCTTAGAAAAGGAATATAGGGGTGATATTTTTAAAAAATTGTAAAGAAAGATTGTATTTTAACAATTTCTTTATTTAAGATTAAAAATATAATAAAAACAAAATTATTATCATTAAAAACATCACTTTAAAAAATAAAAATAATTCTTCTCAACATAGATTGAATTTAGGTAAGTAGTTGGTAAATAATGATTGCACCTAAAATCATAAGGTATATTATTATTACTCAAGATCAAGTTTTTGGCTATATTAAAGCAACCAAACAATACAACAATTTTGTCTAATAATAGAACTAGAAGAATTGTTGAATCAATAAATTATGAGACAATGTTGGCACTTCTTTTCCTTTTTGGGGCTGTAGCTTCATTTGCCATACTTTTATTTAGAAAATCAAGAAAATAAAATACCACAAACGACACGAAAATGGGGTGACATACTTTTTTTTTCAAGTTTACTAAGGCATTGGAAACAAGATTCGTTCTGAAACCATTAACAATCCACTCACATTTTTCACCGATATGAAAAAACACTTAAAATTATTAAATAATTATAATAAGACGAACTATTTGTTATAATAAAATAAACAAAAATGTAATTTTCAGTCGATTTGTCGTTATTTACAGTTAATTAAACGCATTACGAAATTAAAATCAGTTTGATTTCTGAACGCACTTGGTGGGTGTTGCCAATGTGAATTAGAAACGATGCTTAAGAGATGTGTAACTATTCATAGCTTATACAATGTTTATTGGTAGGGTCTTGTTTAAGGGATATTTAACACGTGTGCAACTTTACCCGAGGTTTAACTTTACCCGAGGTTTATTCATTGTGTAACTATACAGTCGTAGAACGACTGTGTAGAGATTTTTTATTAGTAAGGCTGATAATGTTTATTTTTATAATGGTGTCAAATTGACAATCCAGGGGTCGGGTATAAGTTCCTTGGTATGATCAGATGTATGAACGTAAACGAGGCAAAAGGACTATGTGAGGATCGTAGCAAGTGGCGTTCTGTAGTTTCTGCCTGCTCCCATGGAACAAAAGCGTGAGATTATGATTCCAAAATTTCTTCATCTGCCTAGCCTTGTCCCAACCATATTGGGGTTCTATTCCAGTCTAACCGGATGCAGCTGAGTACCAGTATTTTAAACTTAAATTTACTGTTAACCCGTCCAATGACCCTGATGAGAAAAAAAAAAATCCAAATGTTGCGTGTGCACCTGTTGGATCATAAGAATTCTTTTTGCCTAAAATTAACTTTGGTTGATTAAAATTAACGATTTAATTAATCAATTTTTTTTTTTAAAAACGGGCATTTTTTCTTATGATCCTCCGGGGGCTCATAAGGACTTTTGACGGGTTAAATAAAGATTCATTTCAACCGAAGTAAAAACATATTCTTTTCTTATAAAACCGACAACTTACTCTGGTGCTAAGTTATCATTTCTTCATTAAGAACTTGGGGCTAGAACTAAAGTTAGATCTAGTTTCCTGTGGTGACAGACAAAAGAATAGCACCATCCCATTTCTTCCTGCGGTTATCGTAAAAGGCGTCTAAGGGACTTATTAGAGAATGTAGAGCAGAATTCTCTATGCATTTTATCACCATACTGCGATCGCCAATCCACCTGCCAAGTGTAGCGTTAATGGCAAACCCTCCGATATTGAGTTAAGTCTACGTCGAGCAGTGGACGTAATCATCTGGAATGATAAAGGTTAAATCACGTTTTGTAATAAGACAGCTTGTTTTTTAAGTTACATAATAGTATTAGTCAGTTATCTTTAAAGCCACAAAGAGTACATACACCAGATAAAAAGATCTATCTATCTCTGATAAGAATAACTGAACATTGAAGTAAAATAATAACTTCTTATATTTAAAATAGAGACTACCTTATTGGTCTATTGGTTCTGCTACTGCTGACTATTACGACCTTTTTTTGTGGATGCGAATTTATCAAATAATGTCTCCCGCTTTGGGTGGAGCGGAAGGGCGTGTCAGACTTTTACTGACTAAAACCAACCCGTGTTCCTTCAGTTGCCTGTGCCAGGACCACGGTAACTATTTTTTTTTTTTTTTTATAATATTCCACAACTATCACCCAACGCCATCTAGTCCCAAGCTAAGCAGAGCTTGTGTTATGGGTACTAGACAACCGATAAACATACTTATATATTTCTAAATACATACATATTATAGATAAATTACACCCAGACACAGAACAAATGATCGTGCTCATCACACAAACATTTGTCCTGGGTGGGAATCGAACCCACGACCTCCGGCATAGCAGTCAGGGTCACTAACCACTAGACCAACAGGCCTGTCAAATTTCGAACAATTCCGCGACCCTGGCAGGCATCGGTCCCAGCTGACCCCTTCAATTTTTGCTGACATCTCTATTAGGCGCGCGTGGAACATAACTCGTCGTCGACCCGGGCTTGGTCCTTAAGCTGGCGCCTATATATATAGTCCTGCAGACCGTATTTCGGTCACGGCGGCCAATCTCAACGGAGACTAGCCATCGCGGGAGATATTATAGTGCTCAAGTGCTCAAGACACAGGAGCACTCTATGAGGTGCTCATGGAGTACAACGCACCGTTGACCCGGGCTTGATCCTTACCGCCCGTAAGCTCGCGCCTACGGTGACCGGGTGTCCGCAATGGACTCCTGGCACCCAGGTATCAGTAGCATCCTGGAATCCGGATTTGTGCCGCAATTTCCAAAACGTAGTAGGTTCCTATTGAGGGCGAATTTCACCAAACTTTTATAACTAGAATAAGTCATATCCAGAGAATAAATTTTGCATTTTTGACAGTTTATTCGTACTGAAACTGTCAAACGTCGATGATAAAAGATATCTGACGTTGGTAAAATCTGCCCTGAGAAGAATAAAGAAGAAGATAAGATTTAGATTACAAAAAAACATTATTTTTATAATTTTAGCGAGTACATTCGAACCGTCTGCGGCGCCTCCGCGCCCGTCGTCGCAGTACCCCACCGCCTCAGCACGGAGAGTGTCCCGTGTGCAACACTACGCTGCCCGTGTCCCGGCTCCAGAGACACGCTCTCCGCTGCCTGAAGAGAACTGGAGCTAATTTAGATGAGGATGTGCCGGACACCAGCTCAGAAGATGGCAGCATTGATGTGGAGGTTCGTGTGACCTTATAGCTATCTATGAGACAATATTGCAATTGGTACTAAAAAGACACTAGCTTCTGCCCGCGACTTCGTCCGCGTCAAATTTTTGCTCTCCTGACCCTTCCCGTTGCATCGAATTGCTCGCCAGTTTTCTTCCATTTTTCGTTGCTGCTCCGCTTCTTTTGATCGTAGCGTGATGTTATATAGCTTATAGCATTCCTCAATAAATAGGCTACCCAACACTTAAAGAATTTTTCCATTCGGACCAGTAGTTCCTGAGATTACTGCGTTCAACCAAACAAATAAACAAACGAACTCTTCAGCTTTATAATATTAGTATAGATTAGCTTTCGCCGTGTTTTGATCGGAAATTCTGATCATAGAAGTCATATTAGTCTATACTTATACAGTGAAACCAGGATAAGTGGATCCTGGATATGTGAGAAACTTCTGTTCTTGATAATTACTACTATTATGAGGTCCCAACACCTTTGCATTGACACACCTCTTTTTTACTGATAATTTTTTAACTCTATACTTGGGACTTTGTAACTCAATAGCCCATATAAGTGGGGCCATTTCTCAGGTTTAGAGAAGTTATGAGACATTTGTTTACAAACCCCTTCGATATTTTCTAATCAGTTCTATACTTGCTCTGTTTTGTCAGTACTATCTAAGAGTGTCTCATAGTGGGACCCTCTATAATTTAGTCAACTGTCATGTTAACCTGCCTAATTAGGAAACTGGGTAAATTTGGTCTCCCTCTACTCTTAAAGCTATCGACATTCATACCCAATACTTTCCTCATTCCTCCGTATCACGTGACCATACCATAACAACCGACTCCCACACAACTTTTCAGTTATTGGTGCCACTTTCAGACGTTGCGCGGGGCGCAGCTAGTATAGACAGGAATTTGTATACAACATTTTCTTTTCGAAGTCTTTTCTTCTGAAGTAAAATTATGTTCGCTGCAGAACGACGAGCCAGCCGCGGGCGGGTTCGGCGCTGAATATCAATGGTGTGGCGAATGGAGGGTCAGGGCCACGGCTCTTCAGGACTCCGAGGCACGAGACGCCACCTGTGTGCGGAGAGCGTCCAACGACCAGGCTTTGGTGAGACCATCATCTTTAATCTTCCTTTATAACATACAAAGCGTGTTTATAACAGAATTTTGATAAAAAAAAGACTTTAAAAAAAAACCGACTTCCTTAAAAAAACACTACAAAGTCAAAAATAACTTTAATTTCGGAAGTCGGTGCCAAAAACCTTAAATACAGATCCTAAGACATGTTATTTTTCTTTTTAGATATAGTAGATACTCCGCAATAATCTAATCGCGTTATTCGTTCATTTGTCCCGCAAATACTTAATGCAAAAAGACTTATATGTTTTTCACGTGGACCTCATTGTCCGAATGGAACCAAATTAAACCAACCGAATGGGACCATTCGGGAAGCACCAGCTTTCAAATAAAAAAAGAATCGCCAAAATCGGTTTAGTTATGAGGTAACAAACATAAAAAAATACAGTCGAATTGATAACCGCCTCCTTTTTTGAAGTCGGTTAAAAATACAATAGCAAGGTACACAGAACTAAATGATTTAATTGCTCATGCTCACTTAAGAGGCCAGAGTCGCGAGCTTTGTTCGAAAGAGATACCGTGGCCCCCGGGATATAGGCAACTGAAGGAACACGGGTGGGTTTTAGTCAGTAAAAGTCTGACACGCCCTCCCGCTCCACCCAGAGCGAGGGCCGTCACTTAATGATTTCACACACACAAAAAAAAAAAAATAAGCAGTATACGAAATGTTTCGTATACGGTGAAGGTTGACGTTCCAAAGTGCCTATTTGAAATAAATGCTTTCAAAGTCAAAGCATTTATTTCAAATACGCACACAAAAGGCACTGTTACACATATACATATATAAATTAAAAAAAAAGTCGAATTGTGAACCTCCTCTTTCTTTGAAGACGGTTAAAAATAGAATTGATTCTAGTCGCCCCTTCCAAAAGGTGTATTCGTATGGAGAAGAATGGGAAAGAATCTCTACCGTTACTCTTCTATATATATAAAAATGTTATGTTGGTTTGTGTACGCTGCAAAAACTCAAAAAATTCTGCACCAATCAAGCTGAAATTTTAGCATGATATATAATCCGCATCAAGGATTGTTTTTATCAATTTTTTTGCATCAGTCACATATCCGCGACCGCGATAAAAGAGTTTTTTTAACGATCAGCTGTGTACCAGTGACAGCGCCATCTGTCGGAAGCGGGGAAAACACTCGCTGACAACCGCAATAGTAATGGCGCAGTCACATGAGAAACAAATGTATTCTTTGTTTTGTTTCTCATTTCTCAACCATTCAATCACAATGTGCCACAGCGAAGCGTGGCAGGTACAGCTAGTTTAAAATGTTTTTAAAATATTTAACTTTGACTTCGAAGCAGGGAGCTCCGTAACCGTAACCGAAACTATCGAATATCCGATATAAAAATTTATCTGTAACCGTAACCGAATCCGAAATAAAAGTTTCGGATAATACCGGATTTGTTATTACATTTTTATTTTAGGTAGATTAGATAACACTCAATATATATTTATAATCATTTTTATTTTAAATAGCTGTAATAATTACTCACGGGCTGATTGTAATGCCTACCAAATGGTGACATATCAATAAAACCATTTTATTAGCTATTTGTATTTTACTTTTGAAATTCCTTAAAAGTTTAATATCCGTAACCGACATTATCCGAAACTAACGGATAATCCGAAATAATTTCATATCCGTATCCGGTATAATAATCATTCCTACATCCGTAACCAATCCGTATCCGATATTTCATATCCATAACATCCCTACTTCGAAGATATGTGACAGCTACCAAACCGTACTGCTGAACTAGACAAATGGCCATCGCTACCAAACGATAAACGTTAACGCTCAGTAGTCGTTAATAGATTTTCAACTTTAAACCCTTGAGCATAAAGTTGAAAATCTATTACAGATTGCGGAGCGTTAACCACCGGTACGAGCGAAAATGCTCTGTAATCTTTAATAGATTTCCAACTTTATACTCTAGAACATAAAGTTGAAAATGTATTGAAGACTTCTGAGCGTTTGCTCTTAACGTTTGGTAGCGATGGCCATTTGTCTAGGCCCCCTGGGCCGACGTGGTCGATTACGGCCCACACCCTCTCAAGGAGAGAAGACATGTGCCCGAGCATTGGGAACAATATAGGCTAATACTGTAGTTATTTGTTGCCATTGTACGTTCCAGGTGGTCGATGGTGATGAAGACGCCGAGTTATACGGCCCCCCACAGTACTCTCCGTCTAGGATAGCCCACGATGTAAGTAGTCACTAGTCTAAAACAGAGTTCGCTTATCAGCATTTCAGCCAAAAAACTGAAACTGCTCCAGCAGTGGATGTTTTAATTTATAAAGTTCAAGACGATTAAGTCAAGCAAAAGCTAAAATTACCTTAAAAAAATAGTTTTGGTCATTGTATTATGCTTTTAACACAATGCCATGGCTAGTCAAAATATGTACTCAGTGTTATTTCACTTTAAATAGATTAATAATTCCATAAATACATTATTTAATCCAAAAACATGACCGCCAGGCAGCAACGACATGTTCAGATTTTGTATGTATTGTCGGTCATATAGTCCGACAAGGCCTGAATGGAACAAAAAGTGTCGGACACAGTCCGACATGGCAGTTGTGTTAACTCTATACTCAAATTGGGGTGTATGAGGTCTTGTGTTAATTATGTTACACCTTGTATATGATTTATGTAAATATGTTTTTATTTCAATTTCCAGGCAGAATTAACCCCAGCAGACACGCACACAGACGCACAGACAGAGAGTCAAGAAGCGCACGAACAAAATAGTGAGATTGATAAGATACCGCCCTTGCCTAGTAGCAAATGTAACGGATTAGTTGAAGCAAGCGCCGAAGTAAGTACAACAGACATAATTAGACATAGACAAGTAATAGATGCTTTTTTTTTTGTGGGTGAGAAGTCATAAAATGACGTCTCCCGCTCTGGGCGGAGCGGGAGGGCGTGTCAGACTTTTGCTGACTAAAACCCACCCGTGTTCCTTCAGTTGCCTGTATTCCAGGGCCACGGTAACTGCTTCAAACAAATTTTGCGACCCTGGCAGTACATTAACTCGTTAACCGTGCACAGTGAACTATTTTCCCACCGCGTCAGTCTAGCTAAATGCACGAATATTTTTAGAATAACAACTCCCCAGACTATTGTTTACCCAAATCTAAATCAGTAATAATCCAAGTTTAAATTTGGGTAAAAAATAAATTCTGGGTAGTTGTCACGGGTTGTGTTGTGACGGGGTGGGTTAAAAACTTTTTAACAAAAAATTAAACCGCCGAAAAACTGAAAAGCATAAAATAATACTTAAACCTTAAAATTTTGAGTCGGCGCTGAAAAATCTATGAACAAGGATCACTCAAAGCGCCGACTCATAATTTTAAGGTTTAAGTATTATTTTAAATTTTGGGTAAAAATAAATTCTGGGTAGTTGTCACGGGTTGTGTTGTGACGGGGTGGGTTAAAAACTTTTTAACAAAAAATTAAACCGCCGAAAAACTGAAAAGCATAAAATAATACTTACTACGTCACAACAAAATCTGTGACAACTCCTCAGACTATTTTTTTAATTAATTCTAGTCCCCTTCCAAAAGGTAGTTTCGTATGGAGAAAAACGATCATGTAACTCCACCGTCTCTTTTAAAAATGTTTTACAATTTTTGGTTGAACTTTTAATCCTATTCACTAAGTTGACAGTTGAATGCAAAATAATGATACCATTCTAAAACTAATAGTGTCGGGTAGTGAACGATTTCGCAAGAATGAATGATAAAAATGTTTTAAATTAAATAAAACTTTAAAAATATCGTTTTTAGGTGTGGATTATAAGAATAATTAATCATTTTTAATAACAGTTATTTCCTTTTTTTATTTTCTTCTGATAGAAACAAAACTAAATATAAAAATCATGTCATTTTGCTTATTTTTTTACTATAGTCATTTTATTTCCTCTGACAGCCATAGACTACATATATATCCTTCGCTCATCGCTGTCGGTAGAAGTGGACGTGTCGCATCTTGTCCTTTGAAACTTTAAGCGATTATAGTGCTTAATTTTTAGTCAGTAACAGTTATTATTGTGTGAAGTCTGTGGCAATTATATCAAATAATTCCCTAAACAAAAGTGAACTGGTGTGTGACTGCAGCGTGCGGGGTGCCCGCGCACCTCACCGCTACGATAAGAGATAGTTGTCATAATTGCTGTCTCGGTCTAACTTAGCAACGATTGATTCTCGCTCGAGTGCACCTGTACCTAATAATAATCGTCAACATGTTATCCTGTGTGTCTTGTAACTCGGATATTACAAACAATAACTTTATAAAATGTGTTCGCTGCAATAACAGCTACCATATGCTTTGTGTTAACTTCTCGCAAGCAGAAACGCAGGATCAAGAACCACCAATTAACTGGGTATGCCCGCAATGTCTGATTAAACAGCCAAAGAGTGATAATTCAAATATACCGGTGCGTCCATCTACGCCTACATCTATGGCAGATATGACCTTCAACGTCACCCGTCGTAAGGTTACCCAAATCAGGCCAGAGACCCTGCAATCGAGTACAAGTCAATCTACGGAATCCCTACGCTCAGAGATAAGAGATATCATTCGTGAAGAAATGCGTAATGCGCTGCAGGACACCATAGGCACGTTTAAAGTGTCAATATCTGCTAACCTAAAGGAAATCAATGATCAAGTAACAGCTTTTAAGGATTCTATGAATTTTCTAAGTGATGAATTTGACATATTAAAGCGTGATAACGTTACATATCGAAATGAAATTAACCAAATGAGGAAGGAGAATGAGTTATTACACCATGAATTGACCGAGATTAAGGGTAAATTCACTCAAATTGACCAACTGTCACGGGCCGCTAACATTGAAATACAGTGTGTACCTGAACATAAATCGGAAAATGTAGTAAATATCGTCAAGCAAATTGGCCGAACAGTAAGCGTGTCGATTAACGACAATGATATACATTATTGTGCAAGAATTGCGAAATTGAATCCAGAGAATACCCGTCCACGGTCCATACTAACCAAATTTAATTCGCCCCGTACCCGTGATATATTTTTATCTGCTGTACTGATATACAATAAAAATAATGTTCAAGACAAGTTAAACACACATGACTTGGGATTCGGCACGAGTCAAAAATTTCCCGTGTTTGTCGTTGAGAACCTATCACCGGAGAATAAAAACTTGCATGCTGCAGCTCGTAAACGTGCAAAGGAGCTAAAATACAAATTTGTGTGGGTGCGTGGAGGACGCATCTACGTGAGAAAGTCTGAAACTACTGATACAATATTCATCCGCAACCTGGATATGTTACATAAACTCACTTAAGCCCCAATAACCCACCGCACTTTTGTTTATACATGTATTTATGCATATTCATAACGTTACGTTCATGTGGTTTCATAGTTTATACAATAGCTACGTTAAAATGTGTCAATTTTGGTCAACAGTAGACACGGGCTTACTTTATGTTTACATACGTAATAGTGCCGCGAAGGTGATTGTAATCATTAACATTATTTTTCTCCTTATTCATTTATTTTATCTTTCCTTTAGTTATACATTTTATACTCTTACACTAATGAGTTATGGCACACTGGTCGTAGGTTTATGCTTGGTATTTGACATAGTTTTCGCAACCTACCCACAATGCGTGTGCAGTCGGCAAAACTGTTACCGTTTGGACCGATCTAAACCTTTTTTTTATTATCGCTCAGATGTCATACTGCTACATGATTTTATTTTAGTGATTATTGATATTTGTGCAAGCTATTGCCCCTCAAACCGATACCTTTCCCACCGTCAAATTAATCACTTTTATTTTTATTTTTTATTTTGAATGTTCTTTCCTATAATTAATGATGGCTAACACACAGTTAAGTTTTTACTACCAAAACGCTCGAGGGATGAGAACTAAGGTATTAGATTTGTATAACAGTATTTTGCGCTTTAAGTATGACATTTTAATCTTTACGGAAACATGGTTGCAGGATGACATTTTTGACACAGAATTATGTGATAATAGATATCAAATATTCCGACAGGACCGTGATCTTAATTCGACTGGTAAAAAAACTGGTGGTGGTGTTATGATGTGCGTCAATCGCAAATTCGACACTAGACGATGTCAGGACTTTCAGTGTGCAGGTGTAGAGATGTTGCACGTTACACTTTTATCTCGAAGCGTTGGTACCCGGGAAGACTTGCATATTATTCTTGTCTACATGCCCCCTGATCTATCTAGTATACCATCGCGTCTGAATTACATTGTGCAAGCTGTAACGGACACAATGGCTATGTATGGTAATCATAATTTTGTTCTTATAGGTGATTTCAATTTACCATGTTTAGCATGGAACGATGAAGGTTATTCTATATTAAATAACTGTTCGCTGCAAATAAGAACTGCCGCTGCCTCCTTTGCAGATGAAATTAGCATTCTCGGGTTATCTCAATACAACCTTAACACAAATACTAATAACAGGATTTTAGATCTATGCTTTTCATCTATATCCCTCATTGTTAGTAGAAGCGATGATCCTTTGCTCCAAGAAGACTCTCATCATCCTGCTCTTGTCATCAAGGCTACTGAATTATTCTTAACTCCTCTAAAGGAAGTTCACATACCACGTCGTAATTACTATAAGGGAGATTATAAGGAACTGAATAAACACTTTAATAGGATAAATTGGGATGATAAATTGTCGGTTGAATCGATTGACGTTGCTGTTGGCTCATTTTACACAGAGGTTAAACTTGGTGTGGAGCGTTTCATTCCTTTAGTTAACAAGCCGAAAAGTCATAAATACCCTGTTTGGTACAGTCGTGCTCTTATAAAACTCATTCGTGAGAAAATTAAAGTACATAAAAGATGGAAAAAATATGGTAACCCCAGGGACTATTACGAATTTGCATTGTTACGCTCTAGACAACACGATGTTGAAGCATCCTCTTACCAAAGCTATATAACTCAGACAGAGAAAGCAATTAATCATTCTCCGAAAACTTTCTGGACCTATGTTAAAAGTAAGAGAGGCGGTAGTCAATACCCAAAAACAATGATTTTAAATGAGGAAGCATTTGAGTCAGGTCATGAAATTTGTACAGCGTTTAATAAATACTTTCATAGTGTTTTCATCAACCCGTCCGTGTCCTCTGTTGCAGCTACGAGCACTCTTAATGAAGTGACCAGCTCACCTAATGTCCTATCTAACCTCTGTGTTACCAAAGACACCGTTCTTAAAGCTTTGCGCGCGTTGGATACAACAAAAGGTCCAGGTAGCGATGGACTGCCTCCTTTCTTCTTGCACAATTGCGCTGATAGTTTGGCATATCCTGTCGCATTATTGTTTCAAAAGTCTTTAGCCGAGTGCGTCTGTCCTTCTCTGTGGAAAACAGCTCATATAGTGCCAGTGCATAAGAAGGGGCTCAAGATGGATATAAAAAACTATCGTCCAATATCTATTCTCAACACACTAAGCAAAGTTTTTGAGAAAATTATCTATAATAGTATATATCCACTAATCTCAAGCGGTATAGGCCAGAACCAACACGGATTCGTAAGGAGACGGTCCACAGTATCTAACTTGGCCACATTCTGCAACTATGTGTTGCATAATATGGAAGCCGGTGGCCAGGTTGACGTGATCTACACGGATTTCGAAAAAGCATTCGATCGCGTGGATCACGTGATCTTGCTGGCAAAGCTACAAAAGCTTGGAATCCATGGAGATTTGCTGAGATGGGTTAAGTCATACTTATCAAACCGATCGCAAGCTGTGGTTATGGGAGGTTTTAAATCAGACTTCGTAAACATCCCCTCCGGTGTTCCCCAGGGATCTTTATTGGGTCCTCTTTTTTACTGCGCATACTTGTTTGATATTCAGTCATGTTTCAAATCGGCATAACACCTCATGTACGCTGATGACATGAAAATATACATGTGTGTAAAATCCAGACTTGATTATGAACTGATACAGCGTGATCTTGACGCATTATTCAGGTATTATCAGCAAAATAACATCACTGTCAATGTCTCGAAATGTCAATGCATTACTTTTAGTCGTTCCAAACACCCAACTAAGTATCCTTATGGATTTAATAATAATGCGATCGGAAGGGTTGATGTAGTCAGAGATCTTGGTATAATGTTAGATTCCAAATTGCTTTTTGACCAACATATTGATACCATCACCAATAGAGCCTCTCGTAACCTTGGTTTTGTAATGCGTACTTGTAAGCCTTTCAGGAATTGTCATAGTCTAAAGATTATATACTTTGCATATGTGCGTAGTATTTTGGAGTACTGTAGCCCAATCTGGTCACCCCAATACGAGGTGTATTCTAAAAGAATAGAAAATTTACAGAGAAAGTTCGTAAAATTTTTAAACTTCAAATCCCGGAAACGTCATGATTCCTATGCCCAAGACTGCAAACACTATAATATGCTTCCCCTTCTGGATAGGCGTAAGATGTTGGATATGCTTTTGCTCTTTGATATCCTGCGAGGTCGTTTGGACAGCAGTGATTTGCTATCATGTATAGATTTCTGTACCCCAAAAACACGTACCAGACATACGAAATTATTCAGTATACCAGGCTGCCGCACAAACTACGGTAGAAATGCTGTTCTGACCCGACTGCCTCGCATCTATTCTGAGGGTTTTGAAAATGTCGATATATTTCATTTATCCAAACAATCATATCGGAAACAAGTCAAGCAGACATTGTTTAGTAAACAAATTGTGCCATAACTCATCCTTATATTAAAAAAAAAAAAAACTAATAAGGATTATCACTTAGTGGAATATATTCACATTGATATTATTTTTCTTTTATTCTGATTGTTTTTTATTAATATTAGAAACACATTTTTAACTTTGATTTATTTGTCCACAGTCACATATGATTGCTCAACATAATGAACGTGTTGAACTTTCTTTCTTCTTTTTTTTTCTTCTCTTTATTTGCCACTTTCTACTTAACCTAGATCAATGCCGTGAAACTCTGTAATTGGTTTAAGAGGTAATTGTAATCATCTCACTATCAATGTGCAGTGGATGCTAGTAACTTTGACGCAACTGCATTGGGCTGTTCATTGATAGTGAGCTGAACTTTCATCATAATTGCATGTAATTTTAAAATAAGCTGTTGAGTTTCCTAATAAATAAATAAATAAATAAATATATCGATATAGTACACATCTTGTTTTAAGACAAGTTATTAAATTTAAATTACAAAGTTTGCATGTAAGTACATTATTTCAAGTTCATTCAATTTCATTCATTCTTGTACCACCTCACTATCTTTTTTTTGTCAAAACCTGGTATCCCTCCAGTTGTCAAGTTAGTGAATAGGATTAAAAGTCCAACCTTATATGTGAAAATGATGCACCTAAAAAAATGATTACGAGGGTCGTATATTGCTTACGAATAACTTTAAAATTTTAAATTTAACCCATTCAATGCGGCGCACGCCGATTGGTGTATTATTTTTTCATACTCGGATTCGGACCACGCCCATCGGCGTAATGTAGAGTTGTTTTATATTTTACCCTGAAGATTTAATTATAAAGTATAGACCAATGTGCTTGTAATTTATAAGTGAAATGCCTGGTACAAGTAGTTTTTGGATAATTCAGTTCTAGAAACGTTGAGTTTTCTTACTCTGGTAAAGAAAATGCCAAAGGGCGTATTCCAGGGATTAACAACTATTGGTTTTAAAAACATAAGTATATATATTTATTCATATTATTATTTACAAACAGCCAAAATCTCTTCGTTAAGTTTGTTACGCGCATCACGTATTAAGGGAAGCGCTTTTTATTCGTCAAGTGCGGCTCACGCCGATCAGCGTTTACATTAAAAACTATGCCGCATCTGGGTAGCGAGAACAAAATTAGTTGCCGCATTGAATGGGTTAAATCATTCACCATTTTTATCTATATTAGCTTCTGTCCGCGTCAAGTTTCTTGCTCCCCCGACCCAAGTAGTATAAGTCGAACAAAATCACTTGTCTCGGTTGTACTGTATCGCTTGAATCGCATTCGATCGCATTCGTAATCGAACTTTCGCGAACAATCGTCTCTTTGCCACAGTTCACAGGTAGCGTAGAAGCTTCCAGATATTACCAGTGTTTAATTTACTGTTTAATTCCGCTATTCTATTATAGACGGCGGTGGCATCTACGTAAAATTGCTCGTGTAGTACTTGCTACTTGATAACAGATGGCGTTAGCGTGTCGTTTCTAGTCTTTTCGATGTACGTAACACTGCCCCCTCCTTAGATGGAGTTAGCGGGACGTTTCTAAACTTTTCGATTTACGTAACAGTATATGACCCAAAAGTAGTACACTTATACTCGTTTTTAGAACGAAAACAATCTTGATATGTCTATTTATTTAAATAATATACAATTCACGCAAATTTAAAAGAATTTTTCTTTTTTCAGACAAGAATTCAAGCATTGAAAGCGAGAATAAAAGATTTGGAGAAGAAGGCGAATGGTGCTGGAGAGGTAAATATTGAACACTGTTTAATTTGGGAACGCCAGGAAACTGCGAAATTAGGCTTTTTTTTTTCATTTTGCGGTCAGTGTCAGGTTTGCCAACTTTTTCTATAAGAAGTAGAGTATTTCCGATTTCAGAGAGAGTAAATAAAGAGTACAGATTGATAAAACCGGTACCAATTACTTTAAAAAAAGTATTTTCTAGCACTTTCTACGTTACATAACATTTTTATTCATTTTACAAGCATTGTAGGATTGCAAACATTCTTATCCGATATCTATGTGTCTGTCGGACGTAAAGAATAGCAGTAACTTATTTCTTCCCGTGGGTGTCGTAAAAGGCGGCTAAGGGATTTACTAGAGAAAGGGCAGTAGCGATCTCTATGCATTTTACTAACGTTTATGACAACCCCCCCCCCCCCCCCCCCCAATTGGGGGAGGCTTATGTCCAGCAGTGATCTTTGGGCTGAAGTGATGATGAATGATGATTATAAAGTATACTCATAAGGAAAAGAGTACAATATTGTATTTTAGAGTACGGTTGGTAACGATAGTGTGCCTGACACTAACATTGCCTACCGTGGTGTATGTTGACCAAAATATGACCTCTGAGTTTGTTTCGGCCTTTCTTCTCAGAGTAGTCAGATAGGAAACCCGAACTCATCTAGTTTTTAAAATATGATTGTTGTGTAAAATTGTTTGTATAAACCTACTTACGGAAATAAAATCATTTATCATTATTTCTGTTACAACTTGTATAATCAACCTGTTTTATACAGGCTTTTTTTTTTAACCAGTGCGCAATTTTTTTGGTGGTTCAGTATCAGAAATAGAACACTTTTCAACTATTTTTTCAATACTTTTTTTTACATTTTTATCCGACCTTAAATCAGTAAACTGTGGACACCCTACATATTTCGTAATATGATATTGACAATAGTAATAGATCAGTAACCGCGCGCCGGCGTAGGTACTTCGAACTTATTATATTATCGTATTATCAATTATGTAAATGTTAGTATTATAAGAAAAATAATTATTTTTTGCATGTTTAATTAGTAGTGTTGTACTAGTGCACTTCATTACATTTGAATATGTATCATGTGGATTACGTAGTTGGTTACGCACTGATATGCCTAGATTATAAGCTATTGTAACCATGTATAGTGTGTAACTGTTGGTTTTCCATAACAAATAAAATAAAACTTCTTAGAATTTTGACCGATCGAACAGCTGATAGGTACTTGTAGGTACGCTCGGTCGTTCACTTTTACCGTCGCGCGATTAACGATAACCTAATTTGTTTTGTACTAAGATAATATCAAAATAAAAATTGCATGGTTATTATAACTCTTAAGGATTAATTTGTTAAAATTTGTGCGCACTGGTTAAAACTTATCCTGTATATCTGTGTTTGTATAATAACATATACAGGAATTTTCTTGTTTCAGATTAAATGCCTGATATGTTTAGAGCCATACTCTTCACCGACGGTGTCTATACAATGCTGGCACGTGTACTGCGAGGTGAGTTCAATGTCTGTACTAGTGATAGGCCGAATACCCGGTCTGCCAAATACGAATATTCGCCCTAATGTTCGGTTTTAAGTTTACCGAACCGAATATCCGGCAGAATTTGTCGTGCATATCGAAAATTCAAGTGCGTGCTTGATAATGAGAGATCGGATATTCAGGTACATTTTCACCTAAAGTTGAAATGTTGGGTAATATGGAATGCGCGTTTTTACCGTGTTTTGTGTGTTGTTTTAACTAACACATACCACTCTACACACATACACATATGTATTTGCATCTGGGGTTAAACCTTAATCTCCACAAATAAATAAAATTGGAGTGTCTGTTTTTAATATTAAAATAACCGCTTTTTACTAAGTGCATATTGATGTATATACGGTACATATACCAAAACAATTTTTTTTATAATTTTTGTCTGTCTGTCTGTCTGTCTGTTTGTTCCGGCTAATCTCTGAAATGGCTGGGCCGATTTTGACGGGACTTTTATTGGCAGGTAGCTGATGTAATAAGGAGTAACTTAGGCTACTTTTATTTTAGAAAAAAATACCTGCGTTCATTTCCGACACCCACGCGGGCGAAGCCGCGGGCAAAAGCTAGTTTTAAATAAATATAATCCAAGAAACCCGGCTTTAATCTATACTAATATTATAAAGCTGAAGAGTTTGTTTGTTTCTTTGTATGTTTGTTTGATGGAACGCGCTAATCTCAGGAACTACTGGTCTGAGTTGAAAAAATCTTTTTGTGTTGAGCTGCCTATTTGTCGAGAAAGGCTATAGGCTATATAACATCACGCTACAACCAAGAGGAGCGGAGCAATAATGAAAAATGTTGCAATAACGGGGAAAATCGCACGGGTAGGCGATTCGACGCGACGGGAAAGGTCGAGAGAGCAAGAAGCTAGTAAAAAATACGAAGCCGCTTCCGTACTTTCACAGCCCAATAGTAATATTAGGTAAATATGCATCCGAATATCCGATTACTGTTGATCATCTCGTTAAAAGCACACGTCCCTATCGCTGATTCCGCTACCCGTTCGAAATTAAATCAAATGTCATTTATTCAAACTAGGCTGAGTGTCAGCACTTTTTGAACGTCACAATTACATAAGACAGTCCTCCAAAACGACCGCCCTTCGACACTTCCTAGTTCTTTAGCTGGGAAGAAGAAGTGGTGCATCAAACAGTCTAAGGTTGGACTTTTAATCCTATTCACTAACTTGACAATTGGAGGGATACCAGGTTTTGACAAAAAAAAGATAGTGAGGTGGTGTAAGAATGAATGAAATTGAATGAACTTGAAATAATGTACTTACATGAAAACTTTGTAATTTAAATTTAATAATTTGCCTTATAACAAGATGTGTACTATATCAATATATATGTAGTCTATGGCTGTCAGAGGAAATAATGACTATAGTTAAAAAATAAGCAAAATGACATAATTTTTATATTTAGTTTTGTTTCTATCAGAAGAAAATAAAAAAAGGAAATAACTGTTATTAAAAATTATTAATTATTCTTATAATCCACACCTAAAAACGATTTTTTAAAGTTTTATTTAATTTAAAACATTTTTATCATTCATTCTTTATGCGAAATCGTTCACTACCCCGACACTATTAGTTTTAGAATGGTATCATTATTTTGCATTGAACTGTCAAGTTAGTGAATAGGATTAAAAGTTCAACCTTAGTAAGTAGCACAGCTGTCTGTTCAGTTAGAAGAACTTGATTCTATACTATAGTTGGTAGACAAAGTAATTACCATTACGAGACACAGAACGCTAACTTAATTCATTTGCCATGTGTCAGCCATGCCAATAATAATAAATATCTTAGGACAACCAACACACCGTTATCTGATCCCAAACTAGGCAGAACCTGTACTATGATAACCAGACAACTGATAAATATACTTATATATTTCTAAATACATACATATAATAGATAAATTACACCCAGACAGAACAAATGATTGTGCTCATCACACAAAGATTTGTCCTGAGTGGGAATCGAACCCACGACCTCAGTCTTTGCAGTCAGGGTCACTAACCACTAGACTAACGGGCCAGTCAAGCCAATGTACCAACAAATAAAATGAAAACTGTACTCAAGCAAAAAAACATGTGTGCAATTCACACGTGGTAGAAGTGAAACCGTAAAAAATTTTGGCTTCAGCATAATGAGACGAATGTAAAAAAGTCAAATGTAAAGGAAAAGTAAACTTTGTCAAGGAACACCGTTTTTTTTTTAAATTTTTTTGGATCGGGAATCATCAAAATGATTTCCACCACCCAGAGCGGGAGAGCGTGTCTGAGTTTTACTGACTAAAACCCACCCGTGTTCCTTCAGTTGCATGTCTGCCAGGGTCACGTTAAGATCATAGGCCCTAGCGTGAGTTTCTTTTTAACCGACTTCACAAGAGAAGGAGGTTCTATACAGGATCAGTTTTTATCCAGTGCGTAAATTGTAACCATGAATTCAGCATATTATTCTAGAACCCCTTGCGCAGAAATTTTTCGTCGGTTTTACAAAAAATAAATTTATAGTTTAAAAACACTAGAAAAACACGCTTTTATAAATGCACGTAAAGACCAAAAGCTTAATCGTGGTCAAAGTTCATTACAAGACCTTTCTAACAAGTCCAAACACGGCTATGATACGATATTCCATCATAGAATGCCAGTGCCTATCTTCCGGCTTCATCATCAGACCTTGAAACCTAATCGTGGTCAAAGTTCATTACAAGACTTTTCTGACAAGTCCAAACACAGCTATGATACGATGTTCTATCATGAAGTTCCAGTTCATATCTTCCGGCTCCATCATCAGATCAGTTCGACAGTACCATATTATTGTATTGTCATCAGAACTACATACAGCTGTCAATTTTCATGACGCTACGATCCTTGGAAGATAGTTAAATTAGTTACCTAAGATTCCATTACATAGTTACATACAGGTCGACCTAATAAAAGCGTGTTAATAAATCAGCTGTTTCATAGAAAAATGCAATACCTGCGGGGTCAACATGTATGGAACAGCTAGTCTAGAATGATATACTGAACTCATGGTTACAATTTGCGCACTGGATAAAAACTTATCCTGTATGCCTCATATAGCTAAAAAAAATAAGATTGACGTGTAAAAGTGTTTGTACAAACCTACTTGCAAAAATAAAGTCATTTGTCATTTATATTCGACTGTATGTATTTTTTTTTGTTTTTCAATTTATTTTCACCGTTTTCTCCGTCATTTTTGGACCGATTTTTTTTTTTTTTTAATCGGTACTTAGGGGTAGGTTTCAGGGGTGGTCCTATAAAAATATTGATTATTACGTTAGTTTTGATAATACGTGTTATCGAAATTAACGCAAAAACTACCAAAGCAAGGTAAAAAATAATATATTGGACCACCCCTGAACCATAACCTGGGTAGGCTTTGCTCCATTTAAAAAAGATTTTTGAAATCGGTCCACAACTTGCAGAGAAAAATCAGTGAGCATACAAAAAAATACATAATTCGCACATAGAACAGTGGTCTCGAACCTACCGATTTTTCGGTATTTCTACCGATATGGGCTCTGTTCTACCGAAATATCGAAATATAACAAATATTTTACGATTTCACAGTACACATGGAAATGTCATTTACCGATTTTGGGTACAAATATACCGTTTTTAACTGGCAATTCTACAGATCTCGCTCTATGACGTTCGAGACCACTGACATAGAAACTCCTCCTTTTTTGAAGTCGGTAAAAAAAAAAGTAATAGCCCACCGGTATCTAGAACAGGGTCCATGCTACCAGTGGTACTCTGAGAGAGGAACCTCCTAACGATATGCACTGCTTATTATATTAATTTTTTATCATATTTTCCAGGTATGTTGGCTCCAATCCTTGCGGGCTAAGAAGATATGTCCTCAATGCAACGCCATCACCACAGCGCAGCATTTAAGACGAATTTATATGTGAACGAATGTCCTGTATATATTAGTAAAACTTTTTATACACATCAGGACGCGTAGAACCACCACCGTAGAAACGACTTTAGTCGACGGAAGAATATACAAAATGGCAGTATGTAGAAAGATTTCTACCGTCTTAATCACGGCGATGTTAAAACTGAAGAGAGGAAATATTTCTATTCTTCAGTCGACAAAATTCTACGATGTCGAGCATGGCGACTAATTTTTCTCTACTTTTGAGTTGGAGTTTCAGTCGGGGTTAAATTTTTTTTACAGGATTATATTAATTATAATCATCAAAACAATACTCTAAGATCGTTTAATCCCACTGTATGACTTTCAATGAACAAGTCCTTAGTGGATCCACCTTAATTACATTAGTTACCACTCTCTTGCTATGGAAAGAATAACTGTCTTTATCTTCATAGAAACCCGAGTCTGCGGGTCGCCCCGTGCTCGGGCCGAAGAGATGTCGAATTGAATAGAAAGAACTTTGTCTATTCTTGGTAGAATAGAGATAGAATTGGTTCTGCTACGCCTGAAGGTGTGACTTCAGCCTATATCAAAGCCGAAATCTACGCGTTTTAAATAGCCAAAAACTCAATCCAGTTAGGAAATGGTCTGCAATACAATTTACATTCTTATAAGATACTTTTGGAACAAAATATAGCCAGGAATTGTTTCCCGTAACATGAAAACAATGTTGCAATACTTTGATTCTCAATGTGCGCTTTTATAAACGTGGAAGTTCGCGTCCAGAAAATGTATGGAAATACTTGTACAATCTAGTTGGACTTTTAACACGTTTGCCATGGTGAAATTAAGAAAAAGTAAAAAAATGTACTTAGTGTTATTTCACTTTAAATAGATTATTTATTCCATAAATACATTATTTATTCCAAAAACATGGCCGCCAGGTAGCAACATGTTCAGATTTTGTATGTGTTGTCGGTCATATAGTCCGACAAGGCCTGAATAGAACAAAAAGTGTCGGACACATAGTCCGACATGGCAGTTAAGGTGTTAATTGTATTCAGTAACTTGACAGTTCAAAGAAAAATAATTATACCATATTAAAACTAATAGTGTTGGGATTGTGAACGATTTTGCGTAAAGAACGAATGATAAAAATGATTCAATTAAAATGTGGAATACAAGAATAATTATTAATAGAAGTAATTTTCTTTTTTTTAATTCTCCTCTAATAGAAACAAACTCAACATAAAAATCGCGTTTTTAAGACAAGTTATAAAATTTTAAATAAAAAGTTTGCATGTTCAGTTAGTTCATTCGATTTCGTTCATTCATACACCAACTCACTATCTTTTTTTTTTTTGTCAAAATCTGGTTCCTTCAACTGTCAAGTTTCTGATTACAATAAAAACTCTAACTATAACGTTATCGTGGAAGAAAATTTATAATCGCATGTATAATAGTTACCATCTTTACATACCAAGACCCCTCCGTGCCTCGGAAAGCACGTTAAGCCGTTGATCCCGGCTGTCTTTCGTAGATCTTAGACAGTCGTTACGGGTCGTCAGATGGCCGAAATTCTGACAACCAGTATTACCAAGGGGTATCGTATTACCCAGTAAGGGGCTGTCCATTAATCACGTGAGGCTCGAAAGGGGGGGAGGGGTCCATAAAAATCACGAAATATCACAAGGAGGAGGGGGGTGTAGTAATATATCACGTGTATTTATTTTTTCGGCAAACGCGTACAACATCTTTCATTCAAAAACAACCTGCAACCTTTCTGTCTACCTATAAACGTTATTATAATCATTGTAGTCTTTAATTTTTTATAATAAATTTAGATGATACTTATACCTGTATTTTATAAATATTAAAAAAAATGATTCTTTGTAGGTACTACAAATACACGTGATATAGGCGGAGAGGGGGGGGGGGGGTAGTCTTAAACCTCACCATGTATCACCAAACCTCCCCCTGGTTTAAAAATCCCAAAAAACCATCACGTGATTAATGGACGGCCCCTAACTGGGTTGTGGAGGCATCCGGTTAGACTAAGGCTGACCCCAGCATAGTTGGGAAAAGGAATATTTATTTCCATACATTTTACTATCCTGTATTATCGTGATGCAGTGACTTGAGCGTGTAGATCCACGATAAAAAGCGCACATTGAACACTATCCCAATGCTGGGCTTTGGAAAGGTGTTATGCCCAAAATTATTGAGTTGAGAAAGGTAAGTCTGATTAAAATTTTTTAGACATCGGATATTCAGATGCATATTCACCTAAAGTTGAAATGTTGGCTAATATAGAATGCGCGTTTTTTACCGTGTTTCGTGTGTTGTTTTAACTAACACATACCACCCTACACACATATGTATTTGCATCAGGGGTTGAACATTAATTTTAAATAAATATGATGATCCAAGAAACCCGGCTTTAATAAAAAATACGAAGCCGCTTCCGTGCTTTCACCGCTAAATTGTAACATGAGGTAAATATGCATCCGAAAATCCGATCACTGGTAATCACTTTTGTTTTGTATATTTTGTTTCGCTTGGGAAGACGAATAGTTTTTTTTTTTTAATTTTCGATACCGCTAGCTCATACGCGTTATGATGGCGGGACCAACATTTATATCTTTATATATATAATTCTACTGTACGTGTGTATGTCACTGAACTCCTCCTAAACAGCTGGACCGATTTTGTTGAAATATTTTGTGTGTATTTAAGTGACTCCCTGGATGGTTTTGATTCACATTTGGACTCGATAGGTGGCGCTGCGATCGGGTTCAAGGAAACAGGACAGGGTCTGTCCGGTCTAGTAGTCTGCCGTGATATATCTATAATGCCGTTATCTACCAAAACCGTTGTTTGGAATAACATGCAAAAACCGCGGTTAAAATTTAAACCGATGTCACTTTTCAATGACAACACCTATTTTTATTTCCAAAACTATTCAAGGTATTGAAAATTCGGAAACACAGATCGATAGATTTTTTTTGACGTGACAACGTCTTATAAATTGGTTTGCCGGGTGACACTTCAAGAAACTGCGTTACGCTCCGCTCACGTTATGCGCTCACAATGAGAGCGAGTGAGAGGCACGCGTCCCTTCCACTCGGGCATGGTTAGCCCGCCTAAGAGCGAGAGAGACAGACATAAAAAGTGAAAGGCATGCAAATAAATGCAAATAAATGTTTTAAATTGTTACTATTATTTCATCCTTCTTCCTACTATACGAAATACGAATGAATATTCACATTAAAATTATTTTACCACTCAAAGTCGTTGTCACGTAAAACTTTCGCCCGTATACCGACTTTACAGGCAACCAATTTTTTTTCTCATTATAATAGCATTAAAAGTAAAAAATCGACCATTTGTCGGGCGACTTTATAACGGCATTTTAGTTATGCCACGGCAGTAGTAGGCTAGTATGATAATTTAGTATCGATTCAGTACTATTTGCTACCTGTCCTAAAATGTTTGCCTGTCCATTAATTTTGCGAAAATTTTCGTTCGAGAAACTTTTCTTTAAGCTTCGGTTTTGTAGAAGAGCTGTGGCCAACAATAAAGCGTCCGCATTAACCAAATTAACTTTACGTAGTATAAAACAAAGTCGTATTTCGTGATTTTACGCTTTTTTTGTGGATGGGAAATCATGAAATGACGTCTCTCGCTCTGGGTGGACCGGAAGAGCGTGTCGGACTTTTACTGACTAACCCCTCTCCCGTGTTCCTTCAGTTGCCCATATGCCAGGGCACGGTAACTATTTCGAACAGATCTCGCGACCCTGGCAACCGTGTTTTTACGCTTAGATGTTCTATACTACGCAACGGATTTCAACGCGGTTTTCGTCAACAGACAGAGTGATTCAACTGAGGAAGGTTTATATGCTTTCGCGAGCCAAAACGCTGGCAAAAGCTAGTTTAGAAAGCAAGTTGATTTGCCGAAAGAGCGTTGACTGACGATACCAATCGTCAGTCGAAGTCATCATTTTCCGTAAAGTAGCGGCGACCGCTCTTTGACGATACCGCAACTTTCGAGGCGTCTTTGTAGAGCGAGAATTCCGCACGTAAGCGCTTCTATAGGACAACCCCGAATGTTTTCAGACTTCACAAATAATAATAGTAATTGATAATGTATGATAATTAATGCCTTCTATGAAGATGTACAATAATAGCATATAATATTAGCTTTAAGAGCAATTACTATGTAAATAAAATTATTTTTTTCCATGAATTTTGTGTAGTTTTATTTTCGTAATGATTGACGAATGGACCTGTTGTACATTTGTCAGAATCTACTTTTTTTGTGGTTGGGAAATCATCAAAATGACGTCTCCCGCTCTGGGTGGAGCGGAAGGGCGTGTCAGACTTTTACTGACTAAGACCCACCCGTGTTCCTTCGGTTGCCTATATGCCAGGGTCACGGTAACTCGTTCGAAAAATTCCGCGACCCTGGCAGGAGGGTCTTCTGAAATGAATAAACATTTCATTTCAATACTAATAAGAGTATTTTTGATTGATATTTCCTACAATCGAAGTGGACGGCAGACTGTTATGTTTTGTCAATCCTATATTCCATTTATTATAGAGTGCATCCCATCCACCCCGGTCGTCCCGCCCCGTTAATGGGGCAGTTGGAAAAAATCGTTGCATCGACCCCGGTAGTGCCGACCCTGTCGTTTTAACACTTTCAGTGCCGAGCACCCGGCTCCCGGGTCGAACGATAATTCGTTCGCATGCCGACAACTCGCATCCGAGTCCTACATATAAATAGTTATAAGTGTCTTTCAACTATGCCGAGCACCCGCCTACCGGGTGCAAATTATTACGTACTACTAGGGTTGCCAAAATAAGCTGCCTGAAGGTTTAAAAACAAAGGCGTCGTTCGTTTTTATGGAGCTTAAAGTTTGAAAACACAGGCGTCAATAAAGTATTTAAAAACAAAAGAAGGCAAAGGTTTCAATTTTTTCCTTATCTGCACGTGTTTTATTGCGGTAAAAACCATCGCTGAAGGTATAAATAATAAGAACAAAGGCGTCGGTTCGTTTTTGTTTTAATGATTCACTGATCTTAGATAATTACTTGAGGCGAATCGCTTGAGCGAGTCGTAACCCGCGAAAATCAAATTTTCTTATGTTGTGATAAATTTAATTTCGCGGATACAACTGCGGAGGCACCTTAGAGATATCCTGTGAAGTTCTCTTGGCGTAAGAGTTATGATTTTTTAATAACTAGGAAAACAAATAAAAATACATAAAGAACAGTGTAGTTTAACGGGTGGATGGCACAGATCTAGTCTCATCTACCCCGGTGTGCTTTTAACGAAGCAGACAGCACAGATTGAATAGCTTACGCCCCGGTAGTAATTAAAGAGTGGAGAACAGGAAGGAGTATTGTGTTTACTACAACAAGACCCAAAGGAGAAGGGGACTTCTGGGCCCAGCAGTTAACTAGTTGAAATGTGTATTAAAAAAACCGTTATATTTTTCTAAAGGAAATCACAGAATATGGTACCATGTTTCTACCTAGAAAGCGAGAAAACTTAAGTAAATGAAACTAAATAATCGATTAAAAATGCTTGAATTACTACTAATCGATTATGAATAATTCGGTAAAATCTGAGAATATGTATGCAAGTCGAGTGACTCGATATCAAGCTTTCGTGGAATCGATTCATAGTGAATTTTTTTATTCCGGCAACACTTGTTCCTGACATCCGTCAGTCACTGACTGACAGATCACAGATGCACTCGTTTGTTTTCTTTCGTTTTGTGCGCGCCCGTATTTTCCTTGTTTTATTGTTTAATTCCACGACCTCGGCTTTGCATATTATATATATATAACTTGGTTCATATATGTTCTATTTTGGACAACTGTTTACGCCTATCGATTGGATATTGACGACATGGATTGCTGTATGAAGTGTAAACCTCATTTTTCCTATAATTCATAGAACTTGGTTTCTGGATAGCCAAATTTCACCAAGTTTTCAGTGAGGCCTTGATATTATACCCTCTTACAAATAAGGCTAGTTTGATTAAGTTAACACCTGGACCCAGGAATATATGGAGTCATTCCCTTCTCCTTTTACATACAAATACATTTTATTTTTAAGTACCTATAAGGCCTTGACTCTGAATTTTAATTTTATTAAGATTTGTATTGTTTAAGAGTACTATTAAATACAAAATCATTGAATTTTCTTGTTTTAATAAAAAAAAAACGTGTGCAATTCACACGTGGTAGAAGTGAAACCTTCAAAAATGTTGGCTTCAAGATAATGAGACAAATGTAAAAAGTCAAATGTCTATTTAGTGGAGCGCCCTGGGGCATTAAAAACATGAAAACCTCGGATTTCCGTTACAGTAAATGAAATTTTATTATTCAAAGTGGAATGTTTAGCTTATAATATATAAAAAAAGTTTACCTATTAAAAAATTGTGATCTCGATTAAAAAAAAATAATGCAATAATTATAATTTTGATAGTTTAAAGGATACAATGCCTCATAATATTAGGCTGTAGAACATTTTTCTACACTAAAATTAATTAGGAAAAAGAAATACATGAAAAATAATGAAAGAACAAAAATTTCAAGAAATCATTTGTTTATTCAAACAATTTTCATTTTTGTCTATTTAAGTATTTTCTTCAACATCACTTATTTCAATGATTGGTGGAGTATTAAAACAAGTATTTTCGCTAGGTACACTGTAGACATGCTACACTGCAGTATAAGCCACTCTTTCGACATCCACAAGCAGTTCCACAACCCTTTTTGCAGCTACAAAACAACATTTGCAATAAATTATCTGGAGCTGGTGATTGATTCATTATTATTGGGATAAGCATGTTATTAAAATACTTCCAGCCCCAATTTTCAATGTCTACATTTTCAATATCTACATTTCCTAACCATAACTGGATTTGTAAATATACTCTTTTTAGGTGTTCAAACGCTGCATCAGCTGTAGGAGGTAATGATGACAAAAGAACACTTGTTTTTTTGGCTGTTCCTTTTACAAAGAAATTGAACTGGTATGGAAATCAAGTCAATAGTGTGAGGTGGGCTGATGCCCTGTCTAGGCCGTATGGGTTGGAGTGCAGGGTGAGGCAGGGCGGGTTATGCTCGCCTACGCTATTCAACCTATATATTAATGATCTGATTGGCGCGCTTGGCAGCATGCGTGTCCGGTGCCATATAGATGGCGTGTGTTGTAATAACATTAGCTACGCTGACGACATGGTGCTGCTGAGCGCGTCAATCTGCGAGCTAAGGACACTCGTAGCCACTTGCGAGCAATATGCCAGACTACATGGTCTGGCATATAATGGTAATGAAAGTGTTGTCATGGTCTTTGGGGCTAGGGGTAAATACCCAGAAGCAGTACCTTCAGTGAAAATAAACGGTATACCCCTTGTGAGGGTAGACCGATTTAAATATCTGGGTCACTTATTGACCACTGACCTCTGGCCTGAAGACGATGAGGATAGGAGGGCGCTGTGTGTGAGAGCTAACAAGATTGCCTGCAGATTCAGACGTGCCTCGAAAGAAATCAAGCGCACTATATTCAGTGCGTACTGCACGTCTTTTTACACTTGTAGTCTGTGGGTTCATTATACTCAATAATCATACAGCGCCCTTCGCGTCCAATACAATAACGCATTCAGGGCGCTGATGGGGTTGCCCCGATACTGCAGCGCATCAGGGATGTTTGCTAAAGCTCACGTGGATTGTTTCTACACGGTGATGCGGAAACGGTGCGCATCCCTGGTACGCAGGGTGCGGGGCAGCGCCAACAGCATCCTATCAATGAGTAGGCTGGATAGTAAGTTTGTGAACCACTGCTGCAAGGCTTCAGCTGGGCCTGTCACCTTGCAGCAGTGATATCATAATCTGTTTCTGTTTTTGTTTTTGTAAGTGGGTTACTAACATAGTTTGTAAGCACATTGTTACTAACACTATGAGTCTTGTTGCTCGAATTAAATGATTAAAAATTAAATAAAAAATATAAACCCAAAATACATGCTGCACCCGCTTGAAATATATTATTACAGTCTTCGTTTGAATTTTTAAATACTTTTGCTTATTCGATAAAACTTTTGTAAGAAATAAACAAAAAAACACGCAACTTTTACTCTTAAATATATAAACATGCGCAGAACACGTGTCATTTATAACTAAAAAGTGGCTAGAAACATTCTGTTTAGTTTTGGAGCAGCTGCCGTTGCCGTTCTCCCCTCTCCAAGTTTTACTACCTGTCCAAGGTCGTTATGATCCTTCATATGCTCCAGCATTAAAAAAAATTCACAATTCTCTTATGTCTATTTAGGTATTATTCAACGTAAAGATACAAAAAAAAAAAATATTTCAAATAAAATTACATGCTCAAGTATTAATTTTTTATAATTTGTGTTTGAATAATAAAAAAATCAAAAGCACAAAAAAATATTGGGTAAACTTTATACTTTATAGTATGAAAGAGAAAATCCCCCCTCGACCATTTAAATTCATTCACTGTAACAAAAGTCTGAGGTCAAAACCCCCAGACACTCCACTAATTTGTCCAAAAAGCCTTCTCGAATAACGTCACATAGAAAAGTTAACTTTCTCAAGGAGCACCCTTACTTATGGATTTCCATTAACCCAAGTGTTAGAGCGAGACAGAAAACATAATGACGTTGTTCTGTCTGTCTCCTTTTCGTTTCATACACTTTCAAATCACAACGATGTTTTCACTTCAAAAAGACCCAATTTTACATTCAATAATGTGTTTCCCAATGCGTGGATAGGGCGCGATGGCCCTATTCCATGGCCGCCGCGTTCCCCAGACCTAACTCCGTTAGACTTTTATGTCTAGTGACGTGCCAAAGAGCTGGTATATGCCACGGAGGTTCCAACTAAGGTTGGACTTTTAATCCTATTCAGTAACTTGACAGTTGCGAGAGATAGGTACCAGGTTTTGACAAAAAAAAAGATAGTGAGGTGGTGTAAGAATGAATGAAATTGAATGAGCTTGAAATAATGTATTTACATGCAAACTTTGTATTTTAAAGAGCATGGCGGGATAAGCGGCCCCAGCGGTAATTTAACTGCCAATTTTTGTATATGATGGTCTTATGGAGTACAACTTACCTGTAAAATATTACTTAAAAACATGCATTAGTTTTCGATAAAAGAAAAAAGAAAATTACAAAAAAAAAATTCGTTCATAGTTACAAATATATCAAAGTCCATAAAATATGTTGTACATAACTTAGAGAGACAGCGTATCATGATATTTTTGTCAAAAAATCTCGAGATAAATATTAATAAAAAAAAAAGAAATTTTTGAAAAAATAATTTCATGCTTTCTAAGCATGATACACCTACGAAATTTTCACTAAAAACACCTTCATCATAATCTACACATTGGATCCAAATTTTTATGTGGGTACAAGGGTGTTTTTTTTTAATTGGAAAACAAAGATGAAGCAAGGGCGTACCCCGGGGGGGGGGGAAGGGGCAGCTTCAGGCAGGGGGGGCAATTCTTAAGTTTTTGATACAGTGTTTTAGAATTTAATTATAATAAACACACTAGCAACTGCCCGCGATCTCGTCCGCGTCAAATTTTCACTCCCCTGACCCTTCCCGTCGCATCGAATTGCCTGCCAGTTTTCGAACATTTTTCATTGCTGCTCCGCTCCTTTTGATTGTAGCGTGATGTTATATAGTCTATAGCCTTCCTCAATAAATAGGCTACTCAACACAAAAAGATTTTTTCAATTCGGACCAGTAGTTCCTGAGATTAGCGCGTTCAACCAAACATACAAACAAACACTTCAGCTTCATAATATTACTAGCTTCTGCCCGCGACTTCGTCCGCGTTAAATTTCTTTTTCCCCGACCCTTCCTGTCGCGTCGAATCGCCTACCCGTGTGATTTCCCCGTTTTTGCAACATTTTTCATTACTGCTCCGCTCCTCTTGGTTGTAGCGTGATGTTATATAGCCTATAGCCTTCCTCGATAAATAGGCTACCCAACACAAAAATATTTTTTCAATTCGGACCAGTAGCTCCTGAGATTAGCGCGTTCAATCAAACAAACAAACAAACTCTTCAGCTTTATAATATTATAAGTATAGATTAGTATATTAGTATAGATTACACATATTTTTGGTGTACTTTGGCTTAAAATAGAAATCACAATCACAAATATTAAAGATAAAATTAACCCTGGAAAGGCTGTGCGACAGGGAGCTGAGGGACGGCGCTCTGAAAACCCTACCGTTGCACGGTGACCAACACGCATACAGCTCGGGTAACTCCACCGAATAGGCACTTCATCTGGTAGTTAGCAAGATAGAGGAAGTGATTCATCAGAAAGGGACCTGCCTGGGTACCTTCATAGACATCGAAGGAGCCTTCGACAAAACAAACTTCTCCAGCATCAGCAGCGCCCTCTCCAGACATGGAGTAGAACAGGTACTCACAGACTGGATCACACACATGCTAAGTAAGCGCGTGGTTTGCCTCGAGGATGAGCAGCAGATGGCCATGATTGCCAGAGGCTGCCCCCAGGGAGCGGTGCTGTCACCACTTCTATGGAATTTGGTGATTAACGAACTAATCGCCAGACTCAATGCCAATCACTACTATACAATAGGTTATGCGGACATCCTCGCAATCCTTGTCTCAGGGAAGGTTACGGGTACATTCGGTGCAGTTATTTCTGTTTCCAAGGGAATTTGTTTCAGAGAATTTTATGTATCATGTAAACGCAGTAACGGCTGACTCCGACCTCGGCCTCGTCTTCGACTGCGTGATCCACTACGATTTCTGGTTCTTCCACGCCCTCTGCATTGCTAGCTGCATTTTCATCGTCAGAAGTTCCGGTCGTTATTTCTTCACTTTAATAATTATTTATCACTGATTAGACAAAATAGTAATTACAATAATCAATAGTAAAAATATAACACTACAACGATAAAAAAATGATAATTAGAAATATTTTTATTGACTCCTATGCAATATAAATAAGTTTATTATAAGTACCGTAAAACGGGGTCAATAAAAACGCAGGGGTGAATAGACACAAAACCAAAAATGTTTTTCTACAGAAAATAGCCAAACATTTTGGAAGAAAAAAGTTCTGAAATGTATATTTTTTTTAAACTGTATTAGTATTTTTTTTGAAATAGCAATACTGAGTCGACGTAAGGTATGGCCAACATAATAAAAAAAGATCTTGAAGTTGGCTCCTTGAATGTAGGTTAAACGAAGTCCTGTAAACTTTACTGTTTTCACTGTGAAAGAAAGTGTTTTGTGCACATCACAACTTTACATATATTCGTTGGTTTCTTGTGACCTAGATTTATAAAAAGGTAAGTGCAATTGTGATGTAAATTTGGAAATATTTGTAAAATTGTAAACCAAGTCATTTTTATTTTTGATTGAGGTTAATAGACACGGGGAAGGGGCGAATAGATACGTAGTATGGGGTGAATAGATACGTAGTATAGGTTCAATAGACATGTGAAAGGGTTCAATAGAAACGAGTAAGGGGTGATTAGAAAGATGTGTGTTAGGGCTGCAACCTATTGTTTTTTTTTATATAAAATTTTAGAATTCTTTGGAGTTTAATGATTTGATGACGCTATTGATGATCTACAAGTACTGTTTAAAGATTTAGGTCTAGGTCCCTGTCATATGTACATATACCTAGGTCAATGTCCGAGATAGTAAGTTTTATTAAATTTCAAACTTCAAAATCAGGATTATATTCCAATTTTACGTACAGTGTTACTAATTATGTGGGTATAATATAAAATATTTTCATCGCCTACATTTTTTTTTTTTTGTTATAGGTACAATTCATTATGCCGCGTACATATAAACCTGATCCTAGGGGGAAAACGTATAGAAAGTACGATGAAAATATTATAAATGAAGCTGTTGCTGCATATGCGAATGGCAATTTCTCTTTAAAGGAAATAGCTGAGAAATATGATATCGATAAATCTGTACTTTATAGACGCAGTGTAAAAACTATGAAAAAACAAGGAGGGCAAACTATTTTAACACACGAAACTGAAGAGTGCATGATAAAGTATATTAATATATGTGCGGAATGGGGATGCCCTTTAGATGCATTGGATTTGAGGTATGTTGTTAAGGCTTATCTTGACCAAGTGGGCCGGACAGTGCTAAAATTTAAAAATAATTTACCAGGACCCGACTTCGTCGCGGGTTTCCTAAAACGTCATAAAAACCAAATTTCCCAAAGATATAGCCAAAATATTAAGAAAAAAAGGGCAGAAGTTTCACCAAATACGATCAAAGAGTATTTCAAGGAGTTAGAAGAGTCATTGGCAGGCATAAATCCGAGCAATATAATAAACTACGATGAAACGAATTTGACCGACGACCCAGGACGCAAAAAAATAATAACTAAACGAGGATCGAAGTATCCAGAGCGAGTAATGAATAGCTCAAAGTCTTCAGTTTCACTGATGATAGCCGCTACAGCCGACGGCGTTTTACTACCACCGTATGTGGTGTACAAGGCTCAGAATTTGTATGACACATGGACTCAAAACGGACCACCAGGAGCAAGATATAATCGCACACAATCCGGTTGGTTTGACGCAACTATATTTGAAGATTGGATTAAGACGATTATTATACCTCATTTCAAAGACAAGGTTGGAGAAAAAGTCCTAATAGGTGATAACCTATCATCGCATTTATCTATGGAGACAATAAAACTGTGCCACGAGCAAAATATATCGTTCGTTTTTTTACCGGCGAATAGCACACATCTTACGCAGCCTCTTGATGTGGCGTTCTTTAGACCAATGAAAATAGCATGGCGAAACGTAGTATTAAAATGGAAAAAAACCGACGGAAAAACCCAAGCGACGATTCCAAAGGGATGTTTCCCTAAACTTTTATGTAAATTAATGAAAGAGCTAAGTGACAACAGTAAGACTAATATAATTGCAGGATTCAAGAAAACAGGAATATATCCGATTAATGAAGAAGAAGTTTTAAGCAGACTACCTGAAGTGCAAAACAATGAAAATAAATCTATAATAGAAAAATCTGTTCTGGATCTGCTAAAGGAGATGAGATATGGAACCATGAACATAACCGAACCAAAAAGGAAAAAGAAATTGGAAATAATACCTGGACGAAGCGTTGGTACTGAGAGTGAAGACTACATAGAAACAGAAGAAGAGGAAAGCCAACAGAAAACAAAAAAGAGAAAACTACTGACATCCAAAATAACACAAAACAACAAAGAAAATACTACAAATATTACTTACGATGGCAAAGAAAAGAATAAATATAAGGGAAAAGGTATAGGGAAAAAAAACTAAAACACAAGATCAAAATATTGCTGAAAAGGAAAATATAGAGAAAAACGGACAAGACACTGAAAAAATACTACATAACACAATAAATGACTTTGATTTTATAGCAAACAATTCTATAGAAAGAATGCCTATTGTATTTGAAGACATGTTAGTATGTGGAAATGAAATTGTTATAAATAACATAAAAACAAACGAGTTACAGAATGATACTGGAATAGAAATGATTACTATAAATGACGAACAACTAAACGAGATGCAGTATGATACCGAAGAAGAAATGATTGCTATAAATGACATACAACTAAACGGGACGCAGAATGATACCGGAGTAGAAATGATTGCTATAAATGACATACAACTAAACGAGATGCAGTATGATACCGCAGAAGAAATGATTGCTATAAATGACATACAACTAAACGAGATGCAGAATAATACCGGAGCAGACATGATTGCTATAAATGACATACAACTAAACGAGATGCAGAATGATACCGGAGTAGAAATGATTGCTATAAATGACATACAACTAAACGAGATGCAGAATGATACCGGAGTAGAAATGACTTATAAACAAAATAATGCAACCGAAAAAAATAAAAGAAAACTGAAAATCATATCTAATGAAAAGGTATCAGATATTACTAAGATGAAAAAGGTTTCCTTGAGTAAGTGCAAAAAAATAAGTAAAAATTCGCGTCTTAAAATTTTAAAAGATATATCTGATAACATAGGTCTTCCTGGTCCAAGCGGTTTACAAACTCGGCGAACATCGTATTACAAAAACGATAATGATATTCTGAAAGATTTAATGGACAGCGATGATGAATAATATGTGGCTAAGCGTCTACCTATATCTGTGCTATTGTTAAAAAGTGTAACTGATTGAGTTATTACCTAGTCTTAAATGTTGATTATCAAAAATTAATTATTTTAAATGTTAACTACGTACCTACCTAATAATGAGACTATTTCTTAGAATTATAACTTGTTTTTTGTGCAATTAATAAACGATGCAACTGATTGATCTCGAAGATAAGAATAAATAATAATTATAAAAAGTAATAATTGATCTCGTATCTGATAAGAATAAATGATTAAAAAACTCTCATTTTTTACTTAAATGTTTCATTTGTTTAGGTACTTTGCTACTTAAATACCTACCCTACGGTACTTACGTTACCAACATAGATAGGTGTCTTTGGAAACTTAAGCTTTGGAAATTGCCAACCCTAGCATTTTTTTCTATTCACCCCATATCTCGTGTCTATTGAACCCATGTGCGGGTGCAATAGAAACGACACACATTTTTGCATTTTGTGCTGTAATTAAGGAATAAATATCAATTTAGATAATTGAAAACTGTTAATAAAGCTAAGAGACATAATGTAAGCACATTATAATGTCCTCTTGATTATTGAAAACATATAAAAATGAATTCAAAGTTCAAAACTGTGTCTATTCACCCCGTTTTACGGTAGTGAATAAGAAAATTTACCCGGCCGATCTTGAACTTGATTTATAGAATTTTCGAAGTCGCTACTTGTGGGTAATTGTTGCCACTCTTCATCGGATGAATGCAACGGCTCGCCTTCCATCTTGAAGAAGTTGCGTGATTTCAGCAGGTCTTAGACCACGTTTAGCTATAGTGAGCAAAAATTACGTGTGATGCGACAGAAACAAAACACGTTACGCTCTCGCCACCGCCCGCTTACTAACGCAGGGATTCCAATGTCACACCGCCCCCTGCCCACACCTCTCGCCGCTTCGCCGCGAATGTTTAGTACCTACATTGACACCAATCAACGATATTTTGATTAACTTAGAAGAAAGATAAAGTTAAACTCAGACATCCGTAGCTGGGTCAAAATTGACCCAACCGCGCTTTGACGTAAATTTGGATAAAAAAATATGTATATTGCATTTACGTGGTTGAAGTCTCGTATAAATAATAACTATCATATTTCATGAAAAGTCATAAAAAGTTACGATTATATGCATAATAAAATATTAATTAGACCAGGAAGAACATCGAAATGGGGCAAATTTGGGACGCCCGCACTTCTAGTGTTAAAATGGCAAATTCGCTTAGTGACAACTCCACGTAGTGTCTACTTTAATAAGGTCTTTTGAATATGGTGATAAATAAATCTAAGTATACATATACTATGTGATATATTAAGGTAGGTATCTGTTGACATTAAAAACAAAATATTAAAATTTATAATCAATCAACTGTATGGTGTCACCTTTAACATACACAACTAAATCATAGTTAAAAACAAAGAAAAAACACGCTTCCATAGAAAATCAAACTAAAGGTAGACAAATAATGGAAAAAAGAGTGGGGGTGCTTTTTGAGGTATTTAGTAATTGATGTCAAGCACCCCAGTTTTTTCCATTATTTTCTAATTTTTATATAGGTATACATATATTTTTTTACTATTACTTATTTTAAATGTTTAGTGTTTCGAATTTTGTGACGTATGTCAGCGTAGTTTTCACAGACAGTTTTTAGCTTTCCCGGTAACTCTGGCAAGTATAATGACACAATTTATGAAATTATTGTATTGTCATTGGTCTTTGATAAGCATGGCAAATTTCGAGTTAATCCGACGTTTTAAAGGGGTCAAAATCATGTTCAAAGTTTCTGTTACATGGGCACATACTAACATACAAAAATAGTAGCTTACGTATGAAGCTAATAAAAGGGTGTTAAAAAAACCACTGTCATCAAATGACAAAAAAAAGAAGCAATATGTTGGGATCAGAGAACAACGCACCGTCTTTTTACGGTTTTAAGAAATAGGAAAGGACTCCGTGACATAATAATTTTTGATATTAAATAATATAAATATTTAACTGCACTGCAAAATGCAAGTCTGAAAACGGCATTTTTTGGAGATTACAGTTTAGCGGCTATCTTTATTCAAAAAGATTTTTTTTTTTTAAATACTATGGAGAATCTACAGATACCTACCTTAATATACCCTTTAGTATATATATACCTAGCTTTACTTATCACCATATTCAAAAGACCTTTCTAAAGTAGATACTACGTGGAGTTGGACTCACTAAGCGAATTTACCATTTTAAGAAGTTGACGTTGTGAGAAGATAACGTTATGTGAATTTGTCATTGTGAGAATTCGACATTTTGAGAAATTGACATTATGCGAATTTGACAATCTAAGAAGTTGACCTTCTGAGAAGTGGACATTTTGCATCCGGTTGTCATTTTGAGAGTTTGACATTATGAGATGATACGATAATAAGGACATTCATATATTAATAAGTATGAAGGAAACAATTTTCTTTTTTATTTATTTTTTTCTCGAAAACTCATGCATGTATTTTAAGTAATATTTTACAGGTAAGTTGTACTCCATATGACCATCATACTCAAAAATTGGCAGTTGACATTACCGCTGGGGCCGCTACCCCATGCTTATCCCGCCATGCTCTTTAATAACTTGTCTTAAAACACGATGTATACTATATCGATATATATATACCTATATATAGTCTATGGCTGCTAGAGGAAATAAAATGACTATAGTAAAAAAAAATAGTAAAATTATATGATTTTTATATTTAGTTTTGTTTCTATCAGAAGAAAATAAAAAGAAATAACTGTTATTCATAATTTCAGCCGTAAGACGTCCACTGCTGGACTTAGGCCTCCCCCAATTTGGGGGGCTTTGCCATAATCACCACGCTTGGCAGGCGGGTTGGCGATCGCAGTAAGGTGGTAATAGCATAGAGAACGCTGCTGCCCATTCTCTAGTAATTCCCTTAGTCGCCTTTTACGACACCCACGGGAAGAAATAGGGTGGTGTTATTCTTTAAGTCCGGCACCACACGGTACAACGGTATAACTGTTATTAAAAATGATTAATTATTCTTATATTCCACATCCTAAAAACGATTTTTTAAAGTTTTATTTAATTGAAACCATTTTTATCATTCATTCTTTACGCGAAATCCGCAACACTATTAGTTTTAGTATGGTATCATTATTTCTCGTTGAACTGTCAAGTTACTGAATAGGATTATAAGTCCAACCTTAAAGAGGTACCAACGCATAGAAACGGCATTCAATACCATTAAGGAGGAAATACGACTTCTTACAACAACTGTCGAAATACGAAACATATGTCGGGCCTGCATTCGCAACAGAGGCCAACAATCTGAGCAGGATTTGTAAAAAATATGAAATAAATGTTAAAAATGCAATTTTGTTTTTTATTATTCCAAGTAAATCCCACGAAAAGATACGAGATACATGTACAGCTTTTTTTTTTTTCAGGATGAGAAATCATCAAATGACTTCTCCCGCTCTGGGCGGAGCGGGAGGGCGTGTCAGACTTTTACTGACTAAAACCCACCCGTGTTCCATCAGTTGCCCATGTGCCAGGGTCACGGTATCTCTTTCGAACAATCACGCGACCCCGGCAGGCATCGGTCCTAGTAGACCCCTATACTGCTGCTGACATCTCTTTGAGGTGCGCGTGGAACACTGCGCGCCGTCGACCCGAGCTTGCTCCTTACCGGGCGGCGAGCTACCCATCGCTCGCCACCCGCAAGCTCGCGCCTACGGTGGCCGGGAGTCCGCTATTGACTCCCGACGCCCGGGGCGTCTCCTCCTGCGGCGGCTAGGGACGTGAGGGCGCAGAGACTGCCACTCCCTCACGCGCCCCGCCTCCTCCTTCGCGAGCATTACTGCTTCGCAGAAGGAGGTGACGGCTTCCCATTCCCTCTCGCTCCGTACCATGGCTCGCACCAGGGCCGGACGCGAGAGGTCGCCGCCGCCAATCGCCTCCACGAGGACACGGCGGTGCTCCGCCCAGGCAGGGCACACTTCCACCGTATGCTCCACCGTGTCCTTCAGACGATCCTCGCGATGGAAACACCCGGACGTATCCTCCCGCTTTATCCTGAACAGGAACCCACCGAAGCACCCATGCCCGGTGAGAACCTGCGTCAGGCGGAAGGTGAGGACGCCGTGACGCCTCTCTATCCACTCCTCAAAGAGGGGACTTACCGCCGCAATTGTGGCGTGCCCAACATGTACAGCTTTAAGTTTTACTTTTGCGAATAAATTAAAAAAAAAAACTAGATGATTAAAAACGTATATCCACAGAGCATGAGAGCTGTTAAGGGGATTACCTTGCTGAAATCCGAAAAATACCGTATGTTTAACGAATTTTGTTGAAGAATCCTACCGTGCGATTTTCATATGAAGAATATATGTCATACTTAAGGTCATGATAAATACTTTGTATTGTTTAGAATTTTAATGAACTTTCCCAAAGAGGAAAAACTGGCAGTAAACAGGTCCTCCTTCAACCTAAATTGAAAATTGTCTCTGTAACGGCTGAATCGTTTGACATGAATTGTATATCAAAATATGCGTACTGATTTATTTCATCATTTGTTTTGTTTACTTTTTCTTATTTCTTTTTAAATTTTTAAATAATAAATAAAAACCCGAAACTGCGCAAGAAACCCGTTGCTTTCTTGTGACATATACTCGCGACGCGAATGACGCCATACAACAGTGCCTTGATGGCTGCCGTGAAGGGTGGATGCGCGTTATTTTCACCAAATAAAATCTAAAAGTTCAGGTTTTTAATGATTTATGAATTAAATAATATTGTAAATATTACAAATATAAATATTTCGTAAAATAAGAACAGAAATTAATTATGTACATAGAAATAAAGTAGTTTGTAATTTCGAGTTTGTAATTTCGTTTTGCTTTCTGAACCAGTCATAGAGTAAGCTTGCAATATTTTATAGATATACCAATACCAGTCATCATCAGACATCCAATTTTCTTACTCAATGATGGGAATGTGTTTGGGTCAATTAAATTAACTGGAGAAATTCATCACATGAAAAAGTTTGGTGATCCTAACTAACTCCGTTACTGAGAATCGATAAGCACTTTCCTGCACCCTAATTGCGAAACGCACTATTTATCAGAATCTGAATGGGATTGAAGATTATTTCTAAACCATTGCGTCATTTGTTCTAATAAATTGTAAGCTCAGCAACGTAAATAACGCAATGAATGTTGTTTAACTATCAATGTGAAACCAAATCCTACTGACAGCAAGTAACGCAATAACCCCTCTGGTCATCATCACACAAAATAATTTTTGAAAGCTAGGTCAGTAGGTATAGTCCATCATTTAATTCAAAATAAATATTATTTTTTAATTGTAGAGGATAACAATATGTGGCGTCATGTTAACAGACCCACACTAACATTTATAATTGTTCGCAGTATGCCTACCTACCCTATCATTTCTTGTTGGCGTGACGGTGCGCGCATACCGCGCGCGCCGACCATCTATGCGAGTGCCGCCTGCCGCGGAAACCGGTCTGCTACCTCACCCTGGACGCCGCGCTCCGCGGCGCCTCCGCAGCCCGCTCAAGACGCAGACGGCGTGGACCGCCGGACAGTCAGCCAGAAGCCCTCATCGCGAATCCTCGTCGCTTTGGCTCGCTACCGCTTGTTATTATTAGCTCGCGTATACTCGTATTTCTTACCGCCATCCTAACGAACTTTACTTTGTATTCTTTCCATCTTGAATTCGTTTCCTTTCTTTCTATAATTTCACCTATCACTTGTTTCTATCTTAACCTTGACTTTATTATACTTAAACTCAATCTTTGTCCTGCCTCTCATTTACTCGCACCCATACGCTTCCAAAAGTGGTGACCCCGACGTGATACAAGGCGCGAAGATATCGTGACGCGACCGCGTGGCGTTAGAGAACTTTCCGGAACGTTCGCGAAGGAAACGTTGACGACGAGCAATTTTTTTTTTCTGCAAGTCATTGCAGAGATGGCAGAAGAAAATCTTGCGGAGGCGTTGGTTGCAGCATTAGGATCAGCAGAGATCGCTAAGGTTAGAGTACGTGTTCCTCCTTTTTGGCCTGAAAAGCCTGCGCTATGGTTTACGCAAGTTGAAGCCCAGTTTGCTTTGTCGAGCATTACTTCTGATGCGACAAAATATTTTACTGTGGTCGGTAATCTAGAACCTTCCATTATGGCTCAACTAGAGGATATTTTAGAAAATCCACCAGCTAGTTATAAGTACGAGAAGCTTAAAACCGAGCTAATTAAGCGTTTGTCAGTTTCCCAGGAAAAGAAAGTGCGTCAACTTCTTATTCATGAGGAACTTGGAGACCGCAAGCCGTCAGCATTTCTTCGCCACCTGCAGAGCCTGGCTGGCCGAGATGTACCTGACGACTTTCTACGCACCATCTGGACCAGCCGTCTACCAACCAGCCTGCAGACGATTATGGCGTCTCAGGATGGTACGTCCCTGGAAGCAGTTGCGGAGCTGGCGGACCGGGTATTAGAGATCGCTCCGGTGAACCCGGTGACCCAGGTCGCGAGTACTTCATCCTCTGCAGGGAGCATACTTGAGGTAATGCGTACAGAAATAGCCAGTCTCACGCGGAAGCTAGATGAATTATCCACAAAGGTAGATCGGCAACCTCGTACCAGCGGTAGGTCAAATAGGAGCCGTAACCGGCGATTCTCCCGTTCGAGAAGTAATTCAAGAGGCCGCTCATTCAAAATGGCGGACAATCGTCGTGTATGTTGGTACCATCACAAATTTGCAGACAAAGCTCATCACTGCATAAAGCCATGTGATTTTGCTTCGGAAAACGCCAAAGCCAGTCGCTAATGACGGCGAGCGATTGTTGCAGTATTTCCAGCCGTTTATTCGTCATAGATCTTCAATCTAAAAAACCTTTTCTGGTCGATACGGGTTCTGATCTGTGCGTCTACCCTCGCAGTTATTTAAATGAGAAGCGGGTACGTGTAAATTACGACCTGAGCGCAGCTAATAATTCTGTTATATCCACGTACGGGTATATCAATTTACAGCTGAATTTAGGATTACGCAGGGAGTTTAGCTGGAAGTTTGTAGTCGCAGATGTGACCAAACCGATTATTGGGTATGATTTTCTTTCCCATTATAATTTATTAGTAGATTGCCGCAAGAATAGGTTGATTGATGGATTAACTAATTTTTTTGTTGGTGGAGCTATAGCGGAGGTGGCGATTCCCAGCGTTAAGGCTGTTACTGGTACTTCTCGGTACCACGTGCTGTTGCGAGAATTTCCAGCCATCTCACGTCCGTCTGGTGCACCAAGGGAGGTACGTCATTCTACCGTACATTTTATTAATACAACGCCCGGACCACCCGTTTTCTGCAGGCCACGCCGTTTAGCACCAGATCGTTTGAAGATCGCCAAATCAGAGTTCCAAGCTATGGTTAAGGAAGGGACAGCTCGGTGCTCCAGTGGACCTTGGGCGTCTGCTCTGCACCTGGTGCCCAAGCACGACGACACTTGGAGACCATGCGGTGACTACCGTGCACTGAATGCCAGGACGGTGCCAGACAGGTACCCGGTACGTCACATAGAAGATTTTTCACAGCATTTACACGGAAGCACTATTTTCTCAGTCGTAGATTTAGTCAAAGCATATCAACAGATTCCAGTAAATCCAGCAGACATAGACAAGACAGCCATCACGACACCGTTTGGGTTGTTTGAATTTCTTTTTATGTCATTTGGTCTGAGGAACGCTGCACAGACGTTTCAACGATTTATCGACGGATTGGTTCGAGATTTCGACTTCTGTTTTCCGTACATCGATGACCTCTTAATAGCTTCTAGAAACACTCAGGAGCATGAAGAACATCTGCGTAAGCTGTTCGCACGCCTCGAGGAGTATGGAGTGGTCATCAATGTAGCTAAGTGCAATTTTGGTCAGCCGCAGGTTACTTTTCTTGGTTATTCTGTTTCAGAAAAGGGAGTACGCCCATTAGAGGAGAAAGTGGAGGCTATTCAGAATTACCCACCGCCTCAGACTATAAGATGCTTAAGAAGATTTCTAGGGATGCTAAATTTTTATAGGCGTTTCTTGAAAAATGCAGCAGAGTTACAAGCCCCACTTAATGATTTATTGGCAGGTCCAGACATGAAGGGATCGAAACCAGTGAAGTGGACTGCTCAATTATTAGAAGTGTTTGAGCGTTGTAAGCATAGCCTTTCAGATGCTGCACTGTTGGTACACCCGGTGATTGATGCGCAGCTGGCATTGGTAGTAGATGCATCCAATGTTTCCTTAGGAGCTGTTTTACAGCAGAAGGTGGATAACATCTGGCAGCCCTTAGCTTTCTATTCGAAGAAGATGAGCCCCACGCAGCAGAAATACAGCGCTTATGATCGCGAACTCCTCGCGATTTACGAAGCCATCAAACATTTTCGGCACATGTTAGAAGCACGACATTTCACTGTGTACACCGATCATAAGCCGCTGATAAGTGCATTTAAAAAGAAAGACCAACAAGGATCACCAAGACAAATTAATCATTTGTATTTAATTTCTCAGTTCACGACTGACATCCAGCACGTTTCCGGGCAGGACAACCAGGTGGCCGATGCATTGTCTCGGATTGAGGCAGTCACTGCGCCAGTGGACTTTATGGAGCTTGCCCTTGCGCAGCGTGATGATCCAGAGCTTCAACAGCTCCTGAAGGGTAACCATTCGTTGACACTGGAGTTAGCGCAAGTACCAAATTCAAACGTACATATTTATTGTGATGTTTCTTTGGCAAAACACAGACCGTTCGTGACAGCTACCCACAGACGCCGTGTGTTCGAGACGTTGCACAGCCTAAGCCACCCTGGCGCAAAGGCATCCATCAAAATTGTCAGTGAACGTTTTGTTTGGCCTTCCCTTAGGAAAGATGTACGAGCTTGGGTTAGAGAGTGCATTCCATGTCAGAAGTCTAAGGTAACAAGACATACTACATCTCCTCTTAGTAAATTCGACGTACCAGATCTTCGATTCGCAGAGGTTAATATGGACTTAATAGGACCACTACCAGTATCTTCCAATTTTAAATACTGTCTCACTATCATTGACAGGTTCACCAGATGGCCTGAGGTGATTCCACTCCCTGACATGACAGCGGAGACTGTGACAAAGGCGTTTGTGTTGGAGTGGATTGCTCGGTATGGTTGCCCAAAGAAGGTGATAACGGACCAAGGTAGACAATTTCAATCTCACTTATTCCAAAACTTGGCAAAAACGTATGGAATCAAGTTAGCAAGGACAACAGCGTATCATCCAGCCTGCAACGGCATGATCGAGCGTTTACATCGCACGCTTAAGGCAGCTTTGATGTCACACGGTACGAAGGATTGGGTTAGTTCTCTTCCTATAGTACTTTTAGGATTACGGACAGCTTGCAAAGAGGACCTGCAGTGTTCACCAGCAGAGTTGGTGTTTGGAGAACAGTTACGCGTCCCCGGTGAATTTTTCAGCGCAGCAAAAGACAAGGTAGATTACCCAGATTTTGTCAGTATTTTACGACAAAGAATGTCCGACCTACGCCCATGTCCAGCATCAGACCATTCACAGCGTAGGGTTTTCGAGCACAAGGATTTACATACGTCTACGCATGTGTTCTTGCGCCAAGATCTGCCCCGCGGATCGCTGGAACCACCTTACAGCGGCCCTCATAAGGTCGTTTCAAGAAGTCCAAAGACATTCGACATAGCGCTCAATAATAAAACTGTGAAGGTGTCAATTGACAGACTAAAACCAGCATATGCATGTCATGATGACGCTGAGACACAGAGCCATGACTCAACGCACGCGCGACTATTGCGCACTACTCGTTCAGGTCGCCAAGTAAGGTTCCCTGAACGGTATAAATAAAGTGGCCCTTTTATTCGTAAGGGGGTCCTGTGGCGTCATGTTAACAGACCCACACTAACATTTATAATTGTTCGCAGTATGCCTACCTACCCTATCATTTCTTGTTGGCGTGAAGGTGCGCGCATACCGCGCGCGCCGACCATCTATGCGAGTGCCGCCTGCCGCGGAAACCGGTCTGCTACCTCACCCTGGACGCCGCGCTCCGCGGCGCCTCCGCAGCCCGCTCAAGACGCAGACGGCGTGGACCGCCGGACAGTCAGCCAGAAGCCCTCATCGCGAATCCTCGTCGCTTTGGCTCGCTACCGCTTGTTATTATTAGCTCGCGTATACTCGTATTTCTTACCGCCATCCTAACGAACTTTACTTTGTATTCTTTCCATCTTGAATTCGTTTCCTTTCTTTCTATAATTTCACCTATCACTTGTTTCTATCTTAACCTTGACTTTATTATACTTAAACTCAATCTTTGTCCTGCCTCTCATTTACTCGCACCCATACGCTTCCAAAAATACATAAGAACTCTCAGAGAGCGAATAAAAATAGGCAAAAACCTAAATATCTGTGTTCTTGCTTAATCGTCAGTTCGCTTGTGTTTTGTTATAGTAGATGGCACCAAACGAAAAAATACTAGTACAGAGGTCAAATCGTCAAAGTCATCGGGCAATGTGATTGCCTTAAGGGGTCTGAAAGGCTAGCAGATGACCCTTTCAGGCGACCATTTCAATTTGGCACACGATGCACCAAACACCCTGCATAATTGTCATTTGTCAGTGTCGCAACAATATGTATTTAAATTTTCTTTGGTCAAGTCATTAGTCCTGACAATTACAAGCAATGACAATATTGTCAGAAAAAAAAAATACGGGGCTTTGGGATACATAGTATGTGTGCATTTTAAGTATCTATTTATTGTATCTACTATTAATGTGGCAAATATTTTGCCAACGCTCGCGAAAAGGTTAAGGTTTTTCACGAGTGTGTACATGAATATGCTTAGAAAAACAACTTTTATCATAAAAACTACGCTGACAAACACCACACTTAAAAGGTTTTTCACCAGTGTGTCTATGAATATGTGTCGTTAAATTACACCTGATACTAAAACAACGCGCACACACCTCACACTTATAAGGTTTTTCGCCAGTGTGTACACGCAAATGTCTGGTTAAATTATCCTTATCACGAAAACTACGTTGACATACCTCACACTTGAAAGGTTTCTCACCAGTGTGTATTCGAAAATGCCTTACTAAACTACTCTTTATACCAAAACTACACTGACATACATTGCACTCATAAAGTTTTTCACCAGTGTGCGCACGAATATGATTTGTTAAATCGCGCTTTTCACTAAAACTACGTGGACATATTTCGCAGTTATAACGTTTTTCAGAGTGTATTCGAATATGCCTCACTAAACTACCCTTTGTAGTGAAACTATTATGACATACATCGCACTTATAAGGTTTTTCACCATTTTGTTTAGTAGTAGGATGTAACAATTCTTTTACAGAATTAAAACTACACTGATCATATTTGTAAGGCTTTTTGAAGCAAATGCCAGGTTCGGACGTACATTTTCGAGTTGTCCGATAAAATGTCGAGCCTGATTTGTTTTTTATTCTTTGCTCGGCTGTTTTTACATCTCCTAGTTTTGTTCCTCGTGTGTCTAGTTTCAGGTTCTTCGCAAGGCTCGCTCCTGTGAACATAATTTGGTAAGCGCAATGTTAAAAGAAATTGTGGTGACTTGCATGATTAACACTAGGACTAAAAGGAGTAAATTCTGGTAACACTTTATCACCCAGGACATGAAGTGCAACATTGTAGTAACGTCGACATATTGTCAGTTCTGTTTATTTATATTCAAACAATTCCTGTTTATGGCCACACTTGACACATTTATTTCTCTTATAACTTAATTCTCACCAGCAACCATTATTATTGCGTAATTATATAATCATTCTTTTTATTTTTACATGTATTTTTCTTCCACACCTCTCTATCAGTCGCCGTTGCGTAACTATCCATACTAATATTATAAATGGGAAAGTGTGTGTGTCGGTTTGTCCGTCTTTCACGGCAAAACGGAGCGACGAATTGACGTGATTTTTTTAAGTGGAGATAGTTTAAGGGATGGAGAGTGATATAGGCTATTTTTTTTCTTTTTAAGGTTGCTGGGGTGAACTTAGAAAAGCCGTGCTTTTCCCAAGGACAATTGTATGTAGCATGTTAGCGTGTGTCCAATACCCAGAATCTTTACATTCTATCCCCAAATGGAAATTATAACATTTTGTTCCGAGTTCTCTCCTGTGTTCTAAATCAGGAAAGGGGAACCGTTTTACCCCGAATTTAACGCGAGCGAAGCCAAGGACAAAAGCTAGTATAACAAAACTAAACGAAATTAAAAAATCAGCGACGAAAAAGTTGTGATATGTAACACTACTATTTTATAATTACCATAATTATCAACTGAAAAACATCTTAAGGTGATTTAGAATTAAAATTTCTGGTCTGAAATATGCAAATATGAATATGTATGCTCAAATGTAAGTAGCACCGCAACCAAGCATACATAGGTACGTTTTCTGATTTATTCTATCACATACGTTTGAAGAGGCTTTTGTCTAATTAACAATAGCCGCATGGGTCAAGCGATCAGGTAAAACTATGCTTTCCGCGGTTAGTCCGTGGTGACCATATTTACATGAGAAGACCCCTGTCATTTGTGGATCCTGGCTATCATTTGTGGATCTTTACGGTCGAAGAAGAAGCTCGAAATTCTAACAACCGGTCCTACCAAAGGGTATCGCAGTAGGGATGTTATGGATATATGACATTTCGGATACAGATTGGATACGGATGTAGGAATGATTATTATACCGGATACGGATACGAAATTATTTCGGATTATCCGTTAGTTTCGGATAATTTCGGTTACGGATATTAAACTTTTAAGGAATTTCAAAAGTAAAATACAAATAGCTAATAAAATGGTTCTATTTATATGTCACCATTTGGTAGGAATTACAATCAGTCTGAGTAATTATTACAGCTATTTAAAATAAAAATGATTATAAATATATATTGAGTGTTATCTAATGTACCTACAATAAAAATGTAATAATTGATCCGATATTATCCGAAACTTTTATTTCGGATTCGGTTACGGTTACGGATAAATTTTTATATCGGATATTCGATAGTTTCGGTTACGGTTACGGAACTCCCTAACATCCCTGTATCGCAGTCGCTACGTGTAAAACACTAGTATTCAGGTTCATCTGGTTAGAGTGGAATCCCAACGCACGGAGCGAGAAGGCATGGGAAGGCGTCACCTCCTTTTGCGAAGCAGTAATGCTCGCGAAGGAGGCGGGCGCGTGAGGGAGTGGCATTCTCTGCGCCCTCACGTCCCTAGCCCCCGCAGGAGGAGACAATGGGTAGCTCACCGCCCGGTAAGTACCAGGCCCGTGTCGACGGCGTGTAGTGTTCCACGCGCGCCTCAAAGAGATTTCAGCAGTACTGAAGGGGTCTGCTAGGACCGATGCCTGCCAGGGTCGCGACATTGTTCCAACGAGATACCGTGGTCCTGGCATATGGGTAACTGAAGGAACACGGGTGGGTTTTAGTCAGTAAAAGTCTGACACGCCCTCCCGCTTCGCCCAGAGCGGGAGAAGTAATTTGATGACTTCCCATCCAACAAAAAAAGCCCAACGTAGTTGAGAAAAGGCTAGGCAGGAGTTTTGAACGGTCGGAGTGTGTATTTTAATAATGTGACACCGCGGACTGGTGGTGTACATAATACACACCTTTGATCCTATGGGCGATACATTATATGGCTCTGCGGGTGAATCTATCTTGTCTAAACTTCTCATGCTCCCTAGTTGTCCCTGCTTGCGGTAGTGGCGGGGCACCAAAAAAGGGAGGGAGGGGTAGCTTTGACATTTCTTTGGCGTCTATCTTACGCCTGCGGAATTGCCAAATGGAAAAGGTCATACGATCGATGACTATCTCATATTAAGTCGGTGTCACACTCATTTGTAATAAACCAATTACAGTCACTTTTGAATTTTCAAGGGATCAGTCAGAAACATGTAGCTAGTTGCCCACTTTCAAAGCATAGTAGGTACCTATGGAGAAGAACGGACAAGAAACTTAATAGACACGCTTTTAAATCGTGTTATTTTTACATAAACTTGTTGTTGGGTGTCGAAATTATCAAAAAGAGAACGCCATCTGTTATCAAGTAGCAAGTACTACACGAACAATTGTACGTAGATGCCACCGCCATCTATTATCGAATAGCGGGATTAAACAATAAACAGTTGTCTCTAGTAAAATCTGGAAGCTTTTACGCTACCTGTGAACTGTGGCAAAGTGTCGCGATTGTTCCCGAATGTTCTGCTCGGCTTATATATAGCGGATTGTTGGGCTAACAGTTCAGTTCTATTATCAATGCGATCGAATGCGATTCAAGTGATACAGTACAAGCGAGACAACTGATTGTGTTTGATGTTTCTATAACTGCGGTGTTTGTGATTGGTTGATTGGACTGTTTTTGTGTATTTTGGTAAACTCGGTTTCAATTAATTTATCGCGAACCCAAGCTCGTAGCAATAGCTTCGTTGGAGAAACATAGAAGAATCCTGATTGATACTGAAGTTATTTTTAAACTTCTTATCTCACGTTACTATCACAGCAGAGACAAGGTGGAGTTTCTTGCCAGCTCTTCTCTATAGGACGTTTCATAAGTGCCCATGAAGGTTTATATGAAATAAAAATATTTTGATTGATATTGATTTTAAAGAAACGCTTGGAAGGGCGTTTCATGAACTATTGAATGGTAGACATTCTGACATCTAGGTGGAGATTCATGTGAATAAACTTAATTTCCCTGGTCACTTCTTTAATTTTATAGTACACTGCCTTTTGCCAGCGGCTTCGCCCGCGTGGAGGTCGGAAAATATCCCGCGGGAACGTACTACCGGGATAAAAACTAGCCTATGTGTTAATCCAGGTTATAAACTGTGTTCCAAATTTCATCCAAATCCGTTCATTAGTTTTTGCGTGAAAGAGTAACAAACATCCACACATACATACAAACTTTTGCATTTATAAAATTAGTAGGATATAGTGCTTGGGGCAGTCATTCCGTTTATGGGACATGCGGTGCGAAAATTGTTACACTAAACATGCGTTGGAAGATCCCGGTCGCTTTTGTTTTTTTTTTTTTTGTAGCCATGTAAGCAGCTGTATCATGTACAGATTTAATTTAAGATTTACTTTTTCGAATAAATAAAAAAAAAATAGATGACTAAAAAATATATCCACAGAGCATGATAGCTGTTAAGGGGTCTAAAAGGCTAGCAGATGACCCTTTCAGGCGACCATTTCAATTTGGCACACGATGCACCAAACACCCTGCATCATTGTTATTTGTCAGTGTCGCAACATATATTTATATTGTCTTTGGTCAAGTCATTAGTTCTGACAATTACAAGCAATGACAATATTGTCAGAAAAAAAAAATACGGGGCTTTGGAATACATTGCATATGTGCATTTTAAGTATCTATTTATTGTATCTACAATTATTAATGTGGCAAATATTTTGCCAACGCTCGCGAATAGGTTAAGGTTTTTCACGAATGTGTACACGAATATGCCTTACTAAACTACTCCTATAACCAAAACTACGTTGACATACATCGCACTCATAAAGTTTTTCACCAGTGTGCGCACGAATATGATTTGTTAAATTGCGCTTTTCACCAAAACTACGCTGACATACATAGCACTTATACGGTTTTACACCAGTGTGGGCACGAAAATGAGCAGTTAAATTTGTTTTTTTACTAAAACTACGCTGACATACATCGCACTCATAAGGTTTTTCACCAGTGTGCGCACGAATATGAGTTGTTAAATCGCCTTTTGCACTAAAACTACGTAGACATATATCACACTCATAAGGTTTTTCACCAGTGTGGGCACGAATATGAACAGTTAAATGGCTTTTATTACTAAAATTACGCTGACATACATCGCACTCATAAGGTTTTTCACCAGAGTGCGCACGAATATGAGTTGTTAAATTGCCCTTTTTATTGAAACTACGTTGACATATATCACACTTATAAGGTTTTTCACCAGAGTGTATTCGAATATGTGTTGATAAGTATCCCTTACTAGTAAAGCTGTGCTCACATTCATCACACTTGTATGGTTTTTCGCCGGAATGTACACGAATATGTGTTATTAAATCGCGCTTATCACTATAACTACGTTGACATAACTGACACTTAAAAGGTTTTTCACCAGTGTGTACACGCAAATGTCTGGTTAAATTATTGTTATCACGAAAACTACGTTGACATACCTCACACTTGAAAGGTTTCTCACCAGTGTGTATTCGAATATGCCTCACTAATCTACCCTTTACAGTAAAACTAGTATGACATACATCGCACTTATAAGGTTTTTCACCATTTTGTTTAGGAGTAGGATGTAACAATTCTTTTACAGAATTAAAGCTACACTGATCATATTTGTAAGGCTTTTTGAAGTAAGTGCCAGGTGCGGGCGTACATTTTTGAGTTATTCGATAAAATGTTGAGTCCGATTTGTTTTTTATTCTTTGCTCGGCTGTTTTTGCATCTCCTGGTTTTGTTCCTCGTGTTTCCAGTTTCGGGTTCTTCGCAAGGGTCGCTCCTGACAACATAATTTGGTAAACGCAATGTCTCACGATACTATCACAACAGAATCAAAGAAACGCTTGGAAAAGCATTTCATGAACTGCTGAATGGTGGGCATTCTGAGATGTACGTGGAGATTCTCGTGTTTATGTGTTTGTTGTGTTCTTGTTTTCCCTAATCAGTTCTTTAATTTTATAGTACATATAGTGCTTGAAGCACAGTCATTACGTTTATGGGGCATGCGGTGCGAAATTATTACACTAAACTTTCAAAATTGTAAAGGTATTAAAACAATTGTTGGTTTAGCAAAAAATTTCCTTTTAGGTAACCTAAACCACTCCCATAACCTCATAATCATAATCAGCCTATATTTTTCCCACTGCTGGGACACAGGCCTCCTTTTTTTGGATGGGAAATCATCAAATGACTTCTCCCGCTCTGGGTGGAGCGGGAGGGCGTGTCAGACTTTTACTGACTAAAACCCACCCGTGTTCCTTCAGTTGCCCATATGCCAGGGCCACGGTAACTCTTTCGAACGAATCTCGCGACCCTGGCAGGAGCACACAGGTCCCCTCTCGGTGTCATAATCCACCACGCGGGCCCTGTGCGGGTTGATAGATGTCTCTGTCTTCGAATTTTTGGTTCTAAGACATGCCGGTTTCCTCACGATGTTTTCTTTCACCGTCTTGAGAGCAGTGGTGGTGAAATTATTCCACCACGACTAATAATTAAAATTGATTACTACTACGCCGAAGAGGGACGCCCTAGGAAAACACACAGTGACCTTATTGGTGATGTTCTTCAGAAGGGTCAGGTGCGTAGTAGTGGTAACCGACGTGCGTGTATAACAAGATGTATCTTAAACGAGGCAAAAGGAGAGTGTAAGGATCGGTAGCAGGTGGCGTTCTGTAGTTTCTGCCTACCCCCCATGGGGAAAAGGCGTGATTTCATGTATGTATGATTACTACTGTTTCAATTGATTATTAATTTAACCACTTCCTATCAGGTGAATAATTGATCTGTTTGCATAGCTATACATTAACTTTTACTTACTTTCCGTGTCCCTGGTTTTTTGACTCTTTTTAGATACTTGTTGCTCTGCATCCACTTCAGTTTCAACTTCCATTAAAGGTAAATCATCTTCGAAATCTGATTCAGTATGGTGTGGTGGTATATCTGCCACATCTGGACACTTGGTGTGTAAATTATCCACCTCTGTAAGTAAACAAAAACAGTCCAATATTACTATTTTTAACACGCTTTTATTAGCTTCATTCGTATCCGAAATTTTGAACATGATTTTGACCCCCTTCAAAACGTCGGATTAAATCGAAATTTGGCTTAATTATCAAGGACCGATGACAATACAATAAATTTATAAAGAACGGTGGCGAACTCCCAAACAAATTTTTGTTGACATTTTTTTTTAGCGTCTGCCTATGAGAAATATGTAAAAGTATAGAGATTGAATTGCTGAACAGTTTTGTCTTCAGTTATACTTTTATAGGAAGTCAGGAATTTAAGACATTTCAGGTTGAAGTTTTAGAGGTTATGTCTCGTCAACAACAGACTTATCGAAAAAGATATATAATGTGCTATAAAAATATCTACCACGGCTGCAATGGGAGACAGTATTGTGTTTATAGATTACAATAGTAAAGATAAAATATTTTATCTTTATTTGTATATCTGTCAAAGATTTTTCCATACAAAAAAAAGTACGTATAAATTTGAATTGATTTAATAGTATAAAACCATCCCGTAGGCATAATAAGCTGTTGCCACTCCGCACCGAATTCAATTAAAAAACGCCGCCGCCGCGCCGGCGACGATCATGCATTGTTGCCATTCATATCAAACAATACCACCGCCCGTGCGCGGCGGCCGATCTGTCGTAAAAGCCCGCCCCGCGCGCCAACACCACCCCGTTCGCCACACGCGCCAGCCGACCGCCCGCGCCCGCTCGCCAGTCGTGAGTCGCCCCCCGCCCGCGCGGATGTTTGTTTTAGCGGTCAGCGACGGGAATTTATAAATGACATCTACGCGCCTATCTTTTTTAAATATGATTTTGAATCATCGTCATAAAAAGGTGGGTATGCGTCTTCATTCGACCAATAATTCTTTTTCCGTCGAAAGCACAGAAAGATGTGTACTCGTTGTTGACTTTGTGTGTTTCTTATATACAACATTATTTTTAGTATATGCGAAACCTGAATATTGTTTGTTCAGAATCAGTAACTGAATCGATTCCAATAATTTTTACACCATGTTATATTTTGTACCAAAAATATTTAATTACGCTTCCAAGTAGGACACCGAACGACAATACGTATCCGCAAACATCTGTGCGGGTCACGGCAGTTCATCGAGGCGTGGGCGCACAGCGAGACGGCGATGGTGGGTAACAACTCCCTCCCTCCCCTCAGTCACCCGAATGCCACCGATCGATGAGCACGTACGCGAGCGCGCGCCCGCCGCGGGCCCGAGTGTTTTGTTTCGATTTTAAAATTCATGTCTTTCTCGTACTCAAACGTCCATTACACGGAGATGGTACGTACACTAGCTGTTTGTGGTGATGACATATCCCTGGCAGTGCGTCAGAGCATAAAATAAAGTTTCGAACAGTTGCTTCAGTTTGTAAATAGTGATTACGCCAATTATTGTAGATAGTGATGATTAACATTTTTAAACACGCCAAGATAGTCAAGGGTAGAAATTTATTATTTGTTTACAGCCTGCTGTGGTTCAGTAATGCGATGTTTAACAATTTTCATCCATTTTGAACTTTAAGTTGTCGGCATAAGGTGCAACAAATGGTATTGATTACATTTTACCACTTACTACTGCATTTACGAATAAATTACATAATAATATCTACCTACACTTGACCATTCGACAGTCCAAAGCCTGCAAGTGTGATGGAAAATGTTTATCACCAACTAATACATAAACAATCACTGTGACAAATTATTATCAATGAGCGCAAGACGAGACAGGCGCCGCGCGCATGGATGGCGCGGGCGCCCTCCGCTAGGCTGCATATGTTTTTGCGTGGACAACCAGGTAAGTTATCAACCTTATAACTTTGTGATTATTAATGATACAGTTTTGAAAATTTTTTCATAGATTCTTTACATAAAAATACTAGACCCGTGTTTCGGGTTTCGCATAAACAAAAATTAATGTTGTATAGGTACGTGAGAATACGTTTTAATGAAAATGAACGTTCTGTCGATGCGCTGCTTGGATAGTAACAATAAACTTCGCTAAACGTAAAACATCTTCGTAACACTTCTCTCAATACGATAATTACCAAATTTTTATCTTTGAGCAAGCCGCGGGATAGAAATCATATAAATCTGCAAATACCGAACAATTCCACACTGTACTCGAACTACTAAACTAGCAAGGAAAACAAAATAATTTAAATGTGTGTAAACAACAACACAGCCGGTTTTATGTTTCTTAATTATTACTATGAAACTAACGAGTTGCATTACCTCTTTGCTGGGTTAATTCTCGTACACATTTCCCTTTAGATACACTTTTTAACAAACACACATTTTCAACACAAACCTCACAATCGAACAACATTTTGAAAAAAAAAAAACAAACAAAAAGCGTAGTACATCGAAAAACTAAAACAGTTCAAAAAAACTAGTTGAAATAAGCAACAAATCGACCTAAATATTAACGTTTGTAAATGAATTAATCACAACAAAACTCAGTCAAAATAAAAACATAAAACAGCGCGCTCCACATGAAAGAAGTCAAAATGGATCTGTTAGCGCCATCTATTTTTATTTTGTTAAACTATTACGCAAGATGTCAAGCTAGTTCCTTTTCCTGCCACCTATATCGTGCACCTCACAAACGAGTGTCGCCGTCTTTATCGCTCACTCGAGAAAGACATTATAACAGTTCAAATATGGATTCCGTTGTGATCGCATTCCCGCTGTGTTTTTTTTACCCGCTGTACTATTTTATCGCAGAACGATATAATATGAATATTATAAGTTCATAGCAGTCCCGCTGTTTCTTTAGTGGTGTTATTTGTGGCTTCGACGGTAAAACTGAAGTGCTGTGTTGTGCCTCTGGACTTTGCCGACACGTGGTGAGCCGAGCTCTGAAGACTCCGGAGCTCCCAGATTCAGCTGGCAGATCGAGCGGCTTCCCGAGGAGGTAGGTGCACGATTCCCTCACCCCTGGCCCTAGGCGAGACACTAGCGTTCATCAGTTTTTCGGTCCGCGTCGAAGGTACCTAATTCGCCTTCCGTCGGAGCCCCACCATTATTGTGGTCCTTCGAACCGTAATGATACAGTTTCCGCCCCTTTTAGGTCACCTAATAGGAGATTTAGTGTTAAAACCCGCCGTTTTTAGGTTTCGTTAGCCTAGAAAACGCACCTCCGCCATTACGCACGCCAGCGTACCGCGAAGGTATTTATTTCATTTTGTTACCGCTTAACACTAAATACTTATTTTCTCGCTGTCATACTAATATTTCATCTTATTATTCGCTGTAATATTCATATTCTCAGTGGTATTCGCGAAATAAGGTTCTATTTCGATAATTTTCGCTGAGATTTACCTTTTTAGATGTACCCACTTGTACTTTTATATTATTCGCAAACTCACAAATAAATTATTTTATATACTTTTAATTTAAAATTCTCATTTCATAATGAAGAAAGCTATTAAGTCTGGTAGTACGGAGTTTTCGTTGTTGGCGTTGGAAGCCAAACGGAATGCTTTATTCGAGTGTTTACAGTTTGCCTACGATTTATCTAAAGACATAGGCACGGGAGATGATGCGAAAGAGGCTTTTCTGGACGCTAGCTCAAACATTGACGCTATTCGTTCCGAATTTCATGAAGTTATGGATCAGTATAATAACTGTCTACTGACAGCTGATCCCACCGCGCGCGCTGATTACAAGGCGCTGGTTTCGTTTGAACAGTTATATAGTCGCTTAAAACGTTTGGTTGCTTCCAATACCAATGCAGACGTCATTCCGTCCATCTTAGAGAAAAAATCTTCTTTCATTAAGTTACCGCCGATTGAATTAATGAGTTTGAACGGTGACATTCGCTCATGGCCATTGTTTCACTCAAATTATAAATCCGCTGTTCATGATAATCCATCTCTCTCGGATCATCAAAAATTACATTATTTACAGGGCAAATTGACCGGTAAAGCGCTAGCCGCATGCGCATTGTACCTACCGCTGAGAATTACGAACTCATTTTCAATACGCTAGTGAATAGGTATGAAGACAAACGCACACTAGCGGCCACTTATTTAAAACAGATCATAGATTTTAAACCGTTAACTTCAGTTAATTCCGATAATTTGGACATCTTTAATGTGCCTTACAACATTTAAAAATTCCAGATTTATTGAATTTAATTTTCGTACAAATAGCTATTACCAAGTTAGACAGTGAAACTGTTCGTAACTTTGAAAACAGTCAGGATCAGTCTGATATTCCTTTATTTGATGATTTAGTCGATTTCGTTAATAAACAGAGTAAAATATTGTATCGCACTCACGCTTTAACAGCCGGCGCGCAAGTACATAATTCCGCAAAATCAGCTGATCGCTCCCGCAGTTCTAATGATAGTAAAAAACCGCAGTCCTCCCCGCGTTATAACGCGTATGTAAGCACGGTCGAATCTGATTCAACAGATAAATGTTTGTGTACTAATGTCACACATCAACACTTATTTAAATGTCCTGTACCCTAATTGCGAAACGCACAATTTCTCAGAATCTGAATGGGATTGAAGATTATTTCTAAACCATTGCGTCATTTGTTCGAATAAATTGTGGCTCAGCAACGTAAATAACGCAATGAATGTTGTTTAACTATGAATATTAAACCAATTCCTACTAATAAAAAGTTCGGCAATTACCCCTCTGATTTTCATAAATCAACTCCGTATGAACGCTTACAGGTTGTTAGGAAAATTAACGGTTGCGTTAATTGTTTAAGTATTAAACATAAAATATCGAGTTGTCAATCCGCATCTGGCTGTAGAACGTGTAAACAACGTCACCTTTCACTATTACATTTTACTCGGGATTCGAACCCACGGACCGCGGAAGCGGCGAGTTCAACTATACCTACGTCACAGCGCGAGGCGCCCGATCCGGTGACGTCAACGCAAGCGAACGCTGCTGTCGTCCCTTTCGCACCCGTGCCCGCGTCCGAGCCGGTGCGCTCCGCCACGCAGCCTGATGTAGCTTTGTGTTCGATGTCCGTTGACGCTCCGCGTTCTGTTTCCTCTAATGCCGCTTGCAGCGAGACGCCGCAATGTAATTCGCATACTACTGTTTTACTCGCGACTGCGCAAGTCGTGGCGTACGATAATACTGGACGTGAACATTTAATAAGAATTTTACTTGATTCCGCTTCGCAAAGTCACTTCATTACTAGGGAATGTTGTGAACGTTTACGTTTACGTCAAAACAATACACGGTCTACGACTGTAAGAGGTTTTGGAGGCACAGAGAGGACGTCGTTCGGGACAGTAAATTTACGTATATTTTCACGCTTTAATAAAAATATCCGATTTGATATTGACTCGTTAGTAGTTGATCAAATTACGGACAACTTACCTTCCGCTTTTGTTGATATTAGGGCCCTACCTTACTCGAATAAACTTCAGTTCGCTGATGATAGTTTCGCTATTCCAAGTAAAATTGATATTTTAATTGGAGCATCGCTGTTTCCGCATTTACTTTTGCCTGACGTGGTTCCTGGTGGCCCGTCAGTGCCCGCCGCTGTCAATACGGTGTTAGGCTACGTACTCATGGGGGTCGTACCTACACTCAGTAACCGCCCAGCATATGTCACATCGTGCTGCGCCATAGTCCCTTCGCCTATGGATAACAATTTGATTTCCCGCTTCTGGGAACTTGAAGAAGTTCCTGGCCCGCCCGTTCAGCATCCTGCTGATGCTGAATGTGAATATTTTTATCGTTCAACTACGCAACGGGACCCAGTTGCTGGTCGCTATACCGTGGGTCTACCGTTTGATAAGGATGTGTTCACACTGGGTGACTCATTAAATATCGCTCATAGACGTTTTTTATGCTTAGAGAGGAAGCTTGAAGCTTCACCTGAGCTACGCGCCGCTTATGACGAAGTTTTAAATGATTACCTTTCTAAAGGTTATATCTCGCCCGCCTCAGTTCTTCCGCATGAAACTGCAGATGTGTACCCTACTTATATAATCCCACATCATGGGGTTCTCCGCCCAGACAAGTCTTCGTCTAGGTTGCGTCCCGTGCTGGATGGCAGCTGCAAAACATCGTCCGGTGTTTCGTTAAACGATTTGCTGCACAGTGGGCCCAACCTACAGGGTAATTTATTCAAAATTATTTTAAATTTTCGTCTACACTCTGTAGCGATGACCGCTGATTATAAACAAATGTTTTTACAAATTATGATTCGCGAATCTGATCGACGTTATCAGAGAATTCTTTATCGTTTTAATCCTAACGACCCGCTTCGCTTATATGAATTTAGTAGAGTTTGTTTTGGCTTAAAGTCCAGTCCTTACCATGCTCTGCGCACTGTGCAGCAACTCATCGCTGACGATGGCGCTGAGCATCCCCGCGCTGCTGCCGTCACCTCCTCGTGCCTGTATATGGATGATGTTGCATTTTCTGTCAATACCGAAGACGAGGCGATGGACACCGCTAAAGATTTAATTGCTCTTTTTAAGGGCGCTCAATGGGACCTTGTGAAGTGGAACAGTAATTCAAAGTCTGTTCATAATGAGCTTCCCGCCTCTCATAAGGTGACGACTGAGGTTGAAATTGACAAAACCGCTGACCATAAAATCTTGGGTCTTCGCTGGTATACAACATTATTTTTAGTATATGCGAAACCTGAATATAGTTTGTTCAGAATCAGTAACTGAATCGATTCCAATAATTTTTACACCATGTTATATTTTGTCCCAAAAATATTTAATTACGCTTAAAAGTTAGTATCCGCAATCATCTGTTTGCACACGGGTCACGAGTTCACGACAGGTCATAGCGCGGGCTAGGCGGCGTGTACGCACTGCTGCGGGGCGCCTCAGTCGCCCGAATGCCATCGATCGATGCATACGTATCGCGAGCGCGCGACCGCCGTGAGCCCTGGCTAAAGTGTTTTGTTTAGATTTTAAAATTATCATGTCTCTCTCGTACTCAAACGTCCGTACACTCGCTGTTTGTGGTGGTGTGGCAGTGCGTCAGTGCTTATGAGAAAGACGGGCCCTTTTTTAACAGTTGCTTCAGTTTGTTTGAGTGAATAGTGATTACGCCAATTATTGTAGATAGTGATGATTAACATTTTTAAACACGCAAAAATAGTCAAGGGTACAAATTTATTATTTGTTTACAGCCTGCTGTGGTTCAGTAATGCGATGTTTAACAATTTTCATCCATTTTGAACTTTAAGTTGTTGACATAAGGTGCAACAAATGGCATTGATTACATTTTACCACTTACTACTGCATTTACGAATAAATTACATAATAATATCTACCTACATTTGACCATTACGACAGTCCAAAGCCTGCAAGCGTGATGGAAAATGTTTATCACCAACTAATACATAAACAATCACTGTGGCAAATTATTATCAATGAGTGAGAGTGAGAGCCGCGCGCGCGGCTGGCGTGGTGCCCTCCGGTAGGCTGCATATGTTTTTGCGAGGACAATCAGGTACCGTAACAAGCTTATAACTTTGTGATTATTAATGATACAGTTTTGAAATTTTTTTCATAGATTCTTTACATAAAAATACTAGACCCGTGTTTCGGGTTTTGCATAAACAAAAACTAATGATGTATAGACCAAAATATTTTCTATTTTAAAATCAACCCGCCAAGTTCGAATATCGCGTGCACTAAGCGCACCATACTGTCAACCGTCGCGAGACCGTGGGATATCATGGGATTCGTCGCTCCTTCTATTTTAGTAGCTAAACTTCTTGTTAAGCAGTTGTGGCAGTTGAAGGTGGATTGGGACGCCTCTGCTCCTACTCATATTGTCAAGGCTTGGCAACAATTTACTTCAGAGTTACCAGCCCTCAACGAAATTAAAATACCGCGTTGTTTAGAAGTGAGGAACGACTGAGAATTGACTTTGGTCGGGTTCGCTGACGCCAGTGGCGAAGCTTATGGTGGCGTAGTATACCTACACGTTGGCTCTGCCTCCGGCAATATTGTCCGCTTTTTTATGTTCCAAGTCAAAGATCGCGCCTTCTTCGCCCATTACGATTGCTCGTATGGAACTTTGTGCAGCGCTTTTGCTGTCAAAATTGCTTCGGACTGTTCTTGAGACTTATGACAACCGTTTTGCAATTAAAATTTACGCCTTTACCGATTCAAAAGTCGCACTCTATTGGATTAAAGGTTCACCGCATCGTTGGCAAACGTTCGTTGCCAATCGAGTTATTAAAATTACTTATAATATTTCCGCAGATAACTTTTATCACGTTGCAGGGGTTGAGAACCCGGCAGACTGTCTGTCACGTGGTGTCTCTCCTGCTAAGTTAAAAGACCACCCTCTGTGGTCCCAAGGGCCCCCCTGGCTAACGTTACATCCGTCGCAGTGGCCTATTACTGAAAGTACGGAACCGCTCACGTTGGACGAGATACCTGAACAAAAGAAACTCGTTCACGCTGTTTTAATTCCCGCTAACGCTTCTTATGTTTATGATACTCTTTGCCGCCTTTCGTTATGGAGTAAAATACTCCGTACGATTGTTTACATTTATAGATTCGCTAATTTGTTACCACGTCGCGATTCCGTACATATAAGCGCAGCTGATTTGAGCTTTGCAGAAAACAAATTGCTGAAACTTATCCAAAATAAACGTAAAAAAACCCGAGAGAAATGGAATACTCCGTCTGTGCCAATCAAGCCTGGCACGGTTGTTGTTATTATAACTGACAATTCACCTCCTTTATCGTGGCCATTAGCGATAGTAGAGAAGATTCTTCCTTCTAACGATGGTATAACGCGTGTAGTTTCTGTAAGAACAGCTAAAGGTACATACATGCGTCCGGTCGTACGTTTGTGCCCATTACCTACGCAATAAGATTGTTATTTTTTTTTAGTTACCACAGTAGTTTAAGTGCTAGCGGTTAGTTACTTTAAGATTGTCGCAGTTTATCTTATATAAATCGCAGTTTCAATATTATATTTTCGCAGTTCTTTATTACACTTTATGATTGGGTTTAAAGGTGACCCTTTAAAAGGGGGAGGAAATGTTAGCGCCATCTATTTTTATTTTGTTAAACTATTACGCAAGATGTCAAGCTAGTTCCTTTTCCTGCCACCTATATCGTGCACCTCACAAACGAGTGTCGCCGTCTTTATCGCTCACTCGAGAAAGACATTATAACAGTTCAAATATGGATTCCGTTGTGATCGCATTCCCGCTGTGTTTTTTTTACCCGCTGTACTATTTTATCGCAGAACGATATAATATGAATATTATAAGTTCATAGCAGTCCCGCTGTTTCTTTAGTGGTGTATTCTGTGGCTTCGACGGTAGAACTGAAGTGCTGTGTAGTGCCTCTGGACTTTGTCGACATGTGGTGGGCCGAATTGTGAGGACTCCGGAGCAGATCTGCTGGTAGATCGAGCGGCTTCACGAGGAGGTAAGGTGCACGATTCCCTCACTTCCTATCCCTAGGCGAGACACTTGCGTGCATCAGTTTTTTTCTGTCCGCGTCGAAGGTACCTAATTTCGCCTTCCGTTGGAGCCCCACCAGGATCCTTTCGTAAGCATACAATTTCGAAATTTTGGTAACTAAAACGTTGACAAATAAAATTGTATCATTGCGAATCGGAATTTTCTTGAGGCTACGTACATATTCAACTTGATCGCATAATACTCACAGCGCGCCAATAATGGCGCAGGGACGCCTGTGATTGGTTAGCCTGCGGCAGGAGTTCGCTTTAAGTGCGTAATGTATAAACACGAAAATGTAGAAGAAATTACCACTACATGCGTACATTTATGAATGAATTGTAGACACTTTCGATCGCTGCCTGCTTGCGTCGCGATCTGTGAACGAGTTGCCGTAGTAAATTAATAGAACGGTATGAACGTTGCTACTAATTTATATTAGACGTTTAAACTTTTTGAATAATTTTATTACTTAGCATATTTTTTTAATTCTTGAAATATTAGTAACTAGTCCAGATTTAGGTCTAGGGTCTGCAGTGTCTTTTTGCCTATACGGACCGCACGCCACTGATGACTGTACGCTACGCACTCTTCGCGCTCTACCCCAAAAACGGTTGATCGTACGAAAAAAGAGTTCAAACAAAAGTTATAGAGAATGTTATACTCTACAACTTTTATGATAGGTGCAAATCTCATTTAAGCAATAAAAACCGAGATATTCGCTAAAAACCGATTTTTATGGCCTTTGACCTTCAATATCTTAAGACGCGGACACGATAGCATTTGTGACTTTTGAGACAACACTTAGAACGACAAAACAAAGAATTATACCAATTTACAGCTTATTATCTTTCACTCCGAGGTGAAACCCCTAATATGACTGGGCTATATAGCCATCTTACGGTCGGAGTGTGTATTTTAATAATGTGACACCGCGGACTGGTGGTGTACATAATACACACCTTTGATCCTATGGGCGATACATTATATGGCTCTGCGGGTGAATCTATCTTGTCTAAACTTCTCATGCTCCCTAGTTGTCCCTGCTTGCGGTAGTGGCGGGGCACCAAAAAAGGGAGGGAGGGGTAGTAGCTTTGAGATTTCTTTGGCGTCTATCTTACGCCTGCGGAATTGCCAAATGGAAAAGGTCATACGATCGATGACTATCTCATATTAAGTCGGTGTCACACTCATTTGTAATAAACCAATTACAGTCAATTTTGAATTTTCAAAGGGGTCACTCAGTGAGAAACATGTAGCTAGTCGCCCCCTTTCAAAGCATAGTAGGTACCTATGGAGAAGAACGGACAAGAAACTTAATAGACACTTTTTTTACATAAACTTGTTGTTGGGTGTCGAAATTATCAAAAAGAGAACGCCATCTATTATCGAATAGCGGGATTAAACAATAAACAGTTGTCTCTAGTAAAATCTGGAAGCTTTTACGCTACCTGTGAACTGTGGCAAAGTGTCGCGATTGTTCCCGAATGTTCTGCTCGGCTTATATATAGCGGATTGTTGGGCTAACAGTTCAGTTCTATCATCAATGCGATCGAATGCGATTCAAGTGATACAGTACAAGCGCGAGACAACTGATTCTGTTTGATGTTTCTATAACTGCGGTGTTTGTGATTGGATGATTGGACTGTTTTTGTGTATTTTGGTAAACTCGGTTTCAATTAATTTATAGCGAACCCAAGCTCGTAGCAATAGCTTCGTTGGAGAAACAGAAGAATCCTGATTGATACTGAAGTTATTTTTAAACTTCTTATCTCACGTTACTATCACAGCAGAGACAAGGTGGAGTTTCTTGCCAGCTCTTCTCTATAGGACGTTTCATAAGTGCCCATGAAGGTTTATATGAAATAAAAATATTTTGATTGATATTGATTTTAAAGAAACGCTTGGAAGGGCGTTTCATGAACTATTGAATGGTAGACATTCTGACATCTAGGTGGAGATTCATGTGAATAAAGTTAATTTCCCTGGTCACTTCTTTAATTTTATAGTACACTAGCTTTTGCCAGCGGCTTCGCCCGCGTGGAGGTCGGAAAATATCCCGCGGGAACGTACTACCGGGATAAAAACTAGCCTATGTGTTAATCCAGGTTATAAACTGTGTTCCAAATGTCATCCAACTCCGTTCATTCGGTTTTGCGTGAAAGAGTAACAAACATCCACATATCCATACATACAAACTTTCGCATTTATAAAATTAGTAGGATATGGTGCTTGGGGCAGTCATTCCGTTTATGGGACATGCGGTGCGAAAATTGTTACACTAAACATGCGTTGGAAGATCCCGGTCACTTTTTTTTTGTAGCCAAGTAAACAGCTGTATCATGTACAGATTTAATTTAAGATTTACTTTTGCGAATAAATTAAAAAAAGCACAGAAACAAACGCACAGAGCATGATAGCTGTTAAGGGGTCTGAAAGGCTAGCAGATGACCCTTTCAGGCGACCATTTCAATTTGGCAAACGATGCACCAAATACCCTGCATAATTGTCATTTGTCAGTGTCGCAACATGTATTTATAGTCTTTGGTCAAGTCATTAGTCCTGACAATTACAAGCAATGACAATATTGTCAGAAAAAAAGAACGGGGCTTTGGGATACATTGTATGTGAAAGAAAGAAAAAAAAAAGTATTTATTGGGACACGCACAGAAACAAACAATGCAACATTTTAAGTGTCTATTTATTGTATCTACTATTAATGTGGCAAATATTTTGCCAACGCTCGCGAAAAGGTTAAGGTTTTTCACGAGTGTGTACACGAATATGCTTAGAAAAACAACTTTTATCACGAAAACTACGTTGACATACCTCACACTTATAAGGTTTTTCACCAGAGTGTATTCGAATATGCCTTACTAAACTACTCCTTAAACCAAAACTACGTTGACATACATCGCACTCATAAAGTTTTTCACCAGTGTGCGCACGAATATGATTTGTTAAATTGTGCTTTTCACCAAAACTACGCTGACATACATAGCACTTATAAGGTTTTTCACCAGTGTGGGCACGAAAATGAGCAGTTAAATTGCTTTTTTTACTAAAACTACGCTGACATACATCGCACTCATAAGGTTTTTCACCAGTGTGCGCACGAATATGAGTTGTTAAATTGCCCTTTGTACTAAAACTACGTTGACATATATCACACTTATAAGGTTTTTCACCAGTGTGGGCACGAATATGAACAGTTAAATTGCTTTTATTACTAAAACTACGCTGACATACATCGCATTCATGTTTTTCACCAGTGTGCGCACGAATATGAGTTGTTAAATCGCCCTTTGTACTAAAACGACGTTGACATATATCACACTTATAAGGTTTTTCACCAGAGTGTATTCGAATATGTCTTGATAAGTAACCTTTACTAGTAAAGCTGTGCTCACATTCATCACACTTGTATGGTTTTTCGCCGGAATGTACACGGATATGTGTTATTAAATCGCGCTTATCACTATAACTACGTTGACATAACTGACACTTAAAAGGTTTTTCACCAGAGTGTATTCGAATATGCCTCACTAAACTACCCTTTACAGTAAAACTAGTATGACATACATCGCACTTATAAGGTTTTTCACCAGTGTGGGCACGAAAATGAGCAGTTAAATTGATTTTTTTACTAAAACTACGCTGACATACATCGCACTCATAAGGTTTTTCACCAGTGTGCGCACGAATATGAGTTGTTAAATTGCCCCTTATACTAAAACTACGTTGACATATATCACACTTATAAGGTTTTTCACCAGAGTGTATTCGAATATGCCTCACTAAACTACCCTTTACAGTAAAACTAGTATGACATACATCGCACTTATAAGGTTTTTCACCAGTTTGTTTAGGAGTAGGATGTAACAATTCTTTCACAGAATTAAAGCTACACTGATCATATTTGTAAAGCTTTTTGAAGTAAGTGCCAGGTGCGGACGTACATTTTTGAGTTATTCGATAAAATATCGAGTCTGATTTGTTTTTTATTCTGTGCTCGGCTGTTTTTGCATCTCCTAGTTTTGTTCCTCGTGTTTCTAGTCTCGGGTTCTTCGTTAGGGTCGCTCCTGACAACATAATTTGGTAAACGCAATGTCTCACGATACTATCACAGCAGAATCAAAGAAACGCTTGGAAAAGCATTTCATGAACTGCTGAATGGTGGGCATTCTGAGATGTACGTGGAGATTCTTGTGTTCATGTGTTTGTTGTGTTCTTGTTTTTTCTAATCAGTTCTTTAATTTTATAGTACATATAGTGCTTGAAGCACAGTGCGAAATTGTTACACTAAACTTTCAAAATTGTAAAGGTATTAAAACAATTGTTGGTTTAAGAAAAAATTACCTTTTAGGTAACCTAAACCACTCCCATAACCTCATAATCATAATCAGCCTATATTTTTCCCACTGCTGGGACACAGGCTTCCTTTTTTTGGATGGGAAATCATCAAATGACTTCTCCCGCTCTGGGTGGAGCGGGAGCGCGTGTCAGACTTTTACTGACTAAAACCCACCCGTGTTCCTTCAGTTGCCCATATGCCAGGGCCACGGTAACTCTTTCGAACGAATCTTGCGACCCTGGCAGGAGCACACAGGTCTCCTCTCGGTGTCATAATCCACCACGCGGGCCCTGTGCGGGTTGATAGATGTCTCTGTCTTCGAATTTTTGGTTCTAAGACATGCCGGTTTCCTCACAATGTTTTCTTTCACCGTCTTGAGAGCAGTGGTGGTGAAATTATTCCACCACGATTAATAATTAAAATTGATTACTACTACGCCGAAGAGGGACGCCCTAGGAGAACACACAGTGACCTTATTGATGTTCTTCAGAAGGGTCAGGTGCGTAGTAGTGGTAACCGACGTGCGTGTATAACAAGATGTATGATCTTAAACGAGGCAAAAGGAGAGTGTAAGGATCGGTAGCAGGTGGCGTTCTGTAGTTTCTGCCAACCCCCCATGGGGAAAAGGCGTGATTTCATGTATGTATGATTACTACTGTTTCGATTGATTTTTAATTTAACCACTTCCTATCAGATGAATAATTGATCTGTTTGCATAGCTATACATTAACTTTTACTTACTTTCCGTGTCCCTGGTTTTTTGACTCTTCTTAGATACTTGTTGCTCTGCATCCACTTCAGTTTCAACTTCCATTAAAGGTAAATCATCTTCGAAATCTGATTCAGTATGGTGTGGTGGTATATCTGCCACATCTGGACACTTGGTGTGTAAATTATCCACCTCTGTAAGTAAACAAAAACAGTCCAATATTACTATTTTTAACACGCTTTTATTAGCTTCATTCGTATCCGAAATTTTGAACATGATTTTGACCCCCTTCAAAACGTCGGATTAAATCGAAATTTGGCTTAATTATCAAGGACCGATGACAATACAATAAATTTATAAAGAACGGTGGCGAACTCCCAAACAAATTTTTGTTGACATTTTTTTTTAGCCTCTGCCTATGAGAAATATGTAAAAGTATAGAGATTGAATTGCTGAACAGTTTTGTCTTCAGTTATACTTTTATAGGAAGTCAGGAATTTAAGACATTTCAGGTTGAAGTTTTAGAGGTTATGTCTCGTCAACAACAGACTTATCGAAAAAGATATATAATGTGCTATAAAAATATCTACCACGGCTGCAATGGGAGACAGTATTGTGTTATAGATTACAATAGTAAAGATAAAATAATTTATCTTTATTTGTATATTTGTCAAAGATTTTTTCATACAAAAAAAGTACGTATAAATTTGAATTGATTTAATAGTATAAAACCATCCCGTAGGCATAATAAGCTGTTCCCACTCCGCACCGAATTCAATTAAAAAACGCCGCCGCCGCGCCGGCGACGATCATGCATTGTTGCCATTCATATCAAACAATACCATCGCCCGTGCGCGGCGGCCGATCTATCGTAAAAGCCCGCCCCGCGCGCCAACACCACCCCGTTCGCCACACGCGCCAGCCGACCGCCCGCGCCCGCTCGCCAGTCGTGAGTCGCCCCCCGCCCGCGCGGATGTTTGTTTTAGCGGTCAGCGACGGGAATTTATAAATGACATCTACGCGCCTATCTTTTTTAAATATGATTTTGAATCATCGTCATAAAAAGGTGGGCATGCGTCTTCATTCGGCCAATAATTCTTTTTCCGTTGAAAGCACAGAAAGATGTGTACTCGTTGTTGACTTTGTGTGTTTCTTATATACAACATTATTTTTAGTATATGCGAAACCTGAATATTGTTTGTTCAGAATCAGTAACTGAATCGATTCCAATAATTTTTACACCATGTTATATTTTGTACCAAAAATATTTAATTACGCTTCCAAGTAGGACACCGAACGACAATACGTATCCGCAAACATCTGTGCGGGTCACGGCAGTTCATCGAGGCGTGGGCGCACAGCGAGACGGCGATGGTGGGTAACAACTCCCTCCCTCCCCTCAGTCACCCGAATGCCACCGATCGATGAGCACGTACGCGAGCGCGCGCCCGCCGCGGGCCCGAGTGTTTTGTTTCGATTTTAAAATTGTCATGTCTTTCTCGTACTCAAACGTCCATTACACGGAGATGGTACGTACACTAGCTGTTTGTGGTGATAACATATCCCTGGCAGTGCGTCAGTGCATAAAATAAAGTTTCGTACAGTTGCTTCAGTTTGTAAATAGTGATTATGCCAATTATTGTAGATAGTGATGATTAACATTTTTAAACACGCCAAGGTAGTCAAGGGTAGAAATTTATTATTTGTTTACAGCCTGCTGTGGTTCAGTAATGCGATGTTTAACAATTTTCATCCATTTTGAACTTTAAGTTGTCGGCATAAGGTGAAACAAATGGTATTGATTACATTTTACCACTTACTACTGCATTTACGAATAAAGTACATAATAATATCTACCTACACTTGACCATTACGACAGTCCAAAGCCTGCAAGTGCGATGGAAAATGTTTATCACCAACTAATACATAAACAATCACTGTGGCAAATTATTATCAATGAGCGCAAGACGAGACAGGCGCCGCGCGCATGGATGGCGTGGGCGCCCTCCGCTAGGCTGCATATGTTTTTGCGTGGACAACCAGGTAAGTTATCAACCTTATAACTTTGTGATTATTAATGAAAGTTTTGAAAATTTTTTCATAGATTCTTTACATAAAAATACTAGACCCGTGTTTCGGGTTTCGCATAAACAAAAATTAATGTTGTATAGGTACGTGAGAATACGTTTTAATGAAAATGAACGTTCTGTCGATGCGCTGCTTGGATAGTAACAATAAACTTCGCTAAACGTAAAACATCTTCGTAACACTTCTCTCAATACGATAATTACCAAATTTTTATCTTTGAGCAAGCCGCGGGATGGAAATCATATAAATCTGCAAATACCGAACAATTCCACACTGTACTCGAACTGCTAAACTAGCAAGGAAAACAAAATAATTTAAATGTGTGTAAACAACAACACAGCCGGTTTTATGTTTCTTAATTATTACTATGAAACTTACGAGTTGCATTACCTCTTTGCTGGGTTAATTTTCGTACACATTTCCCTTTAGATACACTTTTTAACAAACACACATTTTCAACACAAACCTCACAATCGAACAACATTTTGAAAAAAAAAACAAACAAAAAGCGTAGTACATCGAAAAACTAAAACAGTTAAAAAAAACTAGTTGAAATAAGCAACAAATCGACCTAAATATTAACGTTTGTAAATGAATTAATCACAACAAAACTCAGTCAAAATAAAAACATAAAACAGCGCGCTCCACATGAAAGAAGTCAAAATGGATCTGTTAGCGCCATCTTTTTTTATTTTGTTAAACTATTACGCAAGATGTCAAGCTAGTTCCTTTTCCTGTCACCTATATCGTGCACCTCACAAACGAGTGTCGCCGTCTTTATCGCTCACTCGAGAAAGACATTATAACAGTTCAAATATGGATTCCGTTGTGATCGCATTCCCGCTGTGTTTTTTTTACCCGCTGTACTATTTTATCGCAGAACGATATAATATGAATATTATAAGTTCATAGCAGTCCCGCTGTTTCTTTAGTGGTGTATTCTGTGGCTTCGACGGTAGAACTGAAGTGCTGTGTAGTGCCTCTGGACTTTGTCGACATGTGGTGGGCCGAATTGTGAGGACTCCGGAGCAGAGCTGCTGGTAGATCGAGCGGCTTCACTAGGAGGTAAGGTGCACGATTCCCTCACTTCCTGTCCCTAGGCGAGACACTTGCGTACATCAGTTTTTTTCTGTCCGCGTCGAAGGTACCTAATTTCGCCTTCCGTTGGAGCCCCACCAGGATCCTTTCGTAAACATACAATTTCGAAATTTTGGTAACTAAAACGTTGACAAATAAAATTGTATCATTGCGAATCGGAATTTTCTTGAGGCTACGTACATATTCAACTTGATCGCATAATACTCACAGCGCGCCAATAATGGCGCAGGGACGCCTGTGATTGGTTAGCCTGCGGCAGGAGTTCGCTTTATGTGCGTAATGTATAAACACGAAAATGTAGAAGAAATTACCACTACATGCGTACATTTATGAATGAATTGTAGACACTTTCGATCGCTGCCTGCTTGCGTCGCGATCTGTGAACGAGTTGCCGTAGTAAATTAATAGAACGGTATGAACGTTGCTACTAATTTATATTAGACGTTTAAACTTTTTGAATAATTTTATTACTTAGCATATTTTTTTAAGTCCAGATCTAGGTCTAGGGTCTGCAGTGTCTTTTTGCCTATACGGACCGCACGCCACTGATGACTGTACGCTACGCACTCTTCGCGCTCTACCCCAAAAACGGTTGATCGTACGAAAAAAGAGTTCAAACAAAAGTTATAGAGAATTTTATATTATACTCTACAACTTTTATGATAGGTGCAAATCTCATTTAAGCAATAATGTTATAGGTTTAAGGTTCAAATTTGCTTGTGGGGAGTTCTGGGTAATAGAAATACGTGGTTTCTTTATGCTGATTTATTTGCGACTAATCTGTAAACGATAGTTCTTATTGCTATTAGGGCGACGCACACATGCATTCGTACTTACTTAACTCTTTCACACATACATACGATTCTATCTCAACATACCGCCCACCAAAGGGTCTATTTACCCTTTCACAATAGATAGTATAGATAAAAAATCAAATGGTAATTACAATTACTCGTACAACAAAATATAGGTAGGTTAATTTAACAGTTACATTACATAATTAGTTTACATACAAAATCAAGGTTCAATTTCTATTGGTAAATAACATAACTTATTAAATGACCTTTGCACTACACTATCACCACTTTTCACAGAGTATACCCGTGTGACACCGTCAGCTCCCGGGTGTTTCTTAACAATACGTCCCATCATCCATTTACCCGGAGGTAAATTATCTGACTTTATTAGAACAATGTGTCCTAGGTCAAGCTCTTTGACCTTGTGATGCCATTTCGAACGTTGTTGCATTCGTGACAGGTACTCTTGTTGCCATCTGTGCCAGAAGTCAGTCAATAACCTTTGCTGATGCTGCCATCTTGATAAATGACTCATCGGAACATCTCGGAGGTCTGGTGTCGGCACAGTGATGGGTGTTTCACCGATAAGGAAATGACCAGGGGTCAGTGGTTGCAAGTGGTCTCTGTCCGTGTCATCTATTATAGTTAGCGGCCGTGAATTTAGGCAAGCCTCAATTTGACATAACAACGTACTCATCTCTTCGTAGGTCATATGGTTGGTCATGATCCGTTTTAGGTGATGTTTCATCGCTTTCACACCAGCTTCCCAAAGTCCGCCCATGTGAGGGCTATAGGCTGGGATAAAATGCCACGTTGTTCCGTCTACTGCTAACTTTTCAGCGATTGGACCCTCGAATTGTAATTTGGCTTCAGTCCAATCTGCGACCAGTTGTCTGTTTGCACCGACGAAGTTGCGTCCTTGGTCGCTCCATATCTGAGCGCATCTTCCACGTCTTGCTACAAACCTTCGGAAAGCTGCGATGAAGGCATCTGACGTGAGATCTCCCACCAATTCCAAGTGAATCGCCTTTGTCGACATACAGACAAAGACAGCGATGTATGCCTTGTGTGTTTTTGCCCCCCTGCCTCTCGACATCAAGACCTGATATGGGCCAGCAAAGTCAATACCTGCGTTCCAGAAAGGCTTCGCAGGTGTAACTCGAATTCTAGGTAAGTCTCCCATTTGCTGTGACTTAGCCGTAGCATTTAATTTCGCACAAATTAGACATTTCCTGATCTTCGCTTTCACTAATGTCCTTGCTTTCAGGATCCAGTATCTAGTTCGTAGAAAGCAGAGCATTACTTGAACTCCACCGTGCAGCGTTTGACGGTGAGCATCGGTGACGAGGAGAGTGGTAAGATTGTTGTCGCGATCAATAATAATCGGGTGTTTGCCATCTTCATTTAGGTCAGAGTGACGCAGTCTTCCGCCCACCCTGAGGAGGCCATTATCATCAAGGTAAGGTTTTAAATTATTTAGTTTACTCTTTCTTTTAATTTGTAATTTTGATTTCAGGTGCTGTATTTCTTCTTCAAAGTCATTCTTCTGGGCTATTCTTAAGCAAGTTTTCAACGCATCATCTAATTCCTCCGTGTTCACAGGTAAGTCTTTGTTTTCTAATTTTCTTCCCCTTAAGAATCTTTTGCAGTACACTATAACCTTAAGTAGCTCTTGTAATGTATCACAATCTTGAAATTTTGTAGTTATACTTTTCTCATTGTCGATTGTTAGGTTAACTTGTATTGTTTCTTTTCTTTCTAGGTCTGTCATCATCGCGTTTGGTCTATTGTATTGGATTTCTCCTTCTCTTAGCCAATCTGGGCCCCTCCACCATAGTTCGTCGTCTTTTAGGTCAAGCAAGGATGTTCCACGTGAAGCAGTATCAGCTGGGTTTTCTGGTGATTTGACATGATACCAATTATGATTTCCGATATTGTCCAGTATTTCAATTACTCTGTTTCTAACGTACGTGTTCCATCTAGCAGGATCACCGAATAGCCTGGAAAGTACAATAGTAGAATCAGTCCATGCGAATATCTGACAGGTTGGTATATTCATAGCTTCCTTTATCTGCTTCAAGAGTCCAGCAAGCAGTACAGCTCCACTCAGCTCTAGACGAGGTAAGGATTGGGGTTTAGTCGGTGCTACCTTCGTTTTAGCAGCGATGATTGAGGTCTTTACGGTACCCATGGATGTCCGTACTCTTAGATAGGCTACTGCAGCGTAAGCTTTCGTGGACGCATCACAGAAGCCGTGGACACTGGTGTTAGACCTGTTAGTTTCAGTAGTGTGTAGCCATCTGTCTATCTCTATACAGGGTAAGTATAGATGAAATGATTCTCGTAAATTATTCCACTCTGTGGCTATGGTTTCCTCTACTTCTTCATCCCATGGTATTCCTTGGAGCCATAATCTTTGAATCAGAAGTTTTGCCGGCAGAATAGATGGAGCCAGCCAGCCTAGTGGATCAAATAATCTTTGTAGTTCGGCCAAAATCGTTCTCTTCGTAGTGGGGTTTGACGTACCAGGTAAGTTTGGGCTGTATTGAAAACGATCATTACCCATGTTCCAGTGTAATCCTAAAGCTCGTGTTATACCATCTAAGGTTAGGTTCAATTTTTCATGAGAGCTTCTTTCGGATTCTTTGAATTCTTTCAGAAAATCAGCGTCATTGGAACACCACTTCTTTAATTGGAACCCGCCTTTCTTGAGTATGGCGTCTATTTCCTTGGCCACCTTCAATGCGTCTGTTACATTGTCTTTACCCGACATCATGTCATCCATGAAGTAATCGCGTCTTATTATTTCCGCAGCTTCAGGATAGTTTCGTCCTTCATCTTTGGCTACTTGATGCAAAGTCCTTACTGCCAAGTAAGGAGCAGAAGCAGTTCCGAACGTGACTCGGGTAAGACGGTAGTCTTTGACAGGTTCTTGATCATCCTTTCTCCACAGTATTCGTTGCAGATCTCGGTCTTCTTCTTTAACAAGGATTTGCAGGTACATTTTTTGAATATCGGCCACGAAACAAACTTTCTTCATCCGCCATCGCATGACTCATCAGACTTCTCATGTCATCTTGTAACTGTGGTCCAACCATCAGTTCATCATTGAGTGATACATTGTTGGTTCCCTTTTGAGATGCGTTAAAAACAGTTCTTAACTTGGTTGTCTCCTTTTCTTCTTTAATTACAGCGTGATGAGGTAAATACACAGAAGGATTCGTTATTTCTTGTTCTGGTACTTCTTCCATGTAATTTGATTCATATTCTTTCATGACTGAAACATAGTCGTTTTTGAGTTTTAGGTTATTTTTGAATCTTTGTTCCAATTGATATAATCTCTTTAACGCTATTGCTCTTGTATTTCCTTCTTTAGATAGTAGCATGTTTGATTTCTTTGGTAAGGTTACTGTATACCGTCCCTCTTTATTTCTCGTGGTTGTGGTCTCATAGATTTCCTCGCACCTTCGTTCTTCAGCAGTGGGTTGTTTTTGGTCATATGGGTCTTGTTCCCACATTCGTTTCAGCATATCATTCATATCAAGATTGAGGTGCATGACGATAATCTCCCTTTCTGGTAAGTTGTGTTCCACGTTCCCAAATAGAATCCAACCCAGGGTGGTGTTTTGAGCGCATTGTGTTCCTGGGGGACCTTTGATAACTTCACCCTTCATGATTTGGGCACATACGTCAACACCCAGTAATAAATCTACTCGTCCTGATTTACTGAAGCTTGGATCCGCCAGAGCGAGTCCTTGCAGGTGCGGCCAGGTGTTGGTGGAGATGGTTCGTGACGGTAATTCGGTAGTGAGTCGCGTAGACATGATGTATGTTTTGACCTTAAGGTTGAAGCAAGCGTCGTGCCTGGATAGTAGTTCGATTTCTGCAGCATGTTTGACGTTTGTTTTGATTGAGCCGACGCCAGTGATGGTGCCGTTGACAGGCGATCTCTTCACTCGTAAAATCTGGGCCGCTCTTTCGCTCATGAACGTTGCTTGAGAGCCGTGGTCAATCAAAGCACGGAGCACTGTCACTTGTCCCGATTCAGGTTTTCTTACTGGTACAAGGGCTGTGGCCAGTAATGCGGTGGACAAACTAGCAGCGACATGCGATGAAAGTGTAACGTTGGTTTCGGCTGGTCTTGCAGAATCTTGATTGGTTTCAACCTTGTCTTGTTGGTTCTTGTTGTCTGGTTGATTTGGTGACGTCACCGGCGTGGATTGATGCGTGAGCGTGTGATGACGTTTGTGACATTTTCGGCAGGACATCTTCAGGCGACATTTATAAGCGGAGTGTCCCGGGGCCAGACAATTGTAGCATAGTTTGTGTTCTTTTACGTACTCACACCTCTCTACTGGATTCAGTTTTATGAACTCTTCACAATGGCATAATGTGTGATCCTTTTCGCACATAGCGCAGCATCTCGGTTTTGATGAGGTAGTACTTGACGTGGACACGTGAACAGCGTATTCTTTTCCTCTAGGTGTTGGCTTTTCTTTAGTCGAAGGCGTGATAAGCTCGAGCGTGCGGAACTTTGAATGTAGGAACTTGCTCAATGCATCCCATTTAGGTAACACGTCGTCAGTGTCATCGTACGCCACTTCTTCCCATTCACGATGCGTCTCTGGGTCCAATTTATGAACGACTAAGAATACAATGAGTGAGTGGGTGAGAGGATCCCATGAGCTGGTTGACAGTTTCAGGTTCATCAGTGCGTTCAGACATTCAGTAGTCGTATCCAATATCGATTTGATGTTACTTGCTGTTTGTGACGTTATCTTCTTTTGTGTAAACAATCTTTTCAATATGGAGTTGGCAATAATGCGTTTGTTACCAAAACGGGCCTTAAGCATACTAAACGCGTCGTCGTAGTTAACCTCTGTAACTTGCACGTGCTTCAATAGCGACAGAGCTTCTCCCGTTAGACTGCTTTTTAAATAATGCAACTTTTGTACTTTACTCAATGTTGGATTATCGTGCACTAATGATATATATAGATCTTGATAAGCGGGCCACTCATCGTAAATACCTGAGAAAGTTGGTAGTTGAATCCTCGGTAATTTGACTTGTACTTCCATAAAACCACTGTTGTTATGGTCAGCTTGCATAAAAACCGGCGACGACTTGTTGTATGAACTCAATAAATCACTAAGATCGGCTAGTAAACAAGTATATAAGTCTTCCTGCACAAAGTAATCTTCATTAACAAAATATGGAATGTCTTGTCGATTTGCTTTAGGAACGCATTTCACTAGTTCTAGATGTGCACTTTTATACGTAGACCAATATTCTTCAATGTTTTTAATGCGAGTTTCGATATATCCTTTTGTTAAGCGTTGTTTCGGACATTTCTTGAGATTTGATTGGGTTTTTCCTAACAACATAGCTGTATCTTCTAACACATTTAACAATTGTTCCATTGAATTTGCCATATTTGTTGAAATAAGCCTTCTTTTCGTTATAAAACAGAACGTTTCTATGTATCTTCGTAGTTAAAAATCTTGTTTTGATCACCTTCACTATTCACTAATGAGTTTGTTTTGCACGTATATTTTTTGTGATAAATTATTTCTTTTGCTTCTTCTCCTCGCTCGCCGCTCGATCCTTCCTTTTGTATTGCGCTCAGTGCGTAAAACGTCGTAAGTCGAACAGATATCCGGCTCGATGTCGACCAAAATGTTATAGGTTTAAGGTTCAAATTTGCTTGTGGGGAGTTCTGGGTAATAGAAATACGTGGTTTCTTTATGCTGATTTATTTGCGACTAATCTGTAAACGATAGTTCTTATTGCTATTAGGGCGACGCACACATGCATTCGTACTTACTTAACTCTTTCACACATACATACGATTCTATCTCAACAAATAAAAACCGAGATATTCGCTAAAAACCGATTTTTATGACCTTTGACCTTCAATATCTTAAGACACGGACACGATAGCATTTGTGACTTTTGAGACAACACTTAGAACGACAAAACAAAGGTTTATACCAATTTACAGCTTATTATCTTTCACTCCGAGGTGAAACCCCTAATATGACTGGGCTATATAGCCATCTTACGGTCGGAGTGTGTATTTTAATAATGTGACACCGCGGACTGGTGGTGTACATAATACACACCTTTGATCCTATGGGCGATACATTATATGGCTCTGCGGGTGAATCTATCTTGTCTAAACTTCTCATGCTCCCTAGTTGTCCCTGCTTGCGGTAGTGGCGGGGCACCAAAAAAGGGAGGGAGGGGTAGTAGCTTTGAGATTTCTTTGGCGTCTATCTTACGCCTGCGGAATTGCCAAATGGAAAAGGTCATACGATCGATGACTATCTCATATTAAGTCGGTGTCACACTCATTTGTAATAAACCAATTACAGTCAATTTTGAATTTTCAAAGGGGTCACTCAGTGAGAAACATGTAGCTAGTCGCCCCCTTTCAAAGCATAGTAGGTACCTATGGAGAAGAACGGACAAGAAACTTAATAGACACTTTTTTTTTACATAAACTTGTTGTTGGGTGTCGAAATTATCAAAAAGAGAACGCCATCTATTATCGAATAGCGGGATTAAACAATAAACAGTTGTCTCTAGTAAAATCTGGAAGCTTTTACGCTACCTGTGAATTGTGGCAAAGTGGCGCGATTGTTCCCGAATGTTCTGCTCGGCTTATATATAGCGGATTGTTGGGCTAACAGTTCAGTTCTATTATCAATGCGATCGAATGCGATTCAAGTGATACAGTACAAGCGCGAGACAACTGATTCTGTTTGATGTTTCTATAACTGCGGTGTTTGTGATTGGTTGATTGGACTGTTTTTGTGTATTTTGGTAAACTCGGTTTCAATTAATTTATAGCGAACCCAAGCTCGTAGCAATAGCTTCGTTGGAGAAACATAGAAGAATCCTGATTGATACTGAAGTTATTTTTAAACTTCTTATCTCACGTTACTATCACAGCAGAGACAAGGTGGAGTTTCTTGCCAGCTCTTCTCTATAGGACGTTTCATAAGTGCCCATGAAGGTTTATATGAAATAAAAATATTTTGATTGATATTGATTTTAAAGAAACGCTTGGAAGGGCGTTTCATGAACTATTGAATGGTAGACATTCTGACATCTAGGTGGAGATTCATGTGAATAAACTTAATTTCCCTGGTCACTTCTTTAATTTTATAGTACACTGCCTTTTGCCAGCGGCTTCGCCCGCGTGGAGGTCGGAAAATATCCCGCGGGAACGTACTACCGGGATAAAATCTAGCCTATGTGTTAATCCAGGTTATAAACTGTGTTCCAAATTTCATCCAAATCCGTTCATTAGTTTTTGCGTGAAAGAGTAACAAACATCCACACATACATACAAACTTTTGCATTTATAAAATTAGTAGGATATAGTGCTTGGGGCAGTCATTCCGTTTATGGGACATGCGGTGCGAAAATTGTTACACTAAACATGCGTTGGAAGATCCCGGTCGCTTTTGTTTTTTTTTTTTTTTGTAGCCATGTAAGCAGCTGTATCATGTACAGATTTAATTTAAGATTTACTTTTTCGAATAAATAAAAAAAAAATAGATGACTAAAAAATATATCCACAGAGCATGATAGCTGTTAAGGGGTCTAAAAGGCTAGCAGATGACCCTTTCAGGCGACCATTTCAATTTGGCACACGATGCACCAAACACCCTGCATCATTGTTATTTGTCAGTGTCGCAACATATATTTATATTGTCTTTGGTCAAGTCATTAGTTCTGACAATTACAAGCAATGACAATATTGTCAGAAAAAAAAAATACGGGGCTTTGGAATACATTGCATATGTGCATTTTAAGTATCTATTTATTGTATCTACAATTATTAATGTGGCAAATATTTTGCCAACGCTCGCGAATAGGTTAAGGTTTTTCACGAATGTGTACACGAATATGCCTTACTAAACTACTCCTATAACCAAAACTACGTTGACATACATCGCACTCATAAAGTTTTTCACCAGTGTGCGCACGAATATGATTTGTTAAATTGCGCTTTTCACCAAAACTACGCTGACATACATAGCACTTATAAGGTTTTTCACCAGTGTGGGCACGAAAATGAGCAGTTAAATTTGTTTTTTTACTAAAACTACGCTGACATACATCACACTCATAAGGTTTTTCACCAGTGTGCGCACGAATATGAGTTGTTAAATCGCCTTTTGCACTAAAACTACGTAGACATATATCACACTCATAAGGTTTTTCACCAGTGTGGGCACGAATATGAACAGTTAAATGGCTTTTATTACTAAAATTACGCTGACATACATCGCACTCATAAGGTTTTTCACCAGAGTGCGCACGAATATGAGTTGTTAAATTGCCCTTTTTATTAAAACTACGTTGACATATATCACACTTATAAGGTTTTTCACCAGAGTGTATTCGAATATGTGTTGATAAGTAACCCTTACTAGTAAAGCTGTGCTCACATTCATCACACTTGTATGGTTTTTCGCCGGAATGTACACGAATATGTGTTATTAAATCGCGCTTATCACTATAACTACGTTGACATAACTGACACTTAAAAGGTTTTTCACCAGTATGTACACGCAAATGTCTGGTTAAATTATTGTTATCACGAAAACTACGTTGACATACCTCACACTTGAAAGGTTTCTCACCAGTGTGTATTCGAATATGCCTCACTAATCTACCCTTTACAGTAAAACTAGTATGACATACATCGCACTTATAAGGTTTTTCACCATTTTGTTTAGGAGTAGGATGTAACAATTCTTTTACAGAATTAAAGCTACACTGGTCATATTTGTAAGGCTTTTTGAAGTAAGTGCCAGGTGCGGGCGTACATTTTTGAGTTATTCGATAAAATGTTGAGTCCGATTTGTTTTTTATTCTTTGCTCGGCTGTTTTTGCATCTCCTGGTTTTGTTCCTCGTGTTTCCAGTTTCGGGTTCTTCGCAAGGGTCGCTCCTGACAACATAATTTGGTAAACGCAATGTCTCACGATACTATCACAACAGAATCAAAGAAACGCTTGGAAAAGCATTTCATGAACTGCTGAATGGTAGGCATTCTGAGATGTACGTGGAGATTCTCGTGTTTATGTGTTTGTTGTGTTCTTGTTTTCCCTAATCAGTTCTTTAATTTTATAGTACATATAGTGCTTGAAGCACAGTCATTACGTTTATGGGGCATGCGGTGCGAAATTGTTACACTAAACTTTCAAAATTGTAAAGGTATTAAAACAATTGTTGGTTTAGCAAAAAATTTCCTTTTAGGTAACCTAAACCACTCCCATAACCTCATAATCATAATCAGCCTATATATTTCCCACTGCTGGGACACAGGCCTCCTTTTTTTGGATGGAAAATCATCAAATGACTTCTCCCGCTCTGGGTGGAGCGGGAGGGCGTGTCAGACTTTTACTGACTAAAACCCACCCGTGTTCCTTCAGTGGCCCATATGCCAGGGCCACGGTAACTCTTTCGAACGAATCTCGCGACCCTGGCGGGAGCACACAGGTCTCCTCTCGGTGTCATAATCCACCACGCGGGCCTTGTGCGGGTTGATAGATGTCTCTGTCTTCGAATTTTTGGTTCTAAGACATGCCGGTTTCCTCACGATGTTTTCTTTCACCGTCTTGAGAGCAGTGGTGGTGAAATTATTCCACCACGACTAATAATTAAAATTGATTACTACTACGCCGAAGAGGGACGCCCTAGGAGAACACACAGTGACCTTATTGGTGATGTTCTTCAGAAGGGTCAGGTGCGTAGTAGTGGTAACCGACGTGCGTGTATAACAAGATGTATCTTAAACGAGGCAAAAGGAGAGTGTAAGGATCGGTAGCAGGTGGCGTTCTGTAGTTTCTGCCTACCCCCCATGGGGAAAAGGCGTGATTTCATGTATGTATGATTACTACTGTTTCGATTGATTATTAATTTAACCACTTCCTATCAGATGAATAATTAATCTGTTTGCATAGCTATACATTAACTTTTACTTACTTTCCGTGTCCCTGGTTTTTTGACTCTTCTTAGATACTTGTTGCTCTGCATCCACTTCAGTTTCAACTTCCATTAAAGGTAAATCATCTTCGAAATCTGATTCAGTATGGTGTGGTGGTATATCTGCCACATCTGGACACTTGGTGTCTAAATTATCCACCTCTGTAAGTAAACAAAAACAGTCCAATATTACTATTTTTAACACGCTTTTATTAGCTTCATTCGTATCCGAAATTTTGAACATGATTTTGACCCCCTTCAAAACGTCGGATTAAATCGAAATTTGGCTTAATTATCAAGGACCGATGACAATACAATAAATTTATGCCATTATCCTTGCCGGGGTTACCCGGATTGCAAAAAAACCAGCCTTCGTAAACTACGCTGACATACGTCACAAACTACGCTGACATACGTCTCAAAATTCTAAACACCTAAAAAATCCATACTAGTATTATAAATGGGAAAGTGTGTGTGTCTGTTTGTCCGTCTTTCACGGCAAAACGGAGCGATGAATTGACGTGATTTTTTAATTGGAGATAGTTGAAGGGATGGAGAGTGAGAAGAGAGAAGGTCAATATACCGGATGACATTTTTTACCGTCTCGACCTTCATATGGTGTGTTGTGTAACTAGAATAGAAGGCAGAAAGGCCTTCAGATTCATCGCAGGTGACTGAAGGAGCGCGGGACGCGGGCTGACGGGGATGTGTGTGCGGCTCGTGCGCCTGCGAAAGATCAATGAGGCCGCCTATCGGCTGGCTTCAAAGGGTAGGACCGCGCTACGAAATCGTTAATACATGCCGCGCATTGAGTAGGGTGCGTATGATTTGAGTTTCGATAGATCTTAATTGATTTTTATTTTTATTTTTTTCTAAGTTTCTGTTTTTGTTGTTGTTGTGGTCTGAAAATGTTACTTTAAATGTATAGTATTTATTGCTAGATCAATTTCATTACATGTTATTTAAAAACAATAATAATAAAAAAATATATGCCAAAGGCTTTTACCCCGTTCGCCTATTAAACCCATTTTTTTTTCAAGACGTTAAAAAATTTCACCCGTTATACATATTTATATTTTCACTTTTTAGAGGTTTTTGTTTTGGTCGTGTTTGGTTTTTTATAGATATTTTAAATTTAACTTTTCAAAGGTATTATAATTTGTTTTAAAAACTGAATGTAAACACATTCAGTGGCACTTTAAACTCTATTTGAGCGATTTGCAACATGGTGTCATAGGTTCTAGGTTAACTTGTCCTAGCCTAGCGACCTTTATAGCGATGTTAACTGATGCCATTGACTGTGGCAAGCAGATCAACATAGTTTACACAGACTACAGTAAAGCCCTTGACCGTGTCACTTACCATGTACTTTAATTAAAGGTATCGGCGTTCGGAATCACCGGCATACTCTTTAAAACTGTCTGAAGTCTCATCTTGAGTATAGTTTCTATTTTTTAGCATTAATGTTTCCTAATCTAAAACCCACGGGACCACCTCAGGGGTTTGCCAAGGCTATCATGTTGGTCCGATTCTTTTTAATGTGTTCGTTAACGATATCTCGCACTGTCTCAAATTCTCTGAATGTTACCTACATGCATGCAAATGATCTCAAATTCGCCAGGATAATCGTATCTAAGACTGATACTTATTTACTCTAGAGCAATGTCGACTTGTTAGTTCAATGGTACACTTTTTGTTCCATTCAGGCCTTGTCGGACTATATGACCGACAACACGTACAAAATCTGAACATGTCGTTGCTGCGTGGCGGCCATGTTTTTGGAATAAATAATCAGAAAGTGAAATAACACTACTAAGTACATTTTTTGACTTTTTCTGATTTTAACCATGGCAATTAACGTGTTAATGTTTAAAAAAGTGCAATACACACTGAAAGTGTACCTATAACATGTAAAAGTCGTAGGTCGTAATCTTTTGGGATTCCGAAGGAATTTGACTGGTGGATTTTAAAGAAAGCAACATAACAGTAACCGGAAATTACCATGCTTCTCTTGCTATATCAATTGCGAGATGCTGTTGCTGCTTCATGAAAATGTGCCAGCCCACACGTCGCGTGTTTCTAACGCTGCATGAGGAGTTGCCATTGAGGAATGCGGTTTCACTAAACTCGACTCTCCACCATACAGTCCCGACTTTCCCGACTATTATAATTTCTCTAAATTAAAATCCGACTTGCGGGGGAAAAAACTGAACACTGATGATGAGGTGTAGTCAGCAGTTGGGACACATTTTAAGGGCAAAAATTCAGACTATATTTCAACCGACGAAAAAAACGGAGGAGGTTCTCAAGGCGACGTGTATTTTTTTTATTGTTTGACCACGCATAACTTTTTACAGAGTAGTCCGATTTTGATAATTATTTTTTTAATTGGAAAGTATATACCCCGAAGTTGGTCGGTATTTGGCGCCGACTCAAAATTACCTGACCTTGACTGCTAAGGCTAAGGTCGTGGGTGCACAATCAGTTGTTCTGTGTCTGGGTGTTATTTATCTATAATATGTATGTATTTAGAAATATATAAGAATGTTTATCAGTTGTCTGGTTGCCATAGTACAGGCTCTACCTAGTTTGGGATCAGATAACGGCGTGTTGGTTGTCTTAAGATATTAAGATAATGTATTACTTACTCTGAGTGTCCTCAGCTTGACTCTTCTTAGATTCATCTTGTTCTTCTTTCACTTCAATTTTAACCTCCATCAAAGGTGCTTTGTCTTCGCAATCTGATTCAGTATGCTGTGTTGGTATATCTGCTAAATCTTGACAACTGTTGTCTAAATTTTCAAGTTCTAGCTCTGTAACTAAACAAAAACCAATCCTAAATTCCTTTTATATTTTTCTGCCCGCGGCTTCGTCTGCGTAAAATTTTTGCTCCCCTTACCCTTCTCGTCGCATCGAATTGCCTGCCAGTTTTCGTTCATATTAGTTGCTGCTCTGCTCCTTTTGATCATAGCGTGATGTCATATAGCCTTCCTCAATAAATAGGGTACCCAAAACAAAAATATTTTTTCAATTCGGCCAGTAGTTCCTGAGATTACCGCGTGCAACCAAACAAACAAACCCTTCAGCTTTATAATATTACTAGCTTCTGCCCGCGACTTCGTTCGCCTCAAATTTTTGCTCCCCTTCCCGTCGCATCGAATTGCCGGCCAGTTTTAGAGAAGAGTGAGAGAGTTGAGAAGCTAAAGAGTTTGTTTATTTGAACGCTATAACCTCAGGAATTACTGGTCCGATTTGAAAAATTCTTTCAGTGTTGGGTTGCCCATTTATCGAGGAAGGCTATAACAGGCGCACCATTCTTAGTGGATAGTCTTGTAGGGTTTTCCAAAACGAGCATTTTTCCATAAAAAAATCCGATAAAATCTCAATCTCGTCTTCCGTAGGGTCATTTTTGTGCGAAAAATCTAGTTTTTTCCATGCAAACCCATTTTTGGACTCGAATTCCACGAAAATGATGACCCGAACGCAAAAAATCGAAAAAGAGGAATCGATAGGGAATTTTATGACGAAAATTTAAAAAATAATTCACCTCATACGGCCAAACCACAAGGGGCCCAGGTCAATTTGGGTGGCCACTTTTTGGGCCATTTTGGGGTTGGCTTCCAGTCTTACCGGATGCAGCTGAGTACCAGTATTTTACATAGAAAGACTGCCTATCTGACCTCCACAAGCCAGTTACTGGGTAATACGATACCCCTTGGTAAGACTGGTTGTCAGACTTTCGGGCTTCTGACGACCCGTAAAGACTGTTTAAGATCAACGAAAGACATCCGGGACCAACGGGTTAACGTGCTTTCCGAGGCACGGGAGGGTCTTAATATATAAAGATGGTCACCCATCCACGGACCAACCGCGGCAAGCGTAGCTTAACCTGAACGATCAACCCGTGCGGCTGTTACTACTTAGCCACAAGCCCTTCGAATTTATGTATGTATGTTATATACTTAGGTAAATATCTTGAACTCATACCTTCAGTTTTATCTTCCTCCGCTGGCTCAATAATTTCTTCCGCTGTCTCACAAACAGCTGGTAGGTCATTATTGATAGGATCGCTGTCAGTTCGAGATTCATCAACGATGCTCACAAGGACTGTGGGACATTTAATGAACCCACTATAAAACTCTTGGTTTATTAAAGGCTTGGGCTGTAAAAAGATAATAAATAATAATAATAAATATCTTAGGACAACCAATACACCTTTACCTGATCCCGTTACTAGGTAGAGCCTGTACTATGGCAACCAGACAACTGATAAATATACATATATGTTCCTAAATAAATGAATATTATAGATAAATTACACCCAGACACATAACAAATGATTGTGCTCATCACACAAAGATTTATCCTGGGTGGGAATTGAACCCACAACCTCAGTCTTAGCATTCAGGGTCACTAACCACTAGACTAACAGGTACAGTCAAATAATTAAAATGTTAGGAAAATATGCTGGTGATCACAGTTTCACAAACATAAACTTTACGTACTACTTATGTCATTCAAAAGCGAAAAGAGAAAAGGGAGGATATTTAACCTTCCTATACTCACGCCTAAAAAAAAAGAAATCTGTGATTTCTTTAAACATTGCGAACTGTTTCACAGAACGAAACCTGAGAAACTTAAAAAAAAAAACGTTCATATTATATTTTCAGAAAGAATAGATAGTCGAGTGAGAGCAGTGCGGGCCCAGTGGTAACGGCCGCGACTTACGAGTAGTAGGTCGTAAGTTCAAACCCTTTACTTTGTGTAAATTATTTCATCACCACTGCTCTCAAAACGGTGAAGGAAAACATCGTGAGGAAACCGGCATGTCTTACAACCAAACAGTCGAAGACATGTGACATCTACCAACCCGCACTGGGCCCGCGTGGCGGATTATGGCCCACTCCCTCTCACCGAGAGGAGGCCTTTGTCCCAGCAGTTGGAACATATAGGCTGATGGTGGTGGGACTAAACAGAATGTATAAAGTATATGTTTATGTCATATGTAATTATGTATTACTAGTGACAATTATAACTGACAAATGCGTGCACTGATTGGACAGGTCCACTCAATCTGTGTGGTTCTTTTCTCAAAACAGCTTTACATCATGTGAAGAGTATGTAGATTAGTATTTACATGGTCTTCACATGATGTGACCAAGATTATGTCTGGATTTTAAATGAGAATGTGATCAATGACACAAGTAATGTTTCTAAATGAAGACAGCACACGAATACTGCCATACTGACAAGAACTTTATCTAATTTTCTTAGTTGTTGAGATCAGTTTGGACAATCTGTTCGTCCCGATATTATTGATTCTAACTGTACTGAAATTAGAAAGCATAAATGGCTATTGAATAATAACTCACCTCATAATCCTCAGTTATCATCTGAGTGTGCAGCTCTTCGGCTTCCAAACATTTTCTCCATATTCGGTAGCATTGCTTTAGTTTAGTGTAGCAGATGAAACAAGCAAACATCGGTCTTCTGTCTGTAGTTACAATCTGCAACAAAATTTGTGTTAAATTTATCAATCACGTATACACACACACACGTCACACTACACATTGTTGTTACACTGTTTTGTTTATACATATCTTCTTCTTCTAGCATTTTTAGTAGTGTCCATCAACTCCTGTAGCGTACAAACAACAGGACATGCTGTACAAGATACCAAGTGCCGCATTGTTTGTGGGATAGCACCATATTTGCACTCCTGAGCGGAGTCATCAGTGAATTTCTACATGAGCAGGTTTTCTTTACTTCACCCTACCTGAGTCTGGAGTCTATTTAAAGACTTCCAGGAACGCCAAGGCTACTTATGTCCAGGTACGAGATTTTCAGCAGGTGGAACAAATTTGTTTATATGAAGGAAAATCTTTCAATCATACGTTAAATTGTATGGCAACAGTTGGTGGTCAGATTATATACTTCCTATAGAAAAGGCATAAGCATTGATTACTGCGCTTACTAAAGGCAAAAAGGTGACTTATTTATTTATAACGTGATTTAAAAGAAGATGTACGTAGTGACAAAAATTGAAAAGAGTATGCTTAGATGGTTTAGTCATGTTGAGAGGATGAATGAAGGACGGCTAACAAAAGGTCTTTACAAGGCAGATGTGAGTGGAAACGGCGGGAGAGGACACTCTAGGAGGACATAATAGTGACTTTATTGGTGATGTTCTTTAGAAAGGTCAGGTGCATAGTACTCGCAACCGGCGTGCGTGTGTATGACCGGATGTATGAAGTTAAACGAGGCAAAAGGAGTAATAAGGATCGTAGTAGGTGGCATTTCGTAGTTTCAGCCTACCCCCATGGGAAAAAGGCGTGAGTTTATGTATGTGCATACGTATGTGTTGTCTATGCTTCCACACATGGAGTTTCTTTACATTAGTGAATTCCATTTTCAAGTTCAGTTTATGAATGTTTTGTCTTGTTTATGAACCTGGCCATAATTTAAAATGCTCAGGCTACCACAGCTCTCGCGAGGCGCGCACTTTATGCCATTCTTATACAAAATGGACATACACTGATAAGCATTCTGCTCTTCAAGTATCCTAGCATGTTAAGAGATTAATCACAAAGTCAAAAGACGCTGAGGCTCCACGAAACTGGTTCGTACGCTACGTATATGTGCATACGCGCTTGTGAGTGTTTATTCGATGAACACAAAAAGCCGCCAAAAATTTATTGGTTGTGGCCCTAGATGTTTAACACTTGCAAGTGTTTCGGCGCTAAACTACAACTAATGGAATTTAAGGCTATGTGAGACGCAGTGCAATTAATATTATATTTGTGATTACAATAGTAAGTTAACAATAAATTGTAAGAAATTTGTCATTTTAAGACGTTGCTAATGAAAACGTATTAATTCTTATTTAACTACTTACTGGAATATCAGTCAGCTTCTCATATAGTTCATGCAAGTTTCTGTTCGCCACTAAATACATGCAAACATTCGTCGCTAAACATATCCGGCACAATCGTGGTTTATCCATCTTTGAACTCAAACGTATCACTTAAAGTTATTTGTAATATTTATAACTTATAGTTCAGCTATATATACAAAATGGGGTGGAACAATTAAACTGGTTGAATATCTACTTTTTGTATTATTAACTCGCCCTACGTGAGTGTATTGTAAGTAATAAACTTGTAAATAAATAATGCTTCGCGACGAGCCGACGACCACTGCTGTTCTGTCACTCTGTCACACTGTGACTGACGACTGTCACAGTGGGGCTGAGTGGGGACCACGGAATCCACAGATTAAATACGGTGGTCCCAAACGCCAACAGAGTTGCCGTCTAAAATCGGTCTGTCGGTCGGTCGGTCAATCGGTCGGTCGGTCGGTCGGTCGGTCGGTATCTGAATCTGATTAGCCTCCTCTGTCCCATCTCCACTCCTGGGCAAAGACCTCCCTCCACTCCTTCCATCTTTCGCGAGCCCGCACGTCCTCCTTCCAAAAAAAACAATATTCAATTATAGCTTGGCAGAAAAGAGTCTGTCGTGGTGAAAAATGGAACTAATTTTTTTTGTGGCAACAATACCTTGTTTAACAAGTAGGTACAGATTGGCAAAAAAGAGTCTGGAAAAAATGAGGGCACCTGCTTAGCAGGTATGGCCACCCTATATACTAGGACTAAAAGTGATAAGATACTTGTTGTTTTAATCCATAAACACGAGATCCCGGAAATTCTCATCAATCATGATTTCAAGACTTGATAGGCACACAGTCTTTTACTTTCATTGTATTTAATAGATTGCGCATTATTTCGCTGGAATAACCTTTTATCTAAGAGCCATCATAATAACATAATGCAAACTTATTCAGTTTAAAAATTAATTAAATTACACTCAGGGATTGCTGATTGAACCCGATACAACCGAACAAGACATAATGTTCAGCAATCGCATTTGCGGCCACCATCTAGGGTATTCACAACCATTCGATGGTTGGTATGCCTGTATCAAATTTGACATGAATGATACTGAACGAATCCTGTTAATGCTGACAGTTTATCGACAAGAAGGCGACTTACAGCTGCTTACTGTCGAAAGTAGGAGTAGCATTCGAAAGGTACAGGCAATATCGAATAAACTTGAACAGTTGACTAATGAAAGCGTCAGGTATGTCTATGTGGGGGTACATAACATTATCACTATTCACATGACAATGAAAATGAAATAACACGCTAAAATTTAGATTTTATTTAAAAAGAAAAACGTGACATAACATCATTCTTGTATTCCTTTTCGGTGCTATGATCTCTCTCTCTGATTTCCATTAACACTGATGTGTCAGTTTTACATTTCTTATTTATGAAATCTAAATAGTGTAAAAATCTTTCTTACACGTTTACGGCTCCCAGTACAACCCGTCTCCTCAAACTATAGGTAATATATTACGTAGAATAGGCACCTGAAAAATAATAAATATAAATTATACTGTTACGTAGATCGTAAAGTCTAGAAACATCACGCTAACTCCGTCTCAGAAAGGGGCAGTGTTACGTAGATCGAAAAGTCTAGAAGCATCACGCTAATTCCATCTAAGGACGGGGCAGTGTTGGAAACTACTGGAAATGACACGCTAACGCCATCTGTTATCGAGTAGCAAGTACTACACGAAATTGTACGTACACGCTACTGCCATCTATTGTTGAATAGTGGGATTAAACTGTTCAATGGAAATTACTAGAAGCTTCTACGCTGTGGCACAGTGTCGAATGTTCGAGAATGTTCTGCTCAGGATATAAATAGCGGATTGTCGGGCCGACAGGCAGTTCGATTTCGGAAGCGAGCGAATACGATTCGAGTGATACAGTACAAGCGAAACAAGTGATTCCAAGTGACGTTTCTTGTAGTTGCGATATTTGTGTTTATTAAATTAAACTGTGTTGTGTGTTTGGTAAATTGGTTTAAATTAATTTATCCCGAACCCCAGCTCGTAACATTTGGTGTCAGAAGTAAGGGATAAATTATGCCAGTTTTACCGAAGGAGGATACGGAAGGTATCCGTACCAGGAGTCAGCGCCAGCAGGAGGTGGATCAGAGGCGGTTTGAGGGATCTTCTAGACAGACACCTGGGGGTAATCAGCCGACGACGGAACCAGTTTCCCAAGCGTCTGGTGTTCCTACAGCATCACCGGCCATGGATCTTTCTGCTCTAATGGCGATGCTGCAGGAGCAGGCCCGCCGACAGGAAGAACAGGCCCACCGCCTACAGGAACAGCTGCAGCACCAACAGGAAGAACAGGCCCGCCGACAGGAGGAACAGGCCCGCCGCCTACAGGAACAGCTGCAGCACGACAAAGAGGAACAGGCCCGCCGACAGGATAACAGACTCGCCGGCAAGAGGAGCAGGTTCTCCTCTTGAAAGATCTACACGCGACATTTGGCAAAGACATCAAAGCCATGAAGGAGACGGTTCAGCTACACGAGAATCGTATCTCAGAGGCCGAAATCCAGATCGCTGATATGAGAAAAGCGTTTGGAAATCTGAAGGCTGGAGACGGGACTTCGGCTTCTGTGGTAGCTGCACCCTCCACACGTGGATTTAAAGTGCCACCCTTCGATGGAACATCTTCCTGGTCAGCATATAAAATCCAGTTCGAAGCTGTCATGAGTGCAAATGGGTGGACAAAAGGGCAGGCCATGACCGCGCTTACTTTGGCCCTTCGCGACCAGGCCTTAACCGTGTTAGAGGCTCTCGGCAAAAATGTTACCTATGAGCAGCTTGTTGAGGCGTTAGAAGCCAGATACGGTGAGGCGCACCTGGAACACGTTTTTCGTGCGCAGTTGAAGGATCTTGTGCAGCGCAGTGGTGAAAACCTGCAGCAGTGGGCCCTAGAAATCGAGAAGCTGGTTCGAAAAGCGTACCAGTCTGCGCCTGCATTCATCGAAGTAACTCTGACTCAAGCTTTCATAGATGGCATACGGGACCTGGAAGTAAGGGCTGCTGTAAGACTTGGAGACCACGAGACGCTCAAGGACGCCTTGGCCCATGCGTTGGAGGTGGAGGCAGTGAGGCATGATCATCGAGCCCATCGCATCAGGGAGGTTGCGGCTTCACCTGTTCGTGACCGTCTGAGGAACAGCCCTAGGTGCTACACTTGTGGGGAAAAGGGCCACCTCCGTTCAAGTTGTCCGAAGCGTAGCACTGCCAACGAAGATCAGACCCGGGAAAGAAGGGCGGCAGATGTCACCGCCCAGCAGCAGGAAAACTAGTCAACGCCAGGACTGCGGGGCGGGTGCTGGCTGGTGTTAAAATAGCCCCAAGAATTTCGGTCTCACAAGCCCATGATGGGAACACCCTAGTCATAAAAGGTGAAGTGAACGGAAGACCATGTAAGCTGACATTGGATACTGGAGCTTCTCGCACGGTTTTCAGTTCCCAACTAGCGAATCGTTTTCTTGGGGACTTCTTCGGTAAGCATGACGGCGTAAATTTAGTAACAGCTACCGGTCAGCACATAACCGTCCGTGGTGAGAAGGAGGTGGACTTAAAACTGGGTACCACAATCTACCGGCATAAAGTCATCATGGCCGACATAGTAGACGACTGCATCCTAGGTTTGGACTTCATGCGACAGCACTGTTGTGAGATCGACATTAACCAAGGAGTCCTAAAATGTGGGTCAAAAGAAGTCTTCATGGAAGGTGCACCATCAGGGAAAGTGTACTGCTTGAAGAAGATTGTTCTTCCTCCCCGATCGGAAACAATAGTTCCAGTTAGTCTTCCACATAATTCTGGGCAGAAAAACCGATGTATTCTCATTGAAGGATTAGATGGAAACCTTCCATGGAAGATTGCGCGGACCTTGGTAAAGGCAATCGACGTTGCAACCGTACGCATACTGAACCCAAGTGAAAAGGAACAAGTAATCAAGAAGGGTACGTTGATGGGTTCCTGTGGGGAAGTAGCTTGGATGCGTGAATGCCAACATCGGCCTTCTCAAAATAACGCCCAACGTGCAAGATTTAATGTGTTAAATCTTTTGGAAGACTGTCGTAAAGATTTATCGGAAGAGGAAAGAGAGAAAGCTAGGAAGATGCTACTTCAGTATGCAGACATATTCTCTACAAATGATGCTGACATAGGGAAGACTGGTTTGGTTCAACACAGAATTAATACCGGAAATGAGTTACCAATACGACAGCGACCAAGAAGACTACCAGTGGCAAAAGAAAAGGAGGTAGACACCATGATTAAAGGAATGGTAAAGGATGGAGTTATAGAGCCTTCGTCTAGTCCTTGGTGTTCTCCTGTGGTTCTGGTGAAAAAGAAAGATGGCAGCATGCGGTTCTGTGTAGACTATCGTCGATTGAATGACGTTACTAAGAAAGACAGCTATCCACTACCCCGGATCGACGACACACTGGACACGCTGTCAGGAATGAAGTGGTTTACCACGTTAGACCTAAAAAGTGGCTACTGGCAAGTGGAAATAGACCCTAAAGACAAGGAAAAAACTGCATTTTCTACGGGAAAGGGACTATGGCAGTTTAACGTCATGCCATTCGGACTGTGCAATGCTCCCGCAACATTTGAAAGGCTAATGGAGCTAGTTCTCACGGGACTAATTGGAGACGCCTGCCTTGTCTATTTAGATGACATCATCATCGTGGGCCGCACATTCGAAGACCACCTTCAAAATCTGGAACGTGTTCTATCGAAAATCCGAGGAGCCAATCTTAAGCTAAGTCCAAAGAAGTGCTCATTCTTCAGACAGCAAGTTAGCTTTTTGGGGCACATGGTTTCGAAGGAAGGAGTGGAAACAGATCCTGAGAAAATCGTCGCCGTCAAGGAATGGCCAGTCCCAAAAGACAAGACGCAGGTCAGAGCATTTTTGGGTTTGTGCTCGTACTATCGACGGTTTGTCAAGAATTTTGCTGACATTGCCAAACCTCTTCACAAGCTTACTGAGGAGAAGAGACCGTTCTGTTGGGATGAGAACTGTGACATCGCATTTCGAGACTTAAAGGAACGTTTGTGCAATACCCCAATTTTGGGCTACCCAGACACAGAAAATGAATTTATAGTTGACACGGACGCAAGTAATACTGGAATTGGCGGTGTGTTATCTCAACGGAAAGGAGATTATGAAGTTGTGATAGCTTACTTCAGCAAATCTTTATCAAAGCCAGAAATAAATTATTGTGTCACGAGACGCGAACTTCTTGCCGTCGTCAAGACATTGCAGCATTTCAGCAAATACTTGCTTGGACGTAAATTCCACCTGCGGACTGACCATGCTGCATTAAAGTGGTTGTTGCAATTTAAGAATCCAGAAGGACAAGTGGCCAGATGGATTGAACTGCTACAAGAGTATGACTTCGCAATTGAACATCGTAGTGGGAAGTCTCACGGTAACGCGGACGCTTTATCAAGAAGACCTTGTCCTGAAGACTGCAAGCATTGTGTCTGGCAAGAAGCTAAGGAAACGGTATCTGTTAGGATACTAAGAACGGACCTTAGTAACAAATGGAAGGAAACCCTACAGCATGCTCAGCAAAGTGACACAGATATCAGGCCAATTCTCGAGTGGATTAAAGCTAATGCTCCCAAACCGAAATGGTGTGATGTTGCAGCGATGAGTATCACCACAAAAAGTTATTGGGCACAATGGGAGAGCTTGGTGATCCAGGATGGTGTGTTGTGCCGAAAATGGGAAAATGCTCGAGGGAATAGCAGTAGGATATTATTGGGCATCCTACTCCACCTTCGTTCCTTCGGCTCACTCCGTTCGCCTCGTCACTCTCGGTGGATAGAATGCCCAATAATATTAATATTTCTGATATCGATGGCTGACCTCGTGAGTCGATGGAACTGAAGGTGGAGTAGAACGTCCAATAATATTTCTGATATAGATGTCTTACCTCAAATTCAACTGTCGGATTCATTTCAATATACTCACCAGCTTAAAAACCCCTACCCACCAGCTTTAAAACTTTACACGTTAACATAATCAGGTCTATATTTGAACGAACCAGTTATCTAAAATTCAGGACAGATTGTCTCATGTCTCTCCACATACTTGGGGATGGTGCATTGTCGTTTACTGACACACATACCCGTTTTCGTGACCAGATTGGTTCGAGAACATCTAACTTTAGGATACCACATACATTAAACTAAATTCAGGACAGATTGTCTCATGTCTCTCCACAAAAGTAAAATAGCGCGCACACTTAGGTCCACACACATTTATTTTGTGACCAAATTGGGTCGAGGACATCTAAATTTAGTTTAACACATTACAGACGATGCATACTTTTACATCAATACACCCATCTGCTTGAAAACTTTACACGTTAACATAATCAGGTCTATATTTGAACGAACCAGTTATCTAAAATTCAGGACAGATTGTCTCATGTCTCTCCACATACTTGGGGATGGTGCATTGTCGTTTAGTGACACACATACCCGTTTTCGTGACCAGATTGGCTCGAGAACATCTGAACTTTAGGGTACCGCATACATTAAACTAAATTTAGGACCGATTGTCTCATGTCTCTCCACAAAAGTAAAATAGCGCGCACCCTTAGGTTCACACACATTTATTCTGTGACCAGATTGGGTCGAGGACATCTAAATTTAGTTTAACACATTACAGACGATACATACTTTTACATCAATACGCCCATCTGCTTTAAAACTTTACACGTTAACATAATCAGGTCTATATCTGAACGAACCAGTAATCTAAAATTCAGGACAGATTGTCTCATGTCTCTCCGCATACTTGGGGATGGTGCATTGTCGTTTACTGATACACATACCCGTTTTCGTGACCAGATTGGCTCGAGAACATCTGAACTTTAGGATACTGCATACATTAAACTAAATTTAGGACCGATTGTCTCATGTCTCTCCACAAAAGTAAAATAGCGCGCACCCTTAGGTTCACACACATTTATTCTGTGACCAGATTGGGTCGAGGACATCTAAATTTAGTTTAACACATTACAGACGATACATACTTTTACATCAATACGCCCATCTGCTTTAAAACTTTACACGTTAACATAATCAGGTCTATATCTGAACGAACCAGTAATCTAAAATTCAGGACAGATTGTCTCATGTCTCTCCGCATACTTGGGGATGGTGCATTGTCGTTTACTGATACACATACCCGTTTTCGTGACCAGATTGGCTCGAGAACATCTGAACTTTAGGATACTGCATACATTAAACTAAATTTAGGACCGATTGTCTCATGTCTCTCCACAAAAGTAAAATAGCGCGCACCCTTAGGTTCACACACATTTATTCTGTGACCAGATTGGGTCGAGGACATCTAAATTTAGTTTAACACATTACAGACGATACATACTTTTACATCAATACGCCCATCTGCTTTAAAACTTTACACGTTAACATAATCAGGTCTATATCTGAACGAACCAGTAATCTAAAATTCAGGACAGATTGTCTCATGTCTCTCCGCATACTTGGGGATGGTGCATTGTCGTTTACTGATACACATACCCGTTTTCGTGACCAGATTGGCTCGAGAACATCTGAACTTTAGGATACTGCATACATTAAACTAAGTTTAGGACCGATTGTCTCATGTCTCTCCACAAAAGTAAAATAGCGCGCACCCTTAGGTTCACACACATTTATTCTGTGACCAGATTGGGTCGAGGACATCTAAATTTAGTTTAACACATTACAGACGATACATACTTTTACATCAACACGCCCACCTGCTTTAAAACTTTACACGTCAACATAATCAGGTCTATATCTGAACGAACCAGTAATCTAAAATTCAGGACAGATTGTCTCATGTCTCTCCACATACTTGGGGATGGTGCAATGTCGTTTAGTGACACACATACCCGTTTTCGTGACCAGATTGGCTCGAGGACATCTGAACTTTAGGATACCGCATACATTAAACTAAATTTAGGACAGTTTGTCTCATGTCTCTCCACAAAAGTAAAATAGCGCGCACCCTTAAGTTTGTACACATTTATTTTGTGACCAGATTGGGTCGAGGACATCTAAATTTAGTTTAACACATTACAGGCGATACATCCTGTTACATCGACACGTAAAACTCAAGTGGCAAGCGCGGTCCCACGGATAGTCGATCCTTGTCCAGTATGCATAAAGCTAAGGCGTAGTTACACTTGACAACGGCAGCCGGATCAGAAACGCATCGACGGTTAACAATCATTAGTGCCTATATCAGTTTTTACGTAACACTATTGATTCATAACCGTCGGTATCTCACATTATTCAATCTGGTGTACAAACTGTATGTGAATCCGCTGTTGAAGTCTGTTCCGTAGACGATAACCGTACCCGGTGGTTGTCAGTTTTATGTATATAATCAGCTTTATGTATAAGTCAGCTTTATTAGTTCGAATCGACAAATTTCAATGACAATGGAATGCATGCTTCCCACGTTCACATAAATTGCATTCCATGCATTTATATTGTTAAGTAATATGACCATCATGTTGTAAACACTAAATTAGTCTTTTATAGAACTTCCTACATATTATTTTCGTATATTTTTAAAGTTTGTAATCGCTTCTAGTTTTAACGTGTTTCATTCCTCTACGTACTAAGTATATATATTTATATATTTTTATTTATATGAATATTTTGTATCAAGTACGACACGAATTATTGGTCGAACCATCTATCACTTGTTATCGAGTGCGATTTAAAATTAATTAAGAGACCTTGAAAAAAGAGAACACTGAGGTTATTAGGGATAATAAGAGTAAAGAATAAATGAATAAATACATTAGAGAAGCATTGAAATCCTAGAGTTAATGTTATTATTAATAAATTGGACAACTATAAAACCATAACTCAGTCACATACTTCCGATTCCTACACGATACCTACAGTTTCTTGGTTTCTTTCATTGCAGGTGTAAGTGATTATTTAATAATACGAATGAAAATGTTATTAGTGAGTAAACTAGCTTACTTTGCACTAGTTTTTATATGATGATAATAACTTCCGAGTTTAACTGCAACTTAAAATTACTTGGGATCGGGTTCACTTTGTCGGCTTTATTTTTCAATTCTCAATACTTATGACACAGTAAAAATAAAAGAAGCAGAAGTATGTCTCGGCAGTGACATTGAAAGAAATTCATTCAGGTACCATTTAAGCGAATGCCTAATGTGGAAGACGTCGAAATGCCGACTGAGTTGATAATGTAAAAAAATGATATTTCTGGTTTCAATATTGATGAATTCAAACACACAACACTGAATAATACAGTTCATAATTTCATGTCAAATTTCAAGTAACTAAATGTTGCACCCTCCGCGTATGTGCGTAACTACCACCCTCCGAGGCTGTTGCGTATTGTGCACACTGAAATTTCGAAGCGCGTCGTCGGTCGAGATGAAGTTAAACTACTGTAACTTTTTATTCTGTGTCAATTAACAAATTACAATTTAGCAAAATTGATACGCAATCAATACGGTTAAATATGACATAAACGTCATTTTTTTTATACAACTGTAAGACTTGTACTTAGAGTTTAAAATTGAAATTATCTATTTTTGTGCTGAAATTGTATTTTTTGTGTATATAAACGAATTAATTTCAATCAATAAATTACATTCGCTCCGGAATCTTCAAAGTGACAAGTAGTACTAGTGGTACTTTAATATCGACTTTCTAACATGTAAGTGAGTACTTCTTAATTTTAAATTTGAAGTTATAATGCCCAGCTACGGACCTGGTTTTTGCCTGCCGGCTGTTGTAATTATGATGCCCTATTTATCCGTCGTGACTGCTACTCAGCTACGGACCTGGCTTCTGCCTGTCGGCTGATGTAACTGTTATCGCCCTGTCATAAATTGATAGATTTCTTATTTATTGTATTTCAAAAAAGACCTTGTAGGTTTTTGTTTTGTTATATTAAACATGACTTTTTTTGTTGTACATTAGGTCTGACTCCGACGTTTCCCGTATGTCTGACTACATAAAGAGCCCGGCGACTGATACAAAGGTCGTGTCGAGAAGGACCCTGCCTACGAAAAAAACTACAAAGCGCAAAGCTTCCTCGGTCGTAGAATCAGGATCAAGGTAGTTTATCAATACTCTTTATCTGACTTATCCCTTTTCATTAGTCTCACTTATTATATTATAACATAGATCTCAATAGAGAACTTTTATTTGTAACAATAATTTTAAGTAAATATATACTTATTTTATCATGCAACATAGTTTGTATCTAGAAAAGTGTTTCTTTTAGATTATTAAAATAAAATTTTAATTGTTTACAGTAACCAGAAACCGGGGAGCACCGACCTTTTCGGTTTGGAAGACTTTGGTGGCCTTCCTCCGAAGTCGGAGTTAGGATCATCCTTGCTGTCCCGCGTAGCCAACGGGAAGGTACGACGGACAGCGGATCTAAGCGGTGCCTTTTTTGTGGAACTCAAGGTATTCGATAAAGAAAATATCATCTCCATTGCTCCTGAGGAGCGTTGGAAGAAGGCAGAAGTTGCCTTGAAACTGCAACTGGAGAAAGGTAGCTCACAGTGGAACTCACTACAAAAATTCATGCACAAGGCTCATGAGTTGTTCAATGACTCAGAGCCTGTTTATTATAGTGATAAGATAAATTTTAAATCTAGTTAGGTACAGTGGTACCCAACTAATAAGGCGCGTCGTGAATCTTCGTTCGCGCAGAAAAGAAAGTATGGCCCCGAAGATTAACGAAAGAATGCATAAAACTTAAAATCAACCTTAGACCACTACTATAAGGTTCATAATACACTGCATCTGTTAATTCCGTCTCATTCGCAAGTCACGCCCCTCCGCACAGTTACACTTCGTGCCAATTTTATCGGCCCACCAGTTTTCATCAAATATATGTATATTTAATTATAAATACAGGTTATTTAAAATGTACGATTTATTTAATAAAGAAATATATATTTATTTAGTAAACAATCAAAAAAATTGTGTAGCTTCGGCCGATCGATCAATAATTTTCAAAAATCGATCTTTTAGAAATGTTGTATTCTTAGACTCCTGAGCTTCTTTCTTCATAAACTCGTGCACATTGAAAATTATTTCCCGAGCTTGACTTTTAAGTGGTTGCCCCCTTTTTAAAGAACTCATTTTAAATAATAAAAAGAAAACACTTTTGTTGTCACTACGTGTACTTTTGCCTGCTGCGCGTGCACTCATTGAGAAGTATGGCGGCTAACTAACATGCCACGCGGCGCGCGCTAACATGGCGGTAGCTGTCGACCAATAGCGGTACAAGAAAACGAAGCGCGGTGCGTGGAGCGTGCCGATTGGTCAATATCATTTCCCGCACTTTGAAAATTCATCTTCTGCGCAGGTACATCGGTAAGCCATATCAGTTGGGTATTACTGTAATCACTTAAAATTTAAATTGGGACACCTAAAATTAATGTTTATTTTTAAACTTAGTAGGTAGAATGTCTTAAATTCTTGTTCAAGGTTTAGGAGTTGATCAAATACTCAGAGGCTGTATATTATAGTGCTAAGATACATTTTAAATGTACATAGGTAATTAATTTAAAATTAATATTTAGGACATCCTAAATAAATCTTTATTTTTAACTTAGCCGGTAATTAATTACGCTAGAATGCCTTTCTGCACTGTTTGTAATACATCTGTTGAGCGCAGTCACTGGACAGGTCATCTACGCAGTACCAATCATAAAAATAAAAATATTTCATACGTTTGCGAAGGTGTTGAATTAATTAATTCTGCTTTCCGAAATCGTATAGCTTCTTATAGAATTATTGACACTAGTGAAAATTATTCTTTAGATTCGTTTTTGAGTAATAATCAAGAAAAAATCAAAACATTAATCAACAAATCTCTGAAAGAACATGTATGTCTAAAAATTAATTTTGAATATTTTGCTTTGTTTTTGATGGTTAAAAATGATAGTCAGGAGATGAAATCATTTGCTACAAAGAATTATGTGGTACATCAGAATTATGAATATGATTTATTGACATCTCAGGTTAGAAACACGTTGAAAAAAAAATTAGAAGAATTTCAAGATCGTGACAGTGGCTGGACATTTTTAAACAGTTCGCATTTGGAAGTTAATGTTAACAAATATCAACCTTTACGCGGCTCAAGCTTTATCGAGTTGCCAACCGCAGTTAAATCAAAAAAAGCATGTATTAATATTCGCAATAAAGATAATTATTGCTTTTTATGGTCAGTTGTTGCTGCTTTATATCCAGCAAAAACTCATCCTGAAAGAGTATCGTCTTACCCCAATTTTCAAAGTGTGTTAAACACAAAAGACATTCAATTTCCAATGAGTTTCTCAGATATTGCTCGATTCGAATTAAATAATCCTGAAATTTGTATATATATTTATGGCTTAAAAAATAATACCGTGACTGGACCGCTTTATAAACCAAAATTTTTGAAGGAAAAAGTGATTCATTTACTTTACTTAGAAAAAGATGATTTATCACATTATTGTCTCATTACGGATTTACCGCGTCTTGTTAAAAATCAAATAACAAAGCACCACAGTAAATTATACTTTTGTGATGTTTGTTTAATGTTCTTTGATAGTTGTGATAATCTTACTTCACACAGTTGTGGAGGAGTTGCTACTGAACTACCGCCAAAAGGCTCTTTCATTCAGTTTGAACACTATGGCAGAAAGCAATTTGTACCATTTGTTATATACGCCGATTTTGAAACAATGCTAGAGCGGTACGACTCCTGCGACCCTGACCCAACTCAGGCGAGCACCGTTACGAGACAGCGACATGTGCCCATCGCTTTCGCTTATCATATTACGTGCACTCTAGATGAAACCTATAATCGTTATGTCTCGTATCGTGGTACGGATTGTGTTTCAAAATTTGTGAAGTCTATTTATAAAGATACCAAAAAAGTTTATAGAATTATAAATAATACCGTTCCCATGATTTACACGAATGAGAATGCTCTCGACTTTGAAAACTCTGATACATGTCATATTTGTGAGAATTTCTTGTTAGGTGATAGGGTACGCGATCATTGTCATTTGACTGGTAAATATCGTGGCGCAGCTCACAGTTACTGTAACCTGCAATATAAAATGCCTAAGTTTCTACCTGTATTTTTTCATAACTTATCGGGTTATGATTGCCATCTTTTCATAAAAGAATTAGGTAACGCTCCGGGATCTATTAAAGTCATACCTAAAACAAAAGAAAATTATATTTCTTTCACGAAGTATATTCCGATTTCCGATAATGAAAGCATACAGGTACGATTTGTAGATTCATTCAAGTTTTTAGGAACTAGCTTAGAAAAGTTAGCAAACACAATGAAAAAACAAGACTTCAAGCAATTAAAATCTTATTTTCCTGAAAAAACACAATTTGATCTACTTACCCGTAAAGGAGTGTATCCATACGATTACATGTCTCAATGGAAACATTACGAAGATATATGTTTACCATCTAAAAATCTTTTTCATAACTCCTTGACTAATGAATCAATTAGCGATGAAGACTATAAACACGCTCAGACCATTTGGTCAGTATTTAATATTCAAAATATGGGTATGTACACAGATTTATATCTTAAAACTGACGTTCTTTTGCTAACAGACGTGTTTGAAAGTTTTCGAAAAACTTGTAAGCAATACTATAATCTCGATCCTGCGTTTTATCTTACAGCACCAAGTCTATCATTCGATGCAATGCTTTTGAAAACTAGAATTAAATTAGAATTGATAAGTGATGTTCAAATTTTTAGAATGATACAAGAAGGTATTCGTGGAGGTGTTTGTATGTGTTCCAAAAGACATGTCAAAGCCAATCATAAATACTTGGATTCTTACGACTCGTCTCTGCCGAATTCATTTATTATTTATTTAGATTGCAACAATTTATATGGTTATAGCATGTGTCAATATTTGCCTTATTCGGATTTTAGATTCATGAGTAGACAGGAAATAGATGATTTGCAATTGAGCTTAACAGATATAAGCGATACCGCGGAAAACGGCTATATTCTTGAAGTTGATTTATTATATCCTAAAACATTGCACGATGAACATAACGACTTTCCATTTTGTCCAGAAAAATTTGTTGCACCGGGTGGTAAGAATAAAAAATTAATACCGAATTTGTATGACAAATACCACTACGTTATTCATTACGTTCATTTAAAAAAATGTTTACAACATGGATTGGTGTTACGAAGGATTCACCGTGCAATTGTTTTTAAGCAAAGCTGTTTTTTAAAACAGTACATCGCTCTTAACACTCAACTACGACAAAAAGCAGAATCAACGTTTGAGCAAGATTTTTTCAAATTATTAAATAATAGTATTTTTGGAAAGACTCTGGAAAATGTTGAACAAAGAGTAGATGTAAAATTAGTTAACAAATGGTGCGATTCAAACAATAAAACGAATAAGACTATTTGTGCTGAGAAATTGATAGCCAGTCCATATTTTCATAGCGCTTCTGTGTTTTCTGATGATCTAGTAGCAATACAAATGAAGCCATCGCGTGTTATACTTAATAAACCAATATATATAGGGTTCACAGTATTAGAATTATCTAAGACCCATATGTACGATTTTCACTACTCTGTCATGAAACCTTTTTATGGTAAGCGAATTGAATTGTGCTATACTGACACAGATAGCTTAATTTATGATGTACAGAGTAATAACGTTTATGAAGATTTCAAGCTCAATTTTTTAAAATATTTTGATACCTCTAATTATGACATAAACAATGAATTTCACTTGCCCATTAATAATAAGAAGATCCCAGGACTGTTTAAGGACGAAATGGGTGGTAAAGTTATTAAAGAATTCGTAGGACTGCGCTCAAAGCTTTATTGTATTAAAACCTTAAAAAAAACAATTAAAAAAGCCAAAGGTATAAAAAAATGTGTAACGAAACATTTAAACATGATTGATTATAAAAATGTTTTGTACAATTGCAATGTCATTCGTAAAAAAAATGTAATGTTTAGGTCAATAAAACATGAAATATTCACTCAGAACGTAAATAAAATAGCACTTTCAAGCAATGATGATAAACGGTTGCTATCATTTGATAAAGTATCTACTTTAGCTTGGGGTAATGCAAATATATTTATGTAATGTATTACCATACTTAAAAATGTAATTAGGAACCTACAATAGTGACATTTCTATCAAGTAAAAATTGATTGTAAAACATCCTAAATGGAAAGTCAGATAATTTTATAACGTACCTACTATCTTACTTACTAATTTAAAAAGTTTGTTAATATTTAAATATGAAATATAATATTGTCCTGTAATTTAATTCAAATAGTATCGTCTGAAGTTACTTTTGAACCCAGCTATAATATTATAGCTGGTATTATATGTATGTAATTCTAAAATGTGTGTATTCTTGGTGTCCATTGTAATTGTTGTTTTTATCTGTATGTTACCTACTAAATATATACTTAAATAAATAATATTTTATGATTTTATCTCTGTTTCATTCCCATTCCTGATTGATGACAAAGCATACAGGGCTTACACCATGTTGTGCACGAGGATACAGGTTCCAACTGGATAAAACATGCAATGTTCATTTTTGATGACATAGCACTCATGGCTCGAAGTTCACACGCGCGGTGTAGAATATGACACCGAACAGGTGCTCGTGCACGAGCTCGAACGTGTTGAAACTTGAAATTGAATCACAGCGCTTTAAGGCTTTATGGAGTCTCATTACATATTAACCACGTTCCACAGTCGTATTATTGTGTAGAACATTCATTATTAGACAGTTAGCCGGAGCGGTCATATCACGTCGAATAAGAACGAAACGAATTGTAAGTATTGTAGAACTACCCATATATTTATAACGTTAATTCATCATGTTTTTATGTAATTATAATTAATTATTCTTTCGGTTGTTTCAGATCATTGATAATGTGTGATTCTCCAGATATTATCGACTTCTCGCAATACGCGCAAGGTTTTCCGACCCCGAGTTTAAGCTGGCATATCCCAGAACAACAAAGACCTGTTCACAAGGAGCCTAGAGCAAGACAAGACTGCGGACCTGTCAACAAGAAGCCTAGAACAAGACGAGAGTGTGTAAAACAGAAGTCGGCTCTGCCTACCTGTCAATCATTCGTCATAAACAATGAGAAGAAAAAAGGATTACGACTGATCCAGGTACAAGTGTTGGACATCAGTGAACAACAAGAATCTGCAAGTGACAATGATGATGTGGTAATTTTAAGTGCGCAGTATATAGTGACTGAATCGGTGGACCATGTTATGGAGGAGACGCAATCGTTAATTAATAAAATATCAAAAAAACTTTGTGGGGACAGTTGTTATTACTGATGAACTATTAACTGGTGTCATTATTTTGTAAGTATCTACTATATTGTTTAAGTTTTATAGTAATAAGCAATAATAAATTATGTAAGTAATATTATAGTTATCAGACTATATTATTATTCGGTATATATAACATTTATTTGCTTTCTTATTGTTTAGTGTTTAAACATTTGTGGTTTTTATGTTGTGTAAGTTTTGAATGTATACATTTTTAAAATAACAAATATGTAAGTTTTATTATAATTAACTTTTGTATTTTATCCTGTACATACCTAGTCTAAAAAATATAATAAAGTTAAATAAATATAAAAAGGAAAAATATGTAATGTAGATTTCTTTGATTAATCTAGTTGGGCTACTGTTCAATCATCACAAGTTTTTTAAGTATGTAGGTAACATTAAATAAACTATGTGGGGACAGCTATTATTATTATTATTATTGGGTAGGTAGTTATAATTAGTTTGTAATAATTGTAAATAATGTAAAAAGTAAATAAATATAAAATGAAAAAATATGTACTTAATGTAGATTTCTTTGATTAATATAGTTGGGCTACTGTTCAGTCATCACAAGTTTTTTAAGTTAAGTATGTAAGGTAAGATTAAATAAACTATGTGGGGACAGCTATTATTATTATTATTATTGGGTAGGTAGTTATAATTAATTTGTAATAATTGTAAATAATGTAAAAAGTAAATAAAAATATTTTGTAGTTTAAATTATGTTTTATTTTGTATTACTTATAAATACTCGAACTTTAAATTAGCTCTAGTGTAATGATATAAATATAGGTTATTTGCTTTCAGAATGTTTTATTAGAATAATTCGTTTAGAATACCGTAAGTACCTATATTTGAAATAAAATTTAGAAGGATTATCATTTTGCTGCAGCTAATTTAATGTTTGTTATATGGGTCTGATTATATTAAATAAAACACTCTTGAGTACATAGACATTTTTAATTAACTGTTCAACACAATAATAATTAAATAAATAAATTAAATACAGACATATTATTATCAAAATACCATTTTCTAATACACACAGCATTATTCAATGCACAATTCAATTTATGGTTCACACAATTAAAATCAGTTTTATTTTTACAGAACTTTTTTTTTAATGTCGCAAAATTAGGACATCCCTTCTCACCTATGTCAATCACTTCACAGTTTGCACATAACTCTTTAATCCACGTAATCTTTTCCAAACCCTTTGTCATAATTTTTTTATTTTCTAAATATGGTAAAATAACACGTTTAAACTCTTTGTAGTCTATGTAGCCTTCACTCCAGTAAATTCCTCGATTTCTTTCTAACCATCTCACCTGCTTTTTTTCTTCTAGTGTTAGGTAATGGAATGAATATGGTGGTTTCACCAAGAACGTCTGTGTATGATCATGACTCGCAATGGCCAATTCTTTAACAATAAAATGATTTAAAGAATCTTTAAATCCTTGGAGTTCCACTATAAGGGTGTCCGACTTCATGATATCTTCTTAACAATGTTACTTAATGGTTTGTATTCAACAATGCAATCGTTCAGAATGAGACAATATGCTGAAGTTTGATCTGGTATCTCCGAATCACTTTCAATTTCTACTCTCACGTCCACAACTGGCCCTGTCTTTAGATTATCCGCTTGTCTAGAGCAATCAATGACAAACAGCGGTGCTAAATCTCTAAACTGTTTTTCGCTTAATATGGGTTCCGGTCGACGTCCGTAATACGACTGTTGAAATCTGGTGTATTGCTCGTATAATAAAGCGATTTTGTTATTAGCAAAACTCGTATTTAGGTTTTCATACGGAAAATAAGTTGAATTGAGATACACTTTAACGTCTCGAACATGACAGTGATCGAATTGAGACATGTCCGAACTTGCATTGCTTTTCCTATTTGTTTGTAACCCGATAATAATGTACCTTGGTTTTTCTATTTGAGATGAAGTTTTGATTGACCAGGTATGTTTTGTAGTTTTAGGTAAAGCTGGATATTCGTACAGATCCCAATTTCTGTATACCATTTGAAGTGATCTATCTTTTTCTAATAGTTTTAACAAAGTTATTTTTTCTTTGTCTGATACTTTAACATGCGGTACGCGCCATATAATTTTGTTGATCTGAACGTCGTCCACTATTTCGCCGGTGTTAAGTTTTACAGCGTTCAAATTAGTATTACTTCGTAACAATATCAGTTCATGTCTGCTATTTATCACAACTTTTTTATAATCTTCAGCAAACCCGAGGATGTTACGTAGTGGAATAGAAACAGAAAATTTTCCACCATTAATATTTTTTATACCATCGATATTCCAGCCCCAAGCATTAGACATTTTTGATTCACTTTCATTCATTGATATTAATGATTTCATGGTTGTAGTTATACCTGCATTTTTTATTTTATCAATCTCCACTCCATTTAACTCATACCTAATATCTTGAAACAAGTACAGTAGACCATTGTTTGTGAAATTGATACTAGTAGCTTTGTCTTTCGTATCTTTTTTGTTTACGATAACAGTGCCTTCTAAATAGAGTGTGCTAGCTGAAGGAAGTATGTACAAATCCTGTTGGTTGATGGGAATGCGGATTTCATCGTTCCTGTTGAAACTCGTTACGTACGGCTTGTAGGAATGAAATTCGATTCCTTCTATAGTATTATCGTAAGTTGGAGCGGATAAAACGTCTAAGATATTCATTTTAACAATCCGATCGCTCTAAGGAACGCTTTATTGTCTTTAGTTAATTTTATTATCTTCTTAGAGAAAGGTCTTCTTCGATAGGTAGCTCGGGCAGAACTGATATTCTTTACTTGGTGAAACACATTTTTATTGTAGTCAATCATCTTTTTCTTCTAAGATGCAGATATACCTGCACTTCTTCACCACGTAAATTGATTAATCGTTTGTTTATATCTAACAGTCTGATATGTATGCAGCTTATGTTGTTTTGATTGATTGGAAAGTATATTGCGTTCTTCGGGATTTCTATGATCCTGTATCCTGGCGGCACATTAAGTGCAAATTCGTGAATAATATGACTTGGTTCACCGTTCACAAATGAACCGCTTACAATATCACATTCAATCCTGACTACGGTCGTAGGTAGAATGTTGACTGGAGACTGTGACACATGCCATTTATTTGCTGTTAAAATTTGTTTGTTAAACCCTAATAGTCTTCTAAAAGAGTCTCCTTTGATAAAATTAATGTCTTTTGTACAGAATATTGTAGTTTTTAAAGTATTATTATTGCACCGTAGTTTGATCGCTGCATCTTTTATTTCAGATTTTAAATAATCGCTAATATCTTGTAATTCATAAGTACCTTCCGGTACTTCAATAACTTCATTAATGCCATAATAGAACTTATTATTACTTTTGTCAATGTTTGGAATAGAATTAAATGTTGAAAAGTGCAATAAAGCACACTCATACTCTCCGTCTAGTTGTAAAGTATTAGGATAGTATGTAGTTAACACTGACGAGTCTCCAGTTATCGACAAAGTGAGTGACATCTTGCAAATGATTGATATAAAAGAAAAGCATTTATTTTATAATACATTTTTATTCCAAAAAGTCAACAAATAATTTAAACATAAATGACCACAATTGACTGCGTTTAATTTTTGATATCCTGTGTAGTTATATAACACATCACAATTTTTGAAATATTGCATCAATTCCATTGGAGGTTTTAAATTTCCATAGCTATCAAAGTATTCACAGTGATTGTATACTTTAGCATAAGCTACCCAGTGCGTTCCTTCGTTCTTAGAATCGTCTAAGTTAACGATACCACATTCAATGTCTTTCGGCTTTGAAGGTAGTCGATCCTTCATGTAGACCCCCCGAAAATATGGAATGTGTCTTGAATACTTTCGGATGTCTACATCAGTTAGAGGGCGATTGGGTAGCATATTTTTCAGTTTTTTGAAGATGTTATAAACAATCCTTTACCACTTTTATACGGTCTAATGTATAAACCCTTACCCAACACTAAAGCCTCCATAGCTTTATTATGTCGCTCTGTTTCTTGCAAATTTTGTTTGCTTGCTTTGTAATCATTAACGGTTTTTGCAATGCCAGCTGCACCACCAGCTAAAGTTCCTAAAGCCGATAAACCAGCGAAAATTGGAATTAAAGGTAGAACTCCTCCAGTCTTTGGTATGGGTATTACTCGGGGTACTCGAATTCGATGGTGAATGTTTGGAAATAACTTTTTTGCGGTTAAGTAAGCTGCTTTTATTAAAGTCTTATTATCTTTGTGTTTGAGTTTCTTAATTTTTGATTTTATTTTCGAAACTAAGCTTTTAAATGTTTTAATGCCTGATCCAGACTTTAGTTTCGCTTTCATAACTTTGCTTACCAACCAGGAGCTTAATTTTTCACCTTTCCCCGCATCTTTTGATTTAAGTCTTTGTTTAGCCATATCAAGTAGTTGTAAATCAGCTTTGTGACGATTTGATACGTCTGTATGGTTTGTATATGCAATGTCGTGTTGCAAGCAAGCTTCGTCTAGCTTATTTACACCTCGATCACCTCGCGCTAAGCGTTTATGAAGTTTGGTTCCTGGTCCACAATAATTGTATCCTGGCAAATGCACTTCGAATGGTAGATTATTAATTATGTTGTTAACTAGTCCACCCGCTTGCATTACTCAAATTAGAATGATATGATTTCGAATGAAAATGGTTTTATAATAGTTAGTTCATTAATGCAGCTTTTTCAATCCAACTGTTTTCTGCACTGCTTAGACCTAACCATTTAACATATAATTTATTTCCTTTCTTTTTCAAAATCTTTTCTATCAAATACACATCAGGATAATTAGATCTTTGCAGTTCTTGTTCGTAAAAAGCTCCTAATATGTTTTGGTTTCGTTGATCTTCTATGTGATATGTCACTGGTAAGGTTTTATTTATCTTTTTTATAATAAATAATTCAGTTGACCAATTAGGAGTGTAACCTTTCTCAAAATTATGTTTGTATTTACTTATACGAACACAATCACCAACTTTGAATTTAGGCTTCCACTGAACCAAATCATGTTTGTTTATTTTTTCTATATTTTCTTTGATAACTTCTTCATTACATTTATTCACATCAACCGGTTTAAATTGAATAGTACGATGTTTGGTGTTGTTATATCTCTTCAATGTGTCTTCCAATGGTAGACCTAGCCACTTATAGTTTCCATTGAGACTAAAATATTTATATAATTTATTTTTTAAAGTTCTTATCAGTCTCTCCACAATTGATGCTTTTTTAGTAGAAAACGATGAGTAATGGTTAATGTTGTGCTTTTTCATAAGCGTTTGAAAAGTGATGTTATAAAATTCGGTTCCCATATCAGTCTGTAAATTAACAGGATCATTACAACTACTAAGCAGTATATGTTCGAATGCACGAGTAACATCAAATTTATTTTTCGATTTTAACGGTTCAGCCCAGGCATACTTTGAGAAACAGTCAATCACCACAAGGATGAAATTATAACCTTTGTTATATTTCCTCAGGTTTTGCATGTCCATCAAGTCTGCTTGCCATAAGTCATGGATTCCTTTCAGAATAACAGTACGACGAGGGAAATTTCTTCGTGTTGCTTTGTGTATTTCATTTACAATTTGCTGTTTTACCATTATGGAGTTTTCTGAAGTAATTTATCTACCTCTGCTTTAGTATAAAACTTATCTTGCAAATGAGTTGAAACCTCAGGTATCTTTGCTTTTAAAGTAGCTTGAACTGTACCCTTTGCATCTTTTATGATTTGAGTACGCAATGTACCAATCAGATTATTAAATTCTTTAAACATATTAGCATTCAACCGATCTACATAATCCTTATTCACAGCCAGATTATTTAATTCTTTTAACGTGTTAGCATTCATTCGATCTACATAATCCTTGTTAACAGCATCGTTTGCTTCTATTGGAGATGTAATTCCTGTCAGTCTTGATGTTTTTAAATCAAAATCTCCGTTTTCTGATTTTAACAATGCATTTTCATTAAAATCAAATAACTCTGATAAACGCATTCTTTTGTGAATGTAGTGTCCGAATTTATCTACGTTCATGTTTAAGGTGTATTTTATCGAGAGGCTGATGACAAAATAAACATATTTTCAAACATTTATTTATTTATAATCTTACATTCACGCAATTCTTCAATGATAGATATAATTTCATTATCTAATCCTGTGTTGCCAGCATCTCTAGATGCAATTAATAATTTCAACCTTTCCACTAGTTCATTAGGATTATCCCAGTACACTAAATCTACGTCTTTTCTCCACTTTTTTAGTAACGGTAGACCCTTTCCCTGAACTGTATTCTTCAGTTTAAAAAGAGGTTTAATAACTTGTAAATATTTTTGTCCTTTATTACTTTTTATTGGCTTACTGGGCTCAAAGTCTCGACGATGTGCATTTGTATCAAGTAGCATCAACTTATAATTTTGCATATCACTGTCTGTAACCAAGCTTAAGTCTACATCTTTCTTAAGCAACAACTGTTTTAATCCAGGTGTATTTCGGTATTTACGTCCAGCCACGGTGATGTATTGATCGTTGAGCGTTATGCAAGCAGAACCTAAAAGCAGTTTCCCGCGGTCTGCTCTAACTCCAAATGGAATATCTACCAATGCTTCTGAAGACACTGACCAGGATGACGTATCATAATCTTGGTTACTTTCAACTACTGATTCATAAGAAGAGTCACTGTTGATATCGGATTCATATTTGTCTTCACCGTCATTATTATCATTACTTCCTGCGCTATCAGTTCTTTGTTTCTGCAATTTTTCGTTAACAAACGGAACATCAGCAAAATCATCACTAACACGCAGGAGAGGACTTTGCTTACTAGCATTAGCAATTATGTTGAGAGGTTCTGTTACAGGTTTGAAAACAGATTCCAGTGCTTGTTTATTGTTAATCTCAGTATCTCTCATTTTTCGTACTTTTATCTTTACTGCTTCTGCTGCATCAACAATTTGACGTTTCAATGTTTTTTCCATATTGGTAAAACAGGTTGTAATTGATTAAGCGTCGTACGGAGAATAATAATGTCAGACAGGTTATAGCCTTATATAGATATAAAGTCATGTTCTTAATCAAAGACTACAAACGTGTCAAATTTACTTCTATAACATCCTTTGTTTTTGGAACAATCTTTATTAATTACAACATAATTGAAAGGTATACTCCATATTTTTGAACACATTTCCCGAAATTCAATCCATGTCATGTCAGTGTTGACGTGTTCTTCATACACATGTCTCATATTTCTTTCATCTTGTTTAAAAAGTACGATTAGATTTGCGTTGTCTCTTACTAACTGCTTAGGGATTTTACTATACGTCTGATTTAGATAAAAACAACCGATGAACTTGTGTCTCCCCATAGCAAAATAATCACGCATACTATTTTGATTTTCACAAGCAACATCATCAAATACGATTACAAAATTTGGTTTTGCGGTCTGAACACTCAGCACTTGTTCATTTTCGTGATATTTCTGAAATGAAATGCCTGGTACACGTTGCAAGACTTTTTCTAAAAACACGTACTTAGGTTGTTGCAAGGTTTTAGAATAAACATAAACATTTTGAAATCTTAAACCATTCTCATGTATAAGAAGACCAATTAATAAATTAGTTTTTCCGCAATTTGATGGCCCACAAATAATACATCGTACCGATTTAGGTAATAATTCTCCATGACGAAAACCAGTCTCCTGAGAATTAACATAAAGTTTGTTTACATGTAACGATTGTGGTTGTTTTACAAATTTCATGATGACTGCTTGAAACGGTTAAATTAATAATGAGTCAATTGTTGTTTTACATTAACCTTTATAACTCATAATCGCTAACTGGTATGAATGTACGAGCAACCTGACCATGGACGTCTTTCAATATAAAATAGTGAGTGTCATGGTAAAATAAGGAAAAGGTAATATTGAGTTTTAGAACTAAAATAGTGGAAAAGACGTTGAACCATAACATTTCATTTATATTATTGGGCATTCTACTTCACCGAGAGTGACGAGGCGAACGGAGTGAGCCGAAGGAACGAAGGTGGAGTAGGATGCCCAATAATATCCTACTAATAGCTGTCACCTGCAAATGGTAGTCCCAAAAACGAAGGTACCAGAAGTTCTACGGCTCTACCACAATGGTTCTTCAGGAGGTCATATGGGAGTAAGAAGGACTTTGTTAAAGATCCGAGAAAGGTTTTACTGGATCCATTGTCGAGAGGATGTGGAGGACTGGTGTCGCAGATGTACCAGTTGTGCAGCGGTAAAAGGACCACACACACGCAGCAGGGGTGCATTGAAAGTGTACAACGTGGGAGCCCCCTGGGAACGGATAGCACTAGATGTCGCTGGGCCATTCCCTGAAAGTGAAAGTGGAAATAAATATTTCATGGTTGTTATGGATTACTTCACCAAGTGGCCGGAAGTCTTCGCCATCCCTAATCAAGAAGCTTCAACAGTCGCTGATAAATTAGTCCACGAAGTCTTCTGTCGGTTTGAGGTACCCTTGGAAATCCACAGCGATCAAGGAAGAAATTTTGAGTCTCAAGTATTTCAGGAAACATGTCGAGTTATGGGTACTCACAAAACCAGAACCACTTCATACCACCCACAATCTGACGGAATGGTGGAGAGATTTAATCAGACGTTGGAAAGATATCTGGCAAAAGTTGTAGCAAGCAGACAAAAGGATTGGGACAAGCACATACAACCGTTTCTTCTGTCATACCGAAGTGCGGTTCACGAGAGTACAACTGTGACGCCAGCCTTCGCGAACTTTGGAAGGGAGTTAAGGTTACCAGCTGATCTAATAACCGGCATTCCCCCTGATTCACCACGGAGTATAACAGATTATGCAAATCTGCGCAACAAGATGAATGACGTATATGAGCATGTTAGAGAATCAGGCCAACAGATGTCCGAGAGAATGAAAACTCGTTATGATCGGAAGATGAACAATACTGGCTTCGACGAAGGTTCGCTAGTGTGGTTGCATAACCCAGTGCGCAGCAAAGGAAAGTCCCCTAAACTACAGGCAAAATGGGACGGGCCGTACCGAATTGTGACCAAGATCAACGACGTCACTTACCGAATACAAAAGGGTATGCGAACTGCACCTAAAATTGTCCATGTAGATCGATTGGCACGATACTATGGGAATAATGATGCTCGGGACGAGCATGTCTAAGGAGGGGGCAGTGTTACGTAGATCGTAAAGTCTAGAAACATCACGCTAACTCCGTCTCAGAAAGGGGCAGTGTGACGTAAATCGAAAAGTCTAGAAACATCACGCTAATTCCATCTAAGGACGGGGCAGTGTTGGAAACTACTGGAAATGACACGCTAACGCCATCTGTTATCGAGTAGCAAGTACTACACGAAATTGTACGTACACGCTACTGCCATCTATTGTTGAATAGTGGGATTAAACTGTTCAATGGAAATTACTAGAAGCTTCTACGCTGTTGCACAGTGTCGAATGTTCGAGAATGTTCTGCTCAGGATATAAATAGCGGATTGTCGGGCCGACAGGCAGTTCGATTTCGGAAGCGAGCGAATACGATTCGAGTGATACAGTACAAGCGAAACAAGTGATTCCAAGTGACGTTTCTTGTAGTTGCGATATTTGTGTTTATTAAATTAAACTGTGTTGTGTGTTTGGTAAATTGGTTTAAATTAATTTATCCCGAACCCCAGCTCGTAACAATACTTTTTTTACTGTGGTATGCGATAATAGTATCAAAAAAAAAAAAATACTTGCCTGTTTCGTTATAGTGTTGAACTTTTCGTCTAATTGGACACAGATCAAAATCATCTAATTCTTTCTTCCGCCAACTGTTTTGGTGTTCCTCCAGGTGTAGAAAAAAATCCTTAATTTTTTTCACCTTCTTTAACAATTTCTCTAATTGTACTGTGAGATTTACCTAAAAAACATAAAGACAATCATATTAATTCCATGTAGGTACATTTTTCACTTTCAAGTATCAAACATCAAGAGTTAACGTACACGCGATTTGTCAAACAAGAAAACATAACCTCAATAATCTATTAGTAAATAAAATAATAAAATGGCTTGAAACTTATAATACCGATAAAACTTAGTATTAGAAAGGAAAATCAATGACTGGCATTGAATAAAAGATAAATTTCTTGGATAAATACCTGTCGTGTCAGCAGTTCTTTCGTAAACATTGTCAATCGGAGACAAAATTTGTTCCGCTTCAGATTCCGCCAAATTTCTTATGAAAACCTAGTATATCACAGCTCACACCACTACTCCTTATTGTTTTATTCATTTTTTATATGTTCAAAAGCATTAATAATTGATAGTTAATTAGAAATAAGTAAAATACAACTAGGAACATAACACAATGACAGCTTAGCTACTTGTTGATGATAAACAAAGCAGTGTTGCCACCAAAAGATATTTTAGTTCCAATGGTTACCACGACAGACTCTTTTTTGCCAACCTATAGCTAATCTGTCATTGTGTTATGTTCCCAGTTGTATTTCACTTATTTCTAATTAACTATTAATTATTAATGCTTTTGTACACATAAAAAATGAATAAAACAATGAAGAGTAGTGGTGTGAGCTGTTATATATCAAGTTTTCGTAAGATATTTGGCGGAATCTGAAGTGCAACGAATTTTGTCTCCGATTGACAATGTTTTCGAAAGAACTGCCGACATGACAGGTATTTATCCAAGAAATGTATCTTTTAGGCAATGCCAGTCATTGTTTTTCCTTTCTAATACTAAGTTTTATCGGTATTATAAGTTTCAAGCCATTTTATTGTTTTATTTACTAATAGACTGTTATAGTTATGTTTTCTAGTTTGACAAATCGCGTGTACGTTGACTCTTTAATGGTTGATACTTGAAATTGAAAAATGTACATGGAATTTAATATTCTTGTCTTAATATTTTTGTCAAGGTAAATCTCACAGTACAATTAGAGAAGTTGTTAATGAAGGTGAAAAAAATTAAGGATTTTTTCTAGACCTCGAGAAACATCAAAACTGTTGGCGGAAGAAAGAATAAGACGATTTTAATCTGTGTGCAATTAGACAAAATGTTCAACACTGTAAAGAAACAGGCAAGTATTTTTTGTTAATGGTATTATCGCATACCACATACCACAGTAAAAAAAGGCATCATTTACATTTATAATTTTTCAGGTGCCTATTCTACAGCTTGGCAAAAAAGAGTCTGGAAAAAATGAGGGCGCCTGCTTAGCAGGTATGGCCACCCTGTATACTAGGACTAAAAGTGATAAGATACTTGTTGTTTTAATCCACAAACACGAGATCCCGGAAATTCTCATCAGTCAAGATTTCAAGACTAGATAGGCACAAGTCTTTTACTTTCATTGTATTTAGTAGATTGCGCATTATTTCGCTGGAATAACTTTTTACCTAAGAGTGCCATCATAATAACATAATGCTAACTTATTCAGTTTAAAAATTAATTAAATTACACTCAGGGATTGCCGATTGAACCCGATACACAAGACATAATGTTCAGCAATCGCATTTGTGGCCACCATCTAGGGTATTCACAACCATTCGTTGGTATGCCTGTATCAAATTTGACATGAATGATACTGAACGAATCCTGTTAATGCTGACAGTTTATAGTCGACAAGAAGGTGACTTACAGCTGCTTACTGTCGGAAACTAATCGGAAGTCAGAGAGTACCTATAGCATGTCGCATTCGAAAGGTACGGGCAATATCGAATAAACTTGAACAGTTGACTAATGAAGGCGTCAGGTATGTCTATGCGGGGTACATAACATTATCACTATTCACATGACAATGAAAATGAAATAACACGCTAAAGTTTAGATTTTATTTAAAAAGAAAAACGTGACGTAACATCTTTCTTGTATTCCTTTTCGGTGCTATGATAGATTTTTTCCATTAACACTGATGTGTCAGTTTTACATTTCTTATTTATGAAAATAGTGTAAAAATCTTTCTTACACGTTTACGGCTTCCATTACAACCCGTCTCCTCAAACTATAGGTAATATATTACGTAGAATAGGCACCTGAAAAATAATAAATATAAATTATACTTTTTTACTGTCGTAAGCGATAATAGCATTAACAAAAAAAAAAAAAAAAATACTTGGCTGTTTCGTTATGTTGAACTTTTTGTCTAATTGCACATAGATCAAAATCGTCTAATTCTCTCTTCCGCCAACTGTTTTGGTGTTCCTTCCGGGTGTAGAAAAAATCCTTAATTGTTTTCTCCTTCATTAACAATTTCTCTAATTGTACTGTGAGATTTACCTTGAAAAAAATATAAAGACAATCTTATTAATTCCATGTAGGTACATTTTTCAATTTCAAGTATCAAACATCAAGAATTAACGTACACGCGATTTGTCAAACTAGAAAACATAACCTCAATAATCTATTAGTAAATAAAACAATAAAATGGCTTGAAACTTATAATACCGATAAAACTTAGTATTAGAAAGGAAAAACAATGACTGGCATTGAATAAAAGATAAATTTCTTCTTTCAGCAGTTCTTTCGTAAACATTGTCAATCGGAGACAAAATTTGTTCCGCTTCAGATTCCGCCAAATTTCTTACGAAAACTTAGTATATCAGAGCTCACACCACTACTCATTATTGTTTTATTCATTTTTTATATGTTCAAAAGCATTAATAATTGATAGTTAATTAGAAATAAGTAAAAACAACTGGGAACATAACACAATGACAGATTAGCTACTTGTTGATGATAAACAAAGCAGTGCTGCCACCAAAAAAATATTTTAGTTCCAATGGTTACCACGACAGACTCTTTTTTGCCAACCTATACGTAATTATTACCTATAGTTTGAGGAGACTTGGGTTATAACGGGAGCCGTAAACGTCTAAGAAAGATTTTTACACTATATATTTCAGAAATGTAATACTGACACATCAGTGTTAATGAAAAAATCTATTAAAGCAGCGAAAAGAAATACACGAATGATGTTATGTCACGTTTTTCTTTTTAAATAAAACCTAAATTTTAGCGTGTTTTTTCATTTTCATTGTGATGTGGATAGTGATAGTGTTATGTATAGATGCCAGCACATAAAGCTACTAAAATTTGTCAAATTTCTTTAATAAATTTCAACTTTATCGCTAAAGTGTTAGGTTCAATATTGATCGGGAAAATTTGACCGTTCGGGTAGCTTGATGTGCTAGCGTCTGTACCTGACGGCTTCGTTAGTCAACTTTTCAAGTTTATTCCATATTGCCCGTACCTTTTGAATGCGACATGTTATAGGTACTCTTCGACTTCCGATTAGTTTCCGACAGTAAACAGCTGTTAGTCGTACTCTTCGACTTCCGATTAGTTTCCGACAGTAAACAGCTGTTAGTCGCCTTCTTGTCGACTATTAACTATCAGCATTAACAGGATTCGTTCAGTATCATTCATGTCAAATTTGATACAGGCATACCAACCATTGAATTGTTGTGAATAGATAGCCTAGATGGTTGCCGTAAATGCGATTGCTGAACATTATTTATCGTGTATCGGGTTAAGTCGGCAACCCCCGAGTGTAATTTAATTTATTTTTATAGTGAATAAATTTTCATTATCTTATTATGATGGCACTCGCATCTCGTAGATAAAAGGTTATTCCAGCGAAATAATGCGCAATCCACTAAATAAAATGAAAGTAAAAGCCTGTGTGCCCATCAATTCTTGAAATTTTGTCTGTTGAGAATTCCCGGAATCTTGTTTGTTGATAAAACAACAAGTATCTTATCACTTGTAGTCCTAGTATACAGGGTGGCCATACCTGCTAAACAGGCGCCCTCATTTTTTCCAAGCTGTACATTCGTTTATTTATCAAATAAGTACCTACCACTACCACACATAACCATAACATTATAAAACAATCTGCGGCAAACAATCGGCTGCGATTGAACAACATACTTTTTTTTATTATCTATTGAATAAACCCTATCTGTCTATTTGAGGATTGAAAAATCGGCCTTTAGTAAATAAAATTAATAATAAAGTGCCTACACGAAATGCAACTGCAACTTTGAAAGTGCTCGTTAAAATATTTAGGCGTAGAAAATGTTAAAAATTTATTTTCTGAGGAAACTACTAAAATTTCTGTCACAGTTTTTAGTACCTCCGAAAATCGCACTACTGACTCAAAACTGGTTTGATCAGAATGATGAAATTCGTTGTACTTTTAGAGTAGGTACAGGCATGGTCTCGCCATTATGACGCGTCATAATGGCGGACCACTGCCTGCCAGAGTCGCGAGATTTGTTCGAAAGAGTTACCTTGGCCCTGGCATATGGGTAACTGAAGGAACACGGGTGGGTTTTAGTCAGTAAAAGTCTAACACACCCCCCCGCTCCACCCAGAGCGGGAGACGTCATATGACGATTTCCCACCCACAAAAAAAGGCGGATCACTGTAATCGTGAAATTTCGTTTATGCACTGTGAGGTTCAATTTTATTAGGATAGGTATGTACAAAACATTACTAAATCGTTACTAAATATACTTGATAGAATCTTTTAAATAAAAGACTGTCCCGCCATTTAATCAACTTAGCCTATCACAGTCCACTGCTGGACATGGCCTCTCCCATGCTGCGCCATTACACCCTATTCTCCGTCTTCCACATCCAATCTGTCCCAGCCACATTTCTGAGGTCGTCGGTCCATCTAGCTGGGAGGCGTCCCACACTAGGCTTGCCGATAGAAAGTAAGAAAGAAAGAAAAATATTTTATTTGGAACACGCACAGGACATAAAAGCAATGAGAAGAACATAGAAACATATTTAAGCTACAAATAACAAAATATTACAGAAAGATATAAAAAATAAAAGAGTAAGACCTGTGCGAGGCCAAAAGGGCTCCTATCTCAGCATAATGCTGCGATAATTGTAAAAAAAAACCGGCCAAGTGCGAGTCGGACTCGCGCACCGAGGGTTCCGTACAAACCTGTAGGTATTTTCGGTTTTAAAATATATATTTTTTTTAATTTATATGTGGGGTACACACCTACACTACCATTTATTTATTTATTTATTATAACATAAACACAACACAAACGTAACAATATTTATTTACTTGTATTATTACTATATACACAATCACCGGCATTCGCTTAATGTCGGGCTAGCTACCAGTAGTCACTGGACACGCACACCGGACCTCGTCATCGTGACGTAGCCGCGCGCGCGGAGGGAGCCAGCGTCCGATCACCTTGTCGCGACCTCAGTCGTTACCTGCCCATGCGACGCGCTCGGCTATACATATTTTGTGAAACCTCGTTCGCTGATTGTTTACGTGTTGTAACCGTTATTGTTGTGCCGTGACTATTGTGACTTTGTGTGCCTATCGTTATTTGTGACTTTACTCCTTCTAACTATTTCCTGTGTTGTGTGTGTACGTGTAAAATATAACCGTGAGTACAAAGCAGACTGACTTTTAATCCGCCTACCGACATCTGCGCAAAAACATACCCACAACGAACAATACTGGTGACCCCGAGTAGAACACTTAATACTAACTTATTACTATAATTATAAAAATATAAAAATGAGTGATAGTGAGTCTGAGCACACCGCGTCGTCACAGCCGGCAAAACATGTTACGCGTAGAACGCGCCAACCGAAGCGCGTTTCCATTGAACCGGAACACGAAAGTTACCGCGTGTCCATAAAGTTACCACCATTTTGGCCGGAAGAGCCGGACATTTGGTTTGCACAAATCGAGGCTCAGTTCGAGAATGCAGGGGTGACAAATGACGTCACAAAATATAATTATGTGGTCGGTCATCTCGACCCACTAGTATCAAAGGAGGTGAAGGACGTCATCATGTCCCCTCCCGCCACCAACCGGTACCTAAAGCTGAAGACCGAATTGGTGAAGCGCCTCTCAGCATCCCAGGAGAAGAAGGTGAAGCAGCTGCTGATGCATGAGGAACTGGGAGATCGAAAACCATCGCAGTTTCTTCGCCACCTGCAAGGGTTGGCTGGACCAACAGTGCCCGAGGATTTCGTGCGCACCATCTGGTGCAGCCGACTCCCCACCAGCATCCAGCCCCTCCTGGCATCGCAGCCACACAGCACCCTGGAAGCGCTGGCCGATCTGGCTGATCGCGTCCAGGACATAGTCGCACCACCTAGCCACGTAGCTTCAACTTCGGCAGCAGGACCCACGGTGAGTGAGATGGCAGCCGAAATCGCAGAACTCAAGCGTGCGATGAGAGACCTGACGATGCAGCTGCGAGACAGTAGACCTCATAATCGTCAGCACAGCCGTGATCGCGACACGAGACGCCACTCACGCCAACGATCTTCAACCCGCTCCAACTCCAGCTACCGAAAGCACCCGGTATGCTGGTACCATTCAACGCATGGCGAGAAGGCCGAGCGTTGCGTAAAGCCCTGCGACTACAAGAAGGGAAACGCCGCGGGCAGTCAGTAATGGCGACAGACGATTGCCCCGCTTCCACTGGTCGCCTATTCGTTGCAGACCGAAGGACGAAGACGCAGTTTCTGGTCGATACCGGAAGCGACCTCTGCGTTTACCCTCGTCGTCTGCTCAGCGAACGTCGTGCAGCTACGAACTACCAACTTGTGGCCGCGAATGGCACGGCCATTGCAACATATGGTTTCCTTGAACTCAACTTAAACTTAGGACTACGTAGAGACTTTAAGTGGCGTTTTGTGGTAGCTGAGGTTACAAAACCGATCATCGGAGTGGACTTTCTGTGTTTTTACTCATTAACCGTTGACTGCAGAAATCAACGGCTAATAGATAGTAGCACCAATGTTTTCAGTTCAGCCACGAATCACTCAGATTCTTCTTTATTTTCTGTAAAGGTAACAACTGGGGATTCGCGGTATCATAGAATTTTAGAAAGCTTTCCCGACATTACGCGACCTGCCGGTACACTACGCACCACACCACATAACACTGTACACCATATCCGCACGACCCCAGGTCCTCCAGTGTCATCTTCATTTCGGCGATTAGCGCCGGACAAATTAAAAATTGCACAGCAGGAGTTCGAGCTAATGTTGGCCAATGGAACTGCCAGGCCCTCAGAGAGTCCCTGGTCATCCCCACTTCATCTCGCCCCGAAAAAGGACAACGGTTGGCGACCCTGCGGAGACTACCGCATGCTTAACGCACGAACCGTTCCTGACAGGTACCCGATTAGGCACATTCACGATTTTGCTCACAGCATTTCAGGCTGTCAAGTATTCAGCACCATCGACCTTGTGAAAGCCTACAACCAGATTCCTGTCAGCCCGGACGACATCCCGAAGACGGCAATCACCACACCGTTCGGCCTGTACGAATTTCCGTACATGACGTTTGGTTTGCGCAACGCAGGCCAGACATTCCAACGTTTTGTCGACGAAATGACGAGAGGACTGGAGTTCTGCTACTGCTACCTGGATGACTTCTTGATCTTCTCCAGGACAGAAGCAGAGCACGAGGAGCATCTCCGTATAATATTCAGCAGAATGAAGGACTTCGGCATGCTGATCAATACGGCCAAGTGTGTTTTTGGTGTCCCGGAAGTAACTTTCTTAGGTTACCATATCTCCGAAAAGGGCACCAAACCATTAGACACCAAGGTCGACGCCATTAAGACCTTCCCACCACCTAAAGACGTTCGTCAGTTGCGCCGATTCTTGGGCATGATTAACTTTTACAGGCGTTTCATGCCTCACGCAGCTCAGATACAGGCGCCACTACACGACCTCTTGATAGGCAACGTAAAGGGCTCGCATCCTATATGTCTTGCGGAGAATACTTTGCAAGCATTCGAGGACTGCAAAGAAAGCCTTGCTAACGCCGCTCTATTAGCTCACCCCGATTGCAATGCCAAACTCGCATTGGTTACCGATGCGTCGGATACTGCAATCGGCGCGGTGTTACAGCAGCTTAGCGACGATGGATGGCAGCCGTTAGCTTTCTTCTCACGGAAGCTCAGCCCTCCGCAAGCAAAGTATTCTCCCTATGACAGGGAACTGCTGGCCATTTACGAGGCCATCAAATACTTTCGCCATATGCTGGAGGCCAGACACTTTGTCGTTTATACGGATCACAAGCCGATCAGTTTCGCATTCCATGAACGGAAGAAAAACTGCTCGCCTCGACAATTCTGTCACCTAGACTTTATCGCCCAGTTCACTACCGATATACGGCACATTTCGGGCAAAGACAACGTCGTAGCCGACCCCTTATCTCGCGTGGAGGAGCTTCAAGCTCCAGTCCGTCTCGACACCCTCGCGGAATCACAGTCCTCAGATCCAGAACTGAAGAAGCTACTTCAGGAAGGGTCTTCGCTGGTACTGGAAAAGGTGCAAATCCCTGGGCAGCGTACAACCGTGTACTGCGACGTCAGCACAGCGTCACCCAGGCCATTTGTTCCCAAAATGCTGCGGAAACAAGCTTTTGACAGCTTGCATTCCCTCAGTCACCCAGGCGTCTCAGCGACTGCCAAATTAATCGCAGAGCGCTTCGTTTGGCCAGGCGTCAGGAAGGACTGCAGGGAGTGGGCACGAGCTTGCCTCGCTTGTCAGCGGGCTAAAGTGAGCCGTCACGTATCCGCACCACTAGGAAATTACCATCTCCCACGCGCCAGGTTCACTAAGATCCACATCGACCTTGTGGGTCCGCTACCTATTTCGCAAGGTTTTAGATACTGTCTGACGGCAGTCGACCGCTTTACCAGGTGGCCAGAGGTCGTACCTATCGTCGACATCACTGCCGAGACAGTAGCTAAGGCATTGCTATCCGGATGGATTGCCCGATTTGGCTGTCCTACTGACATTGTTACGGACAGAGGCCGTCAGTTTGAATCGGCCCTGTTCGAACAACTGTCAAAAATTGTTGGTTTCCAGCACAAGCGGACAACGGCATACCATCCGGCGTGCAATGGCATGGTGGAGCGTTTCCACAGGCAGCTCAAGGCGTCCATCATGTGTCATGCGAATGACAAGTGGACAGAGTCCTTGCCGTGGGTATTGCTTGGCATAAGGAGCGCATTCAAAAAGGATGTCCAAGCATCTTCTGCCGAATTAGTATACGGCGAGCAGCTAAGACTCCCGGGCGAATTTTTTACACCCAGTGATGACGGAACGACCGACATCACGGAATTTACCGCGCGCATCCGACACTTTGCCCAAAAGTTACAGCCTACTCCAGCTTCTCGTCACAACAAAACGAGCATTTTTGTATTTAAGGATCTGCAGACCACTGATCAAGTGTTCCTTCGTGAAGACGCATTACGTGGTTCGCTGCAACCAGCTTACACAGGTCCTCACAAAGTTCTGCACAAAAGTGATAAAACTTTTAAAATTTTATTTAAGGGAAAAGAGGTCACGGTCTCAATAGACCGCCTAAAGCCAGCATACATATTGGCTGACAAAGCTGACCCCAAGGAAGATACTCCATCTCCAGACGTAAGGGAGTACACTACTCGGTCTGGACGTCGGGTCAAATTCCCAGATTTTTATCGCCCTTGACGGTCTCTGGAGGGGGGTGGTGTGGGGTACACACCTACACTACCATTTATTTATTTATTTATTATAACATAAACACAACACAAACGTAACAATATTTATTTACTTGTATTATTACTATATACACAATCACCGGCATTCGCTTAATGTCGGGCTAGCTACCAGTAGTCACTGGACACGCACACCGGACCTCGTCATCGTGACGTAGCCGCGCGCGCGGAGGGAGCCAGCGTCCGATCACCTTGTCGCGACCTCAGTCGTTACCTGCCCATGCGACGCGCTCGGCTATACATATTTTGTGAAACCTCGTTCGCTGATTGTTTACGTGTTGTAACCGTTATTGTTGTGCCGTGACTATTGTGACTTTGTGTGCCTATCGTTATTTGTGACTTTACTCCTTCTATTTCCTGTGTTGTGTGTGTACGTGTAAAATATAACCGTGAGTACAAAGCAGACTGACTTTTAATCCGCCTACCGACATCTGCGCAAAAACATACCCACAACGAACTATATATATATTTCAGTTGATTGAATGTAAGGTAAATTGCGGTTTACGATTTATGACGTTTTAAAAAAAAACTACTCACTCGATCTCGTTCAAACCAATTTTCGTTGGTAGTTTGCATGGTAATGTACATCATATTTTTTTTTTAGTTTTGTCATTCTCTTATTTTAGAAGTTACGGGGGGGGGGGGGGGGACACACATTTTACCACTTTGGAAATATCTCTCGCGCAAACTATTCAGTTTAGAAAAAAATGCTAATAGAAACCTCATTACCATTTTTGAAGACCTATTCATAGATACCCCACACGTATGGGTTTGATGAAAAAAAACATTTTTGAGTTTCAGTTCTATGTATGGGGAACCCCAAAATTTATTGTTTTTTTCTATTTTAGTGTGAAAATCTTAATGCGGTTCACAGAATACACCTACTTACCAAGTTTCAACAGCATAGCTCTTATAGTTTCGGAATAAAATGGCTGTGACATACGGACGGACAGACAGACAGACAGACATGACGAATCTATAAGGGTTCCGTTTTTTGCCATTTGGCAACGGAACCCTAAAAACAACTACCGCAGCGCTGGTATTCCGATAGGGCCCACTGCTTAGATTAAATACGTTGCTTAGAGGTTTATAATCTAAGGGCCCACCAGGACCGGACTGGGGCTTTGAATCGGTCCGGGCATTTCACAAACAACCGGCCCTTTGCAATTCGTAGAAGAAAAATTACCAACGCAAATTTTTAGTTACTTATTGTATTAATGATTTTCGAAGCAGTTCGCTACTTTCGACTAAATTGTCTATAATGTCGTCGGAATCTAATTTCATGAAAAGATCTTTTTCAACTGCCATTAACATGAAATAGTTTAAATTTTCAGAGGACATAGTGCTCCTCATGCAATTTTTATAATTTTTCTGGTCGAAAAAGATCTTTCACGTCCAAATTGACTCATTGACAAAGTAAACAGAAAACTTATAAGCTAGTGCAAGTAAATTATCATCGTTCTCCTGTCTTTATCCCAATTTATTTGTGGTCGGCGCAACATGTATTTTTCTTCCACATTTCTCTATTAGTCGTCATCTCAGTAGTCACACCCTTTCTATCCATATTTAGCCATAGCCATCGACATTCATATTAAATACTTTCCTCACGACCTTTTCCTCATTCCTCAGTATCACGTGACCATACCATGACAACCAATTCCCACACAACTTTTCAGTTATTGGTGCCTCTTTCAGACTTCCTCTTATGTAGGTACTAATTTCTTATTCTATCCATCCGTGTAACACCACACATCCCTCTTAACATTCTCATCTCAGCTGCATGCAATTGCCTTTCATTCATCCCTTTTGTGGCCCAACATTCTGACCCATTCAAGACCTGCTGGTCTGACCATGGTTTTTTATATCTTCCCCTTTAGTTTTAAGGGGGATGTGGAAGTCGCAGATTGTTCCCGTGACCTGCCGCCATTTCATCCATCTAGTGTTTATTCTGTGCTTAACCATCCGATCTACTTCGCTATGCATCGCTTTGCACGAGTGAACAGAGATACCGAAAGTCGAAAGTTGGCGGAGTGCATAAGTGGCTTCCATTGTTCCTCGCCCTGACATAAACCCAAACTGATTCGTGGTAATCTCACTCTCCTCTCGCAGTCTTTTCTCTATTACTTTCTCCCATACCTTCATACTATGTGACATCAGCTTTATCCCTCGATAGTTATAGCAGTCCTGTACATGACCTCATATTCTTAATGATGGGCACTAGCGAACTATGGCACCATTCTTGTGGGATCCCTGCTTCATGCAACAACTTATTGAAGAAAAATGTCAGCCACATACATCCATCTTCTTTTAAACACTTCCATACTTCTAAAGGTATTATCATCTCGGCTTTCCATTTTTCATACCTTGAACTGCCTTTCTTACTTCATCCATGCTAATTTCGCTCACCAAACCCATATTTATATGTACCTCTCCAAGCACACCATTCCATTTATTCTCTTCGTTCATGAGCTTTTCAAAATAAACCTACCATCGTTCTTTTATTTCGTTATCTTTGGACAGAACGTTACCGGCATCGTCTTTCATACTTTCATATGGATCATATCTCTCGTTCTCCTTTCTCTTGCTTTTGTAATACGTACGGTAGAGCTCCTTCTGGCCTCTCGGGCTATCCAGTAAGTTACACATCTTCTCCTGCGCCTTGGCTTTTGAAACTGCTACCGCCTTTTTTGCCTTTCTCTTACATTCTTTATAAATCTTCATCTTATCTTCTTTCATACTATCGTTTCCATTTTCTACACCCTGCCATTCTTTATACGTAATTTTCTTCTCTTTCAGCATCTTTTACACGTCTTCATTTCACCACCATGTATCTTTTTCTATCATATCTTTACCTTTCTTCAAACACATCTTTTGCTACTTTCCTTATATAATCTGCCATCTTTTTCCAACACTCATTCACGGGTTTTCCTTCCATATCTTCCATTGCTTTTCAGTGTAAATAAATTATATCTATGCAAAATCTTGAAACAGCAAACTGCGCAAGTTTTACATGAATGGAAAGTCTTTTTTTTTGGATGGGAAATCATCAAATGACTTCTCCGGCTCTAGGCGGAGCGGGAGAGCTTGTCAGACTTTTACTGACTAAAACCCACCCGTGTTCCTTCAGTTACCCATATGCCAGGGCCACGGTATCTCGTTTGAACAATCTCGCGACCCTGGCAGGATGAATGGAAAGTCTCACATACAATGAATCTTTCTTCTTCGTGTCCTAAGACAATTTCATAGTTTTCTTCGCTTTCGTCATCCACGATTTTTTTAAATGTTTTTTTTTTGGTTCCAAGTCAGTAGATTTAATGCTATCCTAGTGTAAAGCTACATTTTTCAATTCAGTTCGTAATTTTTCACAGGTAGCGGTTTTATTAAGCTTCAGTAAATGTTTGCTTAATTCATCTATTTCTCCTCCTTTAAATTTATTGTCACGAATGTTAGGGATGATTTTTGGGTCCAGACATGAAAAATCAACGCACAATTGTCAATGGTCGAGAAAACAGCGATCCATGCTTTGAGTAACTGTGCCAAAGAAAATGTTATAAACATTTACCTACTTTATATGCATTAACTGCATTAGCGATAACTTAATCCTGTGCGATCTCGCCTAGCATTTACTTCTTTTTTCTTAGCCTTTTTTTTTGGGAAACTTTGTTTTAACTTCTATATCGAAGTCTTCAAATTTATTTAATTCTGTATTGGCCCAAGAAATAAAATCATCTGTAACTTCTTTCACAGTATGAGAATCTCTCACCATTTTTTTAAATTCCAAACAGCTTTGTGATACCATATTATACGCTTTTAATATATCTAAGCTTGAGCTTTGTAGATACTTTGAGAGAAGTGTGGTAGCTTCGAATATCCTTAACGATAGTTTGGCTGTGATTACAGTTTCGTATTTACATAAATCTTTTACTTTGAAGCGGAGTTCCGGTTTGAATTGTAAATTTTCTAGTATTATTCCCAAAGTTATTAAAAGCGTTACGTACAAAGCTGAATCAACGTGTGTGAACGAACCAAAAATCTTTAAGGCCACATCTTTGACCACCATTTTGTGGCTTCGGAATTGAAAGGACTGAAGAACGAAACTTATCAGAGAAACCTTGGTAGAGATATTATTGTATTGAATTAAATAATAGTTTTGTTTAGAAACTGAACTTTTATTGAACTAATGTAATGGTTTAGGGGTTAGTTTAGGTAATGTGTTTGTTTGTAGAATTTAATAATATTAAAGGGAACATAAAAATCATTTTAATACTATTGGTATAACCAGCAGCCTGACCGGCCCACTAGGCCTCCGGCCCATCGGGCATTTGCCCGATTTGCCCGTATGGCCAGTCCGGGCCTGGGGCCCACTGTGATGCCACGGTCACACTTACGGACATGACAATGTATCCCACACTGAAAAAGTATTAAATATAAAAAAAAATAAGATAAATTATAAAATGTACAAAAAATAAATAAATGAAAACAGTTTTAATTACAACTAGCTTCTGCCCACGTCTTCGTCCGCGTCAAAGTATTGCTTCCCTGAACCTTCCGTGTTCCCGTCGCATCAAATTGCCTGCCAATTTTTTTTCACTTTTCGTTGCTGCTCCGCTCCTTTAGATCGTAGCGTGATGTTATATAACTTTTAGCCTTTCTCAATAAATAGGCTAGCCAACCCAAAAAGAATTACTCAATTCGGACCAGAAGTTCCTGAGATTACCGCGTTCAACCAACCAAACAAACAAACTCTTCAGCTTCATCTTCTTACGAAATAAAGAGTATACTGTGTCCGTCTCCTGGTTCTAAGCTACCTCCCCATCAATTTTCAGCCAAATCGGTTTAGCCGTTCTTGAGTTATAAATAGTGTAACTAACACGACTTTCTTTTATATATATATATAGATACGCGGTATCCACTCCAAGACTCGTCTGCTCCATCGGTCAGCGGTCCTTCGACGGACATGGCCAGCTCACTGCCACTTCAGCCTGCTTACGCTGCAAGCTATGTCGGTAACTCCAGTTCTTTTCCGGATAACTTCGTCCCCGCCATTAGGGGCCATCCATACGTCACACGAGTTTCATGATTTTTGACCCCTCTCCCGTCCTTGTCACAGCTGGTCACATCTGTGAGACCCCCCTTCCCTAGTGTGACGTCACATATTTTACATCCAAAAATAATTATGAATCATTACATATTATAAAATAAAGTCACTTCGCTGTCTGTCTGTCCCTATGTATGCTTATATCTTTAAAACTACGCAACGGATTTTGTTGCGGGTTTTTTTAATAGATAGAGTGATTCAACAGGAAGGTTTATATGTATATAACATGCATAATATAGTAAAGAAACGCTGATAATTTTAGAGGTTTCTAATGTGATGTCATAAATAAACTCATTTTTTTGCGCTTACATTGCGAACGCTGGCTGAACCCTACGAATTAGATCAAAATAATGTACTACAGTATTGTACACCTTAAAAAGTTCTACAAAAAAGTCCGCGATGGTATATGTCTAACTCTTAGGGATAACCCACAATAACCACTTTTATCCTTTACTTTTTACGAGAAATAATGGCTTATTTATGAATGCGATTTTAAGCAATACAGCATTAATCCTTATCCAATTAAGTACCTTAAATAAATTGTGCATTTTATGTAGATCAAAATTGCCCTTTACAGCATATTATTAAAATGAATATTTTAGAAGATATAAGAGATTATAATAAAATTGCCGCAGACCGGCTAGCGGGCCGTCCCGCGTCCGGCCATCTCGCTTGGTAGCGGTCGGGTACTGCAGGATTAGTAGGATTGTAATATTGTAATTCATATTACTTTGGCTTCATAGTAAATGCGAATATCATGTGTGTTCGAAGTACTCAAAATAAACCTAATTGTATTATTCCAAGTAAGAGACCGCGAAATATGGCTTAGATGTTTAAATTTTTGAAGGATGTGGATTTTTGGTTATCCTGGATACTTACCATAAAGCTTTTTTTTTTTTTTGGTTCTTTTCGTCCCTCTTTGGGACAGGCAAAGGGAGCTGAGCCCATACAGCCAAGTCTGATTTAGTTTTCTTTTTCTTCCAATTCTTCTTTTTTTTTTCTTTCTTGTCTTTCTATAATATAATCAAGGCCGAAACCATGTCTTCTTTATTCAATGTCTTCGATATCCAATAGTCAGGCCGAAACCAAGTCTTATTTTTATCAATGTCTTCAATAACCAATAGTTAGGCGTAAGCCAAGTCTTCTTTTAATATATTCAAGTTCAGTACCTTTTGTTAGACCGGAGCCGAGTCTTCTTTCATGTTTTATTTAGTATTATCTCAATATCTCAATATCATATAATTTTATGTCAAAAGTGTAGTAGTTGTCAAATTCAAATTTCATCAACAGTTGATACAATAAAATCGTAAATTGGTAAAAAACAATCTTTTTTCGTCAAAAGTTGCTGAAGCGAGCGCGGGATATCTTCAGCATTTTCATAAATACCTAGCAGGCGATCAACTAAAATGATCCTTTGAAGAGCAAAATTAGGACAATCAAATACAATGTGATCCAATGTTTGTATAGCAGAATTACAATAATCACAATTTGGGGAAGACAGAATGCCAATTCTAAACAGATGTGCATTAAATCGACAGTGACCTAGCCGTAGACGACAAATCGTTGTATAAAACTTTCTGTTCCGATAGATATTTCCTCCTGTAAACCAAGGAGGAGAAATCTTTGTTTTAATTTCAGCTAGCCACTTTCCTTTGGTTTCAACTACATGCTGCCAGAAATTGTGAAATTCACGTGCCAGTTTTGATTTGAAATAAGTCAACGCATCTGAATTTGGAATGGGCTTATGCAAAATTGGACATTCCTGATGATGATTAACAATGAATTTAGCCAGGTAATCAACTTGTTCATTTCCAACTACCCCTATATGTGAAGGAGTCCAGAAAAGGACGATATCTTTGAACTTATGTAAATTATTGTATTTTTCTCTGATATTATAAATTATGTAACTTGTTTTTGCATTACAACTGGGATTTTCTAGTGCTCTCAATACACTCATACTATCAGTGATAATGATCCATTTATTTTCTTGCCTAGTCTCAATATACTCTAAAGCACTGAGTATTGCCATAGCCTCTGCTGTATACACAGTTGCTACTGAAGACAACCTATTTCTAAACCCACTTCGAGCCTGAACGTCATAAATAGCCATAGATACAGCATTATCATTTTTTGAGCCATCTGTGTACAATTGATTGTAACCATTCCATTCCTCAAGCATTCTGTAAACATCCTCTTTAAACTTCAAAGATTCATTAATTACTATTTTAAATGGACAATACTTTGATTCATAGGAATATAAATAACAAGGCCAAATGGAGCTAGAAAAATAATTTTGATTAGAACAATCTTTTAAAATTTCAGATAAACCTTGTACTAGAAAAGGGGGATTGATCCCATTAATAGCCTTCTTTAACTGCAATAGAAGAGGATGATCACTGATTGAAGAAATCTTAGTGAAGAATTTTGTTCTGAGGTAATTGAATCTAATTATCAATGGAGGCAAACTACATTCAACTTGCATTGACACTATAGGTGTTGAACACATAGCTCCCAAAATAATACGTAAGCATCTATTTTGCACTTTGTCTAGTTTTTCTACTAGTTTTTGTACACCACTATAGCAAAAAAATGCATATTCGAAGTGACTTCTTACTAAGGACTTATATAAAATCAGTAATGTCCCTGGATCAGCACCCCAATAAGTGCCAGCGAGAGATTTCAAAATATTGCAAGCTTTTAATGCTCTGTTTGCTAAGTAATCAACATACACATTCCATTTAAAATTACTGAGAAAAGTAACACCTAAAAATTTTATGGAACTATCCACTAACATAAGGCTATTATTGTAATAAATTTTAATACTAGGAGAACCAACAACATTTTTGGAAAAGACAACAACCTTACTTTTCTCATAGCTGACCTCCAAACTAAGACTTTCAAAATAATGTCCCAATTTTTCCAAGCTAGCATTGAGTTTTGTTTCAATGCTGTTAAGGTTTTCTCCTGAACAATACACAACCAAATCATCAGCAAATTGTAAATTACAGACATCACTACCCAGCACATTATTTAATCTAGCAATATATAAAATAAATAATAGAGGACTTAATATTCCTCCTTGAGAAACTCCTCTATAAGAATACCTAGGTCCTATTAATTGATTATTGACTTTTACATACAATTTACGTTCATTTAAAAACTCAAAAATCCAACTTACTATTTTTTCAGGAACATTTAGTGAAAGGAGAATGGATGACAATGTACTTAAATTTACATTATTAAAAGCACCAACAATATCGAAGAAAACAGATCCCAACATTTTATGCTCGACAAGAGCACTGTGTATATCCAGAGATAAATGACTAAGACTTTCCCGAGCAGAACGACCACATCGAAAGCCAAATTGATTGTAAGGTAGTAGACTATTACTTTCAATGTAAAATATCAAACGTTGTTTTAGAAGCTGTTCAAATATTTTACCAACACACGAACTTAGAGTAATAGGACGATATGAGTCAGCGCTGTTAGGGTCTTTACCCTGTTTCAGGATAGGTATTAAACAATCTGTTTTCCATTACTCAGGAATAATAGAACAATGCCAAAGTGAATTCAAAATATTTAAAAATATAGACAAACTGTGTGAATTTAATAATTTTAACATTTTGTATGAGAGCCAATCTAAGCCACATGCCGAATCTCTTCTTGATCTTAAAGCAGATTTTAGCTCTTCAATAGAAAAAGTTTCCACCATGAAATTATTTGTGCAATTTTGTAAGTTATTGTGACTGACTGTGTAAAAATTCTGAACTGAATCAGGAGTATACTTATGCAGAAATTGAGAGATCCATTCATAACTAGAAAACAAACTGCTATTTGTAGAAACATTTTTTAACTTCCTCATTTTTGCCCAAACTTGACTCATTGGAGTGAGTCTATTAATAGAATGACAAAACTCTAACCAACATGCACGACGCTCCTGTCGTAGGATACGTTTTTTTCGGGCTTGCATATGTTTGAAACTTATAAAATTGTCTAGACAAGGATTTGATTTAAATAAGATGTATGCTTGCTTACAATCTTGTACAGCTCTAGTGCACTTCTCGTTCCACCAAGGGAGTCGAAGCTTCCTCCTAGATCTGCGAGAGTCGCAAGTGGTATTGTTTTTATTAAAACTGATTACTGACATCTGAACTGCTTGTAGAATTATTGAACAAAAATTATTATATGTATCAATATGACTCGAGTTATTATACTGAAAACTTTCCATCATGTCATTTACAATCTTTTTATAAATAGACCAATCAACTAATTTCAGATTACAATGAAGAGGAATATTTGAAACATTAGAAGGATCCACATCATTAGCAGTATCTATAACATATTTTGTAATGGTAGGCAAATGATAGCTGCCTATAGAATCCTGATAAACCTGCCATTCACAAGACAAAGCCAAGGAAGAAGAAACCATAGTTAAATCAAGACCATTTGGTCTCCATAGATGAGACCCTACAGTAGTTGGCTGACCATCATTTAAGAGTATCAAGTCATTTTCATCCATGGAATTCATTATAGCTCTGCCACGAGAGTCGTCACTACAACAACCCCAAAAAGTGTGATGGGCATTAAAGTCCCCAGCAATTATCAATGGTTTAGGTATACTATTTATTAGTGAATCAAATTTGTTCTTTTCAAAAGTAGGACTGCAATTTCCAGGACTGTAAAAACTAACTACTGAAATGTATTTGTTATTAATTTTAATTTTAATTGCAATATTTTGAATAGAATCGTCAAAATATGTGTCTAATAATCTAAATTCAATGCCATTACGTATAAATATAGCAACACCATTGTGATCATTACCACAATCATTCCTAACTGTGGTATAGCCACGAATGTTGTATTGTATGTGTGATTTTAACCATGTTTCTGAAACTAAAGCTAAATGTATGTCATTATTATAGAGAAACTGCTGAAACTGTAGTTTATTACTTAGCAAACTTTGTGCATTCCACTGAGCAATATTTAAAATTTTGTTAGTGAATTTTATATTATAATATTTTTACCTTTAATAGTCTCTCTAATAGCAGATGTTATAGTTTGTGTACAAATACTTTCATTTTGTGTTTTATTTAACTTAATCAAGTTAACAATAGATTCTGTCAACAAACTTAATGCTGTGCTATTAGACAACATCAAGTTTATAATATCTGTCGAATGTTCCGATTTGTTCAGTGATGGGAAATTAGCTTTATTAAATAAGTCCGAAAAAGGGGTTTTCGATGTATTTCTGCTTTCAGCAATCTTTCTTTTCTTAATGGGACATTGGCCAGATATGGATAAATGATTACCTTTGCAATGAACACATACAGCTTTTTCAGCAGGTACAGAGCACTCCTTGAAGGAATGACCCTCAGTACATACTGAGCATCTTTGCGAATTTTTACAAAATTTGGCTAAATGCCCAAAACGTAAGCAACGGAAACACTGCTTGACTGGTGGAATATAGGGCAGTACTGAAAGCCGCCACATCTTAATATGAACGTAATCTGGTAAAGATGTAGATGAAGCAAAAGTAATAACTACAGTTTGGGTAGGCTGTAGTTCAGATGAGCTACCTACTCTAACTTTTTTCATTATTCTTCTAACGCTTATAATTTTTTTTGAACTTGATATTGCCTTAAAAAATTTTTTGTTTGACATATCCGTAGGTACTGACGTGATAACTCCAGACAATTCTGTCGTTCCAGCCGGAATCGACGCTTTGATCGACTGTTCTTTCAGAAAAGTAACATTGTCCAAGAATGAATTGGCTAAATTCGGGCGATCGAAAACTACGCCGATTTTGTATCTGTTAATTTTTTTCAAGTACTTAATCCCTTTAACAAATCTAGTGAAGCATCCACTCAGGTACATCATATCTCTTTGGCCTATTGGTTGTTCTTCATTTGTGCTCTCGATAAATACAATAAAGTCATACCCAGCTACGGCATCCTCAGGGTACCTGCGACTGTAGTCTGTAACCCTATACGGGGCATACTTCTCTGTAGCCTTTTCTTCCGCAGGGCAGGAGTCGACGTAGTCAGACTCACTTGTCTCCACCAGTGACCAGTAACAATTTCTTCACCAGGATCTTGTTTGGGTTTTTTTCTTTTCTTAGGCATCTTAAATCTTGTTTTATAAACTAAGTTAATAGAATAAAAACAGGAAAATATGTACAAACTAAATTAAAATTAAAGTAAAATTACAAGAAGTAAAAAAAAAGACCGCCTATTATTTCAAGGTTCCCGCGCTTTTTTTTCCTTACCATAAAGCTTTTTTTTTTTTTTGGTTCTTTTCGTCCCTCTTTGGGACAGGCAACTTACCATAAAGCATAGTTTATCCCGGTAGAGTGCGCGCAAGATAAGTCTGCGCGCTACTGGTGGCGTGTTTAATGTTGCCAGCCTAACTAATCTTTTTTCCTTCATTTAATCAATACTAACTTTTTTGTATGTACTTAGAATTTAAAGAAATTTAAGTTTATTATGGTATAATAAGGTTATTGCCACTAGAATAAAAAAAAAACTTCATGAGATTATTTCAAATCTTTTATTGAATACTTTGTATTGCTATTAAATTTGGTATAAGAATGGTCCTGCAGTGGGTTAATACCTTCCATTGGACAATCTTCATCGGTCTATGTCTATGTCTGAGTCTGCATCAGAAGAGTCGGAAGTGTCACCAGTAACATTAATTATAAATTTGTCCATTTCCGTATCCAGTAGCCTGTCCGATTCGAAATACTGGTCTTCTATTTTTTGTACATGTAGACACACATTACGCCACTCTTCTGTCGTTACTGTGCTGAATGCCGCCTCAGTAATCGAGGGTATTTCGCTAGGAGCTTGATTAACATTTTTCTCTGCAATACGTCTCTTTACAATTGCCCAAATCTTCTCAATTGGATTTAAATCGCAGTGGTACGGCGGTAATCGCAGAACCTCATGTCCATGTTCATTTAACATATTTTCTACTTCATACTGTGGATCACCTTTGTGCCTTTTAATTAATTCATATAATTGTGCTTTTGTCCAGCAATCATTGACTTCAATGTCATTTTTCGTAAGCCACTCTTGGAGGTCTGCTTTTCTATTGCCCATTGAAGGGGCCTTGTTTATTTGTGTGCAGTGGTATGATGCATTGTCCATCACTACAATGCAATTCGCTGGTAGATTTGGCACAATTTTTTCTTTCATCCATCGCATAAAGTTTACTGAATTCATATCGTCATGATAGTCACTCGATTTTGATTTCGATTTGAATATTAGTAGTCCGTTTTCAACAAACCCAGTTTTACCTCCAGCATGGGCTATAATCCATCTTGCGCCAACGCTATCAGAAGCAAGAATACCAGGCTCTTTCTCCGATTGCCAACATTTTTCGAGGTGGTATGAAGCATGGATATATGTTTCATCAAGATAAATGACAGGTCGATTTTCTTCCTGACGATTCTTGCGTAGCCTCAAAATATAATTTGCTCTCCAAGCTGCAATATCACTGCGTTCTATTAAAACTTTTCGTTTAGACTGACATTTTTTGTATTTATAGCCCAAAGTTTTTAAAATACTCCTCAACGATGTTCTGCCATATTTAAAATCAATGTCTGCTTTCAATTCCAACCAAAGTTTATTTATGGTAGGAATCTCCTTCTTCACGACGTAAAACGATTGAATTTTATGCCTTATAGCGCACTTATCAAAATCGTCTAATTCAGCAATTTTTTTCTTCCGGTTCCTACTTTTTCCTGGGGTCACAATCTTTGAAGACGAAGCTGCTGCTACATTACCCTCTTGAGTTATTTGGGTGACAGTACGTTCGGAAACGCCTAAAACAAAATAACAATAATATATTACGTGATGCCCATACCGGTTACCAAAATGTAGATTTTTTTTATTGTAATGGTATCCCTAAATCTTACCTGTCAAATAAGCAACACGGGCTCTAACTTTGGAAAACGGTACCGTAGGCCCGTTATTGTCTCGTTCTTCTTCACAAGCACGTTTGACCTTCAAGATAATGTCTCTACCAGCACTTTTAATCACTTTCGGCATAATGATAGCGATTATTTACTTTGAAAACGAATAAAAACACGGAACACAGCACACTCTCTCGACACCTGACATAAACAACAAGATGGCGGCAAACGATTAGTTCCGATTTTGGCCGCGCGCAGACTTATCTTGCGAGCACTCTAGTAGGTTCCCAGGTGATATTTTCTGACAACTATACGTGCGAAGCCACTGGCAAAGGTACTATTCCTATAATTCCTATGATCGATTTGTTGTCTGGTAAATGATTGAGTGTATGTATAGGTAGAATACGAGCGTTAAGAAAAATCAGGATGACTTATATGAATTCAACCCAACCCTATTTGACAGTCTTCTTACTCTGAATACTATTCATCAAACACACATGATATTCTCATAAACTATGAATCCGAAGTAATATGAATTATTAACCTACTTACTACTAATATTATAAATGTGAACATTTGTATGATTAGATGTTTGTTTCACAATCATGCAAAAGCGGCTCAATGGATCTGGGTCGAACATGGCACACAGATAGTATTTATTACCTATGTAAGGTCAGGTGGGGTAAGAGGGACGCCAGGTAAAGAGAAACAGTAACTCATAAATAAAAAACTATAAAGCCCAGCTTTATGGTTACTCCGTCGATAAAACAGTATTAGGTATAGTTTCAATATTTTTGGATAGATGGCGCTACAACACAATAAGTACGTGAGTAAAAGAGAAAGAAAAAAATCAGTTGACAAACTATAAAATTATGACCTAGCGGCGTTTTTTGTGTGCGATTTTTTAAGGATTAAAAACATCTGTGATACGGCAAATTTTGTTGGTAAGTGTAATTCTAATGTTGAATCTTTATTTTCCGCATGTTATATTATTTGTAGCATGTGTTTTTAGTGCTTTTTCGGTGTCATCAAAAACATAACCTACAAAATACCAAGCCGGGAAAGAGGAACTACCATACCAGGTTAAGAGAAACATTATGTTCCTCTTTCCCTATTTTAGGGGTAACAAACATTTTGCAAGTTGAAATATCACCTATCTAGATTAGGTAGGTATAGATAGTTTAACTCATCTTGGCGCGTGGAGCTATGTGTGCATGCGATTGTAATTATTATACAACTTTAATTTGTGTGGCAGTGACTTGGGCCAATTGACAGTCATCTTCCGAGCACAAATAGGTACACAGATATTTACCCACACAAGGCACTATGTGTGCGCGCCAAAATGTGTTGATATCTCTATACAACAGTGTTGTTATTTGTGGTAAGTCACTAACAATTGATTAAATAAAGAGAGTTTGATCAACATGAATATATCTTGTTTTGTTAATTACTAAATTGCTTAAACATATACACCACTAATTAATTGTTAATCGTGGTTTTCACAATTATACTAAAAAAACCAATCTTTAGTGTCAATTAATTAATTGTTAGTTGTCCCTGTAATTTATTTTTGGCCGTATTGGAGGTACTTACATGCATTTATTTGTTACAGAAAAAGTAAAATGCCTCGAAATTATATAAGAAAAACGGAATGGAGCTCTTACCCGAAAGAAAAATTATTAGAAGCAGTGGCGGCTGTTAAAAGTGGTGCACTGTCGGGTTATGCAGCCTCAAAACACTATGGAATACCAAGAGCAACTATATTTAATCGGGTTTATGATCGTAAAGGTGTAAAGTCTAATAGTTTGGGGAGGGCCACAGTTTTGTCGCAGGACGTAGAAGAAAACCAAATTATTTTTAAAATGTCTTTCCAAAATTTTAATGTTCAGTAAATTAATTTTATGACCCACCCGCGGCTTCGCACGTGTACATGCTTTTATTATAGTATCACACCAATACGGGATAAAAGATTATTTGTTAAGACTGATGAGGTGGTGGTGGTGATATTAGAATTTAAGGCCTATGTCAATTTGATTTTAGAAGTTCCTATTGTATTTTTTTTTGGTAATATTTACATAGAAAGTAAACAAAGGTTTTTTAGTTTTGTTTATTTATTTAAATAGAACATAGTCATGTTGATTGAGACTGATTAAAGTAATGGAGAACATTTTTTAGTTATAAGTTAAGCCATATTTAACCAATTTTGAGAATATTTTGGTCATTATGTATACACGCAGTGCACTGTATATCCGTTTATGCATAACTATCAGAGTGAAAAAATGTCAGAAAAGTGTTTTAAGTTTTTTTTTGTACGTTTGTTAAGTATAACAAAGAGTTCCACAATTATTTGTGTTTGTTTTTATTCAGTTGAGTTTTTCAAAGTTGAAAAAGTGATTTAAGTACATTAATAATAAATAAACACTTACTTAGTGACATTCATCGTTTATTTTTCTTCAATTTTTATTAAAAACCAAATGTATATGTTTTTAACATTCGTAGTTTACCACCCCTGACCTTACTAATATGTTCCTCTTACCCCAAATTTTCTTTATGTTTCGGTAATGCTAAATTAAACCATATTTTAACTATGGTATGGTTTCATTTCCATTAGGTCGAAAGGCAGTTCTCAAATTTCTAGAGATACATATAAAAATACGTGTTTTTACTTGTACGAATCGAAGCGTTTCTCTTACCCCAAATTTCGGGAAAGAGAAACAATTAGAAGACCTGGCTTCGTTGTCAGATTGTTCCGTTATTACTGGAAGAATCAATTTCTGTGTTAAAATAATAGTTAGCATGGTTCGTTAGCGAAACTTTGTTTGTATTGCTATTAGAATACATACATATTTTTACTAGCTGGAGATCGTAATGTTCAAAAACCAGTAAACTATGTTCCTCTTACCCCACCTGACCTTATATATAATTAGCCTATATAATTCCCACTGCTGAGACAAGGCTTCCTGTCGGTGAGAGGGAGTGGGCCGTAATCTACCACACGGGCCCAGTGCGGGTTAGTAGATGTCACATGTCTTCGAATTTTTGGTTCTAGGACATGCAGGTTTCCTCTCGATGTTATCCTTTACCGTTTTGAGAGCAGTGTTGATGAAAATGTTTACACAAAGTAAAGTCCCTGCCTGGGTTCGAACCCACGACCTACAATTCGTAAGTCGGGGCTGATACCACTTAGGCTCAACTCACACCAAAAGAGCATCGAAGAGCAGCGTAGCGGAGCGCAGTTTCAGTGTCATATGAATTTCAACTTTATTCTCATTACTATAATACTTATTATCGCATGAGAAACTCAAACGAGTCGCGCGGATGCCCGCGGCGCCGGGGGAATTCCGGCGAATTCCATAAACGGAGCCGTGCGACTGCGCGAGAAGTCGCGCGAAGTCCCGAGAATGCTCGAGCAGTCACGAGCGGCCGCTGGCAATATCCCGCACCTCGCGCCCGCTCGCCGCGCGCGGCTGTTGCGCGCGAGCATTTGCATTCATGCAGTGCAACGAATACGAGAAGGCGCGCGAAGTCCCGCGACTTCTCGAGCATTCCAGCGACTTCTCGAGCAGTCGCGGGAATCCGCGCGCCTTCTCTACCGAGCGGGTCGCTGCGCTTCGCTGCTCTTTCGGTGTGTGTTGACCCTTAGCCACCACTGCTCTCTTATCTATACATCTATACAAATAACCATTTTTTACTCAATGTATATGGATGTATACACGGTACATATACTAAAACAACATTTTTTACAATTTTTGTCTGTCTGTCTGTTTGTTCCGGCTAATCTCTGAAATGGCTGGACCAATTTTGACGGGACTTACACTGGCAGATAGCTGATGTAACAAGGAGTAACTTATGCTACTTTTATTTTAGAAAAATTCTTTTATTTAAGAAAAATACCTGCGTTAATTTCCGACATCCACGCGGGCGAAGCCGCGGGCAAAAGCTAGTTAAAAATAATTACGGAACTATTGGTTTTATTTCAATTTAAATGATTTTTTAATAAAATTAACATCGTTTTTCGTTAATAGTTCAAAGCTCGTGTTTTACTTAACACTTGAAATGTAAAGTAACCAAATTTAGGACCCCTCTCACCCTTGTCACACTTTATCGACCCCCTCCCTCCCCCTTAACGTGTGACGTAATTTATGGATGTCCCCTTATGACGTTTATAATAAAACTGAATTTATTACCACCCACCGCAGCAGCGCCTGCGCAGCCCGCCGTGCTAGGAACATGAGATGGCGCAAGGATGTCGACTCAGCTTGCGTCCCACACCAGAGCCCTACCCACCTCCCAAGGCGTCATGTTGTCAAGAATCACTCGATTAAATGTAAATTGGGTACAATAATTAAAACAATACCAGAGATTTTCACATTACCATTATATTTAATTTCACTAAACATTTTTATTTGTATTTTATCTGTATCGTGATAACGTAAATATCTAGCATCAATCTATAACATGCATACACTATATGTCAAAATTTACAATTAATTTACAGATCAACTATTATTATTATTAATTGTGCCTTTTAAAATTTCCGAGTCCCCGCTGACTTACAGATACGGCCGTCACGCACAGAGTTTAAGTGAGAGACAGGTATAATATTTCTATCTCACATAGCGACGCGCGCTTTTCTCGTGGTAACCAAGTGTATAAACACACTGTGAATGACTGTGTATAAGCACTGGAGCTCTCGACACTGTTTGAAAGCTACTTACTGACGCTACTCGTCTTTACGCAGCAAACTTGGTTACCACAAGTAAAGCGCGCGTCGCTTCGTGAGATAAACATATTGTATGCGTTACAAATGACGCTCTCGATAGCCAAACTTTTACTTTCCCTATGTTTATGTTTGGGTCGGCTTCCAGTTCAAGCAAATACCATATTTTACATGGAGACTGCCTATCTGACCTCGACAACCCAGATACTAGGTAAAACTATTCCCCTTGATAAGATTAGTTACCCGACTTTTGAGACTGACTACCTGTAGCGACTATCAAAGATCCGACAAATGACTGCCGGGCCCGTCGGAAATATCTAAGTCGTTCGAAGGAATGCGCTTCACCCCGGTCTAACTCCTTTAGTACCACCGACCGTAGCGTGCCACCATTAGTAGTGTTGCAAAGGACTCGAGTCGTAATTTTAAAGACTCGACTCAATTATGCAAGACTCAGTGTGCTCAAAAGGCTCGGAGTCTAGAGTCAAGCCGAGCCTGAGTCATTCTCGAGTCTAAAAAAGGGACTCAAGTTTTAAAAAGACTCGTAGCTCTTGTCTTGGTCTTGTAGCTCATCATTCGAAAAGCTCGAATAACTCTGAAGATTTTTTTTACGCAAAGTTACATTATAACCACTAATTTGAATTTATTGCCTTCTTTCGAGTCTCTTCGAATGATGAGGTACAAGTTTCATCTTCATGCTCCGAGTATTTCTTTAAGAATCGCGTTCATTAAAAGACTCGAGTCCTTTTTAAGACTCGAGTCCTTTTTAAGACTCGAGCCCTTTTTAAGACTTGAGTTCTTTTTAAGACTCGAGTGCTTATCTGTAGACTCCGAGCCTTTTGAGCACACTGAGTCTTGCATAATTGAGTCGAGTCTTTAAAATTAGGACTCGAAGACTCGAGTCCGTTGCAACTCTAATTAGTCCGTAATCCCTCGAAACGCATAGATATTCCAATTTCACGAACGCGCCAGTCATTGCAATTTAAAACTTACAAGATTGATATCAAACACATGCGTATTGCAAGGACTATATATACGAGAAATTTCTTTAAAAAGCACGATTAATAATAAAAATTAGTACTTAACATAGATTATGCTATAATTGTTTTTTTTTTTTTAATATTTAAATGGAGCTTGACAATACCTTTCCGTTTTTAGGCACTTACGGATTCATGCACAAAGCGGGTTTCTATAACGCTACCCAATAAACAGGGGGGTAGGTAGTGATAGAGAACACGTTTTATTCACACTTGTAAGTTTGCGCAGACGAGCGAGTTTGCGGGTAGATGCGACTATTTGTGACGTCACTATTATTGATTGGGAACACTTTTCATAATATAAAACGTGACGACATTTTCGTGATGTAAAATGAGTGGATCTAAATGAAAACGCTTTTAAAGGAGACCAGACACTTTTTTAATACAAAGTTGAGCCCAAAACCTTAATTGCCACAGAAATAAAAAAATGTATGACCCTGATCTCTTTATCATTGTATCATCTCCTCATTATTTTTTACTATTGCACCGAAGTCGTAAATTGAAAAATATAGCTTTATATATTTTAATAAAATATCTACCGATTGACAAAAAATTAATGAAAACTGACCGTGATATTTAGATAACTAGCATCGAAAAAAAATATTGTATCACTCACATAGTCATACTTGTTCAAGACTAAGGAATTGTCATAGAGACTCGGCACAAAAGTTAAAAAAAAAAATGGTAAGGAGGCCTTCCCTGACCAAGGTAACACATTATTTTCGCTGTATTTTGGACCCAATATGGGTGATCTCCTTTGCGTCTACGATTATGTTAACATGTACATTTTTCCATACATTTTACGGACATCAAAGGTAATGTCGGCACGTTTTACATATAAACGCGCACTTTTTTATATATAACAGGGCGGTTATAAATTCTTTTTATACAAACAAATGAAGCCAAAACCCTGTGTGAGAGATTCAAATTTCTCTGCAACGAAAAAAAAAATTGCAGATTTACTATAGATAAAATTAAATGACGCAATATCGCCCGTCTACCGTTCACAAAGACAATTATTGCTAAACATCAAACCGAGACGATTTAAAAAGAATTTTAAACTATGAAAAGTACGTCTCGAAAACTGCTCTATCAATTTTGATAAGATTTAAATACTAACTACTAACATAATTTTTCATTGCTTCCGTCGGGGTTTTTTCTTATATCATAACGCTATTATAATAAAAGGGAACGAGTAGAACAAGTCAAGGGGAGCTACAGATTTAGAAAAACGCTAATTACTACCAAAAAAAATTACCTTCCTATTGGAAAAATGGTCCAGATTTGAACTTCCAAAACTGTACAAATTGACATTATATATAATCATGTACATGTACTAATTTTAATTTTATTATTTTTTTACAATTTCTTTTATGGCCTTTCGCTCCAATAATAATAATAATTAATTTTTACGCGTCGATAGTAGATTTTGGAATTTAAATCAATTTTCGATTTATTTAATTTCACTGGATTTTTTCCTACTTCACAGATTTGAATATCAAATCTCTGGCAAAACTTCTTGTTAGAGGCTATTAATATTTATGTAATTTTTCCAATTTGTAATCCATCATCTATCTAACTTTCTCAAAAACCCTTACGGTACGGTTTGTTAAAAGTGCGATGGCCGCTATATAGCATCTGTGAAATACCAGTAAATAACGTCAACGAAAAGTTATATTAAAAGAAGGTTTTTTTCCCAGAGATCATGTTGTGAGTCAATAAGAGTCAAAGCCAGCCAAAGGACAATGGAGAGGGCTATACTTGGAGATTCCCTACGCGATCGAATCAGAAATTAAAAGATCCGTAGGAGAACCAAGGTAACCGATGTAGCCCGAAGAATTGCCAAACTTAAGTGGCAGTGGGCAGGGCACATTGCTCGCAGAACAGATGGCCGATGGGGCCAAAAGGTTCTGGAGTAGCGATCGCGTACCGGAGGACCAATGGAGAAGGCCACAAGAATCCGCTGGATGCGAGAAGCACAGAACCGGTCGAAGTGGCGGTGCTTGGTTGGGGAAAGCCTATTTCCAGTTGTGGACGCTGACTGAATTATTGACACCGCTAAGTATTTCGGCGCCATAATTGTCATGACAGTTGTCACTGCGGCCATTGTGGCGGCCATCTTTCTTTTAGGAAACCATGGCATTTAGCTAGGACAAAAAAAACATTGCTGTAACTAGTAAGAAAGTATACAAGGAGGTTGCATGCCATAACAATTTCTGATAGATAAAAGTCATAATGCCTAACAATTTCTGATAGATAAAATTCACAATGGCATGCAACCTAAAATTATTAAAACAAATGTACGTTTTCCAAAATGTACTATCGACCTCACAATTAAACCTAATAATTATGATATAATTAATAATATAATGTTGCACTAATTTTATAAATAAATTCATTCAGTAATAGTTTATAAGGTTATAATTATGTCGAAATTGAAATGGCAGCGAAAAATAAGTTTGACAAAAACGGTTATAGATTGTGTTCTCAAAACAAATCGCTTTCTGTTTTCGGTTTGGCTACCGAGCGATTATGCGACGACTTTTTATGGATTCATACCACACAGTCTTTGCTAAGTTAAAATATACCTTACTTGGAGTACATAAGTGACAAAAACTCAAAATTGTCGAGGTTGTGGGTTGGAACATTTTTGCTTAAATCGGTCCAAATATAGATGAATAAAAAGAAATCTATAGACAGTCACAATCATTTTCCATTCTACATCTTCTAAATACATGATACAAATTTTAATACCTAGTAACCGGGGACACATTTCAGTACCTATATTGTCTTTTTTTTTTTTCGCCGCCGTTTCTAGTTACCAAAGACAAGTAGTCAAAAATTTTAATGTGCCGGCACAATAAAATTTACCATGTGCGCTAACCATATGCTATAAATAAAACTAATTTGGGACATACGCGTACACTTATTATTTTAAAAACAAATCATAATTTTAATGCTCTTAAATTATTTGTGAAATGTAAACTAACAAAAACACGTTTGAGTAAAATATATACTGTCATATTATAAAGCTGAAGAGTTTGTTTGTTTGGTTGGTTGAACGCGGTAATCTCAGGAACTACTGGTCCGAATTTGCAAAATTCTTTTTATGCTGGATAGCCTATTTATTGGGGAAGGGTTAAGGCTATATAACATCATGCTACGATCAAAAGGAGCGGGGCAGCACCGAAAAATGGATGAAAACTGGCAGGCAATTCGATGCGACGGGAAGGGTCAAGGGAGCAAGTTTGACGCGGACGAAGTCGTGGGCAGAAGTTGGTGATATTTTATGTAACAAAATCGGACTACTCTGTAAAAAGTTACGCTTGGTCATACATTAAAAAAATTATACGCGTCCACTTCAGAGCCTCCTCCGTTTTTTTCGTCGGTTAAAAAGAGGTATCTAAGTTACCCAACATTCGATCTTCAAAAAACTGCAGAATGGGAAATGTCACGCTACTATTATTATTGACACGTGGGAGTAAGACGGCATGTCGTAATCATGGAGAGCGAAAGAGACAAGACGATACGTAACTAAGGTTATATTAGTCAAGTTTTGACATACAGTTATGGACCTTGTATAAATCTATGTAAAGTTACTAAAAGAGAAGTAACTTGGGTAATCATCTGCCTAGCCTTTTGCCAATTATACTGAAGTCAGCTTCCAGTCTAACTGGATGCAGCTGAGTACCAGTATTTTACATGGAGCGACTGCTTATCTGACTTCCACAACCCAGTTACTGGGTAATACGATACCCCTTGGTAAGACTGGTTGTCAGACTTTCGGGCTTCTGACGACCCGTAACGACTGTCTAAGATCTACGAAAGACAGCCGGGACCAACGGCTTAACGTGCTTGCCGAGGTACGTTATGTAAAGGTGGTCGATAACCTGGGTCTTCGAATATAGTTGAAGTTTAGTATGAAACATGGATGTTTTAGAATGAAATTTTATTTTATTAATAAACTGTTTGTTTTGTATTAATTTAATTTCTTTCGAAAACATTTATCTTTTTCTTACTAAACTACAACTTTAAACGACGACCCAGATATCTAGAGATCTTTTTTGGTTGTCTCTAACTACTGCACTACTTTTAGGCAAATACTACCCACAAAAAAAAAAAAAACTGGCTTATGAGCTCTATGAAAAGTAGGATTGAGGCAAATCCGGTTTAGAAGCTGAAAACCTCCTAGGTTGACTTGTGAGAGTATTCCCAAGAAATAAACGCTGTGACGTTACAACACAAATATGCTATCGCTTTTGAGCCTACAAGACGTCTGGAGAAGCGGAAAAGGAAAGACCTCCCAGGTGCCTCGTTAACACGTTGAGTGCCGATCACGCGATATCGCGTGATTCGGTTCTGCATAATATGGCCGATCACGCGATATCGCGAGCTTGCTACTAACAATTTCGTATGCGCTATAAATCTGTGGCCATATCGGATTAACCATCAATCTATATTTGGCACTCAACATGCTAATTCGCTTTAGGTAAGGCGATAGATGGCATCCCGGGAAAAAATAAAGCGTTTTGTCCCGGTAGCAAGTTCCCCTGGTATAATTTAAGACATCCACGCGGCCAGATCCGTGGGTTGAAATGTAAGAGGGTAAAATTGAAGAAGAGTTTTCGTTATCAAGAATGTTCCTAAGCGATAGAATGAAACTGAGAAAGACCTCGTGGATAAATTGATATTACAACCAAAAAAATATTGATATTAAAAAAAAAAACTAAAAAACACGGTTTCGTAGAAAACTGAACTAAAATCAAGAAACTACTGGAAAAAAGCGTGGGGTGCTTTACGAGGTATTTATTCTATATTTTAAAGTTTAATTTTCAATGAAAACTCTGTTTTTTAGTTTTTAAACTATTATTTATTTTCTGTGTTTTAGTTCGGATAGCTAAAAAAGCGAGTCTTCGTATTTTTTTCCCATATCCTGGTGAGGATAATGGCAAAAATTTATGAAATTATTTTATTGTCATCGGTCAAATTAATCCGACGTTTTGAAGGGCGTGAAAATCACGTTCAAAGATTCCGTTACATAGACATATACCAAGCTAATATAAGTTTTTAACCAGTGCGCAACTTTTACCTAATTAAACTTAAACGAGTTATAATAACCATACAATTTTTATTTTGATATATCTTAGTACAAAAAAATTAAGTTATCGTTAACGAAAGATGTTTATTTTGAAACTGGTTTTTATGGTAACTTGCGCGCGGCGCCGGCGCGGCGGCGAAGGTGAATGACCGAGCGTAGCTACTAGTACCTACCAGCTGTTTGATCGGTCAAAATTCTTGCGCGCGTTTACTGACATATTACTATTGTCGATATCATAATTATTACGAAATATGTAGGGTGATCACTGTTTACTGATTTAAGGTCAGATAAAAATTTAAAAAAGTATTGAAAAAATAATTGAAATGTATTCTATTACTGATATTGAACCACCAAAAAAAATTTGCGCACTGGTTAAACAAAACATCCTGTATAGGTTATACGCGCTTTGCAAATGGCATTTTAAAACTTGTCTAGTTAGCAAAGCTGAATTGAACGCTCACGTAGCGACATATGTTTGTCTTTTGCTCACCCTCGATAATTACGACATGCCGTCCTACTTTCAATATAGCCTATAACCTTCCCTCTGCTGGGAGAAAGGCAGCCTTTCATATATCGCCCTGTATATTGTTAATAATTTTATTATTATTACTTTTCTAGACACTATCTGGGCAATTTACAACCAAATACGAAATTCGCGCAATTTATCAAGTTAATACCGAAAAAAAATTATTATGGGGGTAAGAAACTACGGAAGGCCACCTGCTACGATTGCCTCGTTTACGTTCATACAATTGGTCATACACACACGCCGGTTGCGAGTACTACGCACCTGATCTTTCTGAAGAACATCACCAATAAGGTCACTATATGTCCTCCTAGGACGTCCCTTCCCGGCGTTTCCACTCACATCTACCTTGTAAATACCTACCGTAGTTTCTGCCTACCCTATGGGAAAAAGGCGTGAGTTAATGTATTATATGTAAATGTTATTATTTCGGCATTTTTAATTGCATGTTCGCGCGACTTTGGAGTCTGGGAGAGTCTCTTATAAAAGTTTTTTGTGTGGTATTAGTATATCGAATTGTACAAGATAAATTTAAAACTAAAGAAAAATAACGATTACGTCTGATTTTCCGAAGGATGTATACATATGTTAACAGCTAAACCCGATTTTATGCTGAACTAGTTTCTCCTAGGCCAAACCAGTTCTCCCTACACGCGATATGACAAACCAGTATAGACATATGCAGAAAAGACAAAAGAAACAGCATGTACAGCCTAGTACAGAGAAAAAGTAGCGATGTATTGTCACGGTATCATTCCAATGTGAAACTTTAACCGTTGTAAACTGTTACACATAAACATGTAGTAATTATATTGATGAGAAGGGAGAACTGGTTTGGCCTAGGCAAAACGAGTTCATTATAAAATTGGGTTTGACCGGTAACATATAAAACAAAGCTACGGTGTCTTAAAAGAGAAGCGGTTTCTTTTGAGATATTGACGTCTGAAGTACAAGAGGTATTTTTGAAGTGATAACTTTATGGGAGTGTAAACCGCTTCGTTACGTAACGCGTTAGGCGGCCCCTAAACGATCAATTAAATTGTGCAATATTACGAATTGTGCAATATTATTGACCGTATAGGGTTAATATTGAAGATTGTGCAATGATTGAATGAAAGTTTGAGCATGTTTAATTTTTATTGCACCATATTTTTCCATTGCATCGTGTAGGGTCAGTATTGCGCAATATTTTTAGTATGTGTTTTGTGTCGAACGAGGAGTACACGGGAATTTCTGGCGGGAAATCAGACGCGTCGCTTGGGTTTTTGTTATATTTTCCAAAAACTGAACTGTGATGAATTTTACGGCAGAAAGTGGTGTAGTTTTGTGTTGTAAACTGTATTAATACTATTCTCAGATTGAACACGAAAACATTGTGCAGTTCGTAGTATTGTGCAATATAATTGATCGTTTGGATTCAAAGCGCCTCTCAATCTTATTGTACAATAAAATGTATTGTACAATGTTATTGTAGGTCTAGGGGCCGCCTTACGTAACGAAGCGGCTTCCCTTTCTCTCACGCATACGGCAGCGGTAGGCGTGCTGTTCCCCTCTCACTCTATCGCACAACGCTAGCCGTTATTCGGACAGACGCTTCGCCCTCTCTCTACTCAGTGTTTAGTGTGCGATAGACATATACTATTGATAGTAAGTAACAACAGTAGTATATAACCTAAAACTATCACCGTTTCAATATCAAATAGTTCAACTTAGATTTGTTTAAGTTATCACTTCGTCGGGCGTCCCGAGACGCACAGGTTTTTTTTTTCATTTTGTCAGTAGAATATCAACACGTATTTTTTTAGTAATGGTATATTAACACATTCTGTTATAAATTGTAGTTAAGCACCAGAAAGCTTCGAATTGTTTACGCTGAAAAAAAAAATAAGAAGCGCCATACCATTGGTTCTAAAGTTTTAAGTATACGAAAAGATAAAGTTATTTTTAGCTAGATCGTTTTTACTGACCCGTAGTATGTATAATTTGGATCAGTTTGGTGCACTTAACTAATTTTAATTTGTGGATTGGACCCTTTTTGCTTAACTACGTCCAATTTACGGGCGAATGACTGAATTCACTGAATCGTTATTTATAGGACGCAAATAATGGAATGTCAATTTCGTTGTGTAAGGACCTAATATGTATATGTATCGAGGTTATGTGGTAAAGCTCAAGTAAATTGATAATCTATACTAATATTATAAAGCTGAAGAGTCTGTTTGTTTGTTTCGTTGAACGCGATAATCTCAGCAACTATTGGTTCGAATTGAAAGATTCTTTTAGTGTTGGATAACTCATTTATCGAGGAAGGCTATAGGCTATATAACATCACGCCAGGACCCTTAGGAGCCGAGTACAAAGATACAAAAGTGAATACGAAGTACTCATACGGGCAAGCGATTTTATACGACGGGATGGGTCGGGAACTAGAAATTTGACGCGGACGAATTCGCGTGCAGAACTTAGTGGCGGGAGACTAACCGTGGAGTTTCTTGCCGGCTCTTCTCCATAAGAATCAACAATTTGGAACCGTGCACCTAGCTACTGACGTTCCATAAGTGCCCTTGTAGATTTATGTGAAATTAAAATATTTTGAAACAGAAATATGTAGTTTATTTTGTCGACTTACGCAGAAAAATTTGAAGAATTGTGAAAACGAATAATGTAAGAGCTAGGTAAGCGAGTTCCAAAATTATATTATTGCAACATCTCGGATAGATTTGGTTTTGTTTTGGCCGTTATTACATTAATGGGGCGTGTATCTCTAGGAGGCGGATTTAGTAGACCTAGGGGGCGCACTTTGTAGACCCAGGGGGCGCACTTTGTAGACCTAGTGTTCACACTTTATAGACCTAGCAGGCGCACTTCGTGGACCTATCAGGCGCACTTTGTAGACCTAGCGGGCGCACTTTGTAGATCTAGTAGGCGCCCTTTGTAGACCTATCAGGCGCTCTTTGTAGACCTAGCGGGCGCACTTTGCAGATCTAGCAGGCGCACTTTGTAGACGTAGCAGGCGCACTTTGTAGACCTAGCGGGCGCACTTTGTAGACCTGGCAGGCGCACTTTGTCCACTTAGCAGGCGCCCTTTGTAGACCTAGCGGGAGTACTTTGTAGACCTAGCGGGCGCACTTTGTAGCCCTAGCGGGCGCACTTTGTAGACCTAGCAGGCGCCCTTTGTAGACCCAGCGAGCGCACTTTGTAGACCTAGCAGGCGCCCTTTGTAGACCTAGCGGGCGCACTTTGTAGACCAACCAGGCGCGTTTTGTAGACCTAGCAGGCGCCCTTTGTAGACCTTGCGGGCGCACTTTGTAGACCTAGCGGGCGCACTTTGTAGAGCCACAGGTCTACAAAGTGCGCCCCCCTGGCCCCTAGCTATGACACTGAAGGGGCCACTGCTCTTTTAAGAAACCGTAACTTAATAATACCCACATTTCGCCAATTAACGTTTAAGTCTAAATTAGAATTAATTGTATATTCATTATTTGAGTTTAAAATACTTCAAAATTTAATGTATGACTATTTTAAAAAGGATATAAACTACACCAAACGTACAAACATTATTGTAAATTTCATTATACACTAGAAATTTACAAAGGAAACGCGTGTGTTACCGTTTGAAATAATTTTGCTAAAAATGTAAAAATTATACATTTCTAGCAAGATCATTTTAGAGTTAATATAAAAAATCCGCGCGTTTTTAATCCAGATATTTTCTTCCCCAAAAACACAAAAACAAAAAAAAAAAGTTTCTTAAAAACCACTTTCGTCTATGCTAAATACATCCTAGAGATACCCATAAGACAATATAATGTGCAATGTTTTTTTTTTCATATACATGTTTTTTTTTTTAATTCTAAATATACAAGACGAATTTATCCTCAACTACTTAAATGGACAAGCCGTATCTAGGCTCACGTTTCTTTTTCTATAATTTGAGATAGTATTTTCATTTTTTTTTTTTCGTGGTCTTTCAAACCAAAAAAAATTTAAACCATAGAATTAAAAAAAAACAGTTTTGACATTTCGGAACTCATCGGGAATTCCGGTTACGGATTTTCAGATCCGTATTCAGATTAATGTAAGCTAATCGGATAAATGTAATTTTTTAAAAGGTTATCCGGCACCGGAATTCCTGATTTTGGATTTAAATCAGTGTCTTTTCATTCGTCAATTTTTTTTTTATATTTTTAAACTATGGCAACGACGTAAGTCTCAAATTGAAAAAAAAAAGGATAAAAACTAACCTAATTTTTTTATGAACTAATTATTCACAAAATACATTATTTTTATACACTATCATAATTTTTTTTTTATAAATTTTTATTATTTCCAAAAAAATGCAAATTTACTTCAAAAAATGGAAATATCACAAATTATTTTTCAAACTTTCAAAACTATACACAATTCTGTACAAGGCTGTATGGAGATACGTTTCGCCTGGTGTTGCCACCTGTAAATTTGTACACGGGCAATATATATTTTTTTATATACCAAAAAGGTTTTTTTATTTAGCCAAAAACACCTATTTCAACCTACTTTGTGGAGTTCTTCCTTTGTACGTTGATCTTTTCTGTCTTCAATTTGTCTTTTTTGTTGTCAATTTTTTCTGTGAGTTTCTTTTCTACCTTCGGCTGTGTCTGTGGCTTGTCTATGGTGGTTGGTGGCTTCTTGGGTTTGTTGGCTTTCGCTGCGGCTGCGTAATTGATGGGTTTGAAGCCGGAGGATGGTTGCGTCTCTTCAACAGGTAACGGTTGGGGCTGTAAAAACAAGCAAGTTATTATGTATCTATACTAATATTATAAAGAGGAAACCTTTGTATTTTTGTATGTTTGTATTGAATAGGCTCAAAAACTACTGGACCGATTTCAACATTTCTTTTACCATTACTTAGAGGGATTCTTCCGAATCCGTATAGGCTATATTTTATCCCGGAAAATAGATAGGATTTTTCGTGGTAGTGAAAATTGTGGAGTAAGGCGTCGAAAAAACAGCCGTACGTTAATGATTCTCGCGAACGCTGCCTAAATGGTTAGAGATGTATGGTTGACTTCTATAGAAAAGTTGTAGAACTCAATAATGCCTACAAAAAAGTCCGCGATAGTATAAACCAAACATTTATATTTTAGCCATTATAACCACTTTTCCATAGAATAAAAGTAATTAAAATTATTAGCCTATGTTTATTGATCATATTATCGCCAAATACTAATCCTTATCCAAATAAACTATTTATTGAGCAAGATTGTTTCAATAGCTATAAATTACTTTTAATTTTATTCCAATCGGACAATCCATTCAAAAGATATTACGAATTTAAAATTGTAATTGGTATTAAAATGAATGATGGTGTCGCACGACTCGCACGGCGAAACCGCAGGGGAGGGGGGTGCACATCTATGAAGCAGGTTGCCGCGCGGCTCACTCGCGCGGTCGGCTCTCTACGCAGCGGACGCGGCCAAATCGAGTAAATTTACTGAATTAATGCACTTATTAAAATTCATTTCGGAACTATTTAGATACTCATCATCAAAAGTTCTTTTCAAAACAATTTTTTTTTTTTCAGAGAGCTTAAAAAATAAATGTCCACCCGTGCGAAGCTGGGGCGGGTCGCTAGTGGCTGATAAAATGAAATGTTTATGTAAGTAGATCTTATAAGTCACTTTTACACGTCAACATTTTTTGGTCAATGTTTTTTAAAACTAGATGGCGCCGGCATTTCCTAGCTGACTGTTCTCTGAGAAGAAATGCCGAAACAAACTGATTAGAATTTTATGTGAGTCTAACAATGCAGGGCAATATCTGGAAGAGCCTTTTGAAGAAAGAGCCATTGCAGGTTTGAGCTGACCTGTCCCAACAGACGGCATGTATACAGTCATCGTGTAGCTTTTTTTTTTTTCAGGATGGGTAATCATCAAATGACTTCTCCCGCTCTGGGCGGAGCGGGAGGGCGTGTCAGACTTTTACTGACTAAAACCCACCCGTGTTCCATCAGTTGCCCATGTGCCAGGGTCACGGTATCTCTTTCGAACAATCACGCGACCCCGGCAGGCATCGGTCCTAGTAGACCCCTTCACTGCTGCTGACATCTGTTTGAGGCGCGCGTGGAACACTGCGCGCCGTCGACCCGAGCTTGGTCCTTACCGGGCGGCGAGCTACCCATTGCTCGCCACCCGCAAGCTCGCGCCTACGGTGGCCGGGAGTCCGCAATCGACTCCCGACGCCCGGGGCGTCTCCTCCTGCGGCGGCTAGGGACGTGAGGGCGCAGAGACTGCCACTCCCTTCACGCGCGTCATCGTGTAGCTCAACCCTATTTTAGGGAGCTCAACGACCCGTCACAAGACGCTACCAGATCTGCAGGACATGTGCGTAGGCCATATACAAAATACTCAAAGCCGCCAGACAGTTATAGTCATGTAAGGGACGCCTTAGGAGAACATATAGTGACCTAATTGATGATGTTCTTCAGGAAGGTCAGGCGCGTAGTACTGGTACGTTTGATGATAATAGCAACCCTACCCAAATTGACTGCTGTCCATTGGCATGCCAATGTCAGCAGTGGACATCTTTATAAAACTTTATTGCTAAACAAAGGAGATGGCTAAATGAGTACCCTCAGAATGTATTGGAATCTCACATTAACTCGTAATATTTAAAAATTCATTAATGAATTATTTAGTGTTTATTAATTTCCAAGAACTTTCGTGAACTGATTAGCATAAAAAAAGTATCTTAATTGCTTTTTAAGCTTTTTGATTGACATGTCAAGGGGAAATAATACAGTAGGTACTGTAAGCTAGGGAGGGGTCATAGCGCTTTTCAGAATGGCAAATGGAAACTGGTTCGATTTTTGATAACTGCTATTAAAACGATTTATTGTCTGAAACTAAAGAGTTTTTGGCGGGAATCAACGGCGTTCAATTCGGTGTCCTGTTTAGTGATTTGTTATTGTGTTTTCAGCAGTTTTTGATTCGGAAAATAGGGTAGTTTTTAAAAAGGCACATTCCAATTCAAGGCACATTCCATTGGGCACGCCACAATTGCGGCGGTAAGTCCCCTCTTTGAGGAGTGCATAGAGAGGCGTCACGGCGTCCTCACCTTCCGCCTGACGCAGGTTCTCACCGGGCATAGGGGGCTTCGGTGGGTTCATTGGTTTCCATTGTGAGGATCGTCTAGAGGCCACGGTGGAGCATACGGTGGAAGTTTGCCCTGCCTGGGCGGAGCACCGCCGTGTCCTCGTGGAGGCGATCGGCGGTGGCGACCTCTCGCGTCCGGGCCTGGTGCGAGCCATGGTACGGAGCGAGAGGGAATGGGAAGCCGTCACCTCCTTCTGCGAAGCAGTAATGCTCGCGAAGGAGGAGGCGGGGCGCGTGAGGGAGAGGTAGTCTCTGCGCCCTCACGTCCCTAGCCGCCGCAGGAGGAGACGCCCCGGGCGTCGGCAGTCGATAGCGGACTCCGGGCCACCGTAGGCGCGAGCTTGCGGGCGGCGAGCAATGGGTAGCTCGCCACTCGGTAAGGACTGAATGTGCCTCTTCTTTTAATCTTACTATCTATATTGTTTCGAAAAATATTAAGTAATAATAGTGGACGAAAAAACTGTTTATTTTCAACTCTTTCGATTATTTTATCGATTCCTCTACACATGAAGTTCAATCACATCTCTATCATAAAAAGCAAACGTCAGATGTCAGACGTCGTTTGAACGCTTTCCCGTTTGCTTGTTCGTTGTGTGTTTTTATTTTGGATTTTCACTGATCCACGCTTGTTTATTAGACTTATTGTGTGTGCTCACCTGCCTACTGACCTCTTGCTACCTACTCTACACGGGCTTGACTTTCTATAAATTCATCATGCGATACATAAACTGCGGTAATTCAAAAGCTATGGGTGATGTTTGTTTATTTGGCCATACCATGGAGTGCATACATTGTGGCCGCTCTGTGAGAAGTATACAACGCCATGCAGTGGAAAGAAACGATTCAGTGATACAGAATTTATCAACGTCACATCCAGTCACATCAAAATCGGGTAAATCTGCTTGGACCTGGATCTAAACCTGAACCAATACCTGAACCAGTACCTAGACCTGTATCAGAACAGAAATTAAACCTACCAAATCAAACACCTCTAGACACTGTGTGTTTGGGGCATTGAAGAAGATTCATAGATTAAAGAACAAATAAATAAATCATATTTTAGTTGTTTTATTTCAATATATTATATGTCCTTGGTTACTCACTGCGTTCGTTATCTAGTTTAGGCCGGTTTTATTAATTACCACGCAGCAACGCGCGCAAGAAAAGCACTCAGGCGGAAGGATTTTCCTAAATTGATTTCAATCTGTTTGTTGATACATCAGTACAAATAGACTGACAAAAAACGCACCAGGGGGACTTAGATTAGTTAGATTTAAATAATGTGTAATACTTAGCAGAATTTTTTACCTACCTCAAATACAAAAATCATACACTTCTTTGGGTCAGTTAATATTAATCCTTATTTTCAAACGTGCTTATCATTTCAACCACTTATTTATTTTTTCTGTGAAAACTGTCTTTGTTTCAACTTTTTACAAGGGTATAATATGTACTATACACGCGAGCGGGAGTGGTTTTCGCGCAGATTGTAGAAAACGTTTTGTGTTACGTTTTTGGTGCAATTACCTCTTTGTTGATATTTACTCATGTGCCACCGTGCGCAATGGGAATGGGGCGCTAGTCAAAAATACAATATAATCCAGATACAACAGATGCAGATACGCCTAGGTAAAAGTTCATAGCAATGTCATCTGTTTGCAGTTTCTATACCTATTGACGTAGGAGTTACACGATAGCGATTTTATTTTTATGATTTTAAAGGTATGAAAAGTTCCTGAAACAGTTTTTATATGAAATACTAATATTCATCTATTCAGCTTTACATATTGCTAGGTACCATATTTATTCATTGCCAGGATCTCATCCATACTTCAATTTAGCCATGTCCTTTACATAGGTCATCTTACAGATGAAATGATGTTATATTTATTCGAGTATCTTGTTTTAAAACTTTTTAACAAAAAATTATACCGCCGAAAAAACTGAAAAGCAAAAAATAATAAACCTTAAAATTATAAGTCGGCGCTTTGAGTGATCTTTGTTCATTGATTTTTCAGCGCCGACTCAAAGTTTTAAGGTTTATTATTTTATGCTTTTCAGTTTTTTCGGCGGTTTAATTTTTTGTTAAAATGTTTTTATTTCATATTTTTGTGTCTTCAATATACTAATAATACTTGGCAAGGTATACCCTATCCAACAAAAAAAGAATTATCAAAATCGGACTACTCTGTATAAAGTTATGCGTGTTTATACATTACAATCAGTGAGTGAACAATCAATCATCCCCTGTTTTCCGACCCTTAGGGTTCGATTTTGTTTTCCAAATTTATATGGGACCACCTTGGGAGTATACCCTTTCCAATAGAAGAAGAATTGTCACAATCAGACCACTATGTAAAAAGTTATGCGTGGTCATACATTAAAAAAAAAAAAAGATATACCCGTCGAATTGAGAACCTCCTCCGTTTTTTTTTGTCGGTTGAAAATTACAGAAATTGGTTCTGATCGAATAACATTACTACTAACTACAATACAACTTTATTATATTTCTTTTTTACTTTTTAGAGGTTTTGATGTGGTCGGGGGTTTTTTAAATTACTTTTCAACCGACGAAAAAAAGGAGGAGGTTCTCAATTCGACGCGTATATTTTTTTTTTTTTTTTTTTATGTATGACCACGCATAACTTTTTACATAGTGGTCCGATTGTGACAATTCTTCTTCTATTGGAAAGGGTATACTCCCAAGGTGGTCCCATATAAATTTGGAAAACAAAATCGAACCCTAAGGGTTGGAAAACAGGGGATGATTGATTGTTCACTCACTGATTGTAACATATTAACACGCATAACTTTGTACAGAGTAGTCCGATTTTGATAATTCTTTTTTTTTGTTGGATAGGGTATACCTTGCCAAGTATTATTAGTACATTAAAGTCACAAAAAAATTATAAAATAAAAACTTTTTAACAAAAAATTAAACCGCCGAAAAACTGAAAAGCATAAAATAATAAACCTTAAAATTTTGAGTCGGCGCTGAAAAATCAATGAACAAAGATCACTCAAAGCGCCGACTCATAATTTTAAGGTTTATTATTTTATGCTTTTCAGTTTTTCGGCGGTTTAATTTTTTGTTAAAAAGTTTTTTTTATACTGTAGTCAATAGTGGCTCAGTGGTAACGGCAATTACTTACGAGCTGTATTTCATCACCCATACTCTCAAAACGGTGAAGGAATACATCGTGAGGAAACCGGCATGTCTTAGAACAAAAAATTCTATGACATGTGTCATCTACCAACCCGTACTGGGCCCGCGATAAATGATTTTATTTCTGTAAGTAGGTTTGTACAAACACTTTTACAAGTTAATCATATTTTAAAAACTAGATGAGGTCGGCGTTTCCTATCTGACTACTCTGAGAAGAAAGGCCGAAACAAACTCAGAGGTCACAGTCTCTTTTAAAGTCCAGACATAATCTTTGGTCACATCATGTGAAGACTGCAGATAGCTGTCTGAAATGGTCTTTAGAGGAAAGACCCACACAGATTGAGTGGACCTGTTCAGTCAGTGCACGCATTTGTCACTAACCGTGCGGCTCAACACAGACACGTGGTGGATTATGACCCACTCCCTCTCATCTAGAGGAGGCCAATGTCCCAGCAGTGTGAACATTAGAGGCTATCACAAGTATTTTCTTCTAGATTCTATAACATTATCTCACCTTCGTATCGTGTGGTGCCGTACGTAAAGAATAACACCACCCCATTTCTTCCCGTGGGTGTCGTAAAAGGCGACTAAGGGACTTACCAGAGAATGGGCAGCAGCGTTCTCTATGAATTTTACCACCATACTGCGATCGCCAACCCGCCTGCCAAGCGTGGCGATTATGGCAAAGCCCCCCAAATTGGGGGAGGCCTAAGTCCAGCAGTGGACGTCTAATGGCTGAAATGATGATCTCACCTTCTGTTCCGGGACGACAACAACAATATCTTCTGCTTTCTCCTCTATCTTAGATTCACTCTTGATACTCTTAACACTCATTTCTTTCTTCTTCGGAGTGACCTTCGTATCTGACTTGACCGTCTGCGGTTTGGCCTTGCTTTTCACTTCTTGTTTCACTGGTTTCTTCACTTCTATTTTGGTTTTGGTATCCCGTTTGTCTTTGGGCCTTTTGTCTTGTCTGTCTATGATATCTGCTGCGCTGACTTCCGGTGGGTCTGTCTGTGGTATTACTGATTCTGGAATAGAAAAAAAGGTAGTTAGTAATTTGTGGTCAAGAAAATGAGAATGAATAGAATAAGAAAAGACTCAACATTTTTGCCGTAAGACGCCTATTAGACATGGGCCTAATCGCCACGCTCGGCAGGCGGGTTGGCGATCGCAGTATGGTGATTAAATGTATAGAGATCGCTGCTGCCCATTCTCTAGTAAGTCCCTTAGCCGTAAGGGATTTACTGATCGCCTCTTACGACACCCACGGGAAGAAATGCGGTGATGCTATTCTTTACGTTCACACCAAACGGAATTTTGGGTTTAAAATGATGAATTTCCGACCTTGCAATAAATTAACTAAGTATAAAAAAAATAACTATAATATCTTAGGACAACCAACACACTGTTATCTGATCTCAAACTAAGCAGAGCCTGTACTATGGCAACCAGACAACTGATAAATATACTTAAATATTTCTAAATACATACATATTATAGATAAATCACACCCAGACACAGAACAAATGATTGTGCTCATCACACAAACATTTGTCCTGGGTGGGAATCGAACCGACGACCTCAGTCTTAGCAGTCAGGGTCACTAACCACTAGACTCACAGGCCAGTCAAATTAAAATATTATATTGTTAAACTAGTTTCTGCCCGCGACTTCGTCCGCGTTAAATTTCTTGCTCCCCCGACCTTTCCCGTCGCGTCGAATCGCCTACCCGCGCGATTTTCCCCGTTTTTGCAACATTTTTCATTACTGCTCCGCTCCTCTCAGTTGTATCGTGATGTTATATAGCCTATAGCCTTCCTCGATACATAACACAAAAGAATTTTTCAATTCGGACCAGTAGTTCCTGAGATTAGCGCGTTCAATCAAACAAACAAACAAACTCTTCAGCTTTATAATATTATTATAGTATAGATGGGGTGATGCTATTCTTTACTTTCACACATGGGTTTGAAATGATGAATTTCCGACCTTGAAATAAATGCTCAGACTTAGAAGATACATGTACGGAGTGGTATGTATAGAGAAGTTCTTACCTTCCGTTTTGTCTTCGCTGTGGTCCAGTTCACGCGTCGGTTCTGTTGGCGCGGGCTGGGGGGCGGGTGCGGGCAGGGAGGGGGGCTCTTGTCTTTCGTCTGCAATACAATATTAGCAAGATTTAAACAACGTTGTCATGGTATAGTCACGTGATACGAATGAATGAGGAAAATGTCGTGAGGAAAGTATTGAGTATGAATGTCGATGGCTTTAACAGTAGAGGGAGACCAAAGAAACGATGGGTGGACTGTGTGAATTATGATATGGATAGAAACGGGGGTGACTACTGAGATGTCTACAATACTGCCGTGATATATGTATAATGCCGTTATCTACCAAAACCGTTGTTTGGAATAACATGCAAAAACCGCTGTTAAAATTTAAACCGATGTCACTTTTCAATGAAAACACCTATTTTTATTTTAAAAACTATTCAAGGTATTGAAAATTCGGAAACACAGACCGATAGTTTTTTTTTTTCTCATTATAATAGCATTAAAAGTTAAAAATCGACCATATGTCGGACGACCATATATAACGGCATTAGTATAGAAGTGTGGAAGAAAAAGACATGTTGCGCCGACCGTATAATAATATTCTTCATTGTATCGTTGCCAATGACTAGACAAGTCCATCTGCGAGGTTATTTCCACAAAAGACAAAACCATGATACAAGTACATCAAAAATAATTGATTTCATTTCTGAAAGTAGGTTTGTACAAACACTTTTAAACGTCAATCATATTTTTAAAACTTGATGAGGTCGGCGTTTCCTATCTGACTACTCTGAGAAGAAAAGCCGAAACAAACTCAAAGGTGACAGTTTCTTTTAAAGTCCAGACATAATCTTGGTCAGATACACCTTGGCGACCATTTCAGACACCAATTCACATGGTCTTCACATGATTTGACCAAGATTATATCTGGACTTAAGAGACTGTGACAGTTGAGTTTGTTTCGGAAATCGGTAGCAAAAACTAAACATATTTAAAGACGCCGACTTCCTAAATAAGAAATATATTTGAACTAGCTGACCCAGCGAACTTCGTACCGCCTCAGAATCAATAAATGTTGTGTTAACTTATCAGATCCCACCAACACAAAGCAAAGAGCACCAAGTACCATATACCCATGTCAGACCAAGTTATGACAAACTGGTACTTTGAAGGGATAAAGCGTTTTCTAGCTACCACACACCCATTTTAGGTGAGCTTCTATCAAATTATGCCAACCTGGTACTTCGAAGACATAAAGCGTTTTCTAGCTACCACATACCCATGTTAGGTGAGCTCCTACCAAGTTATGCCAACCTGGTACTTCGAAGACATAAAGCGTTTTAACACCAATTTTAGGTGACTTTGTATTCTTAAATGAGTGTTCTTAAATTTTCTAATTTTCCGCGCAATTTTTTTAATTTTTTCTTTCATAAGAACCTTCTCCTGACAATAACAAACACAACAAAAAGTGATATCGGTCCAGCCGTTCACGCGTGATGGCGTGACCAAGGGAAATAGGGATTAATTTATATATATACTAGCTTTTGCCAGCGGCTTCGCCCGCGTGGAGGTCGGAAATTATCCCGCGGGAACATACTACCGGGATAAAAAGTAGCCTATGTCCTTTCTCAGGCTCTAAACTATCTGTGTACCAAATTTCATTTAAATCGGTTCAGTAGTTTTAGCAGGAAAGCGAGACAGACAGACAGACAGACAGACAGACAGACAGACAGACAGAGTTACTTTCGCATTTATAATATTAGTGTGGATAAGTATATAAGTAAATAAGTAATAAGTATAATAAGTATATAAGTATGGAAGTATGGATATAAGGTGTATCTATCTATTCATACACGAAATTTTTTAAGAGGTACACCTGTAGGTGGTAAAGAAGCTATAGCAACTAAAAAAAAATTCTAAGAGTTTTTTTTAAATTTAATATTTATAAATTATTTGACGCACATAAGAAATATTGGCTCCTTCTTATTTTTTACGGCCCGAGACACAGCCGCCATGCTCGTGCCGTCCGGTCGTCGCGCTCGCAGCGTCAGGCGGGCCATTCATACAATTTGGAGTAAAGGTTTTATGCAAAACGTCTCAAGCAGTTTTAAAATTATAATAATTACGAAAATTCAAAAACGCTTAGATAAAAATTTTCTTTTTGCTTCTATAGCTTCTTTACCACCTACAGGTGTACCCCTTAAAATATTTCGTGTATGAATAGATACATCTTATATATATAGATTTGGGATGTTTTTTTTTTTGGAAGACGGTTGTCTTTAATGCTGTGTTCGAAAAATAATTGCCCGTGCTACATAGCTAAAAATAAAGAAATGAGGAGTGGAGAAAAGAGAGGGGGCGGGAGTGGAGGTGGAGGAAAGAGAATTGTATCTCAAAAATATATGCACAGATTTTTTTTGGTCTCGATGTGTAATTCCTCGTGGATGTCCTCTGCCCTGGGGTGGGCGGAGCGGTCTGTCAGACTCTTACTGGCTAAAACCACCCCGGTGTTCCGTCCCACACCTACGTCGGGGACCACGGGAACTAATGCGTCTCCCGCGATCTCCGACTGGTGCCTCCTCACGTTAGAGGGAGAGTAAGGTGTTAAACTCCCCCCCGTACTATACAGAGAGGCGCTCGTGGAAGACTACGCGCCACAATCTCGTTATATATGTTGTAGTTGTAGGAGGGAAGAAAGAAAAGAAAGAAAAAATGTTTACTGCACAAACAAAACACACATTTATACTATAATAATATTATAAAGCTGAAGAGTTTGTTTGTTTGATTGAACGCGCTAATCTCAGGAACCACTGGTCCGAATTGACGAATATTTTTTTGTGTTGGGTAGCCTATTTATCGAGGAAAGCTATAGGCTATATAACATCACGCTACAACCAAGAGGAGCGGAGCAGTAATGAAAAATGTTGCAAAAACGGGGAAAATCGCACGGGTAGGCGATTCGACGCGACGGGACGCGTCGGGGGAAAAATAAATTTAACGCGGACGAAGTCGCGGGCAGAAGCTAGTTACAAGATAAAAATTAAAAAAAAGATACATAAAATGCAACGTAGCCAAAAGCCCCGTGCTTAAGTAAATAAAAAAAGCAGTTTAGCAATATTGACATTGCTTGGGATAGAGTATTTGTGTGGGTAATTTTACCACTTGTCGGAGGGAAAGAGTATGTGTGTGGGTAGTTTTACCAGTTGTCGGAGGGAAAGAGTATCTGTGTGGGTAGTTTTACCAGTTGTCGGAGGGAAAGAGTATCTGTGTGGGTAGTTTTACCAGTTGTCGAAGGGAAAGAGTATCTGTGTGGGTAGTTTTACCAGTTGTCGGAGGGAAAGAGTATCTGTGTGGGTAGTTTTACCAGTTGTCGGAGGGAAAGAGTATCTGTGTGGGTAGTTTTACCAGATGTCGGAGGGAAAGAGTATCTGTGTGGGTAGTTTTACCAGTTGTCGGAGGGAAAGAGTATGTGTGTGGGTAGTTTTACCAGTTGTCGGAGGGAAAGAGTATCTGTGTGGGTAGTTTTACCAGTTGTCGGAGGGAAAGAGTATCTGTGTGGGTAGTTTTACCAGTTGTCGGAGGGAAAGAGTATCTGTGTGGGTAGTTTTACCAGTTGTCGGAGGGAAAGAGTATCTGTGTGGGTAGTTTTACCAGTTGTCGGAGGGAAAGAGTATCTGTGTGGGTAGTTTTACCAGTTGTCGGAGGGAAAGAGTATCTGTGTGGGTAGTTTTACCAGTTGTCGGAGGGAAAGAGTATCTGTGTGGGTAGTTTTACCAGTTGTCGGAGGGAAAGACTATGTGTGTGGGTAGTTTTACCAGTTGTCGGAGGGAAAGAGTATCTGTGTGGGTAGTTTTACCAGTTGTCGGAGGGAAAGAGTATGTGTGTGGGTAGTTTTACCAGTTGTCGGAGGGAAAGACTATGTGTGTGGGTAGTTTTACCAGTTGTCGGAGGGAAAGACTATGTGTGTGGGTAGTTTTACCTGTGGCTACGGGCGCGGGTCTCGTAGGTACAAACTCTGCGGCGAGCGGGTTGAGTGTGGAGCGCGATACTGTCTCCTCCAGCGACAGGGACGGCCCGCCATTACTCGTACTGCGAATAAAACAACACTATTTATTTATTTAGGATCTCCAACAAAGGATACATGTATCTGCCAGGGTCGCGAGATTTGTTCGAAAGCGATACCGTGGCCCTGGCACAGGCAACTGAAGGGACACGGGTGGGTTTTAGTCAGTAAAAGTCTGACACGCCCTCCCGCTCCGCCCAAGAGCGGGTGAAGTCATTTGATGATTCCATACCCACAAAAAGAAAAAAAGCAGATAATGATGACTAGTGACCAGATATTCGGATGCATAGTTACCTAATGTTACTATTTAGCTGTGAAAGCACGGAAGCGGCTTCGTATTTTTTATTAAAGCCGAGTTTCTTGGATCATATTTATTTAAAATGAATGTTTAACCCCAGATGCAAATACATATGTGTGTAGGGTGGTATGTGTTAGTTAAACTATATTTACATTTATTTATTTCACAGAAAAAAAGAAAATACAGTGTATTATACATATGTATGGGCTAGTACTTGGTGGTGCATAACATGTTAGTTAAAACAACACACAAAACACGGTAAAAAACGCGCATTCCATATTAGCCAACATTTCAACTTTAGGTGAATATGCATCTGAATGTCCGATCACTAATGTTGACTCACGTGGGATAGTGGTGATGGTTGTGTCCGTTGTGGGTTTGTCGGTTGTTTCTGTGCCTCTCTCGCTGTTCGTCCTCCAACATCGCTTCTATGCACTGTTCCATTAACGCCTCTTCCTCTAGCTGTTGCATCACCTGGAATTCAACATATTAATTACTCATTAGTGTGTAGTATCTTGCCGACTCTTCTCCATATTAATCTACAATTTGGAACCGTGCACCTAGCTACTGACGTTTCATGCCCATGTAGGTTTATGTGAAATAAAAATATTTTGATTGATTGCAATCCTTATGTATTACATAGATTGTATCTACAAGAATTTTTTTCAACCAGTGCGCAAATTTGTTATGGTGCTTCAGTTTCAGTAATAGAACACATTTTAACTATTTTTACAATACTTTTATTTTTTATTTTTATCCGACCTTAAATCAGTAAACTGTGGACAACCTACATATTTCGCAATATGTTCTCGACAATAGGAATAGGCCAGTAACCGCGCGCCGGAGGTACTTTGAACTTCTTAGAATTTTGACCGATCGAACAGCTGGTAGGTACTTGTAGCTACGCTCGGTCGTTCACCTTCGCCGCCGCACGCAAGTTACCATAAAAACCAGTTTCAAAATAAATCTTTCGTTAACGATAACGTATTTTTTTTTTTTTTGTAATAAGATAAATTGCATGGTTATGGCGCACTGGTTAAAAACTTATCCTGTATACTAATATTATAAAGCTGGAGAGTTTGTTTGTATGGTTGCCGGATCGTTAAAACTGTATATCCGCGGGTACGGATCCGAATACGTATATTTGAAGTCAAGATCCGCGGCTACGCCTCCCTTAATTGGGGGGGGGGGGGGGGTTGAGCGATCGCAGGTAAAATGCATAGAGAACGCTGCTGCCCATTCTCTAGTAAGTCCCTTAGTCGTCTGTTACGACACCCACTAGAAGAAATGGGATACTGTTTTATACTATTAATAAGAATGTTAGTAGAGGTATTAGTATAAAAGATATGTGACTGAATCTCGCCATACCTCAGGATATCTCACCTGCTTATCAAACTCTTCTTCGTTTTCCATCCACATGTAGTCCGCAAAGTCGTCGGGCTGCGGCTGAGTGGGCACGGGGGGGTACGCCGGGGGAGGGTAGTACGCGCCTGCCATAACGTACCCTGGAACATTGATGTACAAAATGAATATACACTATACTGGCTGGTTCGGTAACAAGTACCCTACATGCCCTACGAGCCCTGGTACGGAGCGAGAGGGCATGGGAAGCCGTCACCTCCTTCTGCGGAGCAGTAATGGTCGCGAAGGAGGCGGTGGGAAGCGTGAGGGAGTGGCAGTCTCTGCGCCCTCACGTCCCTAGCCGCCGCAGGAGGAGACGCCCCGGGCGTCGGGAGTCGATAGCTGACTCCCGGCCACCGTAAGCGCGGGCTTGCGGGTAAGTAAGGACCAGGCTCGGGTCGACGGCGCGTAGTGTTCCACGCGCGCCTCAAAGAGATGTCAGCAGTACTAAAGGGGTCTGTAAAGTTTGACACGCCCTCCCGCTCCGCCCAGAGTGTGACAGACGTCATTTGATGATTTCCCACCACAAAAAATGTGTGTGTGTGTGTGTGTGTGTGTGTGTGTGTGTGTGTGTGTGTGTGTGCGTGTGGGGGTGTGTCTGTGGATGTGGAGGTGTGTCTGTGGATGTGGAGGTGTGTCTGTGGATGTGGAGGTGTGTCTGTGGATGTGGTGGTGTGTCTGTGGATGTGGAGGTGTGTCTGTGGATGTGTGTCTGTGGAGGTGTGTCTGTGGATGTGGAGGTGTGTCTGTGGAAGTGGAGGTGTGTCTGTGGATGTGTCTGTGGGGGTGTGTCTGTGGATGTGTCTGTGGGGGTGTGTCTGTGGATGTGGAGGTGTGTCTGTGGATGTGTGTCTGTGGATGTGTGTCTGTGGATGTGGAGGTGTATCTGTGGATGTGGAGGTGTGTCTGTGGATGTGTGTCTGTGGACGTGGTGTGTCTGTGGATGTGGAGGTGTGTCTGTGGATGTGTGTCTGTGGAGGTGTGTCTGTAGACGTGGAGGTGTGTCTGTGGATGTGGAGGTGTGTCTGTGGATGTGGGGGTGTGTCTGTGGATGTGGGGGTGTGCGTGGCTGTGTGTGTGGGTAAGGCGGGGTGTGTGTGTGTGTGTGCGTGGGTGGGTGTGTGTGGGTGTGTGTGGGTTGGTGTGGGTGTGTGTGGGTGTGTGCGGGTGTGTGTTGGAGGGTTCTGTGTGTTTGTTGCGAGGGGCTGTATTTGTGCGTAGAGGGGTCGAAGTTATGTGGGTATGAGTGTCAGGGGGTGTGTGAGCGTATATTTATTACCTGGCATGTGCGCGTGTGTATTCCCGGGCATGTGCGCGCGCGGGATGTGCACGGGGTAGACGGGCGGACGGTGTATGCCGGCATCGCCGCTACCGACCACTCCGCCGCCGACTCCACTGTCTATGATCACGCCGTTCGGCTGGAAGAAAAAATAGAAAACTTCATCCCCATTTAAGATTCTATTCAAATATAAAAATTTAAAATTCTTAGATTAGGTTAATCAATGTGTGACACTTTGGACATGGAGTCTATGGGAGAAAGATAGCACATCATCACTCTCCAGCCCTTATCCCAATTTATTTGTGGTTGGCGCAACATGTCTTTTTCTTCCACACTTCTCTGTTAGTCGTCACCTCAGTAGTCACCCCCTTTCCATCCATATCATAATTCACACAGTCCATCCATCGTTTCTTTAATCTTCCTCTACTCTTATAGCCATCGACATTCATACTCAATACTTTCCTCACGACATTTTTCCCCATTCCTTCGTATCACGTGACCATACCATGACAACCGATTCCCACATAACTTTTCAGTTATTGGTGCCACTTTCAGACTTCCTCTTATGTACTTATTTCTTATTCTATCCATTCGTGTAACACCACACATCCCTCTTAACATTCTCATCTCAGCTGCATGCAATTGCCTTTCATTCATCCCTTTTGTGGCCCAACATTCTGACCCATAGAAAGATAGCACCCAATACTTCAAAATTTTGTCGGTCCATGCACTAAACATTCTGTATTTAAGGCTCATAATTTAATAGATGAAAAAATTTTATGCTTTAAAATGTATGCAACTCCAAATTAGACCAAATGACAGTTATGCTCACCTTTGCACTGTGCAAATGTGATGCCAAAGTATTATTATGCAAATAAAGGTTAAGCGAGACTGTTATGCCATACAATATTACATACATACATCTCTACACACTCTTTTTGCCTTGTTTAGGTTCATACAATTGGTCATACACACAAGCCGGTTGCGAGTACTACGCACCTGACCTTTTCGAAGAACATCAACAATAAGGTCCGTCCCCTCCCGGTGCTTCCACTCACATCTGCCTTGTAAATACCTTTTGTAAGCCGTCCTTCATTCATCCTCTCAACATCACCAAACCATCTAAGCATACTTTTTAGGGTTCCGTTGCCAAATGGCAAAAAACGGAACCCTTATAGATTCGTCATGTCTGTCTGTCTGTCTGTCTGTCCGTCCGTCCGTATGTCACAGCCACTTTTTTCCGAAACTATAAGAGCTATGCTGTTGAAACTTGGTAAGTAGATGTATTCTGTGAACAGTATTAAGATTTTCATGCTAAAATAGAAAAAAAACAATAAATTTTGGGGTTCCCCATACATAGACCTGAAACTCAAAAAAATTTTTTTCATCATATATGTATGGGGTATCTATGAATAGGTCTTCAAAAATGGTAATGAGGTTTCTAACATCATTTTTTTCTAAACTCAATAGTTTGCGCGAGACACTTCCAAAGTGGTAAAATGTGCCGCCCCCCCCGTAACTTCTAAAATAAGAGAATGATAAAACTAAAAAAAATATATGACGTACATTACCATATAAACTACCACCGAAAATTGGTTTGAACGAGATCGAGTGAGTAGTTTTTTTTTTAAACGTCATAAATCGTAAACCGCAATTTACCTTACATTCAATCAACTGAAATATAAAAATTAAAAAAAAAAACATTTATTTTTAAACCGAGAATACCTACAGGTTTGTACGGAACCCTCGGTGCGCGAGTCCGACTCGCACTTGGCCGGTTTTTTATTTCAATTTTTGTCACTACATCTTCTTTTAAACCACACCTTTGTCTATAAGTAGAATTAATGCTGTGGAAATGCGTTCCTTGCGAAGCATGTGTGGTGTGACTACGAATGATAAGCTGAGGAATGATGTGATAAGACAATATTATGCCTTAGAATTTTATGCTATGAGAGAGAATCTCAATACTCAATATCTTTATTGCTTTACCATTATGTGTACCTAAGTGGTAATTATATTTTCAACACACTTGCTCGTAAAGTGAGCCTTATTATATCGTTCTTAGGGCCATAAACCGAACTATAACATACACGTGCATAATAATATTACACACTAGTGCATAATAGAATGATCCCTACAAAGTTAAGTTAGTACCTAACTGCAAATTATATGCGAGTAAACAGAGCATTTTCAATTTAACCGGGTAATACAGTTTTTTTTTTTTTTTTTGTAACAACAAAGAGGTTTTATGCCACCGAAAATCTATTTACATTTTTGAAATAAATAAATGTGTCCCTAATTAAGACGAAAAAACATTTATTATTATCAAATTATTTATAATTCACAATAATTTCTTATAAAATATTTGCATTTTATCACAAAAATTATCATTTTGAAGTAGGCTGTATGGCTGTAATCAATCAACTTACATTTGGCGCGTGCAAAAAAAAAAAAATTGCGCGCCATTTCCCAATTTTCCCCTAATTTTCATATTTTGTTTGTATCGCATTTGTTGCTGTGTGGTAAAACGATTTATGCAATACATATTTGTTTTTTCCTCGCAAGTGTGTTGAAAAACGTCGTATGATACACGTGTGTATTGATGATTACCGTCCTCGGCTCTCTTAAGACCCTCACCTGACGGCTCGGGTCTCAATGGCGCCTCAGCGGTAATCACCAACATTACACACTTGTACCATAATGTACTATTTCAACACACTTGCTCGTAAAGTGAGCCTTATTATATCGTTCTTAAGGCCATAAACCGAACTATAACATACACGTGCATAATAATATTACACACTAGTGCATAATAGAATGATCCCTACAAAGTTAAGTTAGTACCTAACTGCAAATTATATGCGAGTAAACAGAGCATTTTCAATTTAACCGGGTAATACAGTTTTTTTTTTTTTTTTTTTGTAACAACAAAGAGGTTTTATGCCACCGAAAATCTATTTACATTTTTGAAATAAATAAATGTGTCCCTAATTAAGACGAAAAACATTTATTATTATCAAATTATTTATAATTCACAATAATTTCTTATAAAATATTTGCATTTTATCACAAAAATTATCATTTTGAAGTAGGCTGTATGGCTGTAATCAATCAACTTACATTTGGCGCGTGCAAAAAAAAAAAAATTGCGCGCCATTTCCCAATTTTCCCCTAATTTTCATATTTTGTTTGTATCGCATTTGTTGCTGTGTGGTAAAACGATTTATGCAATACATATTTGTTTTTTCCTCGCAAGTGTGTTGAAAAACGTCGTATGATACACGTGTGTATTGATGATTACCGTCCTCGGCTCTCTTAAGACCCTCACCTGACGGCTCGGGTCTCAATGGCGCCTCAGCGGTAATCACCAACATTACACACTTGTACCATAATGTACTATTAGATCATTATGGACCCTCCTGTAGGGCACAACAAAAGGATAGGAGAGAGGAAGCTCTGTTTTTTGAAGATCAGTTGGTTAGGAGATTGCGAAAAACACTTTTCTAGGATATGCTTGTTTCTTCAAGTTTTACTTCACCATTTTGAGAGCAAGGGTGATCGCGTCCTGCAGGGGTCGCGGAAATGTTCGAAAGAGTTACCGTGGCCCTGAGATAGGCAACTGAAGGAACACGGGTAGGTTTTATATTCTGTGCCAGATGTGAAAAAAAATAAAAGTCGTTGACACCCGCCTTCCAATGTATTCAAATACTTCAAAACGATACGAAAAAATTGTAAAGAAAGTGTCGCAAGCACGGCCAAAACGGTAATTTGAATACATTAGGAGGCAAGTGTCAACGACTTATTTTTCTCACATCTGGCACAGACTATAGTAAAAGTCTGACACGCACTCCCGCTCCGGCCAGAGCTGGAGACGTCATTTGATGAATTCCTACCCACACAAAAAAGGTAGGTAACCAACGAAGATGAAATTTGACATTGAGGTAGATCATGAGTAGAAGACGTCAGCTAAGAAACAATTTTAGGAAACTCCCCCCTTAAAAGGGTGGAAGTTTGTATGAAAGTTCGTCAGTTTCGCAGCTAAATAGGTTCTTCAAATTTTGTGTTTAAAAAAATTATAAATACATCAGCGTTTTTGATAATTCTACTCCCGAAGAGCAGAAAAAGGGGATGAAGTTTTGTGGAAAGTCCTTCAAAGTAAAAATCATTAAATGTATTATTTAGGCATATGGAAACTAAATTATGTGGGAATCGGTTGTCATGGTATGGCATGCAGCTGAGATGAGAATGTTAAGAGGGATGTGTGGTGTTACACGAGTGGATAGAGTAAGAAATGAGTACCTAAGAGGAAGTCTGAAAAGAGCACAAATAACTGAGAAGTTGTGTGGGAATCGGCTGTCATGGTATGGTCACGTAATACGGAGGAATGAGGAAAATGTCTTGAGGAAAGTATTGAGTATGAATGTCGATGGCTATAAGAGTAGAGGGAGACCAAAGAAACGATAAAAGGACTATATGAATTATGATATGGATAGAAAGGAGGTGACTACTGAGATGACGACTAATAGAGAAGTGTGGAAGAAAAAGACATGTTGCGCCGACCACAAATAAATTGGGATAAGGGCAGGAGAATATTGATTTATTCTCTGTTTCGAATTTTGTAATGTATGTTAGCGTAGTTTTCGAAGTCAGTTTTTTTTTCTATCCTGGTAACCCCGGCAAGGATAATGGCACAAATTTATATTTGTATTGTCATCGAACCTTGATAAGTATGCCAAACTTCGAGTTCATCCGACATTTTGAAGGGGCTCAAAATCATGTTCAAAGTTTCCGTTACATAGGCACATACTAACATACGTATGAAGATAATAAAAGCGTTTAAAAAAAAAAATACAAACCTGCCATTGTCCATTCTCCTCATTGCCATAGTAAGCTCCAACATTCGGTGAGGTCTCCGGTATCTTCATATTAAACTAAAAAAATATTCCGCTATCCTCTTAGAAACTAATTTAAAAAAAAAAAACTTAATATCGTAGTCTATGCTTATGCGATTTAAACTTAGGCGGGTAGGTAGGTCAGTGCTTGAGCAAAGAGTAGCGAACGTTTGAGAGAGATAATAAAAATGTTTCAATATTTTTCGTGTGTGGTGTGGTAACTATCTTCATTTCTGGTGTTCTCGGCAACTGGAAGCAAAAGAAAAGGTTTTTATTAACACCGTGCCGACGCATCCTTCCGTATTCTTTCATCAACATCATCATTTCAGCCAAAAGCCGTCCACTGCTGGACAAAGGCCTCCCCCAAATTTCGGAGGTTTTTCCCAAGGTTGGCGATCGCTGTATGGTGTTAAATTGCATAGAGAAACGCTACTGCCCAATCTTTAGTAAGCCCCTTAGTCGTCTTTTACGACACCCACGGTAAGCATTGGGGATAATCTTTATTACGAATGAATGAAATGCACCGATCACAGCGTGGGTTGATCTGACTGGATTGATCAAATGAACTCCGACATTTGCACTAGCCCCTGATGCCTCATGTTTCATGGTGCTACATAGGCCTTTACATACTGTTTTTTTTTAGTATGTCATTTCGCAGTTCCATTTAGGATATTCTCTAGGTCTATATGTGGATAATTATCTTTCATCATCATCATCATCATTTCAGCCGAAAGACGTCCACTGCTGGACATAGGCCTTCCCCAATTTGGGGTCGTTTGCCATTATCGCCACGCTTGGCAGGCGGTTTGGCGACCGTAGTATGGTGGTAAAATGCATAGAGAACGCTGCTGTCCATTCTCTAGTAAGTCCCTTAGTCGCCTCTTACGTACCCACGAGAAGAAATGGGATGTTGCTATTCTTTACGTCCGGCACCACACGAAACGGAATCCTTCACATCTTTTATTTAAAATCGAAAATACAGTAACAACATTAGATCCTATATTCGTTGGGAAACAAAGTTCTGCAACATCATTTTGTGTTTGTGTTGCAGGTAACAGATTAGTTAGTAACTAGATTAGTTTTTAACCAGTGCGTAAATTTTAACAAATTAAACTTAAACGAGTAATAATAACCATGCAATTTTTATTTTTTTAGTACAAAAAAATTAAGTTATCGTTAACGAAAGATGTTTATTTTGAAACTGGTTTTTATGGTAACTTGCGCGCGGCGCCGGCGCGGCTACGAAGGTGAACGACCGAGCGTAGCTACAAGTACTTATCAGCTGTTCGATCGGTCAAAATTCTAAGAAGTTCGAAGTACCTACGCCGGCGCGCAGTTATTGACCTATTCCTATTGTAGATTTCATATTACGAAATATGTAGGGTGTCCACAGTTTACTGATTTAAGGTCGGATAAAAAAAAGTATTAAAAAAATAGTTGAAATGTGTTCTATTACTGACACTGAACCACCAAAAAAAATTTGCACACTGCAATTCCTGTATAGGAATTGAACTGTAAAATTCAAACTGTCGTGATTTGTTAAATATGACAAAAACCAAATGGATTAAAGTGTTATTGATTCATCCATCTGGAATTTCTCAGTAGCAACCGGAGTCTGGAATACTGCCCGGTTGATAGCTATAGGTTCACCCCTATTACATGGGACTTAAACATGTGGGTTTACTATGTCAAAGGCTTTAAGAGTTGGGGGACACCAAAGAAATGATGGATGGACTTTCTGAATGATGATATGGATAGAAACGGGGCGACTACTGAGATGATGACTAATAGAAAAGTGTGGAAGACAAAGACATGTTGTGCCAACCACAAATAAATTGGGGTAGGGGTAGGAAAATGATAAGAAAGGTATGCCTCTGCTGAATCCTTGGAAGAAGCAGGGCGTGATGTTATGTGAAATTAAAAAAATACTTTTAATTTCATTGTTTTTTTTTTTTGAAGTAGATTGTTTTTTAACCGACTTCAAAAAAAGGAGGAGGTTCTCAATTCGACCGTTTTTTTTTAAATGTTTGTTACCTCATATCTTTTGACTCGGTGAACCGATTTTGATGATTCTTTTTTAGGGTTCCGTTGCCAAATGGCAAAAAACGGAACCCTTATAGATTCGTCATGTCTGTCTGTCCGTTTGTCTGTCTGTCTGTCTGTCTGTCCGTCCGTCCGTATGTCACAGCCACTTTCCGCCGAAACTATAAGAGCTACGCTGTTGAAACTTGGTAAGTAGATGTATTCTATGAACCGCATCAAGATTTTTACACGAAAATAGAGAAAAAATAATAAATTTTGGGGTTAACCATACTTAGAACTGAAACTCAAAATTTTTTTTCATCAAACCCATACGTGTGGGGTATCTATGAATAGGTCTTCAAAAATGGTATTGAGGTTTCTAATATAATTTTTTTCTAAACTGAATAGTTTGCGCGAGAGACGCTTCCAAAGTGGTAAAATGTGTGTGTCCCCCCCCCGTAACTTCTAAAATAAGAGAATGATTAAACTCAAAAAAATATATGATGTACATAACCATGTAAACTACCACCGAAAATTGGTTGGAACGAGATCCAGTAAGTAGTTTTTTTTTTAATACGTCATAAATCGTAAACCGCAATTTACCTTTCATTCAATCAACTCAAATATAAAAATTTAAAAAAAAACATTTAAGTTCATAAGCATAAACCTTATACATAAACCGAGGATCCCTACAGGTTTGTACGGAACCCTCGGTGCGCGAGTCCGACTCGCACTTGGCCGGTTTTTTTATTTGATATCTGGTTCGTCCCGTGTGGTCCCATTTTAATTTGGTTTCATTCTGACAATGGGATCCATGTGAAAACCATATAAGTCTTAAACTTGCATTAAGTATGTGCACGACAAATGGACGAATAACGCGATTAGATTTGTGCGGGGTACATACCATAGCTAAAAAGTTAAAAATAAAAACTTAAAAAAAAAATGACCAACTTCTTTTTCACGTTGTAGAGTTTTTTTTATGGAAATGAGTTGTTATTTTTAAGTTTTTGTACTGTTTTTAAATTTTTCTTTTTTTGTTATGGTACAACCCCAAACCAATTCTTACTATACTTACTTTGCTAACAACAGTAACAGAAAATGTTAGAACATTATCAAGATACACAAAGTGAACTAAGTAGACATACCATTTCCATTAATAAAAAAAAAGAATTTTCGAAATCTATCCATAATTGCCGGAGATGCTATATCGCCGGCAATTCTGCTAAAACATACAAAAAAAAACACATAAAGACGAATTAAGAACCTGCCCCTTTTCGAAGTTGGTTAAAAACAAAGTAAATTTTGTTTGGATGACCACATCGGTAACTAAAAGAAATAGTTGATAGCTACGCAAACAGGTAGCCATAACAATCTTTAAACCAAGGTCCTATCTTTAATAACACAATAACTATGATAGCAGTACAAAAATAGTTGTTACCAAGACATTTAAAATGCAACTATTATCCATACTAATCTTATATTTATAAAAGAAAGTTGTGTTAGTTACACTATTTATAACTCAAGAACGGCTGAACCGATTTGGTTGAAAATTGGTGAGGAGGTAGCTTTAAACCAGGAAACGGACATAAGATACTTTTTATCTCGTACTAGCTTATGCCCGCGACTTCGTCCGCGTCAAATTTTTGCTCCCCTGACCCTTCCCGTCGCATCGATTTGCCTGCTAGTTTTCGTCCATTTTTCGTTGCTGCTCGCTCCTTTTCAGTTATACTGAGTCACCCTTAAAAGATAGACATATGCTCTCGCGGACTTTTTTTTAGAAGTTTTTAAAAGGAACAATTCCGTCATACATGATTTTTGCGTTACTTTAACCGTTTACGCAGCGCACGCAACGGAAACTCACAAAAGGAATAAATTTTCCCCGTTTTTGCAACATTTTTCATTACTGCTCCGCTCCTCTTTGTTTTAGCGTGATGTTATATAGCCTATAGCCTCCCTCAGTAAATAGGCTACCCAACACAAAAATAATTTTTCAATTCGGACCAGTAGTTCCTGAGATTAGAGCGTTCAATCAAACAAACAAACAAACAAACAAACTCTTCAGCTTTATAATATTAGTAAGTATAGATAAGAAGATAAAGCTGAAGAGTTTGTTTGGTTGAACGCGGTAATCTCAGGAACTTCTGTCCGAATTGAAAAAATCTTTTTGTGTTGGGTAGCCTATTTATTGAGGAAGGCTATATGGTATTTAACATCACGCTACAATTAGAAGGAGAGGAGCAGCAACGAAAAATGGACGAAAATTGGCAGGCAATTCGATGCGACGGGAAAGTTCAGGGAAGCAAAACTTTGACGCGGACGAAGTCGCGGGTAGAAGGTATTATAAATGGGAAAGTGTGTGTGTCTCTTTGTCCGTCTTTGACGGCACAACGGAGCGACGAATTGACGTGATGTTTTGAGTGGAGATAGTTTAAGGGATGGAGAGTGACATAGGCTACTTTTTTTTTCTTTTTTAGGTGGCTGGGGTGAACTTAGAAAAGGGACAATTGTATGTAGCATGTTCGCGTGTGTCCAATGCCCAGAATATGTCTTTCCATTTGGGAGACATATAATATCGTCTACAGTACTGTATTAAAATAACATTTTGTTCCGAGTTCTCTTCTGTGTTCTAAGGAAATCAGGAAAGGGAACCTTGGTACCCCGAATTCAACGCGAGCGGCAAAAGCTAGTCATTTCATACATACACAATATAACATCACAACCCTAAGGGAGAGGCAGAGGTATATGTTACACCCACATTTCCCTAGATAAGATTCATCAACATTTCAGCCCAAACGTCCACTGCTGGACATGGGCATCTCCCAAAAGAAGGATATTTGCCATAATCGCCTCGATTGGCAGGCGGGTTGGCGGTCGCAGTATGGTGGTAAAATGCATAGAGAATGCTGCTGCCCATTCCCTAGTAAGTCCCTTAGTTGCCTCTTAAGACACCCACGGGAAGAAATGGGATGGTGCTATTCTTTATGCCAGCACCACACGGAACAAAGTTAAGATTGAGTGTCTTGTATTAAAATCAAGACCCCGGGCTGCTACTGAGAAATTCCAGACAAACAGTTTGCACGAAAATAAGCCGTTGGCAAAAGCTTGTTAATTTGGTATAAATATAGGTTTTATGAACACAAACAAAAGGATATAGGGGTTTTTGGAACGAAGTTCCTTTTCGCGCGTTGCGAAAGGGGGCTAGACGGAAAAAATTAAGACCAAAAGTTGTAACGACACTTTTTGCTATAGTTGTAAGCAGTGCGGCGTGCGAGTTTCTCTGTCTGTCTCTCTGTCTCTCTCTCTATCATAGAAAGCAAGCCAGTTATTTTCGTTTCGTCTTTCTATTTCGCATTGAACAGTGTGGTGTCACGATGATTATTTTTGTTGATGGGTATACACTTTTTTGTAAATAATAAATAATAAAATTTTATTACAATTCCTTCATTAATTAATCGAAAGGAACTTCGTTCCATCCAGGTGTCCCTTGACACCTCTCAAGTTTTTTATTTTATATATTTATTTAAAATTTCATAAATAACACCCTAACAGCTATAATGCAGACATGGCGTCTATGGGTGAAAGGTAGAACATGACCCACCCAATCCCCCAAAAAAAATTTGTCTGTCCATGTGCCAAACACCCTATATTTTGTGAATCTGAGAATGTTCTAGGCCTTGTACATTTGTAAATAATTTTCTAATTTAATAAATACCTGGTGATTACAGACATGTACATACTATCCTCCCATTCCTAAATACAAACACTGTCCTTTAAATAAATCATACCGTACCTAAAGGCCAATTATTATTAAGTGACTGTGGAATTCCTTGCCGGCCATCTCCATAGGAAACAACCAATTGGAACTGTGCAAGTCGTTTCTGACGTTTTATTAGTGCCCATATAGGTTTATGTGAAATAAAATATTTTGATTTTATTGCAAAAAGTTCCTGCATTAACCTCTTAAGTCCCTGAGATACCACATTTGGTATAGACACAATGGTTTTTAATTGTGTCTGTAATTATGGTATTCAATGGGTTAAGATGCCCCATTTAAATATAACCATTAACCAGTCAATTACCGTAATTACAGACACAATTAAAAAACCACTGTGTCGATACCAAATGTGGTATCTCAGGGACTTAAGCGTGACCAGCAAATATGAGCACATTTCAATAAAATGTTAACATTTTCCATCCGTCATATTTACTGACATGTCTTTCTATTTATACAATTCATCATCTATGTATATCTAGGACTGCCAGTCAAACCGGATGTAGCTAAATAACAATATTTTAAATGGAGCAGCTGTCTATCTGACCTCCTCAACCCAGTTACTTGGTAACAACACCCTTTTCAATTGATTACTAGTTTGATTAAAAGTTAGAAATGTTGTGCTAGTTTTAAGTAAGTAATGACTCTGAATTAGATTAGACTTATTAAAATAGTAATGGTAGTTTCCTTTTAGATAAGCCGGCCAAAGTCAAGGTTTCGGGGAAGTCCTGATATTTAAAATCCTAACCTATGTATTTTTCTGAGCCAAGTTTGATTATATAATAATGTTAGAAAAATAAAGTAATATAAAAGTTAGTGGCAAGTGATACATTCCCGCCTAAATATGCATTTCGAAATTTAAAATAAGTAGAGTACCTCTCTAATGAGTAAAGTTTATGTTATAGAGGTTTGCAATTAATGCAAAAAAATAAATATGACGTATTATGTTATAGTAACTTAGTTTAAACAGTTTAATATTATTCATTTCATCTCATTATCATTCAGAATCATGCTTCAGTGATAATGCAAATTGAGGAAAAAAAGGGGACATGATGGTTGAATAAAAATACAACCTTTGCAGAGTCCAATACAATTAAAAAGTTATAAAAACAATATGTCGTATCAATGTTTAGAAGTTTAATAAGATTTTGTAGACGCAACCTCACGATAATATTATGAAATTGAATGTCAACAAATGAAAGGTGTCCTGATTATTTAAATATTCAACTTTCTACTTTAAGCGGAAGTTTCCACGTACGCTATTTACAACACAGATGCCGCGCAAATGTAAATAAAAATTAAACTAGGAACAATAGTGCATACGACAGGCCAAAAATAGATCAACCTAGAAACTAAAATAATTAATTGACCGACTTTCATTATAATCGAGTTGATATCGGAATCGCTTACCGACACATTCGTGAACAAATATAATTACAAATCTAACATCGACACCGTGTAAATGCAATTTAAATCGGAAAATATTGAGACTGATTGCACGTGTGCGTTCGAATAGCTACGTAATCTAGATTTAAAATACTCACTCATTTGACGCACATAAAGTGCTTCAACGTCGGCTATGTGTTTAATGTCCTCAAAATTGTTTTTAACAAAACAGATGCACAAATAACTATAAAATAAGCACTATAACCTCCAATATCACTATTCCACACACAAGATCACCAGCCAGTATTCGTGGCGGAAATGGCGACCGCTGTGAAGTCTGCGCGCTCCAACGTGTACGATCTACGTCCAACTTCGTTGTAAAATATTAACCGGCGTTTTTTTATGAATTCGCTTGGATTATTTTGTCTGAAATAAATGGAAATATGGATATTATTACCTTTCTACTAGACAATCATACTCTTGTAAATTTAGCTGAGCCAAAAGAGTTGTCAAAATGACGAGTGAGTTCTTCGTTCAAATTATTTACGACGAAATTTTATGACATTGGTACGGTCAATGTTTTTTTTTTATTAGATCAAAGTGAAAACGATATGCGAACTCAAAAACTAATGAAATCAACAGCAAAACCGCTTTCATTTGGAATCGTTTTTCAGTAGTATTTACTTCTTGATTTTGAACGCAACTATATCTAAATGTTACTTCACGTTCCATTTCGCGTATTTATCGGACGCAGACGTTTAATGTCGTTCTTGTAATTTAATCAAGATACCTATTGAAATGTTAATAAACACTAAATTGTTGGTGTATTATACATATGAGTGAAAACCATAACCTTATATTTTACAGACGTTAGACATCGTGAGACTTCGGTGATGAGAAAGAGTAGTTTCACAAGTACGTACGTTTACGTTACCTACGTAAAATGGAGTATAATCTTATCAATAATTAAATGTCAAACAGCGGTTTGATAACAACGCTAAGCAGTGTTTTTCACCGCATAGGGTATTATTGTTCCGTGGCGTTGTTTACTTTTATTTAAAATATTATGTGAAAACTTTAATTAATCAAAATGTCGGCTTCTTTTAGTAAACTAATAACTCCAGTCAGTCGACTGTCCGTTGTGTGTCGCGGCTGTTTAGCGGAAACAGGCGAAATGAAAAACATGTTTGAATCTGGCCTCAATGGGGATTACTTTAAAGTAACTGCGATTCAGGTGGGTTTTTTAATATTAAATAATGTCAAGAGGCCTTTGCCCAGGAGAGTGACAGTGGAGGATGTTAATTTAAAAAAAAATTGTCATCGTCCTTTCAGGAACTGCCAGGAAGTAAATGCCCTTAACTGCCCTGTTGGCCTCGTGGTCATAATCGCGACTGCTGATCTAGGTATGGTCATGGGTTCGATGGCCAGGTCGGGCAGTGTTATTGGGTTTTTCCAATAGGAGTTTCTTATGAACAGCCCGGAGGGAAGTGGGCCGTGTGATACCCCCGTGCTTCGGAAAGCACGTTAAGCCATTGGTCCTGCACCTCTCTGTGGTCTTGTGGGATTGCCGATTCATTTATCAATTGGTTAAATTTTTGGTTTTAATTTCTTACCACCATATTGTGAGTGGGAATCCTTCAAGTAAAAACAACTATAAAAACTTCATTTATCTCATTTTACTTTAATAGCCATTTCTCCAAACTTAAACACATCACAAAACCGAACCTTCACTTTCTCTTCACATTACTTCATTTTTCTACAAAAATCCAATGAAATCTATTCAAAAACCTTCCTAACATCAAACATCTTTTTCACATACCATAAACTTTAATAGCTGCCAGTAATTCAAATACATAAAATTCTATTAAACTAATTGAACACAATTGAAATTATCATGACTCAGCATTCGGCTGGATGCGGGAAGCACAAATCCGGTTGAAGTGATGGAGCTTAGGTGATGGCTATGGCCAGCAGTGAATGTATTTCAGCTTAAATGATGGTGATGTAAATCGCATTCAACCAACCAAATAAACAAACAAACTCTTCAGCTTTATAATATTAGTATAGAGTCCACTGATATTATTTATATACTAGCTTCTGCCCGCGACTTCGTCCGCGTAAAATTTTTGCTCCCCTGACCCTTCCCGTCGCATCGCAGCCTGCCAGTTTTCGTCCATTTTTTTTGTTGCTGCTCCGCTCCTTTTTACCGTAGCTAATTCTATATGATTTGAGCCCAAAAGGTGGCCATGTTTATTGCTGCAATTAGTGCTTACAGTTGCCATGTAATAGCTACTGTATTCATTATCATCATTTCAGCCGAAAGACGTCCACTGCTGGACATAGGCCAGGCTAGGCATAGGCATAGGCTTGGGGAGCCAAGCACCGCCACTTCGACCGGTTCTGTGCTTCTCGCATCCAACGTATTCCTGCGACCTTCAACAGGTCATCGGTCCAGTACGCGGTCACCACTCCAGAACCTTCCGTCCCCATCGGCCATCTGTTCTGCGAGCAATGTGCCCTGCTCACTGCCACTTAAGTTTGGCAATTCTTCGGGTTATGTATGTGGTTACCTTGGTTTTCCTATGGATCTCTTCATTTTTGATTCGATCGCGTAGGGAAACTCCAAGCATAGCCCTCTCCATTGCTCTTTGGGTGACTTGAGCCTTCCTATGAGAAACTGTGAAACTGCTGGCAAAAGCTAATAAATAATATATCTCTTTTCAGACAACAAGAAAACAGGGTATTTCAGAACTGCTATGCAAGACCTGTGAAGCCGCTACGATCAGCTTTAAGCAGTTTCGAGACCGTTGCCAGCTCTCAGACAAAATCCTCAAAGCATCACTGACAGTTCGGGTAAGAATTAAAACTTGATAATATGCTAGACCAAATGGTGGCCAACGTTAGGCCAAAGAAACCAAGGCTGTCCAAAAGCTCTATCAAATCAGCCTATCGTAGTCCACCGCTATCCTCCTTCAGTCTGTCCCAGCCACCTTTTTGAGGTCGTCGGTCCATCTAGCTGGGGGGCGTCCCACATTACGCTTGCCGATACGCGGTATCCACTCCAGGACTCGTCTGCTCCATCGGCCATCGGTCCTTCGACAAACATGGCCAGCCCACTGCTACTTCAACCTGCTTACTCTGCAAGCTATGTCGGTAACTCCAGTTCTTTTCCGGATAACTTCGCTATCCCAAAGCTTCCCTCCCTTCGTGTCCAAAAGCGTGTCCGGTTGATGATATCGTCAAAGTCATGGGAATCACCTGGATGAGGGACGTACGGAACAGAGGAGTATGGGGGAAAATGTGGAGGCCTATACCCAGTAGTGGGTGATTTCGGGGTGAGATGATGATGATGATGAGTATGCTATCTGCTCCCGTATGCTTCACTGCCAGTGTGTGAGTGCATTGCCTATAGGCATATAGGAAAAAGTCGGGAGGAAGATCTTGAGTATGAATGTCGATAGCTATAAGAGTAGGGAGAGCAAAGAAACGATGGATGGACTGTGTGAATTATGATATGGATAGAAAGGGGGTGACCACTGAGATGACGACTAATAGAGAATTGTGGAAGAAAAAGACATGTTGCGCCGCCTCCTAATAAATTGGGATAAGAGCAGGAGAATGTAATGACTTACAGAGTGGTCCTATAAAAATTTGGTTAAGTTTTGACTAGTGGTTTTTGAGCTATATTCAATATTACGTATTTTCGATTTAGTTAATGTTGATGATTGTAAAATAATTTAACAATTTCTCATTTACAGACAAAGAAAAATGCTCAAAAACATCTTAGCAACCAAGTCACCTGTATACTTCACGAAGAGAAACTAGCCGTGATGATAACCGCGCCAAACGCTGACGGGCGCATCGGTCTCCCCTGCCCTTTCCATTGCAAAGACAACTTTTACAAAAAAAGTGACTTACTATACCACCTAAAAAAAACCCACAGTGTCTCGGACAAATTCGAAATTTCGCTACAATATTACTGTTCAGAAGCTAAATGTGCGTACCACGTGACTTCTGATAAAAATAAACACTTCGCTGGCAGGAAGTTTTTAAACCAACACATGAATAAAGTGCACAAAATCAAGACCTATTTCTGCAATGAGTGTAGCCAATGTTTTGCTACGGAAACAGAACTCAACAGGCACTTAAAAACCTGCAACTTTATCTACTTTTGTCAGATGTGTGAGACGAAATTTAATAGCAATGAAAGATTAATGGTACATCTGAAAAGGAAGCACCCTAATGTGCATCAGATGTATAAGAACGAAAAAGCAGACAAACGGAGAAGCGACAATGGGGGTCAACCGAAGAAGCAAAAGACAGAACTTGAAGAGACTCGACCAGAAACAGTTGTCACCGAAGAAATACCCGCTGGAACAGTCACAGAAACATGGATATTCAACGAATCAGAGAACACAGTTGACAAATCCAACAAGATCCCAGAAGACGTCTGCGATAGTCCAAAGAAATCTTTAGCGACACAAATACCAGAAGACATCCGGAACGACGTGACATTACCTTCTTGGCAGTCGAAAAACGAATTTGAAACGAAAACCGACGAGATAAGTACTCAAGTAGCATTTGAAGATCTCTTGTCTTTAAAGTCACAGAATAGCGAAGATGAAATCTTCTTCTCCGATCCAGTTTCGCTATCAGATATTCAAACGCAAACGTTTCCTTTAGAATTTGGGTTAAGTCGGTCGAATAAGGAAACACAGTCTTGCATGAATTCACAGACACAGTCCCCTGACTTGAGCATCAAAGAGACGCAGACTTGCTTCTGTCATTTCGATTCTCCAAAGCCGAATTTCCGGCTTTTCGACAGTTTGTCCTCTAGCCCGGCTAGCATCAATCAAAGTACGGCGGAGACCCAAACCGCCTCTAGACACTCAGTGAGGTCCGATGTGCTTTTGAGCTTCAATTCGGCAGAAACTCAAACTTGCTCAGATGAATGTAGTAGTGATATTATGTGACAGTACTTTAAGGTTTAACGCTACGGTTCTCTGGAAGAACCGAGGCGCACAGGACACAAAAGAAGTTTTTTGAAAAATTACAAAACTGACCTGGCTAGGGAATAACTAGCTATTAATGGCAAATATTTTAGAAGTGATTCTCATTTGAATTTGCACAATAATCAAGCCGTTTTTAGAAACTGAAAACCTTGTTCAGTTTATTTAAAGAAATACTAGAAATTCCTTTTCTAATAGCATCTCTCATTTTTTTACCTCAACAATAAAAGCACTCGATGAGATACACTTTTTCTTCGTTCGTAAGGTTACTCATTTTAAAGTATACGTATTGCTCATTACGCCAGCCCAATAGAAACTGAGAACATTCTAATGAACCTACGTGGGCCCAGCTTTATACGATACGGTAAAGGCGGAAAGAGATGCATATACTGTAGGCAACTTCCCATTTGTCACCTTGTACAATTAATTTGCTTGATATTCTCGTGTCTCTTTAAAAATATTTATAATCATTATTAGGTTAAATAGACATGGTGGTACAGACATAGACGCGCAACTTTTTATCATGAATTCAGCATATGATTCTAGCCCCCCCCCCCTTTTCGTGGGTGTGAAATCATCAAATGACTCTCCCGCTTTGGGTGACGGGAGGGCGTGTCAGACTTTTACTGACTAAAACCCACCCGTGTTCCTTGGAGTCAATAGCGGACTCCCGGCCACCGTAGGCGCGAGCTTGCGGGTGGCGAGTAGTGGGTAGCTCGCCGCCTGGTAAGGACCCTGCCGGGGTCGCGTGATTGTTCGAAAGAGATACCGTGACCCTGGCACATGGGCAGCTGATGGAACACGGGTGGGTTTTAGTCAGTAAAAGTCTGACACGCCCTCCCGCTCCGCCCAGAGCGGGAGAAGTCATTTGATGATTTCCCATCCTGAAAAAAAAAAAAAAAAAACCCGTGTTCCTTCAGTTGCCTGTGCCAGGGCCACGGTAACTCGTTTGAACAATTCCGCGACGGACAAACAATTCCGAAGGGATATTGACGCTTTGCTAGGCAAAGCGTCAATATCCCTACCACAATGTAATCTGTATGTATATTTAGTCATTAGCATTAAGAGTTTGTACATAAGGTTTATATTTCATCATAATATGAAAGGATCTAGCGAGTTAAGCACATGAAAACTGCACTCGCGTCTGATGAAGGATTCTTACCTTGTTTTTATTGTTTTTCATCTAAAATACACATAATAATAAATAAATAAATACAAATAATTAAATACACTTAATCTCACACTAGGGGTGTGGGGGTGGGGATATTTTTTTTTTGTTAGGTGTCACTTTAGGGGTTGGTATAAAAAACCACCCCCAAAATAGTTATTTGTTATACAAGAGTGCAAAGTTGCTTTTTAACCGCGTGTTCAATTTTGATGACCGAGCAAGCGAAGGAATCAAAAGAGCACGAGGTGAAAAATCTTTGCACTCGAGTGCAACACGTAACTTTTCATTCCACCTCAGCGAGGAAATGACTAAATGCAAAAAAAAACCTTTACAATCACAAGATAGGTACACTTTTATTTCAGTTTAGGTATTAAATACTACATTATGACAGGTAAGTATTACAGAATAATCTTTAAATTATAAAAAATAATACTAAGGTATAATTAAGAAAATTTTAAAGTAACATTGCTACAGTTATTTAAATTGAGTGTAATATTTTTGTTTGGTACTGTAATATTGGTGTTAGTCACTTGTGTACTGTTTTTCGGTAAACTATCTATCATACTTAATAGTTACAACTATCCGATTCATCGGATTCCCTTGGCGTGAATGTTGGAGAGAGAGGGAGTTAGGTGTTTCATAACGGCTTATTTTTGATGTAGAAGGGCCAGTCCAAGGATCCGATTGAGGCTCTTTCAGTGTAATGGCTCCTACGATGCCTTCACATATTTTAGACTTATTTTGGATGGAATCCTCTATGTATCCCTCTACAACTGCATTGGACTTCCAGCCTCCGTGGCGCTTAAGGGACAGGAGATCAGCTCCGGAATCAGCCAAAAGTGTGGCTGAAGTTCGTCGGAAACAATGACCCGTGTACAACAGGGGTTCTGGAAGTTCAAGAAATGTTGCTATTTCTCGTGGGATACTGCCAATTTTATTAGTACCCATAGGCTGTCTAACACACTTTCCATTGCGATACTGTAGAAAAAATCGATTGATTGGAGTGTTAGGCGGGCGTAAGGCTTGATATTTCTCAACAATCGTTACGTATTCCTTGCGAATGACGAAGTTGCGGTCTCTTTTTGTCTTTGTATTAGGTAAATTAATTAATAGTAAGTCATCTGAATGTTTCTCAATGTTTTTGACATTAAGTTGTGTTAGTTCATTAGTTCGACATGCTCCGTTTATTCCAATAATAAGAACAACCTGTAACGTAAAGAGTATTGTAGTAGATAAATGAATAAAATTTATATGAACGCATAATTATGCCTATCAACATCTACTAAGTATTTAATTGAGATTAATACACTTAAATAGATACTGAATGTGCAACTGACTTACTTTTGCCGCCAAATATACGGAATCGGGTGCTTCGTTAAGAAACTTTTCAGTATCAGATATTGTGAAAACCTTCGATTTTTTTGGTTGATGACCAGATGACGCTCTTTTTAAAAATGCCACTAATTTAGGATAGGTATCGATATGTTTGTCTTTTTTCATCTTTATTGTTGCTTTTAGCATCGAATACGTAGGTACTCCATAGAGTGCTTGCTTTCTTGTTCTCGGATAATTCTATAAATTATGCCAGCAAAACGTTTTCTGAGAAAGTTTTGGCTCCTTTTGCTAGTCGCCACGTGTTGAACATATCGTACTGTTTTAAATACTTCTCGCGTGATTGTTGAGGGAGAAAGCTCATTTGCGCATTATTAACAGTTTCAGTCAATTCTGTTGGCGTCAAGCAAACTTCCTCGTCGCTAGAATCACTCATTTTAGTTTTTTCACTTGTTTTCAAGTTTCTTGTTTTTAATATAAGGTTTAACAATGACGTGAAAAAATGCCGCGTAAAGAACCGCGTACAAAGCAAATTGAAAAAAGAACACCAAGAAGGTTCCGAGTCTGAGTTTTTAACAAATTAAAAAAAAGTTGTATCATATATTCGGCACCATAGAGGTAGCAGTAAATAGGTTTAATGTTTTTTTTAAATTCACAAACTTAGTGCACACGATGTTCTAAATTCAATTTACTTTATCCTCTAGAGAATAAAAACGGCTTTTCCACTCAGATATTGAAGATTAAAAATACTCTTTCCGAGATGGTGGGATGAAAAATATATTTCTCGTTTTTTTATAGTTTCTAATATTGTAAAAATTCTAAAAAAAATATTTAAGTTTATCAATAGTCATATATGATTTCAATTTCATGAAGATATCTTGTATAGGTACTGAGAAAAAAATGTTTTTCGTTAAGGGTTGTCACCCCCATTATGCCCTTACTATAGGGGTTAGGGGTGTGAGATTCCTGCCGGGGTCGCGTGATTGTTCGAAAGAGATACCGTGACCCTGGCACATGGGCAACTGAAGGAACACGGGTGGGTTTTAGTCAGTAAAAGTCTGACATGCCCTCCCGCTCCGCCCAGAGCGGGAGAAGTCATTTGAAAATTTACTATCCAAAAAAAAAGGGGTTATGAGATTAAGTGCATGGCTATTTTAGATGAAAAACAATAAAAACAAGGTAAGAACCCTTCATCAGACGCGAGTGCAGTTATCATGTGCTTAACCGGCTAGATCCTTTATGACTGCATTAGCCAACCATAAACTACAAATAGCTTGATATAATATATTGTGATGCGATAAGGGTGATTTTTGTAGTATATGGTCTTATATGCGGTTGACTGTACACGTAAAAAATAAAGAATTTAGTACCTTCAGTTGTACAAAAACACTTATCTTAATACGATGCAGCGTTATAATTATAAGTCACTAGTTAACGCACATCACTATGTGCCGGATATCCGTATCCATATCCGCGGATATCCGAGGGAGAAGAAAGATCCGTATTCCTATCAGTTACTTTTTTGAAGAATTTTACCTTATTAATTATAAATACACAGATGCAATTCTATATATAGGTAGCAATGAAGAACTATTACTTATGCAGATTATTTTACTAGCTTCTGCCCGCGACTTCGTCCGCGTAAAATTTCTTGTTTCCCCGCCCTTTCCCGTCGCCGGCGCCGTCGCGTCAAATCGCGTACCCGTGCGTTTTTCCCCGTTTTTGCAACATTTCTTGGTTGTACCGTAATGTTATAATAATATAGCCTATAGCCTTCCTCGATAAATAGGCTACCCAACACAAAAATAATTTTTCAATTCGGACCAGTAGTTCCTCAGATTAGCGCGTTCAATCAAACAAACAAACCCTTCAGCTTTATAATATGAGTATAGATTTCTTAAAATCATTGTGGTGCCTAAACTATAAACAAAACAAAAGAAAGAGCCGCTCTGCAACTCGAAACATGTCCTGTCAAGCAAACCGTCAAGTGGCGTCAACTATCTTTCAATGTCACGCGCATCGACACCGATTGAGTGAGGAAGTGAAGATTCGTATCCGCGGATATAAATTTGATCATCACTAGCTACAGCTAAGGGAATGAGTGTTTTCGATAAACTCTGGCACTCAATGTAAGATTTAACTTGTGTTTAGGATGCCAGCGTCCTCGCCTATAATTTGTATATAAATTGGTAGTTTTAAGACAAGCACAATATAAGGTATGTTGGGTTAAATTCGGCACTGGGTTAAGACCGTACGAATTAAATTATAATTAAGTTATTATTATTTTGTTTGGTTTTGATGGACGGGGCGGATAAAAATGCCGCAGAACACAATATTGTCAGTACTCAAAATATCCTTTTAGCCAAAAAATATATTTAATTTTTTGTGTCAATGTAGCTGAAAAATTAATTTGTACGGTCTTATCCCTGCAGGGATAAGCCCGTACAAATTCATTTAAGGGGGGTAAGTTCGGTGCACCGAACTTAACTCGACATACTATGTATGTATAATATATAATATTAGTATTAAGATTACCTTTACATAGTATAAAACAAAATTCGCTTCCCGACTCTGTACGCTTCGATTTTTAAAACTACGCAACGGATTTTAATGCGGTTCTCATCAATAGACAGAGTGATTCAAGATGAAGGTTTATATGTATAATACGCGGGCGAAGCCGCTGGCTAAAGCTAGTTATGTGTAAAGCTACGCTTTAGGAAAGTTTATGATTGAAAGTGTTTAACCCATTGAATGCCGTTATTACAGACACAATTAAAAAACCATTGTGTCTATACCAAATGTGGTATCTCAGGGACTTAGAGGTTAAAGTAACAAAGGTGCTGGCTTGTATATGTATTGCGAAACGCAGCTACTTTGTGTCAAAATTTACGGACAAAAAAATGTAATCAATTAAGTAATTTAAGAGTATACTCGATTAAATTATTTTCTATGTGGTACCTTGTCTTTTATTACTATAACCATACCAAGAATAGTAAAATATTCGAATAACGAAAATAGAGTTGAGTGTAAAAATCTATGGCTTTTTAGTTGTAGTCACCATCTAGTATACATACATACAAATAAATAAAATTGGAGTGTCTGTTTGTAATATTAAGATAACCACTTTTTACTAAGTGTATATGGATGTATATACGGTACATATACCAAAACAACATTTTATTCAATTTTTGTCTGTCTGTCTGTTTGTTCCGGCTAATCTCTGAAATGGCTGGATCGATTTTGACGGGACTTTCACTGGCAGATAGCTGATGTAACAAGGAGCAACTTAGGCTACTTTTATTTTAGAATAATACCTGCGTTAATTTCCGACATCCACGCGGGCGAAGCCGCGGGCAAAAACTAGTCAGTAATAAAAAGACGAATAGACTGTTCAAAATTATCTAAACAACTATGAAAATTAAATATTAACTCAATACATCAACAACAATTTCAACTAACCAACAACAAAAAAAAGCAACAACAATAACAACTAACAATAATAACTTTTTCTAATCGAGATAAAGTTGAATTTTCTTAATTGTTGAGATCATTCTGAAGAGTCTTTCGTCCCGATGTTTTTGACTGTATAAAAATGTAACTAACCGATTACCCGCATCTTTACATAATTCAATGTAGGTCGCGTAGTAGAAGGTCCCTCGATTAATTTATACCTCAAAAAGCACCCCACGCTTTATTCCATTATTTTCTACCTTTTAGTTTGATTTTCTATGATAGCGTGGTTTTTAGTTTTTTTTTTTTTTGTAACTTTTATTTAGTTTCTATTTTTAGGGTGTTTCGAATTTTGTGACGTATGTCAGCGTAGTTTTCGAAGAAGTTTTTTTTGCTATCCACCATGTATATAACTATATAACATTGATCAACAGAGGAGTAATTAAATTGGTTTCAATCGCTAATTACCGCGTGGTATCGTATTACCCAGTAACTGGGTTGTGGAGGTCAGATAGGCAGTCGCTACATGTAAAATACTGGTACTCAGCTGCATCCGGTTAGACTGGAAGCCAACCCCAACATAGTTGGGAATAGGCAAGGCAGATGATGTTTTGTTTCTCAGCATCTCGTTTAAATGCTTTTTCTTTCACCTTTCAACTTCCGACATTATCCATACTAATCCATCCACACTAATTCCACACTAATCCATCCATACTATCCATACTATGGATAGTACCGTATGGATACTATCCATACTATCCATATCCATACTAATATTATAAATGCAAAAGTAACTCTGTCTGTCTGTCGGTCTGTCTGTCTGTCTGTCTGTCTGTCTGTCTCGCTTTCCTGCTAAAACTACTGAACCGATTTAAATGAAATTTGGTACACAGATAGTTTAGAGCCTGAGAAAAGACATAGGCTACTTTTTATTCCGGTAGTATGTTCCCGCGGGATAATTTCCGACATCCACGCGGGCGAAGCCGCTGGCAAAAGCTAGTATGAATTGCACCGATCCCAGCGTGGTTTGACCAGACTCGATTAATCGAATGAACCCCAAGATATGCACTAGCCTTTGAAGCCTCATGTTTCATGGTGCTACATAGGCCATTGCATATCAAAAAGTAGACCGGGGGGCGCTGTAATGGTAGGGAAGACGTGCCCATAGGATAGGAAAGGATTACGAGCCTACCGACTATGCAGCCTTGAGTAAGCATTGGACTAGTGGAGAGAAGGGTGATATTTGTCTATAGGAGGGCATCTTTTCACGTCGTCGCCGGCATGTTGATCCAGGTCGAGCTTCACCGATGCATGTTTTGGTGGGGTTAACCGTTTGCTGGCTCTTTTCTATGTCAAGGGTTCGCTATGTTCCGTGTTGTTGTTTTCTTGGTCGTCTTCTGCGTTTTCGCTGCTATCAGTTTCTGGTTTTTTGTAGATATCACGAGCCGCTTTCTTGATCTTATTTCTGTCTCCAGCCGTGCCCCTTCAAAACTGGAGTTCCTTTTCGAAGTATTTCATGTCCTGTTTTAGGTTGTCATTCCATGTGTAAATAGGTCATCCGACCTTCTTAGGTTTTGCCCTGTACTGCATTGCTGCTTGTAACAGGTGTGGTTCAGAGCGTCTGAAAATGTGTGCCAGGTAGCAAATCCTGTGGTTGTCCTAACGAAACGAAAGTATAAATTCTAATTAGAGACCCCCTCTCCAATTACAATTTTCATCCTTGTTTCGTTTATTCGGAGGCTTACATTATTTAGCGAGGTTTTAATTTGGTATTGGATGCATTCTAGTCCTTCTAGCTCAACAAAGGGAGTGAAATGTTGCAGTCCCAATTGATGATTTCCATTATTTCCTTTACTGTCGGTCTATTGTGCTTCGGTTATCGGTTTTGTTGGTTACGCAAAAGTACGCTCTGCCTATTTTTGTACTGATTTTTAACCTTTTGGAGTATTGTCTGGCATTCTTGTACGCGATTATGCCTATTGGGTTATCCAGTTGCCAGCTTTGGCCTTTTGTAGGTTAGCGAGGGCTATTCGATGGTCCCTTGAGTAATAATTGGCTGAAGACTCGAGAGTTTCCTGGGCAGCGGCTTCTAATACCTCCGTTATGTTGTTCCATGTTATTTCGGTGTTTTCATTCGTTGGGATGATACCTATATTTGTTAGTTGTTTTATTTTTATTTTTATATCCAATCTTGATATTTTATTTTGATATGTTTTGGATTGAGAACGGTATAGTTGCATTGTTTATGATTGAAATACTTAGCATCCATTGTTGTTTCCTTCGTTTCTTTTTGTTGCTTTTGTGTTTGGTTTTTTTTTCGTTTTTGTTTACAATTCTGTTTGATCTTATAGTCCCGTCTCGTCAACGTGGACGAGTTTTTCTGTTGCCTGTGGCATGATGATATAGTCCAATTGCGATTTTTGAGTGCCTTTTGACCATATTATCCTAATGGATGATCAACCTTTTGTCGTTTCTGTTTGAAGTTTTTCTCTGTAGGCTTTATCCTTTAATAGTTCGCCTTGTAGTTGGGAAATTTATGCTGAAAGTTTTGTTGGATCCTTTGCTTTTTCTTTTGGTTAGAGTATCTTGTCGACCAATATGGACGTTGAAGTTTCCGAGTATTATTAGCGTACTTTTTGTCTAATCAAGTTTAATAAGACTGTGAAGGGTCTGGTTGCTTTCGGGGAACAACTGTTGAAGTGGGAATAAGTGCAGAGGAGTTGGCTAGTCTTTTCCCATGCCAATAGTTGACCTAGTATCCTTGTATTACTAACTGTAGCTAATTTACTTGTACTATTAACTAATTCAATTTGGGAATACGTTCTTAATAAAATTGCAAGATCCTGGTGCGTGTTACCTACCGGTTCGGAGAGATGCCAATCGTGGTATGTGTAGTGTAGCTGAATGTTCCTAAGTTCATCCCTGTTTCTTGTAGGTTGGCTTGAATTCCTGTACGTGGCAGTGCCGCGTCAATTCGTTTTTTGTAGCGGGTTCTTCTGTGCAAGTTTACTTAATTGGGTAGACTTCGGCTTTCTCATTATTGCGTATCCCGTGTCGTCCGCGATTACGTTTGATACAAGTGTAAGTAGTGTTTGTTCTTATTGTCCACACGGTGTGAATGATTTAACTAATTGGGGGTTGCTTGTTTGAGTTTAGGGTTTCATGGGTTTTGCTCTTCTCATGTGTTGTGCCTGTTACCTAATGTTTTGGTATGATCCAGTGCTTTCAATCTAGTTGAAGCTTGCGTTAGGTTATTCCGGTTGTTGTTGTATTGTTTGTCGTTTATCGGGACCCAGTTTTCATAGTGCTGGTTCATGAACAGTACGTCTTTGTTAGCGGGAGCTTGTTCGCTAGTAGGTGAATGCACCTGTGTGTTTCTGTTTTGCATATGTACATGCACATTTACGACGTAGAATTCGGACGCGGCGATTATGATATATTCGCCACCCCAGATTTCTTCATTATATTGCGCGGCTTTGTATTCTGTTAACTTTTATTCCTGGGAAAGAATGCTCTTGGGGAGAAATTCCTGTATATTATTTAGAAGTGCCAATTATAACCATTATAAACGCTTTGTCTGTGTGCCCACTAAAGACACGTGCAAGTTGGGGGCTGAAGCACACTTGTAGTGAGTCAATTTATGGGATGACCTTTTTTTTGGTTTCTTTTGTTTATCTGTATAGCAAAATGTGCATTTAACTTGAAACAGAGAGAGTCTGGATTGGGTACCCTTTTTTTTTAGGGTTCCGTTGCCAAATGGCAAAAAACGGAACCCTTATAGATTCGTCATGTCTTTCTGTCTGTCTGTCTGTCTGTCTGTCCGTCCGTCCGTCCGTCCGTACGTCACAGCCACTTTATTCCGAAACTATCAGAGCTATGCTGTCGAAACTTGGTAAGTAGGTGCATTCCGTGAACCGTATCAAGACTTTCACACTAAAATAGAAAAAAAACAATAAATTTTTGGGGTTCCCCATACATAGAACTGAAACTCAAAAATGTTTTCCTTCATCAAACCCATACGTGTGGGGCATCTATGAATAGGTCCTCAAAAATGGCAACGAGGTTTCCATTATCATTCTTTTCCAAACCGAATAGCTTGCGCGAGAGACACCTCCAAAGTGGCAAAATGTGTCCCCCCCCCCCCCCGTAACCTCCAAAATAAGAGAATGACAAAACTAAAAAAAATATATGATGCACATTACCATGCAAACCACCAACGAAAACTGGTCCGAACGAGATCGAGTGAGTAGTCCCTTTCTAAAACGTCATAAATCGTAAACCGCAACTCACCCCACACTCAATCAACCGAAATATAAAAATTAAAAATATATACATTTTTAAACCGAAAATACCCACACGTTCGCACGGAACCCTCGGTGCGCGAGTCCGACTCGCACTTGGCCGGTTTTTTTTTATTAAGCTGCCGCCCATGTGTTCATTTGGAGGGGCTGTGGCCTCTTAGCAAGCTTTTAGGAATTTTAAGAATTCATTACTGTGTTACAAAAATAGGATCTTTTGGTGCGGCGTCTTAATCGGTATCGTATTTTGTTCCAGAATTATAGCGTGAATAGGGTTATTCAGCCTATTGTAGTTAGTGTGAACACAATCATTCACACAACGCTTCCTGGTGTGATGTGATGACGATGATAGGCGCCGCTGGCAAAAGCCGCTGGCAAAAGCTAGTATATTATAAATGCGAAAGTAACTCTGTCTGTCGGTCTGTCTGTCTGTCTCGCTTTCCTGCTAAAACTACTGAACCGATTTAAATGAAATTTGGTACACAGATAGTTTAGAGCCTGAGAAAGGACATAGGCTACTTTTTATCCCGGTAGTATGTCCCCGCGGGATAATTTCCGACCTCCACGCGGGCGAAGCCGCTGGCAAAAGCTAGTTATTATAATAAATGGGAAAGTGTGTGTGTCTGTTTGTTCGTCTTTCACGGCAAAACGGAGCGACGAATTGACGTGATTTTTTAAATGGAGATAGTTGAAGGGATGGAGAGTAACATAGGCTACTTTTTGTCTCTTTCTACCCCCCACTTCCCTAAAATGGGGGGTGGAACGCGCTAATCTCAGGAACTACTCGTTCGAATTGAATTTATTGAGGAAGGCTATATAACATCACGCTACGATCAAAAGGAGCGGAGCAGCAACAAAAATATGGACGAAAACTGGCAGGCTGCGATGCGACGGGAAGAGTCAGGGGAGCAAATATTTGACGCGGACGAAGTCGCGGGCAGAAGCTAGGTAGTAATCAAATAAAACAAAGTAATAATTATAAAAACAAAGTTTTATTCATTCAATAAAAATGCAAAAACAAAACCTAAAATCGTTTCCCCATACTTACATTATCTAAATTAACATGTTCCTATATTTTAAGTTCCATTTTGACACATTTAAGTAAATTAATTATACTATTCTAAGGATCGATTTTTCAATCTTCAGGTAACTATAATAATATCTTAGGACAACCAACACACCGTTATCTGATCCCAAACTAGGCAGAGCCTGTACTGTGGCAACCAGACAACTGATAAATCTTTATATATAATTATAATTCTACTGTACGTGTGTATGTCACTGAACTCCTCCTAAACAGCTGGACCGATTTGAATGACTTTTTTGTATGCGTTTGGGTGGCACCCTAGATGGTTTAGATTCACTATGGGACCCGGTAGGTGGCGCTGCTATCGAGTTCCAGGAAACAAGACCACGTCTGTACGGTCAGCTAGTTATAAAGCATAATGTTATATACGCATTTATGATATAGAAGATTGAAAAATCGGCCCTAAAAGCTGTACCTCTACAATAAAAACAATTCATAATCATTACATTTCCGGTAAATAAATATTATTTACAAATTTTGAATGAAAAATAACTTTAAAGCTAATTAAAAATACACAACATGGAATAAATAATCAAAGAAACGTTTGGACCACTTGTGAAGAATCATCCAATTAATAATTATGTTGGCGTGCGTGTATGATAGAGATGGGCGTCGAATCAACGAACGGTTTAAATCGACAATCGACGTAGATTCAACGCGCGTGGACGGTCTAACATTGAAGCTTGGACCAGTCGATTCATAGACGGCTGAAATCAAAAGTCCACAATGTTCTTACATACGGCCAAGCCAACGACGATGCCTAAACATAGTCGGTTATTATAAGTTCGGGCGTTGATACCAGCGAAATTGATCGTTAGGTCTATAGTAATAGAGTGGATTTTAGTTGACATGTTAGAGTGAAATGGTAGAATTATGCGAAGGAGTAGTCTACACTTCGCAGTCGTACCGAAAACATCGTTAAGATTGAACGCATCGTAATCAAGTGAACTAGTCGAAGAATTAAACTAGTTGATCGACTCGTCGATGAAAGATGATGAACGGTCTAGTTTTGTTAACGAAAATTACGTCGACGACCCATCTCTAGTTATGACCACATGTATGAACTTAAACGAGGCAAAAAAAGTATTTAAGTATCGTAGTAGGTGGCGTTGCTGCGTTGCATTGATTTTATGTATGAATGTATATAAAGTCGAGGTATTTTTGTCACGTTGAGACTGAGATCAGGCTGTAAAAGTCCCTGCCAGGGTCGCGAGGTATGTTCGAAAGAGATACCGTGGCCCTGGCATATAGGCACCTGAAGGAACACGGGTGGGTTTTAGTCAGTAAAAGTCTGACACGCCCTTCCGCTCCACCCTGCGCGAGAGACGTCATTTGATGATTTCCCACACACAAAAAAAGTCTACCACACTGCTCAATTCGAGGTTTTCTTTTCTGCGCCCAAGTTTGTTCACCAGAGTCGTAAACACCAGAAGAGGTCCTATGGAACTCTTTAGGAGGATCCACGTGCTCGTTAGGTTTTCTAAAGACTGTTAAGGTTGGGTCTACAAGCATTGTGGAGAAGCAATGTATGGTATGAAGACATCTTCCAACTCCATTTACTTCTTGGAATCTTGGTGTAGCAGAACCCCTGGTACCGAAGGAGGCAGCCAGCCACAGTGTATATTATCACCGAGAAGGCAATTGATGACTTTCCCAACCAGAACAAAAAAAAACAAAAAAAAAATAGTAAAAAAAAAAAACAAAAAAATACAAATACGTATCCATCGAAAAACAAATTAAAAAAAGAATATAATTGAAAATAAAAACTTTTTTCAATTATTTTCTTTTAAGTTTGTTTTGCTATGGAAGCGTGTTTTTTAGTTTTCTTATACTATTATTTATTTTTCTATTTTTTAGGGTGTTACCAATTTTGTGACGTATGTCAGCGTAGTTTTCTTAAACAGTTTTTTTTGCTTTACTGGTAACCCCTTCTGGAGTTTACGACTCTGAAGACTGAATTTCTTGGGCGCAGAAAAGAAAACCTTGAATTGAGCAGTGCGGTAGACTTTTTTTTTGTGGGTGGGAAATTCATCAAATGACGTCTCCCGCTCTGGGCGGAACGGGAGGGCGTGTCAGACTTTTACTGACTAAAACTCACCCGTGTTCCTTCAGTTGCCTGTGGCAAGGCCACGGTAACTCACTAACATACGCGTCTAAACTGTATTCACAAATGGTCCATATCGTTTTTTGATAATACTAAATAATAACTAAGCTAAATCTATGTCCCTTGTGCATAGGCAGCAACTACAGAATGCCTTTTTTTTGGAATGACAACTCGCAGATCAACCTATGAGGTTGTCGGGCACTTAACCGGACTTGCCTCAATAAATAAAGGTCTCTAGCCAGGGCTTAAAAGCTTAAAACTAGAGCGACTACTTGCGAAGGGCACCCCTTGTGAGGTACGGACCTTGGCTTAGGGACACCTGACCCTTCTGAAGAACATCACCAATAAGGTCATATTGGTGATGTTCTTCAGAAAGGTCAGGTGCGTAGTACTAGTAATCGGCGTGTGTGTATGACCAGATGTATGAACTTAAACGAGGCATAAGGAGTTTGTAAGGATCTTAGCAGGTGACGTTCCATAGTTTCTATCTACCACCATGGGAAAAGACGTGAATTTATGTATACAACGTGTACAATTACCAAAACGTCTAATACAATGACGAAAACGTTTTATTTTAAAGCTAACTGTTATTATTAAGAAAATCCTGTTGACCCTAGCATTGCTTAAAATTGAGCCTTATCGCCTTAAAATATTTTTTTTTTTGATCAATCGGGGGTAGGTATAGCAAGGAAAATAATTTTGAAGAAAAAAATACCCAAAAACGATTCAGTAGTCAATTATGTACAAACTACTTTCAGGACTTGCGTCTATTCTGTTACACCTTGTATATAAGGTGTATCTATTCATACACGAAATATTTTAAGAGGTTCACCTGTAGGTGGTAAAGAAGCTATAGAAGCAAAAAGAAAATTTTTATCTAAGCGTTTTTGAATTTTCGTAATTATTATAATTTTAAAAATGCTTGAGACGTTTTGCATAAAACCTTTACTCCAAATTCTATGAATGGCCCGCCTGACGCTGCAAGGGCGGCGACCGGACGGCACGAGCATGGCCGCGGTGTCTCGGGCCGTAAAAAATAAGAAGGAGCCAGTATTTCTTATGTGCGTCAAATAATTTATAAATATTAAATTTTGAAAAAAGATACATTTAGAAAAAAAAAATATTCGTTGCTATAGCTTCTTTACCACCTACAGGTGTACCTCTTAAAATATTTCGTGTATGAAAAGATACACCTTATATTTAACAAGTTTTATAACCATTTACGATGAAATATCTTATCAGATATACATTTTGCTCTACCCTAAACTTTGCAGCATGGTTTAACGTGTTCCGTATGCTCTTTCTGGCAACATCTCTTCTCTGGCTTCTCTTCGACTCTTCTCCCTTTCCCCGCTAGAGGGCGGTCTTTCTCATCCCAGACGACTACACCGTCGCACGCGCAGATTCGTTTGGGGTTTTGGAATATGCCCGCCGAACGGGCTATGATACCACATGCTATACTGTAAAAAAAAAATGAGTGTGTTTTAGACCACACGACTGAAGTAAATCTTCTTCAGCTCCATCTATACAGGATAAGTTTTTATCAAGTGCGCAAATTTTAACAAATTTAACTTAAACGAGTTATAATAACCATGCAATTTTTATTTTTATATATCTTAGTACAGACGCCAACACATCAAGCTACTACAATCTGTCAGATTTCTTTGATAGATTTTCGACTTTATTTCTAGAGCATTAGGTTCAAGGTTCATTGGGAAAAAGTGACAGTTTCGGGTAGCTTGACCTGGTGGCGTCTGTACAAAGAAATTAAGTTATCGTTAACGAAAGATGTTTATTTTGAAACTGGTTTGATCCTTAGACAGTCGTTACGGGTCGTCAGAAGCCCGAAAGTCTGACAACCAGTCTTACCAAGGGGTATCATAAATTGATACTCCTGGAACCATACCCAGTCACTGGGTAATCCCAGTAACTGGGTTGTGGAGGTCAGATAGACAGTCGCTCCATGTAAAATACTGGTACTCAGCTGCATCCGGTTAGACTGGAAGCCGACCCAACATAGTTAAGAAAAGGCTCGGCAGATGGTGATGTATTAAAATTTGACTTTTGAGGGTAGTCTGACGTTTTCGATTAAATTTTTAGACTGGCAACACTTACGGTGTGCCACTGTCGCCATCTACTTTCGAAGTGGGTGAACTACCCCTCCCGAGGTCGTCCCGTCCCTCCGTCACAGCTACAGATCGACCGATAATATCCCAAACCTGAAACAAATCAAATCAAAATATTTTTGTTTCACATAAACCTACAAGGGCAATGTCAGAAGCTAGGTGCACGGTTCCAAATTGTTGATTCCTATGGAGATGAGCCGGCACGAAACTACACTGTTACTCTTTTTAAAATAATTGTTTTTTGTGTGCGTCAGAATGACTGGTTGTCTGTGGCGTTGGTCTATGAGAGTTGATTCGAAAATTGCTAGTAATTGGTTTAAAATTACGGTGTTAATAGGTATGGGAGGACTGTCAACAAGTACCGGGTACTTAGTAAAATAGAATATATAGACAAAGTGATTCAAGAGGAAGGTTTATCTTATATCTTTAAACAAGCAATTCTTGTATATATATAAGGTGTATCTATTCATACACGAAGTATTTTGAGAGGTACACCTGTAGGTGGTAAAGAAGCGACAGCAACGAAAAAAAAAAATTCTAAATGTATTTTTTTTTCAAAATTTAATATTTATTAATTATTAGACGCACATAAAAAATTCTGGCTCCTTCTTATTTTTTACGGCCCGAGACACCGCGGCCATGCTCGTGCCGTCCGGTCGCCGCCCTCGCAGCGTCAGGCGGGCCATTCATAGAATTTGGAGTAAAGGTTTTATGCAAAACGTCTCAAGCAGTTTTAAAATTATAATAATTACGACAATTCAAAAACGCTTAGATAAAAATTTTCTTTTTGCTTCTATAGCTTCTTTACCACCTACAGGTGTACCTCTTAAAATATTTCGTGTATGAATAGATACACCTTATATATATATATATATATAATCTGAATCTCGGAAATGGCTCCAACGATTGTCATGAAATTTAGTTTACGGGGGTTTTGGGGGCGATAAATCGATTTAGCTAGGATTCATTTTTATAAAGTGTCGTTTTATTCGTGTTTTCAATGACCAACTTTATCGATAATCAACTTGAACATAAACTTATTATTTTAAACACAATTTACCAAAACATACCGAGCAAAGCTCAGTCATCCAGATATTTATCTATACTAATATTATAAAGCTGAAGAGTTTGTTTGTTTGTTTGATTGAACGCGCTAATCTCAGGAACTACTGGTCCGAATTGAAAAATTATTTTTGTGTTGGGTAGCCTATTTATCGAGGGAGGCTATACACTATATAACATCACGATACAACTAAGAGGAGCGGAGCAGTAATGAAAAATGTTGCAACGACGGGGAAAATTTATTCCTTTTGAGAGTTTCCGTTGCGTGCGCTGCGTAAACAAAGTAACGCAAAAATTATGTATGACGGAATTGTTCCTTTTAAAAAGTTCTAAAAAAAAATCCGCGAGAGCATATGTCTATCTTTTAAGATTGACTCACTGTAACTCAAAAGGAGCGAGCAGCAACGAAAAATTCGCAAAAGCTTCTGCCCGCATATTCGTCCGCGTCAAATTATTTGCTCCCCCGACCCAACCTGTCGCATCGAACCGCCTGCCCGTGCGAGGTCTTCATATTCGTATTTTTTTTCTTTTTGCGCTGCTCCTAAGGCTTTTAGCGTGATGTTATATAGCCTATAGCCTTCCTCGATAAATAGGCTACCCAAAACTAAAATAATTTTTCAATTCGAATCAGTGGTTCCTGAGATTATTGCGTTCAACCAAACAAGAAAAAAAAACCGATTCAGCTTTATAATATTAGTATAGATAAAACGTACCTTCAAAACATCGTCAACTATCCTGAAGGTGGCGCGTCCGTTCTCGTCTGCCACGATGTTGCCGAGGTCGCCCGCGTGCCGACTGTCCCGCGGGTCGTTCGGGCCCCCGTGCGGGGTCCTGCAGGGGTTGTAGTGGTCCCCTATTGAACTGCACCCCTGGGAATACGATACAAGGAACATAATTTCAGCTGAAAGGCGTCCACTGCTGCACAAAGGCCTGTAGTTCGGGAAAAAATCCCGCCGCGTCTTACGTCGACTTACCAACGAACAGCATTTTTTGTTATTATTGTACAGGATTTTTTTTTTAACCAGTGCGCAATTTTTTTTTTTTGGTGGTGCAGTATCAGTAATAGTACACATTTCAACTATTTTTTCAATACTTTTATTTTTATTCTATCCGAATCAGTAAACTGTGGACACCCTATATATTTCGTACCTAATATGATATCAACAATAGGAATAGGTCAATAACCGCGCGCCGGCGTTACTTCGAACTTTTTTAGAATTTTGACCAACCGAACAGTTGATACCTACCAGCCGAGTACCTACTCGTAGCTACGCTCGGTCGTTCACCTTCGCCGCCGCGCCATAGGTACTTTAAACTTCTTAGAATTTTGACTGATCGAACAGCTGGTAAATACCTACTTGTAGCTACGCTCGGTCGTTCACCTTCGCCGCCACCGCGCGCAAGTTACCATAAAAACCAGTTTCAAAATAAACATCTTTCGTTAACGATAACTTATTTTTTTTGTATTAAGGTATATCACATAAAAATTGCATGGTTATTATCACTCATTTAAGTTTAATTTGTTAAAATTTGCGCAGTGGTTAAAAATTTATCCTGTATAAATAAAAGTTCGATGTGGTGCCGGACGTAGAGAATAGTGTTACGTAGATCGTAAAGTCTAGAAACATCACGCTAACTCCGTCTCGGAAAGGGGCAGTGTGACGTAAATCGAAAAGTCTAGAAACATCACGCTAATTCCATCTAAGGACGGGGCAGTGTTGGAAACTTCTGGAAATGACACGCTAACGCCATCTGTTATTGAGTAGCAAGTACTACACGAAATTGTACGTAGACGCTACTGCCATCTATTGTCGAATAGTGGCATTAAACAGTTCGATGGAAGTTACTAGAAGCTTCTACGCTGTGGCAGTGTCGAATGTTCGAGAATGTTCTGCTCGGGATATAAATAGCGGATTGTTGGGCCGACAGGCAGTTCGATTTCGGAAGCGAGCGAATACGATTCGAGTGATACAGTACAAGCTAAACAAGTGATTCCAAGTGACGTTTCTTGTAGTTGCGATATTTGTGTTTATTTAATTAAACTGTGTTGTGTGTTTTGGTAAATTGGTTTAAATTAATTTATCCCGAACCCCAGCTCGTAACATTTGGTGTCAGAAGTGGGATAAATTATGCCAGTTTTACCGAAGGAGGATACGGAAGGTATCCGTACCAGGAGTCAGCGCCAGCAGGAGGTGGATCAGAGGCGGTTTGAAGGAACTTCTAGACAGACACCTGGGGGTAATCAGCCGATGACGGAGCCAGTCTCCCAAGCGTCTGGTGTTGCTACAGCATCACCAGCCATGGATCTTTCTGCGCTAATGGCGATGCTGCAGGAGCAGGCCCGCCGACAGGAAGAACAGGCCCGCCGCCTACAGGAACAGCTGCAGCAGGACAAAGAGGAGCAAGCTCGCCGGCAGGAAGAACAGGTCCGCCGCCTACAGGAACAGCTTCAGCGTGATAAAGAGGAGCAGGTTCTCCTTTTGAAAGATCTGCACTCGACATTTGGCAAGGACATCAAAGCCATGAAGGAGACTGTTCAGGTACATGAAAATCGTATCTCCGAGGCAGAAGTCCAGATCGCTGATATAAGAAAAGCGGTTGGAGTTCTGAAAGCTGGAGAACGGACTACGGCTTCGATAGTTGCTGCACCTTCCGTGCGCGGGTTTAAAGTGCCACCCTTTGACGGAACATCTTCCTGGTCGGCATACAAAATTCAATTTGAAGCTGTCATGGAAGCAAATGGGTGGACAACAGGCCAAGCCATGACCGCGCTTACTTTGGCCCTTCGTGACCAGGCTTTAACTGTGTTAGAGGCTCTCGGCAAAAATGTAACCTACGAGCAGCTCGTTGAGGCGTTAGAGGCCAGATACGGTGACGCGCACCTGGAACACGTTTTTCGTGCCCAGTTGAAGGATCGTGTGCAGCGCAGTGGTGAAAACCTGCAGCAGTGGGCCCTGGAAATCGAAAAGCTGGTTCGAAAGGCGTACCAGACTGCGCCCGCGCTCATCGAGGGTATACTAATTCAAACCTTCATAGATGGCATACGGGACCTGGAAGTAAGGGCAGCTGTGAGACTCGGGCACCATGAGACCCTCAAGGACGCATTGGCCCATGCGTTGGAGGTGGAGGCAGTGAGGCAGGATCATCGAACCCATCGCATTAGGGAGGTTGCGGCGTCACCTGTTCGTGACCGTGTTAGGTACAGCCCTAGATGCTACACTTGCGGAGAAAAAGGCCACCTTCGGTCAAGTTGCCCGAAGCGAAGCACAACTAACGAAGACCAGACCCAGGAAAGAAGGGCGGCTGATGTCACCGCCCAGCAGCAGGAAAACTAGTCAACGCCAGGACTGCGGGGCGGGTGCTGGCTGGTGTTAAAATAGCCCCAAGAATTTCGGTCTCACAAGCCCATGATGGGAACACCCTAGTCATAAAAGGTGAAGTGAACGGAAGACCATGTAAGCTGACATTGGATACTGGAGCTTCTCGCACGGTTGTCAGTTCCCAACTAGCGAATCGTTTTCTTGGGGACTTCTTCGGTAAGCATGACGGCGTAAATTTAGTAACAGCTACCGGTCAGCACATAACCGTCCGTGGTGAGAAGGAGGTGGAATTAAAACTGGGTAACACAATCTACCGGCATAAGGTCATAATGGCTGACATAGTAGACGACTGCATCCTAGGTTTGGACTTCATGCGACAGCACTGTTGTGAGATCGACATTAACCAAGGAGTCCTAAAATGTGGGTCAGAAGAAGTCTTCATGGAAGGTGCACCATAAGGGAAAGTGTACTGCTTGAAGAAGATTGTTCTTCCTCCCCGATCGGAAACAATAGTTCCAGTTAGTCTTCCACATAATTCTGGGCAGAAAAACCGATGTATTCTCATTGAAGGATTAGATGGAAACCTTCCATGGAAGATTGCGCGGACCTTGGTAAAGGCAATCGACGTTGCAGCCGTACGCATACTGAACCCAAGTGAAAAGGAACAAGTAATCAAGAAGGGTACGTTGATGGGTTCCTGTGGGGAAGTAGCTTGGATGCGTGAATGCCAACATCGGCCTTCTCAAAATAACGCCCAAAGTGCAAGATTTAATGTGTTAAATCTTTTGGAAGACTGTCGTAAAGATTTATCGGAAGAAGAAAGAGAGAAAGCTAGGAAGATGCTACTTCAGTATGTAGACATATTCTCTACAAATGATGCTGACATAGGGAAGACTGGTTTGGTTCAACACAGAATTAATACCGGAAATGAGTTACCAATACGACAGCGACCAAGAAGACTACCAGTGGCAAGAGAAAAGGAGGTAGATACCATGATTAAAGGAATGGTAAAGGATGGAGTTATAGAGCCTTCGTCTAGTCCTTGGTGTTCTCCTGTGGTTCTGGTAAAAAAGAAAGATGGCAGCATACGGTTCTGTGTAGACTATCGTCGATTGAATGACGTTACTAAGAAAGACAGCTATCCACTACCCCGGATCGACGACACACTGGACACGCTGTCAGGAATGAAGTGGTTTACCACGTTAGACCTAAAAAGTGGCTACTGGCAAGTGGAAATAGACCCCAAAGACAAGGAAAAAACCGCATTTTCTACGGGAAAGGGACTATGGCAGTTTAAAGTCATGCCATTCGGATTGTGCAATGCTCCCGCAACATTTGAAAGGCTAATGGAGTTAGTTCTCACGGGACTAATTGGAGACGCCTGCCTTGTCTATTTAGATGACATCATCATCGTGGGCCGCACATTCGAAGACCACCTTCAAAATCTGGAACGTGTTCTATCGAAAATCCGAGGAGCCAATCTTAAGCTAAGTCCAAAGAAGTGCTCATTCTTCAGACAGCAAGTAAGCTTTTTGGGGCACGTGGTTTCGAAGGAAGGAGTGCAAACAGATCCTGAGAAAATCGTCGCCGTCAAGGAATGGCCAGTCCCGAAAGACAAGACGCAGGTCAGGTCATTTTTGGGTTTGTGCTCGTACTATCGACGGTTTGTCAAGAATTTTGCTGACATTGCCAAACCTCTTCACAAGCTTACTGAGGAGAAAAGACCGTTCTGTTGGGATGAGAACTGTGACATCGCATTTCGAGATTTAAAGGAACGTTTGTGCAATACCCCAATTTTAGGCTACCCTGACACAGAAAATGAATTCATAGTTGACACGGACGCAAGTAATACTGGTATAGGCGGTGTGTTATCTCAACGGAAAGGAGATTATGAAGTTGTGATAGCTTACTTCAGCAAATCTTTATCAAAGCCAGAAAGAAATTATTGTGTCACGAGACGGGAACTTCTTGCCGTCGTAAAGACATTGCAGCATTTCAGCAAATACTTGCTTGGACGTAAATTCCACCTGCGGACTGACCATGCTGCATTAAAGTGGTTGTTGCAATTTAAGAATCCAGAAGGACAAGTGGCGAGATGGATTGAACTGCTACAAGAGTATGACTTTGCAATTGAACATCGTAGTGGGAAGTCTCACGGTAACGCGGACGCTTTATCAAGAAGACCTTGTCCTGAAGACTGCAAGCATTGTGTCAGGCAAGAAGCTAAGGAAACGGTACCTGTCAGGATGCTAAGAACGGACCTTAGTGACGAATGGAAGGAAACCCTACAGCATGCTCAGCAAAGTGACAAGGATATCAGGCCAATTCTCGAGTGGATTAAAGCTAATGCTCCCAAACCGAAATGGTGTGATGTTGCAGCGATGAGTACCACCACAAAAAGTTATTGGGCACAATGGGAGAGCTTGGTGATCCAGGATGGTGTGTTGTGCCGAAAATGGGAAAATGCTCGAGGGAATAGCTGTCACCTGCAAATGGTAGTCCCAAAAACGAAGGTACCAGAAGTTCTACGGCTCTACCACAATGGTTCTTCAGGAGGTCATATGGGAGTAAGAAGGACTTTGTTAAAGATCCGAGAAAGGTTTTACTGGATCCATTGTCGAGAGGATGTGGAGGACTGGTGTCGCAGATGTACCAGTTGTGCAGCGGTAAAAGGACCACACACACGCAGCAGGGGTGCATTGAAAGTGTACAACGTGGGAGCCCCGTGGGAACGGATAGCACTAGATGTCGCTGGGCCGTTCCCTGAAAGTGAAAGTGGAAATAAATATTTCATGGTTGTTATGGATTACTTCACCAAGTGGCCGGAAGTCTTCGCCATCCCTAATCAAGAAGCTTCAACAGTCGCTGATAAATTAGTCCACGAAGTCTTCTGTCGGTTTGGGGTACCCTTGGAAATCCACAGCGATCAAGGAAGGAATTTCGAGTCTCAAGTGTTTCAGGAAACATGTCGGGTTATGGGTACTCACAAAACCAGAACCACTTCATACCACCCACAATCTGACGGAATGATTATTATTTAGGGAAGAATTTAAATCTACAGGCTCTGCGGCGTGGGGTGACTCGAACAAGGCTCTACGCGGTCATAGATTGGGAATTTGGTACCCTTCGATCGACACATGCTGCTGTTTATACAAGATAAGTTTTTAACCACTGCGCAAATTTTAACAAATTAAACTTAAACGAGTTATAATAACCATGCAATTTTTATTTTGATATATCTTAGTACAAAAAAATTTAGTTATCGTTAACGAAAGATGTTTATTTTGGAACTGGTTTTTATGGTAACTAGCGCGCGACGCCAGCGCGGCGACGAAGGAATTAGTTATCGTTAGTGAAAAATGTTTATTTTGAAACTGGTTTTTATGGTAACTTGCACGCGGCGCCTGAGCGTAGCTACAAGTACCTAGCAGCTGTTCGTTCGGTCAAAATTCTAAGAAGTTCGAAGTACCTACGCCGGCGCGCGGTTACTGACCTATTACTATTGTCAATATTATATCACGAAATATGTAGGGTGTCCACAGTTTACTGATTTAAGGTCGGTTAAAAATTTAAAAAAAAAATAAAAAAATAATTGAAATGTGTTCTATTACTGATACTGAACCACCAACAAAAATTGTGCACTGATTAATTTTTTTTCCTGTATTTGGCCATTAGCCCCTTAGGTTCGTCTCACCTGACTCAAATCGCCACTATCATGCACGTGCACACCGTGAGGCCCGGCCGGAAGACCGTCGATGCTCCCGTCGGCCACCAGCGGCCCTTCAGCCGTCTGCTGGAACCTTATCACTCCGAGGACCTGGCTCTTGCAGCATGACTGACTGGAGATCATCGCTACGGCTGATTGAGTTTCTGTGGAAAATGAATTAGTTTTTAACACGCTTTTATTAACTTCATATGTATTATGTATGTATGTAACGGAATTTTTGAAAATGATTTTCACCCCCTTCAAAACGTCGGATTAATTTGAAACTTTTGCACACTTATCAAGGACCAATGACAATTAATCGTTTCATAAACTTGTAACATTATTCTGGCCAGGATCACAAAGAGGCCAAAAAAAACAAGGAAAAATCAGTTTTTGTAGCGAGCCGAACTAAAACATAGAAAATAAATAATAGTTTAAAAAACTAAAAACACGCTTTCATAGAACACCAAACAAAGAAGAAGAAAATAATTTAAAAAAGCGTGGGGTGCTTTGAGGTATTTTTCAAACTATTTTTTTATTTTTTATTATTAAAATTCAGACCTTAGAGGCCATCATGAGAGAACTCAGTAGATTGACAAAAAAGCCTTACAAAATCAAAAGTTGATTAAAATTAGACAGGATGGTGTCTCAGTGATACCGGCCGAGACTTACGAATTATAGGTCGTAGGTATACTCACGAGTAATAATATGTATACACGTAGCCAAATTCAAAAGCGATTTTCTCTTTAAATAACGATTGCAACTTCGAGATATGGCAAATTTCGTAATCCATAGTATATACATATCTATATTTATAATAAAACTGTAGAGAGGTCAATTCTGTACATTGAAAATATATTCAAAATTAATATTGGAGGATGAATGGTGATCGATACTGATGCCAAAAATGCAATCAGTAAATTTTTTGTCTGTCTGTCTGTCTGTATGTGCACGCATGGGTCAAAAACTACTGAAGGGATTTTAACCAAACTTCGATTGTAGTCCATACTCTTGGGCAGGATATAGGCTATATAACATAACGCTAAGACACATAGGAGCCGAGCAGTGACGATAAATTTGACGACCGAAAACGCACTTTCGAGCTAAAAAAAATTAACCTAGATTAACACATAGGCTACTTTTTATTCCGGTAGTACGTTCACGTGGGATATTTTCCGACCTCCACGCGGGCGAAGCCGCTGGCAAGAGCTAGTATACAATAACATAGTATTTTGGAACCCACACGGGTTCCAAAATACTATGTTTGTTATAAAATAAAATTACAATCAGAACAATAGGAGAAAATCCCTTTTAAAGATTGGTAAGTGTATACATATTAGTACTCGTGACTTTACGAACTGAGCAGACGCTTCACTTTGTGTAAATAATTTTATCAACACAGCTCTCAAAACGGTCAAGGAAAACATCATGAGGAAACTGGCAAGTCCAAGAAGCAAACACTTGAAGATATGTGACATCTACCAACCCGCACTGGGCCTGAGTAGTGACCCTCTCATCGAAAGAAGGCCTGAGTCCCAACAGTGGGAACATTATAGGCTGATTATGTTAGATAGGAAACTCACCTCCAAATCCCTGCAGAACAGCCCTCTTCCCGGAAGTTTTGGTAACCATTTCCAGCACCTGAGTGCTTGGCAAGGTGGTCTCTACTAAGATGGCTCCATCTTTGTATGCGGCCTCTTTTACACCGTCCTGCGACTTTAACTCAGCCAGAGTTTTCGTTAGGACTTCTGCGTCTACTTTTGATCCGAAGTCCACTAAGACTTCTAGCTGTAATAATAATGTGGAAAATTGATTTTATAAATAGCTATGTTTATCAACCTGTAGTCAAAACCCAGAGCAAAGACTCACCGGGCATCAATAAAAATCTTTTGAATCGCTGTCAATGGGAAAAGTATCCAAAAGGCTGGCAGTATTGCCACATTGTATGACGATGCTGATTCTTTGGCCAAAAACAGGCCATCATACTGGTCATGTGAAGAGTCAACCAAATGATGCATATGCAAAGCAATGTTTAAAACCCAAGCAGGCACTCGTACCCCATTTATTTTTTATTTTTTTCAGTATGGGTGTACGCTGCCAGGCCAAACCTCAATTGAATTGCGCAGTGGAAGTTTTTGATGGGGGCCTCTGGAGACAAGAGTGGCTAGCGTACTGTCCGCCGTACGCGGAGCAGACAATACAAGTGAACAATTACAAATACAACAAAAGCACTTACCTGTTGGTTGAAGAACACTGCTCTGGTGCCAACCTGGAGATATGTATGTAAGTGAGTGTATGTGTATCGTGTCGTGACGTTATGAGTATTCTCCTGGTAACAATCCGCTTCCAATTAGGCTGGAGACAATCACAGCATGCGGTCTTCAAATCACTCATTCACAATAGCGTCACTTGAATGACCTTCAAACTATTTCAGGTATTTCCTTCAAACTATTTCAGGTATTTCCAACAAACAGAACCCGTGATATGTCAAATTAGGGGTTAGCTACATTCACCTCAACTGGGTCATGACAGATTGTCACCAAAACGACCGGTTTTATGGGATTACTTTACAAAATATCGCGAGACTCAAACGGCGACATGCTTCCTTGTTTTTCGGTGGGAAACGAGGAAGCATGTCGCCGTTTGTGATTGTCTCCAGCCTAATTGGAAGCGGATTGTTACCAGGAGAATACTCATAACGTCACGACACGATACACATACACTCACTTACATACATATCTCCAGGTTGGCACCAGAGCAGTGTCCTTCAACCAACAGGTAAGTGCTTTTGTTGTATTTGTAATTGTTCACTTGTATTGTCTGCTCCGCGTACGGCGGACAGTACGCTAGCCACTCTTGTCTCCAGAGCCCCCCATCAAAAACTTCCACTGCGCAATTGAATTGAGGTTTGGCCTGGCAGCGTACATTTTGGTATGCAGAGGCGTGGTTTTAACCTACAAAACCACCAAATTGGTAATTTTACAGTAGGCTAATTACTTGGCAGTCTCTATAAGGGAAGTAGTAATTCGCTGTAAATATTTGTTAACGGTAATTAATTGTTTGTTTGAAATAATTTGTAAATTTGTTGAGTTGAGTAACTCATATTGACGGGGTCAGCCGGTTGCATATGCTAATAGTGTTGAATGAATTGGGCTATGTTACAACCCCTTGTTTGTGTCTGACCTCTGTTGAATGTCAGGAAGACATTGAAATATTGAGTTTTGTACCATTGATATGGTTGTTTGTGAAAATTAATATTTGAAATTGGCATTTTTGAGTATTACCATTGTTTTAAATTGGAATAAAGGTTCATTATTGTTGTACCATTAACAAGTGGTTTGTGAACTTAACATTTGGAATTGTATTAGAATTTGAATATTTGAATTGAATATGAAATAGAATTTTGAACGTTGATATTGGGTTTGAATTAAAATAAAAGTTTATTGTTGAATTAAATTGAAACCAATATATTGTTATTTCTTGATTTGCTGATTAGTCAGTTTGGTAGTTTGATTGTTTTCTTGTAGTTTCCTTGTAATTGATTGTTTGAACTTTGTTATTTGATTATTTAATTTTGGTTTATTTGAATTGTATTGTTTGTGCAATGGCACACAAAGCGGTGAGAGAGGCAATCAGTGGATTGACCACACAGCTACGGTGGTTCACTTCAGCTGCAGCAACCGCTGAGCGCCCGGATCTTGAAGCGGTCACTCTGGCTCGGTTCGAGCAGTTGAACGTGAGACTCGGCAACGTTGATGCTCTGCTTACCCGCTTCAACGAGTACATTTGTGATGTGGCTCTGGAAGTGCTGGATCAGGCAGCACGTGACAAGGTCCTTGCTGACTACGACCAGATCTTGGACCTGGGGGATGTCATCGGTCAACGTGCTCGGGAAATATTGGAGAGCCGGACACCTGTCCAGGTCAAACCGGAGACCTCGGTTGTTTCAGGTCCCGGACTATTGAGTAGACTGCCTACCTTGGAACTGCCACACTTTAACGGTCGCTTGGACCAGTGGTTAAGTTTCCAAAACCTGTTTGAAAGTTTGGTTGATGCACGCTCGGACCTCAGACCCGCCCAAAAGTTGGCCTATTTGTTGTCCGTCCTGGAAGGTGAGGCCCGAGCCTTGGTGCAGCATCTGTCTTTGACTGACTCAGCCTACCCTACCGCTGTGGAACTACTCACCCGGCGGTACCAAAATAAACGTTGTTTGGCTGACGTTCATATTGGATTGATTTTGGGGTTACCGGTCATTACTAGTTTGTCAGCATTGCGTACTGACCTGTTGAACCCGTTGGTGGCAGCGACCAACGCTTTAAAGCAATTGGACTTGCCGGTGGACCATTGGTCTTACCTTTTGGTGCACGTTGTACTGCAACGGCTTCCTGCCGATTTGAGGGCTCGTTTCGAGCAAAAGTATGGTGGAGATAGTGTCACACATCTCCCCCCATTTGATGACCTCGTCCAATTTTTGGAGGATGAGTGTCGGTTTGTGGACAACTCTGGCGTTGCCACTGAGTCATGCCAGCCGTCTTCCCGGCCACGAGACCAGGGACGGACTAGGGCTCGCGGGCCTGTTGATGGTCGCCCCGCCGCTCGTTTTGCTGGCACCCAGAGTCGTCCTGGTTGTGAGTTTTGTAGGGACACGGGGCATGGCATGGCAACTTGCGCGGCCTTTTTGAAATTGCACGTGAGTGCCCGCCGCCGAATTGCCAATGCACGCCGCATGTGCTTCTCTTGTTTGGGGGCTCACTTCCATAGGGACTGCCCCAACCCTCGCCCTTGTAGAATTTGTAGGGGGTCCCATTTGGACATTTTGTGCGCTAACGCGAACCACGCTGGAAGACCAGCCTCTGTTGAAGGTTCGCGTACGGGGGGGTACCATGGAGTTGGTCACCGGGCTTCTGCCTCGCCGGTTCAGAACCGGGGAGAGGCCCGCAATTTTGAGCGCCGCACTCCACCCCCCGCGCAAGTTGATCGGGAGCCGCGCGACAGCCATTTGGTCTCCCCGCGTAAAGGCGATTACGCAATTGTTGCTAGGCACCGCTGGCCAGACCAGCACCGCCTTCCCTCCCCTCCATTGGCGGAACGTCCCCGGTTGGAGTCACGCCCCCCGCCATTCGGGCATCCGGTGGGATATGCCCTTCCAGCGATGGCGCGTGGCTCGGGACACCGCGCGGACGAGGAGTTTGAACTCCATCCTCGTCGGGAAAGACTTGGGTCTGGGTGTGGCGATCGGTCGCCGCCCAGACATTGTTAGGACATTGGCGCCTGCCCCGCTAAGGTACCCCTCAGATCGACACGGTTTTGTTGCCAACGGCATCGGTCGGGTCTGGGGGCCCACGGGGGACTCTGTTGTGGTCCGTGTCATTTTGGACATGGGAGCCCAGGGTTGCCTTTTGTCTATTGTTTTGTTGTTTGTTTGTATTGTTTTGGGCAAAATTGTTTTCTTGAGCGCCTTTGGACTGCGGGACTTGGCTGGGCCCGAGCCAATTTGGGAAACCCTGTTGGAAGAGTGGCTCCAATTTGTATCCGCACTCCCTGCAGTCAACGAGGTCGTGTTACCCCGCGCTATCCTCCCCCCTGGGAGCTACACTGCTACCCTTGTTTGTGATGCGTCTTCGCACGGTTATGCAGCTGTTGTTTGTCTGCGCACCGTCTGCGCAACAGGCCAGGTGAATTTGTCACTGGTCTTGGTCAAGAGCAAGGTGGCCCCCCTCCGGACGGCACTGACCATCCCTAAGTTGAATTGTCAGGGGCGGCGCGTCTAGTGCGTCTATTGAACCACGTTGCTCACACTTTGGGTGGAACTGTGGACATTCGGGCTTCTTACGCCTGGACGGACAGTCAAATTGTTTTGTGTTGGTTGAAGACGTCCGTCCACTCTTTGGAGGTCTTTGTTGCGTACCGAGTGTCCCAGATTCAAAATTTTGATACGCCTTTGATTTGGAGGCACGTGCCTGGAGATTTGAACCCAGGAGCCGTGGCCTCACGTGGGTGCATGGCACCCCGCTTGTTTGCTTGCCCCCTATGGTGGGGTCCAGACTGGCTGACTCACCCCGAGGATGATTGGCCTCGATCGCCAGTCTTGATGTCGGGTCCTTTGCCCGGGCTCAAGGTGCTCGTTGTTGGAACAAAGGACCCTGAGTTTTGTTGAGTCGATAAAGCTCCCTCGACAAATTGTTGAATTGTTGTTTTGTTGTTGAATTGTTGGTGACTGATCGTCACATTAAGAACTCGCATGCTGGTTGCAATGCGCTGTTGGCCATTCTGCAGCGTGAGTTTTGGATATTGTCGGGAGCCGTTATTAAGTTGAACCCCTTTTTGGACGATACGGGTCTTTTGTTGTTTGGTTGTTGACGGTTGAGTCACTCTAGCCTTCCTTATGGGGTCCGTCACCCCCTTTTGTTGCCTAAGGAGGGCCATTTGGTTAAATTGTTGTTGTTGTTGTTTGGTTGTTATTGTTGTTTGGTTGTTTGTTATTGTTTTGACCCGCCAGCCTGCCCCCATTGGGGGGGTATTTTGAGGCCGCGGTGAAGGCGGTTAGGGACTCTGGCGCAGACTGTTGGGAGACACCGTTCTCACCTTTAAGGAGTTAGCTACGGTATTTTGCCGCATTGAAGCTGTATTGAACTCGCGTCCATTGTGCCCACTGTCTTCGGACCCGAACGTCTTGGAGGCCCTGACCCCGGGCCATTTTTTGATTTGACAGCCACTTGTCGCCCTGCCGGAGCACCCTTTTGTCGATGTGAGCCAAAATTGGCTATCGCGGTTTCAGTTGGTGCAGCAGCTCGCTCAGAGTTTTGGAAGCGTTGGAGCTTGGAGTATTTGCACATCCTCCAGCAGCGCGTCAGGTGGACTGATAAAACGCAACCTTGTCGGGATTGCCAAGTGATTAGCGGACGGGAAGGCCCGTCCGGGGGGGGTAGATGTTGCGTCCTGAAATAGTTTCTCTATGCGCACGCAACGCGTAACGGAATGACATCTGACTTGTCAAGTTTGATTTTGACGTTTGACACTTCCTCCCTTCTTCCTTCCTTCCTTCTTCCTGGTGGTTGAAGGTCAATGGGAAATCATCAAATGACTTCTCCCGCTCTGGGCGGAGCGGGAGGGCGTGTCAGACTTTTACTGACTAAAACCCACCCATGTTCCATCAGTTGCCCATGTGCCAGGGTCACGGTATCTCTTTCGAACAATCACGCGACCCCGGCAGGCACTCGTACCCCATGGCCCTAGTTTTTCTACCCCAAGAGGCTCAAATAAATAGGATTGGAATATTTTGTTTATATACACATGTACATATTATTAATATTAATTTATGTCTATTAGTCAATTTATCATGTAAATATTGTACATTAATAATGTCGCCTGTAGTCTGGATTTGTGCCCAGTTGATGGCAAGCCCGTTATATGAAACTTAACTGGTGAAATACCCACATTTCTGTAATCTACACCTCTGCATAACCTTTCAGGGATTACAGGGGATATGTTATTTTATGTATTGTTATTATGCCAATGCCAAAGGAGCGATTCTCGTATTTTTAAGAATGATTTCTTTCTTATCTGAATGACTGAGATAAGAAAGCAATCATTCGTTTCTACCCCTAAAAAGTGGATTCCGGAAAAATAAAAAAACACGGGTTTAATATTTTTTAGTGTTATATCTATGTGCAAAATTTCATTCTGATCGGCGGGTGTCAGTTAGGTAAAGTTACGTGTGAGACTGCATTGCCGATACATTCTAAATTTTTTTGCCGAGCTATTATCAAGAAATGGCAGGAATGTTATTTGTTGTGGACCAACATTCTGTAACATTTTAATTACATTAACTTGTGTGTCCATTTGTTTAATGTTGATTTAGAAAATATATTCACAAACATAATAAAAATAAAATAGTAGGAATAATATGTACACCAACTTAAGTTACATCCACTCGTCACCTCCTATAAGGTCAAATCAAATAAAGTGGAGTTGTAAATACATTCATACTTTAATCCATGACCTTTGCCTCCTTCGTTAAACTTAGGTAAGTAAATAAAACAAAAAGTTAAATATTTTTGACGTAGGTTAATTTTGCAGTTTTTATGTAATTTTTGTTGTTTCGAAGGATGATAGATACCAACCAAGGTTATTATTAGTATTTAAAATGCTATGTCATGATTATTACGTACATTTTTGCAGTGAAAAATGCATTTACAACATTACGGCTTTTCCGACTATGACCCGCTATATACCACATATGTAGGCTTAAAAACTTACCTTGGAGGTCAGCATTTTGGATTTCAAAATCACAAAACACGAGAAAATTGTACTCTTCTAGAAAATTCACAGGCAATGCAAATTCTTTCGGTATTTTTCTCGAATAAAAACAAATCGACATGCGTACTTGACAAGTCGTGTCGTGTCGTGAGTGACATTCACGTTCCGTACTAACTTTATTGTACAACATGAAACATACTTTTGTAATTGTTGCCGTTCCTCTCCAACTTGCGCTTATCTTTGTTTTCATTTCTTTCGCACACTGACATGTTTAACCTTTTCACCGCCACGGACTTCAATAGAAGTTCCAGATTTTCGTGCCACCAGCGCCACGACTCCTATAGAAACTCTTCATTTTAACTGTTATAAAAAACTGTATTTAACAGGTTTTATCATTTTATTATTTAATATAGCAGTCTAATAGCCTTTTTTTTTGTATTTTTCCACACAAAAAAGCCGTTATTTGTCTTAAAATTGGTAAAAACAAAAACTCCGAACATTTTTAATGTCCCCAGAACGCCAAGGACTTGATATATAGTCGGCCAGTGATGTGGCGCGAAAGTTATCACTGTTTGATTTCACCCGTTGAATTTTTTATAAATTTTATTATCGAAAACAATTTGAAGTCAGTAAAATATGAATAAGTTCATATATTCAAATTGTTTTCGCTGATTACTTTATGTTCCGTGTGGTGCCGGACGTAAAAAATAGCATCACCCCATTTCTTCCCGTGGGTGTAGTAAGAGGCGACTACGGGACTTACTAGAGAATGGGCAGCAGCGTTCTCTATGCATTTTACCACCATACTGCGATCGCCAATCCGCCTGCCAAGCGTGGCGATTATGGCAAAGCCCCCCAAATTGGGGGAGGTCATGTCCAGCAGTGGACGTATTACGGCTGAAATGATGATGATGATGATGAATTACTTTATAACAAAGGGAAATATATACTAATTTCGACCTTCAGATGGGTGCCGACTCGAATTAAATAATTATTAGCAATACTTGTCGATAATTATATTCCCATCTCTACAAAACGATTGTTATTCTATGGTTGTCAGTGCCCCGAGCGCCACGGACTATTATAGAAGTCGTTCTGTGACGTCATAAACGTACGGCTGTCAAGGTCACTTTGGCATAGTGCAGGCTGCAGGTACTAATCGGATCTTTATCGGAGTAAAGAAATAGGCAAAAAAGAAGATTTTAGAGAATAAAAACTTTTCTTCTGTCATCGTCAAATAAAACGAACCTATACTTATGTGAAATGAATAAGGCTGTTGCCTTTATTTTCCTCTCTATGTTTCCAAGCTAACGGAGGCGCGCGCGGTGAACGTTTTAACTGTTCTGCGACGTGTCTGCCACGAAACCAGCTTCGACGTCCTTAAGTATGCTTACGACTGCCGTGGCAGTTCTCAGGCACCCGAAGCAGCCCTCACGCGCTAGAAGCCGCCTGAGCTGTAGCGAGCCGCACCGACGATGCCCACCAATAGTGGGATCCGCGCCTTAAATCCATACTTACTTTCCATTTCGAAAAAAACGCTATATATACACTGAAAAGTTCTGCCGCTTCGCTATGGTAAAAAACGTTAACAGAAGTAGTTAAAAAAAATATGGGTGTAGAAAGAAGTAGACAAAAATAGAAAAATGACCATAGACTACATCCCTAATCAGAATTGAATTTAACGTGCTCTGGAGCGTTATGGACTTGAAATGAAGTCAAAGAATGACTTGATGAAACAAATAGAGATGTACCTCATTTCCTAAAGCTATTATTGAGTTATGTATTAGTTTCTTTGATACTTATAATTTATACTGTTTTTAATACTGTGAAATAAGATAAATATGGAAATATTTAATCAATTTTTATTTTTATCAGTAAAATTATAATTAAAATTTAACTTAACGCGTATAAGTCTCATTCATCGATATGACGATACCCTCATCACTACTGTTTACTATATATTTCGTTATACATTTATAGCGTGGCACTGGCGAGGAATCGCGTTCTGCGTACGTTGGCCAACGTTGGCGGTGAAAAGGTTAACATGTGCCATACATGGTTGTTCTTCACTATCTTTGCGCTATAATCTCTATTGCAGGTTGGACAGATAACTAGGTATGTCATGTATTCTGTGCTTCGAGCCCGCCTTGTTCTTCAACAAAATTCAAAAAGAAAAAAATAATTTTGAAATTGTTTTTAAAGCAACAACCTGAATAAAATAATATTAATTGTTATTGGACAAACTGCCTCCATGTAAAATACTGGCAGGCACTCAGCTGCATCCGGTTAGACTGGAAGCCAACATAGTTAGGTAGATGATAATATTGGACAAGCTGTTGCCCGCGACTTTGTCTGCCATACAGGAAAGTTTTCCAGGTCATGGTCTACCCAAGATTTCATCCAAATAAATTCAGCCGTTTTGACGTGAAAGCTTAACAAAAATTTGAGTAGTGAACGAAGTTCCTTTCGATTAATTAGTGAAGGAATTGTATTTCTTTTTTTAAGTTATAATATTTTTTTTTTATTATTAACAAATTTAATGTAACACCACACTGTTCAATGCGAAACAGAAAGACGAAACAAAAATAACTGGCTTGCTTTCTATTGCTGGGGCCACACTAATTGCGATAATTTTTAACGCGCTAAAGTGGGTGGCTACACTTGAACGGTCAACGTAAATGCCCATTATTGGCGATAAAAACGGCGTTAATTTTACTTGAATTCAGCAAGATGGACGTTGACAGAGCTCTGTATTTCATGAGTGCAAATTTTTATTATTTGAATTTACTGAATCATTACCGAATTCCAATTTCAATACCGAATAGCATTCCACGATTCTTGAAACTTTTTACTTTCAGATCCCAAAAACATGGTTCTGTTTGCAGAATCTCGAGATTTTGCAATTACTTTCTCGTTACTCCAATCCATAGCCATAGTATGTAGGTATGTATTTCAAAGACAAACAAAACGTGCGATCCCGTCGCGCTCACGACGCACACTGACGTAGTGTGGCCGCTTCATCGCATTGATTCACGCATTAATCTCTTTGATATACCGCCACTTGAGCTATCGCCTAACGCAAAACGGCAATGTTAATGCCGTTGTCAAATTATCGCGTTAAGTCGTGGCTACACCTACGGTTAACGTCCATTATCGCGATAATTAATGGCATTTCTCGTTAGTGTGGCCCCAGCAAGAGAGAGAGAGAGACAGACAGAGAAACACGCGCACGCCGCACGGCTTACAACTATTATAGCGAGCCATAATAAAAACAAGGCGTTGCCAGCTCGCGTCACCGCTCGCATCCCATCGACGACGCCACCGCCACCGTGTCAGCGTTCGGCTCGCCTCCGCGCCCGCGCTGTGACCGCTCGCCCGAAACTCCCAGACGTCCCAGTCCCGCAGGAGCCACCAAACCGCACATACGCGCGCGCGTTGCGCGCGCCGAACGCTGATCGTCCTCCGACAGTAATCATAATAATACCCGTTTGTGCCCGTGTTTCCTAAATGATTAGATTATACAAGATTATCCGCAAAACCGTAGTTTTCTTGCACACACCAAGCCCCTATACTATAGCAAAAAGTGTCGTTACAACTTTTGGTCTTAATTTTTTCCGTATAGCCCCCTTTCGCAACGCGCGATAAGGAACTTCGTTCCAAAAGACACGTACAAAATGCTTGGTCCGTGGATGGGTGACATTTATTCCATAAGGAGACCTCACCGTGCCTCAGAAAGCACGATAAGCCGATGGTTGCGGGTACGATGCGTGGATAGCGCGGTAAGCCGTTGGTTGGTCTTTGTCGCTACGGGTCGTCAGCTGCCCGAAAGTCTGGCAACCTATCTTACCAAAAAGCAGGGCCGGATTTAGGGGAGGGCAGCCGGGGCTACAGCCCCGGGGCCTCCACAAGTGAGGGGCCCCCACAATGAGAATTAAAAAAAAAACGAACTACGATGAAACAAAATCGCCTATTAAAGCTATCCTTACTAAGCATTGAAAGTGATCTACTTTGGGACCTGGATTTCAGCGAAATCATCGACGATTTCTCTTAGAAAAAGGCTCGCAAGGTTTCATTCCTTAACGCGATAGTTTAGTTTCATATAATTCTTGTACTTTACTATACCCACAAATGTTTCTTAATAAAATTTAATTTGTCTTGTAATAAATTATTGAAACACTACAATTCAAAAAATTGATTCATCAATTTGGAAAATTATTAGGGGCCTCAACTCCTTTGGTGCCCCAGGGCCTCCAGACCTCTAAATCCGGCCCTGCCAAAAAGTATCGAATAACCCAGTTACTGGGTTGTGGTGGTCAGACATGCAGCGGCTCCATATAAAACACTGGTCTTCAGCTGCATCCGAATAGACACGAAGCCGATCTTAGCATAGTTTGGTAAAGGCAGGCAGATGTTGACTAAATAAAAAACCATTCTTATTTAGTTTCTGTGCAATCACAGGCGATGACTACGGCAAGTGGCGGTTCTAGCGGCCAACTGTTTTTGGTCGTAGCGTCTTGGTTTTTTTTGTAACACATTCAGGAAAAGAGGTGTGTTTTGTAACAAATTACAACTAATTCCTGGCAAAATTTCATCAAATTTTAAGAGTTGACCGCGCGGTGGAATCGGACATTCAAAAACTGCGGAAAAGAATGCGCAGACGAACTTGTACGAGTATGGGTCAATTCAGACAGGACCGACTTATGCTGTTTTTTGTCTTTGTGGAAATTCTTGGCCCTGTTTTTATGGATGGGAAATCATCAAAAAATGACAGACAGACAGGGCGTGTCAGACTTTTACTGACTAACCTACTCGTGTTTCTTTGCCTATACCAGGGCCACGGTAACTCTTCCGAAAAAATCCGCGGCTTACAAAGGGTTAAATAAAAAACTAAATGTTAAAAAATCATTTATTGCAATCAAATCTCGAGTATGTATCTTATATACGCTATAAAATTAGAGGAAGTACCATTTCATTATAATAAATTTAGCTTAGTTAATAAACAATTTAATATAATAATGTAAATACTAAGCTTATTGCTTCGTTTCATCATCATTTCAGCCCTAAGACGTCCACTGCTGGACACAAGCCTCCCCCTATTTGGGGGGCCTTTGCCATTCAACACGCTTGGCAGGCGGGTTGGCGATCGCAGTATGGTGGTAAAATGCATAGAGAACGCTGCTGCTCATTTTCTAGGGTAAGTAGTTAATATTAACAACATATAACAACGGAACATATGATTTTATTTAATATAGCGATTAGTTAATATAATGAACGATTGATATAATTTTAAAATAACTAATTTTTATAAGCATAACATACATTAAATAAAACATCGTTTGACATACCACTCAAAACATATAAAACTTATTTGGTCTAAGATGAATAGTAACCTAAGTAGATATTAAACATAACCAGTAACTGATTACCACCTGCGCTAAGATAGGTCGACGGAGCTACTATTTCTGGGTGGTTTTAAAAAAAAATAACCACGAAGGCTAAGGCCTTTTTAGCTTTTCTAGCCTTCTAACCTAACCTATCCGAGTCGGGGTGTTAACCATAATGGCGTTTAAGGTTTTTTTATATAATGTTAAACGTTACACCAAATGATTTTAGATTACATAAACGTTATATCAAACAACGTTATAATAATTAAGTTTTAGAATAAATAAATGTTATATGGAAAGAAATGATATCAACAGTTGGTATATCTCACGTTGATTATATCTTATGAACGATAATAGAATGAAATTAGACCAAATGAGTTTATACGTTATGAGACGCACCCTATTTTCTAGTAAGCCTTACGACATCCACGGGAAGAAATGGCATGTTGTTATTCTTTACATCCGGCAACACACATGCATTAAAAGCTTACTAAATATAATCCATACTTCCATACTTAATATTATAAATGCAAAAGTAACTCTGTCTGTCTGTCGGTCTGTCTGTCTCGCTTTCCTGCTAAAACTACTGAACCGAATTAAATGAAATTTGACCTCCACGCGGGCGAAGCCGCTGGCAAAAGCTAGTCAGTTATAAAATCAGTCTGGTTATAATAATTACTATTTATCAATCAAAACGGGTATATTTTGACATTTTACTTCCTCGCTGGTCTCTCTCCGGATTGCCGTCCTATTGGACTATGAGAGTGAGTGCCCCAGTATGCACTATAATATCTCCCGCGCCGATGGCTAGTCTCCGTTGAGTTTGGCCAGCGTGGTCGATATACGGTCTGAAGGATTGCTTTATACAACATAATAATAATAATATTCCACCACTATCACACAACGCCATCTAGTCCCAAGCTAAGCAGAGCTTGTGTTATGGGTACTAGACAACTGATAAACATACTTATATATTTCTAAATACATATGTTACGGCTAAAGGTGGGTGTGAACATAAACTTAAGATTAGCCGGCTAAACTTAGGTTTATCTTCGAGAAGCAGCTAAAGTTCGATATCACGTTAGTTTGCGTTGTGATATTCCATCTTTATCCGGCTAATGTGCACATTAACCGAAACGAAACGGCTAAAAATGTATTCGATGGACGCGCCGGGCCGGCGGCGTATTTACAAAGGCTATACTATTTTAGTCACGAGCCAGACTCTAATGAATGAGCTTTTGTGTATGCATATTACTCAACAATACCTAGTCTATCTCAGTAAAAAAATTGACTCAAATAGACTAGCTTTTTGTTTTAATATTTTCAAAGAAAATGCACTGACAAAATCTAGTTCTATATAATACATATCACTCGAATAGCTAAGGTTTTGGCGAGATATTTTTAAATTTATACTCGCAACAAGTGTGTAGTGTTCTTTACCTAATAAAAGTACTTCTCGTTTGTTAATTCGTTTTATTTTTGTTTATCAAATACATAATAGAAATAACAGTTGCCATGTAACTATCAACCGTTAATTGAAGCTTATCTATTTGATTAATATGTATTCAAAATTAATATGTATGTAACTGATTGCCACCTGCGCTAAGAAAGGTTGACGGAGCCCCGCTTCGCGGGGCTCCTATTTCTGGGTGGTTTAAAAAAAAATAACCACGAAGGCTAAGGCGGGAGCTCCGCTCCGCTTCGCTCCCGCCTTAGCCTTCTAACCTAACCTATCCGAGTCGGGGTACTCTGAGTCGGGGTATTAACCATGCATTTCCTTCTACATTTTTAGCCAAGGGCCTCCAGTTACACTTAAGTATAGCCGGCTAAAGATAGAAGAAACTAACATTAACACCTCGTCGAAGATAAACCTAAGTTTAGCCGGCTAATCTTAAGTTTGTGTTCACACCCACCTTTAGCCGTAACACATACATATTATAGATAAATTACACCCAGACACAGAACAAATGATCGTGCTCATCACACAAACATTTGTCCTGGGTGGGAATCGAACCCACGACCTCCGGCTTAGCAGTCAGGGTCACTAACCACTAGACCAACAGGCCTGTCAAAACATGTTCCTATTGAGGCGAAATGTGGGTATACTATAGGTACTACAACTCTGCCCAACCCTCGGAGAAACAAGGCGTGAAGTTACGCTATCTCAAACTCCGCTGCCATCATTTTCATGACTCTTATAGCATGTAGTACATCTAATACGCCCTGCAAGCGTACCATGACGCTCTCTATTTCTACGAAGAATAAACACAGCTATTTTCATACAATGTGACATTTTATTTCTTCATTTTCGACATCTCATCATAGAAATCTTTCTACAATCTGTCATTTTGTCTTTCGTTTCTAAAAGTCCTTCTCTAGGTCCTTTTTGATATAGACTATTTTAGAAGAAAGTTTTCAATCCCAACTGTCAAATCACACTGACAACTGTCAGTCGCCTAAGATAGGGTGCTTACATAAAGAAACAGGTTTCCGGTACAGACAAATCTGTACGGGTCGGTACCGATCGGTACAGTGTTGACTCGCATAAAGAAACAGGTGAATCTGTCCTTAGTGACAATCATGGCCTCTAGTTCGTTATCCAAATCCATTTTCAATATTATTAAACACACACCCTTCACCAGTAAACGTACAATAATTTGATTTTATAATCGCCATGCTAAATACAGTAGAAAACTTTTTACTCATTAATTAAGGTTATCTACAAAAAGATTTTATAGGAGAGCGTACTGTCTCCACGAAACGTCACTTTGTCTATTCTACCGTCGACAAAACCCCTTTCTACAGTTGTCATGCCACGCTGGTATCAAGCTGACAACATCCATAGTTGACCTACGAGAAGTCAATTAAAAAGTCCACTTATCACAAATCACTGTCCGTTTCACTGTCAACTTTCTTCACTAATTGCGACACACCACTCACTGTCCACTTCAGCCTCCACCTGTACCGTAGCCTCCTGCTCCAGAACTTGATTGTTCATCATCCCGATCAGCTCAGCATACTTGGCCCGTTGCTGTTCTGACATCACCGCTGGGTTATGGTTCTTCAAATGGTAATTTAAATGACTGCTCTGCTTGAAACGCTTGTCACAAATCCCACATTGGAACGGTGCAACGTTGGTATGTGTTCTCATATGTTGTTTCAAATGCACGGATTGGCAGAAAGTCTTGTTGCAGACAACGCAACGGTACGGTTTGACCTTGGTGTGGATCCGGAGATGTTGGTCGAGGCCTGATTTCTGAGTGAAGGCCTTCGCGCAGAACGTACAGGGAAAAGGACGGTCACCGGTGTGCATTCTCATGTGTTGTAGGACTCCGCCCTGGGAGGAAGAAAAAGGGAATTAAATATAATAATAATATCTTAGGACAACCAACACAACGTTATCTGATCCCAAACTAGGCAGAGCCTGTACTATGGCAACCAGACAACTGATAAACATACTTATATATTTCTAAATACATACATACATATTATACACTAATAATAAAAAGACGAAAATTTTTTTTTTTTTTTTTTGTTTGTAATGGATAAGATAAACTCAAAAACTACTGGACCGATTTTAAAAAAAAATTTCACCATTGGTAAGCTGCGAGTAACATACCTATGTTACTCGCAGATAATGTAAAATTTAGCCTACCTAGGCTAAATTTTATTTTAGAAAAAATCCCGGTCTGTAAGATATTTGGGCTTTTCGGACCCAAGATGTAAAAAATCATCCAAAAAAGTTCCTTATTTGGCGTTCGCCGCCTAAACTATAAAAGAATTCAAAGTCGAGGTACCAGGTTATCATAACTTGACAGGAGCTTATCAAACAAAGGAGTGTCAGGTAGAAAACACTTTAAATTATGCCGTCGACGTACCAGGTTATCATAACTTGGTAGGAGCTAACCAAACATATGAGTGTCAGCAAGAAAACGCTTACCAGATCACCACCGCGTTGTCAAACTTGGTAGGTTTATTAGTGTGTGTAGTCCCAGCGGAAAAGTGTCGAATTTCTTAATTTCAGTTTAGCAGATATTTAGTGTATGACGTCGTGTAATTGTGTATGGTAAATAAAAATTTGTGCATCCAACTATTGCGGAGATATTCAACAAAAACTGTTTCCGCTGGGACTACGTATTCCTAGCGGCACTTTTTTTTTCCTATGGACGTACAAGAAAAAAAATACATACAATAATTAGTGTGTAACGAGAGGTAAATGTGTATGTTAAAATGAAATTTGTGTGTCTTACTTTTGTCAAGATATTCAAGTTGCCGCTAAGCTGACGTTTGGCTATTTGATGAAAATCATTTAAAACGGTTTAGCACAGAGTTGTAATTTTTTACGCAGGTTGCTTTGAATTTGTGTGTAATGTGTGTGAAAACAGAATTTGAAAAAAATCTACCGTTCAGAAGATATACACGTAAAAGTAAAGTAAGGTTATTAGGTCCAAGTACTTAAAATAGGAACTCTAGAGCCTAACTCATCTCGTTTATTTATATCTTGTAAGGGTCTACAATGTCCTGCCAAGTTTCATTCATGTGCTCTTAGTAATTAATGAGCAGTGGCATAATTTACTACGACTGGAACACTATATTTTATGACATCCGATTGTAGGACTTTTTAAAGGAAAAGCAAAATGAAACTTATTCAAATATTTAGTGTATTAATGCAACTATTCACATGTAAAATTTCAGCTCATTACGCTGAATGATTAAAGAGATATAATAAAAATAACAGAACAAGAGCAAAACATCGATAAACCGACCAAGTTTGAATGGCTACATAAAAGCGGCCGTGCAGTATAAAGAGCTAACGTTCTAAAATTTCCAGTATAGTATCGTCATCGTGTTTAATAGTTTCGTACAGTTGCGTACACAATAGTTTAGCAGAAAATAAAACAACTGCTTTGTAATCTTAATAATATTTATTAGTTAATGACTAATTAAAATAAAATAAAAAAACAAAATTATCAACAACGTAATAATAACATTGATATAAAAACCTGTTTTTTTTATTAAATATGAATAACAAATATATTGCCTACTGTAAAACCCCATAAAGGTGAAAATCTTAGGTTTACTAGTAAATTTTCGGGAGTTGGTCTTCTCGTTCGAGCTTTTACAGCAACAAATATGTCATACAATCACAGATTACAGAATCCCAGATTAATAATATGTGACTCAATTGTGAAGGTAGGTTTGTAGTGTAGCTACCTACTTATCTATGTTCTAGCGCATAATCATATAAATAGCAGTGGCGAAGGGTGATTTTATTAGAAAGGTAAGCCGGAGCAAAAAAAATGCTTACCTAGGCCGGACGTGGCGCACGTAGTCGAGTTACTTAAAATCTGTGACTGACTTCCCGGCTTCAGTCTTCTACAAGCAGATGTCTTCAGTCCACCTTTACTATACGTGTAAGCACTGGTGATTGAAACAGTGTCTTGCAAGTATGATAAAAGTGGCTTTGAAAAAAGCCGTTTGTGGTGTGATCAATGTGATGACGTTGACGTATGATGTCTACTAGAAAAAACTAGGTACTTAACTACAAGACTACTGACTTATTCTACTTATAATACTACTTATACTCTAAAGCTATTCGTCTATTCTTTAGTACAAAGTGCGCTAAGACATATCATAAAAGCCGAGATGATTCTTAATTTTTAACAATAAATGTTTTTCTATAGAAAAAATGGCAGATAATCGTTCTTGTTTTTGAGAATTACGCATGTACGTATGAATTCGCTTCAAAGCTGAAAACTACCTCTCCGCGGATGCAACTGAAACGGGAAGTGTCAAAAATATACTACACTAGCTTCTGCCCGTGACTTCGTCCGCGTTAAGTTTCTTGTTCCCCCGACCCTTCCTGTCGCGTCGAATCGCCTACCCGTGCGATTTTCCCCGTTTTTGCAACATTTTTCATTACTGCTCCGCTCCTCTTGGTTGCAGCGTGATGTTATATAGCTTATAACCTTTCTCGATAAATAAGCTACCCAACACAAAAATATTTTTTCAATTCAGACCAGTAGTTCCTGAGATTAGCGCGTTCAATCAAACAAACAAAGTCTTCAGCTTTATAATATTAGTATAGATAATGTTGTAATTTGTGGAAAAGTGTCACACAATAATGAATTATGATCTAACCTAATTACGTGTTTCTTATTTTCAAAACTTAGGACTTACCACAAATTCCTAATTGCGAACTCACAATTTCACAACAAACTCACAATTATCAAATTCTTATCGTTACACTAGTACTACACTAATAACTTATATGAATACAACGAAATAAATGCTAATTAACCACAAATATCAACAAAATAAAAGGTTTGTTTTAAGGTTATAATTCTATTGACGTCAATGGTCAAACAAACATTTAAAATGACAAAAGTACTGTCGCGTCGAGCGGGCGGGGCTCAAGGGGCGGGGGAAAGGCCCGAACACTTACGAAATTCAACGAAAGGACGATGTTGCTACTCCAGTTCGTTCGAATAACCCGACGTCTAGTGGCTTGCCAAGGCCTCTAAAAAATGTGTGGCACGTGACCTGAAGTGACGTCATGACGTGATGATCTTGTATAGTTATTGATGTACTTCATAAGCCGGCGTTGAAAGCGAGTTACACTGCAGAAAAATCTTGACGCGCGGTGCCGCGCGCACTTTAAATGTTTTGTTTTCGTTGGAATATAAAGAATTTTTTTTTTTATGTAGGTTGGGATTTTGTAATACTTTAATTTTATGGTGTAAGATTAAATACATTCAGTGTGATTATTAAACACTGCTGAGAACTCCTGACTGTCATAATTTCGTAAGGGAAGCCGACAGGAATGGGCTTATTAGTTACCTGCGCCACTGATAAATAGTAAATAACTGGTTTACCGCTTTGCAAAGCAGCAGAATATTAAGGACATAATAATTACCTACTGTAACATTTTTTTCGTAATATTCTGACAAATAAATGCATTTGTTAATAATACAGATGCAATTATTATTTAGTAATAATTTCGTAAGTCTAAAAAAACAAGTTACCTACTATTTTTATCACGAAAGTTATTAAGTAGTTACTTCTTCAAGAATTGTGTGCACACCTGTACCGATCCAATAACTGTAAAACACTGGCAATTTTAGAACGTTAGCTCTTTATACTGCACGGCCGCTTTTATGTAGCCATTCAAACTTGGTCGGTTTATCGATGTTTTGCTCTTGTTCTGTTATTTTTATTATATCTCTTTAATCATTCAGTGTAATGAGCTGAAATTTTACATGTGAATAGTTGCATTAATACACTAAATATTTGAATAAGTTTCATTTTGCTTTTCCTTTAAAAAGTCCTACAATCGGATGTCATAAAATATAGTGTTCCAGTCGTAGTAAATTATGCCACTGCTCATTAATTACTAAGAGCACATGAATGAAACTTGGCAGGACATTGCAGACCCTTACAAGATATAAATAAACGAGATGAGTTAGGCTCTAGAGTTCCTATTTTAAGTACTTGGACCTAATAACCTTATTTTACTTTTACGTGTTTATCTTCTGAACGGTAGGTTTTTTTCAAATTCTGTTTTCACACACATTACACACAAATTCAAAGCAACCTGCGTAAAAAATTACAACTCTGTGCTAAACCGTTTTATATGATTTTCATCAAATAGCCAAACGTCAGCGCAGCGGCAACTTGAATATCTTGACAAATATAAGACACACAAATTTCATTTTAACATACACATTTACCTCTCGTTACACACTAATTATTGTATGTATTTTTTTTCTTGTACGTCCATAGGAAAAAAAAGGTGCCACTAGGAATACGTAGTCCCAGCGGAAACAGTTTTTGTTGAATATCTCCGCAATAGTTGGATGCACAAATTTTTATTTACCATACACAATTACACGACGTCATACACTAAATATCTGCTAAACTGAAATTAAGAAATTCGACACTTTTCCGCTGGGACTACGCACACGGTTTATTACAACATTTACTGAATCTGAGGCGATACGAAGTTCGCTGGGTCAGCTAGTTATACATAAATTACACCCAGACACAGAAAAATTATTGTGCTCATCACACAAAGATTTGTCAGGGTCACTAACCACTAGACTAACAGGCCAGTCATATGTTGTTATTAAGAATATAAGGAGGTAAACTGCTACTATTGTCTCATGGTAAGACCACCTTTCTACAGCGTAATTTTGTTTGTATATAATCTAATACATAATAACGATTGTTTTTTTGTTTCCAGGCTGTATCCTACACCAATGTTATTCATTTAAACAAATATTGATTAAACTCTTAGGCCCGTATTATACCTGCCAGGGTCGCGATATTTGTTCGCAAAAGACACCGTGGCCCTGGCACTTGGGTAACTGAAGGAACACGGGTGGGTTTTAGTCAGTAAAAGTCTGACACTCTCTCCCGCTCCGCTCAAGAGCGGGAGACGTGATTTGTTGATTTCACACCCACAAAAAAAGGCCCGTATTATAGAACCTAGTTTGGAGACATTTGATTGTCAGTGAGATGAGACTGCGACTAGATTTAAACGCTTATAATAACGAGAATTGTCCTTCTGATGATTTCGACGTAAAAATTAACGATAACACGATTAGACAGTTATCCCACTTCCGATATTGTCTTGGCCGTCCGAAAAAATATTAATCAGCAGTGGGATTGACTCCAAAGCTTCGTAGAGCGAAACGTAAACTTAACCACTTGGCTATCAAGACATTCAAATCAAAATATTTTTATTTCACACTAGCTTCTACCCGCGACTTCATCCGCGTCAAATTTTTGCTCCCATGGCCCTTCCCGTCGCACTGAATTGCCTGCCAGTTTTCGTCCATTTTCTGTTGCTGCTCCGCTCTTTTTGATCGTAACGTGATGTTATATAACCTATAGCCTTCCTCAATAAATAGGCTATCCAACACAAAAATATTTTTTCCATTCGGACCAGTTGTTCCTGAGATTAGCGCGTTCAACCAACCAACCAAAGAAACAAACTCTTCAGCTTTATAATATTAAGTATAGATAAACCTACATGGGCGCTTATGAAATGTCAGAAGCTAGGTTCTAAATGGTTGATTCCTATGGAGAAGAGCCGGCAAGAAACTAAATGGTTACTCTTTTATTGCAATGTTACTATGAGAGTGAGGGAAGAGTGAGTGCCTCTGTGTCTGCACACACTTGAGCAATATAATATCTCCCGCGCCGATGGCTCGTCTCCGTTGAGATTGGCCGCCGTGGCCGAAATTCGGTCTGGAGGACTATATAAGGTGTATCTATTCATACACGAAATATTTTAAAGGGTACACCTGTAGGTGGTAAAGAAGCTATAGAAGCAAATAGTTATTTGTTATACAAGAGTGCAAAGTTGCTTTTTAACCGCGTGCTCAATTTTGATGACCGAGCAAGCGAAGGATTCTAAAATTGAATCACGAGCGCAGCGAGTGATTCAAAATTAGAATCCTGAGCGTTAGCGAGGGAATCAAAAGAGCACGAGGTGAAAAATCTTTGCACTCGAGTGCAACACGTAACTTTTCATTCCACCTCAGCGAGGAAAGAGTATTTTTAATCTTCAATATCTGAGTGGAAAAGCCGTTTTTATTCTCTAGAGGATAAAGTAAATTGAATTTAGAACATCGTGTGCACTATCACAAACTTAGTGAAGATATTGAAGATTAAAAATACTCTTTCCGAGATGGTGGGATGAAAAAGAAATTTGTTATCTAAGCGTTTTTGAATTTTCGTAATGATTATAATTTTAAAACTACTTGAGACGTTTTGCATAAAACCTTTACTCCAAATTCTATGAATGGCCCGCCTGACGCTGCGAGGGAGACGACCGGACGCGAATTTACAAAGGCTATACTATTTTAGTCACGAGTCAGACTCTAATCAGTGAGCTTTTGTTTCTGAATATTACTCGACAATACCTAGTCTATCTCAGTAAAAAAATTGACTCAAATAGACTAGCTTTTTGTTTTGATATTTTCGAAGAAAATGCACGGACAAAATCTAGTACCATTTCAGTCACGCGTGGACGAAATCCCATCCATGGTTAATACCCCGACTCAGAGTACCCCGACTCGGATAGGTTAGGTTAGAAGGCTAAGGCGGGAGCGAAGCGGAGCGGAGCTCCCGCCTTAGCCTTCGTGGTTATTTTTTTTTAAACCACCCAGAAATAGGAGCCCCGCCAGGCGGGGCTCCGTTGACCTATCTTAGCGCAGGTGGTAATCAGTTACATACATATTAATTTTGAATACATATTAATCAAATAGATAAGCTTCAATTATAGGTTGATAGTTACATGGCAACTGTTATCATTTTAATTGCTCGTTTCTATTATGTATTTGATAAACAAAAATAAAATGAATTAACAAACGAGAAGTACTTTTATTAGGTAAAGAACACTACCCACTTGTTGCGAGTATAAAATTAAAAATATCTCGCCAAAAGCTTAGCTATTCGAGTGATATGTATTATATAGAACTAGATTTTGTCCGTGCATTTTCTTTGAAAATATTAAAACAAAAAGCTAGTCTATTTGAGTCATTTTTTTTACCGAGATAGACTAGGTATTGTTGAGTAATATGCACAAACAAAAGCTCACTGATTAGAGTCTGACTCGTGACTAAAATAGTATAGTCTTTGTAAATACGCCGACCGGACGGCACGAACATGGCCGCGGTGTCTCGGGCCGTAAAAAATAAGAAGGAGCCAGTATTTCTTATGTGCGTCAAATAATTCATAAATATTAAATTTAAAAAAAAACCCCTAGAAAAAATTTTTTTTCGTTGTAGGTGTATCTCTTCATACACGAAATATTTTAAAGGGTAGGTGGTAAAGAAGCTATAGAAGCAAAAATAAATTTGTTATCTAAGCGTTTTTGAATTTTCGTAATGATTATAATTTTAAAACTACTTGAGACGTTTTGCATAAAACCTTTACTCCAAATTCTATGAATGGCCCGCCTCACGCTGCGAGGGAGACGACCGGACGGCACGAACATGGCCGCGGTGTCTCGGGCCGTAAAAAACAAGAAGGAGCCAGTATTTCTTATGTGCGTCAAATAATTCATAAATATTAAATTTTTAAAAACCCTTAGAAAAATTTTTTTTTCGTTGCTATAGCTTCTTTACCACATACAGGTGTACCTCTTAAAATATTTCGTGTAAGAATAGATATACCTTATATACTTACATGTTGTGTGAACCGTTTGTGACAGACGCTGCACTCGAACGGTTTTAACTTGACGTGAGCAATGGCCGTGTGTTCCGACAACTCCTTGTTAGTCTGGTAGCCCACGCCGCACACCTGGAACAGACAATATTTTATCAAAATTTAATCATTTTTAATTCAGGGATACAGTCAAAAATAAATGACATCAGATTACAAATTATTCATTAATTGTTTTGTACTCAGGGCCACACATCAAGCTATATATTTCCAGTATAAGCTGACGTCTCACCGTACGAAAAGCTTATAAAATGCGGTCAGCTGAAACTGGAAATGTATAGCTTGACCTGTAGCTGTGTATTATGAATAACAATAAAAAAAAAATAACAAAAATGTGTTTTTAGCTTGGTATGTATCTATGTAACAGAATCTTTGAACGTGATTTTCACTCCATAAAAAATATCGGATTAATTTGAAACTTTGCACACTTATCAAGGACCGCAATAATGCAATAATTTCATAAATTCTGGCCAGGATCACCAACAGCAAACAAAACCCGGTTATGTAGCTAGGCGAACTAAAAAACAGAAAAAAAATAATATTAAAAAAAAACGTTGGACGGTTTTTGAAGTATTTTATAATGACGATAAATACATACACCAATTATTGATGTCAAAAAGCAAATGATTTCATTTATTAATTTATTCTATCGTTTTTTTAGGAATTAATTTTCTTTCTCTTCTAATCTAGTTTGTAATTTGGTTTTCTATTATAGCTTGTTTTTTAAACTGTTATTTATCTAAAAACACATATATGTATGTGTTTTTTTTATAAACAAAAGGTTTTACAAGGAAGGTGTAACTAAACATGTCGAAAGAGGACGCCCTATTAGAACATATAGTGACCTTATTGGTGATGTTCTTCAGAAAGGTCAGGTGCGTAGTACTGGTAACCGTCGTGTGTGTATGACCAGATGTATGAACGTAAACGAGGCAAAAGGAGTGTGTAGAGATAGTAGCAGGTGGCGTTCTGTAGTTTCTGCCTACCCCCCATGGGGGAAAGACGTGTGTTTATGTATGTATGTATTTATGTGTAATACTTGTGTGTGCTCATGTAGAGTTGTACTTTTAATCCTATTCAGTAACTTGACAGTTGGAGGGATACCAGGTTTTGACAAAAAAAAGATAGTGAGGTGGTGCAAGAATGAATGAAATTGAATGAAACTTAGTAATCTACTAATAAAATACTACTAAATTTAATAACTTGTCTTAAAACAAGATGTGTACTATATCGATATATATGTAGTCTATGGCTGTCAGAGGAAATAAAATGACAATAGTAAAAAAAAAATAGTTTTGTTTCTACCAGAAGAAAATAAAAAAAAACCGGCCAAGTGCGAGTCGGACTCGCGCACCGAGGGTTCCGTACAATCCTGTAGGTATTTTCGGTTTAAAAATATAAATATTTTTTAATTTTTATATTTCAGTTGATTGAATGTAAGGTAAATTGCGGTTTACGATTTATGACGTTTTAAAAAAAAACTACTCACTCGATCTCGTTCAAACCAATTTTCGTTGGTAGTTTACATGGTAATGTACATCATATATTTTTTTTAGTTTTGTCATTCTCTTATTTTAGAAGTTACGGGGGGGGGGGGACACACATTTTACCACTTTGGAAGTGTCTCTCGCGCAAACTATTCAGTTTAGAAAAAAATGATAATAGAAACCTCATTACCATTTTTAAAGACCTATTCATAGATACCCCACACGTATGGGTTTGATGAAAAAAAGCATTTTTGAGTTTCAGTTCTATGTATGGGGAACCCCAAAATTTATTGTTTTTTTTCTATTTTAGTGTGAAAATCTTAATGCGGTTCACAGAATACACCTACTTACCAAGTTTCAACAGCATAGCTCTTATAGTTTCGGAATAAAATGGCTGTGACATACGGACGGACAGACAGACAGACAGACAGACAGACAGACAGACAGACAGACAGACAGACATGACGAATCTATAAGGGTTCCGTTTTTTGCCATTTGGCAACGGAACCCTAAAAAGGAAATAACTGTTATTAAAAATTATTAATTATTCTTATAATCCACACCTAAAAACGATTTTTTAAAGTTTTATTTAATTTAAACCATTCTTATCATTCATTCTTTATGCGAAATCGTTCACTACCCCAACACTATTAGTTTTAGAATGGTATCATTATTTTGCATTGAACTGTCAAGTTAGTGAATAGGATTAAAAGTTCAACCTTAGACAGTGACTCACCTCACACGAAAATGGCGCCGGCACTTCCTCCCCGCTGCACGCGAGTGGTTTCTCGCACACTTGACAACGCAGCCCCTTCCTCCTGCGAGTATGCTCGTCTCTGTAGTGGATGGAGTACTCGCAGCAAGAGAAGAATATCTGGTGGCAGGTCCCGTCCGCCACCAGGGTTGAGGGTTGAAGGCATTCGAAGGGTCCACTAGAAATTTTGCAATGCACATACAGGATAAGTTTTTAACCAGTGCGCAAATTTTAACAAATTAAACTTAAACGAGTTATAATAACCACGCAAATTTTATTTTAATATATCTTAGTACACAAAAATTAAGTTATCGTTAACGAAAGATGTTTATTTTGAAACTGGTTTATTATATGGTAAATTGCGCGCGGGGGCGAAGGTGAACGACCGAGCGTAGCTACAAGTACCTAGCAGCTGTTCAATCGGTCAAAATTTTAAGTCTGCGGGTACGAAACTTGCGACGGCCGGAGCGACGGCGGGGCGGGACGGCGCGGCGCGGGGCGAAGAGATAGCGGTGTCTTGCGTGTGTACGAAACAAACTTCCGCGCAGTCGCGCTCACGTAGTATTATTATAACTCTTTTTTTTATGGTGTACGTTTTTACTGTCCCATATAGCCGGTTTTGATAAAATAAAAGATATTAACTCTTCATTGTCAATTTCCATATTATTACTGTGATAAAAATGCAACACTATGTACCCGCACGAGCGGCGAAACCAAACTAGTTTGTTCTCGTCGCTCCGCGCCGCCACCGCTCTACCGCCGCTCGTGCATCGCTCGATCGCGCCGCTCCGCCGTCGCCCGTTTTGTTGTACACAGCGCTTAATGTTTTTATACATTTGATTACATCGCCGTCGCGCCGCCGCGCCGCCCCGCCGTCCTTCCGGCCGTCGCAAGTTTCGTACCCGCAGACTAAGAAGTTCGAAGTACCTACGGCGCGCAGTTATTGACCTATTCCTATTGTCGATATCATATTACGAAATATGTAGGTTGTCCACAATTTACTGATTTAAGGTCGGATAAAAATTTAAAAAAAAGTATTGAAAAAATTGTTGAAATGTGTTCTATTATTGATACTGAACAACCAAAATAAATTTGCGCACTGGTTAAAAAAAAAAAACGTGTATATTATAAACTAGCTGCGCACAGGACTTCGTATGTGACGATGTCCGAAAACAAGCCTAAAGAAAGGTAATCAAAGTTACTTGTTGGAGAGGGGGCAGCAGCGATCTCTATGCATTTTACCACCATACCATATGCCTGCCAAGCGAGACGATTATAGTAAACCCAGCCCTATGTCCAGCAGTGGACGTCTTTGGGCTGAAATGATGATGATGACGTATACTCACGTAATAGGCTCAGACTCCTTCTCCTTTTTTTGTAACTGCTTCTCTTCTTTATCCTTTTTAAAGACTCTCTCCATTCTCTTTCTCTTGACATCGTTGCCATCTTCTGCCTTTATGATGATATAGCTGACGTCATTCGACGCTAGAGCCATGACACTCGTCGGTTCCATCTCAGAGAGGATTTGTTCCGTTTTGATTTTTATTATGTTATCTTCTGTGTGTGCTTTTAAATTTCCCTGAAAGGAAGTAAAAGAGGTCGTTATCGCTTGCTTTTATATCAATGATCATGCTTTTAGCGCCTAGCTCGTAAATCGATAAATATCTACGACGATTTGGGTCGTGCCATGAAATAAAAAACAAAACCGTTTTTTGGAAAACATAAACCACCGACTTCCTAACAAAATAACTTTAAATCGGAAGTCGGTGTCTTTAGATCTGTATTTTAGTTTTTTGCCACCAAGTAATTTTTCACTCTGTAGTGTTTTTTTATAAGTCGATAGTTTTTCATTCAAAAAAGTTTTTATTTTTCACTCTTTAGCAATGGTATCTACTCAGCGAGCGACCCATTGCTCGCCGTCCACAAACTCGCGCCTACGGTGGCCGGGAGTCCTAAACGGACTCCCGACGCCCGGGGCGTCTACACGACACACTCTAAGGCTTAATGTCTTGACTATTGAAGAGAAGGAAGATTTGCAACTGACCTGTTGCTTCTCATTGAACTGGGTCCACACCGCAGGGTCTCCGCTGGCATAAGCATCAATATGCTCCATACGGGCATGGTTCCGAAGGGCCAACTCACTGGCGAACCCTTTCCAGCAGAGACGGCAGCGGATGGAGTCGTCATCGTCTTGAATGGCTTCCTTCTGCAATTTTTTGTAGAATTACTAGTAACCTCCTTCGCTTTGACAAAAAACCGACATCATTATCAAAACATACTGGCCTGTTAGTCTAGTCACTAGACTAACAGGCCAGTCCAGGCAGTCAGGGTCACTAACCACTAGACTCTAGTGGTTAGTGACCCTGACTGCTAAGACTGAGGTCGTGGGTTCGATTCCCACCCAAGACAAATGTTTGTGTGATGAGCACAATCATCTGTTCTGTGTCTGGGTTATGAATTTAGAAATATATAAGTATAGCTAGCTGACCGTACAGAAACCGGCAGAAACTACAGATATACCTACTAGGATCCTTACTTTTCTTTCTTTCTTTTTTTTTCTTCTTTTCTTTCTATATTTGGTATTGGCTACGCAGATGATGACATACATAATTAGCAAGTTATACCTAATTAATCAATAAAACAGTGAAAAGAAGTATGTTAGGATCGTAGCAGGTGGCCGTTCTGTAGTTTCTGCCTACCCACATGGGAAAAAGGCGTCAGTTTTTTATTCTATTTTATTTATTGAGGGACATTAATCAACTACAACATAATAAATATAATACATTAGCTTTTGCCAGCGGCTTCGCCCGCGTGGAGGTCGGAAATTATCCCGCGGGAACATACTACCGGGATAAAAAGTAGCCTATGTCCTTTCTCAGGCTCTAAACTATTTGTGTACCAAATTTCATTTAAATCGGTTCAGTAGTTTTAGCAGGAAAGCGAGACAGACAGACAGAGTTACTTTCGCATTTATAATATTATAGTGTGGATAGTGTGGATTAGGTTAGCAAAATTTTAAGAGGTAATGTTGCAGTCAACTGCATTATCCGCAGATAAGACATAATAGGTCTTTACCTATGAAAATGCAGTTTTGTATGAAAAAAATTAAACGAATTTTTTTCATGTATTTTTATTTGTATTAATCGAAATAATCACCCATGCAATCAATGCATCTTTGCCAACGCAGTGGCAGTTTATTGATGCCCTTCTTAAAAAAATCAGCTGGACGGGAGGCAACAAATTCTTCAAAGGCATTTTGTACTGCCTCTCGGGTATTGAATTTTTTTCCCGCCAAGAAGTTATCCAAATTCTGGAAAAAGTAGTAGTCTGTAGGCGCAAGGTCTGGTGAGTAGGGCGGATGACGGAGAGCTTCCAACCCCAGTTCTTGCAACTTGGAGACCGTCTGCTGTGCAGTATGAGGTCGCGCGTTGTCGTGCAGGAGCAGCGGAGACGAGCGATTGACCAATGCTGGTTGGAGATGTGCCAGCTTCTCCATCATTGAGTTCAGTTCTTCACAGTACACATCTGCAGTAATGCTCACACCGTTTGGTAAGAAGCTGTGATGAATCACACCGGCGCTAGACCACCAAACAGTGACCATCACTTTTCTAGGGGTACCTAAGTTTTCGTTTAGGGCATTGTTTACGTGCTGAACCAGGATCCAACCAACTTGCTGAGCGCTTGCGGTTATCAAACAGAATCCATTTTTCATCGCAGGTAACAATGCGGTTCAAAATTCCTTCATTTGTGTGTCTGTTGAGCAGTGCAAGGCACGTCTCGACGCGTACTTCGCGCTGGCGATCATTGAAATCGTGGGGCACCCTTTTGTCAAGCTTTTTTACCTTGCCAATTTGACGCAAATGGACCAATATTGTTTTGACGCTAACGTCGAAAGCTGCTGCTAATTCAGCTGTAGATTGTGTATCATCAGCTTCTACAATCGCCTTTAATTCGTCATTGTCGACCAAAGTCTTCGGACGACCGCGAGGTTCATTTTTCAGGTCGAAATTTCCAGAACGAAAGCGAGCAAACCAATAACAGGTGGTGCGTTGGTTTGTAGTGTTAGCTCCGTAAACGTCGTTGATGTTGCGTGCCGCTTGTGCCGCGTTGCTGCCACGACGGTACTCATATTCCATAATTACTCGAATTTTTAACGTATCCATGATGACGAAAAAGATTGAAATACGATGAAAATGTAACACTAATCAATAAACAAATGACTACTTTTGGAAAAAAGAATTCCATGTTTCTAAAATAAAATTAATTTGAAATTAGAATTCTTAGACAAACAAAAATTGTTTTGATTTGAAATGACCAGTACTGCAGAACGGCAATTTCATAGGTAAAGACCTAATATTTAAAGATCAGTGGTTGCCACTAGACGAGCAAAACCAAGATTACCAAATATATTAAAATAAATAAATAGGTTACTATAAAGCGAGCTATACCTAAAAACTAAATCGGATCAGAAACAGTTTCATTTACTTACATTATGCAATAAATAAATAATGTTAATACGATTACAAATTAAGATATTTTTTGTGGGTGGGAAATCATGAAATGACTTCTCCCGCTCTAAGGTGGAGCGGAAGGGCGTGTCAGACTTTTACTGACTATAACCCACCAATATAATGCATTTGTTTACAAACAGTCTAATCCCTTCCATACTTGCTTTTTTGTCAGTACAGTTTTTTATTAACGTTTCTACCTTTTTTTGATGGGGGTGAAAATCACATTTTAATATTTCGTGACGAAGCTAATAAAATCGTGTTAAAAATATAGTAGGATGCTTTATAAATAGACAACTGTTATATTAAACTGCCTAATTGGGAAACTGGCTAAATAAAAGACGGCGCTACTGGAAAAAAAAGCGTGGTATGCAGAGCGCAAATCATTTATAATAATATCCCAAACTGTGTTAAGTCATTAAATGCAGACCAGTTTAAGAAAATATTTAAAAAATACTGACAGAAAAAACCTATTATAATGTGAATGATTTTTTAAATGAAAAATTGAACTTGAGAAACTGACTTAAATTATTATTTAATTATTTATTTGTGTCGCATGCATATTGACCTAATGTTTTTAATCTAATCAAATTGTTTAATGTTAATAATCTATTTTTATTTTGTTCTTTCTATTTTAAATTTTAGTGTCTTTCGACTAAATTTGTACACCAGCCATGGTCAAACATGTTGAGCCACAACCAGCCACTTTGTAACAACCATACTATACCATGTATATTATCTACACATGTTCTTCCAAATAAATAAATATGAATCTGAATCTATCTAAAAATATAGGTCCCTTCAGATCCCACTTATCCAGGTTTTACTGTAAGTATCCTAACTTTACTAAAACAATTTTATCAACTAACTGAAATATAGTGCCCAAAAATTCATCCCCATCATTGTTCACTGATAATGTACCTAAGAGACTGGCGTCACTGCTATTCTATAAGGTAAATTACCATTAGTAGGCTATGTTGTAGTCACAAAGAATATATCGCTGCCCTAGTTCAATAGTAAGATATGTTGAACAAAGTATGTTTTGAGTTATTCATACTTTTATGATTTTAGTGTCAATAATTCACTTTTTGTTAATTGAAATGTGGTTGATTTTTTAAAACTATAGCTAAAAAAAAATATCTTAGGACAACCAACACACCATTATCTGATCCCAAACTAGGCAGAGCCTGTACTATGATAACCAGACAACTGATAAACATACTTATATATTTCTAAATACATACATATTATAGATAAATTACACCCAGACACAGAACAAATGATTGTGCTCATCACACAAACATTTGTCCTGGGTGGGAATCAAACCCACAACCTCAGTCTTAGCAGTCAGGGTCACTAACCACTAGACTAACAGGCCAGTCAAAGCTTAGTTTAATGTGTTACGGAGTTATTTATATTTCAATATGAATAAAATATTTTGTATAATAGTTTGAAGGCTTTTAATCTTGAACTAAAGGTCGGTAAAAATATGTATTGGTTAAATGTCTCAGTGAGACATTGAAATTTAGGCACTTTGGTTGCGTTTTACAAATATCTGATTTTTGAACCAGACGGAAGAGCAAATTTTTCACATGCAACAAAACTTAACTCAATTTCGTTTTTTTTTAAGATAGCTTACTGTTGAACTAGGGCAGCGATATCCTAACTTTGTAAAACTACAAAAATATTGCACCAAAAATTCATCCCATCATTGTTCACTGATAATATATCTAAGAGACTGGCGGCATTGACAATACTCACCCAGGTGCATCAAGAGTTTCTGCAACGAGTCTTAACTTGTCTTAAAATAATGTGTTAGGGTTTTATATAAATATAGTTTGGTATAGTTTTGCAACTAAAATGGTTGCAGTGAGAGAACTCATAATTTTAGTATTCCGTTTATTAACTAAACAGAAACTATAAGGCAAAGTCACTTTTAGTATTGCAAACAACTATTTCTAATGTAAACAGCATATCAATGTGTTCGTTTGATTTAAGTGTATTTATTTATTATTGAAAGTGTTAACTATACCTTTATCTTTACTCGGGACGTAGGCACCACGTTTACGAATCTCTCTGGTTGTTGCGACATCGTGAAAAGTGTACAATCTGTGAACGTAAACATGGTTTTTACTATTTATACAACGGCGGATATTGCTGACCATTTTTATGTCTCGAATGCTCTAGCTTGCGTTTTAATTGCGTAATCATCTGCAACTTAAAGGGGGTCTAAGCAAACCTGAGTTATATGCCGTAAAACTCATGTTTTCACTTGTTATATATTATAAATACTTCGCAAACGTGTTAAGAGGGAATAAATTGTAAAACTACTAGAGGTTATATTGTTTACAGCGAAAGTACTCATACAAGATGTGCTATTTCAAATTCCACGTAAATAGTAAGAAAAGTAAATATGAAAAATACAACAAAATACATTCGAATAAATAATGAAAAAGCGGGAATCTAAAATTGTCAAAAATAACTTTTTATAAAAAGAAAACCTTAGACTATGGCGTCGGAAACACAGCAAAAAAGGTAACGATATTATTGATTCCTTTGAAAGGCGAAAAGCTAATATTATTTCTAAACACTATTCAGGCACTTTCTCACGAAAATAATGCAAAATAACAACACATTTACAATCCAAAACTCGCGTTTTCACCCGTCCGAGAATAGATTGGCGTTTGTTTTTTTTTAATTAAAAAAAAGAAACCGAAAAAGAAAAAATTAAAAAAAAGTATGGCGTTTTATGAAATGTCAAATAAAATGACACTTACCGAAAAATATTTTCGAGAAATAATGAGGAAATCAGTAATATTACCATGAAATATGCACATTAAGCAAGCAGAATATAGCAAGGCGTGGTTTCATGAATAGGAATCGACGCCATTCCATGACATCACAAAATAAAAAAAATTGGCGATTTGCGTTGTTCGATTTTTTTTGTATGGCAGCCCTAAGCTAAAATGCCAATGAAATATTTTGGAATTATGTCTACGCGAAAATAATTAAGTTCATGTTACTATTAAATTATGTACAAAATATAAAAAAAGTCTACTAACCTATTAGAATAGATGACCTGCTAGTTATAAGTCTTGGATTTATTTAATCGATAACAAAGTATCCAAGGGAAACTTAAAATAACAGCGTAAAAATAAAACTTTTCTAAGATGGCTAAAGCTACGACTATAAAAGAAGCTATAAAGAAATGGGAGGAAAAATCTGGTGATCAAGCAGCGACGGCCACCGAGGTCAGCCTCATGTTTCAATGGCCATCTATAGAGAAAATGGATAGTACTCTTGCTACCTTGACGAATTGCGAGTAAGTAGCTACCTAATAAACAAACTACTCAATTTTATTTGACGACTGTTTAATTTACTGAAATATTTTCAATATGAGATCGGTCTTTATTTTCTTGTTACTTTTTTTGTGGGTGAGAAATCATCATATGACGCCACGGTATCTCTTTAGAACAAATCTCGCGACCCTCGCAGGCATCGGTCCTAGCTGACCCATTCAGTATTTCTGACGTTTCTATGAGGCGCGCGTGGAACACAACGCGCCGTTGACCCAAGCCTGGTCCTTACCAGACGGCGAGCTACATATTGCTCGCCACCCGCAATGTACCTAAGCGCCTACGGTGGCCGGGAGTCTTCGATGGACTCCCGACGCCCGGGGCGTCTCCTCCTGCGGTGACTAGGGGCATGAGGGCGCAGTGACTGCCTCTCCCTCACGAACCCCGCCTCCTCCTTCCTAGCATTATTGCTTCGCAGAAGGAGGTGATGGCTTCCCATGCCCTCTCGCTCCGAACCATGGCTTGCACCAGAGCTAGACGCGAGAGGTCATCGAATTCGATCACCTCCACGAGTACACGGCGGTGCTCCTCCCAGTCAGGGCACTCCTCCACTGTATGCTCTACCGTGTCCTCCAGACGATCCACGCAATGGCAACACCCGGGCGTTTCCTCCCGCCTTATTCGGAACAGGAACCTCCCGAAAGAGCCATGTCCGATGAGAACCTGCGTAAGGCGGTAGGTGACGATGCCATGTCACCTCTCTATCCACTTCTCAAAGAGAGGACTTACCATCTAAATTGTGGCGTGCACACTTGTTACGGGATGCTGTCAAATTGTTTGTCCTCCAAAAGAAATCACAAGACCACCCTGACTGTAATAACCTAACTAGATTTAGCCTCAGAAGAGAAAGCTTTCCATTTTAGGAGTTTTATTATATCTGAGATTTCGGCTTTGAGTGTACTAAAATAAAATTTCATCAAGTGGCGAAATGTGGAACTAAACTAAATAGTGAAAAGTCTTAGAACAAAACTTTATTTTATTTCTGGCAACATATATTCAAGCGTCACTGCTGTTTCCGATCTGTAACCGCGGTTTCCGTCAGTGGGTTTCGTTCAGTTGGCGCGGTCCGCGCGGTGACATACAGTGCCATTTTTTATTTAGAATAATCGCAATATTAAAATAATATTTATTTTAGAAGAATTTGAGTTATTTAACACGTTCAAGTAATTTAACAACTTACTTTTTTTACCCACCTTTGCGTAAACACTAACATTAATATTTTTCTTAACAGGAAATTGAGTTTATCGACGAATATGATTGAGAAAGTTACAGGATTGAACACTTTTAAAAAACTTCGAGTATTGTCTCTGGGGCGAAATTATATAAAATCTTTCACTGGCATGGTAAGACACTTTATCATACTTTCCAGGGTGCAATATCCATAAGAACAAATTTAAAAAATAATCACGAATATAATTCTGTCTATCTGTTTGTCTTCATGCAATAACGGCTAAAGGGATTTCCATGAAAGGCACACAGATGAACAATGCCCTGGGTTAAAACATAAGATTTTTTTTATTCCGGGAGTACCTTCCTGTGGTGATAATTCTTGACCTTGCGCTAAGGTAGTTGGCGAAAGGCAAGCATTTTTTATTTTTTTTTCCTAAAACATATTTTATTCTACATATAGCCAGAATTTGAATTTCGCGGTTTAGCCAGGCGGTTCTCCTTAACCATAAAATAGTTAATCTTGCTGCTATTGACGTAATGGACCATCGTGAGCGCAACTTCTGAGCTGGATCCTGATTTAAATTCCCAGGCTGGGCAATGTTATTGGGTTTTCGATCAATAAATTCTCAGCAGCCCAGAGTCTGGATTCGTACCTACCTTAAACTTAACAATAGAGGGCGCTCTATTACATGGGACTTAAACATAACTGGTGAAATGTGGGTAGATGTACTAAAATACCAACAGGTTTAATGTAATGTTGTGTATTATATTGTAATTATAATGGTTTTTTCCGTGTGGTGCCGGACGTAAAAATAACACCATTTAATTTCTTCCCGTGGGTGTCGTAAAAGGTGACTAAGGGACTTACACCATACCTGCCATCCCTGCCATCGCCAATCTGCCAGCCAAACGTGGAAATTATAACAACCCTTTCATTTAATGTGATCAAATAAACTTAGAGGGTTGTATTGATGACTTAAATTATAATAATTATGTAAAGACCTAGGTGTTAAGGTTGCGAATCATATTTTATTTATACAATGACATGAATATTTACTTTGTAAAGTATCAATATCTGGATGACCGAGCTTAGCTCGGTATTTTTTGGTAAATTGTGTTTAAAATAATAAGTTTATGTTCAAGTTGATTATCGATAAAGTTGGTCATGGAAAACACGAATAAAACCACATTTTATAAAAAACCGGCCAAGTGCGAGTCGGACTCACGCACCGAGGGTTCCGAACAAACCTGTAGGTATCCTCGGCTTATGCATAAGGTTTATGTTTATGAAATTAAATGTTTTTTTTTTAATTTTTGTATTTGAGTTGATTGAATGAAAGGTAAATTGCGGTTTACCATTTATAACGTATTAAAAAAAACTACTAGCTTGATCTCGTTCAAACCAATTTTCGTTGGAAGTTTATATGGTTATGTACAGCATATATTTTTTTTAGTTTTATAATTCTCTTATTTTAGAAGTTACGGGGGGGGGGGGACACATTTTACCACTTTGGAAGTGTCTCTCGCGCAAACTATTCAGTTTAGAAAAAAATGATATCAGAAACCTCAATACCATTTTTGAAGACCTATTCATAGATACCCCACACGTATGGTTTAGATGAAAAAAAAAACATTTTGAGTTTCAGTTCTAAGTATAGGGAACCCCAAAATTTATTGTTTTTGACGTGACAACGTCTTATAAATTGGTTTGCCGGGTGACACTTCAAGAAACTGCGTTACGCTCCGCTCACGTTATGCGCTCACAATGAGAGCGAGTGAGAGGCACGCGTCCCTTCCACTCGGGCATGGTTAGCCCGCCTAAGAGCGAGAGAGACAGACATAAAAAGTGAAAGGCATGCAAATAAATGCAAATAAATGTTTTAAATTGTTACTATTATTTCATCCTTCTTCCTACTATACGAATGAATATTCACATTAAAATTATTTTACCACTCAAAGTCGTTGTCACGTAAAACTTTCGCCCGTATACCGACTTTACAGGCAACCAATTTTTTTTTTCTATTTTATTGTGAAAATCTTAATGCGGTTCACAGAATACATCTGCTTACCAAGTTTCAACAGCATAGCTCTTATAGTTTCGGAGAAAAGTGGCTGTGACATACGGACGGACAGACAGACAGACAGACAGACAGACAGACAGACGGACAGACAGACAGACAGACATGACGAATCTATAAGGGTTCCGTTTTTTGCCATTTGGCAACGGAACCCTAAAAATGAATCCAGGGAAAACCCCCTGTATACTAAATTTCATGTAAATTGTTGGAGCCGTTTTCGAGATTCAGATTATATATATATATATATACAAGAATTGCTCGTTTAAAGATATTAGATATTGTTTTAATCATTGTGAATGTGAAGACTGTATGGGTATGTTTCTTTTTTCCTTCTACCTTTATTTGTCAAGTATGTTGTAATTATGATCTGGCAGGTTGAGTAATTTTTGCGGCCTACCCAAATGTCCTTTCTTTGGTACTGTTCGTCGAATCGTTGAGCTTCTCAAGTTCTGAGTGGAGCCACACGATTACTGGCAAATGCACTGACTGGACCGGTCTACTCAATCTGTGTGGTTCTTTCCTCTAAAGACCATTTCAGACAGCTATCTACATAGTCTTCACATAATGTGACCAAGATTATGTCTGGACTTTAAAAGAGACTGTGACCTCTGAGTTTGTTTCGGCCTTTCTTCTCAGAGTAATCAAATAGGAAACGCCGACCTCATCTAGCTCATAAAAATATATTAAATGACTTGTTGTAAATGTGTTTGTACAAACCTACTCACAGAAGTAAAATCATTTATCATATTTTAATTAACATACAATAGACACTGATCTGCAAATTGCGCTAAAAGTAAGAAAATTTTACTTTCGGGGGCTACCCTGGAGCCATTCATCAACATCATCATATCAGTCGAAAGACGTCCACTGCTAGACATAAGCCTCCCCCAATTTGTTGTATTTGCTATAATCTCCACACTTGGCAGGCGGATTGGCGACCGCAGTATGGTGGTAAAATGCATAGAGAACGCTGCTGCCCATTCTCTAGTAAGTCCCTTAGTCGCCTCTTACGACACCCACGGGAAATGGGGTGGTGCTTTTCTTTACGACCGGCCGGTCCACTAGGTCAATGGAGTTATTACCAAGAATTTAATATCTTTCAGGAGCCACTAGGAGACTGTTTAGAAGAGCTGTGGATATCGTACAACTTAATAGAGAAACTTAAAGGGATACACGTTCTGAGGAGTCTGAAGGTCCTGTACATGAGCAACAACCTCGTGAAGGAGTGGAGCGAATTCAATAAGCTGCAGGTAGGTCAGTAGGTCCTACCAGGGTCGCGAGATTTGTTCGAAAGACTTACCGTGGCCCTGGCATATAGGCAACTGAAGGAACTCGGGTGGGTTTTAGTCAGTAAAAGTCTGACCCGCCCTCCCACTCCGCCCAGAGCGGGAGACGTCATTTGATGATTTCCCACCCACAAAAAAAAGTAGGTCAATTCAATTTGCCTAGCCTTTTCCCAACCATGTTGGGTACGACTTTCAGTCTAATTGGATGCAGCTGAACACCAGTATTTTACATAGCTCCTGCCCGCGACTTCATCCGCGTCAAATTTTTGCATCCTTACCCGCTTCCTAACCCTTCCCGTCGGATCGAATTGCCTGCCAGTTTTCGACTATTTTTCGTTTTCGTTTTTGTAGCGTAATGTTATATTGGCGATGCAAAGATTCTAACTAGCGCCCCAAGTGTCAAAATTGTGAAGCTGTCTAAGAACGACACTTTGACAGTTTTCGATACAATTTACGTCACGGAAAAATTTATTAACCCAATATAAATTAGATTTATGTGTTTTCTTGCTAGACGAAACAATAATTATGTTGTCAACAGTCGATGTAATTAATGCGTCTGCAGGATACACAAAATCAATGCGTTCTGGAGAAGAATTATTTATAAATCCATCCTCAACGTCAATTTTTTCATTCAAGTCCAAGATCTTTCTTTGATACAACTATTTTCCTGCGTCTGATATCAGCCCTATTGTCTCGAGCAATTGATTTTATTTTTTGGGCTAGTGGTACTTCTCTATGAGAGCTTCTTTTAGGAATATTCTGAGACGGTACGACATTAGGAAACAAATTCTGTCTTTTAGAATCTGGAACAATAAACATAATCTCGTTATCTGACGAGAAGCTCGCCTTAGCCTAAACTAAAAAAATAACTTATAAAATACATGTGAATATAATATAAGTACAATAAAATAATTAAAACATAATTAAACTTACTGTTTGGAAAATAGTTTGAAGCCTGAAAATGATGAGAACAAACTCTCATTGCTAATGAAATCGGCTTGCCTATTCTTAGAGCAGTCTCCCAATTTTTCTTCATAATTTTGTCTTTTGGAAAAACTTATTCTCGAATCTCCGTAAGTACTACATTGAGGAACGCAACAATATTTCGTATTTCTGCTTTCATTAGCTACAGGTTTTTTTATGTCATCGTGATCCATCTGATTATGTCCAAACTTAATCTCAACTTTAAAGCAAAGTGTCGTTCTTAGACAACTTCTAAATTTCGCCGCTAGAGGCGCGCGGATAATCTTTGCATCGCCCGCCAATAGTCTATAGCCTTTCTCAATAAATAGGCTACCCAACACAAAAATATTTTTTCAATTCGGACCACTAGTTCCTGAGATTAGCGCTTTCAACCAAACAAACAAACAAACTCTTCAGCTTTATAATATTACTATAGACTATAGATGAATCGTCACGTAAAACATATATGGCTTTACAGAGTTTTATTAATCGAGATCATCAATCCAACCGTCTAAAATTATTTAACTATAGACCCACGAATGATTTATTTCTTGCGAGAAAATCATTCTTCTATTCTAGAATAAAATTTGAAAGAAGAAAGAAAGAAAATACTTTTATATGTATTTGCGGTAAATACGATGCAAAGAAAAACTAGGCACAAAAATATTAAAAAGCTGGGGAAAATATGCGTCAAATCCACGCGAAACGGCCATCGCTCAGCATAATACTGCGACTCTTTGCGAGACAGAGCCCTTCCCACTTTAAAAATAGTACTCTATGCAGAGCCCCAGCGCCGTAGATAGAGTATAGTACTAGTCCGTCTACCCCCAGCGCTGATTTTCAGCGACAGCCGGGGCTGACGTGTGACGTCGAACGGTGCGTCAACGTCGAATTTCACGGGATATCTTTGCGCATTCACCGTAAGGACCACTTTCCGAATCTGGCATCAAGAGCTGTCATTGTGTTGACAGACAGTAATTACTGTGACAGCTCTTTAACGTGGTGACCACGTTTAGTTCTTGGTCGTGGAAGGAGGTTTTCTGTTTTCGTAGTGCTTTGGTTGCCTCTGCATAGCTGTTCACAATCATTCGATACGATTCCGTACCGAAACGAATATCAATCAATGTTATCGTAGGAGTCCTATAAAGGCTTTTCACAAATCCTAAACTCGAAAATGTTTAACAGACGATTGCTATGCGTCCTACGGCTGTCTGCTGTCGAGGCAAGGCAAATCATGTTCTTGAAATATGCCATATTCGCTATGATAGCCTATCGAATACTTGTGAATAGTTAAGCTGATGTACCGTGTGGTGCCAGACGTAAGATATAGCACCATCCCATTTCTTCGCGCCGGTATCGTAAGAGGCGAATCAGGGACTTACTGAGAATGGGCAGCAGCGCTCTCTATGCATATTGCCACCATACTGCGACTGCCAAATCGCGTGCCAAGCGTTGCGATTATGGCAGACCCCCCATTAGAGGCAGGCCTATATCCAGCAGTGGACGTCTTTCGGCTGAAATGATGATGAAGCTGATGTATGGTTGCCGTTCAACAGACAAGAACGTTACAGGAACTGCCTCATCTAGAAGACTTGCTCTTCGTCGGCAACCCTCTGTACGATGCATGCGAACTGGACGTGTGGCGATCCGAAGCTGCCCGAAGATTGCCGAACCTGAAAAAGCTGGATGGAGAGACGGTATTGCGTGAAGATGACACACCTTTGACGGTGGCTGATATGCAAGTAAGTATAGCTGTATCTGCCAGGGTCACGAGATTTGTTCGGCGATACCGTGGCTCTGGCACATGGGCAACTGAAGGATCACGGGTGGGTTTTAGTCAGTAAAAGTCTGACACGCCCTCCCGCTCCGCCCAAGAGCAGGATACGTCATTTGATGATTTCCCACCCACAAAAAAATTAAGTATAGTTGTATGTACGCACGAATACAGGTCATCTCATCACATGAAATCTCTACCTAATGTAAGCTCAGCTAGAACTGGACATTTATAGTTTGTTGTGAAACAATGTGTACAAGGATCTTTTGGTTCGTGGCCAAAATTTGAACGAATACGCCATCTTGCGTTTCCAATACATTTCTCAAAACAATCTCACCTATTGTTTATGTAATATCTACGCATTACTAGGTATGCGTTGTTATTGTATCGAAACTTATTACATCTATCGAATTAGTCTGTAGGATTTAAAAAAGAACTCTAGCACATGTTCGTTTCCTCACGATTTTTTCCTCCATCGTTTTGAGAGCAGTGATGATGAAATAAGTTTCTCGAAGTAAAGTGCATGCTTGCAAACGAATTGTTTGATACTGTCAAACGTAATTTGAATAATTTCGAAGGATATTGCTTCAATACCTATGTTTGATAAGTTTTTCTGCTCAACAACGTAAATACGCACGGTGACGAAATCAAGTTATACATTTCCATTATGAGCTGACTTTTCCTTGTACGAACAGTCTATACATTGCGAGGTTAGCTAAAACTAGAAATGTAGGTCTGGATAGCTTGGTATGTAGCATGTGTACGTTACATACTTTATGGTAGAAGGCGTCACTAGTCTCTTAATCTATGACACAGAGTACATGATCTATGATATTGACGATACAAAACGTAGACAGAGTATTTCTATAGACTGCTGGATATCTTTCTTTGCATTCGCACAAGACAAAGACAAACATATTATCGTCACTAGCAAAGAAAAGAGACGGAGCAACAATATTTCTGTCCTTTATCACGTGCCGGCTGAGCACATCATTGTGCACAACAAGTTTGACGTTTGTGACTGTTGTAGATTCACATCTAATTGATTTTTAACAATTTACATCCAGGTAACAACAAATTACGGATCTTTTCGTGCTCAATTTGATATATTACATTTGTGCAACAGTGCAAAATGGTAAGGTGCAGTGTAATAAACTGTAAAAGTGATAGTTTGATGAAGATTGACGGATTATCCTTTCACTCGTAAGTATTCGATGTTTTTAAGTATTTGATCACTTTTTGTTCTACTATTTTTAATCAAATGGTTGCAGTAATGTACTAACTAATCTGTATAATGAAAAAATGTCCTAAAATCGTGATTTGGGCAATATTTTTATTTCCTAAACTAAAAATTCAGTATTGCTACGTTTTTGCGGGGAATTTACCCTTTTTTATGGGTAGTACTGTATTTTAATGCAATGTCAAAAAAAACTATTCAGGCTGTTCTATACGATATTAGTAAAACACACTACTACTACATAGCTACTAGTATATTCTGTAATATTAGTGTGTTTTACTTATATCGTATACATAAACTATACTATAAAAACGTAAGATATTAAAAATATCTTATTATACTTGCAGATTTCCAAATAAACCTGAAATAAGAAACATGTGGATAGCTGCTACCAATAGGCCTAATTGGGCTCCAAAAACGAGTTCCAGGATTTGCAGTCAACACTTTGACTGTAATCTTATAATAAAGAAAGGAAGAAAAACTTTCTTGTACCCCGATGCTGTTCCAAATACGGTAATAAAAATAGATATATCACATGATTGCAAAGATTGCATTTTATTACAATGGTTATAAAATTTTAACATTCGATTTTGTTAGATTACAGAGTCAGTAAATCGAGTTAGCACTATGATGATGAAAAGCAGTGAAGCCACATCTGCAGAAACGTTAGCGGGGCCCTCAAATACAGTTTTACCTGTAAGTAAGGATTCATATTTTAACAGCTTAGTAACAAGCAGAAATGTGCATGTAATATTGTTTCAAAAATAATTGCGTAATATAACATTTTCGTTATTTATTTCAGTATTCGTCACCAGAGTTTACGCCCAGAACATTGAAAAGAAAATGGCTGAAAAGCCAGGAAATATCAGAACAGCGGTTGAAAAAACTAAAAGCACTTCGAGAAAAATCTAGGAGATTAAATAAAAAGGTAGCAGATTTAGAACATGTTTTAACAGAATTAAAATCAAAGCTGCTTGTTGGTGAAGAAGATTGTGAGCTATTATCATCGATCGATAATGTTAACAAAGATTTTCTGAAAAAAGTTGTACATCCGTCTACTAACCGAAAATATTCTCCTTCTCTCCGAAAGTTTGCGTTATGCTTACATTTTATAAGTCCACGAGCATACAATTTCGTAAGAAAAACTTTTAACTCTTGTCTGCCACATCCATCCACCTTACGTTCTTGGTATAAAAGTGTCGACGGTAGTCCTGGATTCACTAAAGAATCATTGGAATGTATTAAGGTCTTAGTGAATCGTGCTCAAGCGCAAAGTAAGACTTTATTTTGTGCACTAAGTATAGACGAGATGGCGATACGTAAGCATGTCCAATGGGATGGAAAAAAATGCGTAGGGTTTGTTAATTTCGGGGAATCATTAGAAGGTGACAGTGTGTCTGTTGCTAGAGAAGCGCTAGTATTTATGCTTACGGCAATCAATGATTCCTGGAAAATTCCCGTGGGTTATTTTTTAGTAGATAGTTGTAATGGCGGACAGAAGGCAAATTTAGTAACACAGTGTTTAGAGTTGCTAAACTCTTGTGGTGTCAAGACTATATCACTAACTTTTGATGGGTGTCCCGCAAATTTTGCTATGGCCAGGAGTCTAGGATGTCTCTTAGAGCCCTCAAATGTCACCAACCTTAAAACATCATTCAATGTAGGTGATCAAGAAATTATGATTATGCCGGATCCTGTTCATATGCTCAAGCTAGTAAGAAACACACTCGGAGAAAAAAGGGAACTCTTAAATTCAAGTGGCCAAAGAATTGCTTTGAATTATATTGTCCGACTTCACGAATTACAGCAAAACGAAGGACTTCATTTAGCCAATAAGCTGCGTAACCAGCATATCAATTTTTCAAAGCAAATAATGAAAGTAAAGCTTGCAGCGCAAACTTTCAGCAATTCAGTGGCTGAAGCCATTGAATTTTGCAATAAAGACCTTTGTTTGTCTGAATTTGCTGGATCGGAGGCTACCGTAGAATTCATCAAAAATATGAACATTTTATTTGATGTTTTAAATAGCCGGAATTTTAACACATATGGTTTAAAAAAACCAATTTATAAAAATAACATCAGAGAAGTAGAAATTTTTCTTAACGAGATGGAAACCTATTTAACTGGCCTTAAATTAGATAACCAAAACATTTTAATGTCAAATAGAAAAGTCGGTTTTTTTGAGTTCCTAATTTGCATCAAAAGTGTAAAAAAAATATGCAATCAGTATATACTTCCTGAAGCATTAAAATTCTTACCTATATACAAATTAAGCCAGGACCATTTAGAATGTTTTTTCAGCTCTGTTCGCGCCAGAGGTGGGTTTAATAATAATCCAACCGCCATTCAATTTGAAAGCGCTTACAAACGCCTAGTTGTCCACGGTGAAATTAAAAATATTACATCTGGAAATTGTATTCCACTCGAGGACATAAAAATTTTAACATTTAGTGAAATCCGCTTTGAAAAAAAAATTAATCAGTATACTAAACTGTCTTCTGGATCTATCACTGACACGGATGAATTTTTAGACTGTGATCCTATAATCAGCATAGATCATGATTATTTAACTGATCCTTATAGGCTTACTATATATTCTAAACAAATAATAACATATATTGCCGGTATAATAACATATATTGCAAGTAAGTTGAGAAAAGTTATAAAATGTGAGGATTGTCTTTTGGCTTTGATCACAGATAAATATCATGGAATCATTGCCAGGAGAGACAAAGGAGGCCTTATCTATCCTTCGACTGATTTGAATAGAGTCTGTGAAATAGCAGAAAAGATATTCCGAGCTCGTTCACAAAAAGGTATTTCATTTTATAATGAGAAAAATTTGATGCTAAAACTTGTATTATCTTGTTTCAAGGAATGCACGCGTACCAATATTAATATATTTATCAATGACCATTTTGACAGTCAGCCTTTTATAGGGAATCACAGAACACTCCTCATTAAATCGGTTGCAATGCATTATTTTGAAATTCGCATTCACCATGGTACTAAACAAAGTTTTGAACCAAAATCACGAGTTAGAAATATTCATAATAAGTTAGTGCTTTTTCAAGGACAATGATTTGTGTGTTCAAGAATAAAACATTGCTGTCACATCGATTTTTTATTTCTCACCAGAACCACCAGATAAAATATATATATATATTTTGTGAAGATTATTGGGTAAAATTTACATCACTTGGTAACCCTAAACAATAGGATATACTTTTTTTCTGTCCCTTACGATGACACAGATTACATCCGTCTATAGAAATACTCTGTCTACGATACAAAACAACAAAACTACCCTGAAAGCTGAAAGTCAGTGAATGTCACATGTCTCCGAATTTTAGGTTCTAGGACCTGTCGGTTTCCTCACCGTGATTTCCTTCACCGATTTGAGACCTGTGAAATAAAGTGGATGTAAAGTACATGCCTGCTTAGATTTGAACTTGGTAAACTGACATCAAGAGCAGTGGTGGCCCAGTAGTAATGGCCCCGACTTACAAGTCGTAAGTCATGTGTTTGGACTCAGGCTGGTGCAATAAATTGTGTAAATAATTTCATCACCACTGCTCTCAAAACGGTGAAGGAAAACACCGTGAGGAAACGAACATGTCCTAAAATCAAAAATTCGAAAACATGACATCTACCAACCCGCACTGGGCCCGCGTTGCAGATTACGGCCCACTCACTCTCGAACAGACGAGTTCTGTGTGCCAACAGTGAGAACAATGTAGGCAAACAATATATTCATTCAGAATAACTTTTGTTCGCAGCCTGACGGTGGCGATGGAGTAGAAACCTTGGTCGGTGCGGAAACCGATTGAAGATACTGCTTTGCCGAGCACAGCTTCGAGTAAATTAAGATAAAAAAAGAGATCCAATTATTTTCCAGGTGCACGTTGCTTTTATTATTTTTGACTGCAAATCATGGAAGAAAATTAGAATTTTGTGGGCTAGTCTAGCAGTTTTCATTAAAGTTTTAATGTTAGGATCTTTCGGAAACTAGGATCTCCAATTCAGGAGCATTCAAAAACACAACAGTACTTATTCATATTATATTATTTAAATATTATATTAAAATAAAACATGTATGGATTGTAATAATATTTTTTTTTTTAAATTTATTGTAATTAATCTGAAATAAAAATTAATTGAATTAATTGCGACACTGGTGAAGGCCGCAGGAATGCGTTGGATGCGGGAAGCACAGAACAGGTCGAAGTGGCGGTGTTTGGGGGAGGCCTATGTCCAGCAGTGGACGTCTTTCGGCTGAAATGATGATGATGATGATTTGCGACACAACCGCAAAAATAAAATCACTTCACGTCTTGATGTTGATTCTGAAGATGTGTAAGAAATAATATAATACCTTGGGTTTAAGTTATTAACTTTCCTTTTTCAAAATTGCGAGTAAAACTCTTTTAACGATTTTATTAGACAAACACTAAATTTTGTCCCATGTGGTGCCGGACGTAAACAATACCAGCATCCCTTTTCTTCCCGTGGGTGTCGTAAGAGGTGACTAAGGGACTTACTAGAGAATGTCCACGGATTTTGGCGCCAAAATGGTGGCAGTCTCATTAGCAGCACGACTACCACCATTTTGGCGCCAAAATCCACGTCTATGGTTCGCGCAGTTTGAAGCCACCGTCGCTGCCAGCAAGATAAGTGAGGAGCAAAAATTCAACCTCGGCAACAGCGACCTGGAACAAATCGCAGACATCATCTTACATCCACCGACCACCGGCAAGTACAGCGCGCTCAAGGACAGACTCATCTCAACATACCAAGAATCAGACCACCGGCAGTTAGAGAAACTACTCAGCGGCCTCAAACTCGGCGACCACAAGCCAAGCCAGCTGCTGCGTAAGATGCGAGACCTCAGTGGCACGCTACTATCTGATGAAGCGTTGAAGGTTGGTTGTGGCTCAACCAGCTGCCCGCTCAACTTCGCGCCGTGCTGTCCGTCAACACCGAGTCATCGCTCGAAGTGCTAGCTGCGATGGCAGACAAGATGATGGAGCATTTTGAACCCACTACAGCTTCGATCAATAATAGCACTAGATACAGGATTAGGAACAAAAATACGTCGCTAAAGTGGCCACGTTTACACACACATAGGCATTTACATTTCTTACTACGAAATATAGAAAAAAGTTTTATATGATTAACAACTCCAGTTCATTATAAACCTTAATACTCAAGCATAAAGTTTAATTACGATTGCAAAATATTTATATTTAAGTCCTTCTGTCATAGGATAAAGGTAAAAGCAATAAATTTTAAATGTCGCTTGAAAATAAATAATCATTTTTATAATAAGTACAAAAACTTTTTACAAAAAAAACAACCGACTTCCTTAAAAAAAACACTACAAAGTCAAAAATAACTTTAATTTCGAAAGTCGGTGTCTTAGGCTCTGTATTTAAGGTTTTTGCCACCGACTTCCGAAATTAAAGTTATTTTTGACTTTGTAGTGTTTTTTTTAAGGAAGTCGGTTGTTTTTTTTGTAAAAAGTTTTTATTTTTTAACTTTTTAGTTGTGGTAGATACTCCGTACTAATCTAATCGCGTTATGCGTACATTTGTCGCGCAAATACGTAATGAATTTTAAGACTTATATGGTTTTCACATGGACCCCATTGTCCAAATAAAACCAAATTAAAATGGGACCATTAAGAAAGCACCAGCTTCCAAATAAAAAAAGAATCATCAAAATCGGTTTACCCAGTCAAAAGTTATGAGGTAACAAACATACGGTATTCGTTCATTTGTCGCGCAAATACTTAATGTAAATTTAAGACTTATATGGTTTTCACATGGACCCCATTGTCCGAATGAAACCAAATTTAAATGGGACCATTCGGGAAGCACTAGCTTTCAAACTAAAAAAGAATCATCGAAATCGGTTCACCCAGTCAAAAGTTATGAGGTAACAAACATAAAAAAAAAAAATAAAAAAAATAAAAATACAGACGAATTGATAACCTCCTCCTTTTTTTGAAGTCGGTTAAAAATATTTATTCTAAAATTAAACTTAAAACACAAGCAATAAGGTTAAAAACATTTTGTTGACAATTTAGTGCTTATTCTATTTTGAAACTAGACGTAGTTCTTGGTACTACATTTCAATGCTCAGAACACAGTAAGATTTAGAGTAGCAGAATAATAATAAGTATTTTTTTTTAGGCTAAGGTTCGTTTTATAAATGGTAGCAAATATTTTTGACCGATTTAAAAAAGTAGTAGGACTAAATTAGTACAATAGATATTTTATCAAGACATTGCTATGAATCGTCTGAGGGTTGGCTCATTGTAATCAACCCGTATATAGAAATGAGTGCGTCTACTTATGTACGCGATTTAGAAGTTATCACACTAGTATTATAAAGGTGAAAGTTTGTGAAGGTGTGTGTGTGTTTGTATGTTTGTTACTTCTTCACGCTCAAACGGAGATAGCTTACACCCTGGATTAACACATAGGCTACTTTGTGCGTTTACATTAGAGTAGTCATAGCCAAGGCGCCATAGTCATTAATTAATGTACCTGTAATTTAGGAACTGCTGTTTTAATCAGTCGACGTCAGTTAGTATTTCCGGATATATCCGATTTATCAAAGTGATCCGAACATATAACCGAATTCTTAGCTGGCTTATAAAAGTCATCTCTTCTTTCTCTGGCGACAATCGAGATCCATTCTGCACACGTAAATGGATTGCTAGGAAAGCTAAAATAAAAAAGGAAAGCTGAGTATCTAATGAGAGTCCAACAAACAGACACAAAAGTAGCATCAAAGAATTTTTAACCAACCAGTTTTGAAGATCTGGTTACAATTTTTTTTAAAGTATTACAATACAAATCTACTCCATGCATTTACTGTCCTGTTGAACAAAAGTTTGTGCGTATGTTGGTGAGCCTTGGCCAAACATTTGTAGTGGTGGTTTAAAATCGGTAATTTTGTTCAAAACGTATTATTTGCTAGTTTAAAGATTAAAATATAACTTATTCTTCATGTACTTACTGAAAGTAAGATATTCCGGCCGCTATATTGCTTTTTCGGGGATTATTTTTGCAACTTTTAAATACACACTGCGGCATTGTGAGACGTGTTTACATTGGCTGTGTTTCAAGCCAACTAAACAAAATAAGAGCTCAAGTCTCAAGTGCGCTTATATTTACCGAGACGTATTTTTTGCGCCGACCCGATATCTAGTGCTATTATTGATCGAAGCACTACAGTCGCCGCAGTGTCCACAGTAAATTTCCCGCCAACAAGCCCAGCAGTCAACGAAGCACCACAAAACGCTATAACAACGCTACAAATCATTCTACTGACGGAACAAATTGAAAAATTGTCGCTCGAAGTCGCCGAACTACGCAACCATCAACATTCGTCGCATCGCCGTTCCCGCCAAAACTCCGCACATTACCGTTCCCGCCAAAACTCCGCACAGCGTAGCCGCTCACGCGCCCATTCAAGACAGCGCGGCAGCGCACTGATAACGCCCGCAAGCCCCGGATCGCGACGGGCTGTGCTGGTAACACTACCGATTCGGCAACGGGGCACGAAAATGTGAATCGCCGTGTTCCTTCACAGAGCGGGAAAACTAGAACGTACATCGATAATGGCGGGTGTCGATGTAAACCAAACCAGCCGCCGCCTATGTGTGATCGACATCAACAATAGAGAGAGATTTCTTGTCGACACGGGAGCTGACATTTCGGTATTAGCTGCTCGCAACCCGAAATATTCAAGACCGGCAGAGAATGCAGGCTACAAACTTTTCGCGGCAAACGGAACAGAAATTCGTACCTACGGAGAGCGCACACTTGAGCTCAACCTAGGCTTACGAAAAAACTTCAAGTGGACTTTCGTCGTCGCCAACGTGAAGACTTCGATACTGGGTGCCGACTTCCTAGTACATCACAAACTGTTAGTTGACTTGCATCAAAGAAAACTCATCGACCGTGTAACCGAGGTCAGCGTAAACGCCATCAAGATAAACAGCACGCGACCGCGACCACACTCATCACGACCTGCTGAAGAAATATCCAGATGTACTCCGACCAATGTCACTCAAAACGCCAGCCAAGCATGACGTCACACATCACATCGAGACAACTGGGCCGCCGATCTACTCACGGCCGCGCCCTCTACCGCCCGACAAATACAAGGCAGCGAAACTCGAATTCGACCGCATGATCGATGGGAATTTGCAAGCCGTCTAACAGTCCGTGGGCAAGTCCACTCCACATCGTGAAGAAGAAAGACGGATCACTCCGAGTATGTGGCGATTACAGAAGACTCAACGCCATCACCGTTCCTGACCGATACCCAATTCCACGAATTCAAGACTTTACATACCAACTTCACGGCAAGAAAATATTCTCAAAACTTGATTTGAAAATGGCATATTTTTGGATACCTATCGCACAAGAAGATGCTCAAAAAACAGCGATAATAACACCATTTGGACTTTTCGAATTCACCTGCATGACATTCGGCTTAAGAAACTCCGGTCAAACTTTTCAACGTTTCATGCACGAGGTTCTACGAGGACTAGATGAGAACGTATTCTGTTTCGTCGACGATCTCCTCGTACACTCAAGAAATAAGGAAGAACACCGCCACCACTTAGAACAAGTACTCGAACGCCTAAATACCTATGGCGTCAGTCTTAACATCGACAAATGCGAGTTTGACAAAGAAAACATCGAGTTCCTCGGATACGAAGTCTCATCAGAAGGAATCAAACCCACTCAAGAACGAACACAAGCCATAGTCAACTATCCGAAACCACAAACTGTACAAGAATTAAGAAGATTTTTAGGTATGATAAACTTCTACCGCAGTTGTTTACCACATCAAGCCGAGTACCACCACGAACTGAACAAATACCTACACAACAGCAAGAAAAACGACAAATCTCCGATACAATGGTCTGAAGTAGCAAACAGGCCTTTGAGAAATGCCGACAAAGCATACTCGAGGCTACAACTCTGACTCACCCGATACCTAACGCGCCGCTATGTTTATTTACCGACGCATCGAATACTGGCATCGGCGCCGTTCTACAACAAAAAATGGACAACAAGTGGAGACCTCTAGCATTCTTCTCAAAAACTTTGAGTGAGACGCAGCGACGCTACAGCGTGTACGATCGCGAATTATTAGCCATATACACCGCAGTGCAACACCTACGACGACTGATAGAGGACAGTGACCTCACAATATTCACCGATCACAAACCACTAACTTACGCGCTGACAAGAACCCCGAGTGCTAGCGATACGCCACGAAGAGAACGCCAGCTACACTATATTAGTCAGTTCTGTTCAAAAATCAAATACATTCACGGTGATAAGAACGAAGCCGCGGACGCCTTATCACGCATCGAAGAAATCGACTTGTCGCACTCCACTATCGACTACAATCAACTCGCTCAAGACCAAGAAAAGGATGAAGAACTGAAGACCTGCATGTCCAACCCAATCCTAAAGTTCGCGCCTATAACGTTACCCGGCGGTCAACGACCCATTATATGCGAAACATCAACCGGCAACGTTCGCCCATACCTACCAGTGGCTTATCGTGAAGTAGCATTCAAAGCGCAACACGAACTAAGTCACCCTGGAGTGCGAACTACAAGAAGGATAATGTCTACAAAGTTTTTCTGTCCAAGTATGAACAGAGAAGTCGGTTTGTGGGCGAAATCATGCATCGATTGCCAGCGCGGGAAAGTTCAACGACACATTATCAGTCCGCTCGGCGAGTTTCAAAAATCATCGCGTTTCGAACACATTCACGTTGACATCGTAGGACCACTACCACCATCTAACGACTACAGATATCTGGTAACGATGATCGATCGCTGCACTAAATGGCCCGAGGCAATACCTGTTCGTGACGTCACCGCCGACACTGTTGCTAAGGCCATCTACGATGGATGGATATCGCGATTTGGTTGCCCGTTACGTGCAACAACGGATCAAGGAAAACAATTCGAATCGTCGTTATTCAACTCACTGATGAAGAAGTTTGGCATCACCAGGATTCGAACCACTGCATACCACCCGCAAGCAAATGGTCAAGTCGAACGCTGGCATCGCACGTTGAAGGCCGCGCTCATGGCGAGAGGCGCCGGCACACACTGGAGCGAGGAATTAACGACCGTGTTGCTTGGACTACGTACAGCGCTGCGTGAAGACACACAAGTCAGCCCGGCCCTAATGACCTACGGATCGACCTTACGAATACCGTCAGATTTCTTCGCGCCTACACAGCCGAAAAATGAAGACGCAGAATTCGTCCGCCAGCTGACCGAAACAATGGCATCACTCACACCAACCAGCAAGTCACGCGTCAACAACAGGAGCACGTTTGTTCATAAGGACCTAGCGACGTGTACTCATGTTTTCGTGCGCAATGATACCGTTCGAAGTCCATTGACCCCTCCTTACGACGGCCCATTCAAAGTGATTCATCGTGATAGCAAGCATTTTACCATCCAGATGCCACTTCGGACCACAGTCGTCTCAATAGACCGACTTAAGCCAGCGCACCTACTAAACCAAGAAGAGATCACCACTCCCGCATCAACATGTGCGCAACAGGAAGCACCACGTCCTAAGATCATACCTACGAGCGTCGAACCGCGGTCATCGAGTCTCAGCGTACCACGTGACACATACGTCACTCGATCAGGCCGCGCAGTGAAATATAACGTACGCTTCGCTTAGGGGGGAGTGATGTGGCGACACAGTACCTGTACCCATTACCTTACCACCGAACCTTACCATATACCTGCGAAGCAATTACCACATACCACCAAACCAATTACCTTACCACCAAACCAATTACCTCATACCTCTGAACCAGTTACCTTTACCACGTTTTTGACTTTCTGCAAGAAGAAACAGTGAAGCAAACCGTCTTGAAAAAGACGAGTACGTTTTGACCATCAAGAAATAAGATAAGCCGACGCGGCACGAACGCTATCACAAAGCCGCACACGCCTGGCTGTTCGCTTCGAAAGAAGCGGTTTGTTAATGCATGCAGAGCAGCAGAAGCATCAGAATCTTCATTTCATGCGGATGGACACGTGGAAACACGACGCTGAAGACACACGCGTTCCGCGGACCAGCAGGCAGTCTTCCATCTTGACTCGACGACGGCGCCCGCTAAAAAGGATCGCGACTTGCTCGCACGTCCTATTTATGCCTTTCAGGCAAATAGTTCCGAGAGCTACACAGCGCCCGCGCGCATGCGCGCGAGGCTCAACGCTATTGGTCGGTGATTGTAAACAATAGCAAATTGTTCCTAAATAAGCATTCCAAAAATGTATATAAGTAGAGTGTTTTTGCATAATAAAATTTGCTACGCTACTCCCAGGTGCGTCAAGTGCCTGGAAGACCACGGTACAGCAGATTGTACCCGGCCTAAAGACCGCACTCTTTGCACCGAGCCACCTAGTTGTGTGCTCTGCAAAGAGTCCGGTCATCCGGCAAACTACCGGGGCTGCCCGAAAGCCCCCAAGTCATCTTCCCCTAAATTGGCGCAGCGTTTCGACGCTCGTCAGACTAGGGAATCCCCCTCGGCCAAACTCCCCGTGAGACTGGCCCCACAGCGTCCCTCCCAATGGCCTCTAATGAGTTCCCAGAAGGAATTCCCCCCACTGGCCTCCAGGACTAAGCCCGCTCCCATCCCTCCATTAGTGGACCCGCGTACCCGTGCCCCCGCGCCCCTTACGCCCCCCGGTTTTCCCGCGACCGCACCTCCTGCCCGCGCCGCGGCCCCCTCCACTGCCCCTATGGCAGGACCAGTACCCGTACAGAGGAAAGGTCAGGCTCCCCTTGATGCGTTTAACGTCATCACTGGGACCTTTAATACCTACAGCACGTTCCTCTCCCCGCGTGCCCAACAGATGGCCCAGGAACTAGTTGCCGCCGGCGGTAACTTGTTCCGAATCCAGTCAATTTATGCTGCGTATCCCGAGATCACGAAAGCAATCCATGTCATGAACTCCCAACGCCCCCATTATGGATAGTCGCGGAATATTAACTAGACAAAAACCCCGTTCCCTAAAGCTAGGCTTCTTTAATGCCAACGGCATTCACGGCCAACGTGATGAGATCGCCACGTTCCTCCGCGACCATCATGTAGACATTTTACTCATTCAAGAGTTGTTCCTAAAACCTCACCATCGTGACCCGAAAATTGCGAACTATCGTTTAGTTCGCAACGACAGGTCACGTTGTCATAGAGGCGGCACCCTCATATACTATAGGAAGTCCCTGTACTGCATACCTATGGATCCCCCCCAACTCTCCCGATTAGAAGTTTCAGCCTGTCGGTTAGCACTGACAGACCACCAGCCAATCACTATCGTGTCGGCTTACTTCCCTCCCCCAGACGGTTCCGAGGACCCTCAACTCCTCACTAATGACCTCTCCGAACTTTTCGGCATGAGTGACTCCGTTATCATAGCGGGCGATCTCAACGCCAAACATCCCGCCTGGAATAGCACCAGGACCTCGACTAGAGGTAAACTCTTTAATCTCTGTTCTACCATGAACTTTGACGTCATCGCCCCGATGACTCCCACTCATTTCCCTTTCGACCCCGATCAGTTACCCGACTTTCTTGATATAGCACTCCTTAAGAATATCAACTTAAGGTTGGATTCTATAGAGGCTATTCACGAACTCGACTCTGATCATCGACCAGTAGTCATGAACCTGGCCCCCCGATTAGGTATTCGCGACCCCTCTCAACCCCCTGCCACTAAAGTGATCACTGACTGGAAGAAAGTAAGCGAACGCTTACAGTCTAACAAGTCACATCACTTAGACTCTATCTCAGATCAGTTCGACTCTGTCGCCGACACAACGGCCGCGATCGACTCTCTCACGGAGCACGGACAATCGATCGTGAACGAAAGTTCACGGGAGGTTCCAGATACGGGTGACCGTAAATGGAAGCTCCCCGACGATGTACGTGATCTGCTGACAGAGAAGAACGCGGCCGTTCGTGCCTACAGCAACTATCCCTGTGACGCTAACAAAGCTCACATGCGTTACTTACAGCGTGCTGTAAGGGCACGTGTGACTGAGCTGCGTGACGCTAACTGGGACAAGATGGTGGGCGAACTAGAGCCGACTCATCTCGCATTCTGGGAACTTCAGAGGAAACTGAAATCCTCTGAGTTTTCCACTATGCCCCCCCTGACCCGCCCCGATGCGACCATTGCATTCGAGAATATCGACAGGGCTGAATGCCTAGCCGATAGCCTCGAAGCCCAATGCACACCCAGTTCGCAGCCAGTAGACCAAGCGTTTGTCGATAAGGTAAACGCGGAAGTCGAACGCAAAGCCTCACTCCCGCCCGTTGAAGACCCTGATGATCCCCTGCCCCCTGTCACACCTGACGAGGTGCACGAGATCATCAAGGGTCTGAAATCTCGTAAAGCCCCCGGATCAGACGGCATCACCAACAGAGTGATCAAGCTGTTCCCCGCGCACCTGATTATGCTCATGTGTACCATCTTCAATGGTGCCTTGAGTAATAACATTTTCCCCCAAGCGTGGAAGGAAGCCACCGTCATTGGCATCCCTAAGCCCGGTAAGCCCAAAACCGAGCCCACGAGTTACCGCCCCATTAGTTTGCTCAAAGTTCTCGGCAAAATCCATGAGAGACTTATTTATAAGCGACTCAGAGATTATGCCGAAACCAAGGGCCTCATCCCCAACGAGCAGTTTGGTTTTCGAACCCAACACTCGTGTGTCCATCAGGTACACCGTATCGTCGAACATATCAATGCTGGTTTTCAGCGTGGTATGTTCACGGGCGCTGTATACTTCGATATAGCGAAAGCGTTCGACAAAGTCTGGCACAACGGCTTATTATATAAGCTGTACCAACTCGGAGTGCCAGACCGTCTCGTGCTCATCTTACGAGACTTTCTTGCGAACCGTACCTTTCGCTATCGCATCAAAGGGGCACTTTCCTCCCCTCACCCGATCCGTGCAGGAGTCCCTCAAGGCTCTGTACTAGCCCCCCTCATTTTCACTCTATTCGCTAGCGATATCCCCAGAAGTAAGAAGGCAAGGTTAGCTCTGTTCGCAGACGACACTGCCATCTTCTTCTCGGGATTTAGTGACTCAGCGCTGGTTCGCTACCTCCAAACCGCAGTCGACGAGCTCGGCGAATGGTTCAGGAAGTGGCGAATCGAGGTCAATCCCGATAAAAGTCAGGCGGTCTTTTACACCCGACCGCGACGTAATCACCCCCCTCCCCGACCCATCTCAATGTTCGGCAAGCAGATCCCTTGGGCGAAGCAAGCCAAATATCTAGGTGTCATCCTCGACGAACACGTCACCTTTTCTGAGCACATAAAGCAGGCTCGCTCGCGGGCCGCTTTCGCTCTGGGTAGGCTCCATTGCGTCCTGAACAAGCGGAGTAAATTGTCTCTTCTGTGTAAGAAGCGGCTTTACACCGCTTGTATCAGGCCGATTATGACATACGCAAGCCCAGTCTGGGCACATGCTAAGCCCCGATTCATGGGGTGCTTGGACAGGAAACCTCCTCGTGTGCCCGGGGGTTGGAGTTCCCTTATGGATACGTCCGGGGGGAAGGCCAATCTCCGGGACGGTGCACCCTGGGGTGCGGGCAAATACTCCCCATTGGGTACTTTGTGCCTAAGGGGACTTTTGCCCGTATGCGAATGTCCTGTCGGAGGAACGCTCCACCGTGTGTCCCTCTGATCTTAGCAGAGGCGCACAGCGGTGTAGTTAGAGCGGGCTCGGTGTGCACTAACCTGCCGCCGGGCAGGCAGGAAGGAATGTACCCCTTCTGCCACCGTTAGTCTCGTAGCCCCGAAGATCGTCACGGTCATGTCTCTGACTTTTGACGGGGGTCGAGGGTCTTGGCTTAATCGCCCGGGCCGCGAGGTAGAAAACCTCTATAAAAAATCACCCCAAACCTCCAAGCGGCGGCGCACCGTGAGGGAGGTTGACAGCTTGACTAATGGGTAGCTGAATTAGTCACTAGTGCGAACCACTGATTTTTGAGACAATATAAAGTTTATTACTCGTGGGAACAAACATGGAAAATTTTTTAAAAACAAAAACAAATAAAACAAAAGAAGTGGAAGGGTGCGATGCGGGGTCGGAGTCCGACGCCGCGTCGAGCGCTAAGGGCTCGCGTGCGAACTCGGAGCGAGGAGTGGCGGGCGCTGCTGGAGGGAACAGAGAGTTCTCACAGAAGCGCCCTAAATCGGGGGCAGGGCAAGAGTCCTCCTCCGACGGCGGGCTGAGCTCGGCCCGCCGGAAAATATCACGGCGTGGTGGGCTCCATGAAAGGGGCGCCGGCCGAGGACTCCCCACCAAGGAGGCCGGTGAGCCGAGCCGAGCAGGCTCAGTCGAGCTGACCCAAGGAGGGGAGAGGCTCGCCACGGAGGGGCATCCCTCTGGAGGGACCAGCAGTAGGGCCCCCTCAGAGTCCTCCGGTGGCGAGTCGGACGCTGCCGACTGCTCGGAGGAAATGGACAGGTTCGCGGAGGTCGTGGCCACGGCCATCAGGGCGGCGACCCTAAAGAGGCTCCAGAGGTCGAAAGACAGGGCCATATCTGCTGCCACGAAAGCCATCGTGGCGGCAGCGAAGGCCTTTCGCTCTGGGCCTCCGGCGGTGGATGGGGTGGCAGAACTGCGGGCGGAGGTCGCCCGAGTGACTGCCGCCATGGAGCTCCTCCGAAAGGAGAATGAGGAGCTCCGAGCGGACCTGGCCGGTCTCCGAGGGGCCGCCCCCCAGGAGGCATCGCAGGGGGAAGCGCGGCAAGGGCAGGGCGGGCTCCTGCCTACCGAGAACCAGGTACTGACCCTGGTGCGGAAGGAGCTCGCTGTCTTCCAGAGCAGGTTCTCTGCTCTGGAGGCCGTGGTCCTGCGCCCCCCGCTGGCGGCAAGCCGGCCGGTTTTGGGCCGGCCTGGGGTGGCTTCGGGTCAGCCGAAGGCGGCCTCGGGCCAGCCGAAGGCAGCCTCGGCCCAGCCGAAGGCAGCCTCGGGCCAGCCGAAGGCGGTGGCGTACGCCACCGCCGCGTCTGCCCCAGCCAAAGGGCCGGGGCAGACCAAAGGCCGGCCCAAGCAGGCGCCTGCTAGGGCCCCCCCAGCGCAGGTGGTGAGAGGGCCGCCAATGCCGCCCCCGCCTTCTAAATCTCCCCCCGCCAACACCGAATGGCAAGTGGTTGGGGAGAAGAAGAAGGCAAGCAAGGCTGCAAGGGCGGCCAGAAATAAAAAGAGGCAGCAGCGGCGCAAAAAGAGCAGCGTCGCGGCTAGGCTCCGCGCCCCAAAGTCCGCAGCTGTAGTCATCACGCTACAGCCGGAAGCGGAAAAGAAGGGCGTGACCTATCGCGACCTGCTCTCCAAAGCCAAGGCGGCAGTGGACCTCCAGGAGATCGGCATCTCCAACGGTCTCCGGGTGAAGGTCACCTTGACTGGAGCCCGGATGCTGGAGGTCCCCGGTGCGGCCAGTGGCCCGGCTGCTGACGCTCTGGCCGATAGGCTGAGAGCGTCCTTAGACGCGGACGAGGCCCGAGTGTCCAGGCCCACCAAGTGCGCTGACATGCGCATCCTGGGTCTGGACGACTGCGTGACGGAGGCGGAAGTAGTAGCCGCCATTGTTAGGACGGGGGGGTGCTCTGCCGATCAAGTGAGGGCAGGCACCATCCGCCCTGACAGCACGGGGATGAGCACCATAACGGTCAGCTGCCCCGTGTCGGCGGCTCAAAAAATAACCGCGGAGGGCCGAAGGCTCCTGGTGGGCTGGGTGTCGGCGCAGGTAAAACTGCTGGAGCCCAGACCTCTGAGGTGCTTCCGATGCCAGACAGGGCACCACGTTTACGTGAAATGCACCTCAGAGGCGGACCGCAGCGGTCATTGCTTCCGTTGCGGTCAGCCCGGTCACAAGGCCGGCTCTTGCAATGCCACGCCGCACTGCTATGCATGTGCGGCGGCTGGCAAGCCGGCCGAACACCGGGCTGGGAGTAAGGCCTGCGCTTCATCCGCCAAGGCCAGGGGCAAGGGCAAGCCCTCCGCCACCGCCGTCACCGCCGTCGCCGCTGCTGCCTCGACCACCGTCGTTGCCGGCACCATCACGGCAGGGCCCTCACAGGGGACTCAGGAGGGGGCTGAAATGGAGTGCCAATAATAGGTACTCCATTGCGCCTCCTCCAAGCGAACATCAACCACTGCGCCTCCGCTCAGGATCTGTTACTCCAGAGCATGGCGCAGTGGTCGATTAACATCGCTGTGGTCGCTGAGCCGTACTTTGTCCCGCCCAGGGATGACTGGGTGGAGGACCTTAGCGGCTCAGTGACCCTCATTTCGTCGGCCGCCGCCGGAACCCCGACCCTCGAGGCCGTCAAGAGGGGACGGGGTTGCGTAGCAGCACGGTTCGGGGAGATTGTAGTTGTGGGAGTATACTTCTCCCCGAGCCGAACTCTCGCCGAGTTCCACAACTCCCTTGCGGAGTTGAGAGTCGTCGTCGTCGGGTTCCGTCCCCTTCCCGTGCTCGTGCTCGGGGACTTCAACGCCAAGAATTTGGCTTGGGGTTCCCGGTATACGGACACACGGGGCAGGATGGTGGAGGACTGGGCCCTGGAGACAGGCCTGGTCGTCCTAAATCGGGGTTCTGTACCTACGTGTGTACGGATGCGGGGCGACTCAGTGGTGGACATTTCGTTCGCCAGCCCCGCTCTGTCACCGCAGGTTATTGATTGGCGCGTCATGGAGGGGGTGGAGACGTATTCCGACCATCGGTACATCCGATTTGACGTCTCCGCCCAGACCTCGAGCGCGCCGATCCGGCAGACCCCGAGTGGTCCGCGGTGGGCGCTGAAGAAGCTGGACCGGGAGCTTCTCCTGGAAGCCTCGATCGTGCAGGCCTGGGTGTCACCACCGGACAGGCCTGCTGACACCAACGACGAGGCCGAGTGGTTCCGGGAGGCCATGTCCGAGATCTGTGACGTGGCTATGCCCCGAGTCCAGCCAGGACGGGCTTGGCGCCAGGTGTACTGGTGGTCGCCGCAGCTGACAGCGTTGCGCGAAGCGTGCGTTGCGGCACGACGCCGGTACACCAGGCACCGCAGGCTCCGTATCCGACCTCCGGATACGGAAGCCATTCAGGCGGAGCTATACGAGGGGTACAGAGCGGCGAAGACCGCCCTCCAAGAGGAGATCCTGCGGGCCAGAGGACTGGCCCGCAAGGAGTCGCTGGAGACTCTGAACAGGGACCCATGGGGACGGCCCTACAAGGCCGTCCGGGAGAAACTCCGCCCATGGGCTCCTCCGCTGACTCAGAGTCTCCGGCCCCAACTCGTGGAGGGCGTGGTGAGCGCTCTGTTCCCTTCGCGAGGGGAACATAGTCCCCCACCCATGGCTCCGCCTACTGCGGTGCCCGATGCGGACCACACCACTGACGACGACGACGGTATTCCAGAAGTGACCGAGGCAGAGATGAGGGTGGCGGTACGAAGGCTTAATGCCAAGAATACCGCCCCAGGACCCGACGGCTTGCCTGGCAAAGCATGGGTCCTGGCCTCAGAGGCTCTCGGGCCTCGACTCAGGGGGCTCCTTAGCGCATGCTTGGAGAGGGGCCAGTTCCCACTTCGTTGGAAGACGGGGAAACTGGTCCTCATTAAGAAGCCTGGGCGCCCAGCGGACTCTCCGTCCGCTTACCGGCCCATCGTGCTACTCGACGAGGTGGGCAAGCTCTTTGAAAGAGTGATTGCAGACCGCCTCGTCGGGTGGCTGGTGCGGGAGGGGCCGGACTTGTCGGACGGCCAGTACGGCTTCCGCAAGGGGCGCTCTACGGTGGACGCCATCATGCGCGTGCGAGCCCTCACGACGGGGGATGCAGTGGCCCGGGGTGGGGTCGTCTTGGCGGTGTCTCTAGACATCGCCAATGCCTTCAACACCCTGCCCTGGAGTTGCATTAGGGAGGCACTCCGGTACCACCGGATGCCGACCTACCTCTGTCGCGTGGTCGAGGCCTATCTGACGGATAGGGCCGTCATCTACCCCGGTCACGAAGGGGAATGGAACCGGCGAGAGATGTCGTGCGGTGTCCCACAGGGATCGGTCCTGGGGCCGCATCTGTGGGACATCGGTTACGACTGGGTGCTGCGCGCCGACCTCCCTAGCGGCGTCAGCGTAGTTTGCTACGCTGACGACACGCTGGTCCTTGCGCAGGGGAGGTCGTACGAGGCGGCGGCCGAAATTATGACACGCGGGGTTGCGACAATCGTCGATAGGATCCGGCAATTGGGACTCGAGGTGGCATTGCACAAGTCCGAGGTCATGGGTTTTCATGGTCCTCGGAACGCGCCACCTGCGGGTTCCCAACTCACGGTAGGAGGGGTTCACATCGGCGTCGAGTCGACAATGAAGTACCTGGGACTTGTCCTCGACAGCCGGTGGAACTTCGTTGAGCATTTCCGACGTTTGGCTCCCAGACTGGAGCGGGCTGGGGCTGCATTAAAGCGGCTCCTGCCCAATCTGGGGGGTCCAAACGCCTCCTGCCGGAGGCTCTACACGGGGATCGTGCGGTCCATGGCCCTCTACGGGGCACCGGTGTGGGCGCCCTCACTGAGGCTGCGCCCAGCGCGCCGGTTGTTTGCGGCCCAGAGGGTCATGGCCATCCGGTTAATTCGGGGATACCGCACGGTCTCTTGCGAGGCGGCGAGCCTCCTTGCCGGAGTGCCGCCATGGGATCTGGAGGCAAAGGTCCTCGCGCACATGTGGGAGTGGCGCGAGGAGGCGAAACGCCGGGGCGAAACTCCGCTGCCGCGACAAATCGCGGCACGGCGGACAGAGCTCCGGTGTTATCTCATGACGACATGGCGGGTACGATTGTCGCAACCCAGTGCTGGGCACGCCACAATTGCGGCGGTAAGTCCCCTCTTTGAGGAGTGGATAGAGAGGCGTCACGGCGTCCTCACCTTCCGCCTGACGCAGGTTCTCACCGGGCATGGGTGCTTCGGTGGGTTCCTGTTCAGGATAAAGCGGGAGGATACGTCCGGGTGTTTCCATTGCGAGGATCGTCTGGAGGACACGGTGGAGCATACGGTGGAGGTGTGCCCTGCTTGGGCGGAGCACCGCCGTGTCCTCGTGGAGGCGATCGGCGGCGGCGACCTCTCGCGTCCGGCCCTGGTGCGAGCCATGGTACGGAGCGAGAGGGAATGGGAAGCCGTCACCTCCTTCTGCGAAGCAGTAATGCTCGCGAAGGAGGAGGCGGGGCGCGTGAGGGAGTGGCAGTCTCTGCGCCCTCACGTCCCTAGCCGCCGCAGGAGGAGACGCCCCGGGCGTCGGGAGTCAATAGCGGACTCCCGGCCACCGTAGGCGCGAGCTTGCGGGTGGCGAGCAATGGGTAGCTCGCCGCCCGGTAAGGACCAAGCTCGGGTCGACGGCGCGCAGTGTTCCACGCGCGCCTCAAAGAGATGTCAGCAGCAGTGTAGGGGTCTACTAGGACCGATGCCTGCCGGGGTCGCGTGATTGTTCGAAAGAGATACCGTGACCCTGGCACATGGGCAACTGATGGAACACGGGTGGGTTTTAGTCAGTAAAAGTCTGACACGCCCTCCCGCTCCGCCCAGAGCGGGAGAAGTCATTTGATGATTTCCCATCCTGAAAAAAAAAAAAAAAAAAAAAGCCCCGATTCATCCATAGGATGCAGACTCTCCAGAACCGTTTTCTCCGTCAAGCCACAGGCTCGCCTTGGTTTGTTCGGAATATCAATCTTCATTTAGATATGAAACTCCCGACTATCCATCAATTCATAAAACGCGCTTCGAAGCGTTTCTTCGATAGGGCCGTAGCCCACCGCAACCCTCTGGTTGTGGCGGCAGCTACTTACACCCCCTCCCGTATTAGCAAAGTCCGCCGCTCGCGGCACGTTCTTACCGATCCTGATGATCCCACTACTCTCCTCCAGGAGAGTCGAAAAGAGACCAGTATAGCTAGACCAGCACACAAACACAAACCGTACCAACCTCGCCGCCGAGGTCCGTCGTCGCGACCCCGACTTAACAGTCCCTCCCGACCCTTGCAAGAGCCAGCCCGCGATGCTGCGCCGTTAGCTTTAAATTTGTCCCAAAATAATTAACCCAGATCCAGCCAGTCCCTTGCTGCCCCCCCTACCAGTGATTGCCTAAGCCGAGGTTCGTACCCCCCTCGGGGTAACCCTTAGAGCTTTCGCTTTAGTTTTTAAGTATAATAAGCCCCGGCTGGAGGCCTAAAAAGGTAACTTTTTAGAACTCGCCGGGCCACAATCCGTTTAAGTAGTAACAATCTTTTCAGGATTAACTACGAGATGCCCCACAAAAAAAAAAAACAATAAAATTCATTGATATTCACTCTTTCATTGGGATCAGTTGGAGTTGTTTTATTCACGACAATTAGAGTGCCTTTCGCTATTCCTCAACTCTATTAGAAAACACAACGTCTAAAGGCAGCAGCGTTCTCTATTAATTTTACTACCACACTGCGATCGCCAACCCGCCTGCCAAGCGAGTCGATTATGGCAAACCTCCCAAAAATTGGGGTGAGGCTTATGTGCAATAGACGTCTTTTGGCTAAAATGATTAAAAGACACACAAACAACAGAAGGTTTCAATAAAACACACGTGGACGTTCGAGAAACGAATAACTTACTTTTAATATCATGCAATGCAACCCATACACTAAACATACGTGTAACGTATGTTTAGTGTTCGTTTTTTAAACTAACATACTAATTTGACAAGTGTAATGTCAATGTCAAACTCCTACACTAAAAAAAAAAGACGGGAAATGTCATAGACTCACGATTAAAAAACGAGGTACAGGTAGATTTACGATTTCGACCACTGTATCAAAATAACAAATTGGTAACTTTATGCAACAGAACTGTTATCAATCATTTTTAGGGTTCCGTTGCCAAATGGCAAAAATCGGAACCCTTATAGATTCGTCATGTCTGTCTGTCTGTCTGTCTGTCTGTCCGTCCGTATGTCACAGCCACTTTTTTCCGAAACTATAAGAGCTATGCTGTTGAAACTTGGTAAGTAGATGTATTCTGTGAACCGCATTAAGATTTTCACACTAAAATAGAAAAAAAACAATAAATTTTGGGGTTCCCCATACATAGAACTAAAACTCAAAAATGTTTTTTTTCATCAAACCCATATGTGTGGGGTATCTATGAATAGGTCTTCAAAAATGGTAATGAGGTTTCTATAATCATTTTTTTCCAAACTGAATAGTTTGCGCGAGAGACACTTCCAAAGTGGTAAAATGTGTGTCCCCCCCCCCGTAACTTCTAAAATAAGAGAATCATAAAACTAAAAAAAATATATGATGTACATTACCATGTAAACTACCAACGAAAATTGGTTTGAACGAGATCGAGTGAGTAGTTTTTTTTTAAAACGTCATAAATCGTAAACCGCAATTTACCTTACATTCAATCAACTGAAATATAAAATTTAAAAAAAAAATATATATTTTTAAACCGAGAATACCTACAGATTTGTACGGAACCCTTGGTGCGCGAGTCCGACTCGCACTTGGCCGGTTTTTTTAATATCACCAACTGGTTTCGCTAGGTATCTTGTAATGTTTTCCTTACAACGCTTTGTTGGCCAAGTTGACGGCCCTTTATGTGTGACTGACTCTGAAATGGCCAAAATCAGGAATTTGAATTTTGATAACATAAAAAATTAGTCACTAATTACTCGATATAAGCGTTTCTAGATCGCCGAACTGATCTTCGCTAGGTGCCCTACTTTTTGAGATATACCTAAATGTAGCCAAGCTTATAACTTTTGAATCCGTGACCAACAGATTCTGATATTTGGCGACGAAAATTTGGCAGAAAATAGGTCTTCGCTAGGTGTCCTAGCTTTTGAGATCCAAATGGGCCAAACTGGGGTAGGCTCTCTCCACACTATCCACACTAATATTATAAATGCAAAAGTAACTCTGTCTGTCTCGCTTTCCTGCTAAAACTACTGAACCGATTTAAATGTGGTACACAGATAGTTTAGAGCCTGAGAAAGGACATAGGCTACTTTTTAATCCGTCACTTTGTCTGCGTCCGCGATAACCGACATTTACGCAGTCGCGGGCAGAAGCTAGTCCTTTATAACTTTTAAATCAGTGACCGAATATTTCTGATATTTGGCGACAAGTTTTTACAAATTCTAATTCCTGATAGTGGCCATGTCAGTGTGAGGCACACAAGTATTTTGTGAAAGTATTTACTTTTTAACACGCTTTTATTAGCTTCACCTGTATTTTTGTAACCGACTCCTTTGGACTCGATTTTGACCCACCTCGAAAGGTCAATTTCATTTAAACTTGGTAGACTTATCGAGGACCGATGACAATGCAATAATTTCATAAATTTTTGACATCATCCTTACCATGGTTACCAGGACAGCAAAAAAACTGCCTATGACAACTACGCCAACATACGTAACAAAATTCAAAACTACGCTGACATACGTCACAAAATTCTAAACACCCTGACAAATTGAGAAATCAGTAAGTCAAGATTTTTTTTGGCACGTTATGACCACATTAAAAATTTATTGAGAAAGATGGCACGTAGAGGTCGTCATGCCTTGACAGATGATCTACATGATTAGTAATAAAACAAAGCATTTCACCACTCTCACAATATTTAATTTAACAGAAAATTACAGCACATTTTCTTCTATACTTATTTATTACAATAAACAGGATATTCAGATTAGAGAAATGAACATCGTGAGGTTTTGTATATCATGTAACAAATATCTACATAGGCTATTAATTGGTCTTGTTAGAGTAAAACATTAATATTTCTCTATATATAAGTAACAGAATGCCTCCGTGCCTCAGAAAGCACGTTAGGCCGTTGGTCGCGGCTGTCTTTCGTAGATCTTAGACAGTCGTTACGGGTCGTCAAAAGCCCGAAAGTCTGACAACCAGTCTTATCAAGGGGTATCGTATTACGCAGTAACTGGGTTGTGGAAGTTAGATAGGCAGTCGCTCCATGTAAAATACTGGTACTCAGCTGCATCCGGTTAGACTGGAAGCCAACCCCGACATAGATGGGTAAAGGCTACGCAGATGATGATATATAAGTAACTCTTTTGCCAGCGGTTTTTCCCGCGTGGAGGTCGGGAATTTTCCCGCGGGAACGTACTACCGGCATAAAAAGTATAGCCTATGTCCTTTCTCAGGCTCTAAACTATCTGTGTACCAAATTTCATTTAAATCGGTTCATTAGTTGTAGCAGGAAAGCGAGACAGACAGACAGACAGACCGACAGAGAGACAGAGTTACTTTTGCATTTATAATATTAGTATGGATAGCTGACTTGAAACACATTGTCCTGTCGAACAACGCCAACTGCGGGGTCCAATTATGAATCTAAACCATTCAAAAAATTATCAAAATCGGTCCAGCCTTTTACGAGTTCGGTGTCAAACACATATGGGTGAATTATTTAAACAACATGTAACATAATTAACGCAAGACCTCATACAACCCAGTTAGAGTATTGAGTTAAAAGTATAATATAATGAACAAACCTTTTTTTTAAAAGCTTACTGTTTTTACTTTATGCATTTTTTAAGTCTTACTGCCTTGAGATAAGAAATAATTTTGTTTAGTTCAATCAGTAGTAGGTATGGCAAATTACATATCGCCGGGTTAAAGGCAAAACCGACTATCTGCGATTTTTTGAGTTTTTCATTTTAATATACCATTAGGTAAAGAATCAAATGGCGAATCGAATGGTATATTAGCCTCTAAGTCCCTGAGATACCACATTTGGTATAGACACAATGGTTTTTAATTGTGTCTGTAATTAGCGGCATTCAACGGGTTAAAGTGAAAAACTCAAAAAATCGCAGATAGTCGGTTTTGCCTTTAACCCGGCGATATTTATTTTTCCAAATTACCCATATTTAAGTTAGTGAAATTGATAAGTAAATAATATTCAGTTTCACTAATTAGTAGTCAATAAGGAACAAAATACTTTCATGCCTTGCGATTATTCTGTTACACCTTGTATAATGATCTATATTTTTAATAATAAATTTCTTTATTTCAAGAACTTTACAACACTTACAACATATATTATAATTACAACTTACTGATTTCATAAAAATATGATTCATGACCGCAACAAATATGGCTTTAAATATAATAGTTAAAATCAATTTTATTTACTTTACGTCGATTTAATTTCATTGATTGGCTATTTCATGAACAGGGATCATATTTTGTTTAACATACAATGCAATAAACGTAAGTTTTTCTAAAATAGTCTAGCATAGGCTTGAGAGTCAAAGTTCCAAATAAAAATTAAAAAAATAGTATTTTGACTAAAAGTTACAAAAGTACTTACCTAGGTATGATTAAACTAGCTAGGCTATGTAAATGGAAATAGCTCTCTTTTTTCAATGTGCTAATAAAATGTATTCTTACTTACTACCGTGTCGGATGCCATCAAAGTAATGCTTCTAGTAGGTATTTAATCGTATTCAGTAAATTGACAGTTCAAGGGCAAAATTTGACAAAATAAAGATAATGTGCCACCGCATTTTGTAAGAATGAATGAAATTGAATGAACTTAAATACAAACTTTTAAATTTAATAACTTGTCTTAAAAATACGATATATACTATATCGATATTTATATCGTCTATTGTTGCCAGAAGAAATAAAATGACTAAAGTAAAAAAAAAACTTTTATATTTAGTTTTGTTTTTATTAGAAGAAAATAATTGTACATTAAAAAATATCAATTATTCTTATATGCCAAATCTTGAAAACGATTTTCTAAAGTTTTATTTAAATTAAACCATTTTTATCATTCGTTCTTTACGCGAAATCGTTCACCACAACACTATTAGTTTTAGTATGGTATCATTATTTTTCTTTGAACTGTCAAGTTACTGATTACGATTAAAAGTCCAAGTATAACATAACATCACGCCTTGTTGCCCCGAAGGGTTGGGCAGAGGTGTACCTATAGTACACCCACATTTCGCCTGTTATGTATAAGGCCCATGTAATAGGGGGCGAGCCTATTGCCATCAATCGGGCACAAATCCAGACTCCGGGCTGCTACTGAGAAATTCCAGATGGAAAAACCCAATAACACTTTGCCCGACCTGGGAATCGAACCCAGGACCTCATGCTCAGCAGTAGCGCTTGCTACCACGAGACCAGCGAGGCAGGCAAAACCTTGTATCAATACGTTATTAAAAAAAAAAAACATGCAATCTGACATTCAAAAATAGACCCTTATCGCTATCACCTTAGAAGCTATTGTGACTTAAACTGTTTTTTGGTTTTCACAATGTCTATCTGAAGACATTTTTTTTGTAAATTTCTCCTATATCTTTCATTAATACAATATTTCAGACTATTTCTATGGGTTTATCATCATCAACGTGAATACGAAGATGTTGTTTCAAGTGTGAACCTTGAGTAAAACATCTTTTACAATGTTCACATTTGAAAGGTTTTTCACCAGTGTGTTTTCTAAAGTGCATGTCTAAAGACCGTTTATGAGGGTAACTACGTTGACATATGAAACATTTGTAAGGTTTTTCACCGGTATGTTTCCGAAGATGTTTGGTTAAAGATGTTTTTTGAGCAAAACTACGCTGACAAATGAGACAACTGTGAGGTTTTTCACCGGTGTGTATGCGATAATGTTGCTTGAAATTATATAATCGATTAAAACCTTGGTGACATATGTCACATTTGTATGGTTTTTCACCAGTGTGTAAAAGACTATGCGATGTCAATTGACATTTTTGATTAAAACTTCTCTGGCAAACTTCACATTCGTAAGGTTTATCACCAGCGTGTCTACGAATATGTTTAGTTAAATTACTCTTTTCACTAAAACTACGTTGACATTCGTCACATTTATAAGGTTTTTCACCAGTGTGTATGCGAACATGTTTATCCAAATCAAATTTTGAGTCAAAACCACGCTGACAAAATTGACATTTAAAAGGTTTTTCACCGTGTACAGGGAAATGTTTTCTTAAAATACCCCTTTCACTAAAACATTCTTGACATATTTCACATTTGTAAACCTTTCCTTTAGCGCCTAATTTTTGACGCCTACTTACCTGTTCATTCTCAATACGTATATTATTCAATATTCTAGTTTTTAAATCATTTTTATTACAAAAACTAGTATCTATAGCGGAATGAATGTAATCTAATAAATTAGTTTTCATTTCTGTGACATTCTCATTACTTTTGTGTGTACCACTGTCATTTTGTACTGTTGGTTTTGATATAGTGTTCGGCTTTTTGAGTTTAGTAACTGATTTAGACGTACGAATTTTAGTCGGCCGGACAGTTTTCGAGTCCAATGGTCCCGTTTTCTTTTGCTTGGTTGTTGATGTAACGTCCGTTAGCTTTGCTTTCTTTGATACGGGAGCTCCTGTAAATAATTTTAAGTTAAATCAAAATAAGAATGTTTAAAATTTGCTTCGACATCACTGACATTGATAATAGCAAAACAACTGTACAGAGGGGTAATTGCTAACAGTAAGAATTCCTTTCGAGTGGGTTGAGCTGCACGATTAGTGACAAATGCGTGCACTGACTGGACAGGTCCACTCAATCCGTGTGGTTCTTTCTTCAAAAGACCATTTCTAACCTGCCAGGGTTGCGAGATTTGTTCGAAAGAGTTACCGTGGCCCTGGCATATGGGCAACTGAAGGAACACGGGTGGGTTTAAGTCAGTAAAAATCTGACACGCCCTTCCGCTCCATCCTAGAACGGGAGACGTCATTTGATGATTTCCCATCCACAAAAAAGACCATTTTAAACAGCTATCTACATGATCTTCACATGATGTGACTAAAGATTATGTCTGGACTTTAAAAGAGACTGTGACCTCTGAGTTTGTTTCGGTCTTTCTTCTCAGAGTAGTCAGATAGAAAACGCCGACCTCATCTAGTTTAAAAAAATATATATGATTGATGTGTAAAAGTGTTCGTACAAACCTACATACAGAAATGAAATCCATTTATAATTTAATTTTGATAGTTTAACCACATCATTGTATTATTTACGTTGTTGGGCATACAATGCATTAGCAGTATCATTCAAAATGGTTCAGAATCTGATTTATGTGTTAGGCAATTAAAGTGCAGGTCCGCTAAATCTGTGTGGTTCAATCTTCAAAAGACCATTTCAGACACCAATCTATATGGTCTTCAAATGATCTGACCAAGATTATCATCAGCAGCCTATAATGTTCCCAGTGTTGGGACACAGGCCTCCTCTCGGTGAGAGGGAGCGGGCCATAATCCACCACGCAGGCCCAGTGCGGGTTGGTAGATGTCACATGTCTTCGAATTATTGGTTATAAGACATGCCGGTTTCCTCACGATGTTTTGACCAAGATTATGTCTAGACTTTAAAAGAGACTTTATTTTGGCTTTGCTTCTCAAATAGTCAGATAGGAAACGCCGACTTCATCTGGTTTTAAGAATTTTAATGACGTGTAAAAGTGTTTGTACCAACCTATTTACAGAATTAAATCATTCATAAGAAAGGTAAGGAAACCTGGACGGTCCAGGGTTTCTCTCCTCTCCAACTTCTTTAAAATAATAATGTCCATTTTTTTTGTTCTTAAATCACTCTTATTGCAGAAACTAATATCTTTAGCTGAATTTATAAAGTCGACTAAATTAGTGTTACGTAGATCGTAAAGTCTAGAAACGTCACGCTAATTCCATCTAAGGATGGGGCAGTGTTCGAAACTAGCAGAAACGACACGCTAACGCCATCTGTTATCAAGTAGCAAGTACTAAACGAAATGGTACGTAGACGCCACGGAATAAAGAAAACTAGAGGAAGTGCCCCTCACATATCGCGCGCGTGTCAACATTAAGCGCAGATGCGCAACATTTAGCTTATTCGCCGTCAGATACTTGTCGCGATTGGATGTCTCAGAAATACGCGAAATATTAGAAATTATGCCTTGTGATTTTGACCTGCAAAAACGAAAGCAGAAAAAAAATGTATCTTGTACAGGTGTATCGTATCATTGGTAAGTACTAAACTTTGTTAATTTTTAATATAATTGATTTTAATTACAATACCACATGTTATGACTTCAATGCAAACTATAAACAACCTTATATTCATTGACACAAAGTCTAAATGCACTTGGTCGTCATCTGGAAAATCACAAACTAAATTCTAGTAACTTCGACGCTACTCGATTAGGGATGGGACACATCCGTAAAGTACGTCGGTATCGATAGTTTTGTCTGATTTTAGTAAGGAATCAATAGCTCACATAGCTGGTTATATAATAAGACAGTTGATAACATAAGTGCATTGATATTTGCATTAGTGCTTTAGTAACAGAAAAACAAATAAATAATTACATAGATTTATTATAAGTAAGGCTAGAGGGGGTTATTATGCCCATCAGAATCTGTGATTAAGTTATGTCAGACATCCGAAATATTTTTATAAGACGGTACGGACAGACGGACGGTAATAATGCACCAGTTTATTGGGTCATCAATATTCCAAAACATAAGCTATAACCAATTAGGGGATTGTCTTAATGAAAGCTATCACGGCAAAATATATTAATATTGGACTATCAAAATGGCAAATATTAAATAAATATGTATTATTTCGAGGTCAGTAAATATTTTTAGCACCATCTGTTATCGTTTCATTTATCGTTAGCTTCTGTCAGCAGCTTCGCCCGCGTACTTGATTTTATGAAAATAATATTACCCCCCTACATACAAACATACAAATACCTCTTTAACATTGATATTTTAATGATAATTAACCGTTTCCGTTATTAAGCATTTGTATGATGTTAACAAATTACTACATTGCTCACCCGAATAAATTACGTAACATCAATATTAATATATCGATATATGTCTACATCTCTAACTTTTTTTTTGTACTCACCACAAGAGATTACAAGTGCATATGAATATGACATCTATTTCAAAGGTGCTAGCGTTCTGAATAGAATGAATTGGTTACAGCGCCATCTAGCGTTGAGTTGCTGAACTCGTTGTAAACTTGTCTATTTAAAGTTTTTAGACGAAAAACGTCTTTATTGTTTGTGTCATGTCAAATAATAACAACTTTCATTCGTTGCAATAAGACACAATTTTTGAAAGCAATAAGAAGACGATTTATAAAAGTTGCGTTTGTAATTTGTAGCCAATCATATCACTGTTTTTTATGTGTGTAATGGAGAATTTGATATGTAAATGTGTGAGTTTGGCGACACTGGTTCTCGTGCTTAGCCAGTGTAGGGGCACTTCTCTGTATTCTTTGTTCTGTGGTAGACGCTACCGCCATCTATTGTCGAATAGTGGGATTAAACAGTAAACAGTTGTTTGTTGAAGTTCCTGGAAGCTTCTACGCTACTTGTGAACTGTGGCATAGTGTCGAATGTTCACGAATGTTCTGCTCGGGATATAAATAGCGGATTGTCGGGCCGAAGAGCAGTTCGGATTGGCTCGTTGGCCAAGCAGGTGCTATCACTCACGCACCTGCCCATCCTGCGCGGACCGCACCTAGTGCTCATCAGTGCACCAGTTTTTAACCACTTCCGCACGTGTCGATCCAGGGACCAGCCGGCGCCTGGGGCGACACGAGCGGAGGCTCGCTGCCCGGCGGCTCGCCGCCGCAGCGGTCGCGGGAGGCCTACGCCCCCGTGATGCCTAAGCCCGGCAAGCGCGGCTCATTGGGCCGCGATGCCGGGACAACGGAGGAGGAAGAGGAGCGTCCGGCGTTGGACCGGGCGACGTCGCTGCCGAACATCGGCGCCGCGTCGTCCGGTGCGCCGCTGGCCGCACCGAGAAGAGGAGGGGGGGAAGACCCCCGAAGAGGAAGAGGAGGAGGGGCAACGAGCGCCGCTGCGACTGCGGGCCCGTCGACGACGCTGGCGCCTGCGCGCGCTGCGCCTACACCGTCGTCGGGCCGGCACCACGCTGTGGCCGTCCGCCCCGCGGCGTTTCGCCCGGTGCCTGTCCAGGCCCCGGGTCCCGCCGCCGGTTCGGGCCGCGACCCAGCGCGCACCGCAGCGCCGCCCGCGCGCGTGCCCGCTCCCGTGCGCCCCGCTGCGCCGAGTGGGCGCTCCGCCGCGCCGCCCGTGCGCCCCGCTGCGCCGGCCGCGCGGACCGCGCCTACTGGGCGCTCCGCCGCGTCGCCCACGCACCCTGCGCCCACGGCGCACCATGCGCCTACGGCGCACCCAGCCGCGCCTGCTGCGCACTCCGGCGCGACCCACGCGCAGTCCACGCACGGTGTGCGCGCCACCGCGCCATCCGTGCACCCAGCCACGACCTCCGCGCGCCCCCGCGCGCCACCCGCGCGCCCCGCTGCGCCGCCGCCGCGATTCACTTCGCCGCCGGCGCGCAGCGGCGCCCCACCAGCACCGACACCGATGCCGTCTCGTGCTGGCCCAGCTCCTCGCACCTCCGCGTTGGACCCCAGCCTCTTGCCAGCGGGACCAAGCGCGTTGAGGGAGCAGGAGCGCCCGGCCAGCACGGGGCCACATGGCCGCCCGGTGCGAACGGTGCCAAACGCACCGGACTCGCCCGCACCCCCGCGAGCCTCCGCCTATGACTCGCCCGCGATGCTGTCGGCGTGCTCGTCCCATGCGGGATCGAGCATGTCGCTGGCGTCAGCGGGCTCGGCCGCCTCCGGTCGCGATGACGTGTCGTATGATACGACACCGCGATCCGGACAGCGGCCCTACGAGGGAGAAGCGGAGGCCGATGCGGCCACCCCGGCCTTCTCGCCGACGCCATCGCTGGGGTTCGGCTACGAGTTTCAGCTCGACCCGAAGCCCCAGCGACACCGGAGGAGACGAAGCTCGGGTGACCAACCGGAGGACGCGAAGAGGTACTGCCTCGACCCGCCGCGGCCACAGCGCGACAGCGCGCCGCGGGGCCGGGACACGCCCGCCTCGCCCACCTTTGCCGACGCGGCGCGCCTCACGCCTTCTCCGACGGCGTCCACCCGAGGCGGAGCAACTGGGCCCAGCGCCGCAGCGCGGCCCCCTGCCACCACTGCCACCACACCTGCTGACGCCACTGCTGCCCCTGGTGCCGCGGCGTCGACGGCTCCAGCAGGTAAGAAGAAAAAGCTACGCTACCCTCCGCTGGTAGTAGAGAAGTTGCCGAACTGGGCAACACATTTCCGGACCATCGCCGCCAAGCTGGGCCGGCCTCCTAATGCTCGGCCTTACGGATACCAGCCGGAGTACGTGTGCCATATTAAGGGCGCACAAGGAAGACCCGGCTGTGTATTCCATGCCATTTTAAAGAAAACCCCGGACGTCCGGGCCATATTCGACACCTCCGTGTTTATGTTTATGCGGGGGGTGAAGATCGAGGCCTGGCGCGGGAAGCGTGGGCCCGCTCAGTGCCACCGGTGCCAGCAGTTTAGACACAGCTCGCACCAGTGTCACCGTCCGCTCGCCTGTGTGCGATGCGGGGGCGAGCACACGGCCAGAGATTGCCCACGCCCGCGGGAGGAGCCGGCCACCTGTGTTAACTGTGGTGGCCCGCACCCCGCGTGCAACATAAAATGCCCCGCATACCAGGCCGAAATTCGGAACAGGCGGGCGGGGACCGCCGCCAGATCCGCCTCCACACGTCGGCCCTTGGCGGCCACCGAGAGACAAGTGGAGCCAGAAGGGCCACCGGGCGCGTCGCTTATGGCGGCGGCCAACGGGCCCACACCCAGGAATGCGCAGCCATCCTCCTCAAGGCGGAGGAAGAAGAGGCGCGGGGGAAAAGGGAAAGGCAAGAAGCCCAAACCCCCCGCGGCGACCACGACGACCACGACCACAACGACGACCGACATCGTACATGTCCCAAGGGTTGGCCCTGCCACTAGTGGGGCACAGGCCGTGGAGGTGGTGCCCACCACCAGCGCCGGCACAGCGCCGCGACCGGTCAAAGAGAAGAGGAAGAAGAAGACCACAACCCCTAAATACCCCGAGCCCCATCCGAGTCGCGGCGCTGCCGGCGTCAACGCCCACGCCGCACCGCCACCACACACTCGGACTCCTGGCACCACCAGGAGTGACTTCACGGCCTGTGCCATTCAGCTGTTGATGGACCTGATTAAGGCCATCAGGCAGGGCCAGAATGTAGAGACCGTCATCCTCGACGGTCTGGCCAAGCTACTCACCCTGTACCATGGCTAGGCCGTTGAGGGTGATTCACTGGAACGCCCGCGGCCTTCGGGACAAGGTCGCCCCCCTCCGCCACCTCCTGAGGGAACAAGACGTCGACGTGGCGTTAATAAGCGAGACGTTGTTGGGCCCCGGGGACAGGATCAGATTCCCGGGGTATCTCGTTTATCGACAGGACGAGCGGTCGGCGCACCAGAATTACCGTGGTCTGGCGGTACTGGTAAGGCGAAGAGTCGTCCACCAAGAGCTCCCCTCGCCGTCACTCGGCACGTTTTACGCGCTGGGTGTACAGCTGCACGTAGCCGGCGAGGACATAGATATGTACGCTTGTTATAAGCCGCCCGCGACCCACTTGGATACATCTGAGTTGCGGGCCCTTATATCCGGCTCTACGCGTCCTACTCTCCTCGCCGGTGACTTGAATTGCAAGCACCCGGCGTGGAACTCGTGCCGCACGAATACCGGGGGAAGACGGCTTCTAGCTGATGCCGAAGCCTTCGGTTACACAGTGTCCGGCCCAGAAACACCAACCCATTACCCGGACGCACAATCATATATGCCGGACGTGCTGGACATTGTGGTCCACCGAGGGCTACACTGCCAGATCACGCAGCACGTGATTGATAACGAGTTACAGTCGGACCATCACCCTGTACTCGTCGTCCTATCGGGTGTGCCGACCCGTCTGAAACCCCTGGCGCCACGTCGACGTATCGACTGGACCCAGTTTGCAGAGGAAGTAGAGACCACTGTGCCGACTCGGCCTATGACTACTTCCGCGGACGTTGACAGGGCGGCGTGTGACGTCACTGCTTGCATACAGAGCGCCTTGCAAGCGGCGACTACTGTACAGCCGCGTGAGACGGGGCTATTACCGCCTCTACCTCCGCGGCTGTCGAGGATGATCGCCGAGAAGAGGCGCCTACGCAAGCAGTGGCAACAGCTCCGCTGCCCCACTCTCAAGACGCAACTCAACCGTCTCGCGGAAAAGGTCAAGGCCGAGTTACAGGCCCAGACCGCCGCGGGCTGGGAGGATCGGATCGACGAAGCGACGGACAGCTGGCCGTCGATCCACAAGCTGTGCGGCCAGCTAACGAGTACCCCAGCCCCGGTGCGTCCCCTGCTGAACAGCGACGGGGCGCTCAAGTACGTAGCGGAGGACCGGGCGGAGGTCTTCGCCGAACACCTGGAGCGTCAGTTCCGCCCAAACCCGACTCACGACACAGACCATGTCGCAGCAGTCGAGAAACACCTGGGAGACTACTTCGCCTTGCCGATAGCTCCCGATGAAGAGCCGATCTTCTTCTCGCCTAACGCAGTACGACGCGCCATCCTGAGGACGAAGCCCAGGAAGGCCCCCGGTGCTGACGGTATCACCAATACAGTGCTGCGCCACCTGCCGTACCGTATGGTAGCGGCGCTGGCGCGCCTGTTCACGGCGATACTGCGCACCGGCTCCTTCCCTGAGTCATGGAAGGAAGGGCGCGTCATAATGCTGCCCAAGGCGGGAAAGAACGTGCTGAAGCCGGAGAGCTATCGGCCGATCACCCTGCTGCCGACAGTCTCCAAGGTGTTCGAAGCACTCCTGCTGCGACACCTCCTCCCACACGTGACGCCCCGGCCGGAACAATTCGGGTTTCGGGCGGAGCATAGCACGACGCTCCAGCTGTCGAGGGTACTGCACCACCTCGCAGCAGCAAGAAACAAGAAGGAATACTCGGTTGCAGTATTCCTCGACATGGAGAAGGCCTTCGACCGTGTGTGGCATGAGGGCCTCGTATACAAGATGGCCACCACCGACGCGCCCCGTCGCGTTGTTAAAGTGGTCTCTACTTTTCTCACCAACAGGACCTTCAGGGTGGTGGTTGATGGGGCGCTTTCCAGCGCCAGGCCGGTGCTCGCGGGCGTACCGCAGGGCAGCTGTGTCTCGCCGGCGTGTTACTCACGGTACACCGACGACATCCCCACCACTCCGGACGTGATGCTCGCGCTGTATGCGGACGACGCCGCGTACATCGCTACCTCGCTTAATGCGAAGTACGCGGCCGTCAAAATGCAGCGAGCGCTCGAGCTCCTTCCCGAGTGGCTCGCCAAATGGCGACTATCGGTGAACGTGGGTAAGACGCAGGCCATAATCACCGGCCACGTCCAGCACCCACCACCCTTGAAGCTGCAAGGAGCCGACATCGCGTGGTCGCCCCGGGTCAAGTACCTGGAGGTAACCATCGATCGTCGGCTCACCATGGGTCAGCACGTCCGCCAGGTCGCTGCCAAGGGGAGAGTCGCCCGCTATCTCCTCCGGCCCGTGCTCTCGTCCCGACTCCCGGCGCGCGTCAAGCTGGGCGTGTACAAAATGTACGTGCGCCCGGTACTGACGTACGCCGCCCCCGCTTGGTTCGCCCTCACGAGCGAGTCGAGCCGGAAGTTGCTCCGCACCCAACAACATCTGGCGTTGCGGACTATAGTGAACGCTCCTCGCTACGTGAGGAATGACATCATCCAGCGGGATATCGGGATCGAGAGCCTGGATGATCATGTGCGGCGCCTCGCGAAGGGGATGTTCGCGCGTGCCGACGCGTCTGATTGGCCGCACGTCAAGCAGATCGCGCCCTGGCATACGCGGCCCCCTGACGCGAGACCTCTGCCCCGCGACCTGGTCAGGGACGACTGACACCATGACCGGACTTGACTCCCGGGTAAGTCGCACCCAGGTTACACGCGGCTTACCTTGACAAACAGAACTCCACACTTATAACACACACTCGCTGCGTGGCGTGTTCTAAGTTAATATAGGCATGTCACGTAACGAAATCAGACACTCACCTCTCAACAGGCGCCAAGACACACACGCGTACGCGGACGGGCCCGCGTGTCGCGTTAACATGGGCGGTGTCACACAGTTCAATGCCGCCCATACGCACATACTGCCCCTTAGCTTAGACCGCTACCGGCTCGCTCTGGAAAACGGGATAAGCGGGGGCGCGCACTTTACTCTGTGGGAGCGTCGAGTCGGCATCTTGTCGCTGGTCGTCTCTCGCCGGGCCTCCCCCGGGTAACCGAGGGTCTCACCTGGCGGGGACAGACCGCCAAGATGTCGTGAAGAAAGCGGCGTTGATAGTAACTCAACGTCGCGGCGCGCCTACAGAGACACACATAGCAACCATTCACATGGACGCGTTATTTTTAACGCGTACAAAATCATCTATTGCCCAAGGGGCAACACAGTGAGGGGCCCGTTTTAGCGGGCCACCGTGAACCCTCCGCGGCCGGGGAGCTATGCTCCGGCGCCGCTCGCCGCGCCCCCTTACGGGGACGTAGCGAAGTCAACACGATGCAACACGATGAAGAGCAGTTCGATTACGGAAGCGATCGAATACTATTCCAGCGATACAGTACAAGCGAAACAAGTGATTCTGTTTGACGTTTTGATTAAGTATTGCGATATTTGTGTTTATTTAATTAAACTGTTTTGTGTGTTTCGGTAATATTGGTTTAAATTAATTTATCCCGAACCCCAGCTCGTAACATTAGTTTTCACTTCATGAATATAAATGTGAATAAGACGAAGGTCATGTTGTTTGAAAGAGAAGAGAACGTATCGGTGTGTGATGTGAAAATAGATGATAAGAGTGTAGAGCAAGTAAGTGTGTTCGTATATTTGGGGAGTTTGTTTACAAGGGATGGAAAAATTGTTAAACATGTAGAAAGAAGAGTAAATGCGGGTAATAAAGTAATTGGTGTTCTACATGCGATTGTGACCAACCCGTTGATGACGAAAAAAAGTATGCTTAGATGGTTTGGTCGTGTTGAGAGGATGAATTAAGGGCGGCTAACAAAAGATATTTACAAGGCAGATGTGACTGGTCACGCCAGAAGGGGACACCCTAGGGGAACATATAGTGACCTTATTAGTGATGTCCTTCAGAAGGCTCAGGTTCGTAGTACTGGTAACCGGCGTGTGTGTATGACCAGATTTATGAACTTAAACGAGGCAAAAGGAGTGTGTAGAGATCGTAGTAGGTGGCGTTCTGTAGTTTCTGCCCACCCTCATGGGAAAAAGGCGTGAGTTTATGTATGTATGTATATAATAGATTTGGACGTACGAATTTTAGTCGGCTGGGAGGTAGTCGTGTCTGATGGCCCAGGTTTCTTTTGCTTGGCTGTAGATGTATCGTCCAATAGTTTAGATTTCTTTGCGACGCACAGTGGAACGAATGTATGGGAGCGGTTGGACGTAGACATGTCCGAAAAATAAGAGTAAAATTATGACAAACTAATGATGCCATCTTATTCGATTACTTAATGCCTTCATAAATTGTGGTGATGAATTTCTTCATAACTCCCATATTTCGGGAGTAATTTGAGAAAATGTGAAATTTTACTATGAAAATGAGTGTATCGAGCTCTCTCCCTCCTGATTCCGGGCTTGTTTCAAGTAGCGGTCTCTAATATCGTAATGCTATTACTAAGAGCTATATTTAATACTAAGACACATAGTGCGCCAAATGTGCACTTTCTGGGATAAAAGGAAATGAAAATTTAAAAAAAAAAACGTTTTTTCCCCATTTGTATTTACTTTAAACCGCAGACAGACTTATTAAGAGGTCTATAAATATATTATATATATACAGAAATATATATTAACAAAAATATTCACAAGAACTGATGAGAGTATGACTTTTAAGTAAGTTGATAATAAATTACCTAGTTTCATTAAAAGTACAATAAATAATTAAGATGTAAGCTCTAATTTACTAAGTTACACATTTTAAAACAATAACATCATTTAATTATCTTCGTCATCATCATCATCATCAATTAATTCAAATTCAGAATCGATGTCCGCTAAATCATTTATGTTAACAAATTCGATATCACTTTTCTCAGAATCCGTAAGCTCATAAAATTCCTTAAAAGAAGATTTTTTTACAAACTTATTTCCTTTTGGACGGATACTTGTAACAAGTGGATCAGGAGACAGTAAAAGATTGTGCATAATATCTTCATTGCATGAGATACTGCTATGCTTTCGAGAATGCCCCTCTCCATATTTTCTAAAATCTTTATTTCTAGCCTCAGATGCCTCTTCGGATAGAAAACCAATGGGCACAATTGACATGTTCTGAACTATGTCTGGCCCATGCATTAAAATTTTATGAAGTGAAGAAGGCATATAATACCATGGGTATAACTCCACGTAAAGCTTAGCAGTATCAAAGCAGAACTCTCGGAATTTAGTTACGTTGATCTTCTCTCCTGATGAAATACACTGCAAGATCACACAGATTTTTCTTAAAAGCATAGCATCTATTCCGGTCAGTTCAGCAGATTTAGTGTAGTTTTCAAAAAATCTCCTTGCCGAGTTGCCATTGTTGGTGGATCCACTGCCTTGTTTCACAACATCGAGAAGTAAGCCCGTTTCTCTTCTTACAGCCTCTTGAACTCTTTTCTTCCTGTCATCAACTTGCCTTTTTGCTATATCACCCCTTACTTGCCATGATTTTATGTCTAATTTGTAGGAAATGTGTAATAAGCATTCCATTGAGCGAATCCAAGCGTGAAGGGTGCTTAAGCTATATTTATACATGTCCTCGTTTGCGTGTTTATCTTTGATTAACTCTAAATTATTCATTTCTTTAGGACAAGCCTTGCATATGTCACACACTGAAGCTGCTGTATTGGATATAATGGAATGAATTTTACCATCAATCATTGTCAACAGCAGTTGGTGTTTGACACTAATTCCATCAGTGATGGTGGATGGAGTTAAGGCTTCAATCTCTGCTTCGATTTCAGCCATCTCTCTCTGCACATTTTCTTTGGTTTCCTTTATAAACTTAAACAATATTGGCCGGCAAAATGAAGTGGAAGATGGTCGCTCGTTTTCCCAAATTGTTACACCTTTTGAGACGAGCCGCAGTGGTACAAGACTAATCATAAAATTACTAGCAAGATCGATTTGCTCATCTTCACTCGTCCTTTGATGATAAATGCTTTGGCTAGATGATCCGTCAAAACCCCATTTGCTGGTCAATACGAGCTGTTGATTGGGATCAACAGGGGTTTCTAACGACCTAATAAGTCTTCTTGAGGTTAAATCCATCAAGGCTTGTAATTTGATTTTTGCAGAGCTCTCTGTAACTGTGAGATCTTCTTTGGCCGGATAGCACTTAATTTTTTCTTTAACCAACATGTAGTAACTCGGGTATTGAAGAGCTCCTTCTTGAGTGTTGAAATCCCGAAGAGTGTTATAGCGCCATTTCGATAAGTTCATCGATACATAAAGAGCCAATGCCTTCAAAGGGGATATTTCCCGTACCTGAATTGATTTACCTTCAATGAAGGCTTTGATTTTTGAGGCCTCTTCTGGATTCTCCGTCAAGTATTTCATAACATAAGCTGTATCGCTTTGTCCTGCCTTTTGAAGCGCCCTTTCGGCCGAAAACATAATTTCAGCGCTGCTACTGCTGCATGAAAGACTATCTTCAGTGCGTCTTCTTTTTTGCCGGTTACTAAGGTCCTCAAAAGATTTACGAGGACTAGGATGTGTACAAGTTGAAGCATCAGATTTAGCAGGAGAAATTATGGGCTCGATGACGTCACTTATATTTTCTGTAGAAGGTTCCATATTTTCATTCTGGAATTCCGGCCATTGAATTGCAGCCTGTAGCCAAATCTCATGTTTCTTCCGAAACTTATCTGTGCTTCTTCCAGACTGTGTCCATTTTGCATAAATGCGGTAGCAAAATCGACGACACCAGTCTTTTAAACTTGTTTCAGCACTTTCACATAACTGAACACAACTGTTATCTTTTAAAACACTGAACAAATAGTTAAAGTCGCGTAAATCTTTATGTGCGCGTGCGCATAAAGCAACGTGAATATCAAGATTTGTATTAAAATTTGGAAAATACATTGCGAGATTAGCTTGGATACAACGAGGTGTAAATCAACACTGATTTTAAAGTTACTAATAGTGACCTATTTATATAAAATCCAGGTATCCCAGGTATCCTTTGTTAAATATTGCAAGGTAATTAGTTATTGTGATAATTAGTAAATGATGCATGCTAAATTAGTGTATTAAGAGCCATTTAGTAATTAAATAATAGCAATGTTCTTATCAGTAATCATTAGTGCATCAGTTTTATATGTAAACCTTAAGTCCCTAATTATATATCCTAATTAGCTTATATCTTCTCTAATTGGCTGCTCAGAAATGTTATTGTAATAAGGTAAACCTTTAGAAAAACGGTTTTAATCAACAAAATAAACAAAAAATAAAAAAATTGTGTTATAAAATAAACATCACTCTTTATCCCAGAAAGTGCACATTTGGCGCACTATGTGTCTTAGTATTAAATATAGCTCTTAGTATTAGCATTATGATATTAGAGACCGCTACTTGAAACAAGCCCGGAATCAGGAGGGAGAGAGCTCGATACACTCATTTTCATAGTAAAATTTCACATTTTCTCAAATTACTCCCGAAATATGGGAGTTATGAAGAAATTCATCACCACAAGTTATGAAGGCATTAAGTAATCGAATAAGATGGCATCATTAGTTTGGCATAATTTTACTCTTTTTTTTCGGACATGTCTACGTCCAACCGCTCCCATACATTCGTTCCACTGTGCGACGGGAGCCTCTGTAATTATAAAAATAAAACTTTGAGATAATCGCAAATCGGAAATCGCAATAAGAATGTAGGAATTAGCTTAGACATCACTGACATCCATACTAATATATCCATACTAATATTATAAATGGGAAAGTGTGTATGTCTGTTTGTCCGTCATTCACGCCAAAACGGAGCAACGAATTGACGGATTTTTTAAGTGAAGATAGTTGAAGGGATGGAGAGTGACATAAGCTACTTTTTGTCTCTTTCTAACCCCCCACTTCCCTAAAATGGGGGTGGAACGCGCTAATTTCAGGAACTAATGGTTCGAATTGAAAATTATTTTTGAGTCGAGTAGCCTATTTATTGAGGAAGGCTATAGGCTATATAACATCACGCTACAATAAAAAGGAGCGGAGCAGAAACAAAAAAAATGGACGAAATCTGGCAGTCTGAGATGCGACGGGAAGGGTCAGGGGAGCAAATATTTGACGCGGACGAAGTCGCGGGCAGAAGCTAGTTGGTGAATAAATTTGGGGGGTTGCCACAATCGCCACGCTTGGGAGGCAGGTTAACGATCGCAGTATGATGGTAAAATGCGTAGAAAACGCTGCTGCCCATACTCTAGTAAGTTCCTTACTCGCCTCTTACGACACCCGTGGGAAGAAATGAGGATGAAAATAATACTTACGTTTCATGATCTTGACTTTTTGTGTCTCCTTAGATACTTCTGTTATTTTATTTTCTTCTTTCACTTCTACCACTTCAGTTTTGAATTCCCTTAAAGGTACATCATCTTCAGAATCAGATTCAGAATGGTGTCTGGGTATATGTGACACACCTGCAAAGGTTCTTAAATCCTCCGGTCCTAGCCCTAAGAAGAAAACCAATCATATAGAGAACTCTTCAGTAATATTCTTGTGGAACGTAGTATTCTGGGTGTAAAAACTAGTGTTGCAAAGGACTAGAGACTTCGAGTCTTAATTTTAAAGACTCGACTCAATTATGCAAGACTCAGTGTGCTCAAACGCTCGTAGTTTAGAGTCAAGTACTCGAGTCTTAAAAAGGACTCGAGTCTTAAAATGAACTCGAGTTGAAAAACTCGAAACATGAAGATGAGACTTGTAGCTGATAAGCTACAAGTGTCAAATGATGATTCGAAAAGACTCGAATAGAAGGTGATAAGTTCAAATTAGTGGTTATGATACAAAAAAAACTGACGTTATTCGAGTTTTTAGCTAAAAATTTCATCTTCATGCTCCGAGTTATTTTTTATGACTCGAGTTCATTTTAAGACTCGAGTCCTTTTTAAGAATGACTCGGGCTTGGCTTGACTCTTAGACTCCGAGCCTTTTGAGCACACTGAGTCTTGCATAATTGAGTCGACTCTCTAAAATTAAGACTCGAAGACTCGAGTCCTTTGCAACACTAGTGAAAACACAAGACAAAATTCGGAACACCTCAAACCTCACGTTCCAAACCTGTACAACAGACGTAGGCAAAGAGGCTGCCAAGCTCAAATGGGATTGGGCGGGTCACATTAGTCGTATGCCAGATGACCGCTGGGCAAAGGTCGGCATTAAATGGGTGCCTGAAGATGGGCGCTATGGTTCGACATCCAGTTTTACTGGATGTAGCTGAAAACTGGTATTATACATGGAGCGACTGCCTATCTCGCTCCCATAGTACAGGCTCTGCCTAGTTTGGGATCAGATAACGGTGTGCTGGTTGTCCAAAGATACTATTATACACCGTGACATTTTATTCGTCTTACAACGGCAGCCCACTTCATGTAACCAATGACTACTACACATCCATAAGAAAGAAATGAACATTTAAATAAGTAAAAAATAAAAATATTATTCATTATGTTGCCGCTTGAAGTGGTTAAAATTTGATATTTTTGTCTGATTGAAAATGAAGATGGAATGATGGCCAACTCTTGCACTGGGTAGGTATATTCTGTACCATACGATACGTAAACATAAAAAAGTACAAGTCTTAGCGAACCCGGAGTTTTACTGTAATCCTCAGAATATCGATTAATTCAATAAAAACACGATGACACAAAAAAGGGATCTTAACACACTGTGGGGCGACGCCACTGCTGTCAGCCCAGAAAGCGGTGGTGAAACGACCTAGATTGCGGTTTGAGGTGGCGCGGGACATGAGGTCCTGGAAGAAATTGGGGGAAGAAAAAAATACCCTGTAGAAAACAAGAGGGGTGTTATAAGTTTAACCGCTAAGTGAGTCTGTCTGTGGTACCGTAGCTCTTAAACGGGTGAACCGATTTGGATGCGGTTTTCTTTAATTTAAATGTTGCCGCCTTTCTAGCGGTGGTTCTCACTTTTTTTTTTATCAAAATAAACTCAACGGTTTCAACACAACAGTCCTTTGATCTAAATATTACCTACAACTTCTTTTTAAACATATAAGGGTCTGTTTACACAGACCGGCTGGGAGAGGAGAGCAGATTTTTATCACGTTGAAAACAGAATTTTTAGTAATTGTTGTAAGGTTTATTTTTGCATGTGCGCTGATTTTGTCATTAAGAATGCTTGAACGCGCTTGGTGTGAAATAATAAGAGGAGCTGACCGGCTCCGATCGCGTACTTTTTTCGCTCGCGCAGCCGATCGGCTCCGATTGCGTGCTCTCTCTCGCTCAGTCGCTCGCGCAGCCGATTGAATATTTTAAAATATCTAATATTTTTCCAAATATTTTTTGCCCATATTTGTCTTCAGTCGCGCTTTCGTTTGTTTTGTTCTGCTTCAAAAAATCTTGCTAACAAATATATTTCTTCATCGGAGCTATCTAAACCCATGTTCCGCAAAGCGCACGTTACTACCGAAAACAACTCTTGAAATGCGTGGAATACTGTTACTGCCTTTATAGTGTATTCACCCGGCTCCGAGCGCATCCGACCGGCTGCGAGCGCATCCGCTTTCAGATCGCTTCCAGCCGGCCTATGTGAAATAGTAGGCGGCTCCGCTCCGACCAACTCCAAGCGTATACGATCCGGTCTGTGTGAAAAGAAAAATGCGCGCCGATGTTCTCCGAGCCGGTCTGTATGAACGGACCCTAAGTCAGTGGCGGTACCTTCATATAAGCCCAAAAGCCCGGCCATGCCTTACTAAAATGCTCGATAGAGAATCAATATCAAACCCGAACTATTTAAAAGTTCGCGCGCTTAATTCTTATCAAAATAACACAAAGTATCTACCTATGCCACACCACTACACTACACATCGCGATTGTTCGCGCGCAGAGTTTCGCATTTGCGGCATCTACATATAGCTATCTCGCTTACACGTACCGGCTTTTGCCGGGCTTTCAAATAGTATCTCTGTCACTTTCGCACTTATAGCGATGTGCCGTATAACGAGTTAGAACCTTGTGCGTCTACAAATCGATCAGTACGGAAGATTTAAGCCGTGCATGCGTATGAAGTTGCACGCGTATGATGCGTGACCTTGTCACCTTGCCAAGTCTGCTGTGTTGCCGTTTTAGCGACGTTGTGAGAACTTGGAGATTTTTAACGAGTTTGGAGACTTTTTTTAAGATTTAGCAGCAATAAAAACTAGTGACTTTTTAAAATAACAAAATTAAATATTCAAGCAATATCTTAAAAATAAAAAAATTGCGACATCTAGCTAGATTTTTCATATACCTGGCAACTTTTTTGCCTAAATGACAACACTGCAACTCTGCGTAGTAGTTCCCGACACCCGAGTGCAACTCACTTCAGTTCAAATATCTTTGGATCAAATATCTCAAATATCAATCAATATATCAAATAATCAAATATCTAATATCTTCGGATCAATATATCAAATATCTTCAGTTCAAATATCTTTGGATAACCAACACACCGTTATCTGATCCCAAACTAGGCAGAGCCTGTACTATGGCAGCCAGACAATTGATAAATGTACTTATATATTTCTAAATACATACACATTATAGATAAATTACACCCAGACACAGAACAAATGATTGTGCTTATTACACAAAGATTTGTCCTGGGTGGGAATCGAACTCACGACCTCCGTCTTAGCAGTCAGGGTCACTAACCACTAGGCTAACAGGCCAGTGTTTTAATTGATTAAAAAACGTACCATCACTTTCACGTTCAATCTTTATTTCGATGTTACATCGCTGCTCAGTCTCCGTTGGCAGTTCTATTTCTACAGATTCGCTGTCAGTTTGCTCACCACCAACTATGCTTATGATCTGTACAGGGGTTTTAACGAAACCACCAACAAATTCTGAGACTCCTGGGATTGTTAGCGATTTCAGCTGTAAAAAAAGAATAATATTTAACATAACGTAATGTATTTTTTTTTGTGGGTGGGAAATCATGAAATGACGTCTCCAGCTCTGGGCGGAGCGAACTCAGAGGTCACAGTCTCTTTTAAAGTCCAGGCATAATTTTAGTCACATCATGTGAAGATAATGAAGATAGCTGTTTAAAATGGTATTTTTTTTTTGTGGATGGGAAATCATCAAATGACGTCTCCCGCTCTAGGGTGGAGCGGAAGGGCGTGTCAGACTTTTACTGACTAAAACCCACCCGTGTTCCTTTAGTTGCTCATATGCCAGGGCCACGGTATCTTTAGAACCAATCTAACGTAGGTTATAGGTAGAACGGGCTGGTGTCCGCAACTCCACGTCTGAGCGCGTATTTTGCAAAAAAACTAACGTAATGTCTTGCTTGTGATGGTCTATGCTGGTACCTAAAGTACACACACATTTAGCCGGCTGTGTTAAAGTTCCAAGTAATAGGGGACCAGTGTATTGTCATGAGCCGGGCACAAATCCAGACTTCAGGCTCCTGGAATGGATGGAAAAACCCAGTTACACTGCCTTTTTTTTTCAGGATGGGAAATCACCAAATGACTTCTCCCGCTCTGGGCGGAGCGGGAGGGCTTGTCCGACTTTTACTGACTAAAACCCATCCGTGTTCCATCAGTTGCCCATGTGCCAGGGTCACGGTATCTCTTTCGAACAATCACGCGACCCGGCAGAAATACACTGCCTGACCTAGGCATCGCATACAGGGCCCAATGCACTAGCGCTTGTAGAATAAGAGATATCGTCTATTAGTCGTCATCTCAGTAGTCACCCCCTTTGTATCCATATCATAACGATTATAGATATACCAATAAGTAAATGATAACCTATGATACTTAGACAGTCGTTACAGGTCATCAGAAGCCCGAAAGTCTAACAACCAGTCTTACCAAGGGGTATCGTATTATGTCAACATGTCCGTGGCAAGTCCACGTCTGAGCGCGTATTTTGCGTACGGGTGGGAAATCGGAGTGTATCCCATCCACCCCGGTCGTCCCGCCCCGTTGACGGGGCAGTTGGGAAAAATATTTGCATCGACCCCGGTTGAGCCGACCCGTCGTTTAACGGGGTGGATGGTACAGATCTAGTCGCATCTACCCCGGTGTGTTTTTAATGAAGTGGACAGCACAGACTGAGTAGCATACGCCCCGGTAGTGTTTAAAGAGATTTTTAATTTTCTTACACATTTTGTATGTCAGCTAGAAAACGCTTTACGTCTTTGAAGTACCAGGTAGCCATAACTCCGTAGGAGCCCATCTAACCCGTTGTATCAGCTAGAACACGCCTTATGCCTTCGAAGAACCAGGTTATCATAACTGGGTAGGAGCTTGCTAAAAATAGGAATGTCAGCTAGAAAACGCTTTATGCCTTCAAAGTACGAGGTTGTCAAACTTGGTAGGTTTATTACAACGTTTATTGATTCTGAGGCGGTACGAAGTTCGCTGGATTAGCTAGTTATTTGTATAAAAATAAATATGAAGTGTAATTTTATAATATTTAATATTCTCGTAAATGTTATATTACTATTTTTATTGAATTTTTATTACATTTTTTTTATTAACAATGGATTTTAAGCTCCTGCCAAGTTATGTTAACCTGGTACTTCGAAGGCATATAGCGTTTTCTAGCTGACACTCCTATGTTTAGCAAGCTCCTACCCAGTTATGACAACCTGGTACTTCGAAGGCATAAGGCGTGTTCTAGCTGACACAACGGGTTAGATGAGCTCCACAGAGTAATGCTACCTGGTACTTCAAAGTCATACAGCGTTTTCTAGCTGACATACAAAATGTGTAAGAAAAAGAAAACTCTCTTTAAACACTACCGGGGCGTATGCTACTCAATCTGTGCTGTCCGCTTCATTAAAAACACACCGGGGTAGATGCGACTAAATCTGTGCCATCCACCCCGTTAAACGACCGGGTGGTCACTACCGGGGTCGATGCAACAATTTTTCCCAACCACCCCGTTAACGGGACGGGACGACCAGGGTGGATGGAATGCACTCGGAAATCGGTTATGCGAACCACCCCAGCTCCTCGAGAAAGGCCAGCAACGCCTTGATGTTACTGACTATATCATGTAGGGTACTTGGGTTACCGAAGTACTCTTAGCCTGACTGATGGGGTGGATTCAGTATATCATACTAAGATGACCAGTACAAAAAAATATTTCAGGACCGTTATGGGAATCCAATAAACCCGATTTGTTTTATTTCCTCACACGCAATGTATCTCGGATCAATTCGGAAAGCCGCCTTTGTGCAATCGCCGACGATGAGTTCGATGAACTCTGTATTTAGACGGGAAGTGAACAGCTGATTTTACGCGTCGTTCGTTAGAGTATTTCAACATCCATTGCTGCTTTTTTGATTTTAGCCGTATTGTTTACATAAATGGAGTGCTGCTATCAGAGAATGTAATTTTACATTGAAATAAAATTGAAAACGCTGAAAAAACGTTAAAAAAAATCCTGAGAAAAATTCTGGTGGAATATGATTCAAAATAAGGAGCTGAATGCACTCTGTCAGTTTGTGGAGGGCTGTCCCTTACACCCAGTATGTGACAATCGACGAGCAATTGATCTACTTAAACTTAGTAGCACATGCGTTGCTGTCTCGTCATCCTCAATGCAAGGCCCTGCACAGAGGACTGTCTGTTACTCCGCTACTAGCCATAGCTTAATAGAGATAGCCATACTTTTAGTACCTATCACCAGGATGGCTGATACACTATTTAGTGGATGTAGGGCCCTCCTATGGTGATAACAAAATGAAAAACAGGGACGCCAATGCCTCCCTGTTTACATCCCCGTTCTACGTTGATGTCTCTAGATCAACGTACAAAACCCATGAATTCACTACATGTTTCTGAAATTCCCTACATTTAAATATTTTGCCGGTTACCAACAAAAAATTATATTTTCTTTTTCTGTGGTAACCAATGAAAGCCAACATAGCTAACCTTTTGAAGAGGGTCTATGCTTCCAGCGGGTCTATAATCACGAACTGAATTAATGGTGTCAGTTTACTCGTTGATGATCCAGCCACCCTGTATAGTGGACTTGTAACTAGAGATCGGATATTTAGATGCCTATTCACATAAAGTTGAAATGTTGGCTAATATGAAATGCGCGTTTTTACCGTGTTTTGTGTGTTGTTTTAACTAACACATACCACCCTACACACATATGTATTTGCATCAGGGGTTAAAACGTTAATTTTAAATAAATATGATGATCTAAGAAACCCGACTTTAATAAAAAATACGAAGCCGCTTCTGTGCTTTCACAGCTAAATAGTAACATTAGGTAAATATGCATCCGAATATCCGATCACTGCTTATAACTGTGTAGCCATCAACAACTACTAGAAATCAAAAGAATTTCTATCAATATGGCCTTCCAACTAAAGCCTAGGACGTTCATATTCTTAGCTTCTAACGTTTCATTAGTGCCCATGTAGTTGTATGTGAAATACGTGTAAAAGTATTTTGATTTCATTTGACTAAAATTCTTAATCATGAAGAAAACCTCACCTCATATGCTCTCACCATCTTAGCAAACCGCTGGACAGCTTCCAGACATTTCTTCTGCAATGCATAGCATTGCTTCAACTTGGAGTAGCAGAAGAAACAAGCAACCATTGATGTACAGTCTTCGGTCACAAACTGCAACAATAAAAATTAAAATGATCTTGTTTATCTTTATTTTCATTCTGATCCAGCCTGTCCCTTGCTTCCCCCCTCTACCAGCGACGCCCTAAGCCAAGGTCCGTACCCCACAGGCTTGCTCTAGTTTAAATTTTATAAACAAACTTAGCGTTTTAAAGTATCTAAAAACTTTAACTTGGATTTCCTAAAAGCAGCATAATTTGAATTGTACCGGTAATGATACCGACCAACGATATTCTAGACGGTTTGTGTCTAGAATTTAATGTTTTATAACACATATTTTATAAAACATTACCTTGTGTTGTCATCTGACATTATGCTGAACTGTGGCCTTTTTGGGATCATAATAATTGTTTTCTGTTCTAAATAGACAAGTTCCTTTTCTTTTGCTGTATAGTCATTTCTTTCTAATATATCTGATTTTCGACTTGAGGTACGTCGCCGGTCACTAGTTTATGAATTAAATCGTTCAAGTAATCACAGGTAAGTGTTGTATTTGTTGCCTTTTAAATTAACTAAACGAAAAAAACAAAACTGTTTTGGTTGTTGTCATAAATCATTTTATTTCGACTTTCTTTACTTACCGGAATATCAGTAAGCTTTTCATATATCTCTTGCAGATTTTTGTCGGCAACCACAAACATTCGAACACCGTGAATTAAACACATCCTGCACATTGGTAGCTTTGCCATCTTTAGATGTAAAAAAACACTGCGAGTAGAAAAACTGGCCCTAAAATGTTTGATGTCAACTTCTTCATGTAATTTTTTAAACGATCATTATATTATGAATTAAACTGTTCACAGACTCAGACGTATAGACGTATACCACAAAATACATAAATGTCCGAAAAAATCACACGAGCATCTTAAAAAATGGAAAAAGTAATTGGCATTTTGTTGCTTGTTACAATTTTACAATTGACATGACATGACAGTGACAGTGATTGATTTGGGATTTCGATGACAGTGACGTTTGGTTTTTAATTCAGCACAATGTTGCTCGTGGAGTTATGAAACCGGGTCTTTTTACAAACGGCAGAATACTTTGAGAAATATTAGTTTTAATTTGGGAAAAACAAACAATACAATTTGTGTTACAATAAAATATGGTATGACAAATGTACTTTCCACAACGTTTCCACAGATTACTTGTGTATGTATACATACATTATTAATTAGGTTTGGAAGTACAATTACACTTACAGCTTGGCGAAAAAGAGTCTGACGCGGTGACAATTGAAGGGATTTATTTGATAGTTAATTAGTAGAAATGAGGCGTATATACTAGATCAGATACGAGGATTATGTATTTAACGAGACTAGGCTGCATCTACTCCAACTTTTAAAATAGATAGGTACGCAAAGAGTAAGCATCTATAAAGTATGCGTATTTCATGGACTAGGTCGACTAGGTGGAACAGGTATTTGGATCTAGTAGGTATTTGTACGGACTTGGACTAGGTGCACCTAATACAAAATTTACCTAGTACGATCCATCTCTATTAATTAGAAATAAGTGAAATACAACGGATTCTGGCGGGAACTTTAAAAAAGAGCGGTCGAAAATTTTCGTCAATTTTCATTTTTTATTAAATATTGTCTAGTTTCTTGATAGTAGTTAATAAAAAACAATTGCGCTAGGTGTACAAACCTAAAATATGGTGGGAAATGAAGGGGGCGGGGATAACCCGCCCACTTCACATAAACGTCCTCGGCCTGAGGCCGGAGACGCAGGGACTGGGATGGACTGTGGTGATGGCGGCGGCGGTGAGCTATATGACTATTCACCTTATTTAAAACCAGACTATAAAAGACTATATCCAGAAAATGCCACTTATGTAGACTTTAAAGTGTTCATTGAAGCTTCAAATAATAAGGATAGAATAGGCAATAAGAGCCCTATCTATCTCAATCATATATTTTCCAGCGAAATAAAAGGGGTGACGGCTATACAACGAATAAACGCAAATAAAATAGCAGTAATATTTAAACAGTATAATACGGCCAATAATTTTATTAACAACAGCGCTTTTCTTAATAAATATGGCTTGAAAGCATTTATTCCGGCTGCGCAAATAGAAAAAACAGGTATAATTAGATTTGTACCAGCAAACATTTCGAACAAAGAACTATACACCAAACTATCATCAATTTATGAAATAATAGCTGTAAGAAGATTCACAAAAAAGGTAGGACAGGAGCGAGTACCACTACAAACAGTTAGCATTACTTTTCTATCGAATATTCTTCCAGACAATGTACAATATGATTTGTTTTCATACAGAGTTTTTGAGTATGTACCCCCATTACAGCAATGTTTCTGTTGCTTTAAATTTAACGACTCGGCTAGAATATGCAATGGCAAACAAAGATGTTCCATTTGTGGAGGTGAACATTTATATAAAGAATGTGATAGACCAACAGAGATCTGCTGTTGCAATTGCAGCGGGCCTCATATTGCAATTTCTAGATTATGTCCAATTAAGTTGAATAAAATTTTAGAAAAGAAAAATAAGATTACCTATGCAAGTGCTACATTGACGAAACAACACATGAGTGATAATACTGAATTTCCACCTTTGCTACCTCCAAAAATGAAACCAACTGACACTGTAAATAAGTCTGTAAATAAGTCTGTACATACATCTGTAAATAAGTCTACATCTGTAAATAATACTGTACATAGTGTAAATAAATCCAAAGATGTCCCGAAAGTAGACATCAAAGCCCAAATAGTTGCCAACAAAGATGTACTTATGGCCCTGGTACAGACGTTGGTAGAACTGGGTAATAAGGGAGATAATACGCCTACCACCGTAAATAGTATTAAAGAAACCCTACTTAAAAATCTCAAGTAATGGATCCAAGTCACACACTGTCTAAGCTACGTATTGCTCAATATAACATTCAAAGTGCTAATAGTAAAAAACCCTTATTGATTCAATTCTTACAAAAACAAAATATTGACATTTGCTTACTTAACGAAACATGGTTTAAAGATAATAGTTTTAGAATACCTGGATATAATATTTATAGTAAAAATTCCAAAAATACTCATAATGGTGTAGCAATACTGATTAAACCATATTTAAAGTACAAAGTTTTAAACACTAGATTTTATGAAGACATTCAAACTGTTGCTCTGTCCTTATCTACTGTACATGGTAGCTTGACTATTCTTTGTGTATACTGTCCTCCTACTAGTGGACATATACGGATCAATAGATTACATAATATTATTAATGATCTTCCTAAGCCCATATTTGTCAGTGGTGACTTCAATGCACACCACATTGCATTTGGTTGTCTATCCACTAAAGGCAGAGGTCATGATTTATTTAATATCATCGATGACTTGGATTTATGTATTTTAAATGATGGTAGTTTTACAACTGTTAACAACCCGCGACGGAATCCATCTGCAATTGATGTTAGCTTTACTAGTGCTAACCTCGCAGCAATATGCGAGTGGTCTGTACATGATGATGCCATGGGCAGCTATCACTACCCAACAATAACAGAGATTTCACTGCATATAGATAAATATCATATTAATCCCCCCGTTGATAGGTTTATATATAAAAAAGCAGATTGGGAAAAGTATAAAACTATTTCTAAAACAATATTCAATGATTTAGTCCTAAAACTGTATGACCCTATTTCAACCTATAATAATTTTTGTTCTCGATTGGATACTTTAAAAGATATGACAATTCCTAAACTTAATAAACCAAATAATTTTAAAAGCAGACTTCCAGCTCCATGGTGGAATGACATTTGTGAAAAAAGTGTAATGTGTTGTTTAGATGATCTCCCCTATTGTACTATTAAAAAATTTAGATGAATCAGCACAAAAAATGTTTCTTAATATTCTTAATTTACTTTGGCATTGTAAATGTATTCCACAATCATGGAAAACACAATGTGTCATTCCGATACTCAAACCAGATAAACCTTCAGAGCTTGCCAGCTCTTATAGACCAATATCACTGTCTTCATGTCTAGGTAAATTATTTGAAAACATGATTAAAAATCGTTTGGATTGGTATATGGAATCTAACGGTTTCATTCCACATGTACAATATGGATTTCGTCGAGGGCGAAGTTGTGCAGACAGCTTCACTTCCTTAGTTTCAGACCTGAAACATGCAAAGGATAAAAAGTTACACACTGTTTGTGTATTCCTAGATGTTCAAGGTGCTTTTGACAGTCTGGATCCAGCTATACTTGTAGAAGTTATGTCTAGGTTAGGTGTGCCTGGCCAACTATGTAAATGGATATATAATTTTCTGACTAATAGAACACTCTATGTAAGACATAATAACACATTGCATGGACCAAAATGTGCATCTAGGGGTACAATACAGGGTGCTACACTATCTCCTTTGTTATACAATATTTACACAAGTGAAATCTGTAAATTTGTTAATAGTAATGTAGATATTCTGCAGTTTGCTGATGATATTGTTTTGTACAGTAGTAATTATAATGTAGAAATTGCAATTGACAATATTAACAGAGCCTTGTCCCAACTATTTCACTATTACAATGATGTGCTACATTTAAAAATTAATCCCTCCAAAAGCAGTGTTATGATATTTGGAAATGAGAATACAAATTCAAAAGTAGTTTCTAACGGAGAATCTATAAATCCAGTAAATTCAAAGAAATTTTTAGGCATAGTAATAGATAGGAAATTAACCTTTGAGGAACATATTAAATACATATCAAAGAATGCTCTAAAAGGTTTAAATGTAATTAAATGTCTCGCAGGTGTCTCATGGGGAGCAGACCCGAAAATATTATCAATTTTGTATAAAAGTATAGTTAGAAGTCATTTTGATTATAGTTCACTAGTGTATATAAATAGTACTCATGTAAATAAACTAGATCTATTGCAGAACAGGGCTTTAAGAACAATTTCTGGTGCAATGTGCTCTACTCCCATAAGGGCCATGGAAGTGGAGACTAAAACTATGCCTTTAATTTTGAGACGCATTCTACTTGCAGAGAGATTCTGTCTTAAATTAATTGCTGCAAATAACAGGAAAGTAATAAACAAAATTGTACCTTCTGTAAGTAGAACTCTTGGGCCTCTAACAACAGGAGAGGATCTCTTGAATGGTAAATCCCCAACATTGTCCAAAATATTGCTGGAAACAGAAAACAGTTTTATTGGTATTAGAAAACAGTGCCCATGGCCATGTTACTCCTTCTCTTATCAGTGTATTTCGCATCCCGTTAAAGAATTACAAAATCCCATTAATAATAATTCAGATATGTTACAGTTTTTGGCAGATAATAAGAATTATCACGTTATTTACACTGATGGCAGTAAGGGGAGTGATTATGTACGTGCTGCTATATATGATCCACATGCTAAATTCTCCCAAAGCTTTGTTCTGTACAATTCATGTACTATATTCACTGCAGAGGCATATGCAGTTTATCAGGCATTATTATATATTCGCCAAATTAACAATTGTAAATACTTCTTGATTGTTTCTGATTCACTGAGTTTTATAAAAGCCCTAACTAACCTTACAGTTTCGTTTAAGTCAAATTATATTCTGTATTTCATCAAAGAAATAATTCATCAATATTACCTTAAGCACATAAAAATTGTATTCCTGTGGGTACCTTCTCACCGAGGCATCTCTGGCAATGAAGTAGTTGATAAAACCGCTTATGAAGGCAATAATGCTATTGATGTTAGAAATGCAATGGACATTCCTATGACTGACTTCCTGCAATGCATTAATGAAAATATATGTAAGTTATGGTTAGAAATGTGGAAGAAAGACCAAGACATCAAAGGAAAGTGGTATGGAAGTATTCAAGAAAGTTTACCTGTTAGACCCTGGTACAATAGATTGAAGGAAGCCAGCCGAGACTTTATCACTACGATAAATAGATTGCGCTTTGGCCATAATACTGCTCCATCACACCTTGCTCGACTAGGCATTATTACAAGCAATACATGCCCACATTGTGAATCCCAAGAAGGAACCATTGAACATCTTATTTTTGACTGTCAAAACTTCTTGCTTGACAGATTAGTGTTGGCTAGTGAACTTAGTGAAGTGAACAAGTGCGATTCTTTATCCCGCCCGCCGCCACTTGAAGAGTTATTAAAAGACAAAAATACGTACAAACCGATATATAAATACATTAAAAATACTATTAAAACAATTTAAAAATGAAGTGAAGAAGTGATAGTGCAGTGTTCGATAATAAAATAAGATTTGACCTAAAGGTCCAGTTACCAGGTCATAAAATTCCAAAAAAAAAAAAAGTGAAATACAACTGGGACCAGAAAAAAAAGCGCGGGAATCATCGAATTTGGCGGGCGTGATTTTTCTTTCGTTTTCTTTTAAATAATAAAAAACGTTTGCGATTGGAGATAAGTTGTGTAGATTTATGTAAATATTCATTAGATTAGTTAATTTAATTGTTTGTAGATATAATTCTTCATATATAGGGTAAGTTTTTTATATTTTATTTTTTCTGGCCAGTGGCCACAATGGACAACGAACCACCTGATCCGGGGGGCACAGTCCCTTCGGTCGGGCTTAATATTACTATTCTAGAATCCAGTATGGATACCGACTCGTCCATAACCAGATCGGAGCGGAAAAGGACTAGAGCTCCACGTAAAGTATGCAAAAATTGCAATAAAAGAAGGCGAAATAATCATTCACACGCTTTATCTGAAATAAATAAAGGAACTCATTGTCACTGCGATAATGAATCAGTCACATTCAGTCAAAGTTCAATTGTAGTTCAGCAAGAATCCACTCCACGCTCTGTGGATGGACCCCAGACTGAAAACCTCATTAAGTCTGATCTTCCCCAGGTGCCACAGGTTACTAGGGCTTTGTACGAAGCCACAGACCTGTCGCCATACGTTGTACACATCCAAAAAAATTCTGATACTCAAAACTCGGCCCTAACATTACACCCAATAACTTTAGGACATTTTCTTAAAAAACGCAGTTTGTAGTCGGGGTGGGTCAGGTCCAGTTAAAGAGCTTTGTTACACGATAAAACTTTTATTAGAAAAGATCGTACAAGCGCACCATTTGCTTTCTTAAACTACTCTCTCTTATATTACATGTTTTTCCTGATTGGTTCTTACAATATTCAAATATGATTCAAACTGACCAATCACTGATCAGTAAGCCTTGTCCTTGAAGTGACCGTGGCTACCATTGGTTAGAGCGACCACAGACAAACTGTAGTGTCTATGGGCGCGTTCGGAAACGCGATACTTAGCCTGGCGAATACCGCTGAGGCGGAATACCTTTGCCTCTGCGACCAGAGACTATACGAGCATCCGCTATACACTCCCCCTCGGGTTCATGAAAGCGTCCTCGCTCAGGAACCCGCTCAAGAACGTCAAAAAACAGGCTGAATATGACAAGGGCGGCCTCGGTTACGCTTTGGCATAATCGGAAGAGGAGGCGCGCCATCTCTATTAACAAACCTCGTGAGTTGGGACGCGTGGAACCTACCTAAGACATTGTCGGGAGCATTCAGTTGACAAACTAAATAACTGGTAGGACTAGCTTTTTTAAGGATTGTGTAAGGACCATCCCTTTTTGGCACAAACTTAGCCGACAATCCTTTACCAGCATTACTCAATACGTGTGACTTTACTAAAACCTGATCACCTACATCAAATTCTTCAGGTTTGCGACTCTTGTCAGCATAGTCTACGTCTGTCCTGTTCTTTCTCTACCTTATCCCTAATAGAAACTAAAGAGTCTACAAACTTCTTAAGGTAAGGTGTGATTTGTGGAACAAAATTATCTTTTTGTAAGACAGCCCTAATATCAAAATGAACGTCAATGGGAGAACGGAGATCTCTAGCGAAGGTCAGAAAAGCTGGTGAAACACCTGTTGTATGACACATAGCTGAATTCATTGAGAAACGAACCGATGGTAAATGTTTCGGCCAAGAAGAATGTTCAGTGTAAACCAACTGTGCTAGCTGTACCTTAAGATCTCTATTTTTCCGTTCGGCCGGGTTTGCCTCCGGATGATATAAAGGTAACAAATCCTGTTTAATTCCCAAAATAAACATGCACTGTTGCATAACGGCTGAGACTAATTGTACCCCATGTCCGAGACAATACGGCGCGGCAAGCCATACCTGAGAAAGTACTCCTCGATTAGTGTACGGGCACAGGCTTCTGAAGTGGCATCAACAAGAGCAAAAAGCTCGACCCACCGAGTAGCTGTGTCCTCGACTAATAAAACGTATTTCTCCCCCTGCTCTCCAGGAGGGAGCGGACCAAACAAGTCGATCGCCAAGACCTCTCCCCTTTGATGTAAAACTGGGGTCTGTAAAAGGCCCGAAGGCTTCAAGTTTGACGACTTGTAGCGCTGGCACGTCACGCAAGACTTAATAAAGTCGGCGACAAACCGTCTCATTCCAGGGAAGAAAAACCGCTGTGATAGCTTGTGTAAGGTCCTATCAGTACCTTGATGCCCAGCAATAGGAGTGTCATGGCATTCCTTCAAAATGTCGAGTCGTAAACTCATGGGAACTACAAGCTGTGGCTCCTCAACATCGACATCAGGATTGTACCTGTAAAGAACTCCTTGCTGCATAAAGTAACCTCGCTCAGACCAGCGTTTTTCTTCTAACGCGTCATTACTTTCAAGACCACTGATTATTTTCTTTAATTCTGGATCATCTAATTGAGCATGTCGCAGATCAGTGGGAGTTCTAGAGGGTAAGTCAACAATGACTGAACAAATACCACACTGATCTTTATTGTCTTCTTCGCAGGTAGGACGACTTAACGTATCGGCGACAACGTTGGCTCTGCCTGGAGTGTATTCGAACTGAATATTGAACTCCTGTAACTTCAGTGCCCACCGAACTAATCTACCAGACGGCGACTTCAAACTCAACAACCATTTCAGAGGCTGATGGTCACTACCTATTATAACTTGTTGACCTTCAATATAACCTCTGAACCGATCAACTGACCACACTACTGCAAGAGCTTCCCTCTCGGTAGTGCTGTAATTACGCTCGGCAGGGTTTAAAAGGCGGCTTGCATACTCAATAGGCCTTTCATCCTTTCCCTCACCTTGCAGCAGTACTGCACCGAGAGCGTAACTACTCGCATCTGTACGCAAGACAAATGGTTTCGAGTAATCAGCTTGAACAAGTATGGGCGCAGACGTTAAACGTTTTTTCAACTCCTGAAACGCCTGATTTTGCTCAGGGCCCCATACCCAAGTCTGATTCTTCTTCAAAAGACGTGTTAAAGGTTCAGCAACCTCTGAAAAGTTCAAAATAAACTTTCTAAACCACGAACAGGTCTGGAGAAAAGTTTTGAGATGCCGTGGAGTGCTCGGTGCCTTCATGTCCGCCACAGCGCGAACTTTGTCATGATCAGGCGAAACCCCATCCTGAGTAATGACATGGCCCAAATATTTCACTTCTTCGCGAGCGAAAACACACTTATCACGGTTGGCGCGTAAGTTAAACATACGCAACCTCTCAAAAACTGCACGTAAATCAGCCACATGCTGATCGAAACTCTCTGATATAACGAGCAAATCGTCTTGATAAGCTAAGAGTGTCACATTCTTAAGTGAGGCGCCTGTGCGCAGCTTATCAATGAGACGCTGAAAGGTGGAAGGAGAGTTCTTGAGACCAAACGGCATCCTTTTGAAACGGTAAGTACCGAAAGGCGTTAAAAAGGCCGTTTTGTCTCTATCACATTCGCGGACAGACACGTTCCAAAATCCACTACGCATATCTAGTGTACTCATGATGCAATTGCGCTTGGTAGACTGCACTAATTCGTCTATAAGCGGCATCGGATACACATCAGTTTTCGTAACTGCGTTAAGCTTTCGGTAATCTACGCAAAAACGAACTTGACCGTTCTTCTTAGGCACTAACAAAGCGGGAGAACCCCATGCTGATTCGCACTCTTCTATTATATCATCAGCCAACATCTTTTCTATTTCAGAATGCATAAGCTCTCTTTTAGCTGGAGTTAACCGATACGGAGGGACTGCGATCGGAGCGTGGTCACCGGTATCGATGACGTGCTCTGCAAACGTAGTTGGTTCGCCTCTTAATTCAAAAACGTCCTGATTTTCAGACAGAAATTTGGCAAGAACCTTGCGCTGCTCGTCACTAAGCTGTGACGCTTCCTCGTCCCTAAGCACGCTACTTATAGACACACTCTTAACGTGGTGTGCTGGTTTTTCAAAAAGAAGATTAAACTGCTCAGAGCTATCAGCAAAGTGCCATTTTGCATTACCGAAATCTATACTAATATTAAAATGAATCAAAAAATCTATACCTAACAGACTTTCATTACTATCCGCGTCCGGAAAAATTAAAAAACTGACGAGCCTGGTTCTACCTTCAAGAGTTACATTTACCTCGGTAGCAAGTACATTCAATAACCTACTTTTACCATCTGCGAGTTTTACATTTTCCATGCGCGAGAACATAGGATAACCTTTGGCCTTTAGGAGAGCGTATAGCGTATGGCCAGCAACACAGCATTTAGCTGCCGAATCTACCATCGCGGTACCGTTTTCACCTAAAATACTAATTTTTAGCACGGGCCGACAAAAAGATTGAACCTCATTATTACCGGAAAAATGTTGCGAACCACTGGTAATTCCGCACAATTGTTGACAATCAACATTTTCAAAACAATAATTAACATCGTTTGTGTTCTCGGAAAAATGTTGAGAACCACTGGAATTTACGGAAAAATGTTGACGACCACTGTTTTCCACGGGAAAATGTTGACGGCCACTGTTTTCCACGGAAAAATGTTGACGACCACTTGCAAAACCGGAAATATGTTGAGAGTCGTTGGTGCTGTTATAAAATGGATTATAATCACAAACAGATCTGGAATTAGGCATAAAATCGTGAGAGATTTTGATCCTTCGGAATTACCAGATAATGATTGACAACCATTGAACATTACCGACCGTAAATCGCTTTTATCATTATTCGACTTTGACGGCGACGCGAACTCCCCCTGGTCGCAAGTGGCACAAACACACATCGTAGATTTAGTACAAACACACGTTTCAGTACATAAACAAACATTTTCCTTATTTACACAATAACAATTTCCAAAATGACCACTCTGAGTCATAGAAGTATTATATACTCTGTTATCGATACAAAAACTATCATTTAAAGGCACAGAAATAACATTAACATCGTTATTAACGAAAGACATCGCTTGTGAACCACAATGATCATTTAAATTAGAACATAAACTCTGCGAATTACAAGCTACTTGTTTATGTAAACGTTTACTATAAGGAACACTATTATCAGAATAGTAAGTATCCATAGTGATCAAATTACAAGAACTTTTATTAGTAACAAAACCCCCAGTGACATACGTGGGGTTACCTCCAACACTGTGAGAAGACGTAGACTCGGTGCACGAAGGAGTGGGCGCGTTCGCCTTGCCGGCAAACATCACGCTACCTCGCTGTGGCGGGGTAGGCGCTTGCGGTGGCGGCGCGCTGGTTTCGTCGCGTTTGTCGCTACGGGAAGGGCGCGTACGACTCGACTTAACGCGGACGGTGGGTGCACAATAATCACGTGCCGAACTTAGGGAATAGAACGCGGAATGTTCACCATTTTTCCCGGTATTACTATTACACTTCGCGCACTTCGATTTTATTACATTCGCGGCACCACAACCGTAACACTTAATGTCTTTTGAGTCTTCACTTTTGGAGATATTTTGTCACTATTTGTTAACTTTTCACACTTTTCTTTGGTGTGACCATTACGTTTACAGTAAACACAGAATAACTTCGAATTCCCTGCCTTCTTCGTCGTTGAGTCGCTCGTGCGTCTAACGACGGCTGCAGCGGAAGAGCGAGAAGAATGATCCGACGTGGAGGCGCGCGCAGGCTCGGCTGCGGCGGCGGCGGCAGCGCGAGAGCCCTCTTCGCGGCTTGATGACGGCTTCTGAGCTCGTGACTCATTTAGAGAGTCTTCCACGGCTCTTGCTTTCTTTAGCAACTCGTCGAACGTCGAAACTTCGGCTCTGTCGATTCGCTTCCGAATGCGGCGATCTAATAACCCAAATGCCATATCCAACTCGACCCGTTCACATAGGTCTTCCTGTGGTAACTTGGCTAACAAGGCTCGGACCTTAGCAATGAATAAGTCCGTATTTTCTTTACCTTGTGAGAGGGAGAATAACTCGACGTAAATACGAAACGGTGGGCGGCGTTCCCCGTAGGCACTTCGTAGCCTCGTGATGGCTTCATCCCACGTTTTCGTTGTACTCTTGACGCCTTGCCACCACGTTCCCGCCGATGAAGTCAACAGCATAGACATACCTAAGAGCGCGTTAGCGTCGCTTATATTCAGGCATGATTTATAAACTTCTATTGCATCTATGAAGTTTTCCACGGATTCTTCTGGATTTCCGCTGAACTTTGATGTGCACTTCGAGAAATTGGCTGTTGTAGACCTCATGACGCCCATTGCGGCGTTGGCGGCACATGTACTTGCGTCTGCCGACACGTGCGGCGTCAACGAACGTACTTCACGTAAGAGTCGATTGCAAAATTCGGCTTGCGACTGCTGAAGAGTAGTAAGCAATGTAGTAAGCGCTTCTTGAGTCATTGAAATATTGCTTGATGGCTTTGATTCTTCGAGAATTGACTCGTCGGATGCTTGTAACGACTTGCGTCTTCGCGGCATTTTGCAAACACGTTGGTGAAAACTTGGAACCAACGGCTCGTGGCTCTCTCAGCCAGCAAAATAAACGAAGCTGAACGCAAAACAGCTAACAACGGCAGTCCTTGTCGATTGTAGTGTCGGTCGTATCAAGACTCCGAAAACTTTTCTAGAACCCGCGACGAGAAAAAGTTCGATTCGCGCACAAAGACTCCGACCCATTGTTTTTATTATCACAAAACACACGTTGGGCGCCAAAATGTAGTCGGGGTGGGTCAGGTCCAGTTAAAGAGCTTTGTTACACGATAAAACTTTTATTAGAAAAGATCGTACAAGCGCACCATTTGCTTTCTTAAACTACTCTCTCTTATATTACATGTTTTTCCTGATTGGTTCTTACAATATTCAAATATGATTCAAACTGACCAATCACTGATCAGTAAGCCTTGTCCTTGAAGTGACCGTGGCTACCATTGGTTAGAGCGACCACAGACAAACTGTAGTGTCTATGGGCGCGTTCGGAAACGCGATACTTAGCCTGGCGAATACCGCTGAGGCGGAATACCTTTGCCTCTGCGACCAGAGACTATACGAGCATCCGCTATAAGTTTCAATAATATAATTAACGGTTCATTAAAACGCATTGATCGTAATAGAATATCATTGAGCTTCTCTCGTTACGTAGATGCCAATTCTTTTATAGATGACCCAAGTTTGGCCAAAGAGAAATTGAAGGCATTTGTTCCATCAATTAATGTGTGTCGCATTGGTATTGTTAAAGGCGTACCTACCGAATGGTCTCCGGAGGAAATTATCGAAAATATATCTGTCCCTGCTGGATGCGGGAAGGTTATCAAGGCAAGGCGTCTCAATTATAAAGTGCACGAACCGACCCCTGTGTGGAAACCATCGCAAACAGTCGTGCTCACCTTTGACGGACAAACTTTACCAAAACGTTTGTTTTGTTGTTACAATTCCATGCCAGTGGAATTGTATACATTCCCAACAATTCAGTGCTATAATTGTTGTCGTTTTGGCCATACAAAGGTACAATGCAGGTCGAACCCTCAGTGCTTCAAGTGTGGGGAGAAGCATTCTGCTGACACTTGCAGGGATGAGAGTAGTAGTAAGTGCTGTCATTGCGGTGGCATTCATTACGCCATCAATAAAAAATGCTCAGAATTTGAGAGGCAAAAATCAATTAAGCATTATATGGCCCATAGCTGCGTGTCGTATGCTGAAGCGTCTCAGCTACATCCACCTATATCAAAATTGTATGCAGATGTGGTAACATCTGACCCATCACATACCACTAAAAATTCATTCTATTCACAACCTTCGCCCCAATCACGTAACCCACCAATTGTCTCCTCACAAAGAAAAACGGTATTCCTTAAACCTCGGGATCCCCCAAAAACAGCTAAGGGGTATGACCGTACAGCTCATCAAGCATTAATCAATAACGAAGTTTCTGTGTCAGGGAATGGTGGTTGCATTCCAAAATAAAATAACAAATAATAGTGAAAGTCAAATTTTAAATTTAATAATCATGTTAATTACCACATTATCTAAAAATAATAATATTGAACCGTCCAACGTTGCCACTGTAATTGATACGCTGTTTAACTTGTTTAATCTTAATCATAATGGATCCAAATCTATCCAAGATTGTTCAGTGGAACAGTCGCAGCATTCTGAATAAAAAATCTGATCTGTCCTACATAATGAACAAATACGATCCCTTTGCAGTCGCTCTCTGTGAGACATGGCTTAAACCAGGGTTCTCTTTTAGAATTCCTGGCTATGCGTGTCTAAGAACAGACAGAAGCGATGGGTATGGCGGTGTCGCCATACTTATTAAAAACAACTTGCCTTTTCAATCTTTTCCTCTTCCAAGTCTCAATGACGATATATCTGCTGTCGCTGCTATTGTAAATAAAATCTGTTTAGTATGTATATATTATTCTCGTCCCACTGTAAATATCCTTTCTGAAATAAGTAATCTTCTTTCAATTTTACCTAAACCGTTTTTGGTAATGGGCGACTTTAACTCACAACATCAGTCTTGGGGTAGTTCTAGTTCCAATTACTATGGGTAAAAGTTATTGGAAATTCTAGACTCTAATAATTTGTGTATTTTAAATACATGTCTCCCAACACGCCAAACGAATCCAGATGAGGGAATAAGCGCCCCTGACCTCTCAATCTGCACACCTGATTTAGCATCAACATTATCCTGTACCCTAATTGCGAAACGCACTATTTATCAGAATCTGAATGGGATTGAATATTATTTCTAAACCATTGCGTCATTTGTTAGAATAAACTGTCGGCTTATTACGTAAATAACGCAATGAATGTTGTTTAACTATGAATATTAAACCAATTCCTACCGATAAAAAGTTCCGCAATTACCCCTCTGGTCTCCTTTAACGTCTTCTTATGGTAGTGATCATTACCCTTTAATCATTTCTTTTCCACATCAAAAACCAGCTGCTTGCATTCCAACACCACGATTAAAGTACAGACTTCAAAATGCAGATTGGGATACATATAAAAATTGTGTAGAAGAAAGAATGCTTGCCTTATCTGATTCTTTACAACTACATGACCCTCAGTTATTATCTAATCAAATTACAAGAGTTTTAATAGAGGTGGCAGATAATACTTTCCCTATTAGGAATGGTGCTACAGGCAAAATTCCTTCACCACCTTGGTGGGATGCTGAATGTACTCAAGCCATTAAAAAAAGAAAAGAAGCAGAAAAAAATTATGGTCATACTATGACTCGCCACAATTTTCAGATATACCTAGAAGCTGCTCGAACAACTCGTAAGCTCCTTAGGAAAAAGAAATTTGAAGGTTGGCAAAGATTCTGTGCATCTATCTCGCCAGAAGTTAATGCATCTCTAGTATGGCAAAATATTAGGCGATTCAGGTCAGCATTCAGCGACACAACAGCCTCAAAACTACCATTAGAATTAGCCAATGAATTTATGGATAATTTAGCTCCCCCTTCAGTCCCAGAACAAAGATCTTTAATCCACCTTCCATATTTTCCTATTCCTAATTCTGAGTTGAATTCCCTGTTCACACTAAGTGAGTTGAAAGGAGTCCTTTCACATGTTAAGGATTCAGCTCCTGGTGAAGATGGTATACCATATTCATTTATAGCTAATCTGTCAGATTCAGATTCATATTTATTTGCCAACAATGTAGGTAGGTACAGGTATAAGATGGTACATCATTAATTATTTCCGTTACATTCTACCTTACGGCATGCAAAATCATAGACAAAAGAGTTGTAAAAATTAAATACAAAAAATAAATTAACATAAAAAATACAAATCATGCAGTCATATGTAAAAACTAAGGATAAATTTTTCATCTAAATTAATAATTAAGTCATTCTAGTATTATATATGTCAATATTTTTTTTTAAATTGTTATACATTTTCATCATTTAAAAAGTCTTTTATACAATAATAACATTTTGCTAATAATAATGCAGTCAGCTTAGATTTAAATATCCGAGTCGGTTGTTCTTTAAAATTATGAGGAATTTTGTTGTATATTATAGGCCCCATTGACATGATGCTTTTCCTAAGAAGTGCTGTTTTGTAATTGCCTGTATGTAGTAAGTTTTTATATTGGGTTCTCATAGGACCTGAACGAGTCCTAATATTTGTTAGTGCCGAAAATAAATTTAAATTCATTTTAACAAAAATTACCACTTCTAAAATATACAACGATGGGAAGGTTAGTATTTTCAGAGACTTGAACACAGGCTCACACGTGTCTGTAGATTTCAATTTTGACATAGATCTTATGCAACGTTTTTGGGCCTTAAAGATCTTTTCCCTGTCACAACAATTACCCCAAAATATTACTCCGAACATAAGTATTGGCGCAACAAGTCCGTGGTAAGCTGTCAGGAGTATATCATTGCTTACTTTATGAGATAGGTTATACAGGACATAAGCTGACTTGCTCAGTTTGCCACAAACGTCTTCAGCATGAGGTTTCCAAGTGAGACTGCTGTCAACTAAGATGCCTAGGAATTTTGCAACATCTGTTGAGTCCACATTCTGTCCATTATGACTAACCACTACGTTAGGCGGGGATGTCCGTTGGTAAAAGTGCATTACTTTTGTTTTTTTAAGGTTAATGACTAAATTATTAATGTCAAGCCAGTTAATTATACCCTTTAATGTCATATTAATCTCTTTTTCATAATCGATGATGTCATTACATTTTATTATGACCGTACTATCATCCGCAAATAACACCATAGGGTGTTGCGTATGTCTTGGTAAATCGTTAATATATAGCAGAAACAATGGTGGCCCTAGAACGCTACCCTGTGGCACCCCAGATTTGACTTCTCTAGTCTCTGATGTATATTTAATCTCGTGTTTGGTTTTAGAACATATTCTAGATAATTCTGTGTACTGCTTTCGTCGACTAAGGTACGAGGTTATCAGTTCTAGGACATTTCCCCGAATGCCGTAGGAGTATAGTTTTTTTAAAAGTATGTCGTGGCTTACGTAGTCGAACGCCTTAGTCATATCCGTAAATATAGCACATACAGGAACTTTCTTGTCAACATTCATCATAATATTAGTTAAGAGATTGTATATTCCCATATTAATGTTTTTATTTTTTCTAAATCGCATTTGTTCATCGCTCAGTATGTTATATTTCGACAGAAATTTATCCAGTGATTCATATATAACCTTTTCAAATACCTTGGACAGTATTGGAATCAATGCTACTGGCCTATAGTTGGATATATCTTCTTTGTTATTTTTTTATGTAGGGGTTTTATTACAACTGTTTTTAAGCTATTTGGGAATATACCCGAGGCAATACTAACGTTCACAATGTGACTCAAGGGGCCAGCTATAACATCACTGACAAATTTAACTACACTGGTCGTTATACCGTCATACCCATGACTTTGTGTATTATTAAGACTTTTGATCACTCTGAGTATGTCGTCAGGGGCGATCGGTGACATAAATATTGAATTTGCGTTGTTATCAATGTCAATATTCCTACCATCTGTTTTAGTAGTTACAGTTTGTACTTGGTCAATAAAAAAGTCATTAAATGTTGTTGCTATTTCTTTAAGATTCTCAATGTTAAATTTTGGTTGATAATTTTTGATATTGGTTCTTTTTTATTTTTGCTATTATTATTGATTATTTGCCACGCAGCTTTACATTTATTTTGGGCTTTATTGATAAAGTTATTGTTTTGTGCCCTTTGCGTGAGTCTGATGACTTTTTTGAACCGTTGGGCGTATGTCTTGAAAGTCTTTTTATTTTCGTCTGAGGGATTAAATCTATATTTCCACAGTAAGTTTCTTTGCTTCTTACTGCACAGTTTAATTCCTTTAGAGATCCATTTAATTTTCTCTTCCGATGGAATTTTTATCAATTTAGTAGGAAAGCATTGATCATAAAGAAGTTTGAAGATTTCCATAAACATGTCATATGAATAATTAGGTTTATTCTCACTGTATACGTTTAAGAAAGATAAACTTTTTAAATGATTTTTAAATTTAACCAGATTTTCGTTAGAAAAGTCTCTTTTCCGTACCCACCAATACTTTAGTTTGCATGTTCGACTAACTTGAATTTTGATAATTTGAGCTGAGTGGTCAGATATTGCAAAATCCATAACATCAGTAGTGCATTTTAGGTTTGGGTTAAGAGCAAAATTATCCAAACATGTGAGGCTTCTTGGTCTGGTCGGCTGCCTTATTTTCAACTTAAGGTTGTAATTTAGAAGCAGAAATTCAAAGTCCAATGTGCATTTATTACGTTTCAAGATGTCTATGTTAAAGTCTCCGCATAATACACGAATGTCTGACTCTGTTCTTTTAATTTATTTAAATCTCATCAATACAGCTTTGATATCTGGCAGCATTCCATCAAGTTGGAAGTCTCAAACGATTATTCCCATTCTAAAACCAAACAAACCTTCTTCTAATGTTACTTCTTATCGACCAATTGCACTTTCTACAGTTCTTGCAAAAATTGTTGAACACCTCATTAAGAATCGTTTGGAATGGTATTTGGAGAGCAAAAACTTGCTAGGCACATCACAGTTTGGTTTTAGGAAGGGTAGAAGTACGATGGACAGCCTTAGTGTGTTCACAACTGATATTCGTTTAGCTTTCTCTTCCAATAACTCTGTAATTGCTGCCTTCCTGGATATTAGCTCAGCTTACGATAATGTCCTGGTATCAGTCCTGGAACAAAAGCTGAATTCATTACAAGTTCCAAAAATGCTGTCTAACTTCATAATTAACATGCTTTCAGAGAGATCTTTAAATCTTCATATTGAAGGGTATACATTTACCCGTTTAGTATGGAAAGGTCTCCCCCAAGGTTCCGTACTTAGTCCAATTCTCTACAATATTTACACTTATGATTTGGAATCCTCTTTAAATGAGTCAGTACAAGTCCTTCAATATGCGGATGATTTACTTCTTTATTTATCTGGTCATTCTGTTGAAAATATTTGTACTTCCTTAACCTCTTCTTTATGTTTACTGAAGACTTGGCTAGAAACCAATGGTCTACACCCGTCAATTGATAAAAGCAACATCGTCTTGTTTACAAGGATGCGTAAGCCTCCTATAGTTACAGTACAGTATAATAATATCCCTATGCCTGTTAAAAACCAGGTTAAATTTTTAGGCCTTATTTTGGATACACATCTTATGTCCGGTTTCTGAGGTACTTTTATCGGTAGTTTATCTATTCATTAGCGCTATTGGTTCGATAACTTGACAATTTGCGTTTCCGAACACCGCAATGTAAGATAAACTCCGTTTAAACTTAGGTTATTTTATCTGACCAATGTGTGGCGTTTATCGGTTCCATAACTTTATTTGACGTTTCATTTCAAACTATGTCAACTCGTTTTTAATCAAACGCCTAATCAAGTTTGTTGAGCAATAATGCACAAATACGGCTCATTGCATGAACATTTAGTTTTGAAGAATTTATTTTATAAGTACCTACCACGTTGTACACTTTATGTTATTTTTTTCTTCTTCATCTTTTCTTTGCACAGAATACAGCTATTAAATCATAGGAAGCTTTTTATTCAAAATAATTCTGGATATAAACCCCAACAGTTTCTTTTCTATTAATGTACAAGTTGTACCTATGTGATGCAAAGTTATATATTCGTGATATAGATGCTCGTTGTATGACAGTACCGTGTATCATAACTCATTCCTACGAGCGCGACTCGATAATAATGAGATAGATGGTCACCTCATGGAAGACAGTGCTTATCCTTGTAGAAAGTTCATGATGACACTATTCTTAAATCCAGCTACAAATGCGGTAAAACGTTACAATGAAGCACAAATAAAGACCAGAAACACAGTTGAAAGAACATTTGATGTGTGGAAAAGAAAATTTCAATGCCTCTCTAAAATTACGGTAAAAATTAGATCACACATTAGCTGTAATTATTGCAACAGTTGTGTTACATTATAGGTATAACTCTAAAGCAAAATGATTCACTGATAACTAACACTTGATTCTGCTTCTGAACAAGAAATCGTAATAGACTCTGTTGATCAACCCCTTTCCTCTGAAGGAAACCATGCCCGTCGGTTATTGTTGGAGCAATATTTTAGGTTGCTAACCTTCGTTTTTATAAATATTTCAAACTGGAAAATTGTCATATTGTACAATACGTATAATGGAGAAACAAATAAAAATATACATATGAACTTGGCTCTACAAAGAAGCATCTTGTCTCTTTCAGTAAAATGTTTACTACGATTTCCAGATTCCATTATGTTATTATTATATAAAAGAACAACAGAACAGATGGCCGATGGGGTCGGAAGGTTCTGGAGTGGCGACCGCGTACTGGAAGACGTAGCGTTGGAAGGCCTCCCACAAGATGGACCGATGACCTGGTGAAGGCCGCAGGAATGCGTTGGATGCGAGAGGCACAGAACAGGTCGAGGTGGCGGTGCTTGGGGGAGGCCTATGTCCAGCAGTGGACGTCTTTCGGCTGAAATGATGATGATGATGATGATATAAAAGAATGGATTAAGCGCAAACGATTCGAAAGACATGTAACTGACAGCGAAGTAAAATTAATATCAGGAATCATAAACAATGAACTGAGTACTGACAATAGAAAAAAAGGTTTTACCCATAAATATAAAATAACGACTTTATATATTTTAACTAAAATAATATTAAGCCAGTTATTTACCCTTGAAAAAAAAATACATTGTTTATTAAACTAGTTTTAAAGACCATTTCAATAATAAAAATCAATTTTAGATGCAATCTCATAAACAGACCCATCTAGCGGCATCTAAAAAACTAGTTGACAGTTTCATAGTTATTGAATGGTTTGTTTTGTATTCAGAAACGCAGTGACAGTTAGCCGACGTTTATCTTATGCATAACTTTATTGAATGAATAGTTGTTGAGAGTTTATCTTGAAACTTCAGAAACCGGGCATTACTGGTTTACCACACTGTGATTATATAACTGCTAAATGTGAACGAAATATCAACATAATTAGATGTCTTTCTGGTGTTTGGTGGGGTACACATCCCTTTTCATTAAAACTACTTTATAACACCTTGATTAGAAGCGTATTGGACTATGGCATCTTTTTGCTGGAGCCTGCTAATGTTGCTGGTCTTAAGAAACTTGACAGTATTCAGTCCAAGGCACTTAGAGTGGTTTCAGGTGCAATGAAAACAGGGGCGGATCCAGCTTTGGTGTCAGGGGGGGGTCACATAGTCGTGGTCAAGTCACAAGAAGTTATAATTTAATTTTTGTAATCATACATAAAAGTAAAAAGTAGGTATTTTATTAATGTATGTATAGTCTGGCAAAAACGGGTAGAAACGGCAATTAAAAGTTTGGGAATTCGCCACTGTTCTTTTTGATGCGTTTGTTATATTAAGCAGTATATAACTATAAGTTTATATGTATGTACTAATTATGTATAGGGAAGGGTTTCAATAAATAAAGCACAGAAAGACAAGACTAGACCTTTATTTCAATTAGGCTTGTCAGCAATTAATCAGAAAGATAGTCGTCCGTTCCAAACTAGGTCTTCATGGAGAAGAAGGACAAGAAACTCCATGGAAACAGTATTGAAGTATTATATCAACACATTTCTTACATTACCATACATTATCATTATCTTAAATACATTAATTCTATCTCTTGGACCATTGTCCAAGAGAACTCAGAATAATATCAATATAATCAAAAAACAGTACAACAACAATGTCATAATAGGCAATAATTACGATATAATATCAATTACTTAACTTACGTGACCTCTGGTCGATCCTTCCACACAACAACAGCACTAGAACTAGCCAACTGAACATCTGCCAAGCAACTGACAGTTTCACTGTGGCTCTGGCCTTTTATACCCGTTAACAAACAAGTATGATTCAAAAACTGACGGCTTGAGTCAAATCAGTGTTTGACTTATACAAAAATAAGTTTATAATAAAAATCATTTACTAATTCCATAATTCAAAATTAGACACATAATAATTACACATAATAATTACATATATCACGGCCATACTGACAAGTACTTCGCTCTCGAAGTACATTAGATACCTTGTTTTCTACAACTGTTCTTTTTTTTCCTTTTGTTTTTTTTTATCCTTTTGTTTTGCCAAGTGCCTAGACGTGCCAAGTCCCCTCCACCCGCTGCTAGTGGTATAGACTTGCACCAAGCAAATGACCGACCAGCGGAAACAAATTTTATCGGTTACTTCGTCATGCAAGTCCTATTCACCCACTGCTGGTGAGATAGACAAGCACCAAATAAACGATCGCCCAGCGAATCTTTACTTTTTTTTTTTTTACTTTTCGTTTGATTCTCATTTCAGGTTCTCTAAGCGTAATAAAACTTATCTACCTATGTATCGAAACCTTTTGTTTTTTTTTCTTTACCTCTCTAACGTAATAGAAACAGGTTAAATACTTTAACAATTTTGACAAATAATGAATTGTTTATCGGTATAATTTAGTTTACAAAACAATTATTTTAGAAATAATTGAAAAAGCCATTCCTATTGATTAACTTTTAACTATTGAAATTAAAAATTAACCGTTGTATCAAAACAGTAGCCAGTGATCATGAAAATGATTCGAATAATTCATCGCTCGGTCAATCTGACAATATTACCGAAAACCGTATTCATATATAATCATTTACTATTAACATTTCCACAAATTTTTGACATGGCCACTCCGACCACAACATTTCCACTTCACTTTGGAAGTAATAACTGTAACTAATACCTAACAAACCAAAGTAAAAACAATTATTTCACAGAGGTTAATCTTGAGAAAAGCTGTTTATTTTCTGTACTATGTGATGCTCACTACTTTGGAGAAAATAAAGAATTAATCCAAGTAAAAGAAGCCACATCCTCAAATTAATTTCAGTAGGTGGTGTTAGCTACTTTCTCACAGAGTCAACGGAGCCTGACTGTCCGCTTAAACGGGTCCAGTGACCGATTGAAGAAAAAATGGAGGATCATACCGAAGTATAAATTGAATTTTCAGGTCGTTAAACTACTACTAACTATGTGTTGTTTTCTTCGTTAAAATTATCTCCGAAACAATTTATAAACATCAGAACCAAAACAAGTAATTTTAAATTACCATGAACATTTGAATGACATTTAAACATCTCTCAAATAACAATGGTACCGATTCCCTTGTTCACAAACTAAACTAAATTTAAGTTCAGTGCATCTTTTTCTTTGTATTTCATTAAGAAGAGGACAAAAGAAAAATTTTAGTTTAGTCCTGTCAAATTAATCAGCGCCTGTCAGTACTCCATACAAGTTTAGACGTGATTAAAAACTTGCCTACTAAAATTACGTCAATTTACGTCAAGCGCTGATTAATTTGACAGGACTAAACTAAAATTTATCTTCTGTCCTTTCCTTAATGAAATAGAAAGAAAAAGATGCACTGAACTTAAATTTAGTTTAGTTTGTGAATAAGAGAATCGGCACCATTGTTTTTATAGTACTTGTACAGTCAACCAAACTGTATTCGTACAGCTTCACCGACTCAACAGTTGTAAATGTTTGTAACGTCCATTAGCACAGAATGACATTCAGCTATCATCGTAATATGTCAAACCGAATCAATAGTGTGACACTAACAGCATCATTATTTTCTGTTGTTTTTATTTTATTTATTTTTCATAAAATGGTCAGGCCATTGAAAATAAAAGATTTGGGTTGCTTTATCGGTAATCGCTGTAATCCAATTTAATTTAATTTTCTATGTGATAATCTGCTCAGTATCGTAGCTTAATGAGGTGAGCTTGATAAAGGAAATAATTTGAGAACTGAAGATATAAAGGATCAGACCATAACTACAAAAAAATAAATAATGGTAAATGCCCATTATAATTGTTACATCATGTTATTACATCAGTATTCACAATACCTTTTTCTTAATCTTCCGTAATAATTATCCAATAAATCATAATAAATCTAATCTTTGTCAATATATCGTTTGAACGTTCATTACAACTGAAATGGACAAAAATGCTTATAATTTGAAAATAACCTTTTACGACCATGCCGAACTGTACGTCATCTCGAAGTACAAGTGTCAAAAGCGATAAGAGGAACATTTATATTGTTTTCATTGGTCTATGACCCAAGTGATGTTATGGTCTCACCCGCTGCACGTGAGTCTCCTAACACCAGGCCTAAGACTCCAGCGGTTAATTTTCATTTATTTCACAATTAAATTCACCTCGAATTGTGTAGTTTATTTTTCTTTTATTTGTGTTGTTTTATAAATCCGCTTATTTCAGTTTAACCAAACCTAAATAATAGGGTTTTGTCTCAGGTCTCATCCCTGTGAGTATGTCCCTATAATAAAAACCTCACAAGCTAATTCTAAATATCTTAAAATAATATACCTATCCCTCAAAAGAAATGAAACTAAAATTGCATTAAGTACTGAGATCTACATAATCACTTTTATAATTAAACAAGGTGTTATCTGATCTATGAATTCTGCGTTTACTACCATCTCAAATATTTTTTCATATTTACTCCGTTAATCGATTGATTTCAAAATGCTAGAACAACCTTGGGCATACACCGTCCGTGACATGTTCCAAAGCTAATAATGAACAAGCTGTGAAGAATTAACACTTAAAATATATCTTATGTTGGAGAAATAAGTCTATAAGTCTACACCCATCTATAGTGTATTCAAACACTAATAACAAATTTATTTTATAGAAACTTGAATATCTATTTAGATTTACGTGTACGTATCAAGATTATTATTTTTGAACTAATTTGTTTACATGTTTGAAAATTAAATAGCAAACGCAGATTAAGACAAAAATTAAAAATGCAGAAAAAAATTAGTCAACATTATGACGTTTTTAGCATCTTATTTTTTTCTAAAAGTAATTTCATATATTTGTCGGAGTTTGTTAACAATTACAAATTGTGGGTAGTCCGCATACTTTGTTATGAATTGTTTTTATTATCATTCATTTAGGTGATGTTTCTATCAGATATTGTCTTATAAATCAGAGCATAATTTATTGAGTACTTGGTGTACGCACTAATTGATTTTTGGCTACTTATTTCGGTAATTGTAACCGATACTTTTGTTCAAAACAACAAATGACTTGTTACTTTAATTTTAAAATGATTGGCGTTGCTAAATTCACCGTTGTTTATTTATGACAATTATTCTTGTAATATTTGATTACTTAATAATGTAAGTCTTATTAGATTAAGCATACTTTAGCGTTTTGTATTAAGTAAACACGTGGCGTACTTCCGCGCGCCATCAGACACAGTTGTCATGGATATTAAGGCGAGACATTGTCCTATAAAAGAGCTGGCACTCAGTGAGCAAGTCAGTCTATCTTCGGATTAGACTCATTACAGAGCTTCTGCTCCCGACAAAACTGTCGGTTTACCTGGTACAGCGCTGCTGTATATTCACATAGCTGTATTGATGACTAGCTAAATAGCGAAAGATACACTTTGTATTTGGGTCGCTTAGGCCTCTATACGAACTGTAACCTTTTGTTCGTCGAACTGTATTGTTTTAACCTACTTTGCCATCTGTTACCTTTTTATTGTGTTTCTTTTTATATCGTGTAATTAATATTGTATTAAAACGCTGTAACTGTTTATACTTCTTGTTTATCCCAATAAAATGGGAACTCCAAACCCTGACGATATATCGCTCGGCACTCCCGATTTATTTGTAACCTAATCAACGGTTTCTCAGCCAAATTCTGGGCTGACTATATTTAGATTGCTATCGACACACTAAGAAGAAGAACGGTTTCTCCTTAAACTTTTCTAATGCTACGGTAAATAATAAAATACGTGGCCAGCCAAGTGTGTATTACGGGCCTAATGTAACGATTTCTTGTTGTTAGTACGTGTATCATCATTAAAACTTTACGAAAAACGGATTCACTTTACTATTTTTTCAACCGACTTCAAAAAAGAGGTTCTCAATTCAACTGTATTTTTTATGTTTGTTACCTCATAATTTTTGGCTGGGTGAACGATTTTGATGATTCTTTTTTTTAATTGGTAGTTCCATTTGAATTTCATTGACTTTGCTTTGGTAGTTTTTGCATTAGCATCGATAATACGAATTTAATCCACTTTGTTTATCATGATAATATTCTAATAGTCCTGTCACTGCTATTCACGTGGCCAGCAGTGATATAGGAGATACATACCATAACTAAAAAGTTAAAAATAGAAATCCCTTTTGAAAAAAACAACAACCGACCTCCTTAAAAAGTGGCTTGGTTCTTTTTTTTAAACTTTAACATCTGTAACCGGTATCTCTTTCTGTGCAAATAAATACTTTCTAAACATCGTGAAGTTTCATTTCTGTGAACACCTGCATCATACTACTTCCCCTTTTTTTTTCAAAATTGTATCCTCTTACAATACTTGAAAAAAAACAAAGGTAAAATGACTATTAAGTAGTTAATATGTTTCCATCCACAATAACCCATTGGTACTTGATTATCTATTGAATGATGATGTAAAAGTGATTGGCAATACTTAATCCCTTAATTTAATCATTTTATCCCTTTGTATTTCGTTTTAATGTAGAAGGGCCTCTAAGGATTTCAACGATTTCATTTACTACTTATTTCCTGAAAACTTCGGGATATTATTACAAAAAGTCGAGGTTCCGCAGTTTCAAACCTCATACAGCAACTTGCAGCACCGCAGCTCAGATGTCAAGGCGCAAGTGTAGTCAGCGATCCGCCAACGAACGGTTTCCAATAGACCGTTAGTGGCCCCACCATCGAGCATGAAAATAAGAAAATAACATTCATTAGTAAGCAGTTTTAAAAGGACAGGGAACAATCGCCACTTCTGATGTTATATTAAGCAGTATATAACTATAAGTTTATATGTATGTACTAATTATGTATAGGGAAGGGTTTCAATAAATAAAGCACAGAAAGACAAGACTAGACCTTTATTTCAATTAGGCTTGTCAGCAATTAATCAGAAAGATAGTCGTCCGTTCCAAACTAGGTCTTCATGGAGAAGAAGGACAAGAAACTCCATGGAAACAGTATTGAAGTATTATATCAACACATTTCTTACATTACCATACATTATCATTATCTTAAATACATTAATTCTATCTCTTGGACCATTGTCCAAGAGAACTCAGAATAATATCAATATAATCAAAAAACAGTACAACAACAATGTCATAATAGGCAATAATTACGATATAATATCAATTACTTAACTTACGTGACCTCTGGTCGATCCTTCCACACAACAACAGCACTAGAACTAGCCAACTGAACATCTGCCAAGCAACTGACAGTTTCACTGTGGCTCTGGCCTTTTATACCCGATAACAAACAAGTATGATTCAAAAACTGACGGCTTGAGTCAAATCAGTGTTTGACTTATACAAAAATAAGTTTATAATAAAAATCATTTACTAATTCCATAATTCAATATTAGACACATAATAATTACACATAATAATTACATATATCACGTTCGTTCCCGAATAATGCGTTTGCTGCTATCATACAAAATATTAATTTATAATCATAATGCATCATTTCAGCCGAAAGACGTCCACTGCTGGACATAGGCCTCCCCCATGCTCCGCCACTTCGGCCGCTTTTGTGCTTCCCGCATCCAACGGATTCCTGCGGCCTTCACAAGGTCATCGGTCCACCTTGTTGGAGGCCTTCCAACTCTACGTCTTCCGGTACGCGGTCGCCACTCCAGAACCTTTCGGCCCCATCGGCCATCTGTTCTGCGAGCAATGTACCCTGCCCACTGCCACTTCAGTTTAGCAATTCTTCGGGCTATGTCGGTTACCTTGATCCTCCTACGGATCTCTTCATTTCTGATTCGATCGCGTAGGGAAACTCCAAGCATAGCTCTCTCCATCACCCTTTGGGTGACTTTCAGCCTTCTAATAAGGCCCATTGTGAGCGACCACGTTTCGGATCCATAAGTCATCACTGGCAACACACACTGGTCAAAGACTTTCTTGAGACACTGCGGAATGTGGGACGAGAAGATATTGCGTAGCTTCCCGAACGCTGCCCAGCCGAGTCGGATTCGACGATTGACCTCTTTCTCGAAGTTGGACCTACCTAACTGGACAGTCTGTCCTAGGTACACATATTCGTCCACAACTTCGAGTGTAGCGCCTCCGATCTCAACTGGAGCGGATATCACATGAGCATTGGACATGACCTTTGTCTTGTCCGTGTTCATCTTGAGACCCACTCTTTCGGAAGCTCTACTGAGGTCATCGAGCATTGTACTGAGGCCCTCCATAGTCTCAGCCATGACAACTATACCATCGGCAAACCGAAGGTGAGTGATGTACTCGCCATTTATGTTGATGCCAGCCGCTTTACAGTCCAGAATCTTGAAGACATCCTCCAGTGCAGCGGTGAACAGTTTCGGAGAAATGACGTCTCCCTGTCTCACCCCTCGCTGCAGAAGGATAGGTTTCGAGGTCTGGTCCTGAAGTCAGACTGACATAGTGGCGTTTTCGTACAGACACTTCAGCACCTCGATGTACCGATAGTCGATCTGGCACCGTTGAAGAGACTGCAGTACCCAGGTTTCGACCGAATCGAAGGCTTTTTCGTAGTCCACAAACGCTAAGCAGAGAGGCAGTTTATACTCTTCGGTCTTCTGTATAACCTGGCGCAGCGTATGTATGTGGTCTACGGTGCTAAAGCCTTTACGGAATCCGGCTTGTTCGGGAGGCTGGAAGTCGTCAAACTTGCGCGCTAGACGGTTCGTGATGACTCTTGAAAACAGCTTGTAGACATGGCTCAGAAGTGAGATGGGCCTATAATTCTTAAGTAGGGCATTATCACCTTTCTTAAAGAAAAGTACCAACACACCTCTGTTCCATGCCTGTGGCGTTTTACCCTCGAGTATGACGGAATCAAACAGTTTCTGAAGGGCTTTGAGAACGGGTTTCCCGCCGGCCTTCAGGAGTTCAGCCGTAATTCCGTCATCAACCGGCGCCTTGTTGTTTTTGAGCTGCTTCAGAGCCATCCGAATCTCGTACAAGCTGACGTACGGGATGTCTTCGGTATAGTGTCGGGTCAACCTAGCTCTTTGGTTATTTGCCAGATTTTTAACGGGGTCACTTGTTGACGTGTATAGCTGTCCATAGAACCTCTCAATCTCCTTAAACAGCTCAGGTTTGGCGGATACGACCCTGCTATCGTCGGTCTTCAGTTTCGTAAGCTGGCTCTGCCCAATAGACAGATCCTTAGTAAAGCCCTTGGAGCCTTTATTCCGCTCTTTCGCGTCCTTGATCCGGTCTGTGTTATAGCGGCGAAGGTCGCTTTTCAAGGACTTAGAGATCCGTCTATTGTGCTGCCGGTACTCGAGCGCAGCTTCTGAAGACTACAGGATCATTCCGTGCCTCTGTTCCATAAGCTGTAATGTTGGATCTGAGAATTTCTTTTTCCTGTTAGTACAGCGGGTCTTGAAGAACTTAGACCCGACCGTATGGACGTATGGAGTTTCCACGAACCCATCGTTAAAATCGTCCACGGAGCTCCCTAGGCACTCAAAACGATTTTGGAGTTCCAGCTGAAAGCTCTCGGGGTTTTGAAGTTGGATCGGTGCTGGACGGAGCGTTAACTTCATCAGCCGAGATCTTTCCAGCTTGATTTTGATATTCAATGTGCCTCTTACTATGCGGTGATCACTCCCGGTTTTCACCGCGTTGATCACTGAGACATCATTGAATATTTGCTTCTTCGTCGACATAATAACTTGAATCTGGAAATGACTTCTCCCGCTCTGGGCGGAGCGGGAGGGTGTGTCAGACTTTTACTGACTAAAACCCACCCGTGTTCCATCAGTTGCCCATGTGCCAGGGTCACGGTATCTCTTTCGAACAATCACGCGACCCCGGCGGGAGTTGTCGGTGATTGTGGTAGCCGGATCTCTTCCGGGGATTCTTAGCACCCCTTGCCTCACCGTGGCCTTGAGCGCTACCGTAGCCAAGGTTAGGTGGGCCGCCGGGCACTAGGGGCCGTTTATTTTTGGTGCTTGTCATTTTTGGGGGGGTTTGCCATAATCATCACGCTTGGCAGGCGGGATGGCGATCGTTGTATGATAGTCTGAAATGCATAGAGAACGCTGCTGCCCATTCTCTAGTATATCCCTTAGTTGCCTCTTACGACACCCACGGGAAGAAACGGGGTGGTGCTATTCTGTTAGTCCGATGCCACACGGTACCGGTAATTTATAATAAATTGATTAAATATTGAAGGTTTTAAATAAAATCTATATTGTGACAAAAAAATATATCCTTACTTAAAACCATTACCTATGTTTAACAATTTTAAATAGTGGTCCACGGTGGACCCACCCCAGGGGGGGGTCATGACCCCCATGACCCACCCCCTGGATCCGCCCTTGAATGAAAAGCAGTCCTATTAATTGTCTTCAGGTGGAATGTGGAGATGTGGAGACCCTCCACTTCATTTACGACGTCAATTTTTAGCTGATAGATTTATGGTTCGGTGTTTGCAATTTACATGTCATCCTTTGCGAAATAAACTTTCCATTCTCTCTGAAGAAGTAATTTCGTCCACTTACCGGAGGCACAAATATACTCCGTGTTTAGTTAAAAGCTTTAGAAAATACAATTTAATTGAAGCTCCCTGTCACCAATCTCAATTTCTTCCTATATTTCACTGTAATTACAGTTCATTAATTATGTCACCAAATATACACTATAACCTTAACATTTACCGAGATGACATATGTCATAATATTAATTTCAACTTCACTATGGATAGAGACTGGAAGGGCTGTCAGCTCTTGTTTACAGATGCTTCGAAGCATGGAAGAGACTCATGCGTGGGAGTAGGAGTATTCCACTCCCAATATAATATAGTTCAAAAAATAAAGCTCCCGCCCGAGTCATCTGTATTTACGGGAGAATGTTACGGTCTATTCAAAGCTGTTGAATATATACTTATGATGGGCTTACGAAATTCACTCATTTTAACTGATGCAAGGAGTGCCAATCAATACAATCTTTGGCCAGATTCCCTTTCTATTCTCATAATCCTCATATTATATTTGAAACACGTGAACTCCTTTATAGGTGTTCTATTAAGGGGTATTCAGTTTTCAGTGCATTTTGCGTGGATACCCTCGCATTGTGGCATTTTAGGTAATGAGAGAGCTGACCAGTTGGCTAATGATGCCGTATTGTGTGGAGATGTTTTTCCGTACAAAAATAACTCCCAAGATCTGGCAGCTCTGCCCAAGGTTTACCTACAGGAATCCTGGGGTAAGCTTTGGTCCGAGCAATCAGTGAAAGGGAAATTTTATCGCACTATTCAGCCATCCATTTTTGTAAAACCTTGGTTTAGCAAGTACAAGCTAAGCAAAAAGATTACAACAATATTCATACGTATGCGATTGGGTCACGTGTGCACTCCTGCTCATCTTGCCAGGCTTGGCATTGTGCAGAACCCTGCGTGTGAATGTGGCGCTGAGGTGGGAGATCTGAACCATCTTATTTTTTCCTGCCCTCTTTATGACCACTTCCCACTTTTCCAAAGTCTTGTTTCCCTCCGAGTCCCTTTTCCCACTTCTATTTCGTGTATTTTATTTAATTTAAATGTAGATATTTATAAAACCATAGCACTTTTCTTTGTAAATAATGATATAGCTATCTAAACATTAGTTTATAAACTGTATATAAGTACTTAATTTACCATGTAGTTCTTAGGTAGTTCTTAGTTTACGCACGAGTCGGCCTATTTGTTGGGCCACCTTGTGGTGTTCATGTTTTTTTTTTTTATAACCTACTCTACTGATAAAACTTGTTATATTTTTTTTCTGTATATAATATATATTATATTGGCAACCTATTTCCTTTCTATTTCCAAATTTCCCGTTGTACTAATATATAATTTCGCGAGTACTTGATTCCTACGTTTTGTTATTATATAAAATATTGTCAGTGGCAATAAGCACGAATAGTGCAACGCCATAAACAAAAAAAAATCCCAAATCAATTACTGTCATGTCATGTCAACTTGGTAAAATTGTAACAAGCAACAAAATGCCAATTACTTTTTCCATTTTTTAAGATGCTCGTGTGATTTTTTCGGACATTTATGTGTTTTGTGGTATACGTCTGAGTCTGTGAACAGTTTAGTTCATAATCTAATGATCGTTTAAAAAATGACATGAAGAAGTTGACATCAAACGTTTTAGGGCCAGTTTTTCTATTCGCAGTGTTTTTTTACATCTAAAAATGGCAAAGCTACCAATGTGCAGGATATGTTTAATTCACGGTGTTCGAATGTTTGTGGTTGCCGACAAAAATCTGCAAGAGATATATGAAAAGCTGACTGATATTCCGGTAAGTAAAGAAAGTCGAAATAAAATGTTTTATGACAACAACCAAAACAGTGTTTTTTTTTTCGTTTAGTTAATTTAAAAGGCAACAAATACAACACTTACCTGTGATTACTTGAACGATTTAATTCATAAACTAGTGACCGGCGACGTACCTCAAGTCGAAAATCAGATAGAATGAAATGACTATACAGCAAAAGAAAAGGAACGGGGACTATATTTTTTGTCACCAAAATTTATATTTGTCATCAAGTTGTATCACCTAATAAATAGATCTATCGCCACGAAATATTTTCGTTCTCAGATAAACAAAGAGTGTTCCCAGGTATGAATTATCAAATTATTGTAAATATAATGTGTAAAATATGAGATGGATTACCATTAAAATTGTAGTGAATATAAACTTCGTTCTTATAATAATAGTTTTATTACTTAAATAATAGCTTTGTGCTCAGAATGGTAGATCTGTCACCAAATAAATCAATTAATCGATCCCTGACTGCAACTCCTTTTTATTTGTTATTTTGTCACCAATACAGTAGTTACATTTTATTTCGTTCAGTTATTAAAATAATGTATTTGTTACCAATTTAATACATCAGTTTATAATTTTAATGAAAATATGTTCAAAGGGGGCGGAGACAAATTGGCGCGCTTATTGATTGGATGCATGGAAAATGCAACTGCTCTGCGTTTAAAAAAAAATTATATGTGCAAGCATATTATCGGATTAGCCATACGCTTAAAGCTGGCTAACCCCCCACCAGAAGCAAAAAATGTGCTTATCGGCTAGAAAAGAAAAGGGGGCACCCTTCAAAAGCCAAACCAGCGGTGATTATTCAGTGATTATTATTTTTAACAATAAATATTGATTATTTTGACTTTAATTAAGTGTTTTATTTGCTATTCTGCTAGAAATTTATTTTAAATATATTTATACTACCTGTGGAAATTAAGACCTTTGGGGTACGCACATGGCCAGTTAAGTAGTAGACTCTTTTGGTTGAAAGGATGATGACGACAACCCTACATTTTTGGAACTTCATGAAATTTTCTACTGACATAATATATGATTTATTGGTGATCTCTTTAAATTAGTTTCCTTAAATACTATTAGGACAAACCTATTATAATACATACAAAAACATTTATTTGGTACTTGACCCCATATCTCCATGATTTTAGGTAATTTATTGTGGAATTGATTTTATATTGTTTGGTGACTACATTTTGGTGACAAATCTACTATTTTGCGGGAAAACCCTATTATTTAAGAAACACAAAACTAATTTAATTGGCGACAGCTTAAATCATACTCAAAAGGAACTTGTCTATTTAGAACAGAAAACAATTATTATGATCCCAAAACGGCCACAGTTCAGCATAATGTCAGATGACAACACATGCATGGAGGTCGGAAATTATCCCGCGGAAACATACTACCGGGATAAAAAGCCTATGTCTTTTCTCAGGCAGCAGGAAAGCGAGACAGACAGACAGAGTTACTTTTGCATTTATAATATTAAATATAGTGTGGATGTGTTATAAAACATTAAATTCTAGACACATAAACCATCTAGAATATATGCTCTAAATGAGGGTGAAACTTGTATCAAACGCAGTGACATGGAAAACAACTTTATTTTTATTATACACTCCTGTACTTCATTATTAAGCCTCCATATACTTCCTTGTTAGACATAAAGGCCTATAATGTCAAAATAGTGTTAGGATTAAAAAGTATTGATGCACTTTTTAAGCTGACTTACTGGCCAGCATCATTTTGGTGCCATCATTAAAATTCCATATTTGGTTTCACAACCATAAAAAGTTATGAAACATAATACAACAACAAAAAAACGTTGGGTCGTTCAATTCGAGAGTCCAGCAGTGTATTTAATAAAGATATTTTTTTTTGGAATGACATCTCGCAGGTGACTATAAGCCTATGAGATTGTCGGCTGCTTAACCAGACTTGTCTGTGGCTACCTTAATAAATTAAAGCCTCCAGCCACGGCTTAAAAACGTAAAACTAGAGTGACTACTCGCTAAGGGCACCACCTGTGGGGTACGGACCTTGGCTTAGGGCATCGCTGGTAGAGGAGGAAAGCAAGGGACGGGCTGGATCAGAATGAAAATAAAATTAAACTTTGTTTTAATTTATATTATTGCAGTTTGTGACCGAAGACTGTACATCAATGCTTGCTTGTTTCTTCTGCTACTCCAAGTTGAAGCAATGCTATGCATTGCAGAAAAAATGTCTGGAAGCTGTCCAGCGGTTTGCTAAGATGGTGAGAGAATATGAGGTGAGGTTTTCTTTGTGAATAAGATAGGTAGATATTTAGGATAATTTTAATATGAAAGTAACTTTGAATTTAAATATGAATGTGCTAGGTTTTAGTTGGAAGGCCATTGATGGAAATTCTTTTGATTTCTAGTAGTTGTTGATGGCTACACAGTTATAAGTCCACTATACATGGTGGCAGGATCTCGATGAGTAAACTGACACCATGAATTCAGTTCGTGATTCTAGACCCTCCTAGAAGCCTAGACGCGGGTCTAGGCTTTTAGGGGGGTCTAGAATCACGAACGATTAGTTATGTTGGCTTGCTCACAAAATTCGACAGATTAGTTATGTTGGCTTTCATTGGTTACCAAACACAAAGAAAATACATTTTTTATTGATAAACAGCAAAATATTTAAATACATTGCTGTAGGGACACACACAACATACAACAGGGATGTTTCATTTCGTTTCCTTGTCTCCATAGGAGGGCCCCCTACACCAGGGATGTTAGGGAGCTCCGTAACCATAACCGAAACTGTTGGATATCCGATATAAAAATGTATCCGTAACCTAACCGAATCCGAAATAAAAGTTTCGGATAATATCGGATTTGTTATTACATTTTTATTTTAGGTAGATTAGATAACACTCAATATATATTTATAATCATTTTTATTTTATATAGCTGTAATAATCAGAGATGTGACATTTTAAAAATAACAGTATTTGAAATGCAAAATAGAAAATACAAAATACCTATTTCCATTTTGTATTTAAATGCTTTTTTAGAAAAGCATTTTATATTTTATTTGAAATACCTTTTAGGACATATTTTGTATTTGCAAAATGCAAAATACTTTTTGCTATGTTTTGTAAACATCAAAGAATTAATAATTAATGTGATGAGAAATGGTACTTTTTTTTCTCACTATGGCAACACTAAATTGAACTGATTTCTTGTCATTATCTCACTATTATGATGATTCGTAAGCATTCAAAGCATACAGACGTGCATATCAATGCATTTTAATCATTAAATAAATTAACGTTCGCATAAATAGTGACCTAGTTTTAGTGTATTAGCGTGTTATACAGAAAACATTTTAAGTGACAAGTTAATATAATGAACTGACTGGATTATTTTTCAATCTTTTTTGGTTTATGGAAGGCAGCCCCTTTAATCGGAGCGCGATGATACGTCGCAGCCCTCCACCGACGCCAACCCCGATCCCGGTACCAATCCCGGTACCGACACCGCCGCGACAAACAAGAAAGGACCAAGATGAGTGTATTGAAGTAGTGTCCACTCCGGAGATCCAGTCCTGGATGGGATCTATTGAACAGTGCCTCAATGAGGTATGTGCTATTACTTCTGAAGGAAAACTAAACACTGAGCAGAAGTTAAAAATTAGCAATCTCTGCCGCAACATTGGCCATGGAGCTGCGCAAATGGCTGTTCAATACCAGTCGCTTAAGCAAAAAGCCATACAGGCTCATGCCTCTCTAAAAACAATGGCCGAAACTCGAGACCTGTCTGACTGCCTAACCGAGATGAACCGGACAATTCAAGAGACCTGTTCGAAACAGGGTGCGGCTACTACATCTTTTGCCGATATGGTGAAGAATGGGTCCAACAGCTTTGTTCGCCCCAATAATTTTAGCTCCGTGGCGATTTATCCATGCGATAGCTCGAAGACCAGTGATGAAACCAAAACCATGGTCCAGAAAATTATAAGTCCCGGAGAAATGAAACTAAAAGTTCGAGGCGTGCGCAAAATAGGAAAAGGAGGCCTGATAATCAGCACTGAGACCAAAGATGACCTCGATAAGCTAAGGCAATCAGTCCAACTCGCTTCGTCAGGGCTTACCGTAGATGATCCGCAAAAACGCAAACCACGCGTTATAGTCATAGGAGTCCCCACTACAATGACTGAAAATGAGGTTTTTAAATGTATTTTTGAACAGAACTTGACCGAAAAACTGCCAACTATGTCCCAAGATATATTTTTGTCCTCCATAAAACTGAGTCACAAGTCTGGCAGGAAAGATGCAGATAATTGCAATTTTATTATAGAAGTTCCAGCCATAATTCGTAAGGCCCTCATCACACAGGACAGACTATTTATAAATTGGACGTCCTGCCCAGTACGAGACTTCACTCTGGTAACTAGATGTTACAACTGCCAGCAGTACGGTCACGCAGCCAAGAGTTGCAAATTAACTGTCCCCACCTGTGGGCATTGCGGTGAAGAAGAGCACTCAACAAAAGACTGCACAAAGAAAGCCAACCCGCCTAAATGTGCTACATGTTCTCGTTTTAAAAAACAAGCAAACCACAAGACGGGAGACACAGATTGTCCGGCTAAAAAAGCTACCGAAAACAGGTATATAAATTCGATAGACTATGAAGGCGCCTAAGAGCGCCGCATACTTGATTATTTTTTAGACTTTTTTTTTTAATCTTTTTATTATTATTAATAGTTAAATATGGATGATAAATTAATAACAGATATTGATAACACATTTTTAACAGTATCAAAGACATGTGACGTTGAGGACTGCATAAAATATTCTTTCCGACTATCAAAATTCACTAACTGTACTAACTCAAAATATTCGTAGTATTTTTAAAAACATAGATAACTTTAACATTTTTCTTCATAGACTTAACTTTGACTGTGATATAATGGTACTTACCGAGTGTTGGCTAGCTAACCGCTACGATAATATTCCAGTAATACCGGGGTACAACGTATTACATAAATAAACCATAATCAAAATGACGGTATCGTAATATTTGCTAAGGAATCATTAAAGGTCACAGTCGAGGAACATAGTCTACAAGAGAGTATGAGTAATTGTTTAGTCATCAAAATTGGTACAACCACAGCGATAATCGCTATTTATAGATCCCCTTCCGTTAGAAACTTAGATTCTTTTAAGAAATCCTTAAACCAGATTCTCCTAGCACTCAGTTCATTTAAGAATGTTAAACTAACAGGTGATTTAAACATAAATATTAGTTCTGAGTACTGTGATGCAGGGATTCAGGACTACCTTAACATCTGCTTATACCATGGGTTTCTTCCTGCTCACACATTGCCTACACATCAGAGCGGTTCCTGCTTAGATCATATGATGATCAAAACAAGCCTATCATATGTTACGCTTGTTACTAACTCAACAATTACTGACCATCACGCAGTTCTACTGACAGTAAATTTATCGCTGCCTAAACTAAATCGTCCTCCGACTATTAGCAAATTAAATACAAACAAACTCGAATATGATTTATGCAACATTGACTTTAGCCTAGTTTACAATACTTTAGTAGATTACAAAGTAGTACTAGTTTAGATTACAAAGATCATACTGCTGACGCTAATTTGGCTTTATCGTACATAATAAAACATGTTCAACAAGCAATATTACAAAACACGACAGTTTCTACAGTAAATAAGAAACTTTATAATATTAAACCGTGGATTACTTCTGGATTAATTCGCTGTATAAGACACAGAGATAAACTTCATCAGAAAACTAAGAGATACCCTGAAAATGTTATAATTCAAACCACATATAAAAGATACAGGAATTTCTGCAACAATCTCCTAAAGAATATAAAAACTGATTACGATAAAAGACAATTAAATAGAGCAGGTAAAAATAGCAAACAACTTTGGAAAAGTATTAAAATTATCACCAATATGTCAAAACAGCGTGAATCAAGTTCGAGTTTACTACGTGCAAATCCTTCACCACTCATAACAGCTAACAATGTAAATAACTATTTTATAAATGTTGGGAAAACTCTTGCCGAGCAGATTCCACAACATTGCGATCAATCATCTTTCCAAAAATCAATCATTAGCCGTAATTCAAAATCTTTTGCTCTGCTGGACACTGATGAAGATGAAATATCCCGAATAATTTCCGGGCTAAAAGATGATTGTGCAGCTGGATGGGATAATATAAGCAATAAGATTCTTAAACTCTTTAAACATATTTTGATACCTCCCTTAACGCATGTTTTTCGAATCTGTCTTTCGAAAGGAATTTTTCCGAGTTGCCTAAAAAAGGCAGTTGTAATCCCTATCTTTAAATCCGGAAGTAAAGACTTAGTTAATAATTATAGGCCGATATCCTTACTACCGTCGATTTCAAAAATACTAGAGAAAATTTTAAACACTAGACTAGTTAATTATCTAGAAAAAAACAACATCTTTTCCCCTGCGCAATTTGGTTTTAGAGCCAAATTGTCGACCGCCGATGCGGTGCATAGCCTGACTGAGCTTATTTCACGAGACCTTGGTAAAGGACACCAGACCCTGGGAGTATTTCTCGATCTAGCGAAGGCATTCGACACGGTATCTGTTACTCTTCTTCTGAACAAATTAGAGACTATAGGAGTAAGAGGAACGCCGCTGAAACTCTTTACTGACTATTTAGACGGCCGGTACCAATGCGTTAAAATAGATAATATTACGAGTGATGAGCAGAAAAATACTAGTTTCGGTGTACCCCAGGGGAGTATTTTGGGCCCCACACTATTCCTAATTTATATAAATGACTTGTGTAATCTAAATATTAAAGACGGGAAAATCATATCATATGCCGACGACACTGCGTTAATATTTACCGCAAAAAGCAGTAGCGAACTGTTCGAACTCGCTCAATTAGGATTAAATTCTGTGACTAATTGGCTTCAAAGCAATTTATTAACATTAAATGCCGACAAGACGAAATATATTCACTTCTCCATGCGCAAACCTCAACCTAACATTACTAACCCTTGTCTATATGCCCATCAATGTGGAAACTGTGCAGTCAGCACGTGTAATTGTCCTTCTATCATCAAAACGAGCAACATTAAATACCTGGGGGTTATAATGGACGAAACACTTTCTTTTAAAATACATATTGAAAGCCTTAGTAAAAGAGTGCGCAAACTGATATATGTTTTTAAGAAACTGCGATCATTAGCAGACAAAAAATTAATCACACAAGTTTATTTGGCCTTATGTCAATCTATTATTCAATACTGTATCACCTCTTGGGGCGGTGCACCAAAAACGAATTTACTTCCTCTTGAAAGAGCTCAGAGAGCAATTTTAAAGGTAGCAAACTTCTATCCCTTTTTCTTTCCCACAGATTTACTCTATAAAACCTGCAACGTGCTGACTGTTCGGCAGCTTTTCATTATGCAATTAGTATTAAAACAGCACACCATGCTTACCTACACTGCTGACAATACTAACAAGAGACGGAATGATATAGTATGTACAACAAATGCAACCTCAAAACATGTCTTTGTAGAAAGATTCTATACATTTTTAGGCCCATTTCTGTACAATAGATTAAATGGCAAACTAAGTATCAATAAATTAAATTACTATAGCTGTAAAAAACATATACTTCAATATTTACTAACCATAGATTATGCACAGACGGAAGATTTACTAGTTGTCTGCAAATAAAACCGCTAACACGTTATTTTACTTTTGTTACCTATGTTTTAATTTTAATTATTACTACACATTGTTAATTTATTACTTTAAGATTTTGTGCATTTGTAGCCTGAAACACAGGTTCTACCTAGTTCAGGCAAATTAGCAAATCTGCTCTATTTTTATTGGTTAAGGTATTTAATGTAAATGTGTCCCTTGTTATTAATAAACAATTTTATTATTATTTTATTATTATAAAAACTAAAAAGATGGTTACCAAGTAATTTATTTAGTAGGTTAGGTTAGGTCACCGGTTAACCGAATTTATGATCAACTCGCAAACAAACTTGAAACAGTTCAATAATAATTTGGTTCACTTTTTTGGTTTCGTTATTATTTTATCGGAAAGCAAGATAACTTTATTAAAATTGTAAAAAGAGATCATTCATTCGTTCGGTTCAACGCATTTGGCTACCTAAAGGCTTTTTTTCTTATGGTGACCACACAGGAGAAAAATGAGCGATAGTGTATTTGAGCAAATTATTTTATTAAAATATGTTAAGTAAATTTAATTTCAGTAAGTTATCCAAGTAAATTTACCAGCCTGTTAGCTGGCTGAAATAAATAAACTTTTTAACAAAATAAAGATACTTTAAAACTAAAAGTATTTTATTTTAATAAAGCATTTTGTAAATACGTATTTTGCATTTAGTATTTTAAATATAAAATGAAAAACTATTTCGTATTTTGTATTTGAAATAACAAAATACAAAAAGTATTTGCATTTTGCATTTGAATACATTTTATAACCTACTAGCTTCTGCCCGCGACTTCGTCCGCGTCAAATTTTTGCTCCCCTGACCCTTCCCGTCGCATCGATTAGTCTAGCTAGTTTTCATCCATTTTTCGTTGCTGCTCGCTCCTTTTGAGTTATAGTGAGTCAACCTTAAAAAATAGACATATGCTCTCGCGGACTTTTTTTTAGAACTTTTTAAGAGGAACAATTCCGTCATACATTATTTTTGCGTTACTTTAACCGTTTACGCAGCGCACGCAACGGAAACTCTTAAAAGGAATAAATTTTCCCCGATTTTGCAACATTTTTCATTACTGCTCTGCTCCTCTTAGTTGTAGCGTGATGTTATATAGCCTATAGCCTCCCACGATAAATAGGCTATCCAACACAAAAAGAATTTTTCAATTCGGACCCGTAGTTCCTGAGACTAGCGCGTTCAATCAATCAAACAAACAAACAAACTCTTCAGCTTTATAATATTAAGTATACATTTTGCACATCTCTGGTAATAATTACTCACAGATTGATTGTAGGTAATTCCTACCAAATGGTGACATAATTATAAATAAAACCATTTTATTAGCTATATTTGTATTTTACTTTCGAAATTCCTTAAAAGTTTAATATCCGTAACCGAAATTATCCGAAACTAACGGATAATCCGAAAGAATTTCATATCCGTATCCGTATCCGGTGTAATAATCATTTCTACATCCGTATCCAATCCGTATCCGAAATTTCATATCCATAACATCCCTACCCTACACCTACTAAATATTGAATCAGCCTTCCTGGTGATAGGTACCAAAATTACGGCTATCTCTTATACTAGCTATGGCTAGTAGTTGAGTTACAGACAGTCCGCTGTGCAGGGCCTGCATTGAGGACGACGAGACATCAGTGCATGTGCTACTCAACTGCCCGGCGATCGTCACATATAGGGCTTAGTACTTCGGTAACTCAGGTACCCTACGTGAGATAGTCAGTAACACCAAGGGTTGCGGGCCTTCCTCGAGGAGCTGGAGTGGATCGAATAACCGATTTCCCACCCGTATGCAAAATACACCCTCAGATGTGGAGTTGCGGACACTAGCCCATTCTACCTATTACCTAGCTATGGCTATCTCTTATGGTACAAGCACTAGTGCATGGGACCCCGTATACAATGCCTAGGGCACGCAAAGTGTTATTGGGTTTTCATTCTAGGAATTTCTCACTTGTACTTTTCTTACTAGTAGCCCGGAGTCTGGATCCGTGCCCGGTTCATGGCCGCAGGCTCGCCCCCTTTTAGTCAGTAAAAGTCTGTCACGTAGAGAGGGAGACGGCATTTGATGATTTCCCACCCACAAAAAAAAGGCTCGCCCCCTATAAGTTGGGACTTCAACATAGCTTGAGAAATGTGTGTACTACCAGGTGTAAGGGACAGCCCTCCGCAAACTGACAGAGTGCATTCAGCTCCTTATTTTGAATCATATTCCACCGGAATTTTTCTCCGGATTTTTTATTTTTTAAACTTTTTTTTCACCTTTTTAGTTTTATTTCAGTGTAAAATTACATTCTCTGAAAGCAGCACTCCATTTATGTAAACAATATGGCTAAAATCAAAAAAGGGGCAATGGATGTTGAAATAATCTAACGAACGACGCGTAAACTCAGCTGTTCACTTCCCGTCTAACTACAAAGTTCATCGAACTCGTCGTCGGCGATTGCACAAAGGCGGCTTTCTGAATTGATCCGAGATACATTGCGTATGAGAAATTAAAACAAATCAGGTTTATTGGATTCCCATAACGGTCCTGAAATAATTTCTTTTACTGGTCATCTTAGTATGATATACTGAATCCACCCCATCAGTTTGTGGAGGGCTGTCCCTTACACCCAGTATACTAGCATAGCCCTTCACAAGCAAGACATTACGTTAGATTTGTTCGAAAGAGATACCGGGTGTACCCTGGCATATGGGCAACTGAAGGAACACGGGTGGGTTTTAGTCAGTAAAAGTCTGACAAGTCCTCCCGCACCGCCCAGAGCGGGAGACGTCATTTGATGATTTCCCAACCACAAAAAAAGGACATTACATTATGTTAAATATTTTTCTTTTTTTACAGCTGAAATCGCTAACAATCCCAGGAGTCTCAGAATTTGTTGGTGGTTTCGTTAAAACCCCTGTACAGATCATAAGCATAGTTGGTGGTGACCAAACTGACAGCGAATCTGTAGAAATAGAACTGCCACCGGAGACTGTGCAGCGATGTAACATTGTCGAGATAAAGATTGAACGTGAAAGTGATGGTACGTTTTTTAATCACTTAAAACACTGGCCTGTTAGCCTAGTGGTTAGTGACCCTGACTGCTTAGACTGAGGTGATGGGTTCGATTCCCACCCACGACAAATCTTTGTGTGATGAACACAATTATTTGTTCTGTGTCTGTGTGTAATTTATCTATAATATGTATGTAGTTAGAAATATATGTATAAGTATATTTGTCAATTCTCTGGTTACCATAGAAAATTCTAAAAGGTAAAAAAAGTACATATTGGTCTTTAATGTTTAACTAGCTTTTGCCAGCGGCTACGCCCGCGTGGAGGTCGGAAAATATCCCGCGGGAACGTACTACCGAAATAAAAAGTAGCCTATGTGTTAATCCAGGTTATAAACTAACTGTGTTCCAAATTTCATCCAAATCCGTTCAGTAGTATTTGCGTGAAAGAGTAACAAACATACACATACACATACATCCATCCTCACAAACTTTCGCATTTATAATATTAGTAGGATAAGAAGTTTTAGATAGATAATATTTTGCTCAAAGGTTCGTCGTTTCGGAACAGCTGAGTTGATTTTGATAAAAAAATATCTAAGAATCATCGCTAGAAACAGTACAGAAAAAACAAAAAAGAAATGCCCCGAAGGAAACAAGAGGGTTGCTATAAGTTTGACAGCTATGTGTGTATGTTTGTGGTACCGTAGCTTTTAAACAGGTGAACCGATTTGGCAGCGTTTTATTTTTTTCTTAAATGTTGGCTACATTTAAGAAATGTTTCATTCTGTACTGTCTCACTGCTGGGCAAAGGCCCAATTTCTTCCAGGAACTCTTGTCCCGCGCCATCTCAAACTAGCCGTCGCGGTACGCATCTAGTTCGTCTCGCCACCGCTTTCTGGGCCGACAGCAGTGGCGTCGCCCATCTTCAGGCACCCATTTAGTGCCGACCTTTGCCCAGCGGTCATCTTGCATACGGCTAATGTGGCCCTCCCAATCCCATTTGAGCCTGGCAGCCTTTTTGCCTACGTCTTTTATACCCGTTTTGGAACGGTTCCGAATTTTGTCCTGTGTTTTTACTAGTGTTGCAAAGGACTCGAGTCTTCGAGTCTTAATTTTAGAGAGTCGACTCAATTATGCAAGACTTAGTGTGCTCAAAAGGCTCGCAGTCTAAAAGTCAAGCCGAGCCCGAGTCATTCTTAAAAAGGACTCGAGTTTTGAAAAGGAATCGAGTCTTAGAATGAACTCGAGTCATAAAGAAAAACTCGGAGCATGAAGATGAAATTTGCAGCTAAAAACTCGAATAACGTCAGTTTTTTTTTTGTATCATAACCACTAATTTTAACTTATCACCTTCTATTCGAGTCTTTTCGAATCATCATTCTTCACTCGAGTCGAAAAAGTCGGAACATGTTTCCGAGTTTTCCGACTCGAGTTCATTTTAAGACTCGAGTCATTTTTAAGACTTTAGTCCTTTTTAAGACTCGAGTGCTTGACTCTAGACTACGAGCCTTTTGAGCACACTGAGTCTTGCATAATTGAGTCGAGTCTTTAAAATTAAGATTCGAAGTCTCTTGTCCTTTGCAACACTAGTTTTTATACCCAGAATACTACGTTCCACAAGAACATTACTGAAGAGTATTCTACATGATTGTTTTTCTTTCTTCATAGGGCTAGGACCGGAGGATTTGAGAACCTTTACAGGTGTGTCACAGATACACAGACACCATTCCGAATCTGATTCAGAAGACGATGTACCTTTAAGGGAATTCAAAACTGAAGTGGTAGAAGTGAAAGAAGAAAATAAAATAACAGAAGTATCTAAGGAGACACAAAAAGTCAAGATCATGAAACGTAAGTATTATTTTCATCCTCATTTCTTCCCACGGGTGTCGTAAGAGGCGAGTAAGGAACTTACTAGAGTATGGGCAGCAGCGTTTTCTACGCATTTTACCATCATACTGCGATCGTTAACCTGCCTCCCAAGCGTGGCGATTGTGGCAACCCCCCAAAGGCCCTAGGGGTATAAGCATAGTGAATTTGCCCTTGAAAGATATTGGCACGATACTAAGAGGATTTTTAGGTATCAACAAGATAATAAGATCCTGAAAGTTTCAGATCTCTAACCCATTTGGTTTTTGAGAAAAAGAAAAAAAAAAAGAAAAATCTGACAAAATCAGAAAAAATAATTTCCTCAAGAACGCGTGAATTGATTGATTTGAATTTTGGATATGTTTTGGGTGCTGATAGTAGCTTCTAGGAAAAAAAATTACACCTTTAACGGTTAATAAGAACCTTGAAAAAAATTGCACTTTTTTTTTAATTTCGATTTTTAGCTATGATACAATTCTGGCACAATCATGAAACTATTTTTTTCGAATTCCCCATTCATTTTTCTATACACTTACATGCTTTTAAGATTTTAAAAAAAGGTACGCCATATTGCAAAAAAATAAAAACCATTTTTTGTACAAATATTTACTTTACGTATTTTAAGGCTGCATCTTTATTTGTGTCGCTCGTTTATGTCTTTTATTCTTATTTGAAGTAGAGATGTCTAAGCCAATAGTTAAATCTTAAAATATCAGTGAATATCAACTAAAATATTATAAACATTTACGCACGGCTACAAATCAAGCGATAGCAGCAATGCTTGATGAAACAGGTAATCATACCATTCAATACGTAAAAGACCAGTCAAGCATACGCGCAGCTCAAATTCAGTCTCGTCATATCAATAAGAAGGTTTATAGATGTTTTATTGAGTATAAAAAAAAACGCTATTGGTCCCAAAAGCATATTGAGGAATATTTGTGAGTGGGCAAATTGTTTATTATTTGTCACACGAAAGATATTTGAACAGATTCTGAGGCATGCTGAAACACTAAGCAAATTATTTGATGCAGACAATGTTTCGCCTGTGTTTTTTTTGTCTGTGGCAAATCATCAAATGACGTCACCCGCTCTAGGTGGAAGGGCGTGTCAGACTTTTACTAACTAAAACCCACCCCCTTCAATTGCCCATATGCCAGGGCCACGGTATCTCTTTCGAACAAATCTCGCGACCCTGGCAGGTCGCCTGTGATTGAAGATGATAGTGATGAAGACTGCTAAACTGTGATTATAAACTTTTTTGCAAATATACCTTTCAAACATTTGTTGTTTTTATTTATAATTTATCAATTAAAATCTGTTTCTTATTTTAGAAGGGTATACATTGCTACATATCAGGCTATACATTACCAGTTTTAGCTGACCTCCTATTGTATAGGCTTTTCGTACAATGAGAAGTCCACTTTGACTGGAAATGCTCGATTTGTCGCTTTGTGTACAATATTTATAATATTTTAGTTTATATTCACTGATATTTTAAGATTTAACTATTGGTTTGGACATGTCTACTTTAAATAAGAATAAAAGACATAAACGAGCGACACAAATAAAGATGCAGGCTTAGGCAATAGGTAGAACGGGCTGGTGTCCGCAACTCCACGTCTGAGCGCGTATTTTGCGTACGGGTGGGAAATCGGTTATTCGATCCACCCCAGCTCCTCGAGAAAGGCCAGCAACGCCTTGATGTTGCTGACTATCTCACGTAGGGTACCTGGGTTACCGAAGTACTTGGCCCTGTATGTGGCGATCGCCGGGCAGTTTAGAAGCACGTGCGCTGCTGTCTCGTCGTCCTCAATGCAGGCCCTGCACAGCGGACTGTCTGTAACTCCTATGACAAATAGATGTTTATTAAACGACCCATGGCCAGTTATTGCTGCCGTAACCATACGCAGCTGTCGTTTGTCTAACCGGAGGACCTGTTTAGTGAGGCGGGCATCGATGGTGGGAAGTGCTTCCTTGGCCTGCCTGCACTCACTTTGGTCCACCCATAGCTTACAGTGTAGATCCCTGGTACGTTTTCTTACCAGAGAGCGTAGGAACCCAAAGGGGAGTGGCGCGATGGGTTCTGGTCCCACCGGTGTCATGCTCGATCCCCTTCTGGCCAGTTCATCGGCGGCATCGTTACCTAGGGAACCGCTGTGTCCTTTTATCCATTGAATAGTTATATTATTGAGGCTACCCACCTGGTTGAGGCGCTGGTGGCACTCGTATATTAGCCCAGAGTCAATCGAGTGACTGTCCAGCGCTTGCAGAACAGCCATACTGTCTGAGAGTATGCGGATCGAGTGGTCTTTAACTGCCCTGTCCATAATGGCTGAGGCGGCAAGAGTGATCCCAATGCATTCCGCCTGGAACACTGTATTGTGGACTCCTAATGATGTGGCTATATGTATGTTGAAGTCCTGCGAGAAGATCCCAGCACCTGTGCCACTGTCTGTTTTTGATCCGTCCGTGAAGATGCGCAGCTCAGTGGGGCGCAGACCCTCACACCGGCGATCTTCATGAAGCTGGATTCTGTATTTTTTGTCAAAAATGAACTGTTTGGGTACCCGGTCATTTATAGCCTTGGTGATGGGGAACTCATTGTTGAGTTCCTTAAGTAGCGCGGTGTGTTGTGTGTCTCTCTTTCTCAAGAGGTTGGTTGCGTCCAGACGCGCTGCCGCCATCGTGGCTTCCTGCTGTATGAACAGGTGGAGCGGTGGTAGTCCCAGTATGGCGTCCATGGCTGCAGTCGGAGTAGTCCTCATGCAGCCCGTGACCGCCATGCAGGCTAGTCTTTGCATGCGTTGCAGTTTGTTGCAGGCTGTAATAAGCTTGGTGCGGGGCCACCAGACTACGGCCCCGTAGGTGATCATGGGTCGGATCACTGCGGTGTACAGCCAAAGTATGATTTTGGGGGATAGGCCCCACTTCTTACCTATCATTTTCCTGCATTGCCAGAATGTGATGCAGGCCCTGTTTAGTTTGCTGTCTAAATGACTACTTAGTTTAACTTACTGTCAAGAATGACCCCGAGGTACTTGACTTCGTTGGCCAGCTGAAGTTCTGTATTGAACAATTTCGGTAGGCGGAAGGGGCCTAAAGCTCGCTTATGGGTGAACATGACTAGCTCAGTTTTAGTGGGGTTCACTGAGAGGTCATATTCACTGCACCATCTCTCTACGATACGTAGTGCTTGTTGGGTGAGGTTAAAGATCGTGCTCGTCACCTTCCCTGAGACAAGGATGGCGAGGTCGTCCGCATAACCTATTGTGTAGTAGTGATTGGCATTGAGTCTGGCGATTAACTCGTTAATCACCAAATTCCATAGAAGGGGTGACAGTACCCCTCCCTGGGGGCAGCCTCTGGCAATCATGGCCAGTTGCTGCTCATCCTCTAGGCGAACCACGCGCTTGCTTAGCATGTTTGTGATCCAGTCTATGAGTACCTGTTCAACTCCATGTCTGGAGAGGGCGCTGCTGATGCTGGAGAAATTTGTTTTGTCGAAGGCTCCTTCGATGTCTATGAAGGTACCCAGGCAGGTCCCTTTCTGGTGAATCGCTTCCTCTATCTGGCTAACTACCAGATGAAGTGCCGATTCGGTGGATTTACCTGAGCTATAAGCGTGTTGGTTACCGTGCAGCGGTAGGGTTTTCAGAGCGCCGTCCCTCAGCTCCCTGTCGCACAGCCTTTCCAGGGTTTTTAGCAGGAAAGAAGTCAGGCTGATTGGTCTGTGGGATTTGGCGTTTGTGTAGTCGCCCTTACCTGGTTTAGGGATGAATATTACTTTCACTTCCCTCCATCCTTTGGGAACGTATCTAAAGGCCAGGCACGCTCTCATTAAAGGCACCAGTCTTACTGCGATGAGGGTTCCACCCCACTGTAGTAGGGCGGGGAACACCCCATCTGGTCCGGCGACCTTAAACGGATGGAAGCTCCGGATGGCCCATTGGAGTTTCTCCAACGTGATCACCTTGCTAGCATAAGACCAGTCATTATCTGATGGTGTTTGATTTGCTTCTTGCCAGTCGATTACTTGCGAGAAAATACATCCAGGGAAGTGTGTTTCAATAAGGACGCGTCGCGTTTCTTCTGGCGAGGATGTGAGTGTGTTGTCTGGTTTTCGAAGGGTGGTAGGCCCAGTTGTGGTTTGTTGTGCCAGTATTTTCCTTACCCTGTTTGCTTCCTGGCAGGACTCAATGCTACCAGTGTATTTTCGCCATCCCGAGGTGCTCCTGAACCTGATGCATTTTTTGTAGCAGGATTTGGCTGCGTAGTACTCATCCCAGTCCTCATCCGCACATGTATTCATGGCTCTATTCAGAGCTTTCCTTACCTTCCCGCGTTTTCGCTCCAGATCAGCACCCCACCAGGGCTGTTTGCCCGGTGTACTACGAGGAGTCGTCTCTGGGCAGGCAGTTTGGTAGCTGTCTATTATTGATTTAGTGAGGTATTCAACTTGTACCTCAATCTGTGTAGTGTCCGCAAATAGCGTCGGATCGCATGATGTCGCAAGTCTGGATTCTAGGCTGCGTGTGTAGGTACCACGATCTGTGTTCCGCGGTTTGCGGCGCGGAGCTGCTGGCGGGACAGAGGCCTGGATGTCGAAGCGGATCCATCTGTGGTCGGAGCAGGAAGCTTCCCTGGAGACCTGCCAACCTGTGGTAATTTCCGCCGCGGCCTCTGTTGCCAGAGTGAGATCTATGATTGTGCGGCTTCGTCTGGTTACGAAGGTCGGTTCGGAGCCAGTGTTTAGTAGGGATAGGTTAGTCGAGAATAAGTAATCAACCAAGGCCTTACCCCTTTCGTTTTGCGTGTCCATACCCCACAGCTGGTGATGAGCATTGGCATCAGCACCGATGATGGCTTCCAGCCCGGATCTCTCGCAATGGCTCACGAGGCGAGCGAGGTCATGCGGGGGCGGCGCCTCCGCTTCAGGCATGTAGACCGAAGCGAAGACGATTGCCATCTCCATGGCGCCGTTACGCTGTATAAACAGCTTCACTGCAGAGATGTCTCTGCAACAGAATTCAGTTAGAAGCTGTGTTTTAAGGTTACCTGTGACATAGATACACGACCTGGGTTGGTCGTGATCAGTAGTGACCAGGAGCTTACCTCCAAGATTGGAGAGTCCTTGTATGCGGCCCGCTCTAATCCACGGCTCCTGGATCAGGGCGATGGCCGTGTGTTGAACCTCCAACCACTTCCGGAGCTGAGCCGTTGCGGTCTGACTGTGGTGGAGGTTTGCCTGGAGGATTTTACAATTTGACGAAGAGGACGCCATTGCTGGTCAATTCCTCATCGTCATCCTCCAGGTTGAGCCCGGCAAACAGGCCACCCTCGTCGAAGCAATCCTCCCCCTGGCGCGAAGCCGGGGACAGGGTTATGTCGTCCGATTCCGCGCCCGAAGGAGGGCTAGCGTCCAGGGTGGCGGCAGTTGGAGCAGCCGATTCCGCTGCAGCGGGTTCGGCCACGACTGCCTCCGGGTTGTTTGCTGGGGGAGTCGACTTCCCCGCTGGTGTCTCTGGCTGCTGCGCCAGAGTCTCGGAGATGGTGCCGGTGGCGGGGTCCCATCCCTGGGGGACGTCGGTGAACCTGCCGTTCCTACCTTGGAACTGCAGGTACACCTTCCCTGCCCCCAAAGATAGACGGCGCCCCGCACCCATCAGGGTCGGGATTTGGTCTACCGGGACACCGACTACCACGAACCATGCCGAGGCCTGTTTGTCGGCATGCAGCAGCAACCAGCGCTTTATGTCGACCCAGGGGTTCTGGTAACTGAGAGCACGGCCAATATTGGTCGGCTCTCCGAGGACCCCCTGCTCGTCGGGGATCACGATGCCACATCGTGCCCGTCTTAGGATCTCCGACTGACTCTTGACTACTAACGTTAAGTTAGTAGGGAGAGTCATATCGGAGACTGTTTTCCTTAGCCAGGCTAAGGTGTGGTCGTTCTCGCACCACAGTTTTAGGACACCACCGGCGAATAGCGGCTTTGCGTTGAAAGTCGGCGCCTTGGTGTCCTGTTTGGGGGAGCAGGCCTCGTGTAAGATCTGCTTCTGGATAGCAGCGAGCACCTGGTCCGATACGTCCTTGCTGATCACCCCGGTGCGGTCACAGGTGACCGCTACGTCGAGGGTGGCATTGGCAGCTTTTGGGCGTAGCTTCTTTGAGCAACCCGTTTGGATTGATCAAGACGCGGCCGCTTATGCTCTCCACGAGGTGTGATGGTCTCGTTGAGAGCTCGCTTAGCCGCGGCCTGATCCTTCCCTCCGGGTTGCTGTGCTTTTACCGGCGCACTGGATGAGGGTCGGCTGGTCGAGGGGCGGTTTAGGCCGGGCTCTGCCTGCGACCGTTTTCCAGCGGCAAAGTTTAGCTGCCCGCTACTCGGTTTGACCGAACTAACGGCAGTGGCCTGGTTGTTTTGCGGCCCTTTACCTTGCCTCCTGCGAGCCTGGCGGCGCTCCTTACGCGTCATACGCTGTGCTGTGACAGCTGGAGCGCATGAGGGGTTTGTACAAGGGCAACGGGCTTGTTGAGTTCTTTTACCCTTGCCCTTGCCCCGCTTCTGTACAACCTTCCAGACGCGAGAGATCGCGTCCTCGTGGCTGTCTGTCACCACCTGGTTGGTGGCGTCCTCCTTATGGGAGGAGGCTTGAGGAGCCGCAGATGTGGTAGGGTGTTTCACAGTGCCAGTAATATCTGGCACCGGTGTTAGTTTGGGGAGGGTTGGACCGCCAGCGAAGTTAGACTTCGCCGTGGTCCTCTCCTGGGTTTTGGAAGGGCCGGTACTGGTCCCAGTCAGCGCCGACGCCCTTTGTTTCTTTTGGGACTTGTTTTTGTTGGTCTTGCCTGTAGCTTTCGCCACAGCCAGACCAGCGCCCGCGCTGGTACCCGCGGCGTTGGCTGCAGGGTGACCAGGGGCAAGAGAAGTGCAGGCACCTCTCTTGGGAGCTTCATCGGCTTTCGCCTCCACTCCGGGATGGTTGGTTTTTGTTTTATCATCCATATTAAATGTTGTGAAAAGGATTCGTCTCTCTGGCTCCCACCCTCCATGGAGCCCGCACCTGGGAACGTCTCGCTATGAAAAAGCTCGAACGTTAGGATTACCAGAGAGATATAGGAGCGCAAGGCTGGTTTACAGTGCGACATCGGGTGCTCGATCGGGTTGGCCCCCAACGAGTTGAACAACCCTCACTTACACCGTCAGCATGACCTTTACCTACCGCTTCGGTCATCCGAGGACAACCTCAGCGGACCTCACGCACCTCGCCTGTGGCCCTCTGACGGGACACTGTGGCCATTTCCCTACCCCTGGCTAGTGGGTAGGGCCACCGTTTCGCTTGAAATCCAGACCAAAGGGGGAGTGTTGCCTCACGGACACATAACCACCAGTGCCGTTCGGCTCAGCCCCCCAGGACTCCTTCATCCCCGCTCACGGCGCTCAACTGCGCAGGTCCTAGCGCAGGTGACTGCTTCCTCCTAACTCACCATCAGCTGCTTTTAGTGACAGTCGAGCCCGCCACCACCCAGTCACAGGGTGGTCACGTTTCGGAGTGGAAGGTGGGTAGGTAGGTGTTGTAGGGAGTGAGGGTTTGGGTGGGATTGCGTGAGGAGGGGTAGTTTGGAACAGGAAATGGGGGGGTTATGCGGGAGTGGGGAGGGGAGATAGGGGAGGAAAAGTCGCCTGGCGGTTTCAGTTACGTCTATTTCATAAGGAATTAGACCAAAAACGGGGTGGCAACCTCGTGAAGGTGTATCCGCCAGACTTGCCTTGAGGATCTACACGACTACAGCGCTCTCCCTCAAGACCCCGCCACCCTGCTGCCTCTGAGGGAGGCAGCAGAGTAGGCCTGCATCTATACTACCAAGCAAAGCCAAGCCAAGCGTGTCGTTGTGCAACCGCAAAAGCATAAATACAGACCCCCCCCAGATGCAGGCTTAAAATACGTGAAGTAAATATTTGCACAAAAATGGTTTTTATTTTTTTGCAATATGGCGTACCTTTTTTTAAAATCATAAAAGCATATAAGTGTATAGAAAAATAAATGGGGAATTCGAAAAAAATAGTTTCATGATTGTGCTAGAATCGTATCATAGTTAAAAATCGAAATAAAAACAAAAGTGCAATTTTTTTCAAGGTTCTTATCAACCGTTAAAAGTGTTAATTTTTTTCCTAGAAGCTACTATCAGCTTCCAAAACATATCCAAAATTCAAATCAATCGATTCACGCGTTCTTGAGAAATTATTTTTTTCTGAATTTGTCAGATTTTTCTTTTTTTTGCTTTTTCTCAAAAACCAGATGGGTTAGAGATCTGAAACTTTCAGGATCTTATTATCTTGTTGATACCTAAAAATGCTCTAAGTATCGTGCCAATATCTTTCAAGGGCAAATTCACTATGCTTATACCCCTAGGGCCTTTATTCACCAACTAGCTTCTGTCCGCGACTTGGTCCGCGTCAAATATTTGCTCCCCTGACCCTTCCCGTCGCATCTCAGACTGCCAGATTTCGTCCATTTTTTTTGTTTCTGCTCCGCTCCTTTTTATTGTAGCGTGATGTTATATAGCCTATAGCCTTCCTCAATAAATAGGCTACTCGACTCAAAAATATTTTTTCAATTCGAACCATTACTTCCTGAAATTAGCGCGTTCCACCCCCATTTTAGGGAAGTGGGGGGTTAGAAAGAGACAAAAAGTAGCTTATGTCACTCTCCATCCCTTCAACTATCTTCACTTAAAAAATCCGTCAATTCGTTGCTCCGTTTTGGCGTGAATGACGGACAAACAGACATACACACTTTCCCATTTATAATATTAGTATGGATATATTAGTATGGATGTCAGTGATGTCTAAGCTAATTCCTACATTCTTATTGCGATTTCCGATTTGCGATTATCTCAAAGTTTTATTTTTATAATTACAGAGGCTCCCGTCGCAAAGAAATCTAAACTATTGGACGATACATCTACAGCCAAGCAAAAGAAACCTGGGCCATCAGACACGACTACCGCCCAGCCGACTAAAATTCGTACGTCCAAATCTATTATATACATACATACATAAACTCACGCCTTTTTCCCATGAGGGTGGGCAGAAACTACAGAACGCCACCTACTACGATCGTTATATACTCCTTTTGCCTCGTTTAAGTTCATAAATCTGGTCATACACACACGCCGGTTACCAGTACTACGAACCTGAGCCTTCTGAAGGACATCACTAATAAGGTCACTATATGTTCCCCTAGGGTGTCCCCTTCTGGCGTGACCAGTCACATCTGCCTTGTAAATATCTTTTGTTAGCCGCCCTTAATTCATCCTCTCAACATGACCAAACCATCTAAGCATACTTTTTTTCGTCATCAACGGGTTGGTCACAATCGCATGTAGAAAACCAATTACTTTATTACCCGCATTTACTCTTCTTTCTACATGTTTAACAATTTTTCCATCCCTTGTAAGCTAACTCCCCAAATATACAAACACACTTACTTGCTCTACACTCTTATCATCTATTTTCACATCACACACCGATACGTTCTCTTCTCTTTCAAACAACATGACCTTCGTCTTATTCACATTTATATTCATGAAGTGAAAACTAATGTTACGAGCTGGGGTTCGGGATAAATTAATTTAAACCAATATTACCGAAACACACAAAACAGTTCAATTAAATAAACACAAATATCGCAATACTTAATCAAAACGTCAAACAGAATCACTTGTTTCGCTTGTACTGTATCGCTGGAATAGTATTCGATCGCTTCCGTAATCGAACTGCTCTTCGGCCCGACAATCCGCTATTTATATCCCGAGCAGAACATTCGTGAACATTCGACACTATGCCACAGTTCACAAGTAGCGTAGAAGCTTCCAGGAACTTCAACAAACAACTGTTTACTGTTTAATCCCACTATTCGACAATAGATGGCGGTAGCGTCTACGTACCATTTCGTTTAGTACTTGCTACTTGATAACAGATAGCGTTAGCGTGTCGTTTCTGCTAGTTTCGAACACTGCCCCATCCTTAGATGGAATTAGCGTGACGTTTCTAGACTTTACGATCTACGTAACATTAATTTAGTCGACTTTATAAATTCAGCTAAAGATATTAGTTTCTGCAATAAGAGTGATTTAAGAACAAAAAAAATGGACATTATTATTTTAAAGAACTTGGAGAGGAGAGAAACCCTGGACCGTCCAGGTTTCCTTACCTTTCTTATGAATGATTTAATTCTGTAAATATGTTGGTACAAACACTTTTACACGTCATTAAAATTCTTAAAACCAGATGAAGTCGGCGTTTCCTATCTGACTATTTGAGAAGCAAAGCCAAAATAAAGTCTCTTTTAAAGTCTAGACATAATCTTGGTCAAAACATCGTGAGGAAACCGGCATGTCTTACAACCAATAATTCGAAGACATGTGACATCTACCAACCCGCACTGGGCCTGCGTGGTGGATTATGGCCCACTCCCTCTCACCGAGAGGAGGCCTGTGTCCCAACACTGGGAACATTATAGGCTGCTGATGATAATCTTGGTCAGATCATTTGAAGACCATATAGATTGGTGTCTGAAATGGTCTTTTGAAGATTGAACCACACAGATTTAGCGGACCTGCACTTTAATTGCCTAACACATAAATCAGATTCTGAACCATTTTGAATGATACTGCTAATGCATTGTATGCCCAACAACGTAAATAATACAATGATGTGGTTAAACTATCAAAATTAAATTATAAATGGATTTCATTTCTGTATGTAGGTTTGTACGAACACTTTTACACATCAATCATATATATTTTTTTTAAACTAGATGAGGTCGGCGTTTTCTATCTGACTACTCTGAGAAGAAAGACCGAAACAAACTCAGAGGTCACAGTCTCTTTTAAAGTCCAGACATAATCTTTAGTCACATCATGTGAAGACCATGTAGATAGATGTTTAAAATGGTCTTTTTTGTGGATGGGAAATCATCAAATGACGTCTCCCGCTCTAGGATGGAGCAGAAGGGCGTGTCAGATTTTTACTGACGAAAACCCACCCATGTTCCTTCAGTTGCCAATATGCCAAGGCCACGGTAACTCTTTCGAACAAATCTCGCAGCCCTGGCAGGTTTGAAATGGTCTTTTGAGGAAAGAACCACACAGATTGAGTGGACCTGTCCAGTCAGTGCACGCATTTGTCACTAATCGTGCAGCTCAACCCACTCGAAAGGAATTCTTACTGATAGCAATTACCCCTCTGTGCAGTTGTTTTGCGTTTACCAATGTCAGTGATGTCGAAGCAAATTTTAAACATTCTTATTTTGATTTAACTTAAAATTATTTACAGGAGATCCCGTACCAAAGAAAGCAAAGCTAACGGACGTTACATCAACAACCAAGCAAAAGAAAACGGGACCATCGGACTCGAAAACTGTCCGGCCGACTAAAATTCGTACGTCTAAATCAGTTACTAAACTCAAAAAGCCGAACACTATATCAAAACCAACTGTACAAAATGACAGTGGTACACACAAAAGTAATGAGAATGTCACAGAAATGAAAACTAATTTATTAGATTACATTCATTCCGCTATAGATACTAGTTTTTGTAATAAAAATGATTTAAAAACTAGAATATTGAATAATATACGTATTGAGAATGAACAGGTAAGTAGGCGTCAAAAATTAGGCGCTAAAGGAAAGGTTTACAAATGTGAAATATGTCAAGAATGTTTTAGTGAAAGGGGTATTTTAAGAAAACATTTCCTTGAACACGGTGAAAAACCTTTTAAATGTCAGTTTTGTCAGCGTGGTTTTGAGTCAAAATGTTATTTGGATAAACATGTTCGCATACACACTGGTGAAAAACCTTATAAATGTGACGAATGTCAACGTAGTTTTAGTGAAAAGAGTAATTTAACTAAACATATTCGTATACACGCTGGTGATAAACCTTACAAATGTGATGTTTGCCAGAGAAGTTTTAATCAAAAATGTCAATTGACATCGCATAGTCTTTTACACACTGGTGAAAAACCTTACAAATGTGACATATGTCACCAAGGTTTTAATCGATTATATAATTTCAAGCAACATTATCGCATACACACCGGTGAAAAACCTCACAGTTGTCTCATTTGTCAGCGTAGTTTTGCTCAAAAAACTTCTTTAACCAAACATCTTCGGAAACATACCGGTGAAAAACCTTACAAATGTTTCGTATGTCAACGTAGTTACCCTCATAAACAGTCTTTAGACATGCACTTTCGAAAACACACTGGTGAAAAACCTTTCAAATGTGAACATTGTAAAAGATGTTTTACTCAAGGTTCACACTTGAAACAACATCTTCGTATTCACGTTGATGATGATAAACCCATAGAAATAGTCTGAAATATTGTATCAGTGAAAGATATAGGAGAAATTTACAAAAAAAATGTCTTCAGATAGACATGGTGAAAACCAAAAAACAGTTTAAGTCACAATAGCTTCTAAAGTGATAGTGATAAGGGTCTATTTTTAAATGTCAGACTGCATGTTTTTTTTTAATAATGTATTGACACGCAATGTATTGACTGCCTCGTTGGTCTAGCGGTAGCAAGCGCTACTGCTGAGCATGAGGTCCTGGGTTCGATTCCCAGGTCGGGCAGTGTTCTTGGGTTTTTCCATCTGGAATTTCAAAGTAGCAGCCCGGAGTCTGGATTTGTGCCCGTTTGATGGCAATAGGCTCGCCCCCTATTACATGGGCCTTATACATAACAGGCGAAATGTGGGTGAACTATAGGTACACCTCTGCCCAACCCTTCGGGGAAACAAGGCGTGATGTTATGTTATACTTGGACTTTTAATCGTAATCAGTAACTTGACAGTTCAAAGAAAAATAATGATACCATACTAAAACTAATAGTGTTGTGGTGAACGATTTCGCGTAAAGAACGAATGATAAAAATCGTTTAATTTAAATAAAACTTTAGAAAATCGTTTTCAAGATGTGGCATATAAGAATAATTGATATTTTTTCATGTACAATTATTTTCTTCTAATAAAAACAAAACTAAATATAAAAGTTTTTTTTTTACTTTAGTAATTTTATTTCCTCTGGCAACAATAGACGATATAAATATCGATATAGTATAATATCGTATTTTTAAGACAAGTTATTAAATTTCAAAGTTTGCATGTAAGTTCATTCAATTTCATTCATTCTTACAAAATGCGGTGGCTCATTATGTTTATTTTGTCAAAATTTGCCCTTGAACTGTCAATTTACTGAATACGATTAACAATCGAAGCATATATTATTTTTTTTTCGTTTTTTTGTGGTTGAGAAATTATGAAAATGACGTCTCCCCCTCTAGGCGGAGCGGAAGGGCTTGTGAAACTTTTACTGACTAAAACCCACCCGTGTTCCTTCAGTTGCCTGTGCCAGGGTCACGGTAACTCTTTCGAACAATTCTCGCGACCCTGGCAGGCGAAGTATATATCTGTGGTTGCTGCTATAGGTACCTACTTGAAGCATTACTTATATAGTAGTAAGTAAGAATACATTTTATTAGCAAATTGGAAAACGAGAGATATTACCATTTACAAAGCTTAGCTAGTTTAATCATACTTAGGTAAGTACTTTTGTAACTTGTAGTCAAAATACTATCAAATACTATTTTTTTAATTTTTATTTGTAACTTTGACTCTCAAGCCTATGCTAGACTATGTTAGAAAAACTTACGTTTATTGCGTTGTATGTTAAACAAAATATGATCCCTGTTCATGAAATAGCCAATCAATGAAATTAAATCGACGTAAAGTAAATAAAATTGATTTTAACTATTATATTTAAAGCCATATTTGTTGCGGTCATGAATCATATTTTTATGAAATCAGTAAGTTGTAATTATATGTTGTAAGTGTTGTAAAGTTCTTGAAATAAAGAAATTTATTATTAGAAATATAGATCATTATACAAGGTGTAACAGAATAATCGCAAGACATGAAAGTATTTTGTTCCTTATTGACTACTAATTAGTGAAACTGAATATTATTTACTTATCAATTTCTCTAACTTAAATATGGGTAATTTGGAAAAATAAATATCGCTTCGCCATTTGATTCTTTACCTAATGGTATATTAAAGTGAAAAACTCAAAAAATCGCAGATAGTCGGTTTTGCCTTTAACCCGGCGATATGTAATTTGCCATACGTACTACTGATTGAACTAAACAAAATTATTTCTTATCTCAAGGCAGTAAGACTAAAAAAAATGCATAAAGTAAAAACAGTAAGCTTTTAAAAAAAAGGTGTGATTATTATATTATACTTTTAACTCAATACTCTAATTGTGGTGCATGACATCTTGCGTTAATTATTTTACATATTGTTTAAATATTTTATCCGTATGTGTGTTTGTCACTGAACTCGAAAAGGCTGGACCGATTTTGATAATTTTTTGGATGGTTTAGATTCATAATTGGACCCCGCAGTTGGCGTTGTTCGACAGGACAACGTGTTTCAAGTCAGCTATCCATACTAATATTATAAATGCAAAATTAACTCTGTCTCTCTGTCGGTCTGTCTGTCTGTCTCGCTTTCCTGCTACAACTAATGAACCGATTTAAATGAAATTTGGTACACAGATAGTTTAGAGCCTGAGAAAGGACATAGGCTATACTTTTTATGCCGGTAGTACGTTCCCGCGGGAAAATTCCCGACCTCCACGCGGGAAAAACCGCTGGCAAAAGCTAGTTACTTATATATCATCATCTGCGTAGCCTTTACCCATCTATGTCGGGGTTGGCTTCCAGTCTAACCGGATGCAGCTGAGTACCAGTATTTTACATGGAGCGACTGCCTATCTAACTTCCACAACCCAGTTACTGGGTAATACGATACCCCTTGATAAGACTGGTTGTCAGACTTTCGGGCTTTTGACGACCCGTAACGACTGTCTAAGATCTACGAAAGACAGCCGCGACCAACGGCCTAACGTGCTTTCTGAGGCACGGAGGCATTCTGTTACTTATATATAGAGAAATATTAATGTTTTACTCTAACAAGACCAATTAATAGCCTATGTAGATATTTGTTACATGATATACAAAACCTCACGATGTTCATTTCTCTAATCTGAATATCCTGTTTATTGTAATAAATAAGTATAGAAGAAAATGTGCTGTAATTTTCTGTTAAATTAAATATTGTGAGAGTGGTGAAATGCTTTGTTTTATTACTAATCATGTAGATCATCTGTCAAGGCATGACGACCTCTACGTGCCATCTTTCTCAATAAATTTTTAATGTGGTCATAACGTGCCAAAAAAAATCTTGACTTACTGATTTCTCAATTTTTCAGGGTGTTTAGAATTTTGTGACGTATGTCAGCGTAGTTTTGAATTTTGTTACGTATGTTGGCGTAGTTGTCATAGGCAGTTTTTTTGCTATCCTGGTAACCCTGGAAAGGATGATGTCACAAATTTATGAAATTATTGTATTGTCATCGGTCCTCGATAAGTCTACCAAGTTTAAATGAAATTGACCTTTCGAGGTGGGTCAAAATCGAGTCCAAAGGAGTCGGTTACAAAAATACAGGTGAAATGAAATGAATTGCACCGATCCCAGCGTGGTTTGACCAGACTCGATTAATCGAATGAACCCCAAGATATGCACTAGCCTTTGAAGCCTCATGTTTCATGGTGCTACATAGGCCATTGCATATCAAGAAGTAGACCGGGGGGCGCTGTAATGGTAGGGAAGACGTGCCCATAGGATAGGAAAGGATTACGAGCCTACCGACTATGCAGCCTTAAGTAAGCATTGGACTAGTGGAGAGAAGGGTGATATTTGTCTATAGGAGGGCATCTTTTCACGTCGTCGCCGGCATGTTGATCCAGGTCGAGCTTCACCGATGCATGTTTTGGTGGGGTTGACCGTTTGCTGGCTCTTTTCTATGTCAAGGGTTCGCTATGTTCCGTGTTGTTTTCTTGGTCGTCTTCTGCGTTTTCGCTGCTATCAGTTTCTGGTTTTTTGTAGATATCACGAGCCGCTTTCTGGCTCTTTTCTATGTCAAGGGTTCGCTATGTTCCGTGTTGTTTTCTTGGTCGTCTTCTGCGTTTTCGCTGCTATCAGTTTCTGGTTTTTTGTAGATATCACGAGCCGCTTTCTTGATCTTATTTCTGTCTCCAGCCGTGCCCCTTCAAAACTGGAGTTCCTTTTCGAAGTATTTCATGTCCTGTTTTAGGTTGTCATTCCATGTGTAAATAGGTCATCCGACCTTCTTAGGTTTTGCCCTGTACTGCATTGCTGCTTGTAACAGGTGTGGTTCAGAGCGTCTGAAAATGTGTGCCAGGTAGCAAATCCTGTGGTTGTCCTAACGAAACGAAAATATAAATTCTAATTAGAGACCCCCTCTCCAATTAGAATTTTCATCCTTGTTTCGTTTATTCGGAGGCTTACATTATTTAGCGAGGTTTTAATTTGGTATTGGATGCATTCTAGTGCTTCTAGCTCAACAAAGGGAGTGAAATGTTGCAGTCCCAATTGATGATTTCCATTATTTCCTTTACTGTCGGTCTATTGTGCTTCGGTTATCGGTTTTGTTGGTTATGCAAAAGTACGTTCTGCCTATTTTTGTACTGATTTTAACCTTTTGGAGTGTTGTCTGGCATTCTTGTACGCGATTATGCCTATTGGCCTTTTGTAGGTTAGCGAGGGCTATTCGATGGTCCCTTGAGTAATAATTGGCTGAAGACTCGAGAGTTTCCTGGGCAGCGGCTTCTAATACCTCCGTTATGTTGTTCCATGTTATTTCGGTGTTTTCATTCGTTGGGATGATACCTATATTTGCTAGTTGTTTTTTTTATTTTTATATGCGTTCTTGATATTTTATTTTGATATGTTTTCGATTGAGAGCGGTATAGTTGCATTGTTTATGATTGAAATACTTAGCATCCATTGTTGTTTCCTTCGTTTCTTTTTGTTGCTTTTGTGTTTGGTTTTTTTTTCGTTTTTGTTTACAATTCTGTTTGATCTTATAGTCCCGTCTCGTCAACGTGGACGAGTTTTTCTGTTGCTTGTGGCATGATGATATAGTCCAATTGCGATTTTTGAGTGCCTTTTGACCAAATTATTCTAATGGATGATCAACCTTTTGTCGTTTCTGTTTGAAGTTTTTGTCTGTAGGCTTTATCCTTTAACAGTTCGCCTTGTAGTTGGGAAATTTATGCTGAAAGTTTTGTTTGATCCTTTGCGTTTTCTTTTGGTTAGAGTATCTTGTCGACCAATATGGACGATGAAGTTTCCGAGTATTATTAGCGTACTTTTTGTCTAATCAAGTTTAATAAGACTGTGAAGGGTCTGGTTGCTTTCGGGGAACAACTGTTGAAGTGGGAGTTGAATAAGTGCAGAGGAGTTGGCTAGTCTTTTCCCATGCCAATAGTTGACCTAGTATCCTTGTATTACTAACTGTAGCTAATTCACTTGTACTATTAACTAATTCAATTTGGGAATACGTTCTTAATAAAATTGCAAGATCCTGGTGCGTGTTACCTACCGGTTCGGAGAGATGCCAATCGTGGTATGTGTAGTGTAGCTGAATGTTCCTAAGTTCATCCCTGTTTCTTGTAGGTTGGCTTGAATTCCTATACGTGGCAGTGCCGCGTCAATTCGTTTTTTGTAGCTGGTTTTTCTGTGCAAGTTTACTTTATTGGGTAGACTTCGGCTTTCTCATTATTGCGTATCCCGTGTCGTCCGCGATTACGTTTGATACACGTGTAAGTAGTGTTTGTTCTTATTGTCCAACGGTGTGAATGATTTAACTAATTGGGGGTTGCTCGTTTGAGTTTAGGGTTTCATGGGTTTTGCTCTTCTCATGTGTTGTGCCTGTTACCTAATGTTTTGGTATGATGCAGTGCTTTCAATCTAGTTGAACCTTGCGTTAGGTTATTCCGGTTGTTGTTGTATTGTTTGTCGTTTGTCGGGACCCAGTTTTCATAGTGCTGGTTCATGAACAGTACGTGTTTATTAGCGGGAGCTTGTTCGCTAGTAGGTGAATGCACCTGTGTGTTTCTGTTTTGCATATGTACATGCACATTTACGACGTAGAATTCAGACGCGGCGATTATGATATATATTCACCACCCCAGATTTCTTCATTATGTTGCGCGGCTTTGTATTCTGTTATCCTTTATTCCTGGGAAAGAATGCTGTTGGGGAGAAATTCCTGTATATTATTTAGAAGTGCCAATTATAACCATTATAAACGCATTGTCTGTGTGCCCACTAAAGACACGTGCAAGTTGGGGGCTGAAGCACACTTGTAGTGAGTCAATTTATGGGATGACCTTTTTTTTGGTTTCTTTTGTTTATCTGTATAGCAAAATGTGCATTTATCTTGAAACAGAGAGAATCTGGATTGGGTACCCTTTTTTTTATTCAGCTGCCGCCCATGTGTTCATTTGGAGGGGCTGTGGCCTCTTAGCAAGCTTTTAGGAATTTTAAGAATTCATTACTTTGGCTGACCTGTTAGTCCAGTGGTTAGTGACCCTGACTGCAAAAACTGAGGTCGTGGGTTCGACTCCCACCCAGGACAAATCTTTGTGTGATGAGCACAATCATTCGTTCTGTGTCCGGGTGCAATTTATCTATAATATGCATGCATTTAGAAATATTTAAGTACGTTTATCAGTTGTCTGGCTACCATAGTACAGGCCCTGCCCAGTCTGGGATCAGATAACGATGTGTTGGTTGTCCCAAGATATTTATTTATTTATTTATTACTGTGTTACAAAAATAGGATCTTTTGGTGCGGCGTCTTAATCGGTATCGTATTTTGTTCCAGAATTATAGCGCGAATAGGGTTATTCAGCCTATTGTAGTTAGTGTGAACACAATCATTCACACAACGCTTCCTGGTGTGATGTGATGACGATGATAGGTCCCCAAGCGCGGCACAACAAAGCCGCGGTCATGCGCAGTTTAGTAAACAAATCCCTGAAATGTTAGGAACGGGCTCACCGGGTTCGGCAGGGTTCAGCTGGCAGGCAGGCTCTGCTGAGAGCTGGGCGCACGAATGACACATTTGCTTCCTTGTTTTATACAATGTGTAACTGAATAGACGCAAGTCCACTTATTGAGCCCGAAAGAATTCAATCCTATCTCAAGGCAATAGGACTCAAATTTAAATGCACAAAACAATGCTAGTGTTCACACGATTTTCTTTATTCAATACTCTAATAAACTCAAAACTCTAATTCGGGTGTATGAGGTCTTGCGTTAATTATGTTACACGTTGTATTATGCCACCCGATTTTAAATTATGACTTAGAAGCACGCACACACAATAACACGGTTTGATTTCGAACTCAGGCGGGTCGGACCACATCTGTTGCGCGCGCGCCGACACGTCCGGCTGTGTCGATAGCTCAACTTGATCTCCGGTTACAAAAATACAGGTGAAGCTAATAAAAGCGTGTTAAAAAGTAAATACTTTCACAAAATACTTGTGTGCCTCACACTGACATGGCCACTATCAGGAATTAGAATTTGTAAAAACTTGTCGCCAAATATCAGAAATATTCGGTCACTGATTTAAAAGTTATAAAGGACTAGCTTCTGCCCGCGACTGCGTAAATGTCGGTTATCGCGGACGCAGACAAAGTGACGGATTAAAAAGTAGCCTATGTCCTTTCTCAGGCTCTAAACTATCTGTGTACCACATTTAAATCGGTTCAGTAGTTTTAGCAGGAAAGCGAGACAGACAGAGTTACTTTTGCATTTATAATATTAGTGTGGATAGTGTGGAGAGAGCCTACCCCAGTTTGGCCCATTTGGATCTCAAAAGCTAGGACACCTAGCGAAGACCTATTTTCTGCCAAATTTTCGTCGCCAAATATCAGAATCTGTTGGTCACGGATTCAAAAGTTATAAGCTTGGCTACATTTAGGTATATCTCAAAAAGTAGGCCACCTAGCGAAGATCAGTTCGGCGATCTAGAAACGCTTATATCGAGTAATTAGTGACTAATTTTTTATGTTATCAAAATTCAAATTCCTGATTTTGGCCATTTCAGAGTCAGTCACACATAAATGGCCGTCAACTTGGCCAACAAAGCGTTGTAAGGGAAACATTACAAGATACCTAGCGAAACCACTTGGTGATATTAAAAATGATTGATAACTGTTCTGTTGCATAAAGTTACCAATTTGTTATTTTGATACAGTGGTCGAAATCGTAAATCTACTGTACCTCGTTTTTTAATCGTGTGTCTATGACATTTCCCGTCTTTGTTTTTTTAGTGTAGGAGTTTGAAATTGACATTACACTTGTCAAATTAGTATGTTAGTTTAAAAAACGAACTGTAACATATGTTTAGTGTATGGGTTGCATGATATTAAAAGTAGGGTTGTAACAGAGCTTCGCCTCCGCCTCCGTTACTGCGGAAGTTCCGCAAGAAATCGTATCTTCGCTTCCGCCTCCGCCTCCGTAAAACTTTTGCGGAGTTGTAACGGAGGTTTATTTACGAATCATAGAACAATAAAGCGCGTGTAGCGACGCTCGACGGCGATTCAGCCGTCAGGCCGCGTATCGCGCACGAAATGGTCAAGTCAAGAACTCAAGAAGCAACGAGTGCGCGGCGGGAACGCGGTTGGGGTGGGGGCGGACGTATGTCATTTGTCAAATTATGATACACAACTGTATCTGTGATACACGACAAGGATCAACCTATCGAAATGCTTGGACGAGTTGGACGTAACGTACGAAGTTTTACCGATGTAATTCTAATTGAACCTTGATTGGTTTACGTGATTTAGTGCAAAATCATTGTTATGTTTATTTACGTCACACGATGAAGCCGTTAACAAATGAGATTTGGCAGTTTTTTGTAGAAATAGATAATAATTTTGCAAAATGTTTTGCTTTTTTGTTAACAACATATTTTCTAAGAATATGAACCTAATTGTGATAAAAAAAAATGAAATTTTCATGTTTTTGAAGTGTTTCAACACAATGTCATGTTTTTATACCATATTTTTTCACATTTTTGCATAAAAACATATATTTTTAGTAATAATATAATCCCAGAATTAGGTTCATATGGATTGGAATTGAATAAAAAATACACATAACTTCAGAACGATTGGTCATTTACTTTTTGAGCTAGAATGCCCACCAGTCAGGAAGAGACGCCCCGGGCGTCGGGAGTCGATTGCGGACTCCCGGCCACCGTAGGCGCGAGCTTGCGGGTGGCGAGCAATGGGTAGCTCGCCGCCCGGTAAGGACCAAGCTCGGGTCGACGGCGCGGAGTGTTCCACGCGCGCCTCAAAGAGATGTCAGCAGCAGCGTAGGTCTAATAGGACCGATGCCTGCCGGGGTCGCGTGACTGTTCGAAAGAGTCTGACACGCCCTCCCGCTCCGCCCAGAGCGGGAGAAGTCATTTGATGATTTCCCATCCTAAAAAAAAAAAAAAAAAAAGCCCACGACTTGAAAAAAAGTCGTTTCGAGAAAAACGTATTTGAAATAAAATATTGCGAAATCCGTACATTGCCTGTTAATTTCATAACGATTCCTAAGGTGTAATTTCTAAATAGCTTCCATACATTACTTTGGAGATATCGTCGTTTTAGTCACTGTCTAGTCTAAACTGGTTTCCCCCCTTTTTTTTTTTTTCAGGATGGGAAATCATCAAATGACTTCTCCCGCTCTGGGTGGAGCGGGAGGGCGTGTCACACTTTTACTGACTAAAACCCACCCGTGTTCCATCAGTTGCCCATGTGCCAGGGTCACGGTATCTCTTTCGAACAATCACGCGACCCCGGCAGGCATCGGTCCTAGAAGATCCCTTCAGCGCTGCTGACATCCCTTTCAGGCGCGCGTGGAACACTACGCGCCGTCGACCCGAGCTTGGTCCTTACCGGGCGGCGAGCTACCCATTGCTCGCCACCCGGAAGCTCGCGACTACGGTGGCCGGGAGTCCGCTATGGACTCCCGACGCCCGGGGCATCTCCTCCTGCGGCGGCTAGGGACGTGAGGGCGCAGAGACTGCCACTCCCTCACGCGCCCCGCCTCCTCCTTCGCGAGCATTACTGCTTCGCAGAAGGAGGTGACGGCATTCCCTCTCGCTCCGTACCATGGCTCGCACCAGGGCCGGGCGCGAGAGGTCGCCGCCGCCGATCGCCTCCACGAGGACACGGCGGTGCTCCGCCCAGGCAGGGCACACTTCCACCGTATGCTCCACCGTGTTCTCCAGACGATCCTCGCAATGGAAACACCCGGACGTATCCTCCCGCTTTATCCTGAACAGGAACCCACCGAAGCATCCATGCCCGGTGAGAACCTGCGTCAGGCGGAAGGACGCCGTGACGCCTCTCTATCCACTCCTCAAAGAGGGGACTTACCGCTGCAATTGTGGCGTGCCCATGGTTTCCCCCCTTAAAGGGCATTCCAAGTCAATGCATAAAGAAAAATACGAAGAACTGTGTGGAGTGGAAAAGAAAGAACCCTGGTTATAATGAACATTTTTTTTTTACATCTACTTTCACCTCCGCCTTCGCCTCCGTTAACCTCCGCATCCGCGGAGGTGAAACTCGTCGCCTCCGCATCCGCCTCCGCCTCCGCTAAGAAGGCCTCCGTTACAACCCTAATTAAAAGTAAGTTATTCGTTTTTCGAACGTCGACGTGTGTTTTATTAAAACCTTCTGTTGTTTGTGTGTCTTTTAATCATTTCAGTCCAAAAGACGTCTATTGCACATAAGCCTCGCCCCAATTTTTGGGGGGTTTCCCATAATTGTCACGCTTGGCAGGCGGGTTGGCGATCGCAGTGTGGTGGTAAAATATTAATAAAGAACTCTGCTGCCCATTCTCTAGTAAGTCCCTTAGTCACCTCTTACGACACCCACGGGAAAAAAAGGGATGCTGGTATTGTTTACGTCCGGCACCACATGGGACAAAATTTAGTGTTTGTCTAATAAAATCGTTAAAAGAGTTTTACTCGCAATTTTGAAAAAGGAAAGGTAATAACTTAAACCCAAGGTATTATATTATTTCTTTTACATCTTCAGAATCAACATCAAGACGTGAAGTGATTTTATTTTTGCGGTTGCGTCGCAATTAATTCAATTAATTTTTATTTCAGATTAATTATACAATAAATTTAAAAAAATTTATTACAATCCATACATGTTTTATTTTAATATAATATTTAAATAATATAATATGAATAAGGATTGTTGTGTTTGTGAATGCTCATGAATTGGAGATCCCAGTTTCCGAAAGATCCTAACATTAAAACTTTAATGAAAACTGCTAGACTAGCCCACAAAATTCTAATTTTCTTCCATGATTTGCAGTCAAAAATAATAAAAGCAACGTGCACCTGGAAAATAATTGGATCTCTTTTCTTATCTTAATTTACTCGAAGCTGTGCTCGGCAAAGCAGTATCTTCAATCGGTTTCCGCACCGACCAAGGTTTCTACTCCATCGCCACCGTCAGGCTGCGAACAAAAGTTATTCTGAATGAATATATTGTTTGCCTACATTGTTCTCACTGTTGGCACACAGAACTCGTCTGTTCGAGAGTGAGTGGGCCGTAATCTGCAACGCGGGCCCAGTGCGGGTTGGTAGATGTCATGTTTTCGAATTTTTGCTTTTAGGACATGTTCGTTTCCTCACGATGTTTTCCTTCACCGTTTTGAGAGCAGTGGTGATGAAATTATTTACACAATTTTATTGCACCAGCCTGAGTCCAAACACATGACTTACAACTTGTAAGTCGGGGCCATTACTACTGGGCCACCACTGCTCTTGATGTCAGTTTACCAAGTTCAAATCTAAGCAGGCATGTACTTTACATCCACTTTATTTCACAGGTCTCAAATCGGTGAAGGAAATCACGGTGAGGAAACCGACAGGTCCTAGAACCTAAAATTCGGAGACATGTGACATTCACTGACTTTCAGCTTTCAGGGTAGTTTTGTTGTTTTGTATCGTCAATATCATAGATCATGTACTCTGTGTCATAGATTAAGAGACTAGTGACGCCTTCTACCATAAAGTATGTAATGCTACATACCAAGCTATCCAGACCTACATTTCTAGTTTTAGCTGACCTCGAAATGTATAGACTGTTCGTACAAGGAAAAGTCAGCTCATAATGGAAATGTATAACTTGATTTCGTCACCGTGCGTATTTACGTTGTTGAGCAGAAAAACTTATCAAACATAGGTATTGAAGCAATATCCTTCGAAATTATTCAAATTACGTTTGACAGTATCAAACAATTCGTTTGCAAGCACTTTACTTCGAGAAACTTATTTCATCACCATTGCTCTCAAAACGATGGAGGAAAAAATCCTGAGGAAACGAACATGTGCTAGAGAGTTATTTTTTAAATCCTACAGACTAATTCGATAGATGAAATAAGTTTCGATACAATTACAACGCATACCTAGTAATGCGTAGACATTACATAAACAATAGGTGAGATTGTTTTGAGAAATGTATTGGAAACGCAAGATGGCGTATTAATTCAAATTTTGGCCACGAACCAAAAGATCCTTGTACACATTGTTTCACAACAAGCAATAAATGTCCAGTTCTAGCTGAGCTCACATTGGGTAGAGATTTCGTGTGATGAGATGACCTGTAGTCGTGCGTACATACATACACCTATACTTTTTTTTTGTGGGTGGGTTATCATCAAATGAAGAATCTTGTTCTTTCGTGTCAGACTTTTTGACTAAAACCCACCCGTGCTCCTTCAGTTGCCCATGTGCCAGGGCCACGGTATCTCTTTCGAACAATCACGCGACCCCGGCAGGATTTAATGTTACTTCAAGTTTGCGTTCGGAAACAGCTTGCTAATCAACTGACTTATTTAAAGTTACGAGTAGCAAAAAAATAATTAATGCTGTAATAAAACTAGGACTACATAACCTTCCTATGATTAAGATTAAATAAGTTAAACAGCGTATCAATTACAGTGGCAACGTTGGACGGTTCAATATTATTATTTTTAGATAATGTGGTAATTAACATGATTATTAAATTTAAAATTTGACTTTCACTATTATTTGTTGTTTTATTTTGGAATGCAACACCATTCCTTGACACAGAAACTTCGTTATTGATTAATGCTTGATGAGCTGTACGGTCATACCCCTTAGCTGTTTTTGGGGGATCCCGAGGTTTAAGGAATACCGTTTTTCTTTGTGAGGAGACAATTGGTGGGTTACGTGATTGGGGCGAAGGTTGTGAATAGAATGAATTTTTAGTGGTATGTGATGGGGCAGATGTTACCACATCTGCATACAATTTTGATATAGGTGGATGTAGCTGAGACGCTTCAGCATACGACACGCAGCTATGGGCCCAATGATATTATAATCTAAAGATACGCCATGTTCATACTGATCGGCGATCAGAAATCGTTCCGTTGTTAGTACAAATGTACTTACCTACAGATGTATAGAAATTGTCAACAACGACTGCGATAGATAATACGGAACGTATAATACAGAAAGAGATAGCTAGCTGTAGTGTGTTGCGCTTGAAGTACACTAGTGAATCATAGAGTATGGGGATTTGCCACAGAAGAGACATTGATTATAACTGGGAATACTTCACTGATAATAAACATAAAACACAATTGTTATCTATTTGCTCACAAATTCTAAGCAATTTTGAGGTCTGCAGACCGGATTTTCGATAATGTATGTACCTACTCAGTGAGTATATGATATTGTACTTCTTTTTATAGGAATCCAGTCATATTGACTTCTTTCCCCTTGAACTATGCTGACCCATTTACTTTTTGTGTAATCATCACACGGAAATCTGACAAATAATAAAAGATAATGAGAAAATAAAAATTTGATTACATACATTTTAATTTTACTAATAAAACATCTAATAACCCGCTATCACTAATCAAATTCTTATTTATAAAACGTTGAAAACTATAACTTGTTATGATCATCATAATATTATTTTTAGAAAGACGCTCACAAAATAACAACAAAACTCACGTTGCGCATTCAAGTGGCTAACGAATGTTACGAATTGTGCCTACGATTTCGCTTCTGGTTAATTTAATCTATGACGCATGCTATTTGACCTTGTCGCTCTGTAGTTGCCATCATATTTTCTATCCTTTTCGAACCACAATGTTAATAAATCGAAATTTATTTCTAAATGTGAAATATAATCGTGATATTTATACAAATATTCACTATTTTACTACATTACCTACTATGGTATGAAATTCCTTCACTCTTACTTATTTTGGAACCATAATTTTACACTTTCTTACAACACAACTTGGCATTTTCGATATAATACTTTACGCCACGGACGCGCTTTGCTTCGCTCGCTGCTATTAGCCGACTAAATCAAATCACACCAAATGTTGTGATTTGTCGGCAACAATTTTCGCACGCTAATACCCTATCTACATATTTTTGTATATATTATCATTGTATGGGCCATATAATGCTTAATTGATTTTTGCCTCTCAAATTCTGGGCATTTTTTATTGATGGCGTAATGAATGCCACCGCAATGACAGCACTTACTACTACTCTCATCTTCAATCCTGCAAGTGTCAGCAGAATGCTTCTCCCCACACTTGAAGCACTGAGGGTTCGACCTGCATTGTACCTTTGTATGGCCAAAACGACAACAATTATAGCACTGAATTGTTGGGATTGGGAATGTATACAATTCCACTGGCATGGAATTGTAACAACAAAACACACGTTTTGGTAAAGTTTGTCCGTCAAAGGTGAGCACGACTGTTTGCGATGGTTTCCACACAGGGGTGGGTTCGTGCACTTTATAATTGAGACGCCTTGCCTTGTCCCGCATCCAGCAGGGACAGATATATTTTCGATTATTTCCTCCGGAGACCATTCGGTAGGTACGCCTTTAACAATACCAATGCGACACACATTAATTGATGGGACAAATGCCGTCAATTTCTCTTTGGCCAAACTTGGGTCATCTATAAAAGAATTGGCATCTACGTAACGAGAGAAGCTCAATGATATTCTATTACGACCAATGCGTTTTAATGAACCGTTAATTATATTATTGAAACTGCGTTTTTTAAGAAAATGTCCTAAAGTTATTGGGTGTAATGTTAGGGCCGAGTTTTGAGTATCAGAAATTTTTTGGATGTGTACAACGTATGGCGACAGGTCTGTGGCTTCGTACAAAGCCCTAGCAACCTGTGGCGCCTTCTGGGGAAGATCAGACTTAATGAGGTTTTCAATCTGGGGTCCATCCACAGAGCGTGGAGTGGATTCTTGCTGAACTACAATTGAACTTTGACTGAATGTGACTGATTCATTATCGCAATGGCAATGAGTTCCTTTATTTATTTCAGTTATAGTGTGTGATTTACTATTTCGCCTTCTTTTATTGCAATTTTTGCATACTTTACGTGGAGCTCTAGTCCTTTTCCGCTCCGATCTGGTTATGGACGAGTCGGTATCCATACTGGATTCATGAATAGTAATATTAAGCCCGACCGAGGGGACTGTGCCCCCCGGATCAGGCGGTTCATTGTCCATTATGGCCAGAAAAAATAAAATATAAAAAACTTACCCTATATATGAAGAATGATATCTACAAACAATTAAATTAACTAATCTAATGAATATTTACATAAATCTACACAACTATCTCCAATCGCAAACGTTTTTTATTATTTAGAAGAAAACGAAAGAAAAATCACGCCCGCCAAATTCGATGATTCCCGCGCTTTTTCGTTAAGATTTTTCCGATTTGGGATTTCGATGACAGTGACGTTTGGTTTTTAATTCAGCACAATGTTGCTCGTGGAGTTATGAAACCGGGTCTTTTTACAAACGGCAGAATACTTTGAGAAATATTAGTTTTAATTTGGGAAAAACAAACAATACAATTTGTGTTACAATAAAATATGGTATGACAAATGTACTTTCCACAACGTTTCCACAGATTACTTGTGTATGTATACATACATTATTAATTAGGTTTGGAAGTACAATTACACTTACAGCTTGGCGAAAAAGAGTCTGACGCGGTGACAATTGAAGGGATTTATTTGATAGTTAATTAGTAGAAATGAGGCGTATATACTAGATCAGATACGAGGATTATGTATTTAACGAGACTAGGCTGCATCTACTCCAACTTTTAAAATAGATAGGTACGCAAAGAGTAAGCATCTATAAAGTATGCGTATTTTATGGACTAGGTCGACTAGGTGGAACAGGTATTTGGATCTAGTAGGTATTTGTTCGGACTTGGACTAGGTGCACCTAATACAAAATTTACCTAGTACGATCCATCTCTATTAATTAGAAATAAGTGAAATACAACTGGGACCCTAACACAATGACAGAGCAGCTACCTGTAGTTGATAAACAAAGCAGTGTTGCCACAAAAAATAAATATTAGTTCCAAACCAATTGTCACCGCGTCGATCTTTTTTGCCAAGCTGTATTTATTCCAATTAACTGTAATAAAATGTTTGTACTCAGTGGGGCGCATTTTGTCCATCTCCTTTCATGATTTTTTGACCGCCCTCTCCCCACTCCTTGTCACAGTTAGTCACATTTGTGAGACGTCACACATTTTGCGGACTTTTAAGCCTATTCAGTAATTAGACAGTTGGAGGGTTACGGAGTTTCTTGCCGGCTCTTCTCCATAGGAATCGAACAATTTGGAACCATGCACCTGGCTTCGGACGTTTTTTAAGTGCCCGTGTAGGTTTATGTGAAATAAAAATATTTTGATTTGATTTGATTGATACCGTAAACCGGGGTTATTTGGGACCTCCGATGCTATTCGGGACACTCCAAATTATTGTTTTCATATGGCAATGTGTGGTTTTAGGTTAATAGTAGGGGGAAAAAAAAAACTTCTGGCAACACTACATCCATCGACAATTTCGACAGTTTGACATTTGAGGTTATGTTGTTGCACGTGCCGCAAAAAAAACGTGGTTTCTGGATTACTCAATTTTTGTTCAGTTTCAATAGTGTCCAACTTTCATCTCCAGCTCAAAAACTTTAAACGTAAGTAGAATATAATTATGATCAACGAAAAGTAAAGTTATTCAGGACTAAAATGCGATATCTGTTAGTAGAATAAACAATAATTTTATTAGATTTTTCTTAGTTTTTTCATAACGGTGATATTTAGGACAGCATTTGGTGTTATTTGGGCCGGTTAGAGTTCAAAAAAGTTGAGGTGATATTTGGACCGGCCGTCCCAAATAGCCCGGCTTTTGAGAATTGAAAATTTTCAGAAATATTAACGTGATGTTTCAATTATTCTTTTTCAAGGGACGAACAAGTCTTATGTGAAGAAACAATGGGACGTAAATATAAAAGGACTTACAGGCATACCAGAAATGGTAAATATTATACACCCTATAATTCATTTACGAAGGACGACCTGGAAATGGCAATGGAAGAAGTTTAGCAGCATTACATCTACTACTTCTGAAGAGAGTGGGGATATGAGTGTACATAGCGATAGCGACATTATATATGTCAACGATATTGACTCAGATGTTACGTATTGTGAGGATGATAGCGAGCTAAAAAGGGTCCATGACTTAGAGGCGAAAATTTGGGAGGATATCGCTATGCTGGAACAAGAATGTTTAACGGAAGGAAATGAGGAGAAAACTATAAGGAATATCTTTAAAATAAAAGAAGCTTTTTGAACTTGTACTTGTTTGTTGTTGTGTATTCTTCTTTAAGAGATCTGCCCTCTCCATCTGAACCTAGGTAGGTATTCCCTCCACGCCAAGCCATAATTTCACCGTTTGTCACGTATTTGTGTCGTTCGGCGTACAGGGCAAGCTCTTGCTTGTCACGTGGTGGCCAAAAGGTTAATTTAATAATTAAAACTAAAGTTAACATTTTATTAAAGTTGATTTGTTTACTTTTTTTTTTTCTTCACAAAAACGAGCTTTTTGCTCTGTGATGTTTTTTAAACGCGTACTTGGCAGTTTTGCAAATAGTTTCCACTTGATGTTATTTAGTTTTCTAGTCTATTAGTATTTTAAAATCAACCATTTATTTGCATGACCCAAATAGCACACCTTGACGGTTTATTTGGGACATCCATTCTTATATTTTTTTTTTAGGAAATGGCAACACACGTGACTAAAGTCATTCGATGTTGTCCTTGCTTGAGTGCTGCCTCACTAAGAAAAAAATATTCCCATTTTATACAGAAAACGGTTCAGGTGTAAATACACTTTTCCTAAAAAAAATGTCCCAAATAACCCCGGTTTACGGTACTAGATTTCCACAAAATAAAGGTAGTGAGTGTGAATGAAATTGAATGAACTTGAAATAATGCATACTTTTTTTTCTGGATGGGAAATCATCAAATGACTTCTCCCGCTCTGGGCGGAGCGGGAGGGTGTGTCAGATTTTTATTGACTAAAACCCACCCGTGTTCCTTCAGTTACCCATGTGACAGGGTCACGGTATCTCTTTCGAACAATCTCGCGACCCCGGCAGGCATCGGTCCTATCAAACCCCTTCAGTTTTGCTGACATCTCTTTGAGGCGCGCGTGGAACACTACGCGCCGTCGACACGGGCCTGGTCCTTACCGGGTGGCGAGCCATTGCTCGCCGCCCTTAAGCCCGCGCCTACGGTGGCCGGGAGTCTGCGAACCACTCCCCACTCCCGACGCCCGGGGCGTCTCCTCCTGCGGCGGCTAGAGACGTGAGGGCGCAGAGACTGCCACTCTCTCACGTGCCCCGCCTCCTCCTTCGCGAGCATTACTACTTCGCAGAAGGAGATGACGGCTTCCCATGCCCTCTCGCTCCGTACTATGGCTCGCACCAGGGCCGGACGTGAGAGGCTGCCGCCGCCGATCGCCTCCACGAGGACACGGCGGTGCTCCGCCCAGATAGGGCACACTTCCACCGTATGCTCCACCGTGTCCTTTAGACGATCCTCACAATGGAAACACCCGGGCATATCCTCCCGCTTTATCTTGAACAGGAACCCACCGAAGCATCCATGCCCGGTGAGAACCTCCGTCAGGCGGAAGTTGAGGACGCCGTGGCGCTTCTCTATCCACTCCTCAAAGAGGGGACTTACCGCCGCAATTGTGGCGTGCCCAAAGTAATGCATACTTACATGCAAATCTTTTTTAAATTCAATAAGTTGTCTTATAAACACGATACCCAGTATTCAAATAGTAAAATGTTTATATTATTTTGTTTCTCGGTAGTAAGGTAATTTTAAAATAAAACATCTTAGTTGGAGATGCATTTTTTATTCATCAGAATCGGAAATTTCACTATCGCTTGTTACATTTATTATGAACGTATCAATAACATGATCCATACGACACAAATTATCCTCTACCTTTAGCACAGACGCCAGCACACAAAGCTACAACGATCTGTCGAATTTCTTTAATCGATTTTCAACTTTATCACTAAAGTATTAGGTTCAAGATTGATTGGGAAAATTTGACAGTTTCGGGTATATTGATGTGCTGGCGTCTGTACGTGAACCGTGAGGAAAGGGTCACAGTATTACCCCTTCTTCAAATATTGTTTTAACTTCTTTCATCTTAAAAGATTTATTATTTTTTGCGATATACCCCTTTACCTGTGCCCAAATCTATGGGTTGAGTTCGCAGTGGTAAGGGGGCAGTCTTAGCAAAATTATGCCATGTTGTGCTGCCATCTCGTCAACTGCGTATTTTTCAAATAGTTAGTTTTGACTTTTAACCAAATCTGTAGTTCATATTTCGTGTTATAATAGTACTTTAAATAAATTCGATTTTGAAATGTGACGTCACAAAATTTAAGGCCCCTCCCGACCCCATGTCACAATTTGTCGATCCTCCTCCGTCTTAAAGTGTGACGTAATTAATAGATGGACCCTTGGTCTTAATTGAAATATATTTTTTTATTTTTTTAAATCAGGGTACAAAAAAAATATGTTCATTGTTTGCAACTGTACAGTGATCACAAGTAAACACCTATATTTTATGTAAGTAATGTATTTTTTTTTTTAAACATCGTTTAAAGTATCAGTACCTATTTATCAATCTATATATATAAAATTCAAAGTCCTGAGTGACTGAATGACTGACTGACTGATATATCAACGCACAGCCTAAACCGCTGATCCTAGAGACATGTTGGACCAACCAACATGTCTCTAGGATCAGCGGTTTAGGTTTGAACTTCCATTTAGTAGGTTCAGTCCCAATGTATAAGAGTGTACATAGAGTGATGATAGTAAAAACCTGACTTACCCCACTCAAAATAAGTGTATTACAGGGTCAACCTATAAATGCAAAATGGCATTAGTAACAAGATCAGTACTGTTTTTGTACGGTCAGAAAAGATGAAATTACTGACTGTGTAACTGAATGGTTAAATTTAACTTATAGTAAAATTATATACAAGATACGTTTTTAACCAGTGCGTAAATTTTAATAAATTAAACTTAAACGAGTTATAATAACCATGCAATTTTTATTTTGATTGATTTAATTTGATTTTTGTACAACTGAAGACAATAAAAATCTTTTCTTTTTGATATATCTTAGTACAAAAAAAAATATCGTTAACGAAAGATGTTTATTTTGAAACTGGTTTTTATGGTAACTTGCGCGCGACGCCGTGAAGGTGAACGACCGAGTGTAGCTAGTAGCAGGCCTGTCTCACTTCCATACAAGCGGTGCAAAATCCCCGAGATATTTACCTACTATTCTGGAAAACAACCTAATTTCAACCTTTTGCATTGCGTATAGCGTTCAAAGTACAATAACTGTCTGCCGTCTCGCTTCAATCTGCTAGGGCTCTCAGAGAGGTACTACTTTATATCTTTTTGTCTTTTTGTTTTTTCTGGCGCCTCCATCACTTACGACACAGAAATGATTAGATTTCCAACAGATTAACAGCACAGAATATACAATAGTAGGTACTTTACGGTATTAACAGTTTACTTTTGATCCGCGGGTGCGTGCGCTGCGTGTGCGCCAAGTCGAGCGAGTGCAAGCCTATTGAGACTAGTCCGGTGGCCGGACGCTTGCGTTTATCATACCTAAACTCGGGAGTGAAACTTCTGTACCGTAAGGTACTAATATACAAGATTATTTTTAGTATATGCGAAACCTGAATATAGTTTGTTCAGAATCAGTAACTGAATCGATTCCAATAATTTTTACACCATGTTATATTTTGTATCAAAAATATTTAATTACGCTTCCAAGTAGGACACCGAACGACAATACGTATATTTTAAAATTATCATGTCTTTCTCGTACTCAAACGTCCATTACACGGAGATGGTACGTACACTAGCTGTTTGTGGTGATCTGCATAAGTTTTTGCGTGGCCAACCAGGTAACTTATCAAGCTTATAACTTTGTGATTATTAATGATACAGTTTTGAATTTTTTTTCATAGATTCTTTACATAAAAATACTAGACCCGTGTTTCGGGTTTCGCATAAACAAAAATTAATGTTGTATATTCTGTGCTAGTAGTAGTTCGAAGTACCTACGCCGGCGCGCGGTTACTGACCTATTCCTATTGTCGATATCATATTACGAAATATGTAGGGTGTCCATAGTTTACTGATTTAAGGTCGGATTAAAATTTAATAAAAGTATTGAAAAAATAGTTGAAATGTGTTCTATAAATGATGCTGAACCACCAAAAAAAAAAATTGGGCACTGGTTAAATTTTTTCCTGTATACTACTACTGGTTAAAGGATTACCAAATGCCAATTTATTATGAAAACTGTAGTGTGGGCACATTTCTTTCAACCGTGAATATATGAAGCGTGGTTGTATTATGCTGATAAAAATTACGGTTATGATCTACTAGCTTCTGCCAGCGGCTTCGCCCGCATGGAGTTCGAAAATTTCACCATTTAAACCCCTCATTTCACCCTCTTAGGAATGCAATTTAAAATAATACCTTTCTTAGTGGATACCTACTCCTCACAAAGAATACGGGTGTATTCTTTGTGAGGAGTAGGTATCCACTAAGAACGACAATAGGAATAGGTCAGTAACCGCGCGCCGGCGTAGGTACTTCGAACTACTACTAGCTACACTCGGTCGTTCACCTTCACGGCGTCGCGCGCAAGTTACCATACGTACTAAATGGAAGTTCAAACAGTAAGAAACAATTTCGCAATGCTATACTATTATTAATAATAGTTAAAAAAAACTAAAAAACACGTTTTCATTGAAAACCAAACTAAAAAGTAGAAAATAATGGAAAAAAGCGGGTGCCTAATCAATAAAAAAATACCTTAAAAAGCACCCCACGCTTATGAAAGCGTGTTTTTTAGTTTTTTTAACTATTAATTATTTTCTATGTTTTAGGGTGTTTCGAATTTTGAGACGTATGTCAGCGTAGTTTGTGACGTATGTCAGCGTTGTTTTAGAAGACAGTTTTTTGCTGTCCTGGTAACCCTGGCAAGGATAATGGCACAAATTTATGAAATTATTGCATTGTCATCGGTCTGACAGGTGTGCAAAGTTTGAATGAAATCTGGTCGTTTAAAGGGTCAAAATCGCGCTATAAGGAATCGGTTACAAACAAACACACATACAAGTGAAGTTAATATAAAGCGTGTAAAAATGCCGCGACCCGTATAAGCGTTCCCTTAGACACTCCTTGATAATATTAAGTTCTTGGATTTGCCAGGTACTGTATTGGTGAATATTTTTTTAACATTTTTTAAATTGTGGTGTTGTGTTTATCCACACTAATATTATAAACGCGAAAGTAACTCTGTCTGTCTGGCTCGCTTTCCGGCTAAAACTACTGAACCGATTTAAATGAAATTTGGTACACAGATTAAATTATCTGTGTACCAAACTTTAGAGCCTGAGAAAGGACATAGGCTACTTTTTATCCCGGTAGTATGTTCCCGCGGGATAATTTCCGACTTCCACGCGGGCGAAGCCGCTGGCAAAAGCTAGTAAAGTATAAAGAAACCCGTTTTGAAGTTTATAATTCGAATTTTATGCCTACAAGAGCGAGAGTAGATAAAATAATAAATTATTGTTTTTCTTTCTTGTGTACCCAAAGATGACTATTCAAGGTGCTTGCTTGTCTGAAACACTTAGCACATATTTCACATTGGTACTGTTTTTCATTACTGTGTGTAAGAATATGGTTTTGCAAATTATCTTTCCTTTTAAAACTAAGTTGACATAAATCACACTTGTAAGGTTTTTCGCCCGAGTGTGTTGTTAAGTGATTTTTTAAAACGCTCATAGCACTAAAACTACGCAAACATACATCACACTTGTAGGGTTTTTCACCAGTGTGTTTATTTCGCACATGAATGTTTAAAGCATGTTTTTGAGCAAAACTAAGTTGACATACATCACATTTGTAAGGTTTTTCACCGGTGTGTATGCGAATATGCATGTTTAAATTGGACTTAATATTAAAACCACGATAGCAAATGTCACATTTGTAAGGTTTTACACAAGAATGTAAGGCAACATGAGTTTTTAACATAGGCCGACTAATAAAATAGCGCTGACAAATGTCACATTTGTAAGGTTTTTCACCAGTGTGTATACGCATGTGATTTTTTAAATAAGCCTTTGTACGATAGCTGCACGGGCATAAATCACATTTGAACGGTTTCTCGTCAGTGTGAGTAAGAACATGGTGTTTCAAATGTGCTGCTTGACTGAAAGTTTTGTGACAAAATTTACAGATGTAAGGTTTTTCACCAGTGTGTATACGTGAATGAATATTTAACAAATGTTTTAAGCGAAAAGCACGTTGACATATAGCACACTTGTAGGGTTTTTCACCAGTGTGAGTTTGTAAATGTCGTTTCAAATATGGACTCCGACTAAAATGTTTCTTACATATTTGACATATGTAAGGTTTTTCACCAGAGTGTGTACGAATTTTTTTATGTATTTCAACCTTTTTGGTAGGTTCTTTGCATTGAGAGTCAGGATTGGTTGTTTTTGATTGCGCTGTCCGGATTAAATTTGAGCCAGATAGTTCATTTTTTTCTTGCTTCACTGTTAATATATCTTCTAGGTTTGCTTTTGGTAAGTTTTGTGTTGGTTTCTTCTCTCCGGTCGCCCCTGTAATAATAAACAGGTAAGTACAGACGCGAGGCACATCAAGCTACCCGAAACTGTCAAATTTTTCCAATCAATCTTGAACCTTATACTTCAGCGATAAAGTTGAAAAACTATTAAATAAATTTGACAGATTTGTTTTATGGCGTCTGTACAAATTAATGTGAAGGTAGATTACGGTGTGATGTGCACACGGCCACACATCAATCTATGCATTTCCAGTATAAACTGATCTCACACTGTATGGGATTTCCGTATCGTCGTATATCGTGTGAGAGATCACCTTAACCCTTTAACCGCTTGTGTCGCATTTATGCGACAAATGTTTCCGTGCCCCTAGCGCTCGTGTCGTATTTCTGCGACAGAGAACATGCATGATTTTTACGGTCAATTTTCGTCCTATTAACTGCGTGGTACAACTAAAACCATTACTAAATAGATATATTATATAAAACAATTACTTAAAATTATGTCTCGTTGCTCTAAGTTTTGAAAAACCTTTAACAAAAATAAGTAATTGGCAGCTTGGACTTTTCTTCGGTGTGTATCGCACGTGTCGCATATATATGACCATAGGGATGGGATACAATGCAATGCGCATTTTATAAACTAAATAACAAAAGTTAAATAATCAGGTATAATGCATCGTTCACCATAAAATAAACAATGGTGCCGACTCTGTTGTTACAAAATTCTCTAAACTAAACTAAAATTTGGTTTATTCCTGTCAAACGACGATTTCCTATTCTGAAATAGACTAAAGTGACACATCTTAACTATATTTAGTTTGACATCACTAAGATTGCACTGAGTTATTAGTTTAGTGAAAATGACAATTTTGCTATTCTGAGTTTGCCGGTTTTTAACCGACTTCAAAAAAAGGAGGAGGTTATCAATTCGACTGTATTTTTTTTAATGTTTGTTACCTCATAACATTTGACTGGATGAACCGATTTTGATGATTCTTTTTTTATTTGAAAACCGGTGCTTCCCGAATGGTCCCATTTTAATTTGGTTCTATTTGGACAATGGGGTCCATGTGAAAACCATACAAGTCTTAAATTTTCATTACGTATTTGCGCGACAAATGAACGAATAACGCGGTTAGATTAGTGCGGAGTATCTACCACAACTAAAAAGTTAAAAAATAAAAACTTTTTACAAAAAAAAAAACAACCGACTTCCTTAAAAAAAAAACACTACAAAGTCAAAAATAACTTTAATTTCGGAAGTCGGTGGCAAAAACCTTAAATACAGAGCCTAAGACACCGACTTTCGAAATTAAAGTTATTTTTGACTTTGTAGTGTTTTTTTTTAAGGAAGTCGGTTGTTTTTATTTTTTGTAAAAAGTTTTGCACCAAAAATGTTGACTATAATATTTATTTTAACTAAATCTGACTATTTTTAATCATGATTAGAAAGGTGTGGAATAAAACTAGTGGTCATGAACTAAAATTCACACCAACACCTCAGTTTCACGTGCAAAAACAGCATAGTATTTTCTTCCTTTTCTTTTGCTTATATCTCGAAAATGGCGCGTCCTATCGCAAAAATAATGAAATTTTCGACCCCCTTTATTAAACCCCTTTACATATAAATCTCAACACGTGGGTAATATTTTTGTATTTTTCAAACAAAAAGGGAAAAATTCCATATAAAACACTTCCAGGCTGCCCCCTAGCGCGCGTCTTCGTTTCTCAAAAAATTCATCTCGTAGCGGACACAAGTACTACGTTGCGAAGCCAAAAGAAAAAAAAATGCCACGTTGATTGGCAATTGTCAAATTCGATTTTAGTCGTGTCAAAATAATTTTTAAATTTAGAGATTTTTACTTACAGAATAGCGTTACAATTCTCATAGCCAAAAGTAAGGAATTTTAGAGATAGTTTAGTTCGTGTACAACAGAATTGGCACCAGTGTCATACGAAATTAAGTTTATTTAACATATTGCCTTGTGTTATTAATTCTTTTCCTTGTTTTTCATAAAAAAATATCCCTCAGGATGTTTGTATTATGATAACATTTGACGTTAGTTCCCATCCCTAGACGATTGTGATACGAAGAAACTGATTAGGGTGGTTAAATTAAGGCTGATTTAAAATAAAAACATAAAAAACTTTATGACTATTTTTTTATCGATACAACGATTGCTCCTCCTTATTTATTGTAGGTATTATTTTGTCGATTTGTAGCCGCGCGCTAGGGGCACGCCAATTGATATTTAGCCAAGCGCTTAAAGGGTTAAACTGGAAATGTATAAATTTAAATGTAGCCGTGTACAATGGGCTAACTAAGCATAAGCTTAATATTTTACAAAAGCTCGAAATTTGTTGGTTCAGGTTTCTTAATACCAATTTTATTTATAAGTTCCTTAACATGTTAACTGCCATGGTTAAAATCAGAAAAAGTAAAAACAATGTACTTAGTGTTATTTCACTTTAAATAGATTATTTAATCCATAAATACATTATTTATTCCAAAAACATGGCCGCCAGGCAGCAACGACATGTTCAGATTTTGTATGTGTTGTCGGTCATATAGTCCGACAAGGCCTGAATGGAACAAAAAGTGTCAAACACATAGTCCGACATGGCAGTTAAAGGGAAAAAACAAACATGGATTGCGTGGTAGTTTTTGAAGTGAAAATTTATTTAAGTGCGTTAATCGATTTTAGTACGGGAAAATTCTATAGGTTCTCGTCACCAGCTTGTTAGTTAAAGAGAATGCGGTAGGGTAGCCCACGATATTCAATTTTTTTTTAAGTTTCTTGCAATTTGTAGATCAGTCAGTAATGGTTGACGCTGTATGTTGAATAAGAAATGTATTTACAGCTTGTATTCTTCTTAAAAAAGTATTTAGTATAATTATGTAGTCGGGACGGAATGTTGCCACTTTTGTTTTTGTTTTTTTCAATGATAAATATAATTATTACATTAACGATAAATTATGTTTTAGTATTTATGTAATGATTGTTGCTGCATCGGTCGCCGACATCACGTCAGCGCCAGCGTAAACCAGAGCTGGGGCTCTGTCTCGCATAGGGTCGCAGCATTATGCGGAGTGATGGCCGTTTTGCGTGGATGTGAAGCATGTTTTCCCACACCTTATTTTTTATTTTTGTATACTTTTGGTCTTTCTATGCGGCATGTTTGCCGCAAATAAACGTATTTTCTTTCTTTTTCGCTTTCTATATTCGAAATTGATCCATAATTGCCGGAGATGAAAACTCACTGACAAATCGAGAACCTTCTTGACGTTGATTAAAAATTAAGAACTTACCATTTTCACGTTCCAACTTAATGTCAATATGATCTTGTTTACTAATGCTTTGAATTTCTTCCTTTAGAGGAATTGTTTCTCGACCGGCACGATCATCTTGACTGGGACTATTATGATGGTCTGATATATCTTGATCCGTCTCAACAGTCTCTATTTCCCACTCATCTGCTATACTCATATGTTCAATTGGTGAAATTTTAAGTCCACCTCTATATTCTAACTGTACTGGATAACATAAAGGTGTGTGTTGCTGTAAAAAAATTGATTACAGTGTTAATAAGTATACCCTTTCAAGCAAAAGAAGAATTTTTCAAATCTATACTAATATTATAAAGCTGAAGAGTTTTTTTGTTTGGTTGAACGCACTAATCTCAGGAACTACTGGTCCGAATTAAAACTTTTTTTAGTGTTGGGTAGCCTATTTATTGATGAAGGCTATATGCTATATAACATCACGCTATGATCAAAAGGAGCGGAGCAGCAACGAAAACTGATCGAAAACTGGCAGACAATTCGATGCGACGCATATATAGCCTATAGCCTTCCTCAATAAATAGGCTACCCAACACAAAAATAATTTTTCAGTTCGGAACAGTAGTTCCTGAGATTACCTCGTTCAACCAAACAAACTCATCAGCTTTATAATATTAGTATAGATAGGGATCTGAGGTAAAAACTGCTAAACCTGTTTCCAACTATGTTTGGATTGGCTTCCAGTCTAACCGGATGCAGCTGAGTACCATAATTTTTACATGGAGTGACTGCCATAAACTAAACGACCTTTGTGGAGGTCAGATAGGTCTCCACAAAGGTCGTTTAGTTTATGGTTGACCATGTTTTGCCGTTGTCATCCATAGAACTTTGACAGTTGTTATAGGTAGACAAAAGATCAAAAAAAGTCTGACAACCAGTCTTATCAAGGGTTATTGTTTCTTGCCCGGGTCACGAGATTTGTTCGAAAGAGATACCGTGGCCCTGGCATATACGCAACTGGAGAAACACGGGTGGGTTTTAGTGAGTAAAAGTCTGACACTCCCTCCAACTCCACCCAGAGCGGGGGACGTCATTTGATGATTTCCTACCAAGAAAAAAAAAGTTTATTGTTTTAACTAGGAACTCGGTTGTAGAGGTCAGTTAAACGACTGCCTTTCTGACATGGAGCGTTGGCTCCATGTAAAATACTGGAGTTCAGCTGCGGTTACACTGGAATGTGACCTGAACATAAATGGCTGCCGTGTTGAACGTAACGCTGGCAGAATAAACGATATCGGCTCAATGACAAGAAAAAAAAATGGTGAAAGCTCAGGTTTTTTGGAACGAATTTCCTTATGGCGCGTTGCGAACGGGGGCTAGACGGAAATTAAGAGAAAAAGTTGTAACAGCACTAAAAGATACAACAGGATTGTGGTTAGAAGCAAAAACTATATATTATTTTCCCGTAATGACAGATTACAAAATGACAGATCAGAGATTGACTTATAATTAAACATAACATATCTTCCCTTCATCATCTTGAGTAGGTCTCGTAACTTCGACCATAAAAACTATACATCAAAATTAAATATAATAATTGATTTAACATGAACTGAGAATCAACACTTATTTAATCAGTCTTAGTATTTGGTATCCCGATGATGTCCGGCCACATCTCAGGGGGTGGTATAACTTGATAATAAATAGTTTTTACATTGTTTTTTATTTGTATGTATGTTAGTCTGTAAGGTATTTATGTTATGGGTCTTTGTAGCCCGAAATAAATTGATTTGATTTGATAACTATTGCTGGCTCAGAAGAACCAGAGCTGGACTGTGATCGACTTCTCTGCTCTGTTAAGGTAGAATTCCGTGCATCGCGATCGATCGCGGCCGCGCGCGGCCTACGACTGTCGTCGATCACTCGCGACAATAGTCAAATTATGAAAATGTATGGCACCGCTGCCGAGGCCCGCGACAGACGCGCGCGGCCGACGAATGTCGTGAGCCGCGCGCGGCCGTGTCTTGAAATTAGTAGATGTTGTTCGTCAGTTCCCTCTACACGTGTATCTACCAAAGTCAAAATCATGGTCGAAGTGCTAATTGACATCCTTGAAGAAGAAGAGGAGGATAATCTCCATGCCGCATATCATATATGATTGGAGTTTGAGACACAAAATTTATTAATATTTCGTCTTCCTCGACCGAAAAGTTTTCGCCCGCGTTCCTAGACATGTTTGCGCCATGAAATCCACGATGTTACTAACTTACTAAGCGCTAGAACATGTTAAGACACGCACGGCCGCGCGCGGCTCACGATATTCGTCGGCCGCGCGCGTCTGTCGCGGGCCTCGGCAGCGGTGCCATACATTTTCATAATTTGACTATTGTCGCGAGCGATCGACGACAGTCGTAGGCCGCGCGCGGCCGCGATCGATCGCGATGCACGGAATTCTACCTTTACTATTGGCCGGTCTTCTGACCGAGCAACTCGGCGAGCCAGTATTTGATCTGCGTGACGTCGCTGTAGTTCCCCATTTTCCGTTCTTACCATGTATGAGCTAGGGCCATCTGCCACTTCTATGATACCTCTACTCCATTTTTCACCTGGGCCATAACTCCGCACCAATACCGGCTGGTCAACAATGAATTTCCTACGAGCCTGTAGCTGTGCTCTGTTCTCCAACTGTTCGTCTTGTGAGCTTTGCGTGTTGTCTGGATGTAAGCTCGATATTGCTGTTCTGTATTTACGTCCATTTAACATTTCTGCTGGAGTTTTATTATTATCACCGATAGGTACTGTGCGTAACGAATACAGAACTCTTGGTAGCTTCTCCTTCCAAGGTATTTGGGTTGAGGTCATTTTCTTTATTTTATTTTTGAAGGTTTGTATCGCGCGTTCAATTTGCCCATTAGTCGCTGGGTGGTAGGGCGGCGAATACAGATGTTTTATACCATTCTTCTGTAGAAATTGATTAAATTCACTTGAACTAAATGCTTTACTATTATAAGAAACAATTGCATCGGGTAGGCCCTGTGATGCGAATATTTTTCGGCACGTCATTATTACTACCTCACTCGACATGGAGGCCATAATCTCTGCTTCAAACCATTTACTAAAGCTATCCACCAATACAAGGAATGTTTTGCCTTGAAATGGGCCTGCAAAATCGATGTGTACCCGACTCCATGGTTTCTCCGTAACTATCCAAGCTTGTGGGTTTTTGGGCGGGTTGTTCCTGGCTGCTTGACATGACTCGCAACTTTCTACTACTTCTTCAATCTGTGTGTCCATTCCAGGCCACCAAACATATCCTCTTGCATAAGCCTTTGTTTGGACTATCCCAGCATGCGGGGCATGCAGTATTTTTAGTACTTCTGGTTGTATACTAGAAGGCACAATGACTCTATTGCTCCACAATAAACACCCTTTATTATGTGAAAGAGCCTCTCTTCGGGTCCAAAATGGTTGTAGTGTGATGTCAGGAGCTTTCCTTGGCCACCCATGTAGTATGTAGAATAAAACTCTCTTCAAAACCTGATCTTTCTTTGTTTCTAAGGCTATCTTTGATACATTCAAGTTCCAGTCAGCTGGTTGTTCCTCCAATAGCAACACATCCTTAAGTGGTTTCTCAGAAATTTCTAAAGTCTCTGGTTCTGTCCATCTACTCAGTGCATCGGCATGTCCAATCTTTTTTCCAGCTCGGTATTTGATGTTATAGTTATAACATGCCAGATTTAGAGACCATCGCAGCATGCGTGGGGATATTTGGTCTGGAATCTGTTTATTTGGATTGAATAGACCCACTAATGGTTTGTGGTCTGTGATAATACAAAATTTCCGGCCTGCCACCAATTCATGAAATTTCTGCAAACCAAACATAATAGCCAGGGCCTCCTTATCGATTTGACCATATCTTCTTTCATGGGGCTGTAAGGTTCGCGATGCCATCATAACCGGTTTCTCACAACCATCATCCATTACATGGGCAATGATTGCCCCCAGACCATAATCCGATGAATCACAAATTAGCAATAATTCTCGTTCAATTTCATAACCAACTAATGTCAGGTCTGAAGACAGCAGGTCTTTTGCTTTCTCAAATGCCGTTTGTTCCATCTTGCCCCAATACCAAGGCTTTCTTGTTTCCAAAAGGCGATATAATGGCTCCAGCAATGTTGCTTTATGTGGTAAAAACTTTTCATAAAAATTATACAAGCCCAGGAAAGCACGTAGAGCCTGCTTGTTCGTAGGTGCTGCTTTTTCTTTAATTTCTTTCACTTTATTCGGTGATGGGTTTAGTCCCTCACCATCAATAATATGTCTCAAAAAATTAATACTGTTAGAAGCAAACACACATTTCTCTATTTTCAATCTAAGGCCCATATCATTTAACTTTTGTAGGACTGCATGTAGTCTACTATTGTGTTCTTCCATAGTGCGTCGGGAGTCGATAGCGGACTCCCGGCCACCGTAGGCGCGAGCTTGCGGGTGGCGAGCAATGGGTAGCTCGCCGCCCGGTAAGGACCAAGCTCGGGTCGACGGCGCGCAGTGTTCCACGCGCGCCTCAAAAAGATGTCAGCAGCAGTGTAGGGGTCTACTAGGACCGATGCCTGCCGGGGTCGCGTGATTGTTCGAAAGAGATACCGTGACCCTGGCACATGGGCAACTGATGGAACACGGGTGGGTTTTAGTCAGTAAAAGTCTGACACGCCCTCCCGCTCCGCCCAGAGCGGGAGAATCCATTTGATGATTTCCCATCCTGAAAAAAAAAAAAAAGGCCCATATCATTTAACTTTTGTAGGACTGCATGTAGTCTACTATTGTGTTCTTCCATAGTGCTTCCAGTGACGGCAATATCATCTAATAAACAAGCAATGCCGTCCATACCTGCCAGTGCGGATGACATAACTCTGTGGAAAATTCCTGGTGCTGCATTAACACCAAATGCCAATCTATTCATCCTCATAAGTCCCAGAGGAGTATTTAAGGTTAACAGCATTGCCATATCCGTATCCACCTTCAATTGCATATATGCTTGTTTTAAATTCAGTTTACTAAAGATACGACCCCCACTTAGTTTCACAAAACTTTCTTTTGCTGCTGGTAAGGGAAATTTATCAACATCAATGGCTACATTCACCGTTGAACGGTAATCTCCACAAATTCGCAAAGAACCATCATCTTTCTTAACTATCCTTAATGGTGTAGCCCAGTGGGAGTATCTAACTGGAGTTAATATACCTGCTTCAACCATTTGGGTCAATTCCTCTTCCACTTGTTTTTTTAAAGGAAAAGGTACTGGACGCGTCTTCAAAAACCGTGGTGTTGTATCTGCACGCACATGTAATGAAAATTCTGGTCCTTTATATTCCCCAAGTGATTCCTTAAATAACTCGGGGAACTGCTTTAGTAAGTCCTGGGTAGTTTCTGCCAGTGTCCAACAAATCCCTGCTACTCAATTTCGACCAAGGAGGCTAGGACCTTCCCCCGATATCACAAACAGTTCACACTGAGCCTCTTTGTTTCCCAACTTAACATGTATCTGTGTGACGCCTAGAATTTGCAAGGGTTCACGTGAATAAGTCACTAATTTAACATTGGTAGGTTTCAGCGGTGGAGGCTTGTTCCACAAGCGTCGAAAAGTTGCTTCAGATATTATTGTCCGAGAAGCCCCAGAATCCACCTCCATCATGACCCTGGAACCATTTATTATTATATCTGCCTTAATAGGAGGTGAAAAGCTCTCTGCACATGTATAAATCCCCATCATATCTTCTTTTTTGTCGACGCTAATCTCTTCTGTTTCGTCTGCCACCTTATGTTGCTTCTTATTATTTTTCCTGCAAGCCGCTGCGATATGCCCCACGCGTTTACAGTAAAAACATTTAGCCTTAGCCAAAGGGCACCGTTCTCCTTCTCGATGGCGTCGGGCACAGTGTCGGCATTCCACGGCACTAATCCTATCAATATCCATAGGTTCGACATCTACATGAGTTTGCTTCTTTTCCAGTTTTGTGTCTGGGTATATGTCTTCCACAATTGCCTGATGGTTAAGACATAGTTGTACGGCCGTTTCATATGTTAGCTTTTTAGTCTTCAACAGCTCGCGACGCAAGCGCTCATCGCGCACACCCAACACTAGCCGGTCCCGTAATTGACGTTTTAAGTCTGTAAAGTTAGCTTTTGCACCAAGCACACCAATGGCCGCCACAAAGTCTTGCACGCGTTCATTTTCCATTTGTACACGTGTGTGAAACTTCCCGGCTTGAAGTATTTCATTCAGTTCTGGTTCATAAAATTGGTCCAAAACTGCCAGAATTTCCTTGAATGCCACTTCTGTGGGTCGTAGTGGAACCAAAAGGGACACAATTAAGGGATATGTTTCTTTTCCACATTGCGATAGAAATATCGATCGCGCCCGTTCTAAGATCACTGTTCGACACGCCCGCCACATCCAACGAAAACAACAATCGTTCCCTGTATTCGCTCCACTTATCAGATGCCGGGTCAAACCGTCCGGGGAACACCACGTTTGCTAAGTTACACTCCATTTTGTCACGATATTTAATTTAATTTTACTCAGTCGCCATTAAAAGATACAACAGGATTCTGGTTAGAAGCAAAAACTATATATTATTTTCCCGTAATGACAGATTACAAAATGACAGATCAGAGATTGACTTAAACAATATCTGGATGACCGAGCTTAGCTCGGTATTTTTTGGTAAATTGTGTTTAAAATAATAAGTTCAGCCGGCTTACTATGACTTTTTCATTTGCAACGCTACCTCCTGGACCATAACGTCAAACCAAACACGTCAAGCCAATGACTTAGTGTTGCTTAACAACGCCATCTGTTGAAGTAGCTTTAGTGTTGTTGTGTCGTTAAAGCAGTTAGTTGCTCCCAATTAAAAAAATAGTATTATTAGTCGCCAATAGATGTCAGGAACAGTCATATTTTTCAGTTTATGTTTAAAAGTTGATTATTGAAAACGCGAATAAAACGACATTTTCTAAAAATGAATCCTAGCTAGATCGATTTATCGCCCCCGAAACCCCCTGTATACAAAATTTCATGAAAATCGTTGGAGCCGTTTCCGAGATTCAGATTATATATATATATACAAGAATTGCTCGTTTAAAGGTATAAGATAACAAGCACTTTTAAACCGACTTCAAAAAAAGGAGGTTTTTCAATTCGACCGTATATATTTTGTTGTTTTTGTTTTGTTGTGAGGAGAGAGAGAGAGAGAATATTTTTGTTGGAGGGAAGGAACTTCGTTCCATCCGGGTGTCCCTAGACACCTCTCCAGTTTTTTTTTTGTAGATATTGTTACCAATCAGATCTGTCGTTTTCTTAGCTACTGTAATTAGACTTTATGTTAATAAAACAGAAGAATGGTTGTTTGGTAATATATCCTCCTATTCCATGTGGTGACGGACGTAAATAATAGAACCATCCCATTTCTTCTCGTGGGTCTCGTAAGAGGCAGGGAGTTAATAGAGAATTGGCAGCAGCGTTCTCTATGTATTTTACCACCACACTGTGATCGCCAACTCGTCTACCAAGCGTGGCGATTATGGCAAATCCCCACAATTAAGAGAGGGTATATCCAGCAGTGGACGTCTTTCGGCTGAAATAATGATGATGTTGATGAATAAATCCTCACCTGATAATGATCGCGTGACATTTTAGTGAACAGCTCCTCAGCCATCAGACATTTTTTCTGCAATTGCCCGGTTTGTATTAGTTTGGTGTAACAGAAGGAACAAGCAAGCATCGGTCTTCTGTCCTGTGTCACAAACTGCAACAATACACAGGATTTTTTTTTTATCAGTGCGCAAATATTTTTGTGGTTCAGTATCAGTAATAGAACACATTTCTACTATTTTTTCAATACGCTTTTTTAAATTTTTATCCGACCTTAAATTAGTAAACTGTGAACACCCTACATATTTCGTAATATGATATCAACAATAGGAATCGGTCAGTAACCGCGTGGCATAGGTACTTCGAACTTCTTAGAATTTTGACCGACCGAACTGCTGGTAGGTACTTATAGCTACGCTCGGTCGTTCACCTTCGCCGCCTATAAAAACCAGTTTCAAAATAAACATCTTTTGTTAACGATAACATAATTTTTTTGTACGATTTTTGTAAGAAGTATCAAAATAAAAACTGCATGGATAATATAACTAGTTTAATTTGTTAAAATTTGCGCACTGGTTAAAAACGTATCCTGTATAAAAACGATTTTGACTATTTTTTAATGATATATTTTGAATCTAATAATTAAATAACATAACATGCAGATGTTGGCTTGACACGCCAGAAGGTGACGCCTTAGGATAAAATATAGTGACCTTAATGGTGATGTTCTTCAGAAGGACAGGTGCGTAATACTGGTAACCAGCGTGTGTGTATGACCGGATGTATAGACATAAATGAAGCAAAAAGCGTATGTACTGATTGTAGCAGGTGATGTTCTGTAGTTTTTGTCTACCCTCATGGACACAAGGCATGATTTTATGTATGTATAATCTAGTTACTCTCTCTTTCGGAGCAATGAGGAAAATGTCGTGAGGAAAGTAATTAGTATGAGCGGTAATAGCTATAAGAGTAAGAGATGATGGATGCACTGTGTGAATTACGATATGGATAGAAAGTGGGTGACTATTGAGATGGCAACTAATGTGGAGAAATCGAATAAGGATTATATTTCAACCTAAGCACGTTCAATTACTTAGTGGAAAAATATACACATTGATGTTATTTTTTATTTTATTTTGTTTGTTTTTTTATTAGTATTTAGTTACAATTTTTTAACTTTGATTTATTTGTCCACAGTCGCTTATGATTGCTGTATTAATTAATATACTTGTAGAACTATCTTTCTTCTTTTTTTTTCTCTTCTCTTTATTGCCACTTTCTGCTTAAACTAGATCAATGCCATGAAACTCTGTAATCGGTTTAAGAGATAATAACTATCAATGTGCAGTGGATGCTAGTAACTTTGGCGCAACTGCATTGGGCTGTTCATTGATAGTGAGGTGAACATTCATTATAATCGCATGTAATTTAATAATAAGCTGTTGAGTTTCCAAAATAAATAAATAAAAGCCATGTTGCGCCGACCCCATGTAAATTGGTATAAGGGCAGGAGAATTATGAAAATCTACTTACTGGAATGTCTGTTAGCCTCTCATATATTTCCTGCAGGTTCTTGTTAAACACCACATACATCGGAGCTTTCACTACTAAACATATTCTACACATTGGTAGCTTTTCCATTGTTAGAATCACACTCCGCCCCTTGCTGGAAAACACACTGCGTTTGAAATTCGAATTTGTAATTTCGTTTACTTGAATGAAAGTCTGTACTGAGATATCTTGTGCGCTTCCCTTCCTATGTGGACCTCAGTCAGATAGGCCATCGGCCATAGCAAATCTAGACTCCAGGTTCATAAGATTCGGTCTAAATTAGTCCAATAACCTAGGTTAGGTAAATCCATCTGAATTTAAGTTTATTAAACTCAATTATTGATCAGAGACTAGAAAAAGAAAAAATATGGTTTTCTCTAGTTTTGTTTACTTGTGCTTCCTGCTCATTCCTTGCCTGAAGCTTGCTAAGTAAATTTTATATTTCAGTATAGTAAATAGAGGTCTGCTATTAGCAAAACAGTGTCTGACTGTCTGTCTGTCAGTGTCAGTGTTGCCAACAGGATTTTTAAAAATCCGCCAAGTTCGTTGTGTATATCCGTCAAAAATCCGTTAAAAATGTTTTTTTATCCGTTAATAATAGCCGTTAAATTTTTAAAGTTATATATTTTCACAGTTTAAATTACAATTCAAATTATATGTACCAAGCGTACTTGAAAGCAATTTGCATTCTGAAACAGATTCGCCAGAACTTTCTTCTTTACGTACTAACCAGTCTATAAATAACTTATCTTGAAGCCACTCACTGCAAAATTTTTGTTTATATTGTATTTTTGGCATTTTTAATCCTGATGGAACAATTACTACACTCTTCAACACACAAGTTACTGATTAAAAGCTAACGTAATAACAAAGACCAACACAACGCTTTCATTGTTTCATTTAGCATTCATCAGCTATTGAGCTTTGCGCTATAGTAGTATCCAATGTTTACATTATTGAGAATATGTAACATGTATACATTGGATTTCGGTTTATTGCAGTTTATTGGCTAGGTACATTACAGGTCTTTAACCTATCTTATTGCCATCATACAAAATTATTCATATAAAAACATTTGCGTCTTTGACCTAACCTATAGCCTTCATACAAAATCGTTCATATAAAAACATTTGGCTGAAGATAGTTTTTGTTCCGTTAAATATGCCGTCAGCCGTTAGAAAGATTTTTTCCCGTTTTCAACGTATCCAAATCCGCTAGATATGACGGGAAATCCGCTAAGTTGGCAACGCTGGTCAGTGTCTGTGCCGTGCCGTCAGCCGTGTTATAACACTGTTATGTCAATGTCAGCTGTCACTGTTTTTGTTTATGGCTATTATTGTCAGGACAATAAAACGCTCCGTTTCAAGTTCCCAGTTGTATTCTCACGAGCGTATGTGCACTTAAAGTTATGTTCTCCTATTGTATTGATTACAATTTTAGTGTATTTGTTACCTCTATCATTAAGTTCTAACCTATGTCTACTTATTACACTGCTGTTTGTTGTCCCTAAATAAATAAATAATTTTATGCCATATCGAACACAGTATTTTGGAACCCACAATGTTATGAAACAGGCCTTATCTCAACATTGTATTTAAAGAGAAAATCGCTTTTGAATTTGATTTTATGAATAACATAATTATGAATAATCTGACGCTGACTTGTAAATTACAAAGAAACGTAAGAAAATCTGAAATTCACCAGAGCATCCTTTTTGATACTATCTACTAAGCCATAACATAACGCCTTTCTTCACCGAAGGGCTGGACAGAGACGTATGTGCCTATAGTCCACCCACATTTCGCCTGTTATGTAATAGGAGTTGGCCTATACCCATCAATCGGGCGTAAACCCAAATTCTGGACTGCCACTGAGAAATTCTAGGTAGAAAGACCCCATAATTTTAAATTTTGGCTTCAAGGTAATGAGACGAATGTAAAGTTTCGGGAAAAGGATAATTGTAGGTTTTAGTAATGATCATAGTGATACAAAGTTTGATAATTATTTTAAATTATATTCGTATTTACTACGTAGATTTATTCAGACGGTAAACACGAGTGGAGGGGGGGGGGAGAGTACGAAGCAGAGCACAAAGAGAACGACGAATATAAGAAACATTTTAAAATGCTTTCTATCTCATTTTTTCCCACGTTAAATCTTATGAATTTATGTGTTTGTCTCTTTTTACTATCGCGTTTTCGTTTCATAGACTTTCAAATCACAATGGTGCTAAAGAAGATTGAACTTCAAAAAAAAAAAAATTTCGTTCCATTCCTTTTCGATATCAAACGCGTGGGTAAATTATTACCAAATAAATTAATTTGATCCTGCATATTGTATTTTCAAAGGATAAATAAAACAGCTGTAGTGACCTTATTGGTGATGTTCTTCAGAAAGGTCAGGTGCGTAGTACTCGCAACCGGCGTGTGTGTATGACCAGATGTATGAACTTAAACCCGGCAAAAGGAGAGTGTAAGGATCGTAGCAGGGGCGTTCTGTAGTTTCTGCCTACCTCCATGGGAAAATGTCGTGAGTTTCTGTATGTATGTAAATTACATCAGCAACCTGTAACGTTCCCACAGCTGGAAAACAGGCCTCCTCTCGGTGAGAGGGAGCGGGCCACAATCTACCACGCGGGCCCAGTGCGGCTTGGTAGATGTCACCTGCTTCGATTTTTTGGTTCTAAGACATGTCGGTTTCCTCACGATGTTTTCCTTCACCGGTTTAATGTATGTAAATAAAACAGCAAGATTTTGTACAATCATTTATGACTAGTGAAATTGTTGACAGCTGGGATGTACTGCTTTCTCGACGCGGACAGATTCAGTTGCCAGTAGTAAGTACAGTCTTTGGCACCAGCGAGGCGCTCCTGGGACAGCCCCAGCGACGGACTTGTGAAGTCTTCTAGGTATTTACATAACTGAAACAAAATTAAAATATATTTATTTGTTTGTGCACGGTTTGCTACCATAAGATACTGTTGACATTACAATACAGGGTTATTTGTTAAACACCGGCAACCTCTCAGGACTATGTTAGTAACATCATAACCAACAACTTTTGTGCTATGACTTTTAAAAATTCATCATATTTTAGTTCATCAGATTTTCATACAAAAATAAAAATATTTCAATTGAACGCTCTAAATGTTACGAAGTCTATGCGACGCAAAAGAAAGCGATAGTACATTAGCGAGGGGAGCGAGGATAGGGCGACGGGGGCGACCTTTTTACGGGCGGCCGATTTTTGTTTTTTTTTTGTTGGCGGCGAGCTACCTATTGCTCGCCGCTCGCAAGCCCGCGGTGGCCGGGAGTCCGCAATCGACACCCGACGCCCGGGGAGTCACCTTTTATTAATGAGACCATGTCGCGGGATTAACACCGGCGTGGCCACCATCAGGGGTTTTATTTTTTATAACCCAAAAATAAATATTATTAGTCGAATGAAATGAATTAACTACGTCTGTGTTGTCTTACTAGTTGAGCTTTTTCTGGAGTTTCGGGAGAATACAGAGCCGTATCTCTTTGGAGTCCATCGGTAAGGTCCATGCCGAGTAGCAGCGCGACGGTGCAATTGTTGTGGCGAAGGGCTTCGGACACGGCCTGGAGCGCCCCCGGACGCTTCAGGAACTCCTGGGAGAAGAAATATTTAAGGTACAATCAAAAAAGTAAATGGGTGGATCGTCCGGCACATCATACTTAATATTATAAATGTGATTGTAAGTTTGTTTGTTTGTTCGCTTTCACGCGAAAACTACTTAACCGATCATCATGAAACTTTGTACACATATTCTTGGAGATATTAAGGATCATCATTATCATTTCAGCCAAAGACGTCCACTGCTGGCCATAGTCCTCCCCCAAGCTCCGCCACTTCGACCGGTTTTGTGCTTCTCGCATCCAGCGGATTCCTGCGGCCTTCACAAGGTCATCGGTCCACCTTGTTGGAGGCCTTCCAACTCTACTTGTTCCGGTACGCGGTCGCCACTCCAGAACCTTTCGGCCCCATCGGCCATCTGTTCTGCGAGCAATGTGCCCTGCCCACTGCCACTTCAGTTTAGCAATTCTTCGGGCTATGTCGGTTACCTTGGTTCCCCTACGGATCTCTTCATTTCTGATCCGATCGCGTAGGGAAACTAATTAGAATTAACTAATTAATAATTAAGGATAGTTTTTATGAAAAAAAAAACTATATTTATTGTTATTTTTAACCAGAGCGAAGCTGCGGGCATAAGCTTGTAAGTAGGTATATATTTTGATTTTCGCGATATTAAATTTAACCTCTCCCGTCCCACTGACGCGATATCGGGTCAGGCGGAAAATGTCCTCTGCGTCCCGAAGACTCGATATCGCGTACTATGACTTCACGCGACTATATGCTTTTTTCTGTGCCATGATGGTGTGTTTTCGGTTGTACTGCCGTGATATATCTATAATGCCGTTATCTTCCTAAACCGTTGTTTTGAGTAACATGCAAAAACCGCGTCAAAAATTTAAACCGGTGTCACTTTTCAATGACAACATCTATTTTTATTTCCAATACTATTCAAGGTATTGAAAATTCGGAAACACAGATCGATAGTTTTTTTTTTCTCATTATAATTTAATTTTACGCATTAAAAGTTAAAAATGGACCATATGTCGGATAACGGAACACGACTGAGAGCAGGATATGCCAAGATAGCCCGCAAAAATACCAATAGAGAGTTGAATTGATTATTGTAATTATTATAATTCGCAAACCATAATGTCATCAACATGAAAGTTGATCGTCATCATTTCAGTCGTAATACGTCCAATACTGAAGAAAGAAAGAAAGAAAGAAAAGAAAGAAAAATGTGTTTACTGGGCATAAGCCTCTCCCAATTTGGTTGGCTTTGCCATAATCGCCACGCTTGGCAGGCGGGTGGGCGATCGCAGTATGAGAGTAAAATGCATAGAGATCGCTGCTGCCCATTCTCATAGTAAGTCCCTTAGTCGCCTCTTACGACAGACATTGGAAGAAATAGGATGGTGGAATTCTTTACGTCTGGCATCACACGGACAATGTTTAAGATTCAGTGAGCAAAAAATCCCACCGCCATATTAATCCGCCCGTGTGAAGTTCAACTTACGATTTAAACCATTGCTTATTAAATTATTACTAACCTTGACCAGTATAGGGAAACTGGGAATGAAGACATCGCCGACAATTTTCACATCCTTCTTCAGTAGCTGCGCAGGCGTCAAGTTAGCTACATTCTTCCTTGCTTCTATTAGGCAGTCATTTACGGTTTGCCTGTAACAAAGCTCATTTCAATTCAGAATACAATGACGTGCTCTTAGGACTAGCGCGCACTGGTGGAACGCAGTGCGTTTATTCTACCGTACGGTAGAATATTATAATACAGGATAAGTTTTTAACCAGTGCGCAAATTTTAACAACTTAAACGAGTTATAACAACCATGCAATTTTTAGTTTTGTATATCTTTTTACAAAAAATTAAGTTATCGTTAACGAAAGATGTTTATTTTGAAACTGGTTTTTATGGTAACTTGCGCGCGGCGCCGGCGCGGCTGCCAAGGTGAACGACCGAGCGTAGCTCTAGCACTAATACCTACCAGCTGTTCGATCGGTCAAAATTCTAAGAAGTTTGAAGTACCTACGCCAGTGCGCGGTTACTGACCTATTACTATTTCAATATCATATTACGAAATATGCAGGGTGTCCACAGTTTACTGATTTAAGGTCGGAAAAATTAAAAAAAGTATTGAAAAATTTATTGAAATGTGTTCCATTATTTATACTGAAGCACCAAAAAAAAAATGCGCACTGGTTAAAAAAAAAACCAGTATAACTTTTAAAATGTAACATTTATGGCTGCTTTTTGGTCTATTAGTCACAAGCGCGACTGCTGAGTATGAGGTCGTGGGTTCGATTCCCAACTCGGAAAATTGTTATTGGGTTTTTCTATCTGGAATTTCCAGTAGCAGCCCGGAGTCTGGATTTGTGATGACGACAATAGGCTCGCCCCCTTTTTCTTGAAATCATCAAATGACGTCTCTCAATCATCAAATCTCGCGACACTGGCAGGAACACTGCCCTACCTGGGCATCGAAACCAGGATCTCATAGTCAGCAGTCGTGCTTGCAGCGTAACGTAGTTACCTACGTTTTGACATCCATAAACATCGTGACCTTATTGGTGATGTTCTTCAGAAGGGTCAGGTGCGTAGTACTCGCAACCGGCGTGTGTGTATGAACCTAAACGAGGCAAAAGGAGTGTGTAGAGATCGTAGCAGGTGGCGTTCCGTGGTTTCTGCCTACCCCCATGGAAAAAAAGCGCGAGTTTATGTATGTCCTAGCTTCAGCCCACGACTTCGTCCGCGTCAAATTTTTACTCCCCTGACCCTTCCCGTCGCATCGAATTGCCTGCCAGTTGTCGTCTATTTTTCGTTGCTGCTCCGCTCCTTTTGATCGTAGCGTGATGTTATATAGCCTATAGCCTTACTCAATAAATAGGCTAGCCAACACAAAAATATTTTTTCAATTCGGACCTCCTGAGATTACCGCGTTCAACCAAACAAACAAATATACAAACAAACTCTTCAGCTTTATAATATTAAGTATAGATGTATTGTAAATAAGTAAACTGACCTGTCAGCCACATGATCTCCTGGTTTCATTAGACCCTCTAAGAACAGCATGATCTCCTCGTCATGAGGAGTTGCTTTGTTCACGTCCTTGGAGAAATTCACCGTGTCCAGAATTATTGTCGCTGGGATAGACAAAAGAGAGGATTGAATTGACACGAGACTGTAGACACAACTCAAAGCATTTATCAAAGATGATAAATGCTTTGAGTTGTTTCTACAGTCTAAAATAATACATAGTATAAAAAAACTTTTTAACAAAAAATTAAACCAATGTTTGGCGAATTAAATTTAATGTTTGGCGCCGACTCAAAATTACATACGCTTTTTATTTTTTGCTTTTCAGTTCTTTCGGTGGTTTAATTTTTTGTTAAAAAGTTTTTATTTTATATTTTTTTATAACATACTAATTACTTTATGCTTGCAAAATCGGACTATTCCCCAAAAAGTTATGCGTGGTCATACATTACAATCAATGAGTGAATAATCAGTCATCCTCTATTTTCCTACCCTTAGGGTTGGTTTTTTTTCCAAATTTAGATGGACATGGAATTATCAAAATGGGACCACTCTGTATAAAGTTACGCGTGGTCATACATTAAAACAATGTGTCGACTTGAGAATCTCCTCCGTTTTTTCATCGGTTAAAAACAAAGTCGCTGCCCGCGTCTGTACGCTTAGATCTTTTAAACTACGTAACGGATTTTAATGCGGTTTCCATCAATAGACAGAGTGATTCAAGAGGAAGGTTTATTTAATAATTATGTAAACAAAGAGGACGAAGCCGCTAGCAATAGCTAGTATAAAATAAACAAATTACAGGCACTTTTGAGTTGTCAAGAAGCATTGAGTCAGAAAGTTGAAACTGAAGCCATTCCAAAGCGTATTACCTATGTAGAAGAACGGGCAAGAAACTCAATGGACACTCTTTTCAATCAGTTTTGTTACAATAATCCGGCTCGAAGGACCATTGAATGGGCTCAACTGGACTTTTATAACAAAAGATTTAGGTATAATGCCGTAATCTACAATATTAACATATATGGAAAACTAGCTTTTGCCAGCGAATTCGCCCGCGTGGAGGTCGGAAATTATCCCGCGGGAACATACTACCGGGATAAAAAGTAGCCTATGTCCTTTCTCAGTCTCTGTCTCGCTTTCCTGCTAAAACTACTGAACCGATTTAAATGAAATTTGGTACACAGATAGTTTAGAGCCTGAGAAACGACACAGGCTACTTTTATCCCGGTAGTATGTTCCCGCGGGATAATTCCTAACCTCCACGCGGGCGAAGCCCTTCACCAATCCAGGGCCAATCGGAGCGCCAAACGCAATCAATGTTTTAAGTCGAGATGCTTAAAAGAAATCTACACTAGGCCCACTGTTCTCCTGCCAGGGTAGCGAGATTTGTTCGAAAGAGTTACCGTGGCCTTGGCATATAGGGGGCCGTTCAAGTATTACGTAAGCACTATAGGGGGGCGGGGGGGTCTTTGATTTGCTTATTTTTGATGACATGGGGGGTGGGGGAGTCTAGATGGTGATTACGTAAGCAGTAGTTATTCACTTTTTTACACTTATGGCAACCGACACATTGTCTTTTTGTGAAAATGTAACGCATTTTCAGGGATTCCCACAAATAATGTAGACGTTTAGGCTTAGAACCGAGTAGGGAAATTACCTACCGTGCTCTATTCCTCATTCTCCCGCCCTTATTCCAATTTATTTGCGGTCGGCGCAACATGTCTTTTTCTTCCGCTCTTCTCTATCAGTCGTCATCTCAGTAGTCACTCCCTTTCTATCCATATCATAATTAACACAGTTCATCCAGCGTTTCTTTGGTTTCCCTCTATCTTAAAGCCATTGACATTCATACTCTATATTTTCCTCACGACATTTTTCTCATCCCTCCGTATCACGTGATCCTATACCATACCATGACAATCGACTCCCACACAAATTTTCAATTATTGGTGTCACTTTCAGACTTCATCTTATGTCCTCATTTTTGGTTGTATCCATTCGTGTAACACCACACATCCCTCTTAAAATTCTCATCTCAACTGCATGCAATTGCCTTTCATTCATCCCTTTTAAGGCCCAACATTCTGACCCTTACAAGACAGCAGGTCTGACCATGGTTTTATATATCATCCCCTTAAGTTTAAGGGGGATGTGGGAGTCGCAGATTGTTCCTGTGACCTGCCGCCATTTCATCCATCCAGTGTTTATTCTGTGCTTAACCGTCCGATCTACTTCGCCATCGCTTTGCACGAGTGAACCGAGATACCGAAAGTCAGAGCAGACCGAGAGAAGCACACCATCAAGCGCTATGGTTCCAGAGCTGGAGAGACCGCCGAAATCGCAGAACATATATTCGATTCTGGTTCTGTTGATTTTCAAGCCAACATTCTCCAGCTTCTGTTGCCACTTCTCCAATGTGCTCTGGATCTCAGACACATCTTCACCGACAAGAACAATGTCATCGGCAAACAGCATGCACCAGGGTGCCTCTTCCTGTATGTCCGACGTCAGAGCGTCCATGATCAACAGGAAGAGGTAAGGACTTAGAGCCGATCCCTGGTGCAAGCCTACAGCCACATTGAACTCGTCGGTATTCTCAGCAGCCGACCGGACGTAGGTACGAGTTGACTGTACATAGCACGAATTAATAACTCTACATAATTCCCAGGCAACCCTTTCTCTTTCAGAACCCACCACATCTATTGACGACATGACGTATTTTAAATGAATATTATATGCGTTAAAGTCCCCTATCCTAATTCTATTTTTTTTATTTCTAGAATTATAACTGCTGCTCATGAATCAATAAAAAAAACAGAGTACATTAAAAGAAAAATGCATATAACAATGTTTACGTAAGCATGGGGAGGGGGGGTAAGAGCTTTGCTTACTTTTGATGACAAGGGGGATGGGGGAGTAAAAAATTGTAATAAATGTGCTTACGTAATACTTGAACGGCCCCTAGGCCACTGAAGAAACACGGGTGGATTTTAGTCAGTAAAAGTCTGACACGCCTTTCCACTCCACCCAGAGCGGGAGACATCATTTGGTGATTTCCCACTCACAAAAAAAAACTGTTCTGTGAGCAATGTGCGCAGCCACTAAAGTATGCCAGTTTTAAATTATCATGCTACCCTGGAGGAGAGTCGGACTTACCTCGTAGCATTTCAGTGCAAAGTGGATAAGCGTTGAAGAAATCTACTTCCTTAGATACCAAAGCGCTCAGATCTTTTATCCGCTGGGCAACAAGCGTGCAGCATGAGCCAACAGTCTCTATCGTAGACCGAACGTCATCGTTGTATATCCAGCCAGATTTGTCTATAGGCCTAGAATAATATATAATAATAATAATAATCCACAACTATCACACAACGCCATCTAGTCCCAAGCTAAGCAGAGCTTGTGTTATGGGTACCAGACAACTGATAAACATACTTACATATTTCTAAATACATACATAATATTATAGATAAATTACACCCAGACACAGAACAAATGATCGTGCTCATCACACAAACATTTGTCCTGGGTGGGAATCGAACCCACGACCTCCGGCATAGCAGTCAGGGTCACTAACCACTAGACCAACAGGCCTGTCGAGAAAGAAATGAACTTGGTCAAAGGTGGACGCACCGACAGTGACTAGTGATGTTAGGTGGGGTAACCAAAGCCGGTTGTGTATAAAATCAAAATCACACACATCACGTGACACATCATAAGCCTGTTTTGTTTTGCCTGGGTTGTTCCCATTGCTGAGATTCAGGCCTCCTGAGCATGAGAGGGACTGGGCCTTAATCTACCATGCAGGCCCAGTGCGGGTTGGTAAATGTCACAAGTCTTCGAATTTTTTGAGTTCTAGGACATGCCAGTTTCCTCACGATGTTTTCCTTCACCGTTTTAAGAGCAGTGGTGATGAAATTATTTACACAAAGTGTCTGCCTGGGTTCGAACCCGCGACCTACAACTCATAAGTCGGGGCCATTACCACTGGGCCACCACTGCTCTTCAGCAAACAAAATCAAAAGTCATTTATTAAAACTAGGCTGAGAGTTAGCACTTTTTGAACGTCAAAGTTACATAAGACAGTCCCCCGGCACGCGCGCCCTTCACCACTTCCTAGTGCTTTAGCTGGGAAGAAGTGACGCAACAAACTGTCCAGCAGTACAGCTGTCTGTTCAGTTAGAAGAACTTGATTCTATATAGGTTGACTAACTGCTAAAAACTCTCTAGCAATACGACTTTTGGAAGCAGTGGTGGCCAAGTGGTAATGGCCGCGACTAGGTTTCAACCTTTACGGCGCTTTACTTTGTAAATTATTCCGTGACCTCTGCTCTCAAAGACAGCGAAGGAAAACATTGTGAGGAAACCATATAGGCATATCCTAGAATACGAAAATTCGAAGACATGTGACATCTATCAACCCACACTGGGCCCGTGTGGTACATTCGTACCACTCACCCTCTCACAGGGCGGGAGTGTACTACGTGAGCTCGACAAATGGATGTGCGAATAACACTTGTGCGACAAAACTGTACTGCGACTCACCATAGTTCGAATGCACGCTTGTGCGACACATTGAATATAGTCGTTTCTAGAACTCGCCGGTCGCTGCCGCGGCACCGCTCGCTTCGCTCACTCGGCTCGTGCGTAGGAGGTCACAGTTTTAACCTGATCTAACCTAGTGTACTATTTGAGCTCGAGTGCGAACCTAGTGTACTATTTGAGTTAGTGCATTCGAACCATCGTGAGTCGCAGTACAGTTTTGTCGCACAAGTGTTATTCGCACATTCATTTGTCGAGCTCACGTAGTACACCCCAGGGCGTACTACGTGAGCTCTATAACGTTCAATGAGAACGTTATAGGCTGATTGTGTACTACGACTTCTGGTTTATCCTATCACAGTCGAGGATGCGCATCTCCATATTACACACTCGCTGTGCCCGCGGCTTCTTCTGCGTGGTGTTTGGAGATTTTCACACAGGGACGTGCTACTCAGACAAATAGTATGGTCTGCTAGTGAAAGGCCCGTCAAAATCGGTGCAGCCATTTCAGAGATTTGCCAGAACAAACAGACAGACAAAATTAAAAAAAATGATGTTTTTACGTAAGTACCGTATAAACTTTCATATGGATTTAGTGAAAAGCTGTTAATTTGAAATTACAAACACACTTTAATTTTATTTATTTGTATAGATTTATGCAAAGCACCTCATCTATTATCAGCTATTTGCCAGTGATTCGTGTCGAAATCAGTCTAGCTATTTCGGAGATTAGCCAGAACAAACAGGAAGACAGATAGACAAAATAAATAAAAAAACGTTTTAAGTACCATATTTACTTTTTTATGCATTTCTTAAAAAGCTGTTAGTTTCACATTACAAACAGACTTCATTTTTATTTATTTGTATGGATGTATGACTTACCTGTGATCAATAATCTCAGTCACAAACGGAGCTAGAAACTTGTCTTTTACTGCCAAAATATGATGGTCGACCAGTACCACTTTAGATTTCGATTTGGTCAGCAAAGCATTGAAATCATGATCATTTCTGAAACAAAGATATTATATTAAGTTCACTTACCAACTTTAAGAGCTAGTAGTATTAAAATATTAATAACTAGCTTTTGCCCGCGGCTTCGCCCGCGTGGATGTCGGAAATTAACGCATGCATTTTTCTAAAATAAAAGATTATTTCTTAAATAAAAGTAGCCTAAGTTACTCCTTATTACATCAGCTACCTGCCAATAAAAGTCCCGTCAAAATCGGTGCAGCCATTTCAGAGATTAGCCGGAACAAACAGACAGACAAAAGATAAATAAAATGATTTTTTGGTGTAAGTATTTACCGTATTTACTTTCATATGCATTTAGTGAAAAGCTATTAATTTGAAATTAAAAACAGACACTTCAGTTTTATTTATTTGTATAGATGTATAGATAACTATCCCACCGTGTCCCCTTCTGTTATTGCCTGGCTTGATTATTTGGCAGTCGTTACGGGTCATCAGAAGCCCAAAAGTCAGGCAACCAGTCTTACCAAGGGTTATTGTATTACTTCGTAACGGGGGTATAGAGGTCAGATAGGTAGTCATTATCACCATCATATCAGCTAAAAGACATAAGCCTCCCTCAATTGGGGGAGTTTGTCATAATCGCCACGCTTGGCAAGGAGGTAGGCGATCCCAGTATGGTGGTAAAATGCATAGAGAACGCTGCTGCCCATTCTCTAGTGGGTCCCTTAGTCGCCTTTTACGACACGGGAAGAAATGGTATGGTGCTATTCTTTACACCACACGGAACATAGGCAGTTGCTCCATGTAAAATACTGCATCTGGTAAAACTGGATGCCAATCCCAATAAAGTTGGAATAAGGGCCGGGTCACACCGGAATGGCAGCGGCCGGCAGCGACGCGGCGAGCACTTTCAGTGTGAAATAATTTTAAACTTTAACTACATACTTAAAAGACCAGTATCGCTTGAAAAACCAACAGGTGTTTCCGCCCGTGGCTGCCAGCGGCGACGCGAGGCCGCTCGCGGCGCCGCGGGCGGCCGCGCGACCTTTTCAAGTTTTTCAAGCGATACTGGTCTTTTAAGTATGTAGTTAAAGTTTAAAATTATTTCACACTGAAAGTGCTCGCCGCGTCGCTGCCGGCCGCTGCCATTCCGGTGTGACCCGGCCCTAGCGGGCTGTCCATTAATCACGTGAGGCTCGAAGGGGGGGCAGGGGTCCATAAAAAATCAATAAATATCACAAGGGGAGCCCCTCCCCCTTGTGATATTTCTTGATTTTTTATGGACAGTAATATATCACGTGTATTTATTTTTAATAATCAAATGAGATGATACTTATACCTGTATTTTATAAATATTAAAAAAAAAATAAGATTCTTTGTACGTACTAAAAAATACACGTGATATAGGGGGAAGGGTAGTCTTAAACCTCACCATGTATCACCAAGGCGAAGGGGGAGGGGGATAAAAATGCCTAAAAAAATCATTAGGTGATTAATGGACGGCCCCTAAGGCTAGTTAAAAGAAGAAACAAAAGCCTACCTAAAAACCAAATGACTATCCTTTATGCCTTTACTCCTCAAATAGTAGACCACTTCCGTCTTCAACTCATAGTCGTTACGATCCACATTCAATAATGGTACGAAGATGTTATCCTTTACTACATCATCCTTACAATGTGCCTTCGTGCACACTTTGCATTGCATTTGGTTGTATTGCCAGTTCAAAAAATTTGCAAAGACTATAGCACTTATCGCGGAGTCCAAGTCACAACTCTCATTGCCCATGACCAGAGTAAGTTCATTGTAGTTGCTTGTGTTCTAAAAAAATAAAAATAAATTACATAACATCATGAATTCCTGAACTGTTAGGTAGAAGTGTATGTATAGTACACCCACATTTGGCCAGTTTAAGTGCCTTGTAATAAGGGGCGAGCTTACTGCCATCAACCGGGCACTAATTGAGACCCCAGGTAACCAATGAGCATTTTTTATTCTTTTATTAGCCAGTAATGTCCCTCTACTGGGAAAGAACTCCCTGCTGTCTGAGAAATACCAGATGGAAAAACTTAATATAACATTGCCCAATTGTTTCTCAGGTACTAACACAGGAACTCATGCTCAACAGTAGCTTGTGACGACTAGACCCATGAGATTTTTTTTTTTCTTGTTTTTGGTAACTGAGCCGATGTCAAATATTCTGTCAGTGTCAAAATAAAAGGCCAGTAATTTTTACAACCTTGAAATCATCTGTTCGTGAGCATATGGTAGCCCCTAACTGTAGGTACCCCAACCAAATATAATTTAAAAAAAAAAACAATAGTCAATGTACATTTGTGACCTCTGGCCCAAATAATTTCCCGAAGCTTTTTCTAACTATGTTGGGGTCGGCTCCCAGTCTTACCGGATACAGCTGACCTCTTAGTTACGTTACTGATAAGGGCTCTCACAAAATAAAATGTGTTAAACTCTAAAAAGAAATCCGGTTCAAAATTAATTAGGTAAACTTACCAATTTTGTTAGAGTCGTATCAAAAAACTCTTCCATGTTACTATCAAAATTTAGCGTTAATTTGCTTCGTTTAACTCATAACTTTTCTAAAAAGTAAAAAACCAATTCTTTTCAATTTTCAATTAATTTTGTTATGATCGACTTGTCATTGTCAATGTCAAGTTTAAATTTCAGAGTTGTCAGCACAGGAAAGCAAATAACTACTATGTATTTTCCTGCTCGGAACAGAAAGTATTAGGGGTCAGCTCCTCCATATCATTTTCTTCCATACTTTATCATTCGTCGTCGAATTACGTGTGTACAAATTACAAATAATATTACTTGTGATAATGCAAATAATGAGACAAAACAGGGCTTACCTTTAGTAACTCAGCCCACGATTTGGGAGTCCATATTTTTATTCACAGAAAGATCATATTATTAGAAGCCTCCACGTAAAATTTTAAGTTTGAAAAATAATTGGATTACGAGAAAAATAATAATATAAACCGTAGAAATACAAGAGCGAGCGAAGCGAGCTCTGGACTCGGGGCACCCCGACTCGGACAGGTTAGGTTAGAAGAGGATGGCGGGGTCGAAGACCCCGCCATCCTCTTCGTGTTTATTTTATTTTAAACCACACAGAAGCAGTCGACTTTCCTATGGAAAAAACTATGCGCGCCCCTACTCCCAGATGGCCCGTAATGGAAATTTTAACCCCTATTCATCAATCCCACACTTTCTGGCCTTTAAATCGATGTTGATACACGAAAATCCGAAAGTGAGGTTAGAATCTAAACAAAAATATTTTTCAAAAAGGGGGGGGGTTGCGCAACTTTTCCTTCACAGGGGGGGTTCTACACCACACCCCCTCCACCCTCACCCCCCTTCACCCCTTAAATTTACTGCTGACATACTAAAACTTAACCCAAAACAGACAAGACAAAGACAAATAAAGCCATGCATTTATTTAATTACTAAAATTTATTGCTAAGAATGTTAATTTCACCATTTCAGACGAACGGCCTAACAGTGGCGTTGCTAGCGGTTCAACGTCACTTAAACGTATTACTAGAAAGAATTTCAGACTTAAAAAAAAAAACACTAAATTACCAACCTTCATTCAGCATTATTGAGGGACTTGTGGCTACTTTACAACAGCTACACGGATCGATCATTCAGGTTAAGCTACGCTTGCCACAGTTGGTCCGTGGCTGGGTGACCATCTCTACATACCAAGACCCTTCCGTGCTTCGGAAAGCACGTTAAGACGTTGGTATCAGCAGTTTTTTGTAGAACTTAGACAGTCGTTACGGGTTGAAAGAAGCCCGAAAGTCTGACAAACAGTCTTACCAAGGGGTATCTTATTATCCAATAACTAGGTTGTTGGGTCAGATACGTATTCCCTCCTTGGAAAATATTGGTACCCAGCTGCACCCGGTTAGACAGGAAGCCTACCCCAACATAGTTGGGAAAAGGCTAGGCAGATGATGATTCAGCATTATTGCAAGAAATTTCTACATTAGTAGGTAATTTATAAATTGACAACCCCTTTTATTAATGTCTTGTCAAGCTGATTGAACAAAATGTTACCAAAAATATATTTATTATTGGCAGGCCATGGAGTTTTTCCTTTCAACCCTGTAACAAATATGAAGCCCGCGAAATTTAAACTTTCTTATAATTTTGTAAATTGCAGCGCTGTTTTAATACGTTGCAGGCACGGTTGTAGGCGTCGCAGCCCATGGTTTAAGGGCAGAGTCATAATGGGCACCACAAGGATTGAGTTAAAAGAAGTTAAAGTTAAAGTTAAAGTTCTAAGAGCCAATATATTTAGCCCAAGTTTTTGTTTTCGTTCTCGAACAGATGTTAGATTTCAAACAGTAACTAGAGTTACTTTCTCGAATGATGCTGAAAAGCTCTAAAAGGTAATTTTATCAGACGAACAAAGCGAGCTCGAAAATTAGTGCACTCCGTTTCGGTAGGTTAGATTTTCTTTTGATTATTCATACAGATATAGAACTTAGTCAACTTATGCAGAAAAGCATAAGGGGAAGCCCGTGAAAGTAATAAGTTTCTTTCGTTTTGTATTTGTACAATTAGTAGGTCAATAACAGTTTGTACATAAGACAAAATATGATTCGTGATCGTGACCACACCGTGACACGTATGTATTCATAAAATTATTAATTATCATTAAAAAACATAAATACAATTAATTAATTAATTTAATAAAAATAATTAATTAATTTATTAAAGTAAATAATAATTAATTTTTAATAATAAATGAAAAAAATAATTATTGTGACTGATTTTTATATTTTTTTAATGATATTATTAATTTTTTTATTTATTAATTAATTTTGTAATCGTTGTAATTTTTTTTGTGATGTATGTTTATGGTGTACAATAAATAAATAATATAAATACAGCCATTGAAGTTTCTATAATCTCATTGAATGACTATTTCACGAAGTAATTTAGTGAAATTGAATATTTGAATTATTATTATAATTGAAGACATGAGTGGATGAAGGGGATATGTCGCAAAATTCTAATTTCGAGAAAATTGAGTTCATAGTTTCGCATAAACATTTTAGGATATTTCAAAACGACTTACATTTATCCAAGGGTGTCTAGCGGCACCAACCGTTTAATATTTTTAAGGTTTAAAATTGTTTGTATGCACATAACACCATCATTCATGCATAGAACAGCGAACATCTGAAAATGCGACATATCCCCTTGATCCACTCATGTCTTCAATTATGAAAAGTCAAACACACACACTAATGGTTAGTATTGTTCTAATTCTGACAGTTCAACAACATTCATTGCGTTAATATTACGTTACGAGCCGAGTTTTTTGAACATATTATTATTTATTATTTATTTATTTATTTTCCACCTTACATCTATCATTACAGGTTTGCACCTAATGCGATAGTGAAATACATTTAAATTCTAAATTCTTACTAATTACCTTATAATTCTTCCTTTTTACAATATTTATATTTTGTAACACATTTATTTATTTACTAGCTTTTGCCAGCGGCTTCGCCCGCGGGGAGGTCGGAAATTATCCCGCGGGAACATACTACCGGGATAAAAAGTAGCCTATGTCCTTTCCCAGGCTCTAAACTATCTGTGTACCAAATTTCATTTAAATCGGTTCAGTAGTTTTAGCAGGAAAGCGAGACAGACAGACAGACAGACCGACAGACAGACAGAGTTACTTTTGCATTTATAATATTATTATATATTATATATATTATATATATAGTGTGGATGTAAGATAGTTGTGAGAGGTAACCTCACAACCCCATCTTAACAGACTTCATAACCATCTCAACTAATTCGATAGTGCATCAATATTATTCCTTCTTATATCCTTCCTTCCTACATCATTAGTCTAAAATACATAAAAAAAAACTTAACAACTAACACATAACAATTAAACCTTAGCTTTATCTTTTATAAATATAATAATACCTACTATTTCTAAATAAACTCTAAACATTTTTAAATAACATAACATACTACATTTAAAAGAACTTTTGCGAATTCACTCAAATTGCAATAAAATATGTCTATTCTGTCATGAACTTCGTTTACTATGCGGATGGATTGTGTGAGGGGGGTTTTCGCCAGAAGGTTGGTCCTGGCTACCGGCACGGCTAGTAGTTGTGGGCGCCGCCGCCGCCACACGTATCGGTCCGGCACGCACAGCTTCAGGTGACGCAGCACTCCCGGGTTGTGCGCTACACCACGCAGTAGCTTTACTACATACGCGGCGAGACTAAATGCCCGACGCACCCTGAGCTCATTATACCCCACCATTCCCAGCACAAATAATGTAGGGTACATTAGAGGGTAGAACGGGTATACCCCGTACAGTTTAAAATACAAGTGTCTTGTAAATTTATTTTGGACCCGCTCCAACATGACACCGTATTTCGCTTCATGTGGAGCCCAAATTGCTGCACTATGCTCAAGATGACTCCTGACTAAAGCGTCATACAGTACCTTGAGTGTGGCAATGTTGGTGAACCCCTGCGTCTGCCTCAGTACAAATCCCAAGTTTCTGTAGGCCTTCTTACAGATCTTAACAATATGTTCGCGAAAAGTAAGGTCTGGAGAGAGAATCACCCCTAAGTCCCTGACCTGTGTTACTCGCTGCATGGGCGTTCCTTCAACCTTGTACTCGTAGCACATTGGGGTACGTGCACGAGAGAACGTCATCACTGAACATTTGGCTACATTAAAGTACAGTTTATTGTTATGGCTCCATTCAACCACTCTGTTTATGTCCTCCTGCAGGCGCTCACTATCTGTCTCATCCTTAACCTCGAGCAGCAATTTGAGGTCATCAGCAAACAACAAACATAAACTATTTCTTACGACCTCCGGCAATGGATTATTTACATCCTTCAAAATGATTCAGATTGTGATTTTTACGCATTTAGAGTAAATACTCGGATAGGCTAAAGCAAAAAAACCTGCTCGAGTGAAGATTCACAGATGACTCCGCACTAGAGTGTGAATATGGTGTTGTTCCACAGACAATGCGGCACTTGATATCGTGTCCAGCGTTTTTTTTTTTTGGTTGTAAAATCATCGAATGATTTCTCTCTCTCTGGGCGGAGCGGGAGGTCGTGTCGGACTTTTACTGACTAAAACCCACCCGTGTTCCTTCAGTTACCCATATGCCAGCGCCACGGTATCTCGTTTGAACAATCTTGCGACCCTGGCAGTCCAGCGTGACCTGTTGTTTGCACGCTACAGGAGTTGATGGGCGCTGCCGAAAGTGCCAAGCTCGTAGTTAGATTCTGGGCTGTATTTAGATTGCTATCGTTACGCTAAAATAAGAGTCCCAGTAATCGAACCCAGGAACTCATGCTCAGCAGTTTAGCGCTTGCAACTAGACCAGTGAGGGTCGACGAAGTCATGTGTGCTGTGGTGTTGAATCATATATTTAAAAAAAAAAAGCAAAACTAGCTATAGCCTCCAAAATTATAGTTTTATTAATTTCATACCACATTGACTTTTCTAATAACTATAAAATATAATTACTTCCTTATCAATGTTTTACGTAAAAATAATTCTGATTTGACATTTGGAAATTCAATATTTAAAATGAAAGTCTGTGTTTTCATTATTTTAATGGGTATGTTATTTTTTAAATAAGCTATGTATGTTGATTTAGATTGAGCCCACGTCCCACGGCTGTAATAAAATCGTAGCGAGATTTTTATCGCGCTCTTTATTCAATTGGGCCATTGTGCGTGTTGTATAGAAGTCCAAATAATAAATATAATTTTCTTGGACGGAAAAAAGCGTTTTCATTTGTTTCCATACATTTTAATTTCCTCTGTTATCGTGTTGCCATAATGTGCATGAGGCCTTGCACGATAATATCGTCACTTTAGAAATTATAAATGCGCAAATTAATAAATAATAGGATTAATATTTCATATGACAGTCAGAAACTTGGTAACAAAAACATAAAACATGCATTGTTCTTCATTAATTTCTTTTTGCCATGGGAGTAAGCAGAAACTCCAGGTCCAGAACACCACCTGATTCAATCCTTAGATCCTCCTTATGGTTCATTCGTTCATATAATTATAATACATATGCATAGCTATTTAAAGCCATCCGATACGCTGCCGTACCGAATCGGACATCAATCAATGTTGTCGTAGGGGTCCTATAAATCTGCCAGGTTCGCTAGATTTGTTCGAAAGGGTTATCGTGACCCTGGCATAGGTAACTGAAGGAACACGGGTGGGTTTTAGTCAGTAAAAAACTGATACGCCCTTCCGGTCCGCCCAGAGCGGGAGACGTCCCAAAAAAGAACCCAAAACTGGTTACGGTTCTGGCCATTCTAAACAACTTTCTTTTTACAGTAATCCAAGCTATGACATGCGAGAAGGCTGTTTCAAAGTTGCAAAGGAAATTGTATGTGCCAAAAATGAATGACGAATGTAAAAAGATTAAATGCGCCGCCGTTGACGACCCACAGTGTGTGCGCATGAGACGGAATGACCTGAGTCTGACGTTCCATTTCATTGCGGCCAATAAATGCGAACTGGAATACGTGAAATGTCATGACGGTAAGCTAGATAATTCTGTAGGATTCTCCAGCTGTAAAATGTACCGAATGGTGGCCAAGATTGGGCCAAAGAAACAAAGGCCGTACAAAAGCGCGTTTGGTTGACAATATCGTCAAGGTCGCGGGAAACGCATGGATGAGAAACACACGGAACCGAGATGTATGGCGGAAAAAGGGGGAGGCCTATACCCAGCAGTGGGTGATTCCGGGTTGAGATGATGATGATGATGACGCTGTAAAAAAAACCCATGACACTTAGTGCAGGACGTTAAGAACAGCACCATCCCATTGTTTCCCGTCCCGTGTGTGTCGTTAAAAGCGACTAAAGGATTTACGAGAGAATAGACAACAGCGTTCTCTATGCATTTAATTAACATACTGCGATAGCCAAGCGTGGCGATTATATCAAACCTACCCGAAAACACAAGAACTAATTCAAAACGGCCACTAGTGCCCGCTGGCCCGACTATCCTTGGCTACGGTAGCGGTCAAGCCTACGGTGAGGTTGAGGGAGGCTTATGTCCAGCAGTGGACATCTTTCGGCTGAAATGATGATGTTGTCAAAATCTCACTATGAAATCTAAAAGTGAATCTGTCCGGTGTTGGATCACGTTCATGCGGACTTAAAAACATTTTTTTTAAACTTTGATTTCATAAAGAATGTTTTCCGACACTGTAACTTCAAACTCCGCTGCTCTAATTTTTACGAAGGACGTCTCTGTAGCCGTTATGTGGCGGCCACCACCTACCACGGCTTACTTGTGTTTGCTTTAGACATGGGTAGTTCGCGAACGATTGAAGGAAATGAAGTACTTCATTTCACAAAATAAACTTATCTTTCCTTCAGTAGTCATTCAAATGTGTCTCTACTTCATTTAGTTCAGTCTTTCTTTTCGCTCGCACCAACTCAGCATTCATTTCGCTCGCATGCATGGACAAAAAGGAATCAATCTATCAGTAAAAAAACAGAAAACATACTACATAATATATAATTAGGTACTTATGTAGTTTTGCTTATTTCTGAAATTGTTAAGGTATTGGTAATTGTCTAGGTTTTTTTTAAGTCGGTGTCATATTTCAATGTTCATGGTTGACAGTCTTAGGCCTGTTTAAAGTATGAAGGAAAATCGAGATACGTATAAAAGTGAACTAAGTGAAGTGCATCATTCATCGTAACGTATCACTCTACGCGAGCCGAGCTCGATATCTCATTGATTCGTTCTGATTTGCTGAACTAAATGAAGTACTGAACTAAATGAGTGGACTACTTCATTGAGCCAAAAGATATACTTCAATCATTTCTTTTCACTGACACATTTTGCGCATGTCTAGTTTGCTTAAATTGAAATGATTATTAAATAAGCAAAGCTAAAAACAATTACGAATTTAACGACTTGTGAATAATATCTATGGGTCGTTGTTTAATCCCATAAACTGTAATCTAATATTTCAAGCCTTTTGTGTTTCGTTTTCTAATTAAGGTTGAATTATGGTCATGTGTTTGGCATAGCAGCTGTCAAATTTGTATTTGGGTTCAAAAAATGAACTTTATATCCTTCATTGGTTAAATTAATTTCCAAGCTACAATGCTACAAAATGACAAAGGCAGACTAAAAGAGTGGCTGTTTTTCTGGGAACTTATAAACTTTCATTCCATGCCATGTACTCATTCTTTATTTTTTGTATATAGGTATCCTTCATAGTCTGACTCTTCTAATTCCGTTTCATTTTTATTTTAGATGTGGAAGCTAAAATTGTTTCGATGAAATATTGTAGCCACAGCGCTGATCAGATAGCTGGAAAAAGGATAAATAAGAGGAGTAAGTAACTAACAGGGATTTGGAATTAAAAATAGCCGATCTATTCTGTGCAAAACTTAGGTGAATTAGCTGTCAGTGCACATTGACACTATTGACAGCTCACTTTTGACTTTTTAAAGAATAGTTCTGCTGGTATCCATGGAATTAGTATGTACTAAAACTGGTATCAAACATTGATGTGTCATCCATCCACTATCAGGACTATTCAGAGGCGTCTCTAGCCCTTGTGGCGCCCGTGTGCAACTAGTACCCTGGCGCCCTCTAGTCTAGTAGGAGCGGGGTCAAAATGGAATACTAATACATAGTTATATTTTCAAACGGAAATTCGGATGCAAATGGTGCAATTTTAAATGATGTCGGGAAGCAATAAGTTTTTTTAGGAAGGAAGGGGTTATAAGAATAAAAAAATCACAACTTTGTAGTTCTTTCAAAAATATTTAATTTAAAAACTATTATAGTTAAGTACATAACAGGACGCTCGTACACACAAATGTATTTACAAAAAAGTTACTTTTCGAGCTTTTGCATTAGCGAAATCTTTAACAATGTCACTAACTTCAATTTTGATTTCATGTTCAATACTTATTAACGATAAATTTGTCAATCTACTTTGCGACAATGTTGATCTAAGGTAGTTTTTAATTATTTTTAGTTTAGAAAATGACCTTTCGCTATGTGCGACCGTGACTGGAAGTGTCAGGTATATCCTCAGTGCTGTGGACAGATTTGGGAACACTGAAATTAATTTATTCGTAAACAAGTAATTTAAAATATCCAACGGCGTAGTGGAATCATCAATAAACATCGGTAATAATTCGATTTCATTATAGAGCTCGAACTGTTCTACATCTGAAGAGCCAGCATGGCAAAGTTTATTTTCTAAATTAGAGCAATGTGTTTTTTTTGTATCAGAGTCCAAATCTTTCCAGTGTTTCAATTTTTGAAGAAATGAAAAAGTTTCATTATTTTCATTCAAAAGTTCGAACCGTTCGTCGAACTTAGTAATTGCGGTGTCTAACAAATAGTAGTAAAAATTTACTTTAAAATGTGTTTTCGCGTCTGTTATCGGTTCATCCTCCGCCTCATAATTAAAAAACCTTTTACGAGCGCGAGGGCGTGCAGGTGTGGGAAATTCTACTATTGCCTCGACTTCTTCCGCTACAGTTTTCGCCCTGTTAAGGAGCTCCTCAAAAGCGGGCTCATTACGAAATTCAGACAAACTTATTTTTGCATTATTAATCATTTTCACCGCTTCTGACAATACAACGTCTGACTTTTGAAGGGCCTTGCTAACTATATTTATCTTGCTTAAAATTTCAAACCAAATAAGCAGAGAGCAGATGAATTTAAACGACTTAATTTTTGCCAGTAATGAATTTGCCATATTTCTTGACTCTGCATCTTTGCTTCTATCAGAATATATAGTAAACAAGGCATCATACACTTTTCCCAGTTCAAAACGTAGAGCTTTTACTGCTTCAACCCTGCTCTCCCATCGAGTATTTGAGAGTGGTTTTAGACTTAAAGTTGGCACTTCTTTAGCAAGTATTTGCCAACGTGCTGTTGACGCAGAAAAAAAAACATAAATTTCCTGCACAATTGAAAAGAAATTGACAATTTCTAATGAACTTTTAGCAGCGTCATTCACTACCAAATTTAGGCTGTGTGCCGCACAAGGTACATAAAATGCACGCGGGTTTAAATCTAAAATTCGTTTTTGTAGACCTATATGTTTCCCTTTCATGTTTGCACCATTATCATAACCTTGACCACGCATATCTTGTATATCAATTTCGTTTGAGATTAAACAATCTAACAAAAATTGAGTTAAGCCCAGGCCAGTAGTGTCTGTTATACGAAAAAAACCCAGAAAGTGTTCTTTTACTTCAGCCTTGTTGTTGCTTGTATTTAAAAGAACGTACCGTACGACAACCGATATTTGTTCTTCGTGTGCAATATCTGGAGTGCAATCTAAAATAATGGAAAAATATTTAGATTGTGTCAATTCCAAAACAATAGCTTTTTTTATTCTTTCTCCCAATAATTGTATTATTTCATTCTGAATATTATGGCCAAGATAATGAGTTAGGCGTGACTCAGATTTTTGAATAAGGGCAATGTGTTCCGCAAGCACATTATCAAAGTTAGAGGTATATTCAACCAGCTTTAAAAAATTACCATTATCAGAATCGTAAATTTTTTGAGATCTTCCCCGAAAAGCCAGACATTGCCTCGCTAAAAAATGAATTATGTTGATTATTCGTTCGAGTACTGCAACCCAACGTTTTTTTTCCCGATCAATTTCATTTTGGTGCAAGAAATCTACCGACTTTTCTTTTAAAATAACAGTTTTCAATGTAATTTGTTTCTTAAGACATGATAGGTGCCCTAAGCTCTTTTCATGACGTTCTATAGCAGTAGACAAATGCTGCCAATCTTTGTAACCCATTTCACCATTAAAAGGAGTCGGAGTCGCATCAGCATGAAAAAGTTTACAATAAAAACAATAAACAGAATCAGTTGACTTAGAGTAAACCAGCCAGTTTCTTAAAACGGTTTTATTATTTAACATCTTTTTAGTATAATAAGCATTTGAAAAAGATCTTTTCGAACTATTCGAAGGATATGAACCCACTTTTACCTGTACTGGCCCACGCTCCATCAAAAATATTCTCTGTTTTTCGGATAACACCTGTGGCCATAACGCGAGATCATTAATTATATCTTCTCGAAGTATATTCTCCGGAGACGCTTCGGCACTAGGAGGTTCTTCGTCTTCTTCAACTACCGACGATAAAGACAGCAGCGGCGGCGGCGGTGAAGTAGAAGTGACGAGTTCTGCTGTAGAATTATCTAGGTTTTCATATGTCTCTGTCTCCAGGTGTTCGTCCGAGGATGGACCGGGTCGAACAAAAAACTTTTTAATAGAACTTGTATTCTTTTTCAGAGACTGTTCCTTCTCCAGCTTTCTTTTTCGACTCTGTGCACCAGAAAGTTTCTTTTTTCCATTGCCATCAGACATCTAAAATAAATAAAAAACTAAGTATAGGCACCTAAAAGAACTAACAATGTAAATTACTATAGGCCCAGAGAACTAGTTGTTGCAACTTGGACTACGTATTATTTAATTTTATTTCTAGCTTCTGCCCGCGACTTCGTCCGCGAGGAATTTGTATATCGTGATTCCCCTGGGATCTTTGCACTTTTTCGGAATAAAAGTAACCTATGTCCTTCCCCAGGACTCAGCTATCCTATCTCGATACCAAAATTCATCCAAATCGGTTCAGCAGTTGAGCCGTGAAAGCGTAAAACACAGACAGACAGACAGACAGACAGACAGACAGAAAGACAGACAAAGTTACTTTCGCATTTATTTATAGGTAATATAAGTATGGATATGATATGACACATCAATCAACGTCGCGGTACCTAGGTAACTAACTACATTAGGCAATCAAACGGAATAAATAAATAAAATAAAAAAGTAGTTCGTTGTTCAAATAAATACCTAAGTATACTAGTAGGTACATATTAATGCACTTTAACTTACCTTGTTTGTTCCGCACTGCAGTAGGATAAACAAATGAAAAATCCTAGGTCGTATAGGTACGAGCATAGATTTAACTTCAATATCAGTATTTATCACTCGATGTTTGGTTTTTTTTTCATGAATTTCGTTAGCTATTTTGATGACCTCCGACCTCGAGGCATGTCGCAATAATTGTGCAAGCAAATAACCAAATCTTACTTTTTATATATTTTTAATCAAAAGAAAAGCCGATTTACATGTTGCCGTTGTTGTTGTTGTTTTATTTACATGTTTATTCAAAGATGATACTTAATCAAATTTAATCAAGGCTTATTTTGCAAAACTACGGTGTGGCGGTAAAACAAAAATTGCGGCGCGCGTACACAAGCCTTTGAAAATGACCGCCGCACGTCCCTGGGAATTTTAATTTGAATTTTATAGCATTCTAATACAGCCGAGTTAGCAATGATTGTCGGCGTGTTGTCAAACGAATCAAAACAAACAGGTGCCGATGCCGGCACGCGCCTTTGTTTGGTAGCGATGCAAGATGCGACATTACGCCAATTTAATCTTTAATTATCTGTTTTAAGGCTGATTTCACGTTGAAACAAAAGTTATTGTGTAAATTTAAATAGAGTAGGAAAAGGAGTAGTCTTGCTTTGCCACGGTACCTACTATTATCTATACAGCATTGTAACTCGCTCGGCCGTAAAAGAAATGCCTACAACCGCGCGGTACCTAAACATGCGATAGGGCTGCCCGCCTCCAGCATTTTAGTTACATTTGCCTACTTTGTGTTTCCATTTAGTTTTGTGATTGTAAATATATTTTTTTATATAAACAAATAAAATACTTTGTGAATTTAAAGAAGTGTTCAATAAAAATGCGTATGCGTGTTGTTTTTTGATTGGTAGATTTAATTAAAAAACCTCGTTAATGTTTGAGTAGGTAACAAATCGGTCTTATAAAAAAAATATTTGCGCCTCGTCTGAGACGTACGAAATGCTTTATTATTAAATTTTAAAGTATAAATAAACCGCATTATAATATACTTAAAGCTTAAAGGAAGTTCGGAATATTTCCCCCATTTTTTCTATATATCCTACTCGTTATATTAAATACGTACCTACTTGAACTTATTTTTTGTGAAAAAGTCGCGCGGTTATTGTTATAAAAACAACACACCGTCCGGCACAGTCGCGTCTGTCTTCATGCCGAGCGCATGCCGAGATCGAGGCGCGTAGATATAGCTCGCGTTGCGTCCGTTTGTATGAAGTTGGAATACTGTATAGATAATATTACCGTGGCTTTGCTACCGCGCGCCCGGCGTCGGCCATAACACGAGCGCAGGGTCTTTAAAGAGCGCCGCCGCCGGGCGGCCGCGGCGCCGCGAGTGACGCATCTTTGGAGTGTCGCATTAGAGGGCGTTCGGCGCCCCCTTAGACCCGGCGCACAGTGGAACGAATGTATGGGAGCGGTTGGACGTAGACATGTCCGAAAAATAAGAGTAAAATTATGACAAACTAATGATGCCATCTTATTCGATTACTTAATGCCTTCATAAATTGTGGTGATGAATTTCTTCATAACTCCCATATTTCGGGAGTAATTTGAGAAAATGTGAAATTTTACTATGAAAATGAGTGTATCGAGCTCTCTCCCTCCTGATTCCGGGCTTGTTTCAAGTAGCGGTCTCTAATATCGTAATGCTATTACTAAGAGCTATATTTAATACTAAGACACATAGTGCGCCAAATGTGCACTTTCTGGGATAAAAGGAAATGAAAATTAAAAAAAAAAAACGTTTTTTCCCCATTTGTATTTACTTTAAACCGCAGACAGACTTATTAAGAGGTCTATAAATATATTATATATATACAGAAATATATATTAACAAAAATATTCACAAGAACTGATGAGAGTATGACTTTTAAGCAAGTTGATAATAAATTACCTAGTTTCATTAAAAGTACAATAAATAATTAAGATGTAAGCTCTAATTTACTAAGTTACACATTTTAAAACAATAACATCATTTAATTATCTTCGTCATCATCATCATCATCAATTAATTCAAATTCAGAATCGATGTCCGCTAAATCATTTATGTTAACAAATTCGATATCACTTTTCTCAGAATCCGTAAGCTCATAAAATTCCTTAAAAGAAGATTTTTTTACAAACTTATTTCCTTTTGGACGGATACTTGTAACAAGTGGATCAGAAGACAGTAAAAGATTGTGCATAATATCTTCATTGCATGAGATACTGCTATGCTTTCGAGAATGCCCCTCTCTATATTTTCTAAAATCTTTATTTCTAGCCTCAGATGCCTCTTCGGATAGAAAACCAATGGGCACAATTGACATGTTCTGAACTATGTCTGGCCCATGCATTAAAATTTTATGAAGTGAAGAAGGCATATAATACCATGGGTATAACTCCACGTAAAGCTTAGCAGTATCAAAGCAGAACTCTCGGAATTTAGTTACGTTGATCTTCTCTCCTGATGAAATACACTGCAAGATCACACAGATTTTTCTTAAAAGCATAGCATCTATTCCGGTCAGTTCAGCAGATTTAGTGTAGTTTTCAAAAAATCTCCTTGCCGAGTTGCCATTGTTGGTGGATCCACTGCCTTGTTTCACAACATCGAGAAGTAAGCCCGTTTCTCTTCTTACAGCCTCTTGAACTCTTTTCTTCCTGTCATCAACTTGCCTTTTTGCTATATCACCCCTTACTTGCCATGATTTTATGTCTAATTTGTAGGAAATGTGTAATAAGCATTCCATTGAGCGAATCCAAGCGTGAAGGGTGCTTAAGCTATATTTATACATGTCCTCGTTTGCGTGTTTATCTTTGATTAACTCTAAATTATTCATTTCTTTAGGACAAGCCTTGCATATGTCACACACTGAAGCTGCTGTATTGGATATAATGGAATGAATTTTACCATCAATCATTGTCAACGGCAGTTGGTGTTTGACACTAATTCCATCAGTGATGGTGGATGGAGTTAAGGCTTCAATCTCTGCTTCGATTTCAGCCATCTCTCTCTGCACATTTTCTTTGGTTTCCTTTATAAACTTAAACAATATTGGCCGGCAAAATGAAGTGGAAGATGGTCGCTCGTTTTCCCAAATTGTTACACCTTTTGAGACGAGCCGCAGTGGTACAAGACTAATCATAAAATTACTAGCAAGATCGATTTGCTCATCTTCACTCGTCCTTTGATGATAAATGCTTTGGCTAGATGATCCGTCAAAACCCCATTTGCTGGTCAATACGAGCTGTTGATTGGGATCAACAGGGGTTTCTAACGACCTAATAAGTCTTCTTGAGGTTAAATCCATCAAGGCTTGTAATTTGATTTTTGCAGAGCTCTCTGTAACTGTGAGATCTTCTTTGGCCGGATAGCACTTAATTTTTTCTTTAACCAACATGTAGTAACTCGGGTATTGAAGAGCTCCTTCTTGAGTGTTGAAATCCCGAAGAGTGTTATAGCGCCATTTCGATAAGTTCATCGATACATAAAGAGCCAATGCCTTCAAAGGGGATATTTCCCGTACCTGAATTGATTTACCTTCAATGAAGGCTTTGATTTTTGAGGCCTCTTCTGGATTCTCCGTCAAGTATTTCATAACATAAGCTGTATCGCTTTGTCCTGCCTTTTGAAGCGCCCTTTCGGCCGAAAACATAATTTCAGCGCTGCTACTGCTGCATGAAAGACTATCTTCAGTGCGTCTTCTTTTTTGCCGGTTACTAAGGTCCTCAAAAGATTTACGAGGACTAGGATGTGTACAAGTTGAAGCATCAGATTTAGCAGGAGAAATTATGGGCTCGATGACGTCACTTATATTTTCTGTAGAACGTTCCATATTTTCATTCTGTAATTCCGGCCATTGAATTGCAGCCTGTAGCCAAATCTCATGTTTCTTCCGAAACTTATCTGTGCTTCTTCCAGACTGTGTCCATTTTGCATAAATGCGGTAGCAAAATCGACGACACCAGTCTTTTAAACTTGTTTCAGCACTTTCACATAACTGAACACAACTGTTATCTTTTAAAACACTGAACAAATAGTTAAAGTCGCGTAAATCTTTATGTGCGCGTGCGCATAAAGCAACGTGAATATCAAGATTTGTATTAAAATTTGGAAAATACATTGCGAGATTAGCTTGGATACAACGAGGTGTAAATCAACACTGATTTTAAAGTTACTAATAGTGACCTATTTATATAAAATCCAGGTATCCCAGGTATCCTTTGTTAAATATTGCAAGGTAATTAGTTATTGTGATAATTAGTAAATGATGCATGCTAAATTAGTGTATTAAGAGCCATTTAGTAATTAAATAATAGCAATGTTCTTATCAGTAATCATTAGTGCATCAGTTTTATATGTAAACCTTAAGTCCCTAATTATATATCCTAATTAGCTTATATCTTCTCTAATTGGCTGCTCAGAAATGTTATTGTAATAAGGTAAACCTTTAGAAAAACGGTTTTAATCAACAAAATAAACAAAAAATAAAAAAATTGTGTTATAAAATAAACATCACTCTTTATCCCAGAAAGTGCACATTTGGCGCACTATGTGTCTTAGTATTAAATATAGCTCTTAGTATTAGCATTATGATATTAGAGACCGCTACTTGAAACAAGCCCGGAATCAGGAGGGAGAGAGCTCGATACACTCATTTTCATAGTAAAATTTCACATTTTCTCAAATTACTCCCGAAATATGGGAGTTATGAAGAAATTCATCACCACAAGTTATGAAGGCATTAAGTAATCGAATAAGATGGCATCATTAGTTTGGCATAATTTTACTCTTTTTTTTCGGACATGTCTACGTCCAACCGCTCCCATACATTCGTTCCACTGTGCGGCGCCCGTGTGCGCCGCACACCCTACACCATAGGTAAAGACGCCTCTGGGACTATTGTGGTCAAAGAGCTCGTTCTACTTGTTGAAATCTCCCATCTGGACATGAGTTGCCTCGGCCAACTTGAAACTCTGCAAAAACAGACTCCAAACGCAGATTATTTGAAGCGAGGACAACTGGGATTAAGATGATATCGCCCTGGAGTGTAAATGCAGTGATGTTCAAAAACGATAGGGCACCTAATATAGTGTCTTGTGTGTCCTCTTGTCTCCATGTTACAGAGACTGATGGCATAAAAATAGTAGAGACGAATTCTAGGCCGACTGGACTCCATTTAGATTCCGACTGACAGACAACACACACGACAACAGCTTAGAAGCCTGAAAACGACTTGATCTGTCCCCATCATGATCTGCAGCCTTTAATGTTCCCATTACTGGGACACAGGCCTCTGCTCTGTGAGAGGGATTAGGCCGTAAATAATATCTTAAAATAATATCTTAGGACAACCAACACAACATTATCTGATCCCAAACTAGGCAGACCCTGTACTATGGTAACCAGACAACTGATAAATATACTTATATATTTCTAAATACATACATATTATAGATAAATTACACCCAGACACAGAACAAATGATTGTGCTCATCTCACAAAGATTTGTCCTGGGTGGGAATCGTACCCGACCTCAGTCTTAGCCGTCAGGGTCACTAAGCACTAGACTAACAGGCCAGTCAATCAACGCACGGAGCCAGTACGGGTTGGCAGATGTCACTTATCTTCGAAATTTTAGCTCTAGGATATGCTAGTTTCCTCACGATGTTTTCCTTCGCCGTTTTGAGAAGTGTTGATGAAATTCTTTTCACTAAATAAAGCGTGTGGTTGGGTTCGAACAAGTCGTAGATTGAGGCCATTAGCACAGGGCCACCACGGCTCTCACTATGAGCTATTCACCTAATCGTAAACTTTCGGCGAAACAAGGTGTGATGTTATGATATCTATACTTTTTAGAGTTCCGTTGCCAAATGGCAAAAAACGGAACCCTTATAGATTCGTCATGTCTGTCTGTCTGTCTGTCTGTCTGTCTGTCTGTCTGTCTGTCTGTCTGTCTGTCCGTCCGTATGTCACAGCCATTTTATTCCGAAACTATAAGAGCTATGCTGTTGAAACTTGGTAAGTAGGTGTATTCTGTGAACCGCATTAAGATTTTCACACTAAAATAGAAAAAAACAATAAATTGTGGGGTTCCCCATACATAGAACTGAAACGTGTGGGGTATCTATGAATAGGTCTTCAAAAATGGTAATGAGGTTTCTATTATCATTTTTTTCTAAACTGAATAGTTTGCGCGAGAGACACTTCCAAAGTGGTAAAACGTGTGTGTCCCCCCCCCCCCCCGTAACTTCTAAAATAAGAGAATGACAAAACTAAAAAAAATATATGATGTACATTACCATGTAAACTACCAACGAAAATTGGTTTGAACGAGATCGAGTGAGTAGTTTTTTTTAAAACGTCATAAATCGTAAACCGCAATTTACCTTACATTCAATCAACTGAAATATAAAAATTAAAAAAAATATATATTTTTAAACCGAAAATACCTACAGGTTTGTACGGAACCCTCGGTGCGCGAGTCCGACTCGCACTTGGCCGGTTTTTATTTTTATATAACATTATAAAGCTGAAGAGTTTGTTTGTTTGATTGAACGCGCTAATCTCAGGAACTACTGGTCCGAATTGAAAAATTATTTTTGTGTTGGGTAGCCTATTTATCAAGGGAGGTTATAAGCTATATAACATCACGCTAAAACGAAGAGGAGCGGAGCAGTAATGAAAAATGTTGCAAAAACGGGGAAAATATATTCCTTTTGAGAGTTTCCGTTGCGTGCGCTGCGTAAACGGTCAAAGTAACGCAAAAATCATGTATGACGGAATTGTTCCTTTTAAAAAGTTCTAAAAAGTCGCGGGCAGAAGCTAGTTACCTAATACATATTCTTGGGATTGTCGATTCGCTCACAAACAAACTTATTTCGTGCGAATCATCTACACAATCCAAATAAATAAAACTGAAGTGTCTCTTTGTAATTTCAAATTAACAGCTTTTCACTAAATGCATATGAAAGTAAATACGGTACTTACACCAAAAAATCATTTTTTAAGCCTTTGTCTGTTTGTCTGTTTGTTCCGGCTAATCTCTGAAATGGCTGGACCGATTTTGACGGGACTTTTAGTGGCAGGTAGCTGATGTAATAAGGAGTAACTTAGGCTACTTTTATTTTACAAAAAAATCATTTATTTTAGAAAAATACCTGCGTTAATTTCCGACATCCACGCGGGCGAAGCCGCGGGCAAAAGCTAGTATGTTATAATAATGTAAGCTATTCTTTACCAGGTAAAGCGCATATTCGCGTCAAGAGGAGAGTCAACGCAGACCATAAGCATAGAATTCTGCGTGAAGGTGCAAGAAGTAAGTATTGATTTTTTTGTTTCAAGTATGCATTAGGTGAAATATAATCTTTATGCACTTTATTAACCGTCTTTTATTTTAGCAAAACATATCGAAACGCAATACTATCGTTGGCGTACGTCACTGTAGCCGCTAAACTTGGACATTTAATCCTATTCAGTAACTTGACAGTTCAAAGAAAAATAATGATACCATACTAAAACTAATAGTGTTGGGGTAGTGAACGATTTCGCGTAGAAAACAAATGAAAAAAGTTGTATGGCGCCATTGCGTTTCCTCTCACCTTGCTACTATTTTCCTTCTCTCTCTCTTTCACATTCATTACACCTTCTCATCCTTCCGATTTGCGTTCCAATTACCACATACATTTAAGTATACGTAAAAGAGAAGTGTGGAAGAAAAAGACAAGTTGTACCAACCCCGAATAACTTAGGATAAGGGAAGGACAATGACGATGAAACTCGGGCAGGAGGATTTACCTAGGCACCCAGTACCTTAATTAGTCAGAATCTGAATATTTTTTTAGGATATTGCCAAACTGCTAATCGATTCTCCATAATATCTTCGAAAAATTTGTCTGCTCAACATCTATACCTACATCGATACATCTATACATCTATACTCTATACAAATAAATAAAATTGAAATGTCTGTTTGTAATTTCAAATTAACAGCTTTTCACTAAATGCATATGAAAGTATATACGGTACTTACATCAAAAAATCTATTTTTAACATTTTTGTCTGTCTGTCTGTTTGTTTGTTCCGGCTAATTTCTGAAACGGCTGGACCGATTTCGACGGGACTTTCACCGGCAGATAGACGATGTTATAAGGAGTAACTTAGGCTTAATTTTATTTTAGAAAAATACCTGCATTCATTTCCGACATCCACGCGGGCGAAGCCGCGGGCAAAAGCTAGTTGTAAATAAGGCAATTAATGGTTTGAACTTTCGACATGTAAGAGATAAGACACACTTTTCGAACATAAATATGAAGCAATGGCCTGTCTTTACGCAATAAGGGTGCAGAGATCGACTAAATCCACGCCTTAATTTTCAGGCACGACAGAGCAGCCAAGAAGTAAGTCTTTATTATTTAACCTACGTATTGTTCTATTACTGTGGGCGGTCACCTAGTTCGTAAATGTGCATGGAGAGAGTTTACCATGTAAAGACGCTGGCTCACTTCGGCGCTCTGCTTCTTCGCTCTGCTGCTCGCAAAGCGCATTTGTTTGTTTGACAGCGTGGATTCCACTGCAGGACACTCTATACACGAATATAAGCCCACGACTATGTACGCACGGCTACAAATCAAGCTGTTCATTTCCAGTATAACCTGTTTTGACATTGCACATAAAGACTAAAATTATACTTGACTTCGTTTATGGACACTTATGCTAGTTTTGTAAAAAATGGATATTACAAAAAATGCATGCCACGGGAAATCATCAAATGACGTCTCCCGCTCTGGACGGAGCGCAAAGGTGTGTCAGACTTTTACTGACTAAAACCCACCCATGTTTCTTCAGTTGCCCATATGCCAGGGCCGCGGTACCTCTTTCGATCGAATCTCGTGACCCTGGCAGGACGTCAATATTACCTTCGTTTACAATAGTTTTACATTGTTTTTATTTGTATGTATGTTAGTCTGTAAGGTATTTATGTTATGGGTCTTTGTAGCCCGAAATAAATTGATTTGATTTGATTTGATTACCTAAATGTGTAGTTTGAATGTAAAATAACATATTGACACAACATTAAAAACTCTTAGAAATTATTTACACAGCAGAATGATTATGTATCTAAAATATTATCTTTTTTTATTTATTGACTAATCAGTACTTTTCTTGAGTATTTATTTATTTAAAATGCAAAACCTGTATCAATGCGAGGTTTGTTAAAACTGAAATGTATAGCTTGATATGTAGTCGTTTGAACAACTTCAGAGTAGCATACTCTTGACTTAGTCCTAGCGCGCACTGCCGTGTTTTTTATACTCATCGCATTATCTGTGAAGTAGGTATGAAATGTCATAGAAGTGCACGCACTGCGGTGAAAAAAACGCATGCGGTTGATTCGCAGTGAGCTTTCCGCTGCTTTGCGGTCTATCCACCGCATGTACTTTGTATCACATAGAGATATAAGGCCGTCTTGCCAGGGTTGCGAGATTTGTTAGAAAGAGATACTGTGGCCCCAGCATATGGGCAACTGAAGGAACACGGGTGGGTTTTAGTCAGTAAAAGTCTGACACGCCATCCCGCTCCACCCATCAGAGCGGGAGACATGATTAAATGATTTCCCACAACAAAAAAAAAAAAATCGGGGCTATCACTTAAGATGTGCACGGAGAGGTATGCCACGTTGTTGAGTCAGAATAACAATTCGAAGCTAGTCTGCGAGCCCGAAACCAATTTGATCGCTTTTTAAATTTTATTTTATTGGATTTTGTTTCTCAGAATCAACTCGGATGCCGTTCGGACGCCATAGCCATCCCGTAAAGGATCCTTGGAGTCCCGATATGTGGGATAAAATTCCCCCTGAACTTTATATTTACCTGGTCATGTAATAAATACTTTTAGGCATCAGAAGTAAAGTTAAATAAAAAGCAAATAATTGTTACACACCTTTTACTAAGTAATTCTCTTTACAAGTCATTACAATATGCACAAAATAATCACAGTAACATCAAGCTCTCAATTTTCAATTCGAAAATCAATGGAATCCTCCATGAATCAGTTGATGTCCCAAAAGTGTTGACTGGCTTTTCACAATGGTGTGCTGATACATAACATAAGTACCTACGCTTATGTATGGAGTGAATGTTGGGTGTGAAATGCGTTCCTTGCGAAGCATGTGTGGTGTGACTATGAATGATTGGCTGAGGAATGATGTGCTAAGAGAACGGTGTGGTTTAAAAGAACATGTAGTGACAAAAATGGAAAAAGTATGCTTAGATGGTTTGGTCATGTTGAGAGGATGAATGAAGCACGGCCCACAAAACGTTTTTACAAGGCAGATGTGAGTGTAGACGCCGGGAGGGGACGCCCTAGGAGGACATGATATAGTAAACTTATTGGTGATGTTCTTCAGAAAGGTAAGGTGCGCAATACTCGCGACTGGCGTGCGTGCATAACCAGCACCCCTAGCCAAGTTGATAATCTGCAATCGTTAACGGTAGTCGCTCAACGTTAAGTCACGTGGTTAGAACAAACGAACAGAAAATTCGTAGCCAAATTCACATCGTTCAAAATTATAGAATGATTTTTTATCGTTTCTACAATGTTCAACGCTACATCCTTTGTTATAAGGTGTCGTTTTTCTAAAGACATTGTAGAACGAGCGGCCGACTCAGGCGCTTCAACATGGCTACCAACTTATCGTTTTCTACAATTGCTGACACTGAGGCGTTACCGATTGTAGAACGGTAAACGTTTGTGACTTGGCTAGGGGGGCTGATGTATGAACCTAAACGAAGCAAAAATTCGCCTACATCCACGAGAAAAGGCGAGACTTTATATTATGTTATTCAAATTCAATAAATAACGAGGAATATTAAACATCGTCGACCACCGTAAATCCTAACTTCAGAGAGCTAACCGACAGACAGGTGACGGTCAGCTCTTTCGACCTTCACAGCGTGGATGGGCAGCGAGGAAGACACGAGAAATTTTGCATAACTATTATTCTATAGATTCAAATTACTAGCCTTTCCTTTCACTGTGCTGGTCAGACTTGCCTAATACTTTGGCAGTTGAGAGCGATTCATGAATGTCACGTTGTGCAAATGTGTGAGTTGAATAGATCGGCTTCTTTCAAAATGCCGGATAGTGATGTGTGTGGGTCCAAGCGTCGTATTTTTGAACGGGCGCCGTCAATTCAGACTGGAGTTTGGCTTTAGATGTCGATGCTCTCGCTTCTTTTGAGTTTCTTACAAAAATATGGTCAGGTCTATAAGGATTATTTGCATAGCCCGGCTCATCACCGTAATGTTGCAAGCGGCATCGGTGTAATGTTGGTCTTTCATAGACTATGCTGCGGAGAGTGGAGCTTCATGACCTGAGCCCACCATCGCCCTTTTACGACTACCTAACGAACTGCTAAGATTCCATTCGCACTTGGTTGTAATCTCAACCAGTCGTACTTCCTCAGCGCTTCTCCGCCAATTTATTATGCGCACTGCCAAAGTGTGGAACTTTTTGTCGGAGTGAACATGCATCCATCGCCGACTTCATCTATTGCTTTCCACCAGTCGTGTCGTGGAGATCAAAAGCAGGCCCATTTATCAATTTAAAAAATGTAATAATACAATATAATCAGCTTCAAAAAAAGGAGGGAACAAATCGTCAATCGTTTTAATTTAAGAACTGCATGGCGGTTTTAGGACTTAATATCTGGATGACCGAGCTTTGCCCAGCTTTGAGTATTTTTTGGTAAATTGTGTTTAAAATAAAAAGTTTATGTTCAAGTTGATTACCGATAAAGTTGATTATTGAAAACACGAATAAAATGACATTTTGTAAAAATGAATCCAAGCTAGATCGATTTATCGCCTCCGAAGCCGACTAAATTTCATGAAAATCGTTGGAGCGGTTTCCGAGATTCAGATTATATGTATATATATACATATATACAAGAATTGCTCGTTTATAGGTATAAGATTTAATGTTTCAAGTAAGACAAAATTTAATTTATGTTTCAGCTGGATTTAAAGGCAAGTATCTATTACTTATTATTTAACTAATTCGCTTGTTATGTGACTCTTATGGCATTGAGTTTATATTCATAATATTCATGTACTTAATTCAGCTTGTAACACATTCGTGTTCTTTACTTTACATTGACACACTAGTACTTTTCTTTTACTTTTTTTTTGATTCTCCGTAAAGAGTTTATTAATAGGCTGTTTTGCGGTTTTACTAGTATCTTTACATACCACCCAACTAGCAAAGGGTTGGTATAAACAATTACTCTCACAACTATGGATCGAAAAACATTCTTATGAAAGATCTTATTATTTCAAAAAGCTGTATTAAAAGCAGCTTTCTAAATTATTTTGCATTCGCGTTTTGGGACTATAAACATGTCTAGTAAACGTGAACTCGACGAATCCATATCACATTTACTCGATAAATGTATAAAAATATCTCTCGATCACTTTCATGCAACCATGCGTCTTACAGGTCTTTGAAAGCAAATGAATTGCTAATCTGTCATGAAACTAACTTTTACAGCACTGTATATCGACTTTTCATTTTTACAGCCTTATTGTAGAGTAAACGCTGTAAATAGCATCTCAGTTCCTGCATTTAATATCTTGTGATAGATTTCTACAAAGCTTTCATTCGACTTAACCATTCAAGTTGAGAAAACGCTTTAAAAAGCTCTATTACAGCCCCTAAGGTGCTTTAAACATTATTAGAAAGCTACCATTCAGTGAAATAGTAGTATGAAAGTTCAACAAGTAAATAATATGTATACACGATTTAAACGTTCAATAGACGAAAAGTGATTAAAAATATTATAAGTGTGGGTTCTGTAGTAAATATTCACGATCTTACTGATTATGAAATTCAAGAACTGATTTGTACTTGCTTAGTATTACATTACATTGCATTATATCTTTGCGGTTTATTTACCTTAAATCACAGAGAATATTGATCCAAGTGGTACCTCGTTAAGTACTGAGAATGACACGAGGAAAAAATAGAAGCCTACCTAAACCTACAGATCACTTTTAGACATTTTTTTTTGTATATTCTGAATTTATTTACATTAAAAACAGTTTTACAGAAAATATACTATACAAATAAATACAAAAACAAAAGGACACTTAGGTATCGAAGTACTCGTCCACATCACTGTCATCCGGAAACGTGCCCAGAAGACTGGCAACATTGCCACGTTGGATGGTGACCCAGCCATCTGGTCACGTGAATTGTGGACCAGTTGAAGAGAAACCTTGAAAACGAGACACGCACTCGGGCTCCATGACCCGAGCGAACCCAAATGGCTCACAACTGTAGTTGCCTATAAGGTTACATATTTGCGCCGCTTGAGGATCTCAGCAGCCGCAGCATCGTCGCCACTACAGCCCGCCGCCCGCCGCACTAGAAACATGAGATGGCGCTAGGCATAATAAAACTTGCGTCTAGCTCCTGTAGTTATCATAAAGTAATCAAGTTGTAATTTAATTGATGTACCTGACAGGGACGGCAACTAAGGGACTTACTAGATAATGGGCAGCAGCGTTCTCTATGCATTTTAACACCATACTGCCATCGGCAATCCGCCTGCCGAGTGTGACAACTATTGCAAAATCTTCCAAATTGGGACGGCCTATGTCCAGTGACAGTGGACGTCTTTTTGATGACATCATGACTGATGATGAAAACTTGCGTTTAGCACCTGTGTGTCTGACGTGACGTCAACATTCTTTTATTATTAAAATCTTTTAAAACAAATAGGTGTACTAATATATTTTTTATCTGAATGCCACAGATAACAGCAACAAAACCAAAGATCCTACAATGAAGAAAACGAGAATTAACAGCAAGAAACTCTCCCTACAGTGGAAAAACGAAGAGTCGAATATTATCTCAAAGGATAGTGTTCCAAATCACAATCCATCGACAATGAAGGTGCAAGATGCTGAACAGCATGCTCGGCAGGCCATAGGTTACCCGTTTAGCTCCGAAACCGATTCAGATATAGAACATAATGAAAGAAAAAAAATAAACAAAGGTAAAGACATAAAATTATTGTCTTAAATCTTATTGGTAATATACAGCGACACAAAAATTATTGTTTTCACGCGTGATGAAACGACAGTAGCAGTACTGCCGCCGCCATATTGTTTTTTCAATTGTTTATTGACAACGTGTGTAAAAAATAAAAAAAATAATAAAAAATTGGGATCATCGAACGTAGTTAATTTCTACGTATTTGAAATATATGAGTACCTAGGTTTTTAGTTATAAGACCTATCTAGCTTTTTAAAAATTTACCGTTTTTCTACTATATCGAAACTCATCATGTCTATGAATAACTAAACTGATATTTGACCGCCATTATTTGACTGAAAAACTATCACCACAGTAAAAATAAAAACAAAATTATATCCTTCCATAACTAAAAGGACTTCTTGTTCCGTCTGGTGCCGGACAAAGAGAACAGCACCATCTCATTTCTTCCCGTGGGTGTCGTAAGAGGTGACTAAGAAACTTCGGTACTAGAGAATGGGCAGCAGGGTTCTCTATGCATTTTACCACCATACTGCGATCGCCAACCCACCTGCAAAGCGTGGCGATTATGGCAAACCTGGGCAGGCCAATGTCAAGCCCAGTCCAGTGGACATAGCTCGTCTGCAATGATGATTTGGGTGCCATATTTGGTTGAAAAATGATCACTAAAGTAAATGAGAAACTAAATTATATCCTAATCCAAACTTACCTAAAACTATTCACAAATTAAAAATAGCGTCAAAAAATTCATCAGCACCGCTGTCGACTGGTAATTTACCCAAGAGAGTGGCGGCATTAACACGTTGTACAGACGGAATCAATCTTGACCCTAATACTGTAGCGATAAAGTTGAAAACCTATTTAAGAAAGGCCCTCGCCAGATAAGCCGGGGTAAAATGCCCCCATTGCAATCGGGTTTTTTTTTTTCTGAAATGCTTTATACTGTGGACAATATCTCAGCCCAGTTTCAACTCTGAAATATCACGCGTTTTTGAGTATTTTTTTTTTTTAATTATTTTTCTCCGAATCTACTTGACAATATATAACACGCATCCATAGAAAACCAAACTAAAAAGTAGAAAATAATGGAAAAATAATAGTTAAAAAAAACTAAAAAACACGCTTCCATAGAAAAACAAAATAAAAAGTAGAAAATAATGGAAATAAAGTGTGGGGTGCTTTTTAAGGTTTTTTTTATTGATATCAGGCACCCCACGCTTTTTGCGTGTTTTTTTAGTTTTTTTAAACTATTATTTTTCCATTATTTTCTACTTTTTAGTTTGGTTTTCTATGGAAGCGTGTTTTTTATTTTTTTTAAACTATTATTTTTTGACAATTGATTTTCATGGAGGGAACGACGACGGGTTTTTTTTTTACAAGCATTTATTTATTTTCACCTGTCCCGTTGTCTGTCTGTAATCAAATCTTGCAAGTTAAAGAGGCAAAAAAATATTTGTTAAGAATATTTTATTTTTTTTAACTATCGTCTGATATTTTGAAAAATCTTAAAAAAATATATATTGTAGGTTAATGTTAGAGTAATACGTGCAAAAAAAAGCTAAGGTGTTCCATACGTTCTTGGCATAAAAAAAAAATATTAAAAAATATAATTGCATTTCTACCCATGACCAACTTACCCGATTATCAAGCGATTTTTTCTAAGAATACTAATTAGTGATATCTTAAAACCCATAAGCTTTTTTTTTTTAATATTGTCAAGTAGATTCGGAAAAAAATGGTTTAAAAAAAATACTCAAAAACGCGTGATATTTCAGAGTAGAAACTGGGCTGAGATATTGTCCACAGTATAAGGTATTACAGAAAAAAAAATTGCCCGATTGCAATGGGCCCCCATTGCAATCGGGCAATTTTTTTAATTTTACCCCGGCTTAGCTGGCTAGGGCCTTTGACAGATTGTAGTAGCTTTGTGTGAACAGATATTGATTGTTTCAGGAGTCGCCGGACATCTCGCAGGCATACACGACGAGGACGAATACGCGGCCTCTAAAATGAAGCATTTGGAGCTCCAACCAAAGGCTTTCATTGCGCTAGGAATGTTAGGTACCTATGTTAGATAATTTTATGTACCAAGTGGTGCCGATTCTGTTGTTACAAAATTCTCTAAACTAAACTAAAAATCACTAAAATTTGATTTGTTCCTGTCAAACGACGATTTCCCATTCTGTAATAGACTAAAGTACTAATATATATTCTGTGACTAAAGTGACACAACTTAACTACATTTTAGTTTGACAGCACCAAGATTGCTAGTTTATTAGTTTAGTCAAAAAGACAATTTTTCTATTCTGAGTTTGCCGGTTTTCACCAAAAATTTTGACTATAATCATTTATTTTAACTAAATGTGACTATTTTTAATCGCAATTAAAAAGGTGTGGAATAAAACTAGTGGTCATGAACTAAAATTCACACCAACACCTCACCTTCACGTGTAAAAACAGCACTATATTTTTTCCTTTTCTTTTACTTATATCTCGAAAATGGCGTGTCCTGTCGCAAAAAATTAATATAAAATCCCAACACGTGGGTAATATTTTTTTATATTTCAAACAAAAAGGGGAAAAATCCATATAAAACACGTCCAGGCTGCCCCCTTGCGCGCGCCTTCGTCTCTCAAAAATTCATTGCGTAGCGCACACAAGTACTACGTTGCGAAGCCAAAAGAAAAAAAAATACCAAGTTGATTCGCGATTGTCAAATTCGATTTTAGTTGTAACAAAATAATTTTTAAATTTAGAGATTTTTTCTTGCAGAATAGCGTTACAATTCTCATAGCCAAAAGTAAGGAATTTTAGAGATAGTTTAGTTAGTTTAGTTCGTGTACAACAGAATCGGCACCAGTGGCGGTGATTGCGAAACACATTCTTTTTTTTTTGTTTGTGGTTAGGAAATCATCAAATGACGTCTTCCGCTCTGGGTGGAGTGGAGGGGCGTGTCAGATTTTTATTAAAACCCACCCGTGTTCCTTCAGTTGCCTATGCCAGAGCCACGGTAAATCTTTCGAACAATCTCGCGACCCCGGCAGGATTCATATGAACAGGTTTCATACATACATACATACAATCACGCCTTTTTCCCATGGGGGTAGGCAGAAACAACGGAATGCCACCTGCTACGATCTCTACACACTCCTTTTGCCTCTTTAAGGTTCATACAATTCATACACACACGCCGGTTGCGAGTACTACGCACCTGACCTTTCTGAAGAACATCACCAATAAGGTCACTATATGTTCTCCTAGGGCGTCCCCTCCCGGTGTTTCCACTCACATCTGCCTTGTAAGTACCTTTTGTGAGCCATCCTTCATTCATCGTCTCAACATGACCAAACCATCTAAGCATACTTTTTTCAACAGGTTTCATTTTCAGATAGTTCAACAATATTCATTCCATTATTTACGTTGTTGTGCAGATATTTTTTTTTGAAAATATGAAGCGATGAATTAGCAACAACCTTCAAAATATTTTAGATTCTGATTAATAGTATGATTCGCAAATAGTGTGCTGATTAGAGTTGAGCCTAGGGCGACAAATTTAGGAACCGAGCTAGTTTTTTTTATTGCTGTCATTTTTTGTAGACATAAGACATCTTTCTGATGACTTTTCTCGTTCATTGTACACGCAGCGGCACACTGTGAGCTGAAAACCGATCTTCAAAGACTTAGAGTTTTTAATTTTAACAGTAATTTTTCCTGTGTACTCGATAGCGCCAAGTGTACTTGATTACCACCGGTCTATGCGATTAAGAGCAGTGGTTGTCCAAAAGCAGCGGTGGATTAGTGGTACCGGCCGCGACTTACAAATAGTAGGTCGTGAGTTCGAACCCAAGCAGGCGCTTTACTATGTGCAAATTATTTCATCATCACTGCTTTCAAAACGGTGAAGGAAAACATCGTGAGGAAACCGGCATGTCTTAGAAATTTAGAACCAAAAGTTCGAAGACATGTGACATCTACCAAACCGCACTGGGCCCGCGTGGTGGTTTATGGCCCACTTCCTCTCACTAAGAGGAGACCTGTGTCCCAGCAGTGGGAATATTATAGGCTGCTGATGATGATGATACGCGATTAGCGCCAAGTAAACACGATCAGCGCCAAGCATACGCATCTCAGCGTCACCGACCGACTAGAGCCGAGTATATCCGATTCAGCGTCAACGATCCGCTTAAAGAAGTTTTCACTCTAAAAATTCATTCATTTCAGGTTTGAAAGGGAACAGGCCGAGATATGCGTCTGGTCGTCAAGAACTAGAGCCTGAATTCCCAATGCTGTCAGGGGAATCTGCCAACATAAGCAGAGGTATGTTTAGACTAGTTTGTATCTAGTTTTATTAGTTATGCTGAAGCCACAGCAGAGGGACTGTTTAAGTCCGTCAATAAACGTACGGGCTCATTCGAAAGTACTTCGAAACTACGGAGCCATCGCCCGGATTTGACAGTTGCCTCTTCTCCAGGGCAAAAACACACCAGATAGACAATTCTCCTAATTAAAAAAGTTCAGAATCTAATCTCAGTCTCATTTCGGCGACAATCATATGTCAAAAATGTAAAAAAAAAACTCGGAAGTATTTTTGATAGATTGCGACTGTGATCGTTCTTAAAACTACGAGAATAGAATAAAATCTGAATAGAGAATAAAATCTGGTGTAGCAACTGTCAAATCGTGGTGTCATTCATTCATAGACTTGGACTTTTAATCGTCCGCAGTAACTTGACAGTTCAAAGAAAAATAATGATACCATACTAAAACTAATAGTGTTGGGGTAGTGAACGATTTCGCATAAAGAAAGAATGATAAAAATGGTTTTATATAAATAAAACTTTACAATTTAGTTTTTAAGATGTGGAATATAGGAATAATTAATAATTTTTAGTTACAGTTATTTCCTTTTTTATTTTTTTCTCATAGAAACAAAATTAAGTTTAAAAGTCATGTCATTTTACTACAAAACAAAATCAGAAAGTTAAAAATCTTGTACAGAACTTAATGTATTATTACAGAATCCTTGACGGCTGCAGGTATGTTCTATTTCAATTAGGTACTATTTGTGATTGCTATTAGGGTTTCGTGTGACAGCTGCCACTGCTGTTCTAGGAACCCGTTGCTTTAGCGCGCATGTCTGGCTTCTTTGATTTTTGACATTTGTGACGTAAACAAATTAAAATACAGGATGTTAGTGTAAACACCGTTATCCAAACCAGTGATTTGGTTTCGTTAATAGAACGTAAAATCAATGAAAAAAGAACAACTTTTTTTTTTTAAAGAAAATCTGCATTTTTCCACAAGAACATGCCACCTTAGGGTGGCATGTTCTTCTGGAAAAATGCAGATGTATCGATGGCTGCTATCTTCTTTGTCTTTCGGCATTTGACACAGGAGCAATGGTATTTTACTGAAACGCATTTAAGTTTTTTTAATAAATAGTTTGTAACACAAGTGTGTTACAAACTATTTATTATTGTATTTGTTATTTTGTTTTTAAAGTAAAGGTAAAGACTGAAAACTTAAGTACTTGTGATCACTACACTGATATACCTATAAATAAGTATGTACCTAGGTATATTTCCACCCTCACTACAAAATCATTCGCCAATTTACGTACCCGTGACTATAATTACGTACTTTTTGATGATGTGTACTAAGCTTAACAATTTCTCAGTTTCGTAGCGTAACGCAACATAATGAAAATGAGAATGAAATATGAGAAATTATAAACTCTAAAAATATTTTTAAGTAAACCACGTGTTTAAAACGCAAGCATTGAGCGTATTCGTTGAAATAATACAAACATAAGAAAAGAAAACAGTAAGTAAACAAAAAATATATTAACTTACCACAATACTAGTCGTTTATCACCCTGAGGTTTTTTTTTTGTAAATATTCACTTGATACATGTCTTGACTTCACGACTAGGGCGAAAACATAGTGGCTGTCACGACAGTGATTTTAACGTAAGTAATATTGATGCCAGAATGGGAAAAATAGTTTCTACCACTTTAAATGATTGCGTTTATAATTTTATTGCGTATTACTAACCCTGAGTAACGAAACTTCATAATTTTGGAACAAAATTTGTTTAATTAAATAAAAATGGTCCTACTTAGTTAATTGATTCATCAAGAATAATATAACCACAGTCAATGATTAATAAAGCGATGTATATTCGTAACAATTTATCTCTGAAAATGTGAAATGGTCATTGGGACACTAAAAAGTGTATGGTGAGATTTTTAACAATGCTTTGACCTTCAAAAAATATACTCTTTTAATTAAAACTAAAGCTCAATAATACTAGAAAACTCTTCGTATTAATAGAAGAATATAGCAAAAACGCGGGCAAAGAGAGAAAATATCACAATATAAGTAAGATATTTGCATAATTATGAAGTAGCGGGACAAGAAAAGATACCAAATGTACACTTTTTCTGAGCATGATCCAGGTACTTTATATTTTGGTGATTAATAATATAATATTTAATATTTAATATTCCACAACTATCACACAACGCCATCTAGTCCCAAGCTAAGCAGAGCTTGTGTTATGGGTACTAGACAACTGATAAACATACTTATATATTCCTAAATACATACATATTATAGATAAACTACACCCAGACACAGAACAAAGGATCGTGCTCATCACACAAACATTTGTCCTGGGTGGGAATCGAACCCACGACCTCCGGCATAGCAGTCAGGGTCACTAACCACTAGACCAACAAGCCTGATTGAATACTTCTTTGAGGAGTTGGCATGAAGGGCTTATTTTTCATAAATTTCCTCAAACAAATCCTTGCTCGCTCTATAATTTACATTAAATTCGTCTACATCCATAGTAGAAAACGCTTTGTACGTAAACCGCATCATCCGATGCTCATCTCGTCTTTGTTTCAAGTGTTTTTTTTTATTGCTTTCACGTAAAACACTGTATGTTATACACTTATTACTTACTTATAACGCCAAACAATTTCTAAAAAGTTACACTTTTGTTATTGGAAAAATTACAATCTACAAACAATCTCACCGTCATATTGACGCAATACACAGCTGTCAAATAAGCTCGTACGTTACCTCATGCCAAGCTCGATCCCGATTCCACTTAGGCACCAAGCAGTGCGTCCGCGATCGTGGGCAAAAATATCCCGCCGCGATATTTTTACGTGCGTTTGAACGAGGACTAACATTTTGCCACAATATTCTATCCTACTTCCTACTAATATTATAAATGCGAAAGTTTGTATATATGGATGTTTGTTACTCTTTCACGCAAAAACTACTGAACGGATTTGGATGAAAAGTTAATTTATAACCTGGATTAACACATAGGCTACTTTTTATCCCGGTAGTACGTTCCCGCGGGATATTTTCCGACCTCCACGCAGGCGAAGCCACTGGCAAAAGCTAGTGAAAAATAAATCAATATCTTAGGACAACCAACACACCGTTATCTGATCTCAAACTAGGTAGAGCCTGTACTGTAACCAGACAACTGATAAATATACTTATACAGGGTGATTGGAAGATGGGTGCAAAGCTTTAAGGTGAAGATAGTATAGACAATTTAGAACCATTTAAGCCATGGTTGTCTTAGACGAAGTCTTACCAAAATTTTTTAACCAAATTTTTAAGTTTTTTTTCGGTAAACTGCATAATTATGGCCAAATTGAATGACAAATGAATTATTTTTTTATTTATTTAATTAAAGTAATGTGTAAGCAACCAAGCAAAACATGTTTTAGGCTTCTGTGTCATTAGACATTTTTTTTACAGATATTTAAAGATCAGAAAAAATAAAAAAATTGTACAATACGTCTTTTAAAACTTATTAAAAAAAAAACGGTGGGTGCTTTTTTGTTTAAACCTTTTTGAAGACATGCTTGATAATCGCTCTTTCTTTTGAGGTATCATTTATGCGGATATCTTACAAATTATTGAAATTAGGACCTACAAACCAATTGAGGCAGAAATTTTAAATTTTAGGCAGTCTAACAAAACACAAAATTTTTGCTTAAAAGAATACTTTATGTGCTCGAAATGATAACATTGTTCAATTCTAAGAATTTTTGGCACATGCAGGAACCAATTGAGGGGAACCCATTGAGGGGATTCTCTAAACAATGGCCACCGAGCGCGGTGCGACGGCATTTCCAGGTAGAACGCCCAATGAATAGCAAAAAGCGATAAGAGTTGGTTTTTACAGCAAAATGGTCTTAGTTACTGAGGCAACAAAGTCGTTTTTCTTTAGTCAGGGTCAGTCGGTCTGTGATGAAGCCTATTGAATATATAATTTTATTTGTTTGTTGATTGACCGCACTTATATTATCTGTTGTGACTTGTATCTACAACTGTATAGTCTGTGGCTATTCTGTATCTGTGTAATAACATTAATAAAGTGGAAACGTTTTTGTGCAAAAGAAAATCTCTTTTTCAATAAAGAATCCCAAACTTTAACAGGTTATGGGCCCAGGAAATCTCTCGAAATTGAAGATCAAAGTAGAAAACAAAAACATTTCGTAGAAATACTTTGTCACGAATATTGGTTAGTCATAACCTCCAAAATGGACACGCGATCAATGAGTGTTGAAAAATTCGACGGAAATAATTTCCGGCAGTGGAAATTCCAAATCAAATGCGCTCTAAAAGCCAAAGGTATTGACATCAGTCAGCCGAAGCCAGAAGTAGACAGTTCTACATGGTTAAAAAACGATGGAATGGCAAAGTTCATCATAACATCCAACATGGACTTGAAGCAAATAACCTTAATAGAAAATTGTGAAACCGCCAGTGAAATAATGTTGAAACTCGAATCAATTTACGAACAAAAAAGTGAATTGAATAAAATGATAATACAAGAAAGGTTTTATCAATACAAAACACCAAATGACACAGTAGCTCAACATATTTCGAAAATTGAAAATTTAGTCAAGCAATTGAAAGAAAGTGGCGAAATTGTGAGTGATACAGCCATCATGACAAAAATACTTGGTACTCTCCCCTCCAAGTATAGGACACTTCGCCAAGCGTGGTTGTCGTTAGATCCTTCAAAGCAAAATATGATAAATCTAACTGCTCGTTTACTAGATGAGGAAGCAAGCTTAACTTGTGAGGAAGAGCAAGAAACAGCCTTGTTAGTGACTAATTCTAAAAGCAAAGGGCAACCTAAACAAAATGAACGCAGTGGTGATGGTCCAAAACAAAACATAAATGCTAAACATCGCTTCGAGTGCTACAATTGTGGGAAAAGAGGACATTTCGCAAAGGAATGTCGTGCTCCAAAGAAAAATGCAAGAAAACCTAACAATAATATGCTTGCATTCAATATTGAAGACAAAGATATACAATATACCGATGACAACATTTGGATTTTGGATAGTGGTGCCTCAGCGCATATAACCTATAGAAAAGACATATTCATGGAACTAGAAGAATGCAATCACAAGTCATTGACCCTGGGTAATGAACAATTGGTTGAAGTATGTGGAATTGGAAAAATAATGATAGAAAGGTATGTCAATAAACAATGGCATTCAAGTATATTAAGTGATGTACTATATGTTCCAACTTTACGAAGAAATTTATTTTCGGAGGGTGTGATAATGCGTAAAGGTTACTCACTTGTCAAGAAAGGAAATACTGCATTAATTTACTTGAACAAAGAAGTGGTAATGAGAGCACAAATCAAGACAAATAATTTATATGAATTGAATATTAAAACTGTAGTTCCTGCAAAATGTAACCTAGTGCATGATACTATTGACATCAAGAAATGGCATGAAAGACTAGGGCATATAAATCTGAAAGAAATTAAAAACATGAGCATGAGCAATGTGGTTGAAGGTTTGAAGATTAAAGGTAACACTGAAGAGAAATACACCTGTGAAGCATGCGCTTATGGTAAGCAGCATCGTCTATCATTTCAGAAATCTTCAAGAAGTGAAATACAGCCAGGTGATCTGGTGTACAGTGATGTATGCGGCCCGATGAGTAACACATCAGTGCGAGGTATGCGATATTTTCTATTGTTCAAAGATGCTAAGACAAGTTACAGGCATGTGTATTTTATGAGGAATAAAAGTGATGTATTAGATTATTTTAAAATCTATAATGCTATGATCAAGAACAAATACATGCACAGTGTGAAAATTTTACACACTGATAATGGACGAGAATATATAAATACTGCATTTGAAGAGTATATAAAAAAGGAAGGCATAACGCATGAATGCACAGCACCCTACACTCCAGAACAAAATGGTCGAGCAGAGAGGGAGTTGCGAACCATAGTTGAGAGTGCTCGTTCAATGCTATATGCTAGAGATGTGCCATTATATTTGTGGGCTGAAGCTATTAATACAGCAGTGTATTTACTCAACAGGACCACGTCAAGTCAATCTTCCGATAAAACACCTTTAGAATTATGGACAGATGTGAAGCCGCAGTTAAGTCATGTGCGGGTGTTTGGTAGTATTGGATATGTACATATTCCTGACCAGTTAAGAAAGAAATTAGATAAGAAAAGTGAAATGATGATATTGGTGGGATATGATAACAACAATTATAGAATGTACAATACCAAAAATAAACAAATAAAAATATCAAGAAATGTGATTTTTGATGAGGATAAAGCTCCAGAAATGAGGAAAAATATTTCAAAAATCTTCATAGACGAAGAAGGCACAGACACTGAAGGCAATGATACTAATGAAAATAAACAAGAAAGTGAAAGAAATCACAGTGACACGGATGATTCAGCTGAAAGTCTGCACAGTTGTCAGGATGATGATGATTCCACCTTCAAACTATCTCAGGAGATAGAAGAACCAGAAAAAAGACATATCAATCTAAGACCTCGACATAACAGAAATTATGAAGCAAACTTTGTGGAATTCACAGTACCATCTACGTATGAAGAAGCGATGAAGGATCCTCAAAAGGATCAGTGGTCTAAAGCTGTGAGTGAAGAGCTTGAAGCACATGAAGACAATAAGACCTGGACACCAGTAAAAAGGACTGATCAAAGAACTATAACAACAAAATGGGTTTTTACATTAAAGAGAGATGAAAATGGAAAGGTCACCAGATACAAAGCTCGCTTATGTGCACGTGGTTTCAAGCAACTAAAAGGCATAGATTATGAAGAAATATTTTCTCCAACTATACGATATGATTCCATAAGAATCATTCTTTCTCTTGCAGCTAAATACAATTATGAGATCCAACAATTTGATGTTAAAACAGCTTTTCTCAATGGTAATCTTGATGAAGACATATATCTGGAGGTGCCCGAGGGAGTGTCAGTAAGTAAAGATTATATCTTAAAATTAAATAAAGCCTTATACGGTCTGAAACAAGCCTCCAGATGTTGGAATAAAAAATTTTCAAATTTTCTAAAAGAATATGGTTTTGTACAATCTCAGGCAGACAATTGTATTTATATGGGAGATTTCAATGGCATCAAAATTTACTTGCTAATTTTTGTAGATGACTGTCTTGTGGTTTCCCCAAATAAGAATTTAATTAAAGAAATTATAATATATCTGAAACAAGCCTTCAAAATTAAAGAATTGAATTTAACTTACTTTGTGGGCATGCAAATAAAAAAGGAGAATAATTACATTGTTATTCATCAAAGAGATTATATTGAGCAAATCATTGCAAAATTTAATATGAGTGATGCGAATCCTGTAAAATCCCCATCTGATGTAAATGTAATAATCTCAAAGAATGTAGATGAAGAAATTGTAAGCTTTCCGTATAGGGAACTAATAGGTTCACTGTTATTTTTATGTTCAGTCTCACGGCCAGATATTAGCTTTATAGTAAACTTACTAGGTAGACATGTAAACAGTCCAAAACAACAACATGTAAATGCTGCTAAACGAATAATAAGGTATTTGATTGATACAAAGGATTTATGTATTGTTTATAGTGAGAGCAGCAGTCTTATGGGATATTCTGATTCAGACTTTGCTAGTGATATAGACACAAGAAGGTCTACCACTGGATACATTTTTTTGTTAAATGGGGGACCAATCACATGGTCCAGTCAAAAACAAAAGACTATTGCCCTCTCGACTACTGAAGCAGAGTTTGTAGCTGCCAGTGAGTCTGCCAAAGAAATTATATGGTTGAGACAATTGTTATCAGACTTAGGTGAAGTGTATGATTCTGTTTTGTTACATGTAGATAACCAAAGTGCAATAAGGCTGATAAATAATCCCATCTTCCATAAAAGAACTAAACATATTGATGTAAGATATAACTTTATAAGAGAAAAGGTTGAGGAGGGCATTTTAAAAATTAAATATATATCCAGTTCCAATCAGTTGGCAGATATCTTAACTAAGTCATTGCCAGCTCAGACATTTATATTTTTAAGAGATCATTTGTTGTCTAAATATTAAGAAGATACAGGGTGTGGGAAATAAAATTATAGAGAGGGTATTGAATATATAATTTTATTTGTTTGTTGATTGACCGCACTTATATTATCTGTTGTGACTTGTATCTACAACTGTATGTCTGTGGCTATTCTGTATCTGTGTAATAACATTAATAAAGTGGAAACGTTTTTGTGCAAAAGAAAATCTCTTTTTCAATAAAGAATCCCAAACTTTAACAAAGCCGTTACATCTTTTACTTATTAGTCAAACTACTGCCCTTGTGAGTGGACGTTGTCGTGTTGATTCATAATTTACCGTGTTCAGTTGTAGCCCTTTGCGTTCCTGCACGTGTTGTTTGCGTTAGTTTTGAACTTTTTTGTTTCACCGTGTCCAGTCGTAGCCTCGCGCTCCTGCACGTGTTGATTTTTGACTTAATTGTGTTGAATTGACATTTAGCGCGCTCCTACGCCGTTTTTCTTAATTGTTAAGTGACTATGGTTACTTTTTCCAATCAAGAATATGCGGATATCGTATTTATGTACGGTAGAGCAGACGGCAATGGATCTTTGGCGCGACGGATGTATCAAGAGCGCTATCCGAATCGCAGGATACCGAATGTCCGAGTGTTTTACAACACGTTTCGTCGTCTTGCCCAAGATGGGTTTCACCGCGTGGAACCTGGAGTCAACCCGGGCAGACACGAAACTGCCGTCGACGAAGACATTTTAGCAGCATTTCAAGCGGATCCTACAACCAGTACTAGAGCAGTAGCTCGAAATTTAAACATTTCATAAGTATCCGTTCCATGGCAGGAGTGTGCAAGGTCTAGTAGAGCAAGATCCTCAAAGAAGAATTCAGTTCTGCCGTTTCCTCCTCAACAGAGACATCGAAGATGCGTGGTTTCTGAAATCAATCTTGTGGACGGATGAAAGTAAATTTTCAAGGGAAGGTATTACAAACTTTCACAACATCCATGAATGGGCCGACGCAGACAACAATCCACATTTTAAGAAGCAGGTGTCATTTCAGATGAAATTCTCTGTGAATGTATGGGCTGGAATAATTGGCAGAACATTGATTGGGCCCCACTTTTTGCCTGATCCATTGAATGGCGAAAATTATTTGCAATTTCTGCAAATTGATTTACCACTGCTGGTAGAGGAATCAGGTGTCCCGATCTTCGAAAGAGACCGAACAGTCATCTTTCAGCAAGACGGCTGTCCAGCGCATTGGACTTTAAATGTAAGGGAACACCTCAACAATTGCTTTCCTGATAACTGGATCGGCAGGGATGGACCCATCCCTTGGCTCGCTCGCTCCCCAGATCTGACCCCGTTGGACTTTTTCGTGTGGGGCCGGGCCAAGGAACTGGTGTATAACAACATAGAAATAAACACTAGAGAAGAATTGATACAAAGAATAAATTCAGCGTTTGAGACAATGAAGCAGGAGATGATGTTGAAAATAACGACTACAGAAGTTAGAAGACGGGGCCGTGCTTGTATTAGGAATCACGGCCGTCATTTTGAACATGAAAAATAAATAATTTTAATTCAAATGTTGTTTTAATTAGTCTGCCTAAAATAAAAAAAATCTCCCTCAAATTGGTTTGTAGGCCCTTCAATAATTTGTAAGATATCCGCATAAATATACCTCAAAAGAAAGAGCGATTATCAAGCATGTCTTCAAAAAGGTTTGAACAAAAAAAGCACCCTCCGTTTTTTTTTTTAATAAGGTTTAGAAGACGTATTGTACAATTTTTTTATTTTTTCTGAGCTTTAAATGTCTGTAATAAAAATGTCTAATGACACAGAAGCCTAAAACATGTTTTGCTTGATTGCTTACACATTACTTTAATTAAATAAATAAAAAATGAATTCATTTATCATTCAATTTGGCCATAATTATGCAGTTTACATTAAATTTTGAGAATTTCCGAAAAAAAACTTAAAAAATTGGTTAAAAATATTTGGTAAGACTTCGTCTAAGACAACCATGGCTTAAATGGTTCTAAATTGTCTGTACTATCTTCGCCTTAAAGCTTTGCACCCATCTTCCAATCACCCTGTATATTTCTAAATAAATACATATTATAGATAAATTACACCCAGACACAGAAAAAATTATTCTGCTCATCACACAAAGATTTGTCCTGGGTGGGAATCGAATCCACGACCTCAGTCTTAGCAGTCAGGGTCACTAACCACTAGACTAACAGGCCAGCCTAAACAGCCTGATGAAGCCTGATGAACAGTATGTATTTCGTATATGTGTTTGTGTATTTACAAGCACCATCATCATCATCTCAGGCCAGAATCACCCACTGCTTTATATAGGCCTCACCCTTTTTCCGCTATACATCTCGGTTCAGTGTGTCTCTCATCCATGCGTTTCCCGCGACCTAGACCACAAAAGCATATGTCTATGTTAAGGTATATTACCACAGTATATAAGGTGTATCTATTCATACACGAAATATTTTAAGAGGTACACCTTTAAAGGTACTTACGGGATTCGCGTCAGCTGTATTCGTATATATGCGTTTGTGTGACAGTCGCAGATCAGCCTATATTGTTCCCACTGCTGGGACACAGGCCTCCTCACGGTGAGAGGGAATGGGCCGTAATCTACCACGCGGGCCCAGTACGGGTTGGCAGATGTGACATGTCTATAATGATTGGTTCTAGGACATGCCGGTTTCCTCACGTTGTTTTCCGTCACCGTTTTGAGAGCAGTGGTGATGAAATTATTTACACAAAGTGAAGCGCCTGCCTGGGTTCGAAGACACGACCTACATCTCGTAAGTCGGAGCCGATACCACTGGGCCACCATTGCTCTCTAGTAGCAGATACAAGACAACAAAAAAGAAAAACAACATACGAAACTTCTTTCCAACCGACAGTCCTACAAAACCTCTCATTTCATTTTTGTACAGAGAAACAAGAATACGAAGCATTGTGTCCTACAACTTGTCCCTCACGAGACGTTATGGTCTGTGGGAGATGCCAACACGGAGTATACAAGACCTTTATCAGCGTATGCCACTTGAGGATGTTCGCATGCAGCCATCAGGACGAAAGTAAGTCTAGTCTGTTACCTACACACAGCTAAATACAATTCAGGGCCAACAGAAAGAAGAAGAAGAAAGAAAATAAATTTATTTAGCACAAAATCAACAGGTCATTTACATAATCCGAGACCAACAAATCAATAAAATTGTCCAGGAGCAAAAGATCAGTTACATAGTGCAAGACCAACAGGTTCATTAAATAGGTTATATGCAGGATCATAAGGGCAATTAAATATTTTATAGATCATTGAAATAGTCCAAGACCAACAGGTCAATATATTAGTATTCAATAGTTACTATGCAGGATCATCATATTGCTTAAATAGTCTATCAGTAACAGATCAATTAAATAGTGCAAAACCAACAGGTTCTTTAAATAGGTTTTATACAGGACCAACAGTTAATTAAATAGATTATATGCAAGATCAAAAGGTCAATTAAATATTCTAGGTCAATGAAATAGTCCAAAAATCAATCAAAGGTCAATATAGTAGTCCAGGACAAGCAGAAAAATTTGTTAGTTCAGGACCTATAGGTCGTTACAATAGGCCAGGAGTAACAAATCTATTAAATAGTCTAGGACCAACAGGTCAATTAAATAGAAATTGTATACTATGTAGGACCAAAGGGTCAATTACATAGAACTTACTATCCATGATCAGAGCAGATTTTTAGTACGATTTCTGTTAGCGGACCTGAATTTTCGCCGACACTTGGGCAATATTGGCTCCTGCGTACCTGTCTAATCTCCATTGAGATTGGCCCCTATGACCAAAATCGGTCGGTTGTATATTAATGTTATTTTTATCCTAAATTTCCAGCAATGCAGTTGATATCTCGATACCCCTGCATAATGTCTGACCCTTACATATCGGAGAACAATCAGCAAAAAGGCAGAATATCAGAACCTGATGACGATGACAAGATTCTGAGGTTCATCATGTGCCGTGCTCAGGGCAAACTGGGGACAGAGGAGAAGCCACCAGGTAAATACGAGGGTTCTTTCAATTTAAAGTAGATGCGGTAAGATAGCCCGCGAAATTCAAATTGCTGCAGTGCTGAGGGTCCCATAGCTCAGCTTCATACTGAGTGCTGCCTTCTTGTGACAATAACGGCGTGCAGCTGTCAACTGGTTATATCCTGTGTTCGTAAGTCAAACAGTCAACGTCTCTGTTGTTTCATGTTTTTAATGTAATTTCAACTTTTTATTGCAAGTGTTTCTGTGACGAATACTTATTTTTCTTTCTTCCCTTCTATTCCTTATAGGTTAAAAAGCTAGTGAGCGATAAAATCTCACCGCGCACCACGAACTTATACTAATTTCGGGCCCAAACTAACAATGAATGACAACACGAATGAAAGTTCTCCCTACTCCCGATATGATAACGTAATTGCCTGTTCGAAAAATTTAATTTGACACCTGTCATGATTGGTCAACTACGTTCGGAAAGCACCTTATTTCCGTTTACGGACTTGAGACTAGACCCTCCAATCAGCCCGCGAAATTCAAAATTTCTTGCGTTTTTTGCAATTTGCAGGCCAGTGCTAGGTTGTATGTTGATTAAAATATTATTCACGACTGTAAGACGTATGTAGCTACAGAATTATAATCATCAAAATCACCAGTACAACCCTCCAAGTTGGCTGTACATATGTCTTACAGCCGCGAATAATATTTTAATCAACATACAACTTAGCACTGGCTTGCAAATTGCAAAAAACGTTAGAAAATTTGAATTTCGCGGGTTGGTTGGAACATTCACCATAAGTAACGCACGCGCATGTCGCTTGGCGCGAGTCCCGTCGCAAGTTCGCGACTGGGCCACCAGTGTCCTTGGATCTTCTGGATGGCGTAGTAAATTAAGGCTTTCAGATCTGTCTGGAGGCCTTAACTTGGAAATATAACCTGGTATAAAACATAAAAAGTAAGTTTATGGTAAGGACCCTGTGGGGTACGGACCTCGGCTTATGGCCGGCCCTTTGGGAGCAACGGACAGCCTGAATCGGATCGTGTATATTTTACGCAGTTTATAATACATATAAACGCATTTCTATGCTGACAAGTTTCAGTCATTACCATTAGTCACGTAAATTGATTAGTTCTATCGGCTCATTAATATTTTAACGAACCAAATTTGTTAATTAGCTCGAATTTTAATCATAGTAATCTAATTTTACACGTTGTAATTAATATTGGTACTTGCCATAGACTATGATAACAGTTGTGTCAATTCTTTGCTATGTACAAAATTAAGTAGATTTTGACGAATTGAGAACCTACTTCTTTTTTCGAATATAATCCTACTAAAATTATAAATGCGAAAGTTTGTATGGGTGGATGTGTGGATGTTTGTTACTCTTTCACGCAGAAACAACTGAACGGATTTGGATGAAATTTGGAACACAGTTAATTTATAACCTGGATTAACACATAGGCTACTTTTTATCCCGATACTACGTTCCCGCGGGATATTTTCCGACCTCCACGCGAGCGAAGCCGCTGGCAAAAGCTAGTATATTTTATTTTTATGGCACAAAAGAGTTAGCATAAAGAATCAGCCTATAGTAATCTCCTCCTCGAAGAGGGGTGGCCTGTGTAGTTCGTAATCTACCATGTGGACCCAATGCGGGTTGGTTGTAAATATGAATAGATAGTTCCACATATCTCGCTTACTTAAAATAAGATAAGTATTAACAAAACACTTCTATTATTTATTTAGATGTGATTCTTTTAAAAAACGTGTGGCGTCAGGGGATCCCCGTTACGAAAGAAGTTCCTTAGGTTTTTTCTTCAACTTCTTCAGAATTCTATCTTTAAAATACTCGCACTTTATTTTGACTTCACTATCGGCTATATTTTTATAGCACCCTCAAAAACTATGAAAACGACTCTCATGTTCATAAATTAGCAAATGTTTGCAGCCGCGCGCCGTCTTAAATTCCCATTTTGAAGATACTATTGGCTTCGGAACCCTCGAATATCATGAAAACTATCTCTTACTCTGTCTCCTTCTATGATAAATAATAATGTCGCATGGAAGGAGCATAACCTTTTTCTTTACGTGTCGATTTGTACAAGTTTAGGTACTTCTATCGTAAGCCGCGTTACAGAACTTCGGATCCTTCCAAAAGGCGTCCCGTCCACGTCAATTCGTGTTGCCATTCATTCTTGATTCAGGTCCCGAACTAATCTTAAACTAAACTAAATCAAAAAATGAACGAACGAATGAACTAAATTATGGTCGTTGCTGATACGTAGTTGTTACCGGAACGTCGACTTTTTTATTTGAAAATGTGGTCTCGCAGATCAACTTACAAAGTTCTCGGCTGCTTAACCGGATTTGCCTATGGCAGCCACAATAAATTAAGCCCTGCAATTAGAGCTTAAAACTATGCGACTATAGGGCCACCCTCTGTGAGGTACGGACTTCGGCTTAGGGCGTCGCTGAAACAGGGCAGTAAGGAACGGGCTGGATGGGAATGTATTGGCCAAAACTACGGACTTCGTGTTAATAGCGTAGAGATACAGGTGTGGAGCAACTACGTGCAGCACGCGTAGCATGACCGCCATAGAAACGGAATTTGTCGACGGAAGAAAAGACAAAATGATAGATTGTATCGTAGAAAAATTGTGTAAAACTGAAAAGAAGAGATGTTTCTATTCTTCAGTCGACAAGAATACGATGTCAAATGATGACTATTTTTCTGATGAGATAGAAACATTTTTACAGAATTAAAATATATAAGGAACTTTTTTGTTCTTGGTAGAATAGATATAGAATTGGTCATGCTACGCCGCGGCCGGCAGGAATTGACCAATCGCAGTCGAGATGAGAAAACTTCTTGCATTTGTTTTCGGTCGCTTTGTTTTCTTTCGGTCGCTGTCACATGATGCTTGATCAGGTAGCTCGCGAGAAAAATAGGTTTTATTTTTTTATTTTTAACAGTTCGCAAACACTCGTTGCATCCTTTACGTTGTAGACCAGCAGCGTTGCCAGACGTCCGATTTTGGCGGGACGTCCCGATTTTTCAACCAAAATTAAATGTCCCGCGCGGCACAGTACTGCTTTTGGGGATAACTAGACCGTGAGTGCAGCGTGCTGAAAAAGCGCGGTTGTTAGCACAGATAAGTGTGGACTGTCCGCGAGAGCGATTTCTGTTTGATTTAGAAGACGATTTTATTTCTGTTTTATTTATTAAGGAGGTCGGAAATTATCCCGCGGGAACATACTACCGGGATAAAAAATAGCCTATGTCCTTTCTCAGGCTCTAAACTAACTGTGTACCAAATTTCATTTAAATCGGTTCAGTAGTTTTAGCAGGAAAGCGAGACAGACAGACAGAGTTACTTTTGCATTTATAATATTAGTATGGATAAAATATATAATTATATATAAATAGTGTGGATTTTTTTTTATTGAAAAGACGAATAAGACTCAACTATTTAACGATAGCGTAAATCTGATTTAAAGTATCATAAATTTCCGTTATCTATTGTCACGTAAACGTTATTTGAACTCAAATAAAAAGATAAATTTAAAAACTTCTGATTATACAAGATTATTTTAGTATATGCGAAACCTGAATATAGTTTATTCAGAATCAGTAACTGAATCGATTCCAATAATTTTTACACCATGTTATATTTTGTACCAAAAATATTTAATTACGCTTCCAAGTAGGACACCGAACGGCAATACGTATATTTTAAAATTATCATGTCTTTCTCGTACTCAAACGTCCATTACACGGAGCACGTACCATACGTACACTAGCTGTTTGTGGTGATCTGCATAAGTTTTTGCGTGGACAACCAGGTAACTTATCAAGCTTATAACTTTGTGATTATTAATGATAGAGTTTTGAAATTTTTTTCATAGATTCTTTACATAAAAATACTAGACCCGTGTTTCGGGTTTCGCATAAACAAAAATTAATGTTGTATATGCATTTTTACTATGTCCCGCTTTCGACGAAAGAAGCCCGCTATTTCCACTCAAAAAGTTCCAAAGTCCCGACTTGGCTAAATAAAAATCTGGCAACGCTGTTGACCAGATACATTTTTCGAACAATGAAGAATTTGAAGAATGAACAATTGTTTTATGAAGCAATAATGGATTAGCAAAGTTATTCCGATTCTGATCGATAGTTCGTCACTCAATTAGGGTGTAGATGCGTCGCTAGCTTTTCCGCAACCAATAAACCGACGGTCACACGACGTATTATTACGTCACGCGATACTATTATCGCAGTGTATTTTTCACGCACTGATTCTTTAACGCTTAGCGCCGAGAATTGAAAACTGAAAACTGCTTTTTCCGGCCAGGGTCGCGAGATTTGTTCGAAAGAGACACCGCGGCTCTGGCACATGGGCAACTGAAGGAACTCGGGTGGGTTTTAGTCAGTAAAAGTCTGACACGCCCTCCCACTCCGCCCAAGAGCGGAGTCGTCATTTGAAGGTTACCCACCAACAAAAAAAAAAAACTGTTTTTTTATGGCGCTGAGTTGCACCCTGTTATCTCCATGGTCAATTCAATATCCACTGCTCGAGCATGCAGGCGGCATGCTCGCGTCTCTGTGAGCAAGCTCCGTTGAAAATGCTCTGGGTTGCCAGGCGGGGTACAAAAACCAGTACGCTACTTAATCATGCCACGATATTTTTACGCTGTTAAGAACGTCAAAAGCAATAAATTTCTTTACTTTGCAGAAGACCCACGCTGCAACTTTCGACCATCGAAAAGCCTGCTCAAATATTACGATTTTAAAGGTGTCAACATACCCTTGGATAAACATCTGCTGGAGCATAGAGAAGTTTCGGAGTATTGAGGTCCCCCGTCACTACAGACGTCATTCAGCACAGAGTATTTTAGCTAGTGTTGCAAAGGACTCGACTCGTTGAATCGTAATTTTAAAGACTCGACTCAATTAAGCAAGACTCAGTGTGCTCAAAAGGCTCGATGTCTAGAGTAAAGCACTCAAATCTTAAAAAAACCGGCCAAGTGCGAGTCGGACTCCGCACCGAGGGTTCCGTACAAACCTGTACGTATTTTCGGTTTAAAAATATATATATTTTTAAATTTTTATATTTAAATTGATTGAATGTAAGGTAAATTGCGGTTTACGATGGATGACGTTTTAAAAAAAAACTACTCACTCGATCTCGTTCAAACCAATTTTCGGTGGTAGTTTACATGGTAATGTACATCATATATTTTTTTTAGTTTTGTCATTCTCTTATTTTAGAAGTTACGGGGGGGGGGGGGGACACACATTTTACCACTTTGGAAGTGTCTCTCGCGCAAACTATTCAGTTTAGAAAAAAATGATTTTAGAAACCTCATTACCATTTTTGAAGACCTATTCATAGATACCCCACACGTATGGGTTTGATGAAAAAAAACATTTTTGAGTTTCAGTTCTATGTATGGGGAACCCCAAAATTTATTGTTTTTTTTTCTATTTTAGTGTGAAAATCTTAATGCGGTTCACAGAATACATCTACTTACCAAGTTTCAACAGCATAGCTCTTATAGTTTCGAAATAAAATGGCTGTGACATACGGACGGACGGACAGACAGACAGACAGACATGACGAATCTATAAGGGTTCCGTTTTTTGCCATTTGGCAACGGAACCCCAAAAAGGACTCGGGTCTTAAGAAGTCTCATCTTCATGCTCCGAGTTTTTCTTTAAGACTCGAGTTCATTTTAAGACTCGAGTCCTTTTTAACCGACTTCAAAAAAAGGAGGAGGTTATCAATTCGACTGTATTTTTTTAAATTATTATTATTTTTTATGTTTGTGCTTGACTCTAGACTTCGAGCCTTTGGAGCACACTGAGTCTTGCATAATTGAGTCGAGTCTTTAAAATTAGAACTCGAGGACTCGAGTCCTTTGCAACACTAATTTTTCCTTAACCCGTTTCGGACGAGAATGGCACTCTTAGTACTCCACACTTTAGCGGTTCATAAATAATTCGGTTCGTGTCTGAAAAATTCGAGACAGACGTATTTTTATAACTAAAACGGTGCACTGTCTGCGCCCATGATTATTTATGTAAAATATTATTATCTTATATTTTTAGATAATACAAAATTGATTAGAATTTGTTTTATTTTGTATCACAATTTACCAATTTTATCCTCTTCAGCACGCGTAGCATGACCGCCATAGAAACGGAATTTGTCGACGGAAGAGAAGACAAAATGATAGATAGTATCGTAGAAAAATTGTGTAAACTGAAAAGAAGAGATGTTTCTATTCTTCAGTCGACAAGAGTACGATGTCAAGTATGATGACTATTTTTCTGATGAGATAGAAACATTTTTACAGAATTAAAGTACATAAGAAACTTTTTTTGTTCTTGGTAGAATAGAGATAGAATTAGTCATGCTACGCCGGCAGATTTGCAACATAACCATTCCCGTCCCGTCGCTTCGAATTGCCTGCCAGTTTTCGAGCATTTTCGTTGCTGCTCCGCTCCTTTTGATCGTAGCGTGATGTTATATAGCTTATGCCTTTCTCAATAAATAGGCTACTCAACACAAAAAGAATTTTTAAATTTGGACCAGTTGTTTCGGAGCCTATTCAATACAAACAAACAATTAAAACTTTCCTCTTTATAATATTATAGTATAGAAAACCCACCCGTGTTCCTTCAGTTGGCTATGCCTGGGCCACGGTAACGCTTTCGAACAAATCTCGCAACCCTGGCAGAAAGTTATGACCACCTGGTACTTCGAAGGCATAAAACGTTTTATGGCTGACACTGCTGTTTGATAAGCTCATACCAAGTTATGCACCTGGTACTTTAAAGGCAACGTTTTTGTCATACCACGTTTTTTAGTGTCTTGTAATTTCTTTGATGTTTTATGTCACGTCACACGGGAACGTGATCGAACGGGATGAAAAGTATCCTATGTCCGTCTTCTGGTTCTAAGCTATCTCCCCACCAATTTTCAGCCAAATCGGTTCAGCCGTTCTTGAGTTATAAATAGTGTAACTAATACGACTTTCTTTTATATATACAGCATGTAACAAAAACCCTGTCCGATCCTTAAGGGTATTATTCGGCATCGTACTGCGTACATTATAACGTAACCAATTAATGGATTTGAGATTATTATTTTTCCCTTGTGAATATAATTAAATAAAAATAAAAAATAAAAACGAATCAAAGGCAACACTGATCGCTTGACAAAGTTCACGTGTTACTACGTACAGTTTTGTGTCAAAGAAGCCGCCAGAGCGAGCCGGTTTGTATGATCCTTTGTCATGAACCTGCTTTGTCGCGTGCCGCCAAACAAACTTATAACGAAAGAAAATTACGCTACGTCATACCTTATGCCTACGCGTAGGTATCAGCTGATATTGTTTTGTAGGCATAGTGATCCGGAGACCTAATCATGTTTATCAAGAAACAATTAATTGAATTAAATGTAGCCCTGATAAGGGCTTTTTTTTTAATATGATATCCTTTGGGCAATATACTTACCGACTGCAGGTTTCAGTTCTCTTGTTGTTGCATACTTCGGCGATCGTGTTCCACATGTCCACCTCCAACACTGATACACATTCGACACCTTTTCACTAAATTTGCACGTACTCTTTGCAGCGCAATTGTGTCCGATTTAAGTGAGTCGAAAGCTGCCACACTTAGATTCTGCCACAATTCGAGCTCTGACTTCGATTTCCGAATCGCACTCTCTTTTATAAACAATTTGTTTAACATGACCCCATAAATAAAAATCCAGTGGAATGGCTGATTGGAATGCGACATTGTTCGCGAAACGATAGCGGCACGTGATACGTACAGACGTCCGATCAAAAGCTATCTACACGAAAGACTGGCCATTGGCCAACAAGTAGCGCGCCGGTAGGCAATCAGTCGGCAACATCAAAGAGTCGAACGAGTGCCTACAACGCGGTACTGTAGGGCGGTGGATCTTTGAAATAAAAATAGGTAAAAATAACAAGATTTTGCCGGCGGGTGGAGTGTTGTTAACTTATGAACATTTCCCATATTCACTGTTATATTTCGCATGGATTATAAAAATAAAAAAATCAATTACCTTTTGTTTTTTTTGAGATACATTTATATATCATTTTTTCTAGTACGTATGTTGCACGAGGATTACGCCTTTATTGGATCGGACAGGGTTTTTGTTACATATTGTAGACTAGCTTCTGCCCGCGACTTCATCCGCGTCAGTTTTGTTTCCCTGAACCTTCCCGTCGCATCAAATTGCCTGCCAATTTTCGTCCATTTTCGTTGCTGCTCCGCTCCTTTTAATCGTAGCGTGATGTTATATACCACATACCCTTCCTCAATAAATAGGCTACCCAACCCAAGAATATGTTTTCAATTCGGAACAGTAGTTTCGGAGCCTATTCAATACAAACAAACATTCAAATCTTTCCTCTTTATAGTCGAACAGGATAAAAAAAAAGTATCCTATGTCCGTCTCCTGGTTCTAAGCTACCTCCCCACCAATTTTTAGCCAAATCGGTTCAGCCGTTCTTGAGTTATAAATAGTGTAACTAACACAACTTTCTTTTATATATATAGATTTAAAAACATATTTTTTATTGCTTTTTCCAGTTTGTATCACATAAATTTCGTTAAACGAAAAAGTACCTACGACTAAGCTTTTCTAAATCCAAAAGAAATCAAATATTGCAAAATAAAGTATTTTCGTGTAATTTATTGTTCTCATAAAGTATAGAGTAAGTACATACAACTGATACAAGTATGTGAAATAACGTACAATACTTTACTATAAAATACGGGTGGCAACCCTAATCTGAACAGCTATCTAACATCACGATAGGACGCTTAGGAGCTAAGGAAACACAATAAAAAGTCAGAAATAATCCTCAGCGAAAACCAACTAATAACGCAGGCAGGCGATGCGATGCGACACGATGGAGTGGGTGATGTGAAAGAGCTAACTACTCAGCACTCTGGGAATTGTTTCCTATATAAGGTAGATACACCTTATATCTATCTATTCATACACGAAGTATTTTAAGAGGTACACTTGTAGGTGGTACAGAAGCTATAGAAACAAAAATACATTTTTTATCTAAGCGTTTTTGAATTTTCGCAATTATTATAATTTTAAAACTGCTTGAGACGTTTTGCATAAAACCTTTACTCCAAATTGTATGAATGGCCCGCCTGACGCTGCGAGGGCGGCGACCGGACGGCACGAGCATGGCCGCGGTGTCTCGGGCCGTAAAAAATAAGAAGGAGCCAGTATTACTTATGTGTGTCAAATAATTTATAAATATAAAATTTTGAAAAAATATCATTTAGAAAAAATTTTTTTTCGTTAAGTACTGTAGCTTCTTTACCACTTACAGGTGTACAGTCACAAGCACGAATATGTATACACTTACTAACTTTTAAAAGGGATTTTCTCCCTAATGAACTGATTGTAACTTTATTTTATTACGAACATAGTATTTTGGAACCCACACTATTACGAAATAGGCCTTATCTCAAAGTTGCAATCGTTATTTAAAGAGGAAATCGCTTTTGTATTTGGCTATGTGCATACTTACATATTATTACTCGTGACTGTCCCTCTTAAAATATTTCGTGTATGAATAGATACACCTTATATATCAAATAGTTTGCTGAACTGTATATTTTGAAGTGTGTAGTCGTTGGTTCAGCAGCCACAAGCACACTGCTAAGCATGAGGTACTGGGTTCCATTCCCGGGTTGGGCAGAGTATTATTGGGTTTTTACACATCTGCAATTTCTTTGTAGCAGGAAAAAAAAGCAACAAACAAAACCGAAAAAAACAGGGTACCGATATCCAAATGAGAGAAAAAAAAAAGGTCCGAGGGCCTTCGGCCTGCTTCGACCGACGACGAAAGAAACAAAGGAAATCATCATCACTCCCGATGGTATTATCATTTGCGGACGACCTTATCCTCATTACAGATGAGCTGGAAGAACTAAAACGAATCCAATACCACATTATTGCGGCTCAGAAGAAATGAACGAGTTGAGTCATGATTTGATTGACCAAGCTAGGAAAAAAGGAAACCAGGAAACTGCGGACGTAAGAAAATACATCAAATCTAAATCGGTAAAACCGTAACAAAACGCGTCAAGAACCACAGGATGTGCTACCTAGCACACGGTGAACTACACCACGCATGCATGCAGCAATGCAGTACAAGGCCAAATCTAAGAAAGTCGAGCGACCTACTTACAAATGGAACGACAACCTAAAACAAGACATGAAATACGAGTACTTCGACATGGGAATCAAGTTTTGGACGGACACAGCTGGAGATATAATCGTACCTTGTATGATATATGACTTAAAAGTATCAGCACTCACAAAGGAGAACCGATCAAGACCGAGAAGATAGGAACGAGTTATCATGAGAGACTCGATCAACAAACCGAGACAGAGAAAATGCATCAAATCTTAGACGGGACAACCATAACAAAACGCATCAAGAACCACAGGATGTGCTACCTGATAAACATTTTCAGACGCTCTGAACCACACCTGTTTCATGCAGCAATGCAGTACTGGCCCAAATCTAAAAAGGTCGGACGACCTATTTACTAATGGAATGACAACCTAAAACAGGACATGAAATACTTCGACAAGGATATCCAGTTTTGGAGGGACACGGCTGGAGACAGAAATAAAGTCAAGAAAGCGGCTAGTGATATCTACAAAAAACCAGAAATTGATATCAGCGAGAACTCAGAAAACGACCAAGAAAACAACAACACGGAACATAGCGAAGCCTCGACATAGAAAAGAGCTAAGCAAACGGTTAACTCCGCCAAAAGATGCATCGGTGAAGCTCGACCTGGATCAACATGCCGGCGACGACGTGAAAAGATGCCCTCCTATAGACAAATATCACCCTTCTCTCCACTAGTCCAATGCTTACTTACGGCTGCATAGTCGGTAGGCTCGTAATCCTTTCCTATCCAATGGGCACGTCCTCCCTACCATTACAGCGCCCCCTGGTCTACTTCTTGATATGCAATGGCCTATGTAGCACCATGAATCATGACACTTCAGGGGCTAGTGTAAATCTCGGGGTTCATTCGATTAATCAAGTCTGGTCAAACCACGCTGGGATCTGTGCAATTCATTTCAATTCATTCATTTCATTACTGCAATTTCTTTGTAGCAGTTTGGAGTCTGGATTTGTGGTTGATGGCAATAGGCTCGCCCCCTATTCCATGGGACTTAAACATAACTGGCGAAATGTGGGTGTAATGCCAAATTGTTTGGCCGACTGTATTTTGAAATAAATATTCGTCAATCTATTTATTTATTTATTTAACCATTTATGCAAACATATAAACAGACAAGTAGAAAGGAACAGAAAAATATGTATAGTGCGGTTCAAATAAGAATAGGAATGTCAATAACCTCTATCTGTCAAATTTCACTTGAAAAGTACGGTTTGCAAAAAAACGTATTTGCTTATCAATAATAGTAGTCTTACATCAAATTTTGATAAAAGAGTTTAATAGTAGTAAATCGTCTTAATATAATATTTAATTATTTAAAGTCATAATTCGTTTTTTAAAACCATACCATAGCCTTTTTTATTTTCATTGTTGGCGCAAAGGCCCAGTAGCCACGCCAAAAAGTGCATGTGCTTGTGGACTGATAATGTTTCTTTAATTGTGTTTCTTACATTGTTGTTATTTTTTGTGATTGTTGTTATTTGTTTTTGTTATTGATATATTCATTTTGCTCGAAAATGAGTAAACGAGGCTCTGTGTAGATAAATAGTTGCAGAGCGAGAAACAGCAAACATTAGAACTGATGCAACAGTGGAGGAAATATAAGTTTGACTAGTGAAACGTGCGGTACCATTTTGCAAACACTGCAAAATGCAAGAAAAGTCGCCAAGCGAGGTCATTTGGCTACGGGGATAAATTAATATTAATATTTTTCACTAAATCTTTGTTAATAAAATTTATTTTTAAAAAATCTTTTTTTGCTCACCCTACCTAACTGGTTAGAATTGACAGCTATGACGTCACAATATGGCGCAAAGTCGATCCTATTCTCATTTGAATCGCATAGTACAAAGGTAATGCTTATTTCTATTGAAATCTCTTCCAGCATACCTGCAATAGGAGAGAATATACAAAGAGATGTAGACAACAATCTAGTGGTCGCAAGCGCTGTTGCTGAGAATGAGGTCCTGGGGTCGATTCCTGTGTCGGGCAGTGTTATCTATTGTCCAGCCGTGGACGTCTTTCGGCTGAAAGATGATGATAAGCTACATATATACAATTACGAAAGGAGATGTTCCAAAATGTATGGAGCCCGGGCCAGGTCCTTGTACACTATACTTAAAAATAGGGAAATTCATTTAAAACAGTTCTCAACTGTCCAATTACTTTAAAATGGCTTGGTTTGCTGGTAAACACCAGAAATTACACTTGAAATTGCAACACACAACAAAAACCCGTCATGGCGGTAAGCTGTCATTTTGATTGATTAATGACGTTTGACATGTTTATTTCTGTGGAGGTTGAAGGTTGACTCCCGACTATTATATTAGCCATAGCCACTTTTGGCTTTGTGGTTGGAAATGTGGAATACTTAACAAAAGACGGTACCATATGAGCAGCTGTGAAAATGTAATTCGGACCAAGCAGAGACTACAATAGTATGGAACCAAGCGACGATGGCGATTGAGTGTCCTGTGTCCAAGGAACTTAAATCCAACCTGGAATGCGCACAGGCTGCCAATACGCGGTCCGAGCGAGATAGCTTCGCGAGAGCCCTCTGTCCCTTTCATTAGGGTGACCAAGCAATATGATGTAGGTAGATACGAATATAACAGGATAAAATATATTAACCAATAATTTGATTTAAAAACAAAAATGTTACGCTTTAAAGATGGATTAAAGTAAAACACAGTAAACATAAACGCAATGCAACGCATAAACTCTGCTGTCGAGTATTATTGTATAACCTGGAATATCTGGCGCACTGGGCAAATAACCATTTTGTTTAGTATTAATTGTCGTAAAAATCTAACAGACGTCGTTTTTAAGAAAAATGGTTGGGACACTTTTTATTGGTCAAATGCGTCAATTGAATTTACCCGTAAAAAATCTTATAATTTCGTTCATTATGGGCACCCTACTTCAATAGTCCGGGAGCCAGGTGCAAATTTGGTTAATTATTTCCTCTCGAGATATAATTCGTGAGACGACAGAATCATCTACTCATTTCCTCTCAGCTAAAATAAAATTTGTCAAATTGTAGCTAATCTAATAACTCAACGAAAAAATAATAATCAGCTGGTTACAACATAGTGTATTGTACGTCAGCTGGTGTCACGAACATAAAAAAAAATATTTTTATTTTTAGTGATTTCCTCTCAAAAAAAATATTTTTAACTAAAAATTTAAATACTAAGCTAATTGACTATTCAATTTTTTAAATATATCTAAAATGATTTGATTACATACTTATTCTTTTCAAAAATATTGATATGGAATATTTATTTCAACTCAACTCTCATATTGAAGCGCTATGTCGAATAATTAAAGATACGTCATTTCCTCCCAAATGAAAATTTGTGAGCTGATTGTTAATATACTGATGCGATAAATTAAAAAAAATCAGCTAACAATAAGTCGAGGGAAACCTAGTCAGCTGCTGCATTTAAATTGGCAGTAGATGCTTCTGCCTAACCCCTATGTAATAACTTTCAAAGTATCAGCTGACGGTTTTTCCACCAAGATACAGCCAGCTGACCTATATATTTATCCACCGTAACATATAAGCTATCATCAGGAAAATTTTTGATTGAGAGGAAATCACTGAAAATTAAAAAAAAAATTCATGTTCGAGACACCAGCTGACGTACAATACACCATGTTGTATTGTAACCAGCTGATTATTTTTTTTCGTTGAGATATTAGATTAGCTACAATTTGACAAATTTTTAGCTGAGAGGAAATGAGTGAATGTATTTTTTTTTTCTTCGTGTTTGGGAGGCTACAACCGCTCATCCCCCCAACCGAGCGCTAGCTGACGTTCACGAGGCTTTATAATTCTTTACTCTGATGCATTTTACTAACTACCGTTTAAGAGGAAATTGGTCATGAAAATCTGTTGCTGGCTCCCGGACTACAAGAAAGGGACACAGGGCTCTCGCAACGCTTTCTCTCTCGGACCGAATTTCTCTCTGGCCAAGTGATTGTCTGTAATAGAACTTAGTAACATATACATAAGGTTTATTTTTATAATGGTGTCAAATTGACAATGCACATTCCAGGGGTCGGGTATAAGTTCCTTGCCTGTGTCACTAGCACAGAGTACTTTTATGTCACTAAGGCCGAAATCTCTTGCAGTCTAAACATAAGCGCTACGAACTTTTGCGCATGTTCTCTCACTTCGCCTCATGTCACCTTTGGTTTCTAAAAATGTTACTGCGCAGCCTTCTTCGCGAAGTTCGGACTCGCCAAGATAAATCGGCCGTGCTGTACTCTTACCCTCTCTGTGAAGTCTCAAATGACTAACGTACCGGTGATTCTCTTGGATGAATGTAAATAAATAAAGACCCGCCCCGGTGCGTTGACAAATCTGGATTATTCAGAATGATTTTTTATTGCCTATTGGCTAATCATAAAAATAAAACCTAACCATAATCCATATAGCAGTATTTGAGGAGAACTTCGACAGAAGTAATGTAGTGATCTTTTGATTTCAACTATCTACATAGGTACAAAAGAGAGTAAAGGTAGACTTCAAATATATCATGTGTAGGTTCACAAATATATTACTAATGTAAACAAAGACATGTAGGTACCTACTAAATAAAACAGCAATTTATGTTTTATATCCATTAATTTACTAAGTTATTCATTTTATAAATCTTCTCTCACTGTCATCCAGAAATGAAGCTGGTGCTGCAATAGTCACCTGATACCGAGCCCTATCCAAAAACCAAACAATGGTCAGTGTGCGCACAGTAACCTACTGTTCGCTGTACAGAGATACAGCTGTAGTAATAACTAATTATTTTTCATGCCATCTTGTTCCTTGTCTCGCCATCAGTATGTATGTGTAATAAGTTCTCCCTGAATGATGGCAACACTTTATACAACTCCTACTTAATACGGGGTTCTGTTGGGATAAAGTCGCTTGCGATACTATTTCCAGGTGCTCAGATATTTCTACCTGAAATGACCCACGTTGTCTCACATGTTCTCCATAATAACATCGTTGTTTTATTTGATAAATGCCTGTAATAAATTCTTGTGATAATTTCATTCCGCTCAGGTCCTTCTGGTATTGAGTGCCTCCGTCTTCGGTTAAGAGAACAAAAGCATCATCAAAACTGCTGAGGAAGTACCTCCTTCACTAATTACTTCATCTTGTCGCTGCAGAATTCTTCATGCTCAAACCCAACATGAATAACATACTAGGCTACCATCCAGTATCTATAAAAATAATACTGTATTAACGAATGAAAATAATAACTATTAAATAAAATATCAATTATTTATTTATTCTGTGGACCCCTTGAGTGTCATCAAGTCAATGTCAACAACCTAATACTTATGTCTCGTGGTGAAATACTCTCAGAGATCAGGTGCCTTTCAGGGCCATCTGTAAAGGCGTGAGCATGCCTCATATGTAAAGAGCGTTGACACCATACACAAACATTTGTATCACAAGCATGCTGAAGCTCATACTCTTCATGAGGAGAAGACGTCTTCATATGATATGGCATTGAGTCAGCCGGAACAGGAACAGACATTTTGTACATTATATTCGCAAAACAGTTTGCACACATGGTACCATTTTCATCCACCTAAAAACGAATATTAATTCTGTAATTATTTTAAATTCAGTCCATATAAAAAACAGTCATTCTAAACAATTGAAGTTCTTACCTCATGGCGAAGGTTGTTTTCAATTATAGAAATGATATCAGGACCCATATTACCAATTGTATAGAGGCCATCTTCATTATAATAACAGAAGAACATAAAGCACAGGATACCATTGTCATATCACCTAAAACAAATAATAGTCGTAAGTATAATAATATTAGCTAGGTCCAATACTGATGTGCCTAGGTACGATCGTGGCCACAAATTGCAGTCCTAACTAGAGAAGGCCTAACGTTTATCTGTATGTAGGTAAGTCAAGCGAGTCGAATTATTTCTCTGAATTAGAACTGCACATAAGAACGCAATGATACTACTAAAACATCTTGGCACGTGGAAATTATGGTATGTGTACAATAGTAATTGAAAAGTAAATTGTTTACCTGACGAGGAAATGATGAATCAGTTGATTTTATATCGAAACAACGCAGTCCAAACCACATGAGAAAGTCGAAGTCCATAAAATACAAGCTGAGTGACTGACACTGTTATGACAGCTGACAGTTCTCTTTCTATGATCAACGGTCGATCTATGGTTTACTGTCATTGTTTTTAAGCACAGAGTAACTATATCGGTGAGACGCCATGTTGAAAATCCATAAAAATAATTGATAAATATCAATTCACTACCACCACAGTATACGTTAAATTGAATTATCTGTATTTTTACCGAATTCCACGGATTTTTCTCTTTTTTTTGAGTTACTGTACACAGACCTGGCCCATTTTGAAACATCTCCTTTAAAAACGCTTAGATAAAAAAATTATTTTTGCTTCTATAGCTTCCTTACCACCTACAGGTGTACCTCTTAAAATATTTCGTGTATGTATGAATAGATACACCTTATATAAGTATCTATTGTACGAACTTATACATGTACAGACGCCACCAGGTCAAGCTACCCGAAACTGTCAATTTTTCCCAATGAACCTTGAACCTAATGCTCTAGAAATAAAGTCGAAAATCTATCAAAGAAATCTGACAGATTGTAGTAGCTTGATGTGTTGGCGTCTGTACCCAACGCGCCATAATAGCAGATAGTGATAGAGGTAGTGTGGTGATAGTTTTATGTTTACATCGGTTTTATTTGTATGTATGTTTGGCTGTGAGGTATTTATGATATGGGTCTTTGTAGCCCGAAATAAATAGATTTGATATGATTTGATTTGATATTAAAGTGGTGGTGATAATGGCGCAAGCGTGCCCTGCTCTTTGCACGCTACAGGACTTGATGGACAGTTCAGTTTGCCGTGGACGCTACTGAAAGTGCTAAGTTTGTAGGAAAATTCTGGACTCTGGGCAAACAGTGACTCGTTGTGGATTCATTGGCTTCTCAATAGTCACGTGTGGGTTCTCTGAACCCCATATGTGGCAATTTTGTTTATTGACATAGCCACTGAGATGAAAATGAGCTTCATTTGAAAACACGATTTTCGGTAAAATTCTTCATCTTCTGCCAAACAATCTTCAGCCCATTAGGCGAAGCGAAAACGCATCGGATGGTCATGAGACTTCAGTTCTTGGACCAATTGAACTTTGTAAGCCTTCATACCGAGGTCTTTAAGCAAAATTCTTGTCAGAGAAGTGCAAGAAATGACGACTTGATATTGATGGATGTTCTTGCTCATTCTGTGCCACAGCAGCAATGTTTTCGGTTGAACGCACTGGACAAGAACGTACACGGGTTGTTTTGTCAAATAACGATCCATCTTCACGAACTCGCCTCACAAATTGACGCACAAACTGAACTCTAAAATTTCCCACGTACAGACGCCAGCAGGTCAAGCTACCCGAAACTGTCAATTTTTCCCAATGAACCTTGAACCTAATGCTCTAGAAATAAAGTCGAAAATCTATCAAAGAAATCTGACAGATTGTAGTAGCTTGATGTGCTGGCGTCTGTACATTTCTTACAGTTTGTGTTACTTTGGAAGTAAATTTTTAATATTTCCCCATTTTGTTCGAGCATATAGCATCAAACATAAAACTAACTTCCTGTAAAAAAATTAATGTCATTCTACCTTTCCAAGTTAAAGTAATCGGTACTTCAAATTTAAAACACTAGATGGCCTATTTAGATTCCTATCGGTACGCTAAGAAGAAGATGGACGCAATCCTTTTTCGCAGGATGGTATGTATGCGCTTCGGCAAGCATTCTTGATGCTCTGCAGTAACGTGGAAACCTCAACAAAGTCTCAAGGCATTACTATACTGAATTCTGAGGGCGTTGTATGCCCCTAGCGTATATCATAACCAAAAATTGAACGTGCACAAGAAATGGCAAAAATAATAGTTTAAAAAACTATAAAAACACGCTTCCGTAGAAAACCAAACTAAAAAGTAGAAAATAATGGTAAAACGTGTGGGGGGTGCTTTTTGAGGTATTTTAAATTGAAAATCCATACTTCCATACTAATATTATAAATGCAAAAGTAACTCTGTCTGTCTGTCTTGCTTTCCTGCTAAAACTACTGAACCGATTTAAATGAAATTTGGTACACGGATAGTTTAGAGCCTGAGAAAGGACATAGGCTACTTTTTATCCCGGTAATATGTTCCCGCGGGATAATTTCCGACCTCCACGCGGGCGAAGCCGCTGGCAAAAGCTAGTATAAAATAAATAATAGCTTGTAAAAAAGCGTGAGGTGCATGATCCTCACGCTTTTTTACAAGCTATTATTTATTTTATATTTTTTAGGGTGTTTCGAATTTTGTGACGTAGTTTTCAGCGAATTTTTTAATCAGCGTAGTTTTCGAAGACAGATTTTTTTTTCTTTTCTGGTAACCCTGGCAAGAATAATGGCACTTTATGAAATTATTGTATTGTCATCTGTCCTTGATAAGTATGCCAAATTTGAAGTTAATCCGAAATTTTAAGGGGGGTCAAAATCATGTTCAAATTTTCCGTTGCATAGGCACATACTAACATACGTTTGGAGCTAATAAAAGCGTGTTAAAAAGTCTTAAAAAAGACTATCTTTCACTTCTGTTGTACGACGTGCAAACCTGCAGACCAAAGTTTCATACGGGCAAAGGTTGTCGCATCTACATTTTTTTAATCTACGCCATCTTGACTAATTTCCGTCGCCAGTTAATCATTTGTTTTCTTTACATTGTAGTTTAGTACGTATTTGTCTCGCACACGAGAATGTGGAAACCTTTTAAATATAACATGCGACTACGTAAGTTACGATAACTTTCTTTTAAATCTTCGTGTGTTATTGTTTCGTTTGGTGCCGGACGTAACGAATAGCACCATACCATTTCTTTACGTGTCGTAAGAGGCGACTCAGGGACTTACTAGAGAATGGACAGCAGCGTTCTCTATGCATTTTACCACCATACTACGATCGCCAACCCGCCTGCCAAGCGTGGCGATTATGGCAAACTGCCTCAAATAGGCGGAGGCCTATGTCCAGCAGTGGACGTCTTTCGATTGAAATAATGAATGAAATGAATAATAACGATGTGTGCGATCTGTCTAGAATCTACAAAGGGTCAAATTAAATAATTTAGCGAGACTCCACTGGCAATGGCACGACGAACAATAAAATAATTTAAGTTCATGTTTTTTTTTGTGGAGTCATCAAACGTAATTTGTGTATTCACTTGAAAAATCAGTTTAAAAATTAAAAAAAAAAACACAGTTTTTCTGTGTGTTTTTCTCTACTCATACTTACATAGTAACAACCCTCACAGCGCTCGTCGGCCCCTAAAAAACATCAAATCTTTTTTTAATTTTATTTTATCGTGTTTAAAAATCAATACTTTCCCATTACGTCTGCAGAGTTTCGCTAGCTAATTTAATTTGAACTTTTATACTTGTTCTTTGTGTAATTATTTTCATCACCACTGCTCTAAAAACGGAGATGGAACAAATCATGAGAAAACTAGCATGTCATAGAACGACAAAATTCGAAGACATGTGACATCTACCAACCCGCACTGGGCCCGCGTGGAGGATTAAAGCCCACTCCCTCTCACAGAGAGGAGGCCTGTGTCCCAACAGTGGGAACATGTTGTGGAGTGATCTGAACGATACAATCTATTTACTAAACAAAACGATACCCCCTTGCACGCGTAGCATGACCACCGTAAAAATGGGTTTTTTCGACGGAAGAATAGACAAAATTACAGATTGTGGAAAGATTAAAGACAGAATTAAAGATTGTAGAAAGATTTGTACCGTTTTATGCCGGCGTTTTTTTTTTTTTTTCCAGGATGGGAAATCATCGAATGACTTCTCCCGCTCTGGGCGGAGCAGGAGGGCGTGTCAGACTTTTACTGACTAAAACCCACCCGTGTTCCATCAGTTGCCCATGTGCCAGGGTCACGGTATCTCTTTCGAACAATCACGCGACCCCGGCAGGCATCGGTCCTAGTAGACCCCTACACTGCTGCTGACATCTCTTTGAGGCGCGCGTGGAACACTACGCGCCGTCGACCCGAGCTTGGTCCTTACCGGGCGGCGAGCTACCCATTGCTCGCCACCCGCAAGCTCGCGCCTACGGTGGCCGGGAGTCCGCTATCGACTCCCGACTCCCGGGGCGTCTCCTCCTGCGGCGGCTAGGGACGTGAGGGCGCAGAGACTGCCACTCCCTCACGCGCCCCGCCTCCTCCTTCGCGAGCATTACTGCTTCGCAGAAGGAGGTGACGGCTTCCCATTCCCTCTCGCTGGCTCGCACCAGGGCCGGACGCGAGAGGTCGCCACCGCCGATCGCCTCCACGAGGACACGGCGGTGCTCCGCCCAGGCAGGGCACACCTCCACCGTATGCTCCACCGTGTCCTCCAGACGATCCTCGCAATGGAAACACCCGGACTGAACAGGAACCCACCGAAGCACCCATGCCCGGTGAGAACCTGCGTCAGGCGGAAGGTGAGGACGCCGTGACGCCTCTCTATCCACTCCTCAAAGAGGGGACTTACCGCCGCAATTGTGGCGTGCCCAGCACTGGGTTGCGACAATCGTACCCGCCATGTCGCCATGAGATCACACCGGAGCTCTGTCCGCCGAGCCGCGATTTGTCACGGCAGCGGAGTTTCGCCCCGGCGTTTCGCCTCCTCGCGCCACTCCCACATGTGGGCGAGGACTTTTGCCTCCAGATCCCATGGCGGCACTCCGGCAAGGAGGCTCGCCGCCTCGCAGGAGACCGTGCGGTATCCCCGGATTAACCGGATGGCCATGACCCTCTGGGCCGCACTCAACCGGCGCACTGGACGCAGCCTCAATGAGGGTGCCCACACCGGTGCCCCGTAGAGGGCCATGGACCGCACGACCCCCGTGTAGAGCCTCCGGCAGGAGGCGTTTGGACCCCCCAGATTGGGCAGGAGCCGCTTTAAGGCAGCCCCAGCCCGCTCCAGTCTGGGAGCCAAACGTCGGAAGTGCTCGACAAAGTTCCACCGGCTGTCGAGGACAAGTCCCAGGTACTTCATCGTCGACTCGACGCCGATGTGAACCACCCACCGTGAGTTGGGAATCCGCAGGTGGCGCGTTCCGAGGACCATAAAAACCCATGGCCTCGGACTTGTGCAATGCCACCTCGAGTCCCAATTGCCGGATCCTATCGACGATTGTCGCAACCCCGCGTGTCATCAGTTCGGCCGCCGCCTCGTGCGACCTCCCCTGCGCCAGGACCAGCGTGTCATCAGCGTAGCAACTACGCTGACGCCGCTAGGGAGGTCGGCGCGCAGCACCCAGTCGTAACCGATGTCCCACAGATGCGGCCCCAAGACCGATCCCTGTGGGACACCGCACGACATCTCTCGCCGGTTCCAGTCTCCCTGGTGACCGGGGTAGATGACGGCTCTATCCGTCAACTAAGCCTCGACCACGCGACGGAGGTAGGTCGGCATCCGGTGCTACCGGAGTGCCTCCCTAATGCAACTCCAGGGCAGGGTATTAAAGGCGTTGGCGATGTCTAGAGACACCGCCAAGACGACCCCACCCCGGGTCACTGCATCCCCCGTCGTGAGGGCTCGCACGCGCATGATGGCGTCCACCGTAGAGCGTCCCTTGCGGAAACCGAACTGGCTGTCCGCCAAATCCGGCCCCTCCCGCACCAGCCACCCAACGAGGCGGTCTGCAATTACTCTTTCAAAGAGCTTGCCCACCTCGTCGAGCAGCACGATGGGCCGGTAAGCGGACGGAGAGTCCGCTGGGCGCCCAGGCTTCTTAATGAGGACCAGTTTCCCCGTCTTCCAATGAAGTGGGCACTGGCCCCTCTCCAAACATGCGCTTAGGAGCCCCCTGAGTCGATGCCCGAGAGCCTCTAAGCCCAGGACCCAGGCTTTGCCAGGCAAGCCGTCGGGTCCTGGGGCGGTATTCTTGGCATTAAGCCTTCGTACCGCCACTCTCAACTCTACCCCGGTCACCTCTGGAGCGTTGTCGTCGTCATCGGTGGTGTGATCTGCAGCGTCGGGCACCGCAGGAGGCGGAGCGATGGGCGGGGGACTATGTTTCCCTCGCGAAGGGAACAGAGCGCTCACCACGCCCTCCACGAGTTCGGGCCGGAGACTCTGAGTCAGCGGAGGAGCCCATGGGCGGAGTTTCTCCCGGACGGCCTTGTAGGGCCGTCCCCATGGGTCCCTGTTCAGAGTCTCCAGTGACTCCTTGCGGGCCAACAATCCTCTGGCCCGCAGGATCTTCTCTTGGAGGGCGGTCTTCGCCGCTCTGTACCCCTCATATACGTCACAAATCTTGGACATGGCCTCCCGGAACCACTCGGCCTCGTCGTTGGTGTCAACAGGCCTGTCCGGTGGTGACACCCAGGCCTGCACGATCGAGGCTTCCAGGAGAAGCTCCCGGTCCAGCTTCTTCAGCGCCCACCGCGGACCACACGGGGCCTGTCGGACCGGCGCGGTCGAGGTCTGGGCGGAGACGTCAAACCGGATGTACCGGTGGTCGGAATACGTCTCCACCCCCTCCATTACACGCCAGTCAATGACCTGCGGCGACAGAGCGGGGCTGGCGAACGAAATGTCCACCACTGAATCGCCCCGCATCCGTACGCACGTAGGGACAGAACCCCGGTTAAGGACGACTAGGCCTCTCTCCAGAGCCCAGTCCTCCACCATCCTGCCCCATGTGTCCGTATACCGGGAACCCCAAGCCAAATTCTTGGCGTTGAAGTCCCCGAGTACGAGCACTGGGAGGGGACGGAACCCGACGACGACAACTTTCAACTCCGCAAGGGAGTTGTGGAACTCGGCGAGAGTTCGGCTCGGGGAGAAGTATACTCTTACCACGACAATCTCCCCGAACCGTGCTGCTACGTAACCCCGTCCCCTCTTGACAGCCTCGAGGGTCGGGGTTCCGGCGGCGGCCGACGAAATGAGGGTCACTGAGCCACTCAGGTCCTCCACCCAGTCATCCCTGGGCGGGACAAAGTACGGCTCAGCGACCACGGCGATGTTAATCGACCACTGCACCATGCTCTGGAGCAAAAGATCCTGAGCAGAGGCGCAGTGGTTGATGTTCGCCTGGAGGAGGCGTAATGGAGCAGCCATTACTGACAGTCCATATCAGCCCCCTTCCGAGCCCCCTGTGAGGGCCCTGCCGTGGCGGTGCTGGCCACGACAGCAGTGGTCGAAGCGGCAGCGGCGACAGCGGTGACGGCGGTGGCGGAGGGCTTACCCTTGCCTCTGGCCTTGGCGGCTGCAGCGCAGACCTTACTCCCAGCCCGGTGCCAGCCAATTTTAGGCCGCTGACGACCCGTGACGACTGACAAATATCAATGTGTGATAGCCGGGACGAACAGTTTAACGTACTATCCGAGGCTCGGAGGGGTCTCAGTATGTACAGATGGTCACCCATTTACAGATAAACCCCGGCAACCATTGGGATTGAACAGTGCTGTTATAAAAACAAAAAAAACAATATTTTTGTACCAACCGAGAGTTGTCCAATGGTACCCGTCAAGGGTTGTGAAGAGAGATCAGGATAGCGGATTTGTTCGAAAGAGTTACCGTGGCCATAGGCAACTGAAGGATGCACGGACAAAATCTAGTTCTATATAATACATATCACTTGAATAGCTAAACTTTTGGCGAGATATTTTTAAATTTGTACTCGCAACAAGTGGGTAGTCTTTACCTAATAAAAGTACTTCTCGTTTGTTAATTCGTTTTATTTTTGTTTATCAAATACATAAATAGAAACGAGCAATTAAAATGATAACAGTTACCATGTAACTATCAACCTATAATTGAAGGTTATCTATTTGATTAATATGTATTCAAAATTAATATGTATGTAACTGATTGCCACCTGCGCTAAGATAGGTGATTTCTGGGTGGTTTAAAAAAAATAACCACGAAGGCTAAGGCGAGGCGAGGCCTATCCGAGTCGGGGTACTCTGAGTCGGGGTATTAACCATGGATGGGATTTCGTCCACGCGTGACTGAAATGGTACTAGATTTTGTCCGTGCATTTTCTTTGAAAATATCAAAACAAAAAGCTAGTCTATTTGAGTCAATTTTTTTACTGAGATAGACTAGGTATTGTCGAGTAATATTCAGAAACAAAAGCTCACTGATTAGAGTCTGACTCGTGACTAAAATAGTATAGCCTTTGTAAATTTGCGAGCGGGAGACGTCATTTGATGATTTCCAATCCAGAAAAAGAAAAGGGTACCCTTGCATAGTGCGTAGGTATAGGGTAACTGTTGGTTGGAGCCTCATTTAATTGAAGTCGTCTAACGAGTCTCTGACCGAGCGGCCTTCATACGCCTTACAAAGGTCCGGATCTCAGGGTCCTGAGTTATTCAAATCAAATCAAATATTTCTTTCAAAGTCAAAGTATCTTTAGTGTGGGCATATGTAAGTTACAGGTCTTAACGATCGCGGCAATCGCGGTCTTTGCGTTAAACATGGTATAACATTATACAAAAAATATGGCACAAACATGTTCAGCTGGGATAAAAAAAAGCATGTAAATTATAAAGTTAAGTGAAGAAGACATCAACCATCAACAATTTTTATCGAAAAATTCTTTTAAAAAAACACATATTTCATTCATTAGTCCTCGTCGTAGTTTCGGCATGGCAGCCAAGACCAATTAGGCTTCGGCGCTGGAGATATTATAGTGCACAAATGACCACAGACACGGGTGCACTCACTTTCATAATTCGGTGAGAACATTGTGAAGGCCGCAGGAATCCGCGGGACGCGGGAAGCACAAAACCGGTTGAAGTGACGGAGCTTGGGGGAGGCCTATGTCCAGCAGTGGACGTCTTTCGACTGAAATGACGTTGATGGGCGTTGGAGGCCGCAAAAAAAAATGAGTGCTAAAAAATTTAGAACAAAAAAATAAAACAAGAGCACATAACTTATTCCAGGGGAAATCCTAAATCTTTCCATATCCCGCTAGGATATCATTGAAACTTCTCAGGGTGTACGTCCACCCCTAACAAACGTCACGTAAGGCCGCAATACTGTCAAGGGTGTGACGGTACATGAAAATATATGATAAGTTAAAGGAACCTACGAAGACCTACAAGCCTAACAGTCCCTACGACCCTAAGCCCTATAAGCCCTACAGCCCTAACCTACCATATACCTAGTGTGTGATAAATAAATATATAAATAAGTTCAGGATGTCTGCACCATGCGACCTAAGGTTACAGACGGATAGTAGACAGGAATACCAGGTTCGGGAAGGGTACACTCACTGCCAGTCCCGCAGACTCACGAGACTGATCAGAGATGGCTAAAGGTGTCTTGGCCACAGTGAGGGGTAATGAGACAAGAATATAAAATTCAAATCTGATTTATTTACAAAATGTTCTGCTTATATACTACTTATTTCTTAACACACACTATTATACAAAGTCTATGTGTCCTATGCGTGTAAGATGCAACCAAATCATTCTTTTAACTGGGCCGCGCGTCAGCCAGGCCGAGTGCTGAGTCAATGTCCAAAGGTAACATTGAACATTCTGGCGACTCTCAGGAACGGGACTCCAGTTGGTACAGCTCGATGGTCTCGTAAGGTCTGGCCTGGCCTTGTTCAGTTTCGATTTGTTGTGACTGGGTGGGCCCGCTGTGTGGTATGCTGTACCGCTGTTGTGTTGGTTGCGTGTGTGGTGTGCAGATCGTTGGTTGCTGCACAGGTGGCGCAGTTTTCCTTCTTGCTGCAATGGTGGCTCGAAGTTTATTGAATACCTGTGGACCGAAATAAATTAGAACACATGCTAAACTTATAATAACAAGTGAAGTACTGATGCTAGTGATGTATGTATGAGACTCTAATTGTTTCCAAATCGTGTTATCTAGCTGAGTTTGTAAATTTATTTCGGATGTGGCTAAATGGTCGAAAACTCCTTTTGACTTGTCTATAACTAATTCTTCTTTGGATATATCTTTTATATTTGATGGTAGGATCTGCGTATTAAGGGAGAAGTTCGTTGTTTTAAAATAAGAAGCTAGTACTGTTATAGTTGTTGTTCTTCTTGCAGCAAGTATGTTGTTAAGTGTTTTAATGATACAATTCTCGGAGATATGTAGAACTCCGACATCTTGAATCGTAATTTCTTTTCTTTGACCGTCACACACAATTGATATGGCAACCGGTTTTGTTGTAATGAAGAGCCAAGTATTTTGCATGTATAATTGCTTCCATACAACATCAGTCGATATTTTGTAGGTCTTTGACGTGCATTGAGTATGGGTGTAGTTCTCTGTTCTAAAGAGTTGTTCAACTATGCAATTTTTATTTAATTGCATGTTCTTGACAGCTACAGGATAGCAGACAAACTCTGTATTACTATGAAGACAGTCTTTAAATTCTTCTTGATTTAGTTCAAAGTAACGCTCGTTGTTGTAATCGAAACCCATGAATGACTGCTGAATAGTTACGCACTCGTATGATCCATCTGTTTTTCTCTCTGGAATTGGCGTTACGTGTATCAGAGTGTATTTTGTTATATCGTGTATTGGGAAGTAAGCGTACACTCTTATGTGCGTAGTATTTACATTCATCTCAGTATGTATTATTTGACTCTGAATAATTTTTAGTTTTGATGGTAGTTTTTGATTAGCCGTTTTTATTATGTTGCTGATGTGTTTTGGTGTTAGTATACTGTATATAGTTGCTTTTTGTGAATAAATTTCCAGTAATCCTTTATAGTAGTCCATAATTTCATTTATAAAATTGTTTGCTAACTCGTAGGTTTGCATTACTTGTATCTTGATGTGATTTTTGTCAATCGATTTATACCAAACATTGTGGGTATTCATGAACGATATTGCTTCATTTAGTTTTGCTTGGAATTTCTCTAACTTTTTCTGGATTTGTTCTTCAGTTTGGTTTACACCTGCGATGGTAGATATCATTATCTTTGTTTGATGATTAGCAGCGTCTATAAGCTTCTGCTGATTGTTATTTAATGTATCTATGTCCCTGTATACTTCATCATTAACTCCGAACACCGATGTTAAAAGTTGTCCCAAAAAACCTCGTTTCTTCCTATTTTTCTTTATCTCTGTTAGGTATTCCTTTGTTGTCTCAAATTTCGTTTTTTCTTCGTTTAAATGGTGATAAAATTCGTTGCAATGCGTTTCATCTATGATGTATTGAGTGTCCTTGCAAAGTTGTTGAAATTGTGTTGTTATTTTTTCGATCTTTTTCTGGTCTAGTTCCAAGCTTCCTCTCTCGTAATCCGTTTCTATTCTGAACGTTCCTCGATTAATGGTTGTGGTTCCTATGTCTTCTACATATAGTCCTGGTTTTAAACTTTTTAATGTGTATGTGGGCGTAGTCGACACGGTGCCAATTAATAGAATAATTATTGTATGTACTAGTAAACCCTTAATCCAGCTTTTCGGTGATCGTATACCTTTTTTGTTTATTGTGGTTGTTGATATGTTACATTGCGTAGACGTTTGCCTATCTGTACTCGTTGTTCCAATTTCTTTGTTTTCGTTCACAGGTAGCGGGATCAACGTGTGAATTGACCTTTTAAGACAAGCGCCTGTTGATTTTTTAAGAGTTACTACTCTAACTACACCATCTTCTCCTGGGTGAACTTCCGTGATTTTTGCTAATGGCCATTTGCTTGGATTTATATTGTCTTCTTTTATTAGTACTAAAGTTCCAATTTTAGCATTTTCATGTGCTTGTTTCCATTTGTATCTTTGCTGAAGTTGATGTAGATAATCTTTTGTCCAACTGTTCCAAAAATCTTTCTTCATCTTTTGAATCTGTTTCCATCTGTTTACTAGGTCAGTATTAATGTTTTCGATCGGATCTGGTATTCCTACTGCTTCTCGTCCAATAAGAAAATGGCTTGGAGTTAATATTGTGTTGTCATTAATATTTTCGGTTTGCGCACACAATGGTCTTGAATTCAAGCATGCTTCAATTTGGTGGAGAAAGGTTGTCATTTCCTCGTATGTCAGTGTCGAATCCCCGATTACTCGACGTAAATGATGTTTCACTGACTTTACGCCAGCTTCCCAGATGCCCCCAAAATGTGGTGATGATGGAGGAATAAAATGCCACTGTGTTCCTATATTTGTTACTGCATGTTGAAATTGCGGCGATTGCGTGATTTGTAATATTTCTTGATGTAAGAAATTGGCTGCTCCAACGAAGTTTGTTGCATTGTCACTGTACATGTGTGATACGTGACCTCTTCGTGCCATGAATCTGCGTAGCGCCGCGATAAATGTTTCTGTTGTTAAATCTCCCACCAATTCTAGGTGTATTGCTTTTGTTGCTAAACATACAAAAACAGCAATGTATGATTTATAAGACTTGTGGCCTCTCCCTTTCATAGTTCTTGTTTGTATTGGTCCCGCATAATCCACTCCAGTATAACTGAATGGGTAGGATTGCGTTACTCGTGCTTTTGGTAGTATTCCCATTTTCTGGGAGTTTGTGTCTGCTTTGTATCGCATGCACCTCATACATTTGTTAATTAAGCTCTTCACTTTCCTTTTCCCGCTAATGATCCAGTATGTTTGTCGTAAATAAGCCAAAGTTAATTTGTTGCCACCATGCAACGTTTTTAAATGTGCGTCTTGTATAATTAATGACGTTACATGCTGGTAATATGGTATAAGTATAGGATGTTTTTGATTGTACGGCAAATCAGAGTTTTGTAATCTGCCTCCAACTCTTAGTAGTCCATCCTTGTCTATAAATGGATCTAAAGTGGATAATGATTTATTTTTCTTCAAGGGTTGTCCACTTTGTATGGTTTTTAATTCATCTTTGAATTCCTGCTGTTGTATTTTCAGAAGTATTCGTTTTGTTGTTACGTTTAGTTCATTACAAGTGATTGGTTTATTTGTTGTTTGTTTGTTTGCAAATCTGTAGCAGTAAGACAACACCCTTAACATTTTATCTAAACTGGAAAATCTATTCCAGAGATCACTCTTCTCAATCTCAGCTGTAGTTGTGTGACACAATTTGATTTCTTGGTTCGGCTGCGGCATATGTTTCGTGATAGGGATCTGATTGGTTTTTAACCAATGTGGACCGTTCCACCATAAGGAATAGTTAACCATTTTTTCCGGCTCAAGACCTCTTGAAATGATATCAGCCGGGTTATCGGCAGAAATAACATGGTTCCATTCTGCGTTTGGTAAGAGTTGTTTAATTTGTGACACCCTATTGGCTACGAACGTTTGCCACCGTTCAGGCTCGCCTCTTATCCAGCCTAAGGTGATCATAGAATCCGTCCAACAAGATATCGTAATATTCTTGCAGTTAAGCGCTTCCTTTACTTTTTCCATTAACCCAGCTAGTAGTAGTGCAGCGCACAACTCAAGTCGAGGTAGAGTAGTTTTCTGTTTCTTTGGCGCCACTTTCGATTTTGCTTGTAATAATGTAATGTAGTAGATGTTATTTATTTTTACACGGCTATATACCACCGCTCCGTACGCTTTTTCGGAAGCGTCGCTGAAACCATATAGCTCGATCTCTGTGCTGTCTGTTATGTAACACCATCGTGGTACTTTAATTTCTTCTATACTTTTAAGATGTTTTTGTAATTCAACCCATTTTTTCTGGAGTATGTCATCAACAGGTTGGTCCCATCCAATGTCGTTCGTCCAGAGTTCTTGTATGAGCAGCTTCATTTTAATTATAATTGGTGCTAACCAGCCCAGGGGATCGAATATTTTCGCAACTTCCGACATAATAAATCTTTTCGTTGGATTTTTATTTTCCGATATAGTTATTTGGAAATAAAAACTGTCTTCCCGTGGTGACCATATTATGCCCAATGATTTCCTGGACTCGTCTAACGGTAGTTTGAGCAGTTGATCGTCTTTGTCTTCTACTGGTATATTTTCCAGTAGCTCCGAACTATTTGACGACCATTTTCGAAGTTTAAAACCGCCCTTGTTTAACATTGATATTAATTGGCGCTGTAATTCTTTTGCTGCACTTTTCTGGGAATCTCCGGATAGAATATCATCCACGTAGAAATCTTGTAATGTAGCTTTACTCGCGATTGGGTAATTGTTTTGTTCGTCTATCGCAAGTTGTTGCAATGTTCGTACCGCAAGATAGGGGGCACTAGTTGTACCGTAAGTTACCGTTTTAAGTTCATATTCACTAATTGCGTGTTTGGGTGAAAATCTCCATAGTATCCTTTGATGTGCGTAGTCTAATTCATTAATTTTTATAAAACGGTACATTTTCATAATATCTGCCATAAAGGCAAACTTATGTTTTCGCCACCGTAGAAGTATAGTGGATAAGTCTTGTTGTAATCGTGGTCCTTTATACATATTGTCATTAAGACTCATTTTTGTGCTGCTTTTACTGCTCGCATCAAAAACTACGCGTAATTTTGTAGTCAGCGAATCTTCCTTAATTACTGCCTGATGTGGTATGTAGTTTTTTCCCGAGTTGTAGTTCGTTGTATCTACTTTTCTCATATGACCCATATGTAAGTATTCATTCATGAAGTCAATGTATTGTTGTCGTAAATTTTCATTTTTTGCGAACTGTCGTTCTAGTTGTAGTAGTCGTGCAGCGGCTTTTCTGCGTGATTCACCGTTTAAGTTTAAGTTCAAGTTTGAATCCTTAAAGGAAGTCGTACCGTATAGGTTCCGTCTGGGTTTCTTATTGTTGTTTCTTTATAGTAGTTTTCACAGGTCTGGTCGTCTTGTGTAAGTTTGTAGTTTTGTGGTATTTCTTCTAGTTCCCAAAATTTGGTAAGTTGTCGTACATCTTCGGTGCAAGCCACCATACTCAGTATTTTTACTCCATTCTTCGTTTCATTGGGATAAAATCCGGATAAAATCCACCCTAACTCTGTGTTCTGAGCGATAATTCCGTCCCTTAGTCTTTCGAAACCCTGTAGTAATATTCTGCTATATTCTTGGGCACCTAATATTATGTCAATTGGGCCCTTTTTATAATAAGTTGGGTCTGCTATAAGTGCGTTATCCAAAATTTTTTCTTGTAATTGTTGTAACTCATTCCTTGGTAATGAACTTGTTAGTTTTGGTAGAACTATTAGCGTTACTGGCAGTTTGTAATCGCTAGAGTGTCTTGGTTGTAGAGTAATGTTGATTGTGTAGTTTGACGTTTTTGGTTTTTCATCTCCGATACCTTTTATTTCGACTTGGATTTTTTGTCGTGGGTAAGACAACAATTGTGCTACTTCTTCAGTGCAAAATGACGCTTCTGATCCCTGATCGCATAATACTCTCAGCAACTGTGGCATCCCATCAAACGAGGTAGTTCTTACTATGGCAGTAGCTAGTAAAGTTGTATTTTTAGCGTCAGTGTTAGTAGCAGATAAGTTCGATGTCGCTATATTTTGTGTCTTCTCTGTACCTGTATTTTTTGGTATATATTTTTTAGCGTTGTCATTGTTTTGAAACGGCCTAGATTGATGCAATAATGCGTTGTGTCCCTTATGTTGACAAATTTCACATTGTTTATAAACTGCACTGACACATTGTTTCTGGTCATCGTGATTTAAGCAACGTTTGCACATTCTTTTTTGCACGACGGCCTTGTATCGATCGTTGACGCATAACGCCTTGAAACTAGGGCAGTGATGAATAATATGATCATTCTTTTGACAAAACCAACAACGTTTATATTTTTCTGTTGTTTGTTTATCCCGTGACATTTGTCTGTTAGTATATGATGTAGATCCGTCAAAAGATTTAAGGCAATTGAAACGGTTTTCCATGAATTTCATCATCTCGTCAAAGGATTGTATTTTATTTCGGTTTTGCAGTTGATCTTCATACTTCGTATTTGTTTCTTCATCCCATTTTCTACTGACTATTCTTATCAATAGAGGGCCCCAAGACGATGTGTCTAAGCGTTGATTTTTTAGTGCCTCAAGACATTCATTTATAGTGTCATGCATATCTCGTAATTGTGCTGCATTTGGTCGTTGCATTTTAGGTAAATCTATTAATTTGTCAATAAACTTAGTAGCAATCATGCGCTCGTCTTCATATCTCTGCGTCAGCAACTTCCAAGCAGTTTCATAATTTATTTCGCTTATGGTTAAATGACGTATTAATCTTGCTGCGTCGCCTTTTACGTGTGTTTTTAGGTACTGCATTTTTTCTGTTGAAGAAATTGATTTGTCTTCGTGTATTATTTTTCTGAATAAGTCTTGGAATGTATTCCAAGAGTCATAGTCCCCCGTGAATATGGGAATACTTATTCGTGGAAGTTTCCCTGAGGATTTAGTCGTAATCACTTTTTCGTCTGAGATTTGAAAGATTCTTTCTTCCAATAACTCCGTAGTGATATCGTAATCTTTCTGAGTGTTTTCGAAACAATTGTCTCTGAAGTAGCTGTTGTCCAGTGTACTTTCGGCCATTAGTAGTCCGATGTGAGTTTCTTCGATTTCTAGCCATTGTTTTTGTAAAGTTTGTAGTAGTGTTTGTAAATGCCATATAGGCTTGTTTTGTATAACGGATTCCTTAGCCTGAGTTATTTTCTTAGCTATCTGCGACATTCGGAATAGCTGTATAAACAGTTTTGGGCTACTGACTCCGTCCTTATCTTCATCTTCGTCTAATAATCGTGGTTCATAGACACTTTGCACATGTTGTAGCCTTTCTTCGCACTCTTGAAGGTACTTTATCCCTTCGTCGTAACATTTTTTAATGTTGCCAAAGTAATTTGTAGTAATATATTTATGAGTTGATAACACCTCCTGTTCCTGTAGTCTTAAGTGGTTTCCTTGAACTCGCTGAAAAACTTGGTCTAAGGTTTTCTTTCTTTCGTTGATGTATTTTTCTGTTTTTCTTGTGGGCGAGTCCTTTTTTATGTTTGTCAATACCCTTTTGATCTCGTTGTAATCCGCTTCCTGGCTCCTGATTAATTCGTTAACTTCCTGTATCTCCATAGTGCTCTTCTTTCTTCTTCCCTGATGCCCTACCCTACTCTAATAGTTAAGTCAGTACTAGTGGTATCTGCGCTCTTGTTATATCCGTGCGACTTCTCAATCAGCTGGTGAGACCCGCTTGTGGGAGGCCAGTGACCGATCCGCAACGAGAGGCTTTCCGACAGAATACCCTAGTACAATGTACTTCAGATTACTGAAAACTGATGCTTTGTTGAGTACACCAGCCTTCAGTTCTCCGAAGTGTCAGTCTGTCAACGTATATCCCTACAGTGGGCAAGGGGACCGCGTGATTCAAATGCTCGAAGGACCAAAATGTACGTCCACCCTTAACAAACGTCACGTAAGGCCGCAATACTGTCAAGGGTGTGACGGTACATGAAAATATATGATAAGTTAAAGGAACCTACGAAGACCTACAAGCCTAACAGTCCCTACGACCCTAAGCCCTATAAGCCCTACAGCCCTAACCTACCATATACCTAGTGTGTGATAAATAAATATATAAATAAGTTCAGGATGTCTGCACCATGCGACCTAAGGTTACAGACGGATAGTAGACAGGAATACCAGGTTCGGGAAGGGTACACTCACTGCCAGTCCCGCAGACTCACGAGACTGATCAGAGATGGCTAAAGGTGTCTTGGCCACAGTGAGGGGTAATGAGACAAGAATATAAAATTCAAATCTGATTTATTTACAAAATGTTCTGCTTATATACTACTTATTTCTTAACACACACTATTATACAAAGTCTATGTGTCCTATGCGTGTAAGATGCAACCAAATCATTCTTTTAACTGGGCCGCGCGTCAGCCAGGCCGAGTGCTGAGTCAATGTCCAAAGGTAACATTGAACACAGGGCGAGCCGTATGCACAGTGCCTACCGCTCATCCTGATTGTGCAGTGCAGCATATACACCGTGACATTTTAGCCGTCTTACAAAGGTTGTCCACTCAATGTATCCGACATAATATACCTCTAGGCGTGATTAAAAATTGTTACCATTAATTCAGATAATAGGTACTGAGAAAAATAAATAATGCAATAGAATTATGAAACATCCTGTTAATTATGTTTACATGTCAGACGGTAGAGAACATACCTACCCAGCGCACGAGTCGACTAGATAATTCCATCTCCATTTTCCATGAGACAAAATATCAATTTTAAACTACGTCATGTGTCATCATAATGAATAATATTTTATTTTTTTTGTCATCAAATTTTCATTGTTTTACTTATGGATGTGACCGCGTCAGAGGGCCTACACTCTAACTCCCTCAACGAAGATACCGGCCCATCCAATAGTCCGAAACTTTGAAGTGAATCCTAAAACCGGTTATTTAATTCTTTTGAACGAGCAAAAATACATCGATAGTAGAATAACTGTGGAACCATCTCCCCGAACTTATAAACTAAAATCCACGAAACTCGTAACTTCAGCCGAAACTACAAACTTTGTGCCTTAACACAAAATCCGGAGTTGCCCCCTCCCTTAGGGAGTAGACTCTCAAATGGGCTGGTAGCACCATACTCAAGTTTCAAGTCAGTGGAAGTGTAGACGCGTGGAATGGGGAGGAGTCGAGCAGTACTAATCTTCCGGACTCTCATCTCATCGGTAATTTCCTGCATGTCTTAGCTCGTCTCCAGGCACCCCCACCTTTTTTTTTGGATGAGAAATCATCAAATGACTTCTCCCGCTCTGCGTGGAGCGGGAGGGCGTGTCAGACTTTTACTGACTAAAACCTACCCCTGTTCCTTCAGTTGCCCATGTGCCAGGGCCACGGTGTCTCTTTCAAATAATCTCGTGACCTTGGCAGGGGCATCTCTACTTCAGAGCTAACGCCCTCACTCGTCAAGACTTTTGACTTACTTTTCAACTAAAAACATTTTCTTATTTTCCAGTAATATTTCTACTACTTATACAAATGAGATACATTATAGCGAAGGCAATAGAAAATCCGCATTCATGCAACGATTCTCCAGAAACCGACCCTCGATTGAAGAGAAGCGACGAAAAAGAAATCCCTTTTGATTCAGAAGACACTACGGGAACAGATCTGGATGACGTCGCTACTAGAAAACCATTTTCCAAACCAAACAATGATGATAACAATGATCACAATGCCACTGACAATGATAATGAATTCGAATCGAATTCTAATATTCTACCACAGAAATTACCTCTTGTCAATGAGGTTACGAAGTTACCAGCCAATGTTGAGGGAAGATATATTACAGATAGACTAACAACAATTAAGGACACACCAATAGAACAGCCTATTTACTACAAAGCTATTGATCCAAAATATCTTATAATTTCTGGACTGTCATTGCCTAAGTTCACCAAAAATAAAACTAACGTTAGTAATTCTGATGGCTCAGTTAATAATGAATTAAACGAAACAAAAACAACACCACTAGATTACTTGAATGTCACCAAAGCAACAAACGTTTCAAATACAGATCGAGCCAATGACAAGGTTAGAGAAGAAGTAGTCATAAGCGATGCAAAGACAGACGTATCGAATATACGTGAACTAAGAGAACAACTGCTTGACCATCTGTTGGATTATTTCTTAAATATTATCAAAGAAGAAAACTTTATCCGTAATGATACAAGAAAGAAAAACGGCAAAGATAGAATGAAAGTAGAAGAGAAATTAAGAAATTATTATGATCCTCATCATTTGGATATATTTTTTGATGATGATGATGTTGATGAAGATGATTATTATGACACGAACCTAGATCCTTCCGACTACCGCAAAAGTAATGACAGTGAAGAAGATATACTAGATAACGTTATAATAAATAATGAAGTTAACAAAGAAAATATCACTGATATTACTCCTCTTACACTGGAACATGACGCAGATAAAAATACGGTTGAAGCAGATACATTTCTTGAAGATTTACAAAAAGAGGCGTTGAATTTAGAAGAAAACCTAAATAATACTAGTCCTGATGGTGAATCTCTTAACGTCAACTTATCAAAACAGTCACCTGTTACTTCTAAATATGTCAATTTGATTAAAAAAGAAAATGATTTCAGTAACGCCATGTTAAACGCAACTGAAAAACCTGAAGAAGTTATTGATAGTAATGTCAATATTATTACAACTACAGAAAGATATATTTCAAATCCAGCTTTAAATGAAAAACTGGCTGAAATAGACTCAGATTTATTAAACTATTCCGAACAAGCAGTTACAGATCGAATACAAAATGTCTACGACAACAGCGCTTTGGTAATCGATGAATATACGTCTTACGAAGACTATATCGATTCAGAAGAACTTGAAATAGTCAAAAATGTAACTCTAAAGGAAAATAATAGAAATACAATTGTTATTACTAAAGATTATGATAGAAGAATGAATGGACTTGAGAATGATAAAAAATATATAGCAAAGGATACTTTGAATGAGACTAATAACAATATGAACAATTCTCAAATAAGAGACAATACGACATCTAAAGATATAGCTTCGGAAAGGGAGGACAAACCAAAGAAGTTAGCTATTCAAGATGTCATAAACAAAAATAATAATGAAAACTCACCAAGAAATGAAGATGATTTGGCCGAAAATAAAAACAAAAATTCTTTAAGGAATTCTAAACAAGGTATTAGAAGAAAATTAAGGAACAACAAGAAGTGTGGTAGATTACTTAACAAATTAAATCATAAGAAATCAAACAAACACAATTGTAGAAAGAGTATTATATTAAATTTAAATATAAATCTTATTTAATTTTGGTTTACGTGTTTTATTCAATTTAGATTATGATCACCCAAAATGAAGGTTTTGCACAAAACAATGTGAAGCGCACGCTGCGTGAGATAAAAATACAGTATCATGTAGGTCATCACAACTATGTCTCATGAGCAGTGATCGGATATTCGAATGCATATTTACCTAATGTTACTATTTAGCTGTGAAAGCACGGAAGCGACTTCGTATTTTTTATTAAAGCCGGGTTTCTTGGATCATGTTTATTTAAAATGAATGTTTAACCCCAGATGCAAATACATACATGTGTGCAGGGTAGTATATGTTAGTTAAAACAACACAAAAAACACGGTAAAAACGCGCGTTCCATATTAGCCAACATTTCAACTTTAGGTGAATATACATCTGAATATCCGATCTCTACTCAAGAGCCTAAAGATTCGCATGCGGGGGAAGAAGATCTAATCAGGTCAGGATCTAGGCAGGTCTAATCTAACTAGCCTGTATTGTCCCACTGCAGGGCAAAGGCCTCCCTCTCCTTTTTCTACAGAAATCTGTCTTTTGCTAGTGCTGGCCCGTCCTTTCGGTAAAAAATAAGCTTGTGGGACTGGGCTGGACATGTCTGCTGGATTTCAGATGACAAATGGGCTAATAGAACTACCATACGCACGACGTCATCGCGGCAGGCCGAAACTAATATAATGTAACGATATCTCCAGTATCCACAATGCATAAAAAACTTTTTACAAAAAAAAACTGAAAAGCATAAAATAATAAACCTTAAAATTATGAGTCGGCGCTTTGAGTGTTTTGAGTGTTCATTGTTCATTGATTTTTCAGCGCCGACTCAAAATTTTAAGGTTTATTATTTTATGCTTTTCAGTTTTTCGGCGGTTTAATTTTTTGTTAAAAAGTTTTTATTTTATGATTTTTTGTGTTTTTAATGTACTAATAATACTTGGCAAGGTATACCCTATCCAACAATAAAAGAATTATCAAAATCGGACTACTCTGTACAAAGTTATGCGTGTTTATACGTTACAATCAGTGAGTGAACAATCAATCATCCCCTGTTTTCCAACCCTTAGGGTTCGATTTTGTTTTCCAAATTTATATGGGACCACCTTGGGAGTATACCCTTTCCAATAGAAGAAGAATTGTCACAATCGGACCACTATGTAACAAGTTATGCGTGTTTATACGTTACAATCAGTGAGTGAACAATCAATCATCCCCTGTTTTCCAACCCTTAGGGTTCGATTTTGTTTTCCAAATTTATATGGGACCACCTTGGGAGTATACCCTTTCCAATAGAAGAAGAATTGTCACAATCGGACCACTATATAAAAAGTTATGCGTGATCATACATAAAAAAAAAAAAAAAATATACGCGTTGAATTGAGAACCTCCTCCGTTTTTTTTCGTCGGTTGAAAATAACAACCGACTTCCTAAAAAAAAACACTACAAAGTCAAAAATAACTTTAATTTCGGAAGTCGGTGCCAAAAAACCTTAAATACAGATCCTAAGACACCGACTTTGTGCTTTGAGCTGTGGTGGCCCAGTGGTATCGGCCTCGACTTACGAGTTGTAGGTCGTGAGTTTGAACCCAAGCAGGTGCTTTACTTTGTGTAAACAGTTTCATTGCCACTGCTCTCAAAACGGTGAAGGAAAACATCGTGAGGAAACGGACATGTCTTATAACCAAAAATCCGAAGACGTGACATCTACCAACCCGTACTGGCCCGCGTGGTGGATTACGGCTCACTCCCTCTCACCGAGAGGAGGCCTGTGTCCCAGCAGTGGGAACATTATAGGTTGATGATGATTTTTTTTTTAGGAAGTCAGTTGTTATTTTTTTGTAAAAAGTTTTTATGTTTAACTTTTTAGTTATGGTAGATACCCCGCACTAATCTAATCGCGTTATTCGTTCATTTGTCGCGCAAATACTTAATGCAAATTTAAGACATATAGTTTTCACATGGAGCCCATTGTCCGAATGAAACCAAATTAAAATGGACGAGCATTCAAAAAAAAAGGATAATCAAAATCGGTTCACCCAGTCAAAAGTTATGAGGTAACAAACATAAAAAAATAAACAAGTACAGTCGAATTGATAACCTCCTCCTTTTTTTGAAGTCGGTTAAAAAGTGGCTGAGTGCGAGTGAACTCGCGCACGAAAGATATCGTAGCACAGTACCTACACTATTTAACACTACATATTGAAGTTTAACTTTTATTTTATATTTTTTTATTCATTGTTATAGTAGTACACACTGTGAAAATTTCAAGTGGGTAATTATTAAGGTACTTATGAATGACTTTTATTATTATTATAGTTGAGTGAAGTTTACACCCTGTTCCACATACCTCCAAAGCACCTTTGTGTGAGGAACCCTAAAGACCTTCACCCTAATTGCGAAACGCACAATTTATCAGAATCAGAATGGGATTGAAGATTATTTCTAAACCATTGCGTCATTTGTTCGAATAAATTGTGGCTCAGCAACGTAAATAACGCAATGAATGTTGTTTAACTATGAATATTAAACCAATTCCTACTGATAAAAAGTTCCGCAATTACCCCTCTGGATAATATGAAACAGTTTTATCGACAAATTTTACGACTTGTAACCTAATATTGAATTTAACGGATTTGCAATAAAAATGGTTTTGATAAAATGGCCAGTCGAACGCTACGTCAATTGTTTAGTAAGTCCAAATTTACATACGTTAATATTAAGTACAACAATAATACTGCAATAAGTTTGGTGTCGGTTCCATGTCGTATAGAATAATAAATACCATCCCATGTCGTAAGAGGCGAAGGCGCTAAGGGACTTATTAGAGAATGGGCAGCAGCGTTCTCTATGCATGTTACCACCATATTGCGTTAGCCAACCCACCTGCCAAGCGTGGCGATTATGGCAACCAATATTGGGACAGGCCTATGTCCAGCAGTGGACGTCTATCGACTGAAATCATTAATAGCACAAAACATATTTAATACATTCTCGATTTCGGTCATTGTTTCCAATCACAAAGGCGGAGATGTACCAGACTTCCCAGTATTAAGTATGCAGGTAGCCAATTTGCAACTATCATTCTCTTTATCTCTTTGCTTGACCATAAGCTGCTGGCATAAATATAACTGTAATTTTGTTTTACAGCTTTATTCAATAATTTTCACCAATCAAATCGAAGCCAGAACTTTCAACAAGACATACGATTTAGAGAAGAATCAGAAATACGATATATTTACTACGCCAGTGAATAAACGCTTAGATATGACCAATAATACTGACAGAAACGATACCGAACTAATGAAGCAAATTTATAACCACATTGATCAGCAAAGCTATACAAATGCTGAATCTGATATTATATCAAGAAAAAACTATAACCATAAGTGCAAACATGAACACAACGACTCTGACAAATCACAAGAGGAACAACAAGGTGACAATATTCTTAGATCAAATACAACAATTACATCTAACAAGATTGAACTAACTTTGTTAGATAATAAAAAACATTTTTCGAATGAAGGTTCCTGCACTGAAGATACTAGCGATGTCAATTTAAAAAACAGTAAACCTGTTGCGGAAGCACAGGCACAAACGATAGCCATCGAAAGAGTCAAACAAGAAGACGAGACAAAACTAGAAACAAATGAAGAATCTTCTTTACAAAATGATGTAGCAAAAGAGAATTACCAAACTGTCAAAAATCATTTCACTGTTAGGCATCGTAATACAATGATTCGTACTACCCAGGCAACGTCGCAAATCCAACTGATTCCCAAAAAAACGCACAAAAGAAATACTAACACCGTTAACGAAATGTGTGAAACAGAACACTGTGATTATAAAAATCACAGATCTAAGGAAAACATATTACAGGAACACGATGTATATGAGTCAAAACACCGCGATGAATTCAAAACACCTTCAAAACATAACAACCATAAAAATGTAAACAAAAACATGAATATAAAACATCCTGACACTAAAAGTCACAAAACTTTCAAAGAAACATCACAAGAAAACATTGAATATAAACTAAAACATCGAGATGTTGAGAAAACCGTATTACCAAACAAAATATCAATGGACAATTATATCTATATACGAGAACATAATGATGATTCTGCAACTGTAGAGAAGACTTTTTCAAAAGTTAAAAACAAGAAGAAAGTAAACAAAAACAACATGAAAATAAAACATCGTGATAACGAAAGTCACAAATCATTAAAAAAATCATCACAAGGAAACGGTGAATATAGATTAAAACATCGAGATATTGAGAAACCCATTCAAGTCATCACAATATCAATGGAAAATGATATCTCTGTCTTAAAACACAATGATGATTCTGCAATTGAAGAAGAACCAATTTCAAAACTTAACACCAAGATGAAAGTAAACAAAAACCACAAGAAAATAAAACATCGTGATAACAAAAATCATAAAACATTAAAAAAGCCATCACAAAAAAACAGTGAATATAAATTAAAACATCGAGATATTGAGAAACCCTTACACGTCAACACAATGTCAATGGAAAATGATATCTCAAACCTAAAACACAGTGATGATTCTGCAATAGTAGAAGAGCCAATTTCAAAACATTACAACAAGAAGAAAGTAAACAAAAACAACATGAAAACAAAACATCGTAAAAAAATTAATAAAACATTCAAAACAATACCACAACATAACAGTAAACATAAATTAAAACGTCGAGATATTACGAAACCCATAGTGTCTAACACAATATCAATGGAAAATGATGTCTATGTACAAAAACACATTAATGATTTTACAACTACAGATGAGCCAGACTCAGAGATCTATGAAGGAAAATATACTGATGATTCTGCAGCTGAAGAAGAGCAAGTTTCAAAACAAGTGAATCCGGAAAACACGCCCAAAGTCAGTCATAATTATCAAAAGAAGAGAAAACGTGATAAAAAGATAAGAAAAATTAGGAATATTGACAAAACAAAGCATAAATCAAAAACGAAACACAATTCAAAAAAAGTTATATGGAAACAAAAGAAACTGACACTCAATGAAAATAGTGATTCTGTCTCTGAAACACATACTGATGACGCAGATACCACAACATTAGAAAACCAGGATGAGAAAGAAACACTAGACACATACGAAAAACTATTAAAAGAAAATGATCTCCAAAACAAACCAAGACTTCCATTTTATGTTTCATCAACTACAAAACAGGTTATAAATGAAATATTTGAAAAGCAGCCACAGAAACTAGGTTTACGTGAAGATGAAAAGGTTAGGGACAGACTGATAGAGGATCTAACTACATTTCTGAAAGGAAAGAGTGATTTGAGAAATCAAGATATCGATTTAAACACAACGATGAGCAGGTTGGCCTCGACAAAGATACTTGATTTTATAACTGACAGGGTGGCTGGCCAAATGCTGAAGAAATTGGAAAAAGGCCTGGTACCTAAGAATAATTTGAGAATGAAAGAGGTCGCTACAGAGAAGGTCGAACAGATCGGTATATTGTTCAAACAAGACGGCGATATGGTGATGATGGATCCCGGACAAAACAAACAAGAGAACGAATATGGTATAAGAGAAGTATTTTACCCAGAATAAAACACATTATTATATCGTTCCTAATAGAAACTTAAATATAATGCAGGTTTCTGTTGTATTTTACTTTTCATCACAGTCCTACCTAGAAAGACCGAAATTAACGTTATCCGAACTATGCTGAGAATCAGCACTTTTTGAACGTCAACATTATATAAGACAGTCTCCGAAAGTGTCCGCCTTTCCTAATGATCCAGGTAGGAAGAAGAAGTGGCGCAACAAGATCTCCAGCAGCACAGCTGTTCCGTTAGAAGAACATGATTCTACAGAGTGCCTAGAATTTGTGTGCGTCAGAATGGCTGGTTGTCTGTGGCGTTGGTCTATGAGAGTTGATTCGAAAATTGCTACATAATTGCTTATATTTGCTACATATAATAAATAATTCCTACATAGGATACATATTTAGAAATAAAATATTTTTTTTGACCAGCAATCCTGACATTTGGTTGGTTGGTCACCTAGTTTTAAGTCAAGCGTGCAGTTTCCCGAAATGTATTGCGTCAATAATTGCTACATATTTACTTCATTTATCTCATTTAGTTGTAACTTCAAACATATGTTGTATAAAGGATGTAGCAATTTTTTAAATTATCCCAAGGAAAAGTGCCTAATAAAATAATAAAGGTAAATATTGTAGTTGCAGTGCGTCTTCACTCAACGGTATTGCTACTTTAGGAGGCAGGCGTTCTAAATAGTTAAATGGCATGTTAGTTATGTATGAGTAGGTAAGTGGATAATAAGCATATTAAAAGGATATCGTAAATAAAAACAAAATGTGGCTCGTTCATAAGATTCAGCTTAGTAATATTACAATTTACTTAAAAATATTCATTAATTTACCTTATTTCCATATTATTTTTTCGCATATATTAATTTAAGGGTCAATTAATGCAAAACGCATAAATCAGAAACAACTGAAGGAGATAGCTAAAAAGCTTGGGGTCTAACATTAGTTAATTTTGACGGAAAAAAAAACATTAAACTTATATGTCAAACTGGCCGTCGACGCCAGTCGACGCTTTGTTTGTCTATGGAATCAGTATTTACCAAGGAACGTATTTACTATATAGGGTGGCAGCGACATCAACTATGGATGTACATACACAGGATGACATGAGAAATATTTAACACATGAAACGACTGCCTCTTACAGCGGTCTCTGAAAAAGTTACCACATCCACATTCTCTCTATATAATTAACATTGGTCGCAACGCTGCTCTTGTTTACGTTCCTATGCTGAATTCTGACCCATCTTTTCGATCTTCATGTTGTCTGGCGTCCGGCACGATATAACTTCTGCGGAAACTATATTTTTTCTAGTTACTTATTTATGAGTAACTAGCTTTTGCCCGCGGCTTCGCTCGCGTTAAATTCGGGGTAACACGGTTCCCCTTTCCTGATTTGGAACACAGAACAGAACTCGGAACAGAATGAAATTTTAATACCTACGCTACTGGTACCGATTCCCTTGTTCACAAACTAAACTAAATTTAAGTTCAGTGCATCTTTTTCTTTGTACTTCATTAAGAAGAGGACAAAAGAAAAAATTTAGTTTAGTCCTGTCAAATTAATCAGCGCCTGTCACTACATACAAGTTTAGACGTGATTAAAAACTTGCCTACTAAAATTACTTCAATTTACGTCAAGCGCTGATTAATTTGTCAGGACTAAACTAAAATTTATCTTCTGTCCTTTCCTTAATGAAATAGAAAGAAAAAGATGCACTGAACTTAAATTTAGTTTAGTTTGTGAATAAGGGAATCGGCACCACGGTAGACGAAATTATGTGTCTTTCCATTTAGGGATAGAATGTAAAGATTCTGGGCATTAGACACACGCGAACATGCTACATACAATTGTCTATGGGAAAAGCACGGCTTTTCTAAGTTCACCCCTGCCACCTAAAAAAGAAAAAAAGTATCCTATGTCACTCTCCATCCCGTCAACTATCTCCACTTAAAAAAATCACGTCAATTCGTCGCTCCACTTTGCCGTGAAAGACGGGCAAACGGACACACACACTTTCCCATTTATAATATTAGGAAGTATGGATATACAAAGGAGTAGTGGTGGCTCAGTGGTATCGGACCCGAATTACGAGTTCGAACCCAGGCAGGCATTTTACTTTGTGTAAATAATTTCATCAACACTGCTCTCTAAACGGTGAAGGAAAACATTGTGAGGAAACCGTGATGTCCTAGAAGCAAAAATTCGAACACATGTGACATCTACCATCCCGCACTGGGCCCGCGTGGCAGATTACCGAGAGGTAGGCCCTCTCACCGAGAGGAGGCCTGTGTCCCAGCAGTGGGAACAATCTCAAATCAAACAATTGTGGCTGATTATCTTATGATGAATAGCTACACAAAGACATACTCTGAATTCCCCGTATCAAAACTTAATGATGTTAAATTAGGACAAAACGTCAACAGCAATTTATACGTCATTATCAATTAGCTCCAAACCGGAATAACTCTATGGCCGGGGAAGTAAACCAAAATTAGTGTTGTACGTTCGATTCGTGTCCAAAATATATCGGTATACAATTTTACATTTTTAAGTAATACTTTGTTTTTATTAATGTCGGAATAGATGAATTAGATGTGAGACATTCACAAAACGTAAGCCAAAAAAATCTGTAACGATATCCCAATAGACAATAAAAAATTAATGAATATTTTACTGCCCGTAACCGTAATTCAATGCAGGACATGCTCTTTAGCGTCGAGCGATGCAATTCTGCACCATGAGTGTGTGGACCAGTGGCGGCGCTAGGCGTCGGCGACGTGGACCACCGCCGACGGGCCTCGCAAAAAGTTTTACAAGTTACCTATTCATTTTAGTTTCACCAATCATCCTGGCTTAGGTAGCCGACTCGAAGAGGCCTCGCGAACTTTATGTCGCCGACGTCCACATGTGGTCTAGCGCCGCTACTGGTGTGAACGGTATGTATTAAATTAGAACGTAGCCTATAAAAGATCGCAAAACTAAAAATAAGTTCAGTAAGTAAATACCGACATTACGTCACTTACGTATTATCATAATAATGTAAGACGAAAGAGATTCTCCACGACACAGGTAATCCTATTCTAGTGCTATTTCAATTTTATATTAATATTCAATTCACTGCTTTCATTTTTGAACAATATTTTTTTTGTTTATTTGAATGAAGAGACTTTTACCTAGCAGCGCAACTAAAAAGTAGCAAAGTAAAAAAAAAATAGTCATGACGTTATTTTTTTTATTTGCTAATTTCTCTATCAAATAACGAAACCAAGTAAAATTATACAATAATATAACGTCCACGAATGATCTACGCTACATTATTGAAGTTATGACAGTATTTAACACGTTAACTGCCATGGCTAAAATCAGAAAAGTCATAAAATGTACTTAGTGTTATCTTATACCTTTAAACGAGCAATTCTTGTATAAATGTATATATATAATCCGAATCTCGGAAACGGCTCCAACGATTTTCATGAAATTTAGTGTACAGGTTTCGGGGGCGATTAATCGATCTAGCTAGGATTCATTTTTATAAAATGTCGTTTTATTCGTGTTTTCAATGACCAACTTTTTCTATAATCAATTTACCAAAAAATACCGAGCAAAGCTCGGTCATCCAGATATTTTCACTTTAAATAGATTATTTATTTCAAAAACATGGCCGCCAAGTAGCAACGACATGTTCAGATTTTGTACGTGTTGTCGGTCGTATAGTCCGACAAGGCCTGAATGAAACAAAAAGTGTCGGACATTTAGTCCGACATGGCAGTTAACGTGTTAACAAATACGCTGTAAGCGCAAGCATGCAGTTTTCTAATAACAATTACAAAGTGAAAGTATCTAAACATTTAAGTATAAAAATCAGTTAAAAATTACGAACGAAGGCTTTATACAGTCATAACAAGAAAAAAGAAAACCTCCGATTCAACAATGTTTCAATTCACCGGCGAGTCGATATATTTTTACCTGTTATTTCACTTCACTAATTTAATCTGTCAAATTGATAACGTACAATACAATACCTACTGGTTTTTTTGTTCTGTTTCGTTAATTGATAAAAAGCTAGAAACATAGATGCAACTTTGTAACTTCAGTTGCAGTAGTGAGTAGTGTTTCGAACGACATGGCTCGGTAAGTTCACATTTTATTCAAATTGAAGCTTATATAATATAGGTACGCAACCTAATTTTATTTATTTCTATAGTTTGATTTGTAGTATACTAGTCCTTAGCAAAGTGGTTGTTCTGTATTTAAAAAAATAAATGTAATAAGACTGGTACCTTCTTATATTTAGATGTTCTATTTGTTTCAAATACTGTTATAAAACGTGTATATTTCCATGTGGTGCCGGACGTAAAGAATAGTAGTAACCCATTTCTTCCCGTGGGTGTCGTAAGAGATGACTGAGAGCTTTACTGGAGAATGGGTAGCAGCATATTCTATAATTTTTCCACCATACCGCCAACCCAGGCGGGTTGGCGATGGCCAAGCGTGGCGATTATGCCAAACCCCCCAAATTAGGGAGGCCTATGTCCAGAAGTGGACATCTATTGGCTGAAATGATGACGACTGTTAAATAAAACGCTGCCCCTAACACGACCCACTACCCAGTTTGATATTTCAAGTAATATTATGAATAGGAAATATTAGACCGCTTTAGCGTGAAAACATAACAAATTGACATATTGGTCAAAAAAGTTGAACGGATTTGGATGAAAGGTGATCGCCCCGATTACCATAGAAAAACATCTTTATTTTATGATAACCTAAACCATAAAAAAATACAAATCCAATTTATGGTTGCTAAATATTAAAGTATTTTTTGAAATATTCGTGATTTTTGTTTACATACATTTTGTCGTATAATAGCTAGAAAGGCAATGAGTCAAGTCTTAAAACAAATGACAGTGTCAAATTACATGAAAATAAAAAACATTCTCGAGATCTTTCGCTGATTCGCCGTTTACGATACCGGTGAAATGTTTTTAACGAGTTGTTACTTTATAGATGTTTACACGCAAGTGAATATCTTCTAAGTAGTGGTTTATCCAAACTACTTTGGATGCTTATTTCGGACTTCGATAATTTTATCTGCGACCTGTAAGTAGATACATATCCTGTTTGTTTTATATCTCAACTAATATTATTTAAAAAAACTTTTTTAAAATTTTTTTTGTTATTTTTATCACGCCTAAACGGCTGAACGGATTTGAATGAAATTTTTTACACAAATAGCAATTGTTTGTTGCAATTTGTTTGTTTGGTTTGTTTGTGAGTACTTACATCTTGACCTGTAAAAGACAGAGGATACTTTTATCCCAATATTCCCACGTGATCGAGACATAATTGCCGGTGAAATCGTAGGGCGCAACTAGCTAAAAATATTTATCTATAATATTTATTGATTTAGGAATATATACGTATATTTATCACTAGTCTGGTTACCATAGTACAGGCTCTGCCTAGTTTGGGATCAGATAACGGTGTGTTGGTTGTCCTAAGATATTATATTATTATTATAGTATATTTATTTAGGTACTATAAGGTTTGGTAGTTCATGAAGAATTTACAAAGTATGCATTAAGTATTAATTAACCCTTTAACGTGCAACTAAGTTTTGGTAAAAAAAATATGAATTTGATATTAAATGTAGGTTGTATATGACTTAAATATGCCCAAAAAAATTATTTAAAAAATATGTAATAATTAGTTTTTGAGAAAACATATGATAAGTATACTCAACATTACGAAACACTCAGGAATGTATAGATAGAAATAATCATTGAGTATTTTCAACAACGTCCCTAAACTAAGAATGTACTTTTCCAATAAAACCAAACAAAAAAAATCAAATACCTTTAATTAGCAACATGAAAATTATAAAAACAATTCCTCTTACTTACTAGACACAGCCTCATTGAGCATTTGGTACAATTAACATTTGTGTATCCATTTTTACAATATTTGCACCTACCGTAAGGAACAAAAACAGGTAAATGACCGGTGTTATCATATCTTACTGCATCGGGGGGTCGGGGTGTTGCTGGTGTTTTTATTATTTCTTGTGGACTATTAAGTACATGTTCTGCAAATAAATTGTTGAAGTATTGCTTGTCTAGCTAGATCACTGAGTAATCTGTATTTAGAAGAAACAGTTCATTAGAGTCATCATCATCATCGTTTCAGCCGATGGAAGTCTGCTGTACACAGGTCCCCTAATATGGGTGGTTTTCCATAATCGCCACGCTTGGCAGGCGGGTTGGCGATCGCAGTATGGTGGTAAATGCATAGAGAAACTACTACTTGAGAGAACTGTTCTTTAAGTCTGGCACCACACGGAATAGAGATTATATCTTATTTATTAATTATATCATATACTAGCTTCTGTCCGAAACGTCCGCATGCAATTTATTGTTCCCCCGACCCTTCCCGTTGCGTTGAATCGCCTGCCCGTGCAATTTTCCTCCATTTTGCAACATTTTTCAATACTGCTCCGCTCCTCTTAGATGTAGCGTGATGTTCTATAGCCTATAGCCTTTCTCGATAAATAGGCTACCCAATACAAAATGATTTTTTCAATTCGGACCAGTAGTTCCTGAGATTAGCGTGTTCAATCAAACAAACAAACTCTTCAGCTTTATAATATTAAGTATATATATTACAAACATTTATTTAATTTGCCTTGTGTAAACTATTTCCACTTATCTAATGGAGTTTAAAGGATATGGATAATGTATAGTCTAAGATGTACAAAAAGTTAATAATATTGAAAAAAAAAACTAGTAGAACATAACATCACGCCTAATCCCCGCAGGGTTACGCAGAGGTGTACTTATTAAATTAAATCAAATCATTTTAATTCGGGCAACAAAGAAATATCATAAATACCTTACAGACTACCTATCTATATTTATACTTATAATAAAACTGTCGAGAGGTCAATTCTGTACATTGAAAATATATTCAAAATTAATATTGGAGGATGAATGGTGATCGATACTGATGCCAAAAATGCAATCAGTAATTTTTTGTCTGTCTGTCTGTTTGTATGTGCACGCATGGGTCAAAAACTACTGATGGGATTTTAACCAAACTTGGTACGATTGTAGTCCATACTCCTGGGCAGGTTATAGGCTATATAACATAACGCTAAGACACAGAGGTGCCGAGTAGTGACGATACTTTTTATCCCGGTAGTACGTTCACGCGGGATATTTTCCGACCTCCAGGCGGGCGAAGCCGCTGGCAAAAGCTAGTCATACATAAAAATATGTATGTAAACATAAAACAATTGAACACGAAATGACGGCGTTGTGTTGCGCTGCGTGGTGTCGCGTAGCCTTCCGCGAAATCGCCGACACATGACACCATTCATGCCTAACTGAGGAGAAAATATTTCAATTTAGAATTATTATTATAAATTAAGTATGTGGGGAGGTCTTTATTTTGCCAGTTTTGGAAATAAGATAGCAATAAGCAGGCGCGGTGACCATGAGTGCCGAGTAATACTTTTAAGAAGGTACACATTGGTCTAGTGGTTGCAAGTGTTAGTTCTGAGCTTGAGGTTATGGGGTCCATTCCCAGGTCGTTTAGTGACTCGGAGTCTAGATTTGTGCCCAGTAGCTGGCATTAAGCTCGCCCAATATGTCATGGGAGATAACAGGTGAAATTTTGGATTACCATATTATGTAGGTACAGCTTCTGCCTAACCCTTCGGGAAGACGTGCTTTTATGTACATTTTCAGCTCCTCATTACTTATAGTATTCAGGGACACCGTTTTTACATGGAAACCATGACCAATTTGCCAGCATTTTTCATACCCCCTCCGGGTGTGAAAAATGGTGGTAAATTGGTTGCAGGTTGCAGCCCTTTTTGATAAATAAATAATTGGCATTAGAACAGCATTAGAGTATTAAGGGCGACAAGAGTGGGCACGCCACAATTGCGGCGGTAAGTCCCCTCTTTGGGGAGTGGATAGAGAGGCGTCACGGCGTCCTCACCTTCCGCCTGACGCAGGTTCTCACCGGGCATGGGTGCTTCGGTGGGTTCCTGTTCAGGATAAAGCGGGAGGATACGTCCGGGTGTTTCCATTGCGAGGATCGTCTAGAGGACACGGTGGAGCATACGGTGGAGGTGTGCCCTGCCTGGGCGGAGCACCGCCGTGTCCTCGTGGAGGCGATCGGCGGCGGCGACCTCTCGCGTCCGGCCCTGGTGCGAGCCATGGTACGGAGCGAAAGGGAATGGGAAGCCATCACCTCCTTCTGCGAAGCAGTAATGCTCGCGAAGGAGGAGGCGGGGCGCGTGAGGGAGTGGCAGTCTTTGCGCCCTCACGTCCCTAGCCGCCGCAGGAGGAGACGCCCCGGGCGTCGGGAGTCCATAGCGGACTCCCGGCCACCGTAGGCGCGAGCTTGCGGGTGGCGAGCAATGGGTAGCTCGCCGCCCGGTAAGGATCAAGCTCGGGTCGACGGCGCGTAGTGTTCCACGCGTGCCTCAAAGAGATGTCAGCAGCAGTGTAGGGGTCTACTAGGACCGATGCCTGCCGGGATCGCGTGATTGTTCGAAAGAGATACCGTGACCCTGGCACATGGGCAACTGATGGAACACGGGTGGGTTTTAGTCAGTAAAAGTCTGACACGCCCTCCCGCTCCGCCCAGAGCGGGAGAAGTCATTTGATGATTTCACAACCTGAAAAAAAAAAGGGCGACAAGAGCGAGGGGAGCGAGCTCGAAAAGTTTGACTGGATTGTCAGGATAAGTTTTTTTTATGTTTTCAATCGGAAATAGGAGTAACATTGTCAACTTATACAGAATATCCCTGGCAAAATTTTAACAACCCGCCTTTTCAGGTTACGTTTTTTTTTTAAGTTTTCGAACCGAAATAGACACACTGTCGACTTAAATGCCAGAATTGCCCTAGCAACTATGAGATTGTTGAATGCAAAGACGAGCAAAGTGAGCTCGAAAATTTTAATAACTCTCCTTCAGTTTTGTTTGATATATCCAAAAAGAAGTAGGAGTTACAGTTAAGTTAGGTCGTGACCCCTAGGAACCCCCTCGGACCGCGCCTGGCAATAAGGACATGTTTATTGTATGAATTGACATGTTTTCATGAGTATATTTCTTTCATGAGTTTAAAGGTGTCTTCACACAGCGGGCGGGGTGCGGCGGGACGTGACGGCGACGCGCCGCCTTCATACAGAACCGTCGCGCCACGCCGCGTCGCGCCGAGCGCTCTGTGTGAAGGCGTCCGTAATATCTAGTACATTACAACTACTCAGCGTCGCGTCGCCGTCACGTCACGCCGCGCCCCGCCCGCTGTGTGAAGACACCTTAATTTAAAACCAGTACTTTATTGCATTGAATAATAACTAGACTGTTTTAAACATCATCTGCATCTAATCTGCCTAGCCTTTTCCCAACTATGTTGGGGTCGGCTTCCAGTCTAACCGGATGCAGCTGAGCACCAGTATTTTACATGGAGCGACTGCTTATCTGTCTTCCACAACCCAGTTACTGGATAAATCGATAGTCCATGGTAAGACTGGTTGTCAGACTTTCGGGCTTCTGACGACCCGTAACGACTGTCTAAGATCTACGAAAGACAGCCGGGACCAACGGCTTAACGTGCCTTCCGAGGCACGAAAGGGTCTTGGTATGTAAAATGGTCCACCCATCCACGGACCAACCGCGGCAAGTGTAGCTTAACCTGAACGATCAACCCGTTTAATAATTGACTAATTAATGTGTTTATTTCATTTTGAAACATACAGTTTTTTTTTTTTGTTATATTTATGTAACTGCAATCAGTCGCCAGACTTTAATCAGCTATGTTGTGTGAGGGTTTGGTGTTTATTGAGCAGCAGGCCGATGCGTTGCTGTCAATTCAGAGTATGTGGTTTCTTTTTAATCTCCTAACCACATTGGCATTATCAATTAATCCAGAAGCAAGTGGATTGGGGTGATTTGTAAGACATTGAATATGGTGTTTTTTGTAGCGCTCTATTTCTGAGGCCACTGTTTCAATGTTCAAATACTCATGTATTTCTTCATTCCTCGCAAACCATGGAGCGTTTACTAAATTCTTCAAAATGTTGTTTTGCACCCTCTGCAGGCATGTGACATTACTCTTGCTGGCAACTCCCCAGATTTGAATACCGTATGTAAACAAACAGATAAGTCCAGTCTTTAAAAGTATCTAAAAGCAGCATCTTCCATAGCTTCCATAATATTTTTGTACCCGACTATGGCGAAACAACGAGGAGGGTTATGATTTTGACCAAAATGTATGTATGTGTTCCCTCATAACTTCTAAACTACTTATCATAATATTATGACAAATCGAGTATTGTTGGCAGCATCTTGGTTGTCAACGACTTGTCTCGTCAAAGTGGGGTGCTTCGCCTGACGTTTTGCGGACTACTGGGCTGGCGCTATCTTTCTCTGCAGGTGAATTCGCGTGCCCCGTTTGGAGTCGTTCAGCACATGCAAAGTTAGTGGATACAGCTCTGAATGAAACGTGTCGGATCATCACCGGCTGCCTCAAACCGACCCCGGTGCAAATGCTGTATCCACTGGCTGGAATAGCGCCACCAGAAATTCGTAGAGCAGTGGCAAGCTCAAATGAAAGAGCCAAGATGGTGTCTGACACACGACACCCTTTGCACGATAACATCCTCGTGTCACAAAGGCTGAAAAGCCGCAACACCTTTATGAAGTGTGTCCTCCCACTCACTGGCGAACGATCTACGGAACGACTAAGTCTGTGGCGACATGGTGCTTCCCTACCAAACCCATTCGTCCCACTTACTGAAAATCTCGCACCTGGACACGAGTTGCCTTGGCTTTCCTGGAAGTCTTTAAATAGGCTCCGGACTCAAGTAGGCCGAAGTAAAGAGAACCTGTACAAGTGGAAATTCATAGATGGGTCCGCCCTGGAATGCAAATGTGCTGTCCCACAAACAATGCAGCACTTAATAATTTGTCCCGCATGTCCTGCTGTTTGCACGCCACAGGAATTGATGGATGCCTCGGAAAGTGCTAAGCTCGTAGCCAAATTCTGGGGTGAATATATTTAGATTGCTATCGACACGCTAAGAAGAAGAAGCATCTTGGTCGTCCGCTGGTTATACGACGTCATAGGAAATGGAATATTGCACCCTCTAGAGGACATACAGTCATGAACGACCACTACAAGATAATTATTGATGATGTGTTGGGTCCAAAATGAAAGGGCACATTTCAATGCCATTCTCATAGGTCATATAATGCCTAGTCTAATATCGATATTTTATTAACAGTCCTAGTGCCGTGTGTGAATTATTTATTAAAATATATCATTGGCTGTTTCTGCTTATCTGGGCTGTTTTTCTTAGGTTTATAATTGATTTTGTAGTACATTTAATTTGTGAATTGCGAGTGTGGGCGCGATTTCGTATCTATAGCTTTTATGGAGCTGCATGTGTGGTAGGGGCAAACTGGAGACACTGGGTTCCAGGCGCGGTCACAGCCTTCGATTTGGGGGGGGTCACCATGAGTATTGAAGAATATTTAAAAAAAATTGTTGCAGCAGCAACAAATTGTAGTATCAAAAACTTTACCCTCAAAGTCAGTATCACTGTCTTTGGGGGGGGGGTCATGACCGCTAGAACCCCCCCGCTCGGACCGCGCCTGCTGGGTTCCGATATATTTTCAACTACCGGGAATACACATATATACACGGCATACTACTGTAAAAAAGTAGCGATGTACTGTCACGGTATCATTTCTAATGTGATACTTTAACCCAGGGCTTTGAATAACGTTAAAAATTTGGTATCGTTACTTTCATCGGACGACGTTAACGGTATTTTTAGAGGTAACGTTATGCTAGGTAACGATACTTCGCATACGTTTTACCGGTAAACTGACTTAACGTTATCAAAGATTTTACCGGTAAATGTAATGTTACCATCGCCCAGGGTTTGATAACGTTACCAAATGCATACGAAAAGTACCGTTAAATAACGTTATTTTCTTTCATCTCTTTCTTTCGTCTACATTCATGCAGTACTGGTTTAGTTGATCACGTTGGTATTCAAATCAAAACCACTTGCGCTGCGCAACATTTTCGGAATTACGTACATTATTTTACTATATTAAAATGTCAAAAAGGATACGGAATTTTGCTCCAGAAACCGAAACGGACACGGAAGAATATTTTCGCCGTCATTGTAATGATAATAGTGGATATGATTCGGGATCCTGATGTAAATTAATCCTATACCTACCTAAATTTTTTTAACCTTCGATTGCATGACATACGTCATATATTTTTCGCTCATATATATCATATGTTTAATATTTGTGGCTTTGAGGTCTAGTTAATGGGCGGCAGTAAGGAGGTGTTACTTTTCGAGCGTTTGTGGGTTTATGGTTTATGATACACATGAGCAATTGTTATTTAGTAGTAGTTAGTTAGTTTAGTAGGAAGTAGAAGAGCAAACAATATTCAGGGTGCTGATGTAAAGAGTACGTGGACGAAGGGATTAAAACTTTCAATGACACAGTATGTATAATATAGTAGGTAAATAAATGAACCAAATCAGGTAGTAATGGGCCAGGGTTTAATGAATAAATAAAGAAGATTATAGGGAAATGTAGCATCAAATTGAAAAGTTATGAGACTTCGTATATCGATTTATTAAAAACAAGTCTTAGTATAACTTTAAATATATAACTTGTTATTGAAATGGTTTATGATTAATAGACAGATTTAATGCTTACATTTTTTTCTAATTTGGTCACATTTCAAACAATTTTAATGCTGATTTATAAGATACATCATATTCAAGTACCAATACATACAGGTTGAATTTTTTATCACATCAAAATTTAAGTCATTGTGGAAGCACTGTTGTTAAATTACTTTGACAAAATAAAATATAAATTAAAAAATGACAAAGTAATTTTATTTTAATCAAATAGATCTTGATTAGAGCTGTGGTAGCCCAGTGGTAACGGTTTATGCTATGCTAGATCTTGATTCATCATCATCATCATCTCAGCCGCAAGACGTCCACTGCTGGACATAGGCCTTCCCCTATTTCGGGGACTTTGCCATAATCGCCACGCTTGGCAAGCGGGTTGGCGATCGCAGTATGGTGGTAAAATGCATAGAGAACGCTGCTGCCCATTCTCCAGTAAATCCCTTAGTTGCCTTTTACGACACCCACGGGAAGAAATGGGGTGATGCTATTCTTTATGTCCGATCTTGATTATTCGTATAAATTATATTACTTAAAAGCATCCTTTTCGAGGTACATTTTCATTAGGAGTAACAAAACCGCTCGTATTTCAGAAAGCCAGTTTTTCGATTTTCATTTCATCCCAAAACCGGTTTTCCGGTTTTTTCGGCTATTTCGATTATTTCCATGTTTTTTTACTTAAACCTATTTTTATGGTTCTTAAGTCTTTTTGTCGTCGACAGTCGTTAATAAGTTTTATTGCTAAATCAGAGAACACTACAATAAATTGAAAAACTCCTTTTGAGTGAATAAACTAAAATAAAACATCAATTATTTTATCTGAGTATCAACATAACATCTGGTTCAAAGCAACGACAAATTAAATACCATTCTTATTTTTGTAATTCACCCGTAAAATTGAAAGAATGTCTAAACTATTATCATTCAGTGAGATTCGGAGCCTGATTTGCTTTATCATTCAGACGTATTTTTACTGTCTGTTTGACGTCGATTAATCAAAATCAAATTATAAAAATAAAAACGTAGCTCATTAATTTCATCAAAGCTGAAATGATCATACATAGTTTGATCAAAATTGAAATGATAAACGAACAAAGAAATACAGTATTTTAACTGTAAAATAACATAAATCAGCAAAGTCGAAAAAAAATCGTGCCACGGTCTTTAATTGTTTATAAAGGTATCCGGCTGATGAGAAGATTCTTTTAGCCTCGACACTCGGAGGGAGGAACTTTAAACAAATTATGTGTGCACCTGCAAAAGCCTCCATTTTCATAAAGGGCCAGCTCTACTTTAGTGATGGCATTTAAATCATTCTCGAATCCCGTATCAATAGCGGTGGAAGTCCTTTGTTTTTCGGATAGGAAATCATCACTTGACGTCTCCCGCTCTGGGTGGAGCGGGAGGGCGTGTCAGACTTTAACTGACAAAATCCCACCCATGTTTCTTCAGTTACCTATACCAGGGTCACCGCTCTTCCGACCAAATCCGTGACCACGCATCGGTCCTAGATAACGCCTTCATTAATGCTGACATCTCTTTGAGGCGCGCGTGGAATACAACGCGCCGTCGACCGGGCCTGATCCTTACCGGGCGGTGAGCTACCCATTGCTCGCCACCCGCACGCCCGTACCTATGGTAGCCGGAAGTCCGTAATGGACTCCTGCCGCCCGGGGCGTCTCATGCGGCGGCTAGGAGCGTGAGGAAGCATATATTGCCTCTCCCTCACGTGCTCCGCTTCCTCCTTCGCGAGCATTACTGCCTCGCAGAAGGAGGTAAGAGCTGCCCTTGCCCTCCCGCTTCGTACATGGCCTTGACCAGGGCCGGACGGAAGAGATCGCCACCGCCGATCGCCTCCACGAGGAGACGGTGGTGCTCCGCCCAGGCAGGGCACGCTTTCACCGTATGCTCCACCGTGTCCTCCAGGCGATCCACACAGTGATAACAACCGGGCGTTTCCTGCTACCCTTTCTAAATTGAACCTCGTGAAGCACCCGTGTCCGGTGAGGAGCTGCGTAAGGCGAAATCTGAGTACGCCGTCGTCGCCGTCGAGCCTCTCCAGCCACTCCCCAACGAGGGGAAGCGGTGGACGTCGTACGTCCATTCTTAGGTTGAGACTCAGACATAAACTTTTCAATTGATTGATACTATACCTCGGCAAAGACAGTGGTGTGATCAATATAATAATTGTAATTGATGAGACAATAACAATTATTATATGACAATAAAAAGAAAATCGAAATAATCGAAACCGCGGTTATGCCTCAACTGAAACCCGGTTTCTAAAAATGAAGTGAATTCCGGTTTAACCGGTTTTTTCGATTTCGGTGAAACCGGTTTTGTGACCCGAATTTTCATACAAACAACCGCTCTTACGTGATTATGAAGTTATTACAAATTTTTACCCGACAACAGCAAAGGCAAATGAGGGTTATGATTTTAACAGGCTATGTATGTGTGTAAGTTCATATGTTCCCTCATAGCCCCTAAGCTATTTATCATAACTCGACACATGAGGTATACATAGAACTGTTTTAATGGTCCGCTGAACATACGCTATGTGATGTGTCACAAAACTCAATATTGTGTTAAAAAAACATAAGATAAATACACCTGAGGAGTGGATAGAGAGACGCCACGGCATCCTCACCTTCCGCCTGACGCAGGTTCTCACCGGGCATGGGTTTTTTTTTTTCTGGATCGGAAATCATCAAATGACTTCTCCCGCTCTGGGCGGAGCGGGAGGGCGTGTCAGACTTTTACTGACTAAAACCCACCCGTGTTCCACCAGTTGCCCATGTGCCAGGGTCACGATATCTCTTTCGAACAATCACGCGACCCCGGCAGGCATCGGTCCTAGTAGACCCCTACACTGCTGCTGACATCTCTTTGAGGCGCGCGTGGAACACTACGCGCCGTCGACCCGAGCTTGGTCCTTACCGGGTGGCGAGCTACCCATGCTCGCCGCCCGCAAGCTCGCGCCTACGGTGGCTGGGAGTCCACTATCGACTCCCGACGCCCGGGGCGTCTCCTGTGGCGGCTAGGGACGTACTGGGCATGGGTGCTTCGGTGGGTTCCTGTTCAGGATAAAGCGGGAGGAAATGCCCGGGTGCTACCATTGTGAGGACCGTCTAGAGGACAGGGTGGAGCATACGGTGGAATTGTGCCCTGCCTGGGCGGAGCACCGCCGTGACCTCGTGGAGGCGATCGGCGGCGGCGATCGCTCGCGTCCTGCCTTGGTGCGAGCCGTGGTACGGAGCGAGAGGGTATGGGAAGCCGTCACCTCCTTCTGCGAAGCAGTAACGCTCGCGCAGGAGGAGGCGGGGCGCGTGAGGGAGTGGCAGTCTCTGCGCCCTCACGTCCCTAGCTGCCGCAGGAGGAGACGCCCCGGGCGTCGATAGTCGATTGCGGACTCCCGGCCACCGTAGGCGCGGGCTTGCGGGTGGCAAGCAATGGGTAGCTCACCGCCCGGTAAGGACCAGGCCCGTGTCGACGGCGCATAGTGTTTCACTCGCGCTTCAAAGAGATGTCAGCAGCGTTGAAGGGGTCTGCTAGGTCCGATGCCTGCCAGGGTCTCGAAATTGTTCAAACGAGATACCGTGACCCTGGCATATGGATAAATGAAGGAAAACGGTTGGTTTTTATTCAGTAAAAGTCTGACACACCTTCCCGCTCCGCCCAGAGCGGGCGAAGTCATTTGATGATTTCCCATCCCGAAAAAAAAGGATAAATACACCGTGTTTGGTATTATTTGAGGGCTTCACTTGGACATTTCCAAAATATTGCTCAAATTTAAAGTAACACTCACTGGCGGACAATACACCAAAATAGTTTAAATAGTAACAAAAGTAACAAAACTAAAACCCGACTACGACAAAAAAGAACGACGCTGAAAAAGTATGTTTATTTCAGCATCCAGAAAATTTTGTTTTATACTTTTTCAGCGTCGTTTTTTTTTTTCTCTAGATGTTTTGGGTACACAGCTATCTTATGGATATTATATAGGCTTCTGTAGAAATTAAAACAAAAATTTGTTTAAAACTAATCTAGTAAATAGCTCTGAAAATCTGTTATTTTACGTGAACTTTGACCCTCCATAATGTACTCATATATGAAATATATTAAAAGTACATCAATAATAGGGTTCACCATTGTTTCACCAAAACTCAATTGACAAATTTTTAGTTAACAACCAACGTTTTGTATACTATTTGTTTCACAAACGATTCGTTCTGCAAATGTTTCATTTTACTAACTCTCGCTTTACAAAATTTTATTTATAAAGAGGAAGGCCTGTGTTACAATAGTGTCACAACTAACAAAACCTAATTACCTTTAGGTCTAATGAACTAACTTATACATATACATATGTACAAACGGGTAAGTATAAAAATAACTAATTGAACATCAAAAAACTCATCCACATCGCTGTTAACGGGAACAGTGTACAAAACGTTAGCAGCATTGCCACGTTGAATAGAAATGCTGATTGATTCATTGTCCAAAGAAAAGCCCAGCCCTCTGGTCACGTGAAGAGTCGACCAGCTGTTTGCTGATATCCTGAAACACTCGATGAGCACTCGGACCCCATGGTCCTAATCTTTCAACCACAAACGGCTCAAAATATAACTTCCGATAAGGTTGTTATATTTACGCCGTTTAAGGTTTTGAGACATTTTATATTTTTTTCTTTTTAATTGACCGTGTTTGCATAATTTTAATAAACAACCTCCTTAAACTTATTATTGCACTGATAATTTTATTGAACTACTCCCTCCTCTCATTGTCTTTCTATTGTGTCTCTAAGTACGGTATTCGAAAGATTAAACCAATTTTTTGTTGTATGATGATTAGCGAACCATGTTTTTGCCAACCGTTGGTTGTGAAATAAAAATTTGATCAAAATTGAAAAATTAAATCCTCCAGAGAGATAGCGGGCAGCAGCGTCATCGCTGCAAAAAGATTGGCTCTGCGGTCACCAACCCGAATGCCCAGTGTGGTGACTACGTGCATAAATCCTCCCAAATGAAGAAGTTGCGAAAACAACTGCCCCCAGTTCCCGGTGGTCCCGCTATTTCTGGTCAAGATAGCGGTTACGGTAACGGCGGGACGGCAAATGCAAAGAATCTCCGGGTTACGGCAGGCTACCAACCATGACTACATCTGGCTACGTATAACGGACGTTAAATGAGACTGGACCTTGCCGAACTGAGGTAGAGTTAGGGCGCATTAACTGGCTATATGCCAGTTAAGCTAAGCTAGGGTTATCCGAAGTCCGAAGACAGGGGGAGGATACGATAACTCTGGAGTCAGGCCACCTACTTCACTTCCACGAAGGTGATCAGTTCTCCCAAGGCGGTGTCGGCTTCCTGATCAACAAGGAACTCACTAGCAGCGTTGTAGAAATCAGTGGTGTGTCGACACGGGTAGCGTACCTTGTACAAAAACTCACGGACTACCTGAAAGTGATACAGGTATATACGTCGACTTCGACATGCACTGACGACATGTCGAAGTCGACTGGACAGGGTATCAATGTGAATGACGAGTACATCTCACACCTTCGCTTTGCCGATGACACCGTCGTAATGGGAGAGACGCTGGAACAGTTGGACCAGATGCTGCACAGCCTGTATGGGGCCTCCCGGCGGGTAGGCCTCGGCATGAATTTGGACAAGACGAAAGTCATGTTCAACTCGCACGTCTTGCCGACTCCAATCCACATAGAGCTTTCGCTTCTCGAAGTTTTGAAGGAGTATGTCTACTTAGGGCAAGTCATCCAGCTCGGTAGACACAACTTTGATAAGGAAGCCGACAGGAGGATCCAGTTGGGTTGGGCAGTGTTTGAGAAACTTCGTCAAGTCTTCTCGTCACCTATCCCATAATGTCTGAAGACTAAGGTCTTCAACCAGTGCGTCCTGCCCGAATGACATACGGTGCCGAAACATGGGCACTGACAGTTGGGCAAGTCCACAATTTCAAGATCGCTCAGCGCGCTATGGAGCGGGCTATGCTCAGAGTTTCTTTGAAGGATAAAATCTGAAATGAAATTATCCGGAAAAGAACTGGAGTTACCGACGTAGTTCGTAGAGTAAGCAAACTGAAGTGGCAGTGGGCTGGCCATGTCTGTCGAAGGACCTATGGGCGATGGAGCAAACGAGTCCTGGAGTGGAGCCCGCATGTCGACAATCGTAGCGTGCAATGCCCCTCAGCTAGGTAGACCGCAAACTGGGTGCGGATGGCGGAGGACAGGGTGTTGTGGCGCAATATGGGAGAGGCCTATATTCAGCAGTGGACTGCGATAGGCTGAGTTGATTGAGGTAGGTACTTACATAACGCCGGAAATTAAATTGTTTTTTGTATCTAAAAAAAAAAACTTGAGAGGTGTCAAGGGACACCCGGATGGAACGAAGTTCCTTTCGATTAATTAGTGAAGGAATTGTATTTTTTTTTTTAATTTATGATTATATTTTTTTTATTATTAACAAATATAATGTAATATAAACTTAATCAGTAGGCTCAATTTTAGTAATAATTGGCTTGTGGTAACTGAAGTAGAAAACATAAGTTTGGGATTCTATTTTATTTAAATGTCTTGAAAAAACTGCATCGATGGTAGAAATGTTTTTTATTATTTATTATGTACAAAAACCTGTATACACTCAACAAAAATAATCATCGCGACACCACACTGTTCAATGCGAAATAGAAAGACGAAACCAAAATAACTGGCTTGCTTTCTATGCACAGAACAAAGAATATTTCTATGAGAGAGAGAGAGAGAGAGAGACAGACAGAGAAACACGCGCACGCCGCACGGCTTACAACTATAGCAAAAAGTGTCGTTACAACTTCTGATCTTAATTTTTTCCGTCTAGCCCCCTTACGCAACGCGCAATAAGGAACTTCGTTCCAAAAACCATAAAAATTATCTGAGACCTAAGTAAATATTTCATTTCAATAAGTATAATAAACTAATAATTCCTACTAAAACTGTAATAGGTACCTAGCCTCAATATTTCTCCACATTCGTTTACTAAACACCTAGAAGTCTTCATATTTCCGTCCATTTCGAAGTAACGATATATATTCTGCTTCTTGTGCCCCATTTTTAACCGACTTCAAAAAAGGAGGAGATTATGAATTCGACTGTTTTTTTTTTGTATTATTTTTTTATTTTTATGTTTGTTACCTCATTACTTTTGACTGGGTGAACCGATTTTGATGACACTTTTTAGTTGAAAGTTGGTGCTTTCTGTGTGGTCCCATTTTAATTTGGTTTTATTCGGACAACGGGATCCATGTGAAAACCATATAAGTCTTAAAATTGCATTAAGTATTTAGCGACAAATGAACGAATAACGAATATTGCGATTAGATTAGAGCGGGGTATCTACTATAACCAAAAAGTTAAGAATAAGAACTTCGTTCCAAAAACTTTTGACAAAAAATAACAACCGACTTCCTAAAAAAAAAACACTACAAAGTGAAAAATAATTTTAATTTCGGAAGTCAGTGGCAAAAAAAAACCTTAAATACAGATCCTAAGACACGTAAAAAGTTTTTATTTTTAACTTTTTAGTTATGGTAGATACCCTGTGCACTAATCTAATCGCAATATTCATTCATTTATCGCGCAAATACTTAATGCAAATTTAAGACTTATATGGTTTTCACATGGTTCCCATTGTCCGAATAGAACCAAATTAAAATGGGTCCATACGGAAAGCACCAGCTTTCAAATAAAAAAAGAATCATCAAAATCGGTTCACCCAGTCAAAAGTTATGAGGTAACAAATATAAAAATAAAAAATTGATTACTTCCTCCTCTTTTTGAAGTCGGTTAAAAACCTTAAATACAGATCCTAAGACTGTTGACTGTTTTTTTTTATCATTTTAAAGATAATTATTAAGGAATCAAAATTACTGAGACTAAATCCTTTACCTACCGCATACCTCGTTTGTGAAAACGTACTGCGTATTTACATTTTAGTTGCAACTAGCTTGCATTGTTTGATTGGCGATGTTGCCGTTCCGTAGAGCGTCGCCACCGCGCGTGTCACGTCGCCGCCGCTTAGGTTGCGCGGGCTGACAACAACGCATTAAGTAACGATAAAAGTATCGATACTTAGAACGTTAATTGGTAACGTTATTTTATAGTATCGATACCAAAGTATCGTTACCCGTGTTACCGTTAAAATGTTAACTTTATGAAAATAACGTTACTTAACGATACTTATTGTGTGAATTTGGTATCGTTACCAAGCCCTGCTTTAACCGTTGTAAACTTACGTATAAGTCATTATGTTGATGAGAAGGAAAAACTGGTTCAGCCTAGGCGGAATAATTTCATCTTAAAATCGGGCTTGGCAGGTAACATACTGTAGAGACTCGGTTATCCGGCCCTCAGATATACGGATTCGGGATAATCCGGACTTCCAACCGCCATCAAATAACTTTATACCTTCAAGTCGAATTCTTGCATGCACAGACATGTTGGATCTTACAGTACTAGAAAATATTATGTCATCACGTAATAATTTCTTACTAAACATAGATTTTTGTTGTTTTTAACACGCTTTTATTAGGTCGACCTGTATGTAACTAACTATGTAATGGAATCTAAGGTAACTAATTTAACTATCTTCCAAGGATCGTAGCGTCATGAAAATTGGCAGCTGTATGTAATTCTGATGACACTACAATAATATGGTACTGTCGAACTGATCTGATGATGGAGCCGGAAGATATGAACTGGAAATTCATGATGGCACATCGTATCATAGCTGTGTTTGGACTTGTTAGAAAATTCTTGTTGTGTTGACAATACAATAATATGGTACTGTCGAACTGATCTGATGATGGAGCCGGAAGATATGAACTGGAAATTCATGATGGAACATCGTATCATAGCTGTGTTTGGACTTGTTAGAAAAGTCTTGTAATGAAATGAACTTTGACCACGATTAGGTTTCAAGGTCTGATGATGAAGCCGGAAGATAGGCACTGGCATTCCATGATGGAATATCGTATCATAGCCGTGTTTGGACTTGTTAGAAAGGTCTTGTAATGAACTTTGACCACGATTAAGTTTTTGATTATTACTTGCATTTATAAAAGCGTGTTTTTCTAGTATTTTTTAAACTACAAATTGATTAATAGTTACCTATAAAGTTACTGAATACGATTAAAAGCCGAAGTATAGCATTTTGTAGCCATAAATATGCACAAAAACCACTTTTCCTCTTACATAAAATTATCCGAATACCTAACGACAATAATTAGCCCGGTTAATAAAGTTTCTACTGTGTATACCGAACCCATCGTGTGCGAGTCTGACAAGCATTTTTATGTTTATTTTCTATACCTATCTGTTTTCTTTTTTCAGTAAAAAATGGCGGGCATAAACATCGAAGGTGCTCCGTCATACACTATACCTTTAGACAGTTTAGACCGTCAGTTCCTCAGTAAGTACATTCACACTCCGATCACGGAGACCAGACCGCTGTGGACGAGGCAGCGCCTGGACGGAGAATTTGACTATTGCTACGTACAAATAGTCACCCAAGAAGATGATGAAGATTGCTGTTCTGGTAAGTAATCTAAAATAGACTTAAGTAAAGAAGGGAGGAGGGGGACAGAATGGTGTCGTAAGAGACGACTAAGGGACTTACTAGAGAATGGGCAGCAGCGTTCTCTATGCATTTCCCACCATACTGAGATCGCCAACCCGCCTGCCATGCGTGGCGATTATGGCATCCCCCCTTCCCCCCCCCCCCCCCAAATGTGGGAGGCTTTTGTCCAGCATGCTTAGCATGACCACCGTTGAAAGGGGTTTTGTCGATGGAAGAATAAACAAAGTGATAGTTCACAAAATGTGAAAATTAACAACAATTAACTAAATTCATCCAAAGTTTATTTATTTACTCATGGTTGTTGTTTTGTTTAAAAATCTAAATCAACTCGAATAGTAATGGCGATTACAAAGTCAAATTGTCTTCACTACCTTATACAACTAAAAAAGTTGTCAATGCGATTTTCACAGTTTGGATGGAAAACGTTCTTCTATAAAAACTTTTTAACAAAAAATTAAACCGCCGAAAAAACTGAAAAGCAAAAAATAATAAACCTTAAAATTATGAGTCGGCGCTTTGAGTGATCTTTGTTCATTGATTTTTCAGCGCCGACTCAAAATTTTAAGGTTTATTATTTTTTGCTTTTCAGTTTTTTCGGCGGTTAAATTTTTTGTTAAAAAGTTTTTATTTTATATTTTTTTTTTGTGGTTTGAATGTACGAATAATACTTGGCAAGGTATACCCCATCCAATGAAAAAAGAATTATCAAAATCGGACTACTCGGTATAAAGTTATGCGTGGTTATACATTACAATCAGTGAGTGAACAATTAATCATCCCCTGTTTTCCGACCCTTAGGGTTCGATTTTGTTTTCCAAATTTATATGGGACCACCTTGGGAGTACACCCTTTCCAATAAAAAAAGAATTGTTACAATCGGACTACTATGTACAAAGTTATGCGTGGTCATACATAAAAAAAAAAATATATATATACGCGTCGAATTGATAACCTCCTCCTTTTTTTTCGTCGGTTAAAAATAGTCTACATCTAAAGGGACGTAGACAAAGATCATGAGAAACGAACGACAAGATATATGCTGAGATTGCAGAAACATTTCTACGGTGCGATATCAAAATTAGAGAAACGAACTGTGGCTATTCTTCATAGAAATGAAAGCGCCATGCTAAGCCTGCATAAAACGGTATAAATCGTTCTACAATCTGTAATTTTGTCTATTCTTCCGTCGACAAAACCCGTTTCTATGCTGGCGTGCATGACGTCCTATCTCTATTCTACCAAGAATAGACAAAGTTCTTTTTATAGTGGTCATGCTACGCGTGCAGTAGAGGACGCCTTTTGGCTGAAATAATGATGAATGAACGGAGGAGATATCGGTAATAATTACAATTATATTTTTAAATATTTATATATTCTAATGTTTAAAAATAATTCATTTCTATTTTAAAACTAAATAGGGGATTAGATGGATACCAAAGAAATGATGGATGGATTGTGAAATGATGATATAAATAGAAAGGGGGTGACTACCGAGATGACGACTACTCGAGAAGTGTGGAAGAATAACACACGATGCGGTGACCACAAATAAATTTGGATGAGGGCAGGAAAATGATGATCATATAACTGCATGATTCACGAACGAGAAACAGAGTTATAGTAAAATATTTTAATCAGTGCGAAAATTTTATTTGGTGATTCAGTATCAGTAATAGAACACATTTCAATTATTTTTTCAATACTTTTTTATTTTTATCCGACCTTAAATCAGTAAACTGTGGACACCCTACATATTTCGTAATATTGACAATAATAATAGGTCAGTAACCGCGCGCCGGCGTAGGTAGTACGAACTTCTTAGAATGTTGACAGATCGAACAGTCGGTAGGTACTTGTAAATACGCCCGCGAGTCGTTCGCCTTCGCCGACGCGCCGTCGCCGCGCGCAAATTACCATAAAAACCAGTTACAAAATAAACATATTTCGTTAACGATAACTTATTTTTTTGTACTAAGGATATATCAAAATAAAAATTGCATGGTTATTATAACTCGTTTAAGTTTAATTTGTTAAAATTTGCGCACTTAATACAGTGCTTATCCTGTATTTTTTTGTATGCGATCTCATTAACCTCAGGGATGGTCCGGAATACGGAATCACCTAATTTGATCAAATTAATTTATTCAAACTAGGCTAAAAATCTGCGCTTTGCGAAAATCAAAATTACATTCTACAGGTGTGGAAGGGTGAATGAGAAGTGAAGATCTTCTCATGAACTCTTCATCACTTCCTAGTGTTCTATCATCATCATTTCAGCCGATAGACGTCCACCGCTGGACATAGGCCTACCCTAAGCACCGCCACTGTAATCAGTTATGTGCTTCTCGCATCCAGTGGATTGCCGCGCCCTTCACCAGGTCAACCGCCCATCTTGAAAGGCCTTCCAGTGTTACTTCTTCTAGTACGCGGCCGCCGCTCCAGAACCGTCCGGCGCCATCGGCCATCTGTTCTGCGAGCAATGTGCCCTGCCCACTGCCATTCAAGTTTGGCAATTCTTCGGGCTATGTCGGGTACCTTGGTTCTCCTACGGGTCTCTTTATTTCTTATTCGATCGAGTAAGGAAACTCCAAGCGTAGCCCTCTCCATTGCCCTTTGGGTGATTTTCAGCCTTCTAATGAGGTCCTTTGTGAACGATCCTTGTGCTTTATTAATAGCTGGTAGCTTATAGTATATTTATGTAACGTTGTTTATTTTTACTAATTTTTTTTTCAGAACCATGCGACACATACAAGTGCCATATTTGCAATGTACACGTGCCGAACATGTGTTACAAAGAGCACAACGAGAGTCTAGAACATGAAACTATGATAAAGATATCCCAGACAATTCTTGAAAGGGTATCAAATCAAATGAATATAAGCGTAACTAATGACGCCGAATATTTCGACAAGGATGCGTATTACTGTGAACCTTGCTCCAAGATTATTAAAAAAGAAAACAAACTCAGACACGAATCCTCAACCTACCACATAAAATCGATAAAAAACTATAATATTGCTAATGAATTTTACAAAATTTTTAAAGAGAATAAAGATTCCGATGGTGAAAATGATTTAAGCGAAGATACGGATGAGGAAAGTGATGTAGAACCTGATTATTTTAAATTTTATATAGTAAATAATAATAACTACACAACAAATAAGATTAGCGATACAAGCAATAAGAATAACGATACAATCAATAAGTATACCGACACAGCAAATAATAATACCGACACAGCCATTAACAATAATGACACAACCAATACAGATACCGACACATCTTATAAGAATACCGAAGTAACCATTAATAATACCGACTCAGCCGTTCAAAATAACGACAATACCGACACACCCGTTAAGGAAACCGACACCAACAAAGAGGATACCAACACAACGTTTAAGAATACTGGTACAAACAGTAACAATAACGACATAACCATTAAGAACACCGACACACCCATTAAGAATAAAAGTACCGACACGACCATTAACGATACAGACACTGCCAAAAATAATACCGACACGATCAGTAAGAAAACCGACTCAACCATTAAGAATTTGTCTGTCTTCCTTAACAGTAACGTCGCCTCTGTCGCCAAATCACCGATTAAAGAAAATCTGACAATGATACCAACAGTCAGCGACATTGAAAAGAACATTGTACCAAAGAAAAAAGAAAAACTTGTAGAAACAGACACATTTAATGAATATTTGAAAGAAATCATTAAGAAATACAATTTACAACAGAATGCACCTGTCACGAAAGGTGGTGTTTTGATTGTGGCTCCAAATGGGGATACAGTGAAGGTGTCTCAGGAACATTTTCACAGCCACCGCCCGATGAAGAACAGTGTGTACTGTCAGCTCTGCAAGTTATGGATTTCTCAAGATACCAATCCACACGATTTCACTGAAATTCACGTGAGAAATATCCTGAAGCCGGTCAATGAAGATTTCACTAGAACGGTAAGAATTTACTTATTACACGCTTTATATTAGCTTCACTTGTATGTTTGTTTGTTTGTAACCGACTCCTTATAGTGCGATTTTGACCCACTTTAAACGACCAGATTTCATTTAAACTCAGTAGACTTATCGAGGACTGATGACAATACTATAATTTCATAAATTTGTGCCAATATCCTTGCCAGTTTTCGAAGACAGTTTTTTTGCTGTACCAGTACAAAAAACTACGCTGACTTACGTCACAAACCACGCTGACATACGTCTCAAAATTCGAAACACCCTAAAAATAGAAAATAAATAATAGTTTAAAAAAAACTAAAAAACACGCTTCCATAGAAAACCAAATTAAAAAGTAGAAAATAATGGAAAAAAAGCGTGGGGTGTGTGATATCAATAATAAAATACCTTAAAAGCAGTTTAGTTTTTTTTAACTATTTTTTTTTCAAACACTTTATCATCATCTGCTTGCCTTTCCCAACTATGGTGGTGGCTTCCAGTCTAAACGGATGCTGCTGAATATCAGTATTGTATATGGAGCGACTGCCTATCTGACCTCCACAACCCAGTTACTGGGTAATACGATACCCCTTGGTAAGACTGGTTGTCCGATATTCGGTCTTCTGACGGTCCTTTACCGACTGTCCAAGATCCACAAATGATAATCGGGACATATTAACATGCTTTCCAAAGCACGAAGGGGTCTTGGTACGGTAAGATGGTCACCCATCCACGCACCAACTGCGACAAGGGTAGCTTAACTTTATCAATCGATTACATCGTGTCACATGTCTTAGAATTTCTGGTTCTAGGATATGTCGGTTTCCTCACGATGTTTTTTTCACCGTTTTGAGAGCAGTGGTGATGAAATTATTTACACAAAGTATAGCGCCTGCTTGGGTTCGAACCCACGGCCTACAAACTCGTAAGTCGGGGCCAATATAATTGGGCCACCACTACTTTTTGTACCTAATACATTAAAATTTTAACATTGTTACTTTTAAAGGCTGTCAATTTTTAAAATGATTTGTTGTAGTGACAGAATAAACGATTTTATTTTATTTATTTATTTAAAAATATCGTATTACCCAGTACCTAGGTTGTGGAGGTCAGATAGGCAGTCGCTCCATGTAAAATACTGGTACTCAGCTGCATCCGGTTAGACTGGAAGCTAACCTCAACATAGTAGGGAAAAGGCCAGGTAGATGATATATTTAAAAATATATTTATGTTTAATTTCAGATCGACCAAGTATCAAGGCATTGCGTTCTGTGCAACGAAGTAATATTGAAAAATGACAATCAACACAAACTCAGTGAAAGTCATAAAAAGATTCTCAAAGACACACGATTACACAAACAAGGTAAAACATTTTGTGAAGATTGTAACATATACATTGACAGCCACAACTTTAACATCCACATGATCTCAAGAAAACATCTTTCCGTACGTATAGAAAAATACTCTGGCAACACAGACAAAAATGACTATAAACATTTTTGTGAAACTTGTAACTTGACAATCCCAAAATACAGTTTAAGATTTCACCTCGAGTCTAAAAGTCATAAAGCGAAACAAACTAATTTGCCTACTGAAATAAATAAAACAAAAAATGTATGCACTGAAATAAAAAACACGAATAATGTATCTACTGAAATAAAAAACAAGAATAATGATTCTACTAAAATTATAAACAAAACAAATAATTTATCTACTGAAATAAAAAACAATAATAATGATTTTACTAAGATTAAAAGGAAAACTAATACTTCTACGCAAACAATTGACAATATTGATGGTTCTCCTACTGCAGACATTGAACTCCCTGATTACTGTGTCGCTTGTGAAGTACACGTACCTGACGGTGGAATGAAAGTACATATAGATGGAAAGTCACACAAGAAGATAATCAAGAAGTTAGTATATAAAACTGACATCGAACCTGAAAAAGTATATAAAAAAGACATGGAACTTGAAATAAATAAAGTTCAAAGTTGCACGACACCCGATAGCGTTGCTGAAAATGGTACTCCAACAAATAAGGTTGATTTATCTTGCACCAATGTCGCTCCCAATTCTGAACCTAGCCCTGGTGTTGCGACTAATCTTTATAATGATAAAATTAATGCTTATTACGAATTAATGGAGTTTACTGATGAGACTAAAATTAAAGTTCGTTGCAAGATTTGTTTACTTGAAATGTTTTTTGTTGACCGAACGATCATTGAACACATGGAAAGTGAGAGCCATACAGAAAATTCCAACATGAAAAAAATGGAAACGTACAACAAATTATTATTTTACTCCAATGAAGGACACACTAAAGTCAATTGCGAGATTTGCGGTGTCGAAATGCCTTATATCCAAAGTAATGTTATAGAACATATGGAAAGCACAAGTCATATAATTGGTGAACTTGAATTATTAAAGTTTCATTCACTAACCAAAGAATCTTCCGGGTATAACTGCAAATGCTGTGACGAAGAGGTAACTGAGTATTTGGAACATATCAACAGTGAGTCCCATACTCAAACATTCCTAGCGAAATATGTAATTGACAGGAATGCTTTAAGGAATTATGTTTATAACAGTAAAGTTATTAATTGTGTCGCCCAACGACATAGGGAGAGATACAGAAACTTGCTAAAATATAATGAAATTTTTAAGATAGACGATAAAACTTTTTATTGTAGCGTATGTCAAATAAATTTGTGTAGAATAAGCGAAATCGATCATGTTCTCGGGGATAGGCATGCATTTAAATTACAAGGAATGAATTGATTTTCGTCTCTTTTATGATGTCTTGAGTATTTTGAAAGGACACAACGCGAATCAAGTATACAATCGAGGTAAAAGATAAATAATGTGTCGTTAATTGTTTTTGTTCTCTATTAATTACATTTCTAATAAACTTCAATAATATCGAAGACCCTGGTTTCCTGGTGATTAATCAGGCATTATCATATACTCATGTAAGACAGCGCGACGATCGCTTTAAGTTAAGACGTGGCTAAAAATATATTCCTCATTTAACCAAACACTCCATAGATGTACAGACGCCACCAGGTCAAGCTACCCGAAACTGTCAATTTTTCCCAATGAACCTTGAACCTAATGCTCTAGAAATAAAGTCGAAAATCTATCAAAGAAATCTGACAGATTGTAGTAGCTTGATGTGTTGGCGTCTGTACATTACTACAGTTAGCGCAATAATATTGGAACGAACAGATTTCAAAAAGATCTAAACAACTAAATTAATTGTTAACATGTTAACTGCCATGGTTAAAATCAGAAAAAGTCAGAAAATGTACTTAGTGTTATTTCACTTTAAATAGATTGTTTATTCCATAAATACATATACATATATCATACTAGCTTTTGCCCGCAGCTTCGCTCGCGTTAAATTCGGGGTAACACGGTTCCCTTTTCCTGATTTAGAACACAGAAGAGCACTCGGAACAGAATGTTATTTTAATACGCTACTGTAGTCAATATTATACGTTTTTCCATTTGGGGATAGAATGTAAAGATTCTGGGCATTGGACACACGCGAACATGCTACATACAATATTGTCCATGGGAAAAGCACGGCACTTCTGGTTCACCCCAGCCAACAAAAAAGAGAAAAAAAAGTAGCCTATGTCACTCTCCATCCCTTCAACTATCTCCACTTAAAAAATCACGACAATTCGTCCCTCCGTTTTGCCGTGAAAGACGGACAAACAGGCACACACACTTTCCCATTTATAATATTATTATGGAAGTATGGATTTAATACATTATATACAGCCTATTATATAATTTCTTTCCTTACTTTTATTTTGACTTCATACTTTCCACAAAGTGAATGAGAGTAAATGTAAACAAAAGTTATATTAACACAGTGGTTTTTGTGTACTACGGGACACTTAATACAGCTGAAAGAGTAATAAATATGGCCGCCAGGCAGCAACGACACGTTCTTAATTGGTATGTGTTGTCGGCCATATAGTCCGACAAGGCCTGAATGGAAAAAAAGTGTCTCAATGACACAAGGAATGTGTCAGAATGATGTCAGTACACGACAACTGTCATTTTGACAAGAACTTCATCCAATTTGAGATAAAGTTTAATTTCTTAAATGTTGAGATCGTTTTGAACAGTTTGTTCGTCCCAATATTATTGACGCTGACTGTACCTAGGAAGGACATTTAAGTTTATTGTGATATATTATTTGCTAAGTACAAATGTTATTTTTATGTTTAATTAAACAATCTTCTTAACTTTATATGGCGGACCTCCCGTTAGGGAATACGCATGTCTTTTATACTTTTTTTTTTTCAATAAAAAAATATCAACACCAAAAAAGCAACTGAACGCCCTCCATTTTGGCGCGCTTGGTGTGACGTAAAGTCATGTCAGACAACAGATTGATTCGCAAACATTCCACATTTTGACATTTATTGTTGTCGTAGACTTTAACGTCACTTACGCTCTGACGAATGGCGGTATTTTTCAAAATTTTGCGTTTTTTACAGTTTAATTTCACTTTTTAAACATCTCGCTCGCAAAAATAAATTATAATAAAAAATGTTTATGATGATCTAATTCGGCAGTAATACAGTTAAGTTAAAAAAATGTCCATTAATTGAATCAAATGTACAAGATGTAACTGATTAAATGCAAGACCTGAAAGTATTTTGTTCATAATTGACTACTGAATCGATTGCAGTCAGTATGTTTTCAAAAATATGGTGTGCCATACCAACCACTGACAGCCAAAGAAAATTCTTAAATGTTATTTCAAAGCAAAGACTCAATTTTAAATGCATAGTAATGTCAACCCTATTTTCCTAAAATAATAGCTTTAAAAAAATGTTTGGTAATTCTATTATGCTTTTAAGTCAGTATTCTAATTTGGGTGTATTCTTGATATTTATGGGTAAATTGCAAGAAACGGAAAATTTGAATTTTTAGAATTAATTTTTTTATTTGTTTCCTTTTTTTATTTCGATAAAAATTTTCTTCCGTTAACTTTTTCTGACGATCCTGAATTGACATTTAAGTGTTCGGGGTAATTATTTATAAGTGAAAAACTAAAAACCATGTTACCTTTTAATGATACTGTATTTGTTTTTTTATTTTTTTTATATTTTAATTAGTCTTTAGTGGCATTATGTACGTAGATATTTTTATATGCAATTAAATATGTAGCATTTAAGAGGTACATATTATTTATTCCTAGTCCTAACGGAAAATCCGCAACCTGTAAGAGGTGACTAATGAACCAAAGTCGATGAGATCATTATCATTAGCACGTTCCTACCAGGGTCGCGAGATCTGGTCGATAGAATTACCATGGCCATATAGGCAATAGAAGAAACACGGGTGGGTTTTAGTCAGTAAAAGTCTGACACGCCCTTCCGTTCCACCCTAGAGCGGGAGACATCATTTGATGATTTCCTATGCACAAAAAAAGCACTTTCATTGATTGAAATGCCTCCAGAGGTTCGTGCCCAAGATCACCAACATTTTCCTTGCTCAAACTCTTATACAGGCCATCATTGGCTACGCTGATGGCTGTTATTTGGATGCCACCGAGGAGCGTAAAGAATAGCACTATGCCATTTCTTCCCGTGGGCAGCAGCGTTCTTTATGCATTTTTTCGCCATACTGCGATCGGCAACCCGCCTGCCAAGCGCGGCGATTATGGCAAATCCCCCCAAATTGGGGGAGGCGTATGTCCAGCAATGGACGTCTTACGGCTGAAATGATGAAATGATGAGGAGCTTATAAACTTGAGCGTTTGCAAATTATCAGCATTCTTTTTGTTTTTAATCTTAATAAAAAATATGATCATGTTTCTAACTTTCGCAAGGGTCTCAAGTGGCTCCCTATTCGACTTCGCAGGAACTCTCGGATATTGTGTCTGCTATTTAACATTCTCCACATCCCTTTTTTTGTGGGGGGGGGGGGAATCATCAAATATGTCTCCTGCTCTGGGCAGAGCGGGAGGGTGTGTCAATAATCAGTAAAAATCACAAATTGCCATATTTTCACCCGACTATACAAAAACGCAAATAACTCTGAAACTAAATGCCGAAAGGTGGTAGTACCTTTATGCGCGGAATGCCACTAAAATACGGACAGTCTCGTCATCTTATCATCTAGGACTTTCCCTCGCTTTTCATTCATTTCGTTCGCTCCGTTTTCGTTGTCAACGTCACTTTCAGCTGTCACTTCATGATTGCATTCTGGTTCAATAAAAAATTTACATTATTTAACAAATCTCTCTGTTTCACGATCCCATTTGTTGAGAATGTACAAAAAATATAATTTTATTCGCAGTTTAAGAAGATTATCACACGGCACCGCGCACCGCCGCGGAGGGCGGTGGCGGTCAAACGGATTTTGTAGCGGTGCCCCGCGCGGTTGGATTTAATTCGGTTTTATCCTTTTTAAATTGCAACACGTCCTACACCTACGATGATCCGCGCGGCTATGCGGCGCCCCATGTGTGAGGCGCCGCCCCACCGCTCAGATTGCAGCGCGGAGGGGCGGTGGCGGTGAGAGCACCGCTTGACCGCGCGGTCGGTCGGTGTACGTGTATTAGGCATCAACGGATTTAATAGAGGTCAATGCGACATGAGATCCGCTTCACCGCCAACCGCGGCGGTGCGCGGTGCAGTGTGATAATCGCCTGAATATAATCCGAGACTTGTATTCATTGTGCTTTACTACCAGCTTCAGTGTTCGGGCCCCAGGCTCGAAAGGACGCATATCTTTCTTCCCCGGTGAAAACCGATGTTCTCACGATGGATATACAGGAAGGGGTTGCCACTCGTGCATGCTGTTCCGTTTGTCGACCATTTATGCATTGATACGATTAATTAAGCATGTATTCTTTTGTTTATTTTTATTATATTATTTACGTCACCATAAATTATTAAAAAAAATAATCTACTCCAAAACTACCATTGAAATTAATAACCTACTAAGTACCTACTTAAAAAAAAGTTTAAACAATTCGATCATTTTGGCGCGCTTGGTTCACGTCATAGTCAATGACATTGACATGACATGAACAAAACGAACTATAAACTTTTAAACTAGCAAGTGGAATTTGGAAGGAGTTTAAGTTGAAGACATTTGCTGGTCTGCTTTAATTTTACTAACACTACCTATTCTATTTTCGACTAATACGTTCATCATGGAACAATCTTCACCATCTATTGAAGAAACCACAAAACCGAAATATAAATATTGCAATGTTCCTAAATGCAAAAATACTAAAAGAAATTTACCCGATAAAATGTTTTTTCTTGTCCCGAGAGGTGCGGAGTCCCGAAGGCACATTAAGAGAAAGTGGTCTGAAATTTTAAAAAGAGACATGGTATCTCCATCACCTTGTTTATTTTATTGTGAAGATCATTTTGACGTAAGTATTTAAGTCGTTCTTTATTAATTTTTTTTTTTTTTGTTGTTCTTATTTTGTTTCACAAATAGGTTATTTAGTCGACAGTAAGCCATCATCTGAAGGTGGAAGCGCCAGGGTAGCTTGCGATTTTTTTTTTATTTTTACGTTTTTTCAATTTGCAGGTCTACTTTGTTTTGTTGTCGGCTGCCTAACCGGACTTGCCTTAATTTTTTTATGTAAGGCCTCTAGCCAGGGTTTAAAAATTTAAAACTAAAGCCTCTACACACTGGAAGAAGGCAACAAGGGACAGGCTAGATCAAAATGATATAGCAACCTACTATATTTTATACCTGCACAGTTCTAGAGTTCCATAAAAAGAATTTATATTACCTCAACCTGTGTCATGTGTTTGGTGCTTTTTGACACACTGTACTGCTTCTTATTAATTTCACAATTTAATTTCATCATCATAAACCTATAATGTTCCCACTACTGGGACTTAGGCCTCCTCTCGGTGAGAGGGAGTGGGCCATAATCCACCATGCAGGCCCAGTGCGGGTTAGTAGATGTCTCATGTCTTAAAATTTTTGGTTCTAAGTCATGCCGGTTTCCTCCCAATGTTTTCCTTCACCGTTTTGAAAGCAGTGGTGATGAAATAATTTAATTTATTACATTTAAATTTTCAGGTAGAAGAAGATACAGATAATCATCTGGAGTATGCAGTTATGAATTTACAAGAAAAACAAAAAAATACATTAAAGAAAGGTGTGCTTCCTCAAAAATTGCAATGCCAAAAGGGTACCGAGTCGCAGCTACCACCCATGAGAAAAGGTTTCTTAAATAGAAATCATTCACAAACAATAGAAGTTGATTTATCTCCGCCTCGTAGAAAATCTAAAACTAAAATAATTTATATTTCATGCATCAGCTGATGAGTCCACAGATGACTCGGATTGAGACTCTTCAGAGGCGGCCACATCAGGTACGCGTTCAACGCGATCCCTATCTACAAGCAAACTTCTGTACCATCCATGGTAATCTTCTGGTATAACCCCATTCTCACATAGATTAATGAGATCTTTTTTTATAGCTTCCGTTATTGGAAGAGGTCTGTCATATAATTGTTCTGTCTACAAGCTGTTTTCAAGAGTCATTACGAATCGTCTCGCGCGCAGGTTTGACGACTTCCAGCCTCCCGAACAAGCTGGATTCCGTAAAGGCTTTAGCACCGTAGACCACATACATACGCTGCGGCAGGTTATACAGAAGAGTATAACCTGCCTCTCTGCTTAGCGTTTGTGGATTACGAAAAAGCCTTCGATTCGATCGAGACCTGGGCTGTATTGCAGTCTCTTCAACGGTGCAAGATTGACTATCGGTACATCAAGGTGCTGAAGTGTTTGTATGAAAACGCCGCTATGTCAGTCCGGCTCCAGGACAAAGCCTCGAAACCTATCCTTCTGCAGCGAGGGGTGAGACAGGGAGACGTAATCTCTCCGAAACTGTTCACCGCTGCACTGGAGGATGTCTTCAAGGTTTTGGACTGGAAAGAGGCTGGCATCAACATCAATGGTGAGTACATCACATTGCCGATGATATAGTAGTCATGGCTGAGACTATCGAGGACCTCAGTACAATGCTCGATGACCTCAGTAGAGCTTCCAAAAGAGTGGGTCTTAGAATGAACATGGACAAGACAAATAAAGATTGGAGGCGCGACACTCCAATAAAGATTGGAGGCGCTACACTCGGAGTTGTGGAGGAATATGTGTACCTAGGACAGACTGTCCAGTTAGGTAGGTCCAGCCTCGAGAAAGAGGTCAATCGTCGAATCCGACTCGGCTGGGTAGCGTTCGGGAAGCTACGCAATATCTTCTCGTCCCACTTACCACAGTGTCTGAAGACAAAAGTCTTTGACCAGTGTGTGTTGCCAGTGATGACATATGGCACTGAGATGCGGTCGCTCACAATGGGCCTCATAAGAAGGCTCCAAGTCACTCAAAGAGCAATGGAGAGGGCTATGCTTGGAGTTTCCCCACGCGATCGAATCAGGAATGAAGAGATCCGTAGGAGAACCAAGGTTACCGACATAGCCCGAAGAATTGCCAAACTTAAGTGGCAGTGGGCAGGGCACATTGCTCGCAGAACGGATGGCCGATGGGGCCGGAAGGTTCTGGAGTGGCGACCGCGTACTGGAAGACGTAGCTTTAGAAGGCCTCCCACAAGATGGACCGATGACCTCGTGAAGGCCGCAGGAATGCGTTGGATGCGGGAGGCACCGAACAGGTCGAAGTGGCGGTGCTTGGGGGAGGCCTATGTCCAGCAGTGGACGTCTTTCGGCTGAAATGATGATGATGATGACTAAAAAAAAAATTAATTTTTGCCTTCTTTTTATAGTTATTTGTTACAGTTACTCTTATGATGGCCCAACAGTAATCCCCTAACATGTTTTCATCCCAAAATCCTTTATGTAGTTCTTCAAAAACCTTTAAATCTTGGTGGAAATTTTCCCCTTGTTCGCCACTCATACTTCCTAAGTTTTTAGGAAAAAACCTCAGATGGGAGTGCAGAAAATGAATCTCTAATGACATGTTTACTCTTATCTGTTAAAAATTGTCGTTTGAAGCGAACGAATAAACAATAAACTGTGGTCACCATGTTAGCTTACAAAAAACAATTGACTGCAGAAAGACATTGTGACCTTGCACTTTTAGGTTAAAGGAAGATAGGTAAATATATTTATATACCTACCTACATTTTTTTTGAGTATAAAAAAAGTTATATTTTGTAAACTAGTGATATTTTTCTACTTTATTCAGTTTTTTACTTTCATGTAAATAATGATTTTTTTGGTATTTTTGTAATTATAAAAATAACAATGACCAGGCCTGTTGCAGTTCCTTGTATGAACATTTTGCAGATAAAAAAAATAAAAATGTTTACTGCACAACTTATGTACCTAAATTACTATTAACGTGATGTTGAGGAAAAAAACAAATAAAGATGCATATAAGATGATCTTTTAATTGAATTAAAATCTGCACAAGTGCGAAGGATTATGTTCTGTTAAAAGCAAGTAGAACTACTTACTCTCTTTTTAATGTATAAGATTCTAAGTACTTTCCAATAATTCAGCAGTATCAGAACCATTTAAAGTATTTTAATTTGTATTAGTACAATGCTACAGTGTGTTCAGAATGTAAGTAAATTGCAACTAAAATAAGATATGAAACGGAATGTGTTTTTGATTGCAAGGCTTCCAAAAAATCGTACAGGTATAAGACTTTAGGTGTTATTGAATGCAGATGTTACTTAAAAGCTTGTAATATAATTGTTTTTTGCCTATCTATCTCGAAAACTACGCATCGTATCGAAATATCGGTTTTACCAGTAGATAGAGCTCAAAAAGTTGAGTAGCTTGGTGTAAATAACTCATTTTTGAAAAAAAGTGCAGATAATCGGTTTTACCAATAAAGGGACGATATGGCATCAATTCCCAATTGAGCTCTGTTAATTTTTGTCGGGTTGTCAAAGAGGTGTGGGGTTTGGTGTTATCATAATGGAACATCACGCCGGGTGGCCAGTCCAGGGCGTTTTTTCTTGATTTCTTCATTCAATTTAGATAGTTGACGACAATAGACATTTGAATCCATAGTTTGGTTTCTTGGAAGCAGCTCAAAGTAGACTGTAGGTACCCTTGTAATCCCACCAAACAGAAAGCATAATCGTTTTTGGGTGAATATTGGCTTTGGATGTCGATGTGGGGGCTCATTTTGCTTGGTCCATGATCATTTTCGGACTACGTTATCATAAACAATCCATTTTTTATCACCCGTTACGATTCTTTTTAGAACTGGGTCGTTTTGGTTACGATTTAGCAGAGTCTTATATGTTAATGCGTTTGGTGAGGTGGATTACCTTTAGTTCATGAGGAATCTAAACATGCAATTTGTTTACATAACCAAGGTGTTGTAAATGCAAGTTAACGTTGAACTCGATAGCGTTGGTGTTGAGCTTCTCTGCTGTCTCTCGAGTTGTCATACGCTGGTTAGATTCGATTAACGCCTTTATTTTGCCGTCATCAGTACCTAGTGGTTGGTCGACCAGCATGTGGTGCATCTTGCACATTAAAATCTCCAGAGCGAAAGCAAGCAAACCAACGCTGTCACTGGCGTTCAGTAAGGCAGTCCTCACCATAAACTTCACACAATTTCTTCCGAGCTTGCACTGCATTTGAGCCCTTTTTCGAAAACAAATTGAATTAACTGTTCCGGGGTACCAAAGTTCTTCACTATTGAAATCTATAAACACAATACTTCCTCCCATTAAAGCCGTGGCAGGTATTTTTATAGCACCTTATATGTGAAAGGTATTCTACCTGTGTCCTCTTCCGCGTAATGTAGGTAGGTGAGGTTGTGGAAGACGGAAGTGAAAATCTTACTTTTAGGTAATAAACACACATTAAAGTTTCGTATTACATACATCATTTAATTCGCACAGATATTTAAGAATATAAACTAAAAGGAACAGAATAAACTTAAAGACTTGAAATCGAGTCCACATCCCGTTACGGATGAAGTAGTCTTGTGTAGTTCACGAACGAACTAGGTCGTAAGAGCGCTTCCATAGATGAACTACGCGAACTAGTTCGCTCATTTCCCGATCCATAGTTCGTTAGTTCATTAGTTCGCGACCGAATGAGCGAGGATGGCGTCAACCGAACTAATACACGGGACAAAACACAAAAATGTTTTTAAACTAGTTATTTATTGCAACAATAAACCTTGGTATTTTTTACAATCATGATCATTTTATGAAATTATCATTCAAAGGTTTTTGCTGTTTTTAGAGTCCAAAAATTTTAGGTAAAAGTAGAACATTCCATAAACTTGTCACAAGCAGTACGAGCAAAATCTAAACGAGCGAACGATCTCCTCTCTTTGATTCGAGCTGGGAGCGGATGAACTAGAAGAGCGAACTAGTTCGTTAAGGAGCGGTGAACTAAACTGAGCGATCTCAATCTCAGTCGCGAACTACTATGCCCAAGCCTAGTCTTGTGTAGTTCACGAACGAACTAGGTCGTAAGAGCGCTCCCATAGATGAACTACGCGATCTAGTTCCCTCATTCCCCGATCCGTAGTTCGTTAGTTCGTGACCGAATGAGCGAGGATGGCGTCACCCGAACTAATACCTACACGGGACAAAATACAAAAAGGTTTTTGTAATCACTAAACTAGTTATTTATTCCAACAATAAACCTTGGTATTATTTACAACTAGCTTTTGCCAGCGGCTTCGCCCGCGTGGAGGTAGGAAATTATCCCGTGGGAACGTATGTTCCGGTTTACCGGGATAAAAAGTAGCCTATGTCCTTTCTCAGGTTCTAAACTATCTGTGTACCAAATTTCATTTAAATCGGTTCAGTAGTTTTAGCAGGAAAGCGAGACAGACAGACAGAGTTACTTTTGCATTTATAATATTAGTGTGGATCACGATCATTTTATGAGTTATCATTCAAAGGGATTTGCTGTTTTTAGAGTCCAAAAATTGTAGATAATAATAATAGTCCACACTTCCACATCCACACTAATATTATAAATGCGAAAGTAACTCTGTCTGTCGGTCTGTCTGTCTGTCTGTCTGTCTCGCTTTTCTGCTAAAACTACTGAACCGATTTAAATGAAATTTGGTACACAGATAGTTTAGAGCCTGAGAAAGGACATAGCCCAAGTAGCACAAAAGTGCTGTATAACAGCTTTTTAACAGTGCACAGTGAATGCATTAGTTGCTGAATAATAGCGTAGACAGCGTATCCTCAGAGGATATAACTCTAATTTGGGCACAAATTATTCAGCACATAGCTGTATAAGAAATCCAATTGACAAATAATTGCATTATAACAACATTATAGTAGCATTTATGTGTGTAAAAGTCACCTAAAGAGCTGCATATTGCCTGATTAATGAGGCACGTGTTACTTATTACTTATTACAGCAAGGAAGACGAATGTGTACATTGTGTGTACTTTTATACAGTTGAAATTACACACTGAGCGAAATTGTGGAATGCAATAACTTAAATTATTTATTTTTCTTTGATATGAACTGTCAAATTGTAAAACATGAAGTGTATCGTTGTGTGCAAGATCTCAGGTGCCATTTGTGAGAATATACATACATAACATTGAAGGTAAGTAAAACATCGATTTCCTCCTATTATATTTGAAATCTTATTGGGAAGGTAACTTTACTGTCAAATACCATACATATTTAGTTCAAAATTTTCACGCGCCCTCGGAATACCACTAAATACTAAAAGAAAAGCAACAAAATTAGAATGAAAATAAAATTAATATGTTCGTTTTTTTACAAAGTAACCAAAAAAAAAGAACTGTTTTCGTGTAATTATTTTTTAATCCATATTTACAATTGATATCCTCCAAAAAAAACAAAAATTAAAAGATAAAATTTTATAATAATACAAAGTAACGCAGTGAATATGGCGGATGGCAAGTGAACAGTTTTAATCTCAATTTAATGCTAAGGTCTGTACGGGTGTTCACATGTGGCCTGTAATTCAGCCAAGAGTAAAATAGTTTAGCACTTGTGAAATACAAATCAGACATGGATCGATTAGGAGAGTAGTATTGGTTCACATTTGCGTCAGTTACCTAGATAAGTACCTTTATGGATCCAAGCTTATAGGGTTCCGCCGTGGTTCTTTTAAAGCCATTTTGTTCCCTTTTTTAGTTGTTATTCGACGATAAGTACTTAATTAAAATTGTAATTTAAGTAGCTGAGATTATAATTTAATTATATGTATAATACATAAGTTATTGATTTATTCAATATGCGACAAAATACCTATAAATTAGTCGGTACCTATCTAAAGATAATGTATTTTTCTGGCCTAATAATTTAATTACTTCCACATGAAATAGCATTATGTTACGTTAAGTTTAGGTATTTAATATGTTATTGTATCTTTTGTTTTTTTTTTCCTCAAAAAATGTATAGATAATGTTGTCATTAAGAAACTGATACTTCTATTATAATAAGTATATTTTTCTTGTTTTTACAGAACGAGACTTTCAAAATAGTTCAGACTATAGAGAGAGGTGTTGTCGATCTAACATTCGTTCCTGCACAGTGGAAAACTAAGGAAATTCTATGGCGTCCACCGAGAAGTACTTTTGTACTCCTTGAAATTATAAAAAGATGAAAATTCAAGGCCTGGACCAGGGTGGTACACCCTAAATTGTAATTTAAAAAGGGAACATTAAATAAACATAAAGAAAATTACGTAGTTTTTTTTAGATGCTAGCTGTACCGGTATTTCCTAACTGACTACCTCTGAGAAAAATTGTCGAAATCTGGAATCTTAAAAAGTCTCGAAAGGTATTAATTTATTACTTTTAAAAAATCTTGGATTTCTCTTAATAAATTTTCTTCATTTTTAGGTAAGTACCAGAAACATATAAAACAACAATATTAATTTTGTCGCAACCATATTAGTCCCGAAAATGGGTAGGTTATAAGATTTTTGTAGCAGGGCATTTTTGTACCTACTCAGCCTAATGTCATCAAACACACTGACCTCTATTTATAAAGGCTTTTTTGTATTGTTTTGTTCATATGTGCAATTATTATTTATTGTTACTTTAATTTAAATCCGACGTAAATTTGAAATTTTATTTTATTTCAACTATGTGACGTAATATTTTTATTTTGTTAATGACATTTTATTCTTTTCTGCTGCAGCATTGTTACTTTTATCTTAGTTTTTGTAATATGGGTTATGTCTGAAATAAATTAATTTCATTTTATTTCTTTATTTATTAATAAATATAACATACGGAACCCGTCGCGTCCAATATTCCATTCGCGCATGCCGACACTTGGATACATGCTGTTATTCGAGTGTATGGTAAACACCTGACTAATAGGGGAAAAGTGAATCTGTATAGCATAAAGCATAAAATTTTTGTTAAATAACTTCACAAAGTAACTGATGATGTTATAGTGGGTGATATGTTCTCTCTTAAAATGCAACGGTTGTATAGTACACGTGTGGGCTATTATTCAGAAAACTTACAGCTAATAGGGTACTGCACTACTAAGCGCTCAATAACAGTGACTTTGTGGCGTGTTTGTGGTGCTTAATAGAATTACTGTACAGAAAAAAGCATTATAGTTGGCCACGTTTTTTTTTCGAAACAGCTGTTGCAGCACAGGTGAATACTAATAAGTCTTTATAAATGCTTAGATTACCGCTGTGGGCCTTAAGTGACCATTTATAATGCAGTTCTGTGCTACTTGGGAGGCTACTTTTTATCCCGGTAGTATGTTCCCGCGGGATAATTTCCGACCTCCACGCGGGCGAAGCCGCTGGCAAAAGCTAGTAAATAATAAATTGTTTATTAATAAAAAGGGCACATTTACAGTAAATACCTACGTTAAGCAATTAAAATAGAGCAGATTTGCTAATTTGCCTGAACTAGGTAGAACCTGTGTTTCAGGCTACAAATGCACAAAATCTTAATGTAATAAATTAACAATGTGTAGTAATAACTAAAATTAAAACTTAGGTAGCAAATGTAAAAGTAAAACTTACTAAAAAAGTTAGCAGGGTTCGGTTTCACCCCGCATTTACTTAAGTTTTTTGCGGGTTACATGAGTAACAGGCAACAGTATGTGGACTACGTAGGATACCAATCGGAGGCATATTATACTAGATCTGGTGTAAGCCAGGGAAGTAATATAGGGCCCCTTGGGTTTCTCTTAGTAGTGAATGACCTCCCAACTGTTGTACAAGATGCTCAGTGCTTACTATTTGCCGACGACTTCAAACTTTCTCTCCCTATAACAAACAGGGATGACTGTGAAAAACTGCAAAGAGATATAGACAGAGTAGTGGCTTGGAGCAAGAGTAATCTTCTGCAGTTTAACACATCGAAGTGTGTGACCATTAGTTTCTCGCGCGCACGCACGCCCATTACACATAGCTATACGGTAGATGGAGTATCGATGGCTAGGGTTACTGAGGTGAGGGACTTGGGTGTCCATTTTACCACTGGGCTAACGTTTCGTGATCATATAGTTAAGGTATGCAAAAAAGCATATAGAAACCTAGGATTTGTCCTGAGAATGGTTAAAGGTTTCACAAATATAAAAGCAATAACGGCATTGTATAATGCTTAAGGAGCCAATTAGAATGCAATGCAGTTATCTGGGCTCCGCATGAAACTAAATATAGTCTCATGTTGGAGCGCGTACAAAATTTTATCAGATACAAATGTATGAGGGAATACGGGGTGTATCCATTTTATCCATTGATGTATCCAACACTATTTATCTTAGGTATGGTCGGATATAAGGAACTGAGGGTCAGGAGGCAACTCACACTCGTTACTTATATCTTTAAGATAATTAGAGGAAAGATACACAATGCGGATATATTGAGAAGAGTGGAACTTATCGTGCCAGACGGGTATGTGGGTCGTCGTCGTCAGCCGCGGTTGCTGGCGGTACCGCGCGCGCGAACTAACTTGCTGCGTGAGGCGCCGCTGACGAGCGCACTCCGCACTCTCAACCTCATTGCTGATGACGTCGACATATTCTGTTGCACTTTGGGTGAATTTATTATAGTATAGGCATGAAAATATTTGTACGCCGATTCTTACGGCTAAACATGACTGGACTGAAATAATTATAATATCTTGCATGCTCCTGTATGTATACAATGTTTAAACAAATAAAGAAATCTTATCTTATCTTAATTTGATAAAATGGCTACCTATAAAATTTGTTATGGTACTTGAAATAGCGTAACTGTTTAATTTTTAAGTGTGCTACAATGTCGCATTGGGTCTAGCCTGTAAGGATGTTGTATGTTTGGTGTAAACATATAAATAAATATGTAAAATAGCGTGTTAGCGGTTTTATTTGCAGACAACTAGTAAATTTTCTGTCTGTACATAGTTGTCTGTATATGGTTAGTAAATATTTAAGTATATTTTTTTACAGCTAAGTATAGTAATTTAATTTATAGATACTTAGTTTTCTATTTAATCTATTATACAGAAATGGGCCTAAAAATGTATAGAATCTTTCTACAAAGACATGTTTTGACACTGAGTGTGTAACATATACAAGATTATTTTTAGTATATGCGAAACCTGAATATAGTTTGTTCAGAATCAGTAACTGAATCGATTCCAATAATTTTTACACCATGTTATATTTTGTACCAAAAATATTTAATTACGCTTCCAAGTAGGACACCGAACGACAATACGTATCCACAATCATCTGTGCGGGTCACGGCAGTTCATAGCGCGCGTGGGCGCACAGCGAGACGGCGACGATGGGTAACAACTCCCTCCCTCGACTCCCTCAGTCGTCCGAATGCCACCGATTGATGAGCACGTATCGCGAGCGCGCGCGCGCCCACCGCGGGCCTTAGTGTTTTGTTTCGATTTTAAAATTATCATGTCTTTCTCGTACTCAAACGTCCATTACACGGAGATGGTACGTACACTAGCTGTTTGTGGTGATCTGCATGTTTTTGCGTTGACAACCAGGTAACTTATCAAGCTTATAACTTTGTGATTATTAATGATAGTTTTGAAATTTTTTTCATAGATTCTTTACATAAAAATACTAGAGCCGTGTTTCGGGTTTCGCATAAACAAAAATTAATGTTGTATATCAATGTCTTTTGAGGTCTCATTTGTTATACATACTATATCATTCCGTCTCTTGTTAGTATTGTCGGCAGTGTAGGTAAGCATGGTGTGCTGTTTTAATACCAATTGCATAATGAAAAGCTGCCGAACAGTCAGCACTTTGCAAGTTTTATAAAGTAGATCTGTGGGAAAAAAGAAGGGATGGAAGTTTGCTACCTTCAAAATTGCTCTCTGAGCTCTTTAGAGAGGAAGCTAATTCGTTTTTGGTGCACCGCCCCAAGAAGTTATACAGTATTGAATAATAGGCCAAATAAACTTGTGTGATTAATTTTTTGTCTGCTAATGTTCGTAAAAGAACACTGCTAATAAAAGTAGAACATTCCATAATCTTGTCGCACCCAGTAGGAGCAAAATCAAAACGAGGGAACGATCTGCCTCTTTAGGATTCGAGCTGGGAGCTGATGAACTAGAGGAGCGAACTAGTTCGTTAAGGAGCGGCGAACTAAACTGAGCGATCTCAGTCGCGAACTACTACGCCCATGACTAGGATGAAGCAAGAGAGAGAAATGCCGTAGGTCCAGGCTCGTGGCTTAGTGTTGCCACTTAACATGATCGTTGAAAATGTATATCCGCGGATACGGATACGAATATTTGGTGTCAAGATCCGTGGAAACGGATCTTAACTTTATTACACGATCGTTGTCAATACACGTGACCTTGATATGCTAGTTGACGTCGCTTGACGCTTTACTTGACAGGATATTTTTCGACTTGCATTGCGGGGGTCTTAATTTTTTTGTTTTTAGTTTAGTCACTAAATATTTCTTTTTTTTTCGCTAGTCACCACTGTACCACTCCTGGGCAAAGGCCTCTCTCCACTCCTTCCATCTTTCGCGAACCCGCGCGTCCTATTTCCATTTTTGACGGAACCTATCCAGCTTGTCCCGCCATCTATGGTCTGCCGCGACCCCGCGTCACTGACCCAGGGCACCAGTTCTGTGCTACTCGGGCCCACACTTTGTCCGGCAATTGGCAAACATTTGATTTTAAGAAATAAAAAATAATCTGAATGGAAGGAAGAGAACCTGTTCAAATGGAAATTCATAGTTGGCTTGGCTCCGCTCTGGAGTGTAAATGTGGTGCTGTCCCACAAACAATGCGGCACTTAATATTTTGGCCAGTATGTCCTGCTGTTTGCACGCTACAGGAGTTGATGGATGCGTTTGAAAATGCTAAACTCGTAGCCAAATTCTGGGCTGACTATATTTAGATTGCTATCAACACGCTAAGAAGAAGAATAATGGAATTTAATAGTTTTTCATTGCTACCTTATCACCTTTAAGGTTATAGCACATTATACCGGCACCGCAACTGCACAGCTGCAGCACAGCGTCTCCTCGAATTTAGGCTACGGCTAGCTGCCAGCGCGCTAACAACGCGTCGGCCGCGAGGTGCAATCTCGCAGTCCGCGCGCTGTAGGCAAGGTGTAAGCTCGCAGGCCGCGCGCTGGCCGCGATGTGCAAGCTTGCTGTCACCTCGAACACAATTGTTATATGACATTTATAATTGAACACGCCTAGGACTGTCTTAAATCTGATTCGAGACTAGAGGGAGGATGCAGCGAGGCGCGTGAGGCAACGGTGGTGCGCAGGCGACGGCCCAATGACGTTGTTTCGCTGGCGACTCGGAGTCGGCGCGTAGTAAGCATGCGGTCGGCGCGCTGTAAACTCATGGTCCAATCGCTTGCAGCTCGCGGGCTGCGAGTCGAGTTGTATAGTAGCAGCAAGCGCGCTGACTGCGCGCCGTTGGCTTTTTATATTGACATTATAAAATTTATTTTACTACACACGACTTAATGCTCTAAATTGAATGACAAGTTAATTCCTGGTTTGGAGCGGTGCCGTTGCGGTGCCGGTATAATGTGCCATGACCTTTATATAGAACATCATCATCATGAAACATCTAACAAGGAGACCGCCAAGATTGTCCGCCTCCGATTTCAATGATCTTTATATATGTTGTTATGTTTGAGTAACTGAGTAATTACCCAAAAGGAATTCACGCAACCCTTAATAGTTTCAGAGTTGCTTCTACCGACATACTTAAATATAAGTTCAGTATATAAACTCAAAAACATTTGCAACTCTATCTGCAGAGATATAAGATTCTTTCTTGCAATGTTTGATTTGATGATAATTTTATTAAAAAATCATTTAAATTGAAATATTCGGAATTGCATAGCAGTGCGTAGCCTAGTAGGCAGGGTGATGTGGCTCGCACGCAGATGGTCAGGGTTCGATTTCTGCCATATTTATTCATCAAGAAACATACAACATTGCAAGAAATTTGAACCTTATATCTCTACAGATACGAGTTGAAAATGTTTTTGAGTTTGTATACTGAACTTATATTTAAGTTGCTCGGTAGAAGCAACTCTGAAACTATTGAGCGTTGCGTGAATTCCTTTTGGGTAATTACTCAGTTACTCAAAAATAACAACATATATAAAAATCATTGAAATCGGAGGCGGACAATCTTGGCGGTCTCTTTGTAAGTATTGAAAATTAATAAGGAAATAATTCCAAAAAAAGTAACGGATACGGATCTTTTTCTACGTCGGATATCCGCAGATACGGATACTGATATCTTGCACATCACTATTACAAACTAAACACTACTTTCTGTCCCGGTACCACGTCCATCTTCTACCCATGCGAGCGAAACCACGGGTACAGCTTCCTAGTTATTTAAATAAAAATTAACATGAATTTAAAACAACATTTAGAATAAATCATTTTATTTGTATTAAAACAACGTGCATGTAAATAGACCACAAGCTACTACTTTATCATCGTGTATGATAGAAAGTCGTGGTCAACACAAGCATAGAGAAATTACAGATTAAAATAATAGTTTAAAAAAACACGCTTCCAAAGAAAACCAAACTAAAAAGTAGAAAATAATGGAAAAGAAGCGTGGGGTACTTTTTAAGGTATTTTTTTATTGATCAGGCACCCCACGTTTACACATACACACATTTTTTACTATTATTTATTTTCTATTTTTTAGGGTGTTTAGAATTTTGAGACGTATGTCAGAGTAGTTTTAGAAGACAGTTTTTTGCTGTCCTGGTAACCCTGGCAAGGATAATGGCACAAATTTATGAAATTATTGCATTGTCATCGGTCTTTGACAGGTGTGCAAATTTTGAATGAAATCTGTTCGTTTAAAGTGGGTCAAAATCGCGCTATATGGAGTCAGTTACAAACAAACATACTAACATAGAAACATACAAGTGAAGCTAATATGAAGAGTGTAAAAATCAAATAACACTTTTCAACCTGCACCCTAATTGCGAAACGCACTATCTATCAGAATCTGTGTCGGATTGAAATTTATTTCTAAACCATCGAGTCATTTGTTCGAATAAATTGTCGGCTCAGTAACGTAAATAGCGCAATGAATGTTGTTTAACTATCAATATGAAACCAATTCCTACTGATAGCAAGTTACGCAATGACCCCTTTGGGGGTCAAACCCAGAAGTTCATGAAGTAACTCTTGCGTCTAGTACATAATGTATTCAAAATTTTATTACTTCATAAACCATATCAACGGTGAAAAGGAAAAACAAATAACACTTTAGTCGAAAATAAGTTTTCTATACAATTCCATAGGCTTTTTAACTCTATCAATGTGTCTAGGTTAGAAGCCATTTGAAAGCACATTTTGGTGTTTCTTTTAAAATACAAATACATAAAAAAACATATAATCATTTTAATCAAAAATAGCTCTGCTGAACCATATGGCGCCTTTTTTTTTAGTTTTTCCTTTCCACCATAAATATATTTCATTCGTTGACATACAATTTTTTTTAATACACATACTATATGGTAAATGCTACAATTTATCTGGAAACATGTTTTATTTTAAATTGTCTATAGTGGAGCGGCCGTTAGTATCACACAGCTTCGATGCTCTTCTTAAACAGTTGTTAAACTAAATATTTGATTTTTTTAATTGTTATGTTAATAATATAGTAAAAAATGTAAGTATTGAAAAATATAAATAATATTCGGTAGCTTATAATAGTTGATAGCCACACAATCAAATTAGGTTTAACCTCAAGTCCCTGAGATACCACATTTGGTATAGACATAATGGTTTTTAATTGTGTCGGTAATTACGGCATTCAATGGGTTAAGATCTATACATAATTATATAGAATTGTAAGAGCTAAATAAAATATATAAAAATAAGTCTCATATTCGATCAAAAAATTTCTATAATCCAGGTCGATTTCTGAGAACTTGTATCTGGTTCCGAAGCCGATGTCCAGACCAGCGAAGGTTGGGCAGAGGACATTGATGCCTCCTCAACCTCTTCAAAAGGAAAGGCAATAGGAAAAGGAGATACCGCTGCACGTTTCATCTTTGTCTTTGCCGACAAATTACCATTTTTATTCTTGTTGTGTATTTTAGTTTTCATTTGAATAGATGTGTCAACATGCATTTCGTTCTCATTGTATACATTGGATAGCGAAGTGCTGCACCCAGCTTCACAATCATCTTTGTTTTCTATATCTTCCATGTATATGGGGGATGAAGACGAACTGGTAAGTTCTTGTAAAGAATTTTCTGATGATGAGTCACTAAGACAGAAAGTTTCTTCAGCAAGAGGCGGAGATAGATCACCTTCTATTGTTTCTAAACGTTTTCTCTTTAAGAATCCATTTCTCATTTGTGCTGACTCGGTATCCTTTTGGCATTGAAATTTGTGAGGAAGCACACCTTTCTTTAATCTTAACATGGTTTTATGATTTCCTTGCAAATTCATAATTGTATACTTCACATGGTTATCTGTATTTTCTTCTAACTGAAAATTTTAATGTATTAAATTAAATTGTAAAATAAATAAGAAGCAGTACAGTGTGTCAAAAAGCACCAAACACTTGATATTGGTTCAGACAGGTTGAAGTTGAAGTAATATAAATATTGTCTTTTTCAAACTCTAGAACTGAGCAGGTATTTTTTTTTTATTAGGGACAACAAACAGCAGTCTTAAATACAGTACTTTTAAAATATAGTAGGTTGTTATATAATTTTGCTCATTCTGATCCAGCCAGTCTTTGTTGCAGTCTTCAAGTGTCGTCTACAATGGCTGGACGCATTAAATTATCAAGGTCAGGCAAGTCCGGTTAAGAAGCCGACAACAAACAAGGTTACCTAGGTCAAGGTGAAAGCTTCAGGATAGACTTGCAAATTACAAAAAACGTAAAAATAAAAATTACTTAATAACCTTGTTTGTGTACAAAGAAAACAAAAAAAAAAAATTTAAAGAACGACTTAACTACTTACGTCAAAATGATCTTCACAACAATATAAACAAGTTGATGGAGATACCATGTCTCTTTTTATTATTTCACACCACTTTCTTCTAATGTCTGCACCTCTCGGGACCAAAAAAAACACTTTATCGGGTGCGTTTCTTAATGTATTTTTGCACTTAGGCACAATACAATATCTGTTTGGTGGTTTTTTGGTTTCTTCAATAGAGGGTGAGGGTTGTTCCATGTTGAATGAATAATTCAATAATAGAAAAGTGTTAGAACAATAAGCAGATCACAAAACGCCTTTAACCTAACTAACCCACAGAGTACTTTTATTATACCTAACCTCACCTAACTACTTTGTTGTTGTCATAGACTTTTTTTTTTTTGGTTCTTTTCGTCCCAATTTGTCATAGACTATGAATGACGTGAACCAAGCGCGCCAAAATGGTCGGTGGTTTAAACTTTTTTTTTTAAGTACCTATTCAATGGTAGTTTTGGAGTAGAACATTTTCTTACTAATTTAAGAGCCCTCTCACAAAATTTGAATGCTCGAGTTTAGGTAAAAGACGGCAATCTTATGTATGTGTGCGTAGCTCCATCCACACACGCACAATACAAACAGTGTAACGCGAGTGTCGAGCCGGTCTAAACCATGCTATGGCAGCAAGGAACATACAACAATTTTAATTTTGAAATTGAGCACAGCGCCATCTCTGTACCAGATAGCCAAAATAAAAATATTGTGTTGCAACGTGAAAATATTTAATGGTGATGATGGGAAAAGGCACGATCCACAAAAACACAAAATAATTATCTCAAAATATCGAACTAAAAATAACAAAAATAATAATTAAGTTTAAACCAAGTGTTATCGTTTTTTCTAAAAGGTGCTGGAAGGTGTTTTTATTTTATTAAAAAATTGGGCATTTATTAATGTTGCAATGGTCACACTTTAATTGCAAATGTCTGCGCGGGAGTGCCGGATTTTTCACAAAATTCCGTTTATCTTTGTTTTGTTTCGCAAGTGCTTCTGGTAACCACGTTGAGTTGAACGTTCCTCCATGTCGCCGTGTCGCGCTACAATCATCCTCTGTTTCGTAAATCCACGTTGACTTCAGTCTTCTCCTCCGTGTCGGCATTTCGGAATAAGTTGTGAAGTTTTGTTCTGTGAACTACTGAGCATAGGCACTGTTTACAGTTTGGACCCATAATTGCGAATAGTGAACTGAACATTGAGTGCACTTACATCATGTCACAAAACTCTTGTTGTATACCTGGATGTCTAGTGACTGAAGATGGTATGTACTTTTTGTTTATGTAGTGTTGTTACTGTTGACTACCTAGGTTGTCCCGTGTTTATAAAACTTGGTTCTTCACAACGTTTTACCTATTCTACCTTCCCATCGATTCGTTCAATGATCAATCATGATCAATGAACATGTAATCAATGTCATGTTCATTGATTGTTCATTTGTTCGTTTCGTTTGTTGAATCGCCATCTATTCCTATAGACAAGAAACTTCAAAACTATCTATAATGACTCCTCAGTCTAAACTTTCCCCGCAAGAGAATTTCCTCCTTGGTACCTACTTTCTTTAATAAATCAAACTAGTTAAAAAAAAAAATAACATATTTAACGTCACTACTTTAAAGTTTAATCATTTATTTATTTTTACAACAAATGTGGCTGTACAAATACACTGGACATTACAATTAAATTCTTACAATAAAACAGGCGTCGCGACTGCGAGTCGCGGAGGATCGCTGTGTTACGTCCGTTATCCCTGGCGATCGGGGCTCTCTCTCTCATCCTACCATCTCCCGCATCATTTCGCCTGCGCTAGCGGCGGGTTGGCAGAGGAGGGGGACGCGCGGTATGGCATTGCGTAGCAATAACATCGTACTTACTATGACCATAGAAAACCCGTGCTATATCCTCCCCCTCTAGCCTAACTAAGTGTCCTCGCAGTTGGGCTAGTCTAAATACCTACGCGGCCTACCACGTCTACGTTTTTCGCGCATGGGTGGTTCTACCTGACCGGCGAAAGGCGTGAGGTGCGAAACATGGTATTTACCTACGTTCTTACCGGTCTGCACGTTCTCCAGACCGTAAGTGGTCGGGCTTATACGTTTCCCGATTTTGTATGGGCCGTCACGACGTGGGATAAACTTCGCGGTCTGTCCGCGGCCTGCGTCATTGGATCCCTGCGTTTTCAATAAAACTAGGTCGCCTACCTTATAGTCTGGAGGCGGCCTCCTCTTTTGGTCAGCATTTTCCTTCTGGATGGCTTGCGCCTTCTCATGAGTGTCTCTAGCCTCGTCCAGGGTTGCAGCCATCTTCTTCAAGTAGGGCGTAATGCTGGGCACGAAGTTGTCGTGTTCTACGATAGCCCTCATGTCTGTCGCAGAGTCGGAAGGAGCTTAAACTCTCTCCCGAAAGTGAGGTATGCCGGCGAATATCCTGTACTGCTGGTAATCGCGGAGTTCATAGCAAACCTGATTGCTGCAAGGTGCATGTCCCATGTGGTATGATCGTTTCCTACAAGTATAGCTAGTTGAGGCTTGAGGTCCCGGTTCTTCCGTTCTATGGGATTAGCCTCGGGGTGATAAAAGGGCGTGAGCGACTGGCCAATTCCCAGAACGTGGCAGACCTGCTGCATAACCTCGCTCACGAATTGCACGCCGTTGTCACTGATAAGGCGGCGTGGTACTCCATACCTGAGGAACACCTCGTTCGCGAGAGTCTGAGCACATTCGACACTAGTGGCATTCTCTAATGGAAACAATTCCACCCAGCGCGAGCAAACATCTTCTACGATCAGTACCCACCTGTTTTTCCTAGGCATCTCAACGAGTGGACCGAACAGGTCCACAGAAACTACCTCAAATCGTCGTGACACAGCAGGGGTTTGCAGCAGTCCTGCGGGTTTGCGGTTATCGGCTTTATACCTCTGGCAAGGCACGCATTCCTTTATATAGTTCGCAATGAACGTGCGCATGCCAGGCCAATAATACCTTGCACGAACGCGGCTTAACGTGCGCTCCACGCCGAAATGGCCGGCTGTCGGCGCGTCGTGGAGCTCAGCCAAGACCTGCCTGCGTTCATGCTCGGGCACAACTAAGCAGCAGTCCTCTTCATCATAGAACTCTAGGCTGTATCTATATAAGATACCGTCGGAAATGGTGTACCCGCGGTCGGACCATGGTCTCCCCCTAGAGGGTTCATCAGATTCCATATCTGCAATGATTTTCCGAACCTCTGGATCCAATATCTGGTTGCTGCGGATATCACCACTGTTCCTCTTTGGTACATCAACGATCGTCATGCATAGGTCACACTCACCCTGGTCTTCCGAAGCAACGGGTCGCGACAGCGTATCTGCAACCACATTCGAGCGACCGGGTGTGTACTCAATGCTAAGATCAAATTCTTGCAATGTGAGGGCCCACCTGGCCAGTCGACCGCTAGGTGACCTTTGACTCATCAGCCAGCGTAAGGGCTGGTGGTCCGTCCTAACTGTGACCTTCGCGGTTTGTACATAACCGCGGAACTTACCGAGTGCCCACACGACCGCGAGAGCCTCCCGCTCGGTCGTGGAGTAGTTCCTCTCGGCGCTAGTGAGTAGTCGACTTGCGTACTCAATTGGCCTCTCGTCGTGTCCCTCCCCCTGCATAAGAACAGCCCCAAGGCAATAAGCGCTGCTGTCAGTGCAAAGAACGTATGGTTTGGACTCATCCGCCTGACAGAGAATAGGAGCAGACACGAGGAGAGACTTGATGCGTTCAAACGCCTCCTGTTGCTCGGCGTCCCATCGCCAAGCACTCGACTTCTTCAAGAGGTTAGTAAGAGGCCTCGCAACTTCCGCGTTATTATTAATAAAGCGTCGGTACCAACTCGACGTCTGTAAAAAGCACTTTAAGTGTTTTACGTTCTGAGGGGCGGCCATGTTGTCAATGGCTGATGTCTTGTCTGGATCCACCTGGATTCCGCCTGGCACGATAACATGACCTAGGAATTTTACAGACTCCCTCGCAAAGAAACTCTTGTCTCTATTGATCCTTAACTTAAACATGGCCAGTCGTTCGAAGACTGCTTCCAGGTCAGCCAGGTGCCTCTCGATGGGCCCTGGTGACAGTAATATGAGATCGTCAAGATATGCGAGAAGATCCACTTCCTTCAGGTTGGACCGGAACCGATCCATCATCCTCTGAAAAGTGGCTCCCGAATTCCTTAGTCCCATCGGCATCCGTTTAAATCTAAAGGTACCAAGAGGCGTTGTGAACGCAGTCTTGTCTTGGTCCTCTGGGCAGACACTCACCTGATGGTAACCTGATCGAAGGTCGAGAGTAGTCATGTACTCGCTGGTCTTAGCCGCGTGCAGTATGTCTTCAATACGTGGGAGGGGGTACCGGTCTGGCTCGGTCACCGCATTCAGCTTCCGGTAATCTACGCAGAGCCTTAAGCTACCGTCTTTCTTACCCACAAGCACGACATTGGAGGCCCAAGGTGACTCGCACTCTTCGATGACGTCATCTCGCAGCAGCTTATCAAGCTCCTTCTGCAAGGCCTCTTTCTTTCTTTGTGACATCCTGTACGGTGGACAAGCAATAGGTTCTTGGTGTGAACTCACCTTTATTCGATGTGTAGCGAACTCCGTCGCTGGTCCGTCGCGTGCGAACTGCGGCGCGCGGTGTTCAATAAATGCGTTAAGAGTATACCGCTGCTCAGGGGTTAACTTCGAACCTTCGTCTGAGCGCAACAATAACTCTGTAGATGCGGCGCACAACGGGTCCGCATCCGCAAAGTCAAGCGTATAGGTATAAACAAAATCATTACACTGCCCCGGATTGTCCGAGAATGACCAAGAGCGTCGGGCGACGTCTATTACCATGCCGGCCCGCGCCAGGAAATCTACACCTAAAAGCGTCCTAATGTTGCTTCCGGGTAGTACTAACAACTGACACATTACCCTACGACCTCCAATGATTATATCTACCTCGGCTGACAATAGGTCTCTCCACCCTTGCGTGCCATCAGCCAGGCGTACAAAACGTTTAGTTTTGCTAAACTGAACTCCTAAATCAGCTAAAAGTCGATGTAATAGAGGGCTCGCAATACTATGCGTAGCAACGGTATCTACAATTGCCACGCGGTTACGGCCCATAACACTAATATTTACCATTGGGTACTGTTCGCGCGCAGTCACATTCGTTATCTGAACGCACGAAGCAGTCTCACTCGCACCAATGTTATTATCATCACGACTAGAAAAATCTACATCAACAGTGTTGAAAGATGTTTTCTCGACTGGTTTCGATAATGTCTTCACGCAGACATCACATTTAGATCTCACGACGCCTACCTTACCGCAACCATAACAACGTAACTCCTTAGGCGTAGTGTCGCTATTAGTTTTACTAGTCGTCGCAATATCGCGGTTACGACACTCATCGCTAACATGCCCAAATTTCTTACAATAACTACAACGGGTTCTACGTTTTGTTGTTGCTACGCGGTGCAGTCGCACTCGTGGTACTCGAATTCGAGTTCGATGTCGTGAGATTGCGGTCGGTGGTAGTCACCGACGATGTTTTGGATTGCGGTATAGTATTCTTAACATAAACAGACTTCTTTACCTTGAGCGTTTTATAAGTATCCTCAGCGATCCTCACCTTATACAACAAATCATCTAAACTACGTATACAATCACGCGGCACTCGTTTGATAACGCGTCGGTGCAGTAATCCGTAGCAAAAGTCTACCTGCACTACATCGTCGAGCTTATACGGTAATTTAGTCATTAAGGCTCGCACTTTATGTAAGAACACTTCCGCACGTTCTTCCTCTTGTTGTTCCGTGGCGAAGATCTGCCGTAAAACTTGATACGCTGGCTGCGCCACGCCGTAGGTCGAGCGGAGGCGCGCAATCGCGTCCGTCCAAGACGCTGCCGACGCCTTCACGCCACGCCACCATACTGCCGCTTCACCTTGCAGCAGCATCGGTAATCCTCGGAGGGCATGCTCGTCGCTTACGGCAGCACACTCCTTGTAGACTTCGACAGCGTCTAGGAATGCTTCCAGGACCTCAGCGTCCTGGGAGGACCCGTCGAATCTCGCCGTGCATTGTGTGAAATTGGCGTCGGTACGCGACGCAGCTGCAACAGCGGCACTTCCGCTGCTCGCGTTGGTGGTTGGAGAGGCCCCAACTGGGGTAGATGCCCTGAATTCGCCGTTTGATGTCATCAAAGAGTTGATAAGGCTTTTATTGGCTTCCACTTGCGCACGCGTGATCGTCTCGATCAGCGTGGATAGGAAGTCTGTGGAGAACTGGGGAGCTGGTTGCTGTGTCGAACTCGAACCGGCGCCTGCAGTATCGTCCGCATGGCTGCGCTCGACGACGCTCTCCTCCTCTTCAGTGAGCGTGACGTTATCCTCTTCCTCTCCTCGTTGTTGACGGAGCGCTTCTCCTCTCCTCGTTGTCGGCATCTTCACGCTAGTGATGACAACGGTAAGGTAGAATGTCCGTGCTTATCCCTAACAAGGTGAGTGGGTACACGTTTGGTCACGTAGGCACTGGATCACATTTCACAACGGTTCGAGCCACTAGTTTGGGCGCCAGTTTAAGGACACTGACTTTAAAATTTAATCATTTATTTATTTTTACAACAAATGTGGCTGTACAAATACACTGGACATTACAATTAAATTCTTACAATAAAACAGGCGTCGCGACTGCGAGTCGCGGAGGATCGCTGTGTTACGTCCGTTATCCCTGGCGATCGGGGCTCTCTCTCTCATCCTACCGTCTCCCGCATCATTTCGCCTGCGCTAGCGGCGGGTTGGCAGAGGAGGGGACGCGCGGTATGGCATTGCGTAGCAATAACATCGTACTTACTATGACCATAGAAAACCCGTGCTATACATACTATTTTGTTTCTCAGGTATACCTCTCCATCGCTTTCCGAATCCAGATGTGAATGGATAAATTTGTTGTTCATAGCAACAGATGCATCTGTCATAAACATTTTCAAGAAATTGATGAGTATCCAGGAAATAGACTGTGCATATTAGCAGTACCTGTACTGTATTTGCCAGGTAATATTTTAATTTAATTTGAAACGTTTATTGTGAACCTTTCTGCCCCATCGGCTATCTGTTCTGCGAGCAATGTGCTTGCCTATTGCCACTTAAGTTAAGAAATTCTTCGAGCTATATCGGTTACAGTAGTTCTTCTATGGTTCTCTTCATTCTTTATTCAATCATGTAGGGAAACTCCAAACACAACGCTCTCCACTGCCCTTTGAGTGACTCTTAGCCTTCTTATAAGGCCCATTGTGAGTGACCACAAACCAACCATGAACCAGGCAAAGTGGCAGTGCTTGGGGGAGCCCTATGTCCAGCAGTGGACTTTTTTTGTCTGAAATAATGACGATGATGATTTATTGTGAAGCAAGTGCTAAGCAGTTTTAGAGGATACTGTCTGAAATTTTATTCACAGAATATCTGAAGATTATGATATCTTTTAACATACTTAATCAAAATGTTTCATTTTCAGAACAACTCACACAACATACCTACTGAATCAGTTAGCTTGCCTTTTCTACCTTCAACATCTGGTATTCAAAAGATCCAATCTGATATCCATATGAGAGGTATGTGCCCTATTTAAAGTGAGCTAAAAGCAGAAAAGTTTAACTCTTCGCACGTCAAGTGTGCACCACATGTACTGATAACAATAGATTATCTACTGTGTCTGTTATTAGACCCGCAACGGGTTAAATGATGTTATCTTCTTACAGTATATACTCATAACATTTAAACAATTTTGCTTTATTAACAGTACCTAGTTATGTCAATACTTTTGGCAAAATTAATTTTTAAAATATAAAAAATACTTTCAGAATGCTTGCATGCTGAATCTGCAACTTTACCTGCCCTACCTTCAACATCTGGTGTTCAGAAGACTCCATTGGATTTAAATTTGAGAATTTTGGAAGAATTAAACAAAATAATATGTTAGTAAATGTATTTTTTTTTATTTTAATGAACTCAATCGAACAATAAATATTTTTTCAAATAGAAAATAGTTTTTACTTTTAATTCCGTGTTACTTTTCTTTCATTATCCTATGTGCAAAAAAAAATCGGAATTTTTACATTGTCGTATAAATTATTGTATAATACTAATGTGTTTCTAACAATTATGTAATACAATCTTAACATAATTGTTAAAAAAGCAAAATAAACAATTATTTATACGGCAATGTTAAAATTCAAACTCAATCTATAGCTAGTACAGCTACCTACTACATACCTATCTATATCCATATCTATAGGTAAATAGTTTTGGGTAGCTGACAACTAGATGGCGCCTTCGAGCTGTCAACAGAAAAAGCAGAGAGCTTCCTGTCTATACCCTGTATTATATTGTAGTCTGTGGTCTAAACAATCTTGAGCCGTTAGAATTATAATGCGGTATTTAGAGATTTATGAAAATACTTACATTTATTTAGTCAGTCTAATAAAAAAATAATCTTTCTAGACTAATAAAAAATTACAAATATATGCTATGTAAAGTATACAATAAAAATAAAAAATTCAAACCATTACATATTGGTGCGGATTCTGTTGTACACCGAACTAAACTATCTTTAGAATTCCTTACTTTTAGCTATGAGAATTGCTACGTTATTCTGCATGAAATAATCACTAAATTTAAAAATTATTTTGACACGACTAAAATCAAATTTGACAATCGCAACTCAACGTGGTATTTTTTTTTCTTTTGGCGTCGCAACTTGGTACTTGTGTGCGTTACTCAATGAACTTGTTGAGAGACGAAGGCGCGCGCAAGGGGGCAGCCTGGACGTGTTTTATATGGAACTAGCTTTTGCCTGCGACTTCGTAGGGTAACGTAGCGTAAGCGAGCGCTAAGAAAGGAAGTAGAATTGCACGGACGAAGTCACGGCCAAAAGCTAGTAAACTACAAAACTTCTTTAAACACCACATTTTATGCTAATCTATTACTGTATGCCAAAATTCAGACTACTGGGCGACCTTACGCGAGAGCAAGCTACATAGAATTGCCCGTGTAAAAAACAGTTTTCTCTCAAGTCTATACCCACAAATAATGTCTGCCTTTGTGATTCTGGTCATTGCAAAGCACTTTGAGGGGAAACTGTATTCGTTTGAATTCAAAGGGAAGATCATTCAGGATCAATACAATATAGGTTAGTATTTCTCACCTTAGTATTTCTTTTAGTTTTGCCACTTAATTAATTTGAAAAAAAAAATTGGTTTGGTTGTTTTTTTTCATTGTTTTTTTTTATTTTAAAATATATTATTTTTGTTCAGGTGTAATTTTGTGCAATTTTTTGTATAAATCTTCTTGTCTATTTTGTTTTATGTTTTTGTGCAATTTTTGTGAAATAGTTGTTGTTTTCGTAATCAGTGACCCAATAAATCATAAAAACGATACCCATGTTGATTTTCAGAATTTGTCACCCCTTTTCTACCTTTAAGGGGTTGAATCTGCCGGGGTCGCGTGATTGTTCGAAAGAGATACCGTGACCCTGGCACATGGGCAACTGATGGAACACGGGTGGGTTTTAGTCAGTAAAAGTCTGACACGCCCTCCTGCTCCGCCCAGAGAGAAGTCATTTGATGATTTCCCATCCTGAAAAAAAAAAAAAGGGGTTGAATTCTGAAAGAGTCTGACACACGTGTTTACCCATTTATTGAGAGGAATACTCCTGTGAAGTTTAGAATAAAATAGTTTAACTGATCTTGTTTCCCCATACAAACTTTCAAACCCTTTTTCACCCCCTTAGGGGTGATTTTTCAAAAACCCTAGGACACATAATTGTTTATTTCTATTTGTTAACCTAAAAACAAAGTTTCAGGCTTGTAGCTCTAAAAATGACGGACTTCCATACAAAATTTTAACCCCTTTTTCACCCCCTTAGGAGGCGAATTTTCAAAAATCCTTTCTTAGCGGATGCCTTCGTCATTACAACTATCTGTATGCCAAATTTCAGTAAAATCCGTTCTGTAGTTTCGGCTGTGCGTTGATAGATGAGTCAGTCAGGTTTGCCTTTTATATGTATATTTAGATTTTTCATTTTTTGTTTGAATTCTATAAAAAAAATATTACCCACGTGTTGAGATTTATATGTGTGGAGTTTTATAAAGGGGGTCGAAAATTTCATTATTTTTGCGATAGGGCACGCCATTTTCGAGATATAAGCAAAAGAAAAAAAATACAGTACTGTTTTTGCACGTGAGGCGAGGCGTTGTTGGTGTGAACTTTTGTTCATGACCACTAGTTTTATTCCACACCTTTTTAATCGCAACTAAAAATAGTCAGATTTAGTTAAAATAAATTATGTTTTGTCAAAATTGTTCTACAATCTATTAATATAATGCTTTACTTGATAATAAACGAAACTCCTTACACAAAAAAAATAAAATGCGAAGAGTAGCAAAATGTTGTAGTCGTAGTATATTTTTGCGTTCATGATACGAGTACCCGAAAACTGAGACGCGGGAAAAAGTGGCACAGGTCCTTCCTCGTTGGACGCTTGCGCCGTACTAAACGCTGCCCGCTTTTGCATCGTAATTTATTCTAATTTAGAGTGATTTCAAAAACGATATTATGTCTAATTAAATAAACGGATTTAAATAAAACTTGAGAATTCGATTTGTTATAGAGCATACTTTATATTGACATGAATTTTTTAGCGTAATTATGCTTTATTCAAACCAAAAAAACGCGATAAAATTGCGAATAAATCGTAAAAATTGCCATAAGATTTTATTTTTTACTAATTAATGTTATTAAAAATCAATATTCTAGTACTAAATGTAACAACTAGATTATATGTCTGATGTTTTGTGTATTTTTTTTACTCAAATTTCTACATATTAATGATAGAAATAGGAGTCTGAAATTGACCCTGCGCTGATTTTTAAGAAAACTAGTTGTGGAAGATTAATTACTACAAAATAAACAAATAAGTTTTTGTAAATGTGCTACTAAAAGTAACAAAACAAAAGATTGATCTATTTTTTACATGTATTCGTCAATGCCGGAGTATTTATAATAATGAGATGAGAGGTAAATAAGGCGACTAAAATCTTAGATAATCGCGCAAAAATGTAAAATGGCTCTTAAGGCGATGTAAACTATCTAGTAAAAGAATAAGTACATGCTTATTCTTTATTGTGTGTATAAATGGTCGACGAACAGAACAACATGTACAGCTTGGCAAAGAAGAGTCAGATGCAGTGAGAAGTGGAACTGAAATACATTAATGAACCTGAAACGCAATCATGAAGTAACAACCAGTAACAACAGAGCCAACTGACAGATAACATTGACATTGACAACGAAATCGGAGAACGCCAAGTGAACAAATTATATGAAAAGCGCGGGAAAGTGGCATAATCAAAACATCTTTGTAGGCGCACCTAAGCTTTGCTGAAATGATGTTGATGTACAGACGCCAACACATCAAGCTACTACAATCTGTCAGATTTCTTTGATAGATTTTCGACTTTATTTCTATTGACAGTTTCGGGTAGCTTGACCTGGTGGAGTCTGTACCTTTGTTATCTGGATGGGAAAACATGAACTGAGGTCTGGGCGGAACCGGAGGGAGTGTCAGGCTTTTACTCATATATTATTTTCCTCTATGCTTTTACTACCTAAAACCCACCCGTATTCCTTCAGTTGCATGACTTGCATGTGCCAGAGCCACGGTAACTCTTTCGAACAAATCCGCCACCCTAGCAGGCATCGGTCCTACGTCCTAGCGGACCCTTTCAATTGTGTTGATTCTCACTCCGTACGCTATGGGCTACACTATGTTTTGCACCAGGGCCGGACGCGAGAGATCGCCGCCGCCAATCGCCTCCACGAGGGCACGGTGGTGTTCCGCCCAGGAAGGGCAGACCTCCATCATTTATTTATTTTTCCCTCTAGGTGATCCACACTCTGGTAACACCCGGGCGTATCCTCCCGCCTTAATCGAAATAGGAACCTCCCGAAGCAGCCGGTGAGGACCTGCGTAAGGTAGAAGGTGAAGACGCCCCGTAGCGCCTCTCCAGCCACTCCTCACAGAAGAGACTTACCGCCGCAATAGTGGCGTGTCCAGCACTGGGTTGCGACAATCGCACTCGTCATGTCGCCATGAGATCCCGCCGGAGCTCTGTCCGCCGTGCCGCGATTTCTCGCGGCAGCGGAGTTTCGCCCCGGCGTTTTGCCTCCTCGTGCCACTCCCACATACGCGCGAGAACACCACAATTTACCTATAGTTAACCTATTGACCTCTACATACGGATTGATACAAAAAAATATGGTGCCTGTGCCTCCTCACTCGTATTCATACGATGGAGAACCTATGTTATTCATATAAACATAGTAAAATAGATACATAAAGACGGTATCACACATGACCGACCCAATCCGGTTAGACTTGAAGCTGACCCCAACATAGTTGCGAAAATGTTAGGCGGATGATGATGCACCATCCGATTCCTCGCAGATGTTTATTTATATTTTTTAGGACCTGAGCGCTGGGAGCACGGTAATTGGTATAAAACAAAGAGGTCAATAGAATTGTATTCCAAGCACCAACTTCATGTTTTTGATAATGTTACTACAGGAAGCAGGTATAAGAAAAACAAATTTACGTAAAAATAATCATTTTAATCAACTTGTCTTTACATTCGACTTATTATACATGCACAAAGGTATTTTCTTTATAAATGGCAGCTTTTTAACGACAATAAAAAACCACTTATTTTTACAAAGTTTAAAGGTTAAAAAATTGATTATAGAATGGTTATTTAGATTCAACCACCGTATTATCCCTGGTTGTAGGTAGGTACTTAATAAGAGAGAAAAAAAAACATTATGTACGTAATGAAATTTATTTTATTTTTAATCTAGGCAACTTACTGAATATGTCTTTTATTTCGATTGCGCTCAATCTAACGAGTTTTTTTTAAATTATAATCATTATTTTTTTTAGTTTCTAACGTGACAATATTATCGTGGAAGTCCGCATCACGGCATCACAATAAAATGAGGAAGTAAAATGTATCAAACTTATTGCAACGAAAATAAGAATATAAACAATAATTTAACATTGAGTCAAAATCAGCACCTAATAATAATATCTGAAAGTAGGCACTGTAATAACGCACATTTACCGACATACAGTATTTTCACTTTGATACTTAACTTCAATAATAGATTTTAAATCCCGGTATTTTTTTGTATGAAACATCGAGGAAACGCTTAGGTAACCCACGAAATACTGAATATTCCCAGTTGCCCCAGGTGGCAATCGTGAATAAAATTCCCAGTTGTCACCAGCTGGCGACTACACGTAAAATGCGGTTAAGCAGATGATGAAATGAACATGTAGGTATATGTAATTTTGTTGTCACCCGGTGGCAACTGCGAATTTTATTCCCGATTGCCATCTGGGAGCAAACCATGTGGGGGCTGGGAATATTCGCGAAGTACGAATTTTCTTACGATTTCTTTTTAATTTTTCTTCCTTACAGTACTGGCACTGAGCTTCGCGACGCTTTGAATCAATAATTTGTATGAGCGACGCAGAACAGCGAATAAGTGCGTTCGTCCACCGCCGCCAACGTCACCGAGAACGTTATGACGGCGCCTAAGTAGTGATACATACATTTACTACGGTCACAAGTCCGCTGCAATCCTATCACCCGAACGTCGTCATCCCGGCCTGAAGTTTCCAGTATTTCGGCGCAATCGATAAGTCGTTCCCAGATTATGACGGGCCCATGTATCACTGTTATATAGCTGAGTTCGCCGTCAAATAAACGCCTTTTTCGGTGTCATGACGTCCCGTTGGCGGTGAAGGTGGACAAATGCTCTAAGGCTGACCTTTAACGTGACTTAAAAACACTTTTTAGCCACTTTTCATGCGCCGTAGTAAACATATGGTCAATTTCATTGCCATTTTCACACAATTCAATTTCACAAAACGAACAATGAAAAGAGTTGGGTAACTTATAAATTTTGTTACATTCGAGCATCATTTTGTACAATTCTCTAAACATTAAGCCGCGGTGATTTCTTTCTTTGTTTTTATAGACGTAAAGCTTCAGCGCGTTTGGGTAGATCTCGTACTCTAGTTGAAGCAATGCAGTATGTTGCTCAGTGCGTATATGAGTCCAAATATTAGACACTGTGCTATCACAACATTCACAGAACGAGAGTTCTGAGTTTTCCTATATTATATGATACTTTAATAATTTTCGTAGCCATAACTTGTGATTCGAGCTCGCTTCATGTTTGGTCATGCTTTGTGGAACATTTGCGATTTCTATATCACAGACTATGCATGTAACTGTAGATTTAGTGGTATCCGCGTATCTGTATGGTCTTGTAGATTCTATTTCTGTGTTACTTACAGTGCCGGCTACAATATCATTGTTAGGAATAACGTTTTGTTTGGCTACATTTTTATTTTGAGGAATATTGTTCTGTTTGGTTATATTACCATTTTTAAGTTTATCGTTTTGATTGGTTACATTATTATTTTTAGAAATATCGATTTGGTTTGTTACATTATCATTTTGAAGTGTATTGTTTTGTTTGGTTATATTTTCATTTTCAGATTTATCGGTTTGACTGGCTACATTATCATTTAAAAGTGTACCGTTTCGAGTGGTTGAAACATCATTTTTAAGTTTATCGACTTTATCGTTCTGTTTGGCTACATTATCATTTTTTGGAATATCGTTTTGTTTTGTTACATTATCATTTTGAAGTGTATCGTTTTGTTGGGTTACATTATTATTTTTAGAAATGTCATTTCGTTTGGTTATATTACCATTTTCAGATTTATCGTTTTGACTAGCTGCATTATCATTTTGAAGTGTATCGTTTTGATGGGCTACATTTTCATTTTTAATTGTATCATCTTGTTTGGTTACATTACCATTTTTAATCATATCGTTTTGTTTGGTTACATAATCACTTTTAAGTGTATCGTTTTGAGTGGGTACATTTTCATTTTTAAGTTTATCGTTTTGATTGTTTACATTATCATTTTTAGATAAATCGTTTGGATTGTTTATATTATCATTTTGAAGTTTATCGTTTTGTATGGTTACATTATTATTTTTAGAAATGTCATTTTGTTTGGTTACATCATCATTTTCAGATTTGCTGTTTTGATTGGCTACATTATCATTTTTATGTGTACCGTTTTGTTTTTCAGACAAATCGCTATCCGTTTTTATATGGTCTTTAGAAAAATATGCTTGTATTCCTTCCGCTACACCTGTACATATGTTTTTTAACACGTTAGACCAATGAGGACTCCCAGCGTTATGGTATTCCATTTGATCTTGACGCACACTAACATTGCGCAGCTTGCTTGCTTCATTAAGATGATCATCTACATCATTTTCAAATACATTATGTTCAGAAACATATTTCTTATCATTAGTACATTCATTTATCTTCTTCACCTCTGACTTATTACTATGGTTTTCTGACCGTATTCGTTCAATGTTCTCCATATTAATTCCGTTGGCCATGGCATCTTCATTATTTTGACAGATGTCAGTTATTTTTGTGGTGTATAACTGTTTACCATGGTTATTTTCGTAGTGTACTGATATGTTGCTCTTCACAACTAACTTGTTACATATGAGGCAATGACTATAATCATTCAACTGAAAGGAAAAACAAAATAATAGTTAAAAGAAGTTGTTTAGAACACAAAATACCTTTAAAAAATCCCTGACCCACTCTAAAAAATATATGTATTGTCCCTTAAAGTTAAATAAGAATTTGTAGGTAATCGTCATGTCAAAACGGCTGAACCAATTATAACCATAAAACATGTCTAAGAACCACCGCTAGAAAGCCTACCTTTAAGTTAAAAAAAACCGCACCCAAATTAGTTCACTTGTTTAAAAGCTACAGTGCCACAGACTCAGCGGTCAAACTTATAACACCCCTTTCTGCGTCGGGAATTATAATCTCGCTCGCCCTTCGTTTTACGCAAGTTGGGTCGGTCGAGGCCGTGAACGGAGCCATAAGGGAGCCGTAGGGGTGTTCTGCCTTATTTCCAAAAAGTAAAGTCAAATACCGAATGAGGGTGAAATCACACTGCTCACACAAATACTGATTTCAACATAAATACTAGAGTGTGAAAATAAACAAGATTATTATATTACTTACAGTTCGGCCGAAATTTTCATTGACTTGTAAAAATATATTTTTTGCATGTTCTTCTGAAATCTTATGCTCACTATCTTCTGTTAAATCAACCTGCACCAGACACAGTTGACAATATACCATGACTCCTTCGACTATGGAGCGGTAACCATGAAAATGGTCTTGTGAAATCTTTACTGTGATGCCGCTTGGATTAGCTACATGAATAAATTCACCGTCTACGATGGGCAAATTCACTTTCAAATTGTATTTCTTAACCACATCTTTGTAATAATTTTCTTCAGTATTAAGTGCTTCATTTTGTTTTTCATTTGGTACCAGTTGCTCAATAATACCCGTTGGTTTTATTGTATCAGTGGAACTAACTGTTTTGGTCTCATCACCATTACATAAATCCTCATTAGTTACATTATTATTTTTGATGTCATTCTGAATAATTTCAGTACCAAAATTTCTCTTTTCATCCAAAAATTCTTCGTTTTCTTCCTCTTTAACACCAACATAGCCTTTATTTGCTTCAAATATTTTGTAAAACTCATTCACAACATCTATGCCTCTTTGCGAATTTAAGTGGAATTCTGATGATTCATGCTTAAGTATATTTTCTAATTTAATAATTTTACAGCAAGGCCTACAGTAATATAATTGGTTGTCGAGATCTTCGGTGTTCTTAATTACACTTATATTTATTTGTTTGGAGACTCTTTCGAGAACTTTCTGGAATATATTTTGTAATGTCACATGTTTTTCGCTTTCATTATGTATTTTTAAACACAATACGGGCACATCTACGTCACAAATTTGGCAAATATATGTGTCAAATGTTTCATCTGAAAAGAAAAATAAAGCTGAGATTTAGAGTGAAAGATAGAGATAGAGAGAGTTATATCCTTCTTCTCTCCTGTGTAATACAATGTGCCTAAATGTGACGACTCCTATGATTTCTTTCTAGTTCTCAATTCTGTCCAAATTATTAAATCACCACCCCATTTCACTTAATAAAAGCCGGAACATGTCCACAAAATGGGACAGGGTGTGGTAAAATTGGGAGAAGTATGTAAGATTTGTTGTACATAATTATATGAATATAATTTGATTACAATATGAAAAATCAGCAGTAGAGATATCAACAGTGGAAATCATGAATGTCGTAAGGGACGTTTAAATCCCTGTCCTTTACGACATTTGAGATTTCCACCATTGAAGTGCATAACATCACGACTCTGTTCCCTGAAGGGTAGGTAGAATGATACCCTAGGTCGCCAGAACGTTGTGTTTAAGTCCCATGTAATAGGGGCAAGCCTATCTCCCATCAACAGGGCACTCCGGGCTGCTACTGAGAAATTCCAGATGGAAAAACCCAATAACACTGCCTGACCCCGGTGATGAACCCAGGACCTCATGAACAGCAGAATACATAATTCACAAAATACTGCTATTTAAACTCAATACAATTTTTTTTTCCTCAAAATTGGTGGGAAAGAAAAATTGAATTTTGCAGGCTTTCAGGTTAATGATAACTTTCTTACCAAAATAAGAATCTTCATCGTGCTTAGCTTCTCCATAAAGGGACATCTTCATCAACATCTTCTTTGCGTTTGGAGTGCGTACACATGTACTGGGATACGCCGAGTTCACACTGGTTAATGGTCCATATGACTGGCAGCCTTCAGTTTTGATATCCGTCATTCTTATCTGGAAAATGTTAAGACTTATACTTGTACGTGTTATATGAGTACTTTAAATAAGGATATATCCTATATCATAGTAACTTTAAGATGGATTTTAATGTGTTTGTTACCAACAAGGGCACTTAATTGTTAACTATAACATACTAAACATCATTATCAACTTCGATCAATATAGCACTAGATAAAGGATCAGGAACAAAAATAAGGCGCTCAAGTGGCCACGTTTGCACACACTTACATATTTATATTTCTTACTACGAAATATAGAAAAACGTTTCATAATAATAACAACTTCAGTTTATTATAATCCTTAACACTCAAACATAAAGCATAATTACGATTGCAAAATATTCATATTTAAGTCCTTTTGTCATCGGAGAAAGGTAAAGAGCAATAAATTTAAAATGTCCCTTAAAAATCAAAAGTCATTTTGATATAAGTACAAAATTATTTATTCTAAACTGAAACTTAAAGTCTAAGCAATATGGTTAAAAACAATGTGTTGACAATTTCGTGCTTACTCTATTTTGGAACTAGACGTAGTTCTTGGTATTACATTTCAATGTTCAGAACATAGTACGTATGGAAAGACGTAGAGTTGCAGAATATAATTTTTTAGGTGAAAAGGTACGTTTTGATGGTGGCAAACATTTTTAATCGATTTAAAAAAGTAGTAGGACTAAAATAGTATAATAGTTATTTAATTTAATTAAGTGCGGGTTAAATCAATGTGATCCACCCGTATAAAAAATGGGTGCGTCTACTTTTATGTACCAGTATTTAGAAGTTAAATTTGTATTAAATCAAATTATTTTTTCATTTAAATTAAAGTTCAAATATGAATTTTTTTAAGGTTTGTATATTTCTTCTCCTCTTTCTTTCGCTACAATAGATACCCATTCTGCACAGCGAAATGGCTCGCTTGGAAATCTACAAACAAAAATAAAATATAAAATTCCAATACTACTTCATGCATTCTCTGTTCCAGAACAGACAATGTTTGTTACAATAGTTGGTGCGTTGTCGCAGGAAGGTTGTCGCAAACATTGGTCAAACAATCATAATAAGTATTTGCTAAAAGATTTATATTTACTATTTGATTGTTTTTATTTTATGAAAAACACTTAAAGATTTAAACTTATGGAAAAAAAGATATTCCTTCCAAAAACTTGGTGCTACAGTGGTTATTTATACAATTTTTGAACGCGTGCTGCGGCATTTAGGACGTCTTATCGTTGGCTATCATTGGACCAAACTAATTTCAAATAAGAGCACAAAAATATTTGTGCTCTTATTTTTCGGGCCGTTTTTGAAGCGCTCATCGGGAATCTAGTACATTTTTGATCGAAGATTATCAACATTAGTTCAGTCGTAAGACGTCCACTGCTGGACATAGGCCTCCCCTGATTTGAGGGACTGTGTCATAATCGCCATCCTTGGCAGGCAGTTTGGCGATAAGGTGGTAAAATGCATAGAAAACGCTGCTGTCTATGTCTCATGTGGTGCCGGATGTAAAGTGTTGCATTACCCCATTTCTTCTCGCAGGTGTCGTAAAGACGACTAAGGGACTTACTAGGAATTGGCAGTAATCATACTAGAGTCCTTTTTGCCAACGTATATTATTTCAATGTTAAAATCTCTTTCAAAGTTTTGTTCCAGTTCGCCCCTGCATGCTGCATCCCTATCCAACTGTGTAGTTTGATGGTACATTATGAGTAATCTACAATATAAACAACGTATAATAGAGAGGCATTCACAGAGTACTATAATATAAGAGGCATTCTTGTTTAAAAACCTCGAGATGGGTACAAATCTAGGCCGAGATATTCTTACTACCTACCTAATAAATTAACATTATTTTAGTCATTCATTACTTACCGCACTTTTTAAACTGTAGGCCCCTATGAGGACAATATCCGTTCGAGGTTGGTTTAAGAAATAGGTTGCAGTCAGTGTTGCCACCTTCAATTTGGACAGGTCACTAGAAGTACCATCGAATCTCGCTAGATTATAAGAATTTAGGATGTCAAAAATTCTTTAGAATTCCCTAGATCCTATTCAGTCATGATTACTCATGACTCTTCGCAGTTTTTTGACACTACAGTTTTTCTAGTGGGACTGAAGTATCGTAAAACCGCCCCCAAATATTTGGATACGTTAAGATCGGTGGACTCATCGAGCAAGGTGCTAAACTTTTGTGATCCGATGTCATTTATTAGCGTTTGAATGAAGTGGGGAGCCAAAACATTTTTAATCACTTCAGTACACTTCGTTCTGTGCATTTTGATATTCGCGGCTTCTTTATAATCAGGAAAACATTTTTTTGCAGTTTCAGTATGATGGATCAATTTGAGATATGGCAGTGTTAGTATAGTAGTGGTCTGTTTTAAAAAGTGTAAGCCTACCTTCCGCTCTTAAGGCATTTAAACCGTCTTGGGTTGTGGTTTGGGAGCAGCTGAAAAATCTGTTTTCTGTTTGTAGAATCACGATTTTAACGCCATCTTGCGACGATCGTTATTGTAGGGGAATTCCCCCGTCTTTGTTAACTATCTATGGGAGATAGGGACTTCCAATTACTAATTCAGTACGCAAGAGAAAGAGCACCAATCACGATTTTAACGCCATCGTGTGACGATCGGTCGTACTGAGAATGGTCAGTGTTTTCAATAATTTTATTAAAAATACCTTAACCAGGGGCAACCAAGCAGACGAGTCACTATCATGTGAATGGTTATCGTCGCTTATGTCGTCTTGAGAAAGTCGCTAAAAATCACCAAATTTATATCTAGGGACTTAGCAAAGGAAAAAATCGTTGAGCTATTGCAAAATTCCCTAAATCTAGCGACAAATTCCCCAAAGTGGCAACACTGGTTGCAGTCCCCTTCAGCCCCCTTGGACTATTAGAACCGTTGATTAGCAGACATTTACAAAAATTGTAGTGCCGGCCGAGTACATGATCAGTGTTGCCAACAACGCGGGACCCGATGTCGCCCGTTTTTCACAGCTTAAGTAGCCTAATATAGCCGAATTTCAGTCAGCGGTAGCCTAAAATATCAGTATGAATAAAACAAAAATGTAGTTTAAATCAATTTATTTGTACCTGCTTTAAAAAACACAAGAAACAAAGACAGTTTAATATCACACAGCTTCGTCATCTGCTATCAATGCTAAGGCATCTGAAAGGCTTTCACCGTCAGCATCATCAGTGGTAGATGTTGTAGCCGCTGTACTAGTACTGGCACAAGCTTCACTGGATGCGTACATTTTTCTCCCAGCATGTAAACTAACCATGTGATTGCTTGGTTGAAAGCTGTTGCAGCAGATATTTCTGACACTCATGTGAGTTCGAATTCTAAGAATGGCGATCAGCATGGGTAGTTGCATTCGGTTTCTTAATTTGGTTTTTACCGTTCCCATTACGCTGAAAATTCTTTCAACGACGGCATTACTCAAAGGTAATGAAAGACAGCGTAAGGAAAACTCTGCTAAATCTTTGAACATGGGGTTCCCTCCAGCATTCTGCATTTTCAACACCTGCACCCAAAAATGTAAAATATCATTGGGAGAAGCTGTACCGATTATTTCCTCGATGCGCATCGTACTTAGTACACGCCATTGGTTCATAACAGCTTCTCGATCAATATTAGGTTCACCTAACTGCCATGGAAAATCTTCAATATTCGGTCGGCAGGTTGAGAGGCACACATGGCTTGGTGACAAGAATTCAATTTTCTCCACCACTGACACATTAAGTGGTAGCCTGTCAACTAATTCCTTTATCAATCGCACGAGGAAAGCAGTGCATCGCTGTTTAATTTCTTTGGCTTTGCTAGCTGAAACAGTCTTTTTTAAAAGTAAATCATTAAACTTTTCTCCGAAGTCGATTGAGTCTAGCGGAAGCAATGAATTTTCAAAGATTGCATCGGCTTTTTCTAATGCTCGCCTTACAGCTGCTATATCTGACTCATGTAGCGTTGTTAATGAGGCGTTTTCAGACGGACTTCGACCTCTCAGAAATACTGGTTTGAAAACACGTCTTGCAGTGGAAACCAGAAGAATTCGGAGGTCGCTGTACATTTTTGTAATATTTGCATCACTTGCTTGAAAAATAACATTTACTTTTGTTACTTCTTGTAATATGGGAGATAGAAACAACAAATATAATAAATTTGTGTCATCATTATACATGCCAGCAAGCTCCCTTGCTGTGTAACATCTCTCTTCCGATGATCTCACCATATTGAAGTGAGTTTTTAGCTCAAGCCATTGATCAATGTTGGTTTTAACAGCTGCATAAAACGCCAACCATCTAGTTGCGGATAGTTGAGGTAGTTTCAAGGGTTTTTTGCCATCGTTAATAGTTTCAAATAAGGTTTGATAGACTTTCATTCGCAGTGGACTGTGGGCAAACCAATTTCTGGTTTCTCTAAGTAAGTATTCCAGGCAAGATGGTAATTCAGTGCACGCTTTGGATGCACATAAACTAAGGGAGTGGCACACACACTTCAATAGCTGTAAATGGGGTATGTCTGCTTGTAAAAGAGTGAAAAGGGAATGGTGTTTTCCACAAAGGTTACTTGCTCCATCAGTTCCTATTGCAATTCGATTTTGAAGATTTAAACCCATTTTAGAAAAAAAACTCTTAAATGATTTATAAAGGGCATCAGCTGTTGCTTCCGACCACTTCTTGAAAGTCTAAAAAATCAACAACGATTTTTTCCAGTTTTGAATTGTAGTATCGGATGCAATATGCCATGTACTTTTCTGTTGTCACATCGGTGGATTCATCCAGTATTATAGAATAACTTTGGTTACCAACTTCTTCTAAAAGTTCTTTAAGCATGGCTGGTTCTAGGACATTCTTTATAATGGCAGAACATTTCGATCTATGTAATTGAATGTTTTCAAAAGGACTTCCTATCCCACAGGTTTTTAACACTTCTGCCAGATGATCAATGCTGCGTATGGAGCTATGAGCAGCGATATAAGCAGAAATTTTGATATCCATTTTTTTTTCTTTGGAACTGTCACTGGCTGTAGAGTAGCCAAATGATGCAAGCTTGGGTTGCTTGTTTGAAAACCTCAATTCCTTATCTTTGTGTTTTAGTTTTCATATGCTTTTCCAAATCAGTTTTGTGTGCACGGAGTGGTGTGACACATAATTTACAAAATGCCTCACCTTTGCCGCTATCCGTCAGTTCAACAGGTGCTCGAGTAAGTCAATCTGTAAAGGAAATTGTTTTTTTTTAGCATATCTGCTAAGTGTAATACACTGGTCAAGTGCGGATTGATTGGTGATTATATTTCTTGACATGTTGTAGAAAGCGAACGAAAGCTTGTTGCGAAAGAAGTAGACTTGCCAAGACCGTAGCAAGTGGAGGTCCGTGGTATCTGGATACCCCTACGGGAAAAAGTACGCCTAATTCCCCAATTTTTGTAGGTATGCGTAGGTGATCAGCCTGCCTACTACATCTTAACCGGGCTGGAAACTCAGACCAAATAAAAAACCAAGACATAGCGCGAAAAACACAGTGAAGCATGCGTAAAACTACACTTCGCTCTGTACATAAACGTTCACACGCACACCAAAGTCCAACTAAAATATACCTCACGTGTTTATGAAACCGGCCTACTTCACTGTTATCAACGCTATGTCTTGGTTTTTTATTTGGTCTGAGGCTGGGACAAATCAAAAAATGGTTGTCCCACCGGGAAGAGCTCACTAAGTAAACAAAAACATTAGCTCTACTTACTTTTAAATGCTGGTATTTTTACCCACTCGTCGCGATAATGTTTCACATATTTCCCGTGTTTTCCCATGTTTTTGTCACAGAAACTAAAACTTTTGACACAAATGCTGTACGAACTGAAACGTAATTGACAAATAATAACTGCAATTTTCCCGAACTATTCACTCAGTATAATACGATTATTGCGGTAGTCGTTTACACCAAGACGAATACTTATTACTTCATTGCATCCTAAATTTTGTTACATAATAGCTAAAACAATTTCAGGGAATTCCCCAAAACTAACCAACTATAAACAAATAGGGTGGCCATCCTTTCTTTCCTAATATCGCAAACCTTTTACATTAATTTGCGTGAGAGATGTTTTTTTTTTTTCTTAAGCTCAATTATGATTCAGTTAATTTAAATAGTTGTCCCTGAACTGAAGTAGCCTAAAAGGCGACCAGTCGCCTTTCAATTTTTTTCGCCGCCGATTCTCTTCCTGAGTAGCCTAAATGGCGAAAAATCGCCTACGTTGGCAACACTGTACATGATCCTGAAAGACCAACTTTTGTTTCCGTTCCATTTCCTTTTTAGCAAACACAAATCAGATTGACAACTGACAGTGACAGTGTTGACAGCACCGCACCATAGGCACTCACCAGTGTTGTCAGGTCTCCTGTTTTCACAGGAGATGTACTGCTTTCAGGCTATGTCTACTGTTCTACTGATTTTGCAAGAGAATCTACTGTATTTTATGAGTTTACTCCTGGCTACATCAATATTTGCCTGATTTTAAAATAGCTTCAACAAAATAGCAAACCATTTGGAAGCGTAAGCCAAGCTTAAACGAAATCTACATGTGTAACGAAACCTTTATTACTTGTTTTCTGAACAAAACGCAATACTTCAAACGTTTGTACTTCTGTCACATGTAGGACGTACTACGTTTCTGCGGACTCTAGTGGACTATCAAAGCTCATAATGGATTAGAATAAAGTATTTTTTTGCGTAAATAAGAACTTTGACAGTTCACAAAAAAATATTTTACATCGTTTAAGTGTCAAAGTATCGAATCGAGACATTCGTTGGCGCTTAAACTATTGAAAGTCTTAGCGGTCTAACATTTCTTGCTAACTGCAAAGGACGCGAAGTGTGTGGATGTAGAAAACTGATATTGTGTGTGATCCTGGGTTCCTGGGTAAGTAAGGAATATAGTTAATGATGTAAATAAAAGAAAACTTTTAATGGAATGAAATGAGATCATAGAGCCATAATTATGGGGGATAATAGAATGAAATCATGACTGAAATGACATGCACGGATATAGGTATGCATAAATGTGTTTTCTTTCTTTCTGTGACAAAACTTAAATCTACTGTTTTTTTTTTCAATCTCCTGATTTTTTGGGTACATTTCTTCTGTTTTTTTCAGATTGGACCTGGCAACACTGGACTCACCATTTTTTGTAAATTTCTGCTAATCAACGGTTATCCCTTGGATTGCAACCTATTTCTTTAACCAACCTCGAACGGACATCCTCTTCATAGAGGCGGTTACAGTCTCGTGTAAGATCTCAACGTGAAAAAGTGCGGTAAGTAATGAATACGCATTATTTACTAAAGTAATGTTAGTATATTATGTAGTAAGAATAACACGGCCTAGATTTGCACCCATCTCGAGGTTTTTAAACAAGAATGCCCCTCTATTATACGTTGTTAATATTGTAGATTACTCATAATGTACCATCAAACTACACAGTTGGATAGGGACGCAGAGGCGAACTGGAACAAAACTTTAAAAGAGATTTTAATATTGAAATAATATACTTTGTTTGCAAAAAGGACTCTAGTATGTTTACTGCCAATTCCTAGTAAGTCCCTTAGTCGTCTTTACGACACCTGCGAGAAGAAATGGGGTAATGCAACACTTAATATCTGGCACCACGTGAGACATAGCGTTTTCTATGCACTGTACCACCTTATCGCCAAACTGCCAATCAAGGATGGCGATTATGACACAGTCCCTCAAATCAGGGGAGGCCTATGTCCAGCAGTGGGCGTCTTACGACTGAAATGATGATGATAATGATGTTTAGTATGTTATAGTTAACAATTAAGTGCCCTTCTTGGTAACAAACACATTAAAATCCATCTTAAAGTTACTACGATATAGGATATATCCTTATTTAAAGTACTCATATAACACATACAAGTATAAGTCTTAACATTTTTTCAGATAAGAATGACGGAAATCAAAACTGAAGGCTGCCAGTCATATGGACCATTAACCAGTGTGAACTCGGCGTATCCCAGTACATGTGTACGCACTCCAAACGCAAAGAAGATGCCGATGTTGATGAAGAAGTCCCTTTATGGAGAATCTAAGCACGATGAAGATTCTTATTTTGGTAAGAAAGTTATCATTAACCTGAAAGCTTTTTTTTTCCCACCAATTTTGAGGAAAAAAAAATTGTATTGAGTTTAAATAGCAATATTTTGTGAAATATGTATTCTGCTGATCATGAGGTCCTGGGTTCATCACCGGGGTCAGGTAAAGTCTTATTGGGTTTTCCATCTGAAATTTCTCAGTAGCAGCCCGGAGTGCCCTGTTGATGGGAGATAGGGTTGTCCCTATTACATGGGACTTAAACATAACTGGGGACCTGTGGAGGCAGGTTACCGTTCTACCTACCCTTCGGGGAAGAGAGTCGTGATGTTATGCATTTCAATGGTGGAAATCTCAAATGTCGTAAAGGACAGGCACAGCAGGCACTGTTGATATCTCTACTGCTGATTTTTCATATTGTAATCAAATTATATTCATATAATTATGTACAACAAATTTTACATACTTCTCCCCTTTTTACCACACCCTGTCCCATTTTGTGGACATGTTCCAGCTTTTATTAAGTGAAATAGGGTCACCACCCCATTTCACTCATTTGGACAGAATTGAGAGTGAAAATCTAAGGAGTCGTCACGTTTAGGCACATTGTATTACACAAGAGAGACGAAGGATATAACTCTCTCTATCTCTATCTTTCACTCTAAATCTCTAGCTTTATTTTTCTTTCTTTTCAGATGAAACATTTGACACATATATTTGCCAAATTTGTGACGTAGATGTGCCCGTATTGTGTTTGAAAATACATAATGAAAGTGAAAAACATGTGACATTAAAAAATATATTCCAGAAAGTTCTTGAAAGAGTCTCCAAACAAATAAATATAAGTGTAATTAAGAACACCGAAGATCTCAACAACCAATTGTATTACTGTAGGCCTTGCTGTAAAATTATTAAATTAGAAAATATACTTAAGCATGAATCATCAGAATTCCACGTTAATTCGCAAAGAGGCATAGATGTTGTGCATGAGTTTTACAAAATATTTGAAGCTAATAAAGACTATGTTGGTGTTAAAGAGGAAGAAAACGAAGAATTTTTGGATGAAAAGAGAAATTTTGGTACAGAAATTATTCAGAATGACATCAAAAATAATTATGTAAGAGATGTAACTAATGAGGATTTATGTAATGGTGATGAGACCAAAACAGTTAGTTCCACTGATACAATAACACCAACGGATACTATTGAGCAATTGGTACCAAATGAAAAACAAAATGAAGCACTTACTACCGAAGCAAATTATGTCAAAGATGTGGTTAAGAAATACAATTTGAAAGTGAATTTGCCCATCGTAGACGGTGAATTTATTCATGTAGCTAATCCAAGCGGCATCACAGTAAAGATTTCACAAGACCATTTTCATGGTTACCGCGCCATAGTCGAAGGAGTCATGGTATATTGTCAATTGTGTCTGATGCAGGTTGATTTAACAGAAGATAGTGAGCATAAGATTTCAGAAGAACATGCAAAAAATGTATTTTTACCAGTCAATGAAAATTTCGGCCGAACTGTAAGTAATATAATAATATTGTATATTTTCACAATCTAGTATTTATGTTGAAATCAGTATTTGTGTGAGCAGTGTGATTTCACCCTCATTCGGTATTTGACTTTACTTTTTGAAAATAAGGCAGACATAAGGAGCCATAAGGGAGCCGTAGGGGTATCCTACGGCTCCCTTATGGCTCCGTTCACGGCCTCGACCGACCCAACTTGGGTAAAACGAAGGGCGAGCGAGATTATGATTCCCGACGCAAAAAGGGGTGTTATAAGTTTGACCGCTATGAGTCTGTGGAACTGTAGCTTTTAAACAAGTGAACTAATTTGGGTGCGGTTTTTTTAACTTAAAGGTAGGCTTTCTAGCGGTGGTTCTTAGACATGTTTTATGGTTATAATTGGTTCAGCCGTTTTGACACGATGATTACCTACAAATGCTTATTTAACTTTAAGGGACAATACGTATTTTTAAAGGTTTCTGTGTTCAAACCAACTTCTTTAACTAATATTTTGTTTTCCTTTCAGTTAAATGATTATAGTCATTGCCTCATATGTAACAAGTTAGTTGTGACAAGCAACATATCAGTACACTACGAAAATAACCATGGTAAACAGTTAAACACCACAAAAATAACTGACATCTGTCAAAATAATGAAGATGCCATGGCCAATGGAATTAATATGGAGAACATTGAACGAACACGGTCAGAAAACCTTAGTAATAAGTCAGAGGTGAAGAAGATAAATGAATGTACTAATGATAAGAAATATGTTTCTGAACATAATTTATCAGAAAATGATTTAGATGATCATCTTAATGAAGGTGGACACATAGGCAGAACAAAAGATGCTCCATCTGTTAAGACACTTGTATTTTGCAAGCTGTGCAATGTTAGTGTGCGTCAAGATCAAATGGAATACCATAACGCTGGGAGTCCTCATTGGTCTAACGTGTTAAAAAACATATGTACAGGTGTAGCGGAAGGAATACAAGCATATTTTTCTAAAGACCATCTAAAAACGGATAACGATTTGTCTGAAAAACAAAACGGTACACATAAAAATGATAATGTAGCCAATCAAAACGGTAAATCTGAAAATGATGATGTAAACAAACTAAATGACATTTCTATAAATAATAATGTAACCATAGAAAACGATAAACATCAAAATGATAATATAAACAATCCAAACGATTTATCTAAAAATGATAATGTAAACAATCAAAACGATAAACTTAAAAATGATAATGTACCCACTCAAAACGATACACTTAAAATTGATTATGTAACCAAACAAAACGATACAATTAAAAATGATAATGTAGCCCATCAAAACGATACACTTAAAAATGTTAATGTAGCTAGTCAAAACGATAAATCTGAAAATGATAATATAATCAAACAAAATGACATTTCTAAAAATAATAATGTGACCAAACAAATGGATACACTTCAAAATGATAATGTAACAAAACAAAACGATATTCCAAAAAATGATAATGTAGCCAAACAGAACGATAAACTTAAAAATGTTAATGTAGCCAGTCAAAACGATAAATCTGAAAATGATAATATAACCAAACAAAACGATACACTTCAAAATGATAATGTAACAATTTCTAAAAATAATAATGTAACCAATCAAAACGATAAACTTAAAAATGGTAATATAACCAAACAGAACAATATTCCTCAAAATGAAAATGTATCCAAACAAAATGTTATTCCTTACAATGATATTGTAGCCGGCACTGTAAGTAACACAGAAATAGAATCTTCAAGACCATACAGATACGTGGATACCACTAAATCTAAAGTTACATGCATAGTCTGTGATATAGAAATCGCAAATGTTCCACAAAGCATGACCAAACATGAAGCGACCTCGTTTCACAAGTTATGGCTACGAAAATTATTAAACTATCATACAATAAAGAAAAACTCAGAACTCTCGTTCTGTGAATGTTGTTGTGATAGCACAGTGTCTAATATTTGGACTCATATACGCACTGAGCAACATACTGCATTGCTTCATCTGGAGTATGAGATCGACCCAAACGCGCTGAAGCTTTACGTCTATAAAAACAAAGAAAGAAATCACCACGCCTTAATGTTTAGAGAATTGTACAAAATGATGCTCGAATGTAACAAAATTTATAAGTTACCCAACTCAAATTTTCATTGTTCGTTTTGTGAAATTGAATTGTGTGAAAATGGCAATGAAATTGACCATATGTTTACTGCGGCGCATGAAAAGTGGCTAAAAAGTGTCTTTAAGTCACGTTCGCCTTAGAGCATTTGTCTTTCTCCACCGCCAACGGGACGTCATGACACCGAAAAAGGTGATTATTTGACGGCGAACTCAACTATATAACAGTGATTCATGGGCTCGGCATAATCTAGGAACGAGTTCTATCGATCGCGCCGAAATACGGGAACAGACGGCATTCGGGTGATAGGATCGCAGCGAACTCGCGACCGTAGTAAATGTATGTATCGGCGCCGTCATAATGTTCTCGGTGACGTCCCGGTGACGGCGGCGGTGGACGAACGCACTTTATTCGCCGTTCCGCGTCGCTCATACAAATTATTGTTTCAAAGCGTCGCGAAGCTCAGTGCCAGTATTGTAAGGAAGAAAAAAATATCGTATGAAATTCGTACTTCGCGAATATTCTCAGCCCCCACATGGATTGCTCCCAGGTGGCAATTGGGAATAAAATTCTCTGTTGCCAACTTGCCACCGGGTGACAACAAATTACATATACCTACATGTTCATTTCGTAATCTGTTTAACCGTATTTTATGGTGTCGTCGCCAGCTGGTGACAAATGGGAATTTTTATTCCCGATTGCCACCTGGGGGCAACTGGGAATATACAGTATTTCGTGGGTCACCTTAGCGTTTCCTCGATGTTTCATACAAAAAAATACCGGGAGTTAAAATCTATTATTGAAGTTAAGGATCAAAGTGAAAATACTGTCGGTAAATGTGCCTTATTACAGTGCCTACTTTCAGATATTATTACTGATTTTGACTCAATGTTAAATTATTGTGCATATTCTTATTTTCGTTGCAATAAGTTTGATACATTTTACTTCCTCATTTTACTGTGATGCCTCGATGTGGACTTCCACGATAATATTGTCACGTTAGAAACTATAAAAGTTAATTATAATAATTTTAAAAAAAATGCGTTAGATTGAGCGCAATGGCAATAAAAGAGACATTTAGTAAGTTGCCTTGTTTAAAATAATAAAATAAATTTTATTATTTGTATAAATATGTAATATTTTCTGAAATATTGTTCTTTTTCTTCTCTTATTAAGTAGATACTATGGCTGTTGTAGATAAACATACTATGTATTTTTGAACCTTTAAACTTTGTAATAAGAAGTGGTTTTTTATTGTCGTTAAAAAGTTGCCATTTATAAAGAGAATACCTTTGTGCATCTATAATAAGTCGAATGTGCATCTGGATTGAGGGCCCATTTTTTGAAACCTTGCGTACCGAAATAAGATTTATAGGGAAATCAGTTAAAAATAGTAAAAACTTAAAGCAAAGGGTCAAAAATTTCTTAAACGTGAATTAAAACTGTTATGATGAAATAACTTGGGCCCTCAATCCAGACGCATGCATAAAGTGACATAGCCTAAATCTCAGTAAGTACTATCTCTGGGTTAATAATTTCTGTTTAAGAATTTAGTTAGGAATTTCTTAAATATTTTAAGAAATTCCCAAATCTGTAAAATATAACATTACCGATTTATGGCGGCATATCTAGGGCCCTCACTTCATTATTGTTTGTACTGAGGAATCTGCAAAACATGAATATATCTGAAGAAATACATAAATACGACTTTAACATGTTTTACTTACCTACCTATGTGAATTAGTTAAAAAGAAATAAGGACACAAAACTTAATTGTTAAGAAGTAAATGAAAGTCGAATTTTACTAAAAAGTCTGAACTGAGAGCCCAATATTTTCGGCTTTATTGACTAGGCTCAACCTCATTGATTAACGCAAATTAGAATAAAAGTTTTAACTATTTCTTAATTAAATTGTAACATATCATTCGTTCTTCTAAATGTCATACTTTAAGAGAAAATTGAGTATAAATTTTTTGTAGGAGAATTATTTGTAGGGTGACCATAATGTTCAAAGTAAGTACCTGTCCATTTTGTAAAGTGCATTCGGAGAGTCATAATATTTGCAGCTAAAAGTACTATATACTTCCTAATTACAATTTGGCTTTCCTTATTTTTAATGTAATTTGTATAAAAATAAATAAAACTAGAACATTTATTTAGCTTCAACAGTGCTTGCATAAAATGAAAGGCAAACTAACCGAATAGTAGTATGTTATACATGTAAGTAGTCATCGTATCTATGGATCACTGTAGCACCAGATCAAACAAATTCATTGTGATAAATAAAACACGATCGGTATAATTATAAAAAACTATTTATGTCACATAAATGTTACCTTAAAATAGTTTTATATCCTAAAAATACGAAATTGCGAGAGAGCAAAGTAATTTTTAGTGATGAGTGCAACTATATCTCTGATTAAAAAAAAAAACATTTCCATTTTCGTTTTTAGTTTTTTTTTACTATTTTTAGGGTTCCGTTGCCAAATGGCAAAAAACGGAACCCTTATAGATTCGTCATCTGTCTGTCTGTCTGTCTGTCCGTCCGTCCGTATGTCACAGCCACTTTTCTCCGAAACTATAAGAGCTATGCTGTTGAAACTTGGTAAGTAGATGTATTCTCTGAACCGCATTAAGATTTTTACACTAAAATAGAAAAAAAAACAATAAATTTTGGGGTTCCCCATACATAGAACTGAAACTCAATTTTTTTTTTTCATCAAACCCATACGTTAGGGGTATCTTTGAATAGGTCTTTAAAAATGGTATTGAGGTTTCTAATATCATTTTCTTCTAAACTGAAAAGTTTGCGCGAGAGACACTTCCAAAGTGGTAAAATGTGTGTGTCCCCCCCGTAACTTCTAAAATAAGAGAATGATAAATCTGAAAAAAATATGTGATGTACATAACTATATAAACTTCCACCGAAAATTGGTTTGAACGAGATCCAGTAAGTAGTTTTTTTTTTAAATACGTCATAAATCGTAAACAGCAATTTACCTTTAATTCAATCAACTCAAATATAAAAAAAAAACATTTAATTTCATAAACATAAACCTTAGTGTACGGCCTGAGTGCACGCTCGACTTGAGCGTCCAGCGGGGCGGGGCGTGCAGCGGTCATGTTAAACACATGCAAACACTCGCGAGTGTCCTGAGTGTGGCCGAGTGGCGCGGGCGGAGGAGCGTTCTTGTTTGCGGTGAGTGGAGCGTCAAGCGTGGCGTCGCGTGCAAGTTCAAACCAGTTTGTGTTTATAGCGGTGACGAGAGCGTGCGCGCCATGTGGTTCGAAGACATTATTATCGAAATTGCACTTAAACCAGAATTATGGTCAACATCACATGCCCTATATAAAAATAGAACAATTAAACATAAAGGGTGGAGCATTAGCAGTAAAACTACACAATGAAGTATTTTGACCACACATTTTCTTCTAAATAAATATCAATAATATCGTACGACCCCGACGCCATGATGAAAAATGTGACCGGCTTACACGAACGCTGAGCGTGGACTAGCGTGCACTGAGGCCACTCAGAGAACGCTCTTTCGCCGCTTGCACGCAACACTGAACGCCCCGCTCGACGCTTTTTCACTCGGGCCGTACACTTATGCATAAACCGTGACTATCTACAGGTTTGTACGGAACCCTCGGTGCGCGAGTCCGACTCGCACTTGGCCGATTTTTTTTTATTTGTTTAGGCTTATAACTTGGCTCATAGTATTACCTTAAAGAGTAAAATCACATAAATAGAAATTACATTAAAAATAAGGAAAACCAAATTGTAACTAGTAGGTATCTAGTACTTTTAGCTGCAAATTATGACTTGCCGAATGCACTTTACAAAATGTACAGGTACTTTGAACATTATGGTCACTCTACAAATAATTCTCTTTCAAAAAGTTTAAAATCAATTTTCTCTTAAAGTATGACATTTAGAAGAACGAATGATATGTTACAATTTAATTAAGAAATAGTTAAAACTTTTATTCTAATTTGCGTTAATCAATGAGGTTGAGCCTAGTCAATAAAGCCGAAAATATTGGGCTCTCAGTTCAGACTTTTTAGTAAAATTCGACTTTCATTTACTTCTTAACAATTAAGTTTTGTGTCCTTATTTCTTTTTAACTAATTCACATAGGTAGGTAAGTAAAACATGTTAAAGTCGTATTTATGTATTTCTTCAGATATATTCATGTTTTGCAGATTCCTCAGTACAAACAATAATGAAGTGAGGGCCCTAGGTATGCCGCCATAAATCGGTAATTTTATATTTTACAGATTTGGGAATTTCTTAAAATATCTAAGAAATTCTTAACTAAATTCTTAAACAAAAATTATTAACCCAGAGATAGTACTTACTGAGATTTAGGCTATGCCACTTTATGCACGCGTCTGGATTGAGGGCCCAAGTTATTTCATCATAACAGTTTTAATTCACGTTTAAGAAATGTATGACCCTTTGCTTTAAGTTTTTACTATTTTTAACTAATTTCCCTATAAATCTTATATCGGTACGCAAGGGTTTAAAAAATGGGCCCTCAATCCAGATGCACATATAAGTCGAATGTAAAGATAAGTATTAAAATGATTATTTTTACGTAAATTTGTTTTTCTTTTGCCTGCTTCCTGTAGTAACGACATAAAAAACCTGAAGTTGGTGCTTGTAGTAAGTAACCTATTGACGTCTTTGTTTTATACACTCCTCGCAATATGAATAAGACCACAAACGTTACAGACAACTCTTTATTAAAATGATGTGTTACAGCTTGTGAAATATGGTTATAATTCTCATAGGAGTTCACTAAGTTATTAGTATTAATCACGTAGATCTATGAGAGAAACAATAGCAGCTGAGTAAATTTAACTAAATATACTGTTACTGCATTGCGCATTTTGAATACGACCAGCGAATGAAACACATATTTTTACAAATAAAAATATAATTTATGGTTTAGTAATTAGTACATTTTCTGTTTTTTTTTTTATCACTTCAAATATTCGTGAAGGCATTGAATCATATGGAGTTTTAAGTATTTAACGGAGACTTGACTCCAGGCTTGCTGTAACGCTTTTTGTAATTCTTCTGTATTATTAAATTGTCGAGAATTCTCATACACTTGTTGAGAAAGCCATCCCCAAACATTTTCCATGATATTGAGGTCTGATGAATTCGATGGCCATTCTAAAACATATTTATTATGATTTTTAAACCATGACCGTACAGCGTATGTAAAATGAATACTTGCATTATCATGCTGGAAAATAAAATGTGAACCGCCATTTACTTTGATAAAGATTTTTCTTTCTTTTTCTAATATTTCTATATATTTTTGAGAGTTCTGTCTACCTTTTAAAAAACTAAATCTATAGCACCTTTGTATGAAACCGCTCCCCACACCATCACTGAACCAAAATCTCTACGTCTTCGGGACAAAATCAGTACACTTTTTCTCAAATTGTGAAATAATAAGAAAATCCATCGGGTCCAACGAGGTCAAACTATTTTTCGTCGCTATAAATAACTTTTAACCACTCAGTTTTCCATTGCATTTTTCCTGAGATAATCTGAGGCGTTCGCTTAAATGAAATTTATTTAAAGCCTGTTTCCGTTTAATTTTAAGGCGTTTTATATACCTACGGACAATGTTGTATAATCTTCTGCACTGTTCTTATTGAGGCTTTAGTTCCAGCATTAGTTTTTATATGTCCGTTTCCACCGCGCGGCCAACTCTTCAAATTCGATGAAATTTTGCCAGGAATTAGTTGTAATTTGTTACAATACACACCTCTTTTCCTGAATTTGTTACAAAAAAAACTAAGGCGCTACGACCAAAAACAGTTGGCCGCTAGAACCGCCACTTGCCGTAGTGATGTTCCGTGATTACACAGAAACTAAATAATGCAGATCGGCGAATGATACATCAAAAGAAAGGTCTTAATTTGTTATATTTGTTACAAAAATAAAAATCATCAAATCTTAAATATACAAAAAGTTATGCTATATTTCGTTTTCAGGTTAAGTGAAGGTACGTATCTCACCATAAAATCAAATTAATAGAGGCTAATGTGTATGGACAATTAGTTGCTAATTTGTTACAGCAAATAAACAAGAAAAATACTAGAAAAAAGGTTCAATATTTTTTTTACAGTCGATTTTAGTTGGCCGCGCGGACGGCAATATGCCTAAAATACAATGGCGTTTCTTTCGTTATTAATAGTAGGTTCAAGGTTAGTTCTAGTACTAATCGACAGGTATCGTAGCCTAGTTTGGATAAATGTGGCGAATATAACTACAGGCTTTATATTTTAGGAGATATTCACTAAAATATAGTAGTATGAAACTGTATTAGAGTAGAGTGACCATAAATTTTCATAATAAAGTGAGACTGAATCGCCATTATTGGAATGTTCGGTAGTCTTATCTTATTTTTTTAGGGTGAAACTCTTTAAGACATCCTATAGCATACTTTATAAAAGTCAAATTCACAAATCGATAAAAATTGCTTTATTCAAAATCAGCATACAGGCAAAAATCAAGTAATACAAGTCAACAAAATATTTTTATTTTTTTTATAAACTACCATAACATTTATAAATTAACTGAAACTTATGTAAGACACAGAATGTAGGACACATTTTCTTACAGGTACTTATTTCAATTTTAGAATAATTTTAAAAATATAGTAGGCCTAATTTTATTTACGCCACATTTATCCAAACAAGGTTTCGTTACATGTCGATTGGTACTAGAACTAAGCTTGAACCTACTTTGAATAATTTAATAAACTCCATTGTTATTTAGGCATATTGCCGTCCGATCGGCCAACTAAAACCAACTCTAAAAATATGATTGAACCTATTTTCTAGTATTTTTATTGTTTATTTGCTGCAACAAATTAGCAACTTATTGTCCATACACATTAGCCTTGTTACTCCAAAAAACTTCAAAACATCAAAGTTAATTAAAATCTAAACAACGCCGGACTAAAAATATTTATAGAAAAGAAAAAGGTAAATTCTAAACTGTAGAACTGAAATAGCAAAAACTTTTTTCTAAAATAAAGACTGCAATTGCAATGTAGCGCCCTCAGTTTTACTCACTGAAGTAGCGATTAGTATTAACATTAAAGATTTTTTCTTAGTTAGTAATTTATAGCACAAAAATAGATCACTATGTCATTTTTAAAATAAAATCACTATATTTTTAAATTTATTCTAAAATTGAAATAAGTATCTGTAAGAAAATGTGTCGACATTCTGTGTCTTACATAAGTTTCAGTTAATTTATAAATGTTATGGTAGTTTATTAAAAAAAAAATATTGAGTTTGAGTGTTAAGGATTATAATAAACTGAAGTTGTTATTATTATGAAACGTTTTTCCATATTTCGTAGTAAAAAATATAAATGTGTAAGTGTGTGCAAACGTGGCCAGTTGAGCGCCTTATTTTTGTTCCTGCACCCTAATTGCGAAACGCACAATTTATCAGAATCTGAATGGGATTAAAGATTATTTTTAAACCATTGCGTCATTTGTTAGAATAAATTGTCGGCTCAGCAACGTAAATAACGCAATGAATGTTGTTTAACTATGAATATTAAACCAATTCCTACCGATAAAAAGTTCCGCAATTACCCCTCTGATCCTTTATCTAGTGCTATTATTGATCGAAGATTTTAGTAGTAAAATTGCGGTGGATGAACGTAAGTCCGTGAAAACATGGACTAACCCAGTTTATTTATTTTATTATTTATGTACACACAATAAAAAAAACAGAGTGAATCACACAAAATATATAGTAGAAAGCGAATTTCTCATTCATACCTAACCTAAAACTACATACCTAATATTAATTTATTTCAACATGTAATATTCTTAATCGCTCGTCTTTATAATTACGCATAATTGCCAACGTTAGATAAATGATTAATTACGAGAACGTTCAAACGGCTTCGTTTTGACAGTGAGGATCACGACCTCTGGTGATGACGTCAGAGACACCAGACATCTGGATAATTAGCTGGTTTGATTAGATGAGACTTTCCCTAATGTCTGGTGAGGATTTGTGAAGAATTAGCTGCAGAGTCAGCTGCTATGTGACAAATAATGTAATTTAATATTTTGTAATGATAATTCCTTTGCACTATTGAACTGAACAGACAGCTGTGCTGCTGGGGAGTTCCTTGCGCCACTTCTTCCCAGCTAAAGCATTAGGAAGTGGTGAAGGGCGGCTGTTGTTGCGGGAGACTGTCTTATGTAACTTTGACGTTCAAAAATGCTGACTCTCGGCTTTTGAATAAAGCTATTTTTATCGATTTGTGAATTTGACTTTTATAAAGTATGCTATAGGATGTCTTAAAGAGTTTCACCCTAAAAAATTAAGACTACCGAACATTCCAATAATGACGATTCAGTCTCACTTTATTATGAAAATGTATGGTCACTCTACTCTAATACAGTTTCATACTACCTACTATATTTTAGTGAATATCTCCTAAAATATAAAACTTTTAGTTATATTCGCCACATTTATCCAAATTAGGCTACCATACCTGTCGACATGGGCGTACCCAGGGGGGGGCAGAGGGGGGCAGCTGCCCCCCCCTGGAGTTTCCTACTGTTACGAGCTGGGGTTCGGGATAAATTAATTTAAACCAATTTACCAAAACACACAAACTGTTTAATTAAATAAACACAAATATCGCAACTACAAGAAACGTCACTTGGAATCACTTGTTTCGCTTCGCTACTGTATCACTCGAATCGTATTCGCTCGCTTCCGAAATCGAACTGCTTGTCGGCCCGACAATCCGCTATTTATATCCCGAGCAGAACATTCTCGAACATTCGACACCGCCACAGCGTAGAAGCTTCTAGTAACTTCCATTGAACTGTTTAATCCCACTATTCAACAATAGATGGCAGTAGCGTCTACGTACAATTTCGTGTAGTACTTGCTACTCAATAACAGATGGCGTTAGCGTGTCATTTCCAGTAGTTTCTAACACTGCCCCGTCTTTAGATGGAATTAGCGTGATGTTTCTAGACTTTTCGATTTACGTCACACTGCCCCTTTCTGAGATGGAGTTAGCGTGATGTTTCTAGACTTTACGATCTACGTAACACTGCCCCCTCCTTAGACATGCTCGTCCCGAGCATCATTATTCCCGTAGTATCGTGCCAATCGATCTACATGGACAATTTTAGGTGCAGTTCGCATACCCTTTTGTATTCGGTAAGTGACGTCGTTGATCTTGGTCACAATTCGGTACGGCCCGTCCCATTTTGCCTGCAGTTTAGGGGACTTTCCTTTGCTGCGCACTGGGTTATGCAACCACACTAGCGAACCTTCGTCGAAGCCAGTATTGTTCATCTTCCGATCATAACGAGTTTTCATTCTCTCGGACATCTGTTGGCCTGATTCTCTGACATGCTCATATACGTCATTCATCTTGTTGCGCAGATCATTTGCATAATCTGTTATACTCCGTGGTGAATCAGGGGGAATGCCGGTTATTAGATCAGCTGGTAACCTTAACTCCCTTCCAAAGTTCGCGAAGGCTGGCGTCACAGTTGTACTCTCGTGAACTGCACTTCGGTATGACAGAAGAAACGGTTGTATGTGCTTGTCACAATCCTTTTGTCTGCTTGCTACAACTTTTGCCAGATATCTTTCCAACGTCTGATTAAATCTCTCCACCATTCCGTCAGATTGTGGGTGGTATGAAGTGGTTCTGGTTTTGTGAGTACCCATAACCCGACATGTTTCCTGAAACACTTGAGACTCGAAATTCCTTCCTTGATCGCTGTGGATTTCCAAGGGTACCCCAAACCGACAGAAGACTTCGTGGACTAATTTATCAGCGACTGTTGAAGCTTCTTGATTAGGGATGGCGAAGACTTCCGGCCACTTGGTGAAGTAATCCATAACAACCATGAAATATTTATTTCCACTTTCACTTTCAGGGAACGGCCCAGCGACATCTAGTGCTATCCGTTCCCAGGGAGCTCCCACGTTGTACACTTTCAATGCACCCCTGCTGCGTGTGTGTGTGGTCCTTTTACCGCTGCACAACTGGTACATCTGCGACACCAGTCCTCCACATCCTCTCGACAATGGATCCAGTAAAACCTTTCTCGGATCTTTAACAGAGTCCTTCTTACTCCCATATGACCTCCTGAAGAACCATTGTGGTAGAGCTGTAGAACTTCTGGTACCTTCGTTTTTGGGACTACCATTTGCAGGTGGCAGCTATTCCCTCGAGCATTTTCCCATTTTCGGCACAAGACACCATCCTGGATCACCAAGCTCTCCCATTGTGCCCAATAACTTTTGGTGGTGGTACTCATCGCTGCAATATCACACCATTTCGGTTTGGGAGCATTAGCTTTAATCCACTCGAGAATTGGCCGGATATCTGTGTCACTTTGCTGAGCATGCTGTAGGGTCTTCCATTCGTCACTAAGGTCCATTCTTAGCATCCTGACAGGTACTGTTTCCTTAGCTTCTTGCCTGACACAATGCTTGCAGTCTTCAGGACAAGGTCTTCTTGATAAAGCGTCCGCGTTACCGTGAGACTTCCCACTACGATGTTCAATTGTGAAGTCATACTCTTGTAGCAATTCAATCCATCTCGCCACTTGTCCTTCTGGATTCTTAAATTGCAACAACCACTTTAATGCAGCATGGTCAGTCCGCAGGTGGAATTTACGTCCAAGCAAGTATTTGCTGAAATGCTGCAATGTCTTTACGACGGCAAGAAGTTCGCGTCTCGTGACACAATAATTTCTTTCTGGCTTTGATAAAGATTTGCTGAAGTAAGCTATCACAACTTCATAATCTCCTTTCCGTTGAGATAACACACCGCCAACCCCAGTGTTACTTGCGTCCGTGTCGACTATAAATTCATTTTCTGTGTCAGGGTAGCCCACAATTGGGGTATTACACAAACGTTCCTTTAAATCTCGAAATGCGATGTCACAGTTCTCATCCCAACAGAACGGTCTCTTCTCCTCCGTAAGCTTGTGAAGAGGTTTGGCAATGTCAGCAAAATTCTTGACAAACCGTCGATAGTACGAGCACAAACCCAAAAATGCTCTGACCTGCATCTTGTCTTTCGGGACTGGCCATTCCTTGACGGCGACAATTTTCTCAGGATCTGTTTGCACTCCTTCTTTCGAAACCACGTGCCCCAAAAAGCTTACTTGCTGTCTGAAGAATGAGCACTTCTTTGGACTTAGCTTAAGATTGGCTCCTCGGATTTTTGATAGAACACGTTCCAGATTTTGAAGGTGGTCTTCGAATGTGCGGCCCACGATGATGATGTCATCTAAATAGACAAGGCAGGCGTCTCCAATTAGTCCAGTGAGAACTAGCTCCATTAGCCTTTCAAAAGTTGCAGGAGCATTGCACAATCCGAATGGCATAACGTTAAACTGCCATAGTCCCTTTCCCGTAGAAAATGCAGTTTTCTCCTTGTCTTCAGGGTCTATTTCCACTTGCCAGTAGCCACTTTTTAGGTCTAACGTGGTAAACCACTTCATTCCTGACAGCGTGTCCAGCGTGTCGTCGATCCGGGGTAGTGGATAGCTGTCTTTCTTAGTAACGTCATTCAATCGACGATAGTCTACACAAAACCGCATGCTGCCATCTTTCTTTTTTACCAGGACCACAGGAGAACACCATGGACTAGACGAAGGCTCTATAACTCCATCCTTTACCATTCCTTTAATCATGGTATCTACCTCCTTTTCTCTTGCCACTGGTAGTCTTCTTGGTCGCTGTCGTATCGGTAACTCATTTCCGGTATTAATTCTGTGTTGAACCAATCCAGTTTTCCCTATGTCAGCATCATTTGTAGAGAATATGTCTGCATATTGAAGTAGCATCTTCCTAGCCTTCTCTCTTTCTTCTTCCGATAAATCTTTACGACAGTCTTCCAAAAGATTTAACACGTTAAATCTTGCACTTTGGGTGTTATTTTGAGGAGGCCCATGTTGGCATTCACGCATCCAAGCTACTTCCTCACAGGAACCCATCAATGTACTCTTCTTGATTACTTGCTCCTTTTCACTTGGGTTCAGTATGCGTACGGCTGCAACGTCGATTGCCTTTACCAAGGTCCGCGCAATCTTCCATGGAAGGTTATCATCCAATCCTTCAATGAGAATACATCGGTTCTTCTGCCCAGAATTATGTGGGAGACTTACTGGAACTATTGTTTCCGATCGGGGAGGAAGAACAATCTTCTTCAACCAGTACACTTTCCCTGATGGTGCACCTTCCATGAAGACTTCTTCTGATCCACATTTTAGGACTCCTTGATTAACGTCGATCTCGCAACAGTGCTGTCGCATGAAGTCTAAACCTAGGATGCAGTCATCTACTATGTCAGCCATGATGACCTTATGCCGGTAGATTGTGTTACCCAGTTTTAACTCCACCTCCTTCTCACCACGGACGGTTATGTGCTGACCGGTGGCTGTTACTAATTTTACGCCGTCATGCTTACCAAAGAAGTCCCCAAGAAAACGATTCGCTAGTTGGGAACTGACAACCGTGCGAGAAGCTCCAGTATCCAATGTCAGCTTACATGGTCTTCCGTTCACTTCACCTTTTATGACTAGGGTGTTCCCATCATGGGCTTGTGAGACCGAAATTCTTGGGGCTATTTTAACACCAGCCAGCACCCGCCCCGCAGTCCTGGCGTTTATTAGTTTCCCTGCTGCTGGGCGGTGATATCAGCCGCCCTTCTTTCCTGGGTCTGGTCTTCGTTAGCTGTGCTTCGCTTCGGGCAACTTGAGCGAAGGTGGCCTTTTTCTCCGCAAGTGTAGCATCTAGGGCTGTACCTAACACGATCACGAACAGGTGACGCCGCAACCTCCCTGATGCGATGGGCTCGATGATCATGCCTCACTGCCTCCACCTCCAACGCATGGGCCAAGGCGTCCTTGAGGGTCTCATGGTGCCCAAGTCTCCCAGCAGCCCTTACTTCCAGGTCCCGTATGCCATCTATGAAGGTTTGAATTAGTATACCCTCGATGAGCGCGGGTGCAGACTGGTACGCCTTTCGAACCAGCTTTTCGATTTCCAGGGCCCACTGCTGCAGGTTTTCACCACTGCGCTGCACACGATCCTTCAACTGGGCACGAAAAACGTGTTCCAGGTGCGCGTCACCGTATCTGGCCTCTAACGCCTCAACAAGCTGCTCGTAGGTAACATTTTTGCCGAGAGCCTCTAACACAGTTAAAGCCTGGTCACGAAGGGCCAAAGTAAGCGCGGTCATGGCCTGGCCCGTTGTCCACCCATTTGCTTCCGTGACAGCTTCAAATTGAATTTTGTATGCTGACCAGGAAGATGTTCCGTCGAAGGGTGGCACTTTAAACCCGCGCACGGAAGGTGCAGCAACTATCGAAGCCGTAGTCCGGTCTCCAGCTTTCAGAACTCCAACCGCTTTTCTTATATCAGCGATTTGGACTTCGGCTTCGGAGATACGATTTTCATGTACCTGAACAGTCTCCTTCATGGCTTTGATGTCCTTGCCAAATGTCGCGTGTAGATCTTTCAAAAGGAGAACCTGCTCCTCTTTATCACGATGAAGCTGTTCTTGCAGGCGGCGGCTCTGTTCTTCCTGTCGGCGGGCCTGTTCTTCCTGTCGGCGGGCCTGTTCTTCTTGTTGGCGGGCCTGTTCTTCCTGTCGGCGAACTTGCTCCTCTTTGTCCTGCTGCAGTTGTTCCTGTAGGCGGCGGGTCTGTTCTTCCTGTCGGCGGGCCTGTTCTTCCTGTCGGCGGGCCTGCTCCTGCAGCATCGCCATTAGCGCAGAAAGATCCATGGCTGGTGATGCTTAAGGAACACCAGACACTTGGGATACTGGCTCCGTCGTCGGCTGATTACCCCCAGGTGTCTGTCTAGAAGTTCCTTCAAATCGCCTCTGATCCACCTCCTGCTGGCGCTGACTCCTGGTACGGATACCTTCCGTATCCTCCTTCGGTAAAACTGGCATAATTTATCCCCTACTTCTGACACCAAATGTTACGAGCTGGGGTTCGGGATAAATTAATTTAAACCAATTTACCAAAACACACAAACTGTTTAATTAAATAAACACAAATATCGCAACTACAAGAAACGTCACTTGGAATCACTTGTTTCGCTTCGCTACTGTATCACTCGAACCGTATTCGCTCGCTTCCGAAATCGAACTGCTTGTCGGTTTTTTTTTTTTCTTTTGACACTGACATCTCGTAGTTAGCCCGAGGGCTTTCACTACTTAACCGGGCTTTCCCTGCGAATGACTTTAGACGCGAATCTAAGGCCTCCAGCCAGGGGCTTACAAACTAAAGGAAAAACTACAAACTAAGCGACTAAGACCTAAGGGCACCCCCTGTGGGGTTCGGACCTCGGCTTAGGGAGTCACTGGTGGGGGGGATCAGCAAGGGATAGGCTGGATCTGGGGGGTCGATAACTAAAGGCTCAGCGACGCGGGCTGGCTCATGCAAGGGTCGGGGGGGACTATTAGCTAGTCGGGAGTGTCGTGACGACGGACCTCGGCGGCGAGGTCGGTATGACGGACGTTTAGGTTTAAGTAAGGTGCTGGTGGCCCTATTGCTCTCCTGGAGGAGGGTAATGGGGTCATCAGGATCGGTTAGTATATGCCGCGGACGGCGGGTCTTGCTAATGCGGGAGGGGATGTAGTTGGCTGCCGCGACAACCAGAGGGTTGCGGTGGGTTGCGGCCCTATCGAAGAAACGCTTGGAGATGCGTTTCATGAATTGATGGATAGTCGGGAGTTTAAGGTCGAGGTGGAGATTAGCATTCCGAACGTACCAAGGCGAACCTGTGGCGTTGCGGAGAAAACGGTTTTGGAGGGTCTGCATCCTATGGACGTGGTGGGGTTTCGCGTGTGCAAAGACTGCACAAGCATAGGTCATAATTGGCCTTATGCACGCGGTATAAATGAGCTTTTTGCACCGAAGTGACATTTTGCTCTTTGGGTTGAGAATGGGGTGTAGCCTACCGAGAGCGAAAGCGGCCCGCGAGCGGACCTTCTTTATGTGCTCAGAGAAGGAGAGATGCTGATCTAAGATCACGCCTAGATATTTGGCTCGCTTCTCCCAAGGGATCTGCTTGCCGAACATGGATAGGGGGGTCGGGGGGCGGGGTTTGAGTCGCGGTTTCGTAAAGAGAACCGCCTGACTCTTGTCGGGGTTGACCTCGATTCGCCACTTCCTGAACCAGTCGGCGAGGTCGTCGACTGCGGCCTGGAGGTAGCGAATCAAGGCGTCTTGACTGCGCCCCGTGAAGTAAATGGCCGTGTCATCTGCGAACAGAGCCAACTGAGCCTTTAAACTTCTGGGGATATCGCTAGTAAATAGCGTAAAAATGAGTGGGGACAAGACAGAGCCCTGAGGGACTCCTGCTCGGATAGGATGGGGGGAGGACAGTGCCCCTTCGATGCGATAGCGAAAGGTGCGGTTCGATAGAAAGTCTCGTAGGATGAGCACGAGACGGTCTGGCACTCCGAGTTGGTACAGCTTGTATAACAAGCCGTTGTGCCAGACCTTGTCGAACGCTTTCGCTATGTCGAAGAAAACTGCACCCGTGAACATACCGCGTTGAAAACCAACGCTTATATGTTCGACGATACGGTGCACTTGATGGACACACGAGTGTTGGGTTCGGAAACCAAACTGCTCGTTAGGGATGAGGCCCTTTGTCTCGGCGTAATCTCTGAGACGCTTATAAATAAGCCTCTCATAGATCTTGCCGAGTACATTGAGCAAACTGATGGGACGGTAGCTCGAGGGCTCCGCCTTCGGTTTGCCGGGCTTTGGGATGCCAATGACTGTGGCTTCCTTCCAAGCCTGTGGGAAAATGTTTTTGCTCAGGGCACCATTGAAGATGGTACACATGAGCATGATCAAGTGCGCGGGGAACAGCTGGAACACCCTATTGGTGATACCGTCTGATCCGGGGGCCTTGCGGGGTTTGAGACCTTTGATGAGCTCGTGCACCTCGTCAGGTGTGACGGGGGGCAAGGGCTCATCTGGGTCCTCAACGGGCGGGAGTGAAGCTCTGCGCTCGACCTCAGCATCGACCTCAGCGAGGTGATCTGGGTCTACTGGCAGTGAGCTAGGCGAGCATTGTGCCTCGAGGCTGTCGGCTAGGCACTCGGCCTTGTCGGCATCCTCGAATGCAAGTGTCGCATCGGGGCGGATCAGGGGGGGCATTGTGGTGACTTCTTTGGATTTGAGTTTCCTCTGAAGCTCCCAGAATGCCTGGTGGGTTGGTTCTAAATCGCCCAACATCTTTTCCCAACCGGCGGAACATAGCTCCTCAATGCGTGTCCTTACAGCACGCTGTAAGTGACGCAAGTGAGCCCTGTTCGCGTCGCAGGGAAAGTTGCTGTAGGCACGAACGGCCGCGTTCTTCTCATTCAGCAGAGCCCGTACATCGTCCGGAAGTTTCCAGCGTTGGTCTCCCAACTCTGGAACTTCCCTTGAACATTCGTTCAAGACCGATTGTACGTGCTCTGTGAATGAGTCGATCGCGGCCGTTGTGTCAGCGATCGAATCGAAGTGATCCGGGATGGAATCTAAGTGAGGGGACGTGGTGGCTTTCAGCTTTTCGCTGACTTTCCTCCAGTCCGTGATCACTTTAGTAGCGGGGGGTTGGGTGGGATCGTGTTAACCTAAGCGGGAGGCCAGGTGCATGACTACCGGCCTATGGTCGGAGTCGAGCTCGGGTATAGCTTCTATAGAATCCAGCCTAAGGCTGATATTCTTAAGAAGAGCTATATCGAGGACGTCTGCGACGTGGGTGGGATCATGGGGGAAATGGGTAGGGGTCATCGGGGCGATGACGTCAAAGTGGAGGGTGGAACAGAGGTCGAACAGGTGTTTGCGCTTTGCGGGGGGCGCAGGGGGGGGGCTGTGGCGTTAGGACGCGGGTCCAGTAACGCTGGGATCCCAGCAGGGGAGGGCTTGGGAGGACCTAATGCAGGGAAGGCCTGCATGTGGTTCCCTTTGTTCCAATGATTCCAGGGGCTGGGTCTCTGGGGACTCAGCCTCTCTGGGAGTTTGGACGAGGGGGCTTCTCTTAACTGGCGAGCGTTGGCGCGCTTCGCCAGTTTCGAGGAGGAAGACTTCGGGGCCTTGGGGCAGCCCCGGTAGTTGGCGAGGTGGCCGGCCTCACCACAGAGAACACAGCTGGGTGGCTCTGTGCAGAGGGCTCGGTCCTTGGGACGGGAACAATCCGCTGTTCCGTGATTCCCCAAGCACTTGACGCACCTGGGGGTCGCGAAACAGTGGTGTTGAGAGTGCCCGTAAAGCTGGCACCTATGGCATTGGCCAATGTTGCCAGTTTTACGGGGTTTTTCAATGCGGATGCCCGTGAGGCTGCAGACAGCCTTGATCCGGAAGATGGGGTGATGACCCTCGGTGGGCGGGCACACCACTAGAACCATATCGAATGCCGGACCATGTCTGGCCCGGTGCATTCTGTGGACCTCATCTACGGGCACGTTTTGTGCCTCGAGGTCGGCCTTGATGTCATCCGTGGCGATCTCCACGGGGATCCGTCGGATCACCACCCTGGTTTGACGCTCCTCAGGCAGGGCGTAAGTGTGATAGGACACATTACGTGCACTGAGGAGTTTGGTCAGGTCACGAAAGTCTCGTGACGTAATGGTCTGGACTTTAATGCCCTGCTGGGTAGAGCGGGCATTAGTGAAGTTGACCCTCTGGTCAACACACCACTTGGAGATCTCCGTCCACTTCGCCTTGTCCTGTATAAGTACAGGGGGCGGGGGAGGGATCTTTTTAGCGGTCTTGTTGACCGGAGGGGTGGGGGCAATGTCGCGGGGAGCGACAACCTTTGCGGAGGTTGACTCTTTAGGGGTGGGGATGGACGCGGCGTTAGCCTGCGGGGTGGGGGCACGCGAGGGAGGGGATGATTCCTCTATTGCGGCGAACTTAGCGGCCGGGGCGGCGCTAGAGTTGGTCTTTTTACGCTTGTTTCCCTTGCCATGGGAAACTAGCGTGTAATTTTCTCCGTCTGACGAGGGGGAGGAGACCGAGTCTGCTGCTCGGCTATCCTCCTCGCTAGAGGAGACCTCTTCGGTGTCCATCGAGATGGGCACCTGAGAGCTGGGCACGGGGGGAGACTCTAGAGCGTCGCTAAAAGTAGCGACGCTAGTCTCTGAAGTCGGAGCGGCCTCGGCGGCGATGGTGTGCGCTTGGGCAACCAGGGCGCGCTTTGATAAGCGTTTGAACAACCTCTTGAACTCGGGGTCGTCCATGAAGAGCTCGCAGAGCGAGAAAAAACTTTCTCGCTCTTTTGAGCTCCACTCGGCGACCTTCGAGCCCAACATGGTTGGGAAATGGGAACCCTATTCGCTCATCGGAGCGCCTATCACCTAACAAGCCCTAATCCCCGGGTGGGTGTGCCCGGGGGTGAGTAGCACTCCCTGTCGGGTATAGACAGGGAGGTGTGTCCTACTGCGTGAGCCCTAATCTGTGTGTACCGTCGCCAATCTTATTGTGCGACGGGGCCCTAACCGGTCAGTGCGGATGGGTATAGAGATACCCTGACCAGTCTAGTGCGGGGGGTATAGAAATACCCGCTGCACTAGTACGCGGCTGTGGAAGCAAAACTGTCACCGGGACTGACGAGGGAAGCCCCCAAGGCCAGCGATCCGGGACCCGTCCAAACTTTCGCCTAGCCCTGAAGGGGATAGGCGGGTGCGTTGGGTCAGCACCCACTCGGTTTCGTTGACACCGTGAGGTTTCCACCGAGGACCACGAAACTGTGGATTTGCCCAGAAGGGGCCACTACGTTTTAGACGTATCCGAATAAAGAAACAATTTGTCTTGAAAAAGACAGTTTGAGACAATTCACGATCGAAAATAAATTTTCGATCGCCAATTGGGTAGCCGGAGCGACTACGATGCGGAGCGTTGCGCAGCAGACACAACACTAACACTGGCACTTTCACAGCGGCGGAGTGGTGGGGGGCGCGGGCGGCGGAGCGGCGAGCGCAAGAACAACACGTCCGTTCGCTGCGGAGGTCGAGCGTGGAATGACTGCTTGTCGGTTTTTTTTTTTTTTTTTTTTTTTTATGGGGCATCTCGTAGTTAATCCTGAAAAGATTGTGACTACTTAAACGGATTGTGGCCCGGCGAGTTCTAAAAAGTTACCTTTTTAGGCCTCCAGCCGGGGCTTATTATACTTAAAAACTAAAGCGAAAGCTGTAAGGGTTACCCCGAGGGGGGTACGAACCTCGGCTTAGGCAATCGCTGATAGGGGGGCAGCAAGGGACTGGCTGGATCTGGGTTAAATTATTTAGGGACTAATTTAAAGCTAGTGGCGCAGCATCGCGGGCTGGCTCTTGCAAGGGTCGGGAGGGACTGTTAAGTCGGGGTCGCGACGACGGACCTCGGCGGCGAGGTCGGTACGGTTTGTGTCTGTGTGCTGGTCTAGCTGTACTGGTCTCTTTTCGACTCTCCTGGAGGAGAGTAGTGGGATCATCAGGATCGGTAAGACTGCTTGTCGGCCCGACAATCCGCTATTTATATCCCGAGCAGAACATTCTCGAACATTCGACACCGCCACAGCGTAGAAGCTTCTAGTAACTTCCATTGAACTGTTTAATCCCACTATTCAACAATAGATGGCAGTATTGGCAGTAGCGTCTACGTACAATTTCGTGTAGTACTTGCTACTCAATAACAGATGGCGTTAGCGTGTCATTTCCAGTAGTTTCTAACATTGCCCCGTCTTTAGATGGAATTAGCGTGATGTTTCTAGACTTTACGATCTACGTAACACTGCCCCTTTCTGAGATGGAGTTAGCGTGATGTTTCTAGACTTTACGATCTACGTAACACTACTAACTGTCTACTATTGTCGATAAAAATTAAGAAAATAACTTTTTGCTATTTATAATACAGTATACAAAATTAAAAATCGTGCGACGCGCCCGTTCTACCTACTCGCTAGCAGGCAGCGCTGCAAGCAAAAATAACTTTAATTTCGGAAGTTCTTTGGATCTGTATTTTAGGTTTTTGCCCCTTACTTCCGAAATAAAAGTTATTTTGCACTTTGTAGTGTTTTTTTTTAAGGTCGGTTGTTTCTTTTTTGCAAAATCGTTTACAATTACTGGCCAAGTCAATAGCAGTGACAGGAAGTATTACAATCTCATCACGATGAACAAAGTGGATTTTTGTATCATCGAAGCTAACGCAAAAACACCTGAAGCATAACCTATCCATAAAAAAAAAATCGGTCTAAAACTGGCGGAGAAATCGGTTGGAAAAAAAATACAGTGGAACAAAGAACCAACTACTTTTTTTAAGTCGGTAAACAAATACAATTCCCTGCTGCAACCCGTCGCAAACATATAACGTCTATTATAATACGTCGTAAGTCAAAAACGCTGGCAATAATAAAATGTGCAGAACATATAAATACCATAACTACTGCAGTTGCAGAACACAGTCGTTCCGCGGACCCTCGGCGACCTCTTACGTCCGGCCCTGGTGCAGGTCATGGTACGGAGCGAGAGGGCATGGGAATCCGTCACCTCCTTCTGCGAAGCGCGAGCCGGAGCGCGTAAGGGAGAGGCGATTTATGTGCCCTCACGCTCCTAGCCGCCGCAGAAGGAGACGCCCCAGGCGTCGGGAGTCCATTGCAGACTCCCGGCCACCGTTAGGCGCGAGCTTGCGGGCGGCGAGCTATGGGTAGCTCGCTGCCCGGTAAGGATCAGGCTTGTGTCGACGGCGTGTTGTGATCCACGCACGCCTCAAAGAGATGTCAGAAAAACTGAAGGGGTCCGCTGGGACCGATGCCTGCCAAGGTCGCGGAATTGTTCGAAAGTGATTACCGTGGCCCTGGCATATGCAACTGAAGGATGATACGTGTGGATTTTAGTCAGTAAAAGTCTGACACGCCCCTCCGCTTTACTTCCGCTTCCGCTCCAGAGCGGAAGACGTCTTTTGATGATTTCCCACCAAAAAAAGGCGTTCCGCGGAAGAAGGGATTGAAAGTTTTATCAAATTAGCTGAAAAAATTGCTGCTGCTTTGAACCATGAGCTTCGTTGACCTAAGACAACAAGCCGCCAACAACAGAGGGCAAATTAAGTAGCTGCCTACTGTAACGCTAGCGACCCCCGTAACGATTATTTTTGTCGCTCGTTATGCGTGTCCTATTTGGATTCGTTATCATCTTCATTACAGGCGAGATTAGGCAAAGACCATTCACTAGCGTTTACTCTTTCAATGTTGCACCCTACTCAGATAAATTAAAATTACAGTTCCAAAATTACAAAAATGTGTGGAGGAAGTAACTAAATTATATGAATTAGAAGGGATCACGCCTGAAGCCGAATTATGGCGCACATTTTGGGTGAATAAGCAGCAGAAGGACTTTGAAAGTATTTAAATAACAGAGTTAACAACTGAGTAGCTGAATCTTTTTACCCAAAGGTGAAGACAGCCACGCTATGGGCGATTTTTTCACGAAAGACGTCATAAACCGTTTTCCTGAAGACCCTCGAAAGTTACTTTTAAAATAGATATTGTATATTTAAAGAATTAAAAAAAAAAACAAACACATAATATACTATTTTAATTAATGTTTATTTATTTGACTGTTTATAAAAAATCTGATTTTGCCCCCCCCTGGCCCAGAACCTGGGTACGCCCATGCCTGTCGATTAGTACTAGAACTAACCTTGAACCTACTATTAATAACGAAATAAACGCCATTGTATTTTAGGCATATTGCCGTCCGCGCGGCCAACTAAAATCGACTGTAAAAAAAATATTGAACCTTTTTTCTAGTATTTTTCTTGTTTATTTGCTGTAACAAATTAGCAACTAATTGTCCATACACATTAGCCTCTATTAATTTGATTTTATGGTGAGATACGTACCTTCACTTAACCTGAAAACGAAATATAGCATAACTTTTTGTATATTTAAGTTTTGATGATTTTTATTTTTGTAACAAATATAACAAATTAAGACCTTTCTTTTGATGTATCATTCGCCTATCTGCATTATTTAGTTTCTGTGTAATCACGGATAATCACTACGGCAAGTGGCGGTTCTAGCGGCCAACTGTTTTTGGTCGTAGCGCCTTAGTTTTTTTTGTAACAAATTCAGGAAAAGAGGTGTGTATTGTAACAAATTACAACTAATTCCTGGCAAAATTTCATCAAATTTGAAGAGTTGGCCGCGCGTTGGAAACGGACATGTTTTTATTTGCCTCGCTGTCATAGTTGAATTAGATGCTTCGCGTAATATCGCTCCACGTTCTCTTGATGTAGTGGGAAATTTTGTACGTCCTTTAATTCTTTTTCCGTAATTTTCGCGTTCTTTGAGTAATTTACTCACTATTTGATGTGATCGTCCAACCCTTATTCCAATTGCTCTATTAGAATATCCTTGTTCATGCAAAATTTTGATTGCCCGTTTTTTCTTCTGGAATCAAACACTTTTTTTTATCTATATTTAAATGAAATTGATTTTTAACACTAAATTCTATCTTTCTGTTATTAAACGCACGCACCTCTACGTCGTACGCTTTTGTTTTTATAACTGTACAGTAGTAAGTTACTAGTGGTCGTATTCAAGTGGCGAGCTGCGACATGCATAAACTTGTCTTTTGAAACGGTCATGTAAGCTATCGCGCAACAAAGTGTACTAAACTACGCAACTTTAAACAAAACAAACTTAACGTCACTGGTGATGGAATTATTTTAATAAATATTAAAAAAAAAAATAGAAAAAATGTACTGGTCGTATTCATGTTGCGAGGAGTGTATCAATTACCGTGCTCCCAGCGCTCAGTTCCTTAAAAATAGACAAACATCTGCGACGAATCAGATGGTGCATCATCCTCCAGGTAACATTTTTGAAACTACGTTGAAGTGGGCTTCAAGTCTAACCGGACTGGTTCGGTCATGTCATGTGGGGTACCGTCTTTAAGTATTTGAATATGTTTATATGAGTAACAAAAGTAGGCGGCACAGGCACCAGTTTTTCGTCTGTAGAAATCAATAGGTTAGGGTAAATTGTAAGCTTTCTATCCTCGCACATATGGGTAAGGCCGTCAAAATGATCATTTTTGTCTGAAACAGAAAATATCAAAATGTCCGTTTGAATTTCAAGGAAAGCTGAAACATTCAAACTCTTCTGAAGGTCGAAATATACAAACTAATTAATTAGTTACTTGTTCCAAATCATAAACTGTATTTAAACTAGCTTTAGTTCTTAACAATCTATACTAATATTATAAAGAGGAAACCTTTGTATTTTTGTATGTTTGTATTGAATAGGCTCAAAAACTACTGGACCGATTTCAAAATTTCTTTTACCATTACTTAGAGGTATTCTTCCGAATCCGTATAGGCTATATTTTATCCCGGAAAATAGATAGGATTTTTCGTGGTAGTGAAAATTGTGGAGTAAGGCGTCGAAAAAACTGCCGTACGTTAACGATTCTCGCGAACGCTGCCTAAATGGTTAGAGATGTATGGTTGACTTCTATAGAAAAGTTGTAGAACTTAATAATGCCTACAAAAAAGTCCTCGATAGTATAAACCAAACATTTATATTTTAGCCATTATAACCACTTTTCCATAGAATAAAAGTAATTAAAATGATTAGCCTATGTTTATTGATTATATTATCGTCAAATACTAATCCTTATCCAAATAAACTATTTATTGAGCAAGATTGTTTCAATAGCTATACATTACTTTTTATTTTATTCCAATCGGACAATCCATTCAAAAGATATTACGAATTTAAAATTGTAATTGGTATTAAAATGAATGATGGTGTCGCACGACTCGCACGGCGAAACCGCAGGGGAGGGGGGTGCACATCTATGAAGCAGGTTGCCGCGGGTCGGCTCTCTACGCAGCGGACGCGGCCAAATCGAATAAATTTACTGAATTAATGCACTTATTAAAATTGATTTCGGAACTATTTAGATACTCATTATCAAAAGTTCTTTTCAAAAATACTTATAAATAATTTCATTCAATATTTCTTAAATATATTCTTAAATAATTCGAATTATTTTCGAAAAACTGGTGTTTATATTCATCTGACGATAGGTAGGGTTTTTTAACATAAACCCAAGATAAACAATATGCCTAAAAAGAAACGATCGCAGCTATCTGAAAGTACTTCCCAAGCGAGATTAGCAAAAATACGTCGCAATGGGGAATCTTCTTCAGAAAATTCTGAACGTCTCGCAAGTCAAAGAGAATACGTTTCACAGTCGCGGGCAAGAGAATCTAGCGGTGAACGTTCGCAGCGCCTTGCTGAAAATAGAGATAGACTGTCACGAGCACGCACTAGAGAAACCAGCGATGAACGTTCACGTCGCCTTGCGGAGCAGAATGTAAGATCGTCGCAGGTACACCAACGACAATCTAGCGGGATCCCGATGATACCGACAGATTTGCCTATTTCCTTTAAAATATTACAGTTTCCCGTCAAGGTATCGTTTGCCCTTACAATAAATAAATCCCAGGGTCAAACTTTTTCAATGGTAGGCATCGATCTCAGAAAAGAGTGCTTTTCTCATGGCCAATTATATGTTGCACTTTCTCGAGTAGATCCTACTCGAGAAAGTGCTCCTGAAAACCAATATGTTTTAATGCCATCTACAAATACTACTGCGAACATAGTGTATAGTGAAGCATTAAGATAAAGAGAAAAAAAAAACAAAAAACCAAAAAAAAAAACAAAAAAAAAAAAAAACAAAAATAAAAGAGTTAAGCAGGTACGAAACAAAGAAATGTAACACGAATAAAAAACCTATAAAAACATACATACAAAACAAATTTTTTTTTTCAGAGAGCTTAAAAAATAAATGTCCACCCGTGCGAAGCCGGGGCGGGTCGCTAGTATATAAATAAGTTGGTCAGGACTCCTAATTTTGGTCTGGGCACATGCCAAGCCCCGATTCATCCATAGGATACAGACTCTCCAGAACCGTTTTCTCCGTCAAGCCACAGGCTCGCCTTGGTTTGTTCGGAATATCAATCTTCATTTAGATATGAAACTCCCGACTATCCATCAATACATAAAACGCGCTTCGAAGCGTTTCTTCGATAGGGCCGTAGCCCACCGCAACCCTCTGGTTGTGGCGGCAGCTACTTACACCCCCTCCCGTATTAGCAAAGTCCGCCGCTCGCGGCACATTCTTACCGATCCTGATGATCCCACTACTCTCCTCCAGGAGAGTCGAAAGAGACCAGTACAGCTAGACCAGCACACAGACACAAACCGTACCGACCTCGCCGCCGAGGTCCGTCGTCGCGACCCCGACTTAACAGTCCCGACCCTTGCAAGAGCCAGCCCGCGATGCTGCGCCGCTAGCTTTAAATTAGTCCCTAAATAATTTAACCCAGATCCAGCCAGTCCCTTGCTGCCCCCCTATCAGCGATTGTCTAAGCCGAGGTTCGTACCCCCCTCGGGGTAACCCTTAGAGCTTTCGCTTTAGTTTTTAAGTATAATAAGCCCCGGCTGGAGGCCTAAAAAGGTAACTTTTTAGAACTCGCCGGGCCACAATCCGTTTAAGTAGTCACAATCTTTTCAGGATTAACTACGAGATGCCCCACAAAAAAAAAAAAAACAAAAAACTCCTTATTTTGGCCAAAAATGCGGTGTCGTTTCTTGGCATAAAATTTTGCAGTCAACATGACTTTTAATTTTTGGAAATTTAATGAATCAAAGGTTAACCCCAGTAAACATGAGATACCTAACTTTTATTTTATGTAATTGTGTTCCGCAAATATTTAGTATTTCTTGTATTATTGCTTTTCAAATCATTTGTCTCAGTTTTCGCTTTTGTGTTACAAATGTTGTGTTACGTATTTTGTCCTTTGTTTCTCAAAACATACTGAGCTAAAAGTGAAATCTTGATATGGCAATACAATATGACATAACAAAAAAGAGAGAAAAATGGTAGCCATCTTGTGATGTCCCTGGGAAGCATCCAAAGAGCGAGTCACGTTTTCGTCAGTGGTGATAAAAAATTGTTTTTCATCCCCCCATCTCGGAAAGAGTATTTTTGCCCTTCGATACCTGAGTGCAAAAGCCGTTTTTATCCGCTAGTGGATAAAGTAAATTGATTTTAGAACATCGTGTGCACTAAGTTTGTGAATTCAAAACATCATTAAACCTATTTACTTCTATCTCCATGGTGCCTAATTTATCACTCAACCTTTTCTAATTTGTAAAACTTAGACTCGGAACCTTCTTGATATACTTTTTTTTTAATTTGCTTTGCGCGCGCCATTTTACTTTTCACGTCACCAACATTACAGCATGTCGATTCTGTAAAAATATCACCGTGAAAAGGTGCATAATCCGACTCCGACAACCCAGTTATTTGGTAATATGTTACCCCCTTGGTAAGACTGGTTGTCAGAGTTCCGACCTTCGAGGTCTTGGTATGTAAAGATGGTCTCCCATAGATGGACAAACCGAGGCAAGCGTAGCTTAGCCGGATCGGTCGGACTGTGCGGCTGTTTTTATTTAGCTACAAGCCTCTCGATTCACCGAATGCTCGCTCTCACACCTCTCAAGTAAGTACCTAATATTAATTTGTTGAAAACATCTACACTTCTACACTAATAATATTATAAATGCAAAAGTAACTGTCTGTCTGTCTGTCTCGCTTTCCTACTAAAACTACTGAACCGATTTTAATGAAATTTGGTACACAGATAGTTTAGAGCCTGAGAATGGACATAGGTTACTTTTTATCCCGGTAGTATATTCCCGCGGGATAATTTCCGACCTCCACGCGGGCGAAGCCGCTGGCAAAAGGTAGTAATTTATCATTTTGAAATGTTCAACAATGGCTGGAATTGACATTAAAATATACTTCATTGGCTAACTGCGAATACGTCATTGCCTGTAGCAATGACTTGAAAGGCTGAAATTAAAAAAAAAGCTATCTTGACAATGACAGTGTCGGTCACCTCACTTCACCCGAAACCGTTACTCACACGGTGTTGTTGCCATAGCAACCACACCGAATGAGTAACTGCTTGCTCGACGTGAACACTCCACGCGATTCTCGTCACATTTAGTCAAGGTGGAGTGAACTCACGCGGGCGCGCTACGCGAGTTTCATTTGAAACGTTGATTTTTGACATACCTAGTAGGTAGGTATCAAGATGATGATGATTTGATGAATATTCTTTTATTAATAATACGATTATTAAGTAGGTAGGTATACATGCATCTATATGAATGTTTCGAATACTTGCGTAGTAATTATTCTCAATCCGATTACGAAATGGCTTCTGCACAGGGTGATAAAAAAAACTTGATACCTATTGATGACAGCGTCTAGCGCGCATGCGCGGCTTGATCACGCGATACTCGCAATTTCGTTGTCATGGTAACATCACTTCACCTCACGAGCACGCGGGTGACCGTTTTGAACTATTGAATTTTGACATTATTATCAAGATGATGACGATTCGATGAATATTCTTTTTTATTGTTTGCAACCAAATAGGTTACCTACAAACATTGAAATAAATGAGTACCTAATAATTTTGTCTGAACTCTAAATATGTACTTAGGTACAGGCACATGTTCATCAAAACAAAAATAAAAGATTAAAAAAAATGTATGACATTGATGAACTAGTGACCTAGAGCGCTTGCGCGGCGTGAGCACTTCACGCGATTCTCGTCGCATCATCGCATGTATTCTCGGTGAAGTGAACACGCGCAGAGGCGCGCTATGTACGCGATAGTCATTTGAAGCGTTGAATTTTGACATACCTACCTAGTAGGTATCAAGATGATGATTTGATGAATATTCTATTAATATAGACAATAAGTTTGATGAGAATTATGGCTGATGATGATGAGTGTTTAAGTACACATGCACATCATATTTTATCTCTCATCATCGTTACCTTACCAATCAATGCTCACACTACGAGAAGATTCTTTGTAGTGGGTAGCTGTACGGTACTTCATGGTATTGCATATTCTTAGCGTGCAGGTGTCACCACGCGATAAAGGTTAAATGAGCAGTAAGTAGGTACACATAGTTTAAAAAAAGCAGATTAATTGTTGACATCAAAGTGTAGGTACTAAACTGACACTATACCTGTATAAAAAACTGTTGTATTTAGATAGGTACATAATCTACAAGAATTGAAATAAATCCTTGCGTACCGTGAAACACGCCAACATTGCCCACATTTATCAAACAAAACCAGATAATTTTAAGATTCGATTTGAAGATTTCGTATGCAACCCGGGACGTATTTTTTATCTGTGGCAATACTAAGATCAAATTCATACATTGGTTTACCAAAATTTAACATTTGTCATCGCTTTCTTGATTATATAAACAATTTTCAAGGCGGTCAAAGTTATCTGGACTTTTAGCCAACATTACCCACCGTGATTTTAAGCGGAATTATAACCCTTATTTGAAAGCCATGCAAATCATTAAAAGGTTTTTGGTAATATTACCCATAGCCTGAGAAATTTATTCTAAATCATAAATATTTTCTTATTAAAATGAATGGGCAATCTTACCCTGGTAATTTTTCTCTTCTCCATACAAACGGTTTGTAGGAATTTAAAAGTGTCAGGGTTGTCTCATTTGATAATTTGTTTAAAAGTCACGAAATAAAATAAAACATTTTTAGATGCAAAGTCGTTTATTAAAAATTTAAATCAATAACAGTAAGTAATTGTGTTTTTGTTTCATTTATTCGTACTGAGTATTACTACATCTCAATTTTGATACAGAAAACTGAAGTCGTCTATCAAAATTGAGATCTAGCAATACCCAGTAGGTATGTTCATAAAAATCTGATATCTATTATCTATGTTCACAAGTAACAAACATAAAATAATTAAAGATCTCACCTCACAAGCTGAATGTGAATCTATTTGACAAAATAAACTGAAAAGTAACGTAATATTTCTGCAATAGGTATACTATAACAGATACACTTTACGTGAACTAGATTGCACGAAAATCAAAAAAATCTGCTGATTTGTTTAATTTTACACTTATGACTAATTATAAAAACTGTTATTAAAAAATAACAATTATGTAAATAAGAAATTGTAAATTAATAATTTTTCAATTATTTTTACTCGAATACTACACCAGGAATGATATAGATTCTCACAGTATTTGTATCTACTTACTAAATAATCTTTGGAGAATAGCAAGGCATGCCGATGCTTTGAGCATCGGCATGCCTTGCTAAAAAGCCATGTACCCATGCATCACCAGGAATTTTATTGTTAAAAGCATTACTCCGTGAGTTCTTTTTTAAATATTCGTAAACCAATAGCTTAAGATCTAATTTTGTAAGCGGTGAGCCAAAACTGCTTGATACTTGTAAGACCTTAACAACTTGATCTTCTTCTTTGGTTGTTAAAGCAGTGGGACGACCAACGCGGTTCATATGTACTCGTTTTGTTTTATTAACTATGGTCCGCCTTGGGATTCCGAACTGTTTTTCAGCATCTCTTGATGAAATTTTACCTGATTGAACAGCTTCACACGCAAGCATGAGCATTTCTTCGGAATAATTTTTATACATACGCGATCCCAGTTCACGTCTTGACTTTCTTGGCCTAATGCGAGATTTGTGTGTGTTTTTCTGTAACAAAAAAATGAAAGTTTTTTTAAAGTTAATAAGAAAATCATTATGTTTCCTACAATCTTAAGCCTATTTTTATTCAGGTAGATAATAATATGTTGTAGAGTACTGAGTGGTATTTAAAAGTCTCGACTCAATTATTCAAGGCTCGACTCCTTATAGCAGAACTACTAAACTCTCTCTCTCTCTCCTTTCTCTCTCTATCTCGCTCTACTTTCTCTCTCTCTCTCCCTATCTCATTCCCCATCTCTCCATCCTTTAACTTTCTCTTAATTTTTCATTTCTTTCTCTCTTTCTCACATATCTTTCTTTCTCACTCTTAATTATAATTTACACTAATATTTTTTCGAGAATACATAAGTAGGTGTGTACCTACCCTACTGTAATATAAAAAAGTTAGAGTCAATTAAAAAAAACAACATACATAATTACATATATGAACCCTATAAAAACTACACTCATTTAGAAGAAATTCGAAAAAAAGCTTAGGACACAGATGGGAATTCTCATCTGTGTCATAATTTTTTTTTCAAATTTCTTCTAAAATTTAAAAGCTTAGATGTGTTAAAACATAGGTTAAAATAACAAAAATAGATTACACCTATTTTTTAAGTCTTGTAAAAAGAAAACAAAAAGTGTCAACCCTAGTCGTTTTTTTGCAGCGGGCAATGTTGACAATGATATGGCTGCATATTACTGTGTAATTTTGCCCGTCATCATAACTTTTTTTATACATGAGTTACAACAACGAAACTATTGTTATAAGACTTAAAACATCGGTTTACATAACAGAGAATTGAATAAACTTACCGGTGTTTTCGCCATAATGCACAATTCACTTCCTTCGATTTACAGTAATTGGCCCGCAAAAAGACACTTCGTCTTCGACAAGTGTTGATAGGTAACTGAGTGAAGTAAGGAGCAGACGTGCTATTCTGTGTTGCCACACGTATATTTAATTTTCTAACAATATTATTAGTGTTGTCGTAAGTTTGGTATTTTTTGTGAAATTAGTAAATTTCCTTAGAAACTTTGTTTTGGGCAAAGATTTCCCTGGTAGCAAAGTTGGAGTATTTCACGGTACCTACTAATTATTCTCTAAACCGAATACGAAATGGCGTCTGCACAAGGCAAACAAAAAAAAAAGTTGATACCTATTGATGGCAGCGTGATCCTTGATCACGCGATCCTCGCAATGCCGTTGTCATGGTAACATCACTTCACCTCGCGAGCACGCGGGTGACCGTTTTGAACTGTTGAATTTTAACATAATATTTTCAAGATGGTGACCATTTGATGAATATTCTTTTTATTGATAACTAGCTTCTGCCCGCGACTTCGTCCGCGTCAAATTTTTGCTCCCCTGACCCTTCCCGTCGCATCGATTTGCCTGCTAGTTTTCGTCCATTTTTCGTTGCTACTCGCTCCTTTTGAGTCAACCTTAAAAGATAGACATATGCTCTTGCGGACTTTTTTTTTTTGAACTTTTTAAAAGGAACAATTCCGTCACACATGATTTTTGCGTTACTTAAACCGTTTACGCAGCGCACGCAACGGAAACTCTCAAAAGGAATAAATTTTCCCCGTTTTTGCAACATTTTTCATTACTGCTCCGCTCCTGTTTATTGTAGCGTAATGTTATATAGCCTATAACCTCCCTCGATAAATAGGCTACCCAATTCAAAAAGAATTTTTCAATTCGGACCAGTAGTTCCTGAGATTAGCGCGTTCAATCAAACAAACAAACAAACTCTTCAGCTTTATAATATTAGTATAGATAACGACATAAGTAAGTAAGTAGGTATATGTTTATGTATACTATATACTATATAATATTATAAAGCTGAAGAGTTTGTTTGTTTGTTTGTTTGTTTGTATGTTTGTTTGTTTGATTGAACGCGCTGATCTCAGGAACTGCAGGTCCGAAATGAAAAATTCTTTTTGTATTGAGTAGCCTATTTATCGAGGAAGGCTATAGGCTATATAACATCACGCTACAACTAAGAGGAGCGGAGCAGAAATGAAAAATGTTGCAAAAACGGGGAAAATCGCACGGGTAGGCGATTCGACGCGACGGGAAGGGTCGCGGGAACAAAAAATTTAACGCGGACGAAGTTGCGGGCAGAAGCTAGTCTACAATAAAATGTTAGTCGGCACATTTTGGACGTTGGTATTGCATTTTCCTAATGTTCTTAGTGCGCCTAAGTGACGATACCTACTTAATAAAAAAAAAACAAATGTCAATGTGAATATGACAGTGCCTAAATGTTGGTTCCCACATAGTATGTGTGAGATTGAATTCTATGGTCCGTCAGTCAGGCACGGCCAGTTTCTGTCATCTTTTTTTAATAGATTTGGGTTAGTAACAACGCTGAAGAACGTTACTCGAGTCGATCTACAATCGCTTCTCCAAGACACATCGTGATTAGGCCATGTGATTCCATTTGGGTGTTTCGCATCGTTCGTGCAAAAACGTTGAAATTTCTAAATTTCAAATTATTGTCGAATTACTTTCTTTTTTTGTTCAATATAATTAATTTACAGGTACTACTTCTATCTTTTCTGGGTTATACTTTCCTCCTATGGGTATCAACGAAATTATTATCATATCAAAAATCGGAATTTGACGGTAATGAGAACGTTAGCGAAGGTAAATATTTTAAGACATTAAATGAAGGCACAGAGCTGCGACGGGTATGAAGATAAACGGAAGGCAATGATACAACACACTGTTTCACAAATATGTATTTTATTGCTCTAAAATTCAATGAACTAAATAGCTGTAATTAAATTAAACTTACTTCGTGATAGGTACTTAATTATCAACACATAATATAGGCCATTTCTCCTTGCCTTTCTAATAATTTTACACATTTCTACGTACATTTATAGTATCTTTGGAAAAATGAGATCAAAATCAAAAAACTTTCAACAAAAACAAAAATGTAATTAATAGTAAGCCTACTAATAATTTAAACAAGAATAATTATTGGGTAAGTATTTAAAATCAAAAAACAACACATTTTTCATTCATCGTTCATATTAGAAAATATTTGTATCATCATCGTCATCGATGTCACTCCAAAAGTTAAGTGTTTTTTTCTTCTTGTTTTCACATATTTCGTCTTTATTTTCTTTGTCGACATCTTCATTATCATTCTTACACATAATGAATTTCTCAAAATCTGTTTGATAAGTTTTATTCTCTGTTTTCATTTTGACCAGATTCTCCTTATTAATATAAAACTTTCTATTTACCCAGTCAGTAACATTAATATCCGATAGTATTTTGACTTTCGGTGAGGACGGTTTGGTTAAAGATTTATCTTCGAAGCTGATCGATGAGTCAGAACGAATATTTGCAAAATCTGTATCGTTTAATTCTTGGATAAGTTCTGGTGTTGTATTCTCATCGAGAAAACTTTGGAATTGGTTAGTATTGACGACTTCAAAAGAAGGAACGTCGTAATGTCCAATATGTTTGCCGTGACTGCATATCTCTTTATTGCCACACCGAAAACAACTTAATTTCCTCAGACTAATTTCAGAGCACCCATAAGACCAAACTGCTTGATGCACCATCATTGTACCTTTGGCTGGTTTTAGAACGGTAGGAAAACTTCTTGCTGCAATGTCATTCCTTGTCACAATGCGAATTTCTATCTTCACGCTAGGTCTAAGGCAGGCTAAAAATGTTTTTAATGAATCCACGTCACCACCAAAACGGACTACTTGATCTGCTGTTCGTTTGAGAACAGCGCCAACTCCGTCTGGCGCCCCTTTGCCATGTCCCGCTTCTAAGTAGTTCCAGCTCACAGATTTTAGTTGTGGAAAATCACGATACAGTTGGCTAATCATATAAAAAATATAGCGATTTCTATATTGACTTGTTGGGCTATCAGATATGAAATGAATTGTGTCAATTTGGGAAGAAATCTCCGAAATATACCCAATGGTCGGTAATAAATGTGCCCAGACAGCCGCAGCATCATGTTGGGTACATTCACTTACAGTACAAAAGCTATATTGCTTTTGAATTCCAACTTCTGGGTCAATCAAATATATGACACATGTGTGCAGTGACAATTGCATTCTACTACCACCAAAATGAAAACTCTGAATTTCTTCGTTATATTTAACGCAGTAATTTTCGCTGAAGTCAACGTGAACCACAACCTCTTGTGGTGTAAGATTATTTTTAAGTTCTTTAATGTTTTTATGCTGAGACAAAATATTAGTGCAGTGTTTCATATAGCCCCCAAGAGAGTTTTCCAATTGAAGAATAATGTTTCGTGGAAGATCAAATAATGTTTCTTTTTTTGTAACTAATTTGGTTTTCTCTTGTTCTTTTACATAGTATTTTTCAGAGCAACTACACCACTGATAGTATTTAATTTTTTTGTCATTCTTGAATTCGGCGTAATCTAAATTTTTCAATTGACATTTTTCACAAGATCGATTCAAACACTTTTCATCATTAACGTTGCAACATAAGCTTTCTAAAATACCTGTCCCGTTAGATTCTTTTAGTATTTTATGTGCATTGAGGCATTTTATCAACAAATCTATATTAATATGAATTTTGCAAGCACAGGTATTTCTGCTGGACTCTTTTGGGTATAAAACCCAAAACGGGCGATATTTACAAAAAGTTTGATACGTTACCTTGACATTCGAATTCTGCGTAAACTTTTTGTAAAGATTGGTCAATGTGTCCGTTAAGTATCTTTTTTGCTTTCTTATTTTATTTTTAGTAATGTATTCTTTTTTATCTGCAGCAATTCTAGTCACTTCATCATCGTCAAAAAACTCTAAAATTAGTTGCTCTGTGAAGTTTTCATTCTTAACGGTTTTATTTTCTTTTTTGTCTCTCACTGTAAATATTTTTGTTTGTGTCAATAGCTTATATTTTTTGAATTCACCCTTTTCTGACATAACCAGATTAGAAAACTCTGGCTTGTCTTTTTTCCTCAAGCACTTATAGCCTTCCCCAACACTTTTTGCAAGAATTTCACCAAATATTAGTTTCTTTTTAATTTCTTCACGATTTTCTATGTTCACGTTTTCAACCAAATGTTCAATTTTTTGTTCAGCCGATGCAATCACATTTTTTTTCTTATTTTTCATTATTCTGTACAGCATTTTTCTAACGGCTTCATTCTGTTTCTTCGTCTTTTCAATTTCTTGTTTCAAATTACCTATTTCTTTTTTATGTCGATAGCGAAGCTTTCTTAGAAGAACTTCCTTTTTTAGACACTGTTGGCAAAAATTGCTATTACCCGAACCCGAACAATTTATAGATGAACTAGGCATGGGGCTAATAGCTGGTCGAGTGAGAGGATCGTGTTCAGCTGGGAGTACTTCAGTGTCACTATTTGGTGGAGAATTATCCAGTAATAACTGCTGAATAGCCTTTTGTTTCTTTTTTCTTTCATAATGACGTTTCGCATTAACTCTCCATTTTTTTCTCTGAACTCTCAATTGTCTAGGTGTCATATCTTCCGCACTACTTATTTTTCTCTGTTCTTTTCTTTTCAGATACCTTGCTCTTTCTTTTGCTTTCAGTTCTGCATACTTTTCGGGATCTTTCTTAATTTCCGCATACTTTTTTTGTTTTTGTAATCTATCACGCTCTCGTTTCTGCTCCAATGTTTGTTTAGTTTTCTTTGGCATTTTTCCTGTAAAGACAAGTATAATGTTAAACCTCATGCAACCTCATCCTTACTAATTGAGCATTATGAAAAGTTTAATGGCTCACAAGTTAACTTTTAGAAACTTCAAATAACAAAGTAACAGATATTAATTATTTATTAGAATTATTAATTAAACTAACAATACTATTGTGAAAAGAAAAATACTACGGATGCGACAAGAGCCCGCGACTACACCGAAGTACAAACATAATATATTCAAAAGGTTCACACAAGATAAAATAAAAGTTAATTGAGATTAAACATTTTCTAATTGCCATCGTTTTGACCTCATTACCATCGATCCAAAAAAACGAAGGTAAACGAAGGCAGTGAGGAAGAACGTAATGAGATTTGAATCCTTTATTCGAGTTTTTCCTAAATAATGAAAAACTACGAACCTCATGAACATTCTCAACTACGAAGGTAATTATTAGAAATCATAATTATCTACAAAGTAAACAAAATCATAAATACTCACTTTGTAGTACGGACGATAGGAAAGAGAACAATTCCAGAATAATCACCACCCGCACAACTTCACACGAAAATATTTTTGTACCACGGCCAAGCATCTAACTGCTACGACGTCTGATAGGTGACTGAGACGTGCGCGGGGCGCAACATGGCGTCTCAGAAGCATTAACGGTCATAGGGTGACTGTAATTTTGATTTTCTTTCAAACCGAAGGTAATCAGAAGATATATATGTTAAATGTTTAATAAAATAAAACCATATTATGTTGTGGGTCATCGTTATTTATTTAAGGTGTAAACGTTATGCTTTTTAATGTAGTTTTTTGAAATGGCTACTTTGTTTTTATTTAATATTGATATTTATGATTAAAATACGAATTTATCTAGGAGAATAGTAAATGGACACCGAAGGAAATGAGAATAATTAAAGTTTTTTATGTATAATTAATTAACTATGTTATGTGGATGTATAAATAATACATGCAGATATGTATAAGTTTATTATGTTTGATTCCCTTTAAAAATAATGAAGATATTCAAGGAACAAGTATTTTTTTTTTAATTGGACATGTAATATGCACGAAAAATGCGAAACACCCATTTACGTATTTAATTTTAATCAGTTTTCAGTGGGTTCATAATAACTGACAATGTCGATTCGCATTTTCTGTTGTAGCTATCTTATACATGTACATATGTCTTACTATATTCATTAACTAGCTTCTGCCCGCGACTTCGTACGCGGATCCTGTTGCTTATGCCAGTGACAACGGGATCGTCAAAATCGAAGATCTGAAACGTCTGATGTACAATTCTAAGGCCCGGGGACGGGAAAACAACGGGATGAGTGAGACGATTGGAGTCGTTCCAGACCTTTCATTTTTGTATGTCAATAGGTTGCCCAAGAAATGTGTTGACTGTGGATGGTCACCGATTAGCAGTGATCTTAATATTTCTGGAGGATTTTGTAATATTTCAATATGTACTTTCCCACCTGAGCAACACATACCGTTTGTTTCTTTTTGCCATTTAACAGCTTCACAAAATGTACAATTTTGAACCACACCTCCGATGGCGGAATATGTGGCGTAGTCAATCATAGGAGTGAACGTAAATGCACTCCGTTCCTTATCAACCCAAGGAAGGTCGCCATGCCCTACGGCGATATCTTGAGACACGTCCGATTCTTCAGATGATATCGACATTCTGTTCAGAGAATGTCGAAGGCGATCAGAATTCAAACGTTCGTTACGCTCTTCTTCTGTCTCTTCATGCCGTACTCCAGCAATTCTTTCTCTCTCACTTTCTAACTGATTATGAATATTTTGTTGTGTGCGTGTTCGGGACAATGTATGATAATCTTGATCAGCAGTTAGTCACGCATCACGTTCATCACTCGCTTCGAAAGACCTGTTAGTAGATGTGCGAATTCACTGAGAACTCAAGCGCAATTCTCTATCAGTGAACGTCTCCGACTCGAGAGACAATGCGTGACGTTCACGATCAGCGGACAGTCGCGCATCATGTTCCGCACTTGTCTCTAGAGACCTAGCAGCAGATGCGTAGATACGATGAGAACTCAAGCGCAATTCTCTATCAGTGAACGTCTCCAACTCGAGAGACAATGCGTGACGTTCACGATCAGCGGACAGTCGCGCATCATGTTCCGCACTTGTCTCTAGAGACCTAGCAGCAGATTCGTATATACGCTGAGAACTCAAGCGCAATTCTCTATTAGTGAACGTCTCCGACTCGAGAGACAATGCGTGACGTTCACGATCAGCGGACAGTCGCGCATCATGTTCCGCACTTGTCTCTAGAGACCTAGCAGCAGATGCGTAGATACGCTGAGAACTCAAGCGCAATTCTCTATTAGTGAACGTCTCCGACTCGCGAGACAATGCATGACGTTCACGATCAGCGGACAGTCGCGCATCGTATTCTTCACTGGTCTCTAGACACCTGGATGTAGATGCATAAATACGCTGAGAACGCAAGCGAGCTTCGCGATCCGAAGATGTTTCTACGGAGCGAGTTGCAGCCTGATGTTCTCGAACAGCATCAAGTCTATCCTGACGCTCTTCGGTAGATTCTTGGGATCTTATGATCCTCAATCTTTTAGCTCCTTTGGAACGTTGGAAAAGATTTGACCTCTTTCTAGGCATGGTTATAGTTTTATTCTGAAGATACCTGATCAATTAAAATCTAAGTAACTGCTCCCCTGCGTTACCGGGTAGGCTACCGTGTCACGAAGATAAATGGAAAACGAAATTAAACACTCAAATACCATAAGCCCGAAGGCATATTTCTTCGATAAAATAAAATAATAAATGAGAGTTTTAGCCAGTAGAGTCAAATTTTCAATGATTCATAGAATTTTCATCGAAAATCAGTCTTAAACTGTTACCGCCTTCACCGCGTGGAGGTACTCCCAGCTTACGTTATTTTATAATTATACAGTGAAATTAGCATTAGATTTAATTGATAGCTTTGATATCCACATCAGGTGTTCCAGATCTACAATCTTTATACGTCAACAGAGAGTGCTTATCAGGTTGAACAACTCTTGCTAAGACGTCATTCCTATATATGTTATAGTGTAGCTGTGCTGTTGGAGTTCCACATCAGCTGTTCCAGATCTTCAAATTTTATACGACAACAGAGATTGCTCATCAGGCTGAACAATTCTTGCTAAGAAGTCATTCCTATATATGTTATAGTGTAGCTGGGCTCTTGGAGTTCCACATCAGCTGTTCCAGATCTTCAAATTTTATACGACAACAGAGAATACTCATCAGGTTGAACAACTCTTGCTAAGACGTCATTCCTATATTTGTTATAGTGTAGCTGGGCTCTTGGAGTTCCACATCAGCTGTTTCAGATCTTAAAATTTTATACGACAACAGAGAGTGCTCATCAGGTTGAACAACTCTTGCTAAGACGTCATTCCTATATATGTTATAGTGTAGCTGGGCTGTTGGAATTCCACTTCAGGTGTTCCAGATCTTCAAATTTATTCTCTTAGCAGAAAATGCTTATCACGTGAAACAATTTTTGCTATGGTACCATTTTTGTATCTCTTATAGTTTAGCTGGTCTGTTGCGGTTCTGCATCAGGTGTTCAAGTTTCCAAGATAAATTATAGCCTATATGTTGCCCAGACTTAATACCTATACAACAAAAAAAAAATCATTCAAATCCGTTCCGTAGTTCCGAAGATTAGCGTGTACAAACAAACAGACAAATAGACACATTTTTTTTTTGGTTTCGTGCTCTATTACTGTTTCTAAACCCCCCTCAATTATTTTTTTTTAAATATATCCAATGTACAGACACAGTTTTTTTACTGTTTTATTATATGTATAGATTGTTCGTGCGTGTCGCACTTGTGCGTCAGGCAATAAAGGGCTAGTCGAAGAAAAAATAGAAAAAAAACAAACATGCGTTCGTCTGAATTTTTCGGTTTCGCTATTTCATTTGAAAAACTTCCCGAAAGAGTAGTATTGTTTAGACACTATGCTAGCTTTGAAATCCTTATAAATATAATCAATAGAATTAGCATAAGAATATTAGGTATCTAAATCTCGATCATGATTGTAAATCATTAATTTTATTTTGTGCTTATTCTGTCTGTTAACTTGTTCTTAATAAATTTATTCTTATAGATTTATTCTTATATGATAGTTGGTCATCCCTAGCATCAGGTGGAATGACATTGATAGCTCACTCCACGCTCACTTCACCCGGTGAGATGGTTACAGAATAACACTGCTGACTCCCGTTTTATTAACACAGATTGAATTTTGCACGAAAATTTTCACGGGTGGATTGTAATAGAGACATATTACATAGACTGTTACTAAGTTCCGACCCATATCTGAGTAGTAATCGACCAAGGCAGCACAAAAAAACTCAGCCATTTTCGCAAGAGGCAGTCAGTCTGATGATTGCAAGTACTCCTCATGAAGAAGATTGCGGTGAAAATATAGACGGTGAAGAAGATGAAGACAAAGATGATGAAGATGAAGAAAATGAAGATGAAGTAGTTGAAAACGAAGAGTTTTAATGAGATTAATTGTTAATACACACTTATTTAATAATATATTCCACAACTATCACACAACGCCATCTAGCCCCAAGCTAAGCAGAGCTTGTGTTATGGGTACTAGACAACTAATAAACATACTTATATATTTCTAAATACATACATATTATAGATAAATTACACCCAGACACAGAACAAATGATCGTGCTCATCACACAAACATTTGACCTGGGTGGGAATCGAACCCACGACCTCCGGCATAGCAGTCAGGGTCACTAACCACTAGACCAACAGGCCTGTCATCTGTGTGCATTAACAACACATCTCAAAAATAATGTTTAAATCGAATTCATATAAAAAAACGCCTCAGATATTTTTGTCCAGTTTTATTAGCCAAATATGTACTCCTATGTGCAGCGACAAAATGTAATCCGCACGGCATTATCAGCTGGGTGAATGTCTTGTGCCTTGCGGTAGTGGAACGGGTGCTGCAGTTCACGCTTCAGTACGCGCCACACTGTGGTGTGGTGCACTCCAAAGCGTCGACCAGCCTCCCGCGTGCTTGCCCGTGGTTCTCGCTGGAAGTATTCCAGGATGTCTTCCTGCAAGGCGACAGGCAGGCCTACGCTGCCGCGAGCTTGAGCATGCCGGGGAACGTCAAACTGCTGATAATTCCGCAGTCTCTGTGTTGCAGCCAGCATGACGATCTGTGATGGGGGTTCTCGATCGGGAAACATTTCCGTGAACATCCGGATGGCTCCACGTAGGCTGTCTCCACTGATGGCATACAGGCGGACCATCTCCACCAACTCGACATTGGAGTAATTGTCCGTCATCTTGCACTTTGTATCGAATGACGACTCAACAATGCACCTATCGAGCAGCGGAATTCGCAAAGCGCACGCACGCTGCGGCGACATCAAACACACTGTTGGTTCGGGGGCGGGGCGGGGGGCCGCCCGCGGGAGCGTGGCAAGGCGCGTGCGCGGGGTACTGCCCGCGCCGTGGTTGGTTGGGGTGCGATTGATTACCTACGAATTTATCAATGATCGTTGCGTATGCGTTGTGTATGAACGTGTGCATTTGTTTGTGTGTGAAAGCGCGGTTATAGGGCTAGGTCAGCATTATCGGCAGCCGGTGACGCACTTGTATTCGCCGATTGATGCGTTTTGCGCCCCTCGACGTGGGTTCACCTTAGAGGCCTCAGGTGACCCAATTACTGAACCCACTTTGCGCAACAGTGTTATTTCCGCTCGCAGTTCAGTGTTGGTTTTTTCCGCTACCTCCATACGGGACTGCATCTTGGTCATCTCCACCTTCAAGGTAGTGATGTCCTTTAGCAGCCGTGTAACGTCGACGTGATCGAACGTGATGGGAGGCAGCTTACCCAGCTCCTTCGCTACGAAATCTGCCACGTCGTCCGGGTCGGTCTTCTTCAACATATCAAGAATATCTTGAATGCTCTTCTCAGTTCCATCTCACACACACATCACATCGCACACACATCATCACATCATATATTTTCATAACACATAACATAACATCACACCTTGTTTCCCCGAAGGGTTAGGCAGAGGTGTACCTATAGTACACTGACATTTCGCAGTTATGTTTAAGTCCCATGTAATAGGGGGCGAGCCTATTGCCATCAACCGGGTACAAATCCAGACTTCTTTCTTAGACATTAAGTAAAAATCTGTAATCTTGACGATTCAGAGACACTTCACCAACATCATTTTAGCTGAAAGACGTTCACTAGTGGACATGGGCCTCCCTCAAGCACCGCAACAGACACTTTAATTAGAGCTATACTTTTCCCACTAAACGCTCGACGACATCGCGGCAGGCCGAGGCGAGGATATCGGGACGAAATTGACTCCTACCGAAAGAACTGGCCAGCACTAGCAAAAGACAAAATTCTGTGGAAAAGGGAGAGGGAGGCCTTTGCCCTGCAGTGGGACAATACAGGCTAGATTAACCTTTAATTAGGCGCGCTAATAAACTAACATTGTTAGTCGCGCGGGGTCTGCAGTTACCCCAAATTGAGAGGTATGAAATAAGAAACATTTAAATTAGTAATTAAATTAACTATTATATAATATTTTATAGCGTTAATAGGTACAAAAATAACCTAACTTGAAGATCACTTGGGCACGTTGGGGTCGCGGCGACCCCGCGGGCCTAACTAAAGGTTAATCAATCAATCAATCAATCAATATTTTATTTAGCAGATCATAAAATCCAATTTTGTTAGTATTTACAAACCTACACATCTTAAACACTAGTGTTAGTACACTCATTTTAACATTTAGCAAATTATCTATAATTATTATTAATAATGTCAAAAAAAATAATAATAGAGATGTCAAAATAATCAATAGTAATGTCAAAATCATTCTTAATAATGTCAAAATTACCGTTAAAAACGTCAACACCATCATTGACTATGTCAAAATCATTAATAATTATAATCAAATAGAGACTAGACAAAAATGGCAAAGTGCAGACAGTAACATTATTAATTCAAGGCACGGCTTGAAGGAAATACTTGTGTTCTGTGATTAATATAGAAGAGATTTGATACTTTATGGCACTGTGGGAGTTTAAAAAGAGGGTAGATTCGATTGATTTAAAATAAAACTCATAATTTATGGCGTACATTTATTAGGATCACCAGCGCACTCGCGGTTTGAATTCGTCGCTCAGCGCCACGCGCTTTATGCTCTCGTAGCCCAAGATAATGCTGAATGAGAAGCAGGCCGACTGCAGCAGACGAGCCGACAACCCCTTAAGGTACAACCCTACCAAACCCTCTTCTGCCCATAACGTTTTGAAGATATCCTTCATAGTGCCTACACCTTCGACCTGAAACAAAAAAAAGGATGACATTTAATTTTAAATACAGAATTTTACAGATTAGCTGTCAGCGTTTATCAGAGATAGCGGCAATCTTTGACAGTGCGCCCACGCGGGCCCAGTGCGGGTCCAGTTACTGGGTAATACGATACCACTTGGTAAGACTAGTTGTCGGACTTTTGGGCTTCTGACGACTCGAATTAATCTGGCTGTAATTAGAAGGCGTGGACCGTTTTCTACCACGCGGGTCTGCGCGGTGGATGTCACATTTCTTTGAATTTTTAGTTCTAGGACATGCCGGTTTCGTCACGATGTTTTGCTTCATCGTTTTGAGAGCAGTGGCGATGAAATTATTTACACAAAATAAAGCGCCTGTCTAGGTTCGAAGCTGCGACTGACAATTTTGAAGTCGCCCAATCTGCTTGGTAGCCACCATACACCTCAGCGCACAGCCCGCTTAATGTTGGGTGCCGCGTTTGTTTCGCACGACAAATTTATAAAACGAAACTTAAAGCTATTTCTGCCGGGGTCGCGTGATTGTTCGAAGGAGATACCGTGACCCTGGCACATGGGCAACTGATGGAACACGGGTGGGTTTTAGTCAGTAAAAGTCTGACACGCCCTCCCGCTCCGCCCAGAGCGGGAGAAGTCATTTGATGATTTCCCATCCTGAAAAAAAAAAAAAAAAAAAAAAAAAAAAAAAAAAAAAAAAAAAGCTATTTAAAGTATTCTCCTAAGGGACATAGGAACGCCGCAGGAGGAAACGCCCCGGGTGTCGGGAGTCGATTGCGGACTCCAACTGATGGAACACGGGTGGGTTTTAGTCAGTAAAAGTCTGACACGCCCTACCGCTCCGCCCAGAGCGGGAGGCGAATTTACAAAGGCTATACTATTTTAGTCACGAGTCAGACTCTAATCAGTGAGCTTTTGTTTCTGAATATTACTCGACAATACCTAGTCTATCTCAGTAAAAAAATTGACTCAAATAGACTAGCTTTTTGTTTTGATATTTTCAAAGAAAATGCACGGACAAAACCTAGTACCATTTCAGTCACGCGTGGACGAAATCCCATCCATGGTTAATACCCCGACTCAGACTACCCCGACTCGGATAGGTTAGGTTAGAAGGCTAAGGCGGGAGCGAAGCGGAGCGGAGCTCCCGCCTTAGCCTTCGTGGTTATTTTTTTTTAAACTACCCAGAAATAGGAGCCCCGCGAAGCGGGGCTCCGTCAACCTACCTTAGCGCAGGTGGCAATCAGTTACATACATATTAATTTTGAATACATATTAATCAAATAGATAAGCTTCAATTATAGGTTGATAGTTACATGGCAACTGTTATCATTTTAATTGCTCGTTTCTATTATGTATTTGATAAACAAAAATAAAACGAATTAACAAACGAGAAGTACTTTTATTAGGTAAAGAACACTACCCACTTGTTGCGTGTATAAATTTAAAAATATCTCGCCAAAAGTTTAGCTATTCAAGTGATATGTATTATATAGAACTAGATTTTGTCCGTGCATTTTCTTTGAAAATATTAAAACAAAAAGCTAGTCTATTTGAGTCAATTTTTTTACTGAGATAGACTAGGTATTTTTGAGTAATATGCATAAACAAAAGCTCACTGATTAGAGTCTGACTCGTGACTAAAATAGTATAGCCTTTGTAAATACGCGAGCGGGAGACGTCATTTGATGATTTCACATCCAGAAAAAAAAAGGGATAGGAATACTTTAAGCGGTTTGACATCATTATTTTCGCGACGGAAGTGTACTGTCTGACAGTCGTTTTCTTAAACAAAAAGTTTGCATTCCTAAGATAGAAAAAAAAAACTGTCTCGTTTACTTTGACAACCGCGCTCTGACTCTCTAAGGTTGCCTGGAAGAGATCGCAGAAAGCGATAAGGCCGCCCATTATATGTTTTTATTGTTAAATGTTTTTTGTTGAAAATGTATTTTCTGGTGTACTATAAAGCATATTTAAATAAAATCCATACTAATATTATAAATGGGAAAGTGTGTGTGTCTGTTTGTCCGTCTTTCACGGTAAAACGGAGCGACGAATTGACGTGATTTTTTTAAGTGGAGATAGTTGAAGGGATAGAGAGTGACATAAGCTACTTTTTTTCTTTTTAGGTGGCTGGGGTGAACTTAGAAAAGCCGTGCTTTTCCCATGGACAATTGTATTAGCATGTTCGCGTGTGTCCAAAGCCCAGAATCTTTACATTCTATCCCCAAATGGAAAGACATATAAAATCGTCTATAGTAGTGTATTAAAATAACATTCTGTTCCAAGTACTCTTCTGTGTTCTAAATCAGGAAAGGGGAATCGTGTTACCCCTAATTTATCGCGAGCGAAGCCGCGGGCAAAAGCTAGTAAATAAATACATAAACCGGATCTAATGAATGTGTCTTTGTCACATTATCTCCTCACGGTATCTCCTTCGAACAATCTTGCGACCCTGGCAGGCATCGGTCCTATCAGACCCCTTCAGTAGTAAGCCGGCCTCAAGTTTGTTAGTAAAGACAAAAACATGAAGTGCTTACCTGTAGCCTAGCGCGGACGATGTCCAGTGGGTTGGTGAGGAACGTGGTGGTAAACCCACCCAGCGTGCCCGCGGCACACTGGATCAGGAGGGTAGATACCCAAGCCGGGGCGATTTTCAGCATTTCATCTGTTCAAAACATAGAAAATACATGGTGTAACTAAAATAACAGAAAATCTTAGCGGGTTGTACAGAAGTTTTAAGCATATTGATTACCAATTTATTTTGCCCGTTTATTCAGCTCACAAATGTATTTCTTTGATAGTGATCATAAGCATCCTGACGCCTTTTCACACAAAAAAATTGTGACGTCTTAATCTGCTTATATGATAAGTTGATAACTTTTATTCTTAATTAGTGACGACGAAAGACGTGGTGTCAAAGTCAAATATGCTCTTGGGATCATACAAAAGCCCAGGTAACAAAAAAAAATAGTTTTTCTCGAATTATCTGAGTTTTTTTTCTTTGGTTTGGTTTCCGCACATACTCCTACAAGTGGAGCATAGTGCGTGGGCTATGGCGGCCGTCGATGGTTATTCCAACCTGGGCTGGTTCTTCCATTCAGAAGTCAACTGTAAGGGCCTTATCACACTAGCGGTTTACGAGCGTCTTCAAAGCGGAGCGGGCGCACAGCTAATACGTCGCGATTACGTCGCGAATGCACAGCGAAGACGCAGCGGGTGCGTGGCGATTACGTAACGTTTTCGACGCCTGTCCGCGGCGGGTTTATGACGTACAGACATAAAGCTACTACAATCGGTCAAATTTCTTTAATAGGTTTTCTACTTTATTGCTAAAGTATTAGGCTCAAGATTGATTGGCAAAAGGAGGAGGGTAAAGATTAGAACATTTTTCGCCTGTCATAGTCATGAAAATTCAACGTATTTATTGACGTCATGTTATTGTTTATGTGAAGTTTAGGTATCGACCCTTACATCTATTCTAAAATAGTAAGCTCATGCAGGTAGCATGTGCTGGTGTCTGTACAATACGCTCAGTAACGATTTATCCGTTGCGATCTCGTTGCGCGTCCGCGACGTATTCGCTGCGCACTCGCTCCGCTTTGAAGACGCTCGTGAACCGCTAGTGTGATAAAGCCCTAACTCCTGGTCTGTAAAGAACATCTGTATAAGATCTGGTGCTTCCATGGTCTCTGTCCTAATCTGGGCGACGACGCCTGTGCATACAAAAAGTACATGCGCAACGGTTTCTTCCAGGGATGTTAGGGAGCTCCGTAACCGTAACCGAAACTATCGGATATCCGATATAAAAAATTATCCGTAACCGTAACCGAATCCGAAATAAAAGTTTCGGATAATATCGGATTTGTTATTACATTTTTATTTTAGGTAGATTAGATAACACTCAATATATATTTATAATCATTTTTATTTTAAATAGCTGTAATAATTACTCACAGACTGATTGTAATTCCCACCAAATAGTGACATATAAATAAAACCATTTCATTACCTATTTGTATTTTACTTTTGAAATTCCTTAAAAATGTTAATATCCGTAACCGAAATTATCCTAAACTAACGGATAATCCGAAATAATTTCATATCCGTATCCGTATCCGATATAATAATCATTCCTACATCCGTAACCAATCCGTATCCGAAATTTCATATCCATAACATCCCTAGTTTCTTCAGCCTCATTGCAGGCCCCGCGTAGAGAACTGTCCGTTGTGCCTACTGTGTAAAACTATTTGTTTAGCGGGCATTGTCCCGTGATGGTTGGTTGTCTCTGTCAACTGTCAGTTGTCAGTGTGATTTGGACAGTTTGGGATAGAAAACTTTCTTCTGAAATAGTCTACATATAAAAGGATCTAGACAAAGATATTTAGAAATGACGGACAAAATGACAGATTTTAGAAGGATTTCTATGCTGCGATGTCAAAAAAGGAGAAACGAAATTTCACTTTGTATAGAAAGAGCTTTGTCTATTCTTCTTAGAAATGAAATGTTTATTTGTGTAAGTAGATCTTATAGACACTTTTACACGTCAACATTTTTGGGTCAATATTTTTAAAACCAGATAGCGCCGGCATTTCCTAGCTGATTGTTCCCTGAGAAGAAACGCCGAAACAAACTCAGAGGTCATGGTTTCTTTTAAAGTCCAAACAAACAGTATATTATTAGAATATTATTTGAGTTTAACAATGCAAGGCCTATATTGAAGAGCCTTCTGAGGAAAGAGCCATTGCAGCTTTGAGCTGACCTGTCCCAACAGACGGCATGTATGTATCAGTCATCGTGTAGTTCAACCCTATTTTAGGGAGTTCAACAACCCGTCACAAGACGGTCATATTCAAAATGCTCGAATCCGCCAGAAATAACATAACATCGCGCCTTGTTCCCTGAAGGGTTGGGCAGAAGTGTACTTATAGTACGTTTAAATTTCGCCAGTAATATTTAAGTCCCATGTAATAGGGGGCGAGCCTATTGCTATGAACCGGACAGAAATCCAGACTCCGGGCTGCTACTGAGAAATTACAGATGGATAAACCCAATAACACTTTGCCCGCCCTGGGAATTGAACCCAGGACCTCGTGCTCAGCAGTAGCGCTTGCTATCACTAGACCAACGAGACACTCAAAACTGCCAGACGTCATGTATTCAATATCAGGGCTGTTAGGCAGCTCCGTAACCGTAACCGAAACTATCGGATATCCGATATAAAAATGTATCCGTAACCGTAACCGAATCCGAAATAAAAGTTTCGGATATTATCGGATTTGTTATTACATTTTTATTTTAGGTAGATTAGATAACACTCAATATATATTTATAATCAGTTTTATTTTAAATAGCTATAATAATTACTCACGGACTGATTGTAATTCCTACCAAATGGTGACATATAAATAAAACCATTTTATCAGCTATTTGTATTTTACTTTTGAAATTGCTTACGAGTTTAATATCCGTAACCGAAATTATACGAAACTAACGGATAATCCGAAATAATTTCATATCCGTGTCCGTATCCTTATCCGGTATAATAGTCATTCCTATATCCGTAACCAATCCGTATCCGAAATTTCATATCCACATAACATCCCTATTCAATATGTCCTGTGAAAAATGCATTCGTACCTTGATAAGCGGTATATAAGGCCCACCAGAGCGCCGAGTTCGGGACATATGCGGCTAAGGAAGCTGTATACCCTCGGTAATATCCCAAGGGCCCGTGGAGCTGGTACACTCGAACCGCCACCTCCTTCGCGAGAGCAGCTCTCGACATCTTCTTGTCTAGGTCTAAGCCTAGGGGATTCATTTTCTGTGGAAAAAAAAAACATAAATTTGATTATTGTGTTCATGAAAGTGTACAAAAAACCCTGTTCAGAGGGGTAATGGCGAATTTTTACCCGACAACGGCGAAGTATAAGGAGGGTTATGATTTCGACTGGTATGTATGTGGGTATGGATATTCGTATGTTTCTTCAGAACTTCTAAACTATTTATCATAATTTGATTCTTGATCATCCGCTAGTTGTAGGCCACATTCAATTTAATTTAGCGTCATATGTGACATCCTAAAGATGATTTACGAAGAACTATTCAATTTCTCAAAACTATTGACTTTCTTTTTTTTTCTTTTTGACCAATATGGCGCCTGATTGTCATCATCTTGAATTTTGATTACTGTCATGTCCTTAGTGACGCTCGCAAGATTAAGACAAATTAACTAATATAAGAATTTGGTCTCCTGAGTGCCATAAAGTAACAAACATTTCATACATAAGCTACATTCATACGCCCGGGTCGATCGTTCAGGTTAAGTTACGCTTGCCGCGGTTGTTTCGTGGATGGGTGACAATCTTAACATACCAAGACCCTTCCGTGCCTCGGAAAGCACGTTAAGCCATTGGTGGTAGGTTCTGAGGGTCGAAAGGTTGGAATCGCGCCACAACATCAACTTTAAGTCGTTAGAGGTACGAGTTCCAACCGACCATCTACAGACCTACTTAAGAGAGGACTTTTGGCCGAAAGGTGTCTTGTATCGTCGTTTCCGAGGACGGTTACGCGACACCACGCAGCGGAACACGACGCCGGCTTTATTAGGTGTATTGTGATAGTTTTAGTTTAGTTTTGTTTATAGAATATGTATTAGTTTATAGTTATTGTTCTTATGGTATTTATGTATTGTTTTTTATGGGCCTTAGTAGCCTTTTTTTTTTTTTTTTTTTTCAGGATGGGAAATCATCAAATGACTTCTCCCGCTCTGGGCGGAGCGGGAGGGCGTGTCAGACTTTTACTGACTAAAACCCACCCGTGTTCCATCAGTTGCCCATGTGCCAGGGTCACGGTATCTCTTTCGAACAATCACGCGACCCCGGCAGGGGCCTTAGTAGCCTGAAATAAAGGATTGTATTGTTGGTCCCGCCTGTCTTTCTTATATCTTAGACAGTCGTTACGGGTCGTCAGAAGCCCGAAAGTCTGGCAACCAGTCTTACCAAGTGGTATCGTATTACCCAGTAACTGGGTTGTGGAGGTCAGATAGACAGTCGCTCCATGTAAAATACTGGTACTCAGCTGCATCCAGTTAGACTGGAAGCCAACCTCAACACAGTTGGGAAAAGACTAGGCAGATGAAGTTTATGATGGCGTCTGATTGTCGCCATATTGAAATTTGGTTACTGTCATGTCTATGGGGCCGTCCATTAATCACGTGATGTTTTTTTTGGCATTTTTAATCCCCCCTCCCCCTTGGTGATACATGGTGAGGTTTAAGACTACCCCCCCCCCCCCCCCGCTATATCACGTGTATTTTTTTATCAAAGAATCTGACGTGTTTGACGAAAAAACAAATACACGTAACGCCGCTTTTCGGTTCAGAATCGCGCGTTTGCCGAAAAAATAAATACACGTGATGTATTACTACACCGGGGGGTGTAGTAATACATCACCCTTGTGATATTTCGTGATTTTTTATGGACCCCTCCCCCCCTTTTGAACCTCACGTGATTAATGGACAGCCCCTATAGTGACACTGACAACATAAAAAACAAATCGACTGACGTAAGAATCAACAAAATCTGCCCACGCATTTGGTATCTAGATTGTCCCAAAGAAACAAACATACATACAAAGGCTGATAAACACATAACCCTTCTTAACGTCGGGCAGTCGGGTAAAAATAAAATAAACTTTGTCTCACCGGATTCCTCATGTTGCCTCGACTCCTGACCAGGCCCAGGACCATGAGGTGCTGGCTTAGCACATCAAACGGCACTATGATCGTCTGCCCAACGATAGACGCACACCCGCCACCTATGAAAGACTGAAATAATATTTATTAGAACAGCTGTAGCCGCGAATTTACGTCATAATAATAAATAAATATCTTCAAATATCTTTGGATAACCAACACACCGTTATCTGATCCCAAACTAGGCAGAGCCTGTACTATGGTAACCAGACAACTGATAAACATACTTATATATTTCTAAATACATACATAATTATACATAAATAACACCCAGACACAGAACAGATAATTGTGCTCATCACACAAAGATTTGTCCTGAACTAAACTTCACATTTATTCCCACGAAAGAATAATACGGACATGCCTTTCATATTCCTGATTGCTAAAACTGTAACCTGCATACAAAATATAGTTGCAACTCTTTTGGATTTAAAAAGCCGATTGTAATGGAACTTTTATTTTACACTGAAAATTTTTATGAGAGCATGGTTTAATTTTATTGATCGATGTTCGATTTTAGATTATCGATCTCACGATGTTTTCCTTCACTGTTTTGAGATTCGATTCTGATTTTCAATTATCCGAATGCCTAACGATAACAATTAGTCCGGTTAATCGAATTTCTACTGCTACTATATAAATATTATATACCTTCAGTTTAGGGCTGACGTCATATTTTCCCAGTTCATATCGGACCCCCTCGTACGTCGTGATGTAGAATATTCCTGAGATTATCTGAAACTGTAGAAAGAGAATGGTTATATAAAGCATTGGGACCCTCTTTAACTCATTGTCTTTTTAATAATGGGCACTAATAACATCAGCTATAATGCCAGTGTTTCGTCAAAATCAGTCTAACCGTTCCGGAGATTAGATGGAACAAACAAACAGTCAGACAACATTTTAAAAATAATAAAGCAATTATTATTATTATTTGAAAAAAAAAGTTGGACAAACGTCATCTAAAACTGTCCAAAATTTCAAGTATCAATAGCATTAGTAGTTCTTGAGATAACCAGCTGTGACAGACAGACGAGTCTCACCATAAAGGTTCCTTTTTAACATTTTGATATGGAACCCTAAAAATGAAAAGGCTTGGCAGAAAATGCTAATACTCACACTGGACAGCCAGAACCCTCGATACAGGCCAGGCACTCCCTCGTTCTTATATATTTTAGATATAGCGTCGGCTACGCCGCTGTAAGCTTCCTTCCTCCTCTGAACTTGGATTTGTGTTTTAATTAAAGTAAGCGGATACAGCGCACATCTAACTGAAAAGATAAATAAAACATTTAATAGACTAACAACTGATGGAATGATGTGATAAGAGAACGGTGTGGTTTAAAAGAAGATCTAGTGACACAAATTGAAAAAATTTTGCTTAGATGGTTTGGTTATGTTGAGAGGATGAATGAAAGACGGCTTACAAAAGGTATTTAAAAAGCAGATGTGAGTGGAAACATCGGGAGGGGACGCCCTAGGAGGACATATAGTGACCTTATTGGTGATGTTCTTCAGAAAGGTCAGGTGCGTAGTACTCGCAACCGGCGTGTGTGTATGACCAATTGTATGAACCTAAATGAGGCTAAAGGAGTGTGTAGAGATCGTAGCAGGTAGCGTTCCGTGGTTTCTGCCTACCTCCATGGGAAAAAGGCGTGATTGTATGATTGGTGAACATCACAATCAAGGAACAGGGTGTAGAGAATTGCATGTTTTGCCCCAGCTTTTTTTTATTTTTGTATGTTTCTGGTCTTTCTGTGCGTCATCTTTGGCACAAATAAATTTATATTCTTTCTTTCTTTCACTCATCCTCTATAGAAAAGGGGGATTCTCTGACCAGACGGGTGTTGTGTATGGTGGGCAACTGCCCGACGATTGTATTTTCTTTGGGAATAACATATCGCGGACTTGCCTATGGCTGACTAAATAAATTAAGGCCTCCAGTCAGGGCTTAAAAACGTAAAACTAAACGACTACACGCTAAGGGCGCCCCCTGTGAGGAAAGGACCTCGTACCTGACGTACGGACCACGGCTTAGGGGTAATTATTACTATTTGGGGACGAATTTAAAGCTACAGGCTCAGCGGCGCGGGCTGACTCAGGGAAGGGTCGGGCCTAAAGATTGCTGCCGGCACTTTGTATATATGCTAATTGTGCAGTCCACAGTCCAAGTCTCCAGTCAAGAGAAATTCCTGATCGAAAAACACCCTGTTAACATTTTGCCCGCTTAGAATAGCTTGGAATCGAACCGAAGACGTCATGCACAGCAATAGCTCTTGAGACCAAAAGACTAACGAGGCAGATTTTTCGGAGTCAAGCAATTATATATATATAGTAAGAGTTTGGTTTTACAGATGTAAAGCCCATTCAAACTCTTACACAAATTTCAACTTTAAACTAGTGTTATTTAAGTTTATTTTAGAATGACTAATAATTCTGCAAAATACGCTTGAACGGGTATCGTAAACTAAACTTTATGCGAAGGTTTTTTAAGTATTTTTTTTTAAACTTAAATGCGTATACATATGGTAAGACTTTTTAAAAATATGACTGAAGGGATATCGTAAAGTAAACTTTATGTGTAAGATTTTAAAGTTATTTTTCCAAAAACACATATTTGGTAACTAACACAAATTAGTCCCGATTAGCAACAATTGAGGTATCACGAAGGACGTGTCTTTTGTGTATCTATGAATACTAAAAGATTAGATAAATGAAGTTCTAATCATTCAAGATTAGATAGGAGTATATTTAACTTTTTTTTACTCATTACAATTCTTGATAAAAACTGACTATTTCATTAACCGACAAGATTGTATGTAGGATGACTATAACGCTCCAATGTTGGGAGACAGGGCTCGTAGTGTGGGCCGTTACCCACCATGCAAGCACGGGCGCGGGTGTGGTTTTCGATTTTTTTGGTTCTAGAACAAACCGGTTTCCTCACGATGTTTTCCTTCACCGTATTGAGAGCAGTGGTGATTAAACAATTTACATAAAGTTTAGCGCCTGTCTGGGTTCGAACTTACGACCCCTATATGTTCTACTTTGTATGGTTCTTGATAAAAACTGACTATTTCACTAAACGACTGTAAGGCAATAGATGGCGCTCGAGTACTATCGTGAAGTTGCCAACTATTAGCGGACTCCCGGCCACCGTAGGCGCGAGCTTTGCGGGCGGCGAGCAATGGGTAGCTCGCCGCCCGGTAAGGATCAAGCTCGGGTCGACCGCGCGTAGTGTTCCACGCGCGCCTCAAAGAGATATCAGCAACACTGAAGGGGTCTGATAGGACCGATGCCTGCCAGGGTCGCGAGATTGTTCGAAAGAGATACCGTGACCCTGGCACATGGGCAACTGAAGGAACACGGGTGGGTTTTAGTCAGTAAAAGTCTGACACGCCCTCCCGCTCCGCCCAGAGTTATTTGATGATTTCCCATCCAAAAAAAAAAAAGTTGACAACTACGAAGCTAGCAACGAGCGGGCGCACTATGGGACCAAACAGTATTTTCCATCTCAAAAATGGTTTTGTCGAAAGTCGTAAATCCATAGATTATTTTATGGTTTTATACTCTCAAAAGAGGGAACTTACGAATAAATGACAAAATATAAAAAAATAAAAATTTATACGTTTATAAAATGACCCTCAAACATTGGGCATAAATATTTTCATGCTAATTAAATTACAGTTAAGGAAGTTCAACACAAAATTATTCGGAAGTTTTCCAAGGAAACATATTAGTGTTATACATCATTAAATAGCTGAGAACATACACTTTGCAACCACTTTCAAGTTATGTAAAAAAATATTTTTATTTAATTTTTAAATATTTTTTTAGTGAAGTAAAGAAAATTTAGTTTTTGTTAATTTCAATTGGAGTTTTCGTTGTTGCCGAAAGCAGCCGGTGTCAAGTTAATTACTCTATTAGAAACCTTATCTTTTCAGTAATATGAGGATTAAAAAAAAACTTGCGCGTTTTTTGCGCCAGAGGTGATTTTGAAGCAATAATGTCAATCGGGGAAAAATCCTCGAAAATTACGGTTCTTCTTTTTTTATTATGATATATATATATAGTTATTATCCTTTGATGTCTATCTTGTTTTTTTTCTATTTCTATGATAAAAACATACATTTACAAATTAATAAACTGCTATTATATTTGAAAGAATCTTCCCATGGCACTTTTGTTTGGGGTGGTCACCTTAACCGCAAGTATTATAAACTATATTGCTGCGGAAGTTCTAGTCCAGTTCCTTTAAATACTCGTGTTTCAGCATACGATTCATCAAAGTGTTCAGATACTTCTTTTCAATAACAATTAACGCACAAAAACATATTATTATCTAACAATGAGTGAATTCGTTTGTGTTCGACGCGATCTTTGTGATCAAATAATAAAAGGGAAAAGTACCTCAGACCTCAAAAAATATTTGTTGGACAACTTTCAATTATCGGAAACTGACGTTAATACTGTAATAGAGAGTATTCAAAAAAATCTAACATCGAGTTGCAACCAGAAATGGACCAAAGCTCAAAGAAAGCCAGACCGGTTCGAGAGTCTATACTCAAATTGGTTAAATGGTGAGTTTAAACTATCATTGAATTCTTGCAGTACTTCAACCACTGAAAATTCTAGTTTGAATACTGATACGGAATTGATGAAGAATTAATCAAGAGACTATATGTAATTCTTCAAACTATGTCATCGGGATTCCCTGTAAACGCAGAAAAATTCGGTCAGTAGAGATTGGTAACCGCGCAATTATATGTTAGCAAATATAACTGGTACTACATGCCATCTTCGGTCCATAAAGTACTTATACATGGTGCTAAAATAATAGAGCATTATGCAGTTTTGCCTATAGGACAATTATCCGAAGATGCCCAGGAAGCTCGAAATAAAGATTACAAGAAATATAGGTTTACATCACGCTAGGAAGTGTTCCAGATCAGCAACAAACGAAGACGTTCTGCATATTTTGATATATACATCTGATCCTTATACAACATTAATTTTTGTTTATGCGAAACCCGAAACACGGGTCTAGTATTTTTATGTAAAGAATCTATGAAAAAAATTTCAAAACTGTATCATTAATAATCACAAAGTTATAAGCTTGATAAGTTACCTGGTTGTCCACGCAAAAACATATGCAGATCACCACAAACAGCTAGTGTACGTACCATCTCCGTGTAATGGACGTTTAAATATGAGAAAAACATGATAATTTTAAAATCGAAACAAAACACTAAAATATTTCTATACGCTTCCAAGTCGCGGGGACTTGGAAGCGTAATTAAATATTTTTGGTACAAAATATAACATGGTGTAAAAATTACTGGAATCGATTCAGTTACTGATTCTGAACAAACTATATTCAGGTTTCGCATATACTAAAAATAATCTTGTATATCTAGCTAAAATAAACCAAGTTTTTTTAATATCCAAAGAATTATTTGACGAAGCTAAATAATTGTTGGAAATAGAAAGTGATGAGTAGGATAAGCGCTAAAATATTTTTTTTTGTCATGTAACTGTTTGTTTAATAATAATAATTTAGTTTTAAACTTATTAAAGCATAAGTGTAACTTTTATTGCTATTTTAATATAACTGTATACTTTTTTGTATGAAATTTCGTAGAACTTTATCTTTGTCATTTTTTTTCGGAAAAAATATTTTTTTTAGAATGATGATGTTTGATTTCTTTATTGCCTAGATATTCACAAATACGTGAAAAAAAAATCAAGGAGATTAATCACAAAACAACAGAGTTATCGATTTTTGAGATGGAAGATACCGTTTTGTCCCATAGTGGGGCGGCGCGCCTTGCTGGCATGCACCGAGACATTCAATCTCTTTCCTCGCGTACATTGACGCGTTAATATCTACCTTCTGTTGTACTTCATTATGAATTTTTAATTAAATATTTAATTAATCTTTTACCTTGTTTTTCTGAGCTGCTGTGCGAAAGTGGGCAAAGTTTTAAAAATAGAAAAAACAAATTGCATAAAGTAACAAAAAAGAAACAGAGAACATTCGGAGTCTTTGGATCTGTATTTCAGTATTATTTGCCACCGACATTAACCTCTAAGTCCCTGAGATACCATATTTGGTATAGACACAATTGTTTTTAATTGTGTCTGTAATTGCGGTAATTGACTGGTTAAAGTTGTTTTACATTTTGTAGTGTTTCTTTTGGAAGTTGAGCGTTTTTGCAGATTTTTTTTTGTTTTGGAGATTATACGAAAAAGATTAAAAAAGATTTTTTTGAATCGGTCCACATTTGGCGAAGAAATCGTTGAACACACATAAAAAAGGTCGATAAAAAGGTTCCTTACCTGTGAAACTACTTAGAGTGTAAAGCGGAAAAAACTTATTTTTGTCCATCATACTCCATTCTATGGTGGTGATCAACTGCGGGGGCGGAGTCTCCACCATCGTTGCAGCCATATCAATTGCCCTACCCTCAAATATACTCTTTTTATATCTCTCTAAGAGTTCCATACATTAGCCAACATCTATATTTATAATCTATACAATTATTTCTTTGGTAACCATTTACAATAGTTTCAAAAACTATCTTTATATTGTATTTTGAATACAGATAAACAATGGAATCAACTGTCAACTAAATTGTATAAAAATAATAACTAACGAAAATAAATATATTTCTTTTACTTTGTTTTTTTAAATTAATTTCACTGTTATTTTATTCTATAGAGACTAGATCTCTGCGTTAGCTAGTTTTTTTTAATTTTTTTTTTTTGCTTATAATATTGTTTTTTGTTACACTATTAGCGTTTATTACAACTAAGTGATTTTATTTATGTCGAAAAGTAATAGATTTATCCTATGTATAGGTTCTTCCATGATTTTTATTCAGATGTTTTTCGTTGCACACTTGACCTGAAAAGAAAGAAAAAAAAAGATTAAATAACAGTTGTTTATTTTCATCATTTCAGCCGTAAGATGTCCACTGCTGGACATAGGCCTCCCCCAATTTTGGGGCCTTTGCCATAATCGCCACTCTTGGCAGGCGGGTTGGCGATCGCAGTATGGTGGTAAAATGTATAGAGAACGCTGCAGCCCATTCTCTAGTAAGTCCCTTAGTCGCCATTTACGACACCCACGGGAAAGAATTCTTTACGCCCGGCACCACAGCAATGGTTGTTTATTTTATATTTTTAAATTAATTGTACTAACAAATAACATAATTTTTACAAGGCAGATGTGACTGGACACGCCGGAACGGGACGCCCCAGGAGAATATAATAGTGACCTTATTAGTGATGTTCTTCAGAAAGATCAGGTACGTAGTACTGGTAACTGGCGAGCGTGTATGACCAGATGTATGAACGTAAACGTAGAAAAAAGCGTATGTAGAGAATTATGGAAAAAGGCGTGAATTTATGTAGTACATAATATAATGTGTGTAAAATTATTAATGAAATAAAACACAATAGCATTTGTTTAATAACATTTTTTCGAGCTCTGAGTGACAATAGACTTACGCATTTAATCTTATACCTTTAAACGAGCAATTCTTGTATATATATACATATATAATCTGAATCTCGGAAACGGCTCCAACGGTTTTCATGAAATTTTCAAGGGGTTTCGGGGGCGATAAATCGATCTAGCTAGGATTCATTTTTATACAATGTCATTTTATTCATGTTTTCAATGACCAACTTTATCGATAATCAACTTGAACATAAACTTATTATTTTAAACACAATTTACCAAAAAAATACCGAGCAAAGCTCGGTCATCCAGATATTTTTAAATTAATACCTTCACGCGAGAAAACGGGTCTTGACAAACTGACAGATTAACGGACAGACGGACAACTAGGTGAACCTATAAGGGTTCCGTTTTTCTAAAAATCAATCTATACTAAATATTATAAAGCTGAAGAGTTTGTTTGTTTGTTTGGTTGAACGCGCTAATCTCAGTAACAACTGGTCCGAATTGAAAAAAAAAAAATGTGTTGTGTAGTCTATTTATTGAGGAAGGCTATAGGCTATATTACATCACGCTACGATCAAAAGGAGCGGAGCAGCAACGAAAAATGGTCGAAAACTGGCAGGCAATTCGATGCGACGGGAAGGTCAGGGTAGCAAAAATTTGACGCGGACGAAGTCGCAGGCAGACGCTAGTTCTTAATATTTTTGCCACGGGCATGCCTTTATCTATACTATCTATACTAATATTATAAAGCTGAAGAGTTTGTTTGTTTGATTGAACGCGCTAATCTCAGGAACTGCTGGTCCGAATTGAAAAAATATTTTTGTGTTGGGTAGCCTATTTATCGAGGAAGGCTATAGGCTATATAACATCACGCTACAACTAAGAAGAGCGGAGCAGTAATGAAAAATGTTGCAAAAACGGGGAAAATCGCACGGGTAGGCGATTCGACGCGACGGGAAGGGTCGGGGGAAAAAGAAATTTAACGCGGACGAAGTCGCGGGCAGAAGCTAGTATAATAATATAGATAAATACTCTTATTATCAGTTTAATCATAATATACAATATAATAGACTTGTACTTTGGTCAGGGTCACAAAGTGCGGAAACGACGCGACGACACTTATAAAATTTCTGGCGCCAAAAGAGCGTTGAGTGCATAACTTCATGACGACTGGATGAGGAGACTGGTATTGGTGTGCTCTGGCATAGGCAACTGAAGTAACACGGGTGGGTTTTAGTCAGTAAAAGTCTGACACGCCCTCCCGCTCCGCCTAGAGCGGGAGACGTCATTTGATGATTTCCTACGAAAAAAAAAAAGAAAGGGAAAAAAGAGTGGTGTTCGTGACAGCCGGGCGGGTCGATCGATCAGGGTGCTCTTGAATTTAATTCCGATCGATCGACATTGGAATTTTGACGTTTCGTATTCTTGAGTTCGACGCTAGCGCCAAAATGTGTTTAAATTGGGTGTCCATTTTGCAGAACTAAGTGGAATCGGGATCGGGCGTTGTTGTTGTTCCAATGTTGTCACTATTGTTTTCAAGAGTACCGAATCACGTGTATGCAAAATTAACATATTGGCTTTAGATTGGAATTAAAATTAGGTTGAAGCCCCCTGGTTAGCCTACGCTTCTCACAGCTGGTCTATAGATGTGACGTGTCTCGGAAAGCACGGTAACCCGTTGGTCATTCGTGAAATATTGACAGTCGTTACGGGTCGTCAGAAGCTCGAAAGTCTGACAACCAGTCTATCCAAGGGGTATCGTACGTGGGCACGCCACAATTGCGGCGGTAAGTCCCCTCTTTGAGGAGTGGATAGAGAGGCGTCACGGCGTCCTCACCTTCCGCCTGACGCAGGTTCTCACCGGGCATGGATGCTTCGGTGGGTTCCTGTTCAGGATAAAGCGGAAGGATACGCCCGGGTGTTTCCATTGTGAGGATCATCTAGAGGACACGGTGGAGCATACGGTGGAAGTGTGCCCTGCCTGGGTGGAGCATCGCCGTGTCCTCGTGGAGGCGATCGGCGGCGGTGACCTCTCGCGTCCGGCCCTGGTGCGAGCCATGGTACGGATCGAGAGGGCATGAGAAGCCGTCACCTCCTTCTGCGAAGCAGTAATGCTCGCGAAGGGCGGGAGGCGGGGCGCGTGAGGGAGAGGCAGTCTCTGCGCCCTCACGACCCTAGCCGCCGCAGGAGGAGACGCCCCGGGCGTCGGGAGTCGATAGCGGACTCCCGGCCACCGTAGGCGCGAGCTTGCGGGTGGCGAGCAATGGGTAGCTTGCCGCCCGGTAAGGACCAAGCTCGGGTCGACGGCGCGTAGTGTTCCACGCGCGCCTCAAAGAGATGTCAGCAGCAGTGTAGGGGTCTACTAGGACCGATGCCTGCCGGGGTCGCGTGATTGTTCGAAAGAGATACCGTGACCCTGGCACATGGGCAACTGATGGAACACGGGTGGGTTTTAGTCAGTAAAAGTCTGACACGCCCTCCCGCTCCGCCCAGAGCGGGAGAAGTCATTTGATGATTTCCCATCCTGTTCGTCGACAAGACGATTCATTTATTTCCGTTTCACCAGCAGAATCTTTCACCTACGGACATTTCGCCGACAGAACTTTTCGTCTACGGTTTTTTTTTTTTTAGTGTGTCTTTACTGAGAGATCAGGACTGGAAGCCGACCCTTTTTTTTTCTCGAGGTGGAAATGCTCATGGATGTCCTCCGCCCTGGGGTGGGGGAGGGGTCTGTCAGACTCCTACTGACTAAAACCACACCGGTGTTCCGTCCCACACCTACGTCGGGGACCACGGGATCGAATGCGTCTTCCTCTTCCCTGTCCCCAACATAATAGGGAAAAGGCAGTCAGCCAGATTGATGTTTTTTTTATTTGTGTTGAATCCACACTAATATTATAAATGCAAAAGTAACTCTGTCTGACTGTCTGTCTCACTTTCCTGCTAAAACTACTGAACCGATTTAAATGAAATTTGGTACACAGATAGTTTAGAGCCTGAGAAAGGACATAGGCTGCTTTTTATCCCGGTAGTATGTTCCCGCGGGATAATTTCCGACCTCCACAACGCGAAGCCGCTGGCAAAAGCTAGTTAGAAATAAATAAAATAAAACTAACACTACTGTGTATCCCTTCGGCCGATACAGCCATGAAGTTATTTATGTTATATTCAATGTCAAGCGGAAAATCAAAGAAAGAGATGTGACGTTAATTATTTTTTTGTAGAAGATTTTGTAACTGGAAACTTATGCAATAATTCTAAAATCTGAATGAAAAACAACTTCTGATGCAATTATATCCTGTGTGTGTCTATATCGTTCATCATTGTCATCAGCTTGTAGCAGTTTACTGCTGGACATATGGCTCTCGTTTCACGCCATTCTGCTCGTCTGCTCGATTCTCAGCACCTCTCATCCAGCTGCTACGAGCCACCCTGCGAAGATGGTCGCTTCACGCCTGAGGGCGTCCTACCTTACGATTGCCAATTCGTGGTCTCCACTCAAGTACACGTCTACCCCAACGGTTATCGGTTCTACGTCTTTCTATATCTTTAGCTACAAATAATTCACGTTCGTGTGTATGTTGACGAAAAATTATTTCGGCGGGTTTTTTTTGCACACTGTATCTTTTTTTTTGTCTGTGGTAAATCAGCAAATGACGTCTCCCGCTCTGGGTGGAGCGGAAGGGCGTGTCAGACTTTTACTGACTAAAACCCACCCGTGTTCCTTCAGTTACCCATATGCCAGAGCCACGGTAACTCTTTCGGACAGATCTCCCGACCTTGGCAGGCATCGGTCATAGCAGACCCTTTCAGTACTGCTGATATCTCTTTGAGGCGTCGACACGGGCCTGGTCCTTACCGGGCGGCGAGCTACCCATTGCTCGCCGCCCGCAAGCCCGCGCCTACGGTGGCCGGGAGTCTGCAATCGACTCGACGCCCGGGGCGTCTCCTCCTGCGGCGGCTAGGGACGTGAGGGCGCAAAGACTGCCACTCCCTCACGCGCCCCGCCTCCTCCTTCGCGAGGTGACGGCTTCCCATGCCCTCTCGCTCCGTACCATGGCTCGCACCAGGGTCGGCCGCGAGAGGTTCAGAATCCAACAGAGTGCAGTGCGAGTGAGTGTCAGTCAGCGCATTGAAAAAAACAGAGTTTATTTTTAGGGTTCCGTTGCCAAATGGCAAAAAACGGAACCCTTATAGATTCGTCATGTCTGTCTGTCTGTCTGTCTGTCTGTCCGTCCGTATGTCACAGCCATTTTATTCCGAAACTATAAGAGCTATGCTGTTGAAACTTGGTAAGTAGGTGTATTCTGTGAACCGCATTAAGATTTTCACACTAAAATAGAAAAAAAACAATAAATTTTGGGGTTCCCCATACATAGAACTGAAATTCAAAAATGTTTTTTTTCATCAAACCCATACGTGTGGGGTATCTATGAATAGGTTTTCAAAAATGGTAATGAGGTTTCTATTAGCATTTTTTTCTAAGCTGAATAGTTTGCGCGAGAGACATTTCCAAAGTGGTAAAACGTGTGTCTCCCCCCCCCCCCGTAACTTCTAAAATAAGAGAATGACAAAACTAAAAAAAATATATGATGTACATTACCATGCAAACTACCAACGAAAATTGGTTTGAACGAGATCGAGTGAGTAGTTTTTTTTTTAAAACGTCATAAATCGTAAACCGCAATTTACCTTACATTCAATCAACTGAAATATAAAAATTAAAAAATATATTTATTTTTAAACCGAAAATACCTACAGGTTTGTACGGAACCCTCGGTGCGCGAGTCCGACTCGCACTTGGCCGGTTTTTTTCAGCTCTCGGCGTGTATGTCAACTTACCGATCGATATAGATATACAAGAGTAATAAAGGACAGATTGCATCAGAATTTTATTTTCATTCGAATCATTGCATCATTTTCTAGATAGAACCTTTGATTAAAAATAAGGTTACATCTTTTTTCTTTAATTTTCCACTTGACATTGAATATAACCTGTATCGGCCGCAGGGGTCAGCAGAAGTGTTCGGCACCAATAAATAAAAATCAATCCATATAGGTATAAGACAATACATATAAGACTTGGTTCGACATCCAGTTTTACTGGATATAGCTGAAAACTGGTACTGCGCGACTGCTTATCTCGTTCCCATAGTACAGGCTCTGCCTAGTTTGGGATCAGATAACAGTGTGTTGGTTGTCCTAAGATATATTATATATCTGACCTCCAAAACCCAGTTACTAGGTAATACAATACCCTTTGGGTAAGACTGGTTGTCAGACTTTCAGAGTCCTGTAATGGTTTCATTGAAAAAATGCTTTCAGTCTGACTTTATATGTCTATGATAATGGTTCTGATATTGTTGACTGTTTCTACAATATATGAATATCATTGAATATAAATCAGTATTAGGCATAATATTTACATAATACTTTGAAGTTAAGTACTATTTATAAGGTAAACAGGAAGTATGTATAACAATATTATTGATGAAGTATGATTTTAATGTCCATGGTTGTTTGTTTGAATAAAACAACAGTTAATGTTGCCATGGTAAAAATCAGTAAAAAGAAAACAACATAACATCACGCCTGTAATTGACGAAAGGTTAGGTAGAGGTGTACCTATAGTACAAGTGTACAACTACATTTTTTCAGTTATATTTTAGTCCCATATTTTAAGGGTTGAACTTATTGACATCAACCAGAAACAAATCCAGACACCAGGCTGCAACTGATCTCATAACACTGCCCTGAACTCAGGACAACCTCATTCTCCGCATTTGTTTCCTTTCAGTGAGAAGCAGACTGCCAGGAGCTTGGACACTGTTCCTGGAGTTTTTTTAATAAAATACTATCTTTTTCCCTATAAGAAGAGTCTAGATTTTAAAGCTACACATCAAGCTATGCTTTTCCAGTTTTAGCTGATCTCGCATTGTATAGGCTTTTCATACAGTGCAATGTCAGCTTATATTGGAAATGTATAGCTTGACCTGTGACCGCATATGCGGTGCCTGTGGTACGTATACCATGCATTATTTTAAAAGTAAGATAGTTATTTAATATAGACTTTACAGTAAGTTTATTAATTACTAGCTATGCCCTGCAATTTCACTAGCATAGGTCTCAATCTTGTGGGAATATCAAGGTAAAAAGTATCCAATGTTCGAATACAGGTCACGGTCTACCCATGTGCCAATTTTCATCCAAATCCGTTCAATTGTTTTAGAGTAAAAGCTAACACAAACAAACATACAGCTCTTTTCTCTTTATAATATTAGTTTAGATGAATAACGAAACAAATGTTATGTTTTACTAATAATTTTCAAAATAACGTAGACAAATATGTTTACTTTGTTTCACAATAAGTGTAATTTAGTGTTGATAGATTTTGTTGATTAATCTAACCAAAGTTTGATTATGTAGTAAGTAACCTACTGTACTTACGGTTATCTGTACTAAGTATTATTTTAGATACATTCAACTTTATTGTTATATATACTGGTGTATGAATGTTTTGTGGTTGATGGTTCAACAACAAAACATCAAACTTTTCTGTTTATATGCGGTCAATGTCAAAAGAGTGATCTTTATACATTTTATTTTTATTTTAACCTGATTTTGCACTGACCTATGTTGATCAAATACTTTGCCTTTAACATACATACAAGAAACAATCAAAATAATGATATTCTACTCTGTTCATAGTATATTTCATTTATATGCCTAGTAATCTCATGGAGATTATATTTTTGTCTGTGTCTTTGCCCCGTTTTTGTCTGCAACATCCGCGCTTTTTTTTGTGGCCCCATAGACTTATGCCATAAAATCATAGATAGATCATTCTGGTTTTTAAGCACATGCACAGTTGTGACTCATGAAAATCCTTGCCTAAATACAAGGAATATGTCAGAAACCTTGAAGTCCAATAGAAGTCTTATTTAGAACAAACAAATAAAAGAATTGTCGTGCGTCACAACTTGCGATTTTTATACGTAATACGAGGCTCGCATGGCACTGAATATGAATGATAAAAATCGATATTAACCAATAACAAATATATAAGTCACTACCTCAGCAAAATTTAGTTTCACGGCGGTCAAAGGACAAAAATTGTACTCTTATCAAACTCTCGGTAACCCTCAAGGTAACATATAACAATAAAATGAAATTATTAAAATTTCTTATGACAATCATATGAATACTCACGCAAAGCTTATCTTGATATCCATAACAGATGTTAATAAATAAGTCACTTAAATAACAAATTAATCACTGAAAACTGCCTTGGAGTAGGTTTTATGTAATAATTCAACCAATTTAGATAATTACACCATGGAAAAATATGCCTTCAAGTAATGTCAGCTGATTGGTCGCCCATGTTGGTTCGTTCGCAGACTATCTATACAAATTTTTAGTTATGGATACTTGTCTTTTTATATACAAAATTGAATAAAGAGAGGAAATATGTAAGAGGTTTCAAAGATATTGCCAGCGACTAGGTGATTAATCACTGTCGATAATTAATTGCTAATCGTTTGTACAGAAACATTTTTTAAATATTTTTCTTTTGTTTTTTCACGAATCAATTGTACAACAAGAAACAAGACAGAGAAAAAGAAACATTAAAATATTTGCGTGTTTAATCCATTCACTGCCACTTACATTTTAAAAACATCACCTGGGTGCCACTTAATATTTTTCCTTTGGCAAGACCTTCACAACACCAACCGTTTTTTCCTCTAAGTTTTTTCCTTACCAAAACAAGAATGACAGTTCGAAACAAAAACCAACAGTTTTTCCACATTTAACAATTGTTCCTAGCCGTGTATGTTGGCAAATATTTAAATAAATTCTATCATTTTAAAGTAATTCCAAAAAACGTCCTAAAGTACACTCAACGCATATGGTGCGTCGTTGGTGGCATGACGTAGTTATCTCGATCAACGCAAATGGTGCGTTGGTGGCAACGAATGGGTTAAAGAAACTGATCAAGGGGAATATGATGATAGTACGAATGTGTAATTTTAATTTTCTACTTAACTTTTTTAATTTCAAATTCCAACAAAAATAATATGTCCATATGTTTTAAATCTTTAAAATATTTTGGCATCATGTCAGTATTTTGTACTTAATAGGTTTGGCAGAATTCGTCAGGTTTCTTGCCCAGTGTGGCAGAATCTATAATTTGAGGTTGGTAGCAATTCAAGTTCGAAGTGCCAATTTTAGTGGTGGGTCGTTGTCGAATTTTTGACGGACGAAACGCAACCGTTTTTCCGACGACGAAAACGGTTGCAGAAAACGGTCGTCGTTGCAACAACTGGTTTGAAGATGGCTCTTCAAACCAGTTGCAACGACGACCGTTTTGTAAAAAACGAATCTTATCGAATATGGAATAGAATTGCGTTTTCGTCACGTGAAAAAGTTGCAATTTCTTCGAGAAGTAGTAATAAAATATAGACTCTATACCATTGACAAAAAGTTCACGTTTAACTGTAAGAACTATTTTGTACACGAACGCGGTACACTAAAGACGACGTCCGACGAGTGTGATTGTTTAATCAATGCGTTCTCGACCGTATTTTCTTAGCTGTAAAATACATAATCGCATCTATCATTCGAAGACTGGTTTGTGCAACGAAGACTGTATGAATTCAAGACGTAAAAACAGTTTCATCGTCGTAGTCGTCGCAGAACGTAAAACGGTCTTTGGAACGGATTAAGGACGACGAGTGTGATAGTTGAATCAATGGGTTCTCGACCGTATTTTCTTAGCTGTAAAATACATAATCGCATCTAGTCATTCGAAGACTGGTTTGTGCAACGAAGACTGTTTGGATCCAGGACGTAAAACGGTTTCATCGTTGCAAAACTTAAAACGGTCTTCGGAAACGGTTCGTTGTCGCAACGCCCCCCACCACTAGCCAATGTTAAGCACTGGCAACATTTATTGGCCATAATACTGCTCCATCACACCTTGCTCGACTAGGCATTATTACAAGCAATACATGCCCACATTGTGAATCCCAAGAAGGAACCATTGAACATCTTATTTTTGACTGTCAAAACTTCTTGCTTGACAGATTAGTGTTGGCTAGTGAACTTAGTGAAGTGAACAAGTGCGATTCTTTATCCCGCCCGCCGCCACTTGAAGAGTTATTAAAAGACAAAAATACGTACAAACCGATATATAAATACATTAAAAATACTATTAAAACAATTTAAAAATGAAGTGAAGAAGTGATAGTGCAGTGTTCGATAATAAAATAAGATTTGACCTAAAGGTCCAGTTACCAGGTCATAAAGACATATGGGTGGTGTCGATCTATTAGATTGTGTGATGGGCCACTATAAGATCAAACTCCGTAGTAAACGTTGGTATTTACGAATTTTTTATCACTTCTTAGACATGGCTATGTGTAATTCATGGCTATTATACCGAAGAATAAATGCTGCAAAAGGTGGTACCAGTAAAACTCTCAACTCTGCCGAATTTAGAGTAGCTATAGCGGAGACGTTATGTAAATATCAGATAATTAACCGTTCAAAGCGCAAAAGTGATATTGAATGTCTCAATCAAGATAAAAAGAAGAAAGGTCCAGCTCAACATGTTCCGCCGAAAGATGTGAGGTTGGACCAATACGGGCACTGGCCAGTTTGGATAGATAAAAGAATGAGATGCAAATTTCCAAGCTGCACAGGGTATACGCAAACAGTTTGCGAAAAATGTGGGGTTAGCTTATGCTACAATAAACAAAATAACTGTTTTAAAAATTTTCATCTCTCATAACTTTTTTTTACATTTTTAAGCATTATGAAGCAATGTTGCATTTCTGCAACACGTAGTTTTTTTTTAATAATAAATATTTTTTTTGTAATGAGATTTTTTTAATTATTTTTCCCATTGATCAATCCCTATTTGCTATTTAGTTTCGGTAAAATTAATAAAAAAAATTACTTTGCGCCATAAAGGGTTAAAACAATTTAAAAATGAAGTGAAGAAGTGATAGTGCAGTGTTCGATAATAAAATAAGATTTGACCTAAAGGTCCAGTTACCAGGTCATAAAATTCCAAAAAAAAAAAAAAAAAGCAACATTTATCATCAATTCATCACTACTGCTGTCTACCAAAGAGGGACGAAAAGAACCAAAAAAAAAAAATCACTACTGTCTACTGTCAAAAAGTGGCTGCCGTTTGTAAACTTTTGTAGTGTTTGTTGTTTTTGTAATTAATTCGTCCTCAAAACTATAGAAATGGTATGTTTAAGCGGTTTTTCGTGTGATTTATTAGTTACTGCTGTCTATTAATAACTAATAACTTTGTTGCAGGCACGTTATTTCAAGGAACAAGATATTGATGGTACGGCCCACTTTCTTTTATCTTTTGCTTATCCTTGATAAGATTTCAATAAGATATTATGAATGAATCAACCCTTTATTTTGGATTCTGTCTAAGATACAATCTACAAAATTCCATTTTATTCGTCATTCTGTATTTTAAGCGTCATATGTTCGAGAGAAAGATTTATCAGTTTTTTGTTTACTGTAACTAATATAACGGTTTTATTGACGTTTCTCTTTAGAAAGTTATCTACAAATACAGAGTACTAACCTACATCAAATAGTATTTTCAGTAAAACCAAGATATGTGGAATCTGAAAGGACCAATATTGTGTTAACAAAAAAAGGCTTTTCATTTACGTAGTTTCCCAAAGGTATGTTAACATGACAGTTGTCTTATTTATAGAGGGTCCCACTATGAGATCATCTATGATATAATGTTTATCAGTACTGTCTAAGAGAATATAAATAAATATCTCAGGACAACCAACACACCATTATCTGATCCCAAACTAGGCAGAGCCTGTACTATGGCAACCAGAAAACTGATAAACATACTTATATATTTCTAAATACATACATATTATAGATAAATTACACCTAGACACAGAACAAATGATAGTGCTCATCACACAAAGATTTGTCCTGGGTGGGAATCGAACCCACAACCTCAGTCTTAGCAGTCAGGGTCACTAACCACTAGACTAACAGGCCAGTCAAATATACTCTTATTAAACAAATATGTAAGTGATTGGACTGTTTGTAAACAAATGCATCACACTTTGTCTGAGCTTGATAAATTGTTCTACTTATACGGGCTATTGAGCTCCAGTCTCAAAAATTTTAAAAACATTAATTTTAAAATGTAATGGATAATGTTAGGATAATATAAACAGATTTCCCTTGATGCCTAACTCTTTTACTGATTATACATTATAACTTTTTTACAATAATAAAATGTTACGGAAGTATATTCAAAACTTATTTACTTGGGACTGGGCCAAGCACAACTGCCGCATGTCATATGCAATGTGGGCTAAGCTCACCATTAACATGGGTCCCCGAAAATGTCCCAGACATATTAATATGGCGGGGCGAACTCGATGTTTACATGAGGGATTAGTCCTTATTGGCTCAGGATATAGTTGGGTGGAAAAGAAAAGGGAGACCTTTGCCCTGCCACAGAGCAATACAAGCTGATTAGTATCCCCTTATTTTTGACTAATAGTTGTAGTTAAAAAATATGATTAACATTTGTTCCGAGTACCTGTGTGTTGTTTAGCAAAGGCCTCCTCCAAGTCCTTCCAATTCTAGAAAGAAAATAATATCTTCTTAATATCATAGGACTACCAACACACTGTCATCTGATCCCAAAATAGGCAAAGCCTGTACTATGGCAACCAGACAACTGATAAATATACTTATATATTTCTAAATACATACATATTATAGATTAATTACACCCAGACACAGAACAAATGATTGTGCTCATCACACAAAGATTTGTCCTGGGTGGGAATCAAACCCATAACCTCAGTCTTAGCAGTCAGGGTCACTAACCACTAGAGTAACAGGCCAGTCGAAAAAATACATTTATTTAGCACAGTTTAAAAGGAGCTTAGCTTCTACCATGCTGCTTACCTGTTGAGTCCTTGTCTTTCCAGCTTTCTTGACTAAGGCATATTTTCTAATTAGAATCTTACATATTCACAGAGTTCCGTGAATGCTTCTACCTGTTTGCGCGTTCCGGGCAGATCACGTCACTGGATGAGCTCACTGTCGTTATGAGATCTCTAGGAATGAGCCCCACCATTCAGGAGTTAGCCGGTAAACTTATTATTATTATTTGATAAGACACAAAGATTTTTTTTGCCAGCTTACATCTTCCTGCCAGTATTTTTCTGTGTTTATTTATTTCCATCATTTTAATACAAATCATCATGGTAGAATATTTGCTTTGCTAGCAAATGAATTACCAAAAGGACATCCATTTCAGACCCCAATATTAAGGTCAGAAAAAAATGTGAATTCTTAATAATGATGGTAAATGACATTTTAAGCTTGTTGTAATAATACAACTAAAGTCTCCTTCAGAAGCTTCTACACTCTCCCCCCCCCCCACTATTTTTACCTCTTAAATCGATGGATGCTTAACTAAAGTCCTACCCAATCTGATTTCCCTAACCTAAATTCTGGGACCATCTATACTAATATTATAAAGCTGAAGAGTTTGTTTGTTTGTTTGATTGAACGCGCTAATCTCAGGAAACGCTGGTCCGAATTGAAAAATTATTTTTGTGTTGGATAGCCTATTTATCGAGAAAGGCTATAGGCTATATAACATCACGCTACAACCAAGAGGAGCGGAGCAGTAATGAAAAATGTTGCAAAAACGGAGAAAATCGCACGGGTCGGGCGGCGTTTCGACGCGACAAGAAGGGTCGGGGGAAAAATAAATTTAACGCGGACGAAGTCGCGGGCAGAAGCTAGTGTGTGATATAAATATAAGCTGGAATAGGAACATGGAACTGATTGGACCTTCTTTAATACATATTTATTCAATTGTTTCAGGATATTTAAAAGGAAAAGGTGGCAAGATGTCATTCGCCGACTTTTTAGAAGTAATGCATATACATTCCAGAGCTGAAAACCTACCTAATGAGGTAATGTTGAACTCTCTTCTCTCGCGAAGGAGGAGGCGGGGCGCGTGAGGGAGTGGCAGGCTCTGCTTCCTCACGTCCCTAGCCGCCGCAGGAGGAGACTCCCCGGGCGTCGGGAGTCGATCGCAGACTCCCGGCCACCGCAGGCGCGAGCTTGCGGGCGGCGAGCAATGGGTAGCTCGCCGCCCGGTAAAGACCAGGCTCGGGTCGACGCGACGGCGCGTAGTGTTCCACGCGCGCCTCAAAGAGATGTCAGCAGCACTGAAGGGGTCCGCTAGGACCGATGCCCGCCAGGGTCTCAAGATTGTTCGAAAGAGATACCGTGATCCTGGCACATGGGCAACTGAAGGAACACGGGTGGGTTTTAGTCAGTAAAAGTCTGACACGCCCTCCCGCTCCGCCCAGAGCGGGAAAAGTCATTTGATGATTTCCCATCCAAAAAAAAGCTGTTCTCTACTACATATTACCCTTCAGCCTTAAAAATAAGAGTGAACATGTATTTGGACACAATCGTACCATCATAGACCTATAGTGGCATCAACGTCCATCAGGTGATCTCGAGATAAGGAGCAGGCCCATTTCGAAATAAAAAACTATTAGCTTCTCCTGCTGCTCTTTTATACTGTCCCAATCCCTCGAGTTTTGACGGAACCTATCCAGCTCATCTCACCATCTCCTACGTGGTCTGCCGACGCCGCCTCACTGTCTCAGGACACCAGTACTGTGCTATTTGGGCCCACAGTTTGTCCGATATGCGGCAGACATGTCCTGCCCGGTGCCATTTAAGTTGGACAGCCTTTTGAGCCACGTCAGGTATATTTTGTTTTGGAGCGCAGTATTATGTTTCGGACGCGATCCGTTAATTTAACGCTGAGTATACTGCGCTCCATTGCTCTTTGGCAGACCTTGAGTTTGGACTTCTGGATGTTGGTCAAAGACGAAGTCTCTGCAATATAGTTTAAGATGGGAAAGAATACATATGTTCACGAGTCTGCGTTTTTTAATATTTAGTTATTAATTCTTCAGCATATTTTTAGGTAGTAAATGCATTCAGGGCGGGTGATGCTGAGAAGAACGGGGTGATACCAGCGAGGCAGCTGAGGAACTTGCTGCAGAACTGGGGCGAAGGACTATCCGCCAGAGAGGTACTTATAGCCAAATTGTTCATTTCCTCATCGATAAGAACACGTGAATCAAGTGTCTTCTCCACTTGCAGTGAATAAAAAAGACGTTATTGGACGATTTCTTCGTTTTATATAGTTAATTAGCAGTTTAAGTTATATTTAAATTACTTATTAGCTAAAAGGCTAGATTGTTATTTGAATAAAGTATCATTAATTTTGATATTTTAAAAAGCAAAAAAAAAACCTCTTCGTTTTCTGCCTAGCCAAACTAAGTTTGGGTCGGCTTCCCTCCTTACCGGACGCTGCTATCATCAACATCATTACAGCCATAAAACATCAACTGCTGGACATAGGGCAGTCCCAATTGGGGGGGGGGGGGGTTTGACATAATTGCCACTCTTGGCAGGCGGGTTAGCGATCGCAGTATGATGGTAAGATGCATAGAGAACGCTTCTGCCCATACTAGTAAGTCCCTTAGTCGCCTCTTACGACAACCACGGGAAGTAATGGAAATACATAAATTATGATCACTTATTAAAACATCAAAATAGATTTCGATATTTATTTTAATGAAAATAAAAACTGTTTTGTGAGAAATATAATTTCGAGAGATTTAAATAAGATAAGAAGAGGTGTCGAGACGATCTAGACGCGTATTGCAAGGGTTGGATCGAGGTGGCCCGGGAAAAGGATGCCTGGAGGGATTTGGGGGAGGCCTTTGCTCAGGAGTTGGGCAATGTAGGCTAACTAAAAAAAAAGAGGTAATTATTACTTCACAATTGCCGTTAGTCTCCAGTGAAGATCGGAGGCGCTACACTCGAAGTTGTGGACGAATATGTGTACCTAGGACAGACTGTCCAGTTAGGTAGGTCCAACTTCGAGAAAGAGGTCAATCGTCAAATCCGAATCGGCTGGGCAGTTTTCGGGAAGCTACGCAATATCTTCTCGTCCCACATTCCGCAGTGTCTCAAGACGAAAGTCTTTGACTAGTGTGTGTCGCCAGTGATGACTTATGGAACCGAAACGTGGTCGCTCATAATGGGCCTTATTAGAAGGCTGAAAGTCACCCAAAGTGCGATGGAGAGGGCTATGCTTGGAGTTTCCCTACGCGATCGAATTAAAAATGAAGAGATCCGTAGGAGAACCAAGGTAACCGACATAGCCCGAAGAATTGCTAAACTGAAGTGGCAGTGGGCACATTGCTCGCAGAACAGATGGCCGATGGGGCTGAAAGGTTCTGGAGTGGCGACCACGTACCAGAAGACGTAGAGTTGGAAGGCCTCCAACGAGGTGGACCGATGACCTTGTGAAGGTGCAGGAATCCGCTGGATGCGGGAAGCACAAAAGCGGTCGAAGTGGCGGAGCTTGGGGAGGCCTATGTCCAGCAGTGGACGTCTTTCGGCTGAAATGATGAATGATGATGAATTGCCGTAAAATGAACTTTGATCCATGAAAACACCACGATGGGCAAAAATGTTCAGAAGTTTGGAGTTTTTAGTATGAATGTGAATGGCTAAGAGTAAGAGAAGACCAAAGAAACGATAGATGGACTGTGTGAGTGATGATATGGATAGAAAGAGGGTGACTACCGAGATGACGACTAATAGAGAAGTGTGGAAGAAAAAGACATGTTGCGCCGACCACAAATAAAAGGCAGGAAAAACACAAGGAATCAAATTAAAATAGAAATCTCTGCTTACAGGTGGACAATATATTCCGGGAAGCCAACGTCACGAACACAGGCACAGTACGTTATGAAGACTTCGTGAAGATCGCTTGCGCACCTGTCCCAGACTATTATTAAAATGTTTACTCATAGAAGACCACAACAAAACCAGAAGTCAAACACAAGTCAAAATCACGATGTTGTGTTTAGAACTTTGCTGTGTTTGGACTAAAGTTCAGATTGTAATAAATGTTTTGTAATACACGTTTGGCAGCTATCACTTAATCTGTAGCCGTCTTGTACTTGTCAATTATAAAAGAAAGAGATAGAATTGTAGCAAAGGTATTTTAAAAATACATTCCAACTTTTTATAAAGGTTTTTCCCGTCCAATAAATATGATGTATTTTACAATGTTATTATCTTTGTCCTATTTATTTATTTATTAAGAATTGAAATAAAACTACAATATATTTTTCAAAACTGGTATTTTTATTCGCTCTTTCATATCTGGCTGAACTGATTCTAGACTACATACCTCAACCTCAATATTCTATGACTGACCCCGGCTTGGCCACCATCAAGGATTTTAACACAAAAATGTTGTCGTTTATTAGTCGCCATATATCAGAATCTCCGACAAATTCTGATATTTGGCGACTAATTCACTAATTCAAAAGTTACAAGCGATAACTTTACGATCTAGCTGTTTGACTGTCCCTTAAAAATTTAACTCATGTCTTTTAAAATAAGAAGCGACTAAATCTGTGACTTAGCGAAAGCTTGAGACTATTTAGCGACTAAATTTGAGAAAAAACATCTACCCTGGGTGCCCTAACTTTTGAGATTCAAATAGGCAAGCGAGCTTAGCTCTCTCCAGATCGGCCACCAATAAACCCTTATAACTTTTGACCAACTAATTCTGATATTTGGCGACAATTTTTTTATGTTATTAAAATTAAAATCCCTGATGGTAGCCAAGCCAGTGTCAGTCACACCACAAGTCATGCACGCCGGTTGCGAGTACCGCGCACCTGACCTTTCTGAAGAACATCAGTTACAAAATAGTGAAAGCAGTGAGACCAATTGGACTCTGAGGGTCGAAAGGTTGGAATCGCGCCACAACATCAATTTTAAGTCGTTTGTGGTACAAGTTCCATCTCACCATCTACAGACCTGCCTAAGAGAGGACTTTTGGCCGAAAGGTGTCTTGTATCGTCGTTTCCGAGAACGGTTACGCGACACCACGCAGCGGAACACGACGCCGTCATCATTACGTGTTTAGTGATAGTTTAAGTTTTGTTTTATAGAATATGTATTCGTTTATAGTTATTGTTTTATATTATTTATTTATTGCGTTTTTTGGGCCTAAGTTGCCTGAAATAAAGGATTGTATTGTAATAAAAAAAGAAGACTTGTGCAAGGCTATAAATGCTCAGTTATAAATCAGAGTAAGGTAGTCGGAAGGAAAACCCAGGATCACACTTGCGACGACTAAACACTATCGGCAGGAGTCGGTTTAACTTTGACAGATCAACAACATTCATTGCGTTATTTGCTTTGTTGAGCCGACAAATGGGAAGTTTAAATAAAACGACATTTATATTTTTCAAACCGTGTTTTTATTTCTCAAAATGTAACAATTCCTATACTGATATGGCACTGGTGACTGTGGTCCTTCTAAGTTTACATAATATGTAGGTAGGTATATTGTACTTTGAAAATACAAACAGATAATAGGGTATTTGACTGGATTATTATTATTTGTTTTTTCACAACCTAGAAAAATATTAAGCCACAGTAAAAAAATAAAAACATGTTTTAATATCACAACAAAAAATGCCGAAGTTTTATGAGACATCTGACGTCACAACACAGGAGCGCCATTCTATACAATGTTCGTTTTGCGTGACAAGGATAGAAGAATAACTTTAAATGAGTGTAACCTCTCTATTTTTACACCAATGTTATATTATTTTTTACAAATAGTATGTTTTTTTTTGTAACATCTTTAAAATAAGTATTAATTCATTTATATTTTCAAATACCCTATTCATTTAAAAGCCGTAAACATAAATGATTGCAACTGACACAAAAATATGCAAGTATCTTTTTCTTATTAACCAGTCAATTACCGTAATTACAGACACAATTAAAAAAACGATTGTGTCTATACCAAATGTGGTATCTCAGGGACTTAGAGGTTAACTTCTGATTGATTGTGATGTCATAATGGGCATGGTAGGTAGAACCCAACTTAATCTTTATGGCAGCTCTGAAGACGAGGCGTGTTGGTGTGACTGCAGAGGTGCCGGGTGTGGTCTTGCGCAACGAGTAACCCATCTCAGAACCGCCATAGATTTGGAGATATTAGATGTGCCACGGGCTAGGACGAACCTACTCAAATTTATACCTTTGTCAAGGGCCGCACGTTTTATAAATAATATGCCGTCAGAAAATCAGTTTGATAGCCTGCCGAAATTTGTATCAGAAGCACAAAGGTGCATTGAAGAAGGCATACAAATTTGAAATAATACTTTAATTTTTTATTTTTGTGTTAAATGTTATGTTTAAGTACTTAGGCATATTTTAAAATATATGTACAGATAGTTTAATTAGTGTGTATAACATCGTATTGGAATACTAAGTGTAAGATGTTGTACTAATTGGTGTGAATAAATAAATATTCTGTTTGTGCCCCCTTTTTTGTGGGTGGGACAACATCAAATGCCGTCTCCCGCTCTGGATGGAACGAGAGGGCGTCTCAGACATTTACTCTCTAAAACCCACCCGTGTTCCTTCAGTTACCATACCATGGCCAGCATAACTGCTGTCCGCTATAATAATACATTTCCATTAATACGGGGAGTCAGAAGGCCGAAACTCTGACAACCAGTCTTACCGAGGGTATCATATTGCCCAGCAACTGTGTTGTGGAGGTCAGATATATAATACTGGTTTTCAGCCGTCGGTTAGAGTGGAAGGAGAGACATAGTCGGGAAAAGGCTAGAGTTAGTTTTTTAATCCCGCAGAATATATTGACAAGTGTGATGTCAAACTTCTAAACTAAACAAGCAAACGCAAACAAATTCAAATGTCAGATTAGTACATGGGATTAAAAACCGAACTTTAGTTAAATGTATGATGATGGTAGTTTCATAAGTAACCTTATCGACAGTGGGATGTTGGTCTGTGATTCTAAGTTTTTACCGTAAAGTATCGCTAATGGTCTATCAGAAGTGGGAGTCAACTTTCGGAAGATTTGTGACTCTGTTAGTACTTTCAAAGTATAATAGTTTAATAATTAAAATCTATTGTCTACAAAGCACATGTTGTTGCGCTTATTGCGCAAAAATTTGTCTTTTTTTTCGAGGAAGACTAAAATTATCTGTTGATGTACCGTATAGTTTCTATCATTGTTTTCACATAGATTGTACAGTTTATAATATGTTACCGACCAAACTTAGGACTAGTTTCGCCTAGGCCAAACCAGTTCTACCTTTTCATAACTTTATCTCTTTTAACGCACTTACAGATAATCTTACTTTTCCTCAGTCACAATAAAATTTACTTAAATATATAATGACTAGAAATTACTAAACACTCTTTATAACATCAAACTTGTCACTTAAAACAAATCAATAATTCTATGGTGTACAGTTCCACACACTTTTCTGGCCCGGGGGCTTCCTAAAGACATCACTATTCGGATTCGGATGAACGGCCGACGCGTCTGCTAGCGCACGTTGTTTTGTTTCACTCTCTCGGTTTTTAATTGCTAATCCTAGTAAAAAGTGCATTACTATACCTCAAAGTTATACCAACACAAAGCTGAACTTAAGTGTTATTAAACAGTGCCAGTGAACTCGAAATATAACTGCAATTGCAGGAGTAACAACAGTTTTTAAATTGGTGCAAAACATAAACTTTGAACGGTTGGACCGGTACGGGTGAGTCACCGCGCGAGCGCCGAACTACAATATCACACTACATCTGTCTCAGTCACTCCACTGCAATACGGGCCGCAGCTGCACTGCTCACACACTCACTACGCGCCCATCTGACACACGCTCGTTTGCAAACCAAGTTTTTTTTGTATTATAAACTTGTAAACAAACGCACTATGAATACTCTGTGCGAAGCTTGTAAGCAGGACATTACGACGGATAGACTTATTAAATGCTCTAACTGCGAAGCTAACTATCACAAAATATGTGTTAATGCAACTTTCATCGATAGTCACAAGCAAATTGATATATGGGTTTGTCCTACTTGCCGGGCTAAGACACCTCGTACGGATAACAGCAACACTCCCGCTCGTCAAGCAACTACGAGCGCCGAGCTCGATGTCTCTAGCATAAATACCCTATCGCGCGGACACAAGCGCATGGCTGTTGGATCTCCCACCAAAGATGACCCCGACAACTCAGTTTCGTATGCTGAGCTTGTCTCTGAAATAAGGCTTATGCGCTCGGACATGGATGAAGTCAAATTGTCACTGAAATCATTGCTTGATGGTGTTAACAATTGCAATGCCCGTCTTGACAGCTATGAAGTAAGAATTAAATCGCTCGAACAAAGGAATTCGCAAGTGGTCATTTTGAGTGAAACAATTGACAACCTAAAGGATCAATTAAACCATCAAATGCAATCAACGATGCGTAATGAGATCGAGATTATGGGCATCGAGGAATCTCCTTCCGAAAACCTTCAACACATCGTACTGCTAACCTCGTCTAAGCTTGGTGTTCAGCTGTCTGTGGATGACATCGACTGGACAAGTCGGGCAGGCCTAAAGAAATCCCCTGCGTCTAATTCAACTACGAATTTACCTAGGCCAGTCATCGTTAGATTGCTGAGACGGGCTAAAAGAGATGAGCTACTAAAGGCTTCCAAAACCAGACGCAATCTGTCTTCCAAGGACATTGACATCCAAGGACCTGTCAGAAAGATCTTTGTCAACGAGCATCTAACGAAAGACAACCGCATCTTGTTTCGTGAAGCTCGCGCCCGTGCACAAAGCACGGGACACAAATACTGCTGGACTAACAACGGTCGTATACTTATCCGCAAGATTGAGGGGCAACCAGCTATTACTATCAAGAGTATCAAGGAACTCGATCTTTTTCTTGGAACGCAAATTGAATCAAGTGTTATACCGGATGCTTTACACTAAAATTGTTTTGCTTGCTTTATTGTTAATTATGTGCTCTTTTAACTTTACTGTTCATATTTTCATAATCTTATGTAAAATAACAGTTTATACATTCACACCACCTCAACACTATAAACTTCCACGTCAAAAACACCTTTTGTCAATGCACACTCAAATAATAACTCAGAACACACACACATGCCGTAGTACTCTTTACACCAAATTAAGAATCTCTCTTGGCTCCCATTACTCTATGCACTTCTCGCAAACACCTTCAAGCAAAATTGCGGCTTTAATCATTCCTCTGTCTGCACTTACTCCTAAAATTATTTTCGATAATGGATAAAACGGACCTGTTAAGTGAAATAGACGAGACGTTGAGCATATCTTGCCGCACTGTCGAGAAACTTGAGTTATGCGGGAACCTACTATCGGAACATAACTTAAGAATATTGACTTCAAATATCAGGAGCTTGCAAAAAAACTTTCTCAGCCTCCAAGCATCGCTTAGCCGTCTTGACTTTGAACCAGATGTTATTATCCTAACAGAATGCTGGTTAAATGATAATTCCGTTATTTTCCAATTGCCCGGATACAAAAGCTTCCATTCCACCAAAAAAAATTAACAAAAGTGGCGGGGTAACTATTTACGTTAGGAATTGCTGGACCGCGTCAGTCTCCGAACCAGAATTTGACGATGCCAATTGCCTGCAGGTCAAACTGCAGAATGAAATCACACTCCTTGGAATCTACCGATCACCTTCATTCACCAACATCGATCGCTTTCTAAACTCTTTGGACGATAACTTAGTGAAACTAAAGAACGAAGCATGTGTCATCGTGACGGGTGACATCAACATTGACCTACTAAATGACTCACCTAATGCTCTCCATGTGCCTTATCAATGCTTGATGGCTGAACATGGGCTATTGCCAGCTATCACTCACCCAACTCGAGATAAAGCTTGTTTGGATCATGGATACGTTAAACTAAAAGGCAGTACTGCTCAGGGAATCGTCTGTGAGGCCTCGGTGACGGATCACCACCTAGTGCTGCTCGGAATCAACAACTGTATTCCTACAACCAAACCCAAAAACAGATTCAAACTCAAAACTGACTACTCTATGGTAATTGATGAACTAAGCAGGGTCGACTGGGCCGATGTTACGTCCGCAACAAATATTAATGATGCAGTACTTCTATTTAATAAGACCCTGACTGACATAATGAAAAAACACACTATTAAAATTAAAATCAGTCGTTCTAAATTTAACTTAAAGCCCTGGATCACGCCGGGTCTTCTTAGATGCATCCGTCACCGAGACACGCTTCACGCTCAAACAAACCAGCAACCCAATAATGAAGCACTAAAAATTGTCTACTTGAGATACAGGAACTACTGCAACGACATTCTGCGACGACGAAAAACTGAACATGACAGACGAGAATTGGAAAAAAACAGCAAAGAACCAAAAAAGCTCTGGCGGACTATTAAAGAAATATGTCAAGTCCCCAAGCGAGCCAGCGACAACCAAGACTTGCTGAAAAATAATGGAAAGAACAACATATCCATTGACAAGTGCAACGAGTTTTTCGTCTCAGTTGGTCAAAACCTGGCAACCAACATCATAAATAGGCAACCGACAGCGAGGGTCGAACCATGCGTTGGTGTTGAAGGCAAAATCCCACCCAAAGACTCACTCTTCTTGCTTCCAACTGACAATCAAGAAATCAGTAATGTCATAGATGATCTCAAAGACGACAGTTCTCCAGGTCTCGATGAATTTCGGCCTCTGCTCCTTAAACACGTAAAGAAATACATTTTAGAACCCCTAAAATACATATGCAATCTGAGTATGGAAACAGGAGTCGTGCCTACTTGCTGGAAGACATCTGTTATCACACCCATTCACAAAAATGTCCTTGATAACTACAGGCCAATTTCGTTGCTCTGTGTAACCTCTAAAATCCTAGAAAAGCTTATAAACAAGCGCCTCGTCAGCTTTCTAGATAAAAACTCTCTACTCTCTGACCGACAGTTTGGCTTTCGGCGAGGAAAGTCTACTGAGCAGGCTGTGAGTCTACTGACTGATATTATCTCGTCAAATATCGACAAAGGCCAACGTACAGCTGGTGTCTTCCTAGATCTGGCCAAGGCCTTTGATACAGTCTCAATTCCCACACTACTAAAAAAACTCGAATCCTTCGGTGTCCGAGGCCTGTCCTTAGAATGGTTCAGGAGCTACTTGTCTGGTCGACATCAGCTTGTTAAAATTGGGGATAGTGTTAGCGGGAGTCTTCCGGTCTCCTTCGGGGTGCCACAGGGAAGTATTTTGGGTCCCACCCTCTTCATTATGTACATGAACGACATTCTGAGTCTTAATATTGATCACTCGGAAGTAATTTGCTACGCTGATGATACAGCTGTTATTTTTCATGGATCTACTTGGAAAGAGACTCTTGAAACAGCTGAAAAAGGGATGAGCATCATTTCAACTTGGCTGGAACATAATCTATTAACATTAAACTTAAAAAAAACTAACTTCTTGACATTTCACGTCACTCGATCTAGTAGACCAAATATAAACTCCTTAAAAATACATAACAACAAATGCCATGTCCTAACAACAGTACCCGTTTGCGCTCCTGACTGCAACTGTAATGCCATTGACAGAGTAGAAAATACAAAATACCTAGGTGTCATAATTGATCAGAACCTGTCCTTCAAAGCACAAATTCATGCACTCTCAAAAAAGACTCGGAAATTCATTTACGTTGCGAAACTCCTAAGAGCCAGTGCGCCCAAAAAGATACGTATTCAGGCCTACATCTGCCTATGCCAATCTGCTCTGCAATACTGTGTTAGTGTCTGGGGCAGCGCCGCCAAGACCTACATGCTTGAACTGGAACGGGCCCAGCGGGCCGTTCTCAAGGTACTTCTGGGAAGGCCTCGGCGTTTTTCTACGGACGAACTGTATAAGGAATCTGGAGTTTTACGCGTACGACAACTGTTCATCCTAGGGGCACTTACCAACCTGTTAAAACTCAACATTTATCGGTCTAGCTGCAGTAAGAAGGGTAGGAAAATAGCTGAAAGAATCCCACTTCCAAAAACAAAAACCCTCTTCGCGGCCCGGCTTTCGTCGTCTTTACCCATTCGGGTGTTCAATGCTATAAGCAAAAATTTTACCATTCCGAAAAACTACACTGAGGCCAAAACTAAACTTAAACCTTGGTTGCTGAGCCGGACATATGACGAAACTGAGAATCTACTTTGTATCTTACGCTAATTCTCACAACACTCTCACAAATACACACACATCACACACATTTCACTCACCTAACTGTTTTTCTTGTATTGCCTATTCTGTGTAATCTCTTTTCACTCAGGCTTTTATTTAATTTAATTTATTTTTTCTTTAATTTAATTTTTTTTTTTTTTTTATGTTTATGAGTTGAATTTAATTTTTATTTAATTTTATTTTATTATGAATGTTACTATGAAATATCAATTACCATCTTGCGCTAGCAGAACTTCTAAATCATTAACTCGGTGTATTGTTTGGGTCACCAAGATACAGGCTGTGCCTAGTTTGGGACCCGCTGTTAAATCTAATTTAAGTCTTCTGCTGCTTATAATATTATATCGCATGCCACTCTTACGTCTGTAAACTATGTGAAAGTTTAATAAATGAATTTGAATTTGAATGAATTTGAATTTGACTATGAAAAGTGACAAGAAGGTATGAAGAAAGTGGCATTCTATAGGAGAGAACGATGGCAAAAATGTATTGGAGAGGTACAAGGATCTTTTAGTCGTTGGCAGAATAGTTAGGAATGAGCAGATGCCAAAAAAAAAATTGGATATTTTGCCACGTGGCCAAAATCGGAACTAACGCCACTATATTTTCTGTCAAAAAGAAAATGTTTACTTGTGGCAAACAAGAGCAAAGAAAGACCAAAAATACGCGGCTCCAGGTCTTCTCGGAAGCTTATGGTCTGTCAAGGCTATCACCGGGCCAAACAGGCTAGTGGAACTGTATCGCAAATCTAAACATGGTCGGTTTTGCTAATACAATACTGATATTCTAATTGACTATTGCGTGTAAAACGTGTTATTTATAAAATTATATGCTTTTTATATTATTGGCACTCTTATATAGAGGTATATACTTGCTATATATTAGAAGGAGCTATTAAAATGAAGTGTACATCGTTGATTTTACTTATTTGATATCACATGGCTTCTCATATCGATCTTCATGATTTTTGCCTGTCATCTTTTCTTTAGTTATTAATTTCGTATGCCAATTTGTAGTTTTTCAAAATAGAAAACTTACTTCTTTTTCATTTAAATAACAGTTTGGGTCAATAATTTAGGAGCCTGGCGAGTGTTCAAAACCTGCTCGTTACAGCATAAGATTAAGGTGTTTTTTTTTTTGACGCGCTGGGCTGCGGTCTTCACGATTCTCGATGTTAAGCTCAATGCCGAGAGTTGAAAAATCAGTTCGCTAAAACAAACTACCCGTGCTCATCTCGGTCAAGAAGTGGAGTCCCTCTAGATAGAGGCACTCCACTTTTTCAGAGGTCTGTGCAACTTGTGTAGAAGACCTCGTAATTGCTTTCATCACCCTACGATTGTATGTCATTTTCGCTTTATAAAACAACAAGGTTCAACACTTAAAATTTTTCATCCTTAATGAAGTTTCAATGTACTGGGATTTGTTGTCAAAACTATACATGAAAATAAATATACTTGGCATTCATTTTACCATAGACGTCAATATCAAATAAATAAGATCAGCACTTAGAAGCTAGAGTGCAAGAATATAAGGCTGTGTTAGGAAAATACTGTGATCGTTTCTAGTAGTTCACGCTCACTCATCGTTACATTAAAAAACAGGAATACATGTTACTTGTACTAAAGTATGCCAATACTTTGCACAAAAATATGCAAGTAACTTGCACAAAAATATGTCTGTAACTAGCACAAAATTATGCAAGTAACTTGCACAAAAATGCCAGTCACTTTCACAAAATTCTGCACATATCTTGAACTAAAATATGTCAGTAACTAGCACAAAATTATGTAAGTAACTTGCACAAAAATGCCACTAACTTTCACAAAATTATGCAAATAAGTTAAGTAACTCGCACAAAACTATGCAAGTAACTTGCACAAAAGTTTTTCAGTAAATTTTACAAAATTATGTAAGTAAATTGCACAATACGAGTATTATACAACTTAATTGCATAATTTTGTGCAATTTACTTGTATAATACTCGTATTGTGCAATTTACTTACATAATTTTGTAAAATTTACTGAAAAACTTTTGTACATGCTTAACGAAGAAACAAAATATCACCCGCTGCCCGTCTTTAGCGGTCACATAAAAAACAGTTTATGGGTATTCCTCTTTTCTTTTTTAATCTAAGAACAAAACCCGATGATTTAAAGTGTCCCCGGAGAAAAAACCAAGCGTACAACTACCCTCAAATGTGAAGAATATTAAATGCCGTGAAGTTGTTAGCCCAGGTATATTCAATCCATATCTCTATGTTACAAACAAACCCCAATACTTATTAAGTCTTAACAAGAGTTGCACTCAGTCATTGAGTGTCATTAAGAAATGACACTTAATTTTTTTAATTATTTTTATTTTGCTGACGACGAATAAGGATTTGTAAAATTGTGTGGAGCCCTAGCGCTGTGGCCTTAGAACGTTTAAATTTCGCAGGGTATTCTAGAGGCTTTGGCCTTTTTATAACAAATAATTGAACACTCTTAAGGCCAAAACGTTATGGCCTTGAGAGTGTTTTAATTTGTCATGGTACCGTAGCGCTTCCACAAAAACGAAAAGATTAAGTATACCTGTCTTAACTCATTGCCTACAAGCACCAGGAAAATGTTTTAGATTTAATTAAAAGTAGAAGAAACGTAATCTAAAATCTTATTATTATAGAACAGGAAGGCGCCACTAACGTTTCTGACCCGGTGGCATTAATTGGAACTAACGAAATCACAGATAAAAGTGTAGCGTGTGTCTAGTAAAGGCTCTTTGAATGTTAGCGTTTGATGCAAGACTGCAGCGACGCTGCACGATGCGATTGCAGTATGGCACCGGTTGTGCAGTCGCCTGAAGGCAGGACGGCATCGCACTGCACTCGTAACAGCTTGAATGGAAACAAGGAACTGTCCGTGCTCAGCACGACTCGTCGAGTCTTTAGGCTCTACTTTCTAAGCACGAAATCCATAATATCGGCCAAAATTACTGAGGTTTTCTACTCCATAAAACCTTTGGACATAAAATTAGTTTAGTGCCCGAAGTACGAATGAACGACAACACGATTTGACAGTTGTCCTTATTCCCGATGAGTTTTAGCCGTCCGAAAAACTTTATTAATCGGGAGTGCATACTAAAGTATCGAACTATTTTCGGACGGGCCCGTATCATGTTGACGGACTTAGAGAGTAGGCCCCTTGAGCAATGGATTAACTTCTTGTAGCCAACTTGCATTAAAAGCTTAATTTGAAAGAGCCCATACGATCTGTAATTTTTTGTACACTAACGGCGCCACTGTCGCCGGGCCAGATGGGCTCGTGGGACTTATGACCACAGACTACGGAAACACCTCGGTGGCCGCTACTAAAGGCGGCATTGTCAAAACTTTTAACAAAACCTAGCTTTCACCGTTTACTCGCTCTACGACACTAATGACGTATACAAAATGAGGGCTGCAGGCAGACCGTGAAGTAGCTCAACGGACTTTCTGTTGCCATGCATTTTAATAGGCCGTCTTTGGATGCTGCCAGCGCGATGAATCCGTGTTCTGTGCTCATGACCAAATAATACATGTCAGCGTTTATTTGCAAACCCGTTTATATTACAGAAATAAAATGTAGCCCCAACGTGATAACGTAGTCGGGAAATGAAATAAAACGTTTACACACTAAACCGTTATGCCGTCTTACAGCGATCGCAGACGGCATACAATTGGTGGCCAATTTTTCGTAGGAGTTTAATGTAACAGTAGAGATCAAATGTATCAACGTACACATCCTACAAAATGTAGGGCCATAGAAAAAAAACCGATCGTAGGACTTATAAAATGTATACCGTGTGCGAGTGCGCTTAACACAACATGCTTGTATGTGAAAATTGATTTTTTTGTTGGCAAGAGCGTGTAGATAGGCCATTATGATATTTTTGACACCTAAATACTTCGATCAATAATAGCACTAGATATCGGGTCGGCGCAAAAAATACGTCTCGGTAAATATAAGCGCACTTGAGACTTGAGCTCTTATTTTGTTTAGTTGGCTTGAAACACAGCCAATGTAAACACGTCTCACAATGCCGCAGTGTGTATTTAAAAGTTGCAAAAATAATCCCCGAAAAAGCAATATAGCGGCCGGAATATCTTACTTTCAGTAAGTACATGAAGAATAAGTTATATTTTAATCTTTAAACTAGCAAATAATACGTTTTGAACAAAATTACCGATTTTAAACCACCACTACAAATGTTTGGCCAAGGCTCACCAACATACGCACAAACTTTTGTTCAACAGGACAGTAAATGCATGGAGTAGATTTGTATTGTAATACTTTAAAAAAAATTGTAACCAGATCTTCAAAACTGGTTGGTTAAAAATTCTTTGATGCTACTTTTGTGTCTGTTTGTTGGACTCTCATTAGATACTCAGCTTTCCTTTTTTATTTTAGCTTTCCTAGCAATCCATTTACGTGTGCAGAATGGATCTCGATTGTCGCCAGAGAAAGAAGAGATGACTTTTATAAGCCAGCTAAGAATTCGGTTATATGTTCGGATCACTTTGATAAATCGGATATATCCGGAAATACTAACTGACGTCGACTGATTAAAACAGCAGTTCCTAAATTACAGGTACATTAATTAATGACTATGGCGCCTTGGCTATGACTACTCTAATGTAAACGCACAAAGTAGCCTATGTGTTAATCCAGGGTGTAAGCTATCTCCGTTTGAGCGTGAAGAAGTAACAAACATACAAACACACACACACCTTCACAAACTTTCACCTTTATAATACTAGTGTGATAACTTCTAAATCGCGTACATAAGTAGACGCACTCATTTCTATATACGGGTTGATTACAATGAGCCAACCCTCAGACGATTCATAGCAATGTCTTGATAAAATATCTATTGTACTAATTTAGTCCTACTACTTTTTTAAATCGGTCAAAAATATTTGCTACCATTTATAAAACGAACCTTAGCCTAAAAAAAAATACTTATTATTATTCTGCTACTCTAAATCTTACTGTGTTCTGAGCATTGAAATGTAGTACCAAGAACTACGTCTAGTTTCAAAATAGAATAAGCACTAAATTGTCAACAAAATGTTTTTAACCTTATTGCTTGTGTTTTAAGTTTAATTTTAGAATAAATATTTTTGTACTTATTATAAAAATGATTATTTATTTTCAAGCGACATTTAAAATTTATTGCTTTTACCTTTATCCTATGACAGAAGGACTTAAATATAAATATTTTGCAATCGTAATTAAACTTTATGCTTGAGTATTAAGGTTTATAATGAACTGGAGTTGTTAATCATATAAAACTTTTTTCTATATTTCGTAGTAAGAAATGTAAATGCCTATGTGTGTGTAAACGTGGCCACTTTAGCGACGTATTTTTGTTCCTAATCCTGTATCTAGTGCTATTATTGATCGAAGCCTAAATATTATACCTAAGTAAAAGCACTGTTGGATTGTTAAAGCTCAGCTAAGCACCGAGGGTTGACAATTGTACAGTGGATTATTATTTTGGGTATTAGAAATTGCCTAGAGTTAATGAAACCTGGCTTTGTCAGACTGAGTCACGTAATGGCCTTTACACGTTTCAGCAAAATATCATGACGGGAGTATTGTCAAACGCTGAAAGTATTCTCCGGTCAAACAAGAGAACTAACCTAAACAACCAATTTTGATACTAGCAACACTATCAGACATGTTTGTTTTTGACAGAGTTGCCAGGCTTCCGCCGTCTGAAGTTGCCCATAGTGCGTAGTATTTGTGTATTTTCATCATCTATATCCCTGTCCATGCCTGATGTCCCGGGAATTTGTCCAAAGAGTTTTAATTTGCTTGGTAGGTATATTAAGCCTAAGAGGGTGAGAACTGTAAAAGAAAGTTTACGTTATGGGTGCGGTTCCTCAGAAGCAAAGACGAGCGAAGTCGTGTAGGAATCGACCATTAACATTGGTTGAGATTCTCTCGTCTGTGAAAAGTCCTGCACGTCTCAGCTCCGTCTTTGCTTGCTCACTCCCTAAGATACACTAGAGCAAGGACTCAAAATTTTGATACAATAAACATGAAAATATCATTAACATTCAGCTGTAAAAGGTGCACTGCTGGACAGAAGCCTTCATTGCGAGCATCAAAAACCAGTATTACGGTTTCCGCATTTAGAAGATTCCTGCGACTCTTATCAGAGGCCCAATTAATAACACCGACAGGTGAAAGCCGACAATCCTGCAACTTCTAAGAGTACTTTCCATGCTTTCATATTTTCCTGTCGTGAAAATATGAAAATTTAAGTCATTATTTGACAATTATGTCACTTTGACAGATGTTTTAAATAGGGCCACCTAATGCCGAGTTTTTTTTTTAAACGGTGTAGATATTGTTGCTATAGAAAAAATAAGATAAAACAACGAATTCTGAAAACAAAAACAAAGTAAAAAATGAGTCAAAAGAAACTTACTATTCAAGACGCAGGGGAAAACCACGTAGAAATTGAGATCCGTCGAGTGAAAGTAGAATGCTTCGGAGAAATACAATATAATAGTAAGAGATAAAGACCAGTATCCCAATGACACAACCCTGTAAATAAAAAAATATATATATCAGTTGAATAATAGGTCTTTACCTATGAAAATGCCGTTTTGTATGAAAAAAATTAAACGAATTTTTATCATGTATTTTTTATTTGTATTAATCGAAATAATCACCCATGCAATCAATGCATCTTTGCCAACGCAGTGGCAGTTTATTGATGCCCTTCTTAAAAAAATCAGCTGGACGGGAGGCAACAAATTCTTCAAAGGCATTTTGTACTGCCTCTCGGGTATTGAATTTTTTTCCCGCCAAGAAGTTATCCAAATACTGGAAAAAGTAGTAGTCTGTAGGCGCAAGGTCTGGTGAGTAGGGCGGATGACGGAGAGCTTCCAACCCCAGTTCTTGCAACTTGGAGACCGTCTGCTGTGCAGTATGAGGTCGCGCGTTGTCGTGCAGGAGCAGCGGAGACGAGCGATAGACCAATGCTGGTTGGAGATGTGCCAGCTTCTCCATCATTGAGTTCAGTTCTTCACAGTACACATCTGCAGTAATGCTCACCCCGTTTGGTAAGAAACTGTGATGAATCACACCGGCGCTAGACCACCAAACAGTGACCATCACTTTTCTAGGGGTAAGTTTTCGTTTAGGGCATTGTTTAGGTGCTGAACCAGGATCCAACCAACTTGCTGAGCGCTTGCGGTTATCAAACAGAATCCATGTTTCATCGCAGGTAACAATGCGGTTCAAAATTCCTTCATTTGCGTGTCTGTTGAGCAGTGCAAGGCACGTCTCGACGCCTACTTCGCGCTGGCGATCATTGAGTTCGTGGGGCACCCATTTGTCAAGCTTTTTTACCTTGCCAATTTGACGCAAATGAACCAATATTGTTTTAACGCTAACGTCAAAAGCTGCTGCTAATTCAGCCGTAGATTGTATATCATCAGCTTCCACAATCGCCTTTAATTCGTCATTGTCGACCAAAGTCTTCGGACGACCGCGAGGTTCATTTTTCAGGTCGAAATTTCCAGAACGGAAGCGAGCAAACCAATAACAGGTGGTGCGTTGGTTTGTAGTGTTAGCTCCGTAAACGTCGTTGATGTTGCGTGCCGCTTGTGCCGCGTTGCTGCCACGACGGTACTCATATTCCATAATTACTCGAATTTTTAACGTATCCATGATGACGAAAAAGATTGAAATGCGATGAAAATGTAACACTAATCAATAAAAAAATGACTACTTTTGGAAAAAGAATTCCATGTTTTTAAAATAAAATTAATTTGAAATTAGAATTCTTAGACAAACAAAAATTATTTTGATTTGAAATGGCCAGTACTGCAGAACGGCAATTTCATAGGTAAAGACCTAATAATTTGAAAATGCGCAGAAGGGTCTGTGGCGTGCCAGGGTTGCGAATTTGTTCGAAAGAGTAACCAGAGGCAAATTAAGGAACATGGGTGGGTTTTAGTCAGTTACGCCCAGAGCGGGAGCCGCCATTTGATGATTTCCCGCTCAAAAAAAAGAAGAGGCTATGAACTAGCCTGTAGCCATCTAGACACGCGGTAGCGTGTTCAAGCCAAATTCAAGTAACAGAACTGGCGAGCAGCACCGTGTGTAGTATTACACGGACCATTTGGAGCCACTTTTGACCCCCTCATAACTCAAAAACTGTTTCACATAAACGTGTCAAATTTGGCTCATATAGTGAGACTTGCGAGATACATATGTGCTCCAAATTTCATAAACACATCTCAAACGGTTATTTAGATATTAACGTCCAAAAATCGTCATTTTTATCACTGACTGACCCATAGATATCCAGAGATATGCCTTCATTGCGGAATAGTAAGGAGTCCTAGTGACGCCGCTTATCTTCCACCCAAAAAATTACAACATTAACAAATAGTGTACCGACGACACACACTTAAAATTTGAACACGCACACCAAGAAGAAAGCAGCTTCACTAAATCAATTTCTAATAGCACAAATACATAGAATGGGCGGGGCATTCACTTGTAAACACTTGCTATTTGCGAACATCCAATGCACACGCATGCAATTAGGGAGTCGAAAGCGATGGTCGATTATTTTTATCGATATTTAATTTTAGTACATTCTTGTATTATAATAACTTCGTTTAATTTTCTTTAAATAATTTCTTTTTTTTATATACCTATCCGAAAATATAGTTAACTTTTACTAAAATAAAATGGAAATGTTTTTAAAATTTTGTATTATAGGTAAAAGGGAACGCTCTCTGTTACATATCGATACCTCCTAAGTATACTGAGTCAACTAACAAATTTTTATATAAACGTACATGATAAATCGTGGTCTTAACGTTTGTGTTAAAAAATTTTTTAAAAAAGTACAATAATTACCGAGATAATTTCATGTATACTAAATCAATTTCAACATCAGTTAAAATCGTACATTGTAAACTGATCTAAATAACATCGTACCAGTGTACGCGGGGCGTGAGGGGGGACGCATCGATACAAGTTTATTGCGGCTCAATTACTTCTTTACAATTTACTTCTTTAGTAGGTCAATAAAAATAATAAGAACTAAAAATGGTAACTTACGTTAAACAATAATAAAAATTATAGAAATTAATAACGTAACAGTCTAGGCATTTCTAATGCTCAAAAAATAGTTATAAGGTTTAATAAATTAGAAATCAGTCAGAATCGCTGTCGTTAGATCCATTAGCATTAGTTGAAATCAATTAATTTATTAAAACATAAATGAAATTCCTATTTTTCGCTATAATAAAGTACGAATTTCTTTTTAACATAGTAGCTTTATTAAAAGCTACAAGTAAAAACAATTCAACATTTAACAAATTATCAATGTTCCATCAAAATAAAAAACTAAAATAGGTACTTCTCTAGTACGTCAATAAAAATAATAAGAACTAAAAATGGTAACTTACGTTAAACAATATTAATAAAAATAATAGAAATTAATAACACAACAGTCTAGGCATTTCTAATACTTAAAAAATATAAGGTTTAACAAATTAGAGATTAGTCAGAATCGCTATCGTTAGCTGCATTAGAGTTCGTTGAAATCAAATTATTAAAAAATAAATGATACTCCCTAGGAATAATGGGTAATGGTGTCAAAGATTACCGGTTCTGGTCAGATAACTGTGGAAGCCAAAATAGAAACAGAATTGTATTCTTAATGTATATGTTAGCTAGTTCAAAGTTTGTTATAGATATTAGTCATCGCTTTCTTGTAGTGGGTCACACTCAAAATGAACGCGACCGCGACAGTATGCACGCTTTAATTGAAAGACAGACGAAAGATAAGATGCTTTATACGCCTGATCAATGGTATACAGCTTTTAGATTTGCCAAATCCGATGAAAAGCCATACAAAGTTACTGAAGTGTCTCAGGATTTAATTAAAGACTTTAAATCAAAGCTGAAACTTATAAACAACTGGACAACTACCAACGATAGATCAAAAATGAATTGGAATAAAGTAACGGAAGTACTAGTAAAGCGGAATATCCATTTAGGCTGTTTTATAAAACAACTTACCAAGATGATGCTTACAAGTGGATAGATTGTGTAACCCTAAAGCTACACGAAATCGAAGAGATTTAAATATTGACATAGATCATATTTCTTTAGCTTATCAGACACCCATTCCTGTTGACCAAAATAAGCACAAAGACTTGATGAATCTTTGTAAGACACTGGTAATTCCTAAGGAGTATCATTTATTTTTTAATAATTTGATTTCAACGAACTCTAATGCAGCTAACGACAGCGATTCTGACTGATCTCTAATTTGTTAAACCTTATATTTTTTGAGCATTAGAAATGCCTAGACTGTTTGTTATTAATTTCTATTATTTTTATTAATATTGTTTAACGTAAGTTACCATTTTTAGTTCTTATTATTTTTATTGACGTACTAGAGAAGTACCTGTTTTAGTTTTTTTATTTTGATTGATTGTTTATTGTTTTTTTATGAAACTTTGATGATGGAACATTGATAATTTGTTAAATGTTGATTTGTTTTTACTTGTAGCTTTTAGTAAAGCTATTAAGTTAAAAAGATATTCCTACTTAATTATGGCGAAAAATACATTGTGATTCTTCAAAATGAGTTGTTTTTGGTTTATGATTCTTGTTCTTCTTCCTAGCTTTTATTAATCCCACATATCGAAAGGTATTACAAAAAAAAATACTAATAGAAAACCTAGGTTAATTACATTGGTCCAGTATACGTTGAGGTTTCAAATGTTAACATTGCTAAGTACTTTCCCTAGTATAATGAGTCAAGTGATATAATTTCAACATTTTATTATTAAGTGAGACAGAAAACCCCGAAAACAAACAAAAGTAAAATTATATTAATAAAATGACTATCATATTTCATGTGATTTTGGTGTAAGCGATGGATTTTGATGGACAACGTACATGAATATAACTGGTAGTTATATCATTTCACTATTGAGTCCCGCCGGCGTATACCCAGTCATGTACATAAAATGTCATTTAAAAACAAAATTCAGCAAAATCATTTTATACCAAAGGAAGAGATTACAATTTTTATTAAAAAAACATTTACTTTATTTCGAATTAATTTGATTTCATCAAAATATAAACGATTTGCCTTCAAATCACTCTCCTATAAAATAACTATAATGTCAGTTGACTCATTATACTTATGAGGTATCGATATCATCCTACTTCCTACTAATATTATAAATGCGAAAGTTTGTATGTATGGATGTATGTATGTGTGGATGTTTGTTACTCTTTCACGCAAAAACTACTGAACGGATTTGGATGAAATTTGGAACACAATTAGTTTATAACCTGGATTAACACATAAGCTACTTTTTATTCCGGTAGTACGTTCCCACGGGATACTTTCCGACCTCCACGCGGGCGAAGCCGCTGGAAAAAGCTAGTGCTGTATAAATAAATAATATATTACTTAATCTTAAAAAGAAATGCTTACCTACATTCAGGTTAGGAAAATTAATTTGCTATTATATTATACTATGGGTATTACTATAATTATAAATTATTATTACTAAGAATATTTTAATATAATACGTTACGTTAGAAATGGGCTCAGTTCGTTACTACGTCTGAGGCCGGATTGGAGCCGAGAGCGTAATAATACAATGTTCACGCAAGTTATACGACATTTTTTAACACATTTGTATAGAAATAAAATAAAATGTGAAACACTTAGTATTATAGACAAAGATTTGACAAAATAGCAACGGACCGCGAATTTTCTAATTTCAACTTCGAACCTTAACTGCTCGGACTTATGATTGACTAAGATGGGCTTGCGATTTAGTGATCAATACAATTGTATTGCGCAGAATTTTTATTTTCAACAATATTTAACCATCGCAATCTTCAATATTAGTCTTACTCGGTCAATAATATTTCGCAATATTATTAATAGTCTATGGCCCACCTTACGAAACCGCCAAATAGCAGATAAAAAAAAAAAAATATTTTTGCATATCGAAAACAAATTATTGTATTTTTTTTTTATCAAATGTAAATTATTGGATGACATATAATATTTATTTATCATATTACTTATCATATTGTACCTACTTTAAATTAAAAACTGTTAATTTGTGAAAATCTTTAGGCATAATATGCATCATCATCATTTCAGCCGAAAGACGTCCACTGCTGGAAATAGGCCTCCCCCAAGCACCGCCACTTCGACCTGTTCTGTGCCTCCCGCATCCAACGCATTCCTGCGGCCTTCACCAGGTCATCGGTCCATCTTGTGGGAGGCTTTCCAACTCTACGTCTTCCAGTACGGGGTCGCCACTCCAGAACCTTCCGACCCCATCGGCCATCTGTTCTGCGAGCAATGTGCCCTGCCCACTGCCACTTAAGTTTGTCAATTCTTCGGGCTATGTCGGTAACCTTGGTTTTCCTACGGATCTCATCATTTCTGATTCGATCACGTAGGGAAACTCCCAGCATAGCCCTCTGCATTGCTCTTTGGGTGACTTTGAGCCTTCTTATGAGGCCCATTGTGAGCGACCACGTCTCAGTACCATATGTCATCACTGGCAACACACACTGGTCAAAGACTTTTGTCTTGAGACACTGCGGTAATTGGGACGAGAATATACCGCGTAGCTTCCCGAACGCTGCCCAGCCGAGTCGGATTCGACGATTGACCTCTTTCTCGAAGTTGGACCTACCTAACTGGGCAGTCTGTCCTAGGTACACATATTCGTCCACAACTTCGAGTGTAGCGCTTCCGATCTTCATTGGAGTGGGTATCACATGAGCATTGGACATGGCCTTTGTCCTGTCCATGTTCATCCTAAGACCCACTCTTTCGGAAGCATTACTGAGGTCATCGAGCATTGTACTGAGGTCCTCCATAGTCTCAGCCATGACTAGTATATCGTCGCCAAATCGAAGGTGAGTGATGTACTCGCCATATGTTGATGCCAGCCCCTTTCCAGTCCAGAACCTTGAAGACATCCTCCAGTGCAGCGGTGAACAGTTTCGGAGAGATGCCGTCTCCCTGTCTCACCCCTCGCTGCAGGAGGATAGGTTTCGAGGCTCTGTCCTGGAGCCGGACTGACATAGTGGCGTTTTCATACAAACACTTCAGCACCTCGATGTACCGATAGTCAATCTGGCACCGTTGGAGAGACTGCAGTACAGCCCAGGTTTCGATCGAATCGAAGGCTTTTTCGTAGTCCACAAACGCTAAGCAGATAGGCAGGTTATACTCTTCGGTCTTCTGTATAACCTGCCGCAGCGTATGTATGTGGTCCACGGTGCTAAAGCCTTTACGGAATCCGGCTTGTTCGGGAGGCTGGAAGTCGTCAAACCTGCGCGCGAGACGGTTCGTGATGACCCTTGAAAACAGCTTATAGACATGGCTCAGAAGTGAGATGGGCCTATAATTCTTAAGTAGGGTATTGTCACCCTTTTTAAAGAAAAGTACCACCACACCTCTGTTCCATGCCTGTGGCGTATTGCCCTCGAGTATGACGGAATCAAATAGCTTCTGAAGGGCCTTTTGAACGGGTTTTCCGCCGGCCTTCAGAAGCTCGGCCGTAATTCCGTCATCACCCGGCGCCTTGTTATATTTAAGCTGCTTCAGAGCCATCCTAATCTCGTACAAGCTGACGTCCGGGATATCTTCAGTGTAGTGTCGAGTCAATCAAGCTCTCGGGTCGTTAGCCAGATTCATAACGGGGTTTCTGGTGGACGTGTATAACTGTCCATAAAACTTCTCGATCTCTCTTAACAGCTCAGGTTTGGCGGACACGACTCTGCCGTCGTCGGTCTTCAGTTTGGCAAGCTGACTCTGCCCAATAGACAGATCTCTTACAAATACTTTGGAGCTCTTATTCCGCTCTATCGCGTCTCTAATACGTTCCGTATTAAAGAGGCGAAGGTCGCGTTTCAAGGACTTAGAGATCCATCTATTTAGCTGCCGGTACTCGAGTGCAGCTTCTGAAGACTGCAGAATCATTTCGCGCCTCTGTTCCATGAGCTGTAATGTTGGATCTGAGAGTTTCTTTTTGCTATTAGTACGGCGGGTCTTGAAGAACTGAGACCCGACCGTATGGACAGTTTCCACAAACCCATCGTTATAATCGTCCACGGAGCTCCCTAGGCACTCAAAACGATTCTGGAGTTCGAGCTGAAAGCTCTCGGGGTTCTGAAGTTGGATCGGTGCTGGACGGAGCGTTGACTTCATCAGCCGAGATCTTTCCAGCTTGATATTGATATTCAATGTGCCTCTTACCATGCGGTGATCACTTCCGGTTTTCACCGCGTTGATCACTGAGACATCATTGAATATTTGCTTCTTCGTCGACATAATGAAGTCAATCTCATTTTTAGTTGCACCGTCTGGACTCTGCCAGGTCCACTTCCTGTGCTCGCGTTTTCTGAAGAAGGAATTCATCATAAAGAGGCCTTCCTTCTCCATATAACTAGCCAGTAGGTGACCCCAGTGATTCCGACGTCCAACTCCAAATTGCTCCACTCGCAGCTCATCATCGCTTCGCTTGCCCAGTTTCGCGTTGAAGTCCCCCATGACAACGGTGAAGTGAGATTTGGTACCATGCATGGCTCTGGAAATATCCTCATACATGGTCTCCACCTCATCGTCGGGGTGTGTCGAGGTCGGGGCGTACACCTGTATAACCTTCAGCGAATACCTTGCGGATATTCTGAGTATAAGGAACGCCACCCTGGTCGACACACTCTCGATCTTCACAACGTTGCGCACAAGGGACTTATGGACGATAAACCCGACACCACCTTGGGACTGCTGGTCGCCCTCTCGGAAATAGAGCAGGTTTCCGGAGTTTAGGATTATCAAGTCCTCCCCCTGTCTTCGGACTTCAGATAACCCTACTATGCCCCATCGTAACCTGCTCAATTCTTCCTCAAGTTCAGCGATCTTCTCGTCGGTCCGGAGTGTGCGCGTGTTGTAGGTTGCCAGGTCCAGTTTTCGGTGATTGTGGTAGCCGGATCTCTTCCGGGGATTGTTAGCACCCCTTGCCTCACTGTGGCCTTGACCGCTACCATAGTCAAGGGTAGGTGGGCCGCCGGGCACTAGGGGCCGTTTTTTATTTGTGCTTGTCATTAATTGGGGGGGGGGGGGGTTGCCATAATCGCCACGCTTGGCAGGCGGGTTGGCGATCGCAGTATGGTTTTGATAAAATGCATAGAGAAAGCTGCTGCCCATTCTCTAGTTAGTCCCTTAGTCGCCTCTTACGACATCCACGGAAGGAAATGGGGTGATGCTATTCTTTACGTCCGGCACCACACGAGACAAATACAGGCATAATATTACTTTAAGTAAAAACACTTCACGAGTAACTGTATTGGAATTATAATGTCTTAATTTGGTTCAAACAACATTAAATTAATAAGTAATTTAACTCTTTTACTATACAAGTAATACGAGGATATCCATTGAGTTCTGTAAAAAAATAATCAACTGCAATAATACGCATATCGATAAAATCAGCCACACGCAAAGGATTGCACCTCTCTAAATCGAAAACTTTCGTTTCGTTCGGGAAGATTCGGGCTAGTCCGGATTAGTTCGTGTCGCTCCGCACGTAAGTTAGAAAATCATTTCAAAATTGATTTAAAATATAAAACAATGACTTAATTGTTTACTAACCGGTGGTAGGACAGGCCATTTGTCTTCAGGTTGATGGTATTTGGCCTATTTTTACAAAAAATTACTGCACAACTCGGCATTTCGGTTTTTTACGCATCAATAGTGCACTGTACGCAATTGCAAAGCGACTGAATGATGCGTACAGCCGCCGATCGAATATACTACCAATTTAATAGTATCGAGGCGGCACGTGCCACGCCCCCAAGGCATATCCCTCGATATCCGTGGACTGACCTATAGATCAAAACTCTAACCCAGTTCCAGATGATCTAGAAAGTTCAAAGGCATGCACATAGGTAATTAAGTGAATACCAAGGAATAAATCAGAAACTGGTCAATTTTTGTCTTTTTATAATAATTTTTTACTTAATTGATTCTATTAGGAACACTTATTACAAAAACCATTTGGTATTAATTTTGTTACTTATAAATAAGTACCTACTAATAATTTATGAACAAAAAGTAATGATATCCCATCAAAAACATAAATGTGAAATGAGAGCCAAGTTCAATATTTGCCTTGGTTGTTGACTTCAACGACAAAAGAAGTGAGATCTAAATGGGTGCCAAGTGCAATGGTCAGTCCTGAAACTTATTTGTAACTACATAAAATATCATTTCTTCTTATAACTTAGGACAATATATTGTAGCCTAAGGTCTGACTTGGCTAGTTCTCATATACGAATTATTATGTTCGATGGCTAGTTTCTACCAGCAAGCCAAATTTTCGGAATAATAAAATAAGAACCGACAAGTAACAGGTTTCAAAATCAAAATCTAAAGTCATTTATTCAAACTAGGCTGAGAGACAGCACTTTTTGAACGTCAAAGTTACACAAGACAGTCCCCCCAAAACGCCCGCCCTTCGACACTTCCTAGTGCTTTAGCTGGGAAGAAGAAGTGGCGGAACAAACGCCCCAGCAGCACAGCTGTCTGTTAAGTTAGAAGAACTTGATTCTATACAATACTGTGTAAGTAATTAATATTATAAAACAAAACATACATTATTCACATATGTCAGCTAGCACACGCCAATATACCACCAACAAAACACTGAAAACTAAAGAAAGTTTAGAACTTGCGAAGGCTATAATATAATTCGTATATGAAAACTAGCCAAGTCAGACCTTAGGCTACAATATATTATCCTAAGTTATAAGAAGAAATGATATTTTATGTAGTTTTAGATGGGATACATTTTAAATATATAGTCCTACAAGGATTGGGCGGCCACGTTTCGCCAGCTAAGATTTTAAGGTGACGTAGACACGGACGGACGTAATAAAATGGCGGCGGTATGTTCCCGCCGTCCGCGTCCCGCGCATTGGATCTTCGACGCACTGCTTAGGGGCCATCCATAAATTACGTCACACATATTTCATGATTTTTGACCCCCCGTCCTTGTCACAACTGGTCACATTTGTGAGACCGCCCTCCCTAATGTGACGTCACATATTTTGCAATTTTACATCTAAGGTTGGACTTTTAATCCTATTCACTAACTTGACAATTGGAGGGATACCAGGTTTTGACAAAAAAAAAAGATAGTGAGGTGGTGCAAGAATGAATGAAATTGAATGAACTTGAAATAATGTACTTACATGCAAACTTTGTACTTTAAATTTAATAACTTGTCTTAAAACAAGATCTGTACTATATCGATATATATGTAGTCTATGGCTGTCAGAGGAAATAAAATGACTATAGTAAAAAAATAAGCAAAATGACATGATTTTTATATTTAGTTATGTTTCTATCAGAAGAAAATAAAAAAGGAAATAACTGTTATTAAAAATGATTAATTATTCTTATAATCCACACCTAAAAACGATTTTTTAAAGTTTTATTTAATTTAAAACATTTTAATCATTCATTCTTTATGCGAAATCGTTCACTACCCCGACACTATTAGTTTTAGAATGGTATCATTATTTTCTATTTTGGATTGAACTGTCAAGTAGAGATGAGATATACCTGCCAATCTCCATACCCGGTCTTCAAGGTATGGGTATGGCCAAATACCTGGACCAAAAACCGGGTTTCAAAATACCTGTAAGTATTTGGGTGTGTTATAATTTCGATAAGTAAACGTATGCGATAGGTATGGCATACCTCCAATATTATGTAGGTACGACGTTTCAAGTAAGATATATGAAGATGGTTATTAGTGAGTACCTACTAAATATTATATGCAAAATAACATTAATTTTATTAAAACTGACTAACTAGAGTAGCTGCGTAGTTAAAAATCACTTTATTACACACAATATATTTATAAGGAACTCTTTGATATGACAAAAATGTAATTCGTAATATTTTGTATGCACGTGAATTAGATCGTCCGAACGTTCCTAAAGCACGAATGACGGTTCGTGTCCTGCCATAAGCGGTCGGGTAGCTTCGGGTGGTTTCGGCGGACCGATGCTGCACGAACTGGCTGATACCTTGTGGTAGCGGTTCGTTTCGTACTAGCCTATACGTATGACGTCATACCTTCAAGGTATTTACCCAGTATTCCGGTCTGTACCCGGGCTGCGTACTGGGAAGCACATACTTGGTATATATACCTCTACCAGTATATACGCCTCACGTCTACGTGTCAAGTTAGTGAATAGGATTAAAAGTTCAACCTTAAACATAGATTTTTTTTTTAATTTTTCTTTCATAGTTCATATTTCGTGTTGAATATTTAATTTTGAAATGTGACGTCACAAAATTTAGGGCCCCCTCCCACCCCCTTGTCACACAATGTCACAATTCTTCGACCCCCTCCCCCCTTAACGTGTGACGTAATTAATGGATGGCCCCGGAGCACGGAGAATTTAAAATGGAACACTGTAGTTTTTCAACGCGCTGAGATACACTGATGCTGAGATGCTGTTGGATTCTCAATCTTCGGTTTAACACCGAGAGTTGAAAATTCGGTGCACATTAAAATCCCGTTGTGATTTTATTACGTTCGTGTGGACGTCGATTAAGTGCGGATTTCACCAAAGAGACTGAACGCGATGAGGACTTGTAAACCGCGTTCAAGAAGTGTCAGTGCCAATATTCCATAGCAATTTTGACACTGACACTGAATTTTGACATGACTTGACACTCATAAACGCGGTTTAGATGTTATGAACGCGTTCAGTTTCGTTAAGTGAAATTCGCCCTAAGTTGGGCACAAATCCAGACTCCCAGCCCAGCATTATTTGAAAGGTAGCGAGGTACACAGACGAGTATCGTTCAGCGATTTCGGCTTCCACAAGGAGTTATATTTTGTACTGTATCATTATTAATAATACTTAAATAATCTAGGAACCATTGAAAACTTTAATTTTTAATAACCGACACAGAAATCTACACTAGAATCATTTGCTGAATTCCTTGCTGCCCTTTTCCAGCGACGCCCTAAGTTGAGGTCTGTGCCTTGATGACTAAAGATGGGCCATCTTTTACTGTATTTATCTTTGTCTCTACATAGTATGAAACAACGTCATAAAACTTTTAAACTACACAATGGATTTTAATACCGTTTTCATCAATAGACCGCTTGCAGAAGCTAGTAATAGACATAGAATAGTACTCAAACACAACACTTACGGTCTGTAGTGGATGTACAGTGTACAATGTATGAGTGCTAATGCTTTTAGGAAAGAATACATCCCGAGCATCCGTGATATCGTAAAGTCACCTGAAATCAAAAAAACAAAATTTAATTTAAATTTATATTCCACTCAGAGCTGCTGCCCACAGCATCTCCAGCATGGATATCGGCAATGCTTGTATGCATAGGTCCAGGGTTAGATTCCTAGTTTTCGTAAAATAATAGCAGATTTTGGGATTATGGCATACGCATACCGTGGTCAACATTCTGAATGTATTGAAATATTTATCTGTAAGTCTCCTAAGGCACTTATACACATCAATATTTCATTGGTCAACATTTTAAAACAAATGGTGTCAGCATTTCCTACCTGGTTGATCCTTGACAAGAAATGCCGAAACAAACTCAGAGGTTATGGTCTCTTTTAAAGTCCAAATATTATATTATTAGGATTTTATGTGAGTAAAAATACAGGGCATACATGTCTGGAAGGGGCTTTTGAAGAAAGATCCATTGCAGCTTTGAGCTGACCTGTCCCAATAGATGGCATGTATGATGTATGTATCAGTCATTGTGTAGCTCAACCCTATTTTAGGGAGTTCAATGAACCATCACAAGACTACCAGATCTGCCGGACATTTGCTTAGGTTATTTACAAAATACTCAAATCCGCCAGACAGTTATAAACTGATTTGTTCATTCAATCAAGCCTGCATGGTATTCACATTCAGTTTTCTCTTTAAATTGTGTAGCTTTTAGCCCCTGTAAGCAGTAATATATGGAAGTTGATAGCAGACACTGGCCACCGTAGGCGCGAGCTTGCGGGCGGCGAGCAATGGTTAGTTTGCAGCCCGGTAACGACCAGGCTCGGGTCGACGGCGCGTAGTGTTCCATGCGCGCCTCAAAGATAATGTCAGCAATACTGAAGGGGTCCGCTAGGACTGACGCCTGCCAGGGTCGCGAGATTTTTCAAACGAGATACCGTGGCCCTGGCATATCGGTAACTTAACTAACACGGGTGGGTTTTAGTCAGGAAAAGTCAGACACGCCCTCCCGCTTCGCCCAGAGTGGGAGAAGTCATTTGATGATTAACCATCCAAAAAAAAAAACAGTAATATATTTAGATGACTTACCATCTAAGTGTTCGTCGCCAGCGTTGCTTAGAAACGACCTTCTTTCAATATACGACCGTCCTGTGGTTCCTAAATCCATAAAAGCAACAAATGCAATCCAACCACGAAAGGCATACAAAACTTTATTTTGAACCGCCATAACTTAAACTTAAAACTTTAAGTACAAACACTATTTCCGGTTTTCACTTATGACCTAATTCCAACAATATAAATATAGATTTTAAAAATGCATAAAGGCAGAGGTTTGTATGGCTGTTCAATAGCTTAATTTAATTAACTAAGCGACGAAACTATATTATAATCATCGCGTGTTTGTTACAGCGTGCATCGCAATGCGGCATTATACCTGCATTGTAGTTTTTCATATACAATTTCTAATATCTTTAAAAATAACTTCGGGGTTTCGCGCAGAATCTACTTCTGTCAAACAAACGCTGTCAATTTGACATTTGACCTTTTGACACTTGGTCATAGTGCTGCCAAGAAAGAGGAAAAGCGCTTTTTTCTTCTCACTACTCCGCAGTAGGTGACGCTGCGCTGAATTAATTTGCTGACATCTAGTGGGGAGTAGCACCCATCAATTCAAGTTAGTCGAACTTTCAGAATATCAGAAATTCTTGAATACCTACTACATATTGCGCTATAATTTATTCGTAGTTTCTGAGTTCTTAAGGCCACTCCAATAACTTAAACTTAAAGTTTTATTCTTGAATCCGTACAAAACAAATTAATTATTTGCTGTTGGCTGTCACATGCCGACTGCTGAGTACTTGTGGTTCAAGTTTCCTTTCCTGGGTCATAGCAAAATGTTATTGAATTTTTCAGAATGTTTCTTAGTTGAAAAGTGGAAAATGAATCATCTCAAATTTTTGGAGCTTTACTATATAAGTAGTACTATTTAAACTGGTTAACATAATGAAACCACCATTTAACCTATGAAAACTGTAGGTGTGGACTAGATTTCATTATTATTAATCACTGAGTAATAATGAATCACAAATTCATCGCGTTCGGTTTTAACCTTGATCTGCAGATAAAGGGCAAGTCTCTAGTATAGGTTGGCAAAAAAGAGTCTGTCGTGGTAACCATTGGAACTAAAATATTTTTTTGGTGGCAGCACTGCTTTGTTTATCATCAACAAGTAGCTAATCTGTCATTGTGTTATGTTCCTAGTTGTATTTTAGTTATTTCTAATTAACTATCAATTACTAATGCTTTTGAACATGTAAAAAATGAATAAGACAATAAGGAGTAGTGGTGTGAGCTGTGATATACTAAGTTTTCGTAAGAAATTTGGCAGAATCTGAAGCGGAACAAATTTTGTCTCCGATTGACAATGTTTACGAAAGAACTGCTGACACGACAGGTATTTATCCAAGAAATTTATCTTTTATTCAATGCCAGTCATTGTTTTTTCTTTCTAATACTAAGTTTTATCGGTATTATAAGTTTCAAGCCATTTTATTGTTTTATTTACTAATAGATTATTGAGGTTATGTTTTCTTGTTTGACAAATCGCGTGTACGTTAACTCTTGATGTTTGATACTTGAAATTGAAAAATGTACCTACATGGAATTAATATGATTGTCTTTATGTTTTTTAGGTAAATCTCACAGTACAATTAGAGAAATTGTTAATGAAGGTGAAAAAAATTAAGGATCTTTTCTACACCTGGAGGAACACCAAAACAGTTGGCGGAAGAAAGAATTAGACGATTTTGATCTGTGTGCAATTAGACAAAAAGTTCAACACTATAACGAAACAGGCAAGTATTTTTTTTTTTGATGCCATTATCTCATACCACAGTAAAAAAAGTATAATTTATATTTATTATTTTTCAGGTGCCTATTCTACGTAATATATTACCTATAGTTTGAGGAGACGGGTTGTAATGGGAGCCGTAAACGTGTAAGAAAGATTTTTACACTATTTAGATTTCATAAATAAGAAATGTAAAACTGACACATCAGTGTTAATGGAAATCAGATAGAGAGATCATAGCACCGAAAAAGAATACAAGAATGATGTTATGTCACGTTTTTCTTTTTAAATAAAATCTAAATTTTAGCGTGTTATTTCATTTTCATTGTCATGTGAATAGTGATAATGTTATGTACCCCACATAGACATACCTGACGCTTTGATTAGTCAACTGTTCAAGTTTATTCGATATTGCCTGCACCTTTCGAATGCGACATGTTATAGGTACTCTCTGACTTCCGATTAGTTTCCGACAGTAAACAGCTGTAAGTCGCCTTTTTGTCGATAAACTGTCAGCATTAACAGGATTCGTTCAGTATCATTCATGTCAAATTTGATACAGGCATACCAACCATCGAATGGTTGTGAATACCCTAGATGGTGGCTGTAAATGCGATTGCTGAACATTATGTCTTGTTCGGTTGTATCGGGTTCCATCAGCAATCCCTGAGTGTAATTTAATTAATTTTTAAACTGAACAAGTTCGCATTATGTTATTATGATGGCACTCTTAGATAAAAGGTTATTCCAGCGAAATAATGCGCAATCTACTAAATACAATGAAAGTAAAAGACTGTGTGCCTATCAAGTCTTGAAATCTTGATTGATGAGAATTTCCGGGATCTCGTGTTTATGGATTAAAACAACAAGTATCTTATCACTTTTAGTATTATTATACAGGGTGGCCATACCTGCTAAGCAGGCGCCCTCATTTTTTCCAGACTCTTTTTTGCCAAGCTGTATATAGTTCCTTGTCCTTTCATGTCTTCTAGTGTAGCTTAGTAGGGATGATAATTATATGATTAAAACCTTGGCTCCTTTGACTCCTACCTTGATAAGTGGCTGTTTTTCTCTGAGCAGTCTATTTTAAAATCCTACGATGCATGTTGGATATTATGAATTGTTGTACCTTTACAACTAAAGAGCCAATTCTGTAGATTGTCAAGGTATTTATTTTTCAGTTGATATTTTTGTCAATGAATAGCATAGTTTACGATTACGATAAGAAATCCAAAAAAATATAGTTAACCCATGAATAAAACCATTTTTACTTGAAATGAGAACGCAAAATAGGCCCTAACAAAGAAAATTGCCATATACAATATTGTCACGTTATCCGCTTGCAACTGGTCACAAAATACCTAAAAATATCGTCGCCATATTGGTATTGTCAAAAACTTCGGGATATATCGGTACCGATGAAAAAATGGTTCCAAGTCTTTTAATTACCGAGTTATCTGTTTTCGAGTGATCTAAAATTACCAGCGGTGACTTTAGATGTTTCGTTTGTCGTATGAGTTGTGTTATTCGGTTCTTAAATGATGTTTTCAATGGAGAAATGTGTTGGCTGTAGTGGTAATGGAACTGCAGAGGAAGCTGAGCTTTTTGCCGGCGATGGTGAGGAGCTGGGTCCTGAGGACAAGTTTACTTTGGCTGTGGTTAAGGCATCCGAAGAGATCGGAGAAATCCTTAAAGAGGAAATGGAGGCGGATCGGGCGGAGCGCATCGGCGCTGAACTGGCGGATTTGAGCGCGGAGCTCGGATTGCTGGCTGGCTTAGCGGACAGCGAACCCCAGCAGGACTTCCCATCACTCTTCGAAATAGCCGTGAGTGTCAATATGGCTGACTGGTCCCATGTCTCTCATTTTAGGTTGTGGTTTGACAATTCGACTCCCTGTGACTCCTTGCTTTAGGCAAGTGTCAATGAACTCCAATTTGTTAATATATACCTATATTGTCTGTTATGTGTACATATTGTGACAATGAAATATGGAGATATACCTTTTTAAGTTATTGACTGGCAAATACTAGCTACTACAAAACCTGTTTGCTTGGTACTTGATTTTTAATTCAGAAATTGCAAGTTTTATAGTTGAAAGAACAATTATTGTTTTTTGTCTCCTCAGTGTTAAGTTTAATTGTGGATTAAGTAAACAATTATAGTAGAGTAAAAGTAATTTTTATCAGTAAGTAAGTATGTAAATGCATTGTTCGTTTCTTATTAGTTTCACTAACACAGCCTTTAAGATTGACTACTTGAATAATTGTAACTCCATATCTATCCATACATGTCCCTGAACTATTCCTCCAGTTGGACCCATTTTGATAAAATATCTTGTATGTGTTTGGGTGAGGTCCCTGGTTTAGATTCACAAAAGCGCCCAGTAGGTGGTGCTGCAAGGCAATTTTCAGGTAAGACAACGTCTGTGGGATCCGCTAGTTAAAAATAAAACATTATCACTTGATAAAAACTATTTTCATAAACAAACTTAACAAATTTCTATGTTAACGTAAACAATACAGATAATATCACATACACTATATTATTGCATTTTCATAATTTTTTCTTGTTTCTTTCAAGTTCACTCAGCATCTTCCCTATATGTAGTATTGAACATAGTTGTTCTCGGTGTATGCGTTTGTTGATCAGCGGTTCTGGAACACATTTTTGCTCCGAAAGCTTTAAGTCTTTCAACAGACATGGCTGACTCACTGCCATTCCCATTCTCATCTATTGGAATAAAGACCTACGGCAGCCATGACCCACGCACAATGGTCCACTCAAAGGACTAAGTGCGAAAAACAAACCTCTATAACATAGAACTTACTGCCATTTCAGCTTGCTAACTCTGAGAACAGGTCTAGCTAACATTAAATTCATGCAGGTATAGGGTGCAAAGGGTTGCGCAGGGTGGTTAGGTGTAGTTCACCATAATTTTTCATAGAAAATGGTGACTCATTGATGCAAAGTCTTAAAAATAAGACATTTATAAACATTATTTTTCGATAGTTGAGAATATTACCAAGAATTATCATTCTATTTTCTATGTTCTCACTGCTTAGACACTGGCCTCCTCATCTGTGGTAGGCAATATGGGTTGGTAGATCAAAATCAAAAGCCACTTTTATTATTTCCATTATTTTTTTAGTCATAATGACATAAAATAGCCTCCCCATAAATACCTTGATGATGAGTTGTCACATATCTTCGAATTTTCACAATATTTTTCTTCACTGTTTTGAGAGCAATGGTGATGAAATGAAATACTCAAAGTCAAGGATAACTGCCTCTACAAAGGCAGTTATTCCATGTAAAGTAATGGTATGTAGCTATGTCCGGTTAAGACTGCAAAAGAAGAAATAAATAATATGTATAGGGATTGGTATTCACTCACTCAGGAAGATCAAAAACAAAACTAAACACTATGGTGAGTATACAATATTTTGTACTCTCCACAGAGTTACACACAAACGAGGTAAAACATTTGTATATAAACAGCACCTAGTAGTGTTTGTAAACAAATTAGTTTTAAATAGACATGATGTTGCTAGAAAAGGGGTGACTATTGAGATGACAACTAATAGAGAATTATGAAAGGAAAACATATGTTGCTCCGACGCCAAATAAATTGGGATAAGGGCTGGAGAATTATGATTTGGATTTGTTTTTTTAATAGATTTTTTTGTGTCTTTCTTATAGATAGAAGTAGCAATGATTTCCATGGGTCTTCCCACAAAGGCTTAGTCACTTGTTCAATGCACCTCTCTTTTTGCATCGGAGGTTAACAATATAATTTTGTGGAAAACAGAACACTACGATGTGTGCATACGTTCATGCTTCGGCATCACAATAACATAGGGTAGTAAAATGTATGGAAAAATACAAAGACTATTGGAAGACGCTTTTACTTTTCTGTCCACGATAACGGGCATTTATTTATTTATTGAATACTTTATGCACACAAATGTACAGAGGCGGACTTAATCCCATAGGCATTTTCTACCAGTCAACCTTTGGGCGATGCAGAGACATACAGTGGTAGGTGCTTCTATACAACATTAGTTTTTGTTTATGCGAAACCCGAAACATGGGTCTAGTATTTTTATGTAAAGAATCTATGAAAAAAATTTCAAAACTGTATCATTAATAATCACAAAGTTATAAGCTTGTTACGGTACCTGATTGTCCTCGCAAAAACATATGCAGCCTACCGGAGGGCACCACGCCAGCCGCGCGCGCGGCTCTCACTCTCACTCATTGATAATAATTTGCCACAGTGATTGTTTATGTATTAGTTGGTGATAAACATTTTCCATCACGCTTGCAGGCTTTGGACTGTCGTAATGGTCAAGTGTAGGTAGATATTATTATGTAATTTATTCGTAAATGCAGTAGTAAGTGGTAAAATGTAATCAATGCCATTTGTTGCACCTTATGTCAACAACTTAAAGTTCAAAATGGATGAAAATTGTTAAACATCGCATTACTGAACCACAGCAGGCTGTAAACAAATAATAAATTTGTACCCTTGACTATTTTTGCGTGTTTAAAAATGTTAATCATCACTATCTACAATAATTGGCGTAATCACTATTCACTCAAACAAACTGAAGCAACTGTTAAAAAAGGGCCCGTCTTTCTCATATGCACTGACGCACTGCCACACCACCACAAACAGCGAGTGTACGGACGTTTGAGTACGAGAGAGACATGATAATTTTAAAATCTAAACAAAACACTTTAGCCAGGGCTCACGGCGGGCGCGCGCTCGCGATACGTATGCATTTTTTTTTTTTTTTTTTCAGGATGGGTAATCATCAGATGACTTCTCCCGCTCTGGGCGGAGCGGGAGGGCGTGTCAGACTTTTACTGACTAAAACCCACCCGTGTTCCATCAGTTGCCCATGTGCCAGGGTCACGGTATCTCTTTCGAACAATCACGCGACCCCGGCAGGCATCGGTCCTAGTTAGGGAATGCAGAACCGGTGCTGTTTTAAAGAACCGGGATTTTTGGGACCGTCTGGCTTAAGAACCGGGATTCCCGGTACTATCGATACTTTTGATACTTTAATAAGTCTTTGTAAGAGAGTTGAAAGTGTTGAAACGGAGAAAGTAAAAAAAAGACGAAATGACAGGGCAAAGTAAAAACATTTTAATCAAATCAAATAAAACGTTTTATTTCTTGTTTTATAGACACTAAATCAGTCTTATTTAGTATAATTTTACTGGTAATTACGCATATTATGCCAGCAACATTTTTTAACATTAAATGATTTTTATACCTAATCCTACATACTATATAACAGAAACATTTATTAAACATCTTTACTTTACCAAACAAATTAACATGACTCTTATTGCAATTCTGCATAACCAAATTATAATTTAAAACTTACGTAACATCTACAAAAAAAGGAACTATGGAGTTTTAGCGTAGCATTAATCGGTCTCAATATTTATTGATTAGATAATCTTAACAAACATTTATTTTTTATTTTAACCTTATATAATAATTCAACAATAGTTTGGAACAACTTCAATCGACAAATTCTTTAAATCAACTTGACTCTAATTATACATGTAAGAAAAAAATAAAATAAAAATATAACTTTAAACTTAAATATTTTTGCAAAACTTAAACATAGATATTCATCCTTACAATAATATAAATAAAAATACCCAACCTATAAAATTATAAAAATTTGGAATACTTGCTCAGACCAATATTACATTGGTCTGATTCTTATAGTTACAATGGGGGCACTCAATAACCTAGGTTAGGTGGTAGCTAGGTAGTATAGTAACAGTGCAGCGGCCGGATTTTAGGCAGTAAAATTAGAAATTAGAATTCTAAACGCGAAGTATCTTTTGCCGAAAGTACCGAAAGAACCGGGATTTGGTTTTGGAAATTCCGGTTCCTAAAACAACGGAAATTTCCGGGATTTCCCGGTACTTTCGGTTCCGGGATTTCCCGGGACTATTCACTAGTCCTAGTAGACCCCTACACTGCTGCTGACATCTCTTTGAGGCGCGCGTGGAACACTGGGCGCCATCGACCCGAGCTTGGTCCTTACCGGGCGGCGAGCTACCCACTGCTCGCCACCCGCAAGCTCGCGCCTACGGTGGCCGGGAGTCCGCTATTGACTCCCGACGCCCGGGGCGTCTCCTCCTGCGGCGGCTAGGGACGTGAGGGCGCAGAGACTGCCACTCCCTCACGCGCCCCGCCTCCTCCTTCGCGAGCATTACTGCTTCGCAGAAGGAGGTGACGGCTTCCCATTCCCTCTCGCTCCGTACCATGGCTCGCACCAGGGCCGGGCGCGAGAGGTCGCCGCCGCCGATCGCCTCCACGAGGACACGGCGGTGCTCCGCCCAGGCAGGGCACACCTCCACCGTATGCTCCACCGTGTCCTCCAGACGATCCTCGCAATGGAGCGATACGTATGCATCGATCGATGGCATTCGGGCGACTGAGGGGAGCGCCGTCGCCGCCCCGGAGCAGTGCGTACACGCCGCCTAGCCCGCGCTATGACCTGTCGTGAACTCGTGACTCGTGTGCAAACAGATGATTGCGGATACTAACTTTTAAGCGTAATTAAATATTTTTGGGAAAAAATATAACATGGTGTAAAAATTATTGGAATCGATTCAGTTACTGATTCTGAACAAACTATATTCAGGTTTCGCATATACTAAAAATAATGTCGTATATTTGATACCACGCTTGCATGGACGTAAAGATATCGCAGCGAGATTAAATCGCGCACTTGATTTTTAACCGACGAAAAAAACGGAGGAGGTTCTCAATTCGACACGTATATTTATTTTTTAATTTATTTTTTTTAAGTATGGTTATGCTTAACTTTTTACAGAGTGGACTGATTTTGATATATTTTTTTTTTATTGGAAAGGGTATATCTCGAAGGTGGTCCCATGTAAACAGGGGGTGATTGTGCACTCATTGTTGTAATGCATAACTTATTACAGAATAGTCCGATTTTGTAAGCATGTAGTAATTAGTAGATTATAGCCACAAAAAATTATAAAATGAAAACTTTTTAACAAAAAATTTAACCGCCGAAAAAACTGAAAACCAAAAATAATAAACCTTTAAGTCATTTTGAGTCGGCGATAAACAATAAATGAACAAAGATCACTCAAAGCGTCTTTAAAAAGTTTTGCAATTCTCTGTGTTGCAATGAGCATTGAGAATTTTACAGAGTGCATCACAGCACATTGAAAAAACACTCTTCAAATTTCAACTCTAGGTGCTAAGCAGTGCTATGAAGAATCAGTACCTGGTAAAGTCCCATCTCGTTTTTACTACGTAGCGTGGGAACGTACACAGTCGCCCTCAATAATATCGTGACGTTAGGAATTATTAATGCGCAATTAACTAATAATTCACCATGTGAACCAGACCAGGTGATTTCAATTTCAAGGGCGCATAGTCTCGATGGCGGACTCCCGGCCACCGTAGGCGCGGGCTGGCTTGAGGGCGGCGAGCAATGGGTAGCTCGCCGCCCGGTAAGGACCAGGTCCTTGTCGACGGCGCGTAGTGTTCCTCGCGCGCCTCAAAGAAGATGTCAGCAAACTGAAGGGGTCTGCTAGGACCGATGCCTGCCAGGGTCGCGAGATTCGTTGGAAAGAGATACCGTTGCCCTGGCATGTAGGCAACTGAAGAAACACGGGTGGGTTTTAATCAGTAAAAGTTTGACACGCCCTTCCGCTCCACCCAGAGCGGGAGACGTCATTTGATGATTGCCCATCCAAAAAAAGGGCGCACAGTTACAGTGTGTCATATCGGTCGAATGGACAGAAACGCCACTGTTGAGCATTTGGTCGTTGGTTCGAGTCGTAGGTAGAGCATAGTGTTATTAGGTTATTTTTATCCGATTACGGCGAAGCCAAAAATAGGGGTTGTGATTTTTAATGATATGTATGTTCGGTGAAGGAAAACATCGTGAGGAAACCGGCATGTCTCAGAATCAAATATTCGAAGACATGTGACATCTACCAACCCGCACTGGGCCTGCGTGGTGGATTATGGCCCACGCCCTCTCACCGAGAGGAGGCCTGCGTCCCAGCAGTGGGAACATTATTTGCTGCTGATGATGTATGTTCATCTGTTTCCTCATCTTCTCTACATAGTATAAAACAAAGTCGCTTCTAGCTTTTGTACGCCTAGGTCTTAAAACTACGCAACGGAATGCGGTTTTCATCAATAGACAGAGTAATTCATGGGGAAGGTTTATATGTATTACAAGCTTCTGCCCGCGACTTCGTCCGCGTTAAATTTCCTTTTCCCCCGACGTTTCCCGTCGCGTCGAATCGCCTATCCGTGCGATTTTTCCCGTTTTTGTAACATTTTTCATAACTGCTCCGCTCCTCTTAGTTGTAGCGTAATGTTATATAGCCTATAGCCTTTCTCGATAAATAGGCTACCCAACACAAAAATAATTTTTCAATTCGGACCAGTGGTTCCTGAGCGCGTTCAATCAAACAAACAAACAAACAAAGTCTTCAGCTTTATAATATTAGTATAGAAGCTTTATAATATTAGTATAGATACGGGACCGAAACCGCTGACAAAAACTAGTAGTTTATAACCTGGATTAACACATAGGGTACTTTTTATCCCAGTCTTTTTGTCCGTTCTTGCGGGATAGTTTCCAGCCTCAACGCGGGCTAAGTTGCCGGCAAAACGATACTTACTATTATTACATCACGCTACAACTAAGAGGAGCGGAGCAGTAATGAAAAAAGTTGCAAAAACGGGGAAAATTTATTCCTTCTGAGAGTTTCCGTTGCGTGCGCTGCGTAAACGGTTAAAGTAACGCAAAAATCATGTATGACGAAATTGTTCCTTTTAAAAAGTTCTAAAAAAAAGTCCGCGAGAGCATATGTCTATCTTTTAAGGTTGACTCACTATAACTCAAAAGGAGCGGAGCAGCAACGAAAAATGGACGAAAACTAGCAGGCAAATCGATGCGACGGGAAGGGTCAGGGGAGCAAAAATTTGACGCGGACGAAGTCGTGGGCAGAAGCTAGTAGTATGATAAGTATGGGAGTATGGATGTATCAAGTCTATTTTTATCATTACAGATGGCCCACCGTGGCTCTGGCAGCGGGTCATCATCATCCTCCTGGTCTGGGGGCCGCGGTGGCCGTACGAGGCGTCAGTCGCGGCCCCAGCGGGCCCCGAGACGGCGGCCCATGGCAAAGGGGAAGGAGGTAAGGGCTATCTCTATTATATTGTAGACTGGACTCTTATATAATTTATAATTAAAGTAGATGATTCATAAATGATAAATGATTTTATTTCTGTAAGTAGGTTTGTACAAACAGTTTTACACATCAATGATATTTTTTTTTTAACTAGTTGAGGTCGGCATTTCCTAACTACTCTGAGAAGAAAGGCCAAAACAAATTCAGACGTCACAGTCTCAAAGTCCAGATATAATCTTGGTTACAACATGTGAAGACCATGTAGCTGTCTTTAATGGTCTTTAGAGGAAAGAACCACACAGATTGAGTGGACCTGTCCAGTCAGTGCCCGCATTTGTCACTAATCGTGCAGCTCAACTCAGAACTTAAGAAGCTCAATTTAGAATCTTAGATACATACATAATCATCATCATCATCATCATAAGCCTCCCCCAAGTTCCGCCACTTCGGCCGGTTTTGTGCTTTCCGCATCCAGCGGATTCCTACCGGTACCTTCACAAGGTCATCGGTCCACCTCGTGGGATACCTTCCAACCTAATATATGATAATCGCCACGCTTGGCATGCAATTTGGCGATCGCAGTATGGTGGTAAAATGCATAGAGAACGCTGCTGCCTATTCTCTAGGAAGTCCCTTAGTCGCCTGTTACGGGATGAAATAGGATGGAGCTATCTACCAAACCGCACTGGACCCGCGGGTTGATATTCAGCACACTTCCCTCTCGAAGAAAGAATACCTGTGTCTTAGCAGTTCAAACATCATGGGCTAAACACACTAACCTTTTCAACTGACGAAAAAAACGGAGGAGGTTATCAATTCAACGCGCATATTTTTTTTTTATGTATGACCACGCATAACTTTTTACATCGTAGTCCGATTGTGATAATTCTTTTTTTATTGGAAAGGGTATACTCCGAAGGTGGTCCCATATAAATTTGGAAAACAAAATCGAACCTTAAGGGACCGAAAACAGGGGATGATTGATTGTTCACTCACTGATTGTAATGTATAACCACGCATAACTTTATACAGAGTAGTTCGATTTTGATCATTCTTTTTTTATTGGATAGGGTATACTTTGGCAAGTATTATTAGTACATTAATGCCACAAAAAAATGTATAAAATAAAAACTTTTTAACAAAAAATTAAACCGCCGAAAAAACTGAAAATCAAAAAATAATAAACCTTAAAATTTTGAGTCGGCGCTGAAAAATCAATGCACAAAGATCACTCAAAGCGCCGACTCATAATTTTAAGGTTTATTATTTTTTGCTTTTCAGTTTTTTCGGCGGTTTAATTTTTTGTTAAAAAGTTTTTTGCTAGTTATTTTCCGCCTTCCCAGTAGACTAGTAACAACATAATTTTCTCCGCAGATGTCCCGCCGGCGCAGTGCCGCGGCGCGCCGTGCAGTCTGCATGCGTGTCCGACGCATCGAGGTCGTGTCCGATGCGTCTGACGTCGGCGCCGATTCTGACTCCGACGACCAGTGGACCGAGCTAGAAGACGGATGTAAGTATCATAGATACATAAAATTCTATCAAATTAAATCAATCAGGTCAAAATATTTTTATTTCACATACCGGGTCACTTTTTTTACCGTCTTGAAAAAAAAATGGGTGTAATAGGTGAACAGAGTAGAAAGAAGCCTTTGGCATAGAAATTTTTATTATTTTTATTTTTCAATAACATATAATGAAATTGATCTAGCAATAAATACTACACATTTAAAATAACATTTTCATACTGGAACAACAAAAACAGAATTTTGGAAAAATAAAATAAAAAATGAATTAAAATCTATCGAAACTCAAATCATACGCACCCTACTCAATGCGCGGCATGTATCAATGATTTTGTAGCGCGGTCCTACCCTTTGAAGCCGGCTGATAGGCGGCCAAATTGATCTTTCGCAGGCGCACGAGCCGCACACGCATCCCCGTCCGCCCGCCTCCCGCGCTCCTTTAGTCACCTACGATGAATCTGAAGGCCTTCCTGTCTTCTATTCTAGTTACACAACACACCGTATGAAGGTCGAGACGGTAAAAAATGTCAACCGGTATAGTCCTCGAGACCGTATTTCGGCCATGCCGGTCAATCTCAACGGAGACTAGCCATCGGCGCGGGAGATAATATAGTGCTCAAGTGTATCAGACACAGGAGCACTCACTGTTCCCTCACTCTCATAGTCCGATGGGACGGACATCCGACACGACCGGAGAGAGATCAGGTGTAGGACCAACGCACAGTGTTTTAAGAAGACCGATTTTCGGACATCCCATTTTTATTGAAAAAGCTGACAGAAATAATCATTTAAATGCAAGATTTCGTATCCCGACTGAGCTTCCAAGTCTAGTTTTTGAGTTATAGTTTTTTGAAAATCGTAATTTTTCCTTTCGGATAATAAGAAAAAATTAATTAAGCTTAAACTACGCATGATACGAAATAATGATGTTAGGTACATTCATGGCGTATCTTATGCAGAGTATTTTAGTCCATAAATGAACCTCGCAACTTTGTTAGATCCAGATTTATACGAGTTTTTTGATTTTTAGTGTTTCTTTTTTTTTCTCGAAAACTCCGCCGTTTCGGGTAAAGTTATTTATACTGAAATGATTTTGATAACTTCTCTAACACAGTATACACATATAACAAAGTTACGAGGTTCATTTATGGACTAAAATACTCTGCATAAGATACGCCATGAAATACCTAACATCATAATTTCGTATCATACTTAGTTTAAGCGTAATTAATTTTTTCTTATTCTACGGAAGGAAAAATTACGATTTTCAAAAAACTATAACTCAAAAACTAGACTTGGTAGCTCAGTCGGGATACGAAATCTTGCATTTAAATGATTATTTCTGTCAGCTTTTTTTAATAAAAATGGGATGTCCGAAAATTGGGCTTCTTAAAACACTGTGCAACGGGTAAACGTGCTTTCCGAGGCACGGGGGTAACACACCGCTAACTTCCAAACTCCGAGCTGTTACTAAGAAATTCTTGATGGAAAAACCCGATAACACTTTGCCCGATCACCAATTCCACATAAACCATATAAACCTACATGGGCACTAATAAAACGTCAGAAGTTAAGTGCTCGGCTCCATTTTGTTGATTCCTATGGAGAAGAGCCGGTAAGAAACTCCACGGTTACTTCTTTATAAATAACTAGCTTTTGCCAGCGGCTTCGCCCGCGTGGAGGTCGGAAATTATCCCGCGGGAACATATTACCGGGATAAAAAGTAGCCTATGTCCTTTCTCAGGCTCTAAACTATCTGTGTACCAAATTTCATTTAAATCGGTTCAGTAGTTTTAGCAGGAAAGCGAGACAGACAGACAGACAGACAGAGTTACTTTCGCATTTATAATATTAGTGTGGATTGCCTTTATTTGGTTTCAAATTACAGTGTTAATAGGTATGGGTGGACGGTCTAGGCCAGTCAACAAGTACCAGGTACTTAATATAATAGAAAATTGTCTACAGTCTACAAGGGCTACAATGTTTTCACATTCTAAAAATATAAAAGAAAGTACTCATATGATAGTATTTAATAAATAAAATATAATCTAATATCTAACCCATAGCGCTACAAGGTTCTTTTGGGGCGTGGTCGATATCGGAACGAACGGCTCCATGTTCTTTTTAGGGTTCCGTTGCCAAATGGCAAAAAACGGAACCCTTATAGATTCGTCATGTCTGTCTGTCTGTCCGTCCGTCCGTATGTCACAGCCACTTTTTTCCGAAACTATAAGAGCTACGCTGTTGTAACTTGGTAAGCAGATGTATTCTGTGAACCGCATTAAGATTTTCACAATAAAATAGAAAAAAAAACAATAAATTTTGGGGTTCCCCATACATAGAACTGAAACTCAAAAAATTTTTTTTCATCAAACCCATACGTGTGGGGTATCAGTGAATAGGTCTTCAAAAATGGTACTGAGGTTTCTAATATCATTTTTTTCTAAACTGAATAGTTTGCGCGAGAGACACTTCCAAAGTGGTAAAATGAGTGTCCCCCCCGTAACTTTTAAAATAAGAGAATGATAAAACTAAAAAAGTATATAATGTACATTACCATATAAACTACCACCGAAAATTGGTTTGAACGAGATCGAGTAAGTAGTTTTTTTTAAAACGTCATAAATCGTAAACCACAATTTACGTTTCATTCAATCAACTGAAATATAAAAATAAAAATAAAAACATTTAATTTCATAAACATGAGTTATGCATAAACCGAGAATACCTACAGGTTTGTACGGAACCCTCGGTGCGCGAGTCCGACTCGCACTTGGCCGGTTTTTTTAATATGTTGCACAAAGTAATGGGGTAGGTCAGGCAAAGCGACTTGTAGATGGCGTGGTCATAGCTAGGTCCCTAAGACGTACAATAAAGGACATCATTTAAGATCCGAACATTTCTACTGGAAAAAATAAAGTGGCCTTAAAGAAAAAACGGTTTTCTTATGGGAAATAACACTCTCATATCATATTAGACGAAAGACGTCCACTGCTGGACATAGGTCTCCCCAATTTGGGGGGCATTGCCATAACCGCCACGTTTGGCAGGCGATTTGGCAATCACAGTATGGTGGTAAAATCCATAGAGAACGAATTACACTAAACATAATCTATACTAATATTATAAAGCTGAAGAGTTTGTTTGTTTGGTTGAACGCGCTAATCTCAGGCACTACGGTCCGAATTGAAAAATTATTTTTGTGTTGGACAGCATATTTATTGAGGAAGGCTATATAACATCACGCTACGTTCAAAAGGAGCGGAGCAGCAACGAAAAATGGTCGAAAGCTGGCAGGCAATTCGTTGCGATGGGAAGGGTCAGGGGAACAAAAATTTGACGCGGACGAAGTCGCGGGCAGAAGCTAGTAAACAGATAAATTACTTTAGTTATTTATTTCTTTAATTAAATTACAGGTTGAGTATTCTAATACTTTTTTGTTTGACAGCTGGCTCATCAGACAGCTCGTCTCTGAAGGAACTACCGGCCATCGACGTTGACTGCAACGGCTACCAACACAAGGCAACGGTGCGTATCATTTTTAACCGACAACAAATAAACGAAGAAGTTCTCAATTCGGTATTTTCTTTTTTTATGTTTGTTAGCTCTCAACTCCGTTATGTATAAACCGAATTGAAAAAGTCTTCTGTGTTTTTTAGTTTTTTAAACTATTGTCTTTTGCCCGGCATTTTGGTCTTTGGGTCCAATATGGCTGATCTCCATTGACTTTCACAGTCTACTCTGGCCCTCGACATTTTGACTAAGTATATCTGTGTTAGCAGGCGGAGGCTCCAGCGATGGGGCAGTTCCTGCTGCCGCTGCTCAGTGCCGACGCGCCGGCGGAGCACCCTGAACACTTCCTCATCAAGCACGAGGACATACTCCAGGTGAACTCACTTTGACTAACAAGAAAACAGGAAAAAGCAATATTCGGGTGAAAATATTCTTGTAGATCGTGGGTTCGAGCCCAAGCAGGCTTATTTTGTACTAGCTATGATACCCGGCTTCGCTCGGGAGTTGATATGAGATTACGTGGTAGTTGAAATAAAAAATAAACAATGACGTAAAACAAAAAAAAAATTCAAACATTTTCTCATTATTTACACTACTTGTTAACCGACTTCAAAAAAAGGAGGAGGTTATCAATTCGACTGTATGTTTTTTATAAACAACATTTTTCATTTTATTGTCCGGGGTATATTTATATAAATTTTTTGAATTTCCTACTCTTGAGCAAGCTACATATAGCTGACCGTGAGAGAAGCAGGCATCTTTGAGGTTGATGCCACAATATTTTAAAGTTTGCCCTTGCGTTTTGTTAATTGTAAAACTGAAGGCTAATTTAATTGGAAACTGCAATCTTTTAAATTGAAATGGCAATTCAGAAGAGATCCAACCCAAATAATCGTTCTGAATGAAGTTCAAATACTCGACAACAGACGGCCCCACTACACTTAATTTCCAAGTTGAAGGGTTGTAAAAGCCCTTATATCTTTAAAAACACGCCCTTTAGGTTAAAACGGGAACTTTCTTGTTCGAGGGGGGATAAAGGGCTATCACACTATATAAGTCCCTTTATCGTGCCGGGACTCCTTTTTAAGTTTTATCAACTTAGTTTTATTATATATAATGATATATTATTTAATCACCACTGCTCTCAAAAAACGTTGAAGGAAAACATCGTGAGGAAACCGGCATGTCTTAGAACCAAAAATTCGAAGACATGTGACATCTACCAACCCGCACTGGGCCTGCGTGGTGGATCATGGCCCACTCCCTCTCACCGAGAGGAGGCCTCTGTCCCAGCAGTGGGAACATTATAGGCTGCCGATGCTGAAGCAGATTATTGATATATGTATTTCTTTCCTCAGCTTCTCGCGTCCGCGGAGGAGAGCGTTCGGGAAGATATCCCGCAGGAGGAAGAGCTGTCTTTAGATCCTACCACTGACATGTGAGTTATATTTTGATTTATTAACAGTACCTCGTTGGTCTAGTCCTCGCAAGCGCTACTAGTGATTATATTCAGATCGGGCAGTGTTTTTGGAGTTTTTTCCACTAGAAAGTTCTCAGTAACAGCCCGGAGCTTGGATTAGTGCTCGTTTGATGGCAATAGACTCAGACCCTATTACATGGGACGTTAGGTTAGGTATGTATTCTCAAAAAGACAAAGAGCCACTTACATGAGAATTTAAAATAACAATGTAATAAACTTATTCTATGTAACGGACATCAAAAGAAATGCTATTTACGCTTATAATAATTTTTTTTTGTTTTATTTCCACAGTTTTAAATATAATTTGCTAGTTTTGATTGAAAACCGCTGTAAGAGCTTACATGTTGTATATGGGATGGTAAACTTACAAAATTGTGCTCTTTCATACTTTGTTTAAGTTTAAGTTAAAATTAAGTGTATGTCATCTTGGATTTATACAAGATCCCATTTATTTGCCAATATAAAACTTAAAATTTTATTAAGCTTTGATGCACACAGTATACTCAATGTATTTTTTTTTTAATTTTTGGTGTAGTGAGTCAATTGATGATTTCCCACCCCAAACAGCCGGCCGGGCAGGCCTGGCAGGTTGCCAAGCCTTGCACTAAAGAATTGTATTGAATTTATTGTACTTTTACTTTATTTACTGTATTGTGATTCTCAGGCTGTCTGGCAGTGAAATGCTTGACTTCGAAGACGCCGCCGTCACAGCTGAAGAAGAGGCCGCGTTACTACACTACGTCTGCGGTATAGGTATGTTATACAGCTTTATTATAACACAATATTGAAATACAGGTTGAATAAAATTGTCCTAGGGTGCGTAGCGGCATCAACACCGCCACATGCAAACTACGCATCACTCTGACTTCACTTAAAATCCTGCATAGAAGAAAGAAAGAAAAGAAAGAAAGAAAAGAAAGAAAGAAAGAAAGAAAAGAAAGAAAATAATTATGTTATTTCGTGTGGTGTCGAACGTAGAGAATAGCACCATCTCATTTCTTCCTGTGGGTGTCGTAAGAGGTGACTAAGGGACTTACTAGAGAACGGGCAGCAGCGTTCTCTATGCATTTAACCACCATACTACGATCGCCAACTCGCCTGCCAAGCGTGGCGATTATGGCAAACACCCCCGCTGATATTCTGTTGGATCCCTACAGTGACATACGGACGCAACAATACGGCAAAATACCAAACGGGTATCATCATCTCAGCCGAAAGACATCCACTGGTGGACATAGACCTCCTCCCAGACCAGGAGACCTCACCAACTTCTGGAGGGAGGTGGGCTGGTTGGAGTAAACACCGACAGCCGCCATGACCCACGCACAATGGTCCACTCAAAGGACTAAGTGCGGAAACCAAACCCCCATAACATAGAACATGGCCTCCTTCAATTTGGGGGAAATTTGCCATAATCGCCATGCTTGGCAGGTGGGTTGGTCATCGCAGTATGGTGGTAAAATGTATAAATATTCTCAATATTCACCCTGTATACAGAATGAAATGCTTTGAATAATGTTGTTTATAAAATACTGTATTTTTTTTATAGAAAATAAATACAGGCTTCGTTATGTTAGAGAAACTCTGAAAGTGGCACCGATAACTAAAAAGTTGTGTGGAAATTGGAGTCAAGGCATGATCACGTGATACGGAGGGATGAGGAAAATGTCGTGAGGAAAGTTTTGAGTATGAATGTCGATGGCTTTAAGAGTAGAGACCAAAGAAACGATGGATGGACTGTGTGAATTATGATATGGATAGAAACGGGGTGACTACTGAGATGACGACTAATAGAGAAGTGTGGAAGAAAAAGACATGTTGCGCCGACCATAAATAAATTAGGACAAGGGCAGGCGAGTGTTGATGTTGATTTATTTTTATAGAAGCGGAACGTCTAGCGAACGAGTCGTCCGTCCTCTTCACTCCGGTGCAGGAGTGGCTGCTCGGTGTGTTCCACTCCTGGTGTGAGATCTCAGCCCTCATGTTCACTCTCCGCGGGACCAACATGTGAGTCTATGTAGTACTATGGATATTGACCGACCGAAGCTGCATTTTTAACCGACGAAAAAAAAGGAGGAGGTTATCAATTCGACGCGTTTCTTTTTTTTTTTTATGTATGACCACGCATAACTTTGGACATGGTAGTCCGATTGTGATAATTCTTTTTTTATTGGAATGAGTATACTCCCAAGGTGCTCCCATATAAATTTGAAAAACAAAATCGAACCCTAAGGGTCGGAAAACAGGGGATGATTGATTGTTCACTCACTGATTGTAATGTTACTACGCATAACTTTATTCAGAGTAGTCCGATTTTGATAATTCTTTTTTCATTGGATGGGGTATACCTTGCCAAGTATTATTAGTACATTTAGGCCACAAAAAAATTTAAAATAAAAACTTTTTAACAAAAAATTAAACCGCCGAAAAAACTGAAAAGCAAAAAATAATAAACCTTAAAATTTTGAGTCGGCGCTGAAAAATCAATGAACAAAGATCACTCAAAGCGCCGACTCATAATTTTAAGGTTTATTATTTCTTGCTTTTCAGTTTTTTCGGCGGTTTAATTTTTCTTTATATAATGGAAAAAAGCGATAGGTGCTTTTTGAGGTATTTTTGAATTGATATCAAGCACTTCACGCTTTTGACCATTATTTTCTACTTTTTAGTTATGTTTTTCTATGTAAGCCTGTTTTTTTTAGTTGTTTTTTAACGATTAGGTACTTTATTTTCTATTTTTTAGGGGGTTTCGAATTTTATGACGTATGTCAGCGTAGTTTTCGTATTTTGTGACGTATGTTAGCGTAGTTTTCGTATTTTGTGACGTATGTCAGCGTAGTTTTCATATTTTGTGCCGTATGTCAGCGTAGTTTTCGAACACAGGTTTTTTTGCTATCCTGGTAACCCCGGCAAGGATAATGGCACAGATTTATAACATTATTGTATTGTTATCGGTCCTTGATAAGTTTGCCAAATTTCGAGTTAATACGACGTTTTGAAGGGGGTCAAAATCTTGTTCAAAGGTTTACGTTACATAGGCACATATTAACATACGTATGAATCTATAAATAAAATGATCTTGTTCTCTAGTAACTTTTTCGGTTCGGAAATCATAAAATGCCTTCTCTCGTGTCAGAATTTTACTGACTAAAACCCACCCGTGTTCCTTCAGTTGCCTGTACCAGGGCCACGGTAACTCCTACGAACAACACTCGCGACCTTTTTTTTTGGATGGGAAATCATCAAATGACTTCTCTCGCTCTGGGCGACCTTGGCTTGTAACTTGACTAACTGCTAGTAACTTGCGAATATTTTTAATATTTTTTGTTTCTGTTCCACAGGAGCGTAGAGATGGTAACAGAAGAGTGGGTGTACCGCGCGAGCTTCGGATGCCACTGTGGGCTGTGCCTGTGCCTCGCTAACAACGCCGACGCACTGTTCGCGATCATACGCGACGTGGTGTGGGCTCTGGCGCACTGTGAGTACATTACTATAATAATATCTTAGGACAACACACTGTTATCTGATCCCAAACTAGGCAGAGCCTGTACTATGGTAACCAGACAACTGATAAACATACTTATATATTTCTAAATACATACATATTATAGATAAATCACACCCAGACACAGAACAAATGATTGTGCTCATCACACAAGATTTGTTCTGGGTGGGAATCGAACTCACGACCTCAGTCTTAGTAGTCAGGGTTACTAACCACTAGACTAACAGGCCAGTTACTAGCTTCGGTCACATGTAACAGAGCAGTGGGTGTACCACTTTGGCCTGTGCCTCGCTAACAACGCCATCTATTAGGAATTCATAGAACTAACATATGAAAACACATTGTCTATAAAAAAAAAACATAATTTACTAATATCGAGGTCAATCATTGAGATAAAAACTACCCTATCTTTTAAGTTTGGCCGAATTACAAATAATTAAGAAGTTTGATAACAATTGGTTCAGTAGTTTCGGAGTTTATCCTTAACATACATCGTGACAGGAAATTTTTATATCATCATCATCAGCAGCCTATAATGTTCCCACTGCTGAGACTCAGGCCTCCTTTCAGTGAGAGGTAGTGGGCCATAATCCACCACGCGTACCTAGTGCTGTTAGGTAGATGTCACTGGTCTTCGAATTGTTGGTCCTAGGACATGCCGATTTCCTCACGATGTTTTACTTCAGTTTGAGAGCAGTGGTGATGAAATAATTTACGCAAAGTTGTAATTCAAAAAACATCGTGAGGGAACCGGCTAGCATCAAAAATTCGAAGACATGTGACATCTACCAACCTGCACTGGGCCCGCGTGGTGGATTATGGCCCTCTCCCTCTTACCGAGAGGAGGCCACGGCTGTCTTAGCAGTGGGAACATATATGATGAAAAGAGCCTTCTTTGGTTTGAATTCACGGCCGTAAGTCTCGACCATTACCACTAGGCCACCACCACTGTATGATATGTACTGATTTTTATATCATCATCATCATTTCAGCCGCAAAACGTCCACTGCTGGACATAGGTTTCCCCCAATTTGGGGGGATTTTCCATAATCGCCGCGCTTGGCAGGCGGGTTGTGGATCGCAGTATGGTGGTAGAATGCATAGAGAACGCTGCTGCCCATTCTCTAGTAAGTCCTTCTACGACACCCACGGGAAGAAATGGGGTGATGATATTCTTTACGTCGATACGATTTATATATATATAATTTGAAATATAATGTATGGTTGTGCAGGCGGTAGTACAGTGGGTGCGGCGGCGCGGGTGCTTCGGGCTCTGAGGCCTCGCGGCCATTACGACCCCGAGCACTGGCACCTCGCCCTGTTACGTCGGGCTCTCGCACACTCGCACGGTACTGTACCACACTCGACACTCGCAACACACACATAGGGACAATACTCCTAACTTTTAGAACGTTTACAGTCTGATCTCAGTCCAAATCTGTCGAAAATATCTCGAGTTTCTCACAAGTTTTATCAAGTTTCCATTTTTCAGTTTTTTTTTTTGGCATTTGGTTGTTTGAAATTTTGAACGTTTTTAACTACGTGAATAAGGCTCCAGCTCGTCCAACATCTAACAAACCCAGATGGCCAATTATCGTAATCAAAACAGTTCAATAGATTTTGTTCCTAGCTTCACCACGACTACAATCAAATTTAAAAAAATTGTCAAAGATGTATGAGGCTCGACGTATTTTTAAAAGTTTGAGACAAAGATCAGAATGAGTATGTTCTAAAAACTATATTTTACAGTACAATTAATTATACTTTACAGTACAATTAATTATACTTAACAGTAAAATGAATTACACTTGACAGTGCAATTATTTACACTTTACAGTACAATTTATTACGCTGTATTTATTAGTACTGTAATAGTACTATAAATTATACTTTAAAATTAATGACACTTTACAGTCAAATTATTATACTTTACAACAAAATTAATACCACTTTGCAAGCACAAATAATTACACTTTTCAGCATAATTCATTACAATTTGCAGCATAATTAATTACACTTTACAGTACAATTAATTACAATTAATTACACTTTACAGTACAATTAATTACACTTAACAGTACAATTAAATACACTTTACAGTATAATTAATAAGACTACAGTTTTCAGTACTATTTATTACGCATTACAGTACTATTAATTATACTTTAAAATTAATTACACTTTACAGTCAAATTAATTATACTTTACAACAAAATTAATACCACTTTACAAGCACAAATAATTACACTTTTAAGCATAATTAATTACAGTTTGCAGCATAATTAATTACACTTTACAGTACAATTAATAAACTTTACATTACAATTAATTACACTTAATAGTACAATTAATTACACTTAATAGTACAATTAGTTACACTTAATAGTACAATTAATTACACTTAATAGTACAATTAATTAAACTTAATAGTACAATTAATTACACTTTACAGCGCAATTAAACACACTTTGCAGCACAATTAATTACACACTTTGCAGCACAATTAATTACACACAGCACAATTAATTACACACAGCACAATAAATTACACACAGCACAATTAATTACACACAGCACAATTAATTACACACAGCACAATTAATTACACACAGCACAATTAATTATACACTGCACAATTAATTACACACAGCAAAATTAATTACACACAGCACAATTAATTACACACAGCACACTTAATTATACACAGCACAGTTAATTAAACACAGCACAATTAATTACACACAGCACAATTAATTACACATAGCACAATTAATTAAACACAGCACACTTAATTACACACAGCACAATTAATCACACACAGCACAATTAATCACACACAGCACGATTAATCACACACAGCACGATTAATCACACACAGCACAATTAATCACACACAGCACAATTAATCACACACAGCACAATTAATCACACACAGCACAATTAATCACACACAGCACAATTAATCACACACAGCACAATTAATCACACACAGCACAATTAATCACACACAGCACAATTAATCACACACAGCACAATTAATCACACACAGCACAATTAACCACACACAGCACAATTAACCACACACAGCACAATTAATCACACACAGCACAATTAATCACACACAGCACAATTAATCACACAGCACAATTAATCACACACAGCACAATTAATCACACACAGCACAATTAATCACAAACAGCACAATTAATCACAAACAGCACAATTAATCACACACAGCACAATTAATCACACTTTATAATTAATTACAGTTGCATCAATAATACACGAACAACTCTGCAAATTGGCCACGCAGAGTGAGATGACGCAACAAATAGTCAGCGTTGTATGCCACTGTCGACCGTTTGACAAGCCCATGGAGAAAGAGTACGTATTCTATTGTATCATCTTCATCTTAGTGTATCATTATATTTACCTAGTCTTTAGTAAACACTAGGTTCTGCCGCGTGGAGGTCGGAAATGATCCCACGAGAACGTTATATCGGGATAAAAGTATCCTATGTGTAAACGCAAATACTAGTCAACGGATTCGGATGAAATTTAGCACACAGATACTATAATTTACTTGCTTTTGCCAGCGGCTTCGCCCGCGTGAAGGTCGGAAAATATCCCGCGTGAACGTATTACCGGGATAAAAAGTAGCCTATGTGTTAATCCAGGTTAATTTCTTCCGACTTGCTTCAAATTTATCGTCACTGCTCGGCTCCTATGTGTCTTAGCGTTATGTTATATAGCCTATAACCTGCCCAGGAGTATGGACTATAATCGTACCAAGTTTGGTTAAAATCCCTTCAGTAGTTTTTGACCCATGCGTGCACATACAGACAGACAGACAGACAGACAGACAAAAAATTTACTGATTGCATTTTTGGCATCAGTATCGATCACCATTCATCCTCCAATATTAATTTTGAATATATTTTCAATGTACAGAATTGACCTCTCTACAGTTTTATTATAAGTATAGATTAACTTGGACTAACACATATGTAAATGCATACGTGTTACAGTTGCGAATCATATTTTAATCAAAATACAACCTGACTACTGACCTTTAAATTGCAAAAAACGGATTTGAATTTTGCGGGTACCTACCCCTGCAGTTCCTCCTTATAGGTTAAGTTTAACCTTGATGAACCGGCCAGGGGGATGCCGGTTACTTAGCCATGAGCCCCTCAAGTGTAACGCCACCTGCCAGGCGCAAGAGTTACCGTGGCCCTGGCACAGGCAACTGAAGGAACACGGGTGGGTTTTACTTCAGTAAAAGTCTGACACGCCCTACCGCTCCGCCCTGAGCGCGAGACGTCATTTGAATATTTCCCACCCAGAAAAACGGTAACGCCCTGGATTCTGTGTAGGTATAAAAAAGGTATTAACGGTTACTTTATTTATTCATTAGATATGCGGTGGAGAGGTTTTGCAAAATATTGGAGAACTTCAAAGCGGCCTCTATTATCACGTTCAAGGTAAGTTCGTATTATAAAAGAGTATTGTTGGAGTTTAAATATTAACTTATATATGAAAATTGATTCTTTTAGGAGTTAACTCCAAAAACACGCAAAGCCATAACACGCATATGCCAAATGCTTAATACATAAAAATTAAACTTTACAATACTGCAACAGAATAGAACAAAATATCAGACTCAGAATAAAACGAAAAGTAAAATAATTGAAATAAAAAAGAAATAATATTGCGAGTCACAGAATTAAATACTTATAAAATAAAAACTAATGCAAATTAACAATGCGAACAAGTCATTATACAACGTGTAACATACATAACGCACACACAAGCCCAATAACAATACGTAATTTTTTAAGCAAATTATTAAGAAGATAATGCCGACCATTAGATTAAAAAAAATATTGTAACGATATTGCCTTCATATAACTTTAATTTTCTTTGGCTCAATTGGCGGCAGGAATGGCAAAATACATATTATTGAAAAAAACTACCGACTTTTAACGTTCCGGCCGTTTGAGAACATACATTTTAATGGTTTCATTTATTTATTATATTAACTAATTAATTAATAAAAATAACAAAATAATGTCCTAACTTAACCTGTACACGAACTATAAATAAAGTGTCGAAAATTCATCCACGTCGCTGTAATCGATTCGGTAGTCAATTCTTAACATAGATTGTTAGGCTTATTATCCTTTCAGGACTTGCGTTTATTCTGTTACACCTTGTATAACATATTATGTGAAGGCCATAATTCTTTTAGGATTCCGTAGCTTTAGTGATAATTCAACCGATTATAATTGTTTGGAGGTATGAAGAACAGGATCAACCAACCAACCCAACCTCCGTTTACCCGCCAAAGTGTTACAAGTGACTTGTACCTTTTTCGTATTGAGCGTTTTAACAAATCATCATGTAACAACGTGAATCGATCCTCACGCTAGTCGATTCATAAGCATTGTAGAGAAATCTGTATTAATATTATAAAGAGGAAAAATTTGTATTTTTGTTTGTTTGTAATAGATAAACTCAAAAACTACTGGACCGATTTAAAAAAATATTTCACCATTAGAAAACTACATTATCTGCGAGTAACATAGGCTATATTTTATTTTAGAAAAAATAGGGGTCCGTAAGATATTTGGGTTTTTCGGACCCAAGGTGTAAAAAGTCATCCAAAAAAGTTCCTTATTTGGCGTACGCCGCCTAAACTATAAAAGAATTCAAAGTCCAGGTTATCATAACTTGACTAGAGCTTATCAAACAAAGGAGTGTCAGGTAGAAAACGCTTTATGCCGTCGACGTACCAGGTTATCATAACTTTATCATAACTTGGTAAGAGCTAACCAAACATATGAGTGTCAACTAGAAAACGCTTAACAGACCACCACTACCAGGTTGTCAAACTTGGTAGGTTTATTACAATATTTATTGAATCTGAGGCGATACGAAGTTCGCTGGGTCAGCTAGTACAATACAAAATACGATAAAATGACAAAAGTCACTTGGTGACATTCGACCGGCTACGGAGGTTGAGTGTACTTGTCTGGGGGGCTATGCCCGACGTTTGATTATTATTTTTATGTTTTTGGTATGACATCTCGCAGGTCAGCCTATGAGGTTGTTGGCTGCTTAACTTGACTTGCCTGTGGCTATCGTAATCAATTGAGGCCAGCCGGCGGGGGCTTGACAAAACTTAAAACTAGAGCGATTACGGACTAGACGGACTTCGGCTTAGGGCATCATCGCTGGTAGAGGGCAGCAAGGGACGGGCTGGATCGGAATGAAATCGAAGAATTATGTCGTCACGCGGTAAACTATGCTTGGGCGATGCAGGATGTTGCATGACGTCAGCATGGTGTAGTTCGCAATTAAATATTTTTTTTTGTTATTGTTCAGGTAGTTTTTCCTTCTGTTGAATTTGTATACAATATTTTTCCCTCGTTCACCTGCAGGTGGAGATGATACCAGTAGACGAGGCCAGCACGTTGGACGCGGCCCGCTGGGGATGGGTGGGCGCGGCGCGGGCTCGTCTGCAGCGATACCTGCGGCCTCACCAGCGAGCCTCCACGCGGGCCCGCCTGGCCGACATGGCCGCGCGGACCACGCCGCGGGACTGTAAGTACACACGTGATACTGTAGCTGGGTGGGCTCGCTACCTGCGGCCTCCACGCGGGCCCGCCTGGCCGACATGGCCGCGCGGACCACGCCGCGGGACTGTAAGTACACACGTGATACTGTAGCTGGGTGGGCTCGCTACCTGCGGCCTCCACGCGGGCCCGCCTGGCCGACATGGCCGCGCGGACCACGCCGCGGGACTGTAAGTACACACGTGATACTGTAGCTGGGTGGGCTCGCTACCTGCGGCCTCCACGCGGGCCCGCCTGGCCGACATGGCCGCGCGGACCACGCCGCGGGACTGTAAGTACCTACCAGGGTCACGAGATCTGTTCGAAAGAGTTACCGTGGCCCTGGCATATGGGCAACTGAAAGATCACGGGTGGGTTTTAGTCAGTAAAAGTCTGACACGCCCTTCCACTCCACTATAGAGCGGTAGACGTCCTTTGACGATTTCACATCCACAAAAAAAGAAATGGACTGTAAGTACTGACCACTATCGCTCAAAGTCAAAGCATTGAAGTGTGTGGGAAGCCAATCTAAACACGTGTATACGCCACGAATGGTTTATTACGACTAATACATGAATAATCGTGCTTAGGCTAAACATTGATACTTATAAACTACAGCATTTGTTTGAAATAGACCCATAAAAGGCACTTTTGAACGTCAACATTTACATACAAATAGAATTGATTGTAGTCGCACGCGATGTAACTTTTAAAATATTGATTTACTAACTAGCTTTTTCCAGGGGTTTCTCCCGCGTATTCATACATATAAACCTTCCTCTTGAATCACTCTGTGTATTGATGAAAACCGCAATAAATTCTGTTCAGGAATTTAAAAGATAAAGGCGTACAGACGTAGGAACCGACTGCTTTATACTATTTAAAAGTGATTGTCTAGAAATCGAAACACAACGCCATCTAGTGGACCTCTACGCAACCTAGATGTCAAACGATACGATGAATTAACTGACATCGCCATCTATTAGGAACTCATAGAACTAACCCATGAATACACACTTTGTCCTATAAAAAACACTTAATTTCCAAATATTGAGGTCAATCATTGAGAAAAAGCTATCCTAGATAATTATTGACAAAGTCACGGAATAAAAACTAGCCTATATCCTTTCTCAGGCTCTAAACTATCTGAGTACCAAATTTCATTTAAATCGGTTCAGTAGTTTTAGTAGGGAAGCGAGACAGACAGACATACAGAGTTACTTTTGCATTTATAATATTATAGTGTGGATAAAACTAACGGTGGAATTTCTTGCCCATTCTTCACCATACGAAATTACCTTTTGTAAGGGGCTACTAGAATCTATTCTATTTTTTTTTTCTGTAAATGTTGATGTTCAAAGGTGCCTTTTATGTGTCTGTCTATACAAATAAATAAAGTTGAAGTGTCTTTTTGTGATTTCATATTAACAGCTTTTCACTAAATGCATATGAAAGTATATACGGTACTTACATCAAAAAAACAATTTTTGAAACTTTTGTCTGTCTGTTCGTTCCGGCTTATGTCTGAAACGGCTAGACCGATTTTAAAGGGCAGATATTTGATGTTATAGGGAGTGACATAGACTACATTTTGTCCCGGTGGTAGCCCAGGAGATAATTTCCGACTTCCACATGAAATAAATGAATTTGACATTAACAGTGTTGTTTTGTTTGTCAGTGACGGCGTGGTCTGGGTACAAACATCGGTGCGACTGCCTCACGCCGCGGACGCTGTGTGCTCAGCAGAGGAAACAGCTTCTTAGGTAAGTCACCACACATCAGGAGGGCATCCCCGTAATTTTTAGAACGTTCATAGTCGATCTGAGTTTCAATCTGTCAAAAATCTCTCCAGTTTCCATGCACCCAGGATCTATGGAAACTGAGACTTCGATTAGATTCTGACCATTTTTAGTTTCGAGAAGTGGCGTAAAGGCACAGCTGACATACATGCCTCCAACAAACTTAGCGGCATTTTCGACGGGTGTGCGCATAGAAAGTTCGCGTGATAGAAAGAAAAAAGAAGAAAGTAAATACGTTTATTTGCGGTAAATATGTCGCAAAGAAAAACTGAACACAAAAAAAAGCTGGGGAAAATATGCGTCAAATCCACGCAAAACGGCCATCGCTCAGCATAATACTGCGACTCTATGCGAGACAGAGCCCCAGCAAATAATGATAATGTTATGCAGTTCATTCTCAAAATAAATTAAAATGTCGCTATTAATAACTTTAAATAAGAAGAATTCAAAAAGTGTTTATTCACAGAAATAAATATTTTACAAAATATACTACGCGATATCTGAATGCAATTTATTTATTTATTATTTATTTTAAATAGAACGGCCGAAGCCAATTGCACCGCACAATAAAACCGCACAATTCAATTTTAATGAAACAACTTTGCGCCTGTATTTGTCCAAAAGAGTGGCAGAGGTCTGTATAGTACACCCATATTTCGCGTGTTATGTTTAAGTCCCATGTAATAGAGGGTGAGCCTATTGCCATCAACCGGGCACAAATTCTGACTTCGAACTGAAAAACTACTGACCACGGTGCTTACTCTCGCATATAATTCCAATATATCGACATTAGTCAAACGTCATTCGGTTGAGTTAAATGTCAGGGATTAGCTAGACTCAGTCCGTCTCATTATAAAAAGCAGTTTAACTAAAAACCCAGGTTTAAACCTCATTAAACAATGGTTTAAGTTTAAGTTTTATTACAAAAAAAGGTTTTGCGATAAACCATAGACTAAACCTTTGTTTAACGTTAACCCTTTCCTACCGGATTAGAGATTTTGAAAGATATTTCCCAATTGAACTTTATAATATGAATAAGGAATGTAAAAATAATGCCCATAATTTTTTTTAGATTTTTATCAACAAAAAATCAACCAAAATCACTGACGGTACTCATAAATCTTTGTACATTTTTATCGTTATTTTAGCACTAAAATTTAAGATTATAATCTGAAACCTTATGAATTGTATTGTTAAAACTACAATCTTAAACAATAATATAAAACAAATAACACTCACCCCGTCTATTGTATTTTTAAATGTTTAAAAAAAAAAAGCAATCCGCAGTTCTGAAATCTGCAACTGTCACTTGCGGGCGGTCGCTACTTGAAAGTGTCACTTGCGGGCGGTATATAGGCAAAATTTAAATAAATCACTGTGATTGGCTAGCGTAGTGGTATTCGAAAGGAATGTCAGTGTCCAATACGTAATGCGCGATCGTATTGTCGAAATAATTAACGGGGAATCACCCGGTACAAATTAGTACCGTCAGTTAGGAAAGGGTTAAACCTGGGCGACCCCTGGTTTATCGATGGGTCTAAGTCGCATCTGTCAAGTTTCCACTTTTAGGTTATCATTTATTTCGTTGTGTTGTTTTTATCCAAAAATGGACATTAACATGGTAGATTTAATTGATAATCAGGATATTGATGCTATTCAGTCATTAGAAAGGTCACGCCGATTCAACAGCAATCGGGTTCGAGTCAATCCCTTCATTGAGTTATCCGATGAAGATTTCAGGCAAAAGTAGAAAACAAAATTTATACAAAAGTATCGCAAGTCGAAGAAACGCTAGTAAAACAAGCGTTTCTTCGACTTGCGATACTTTTGTATAAATTTTGTTTTCTTAAAACGCGCGAAAATGTCACACAAAACGCACGTCACGCATGTCACTATCAAAACGTTTTCTTTTCTTGGGATACGGAACGTTGCAATAGAATGATATCATGACGAACGAGTGATATTTGTGTTAATCTGTGGTTGATATTAAGATAATGGTTTAAATTACGGTATTAAGAAGACCACGATTTATAAATGTTTTGTAATACGAACAAGTTTAGACCATGGTTTTACAGATGAGCTTGGACTTGATAGTTTAGGTTTAAACCAAGGCTTATTTAGTTTTTTGTAATAAGACCGAGTGAGTCCAGCCAATCCCTGACGTTTGACTGACAATTCCAATGTCGATCTATTGGAATTATATTCGAGAGTAAGCACCCTGACCAGGGGATCGAACTCGGAACCTTATGTTCAGCAGTAGCGCTTGCAACCACTAGGCCAACGAGGCCTACATAATCAGCCTATAATGTTCCCACTGCTGGGACACAGGCCTCCCCTCTGTGAGAGTAAGAGGGCTGTATTCCTCCACACGGGCCCAGTGCGGGTTGGTACTAGTCACATTTTAGCATTTCACTAAACTTAAATTATTTAAACTTGGTGATCATATTCTGTATGAAGCCGGACCTAAAGAATGGGTGTCGTTAGAGGCGACAAGGGACTTACTAGAGAATGGGCAGCATTCTCTATGCATTTGACCACCATACTACGATCACCAACCCGCCTGCCAAGCGTGGCGATTATGGCAAAGCCCTCCAATTTGGGGGAGGCCAATGTCCAGCAGTGGACGTATTTGGGCTGGAATTATGATCTTATAGTGTCCTTTTTTTTGAGATCGTTTTCGATTTGTTGTTTGTTTTTTTTTCACAGATTGTTATGAACTACTTAGTAATTCTACGTTTTTGTTGTTGTAGCGGATTATGGGGTCGGCCAATGTTTAGTAGCGGACACCTACGAGCTGCTATGTAAGTATATTGTATAAATATTTCAAACATCCTTGCTTAAATCAAAATTAAAAGTCATTTATTCAAACTAGGCTGAGAGTCAGCACTTTTTGGACGACAAAGTTACATGAAACAGTCTCCCGGCACGCCCGCCCTTCCCTACTTCCTAGTGCTTTTAGCTGGGAAGAACTGGCGCACAGCTGTTTGGTGAACAAACAGAAAAAATAAATAACAGTTCCAAAAATCAAAAAATACGCTTTCATTCGCGCTTCTTGAGATATTTTTAAATCGATATCAAGCACCTCACGCTTTTTTCAATTATTTTCTACTTTTTAGTTTGGTTTTCTATGAAAGCGCTGCTTAACAGGATTTGCCTGTGGCTACCTTAATATATGAAGGCCTCCAGCCGTTAAGGGCACCCCTGTGGGGTAAAGAACTCGGCTTAGGGCATCGCTAGTAGAGGGCGATGGACAGGCTGGATCGGAGTTAGATATGAGCGCCGCGCCGGCGCGCCGCCGCCGCCACGTTTTCCGCCGCGCCGCCGCCGCTGATCCTAGGCACCGGCGCGCCGAGCCCGAGCGACGGCATTCAGTTTAACCATAGACGCTGACCGAACCGTACGCACGTCGGACAAGTCATCATTTCAGCCGAAAGACGTCCACTGCTGGACATAGGCCTTCCCCAAGCTCCGACAATTCGACCAGTATTGTGCTTCCCGCATCCAGCGGATTCCTGCGGACTTCACAAGGTCATCGGTCCACCTTGTTGGAAGCCTTCCAAATCTACGTCTTCCGGTTCGCGGTCGTCACTCCAGAACCTTTTGGCCCCATCGGTCATCTGTTCTGCGAGCAATGTGCCCTGCCCACTGCCACTTCAGTTTAGCAATTCTTCGGGCTATGTCGGTTACCTTGGTTCTCCTACGGATCTCTTCATTTCTGATACGATCGCGTAGGTAATCTCCATCTCCCCTTCGGGTGACTTTCAGCTTTCTAATGACGCCCATTGCGAGCTGCCCAGCCGAGTCGGATTCGACGATTGACCTCTTTCTCGAAGTTGGACCTACCTAACTGGACAGTCTGTCCTAGGTACACATATTCGTCCACAACTTCGAGTGTAGCGCCTCCGATCTTCACTGGAGTGGGTATCACATGAGCATTGGACATGACCTTTGTCTTGTCCATGTTCATCTTGAGACCCACTCTATCGGAAGCATTGAGGTTATCGAGCATTGTACTGAGGCCCTCCATAGTCTCAGCCATGACAACTATATCATCGGCAAACCGAAGGTGAGTGATGTACTCGCCATTGATGTTGATGCCAGCCCCTTTCCAGTCCATAACCTTGAAGACATCCTCCAGTGCAGTGGTGAATAGTTTCGGAGAAATAACGTCTCCCTGTCTCACCCCTCGCTGCAGAAGGATAGGTTTCGAGGTCTGGTCCTAAAGTCGGACTGACATAGTGGCGTTTTCGTACAGACACTTTAGCACCTCGATGTACCGATAGTCGATCTGGTACCGTTGAAGAGACTGCAGTACAGCCCAGGTTTCAGCCTGCTTACCCGCGCTGAGCGACCTTAAATTTGTATACCAGCCCAACCATCAGTGTCCACGTTTCGGCAGCGTATGTCATGACGGGCTGGACGCACTGGTTGAAGACCTTGGTCTTCAAACATTGCGGTATCGGCGACGAGAAAACTTGAAGAACTTTTCCAAACGCTGCCCAACCCAACTGGATCCTCTTGTAGGTTTCTTTCTCAAAGTTGTCTACCAAGCTGTATGACTTGCTCAAGGTAGACATACTCCTTCACAACCTTGAGAAGCGACCCTTCGATGCGGATTGGACTCGGCAAGACATGCGAATTGTACATGACTCGTCTTGTCCAAGTTCATGCCGAGGCTTACCCGCCGTGAGGCTCCATTTAGGCTCTGCAGCATCTGGTCTAACTGTTCCAGCGTCTCTGCCATTATGACAATGTCGTCGGCAAAACGAACACGGACAGTCATCGTTGCAGTGTCATATACAAGCATCTCATCACCTCGATGTATCTCCAGTCAATTCGACATCGTTGCATAGAGGCCAGAACTACCCAAATTTCGATGGAGTCGAAGGCTTTCTCGTAGTCCACAAATGCCATACACAGCGGCTGATTGTACTACGGTCTTCTGTACAATTTGCCGAACAGTATGGATGTGGTCTGCGGTGCTGAAGCCTTTTCGAAAACGAAAATCTTGATTATACGTATATTATTTTTTTATTCAATTATAATAGTTAAAATTAAGGTCACGACGCCGACGCCGCCGCCGCCGACTTAAAAAAATCGGCGCGCCGCCGCCGGAAGATTGACCATCGGCGCTCATATCTAATCGGAGTTAACAGTTATTACATACTTTCCCTCACAGTCCTATATTGTGTGTTGCAGCATCTCATTCTTCGGTATGATGGGAGTTACGAACGAATACAACGGTGCCAAGCCCGAGACGAGTAATGACGGTGATAAGGTAATAGTCATTATTTACTTACATTCTATAAGTATAATCATTTATTTGTCAGAATAGTGTACCCACACATCATATCTCATCATACACATTATATCACACCATACCCATTACATCTCATCATATACATGAGGACAGGTAGGGCATGTCTTCGCTACCTTGTTGGTCGGTCATGAAATTGTCGTCATGTCGTCATGAAATCATCAATAAATTGTCGTAACTGAGTTACAGTCTTTGGGGGAGGGAGAGCAACGAGAGCTTCTATCTTTTTAGGGTTAGGTCTAATTTCACCACAGCTAACCTCGAAACCTAGGTACTCAACCTTTTGTTTGAAGAACGAACATTTTTTTAAATTAAATGAAAATCCAGCTTTTGTTAAAACATCCAAAACTAGTTGCAACCTATGTAGAGCTTGGTCGACATTTGAGGCTACGACCACGACAAACGTATTTGCAAGCTCTCCTAAGGCTTTTGTCACTGCACGTTTTAAAACCGAAGGGGCATTGCGCAAACCGAATGGCATGGCTAAATACTCGAATTGCCCGTCGGGCGTAACAAATGCGGTACGTTCAATGGAATCCGGATGAACTGGTATCTGATGAAATCCACTAGCCATATCTAGAGTCGTGAAGAAATGAGTACCGTGAAGCCGATTAATTTGGTCGGAAATCATTGGCAATGGAAATCTGTCAGGTACAGTATTATCGTTCAATTCTCGATAATCAACGCACATGCGGTCGCTGCCATCCTTCTTCTTCACCAGAAGAATAGGACTGGCAAAAGGTGACGAGCTTGGGCGGATCACATTAGAGGAGAGCAGGTCTTCAATTTTATTACGTACAACCTGTCTTTCCTGAGGACTCAACCGATAAGGACGACGATAAACCGTTTTATTGGGATCTTTGAGTCTTATTTCCATAGGGTCAGTATTTGCAGGAGATCTAGGTGTTCCAATAATAAAACTGTTTGAAAACTGACTTAAAACTAAAATTAGTCTTGCTTTGATATCCGAAGAAACATCGGTATCAATGCCATTAAATTTAACTGTATCTGACTCTACATTTAAAATGGTACGTAATTCGACACAAGAATCGACATTCGACTCTACATTCGACTCTACATTCGACTCTACATTCGACTCTACATTCGACTCTACATTTACGGTATTCACGTCAGGATTTTTTTTCAAAAAAGTTAAAGTTCTAGACGTCATGTTAATTACTAAGTCATTAATCAAAATTTCGCGTCCAATCACTAAGTCATGTTGAAGATATACATCAGGTAAAACATGAAAAACAATATCCAAACTAATGTTACCAATATCAACATTAACTAAAATGTTCAGGTTACTATTTACGGAAGTTTGACCTATACCCGTCATAGTAACGACACTATAATTACGCTCACCATTAAATTTACACAAAATAGAATCTCTCATTAATGAACACTCTGCTCCAGAATCATAACAAAAACTAAAAGACTCACCAGAGTGACGGAGAATACCGGTAGGCGCGTTAACCACGCACAAGTCCACACGGCGTTGTTCAGAAGCTCCACCAGCGCCACCACCAGCGCCGCCGCTGCCGGAACCCTGGGCTGCTGCTGGACAACGGTTCGCGTAGTGGCCTCGGCTCTTGCACCGGAAGCAGGTGACGGAGCTGGTGTCCTTGGGTTTCGCCGGAACAGATGATGTACTCCCATGAGAAGATGAGGAGTGAGGTCTTCTGTCAGTCTTGCTGTCTCTTCTTTGGTAACACGTGGAAGCCTTGTGGCCTGCTTTACCACATACGTAACATTTGGTTGCATTAGTCGTAGGGTTAGGCTTGGAATGCTTGCTATCCACACTTGGAGCACCCTGGTTAAACGGGTTTTTGCGTTTCAGGAACGACATCGCACGGAGTTCTTGTTGTAGCTTAGATCTTGTGTCGATATCGGTAGTGAATGCCAGCCGCTGAACACGATGATCAAGGTGTGACATGTGTGCTAGCACGGTAGAAATCGCTATTTGTTCCACACTCAGGTTCTTCCAGCGTGACATTAATGATGTAAGCACACGTGAAGAATAAGCAGCAAAACACTCACCTTCTTTTGGTGCACTATTGTTCAGGTTTATAAGCGAAGCTGCAGGTGTTTCAGGGCAATCATATCTTGCAACAAATACGTCCTTGAATTCGTTCCATGTCATACCAGGAAACGAAATCTGCGACAACCATGACGATGCTTGGCCCTTCAGCGCCCTGCTCAAAGTAATCATGAGTGATGCACCTTGCAGCTCACAATCTGCCATGCACATATCGGCGGTGGTGACCCACGCACGTGCATCGACGTTTGGCTTTTCGGGATCGAACTCAGGTAGCTGCACTTTCTTGTTTGAAGCAGGTGACATTGCTTGCAACAGCGCGAGAAAGTTTTGGTTCTGTTGCTCGAACATCATGCGCCATTTTTCGTCTCCTTCAGGTTCAGGTCGGGAAGCACGTGGGCACCCCACTTCTGATGAGGACAGGTAGGGCATGTCTTCGCTACCTTGTTGGTCGGTCATGATGGAACGTGGAGTCCGACGTGAAATAATACACAGGCACTGTTCGGTACACTAAACTTTACTGTTTAGAACACTTTACAATTAAAAATAACAAAAGATTGAAGGACTATTTTCGGATTGAAAATAAAATAAAATGGAATGTAGTGAGGTTAGCCAAGTTAACCGTTCGTCACCACGATTACAATTTGAATGTGTCAACTGCACAAGTCAACCGCCTTTTTATTCACATCAAAAATGACCAACGACAACTTTAATCGACTAAACACACTCAAGCATTGCCATACCAAAAAAAACAAATCAAATTAAACTAAATTAAAAAACGCTTGACATTCCATTATGGGATCTGCGACATACATAATATCAAATCACATATCACGTCTCAAATTACACATTACATCAAATCACACATCACGTCTCAATTTACACATTACAATTCATCATACACATTACATCAAATCAAACATTACATCGCATCTCATAATATCCATCATCAACCATCACACAATTACGTGACACACATCACAAGTCCTCATACACATTACATCACACACATCAATCACATCGCATAATACACATTACATCAAATCACACTTCACATCACATCTGATCATATCCATCACATCACTTCACACATACCATCACACATATATCGCATCACATTTCATTATACTCATTACATCACACCTCATCAAACAGATTCCATCAAATCACACATCACATCTCATTATATCCATGACACCATACACATAACATCACTCATATCACATCACATCTCATCATACACATCACATCTTTTCACAGATCACATTCTGCCAAGTGTGGTGTGCGAATATTAGGTACATACATTTATTACAGGACAGACTATTAGGTCAGTATTTATCATTATCATTTATCATTTACTAGAGAATGGGCAGCAGCGTTCTCTATACATTTTACCACCATACTGCGATCGCCAACCCGCCTGCCAAGCATGGCGATTATTATTGCAAAACCCCCAAATTGGGGAAGACCTATGTTCAGCTGGCGACGTCTTACGGCTGATGATGAGACACATTTTATTAAGGACTAGATTCTGCCCGCGACTTCGTCCGCGTTAAATTTCTTGCTCCCCCGACCCTTCCCGTCGCGTCGAATCGCCTACCCGTGCGATTTTCCCCGTTTTTGCAACATTTTTCATTACTGCTCCGCTCCTCTTAGTTGTGCCGTGTTGTTATATAGCCTATAGCTTTCCTCGATAAATAGGCTATCCAACACAAAAATATTTTTTTAATTCGGACCAGTAGTTCCTGAGATTAGCGCGTTCAATCAAACAAACAAACATACAAACAAACAAACTTTTTAGCTTTATAATATTATAAGTATATAAGTATAAGTATAGATGTCAAAGTAAATAGACTACAATTCACCAAGTTAAATAAAATTCGAAATCTATTAATGATATTATTGATGATAATATAGATGAAAAAATACAAACAGCCAAAGGTAGAAAGTTCTCCTTTTTCGAAGGCTTATTAAACATAAATTTAAATTATCTTTGTATGTTTCCGCAGCCTCCAAACGAGATGGAACCAGAAACGACTGGCAGAGAGTTGCAGCAGGGAGACGGGACGGGCGCCAAGTAAGTGTACTAAGATAAGATAAGATAATATTTATTTGCTTAAACATGTGTATGTATTAGGGATGTTATGGATATGAAATTTCGGATACGGATTGGTTACGGATGTAGGAATGATTATTATACCGGATACGGATACGGATATGGATATGAAATTATTTCGGATTATCCGTTAGTTTCGGATAATTTCGGTTACGGATATTAAATTTATAAGGAATTTAAAAAGTAAAATACAAAAAGCTAATAAAATTGTTTTATTTATGTCACCATTTGGTAGGCATTACAATCAGTCTGTGAGTAATTATTGCAGCTATTTAAAATAAAAATGATTATAAATATATATTGAGTGTTATCTAATCTACCTAAAATAAAAATGTTACAACAAATCCGATATTATCCGAAACTTTTGTTTCGGATTCAGTTAGGGTTACGGATAAATTTTTACATCGGATATCCGATAGTTTCGGTTACGGTTACGGACCTCCCTAACATCCTTGGTATGTATACAGAAAGACATGCATACAAGATTATTAAAACATTACACATATAAACTCACACCTCATTTCCATGGGTGTAGGCAGAAACTACAAAATGTCACCTGCTACGATCCTTATATACTGCTTTTGCCTCGTTTATGTACATACATATATCGGGTCATACACACATGCATTCTGAAGAAAATCACCAATAAGGTCACTATATGTCTTCCTAAGGCGTCCTCTCCCGGTGTTTCCACTCACATCTGCCTTGTAAATATCTTTTCTTAGTAGCCAGAGTTTATCAAAATATACAGGGAAAAATTTAATAAGCTGGCAATAGTTTATCACATGTTGGGTATTGATATAGAAAAGTAATGAAAAAAAAACAAAAAAAAAACTATTTCAAAATTCGTCGAAGGTCAATGCTCGTAAACCAGCTGTTTTTGTAATTTTTCGTGGAACACATTTTTTTTACAATTTGCCTAAAACCAAAACATAACCGTCGTTCGGTTGCCATAATTATGTACACGTCAGTGTCATTTAAAGATTTAAACGAAGTTGGAATGATGAAATATTTACTTATAATCTCAGACTCAGAAGACACTCAGAAAAGGAATCTTATCTTTACAGAGCTAATTTTGATATTCTTATGAAACGCCTGTTAAGTCTCTCATAGAAATATGCACATTAATGAGTTCAATATCTGGATGACCGAGCTTTGTTCGGTATTTTTTGGTAAATTGTGTTTAAAATAATAAGTTTATGTTCAAGTTGATTATCGATAAAGTTGGTTATTGAAAACACGAATAAAACGACATTTTATAAAAATGAATCCTATCTAGATCAATTTATCGCCCCCAAAACCCCCTGTATACAAAATTTCATGCAAATCGTTGGAGCCGTTACCGAGATTCAGATTATATATATATACATATATATATATATATATATATATATACAAGAATTGCTCGTTTAAAGATATAAGATACATATAAATTAAATTTTTTTAAGTAAATTGTTGGAGTAACCCTTTCGTGTTGCAAAGTACTTGAAGGTTTTAACATCCTTTTGTCCACAGACCTCCGGAGGACGGTCCCGACAGTATCGAGAGCATGGGCAGCGCCGAGAGCCACGAGAGTGCCGACAGCGGGGAGAGCGGGGACACCGTCGATACTGGTATGTACTTAGAATATAATCTATACTAATAATATTATAAAGCTGAAGAGTTTGTTTGTTTGTTTGATTGAACGCGCTGATCTCAGGAACTACTGGTCCGAATTGAAAAATTCTTTTTGTGTTGGGTAGCCTATTTATCGAGGGAGGCTATAGGCTCTATAACATTGCGCTACAACGAAGAAGAGCGGAGCAGTAATGAAAAATGTTGCAAAAACGGAGAAAATTTATTCCTTTTGAGCAACACTAGCAGGCAAATCGATACGACGCGAAAGGTCAGGGGAGCAAAAATTTGACGCGGACGAAGTCGCGGGCAGAAGCTAGTTTATCTATACATCTATACAAATAAATAAAATTGGAGTGTCTGTAATATTAAGATAACCACTTTTTACTAAGTGTATATGGATCTATACACGGTACATATACCAAAACAACATTTTTTACAATTTTTGTCTGTCTGTCTGTTTGTTCCGGCTAATCTCTGAAATGGCTGGACCGATTTTGACGGGACTTTCACTAGCAGATAGCTGATGTAACAAGGAGTAACTTAGGCTACTTTTATTTTAGAAAAATCTTTTATTTTAGAAAAATACCTGCATTAATTTCCGACATCCACGCGGGCGAAGCCGCGGGCAAAAGCTAGTTTGACATAAAGTACACAGAAACAGGGTGACAATTTTTAATATGCAAATAGACTGGTACAAGATAAATGATCAATGACCTCTGTGCTAGGAAAAACCTGTGTTACAGGGGTCTTCCATCCGTCCAATATAAATGTTATAAAACGTACTTACAATTTAGTAATGTGTGGGCGTTTTTCAAAACAGATGTACACGTGACGAACCGGAACAGGTTTTTGTGTTTTAGAAGTTTTACAGTTAATTTTTATCTCATTTGATAAAATATATTCATAAATAAGTTAAAAATAAAAAAATACATTAGTATTATGAAAAACAACGCGATAATCTTAATTTTTATGGAAGAGTACACAAGAACGTACTCCGGTTCGTCACAAAGGAAAAATGTAAATAAAATGAAAAATATGAGTTGTTCTGTCAATTTGTTTTTATTATGTATTAAATTACCTTCATAACTTTAAATAAAAATATCTTAACATAAATAAATCACTATAATCATCGCTTAGCAATCATTTTTCCTTCGAGATCGTCACAGTTGGAACTTTTGACCACTAAAACATTACATTTCTACCATTTACCTAAAAAGAAATTGAATGAGATTACAAATAATTTAAAAAGCAAACTCAGGGTTAACTACAATTACTTAAATATTATCAAATAACTAATAACTTCTTAAGTAGGATTCATTTTTGTCTCGGTAAAAATATGGGACAGTGACTATCTGGAATTCTAAGTGACTAAAAGGAAAAAAATAAGCTAAGTTTACACAGTAATATTTGGTTGAACATTTTAATTTTAATAGTTTTTTTTTAAATAATATAAAGTAAAAACAGGTTATCACCAAAACCAGTTTTAACTTTATCTTGAGGTACAGAGTTACATATTTTGAACACAACTTTTACATTTTTTTACTTATTTTTAAATGTTACTTATATCCATTCCAAATAACAATTGCTCTCACGACTAACCAATCAAAATTAAATTGATGCAAAGAAAATAATTCAGTTATGTATATTATTATAAGATTCAGATTTCATATTAATAATGTTAGAAGGATTATTTATTTTAATACCATTCATCCAAGTGTATCCCCAGCCTAATAGTTCCAGTTCGTCACAAAATGATTCCGGTTATACAATACGTTACGAACCGGATGTGACGAATTCATAACAACAAAACTTTAAAAAATCATACAACCTGTTGTGTCCATTTTATAACTATTTTCGGGTTGTTTTACAAAAATTTATAAACCAAAATGTAATTGTGTTACGGCAAATAACCTGATAAACTGCTACATACCTCATAAAATCCTGTTACTATCTGGAACTCCAATTTAGCACCACCGTAACGCGCCCACTTTCGTCACAGGTTTTGTTGACACTGATGTTTGCATCAAAATGGCGGTTATACCACAGACAAGATAAATGTTACCAGAAATGAAAAACAACCACATTTAAGGGTAATATTAAGGGGGAGTATGAAAAATTAACCGTGACTATTGCCGGAATTCCGGTTCTCTCATATTCTTGGGACAACAATAAAATTGTATTATGAGCTATTTTAAGCCCATATTCGAAATAAAGGGCTCTAAATTGTATTTATGAGTTCAAGTTACGTATATAGACCCTAAAACAGTGACGCCATTTAATTTGTATATTCTTACCTGAGACTTGAAAGTTCCAAACATACATGTGGGACATGAATATTTTACACTTTTTTTGTTGTTAGTTTTATGATATTTTAATATCCCTGATATTTGGGTTGCATATTATAGTCAATTTTAAAACTTAAATATGATACTATTTAATAAATATGCAGTTTATTTCAGTGCGGTGCATACAAAAATTATAAAAAATAGCTAAAGTATAGGGACACCTCAAATTAGCAAATGTACATCTTTTTTGAAAAACGCCCGTGTACATTAAAAAAAAACATAAACTAGACTAATACAATTAATTTTGGTATAAGAAACGGGGAACAAAGTAAAAATAGTTTGAATTAATTAATAACAAGGATGAGTATCTATTAGGGTGCCTGGTGTGTTAGTGTAAGTTTAGTTGTGTATGTGTAGGTGTAGACGGTATGTGTGAGTGTAGATATGTAAGAGTGAGTGACGGTGTGTATGTGTGTACTTGTTAGCTACATGGTTCATCACCCTAATCTCAGCCGAAAGACGCCCACTGCTGGACAAAAGCCTCCCCTAAGTACCGCCACTTCGACCGGTTCTGTGTTTCTCGCATCCAACGGCTTTCGCCAGGTCATCGGTCCATCTTCCGCAGGAGGAGACGCCCCGGGCGTCGGGAGTCAATAGCGGACTCCCGGCCACCGCAGGCGCGAGCTTGCGGGTGGTGAGCAATGGGTAGCTCGCCACCCGGTAAGGACCAGGCTCGGGTCGACGGCGCGCAGTGTTCCACGCGCGCCTCAAAGAGGAAAGAGATACCGTGACCCTGGCACATGGGCAACTGATGGAACACGGGTGGGTTTTAGTCAGTAAAAGTCTGACACGCCCTCCCGCTCCGCCCAGAGCGGGAGAAGTCATTTGATGATTTCCCATCCTGAAAAAAAAAAAAAAAAATCGGTTCATCTTGTGGGAGGCCTTCCGACGCTACGTCTTCCAGTACGCGGTCGCCATTCCAGAACTTTCATTTTGTTTATCGTAAAGTAAATATCATCAGGCAATTATGTTTCCACATTCCACTCCTCTCGGTTTGAGGAAGTGGGCCCTAATTTACCACGCGGGCCCACTGTGGGTTGGTAGATGTCACATGTCTTCGAATTTTTGGTTCTAAGACATGTCTGTTTCCTCACGATGGTAATCCTTCACGGTTTTGAGAGCAGTGGTGATGGCATTATTTACACAGACATAGGCGCCTGTCAGGGTTCGAACTCACGACCTACGACTCCCTAAGTTGCGACTATTACCACTCGACCACCGCTGCTCACTGTTTATAGCAGAAACTAGCTTTTGCCAGAGGCATCGCCTGCGTATCTATACAAATAAATAAAATAGAAGGGTCTGTCTGTAATATCAAATTAACAGCTTTTCACTAAATGCTTATGAAAGTATATACGGTACTTACATCAAAAAAAATATTTAAAAAATTTTTGTCTGTCAGTTTGTTTCGGCTAATCTCTGAAAGATTTGACCGATTTTGACGGGACTTTCACGCGCAGATAGCTAAGGAGTAACATAGGCTAGTTTTTCTCCAGGTATCGTGATACCATTTCCTCGTCCACGCGGGCGAAGTCGCGGGCACAGCTAGTTATTATACATATAAACCTTCCTCTTGAATCACTCTGTCTATTGATGCAAAACCGCATTAAAATCCGTTGCGTAGTTTAAAAGTTCTAAGCGTACAGCGTGGACCGATGACCTTGTGAAGTCTTTCGGCTGAAATGATGATGATGATGATGAGGATGATGATGATGATGATGATGATGATGATGATGATGATGATGAAGCGTACAAACGCGGGAAGCGACTTTGTTTAATACCGTGTAAAGAAGAAGGTACATTTTTGACGTACTCCATTGATATAAATCTATACTATCTATACTAATATTATAAAGCTGAAGAGTTTGTTTGTTTGTTTGTTTGTTTGATTGAACGCGCTAATCTCAGGAACTACTGCTCCGAATTGAAAAATTCTTTTTGTGTTGGGTAGCCTATTTATCAAGGGAGGCTATAGGCTATATAACATCACGCTACAACTAAGAGGAGCGGAGCAGTAATGAAAAATGTTGCAAAAACGGGGAAAATTTATTCCTTTTGAGAGTTTCCGTTGCGTGCGCTGCGTAAACGGTTAAAGTAACGCAAAAATCATGTATGACGGAATTGTTCCTTTGAAAAAGTTCTAAAAAAAAGTCCGCGAGAGCATATGTCTATCTTTTAAGGTTGACTCACTATAACTCAAAAGGTGCGAGCAGCAACGAAAAATGGACGAAAACTAGCAGGCAAATCGATGCGACGGGAAGGGTCAGGGGAGCAAAAATTTGACGCGGACGAAGTCGCGGGCAGAAGCTAGTCACATATATGTTGTGAACGGTATCGTTTGCTCCAGGTGAGAGCGGCGAGGGAGCGGAGTGTGCGGATGGCCAGCCCGGGACTGACAAGGACAGCGACTCCAACACCACCTGCGACCTGGACGACTGTGAGTATTAGCTGTACATCTATACAAATTAGTGATGTACCGAGAAGAAAGATCCTTATGTGTATCCGTAACTTGATTGTCGGATCTTTTACCTTAATAAGGTAAAAGATCAGATTTTCAAACATACACGAAATTATAGGTCACTAGCTTTTGCCAGCGGCTTCGCCCGCGTGGAGGTCGGAAATTATCCCGCGGGAACATACTACCGGGATAAAAAGTAGCCTATGTCCTTTCTCAGGCTCTTAACAATCTGTGTACCAAATTTCATTTAAATCGGTTCAGTAGTTTTAGCAGGAAAGCGAGACAGACAGACAGACAGACAGACAGACCGACAGACAGACAGAGTTACTTTCGCATTTATAATATTAGCGTGGATTAGTGTGGATTAGGTAGCAATCAGAACTTAAATTCCATTCAGATTTTTTTTTTCTTATAATCAAATATTTAGTGACTAAACATATAAACAAAACAAAAGAAAGACCCGCGCAATGCAAGTCGAAACATGTCCTGTCAATCAAAGCGTCAAGTGGCGTCAACCATCGTTTCAAGGTCACGCGTATCGACATTTATTTCGGTCATCCACACCACCCTACATAAGTTTATGTAAGAGTATATGCGAGAGTCTATGTGCGAGTGTAGGTGAGAACGTAGATGAGAGTGTATGTGAGTGTGTAGGTGAGAACGTAGAGGGGAGTGTAGGTGAGATCGCAGATGAGAGTGTATGTGAGAGTGTAGGTGAGATCGTAGATGAGAGTGTAGGTGAGAGTGTAGGTGAGATCGTAGATGAGAGTGTATGTGAGAGTGTAGGTGAGATCGTAGATGAGAGTGTATGTGAGAGTGTAGGTGAGATCGTAGATGAGAGTGTATGTGAGAGTGTAGGTGAGATCGTAGATGAGAGTGTAGGTGAGAGTGTAGGTGAGATCGTAGATGAGAGTGTATGTGAGAGTGTAGGTGAGATCGTAGATGAGAGTGTATGTGAGAGTGTAGGTGAGATCGTAGATGAGAGTGTAGGTGAGAGTGTAGGTGAGATCGTAGATGAGAGTGTATGTGAGAGTGTAGGTGAGAACGTAGAGGGGAGTGTATGTGAGAGTGTAGGTGAGATCGTAGATGAGAGTGTATGTGAGAGTGTAGGTGAGATCGTAGATGAGAGTGTATGTGAGAGTGTAGGTGAGATCGTAGATGAGAGTGTATGTGAGAGTGTAGGTGAGATCGTAGATGAGAGTGTATGTGAGAGTGTAGGTGAGATCGTAGATGAGAGTGTATGTGAGAGTGTAGGTGAGATCGTAGATGAGAGTGTATGTGAGAGTGTAGGTGAGATCGTAGATGAGAGTGTAGGTGAGAGTGTAGGTGAGATCGTAGATGAGAGTGTATGTGAGAGTGTAGGTGAGATCGTAGATGAGAGTGTATGTGAGAGTGTAGGTGAGATCGTAGATGAGAGTGTATGTGAGAGTGTAGGTGAGATCGTAGATGAGAGTGTATGTGAGAGTGTAGGTGAGATCGTAGATGAGAGTGTATGTGAGAGTGTAGGTGAGATCGTAGATGAGAGTGTATGTGAGAGTGTAGGTGAGATCGTAGATGAGAGTGTATGTGAGAGTGTAGGTGAGATCGTAGATGAGAGTGTATGTGAGAGTGTAGGTGAGATCGTAGATGAGAGTGTATGTGAGAGTGTAGGTGAGATCGTAGATGAGAGTGTATGTGAGAGTGTAGGTGAGATCGTAGATGAGAGTGTATGTGAGAGTGTAGGTGAGATCGTAGATGAGAGTGTATGTGAGAGTGTAGGTGAGATCGTAGATGAGAGTGTAGGTGAGAACGTAGATGAGAGTGTATGTGAGTGTGTAGGTGAGAACGTAGAGGGGAGTGTATGTGAGTGTGTAGGTGAGATCGTAGATGAGAGTGTATGTGAGAGTGTAGGTGAGATCGTAGATGAGAGTGTAGGTGAGAACGTAGATGAGAGTGTATGTGAGAGTGTAGGTGAGATCGTAGATGAGAGTGTATGTGAGAGTGTAGGTGAGATCGTAGATGAGAGTGTATGTGAGAGTGTAGGTGAGATCGTAGATGAGAGTGTATGTGAGAGTGTAGGTGAGATCGTAGATGAGAGTGTAGGTGAGATCGTAGATGAGAGTGTATGTGAGAGTGTAGGTGAGATCGTAGATGAGAGTGTATGTGAGAGTGTAGGTGAGATCGTAGATGAGAGTGTATGTGAGAGTGTAGGTGAGATCGTAGATGAGAGTGTATGTGAGAGTGTAGGTGAGATCGTAGATGAGAGTGTATGTGCGAGTGTAGGTGAGAACGTAGATGAGAGTGTATGTGAGAGTGTAGGTGAGATCGTAGATGAGAGTGTATGTGAGAGTGTAGGTGAGATCGTAGATGAGAGTGTAGATGAGAGTGTAGGTGAGATCGTAGATGAGAGTGTATGTGAGAGTGTAGGTGAGATCGTAGATGAGAGTGTAGGTGAGATCGTAGATGAGAGTGTATGTGAGAGTGTAGGTGAGATCGCAGATGAGAGTGTATGTGAGAGTGTAGGTGAGATCGTAGATGAGAGTGTATGTGCGAGTGTAGGTGAGAACGTAGATGAGAGTGTATGTGAGAGTGTAGGTGTGATCGTAGATGAGAGTGTAGGTGAGAACGTAGATGAGAGTGTATGTGAGAGTGTAGGTGAGATCGTAGATGAGAGTGTATGTGCGAGTGTAGGTGAGAACGTAGATGAGAGTGTATGTGAGAGTGTAGGTGAGATCGTAGATGAGAGTGTATGTGAGAGTGTAGGTGAGATCGTAGATGAGAGTGTATGTGAGAGTGTAGGTGAGATCGTAGATGAGAGTGTATGTGAGAGTGTAGGTGAGATCGTAGATGAGAGTGTAGGTGAGATCGTAGATGAGAGTGTATGTGAGAGTGTAGGTGAGATCGTAGATGAGAGTGTATGTGAGTGTGTAGGTGAGAACATAGAGGGGAGTGTATGTGAGTGTGTAGGTGAGATCGTAGATGAGAGTGTATGTGAGAGTGTAGGTGAGATCGTAGATGAGAGTGTAGGTGAGATCGTAGATGAGAGTGTATGTGAGAGTGTAGGTGAGATCGTAGATGAGAGTGTAGGTGAGATCGTAGATGAGAGTGTATGTGAGAGTGTAGGTGAGATCGCAGATGAGAGTGTATGTGAGAGTGTAGGTGAGATCGTAGATGAGAGTGTAGGTGAGAACGTAGATGGGAGTGTATGTGAGAGTGTAGGTGAGAACGTAGATGGGAGTGTATGCGAGTGTGTAGGTGAGAACGTAGAGGGGAGTGTATGTGAGAGTGTAGGTGAGATCGTAGATGAGAGTGTATGTGAGAGTGTAGGTGAGAACGTAGAGGGTAGTGTATGTGAGAGTGTAGGTGAGATCGTAGATGAGAGTGTAAGTGAGAGTGTACGTAAGAGTATTTGCGAGAGTGTATGTGAGAGTGTAGGTGAGAACATAGATAAGAGTGTAGGTGAGAACATAGATGAGAGTGTATGTGAGAGTGTACGTAAGAGTATATGCGAGAGTGTTCGTAAGAGTATTTGCGAGAGTGTATGTGAGAACGTAGGTTAGAGTGTCGGTGAGCATGTAGGTGAAAGTGTAGGGGAGAGTTTAGGTGAGCACATAGGTGAGAGTGTAGGTGAGCATGTAAGTGAGAGTTTATGTGAGAACGTAGGTGAGAGTGTAGGATAAAATGAATTTTAATTACGACTCCAATCTCTCAATTGAAAACAATTTCAGTCCCATTACATTTGAGATCACCTTTCCCATCCAGTATCAGAGACGGAAGGCCTGTCGGCCAGCGGCTCTCAGTCCATGTCCTCGCTGGACTCTGCGTCGGAGCTACTCCTGGCGGCGGTAGCGGCCGTGGAGTCGGGCGAGTCGGAGGGCGAGGCGGCGCCGGCCGAGCTGTGCCGCACCGTGCGCCACCTCATGCGCTCCATCGCCTCCATCGAGCGCCTCATGGACAAGGTGCTGCGGCACTGCGACACCTGGCCCGCGCCGCCCACAAGGAACGATCATGAGGCGAGGTGAGTCACTAGTAGTGCTAGTGTAGTACTGTCGGACGGCGCCGAGCTGTGCCGCACCGTGCGCCACCTCATGCGCTCCATCGCCTCCATCGAGCGCCTCATGGACAAGGTGCTGCGGCACTGCGACACCTGGCCCGCGCCGCCCACAAGGAACGATCATGAGGCGAGGTGAGTCACTAGTAGTGCTAGTGTAGTACTGTCCCATTGCCCGTCGAAGATTTCTGCTCATACGGAAACGGCATGAGCATTCATCACCGCGCTCAAGACGGGTCGGCGACCGGCGACATATTACATAAACTCACGCGTTTGCCCAATGTGGGTAGACATGAACTACTGAACGACACCTGCTACGATCCTTACATACTCCTTTTGCTTCGTTTACGTTCATACATCTGGTCATACACGCACGCCGGTTACGAATACTACGCATCTGAAGAACATCACCAATTAGGTCACTATATGTCGTCTAGAGTGTCCACTTCCCGTGTGTCCAGTCACATTTGCCTTGTAAATAGGTCTTGTTAGCCGCCCTTCATTCACGATCTCATTATGACCAAACCATCTAAGCATACTCTTTTCTTACTAAATTTTTAAACCCGCACAGTTGTCTTATCACATCATTCCTTAACCTATCATTCATAGTTTCATCACAAATACTTCGCAAGAAACGCATTTCCCAAGCATTTATTCTACTTTCATGTTTTTACGCATATCATTGTGAACTGCCAGTAGAACCTTTTCGGACTTCAACAGGTTGGTTACAATCGCATGTAGAGCAACATTTACTTTATTTCCTGCATTTACTCTTCCTTCCACATCTTTATCAATCTTTCCGTGCCTTGTAAACAGACACCCCAAATATACAAATTGATTTACTTGCTCCACACTCATATCATTTACTTTCACTTTTTTTTACCGATACATTATCTCCTCTTTCAAACATCATAACTTTCGTCTTATTCATATTTATATGCATCCCCTTCATCTTAAATGCTTCATCCATAACAGTCACCATGTCTTGCAACTGTTCTGCTGACGATGCAAGTAGTCCTTGATCATCTACGTAAAGAAGGCATTTGACCGGCAACTTTTCACTGTCAATCTACACTCACTCTTTCAAATCTCTCAGACAACTATCCGTGTACAAGATAAATAGCTACGGTGACGCTACACAGCACTGTCTAACATCCCTCGAGATGCAGAACCAGCTCGTGTATGCCCCATTTATCCTAACACAAGCACTGGAATCCTCCTGCCGGGGTCGCGTGATTGTTCAAAAGAGATACCGTGACCCTGGCACATGGGCAACTGATGGAACACGGGTGGGTTTTAGTCAGTAAAAGTCTGACACGCCCTCCCGCTCCGCCCAGAGCGGCAGAAGTCATTTGATGATCTCCCATCCTGAAAAAAAAAAAGCATTGGAATCCTTGTATAAACATGTCTTTGCCCGTACCAAGCGCAAGTCCACACCGTACATAGATGGTGTTGACCACATTTCTTCCCTCCACACACTGTCATAGGCCTTCTTCAAGTCAACGAAAGCACACTAGACTTTCTTGTGCTTTGCCAGATTTTTTGACTATGCACCTTAAGGAGAAGATCTGATCCATAAAGCCCATTCTCTCTTTAAATCCTGCCTATGCATCCCATATTTTCTCAACTGTCTCTCCTCTCCTATTTATAAAAACCTTCGCATGCAGTTGGCCGACAACATTCAAAAGACTAATGCCGCGATAGTTTTTACACTCCTGCTGTGTGCCTTTTCCCGTATATAGTGGTACGATTACAGCCTTACATAATCATCCGGCACACGACCGTATCTCCAACACATATTAAAAATCCGGCACAACAGGCTTACTACGGTCTCGTCACCGCTCTGCAGCATTTCAGCAGACACCCTGTCGTACCTTGCAGCTTTCCCAATTTTCATCCCTTTTAGCGCTCTTACTATCTCATCTATTTCTATTTTATTTTCTAGCATAACAGTAGGTATGACAAAATGCGTAATTTCTCGAAAAAAAATTAAAAAGTTATTGATGTCGATTCAGTCGTCAATTAAATCTGTTAAATCTTGTATTATTATTATTTCAAAATAAATGTTTTTTAAAGGAAACGAGTGGACGTGGGACTGTCAGAGGTAGACCGGAAGCTGATGGCGATGTACCGACGACTGCCGGAAGTGCACCGAAGGCAGCTGCAAGTTTATAAGAAACAGAAGAAATTGTCTACGGTAAGTTATATTGTAGTTAATTATGTTAAGATACATTTACTTGTCAAAAACACGTGTAGGTTTGTCCAGCTCGTGCGAGATCGTTGTAATTGTGCCTTTTTTTTCTTTTTGCTCGGTGCCTAATGTATCGTCAGCTCGTCAGATCATTAATATATACTAAAAACAGGAAAGGACCTAATATTGAGCCTTGTGGAACCCTTATTTTTTTTCTTAAACCAAGTGAACTGACACCATTTATTTGAACGTTTTGCTGGCTATCATTTAAATAAGATTTTACTAGACTGAGCGCAAGTTTACTTAGTCCCAAAAGCTCAAGTTTTAAACGCAAGATTACGTGATTAACGCAGTCAAATGCTTTAGACAGGTCACAAAAGATTCCTATGGCCTCTTGAGCCTCGTACCACGCTGTAAATATGTGTTTTAATAAGGTGACACAGCACGCGTAGCATGACTACCATAGAAAGAACTTTGTCTATTCTTGGTAGAATAGAGATAGAACTGTCATGCTACGCCAGCATGGAAACGGGTTTTGCCGACGGAAGAATAGACAAAATTACAGATTGTAGAAAGATTTGTACCGTTTTATGCATGCTTAGCATGGTGCTTTCATTTTTACGAAGAATAGACATAGCTCTTTAGAAAATTAGAGAAACGAACTGTCACTTTGTCTATACAATGTGACAGTTCGTCTTTCTAATGTTGTTATCGCACCGTAGAAATCTTTCTACAATCTATCATCTTGTCGTTCGTTTCTCACGATCTTTGTCTACGTAACTATTTCAGAAGAAAATTTCCATCGAATCTGACAAAATCACATACAAACGGCTGGACCTTTTTTTTTCTCTGATTGGGAAATCATAAAATGACGTCTCCGGCTCTGGGTGGAGCGGAAGGGCGTGCCAAAGTTTTACTGACTAAAACCCACCCGTGTTCCTTCAGTTGCCTGTGCCAAAGCCACGGTAACTCTTTCGAATAAATCCGCGACCCTGGCAGGGTGTTTGAGTCCTCCGATGTATTAGATTCACAATTGGACCCTGTAGGTAGCGCAATAAAATTGGGAGATGGCTAGGCAAATAATGATGATGAGACGTTGGAAAGCTGTACAATTATCGTTTTGTTTTGTTGTAGGTATGTATGCAGTTGGTGGGTGGTCGGGCTCCAGCGCCTCCGCCCCCCGGCTCGCCGCCCCCTAGCGAGCCGCACCAGCCCTGTCAGTCGCTCTGTCCCGAGTACCATCTGGAGCGGTTCAAGGAGGTAAGCCAATGTTGTACGAGCACAGGTCAACATTCACAACATAGTTCAACCGGCCCACCGGTTTAAAAGAAGATATAGTGTAAAAATTTAAAAAAAGCATGCATGGTTTGGTCATGTTGAGAGGATGAAGGAAAGACGGCTAACAAAAGGTATTTACAAGGCAGATGTGAGTGGAAACGCAAGGAAGGGACGCCCTAGGAGGACATATAGTGACCTTATTGGTGATGTTCTTCAGAAGGGTCAGGTGCGTAATACTGGTAACCGGCGTGCGTGTATGACCAGATGTATGAACTTAAACGAGGCAAAAGGAGTGTGTAGTGGGTTCCGTAGATTCTGCCCATGGGTTCCATGGGAAAAAGACGTGAGTTTATCTATACTAATATTATAAAGCTGAAGAGTTTCTTTGTTTGATTGATTGAACGCGCTAATCTCAGGAACTACTGATCCGAATTGAAAAATTATTTTTGTGTTGGGTAGCCTATTTATCGAGGAAGGCTATAGGATATATAACATAACGCTACAAAAGGAGCGGAGCAATAATGAAAAATGTTGCAAAACCGGGAAAATCGCACGGGTAGGCGATTCGACGCGACGGGAAGGGTCGGGGGAGCAAGACATTTAATGCGGACGAAGTCGCGGGCAGAAGCTAGTGTATGATATGTATAGCCCCATAATGATAGTTTGTATTTTTGTAGGTGAGACGTAAAGTGATGAATATGCGCGACCAGCAACTCTACTATCATAGACTACGGCTGTGGCTGGAGGACCAACTGCGACAGGAACGAGAGAGGTGAGCCAAACTTCAGCATTGTCTTCACATGATGTGACCAAGATTATGTCTGGACCTTAAAAGAGACTGTGACCTCTGAGTTTGTTTCGACCTTTTCTTCTCAGAGTAGTCAAGATAGGAAACGCCGATCTCATCTAGTTTCAAAAAAATATCATTGACATGTAAATTGTTTGTCCAAACGCACTTACAGAAATAAAATCATTTATCGTTAAAAAAATGTTATTGCCTAGCCTTTTGCGCAGTTTTTAGATCGGCCATGATTCTTCGGCCTTATTGTTCTTACTTATACCCTGGGAATGATGCCAGAACGAAGACTTCAATAAAACCCAATTAATTATTATAAGCGATGATTTTTTTTCGCGCACTTAATTTCCAGGGCTGTTTTTTCTTGGTAGCGCTGTACAATACAATGATAGGAAATACCTTTGAACACGTTGAGTGCCGATCACGCTATATCGCGTGATTCGTCGGCTCTATATTATGGCCGATCACGCGATATCGCGTGCTTGCTACTAACAATTTTGTATGCTAAATCTGTGGCCATATCGGATTAACCATCAATCTGTGTTTGGCACTCAACGTGTTAAGCAAAGCTTTGCTTGTGTTAGGTACGACCGCTAGTGTTGTAAAGGACTCGAGTCTTCGAGTCTTAATTTTAAAGACTCCACTCGATTGTGCAAGACTCATTTGGCTCAAAAGGCTCGGAGTCTAGAGTCGAGTCGAGCCCGAGTCATTCTTAAAAAGGACTCGAGTCTTAAAATGAACTCGAGTTTTAAAGAAAAACTCAGAGCATGAAGATGAGACTTGTAGCTCGTCATTCGAAAAAAAAAACTCGAATAACTCGTCAATTTGACCATAACCACTAATTTGAACTTATCACCTTTTATTCGAGGTTTTTCGAATGATGAGATACAAGTCTCATCTTAATGCTCCGACTTTTTTAAAGACAAGACCCGAGTTCATTTTAATACTCGAGTCCTTTTAAGACTCGAGTGCTTGACTCTCACAATGAGTGTTGCATAATTGAGTCGAGTCTTTAAAATTACGACTCGCGGACTCGAGTCCTATGCAACACTAACTACCGCTCTTCTGGCTTAAAGACCGTTTTAATCTAAGACCGTTTTCTTGACACGCTGCGATATATTCTGTTTGATTTTCAATGCTCGGCTTACTACAGAGAGTCGAAAATTCAGTGCGACCTAACCTAAATATTTCTCTCAACAGCTTACCAGAAAGCAATGTAACATTAATCGAAGACCTTCCCCGCCGCAAGAGACGCACAGCTAGCCCCAAGGTGCCGCGCCTTACCACAGGATCCAAACGTAAACTCAAACCCACCTCGCCTTCCATCATTAGTAAACCACACAAAATACTCCAAATGCTCAAACATAAAGCACCAGCACAAATGCAACAACTACTCGCCGAAGACCTCAAAACCGAAGCTGAGAAGACCGAGGCGGAACCGCCCGAAGCATTCCCGATCGAAAGAGAAGACAACGTCAGCGATACGGAGACTATAGTCGGGGAGAAAGAGACGGTAGACATGTGTAAGGAAATGAAGGAGTGTCTCGCGAAGTTTTCGAGTTTTGCACTCAACAGTGATAGTTTGCCTGAAGATTTTCATGTGCAGGTAATATTATATAACATCTATTTAATTGAACATTTAATAGAACCCATGTTGATTTACTTAAAAATAATTTGTATTTTAAACACGCTTATTTTAGTATGTGCCTATGTAACGGAAACTTTGATCATGATTTTGACCCCCTTCAAAAAATCGGATTAACTTGAAATTTGGCATACTTATCAAGGACCGATGACAATACAATAATTTGTGCCATTATCCTTGGGTCCTGGTCCTGGGTTACCACGATAGTAAAAAAAACTGTCTTCGGAAACTACGCTGACATACGTCACAAAATTCGAAACACCCTAAAAAATATAAATAATAGTTTAACAAACTAAAAGAGACGCGTTCATAGAAAACCAAACTAAAAAGTAGAAAATAATAGAAAAAAAGCGTGTCGTGCTTGATATCAATTAAAAATACCACAAAAAGTACCACACATTTGCCTGTGTCCAGCAGTGGACTCTGAATGTATCATAAAATCATTAATACAACCCTGAAACCTGCATTCGATTCCCACTTCAGGCAAAGCGTTATTGTACCTGAAATTTCTAAGTAGCAGCCCAAAGTCTGTGTTTTTACTCAATTGAGGATAAGAGTTTTGGCCTATATTACTGTCATTAATCGGGTACAAATCCAGTTATATTCAAGTTCTATTAAATAGGGCGAGACTATTGCTTCGCCCCTTCTTCGAAGGACTGAAGAAAAAGAAAAACATAACAGGTGAAATGTGGGTGTACTATAAGGTCTGCCCAACCCATCGAGGATACAAGACGAGATTTTATGTATCATTATCAGCCTCTAGCAGTCCACTGCTGGACTTAGGCCTCTCTAATATCACGCCATTCAGCTCGATTCTCGTCAACTCTCATCCAGTTGCTACCAGCCACCCGGCGAAGATCGTCGCTCCACCTAGCCTGAGGGCGTCCTACCTTACGTTTGACGATTCGTGGTCTCCACTCAAGAACACGTCTACCCCAAGGCTTATCGAATGTTATGTTTCATCATCATTGCAGCCGAAAGACGTCCACTGCTGGACATAGGCCTTCCCCAAGCACCGCCACTTCGACCGGTTCTGTGCTTCTCGCATCTAACGGATTCCTGCGGCCTTCACCAGTACATCGGTCCATCTTGTGGGAGGCCTTCCATGTTATGTATTTTTAGTGCAAATTAAATATATTTTCTTTCCATATTTCAGGTTGAAGGAAAATACCCCGAATCGGTAAGTCCCCCGCTTCAAGAGATGTCCCCAACTACTCCAGAACCGATGCCCGTGTATTCCTCAAAACCGAACCAGAGACTACTCTCTGTCAATAAGTTTTTAAATAAGGATGACAAAGGAGATTTTAGTCAACAAATTACGCCGGAAGTTTTGACTATACCCTTAAACGCGCGAAGGACGCCTATACTCTTCACAGATGAAAAAGAAACAGTGACTGTAATAGAATATGATAAAGATCCAAACATCTATAAGTACGCGTCGTTCGGGCTAGAAATCAAAAAAGCTATGGAGGAATGTCAGAATATTATTAATTCTTATAACAGTATTAAAGACGGGAAAAAAGAAGACGACGGGCAGTTCTCGTTAGAACAAATATGCGCAGTTATGATGACCTTAGATAAAAACTCAGCTGAGTTTCTCGACAAGATCGATACAGAAGATACTGTAGACGTTACCACAGCTAATACGAAGTTAGCCGAACTCGTAGAGAATATGCCTCAAATACTAGCCAACATGCCCGAAATAGCTTCAAAACTTTCCGAATTTGCAAACGCTTCGTTCGAACTCCCGGAATTCGCGTCCATCATGAACAGTCTCCCAGAAGTCAATAACGAAGCTCAACTCACACCGGAAACTCTAAAACAAATCCGAGAATTAAAACTGAATAAGAATAGAGATAGTGTTAAAGTGACAAAAAATACTGCGAAACGCAAAACGCAGCGTAGGATTAAGAGTAACATTGAAACTAACGATATTATAGGCACAATGACCTTTGAATTAGATAATAAAGACATAGTGGAATTATTAAAGGATGAGAAAGATCTCCAAGCGTTAATGAAAAACAAGAACAGAGAAGATTTTAAAGATTTACTCTTCTCTATCTCCGCTCAAGTGGTTATTAACAAAGTATTCGAGTATTTAAAGCAAAATAAAAGTCCAGTTCTAGCAAAGTGTTTAGAGGAAGACAAAGAACTGTTTGCGTTACCTAAAAATAGTTTAAACTCCGAAATGTATTCAAAAGCGTCGACTCTTTTTGATAATTCCGTCAAAGATGCGATGAGCATGGCAGAGCTGAGAGAATTAGTCAAATCACGTTTTAACTCGTGGAAACACTATGTAGCGTCGAAATTTAAAGGCATACCCGTCGAAATTTTAGAGAATGAAATTGAAGCTATGTTAGATAAATTTTATAGCTACATTCAAGATTTGGCCGGGAAGAACTTTGTGCCTGATCCAGATAGAATGGCGGCTAAGTTAGAAGAGTTAAGGAAATATCATGAAACGCATAGGGACTCTGATAGTGACTCCAGAGAGTCTGTCAGACAGATCTTACTGACAACTTCCGTCGGAAATACGCTAGATATACTCATTATGAAATTCCCGAAATTGACTCACGAGAAAAAAGTGATGGTTAAGGGACTAAAATTTAAGTATATGAATGTTTTGCGGCGATGCTGCGAGTCACAACCTCTTGCCAACTGGATTTTAACCGACCCTGAGACAGCAGTCAACGTCATCCAAGACCTAATGGACTTTCAGATCAAAAAGCCAGATAACGTGCCCGAATTTTCAAGCATGCCCAGCGAAAAGAAACGGGATTATTTTATTGAGAGATTAAGAGATGTCAACAAACAATATATGGAGACTCTACCTAAGAAAAACCTTTCGGGAGACGAGTGGCTAGTTATGCTGTACAAATTAGAACAATACGAGGAGAAATTAAAAGAGAACTTTAACAAAGCCGCCCCTCAACCAGTGAAGACAAGTCAAAACGCGAGCGAGGCAGAAATACTCGCAGCTAAAGGACTTAGTAAGATTATAGGGAAAGCAAGCATTCGCGTCGTTAAAAAAACTGACCCACCGAAGAAGAAAGAAGAGAAACCGAAAGAGAAAGTTGAAGAAGACGACAAGAAGTGCAAAAACGACGCTCTTCTAGCTAAATGTGAAGCCATACTCACATCTAAAGGAGAGAAAACACTATTAGACAGCTTTTACACTATCAAATCTTATATAACGCAGGGACTACCAGTCCCGGAGACGTATAAAAAACACGTTATCTCAATATGCTCATCAATCGACGCTAAACTACTAGACGAGGATATAGAAGATAGCATAAAATCTGACAAAGAAGACGAAGAATCAAAGGAGAAACAAATACCTCCGCAAAACAATGAGGACTTAGCCAAATATTCGGCTCAAGCGCTTCGAAACGCGAAGCAAACATTAAACGCTGTTGCTTTTCAGCGCTTAAGCCTTAGAAATGGACAGAGTAAATCCGAGAGCGATGTTTGTGATACTCCTAAAACGGATTGTAAATGGACAAATGACTGTGCTTGTAACTCTTGTAAGGATAACGATAGTGTGTGCCTAGGTGATATGGTGAAACAGTGTTATGACGGTGAGAAGAAGGTGGAGAAGAAGAAAGAGGTGAAGAAGCCGGTTGTGAAGCCGAAGTCGGTGCCTAAAGCCTGCGAGAATGTGAACCATCAGCAGCATATTTGTAAAGGTTAGTTTTTTATTTTGTTTACGCTTTTATGTAATTGGTCAATGGAAAGTGGTTATACTCATGGTATAATAATACTTACTATAAGGGGTACCCCAGTGGTCGAAAATCTACCCTTTTTTCCGCCATACTTCTCGGTTCCGTGCATTCCTCATCCATGTGTTTCCCGCAACTTTAACGATATCACCAACCCAACGGGCTTCTGGACAGCCCTATTTTCTCTTTTTTTATATCGAGGTGGAATTCCTCATGGATGTCCTCCGCCCTGGGTTGGGCGGTCAGACTCTTACTGACCAAAACCACCCCGGTGTTCCGTCCCACACCTACGTCGGGGACCACGGGAACTAATGCGTCTGTTAGGGGGGGAGTGAGATGCTAAACTTCCCCCCGTATATCACAGAGGCGCGCGTGGAACACAACGCGCCGCCATCCCGGGTCCTAAGATCCGTTGCCCAGCCCTATTTTCTCTGGCCTCACTTTGGCCAACTATCGGTCACAGCTTTACTCCAGTTTGCAGTGGGACAATACAGGCTAGTTAGATAAGGTTTGATATACGGTCGCTCATGATGCCGGACGTAAAGAATAGTCTTCCTGTAGGTGTCATAAAAGGCGACTAAGGGACTTACTAGAGAATGGGCAGCAGCGTTCTCTATGCATTGCACTACAATACTGCGATCGCCAACTCGCCAAGCGTGGCGATCATGGAAAACCTCCCAAATTGGGGAGGTCTATGTCCAGCAGTGGACGTCTTTCGGCTGAAATTATGGATTAGCAATATCTTCAAAATTGTCGGGCCTAAAAGAAAACTATTTGGCACAGAAACATACTGGGTGTTAGTGTAAACACCGTTATCCTTGAAACCAGTGATTTGGTTTCGTTAATAGAACGTAAAATCAATGAAAAAAAAACAACTTTTTTTTTTAAAGAAAATCTGCATTTTTCCACAAGAATATTTCACCCTATGCGCGAGGGCAACAAACTTCGGGAACCACACCGCGTTGCAAGACGCGACGCCGACACGGGTCGCGACCCCGCAGTCAGTCAGCTGGCAGTCTCGCTAGCGATCGCACGTAACGCCGCGTCTTAGCGTCCGTCGCTCATTTCTCGCGCGTGAATTGAATGTGTTACAATGTCTTACACAAATGAACAGTGCACCGAAATGGTTCGGCTTTACGCCATTGCGGGTAATAATCTGAACGGGGCGCGTAGGATGTACGCAGAATTGTTCCCTGGACAACCTGTGCCAAACCGTGAAACGATGTTGGCGGCGCGCAACGTACCTACGGCCAGTTCACTGTGCCGGCGGTTCAATTTTCAATGTTTCCCACTGGACACTATGGACAATAATACTCTCCTCATCGATCGTCAACATCCATATCATTTCAGCCGGTCCAAGAACTAAATGATAACGATCGCATACCACGGATGGTATTTTCGCAGTGGCTTATCAATAACCTCGATAACAACAGAATGTTGGACGGGGAACCCATTTTGAACACGTGTTGAGGTTAATGTAGGTCAGTTATTGTTGATATTTTATTCAGTCAGTGTAAATTTAATTTAATTTTTAATTAAACTGTACATAAAATTGTGATTCACTTTTTAAATACGCCAAAAGTACCTACCCAATGGTTTGTTTTATTAAAAACAAAATGTTTTCAAATCATTTAGAATCCAAAGTCATTTCGAATCAAATTTACATTTAGACTCGTCACGGAATACCAATTTGTGGCTGTCCTAAGCCAAGATAAGTGTGATGGGAAAGTTACATCACAGGTAATGTGTATTTATGTGTTGTGTGGACAGGACGGCTGGCGATCGTTGTAGTGATTACGTCACTGATGCGCATATCCATGAATTTGCGGGCGGTCTGGGATAAAATCCGTTCTAAGCCTTTTTAGGAAAATATTTTTTTTTAATTTTTTTAACTCGCTCTTTTATTTTATATTTAAGTCAAATTACCCATGGGTTAAGTGACAACGGTGTTTACCCTTACAGTCTGTATATGTAGATAGCAGTGGCGAGGTGTAATTTTTTCTAAAAGAGAAGCCGATGCGAAGTCGGCTTTAACTTACTGACCCATCAATAAAGAATACTTACTATCATTCTAAAATTAATATAGGAATGTAATGAATTAAATACAATTAAATTGAACAGCTGAAAACCGAATAAAATAAGCAATATTCCTCTATCTCGTTCTCGTTGACGCATTTTTCTATACCTGTCTCTGTCATAACCCGTTGTACAGCGGCTTGCTCTCGTACATATCAAGCGGTGCCACGTGACCTAAAGTGACATCATTACGGGATCGCTGTTGTATGAATTTTTAGTTCCCGATTATGACGTTTCGGCGCCGGGTTAATTTAGAACATTTCTCTTTTGTTGTAATACAAAGCTATAAATAACCTTTTTTGTTGTTTGAATGTTATGGTGAATTAAATACCCGTAGTGTAACTATATTTATTGACAATAGTAGCCACTATTTACATACTATTGTATTTTTAATAGTGATAGAGTTACCAATGCGCATCCCCGAAGGCAAGCCGGTAGGAATCGTGTTATATGGTGCCTTCGCCACTGGTAGATAGTCTTGATCATACGCAATTTCTTCGCCCCCTATGCATAGTCTTCTTTTGATTCTTCGCTATTAGACGTCATCTCAGTAGTCACCCCCTTTCTATACATTCAGAGTTAGCTGTTTGACATGTTGTTGTTTTGTTTCCACAGTGGGTCACGCGGGCGTGGCGTGTGCGGGCGAAGGCACCGAGCATCCTTGCACGTGCTGCTACTGTACCGTGTTCGGACATGCCGTAAGTCTATTATTATCATATCGTCACTGGAAACGCAAAATTACTTAACCGTCAAATTGGTAATATTGAGTTACAAACATACTTGACTGGCCTGTTAGTCTATAGTCTGTGCCAGATAAGAAAAAAATAGAAGTCGTTGACACCTGCCTACCAATGTATTCAAATTACCGTTTTGACCGTGCTAGCGACACTTTCTTTACACTTTTTTCGTATCGTTTTGAAATATTTGAATACATTGGAAGGCGGGTGTCAACGACTTTAATTTTTTTCTTATCTGGCACAGACTACAGTGGTTAGTGACCCTGACTGCTAAGACTGAGGTCGTGAGTTCTATTCCCACCCAGGACAAATCTTTGTGTGATGAGCACAATTATTTGTTCTGTGTCTGGGTGTAATTTATCTATAATTTTTATGTATTTAGAAATATATAAGTATAATACTTTCGAACAAATCTCGCGACCATGGCAGGCATAAGTCCTCGAAGACCCCTTCAGTTTGTGCTGACATTTCTTTGAGGCGCGCGTGGAACACAAAGCTCCGTCAACCTGGGCCTGGTCCTTACGCTGAGAAGCAGTCTGTTGTATTCTGAATCCTCGGTTCAATACCTAGAGTTGAAAATACAGTGCTCAATAAAATCTCGCTGCGATATATTTACGTCCGTTGAATGTTGATTACTGGTTCCTCATAGGTTATTGTTTGTAACAGCATAGCTATTCAGAAGTATTCGATACCCTTCCGTACCTAGTCAAACATAACAATGAAATATTATTGTAGGACTCCAATAGACATTGTTCAGAAATCCAAAATATTGTCAGTTTAACCCGTTGTGGACGAGAATGAAAAAAATCATGGACACTAAGAAAAAGCAACGTATGAACTTTAAAAATGTCTCTGTGTCGAATCTTTCAGACAAGAATCGAATTAGTTATGAGTCGCTAAAGAGCGGTTTACTAACAGTGCCATTATCGTCCGACACGTCCGACACAACCGATATTGTTTCGCTGTCAGAAGAATAGCGGTCGGGCAAGGCAAAGCAGAGGGGCAATTCTGGTAATTTAAAGAACTTACAGTCCCATCTCTGTCAAAACTATCCCGAGGTTTTAAGTTTTTGACATTTGATTGTCAAAACAAAAAAAAAAACAAATAATTTATTAAAACTAGGCTGAGAGCACTTTTTGAACATGAAAGTTCATAAGACGATCCCCCGGAGCGACGAGCCGCTCGCTCAGCTCGTGCATAATAACAAACATGTCACTGGTTGGTTTTGTTAACCGATTTCCGAAAGGAAGAGGTTTTTTTTGTTAGACAACTCAAAATCAAAAGTCATTTATTCAAACTAGGCTGAGAGTCAGAAGAAGAAGTGGCGCAACAAACTGTCCAGCAAGGGAGAGATGAGATTGGGACTATATTTTGAACCTTTTTGTTAATTACTAGAATTGGCCTTTTGGTCATCGAAATGCGTCATTTTCAAAACGATAGCCGGTCGAATGCTTTTTAATAGCTATGCTGGTCAATAAGTATGATTTTTTACCGTAGTAAAAGATAGTCACAGATTGAAATAACATTTTATTTATTACGGGACAATAAACAGCTACAATATAAAATGTTTACATATTATAATAATACAGGCTCATAAGTAGTATTAACAATATTGTAGCCCACTACATTATCTGCATGTTTACATAATTAAAATAAGGTAAAAAAGTGCCACTAGAGTATAACTCCGGTATATAAAAAATAATAATATTTGATTACACAGCACGACGTGACTCTTGCTCCTTGAATGAGAGTAGTCATTCCCCGTAGATTTTGGGTCACTGAATTCAAATTCGGCCTCAGAAATGCTCTATCACATCACATTTTTTAGATATCCTAACCCAAAAGTGCAAAAACAACGATTTTAGCGTGTTTTCACGGTTATGTAGCATCGCGACAAATTACACACACTACTTTAAAGTATAAGCATTACTCTTCCAAATGGTGTTGAGTTTGCGCGAATATCTTTTTTCATCATCGAGAAATTTGATTTTGAAAAGATATCCTATATATAAAAAATGTGATGTGATGGAGCAATTCCGAGGCCGTATTTGAATTCGGTGACCCAAAATCTACGGAGAATGACTACTCTCATTCAAGGATCAAGAGTCACGTCGTGTTGTGTTATTAAAATACAATACATTTGAGTTATGACCAACATCACGCCTATAATACCCAAAGGGTTGGGCAGAGGTGTACCTAACGTACCCACATTTCGCTAATTTTGCTTAAGTCCCATGTAATAGGGGGCGAGCCTATTGCCATCAATAAGGCACAAATCGAGACCTCGGGCTGCTACTGAGAAATTCTTATGGAAAACCCCATAATACTTTGCTTGAATCGAACCCAGGACCTCAGCAGTAGCGTTTGGGACCGCTAGACCAACGATGCAGAAAATATATCTTTTTACATTTATAATGAACTTCTAAAAAGGCCCATTTTGTAGACATTGTTTTGTGTGTGTTCCTGCATGGTTTAGATTCACATTTGGTCCAGATAGATGGCGCTGTTTGGGCAAGACGACGTCTGTTAGGTCCGCTAAGATTAATATAAATAAAATACTTCTCAATTTTGTTTAACTGTGTTTTGATCCATTTGAATTTTTGGTTTGATAATAATACGAGCACAGGACACTAATTAGACATATCCCCTTAAAAATAAATTAAATGTACCATTTTAAGCCGTGAACAAAATTTTTCTTCATTTACTTGATTTTACAGACATGCTTTTACAGTTAAAATATTGCATTCCCATAAGGAATATCGTATCAATAAGCGGGCTGTGGAGTACAAATAGGCAGTCGGTCCATGTAACATAAAATATACAGCTGTATGCGGTTCCCAACTGGAAGCCGATCCCAACATTGGGAAGAACGCTGGGCAGATTGATTCTTCTTAATGACTATAACCGTTTCAGCCGCCCTTGACGACGCCCGTCCCTCGAAACTTCAACGAGACGAGAGAGCGACTCCGATCTATTCTTAACAAGAAGAAACAGCAGTTCAAGAGTGCTATTGTAAGTACATTATCATTAAAAACAAGTATCTAGAAAGAACTAACTCTTTGGTCTAGTGGCTGCTAGCGCTTCTGCTGAGCATGAACTCCTGGGTTCGAATTCCAGGTCAGAAGAGCCCGGAGTCTGGGCTTCTGTCCGGTTGATGGCAACAGGCTCGCCTTTTTGTACATGGGATGATATGTGGGTATACTATAGGTACTCGTCTGTCAATCCCTTCCGAAAAAATAGGCGTGATATACAGGGTAAGTTTTTAACCAGTGCGCAATTTTTTACAAATTAAACGTAAACGAGTTATAATAACCATGCAATTTTTATTTTGATATATCTTAGTACAAAAAAATTAAGTTATCGTTAACGAAAGATGTTTATTTTGAAACTGGTTTTTATGGTAACATGCGCGCGGAGCCAGCGCGGTGGCGAAGGTGAATGACCGAGTGTAACTACAAGTACCTACCAGCAGTTCGATCGGTCAAAATTCTAAGAAGTTCTAAGTAGCTACGCCGGCGCGCGGTTACTAACCTATTAATATTGTTGACATCATATTACGAAAATGTAGGGTGTCCACAGTTTACTGATTTAAGATCGGATAAAAATTTAAAAAAAGTATTGAAAAAATCGTTGAAATGTGTTCTATTACTGATACTGAATAACCAAAAAATATTTGCGCACTGGTTAAAAAATTCCTAAATGTTTAATAACGTTTTCCTATTGATATCCCGTAGCTCTAGGGTTTGAATGAGACCATGTCAAAGAATCAACTGTCTTATTTTTTCGTTTTAATATTTCGTACAAAATAAGTCGACTACACGATTGTATAGGTACCATCATCTGCCTAGTCTTTTCTCAACTATGTTGGGGTCAGATTCCAGTCTAACCGGATGCAGCTGAATACCAGTATCTTACATGAGCGACAATAGGTATACATACCTATATTTGTATGAAAATTTAAAGCGAAAAAATAAATAGATCATCATATGCCAGTTGATTCTTTGCCATTAGGAGCAATTCTTGTCATTTTATGAACGTGCACAATCTGATCTCTGTCTCAATCTGTCAAAGATACCTCGAGTTTCCATATATTTTTGACAAGTTCTTGACATTTGGTTGTCGCCGGGATGAGTCTGCGATTAGATTTTGAACGGTTTTAATTACGAGAATTGACCTTATGGTCTCATTCGTATCCTCAAGTTATGGGATATCAATACGAACACGTTGTATAATGTAGAAAACAATATTATGAATACAACAAAGTGATAATAGTGAAATAGAAATATTTTCTGATCTGTCACCGTATAATTGTACCACCGTATACCTGTAGGCGACGCGTCTTCATAATTTATTTATATAGTTTATTTATAGTAATAGTTATTACATCCCCACCAATCTCCACCCTTCACTCTATTCGTAAACCTAGTTTTTAATTTGCATATCCGGCTCGAAGGACCAGCTAATGTAGATGACAGGGATGTGCAAATGAAAAACTAGGTTTACGAATAGAGTGAAGGGTGGGGAGCCGCAATATCAAAAATACGTCCGTGAGCAGTCAATCAAAAAGCTACTACTACCTGACAATGTTTTACGAAGGTGCGTCGCTAAGCGCGCGCCTAGTGTTGCAAAGGACTCGAGTCTTCGAGTCTTAATTTAGAGACTCGGCCCAATTATGCACGACTCAGTGTGCTCAAAAGGCTCGGAAACTAGAGTCAAGCCGAGCCCGATCATTCTAAAAAAGGACTCGAGTCTTAAAAAGGACTCGAGTCTTAAAATGAACTCGAGTCTTAAAGAAAAACTCGTAACATGAAGATGAAACTTGTAGTTCATCATTCGAAAAAACTCTAATAACTCGTCAGATTTTTTTTGTATTATAACCACTCATTTGAACTTATCACCTTCTGTTTGAGTCTTTTCGAATGATGAGCTACAAGTCTCATCTTCATGTTCCGAGTTTTCTTTAAGACTCGAGAGCTTGACTCTAGACTTGGAGCCTTTCGAGCACACTGAGTCTTGCATAATTGAGTCGAGTCTTAAAAATTACGACTCGAGGACTCGAGTCCTTTGCAACACTACGCGCGCCCCCCTCCCGCTGGCATGCGACTCCCGCGCCTTTTGCGCGCTTGAATTTATTTATCAATAGTAATTACAAAGCTAGCTAGGTAAACTTAACAATAATAAAATTATGAAGACGCGTCGCCTACAATACCGTTAGATTTAAATCTATCACCCGAGATGGTAATTTGTCGACAAATTGTGAACTGTATCATACATACTGCTTACAATTTAACGTATTTATTTTCGATACTTTATAATTTGAAACCGTCAAATTGTAAACGAACCTGCACTTACCGACAGGGATCAAAATCTGTCTTTTGTGTCACCCGTTAAATTGTGAACCATCCCTGATTTGTCGATATTAGCGGTAGCCGAATTTGTGGCAGATCCTAAGCCAGGGCACCCCGAGCGAATAGGTTAGGTAAGAACTGTGTACTGTGTAGAGTGAGCGAAGCAAGCGCTACTTCCAAGCTCATGGAAGTTACTTGGCTATCTAGTATTAGCACAAGATGCGATCCGTCGCATGCAAATTTGATACCAGTTCACAATTTGTCGGTTTGTCATGGACAGCTTATAATCTATCGAAAAATAATGCGTTAAATTGTAAATGGTTTTTGGCATTTCACCATTTCTAGATAATCTTGCAATATAAATTGTAATCTAACGGTGTTTATAATGTTATGGTGACTGTACGCTGCCAGACTAGACCTCACAATACGATTTCAAATGCGCAGTGGAAGTGTGATAATCGTGGGGCTCTAGAGACAAGAGTGGCTAGCGAAACTAGTCCGCCGTACGCGGAGCAGACAATACAAGTACAATTCAAAGCAAGACGCAATACAATTAACAAATGACTCACCTACAATACAACAAAAGAACTTACCTGGTGGTTGAAGGACACTGCTTCTGGGGTTACCTGGAGTTATGTATGTAAGTGAGTGTATATGTATCGTGTTGTGACGTTGCGAGTATTCTTCAGGTTACAATCCGCTGCAATAAGGCTGGAGGCAATCACAGCATGCGGTCTTCAAATCACTCGTTCCCAATAGCGTCACTTTCACTTGACCTTCAAACTATTTCAACAAGATATATCCAAAACCCGTGTTATTTCACCAAGATAGGGGTTATTAACACAAACAACTGGGTCATGACCTATTGTCCACCAAAACGACCGGGGTAAGGGATTATTTTACAAAAGATCGCGAGATTCAAGCGGCGACATGCTTTCCTTGTTCGAGCCAAAATCCAAGAGGAAGCGTCAAGTGTCAAAATCAAACTGTCAAGTCAGATGTCATTCCGTTCGGGCGGCGCGTTCCGAAGGCGCATAGAGTAACAAAGTGTTCGGTCCGAAACAGTGACAAATACAAAGTGTTCATTTTGATATCCCATAACTCCCTAAGAGACCATGTCAAAGAATCAACTTGCAAATCATTTTTTTTTGGACGTAATGGGTTGGTGCTATTCTTTACGTCCGGTGTCACACGGAACCGAACAGAGTTTGATCACAGACCACATCCATCACCTTCCATTTGGCGAGAACCTCGCCACCAGCTGGCTGATATAGCAACGATCTTTAAATTATTCTTAATTATTGCATTGACCCCGTTTCTTTGGCAGCAGGGTGATCCAGAGCCCCCGGTGACGAAGGTGCCGGCCGTACAGTCGCCGCCCGTTGATCCGCCCGTACAGCCCAAGCCGACCAAACCGCCGCCGGTCGCGCCCAAACCACCGGTAATACTGGTTTCTTACTTTTTAGGGCTCCGAACAAAGTCCGCATCTTGGTCGGAGCTTCTGCGACAAAGATGCGGACTACTAGGGTCATACACAGACGTTTATTACAAAATACTGTTACGGGAAAACAAGAAAGAAAAAAAATACATTTATTTAGCACTGACTAAAAGGCACACAAATATAGGCTAGAAAGAGTATAAAAAAAAAATCAAACATAAAAGTGTAAGGTGCGATTACAAACTAGTATTTGAGTGTGCCTCACGGCTGCGCCAACTAGGCCCAGTTTAGCAAAAATTCCAATGCCAATATGCCAATGGGACCAAAGGAATTAAAGAAGTGAAGAAAATTTTGAATTTAGTCATGTTGATTCGACCCCAAATAAATAAGGATAAGAGGCTGCTTTTATCCCAATTTACTATCTCAGTTTTGTTTTTAAGTGTCATGTCGTAGTTGACCTTCAGAGGTCGTTACTACTTAAATGGACTTGCCAGCGAATACCTTAATAAATTAAGGCAGGCCTGTTGGCCTAGTGGTTAGTGACCCTGACTGCTATGCCGGAGGTCGTGGGTTCAATTCCCACCCAGGACAAATGTTTGTGTGATGAGCACGATCGTTTGTTCTGTGTCTGGGTGTAATTTATCTATAATATGTATGTATTTAGAAATATATAAGTATGTTTATCAGTTGTCTAGTACCCATAACACAAGCTCTGCTTAGCTTGGGACTAGATGGCGTTGTGTGATAGTTGTGGAATAAAAATAAAAATAAAAAAAAAAAAAAAGGCCTCTAGACAGGGCCATAAAACTTAAAAACTAAAGCGACTACTCGCTTAGGGCACCCTCTGTGGGGTACGGACCTCGGCTTCGGGCGTTGCTGGTCGAGGGCAGCTAGAGGCGACCTGGATCTGAATGATTATTATTTAGGGACGAATTTAAAGCTACAGGTTCAGCTGGCACTTCGTCGAGCAATGGTCCGGGTGTCTCCACAGTCCAATAATCCGCTATTTATATGCCCAGCTCAATCACCTATAACATTCTCGAAAACTCGCGAACTCTAGATAGTACTAGAAACATAATTCAGCTCTTCGATAATAGATGGCGTTTACGAATAATCCATCTCGCGTAGTACCCGTGACATGAAAATAGATGGCGGTAGCGTGACTTAACTATCTATGTGACATTATTGATGTAGTATTTTAATCATCGTTCCTCTCAACCAAAGCACCTGCCATGTAATCTCCTCACCGCCCTTGGTTGACTGGTAGAGAATGCCTAAGGCATTAAGTCCGCCTTTGTACCTTTTTATGTGCGAGAAGATTAAATAAATAAATAATTCCTTCACAGGCATTACCTAAAACGCAGCCGCCGAATCTAACGCCGGCCCAAGTGCAGCAGAAACGACAATCTATAGACATTCAACAGAAACAGTTAGCCGACAAGATGGCGGCGATGGCCGTGTCTGACAAGCCGCCGCCTGCAGCCGTCCCGACTGCGAATAAACCTAAGGTACAGATATCATCCAGGGTCGCGAGATTTGTTCGAAAGAGACACCATGGCCATGCACAAGCAACTGAAGGAACACGGGCGGGTTTTAGTCAGTAAAAGTCTGACAAGCCCTTCCGCTCCACCCAGAGCGGGAGACATCATTTGATGTTTTCCCAACTAGAAAAAATATATTTATTTATTTATATATGCTTTATTGTACACTAGAAAATACATTAAAAAAAACATTTAACAATAAAAACATACAATGGGCGGCCTTATCGCTTTCTGCGATCTCTTCCAGGCAACCTTGCAATATATCGTCATCATCAAGTCGTGGGGAAATCGGTTGTCATGGTATGGTCACGTGATACGGAGGGATGACGGAAATTTCGTGTCGTCAGAGTAGGAGACCAGAGAAATAATGAATAGAAAGAAAGAAGAAAAGAAAGAAAGAAAAATTGTTTATTCGGCATAAACAAAACGCACAATATAAAATAGTAACAAAAAATAAAAAACCTAAAAATACACACGTACAAAGTAGCCAAAATCCCCGTATTCATGATTAAAAAGGTTGTACAATATTGTCCATTGCTTGTTGATGTCATGAATACGCACCAAAGACAATAAAGATAGATATGCGTTACGAAATTGACAATACTTAATAACAAACAAAACAAAAACAAAATTTGCCGAAAGCAGAGTGCATTATTGGCTACTTTTGTGATAAACATACCATAAAAATAAGACAGAGAAAGAACAGGTCGTTGCTCAGCAAAATGCTGTGACTTCAGACGAATCTATCGTCAACAGTGCTAATTTTCAGCAACTACCTTTTTTTTGGATGAACTGTGTGAATGTCTAATAGAGAAGTGTGGAAGAAAAAGACATGTTGCGCCGTACGGGTTGATCTATAAGGTATGCTTTCCGCGGTTGGGTGGCCATCCATAACATATCGACCCCTCCGTGCCTCCGAAAGCCCGCTAAGCAGATGGTCCCGGTTGTCATTCGAAAATCTTAGACAGTCGTTGAGGGCCGTCAGAAGTCCGAAAGTTTGAAAACCAGTCTTACCAAGGGGTATCGTATTACCCAGTCTGTGAACGATCGATAGGCAGTCGCTTCATTTTCAGATGATCCGGTTATATTGGACGCCAGCCGGCGTAGCATGACCAATTCTATATCTATACTACCAAGAACAAAAAAAAGTTCCTTATGTATTTTAATTCTGTAAAAATGTTTCTATCTCATCAGAGAAATAGTCATCATACTTGATATCGTACTCTTGTCGACTGAAGAATGGAAACATCTCTTCTTTTCAGTTTTACACAATTTTTCTACGATACAATCTATCATTTTATCTTCTCTTCCGTCGACAAATTCCGTTTCTATGGCGGTCATGCTACGCGTGCTGGTTAGCTTTAGCTCTTGGGGGTTAGAATTATCAAAAACGCTGAGATAAATATAAATTCTTAAGCGTCAGCCTAAATTTGGAAAACCTAGCTTCGTAACTGACGGACTTTCATACAAACTTTCACCCCCTATTTCACCTCTTTACGGGGGGAGTTTCCTAAAATCATTTCTTAGCTGACGTCTCCTACTCTTAATCTACTACTGTGCAAAACTTCATCTTTGTTGTTACAGTAGTTTTTGAGATTTCGTGATTCATCACTGAGTGAATGAATGTATGAACCTTTCGTTTTTATATATGTAGATGAAGTCTTAGAGGAAAGTGTATGCTTAGATGGTTTGGTCATGTTGAGAGGATGAATGAAAGACGGCTTGCAAAAGCTATTTACAAGGCAGATGTGACTGGTCAAGCCGGAAGGGCATGCCCTAGGAGGACATATTGTGACCTTATTGGTGATGTTCTTCAGAAAGGTCAGGTGCGTAGTACTCGCAACCGGCGTGCGTGTATGACCAGATGTATGAACATAAACGAGGCGAAAAGAGTGTAAGCATCGTAGCAGGTGGCGTTCTGTAGTTTCTGCTTACCCCCCTGAGAAAAAAGCGTAAGTTTATGTATGAAGTCTTAATATTTCGTTCTTTTATTTCAGGTGTTACAACGTACGGTGCCCATACAAATAAACGTGCCGCCCGTACTGAAAGCTGAAGGGAAAGTCAACCCTAATGCCATGGAGCAAATTAGATTACAGGTAACTAAACCATTTGAAAATCAAAATACTTTATTTCATATAAACCTACAGCGGATTCCTACGGCCTTCACAAGGTCATCGGTCCTTGTAGGAGGCCTTCTAACTCTACGTCTTCCGGTACGCGGTCCACTACAGAACCTTTCGGTTCCATCGGCCATCTGTTCTGTGAGCAATGTGGAATCAAAAAACCGGTCGAAGTGGCGGAGCTTGGGGCCTATGTTCAGCAGTGGACGTATTTCGGCTGAACTTATGATGATGATGATATAAACCAGGGATGTTAGGGAGCTCCGTAACCGTAACCGAATACGAAATAAAAGTTTCGGATAATATCGGATTTGTTATTACATTTTATTTTAGGTAGATTAGATAACACTCAATATATATTTATAACCATTTTTATTTTAAATAGCTGTAATAATTACTCACAGACTGATTGTAATTCCTACCAAATGGTGACATATAAATAAAACCATTTTATTAGCTATTTCTATTTTACTTTTGAAATTCCTTAAAAGTTTAATATCCGTAACCGAAATTATCCGAAACTAACGGATAATCCGAAATAATTTCATATCCGTATCCGGTATAATAATCATTCCTACATCCGTATCCAATCCGTATCCGAAATTACATATCCATAACATCCCTAATATAAACCTATATGGGCTCTTATGAAATGTTAGGGAATATGCATGTAATTTTATTTTCTCTTACTCATTGAAGGACTTTATAGCAAAAACCCAAGGAAACGGTTAAAAGTCAAATTTTTCTATGGTTTGTTGCTCATATATATTATTAACCTCGTAAGGCCCAAAGTACAACGTATTGAACAAAGTGAAATACAGCATTCCGGCCCAGACTCAAAAACAAAATCTTCTAAACGCCCAACTTACTTTTAAATAAACATGAAATATAAATTTAAAAGTATTTGTATTAAATTCCTTTTTTTTTTCTAAGAGTACCCATATAGTTAGCACGTTAGGGGCTGTCCATTAATCACGTGAGTCTCGAAAGGGGGGGAGGGGTCCATAAAAAAATCACGAAGTATCACAAGGGGGGATGGGGGTGTAGTAATATATCACGTGTATTTATTTTTTATAATAAAATTAGATGATACTTATACCTGTATTTTAAAAATATAAAAAATATACGATTCTTTGTAGGTACTAAAAAATAAACGTGATATTATAGGAGGCGGAGGGTAGTCTTAAACCTCACCATGTATCACCAAGGGGGAGGGGGGATTAAAAATGCCAAAAAAATATCACGTGATTAATGGACGGCCCCTTAACTGCCATGGTGAAAATCAGAAAAAGTAAAAAAAATGTACTTCGTGTTATTTCACTTTAAATAGATTATTTATTCCATAAATACATTATTTATTCCATAAATACATTATTTATTCCATAAATACATTATTTATTCCATAAATACATTATTTATTCCATAAATACATTATTTATTCCAAAAACATGGCCGCCAGGCAGCAACGACATGTTCAGATTTTGTGTATGTTGTCAGTCATAATACTCCGACAAGGCTTGAATGGAACAAAAAGTGTCGGACACATAGTGCGACATGGCAGTTTACGTGTAGTTGTTCCTAAAGACAACTAGTTAAATGTGCTTGGGCCGGAACCATGTTAGACGATATTGTACATTGTAATGAACATTGGGTGTTTTATTTAGCTCATCATGGGAAATTTAGCTTGGGCCTTACGAGGTAAAATAAAAAAAAAAATGTACTACAGTTCAAACGTGCGTTATTGTCGCGGCCATATCGTGGCGTCCCTTATCATGATACTGCTTTGCTTACATCTCTCTTTTAGACCCAAATCATGTAAATTAATTTATGTTTCGTGCTTTTTCAAGCAGAAATCACACTGCTGTCACCATTGAGTTAAATAACTAGAGATGCAAACCTCAATAAAATGTGTCAAAAAACTGTAAACACTATTTAAACGCGACGACGTAGCTTTGACACTACTAAACATTTCAAAGTAAACATATATCTGTCTCACTCACACAAGTCGCAAGAATAATACTGGCGCTTAGATTAGAAAAAGATCGCAATATAAACATGCAATGGCGGGATGGGGTTGCCTACCCATGCGAAATTTTACCCAACTTTTAAGCCATAAAAACGTTTAATGAAAGTTATTCGTAAAATTATTTTTAAAATATTCGAATAATGTATTTCTTATTGAATGTGCGTCAGCAGTTTATCTCTAATGAAAATAATTAAGACATTTCTTTTTGGATATGTTTTATTTATTAAATAATAGTGAAATCATACTCCGCTACGTAACATTAGTTTTGTATATTATTGCCTTTTAGACTCTTTTTTGTAAGTGAATAATTTGCTTTATTAGATGCTTGTCACATGCTAAAATTTGTGGGAAACAGAAGGTTAATTGCAGAACTTTTTATCGGTAGGAATTGGTTTAAAATTCATAGTTAAACTAGTTAGTACTGCAGAATTTATTAAAATACACAACAAAATATAATAATTAAAAAATATATGAACAACGTGTTAGATTACAAATTGTAAACAAGTTTTTTGGGTTTTCTAGTATGTTTAGAAAGCCTTATAGTACTGTTTTCAAGGCTAATTGAGACAAAATTGATAACGACAAATAGACTGTCCCTTTTATGAATAAATGCCATCATTTACAAATACTTAAAAATAAATAATTGAAATATTTTAAAAATGTATTTCTTATTGAATGTGCGTCAGAAGTTTATCTCTAATGAAAATAATTAAGAGATTTTCTTTTTGGAATATTTTTTATTTATTAAATAATGATGAAATCATACTCCGCTATGTAACATTAGTTTTGTATATAATTGCCTTTTAGACTCTTTTTTGTAAGTGAATGATTTGCTTTCGTGATACAATCTTATTTTTAAGTATTTGTAAATGATGGCATTTATTAATAAAAGGGAATGGTCAACTTGTATTGATGATAAGTGATCTCCCGGGTGTATCGCAAATTCTTTTAATATCTTAGTTCCTTTGAGTTTTTCTAAAGTTTTTGTAGCTAATATTAAGAGGTCAAATCTAGGAGATAAAGACTTGGTGTCGGAAAGTGTTATGGCATGTCTTACAACGCTTTCGCAACTCATACATATGTCAAATACATATTCCGAAGGGTAACATAATCCTCCATTATCTTTTATATTTATGAGTTTGTGAAACCACTTGAGTTCTGTAGCTAATAGGGCTTTGATGCATATTTCACATTTAAGATCTTGACCAACTCTATCAACAACATAGCCGGAAATATATCCAACGACTTGTTTGGTTACATTCGTAAAAATATTATTGTTCGTATGCTGCACGACCCATTCTTTTTCTAAATCTTTTTGATTCTTCATTATGGTGTCTGACTTTTCCGAGTCACTATTATCACGGTTAAAGCATGATGTATTAATTTCTTGGATATGGTCGTTAGTTGTAGTTGCCAATACATTAATTTTTTCAAGGGGCACGCAGTTGCCTCTAAAATTGTTCTTTAATTCAAGGTGGTTCAATAATTTTTTGTAGGCTGATCTAAACTGCACTACATTTGGATTGTTATTGTAACCACCTTTTTGCCGGATGCAACCAAAGAACAATTCAAGATGGTCTTGAGACAGTCTATATGTCGCAATGTAATTAATCAATTTTGTCTCAATTAGCCTTGAAAACAGTACTTTAAGGCTTTCTAAACATACTAGAAAACCCAAAAAACCTGTTTTAAATTTGCAATCTAACACGTTCTTCATATTTTTTTTAATTATTATATTTTGTATTTGACCTCTTCGTTTAATTGTTTTTTTTGTTACAACTTGTACTTTAAGATTAGTAATGTATTCTTTGTATTTTTCAATTAGTTCGTATCGATCGTTCGTTTTCTGATTTAGAGTTTTCTTAAAACCATAAGCTTTGGGGTCTCCTGTAGAATTTAATACATCAAAAATATCATTGTGTATTTTAATAAATTCTGCAGTGGGTTCACTCTCTGAAAATTCTGATGACAATTCCTTGGCCAAATGGAGTGACTGAACAACACTATTACTCAGCAGCTGTGATGCCAACTTTACTTTCATGATTTGGTTGCGGAAATAAATATGGCGGTTAGTTAGTTTGTTTCCTGTTTTAAGCCCTTCAATTTCCTGAATTTCATGTAAACGGTTTACATACTTCCATTCTATTTTATCGTTATTTTTATTAAAAAACGTTTTCTTTGATGCAAAACTGTTTCTCACTAATTTGAGCATGTGACAAGCGTCTAATAATAGCACCACATCGTGTCCTGATGTAGGATGTTTGAAAGTGGTTTTCAAATTATTTGGGTCGTTTAGTTTGCATCCTAAAACTCTCATTGCAGCAATATTAGTCTGACTGCCTTCACATGTTACTGACACTACTTCCACGTTAATTTCTGCGCATTTTGCAAGCGCCAAATTTATTATATTGGCAAGTTTACATGAAGTTAAGCCATGTGTAAAAAAATAGCCAATAGGTATTTTCCATGTTTGATTCAAACATGTGAGAAGTAAAACTAATGCAGAGGATGCTAGATTTTGTTCTTCGCTTGTGTCATCTAATCCGAAATCGACATACCCATGGTGCTTCTTTCCATCAAAAATTTTTTGTTGGCGGATAGCCATCTCATCGATAACTAAATTGCAAATTACCTTGGAGACAGAATTTTCGCTTTTGACCTTTAAAACATTAAAAGCCTCCGACGTAAATCCAGGATCTCCGTTTATTTTGCTATACCAATTAGCCAGTGTTCTCGGATGTGGTAATGAATTATTCAAAGCAGATCGAACATATTTATAGGCAGCAGGGGAGTAAAAGTTTAATGTCAAAGCAAATTTTTTAAGGATATACGGAATTTTTTTTAAAGTCTTTTTTTCTTTGAAGGTTTTTTTAAATTACTCCATCAATTGCACTGTTTCTTCATTGACATTTAGCTGCATTTCGTCTTCTTCGCACAACATACGTTTTGTTTTCAGTTCCTCTATAACATCTTTTAATTTTTTAACTTTTAATTGTAGTCTTTTATTTTTTTGTGATATGTTTTTTATTTTTCTTAGTCTTCCAGCTGATACATTTTCCAAACGGTGAATTATTTTCCTCATTTTGTGTTTTTGCGGCGTTTCAGTTATTTCCTCTATCTCTTTATCGGTTTCCACAGCATTCACATCCATATTTTCTTTTATTGAAAGCTCCACCTGCTCTTCAGAATAACAGTTGTCCTGGAAAATGTACAATTTGTAGTAGTCAAAACAGCTCTTTACCATCTAAAAACAAAAGTTGAAAAAACATTCAGAACACAATGTAGTTTGAATTCTATGAGAAGGCATTTTTGGTAACCCTTATCATTCATACCTATAATTTGAGAATATTAATTACCGCACAAAATTATTACTTACAATAAGCATTGGAATTGCTTCATTAGACAAATAAACACGTCCACGTTCGCTTTTTGGGCCTATTTTGTCTTGATCACGGAAATGCTTCGAACAAATGACAGTTGATTTAGTAGGTAGCCAGTTAGTTTCTCGTCTCAGCAGTCGGATTATTTCCACCCATTTGTCACGGCGTACTGCATCTTTAGGCACCCTGCAAAGATTTTATTATTTAAAAAATATATTTAAAATCCTTTATTCCATAAATTAAAAACTCCCACAAATGTGGGAAACTAAAACTAAGTTTTTAGTGGTAACACTGAACCTAATTTACAAAATTTTATATTTTATTGCGTTTTTACTTTGATATAAACACTGAAACAATAAACTTACGTGTGGAAAGTAATTCCGGTTAATTTATTATGTTTTTGAGTTCTTGAATCACACTCTTTCACAACGCATTTACCCATTTTGGGGATATTTTCTGTCACGCGTCACTCGGTTGGCGTCACATAGAGCACTAAACTGACGTCAGCTACGCATAAGGCTGTGGCCTTATGTCCAGTGGCAACGCTTTGACGCGGTAATTGCTAATCTAGTGTAACATATATATCAATGGCTGTCACACAATTTTTTCAAACCTCATTTTATTGCAGCATTTAAAACAACAACATCAAGCTGCCCACCAACAGCATCATCAACAGCTTCAACAACAACAACAACAGCTGCAGCATGTTCAACAACAACAACAGCAACAACAACAACAACAGCAGCAGCAGCAAGCTCAACAACAACAACAGAAGAAGCCGGAGCCTATTTACGACTTGCCTATACACAACAAACCGACGCTCACGCCCCAACAACAACATCAGATTAGACAACAACAACAACAGGTTAGTTATAGAGTTTATATCAATAGTTGCTTGCATTCATTGCATTTTAAATGACCTAATAGTCTAGTGGTTAGTGACCCTGACAGCTAAGACAGGTCGTGGGTTCGAGTCCCACCCAGGACAAATCTTTGTGTGATGAGCACAATCATTTGTTCTGTGTCTGGTTGTAATTTATCTATAATATGTATGTATTTAGAAATATATAAGTATGTTTATCAGTTTTCTGGTTACCATAGTACAGGCTCTGCCTAGTTTGGGATCAGATAACGGTGTGTTGGTTGTCCTAAGATATATTATATAGGCGTATAAGCAGTGCCCACGTCGAAAAATCACCATAAGTCTGCCAATTAAATGATAAATTACACTCACTGATAAACTGTTTATTTTTTAACTAGGACTTATATTTGTAAATATTTGTACGCTTCTTGGCAAAACACGGAGAATCTAAACCAATTATAACATGTATATTGTAACATCTCACACCCTATGTAATTACCTGTGTTTATAAATTAGTTTCTTATTCTTATTACATTTTAATGTGTGTCCCTTTAATATTAAGAAACATAACTAAATTATCATAATCTAAATATAACCCGCGTGTATAGAAAGGCAATGCACGCCACTACTTCGAACCGTTATACAGCATGTAACAAAAACCCTGTCCGATCCTTAAGGGTATTATTCGGCATCGTACTGCGTACATTATTACGTAACCAATTAATGGATTTGAGATTATTATTTTTCCCTTGTGAATATAATTAAATAAAAATAAAAACGAATCAAAGGCAACACTGATCGCTCGACAAAGTTCACGTGTAACTACGTACAGTTTTGTGTCAAAGAAGCCGCCAGAGCGAGGCGGTTTGTATGATCCTTTGTCATGAACCTGCTTTGTCGCGTGCCGCCAAACAAACTTATAACGAAAGAAAATTACGCTACGTCATACCTTATGCCTACGCGTAGGTATCAGCTGATATTGTTTTGTAGGCATAGTGATCCGGAGACCTAATCATGTTTATCAAGAAGCAATTTATTGAATTAAATGTAGCCCTGATAAGGGCTTTTTTTAATATGATGTCCTTTGGGCAATCTACTTACCGACTGCAGGTTTCAGTTCTTTTGTTGTTGCATACTTCGGCGATCGTGCTCCACATGTCCACCTCCAACACTGATACACATTCGACACCTTTTCACTAAATTTGCACGTACTCTTTGCAGCGCATTTGTGTCCGATTTAAGTGAGTCGAAAGCTGCCACACTTAGATTCTGCCACAATTCGAGCTCTGACTTCGATTTCCGAATCTCACTCTCTTTTATAAACAATTTGTTTAACATGACCTCATAAATAAAAATCCAGTGGAATGGCTGATTGGAATGCGACATTGTTCGCGAAACGATAGCGGCACGTGATACGTACAGACGTCCGATCAAAAGCTATCTACACGAAAGACTGGCCATTGGCCAACAAGTAGCGCGCCGTTAGGCAACCAGTCGGCAACATCAAAGAGTCGAACGAGTGCCTACAACGCGGTACTGTAGGGCGGTGGATCTTTGAAATAAAAATAGGTAAAAATAACAAGATTTTGCCGGCGGGTGGAGTGTTGTTAACTTATGAAAATTTCCCATATTCACTGTTATATTTCGCATGGATTATAAAAATAAAAAAATCAATTACCTTTTGTTTTTTTGAGATACATTTATCCCATCAAAAACATAAATGTTAAATGACAGCCAAGTTCAATATTGTGATATATGCTTTGGTTGTTGACTTCAACGACAAAAGAAGTGAGATCTAAATGGGTGCCAAGTTCAATGGTTAGTCCTAACTTGGCTAGTTCTCATATACGAATTATTATGTTCGATGGCTAGTTTCTATCAGCAAGCCAAATTTTCGGAATAATAAAATATGAACCGACAAGTAACAGGTTTAAAACTTGCGAAGGCTATACTATAATTCGTATATGAAAAATAGCCAAGTAAGGACTAACCATTGAACTTGGTACCCATTTAGATCTCACTTCTTTTGTCGTTGAAGTCAACAACCAAAGCATATATCACAGTATTGAACTTGGCTGTCATTTAACATTTATGTTTTTGATGGGATATCATTACTTTTTGTACATAAATTATTAGTAGGTACTTATTTATAACAAATTTATGACAAAATTAATACCAAATGGTTTTTGATATAAGTGTTCCTAATAGAATCAATTAAGTGAAAAATTATAATAAAATGATAAAAATTTATCAGTTTCTGATTTATTCCTTTGTATTCACCTAATTACCTATCTGCATGCCAAATTTGAACTTTCTATGTCATCTGGAACTGGGTTAGAGTTTTGATCTATAGGTCAGTCAGTGATAAAAATGACGATTTTTGGACGTTAATATCTAAATAACCGTTTAAGATATGTTTATGAAATTTAGAGCACATATGTATCTTGCAAGTTTCACTATGTGAGCAAAATTTGACTCGTTTATGTGAAACAGTTTTTGAGTTATGAGGGAGTCAAAAGTGCCTCCAAATGGTTCGTGTAATATTACACACGGTGCTGCTCGCCAGTTCTGTTACTTGAACTTGGCTTGACACGCTACCGCGTGTCTAGATATATCATTTTTTCTAGTACGTATGTTGAACGAGGATTACGCCTTTATTGGATCGGACAGGGTTTTTGTTACATATTGTATATATTACTTTCAGATAAACAATACTGAGGTTAATTTATGTATTTACAGCTTTTGCAACAAAAACTGCAGCATCAGCAGCATCATCAACAACAAATGCAACATCAGCAGCAGCACCAACATCAACAACAGCAACAACAACAACACCAACAACAACAGACGCAACAGCGGTTACATCAACAACAAGCACAACAACAACATGCTGCCCAACAACAGGCCGCTGCTAAACAACATGCAGCCCAACAACAGGCTGCTAAACAACATGCAGCTCAACAACATGCTGCCCAACAACATGCCGCTCAACAACAACATGCAGCTCAACAACAGGCAGCTCAACAACAGGCCGCTCAACAACAGGCCGCTCAACAACAAGCTCAACAGCAAGCGCAGCAGCAACAGGCCCAACAACAACGACAGAGTAGAGCACAACAACAAAGAAGCACTGTCTCTCTCTCTAGTAGAGATACTAGTGTGTTTTCTACGTCTAGCGGATGTTCTGGGTAAGTGAAAAATTTTTGAAAGTTTGAAGTTTTTTTTGAAGTTTATGCTTTAAGAATGGATTTTCATATATCCATGTCTTAGTTCACAATTGCACTAACTACAATACTTTCAATCTTTTTTAATGCCAAACACAACAACACACACAACAAACACACACACATACACACACAACAATACACACACACACACACAACAACAACACAACACACACAACAACACACACAACAATACAACACACACACAACAACAACACACACACAACAACAACACAACACACACAACAATACAACACACACACAACAACAACACACACACACACACATTACAATATTGAGATATTATGATGGAGTTAAAGGACTAGTCTTATGAATAGATGCATATTTGTTGTGTTATTTTACTTTGTTTTTGTACTGTTCTTGTCCAAACTTTAAAGCTCTCTCCTCAAAATTGTCAATTTTGCAGTTAGTGCAATTGTGAACTAAGGCATCGATATAAGCCCGGGGGTATGAAAATGTAAGGGGAGTAAATTCAAACTCTTCTCTTTTCTTCCACACTTCTCTATCAGTCGTCATCTCAGTAGTCACTCCCTTTCTATCCATATCATAATTCACACAGTTCAGCACGCGTAGCATGACCGCCATAGAAACGGAATTTGTCGACGGATGACAAGACAAAATGATAGATTGTATCGTAGAAAAATTGTGTAAAACTGAAAAGAAGAGATGTTTCCATTCTTAAGTCGACAAAAATACGATGTCAAGTATGATGACAATTTTTCTGATGAGATAGAAACATTTTTACTGAATTAAAATACATAAGGAACTTTATTTGTTCTTGGTAGAATAGAGATAGAATTGGTCATGCTACGCCGGCAGCCATCGTTTCTTTGGTCTCTTTCTTATAGCTATCGACAAAGATAAAAAGTAATGTTTCTAATTATTATTCTTTTGTTTTGTAGCGGTTCCTGTTGGCGCGGTTCCCGACCGGAAGACACTCGCGATTTGGACTTGCTGCTACAATACATAGAAGGGCCGGCGAGACACATCGACCGCGGCAAGAAGCGGGCCAAGAAGATGCGCCAGAAGGCTAAGAAGGTAACTTATAAAATACTAGCTGTGCCCGCAGTTTCGCCCGCGTGGATTTTGAAAATTCTGCCACGGAATCGTGCTGAACAGACAAAAAGTAGCCTATTTTGCTCCTTCACAATCACACATCAGTTATTTGCAAGTCCCGTCAAAATCAGTCCAGCCCTTTTGGAGATTAGCCAGTACTAACAGACAGATAAAAGTTTTGAAAACGGAGTTTTTGTTAAAGGTACCTTATAGACTTTAGTATGCATTTAGTCAAAAAGCTTTTATTTTGATGTTACAAATAGACACTTAAATTTTATTTATTTGTATAGATGAAAGAAAGAAAGATAAAACATTTTATTTAGCACAGTTAAAAAGGCACACAATAGTTATACAGCAGTAAAGACCATAATAAAAAAGTGCAAGGGGGGGGTAAGTTTAAGATGTGATGTTAGAAACTAGCATTTTATAGTGTGCCTGCGCCAAAACGGCCCAGTTCAGCAAAAAATTATAATAATAAAATAATTTATTTACTATAATTATTAAATATTTCTTGATATTTGCACGTAACACCATGTGGGTACATTGTCTGTACTTTGTAATGTTTGGATCATCTTGCATGCATGTCTTTCTTGTAAGTATGTATGACACATGTTAAGCAAATCAATATTATTATTAATTTATCATATCTCTTATATGTCAGTTAACTAGTGCCGCCAAGCTAAGGGAAAAACTCGACAAGTGCTTTGACGAAAATGTACAAAGAATTTAGTATTCTGGGACAAAATGATGAAAAAAAAAACTAACTTTTTCATCATTCAGTCAGAGCAAATGTGACTTAAATGTTTATGACAACAATAAATGTTAATGAGATGATAATTTCTCACCCATTAAAATTAAAAAAAAAGTAACAACAGACTTCCTTAAAAACAATACAAAGTGAAAAATAACTTTAATTTCGGAAGTCGGTGGCAAAAAAACCTTAAACACAGATCCTAAGACACCGACTTCCGAAATTAAAGTTGTTCATCACTTTTTAGTGTTTTTAGAAAGTTTTTGACCGTGTAAGTCATGGTGACAATTTACTGGTCTTCCTAGATGGAGAGCCGTCTACTAGCAGAACGAGACAGCGTGGTAAACGAACTGAGTCGTGCTCGAAGAGATATGGACGCTCTACAACTGGCGCATCACGCGGCCAAGAGACGGCTGGAACACACTCGCCAACTACTACATGCACAGAACAACACCGGCAAGAAGAAAGGTATGTTTTATGACACTGAGTTCAAATCAAACAAAATATTTTTTCATCCCACCATCTCGGAATGAGTATTTTTAATCTTCACTATCACAAACTTAGTGCACACGATGTTCTAAATTCAATTTACTTTATCCTCTAGAGAATAAAAACGGCTTTTCCACTCAGATATTGAAGATTAAAAATACTCTTTCCTCGCTGAGGTGGAATGAAAAGTTACGTGTTGCACTCGAGTGCAAAGATTTTTCACCTCGTGCTCCTCGTGCTTTTGATTCCCTCGCTAACGCTCAGAATCCTTCGCTTGCTCGGTCATCAAAATTGAACACGCGGTTAAAAAGCAACTTTACACTCTTGTATAACAAATAACTATTATTTCACATAAACTTACAAGGGAACGTATGAAACGCCAGAAACATTCAGTTCATACAACTCACACACACCCCCCACACTTCAATATACTCAGTGACATTTTAATCGTCTTACAACGGCAGTCCACTTCATGTACCCAATGACTACTAGACATCCATAAGAAAAAAAAAATTGAAGTTGAATAACTAAAAAATAAATATTATTAATTACTAGCTTTTGCCAGCGGCTTCGCCCGCGTGGAGGTCGGAAATTATCCCGCGGGAACGTACTACCGGGATAAAAGTAGCCTATGTCCTTTCTCAGGCTCTAGACTATCTGTGTACTAAAATTTCATTTAAAAAAAAAACAAATTCCAAATTTCATTTGAAATCGGTTCAGTAGTTTTAGCAGGAAAGCGAGACAGACAGACAGAGTTACTTTTGCATTTATAATATTAGTGTAGATGTAGATGATTCTCTACTATCTGATACGTAAACATTATTAATAGGATGTTTCATAATTCTACTACATTATTTACTTTACTTAGTACCTATTCTTAATTAATGGTAACAATATTTTTATCACGACTAAAGGTATATTATGTTGGATACATTGAGTGGACAACCTTTGTAAGACGAAGTGTCACGGTGTATACACCCTGCGCACAAAACAAATACAATCCTTCCATACAAAATCACGGTCTCATATAAAATTACACAGGAAAAATATTGTTAAGTTTAAATCTCTACTTTTTGGAGTTGGGCGTAAATGACTGTCACACAGTTTATACTAATGCAGTTGTTATCGAACACAGTGTTTCTGTAAACTGAGTTTTTGTTACAATAATAAATGTATAATTAAAAAAGAAAGCTGGTCATATACGTACGTCGGTTGCGAGTACTACACACCTGAACTTTCTGAAGAACATCACCAATAAGGTCACTATATGTTCTCCTTTTGACACCATACTGCGATGGCCAACACCCATTCAAATTGGAGGAGGCTGACTGGACTCACCTGCCTTGTAAATACCTTTTTTATATAGCCGGCCTCCTGTCAGGGTTTTTTTTTTTTCAGGATGGGAAATCATCAAATGACTTCCCCCTCTCTGGGCGGAGCGGGAGGGCGTGTCAGACTTTTACTGACTAAAACCCACTCGTGTTCCATCAGTTGCCCATGTGCCAGGGTCACGGTATCTCTTTCGAACAATCACGCGACCTCGGCAGGCATCGGTCCTAGCAGACCCCTTCAGTTTTGCTGACATCTCTTTGAGGCGCGCGTGGAACACTACGCGCCGTCGACCCGAGCTTGGTCCTTACCGGGCGGCGAGCTACCCATTGCTCACCACCCGCAAGCTCGCGCCTACGGTGGCCGGGAGTCCGCTATCGACTCCCGACGCCCGGGGCGTCTCCTCCTGCGGCGGCTAGGGACGTGAGGGCGCAGAGACTGCCACTCCCTCACGCGTCCCGCCTCCTCCTTTGCGAGCATTACTGCTTCGCAGAAGGAGGTGACGGCTTCCCATTCCCTCTCGCTCCGTACCATGGCTCGCACCAGGGCCGGACGCGAGAGGTCGCCGCCGCCGATCGCCTCCACGACTCCTGTCAGGGTCGCGAGATTTGTTCGAAAGAGTTACCGTGGCCCTGGCACAGGCAACTGAAGGAACGCGACCAAACCAAACCTCCCCAAATTTGGAGAGGCTGGACATCGGCAGTAGATGTTTTTCCGCTGAAAGAATTATACTCAATATCTTTATTACTTAACCATAATGTGAACGTAGGTGGTAACTATTTAATTTAGATCATTACGCACCCTGTAGGGCACAGCAAAAGGATAGCAGAGAGGAAGCTCTGTTTATGATGATGTGCAACTTATTTGTGCAGAATAAACAATTTTTCTTTGTCTAATCATAATATTTTTGTTGGAACAGGTAAAAAGCAGAAGTTGAACCCGGCCCAGCAAGCACAAGTGCAGTTCGTGGCCGAACAACTAGGAGAATTGACTACTCTTATGAATACCACTTCCAAGGTATGTTTATTTTTATATCTAGCTGTTGCCCGTGGCTTCGTCTGCGACTCAGTAGAAAAAGTAGCCTATGTAAGGACCAGTGATGTGCTGGATCGTTAAAACTGCATATCCGCGGATCAGAATACGGATATTTGGTGTAACTTTCTTACTCAATCGACGCCACTCTTGCTTTGCTTGACAGGACATTTTTCAACTTGAATTATGTGGGTCTCTCTTTAGTTTAGTTTTGGATATAGCTTAGTCACTAAATATTTGATTTTGAGATATCCATCCACACTTCCACACTATATAATATTACAAATGCAAAAGTAACTCTGTCTGTCTGTCTGTCTCGCTTTCCTGCTAAAACTACTGAACCGATTTAAATGAAATTTGGTACACAGATAGTTTAGAGCCTGAGAAAGGACATAGGCTACTTTTTATCCCGGTAGTACGTTCCCGCGAAATATTTTCCGACCTCCACGCGGGCGAAGCCGCTGGCAAAAGCTAGTTTTAAATAAATATGATCTAAGAAACCCGGCTTTAGTAAAAAAATACGAAGCCGCTTCCGTGCTTTCACAGCTAAATAGTAACATTAGGTAAATATGCATTCGAATATCCAATATTGATAAATGATAAATGACTTTATTTTTGCAAGTAGGTTTGTACAAACACTTACACGTCAATCAATTTTTTTTTTAAACTAGATGAGGTCGGCATTTCCTATCTGACTACTCTGAGAAGAAACGCCGAAACGAACTCAGAGGTCACAGTCTCATTTAAAGTCCAGACATAATCTTGGTCAGATCATGTGAAGACCATGTGGATTTGTGTCTGAAGTGGTCTTTTAAGGAAAGAACACACAGCTTGAGTGGACTTGTCCAATCAGTGCACGCATTTGTCAGTAACCATGCAGCTCCACACAGAACTTAAGGAGGTCAATGATTCGACGAACAATACCAAAGAAAGGACATTTGTGTAGGTCGCACAAATTACTCAAACTGCCAGACAATGTAAAAAATTAAATTAGAAGAAAAGGAAACCAAAAAAAAAGAACACCCACTTCGTCTTCACATTTACAATAATTAAAACAATATAATACTTTAAAAGTAAATATTCATGTCATTGTATAAGTAAAATTCATCAATGTCAATGTGTATATAAAATCAGGAAATAGTCCCGGTCTGATCATTTGAGGACCATGTACATGGGGGTGTCTGAAATGGTCTTTTGAGGAAAGAACCATACATATTGTTTGGACCTGTCCAGTCAATGCACGCATTTGTCAGTAATCTTGCAGCTCAACTCAGAACATAAGGAGCACAAAGATTCGACGAACAATACCAAAGAAAGGACATTTTGGTAGGCCGCATTAGGTACTCAAACTGCCAGATTATCATTAAAATGGAATGAGTAAGAGAGATATAAAAAAAAAAACAAACATCACCTACATAGTCCTCACATTCAAAATCACTTAAATAATAATAATAATACTTCTGAAAGTATATATTCATGTCATAGTGTAAACAATAATCAAATGTCAAAGTGTATATTTCCAAATAAATAATAATAATTAAAAAAAAAATCATTCAGTATGATAATAATATAAAAATTGGAGCAGCTTAATCCCAAGCTTTTTTGTCCTCAATATAATCTTTTACAGTATAAAAGGCTTTCTGGCACAACTTACGTTTAATGAAAGATTTGAATTTATTGAGACTTAGATCTTGAACATGGCTTGGAAATTTATTATAAAAGCGTATACATTGACATCTGAATGAGCCACCTATTTTCTTGAGCCTTGTTGAAGGTACAACAAATTTGTGTTTATTCCTAGTATTTATGTTATGGATATCACTGAATTTTTTAAACAAGTTAATATTGTTATGGGCATATAAAAGATTTTCAAAAATATACTGTGAAGGCACAGTCATTATATTAATTTCTTTAAATTTCTCTCTGAGTGAGTGTCTCGGGCTTAGTTTATAAATTGATCGAACAGCCCTTTTCTGCAAGACAAAGATAGTCTGAATGGCGGCGGCATTTCCCCACAACAGAATACCGTACGACATTACACTATGAAAGTAGGCAAAATACACTAAACGGGCTGTCTCTATGTCAGTTAAATTCCGAATTTTTCTAACAGCGTATGCAGCGGAGCTTAGCTTTTTCGACAATTTATCTATATGCGGGCCGCACTGAAGCTTGGTATCCAAAGTTAGGCCCAAGAATACAGTGCTATCTTCAGGATTCAATTCTGCGCCCTTCACCAACACATTCGTTTTCACTTGCCTAACGTGAGGTAGCGTAAACATAATGCATTTGGTTTTTTTTTCATTAAGAAGCAAATTATTTACATTGAACCAGTGAACTACTTTTGAGATCGCGCTATTAACATCGTCAGTATCCACTTGCTGACGTTTAAGTTTAAACAAAAGTGAAGTATCATCCGCAAACAAAAGTATTATGATTATCTTTTATAAGGTAAGGCAAGTCATTAATATAAATGAGAAACAAAAAAGGACCAAGAATTGAGCCCTGTGGGACTCCCATTGTTATGATAGATCCGGGAGACCTTTTTTCATTGACATCGACACTCTGAATCCTATTACTCAAATATGAAGTAAGAAGATCCAGAGCTCTGTTCCGGTTCCCGTAATGGCGGAGTTTCCTGATTAAAGTTTCATGAAGAACGCAATCGAATACTTTAGATAAATCACAAAAGATGCCCAAAGCATGGCATTTATCTTCCCATGCATTATAAATATGTCCTAGGAGTTCAACGACCCCTTGTAAAACCGAACTGTTTGGTATGTAATAATTTATGTTTATTAAAAAATCGTTGCAACTGGTCTAAAATTAATTTCTCAAAAATTTTACTGAACGTAGGTAGTACTGAAATAGGTCTTTAGTTAGTGGGGTCTGATGTACTACCAGATTTAAATAAAGGTATTATCAACCGACGAAAAAAAACGGAAGAGGTTATCAATTCGACGCGTATATATATATATATATTTTTTATGTATGACCACGCATAACTTTTTATATAGTGGTCCGATTGTGACAATTCTTCTTCTATTGGAAAGGGTATACTTCCAAGGTGGTCCCATATAAATTTGGAAAACAAAATCGAACCCTAAGGGTCGGAAAACAGGGGATGATTGATTGTTCACTCACTGATTGTAATGTATAAACACGCATAACTTTATACAGAGTAGTCTGATTTTTAACCGACGAAAAAAAAAGGAGGAGGTTATCAATTCGACGCGTATATATATATATTTTTTTTATCTATGATCACGCATAACTTTGTACATGGTAGTCCGATTGTGACAATTCTTTTTTTATTGGAAAGGGTATACTCCCAAGGTGATCCCATATAAATTTGGAAAACTAAATCGAACCCTAAGGGTCGGAAAACAGGGGATGATTGATTGTTCACTCACTGATTGTAATGTATAATAACCACGCATAACTTTATACAGAGTAGTCCGATTTTGATAATTCTCTTTTTGTTGGATAGGGTATACCTTGCCCAGTATTATTAGTACATTAAAGTCACAAAAAATTATAAAATAAAAACTTTTTAACAAAAAATTAAACCGCCGAAAAAACTGAAAAGCATAAAATAATAAACCTTAAAATTTTGAGTCGGCACTGAAAAATCAATGAACAAAGATCACTCAAAGCGTCGACTCATAATTTTAAGGTTTATTATTTTATGCTTTTCAGTTTTTTCGGCGGTTTAATTTTTGATAATTCTTTTTGTGTTGGATAGGGTATACCTTGCCAAGTATTATTAGTACATTAAAGCCACAAAAAATATAAAATAAAATTATGAGTCGGCGCTTTGAGTGATCCTTGTTCATTGATTTTTCAGCGCCGACTCATAATTTTAAGGTTTATTATTTTATGCTTTTCAGTTTTTCGGCGGTTTAATTTTTTGTTAAAAAGTTATTATTTTATATTTTTTTACTATTCTTCATAAGATCAGGAAACTCCCCACACTTAGTGTTGGGATTTTATCCAGATAAATACTCAAAATGGATAAATACTCGATAAATATCCGTTTTTACTGAGTATTTATCCAAAACAGCGGATAAATACTATTTTAAGTTTTCGTAACGTAAATTTTGTCATTTTACTAACAAAAGGATTAAAATGAACGAAAAACAGACTATGTAGATTGGTATCGTACCTTATTAATCATTTTAACAATTAAAAAACGCTGATATTGAAAATAATTTCACTCAATCATGAATACAATTCGGCAATAACTGTCAAAGTTAGATAAAATTATACATTTAATTTTGTACATTTTTTTTCTTACATACATACATGAACTCGTGCCTTTCTCCCATGGGGGTAGGCAGAAACTATTTAACCCTCAAATGCATTGTGATGGAAATTTCCATCAACCAATTCAATGTAATTTTTTCGTTATCATTCCAGTCATTTTTTTGTTTTTGTAATTGGAAAAAAGTGGTTTATTATCTCACTACACATATTGTTCTCAGTAGGTTTGTTCAACATTACAAAAAAGTACATTTAATTTGGTTAAAATGTAAAAATCATGTATTTAAGGGTTAAGTAACGCTTAAATCATTGTAATAATAAAAAACTTGAGAGGTGTCAAGGGACACCCGGATGGAACGAAGTTCTTTTCCAGGATTCATTATTGTTTTTATTATTTATTATGCACAAAAAACCTGTATACACTGAACAAAAATATTCTCCCGAGAGGGAGGAAGAGATGGAGAGAGAGAGATCTCTCTCCGTCTCTTCCTCTCTCTCTCTATCTCCCTCCCTCTCCCTCTCTCTCTCTATCTCCCTCCCTCTCCCTCTCTCTATCTCTCTCCATCTCCCTCTCTCTCTCCTTCTCTCTCCCCCTCTCTCTCTCTCTCTCTCTCTCTCTCTCTCCGTTCCAAAAACTTCGTTCCAAAACAAAATATATACAGTCAAATTGTTAACTGACTAAAACCCAACCGTGTTCCGTCAGTTGCCTATGCCTGGGCCACAATACCTCTTTCAAACAGATCCGCAACCCTGGCAGGCATCGGTGCTCGCGGACCCCTTCAATATGTGCCGACATCTCTTTGAGGCACGCGTGGAATCGATGAACGCTGGCAGCACGCACGAAAATGCATAACTCATTGTCACGTTCCGCCTGCACCGAGAGTGCAGGCGAGAGCGCGAAGCAAGCATGTTTATAGCGTTGGCAAACAACAACAATGAACTTGTCTTCGCCGCATTTTTCTTGACTTTTAGAAGCTCTTCACAGAGATCTTCAATTATGTAGCAATTCTCTACACTCTCAACAAAGAAAGATTCTAAAATTGTGTCTAAAGAGCATGCTCTATTAGAGACGTTTGGCCTCCTGACACAATTACAGTCCTGACAATTAACATTACAACTAAATAATATAATAACGTAGTATTTTGAAAGGCCTTAATAACAATAAAACCAATTTACATTATAAAATAATCATCCGACGCGCAAAAAAGATATTTATCCATCATTTTGAGTATTTATCCGATAAAAATGAGTAAAAACGAGTATTTATCCGTTTCGGATGAAAACTCGAGTATTTATCCTCTGAGTATTTATCCCCTGCCCATCACTACCCACACTCAATACAATTATTAAATATAAGATTTAAAGTAGGTGCTACAATGTCAATAATAGACTTGGCGACTTCTACAGAATTACCCCACAGATCTGCAGTCTTTTTTACATTTAAAGTGTGGAAGGTTTTAATTATATCTTTACAAGTAATATGTTCAAAATGAAATTCCGAATCGCAAACATTAACATTTTCAATAAGCAAAGACTCAGTAACAGAAGGTGATGAGTTTAGGGATTTTGTACTTGAAACAGGAATATCTGAAAATAAATTTTCAAAAGCCGCAGCGACTTGTGAGTCTGATTTTATTATGTTGTCGTTGATAGACAGGCTGTAGTCATTATTTCGTTTACTAGACCTTCCCGTTTCACTATTAATAATATTCCAAGTCGTTTTAATAACATTACTACTGTTTTTAATCTTAGAACTCAAATAACGCGACTTAGCCATCCAACAGACTTTCTTAAATAATTTCGAATAATTTCTAACATACAAATTAAATTCAGCAGTGTTGACAAAAGCCCTTTCATTGTACAGCTCATAAAGCCGTGTTCTACTTTTATGAATACCAATGGTCGCCCAATCACTGAAAGATACGTTACTGTTAACTGAGATAGTCCGGGGAATAAAAGTCGAATTAAAGTCATTACAATATGTCTTAAAAAACTCATCTTATAGATGATTGGGACCACCATTAATAGATAAAAGTGGCAATTTCTGAACTAGTTTGCCTTTAAAGGCTTCTAGGCGAACTGCAGTTTTGGGGTTAACAGTGATATCTCTTTTACTCAGTTTATTATTTTGATTTTGAAAGTAATCTGTTGCCCGCAATGATCAGAATCTAGTAAATTAATAATTTCTTTGTGGCTTGGTATAACATCAGTATAAATATTATCAAGGCATGTGGCACTAGTAGGGGTTATTCTTGTGGGCTCCATAAATAGGTTTACAAGATTGTAGGACTGAAATAGACTTATTATTTTACTACAAGAACCTGAGTTTTCTAATAAATTAACATTAACATCCCCGCAAGCAATAATAGACTTGTTTGAGTTACTAATCTTGTGTAATACTTCATCCATGACCTTTTCAAAGCAGTCATACAATCCTGATGGTGGTCTGTACACACTTAATGCAATAAACTGCTCCAATTCTATACATGCAATTTCTACTGTTCGCTCAACGGAGAGGCTCACAATATCCTTACGGTCTTTAAGTTGGTTATTTACTAAAATTAGTGAGCCACCATGTATAGCATTTACTCTGTTGAACGAACTACCAACCTGGTGATTATTAAAATTGAACATGAACTGGTGGCTTTTATTCTCCGCAAACTGTGGACCGATTTAAAAAAAAATCTTTTTTAATGGATAAGTTATGCTTTGGTTGTGTTTGCGTTAGCTTCGATAATACGTATTGTTACGCGCTGGGGTTCGGGATAAATTAATTTAAACCAATTTACCAAAACACACAAACTGTTTAATTAAATAAACACAAATATCGCAACTACAAGAAACGTCACTTGGAATCACTTGTTTCGCTTCGCTACTGTATCACTCGAATGGTATTCGCTCGCTTCCGAAATCGAACTGCTTGTCGGCCCAACAATCCGCTATTTATATCCCGAGCAGAACATTCTCAAACATTCGACACTGCCACAGCGTAGAAGCTTCTAGTAACTTCCATCGAACTGTTTAATGCCACTATTCGACAATAGATGGCAGTAGCGTCTACGTACAATTTCGTGTAGTACTTGCTACTCAATAACAGATGGCGTTAGCGTGTCATTTCCAGAAGTTTCCAACACTGCCCCGTCCTTAGATGGAATTAGCGTGATGTTTCTAGACTTTTCGATTTACGTCACACTGCCCCTTTCCGAGACGGAGTTAGCGTGATGTTTCTAGACTTTACGATCTACATAACAGTATTTAATCCACTTTGTTTATCGTGATGATATTTTAATACTGCCCGTCACTGCTATTGACCTGGCCAGTAGTGGTATACGAATTAGTGCGGAGTTTCACATTAATATATAATATCTGGATGACCGAGCTTTGCTCGGTATTTTTTGGTAAATTGTATTTAAAATAATAAGTTTATGATCAAGTTGATTGTCGATAAAGTTGGTCATTGAAAACATGAATAAAACGACATTTTATAAAAATGAATCCTAACTAGATCGATTTATCGCCCCCGAAAACCCCTGTATACTAAATTTCATGAAAATCGTTGGAGCCGTTTCCGAGATTCAGATTATATATATATATAAGGTGTATCTATTCATACACGAAATATTTTAAGGGGTACACCTGTAGGTGGTAAAGAAGCTATAGAAGCAAACATATTTTTTTTATCTAAGCGTTTTTGAATTTTCGTAATTATTATAATTTTAAAACTACTTGAGACGTTTTGCATAAAACCTTTACTCCAAATTCTATGAATGGCCCACCTGACGCTGCGAGGGCGACGACCGGACGGCACAAGCATGGCCGCGGTGTCTCGGGCCGTAAAAAATAAGAAGGAGTCAGTATTTCTTATGGGCGTCAAATAATTTATAAATCTTAAATTAAAAAAAAACCCTTAGAAAAACATTTTTTTTCGTTGCTATAGCTTCTTTACCGCCTACAGGTGTACCTCTTAAAATATTTCGTGTATGAATAGATAAACCTTATATAAAAGAATTGCTCGTTTAAAGATATAAGATTAGTAGAAAGTAGAATACTTTACGTTAAATAAACAGTCTTCTCGTATGGGGACCCTCTAATTTTATAAATTATTTTTATTATTTGTTGTCGTAGCGGCATTAGTACACTTTGTACCTAAATAGTGACAAACATTCTGATTGTTGATTTAATACAAATCTGCAACAGTGAATTTCAGTTTTTACCCGAATATAATATTGTTCTAGGAGATGCAGGCAGCCGAAAAGCAAGTCGCAGACTTCTCCCGGCGCCTTCAGCTCTGTGACAAACAGTTAGCGGAGTCCAGGGCCTTCCTGGGCACGTCGGATAAACCCTCACACCAAGCACAAGTAAGTACAACCTCCGAAGACACGAATGCGCTTCGGGTATCATCGTCAATCTTCGGGAAGACGAAGCTGCGACGACGGTGTCCAAGATACAGGAAAAAAAAAATACAGTTTTTTTTTGGTGGTTCAGTATAAGTATAGAACATTTCAACTATTTTTTCAATATTTGTTTTTAAATTTTTGTCCGACCTTAAATCAGTAAACTGTGGACACCCTACATATTTCGTAATATGATATCGAAATAGTAATAGGTCAGTAACAGCGCGCCGGCGTAGGTACTTCGAACTTCTTAGAATTTTGACCGATCGAACAGTTGGTAGGTACTTGTAGCTACGCTCAGTCGTTCACCTTCACCGCCGCGCGCAAGTTATCATAAAAACCAGTTTCAAAATAAACGTCTTTCGTTAACGATAGTTTTTTTTTGTACTAAGATATATCAAAATAAAAATTGCATGGTTATTATAACTCTTTTTTTTAGTTAAAATTTGCGCACTGGTTAAAAACTTATCCTGTAGAACTGTTACTAGGTTGGAAGTACTTGCACTTTTACACGCTTTTATTAGTTTCATACGTATGTTAGTCTGTGCCTAGGTAACGGAAACTTTAACAATGCAATAATTTCATAAATTTATTTTATATAAATTATTTTATTTTATTTTATATAAATTTGTTCCTTATCCTTGCCGGCGTTACCGAGATAGAAAAAAAACTGTCTTCGAAAACTACGCTGACATACGTCACAAAAAATACGAAAACTACGTTGACATACGTCACCAAATTCGAAACACCCTAAAAAATAGGAAATAAATAATAGAAAAGCGCGGGGTGCTTGATATCAATTCAAAGATACTTTTTCCATTATTTTCTACTTTTTAGTTTGGTTTTCTATGGAAACGTTTTTTTTTAACTATTATTCTTTACACATCCCGTGATAGCCTATAACATTTTCTTCTTCTACAGAACGAACAAGAAGCTGCAGAAGCGAAACAACAACAACAGGCACAGCAGCAACAACAACAGCAACAGTTGCAACAACAACAACAGTTGCAACAACAACAACATTTTCAACAACAACAATTAGAGCAACAGCGACAATTGCAGATGTTGGAGTTAGAGAAACAGAAAATTGACAAACAGAAACAGAATGCTACGTTTATTAGTGAGTTTTATTATTTTACTAGCTTTTTCCTGTGGTTTCGCCCACATATAAACTTTCCCCTTGAATCACTCTGTCTATTGATGAAAACCGCATTAAAATCCGTTGCGTAGTTTAAAACATCTAAACGTACAGACGAGGGAAGCGAGTTTGTTTTATACTATGTAAAGAAAGTATGAGTTGTTTGTTGTCATGTGTTAGAAGCCAGACAGACTTCTATTTAAATTCAATATAGTATAATTTTAATAATATAATTTATCATTGAATTTATTTACACAAAGTAAAGCGCCTCGCTTTTTTTTTCTGGGTGGGAAATCATGGAGGGCGTGTCAGACTTTTACTAACTAAATCATGGAGGGCGTGTCAGACTTTTACTAACTAAATCATGGAGGGCGTGTCAGACTTTTACTAACTAAATCATGGAGGGCGTGTCAGACTTTTACTAACTAAATCATGGAGGGCGTGTCAGACTTTTACTAACTAAATCATGGAGGGCGTGTCAGACTTTTACTAACTAAATCATGGAGGGCGTGTCAGACTTTTACTAACTAAATCATGGAGGGCGTGTCAGACTTTTACTAACTAAATCATGGAGGGCGTGTCAGACTTTTACTAACTAAATCATGGAGGGCGTGTCAGACTTTTACTAACTAAATCATGGAGGGCGTGTCAGACTTTTACTAACTAAATCATGGAGGGCGTGTCAGACTTTTACTAACTAAATCATGGAGGGCGTGTCAGACTTTTACTAACTAAATCATGGAGGGCGTGTCAGACTTTTACTAACTAAATCATGGAGGGCGTGTCAGACTTTTACTAACTAAATCATGGAGGGCGTGTCAGACTTTTACTAACTAAATCATGGAGGGCGTGTCAGACTTTTACTAACTAAATCATGGAGGGCGTGTCAGACTTTTACTAACTAAATCATGGAGGGCGTGTCAGACTTTTACTAACTAAATCATGGAGGGCGTGTCAGACTTTTACTAACTAAATCATGGAGGGCGTGTCAGACTTTTACTAACTAAATCATGGAGGGCGTGTCAGACTTTTACTAACTAAATCATGGAGGGCGTGTCAGACTTTTACTAACTAAATCATGGAGGGCGTGTCAGACTTTTACTAACTAAATCATGGAGGGCGTGTCAGACTTTTACTAACTAAATCATGGAGGGCGTGTCAGACTTTTACTGACTAAATCATGGAGGGCGTGTCAGACTTTTACTGACTAAATCGTGGAGGGCGTGTCAGACTTCTACTGACTAAAACACACCCGTGTTCCTTCAGTTGCCTGTGCCAGGGTGGGTTTTAGTCAGTAAAAGTCTGACACGCCCTCCCGCTCCGCCCAGAGCGGGAGAAGTCATTGATGATTTCCCATTGATGATTACCCATCCTCAAAAAAAAAAAATGCGAAAGGGCCACAAATAAAAAAAAATCATGAATTGTGTAAAACGGCCAAAACAAAATTCAGAACACGATTTTTTTAAATATTTTATGTTTTTTTTATGATCACATAATGTGTTGATATATTATATATTACTACGTTATGTGATTATAAAAAAAAAAACAAAATATTGAAAATAATTAATTAAGGTAATTTATGTTTTTTGATTTGTGGACCTTTTATATTCAATGAGCGAAATGATTGTCGCTGAGATGAAACCAGATTTTGAGCGTTTTTAAAGACGAGAATTAGTCGTCAGATCCCAGACTGAATTGTTCCATGTCCCTATATAGATGGTGGGTCGGGCGGCATAGTGTGTGTTCGTCGCTCGCCGGGCGACGGCGCCGTGACGGTGTGCGTGCCGGGGCAGCGGAGCGACACGCCGCTCGCTCAGCTCGTGCATAATAATAAGCATGTCACTGGTATGTATGGGTAACATTTTGCATCGTTTTATATCCTCGTAAGGCCCAAGCTAAGTTTCCCATGATGAGCTAAAACACCCAATGTACAATACAATGAACAATATCGTCTAACATGGTACCGGCCCAAGCACATTCAACTAGTTCTCTTTAAGAACAACTTAACTATATGGGCACTCTTAGAAAAAAAGGAATTTAATACAACTACTTTTAAGCGTGTTTATTTAAAAGTGCATTGGGCGTTTAGGAGAAGATTTAGTTTTTAAGTCTGGGCCGGAATGCTGTATGTCACTTTGTTCAATACGTTGTACCTTGGGACAAGGTTATGTAAGGACGCCCTTTATGCCTGGAGGCTTTTATTTAGGTTTAAAGTTCTGTTTACGATTTTATATTTATTTCAGCTTGAGTTTAGTTTTCAATGTTTTTTTTTTTTTTTGTACATTGGCTACCTGTGACATATGACAAATAATTAAATTAATGTCTTGTGTTCGTAAGAATCTACATAATTATGTATGGAATTAAGTTCTCATAACTTAACAGACAGCTGCACTGCTGGACAGTTTGTTGCGCCACTTCTTCTTCACACTAAAGCACTAAGAAGTGGATGGATGAGCCAGGGGACTGTCTTATGTAACTTGGACGTTCTAAAAGTGCTGCCTATTATAAATAAATGACTTTTGATTTGATTTTGTATGCTAGCCCTTGTCTTTGTTAAGATACTTCAAAATTGAGGAGGTTTTCAATTGTTCTGTTTTTTCTTTTGTTGTTATGTATTTTCTAGCAAATATAGTTCTATTTGAAAATGAATCCGGGTACATTCGCGTGTTGTGTCCGACTCATTCCCACTTCAGTCTGACTGGTGTCCAACATTCGCTACTTGAGTATACACAACATAAACTCAAGTCTTTTTCTCATAGCGGTAGCCAGAAAGTAGTAGCAAGCAGTCTCTAACAGTGGATGTCTTTCGACAATGATGATGAATGATCTGGTCATACAGACACGCCGGTTGCGAGTACTACGCACCAGACCCTGACTTCTATAAACCACTGAAACGTTTATTTCCAGTACTGAACGTATGCGAGGAGGCCGCGCCACCTAGCGCGAAGCCGGCAGACAGCCGCAAGCAGACGTGGGAACAGGCGTTAGCACACATCAACCAGCTAGCCAAAGGAAACAACAAGCAGAAGGTAATACTTATATGGAAATCTGGCTTTAGGAATGGTACAATGTTATGAAGTGCATGTAAAAGACATTGCCCGTTTTGTTAGGAGATTTGGGCCCCTAGAAAAAAAACGCGGGCAACGGTGGTTTTAACTTGGTTTTGAAGAACAACAATTACCTTTTCAGATCCTGAAAACAATTTTCAGTTTTTCACCCTAGTTTCAGAGATTTTTTTTTTTAAAGATGATGAAATTGAGGTTATAAAACAATATTTTTTATAAAAATATTTGAAATTAAAATAATAATATTGTTTATGGATTAATAGTGATTCCAGAATGAAATAAAAACATTATATAGCATCTTCCGTATGCAAAATACAGGCTCAGTCATGGAGTTGCAGACACCAGCCCATTCTACCTATTACCTATATAGCATCTTCTGTTGCTAGATATATGCATTATGTTGGACTGACCACTTGGCAGTCAGCATTAACTGGGCTGTACCCTAACCACTTATTAGAAATAAATACTTACCAACGGTTAAAACCTTCGGGTAGAGGAGCTCATGGGTGTGACAATAACCGCACAGATCTATCTCAAGTTAAGATAAGCTTGGTCAGACTGCGAATGGGTGACATACAAATTCGTCCTGAGTGGCTGTTAATACATTCAAGCTGTTGGTTCTGCGTGCTATATTTAAACCTTAGATACTCGTTATGAGTAGCCAGAATCCCGCAAGTGTGATAATCTCTCTGTTTAGTTATAAAGGAGGTTAAGATGCAGTATGCTGCTATACAACTGTTTAATTATAGAGGAGTTTAAAATACAGTATGCTGCTATACAGCTGTTTAATTATAGAGGAGGTTAAAATACAGTATGCTGCTATACAGCTGTTTAATTAGTAAAATAATCAATAACAACAATAGACATTTATTATTCAAGGTATATATTATGTAGAAGAAATTGTGCTGGGGCTATAGTTGGTATAGGAATCACAACATCTGCAATGATGTTACGGTCTATGTTATCAGACACTGGTGCAGACTCCACAGTGGGTTGTTTACAGCCAGCAACGGGTGGCCTCTGTGTTACTCTTGATGCAGCCTCCCAACAAGGATGACAAACTCATTCCAAATGCAAGACCTAAAAACAAAAATATTATATTTATACTATAAATTGTTATTCAATTACTATGTATATTATGTTTAAATAAATAAATAAGAATAAACACTTACGTGATGAGCTGGTGTCCATCTTAGTATAACGTTCCTTTGAGGACAATCTTGACTAACTCTGTGAGTTCTGCGAGTTGCAATTGACAAGCCACACGCAAAACATATGTTTAGGTGTCCAAGAGCAGGGTATATAAGGGATAGACTTGTGTCAGATGATGTCTGGTTTTCTAATAATACAAAAAATATTCTGCACACAGGATGTCATCAGAAGATACCTGAGAAGATAACAAAAAAAAAACTGTGAATTCCTAAGTATAATATATAAATTAATTCATGTGCTTAAAATTCATTACAAAATAGTTTTACCACAAATGATAGATTATATTGTAAATCTATTTTAATCCACGATTTGAATATTTGTCTAATCAGTTACATGAGACCTAGATTATGACCGGAGAAAAGCTATTGTAAACATCTCCGGTACTTTTAGTTGGCGGAATAGTAATATATCGATATTTTGAATCGATTACTACCATTTAATTGACATAATCTGTGGTTTATCTTGGCAACATTCAGGTTAAGTTTTAATGGCAGAACTACCTTTGATTCAATAAAATAATTATTAATTACGGTTTCTAATGCTAGGGTGAAAGAGATGTTGATAAAATAAAATTAGACTTATAAAATTACGACTTAATTTTTGAGAAGTAAATAGTCTCTGCCCGGCACCAAAAATAAGGGGCCCATCCGCGGGCAATGTCCTTTATAAAAAAAATTAACACGCTTTTTTAGCTTCATCTGTATGTTTGTTTGTCTGTATACTTACAAGGAGGAAGGAGGAGTCCTAAGAAGTCGATTACAAACATAGTTACATACTTGTAACTATGTTTGTAATCGACTCTTTAGCTTAGGACTTTATTTTGACCCACTACGAAACGGTCCGATTTTTGTTTTTCATTTAGGCAGCTATAAATTTTATTTTTAATAGACTTCAAAAAATGAAAATGACGAATGAGATTATTTCATGCTTCTTTCAAAATCAAAATATGTTTATTTCACATAAACCTTGAAGACATAAGATGACCCATAGAAGGCTTGTGACTAAGTTACAACAGCCGCACGGGTCGATCGTTCAGGTTACGCTACGCTTGCCGCGGTTGGTACGTGGATGGGTGACCATCTTTACATACCAAGACCCTTCCGTGCCTCGGAAAGCACATTAAGCCGTTCTTTCGTAGATCTTAGACAGAAGCCCGAAAGTCTGACAACCATTCTTACCAAGGTGTATCGTTTTACCCAGTAACTGGGCTGTGGAGGTCAAATAGGCAGTCGCTCCATGTAAAATACTGGTACTCAGCTGCATCCGGTTGGACTGGAAGCCAACCTCAACATAGTTGAGAAATGGCTGGGCAGATGATGAAACCTACATGAGCACTTATAAAACGACAGAAGATAGGTGCATGGTACTAAGGTTGTACTTTTAATCCTATTCACTAACTTGACAATTGGAGAGATACCAGGTTTTGACAAAAAAAAAGATAGTGAGGTGGTGCAAGAATGAATGAAATTGAATGAACTTGAAATAATGTACTTACATACAAACTATGTAATTTAAATTTAATAACTTGTCTTAAAACAAGATGTGTACTATATCAATATATATGAAGTCTATGGCTGTCAGAGGAAATAAAATGACTTTAGTAAAAAGATAAGCAAAGTGACATGATTTTTATATTTAGTTTTGTTTCTATCAGAAGAAAATAAAAAAGGAAATAACTGTTATTAAAAATTATGAATTAGTCTTATAATCCACACCTAAAAACTATTTTTTAAAGTTTTATTTAATTTAAACCATTTTTATCATTCATTATTCGAAATCGTTCACTACCCCGACACTATTAATTTTAGAATGGTATCATTATTTTGCATTGAACTGTCAAGTTAGTGAATAGGATTAAAAGTTCAACCTTAAATGGTTCTTTCTTAAAACTCACAGTTAGTGAATAGGATTAAAAGTTCAACCTTAAATGGTTCTTTCTTAAAACTCACTCTTTTAAAGTCCAGACATAATCTTGGTCATATCATGTGATGACCGTGTACAATAGATGTTTGTCTGAAATGGTGTTTTGAGGAAAGAACCACACAGATTGAGAGGACCTGTCCGGTCAGTGCACGCATTTATTAGTAATCCTGCACTTATTGGATCAAGCAGAAATTAACGCGTTGAGTGCCGATCACGCAATATCGCGTGATTCGTCGGCTCTACATAATATGGCCGATCAGCTTGCTACTAACAATTTCGTAGGCGCTCTAAATCTGTGGCCATATGGGATTGACCATCAATCTGTGTTTGGCACTCAACGTGTTAATAAAACGAATCAAATTTTATTTATCGTTTTCTCAAATAAAATTATTGTAGCTTCAAAAGATTTTTTTTAAGGTGTATTTCGTGTAAAATTTTGTTGGTTATATATTTGGCTGTACCTTTTTTTTGTATTTCTTCCTAAAATATAATATTTCACTGTTTGTATAAAACTCTAATTTTATAACGCTGTACTTATCATAACTAAGAATGATATTCACCCATTTTTCACCCAGAAGAAGCACAAAGAACCAAAGGAGAAGACTCCACAGCCGGAAGTGAAGCCCAAAGAGGTGACAGAGCCACAGAGATCCAACTCTCTGCCCGACCCACAGACGCTCTCTAAGAAACAGAGGAAGCAACTTGCTAAGCAACAGGTAAAGAAAATAAATTTAATATAAAGAATGTGGTGCCGTTTGGCTATTCTTAATGTTTATTAAGAATAGCACCATCCCATTTCTTCCCGTGGGTGTAGTAAGAGGCGACTAAGGGACTTACTAGAGAATGGGCAGCGCCGTTCTCTATACATCTTACCACCAACCGTAAAATTATGAACATCTTATGATTATATTAAACTACCTTTTGCCAGCGGCTTCGCCCACGTGGAGGTCGGAAAATATCCCGCGGGAACGTATTACCGGGATAAAAAGTAGCCTATGTGTTAATCCAGATTATAAACTAACTGTGTTCCAAATTTCATCCAAATCCGTTCAGTAGTTTTTGCGTGAAAGAGTAACAAACATCCACACATCCACACGTCCATACATACATACATACAAACTTTCGCATTTATAATATTAGTAGGATTGTGAACTGCAAAAACCATTTACAATTTAATGCATTATTTATCCATAGATTATAAATCTGTCGAAGGGAGACCTTCAAAATATAAACAAACCAAGGGGGCTTACTCTTCAACCTAATTTAAATTCCAATCTAATGCCACTACGATTGCCGGGGTCGCGTGATTGTTCGAAAGAGATACCGTGACCCTGGCACATGGGCAACTGATGGAACACGGGTGGGTTTTAGTCAGTAAAAGTCTGACACGCCCTCCCGCTCCGCCCAGAGCGGGAGAAGTCATTTGATGATTTACCACCCTGAAAAAAAAAAAAATGCCACTACGATTCCAATGTTAATTCTGGATACACGTGATTCGGTACTCTTGAAAACAATAGTGTCAACATTGGAAAAACAACAACGCCCGATCCCGATTCCACTTAGTTCTAAAAAATGGACACCCAATTTAAACACATTTTGGCGCTAGCGTCGAACTCAAGAATACGAAACCTTCCATTACCAATGTCAATCGATCGGAATTAAAATCAAGAATAAATTAAAATCCCCCATGACAATAAGGCGTGATTGTATGTTTGTTTAAAATCAAGAGTAAGCACCCTGCACTTGCCGACAGTCAGTCCGATTTGATCACCCGTTAATTTTTGAACTACCCCTGACTTGTCAGTCTTGACTTGGTTAGGTTAGAACTGTGACTAACCGCTACCTCCAGGCTGATGGCAGTTACTTGGCTAACCAAGCACAAAGTGCGAACTGTCGCATGCAACTTTGATACCAGTTCACAATTTGTCGATTTTCCATTAAATCGTAAATTATTTTTGCAGTTCACAATTTTTCTATAGTTTGTAATCTCTCGAGATATATTATAATCTAAAGATGTTAATAATTTTACAGTGACATATATTAGGTACTAGCTTCCGCCCGCGACTTTGTCCGCGTCAAATATTTCCTCCCCTGACCCCTCCCGTCGCATCGCAGCCTGTCAGTTTTCGCCCATTTTTTTTTTGTTGCTGCTCCGCTCCTTTTGATCGTAGCGTGATGTTATATATGCTACCCGACTCAAAAATTATTTTTCAATTCGAACCAATAGTTCCTGAGATTAGCGCGTTCCACCCCCCATTTTAGGGAAGTGAGGGGTTAGAAAGAGACAAAAAGTAAATCACGTCAATTCGTCGCTCCGTTTTGCCGTGAAAGACGGACAAACAGACACACACACTTTCCCATTTATAATATTAGTATGGATGAATAGATATAAAACTTCAGTAGCACCTCCTTAAAAATAGTTTAGCTATACAGTCTGTTTTGTTTAGCTGGAAGTGTTTGAAAGTAATTAATTTTTAAATTCTCTTCTTTCCAGGCCGTAGAAGAAGACAAGAAAAAACAACAACAGCAGCAACAACCAGAAGTAAAATCCAAAAAGCCAGAAGCTAAGAAATCCGACACGCCCAAACTCGAGCTTTCCAAGAAGGCCGAGAAAGTCGAGAAAAAGTTAGAAAAGGAATCACTTAAGAAGGAGAAGAAAGAAGACAAGAAGAAAGAGAAGGTGGTCGAGAAGAAGGCCGAGAAGAAAGGGAAGGAAAATAAACAGGAAAAGGGTGAGTTGTCTCTTTTGTTCATCAGAAATATAAGAAAACTTATTAAAGTCAGAAGTTTGAGAGTTACTCAAAAGTAATAGAAGGTATAAGGACACTGCTCTCAAAACGGTGAAGGAAAACGTCGTGAGGAAACCGGCATGTCTTAGAACCAAAAATTCGAAGACATGTGACATCTACCAACCCGCACTGGGCCACTCCCTCTCGCTGAAAGATTATAGGCTCTTGATGATGTCTTTACATTTCGAAATAACACTGATTTTGATTATTTTTCTTGCTGGGAAAGGCCTCCTCTCGCTGAGAGGAGGCCTTTCCCAGCAGTTGGAACATTATAGGCTGGTGACGATGATGATATTAAGGAAACTTCAATTTTTCGAATCTTTCGAGCTAGTTTATTCATAAGTAGTTGTAGCCCGAATAATGGCACAGGAATCATAATAACTCTATAAAGCCATAATACGACACCAGCTAAGCCTAGCATGACCTGCCAAAGTCGCGAGATTTGTTCGAAAGAGACACCGTGGCCTTGGCACAGGCAACTGAAGGAATACGGGTGGGTTTTTAGTCAGTTAAAGTCTGACATGCCCTTCCGCTACACCCAGAGCAGAAGATGTCATATGACGACTCCTTTTTTTTTTGGATGGGAAATCATGAAATGACTTCTCCCGCTCTGGGCGGAGCGGGAGGGCATGTCAGACTTTTACTGACTAAAACCCACCCGTGTTCCTTCAGTTGCCCATGTGCCAGGGTCACGGTATCTCTTTCTAACAATCACGCGACCCCGGCAGGCATCGGTCCTATCAGACCCCTTCAGTTTTGCTGACATCTCTTTGAGGCGCGCGTGGAACACTACGCGCCGTCGACCCGAGCTTGGTCCTTACCGGGCGGCGAGCTACCCATTGCTCGCCACCCGCAAGCTCGCGCCTACGGTGGGCGGGAGTCCGCTATGGACTCCCGACGCCCGGGGTGTCTCCTCCTGCGGCGGCTAGGGACGTGAGGGCGCAGAGACTGCCACTCCCTCACGCGCCCCGCCTCCTCCTTCGCGAGCATGACTGCTTCGCAGAAGGAGGTGACGGCTTCCCATTCCCTCTCGCTCCGTACCATGGCTCGCACCAGGGCCGGACGCGAGAGGTCGCCGCCGCCGATCGCCTCCATGAATAACGACTCCCTCGATACAAAGTGACGTTTCGTTTCTCCATTTTTGACATCGTTGAAAGCAAGATTGTATATCTAGACATTAAAAGAGACTGTTACCTCTGAGTTTGTTTTGGCCTTTCTTCGTCAGATAGGTAACGCCGACCTCATCTAGTTTAAAAAAATATATAATTGACGTGTAAAAGTGTTTATACAACACTACTAACAGAAATAAAATAATTTAGCAACGGCATATTCTTAAAAAATGTTAAATTTAATATTTAAAAAACCCCTGACCAAAACAAAAAAATTGAGAGGTGTCAAGGGACACCCAGATGGAACGAAGTTCCTTTCGATTAATTAGTGAAGGAATTGTATTTTTTTTTAAGTTATTAAATATTTTTTTCTTATTAACAAATATAAAGTAATGTAAACTTAATCAGTAGGCTCAATTTTAGTAATAATTTTATTGACTTCTGTCTTGGCAATATCCGGAACTTGTGCAGAAACACTGTCAGGATTCATTTTGTTATTATTTTATAATATTAATTATGTACAAAAAACCTGTATACATACATACATACAATCACGCCTTTTTCCCATGGGGGTAGGCAGAAACCACGGAACGCCACCTGCTACGATCTCTACACACTCCTTTTGCCTCTTTAAGGTTCATACAATTGGTCATACACACACACCTGTATACACTCAACAAAAATAACCGTTGCGACACCACACTGTTCAATGCGAAATAGAAAGACGAAACGAAAATAACTGGCTTGCTTTCTATGAGAGAGAGAGAGAGAGAGAGAGGGAGAAAAACACGCGCACGCCGCACGGCTTACAACTGTAGCAAAAAGTGTCATTACAACTTTTGGTCTTAATTTTTTGCCCCCTTTCGAAACGCGCGATAAGGAACTTCGTTCCAAAAAAAACCTGTAAATGGTTTTTAGTATTGTCCCTTTAAGTTTATAAGAAGTTTTAGATACTATTTTTATCAAAGGATCGTCATTTCTAAACGGCTGAATCGATTTTGATAAAACATATCTAAGAAATACCGCTAGAAACCCTCATTTTTAAATAAAAGAAACCCCATGTAAATCGGTTCTCCCGTTTAAGAGCTACGGTTGCCACAGACAGACACATAGCGATCAAGCATATAACACCCCTATTTATGCGTCCGGGGATAAAAAATAACCTATAAAACATATCATTTACAGCGCCCCAACCTCAACCCAAAACGCCAAAACCAGCGCAGCCCCAACAACAGACTAAGAAGGAAATCAAGAAACAACAACAACAGCAACAGCAACAACTACAACAGAACAAGCCGCAAGTGATCAACATCACTCCGGATACAACTATAGAAGTTGTTAGTAAAAAGGTCAGTTTTAATTGAAATTTTGAATGTATTAGGAACAGCGTGTATAGTTTACTGAGTTGAGCCACACGATTAGTGACAATTGCATGCACTGACTGAACAGGTCCACTCAATATGTGTGGTTCTTTCCTCTAAAAACCATTTCAGATAGCTATCTACATAGTCTTCACATAACGTAACCAAGATTATGTCTGGACTTTAAAAGAGACTGTGACCTCTGAGTTTGTTTCGGCCTTTTTTCTCAGAGTAGTCAGGAAACTGCGACCTCATCTAGCTCAAAAAAATATTATTGACTTGTAAAAGTGTTTGTACAAACCTGCTTACAGAAATAAAATCATTTATCACTCAATAGTGATGGGCCGTGGATAAATACTCGGAGGATAAATACTCGAGTTTTTATCCGAAACGGATAAATACTCGTTTTTACTCATTTTTATCGGATAAATACTCAAAATGATGGATAAATATCTTTTATGCGCATCGGATGATTATTTTAAAATGTTAATGACTTTTATTGTTATTTAGGCTTTTCAAAATACTACGTTATTATATCATTTAGTTCTAATGTCAATTGCCAGGGCTGTAATTGTGTCAGAAGTCCAAACGTCTCTAATAGAGTATGCTCTTTAGATACAAATTTAGAATCCTTCTTTGTTGAGAGTGTAGAGAATAGCCACATAATAAATTATCTCTGTGAAGAGCTTCTAAAAGTCAAGAAAAATGCGGCGAAGACAAGTTTGTTGTTGATATTTGCCAACGCTATAAACATGCAAAGGGCTTTTCAATTAGTTAAAGGTGTTGAGCCTTTAAACTGCGCAGCACACACTAGTAATTTACTGACTCATGGTGCACTGAAATGCGGTTGTTTCAAAAATTTATGCAGATATGATCAAATCTTTAATAAAAAACAATTGGTTGTCTGTAAAGTCAGTATACGGACGATAATTTTACGTGATAATGTCTAAGTCTCTTTTACTCGGATGTATTGGCCGATGGAGTGGAAGAGAGATAGATTTCACAAGTCGAACGCTAAGGCCGATCGTGCCTCTCTATCGTTTGTTTCGCGCTCTCGCTTACACGCTCAGTTCAGACGAAACGTGACAATGAGTCATGCTTTTCCGTGCATGCAGCCAGCGTTCATCGATTTATAAGACAGTCAAAAAATCACAAGAACTAAACCCAAAAACCACGATCGAAGCTACAACAAATCGTAAAACAAAAGGTAACGGGGGAAAAGTTAAACCTGCCATGCTATATAAGACAAGTCAGCTATCTGCGATCACTAAAGAGTATGAAAAATAGAAAAGCCGCTCTCTCAGCGTTAGCAAAAGACAAATATATCGTCAAGACAAATGCCACAAGCAGCTTTGCTTGATGATAACTTTTGGGATTAGGCATATCTGTATTTGAACCCATAACAGAACCTATCTTTCAACTAGAGTCCAACAAATGCAATGCCCTTCTAGTGTTTATAATTGTTAAGGATATGAAATCTACACAAAATGGGCTTTATTTTCACCTACTATTGCGATTCTTGATCATAAAGTCAAAATTCAAATTTTCCCAGCAGTGGCAAAAAAGAGTGAACGTCTGCCGTGAAATTTATCCGCCTATCTGCTTGATACCAGGACTCAAGATAAGGAGTTAAATCAAGACGAAGAACTCGAAGCCAAAGATTTTATAAAAGAAATGGCGGAATGGTTTATTGAATCTGAAAATAATCCCAGAATTTACTGCATAAGGCCATCAAAGGTTGCTGGTCAAATCCTTTCATTTGGAAAAACACTAACGAAATAAGCCTGGTGGGAACAGATATGTTCTTTGGCAAAGTTTATTAGTAAACTTCAAAGATACTTTAGTACACACGCAAACATTTACAGCAAAAATTATGATTAAAATATAATTGGAATATTTTTAACAGAAGTAAAGAGTGCAAATGGCGATGGTGATGATGAAGATATTAAAGACAAGTACACAAACAGATACTGATAATGAGTCAGTGGATTTGAGAAAATCTAAAAGCAGGTTTTCGTAAATTTTACCACTGTGTAGATCGCCTGGAGGACACGGTGGAGCATACGGTGGAGGTTTGCCCTGCTTGGGCGGAGCAACGCCGTATTCTCGTAGAAGCTATCGGCGGCGGTGATCTCTCGCGTCCGGCCCTGGTGCAGGCCATGGTATAGAGCGAGAGAGCAAGAGAAGCCGTCATCTCCTTCTGCGAAGAAGTAAGGCTCGCGAAGGAGGAGGTGGAGCGCGTTAGGGAGAGGCAGTCTGTGTGCCCTCATGCCCCTAGCCACCGTAGGAGGAGACGGAGTTTATTGTGGACTCTCGGCCACCGTGGGCACGGGCTTGCAGGCGGCGAGCCACCCGTTAATCGCCGTGGTAAATAACAGGCCCGTGTCGCTGGCGCGTTGTGTTTCACGCGCGCCTCATAGAGATGTCATTATATATTGAAGGGGTTTGCGAGGACCGGTGCCTGCCAGGGTTGCGGATCTGTTTAAAAGAGGTACCCTGGCACAGGCAATTATAGGAACACGGGTGGGTTTTAGTGAGTAAAAGTCTGACACACCTTTCATATTGGCGATAGCAGTGGTGACCCGGTGGTATCAGCCCCGACTTATAACTTGTAGGTCGTGGGTTCGCACTCAGGCAGGCGCTTTACTTGTGGTAAATAATTACATCACCACTGGTCTCAAAACTGCACATTGCTCGCTGAATTCATATCCTACAATGTCGACAACCTCGCGAGCCAAGTCAAGATATTTGATTTGTTTATCTTTCTCGACTTTCACGAGGCAGTTTTTTTTTTATTATTACAATTATTTAAGCGTTACTTAAATAGTTTCTGCCTACCCCCATGGGAGAAAGGCATGAGTTCATGTACGTATGTGAAAAACCAATGCACTTAAATGTATAATTGTATCTAACTTTGACAGTGATTGACGAACGGCATTCGAGAATGAAATAATTGAATGAAATTATTGTCAATATCGGCGTTTTGTAATTGTTAAAATGATAAGGTACGATACCAATCTGCATTGTCTGTTTTTCATTAATTTTAATCCTTTAGTAAGTAAAATGACGAAATTTACGTTATGAAAACTTAAAATAGTATTTATCCGCTGTTTTGGATAAATACTCAGTAAAAACGGATATTTATCGAGTATTTATCCATTTTGAGTATTTATCCGGATAAAATCCCAACACTATCACTCAACCTACGTAGGAAGAACAGGGTCCTCCGACCTTACGGGTGTCGTGTGTGGTGGGTAAATGCCCGACTATTGATGTCGGGACATTGTATACACCGTGACATTAGTCGTCTTACAAAGGTTGTCCACTCAATGTATCCGACATAATAAACCTCTAGACGTGGTTAAAAAATTGTTACCAATTAAGAAAATACGTACTAAGAAAAATAAATAATGCACTAGAATTATGAAACATCCTGTTAATAATGTTTACGTATCAGACGGTAGTGAACATATAGGTATGTTCACTACCGTCTGATACGCACGAGTCGACTAGATCATTCCATCTCCATTTTCCATGAGACAAATTATCAAACAAACTACGTCATGCGTCATCATAATGAATAATATTTTTAAGTTTTAGCTAATCAAATGTTCATTTTTTTCTTATGGATGTGTAGTCATTGGATACATGAAGTGAACTGCCGTTGTAAGCATTGAGTTAAATAACTAGAGAAGCAAACCTCATTAAAATGTGTCAAAAAAACTGTAAACACTATTTAAACGCGACGACGTAGCTTTGAAACCACTAAATATTTAAAAGTAAACATATATCTGTCTCACTCACACAATGTCGCAAGAATAATGCCGTCGCTTAGATTAGACAAAGAACGCAATATAAACATGCAATGACGGGATGGGGTTGCCTACCCATTCGAATTACCCATCTTTTTAAGCCATAAAAAAAGTTTAAAAAAATGTTAAACGTTAAGTTAAATTATTTGAATTATGTATTTCTTATTGGATGTGTATTAGAATTTTATCAAACTAATGAAAATAATTAAGACATTTTCTTTTTGAATATTTTTTGTATTGAAAGTGCTTCGAACAAATGTCAATAGATTAAGTAAGTAGTCAGTCTCTCTTTCCAGCAATCGGATTATTTCCACCTATTTATTACACCGTGCTGCATCTTTAGGCACCCTGCAACGATGTTATTTTAAAAAAAATCACTTATTCCTATAAATTAAAAACTCCCACAAATGTGGGAAACTAAAACTAAGTTTGTAGTGGTAACACTGAACCTAATTGACAAAATGACACATATTGTTTATTTTATTGCGTTTTTACGTTGATATAGACACAGAAACAATAAAGTTACGTGTGGAAAGTAATTCAGATTAATGTATTGTGTTTTTGTAATCTAGAATCACACTCTTTCACTATGCATTAACCCATTTTGGCGAATTTTTTTGTCGCCTGTCACTGGGTCCATTTTCGTTGGCATCACAGAGAGCACTGAACTGACGTTTGCTACGCATATGGCTGTGGCCATATGTCCGGTGGCAACGCTTTGACGCGGTGATTGCTAATCTAGTGTAACATATATATCAATGGTTGTAAGACGATTAAAATGTTACGGTTTATATGCTAGTTGCGCGATAAATTCTGCTTGCCCTATATAAAATAATTAATTTTAAGTAGATTAGTATAGAGAAAGGACTTTAGAATGTCAGAATGTATAAGAAACTAGCTGTACCCTGCCACGCTTCGCTGTGGCACATTGTGATAGAATGGTTGAGAAATGAGAAACAAAATAAAGAATACATTTGTTTCTCATGTGACTGCACCATTACTATTGCGGTTGTCAGCGAGTGTTTTCCTCGCTTCCGGCAGATGGCGCGGTCACTGGTACACAGCTGATTGTAAAAAAAAAACTGTTTTTTTGCGGTCGCGGATATGTGACTGATGCAAACAATAGATAAAAACAATCCTTGATGCGGATTATATATCATGCTAAAATTTCAGTTCGATCGTTGCAGAACTTTTTGAGTTCTTGAAGCGTACACAAACCAACATAACATTTTTATATATATAGATAGAAGTAGCTGATTGAATTGACGTTGTCCTGTTTCGTAGAATTCGATCGCAGCGCCACTTACCGGGTCCAATGGTAAATCTAAACCATTCAGGGACCCGCTTAAACACACAAAACACATTATCAATATATATCTATCAATATCGGTCCAAAACGTTTCGGAGTTCAATGACATACAGCGAGGAATATAACTAAAGATGTATTTGATTCTAGTTGCCTCTTCCAAAAGGTAGTTTCATGTAGAGCAGAATGGGCAAGAATCTGCAGTGTTAGACTTTAAATATGTTTTACAAAAGGTTAAAGTAAACAACAAACAAGCCAGATGTGACTGGACACGCCGGAAGGGAACCGACCGAAGGGAAGTGACCTTATTGGTCATGTTCTTCAGAAGGGTCAGGTGCGTAGTATTGGTAACCGGTGTGTATGTATGACCAGATGTATGAACGTAAACGAGGCAAAAAGAGTGTGTAATCGTATCGATGAGTGAGAGCAGTGGTGGCTCAGTGGTAACGGCCGCAACTTGCAAGTTGTAGGTTGTGAGTTCGAACCCCAGCACTTTACTTTGTGTAAAATATTTTATCTCCACTGCTCTTAAAACGGTGAAGGAAAACATCGTGAGGAAACCGGCATGTCTCAAAAATTCGAAGACATGTGACATCTACCAAACCCGTACTGGGCCCGCGTGGTGGATAACGGCCCACTCCCTCTCACCGTGAGGTCTGTGTCCCAGCAGTGGGAACATTATAGGCTGTTGATGAAAGATCGTAGCAGGTTCTGTTGAAAGAAAGAAAGACAGAAAGAAAAAAAGTTAGCCGCCGCGGGACGCCTGGCAGATGTGAAATATCGAAATTATTTTGTGAAGATAATATTTGTAAAGCATACTTTACGAAAGGAAATAAATATGTTATCATAAAAAATAACATTTAATCTTATACCTTTAAACGAGCAATTCTTGTATATATATATATATATCTGAATCTCAAAAACGGCTCCAACGATTTTCATGAAATTTAGTATACAGGGGGTTTCGGGGGCGATAAATCGATCTAGCTAGGATTCATTTTTATAAAATGTCGTTTTATTCGTGTTTTCAATGACTAACTTATCGATAATCAACTTGAGCATAAACTTATTATTTTAAACACAGTTTACCAAAAAATACCGAGCAAAGCTCGGTCAACCAGATATTTATATGTTAATTATCAAAATTCGGACTACTTTGTACCACCCTAGTCTGAAGCATCAGCTTTCAAATAAAAAAAGGATCATCAAAATCGGTTCACTCAGTTGAAAGTTCTGAGGTAACAAACATAACATCATATAGCGTTGCGATGCGTCGCCACGGCCATTCTCGCCACGCTATAATTTAGGTTTACCCTCGCCTATAGACGTTTCACATCAAAACATTTGAGACAGTGAGTGAAACAGAGAGTAATTTCTGCCTACTGCTGTGGGAAAGAGGCGTAAGTTGATTTATGTATGTGTTACCGCCAAACGCGATTTCAGGACAAACTAGTTTTGCCTAAGCTAAACTAGTTCTTCCAGCCGGCGTAGCATGACCAATTCTATATCTATTCTACCAAGAACAGAGAAAGTTCGTTATGTATTTTAATTCTGTAAAAATGTTTCTATCTCATCAGAAAAACAGTCAGAATACGCACAGTCTAGGATAAACTGGTATGGCCCAGTCTAAACATTATAGTAAATCTAGAAAGTCAAAATAAATCGATAAACTGAATAAAATACTCCGTAATTGGAAAAATAATCATTTTTATTAAAACCATACTGATTCGTCGTTAAAAGTTATGGATAATTGGTAATACAAATAATCATACTATAACAAATAATAAGTGTTTTTTAAGGCTTAGGCTTAGGAGAAATTAGTTTGGACTAGGCTATACTAGTTAATCCTATCGCGTATAGGAAGAACTAGTTTAGCCTAGGCATAACTAGTTTGTCCTGAAATCGGGTTTGGCCGGTAACATATGTATTGTATAGGTCTAATCATAGTTCTATCGTGTTAGGTATGAGATGACGGGGTTTCTTGCGTTATCATGTACCTTTTCCCAACTATGTTGGGATTGGCAACCCAGCCAGTGCAGCTGAAAACCAGTATTTTCCATAGCGACTGGGTAAAACGTCTTGGTAAGATTGGCTGTCAACTTTCGGGGTTTCGACTACCAGTAGCAACGTTCAAAAGTCTACGAATTAGCGAGGAACAACTGTTTAATCACGGAGGGGTCCCGGTATTAAATGAGTGGCCACCGATCCACGGAACGACCTCGGTAAGCGTAGCTGTACTTTCGATCGCTACGTAGCTACATAGTCTCGTGGCCAGTCCTACTTCCATACTAATATTATAAATGTAAAAGTAACTCTGTCTGTCTGTCTGTCTGTCTGTCTGTCTGTCTGTCTGTCTGTCTGTCTGTCTGTCTGTCTGTCTGTCTCGCTTTCCTGCTAAAACTACTGAACCGATTTAAATGAAATTTGGTACACAGATAGTTTAGAGCCTGAGAAAGGACATAGGCTACTTTTAATCCCGGTAGTATGTTCCCGCGGGATAATTTCCGACCTCCACGCGGGCGAAGCCGCTGGCAAAAGCTAGTAATATTATAAATGCGAAAGGTAGAAGGAATGGATGTGTCGATGTGTGGATGTTTGTTACTCTTTCACGCAAAAACGACTGAATGGATTTGGATGAAATTTGGAACACAATAAGTTTATAACCTGGATTAACACATAGGCTACTTTTTATCCCGGTAGTACGTTCCCGCGGGATATTTTCCGACCTACACGCGGGCGAAGCCGCTGGCAAAAACTAGTATATTATAAACCTCTAAAACTACGTTCATTGTTCTAGTGGTCGCAAGCGCTTCTGTCGAAGTCCTGGGTTCGATCCCCAGGTCAGGCAGTGTTATTGGTTTTTCCCATTTGGAATTTCTCAGTAGCAAACCGGAGTCTGGATTTATGACCGGCTGATGGCAATAGGCTCGCCCCCTATTACATGGGGCGTAATGTGGGTGTACTACACCCCGAGAGGTAGGTATACCTCTGCCTTCATCATCATCATCATTTCAGCCGAAAGACGTCCACTGCTGGACATAGGCCTCCCCCAAGCACCGCTAATTTGGCCGATTCTGTTCCTCCCGCATACACCAGATTCCTTTTTTTTGTGGCTGGGAAATCATCAAATAACGTCTCCCGCTCTGGGCGGAGCGGGAGAGCGTGTCAGAGTTTTACTGACTAAAACCGACCTGTGTTCCTTCAGTTGCCTGTGCCAGGGCCACGGTAACTCTTTCGAACAAATGTCACAATCCTGGCAGGATCCAGTGGATTCCTGCGGCCTTCACCAGCCTATATGCATTACGGCCGTGATAATATGTCTAAATACAGAATTCCACTTCAACCTCTCAAGTCCCTGAGATACCACATTTGGTATAGACACAATGGTTTTTTAATTGTGTATTTAATTACGGCATTCAATGGGTTAACGACTTCTTTATAGACGAACAGCAGTGGTGGCCCAGTGGTAACCACCGCGACTTGCGAGGTCGTGAGTTCGAACCCAAGCAGGCGCTTTACTTTGTGTAAATAATTTCATCACCACTGCTCTCAAAACGGTGAAGGAAAACATTGTGAGGAAACCGGCATGTTTTAGAACCAAAAATTAGAAGACATGTGACATCTACCAACCCGCACAGGCCTCCTTTCGGTGAGAGGGAGTGGGCCACACCCTCTCACCGAGAGGAGGCCTGTGTCCCAACAGTGGGAACATTATTGGCTGATGATGTCTTTACATTTCGAAATAACACTAATTTTGATTATTTTTTTTTACATTTCAGAACCCATGCACTACAGAGCCAGAGAAGCCAGCCTCGTGCAGCATTATGGAACAGCTAAGCTGCGGAGTACAGGTAAATAAGTGTGATGGTCTACCGTGAGAGCTCTTACCGCAGCGTCACTACATTCTATAAAAGACTTAAGGAATTATAGGGACTAACGTGGCCCTGGCACAGGCAACTGAAAGAACACGGGTGGGTTTTAGTCAGTAAAAGTCTGACACGCCCTTCCGCACTACCCAAAGCGGGAGATGTCATTTGATGATTACCCACCAATAAAAAAAAAATGGTCTATGGACGCCTGATAGTCTAATCGCGATAAGAAAATTGTGAGTCTTCAGTGCAACTGCACAGTTAAGGCGTTTTCAGCAAAATTTCAGCCGAATAATGTCCACTCCTGGACATAGACCTCCCCGAATAAGGGGGGGAAGGGTGGACAGAATTTTGTCTGACTCTTACACCGCGATATTATGACGTCATTTACTATGATGCTGCTTTGCTTACATCTCTATTTAAGCCCCAAATTATGAAGGTAAATTAATTTTTGTTCTATAATCAAGCAGAAATCGCAACAATATTTTTAATAAATTTATACCTTTGGAAATTAATATCCTTTATAAATTAATAACTTTGATAGGAATTCATGCAGTTTGCTAAGAAAATATGTTTATTTACAAGCCTTTTGAGGTTATTTCCGGCATTTTCGAAGACGGAAAAAATCGTAACATAAAATTAGAAATTGTAACATAAGTAATGCATTAAAAAATATAGCTATTTGTTTCTTGACTCAAGAAACAATGTATATTTTATTAATAAAAGAGTTTTGAATCACATGCATATTCCCTATTGGAATGTTGCACCTAGCTTCTGACGTTTTATAAATGCCCTTATAGGTTTATGAGCAATCAAATAGTTATATTTTGAGGGTGGTATGACTATTTGTATGGCCAAGGGTAACTTTTTTGTGGTAGGGCAATCATCAAATGACGTCTCTCGCTCTGGGCGCAGCGGCAGGGCGTGTCAGACTTTTACTGACTAAAACTCACCCGTGTTCCTTCAGTTGCCTGTGCCAGGGCCACGGTCTCCAATCAAATCAAATTCATTTGTAAATGTTTGTTAAAAATTACAATAGAATGTCATAAGATACACAGTTCGTTACATTTGACCCGAGAGCATACAAATAATAATACTTAACACGTTGAGTGCGAAACATAGATTGATGGTTAGTCCGATATGGCCACAGATTTAGAGCGCATACGAAATTGTTAGTAGCAAGCACGCGATATCGCGTGATCGGCCATATTGTGCAGAACCGAATTACGCGATATCGCGTGATCGGCACTCAACGTGTTAAAATTAGTTGTGTCGATATCACAGACACACATTTGAAATAATATAATTCAATTATATGCTAACATACAATTCTACACAATTACCAATGTCAGTATAATAATAATAATGTAAACATAAGAACAAGAATATAAGACAGTGGAATTTAGAATATTGTTCTCTTTCGAACAATACTCGCGACCCTGGCAAGGTGTAGGGTAGAATGGTAGTCTCGCTGCGGTGCGAGAGTAGGTTGGCAGATGGAGTGAGCACTGACCCTTGCAGGTGGCGGACCTGAAGCTGCCGCCCGGCATCACGCTGACGCGCGTGCAGCCTCACGAGAAGAAGGAACCGCCCCCCATCAAGTCCGTGGTAAGTCTTCAACGTCATTTCAGCCGTAACATTCGGTTGTTCAATTTTAATACCTATACTTGGACTTTTAATCCTATTCAGTACGAGTAACTTGACAGTTGGAGGGATACCAGATTTTGACAAAAAAAAATAGATGGTGAGGTGGTGCAAGACTGAATGAAATTGAATGAACTCGAAATAATGTACTTACATGCAAACTTTTAATGGTGCCGATTCTGTTGTACACGAACTAAACTAACTAAACTATCTCTAAAATTCCTTACTTTTGGCTATGAGAATTGTAACGCTATTCTGCAAGGAAAAATCTCTAAATTTAAAAACTATTTTGACACGACTAAAATCGAATTTGACAATCGCGACTCAGCGTGGTATTTTTTTTTCCTTTTGTTTTCGCAACGTTTACTTGTGTGTGCATTGCGTAGAATGATTTTTTTGAGAGACGAAGGCGCGTGCTACGGTGCAGCCTGGACGTGTTTTATATGGAATTTTTCACTTTTGTATGAAAAATATAAAAAAAATGTTACCCACGTGTTGAGATTTAAATGTTCCGGGGCATACTAAGGGGGCCGAAAATTTCATTATTTTTGCGATAGGACACGCCATTTTCAAGATATAAGCAAAAGGAAAATACACACCACAGAACACAACAACACACAACCACAGAAACCACAGAACTGTTTTTGCACGTGAAGGCGAGGCGTTGTTGAGAATTTTAGTTCATGACCACTAGTTTTATTCCACACCTTTTTAATCGCGTTTAAAAATAGTCAGATTTAGTTAAAATAAATTATTTTAGTCAACATTTTTGGTGAAAACCAAAATTGCAAAATTGTCATTTTCACTGAACTAATAACTCAGTGCAATCTTAGTGCTGTCAAACTAAAATATAGTTAAGTTGTGTCACTTTAGTCTATTTCAGAATAGGAAATCGTCGTTTGACAGGAATAAACCAAATTTTAGTGATTTTTAGTTTAGTTTAGAGAATTTTGTGACAACAGAATCGGCACCATTGTTAAACTTAATAAATTGCCTTAAAACACGGTTTATACTATTTCGAAATATACATCGTCTATGGTTGCCACAGATAATAAAATGACTAAAGTAAAATGACATGATTTTTAAATGTAGTTTTTTCCATTAGAGAAGAAAATAAAAAAGGAAATAACTGTTATTAATAATGATTAATTATTCTTATATTCATATATCAAAAACGAATGTTTAAAGTTTTATTTAAATTAAACCATTTTTATCATTCGTTTTTTACGCAAAATCATTCAGCCAACACTATTAGTTTTAGTATGGTATCATTATTTTTCTTTGAACTGTCAACTTACTGAATAGGATTAAAAGTCCAAGTTTATCTGTTTTTTTTTTTAAACGGGGTTTTTTCCATTTTTCGACCTTATAGACCACCCTCCACATACTAGTCTAGCAAAAACGCCGAGAAATCAGTCAAATACGAAGTTACATAAAGTCCGAAACCGAGCCGACAAAACAGAACTAGAGAAAACAGAAATCGTTTTTTGGTTCTCCTGTAAACTTTAGTTTTATACACATACTGGGTTTTTGATATTGCACAGCCTCACTGCTGGATATAGGGCCTTCCCCGAATTGGGGCTTGCCACGCTTGGCAGGCGAGTTGGCGATCGCAGTATGGTGGTATAATGCTTAGAGAACGCTGCTACCCATTTGAAATAACAACTTCTGTCTTCGGTTTTCCTCGTGTGGTATGTCGATTAGAAGTAGCCTTACCCAAAGTTCAAAGTAAACCAAAAAAAAATTTCATCAAAGGGCCTCACCGGGTTTCCATATGAAATCTGCACAGGCGTCTTTTTTGACATTGGTGCTTTAAAAATGCTGCTAGTTGTTGAAAAAAATTTTGTGCCAATTATCAAACCCCTAGCTTCTTTAGTTTTTGAAAAATATGGGTTGCAATCTCAAACTTGAATGTATTTTTTCTACGAAACTACAATAGATTTTAAAATGAAACCAACACGACATGATAGCTACTTAATAGATTTACATTTCACATTTTTCTCATAAATTTTTTTTTGGCCCAGCGTTTCTGAAGAAGCGCTTCCCGTGTCTGCAGGCTTAGACCTTTTGAACTTCGCAACGGATTTTAATGCGGTTTTCATCAATAGATAGAGTGATTCAAGAGGAAAGTTCACATGTATAAAACGCGGGCGAAGCCGCTGGCAAAAGCTAGTATATGTACAAATTTGAACTTATCACCTTTTGAGTCTTTTCGAATAATGAGCTACAAGTCTCATTTTCATGCTCCGAGTTTTTCTTTAAGACTCGAGTTCATTTTAAGACTACAGTCCTTTTTAAGACTCGAGTGCTTGACTCTAGACTCCGAGCCTTTTGAGCACACTGAGTCTTGCATAATTGAGTCGAGTCTTTAAAATTACAAATCGAGCACTCGAGTCCTTTGAAACTTCGCCGGTGACGAAAGTAATGTTTCTATAATATTGTTGTGTGTTTCTCCACAGCCGCTATGGAAGGCGGGCCAGTTACCGGCGGCGCCGACCCCGGTGGCGCGGCCCGCCCCCATCATTAACGCAGACCCCGCCAACGTTATGTTCAGCGCTGCACATCCTGGTAAGACGCGTCATCATCATCATCACCATCACCACCACCTTTTTAAAATCTTTTTTTTCAACACCACTTTTACCATTTCATAATTTTGTCATTGGAGAGCGGGACCTCTTAACACAGGTATATCTTTTACTTAAAAGGAGGTCCCTATGTAAGATTTACTGTAAAAGTTGTACAATAAATCTTGTTTCTAGTTAAAAAAGCTGACTTATTAATCCTTTTCATCCACAGAACCACCAAAACCAGTTATAATAGCCGACCCGCCGGCCCCAGTCGGCAAGTCAAAGAAGGCCAAGAAAAAGGCCAAAAAAGCCGCCGCGGCCGCCGAAGAGGCCAAACCAGATGGCACCAAGATCGTCACCTTGCGAAACCCCATGTTCCATCCCAACTTACCCCAAGTTCAGGTCACTAATCAACCCACTCAGAAGAAACAGGAACAGATAAGAATTCCGGATCCTATACCGATGCCGCCCAACGCTTGCCAAGCGACTATCACCCCTACGTCCAACGGAATGTACACAATAAGAAATCCGTTAATGACCATGATGCATCAACAGAGTCTTATGGGCGTCAGAACTCAGAGTCCCCAATTAAACACTATGTACGGGCAACAGTATAACTACGTGAACCCCAATCAGTATAACCCAACGCCCCCGAACCCCCCAACACAGTACATGGAACAAGCAAGAGCGTCCCCGAAACAGGATGACTTTCAAACTCGGATAATGAATTTAGCGTCGTTTACACAGAAAAACGATGAAGGGTACTCACTGTTTAAGACGCCAGATGATAATCAACAACGGAGTTTTTTAACACCGGAGTATTACGAGAATCAGAGTCCCAAATCCGTAGTCTCTCCCAACCCGATTGGTACTAGACCGGCAGACACTTCACGCTCTTTCGAATCAGATTCTTCTCTATTCGCCAACCCCATCCAAAGACCAGAACCAATAGGCACTCCTTTAAAACAAGAAGACCGGGTAGACTACACAGGTCTCTACACCCCATTTGGACAAGAAGACCGGAATGTATTCAGAAATGCGTTGTTCAGCGATAAGAATGAGTCTTCTCAGTGTAAAAATGAGGAGTTGGGGGTCAATCATGTCGCCAATGGGGACTCCCTGCCGTATTTTCAGAGGCTGAGGGTCGGATCCAAGTTAAACAGTGAAGTTACAATACATCATGTTACGGAGTCCAAGTTTTATAAGGGACAGGTGAGTTTTTCATTCTAATTTTATACTAGACTAGCTGACCCAGCGAACTTCGTACCGCCTCAGAATCAAAAAAACCCATGTTAGGTGAGCTCCTACCAAGTTATGCCAACCTAGTACTTCGAAGACATAAAGCGTTTTCTAGCTATCACACACCCATGTTAGGTGAGCTCCTATCAAGTTATGACAACCTGGTACTTCGAAGACATATTAATAAGGAACTTTTTTGGATGATTTTTTACACATTGGGTCCGAAAAACCCAAATATCTTACGGACCCCTATTTTTTTTCTAAAATAAAATATAGCCTATGTTACTCGCAGATAATGTAGCTTTCTAATGGTGAAAGAATTTTTAAAATCGGCCCAGTGGTTATTGAGTTTATCCATTACAAACAAACAAACAAAAATACAAACGTTTCCTCTTTATAATATTAGTATAGACATCATTGTCATTGCAGTCAAAAGACGTCCAATGCCCAAAACGGGGGTTGTACCATAATCGCTACACTTGGCAGGCGGGTTGGCGATCGCAGTATAGTGGTAAAATGCATACAAAACGCTGCTATCCATTCCTTAGTCGCGTTTTACGACGCCCACGGGTAGAAATGGGGTGATGTTACTTTTTACATCCGGCGCCACACGGACAAGACATAGCACACAGACAAGGCACTAGACATAATCAGCGTACACTATTCCCACTGCTGGGACAACGGCGTCCGCTCTGTGAGAGGGATTGGGCCGTAATACACGCGGGCCCAGTACGGGTTAGATGTAGATAGAGTAGATGTCACATGTCTTCGAATTTTTAGTTCTTGGACATGCTGATTTCTTCACGATGTTTTTTCCTTCACTGTTTTTTTTACACTAGTTGGCTAAAAAAAAATCATTTAAGCGTTCGAAATCTAGTCAAATTCTCATGTAAGTGACAACAAACCTGCTTGCCTTTTCCTAACCATGCTGCGGTCAGCTTCCAGTCTAAACAGATGGAGCTGTAACTACTATTTTACATGGAGACTCCACAACTCAGTTTCTAGATAACAGGAATACACGATACCCCTGGTTAAAACTAATTGTCAGAATTTCGGGCTTCTGACGTAACGACTGTCGCGATTGAGAGCCGGCAACCAACGGCTTATTGTGTATTTTGAAGGACATGGAGCGACAATCTATCTGAACTCCACAACACAATACCCCTTTTAGCAAGACTGGTTGTCAAGACTTTCGGGCTTCTGACGGCCCGTAACGACTGTCAGAGATGTATAAGTAACAGCCGGGACCAACGGCTTAACGTGCTTTCCGAAGCACTGAGGAGTCTCATCCACAAACTGACCTCGGACCGACGGGATTCTTTCAAATTCCACTAATATTATAAAAAAAACTAGCTCCTGCCCGCGGCTTCGCCCGCGTGGATGTCGAAAAATATCCCACAGGAGCGTACTACCGGGATTAAAAGTACCCTATTTGTTAATCCAGGTAAACAGTGTCTTATTGCACTGCTTGCTTTGTCTTATACAACCCAGAGAATTAAAGGTTTCACAGAAAATTCAACCCCCTAATTCACCCTCTTAGGGATGGAATTTCAAAAAACCCTTTCTAGTGTATACCTACTCTTCATAAAGAACACATCCTCCAAATTTCATATCTCTAGGACCAGCGGTTTAGGTTGTGCGTTGATAAATCCGTCAGTCACTCACTCAGGATTTTGAATTTTATATATATAGATATTCTGGATATTAATGTATTAAACGTTTCGTCTTCAGGAGCCAGGAGGTCCAGAGGGTGGGATGCAAGGAGAAGAGTCTTTGTTCAGCAGACCGCCGGGCCACGCGTGGCCAGACCAACTTTATGCACCGGGCGGTCCGAATAAAACTGGTAAGTCTACTTATTTTTCTTATCTATACTTACTAATATTATAAAGCTGAAGAGTTTGTTTGTTTGTATGTATGTTGAACGCACTAATCTCAGGAAATACTGGTCTGAATTAAAAATTATTTTTGTACTGGGTAGCATATTTATTGAGGAAGGCTTAAGGCTATATAACATCATGCTACAATCAAAAGGAGCGGAACAGCAACGAAAAATGGACGAAAACTGGCAGGCAATTTGATGCGATGGGAAGGGTCAGGGGAGCAAAAATTTGATGCGGACGAAGTCGCGGGCAAAAGCTAGTGGTTAAATATATAAAATTATTTAAACATTAAAAATCGTACAAGTTGAGTTTTGTAAGTGCAAGTAGATTTGTGTGATATGAGTGTGATGCGTAGATGGCGTGTAGATGCTGTTACAAGGGTATGGGTAATACAATACAATCTTTTATTTCAGCCAACTAAGGCCTATAAAATCACAATACATAAATAGTATCAAAACTATAAACTAATACATATTCTAATTATTCTACTAATGTGAATGTAAGTTTGTTTGTTACGCTTTCATGCGAAAACTACTTAACCGATCATCATGAAACTTTGTACACATATTCTTGGAGGTATTAGAAGTAGCATAGGATACTTTCATGAAAAAAAAAAAACTATATTTATTGTTACTTTTAACGCGAGCGAAGCTGCGGGCCAAAGCTATTATTCTATAAGATCAAACATAAACTATCACTAAACACGTAATGTTGACGGCATTGTGTTCTGCTGCGTGGTGTCGTAATTATCGTCGGAAACATCCATATAAGATACGTTTCGGCCAAAAGAGAATGTGCCTCTGATTCTCTTCTTTCATCATCAATAGTCTGTATTGTTCCCACTGCTGGGACACAGGCTTCCTCTGGATGAGAGGAAGCGCGCCATAATCCAGTGCGGGTTGGTAGATGTCACATGTCTTCGAATTTTTGTTTCTAACACATGCCGGTTTCCTCACTATGTTTTCCTTCACCGTTTTGAGAGCAGTGCTGATGAAATTATTTACACAAAGTTAACCGCCTGCCGACCAATACCATACAGGAGGCAATACCATTGGGCTACCATTGCTCTCTCTTCTCGTTTCTGCGTCATGTTTACGGCTAATAAACGTATTTTTATTTCTTGTCTCTTGCATGTACAGGCGTGCAGTCAGGCCGAAGTTCGCCCACAGGCTCTTCCGCGCCGTCGGGCTGCAGCCCGCGCGCCGACGAGCCGCCCGACGAGCGGCGCTTCGGGCCCATCGGGGCCAGGGCTCGCACTGCACAGCCGCCGCGAGGTAAGACCTGTGTCTGAACTATAATATATCTTAGGACAACCAACACAACGTTACCTGATCCCAAACTAGGCAGAGCCTGTACTATGGCAACCAGACAACAGCTAAACATACTTATATATTTCTAAATACATACATATCCACACTATATAATATTATAAATGCAAAAGTAACTCGGTCTGTCTGTCTCGCTTTCCTTCTAAAACTACTGAACCGATTTAAATGAAATTTGGTACACAGATAGTTTTGAGCCTGAGAAAGGACATAGGCTACTTTTTATCCCGGTAGTATGTTCCCGCGGGATAATTTCCGACCTCCACGCGGGCGAAGCCGCTGGCAAAAGCTAGTTATATATAAATTACACTCAGACACAGAACAAATGATTGTGCTCATCACACAAAGATTTGTTCTGGGTGGGAATCGAACCCACGACCTCAGTCTTAGCAGTCAGGTTCACTAATCACTAGACTGACAGGCCAGATCTAACTGTCATCGAATCCTGTTTAGGCTATTAGCTAACATTCTTACATAGTCTACATGTTCCGTGTGGTGTCGGACGTAAAGAATAGCACCATCCCATTTCTTCCCGTGGGTGTCGTAAGAGGCGGCTAAGGGACTTACTAGAGAATGGGCAGCAGCGTTCTCTATGCATTTTAACTATAACTAGCTTCAGCCCGCGACTTCGTCCGCGTCAAATTTTTGCGCCCCTGACCCTTCCCGTCGCATCGATTTCATTGCTGCTCGCTCCCTTTGAGTTAAAGTGAGTCAACCTTAAAAGATAGACATATGCTCTCGCGGACTTTTTTTTTTAACTTTTTAAAAGGAACAGTTCCGTCATACATGATTTTTGCGTTACTTTAACCGTTTAGGCAGCGCACGCAACGGAAACTCTCAAAAGGAATAAATTTCCCCGTTATTGCAACATTTTTCATTACTGCTCCGGTCCTCTTAGTTGTAGCGTGATGTTATATAGCCTATAGCCTCCCTCGATAAATAGGCTACCCAATACAAAAATAATTTTTCAATTCGGACCAGTAGTTCTTGAGATTAGCGCGTTCAATCAAACAAACAGACAAACTCTTCAACTTCATAATATTAGTATATGTATGTATTTAGAAACATATAAGTATATTTATCAGTTGTCTGGTTGCTATAGTACAGGCTCTGTCTCACCTAGTTTGGGATCAGATAACGGTGTGTTGGTTGTCCTAAGATATTATTATTATTTTACGGCAGCATTCATCTAATGATGAGTATCAAAATTATCATCCATTCATCATTACAGCCGAAAGACGTATATTGCTGACCATAGGCCCCAAAAAGGCGAGGAGGGTGCGATAATTTAATCGCCACGCTTGGCAGGCGGGTTTGCGATCGCAGTATGGTGGTAAAATGCATAGAGAACGCTGCTGTCCATTCTCTAGTAAGTCCCTTAGTCGCCTCTTACGACACCCACGGGAAGAAATGGGATGGTGCTATTCTTTACGTCATTCACCACACGAAACACCGACCCTTTTTTTTTGCGTAGGAAATCATCAAATCACGTCTTCCACTGTAGGTGGAGCGGAAGGGTGTCAAGACTTTTGACTTAAACCCACCCGTGTTTCTTTAGTTGCATGTGCCAGGGCCACGGTAACTCTTTCGAACAAATCTCGCGACCCTGGCAGAAGGTTCACCCCCCTATAATATGAGACTTGGACATAACTGGCTAAATGTGGATGTACTATAACTACACCTCTATTCAACCCCTTGTACATACATAAACTTACGCCTCTGTCCCATAGAGGTAGGCATAAACTTCGGAACGCCACCTGCTACGACCCTTACATACTCTTTTTGCTTCGTTTCTGTTCTATGGCATTCTCTTCCAGCGTTTCCACTCACATCTGTCTTGTAAATACCTCTTGTAAATAGCGGACTCCCGGCCTCCGTAGGCGCGAGCTTGCGGGTGGTGAGCAATGGGTAGCTCGCCGCCCGGTAAGGACCAAGCTCGGGTCGACGGCGCGTAGTGTTCCACGCGCGCCTCAAAGAGATGTCAGCAGCAGTGTAGGGGTCTACTAGGACCGATGCCTGCCGGGGTCGCGTGATTGTTCGAAAGAGATACCGTGACCCTGGCACATGGGCAACTGATGGAACACGGGTGGGTTTTAGTCAGTAAAAGTCCAACACGCCCTCCCGCTTCGCCCAGAGCGGGAGAAGTCATTCGATGATTTCCCATCCAAAAAAAAAGAAGCCGTCCTTCATTCATCCTCTCAACATGACCAAACCATCTTAGCAGAATCAACATGCAACTCCTTATGTTAAAAGAACTCTTCTCTTTCCAGAGTCCAGCGTATTCCTCCCAGACTCGAGCATAACAAACCTATCTTCTCTAGAAGTGTCGGAGAGAGAGATAGAGTCGTTCAAACGGTTTGACTTCTATTTCGAGCCGCCACAACACAAACCGAAGGTACAACTCGATGTAAGAGACATCGCGGCCGCGCTGAGACAGAACCACAAGTAATATGGAACTTATATACACGATAACGTAGTCATTAAGTCGTTTTGTAGTTGTTTTACCTTTGACTTAACTACCCAATATCAACCTTATTGCTAGGGCCATAAAGATCACTGTAATTTTGACATAGCCCACGGTAATAAAGATCAGTTTGGCAATGAAAGCAACCTTATAGCCACGAAAATAAATGGTACTGGCATTTTGATATATTTGGCAATGTCAGCAGCCCAAAAGCGACCTTATTGGTATGAAACTAAATATCACTGTCATTTGACTCCAAAACCACAAGTAATATGGGACTTGTATACACTATAGCGTAGTCATACAGTCCTTTTGTAATTGTTATACCTTTGACTGTAGCAACCTTAATGCCACGACACTAAAGATCCATTTCATTTTGGCATAGCCACGGTAATAAAGCTCATTGTGATTTAACAGACTTGGCTATGGCAGCAGCCCAATTGTGACCTTATTGCCACTACATTAAATATCACTGTCAATTTCATATATTTGGTAATGTGCAGTAACCCAATAGGAACCTTATTGCCAAGGATCTCGGAGATTTTGACATATTTAGCAATCAGTAGTAATCCAATACCGACCTTATTGCTACTTGATAAAGATCATTGTTATTTTAACATAGACATAGTGATTTCACAGACTTGACTATATGCAGCAACTCAATGGCAGCCTTATAGCCACGGCAATTAACATAACTGTGTTATTTTTTTTGATATCTTTACAGTGGCATCGGCCCAGTCACTATCATTTTAACATATTTGGTAATGGCAGCATTCCAATAGTGACCTTATTGTCACTATAGATAAAGATCATTGTCATTTTGACAGAGATGGCAGTGAAAGAAGCCCAATAGCAACCATATTGCCACGAAAATAAAGATTATTGTGTTTTTAATAGACTTGGATTGCCAAGTCTGCAACGAGACTCTGCAAGTCTTTGAGAGTCGAAGCAACCCAATAGCAACCTTATTGCTATGACAGATAAAGATCATTGTGATTTTGAAATATTTGGCTATGGTAGCAACCTTATTGCTACTACATTAAATATTACTGTGATTTGACAGATGTGGCAATGGCAGCAGGCCAATAGCAACCTTATTGCCACGAAAAATAAAGATCACTGTGATTTTGACAGACTTGATAATGTGCAACAGCACAATAGCAACCTTATAGGCAGGTCAAAAGGATCAATTTGATTTGGATAGCGTTGCAAAATCAGAGGTAAAACAACTATGAAAGTACTGTATATGTACCTGGTTGTAACAAAACGAGTTTGAGTCAGTTTTTGTATTTTGAACTTTATTCCGACTTACGTAAAGTTAGTAATACAAAAATTGACAACTAATAGCCTATTTCTGTGGTCAGTATTCATTTGAAAAAGTTTTCTTTAAAGGCGAATTTCTTCGTTAGCAGGATATCATTATCTATAAAAATAATATCGAAGAATGTTTCGTCCGTTTGTCTGGATGTATGTCCCGGATTATCGCAGAAACGGCTGAACAGATGTGGCACAAAGATAGTCTATAATTTAGATTCCCGTGGCATATTTCCCGACGTTCACGCGGGCGAAGCCGCCGGCTAAACCTAGTTCATAATATACCACAGAGGCCGGGCATTAAACTCGTTTGTAAAGTCACTTCGTTTTTGTAAAAAAACCTGCATGCGTAGCATTACCACCGTAGAAATGGGTTTTGTCGACGGAAGAATAGACAAAATTACAGATTGTAGAAAGATTAAAGACAGAATTAAAGATTGTAGAAAGATTAAAGACAGAATTAAAGATTGTAGAAAGATTTGTACCGTTTTATGCTGGCGTTGCATGACAGTTCTATCTCTATTCTACCAAGAATAGACAAAGTTATTTCTTAGGTGGTCATGCTACGCGTGCTAGTATATTTGAAATAGTCCGATTGCCATCATCATAATATTATTTGCGTTGACTTTAAAATTAACATCACCCTGTAAACACGGCATAAATGTAACATCCTGTATTGCGGGTGTAATTTATAGAAGTTGACGCCATGTATAAATTTATAATTCTATTAATATATAAAAGAAAAGCTATTTAATATTATTTACAAATTTTATTTTAATGTACGCGGATTTCCTATGGTTTATAATTTATCTAAAGAGTAGTTTCCAAATAGATTATAATTTTGCATTAAATCTTCTTTGGTAGCTAAGGACGTTGAAAATGTGTCAAATAATGACATTTATGTTGAAACTGTGATGTGCTTAGCTTAATTAACAAAAGCGCTTTTCAAAAATCGTAATAATCCTCTTGTTTTAAATAATAGAATCGAATTGACAGCCTCCTCCTTTTTAAAGTCGGTTAAAAAGGAGACTGTTCAATACATCGTGAGGAAACCGGCATGGCTTAGAACCAAAAGTTCGAAGACATGTGACATCTACCAACCCGCAGTGGGCCCGCGTGGTGGATTAGGGCACACTCTCTCTCACTGAGAGGAGGCCTGTGTCCCAACAGTGGCAATATTATAGGCTGCTGCTGATGATAATGTTCAATGATAAAGAAATCTAGAAGTTTGATATCCACTTGAATTATTCACGAATACCTCTCGCAACGCTATTGCGGGGAAAATGATTAAAAGCAAAATTATCGAATGAGGTGCGGATAAATTGGGGGCAACTGGTATGGTTGCCCCCCTTTGCTTCCATCAAACTGAGTTTTAAACACTAAATTAGACACAAACATAGTTTTATCATGTATTTTTCATTGTATGTTTATAAGATACGATAACACAATTCAGTTCTCGAGTGTACGGAAAATAGATGATGTAGGTATTTTAGTAAGGTTTTGCAGCTTTAGACATTTCTCCTTAGCAAGTAACATTTGCCACCCTCTTTGAGCAAAAATCTAGGTTCGCGCCCGTAAAGATTCTGCATGTAGACATTACATCAATCTTGATAACTTATATCAAAACAGTTATTATTGTAAATAAAAAGCTCTCAAAAATATTTAAGTAGGCAAATTATTTCATCGCCACTACTCCCAAAACGGTGAAGGAAAACATCGTGAGGAAACCGGCATGTCAAAGATTCTTTGGATCATTAACACTTTTTATACTTGAAATGCGCTCTTGTTAATTCAGCCTGAACAGTTAAAATACCGGTCTGTGACTGTCCCACTGTTGGGCAAACACCTCTTCTCTTCAGAGAAGACTCTAGCATTGATCACAACGCTTGTTCAATGCGATTTCAGAAAAATGAACAAAGCGAGTTGCCTGTTTCTACTTGTAAGCTCCGGATAACTTATCTAGCAGATTAAAGTTTATCCGGTAGTCTTGACACTGAAATAGGCACTTTATAATTAGATGATAAATTAAGAATGTGTACTGCCATTCTTTGGACAAGATGGCTTCCTGAGACATCTGTTCTTAAACTTGACATTTTTATATTTGACAGCGACATTTGTCACAAAACTCGGATTGACAGAAAAGATTATGATTAAATATAGTATGGAAAATAATTATGGTTGTATAGTGACATGGTTTATTGCTAAATAGACCTTATCGCCATGGAGTAAGAAGTAAAATTGTTTAGAATTACTGTAGGTTATAAAATTAAGGCATTTGTCATGTTTTTTATAATATTGTTTATGTCTTGATTTGTGGTTGATAAGTTTTGAGTCCGAAATTTAGAGATTTCGAACGCAATAGAGAAGGAACGATGGTCGAGAAAAAGGCAGTTTTTACTAAATATAGCTACAATACTGCCTAGTACCATAGTGTAGCTACTTCAATATTTTACTTATTACTCTATGGTTTCCACAGAGAGCTATAAAAAGATAAAAAAATAACCATAAGACGCGCAGGAGTTGATATTAATTCAGACATCATCATATTTAGTCCGCAATACTAAGTTTTAAAGAGAAAAATTCTATGAATTAGAAAAGAAGTTATGATGTCGATATTAGTAAGGTTTTTTTTTTATCTTTTTAAACCTTTCTGTGGCTTTAAAAGGACGTGACTTATTGTATAAGAGATAGGGAAAGAACCTTTATATTCAGTCCTCAATGTATCACATTATTATAGTATTTGTCGATTATGTTGCATTCAGTTGGTTGTATGATGTAAACCTTAAGTGAAATACATTATCATAGATGATTTTAGTGTTTTATTTTACTGAAATAATTTCCTATACAGGATATATTTTTGACCAGTGCGCAAATTTTAACAAATTAAAATTAAAGGAGTTGCTTTTTTTTTTCAGGTTGGGGAAATCATCAAATGACTTCTCTCGCTCTGGGTGGAGCGGGAGGGCGTGTCAGACTTTTACTGACTAAAACCCACACGTGTTCCATCAGTTGCCCATGTGCCAGGGTCACGGTATCTCTTTCGAACAATCACGCGACCCCGGCAGGCATCGGTCCTAGTAGACCCCTACACTGCTGCTGACATCTCTTTGAGGCGCGCGTGGAACACTGCGCGCCGTCGACCCGAGCTTGGTCCTTACCGGGCGGCGAGCTACCCATTGCTCGCCACCCGCAAGCTCGCGCCTACGGTGGCTGGGAGTCCGCTATGGACTCCCGACGCCCGGGGCGTCTCCTCCTGCGGCGGCTAGGGACGTGAGGGCGCAGAGACTGCCACTCCCTCACGCGCCCCGCCTCCTCCTTCGCGAGCATTACTGCTTCGCAGAAGGAGGTGACGGCTTCCCATTCCCTCTCGCTCCGTACCATGGCTCGCACCAGGGCCGGACGCGAGAGGTCGCCGCCGCCGATCGCCTCCACGAGGACACGGCGGTGCTCCGCCCAGGCAGGGCACACCTCCACCGTATGCTCCACCGTGTCCTCCAGACGATCCTCGCAATGGAAACACCCGGACGTATCCTCCCGCTTTATCCTGAACAGGAACCCACCGAAGCACCCATGCCCGGTGAGAACCTGCGTCAGGCGGAAGGTGAGGACGCCGTGACGCCTCTCTATCCACTCCTCAAAGAGGGGACTTACCGCCGCAATTGTGGCGTGCCCAAAAGGAGTTGCCTAACCTTGCAATTTTTATTTTGATATAATATCTAAGTACAAAAAAAAATAAGTTATTGTTAACGAAAGATGTTTATTCTGACACTGATTTTATGGTAACTTGCGCGTGGCGCCGAAGGTGAACGACCAAGCGTAGCTACAAGTACCTACCAGCTGTTCGATCGGTCAAAATTCTAAGAAGTTCGAAGTACCTACGCCGGCGCGCGGTTACTGAGCTATTCCTCTTGTCGATATCATATTACGAAATATGTAGGGTATCCATAGTTTTCTGATTTAACATCATATAAAAATTAAAAAAAAAAGTATTAAAAAAACATTTGAAATGTGTTCTACTACTGGCACTGAACCACCAAAAAAAAATTGCGCGCTGGTTAAAAGTTTTTGTTGGTACTGGTTGTTTTTCGTAGATCTTAGACAGTCGTTACGGGTCGTCAGAAGCCCGAAATTCTGACAACCAGTCTTACCAAGTGGTATCATATTATCCAGTAACTGGGTTGTGGAAGACAGATAGGCAGTCGCTCCATGTAAAATACTGGTACTCAGCTGCATCCGGTCAGACTGGAAGCCGCCCCCAACATACTTGGGAAAAGGCTAGGCAGATGATGAGTGGGTTTGGTTTCCGCACTTAGTCCTTCAAGTGGACCATCGGAAGTTGAGGCCGTTATCACTGGATCACTTATGCTTTCGAGCTCCGTTGACCAACTGATATAAGTAACCGATTACACTGGAATTCGACCCCAACATAGTTGGGAATAGGCTAGAAAGATGTTGACTTTCCTATAAAAAAACAACAAAACTACTACATAAACTCACGCCTTCCTATAAGGGTAGGCAGAAACTTCAGAGCGCCACCTGCTACGATCCTTACATAATACTTTTGCCTCGTTTACGTTCATACATCTGGTCATACACACGCTGGTTGCGAGTACTACGCACCTGACCTTTCTGAAGAACATCACCAATAAGGTCACTATGAGTCCTAGATTCTAGAGCATCCACTCCCGGCGTTTCCAATTACTGGTATTTTATTTTTCTTGTACGTGCATAGGAAAAAAATGTCTCTGTTATTTACTTAGGAAGTGAAGGTAAACGAATTTATGTAGAGTAGCACAATTAAAAAACGAAAAATTAAAAGTTTAAGTAAATACTTAATTAAACTTTGTCTCTTTGACTTCAAAGAAAAAACATTAAGCGAGTAAAAAAATAACTTACATTTTGAAAGTCGGTGACTGAAACTAAAACTAAATACCCAAAGACATCGTTTTTTAAAATCAACTTTTTCTTCCATACTTTTCTATTAGTCGTCGCCTCGGTAGTCTAACCATATAATTTTTCACACTGATCATTCATCAGATATCTGATCCTCCTTAACTATTATATCCCTCCTCATTCACTCTCAAAACACCTGGAGTGTTTTGAGAGTGAAAGTGAAGAATTAAAAAAAAAACATAGCATTATTGTCATTTTATTTACTCACAAAAAAGAAATACATAATTGTACGTAAAATTATAACTTACACATACTTTCGAGAAACAATCACAAAGCGTATTACAATTTAGAGTAGTTGACTTTTTCACTTGAACCTCAAATCTAAGGTACCCTGCAAAATTCAATTTTCTTCAGTATTTTGCAATTTCCAGGTAAGTTTTAGGCTGTGTGTACAACATATGTGTAACAAAATATGATTCGCAACTAACACGTAAGTATTTACAAAACTATTGTCATTAAAATGTATCATCATGCAGTGTAAGTGAACTTAAACTGTAGGGAAAGAGCTAACTTTTATAAAGAACACGTGAATCAAGTGTCTGCCATTAACTTAAAGTGAATAAAAAAAGACATTATTGAACAAGTTCTGAGTTTTATAGTTACTTAGCAGTGTAAGTTGTATTAAATTACTTATTAGCTAATAGGCTTTTTTTTTGGATGGGAAATCATCAAATGACTTCTCCCGCTCTGGGCGGAGCGGGACATGTCAGACTTTTACTGACTAAAACCCACCCGTGTTCCTTCAGTTGCCCATGAGCCAGGGTCACGGTAACTCTCTCGAACAATCTCACGACCCTGGCAGGCATCGGTCCTAGCAGACCCCTTCAGTACTGCTGACATGAACTCTCTTAAGTTAATTTGACGGACTTTTTTATGAAATTGACATAAATAATAATGGTATAATTAAATAAAACCATATTTGTTATGATCGCGAATCATATTTTAATCAACAAATTAATAAGTGTGCGGGCGCGCGCTTGTCCGTGTATGTGTGTGTGTGCGTGTGTGTTTTGTAATTAATTTCATTTCATTTCAACATAGAACTTGACACTGGACCTGCAGTGAATTACAAAAAACTGAATAAAATTTGAATTTCGCTGACTACTTTAGCCCTCCCCCTCAATTCGACCCGAGTTACAAGTCAACTACTCCATTACAAAATATTCTTATTTTCATTATAACGTTGTACTTTTCATTTGGTATACTAAGCTAAATAGAAGCTATAGGCATACTATTTATGTAGTGTGTTTGGAGAACGGTTACCGACACTTTATGGGCAAAATACATAGTAGTTTTTATCGATAAATGTATTTTTAAAATACCTGAGTACTCCTAACCCAGCTTATTTTTTTTATTACCTGAAATGGGATATTTTCAATAAAATGTTAACATCTTTGAATAGAAGGGTCTAGAAAGCAAATGAACAAATGAAGTGCAAATGACCTTATTGCAGAGGTAAACGTCGAGGATATCTATTTTTTATGTTATTTAAAATTATTTTAAACAAAACAAAAATATTCTTATGTTCTTTTTGTTGACACTTTACGACTTGCATACACAATATTTTGTTATCCTTTTGTAGGTTGACTCAAATACTTTTGATAAAACTTTAAATAATGTTTAGAAAATGTAAATAAGTAATTTCATTTTATTTATTTATTTGCTCTTGTGCCTAATTCAGGAAAATTATTTAGTTATTCGATAGCCCCGACCTTTGCAATAAGTAATTTGCATGTTGTAGGCCTCTTAAATTCAAAGACATTCATATTTTATGGAACATATGGCCAATCACGGGAAGTTTGGTGAGTAGTATTTATAAAAGTTCATATGTCAATTAAAATTTATAAAAACTTTTTAACAAAAAATTAAACCGCCGAAAAAACTGAAAAGCAAAAAATAATAAACCTTTAAATTATGAGTTGGCGCTGAACAATCAATGAACAAAAATCACTTAAAGCGCCGACTCATAATTTTAAGGTTTATTATTTTTTGCTTTTCAGTTTTTTCGGCGGTTTAATTTTTTGTTAAAAAGTTTTTATTTTATAATTTTTTGTGGCTTTAATTTACTAATAATACTTGGCAAGGTATAAGCTATCCAATAAAAAAAGAATGATCTAAATAGGGCTACTCTGTATAAAGTTATGCGTAGTTAAACATTACAATCAGTGAGTGAACAATGAAACATCCCCTGTTTTTTGACCCTTAGGGTTCGATTTTGTTTTCCAAATTTATATGGGACCACCTTCGGAGTTTACTCTTTCCAATAAAGAAAGAATTATCACAATCAGACGATTATGTAAAAAGTTATGCGTGGTCATACATAAAAAAAAAAAAAAAAAAAAACAAAATATACGCGTCGAATTGATAACCTCCTCCGTTTTTTTTCGTCGGTTGATAAAATATTCTCTTAAAGTATCAGTAACCGTTATCAAACACACTGTATACATATCAACTTGAAATTAGGTGGCAATACTTCAGCCATCAATTGGGTGTCGATATTCGGAAATTAATAAACAAAACAAAAATCAAAACTCCTTTATAGAAAACGTGATACAACACTGTGACATGTGCATTAAGGAAACCTAACGAATGTTATGTTATTATTTTTGGAAAGTAATAAATAACAAATTTCTACGAAAAATTACAAAACAGCTGATCGATTACGGGCACTGAGCTTTGCCCATCGAATTATGGTTTTCTTAAATGTCTTTTTTTTTGTTTCATTACTTTTGCATATCGATACTCAACATATGGGTAAAGCATTACCGTCTTATTTAATATAACCTTCTATATGCCTAATACATACACAGGGTAGTTTCTTTAGACATGGCGTTGGAAGGCCTCCTACAATCCTTTAGACGTAGCGTTGGAAGGCCTCCTACAATCCTTTAGACATAGCGTTGGAAGGCCTCCCACAAGGTGGACCTTTGACCTGAATAAGGCCGCAGGAATCAGCTAGATACGAAAAGCACAGAACCGGTTGGTGTAGCATTGGACGGCTTTCGGCCGAATTGGTGATGATGATGACCAGAGAACGGATATTTGAATACATATTTACCTGAAGTTGTGATGTTGGCGGAAAATATCTTACACCCTGCTTATACATATTTGCATCGGGAGTGAAACATTAATTTAAAATAAATATGGCATCTGAATACTGATGCAATCCAAGAAGTCGAGTGTATAGTACAGAAGCGACTTCATCTAAACTATTTATTTAAAAATAACCCGGGCTACTTAGATCGTTTTACTATTTAGATGCCCATACATGAGGAGCTTCTTTTCAAAACTTGACTATTCCACTTTTGATGAAACTGATTTATTTTTTGTTAGGTAACATTCAAATTCACACTCCGCGAAAATAAAATTGGGCCAAAATTTGATAATTAAATCAGAAAAAAAATATTAAAAGGCATGATTTCATCAAAAATAAATTATTCCACGTCAAAATGACATTACCTATTTCAAATACACCCAACAAAATATTATTAATCCAGAAGTTATTTAACTATTTCAATCTAAATTTAGTACAATTAAAACAAATAATCATGTTTTGATTCTACAAAAATCCTTTAGAGCATATAACAAAAATTGGTTATTCCAATCGGCCGCGTCAAAACTAGATTATTCCATTTCAAATCTTGCATTTATTCAAAATATATTATTGCAACATTTTTGAATCCTGTACAAAGCAGTGACTATTGTTGTCGTCTACAATAAAGCATCAACATTTCGGGTTAAAAACATAGCTGCATACCTACAAAACTATTTTCATAGATTGTGGAAAAACACAAAAAGTGGAATAGGTAGTCAAGTTTTGAAAAGAACCTCCTCACATTAGAAAAAAAAAAATAGAAAAAATATTTATTGTCCAGGTAATACAGTAAGCAAACATAGGTTAACATTAAGTTTAGACGACATGAGTAGCTTAAATATTACCTAAAACTAATTACAGTATATTATTTTCCAGTGAACCCCAAACTAGATAGTTAGTCTGTATCTTGGGGCTCAGGATACGATTAACAGAGTGGAGACGAGAGGTGATTTCAGTAATGGTATAAGTGTATGTGTAAAAGTTTGTGTGGTGTGTGTGTGTGTGTGTGTGGTGTATATGTGGGGCGTGTGTGTGGTGTGTATGTGTAGCGTGTATGTGTGTAGTTTTGATTCAGTATCAGGTCGGGGACGTTATATTAATTGTTCCGAATAACCAGTAATATGCAACATTTTCTTTACAATTTTCTTACATTCGAATGCGGTAGTATTTTTATTTTTTCAAACGTAGTATTTTTTTTTTCATTTAATCAAACGTTTATTTTAAATAAATATTCATCTGATGCAATCTATGAATTCCGGGGTTCTTTTTAAATTCTTTTTTTTTTTTTGAAGCCGCTTCCATATTATACCTCCTACTAGTCATGCATTCCCAATGTTCCTAGCAAGAAATATATTTAAGAAATTTTCCATACATTCAAAGCTAAAAATTAACTTCAAGTAAATATGCATACCAACATCAGACAACGAATTCCCGTAATTATAAGAACGTTCACAATCTGATCTCTTTTTCATACAAAAGACATTGCCCGCCGATGGGCCCCTTATTTTCAGTGCCGGGCAGAGACTATTTACTTCTCAAAAATTAAGTCGTAATTTTATAAGTCCAATTTTATTTTATCAACATCTCTTTCACCCTAGCATTAAAAACCGTAACTAATAATTATTTTATTGAATCAAAGGTAGTTCTGCCATTAAAACTTAACCTGAATGTTGTCAAGATAGACCACAGATTATGTCAATTAAATGGTAGTAATCGATTGAAAATATCGATATATTACTATTCCGCCGACTAAAAGTACCAGAGATGTTTACAATAGCTTTTCTCCGGTCTCATGTAACTGGTTAGACGTATATTCAAATTGCGGATTAAAATAAGCAGCGGGCGGGTTAAAATAAAAAGAAAATAGAAATAGGTAGTAAATAAACTAAAACACGAAGGAATTGTAATCTGAGGATATATACATATGTCGTGGTCAGATCGCAGAATTGATTACTTTATGATGTGACTAGCCATTTCATGAATTAGTTGCATTCATGATATAGCCAACTAAAACTGGCTTGATCGTTTAAAAATTAACGTTTGATGATATCTCAATTTACGTTTCGATTTGGAATTGTTATTCACTTTTAGTAAATAATATAAATCATATGCAAAAGTATCTCTTTAATTATGTAAATAGAAAGCAAGAGCTTGTTTTTTACAAAGAGAAACTGTTTACAATTGTTGCACAAACAGCAATATATCAACACTAACAAAAGTTACCACAAAACGGTCACACCACAATTGTTAAAAATCGACTTTTATCAAATCGATCAACAAAATATTTAACATGGCCACACCTACCCCGCGTTCCGAATCGCAATAACATCGCTGTTAGCGCGTCAAGAAATTGCCACGCTCTACGTAAAGGGTTGTTTGGCGCGCTTACATACATCGATTTTGCGTAACTCGGAACGCGAGGAGAGTAGAAAGATTAATCTGTCAAATCAATAGGTACATCATTCAAATTGTTTATAAGTGGAATCTCAGTTTCATCATCTTTAAAAATTACATTTCTCTGAAACTAGGGTGAAAAACTGAAAATTGATTTCAGGATCTAAAAAGGTAATTGTTGTTTTTCAAAACCAAGTTAAAACCACCGCTGCCCGCGTTTTTTTTCTAGAGGCCCATATCTCCTAACAAAATGGGCAATGTCTTTTGACATTTGAATGTCACCGAAGAGACTACTAAAGAGACACTAATTGGCCTCTAGTGAATTGAATTTAGATCTCTGATGATGACTATACTAAGATTATTGGTGGTGTCACTCGTCTGTACGTCAGTGGTGTCGCTTGTGTGTCTGTGGGCGAGGCGAGTGGTCGCGGCGCCTCTTGCGGCGCGCGGGCGCGGCCTGCAGGTGTCACTCGTCTGTACGTCAGTGGTGTCGCTTGTGTGTCTGTGGGCGAGGCGAGTGGTCGCGGCGCCTCTTGCGGCGCGCGGGCGCGGCCTGCAGGTGTCACTCGTCTGTACGTCAGTGGTGTCGCTTGTGTGTCTGTGGGCGAGGCGAGTGGTCGCGGCGCCTCTTGCGGCGCGCGGGCGCGGCCTGCAGGTGTCACTCGTCTGTACGTCAGTGGTGTCGCTTGTGTGTCTGTGGGCGAGGCGAGTGGTCGCGGCGCCTCTTGCGGCGCGCGGGCGCGGCCTGCAGGTGTCACTCGTCTGTACGTCAGTGGTGTCGCTTGTGTGTCTGTGGGCGAGGCGAGTGGTCGCGGCGCCTCTTGCGGCGCGCGGGCGCGGCCTGCAGGTGTCACTCGTCTGTACGTCAGTGGTGTCGCTTGTGTGTCTGTGGGCGAGGCGAGTGGTCGCGGCGCCTCTTGCGGCGCGCGGGCGCGGCCTGCAGGTGTCACTCGTCTGTACGTCAGTGGTGTCGCTTGTGTGTCTGTGGGCGAGGCGAGTGGTCGCGGCGCCTCTTGCGGCGCGCGGGCGCGGCCTGCAGGTGTCACTCGTCTGTACGTCAGTGGTGTCGCTTGTGTGTCTGTGGGCGAGGCGAGTGGTCGCGGCGCCTCTTGCGGCGCGCGGGCGCGGCCTGCAGGTGTCACTCGTCTGTACGTCAGTGGTGTCGCTTGTGTGTCTGTGGGCGAGGCGAGTGGTCGCGGCGCCTCTTGCGGCGCGCGGGCGCGGCCTGCAGGTGTCACTCGTCTGTACGTCAGTGGTGTCGCTTGTGTGTCTGTGGGCGAGGCGAGTGGTCGCGGCGCCTCTTGCGGCGCGCGGGCGCGGCCTGCAGGTGTCACTCGTCTGTACGTCAGTGGTGTCGCTTGTGTGTCTGTGGGCGAGGCGAGTGGTCGCGGCGCCTCTTGCGGCGCGCGGGCGCGGCCTGCAGGTGTCACTCGTCTGTACGTCAGTGGTGTCGCTTGTGTGTCTGTGGGCGAGGCGAGTGGTCGCGGCGCCTCTTGCGGCGCGCGGGCGCGGCCTGCAGGTGTCACTCGTCTGTACGTCAGTGGTGTCGCTTGTGTGTCTGTGGGCGAGGCGAGTGGTCGCGGCGCCTCTTGCGGCGCGCGGGCGCGGCCTGCAGGTGTCACTCGTCTGTACGTCAGTGGTGTCGCTTGTGTGTCTGTGGGCGAGGCGAGTGGTCGCGGCGCCTCTTGCGGCGCGCGGGCGCGGCCTGCAGGTGTCACTCGTCTGTACGTCAGTGGTGTCGCTTGTGTGTCTGTGGGCGAGGCGAGTGGTCGCGGCGCCTCTTGCGGCGCGCGGGCGCGGCCTGCAGGTGTCACTCGTCTGTACGTCAGTGGTGTCGCTTGTGTGTCTGTGGGCGAGGCGAGTGGTCGCGGCGCCTCTTGCGGCGCGCGGGCGCGGCCTGCAGGTGTCACTCGTCTGTACGTCAGTGGTGTCGCTTGTGTGTCTGTGGGCGAGGCGAGTGGTCGCGGCGCCTCTTGCGGCGCGCGGGCGCGGCCTGCAGGTGTCACTCGTCTGTACGTCAGTGGTGTCGCTTGTGTGTCTGTGGGCGAGGCGAGTGGTCGCGGCGCCTCTTGCGGCGCGCGGGCGCGGCCTGCAGGTGTCACTCGTCTGTACGTCAGTGGTGTCGCTTGTGTGTCTGTGGGCGAGGCGAGTGGTCGCGGCGCCTCTTGCGTCGCGCGGGCGCGGCCTGCAGGTGTCACTCGTCTGTACGTCAGTGGTGTCGCTTGTGTGTCTGTGGGCGAGGCGAGTGGTCGCGGCGCCTCTTGCGGCGCGCGGGCGCGGCCTGCAGGTGTCACTCGTCTGTACGTCAGTGGTGTCGCTTGTGTGTCTGTGGGCGAGGCGAGTGGTCGCGGCGCCTCTTGCGGCGCGCGGGCGCGGCCTGCAGGTGTCACTCGTCTGTACGTCAGTGGTGTCGCTTGTGTGTCTGTGGGCGAGGCGAGTGGTCGCGGCGCCTCTTGCGTCGCGCGGGCGCGGCCTGCAGGTGTCACTCGTCTGTACGTCAGTGGTGTCGCTTGTGTGTCTGTGGGCGAGGCGAGTGGTCGCGGCGCCTCTTGCGGCGCGCGGGCGCGGCCTGCAGGTGTCACTCGTCTGTACGTCAGTGGTGTCGCTTGTGTGTCTGTGGGCGAGGCGAGTGGTCGCGGCGCCTCTTGCGTCGCGCGGGCGCGGCCTGCAGGAGGCCGGCGTGCGCCTGCGCAGCGAGCAGCATGCCCAGCTGGCCCTGTGCCTGCCGGCCGGACGGTTATTAGGACATATACATGTTAAACAATTTGTAAGGTAGAATAATTGACATCGCTGATTGTAATTGACATTTGCACGCCCGGGTCATGGCAGGATATGTTGAAACTAAATTACTGTAACACATTATATACCAATATCTGGTTGACCGAGCTTTGCTCGGTATTATTTGGTAAATTTTGTTTAAAATAATAAGTTTATGTTCAAGTTGATTATCGATAAAGTTGGTCATTGAAAACACGAATACAACGATATTTTCTAAAAATGAATCCTAGCTAGATCGATTTATCGCCCCCGAAACCCCTTGTATACTAAATTTCATGAATATCGTTGGAGCCGTTTCCAAGATTCAGATTATATATGTTATAGGCAAACTCCGAAGCTCCGGCGCTCCTAGGTTGGACTGGTCAATCCTCAGGTCAGACTGAATGACTTAGTCAAAGCCCAAACAAATGTAAATTTTCGGCCTTTGACTAAACAATTTTCGTCAAACCTGGGAGAGACTAATTTGGTCAGGCAAACGTCAAAACACAATTTTATTAAATCGGGGTTTGACGAGTCAAACTCCGATATAGGTATGAAGTGTCTTATCTTCGTATATTTGGAAGCATTTTATCATTTAAGCAGCTTTCAAGTCTTAAGAACCGCTTAACTCTGCCAGTTCTGACACCTGATTGGTCAGCTTACGTGATTTTCACTACAACGTCGTAGCGTTTGAGACGGCGATACTGCAAAGACGTTTTCTTTTCAGCTACTTTAGCGGATTCTACCTCACTGATAATCTGCTCATACAACTGTTTGTTTTTTATGTGAAATGAACACTTATTTTTATTCAAATTAGAAATTTTCTCTTTAAACTTTACTTTTAAAGCTTCTTTATCCACGTTTTTAGTAACAACAACACCGTTTGATTCACTCATCTTCAATTTTACACAATTACACGCCCGCACGCTCAATGAACGAACATGAAATGACAAAACAATCGGTCGGAACACCGCGAGAGACATTATGAACCTGTTTAAACATGTTCAGATCAACGTTTGACCGAGTTTTGCAGTCGCTTCTAGGATTGACTAGGCCAAAACCGAAACAGAATAATTTACTTTCGACGTTTGACTGAAAAGTTAGGAGCTCCTGGGTTTGACTAAAAATACTTCAGTCAAAGGGCGAAATTGAAATGTATTTCGGGGATTGCCTGATGGCTTTGGCCAAACCTAGGATAAACCAGTCCTTCCGCGAAGAGACTATGTATCGGACTTTGACTATAACATGTATATATATATATATAAGAATTGCTCGTTTAAAGGTATAAGATATTCTAGCAAATAAATATTTTTGATTTGATTTGAAATGTTTATTTATGTAAATAGATATCATAAGCAGAGATCGGATAATCGGGCGCTAATAAACCTAATCAAATAAAATCATTTATTTTTTACAAATATGGGTAATTGGTCATGGAGTGTGAGTACCGTATATCTGCCGTGATTCTATAAAAGGCAACCTTCTGACAACACTGATTTTTGCTTGTTTTTTTTAACTTTAATTAATCTGCGTAAGAAATATAACATATATGATGGGGTTTTTTTTATAAAGGGGTGCCCGTTGTATCTTATTTAGTGTTACGGGATCAATTTTTACACATTAAAGTAAAAAAAATGGAAACTGCATTCGCGGTGTTTTCAAAAATCTGTGTTGTCAGAAGGTTGCCTTTTAAAGAATCACGGGAGATATACTTTAATATACATTTACTAAAAATCTTTTATTTTGATGACCTTTATTTATTTGCCTACACCGTCCCATTGCTGAACAAAGGCCTCTCCCAAATCCCTACAGACATCCTTTTCCAGGGCCAGCTCGATCCAACCCTTGGAATACGCGTTTAGATCGTCTCTTCTTTGGCCGGCCTCGGTTGCGCTATACTGCCTACGTCTAGTATTCCCATTTTGGAGCGCAGCGTGGTGTCTCGTAGACAAACACACTTTAATATCTCAATATTTAAAAATTACGCGTCACATTGTTTGTCCGGAATGGACTCCTAAACTACTTAATCGATTTTAATAAAATTTGGACAGCATGTGCAGTTTGATCCAAATTAAAAGATAGGATAGTTTCTATCTCAATTACTGATCTCAATATTTGCAAATTAAATGTTTTTTATAGGACAATGTGTGTATTGATTGGTTAGTTCTATGAATTCCTAATAGATGGCGTGGGTTTCAATTTCTAGATAATCTTCTTTATATGCTTAGATCTTTTAAACTACGCAAAGGATTTAACACAGTTTTCATCAAAAGACAGAGTGAATCAAGAGGAAGTTTTGTGAGTATAATACGCGGGCGAAGCCGCTGGAAAAAGCTAGTAATATATAAAAGTCGCGTGCAACGACGTTTGTTAACGGTAAACACCGAAACTTCTTAAGTGATTGTTATGAAACTTCGTAATTATTTGTAATTTAGTCCAACTTAAGAGATAGAATAGTTTTTATCTCAACTATCGTCCTTTATATTTGGAAAACAAATGTTTATTATATGAAAATAGTGCATTGGTTAGTTCTAGGAATTCCTGATAGATGGCGGTGTAAGTTTGACATCTGGGTTGCTTAGACATACAGTAGATGGCGTTGGGTTTCAATTTCTAGATAATTTCCCGCGTCTGTACTCTTAGCTCTTTAGAACTGCACAACGGATTTTAATGCGGTTTTCATCAATAGACAGAGTTATTCAAGAAGAAGGTTTTTAAGTATAATTCGGGCGGGCGAAACCGCTGGAAAAAGCTAGTAGTAATGTAAAATAATACGTACCTCGCCATGCATTTCCTTAGCCATCGTATAGACGCTGTGTTCACTGCTGTTGTACATGAGCGCGTTCGATAACATCAGGAGAACGTCCCGTTGGAACTGCGCCGTCGTTCTGAAAGCATATCATAACATCACGCCGTGTCTCCAAAGGGTTGGGCAGGTACCTATCCTGCCAGGGTAGCGAGATTTGTTCGAAAGAGATACCGTGAGCCTGGCACAGGCAACTGAAGGAACACGGGTGGGGTTTAGTCAATAAAAGTCTGACACGCCCTCCCGCTCCACACTCCGCGAGACGTCATTTGATGATTACCTAAACACAAAAAAAAAACTATCGGTTGAAGTGATGTTTGAAGTAATGTACCTTATAACGCCCGACTCGATATTTTTCCTGATGGTGGTGAGGTCCATGGGTCTCTTGACGACCTGACTGTAGCCCGGCGCTTCCTCATCACTGATCGGCCGCAGGAATAGGGACGCGTACTTGTGTGCGCATAATCTATGGAAAATATAACGACAATCATCACTCATGATCGAGCCTAAGATGTTCCCACGGTTGAAGTGTAACCGGGGAGCTATGGCGCGAGGACTTAGTAAAACATGCAATTTTTTTTTGCAAATTTCCCAATTTCATTACAGTTCGAGTTGACCTTACCCATGGAAACCATTTAAGCTCTGAGACATATGGTCCTACGACGCACCGTTTCCGAGTTAGGAGCTTCCTAATTTATTTATTTTTACAAAACGCTATTTCCAAAATGGTAGCTCGGATGGACATGCTTCACAGAACCTAAATGGTTTCTAGTGTCAAGGTTAACTCGAAAGTGCAATGAAAATTTCAAATTTCCGAAAAAAGAAACTAACAATTTTTTTTTTCTTTGCTGCTCATAGTGCCCCTAAGCGTACACTCCAACTCCTAAAACTCCGCCCCTAAGATGACCTACTGAGCGTTCCCACTTCTGGGACACAGGCCTCTTCTCTGTGAGAGGGAGTGGGCCATAATCCACCACGCGAGCCCAGTGCGGGTTGGTAGATGTCACATGTCTTCGAATTTTTGGTTCTAGGACATGCTGGTTTCGTCACGACTTTTTCCTTCACCGTTTTGAGAGCAGTGGTGATGAAATAATTTACAAAAATTAAAGCACTTGTCTGGGTTCGAATCTACGACCTACAACACGTCAGGCGCGCCTATCAGCACTGGACCACCGCTCTCTTAGTCTACCTGGATGCTACTGAATACCTAAGCTATACAGGATATTTATCAGACATTAAATCAGTAAACTGTGGACACCCTACATATTTCATCATATGATGTCGATAATAGTATTAGGTCAGTAACCGCGCGCCGGCGTAGGTACTTCGAACTTCTTAGAATTTTGACCGATCGAATAGCTGGTAGGTACTAGTAGCTACGCTCGGTCGTTCACCTCCGCCGCGCCGGCGCCGCGTGCAAGTTACCATAAAAACCAGTTTCAAAATATTATATATAAATATTGTATATATTATATTTCGTTAACGATAACTTATTTTTTTTGTACTAAGATATATCAATATAAAAATTGCATGGTTGTTATACAGGGTGATTGGAAGATGGGTGCAAAGCTTTAAGGTGAAGATATTATAGACAATTTAGAACCATTTAAGCCATGGTTGTCTTAGACGAAGTCTTACCAAATTTTTTTAACCAAATTTTTAAGATTTTTTTCGGAAATTCTCAAAATTTAATGTAAACTGCATAATTATGGCCAAATCGAATGATAAATGAATTATTTTTTTATTTATTTAAGTAAAGTAATGTGTAAGCAACCAAGCAAAACATGTTTTAGGCTTCTGTGTCATTAGACATTTTTTTTACAGATATTTAAAGCTCAGAAAAAATAAAAAATTTGTACAATACGTCTTTTAAACCTTATTTAAAAAAGAAACAGAAGGTGCTTTTTTTGTTCAAACCTTTTTGAAGACATGCTTGAGAATCGCTCTTTCTTTTGAGGTATCATTTATGCGGATATCTTACAAATTATTGACATTAGGACCTACAAACCAATTCGAGGGAGAAATTTTAAATTTTAGGCAGTCTAACAAAACACAAAACTATTGCTTAAAAGAATACTTTATGTGCTCGAAATGATAACATCGTTCAATTCTAAGAATTTTTGGCACATGCAGGAACCAATTGAGGGGAACCCATTGAGAGGATTCTCTAAACAATGGCCACCGAGCGCGGTGCGACGGCATTTCCAGGTAGAACGCCCAATGAATAGCAAAAAGCGATAAGAGTTGGTTTTTACAGCGAAATGGTCTTAGTTACTGAGGCAACAAAGTCGTTTTTCTTTAGTCAGGGTCAGTCGGTCTGTGATGAAGCCGTTACATCTTTTACTTATTAGTCAAACTACTGCCCTTGTGAGTGGACGTTGTCGTGTTGATTCACAATTTACCGTGTTCAGTTGTAGCCCTTTGCGTTCCTGCACGTGTTGTTTGCGTTAGTTTTGAACTTTTTTGTTTCACCGTGTCCAGTCGTAGCCTCGCGCTCCTGCACGTGTTGTGTTTTGACTTAATTGTGTTGAGTTGACATTTAGTGCGCTCCTACGCCGTTTTTCTTAATTGTTAAGTGAATATGGCTACTTTTTCCAATCAAGAATATGCGGATTTCGTATTTATGTACGGTAGAGCAGACGGCAATGGATCTTTGGCGCGACGGATGTATCAAGAGCGCTATCCGAATCGCAGGATACCGAATGTCCGAGTGTTTTACAACACGTTTCGTCGTCTTGCCCAAGATGGGTTTCACCGCGTGGAACCTGGAGTCAACCCGGGCAGACACGAAACTGCCGTCGACGAAAACATTTTAGCAGCATTTCAAGCGGATCCTACTACCAGTACTAGAGCAGTAGCTCGAAATTTAAACATTTCTCAATGGAAGGTGTGGCATACAATGCACCAAAATGATAAGTATCCGTTCCATGGCAGGAGCGTGCAAGGTCTAGTAGAGCAAGATCCTCAAAGAAGAATTCAGTTCTGCCGTTTCCTCCTCAACAGAGACATCGAAGATGCGTGGTTTCTGAAATCAATCTTGTGGACGGATGAAAGTAAATTTTCAAGGGAAGGTATTACAAACTTTCACAACATCCATGAATGGGCCGACGCAGACAACAATCCACATTTTAAGAAGCAGGTGTCATTTCAGATGAAATTCTCTGTGAATGTATGGGCTGGAATAATTGGCAGAACATTGATTGGGCCCCACTTTTTGCCTGATCCATTGAATGGCGAAACTTATTTGCAATTTCTGCAAATTGATTTACCACTGCTGGTAGAGGAATCAGGTGTCCCGATCTTCGAAAGAGACCGAACAGTCATCTTTCAGCAAGACGGCTGTCCAGCGCATTGGACTTTAAATGTAAGGGAACACCTCAACAATTGCTTTCCAGATAGCTGGATCGGCAGGGATGGACCCATCCCTTGGCCCGCTCGCTCCCCAGATCTGACCCCGTTGGACTTTTTCGTGTGGGGCCGGGCCAAGGAACTGGTGTATAACAACATAGAAATAAACACTAGAGAAGAATTGATACAAAGAATAAATTCAGCGTTTGAGACAATGAAGCAGGAGATGATGTTGAAAATAACGACTACAGAAGTTAGAAGACGGGGCCGTAATTGTATTAGGAATCACGGCCGTCATTTTGAACATAAAAAATAAATAATTTTAATTCAAATGTTGTTTTAATTAGACTGCCTAAAATAAAAAAATTCTCCCTCAAATTGGTTTGTAGGCCCTAATTTCAATAATTTGTAAGATATCCGCATAAATGATACCTCAAAAGAAAGAGCGATTATCAAGCATTCAAAAAGGTTTGAACAAAACCACCCTCCGTTTTTTTTTTTAATAAGTTTTAAAAGACGTATTGTACAATTTTTTTATTTTTTCTGAGCTTTAAATGTCTGTAAAAAAAAATGTCTAATGACACAGAAGCTTAAATCATGTTTTGCTTGATTGCTTACACATTACTTTAATTAAATAAATAAAAAATGAATTCATTCAATTTGGCCATAATTATGCAGTTTACATTAAATTTTGAGAATTTCCGAAAAAAAACTTAAAATTTTGGTTAAAAATATTTGGTAAGACTTCGTCTAAGACAACCATGGCTTAAATGGTTCTAAATTGTCTGTACTATCTTCGCCTTAAAGCTTTGCACCCATCTTCCAATCACCCTGTATATATAACTCGTTTAATGTGTGCAAGAAGGTTTTCTGTCTTTTGATGTCCCGGTAAAAAAAAAAAGCATTTTTTTTTACAACAGCTCAGTATCTTACCTGCTATAGACCAGCATGACAGATTTCTTCCACAGGCGATGTTGCCGCTCCGCGTCGTTACCACTCGGAGACTCCGGCGCACTCGCCTCCGCCGCGCTCTCCGAGCCCGAACATGCTGGGACACGTGTGGAGTTAGAAAGGGAGGGACAACGAAATGTGCTCACCGATTAGAAAGAGGAGATTTTCTTTATTTGTGGCGTTCCGCTCATAAAGGTACTAGATGTCAGCATTTAGTTTCCGAGTTATTTACGTTTTTGTAAAATCGGGTGAAAATATGGCATTTTGTGATTTATACTGATTATTGTTCTACAAAAAATTTGTTACAATTAACATCTACAGACAACATTACTAAGCACATTTTTTTTTTAAAGGAAATGTTTATTAAAAACGTACCAGATGTGGGTAGGTCTTATAAAATGTCGATATTTTCATAATTATTATTTTGAGTTTTTTTAATTTTAATACTATTTGTATATTGGGAGTACAGTATAGGTTATGTTTAGTGATACGTTGATGCATATGTGTTGGGATCTATGTGGAAAAACGAGTAGAACATTTTTTTTTTGTAACCTTAACTTTCAAACTCCATTTTCTCGAAACTTGTTTTTTCAGAATTTCAACTTTGGATGTCTATCACAAAAAAGTATTAGGATTTTTTTTTTTTGTAATCAGCATAATAAATGGACTCTTCTAGATTCTACATCCAGCCTTAACTCAATACCTCCCTACTGGTACCTTTATGCGCGGAACGTCACATTTATTTATATGCTAACATGTTTAAAACTCATTAGTAGGCATGCATTTAAATTTAATGACAGTATATAACACACACCCTGCAAGGGCATTGCAAATTTCACTTACTTATCAAAGTGTAAATTATGGAATTAAATGAAATGATTACATTATTGAATTAAATAAAATGATTGCACTTAGAATGAAATTAAATGAGTACATTATTGAATGAAATTAAATTAAATTATATTTATTACCTTGCAAGTTAATTTATAGGTTACATCTATTGAATATCGATTTCACGACAGTTATTTTTATTAAAATCACGGAGTGTCGGTGGAAAATCGTGAAAAAATAAAACAGTCAGTTTGAAAACCTCCTTTTTAAAAGACAGTTCATCAAAAGCCTATATAAGTCTACTGCTAGACATGGCCTCTCTAATATCACGCCATTCAGCTCGATTTTCGGCAACTCTCATCCAGCTGCTACCAGCCACTCTGCGAACATCGTCGCTCCACCTAGCCTGAGGGCGTTCTACCTTACGATTGACGATTCTGAATTTGACTGGCCTGTTAGTCTAGTGGTTAGTGACCCTGACTGCTAAGACTGAGGTCGTGGGTTCGATTCCCACCCAGGACATATTAGAGCTGTCTTTGTTAATACAATGTCAACGTAACATCATAGAATATAGTGATGGTATTATGCATGGAATAGGGTCTCGCATAATGAATAATAGAACTTACTTTGTAAACGCATATTTTGTCTTTGGGTCTCCGATGATGACCTAGCTGTCAATTTGCTTTTTCTATGAACTGCGAGTATGTGCTCGTCTAAGTTCAGATATTACATCTGTTTAAATCTCAATAGTGTTTGCATTTCCGCCCATAATCTATCAGGACAAATGTTTGTGTGATGAGCACGATCACTTGTTCTGTGTCTGGGTGTAATTTATCTATAATATGTATGTATTTAGAAATATATAAGTATGTTTATCGGTTGTCTGGTTGTCATAGTACAGGCTGTGCCTAGTTTGGGATCAGATAATTTTGTGTTGGTTGTCCTAAGATATTATTATTATTCGAGGTATCCTCATATCAAACGGAAAGGAAGACAGTTAAAAACCACATAAAACTTACTTCTTGAATCAGATTTCTTCTTCCGCGAATAGTCTCGTCTCTTCTTGCCATCTTTTTCTTCTTCTCGACTTAACTGTAAAAGATACAACATATTTTAAAACCATTTTTTGCATTTTACCACCGTACTGAGATCGCCAATCCGCCAAACGCAGCAATTATAGCAAACCCCCCAAAAATCAAAGTGACGGTTTTTCGGGGAGGCCTATGTCCAGCAGTGGACATCTTTCGGCTGAGGTGACGATGATAAAGGATTGTTCGGTGGTTTCTGCCTGCCCCCCCCCCCCATCCCCCCTGAGAAGAATCGCTACTCACCTCCATAGGAGTATCATCGTCAGTCTCGGTATGTGTATCTTCTACGTCCGTCTTCTCTCTCTCTTCTTTTACTTCTGCTTCTTGAGTTATCTCTCGAGTCTCTTCTCGTATCATCTCTTTTAGTGGGATGGAGTCCTGTACGAGAAAAATTACGTTTAAATTAATAACAATAATATCTTAGGACAACCAACACACCGTTATCTGATCCCAAACTAGGCAGAGCCTGTACTATGGTAACCAGACAACTGATAAATATACTTATATATTTCTAAATACATACATATTATACATAAATTACACCCAGACACAGAACAAATGATTCTGCTCATCACACAAAGATTTTTCCTGGGTGGGAATCGAACCCATGACCTCAGACAACTGTTGCAATAATATTTGTTCATTCTGAACTCTCTGTCCACACCCAGGAACATCGTAGACTCAGGCTTAATGTGCATGACGCCTGAACCGCACCGGCTCCAGACCGCATTATTGTGTATCTATACTTAATATTATATATAAAGCTGAAGAGTTTATTTTTTGTTTGAAAGCGATAATCTCAGGAACTGCTGGTCCGAATTGTAAAAATATTTTTGTGTTGGGTAGCCTATTTACTGAGGAAGGCTTTATATAGGCTATATAACATAATGCTACGATCAAAAGGAGCGGAGCAGCAACGAAAAATGGACGAAAACTGACAGGCAATTCGATGCGACGGGAAGAGAAAGGGGAGCAGAAATTTGGCGCGGACAAAATCGCGGGCAGAAGCTAATAAAAAATAATTTCGGACAACGATCACAGTTCACTAAAGCATTGCCAACGATACTGTAAAGACTTGAGATTATTCTAAAAAATAATATTTTATATTTTTTTTAAGTACGCAAAATTCGCCTTTGTATGCTCTGAAACCTTAAACAGCAAATACTGGGTGTAAGGGACAGCCCTCCACAAATTGATGGGGTGGATTCAGTATATCATACTAAGATGACCAGTACAAGAAATTATTTCAGGACCGTTATGGGAATCCAATAAACCTGATTTGTTTTATTTCCTCACACGCAATGTATCTCGGATCAATTCGGAAAGCCGCCTTTGTGCAATCGCCGACGACGAGTTCGATGAACTCTGTAGTTAGACGGGAAGTGAACAGCTGATTTTACGCGTCGTTAGTTAGAGTATTTCAACATCCATTACTGCTTTTTTGATTTTAGCCGTATTGTTTACATAAATGGAGTGCTGCTTTCAGAGAATGTAATTTTACATTGAAATAAAACTGAAAAGCTGAAAAAACATTAAAAAAATCTTGAGAAAAATTCCGGTGGAATATGAGTCAAAATAAGGAGCTGAATGCACTCTGTCAGTTTGTGGAGGGCTGTCCCTTACACTCGGTATACAAAATTGTCTCTTACATGTATGAAATAATTTCTGTCTGCGTTAATAAACTACAAGCTTTTTCCAGCGGTGTCGCCCGCGTATTATACATACAAACTTCCCGCGTCTGTACGTGTAGATCTTTTAAACTACGCAACGTATTTTAATGCGGTTTTCATCAATAGACAGAGTGATTAAAGAAGAAAGTTTAGATGTATAATACGCGGGCGATGCTGGCAAAAGATTGTCCTTATTATAAACTAGCTTCTGCCCGCGACTTCGCGTTAAATTTCTTGTTCCCTCAACCCTTCCCGTCGCGTCGAATCGCCTACCCGTGCGAATTTCCCCGTTTTTGCAACATTTTTCATTACTGCTACGCTCCTTTTCATTGTAGCGTGATTTTATATAGCCTATAGCCTTCCTCAATAAATAGGCTACCCAACACAAAAAGATTTTTTCAATTCGGAGCAGTAGTTCTTGAGATTAGCGCGTTCAATCAAACAAACAAACTCTTCAGCTTTATAATATTAGTATAGATAGAATCTCTGTACAAAATTTTAGCTTTCTAGGTCCAAGGGTTTGGCCTGATATAAGTCTATCAGGTAGTGTGTCAGTACTTTGATAAATGATTATTGACTTTATTTTTGCAAGAAGCTTCGTACAAACACTTTTACACGTCAATCATATTTTTTTTTAAACTAGATGAGGTCGGCGTTTCCTATCTGACTACTCTGAGAAGAAATGCCGAAACAAACTCAGAGGTCACAGTCTCATTTAAAGTCCAGACATAATCTTGGTCAGATCATGTGAAGAGCATGTGGATTGGTGTCTGAAGTGGTCTTTTAAGGAAAGAACCACACAGATTGAGTGGATCTGTCCAATCAGTGCACGCATTTGTCAGTAATCATGCAGCTCCACTCAGAACTTAAGGAGGTTAATGATTCGACGAACAATACCAAAGAAAGGACATTTGCGTAGGTCGCACAAATTACTCAAACTGCCAGACCATGATAAAAATTAAATGAGAAGAAAAGGAAACCAAAAAAAAACACCCACAGTGTGTTAGTGAGTGAGTCAAGACTTTTCCTTATGTAATTATTACTATTGTTACGTAGGTCGTAAAGTCTAGAAACGTCAAGCTAATTCCATCTAAGGATGGGGCAGTGCTCCAAACTACTAGAAACGACACGCTAACGCCATCTGTTATCAAGTAGCAAGTACTACACGAAATTGTACGTAGTCGCTACCGCCATCTATTGTCGAATAGTGGGATTACAGTAAAAAGTTGTTTAATGGAAGTTACTAGAAGCTTCTACGCTACATGTGAACTGTGGCACAGTGTCGAATGTTCTGCTCAGGATATAAATAGCGGATTGTCGGGCTGACGAGCAGTTCGATTAAGGAAGCGATCGAATACGAGTCAAGCGATACAGTTCAAGCGAAGCAAGAGATTCTGTTTGACGTTTTGATTATTGTGATTGTTTAATTAAACAGTTTTTTTTTTGTGTGTTTCGGTAATATTGGATTCAATTAATTCATCCCGAACCCCAGCTCGTAACACTATTCTTCCTATCCCTGGGGACCAAAGAGAGCATATCAAACATTACCTCAGATTCTTCCTCCTCCTTCTGAACTTCCTCTACAATCTTCTGTTCTTCCACTCTGGGCGGTTCCGGATCTTTCTCCATCATCTCAAGTTCCTGCTCTATGGAGTCTGTGTGAACGGGCTCTGGTAGCGTCGGCACTTCCTTTTCCGGTTCTGGTTGTGGTTGTGGTTCTGGTAGAAGAGAAAATGGGGATTAAGGGGGGATGCGAAAAGTAAACCACCACGACAACTTGTATATTTATCAGTTGTCTGGTTGCCATAGTACAGGCTCTGCCTAGTATGGGATCAGGAAACGATGTGTTGGTTGTCCCAAGATATTATTAGATATTATTATAAATAATTTCGGGACATACGTTACAATGTAATTATGGTAATTTGGTGAGATAGGCGCTACTTATATGCCTATATACAATTTGCCTATAGGTACTTTAAAAGTGTAGACCAACATCGCTTAAATCGGGGCCATCACCATTGCTCTTCTGGCTTCTCCACCCGGTTTACTAACTTACCTTCAACCACAGGCTCCGGTTCTGCTTCCGGTTCCGGTTCCTTTACGGGCGGTTCCGGCGGCAAAGGTATCGATTCCGGTGGTATTTCCACCACCGGCTCCGTATGTACAACCTCTTCAGTGTCCTGTGGCTCTTCTGCCGGCGGGACTTCTTTAACTTCTTCTTCTTGAATTGGCTCTACTTGAATTACGCTGTAGAATTAAAAAAATAGTTTGAAAAAATAACTATAATTTATTTTCTCTTATTAGGGTGTTTTGAATTTTGTGACGTATGTCAGCGTAGTAATCGTACTTTTGTGACGTATGTCAGCGTAGTTTTCGAAGAAAGTTTTTTTTGCTATCCTGGTAACTCCGGCAAGGATAGTGGCACTTTATACAATTACTAGCTTCTGCCCGCGACTTCGTCCGCGGCAAATTTTTGCTCCCCTGACCCTTCCCGTCGCATCGAATTGCCTGCCAGTTATCGTCCATTTTTCGTTGCTGCTCCACTTCTTTTGATTGTAGCGTGATGTTATAAAGCCTATAGCCTTCCTCGATAATTAGGCTACCCAAAAAAAAATTTTCGAACTTTCGAACCAGTGGTTACTGAGATTACCGCGTTCAAACAAACAAACTCTTCAGCTTAGCTTTTTAGCTTATAATATTAGTATAGATTGAAAGAAACTCCATCCCGATAAATCTTTAGAGTTTCTACTTCTTTAAGTATATGAGCAGTCATACCGAGTTATTTTTCGGACAACGAGTACGACCAAAATGGCCGGATTTAGCAGAGTATTAAACGAGAATTCGGCGTATCTCTAATTTCTACTCACTTCTCTTCTTCAACGACTTCTGGAGTTTCTTCCTCTACAATTTCTTCTTCTATTGCCTCTGGTTCCGTCGGTGTCTCTGGTTCTTTGATTTCTTCTTTTATCTATGAAAAAGACGGAGTTTACAGATTTAAATAACATCAAATAGCATCTACGCCTGATTTGCACAAAGGAGTTCGTCGATTCCTGTTACATATAATTCGATTGTTTGACTTCATACAGGGTGAACAGGACCCCTAGCCGCCGCAGTAGGAGACGCCCCGGGCGTCGGGAGTCCATCGCAGATTTCCGACTACCATAGGCGCGGGCTTTCGGGCGGCGAGCTATCCATTGCTCGCTTGCTTACTTGCCGGTAATGACCAGGCCCGGGTCGTCGACGCGTTGAGTTCCACGCGCGGCTCAAAGAGATTTCAGCAGTATTGGGCGCAACTGCAGCGCTCCCCCCCCCCCCCCCCAGAGCAAAAATTTACGTCAGTTACCAAAAAAGTCGGTAAAATTATATGGCAAAGCGATTTTTTTTATTTTTAATAATCTCCTAAGAATTTCAACGCACGGGGTTCAGTATCATATACGGAATCCACAGTAACGGGTTGTGCGTCGGTGTCCCTTACAACCCTATACACCGTAAAAATTTTGTCGTCAAGGTTGTCCACTCAATGTATCCGACATAATATACCTCTAGGAGTGATTAAAAATTGTTACCATTGATTAAAATAATAGGTACTAAGAAAAATAAATAATGCATTAGAATTATGAAACATTCTGTTATTAATGTTTACGTATCATAGTGTAGAGAACATACCTACCCAGCGCTAGAGTCGACTAGATCATTACATCTCAATTTTCCATGAGGCAAAATATTAATCTCTCGACTACGTCATGCGTCATCATCTATATATATAAAAATGAATCCCTATTTCCCTTGGTCACGCCATCACGCGTGAACGGCTGGACCGATTTCACTTTTTTTGGTTGTGTTTGTTATTGTCAGGAGAAGCTTCTTATGAAGGAAAAAAATTAAAAGAATTGCGCGGAAAATCAGAAAAATTTAAGAACCCTTGTTTAAGAATACTTAACAAGCGCTTGTGTCGGAATAGCAACAAAACTATAGATATACGCGCAAGAAAAAAAAAACCAAGAATATTGTATATCATAAAGCATTAGAATAATAAACACACTTTTTTTATTAATTATACCAATACGAATTAAATAGTTATCGTTAAGACAGGAGAATGTCTGTCGGGTCAGCTAGTACTAAATAATATTGATTTTTTTTAGTTATTCAATTTTTTTTTGTTATGGATGTGTATTAGTCTTTGGATACATGAAGTGGGCTGCCGTTGTAAGACGATTAATATGTCACGGTGTATACAACTGTATACACTAGCAAATGGTACATACCTTCTGAACTTCCGGATGTATAATCTTAATTTCTGTAGTGGGGAACTTGACTTCCGGGAACGCAATCTTGATCTCCAATTCTGGTGTGGTCTCTTTCGTTATTCTCGCCGCTTGTACGGGCGGATGCTCCGGTTCCTGGTATTATAAAACAGGTTTTGTTCATGTAATTTAGATGTTACTGGTATCCATATTGAACCATTACCACATACATCTCTATATTGTTCCCACTGCTGAGAAACACGCCTCGTCTCTGTGAGAGTGGTCTCCACGCGGGTCCAGTACGGGTTGGTAGATGTCACATGTCTTCGAATTTTTGGTTCTAAGACATGCCGGTTCCCTCACGATGTTTTCCTTCACCGTTTTGAGAGCAGTGGAGATGAAATTATTTACACAAAGTAAGAGCCTGTCTGGGTTTGAACCTTTGACCAACGACTCGTAAGTCTAGGCTGATACCACGAAGCCACTACTGCTCTTAATTGAATCATGATAAAATTAAAAAAGATGTGATTATAAATACCTACTAATATTTTAATGCGAACGTTTGTATATCCGGAATTTTGTTTCTCAATCACGCCAAAACGGCTGAACGGATTTCGATGAAATTTGACACTCAAATCGTTTTTAACCTGAATTAACCATTTTTATCCCGGTAGTACGTTCCCAGTAGATAATTTTCGACCTTCATGCGGGCGGTTTTCGATTTCATTCGTTTTCTACAATACTACCCAACATGTGGGTAGTATTGCCTGCTTATATCATTTGGCCCTGTATTAAGTAAAGTGAGTGAGTGAGCGCGCGTGCGTGTGTGTGTGTGCGTGCGTGCGTGCATGTGCGTGTGTGTGTGTGTGTGTGTGTGTGTGTGTGTGTGTTTGTGTGTGTGTAAGTGTTTTATTAAGTATTGTTTTTTGTATAGTTTCTGTGCATAATATAACATCACGCCTTGTTTCCCCGAAGGGTTGGGTAGAGGTGTACCTACAGTACACCCACATTTCGCCTGTTATGTTTAAGCCCCATGTAATAGGGGGCGAGCCTATTGCCATCAACTGGGCACAAATCCATACTCCGGGCTGCTACTGAGAAATTCCAGATGGAAAACCCAATATCACTTTGCCCGACCTGGGAATCGAACCCAGGACCTCATGCTCAGCGGTAGCGCTTACTACCACTAGACCAACGAGGCTACTTTTTCTTTCTTTGTTTTCTTTTCTTTATCAGGGGATCAAAACAGATAAAAAGGAAAAGACATTAGCAATTAAATAGTATTTACCGTATCTATATCTTCTTGTAAAACTTCTTCTTCAATTGGCTCTGTAGTTATTTGTTCGGGTTCCACCTAAAACAATTAAAAAATATTTAATTTTTAATTGGCCGAAGATTCGATCTTCTACATACATACATACATACATAAACTCACGCCATTTCCCATGGGGGGTAGGCAAGAAACTACAGAACGCCACCAGCACGCGTAGCATGATCACCATAGAAAGAACTTTGTCTATTCTTGTTAGAACAGAGATAGAACTGTCATGCAACGCCAGCATAAAACGGTACAAATCTTTCTACAATCTTTAATTCTGTCTTTAATCTTTCTACAATCTGTAATTTTGTCTATTCTTCCGTCGACAAAACCCATTTCTACGGTGGTCATGCTACGCATGCTGCTGCGATCCTTACATAATCCTAATGCCTCGTTTACGTTCATACATCTTCATTGATGTTCTACTCCAATTTTTTTTTGGCTTCTGAGGTAATGACTGTCCACAATTATTCAAAACAGCAGAGGAAATAAATTCTCGAAGTCGGCGTGACCAATATAGACTTGCACTAGACGAGCTCCCTAGTTTAGTAAAATATAATAAAAGCTGCCTGGCTATGTGTGTACGTGTATACAATAAATTACCAAATGTATTAAAAATATTAAATTGCAGGTTATTCAAAATTAAATTATATGAATGGCTGAATGAAAATAATTTCTATAATATTAAGGATTATTTTGGACATAAGTGTATTTAAATTCATATTTTATTATTCAACTAAATTTGCATGCTTTAATTGTAAGCTAAACACGTATGATCTCATTTTTATAACAACACCTATGTATACCATGTTTTAAGCAAATAAATGATCTTATCTAAATATCCAAAAATTACAGCCGGGACCAACGGTTTAACGTGCTTTCCGAAGCACGGAGGCGTCTTGGCACGTCATATATCTTCTAGTCTACTTTAAGTTTGGTTGAAAATGGAAGCCAGTTTAACTTGACCTTTCAAAACCCGAGACTCTGAACGTGAAAAGCTGTCAAAAACTTAGGCGTTTTTTTAGGTTCTGACAGCTCCCTGGAAAGACTGTGGTGAGAGATTTTCGGTCAACTCTCAAAATGATCATAGAGTCATCAACAACATCAGCCTATATTCTTCCCACTGCTGGGACACAAGCCTCCTCTCAGTGAGAGGGAGTGGGCCGTAATCTACCACGCGAGCCCAGTGCAGGTTGGTAGATGTCACATATCTTCGAATTTTTGGTTCTAAGACATGCCGGTTTCCTCACGATGTTTTCCTTCACCGTTTTGAGAGCAGTGGCGATGAAATTATTTACACAAAGTAAAGAGTATTTAATATTCATAGCTAACTTAGCATTAGATAACTAACTTCACGGCCGTGCCCTACATATAAAATACATGTTAATATCAGTCTTATTCCTATAACAAAAAGGCAAAAATTTGAATGCGGCAGTGTTGGCTACCTGGGCAGCCAGCGGTTACCAAAGGGATTAACCCTTTATAAGGTAGAGACAGTATACATGCCACCAATAAAATTATTTGTTTTATTCAACTGTATTGTTGAAAATAGATTATACATTTCTGCAAATATCCCATTGAATGCCCAATTTGAAAAAATACTTCAAAATGTCATTATTCACATACTTAGAATTTATTAAGATTTTTTTATTTAAGAATTACTATACCATGTCGAGTTTTCTCTGCCTTATAAAGGGTTAAACTTGTAACTCTCTCAGGAGTCAAAGGCTCTCGAAACGTTACAACATACCTTTTTTTTTTGATGGTGGTAAATCATCAAATGACATCTCCCGCTCTGGGCGGAGCGGGAGGGCGTGTCAGATTTTTACTGACTAAAACCCACCCGTGTTCCTTCAGTTGCCTGTGCCAGGGCCACGGTAACTCTTTCGAACAAATCTCGCGACCCTGACAGAGTTCAAACATACCTTAATGACTTGTTCGTCAACTATGACTGCAGTATCCTCGGGAACGGGAGTTGGTGTCTCGTCAACGTCCTCTTTACTCGTCGACGGACCCGCTGGCTTCTCTGATGTTCTAGAAATAAATCATTAAAATTCAAAATCGTTTTAACCGACTTCAAAAAAGGAGGAGGTTATCAATTCGACTGTATTTTTTTAACATTATTATTATTTTTAATAATTTTTTGTTACCTCATAACTTTTAACCGGGTGGACCGTTTTTGATGATTCTTTTTTTATTTGAAAGCTGGTGCTTCCCGAATGGTCCATTTTGGTTCCATTCGGACAATGGGGTCCATGTGAAAACCATATAAGTCTTAAATTTGCATTAAGTTTTTGCGCGACAAATGAACGAATAACCCGATTAGATTAGTGCGGAGTATCTACCATAACTAAAAAGTTAAAAATAATTTTACAAAAAAAAAAAACAACCAACTTCCTTAAAAAGTTTTTTTTTTCTAGTGAAGGCTCATAAAGGGTTAGTTATATAGTCCTTAAAAAACTAAGTATTAGAACATGGTACGGTTGTTATGTGTGTTCTCATGTATATGCAAATAATCTCAAGATGAATATGTTCCCGACGAAACCCGATTTTACGATGAACTAGTTTCACCTAGACCAACCCAGTTCTCCTTTCTCATCAACATAATGACTACATGTTTATGTGTAACAGTTTACAACGGTTAAAGTTTCATATTGGAATGATACCGTGACACTACATCGCTACTTTTTAGGGTTCTGTACCCAAAGGGCAAAAAGGGACCCTATTACTAAGACTCCGCTGTCCGTCCGTCCGTCTGTTACCAGGCTGTATCTCATGAACCGTGATAGTTAAACAGTTGAAATTTCCACAGATTATGTATTTCTGTTGTACTAAAAAACAGAATACTATAAATATTTAAGGGTACGTTTGTTGTTTGGGAGCCCCCATACAACAAACGTCATGTTATTAGCCGTTTTTATAGATAATGGTACGGAACCCTTCGTGCGCGATCCAACACGCACTTGGCCGGTTTTTTTTACTGTAGTAGGCTGTACTTTTCAGGTATCGGTGCCACTTTCAAACTTCCTCTTATGTACTCATTTCTTATTCTATCCATTCGTGTAACACCACACATCCCTCTTAACATTCTTATCTCAGCTGCATGTAATTGCCTTTCATTCATCCCTTTTGTGGCCCAACTGTATTCTGACCTATACAAGACAGCAGGTCTGACCATGGTTTTATATATCTACTAGCTTTTGCCAGCGGCTTCGCCCGCGTGGTAGTCGGAAAATATCCCGCGGGAACGTACTACCGGGATAAAAAGTAGCCTATGTGTTAATCCAGGTTATAAACTAACTATGTTCCAAATTTCATCCAAATCCGTTCAGTAGTTTTTGCGTGAAAGAGTAACAAACATCCACACATCCATACATACAAACTTTCGCATTTGGTAAAATTGGTTTAAATGTATTTATCCCGAACCCCAGCTGGTAACAATGTCAATGTCTCTAAATTCATAGACATCCCTTGATTTGTTTTAGTCTATGTCTAAACATGAGATCTTTTCACTAACCTGTTGACTTGTTTATGCATGGCCGAGACGGGCGGTATGTGTATATCGACGTCTCTGAACGCATAGACATCCTCCGCCTTGATCTCTATGTCATCTAAGTCTAGAGATGGCGCCTGTGTCGATGGTTGTTCAGACGTTGATAAAACCGGCGGTGTGTTGGCTGCAAAAGAAATACGTTAATTTAAAAAAAAAAAACAATGGTTGTTGTTTGTAATGGTAATTTTTTCAATTTTGATTATTTTCTCTTCAAACTGCCTATTTTTACACAGCACTAGTTTTTCTCGAAATTTGTAATTTTATCTTCACCAGCTCGTTGCCAGAGGTATATAAACCTTCCACCTAAATTACTCTGTCTATTGATGAAAACCGCATTAAAATCCAATTTCCGCGGAAGCGACTTATTTTTATATATAAGGTGTATCTATTCATACACGAAATATTTTAAGAGGTACCTGTAGGTGGTAAAGAAGCTATAGAAGCAAAACGAAAGTTTTTATCTAAGCGTTTTTAAATATTCGTAATTATTATAATTTTAAAACTGCTTGAGACGTTTTGCATAAAACCTTTACTCCAAATTCTATGAATGGCCCGCCTGACGCTGCGAGGGCGGCGACCGGACGGCACGAGCATGGCCGCGGTGTCTCGGGCCGTAAAAAATAAGAAGGAGCCAGTATTTCTCATGTGCGTCAAATAATTTATAAATATTAAATTTTGAAAAAAAAATACATACAGAATTTTTTTTTTCGTTGCTATAGCTTCTTTACCAGCTACAGGTGTACCTCTTCAAATATTTCGTGTATGAATAGATACACCTTATATATACATACATCCACACTAATCCACACTAATATCCACACTAATCCATACTAATATTATAAATGCAAAAGTAACTCTGTCTGTCTGTCGGTCTGTCTGTCTGTCTGTCTGTCTCGCTTTCCTGCTAAAACCACTGAACCGATTTAAATGAAATTTGGTACACAGATAGTTTAGAGCCTGAGAAAGGACATAGGCTAATTTTCATCCCGGTAGTATGTTCCCGCGGGATAATTTCCGACCTCCACGCGGGCGAAGCCGCTGGCAAAAGCTAGTAATTTATAAATATTAAACTTTGAAAAAAATACATTCTGAATTTATTTTTTTTCGTTGCTATAGCTTCTTTAGCAGCTACAGGTGTACCTCTTCAAATATTTCGTGTATGAATAGATACACCTTATATATACATACATATATTATATATTTAAACTTCTCGCACACAAAAAACTTACAAAGGCGGGCCTTAAGCATTCTTTACCAGTCCACCAAGGGTGGTGAAGAGATTAAATGGCAGGTGCTTTGGTTGAGAGGAACAGTGATTGAAATACTATTAAAACTACAATAATCAAATTGTATATTATATTTGTAAAGACGACAATGTTTATAGGAACATCAACGCGCAACTGTTACTAAATAGGAATTGGTTATACATGGTTCTTTCCTCAAAAAACCATTTCAGTCACCAATCCACATGGTCTTCACATGATGTGAACAAGATTATGTCTGGACTTTAAAAGAGACTGTGACCTCTGAGTTTGTTTCGGGCTTTCTTCACAGAGTAGTCAGATAGAAAACGCCGTTGGACCACTTTGTATAATAACAAATGAAATAGAACCTTACGTTACGTTGAAATAAAGCAGTATTTACCTTTAAGCTGTTGCTCAATCTGTACCAGCTGGCTCTTTATATGCTCTATGGCGGCATGCTTACTCTCATGCTGACTCGTACCGGAAGCCGATTTCTCTAGGAGCATAGACAGAGTCGGGGCTGTTACTGATGGTGACACTGTTTCTGTAAAAAAAGACATATCCACACTAATCCACACAAATATTATAAATGCAAAAGTAACTCTGTCTGTCTGTCTCGCTTTCCTGCTAAAACTACTGAACCGATTTAAATGAAATTTGGTACACAGATAGTTTAGAGCCTGAGAAAGAACATAGGCTAATTTTTATCCCGGTAGTACGTTCCCGCGGGATAATTTCCGACCTCCACGCGGGCGAAGCCGCTGGCAAAAGCTAGTTTTAAATATATGGAAACCATAGTCTATTGTTGTATCGTTCCGTGTGATGCCGGACGTAAAGAAAGCCGGCCCTATTCTAGTAACTAATAAAGTTCAAATTCGCAAAACATATATTCGTTTTCGTACGAAACTGACAGATGTCAAGATTGCTCGAGACGGTCAAACTGTAGATTCCTGATGGTCTACTTACCAACACAGTTAGCGGGGTGGGATATATGCTGCGGGGTGGTGACCACGGGAGAAGACTTGAGGAGTGACGTCAGCAGCGGGGAAGCGGGGGGCGCCGGCGTCGTCACTGGAACAACACATGACATTATACAGAATGTAATTTTCAAGTGTGCGTGGATGTTCTTATGCGAACGATACGAACGAAAAATAGGCAAAAAATCTCGAGGACGAATTTGATTAAAATGAAAAATGTGTTTAGTGTGCTAAATATATTTAAAGCATCATTATATCTTGATACTAGCTTCTGCCCGCGACTTCGTCCGCGTTAAATTTCTTGTTCCCCCGACTCTTCCCGTCGCGTCGAATCGCCTACCCGTGCGATTTTCCCCGTTTTTGCAACATTTTTCATTACTGCTTCGCTCCTCTTGGTTGTAACGAAATGTTATATAGCCTATAACCTTCCTCGATAAATAGGCTACCCAACACAAAAATAATTTTTCAATTCGGACCCGTAGTTCCTGAGATTAGCGCGTTCAATCAAACAAACAAACTCTTCAGCTTTATAATATTAGTATAGATTATTCACAGAAACATAATGATGTTTTAAATTCGGTAAAAATGTAGTATTGTAATAACGTATCCCGCGAAATTTTGTTTTTTGGCCACTCCAGTTTAGTTTCATACAATTCATTCGCTATGCCGCCATACATAAGGCAAGTGAACCTTCCGCGGTGGCTACCGGCATCCCATATGAAACTAGAGTGACCTCTCCAGAAGGGCTGCTGGAAATGATCGTGTTAAGCCGAAAGCGCCAAGGTAGATCAAAGTCCAAATTTCCTTGTGGTTTTATGTGTTTCTAATAGTTATAATTCTGAAAAGTAACGGGCCCGTATAATTTACTAGCTTCTGCCCTCGACTTCGGCCGCGTCAAATTTTTGCTCCCATGACCCCTCCCGTCGTATCGAATTGTCTGCCAGTTTTCGTCAATTTTTCTTTGCTGCTCCACTCCTTTTGATTGTAGCGTGATGTTATATAGCCTATAGCCTTCTTCAACAAATAGGCTACCCAACATAAAAAGATTTTTTTCAATTTGGACCTGTAGTTCCTGAGATTACTGCGTCAAAATAAACAAACAAACAAACTCTTCAGCTTTATAAAATTAGTATAGAGATGACCAAACAACCTGATACTATTCTAAGCTTTCTACTACTATTATAAATTTTCCATTTTTGAATTTCGCGGAATACTTTAGCGCATGCTCGTTAAGTACTAAGGATTTTTCTTCAGTAGGGTCAGGTGCGTAGTACTCGCATCCGGCGTGTGTGTATGACCAGATGTATGAACGTAAACGAGGCAAAATGATTGTTAGAATCATAGCACGGGGCGTTCTGTAGTTTCTGCCTACCTCCATTGGGAAGAAAGCGCGAGTTTATGTGAGACTAAGTATATTTTTAAATGAAAAAGTTTGAATGTTACAAAATTCAAAAAGAACTAAATCTGATATTAATTGAAAAATGTTATTATACGACTGATGAATTCCTAAATGATAAATTAATGTAGACTTATTTATTTATTTGACTGGAGAAAACATTTTTAATTGAATATTGTGACTAATTGTAATTTATTACAATATATTTTTTTATTCATTGACAGTAGAAATTATTCCATATTGTGACATTTATAATTTTTTTTTATGTAAGTATTTATCATCATTCTATTAATTTTGACATGCCTACCAAATAATTTATTTTAAATCTCGCATGAATATTTTTTTTTTCGCATGCAACCATATAAGTACACCTCTTGGCATAACATAGCGACCTATGAATTTTAATTTAAGAACTGTATTTACTACCTATGTTACACAAATAAAAAATGATTATGATTATTATGAAGTATAATAACATGCACACCATTACCAGGAGCCGGCTGTTGCTGACTAGGGCTATTCAACATCGGTTTCCAAGCCCTATCGGCTCTAGCTCGTCTTTCGTCTCTTTCTTTCAGCCAGGCGGCCCGCCGCGCTGCCTCTCGCTCCCTCGCGCGGTTTCTCGCTTCAATAGCGGTCCATACTTCGCGAATACGATCATCTGACGTTGCTGGATTCCGTGCTTCTGTTATTTCGCTCTATTTAAGAAAAAAAAAAATAGTTTAAAAACTAAGAAACACGCTTCCATAGAAAACCGAACTAAAAAACAGAAAATAATTGGAAAAAAAAAGCGTAGGAGATTTTTATTTTTTATTTCGGCTAGCTACAAAATAATGTTTTTTGTTGCTATCGTGGTAACCCTAGCAAGGAAAGTGGCACAAATTTATGAAATTATTGTATTGTAATTCGTCCTCGATAGTGTGAAGTGGGTCAAAATCAAGTCTAAAGGTGACGGTTACAAACATAGTTACATACAAACATACATACAGGTGAAGCTAATAAAAGCGTGTTAAAAAGGTTATTGGATATCATCACGTCTTGTTTCCCCAAAGGGTTAGGCAGAGGTGAACCTATAGTACACCCATTTCTTGACCATTTCAGACACCAATCCACATGGTCTTCACATGTTGTGACCAAGATTATGTCTGGACTCTAAAAGAGACTGTGACCTCTGAGTTTGTTTCGGCCTTTCTTCTCAGAGCAGTCAGATAGGAACTGCTGACCGCGTCTAGTTTTAAAAATATGATTGATGTGTAAAAGTGTTTGTGCAAACCTATTTGAAGAATTAAAATGATTTTTCATTTATCAATTGGGGGCGAGCATATTGCCATCAACCAGGCATAAATCCAGACTCCGGGCTGCTACTAAGAAATTCCAGATAGTAAAACCCTACAACACTTTGCCCCACCTGGGAACCGAAAACCCAGGACTGCGTGCTCATCAGTAGCGCTTGTGACCACTAGACAAAAGGTGTCATAAAAGTGTCTGGTGGGCGACTGCCCACTAAAACTTACATTACAGCTCCTTCTTTAAATAATAACAAGTGGAAAATAACTTTAATTTCGGAAGTCAGTGCCAAAAAAACCTTAAATACAGATCCTAAGACACCGACTTTCGAAATTAAAGTTATTTGTTGACTTTGTAGTGTTTTTTTTTTTTTAAGGAAGTCCATTGTTTTTTTTTTTTGTAAAAAGTATTTTTTTTTCTAACTTTTTAGCTATGGTAGATACTCCGCACTAATCTAATCGCGTTATTCATTCATTTGATGCGCAAATACTTAATGCAAAGACTTATATGGTTTTCATGTGGACCCCATTGTCCGAATGGAACCAAATTAAAATGGGACCATGCGGGTAGCACCAGCTTTCAAATAAAAAGTCATCAAAGAATCATCAAAATTGGTTCACCCAGTCAAAAGTTACGAGGGAACAAACAAAAAAGAACAGTTTAATGTATAACCTCCTCCTTTTTTTGAAGTCAGTTAAAAACACAATTAAACCTACCTTTAATTGTTCATACTGCTGGTTCATTTCAACTAACGTCTTTTGTATCTCTCCGATTCGTTCCTGAGTCAACCGTTTAAGTATACTCTCTTGTGGAGTCTCCACCGCTCCCTCAGAACTCCGCTTCTTACGCTTTGGAGTTTCCACATGTTCGAGTAGGGCTCCGTATTGAGCTGCACAGCTGGTAGGTATTAATAAGGGTATTTAGTAATAGCAATAATTATCACTGCGGAGATTTGAAGTTCTTTTTGACCACAAACATATCTTTATTATAGTTAAAAATAAGCTTAAGACCTTACACAAACTATAAGGACTTGAAAATATTGCACTGATAACTAATTTTAACAGAAATAGCGAGTAAAGCAGACTATTGCACAAGAATTATTTGGTTATGACAATCATAACAAAAAAAAAATCGTTTCAAAAAACAAACCTCTTTTGTGAATACCAGTCTGGTGGTCTATTTGGTTCTCCTATGGTTTTTAGAGCGCGGGAAACTGACATCCAATTCTGATCTCCGCTCCTTACGACTGCAGAGGCCAAACATAACTGCTCTCTTACATTCCAAGTATCTAACGGTACCCTTTTCAGCTGCAAACGCTCCTGTATCGAACTCATTTGAACTTTACTTTGAACTTACACGATAAATAAGACGTTAACATTAATTTAAAGCTAAATTTGCTGTTAATTTTGTTAGATTTTGATCGAATTTTGATCGAATTATCACAAAATTAGACTTTGTTGTGTATACAATTTGACATTGACAGCAACGAGGTAACAGATAAAAAATTGCGTTACCATGTTTCCAGATTGAAAATAGTGAAACTAATACCAGACAAAAAAATAATGAAACAGAAAACATTTTATGATTACTCTTTCTTTACATAGGTAAGACGTCTGAGTTCCATAAATTATGCCCAAATTGAGCCTCGAACTTACGGCTTTAGCTAGCTCATCACTCCCCACATATTTCACCTACCAAAGTAAAAAAAAACAAACCAACTCCCAAACAAACAATCCTTATTTTCATAATCAACGGTCATTCCAGTATTTCTGATATAAAAAAGTTTGTTTTTCCAAATTAATTAAATGAAAAACTCGTATGTATACATACCAATACTTGTATTGTCAGAAACGAAAAAAAATATGTTTACCGTTTATAGGCATTTTTAAACTGTCAAAAACTCGACTAACCAACTCGGAAAGTTGAAGCTAAGCCGTAGTAAATAAAATCGAACTGAGAACTGAGTCAAACACACGTCGTAAAACCTCAAGCCACTGTACATTCACTCATGAGCATAATTTTAGTTTTATCAACATAGTTACAATTTTAATTTCACGAGAAAAACGCTTGTAATTTTTGCGTAATATTGTAAGGTAGCTATTTTTTCTTGCGCGGGAAATCATATAATGACTTCTCCCGCTCAGGGTGGAGCGGAAGGGCGTGTCAGTGTTTTACTGACTAAAACCCCACCCGTGTTCCTTCAGTTGCCTGTGCCGGGGCCAGCCGGGGCCATGGTAACTCTGTGGAATAAATCTACGACCCTGGCAGGATTGTAAGACAGGCATTTTCTTGAGGCCCGATTTAATTTTGAAAACAGCCATACAATGTGGCCTTTGTGCCTAAATGTTTGTCAGCTCGCCAGGTGAAAGGTTATTAGAAATTTAATAAATATAATTGACTTTTATTAGTATCTACTTTTTCATTAATATTTTCAGTTATTTGTCTTCATAAAGATTAGGTTTTGCGGCCCACTTAGTCTATGGTCTTCATGGTTTTGGCTCACCAGTGACCTTAAGTTTGACATTGCTGTTGTAAGGTATTTAAGCTGGTGACTGTACCATTATTCGTGTCCCCAGCTGCTATGAAATGGCTCCTATTCTTTATGTAGTATAAAAGGAGCCATTGTAAAGCAGTGGCGTAATTACGTAACACACTATCAGTAGCGACGGCTTTCAATAAGACAGTTCAACCACATTCATTGCGATATTTAGGGGCCATCCACAAATTACGTCACACGAATTTCATGATTTTTGAGCCCCTCCCCCGTCCCTGTCACAGCTGGTCACATTTATGAGACCCCCCCCCCCCCTCCCTAGTGTGACGTCACATATTTTACAATTTTACATCTAAAAATAATTATTGAATTAAAACAGCAGTTCCAAAATTAGTTTAATTTCAATTTAAATGCTTTTTTTATTAAAATTGAGAAAAACAGATAGAGTTGCAAATGTTTTTGAGTTTTTCGTTAATAGTTCAAAGTTCGTGTTTTACTTAATACTTAGATTAAATTCGATTTTAAAATGTGATGTCGTGAAATTTAGGACCACTCCCACCCCATTGTCACACAATGTCACACTTCGTCAACCCCCTCCCTCCCCCTTAACGTATGACGTAATTTATGGATGGCCCCTTACGTTACTGAGCAGACTATTTTTCGAATAAATCAAGCAATGGATTAGTAATATCCATAAAAAGGATTCAGACTGTGACTGAATTACGCATTGTGTTTTACGCAATTAGGGTGCTTAGTTATCTACTCTAATTTGTGATACAACTTTTGGTGTAAGTACCTAGTACCTATATTCTATCTAATCTGCCTAGACTTTTCCCAACTTTGTTGAGGTCAACTTCCAGTTTAACCAGATACATTTCAATATCTACCAATATTTTACATGGAGCGACTGGCCTATCCGACTTCTACAACCCAGTTACTGGGTTGGTACACCATGGTAACATGACGATAACCCTTGGTAAGACTGGGTAAGACTGCTTGTCAAAAGTACAATAACTTTGGCAGTTCAGTAAGTCCTAACGACTGTCAAAGATCTGCGAATGACAGCTGAGAACAACTCTAACCACAGACTACATAGAGATACTACGTATGGCCTAACATACTTTCCGAGGCACGGAGGGGTCTCGTGGGCGGTCGCCAATTCATTAACCGTCCGCGGCATTATTATTCTATCCAATATACGAATAATATTCTATCCATTCCATTCAAATTATTTTCTACCTATTTGATGTTCCATAGTTGAATGCCGTTGTGATATCGTGACTTACTTACGCTGGTAATTTGTCACGCCATTAAAGCTACATTCTTTAAATCATCATCATCAGCCTATAATGTTCCCACTGCTGGGACACAGGCCTCCTCTCGGTGAGAGGCAGTGGGCCATAATCCACCACGCGGGCCCAGTGCGGGTTGGTAGATGTCTTCGAATTTTTGGTTCTAAGACATGCCGGTTTCATCACGATGTTTTCCTTCACCGTTTTGAGAACAGTGGCGATGAAATATTTACACAAAGTAATGCACCTGCTTTGGTTTGAACTCACGACGTACTACTCGTAAGTCGCGGCCGTTACCACTGGGCCACCACTGCTGGAGATGAGGATGAAGGAAGGGCGGCTAACAAACTATATAAAAGGCAGATGTGACTGAACACGCCGGAAGGGGATGCGGACCGGAATCTCACCCTTCTTCTGAATTGCATTATAGGTTTTAAATTCTGTAGGTCATGAAGTCCAGACATTAGAGATTTATTCATAACGTCTAATTTTTTTTCGAAATGGTATCAGTGGTCAGCAAAAAGAATGGGACCTCTACAAGGCTCCGTTTAAGAGAATTGCGTGGCCGCGCGTTTACATTTTCATTAAATGTAAACAAATTGATGATATTTTTTAAACTAAATGAGGTCAGCATTTCCTTACTGATTACTCTGAGAAGAAAGGCCGAAACTAACACAGAGGTCAGAATCTCTTTTAAAGTCCAGACATTATCTTGGTCACACAGGCGCGGTCCGAGAGGGGGGGTTCTAGGGGTCATGACCCCCCCCAAAGTCAGCCATGCTGTCGAGACTGAACGATTTGCCTGAAAAACCCAATAATACTCCCGACCTGAGAATCGAACCCGGGACCTCATGCTCATCAGTAACGCTTTCGACTACTAGACCAACAAGTAGATGTACCTTCCTAAAAATATTCTTCAGTACTCATGATGACCCCCCCCAAAATCGTAGGCTGCGACCGCGCCTGGACTCACATCACGTGAAGACTATGTAGATTGGTGACTGAAATGGTTTTTAGAGGAAAGAACCACACAGATTGAGTAGAACTGTCCAGTCAGTGCACGCATTTATCACTAATCGTGCAGCTCAACTCAGGACTTCAGGAGCTCAATGATTCGACGAACATCATTTTCCTGCCTTTATCCCAATTTATTTGCGGTCGGCGCAACATGTCTTTTTCTTCCACACTTCTCTATTAGTCGTCATCTCAGTAGTCACCCCCTTTCTATCCATATCATAATTCACACAGTCCATCATCGTTTCTTTGGTCTCCCTCTACTCTTAAAACCATCGACATTCATACTCAATACTTTCCTCACGACATTTTCCTCATTCCTCCGTATCACGTGACCATACCATGACAACCGATTCCCACACAACTTTTCAAATATTGGTGCCACTTTCAGACTTTCTCTTAAGTAATCATTTCTTATTCTATCCATTCGTGTAACACCACACATCCCTCTTAACATTCTTATCTCAGCTGCATGTAATTGCTTTTCATTCATCCCTTTTGTGGCCCAAAATTCTGACCCATGCAAGTTTAAGGGGGATGTGGGAGTCGCAGATTGTTCCTGTGACTTGCCGCCATTTCATCCATCCAATGTTTATTCAATGTGCTTAATCGTCCGATCTACTTCGTCAACGCCTGGCACAAGAGAACCGAGATACCGTAATCGGAGCAGACCAGGAGAAGCACACCATCAAGCGCTATGGCTCCAGAGCTAGAGAGACCACCGAAATCGCAGAACATACAGGGTGATTGGAAGATGGGTGCAAAGCTTTTAGGCGAAGATAGTACAGACAATTTAGAACCATTTAAGCCATGGTTGTCTTAGACGAAGTCTTACCAAATATTTTTAACCAAATTTTTAAGTTTTTTTTTCGAAAATTCTCAAAATTTAATGTAAACTGCATAATTATGGCCAAATTGAATGATAAATGAATTCATTATTTATTTATTTAATTAAAGTAATGTGTAAGCAATCAAGCAAAACATGTTTTAGGCTTCTGTGTCATTAGACATTTTTTTTTTTACAGACATTTAAAGCTCAGAAAAAAATAAAAAATTGTACAATACGTCTTTTAAACCTTATTAAAAAAAAAACGGAGGGTGCTTTTTTTGTTCAAACCTTTTTGAAGATATGCTTGATAATCGCTCTTTCTTTTAAGGTATCATTTATGCGGATATCTTACAAATTATTGAAATTAGGGCCTACAAACCAATTTGAGGGAGACATTTTTTATTTTAGGCAGACTAATTAAAACAACATTTGGATTAAAATTATTTATTTTTCATGTTCAAAATGACGGCCGTGATTCCTAATACAAGCACGGCCCCGTCTTCTAACTTCTGTAGTCGTTATTTTCAACATCATCTCCTGCTTCATTGTCTCAAACGCTGAATTTATTCTTTGTATCAATTCTTCTCTAGTGTTTATTTCTATGTTGTTATACACCAGTTCCTTGGCCCGGCCCCACACGAAAAAGTCCAACGGGGTCAGATCTGGGGAGCGAGCAGGCCAAGGGATGGGTCCATCCCTGCCGATCCAGCTATCAGGAAAGCAATTGTTGAGGTGTTCCCTTACATTTAAAGTCCAATGCGCTGGACAGCCGTCTTGCTGAAAGATGACTGTTCGGTCTCTTTCGAAGATCGGGACACCTGATTCCTCTACCAGCAGTGGTAAATCAATTTGCACAAATTGTAAATAATTTTCGCCATTCAATGGATCAGGCAAAAAGTGGGGCCCAATCAATGTTCTGCCAATTATTCCAGCCCATACATTCACAGAGAATTTCATCTGAAATGACACCTGCTTCTTAAAATGTGGATTGTTGTCTGCGTCGGCCCATTCATGGATGTAGTGAAAGTTTGTAATACCTTCCCTTGAAAATTTACTTTCATCCGTCCACAAGATTGATTTCAGAAACCACGCATCTTCGATGTCTCTGTTGAGGAGGAAACGGCAGAACTGAATTCTTCTTTGAGGATCTTGCTCTACTAGACCTTGCACACTCCTGCCATGGAACGGATACTTATCATTTTGGTGCATTGTATGCCACACCTTCCATTGAGAAATGTTTAAATTTCGAGCTACTGCTCTAGTACTGGTAGTAGGATCCGCTTAAAATGCTGCTAAAATGTCTTCGTCGACGGCAGTTTCGTGTCTGCCCGGGTTGACTCCAGGTTCCACGCGGTGAAACCCATCTTGGGCAAGACGACGAAACGTGTTGTAAAACACTTGGACATTCGGTATCCTGCGATTCGGATAGCGCTCTTGATACATCCGTCGCGCCAAAGATCCATTGCCGTCTGCTCTACCGTACATAAATACGATATCCGCATATTCTTGATTGGAAAAAGTAGCCATAGTCACTTAACAATTAAGAAAAACGGCGTAGGAGCGCACTAAATGTCAACTCAACACAATTAAGTCAAAAATCAACACGTGCAGGAGCGCGAGGCTACGACTGGACACGGTGAAACAAAAAAGTTCAAAACTAACGCAAACAACACGTGCAGGAACGCAAAGGGCTACAACTGAACACGGTAAATTGTGAATCAACACGACAACGTCCACTCACAAGGGCAGTAGTTTGACTAATAAGTAAAAGATGTAACGGCTTCATCACAGACCGACTGACCCTGACTAAAGAAAAACGACTTTGTTGCCTCAGTAACTAAGACCATTTTGCTGTAAAAACCAACTCTTATCGCTTTTTGCTATTCATTGGGCGTTCTACCTGGAAATGCCGTCGCACCGCGCTCGGTGACCATTGTTTAGAGAATCCCCTCAATGGGTTCCCCTCAATTGGTTCCTGCATGTGCCAAACATTCTTAGAATTGAACAATGTTATCATTTCAAGCACATAAAGTATTCTTTTAAGAAAAAATTTGTGTTTTGTTAGACTGCCTAAAATTTAAAATTTCTCCCTCGAATTGGTTTGTAGGTCCTAATTTCAATAATTTGTAAGATATCCGCATAAATGATACCTCAAAAAAAAGAGCGATTATCAAGCATGTCTTCAAAAAGGTTTGAACAAAAAAGCACCTTCCGTTTTTTTTTTTAAATAAGGTTTAAAAGACGTATTGTACAAATTTTTTATTTTTTCTGAACTTTAAATATCTTTAAAAAAAATGTCTAATGACACAGAAGCCTAAAACATGTTTTGCTTGGTTGCTTACACATTACTTTAATTAAATAAATAAAAAATTAATTCATTTATCATTCAATTTGGCCATAATTATGCAGTTTACATTAAATTTTGAGAATTTCCGAAAAAAAAACTTAAAAATTTGGTTAAAAAAATTTGACAACCATGGCTTAAATGGTTCTAAATTGTCTATACTATCTTCACCTTAAAGCTTTGCACCCGTCTTCCAATCACCCTGTATATCGATTCGACGAACAATACCAAAAAAGGGACATTTGGGTTGGCCGCATAAATTACTCAAACTGCTTAGGCGCGGGACAAATACAAGAGGCGTCGGGCGGAGGTGAGGCACGGGCGCGGCGCCACTTCTTTGATATTTCATACAAAATGTATAGAAGAGGTGGGGCGCGAGACATACTGAGACGGCGGGGTGCGGGCGCGGCGCGGGCGCCGCTTCCTCGCCCTCGGCGCACCCGCAGTTAGAAGTGGCATGACGGGACAGTGTACGCAGGAGTCAACTAGACGGCGAAAATGCGTGGCGATATAGAATTTAACATAACGAGAAACACCGCGCCTCGCCTTTCCGACACCGTTAGCACGCCTGTTCTGCGCTGCACAGGCGCCGCGCCCTCACCTCACCCGCGCCACACTCGCGCCTCATCTCCGCCCGACGCCACTTGTATTTGTCCCGCGCCTTACAGCTTACTGAGAAAGAAAGAAAAGAAAAAAAGCAGTTACCACAATTTCATACAGCATACTTTTTGAAGAGACTACTTTGAGAATACATAGACCTACTAACAACAGTAAATTGGTGAATCAAACATAACATTTAAATTGAGGTAGGTATTTGATTTAGCTCACTAGGTTGTTGACATGTGGAATGTAAATTCGTGTATCATTATATCAATCGAATGGCCTAGCATTTTCCCAACTATGTTGGGGTCTATTGCCAGTCTAACCGGATGCAGCTGAGTACCGACGGCGCGACTGTCTATCTGACCTCCACAACCCAGTTACTGGGTAATACGATACTCCTTGGTAAGACTTTCGGGTTTTTATTTACCTTACTCACACATAGAAGAGCGTCAAGAATAATGATAAATGATTTTATTTCTGTAAGTAGGTTTGTACAAACACTTTTACAAGTCAGTAATATTTTTTTGAGCTAGATGAGGTCAGCGTTTCCTGACTACTCTGAGAAGAAAGGCCGAAACAAACTCAGAGGTCACAGTCTCTTTTAAAGTCCAGACATAATCTTGGTTACGTTATATGAAGACCATGTAGGTAGCTGTCTGAAATGGTCTTTAGAGGAAAGAACCACACAGACTGAGTGGACCTGTCCAGTCAGTGCACGCATTTGTCACTAATCGTGCGGCTCAACTCAGAACTTGAGCTCAACGAAATGTAGAATTTTTTTTTTTTTTTTTTTTTTTTTTTTTGTTTCTTGATTTAAAAGATTGTCCTTGTATTTTCTTGCCCGTTCTTCTCCAAAGAGATTATGTTTTGAAATTGGCAACCAACTCCAAGTTTCTAACATAACAGACTCCTTGATAATTCAAAAGTGCCATTAAGTAGTTTACCTGATTTAAATAAATGCTATTTCTTTTTCTAAGTGTGTCGATTACAGTCCATACAGTCTTGGTACTTTCAGCAGCGTTCATCAACTCCTGTAGCGTGCAGTCAACGGGACACGCTGGACACGATTTCAAGCAGGGCTTGAAATACCGTTAAAAATATGGTATCGTTACAGCCTTTTCATGCAGATATCGTTATCTAATAAATAACGTTACAATATTTAACGTTATATCTGGAACATTTTATCGTTAAACATGTGTAACGTTAAAATCTACGCTATCGTAAATTTTATCGTTATGAGTTAGTTTTGTTACCGTCGCTCTCGTTCAATCGCAAGAGTGTCAGACAGCAGCGACGCTAAGACTGTGCCGTACGACTATTTGCGTGTTTAATTCTCTTTGCTATTCTGAGTTGTGCTTGTTCTTGTGAATGTTGCTTTCAAAGTGATTTAAATTTAGTTTATTACCTAACTTTGATTTAGGTAAATATCTAATTGTAAACATTTTTAGATAATTTTTTTAGCCAGTCTTTAGATTAGAAGACATGCCAAGATTGTTTACATTTAGTTAACTACCTAAACCGACGGAATGTAGACTAGGAATTATTTATCTCAGGTCTCCAGCTGTACTATACTTTTGGGACATATAATATTGTTACGTAGATCGTAAGTCTAGAAGCATCATGCTAACTCCGTCTCAGAAAGGGGCAGTGTGACGTAAATCGAAAAGTCTAGAAACATCACGCTAATTCCATCTAAGAACGGGGCAGTATTGGAAACTACTAGAAATGACACGCTAACGCCATCTGTTATCGAGTAGCAAGTACTACACGAAATTGTACGTATACGCTACTGCCATCTATTGTCGAATAGTGGGATTAAACAGTTCAATGGAAGTTACTAGAAGCTTCTACGCTGTGGCAGTGTCGAATGTTCGAGAATGTTCTGCTCGGGATATAAATAGCGGATTGTCGGGCCGACAAGCAGTTCGATTTCGGAAGCGAGCGAATACGATTCGAGTGATACAGTACAAGCGAAACAAGTAATTCCAAGTGACGTCTCTTGTAGTTGCGATATTTGTGTTTATTAAATTAAACTGTGTTGTGTGTTTTGGTAAATTGGTTTGAATTGATTTATCCCGAACCCCAGCTCGTAACATTTGGTGTCAGAAGTAAGGGATAAATTATGCCAGTTTTACCGAAAGAGGATACGGAAGGTATCCGTACCAGGAGTCAGCGCCAGCAGGAGGAGGAACTTCTAGACAGACACCTGGGGGTAATCAGCCAACGATGGAGCCAGTCTCCCAAGCGTCTGGTGTTCCTACAGCATCACCAGCCATGGATTTTTCTGCGCTAATGGCGATGCTGCAGGAGCAGGCCCGCCGACAGGAAGAACAGGCCCGCTGCCTACAGGAACAGCTGCAGTAGGACAAAGAGGAGCAAGCTCGCCGGCAGGAAGAACAGGCCCGTCGACAGGAAGAACAGGCCCACCGCCTTCAGGAACAGCTGCAACAGGACGAAGAGGAGCAAACTCGCCGACAGGAAGAACAGGCCCACCAACAGAAAGAACAGACCCGCTGCCTGCAAGAGCAGCTTCAGCGTGATAAAGAGGAGCAGGTTCTCCTTTTGAAAGATCTACACGCAACATTTGGCAAGGACATCAAAACCATGAAGGAGACTGTTCAGGTACATGAAAATCGTATCTCCGAGGCCGAAGTCCAGATCGCTGATATAAGAAAAGCGGTTGGAGTTCTGAAAGCTGGAGATCGGACTACGGCTTCGATAGTTGCTGCACCTTTCGTGCGCGGGTTTAAAGTGCCACCCTTCGATGGAACATCTTCCTGGTCGGCATACAAAATTCAATTTGAAGCTGTCATGGAAGCAAATGGGTGGACAACAGGCCAGGCCATGACCGCGCTTACTTTGGCCCTTCGTGACCAGGCCTTAACTATGTTAGAGGCTCTCGGCAAAAATGTTACCTACGAGCAGCTCGTTGAGGCGTTAGAGGCCAGATATGGTGACGCGCACCCGGAACACGTTTTTCGTGCCCAGTTGAAGGATCGTGTGCAGCGCAGTGGTGAAAACCTACAGCAGTGGGCCCTGGAAATCGAAAAGCTGGTTCGAAAGGCGTACCAGACTGCGCCCGCGCTCATCGAGGGTATACTAATTCAAACCTTCATAGATGGCATACGGGACCTGGAAGTAAGGGCTGCTGTGAGACTTGGGCACCATGAGACCCTCAAGGACGCCTTGGTTCATGCGTTGAAGGTGGAGGCAGTGAGGCATGATCATCGAGCCCATCGCATCAGGGAGGTTGCGGCGTCACCTGTTCGTGACCGTGTTAGGTACAGCCCTAGATGCTACACTTGCGGAGAAAAAGGCCACCTTCGGTCAAGTTGCCCGAAGCGAAGCACAGCTAACGAAGACCAGACCCAGGAAAGAAGAGCGGCTGAGATCACCGCTCAGCAGCAGGAAAACTAATAAACGCCAGGACTGCGGGGCGGGTGCTGGCTGGTGTCAAAATAGCCCCAAGAATTTCGGTCTCATAAGCCCATGATGGGAACACCCTAGTCATAAAAGGTGAAGTGAACGGAAGACCATGTAAGCTGACATTGGATACTGGAGCTTCTCGCACGTTGTCAGTTCCCAACTAGCGAATCGTTTTCTTGGGGACTTCTTCGGTAAGCATGACGGCGTAAATTTAGTAACAGCTACCGGTCAGCACATAACCGTCCGTGGTGAGAAAAAGGTGACGTTAAAACTGGGTAACACAATCTACCGACATAAAGTCATCATGGCCGACATAGTAGACGACTGCATCCTAGGTTTGGACTTCATGCGACAGCACTGTTGTGAGATGGACGGTAATCAAGGAGTCCTCAAATGTGGGTCAGAAGAAGTCTTCATGGAAGGTGCACCATCAGGGAAAGTGTACTACTTGAATAAAATTGTTCTTCCTCCCCGATCAGAAACAATACTTCCAGTTAGTCTTCCACATAATTCTGGGCAGAAAAACCAATGTATTCTCATTGAAGGATTGGATGAAAACCTTCCATGGAAAATTGCGCGGACCTTGGTAAAGGCAATCGACGTTGCAGCCGTACGCATACTGAACCCAAGTGAAAAGGAGCAAGTAATCAAGAAGGGTACGTTGATGGGTTCCTGTGGGGAAATAGCTTGGATGCGTGAATGTCAATATCAGCCTTCTTAAAATAATACCCAAACTGCAAGATTTAACGTGTTAAATCTTTTAGAAGACTGTCATAAAGATTTATCAGAAGAAGAAAGAGAGAAGGCTAGGAAGATGCTACTTCAGTATGCAGACTTATTCTCCAGAAATGATGCTGACATAGGGAAGACTGGATTAGTTCAACACAAAATTAATACCGGAAATGAGTTACCAATACGACAACGACCAAGAAGATTACCAGTGGCAAGAGAAAAGGAGGTCGATACCATGATTAAAGGAATGGTAAAGGATGAAGTTATAGAGCCTTCATCTAGTCCTTGGTGTTCTCCTGTGGTCCTGGTGAAAAAGAAAGATGTCAGTATGCGCTTTTGTGTAGAGTATCGTCGATTGAATGACGTTACTAAGAAAGACAGCTATCCACTACCCCGGATCGACGACACACTGGACACGCTGTCAGGAATTAAGTGGTTTACAACGTTAGATCTAAAAAGTGGCTACTGGCAAGTGGAAATAGACCCTAAAGACAAAGAGAAAACTGCATTTTCTACGGGAAAGGGACTATGGCAGTTTAACGTCATGCCATTCGGATTGTGCAATGCTCATGCAACTTTCGAAAGGCTAATAAATAAGGAGCTCGTTCTCACGGGACTAATTGGAGACGCCTGCCTTGTCTATTTAGATGACATCATCATCGTGGGCCGCACATTCGAAGACCACCTTCAGAATTTGAAACGTGTTCTATCAAAAATCCGAGGAGCCAATCTCAAGCTAACTCCAAAAAAATGCTCATTCTTCAGACGGCAAGTAAGCTTTTTGGGGCACGTGGTTTCGAAGGAAGTAGTACAAACAGATCCTGAGAAAATCGTCGCCGTAGTAAAGACATTGCAGCATTTCAGCAAATCCTTGCTTGGACGCAAATTCCACCTGCGAACTGACCATGCTTGCATTAAAGTGGTTGTTGCAGTTTAAGAATCCAGAAGGACAAGTGGCGAGATGGATTGAACTGCTACAAGAGTACGACTTCGCAATTGAACATCGTAGTGGGAAGTCTCACGGTAACGCGGATGCTTTATCAAGAAGACCTTGTCCTGAAGACTGTAAGCATTGTGTCAGGCAAGAAGATAAGGAAACAGTACCTGTCAGGATGTTAAGAACGGACCTTAGTGACGAGTGGAAGGAAACCCTACGGCATGCCCAGCAGAGTGACCCAGATATTAGGCCAATTCTCGAGTGGATTAAAGCTAATGCTCCCAAACCCAAATGGTGTGATGTTGCAGCGATGAGTACCACCACAAAAAGTTATTGGGCACAGTGGGAGAGCTTGGTGAACCAGGATGGTGTCTTGTGCCGAAAATGGGAAAATGCTCGAGGGAATAGCTGTCACCTGCAAATGGTAGTCCTAAAGACGAAGGTACCAGAAGTTCTACGGCTCTACCACAATGGTTCTTCAGGTGGTCATATGAGAGTAAGAAGGACTCTGTTAAAGATCCGAGAAAGGTTTTACTGGATCCATTGTCGAGAGGATGTGGAGGACTGGTGTCGCAGATGCACCAGTTGTGCAGCGGTAAAAGGACCACACACACGCAGCAGGGGTGCATTGAAAGTGTACAACGTAGGCGCCCCCTGGGAACGAATAGCACTAGATGTCGCTGGGCCATTCCCCGAAAGTGAAAGTGGAAATAAATATTTCATGGTTGTCATGGATTAGTTCACCAAGTGGCCGGAAGTCTTCACCATCCCTAATCAAGAAGCTTCAACAGTCGCTGATAAATTAGTGCACGAAGTCTTCTGTCGGTTTGGGGTACCCTTGGAAATCCACAGCGATCAAGGAAGAAATTTTGAGTCTCAAGTGTTTCAAGAAACATGTCGGGTTATGGGTACTCACAAAACCAGAACCACTTCATACCACCCACAATCTGACGGAATGGTGGAGAGATTAAATCAGACGTTGGAAAGATATCTGGCAAAAGTTGTAGCAAGCAGACAAAAGGATTGGGACAAGCACATACAACCGCTTCTTCTGTCATACCGAAGTGCAGTTCACGAGAGTACAACTGTGACGCCAGCCTTCGCGAACTTTGGAAGGGGGTTAAGGTTATCAGCTGATATAATAACCGGCATTCCCCCTGATTCACAGTGTCAGATACGCTGTCTACTACATTGTTTACGTCATTGGTAATGCCGACGGTAATGATGACGTCGGTCATCTTAGAATTATAACGAAGGACGTCGTAATGTGTGTAAATGTGTTTTGACCCTAAGATGTAGTTTAGGTAGGTATACTTAGTAGGTAGCCGACCGACGGCGACAGTCGCACCAATTGAAGTGGTTGACTGTGAAATAACATTATTTTATTACAATAAGTTTTAAAAGAAGATAGAAATATAAAAATATCTCATTCTTCAAACGAAATTTTTTATTACATATTTATATCTAATTACAGACGACCACATGGTAATAACATTTGGACCTTTAACTGATTTAGTGTGGGATGTTTTATAAAAATAAGAGGCCAAGATATAGGTAGGTACATAAGATGGTTATAATCGCCATGAAGTCGACCATATAGGTAGAAAATCGGCACTGAGCTACATAAGTACCTACAGATAACAATTAAGTATTTTAAAACTTACCTTTAATTTTTTTCTACACTCTGGCACTAAACAAGTTGAGGTGTTGTCATCATTTATTTTAAAATATCTATAGACGAATTTTTTTTCTCACGCCCCATGTTGAACTTTTCGTTATCGTTACTCAAAACACAAAAATTAAATCAGCTGTAGTAGCTAATCTAAATGGAAGTAATAATTCGCGAGCGCTGAGCGTGTCCTGTACGCGCGTCCGACGGCCGTGAGAGTTGAGACGACGACAAACGAAATGGCAACAGCGCGTCAGAGGAGCGCGCGCCGCCGGCCGCCACCCACCGTGCCACGCCCGCGCGGCCTTGGAGAAAACGGCAACGTCGCATAAAATAACCAAAATATACCGTTTACTTGTTACCGCTATTTTCACAATAACATTAAAAATACCGTTAATTTTTAACGAAATTTTTAACGTTCTTATAATGTTATGCTACCTAATTAACGCTACCAAATCATACCGATATGCAAGTATCTCTATGGAAATACCGTTATTTAACGTTATTTTTACTGTGAATTGGTATCGTTTTCAAGCCCTGATTTCAAGTGCCCCATTGTTTCTGGGACGGCACCACATTTACACACCAGGGCCGAGTTATCTGTGAATCTCCCGTAAGTAGGTTTTCTTTGCTTCGGCCTACCCGAGTCTGCAATCTATTTAACAATAAATTCTTTGCATTTGAGCATAGTTTGGGTTTATGTCTATTTAAGGTAATCCCTACCAGAATTTCCCCTAAATCCGCCGCAAAAATTCCTTCGTTTGTAAACCTACATCGCATAACGCAAGTTCATTCATTACTCTAATTAAAAATAGTTACGAGAACGCATCACCGTCGAGTGTACTAACGTTGTTACTAAAATAGAAATAGTTAGAAGTCAAGGTTGTTATTTCGCGAGGTTAATACGCTTCTTGACTCTCGTTTTCCCTTATTATTCCGTTCTCAATTCGACCGTCCCTATTAACAATGTCGGTTCTGCAAAAAGACTACTGTTCAGTAGAGCAGTTCAAAGTTTGTTTTACTCCTAACATTGTTGCGCGGACAACCTGTCAATATTATCTTTAAGACTGGCTAAATATCATGATTTTTAACAAAAAAAAAAAAAATACATACGATAGATCTTTTTAATGTGATTCTATTTATGTAAAAAAGTGAATATTGGTTAAAATGCAGAACCGACATTGTTAATAGGGACGGACGAATTATGGTTATATAATACCTACTAATCAACTAATAAATTACGATTGCCAAGACCGGTCTCTGGATGGATCATCTTCACATAACAATGAATATTCCCAGTTGCCCGACTGGGAATGTTCGTTGTTAGTGAGGAGAATTTGCACCCCAAGGACTATTCATCATCTCATCGACTCTAAATTGTCTTTGCCCTATGTTGGGGTTGGCTTCCTGTATACATATATATGGCTACTGATCTTCACAACATAGTTACTGGGTAACCCGAAAACCGGAGAGTGGCTGTTAGAATCTCGGCCTTCTGACGACCCGACGAACGACGAACTACTGTCAAAGATCTGTAGTGTGGCATCTAATCCCGTTTGCCACATGGTGGCAATCGGGATTAAAATTCCCAATTGCCTCCAGCTGTCATTCATCATCACTAACAAGATGACGAACAAAGTATCGAATGTGGCGGTGTAGATGTCGCTACAGGTCTTTGACAGTAGTTACGAGTTGTCAGAAGCCTGAGAGTCTAACAACCAGTCTTATTATAGGTTCTCGGTTAACCCAGTAACTGTGGAGATCAGATAGGCAGAAGCAAACCCCAACATAGTTGAGAAAAGGCTAGGCAAATGATGAGATGATACAAAATCCCTGTGAGCAAAGGATTCTTGTTGTAACGACATTAAATTTGCATCCGTTCTGCCAAACCCCCATCATAATAGTTTAGCTTTAAATCTTTGTGATCTAAGCCCGGTTACCTGGATACTGCTGCGGGCCCGTAGAAAAATAAAAATGAAGAAAACCCCCGATAAAAACAGGAATCTCTAAAAGGTAAAAAGTATACGTATTGGCCCTTTAAGATTAATAAGAAGATGTAGGTAATATTTCGATCAAAGAATCGACGATTTTCATAAAACGTGTCTAAGATCCACCGCTGGAAAGCCTCGTTTTAAAATTAAGAAAAAACACACCGAAAAATCGGTTCGGTTCACCCGTTTAAGAGCTACAGTGCCACAGACACACATAGCGGTCAAATTAATAACGTTGAGCTCCCTAAAATAGGGTTTAGCTACACGATGACTGATACATACATACATGCTATCTGTTGGGACAGGTCAGCTCAAAGCTGCAATGGCTCTTTCTACAAAAGGCTCTCCCAGACATTGGTGCCGATTCTGTTGTTACAAAATTCTCTAAACACAAAAACTAAAATTTGGTTTATTCCTGTCAAACGACGATTTCCTATTCTGAAATAGACTAAAGTGACACGACTTAACTATATTTTAGTTTTGCTATTCTGAGTTTGCCGGTTTTCACAAAAAATTTTGACTATAATAATTTATTTTAACTAAATCTGACTATTTTTAATCGCGATTAAAAAGGTGTGAATAAAACTAGTGGTCATGAACTAAAATTCCAACCAACACCTCACCTTCACGTGCAAAAAAACCACTGTTTTTTTTCCTTTTCTTTTGCTCATATCTCGAAAATGGCGTATCCTATCGCAAAAATAATTAAATTTTCAACCCCCTTTATTAAACCCCTATACATATAATTCTCAACACGTGGGTAATATTTTTTTATGTTTCAAACAAAAAGTGAAAAATTCCATATAAAACACGTCCAGGCTGCCACCTCGCGCGCCTTCGTCTCTCAAAAAATTCATTACGTAGCGCACACAAGTACTACGTTGCGAAGACAAAAGAAAAAAAAAACCCAGTTGATTCGCGATTGTCAAACTTGATTTTAGTCGTGTCAAATTAATTTTTAAATTTAGAGATGTTTTCTTGCAGAATAGCGGTACAATTCTCATAGCCAAAAGTAAGGAATTTTAGAGATAGTTTAATTAGTTTAGTTCGTGTACAACAGAATCGGCACCATTGCCCTGCACTGTTAGACTCACATAAAATTCTAATAATATAATGTTTGGACTTCAAAAGAGACCGTGGCCTCTGAGTTTGTTTCGGCGTTTCTTCTCAAGGAACAGTCAGCTAGGACAGGCCGGCGCCATCTAGTTTTTAAAAAACATTGACCAAAAATTTTTGACGTGTAAAAGTGTCTGATCTGACTCTGACTTTGACTGACTTTGTCTGATTTTGACTGGCCTGTTGTCTAGTGATTAGTGACCCTGACTGCTAAGACTGAGGTCGTGGGTTCGATTCCCACTCAGGACAATTAATCTTTGTGTGATGAGCACGATCATTTGTTCTGTGTCTGGGTGTAATTTATCTATAATATGTATTTAGAAATATATAAGTATGTTTATCAGTTGTCTGGTTGCCATAGTACAGGCTCTGCCTAGTTTGGGATCAGATACCGGTGTGTTGGTTGTCCTAAGATATTTATTTATTTATTTATCTACTTACAGAAGTATTAAACATTTCATTTCATTTCTTCTTGCGTCGGGGCAAATAATCCACACATCTAAATAATTATGACAAGCGAACATTCTCATACATATTAACATTTCCTGATAATTAATTTAGCTCACAGCAGCTGTGAAATGAATCATAAACTTTGTCACTGATTGTATCACCCCCTCTTATTGATGTGCCCTTGACTGTAATGTAATGCCGGTCACACACTGATGAATCTGTTTTTGTCACTCTTATTAAACTTTTTTTTATTGGTTGGGTCAACTCTTGGGGGAGTGGGAGGGAAAAGATTTTATTTTTCACTGTTTAATTAAGCCTACAGTATCTGCCCCGCACTAACTCGTATACCAACTGGCCAGGTCAATAGCAGTGACATGAAAGGAATTATTAAGAGAAAGGGGGGAGGGGTGGGATTCATGAAGAGGGTTTCACGAAAGTGGAAAGGAAGAAGTCTTCTTCTCTATTTCGCATTAACACGAAGGAAAGGAAGAAGTCTTCTTCTTCCTTCGTGTTAATGCGAAATAGAAAGACGAAACGAAAATAACTGGCTTGCTTTCTATGAGAGAGAGAGAGACAGGCAGACAGAAAAACACGCGCACGCCGCACGGCTTACAACTATAGCAAAAAGTGTCGTTACAACTTTTGGTCTTAAATTTTTCCGTCTAGCCCCCTTTCGCAACGCGCGATAAGGAACTTCGTTCCAAAAAATACTGTGGAACATATTGCTATGTTGCAACTTGTGTTGTTTTTTTTTGTCTCCTTCTTTTTTGAAGTCGATAAAAATCAGCATAGACGTACAGACTGCATTGCGTACCTACTTATTGTGTTTTGAACTGTTAAATTCAATAAAACAATCCACACTAATATTATAAATGCAAAAGTAACTCTGTCTATCTGTCGATCTGTCTGTCTGTCTGTCTCGTTTTCCTGCTAAAACTACTGAACCGATTTAAATGAAATTTGGTACACAGATAGTTTAGAGCCTGAGAAAGGACATAGGCTACTTTTTATCCCGGTAGTATGTTCCCGCGGGATAATTTCCGACCTTCACGCGGGCGAAGCCGCTGGCTAAAGCTAGTGTATTATAAGTAAGACCCCGACCTTCGTACGTGCGTACGTAGGTCGTGTGTTCCAATTTGAACCCAGACAGGTATTTTAATTCGAATCGCTCGGGTCATGGGCCCAGATCCCACGTCTCCTTTTCGAAACTCATCGCTGACTGGTTGACACTTCACGTGACCTGTTATTGGGGACATTCTGAAATAAATATTGATTTTTTACTCTATAATTATAGAAGTTGTTCTTTCTATCTATATCTTAATATTATAAAGCTGAAGAGTTTGTTTGTTTTTTTGTTTGTTTGTTTGGTTGAACGCGGTAATCTCAGAAACTACTGGTCTGAAGTCAAAAAATATTTTTGTGTTGAGTAGTCTATTTGTTGAGGAAGGTTATAAGCTATATAACATCACGCTACGATCAAAAGGAGCGGAGAAGCAACGAAAAATGTACGAAATCTGGCAGGCAATTCGATGCGACGGGAAGGGTTACGGAAGCAAAAATTTGATGCGGACGTAGTCGCGGGCAGAAGCTAGTAATTTATGATAGTCATTAATTGTACTCATCATCATTAGCCTAAAGCAGTCCACTGCTGGACATAGGCCTCTCCAATTGCACGCCATTCAGTTCGATTCTCGGCAACTCTCATCCAGCTGCTACCAGCCACCCTGCGAAGAGCGTCGCTCCATCTAGCCTGAGGGCGTCCTACCTTTCCTTAATTAATTTAAATTGATAAAAAGATTTGTTCAGTCGGTGCCCTGCATTAACTGACCGCTATTCCTCATTTCTTCTGTGTAAAAAAAAAGGAGTGGTCAGATAATGCAGGGCACCGACCGCCTAATAGCAAAACATAGAGTACCTATGTAAATATAATAACGGCTTACACACTGTAAAAAAAACAAAGATTCTGATTCTGACCGAGAGGGTTGGGTCGTTATTTGGCCAAAGAATTAGTATTGCCTTTCAACGTGGCAATGCTGCCAGTCTTCTGGGCACGATTCCGGATGACAGTGATGCGGACGAGTACTTCGACGTTTTGTGTCCTTTTGGTTTTGTATTTATTTGTATAGGTAGAAAGTAATTTAATTTAGTACCGAGTGTTACGTACCAATTTAACGAAAACAAAATTAGATACCTAAACTTTAGTTTGTTTAATTTATTTTATCACCACTGCTCTCAAAAGGGTGAAGGAAAAACATCTTGACGAAACCGGCATATTCTAGAATGAAAAATTCGAAGACGTGACATCTACCAACCCGCACTGGGCCCGTGTCCCAGCTGTGGGAACGCTATAGTCTGACTATGTACATATTAGTGATCAAAGATGGGATCGAGGATCAGGGAAAGCTAAGGACCAGGCTCGGGTCGACGGCGCGTAGTGTTCCACGCGCGCCTCAAAGAGATGTCAGCAACACTGAAGGGGTCTGCTAGGACCGACGCTTGCCGGGGTCGCGAGATTGTTCGAAAGAGATACCGTGACCCTGGCACATAGGCAACTGAAGGAACACGGGTGGGTTTTAGTCAGTAAAAGTCTGACACGCCCTCCCGCTCCGCCCAGAGCGGGAGAAGTCTTTTTGATGTATGAATAGATACACCTTATTTATGTACATACATACCAAGCTCATAAAAGCGTGTTATAAACAACGTGGTAAATAATGTGTCATGCTTCAATCATGCTAATACAATGATTCAACCGCATGCATCCGTTCTCTTTGTGTTTAATCTGTAGATTTACTCTATGTATAGAGTACTAAAGTGCAATTGATGAGACTGGCAGGCGAGCGTGCTGCGGGGACTGGGAAAAGAGAAGTCTGGCTTGAAATAATTATCTTTATATAAACACCGTTACATTTTTAGTCGTTTTACAAAGGGCTTACAAGGTAAAGCCAGAGCCTACAAGACCGACTCGAAGCTGTAGACATAAGATAAATTATAAGAGGTAATTATAATTCTAATTATTAAGTGTAAAATGAAATGTATTATTTATGAAAAAGTGTAAAATGTTTATTTTGTAAATTATAGTGTTGGAGGAGTGATGTGTATGTGTGTGTATGTGTGCGTGCCTGCACTAATAACGTGTCGTGTCACTTGTCAGTAATAAACTAGCATCCAATCGCAACGGTGGTTTTACTAAGTAGCCGACAGATCATGTCCAATGTCCAATCAATGTATCCGACATAATATACCTCTAGGCGTGATAAAAAAATGTTACCATTAATTACTACTAAGGTACTAAGAAAAATAAATTATGCATTAGAATTATGAAACATCCTGTTAATAATGTTTACGTGTCATACGGTAGAGAACATTATGTATGTTCTCTACCGTATGACACGTAAACATATCGATACCGGAAATTTCAATTGTCGTAAAGGACAAAACACGAGTTTTCAGTAGAGCCAAAAAACAAAAAAAATATTTGTTTTTTTCTAATATCTTTTTCAAATAAAGTACTATATTCATGATGTCAAAAGAAACCCTCACTATTTTTTCGTGTTCTATCCATAAAAATTAACAAAATAAACCAAACATAATTATTGACGAAAATGAGAGTCCTTTACAGCCCAAAAAAATTTAACTGAAGTACTTTACAGCCACGAAAAATTGGTTATCATAAAGTCAGATGTGTCGTAAAGGACTAATCTTGATCATCAAGGGGTAGTACAAGTCATTTAAACCTGAGACTAAGGGGGTAAAAGGAGCAAAAATCCTAAAGTTCTAAATAGAAATACCTACAATAGGTAGTAAAACCAAGTGAAATAAAAGTATTTTTATTATTTTTTATTTATTATTCAAATATTTAGTAAAAAAGTAAAAAAATATTATTCTAATAGGAACTCAAAATTTAAAAAAAATGTTTTGCGCTATTACGTTATTACGTTTTATTTATAATTGTGTTGTGATGGAAGATTTTGTTACCAATTTGGTCATTTTCCTGTTTTTGGCAAACACCAGTTGTTTTTAACAACCCCAAATGTTAATTGAAGTTTTTGCGAATATAGTTGATTTGTCAGAAAACTAAAAGAACGAATTGAAACAATTCTGTCAGACTTATATGTGCTTGTTGAGGAACAAATGGATCTCGTGTAATCGCACGAGACATACATTCATAAAAAAAGTATGAGAAATGGCTGCAAGAGGACATGAAATGGCCTGAGGTCGTGAGGGAAAGATAACCCCTTCTGTAGTGTTAGTAGAACAGCACCCATGTTCCAGTCCTGACTTCGCTATAAATCAGGGTACATCAACATGACATTGACTGGCCTGTTAGTCTAGTGGTTAGTGACCCTGACTGCTAAGACTGAGGTCGTGGGTGCGATTCCCACCCAGGACAAATGTTTGTGTGATGAGCTCAATCATTTGTTCTGTGCCTGGGTGTAATTTGTCTATAATATGTATATATTTAGAAATATATAAGTATGTTTATCAGTTGTCTGGTTACCATACTACAGGCTCTGCCTAGTTTGGGATCAGATAACGTTGTGTTGATTGTCCTAAGATATTATTATTAACATCCTGTGGACCGGAACCGTGCAGTGTTGGAATATTAATATCAGTTGTGAGTCCCAGAAAACCATTTGTGAAGCTAAGCCCGCTAAAGAAGAGTGGAAGAGCTCCTAACGTACAGCAATGAAAGTCTTGCTCATGCAACTGGTTTAAAAGCACAAATAAGAAAGTAGCAGATATCATTAAACTAGTCTCGGAGCATCCCGAAGAAGCTACAAATATGAAAGAATTGTTAAAGACATAGAAAACTATGGCCATATATTCTGCTGATGAAGCTTTAGGTATTTTGACTTTATTGAAGCCTTCTAAGTGGCAGTATATAACATTAAGATCTTGTGCAAAAGAAGAAGGAATACCATTGATTGTATCCTTCTTACACAGCTATCCTTGAAGCGAAGAAGAACTGCTATCCGCCAAAAGATGCCACAGAAAGTAACGGAAGAGGGGTTAAAGTAAAACTCCAAGCTATTTTGAACAAAACTGTGGCTAGACTTGGAAATTTCCTACGTGTAGAATCTGGATGGCAAAGAATTTATACTTATATGCAAGTGGGGTTTTGATGGTGCTTCAGGGCAAAGTTTGTATAAGCAAACTATGGCAGAGGATGACGATTCTAGCATTTTTATGTGTTCGTTTGTGCCTCTGCGCTTAGTTTGTGGCGAAAAAGTGATATGGGAGAATCCAGAACCATCTTCCACAATGTTCTGCAGACCAATATATTTTAAATTTTCAAACGAAAACAAGTTGAACATAGTTGAAGAACAGGCTACTTACGATTGGAAACGAGATTGAAGACCTGCAGCCTTCTATTATGGGAAGCCATTATGGGAAGAACTCCTGCGGAAATGAATAAGTTAGAGGTCTTTTTTTGTTTGAGAAATCATCAAATGACGTCTCCCGCTCTGGGCGGAGCGGAAGGGCGTGTCATTATAACTCAGCCATAGTCACGGTGATTTACAAATGAGGTACTTAGTAACATCAGTTTTCAGTCACTTATTAATCACCGTGATTATAACTGATTATGAAATTTTGTAAAAAAAAGTATTTGATCAATAACGTATTTAATTATTCTCATCAAAAAAGTCATTAGTTGGCTATTAACAAACGATAGTACAAGTGAATCGATGATCAACTTCGTTTGATCATGTCAAAGATTTGAAAAATCACCTACCGAAAATTCAAAAATTTGGTACACGCGAAGCGGCACTGAAAGGTATATGAATAATAATTTGATGTCACCTTGATCGCCGTGTATGGTACAATAACTCGTGTGAGCACCAGCCCTTCAGCTCCATTCAGTTTCAAATAAATTAACTTTAAGTGTTTTCTCCCATACAAAAAAAAAACTGGAGTTACTATTACGTGGAGTAACTAACCTTTTATAAAGGTATGAATACCAGACACATAGATTTTTTTTCTGACTTTGAGTTTCTTTGAGTATGGTGCTCGTCAGACCTCTGTACACCGTCGGTAATAAGAACGAAACAAAAACTTTAATTGTGTTTTTCTTAAAATTAACGTCGTAAAGGGCAATAAATAAAACAAACTTCCTTTACGCCCTAATTACGTAAGTTAAAACAAAGCATAGATTTGGTCGTAAGGGTTTCAATTATCAAATAACATGTTTACGACCTTTTGATTTGTAATAATAATTATTGTTTATAACGTCGTATAAAAAGTTTAATGCAAAAATGAGGATTACGACCTCTTAATTAATCAAAACATGACTTTACGCTCCCCTATTGAAAATTATTTTTGCGATACATCTCAAATAGTAAAAAAAATCGCGCTAGAGCTGTTGGAAAGCCAGGTCGTAAGGGGCGTTTTTTTAAAGATAGATTTTTTTTAAATATACCAATCGATAGAGCTTGCGACGCTGATTCCAAATATATATATAACTCATTTTCGGCAAAATGTCCTTTACGACAATTGAAATTTCCGGTATCGATATACTCAACGCACGAGTCGACTAGATCATTCCATCTCCATTTTCCATGAGACAAAATATTAAATTTCAAACTACGTCATGCGTCATAATGAATTGTCATATTTTTATTATTTAGTTACTCAAATTTTTTGCTGACATCTCTTGGAGGCGCACATGGAACACTACGCGCCGGCGGGGCGGCGCCGTCGACCCCGGCCTGCTTCTTACCGGGCGGCGAGCTACCCATTGATAGATAGATAGATAAATCGTTTATTTGGTGCACACAAAAAACTTTTTAACAAAAAATTAAACCGCCGAAAAAACTGAAAAGCATAAAATAATAAACCTTAAAATTATGAGTCGACGCTTTGAGTGATCTTTGTTCATAGATTTTTCAGCGCCGACTCAAAATTTTAAGGTTTATTATTTTATGCTTTTCAGTTTTTTCGGCGGCTTAATTTTTTGTTAAAAAGTTTTTATTTTATAATTTTTTGTGACTTTAACGTACTAATAATACTGGGCAAGGTATACCCTATCCAACACAAAAAATAATTATCAAAATCGGACTACTCTGTATAAAGTTATGCGTGGTTATACATTACAATCAGTGAGTGAACAATCAATCATCCCCTGTTTTCCGACCCTTAGGGTTCGATTTAGTTTTTCAAATTATATGGGACCACCTTGGGAGTATACCCTTTCCAATAAAAAAAGAATTGTCACAATCGGACTACCATGTACAAAGTTATGCGTGATCATACATAAAAAAAAAAAATATATATACGCGTCGAATTGATAACCTCCTCCTTTTTTTTTCGTCGGTTAAAAAGACATAACAACATACAAAGCACGATTAAATAATAATTTAACGTGATTACAATTTAGCTTAAGTAGGTACAAAGTGCCAAAATATAACAAGAAAAAAAAATTAAGACATAAAATAGCGATGATGAAACTTAGTGTCATTGCACCCATAAAGGTCTGGGCTTGTCTCACAGAAACGATAACATTACAGTCTGATTATGTTAAGGCTCTATTTCTGAACAGAGTCCTTATTCTTCACAAGCACTTTCTACCAGGAACTTGCTCTAATTCTTTGCATTTAAAACATCATGAAGGCCGTTATTGTAATCCTTCATCGTACTGACCTAGTGACTTACATTTAATTAATGTTTAATTATGTAATTAAATACCTATCTCTTTACTCGAGTAGCGTTGACTGTGTTTTATTTATGTATTGTAGTAGCTATGCGAGAGATATCGTTATTGTTTATTAATCATATAATTAACTGATTAAAACTTCACCTTTATGTATGTAATTAGTAAGTTATAATACGTAAGTAATTATTTCACCGTTCCGTGTAGTGCTGAACTTGAAGAATAGCACCATCCCTCATTTCTTCCCGTGGGAGTCGTAAGAAGCGACTAGGGGACTTACTAGAGAGAGGGCAGCAGCGTTCTCTATGCGATTTACCACCATATTGCGGCTCAACCTGCCTGCGTGGTGATTATGGCAAATTCCTCCTCTTGGGGGAGGCCTATGTCCAGCAATGGACGTCTTTTGGGCTGAAGTTATGATGATGTTTGATATTGATTATTAATAAGGTAAAATATCCGCCAAAAAAGAAACGAAAACAGATACGGGTCCTTCTTCTCGATCGAATATCCGCGGATTCGGATAGGTACGGATATCCGACAGATCATTAGTCTGTACTAAAATAGTTTGTAAGACAATTTTTGTGACTAACAATTATGGACCGAACCTCTCCACTTCTCAAGCACCTCAGGAAGTGTTGCCCCCTTGTCGCTACGTCACTCTGTGCTAGCGACGTTTCCCGGGGGCCCATTATTGAATGTGCAAGTCACCCCCTGCCATTTTATCCGTGTATACAAAACATTGATCAGACAGGGGCCATAGTCCTTGCATAGTTGCGGTTACCAATCTACTATAGCCATCCAAACCCATAGCCTAATTTGCTTTGTTTCCATATTCTGTAATAGTTCTGCTCCAACCGGGAATTGTCCTTGGGTGCACTCGCATAGGTGCATACAGGGATAATCGTCGGTTGGTGCCCCCTCATCGTTTAAAATTGTCTAAGTGGCCTCTGCGAGTTGGCTTCGGCTCCTCGTACGCCTTCCAAAGGTCCAGAACCCTAGGGTACTGAGAAATGTCAAATAAAAATAATACTGCAAAAACTGACTCAGAGAGTCAGAGCTAAATAAAAGTTACATCGCGTCATTTAATACGATGGACAGAGTACTATTAAAGAAATCTCGTTGTCAAGTCATAAAAAGAAGTGAAGCGGGCCGGATCATTAGTTTATAAGTAATTCATAACTGATTATCCACTAATCTATATTGTCGTTAAAAGGAAATGGTTGAATCTGTTTTATTAATGGTCTCTGACATTAATATTCGATTAAGAGATATAAACGATATAAAGGTGTGTAGGTAAATTTTTGACGTAATCGCACAACGGAAATCACAACAGAATGTATCACACTGGAATATCAGTGTATCACAACAGAATTATTAGGGTGTGTGTAAATAGTCAATTATTTTGTTTTAAAGTAGTCTACGTTTATGAAACACTAGCTTTTGCCAGCGGCTTCGCCCGCGTGGTAGTCGGAAAATATCCCGCGTGAACGTACTACCGGGATAAAAAGTGGCCTATGTGTTAATCCAGGTTAATTTTGCGAGGATAAGAGCCCGAAAGCGCATTTTCATCCGACTTGCTTAAAAGTTATCGTCACTGCTCGGCTCCTATGTATCTTAGCGTTATGTTATATAGCCTATAACCTGCCCAGGAATATGGACTACAATCGTACCAAGTTTGATTAAAATCCCTTCAGTAGTTTTTGACCCAAGTGTGCACATACAGACAGACGGACAGACAGACAGGCAGACAAAAAATTTACTGATTGCATTTTTGGCATCAGTATCGATCACCATTCATCCTCCAATATTAATTTTGAATGTATTTTCAATGTACAGAATTTACCTCTCTACAGTTTTATTATAAGGATAGAAGATATAGAAGAAGATGTGTGGTGTGACTATGAATGATAGGCTGAAGATGAAGATGCGGTTTAAAAGAAGATGTAGTGACAAAAATTGAAAAGAGTATGCTTTAATGGTTTGGTCATGTTGAAAGGATGAATGAAGAACGGCTTACAAAAGGTATTTCAAGGCAGATGTGAGTGAAAACGCTGGACATATAGTGACCTTATTGGTAATGTTCTTCAAAAAGGTCAGGTGCGTAGTACTGGCAACCGGCGTGTGTGTATGGCCAGATGTATGAACCTAAACGAGGCAAAATGATTTTGTAAGGATCGTAGTAGTGGTGGGCGTTGCGACAACGAACCGTTTCCGAAGACCGTTTTATGTTTTACAACGATGTAACCGTTATACTTCCTGGGTCCAAACAGTCTTCGTTGCACAAACCAGTCTTCGAATGACTAGATGCGATTATGTATTTTACACCTAAGAAAATACGGTCGAGAATCCATTGATTCAACTATCACACTCGTCGCGTCGTCGTCCTTAATCCGTTCCAAAGACCGTTTTATATTCTGCAACGACTACGACGATGAAACTGTTTTTACGTCTTAGATCCAAAGAGTCTTCGTTGCACAAACCAGTCTTCGAATGACTACATGCGATTATGTGTTTTACAGCTAAGAGAATACGGTCGAGAACGCATTCATACAACTATCACACTCGTCGCGACGTCATCCTTAGGGTACCGCGTTCTTTTAAAACAGTTCTTAGTTCTTACAGTAAAAAGTGAACTTTTTGTCAATGGTATAGAGTCTATATTTTATTACTACTTCTCGAAGAAACTGCAACTATTTCACGAGACGAAAACGCAATTCTATTCCATATTCGATAAGTTTCGTTTTTTACAAAACGGTCGTCGTCGCAACAACTGGTTTGAAGACGGCTCTTCAAACCAGTTGCGACGACGACCGTTTTCTGCAACCGTTTTCGTCGTCGGAAAAACGGTTGCGTTTCGTCCGTCAAAACTTCGACAACGACCCACCACTAGATCGTAGCAGGTGGTGTTACGTAGTTTCTGCCTACCCCCATGAGAAGAGGCGTGAGTTTATGTATGTATCTCGCCCAATTTTTTTACGTCCGCGTGTACGGTAGCTGACGCTATCACTAGACATTGCCAACGTAAATATATATTATATCCCTTATCTTATCAAAACTTGAAAGAACATAAAACATGTCAGATCTCTTTATCTAGTCGCGCCATTTATAATCTCAATAAACTGAGATTTTACGTTTTCAGACCATTTTATTTAGACACGCGGTGGAAAATGGAACTAAAATTGTTTTAAGTTACCCATGTAGCTGTAGCAAATTCCTGTCAGGGTTACGGATTAGTTCGAAAGAGTTACCGTGGCCCTGGCACAGGCAACTGAAGGAACACGGGTGGGTTTTAGTCAGTAAAAGTCTGGCACGCCCTTCCGCTCCACCCAGAGCAGGAGAGGTCATTAGATGATTTCACAACCGAAAAAAAAAGCTGTTACAAGTTGAAGTGGTATTGGGCTGGCCATGTTTGTCGAATGTCTGATGGCCGGTGAAGCAGACGAGTGCTAGAGTGGAGACCGCGTATCGGCAAGCGTATTGTGGGACGCCCTCCAGCTAGAGGAATCGAGGATCTTAAGAAGGTGGCTGGGGCAGACTGGATGTGGAAGGTGGAGGACAGTGTGTTGTGGCGCAGCCTGGGAGAGGCCTATGTCCAGCAGTAATTGACTTGACATTCATTTTGATAGTTTGTTAAATGATTGAGCAGTTTGGGGTAGGAGCATGGGGTCCGAGGGCCCATTTAGTTTTCAAGTCATGGCTGAACGGTTGTAGCCAGCTTTTTGGGTAGTTTTCATGTAGACAGGTATGCGGACAAATTTTTTGATTCGGAGGGACCGTGCCTCGGAAACTTGCTATGTAAATATGTACTGTGATGACTGTATATTGTTTAATTTTATTTTAAGACTTATTGTTTTACCTTGTTTGAAAAAGGAAACAGATCATTCATTTTAACAGTTGTCTTGGCCAGCAGCGCCACTCTTTAAGTGTCAAGTTAAAATGGACAATCTGTATTTAGTGCCATTCAGCTTGTGAGTCATTATTTGAAATGTAATTTGCGTGTCGGAAAATAAAGCATAGAATCTGTACTTCACGTTTAACATTAAACTAGGTAAATAATAGTCGTTATTTACTATTACTAGCTTTTATTACGGTGTTATTATGACCATTAGAACTATAAAACGACTAAAAATAACATGTTCTCAAGTCACACATTTTTTTTTTTTGTGGGTCAGTCATCAAATGACGTCTCCTGCTCTGGGTGGTGCGGAAGGGCGTGTCAGACTACTGACTAAAATCTCCCGTGTTCCTTCAGTTGCCTGTGCCAGGGCCACTGTAACTCTTCCGAACAAATCTAAGACCCTGGCAGGCATTGCTCCTAGCGGACCCCTTCAATAATGCTGATATCAAAATTCGAACACTGTGGTTTTTTTACACGAAGTAAATTATAACGTAAATTTTCTTTTAGAAACTTTTCGCTGGTTATCCAAACTAAATTCATTTGTTTCATAGAATTAGAAAAGTGCAATACCTACGCTGTCTAAATGTATGGAACAGCTTAAGTTTTCTTCTTCATTGTTTGTCAGAGTCATGTGGTGAATTTATGATGCGTCGATGTCAATACTTTACGTATGGTGTGTTGCCGGACGTAAAAAATAGCACCACCCCATTTTTCCCGTGGGTGTCGTAAGACGCGATTAGGAGACTTACTAGAGAATGGGCAGCAGTGTTCTCTATGCATTTTAACACCTATACTGCGATCGCCAACTCTAAGGCCAAGCGTGGAGATTATGGGAAACCCACCCAAATTGGGCTTATGTCCAGCAGTGGACTTCTTTCGGCTGAAATGATGACGATTACTTTACGTTTCGATATCGAAAACTAATGAAAGAAAAAATCTATTTAAACCCACCTAGAGTTCATCGTAGGGCAAGCCATAGGTTAACGGTATTTAACCTCACAACAGCAGTTTCGATCGAGAGTCAACAAGTCAACAACCTTAATTTTATTTTTGTCATTGCTATTAGTGATGAAACTATGACCATTATACAAGGTTTAAGTAATTGTCATCATCATCCTCATTTCAGCCGTAAGACGTCCACTGCTGTATTTAGGCCTCCCCCAATTTGGGGGGCGTTGCCATAATCGCCACGCTTGGCAGGCGGGTTGGCGATCGCAGTATGGTGGTAAAATGCATAGAGAACGCTACTGACAATTCTCTAGTAAGTCCCTTAATCGCCTCTTACTCACGAGAAGAAATGGGACGGTGGTGGTACCTATTCTTTACGTCCGTCACCACACGAGACAAAAGAATTTCGAATACGGCCTCTTAATCGTCGGCGATGGGACAATTGTCAAACTCACGTAGACCATATCCACAAGAAAGACAGTCCAAGGCAAAGTGTCATTCATTTTATTCCTCGCGAACGACCACTCATGACAACCGTAGCAATTTGCAAGCCCATTGAGTGACCATTGTCAATTTAACGGATATCTTCGTTTAAGATTTGTTAAGAACGCTCAATCAAGCTTTGTGATCGCTTTTATTATCATGTGCCTATTCTGTAACGTAGGTTGATTGCACGGCTGCCTTGTAGCTAAGAATAGTGGTTGTTTGTATATGACTGACTTCAAAAAAAGGAAGAGGTGCTGCTGGGGAGTTTGTTCCGCGACTACTTCTTCCCAGCTAAAGCACTAGGAAGTGTCGAAGGGCGGGCGTTTTGGGGGGACTGTCTTGTGTAACTTTGACGTTCAAAAAGTGCTGACTCTCAGCCTAGTTTGAATAAATGACTTTAGATTTTTTTGATTTTGATTTTTGATAATGTTTCTTGCCTTGGAACTCCATCATCTCCATGCCCTTCTGACTGCCAACCCTGAATGTGATGTGTTTGTGGATGAATGGAATATAATTAATTATGCGTATGTCTGGTGTTCTGTGAGAGCAAGTATGCAAGGGAGTCCTCTGTTCCATATTAGTTTTTAGTTTACGTAATTGTGTAAAATATAAATATTATCGACCTTTTTAATCTGTTTCTATATTAATTGATGTAATTGGTTTTGTACCGTTTTAATTAACTATAAATAAATAAATCTTCTTTATCTTCTTTACATAGGATAAAACCAAGTCGTATACCGCGTCTGTACGGTTAGATCTTTTAAATTACGAAACGGATTTTAATGCGGTTTTCATCAAAAGACAGAGTGATTCAAGAGGAAGGTTTATATGTATGTAAAATACGCGGGCGAAACCGCTGGCTAAAGCTAGTTTAAATATAACCCGATCCGACCTGTCAATTTGAGTAATTTATTTTCGTCCTATTTTTGGTACTGTTTGTCGAATTTTTGGTACTGAGTTGAGCTGCACGGTTACTGAAAAATGCGTGCCTTGACTAGACACACTCAATCTGTGTAGTTCTTTCCTGAAAAGACTATTTCAGACATCAATCTACATGGTCTTCACGTCCTTTCCGAAGAACGGAGGTGTCTTGTTATTTATGGATGATCAGGATCACTCACTCACAAATCGGCCTCGGCAAACATAGGCAACCTTACGGTCGACCTTTGTGGCTATTATAATTTACACGGGTCCCTTTAGGTATCATCTCCAAATAATTTGACCGAAGTTGACTGATAACAAGTGAATGTGCCAAATAACAAAATATTCTTGATAAGAACATCGCGCGATTTATTATTTTGATAAAGCCTATAATTAAAAACGTATGATAACGCTTCGGTGTGTTACTACCTACTTTATTGTTTAACAATAATGTTATCGGAATGGCGTGATGGCTCGTATGTTAAAAGATCTGTTTTTCGAACACGAGGTTGTCGTTCATAGACCTAGGTTCATAATCTATACCTACTTATTACTTATATTACTTATCATCATTACATATTATAAAATAAAGTCACTTCGCTGTCTGTCTGTCCCTATGTATGCTTATATCTTTAAAACTACGCAACGGATTTTGATGCAGGTTTTTTTATAGATAGAGTGATTCAAGAGGAAGGTTCATATGTATATAACATGCATAATATAGTAAAGAAACGCTGATAATTTTAGAGGTTTCTAATGTGATGTCATAAATGAACACATTTTTTTTGCGCTTACATTGCGAACGCTGGCTGAACCCTACGAAATAGCTCAAAATAATGTACTACACCTTAAAAAGGTCAACAAAAAAGTCCGCGATGGCATATATCTAACTCTTAGGGATAACCCATAAATAATAACCATTTTTATCCTTTACTTTTTACGAGAAATAATGGCTTATTTATGAATGCGATTTTAAGCAATACAGCATTAATCCTTATGCAATTAAGTACCTTAAATAAATTGTGCATTCCATGTAGATCAAAATTGCCCTTTACAGCATATCATTAAAATAAATATTTTAGAAGATATCTGTTAATAAAACGGGAGTCAGGTGTTGTAGGCGGGGGTGACGGTGTTCCCTTGACGAAAGAGTGAAATTAAACCAGTCAGAATGTCGTAATAATTGAGTATATTTGGCACACATAAAATTACACAGAAATCACTAAAAATGGTTGTAAAAGAGTACACAGCACACAATATAAAATACAGTTAGAATAAGCAGTACACATAATTAAATCCTAGCTATATTACACTTGAAGACTGGCTAACTAGATATAGGGTACATCGCGACTAAGCAGTGGACAGCGGAGCCACTTACTTCACAAACACTACGTGGTAACTTGATGATTCATGTGAACTTGTAACAATACTAAATCCAAAAATAGACGCTCGGCCCTTTTATAACTTTTGTTGCCTACCGCAAGTAGCGTATACATTTCTTTACTTTGATTAGCCGCTCCGCCAATTGAGAGCGAGAAAAATGGACTTTCCCTAAGATACAGGTTTCGACTTGTCGAGAATTTCAAAACACGTGTAAGCGAGTTCAAGGTTTCTGCTTTCTTATTGGATTAACAATGTGGCTCGTCCTATTGGACATACGCTACTTTCAAAATCGTGTACGAACTACGTAAGATATTTTAGGTATATTCATACCTACTCACAGCTAATTAGTGCTTTACAATAAATGAGTTAGGTAACTATAAGCTAATTAGTTTTATACAAACATAACACAGGCATTACAGACTAATTAGATTCCAACAGGTTATTGTTACAGGTAATTGCAGGTTAATTAGAATTCAAAAGGTCAAGACAATGGTAATACAGCTGATTATAAACATACATCGGTATTTACTTAAGTATCTTCATGGAAATCTACTACTTTTATTAAAGAACAGTATAGGTATTTGTTTAGGTATTTTACAGAGGCTATACCGGAGTTACCGAATACAATAGCGAGGAGATATTAATGTTAAAAGTTAGTTAGTCTCATAGGGCGTCGCCCAAAACAATAAAGAAACATAAATACTAACTATAGCTTGTTTTATTGAGCTTCGCCTACATTCCACCCCCTGTAACAGGGTTCAACCGACTTACAATTCTTGGTCTGTGGGAAGCACAATAATCTTCGCTACGGGTCGACGTAGGACCCCATTTACAGTCTTAACATCTACTACACGGATAATACCATCGTGTCCATGATACACAGCTTTGATGAGACCTTTGGTCCACGCACTTCGCGGTCTATTATTGTCCACAATCACTACTACGTCACTGATACGTACGTTCGGCACATTGTTTAACCACTTTTCCCGACGTTGGAGCGTAGGCAGGTACTCTCGCAGCCAGCGCCGCCAGAACATGTCGGCGAGCGCGTTCACGCGCCGCCACTGCCGGCGAGAGTCGATGTCTTCGGCGTCGCTCGATGCAAACGGAGTACTCCCGGACGCAGTGCCCAGGAGTAGATGGTTCGGCGTCAGGACCACGGGCTGGTCGTGGTCGTCGTTCACGTAGCTCAGTGGCCGGCTGTTTACGATCAGCTCGGCTTCGGTGAGGAGGGTGTAGAGGACCTCCTCACGAGGGGCACGCTCCTTGAGCGTACTGCGAAGTGCGTTCTTCACGGATCTCACCAGGCGCTCCCAGCAGCCACCCATGTGTGGGGCCGCCGGGGGATTGAAGTGCCATTCGATGCCACGGTGAATGGCCTCGGCCCTTATCTGACCTTGGTTGAGGTCTTTCAGGGCTGCTCGAAGCTCGGTATTGGCCCCGATGAAGTTGGTACCCTGGTCAGAGTACAGATGTGCTGGTTGCCCGCGGCGCGCTATGAGGCGCCGCAAGGCTAGTATGGCGGAGTCGGCGCTTAGGGAAGCGGCCAACTCAAGGTGGACGGCGCGTGTAGTGAGGCAGGTGAATAGGACACCCCACCTCTTCTCGCGCCGTCGCCCGATTGCGACCTCCATCGGGCCGAAGTAGTCCACCCCCACTCGCACAAAGGCTCGTCTGGATGGTTCCAGCCTTGCGAGCGGCAGGTCACCCATCTTCGGTGGCGCGGGCTTGGCTCGGCAGACGCGACAGAGTTGGCAGTTGGCAACCACTGTCTTCACTGAGGTTCTGATTTTAGTGACCCAGTATTTTTCCCGTAGATTGTTGACGACGGTCTCGTGGTTGGCGTGCAGAGCCATCGCATGGTAATGAGCGATTAGCTTTCTTGTCAGAGGATGGCGGCCCTCCAGGATAATAGGGTGCCGCTCGCCAAACGTGAGCACCTCACAGGCACTCAGGCGCCCTCTCACTCGTAGCAACCCGTCGTCGGCTATCATGGGGTCGAGAGCCTTGATGCTGCTGCTGCTGGGAACGGGCAGGCCTTTAAGGATGGTGGCCCGCTCGCTTTGAAAGCTTTCTTCTTGACACAGCCTCAACAGGCTGTTGTGAGCATCTTCTAGGTCTCGCTGACACAGCTCCGTAGTCGACCGACGTTTGCGACATCGGCCGCTGAAGATGAGCACGCGCGCCATGACACGCTGAATGCGCGTCCACGATGAGTAGCGCTCGTACTCTAGGAGTGGTGCCGCCGGTGCTGCCGCGGCGTGGACCCGCTGGATGCGCTCAAGGTCCGCTTCCGACGCCTCAGCCTCGGGACACGCAGGCCACAGCTCCTGTGGGTCACATAGAAACGAGGGGCCCGAGAGCCACTCCGCGTGGTCATCGGGCCAACACAACCTGGTGGCCTTATCAGCTGGGTTATCCTGTGAAGGTACCCAGCGCCAGTTGCCTCTGTCTGACAGCCTATCTATTTCGGCTAGTCTGTGCGAGACGAATCGTTGAAATTCCTGTGCATCGGAGTTTATCCATTTTAATACAGTCTTGCTGTCGGTCCAAAGGAATTTCTTTTCGATTCGTATACCTAACTCTTTGTGGGCAGTGTCTGCTATACGACAGGCTAACACGGCTGCTTGTAACTCTAGCCTGGGAATGGATACTACTTTTTGTGGAGCTACTCGCGCTTTCCCTAGTAACATAACCGATTCCCTCTTTCCTTCAGAGTTAGAGCCCACTAGGTATACTACTGCGGCGTAAGCAAGCTCGCTGGCGTCCCCGAACGCGTGTAATTCTAAATTATCGAGTTTTAACCCGTACCACCGCGGTATTTTTAATTCGTTTAAGCGGTATAAATTATGGAGCCAATTAAACCATACTTTGGCGTCCTTTTCTTTTAAGGGTTCGTCCCATTGTATTCCCGACTTCCATATTCGTTGCATTAATATGCGTGATTGAATTACACACGGGTATAGGAAACCTAGCGGGTCGTAAATCGACATTATCATACTAAGAAATTGTCTTTTAGTGGGCACTAAACTACCATTCATAATTTCCGGTGGTAGTCTCTTAAATGACAGATCAAAACCTAACTCGTCGTCTTTAGGTGACCATATTAAACCTAGGGTCCTCTCTACTGAGCCTGTTCCCTTCTCAAGGGCTACCTTATCAGGCATTTCTATTTTCAGCCTTTCCCTTAGCTCCGATGAGTTAGTGACCCACCCCCGGATAATGAATCCACCGGATGCATGTATTCGTGTCACTTCCTCTATTAACGTGTTAGCCTTCTCCTCGGTCCAAGCACTATCTAGATAGTCGTCCATATAGTGCCTAGATTTAATGGCTTCCACAGCTTCGGGATAAACATCAATGAAATCATCGGCATTTTTGTTGAGTATATATATTGCCGTAGTAGGGGACGAGGCTGCACCAAATATCATGGAATTCATCGCGTATGTATCTGGTTCTTTATGGTGATCCGCGCCTCTCCATAAAAATAATTGCGCGCCTTGATCTTCTGCCCTTATTTTTACTCGTAAGAACATATCAGCGATATCCCCTGAAAACGCGACGGGGCCTATCCTGAACTTAATTAAAATGCCTAGCAAAGAATTCAGTAAGTCAGGTCCGGTTAGCAGATTATCATTTAAACACGTCCCATGAGACGTAGCGGCTGCGTCGAACACGAGACGTAGCTTGCCCGGTTTGTTCGGGTTAACGACTCCGAAATGCGGTAAGTACCAAACCGGCGAGCTGTCTATGTTACCGTCTACTTTACGCGCGTAACCTTCGTCTACTAACCTACCTATCTGAGCTGAATATTGCTCAGCGAAACTAGTGTCTTTACGCATACGTTTCTCTATGCCGTACAGCCTTTGCCTGGCCTGATTATAATTATCAGGTAACTGAATATTGTCATGTTTCCACAACAAACCGACCTCCCATTGTGACTGGTCAGGGATACGATGGCTAGTGCTGTCTAACACGGCTAATGCCCTTTCGACATCTTTATGTTTACGTAAATTCTCTGAAATACCTATCGCTTCTAGCTCAAACTGTGATTTAACTAGATTCTGTAAATCAGGAAGGGAAACGGTCATGCAACTAACACATTCTTTACTATTATTATTGTTATTAATATTAAATGGTCCATGTATGACCCAACCTAACTTAGTGAGTGAGGCAACTGGCTTACCGGATTTTCCTTGGCGGATGTCCTGACTGACGAGCAGCTCCCAGTTGTCCTGTCCGAGAAGCAGCAGCGGTTTGGCTCCCCTCATCTCTACGCAACCCAAGTCGCGTAGGTGCGCGTTGTCGTCGATCACTGTGGCGGACACTGTTTGCGTTGGTAGGTTAATGTCCACTATTGTCCGACACGTAATGTTATGGCACTGACCGTTAGGTCCTTTTACGCGCACTTGTACCACTCGCGACGTTGAGTCTGTTACTCCGTAGCCACCCGCGGTTTTTAAGGAGAGAGGAACACATGGACCCACTAAGTCTGTGGCGAGCGAGCTGTCGATGAGTGACACGGTCGCACCATCGTCCAGTAGTGCGTAACACTGATTATCGTCACTGTTTCCATCGCTGACCGTTACTGGCATAATTTTCAGTAGTGCCGTAGCTCGCCACTCGCCTATATTTGTGACGCTTTCCGTCTTACTTTCTGGCGGCGTAGCCACCTTTTCTTTCGGCTGCTTATCCGCGTGTAACAGCAGGTGATGTCCGAACCCGCACTTCTTGCATCTACTCGCACGGCAAAACCTCTTGGGATGTTTACTCACGAGACATTTGAAGCATGTGTTCTTCTCCTTTATCGTGTCCCAACGCTGTTGAACGGTAAGCTTTTTGAACTGGTCACACTCTTCTATGTTGTGCTTTCGTTGACATATAACGCATTCTTCAGGAGCGGCAGACTCGTCGCTCTGCGTGTTCACTCGTTGCGTCAACGGAGGCCTGCTCGCGGCTGAGCGCGCGGCGTTGGCTGGCCGGGACTGACCGGCGCCGCCATACTTCTGCTGTTGCTTGGCAGGGGGCTTCGATGGACCGGGCTCAAACATACTCGCCTGAGTGTAGTACGACGTTGAGCGTGTCAAGTGTATCAGAAAATGTGATAATATTTCTAGATTTGGAGACACTCTTAGGTCCACCCCCTGTGTGTTGTCCAGGCCCATTGCGAAGTCACCGTATTGCGCGCGCTGTACAGGGGTCAGCTTGCTCAGCAGGTCACTCACCAGCTGTGGATTATTTATATATCCATCCGCACGAATATTTTTGAGTAACGAAACACAATTTCGGACCGTTGACGAGAATTTCCTTAGTTCGCGTCCACTTTCCGTTACTCTAGGTAATTCTTTGACCTTTTGTATGGCGTACTGTAGCACTAGGGTCGGGTGACCGTACTCATCCTCTAGCGCGCGCATTATCTCGGACGGATCAGTTGACGATCGTAGTAAGTCCTCTACTGATACCTTTGCGTCGCCTTGTAACGAGGTTTTTAATCGTGCTAAGTTTTCGTGCGCCTTGAAATTGTATAATTGTGATGTTTCCCAGTACATGTTCCGATATGATATCCAGTCGGCTGGGTCACCTTTGAAGTAGGGCAATTCATATGCCTGTCTCGGTACCGGTCGTGGTGGTCGTGCCATGTTCGTGATAGCCTCTGCCAGTCTGTCTATCTTACGGTCTCTGTCCCCTGACGATTCTCTCCGCCTTTCTCTTTCATCCGCTCCGTACTGCATCTGCCGCCGTGTATCCGACTCGAGTGTGGCTACTCGAGGTACACTTGCGACCGGAGTGGTAAAGGCGGTATAACGGCTGGGTAACTGGAACCTTACTCCATCTGACGTTACTGGTATGTACCTGGACGTAATTGGTGCCGTTATGTTAGGTAACGGTACAGACGCGGATGTCCTAGGTACTCGGGACTGGTCTAGATCACACGGCACTGACGACCCACGGTGGTTATTCACAAGATTCACCCTACTTACGGTTTGTTCACGGGGGTCAGATGTTTCACGGGGCGCAGCCATTTCAATAGGTGCGCCTGACACAGCCGGCGTCCCCAATACTTCTATCAATTGGGGGACCTGGGGCGTGGTTTTCACCCACTCTTCGACGCGCTGTGTCGTACTCCCATCTGACTGTGAATCATCGCTTTCAGCGGCCGCCTCTATCTCAGCTATTTCCACTTCCATCCTTTTCTTGACGAGGTTTTCCTTGTCTTTGACCAGGTTCTCTTTCAACTGCACTAATTCGCGCTCCGCTTCGTACTCGATCCGTTTTTTAAGGTAATCGACGCTCCTGTGGCTATTTCTTGACGATATTTTGCTGCGCGGCGAGGTGTGGCGACCCTTGGGCGCTGCCTGCCCCCCGTGCGCTCTCTCTGACGTCAATTTACTGTGGTCAATTAATCGGCCACCGGTGAGCGGAATATTGCGAGCGGACGTCGATGCCAATGTCGGTGCTACGGACGGAGAACCTGGAGCCCTTTCGGATGGTAAGCCTGAGTCAGAGACGATGTCCTCTGCTTGTCGCGTACCCATTTCTTCCGCCAGTCTTCGTAACTTGCTGCGTGTGGTGATTTCACTTCTGTGACTCATGATTCTGACTGGTTCACTCTATTCTAATTGAACCTGATCCGGCTCGCAAGGACCAAAATGTTAATAAAACGGGAGTCAGGTGTTGTAGGCGGGGGTGACGGTGTTCCCTTGACGAAAGAGTGAAATTAAACCAGTCAGAATGTCGTAATAATTGAGTATATTTGGCACACATAAAATTACACAGAAATCACTAAAAATGGTTGTAAAAGAGTACACAGCACACAATATAAAATACAGTTAGAATAAGCAGTACACATAATTAAATCCTAGCTATATTACACTTGAAGACTGGCTAACTAGATATAGGGTACATCGCGACTAAGCAGTGGACAGCGGAGCCACTTACTTCACAAACACTACGTGGTAACTTGATGATTCATGTGAACTTGTAACAATACTAAATCCAAAAATAGACGCTCGGCCCTTTTATAACTTTTGTTGCCTACCGCAAGTAGCGTATACATTTCTTTACTTTGATTAGCCGCTCCGCCAATTGAGAGCGAGAAAAATGGACTTTCCCTAAGATACAGGTTTCGACTTGTCGAGAATTTCAAAACACGTGTAAGCGAGTTCAAGGTTTCTGCTTTCTTATTGGATTAACAATGTGGCTCGTCCTATTGGACATACGCTACTTTCAAAATCGTGTACGAACTACGTAAGATATTTTAGGTATATTCATACCTACTCACAGCTAATTAGTGCTTTACAATAAATGAGTTAGGTAACTATAAGCTAATTAGTTTTATACAAACATAACACAGGCATTACAGACTAATTAGATTCCAACAGGTTATTGTTACAGGTAATTGCAGGTTAATTAGAATTCAAAAGGTCAAGACAATGGTAATACAGCTGATTATAAACATACATCGGTATTTACTTAAGTATCTTCATGGAAATCTACTACTTTTATTAAAGAACAGTATAGGTATTTGTTTAGGTATTTTACAGAGGCTATACCGGAGTTACCGAATACAATAGCGAGGAGATATTAATGTTAAAAGTTAGTTAGTCTCATAGGGCGTCGCCCAAAACAATAAAGAAACATAAATACTAACTATAGCTTGTTTTATTGAGCTTCGCCTACAATATCAGAGATTATAATAAAATCGCCGCAGAGCGGCTAGCGGGCCTTCCCGCGTCCGGCCGTCCCGGTTGGTAGCGGTCGGGTAGATTGTAATTCATATTACTTTGGCTTGTGTAAATGCGAATATCATGTGTGTTCGAAGTACTCAAAATAAACCTAATTGTATTATTCCAAGTAAGAGACCGCGAAATATTGCTTAGATGTTTAGATTTTTGGATGGATTTGGATTTTTGGTTATCCTGGATACTTACCATTACATAGGATACTTTATTCCGGTAGTAGGTTTCCGAGTGATATTTTCCGAAAGCTATACGGGCGAAGCCACTGGCAAAAGTACTATTCTTATAACTATGTTTAATTTGGTGTCTGGTAAATAATTGAGTGTCTGTATAGGTAGAATAGGAGCGTTAAGAAAAACCAGTAAGACTTATATTCAATTTAATCCAGCCCTATGTCGCAGTCTTCTTACTCTGAATACTATTAGTTTTATTTTAAGTACATCAAACACACATGATATGTAAGGATCGTAGCAGGTGGCGTTCCGTAGTTTCTGCCTGCCCCCATGGGAAAAAGGCGTAATTTTATGTATGTATAACATGGATTCATAATTCTTACCGCGGTAGTACGTCCTCTTGCGATAATTTCCGACATACACGCGGGCGAAGCCGCGGGCAAAAGCTAGTAATATAATATTATAAAGCTGAAGAGTTTGTTTGTTTGTTTGATTGAACGCGCTAATCTCAGGAACTACTGGTCCGAATTGAAAAATTATTTTTGTGTTAGGTAACCTATTTATCGAGAAAGGCTATAGGCTATATAACATCACGCTACAACTAAGAGGAGCGGAGTAGTAATGAAAAATGTTGCAAAAACGGGGAAAATTTATTCCTTTTGAGAGTTTCCGTTGCGTGCGTTGCGTAAACGGTTAAAGTAACGCAAAAATCATGTATGACGGAATTGTTCGTTTTAAAAAGTTCTAAAAAAAAGTCCGCGAGAGCATATGTCTATCTTTTAAGCTTGACTCACTATAACTCAAAAGGTGCGAGCAGCAACGAAAAATGGACGAAAACTAGCAGGCAAATCGATGCGACGGGAAGGGTCAGGGGACCAAAAATTTGACGCGGACGAAGTCGCGGGCAGAAGCTAGTCTATACTAATATTATAAAGCTGAAGAGTTTGCTTGATTGTTTGTTTGGTTGAACGCGCTAATATCAGGATGTCGGTTTCCACCGCGCGGCCAACTCTTAAAATACGATGAAATTTTGCCAGGAATTAGTTGTAATTTGTTACAATTCACACCTCTTTTCCTGAATTTGTTACAAAAAAAACTAAGACGCTACGACCAAAAACAGTTGGCCGCTAGAACCGCCACTTGCCGTAGTGATCGCCCGTGATTACACAGAAACTAAATAATGGAGATAGGCGAATGATACATCAAAAGAAAGGTCTTAATTTGTTATATTTGTTACAAAAATAAAAATCATCAATACTTAAATATACAAAAAGTTACGCTATATTTAGTTTTCAGGTTAAGTGTAGGTACGTATCTCACCATAAAATCAAATTAATAGAGGCTAATGTGTATGGACAATTAGTTGCTAATTTGTTGCAGCAAATAAATAAGAAAAATACTAGAAAATAGGTTCAATATTATTTTTAAAGTCGATTTTAGTTGGCCGCGCGGACGGCAATATGCCTAAAATACAATGGCGTTTATTTCGTTACTAATAGTAGGTTCAAGCTTAGTTCTAGTACTAATCGACAGGTATCGTAGCCAAGTTTGGATAAATGTGGCGAATATAACTACAGGCTTTATATTTTAGGAGATATTCACTAAAATATAGTACTATGAAACTGTATTAGAGTAGAGTGACCATAAATTTTCATAATAAAGTGAGACTGAATCGCCATTATTGGAATGTTCGGTAGTCATATCTTAATTTTTAGGGTGAACCTCTTTAAGACATCCTATAGCATACTTTATAAAAGTCAAATTCACAAATCGATAAAAATTTCTTTTTTCAAAATCAGCTTACAGGCAAAAATCAAGTAATATAAGTAACAAAATATTTTTTTTTTAATAAATTACCATAACATTTATAAATTAACTGAAACTAATGTAAGACACATAATGTAGACACATTTTCTTACAGGTACTTATTTCAATTATAGAATAATTTTAAAAATATAATCATTTTATTTACGCCACATTTATCCAAACTAGGTTACGTTACATGTCGATTAGTACTATAACTAAGCTTGAACCTACTTTTAATAACGAAATAAACTCCATTGTAATTTAGGCATATTACCGTCCGAACGACCAACTAAAATCGACTCTAAAAAAAATATTGAACCTATTTTCTTGTATTTTTCTTGTTTATTTGCTGCAACAAATTAGCAACTTTTTGTCCATTCACATTAGCCTTATTACTCCAAAAAACTTCAAAACATCAAAGTTAATTAAAATCTAAACAACGCCGGACTATGCAACTGACTAAAAATATTTATAGAAAAGAAAAAAGTAAATTCTAAACTGTAGAAGTGAAATAACAAAAACTTTTTTCTAAAATAAAGACTGCAATTGCAATGTAGCGCACTCAGTTTTACTCACTGAACTACCGAATAGTATTAACATTGAAGATTTTTTTCTTAGTGGTATAGAATTTATACCAGGCACAAAAATGGATCACTATGTCATTTAAAAAATAAAATTACTATAATTTTTAAAATTATTCTACAGTTGAAATAAGTACCTGTAAGAAAATATGTCTACATTCTGTGTCTTACATTAGTTTTAGTTAATTTATAAATGTTATGGTAGTTTATTAAAAAAAAAAAAATGTTGGCTTATATTACTTGATTTTTGCCTGTATGCTGATTTTGAATAAAGAAATTTTTATCGATATGTGAATTTGACTTTTATAAAGTATGCTATAGGATGTCTTAAAGAGGTTCACCCTAAAAATTAAGATATGACTACCGAACATTCCAATAATGGCGATTCAGTCTCACTTTATTATGAAAATTTATGGTCACTCTACTCTAATACAGTTTCATAGTACTATATTTTAGTGAATATCTCCTAAAATATAAAGCCTGTAGTTATATTCGCCACATTTATCCAAACTTGGCTACGATACCTGTCGATTAGTACTAGAACTAAGCTTGAACCTACTATTAGTAACGAAATAAACGCCATTGTATTTTAGGCATATTGCCGTCCGCGCGGCTAACTAAAATCGACTGTAAAAATAATATTGAACCTATTTTCTAGTATTTTTCTTGTTTATTTGCTGCAACAAATTAGTAACTAATTGTCCATACACATTAGCCTCTATTAATTTGATTTTATGGTGAGATACGTACCTACACTTAACCTGAAAACTAAATATAGCATAACTTTTTGTATATTTAAGTTTTGATGATTTTTATTTTTGTAACAAATATAACAAATTAAGACCTTTCTTCTGACGTATCATTCGCCTATTTCCATTTATTTATTTATTTATTTATATATACTTTATTGTACACCATAAAAATACATCACAAAAAACATTATAATTATTACAAAATATACAATGGGCGGCCTTATCGCTTTATGCGATCTCTTCCAGGCAACCATGGAATGGACAGTGAAAAGCGTGGACATAAAATGGGTATGTCAATGGTGTAAACACAACTAAACAGTTATTTATATCCTTAATAATATATACATAAATACATCCATTCCATTATTTAGTTTCTGTGTAATCACGGGCGATCACTACGGCAAGTGGCGGTTCTAGCGGCCAACTGTTTTTGGTCGTAGCGTCTTAGTTTTTCTTGTAACAAATTCAGGAATAGAGGTGTGTATTGTAACAAATTACAACTAATTCCTGGCAAAATTTAATCAAATTTTAAGAGTTGGCCGCGCGGTGGAAACGGACATATATCAGGAACTACTGGTTCGACTGGAAAACTTATTTTAGTGTTTGGTAGTCAATTTATCGAGGAAGGCTATAGAATATACAACATCACGCTAGGACCGATAAGAGTTGAGCAAAAAATAGTCACGTTTATGAAGACCTCGCACGAGCAGTATGATTTGAGTATAGGTGTATAAGAAACGTCTTCTACGCGCAACTTCGTCCGCTTCTTTCTTGCTCTGCGACCCACCCCATCGCATCGAATCGTCTGTCCGTGCGAGGTGTTCGTATTCGTACTTTTTTTTTTGCTCATCACCTAAGGGTCCTGACCGTGTTGTGATATAGTCTGTAGCCCCACTACCCCAACTCCACTGCAACTGCAGTTAACTACCTCATTGGTGTCGTGGTCGGCGCCCTGAAATGCACTCTTTGGTTCCACACCGATAGTTGAAAATTCAGTACACGATAAAATCCAACCGCGATATTTTTACGTCGACGTTGGAACAGGTGTCAAAATACGAAAAAATAATGAGAATATCTGCGAAGTCGAAGACGGAAAGCGATATAATTAGATAAAAAGTTGAATAACCTCGATAGCGATTAAATCATAGGTATGTAATAAAAATACCTGTTTCATGAATTATAAATACTACTATACATATTGCCATATTCTTAATTTAGAACGACGCGAAAATAGGCAGATTTTATCTATGCTATCTTTCTTTTTAGTTTCGCTTTTTACTCTATGGATGTAGATGGATTTTGTAAGTTTGTGGTCCACTTACTCTGGCTATATCGATGTTAAAACCTCGTACAATGCAGAAAATTGATATCGTATTTTAATTATCTATATACCTACCTAAATACCTTTCTACTACCCAAATGTTCTTTCTTTGGTATTGTTCGTCAAAGCGTTGAGTTCCTAATTGAGCTGCATGATTAGTGACAAATGCTTGCACTGACTGGACAGGTCCACTCATTCTGTGTGGTTCATACTTCAAATGACCATTTCAGTCACCAATCTACATGGTCTTTTCATGATGTGACCAAGATTATGTCTGGACTTTAAAAGAGACTGTGACCTCTGAGTTTGTTTCAGCCTTTCTTCTCAGAGTAGTCAGTTAGGAAACGCCGACCTCATCTAGTTTAAAAAAATATCATTGACATGTAAAACTGTTTTTACAAACCTACTTACAGAAATTAAATCAATTATCATTTAAATAATCTATAATTATAATGTAGTGGTACTGATTTGCCGTGTCTCGCCATCATAATTTCAACTAAAAGAATGTTTTCAATATCAACAATATCCGCGATTGGATTATTGAACTGACGGACGGTTAGGTAAGAACTGTGGTAAACCACGCTGAGTGGAATTGATCGTAGAACTAATCTAGGGCACCTTGACCAAAAGGGTTAAGGTTAGGTTATTAGAACTATGCCCTCGCGACCCCAGCATTGCCGCAGCAGACGGCGAGCGGTAACTCCAAGTTGGTTGTAGTTATTTGGCTAGTTACTAGCTTTTGTCGAAATTTATCCCACGGGAATGTATTATCGGGATAATAAGTATCCTGTGTTTATCCAGGTTATAAATTACCTGTTTGCCAAATTTCATCCAAACCCGTTGAGTAGTTTTGCTGTAGAATAGTCAACAAACATCCATACATCCATCCTCATAAACTATCACATTAATAATATTAGTAGGATTTAGTAGTTATAAGGACGCCAAAATAGCAATTTTTTGAGGTCCACTAAAAGAGACGCAATCATTGTATTAGAGTGTTCAATAATACCGGATGGCAAGTTCATTGCCACGCAAATGAATTCAGCATATGATCCTAGACCTAGCGTAGAACATTTCGTCGGGGACCTGGCTTAGAACATTTCGTCAGAGAACTAGCGTAGAACATTTTGTCGGAGAACTAGCATACAACATTTCGTCGGTGACCTAACGTAGGACACTTCGTCAAAGACCTAGCGTAGAACCTTTCGTCGGAGACCTAGCGCAGAACATTTCGTCAAGACCTAGCGTAGAACATTTCGTCAAGACCTAGCGTAGAACATTTCGTCAGAGACCTAGCGTAGAACATTTCGTCAGAGACCTAGCGTAGAACATTTCGTCGTAGACCTAGCGTAGAACATTTCGTCGGTGATCTAGCATAGGACATTTCGTCGGAGACCTAGCGTAGAATATTTCATCGGAGACCTAGCGTAGAACATTTCATCGGAGACCTAGCATAGAACATTTCGTCGGAGACCTAGCGCAGAACATTTCGTCAGAGACCTAGCGTAGAACATTTCGTCAAAGACCTAGCGTAGAACATTTGGTCAGAGACCTAGCGTAGAACATTTCATTGGAGACCTAGCGTAGAACATTTCATCGGAGACCTAGCGTAGAACATTTCATCGGAGACCTAGCGTAGAACATTATTTTCATCGGAGACCTTGCGTAGGACATACTCACTCCCACAGCTGGGACACAGGCCTCTTCTCAGTGAGAGTGGGCCGTAATCTACCACGCAGGCCCAGTGCGTGTTGGTAAATGTCACATGTCTTCGAATTTTTGGTTTTAGGACATGCCGTTTTCCTCACGATTTTTTCCTTCACCGTTTTGAGAGTAGTGGTGAATGTGGTGATGAAATTATTTTACACTAAGTAAAGCGCTTGCTTGGGTTTGAACCCATGACCTACAACTCGTAAGTCGGTGCCGATACCACTGGGCCACCACTGCTCTACTCCACTGCTATCGTAGGACATTTTGTCGGATATCAAGTGTACAACATTTCATCGGTTTAAGAAATAACAATGTAGGTATATTTATTTATTTACTTATTTGTAACGTAACGGAGAAAGTTTGCTTTTACTCCCCATATATTTTCAGTTGAATGCCGTAATTACAGACACAATAAAAAATCAGTGTCTCGCGTGGATCCACGTTCACGGCATGCGAAGAGTTAACTACAATAATTACACCAAAATTCATATCTTCCTCCTTTTACTGAATGCAGCATTGAATTCAGCCACTGAGCAATACGGGCAATAAATAAGTCATATTTCCGCAAAATGATAAGTGACGTAACATCATTAAATATCTCTTATCGTGGTATTAACTTATATCAGTAGATAAACACTGGTAATATTGGAACGATGACTCAATGTTTTTGCGAGAATTTTGTAACTTGTAGATTACGTTTCACAGAATGGGAGGAGGATTTCGATTTCTGAGAGATTTTTTGGTTTTTATTAAATTCTTTCTTTAACCTCTAAGTCCCTAAGTTACCACATTTGGTATAGACACAATGGTTTTTAATTGTGTCTGTAATTACGGTATTCCATGGGTTAATACTAAGTTGAATATGGATACTGGATAGTCAACAAAGTGGTTAGTAATCTCATCGGATATGACTGACGTTTATAAGAAACAGATGACTGTTTTCGAATGAAATTAAATTTGATACTTCACCTATCAAATTAAATTTCTTTCGAAAACATCAAAGACATATATTTACAAAAACATTGATAGATTTCTTACTATTCTTTAACCATTTTCGACTACCCTGTTTCGTTATCTCATTTGGTGACCATATCTAGTGGTTCCGTGTGGTGCCGAATAGCACCATCACCATCCCATTTCTTTCTGTGAGTGTATTAAAAGGGGTCTAAGAGACTTAAGTACTAGATAATGGACAGCAGCGTTCTCTATACATTTTACCACTATACTGCGATCGCCAGCCCGCCTGCCCAGCGTGGCGATTATAGCAAACTCCTCCAAATTTAGGGAGACGTCTGTCGGTTGAAATGATGAGGATGACCTAGGTATTTATAACGTTAATCTTAGACATGAAAGTCTGCCAGATGTTCTAGAAAGAAATTCATGAATCATCAACTGTCATCAATCATTAACTCCTAAGCCCTCCTACAGGCTTAGGAGTTAATGATTGCATAGTTTTGTGAATACTTATGTAATCCCTCAGACTTGTGAGTGTTTTCATCATTGAGATGTAAATATGGACTCTGACATTTTCTATTTTGACTATTTGACTGGACGTTGGATCTCTCAAATAAGAATAAAGAATAAGAATAATCTTTATTACATAAGAAAAGGATATTACAATTATGTGAAGTCTCTGACACTTGTGCTAGGTGATTAACCTGTGTTACAAGAGCCAGTGCCCTCTCCCGGGAGGAAACACTATTGAAAATATGTCTGTTGCCGAACTACTTAAGGTTGACGTCGGCTTTCAGTCCAGTCCAATCCAATACGACGCAGCTGAATATCAGTACTTTACATGGAGCGGTTGCCTATCTGCCTGTAGATAGGAAAGATTTGAAGGCATCAGGATGAGGGTGTAAAGTTCACTCGACCTCCGTAGTGAAGCGAGAATCTTTCCAGCAGATTGGTGTCGTGTCTCGTGGGCAACTACCCGACGATTGATGTCGGCACGTTGCCGTTGTAAACTCTGCTTGCGCGATGATGCAGGGTTTTGCGGGACGTCACAAACTTTGTCACGTCTGCAAAAACGGGACAGTTTTCGTCGAAAATAGAATAATAGTTGCCTATACTTTGCCGGCAAAGGCAACACTAGAAAATTCAAATCCTTGAAAATACGCTCGCCTTGCAGCAATGTTTTAAAATACAATTTAAAACTGTGTGGGGAAACTAAATGCCCACAGACGTAATTACAACAATACTTCTCTGTGTTCCGTTTAGTGTCCTTCACTGGGTTAAAGATCATTAACAGTAAGTATCACTACAACATATGGAAACAGTTCGTAAAATAAGTTTCACGGCTTTTGCCAAGATAAATGGGCAGAACGGTGAAACGATAGAAAGAAAGCATTGTTGTTTTTTGTAATTTGCAGGTCAGTGTAAGCCAACTGTAACAAATATGTTCTAAATTCATTTAATCCCATTTAAATGACTATTTCATGAACAGTGATTCAATGAGATTAAATGAACTTAGAGAATGTTAACAAATTAAACATAAACGAGTTATAATAACCATGCAATTTTTATTTTAATATATGTTAGTACAAAAAAATCAGTTATCGTTAACGAAAGATGCTTATTTTGAAACTGGTATTTATGGTAACTTGCGCCCGGCGCGGCGCCGCCGCCGCCCGCTATCGCGGCGGCGAAGGTGAACGACCGAGCGTAGCTACAAGTACTTACCAGTTGTTCGATCTGTGAAAATTCTAAGAAGTTCTAAGTGCCTACACGGGCGCGTGGTTACTGACATATTCCTATTGTCGATATCATATTACGAAATATATAGGGTGTCCATAGTTTACTGATTTAAGGTCAGATATTTTATTTTAAGTTTTGAAAAAATAGTTGAAATGTGTTATATTACTGATACTGAACGACAAAAAAAAAAAAAATTGCGCACTGGGTAAAAAAATCTCCTGTAAGTATGTGCGACTGTCGCAAATCCTACTGTGTTCAATTTACACAGATGACTGACCAAATTGAAAAAAAAAATGAGTAAATTTGAATTTCAGGGACTATACTGGCGCTTCCCATTTTTCTTTTTTTCCCCCCCCCCCTTCCCGTTGCGTCGAATCGCCTACCCGTGCGATATTCCCAGATTTTGCAACATTTTTCATTACTGCTTCGCTCCTATTAGCTGTAGCGTGATATTATATAGCCTATAGCCTTTCTGAATAAATAGGCTACCCAACACAAAAATAATTTTTCAATTTGGACCAGTAGTTTCTGAGATTAGCGCGTTCAATCAAACAAACAAACAAACTCTTCAGCTTTATACTATTAGTATAGATAGTATAGAAGCAAATTACATTTTTTTATTTTTCTTCCAATAAAAAAAAAAACATAAGTCTATGTTTAAGTTGATTATCGAAAAAGTTGATTATTGGAAACACGAATAAAATGACATTTTCTAAAAATAAATCCTAGCTAGATCGATTTATCGCCCCCGAAACCCCCTGTATACTAAATTTCATGAAAATCGTTGGAGCCGTTTCCGAGATTCAGATTATATATATACTAGCTGACCCAGCGAACTTCGTACCGCCTCAGAATCAATAAAACCCATGTTAGGTGAGCTCCTACCAAGTTATGACAACCTGGTACTTCGAAGATATATTAATAAGGAACTTTTTTGGATGATTTTTTACACCTTGGGTCCGAAAAACCCAAATATCTTACGGACCCCTATTTTTTTTTAAATAAAATATAGCCTATGTTACTCGCAAATAATGTAGCTTTCTTATGGTGAAAGAATTTTTAAAATCGGTCCAGTGGTTTTTGAGTTTATCCATTACAAACAAACAAACAAACAAAAATACAAACTTTTCCTCTTTATAATATTAGTATAGATATACAAGAATTGCTCGTTTAAAGATATAAGATTATGTCTATACCAAATGTGGTATCTCAAGGACTTAGAGAAAGCTCATCAACAGGTACCTACACTGCAATCTGGAAAATATAATTTACTAGCAGCTCCGCCCGCGTATTATTATACCAATAAAACCTTCCTCTTGAATCACTGTCTATTAATGAACCGCATTAAAATCCGTTGCTTAGTTTACAAGATCTAAGGGTAGGTACAGACACGTAATGACTTTGTTTTATACTAACTATACCAATATTATAAAGCTGAAGAGTTTGTTTGTTTGATTGAACGCGCTAATCTCAGGAACTAATGGTCCGAATTGAAAAAATATTTTTGTATTGGGTAACCCATTTTTTCGAGGAAGGCTATAGGCTATATAACATCACGCCACAACAAAGAGGAGCGGAGCAGTAATGAATAATGTTGCAAACACCGGCAAAATCACACGGGTAGGTGATTCGACGCGACGGGAAGGGTCGGGGGAGCAAGAACTTTAACGCGGACGAAGTCGCGGGCAGAAGCTAGTGTAAAGATAAAGAAGAAAATTCCATTTCTTCCCGTGGGTTTCATAAAAGGCGACTAAGGGACTTACTAGAAAATGGGTAGCAGCGTTCTCTATGCATTTTATCACCATACTGCGATCGCCAACCTGCCTGCTAAGCGTGGCGATTATGGCAAATCCTCCAAATTGGGGGCGGCCTATACAAGCAGTGGTGGCCCAGTGGTATCGGCCCCGACTTACGAGTTCGTGGTCGTGAGTCCGAACCCAGACAGGTACATTACTTAGTGTAAATAATTTCATCACCACTGCTCTCAAAACGGTGAAGGAAAACATCGTGAGGAAACCGGCATGTCTTAGAACCAAAAATTCGAAGACATGTGACATCTACCAACCCGCACTGGGCCCGCGTGGTTGATTACGGCCCACTGCCTCTCATTGAGAGGAGGCCTGTGTCCCAGCAGTGGGAACAATATAGGCTGATGACGCGACCTATGTCCAGGAGTGGACGTCTTTCGGCTGAAATGATGTAAGAAGATTTGTGGTGATTTAATAGATCCAACCAAAAATATTTATATTATAAACGCGAAAGTAACGTCTGTCTGTGTTACCTTTTCACGCCTAAAAGACTGAACTGATTTCGATAAAAGCACACATTACCTGGATTAGAATATAGGATACTTTTTCATCCCGGTATTAAGTTCTTTTGTGATTATTTCCGACATTCACTCGGAAGTAGTTGCGAGCGAAAGCTAGATAAAAAAATACTGAAGGCTAGTAAACACAGCAATTTTTTTAGAATCATTTTTATTTAAAGCTAACCAGTTTCAATTAAATAACTTATAACAGACTAGCTATGTCCGCGACTTCGCCCGCGTGGACGTGGATGTTACTCTCTATAACATCAGCTATCTGCCAGTGAAGTCCTGTCAAAATCGGTCCAGTCGTTTCGGAGATTAGCCGGAACAAACAGACAGAGACAAAAATTTAAAAAATTGTTTTTTTGATGTAAGTACCGTATATACTTTCATATGCATTTAGTGACAAGCTGTTAATTTGAAACTACAAATAGACACTTCAATTTTATTTATTTGTATAGATCAAGGACTTTTATAGAAAAAGAAACACATTTTAATTATATTGTTTTTTAATCAACTTACTTTTAGTAACACACTTAATTGTCGAGTTGAACATCCACTTTTTCGAGCACATTTATAATAACTCTTTTTTTCGCAATACATGAGCAATAGAAGGGCAAATAATAATTATACAAGAATCAGTCAGTTTTGCACCACTTAATACATACATAAACTCATGCCTTTTCCCTATGGGGGGCAGGCAGAAACTACAGAACGCCACCTGCTACGATCCTTGCATACTTCTTTGCCTCGTTTAACTTCATATATCTAGTCATACACGCACGCCGGTTGCGAGTACTACGCACCTAACCCTTCTGAAGAACATCACCAATAAGGTCACTATATGTTCTCCTAGGGCATCCCATTCCGGCGTGTCCAGTCACATTTGTCTTGTGTTAGCCGCCCTTCATTCATCCTCTCAGCATGATCAAACCATCTCAGCAGTCTCTTTTAAATATTCGTCACTACAACATCTTTAGCTTTTTCTTCGCCACTTAATAGTACTCCATTTATTAATCATTTACTTTTATCGACCAGCGACGTAATGGTGTAAACACACTAATAGTAGCAATGCCTTTCATTCTAACAGTTCACCAACATTCATCGCGATGACGCTTTTAAAAAAAAAATTGCTTACAACTTGATCATTCAAGTTGTAAGCAAATTTTTTTTTTTGTAATTTTCATCACTCCTTGAGTAAGTGGTGCAAAACTTGAGTGTTTATCACATAAAATTGTCCAACAGTTTACCACATTCACAAAAAAAATCCGCTTGATCAAAATTACAAACAGTCATTAGTTTCAAGTCGAATAAATGTATTTCTATGGCAGTTTAAAACATCATCTGTATTAATGCCATACGTCACTTTTAGTCCCCTTGCCAAATCTACCTGCGTGTTAGAGATTTTATAACTCAAATATTTAATGGACGACGGCGACGTGTAAACACATTTATTCAACCGACTACTACTATTTGATCAAGTACCTACAAATGTCTGATCTCCAGCAGGACGAGCACGACCTGCGTGATAGCCTGGAGTCACGCATTTTGGTCTGTGCGGCCCGATGAGCTAATAAGACACCAACAACACAAGCTATGCATTGCTTATCAAAAGCGTGGTATCGTGGGCAGTTTTTAAAAATAGATCACTAAATACATAGTTCGTTCGTGCGGCCTGCCGAGCTACAAGTACGGCCTGCCGAAGTACAGACGCCAGCACATCAAGCTACCCGAAACTGTCAAATTTTCACAGTCAATCTTGAACTTAATAATTGGCGTTAAAGTTGATAATCTATTAAAGAACTTTGACAGATTGTAGTAGCTTTATGTGCTGGCGTATGTACAAGTGCGGCCTGCCGAGCTACAAGTGCGGCCTGCTGAGCTACAAGTGCGGCCCAAAAATTGGTTGCGAATTACAGTAAATAGAAGGCTTATATTGCCTTTATAATGGCAAAATATAAAAAAATACTTAAACATAAACATTTTATATTTTACCCTCCATTTAAATACATTGTAAATATTACTCAAAATATTACCCCTCAAAATTGCACTTCAAATTTTTCCGACTAGTCAGTCCATTTTCACAATTCACACAGACATAACAAAAATTAATTTGTTCGCATAAAAATCTATTTATAAATCTATACAAATCAACTAAAAATTATAGTTTTTACATCTACAGCAAAAATGGTCGATACGCGTATTTAGTTACCTATCTGACTTAAAAAATGGAGTTGGCGACTTCAAAATACCCTATTTTCTTAATCATTCAGTATCCCACTTGAAAAAGGCAATACCCGCATTTAAATAGTATTTATTAAGTACAGTAAGCGGCTTATTATATGACTCACCGAGTCTTTAGGAACATCATGCGCCTAGCCTTTTCCCAACTATGTTTGGGTCGGCTTCCAGTCCAACCGGATGCAGCTGAGTGTACCAGTATTTTACATGAAGCGACTGCCTATCTGACCTCCACAACCCAGTTACTGGGTAATACGATAGTCCTTGGTAAGACTGGTTGTCAGACTGTCGGGCTTCTGACGACCCGTAACGACAGTCTAAGATCTACGAAAGACAGCCGGGACCAACGGCTTTACGTGCTTTCCGAGACACGGAAGGGTCTTGGTATGTGAAGATGGTCACCCACGGACCAAACGAGTTTTAGGAACATTGAACACAATTAAATTCATCTTTCTGACTCACCGCCCCTTGACAATTCAAAAGTGCTTGTAATTGGTTTATTTGAAATAAATTCTTTCGAGTTTGAATTGTCACATAGGTATTATTATACAAATTGTTCCTTGTGATTTACGATAACTCTGCCATATCGACATATCAACTGGTCCCACTGGTCTAGAATTATTTGCTCAATTTATGGTTACAGAATGCGCGTCGATGCCACTCTGTATACATGATTCACGGACCCGAGGGTGACGGTCCGGTTAGGTTCACTGTTCAAAAAAGTGTAGGTACGTAAAGAAGTTTTCACTTCGATAATAATTATTTATTTCATTAAAAGCCATCCACAATATCCTTATGAATACATTAAAAGTATTAATACAAAGGTAAATTTATAAATGCTGTGGCTTCTTAACTAGGTCAGTTCCTGTGACTTATGAGTTTGAAAAAATCAAAAGTCATTTATTCTCATTAGGCTGCGGATCAGCACTTTTCGAACGGCGAAATGTCATAAGACAGTCCCCCAAAACGCCCGCGCTTCACCACTTCCTAGTGATTTAGCTGAGAAGTGGCGCAACAAACTGTCCAGAAGATGATAATGATCCTCCGTACCAACAAAGCCATAATATTTGGAACAACAATAATATAAACAGAATCAAGTTCTTCTAACTTAAAAGACAGCAGTGCTGCTGGACAGTTTATTGCACCACTTCTTCTTCCTAGCTAAAGCACTAGGAAGTGGTGAACAGTGGGCGTTTTGGAGGACTTTCTTATGTAATTTTAAGGTTCAAAAAGTGCTGGTTCTCAACTCGATGAGTCATATTATCGGCCACATATCTTACCATATACATTTAATACTTATTTTTGAGAAGTGTGGGATACTCAATTACAAAATAGTGAAGTACCATTTAGTGGATATAAGTACCCTCCTTTAAAAAAAGGGGTGTACCGAAAAGTTTGTCAGATAGTTAACCTAATTTGCTTGTCGATAAAATACATCGAGATCGATAAAGGACATCTCTATTTGCAATATTCATTTCGCAAGTCGATTAAATTAAAAAAAAATATTAGAATAGCTTTTTAAATATAGGTACATAATATAGCGTTACAAGCTCCTTAGTTTTAAAATATTAACTTACAAAACAAATATTTTGCTACACTTTTCAATGCGTGAAAAAAATATCTAGAGAATCAGTGTTAAACTTTTAACCACCAAAAAATTTATTTGACAAGATTGAGAGGCATGGAAAACCAGGATAAACCACCATTATCATACACATCACCATCTGCCTAGCATATTCCCAACCATGTTAGGGACAGCGTCCAATCTAACCCGATACAGCTGAATGCCAGTATTTTACAAGGAGCAATTGCCTGTCTGACCTCCACAGTCCAGTTATGGGTAACTTACACGATACCCCCAAATAATCAAGGTATCGAATTGAAAAAGGAATAATGTTCTTGTCTACGCAAGGGCGATCGTAATATTAAAAACTTTTTACAAAAAAAAAAAAACAACCGACTTCCTTAAAAAAAACACTACAAAGTCAAAAATAACTTTAATTTCGAAAGTCGGTGTCTAAGGATCTGTATTTAAGGTTTTTGCCACCGACTTCCGAAATTAAAGTTATTTTTGACTTTGTAGTGTTTTTTTTAAGGAAGTCGGTTGTTTTTTTTTTGTAAAAAGTTTTTATTTTTTAACTTTTTAGTTGTGGTAGATACTCCGCACTAATTTAATCGCGTTATTCGTTCACTAGCTTCTGCCCGCGACTTCGTCCGCGTCAAATTTTTGCTCCCCTGACCCTTCCCGTCGCATCGATTTGCCTGCTAGTTTTCGTCCATTTTTCGTTGCTGCTCGCACCTTTTGAGTTATAGAGAGTCAACCTTAAAAGATAGACATATGCTCTTGCGGACTTTTTTTTAGAACTTTTTAAAAGGAACAATTCCGTCATACATGATTTTTGCGTTACTTTAACCGTTTACGTAGCGCACGCAACGGAAACTCTCAAAAGGAATAAATTTTCCCCGTTTTTGCAACATTTTTCATTACTGCTCCGCTCCCCTTAGTTGTAGCGTGATGTTATATAGTCTATAGCCTCCCTCGATAAATAGGCTACCTAACACAAAAAGATTTTTTCAATTCGGACCAGTAGTTCCTGAGATTAGCGCGTTCAATCAAACAAACAAACAAACTCTTCAGCTTTATAATATTAATAAGTATGGATTTGTCGCGCAAATACGTAATGCAAATTTAAGACTTATATGGTTTTCACATAGACCCCATTTTCCAAATGGAACCAAATTAAAATGGGACCATTCGGGAAGCACTAGCTTTCAAATAAAAAAAGAATCATCAAAATCGGTTCACCCAGTCAAAAGTTATGAGGTAACAAACACAAAAAAAAAAATACAGTCGAATTGATAACCTCCTCCTTTTTTTGAAGTCGGTTAAAAACAGATTGGAGTACACCAGCCTTTAGAAATGAAAACAGAAAAAAATATTTCTCAATTACTAACTCACTGCATTGTAGTCATATTTAAAATCAAACAAACTACGGCCAAACATGGCCTAAACCCAACAGAAGAGGTAATGTCAAAGAGGAAATATTTAAAACGTTCCACTTGGAAACAGTTTCGTCACTGAATAAAACTAATTTCCGTATTTTTATTTGTAGCCAAATTGAAATTGTCATTGTTATCTGCACTAGACTATCCATATGTTCCAACGACTGATGATACCTTAATTTATGTGATACTAGCTTTTGCCCGCGGCTTCGCCCGCGTGTATGTCGGAAATTATCGCAAAAGGACGTACTACCGCGGTAAGAATGTATTAATCCATGTTATACATAGGTACATAAAATTACGCCTTTTTCCCATGGGGGTAGGCAGAAACTAAGGAACGCCACCTGCTACGATCCTTACATATCATGTGTGTTTGATGCACTTAAAATAAAACTAATAGTATTCAGAGTAAGAAGACTGCAACATAGGGCTGAATTAAATTGAATATAAGTCTTACTGGTTTTTCTTAACGCTCCTATTCTACCTATACAGACACTCAATTATTTACCAGACACCAAATTAAACATAGTTATAAGAATAGTAGATACTTTTGCCAGTGGCTTCGCCTGTATAGCTTTCGGAAAATATCACTCGGAAACCTACTACCGGGATAAAGTACCCTATGTATATGGTAAGTATCCAGGATAACCAAAAATCCAAATCCATCCAAAAATCTAAACATCTAAGCAATATTTCTCGGTCTCTTACTTGGAATAATACAATTAGGTTTATTTTGAGTACTTCGTACACACATGATATTCGCATTTACTATGAAGCCCAAGTAATATGAATTACCCGACCGCTACCAACCGGGACGGCCGGACGCGGGAAGGCCCGCTAGCCGCTCTGCGGCGATTTTATTATAATCTGTGATATCTTCTAAAATATTAATTTTAATGATATGCCGTAAAGAGCAATTTTGATCTACATGAAATGCACAATTTATTTAAGGTACTTAATTGCATAAGGATTAATGCTGTATTGCTTAAAATCGCATTCAGAAATAAGCCATTATTTCTCGTAAAAAGTAAAGGATAAAAATGGTTATTGTGGGTTATCCCTAAGAGTTAGACATATACCATCGCGGACTTTTTTGTAGAACTTTTTAAGATGTACAATACTGTAGTACATTATTTTGAGCTATTTCGTAGGGTTCAGCCAGCGTTCGCAATGTAAGCGCAAAGAAATGTGTTTATTTATGACATCACATTAGAAACCTCTAAAATTATCAGCGTTTCTTTATTATATTATGCATGTTATATACATATAAACCTTCCTCTTGAATCACTCTATCTATTAAAAAAACCCGCATCAAAATCCGTTGCGTAGTTTTAAAGATATAAGCATACATAGGGACAGACAGACAGCGAAGTGACTTTATTTTATAATATGTAAAGATTGTTCACCGACCCTTCCCATCGCGTTGAATCGCCTACCCGTGCGATTTTCCCCGTTTTTGCAACATTTTTCATTACTGCTCCGCTCCTCTTAGTTGTAGCGTGATGTTATATAGCCTATAGCTTTCCTCGATAAATAGACTACCCAACACAAAAATATTTTTCAATTCGGACCAGTAGTTCCTGAGATTAGCGCGTTCAAAAAACAAACAAACTCTTCAGCTTTATAATCTATCTATATATTAATACGTGAAGCGAAAACTTTGGATCCCTTTTTACGAAAATTGGGCGAACGGAGGAGTATGAAATTTCGCACACATAGTTTATACAGAGAAGAAGTGACGAATTGTAATATTTTTTTAAAATTATGCGTAAAAATATATTATTTTCAATAAATAACACGTTACACACACTACTATTCATTACCGTGTATTTAATACACACATGCATAGATATTCTTTTGTTTATGGTCCAATCGACAATGGTGCCGATTCTGTTGTACACGAACTAAACTAACTAAACTATCTCTAAAATTCCTTACTTTTGGCTATGAGAATTGTAACGCTATTCTGCAAGGAAAAATCTCAAAATTTAAAAATTATTTTGACATGACTAAAATTGAATTTGACAATCGCGACCCAGCGTGGTATTTTTTTTTTCGTTTGGTTTCGCAACATTGTACTTGTGTGTGCATTGCGTTGCGTAGAATGAATTTTTTGAGAGACGAAGGCGCGTGCTAGGGGTTTTTTTTTTTTTTTTTTTTTTTTTTTTTGTGGGGCATCTCGTAGTTAATCCTGAAAAGATTGTTACTACTTAAACGGATTGGGGCCCGGCGAGTTCTAAAAGTTACCTTTTTAGGCCTCCAGCCGGGGCTTATTATACTTAAAAACTAAAGCGAAAGCTCTAAGGGTTACCCCGAGGGGGGTACGAACCTCGGCTTAGGCAATCGCTGATAGGGGGGGCAGCAAGGGACTGGCTGGATCTGAGTTAAATTATTTATGGACTAATTTAAAGCTAACGGCGCAGCATCGCGGGCTGGCTCTTGCAAGGGTCGGGAGGGACTGTTAAGTCGGGGTCGCGACGACGGACCTCGGCGGCGAGGTCGGTACGGTTTGTGTCTGTGTGCTGGTCTAGCTGTACTGGTCTCTTTTCGACTCTCCTGGAGGAGAGTAGTGGGATCATCAGGATCGGTAAGAATGTGCCGCGAGCGGCGGACTTTGCTAATACGGGAGGGGGTGTAAGTAGCTGCCGCCACAACCAGAGGGTTGCGGTGGGCTACGGCCCTATCGAAGTAGCGCTTCGAAGCGCGTTTTATGTATTGATGGATAGTCGGGAGTTTCATATCTAAATGAAGATTGATATTCCGAACAAACCAAGGCGAGCCTGTGGCTTGACGGAGAAAGCGGTTCTGGAGAGTCTGCATCCTATGGATGAATCGGGGCTTGGCATGTGCCCAGACTGGGCTTGCGTATGTCATAATCGGCCTGATACAAGCGGTGTAAAGCCGCTTCTTACACAGAAGAGACAATTTACTCCGCTTGTTCAGGACGCAATGGAGCCTACCGAGAGCGAAAGCGGCCCGCGAGCGAGCCTGCTTTATGTGCTCAGAAAAGGTGAGGTGTTCGTCGAGGATGACACCTAGATATTTGGCTTGCTTCGCCCAAGGGATCTGCTTGCCGAACATTGAGATGGGTCGGGGAGGGGGGTGATTACGTCGAGGTCGGGTGTAAAAGACCGCCTGACTTTTATCGGGATTGACTTCGATTCGCCACTTCCTGAACCATTCGCCGAGCTCGTCGACTGCGGTTTGGAGGTAGCGAACCAGCGCTGTGTCACTAAATCCCGAGAAAAAGATGGCAGTGTCGTCTGCGAACAGAGCTAACCTTGCCTTCTTGCTTCTGGGGATATCGCTAGTGAACAGCGTGAAAATGAGGGGAGCTAGTACAGAGCCTTGAGGGACTCCTGCACGAATCGGGTGAGGGGAGGAAAGTGCCCCTTCGATGCGATAGCGAAAGGTGCGGTTCGCAAGAAAGTCTCGTAAGATGAGCACGAGACGGTCTGGCACTCCGAGTTGGTACAGCTTATATAATAAGCCGTTGTGCCAGACTTTGTCGAACGCTTTCGCTATATCGAAGTATACAGCGCCCGTGAACATACCACGCTGAAAACCAGCATTGATATGTTCGACGATACGGTGTACCTGATGGACACACGAGTGTTGGGTTCGAAAACCAAACTGCTCGTTGGGAATGAGGCCCTTGGTTTCGGCGTAATCTCTGAGTCGCTTATAAATAAGTCTCTCATAGATTTTGCCGAGAACTTTGAGCAAACTGATGGGGCGATAGCTCGTGGGCTCGGTTTTGGGCTTACCGGGCTTAGGGATGCCAATGACGGTGGCTTCCTTCCACGCTTGGGGGAAAATGTTATTACTCAAGGCACCATTGAAGATGGTACACATGAGCATAATCAGGTGCGCGGGGAACAGCTTGATCACTCTGTTGGTGATGCCGTCTGATCCGGGGGCTTTACGAGATTTCAGACCCTTGATGATCTCGTGCACCTCGTCAGGTGTGACAGGGGGCAGGGGATCATCAGGGTCTTCAACGGGCGGGAGTGAGGCTTTGCGTTCGACTTCCGCGTTTACCTTATCAACAAACGCTTGGTCTACTGGCTGCGAACTGGGTGTGCATTGGGCTTCGAGGCTATCGGCTAGGCATTCAGCCCTGTCGATATCCTCGAATGCAATGGTCGCATCGGGGCGGGTCAGGGGGGGCATAGTGGAAAACTCAGAGGATTTCAGTTTCCTCTGAAGTTCCCAGAAAGCGAGATGAGTTGGCTCTAGTTCGCCCACCATCTTGTCCCAGTTAGCGTCACGCAGCTCAGTCACACGTGTCCTTACAGCACGCTGTAAGTAACGCATGTGAGCTTTGTTAGCGTCACAGGGAAAGTTGCTGTAGGCACGAACGGCCGCGTTCTTCTCTGTCAGCAGATCACGTACATCGTCGGGGAGCTTCCATTTACGGTCACCCGTATCTGGAACCTCCCGTGAACTTTCGTTCACGATCGATTGTACGTGCTCCGTGAGAGAGTCGATCGCGGCCGTTGTGTCGGCGACAGAGTCGAACTGATCTGGGAGCGCGTGCTAGGGGGCAGCCTGGATGTGTTTTATATGGAATTTTTCACTTTTGTTTGAAAAATAAAAAAAAAAATATTTCCCACGTGTTGAGATTTATATGTGACAGGGCTGCAAAGGGGGTCGAAAATTTCATTATTTTTGCGATAGGACACGCCATTTTCAAGATATAAGCAAAAAGAAAATAAAAAATACAGAACTGTTTTTGCACGTGGCGAGGCGTTGTTGAGAATTTTAGTTCATGACCACTAGTTTTATTCCACACCTTTTTAATCGCGCTTAAAAATAGTCAGATTTAGTTAAAATAAATTATTATAGTCAAAATTTTTGGTGAAAATCGGCGAACTCAGAATAGCAAAATTGACATTTTCACTAAACTAATAACTCAGTGCAATCTTAGTGCTGTCAAACTAAAATATAGTTAAGTTGTGTCACTTTAGTCTATTTCAGAATAGGAAATCGTCGTTTGACAGGAATAAACCAAATTTTAGTGATTTTTAGTTTAGTTTAGAGAATTTTGTGACAACAGAATCGGCACCAATATCTGTCTTTATTTTGTGTCTATAGTCTTATAGTTAGGGAGTTGGCGAGCATTTCGGTATATGATTTGCATACGTTTCACGTCGAGGTGGATTGCAGTTTAAATCATTACGAATCGATTTGGTCCAATCAATTAATGTCCTATGTCACTGCGTTTTCGCGTTACAGCGGATTGAAGTTGCTTAAAAAAAATCGGGGTATTAAATCATTTGCACATGTATGCCCAGAGTTTATGGTCACAATCATCTTGGAAACGAAGAAAATCGAAGAGGCAGACATTCAGGACTCTGCATTATCATGGGACGGAGTTGTAAAAATGATAAAAAAAGTTCTACTAAGTCATTTGCACGCGGTTCTCATTGCGCCCATTCGATTCACTATGACTCTGTGGATTCGAAAAAACATGTGGCAGACTCTTTGCTCACTGATTTACAGCTATATAACTTTTGAAATTCACGGTATCAAGGGACAGCGGGTATTGCATGGGATTATTGTTATTATTTATAGTTTTATTCTTATAATTTTGTTTAATATTATCCTCTAAACTCACGGTAACGATTAAACTTCTGGAGCTGAAATCTATGCAATCATATTTTTTCTCAATGCCAACCAGAAACGAAATGCGCTTGGAACTTTAATTAGAAAGTTTTTTTTTTAAATTGCATGCTTGATTGTAATCTGAAAAGGATTAGGATCTGGATAGGAACAGTCTTTAACTTTTTTTAATCACGTTTTATTTGTGTATAAAATACGTAGATTTTGAACCAAGACGTGTGAAAGTGCCTGAGAGCGACAGAGAGGAAAAGCGTGCAAAATAAAAGGGGAGGCTGTAAATAGATATACGCTCTGTGCATTTAGTTTCACAATAAGGAATAGGTCGGAACTGAGTTATACCGTTCTCACTCATATTCCCAAATAAAAGAGAGACACCACGAAAGGAACTATGTGGATATTTTTTACCTGCTTGGTTTGGTGCGAGCGTCGGGTTGAAAAAAAAATCAAATGGTCTGCCTTTGGAATATCAGAGACTTGAACGTCTGCCTCATCGATTTTCTTGGTTTTCATAAAGAATTCAAACAGCAGTCCAAGAGGTAGACGTGTGCGCATAATATAGCACACCTTTTTTTTACATTTTTGGAGCACTGTCAATAGACAACGCAGAGGCAACATGTTGGCAGACTATATTTCCGTAATTCTTCTCATTGTTTTTAATCGAACAATTCAAATCTGCCAAGTGTGCACTTCATATAGTTTTTTTAATCATAAAAATAAATGTAAAAAATGAATACCTACTACAAAAGTCAGATCCCTGGATGTCTACCTTTTCGATTCTATCTGTTTCCAGGATTATTGTGATCGTCAGCCCCAGAGGCAGACGTGTGCGCATAATATAGCACACCTTTTTTTTTAAACATTGTTGAAACGCTGTAAATTTACAACGCATCGCCACCATGGTGGCAGACGAGGTCCTTGATGTTTCTTAGGGTATAATTATCACTATTAATAACGTCTGCCTTGTGTGCTGATCATATCGAAATTTTGCTCGCCAGCTCCCTAACTATTACTGAATGTCAAGTATAACATTATTTTTTTATATTTATTATTATATATGTTTTTTTTTCATTTAATAAAGTATTTCTATTCAAGTGAAGTACGGTCGAATTTTGACCAATGGGCGATCACTAGTACTAATAATACTAATACTAATATACTAATATTATAAAGCTGAAGAGTTTGTTTGTTTGTTTGTTTGTTTGATTGAACATCAGGAACTACTAGTCCGAATTGAAAAATTCTTTTTGTGTTGGGTTGTTAGACGCGACGGGAAGGGTCGGTGGTACAAGAAATCTAACGCGGACGAAGTCGCGGGCAGAAGCTAGTATTAGTATATATTAATTTTTGGCGGGTGCTCAGCGGGCAGTCCACCCTACCACCTTACTGATTGGCTTATATTTTTACGGCAAGACCTAAGTAGCTCACTTGTGGTCCTCTCTAAACGGTGAACGAAAACATCCTGAGGAAACCAGCATGTCTTCTAGAAAGTTTTGCTGACGACTTTGTTGCGCCACTTCTTCGAAGCTAAAGCACTAGAAAGTGGTGAAGGTTGGGCGTTTTGGGGGACTGTCTTATATAATTTTGACGTTCAAATAGTGCTATTTTTCAGGCTGAGAATTAACACTTTTGGACAAATCTAAAAAAATAATCAATTTTAATAAACTATTTTTACATTTATTATTTCTGTCGAAGACATACGACATCGGTGGACTTCTTCTCTCAGAGAGAAGGATTGTGCCCAAGTAGTGAGAACATTATAGACTAATTACACGTATGACCTATGACCGCAAATAGCAAGCGAGGCGAGTGACGCCTCCCAACAGCTGCCGGGACCCACGATCGTCAAACAGCGGTTGAAAAAAGGATCTTTCAAGAAGTTGGGCAAAGAGAAAACAGGGAGTTATGGAGCAACTTTTCTGAGGTCTATATGCAGCAAATAACTTCGTTAAGCTGAGATGAAGAATTGTCAAACTTAAGTGGCAGTGGGCAGGGCACAATGCTCGCAGAACAGATGACCGATGGAGCTAAAAGGTTCTGGAGTTTCTGCCGCTTACTGGAAGACTAAGAGTTTGAAGGCCTCCCACAAGGTGGACCGATGACCTTGTGAAGGCTGCAGGAATCCGCTAGATGCGGGAAACACAAAACCAGTCGTTGTGGGAGCTTGGGGGAGGTCTATGTCCAGCAGTGGACGTCTTTCGGCTGAAATGATGACGATGATGAAGCTGATATGAGTAATGACTTTAATACAGTTCGTCTCAATTACGATACGAGTGAAGAATTGTCACCTTGTTGGATGCAAATGTATTAATTGTATTAAAATTCTTTACAAGGTGATTCTCAAATGTCTGATTTTGTAACCAAAACAAAAGGAATAGGTCATAGCTTTGATCTTCTAATCTTGGCCCAGATTTTGAAGTAAGGTCATAGAGTGGCGCGTACTTTGGCTAGTTTTATTAGATAAATCTCTAGCACCTGCCTTGCTTTATTTCCAACTATTTTAAGGTCGGCTTACAGTCTAACCGAGTGCAGCTAAATACCAGTTTTACATGGAGGGATTGCCTATCTGACCTTCAATACCCAGTAACATGATACCAGTTAGTAAGATTGGTTGTCCAACTTTCGGGTTTACGACTGCCCGTAACATCTGACAAAGGGCTACAATTGACCTTCTTAGATGAAATTGGAACTGAAATGGTTGACTAGTAGAGAATGGTTTACGGTTATTATATTCGAGAAATTGACATTCGGGCAATCAATTTTTAACTTATAATGACACAGTATTCAGATTCCGTCAACAGCATCAGTTGAAATCTGTTATGCGAAATTAAAATGAGATAGTCTCAATAATTTGGATTGGAATATACTCCATGTTTAGTAATTTTTTTTTTCAATATTCAGCGCTATGTATGAATGTATGTGTGTCGCATGTCGTGAGGAAGGTTTTGAGTATAAAATGTCGATGGCTATAAGAGTAGACGGACACAAGAAACGACGAATGGACTTTGTGAATGATGATATGACTACAAAGGTGGTGACTACTGAGATGACGACTAATAGAGAAGTGTGGAAGAAAAAGACATGTTGCGCCGACCACAAATAAATTGAGATATGGGCCTGGAGAATGATGATTCTGTTTGTCTGGATCTATCAGACTATCAAAACAAGACTATGTCCGTCCCTTGACTCCATCCAAAACATATTTGGATTGCGTTAATACTGCCAGTTGTCTATTAACTCGATCAGGTACTACTTATAAGTTGTAATGATAGAATCGGACAACAGAAGATGAATTTAGAAGCCTCTAAACCATCTTCCTTGGCAAAGAGAATTATGAAAATGGAAGAAGCTGGTGCCTAAAGAACTTAAAATCTATTGGTGGTACTCTTCAGAAAGGTTAGGTATAATAATAATATCTTAGGACAACCAACACACCATTATCTGATTCCAAACTAGGCAGAGCCTGTACTATGGCAATCAGACAACTGATAAATCTATACTAATATTATAAAGCTGAAGAGTTGGTTTGTGTGTTTGTATGTTTGTTTGATTGCACGCGCTATCTCAGGAACTACTGGTCAGAGTTCAAAAATTATTTTTGTGTTGGGTAGCCTATTTATCGAGGAAGGCTATAGGCTATATAACATCACGCTACAACTAAGAGGCTCCTCTTAGTTGTAGCGTGATGAAAAATGCTGCAAAAACGGGGAAAATCGCACGGGTAGGCGACTCGACGCGACGGGAAGGGTAGGAGGAACAAGAAATTGAACGCGGATGAAGTCGCGGGCAGAAGCTATACTAATATTATAAAGCTGAAGAGTTAGCTAGTTTGTTTGATTGAACGCGCTAATCTCAGGAACTACTGGTCCGAATTTAAAAATTATTTTTGTGTTGGGTAGCCTATTTATCAAAGGCAAAGGCTATATAACATCACGCTATAACAAAATGGAGCGGCGCAGTAATGAAAAATGTTGCGGGTAGGCGATTCGATGCGACGGGAAAGGTCGGGGGAACAAGAAATCGCGGGCAGAAGCTAGTATACTTATATATTTCTAAATACATACCTATTATAGAAAAATGACACCAGAACAAATAATTGCGCTCATCACACAAAGATTTGTCCTGGGTGGGAAACAGTATTTACGATAAACTGAGTAAAAAATGTCCAAGATACTAAATTGGTGGAAGAAATACTGTGGAATGGTTTTTGGTTTAGCATACTTGAATTATACAGATGTATGTACCTACATGTAAATAAAATGCACGGTAGGTCCTTCCTCAAAAAGGGTATATGTTGCCAAACCCTAAGTAAATTGGCATCAAGATTGTGGTGGCCCAGTTGCAGTGGCACAGCCCTGATTTACGTGGTAGGCACGTTACAGCTCTCAAAACAGTGAAGGAAAACACTGTGAGGACAATAGGAAAACAAAAATTGTAACAATGTGTCGTCCCCAACCCGCACTGGACCTGCATGGTGGATTATGGACCTCTCCCTCTTACAGAGAGGAGGCCTGACACCCAACAGTGGGAACGTTATTGGCTAAGTATGCAAGAGAATGATAATGGTCAGTCTTGAAAAGAGGTTTCATCAATCAAGCTATTGCAAAATAACTACAATATCCCCCCTATAATAAGCATGGAAGTTTTCAAGTTCAGATGCAATAGTTACATTTAAAAAGTGTTGGTTTTCAACCTTAACTGTATGCAGTGCAAATGTTTTTTTTTAACTTTAGGCAGCAAACTACTGAACAAATTTCAATATCAGTTTTCAATTGTATGATGTCTGGTGTTCATGATTCTGCATTGTAGCTCTAATCATAGACAATGGATAAGCCTGATTTTTTAAACATAACACTGGTATACCATGCTGAGGTTGGCTTGCAATCTAACTGGATATCAGTATTTTAAATGGAGCGACTGCCTATCTGACCTCTACAACTCAGATACCGGGTACCATAATACCCCTTTATTTTTTTTTTCTGGATGGGAAATCATCAAATGACTTCTCCCGCTCTGGGCGGAGCGGGAGGGCATGTCAGACTTTTACTGACCATAATACCCCTTGGTGGTTAAAAGTTTAAAAATCTTAACAAATTCACAGCATTACAGACATCATGTACAAAAACATGGCCACTTGGGCTATTTCAACTAAATTCCGATAAACAGGTCACCTGGCATGCTCCTTCGCTGCAGGGCACAGGGCTTGGCCAACGACGACTTTGTCTCCAGAAGCCATGTCGAACTTGAACTCTTTAGGAGCCTCAAATAACAAAATTATCGTACTTCCCATATTGAACTGACCGAACAATTCTCCCTTCTTCAGTGTAACCTGTCCTAAATCTGCCTCGTTGATACGGTTCCGTCTACCTTTAGTGTTTGTTCGTAATTCTGGATCGCTATAAATTTCTATGGAACCAACATTAGTTGCCCCAACGGCAGTCATGCTGAAGAAACCATGTTTCCACTCACCAACATACACGGCTCGTTCATTCATCGTGAATAAGCCCGGTATTAGTCTTGCTAACCAAGGGTTTACTGAAAGAAGTTTCCCAGAGAAATGTCTTCGGAATGTTGCAGTCCAGTCACACGGAGAATGGAAGCGGTGATAATCTCCGGGAGCCAAATAAATAATACATTGATGTAGAATATTGTCCTTATTAGTCAGTAAAGATTCATAGTAATTGTCCTCTTTTTTTTTCACCCATTTGTTTTCTCCAAGGAATTCCTCTAGGCTGTATGTGACTCCTTTCACTTGCTCTATCTTGTCTGTGTCTGCTGGCCCACAGTTTAGGACAACGCCATCGCACGGTGATACACAAGGGGCAGGGGCTATAAATCTCGCGCCGTCCTTCAGAGGCCTTGTAAAAAATGCTGACAAACTCTTATAATGTTGGAGGTCAGTAAACTCGGCTTCGTTTAGATTCACATTAAACATTTTAATGTACGTACCGTAGACGAAACTCCGTAACGACGTCGGTAACTCACAAGCAGCTAATTTCCCCCAAATTCGACTGGTAACACGGAAAGGAAACATTTCGTAAAACAGAATTTCCACTTTAGACACTTCATAGTTTATTGACGCACGGATATAACACCAACCTACGTAAATAGCACTACCTAACGGCACCCATCTAGTAATAATAGATCGAAAATTCATCCATTTATTTCTCTGTATCGTCTTTGTTTGATTATGAAGCGTAGATGTTTGGCGGAAAGGTCTGTGAGGACGCAACTTTTGTCTAAACATAGGATTTATAACAGGAAGACAGCTCCTTATACGAGTCGGCGGGAACATTTCGACTGGTAAACGCACACGGCGGCGGCTTAAAAATAAATTGTTTACGTAAAATCACGCGAATTGGTTGTTCTGCGTGCTGAATGAAGTACTGTAAGTAGGTACATACAACGGATAAGAAAAATCAAATTAGACAAACAGTGTTGCTAAACTTATGTAATGCTGTTGTTTTCTTTGATGCGAATTAAGTCCTTATATGAATATGTTGAATGCTTAAAATAGGATAAAGATGTTTTGCTACAACATATTTTAGTTTAGAGCTATTGTACGGATGCGTTCAAAAATACAGACTTATTAAAACGGTACTTTCCAGAAACACATATTTTTTTTTTGAATTTTACTATTTTTGTTACTCAAATATTTAAAGAGAGTAGTGTATTTATACGCTAAAATAAATAGAATATCTATTCCATACCAAAAATTATCAGGCGATATATTTCTTGAGTAATAAACGGGACAGAAAATTGAGTTAAATTTTTGAGCGCACCTTCCACAGATAGTATTAACATTAAGTACCGTTTGAAAACAAGACTTCACAGAATACCATAGAGGAAAATAATATATGCAGAATACATATACCATGAGTTACGGTTTATCTGTTGTGGAGATAGTTGATGTGCTTATTATTTTAGAGATAATCTCCCACCTAGCAACTATTTAGCAGTAGTATTTCCATTTTCTTTAAGTAATTATTAATTAATAATTTAAGAAAAAACCGGCTAGTACCGGTTTGTTGCGACATTGAAAAATGATGGCGATTGGCCACCTCTGCAATCCATCCTAATAGCATGACATTTAGCGTTGTTGACGTTTTTAGCGTTAACTTATCATTTTTCTTTTTATTATTTTGTTTTCCCGCGTCGATAGTATCTTCTGATGTCCACAAGCAATGGAGTTGAGCAAAATACCAACAGCAACAACAGTGGTGTTGATAAAGTGGGTGTTCGACGTACATCTTTTGACCAGTACAAAAATATCCCGCCTGAAGGCGGCTTCCGAGGGTTCCAGAAGGTGCCAAAAGTACTCGTTTCTCGTTACGACATAGCTCCTTACTTGCAGCAGTTGACAATCCCAGTAACTGGTAAGAAGCGTCGAATAAAACCGACAGGTCCTAAAGTACAGCCGAAAAACCGGTTTTCTAAACAATGTTTCATCAGTCTCGTTAGGCAGGACTTAGGTAAGCTGCAGAAGGAGTTTCAGAGGAACCGGTTACCTGATATTCCCTCTGACTCCGGTTCAGACAGTGAGAAAGACCCAGCAATGGCAACCATAAAGTGTAAAATATGTGAAAAAGGGTATTCAAGCCCGAAAAAGCTGCTGAAACATCAGGAAAATAAGCATATGATTGTATACAAGCCCAATAGCAAGCCGCAGAAGCATGTGTCATTCTCTGATGAGGTAATCATCCATGAAGTTAGAGAATACCATAAATGCAGGAAATGCCCAAAAATCTTTGAAAAGTACCAACTTTTAAGATCTCACATGAAACAACATCATAAGAAACGTAAGTGCTATATATGCAACTATTGCAATAAGAACTTCATTGACCGAACCTTTTTTAAAGTTCACATTAAGCTCCATTGTGATGTATGCGGATTATTTTTACCGAATAAAGTCAAATTTACTGATCACAGACGGAATGTTTGTCGTGTGCTAAAACGGTTCCCTTGCAAGACTTGTGACGAAATATACTTCCAATTTATGGACTTAAAAGATCATAGTTACGAACACACCAATGCATGCTTTGTTTGCGATGTGTGTAAAGATCAATTCCCCAGCAAGTGCGCAATCGCTCATCATATTGCATTCCTACATTCAAATGAACGCCCTCTATGCTTGTATGGTATGCGTAACCTGGGTAACGAGAGACTCTACCTATGTAACTTCTGCGAAGAAAGTTCAGTAGAACGTGATGCCTTAGAACGTCATGTACAATTACTCCCGGACCTAACAAATAAAGCCATGACAGGTTATAAAGACTACTATTTCTGTGATCAGTGCTTCAAAAAGTTTGATACAGAAACCGATATGCTGCAGCATAAGTGGACCCATTTTCTGATCACGAGTGACAATTCACAAGAACGGGAACAAGTTGGAAAGAAAAATATGAAAATGACATATAAGATTGATGAACCGATACCGGAATATATGCAACCAACAGTGGTTTTGGAAAAGATTAATATCGGAGGGAAAGAGGTTACGAGTTCCGTTGAGTACATTGATGCAAGGTGTATTGATGTTAATAATGGAGAAATCAAGAAGGCTATTGTTGATCCTAAGAGTAAAAAGACTATCATTTCTAAGCACCAATGCCAGGTCAGTATTTTACTAAGATTTTTTTCCTCTAAAAGTACATAATTTTTCCTGTTTTTTTTTTTTATTTATTTTAAAATAAAATATCTTTTTGTGACAATTTTTTATTGAGGTTGAATAACAGATTGGTTGTTTGTTTGCAAAGATTTATTTAACTAAAAATATAAGTTTTGTTAGAAATGACTGACTGAATTACATATTAAAAAATGCCAGTTTTATTTTTTAACACACTTTAATTTAGCTTGGTATGTATGTAACGGAATTTTTTAATGTGATTTTCACCACCTTCAAAACGTTAAATTAATTTGAAACTTTGCACACTTGTCAAGGACTGATATATGACTATGATGACAATACAATAATTTTATAAATTTTTGCCATGATCCTGTCCAGGATCACCAGGATAGAAAAAAAAACAAACAACCAAAAATCACGCATTTTTAGCTAGCCGAATTAAAAATAGAAACATATGTAAACATGTGAAAAACACGTTTTCATAGAAATCCAAACTAAAAAGTAGAAAATAATTTAAAAAATCTAAATAATGTAAAAAAGCGTGGGGTGCTTGATGTCAAAAATAAATCAAAAAGCATTTTCACTATTTCTTTAAAAAAAAATATTTAAAACACGTTGCATTTCAAATCATAATCGTATTTTTATTGATATAACCAACTTTTATCGGCTCGCTTGCTAATGTATGCACATTTCGTGATAACATTGTAGTGTTAAAATTTTATAGTATTATAATTGGGCTATTAGTATTCCACTGCTGGGCAAAAACCACTCCCTCTTATACAGGGTGTTTGGCGCATGGAGCGACAAATTTTTTGAGGGATTGGGTGGGTCATGTGTAGTGATCGGATATTTGGATGCATAATTACTTAATGTTACTATTTAGTTGTGAAAGCACGGAAGCGGCTTCGTATTTCTTATTAAAGCCGGGTTTCTTGGATCATATTTATTTAAAATTAATGTTTAACCCCAGATGCAAATACATATGTGTGAAGGGTGGTATGTGTTAGTTAAATCAACACACAAAACACGGTAAAAACGCGCATTCCATATTAGCCAACATTTCAACTTTAGGTGAATATGCATCTGAATATCCAATCTCTAGTCATGTGCTATCTTGTATCACTGTAATTGAGATACGATTTTTTTTGTTTGTACCTGAATCATCGTCTTTAGAACGACATATTTTTTTTTTTACTTTGTTGTTGTATATGCACCAAATAACTTTTATTGCAGTCTCTGATGTATAGCTATTCTAAATAAAACAAATTCTTAGCACAGATAACATTTTTTTTTGTTAATCTGCTGTTTCATACAGAATTGAGAAGAATCTACATGGTCAAAATGTACAATAGCCGATTATTTTTTTGTTCTAGCCGAACCAACATTTTTTTTTTAAATTAGTGAATTGATGGTGCAATCAATGCCCCCTTTCACCAGTGTGACCGGTTTTGCGCACCAAGTCCCACAATAGAAATCACAAATTATACATTGATAGCACACAAAAAGCCAGTCAGTAATATTTATTAAGTACCTGCAATCATTACAATAATATTCTCGACTACTTATGACTTTGTTTATGTAAGCCTAAGTCAATTAACAAAAATATTGTAATTATTTTTGAGGTTATGTTTATTTTTTAGTTTTGTTTTGGGTGTTTAATATCATAATAAGTTTATTAAAAAAACAACAGACTTTAAAAATAAAAAAAGCAGTATAAAGTGAAAAGTGAATTTCGGTGTTTTTGGTTTTGCGTTTTCGTTTTTTGCCACTGATTCGCGAAATTTTCACTCTAGTGTTTTTTTTTTAATAAGGTTGTTTGTTTTTATTGTGAAAAGTACGTATTATTGAAGCAAACTCAAAAACCACTCATTAGAATTTGACCAAATTTACATTGTGGTGGACGGAATAAACATAAAAAGAAACAACCGACATGAGACCTCCTTTTTTGAAGTCCGTTTAAAATGTAATCATGTTTAAGTTATTATGTTTTTCAGACTTGCGGAAAATACTACTCGTCGAACTCTTGTCTAAACCGACACATTGAGACCCAACACTCGGACTTCGACAGTCTCCGATGCAAGGTGTGCGAAGAAACCTTCGTCTGGCCATCCCTCCTACGTTCCCACAAATGCATTCGCCTCAATCTTCCTGAAATGCCATTTGAAGATGCCAGACCAGAGATACACTTTGACAATCTCCACGAGATCAGCCAAAATGGATTTGACGACCTCAATATTGTGGAGAATGATGATTATTTGAATATGTTAGACTTTGAAATACCGGCTCCTATAGTGCAGTTGACGGAGTATAACGGCTATAATCAACCCCAGGATAAGTTTTCGCCGCTGCAGAATTTGGGATATAAGTTGGTGATGCAAGAAGTGCCCATTGAGTTTTAAAGTGGGATGTAGTGGTTTTTGAAAGATGATCCAGTGTTTGTAGTGTTATGAAGACTTCCAACGGAAACTGTTTTTTGAAGTAAGTCTTCTTTTCAGTCATATTTTTAGTGGCTACTGATTTTTCTTGCTTGAGGAAGCAAACGAAACAAAAGAAAAAAAAAAAACTACTTTTTAAATCAGTATCTTTTTCATTTTTTTGTGTGTTCGATAAAATACAGGATTTTTCTGAATGTAGTTTTTTTTTTGCTTTCCTTATTTCGGCAACTGAAAATGTCTTCCTTTGGTTTTTGTACCCATTTTTTGTAGTACATATTTTGACAGTTTATTTTATTTTATGTAAAATAGTATTCTTTTTAGAATTGTGTTACTACTCGATGGATAGTTGAAACATCAGACAGCTAGATAATTGTGAGACACTTGGGACCGGAAGCCCTGCAAATGTTATTTGTTTAAACACCTTAATTACTATCTAAAAAAAAAACATCAGTTGCTAACTCTACAACTAAGAAACTCTGTGACTCCAGCTGCGGTCTATTCTTTAAAATCTTATGTAAAGTGACCTTGATGTGACCTATGAATCCACCTGATGAACCTAATGAATAATGACTCACTTCACTAAAGTTTTCACTATGAAATTTTTAGACCTCGCAGTTTTTTTCCGGATTCATCTGCTATCATAATTATTGAATAAACTTGCTCCAAAACTCGCTGATCCAACATTACTTCCAGCACCTGCGTCTCGGCACACCATACATTTTTCACATATTTATCAGAATATTCAACAAAATTACATTTGGAGGGCTTCCGATATGGTCAATGGCGTTAATTCCATGCTAACGTTGCTCAAAATCTTTGATTAATGAATGATACTCGTCCAAACATGTTTTTTACGATATAATGTTTATCGACCACTGCCATATCCGTATGCTTTGTTTTTTGGCTTAATTATATATTATTTTCTTCTAAAAATAAAATAATTACGCCAAAAAACGGGATAAACGCCATCGACCACGTGACTGCAGTTTTCTAGCTGTCCCAAGCGGCCGCGGCAATTGGCCAGGGGCGTATTTGAAAATTTCTTCCCACACAGTACTATTTTTATAGTACGTGTATTAGACTTCACATATGAATGTTTGTATACCTTTAGCTATAGGTAACTGTAATATCAATGTATATTATACCTAGCCCTTAAATTAAAGGCTAGAATATTATTTACTAGGTTCTACAAGAGTCGTACAGTGGTTATATTTGACACATAAAAACAATTATGATTAGTTTTAGAATAAAAATTGAGGCATATAATTTTTTTGGTTGATTTTTCGCTTTTGGAATGAAGTTCTTTATCGTATATCATACTCTGCTCACTTGGTTTATTATTGTTATACTCTGCGCACTTAAAGATACCTTGACCGAAAAAGTGGAACATTTTGACCTTTCGGTCACTTTGTTTCATTTAGTTTGTGTTTCAAGCGAATGTCTAAGAATAGCTATATTATTGTTGCAGGACTTTTCGTCCATTTATTTACTCTGAAACGTTGTTAATTTATTTCACTGTGCCTTTTGTTGAATACATAATGTATATAGTAAGAAGAACTTCGTTTCAATCAGGTGCCCCACGATACCTGTCGCCTTTTTTTTTTGGTTGCGTTTGTAGCAAATTGGCATTATTTTTTTAGAGTTAGAACTTAAAAAGATACATGCTATTTTAATTAAAAAAAAAAAAAAACTGAAATAAATAAAATGTTAAGGGTTTTTTTTCCTAAACCTCGCCGCGTAAGCACACGTTTCGCACAGGCAGTTTTTTTAACGAGACGATTTTGATAGCTCACTAGATTTTGAAGTATCGGTATTGAGACTCCAACCGAGCGCGAGAAAACACACAGTTGAAATTTCAACTGTTATACCTTAGTACGACAGTTTAAATTTGCTTACAAAGAGGCAATACTCGTAATTTAAAGAACTTTCACATTCTAATCTTAGTCTCAATCTGTCAAAAATTACCTCGAGTTTCCATACATTTTTGACAATTTAGCTGTCGCCGAGGTGCGACTGCGAATAGATTTGAACGTTTTTAATCACGAGAATTGTCTTTCAGGGCGTAAAAATCAAGTGCGTTCAAAAATGCGATAAGGGCTAAACTTTTTCGTTAAACGTTTGGTTTTCGTTTTAAAGGTGAACAAAATTTTTAAAAGTAAGGTAGTCTCAGTTTTTTTCCATAGTCTACAAAGTACATAAATATCTAGTTGTAATCTCATAAAATACATGCTTGACTGTAACTTTTTTGGCTGAAATAAAGTATTTGTTAAAATAACATTACATATATGTGTAATTAGAATAATGTTCTTTGTAAATATATACATATTTAGATTTACATGGCTGGCTTACAAAAGATTATTATTGCACATAATTTTTGGCTTGTTAATGAATTGTCTAAGGAAGCAATGTTATTTTTGAGGTCGGCTTGCACTAAGACCACAAGAGAGTTTAAATAACATGCGTCGACGGCGCGCTTTTATCGTACAGAGCTGTTTGTTGTCGTTTGTATCGCTACACATGCGCGTTTGAATCGCGTCTGTATCGCTACACACGCGCGTCAACGGCGCGATTTCATCCTACAAAGCAGTTTGTTGTTGTTTGTATCGATACACACGCGCGTTGCGTCTGTATCGCTACACGCGCGTTTGCATGGCGTCTGTATCGCTACACACGCGCTTCTGTATCGATTCAAACGCACGTTTGAATTTACACAAGTGTGCAAAGGTCCTATAGGCTACGTCTGACTCGCGTGCGTATCGCGTCTGTATCGCTACAAACGCTCGTCAACGGCGCGTTTAAAAAACTGTTTAATTCTGATTATTTGCATTATGGTATTTTTTTTTTCGTTGTTTACTGAATGTGTCCTAGTTCAGTGTGCTTCTTGGCAAAGGTATCCTCTAACAACTTCCACTGATTTATACCCCTCGCAACTCTTCTCCAATTTGGACCAGCTGTGACCTTTAAATCGTCTTCCCAACGTTTGTATTGTCTTCTCTTGTTTTCCACCTCTGGGATCATCATATGCCTAGCCTTTTGCCGACTAAATTCGGATCAGCTCTCCATCTGAACACCAGTATTTTACATGGAGTGATCGCCTATCCGATCTCCACAACCCAGTTACTGGGTAATACAGTACCCCTTTTTAAAACTGGTTGTGAGACTTGGGCTCCGGAACCACGGATAACAGCCGGGACCAACGGATTAACGTTCTTTCCGAGGCACGGAGTACCCATCCACGTACGAACCGCGGCAAGGGAGCCAACCCTGATCGACCGACCCGTGTGGCTATTATATTACTTTGCCGCTAACCCCCCCTTTTGTGGGTGGGAAATCATCAAATGACGTTTCACTCTGGGTGGGGGATAGGGCGTGTCAGATTTACTGACTAAAATCCACCCGTGTTCCTTCAGTTGCCCATATGCAAACCGTTTTTTTTACTGTAATTTTTACTTTATTATCTTCCCTAAATTTGGAATAATTTGGCTTTAAAAAAAATGTAAGGTTGACAAATAATGCAAAGAGATGTTTCAGTTTTTTGACACATGTTACATATTAAAGGAATGTAGATTTTTCTTTTATACTAATATAAAATAAAATTGATGTTACTATTAAGAACATACTGACTATGTATAAGTTTATATTTAGTATGATTAAGAAGAGTTTTTGTGTTACAGATATCGGTCATAAACTGATTCTTTTTAATTTTATTTAGTTTTTAAGCTGTGCTGACTGCATTATGTATACCTACTCTATTACGGACATTTGTACATTCTTTGATTACTTTAAATATTTGGGGGTGTAGGGTACCCAATTGATGTATGCGTTGTTCCAAAAGTATTTGATAAAAGTGTAAACAAATACCATACAAAATTATTTTTGTTGCGCAATCTCTCATTAAAGGGAATTATAGGGAAAGTTTAAAATTTAAATCTCGCCAGTTTTTCGTGTTTTTTGTTCTGATCCATTTGTTGACAATTTCATCAGATACTATTGGAATAAATTATTAGCCTCTAATTAGCTATTTAAAATTATATTTACTTTACTATTAACACGTTAACTGCCATGTCGGACTGTGTCCGACACTTTTTGTTCCATTCAGGCCTTGTCGGATTATATGACCGACAACACATACCAAATCTGAACGTGTTGTTGCTGCCTGGCGGCCATGTTTTTGGAATAAATAATTCATTTATGGAATAAATAATCTATTTAAAGTGAAATAACACTAAGTACATTTTTTTTACTTTTTCTGATTTTAGCCGTTAACAGTTAACGTGTTAAGGATGACTTTATAAGTAACGATAACTGTTGTTTTTTTTTTCTAGGTTATATTTAAGACATTGATGTCAATATCACTGTTTTATATGCTGTAACATATGTAGTCTGTTTCAACTGTGTCAATGTTATATAAAATTATGATCGGTGAAGCAGGGAAAATTATTTAAAAAAAAATGGCGGAATTGCGGTAAAAATATTTTTCATTTACGTTTGCTACATCTTCAAATGTGTAGGTACTTTCCACAGAGCACGGAATCGTTTAAAGACGGCTAAATCTTTACATAGTATAAAACAAAATCGCTACCCGTGTTAGATCTTTTAAAATACGCAACGGATTCTAATGCGGTTTTCATCAATAAAAGTCGTTTATCCGAAAGTACTGGAACGGCGTTTTTGTTTTGTTCTAATGATGTCATCTCGCTTGTTAACCTACGTTGTCGGCTGCTTAACCGGGCTTGCCTGTGAGTGCCTAAATAAATTAAGGCCTCGAGCCAGGGCTTAAATACTAAGCCACTATATGCTATAGCCCCCCTTGTAGGGTACCGACCTCGGCTTATTGCGTCACTGGGTGAGGGCAGCAACAGAATCATTTAAGAATGAATTTAAAGCTACCGGCTCAGTAGCGCTGGCTGGCCAGTGAGCAAGGGTCGGGGTGGATCACGGGCGGCTTTAAAGCCATCTCTAAACATCATTTTTGTCACAATGTGAGAAAACTATGATAAGTTCGGTTTATATGGTAAAAATTTACCATACCGCGTCTAGCAGCGGTCGTCTAAGCCTCTCCGTGCTCTGTGGTACGTCAGCATACTCAGTACTATTCTATTTTTTTGTAATTAGAAATTATACAATTTGATTTCTTTAGAGGTAACATGCCTAAAAACTAAATGTTTGACTGGTTTTCCTGTATCTATAGATTTATTCTTTTGTTGTTTAAATTGATAAATTACTGTTGTATTACTAATAAGGTGCTTACTATACTCCATTAATTATAACACTAGCTTCTGCCCCTGCATCGCATCGCATCGTCCATGCTACTATATTTTCGCTCAGCGTTCTTTCGGACTATTTTTATTTTTGCTCAGGTATTAAGGGTCGTAGATTGATGGTAACTAGAGTTAGGCTATAAACTAAAGATTTTTTTTTTTGTAATCCTACTGTTACTTACAGAGATTAGCGCGTTCAAACAAACAAACTCTTCAGCTTAGTATAGACTAGAAAACGGTTATCATAATCACCCATCAGGTAAATTCCGTTATTATACAATAATTATAAAGCAATGTGATCTATTTACCATTTACTTTTTTAAATAACTTAAAAAGGGCTGCATTTTTTAAGTTATTTAAAAAAGTAATTCAAAAATATAATAAACTAGTTCAGACCGGGATTTCGCCCGCGTGAATGTCAGAAATGATCTCGGGTGCAGTGTTAGTCATTATAACATCAGCTATCAGCCAGTGAAAGTCCCGTCAAAATTGGTCGAGCAGTTTCGGAGATTAGCCGGATCAAACAAACAAAACAAAAAATATAGATTTTTGTCAAAAGTACCGAATATACTTTCCTATGCACTTAGTAAAAAGTTGTTATTTTGACATTGGAAACATTTCAAATTTTTTTTTTTTTTTTTGGGAATATTCGAAAGTGATTTTGTTTGTTACGCTTTAACACTGAAACGGCTGAACGGATCGGTATGAAATTGTACAGACAGATAGCCTGGGATATCGAGAAGGGCATAGACTACTTTTCATCCTAGATCGTAGACAAGGTCGCGGGCTACCGCTAGTGTTAAAATAAATTGAGTATAAGAGGTGGATTAATTTTGTAAACGTGCTAATAGTTTTGTGCTTTAAAAGTAAAAAGTCTGTTATTTTTAGATTTAATCTTATTAGACTTTCTTGTGACAATACACACAGTTGAAATAGCAAGCTTTCAATGGAAGTACATAATAAAATATTGTACATAATTGGTTTTTTTATTTTATTTTTAAAACCCTTATCTTAAGAGGTCTTGACTCTTGAGCTCCCTGCATTCCTTTCATAGTTAATTTACCTGTGTTAGTAGCAGCCCAAAAGCGACCTTAATGAAACATTGATAAAGATCATTATGATTTTGACAGACTTGTCAGTGGCAGCAACCATATTACGACAGCAATTAAGATCAATGTAATTTTGAAACTGATTGTGACCCAAGCAAATAAGGTTGTTTTTCGTTCGTCACTAGACATTATAAATTTATAGTGCATGAACAATGCTCGTCATGATAGCTTTTGAGTTTTGAGTCAAAAGTCGTATGACTCAAAACCTTTGAGTCATCGCCGTGAGATCATAATTTGCAGGGATTGTCAACCAGTGGCACAATGCAATAATTGATTATAATTATTATTTTGCTGATAGTTCAAATTATGCCACTTGCAAAAATTTCAGTTTGACCTCGAGGTTTCAGTGACAGTTGCATTTTAATGTAGGTTAAAAAAATGTTTTTCTTTTGCTATAGACATAGGCACGCTGTAAACAAAATGTGTAGGAAAATTAGCCTTACTAATCAAAAAACGCGTTCCTAGTAAGACTCAGTTTTCCTCATCCTGATCATACGCTCATATTACTTACGGCAGCGCAGCAAGTAGTACCTACAGATATCGAGTAACATAAGGATTATAAAAATATACTACAATCTTTGTCTCCTACCCTCTTACAAATAGATGATATTTATTTTATGACGTCCATATTCGTGTTGTGGTGATCCCAATAGTATTCATTTTCCAAATAATAATGAATAATATCATTAGGTCACCTTATCAGACCAATGTAAAGAACGCAAGTCCATCTTAGAACAGGTTTGAAACGATCCTGTCATCCGAGCATAATCAGCAGCTGGAAGTAGTAATTTATTTCCTCCCAAGCATTCCTACAACGACCGGTCCTATGTAGTACATACTCATAACTGTCTATGCAATAACACTAAATGTAATTGATAAAAAAGTCGAAGGTATGTTTGAACACCTAATAGGTATCTTTGTTCTTGTTAAATAATGGTAATAAATGTTTTTGTTTGGCGAAATTGGCTAGAACTGAACTGGGAAGTGAGGGTCACTTAAGGTCACTCTCTAATCCATTCAGGAAATTGAGAATGACGTTACATAATAACTGCACGCTTATCTTCCTTCAATGAGTAGGCGGAGCAGCGCATGACCGATACGACGCGCCCATAAATCATAAATCGAATATTGAAAACCGGTAATATCTTTCGATTTGTTATCTGTGGTTCAAGCGCAAAACGGGTCAACACTACTCAATGTTTAGTTGTCAAACGCCATTATTGTGAATTTGGGGTTTTAAAAACTTAATTATTTCTCTAATTAAACAATAAAACATTGAATTTCACCTGCCCAAAACGATACCTAAGTTTCATATTATCACTACCGTGACAATAAACCCAAACTTATGCGGTATTAAACCGTAATTACTCATATCCTGTGTTATACACATCCGTTCGTATTTTACGTGTTTTAAAATTAATACTAACATGTCTGTCAGTGAAAAAGTATCCTTATCCGATGCCTTGAGCAATGTCGATGTATTGGATGAGCTTACATTGCCCGGTAAGTAGTTATTTTATGTTTATTTATTTAATCATAATCATACAGATAAAAGTTAGGTGGGGCCTCTGGATCGGCACGGGATTTCTATGTTATGAACTATAGGTATTTAGGATAAAGATAAGTGTTTCTCAACTTGTTTTGGTAGTTAATTTTGTTTCAATTATAATGTGGTTTTGAAAGTTTAAAATATAATTTTTACATTGGATAGTTTCTTCCATTTATGAAAAATAAACAATGAAAAAGTTGAAGTAAAAGTGATCTTACTAGACTAATGAAATTACACAGTTTTCTTACTGAGTGAAATACTTGAATATGTATAATATTAATATTATGTGAGTAAGAAAACATCTATACCTTTATAGTAATAATAAAGCTGATAACGGTCATCGGTAATGAGGCTGTATATCCCGCGAAAGTGTGGAGGTCGAGGCTTTTTAAACGCTAAGACTCTCCACAATCGCGAGATATGCAGTCTCAGGGAATATTTCCTAGAAACTGACGTGGGGATGCATCGAGATGTGGTTGCACTTGACAAGGGCCTCACCCCGCTCTCCTTGGCTAACGAGAATTGGCGCAAACCTGTAGTACTTGACACTAATGACCGCATGGAAGTATGGCAGAGTAAGGAGCTCCACGGACGCTTTTTCCGGGCCCTACATGGACCTGATGTAGATATACTAGCGTCCGTAGCCTGGCTGCGTTTCGGTGACCTCTTTGGGGAAACCGAAGGTTTTGTCTGTGCAATTATGGACGAAGTTATGATGACGAACAATTACCGGAGATTTATTGTGAAAGACGGCACCGTTGACATCTGTCGGGCATGTCACCGTCCAGGAGAATCAATTAGACACATAATCTCCAGGTGTTCTCGTCTAGCTAACGAAGAATACTTGCATAGACACAACCTAGTAGCCAGGATTATCCATCAGCAACTTGCTCTTAAATACAGCCTTGTGGAATCGGAAGTGCCGTACTACAGGTATGTGCCCGACCCAGTTCTCGATAATGGAAATATCACATTGTACTGGGATCGATCCATCATCACTGACAGGACCATTGTCGCAAATAAGCCTGATATCGTGGTGGTGGATCGAGTAGAGCGGCGCACAATGATTGTTGACATAACGGTTCCGCATGACGAGAACCTCATAAAAGCCGAGAAAGATAAACAGATCAAGTATCTTGACTTGGCTCGCGAGGTTGTCGACATGTGGGATGTGGATTCAGCGATCATTGTGCCGATAGTCGTCACATCCAATGGGTTGATAGCCAAGAGCCTCGACCAACATCTAAGGAGGCTCTCGTTAGGCAGCTGGGTCAAGGGCTTGATTCAGAAAGCGGTACTTCTGGACACGGCTCGCATCGTCAGGAGGTTCCTCTCTCTGGAGCCCTGACCGCCGGTAGCTTGGACCCTATTCCCGATACCGGTGGGCTACTATTTTTTATATTTTTAAATGTTTTTTTATTTTATATTCTGATATTTAAAAATATAATTTATAAGTTTGTTAAAATGAATAAACGAGATGCTGATAAGTTTGTTTATTCGAACAAGCTCATATTTGGAATTACTAGTTGGATTTGAACAAATATTATTGTATTAGTTGATAGGTTATTTACCATCTCACTATGACCCTTAGGAGCCGAGCAAAATGACAACAGTCAGATAGAATGCTAGGCTAAAACTAAGTGGTATACGGACAGCTTTTTTTTTTTTTTTTTTTTTTTTTCAGGATGGGAAATCATCAAATGACTTCTCCCGCTCTGGGCGGAGCGGGAGGGCGTGTCAGACTTTTACTGACTAAAACCCACCCGTGTTCCATCAGTTGCCCATGTGCCAGGGTCACGGTATCTCTTTCGAACAATCACGCGACCCCGGCAGGATAAGGACAGCCTATGAGATGTAATGCCTTGGGTCAGGAGACAAAATTTCACACATATGAAGTTGTGAGCAGAAGCTAGTAAAAATGATAATAGGAATGTAGACTCATCATACATTCTATACTAGCTTTATGTCGTTAGAAAGTAGCCAATGTCCTTCTCTCTCCCTCTATATCTACTACTAGCTTCTGCCCGCAGCTTCGTCCGCGTCAAATTTTTGCTCCCCTGACCCTTCCCGTCGCATCGGTTTGCCTGCTAGTTTTCGTCCACTTTTCGTTGCTGCTCGCTCCTTTTGAGTTATAGCGAGTCAACCTTAAAAGATAGACATATGCTCTCGCGGACTTTTTTTTAGAACTTTTTAAAAGGAACAATTCCGTCATACATGATTTTTGCGTTACTTGAACCGTTTACGCAGCGCACGCAACGGAAACTCTCAAAAGGAATAAATTTTCCCCGTTTTTGCAACATTTTTCATTACTGCTCCGCTCCTCTTAGTTGTAGCGTGATGTTATATAGCCTATAGCCTCCCTCAATAAATAGGCTACCCAACACAAAAACAATTTTTCAATTCGGACCAGTAGTTCCTGAGATTAGCGCGTTCAATCAATCAAACAAACAAACTCTTCAGCTTTATAATATTAGTATAGATTGGTATATCTACATTTTGTCCTTCCTGAAAACAAGGTGCGATGGTGGGTGATAATATTCCTGCTTTACAACTGTTCTGAAATAGCTATTCATTCTTTTACAGATGAGCAGCCATGCATTGAGGCAGCTCCATGCTCCATTTTGTACCAAGCCAACTTCGACACCAACTTCGAGGACCGCAATGGCTTTGTCACTGGCATTGCCAAGTACATCGAGGAAGCGACGGTCCATGCTAACTTGGTAAGAGAACATTGAACTCGACCGAAAATGAAGTCGAAATTCGGCTTGATTTTCTGCTTTTTTTTGGGTGGGAAATCATCAAATTACTTCTCCCGCTCTGGGCGGAGCGGAAGGGCGTGTCAGACTTTAACTGACTAAAACTCACCCTTGTTCCTTCAGTTGCCTGTGCCAGGGTCACGGTAACTCTTTGCAACGAATCCGCGACCCTGGCTGGCATCGGCACTAGTGGTCCCCTTCAGTTTTTGTTGATATCTCAGTGACGCGCGTGGAACACTACGCGCCGTCGACCCAAGCCTGGTCCTTACCGGGCGGCGAGCTACCCATTGCTTAACGCCCGATAAGGACCCCGGTTAAGATGCTCGCGTAAAGACTTCTTTGTGATCATAGGTTTGGCGAGAGTTTTATGTGACTTCACTGCATTATAAGAACATGTAGAATGTTCTGAATGCACAACCGATGTCTTCCACTCCTCACTCATTTCTTTCATTCCAGAACGAGCTCCTAGAAGAAGGCAACGCCCATGCTGTGATGCTGTATACATGGAGATGCTGCAGCCGTGCCATCCCTCAGCCCAGGTCCAACGAACAACCGGACAGGGTCCATATCTACGAGCGAACTGTCCAGGTGTTGGCTCCCGAGGTCGATAAATTGCTGCAGTTTATGTATTTTCAGGTAAGCATAACTTCACAACAGCACGGTTCCGTGCGGTGTCGGACGTAAATAATAGCACCATCCTATTTCCTCCCGTGGGTGTCGTAAGAGGAGACTAAGGGACTTATTAGCAGTGATCGAACTAGGTAGATAGATTTACGTACTCGCATCATGAATAGTCATAGAAATCACAACATGGATAAGCCTTTTTGCTCGCGAAGGAGGAGGCGGGGTGCGTGTGGGAGTGGCAGTCTCTGCGCCCTCACGTCCCTAGCCGCCGCTGCGCCGCAGGAGGAGACGCCCCGGGCGTTGGGAGTCGATAGCGGACTCCCGGCTACCGTAGGCGCGAGCTTGCGGGTGGCGAGCAATGGGTAGCTCGCCGCCCGGTAAGGACCAAGCTCGGGTCGACGGCGCGTAGTGTTCCACGCGCGTCTCCAAGAGATGTCATCAGTGCTGAAGGGGTCTGCTAGGACCGATGCCTGCCGGGGTCGCGTGATTGTTCGAAAGAGATACCGTGAACCTGGCACATGGGCAACTGATGGAACACGGGTGGGTTTAGTCAGTAAAAGTCTGACACGCCCTCCCGCTCCGCCCAGAGCGGGAGAAGTCATTTGATGATTTCCCATCCAATAAAAAAAAAAAACCCGAATGCCGACCTCTTCAAGGTGATCGGTGACAATGCGTGCTACGTGTGGCTGTGCATTATCATGCATACGTTAAAAAAAAACTCCAATATAGCCGGCATATGGTACCTCATGCTCTTCTAAGATCTCTGTGATGTAGGTTACCGCAGTTAACGCACTACTTTTTATAAAAACCAGCTCCGTGCGTCCCGTTAAAGATATCCCTGCCCAAAACATTACAGAGCCGCACCATAACTGACTGTTTATCTTATGCAACACTGGGCATCATGTTTATCTGGCCGTCGCATGACATCAGGGCGTTAATCAGAACCGTATAAAGTCATCAGTCTCTCATCGGCAAAACAACGTTTGCCGGGTCAGCTAGTTATATATATAAAGATTTATCAGTTGTCTGGTTGCCATAGTACAGGCTCTGCCTAGTTTGGGATTAGATAACGTTGTGTTGGTTGTCCTAAGATGTATATTATCCACACTAATAATGCGAAAGTAACTCTGTCTGTCTGTCTCGCTTTCCTGCTAAAACTACTGAACCGGTTTAAATGAAATTTGGTACACAGATAGTTTAGAGCCTGAGAAAGGACATAGGCTACTTTTTATCCCGGTAGTATGTTCCCGCGGGATATTTTCCTACCTCCACGCGGGCGAAGCCGCTGGCAAAAGCTAGTTATATATATATTGCACATGATTTTGACAATTTACTATCTGTAACCATACATATGTTTAACAAAATAAATGATTGATTGATTGATATTTAATTGCATTTACAGCGTAAAGCGATCGAGCGTTTCTGCGGCGAAGTCCGTCGGCTCTGTCACGCAGAGAAACGCCGCGACTTCGTGTCTGAAGCGTACCTGCTTACTTTGGGCAAGTTCGTCAACATGTTCGCTGTACTCGACGAGCTCAAGAACATGAAGAGCTCCGTCAAGAATGATTATTCTACATACAGGAGGTTAGTATCTATCAGTAGAAAGAGGGTACCGTGCGGTGCCGGACGTAAAGAATAGCACCATCCAATTTCTTCCCGTGGGTGTCGTAAGGAGTTCGAGGTGTTCTGGTTAATGATGAATAAAACCCTTCGATGGAACTGTTGGCCATGGGCGAGCTTTTAGTCATGCACAATCGGGTCCGCACAGGCGACGGCTTTTCGGTGGCGCCAATCCATTACACAGTCCAGGGACGTCCCTAATTAGACACTTAACACTGACACAGAATTGTTGAAAGTCTTTGTAGGTAGGTTTTGTTAGAACATGGTTGATTTATATTTTATTGCCGGCGCGGCAGCGCACGCGCCATCTTGCTAGCTGAGTTCTAGACAGAGTGTTGTCAAAGGATTGATTGAATCCCGAAGGAAAAGCATGGGATGAGGAAGTTGTGTGATTGTGCATTAGTCAACTTTAACAGCAGGAGAATGATGGTGGTGAGGAGGTCAGTATCTATTAGTAGAAAGAGGACCTCGTGACTAAGTCATATCAGTTGTCGCGACTTCGTCGGTGAGGCGTCAACAGTTATTATTTTATGTATAGAAGATATACAGGGTCAACTTAAATTAGCTGGCAATACTTTACTCATCGTGTTGGGTATCGTTATCGAAAAGTTACGGAAGAAAAAAATATTTTCGCTATCGTTGGCCAAATGTCAATTTCTTAGTCTCGTAATCGATTAGCTGTTTTTGTAACAATTTTCAAAAACTATAACATAGCAGTTGTTTAGTTGCCTTCATGTACATGTCAGTGCCATTTAAAAAATTTAACAAAGTTGGAACGATTAAAAAAAAACACATTTTATTTTATTAGGTTTCGATATTACTAGAGATCATATTAGAGAATGGACAGCAGCGTTCTCTATGCATTTCACCACCATACTGTGATATGCCTGCCAAGCGTGGCAATTATGGCAAAGCCCTATGTCCAGCTGTGGACGTCTTGCGGCTGAAATGATAATGAGGAGTTTTCGATATCGGTAACCAACACGTTTATAAAGTATTGCCAGATTATTAATTATTACCCTGTATAATTATTCATATTATCAATCTTTATAATTACAGGGCCGCTCAGTTCCTGAAGGTAATGTCAGACAGCCAAAGCCTGCAGGAGTCGCAGAACTTGTCCATGTTCCTGGCAACGCAGAACAAAATCAGAGATACTGTGAAGGATGCACTGGAGAAGATTAACGGTAAGTTTGTCAACAAAATAGTACAAGAATACACACGTACATAACATCTTCTCACTCTGTTAAACGATAAATGATTTTATTTCTGTAAGTATGGGTTTACAAAACTTCACGTCAATCATATTTTTAAAACTAGATGAGGTCGGCGTTTCCTATCTGACTATTCTGAGAAGAAAGGCCGAAATAAACTCAGAGGTGACAGTCTTGTTTTAAAGGCCAGAAATATTCTTGGTCACATCATGTGAAGACCATGTAGATGTCTCTTGGCAACATTTTACATGAAAATGTTTTTGTTGTGATTTATTTTCAACCGATTTCTTCTATTGTAACATAAAATCTACATGATATTAAAAGTAGGTTTCTTTTGCAGGTTATGAAGAACTTCTAGCTGACGTAGTCAACATATGTGTTCATATGTTTGAGACTAAGATGTACCTAACGCCTTCAGAGAAACACATGCTTGTCAAGGTAAGTCCATCATCATCATCATCACCTTCATCATCTCCATCATCATCATCACCATCATCACCTTCATCATCATCGTCATCATCAACCAAACCCCCTCATGATCTGCCAAGCCTTATCCCAACAATGTCGGGGTCGGCTCCTAGTCTAACCGGATGCAACTGAGTACTAGTATTTTACATGGAGCGACTGCCTATCTGACCTCCGCAACCCAGTTACTGGGCGATGCCCTTTGGTAAGACTATTTGTCCGACTTTCGGGCTTCTGACGACCCGTAACGACTGCCAAAGATCCACAAAAAGACAGCCGGGACCAACGACTTAACGTGCTTTCCGAGGCATGGAGGGATCTTGGTATTTAAAGATGGTCACCCATCCACGAATCAACCGCGGCAAGCGTAGCTTAACCTGAACGATCAGTCCGTGCGGCTTTTATTACTCAGCTACAAGTCCTTCAAACCAAACCCACTTCCTGCCAGGGTCGCGAGATTCGTTCGAAAGAGTTACCGTGACCCTGGCACTGGCACTGAAGGGACACGGGTGGGTTTTAGTTAGTAAAAGTCTGACACGCTCTCCCGCTCCGCCCTAGAGCGGGAGACGTCATTTGATGATTTCCCACAAGAAAAAAAACAACAAAAAAATAAAACCCCACTTACACAGAATATAGAGGGCGCCACGTGTTGACTACTTTGCGCCAACAGATGGCGTTATTAAAAGTATTAATATTTAGATAATCTTTTGTCCTAGGTGATGGGTTTCGGTCTTTTCCTCATGGATTCTGAAGTCTGCAACATCAATCGTCTCGATCAGAAGAAAAAGATCCGCCTGGATAGAATCGACAGGATTTTTAAGGTAAGTTTACACAAATTACCTCGTCTTAGCGCAGTCCACTGCTGGGCATAGGCCCAATTTGAGTAACAACACCCTGTTGCCTTATTGGCATTTCTGATCTGGATAAATTGTTAAAAAAAAGAACATCGTGAATTGGTTTTCGAGGTACAATTCAATCAACCAAGATGTCAATCTATCTCTTTTGTTGCAGAATTTGGAGGTGGTCCCATTGTTCGGTGACATGCAGATCGCGCCTTTCAACTACATCAAGAGGTCTAAACATTATGATACCAGCAAGTAAGTCTGTTCTATTATTCGATATAATAAAAAAAAAATGATTTAAAAGACACAAAAATACGAAGTCGCATTTAGAACCCCATTTTTTTTTGTAGAAGTCGGATATACATATAAAAAATTGTGCAGACGCCAAATTTGCGCAGTAAGAACGATCGATCTTAGATTTTCATTTTTACCTAAATATCGGCTTCAGCACTAGAAAACCCGGAAACGACGTATATATGGCGTCTACGAAAATATTAATGATTTTTCACAATTTATAAATTTTCGTAGCAGGCCATATTTGTTTCCTGTCCTACATGACAAACTACCTGTAATAAAAAAAAAAAAACCTAAGACAAAATACGGATTTCGTGGATTACCCTGCGGTTTTAACTTAACTTGTTCCGTGGCGTTTTCTACAATATTGTACTAATTTACTCCTACCACAAGCTGCTTTAAAGGGACATGGCTAAATTGAAGTATAGGTGACATCCTGGCAAGTTATAAATATGGTACCTAGCAATATGTAAAGCTGAATAGTTGAATATTAATATTTCATATAAACACTGTTTCAGGAACTTTTCATTTCTTTACAATCTTAAAAATAAAATCGCTATCGTGTAACTCCTACGTCAATAGGTATGGAAACCGCAAACAGATGACATTGCTATGAACTTTTACCTAGGCGTATCTGCATCTGTTGTATCTGGATTACATTGTATTTTTGACTAGCGCCCCATTCCCATTGTGCACGGTGGCACTTGAGTAAATATCAACAAAGAGGTAATTGCACCAAAAACGTAACACAAAACGTTTTCTACGATCTGCGCGAAAACCAGTCCCGGTCGCGTGTATAGTACCTACATACCTATTATACCCTTGTAAAAAGTTAAAAACAAAGACAGTTTTCACAGAAAAAATAAATAAGTGGCTGAAATGATAAGCATGTTTGAAAATAAGGATTAATATTACCTGACCCAAACAAGTGTATAATTTTTGTATTTGAGGTAGGTAAACAATTCTGCTAAGTATTATAAATTATTTAAATCTAACTAATCTAAGGCCCCTGGTGCGTTTTTTTGTCAGTCTATTTGTACTGATGTATCAACAAACAGATTTAAATCAATTTAGGAAAATCCTTCCGCCTGAGTGCTTTTCTTGCGCGCGTTGCTGCGTGGTAATTAATAAAACCGGCCTAAACTAGATAACGAACGCAGTGAGTAACCAAGGACATATAATATATTGAAATAAAACCACTAAAATGATTTATTTATTTGTTCTTTAATCTATGAATCTTCTTCAATGCCCCAAACACACAGTGTCTAGAGGTGTTTGCAGTCCATTTTAATTTGGTAGGTTTAATTTCTGTTCTGATACAGGTCTAGGTACTGGTTCAGGTATTGGTTCAGGTTTAGATCCAGGTCCAAGCAGATTTACCCGATTTTGATGTGACTGGATGTGACGTTGATAAATTCTGTATCACTGAATCGTTTCTTTCCACTGCATGGCGTTGTATACTTCTCACAGAGCGGCCACAATTTATGCACACCATTGTATGGCCAAATAAACAAACATCACCCGTAGCTTTTGAATTACCGCAGTTTATGTATCGCATGATGAATTTATTGAAAGTCAAGCCCGTGTAGAGTAGGTAGCAAGAGGTCAGTAGGTAGGTGCGCACACACTATAAGTCTAATAAACAAGCGTGGGTCAGTGAAAATCCAAAATAAAAAAACACAACGAACAAGCAAACGGGAAAGCGTTCAAACGACGTCTGACATCTGACGTTTGCTTTTTATGATAGAGATGTGATTCAACTTCATGTGTAAAAGAATCGATAAAATAATCGAAAGAGTTGAAAAAAAAACGGTTTTTTCGTCCACTATTACTATTATTACTTAATATTTTTCGAAACAATATAGATAGTAAGATTAAAAGAAGAGGCACATTCCTTGAATGAAAAATTGGAAATGGAATGTGCCTTGAAATGGAATGTGCATTTTTAAAAACTACCCTATTTTCTGAATTAAAAACTGCTGAAAACATAATAACAAATCACTAAAGAGGACACCGAATTGAACGCCGTTGATTCCCGCCAAAAACTCTTTAGTTTCAGACAGTAAATCGTTTTAATAGCAGTTATCAAAAATCGAATCAGTTTCCATTTGACATTCTGGAAAAGCGCTATGACCCCTCCCTAGCTTGCAGTACTGTATTATTTCCCCTTGACATGTCAATCAAAAAGCTTAAACAGCAATTAAGATACTTTTTTTATGCTAAACAGTTCACGAACGTTCTTGGAAATTAATAAACACTAAGTAATTCATTAATGAATTTTTAAATATTACGAGTTAATGTGAGATTCCAATACATTCTGATGGCTCATTTAGCCATCTCCTTTGTTCCAAAAAACTATTAACTTCTGCCTACCTCAGGTATTACAGGCGGGATATTAACAAAGTGTTTCATCCACCAGATGGCCGCTATCATCGAGTCCAAACCCACCGTCTCCTCAGGCCGACCTGATGGTCCACCTGCCTCAGATAAGGGAGGAGCATCAGAACTATATCTCGGAGCTTGCTAGATATAGCAATGAGGTAAGTTACTTGTAGTCTACGTTTAAAAATAATTTAAGTTTGATGTTTTGTCTAGAAAGCAAGAAAAAAAAGAAAGAAAAGTTGATTCTGCACAAACAAAACGCTCATTTTTTTTTCTAGCCTATACTGTCCCACTGCTGGGCAAAGACCTCCCCAATTTCTTCCAGGAACTCTTGTCCCGCGTGACCTCAAACCAGTCGCAAACGCACATTATAAAAATAAAATAAAAAAAGATACAAAAATATAATCCACACGTGCCAAAAGCCCCGTATTCAAGTCAAAAAAAAATAACAATATTTTTCTTGCTTGTTGATGTTAGAGACCAACAGCAATATGAATAGATCTTCGTAACGGCACTGGCAGTTATATAATACAAAACAAAACAAAAACAAAATGCCGCTTGCAGAGTGCACATTCTAGACAAATTAGATCATGGCATGAGGCTTGAGTTTCAGGGTCAAAAAGTGTTTTTGGGTTTTTCTATCTGAAATTTATTAGTAGCAGCTTGGATTCTGGATTGGTGCCCGGTTCCCATTAACCGGGCACAAATCCAGATTCATCACCAAACAATAGGCTCGCTCCCTATTTTATGGGACTTAAACATAACTGGCGAACTGTGGATGTGTTATAGAGGTATATTGCTCAATCTTTTGGAGAAGAAAAAAGTGGGATAATTTATTTGGAGCCGCCGTAGCATGTCTGTTCTTATACATACATACATATTTTTGTTTAGTATTAGATCCCTTTTCACACAATTCATCGATCATTCGATCATTTCATTGGTTTCCTCTACTATACAAGGTGTAGCAGAATAAACGCCAGACCTGAAAGTCATCATCATCATCATCATCATCATTACAGCCGTAAGATGTCCACTGCTGGACTTAGGCCTCCCCCAATTCGGGGGGCTTTGCCATAATCGCCACGCTTGGCAGGCGGGTTGGCGATCGCAGTATGGTGGTAAAATGCATAGAGAACGCTGCTGCCCATTCTCTAGTAAGTAGTTCCTCCTAAAAGACCTGAAAGTAGTTCTTCCTAAGTGACTACGGAATTAATTTCAGTAACTATTAATATGGGCACTATCAGAAAGAACACCATTTGAACAATAAAACTACGTGTTTCAAATTTTTCAGTCACGAATCGAATTAGTTGTGAGCAGTTAAAGAGCGGTTTACTGACGTGTAACGTGTGTAAGTGCCATTCTCGTCTGAAACATGGTTAAACATTTCTTATTCATATTGATGTATTCTTTATTCTACACATTACAACATTTGAAATTAATTTCCAAATCCAGGAATCCGGGAGGCATATCCATACTAATATATACGTGCCAGTTCATTGATCCCATTTCAATCTACCGAATCCGATCACTGATTATCATAGTAGATCCATTTTCATCACCAGTGATGATTGAGTGCAGAAAACACTTCTTTTTATAACGAGATAGTAGTGAAGCACAAATGGTTATGCGAGTTTGCATAGCCAATTTAGACAACTCATGTGGAACCCATTTCCCTTCTTTTTGAATGTTTCCAGAAACTATCAGAAATTTTTGTTTTACCTACATTCAAGGCTTCAGCCAACTCTTGTAGTGTGTGGGCTGGGTTCTCGTCCAATAGCGCCTGCAATTTTTATATTTTCGTCGTGCAGGTAACGACGACGTTCAAGGAAGCCGGCTCGGACTCCGAGAACAAGGCTGTGACAGAGCTGTGCCTGCGCGGGCTTCAGCTCCTGTCGTCGTGGTGCTCCGTGCTGACAGAGCTTTGCTCCTGGAAGCTCCTGCATCCCACCGACCATGCCAGCAACCCGCGCTGCCCGCCCGACGCCGAGGAGTACGAGCGGGTGAGTGGTAGTTTTACGAGGAAATTAAATATGGTTTTAGTGATATTTTGATAGTGGTGGTGATACTAGGCAATTGTGATGATGTTAGAAATTGGTGGTAATATTAGACAGTGGTTGTAATATTAGACCATTGTGGCAATATTAGACATAGGTGGTAATTTTGGACAGTGGTGGCAATATTTAGACCAGTGTGGCTATATTAGACAACTTGCTTTTTCTCGCGACTTCGTCCGCGTGGAGTTCGGTTATATCATAGCGTAACGTAGCGTAGGCGAGCGCTAAGAAAGGAAGTAGAATTACACGGACGAAGTCGCGGGCAAAAGCTAGTAAACTTTGTAGTTTACCTGCATCCCACCGACCACGCCAGCAACCCGCGCTGCCCGACCGACGCCGAGGGGTACGAGCGGGTGAGTGGAAGATACATGTGGAAATTTTACATGTGTTGTTGTTTTACATGTTAGACAATTGTGGTGATATTGTTATTGGGGGCTGCATTAGACCATGTTAGCAATATTGACAACCAAAATCAAAATGCATTTTTTCAATCAAATCAAATCAAATTATAATAGACAGCCTGACTTCAAAAATTACAATAGACTGCCATTGGCCAATGAGGTCAATATTAGACAGTTGTGACAATAAAAGACTATTGTGACTTGATTAGCCAGTGTTGTATGTTACTTAATTTAAATTCAATTTATTGTGATATTGTAATAATTCAACAATGAATTGTAATATGACCGATGACCTGGTGAAGGCTGCAGGAATCCGCTGGGTGCGGGAAGTACAAAACCGTTCGAAGTGGCAGAGCTTGGGAGAGGCCTAAGTCCAGCAGTGGACGTCTTTCGGCTGAACTGATGATGATGAATTATATGTAATATTGCTATGGGTTAATGAAAATAAATAAATGAAAATATAGGGAATTTTAGACTGCTTTCAATATTAGACTATGTTGGCAATATTAGACACTGGTGGTAATATTAGACAGTAGTGGCATAATTAGACAATGGCGGCCATATTAGACACTGATCGCAATATTAAACAATATTAGACAGTGGTGGTAAAATTGGAAAGTGGTGACAATACTAGAAACTGGCGGTAATAATAATATTACCACTAGTATTGCCACCACTTCAAAGGTCAAGTGTTTGATTCTTGTTCAAATGTTGTAATTCAATTTTTAATTAGACAAGGCGGTAATTCAATGTTCATTATTTCATTTATTAAATAATAATTCAATATTAGACACTCATAGTAATATAAAACACTGGTGGCAATTCTAGACACATGTAGCAATATCAGACAGTGATGGCAATATTAGACACCCGTAACAATATTAGATACAGGTAGTAATATCAGAAAAAAACCATTTAACTGACTCAATTGTAGACCAAAAAACACTAACCACCCAATTTATTCCAGGCGACCCGCTACAATTATACTTCGGAAGAAAAATTCGCCATGATCGAAGTGATAGCCATGATCAAAGGCCTGCAAGTACTGATGGCTCGTATGGAGACAGTCTTCGCTGACGCAGCAAGACGCTCCATATACGCCGAGCTGCAGGACTTCGTGCAGTTGTTACTAAGGGAACCGTTGAGGAAGGCTATCAAGAACAAGAAGGATTTGATACGCAGGTGAGTCAACATTTACACAAAATTAGTGTCTATGTGATAATAGTTGGGGTGGGGGTGGGGGGAATCTTTGGTGGTCCGTGGGTTGCGAGTAACGGCTGAGAACCGCTAAGGAAGGATATCAAGAACAAGAAGGATCTCATATGCACGTGATTCAAAATTTACACAAGATAAGTGTCCCCATGGGGAAAAAGCGTTATGAGTAAAAAGTTTATGTATGTATGTATTGTACCCCACATACATAAATACATAAACTCACGCAGAACTTAGACAGAAACTACGGAACGCCACCTGCTACGATCCTTACTCACTTTAGGTTCATACAATTGGTCATACACACACGCGGGTGCGAGTACTACGCACCTGACCTTTCTAAGAACATCACCAATAAGGTCACTATATGTCCTCCTAGGGCGTCCCCTCCCGGTGTTTCCACTCACATCTGCCTTGTAAATACCTTTTGTAAGCAGTCCTTCATTCATCCTCTCAACACGACCATCTAAGCATACTTTTTAAATTTTAGTCACTACATCTTCTTTTAAATCTGAGTGGGGTAATACTGCCAAATGAGCGTGACAAGTGGCTAATATCGTCAAGCAGCTAACATTGGCATGTGAGGGTAATATTGCCCTACAAGGGTCGCGAGATTTGTTCGAAACAGATAGTCAGTAAAAGTGTGACACGCCCTTCCGCTCCACCCTAGAGCGGGAGAAATCATATTATGATTTCCCACCCAGAAAAAAAAGGGGGAAATTTATGGGGGGCCGTGAGTTGCGAGTAACGGCTACGATTTACGATTTGTAATTCAAGCGCTTTACTTTGTGTAAATTATTTCATCATCACTGCTCTCAAAACGATGAAGGAAAATATCGTGAGGAAACCGACATGTCTTAGAACCAAAATTCGAAGACATGTGGCATCTACCAACCCGTACTGGCCCCCGTGATGTTTTATGGCCCACTTCCTTTCGCCGAGAGGAGACCTGTGTCCCAGCAGTGGGAACAACGTAGGTTAATTCTGGGGTAATACTGCTGGACGAGAGTGACAAGTGGTTAATATTGGCCAAGCAGCTATCATTGAGAAGTTGGGGTAATATTAACACTGTAATTTAAAACCATTGTAAAAGCCAATTATTAGGGTTCCGTTGCCAAATGGCAAAAAACGGAACCCTTATAGATTCGTCATGTCTGTCTGTCTGTCTGTCTGTCTGTCTGTCCGTCCGTATGTCACAGCCATTTTATTCCGAAACTATAAGAGCTATGCTGTTGAAACTTGGTAAGTAGGTGTATTCTGTGAACCGCATTAAGATTTTCACACTAAAATAGAAAAAAAAAACAATAAATTTTGGGGTTCCCCATACATAGAACTGAAACTCAAAAATGTTTTTTTTTCATCAAACCCATACGTGTGGGGTATCTACGAATAGGTCTTCAAAAATGGTAATGAGGTTTTTATTAGCATTTTTTTCTAAACTGAATAGTTTGCGCGAGAGACATTTCCAAAGTGGTAAAATGTGTCCCCCCCCCCCCCGTAACTTCTAAAATAAGAGAATGACAAAACTAAAAAAAATATATGATGTACATTACCATGCAAACTACCAACGAAAATTGGTTTGAACGAGATCGAGTGAGTAGTTATTTTTTAAAACGTCATAAATCGTAAACCGCAATTTACCTTACATTCAATCAACTGAAATATAAAAATTAAAAAATATATATATTTTTAAACCGAAAATACCTACAGGTTTGTACGGAACCCTCGGTGCGCGAGTCCGACTCGCACTTGGCCGGTTTTTTTTTTAAAGAGTAACCGTGTAGTTTCTTGCCGGCTCTTCTCCATAGGAATCAACTATTTGGAAGCTTAGCTAGCTTAGCTTAGCTTAGCTTAGCTTCTGACATTTTATAAGTGCCCATGTAGGGTTATGTGAAATAAAAATATTTTGATTTGATTTGATTTGAATATTGCCAAGTGGTATCCACGCCAAGCAAAAAATCTTTTATGTGACTGACATGTACAGACGCCAGTACTGGAAGCTACTACAATCTGTCAAATTTCTTTAATAAGTTTTCAACTTTAACGTTATAGTATTAGGTTTAATATTGCTTAGGAAAATTTGACAGCTTCAGGTACATTGATTTGCTGGCGTCTGTCCATTAAGGCAACCAAACGAATCTTAAGTTTTGATTTTTGGATCCTCGTAAAAAATTCAAAGTTTCACGAAAAATTACAAAATTGCCAATCAAAATTGCAAAATCACAAAATTGCAAGTTGCCAATTACAGGCATTGATCTTCTTTCACCCATTGATTATTTTTGTTCCATTTGTTTTTAATATCGATAATTTTATTTGAATGTTCTTGCTGTATGCTCCTTCTCACACAATAAAATAATATCAATATCAATGACAGGGCTCCTCGCACCATTATGCAATGTTGCTATTGTGAATAGAGTTGCAAAGGACTCGAGTCTTCGAGTCCTAATTTTAAAGACTCGAGTCAATTATGCAAGACTCAGTGTGCTCAAAAGGCTCGCAGTCTATAGATAAGCACTCGAGTCTTAAAAAGGACGCGGGTCTTAAAAAGGACTCGAGTCTTAAAATGAACCCGCGAGTCTTAAAGAAAAACTCGGAGCATGACGATGAAACTTGTATCTCATCATTCGAAAAGACTCGAAAGAAGGCAATAAATTCAAATTAGTGATTATGATGTTACTTTGCGTACAAAAAAAAATCTGACAAGTTATTCGAGTTTTTTCAAATGATGAGCTTCAAGACTCGAGTTCATTTTAAGACTCTAGTCGTTTTTAAGACTCGAGTCGTTTTTTAGACTAGAATCCTTTTTAAAACTCGAGTCCCTCTTTTAGATTCGAGAATGACTCGGGCTCGGCTTGACTCCGAGCCTTTTGAGCACACTGAGTTTTGCATAATTGAGTCGAGTCTTTCAAATTACGACTCGAGGACTTGAGTCCTTTGCAACACTAATTGTGAATAAAAATCCTATTTAATATTATAAATGTGAAAGTTTGTGAGTATCAATGTATGTTTGTTACTCTTTCACGCAAAAACTACTAATCGGATTTAGATGAAATTCAGCACACAGATTAGTTTATAACCTGGATTAATACATAGGGTATTTTTATCCCGGTAATACGTTCCCGCGGGATATTTTCCGAGCTCCACGCGGGTGAATCCGCTGGCAAAAGCTAGTTATAAATATTTACAAGTTTTCTACATATTTTTTGTTTCTTCCAAAGTATAATAGTGTCGGTACGTGAAACCTGCGGGGACTGGGCGCGTGGCTGTGAGCCTCAGCAAGACCCGGCGCTACGAGGGAAGAAAGATGGAGAGGCCAGCTTTACCATCAAAGTGCCAAGAAGGAATGTTGGTAAGTTAAATCATCATCACCATCATCATCACCATCATCACCACCTTCATCACCATCATCATCACCATCATCATCAGCACCATCATCATCACCATCATTATTATCATCATCACCATCATCATTTCAGCCGTAAGACGTCCACTGCTCCTCCAGGTTCGCGAGATTAGTTCGAAAGAGATACCGTGGTCCTGGCATATGGGTAACTGAAGGAACACGGGTGGGTTTTAGTCAGTAAACGTCTGACACGCCCTCACGCCCCGCCCAAGAGCGGGAGCAGTCATTTGATGATTTTCCATCCAAAAAAAATGGCATTATTGCGAAATGTTTGAAAATATACCACATCATAGAATAAAAGTTAATTTCGATATCGGTTGTTTTGATTGGTTTTTGACACGTTTTTATTAGCTTGGTATGTATGTATGTAACAGTGGCGGTACCTTCATATAATCCCAAAAGCCTATGCCTTACTAAAATGCTCGATAGAGAATCAATATCAAACCATTAAACTATTTAAAAGTTCGCGCGCTTAATTCCTATCAAAATAACACAAAGTATCTACCTATGCCACACTACTACACATCGCGATTGTTCGCGCGCAGAGTTTCGCATTTGCAGATTCTACATATAGCTATCTCGCTTACACGTACCGGCTTTTGCCGGGCTTTCAAATACTATCTCTGTCACTTTCGCACTTATAGCGATGTGCCGTATAACGAGTTAGAACCTTGTGCGGTCTACAAATCGATCAGTATGGAAGATTTAAGCCGTGCATGCGTATGAAGTTGCACGTGTTATATTAAGCATGTATAACTATAAGTGTATATATATGTACTAATTATGTATAGGGAAGGGTTTCAATAAGTAAAGCACAGAAAGACAAGACTAGACCTTTATTTCAATTAGGCTTGTCAGCAATTAATCAGAAAGCTAGTCGTCCGTTCCAAAACTAGGTCTTCATGGAGAAGAAGGACAAGAAACTCCATGGAAACAGTATTGAAGTATTATATCAACACATTTCTTACATTGCCATACATTATCATTATCTTAAATACATTAATTCTATCTCTTGGACCATTGTCCAAGAGAACTCAGAATAATATCAATATAATCAAAATATAACAATAATATCTAGGAAAAGAATATGAATATTCCATTTATAGGATTTAAAACATTTGCAATATTGGCAACACTATAAACAGTACAACAACAATGTCATAATAGGCAATAATTACGATATAATATCAATTACTTAACTTACGTGACCTCTGGTCGATCCTTCCACACAACAACAGCACTAGAACTAGCCAACTGAACATCTGCCAAGCAACTGACAGTTTCACTGTGGCTCCGGCCTTTTATACCCGTTAACAAACAAATATGATTCAAAAACTGACAGCTTGAGTCAAATCAGTGTTTGACTTATACAAAAATAAGTTTATAATAAAAATCATTTACTAATTCCATAATTCAATATTAGACACATAATAATTACATATATCACGGCCATACTGACAAGTACTTCGCTCTCGAAGTACATTAGATACCTTGTTTTCTACAACTGTTCTTTTTTTTTGTTTTTGTTTTTTCTCCTTTTGTTTTGCCAAGTGCCTAGACGTGCCAAGTCCCCTCCACCCGCTGCTAGTGGTATAGACTTGCACCAAGCAAATGACCGACCAGCGGAAACAAATTTTATCGGTTACTTCGTCATGCAAGTTCTATTCATCCACTGCTGGTGAGATAGACATGCACCAAGTAAACGATCGCCCAGCGAATCTTTACTTTTTTTTTTACTTTTCGTTTGATTTTCATTTCAGGTTCTCTAAGCGTAATAAAACTTATCTACCTATGTATCGAAACCTTTTGTTTTTTTTTTTCTTTACCTCCCTAATGTAATAGAAACAGGTTAAATACTTTAACAATTTTGACAAATAATGAATCGTTTGTCGGTATAATTTAGTTTACAAAACAATTATTTTAGAAATAATTGAAAAAAGCCATTCCTATTGATTAACTTTTAACTATTGAAATTAAAAATTAGCCGTTGTATCAAAACAGTAGCCAGTGATCATGAAAATGATTCGAATAATTCATCGCTCGGTCAATCTGACAATATTACCGAAAACCGTATTCAATAATCATTTACTATTAACATTTCCACAAATTGACATGGCCACTCCGACCACAACATTTCCACTTCACTTTGGAAGTAATAACTGTAACTAATACCTAACAAACCAAAGTAAAAACAATTATTTCACAGAGGTTAATCTTGAGAAAAGCTATTTATTTTCAATATGAAAAAATAAAGAATTAATCCAAGTAAAAGAAGCCACATCCTCAAATTAATTTCAGTAGGTGGTGTTAGCTACTTTCTCACAGAGTCAACGGAGCCTGGCTGTCCGCTTAAATGGGTCCAGTGACCACGGTCTCCAGCAACGAAAGACCGATTGAAGAAAACATGGAGGATCATACCGAAGTATAAATTGAATTTTCAGGATGTTTTAAACTACTACTAACTATGTGTTGTTTTCTTCGTTAAAATTATCTCCGAAACAATTTATAAACATCAGAACCTAAACAAGTAATTTTAAATTACCATGAACATTTGAATGGCATTTAAATATCTCTCAAATAACATCGTTTTTATAGTACTTGTACAGTCAACCAAACTATATTCGTACAGCTTCACCGACTCAACATGTAAATGTTTGTAACGTCTATTAGCACAGAATGACATTCAGCTATCATCTTAATATGTCAAACCGAATCAATAGTGTGACACTAACAGCATCATTATTTTCTGTTGTTTTTATTTTATTCGTTTTTCATAAAATGGTCAGGCCATTGAACATAAAAGATTTGGGTTGCTTTATCGGTAATCGCTGTAATCCAATTTAATTTAATTTTCTATGTGATAATCTGCTCAGTATCGTAGCTTAATGAGGTGAGCTTGATAAAGGAAGTAATTTGAGAACTGAAGATATAAAGGATCAGACCATAACTACAAAAAAATAAATAATGGTAAATGCCCATTACAATTGTTGTATTGTAGTGATGTTATGGTCTCACCCGCTGCACGTGAGTCTCCTAACACCAGGCCTAAGACTCCAGCGGTTAATTTTCATTTATTTCACAATTAAATTCACCTCGATTTGTTTAGTTTATTTTTCTTTTATTTGTGTTGTTTTATAAATCCGGTTATTTCAGTTTAACCAAACCTAAATAATAAGGTTTTATCGCAGATCTCATCCCTGTGAGTATGTCCCTATAATAAAAACCTCACAAGCTAATTCTAAATATCTTAAAATAATATACCTAACCCTCAAAAGAAATGAAACTAAAATTGCATTAAGTACTGAGATCTACATAATCACTTTTATAATTAAACAAAGTGTTATCTGATCTATGAATTCTGCGTTTACTACTATCTCAAATATTTTTTCATATTTACTCCGTTAATCGATTGATTTCAAAATGCTAGAACTACCTTGGGCATACACCGTCCGTGACATGTTCCAAAGCTAATAATGAACAAGCTGTGAAGAATTAACACTTAAAATATATCTTATGTCGGAGAAATAAGTCTATCTATAGTGTATTCAAATCCTAATAACAAATTTATTTTATAGAAACTTGAATATCTATTTAGCTTTATGTGTAGGTATCAAGATTATTATTTTTGAACTAGTTTGTTTACATGTTTGAAAATTAAATAGCAAACGCAGATTAAGACAAAAATTAAAAATGCAGAAAACAATTAGTCAACATTATGACGTTTTTAGCATCTTATTTTTTTCTAAAAGTAATTTCATATATTTGTCGGAGTTTGTTAACAATTACAAATTGTGGGTAGTCAGCATAATTTGTTATGAATTGTTTTTATTATCATTCATTTAGGTGATGTTTTTATCAGATATTGTCTTATAAATCAGAGCATAATTTATTGAGCACTTGGTGTACGCACTAATTGATTTTTGGCTACTTATTTCGATAATTGTAACCGACACTTTTGTTCAAAACAACAAATGACTTGTTACTTTAATTTTAAAATGATTGGCGTTGCTAAATTCACCGTTGTTTCTTTATGACAATTATTCTTGTAATATTTGATTACTTAATAATGTAAGTCTTATTAGATTAAGCATACTTTAGCGTTTTGTATTAAGTAAACACGTGGTGTACTTCCGCGCGCCATCGGACAGAGTTGTCATGGATATTAAGGCGAGACATTGTCCTATAAAAGAGCTGGCACTCAGTGAGCAAGTCAGTCTATCTTCGGATTAGACTCATTACAGAGCCTCTGCTCCCGACAAAACTGTCGGTTTACCTGGTACAGCGCTGCTGTATATTCACATAGCTGTATTGACTAGCTAAATAGCGAAAGATACACTTTGTATTTGGGTCGCTTAGGCCTCTATACGAACTGTAACCTTTTGTTCGTCGAACTGTATTGTTTTAACCTACTTTACCATCTGTTACCTTTTTATTGTGTTTCTTTTTATATCGTGTAATTAATATTGTATTAAAACGCTGTAACTGTTTATACTTCTTGTTTATCCCAATAAAATGGGAACTCCAAACCCTGACGATATATCGCTCGGCACTCCCGATTTATTTGTAACCTAATCAACGGTTTCTCAGCCAAATTCTGGGCTGACTATATTTAGATTGCTATCGACACACTAAGAAGAATAACGGTTTCTCCTTAAACTTTTCTAATGCTACGGTAAATAATAAAATACGTGGCCAGCCAAATGTGTATTACGGGCCTAATGTAACGATTTCTTGTTGTTAGTACGTGTATCATGATTAAAACTTTACGAAAAACGGATTCACTTTACAATTTTTTCAACCGACTTCAAAAAAGAGGTTCTCAATTCAACTGTATTTTTTATGTTTGTTACCTCATAATTTTTGGCTGGGTGAACGATTTTGATGATTCTTTTTTTTTAATTGGTAGTCCCATTTGAATTTCATTGACTCTGCTTTGGTAGTTTTTGCATTAGCTTCGATAATACGAATTTAATCCACTTTGTTTATCATGATAATATTCTAATAGTCCTGTCACTGCTATTCACGTGGCCATGATATAAGAGATACATACCATAACTAAAAAGTTAAAAATAGAAATCCCTTTTCAAAAAAACAACAACCGACCTCCTTAAAACGTGGCTAGGTTCTTTTTTTAAACTTTAACATCTGTAACCGGTACCTCTTTCTGTGCAAATAAATACTTTCTAAACATCTGACATCGTGAAGTTTCATTTCTGTGAACACCTGCATCATAATACTTCCCCTTTTTTTTCGAAATTGTATCCTCTTATAATACTTGAAAGAAACAAAGGTACAATGACTATTAAGTAGTTAATATGTTTCCATCCCCAATAACCCATTGGTACTTGATTAGCTATTGAATGATGATGTAAAAGTGATTGGCAATACTTAATCCCTTAATTTAATCATTTTATCCCTTTGTATTTCGCTTTAATGTAGAAGGGCCTCTAAGGATTTCAACGATTTCATTTACTACTTATTTCCTGAAAACTTCGTGATATTATTATAAAAAGTCGAGGTTTCGCAGTTTCAAACCTCATACAGCAACTTGCAGCACCGCAGCTCAGATGTCAAGGTGCAAGTGTAGTCAGCGATTCGCCAACGAACGGTTTCCAATAAACCGTTAGTGGCCCCACCATCGAGCATGAAAATAAGAAAATAACATTCATTAGTAAGCAGTTTTAAAAGGACAGGGAACAATCTCCACTTCTGATGTTATATTAAGCATGTATAACTATAAGTGTATATATATGTACTAATTATGTATAGGGAAGGGTTTCAATAAGTAAAGCACAGAAAGACAAGACTAGACCTTTATTTCAATTAGGCTTGTCAGCAATTAATCAGAAAGCTAGTCGTCCGTTCCAAAACTAGGTCTTCATGGAGAAGAAGGACAAGAAACTCCATGGAAACAGTATTGAAGTATTATATCAACACATTTCTTACATTGCCATACATTATCATTATCTTAAATACATTAATTCTATCTCTTGGACCATTGTCCAAGAGAACTCAGAATAATATCAATATAATCAAAATATAACAATAATATCTAGGAAAAGAATATGAATATTCCATTTATAGGATTTAAAACATTTGCAATATTGGCAACACTATAAACAGTACAACAACAATGTCATAATAGGCAATAATTACGATATAATATCAATTACTTAACTTACGTGACCTCTGGTCGATCCTTCCACACAACAACAGCACTAGAACTAGCCAACTGAACATCTGCCAAGCAACTGACAGTTTCACTGTGGCTCCGGCCTTTTATACCCGTTAACAAACAAATATGATTCAAAAACTGACAGCTTGAGTCAAATCAGTGTTTGACTTATACAAAAATAAGTTTATAATAAAAATCATTTACTAATTCCATAATTCAATATTAGACACATAATAATTACATATATCACACGCGTATGATGCGTGACCTTGTCACCTTGTCAACTCTGCAGTGTTGCCGTTTTAGCGACGTTGTGAGATCTTGGAGATTTTTAACGAGTTTGGAGACTTTTTTAAAGATTTAGCAACAATAAAAACTAGCGACTTTTTAAAATAACGAAATTAAATATTCAAGCAATAACTTAAAAATAAAAAAAATTGCGACATCTAGCTGGATTTTTCATATACCTGGCGACTTTTCAGGTATATGAAAAATCCAGCTAGATGTCGCAATTTTTAGGGTTCCGTTGCCAAATGGCAAAAAACGGAACCCTTATAGATTCGTCATGTCTGTCTGTCTGTCTGTCGGTCTGTCTGTCTGTCTGTCTGTCTGTCTGTCTGTCTGTCTGTCTGTCTGTCTGTCTGTCTGTCTGTCTGTCTGTCTGTCTGTCTGTCTGTCCGTGTATGTCACAGCCACTTTTCTCCGAAACTATAAGAGATATGTTGTTGAAACTTGGTAAGTAGATGTATTCTGTATACCGCATTAAGATTTTTACACAACAATAGAAAAAAAACAATAAATTTTGGGGTTCCCCATACATAGAACTGAAACTCAAAAAAATTTTTTTCATCAAACCCATACGTGTAGGGTATCTATGAATAGGTCTTCAAAAATGGTATTGAGGTTTCTAACATCATTTCTTTCTAAACTGAATAGTTTGCGCGAGAGACACTTCCAAAGTGGTAAAATGTGTGTCCCCCCCCCCGTAACTTCTAAAGTAAGAGAATGATAAAACTAAAAAAAATATATGATGTACATAACCATGTAAACTTCCAACGAAAATTGGTTTGAACGCAATCCAGTAAGTAGTTTTTTTTTAATACGTCGTAAATCGCAATTTACCTTCCATTCAATCAACTCAAATATATAAAAAAAAAAATTAATTTCAAAAAACATAAACCTTACGCATAAACCGAGGATACCTACAGGTTTGTACGGAACCCTCGGTGCGCGAGTCCGACTCGCACTTGGCCGGTTTTTTTTATTTTTTATAGCTAGTTTTTATTGTTGCTAAATCTTTAAAAAAGTCTCCAAACGACTTTTTTTTGCCTAAATGACAACACTGCAACTCTGCGTAGTAGTTCCCGACACCCGAGTGCAACTCACATCAGTTTCATTTGCTTGAGTGGGAAAAGTTTTTTTGTTAAAGTTTTTTGTGTGTTTTCTTAGGTTTTTTTCAGTGATACAATTGTTTTGGCGACTTACCTACAACAATAGAGGTAATTGTACCTTGTGAGGATATAAAATGCGTTCAAGTTTTGATTGGCGAAGATAAGGTAAAATCTTTAAACTTTGCTCAGACAAAACAGTTAATTTCTTCATTAAACCGACGCCTAATCTGTGTGTTTTTCTTTTCTTTTCTTTCTTTCTATTTCTCAGATTAATAAATCGCATAAACGAAAATTTAATAGATCAGTGTATAAAACTAGTTGGATTGTTGGCTGTTCGCACACTAATAAGTTGTATTTCTGGTGCTGCATATTTTTTTCGAATGAAGATTCCGTTTGGAATACATCTGGTTATAATGATTTAAATAATGTTACAAGCTGAAGTTCAGGATAAATTAATTTAAACCAATTTACCAAAACACACAACACAGTTTAATTTAATGAACACAAATATCGCAATTACAAGAAACGTCACTTGGAATCGCTTGTACTGTATCACTCGAATCGTATTCGCTCGCTTCCGAAATCGAACTGCTTGTCGGTTTTTTTTTTTTTTGTGGGGCATCTCGTAGTTAATCCTGAAAAGATTGTTACTACTTAAACGGATTGTGGCCCGGCGAGTTCTAAAAAGTTACCTTTTTAGGCCTCCAGCCGGTGCTTATTATACTTAAGCTGCTTGTCGGCCCGACAATCCGCTATTTATATCCCGAGCAGAACATTCTCGAACATTCGACACTGCCACAGCGTAGAAGCTTCTAGTAACTTCCATTGAACTGTTTAATCCCGCTATTCGACAATAGATGGCAGTAGCGTCTACGTACAATTTCGTGTAGTACTTGCTACTCAATAACAGATGGCGTTAGCGTGTCATTTCCAGTAGTTTCTAACACTGCCCCGTCTTTAGATGGAATTAGCGTGATGTTTCTAGACTTTTCGATTTACGTCACACTGCCCCTTTCTGAGATGGAGTTAGCATGATGTTTCTAGACTTTACGATCTACGTAACAATAACATATCTGGCGCCATTAAAAGGCACGCAAATTCCCATAAACACCTGCGTGCAATGGTTTCTTTCGGTAATTTTGGTAAACAACGAATTGAGACATCTATATCACGCCAATGAGGATCAGCGACGATTATAGTTAAATATGTAGAATTATAGTCATACCTAAAACAATTATTTCAGTGAAAGAATTATTAAAATTGGACCAAAAATGACGAAGTTAGAGCGGTTTTAATTTTGCATTTTCAAAAACGCTCGCCAATACGCACAATTCGTTGATGACGTCATTTTCCACGTTTGCGTCCGCGGCACCGCCGCGCACGTTCTTTCTGCCTTTAGTTACGTGACTCGCAGAACATTTAAACGAATAATGTCTTCTTAAAATATTGTATCGTGCCACGATGCGAAAATACAAGTGTTGCTACACCGGACAAATTGTTATTTTGTGTCCCAAAATACCCAAAAAATAGAAAGAAGTGGTGTACTTTCATGAGGAGCGACGCCCCATGTCCCCTTAACTAAAAGTACTATAAACTGCATTTCAAAAATTTTGACTATAATAATTTATTTTAACTAAATCTATTTTTAATCGCGTTTGAAAAGGTGTGGATTAAAACTAGTAGTTATGAACTAAAATTCACACCAACGAACGCCTCGCCTTCACGTGCAAAAACAGTACTGTATTTTTGTTTTCCTTTTCTTTTGCTCATATCTCGAAAATGGCGTTTCCTATCGCAAAAATAATGAAATTTTCGACCCCCTTTACAACTCTCTTACATATAAATCTCAACACGTGGGTAATATTTTTTTTATTTTTTTTCGAAGAAAAATTGAAAAATTCCATATAAAACTCGTCCATTGCGCGTGCCTCGCGCCTTGCCTTCACGTGCCTCGCCTTCATGTGCAAAAACAGTACTGTATTTTTGTTTTCCTTTTCTTTTGTTTATATCTCAAAAATGGCGTTTCCTATCGCAAAAATAATGAAATTTTCGACCCCCTTTAGGCCTGAAACTGCGTTAAGCGGGCACCCGCGCGGTTTCCTACAAAAGTGCTCCGTCGCGGGGACCAGCGCGGGTGTCCGTCACGGGGAGGTGCGCTCCGCACCCACGCAACGGGGCCCGTCTCCGTGCGACGGGACCCGTCGCGGGGGTACGCGCGGTGCCCGCCAGCGGTAACACGCACCGGCTTGTTCAGTCAATACCGCTAGGTGATACTCCGTGTGATAATACCGCCGTGTCATCAGCATAAGTTAATATGTCACAATATGGGAGTTTAAGATTGCATAGATCATTAATATAGATTAGAAACATAGTTGGTCCCAAGATACTACCTTGAGGAACCCCGTAATTTATGGGTTCTTCATCACTCACCACCCTGCCGATACAAACAGATTGCGTCCGACCTGACAAGTAATCTTTAAAAATGCTTAGAGTTAGTCCACGTATGCCGATGCCTTCTATCTTGAAGATAAGAATGGGAATTGAGATCGTGTCAAACGCTTTCGACAAGTCTAGGAAGATCCCAAAACATTTCCGCTTTTTGTCTAGTAGTTTTATTGCCTTATTACTAAAGTCTGCAACCGTAACTATACAAGCATACCGTTAAAACTGAACTAGCGACTCTGCGTAAATCGGTCTCAATACTCAATTCTTTATTGCATTCCATATGTTACATCATATGAGATGGTAAAAGATCCCGCGTCGGGTCCCCGCAACGGGGACCGTCGCGTACCCACGGAGCCCACCCACGTGTCCACGCGCGTAGACACGCGACGGTTGCCCGTCGCGGGCGCCCGCTTAACGCAGTTTCAGGCCTTATACACACATATAAAACTCAACACGTGGGTAATATTTTTTTTTTATTTTTCGAAGAAAAAGTGAAAAATTCTATATAAAACACGTCCATTGCGCGCGCCTTGTTCTCAAAAAATTCATTGCGTAGCACACCCAAGTAAAAGCTGAAGAGTTAAGTACGTTTAGTGTTGCATAGCCCATTTATCGAGGAAGGCTATAGACTATATATTATGTAAGGTCACGCAAAGACCCTTAGGAGCCGAGCACAAAGAAAAACGTCACGCATACAAAGCGAGGTCTTTGTATGCGTGACGTTTTTCTTTGTGCTCACGGGCAGGCGATTCGATGCGACGGGATGGGTTGGGGGAGCAGGAAATTTTACGCGGACGAAGCACACTGGTCCCAAATTAAAAAAAAGTGGACATTGATAGTAGACCGCTGATATTTTTTTTTATTGTTGATACAATGATAACAGATAAGGCAAAAAAATATTATTGTCCTACTTCAAATACTTTTCTGTAAAAAAAATATTTCTTTTTTTTTTGTATGGGAGCGATTACATTTTACTCAATTTCTCAAAAACTTTAAGCGATGTCGAGATGGCAATCACATATGTTAGAAAACTAATAATTCTGAGTATTTGGCTCGAAGAAACTTATTGCTTATCTCTGCGTACTTTCGAGATAATAGTGACAGAAAATAACATTTTTTTTTAATGTTAATTTTTTGCTTTTTTTTAATCATAGCCTTACTTTAGCACATAATTATAATGTATGCGTAATGTCAAATAAGTAAAAAGAGACTTCTCTGTAAAAGAGGTTATGGGGGCTCACTAATGACTGAAAAGCTATGACCTTTCTGAAGGAGTACTTTCATCAGTTCTAAAAAACAATCAAAATGAAGACATATTAAGCTGCAAACATAAAGTTGAATATGTTCACAAACGATTCTGAAAAAAATATTATGGTGAAAGATTAATATTTGGGTCTATATTCTCTTGAGAAATCTCTATTTCCTCGTTTTCCAACGAAAGCAATTCATTGTTCAAGATCAAAGCACTAGCCTCTGGAAACAACTGTTTATGTAAACGAGCAAACTTTGGTTTGATATGGCTGATGTAAGGATCTGAGCTAATTAGAAAGCTGTGGATAATGTCTAAATTAGTCTGAACTCTACCGATTTTTCTTGTATGTGCCATTCTAACATTCCGGAAATCTTTATTCCTCGCTTCGGAAGCTTCTTCGGAAAGCATGCCTATCGGAATAAAGGAGAAATTTTCACAAATATCAGCACCGTGTATCAACAATTTATGGACACTTGAAGGCATGTAATACCATGGATATAAGTTTACATATAGCATTGCTGTTTCTTTACAATATTCCCTAAACAAGTTGGTATTAATAAGTTGACCAGATGAAATTGTTTGTAAAATGACTGCAAATCTCTTGATTAAATCAGGGTGGATACCCGTTATTTCAGCAGATACTTCATAATTTTCAAAAAACCTTCTTGCCGTGTTACCGTCATTGGTTGTACCAAATCCCTGTTTTACTATGTCAATTAACAAACCAGTTCTTTCCCGGAATTCTTCTTGTGTCAAATTCTTTTTAATTTCTTTTAACAATTTATCTTCTTTTCGTGCAGCCCACTTTTTGAAGTCTAAGTTGTACGAAATGTGTAAAATACATTCCATACATCTTATCCACATATGAAGCGAAGACAGACCATATTTATACATATCTTCTCTGATGAGTCTTTTGGATACAAAGTCCAAGTCATTCATTTTGCTAGGTGGGGTATTGCAAATATTACAAACAGCTGCAGAAGAAGTATTGGAAATCACAGTAGAAATTTTCCCATCAATCATAGTCATGTACAAATCATGTTTAATATCAAAATTATCTACAATTGTGGGAACAAGATTACGAATTTCTTCCTCTAAGGATGCACTTTCCTTCTTTATCAATTCATTTGTTTCTTTTGCAAATATAAAGCCAATTGGACGACAATAGTTTGTTGAAGAGGGAGCAGGATTTTGCCAAGATAGTACCACTCTCTTCTTCCAAACGAAGCGGAACCAAACTAATCATGAAAACTGAAGAATCGTCAATTTTAGTGTCGGAGTGTGACTTTTGTTTATAATTACTTTGAGAAGATGACCCGTCAAAACCCCATTTGCTTATTAGTTTTAGCGATTTTTTGTCGGCAGAGTTGTGCTGAATTGTTTTTAATATCCTATTAGTTGTCAAATCTAGAAGCGATTGAAGTCTTATCTTAGCATCAGATTCAGTTACAGTTATGTCTGACTCTGGAGGATAACAAGTTTTTTTAGTTTCCAGGAGCTTTTGATAAGATGGAAGACCATACATTTTCTCTGAAGCAAGAATAGTTCTTAAATTTCGATATTGCCATTTTGACAAATTTGTTGAGGTGTAAAGCGCTAACGTTTTATCATCTGGTAAACACGGTTTGTCAGTCTTTTTAGCGAATAGTACATCATGTACCATCTCACATTTTTCCTTGTTTTGGCTGAGTTCGTTTAATATAGCTGCTAATTTTGTTTTTTTAGACTCTTTTAATTTGGCACATAAAGCATAAACTAATTACTCCTCTGTGTGATCTAGAAGTGTTAGAGAACGCCTTTTCTTCTGTTTATCAGATATATCAACAAATGGTTTTTTACTTGTACCATAACTTAATTGATGAGTATCCACTTGCGTTTCGAAATTTGGAATTACTTCCTCGGCAACTTTAAAAATGCTGCTTAAATCGATATTTTGACATTTTGGCCAAACTATTTGGGATTGTAACCAGTCTGAATTTTTGTTAAGAAAGGTCTTTTGAGCTCTACTGGAAGCAGACCATCTTTTTGAGATATTACTTGAAAAATTACGACAAAATAATTTAATATTACTCAAATCTTCGGAAGACAATTCAACACCAATACGTTCAATAAGGGCATTAAATAAAAATTCGACATTTTTAAAACCACCTCCTGATTTAAGAACAACGTATAAGTCTAAGTTGGTGACAAATGCGGACATATTATAATTTTAAGGCAAATTGAAAACAAATTAGAATCAAAGATATGAAAGACAAAGTGACTTTGATTTTAACAAAAAAAATTACGAAAACAAATTCGACGAAAGAAAGACAAACAAAAATTATTTGATTTTAAAATCCAAAGATTCAAAATACAACAATAACAAAACAAACAAACAACAAGCATTTCTTCAAGCGCACAGAAAAAATAAGGACACGTCTTATCGCAACCACATTTAGTTGTACACTGAGTGAGGTGTACGCGCGCGATTCGTGACCGTATTACGTTACGTCATGAGAGGCGGCCATCTTGTTATCCCGGCAAACTCGCGTCGAAGCTCCATTTTGCTGGCCAGCGGACCTATTGCGATATGAGTAAGGCTATGATTAAAAAAAAGCGAACAATTAACATTTAAAAAAAATTGTTATTTTCTGTCACTATTATCTCGAAAGTACGCAGAGATAAGCAATAAGTTTCTTCGAGCCAAATACTCAGAATTATTAGTTTTCTAATATATGTGAATGCCATCTCGACATCGCTTAAGGTTTTTGAGAAATTGAGTAAAATGTAATCACTCCCATACAAAAAAAAAAAGAAATATTTTTTATAGAGAAAAGTATTTGAAGTAGGACAATAATATTTTTTTGCCTTATCTGTTATCATTATATCAACAATAAAAAAAAATATCAGCGGTCTACTATCAATGTCCACTTTTTTATAATTTGGGACCAGTGTGCGAAGTCGCGGGCAGAAGCTAGTAAGAAATATTATTTAAAATAGGTAGAGAGGTGCCTACACATTGTAGAAACACGAAAAAGGTACCTACCTGCCAAATCAAAACATTCTAAAACGTAGTACCTACCTGTGCACTGGAATAAATTGTTTTTTTTTTTACTTTTCAACCATAAACGAATCAATCTTTGCGAGATTGTCCGACTGGGCCTTTGGTAAATCCGACTTCCATGTTTCCTATCTATCAATATCATAAAATATAAATATAAACAAGAAACAACGATTAAACTCCGCAAATCATAACAAAGCAGTGCGGCGCGTGGCGGCGATGGAGCCTGGTGACGTCATCAGCAGTTTCGCGCGCGCGGCGTGCGTTTTAAAACTCCCTTTTTTTAAAGTTTAATAACTTCGTAATTTCTCGATGGATTTGTGTGATTCAAAAAGAAATGAACTCAGAAATTTATATTGTATTCGATGTAGTATTCAAAAATGCTATATCCTTTTGTCGAATTGATCCTCATTATCTGAGGAAATTTCAAAATATAACACGCGCGTTGATAACAACCGTAGTGTATTTCAAAGATTACTCGATATTGTTTGTCATTTAGCACAACAGGAACTTCCTCTAAGAGATATGATGAGTCCAAAACTTCATTAAATAAAGGCAATTTTTTTTAAAAAGATAAACGATTCCAATTAGAATATAAATAATGTCTTAAATTCCTTATTTCATTCTATCTAGCTATTTTTTTACTTTCGTTTTGTAACTTTCTGTTTTGTTTTTTTTTTGTGTGTAACCTGTTAGTCCTGTTACGAAGCAAGCAACTACTTACCATAACTTTGTTCCCTCAAGCAATGAAGCAAACCAAATGGCTTTTTTCAAAGCCACCGGAGGTATGCAATTGCTGATATGTTTATTATATTCAATCTAGCACTAGCATGCCTTCAGTGAGCTTTGGTTACCTCATTCACCGCACGACAAGCAAGAGTGAAATTGAAGAAAGAAGAGGAAAGAAGAAGATGGATGAATTCACTTTTAATTTATTGTACCTAACCAGTAGTTTATGAGAAAATTGCGATGATACATACGTAGGTACCTACATACTCAGTCATAAACTGAACTTTCTTTTTTTGAAATCGGTTAAAATTTTATTGGGTTTGCCTTATTTTGAAACCCTAGGCACGCCACTGGTATGTAACAGAATTTTTGAACCTGATTTTCACCCTCTTCATATCTTCGGATTAATTTGAAACTTTGCACACGTATCAAGGACTGATGAGAATACAATAGTTTCATAAATTGGTGGCCATAAAACTGACCAACAAAATATAACACGGATTTGCGGTTAGTCGAACTAAAAACTGAAATATCTTGACTTTGACTAAATAATTGTTCAAAAACACGGTTTAATATAAGACCAAACGAAAAAACTTAAAAAAAAAACAAATTAAGGATAGTGTGAACAAATAATTAATAAAAACACATTCATAATAAAAAAAAAACTTCATATAAAATGCTAATTTGAATAAATGACTTTAGATTTTTTTTTTGCAGCTGAGTACCAGTATTTTATATGGAGCGACCGCCTACTACAAACCAGTTTCTGGTTAGATTTTCGAGCTTGTGAATGCCCGTAGACTATCAAAGATCTACTAATGACAGCCGGGACCAACGTTCTAAAGTGCCGAGACACAGATCGATATAATGTTTATGTTCACCCATCTACAGACCGACCTCAGCAAGCCCGTGCGGCTGATAGCCTGCTGGCTTGCTTGCCAATAACATTAAAAGTCTTAAAAGTGGTATATAATATGTGTATACAAGATTATTTTTAGTATATGCGAAACCTGAATATAGTTTGTTCAGAATCAGTAACTGAATCGATTCCAATAATTTTTACACCATGTTATATTTTGTACCAAAAATATTTAATTACGCTTCCAAGTCGCGGGCCTTAGTGTTTTGTTTCAATTTTAAAATTATCATGTCTTTCTCGTATTCAAACGTCCATTACACGGAGATGGTACGTACACTAGCTGATTGTGGTGGTCTGCATATGTTTTTGCGTGGACAACCAGGTAACTTATCAAGCTTATAACTTTGTGATTATTAATGATACAGTTTTGAAATTTTTTTCATAGATTCTTTACATAAAAATACTAGACCCGTGTTTCGGGTTTCGCATAAACAAAAATTAATGTTGTATATTCAGAAAAATATACACACTAGCTTCTGTCCGCGAATTCGTACGCGTCAAATATTTGCTCCCCTGACCCTTCCCGTTGCAAGGCAGCCTGCCAGTTTTCGTCCATTTATTTGTTGCTGCTCCGCTCCTTTTGATCGTAGCGTGATGTTATATACCTTATAGCCGTCCTTAATAAATAAGCTACCCGACTCAAAAAGAATTTTTAATTCGAACCAGTAGTTCCTGAGATTAGCGCGTTCCACCCACCCCCCCCCCCCCATTTAAGGGAAGTGGGGGTTAGAAAGAGACAAAAAGTAGCCATGTCACTCTCCATCCCTTCAACTATCTCCATTTAAAAAATCACGTCAGTACGTCGCTCTGTTTTGCCGTGAAAGACGGACAAACAGACACACACTTTCCCATTTATAATATTAGTATGGATATTATATAAGTATATTTATCAATTGTATGGTTGCCATAGTACAGGCTCTGCCTAGTTTGGGATCAGATAACGGTGTGTTGGTTGTCCTAAGATATTATTTCTAAATATTTTTGTTTCTTCTAACAGGCCCATCGTCCACCCAGCTCTACATGGTCCGCACACAGCTAGAAGCGCTGATCTCGGACAAGTCTGGCGGTAGACGTGTTCTGCGCAAAGACCTGGATGCCGGCACCCTGACGCAGATCGAGACTTTCCACCGGCAGAGCTTCTATTGGATGTACCTGTTGAACTTGTCAGGTGAGGGTAATGTCTCCATTCATCATAATTTCGGCCGAAAAACGTCCATTGCTGGACATAGGCCCTCAAAGGGGTTTTGCTATAATCACCACACTTTGCAGGTGGCTTAGCGAGCGCAGTATGGTGGTAAAATGCATAGAGAACGCTGCTGCCCATTCTATAGTAAGTCCCTTACTTGCTTTTTACGGACACCCACGGGAAGAAATGGGATGGTGCTATTCTTTACGTCTGGCAACACATGAAAATTAATAATAATTTTGCCAGGTGTTTATTACTGCTAATTGGGTAATATTGCTAAGTGGGTCATATTGCTAAGTAGGTAATATTGCTGAGTGGTTAATATTGCTAAGTAGGTAATATTGTTTAGTGGGTGATATTGCTATGTGGGTAACATTGCTCCGTGGGTAATATTGCTTTGTGAGTATTATTGCTGTGTGGGTAATATTGCTCTGTGGGTAATATTCTTATGTGGGTAGTATAGCTACGTAGGTAGTAATGCTTAGTGGGTAATATTTTTGAGTGGGTAATGTTGCGTAGTGGGTAATTTTGGTAAACGTAATATTGCTAATCGGGTAGTAGTGCTAAGTGGGTAATATTGCTAAGTGAGTAATATTGGTAAGTGGGTAAAATGACTAAATTGGTAATATTTTTTAACGGGTAATAATGCGTAGTGGGTACTATTGCTAAATGGGTAATACTGCCTGTCTATCCAGTCAGTGCTACTAGAATGCGCCTGCGACAATATCCGGACTCGCGTTCATTTTAATTCATTTGTTCACAGATTCCCTACAGAAATGCTGCGATCTGTCTCAGCTTTGGTACCGGGAGTTCTATCTTGAGATGACTATGGGCCGAAAAGTGAACGTAAGTAACATCAGTCTATTAAATTAATACTAATATTAAACCTGAATTTACAAGGCGGATATGGGTGGAAACACCGGTTGGGGATGCCCTAGGAGAACATATAGTGACCTTATTGGTGATGTTCTTCAGAAAGGTCAGGTGCGTAGTACTCACAACCGGCGTGTGTGTATGACCAGATGTATGAACGTAAACGAGACAAAAGGATTATGTATGTAAGGATCGTAGCAGGTGGCGTTCTGTAGTTTCTGCCTACCCTCCATGGGCGTGAAAAGGCGTGAAGTTATGCATGTTTAGCTGAAGAGTTTGTTTATTTGTTTGAACGCGCTACTCACTGGAACTGCAACTCAGATTTCAAAAAAATGTATTTTATTATCATTCACGATAGATGGACGGGAATATATCGGGGCGAATACCGAAGAAGTCTGTGTCAGAAGTCCAAAATCGGTCCACCAGTCTTACCAAGGGGAATCATATTATCCAGTTGTTGGGTTGTGGAGTTCAGATAGGCAGTCGCTACATGTAAAATACTGGTATTCAGCTGCGTCTGGTAAGACTGGGAGCCGACCCCAACATACTTGGGAAAAGGCTAGGCAGATGATGACTTAATAATCTGTCTTAAAGTTAAAAAAATCCCAACTAAAGAACATTCGAAGAATTCGTATACGTACAACTTTGGACTTTGTAGCATATAAAATTAGGTGTATAATCTAATGCCATAAAGAAATTGAAAAAGAGCAGTGGTGGCCCAGTGGTAACGACCGCGACTTACGATGTGTAGGTCGTGAGTTCGAACCCAAGCAGGCGCTAGACTTTGTGTAAATAATTTCATCACCACTGCTATCAAAACGCTGAAGGAAAACATCGTGAGGAAACCGGCATGAGAACTAATAATTCGAATACATGTGACATCTACCAACCCGCACTGGGCCCGCGTGGTGGATTATGGCCCACTCCCTCCCACTTGAGAGAGAGAGGAGGCCTGTGTCCCAACAGTAGAAACATTATAGGCTGCTGACGATGATAAAGAAAGAGTCAAATTAGAAAAAGGTTTTTCTCTAAAATGTGACATTTTATTACAGAAATGCATGGTACGCCACCAACATAACGAAGAGTGCAATGACCTGATCACTATGGAGAAGCGCATACAGTTTCCCATTGAGATGTCGATGCCGTGGATACTGACCGACCATATTCTGAGGACTAAGGAGCCCGCTATGATGGAGTGAGTATCATCACTACACGGTTTAAAACAAAGTCGCTTCCCTCTGTCTGTCCCTATGTATGCTTACATCTTTAAAACTACGCAACGGATTTTGATGCGGTTCTTTTTAATAGATAGAGTGATTCAAGAGGAAGGTTTATACGTATAATACGCGGGCGAAGTCGCTGGCAAAAGATCGTCAAGTAACAAAAATGATCATGGGGTAATATCTTCATGTTACAAAAGTAATCATGGGGTAATATCGTCAAGTAACAAAATTGATCATGGGGTATTATCGTCTAGTTACGAAAATGATCATGGGGTAATATTTACAAGTTACAAAAGTAATCTTGGGGTAATATCGTCAAGTAATAAAAATTACCATGGGGTAATATCGTCTAGTTACAAAAAAGACCATGGGGTAATAACGTCAAGTAACAAAAATGACCATGGGAAATACCGCCAAATAACTGTCAAGTGACTATTGCCTTAGTTGCTACAGTGACAAACAAAAACATTTAAAAAAAAAACTAAATAACATGTCGCTTCATGAGCAAACAGCAATATTGATAGCGATATTGCTACTCAAACCAAGCTCTCAAAAACGACAGTTCAAATAAAACAGCACTTAAAATCACCGATATAAATCTCAACTTCCTCTCAAAAACACCAATATCTATACTAATATTATAAAGCTGAAGAGTTTGTTTGTTTGTTTGATTGAACGCTCTAATCTCAGGAACTACTGGTCCGAATTGAAAAAATATTTTTGTGTTGAGTAGCCTATTTATCGAGGGAGGCTATAGGCTATATAACATCACACTACAACTAAGAGTTGCAAAAACGGGGAAAAATTATTCCTTTTGAGAGTTTCCGTTGCGTGCGCTGCGTAAACGGTTAAAGTAAAAATCATGTATGACGGAATTGATTCTTTTAAAAAGTTCTAAAAAAAAGTCCGCGAGAGCATAATAATATGTCTATCTTTTAAGGTTGACTCACTATAACTCAAAAGGAGCGAGCAACGAAAAGTATTAAAAAAACCCTGTTTAAACACACATCAATAAGCTTTATGTTCCTCCAACAGATACTCACACCTCACACTAATAGATTCAATTTCCCTTAACAGATACGTGCTCTACCCATTGGACTTATACAACGATTCCGCACAGTACGCGCTCACAGTATTCCGTAAACAGTTTCTATACGATGAAGTGGAGGCTGAAGTAAATCTGTGCTTCGACCAGTTTGTATACAAGCTATCTGAGCAGGTCTATGCTCATTACAAGCAGCTGGCGAGCAGGTGAGCTAAATAAAAGCATCATATTTTGTTTTTACAGACTCCAAGAAGTAGGTGGTTCTCAATTTGTCTGAATGTTTTTATTTTTGTATGTATGGGTTGGGATAAATAAATTTACTAATTTTACCAGAACACACTAAAACACTTTAATCAACTTATCACAAATACCGCAGTAATCAGAAACGTCGGACGGAATCACTTGTGTCGCTTGTATGTACTTCACTGTATCGTTTGAATCGCATTCGTATCCGAACTAACCTCAGTCCAACAATTTGCTATTTATATGCCGCGCTGAACATTCGCAAACAATCGCGACACTTTGCCGCAGTTCCAGGTAGCGTAGAAGCTTCCAGATAGTACCAGAGAAATCTAACTCCGATCTGCGATAATAGATGGCGTTAGCAGTGACGAACAGAAAGGATTCAGACAACACAGAACCATTAATATGGCAATTTATGACTTTTTGTACACCATTATTAGAAATATGGATAAACGATCCCCTATATGTGCAATATTCTGCGATATGACGCAGGCGTTTGATTACGTCCATTATAATACATTACTTTATAAATTAGAAACGTACGGCATTAGAGGTAACGTGCTCGAGCTTATAAAATCTTATTTAGAAAATAGAACACAAATAACCGAAGTTAGCCGTATTAATGTAGTTGATAAACATGAAGAGATAACAAGATCACGAGAACGTAAAATCTCATATGGTGTTCCACAAGGAACTGTTGTTGGGCCGCTTTTGTTTATTTTATATGTCAATGACATGCCCATGTCCCTTGAACAACCTTTAACTATGTTTGCAGACGACAGCACGATAACGATCCCTTGTAGGAACGCAATTACATATGAAAGTGACATTAATAATTCTCTTGACTCACTAATTAAATGGCTGGACAAAAATAATTTAAATATAAATTTAAGTAAGACCAAGACAATGCAATTTAGACAGCGTACTCCTGGCGTAACTAATCTTGACATACATTAAATGATAAATGACTTTATTTTTGCAAGTAGGTTTGTACAAACACTTTTACACGTCAATCAATTTTTTTTTTTTAAACTAGTTGAGTTCGGCATTTCCTATCTGACTACTCTGAGAAGAAACGCCGAAACAAACTCAGAGGTCACAGTCTCTTTTAAAGTCCAGACATAATCTTGATCAGATCATGTGAAGACCATGTGGATTGGTGTCTGAAGTGGTCTTTTAAGGAAAGAACACACAGCTTGAGTTGACCTGTCCAATCAGTGCACGCATTTGTCAGTAATCATGCAGCCCCACAGCACGCAGACAAAGTCACGGAATAAAAAGTAGCCTATGTCCTTTTTCAGGCTCTAAACTATCTTAGTACCAAATTTCATTTAAATCGGTTCAGTAGTTTTAGCAGGAAAGCGAGACAGGCAGACAGACAGAGTTACTTTGCATTTATAATATTAGTGTGGATAGTGTGGATTTTGAAACGAAAATTGTCCAAATTGTGACTGACTTAGCTGTAGGGGGTTAAACGCCAAGGCGAGCGCCGCGTGCGCGCCGCGAGCGCGCCGCGAGTGCGCCGCGAGCGCGCCGCGAGCGCGCCGCAGGGCAGCTAAACGCGACGCTCTCGCGGCGCGCTCGCGACGCGCTCGCGACGCGCGCGCGGCGCTCGCGCCCGAGGATCGCGCACGCCTAATGTGGGGGAGGCCTAAGGAGGTCAATGATTCGACGAACAATACCAAAGAAAGGACATTTGTGAAGCTCGCACAAATTACTCAAACTGCCAGACAATGTAAAAAATTAAATTAGAAGAAAAGGAAACCAAAAAAAAGAACACCCACTTCGTCTTCACATTTACAATAGGTAATTAAAACAATATAATACTTAAAAGTAAATATTCATGTCATTGTATAAGTAAAATTCATCAATGTCAATGTGTATATAAAATCAGGAAATAGTCCCGGTCTGATCATTTGAGGACCATGTACATGGGAGTGTCTGAAATGTTCTTTTGAGGAAAGAACCATACAGATTGAGTGGACCTGTCCAGTCAATGGACGCATTTGTCAGTAATCTTGCAGCTCAACTCAGAACATAAGGAGCACAAAGATTCGACGAAAATGATAAAAGTGACAGTATTCATGAAGTAGGAGAAACCAAATTTTTAGGATTAGAAATTGATTACAACTTAAATTGGAAAGCGCATATAGGTATTATGTGTAAAAAAACTGAGTTCTTCTGCGTATGTCTTATATAGATTATCCTCCATAGTAGATACTAAAACACTTCTTACGGCTTACTACGGCATAGTTGAATCTCACGTACGCTACGGCATCATTTTCTGGGGGAACTCAACTGATAAAGATATTGCATTTAAGGGCGCGTTTGCAAATCGGACAAAATGATGCTGTTTTTCGGTACATTTTGGGACAAAACTAAACCGAATCGAATATAACTAATAACTACCACATATAGACTAATTCCTCATCTTCAAATGCTAGTAACTTTTTTGTTCAAAATTATAGTTTTTTATTTTGAAAAAACGATTTTTCGGTGCCCTTTTCCACAGAATTAACGATACCAGGGCGAGTTTAGGTACATTTTTTGTTCTATAATCAACATATTATAGGATTTCTAAAAATACTACAAGTAGGCAGATATATTCAATTCTAAAACTTAGTAAAAAAATTGTTTCAAAATGTCACAAATAGTCGCAAAAAAAAATAAAAATCGAAACAAACTTTTTCACCTATTTTGCTATTACGCATGAATCTTAACGCAATTGTTTAAGGGTTATTTTATTTTTGGTCCCTGTTTTGATTTATTGCACAAACATTTCGAAAAATGTCCCAGTCCGCGCTCGGCCGCCGTGGTGAGCGGACCCCGTATTGTCTGTTTGCAGCGGCTCGTGTGGGAAAAGATCGCTGTACAGACACAAAATATTCGATAAACTAAATTTGATACTTTTGACAAGGTAAGATAATTTTGTATTCACAGATTTTTATTATAATATTTTATTTCGGTAAAAGTAAGTACGGTTTACAAATGCCTATTCGTATGGGACTTGATGAAGTGACCTGAAGGTGTATTTCGGTGACTGCTACTGGAACTCCTCGGCGAGTAGAACTAGGTATGCCAAGTTTGGGCTCGTTTTGTAAGTTATGATGAGACCTTACCTCCGGGCTTCATGGAGTGATCTGAAGGTGTACCTCGGTGACTGCTACTGGTACTCCTCGACAAGTAGAACTAGGTATGCCGAGTTTAGGCTCGTTTTGTAAGTTACGATGAGACCTTACCTCCGGGCTTGATGGAGTGACCTAAAGGTGTACCTCGGTGACTGCTACTGGAACTCCTCGACAAGTAGAACTAGGTATGCCGAGTTTGGGCTCGTTTTGTAAGTTATGATGAGACCTTACCTCAGGGCTTGATGGTGTGACCTGAAGGTGTACCTCGGTGACTGCTACTGGTACTCCTCGACAAGTAGAACTAGGTATGCCGAGTTTGGGCTCGTTTTGTAAGTTACGATGAGACCTTACCTCCGGGCTTGATGGAGTGACCTGAAGGTGTACCTCGGTGACTGCTACTGGAACTCCTCGACAAGTAGAACTAGGTATGCCGAGTTTGGGCCCGTTTTGTAAGTTATGATGAGACCTTACCTCCGGGCATGATGGAGTGACCTGAAGGTGTACCTCGGTGACTGCTACTGGTACTCCTCGACAAGTAGAACTAGGTATTTTGAATTTGGGCTCGTTTTGTAAGTTTAAGATACCTCATGTTAGACAAGTAGAAACTAGTGTTCTCATAAAGAATGAAGAGTTGAAACCCGAAGTGTAGAAAAATTGTCAAAAAAGCTTAGCTCTGCAGCATACGCGGTTAGAAAAATTCGTGATTTAACTGATTTAGAGACAGCCCGTTTAGTTTATTTTAGTTATTTTCACAGTGTGATGTCGTACGGTATTCTATTGTGGGGAAATGCCGCCGACATTCAGACAATTTATGTTTTACAAAAAAGGGCAATTCGTTCAATTTATAAATAAAGTCCCAGACACTCCCTCAGAGATAAATTTAAAGAGATTAATATAATGACTGTGCCTTCTCAGTATATTTATGAAAATCTTTTGTATGCACATAAAAATATTAATCTCTTTAAAAGATACAGTGATATCCATAATGTCAATACTAGAAACAAAAACAAATTTGTTATTCCTACAACCAGGCTCAAGAAAATAGGTGGCTCCTTTAGATGCCAATGTATACGTTTTTATAATAAACTTCCCAGCCTCATTCAAGAAATAAGCTTAATTAAATTCAAATCTTTTATAAAGCGGAAACTATGTCAAAAAGCCTATTATACTGTCAAAGACTATATTGAGGATAAAACTGCTTGGGATTGAGCTGCTCCAATAACTGCACTGAATGTTGATTTTTATATTATTTTGCTACTTTATTCTGATTTTATTTTGATATTTGAGCCCAAAGTCGGCACACCTAGTTCTACTTGTTGAAGGATACCAGCAGCAGTCACTGAGGTACACCTTCAGGTCACTCCATCAAGCCCGGAGGTCAGGTCTCATCATAACTTACAAAACGAGCCCAAACTCGGCATACCTAGTTCTACTTGTCGAGTAGTTCCAGTAGCATTCACCGAGGTACACCTTCAGGTCACTCCATCATGCCCGGGGGTAAGGTCTCATCGTCACTTACAAAACGAGCCCAAACTCGGCATACCTAGTTCTACTTGTCGAGGAGTACCAGTAGGAGTCACCGAGGTACACTTTCAGGTCACACCATCAAGCCCGGGGGTAAGGTCTCATCATAACTTACAAAACGAGCCCAAACTCGGCATACCTAGTTCTACTTGTCGAGTAGTTCCAGTAGCAGTCACCGAGGTACACCTTCAGGTCACTCCATCAAGCCCGGAGGTAAGGTCTCATCATAACTTACAAAACGAGCCCAAACTCGGCATACCTAGTTCTACTTATCGAGTAGTTCCAGTAGTATTCACCGAGGTACACCTTCAGGTCACTCCATCATGCCCGGGGGTAAGGTCTCATCATAACTTACAAAACAAGCCCAAACTCGGCATACCTAGTTCTACTTGTAGAGGAGTTCCAGTAGCAGTCACCGAGGTACACCTTCAGGTCACTCCATCAAGCCCGGAGGTAAGGTCTCATCATAACTTACAAAACGAGCCCAAACTCGGCATACCTAGTTCTACTTGTCGAGTAGTTCCAGTAGCATTCACCGAGGTACACCTTCAAGTCACTCCATCATGCCCGGGGGTAAGGTCTCATCATAACTTACGAAACGAGCCCAAACTCGGCATACCTAGTTCTACTTGTCGAGGAGTTCCAGTAGCAGTCACCGAGGTACACCTTCAGGTCACTCCATCAAGCCCGGAGGTAAGGTCTCATCATAACTTACAAAACGAGCCCAAACTCGGCATACCTAGTTCTACTTGTCGAGTAGTTCCAGTAGCATTCACCGAGGTACACCTTCAGGTCACTCCATCATGCCCGGGGGTAAGGTCTCATCATAACTTACAAAACGAGCCCAAACTCGGCATACCTAGTTCTACTTGTCGAGGAGTTCCAGTAGCAGTCACCGAGGTACACCTTCAGGTCACTCCATCAAGCCCGGAGGTAAGGTCTCATCATAACTTACAAAACGAGCCCAAACTCGGCATACCTAGTTCTACTTGTCGAGTAGTTCCAGTAGCATTCACCGAGGTACACCTTCAGGTCACTCCATCATGCCCGGGGGTAAGGTCTCATCATAACTTACAAAACGAGCCCAAACTCGGCATACCTAGTTCTACTTGTCGAGTAGTTCCCGTAGCAGTCACCGAGGTACACCTTCAGGTCACTCCATCAAGTCCGGAGGTTAGTAAAAATATAAAGAATGGTATGAAATATTTTTTGTAGGTACCTATGTATTATAAATAAATAAGAAGAAAAAAAAATCTTCCAGAGTATCAAAATTAGTTCACTTGATTACTATTCCCGCAGCTAACCGTGCGTACACTTGTGTGTGTGAGCCGTGTCAATGTAGTAATTCGATTCTATATCTATCAATTTTGCGAACGCGTCCTTAAGGCCCAAAAAAGATGTCTCCGATCATTGTTTAAACTTAAAACTACAGACAGTTGCAAACCGTATTTTAAACAATATAATATCTTGACACTTCCGTGTATTTATATTTTCGAAGTGGCCCTGTTTGTAAAACAAAATCCACGTCATTTTCAACGCCTAGCTGATGTATTCCCAAGAAATAGGGGTGACAATAGTAAACTATGTCAAGTCTCCTGTCAAACCACTCTGATGCGCAACAGTGTTTATTGCATGGCCCCAATTATTTACAATAAATTACCGAGTGGTTGGAAAGATTTAAATACAGTACTATTTAAGAGTAGACTACGTAATTTTTTGGTAGATAAAACTTACTACAGTGTAACTGAGTTTCTAACAGAGAAAAATATATTTGCGTAATAATTGATCTACGGAATAATAATCTTAAGGAGAATGATAATAGTTGTACTGATAATGATAATAATTGTATTTAAAATAATAATAATTGTATTTAAAATGATAATAATTGTATTTAAAATTATATTAATTGTACTGATAATGACAATTATTGTATTTATAATGATATTAATTGTATTGAAAATGACAATAATTGTATTGCTAATGATAATTTATAACTTTTTCTATTGAATGATAATTGTAATGATAATGACAGTCCTCAATTGATCTATTTTTTATTTTCAAAATGTAAGGACAAATTATAATAAATAATGTAAATGTTTGCATGCCGCATGGTAAAATACGGCTGAGCTTTGATGTGTCATAATATAACCACTATTGTATATTACCCATATTTGCAAAATAAAATTCTATTCTATTCTATTCTATTCTATAGCTTGTCGTTTCTAGACATTACGATCGACGTAACAGTATTTTAAATGATAAATGATTGTATTTCTGCAAGTAGGTTTGTGCAAACACTTTTACACGTCAATCATATTTTAAAACTAGATGAGGCCGGCGTTTCCTAGCTGACTACTCTGAGAAGAAAGGCTGAAAAATAAAGTGTTTGTCCAAAAAAATTAACAAGACTTCCGAGGAAAATACTACAAAATGAAAAATAACTTTAATTACGGATGTCGGTGACAAAAACTAAAATATACAGGGTGATTGGAAGATGGGTGCAAAGCTTTAAGGTGAAGATAGTACAGACAATTTAGAACCATTTAAGCCATGGTTGTTTTAGACGAAGTCTTACCAAATTTTTTTAACCAAATTTTTAGGTTTTTTTTCGGAAATTCTCAAAAATTAATGTAAACTGCATAATTATGGCCAAATTGAATGATAAATGAATTAATTTTTTATTTATTTAATTAAAGTAATATGTAAGCAACCAAGCAAAACATGTTTTAGGCTTTTGTGTCATTAGACATTTTTTTTACAGATATTTAAAGCTCAGAAAAAATAAAAAGATTGTACAATACGTCTTTTAAACCTTATTTAAAAAAAAAAAAAAACGGAGGGTGCTTTTTTTGTTCAAACCTTTTTGAAGACATGCTTGATAATCGCTCTTTCTTTTGAGGTATCATTTATGCGGATATATTACAAATTATTGAAATTAGGACCTACAAACCAATCCGAGGGAGAAATTTTAAATTTTAGGCAGTCTAACAAAACACAAAATTTTTGCTTAAAAGAATACTTTATGTGCTCGAAATGATAACATTGTTCAATTCTAAGAATTTTTGGCACATGCAGGAACCAATTGAGGGGAACCCATTGACGAGATTCTCTAAACAATGGCCACCGAGCGCGGTGCGACGGCATTTCCAGGTAGAACGCCCAATGAATAGCAAAAAGCGATAAGAGTTGGTTTTTACAGCAAAATGGTCTTAGTTACTGAGGCAACAAAGTCGTTTTTCTTTAGTCAGGGTCAGTCGGTCTGTGATGAAGCCGTTACATCTTTTACTTATTAGTCAAACTACTGCCCTTGTGAGTGGACGTTGTCGTGTTGATTCACAATTTACCGTGTTCAGTTGTAGCCCTTTGCGTTCCTGCACGTGTTGTTTGCGTTAGTTTTGAACTTTTTTGTTTCACCGTGTCCAGTCGTAGCCTCGCGCTCCTGCACGTGTTGATTTTTGACTTAATTGTGTTTAGTTGACATTTAGTGCGCTCCTACGCCGTTTTTCTTAATTGTTAAGTGACTATGGCTACTTTTTCCAATCAAGAATATGCGGATATCGTATTTATGTACGGTAGAGCAGACGGCAATGGATCATTGGCGCGACGGATGTATCAAGAGCGCTATCCGAATCGCAGGATACCGAATGTCCGAGTGTTTTACAACACGTTTCGTCGTCTTGCCCAAGATGGGTTTCACCGCGTGGAACCTGGAGTCAACCCGGGCAGACACGAAACTGCCGTCGACGAAGACATTTTAGCAGCATTTCAAGCGGATCCTACAACCAGTACTAGAGCAGTAGCTCGAAATTTAAACATTTCTCAATGGAAGGTGTGGCATACAATGCACCAAAATGATAAGTATCCGTTCCATGGCAGGAGTGTTCAAGGTCTAGTAGAGCAAGATCCTCAAAGAAGAATTCAGTTCTGCCGTTTCCTCCTCAACAGAGACATCGAAGATGCGTGGTTTCTGAAATTAATCTTGTGAACGGATGAAAGTAAATTTTCAAGGGAAGGTATTACAAACTTTCACAACATCCATGAATGGGCCGACGCAGACAACAATCCACATTTTAAGAAGCAGGTGTCATTTCAGATGAAATTCTCTGTGAATGTACGGGCTGGAATAATTGGCAGAACATTAATTGGGCCCCACTTTTTGCCTGATCCATTGTATGGCGAAAATTATTTGCAATTTCTGCAAATTGATTTACCACTGCTGGTAGAGGAATCAGGTGTCCCGATCTTCGAAAGAGACCGAACAGTCATCTTTCAGCAAGACGGCTGTCCAGCGCATTTGTTTGAACAAAAAAAAGCACCCTCCGTTTTTTTTTTTAATAAGGTTTAAAAGACGTATTGTGCAATTTTTTTATTTTTTCTGAGCTTTAAATGTCTGTAAAAAAAATGTCTAATGACACAGTAGCCTAAAACATGTTTTGCTTGATTGCTTACACATTACTTTAATTAAATAAATAAAAAATGAATTCATTTATCATTCAATTTGGCCATAATTATGCAGTTTACATTAAATTTTGAGGATTTCCGAAAAAAAAAAACTTAAAAATTTGGTTAAAAATATTTGGTAAGACTTCGTCTAAGACAACCATGGCTTAAATGGTTCTAAATTACTACTTCGCTACTGTGTACTATCTTCGCCTTAAAGCTACCATGCACCCATCTTCCAATCATTCTGTATAGCCAAAGACACCAACTTCCGAAATTAGTTATTTTTGACTTTGTACTGTTGTTTTCAAGAGTGTTACGAAGCAGTAGAAGAACAAGAAGAGTGTTGTTTTTGAAAGTCGTAGTTAAAAAAAAAGTTTTATATTTGCTTTTTAGTTACGCTACTTACCCCACACCAATTCGTTTACCGCTACTTGCTATATAAGCAACAGTGAATAAACAGACGAATTGGGAACTTCCTCCTTTTTGAAGTTGGTTAAAACTGAACGCTATGTCTTGTCGTCAGTGTAAAAATATTCCAATGAGGATCAATTCGACAAAAGGATATAGCAATTTCGAATACTACATCGAATACAATATAAATATCTGAGTCCATTTCTTTTTGAATCACTCAAATCCATCGAGAAATTACGAAGTTATTAAACTTTAAAAAAAGGGAGTTTTAAAACGCACGCCGCGCGCGCGAATCTGCTGATGACGTCACAAGGCTCGATCGCCCGCCATGCGCCGCACTGCTTTGTTATGATTTGCGGCGTTTAATTTAATCGTTGTTTCTTTTTTATTTATATTTTATAGATATTGGTAGATAGGAAACATGAAAGTCGGATTTACCCAAGGCCCAGTCGGACAATCTCGCGAAGATTGATTCGTTTATGGTTGAAAAGTAAAAAAAAAAAATATTCCAGTGCACAGGTAGGTACCTACTACGTTTTAGAATGTTTTGATTTGGCAAGCAGGTACCTTTTTCGTGTTTCTACAATGTGTAGGCACCTCTCTACCTATTTTAAATAATATTTCTTACTAGCTTCTGCCCGCGACTTCGTCCGCGTAAAATTTCCTGCTCCCCCAACCCATCCCGTCGCATCGAATCGCCTGCCCGTGCGAGGTCTTTGTATGCGTGACGTTTTTCTTCGTGCTCGGCTCATAAGGGTCTTTGCGTGACCTTATATAATATAATAATATAGTCTATAGCCTTCCTCGATAAATGGGCTATGCAACACTGAACGCACAACTCTTCAGCTTTTACTTGGGTGTGCTACGCAATGAATTTTTTGAGAGACCAAGGCGCGCGCAATGGACGTGTTTTATATGGAATTTTTCACATTTTCTTCGAAAAATAAAAAAAAAATATTACCCAGGTGTTGAAATTTATATGTGATGGGATTTCAAAGGGGGTCGAAAATTTCATTATTTTTGCGATAGGAAACGCCATTTTCGAGATATTATAAGCAAAAGAAAAGGAAAACAAAAATACAGTACTGTTTTTGCACATGAAGGCGAGGCACGTGAAGGCAAGGCGCGAGGCGCGCGCTATGGACGTGTTTTATATGGAATTTTTCACTTTTTCCTCGAAAAAATAAAAAAAAATATTACCCACGTGAGTTAACTCAGCCTAACAACCGTTTACGCTGAGTACGCAGCCGCCAACCTACGTAATAAAGTGCAACCTAGTAATAAGATCAAATTCATGTTATTCCATTTTATTGTTTGTAAAATCAGTCTTGACATCAGCCTTCAACGTATTACACTGTTTTTCTATAATTAAAATAATTGTAATAAATAAAGTTTTTTTTAACTTAATTCCCGATCGCCGAAACATAACTGGCGCAGCCGGTAGGATCGCGACGCTCTTCGTTCGAATACAACTCTTCGGTATAAGAGTGACGGTTCTCAAATCGTTCCTTCGCGATCCGCAAAGAACCTATCTTGCGGTCGGGCACCTGTATAGAAGCAAGAACGTGTTTCTCCGGAGAATTGGAGGAAGCTGTTGGCAGATACAAGACTCGACAGGAGATGCAGTGGCTGCTTTGGTAAGTGCTCTCGTACCACCAAGTGTCCTTGCTCTATTTCCTGCCTTAATGTAATTTTTGTATTTTATTTGTAGTAAATGTGTGTCTGTCTATAAGCTAAAATCGCGGTAGGCACCCATTTGTTATAGCGTTAAGATATTCCGTGAAATTCCACGTGAAATATTACACTTCTATTGTTCTGTTTGAGTGCCATTAGACAGGTAACTTACAGTAAAACAATGTCGCTCAGAGATTATGATGCTAACTATAAACCATACAAGCTAATTGCAGATTTGATGCCAAGATATGATGGCAATCCCAAATTGCTTAGATATTATATTAGAGAGGTAGAAAGCCTATTAACGCTAACTAGTGAAGCAGATCGGTCGCATCCGGCATTTATCTGCCTGATTAAAAGTAGGCTAAGTGGCCCAGCTATCGATGCCATAGCATTTGAGGAATATCTTACTTCCTGGGAGTCAATTAAAAAAGCTTTAACTAGACGCCTTGGAGAGCCACGGAATGAGATCCAAGTAATGCAGGAGCTCACACGGGTACGTAAGTCAAAGAATGAAGACGCGGAAACCTTTGGCAAGCGGCTCCGCGAACTATTAGATACGTTATATTCTGTAGGGGAACATCTTACTAAATCGTACTATGAAAAGATGGTAATTGAACAATACATAAATCAGTTAGATTTTCATGTGTCATTAGGTGTGAGAATTGCGAAACCGGAAACATTTGAAGAAGCTATTATTGCAGCTAGGCAAGAAGAGGCTAGGCTTGCATATAATAGGTCTAATAATTTTAATAACCCTTCAGCATCTCAAGCGAAACCAAAGGAGTTGCCTAAGCAGCAGCCTATCAATAGTCCTTTTCATCCTAATCTAGTAAATCCAACAATGTTACCATATAAGCCCCAGCAGAATAACATGACCCCAGAACAACGTCAACAATGGATACAGTCTATGTTGCCCTGGAAAAACCGACCAGCATCAGGTAACTTCAGACCAAGTGGCTCAGGTAATGTTAGAAGTGGAAACTTTAGGAACCAACCGAACGTCCCTAAACAGCAGATTAATCCATCTGAGGTGTCATCAGACGTCACTATGCGTACGGCAGGTAAGCCAGAAAAACCACAGTTTGCGTCGGGACAGCTATTCTATATCGCGAGCCAAATGGAAGATCAGGTGCAACCAATACCTATTGATAGTGAGTTTTTCAGTCAGTTATTAGACATAAATAGCGATGTCTCTGAACCCAAAGTAGATATTAACGAGCAACAGGTAAGTTAAGAACCGGATTTTTCTTTGGACCCCAATCAAGACAACCGGACATAGTTTCCATTAACTTACAAACTAAACAATTTCTACCATATATTGAGTTGCCAGAATTTAACGGTAAGTTTTTAATAGATACAGGAGCGAGTCATTCTGTTATTGCATCTGAGGAAATTTTTGGTACCATTTTTGAATACTGTGTAGAAACAGAGCCATATCAAATAGTTACGGCTCATAGTTCATCAGTGCACGACAAAGTTGTGTACCTGCCCTTACCCCCTGCGTTCAATAGCGATATAATCCATAAATTCCTAATATTTGATTTTGATTCAAAGTACAAGGGTCTAATAGGATTCGATCTTTTAAAGAAGCTGAAAAGCAATATTGATTTGAACAATAACGTGTTACGAACATCAACGGCACAAGTACCTATTCACTTCAGCTCTCCACCGCAAAAGATAAAAATCGATCATAAGTGCGAAAAGCTAGTCACGGTTAAAACTAAATACGTGGATGGACAATACTTACACGATGATTTTTTTTGGTCAGATAACTTGAAATCTCCGGCAGCTATAGTTAACGTTAGTAATGGTTGTTTTAAAACTTCAGTAATTAATTATAGTGATGAAAAAAAATATATTCTAGATAAGAGTTCAATGGAATTAGAGTCTTATAACGAGGATAATAATATTCAAAGTCATAACATTAATGCCGTACAAGTGCAATCAGACATTGATAGCATATTAAACAAGAACTTGAAGAAAATTCGTACAGGGCATATGAATGAGGAAGAAAAGCGTGAAGTCACTAGGCTATGCTATCAGTATAGGGACCTATTCTATTCAGAAGATATTCCGTTGACGTTTACACATGCAGTCAAACATGAACTTAGAATAAGCGACGATACACCAATTTTTGTACGTAGTTACAGGCAAGCCCCGCAACAACGCGATGAGATCCGTAAGCAGGTAGACAAACTTTTAAAGCAAGGCATTGTCAGAGAGAGCATATCTCCTTGGTCATGTCCCGTGCATATTGTCCCAAAGAAACCTGATGCATCAGGGGAAGTAAAATGGAGACTTGTAAACGACTACAGACGACTAAATGACCGTATAGTCGAAGACAAGTATCCTTTACCTAACATTCACGACATCTTAGATAGATTAGGGCGTGCCCAGTATTTTACAACCCTGGATCTCGCCAGCGGCTACCACCAAGTGGAAATGCACCCTAATGATATCGAAAAGACAGCATTCACAACTGAACGAGGGCATTATGAGTTCCTAAGAATGCCCTTTGGTCTCAAAAATGCACCAAGCACTTTTCAACGCTTAATGGACCATATTCTGAGAGAAATAGATAACGTTTATACTTATTTAGACGACGTAATTATTATATCAACATCCTTACAACAACACATGGAAAAATTAAAACAAGTATTTGACCGGTTTAAAATTCACAATTTGAAAATTCAGTTGGATAAATCAGACTTCTTACAAAAGCAGGTTAGCTTTTTAGGACACGAACTTACAAATGAGGGCTTGAAACCTAATAAGGATAAAATTAAGGCAGTATTAAATTTCCCTTTGCCTAAGACGCAGAAAGACATAAAGGCTTTCCTAGGCCTCGTGGGGTACTACAGGAAATTTATTAAGGATTTCGCGAAGTTAACTAAACCAATGACCTTGTGTCTTAAGAAAAATAGTAAAGTTTTTCATTCCCCAGACTTTTTAGAAGGTTTTAATAAATGTAAACAAATCTTAACAAATGCCCCAATACTACAATATCCTAATTTTGATGAACCTTTCGTGCTCACCACCGATGCATCGGATGTAGCATTAGGTGCTGTATTGTCACAGGGCATTGTAGGTTCCGATAAGCCGATAGCTTATGCATCTCGGACACTGTCAGACACCGAATCTCGGTACTCTACGATAGAGAAAGAGTTACTAGCAATAGTGTGGGCAATCAAGTATTTTCGTCCCTATCTTTATGGCAGGAAGTTCGTTATTTACACAGACCACAGGCCTCTTACTTGGTTAATGTCACTGAAAGATCCTAACTCCAAATTAACTAGATGGCGTTTAAAGCTCGCAGAATACGACTATAAAGTAGTATACAAAAAGGGTCGTCAGAATACTAACGCCGATGCCTTATCTCGCGTTAAAATATTTCACGGTAGTATGGATTCATTAGCAGTCAACTTAGATGATAATGAGGATGATGAAATAATCAACAGAATATTTGAGAACGCTCGTAGAGAAGCCGGAAATGAAACAGAGGCACCCGTGCCCCAATATAATGACAATATTCCATCATTAAACCCTAGCGTTCCCCCATCTCACATAGAGACAGAATCAGATAGTATGAGCATAGTGTCAGCCGAACCTGAATTAGTCTCTACACGACACACACAACCGGATAATGAAAACAAGGGCATACCTATAATATCGGACGCTATAGATCGCCAACTGAAACAATTTCAGATTAGATCAACACCAGGCTCAACTTATAGAGTAGATAACAGATCCACTAACGCAAAAGTAGTCATTAAAGATGTTTTTATTCCAATTAATAATACAGAATCAGAGATAGTCAGATTTTTAAAGGAACACACAATTGCCGACCGAGTTTTTCATTGTTATTTCCATAGTGAAGAACTATATCATGCCTTCTCTAGAGTCTATACTACTATATTTAACGAGCGTGGCCCAAAATTACTTAAATGCACTAAGCGGGTGACCCTAGTAGAGAACAAGACGGAACAGCAAGAGTTAATAAAGAAATATCACGAAGGAAAGACAGTCCATCGCGGTATTCAAGAGACCTATAAACAGTTGCACAGAAATTATCACTGGCCTAACATGTTACTTACCATTCAGAGATTTGTTAATCAGTGCGAGATTTGCTTGCAGTCAAAATACGAGCGCAATCCTCTAAGACCACCTCTCGCCATTACCAATACACCGCGGAAGCCAATGGAACACATATTTATGGACCTTTATTCAACAGGAGGAGTAACTTTCCTCACAATTATTGATAATTTCTCCAAATACGATCAAGCAGTCCCTTTAAATGCGTGTAGTAGTGTGCATGTAGCAGAAGCATTGCTAGACATTTTCTCGGTTCTAGGTTTACCAAACAAAATAACCACGGACTCAGATACTAAGTTTGATAATGATGTCATAAAAGATATCTGTGCCCTACATAATATTCATATACATTTCACGACACCGTATAACCCGAACTCGAATTCACCCATCGAACGTTTACATTCCACATTAGCTGAAATAATTAGAATTCAAAGAATGACCAATAAAGACGACCCCATGCAGCTCATCATGAAGTATTCTATTATCGCATATAATAACTCTATCCATTCAGCAACAGATTATACACCTCATGAGCTATTATTTGGACACACAGCATCTAGAAATCCGCTAGAACTATACTATCCCAAAGAATTCTATCAGGATTACGTTATTAAACACCGCGCTAATGCCGAAGCAGTTCAAGAATGTATCGCAGCACTTATGTCTAAAAATAAGGACCACGTGATTTCTGAACGAAACCAAGCAGCAGAAGAAATCATGTTCAAGGTAGGTGAGACCGTTTATAAGCAGATCGCAAAGTCAGCACGCAGCGATAAAACTAAGCCTGTCTTCAAAGGACCCTACAAGATCATCCACCTTCATCCAAATAATGTGGCCGAAATCATAGGTAACCACCCAAATTCTAAGTCCATCAGGGTACACTTCAAGTTACTACGGAGGCCTCATCTTGTTGCAGGACCCTCATCTCAGGAGCCGTCGTGCTCAACGCAACAGGAATCATAACCTATGACCCCGTTAATAATGAAAATGGTATCCTTCTCCTAAAACAAGGACAGCTCCTTAAACAAGATAACTACTTTAGTCTCGCTTGCATTTACAATACTACTAATCTTCATTTAACTTCCATCCAATTAATGTCGTTATATGCAAGCACTAAAGCAGCGGAAAGTGTAAAATCAGGAGAGTTACATCAAACATATAGAAATCAAATAGAGTATAGCTTAGATCAAATAGGTAAAAAGATGGAAGTTTTTAAGCCCGCAAGTTAGAAAAAGGCGCGGCTTGATTAATGGGTTAGGTACTGTTGTTAAATCCATAACTGGAAATCTCGATCATGATGACGCAGCAAAATTCGAAGAAGAAATATTAAACATAAGGAATAATATTAATAATGTTCGAAATATGCAAAGGAAGTCCTTAGTTCTAGCACAAAATACAATAAATGAGTTTGGAAATCAATTAAGTAAATTGGATAGGAATCAGAAAAATTTGGCTAATATACTGCAAAACATTACACGTAATCGTAACGACGTAACTAATCATATACATTTTCTAGATTTATACGTACAGATAGATTTTAGTTTACAGATTATCTTAGATAAGTTAATGTTGTTAGAAGATGCCATGACGTTTGCACAACCGGGCACCATGCATCCTAGTATAATAAGTCCCCAAAATCTAATAAGGGAATTAATTAACTTAGGTAACATTTATTCGTTTAAACCAGTAGCTGTAATTAATCTTAGTAATATTCATAGGATAGAAAAATCAATTAAAGTTAAGGCTTATAGTACAGTACACTCTATAAACTTTATCCTAGAAATCCCATCAGTAGCCCCACAAACCTATGACCTTATCCATCTCTACTCCATTCCCAATAAAAATAACCTAACTATTATCCCTAAATCCAAATACCTTGCACTTGGAAACGATGAGTACGCATACCTAGAAGAAGACTGTCAACCCCTCACCGATGACATCCACCTTTGCAAGACCCTGGACACTAGAAGAATTGAAGACACCGAAGACTGCATCCCATCCCTCATTCAGCATCGTCAAGCAAACTGTACACATGCCAAAATGAGCCTAAAAAGAGGAAAAATTCAAAAGATCGCGGATAACACTTGGCTACTTGTCCTGAAGGACGATGAAATTGTCAAAACACAGTGCAATACTAAGACAGAATACAAAAGGCTCACTGGGATTTATCTCGTCACACTAACAGAAGATTGTCAAATTAACGTCATGAACAGAACATTACGAGCACACACAGACACACTCGTCATCAATGAAATCATACCGCTACCAGAGCAACATCAAGTCGTAGAAGAAACAGTTCAATATGAATTACAATTAGAAGACATCTCACTAGACAGCATCCATGAACTAATCAACAAAGCAAGCGACCTCTCCGTACCAGATGACATCAATTGGCCAATGATGATGGCCACGCCAAGCTGGACTACAGTACTCCTCTACATCTTATTAGTAGCAGCAGCATTCTGGAAGCTGTACAAATGGAAGACAGCTAAGACTTCAGAGGACATCAAAGGCAGCGAGAAAACCAAAGGCAGCGTGGACGCCGCCAGAAGCAAGAGTTGCTTCTATCTTATGGAGGGAGGAGTTAACTCAGCCTAACAACCGTTTACGCTGAGTACGCAGCCGCCAACCTACGTAATAAAGTGCAACCTAGTAATAAGATCAAATTCATGTTATTCCATTTTATTGTTTGTAAAATCAGTCTTGACATCAGCCTTCAACGTAATACACTGTTTTTCTATAATTAAAATAATTGTAATAAATAAAGTTTTTTTTAACTTAATTCCCGATCGCCGAAACATAACTCGTGTTGAGATTTATATGTAAGGGGTTTACAAAGGGGGTCGAAAATTTCATTATTTTTGCGATAGGAAACGCCATTTTCGAGATATGAGCAAAAGAAAAGGAAACCAAAAATACAGTACTTATTAAAGCACGTGAAGGCGAGGCGTTCGTAGGTGTGAATTTTAGTTCATAACTACTAGTTTTAATGCACACCTTTTTTATCGCGATTAAAAATAGATTTAGTTAAAATAAATTATTATAGTCAAAATTTTTGAAATGCAGTATAAAGTACTTTTAGTTAAGGGGACATGGGGCGTCGCTCCTTATGAAAGTACACAACTTCTTTCTATTTTTTGGGTATTTTGGGACACAAAATAACAATTTGTCCGGTGTGGCAACACTTGTATTTTCGCATCGTGGCATGATACAATATTTTAAGAAGACGTTATACGTTTAAATGTTCTGCGAGTCACGTAACTAAAGGCAGAAAGAACGTGCGCGGCGGTGCCGCGGACGCGAACGTGGAAAATGACGTCATCAACGAATTGTGCGTATTGGCGGGCGTTTTTGAAAATGCAAAATTAAAACCGCTCTAACTTCGTCATATTTGGTCCAATTTTAATAATTCTTTCACTGAAATAATTGGTTTAGGTATGACTGTAATTCTACATATTTAACTAAAATCGTCGCTGATCCTCATTATAAATTCTAATAAGTTATCTGAATAAACAGATTTGTACTATCGAAGCAACAACCATATTCTCGTCCTGTTCCCAGCATGCTACTGGACAAACGTTACCGCGCCGAGTGCGCAGCCCGCGGCGCTTCGACGGGGTCAGCGGCCGGGCGCTACGCGTCGCTACTGAGACAGAGACATGTCGCGCTGCTGGGCCGGCATGTGGACCTGTGTGCGCTGGTGAGTATATATACAGTCAGCGGCCGGGCGCTACGCGTCGCTACTGAGACAGAGACATGTCGCGCTGCTGGGCCGGCATGTGGACCTGTGTGCGCTGGTGAGTATATATACAGTCAGCGGCCGGGCGCTACGCGTCGCTACTGAGACAGAGACATGTCGCGCTGCTGGGCCGGCATGTGGACCTGTGTGCGCTGGTGAGTATATATACAGTCAGCGGCCGGGCGCTACGCGTCGCTACTGAGACAGAGACATGTCGCGCTGCTGGGCCGGCATGTGGACCTGTGTGCGCTGGTGAGTATATATACAGTCAGCGGCCGGGCGCTACGCGTCGCTACTGAGACAGAGACATGTCGCGCTGCTGGGCCGGCATGTGGACCTGTGTGCGCTGGTGAGTATATATACAGTCAGCGGCCGGGCGCTACGCGTCGCTACTGAGACAGAGACATGTCGCGCTGCTGGGCCGGCATGTGGACCTGTGTGCGCTGGTGAGTATATATACAGTCAGCGGCCGGGCGCTACGCGTCGCTACTGAGACAGAGACATGTCGCGCTGCTGGGCCGGCATGTGGACCTGTGTGCGCTGGTGAGTATATATACAGTCAGCGGCCGGGCGCTACGCGTCGCTACTGAGACAGAGACATGTCGCGCTGCTGGGCCGGCATGTGGACCTGTGTGCGCTGGTGAGTATATATACAGTCAGCGGCCGGGCGCTACGCGTCGCTACTGAGACAGAGACATGTCGCGCTGCTGGGCCGGCATGTGGACCTGTGTGCGCTGGTGAGTATATATTTGAAAACGACAATACAAAATTTCGTTCGATTTTAAACTGACTGCAATCGATGTAATTTGACAGCTAGAGAAATTGTGAGTGACTAGAAATATAAAGGATATCTATGCTAACCATTGTACAAAAAAGCTTCAACGAGTTCCGATAGACGGCGTGGAAATAATTTTTTAACTAAATGTATCACTGATGATACCGGGGGTCTCAGGAGGATATGCATGCGGCATGTGGCCTCGAGTGGGTGTTAAATGACTCGGGCTCGGCTTGAGTCTAGACTCCGAGCCTTTTGAGCACACTGAGTCTTCCATAATTGAGTCGAGTCTTTAAAATTAGGACTCGAGGACTCGAGTCCCTTGCAACACTACTTGACCGTTTTGAGACCAGTGATAAATTATTATTTAGTCTTATTTACACAAAGTAAAACATCTGTCCGGGTTCGAACTTGTGATCTTGAACTCACCAGTGCTACAGTTAATTTTAACTATTTTTACAACAGGTGGCTCAGCGAATTAACGCGGACATGCACAGAGCTCTGGACGCGGCCGTCGCTAAGTTTGAAGCCGGAGATATAACTGGTGTTGTGGTATGTATATTTATCCTTACATTTACACTATTCTTTACTTTTATAGTACGGCCGATCATGTATTTTATTTGATCGCAAGTTTAAGTCTCATGTCAGTCCCTGCCAGGGTCGCGAGATTTGTTCGAGTTACCGTGGCCCTGGCACTGGTAACTGAAGGAACACGGGTGGGTTTTAGTCAGTAAAAGTCTGACACGCCCTCTCGCTTCGCGCAGAGAGGGAGATGTTATATGATGATTTCCCATACATAAATAAAAAAAAATGTCAGTACGGGATCCACAATAAACATCTACCTTATCGCTATTTGACGAGATAGTCTCGAAAGATTTAGTGTTATTTAATACTAGCTTCTGCCCGCGAATTCGTCCGCGTTAAATGTCTTGTTCCTCCGACCCTTCCCGTCGCGTCGAATCGCCTACCCGTGCAATTTTTTCCGATTTTGCGACATTTTTAATGACTGCTCCGATCCTCTTGGTTGCAGCGTGATGTTATATAGCCTATAGCCTTCCTCGATAAATAGGCTACTCAACACAAAAAGATTTTTTCAATTCGGACCAGTAGTTCCTGAGATTAGCGCGTTCAATCAAACAAACAAACAGACAAACTCTTCAGCTTTATAATAGTAGTTAGTACAGATTTGTAAGTGGTTAATTTAACTCGGTAGTAAGGCAATATTTTACGGTGATACATATTTAAGAATTACCCAGTATCTGGGTTGTGGAGGTCAGATAGGCAGTCGCTCCACGTAAAATACTTGTTTTCTGATATGTATAGCTATCTTGCAGTGGCGAGGTGTAATTTTTAGGGTTCCGTTGCCAAATGGCAAAAAACGGAACCCTTATAGATTCGTCATGTCTGTCTGTCCGTCTGTCTGTCTGTCTGTCTGTCTGTCCGTCCGTCCGTATGTCACAGCCACTTTTCTCCGAAACTATAAGAGCTACGCTGTTGAAACTTGGTAAGTAGATGTATTCTGTGATACGGCATCAAGATTTTTACACTAAAATAGAAAAAAAAAAACAATAAATTTTGGGGTTCCCCATACATAGAACTGAAACTCAAAATTTTTTTTTTCATCAAACCCATACGTGTGGGGTATCTATGAATAGGTCTTCAAAAATGGTATTGAGGTTTCTAATATCATTTTTTTCTAAACTGAATAGTTTGCGCGAGAGACGCTTCCAAAGTGGTAAAATGTGTGTCCCCCCCCCGTAACTTCTAAAATAAGAGAATGATAAAACTTAAAAAAATATAAGTATGATGTAAATTACCATATAAACTACCACCGAAAATTGGTTTGAACGAGATCGAGCAAGTAGTTTTTTTTTAAAACGTCATAAATCGTAAACCGCAATTTACCGTTCATTCAATCAGCTGAAATATAAAAATAAAAAAAAAAACATTTATTTTCATAACCATAAACCTTATGCATAAACCGAGAATACCTACAGGTTTGTACGGAACCCTCGGTGCGCGAGTCCGACTCGCACTTGGCCGGTTTTTTTCTAAAAGAGAAATGTAATGAATTAAATACAATTAAATTGAACAGCTGAAAACCGAATAAAATATGCAATATTCCTCTATCTCGTTCTCGCTGACGCATTTTTCTTTACCTATCTCTGTCATAACCCGTTGTACAGCGGCTTGCTCTCGTACATATCAAGCGGTGCCACGTGACCTAAAGTGACATCATTACGGGATCGCTGTTGTATGAATTTTTAGTTCCCGATTATGACGTTTCGGCGCCGGGTTAATTTAGAACATTTCTCTTTTGTTGTAATACAAAGCTATAAATAACCTTTTTTGTTGTTTGAATGTTATGGTGAATTAAATACCCGTAGTGTAACTATATTTATTGACAATAGTAGCCACTATTAACATACTATTGTATTTTTAATAGTGATAGAGTTACCAATGCGAATCCCCGAAGGCAAGCCGGTAGGAATCGTGTTATATGGTGCTTTCGCCACTGCTATCTTGTCATACTATCACCATCGTCATTTCAGCCGAAAGACGTCCACTGGCTGGACATAGGCATCCCCCAAGCACCGCCACTTCGACATTTTAGTGCTCATAATTTTTTTGGGGAGTTTGCCATAATAACGCTTGGCAGGCGGGTTCGCGATCGCAGTATGGTGGTGAAATGCATAGAGAACGCTGCTGCCCATTCTGTAGTAAGCCCCTTAGTCACCTCTTACGACACCCGGGGGATGAAATGGAATGGTGCTGTTTTTTATATCCGACACCATGCGGATATTGCCGAAAAAATAAAAAGAAACTAGCCGGAAAAGAAAATGAATCCCCTTTTTTTGTAGGTGGGAAATCATCAAATGACATCTCTCACTCTGGGTGGAGCAGTAGGGCGTGTCAGACTTTTACTGACTAAAACCCACCCGTGTTCCTTCAGTTGCCCATATGCCAGGGCCACGGTACCCACCCGTGTGTCTTCTAGTTGCCTATATAATGCTAGCTTTTCCTCCCCTAGGAACTTGAAGGCCTGATCTCCGTGAACCGACTCTGCCACAAACTGCTCAGCCGGTACCTCACTCTGGACGATTTCGACGCCATCTTGAGAGAGAGTGACCACGGAGTGCTCGCTCCATACGGGAGGATCACCCTACATGTCTTCTGGGAACTAAACTTTGATTTTCTGCCAAATTATTGTTACAACGCTGCTACGGATAGGTAAGTTATATTATAAAGTTATTTTCTATTGATTTATTTCGTGTTTACCCGAGTCGTTTCGAGCTCGAACGGAGGTTTAGATCATGATCTCATCATGCGACGAATTGACGCGTAAATAACTATAACATAGAAGTTCGTATTTCATTATTTGGCGGATAAATATAATTACTAACCACATACATTTAGAATCAACAAGCTTCTGCCCGCGACTTCGTCCGCGTCAAAGGAGATGTTTCATTTTCGGCCATCAGATGTACATTTATCGAAAAAGAGGAAAAAATACCACAAATTGGGGAAAAATATTCTCTGATGAATTTTAGCCTGATTTGTTGTGTACAAAAAATAATAACTTTTCAATTATTGCCATGTTTTATTCAACATGGCGTCTCGTTGGCTTGCAGACTTCATTCGTTCTGAAATCATGTTTCATCAAATCAATGATACGTAGAAAATAATTAAAAAATGTGTGTATTCGTTTAGTGTTAAAAATAAATTACTGTTATTCTCTTAAACATATTTTTAAGTAAACGTAATTAAGTGTGACCATTTCATCGTTACAAAAATCTTTAGTCTCCATTTTTGAAGTGTGTTTCTAAATTAATTCAGAATAACTGCTTGCTAACTCTTAGGACAAACGTCAAACATTTTTAATTTTTATTTTGTACATAAAAACCATTTGATATCATGAAAAAAAATATTACTTTATTCTATTGAGGGGAAGTTTTCCAGCTTCGCTAAAAGGTATACATGTTATGGCCGGAGCCCCATATAAAAATGAAACATCTCCTTTTTGCTGACCTCTCTGAAGAACATCACCAATAAAGTTTCTAAATGTCCTCCTAGGGCGTCCCCTCCCGGTGTTTCCCCTCACATCTACCTTGTTAATACCTTATATATCTTAATATAATTCTTTACAGATTCGTGAAATGTCGCGGCATACAGTTCGCGGCGGGAGTGTCCCGAGAGAAGCCCCAACAGTACGGACATGCGTTGCTGTGGGGCTCCAAGCAGCTCAGCCTGGCTTATTCTGCACAGTATGCTCAATATGTTGGTAAGAAACTAAAAAAAACAATTATCATTTCAACCAAAAGACGTCCAAGATTGGACATAAGCCTGCTGGTGGGATTTGCAGTAATCGCCACGCTTGGCAGGCGGGTTGGCGATCGCAGTATGGTAGTAAAATGCATAGAGCACGCTGCTGCCCATTCTCTAGAAAGTCCCTTAGTCTCCTACAACACCCGCGTGAAGTAATAGGAAGAACGGAAAGAAAAAATGTCATAAAGTTAATTAAACTGAAGGATTTTTACTTTCGAAAGCAGTGGTGGCTCAGTGGCTGTGACTTACAAGTTGTAGGTCGTTAGTTCGAACTCAGGCAAGCGTTTTACTTAATGCATTTAAAGAAAAGTATGTAACTAAATCTTATTAGACACTTTTACACGTCAATATTTTGTTAGTCAATATTTTAAAAACTAGATGGCGCCAGCATTTTCTAGCAGACTGTTCCCTGAGAAGAAATGCCGAAACAAACTCAGAGGTCATGGTCTCTTTTAAAGTCCAAACATTATATTATTAGAATTTTATTTGAGTCTTCAATGTCAGTCTTCATTGAATTTTGTTTAAGTTTTATGCAGGGCACATTTCGGCATCACTGCTCTCGAAACGGTGAAGGAAAACATCGTGAAAAAACATGCAAAATTTTCTCCCGAAAGAGATTTAACGTTTCATAATATCTGAAATCACCAAAATTACGGTCACTATTTTCTTTATTACTTTACTATTGGTAATAATCTCCATCACGTCTTAAGTTTACCAACAAATTCAACCCAACGTTCTTTTTTCTCCAGGTTTCGTAGGTGCCCAACATCTTCACGCCCTGGTCCGTCTCCTAGGCTACCAGGGAGTAGCCGTAGTAGTGTCAGAGCTACTGGACGTAGCGCGAGGCCTCCTGCACGGGACCATCGCGCAGTTCACTAGGGCTCTAGCAGCCGCCATGCCTAGGCACTGCAAACTGCCGAGATATGACTATGGATCTAATGGTAAGTACAAAATACTGCTAGTGTAATAAGCCACGCTTAAGGTAACAACCCACTTCAAGGGTAACAATTAACACTTAGGGTAACAACTCACACTTAGGGTAACAACTCACACTTAGGGTAACAACTCACACTTAGGGTAACAACTTACACTTAGGGTAACAACTCATACTTGGGGTTACAACTCACCCATTGTGTAACAACTCACACTTAGGGTAACAATTTACTTCCAGGGTAACATCTCACACTTAGGGTAACAAGTAGTAGTAGTGTCAGAACTGCCCGCGGTCTCCTACACGGGAATAGTCCCGCTCTGTGTGCAATGGCTCTAGCAGCCGCCATGCTTAGGCACTGCAAACTGTCCCGAATATGACTATGGATCTAATTGTAAGTCCTATTACTGCTAGAGTAATAAAGTCACGCTTAGGGTAACAACCCACTGCAGGGGTTACAACTCGCACTTAGGGTAACAACAAACTTCAAGGGTAACAACTCACTGCAAGGGTAACAACTCAAACCTAGGGTAACAGCTCACACTTAGGGTAATAACTCACATTTAGGGTAACAAAATATCAAAAGTAATAGAGGGCGAGTCTATCCCAACTAACTATATTAATGTTGCAGAAACGGGGAAAATTAATTCCTCTTGAGAGTTTCCGTTGCGTGCGCTGCGTAAACGGTTAAAGTAACGCAACAATAATGTATGACGAAATTTTTCCTTTTAAAAAGTTCTTTAAAAAAATCCAGCACGCGTAGCATGACCACCATAGAAAGTTTTTTGTCGACGGAAGAATAGACATAATTGAAGATTGTAGAAAGATTTGTACCGTTTTATGCTGGCGTAGCATGACAATTCTATCTCTATTCTACCAAGAATAGACAAAAATCTTTCCATGGTGGTCATGCTTCGCGTGCAGGTTAAAAACGTATCCTGTATAACATCACACTACGACACTTAAGAGCCAGCAAAAAGAAAAATATTCACGAATATGAAGATCTCGCACCTGCAGGCCATTCGATGCAACAGGGTCTTGGAAGCAAGAAATTCGATGTGGCAGAAACTAGTTACTAATAACCATGTCCTCTTCATCCAGGAGTCCTGGGTTACTACCACGCTCAACTCACCGACATCGTTCAGTACCCGGACGCACGCACAGAGCTGTTCCACGCCTTCAGGGAGCTGGGCAACATTATACTCTTCTGTATGCTTATCGAACAGGTAAACATAGAAAACTGATTTTAACCTTTTCGACGCCCATCTATATAATACGCGATGTGTCCTCCAGCGCCACACTACAAATGTAAAACGTATCTATAGTAAAACGTAGGGATAGGATTAATGTCCTATAGACAAATAATATTACAAGTTGAAATTTATGTTTATTCACCAATTTACGAAGCTAAATATAGCGAGGTCTTCATCGTGGCCCATCACTGGCTTACTTTATATCAAGTACTTGGCGTTGGGGGCATTAAAATATTTTCTGGCGTTTTTGTTTCTATTGAATATAAAACAAACAAGATTTTACTATGTGTGAAAAAGTAAAAAATATGGCTTATAACAGGGGAATTTTCCATAAAAACAAAATAAAAGGTCTTGTAAAAGTCGTACATTTATTTTATATTATTATTACTTCTAATCAAGTAGTGGCGCCGAGGGCACGAAAATCTCGAACTTGTATACAAGTGATTGGCGTTCAAAAGGTTAAGATGGTATTTACAAGGCAGATGTGAGTGAATGCTTTTGGAAGAATAGCATCATCCCATTTTTTAACTAGCCTGTTAGTCTAGTGGTTAGTGACCCTGACTGCTAAGACTGAGGTCGTGGGTTCGATTCCCACCCAGGACAAATCTTTGTGCGATGAGCACAATCATTTGTTCTGTGTCTGGGTGTAATTTATATATAATATGTATGTATTTAGCAATATATTAGTATATTTATCAATTGTATGGTTGCCATAGTACAGGCTCTGCCTAGTTTGGGATCAGATAACGGTGTATTGGTTGTCCTAAGATATTATTATTTCATTCCGTGTCGTAAGAGGCGACTAAGGGACTTACTAGAGAATGGGCAGCAGCGTTCTCTATACATTTTACCACCATACTGCGATCGACAACTTGTCTGCCAAGCGTGGCAATTACGGCAAAACCGCCCAAATTGCGGGAGGTCTATGTCCATTTTCTTTTCTTTCAATGAAATTATGATATTTTTTCTTTCAACTATCTTAATTTTATAATGACGGAAAATAAACTACACTACATTTTGTTTGTGCATCGCCCTATTTCCTTTTAAATATATAATATAAGGTACTTTTGTGTTCTTTAGGCACTGAGCCAGGAAGAGGTGACGGACTTACTGCACGCGGCGCCATTCCAGAATATTCTGCCACGACCATTCGCTGCAGGTTTGTTTTTGTTTCTCCTATAGCTGTTTTAAATTTGTTTTATTTACTTCGTATACTTAATCTATACTAAATAAAAAGAGAGAAAGGAGAAAAAAACCGGCCAAGTGCGAGTCGGACTCGCGCACCGAGGGTTCCGTACAAACCTGTAGGTATTCTCGGTTTAAAAATAAATGTTTTTTTTTTAATTTTATATTTCAGTTTATTGAATGTAAGGTAAATTGCGGTTTACGATTTATGACGTTTTAAAAAAAAACTACTCACTCGATCTCGTTCAAACCAATTTTCGGTGGTAGTTTACATGGTAATGTACATCATACATTTTTTTTAGTTTTATCATTCTCTTATTTTAGAAGTTACGGGGGTTACACACATTTTACCACTTTGGAAGTGGCTCTCGTGCAAACTATTCAGTTTAAAAAAAAAAAATGATATTAGAAACCTCATTACCATTTTTGAAGACCTATTCATAGATACCCCACACGTATGGGTTTGATGAAGAACATTTTTTTGAGTTTCAGTTCTATGTATGGGGAACCCCAAAATTTATTGTTTTTAGGGTTCCGTTGCCAAATGGCAAAAAACGGAACCTTATAGATTCGTCATGTCTGTCTGTCTGTCTGTCTGTCTGTCCGTCCGTCCGTCCGTATGTCACAGCCACTTTTTTTTTCTATTTTAGTGTGAAAATCTTAATGCGGTTCACAGAATACATCTACTTACCAAGTTTCAACAGCATAGCTCTTATAGTTTCGGAAAAAAGTGGCCGTGACATACGTACGGACAGACAGACAGATAGACAGACGGACAGACAGACAGACAGACAGACAGACATGACGAATCTATAAGGGTTCCGTTTTTTGCCATTTGGCAACGGAACCCTAAAAAGGAAAAAAGGAAAAAGAAATAATAAAGAAAAAGATGCCTTTATGATGATGAGAAAGAGGAATGATTTGATTGTTAGTAAAATTGTTCCTACAAGACTATAATTCTGGTCGGCGATATAAATATTAATATTGCCCGAGACTGCGGTGACTTAAATTCTGACTTATATTTAAATACTGTGGCATCACACGCTATGCTCCCTGGTCACCTGTTCCCCACCCGCAACGATAGCTGTCTTGATCATGCTATTCTTAAATCGAATAAACCGGCTATTACCCTAGTACTTGACTCATTTATCACGGACCACGCGCCTATTGTAGTTTTTTGTGATTTAAAACTAGACATCCCTAAACCACCCCTCCGTCAACGTCGAGTGAATATTTCTGCATGTGTTGAGGCACTTAGGGACACCGATTTTTCTGACGTCATGTGCTGTCATGATGCCGATGTTGCTGCTTCTATCATGGTTAGTTTGATCTCCACAGTTGTTAATAAAAATTGCAGTAACCCTATCATCCCGAGTAGAAAGCGAATTATTAAGCCGTGGATCACACCTGGGCTCCTTAAGTGTATTCGAAACCGGGATAAACTGTACCTTAAGACTAAGAAAGACGCTGATAATGATATTCTTAAGACAACGTATAATAGATATAAAAACTTCTGCAATAACTTGTTAAAAAAACTAAAAAGTGAATATGAACGTCATGAGTTTGAAAAACATCGTAACAATCCTAAGGCTACTTGGAAACTTATTAAAACTATCTCCAATCTTCAAACGAATAAAAAATCTGCCAGTGAACTGCTGTCTCTTACTCCAGATTTATCGCAATCGCTTGATTTGGTTAACAATTTTTTCGCAAATGTGGGTAAGGAGCTTGCATCTGAAATCAGGAATTCCGCAAATTATGTCTCGACAACCACTGACGCTGTCTCGGTTGGGTTTCACTCCAGTTCGATGGCCATCTTGAACACGGACAACGAAGAAATTGAACGACTAATTCTTGGTTTGAAGCTCGATAGCGCTGTAGGATGGGATGGTATCCCAGCTACTGTGATATATGGTGCCAAAAATATTCTTGTCCCAGTCATCTGCCACGTGTTTAACCTTGCCCTTTCGTCTGGAATATTTCCAACTGCTTTTAAAAAAGCCGTTGTGCACCCAATTCATAAAAATGGTGACAGAGACAGTGTCAACAACTACAGACCCATATCGGTATTATCCATCCTATCTAAACTTCTAGAAAAAATATTAAATAAACGTTTGCTTGATTATCTCAAGTCAAAAAATATTCTGGCTGATAACCAATTTGGGTTTAGATCTGGCAAAAAGACGGAAGATGCTATATTAGAATTACTGAGTACAGTAGCCCAAAATACTAATAATAAAGATAAGACCATAGCTATCTTCCTTGATCTCTCTAAAGCATTTGACACTGTCTCTGTACCCCTCTTAATTACTAAAATGGAAAGGGTAGGCATACGAGGCTTACCGCTGGATATTTTCAAGAGTTACCTTAGTGGTCGTTCTCAAGTAGTAAAAATTGAAAACCATTACAGCAAAGAAGCATTTCTCTCCTACGGTGTCCCACAGGGCAGCGTTCTGGGACCCACCCTATTCCTATTATATATTAACGAGCTCTGTAAACTTACACTTATCAATGCCAAAATTATTACCTACGCTGATGACACCGTAATCCTGGTCAATGGTAGTGATTGGACCGAGACTTGCAAATGTGCAGAGTCTGCACTCCGTACTGTCATGATGTGGTTAACACAGAATTTGCTCACACTTAACCTAAATAAGACTAGATTCATCACATTTAGTCCGAGGAAAGCGTCACAGCCATTTTCAACATACTGTTTGATAGCTCATGTATGTGGTACAATAAATAATATTGGTTGTGATTGTACCAAAATTATACGCACAGATTCCATAAAATACCTTGGAGTTCTTATTGACAGTACGCTGACATGGAGTGAGTAAATAAATGCTCTAGTTTCTAGAGTGAGAAAGTTAATTTTCATTTTTAAAAATCTTAGAACCTCCGCCAATTATTCTACCCTAAGAACAGTTTACTTTGCTCTTGCTCACTCCATTTTAACGTACTGTATATCATCATGGGGTGGAGCTGGAAAGTGTCTGCTATTGCGGTTGGAGAGAGCTCAAAGGGCTGTGCTCAAGGTCATGGCATACAAACCCATTCGTTTCCCTACACGGGATTTATATCAGCTATGGAAGTTACCCACTGTTAGACACTCCTTCGTATTGAGCACGATATTACGAAAACACTGTGACCTGCCGTTTAACCATAATCTGAGCAAAAAAAGACGAAGAACTGCCAGAGTCTGCCAAACAGTTTCTTTGGTCCCGTGCTATATAATAGAGTAAATGAACAACTTAATATTTATTCTTCCTCTTACCGAGATTGCAAAAAAATAACCAACGATTGGCTTTGCACCCTGACATACGAAGAGTTGAAGACTTTAGTTAAGCCGTAAGGATATTGTGTTAGATTTTCTCCCGTGATAGATACGCACGTCACACACACTCCTCCTCACTAACACACGCTACATGCACCCACACTCCTCCTCACTAACACACGCTACATGCACCCACACACACACACACACACACACACACACGCACACGCACACGCACACGCACACGCACACACGCACACCACACCTCGGTACTTATCGTCCATCTACACACCATACACGCACCCACACTGCTCATACAAACTCTACACACTAACTTTTAGTTTTAATTAGTTCAATTTTATCTTGTAAATTAATTTTATTTTGTAAGCATTAAATATCTGGGACACTGTTCATCTTCCACATGGAGGTGGGCGTTAATAGCTGCGACACAGTTTCTAACTAATGTGGCTATTATCGTACACAATTTAATTGTAAATGTACTGTTTCTGGTTCCAATAAAGATAAAGATTATAACATAATGAGACTTGATTATTTGTCATATGTCAGTTAGCCATGCCAATGACTCTTTGAGTATCCTACACTTTTTCTATTCTAGAATTATAATTTGAAATTTAAAATAATTATTTTGCTTTAAATTGTATTATTGATTGACAGGTTGTTTCTAATTGAATTACACGTGTATTGATTTCTATAATAAAGAAAAAAAAATGTTTCCTTGTTTGTATTAGTACTCAAAAACTACTTAACCAATTTAAAAAATACTTTCACCTTCGGTAAGCTACATTATTCCGGAGTAACATGAGTTGTACATTTCACGTATACGAAGTTATGGACGAAGTGCTAGTTCATAATATTATGCTACTAATATTATAAATGTGGAAGTTTTTTTTATGATTTAATGTTTTTTTACTCTATCACGCAAAAAACTGATTTGGATGTTTAGACCAATAGATAGATTGTAACATGAATTTACAAATGGGATAATTTTTTCCCCGGTAGTACGTCCCCGTGGGATATTTCCCTGTGTCCGACGTTAATACACTATTTGTGTTCAAAATTTCATCTATATTTGTTCAGTCGTTTTAAAGTGATTGAGTACCATACAAACTTTTACATTTATTGTATTACTAGCTTTTGCCAACTATACCCGCGATGGATGTCAGAAAATATCCTACAGGAACGCACAACCAGGATATCCTGTGTTCATATAGATTATCAACTATTTGTGTACCAAATTTCGTTCAATTCCGTGCAGCTGTTTTAGCGTGATAGAGTACCTAACAGACATCCTAACATAACCTAAATTTCACATTTATAGTAGGATAGCGTGATTCAGCATTCTCTTATGAAATGCAATGATTTTTATTATATTTCTTGTTAAGTTTAAGCGAATTTACCATTCCATCATTTAAATTTACTTTTTAAATATTAATTTTCATTTTAATGCTTGTAATTGTTTGTGTAAAGAATCTACCTCTGGATCTGATCAGTTTTTTTTTTTTTTGGTTGTGAAATCATGAAATGACGTCTGCCGTGATTCTTTAAAAGGCAACCTTCTGACAACACCGATTTTCGAAAACACCGCGAAACCGGTCTTCACCAGTCTTCATTTTGTTTTTTTTTTTACTTTAATGTGTAAAAATTGATCCAGTAACACTAAATAAGATACAAAGGGCACCCCTTTATAAAAAAAACCCACCATATATGTTATATTTCTTACGCAGATTAATTAAGGTAAAGAAAAAAAAAACAAAAATAAAACAATGCTGTCAGAAGGCCGCCTTTTAAGGAATCACGACAGACGTCATCCGCGCGGAGCGGGAGGGCGTGTCAGACTTTAACTGACTAAAACCCACCCGTGTTCCTTCAGTTGCCCATGCTAGAGCCACGGTAACTCTTTCGAACAATTCCGCGATCCCGACAGGTACCTCTGGGCCTTGATATCTGAAATATATTTTTATTTTCAATATGTTTATATTGTTGTCCACAGAGGGAGAGAAGCCAGAAACTAAACAGAAGCGCCTAGAAGCGAAATACTCAGCGCTACAGATTGTACAGAATGTCGACAAATATGGTACTGCCAAGGTAAGTAATCTATACTAGTATTACAAAGCTGAAGAGTTTGTTTGTTTGTTTGATTGACCGCGCTAATTTCAGGAACTACTGGTCCGAATTGAAAAAATCTTTTTGTGTTGGGTAGCCTATTTATCGAGGAAGGCTATAGGCTATATGACATCACGTTACAACCAAGAAGAGCGGAGCAGTAATGAAAAATGTTGCAAAAACGGGGAAAATCGCACGGGTAGGCGATTCGACGCGACGGGAAGGGTCGGGGGAACAAGCGAAGTCGTGGGCAGAAGCTAGTACATTATAATTTACTTACTGTTTCCCGCGGCTTTGTCTGCGTGTATTTTGAAAATCATCATACAAAAACTTACGCCTTTTTCCCATAGGGGTAAGCAGAAACTACAGAACACCATCTGCTACTATCTTACATACTCTTTTTGCTTCGTTTATGCTTGAAAATCATAATTTTCAAATTAAATTCGATTTGTTATAGCGCTTTTTGTCGGTCTTTAACGGTTCATTTACCTCTGATTTGGCATCTCTGTCAAATCACAGTGACATTTATTGCCGTGGCAATAAGGTCGTGTTGTGTTTGTAGAAATGAAAGATAATGTTGAGTAGACTTGGTTTAATCAGACTAGGATCACAGTTTCACAGAGCACGTTCAGTCGTGGTATTTCAGACGGGATCCGACATAGCAGTGACGGACCGATGCAGAGCGGAACCATAGATTATTATCTAGTGGTGTACATACTAACTAATTACTAAATAGTGATGTTACAACATCCCCCTTGTTGAGTTCAAATTAAACCCCTGACAAACAATTAATAAGATGTACATTGACAAGTGACTCTACCTACATGACAACATGCTCTATGATACTTATAGTTATATTATAACTAGACAACATTCTTATTAATACTTAGTTACATTTAATCTAGACAACCTTCTTAATACTACTTAGTTAATGGTTTATCTATTTCGTCTATTAACCTTCTTGGTGGTTTTACAATTCGACCTGACCTGGTTGTTACGCTTGAGGATATATGAGATGAGGATTCTTGAAGTCTTGTCTCCTGTCTGTCACCTTCCTCTCTCTCCTGCGACGAGTTGGATTGCATAGGAGGGTTTGCATAGTTTTGGGAATACTTATGTCTTAAGTGTATTCTATTTCTCCTATACTGTACACCATTGACATCCTCAACCACATACGACCTATTGTTCATTAATCTTTGTTTGACAATAGCTTGTTCCCAGTTACTTTTTGGATTTCTTTTAAAATAGACATGGTCATTGTAATGTAACATCGACATTGACTTAGTATTTTTATCATAATTCCTAGATTTGTTCTCATCATTTTTCTTGACTGACTGTTTGTAATCCTGAAATGTTACTACTTTTGGCTTTAATCTCTTATATGATACTGGAATATTGTCTCTCAAGTTTCTTGACATTAACAATTGAGCTGGTGATGACAAATTATTTTTTGGTGTATTTCTATACTGTAATAAAGCTATGTATGGATCTGTTTTGTTTTCTTTACATTTCCTTAACATGTTTTTTATTATTTTTACTGAACTTTCAGCTTGACCATTTGACTGTGAATGATATGGGCTAGTAACAACATGTTCTATGTCCCATTCTTGTAAGAAATTTTTGAAATCAATTGACTGAAAAGGAGGTCCACCATCTGACACCAGTGACAATGGTATTCCATGACGAGCAAAAATAGATTTTAAATGAGTAATTACATTTTGAGCAGTACTGTTTTTATTTAATAATGCTATCTCTATGTATTTTGAGTAATAATCTGTGACAATTAAATAAACTAAACTTTCAAAATGCATTAAATCAATACCGACTTGTTGCCATGGATATTTGCATATTTCAAAATTTTGTAGTGGTTCCTTTTGATTACATGGTTTGAATTTTGCACATACAAGACATTGTTCGACTAAATTCTTAATTTCACTTGACATATTTGGCCAATACAAAGATTCTTTAGCTATTTTCAGACATTTATTTATACCTTGGTGACCTTGATGTATTTTTTCTAACATTTCTTTATACATTGACTGTGGTACTATTAATTTTGAACCTTTGAACACTAAATCTTTTATTACATGTATTTCACCTTGAATATTCCAATATGGTTTGACTAATGAACTGACATTGTTCTTGTTTTTAGGCCATCCTTCATTATAATATTTTTTTAATATTTGTAAGGATTCATCTTTTTTGGTTTCCTGTGTCAATTTTGTGCTGTATTCCTTTGTTATTGCTAAATTAGCATACATTAAATTGACATGACAAGACATTTCTGACTCATTTTCAGGTGTGTAATTGTCTTTCAAAGCTGCCCTTGACAAAGTGTCTGATATATACATTTCTTTACCTGGTACATGTATTACTTCTAAATCATACTTTTGTACAGTTAACATCATACGCTGTAATCTAGCGGGGACATCATGCAATGGCTTTTTGAATAAATAGACTAATGGCTTGTGATCAGTATGTACTGTGACTCTATTACCATATACATATTGGTGAAATTTTTCACAACCAAATTGAATTGCTAGTAGCTCTTTTTCTATCTGCGCATATCTTTCCTGGGTTTCAGTTAAAGTTTTTGAACTGTATGCTATAGGTTTGTTTTTCTGTAATATGACTGCTCCTAATGCTGATTTCGACGAATCAACTGACAAGACTAATGGAATCTTAGGATTGTAATGAGCTAAAACTGGTGAGTTTGTAATCTCATCTTTCAGTTTTTTGAGACATTGACTATAATTCTCATCCCAAGTCCAGACTGAATCTTTTTTCAAAAGATTTCTTAATATTTGTGTTTTTTCTGACAAGTTACTAATGAAAGGTCCTAAATAATTAATCATACCTAATATTCTCTGTAACTCTTTGACATTTTTTGGTGTGGGCATATTGACAATGGCTTTGACTTTTTCTTGATCTGCCCTGGCACCATCTTTACTGAAGACATAACCCAAAAAACATACTTCTGTGACTAAAAATTTACATTTTGACTTGTTAAATTTTAAATTGACTTGACGAGCTCTTTGCATGACTTTGTGTAATCTTTCATTATGAACTGACTCATTTGGTCCATAAACCAAAATATCATCTATGAATATTAAGACTCCTTCGATATCACCGAATAGATTCATCATGACTCTTTGAAAGATTTCAGACGAGGCATTTATGCCATATGGTAATCTTAAATACTTATATCTACCAAATGGTGTTTGAAAGGTACATAATTCAGAACTGTATTCATCCAGACGTAGCATCCAGAAACCCGAAAATGCATCTAAATGAGAAAAACATACAGCCCCTTCGAGCTGAGACCTAATCTCATCAATTGACTTAAGTGGATAAAATTCTCTCATGATGTTTTTATTCAAATTTCTAGGGTCTAGACAAATTCTTAACTGACCTGAACTTTTTACAGTTATGACGACTGAGTTAACCCACTCTGTTGGTTTTGTAACCTTCTCAATAACTTGCATCTCCATCATGCGATCCAACTCTTCGTGTAATTTCCCTTGTAACGCAAATGGAACTTTCCTGGGCGGATCAACACATGGTACTGCATCAGGCTTGAGTTTAAGATGACAGACTGGAGGTAGACATCCAAGTCCCTGAAAAACATCATTATATTGTGTGAGAATTTGTTTACAAAAACCCTGCTTTGATACTGAAAAGACACGTCTTATAATTCCTAACCTTTCACATGTTGGTAGACCAAGAACATTTGGACAATCTAAATCTGCTATTATAAACATTATAGATTCGACGACGTCATTGTTATTAACGCATAATTTACAATTTATGTTCACTTTGCCTAGAATCGGAATGGATTTTCCACCAAATCCTGTGACATTTATTTGACATTTGACAAGTGACACTTTTGACAGGTTATAAAATGTTTGCTTTGACATAATGTTGACATCTGCACCAGAGTCTATGATGCATTTAATTTGTTTATTTCCTACTACTAGGTTAATTTCCCATGACTGTTTTGCATGGTTACTATCCACAGTGTTGACATTCTTTACTGTATGACTTATATCTGAGTGACTGACTAATGATCCGTTGTGTGTCTGTGAAAACTGTGAATGCTGACGACTGTTTCTAAGTCTATGACCTTGTGTTTTGTTGTGTAATCCCTCAGACTTGTGACTTTTTTCATCATTGAGATGTAAATATGGACTCTGACATTTTCTATTTTGACTATTCGACTTGACGTTGGATCTCTCAGATATGTGACTATTTTCATCATTGAGATGATAGACTTGACGTTGACTTTTGGACTTGACGTTGGATCTCTCCGACTTGTCACTGTTCTCATCCTTGAGATACGGTGACTGTGACTGTCCCTTTTTATATACCACTACTGCTGTGTTTTTGTGTCCGTGTCTACTGCTCTGACTGTGTGAGTGAGACTGACTATGTGTTGCTGTGTAATGACTACTTGACTGACTACTATGTGCATTATGATCCACATGATTATCTGAATGACTTTTACTCGAGTTTAATTGACTGTTCAACATGCCAACAAAATATTCTTGACTACTATTATCTGAATTAAACGATTGCAACTGACTGACTTTTTTATTCTTGAGACAATATTTAGCAAAATGACCAAAAGATTTACATGACCTGCATTGAACGCCTTTAGCTGGACATTTGTAGCGATGAGACTGCCCACAGCGGCTGCATGTCTTCGAGTTGCTGATGTGGTCGCTGTTTGAAGCTGATGCTGACTTGCGACTGCTCGAAGCTGACTGGCGACTGCTCGACCTGCGACTGGAAGCTCGCTGTTGACCATCTTGTCGACTACGGTTCCTCCGACTGAGATGCATGACGTTTTCACTGGCGACACTGGTACCTTTGACGATTTTTTCAGCATCCTGCTGAGCGATTATGAGTGTCCTCGCCAGCTCTTGCATTCTCTGATATGTCAAATCAGGTTCTTGCAGTAACCTCTGACGTACATGTGACGAATCTATATTGAGGTTTGCTATAAAAATATCTCTGATTAAAGACTCCCTGAGCGTGCCAAACTCACATTCTCTGCTTTTATTTTCCAAATCCGTGAGGAATTCGTCGATGTTTTCGGATTTTTCCTGCCTACGTGTGAAGAATAGGTATCTACACATCGTCACATTTTTTCTTGGTTCAAAGAATTTGTCGAATTTGGACTTGACTTCCTGGAGTGTGCTTCCATCAATCTTTAAGTTAAATGTGTTAAATATATTGAGACCACGCTCACCAATTAAATGCAGTAGAATGGCAATTTTCCGCTTCTCGCTGGACTTGTCCAGGCCTGTGGCTAGCAAATATAGTTCCAGCTGCTGCCACCATTTTTTCCACGCCTCCGCATTATTATTTGCTGGATCCGACGAAATATGGAGTTTTTTCAGACGCGTGCTTAATGTTTGGTCATGTCCGCCATCATTGTCGTCACTCGTGGCTTGGTTCGGCATTTTCTGGACCGATCTTCTTTATTTGTTTTTTCTTACACGACTTCTGACACCATGTTGTGTTTGTAGAAATGAAAGATAATGTTGAGTAGACTTGGTTTAATCAGACTAGGATCACAGTTTCACAGAGCACGTTCAGTCGTGGTATTTCAGACGGGATCCGACATAGCAGTGACGGACCGATGCAGAGCGGAACCATAGATTATTATCTAGTGGTGTACATACTAACTAATTACTAAATAGTGATGTTACAACAGGTCGCTGTTGGGTTGCTTTCATTGCCATCTCTGTCATATCGTAATGATGGTGTGCTATATGTACCTATAATACACCCACAAGTCCCATGTAAAAGGGGGCGAGCCTATTGCTATCAACCGGGCTCAAATCCAGAATCGCTTGCGAAGACAAGTCAAACCGATTCGCTATTTGAAATAGCAAAACTCCGTATTTATGAGGCCTGCAGGACTGTTTGTTCTAGTAATGGTGATCCGGCTCGAAGGACCGAAAATGTACGGGCAGTTTGTGCGTACACGGAAAAGTAATCTGTAGGTTGTTGATGTATACGAATCACACGCGATTTTTAACACGCTTTTATTAGCGTCACCTGTATATTTGTATGTAACTGTGTTTGTAAAGGACTCCTTTGGACTTTATTTTGACCTACTTCAGACGGTCAGATTTCATTTAAACTTTGAAGACTTATCGAAGACCGAAGAAAATACAATAATTTTACAAATTTGTGCCATTATCCTTGCCAGGGTTACCGGGATAGCAAAACAGAAAACTAAAAAACACGCTTGCATAGTTTGGTTTTCTATGGAAGTGTGTTTTTTAGTTTTTCAAACTATTATTTATTTATTACAGAAAATAGAATCACTGTTTTGTGTTCGTTATTGATTGACTGATTTATTCCGAAAAAATATATGGATATATATTTTTTGTGTGATGAAGTGGCTCGTGATAGCTTATTCAGGGAATATAAACAAGTCATCATCTGCCTAGCCTTTTCCCAACTATGTTCAGGTGATGCGGGCGAAGTCGCGGGCAGAAGCTAGTTGTATATAAGGTGTATCTATTTATACACGAAATATTTTAAGAGGTACACCTGTAGGTGGTAAAGAAGCTACAGCAACGAAAAAAAAAAAATGTTTCTACATGTATTTTTTCAAAATTTAATATTTATAAATTATTTGACGCACATGAGAAATACTGGCTCCTTCTTTTTTGTTACGGCCCGAGACACCGCGGCCATGCTCGTGCCGTCCGGTCGCCGCCCTCGCAGCGTCAGGCGGGTCATTCATAGAATTTGGAGTAAAGGTTTTATGCAAAACGTCTCAAGCAGTTTTAAAATTATAATAATTACGAAAATTCAAAAACGCTTAGATAAAAAAAATATTTTTGCTTCTATAGCTTCTTTACCACCTACAGGTGTACCTCTTGAAATATTTCGTGTATGAATAGGTACACCTTATATAAAGGTATTTTGTGTGAATAAACTTATTTTTTTACTTTTTTTTTTTACAACTCTTACGTTACGGCCGTTACCACTGGGCCATCACTGCTCTCACTGTTTGTTTGGTTGAACGCGCTAATTTCAGGAACTACTAGTCCGAATCTAAAAAATTATTTGTGTAAATTGCGCATTACTTTGTGTAAATAATTTCATCACCACTGCTCTCAAAACGGTGAAGGAAAACATCGTGAGGAAACCGGCATGTCTTAGAACCAAAAATTCGAAGACATGTGACATCTACCAACACGCACTGGGCCCGCGTGGTGGATTGTGGCCCACTCCTCACCGAGAGGAGGCCTGTGTCCCAGCAGTGGGAATATTATAGGCTGCTAATGAAACATATTTTTTATTTTATTTTAACTGTTTCTTTTCACAGCAAGGCCAGCTGTCCCGCGAGGGCGACTTACTGACCCGCGAGCGTCTGTGCTGCGGCCTGTCCCTGTTCTCCGTAGTACTGCGGCGCCTGCGCACGTGCCTGTCGGCGCCGCAGTGGCCCGCGCCGCCCGCGCCGCACCACCACGCGCCCGCACACACCGACGACACCAACGAGTTCCACAGGTATGTTCTCCGTAGTACTGCGGCGCCTGCGCACGTGTTGTAAGGTCGGAGTTCAAACCCAAACAGGCGCATTACTTTGTGTAAATTATTTCATCGCCACTGCTCTCAAAACGGTGAAGGAAAACATCGTGAGGGAAACCCGCATGTCTTAGAACCAAAAATTCGAAGTCATGTGACATCTACCAACCCTGACTGGGCCCGCGTGGGGGATTATCATGATAATAATAAAAAAAAATCAGACCATCATCAAGTCCATAGATAAAAAATTACAGTTTTGACTACACTATGAGTGTATCTTTTTATGTTTCTTTTACAAAATAAAAATAAAGATGGTTGAAACATTGACATATAAACGTACAGTCAGTATCAAAAATATCGGGACAAACAAACTGTTCAAAATGAATATATTCATACATACAAATAAATAAAATTGAATTTTTTTTCTTCATTCACTAAATGTTTAAACTTAGTAACGTACTTACTTCAAAAATCAATTTTAAAAATGTTTGTCCGTCTGTCTGTTTATTCCGGCTAATCTCAAAAACGGCTGGGCTGATTTTGACGGGACTTTTACGGGCATATGACATCTTAAACAGTCTATTTTTATAATTTTTTCCTTACTTTTATTTTGACTTCATACTTTCCACTAAGTGTTTATGAGAGTAAATGTAAACAAGAGTTATTATATTGACACAGTAGTTTTTTGTGCTCTACGGGACACTTAATATAGCTGAAAGAGTAATAAACACGTCCGCCAGGCAGCAACGACATGTTCAGATTTGGTATGTGTTGTCGGTCATAGAGTCCGACAAGGCCTGAATGGAACAAAAAGTGTCGGACACATAGCAGTTAACATGTTAAGTTATGTTATGTATTTACTTGTTTCAGATTATGGTCGGCTCTGCAATTTTTATACTGCATACCAGTTGGAGACACACAATTTACCGTTGAGTAAGTTAAACATTATATTTTCTTAATATTTTTATAAATCTATACTATATCTATACTTATATTCTTATATTCTTTATTCTTATTTCTTATATTTCTTATTTTCTTATAATATTATAAAGCTGAAGAGTTTTTTTGTTTGGTTGGTTGAACGCGCTAATCTCAGGAACTCCTGGTCCGAATTGAAAAAATATTTTTGTGTTGGGTAGCCCAGTTATTGAGGAAGGCTATAGGCTATATAACATCACGCTACCTCCAATAGGAGCGGAGCAGCAACGAAAAATGGACGAAAACTCGCAGGCAATTCGATGCGATGGGAAGGGTCAGGGGAGCAATAAATATAACGCAGACGAAGTCGCGGGCAAAAGGTAGTAGCTTCATATTCCGTGTGTTGTCGGACGTAAAGAATAGCACCATCCCATTTCTTCCCGTTGGTGTCGGTAAGGGGCGACTAAGGGACTTACTAGAGAATGGGCAGCAGCGTTCTCTATGCATTTTACCACCATACTGCAATCGCCAACCCGACTGCCAAGCGTGGCGATTATGGCAAAACCTCAAATTGGGGGAGCTAATGTCCAGCAGTGGACATCTTTCGGCTGAAATGATGATGATGATGAAGAAAAGTTACCTCATTTTTAACCGACTTCAAAAAAAGAAGGAGGTTCTCAATTCGACAGTATTTTTTTATTAATTCAAAATAGTTTTTCCGAAAAAAAAAAATGAATAAAATTCAGAGCGGTTTTAAATGTTTTCCGTTGCGCGTTTCGATTGATTTCAAATAACAAAAGAACGTTACGCCGTCTCACAGATTTGTTGGTTACTATTCGGTAGCTTTCACAAGAGCTCCGCATTGCACATAAATTATAATAGATGGCGCGTTTCTAAATTATAAATATGAAAGGGGGCCAATATACCTGCAGGGACCACATTACCACCATCTCCTCTACCTGTAAAAATAATCTTTATTTACCTTTCCAGGGAACTATTTGGCGAAGGCCTACACTGGGCCGGCTGCACCATCATAGCGCTGCTAGGTCAACAGAGACGGTTTGAGGCCCTCGATTTCTGCTACCATATCCTGAGGGTGCAGCGAGTTGACGGAAAAGATGAACTAGTGAAAGGAATTGTGAGTATGACCCTCCAAATAGATATTTTGTTTTGTTTTTAGGGCTCCTACCCAAAGAGTGGTAAAATTAGCCACACTGGTCGATCGTTCGTCGATTTGCTTGAAATTATATTGCGGGTTCCCATACAAGAAACGATTTTTTTGGGGTAGTTGAGTTTTTTCGAGAAATACTATGAAAACTTATTTTGTTTGCGTCAATATTCATTCGAACTATGTAATGTGCGTGGTCGAATACTCATTTTCCAGTTTTTATTTATTGATGATTAATATCTTTCGTCTCGCTTTCCTGTACGACGAAATCTTTATGCCTTCGTTCTAACTATTCACACTCGAGTTTGTAGTCAAAAGGGTTATTTATACGTTTTTTAGTGAAAGTTATGACGAAGCACTTATTCATGCTAAACTTTATTCGATTGTTAAAAATTTAATAAACACAGTTTCATATTTCTAGTAGTTTTATGATTAGTGACGTTAGTGTCTTTACTTAATTTAAAACTGATTTAAATTTTTAAATTGTTAGTTACTATACCAGTCAGAAATGATATAAAACATCTTTCTGAAGGGATTCACTGTCGGAGGTGTTTATAATCAACGTGAATACCTTCATCTGTATATAACAGACTTGCAAAGGAGGTGGGTCATTTTTCACCTATCATAAACAAATTAATGCTAGTTAAAAAGCCTATTTACTGTAGTATTTGAGAGACTAAAAATATTTTGGTGCATAAAGCGCTTAACAGTTTATTTTATAATGAAAGTTTAAAAAAAAGTGTTTAAAATAACAAAAGTTCAACGAATTTGCCAAGTTTCATGATTTTTTTTAAATGACTTGCAATTGTTTTCTTACTATTCTAAAATAGATGTAAAGGTCGATACCTAAACTTCACACAGACACAATAACATGACGTCAATAATTACTTTGAATTTTCATGACTATAATAGGCGAAAAAATATGTTCTAAACTGTACCCACCTCCTTTGTAACTGAAGATCGTTAATAAAAAAAATATGAAAAGAAGTGGTCCTAAATGCGATCCCCGTGGAATACCCGATGTAACACTAGCCGGTAGCGACAAGTATCCTCTGACAGAAATGAGTTGGCTTCTGTTTTTTAAGTGAGAATATCTCCACCGGAACAGGGAAATCTGTATACCGTAGGGTTTCAGCTTCAAAAGCTGGTACTTCATGGTTTACTTTATCGAAGGCTCTCCGAAAGTCTGTATAGACTGTGTTTATTTGACCACCCTTCGCGAGATCAGTACATAGACAATTTTTACATTCAAGCAGGTGCCTGCCAGGCTCGCGAAATTAGTTTGAAAGAGGTACCGTGACCCTGGCATATGGGCAACTGACGGAACACGGGTGGGTTTTAGTCAGTAAAAGTCTGATACGTCCTTCTGCTCCACCCGGAGCGGGAGAGGTTAATTGATGATTTGTGGGTGGGCCACAAAAAAAATCAGGTGTGTGAAGGTTGAATGATAGATGCGAGTTCTGATTGGACAGGTCTACTCAATCTTTGTAGTTCTTTTCTCGAAATACCATTACAGACACCAATCCGCATGGTCTTCACATGATCTGACCAAGATTATGTCTGGACTTTAAAAGCGACTGTGATCTCTGAGTTTTTTTCGGCCTTTCTTCTCAGAATAGTCAGATAGGAAACGCCGACCTCATCATAATCATCTGCGTAGCCTTTTCCCAATTATGTTGGGGTTGGCTTCCTGTCTAACCGGATGCAGCTGAGTACCAGTATTTTACATGGAGCGACTGCCTATTGGGCACCATGTATCTATCATATAATTCATTTATCTCTCTTTGCTTCTTTTTAATTTTTTTTTCCTGTTGTGGTAATTTTATTTTAGGTGCATCGTCTTCACATATAATTATATAAATATTGTAATATAAACAAATATTGAAAACATTTTAAAAGAGTAACGGTGGAGTTTCTTGGCCATTCTTCTCCATACGAATCTACTTTTTGTAAGGGGCAACTAGAATCAATTCTATTTTCATATAACTGTTGACGTTCAAAAATGGCCTTTTTGGGCCTATTTGTAATAAATGCTTTGAGTTTGACCTCCACAACCCATTTACTGGGTTTTGGAGTAACGTCGACCTCATCTGGTTAAAAAAAATATGATTGATGTGTAAAAGAGTTTGTACAAGCGAACAAATCCATGCCGAAATTGCGAAAGATACGGTTTAAAGTGAGGCTTTATATGACTACAACGACTCAATGTCCTCCAAAACCGACTCAAAATCAAGATTATCTTTAGTAACCTCCTGATGTCTCTCCCGCAGCCACTGAAGCGCATGGTGGACCGCATCCGTCGCTTCCAGGTGCTGAACTCCCAAATCTTCGGCGTACTGGCGCGCCACCTGGCGGCCGACGATGAACGCGCCGGCGTCGAACATGTGCGATGCTTCCCTCCGCCCGCCGCGCCGCTACACTCACTCAACTAGCCGACAGTCACTGGCGCTAGTACTGCGCGCTAGTACAGCCAACTTCAATAATATCGGGACAAACAGAACCAGAATCGGTACTTTATTTGCTACTAGCTTTTGCCAGCGGCTTCGCCCGCGTATTATATGTATAAACCTTCTTCTTGAATCACTTTATCTAATAAAAAAACAGCTGATTGTAATGATCATCTATACATCTATACAATAAATAAAATTTTAGAAAAATATCTTTTGCTTTAGAAAAATACCTGCATTAATTTCCGACATCCACGCGGGCGAAGCCGCGGGCAAAAGCTAGTAATTATATAAAGTCATTCTTTTTCGATCACGAATCTAATTTTAATCAACATCGCACCTGCACATCGAAAAAAAAACGTAATTAAATTTCTATTAGGCGAACTAATTTATTAAATTAAGTAGTTTGTATCAAAATATTGTTATTATCCTTTATTTAACACGTTAACTGCCATGCCGGACTATGTGTCCGACACTTTTTGTTCCATTCAAGCCTTTTCGGACAATATGACCGACAACACATGCTAAATCTGAACATGTCGTTGCTGCCTGGCGGCCATGTTTTTGGAATAAATAATGTATTTATGGAATAAATAATCTATTTCAAGTGAAGTAACACTAAGTACCTACATTTTTGTTTTTATTTTAACCATGGCAAATTATCACTTAGATTTATATGGACTAGAATTAGTAAGTAAGTATGAAATCTAGAATTCTAAGACATTATTGGCTGAAGTCTCAATCCACCATTTTCGGTTTACGTATATTTCTATTTAATTATTTATTTTAAACTTAGTAAGAAAATGTTACATATTCCATTCTAATTCCCGTTTTCTGTGCTCTGGTCATACTAAGACGGATAGGGGGACAAACTACGGTCGCACCGGATGTGTCTAACTGGTACAAACATTCACAAAATTTCCTAATCATTAAAACAATCGGCAGATCCCCCCCAACGAGAGCCACCCCTTTCATTAGGGATGTGCCGGATATCCGTATCTGTATCCGCGGATATCCGAGGGAGAAGAAAGATCCGTGTCCGTTATTTTTTTGGCGGATCTTTTATCTTATTAATTTTCATTACACATTCATTATTTTTTTTATTTTCATTCTTTTATCTTATTAACTATTGATTGCCATTCGTTTTTTTTTTTTTTTTCTTAAAATCAAATATTTAGTGACAAAACTTTATAGTTTAGTAACAACTTTGTAAACATAATAAAAAAGGCCCGCGCTATGCAAGTTGAAACATGTCCTGAAGCAAGCCCTCAAGCAAAGCGTCAAGTGGCGTCAACTGTCGCTTCACGATCACACCTATTAAGAAAGAAAGTTAAGATCCGTTTTTCTTTTCCACGGATCTTGACACCAAATATCCGGTTTCGTATCATATCCGCGGATATACATTTTTCACCGGTTTTCAAAAATATTCTCCTCACCAGTTGGCGCCACTTTTGATAAGAGCTCTTTCATTTCGACAATAAATACTAACTAATATTATAAAGCTGAAGAATTTGTTGATGTCTCAATGCTTCTGCCAGGATCGCGAGATTGTTCGAAAGAGATACCGTGACCCTGGCACATGGGCAACTGAACGAACACGGGTGGGTTTTAGTCAGTAAAAGTCTGACACGCCCTCCCGCTTCACCCAGAGCGGGAGAAGTCATTTGATGATTTCCCATCCAAAAAAAAAAGGTCTCAGTGCTGCCACCTAGTTAACGCTATTTCAGAAAACCCTAATTTGAGTAGTCCTTTAATAGTTCGGAAGTAATAAAAAGCGGTTAAACATAGGAATTCGGTAATTTTTATAAAACAGCAAACTAGGTTTTGCCAGCGGCTTCGCCCGCGTATTATACCTTCCCCTTGAATCACTCTGTCTATTGATGAAAACCGCATTAAAATCCGTTGCGTAGTTTAAAACATCTAAACGTACAGACGAGGGAAGCGAGTTTGTTTTATACTATGTAGAGATTAAGTTAGTATATAAGTGATATTTAAATGCCTATATGGGGCTATATTAATATTATTATTATATTCTAAATTTTAATGATCTAACTGTAAGCACCTATGGATAACTTTATGTTAATCGCGTTTTTATAAAATATTAATTTATATGTAAGTTAAATAATTGATTTTAATCAGACCATATTTTGGAAGCATTTATGAAAGTATTTTTTGGAGTTTACTTCTCAAGAATCGATTTTCATGTATAAGCCCGGGGTATGAAAGTATAAGGGGAGTAAAATCAAACTGTCTCCGTTACGTTACGTTATGCGTTATGTTATGTTTACTAATTTATATATTTTATAATCGTTCGTTAGGAGTAAACTGCAGTCGTGCGTCGGAGCTAACACGCACAATTTCTTTTAGCAGTAGAAACTCCATAACACGCTTTTCAAAAATGAGTAAATATTGTTTTGTGTATGTATAGTCGACCTCGTAATTGCATTACCAATTTTGACAAAAGTGCAGACAACGTCATGATTCATGACTAGAGATCGGATATTCAGAGGCATACTCACCTAAAGTTGAAATATTGGCTAATATGGAATGCGCGTTTTTACCTTGTTTTGTGTGTTGTTGTAACTAACAAATACCACCCTACACACATATGTATTTGCATCTGGGGTTAAACATTAATTTTAAATAAATATGATGATCCAAGAAACCGGCTTTAACCCTTAATTCGACGCCGTGCTTCCCGTTGAATGAAAAAAAATCTACATGAAAAATATACCGTATATCTTGAGTTCTAGGTGCTATAATTGAACCCTGAACTAGCCAACTACAAACTAAAAACTAAGTAATAACTAACTAAAAAGTTCCCGTTGAAATAAGCGAATGGCGAATTGCGTTGAATTAAGGGTTAATAAAAAATACGAAGCCCCTTCCGTGCTTTCACAGCTAAACTAAACATGTTAATAACATTAGGTAAATATGCATCCGAATATCCGATCACTGTTCATGACTTTTCATTTTTGAAAAATGAAAGCGATTCCTATTGATAGCATATTACGCAATAACCTCGTCTTTTATGATGTATAACTGACATAACCTGAGGATGATAACTTAATTATGTGGTCGACTATACACATCTTAAAAAGATTAACATACATATTGTATCTTAAATATATATGTCCTTTTTGTTTCTCATTAGTTTTAAGTAAAATTGCAAAATATTCGTCGCAAATAGAGATGTATCGACTAGGGCCGAATTCCATAGAAGTATTATAGAATGTAATGTGTAAAATTACATTTAAAAGCTAGCGCACATTTAGTCGAGCCGGGCCGCATCGCATCCAATTCCAACACTGTCCTCCCATACCTATTAACACTGTAATTTGAAACCACTGTAAAAGCCAATTAATTTTAAAAGAGTAACCGTGGAGTTTCTTGCCGGCGTTTCTCCATAGGAATCAACGAATTGGAACCGCGCACCTAGCTTCTGACGTTGTATGTAGGTTTATGTGAAATCAAAATATTTTGATTTTAATGCGGCCCGTCGTGGCTGTAATGTGCACTTAGCTTGTAACTTAGAACGTAACTAGTGTAAACTTTTTCTAATTAAGTAATAAAATTTGTATTGTAATCCTCTGCCCTACAGTGGGGCTATTTAAAAAACTATAATTAAATAAAATCAAGTGTAAAATGATTTTTTTGTTTTATTGATTAAAATCTAATCTAGTCTTTATACCTTTAAACGAGCAATTCTTGTATATATATATATATATAATCTGAATCTCGGAAACGGCTCCAACGATTTTCATGAAATTTAGTATACAGGGGGTTTCGGGGGCGATAAATCGATCTAGCTAGGATTCATTTTTATAAAATGTCGTTTTATTCGTGTTTTCAATAACTTTATCGATAATCAATTTGAACATAAACTTATTATTTTAAACACAATTTACCAAAAAATACCGAGCAAAGTTCGGTCAATCAGATATTGTTACCTTAAGCCAGGACGGCTCATATAAAGTGGCCAGTAAACTGAACAGTGCATAGTGAAGAAGTGACCGTCCACTTCAAGGTCCTAGGTATCTTGAAATGACTGTCCAGTTAACTGGCCATTTTGTATGAGCCGTCCTATAAAGGGTTAAATCAAATGAAAAGTCATTCACTAATCTGAGATTCAGCAGTTTTTGAAGGTCCAAAGTTAAATAAGACAGTCCCCGAAAACGCCCGCCCTTCACCTCTAATTATGACACCGCGAAAACAAAGTAGATTGTGCTATTCATTTTGTTCACAAAAACCTATAAAATGGTGTGACTGACACGGGTTTGGCCACCATCACGGATTTTAATATTGATAACATCAAAAATTGTCGATAATTCGCACCCCCAGTGCGACAAAGGCGTAAGACGAATAAACTAACTTTACAGGAGAGCAAAAAAACTGTTTGGTCTGGTATATCTATTTAGCATTTGATCTTAATTTCTTTTTTAGTATAATGGCTCAATTTTTCGTCAAATCTTAACGGACAATATGAGCATTGTGTATCTTTATCTGCGCGATACGAAACTGCAATAAAAAAAGTGACGTATTCTTACTTACGCCTTTCTCGCACTGGGGGTGCGAATTGGTCTCAAATGCCTCGAAATTTCTCGCCAAATATGAGAATTAGTCTATCACTGATTCAAAAGTTGTAAGGGTTTACAGGTGACCGATCTGGAAAGAGCTTACCCTAAGCTTGGGCCTATTGAATCTCAAAAGCAAAGAGTAAAATAACATACACTGCCGACGGAAAGTTTCCGGACAAGCTTCTTGTTTACCTTTAAACTGAAATATGATACATAAACACATTAGCTTGATCTATAACGAAAATGCTATGTTAGTTTATAAAGTGTGTACGATCGTGTCTTTGACTTTCCTCCCTGTCCCCGCGCACTCTTTATGAAAAACAAAATAAAATCGTCAGCCGTAACATTTAGTACGTATCTAGCATGCAACGAAGTGAACATATTAAAAAAAAATCTATTTCTTATAAAAATTTAATTATTTTTTGCATTTTTTCGATTTCTAGCAGTGATTTTATTATTTCCACATAATTATATTACTTTGAAGGTAAGTACATTTTCGTTTTTTGTGGCATTACTTCAAGCAATCTTGTAGTCAAAATATTTTTTTATTTTTTATTAATTTATTTAAGAAAATGGGAAGGCATCCTAATACAAGTATAGAACATCGTGCATGTATTGTTGCTCTTCACAATGAAGGTTTTTACTATTCGTTATATTGCGAAAAAATTAAATATACCGCGTTCTACTGTCGGAGATGCCATCACTCGTTTCGAAAAAACTGGTTCAAATCAGGACTGAAAACGCAATGGGAGGCCCCGTGTAGGTTCTAAAGTAGAGGATAAGTCCCTAATCATCATGTCCAAAATGAATGAGAAGCTTACAGCACCAGATATTCAAATGCGGTTCAATGAAAGTCACGATAAACAGATATCAGTAAGTGTTTTATAGGAACGCTTACAAAAAACTGGCCTAAATGGCAGAATTTCTACAAAGAAACCACTCTTGCGACGCAGAAACAGGAAAAAGTACAAGAATGGGCCCTTGTACATAAAGATTGGACAGTAGAAAACTGGAAACAAGTCCAAAGTTCGTAATAGGCCCCCCTGTGGACTGATGAGTCCAAATTCGAAATGTTTGGGCAAAAGCGAAAAATGTATGTTCGTCGCGGACCTTCAGAAAAAATGCACCCCGATACTATAACTCCAACTGTTAAACATGGAGGTGGCTCCGTGATGGTGTGGGGGTGTTTTTCATATGCGTTTGATGATTTTTGAGTAGGGGATTTCTACAGAATTAAAGGAACTCTCGACAGAAATGGATACCATTACATATTAAAAACGCATGCTAGGATGCGACTAATTGGCCCTGGGTATGTGTTTATACCCACTTTTGGCAAGATTTGGGCAAGATAATGACCCAAAGCACACATCTATGCTTTGTCTCAACTATTTAAAAAATAAAGAAGATAGTGATGAGTTAGAAATAATGAAATAGCCCCCACAATCTCCCGATCTAAATCCAATAGAATTATTGTGGCATGAACTGGATCGGCAAGTTAGAAAATTGAATCCCACTTCTTCGGATGATCTTTGGAAGGCTCTTCAAACGTCTTGGAATAATATACCAAAAAGTGTGTTAAAAAAAACTTGTAGAAAGAATGCCGCGAGTAGTTAAAAAATTAATGGCGGTCAGAGGTGGTTTCTTTGATGAAAAGAAAGTGTAGCAGTATAAAACGAAAGATTAAAAATGTGGATGGTTTTAATCGTAGAATGTTATCATTTAATATTTTAAACTTATTTTAACTTGATTTTAATAATTGTTTAAATAAATTTTCATCTTGTCCGGAAACTTTCCGACGGCAGTGTACCTCAAAAGTTAACCTACATAAAACAGATCTAGGTGAAAATGGTGGCAAAGCCAGTGTCAGTCACACGGTCAGTCGTCGAATTCGACTCGGCTGGGCAGCCTTGGGAAGCTATGCAATTTCTTCTCGTCCGCAGTTTCTCAAGACGAGTCTTTGACCAATGCGTGTTGCCAGTGCCTATGGCACTGAAACGTGGTCGCTCACAATAGGCCTTATTAGAAGGGCTAAGGGACTTAAATAAAATGAAAACAAATGTAAAATTTCATGTTTTTTTTTTATATTATTTCTTAGCATCTATGTTACCTTACACTTATATCAATATAAAGTTAAAATAAAAAATAATTATATCTAGTTTTTATACAACAGATTTTCTGGCGTTAAGATTTAAACCAGTTGCTATATACAGGCTCTTGCATAACGCAAGAATATGCAAGAAAACATGCGCAAGATGGTAACATTTTTGACGCAAGATGTCTTGCTTTATCGACCATTTCCTTGCATATTTTTGCAATTTGATTGCAAAATCTTAGTAGTGATATCAATACAAAATTCTTGCAACTATTTTTAATTGTAAAAAGTTATTAAAAGTTTGTTTCAGAAGATTAAATATAGGATTTCAATACCATCCTTTTTGATTTCTAGTGTATTATAATTTTCTTACTGTTGGCGAAAATAAATTAATATATAAATAAGAGGAGTTTTTTTTTAACAGTGACTAAATTGAAAATAATGGCCATCGAACTCACACTCGTAAAGGTATTGCCAGATTTTTTATGACTCGACTCAAGTCCTTCCCATATTTAATATTCTATAAACATTTTAAGGCAAAAAGCTCTACAATGAATATCTTAGATAAATCATAAAAAGCTATCATTATACAGGGTGAATAATCCAATTATCAGTCATGTTTATTTTGAACAAAAAAGTACCAATAGGTATGATTCAAAGTAACCATAAAAAAACATCACCCGTATAATTCCGGACAGGCTAGGCAGAAATGTACCTATAGTACACCCAAATTTCGCGTGTTATGTTTAAGTTCCATGTAATAGGGGGCGAGCCTATTGCCATCAACCAGGCACAAATCCAGACTCCGGACTGCTACTGAGAAATTCCAGACAGAAAAACTCAATAACATTTTGCACGAAATTTCATTAGCGTTTGTGACCACTCGAACCAATGAAACAGTTTAAAATAAACATGACTAATAATTATTTGTTTTCACCAGCAATTTTACAGAATAACCCACAGCCATTTCGCGTATAGCTTGGTAAAAGTAGTTTTCTTTTAAACTTAAGTTAAAAATGCTCTACCCGTTGCCTAAGAACTTAAGTTGTTTTAAAATAAAGAATTTTATTTAAATCCTACACACAGTGGTCTTATTGAAAAACATTTATTTTTTTCAAAATTAAGGGTAAATTAATGACTTTTTCATGAAATAGTCATAGAAAATAAATACATACCTGCCAATTTCAAAAAATGTAAAAAAAAAGAATTTAAAAGTCAATAAATACCACTGTGTGCAGGTTTACAGCCACTACGAGCCACGTTGGTCAAATAATTAATTTAAAACGTACTCCTTAACAAAAATAACCATAAAATAATACTCAAAGACTAAAACTTTGTGAAGGCGTACATTATTTTAAATTAAATATTTTAATAAATACAATGCCAATGAACTGGCAACACCACCCTATTTGAATAAATATTTTTTTATAGTTTTAATTTATTGTTTTTTTTTAAGCGATAGTCTACGCGCTACTTTTTTGATAAAAAAAATATGCACCATAGTTATTTTAAGTTTTTTTTTATTTTCAAAGACAACAACGGTTTATTATTTTACACTGTAAGGTCCAAGGTTCGATTCCCGGGCAAGAAAGTTTTGTTGTCTTTAAAAAAAAGATTACAATAAGTATGCTTAAATGTACAGATCATAACGTAATTATTTAAAAAAGATATTTTTGTTTTAAAGTTTATTTTTGTCATTATTATTTTAAGCATTCACTACAAAAACGTATGTTTTTTGTTTAATTTTACTATATCATATCGGTTGGTATTTTACATGAAGCGCCTGCCTATCTGACCTCCAGAACCCAATTACTAGGTAACATAATACCCCTTGGTAAGACTGGTGGTCAGACTTAGGGCTTCTGACCCGTAATAATTGAAATTATCATATAGTAATATTCGGTTTATTAAAATAATAATGACAAAAAGAAAGGACAGGAATGTCACATAAATATCTTTTTACAAAAACTACATTTTATAATAAAGTATAATCATTATAATTATACATAAAATGTTAAGCACTTCTTCAAAAGGTATAGAAAGGGATGGGTGACCCGTTAAAGTGCTTGTATGATATTTTTATTTTATTATAGCAACATTCCATGTATAATCATACTGTATTTTTATAAGAAAAATTCAAGTCAATATTTTGTACTCATATTCAAAATAATATGCATAATAGCTAAAGATTTTAATCTTTAGATTTGCCCTTTAGAAGTTGCAAGAAAAGTGGCTTACAGAGACAAAATAAAAAAGGCATAAAGTAAGTAAGTATATAGTATAAAGTGTCCTACAAAATAAATCCGGCTTTCGAAGGTGTTGCCACAGATGCGCAAGCATATTCGACAAGCGAATATATACTGGATTATCTGTGGTTTTATGAACTACATAATGCTATTTTGTTCTTTATGTGAATAGCAGACAAAATTTGCTGTTGAAATGTGTGAAACGCGAGCGTAAAATCTCACGTGAAATCACATTTTTAAATGGCATTTACATGTAAGTCACTGTCAGAGGTGTCAGTGGTGTCAAAACGAAATATTTTATGACACGGTCACGTGACCATCTTTTGACGCGGCGGGCAAACTAAGATTGAAACCTTTCCACGGGAAAATAATTACGATATCTGTCAAAATTTAAATGGCTAACTAAAAAGTTCGTTATTTAATAGTAAAATATACAAAATATGTAAAATATTTAGTTTTAAATACAGGATATTATAATAACTACAGTTGATTTCAAACGTTTTAATTTTTTTTTTGTTGATTTTAAAATTAAAATATGTTTTTTTTTAAATGTTATAGGTAAGTACCTAATTAACATTATGTACTCCGTCTGTTACCCATAAGTTTTTAATTATTTCAATAAGAAAAAAGTAATAATGCAAAAAACGTTAAACAATGCTCATAATTTTTGCACGAAAAGAGATTAAAATAAATAATTAATAATCACTTTTACTAATGGTTTTCTGTAAAAAAATGTTCGTAAAAAATGGAACAAAAAAAAAAACGAAACAAATCAATTTTGACAAATATCATATTTTTATTTTGTTTTTCCACCTGAAATGACAAATAAAAAAATATATACATACATACAGTTAGATTTTTAATCAGCATAAAAGATTGTTCAGGCAGATTTCAAAACTTCTTTTATAAACATGGTAGTCACAAGAACCCGACTGCGGAAAGTTAGGGTTATGAGTTTATTTCCAACTTTGTTCTGTATATCAATATTTTATACGGAACTGGATTCAGATTTTTTAAGTTCAGTGATTCTGTCAGATTTCTGTTTTTTTATAGCTCATTTCTACACTACCCTGCTAAAAAGAAGTTAAATGATTACAAAAAAACTTAACCTAAATTATTTATATTATTACTTATTGTGTCTGGTCAATCATTTAAGCTGATATTGTTGCTGATTAAGTTACTATCTTAAAAACTAATATTATAAAAAAACATAACATAAAATAAACAAACTTAAGTGTAAGAGAAAAAAAAATATTTTACAAAAATTTCTAAATTTACTTATTGCAACATAACGATGTCATAGACATCAGTGATTTTTTTTTCAATCTTTTTATTAAAATCTATGGTTTATATGATATCAGTCGTTTGTGGTAAATATTTTGTTTTTTTTTTCTTACTTTCGCTTGGAACAATTTTGTTGGTAAACCCAAAAAAAAAACTAGGCATAAGCTTTGTTCAAAAATTTACGTGTTTTTTACAAAAAAAAAAAAAACACAAAAGAAATTTTTAACTACAAATCAAATATACATTTTTAAAAGAAATACATACAAATTTTTATCTAAATATTTTTGGTAAAAAACACGTAAAAATCACTCAATTTTAAAATCGCTAATCGAGAACTAAATCAAAATGGAATTCTTTTTTTGTATCACAAACAATTATTTTTTTCGTTATTTTTTTTGAAAAGCTTAGCGTCTAGCCTACCCTCCTTTCACAAGAACGAGAAGCTATACTAAGCTAGAAAGTGCAGCGGACATTCAAGCTGCAAATTCTCAAGGACTGGCCATTTTCATAGCTATAAAAATTACCATGACTTTTCACAGATTTAGCCCAAAATAGGACATTTTTTATGTAAGAAATTGATAAGCACACACAATTATATAGAAATAAATTAAGTCTACAACATTTTTGATTACAATTTGTGACCCATATTTGAAAAGGCGGACTTTACGCCACTGTACAATAGGCATGTATAGTTTTATTAAAAGGCAAGATTTCATACTATTTCGCGTCTAATAGGTAGATAAATGGCATGTTTGTATGTACAGAATTGAAACTGCCAAGAAAAAGCATTTTGACATTTGTCAAATGTCAATATTGAATTTGATAGACACTAAGAGCGCAAACTAAAATAAGATTTATTGACCGATATGGAAATTTTGAAATAAGGATCGCCCAGCCAACCGGTCGACGATATATACCGTCATTTATAAAAAAAAAATGAGACAACCATTTTGACATTTGACAAATATCAAACCACTTTTTTCATAAAAACTAATACATGAATCTATTTTTTTTTATTTCATAAAAACTGTGTATAAGTTCACAATGATTGCATGGTAGAGTCTTTAACGTGTGTTTGTGTGTGTGTTACCATCTCGGGAACAGTGTGTAGTAGGCGGAGTGTCACTGGTCGTAACTTTTAGCTTTCCGGTCCATGTCGTCATCGTTTGTGCGGTTCATAGGGTGATCTGTGGGAGACGAAATTAAGTTAGATAAGTTATAAAATATACAGAATTTTACTTATAATTTTTTTGCCCTTATTCCAATTTATTTGTGGTCGGCGCAACATTTCTTTTTCTTCCACACTTCTGTATTAGTCGTCATCTCAGTATTCTCTTTCTATCCATATCATAATTCACACAGTCCATCCATCGTTTCTTTGGTCTCCCTCTACTGTTATAACCATCAACATTCATACTCAATACGGAAAGTATAGTACCGTAACTTTCCTCATTCCTCCGTATCACGTGACCATACCATGACAACCGATTCCCACACAACTTTTCAGTTAACGGTTCCACTTTCAGACTTCCTCTTATACAGGATCAATTTTTATCCAGTGCGCAAACTGTAACCATGAATTCAGCATATCATTCTAGACCCCCCCAGTGTAGAAAATATTCGTCGGTTGTGCAAAAAAAAACTGCTGTTCCATAAATTTTGACCCCGTAGGTATTGCATTTTTCTATGAAACAGCTGTTTTTTTTTTTTTGTAAAACCGACGAAAAATTTCTTCGTAAGGGGCTCTAGAATGATATGCTGAATTCATGGTTACAATTTACGCACTCGATAAAAACTTATCCTTTATAGTCATGACTTATTCTATCCATTCGTGTAACACCACACATCTCTCTTAAACATTTTCATCTCAGCTGCAAGCAACTGCCTTTCATTGATCCCTTTTGTGGTCCAACAGTCTGACCCAAACAAGACCAAGGGTCCGACCATGGTTTTAACACGTTAACTGCTATGGTGAAAATCAAACAAAGTCAAAAAATTTACTTAGTGTTATTTCACTTTAAATACATTATTTATTCCATAAACACATTATTTGTTCAAAAAACATGGCCGCCAGGCAGCAATGTCATGTTCAGATTTTATGTGTTGTCGGTCATATAGTCCGACAAGGCCTGAATGGAACAAAATGTCGGACACATAGTCTGATATGGCAGTTAACGTGTTAAAACTCGTCCATAATATGATTAGATCTAACGTAGACCCCAATCGGGTCTCCCCTGGACCCCCAGGGGTCCACCTAGTCACTTTGGGAATCACTATTACACATTGTTTAAGAAACCTTAAAATATGGTCACATTTGTTGTTCATCTATGCTAATATTATAAAGCTGAAGAGTTTGTTTGGTTGAACGGTATAATCTCAGAAACTACTGATTGGAATTGAAAAAAATCTTTTAGCATCGGGTAGCCCATTTATCGAGGAAGGCTATTGGCTATATAACATTACGCTACAACCAATAAGAGCGGAGCAGTAATGAGAAATGTTGAAAAAATCGGGGAAAATTGATTCAAAATTAAATTTTACGCGGACGAAGTCGTGGGCAGAAGCTAGTCATAAATACCAACCTTGGTGCTGAGGCATCTTGGGTACAAGTACTACGTTGCCATCAGCCGCCTGCTGCAGCGAGTACTGCTGGGAAGACAGGGGTCTGCCTTCAGGGTCGCGCAGGTTCTGTGGAAGATGGAGAGGGGGCAGTTAGTAACTTTGCAGTAAAATACGTAGTTTTCCGACAAGGCACTTAGCCGAATATCGTGTGATAAATGACACTGGATTCCCATTTGAATTTATACAACAATCAAGCCGTTTTTCGAAACTATTTTTTTTTAATATTTCAGGTCAACCAACACACCGTTGTCTGATCCCAAACTAGGCAGAGCCTGTACTATGGTAACCAGACAACTGATAAATATATTTATATACTATACTAATATGTATTATAAAGAGGAAAAGTTTGTATTTTTGTTTGTTTGTTTGTAATGGATAAACTCAAAAACCATTGGACCGATTTAAAAAAATCTTTCACTATTAGGAAGCTACATTATCTGCAAGTAACAAAGGCTATATTTTATTTAAAAAAAAATAGGGGTCCGTAAGATATTTGGAGTTTTCGGACCCAAGGTGTAAAAAATCATCCAAAAAAGTTCCTTATTAATATGTCTTTGAAGTACCAGGTTGTCATAACTTGGTAGGAGCTCACCTAACATGGGTGTGTGATAGCTAGAAAACGCTTTATGTCTTCGAAGTACCAGGTTGGCATAACTTGGTAGGAGCTCACCTAACATGGGTTTTATTGATTCTGAGGCGGTACGAAGTCCGCTGGGTCAGCTAGTATATTTCTAAATACATACATATTATAGATAAATTACACCCAGACACAGAACAAATGATTGTGCTCATCACACAAAGATTTGTCCTGGGTGGGAATCGAACCCACAACCTCAGTCTTTGTAGGCAGGGTCACTAACCACTAGACTAACAGGCCAGTCAACTATGAAAAACTTGTTCAAAGAAAGACTTAGAAATTCCTTTTCTAAGAGCATCTCTCATATTTTTACCTCTAGAGTAAAAGCACTTATTGAGATACACTTTTACTAAGTTCGTAAGGTCACTTATTTTACAGTACACGTATTGCTCTTTACGAGACGTCTCAATAGAAACTGACAACATTGTAGAATGTACCTACTTGGGCCCATCCTTATACGATACGGTGAAGGGGGAAAGACATGCATATACTTTAGGCAACTTCACATTTGTCACCCTGTAGGTATATAGTCATCATAAGCAGCCTATTATTTTCCCACTGCTGGGACACAGACCTCCTCTCGGTGAGAGGGAGTGGGCCATAATTCACCACGCGGGCCCAGTGCGGGTTGGTAGATGTCACATGTCTTTGAATTTCTTGTTCTAAGACATGCCGGTTTCCTCACGATGTTTTCCTTCACCGTTTTGAGAGCAGTGGCGATGAAATAATTTACACGAAGTAATGCGCCTGCCTGGGTTCGAACTTACGACCAATTACTCGTAAGTTGCGGCCGTTACCACTGGGCCACCAGTGCTCTAAGTAAGCAAGTATATCCTCCTGAGACCCCGCGTGATTTTTTTAGAACAAAATCACTATTTCGGATAGGCCCAGGCTTTATTTATTTTTTACTGAACTATGTTCCCGCGTACTAGTATTGGGACAAATTATTCGAACTAAGATAATAGTTTCAAACACACCCTTAAAACATACAGAAGAAATACCCAACAGTAAAGAAAATATCGTAATTTTTGTCTATGGGTCTATCCGGTATAGTCTAGTTTGTGATACTATTAGTACTTTGGGTCACTCTTCAGTCGGCCCGAAAAATATCTGGGTCTCAGGAGGATATAAGGTGTATTTATTCATACACGAAATATTTTAAGAGGTACACCTGTAGGTGGTAATGAAACTACAGCAAAGAAAAAAAAAATTCTACATGCATTTTTTTCAAAATTTAATTTTTATAAATTATTTGACGCACATAAGAAATATTGGCTCCTTCTTATTTTTTACGGCCCGAGACACCGCGGCCATGCTCGTGCCGTCCGGTCGTCGCCCTCGCAGCGTCAGGCGGCCATTCATAGAATTTGGAGTAAATGTTTTATGCAAAACGTCTCAAGCAGTTTTAAAATTATAATAATTATGAAAATTCAAAAATGCTTAGACAAAAAATGTCTTTTTGCTTCTATAGCTTCTTTACCACCTACAGGTGTACCTCTTAAAATATTTCTTAAAATACGTCTTATATAGTAGAATTACTAAAAATAAAAGACATGATTATCATGTATTTACCTGGAAAACATGTCGGTAGAGTGCTGCGAAGCGTTCCTTGACGCGTTGCCTCTCGGCGATGAGAGAGCTGTGGTCCCTCTGAGTGCGTATCTTCCGGTCGCGCACTGTGCGGACCTCGTCGGCTAACGACGTGATCTGGTCCAGTTTACGTTTGCGGCAGTTCTGGGCCGCCACCTGAGGAGGGAACATGGAAATTAGGTTATGATAGTATTTTTTCATTTTTTTTATGTTCTTCTTTGACATAATCTACTCATTATGTGATATTCATCATCATAAGCAGCCTATAATGCTCTCACAGCCGGGACACCGGCCGCCTCTCGATGAAAAGTAGTGGGCCATAATCCACCACGCGGGCCCAGTGCGGGTTGGTAGATGTCACATGTCTTCGAATTTTTGGTTCTAGGACATGCCGGTTTCCTCACCAAGTTTTCCGTAACTGTTTTCAGAGTAGTTGTGATGAAATTATTTACACAAAGTAAAGCGACTGCTTGGGTTCGAACTCACGACCTACTTACTCGTAAGTCGAGGTCGATACTGAGCCACCACTACTCTCTACTCATTATTTGATATTATATACCTACAATTATGATTTGAATTCTTTATTTTTGGTTTAAATTTGTTATTTTAATTAATGTATGAAATACTATAATTTATGTAGGTTCTTTTATATTTTGTGAATGTGAGAACGTTGTAGGCTTTGTAGACTGTAGACAATTTTTTATTTTATTCAGTACCTGGTACTTGTCGACAGGCCTGCACTGTCCTCCCATACCTATTAACACTGTAAGTAATTTGAAAAGTTTGTAAGAGCCAATTATTTTTAGAACAGTAACCGTGGTGTTTCTTGCCAGAGACTCTTCTCTACAAAGCTTGATAAGCCTAACTTGGCTTTTTAAAAGAGTAAAAATATAAAAATGGAAGGTGCGATATATAAATCCAATATAATATTTTTTTACTATTTGAGACATTGCCGGAATTACATTGACAAATAATCTTTATCTTCAGCTGTGTACAAATTACATCGCACAAAGACCTGATTAATATCTCCATGCAACTTTACACCTTACCACCCTAGCAATAAGGTACATAATCAAAACAAACATACCTTATTCTTCCCACGCCTCCGGATATCCCGGATAAGCGAGAGTTGCGCCTCACTCAGGTCGTGTTTAGAGAGTCGCTCGTTGAACTCGTCCATGGGCAGGTTGATGATGTCCTGCACCTCCAGGGGGATGCCTGCGGCCACTTGTACAGGTTAATGTGTGCGGCAACTGTGGCGCAACATTTGCGACATAGTTGGGAAACAATTGCGGATAAAAAATTAGCTAGAGTTTTTTAGTGGCGCAACTATTGACCAATAGTCGGGCAACTGTTGCGCTATAAGAAGATTCATGTTGTATACATGGTCGCGAGATTTTAATGTATTAAAAATATGTGTCTTATTTGTATACGGAACATAATTACGTATAAGACACTTATGTGACTCTAAAGTTGGGCAACTATCGGGCAGCAGTTGCACACAGAGCGTTTCATGCTCTATATATTATCGGCAGATTTTTTTTTAGGTATCCGAACTAGAGTCGTTTGTTGCGCCACAAATAGTATGATTCAGGCTCAATTACAATGTCTCTAATGGGTTAAATCTGCATTGGATAGCAAAAGTGGGGTAATAGTCGGGCAGCAGTTGCGCATGAAAATGTGTCTTATGTAGGACATAATTTACGAATATAACACTTTTGTAGCGAAATTGTCGAGCAACTATCAAGGAACAGTTGCGCTACAATGAGTATCTAATCTCTAATCTCTTATTCGGGATACTTTGTAGCGCAACTGTGGGTCGATTATTGCGCCCCAAATAATCTGATATGGCTCAATTATCTAATAAGTTCAACTCGTACATAGGCAATGATCCCCTGCACTTATAACGTTCCCACTACTATTGATCCCACTGTTGGGATTCAGACCTCCTCTCTTTGAAAAGCTGTAATCTAACACGCGAGCCCAGTGCGGGTTGCTAGATGTCACATGTTTTCACATTTTTGGTTCTAGGACATACCGGTTTCTTCACATTTTTTTTCTTCACCGTCTTTCACAGTGGAAATTTGGACATAGACTTAAAAACAGACTTATAAACAACTAGTTTTCGTCCTTACCTAATGCCTTTGCCCTCTTCTCGTCCCGCGATAGGTGTTGCCCGCTGCTAGTTGCAGACGAGCCACCGTCTGACATACTGCCATCTGTTAGTCGTCGGACTGTAGAGGAAATAAATTTTCAATTTACATAACAATATAATATGCTTAGATGGTTTGGTCATGTTGAGAGGATGAATAAACGGCTGCTAAAAAAGGTATTTACAAGAAAGATGTAACTGGACACGCCGGAAGGGGACGCCCTAGGAGAACATATAGTGACTTTATTGGTTATGTTCTTCAGAAGGGTCAGGTGCATAGTATTCGCAACTGGCGTGTGTGTATGACCAGATTAGCTTCTGCTCGCGACTTCATCTGCGTTAAATTTCTTGTTCCCCCGACCCTTCCCGTCGCGTCGAATCGCGTACCCGTGCGATTTTCCCCGTTTTCGCAACATTTTTCATTACTGCTCCGCTCTTCTTTGTTGTAGCGTGATGTTATATAGCCTATAGCCTTCCTCGATAAATAGGCTACCCAACACAAACATATTTTTTCACTTCGGAACAGTAGTTTCTGAGATTAGCGCGTTCAATCAAACAAACAAACTCTTCAGCTTTATAATATTAGTATAGATATATGAACCTAAACGAAGCAAAAAGAAAATATAAGAAATGATGTTGGTTTCCTTACCTCTCTTGTCCCTGACGGCGGCGGGTCTCTGGTCGTTGGGAGCGACGGGCGCGCTGTACGTGTGGTTGTGTCGGACGCGCTCTGGCGTCGCGTACGCGAAGCGGGGAGGCGCGGGGCTTGGGATATTGCTCTAGTGGATACGACAATACGAATTTAGCCAAATTTATAAAAGGGGGGTTCATGACTATACACCATGACATTTTTAACGTCTTACAACGGTAGCCCACTTCATGTATCCACAATTCCACATCCATAAAAAAATGAACATTTGAATAACTAAAAAATAAAAATATTATTGATTATGATGACGTAGCTTGTTAGATACTTTGTCTCATGGAAAATGGAGATGGAATGATCTAGTCGACTCGTGCGCTGGGTAGTTATGTTCTCTACCGTATGATACGTAAACATTTTTAACAGGGTGTTTCATAATTCTAATGCGTTATTTATTTTTCTTAGTACCTATTATCTTAATCAATGGTAACAATTTTTTAATCACGCCTAGAGGTATATTATGTCGGATACATTGAGTGGACAACCTTTGTAAGACCAGTAAAATGTCATGGTGTATAATATCAGCCAAAAGGGCCAATCTTCAACGTTAAACAACGCTTGCCAAAGACAGTGCTTGGAAAGGTAGCGTTTCATTTCATTCCAAGTCTCTAAAAGTCTTTTTATGCTGTTGGTACTGGTTGTCATTCGAGGATCTTTGAAGGTCGGATTGTCAGAAGCCCGAAAGTCTGTCCACCTGTCTTTTCAAGGGGTATCATGTTGTGTGTCTGTGTGTAGAAGGTAAGATAGACGGTCGGTAGACGGCGAGATAGTCGCTCCATGTAGCTGCATTCAGTTGGACTATAGTCTGTGCCAGATGTGAAAAAAATAAAAGTCGTTGACACGCGCCTTCCAATGTATTCAAATATTTCAAAACGATACGAAAAAAATGTAAAGAAAGTGTCGCTAGCAGTGGCGAAGGCACCATATAACACGATTCCTACCGGCTTGCCTTCGGGGATTCGCATTGGATATTTATCACTATTAAAAATACAATAGTATGTAAATAGTGGCTACTATTGTCAATAAATATAGTTACACTACGGGTATTTAATTCACCATAACATTCAAACAACAAAAAAGGTTATTTATACCTTAGTATTACAACAAAAGAGAAATGTTCTAAATTAACCCGGCGCCAAAACGTCATAATCGGGAACAAAAAATTCATACAACAGCGATCCCGTAATGATGTCACTTTAGGTCACGTGGCACCGCTTGATATGTACGAGAGCAAGCCGCTGTACAACGGGTTATGACAGAGACAGGTATAGAAAAATGCGTCAGCGAGAACGAGATAGAGGAATATTGCATATTTTATTCGTTTTCATCTGTTCAATTTAATTGTATTTAATTCATTACATTCCTATATTAATTTTAGAATGATAGTAAGTATTCTTTATTGATGAGTCAGTAAGTTAAGGCTGACTTCGCTTCGGCTTCTCTTTTAGAAAAATTCACGCCTCGCCGCTGGTCGCTAGCACGGTCAAAACGGTAATTTGAGTACATTGGTAGACAGGTGTCAACGACTTTTATTTTTTTCACAACTGGTGAAAAAAATCAAAGCCGATCTATAGAAGCCGATTCCAACATAGTTGGGAAAAAGCTAGGTAGATGATAGTCCTAAAACTTAGAAAAGATCTCCATTGCCTTTCAAAAAAGCATTTAATTCTGGACAAAAAAGCACGTTAAAACGTTTATCTAGAATTTATTATCCCGTTAAATCCGACTCCGCTGGGCATTGTTCGGGAAGCTATACAATATCTTCTCGTCCCACATACCGCAGTGTCTCAAGACGAAAGTCTTTGACCAGTGTGTATTGCCAGTGATGATATATGGTACTAAGACGTGGTCGCTCACAATGGGCCTTATAAGAAGGCTAAAAGTCACCCAAAGGGCAATGGAGAGGGCCATGATTGGAATTTCCCTACGCGATCGAGTCAGAAATAAAGAGATCATAACGGACATAGCCCGAAGAATTGCCAAACTTAAGTGGCAGTGTGCAGGGCACATTGCTCGCAAAACAGATGGCCGATGGGGCCGAAAGGTTCTGGAGTGGCGACCGCGTACTGGAAGACGTAGAGTTGGAAGGCCTCCAACAAGGTGGACCGATGACCTTGTGAAGGTCATAAGAGTCCGCTGGATGCGAGAAGCACGGAAGATGTCCAGCAGTTCCGTGTGGACGTAAAGAATACATGAATGCACTATCTCCTTTCTTCCGGTGTCGTAAGAGGCGACTAAGGGACTTACTAGAGAATGGGCAGCAGCGTTCTCTATGCATTTTACTACTATACTACGATCGCCAATCCGTCTACCAAGCGCTAGATTATGAGAAACCCTCCTCTTTTGGGAGGAGGCTTATGTCTAGCAGTTTTTTTTTTCAAATCAAATCATTTATTCGTAAATATAGGTGATAATTATACACGAGATCTTAAAGATTAGGTAGTGCGCTATGTTTTGCCAATTGACATACAAATTATTAAAATAAAAAAAAATATTATACTATTAAATTAAAATTGGCAAAACATAGCGCACTACCTAAGTAGTGCGCTATGTTTTGCCAATTGACATACAAATTATTAAAATAAAAAAAAATATTATACTATTAAATTAAAATATAAATTCGTCATAATATGAATACGCAAGCAAGTAACATTTCAATATTCATAATCAATTTCATTTCATGCTAATATTTATAGTTAATTCAGAAGATTAATTTAAAAATGAAATAAGTAAAAAAAAAATATTAAAAATGTCAAGTATAAGTAAAAATGTCAATATTATAAAGTTACAGAGATTCGTCATTAAGAAATTCACCTAGAGTATAATAACATTTTTCAAGAAGTAACCCATTAAGCGTTAGCCAGTGAACGTCTTATGGCTGATATGATGCCCAGCAGTGGGCGTTTTTCAGCTGAAATACAGTATTTTGAGTCTTACCTGTAATAAAGCATGGCTGGAATGCGCCGTGTTGAGGTCTAGTGCGGGCCCGTGGATGTTGGTGACGTGTGGGGGGGGCAGCTGGGGCCGGGGGGCGAAGTCTACTGGAGAAGAAGAATAATATTATGACAGGAAAATGTACTGTTGCATCTGTTAAGGTATAAAATAAAAACGTACCTAATTGTTTTTACGAAAACAAAAACGTAATTGTTTTTACGAAAACAAAACGTAATTGTTTTTACGAAAACAAAACGTAATTGTTTTTACGAAAAAAAAAGTTTTTTTTTAATATGTAGGATCAAATTAAATAAGCTGGCAATATTTCACCTAGGGGTATTGATATTTAAAAGTAATGAAATAAAAATAAAAAAAAATCATCATTACAATTTGTTGAAATCTTTAAATGACACTGACATTTACATTAAGGCAATCAAACGACTATTATGTTTTGGGTTTTTTGGAAATTCGTAAAAAATATCTATGTTGCTCGAAAATTTATAAAAACAGCTGATAAATGCCAGTAGCGTTGATCTTCTCCCTTCGCAACTGAAGGGCAAAGAAGGGTCGAAGGGTGTTTTCATCAATATGTTTTTTTTTTTCTATAGTTTTGGATATCGTTAATCAATACGCAGGTAAAGAATTGCCAACTAATAGAAATTGGCTCTGTATACAGCTTCGAATATTAATAAGAGATTGCCTAACATGAGTAAGAGAGATGATACGAAACAAAAAAAACAAAATTCTCGAAATTAGAACTTATTAAAAGTTATACATGCACATTATATTATGTTCCGTGCCGGACGTAAAGAATAGCACCACCCTATTTCTTCCCATGGGTGTCGTAAGAGGCGTTTAAGGGACTTTACTAGAGACTGGGCAGCAGCGTTCTCTACGCATTTTACCATCATACTGCGATCGCCAACCCGTCTGTCAAGCATGGCGATTATGGCAAAGCCCCCCAAAGGAGAAGCCTATGTCCAGCAGTGGACGTGGTTTGGCTGAAATGAATGTTGATAATATTATGTGAAAGATATTTACCGTTGTGCATATGCATGCTATCATGATGGTAGGTGTGTTCCGGGCATTCGTACTTGACGACTCCTGGTCTACCGACCGGGTCTAAAGTAGGGGCCGGTTGCTCCTGTAAATACAATCCATACTAATATTATAAATGGGAAAGTGTGTGTGTCTGTTTGTCCGTCTTTCACGGCGAAACAGAGCGACATAGGCTACTTTGTTTTTTCTAAGTGGTTGGGGTGAACTTAGAAAAGCCGTGCTTTTCCCATGGACAAATTGTATGTAGCATGTTCGCGTGTGTCCAATGCCCAGAATCTTTACATTCTATCCCCAAATGGAAAGACATATAATATCGTCTACAGTAGCGTATTAAAATAACATTCTGTTCCGAGTTCTCTTCTGTATTCTAAATCAGGAAAGGGGAACCGTGTTACCCCGAATTTAACGCGAGCGAGGGCGGGCAAAAGCTAGTATATATATAAATTTACGACATCTTCCCATGGGGGTAGACAGAAACTAAAGAACGCCACCAACTTCAATCCTTACTACTCCTTTCGCCTCGTTTACGTTCATATATCTGGTAATACACGTGCGACAAATTTGATTTCTATTAAGGCAAATTAATAATATCTTAGGACAACCAACACACCGTTATCTGACCCCAAACTAGGCAGAGCCTGTACTATGGTAACCAGACAACTGATAAACATCCACACTAATATTATAAATGCAAAAGTAACTCTGTCTGTCTGTCTGTCTCGCGTTCCTGCTAAAACTATTGACCCGATTTAAATGAAATTTGGTACAGACATAGTTTAGAGCCTGAGAAATGACATATGCTAATTTTGTATCCCGGTAGTATGCTCCCGCGTGATAATTTCCGACCTCCACGCGGGTGAAGCCACCTGGCAAAAGCTAGTACTTATATATTTCTAAATACATACATATTATAGATAAATTACACCCAGACACAGAACAAATGATTGTGCTCATCACACAAAGATTTGTCCTGGGTGGGAATCGAACCCGCGACCTCAGTCTTAGCAGTCAGGTCACTAACCACTAGACAAACAGGCCAGTCTTGTCCAAATTGGGGGAGCCATCAGTATACCCAACGAAAATGGGTAACAAGCTAGATATAAAACTCAAAATATTCACCTGAAAGCATCGTTTTCCAAACATATGGTGTTTCTTCTGCGCCTGGTGAGGAGCGGCACGTTCTCGACCAAATGAATTGTCGTACGGCCGGAATTTTGAGCTGTATGACGAGCATAATAAATGTTATTATTGTGTATTTAATCTCACTGATAGTGGCTAGACTGCTGTGTCATCGACAAGGCTAAATGTACCTTATTTTTGACGTCAAAATATCAAATTCGACAGTCATTTTATAGTATCATTGTATGCAATCTGCCAGGGTCGCGAGATTTGTTCGAAAGTGTTACCGTGGCCCTTGCACATGCAATTGAAGGAAAACCCACCCGATTTTATTCAGTAAAAGTCTAACACGCCCTTCCGCTCCACCCTGAGCGGGAGCTGTCATTTGATGATTTCCCACCCGCAAAAAAAAAAAATAAGAATTTGCGACTGAGTGTTTTACATATTTATGTGTTTTTACATATTTTTTTCGACGTCACGTTTATTTAAACGTGACGTCGAAAAAAATATACGCCAATTGATTCTCTGATAGGATCTCGTTAAAACCCTAGATAGGACATCAATAAGAACTCGGGGTACAGCCTTGTATGATAAAATTTAAAGGTACAGTCGGTGCCCTGCATTATCTGACCCCTCTTCCTCATTTCTTCTGTGTAAGAGGGGTCAGGTAATGCAGGGCACCGATGTACTAAAGCATCCCATACCTGTGGAACTCCTGAGCAGAGTCACTGCCGTCGCACCACTCTCCATCAGATAGCGAGGGTACGCGTTCAGATCCCATGGACGAGACTGCACTGTCAGATGCCGAGTCCCGCTCTGTAACAAGAATAAAAAGTTAAAAACATTTGAAAAGTTTGACAGTTGACGTTTATTGAACGCCATTTTGAATTTTCCACTGACGTCTTGACATATTTGACGGTAATTGAACGCCATTTTGAATTTCTCTGTGACGTTATGATATATTTGACGTTTATCGCCCGCCATTTTCAATTTTACTGTGACGTTTTGATATATTTGACGTTTATTGAACGCCATTTTGAATTTTCCAGTGACGTCTTGATACAATAAAACAAAGCCTATCTAGAGGATTCATAAACAGCCTATAATGTTCCCACTGCTGGGACACAAGCCTCCTCTCGGTGGGAGGGAGCGGGCCGTTATCTACAGGATTGGGAGGATTTCCCACCTCAAAAGAAGGGTGTCTACCCGGGATCCCTACACGGGACGGGTGGCCGTCGAGGGCGCCCGTTTAGCGCAGTTTCTGCTCTTACACTTTACGCGGCCCCTACCAGATTGTATATATGTACAGATTCTTGCTGTTTCATTCTCTTAAAGATGAAATTGTAATTGATAAAGCTACTTAGCACAAATAAATGTCGCGTTATCTAAATCATATCGAAATGATAAGACATTTTTTTCATAAGTCATTCATGTTCTGAAATATCTGTCTTCCCTTTAGTAAATCAAGCGTGCTCATGTGTCTTTGCAGTTCTAGGGCGTGACTCTTACGTAATTGTAATAAGGAACAGATTGCAATAATTGACAGGCATTTGTGAAACGTAATAAGTATTTCGATACGAATTACAGGGGAGCGTTAACTATCCGAACGTCGATCAACCGAACGACGGGTTATCCGAATTACTACGTCCGCCCGACTCGCGCGTGCGATCCTCCTCCCGCGCTACAATACACGCTAAATTGTCTCGAACTGTTAGTTATATAGAAAAAAGTAAATGCCGTGGTAACAAAATTAGCATGTCATCGACGTGTGGCAGTCTTCCGTTTTCCGAGTAGTCATCTGATAGCTTCAAAAAATTACGAAGCAATATTTTTTTGAAGATTAGAAGGGTTTGGTTTTCGTCGTTGTGGCTGCCCGTGACAACACGTGTGAACCTGACTTAGGAAGGTTCGTACCCAGGTAGACATACATCATACATCTACAGTCGGACTTCACACACTGATGGGTATAGCCATCTCTTTTCTTGTGCCAATTGCCACGCTCCTGTGCCAGCCTCATCCAGGTTTTACCCGCTTTAATCTCGTCGCCAGACACGACAACTCGTCTTCCAGTTCTTGAACGTACGTTTGGATTGTTTTTTCTTTTGGGTAAGACATCTAGCAGTTTAACCTAGAATACTGTCGGCTGCTTAACCAGACGTGCCTGTGGCTCTCAGTAAATTAATGCCTCCAGCCTTGACCTGGTTGGCAATGGTTTTAAGTTTGTGTGCCGGTGTGGGGTATGGAACCCGACTTGGAGCGTCCCTGGAAGAGCATGAAGGAACGGGCTGGAACTTTTAATTGATGTCGGGACGTTGTATATATTTTAGTTGCGCGGTAAACTTTGTTTGCGCGATGCAAGACTTCGCGTGTTCGCACGGGATGGTGTAGATGTCTCTACAAAATTAACCAACACCAGCACTGGGCCCGCGTTACGGCCAGTCAGAGAAGGCCGGTGTCTCAGCAGTGGGAACATGATGCTTATGCCAACGTACCTGTGATCATCATATGAGAATGGTTGTGGTGTGGGGCATGGTGTGCGCTGGCACCATCCAGCATTCGCATTGTGTACATGCCTGGAACAAGCAACGGAAAAGGTTAAAAAAAGCGTCGAAAAACAAAAAAAAAGGAATTTGCAAAAATAATATACAAGATGGCTGACATCGATATATCAACTGAAATCATGAATACAGCACCAAGGCATCAAAAAAATTATTTGCTGTTTTGCTGATAAGTTCCACGCCGAAAACATACGGCAGAGCCGGTTCTTTTTTTTCTAAACGACTGAAAATTTTAATTATTTTTTCAGAATTATATACTTAATCCATTATGAACAGGTTATGCGTGGATGTACCACGCTGTATAATTATAATACATACAACATATATATACGTTGAACAAAATCAAAAGTCATTTATGCAAACTAGGCTGAGAGTCAGCACTTTTTGAACGTCAAAATTACATAAGACAGTCCCCCGGCAAGCTCGTCCTTCACCACTTGCTAGTGCTTTAGCTGGGAAGAAGAAGTGGCGCAACAAACTGTCCAGCAGCACAGCTCTCTGTTCAGTTATACACAGAAATGGAACACTCTTGCCTAGGACTGGGACAATTTACAATGAAAAAAAAAAACTGTTCCAAATTTTATAATTTGGAACAGTTTTTTTTTTCAAATTTAAATACAGCGGTTGGGTAACTTATTTTACCCAACCGCTGTATTTAAATTTCAAAGCTATCCGAAGTTCTAATTCATGTTATTTCCATAAACTCAAATATCAACTTTATTGTGCTGAAAATAACGTCGGTTTTAGAATGACTAACGCAAAAGTTAAAAAAAACAGAAGTTATATCGGATTCAGCTGAATATACACAGACATGGAGGAACTGCCTATCTGACCAACACAATCCAGTTATTAGATAATATAATAATAATATCTTAGGAAAACCAACAAAACGTTATCTGATCCCAAACTAGGCAGAGTCTGTACTATGGCAACCAGACAACTGATAAACATACTTATATACTTCTAAATACATACATACTATAGATAAATTACACCCAGACACAGAACAAATGATTATGCTCATCACACAAAGATTTGTCCTTGGTGGGAATCGAAATCACGACCTCAGTCTTAGCAGTCAGGGTCACTAACCATTAGACTAACAGGCCAGTCAAAATAAATATGGTACCTCTTGGAGATTTTCAGGCGTCTGTCTACGCGTATCGACTGTCCAAAGATATGTATGATAGCCGGGTCCAACGGCTTACCGAGCCAAAACTTTGTGAAATAGTATTTAGATTTTTTTTACCTTGATCGTGTGTCAAGATATACGAACGATAGTAGTATCAAGTTATGAATGAATGAAATAAATGATTCACTTCACATTACTCATTCAAAGACTGACATAAACAGTAATATCGCGAATATAGATAACTTATATCTTTTCGTGATTACGAAAAACCTTTTCTTAACAATTAGAAGACTTCGGTGAGCCGCGTGGATGTTAAGAATAGCACCGTTTCTTCCCGTGGCTGTCATAAGAGGCGACTAAGGGATTTACTAGAGAATGGGCAGCAGCGTTCTCTATGCATTTTACCACCATACTGCGATCGCCAACCCACCTGCCAACCGTGGCGATTACGGCAAACCCTCCCAAAAAGTTACGCTTTTTGCTACAGAGACTAACTTTAAGTCCATTCTACATGGTGTGTCAAGGATCCAAGTACATGATTCCCAGCAGCACTGCGTTGAAAATTTTCGTCGATAACAAAAAACGGTATTGCGTTTTTGTAGGAGACAGCTGATCTCAAAAAGTTTTATAGGATTGGCGCCAAAAATATTTAATAAACCACCAAAACCTACAGAAAACATACTACACCATAAATGAATATAAATATACGGCATATAACTAAGGAGGGGGGGGGGGGGGGGTGTTGCCAATAATTCCAAAGCGTAACTTGCCCAAATTATCACCTCATTTTGCGTAGACTATGACAAGTTAGGTTCAAACGCGTCTGTACCGAACCGATTGCATAATAATTTCGTCGACTCATACTGAATTGCGTAAATTAAACCGGATTAACTTTTGTTTTATAGAGATATGAGAATCCTTCCTGAAGGCTTAGTCCATTAATTTCTTGGCACACGATTGGCTAATGTCATTTCGATCAACCAATCAGAACACAGCTTAAAAAACGTCAGATTTGACAGAAGAAAAATTTTGATTATGGTGGATTTAGTCCTGCGAAATTAAAATTTTCGTATGTCATTTTTTTGCAATTCAGGTTGTATATTGATGAAAACTAGAAATTTTCCATAACTTGGCGTTTCCTTATTAAACTATTTTGCATAGAGACATTGATAGCACTGATTTGAGATAAAAAGATTAGACATTTATCAATTGAAATGTAGTGAAGTTTTGAATATGAATGTAAATTTATCAGAGTAGGGGAACACCAAAGAAACGATGGATGGACTGTGTGAATTATGATATGAAAGGGGGTGACTACCGAGATGACGACTAATAGAGAAGTGTGGAAGAAAAAGAGATTGCGATAACAACAGGTAAATTAGGATAAGTGCAGAAAGATGACACAAATATAAAATGCACTGAATGTGAACCGTAGAGCAAAAAGCTCAGCGACCACGTAATGAGAAAAATAGAACTGTATTGTGCTATTATTACACCAGAATTGCTCAAAAGGACCATACAATAAAACAGTCAGTCTATAAAGTTCCCACTGCTGGGACAAAGGTCTCCTCTCTTCAAGAGGGAATGGGATGTAATCCACCACACGGGCCCTGACTAATGCGAGTTAGTAGATGTCACATGTCTTCGAATTTTTGGTTCTAAGACATGCCGGTTTCCTCACGTTTTCCTTCACCGTTTTGAGAGCAGTGGTGATGAAACTATTTACACAAAGTTAACCGCCTGATTCGGTTCGAACTCACAATGCAAGTCGGGGCCTATACCACTAGGCGACCAATGCTCCACACATTATGAAATTTCGAAAAAAACACTTCGATACTTGAGAACAAAGAATGAGCTTTAAAAAAAGAAGACAATTCGAAAATTTACTTATTCTGACATTTAAGTTACGCACCTACCCTTAAATCCTTAAAAATGTCCACCATTTTGAAAAAGAACACCAACTTAAAAAAGGAACGTTATTTAAACGTCACCGGTATAACTACTGATGGCGAGACGCGACACATTTATGAATGTAAACTAAAATATATAACAAAAATATTTAAAAATATTCTCAACTCACGCTGATTCGCCAAAAAAGACGATATCGGAAAGACCTGAGTTATGGAGTAGCACAATCTTATCAGAAAACGCTTATCTTGTATCTAAGGTTATGTAAAAAAAAATGTCAACCTATGATGATTTTTCATTTTTTATATTTTTATTTACATAATCGCGTGGTTTTGGATAATTAATGTGATTGACGATTTACCCTATGTTGAAGTTTAACTATTGATGTAAAATAAATTAGAAAAAATATATGAAATAAACAATATAACATACGTTTTGTTTCCCACTTTTTTTGCACTTTTCTTTTTGAATCACTTTTTATTCCATAATCAAAAATAAAATATAAACAGGATCTGCACGCGTAGCATGACCACCACAGAAACGAGTTTTGTCGACGACGGAAGAATAGACAAAATGGCACGGCGATGTTAAAACTGAAGAGGGGAAATATAAATTCTTCAGTCGACAAAATTCTACGATGTCGAACATGGCGACAAATTTTTCTCTACTTTTGAGTTGGAGTTTCAGTTGGGGGTACATTTTTTACAGGATTATATTATTTATAATCATCAATACATTACTCTAAAAACGTTTAATCCCACTGTATGACTATTCAATGAAAAAGTCCTTAGCGGATCCACCTTAATTATATTAGTTACCACTCTCTTGCTATGGAAAGAATAACTGTCTTTGTCTTCATACAAACCGGAGTCTACGGGTCGCCCATGCTCGAGCCGTAGAGATGACGAATTGAATAGAAAGAACTTTGTCTATTCTTGGTAGAATAGGGACAGAATTGGTCATGCTACGCCTGCAGTAATTGCAAATATCCAAAGGGGGAAACAGCTGCCGAAAACAGTGAAAACTTTGAAAAAAAAAACAATACATCACATTAACGTGTATGAGACGCGTCCCTACTAAAAAAATACAAACACATTTAAATAAGTTTTCACATCAAAAAACTAATAACAATCGGAAAACTCCGCGTTTCAAAGTTTAACCGTAACATCCTATCTGTAAACTAAAAATCTATGCCCGTCACGGTGACGTGTCATTTCTGTTATCTATGGTAAATTACATTTTATTTATTTTGTGTTTTATTATCTGTGCAGATGACGTTGAACCTACGTGTGACCTTACAGTTACTGTTGACATAGAGACAGTGTTTATGACACGTTCCATTTAAACGTTTAGACTAAAAAAAATCTCTCTTCATTTTTTTTAATTTGGTTTTTATTAATAGTTTAGTGGTGGCCCAGTGGTAACTCAAATTCAAATTCAAATTCAAATAATTTATTTCAGACATGCGTCCATAGTGTTAGTATACAAGATAACTTAAATACTATTGTTAGTAAACATGAAAATGAATTAAGTTAGTATACAAAATAACTTAAAGACTAAGTGTTAGTAATAATAAAAATTAATTAAAAACGCTAATTGGTGTGGATTCTCACCCAGTGGCGCAGCAGAGGGGAGTCCCACCGATCTGAAAACACGCTCAGGAGACTGTTGGTGGCGGTGCGCAGCCGGCCATTCATGGAGGCGGTCCTCTTGCGTATTATGGCGTAAAAGTCATCAGTATGCGCCTCCGCAAACATACCGGACGCACTACATCGCCACGCCCGCCCCAACAGTATCCTGAACGCATTATTATATTGGACACGCAGATCACTGTATGTCCTCTGCGTAAAACTGGTCCAAAGACTGCACGTGTAAAAAGACTGGCAAAAGGCTTTAAAAAGAGTTATTTTTACTTCGTCAGTACAACGTGCAAATCTTCGAACCAGCATATTACATCGAACAGCCAGCGACCTGCGTTCCCTCTCTATATCAGTATTATCCTTGAGATCATCAGTGACCCAATGACCCAAGTACTTGAATTTCTTAACCCAAGCTAAAGGAGTACCACAAAGCGAGACACCGGGGACATCAGAATAATTTATGGCACTCGCTTTAAACACAATAAGTTCGCTCTTCTTGACATTGTACTTGAGCCCATGGGCCACTGCATAGGACTCACAAATCGCCACAAGTGTCCTTAAAGCGCCGATCGATGGGCTCAGAAGGGCCATGTCATCGGCATAGCTAATATTATTCATACAAATACTATCTATATGACATCCAACTCTGGCGCTGCTGAGCTCACCGATCAGCCGGTTTATGTACAAGTTGAAGAGGCGGGGCGAGCTCAACCCCCCCTGCCTCACCCCACACTCCAGCCGGTACACATCCGAATGAGCCTCCGCCCACCTAACACTATTCCTCTGGTTATTGTACCAGTAACGAAACAAGGATGTTATTTCATTCGGTAACGTTGTATCGCTCTGCAATTTCTCCCACAGTACATCATAAGACACTAGGTCAAATGCCCTTGACAGGTCCAAAAAACAAGCAAAAACAGGTGTTTTTCGGGAGGTATAGTATTGGACAGTTTGCTTAAGGCACAGAATGGCACTCTCCGTAGATAGACGGCCGCGACTTACGAATAGTAGGTCGTGAGTTCGAACCCAAGCAGGCGCTTTACTTTGTGTAAATTATTTCCACTACTCTCAAAACGGTGAAGGAAAACATCGTGAGGAAACCGGGATGTCTTCTTTTTTTTGGATGAGAAATCATCAAATGGCGTCTCCCGCTCTTGGGTGGAGCGGAAGGGCGTGTCAGAATTTTACTGACTAAAAACCCACCCACGTTCCTTCAGTTGCCCATGTGCCAGGGTAACGGTGTCTCTTTCGAACAATCTCGCGACCCTGGCAGCCGGCATGTCTTAGGAGCAAAATTTCGAAGACGTGTGACATCTACCAATCCGGACTGGGCCCACGTGGTGGATTATGGCCCACTCCCTCTCACCGAGAGGAGGCCTGTGTCTCAGCAGGAACATTATAGGCTGCTGATGGAGAAGTAAAACTTAAAAAAAAAGATATTTAATAAGAAATTGTAGGTAATATACTGAACAAAGAATCGTCGTGTCGAAACAGCTGAACTAATTTTGAGTAAAAATGCCTAACTTTGTAATAAAATAAACCGCACCCTGTTCACCTGTTTAAGAGCTACGGTGCCACTGACAGACACATAGCTGCCAAACTTATAACACACCTCTTTTTGCGTTGGGGGTTAAAAATAAACTAGCCGTCCGAACTACTATTCGCGTTGCTGAATTTTGGGCCACACTTATTTAGAAATAATAATATCTCAGGACACCCAACACAGCGTTATCTGATCCCAAACTAGGAAAAGCCTGTACTATGGTAACCAGACAACTGATAAACATACTTATATATTTCTAAATACATACATATTATAGATAAATTACACCCAGACACAGAACAAATGATTGTGCTCATCACACAAAGATTTGTCCTGGGTGTGAATCTAACCCACGACCTCAGTCTTAGCAGTCAGGGTCACTTACCACTAGACTAACAGGTCAGTCGAAATGCTTGTGACTAAGTTATAACAGCCGCACGTTTCGATCGTTCAGGTTAAGCTACGCTTGCCGCGGTTGGTTCGTGGATGGGTGACCATCTCTACATACCAAGACCCCTCCGTGCGGAAAGCACGTTAAGCCGTTGGGCCCGGCTGTCTTTCGTAGATCTTAGACAGTCGTTACGGGTCGTCAGAAGCCCGAAAGTCTGACAACCAGTCTTACCAAGGGGTATCGTATTACCCAGTAACTGGGTTGTGGAGGTCAGATGGGCAGTCGCTCCATGTAAAATACTGGTACTCAGCTGCGTCCGGTTACACTGGAAGCCGAACCCAAGATAGTTGAGAAAAGGCAGGCAGGTGATAACTTATTTAGAAATGCATATAAATTGTTTTGTGTAATTTTTTTGCCGTAGACTCGCTATGAAGAAAACCCGAGGTGTATTTGAGTAACTTGCTATCAATATTAATCGGTGTAATTTTCATAGTTACTCATTCATTGCGTTATTTACGTTGCTGAGCCGACAATTTATGCTAACAAATGCCGCAATGGTTTAGAAATAATCTTCAATACAATTCAGATTCTGAATGATAGTGCGTTTCATAATTAGGGTGCAGGTATATTTTCCATGGAGACATTCTTAATCTGGCCTATTTCTTGGATATCGGCAGCTTATTTTTTTGCTTACAATCGTTACTTAACAAAAATTCTACTACCGTCTTATTTGCTGTGTAATTGCCACACCCTAACTGATAATTTCGAAATTAATTTTCAAAAAGTGTTCCGACATTAAAAAAATATTTTTTTTAAATCGGTCCACAGTTGGAGGAGAAATAAGTGAACATACATAAAATAAAATAAAAATATATACAGCGGAACATAGAACCTCCTCCTTTTTAGGAGTCGGTTAAAAATTGACAACCTATACCCGAACTAAGCACTGCCAGGGTCGCAAGATTTGTTCGAAAGAGTTACCGTGGCCTTGGCATATGGGCAACTGAAGGAATACGGGTGGGTTTTAGTCAGTAAAAGTCTGACATGCCTTCCGCTCCGCCCGGAGCGGGAGAAGTCATTTGATGATTTCTCATCAAAAAAAATAAACCGAAAGATTTTGTATTTCGAACTATAAAGTTCTAGTACTAAGAACACGAGAGTACTAAGCACTTTGGTAAAGTTGACTTTAAAGAACACAAGAGCACTTTAGTAAAGTTGGCACAATTCGACTTTACTAAAGTTACTTAGTTCAAAATTGACAACCCCTTCCAGCGGCTATTGCCGTTATACCGAGGCTGAAATACGATCAACATTTTTCTTGCCAATTGATCCCTTCTAACGCGAGTCTACGGTAACGGCAGCTGAAGTATGCATAAAAATTTTCTTGGCAGTTGAAAGCCGAACTAAGTTGTTATTTTTTTTTTAAAGAACTATTTTTTAATTTTGTTTGGTTCTTTTTTCAAAAAGAGCTTCTCAAAAGAAAACCTTATTTTGTAAAGAATAGAATAGAATATATTTATTGTAATACTACGTATTGAATATATTTATTGTAATAAAACGGTTTGAGTTAGATGATAAAAAAATGAAGCCTAGACAAAACTGCCCGTCACGGTATGTTTAGATATTCTAAATCTAAAAGGCCGAGCCCCCAAATCTTAGATAACTAATTTGAAGGATAGGTAGTGTACTTAGTAACTTATCATTGCGTCTCTTGCAGAAGAGGGGGATATGCAGAGGTGTGAGGCACACCCAAAAGTTTTTATTGACTTGTAATATAGAAATCATAGCTTTTTCCGCGACTTCGTCCGCGAAAATGTAACTCTGTCTGTCTGTTACTCTTTCACGACTAAACCACTGAACCGATTTTGATGAAATCTGGTACGGGGTAAGTTTACCCCAAGAAACGAAATATGCTACTTTTATTCTGCGACTTCGTCTGCGTCCGCAATAACCGACATTTACGCGGCCGAAGTCACGGGCAAAAGTTATTTTGAAATAAATTCTTTATGTTTGTGGTTTAGTTTGAAACTGGCTTCGTTTGACTGACCAACTCATTGGTGTAGTGACTAGAACTCATACCTACAGTCTTAAAATGTTTTATCAATACAAGTGGTTATTTTAATGACTTTACATAGATATTGACGTCAATCGAATTCGGGTTAGGCTGGCCGCATACGATACGGTTTCCGGATTCGGAGACTAAATGTGTGCCTCACATACAAAATGTTCAACCAGGCGCACACGTTTGTACATTTTACGATCGAAAATAAAAACCTGGCGTTCGTGTTATTCAGCACGGAACCATTCGCAGGACGTCATCTCGAACGCAGCGCTTGCATACGTTTTTGCTTTCACACACGAACGGAAATTTACGTTCAGAACCGCGCCTGCGCTATGCCGAGTGGATGTCTAGGTTATCTATGAAGGTCGTCAAAGGAATTAAGTGTTAGTCTGTATTTGAATTTACTCTCTTTTATTATATTTAGTATTTAGTAGGTCTGCATTTCCCTTTTTCTTATTAAGTGCCAGTAAAAGTGCAATAGCAATCAATTCTTCGTTGTCTATATTAAACGTGCTTTCATGCCACTTCCTACAGGCAGTGGAAATTCCTAATTCAAAAATCGAACGTCAGCGCTAGACTCACGGAATTCCGAATTAAAAAACCGTACGTATGCGGCAAGCCTTATGAAATACCAATATGTAACAATACAAAACATGTTTGTACTTGTATATGACGCATAATCTCTTTTCCGTGAAGGCTTTAGCGTAAGGCGCAGGACATACTGTAGGGAGGACGTAGAGGCGGCAATAGTATGCAGATTGCAGTTGCAAAAGCGAAATCTATGACAGTCCCTACATGTTGTCGGAATAAGAGTCCAGAAGATCGCCAAAACTGCGATCCAATTCCAGTGTTTTTATTAACTTCGCAAACTAATCTTTATGTCAAAAATGTAATGGTTTTTATCCATCTCAAAATTAGGATATTGACATCGTCGCTGTCGTGAGATTGTGACAAGATATTGAATATTTAGTTACTACGGTTTTGTTGGTCTAGAATATCTGTAGTAATTGTGCTTTTGACGTTAGTTAGCAGTTGTTCCTAGTAAAAAAGTAATGATATTCAGCTGCATTTTTTATATTCAAAGGCTAAAACTTTGGTAGGAAAAGGCTTGATGAATGATGAAATACTCGCAACTGTTTGCTAATGTAGTACTTGAATTGATATCTCCTATCAATTTCCCGGTATTGAGTAATTAATTTCTAACATCTGAAAAATAGAAGCTAGAGGAATCCTTACCATCATAGTATTTGTAATATCTATTTAGATATTCCACCGGATCCGGATAGTACAGAGGGCTCCGCAAGTATGGCGCCATCGCTAAATATGGCTGCGCATATGCTAAGTTCACAACTGTCAAATCCATGTTGAATCGTCAAAAATCTATTCAATCCTTATTATTTTTCTCTCGTAATATATAAAATATATATCGTTGTGTATTTCTTCGTATATCTTCGTTGATATTTCGGCGTAATTATTTAATAATTTTGTTGATTATTTAGTCAACATTTTCCATTACGCTCACGGAATTTCCCGTGACGCATAAGAAATATGTAAATACTAAGCTCTCTTGATCTTAATATAAACAACAACCATTGTGTTTTTATCTAAAACTAATATTAGATAACTTTCAAGGATCGAAAAACAGTCTGTATTTGAATGTGAATAAACAAAAGTTATATCTTTTAAGAACTGCAGTTGACACTTTTATCAATGAATCGCAGGTGGTCCTTTGTCTCCGTAAGGCCATACAGTAACGACACATGCAAATACTACATTCACTGTGCACCTTTCTACTCTTTACTGCACGTTTGCGAAAGAATGGCATGAGTACTCCTTTGCAAACAAAAAAAAGTTCAAAACACACGAACTGTCAAAGTCAAAATATTGGCGCGCAAACAAATGTCAAATCACAATTTTTTTTTTCAATTTTAAAAATTCACAGTTCCCTTTTTCAAGGAGTTTATGTTAAGTTCTTTATTTAAACGCGATTGTTTTTTTTAGTTTTATTATTGAGTCACTGGTTCACTTGACAATATTGTACTTCTTTACAAATAGTCTGTACACATATGAATAGATTTCCATGTTTGTTATATATTTTGCGTCAACGCTTTTCAAATACACACATTGTTTCACAGCCTTTTATGAAATTCCCCACCGAATTAATTATAAATTACAATCTTCCAATTTCTTATCAAGTCCAATATTTAAAGAAAAACCCGATAAGTCCACTTTTTTATCTTCACCACGATTTAATCGAACTTCTTTGGAACGCAACTAAAACACAGCCTAAAAAAACTCCACTGACGTTTCAACTTTTTAAATTTTCCCCACAAGGCAAAGGAATGCACAGCACAGCCACTTCAAATGACAAATGATACATCTTTCAAATGTTAGTCCTAATAAACTGTTGCAAAATCAACACTGGTATCTTATTTACAAAGTCTATGAAGTTTAAATTTAGAACGCTTGACAATTCGTATGTCTTCGGCCATTATCGTGTACTGCCGACCGAGCAATGAATGTGACTAACCGATTTTTTTTAAGAATTAGTGACGTCATCGAGGTCAGAGTTTCGATAAGAAACGATTATGCTTCATCTATTTATGGTTCCATATTTAATTTCCGTTTTAACAGCTGTTTTCGATCATTCGTCATGATGGAAATATTTTCCCGTACTAATGCAACGGGTGTCGTAAGAGGCGAATAAAGGACTTACTAGAGAATGGACAGTGTTCTCTATGTATTTTATCACCGTACTGTGATCGCTAACCCGGCTGCCAACCGTGGCGATTATGGCAACCCCCCCCCCCCCCCCCCCCAAATGAGGGAGGCCCATGTCCAGCAGTGGACATCTTTCGGCTGAAATGATAATGATGACTAATGCAACAAGCTCTACATTATGATTAACCGTATTAAATCATTAATCGAACATTTTTATTTGTGTGTATATTTTTGTAAGTCAGTTTTGATCAATGTCAATGCGTAGGGTGAACGTTGGCTTTGCTTGCCATAAAAAAAAATAGATTCATCAGGATCTGCCTAGCCTTTTCCAAACTGTATCGGGGTCGGCTTCCAGTCTAACCGGAGGCAGCTGAGTACCAGTATTTTACATGGAGCGACTGCCTATCTGACCTCCACAACCCAGTTACTGGGTAATACGATACCCCTTGGTAAGGCTGGTTGTCAGATTTTCGGGGTTCTGACGACAAATATAAACAAATGTCAGCCGGCACCAACGGCTTAACGTGCTTTCCGAGGCACGGAAGGGTCTTGGTATGTAGAGATGGTCACCCATCCATGTCTGTCTGTGTTTCTGTGTCATAATGTCGTATTATATATAAATTTACTAGCTTTTGTCCGTGGCTTTTTTTTTTTCGATGGGAAATCATCAAATGACTTCTCCCGCTCTGGGCGGAGCGGGACTGACTTTACTGACTAAAACCCACCCGTGTTCTTTCAGTTGCCCATGTACCAGGGTCACGGTGTCTCTTTCGAACAATCTCGCGACCCTGGCAGGCATCGGTCCTAGCAGATCCCTTCAGTTCTGCTGACATCTCTTTGAGGCGCGCGTGGAATACAACGCGCCGTCGACCCGAGCTTGGTCCTTACCGGGCGGCGAGCTACCCATTGCTCGCCCCCCGCAAGCTCTCGCCTGCGGTGGCCGGGAGTCCGCGATCGATTTGTCAGCGGATTCGCCCGCGTATTATACATATAAACCATCCTCTTGAATCACTCTGTCTATTGATGATAACCGCATTAAAATCCGTAGCGTAGTTTAAAATATCTATGCGTAGAGACGCGGGAACCGACTTTGTTTTATACTATGTAAAGAAGACATGTTTTTTTTTTTACAATTAAGTATATAAAGTAGTTGAAAATGTATCACGTGAAACGGGTATTTTTTTTAAAAATAACTATGTAAATACAGATTACTATCATTTGAAAGACACACTACCAATATATCTGAACTTAAATAAAGATAATTTAAACGTAAACATATGACAAAGAGTATTTAGTTGGCGTCCATTTTGAATTTCATTCTTTATCTCGCACCTATGTACATAAATAAGATAGTAAATAGATAAGGAAAATATTATGTACTATTATTTCAGTAGAATCATGAAACACATTTATATACTTAGGGGAAATTACGTCAGCCATTGTGATAAAGTTAATCTGCTGTTTTGCGTATTATCAGTATTTTAAAAGTCACCGATCTACCTTTTGGAATGGAAATATCGCTACTTTAGCTTTCGCTGGTTTTTCCGTTGTTGCCAAGCTAAGAAGTGTCTCATATGATGATATGTCCGTATGATGTCGGATGTAAAGAATATCACCATAGGGACTTACTAGAGAATGGGCAGCAGCGTTCTCTATGCATTTTACCACCATACTGGAATCGCCAACCCGCCTGCCAAGCGTGGCGATAATGGTAAACACTCTAAATTGAGGGAGGGATAAAACCAGTAGTGGACCTCTTTCGGCTGAATTGATGACGTCACCAGTTATTAGGATGTGGAGGTCAGATAAGCAGTCATCATGGACTGGCCTGTTAGTCTAGTGGTTAGTGACCCTGACTGCCAAGACTGAGGTCGTGGGTTCGATTCCCACCCAGGAAAAATCTTTGTGTGATGAGGACAATCATTTTTTCTATGTCTGGGTGTAATTTATCTATAATTATGTATATATTTAGAAATATATAAGTATACTAGCTGACCGTACAGACGTTGTCCTGTTTCCTAGAACTCGATAGCAGCGCCACCTACCGGGTCCAATAGTGAATCTGAACCATCCAGGGTTGCCACCCAAACGCATACAAAAAAAAAAAAAACATTTAAATCGGTCCAGTAGTTTAGGAGGAGTTCAGTGACATACACACGTACAGTAGAATTATATATATAAAGATGTATCAGTTGTCTGGTTACCATAGTACAGGTTCTGCCTAGTTTGGGATCAGATAACGGTGTGTTGGTTGTCCTAAGATATTATTATTATATTATATTATTATATCATTAGATATTATTATATTATATTATCATCATCAACTTTACAGCAGAAAGACACGACCACTGCTTGACATAGGCCCCCCCCCCCCAATCACCGCCACTTCAACCGGTTCTATGCTTCCCGCATCTAGCGGATTCCTGCGGCCTTCACAAGGTCATCGGTCCACCTTGTGGGAGGCCTTCCAATGCTACGTCTTCTACGCGGTCGGCACTCCAGAACCTTTCAGCCCCATCGGCCATCTGTTCTACGAGCAATGTGCCCTGCCCACTGTTCAAAATTATCTAAACAGTTATAGTTTCAGTTTCAGAATGAACACAGTACACGACAATTGTCATTCTGAAAAGAACTTTATTCCATTGAGATAAAGTTTAATTTGCTTAGTTACTGAGTCTTGCTGGACAGTTTGTTGCGCCATTTCTTCCCAGCTAAAGCACTAGGAAGTGTCGAAGGGCGGGCGCTTTGGGGGGACTGTCTTATGTAATTTTGACGTTCAAAAAGTGCTGACTTTCAGCCTGGTTTGAATAAATGACTTTTGATTTTGATTTCATATTGAACAGTCTGTTCGTCCCGATATCTTTGGCGCTGATTGTACAAACGCCAGCATATCAAGGTACTCGAAACTGTCAAATTTTCCCAATCAATCTTGAACTTAATACTTTGGCGATAAAGTTGAAAATCTATTAAAGAAATTTGACAGATTGTAGTAGCTTAAAGTGCTCCAGTCTGTACATACACATATTTAACAAAAACAACAGAATCTTCACAACATCAGTGACATACGTGTTATCAAACTATCGCAAGTCATATAATGTAACATTTCATTAGATAAGGATCTAGTAAGAACCGACAGCAACCTGATGTTAACTAAAAACAATTATTTCAGTTGGTAATGTCACCTTTAGACCACGTAGGCACGTACGAATATGTGGCGTTCCGCGCATAAAGGTACCAGTAAGAGAACCAGAAGAGTCCCTTTATTATGCTGATTACAAAAAAAAAAAAATCGTAACACTTTTCATGTAACATACATCCAAAGTTGAAATTCTGAAAAAACTAGTTTCAAGAAAATGGAGTTTGAAAGCTAAAGTTACAAAAAAAAAAACAACAATGTTCTACTCGTTTGTTACATAGACTTTTCCGCATAGATTCCAACACGTTATATGCATCAATGTATTTCTAACATAACCGATACTGGACTGCCAATATACAAATAGTATTAAAATACAAAAACTCAACAATAAAATTATGAAAATATCGACATTTTATAAGACCTACCGACATCTGGTACTATTTTACTAAACATTTTCTTTAAAAAAAAATGTGCTTAGAAATGTTGTCTGTAATGTTAATTGTTTCAAAGTTGTAGAAAAATAATCAGTAAAAATCACAAAATGCCATATTTTCACCCGATTTTACAAAAACGCAAATAATGCGGCATTCGATTTTAGACTCTCAGTGTTGAACCGAGTATTCAGAATCCAACAGAGTACATCCCAGCTGGTCGTTAAAACACACTGTGTTCGATTTTGAACTCTCGGCGCTAAAGCAGTACGTTTAATTCCCCCAGCTTTAAAAAAAAAATATTTTTGTCGTGTTTACTATTTTTCTGCGTCATGTTTACCGCTAACAAAATTATTTTCTTTCTTTCTTTTCTTTTTACATGATTTCAGAGCTCATAGTGTACAAATTATTCGTCGGTTATCAATAGAGATCGGATATTCGGATGCATATTTACCTAATGTTACTATTTAGCTGTGAAAGCACGGCAGTGGCTTCGTATTTTTAATTAAAGCCGGGTTTCTTGGATCATATTTATTTTAAATTAATGTTTAACCCCAGATGCAAATACATAAGAGTGTAGGGTGGTATTTGTTAGTTAAAATACACAAAACACGGTAAAAACGCGCGTTCCATATTGGCCAACATTTTAACTTTAGGTGAATATGCATCTGAATTTCCGATCTCTAGTTATCAACCAAAAGTCAGATTTAAAAAAAGCTATACCTACTCCGTCTAAATGTATGGAACAGTTTATTTTTATATAATCATCATTCATAATTCTCCTACCCTTATTCCCATATATTTGTGGTCAGCGCAACATATCTTTTTCTTCCACACTTCTCTATTAGTCATCATCTCAGTAGTCACCCCGTTTTTATTATACATACTACATTACATACATTACATACAGTCCATCTATCGTTTCTTTGGTCTACATCTACTCTTTTTTTTATAATGACGGAACATTTTCAAACGTTCAGAATCATGTAGTGAATCTACTGCGAGGGTCGCTTTGTTCGAAAGAGTTACCGTGACCCTGGCATATAGGCAACTGAAGGAACACGGGTGGGTTTTAGTCAGTAAAAGTCTGACACGCTCTCCCACTCCACCCAGAGCGGGAGAAGACATTGGATGATTTCCCACCCACAAAAGAAAATGTAGTGAATCTGTGGTAACAGGTTTTACGTCAATTTTCGACGGAAAATTAAAATTTTATCTTTTAAATGAAACAGCTGTACTTTTTTAAACCGACTATCTACTGGTGGCTTTTCATACCTAGTTTGTTTGTAACAAAAAATCTTAAATATTTTTTTGGTTGCAATGCAATTTAAACTTTATCTTTTAAGCTATTGAGTTGATTTTTCCAAAACCTGTAAAATTCTGAATTCAAGTTTACATATTCAAGCCGGTGAAGACTGGAGTGTTTCTGGGACTTACCTTCGTTCATAGCCATGTCCATGAGCTGCAGGTCCTCGTCATTCAGGATGGATTGGAGAAACCCGTCCTGGTTGGTCGGACCAGCCGCCATTTCCGCAGAAGCGTTCTGTGGTAAGAGAAAACAATTTTAGCCACGTATAAGAAAGAAAGAAAGAAAAATACTTTATTTGGGACACGCACAGGACATAAAAACAATGAGAAGAACATAGACACATTTACATTTAAGCTACAAATAACAAAATATTACAGAACGATATGAAAATAAAAGAGTAAGACCTGTGCGAGGCCAAAAGGGCTCCTACCTCAGCATAATGCTGCGATATTTGTAAATTAAGCTTATTGTAAATAAGCAAACAGTTCGTGTGGTGCCAGACGCAAAGAATATCACCATCCCATTTCTTTCTGTGGGTGTCGTAAGAGGCAACTAAGGGACTTACTAGAGAATGGATAGCAGCGTTCTCTTTGCGTTTACGAACATACTGCGATCGCCAACCCGGCAAATTCCAAATTCTGGCGAACACTCCCAAATTGGGGGAGGCCTGTGTCCAGCAGTGGACGTCTCGGCTGAAATGATGATAAGCAAAAAATCGCAGCAACGGCAGTGGGCTGGCCATGTCTGTCGAAGGACCGATGGAGCAGACGAGTTCTGGAGTGGAGCCCGCGTATCGGCAAGAGTATTGTGGGACGCTCCCCAGCTAGATGGACCGACGACCTCAAAAAGGTGGCTGGGACAGACTGGATGCGGAAGGCGGAGGACAGGGTGTTGTGGCGCAGCTTGGGAGAGGCCTATGTACTACACTAGCTTCTGCCCGCGGCTTCGCCCGCGTGGATGTCGAAAAATTTACCACTTCACCCTCTTAGGAATGGATCTAATGACGTCTCCCGGTCTGGGCGGAGCGGGAGGGCTAATTACAACATTTATTGAATCTGAGGCGAGATGAAGTTCGCTGGATCAGCTAGTATACAAGATTATTTTTAGTATATGCGAAACCTGAATAAACAAAAATTAATGTTGTATACAAGGTGCAGTTTTGGATCTGCAAAACATTTTAGGAGGTAATTATGTTAGTGATTCTCGACCCGAATCTATAATAAAATGGGCAGGTTTTTTTTCATTTTATTCTTATTTATGGAAATCGGTAAATGTGAACTCCCTTTTTTAAAACGCGGCCAGTCTGTACGTGTCCTTAAACTGCGCTTTCACACACATAAACAAACACAACCGACATTTCTTTCATAGATTTTTTGAAGAGGGTTATTAAGAGAGTTATTCTGAAAAACAATAAAATTGAAAAATCTAAAATAAAAAGTATTTTTGATTATTGACTTGGTATCGTATTGTTATATGATTATTTACGAGTCTCATAACAACCTCCTGAAATGTTTTGCAGGTTCAAAACTGCATCTTGTTTATATATCCGTTCCATAGTTTAAAAGATCTAAGCATAGAGACGCGGGAACCGACTTCTTCTTCTTCTTGGCGTGTCGATAGCAATCTAAATAGAGTTAGCTCCGAATTTGGCTACGAGTTTAGCATTTTCAGTAGCGTCCATTAACTCCTGTAGCGTGCTAACAACAGGACACGCTGGGCAAGATATCAAGTGCCGCATTGTTTGTGGGACAGCACCACATTTACACTCCATGGCTGAGTCATCTATGAATCTCCACCTGAACAGGTTTTCTTTACTCCGGCCTACCTGGGTCCGGAGTCTATTTAAAGACTTCCATGAAAGCCAAGGCAGTTCGTGTCCAGTTGCGAGATGTTCAGCAGGTGGAACGAATGGGTTTGGTAGGGAAACGCCTTGTTGCCACAGGTCTAGTCTTTCCTTAGACTGTTCGCCAGTAAGCGACTTAGTTTTATATACTAATATCTGGATGACCGAGCTTTGCTCGGTATTTTTTCGTTAATTGTGTTTAAAATAATAAGTTTATGTTCAAGTTCATTATTGATAAATTTGGTCATTGAAAACACGAATAAAACGACATTTTATAAAAATGAATCCTAGCTAGATCGATTTACCGCCCCCAAAACCCCTTGTAAACTAAATTTCATGAAAATCGTTGGAGCCGTTTCCGAGATTCAGATTATATATATATATATACAAGAATTGCTCGTTTAAAGATAGAAGATATATAGATAAATAAGATTTACCTGATAGTAGAGTGGATCGTGTTGTTGGGGATGCTGCGCAGCCTCCACCTTGTATGCGCCCTCCAGAGGAGCTGCAGCGCCGCCTGGTGAGAGAATAAATCACATAAATAAATCTGTAATATTTCTGATCAAATCAATTGTACATATTCATATATTTGCGTTCCACAAGGTAAATACAGGTGTTAAATAAAGCTTAAAGCTAAGAGCCGTTGTAGACCCTGTTAGGGCACAGCAAAAGATATTGCTAAGGTACATTATTAATTCTAAAAGTTAAATAAAAATAAATCAAATCTTAGTAATTAAAAATTAAAATAAATTAAAAAACACAAAAACTGAGTAATTGGATTACGAATAAAAATTAATTGCAATAACCAAATAAAAAATTAATTAAAATCTTATAACTAAAAAAATTTAAATTATACAAAACTGAGTAATTGGATTCGAATAAAAATTTATTGCAATAACATAAACAACATTCAACATTCCGTGGGTACCTATGTTCCCTGTGGTGCCAGACGTAAAGAAAAGCACCATTTCTTCCCGTGGGTGTCGTAAGAGGCGACTAAGGGACTTACTAAAGAATGTGCAGCAGCGTTCTCTATGCATTTTACCACCATACTGCGATCGCCAACCCGCCTGCCAAGCATGGCGAACCCTCCCAAATTGGGGAGGCCTATGTCAAGCAGTGGACGTTTACGTGAAGTAAAAACTTTGTCCCCCATTTTACGAGAATTACGCAGACAGAGGAGTATGAAATTTGGCACAATTAAAGTTTATATGGAGGACTATAATTTATATATATTTTAACTAGCTTCTGCCCGCGACTTCGTCCGCGTCAAATTTTTGCTCCCTGACCCTTCCCGTCGCATCGATTTGCATTTTTCGTTGCTGCTCGCTCCTTTTGAGTTATAGTGAGTCAACCTTAAAAGATAGACATATGCTCTCGCGGACTTTTTTATAGAACTTTTTAAAAGGAACAATTCCGTTATACATAATTTTTGCGTTACTTTAACCGTTTACGCAGCGCACGCAAAGGAAACTCTCAAAAGGAATACATTTTCCCCGTTTTTGCAACATTTTTCATTACTGCTCCGCTCCTCTTAGTTGTAGCGTGATGTTATATAGCCTATAGCCTCCCTCGATAAATAGGCTACCCAACACAAAAAGAATTTTTCAATTCAGACCAGTAGTTCCTGAGATTAGCGCGTTCAATCAAACAAACAAACTCTTCAGCTTTATAATATTATATAGTATTATATAGTATATATAGTATAGATTTATGCAAAACATTTTAAAAGAGTAACGGTGGAGTTTCTTAGCCATTCTTCTCCATACGAATCTACCTTTTGGAAGGGGCAACTAGAATCAATTCTATTTACATGTAACTGTTGACGTTCAAAAGTGCCTTTTATGTGCCTCTGTAAAATGAATGCTTTTTAACTTAAAAGTTTGCTTGCTATCAAAAATTAAACAAAACTTTGAAAATATTGTAAGAAATGGTATTTTTATTGCATGATTATCCAGAATTATATAAAATTCTGGATAATCATGCTATAGGAATCTCCTTTTATGGTATGGGTCAGAATGTTGGGCCACAAACGGGATGAATGAAAGGCAATTGCATGCAGTTGAGATGAGAATGTTAAGAGGGATGTGTGGTGTTACACGAATGGATAGAATAAGAAATGAGTACATAAGAGGATGTTTGAAAGTGGCACCGATAGCTGAAAAGTTGTTTAAAATGGTATGAGCATGGGATACGGAGGAATGAGGAAAATGTCGTGAGGAAAGTTTTGAGCACAAAATGTCGATGGCTATAACAGTAGAGGGAGACCAAAGAAACGATGGATGTACTGTGTGAATGATGATAGGGATCAGCGGCGAGGTGTAAATTTTTCTAAAAGAGAAGCCGAAGCGAAGTCGGCTTTAACTTACTGACTCATCAATAAAGACTACTTACTATCATTCTAAAATTAATATAGGAATGTAATGAATTAAATACAATTAAAATGAACAGCTGAAAACCGAATAAAATAAGCAATATTCCTCTATCTCGTTCTCGCTGACGCATTTTTCTATACCTGTCTCTGTCATAACCCGTTGTACAGCGGCTTGCTCTCGTACATATCAAGCGGTGCCACGTGACCTAAAGTGACATCATTACGGGATCGCTGTTGTATGAATTTTTAGTTCCCGATTATGACGTTTTGGCGCCGGGTTAATTTAGAACATTTCTCTTTTGTTGTAATACAAAGGTATAAATAACCTTTTTTGTTGTTTGAATGTTATGGTGAATTAAATACCCGTAGTGTAACTATATTTATTGACAATAGTAGCCACTATTTACATACTATTGTATTTTTAATAGTGATAGAGTTACCAATGCGAATCCCCGAAGGCAAGTCGGTAGGAATCGTGTTATATGGTGCTTTCGCCACTGATAGGGATAGAAAGGCGGTGACTACTAAGATGACGACTAATAGAGAAGTGTGGAAGAAAAATACATGTTGCGCCGACCACAAATATATTGGAATAGGGGCAGGAGTATGATGATTAATCTCTTCATATATAACTAACTAACTTGTTGTAATGTATTTTCTGGTGTACAATAAAGCATATACAACATTAATTTTTGTTTATGCGAAACCCGAAACACGGGTCTAGTATTTTTATGTAAAGAATCTATGAAAAAAATTTCAAAACTGTATCATTAATAATCACAAAGTTATAAGCTTTATAAGTTACCTGGTTGTCCACGCAAAAACATATGCAGATCACCACAAACAGCTAGTGTACGTACCATCTCCGTGTAATGGACGTTTGAGTACGAGAAAGACATGATAATTTTAAAATATACGTATTGTCGTTCGGTGTCCTACTTGGAAGCGTAATTAAATATTTTTGGTACAAAATATAACATGGTGTAAAAATTATTGGAATCGATTCAGTTACTGATTCTGAACAAACTATATTCAGGTTTCGCATATACTAAAAATAATCTTGTATAAATAAATAATTAACTCACCATAAGCTTCTGGGTGCTTCTCGGGGACCGGTGGTATAGGAGCATGGTAGTTCGGACCGTAGCCGCCCGCGGCACCGTGGGCGCTGGAAATGAGAAATAAAAAATTTATAATTAATTAAATGATAAAAATTAATAATTAATACATGAAATAGTTCATTAATAAAATAATTTAAACACTTTAACACTATGTCCTACCACGGTTGTGTCAGTTTTTCGAGCTCAGAAGAAATGCATTGGCTCAATATGTGGAGACGTGTATCAGTATCAAAAAACAAATACCAATCCCGGCACTATACAATAACATAATTAACGCAAGACCTCATACACCCTAATTTGACGAGTAAAAAGCAGAACAAAAAGACCAAACTGTTTGTTTTAAAGCTACCTGTAATGTTATTAAGAAAATTGTGCTAACCTTAGTATTACTTTATGCATTTAAAATTGAGTCGTATTACCATGCACTAAGATTTAATTATTTGGCTCAATCGGCGGTAGGTTTGTAGAAACTTTTTTTTTTTTAAAGAAATATCTTTATTCAACAACAAATCAAATTCTTTCAGGACTTGCGTTTATTCCGTTATAACTTGATTATTTTTTAAATATACAATTTGATGTTGTATCAGACCTAGCCGTAACGTTCACGTTTTGTTTACCTAGACGAAATAATAAACTATTTTCTAATAATATTTTGTGTATGGCGACAAAAGTTAACAATAAACTACTATAACGCCATCTCTCTTAATTAAAAACTTTATCTAGTCGCAGTCTCATCACAACGACAACCAAATGTCAAAAACTTGACAAAAATGTATGGAAACTCGAGGTATTTTTGACAGATTGAGACTAAGATCAGACTGAAAAGTTTTTAAAATTAGTAGAAATGGTCCTTAGATTGTTGTAAGAATCTTAACTTTAGGATATTTATTTGTAAATTATTCATTTACCTTTTTAAGTAAATGCTCCTACTCGACTTATTATGGATGTAAAGTTAACTTAAATATGTAGTAAAGTCGTCCAGACCGTATTTTGGCCTCGGTGGCCAATCTCAACGGAGACTACCCATCGGCGCGGGAGATATTATAGTACAGGCGTGTGAGCGCAGACACGGGCATCACTCTCATAGTCCGATGGGACGGCAATCCGACACGACCGGAGAGAGATCAGGCGCAGGAACAACGGCTTAACGGTGCTTTCCGAGGCACGGGGGTATCACATCGCCAATTTCCAAACTCCGGGCTGTTACTAAGAAATTCCTAATGGAAAAACCCAGTAACACTTTGCCCGACCCGGGAATCGAACCCAGGACCCCACACTCAGCAATCGCGCTTGCGACCACGAGACCAACGGGGCAGTTAGACTTAAACATGTAAATAGATACATAGTTGTTACAGACGCGAATATTTTAATCAACCTGAAACTGCAAATAGCAAAAAAAAGTAAGAAAATTTGTATTTTCTTTGCTACCTTAGTAAATCTACATCTATATCTATACTTATAATAAAACTGTAGAGAGGTCAATTCTGTACATTGAATATATGTACAGTCAAAATTAATATTGGAGGATGAATGGTGATCGATACTGATGCCAAAAATGCAATCAGTAATTTTTTTGTGTGTCTGTCTGTCTGTCTGTCTGTATATGCACGCATGGGTCAAAAACTACTGAAGGGATTTTAACCTAACTTGGTACGATTGTAGTCCATACTCCTGGGCAGGCTATAGGCTATATAACATAACGCTAAGACACATAGGAGCTGAGCAGTGACAATAAATTTGAAGCAAGTCGGATGAAAATGCGCTTTCGAACTCTTATCCTCGCATACGTTGATCATACGCCAAAAGTATGTATTACAAAGATGATGGTCTTCAAAAGATCTATAGTATATATCTATCCTACTTTATTCGGAACACAGTTAGTTTATAACCTGGATTAACACATAGTGTACTTTTTATCCCGGTAGTATGTTCTCGCGGGATATTTTCCGACCTCCACGCGGGCGAAACCGCTGGCAAAAGCTAGTAGATACATAAACGCACGCCTTTTCCCCATGGGGGGTAGGCAGAAACAACAGAACGCCACCTACTAAGATCCTCACATACACCTTTTGCTTTGTTTACGTTCATACATCTGGTCATACACACACGCCGGCTACCAGTACTACGCACCTGACCCTTCTGAAGAACATCACCAATAAGGTCACTATATGTTCTCCTAGGGCGTCCCCTTCCAGCGTGTCGATCCACATCCGCCTTGTTAGCCGCTCTTTTTTTTTGGATGGGAAATCATCAAATGACTTCTCCCGCTCTGGGCGGAGCGGGAGGGCATGTCAGACTTTTACTGACTAAAACCCACCCGTGTTCCTTCAGTTGCCCATGTGCCAGGGTCACGGTATCTCTTTCGAACAATCTCGCGACCCTGGCAGTTGTTAGCCGCCCTTCAGTCATCCTCTCAACATGACCAAACCATCTAAGACAATTCTTTTCAATTTTTGTCGCAACATTCCTCAGCCTATCATTCATAGTCACACCACACATGCTTCGCAACGAACACATTTCCTCAGCATTTATTCTACTTTCATGCTTCTTTTGCCACACCCAACATTCACTTCCATACATAAGCGTCGGCACCAGTACACCATTGTGAACAGCCAGTCGAGCCTTATTGGACATCAGTTGGTTGGTCACAATTGCATGTAAAGCACTATTTACTTTATTTCCCGCATTCACTCTTCTTTCCACATCTTTATCAATCTTTCCATCCCTTGTACACATACTCCCCAAATATACGAACTCATTTACTTGCTTCACACTCTTATCATTTACTTTCACATTACACACTGATACATTCTCTTCTCTTTCAAACAACATGACCTTCGTCTCTATAATATGGAAGCTTCCATCGATGATTTCTTCTAATCATCATTAGGAAAAGAACTGCATCGATGATGGGCAGAGTCCGTGGTAGTACCAACACTGTCCTCAGAACTTAGCGTGCAAAATTAACAGTCCATTTACTGTGTACTGGGCAAGTGTACACCTGCACAGAAATAGGAAATAGACTTAGTTATTATTGTGCACCTTGTTTTTTTTACTAAGAAATTACTAATACCAAATTACTAATACTAGCAACCCTACTAACGCTATCTTTGTAAAATTTATGAACGTATGTCTGAAATAAAGATAAATTATTTTTATTAAAAAAATTATCAAATACTCACGAAATATTATGCGGATGTGGGTGGGGATGCTGGTGGTGGTGGTGGTGGTGGTAATGCTGGTACTGGTCCGGAGGTGGCGGGGGCGGGATGGTCAGCAGAGAGGCCAGGTCCTGCCAGCGTTGTTCCACCGACATGGACCGCATTAACGACTGTGGACAAAATGGGGGGCAAATTAGATTATGTTGACATTTTGGGTAAGTATAGCTGCAATACAATAAATAAATTACATTGGGAGCTGGCAGCGTCGCATTTCTAGTGGTTTTTCGTGATTATTGTATTAAATATTAATCGAAGTATTTAATCAATTTATTATTTAGCCAAGCACTGTAACATTGGTATTTATAATTATTTTTAATATTCACTCTCAAATATAAACATTTAATCGAAATTAATATTGCAAATAGAATATAATTAACAATATGTCGAGTTTTATTAGGAATTACTTTCAGTTTTATGATATCAGGTATCTATACTTAATATTGTAAAGCTGAAGAGTTTGTTTGGTTGAACGCGCTAATTTCAGGGACTGGTTAGAATTGAAAGTATATTTAAGCCTAAATGGATTAGCCTATTTATCGAGGAGGGCTATAGGTTATATAAAATTGCGCTAGGACTCTTAGGAGCCGAAAAAAGAAAAAAGTCATAAATATGAAGTACTCGCACGGGCAGGCCATTCGATGCGACGGGGTGGGTCGGGGAAACAAGAAATTTGACGCGGAAGAAATCGCGGGCATAGGCTAGTTAGAATATAAAGTAGGTACCTACTTTATATTCTAACTAGCCTATGCCCGCGAGTACCTACACACATTTGAATGGTCTAATTAAATAGTAGTTTTATTTCTTAAACATTTGATAACCGCAATCAATTTTTTTGTTTATAACTGGACCTCGTCGCCTAGTTTTGAGCTCACGCAAAGAACTTAAAAAAAATCCTACTTGAAAGTTGAAAATAATAAATCATATAATATTATGACACGATCGATTTCTGTCTTATACAAAAAAGAACTGTAATTTATTAAATACTTGACATGTTTTGATTAAGCATAGAAAAAATTAAACGTCGCTACAAAGTCATGTCGTCTAGTTTTTTGGGCTAAATAGTTTCGCTACCCACCGCCAGAGGGCTACGAAAAAAATAGTTTTCTTTTTTTGAAGATAGATGGCAGTATTAGCAATTACGAGAGAGTTTCTAATTTATATTTTAAAGTCTATTTTTAAAAATGATACCGATACTGATTTGTAACAGAATATTTTGAATAAAGAAAATTGTTTAAAAGAGTAACGGTGGAGTTTCTAGCCCATTCTTCTCCATACGAATCCACCAAATGGAAAGGGCGAGTAGAAACAATTCTATCTTATACCTTTAAACGAGAAATTCTTGTACATATATATATAATCTGAATCTCGGAAACGGCTCTAACGATTTTCATGAAATTTAGTATACAGGGGGTTTCGGGGGCGATAAATCGATCTAGCCGGGATTCATTTTTAGAAAATGACGTTTTATACGTGTTTTCAATAATCAACTTTATCGATATTAAAATTAAACATAAATTTATGTTTTTTTTGTTTAATTGGAAGAAAAATAACAAAATTAATTTGTATTTAAATATAATTTCTAAAAATCACAATTAACCTACCGATAAAAATTAAATACCGAGCAAAGCTCGGGCATCCAGGTACTTTTAATTTAATTTTGACGTTCAAAAGAGGCTTTTTTATGCCTATTTGAAATAAATACTTTGCCTTCGACTTTGTTTTAATTTTTTGTAAGGGTCCCAAAAATAAAAGGTGTTTTTTTTTGTAACTGTCAGCTTTTGCCACAAGTATGGTAGATCAAATCGTTTAAAAATTAAGCTTACATATAAGAACCTAACCTACTTTCAATATCAACTTTCATATTTTTTACAGCATTTTTTTTTCTGAAATCATGTTATCTATTTCATATAGCAGCTATTTAATTTATAGTTATATCATTGAAAGTAACGGTTACATTAGCCAATACATAGAAAGTAGATTTAAAAATAATTATAGGATAAAAAAGTTTTATAAAAAATAAGATGTATGGTAACTTAGCGGATGCTTTAGTTACAAGACTTCAAATTAATTTTTCAAAGACCAATTACGTAATAAATTATTCTTTATCTATTTACTAGCTAAGCCAGCGGCTTCGTCCGTCTGAAGGTCGGAAAATATCCCGCAGGAACGTACTACCGGGATAAAAAGTAGCCTATGTGTTAATCCAGGTTATAAACTATCTGTGTGCCAAAGGAGATGGCATTTTTTGGCATTACTAATTTTGAAAAGGTACAGAATTCAAAGTTATTTAAAAAAAAAGCGCATATTTTTTATGTATTTATAGCCAGAATAACTTTATTATTGACAATGGGGATATAATCTCGATAAATAAAAGTAACTTGATTTGATTAACACAGAGCGGAACAGTCTTCGTTTCTAAGTCTATGGATACAAGGCTTTTTGGCCTTGTCATACTGTTGTTGTTATTGAAAAATATACAAAATCAAATAAATTATTATTACATTAGTTTACATAATGTTTTGATTGTTAGTGCATAATTTATAAAATAAAATCACAAAAAAAATCAAAATATGTATAGAGTTTCCGAGGACTTGATGTAAGGTGGCTAAGAAATCGAACGTATTTTTTGTTCAACATAATTGTTCCGATTTTATTTTTGTTGGCAACACTAACCCGTGGAATGAACGTTCCTAATAATATTATATGCTTAGATTCCGACAAAGAGTAAAATAATATACAGGGAAAAGAGAGCCCTCTTGCGTGGTAAATTGCAAATCTATTTGACAATACGCCATCTGTAACTTGGCCCCAAACTAATTACATACCTACATAGCTATAGTTATATGTATGCTAACATGTTCTAATAGAACGTTTCGTCCTATCTCTGCAACATGTTCTAATAGAACACGTTCCAAAAATAGGACGAAACAAAATAGTCCCAATGGAATTGTGGTAATCTATATATATAAAAGAAAGTCGTGTTAGTTACTTCACTTATAACTCAAGAACGGCTGAACCGATTTAGCTGAAAATTGGCAGGGAGGTAGTTTAGAGCCAGGAGAAGGACATAGGATACTTTTTATCCCGTTTTTTTTTTTTTTTTTTTTTCCCCTTTTTACGACCGCGTTCCCGTGAGACGTCACATAAAACGTCAAAGAGAATACAAGTCACTATAAAACGTGGTACTATGACAAAAACGTTGCCTTCGAAGTACCAGGTTATCATAACTTGACAGGAGCTTACCAAACAAAGGAGTGTCAGCTAGAAAACGCTTTATGCCTTCGAAGTACCAGGTCATCATAACTGGGTAGGAGCTAACCTAACATATGAGTGTCAGCTAGAAAACGCTTACCAGATCACCACCGCGTACCAGGTTGTCAAACTTGGTACGTTTATAACAACATTTATTGAATCTGAGGCGATACGAAGTTCGCTGGGTCAACTAATTATCTATACTAATATTATAAAGCTGAAGAGTTTGTTTGTTTGATTGAACGCGCTAATCTCCGAATCGAATCCGGTCCGAATTGAAAAATTCTTTTTGTGTTAGGTAGCCTATTTATCGAGGGAGGCTATAGGCTATATAACATCACGCTACACCTCAGAGGAGCGGAACAGTAATGAAAAATGTTGCAAAAACGGGGAAAATTTATTCCTTCTGAGAGTTTCCGTTGCGTGCGCTGCGTAAACGGTTAAAGTAACGCAAAAATCATGTATGACGGGATTGTTATTTTTAAAAAGTTCAAAAAAAAAGTCCCAAGAGCATATGTCTATCTTTTAAGGTTGACTCACTATAACTCAAGGAGCGAAAATGGACGAAAACTAGCAGGCAAATCGATGCGACGGGAAGGGTAAGGGGAGCAAAAATTTGACGCGGACGAAGTCGCGGGCAGAAGCTAGTTACAACTAAATACAACAATACGGATCGGGAACTACAAAATGCGCGTACGCAGAATGCAGCAAACCGCCATATTGTGATTGTTTATTTTCAGTTCAAGAACTGTCACTTTATACATCATAGTTAAAATCTGGCACCAGGTCTTTTTAAATAAAGTTGATATTTGCTCTTAACCAAGTTGTATTTCATTTATATGTCTATTTCAATTAGTAAGAAGATTTTGATATTTTTCTCATACTTATTTCCAATTAATATTACATCAATAATCTTATTAAAAAAAAAAACATTTCGATCATGTTATAGCGCCACCTGTTGATAATTAAATGTAGATTAATAGTATTGGGGCCAACATCTAGATGGCAACTCTTTCTTTACTTCGCTGTCAAAATGTACGTAGTGTCCCCCCCTGGATTCCGATAAGTGAGTCTAAAAGTGTCCAGAGGGGTAATTGTGTAACTTGCTATCAGTAGGAATTGGTTTCATATTGATAGTTAAACAATATTCATTGAGTTATTTACGTTGCTGAGCCAACAATTTATTCGAACAAATAACGCAATGGTTAAGAAATAATCTTCAATCCGATTCAGATTCTGGTAGATAGTGCGTTTCGCAATTAGGATGCTGAGTTTTCTTTGACTACTGGGTTTAATTAAAACGGACATAGTACACTTAAACTGTCATTAGGTACATGATCAGCGGGTAAATCACCGAACCAAACAAACTTCAACAAGTAGTTATAATTTTTCAAGTCATTACAAATCATAATTAGCAATATATTATGCATACAATAAACATCTATGCGTTAAAATAGTAAAAGAGGTAAAGGAACCTATTAAAGTACAAACATTAATGCACTTAACCTCACTTTTACAAAAAATAAGATTTCTCTTTAACCCCATTGTTATTATTTTAGATTTATTTTTTAAATAAAAGCTCATACTAATACCTATCAAACCATGCCACTTTTATTTCTGTAGAAACTAAAAAAGTTTAATGCCAGCGTTCTATGAACTTCTGCCATTCTCCTTTCATCTAAATTCGTTCAGCCGTTTTTACGTGATTGAGTAACAAACGTCTAAACATACTTTATAACATTCATATTTACAATGTTAGTAAGATTTAACCATTTATGAGTAGGTGCAGACATATGAACAGACAAGAAGACAGGAACATACGTTCACACATAGCATCACGCCTTGTTTCTCCGAAGGGTTGGGCAGAGGTGTACCTATAGTACCTACACCCACATTTCGCCTGTTATGTTTAAGTCCCATGTAATAGGGGGCGCGCCTATTGCCATCAACTGGGCACAAATCCAGACTCCGGGCTGCTAGTGTGAAATTTCAGATAGAAAACACCAATTACACTTTGCCCGACCTGGGTATCAAACCGCGGACCTCGTGCTGTACCGCTAGCGACCACTAGACAAACGCAGTGTCTCCCAATGATTTTAATCATAGATAAAACGAAATAAAATCTCAAATTTGATAAAACCACAAATCCGACAATTCAAAACACGAAAGACAGGTGTTCAAACAAATAAAAAAAAAACCATAGACAAGGTAAACTCGTTCAGTTGGCGCGAAATCTTAAAATAAACATGGCGGACTTTCATGTCAATATTGTCAATGCCAACATGAGAAATAACGGATAGATGTGTGTTTTAACGATGAAAAACTTGATTTTTAACGGAATCTCGTGATTTCTGGTGATTTTATTACCTTAGGCCTATCGTGGTGGTCTGATGAAAAGTTGTGTTGAAATCGGTTGGCCATGGTTTGGGTATGTCATGCGGAAGAATGAGGAAAATGTCGTGAGGAAAGTTTTGAGTATGAATGTCGATGGCTATAAGAGTACGGGAAGACCCAAAGACTATATAACCACTTGACTGCGCATACAGTGCCCCGACGCTCGAAAACTATAAGTATTTTGTCGCCTATGCATTGGCTACGGTTCTAGTAACCATTTTAGTTGTGACCAGTTTTTAGACCTCTGTGCACGCTAAATTAATGGAAATAATGTAACTTCATCTGTAATTATAACGCATCAAAATGCCTTCATGCGGATTGAAGTGGTGTGGGAAACATTCCAAGACTTCTAGTTACAAAAAGGATCGCATAACTTTTCTTCAGTAAGTAAACAGTACGAAAATTTCTTTTGATTTAATCATATTATGATCCACCGTAGGGGTCTATTTAAAATGGTGGTTGGGTGAACGAGCACACGGTCGAGTCGCGCGCGTTGATGTCTTTTGGAAAAGTCTCGCTCTTTCATTAGACAATTCTAATGCATCTATCCCTTACTTTCCCTTTGTATTTTTATCGTAAAAATGAGTGCTGTTACTTTTAATAGCTGAAAGTATATATCGAAAATTAAAATTAAATTAAGTGAAAATTTTATTCAATTTACATACTGTGACTTTTTTAGCTTCGTCTTGACAATCCGTTTGTAAACTGGCGCCAAAACTCACGTAGCCTTCTGCCTTGGGGATGATATTCGAACCCGCTTCTGAATGCCATTTCGTCGAATATGATAGTGGCGTAAATTTTGTTCTTGGATTCTTTAGCTTTCATTTTATTAGTGACTGATTTTGATTAAATATGATTTCTTTGATTTTAATTGAGTATTTATCACAATTTTAAATCCATTTTATCGATATCGACTATTTTCCCTTAATGAAGTAGAGCAGGCCTACGATGGGCATACCTACGCAACTTGACCTTGAACTGACCAATTGCAGTCGCGCGTTCTTCCTCGTCCCCCGGCCCGCAGTGGTGAGTCGTATCCTTAGAAGAAATTGGCCTATACGCTCTCTAGTGGTTATATTCTCTTTGGGAAGACCAAAGAAACGATGGATGGACTGTGTGAAAGATAATTTGGCTAGATAAGAGATGATGACCAATAAATGCGTGCACTGATTGGACAGGTTCTCAAAAGACTATTTCGAACACCAATCTACATAGTCTTCACATGATGTGACCAATATTATGTCTGGACTTTAAAAGAGACTGTGATATTAGAGTTTGTTTCGGCGTTTCTTCTCAGAGTAGTCAGATTGGAAACACCGACCTTTTAAAAGTATGATTGACGTGTCAAAGTGATTGTACAAACCTACTTGTAGAAATAAAATCATTTATCTACAGAGAAGCATGGAAGAAAAATAATAAATAAAAAAAACACCCTTGCATAGAAAACCAAACTAAAAAGTAAAACCTATTTTGTAATTTTTATCTTCCTTAGGGTGTTTCGAATTTTGTGACGTATGTCAGCGTAGTTTTCGGGAACGAATAAATTAAACAAGACAGTTTTTTTTGCTTTCCTAGTAACCCTGGCTAGGATAATGGCACAAATTTATGAAATTATTGTATCGTCATCGGTTCTCGATAAGTCTATTAAGTTTAAATGAAATCTGACCGTTTGAAGTGGGTCGAAATCAAGTCCAGTGAAGTCGGTTACATACTTACAAACATAAAGAAGAAAAGAAAATACGTTTAATTGCGGTAAATACAACGCAAAGAAAGACTGAACACAACAAAAATATAAAAAAGCTGGGGGAAAACATGCGTCATATTCACGCAAAACAGCAAGCGCTCAGGATAATGCTGTGACCCTATGCGAGATAGAGCCCCTGCGCTGGTAAAAAGATATGTGCTACATATCTTTTTACCAGCGCCGACCAGGAGAATTATGACGATCAATGTTTTTCTTAATTACTTCCTAACCTATACATTCATTCAATACCCAAGTTTAGCCATGAACTATTATATTACACTCTGTCCGGTCACCGGTCAGCTTCTAAGTACTTTGTACCGCAAATAGCATAGACACAAACATTTTCCTCAAACCACAAAAAAGATACGGGCATAAAAAATACGCGTCTATGAATGTGATGAAGTGAGAGGGACGAATTAATGCTAGTAGACTACGTTAATACCGAAGTTCGTGTAAGGTTTTGGAGTTGGGCTTTTGGCAAAACCAAACGTTAAAATATCGCGGCATGATTGAACCGAGCATTGCGAATTCAATAAAATGCATTACAGAGCGTCCGTTAGTAAAACCCAGTGCGTATTAAAAGCCCACCGCGTAATTTCTACTTCCATGCGACGTGAGCTTAGGTCTACTAGTTGTATTGTCAAGAAGTCGGCCATTCAGAAAAATAGACCTAGCTTGTCTTTGGTTTAAAGTTTGTAAAAACTAAAAAACTTTGGAAACGTCTTCGTGTCCACTGACGTTCAAAGGAGTTTTGAAGGGCCCACAGCTAAAGGAAAGTCATAGCCGCTTAAATACCTTTATTTTGGTTTGGCTAAATCGCCACGCAAGGCAGGCGGGTTGGCGACCGCACTATGGTGGAAAAATGCATAGAAAACGCTGCTGCGCATTTTCTATTCGCCTCTTACGACACACACGGGGAAGAAATGGGATGGTGCAATTCTTTACGTCCGGTACCATACGGAACCGTCTGGTTCACGGAACCTCTAAAAATTGGCCATAGATTATTATTATTAGAATATTAAATAAAAATTAAAAATCAGCACACCTTTCAACAAACTTAAATAAAGCACCTACTTCTAAGCTTTTAAACCTAAAACCGTAACACGACAAAAGAAACGGATATAAAAAAATACGGTTTCCCGCAAGATTCTCGGTGAAAAGCACCCGTCAATATTGACTGAGCACTTGCAGAGCACTGCAAACCAACAGTTTTGCCTGTCATGTTTGCTTGACGGCACGCGAGTCGAATGAGATCGGTAGCTTAATTAAACATTCTTTATTTGAATTCAATTTTGAATTCGAAAACGTTATAGTTTCTATTTTTTTTTTCTTTTTATTGGTTTACGCTGTATGTGAGTTTTTGGTGAGGTGAGAAATGGTCGAGATTGTAGGAAATTGGCACCTAGTTTTTTTTTAACTTTAGTTAATGATGCTGTTATAGACTACCGTGAAAGCTAGGGTACTTCATAGGGTAGGGTATTTCATTCATTATTCTTTTGGGGTGTCGTATTACCCAGTAACTGGGTTGTGGTGGTTAGATAGGCAGTCGCTCCATGTAAAATACTGGTATTCAGCTGCATCCAGTCAGACTGGAAGCCAACCACAACATAGTTGGAAAAAGGCTAGGCAAGATGGTGATGATTCGTTATTTTTTTTTTGCATCTAAATTTATCAATTACGTTAATCATACTTAAGTTTAGAAAATACCTAGTTTCCCATGTGGAAGGCATGAAACTGTATGATATGTAGGTACTGTTTACACATAAATTCAACCTGCTTTTCTAAGACCTCAGCTCAGCATAATAATCATGTCCATAGTCATTACGTAGATAGGGAAACAAACACAAGCAATAAAAATGTGCAGTTGACACTTCATTCTAAATTCAAAACATAACACCAACGTCACGCATTACATTTACCGAAAAAAAAGAACTGTCAAAATTCGGATTTCAAACATTAGTTTTTAAAACAACGTGCTCTCATTTTGAGCAAACCATAAACACTTGACATAGACAAGTTTTAAACGGTTATTTATACTTTCTAGTATTATGAGTTTATGAGTAAAGTCGTAGAAAATGTGTTTAACTGTTTTGTCCGCTGACTTAACTGTTTGTGTTAGAGTTAAGTTTAATGGTTTTATAGAACTAACAGAGTTTAATTTCTAGATCTGTTAGTACTTTCATTATTTCTATAGCTGTAGTGGCCTAGTGGTAACGGCTGCGACTTACGAGTTTCAGGTCCGAATTTAGACAGGCACTTTGTGTAAATCATTTCATTACCACTGCTCTCAAAACGGTGAAGGAAAACATCGTAAGGAAACCGACATGTCTTAGAACCAAAAATTCGAAGACATGTGACATCTACCAATCCGCACTGAGCCCGCGTGGTGGATTACAGTCCGCTCCCTCTCACAGAGAGGCGGCCTGTGTCCCAGCAGTGGGCAAGCAATATTATAGGCTAATTACGCTAATGATAAAAATTTACTAAAAGTACGGATAGGTTAAGCCAAAGAAACCAAAGCCGTCCAAAATTGCGTTGGGTTGATGATATCGACAAAGTTGTGGGAAAGAAATGGAACCGATAGGTTTGGCGGAAAAAGCAGGAGGCCTATACTCAGCAGTGGGTGATTCCGGGCTGAGATGATGATGATGATTATGACAGATAATTTGTCTTTAGTAAGCATACGACGCTATCTCAGCTTCCACAAGGCCATGAAAAACCTAAACAATTTCGAATCACGTGTTCGTCCTTCAAAAAGGTACAAGTACATGACCATAAACTGACCGTGACGTCAACGAGCCATAGAGCCACGTGTCTACAATTAGGCGGCGTACAGACTAGCGTGCCGCAAATTACACAGCTATGATACTGGCCGTATGTAATTTTGTGACACCTTGAGACAAGGCCGTTTGAAATAAGAAGACTTATCTTTTGAATCGTTGGTGTATTAGATCTCTTTGTAACAGAATTTGTCCTGGAAAGTATTGACACCAGGGAGCAACACTTTCTAAGGCAATTAACGAAATACTCGAAATACTACGTTCGAAATTTTGAAGGGAACCATCATCATTCATCATCATCATAATCATTTCAGCCATAAGACGTCCACAAATAGACATAGGCCTCCCTCAATTTGGGGGAATTTGCCATAATCCCCACGCTTGGCAGGCGGGTTGGCGATCGCAGTATGGTGGTAGAATGCATAGAGAATGCTGCTGCCCATTCTATAGTAAGTCCCTTAGTCGCCTTTTACGACATCTACGGGAAGAAATGGGTCTTTACGTCCGGCACGACAAGGGACCATAGTGAACCATAACATCCCCTTAAATAAATATTTCGAATGGGTTAATACACATCGGGAGTAGGGACAAGTGTCAAATCGTGTTGCTGGCCCGAAACTAATCTTATAACTGTGGTTCTGGCAATGTGATACGGAACTGGGGGTCTTCTCCGTGAACGGAGATACGGGCCCGTCCGAATGTTGTCGATCCGTCGAAACAAATGTCAATAACCACCAGCGGCCGCCACGGCCCACGCACATAGTCCACTCAAAGGACTAAGTACGGAAACCAAACCCTGCTAATATAGAACATGGAACAAATGGCAACTTCAATTTTTCGGACGGGCTAAAACATACAAGAGTAGGGACACCTGTCAAACTGTTTTGTCATTTGCTGAACACATCGACTGAGGTAAAATAGGATAAAAAATATGTATTTAAATTGCAATTACGTGGTTGAAGTCTCGTATAAATAATAAATATAATAATCATCATATTTCATGAATAGTCATAAAAGTTACAATTATATGCATAATAAAATATTAACTAGAGCAGGAAGAACATCCAAATGGGTCAAATTTGGGACGCCCGCAGTTCTAGTGTTAATTCTTATTTAGTTATTTATGTATGAATTTCGTTCACCAGTTAATTTGACAGCACATTTTCCGATCATATAATTTCGATTATGACAAAACTTTTCATAGGCTGTCTAGCACTTGCTACCATAGCCCGTCTATCTTTCTATAAAATCGAAACTGTCAATTGAGAAAACTATGGATGCATCGTTGTCGACGACCCAAGAAAGTTATTAGAAAAGTAATTACAAAAACGAAAAGTAATGCTTTCAACTCCATACGTACTTACAATATGTCAATCAATTTAATTACGATTTAAAAGTCTGTCTTGTTCGATTTCTAATTATATATTTTTTTATTTTTATTTCTACGTTGATTTAATTCTTTGGCAGCTTTTTAATCTGTGGTTTAGACAAAATGACAGATATTTTTCTTAATTTGACGGCAATAGTAATGATATGTTCCGTATGGTGTCGGACGTAAAGAATATAATCATCCTATTTCTTCCCGTGGGTGTCGTAAAAGGCGACTAAGGGACTTACTAGAGAATGGGCAGCAGCGTTCTCTATACATATTACCACCATACTACGATCGCCAAGCCGCCTGAATATTACTAAAATTATGCCTTAATCCTTCTGGGAATCTAGGCATGATAGTTGTACAAGAATGAATACAATACCGGAAGTCGAGTTCCCATCATTACTTAGAACCCCAAAACAATAACAGCTAGCAATTTAGTCACGGTCATGTCAAGGTATTGGGTTCGAGTCCCGAGTCGGTACACTGTAATTTTACAAATGACACGCTACGGGCACATCGCTAATTTCAATTTGTGACAAAAACGGACAAATTATGTTTTTGTTGGAACAATCTTTTGTATCGTGAATTTTTGTCATATTAAATCTTCTATACTAATATTATAAAACTGAAGTTTGTTTGTTTGTTTGATTGAACGCGCTAATCTCAGGAACTACTAGTCCGAATTGAAAAATTCTTTTTGTGTTGGGTAGCCCATTTATTGAGGAAGGCTATAGGCTACATAACATCACGCTACGGTCAAAAGGAGCGGAGCAGCAAACGAAAAATGGACGAAAACTGGCACGCAATTCGATGCGACGGGAAGGGGAGCGAAAATTTGACGCGGACGAAGTCGCGGGCAGATGCTAGTTAATAATAACAGCCGCTCTGCTCGTTTGTAGCAGGTACTGAATAAGATAAAAAATTGTCTACAGTCTACAAGGCCTACTGGAATTCGACCCCAACATAGTTGGGAAAAACTACACAGTTTGAAGACTTTGTCATTAATTAAATCATCAACACCATTCTCCTGTCCCTTATACCAATTTATTTGTGGTCGGCGCAACATGTCTTTTTCTTCCACACTTCTCTATTAGTCGTCATCTCAGTAGTCACCACCTTTGTAGTCATATCATCATTCACACAGTCCATCCATCGTTTCTTTGGTCTCCCCATCCACATTTAAGAGCCGAACATACTAAAAATAAGAATAGCTTCCATGTTGACAGTTTGACAACATTCATTGCGGCATTTGCGTTGTTGAGCAGACAAATTTTTCGAACATATCAAGCAATGTATTACCAATATCCTCCTTAAAAATGATTCAGATTGTGGGTAGATGGTGTTTTACGCAATTAGAGTGTAGGATAGCTTGCACCACAAATAAATAAATGCGTTTAATGAAAATTTAAAACATTTTTTGTTTCTGTCAATCGTTTGAAGATGAGAGAGACAGAGCGATGTTTTAAGTCCACGGGAAGAGATCGGATGGTGCTATTCTTTACGTCCGGCAAGACACGGACCGAATAAAATGTCAAACAATACATTTATTCAAATTGAGAATCAAGCCTATTTCGAATTTTAACGACAAAAAAAAAACAAAAGAAAGGTGACGATGGTTTGGTTCCAAATACGAACACGTGGCGCTTTTAAGACTTCTTTGATTCTGGTTAATGGCTTTTACTAATAAGAAAATGAGTATATAGTAAGAAGTACCTACAGACTAAAACCCACCCGTGTTCATTCAGTTGCCTGTGCCAGGGCCACAGTAACTCTTTCAAACAAATCCGCGACCCTCGCAGGATAGTAAGAAGTACCTTAGCTCAGAATATAGAACGGGCAGTAGTCTCACAAGTAAGCCAATTACAGGTACTTTTGAATTTTTCAAAGGGTCACTTTTGAATTTGACAGTCACAAACATGAAGTTGGTTGCCCATTGCGTAGTAAGTTCCTATGGAGAAAAACGTACAAGAAACGCCACGGAGACTCTTCTAAATTTAAAAGTTGAAGAAAACTTCGTGAGGTTACTTCAAATAAAATGGAATGAAGGCGGAATGGGACGATGGAGATTTTTTCATTCGATCTTGATAGTAGCTAAAGAATTGCTAATTATTTAAAGATATAGCCCTTTAGACCGTATTTCGGCCATTGTGGCCAATCTCAACGGAGACTAGCCATCGGCGCGGGAGATATTATAGTGCACGCGTGTGTGCACAGACACAGGGGCACTCACTCTTCCCTCTCTCTCATAGTCCGATGGGACGGCAATCCGACACGACCGGACAGAGATCAGGTGTAGGACCAACGGCTTAACGTACTTTCCGAGACACGAGCTAGACACACCGCCAACTTTCAAACTCCTGACTGTTACTAAGAAATTCGTAATGAAAAATTCAATAGCACTTTGCCCGACCTGGGAATCGAACCCAAAAACCCCACGCTCAACAGTCGACAAGATAACGGTAATACTAATATGTAACTACGACCTACACAAGGTTTAATAAATCTATCAAACTAACAAACTTTGAAAAACCGTACATCGCTAAAGTCATTACTGCAAAATTATATTTTTAATAATCCCGGAACTTCATAAACAAAACTCAAAAAAAAAATCTCACCTGATATTCGTAAACATCCATTATAACAACATTAACATTAAAATAAAAACTAAAACTAAAAAAAATTAAACTCTACACTAAATTAAAAATTAATAAAAAAATATTGCACTTATTTTCAGACTGTCCACTAATCGTGGTGTATTGCACAAACATTAAATTTAAAAATATCAGGTACGTATAGGAATCACATAGTTGTTCCTTTGCCGAGATGTGTCATGTCAGTTTGACATTAGATTCAAGATGGCGCCGCATGGTACGCGCGTTGCGCGGCAGTGCGCGAGTGTTACTGCGTGTACAATACGGATCGTGCGCTCGCTAAAATGTGAAGCGTTTGACTTGGATTTCGTTGGGTTCTGTATATTTTTTAACATAGGTTTTTTGTGGGAAAAGTTACAGGTATACCTAGATATCATGGTACCAGTATTAGTACCCAGTTCGCAACTTGTTCCATTAGAACAGAAGAGAACTTTTATGAGGATATTCGTCAGATGAAATTTTATTTCAGTTAGTCTTCGTTGACGAAGACCACGAGGAAAGTGGAGTGACGATCTGATAATGGAGGACCAGCATGGCTAGAGAAAACACAAGACAGGAAAATTTGAAAGGTAAAAAGGGTGCCCTTTGTCCAGAAGTGGGATACAATTCAGGCTAAAAGAAAGTGTTTCACAATTGTGTTCTCAAAAATACTAGCTACATCCAGATTAAATAGCCAGCATGATGCAAGAAAACATTCGACCAGAAATCGTTGTTTTTATAGCTACTACTACAAGTTTGAGGAAGTTTCAGTATTCAAATTAATACATTGAGGCCAGAAAGTCACCAGTCCTCCAGTCTCAGTATACTGAAGGACTGGTGAGTTTCTGGACCTGCTGCCTACATATAATGATGTATAATGATTATCAACTAAAATGACTTTTATAAATGAAAAATGACGAAAATTTCTATTTTTGTAATTGTTTGAGCTGGTGCTAAAACAATTACCTACTAAAAACATAAATTTTGAATTTGGCAAATTCTAAGTATAAACGGTTAATTCAAATCCGTTAACGAGCCCATTCGCGAATCAGCTTTACCAAAACTCCTATGGAACCCTAAAAAGCTAAGCGTCTAATACGGTGGTGTGAAATCGGCGAGTCGCGGGCACTCATCAGTTTCTAACGGTCAGAGCTTTAGACATACTTTCGTTAAGAGTTACATTCGGTGCAAGTACTTGTATTTAGCTTTTATCCGTGGCTTCACTCGCGTGAAAGTCATTAACATTCACCTGCCCTTATACCAATTTATAGGACAGCGCAACATGTCTTTTTCTTCCCCACTTCTCTATTATCTATACTAATATTATAAAGCTGAAGAGTTTGTTTGTTTGAACGCGCTAATCTCAGGAACTACTGGTTCGAATTGAAAAATTCTTTTAGTGTTGGGTAACCTATTTATAGAGGAAGGCTATAGGCTATATAAAATCACGCTACGATCAAAAGGAGCGGAGTAGCAACGAAAAATGGACGAAAACTGGCAGGCAATTCGATGCGACGGGACGGGTTAAGGGAGCAAAAATTTGACGCGGACGAAGCCGCTGGTAAAAGCTTGGTAAAAGGCCATGGTGGCCAATCTTAACAGGGACTAGCCATCGGCGCGGGAGGTATTATAGTGCACGCGTGTGTGCGCAGACACAGAGGCACTCACTGTTCCCTCACTCTCATAGTCCGATGGGACGGCAATCCGACACGACCGGAGAGAGATCAGGCGTAGGACCAACGGCTTCACATGCTTTCCGAGGCACTGGGGTATCACACTGCCAACTGCCAAACTCCGGGCTGTTACTAAGAAATTCCTAATGGAAAAATCCATTAACACTTAGCCCGACCCGGGAATCGAACCCACGACCTCTGCAGTCGCGTTTGCGACCACGAGACCAACGGGGCAGTTCTCTATCAGTCGTCATCTCAGTAGTCACCCCTTTCTATCCATATCATAATTCACACAGTCCATCCATCGTTTCTTTGTTCTCTACTCTTATAGCTATCGACATTCATACTCAAAACTTTCCTCACGACATTTTCCCCATTCCTTCGTATTACGAGGCCGCGGTTGGTTCACAGAAGAGTGACCAATTTTACATACCAAGACCCCTCTGTGCCTCGGAAAGCACGTTAAGCCGTTGGTGCCGGCTGTCTTTTGTGTAGTCTGAGTTTGACAACTACTCTTACCAAGGGGAAGGGGTATCGTATTAAGATCATTTTCTGCCTAGCCTATTCCCAACTACGCTGTGGTCGGCTTCCAGTCTAACCGGATGGTATCTGAACTCCACAACCTAGTTACCGGGTATCACTACACCTTTTGGTAAGACTGCTTGTCACGACTTTTGGACTCACATTGGTATAGTAACGTGTCATAGATTAAATACAAAGTGACTGGCCTGTTAGTCTAGTGGTTAGTGACCCAGACTGCCAAGACTGAGGTCGTGGGTTCGATTCCCACCCAGGACAAATGTTTGTGTGATGATCACAATTATTTGTTCTGTGTCTGGGTGTAATTTATCTATAATATTTATTTAGAAAAATATATAAGTATATTTATCAGTTGTCTGGTTACCATAGTACAGGCTCTGCCTAGTTTGGGATCAGATAACGGTGTGTTGGTTGTCCTAAGATATATTATATTATTATTAAACGGAAGCTCACAATTCAATATAATTAGATTCAAATAAAATCAAGTTCTTTTCTTCTAACGAAATCTTTTCAAAAAACGAAAGCCGACCCGACCGTAACCGAAATCAGCCGAAGTGACACGAACGAGCCGTTCTTTTTTCAAACGCAATGATTGATAGCTACTCCCGCGCACATAGACAGTTATTCTATAATTAAGTTTTTTAACTATCTTCTAATTTTTATTGACAGTAGTAATTTGTGAAAAAAGATTTCATACGGTACAAAAGTAGTAAGAATACATACATAGATCAGACGCTGTAGTAGCTTGATGCGCTGGCGTCTGTCAAATTTCTTTATTAGATTTTCAACTTTATCGGATGTAAAGAAAAGCAACACCTCATTTCTTCCCGTGGGTGTGTATAGGACTTACTAGAGAATGGGCAGCAGCGTTCTCTATGCATTTTACCACCATACTGCGATCTGCAACCCACGAAGCGTGGCGATTATGGGAAATCCCCCCAAATTGCGGGGGCCTATGTCCAACAGTGGACGATTTTCAGGTCTAATGATGATAATGATAAAACTTTATAAGTCCAGTCAAACCGTTACAGGGATTAACAACAGTAGGTACCTATATACGGTTCTAACAGTTGCTTCTACTATTAGTAACAGTAACATGCAGTTTACCTACATGTTAACTAGGAGCATATAACTCCTGTACGTTTGTAAAATACAGTTAAAAAACTTTCACTTTCCTCACTTTTGTATCATAGTTTTTTTTTTTTTTTTTGTTTTTTTTTTGGATGGGAAATCATCAAATGACTTCTCCCGCTCTGGGCGGAGCGGGAGGGCGTGTCAGACTTTTACTGACTAAAACCCACCCGTGTTCCATCAGTTGCCCATGTGCCAGGGTCACGGTATCTCTTTCGAACAATCACGCGACCCCGGCAGGTTTGTATCATAGTTAAGTTTATATTTAACTAGCTTCAATATAAATCAAATTAGAGATTAGTGACAAATGCGTGCACTGACTGGACAGGTCCACTCAATCTGTATGGTTATTTCCTCTAAAGACCATTCCAGACAGCTATCTACATTGTCTTCACATAATGTGACCAAGATTATGTCTGGACTTTAAAAGAGACTGTGACCTCTGAGTTTGTTTCCGCCTTTCTTCTCAGAGTAGTCAGATAGGAAACGCCGACTTCATCTAGCTCAAAAAATATTATTAACTAGTAAAAGTGTTTGTACAAACCTACTTACAGAAAAAAAAAGAATATCATTAAAAAAATCATTTAGCAGAGAATCAGAACTTTCCGAACGTCAAAATTACATAAGACAGTCCCCCAATACGCCCGCTCTTCACCACTTCCTAGTGCTTTAGCTGGGAAGAAGAAGTGGCGCAACAAACTGTTCAGCAGCACAGCTGTCTGTTCAGTTAGATAAACTTGCTCCAGACATCAGCGCGTTTTTTAAAACTATTATTTATTTTCTATTTTTTAGGGTGTTTCGAATTTTGAGACGTATGTCAGCGTCGTTTGTGACGTATGTCAGCGTAGTTTTCGAAGACAGTTTTTTTGCTGTCCTGGTAACCTTGGCAAGGATAATGGCACTTTATGAAATTATTGCATTGTCATCGGTCTTTGACAGGTGTGCAAAGTTTGAATGAAATCTGGTCGTTTAAAGTGGGTCAAAATCGCGCTATAAGGAGTCGGTTACAAACAAACATACAAGTGAAGCTAATATAAAGCGTGTAAAAAGCAAACTCTTCAGCTATATTAAACACTCGCTTTTGCTATATTAAACCTTCCTCTTGAATCACTCTGTCTATTGATGAGAACCGCATTAAAATCCGTTGCGTAGTGCAAAGTTCTAAGCGAGCAAACACGAAATACGACTTGGTTATATACAAAATAAAGACTAGCTTCTAACCGCGATCTTGTTCGCGTGTTTCTGGCCCCCGATGCACCGCATCACATATGCGACGACTAAGTCTTCGCTTAGCGTTCTTTCAATCTTTTTGCAATCTGCCTAGCCCTGATGAAGCCATTTTATTTTTTATTAAATGACGTCTCCCGCTCTGGGCGGAGCGGGAGGACGTGTCAGACTTTTACGAACTAAAACCCACCCGTGTTCCTTCAGTTACCTGTGCTAAGGCCACGGTAACTCTTTCGAACAAATCTCGCGACCCTGGCAGGTGATAGTGACCCCTGAGGATCTCTTGGAGCCCCAATCCATACTTAATACTATAAATGCAAAATTAACTCTGTCTGTCTGTCTGTCTCGCTTTCCTGCTAAAACTACTGAACCGATTTAAATGAAATTTGGTACACAGATAGTTTAGAGCCTGAGAAACGTCATAGGCTACTTTTTATCCCGGTAGTATGTTCCCGCGGGATAATTTCCGACCTCCGCGCGGGCGAAGCCGCTGGCAAAAGCTAGTACTTTATATTAATCTTAAGACCCTATAATGTACCATATTCTGACAAATAAATGATTATGATTATATATCAACTAGCTGACCCGGCAAACGTTGTTTTGCCATATAAATAATTTCCTAGGCGGGGATAACTAATTAAATGACGATTGATCAATTTTCGACCGGAGAGGAAAAATGATTAAATTACTAAAGCTAGTCTATACTAATATTATAAAGCTGAAGAGTTTGTTTGTTTGATTAAACGCGCTAATCTCAGGAACTACTGGTCCGAATTGAAAAATTCTTTTTGTGTTGGGTAGCCTATTTATCGAGGAAGGCTATAGGCTATACAACATCACGCTACAACTAAGAGGAGCGGAGCAGTAATGAAAAATGTTTCAAAAACGGGGAAAATCGCACGGGTAGGCGATTCGACGCGACGGGAAAGGTCGGGGGAACAAGAAATTTAACGCGGACGAAGTCGCGGGCAGAAGCTAGTAATGTTATATTTCGTCCGTGAGGTGCCGCACGTAGAGAATAGCACCACCCCATTTCTTCCCGTGGGTGTCGTAAGAGGCGACTAAGGGACTTATTAGAAAATGGGCAGCTCCCTTCTCTATTTATTTTACAACCATACTGCGTTCGCCAATCTGCCTGCCAAGCGTGGCGATTATGGCAAAGCCCACCTTTTTTCAAACTCGATATGAGTAATACAAATGCCAACTCCGAATCGTATGGCTACCCTTGACAATGACTTTAACTGACACAATGGAAGGTCAATATCGTAGTTCCTATCGAGTTAAAAATCGATACAAAAAAATATCGATTAGCGATCTTAACCCAACCCAATTCGCAACCCTATTGTGTGTATTCGGCGTGCTAAACAAATAATTATAGTTTAGAATTAGAGATTTAAATTAAACTTTTTTTTTAAATTGATGGATTGTTGCAACCATCTCTGAAAACGTTCTGCGGTTTATCCGTGGATGGGTGAGCATTTATTACATATTCATTAGAGTTCCGTACCAAAAGGATAAAACGGGACCCTATTACTAAGACTCCGCTGTTCGTCCGTCCGTCCATCCGTTAGAGACAGTCCGTCGGTGACAGCCTGGGCTGTACAGTTAGGGGCCATTCATTTATTACGTAAGAAGATTTAGGGGGGAGGGGGGTCGACCATGTCTTATGTTTTCTTACAAGGGGGTGGGAGGGAGTCTCGATAGTTCTTACGTAAGATAAAAAAAATGCGCTAAGTTAAAATTATACTTTGAAAGAGCGCGGGCAACCGCGCGATTACAAATAAACATTTCAAAAAATTGTTACTTTGAAAAATAAACATTAAAATTAAACCAAACGTGTATTAATTTTCTCCTTTAGATTCTTACGTAATAAATATTAAACAGGGGGGGAGGGGGTCGGCCTATTCTTATTTTTTCTTATAATAGGGGGGGAGAGAGTCGAAAACTAGCGAAAATAGTCTTACGTAATAAATGAATGGCCCCTTATGAACAGTTATAGTCAGAGAGTTGAAATTTTCACAGATGATGTATTTCTGTTGCCGCTATAACAATAATTACTAAAAAACAGAATAAAATAATAAATATTTAAGGGAGCTCCCATACATCAAACGTTTTTTTTTACCGATAATGGTACGGAACCCTTCGTGCGCGAGTCCGACTTGGCCGGTTTTTTAAATTAAATCCTGACTTGAATTTCTTATGTCATTTTCGGGTGACCAATGAAAATCAGCGCTGTGCTGTAGGTCCCATAGCACAGCATTATGCTGAGTGGAAGCCTTCTTGTTACAGTCACGGCTGGCAGACAGTCTCTATAAATGTGTTGTTTTCATATTTTTGTATGCACGTGTTTCTGTGACAAATAAATTTACCATAAATTCGAAGACATGTGCCCGAAGTCCGTACCAACCCGTACTGGGCCCGAATGGTAGATGTGACGACCCACTACCTCTCACCGAGAGGAGGCCGGTTTCCCAGCAGTGAGAACATTATAGCCCAAAATACTTTTGAAGTGTTGCAAAACCTTTTTTGTCTCATCATCTCAGGCTAAAAACGTCCATTGTTGAACATAGGCCTCCACAAACATTTAGGTTAAGTTTGCTATAGGCACTCTTGGCAGGCGGGTTGGCGATCGCAGTATGGTGGTAAAATGGATAGAGAATGCTGCTGCCCATTCTCTAGTAAGTCCCCTAGTCGCCTCTTACAGTACCCACGGACACATCTGTCTATTCATATGTAAATATCAAAAACAGTATATTAATTCAACAATATATATAGCAATAAGTTTCTTTACAAGTGACCGCTTCCAAATTACTTTTATAATAAACCAAGTAATTATATTTGCTTTTGAATAATATTTAAATAAATTATTACAGTGTTTCTTTTGTTTTTTTCTTTCACTTTCATTTGTTCTTTAATAGTAGGTTTTATTGAGAAATCTGTTTGAGGAAGAAAGTACTAAAAAACTTAGCTCCATTTACCTTACACTTTTGACCTATATGATAGCCACAAGGGTTAATCTAAGGTTAAGCTACTCTTTCCGCGGTCAATTCTTGGATGGGTGACCATTCATTCCGTGCTTCAGAAAGCACGTTTAACCGTTGGTCCCGGCTGTCTTTCGTAAATCATTGGCAGACGTTACGGGTCGTCGGAAGCCCGAAAGTTTGACAACTCTATACACTTTTAAAACCGTAGGTACTGCGATGGTCAACCGTGGCGTGCGACCAAGCGTGGCGATTATGATCCTCCCCCCCCCCTCCAATTGGTACATTATGTTACTTATATCTTTTGGTGCCGTGTGGTGCCGGACGTAAAGAATAACACCACCCCATTTCTTCCCGTGGGTGTCGTAAAAGGCGACTAAGGGACTTACTAGAGAATGGGCAGCAGCGTTCTCTATGCATTTTACCACCATACTGCGATCGCCAACCCGCCTGCTAAGCGTGGCGATTATGGCAAAGCCCCCCAAATTGGGGGAGGCATAAGTCCAGCAGTGGACGTCTTACGGCTGAAATGATCTTTTGGTGACCGTAGATATCTGCCTAATCCGCCAGGTATTATAAGCGTAATGTTATATTTTATGTACTTTCATCAATAATACCAGTTCCCAATACGATCGATCACGGATCTATGAGATCATAGTTATAGCAAATGATCCATGGATCGTTATGTGCGCGCGCGCAGTTTTTGTTGCGTATTTTACAGTTTACCTATAATGATATTGTCTTGTTTGAAATATTACTGGACTTAATCTGTGTTCAGCTTTTTTTGAAATTGGGATGCGCAGTAGGCAGTGGTGGAGTTGTAGATCGTGAGTTCGAACCCAGGCAGGTACATTACTCTGTGTAAATAATTTCATCACCACTGCTCTCAAAACGGTGAAGGAAAACATCGTGAGGAAACCGGCATGTCTTAGAACGAAAAATTCGAAGACATGTGACATCTACCAACCCGTACTGGGCCCGCGTGGTAGAATACGGCCCACTCCCTCTCACCGGGAGGAGGCCTGTGTCCCAGCAGTGGGAACAATATACGCTAATTATGAATTTAAAAGTCCCTATTCGTGTGAGATGACTATTAATGAATTTAAACTTTCATAGATATTATTAAACTATAATGAATAGTAAAACTCTTTATAATAAAGTACTTAAATATGTCTATTTTATGATCCAACTAACAACTCGAATAAATTTTCGCACGAACCGTAAAACTTTAAAACCTTTCTACTTTCATACGGCGCGCGCGCATACTATACTTATTATCGATCAATGATCTATAGATCGCAACGGATCCATAGATCTTGGGGTCAGGCGCAGCAATTACGGTCCTATTCAGAAAGACGGACGCAGTGCGCAGGCGCATTATATATCATTATGTCGCGGTGTGTAAAGTACAGATGGGTGATTTTTATAATGTCTAGAGTTTTATTTATTTTGTCTACAAGTTAGAAGAAAAGAAAGAAAGAAAATACGTTTATTTGCGGTAAACATGACAAAAAGAAAGACCAAAAAGAAATAAAAGTAAGAAAGTACAGATTGAAAGGCTTTCCTTAACTTAAGCATTCTGCTGCGAAATCTGATCCCGAGGCTGTTAAAGGCGATTTGTCAAATCTTATAAAATGACAAGAGATAGTTTAAAACTTCGTATTTCTACCTAGTTAGTAAATCTCTTACTCTTGCTAATCGGCAGGACCAATTTATGATACAAAATTGCGTGTTTGAGTGGGTCCTTGAAAGTTTTATATTCACAACTAGACGCGGTAGGTGGCGCTGCAATCGAATTCCAAGAAACAGGACGTTTGTCCTATCTGCTTGTATGTAATATAACATAGTGATGTTTTTAATCAACTAAATAATGACAAAATGTCTGAAAGACATTAAAGCAAACACAATATCTGCGAAAAGCATCAATGAAAATAGATGAGAGATTGAGAAGAACAATATACACGCACCCACAAAACTATTTTAGTGACTTGAAAATAAATGAAACCAGACTTTTTCTGAGCCGTGTCTTCGATTTTTTTGTTCTAAGACATGCCGGTTTCCTCACGATGTTTTCCTTCACCGTTTTGAGAACAGTGGCGATGAAATAATTTACACAAAGTAATGCGCCTGCTTGGGTTTGAACTCACGACCCACTACACGTAAGTCGCGGCCGTTACCACTGTGCCACCACTGTGGCGGCCTTATAAATTAAATTTTAATTATTTATTTCCTTAGACACAAGAGATCCATTTCATGTTAGTAAGTAAGGTACAAAAATGAAACCTAAGAGCTATGTTAGTGTGTTATTTTTACTAAATACTAAGCTTATAGGAAACCGTAGCCTTTCATTGTACCTAAAAATGCACTGTGAGAATTGTCAGAGAAATCCAAATGTTCGAAAGCCTCAAAAGAAAAACATAACGGAAAGAAAGAAAAACTGGCTATTACAAGAATTGTCCTAACTCCAACCTCGCCTACAACATAGAAACGGTACGCTACACTACAATTGGAAAACTTTCATCTTGTCCATATTTGTTAATAATTATTTTTGATTGAATATCACTTTTATATACATTATATTACAATAACGGTGTATCCGTATAAGAAAGACATGTAGTACTTAGATCCAAAATCAAATTAGGAAATTTATAACAGGGCATTTCATATGTCATTCATTCATTCTACATACAATCACGCCTTATTCCCATGGGGGTAGGCAGAAACCACGAAACGCCACCTGCTATGATCTCTACACACTTCTTTTGCCTCGTTTACGTTCATACATCTGGTCATACACACACGCCGGTTGCGAGTACTACGCACCTGACCTTTCTGACGAACATCACCAATAAGGTCACTATATGTCCTAGGGCGTCCCCTCACGGTGTTTCCACTTACATCTGCCTTGTAGATATACCTTTTGTAAGCCGTCCTTCATTTATCTGACTGGCCTGTTAGTCTAGTGGTTAGTTACCCTGACTGCTAAAACTGAGGTCGTGGGTTCGATTTCCACCCAGGACAAATCTTTGTGTGATGAGCACGATCATTTGTTCTGTGTCTGGGTGTAATTTATCTATATCTATACTTATAATAAAACTGTAGAGAGATCAATTCTGTACATTGAATATATATTCGAAATTAATATTGGAGGGTGAATGGTGATCGATACTGATGCCAAAAATGCAATCAGTAAATTTTTTGTCTGTCTGTCTGTCTGTCTGTATGTGCACGCATGGGTCAAAAACTACTGAAGGGATTTTAACCAAACTTGGTACGATTGTAGTCCATACTCCTGGGCAGGTTTATAGGCTATATATAACATAACGTCTATACTTATAATAAAACTGTAGTGAGGTCAATTCTGTACATTGAATATACATTCAAAATTAATATTGGAGGATGATTGGTGATCGATACTGATGCCAAAAATGCAATCAGTAAATTTTTTGTCTGTCTGTCTGTCTGTCTGTATGTGCACGCATGGGTCAAAAACTATTAAAGGGATTTTAACCAAACTTGGTACGATTGTAGTCCATACTCCTGGGCAGGTTATAGGCTATATAACATAACGCTTAGACACATAGGAGCTGAGCAGTGGCGATACCCGCGGGATATTTACCGACCTCCACGTGGGCGAAGCCGCTGGCAAAAGCTAGTCTATTATAACGTTGTGCTCCTTCAAAAGTTTGTATTTTTTCATAGTCTAATTTATACCCAACCTCATCATCATCGGTTCAGTGGAAAGACGTTCACTGCTAGTCATAAGGCTCTCCCGAACACCACCACCTCGACCGGTGCTGTGCTGGCAATAGGCTCGCCCCTTATTTGATGGGACTGAAACATAACTGGCGAAATGTTAGTTCGTTATAGGTAGATACAGTTCTGTCTAACTTTTCAGGAATTGCAAGGGTGATATTATGTTATATTTACTTAGCCAGATAAAAAAAACCGCTGCAGTATCCCAGTGCGGGTTGGTAGATGTCACATGTCCTCGAATTTTTGGTTCTAAAACATGACGGTTTTCTCACAATGTTTTCCTTCACCGTTTTGAGAGCAACTCATAAATCGCGGGCGTTACCACTTGGCCCACCATTGCTCTACTTTGTCTAGGTACTCTTATTAGTAAAAAAAAATTATCTCAGCGTTATTTCCCATTAATCGAACTATGACAAAACTTCCCAAATCATAAAAACACCCACAATATCTTTAAACCACAATAAAACCATTAGCGGTTTCTAAAATAAAGAAAATAACAAAAAAACGCCCCAACCTGCCATATAAACACCCTTCTTAACAAAAGGGGGTAGGCAGAAAAAATGGTTACCTGTACTCCTGTCAACGCATCATTTGTCAAAATTTACCAATATAATTGGACACCCGACAGTGGCGCCACTTGCCGAGGTAAAAGAGGCTAAGTGCCAAAGATTACATACATTTCATTTAGTTCCTTTTTTTGCCGCGTACCAAGATATATTGGATAGAGTGATTATATTTTGTGGTTATAAAATTAAGGGTAGGTAGGAACGCCTATTACAACATGTGGCTTATTGTATAGTAAATGGGAATTAAGTAATTATTTTTATCGAGTAAGAGTTTTAGCCCCATTTACTCCAGTGGGTGTCGTAAGAGACGACGGGGGATGGGATTAAATGACTATTTTATGAAAAAGTCTAAAACTGAGCTGAAAATTACAAAAAATCGTTTGAAAATTTGAATTTTCTGTCTACCCTGGCACTTAAACACTTTTTAAATAATTTCTTTTTGGTCTGTGTTGCCCAAAAGGTCCTACGATATGCATCAACTAATATAAAATCAATTTGTCAATATGCCCGTCAGTCAATGCAGGTGGCCCGGTGTCACTTGTCTTTTTAACTCCAAACATTATAAATCATTGCTTCTTTGGTGTACCGGCAGCCTTTGAGATGGTTTTGTTGTAAAAGAAAGTAGTATGGGTAACTTAGTTCAACATCAAGCATGATTTTGGAAGAGTTGGGCAGAAGTGTATCTATAGTGCAACCACATTTCGCCTGTTATGTTCAAGTCCCATGTAATAGAGGTCAAGCTTATTGCCATCAACCGGGCACGAATCAAGGCTTCGGTCTGAAAATTCCTGTCGGAAACTTTGTCCTACTTGAGAATTAAACCCTGGTAGTTAAAATCAAAATATTCAATTTCACATCACATGGGCACTTAAAGCAAGGTGCACGGTTTTAGTTGGTCGTTTCCTATGCAGAAGAGCTGGCAACAAACTTCACTAGTATATAGTTATAATAATAAAAATTGGTTGCCTGTAAAGTCGGTATACGGGCGAAAGTTTTACGTGACAACGACTTTGAGTGGTAAAATAATTTTAATGTGAATATTCATTCGTATAGTAGGAAGAAGGATGAAATAATAGTAACAATTTGAAACATTTATTTGCATTTATTTGCATGCCTTTCACTTTTTATGCCTGTCTCTCTCGCTCTTAGGCGGGCTAACCATGCCCGAGTGGAAGGGACGCGTGCCTCTCACTCGCTCTCATTGTGAGCGCATAACGTGAGCGGAGCGTAACGCAGTTTCTTGAAGTGTCACCCGGCAAACCAATTTATAAGACGTTGTCACGTCAATAAATAATATCTCAAGACAACCAACACACCGTTATCTGATCCCAAACTAGGCAGAGCCTGTACTATGGTAACCAGACAACTGATAAACATACTTATATATTTCTAAATACATACATATTATAGATAAATCACACCCAGACACAGAACAAATGATTGTGCTCATCACACAAAGATTTGTCCTGGGTGGGAATCGAACCCACGACCTCAGTCTTAGCAGTCAGGGTCACTAACCACTAGACTAACAGGCCAGTTAGTTCTAGTATATGTTAGAAATATGAATATTTTTGTCTTGTATACCAAATATGTTAGTTCGAGAGCAGTGGTGGCCCAAAGGTCACGGCCGCGACTTACGAATGGTAGGTCGTGGGTTCGAACCCGGCATTTGATTTTGTGTAAATTATTTCATTACCACTGCTCTCAAAACGGTGAAGGAAAACATCGTGAGCAAACCGGTATGTCTTAGAACCAAAAATTCGAAGACATGTGACATCTAACAACCCGTACTGGGCCCGGAGATAACGGCCTACCTCTCTCTCCCGGGAGGCCTACGTCCCAGCAGTGGAAATATTATAGGCCAACTAGCTTCTGCCCGCGGCTTCGCCCGCATGGATGTCGAAAAACTCACCATTTCAACCCCCCATTTCACCCTCTTAGGAACGGAATTTCAAAATACCTTTCTTAGTGGATACATACTCTTCACAAAGAACACACCCTCCAAATTTCATGTCCCTAGGACCAGCAGTTTAGGCTGTGCATTGATATTATATCAGTCAGTCACTCACTCAGGACTTAGAATTTCATCATTGGGGCTGGCTTAATAAAAACTATAAAACAACTGTAGTAGTTTCAATTAATAGGACAACAATTATATGTACTCATAATAATAGCATGTTATTATACACTATTAAAACGTATTACCTACTTGTAACTCACTTACATTTACCCTATAATCTTGGCGCTTGACGTCATTAAATGTGACATTGTGATGTAAAATATTGTTTATTTTTTCCACACCTTATCTGTTCGGTGTGGTGTCGGACGTAAAGAACAGCACCTTCCCATTTCTTCCCGGAGTGTCGTAAAAGGCGACTAAGGGAGTTACTAGAGAATGGGCAGCAGCGTTCTCTAAGCATTTTACTACCATACTGCGATCGCCAACCCGCCTGCCAAGCGTGGAGATTTGCCGCCGAATAGCGAGCGTCGGAATGTCGTTTAGCTACATTTTCAATTTACATTCGCTCAAAACGCATGAGGGTAGGTAGAAACAACACAATGCCAGCTACTAACATCCTTACATACATTTTGTCTCGTTTACGTTCATACATCTGCCGGCTTAGCATGACCAATTCTATATCTATTCTACCAAGAACAAATAAAGTTCCTTATGTATTTTAATTCTGTAAAAATGTTTCTATCTCATCAGAAAAATAGTCATCATACTTGACATCGTATTTTTGAAGACTGAAGAATAGAAACATCTCTTATTTCCAGTTTTACACAATTTTTCTACGCTACAATCTATCATTTTGTCATGCTACGCGTGCTGGTCATACACGCACGCCCGTTGCCAGTACTACGCACCTGACCTTTCTGAAGAACATCACCAATTAGGTCACTGTAATCTATACATTTATACAAATAAATAAAACTGAAGTGTCTGTTTTTTATTTCAAATTAACAGCTTTTCACTAAATGCATATGAAAGTAAATACGGTACTTACACCAAAAAATCTTTTTTTTTTAACTTTTGTCTGTCAGTTTGTTCCGGTTAGTCTCTGAAATGGCTGGACCGATTTTGACGGGACTTTTATTGGCAGGTAGCTGATGTAATAAGGAGTAACTTAGGCTACTTTTATTTTATAAAAAAAACTTTTATTTTAGAAAAAATACCTGCGTTAATTGCCGACATCCACGCGGGCGAAGCCGCGGGCAAAAGCTAGCTATTTATAAAAGTTAATAATTACAAGTAAAATTTCGAAAAGTTACAATAATTAAACCGTGTCTCCTCTAACCCACGAACATGACCTAGTATGACCACAGACTCAAGAGTTGATCTGTCGTCCCATCTCTATAGAGATCCGTCGGCAAGATGAGAGAGATAGGACTACACTAATGAACTATGGGACGCTAGGGTTGGCGGTAACGGAAAACGAGTTACAAAAAAAATATGGACTGATTTCACTAGCATTTGTTTTTTTATGTATTTTGATTGAGAGCAGATGAGGGTGGGATTTGTGGTGTGTCCCATAACTTGAGCAAGCCACGCCTTTTTCTGTGTTCCTTAAAGGTTCCTGTATCAAAAAACGACGCTGCCCAACAATTGTAAGATTTTCTTAATGTTGAAATGAAAAGTTTTCTAGGCAAATTTTAAGTGTACGATATTATAAGATTAAGTAAATGGCTAATAAAGATATCTATACAATACACTGCGGACAGACTTACGCAATCAGGAGAAACATGTCTGATTTTTAACTGATTATGGTGAAATTATTGGTGATGTTCTTCAGAAAGGTCAGGTGCGTATTACTCGCAACCGGCGTGTGTGTATGACCAGATGTATGAACGTAAACGATGCAAAAGGACTATGTAAATCGTAGCAGGTGGCATTCCGTAGTTTCTGCCTACTGCACTTGGAAAAAGTAGTGAGTTTATGTATGTAAGTAAACATTCAAGTATTTCGAACCATTACAAAAAAAAAAAAAACACCGAATCAAATACTCGAATTTAGCACTGATACCAAAATAATTGCTCGGTCAAAGTACCTAAAGAAGCTACCGACATTACACAAAAAGTGGCGGCAAAAACTTGGGAAAAACAGAAACAGACTATTTGGTATAGGAAATGTCTTATGTCCAATATAAGTTGTATAATGGTGAATCTGGTTTATATAACATAAAGCATGTATTCCTTAAAGTGGTAGAAAGATACATAAATACAGTTAAGTAAGATAAGTAGGAACTTAGAGGCAAGATCTTTAATACATACGCGTTACAGTTGCGAATCATATTTTAATCCCCATACAAGTTGAAACAGACCTGCACATTTTCTCAGGGGAAGCCCCTAAACCAGATTAATCCAGTTATGATAAACCTCCCATCCAACAGGGGCAAGTCTTTTGCCTTTATGCAATAGGAAAAACAATAACAACGATGTCAAAGAAATAGTAATAGTAGTAATTCTTTATTGACATAATAGGTTACTGAAACTTGTTTGAACTATGTGTAGTTTCGTTTTTAATTTAAGTGAGTGTATGTTTTTTAATATTTTTTCACATTACGATTAGCAGAACATTTAAAAAATATTTTGTGCAAAAAATATGTAAGTACGTATTTTTTTTTATATGTTTTAGATTACGATTAGCTGAACATTTAAAAAAATATTTTGTGCCAAAAGTATATACCTACGTAATTTCAAAATTAATAACTATGTATACCTACATTTTTTGACAACCCTAACCAAATTAGTGATGTACCAACACAAGTCATTCGCTTTCTTTCTTTCTAGTTTCAGATAAAATCGATTATAATGTCATTCTGATATTCCAATACATGCATCGATGACCTTAGTTGAAAATGATTCGTTAGAAAGTACTAAATAAAATTAACATTGTATTCTACAGATTTTTGATTTCAATAGATTTGTAGTTAAAATGTAGTCTGGATTTTCTGTTTGTCATTCATTCTCATTTACAATGATGGCTGAAATCCTTTCATATCTTATTGTGAGTTTATGCATTCATTTTGTTTCAGTATCCATGAATTGGTGACCATCATTATATACCAAGACTCCGCCGTGCCTCGGAAAGCATGTTGAGCCATTGGTGCCGGCTGTCAGCCTATAATATTCCCACTACTGGGACAGGCCTCCTCTCTTCGAGAGGGAGTGGGCTACAATCTACCACGCCGGCCCAGTGCGGTTTGGCAGAAGTCACATGTCTTCTTGAACGTACCAGTTTCCTCACGATGTTTTCCTTCACCGTTTTGAGAGCAGTGGTGATGAAATTATTTACACAAAGTTTAAGCGCCTAGCTGGGGTAGAACTCACGACCAACAACTCGTAAGCCGGAGCCGATACCAGTAGGCCATCACCGCTCTTCAAAGGGGTATCGTATTACCCAGTAGCAGGGTTGTGGAGGTCAGATAGGCAGTCACTCCATGTAAAATACTGGTACTCAGCTGCATCCGGTTGGACTGGAAGCCGACCCCGACGTGGTTAGGAAAAAAATAATAGGGAAAGGCTAGATAGATGATGTATTTTATTTCACTACTAGCTACTAGCCCGCGACTTCGTCCGCGTCAAATTTTTGCTCCCCTGACCCCTCCCGTCGCATCGATTTGCCTACTAGTTTTCGTCCACTTTTCGTTGCTGCTCGCTCCTTTTGAGATATAGTGAGTCAACCTTAAAAGATAGACATATGCTCTCGCGGACTTTTTTTTAGAACTTTTTAAAAGGAACAATTCCATCATACATGATTTTTGCGTTACTTTAACCGTTTACGCAGCGCACGCGACGGAAACTCTCAAAAGGAAAAAAAAAAATCCCCGTTTTTGCAACATTTTTTATTACTGCTCCGCTCCTCTTAGTTGTAGCGTGATGTTATATAGCATATAGCCGCCCTCGATAAATAAAAAAAAAATTGAAAAAGAATTTTTCAATTCGGACCAGTAGTTCCTGAGATTAGCGCGTTCAATCAAACAAACAAACAAACAAACTCTTCAGCTTTATAATATTGAAGTATGAAGTATAGATTCACCAACCCGCACTGGGCCCGCGTGGTGGGGGATTACCGCTCAGTCCTTCTCAGTTACAATTGATGGTAGCAACTAGGTAGGACTGGCTGACAGACTTTAAAAGAGTAACCGTGGAATTTCTTGCCGGCTCATCTCCATAGGAATCAACAATTTGGAACCGTGCACCTAGCTGCTGACTGACATTTCATAAGTGCCCATGTAAGGTTATGTGAAATAAAACTATTTTGATTTGACTGACTTTCGGATTTAAAGATCAGAGGGGTAATTGCGGAACTTTTTATCGGTAGGAATTGGTTTATTATTCATAGTTAAACAACATTCATTGCGTCATTTACGTTGCTGAGCCACAATTTATTCCAACAAATGACGCAATGGTTTAGAAATAATCTTCAATCCCGTTCAGATTCTGATAAATTGTGTGTTTCGCAATTAGGGTGCTGGTTTCAGCTCCATTAGTGTCAGGGAGTCAATTTAGAAAGTCAATTAATAGATTTATTTCCAAAATCGAAATGAAAGTTCAACAAAAACTTGACCTCCTGGTATATTTTTTTAAGTCTAGCAAAAAGTATTACATATACTTAGTCAGTTTTTTGGGGCGATAATTTAGTAGTTATACAACCGGATATATTTGTCAGCAGTGGTGATCCAGTGGTATCGGCCCCGTGGTGAGTTCGAACCCAGGCAGGCGCTATATTTTGTGTAAATAATTTCATCACCACTGCTCTCAAAACGGTGAAGGAAAACATCGTGAGGAAACCGGCATGTCCTAGAACGAAAAATTCGAAGACATGTGACATCTACCAACCCGCACTGGGCCCGTGGTCGATTACGGCCCACTCCCTCTCACCGAGAGGAGGCCTGTGTCCCAGCAGTGGGGACAATATAGACTGATTATTTTTAAACATTCAAGATATAATATACATACCAGAATTCCTTGAGATAATTGCCTAAAATCCTTTATGATTTTGCCCAAGGTTCATTTATCTGCCTCGCCTTTGCCCAGATGTCATATGGTATTCCAGTTTAACCAGATGGAAACTAAATCAGATTAAACAGCTAAAAGGTCGGATTTTCAATTTTACAGTTAGACTGATACTGACCGGTACCGTGTGGTGCCAGACGTAAAGAATAACACCACCCCATTTCTTCCCGTGGGTGGCGTAAAAGGCGACTAAGGGACTTACTAGAGAATGGGCAGCAGCATTTTCTATGCATTTTACCACCATACTGCGATCGCCAACCCGCCTGCCAAGCGTGGCTATTATGGCAAAGCCCCCCAAGTTGGGGGAGGCCTAAGTCCAGCAGTGGACGTCTTACGGCTGAAATGATGATGATGAATGATGATGAATGATGATACCGATACCGAAACCAAGACTGATACCGAAACCAAAACGGATACCGATACCAAGACTGATACCGAATCTAAAACTGATACCGAAACCAAAACTAATACCGAATTTTCTGTTGGATATAGACAATTAATATTCAATAAGCGATTACCTGAGATCCTTTCTAGACTAAGCTAAGTGCATTGACTTGGTGCAGTTTTTGTAGCAAAATGTAATTAGCTTTCTAATTTGAATATAATTTAGATCTCAAGATGTATTTTCAATTTTACATTACTTCAGTTTTGGATCAATGGTTTGAAGATTTAATAATATGTTGTCTGTTCAGTACTTAAGTGGACATTAATTAGGGGCCGACAGAAATGTATAATTTGTTTTTTTTTTATTTTAATAACTAGCATTTGCTGCGGCCCGGATATTATACATATAAACCTTCCTCTTGAATCACTCTGTCTATTGATGAAAACCGCATTAAAATCCGTAGCGTATTTTAAAAGATCTAAGCGAACAGTCAGCGGAAGCGACTTCATTTTATACTACGTAAAGATTATTCATTTTATTATAATATTTTTTATTAAATTTAATAAAATATTTTATAAATTATATGCGATACATGGATCAGGCTAACCATCTGCCTAGCCATTTTCAAATTATGTTGAGATCGGTATCAGTCTAACGCGACCCGACTGATACCAGTATTTTACATGGATCGACTGCTTATCTGCCTTCCATAACGCAGTTACTGGATAACACCATACTCCTTAGTAAGACTGGTTGTCAGACTTTCGGGCTTCTGACGACCCGTAACGACCGTCTAAGATCCACGAAAAACAGCTGAGACCAACGGTTTAACGTGTTTTCGGAGACGGAATGGTCTTGCTATGTAAAGATGGTCACTCATCCACCGACTAACCGCGGCAAGCGTAGCTTAACCTGATCGATCTAACCGTCTAGCCTAAATCACTCTTAAGAAATCTTGCATTGCTGAATATTTATTTATCTGTTGCAAATTCAAATATTCGTCCAAATTCTCATTTACTTCTTCAAAAACTAAAAATATATGATACCTGTCACTGTTATTGGTTTAAGCGAAGAATGTTAACTATATGTAAATATTAAATTGTGTGACATGGAATACAGTAGCTGGATTTGGGGCATTTCGTTTTTTTTTAGTTGTAGTGATGTGCTGAGTTTATCGATATTTTTTTGAGCTTTATTTGGGGTTAGAATCGTTGAAATAAACATAATTTTTGCCACAAATAAATGTATTTTTTTCTTTTTTCTTCCTATAATGGATTTGTTTTCTGAAATAATATTTTCATTGTTTTTTTTTACGCTAATTATAACAGTAAAAACGTTCACTATTGCTCCATTGCTCGCTGTATTTAAGAAATTGTAGTTGCTTTGATGAGCGTGTTGTTGTTTTAAGATAAATAATAATAATTGCTTTAACTGCTTTCTTTTATCTATCTTAAGGTAAAAAAAATCCTCACCTTTTTTTAACATATACATTATTTTTCACATTGTAATAACTATAAATAAATATGTTGATACCACAAAAACTATCGACAAAGTCCCATCACTACTTCAAAAATATGTAACACAAAAACCCCACTTCTGGTATCGGTATTGCCCATCCCTGTTTATTTAGGCGCACCACTTGAGACATGCATTGTAAAGTCTTGGTACCCTTTTTATATCGGTCTGCGGATGACAAGTGACGTCAGATAATCGGTATTTTGGAAAAAAATAATGTTGTGGTATTTGTGTTACCAAATTTTGGTATTGAGTTTCTTTTTTGAGGCTTGTGGGTTCTGCTCTACTCTTTTATCGGCACGACCTATTGAGTGACCAGACGCCAGGCTAGAATCGAGAAATAACTCACGGAAAAATCCAGTTACGGATCCCATTTCGTCCCGTGGGCGTCATAAAAGGCGAATAAGACACTTACTAGAGAAAGGGCAGCAGCGGTCTCTATGCGTTTTACCACCATACTGCGATCGCCAACCCGTTTGCCAACCGTGGCGGTTATGACAAACCCTCCCAAATTGGGGGAGGCTTGCTATCGGATGATGATAATTAATATCAATTATAAACCTTTCTTTCTCTTTATTTTCCTTTTTCTTCTAACAATAAAGGTGTAATAAGGGTTGATTTGATATAACGTATTCTTGTACCAAGGAAAAAGCTTAAAAATACACCAACAGATCCAAGATTATGTATCCTTTAGAAACTTTGCAATTAAGATTAACCATATCATTTTAAATTCCCTTGCAAAATAATATGGTATCACGATTCTGCTGAGTAAGGGACAGACAGGCAGACATATGAAAGAGGCATAGCCCTTTAATGTAGCCGACTGTGCTAAGTCATTATTGATTGTGTTAAAGTCAATGTATTGCACATTTAATTCTAGGCCCCCGTCGGGAAATTATGTTGGAAGACATTTAAATGGGTATTGGACTTCGCTTTTGTCTGGATATATCTTGGAGGGTGTGTTAAAAATACTTTGGATATTTTGTCCTTACTGCCTTGTGAAACGTCCTATGAGTGCAAAAGAATATCCTATAGATTTACCTTCTTATTCAGCCGCAGAGGGTTAGAATTTTCTATGATTAAACAATAGACTTTAAGAATTAAAAAAAAAAAAAATCCTTAAAATCGATGTTCGTTGCACTCTTTTTAACCCGCCTTCTCTAAAGATTTCCTTCTCTCTCTTTCTCATGTCTCTTTCCCTCGCCTACCAAATACACTCTGGACCAGCTACTCTTTTGACGTCGTCTTCCGATCGTTTCGCTTGTCATCCTTTTTCCATCCCTCGGGTAGAGATCATAGAACTGTTTGATTGCTACGCCTAATCAGTGTATATTTTAACTCCTCTATCAAGTTTAATTGACCTTTCAGGTACGTCTACATATAAAGGACGAATAGTAAGCATTGAAACCCGCTTCAGGAATGGACAAAAACTAACAATATCTCAAATGAAAGATGCATCTTGAGATTAAAATGATGCAATTATATTTAAATTAGAAAGCTCTCTTATTACATAAAGTAACAAAACAACCAGAAGCAGAACAAGCACTTAGACTAGAAACCATATCACTATGGAAATTAATAAACTATAAAAAAAATGATTTTCTGTGTTTGACAGGAAATTCGGTATCAGTCAGCGAAAGTTTAAAACTGACTTTCGGTATCGGTATCGACTGCCGCCATCCCTAATAAAAACAAAAACTGTCTAAAATATTTCACCAAAAATACCCGAGCACGTCATTCGATTAATCGTTGTCAGATATCGATACTCCACGTAAATCGATGTAGATTACAATCGATACTATCGTCGTTTTGAACGCATGATTTCCGATCGTGACTTCGATTCGAAATATTTTCGATTCGTATGTATTTTGTATTGTTGTCTGGTGTAACATTGGTTTAGTTATTATTGAAGAGGTTTTAACTTGAAATATACGAGTATTATTATGTTAAACATATTTATTGTGAGGTGCCGGACGTAAAAAATAGCACCTAGCGTGTGTGTCGTAAGAGGCGACTAAGTGACTTACTAGAGAATGGGAAGCAGCGTTCTCTATGCATTTTACCACCATACTGCGATCGCCAACCCGCTTGCCAAGCGTGGCGATTAGGGGAGGCATATGTCTATGAGTAGATGTCTTTCAGCCGAAATTATGATGATGAAGACTTTCAGGATTGCGTTTATTCTGTCACTAAATAAATCCATACTATAATAATATTATAAATGCAAAAGTAACTCTGTCTGTCTGTCGGTCTGTCTGTCTGTCTGTCTGTCTCGCTTTCCTGCTAAAACTACTGAACCGATTTAAATGAAATTTGGCACACAAATAGTTTAGAGCCTGGGAAAGGACATAGGCTACTTTTTATCCCGGTAGTATGTTCCCGCGGGATAATTTCCGACCTCCACGCGGGCGAAGCCGCTGGCAAAAGCTAGTATTCAATAAATAAAATATCTTCGGACAATCAACACACCGTTATCTGATCCCAAACTAGGCAGAGCCTGTACTATATAACCAGACAACTGATAAATTTACTTATATATTTCTAAGTACATACATATTATAGATAAATTACACCCAGACACAGAACAAATGACTGAGCTCATCACACAAAGATTTGTTCTGGGTGGGAATCGAACCCACGACCTCAGTCTTAGCAGTCAGGGTCACTAACCACTAGACTAACAGGCCAGTAAACCTCTCAAAAGAATATAAAACATATTAAACAGTAGTCAAAAACAATTAAACAAAATCTTCTAAAACTACTAAACAATTTGTCCGAACGTTCATGTTTTTTGTCATTCAATGATTAATGTATTTTTGAGTTAAAACTGTTTGGGTTTAAGAACTAACAATTGTGTGGTCTAAGTTACAAGAAACAGCTGTCGGCATACAAATATAAACTTACGCCTTTTTCCTATGGGGGTAAGCAAAAACTACGGAACGCTACATGCTACGATCCTTACAAACTCGCACGCCGGCTACCAGTACTACACACCTGACCCTCCTGAAGAACATCAGTGAACTGACGGTGTAATCTGTTACAATAGGGCAAAGGCATGTTTTTATTTTTTCTTCTCTTCATCAATGAAGCATATGTCATAAGTGTTAAACGTCGAAATTTTACTACGGTTTTTTGCTCAAAAATATTATCTTATATCTTTAAACGAGCAATTCTTGTATATATATATATATAATCTGAATCTCGGAAACGGCTCCAACGATTTTCATGAAATTTAGTATACAGCGGGTTTCGGGGGCGATAAATCGATCTAGCTAGGATTCATTTTTATAAAATGTCGTTTTATTCGTGTTTCCAATGACCAACTTTATAGATAATCAACTTGAACATAAACTTATTATTTTAAACACAATTTACCAAAAAATACCGAGCAAAGCTCGGTCATCCAGATATTTAGAATTAAACAATTTTCTACTACAGTTAAATTTTATCGTTCGTTATTTTCGCGGCCATTTTGTGACGTCACTTACCAGTTACCACGATACTGCTTTACTTTCACTTCTGTTTTAGGCCGAATTCATGTAAATTCAATTACTCTTTGTGCTTTATTAGACAAATAAAATTTTAATTACTACTCATACATAGTATACGAACACAGGTAGTATTCCGCACTACGATTTTGACCCTTATTGTGATGGTTTTACCCACATTACAAAGTTCAAAAACAAAAACAGTCGCAAACGAAGCTCGTGTATGATCGGATTCATGAAAGTGGGCAACACAAAAGCATTTCATTTTTCTTTCTGCCTAACCCCATGTAAAATACACTTTTGTATGTATTATTCAATTACATTGTATTCGGAGGACATATGGTGACCTTATTGGTGATGTTCTTCAGAAAGATCAGGTGCGTAGTACTCGCAACCGGCGAGTATGACCTGATCTATGAACGTAAACGAGGCAAAAGGATCTTAGCAGGATATGTAAGGATCTTAGCAGGTGGCGTTCTGTAGTTTTTGCCTACCCCCATGGAAAGATAGCGTGAGTTTATCTAGGTGTATATTTGTATTGAATATTACCAATAACAATTCTTGAACCATATATAAAAAAAATTTCAAAACAATAAGTCTATAACTTGCACCAGCTCTTAACCCTGCTACGCCGTGTGTGGTACAAATGATCCGGTGACATCGAATCATTTATCTTCACCATTTAGGAGTAAAAACTTACAGGTTACATGTCTCCTTTGATTTGGTGGGTACCGACTTATTTTGTGGGTTTTTTTCTTCCTATTTTTGAAGTAAGCGAAAGTAATGTTTTAAGAATTGTACTGACTTATCTCGTTCTTCGTAAGTCTTGTCAGTTGTCAGTTTCTTGTCTAGGGACTGATGTGATTCGCCTCACTATTTCTCGCCATTTGCTACGATTTTTTAAATTTAATGTGCAGTCACAAAAGGGATCGCTCACTGCGGATTTAATATGGTCAGTCCATCTCATGGGTGAGCGTCCGCGTGATCTAGTGCCCTCCACTCTACTCTAGACGACTCGACTCGCGTTATAAATATTAAAGGATGCGCGTTTAGACAAGAACAGAAACACATTTTCTGTTGTCCAGTTCCACGATACGGCTTTCTTTTACCAAAACATATTTGACAATTGATACAATATAATTTTATACTGACGCTGCAGTATTTTCCAAAAAAAATATCTAAGCTATCACCTAACTCCTAAAATGGTAACAAATAATTTTGTACAGTAACAAAATAATGAACTTACAAACAAACATATAATTTTCATTATATACGGTATCTCGTTTCTCTTATTAAGACGCGGATATGTGTCTCTCTAATATTTTTTAACGTTTGACAGGCGCCGCCATTTTGATCTCGACTGTTTATGGATGTTTTTGGCGCGTCACCTACTAAATGTACTTCATTTGTGAAATCCAATAATAACCCGAAATATTACGGGTTATTGTTGAATTTCACAGCTAGCATACAGATTTAAATATACTACCTGCTTATCTATTGATTTTAGCAACCCTATTTTTAAGGTTTGGTACCCAAATGGTGACATCGGGACCCTATTCCTAAAATCCCGCTGTCCGTCAGTCTGTGACAGGGCTGTATCTTTTGAACCGTAAGAGGTAGATACTTGAAAACCTCGGCCGAATCACGAATGTCAAATGTCACGTTATGTATTTTTATATAATAAAGGTACTGCACTTTTTTATTAATTGTTCGTTATTTCCTTCACATTTTATCCAAAACGTGCCATTTGTTTAATACGAATTTCTGGAATTGGCGATTCACCTACAAATAAATTAATTTCAGGCGAGTTTTTTTCGTGAGAGCTGACTAATCAGCTACACAAGTGAACCGCGCAACTTTCGAAGAAATCCTCTCCAGCACATCCGCCGCCTTAAAACCCTTATCAACAAGTTGACTGACCTGGTTGTGGTAATGCGCAAGATGATGATGCGGCACGTGCCGCATCGCCGGGTGCAGCATCTCGGAGCCGCTTGAACTGCCGCTGCTGCTGCTGCCCTCTATCGCCTGCAGGAGAAGCAGTTGATCAGAACACGTTCATCTGTTCTAGAGAAAGGCTTCTCGAACTACACGCTATTGAGGTCGATTTACATTAATCTTTTAGCAGCTTTTGGAAGACCGGCAGTTTACCTAGTTTACCTAGAGTGGGGTCAAATACAGAACTAACTGATCCAAGATTATAAGCAATTGAGCCTTATTTCTTTAGGTTTAATTAACTATGATTATCAGTGATCGGATATTCGAATGCATATTTATTACCTTTTTTTTTTTTTTTTTCAGGATGGGAAATCATCAAATGACTTCTCCCGCTCTGGGCGGAGCGGGAGGGCGTGTCAGACTTTTACTGACTAAAACCCACCCGTGTTCCATCAGTTGCCCATGTGCCAGGGTCACGGTATCTCTTTTGAACAATCACGCGACCCCGGCAGGATATTTATTACCTAATGTTACTATTTAGCAGTGAAAGCACGAAAGCGGCTTCTTATTTTTTATTAAAGCCGGGTTTCTTAGATCATCATATTTATTTAAAATTAATGTTTAACCCCTGATGCAAATACATATGTGTGTAGGGTGGTATGTGTTAGTTAAAACAACACACAAAACACGGTAAAAACGCGCATTCAATATTAGCCAACAATTCAACTTTAGGTGAATATTCATCTGAATATCCGATCTCTAATGATTATGTTCTAATAGCTGCTGTTAGCGACTGAGTTCACGTTGGATTTTCTGTCTTTTTCTAAAATTAAAATGAACCTATGTTATAATTATAACATCAGCTATCTGCCAGTGATAGTCCCGTCACAATCTAACAAACAGGCAGACAGACAAAACGCTTAACAGTCGTTTTTTTTTTTTGTTAAGTATCGTTTATACATTCATATGGAATTAGTAAAAAAAAAAAAAAACTGATACCGGTAAAGGAAAACATCATGAGGAAATAAGTATGTTCTACACGCGTAGCATGACCACCATAGAAAGAACTTTATCTATTCTTGGTAGAATAGAGATAGAACTGTCATGCTACGCCAGCATAAAGCGGTACAAATCTTTCTACAATCTTTAATTCTGTCTTTAATCTTTCTACAATCTGTTATTTTGTCTATTCTTCCGTCGACAAAACCACTTTCTACGGTGGTCATGCTACGCATGCTGGAAGCAAAAAAGTGAGAGAGTAGACCTGATCCCACCAGTGGGAACAGTGGAAAATTTGACACAGGCTTCCACTTTGCAAGTCTAGTGTGGGTATGTAGCTGTCACATGTCTTCGAATTTTTGGTTCAAGGACATGCCGGTTTCCTCACGATGTATTCCTTCACCGTTTTGAGAGCAGTGGTCCTGTCCGTGTTCAATTCTAAGCCCTACAAAAGTCACGGTCGTGATCGCTGGGCCACCAATGATGAGTGATTTTCCTATTTATCTTAAGAACCATTAAAACCCTTACCTCAGGCGGTTCATTCTTGGTCTCGGCCTCGTCGCCGAGCTCGACAAGTCCAAGCGCCTCCTCCAAGAGATCGAACCGAGACTCCTCACTGCTCACCAGCTGCGGAGGAAGGTCGCCTTGGATCACGTACTCCCCTGGAAGAGAGAGTAATGGGTTAGATATAGTAATGTAAGGTTCATACTATTCTACCAGGATCGCGAGATTCGTTCGAAAGAGTTACCGTGGCCCTGGCACAGGCAACTGAAGGAACACGGGTGGGTTTTAGTCAGTAAAAGTCTGACACGCTGACACGCCCTTCCGCTCCACCCTAGAGCGGGAGACGACATTTGATGATTTCCCATCCAAAAAAAAGGTTCATACTATCAACGTAAATACTCCACTACCCTGGCCACAGCAGTTGAAGAACACCGTGTTGTTTTAGTCAGTCAAGAGTCTGACTGACCCCTCCCCTCGCCCCATAGGAGACCAAACATGGACATGGGGTATATGGATGAAAGATAGCACATAACCTGGGTGGGTCCCGCAATAAAATGTGTCGGTCCATGTGCCAAACAACACCGTTTTTTTTTTTTTTCAGTATGGGAAATCATCAAATGACTTCTCCCGCTCTGGGCGGAGCGGGAGGGCGTGTCAGACTTTTACTGACTAAAACCCACCCGTGTTCCATCAGTTGCCCGTGTGCCGGGGTCACGGTATCTCGCTTGAACAATCTCGCGACCCCGGCAGGCATCGGTCCTAGTAGACCCCTTCACTGCTGCTGACATCTCTTTGAGGCGCGCGTGGAACACTACGCGCCGTCGACCCAACACTACGCGCCGTGGACCCAAACAAGACCCTTTATATATTAACTTTATTATGTGTTAGTAAGTATTTAAGAACTAAGTAAGTAAACTACAATAGTTATAACAGAAATCATACCCTGGAAAGACTGTGCGACAGGGAGCTGAGGGACGGCGCTCTGAAAACCCTACCGTTGCACGGTAACCAGCATGCATACAGCTCGGGTAAGTCCACCGAATCGGCGCTTCATCTGGTAGTTAGCCAGATAGAGGAAGCGATACATCAGAAAGGGACCTGCCTGGGCACTTTCATAGACATTGAAGGAGCCTTCGACAAAACAAACTTCTCCAGCATCAGCAGCGCCCTCTCCAGACATGGAGTTGAACAGGTACTCATAGACTGGATCACAAACATGTTAAGCAAGCGCGTGGTTCGCCTAGAGGATGAGCAGCAGCTGGCCATGATTGCCAGAGGCTGCCCCCAAGGAGGGGTGCTGTCACCCCTTCTATGGAATTTGGTGATTAACGAATTAATTGCCAGACTCAATGCCAATCATTACTACACAATAGGTTATGCGGACGACCTCGCCATCCTTGTCTCAGGGAAGGTGACGAGCACGATTTTTAACCTCACCCAGCAAGCACTACGTATCGTAGAGAGATGGTGCAGTGAATATGACCTCTCAGTGAACCCCACTAAAACGGAGCTAGTCATGTTCACCCATAAACGAGCTTTAGGCCCCTTCCGCCTACCGAAATTGTTCAATACAGAACTTCAGCTGGCCAACGAAGTCAAGTACCTCGGGGTCATTCTTGACAGTAAGTTAAACTGGAGTAGCCATTTAGACAGTAAACTAAACAGGGCCTGCATCACATTCTGGCAATGCAGGAAAATGATAGGTAAGAAGTGGGGCCTATCCCCCAAAATCATACTTTGGCTGTACACCGCAGTGATCCGACCCATGATCACCTACGGGGCTGTGGTCTGGTGGCCCCGCACCAAGCTTATTACAGCCTGCAACAAACTGCAACGCATGCAAAGACTAGCCTGCATGGCGGTCACGGGCTGCATGAGGACTACTCCGACTGCAGCCATGGAAGCCATGCTGGGACTACCACCGCTCCACCTGTTCATACAGCAGGAAGCCACGATGGCGGCGGCGCGTCTGAACGCAACCAACCTCTGGAGGAAGAGAGACACACAACACACCGCGCTGCTTAAGGAACTCAACAATGAGTTCCCCATTACTAAAGCTATAATGGACCGGGTGCCTAAACAATTCATTTTTGATAAAAAATACAGAATCCAGCTGCACGAAGATCGCCGATGTGAGGGTTTGCGCCCCACTGAGCTGCGCATCTTCACGGACGGATCAAAAACAGACAGTGGCACAGGTGCTGGAGTCTTCTCGCAGGACTTCAACATACATATAGCCACACCATTAGGAGTTCACAACACAGTGTTCCAGGCGGAATGCATTGGGATCACTCTTGCCGCCTCAGCCATCATGGCCAGGGCAGTTAAAGACCACTCGATCCGCATACTCTCAGACAGTATGGCTGTTCTGCAAGCGCTGGACAGTCACTCGATTGATTCTGGGTTAATATACGAGTGCCACCAGCGCCTCAACCAGGTGGGTAGCCTCAATAATATAACCATTCAGTGGATAAAAGGACACAGCGGTTCGCTTGGTAACGATGCCGCCGATGAACTAGCCAGAAGGGGGTCGAGCATGACACCGGTGGGACCAGAACCCATCGCGCCACTCCCCTTTGGGTTTCTACGCTCTCTGGTAAGAAAACGTACCAGGGATCTACACTTTAAGCAATGGGTGGACCAAAGTGATTGCAGGCAGGCCAAGGAGGCTTTGCCTACCATCGATGCCCGACTCACAAAACAGGTCCTTCGGCTAGACAAACGACAGCTGCGTATGGTTACAGCAGCAATAACTGGCCATGGGTCGTTTAATAAACATCTATTTGTCATAGGAGCTACAGACAGTCCGCTGTGCAGGGCCTGCATTGAGGACGACGAGACAGCAGCGCACGTGCTTCTAAACTGCCCGGCGATCGCCACATACAGGGCCAAGTACTTCGGTAACCCAGGTACCCTACGTGAGATAGTCAGCAACATCAAGGCGTTGCTGGCCTTTCTCGAGGAGCTGGGGTGGATCGAATAACCGATTTCCCACCCGTACGCAAAATACGCGCTCAGACGTGGAGTTGCGGAAACCAGCCCGTTCTACCTATTATTATTAACAGAAATCATAATGTAAAGAAATGAAATCAATTAGACACGTGGAGTGCAATCAAGTGTCTAATAAAAGGACCGTCTAACCGGTCAACGATTACTTTCAGAATGCTGTTGGAGCTTGCCCTGGATTTAAGCAGAAAATGTGTTTATCAAAACACAAATTAATCCTACTAATATTATAAATGTGAAAGTTTATGAGTATGGATGTATGTTTGTTACTCTTTCACGCAAAAACTACTGATCGGATTTAGGTGAAATCTAGCACACAGATAGTTCATAACCTGGATTAATACATAGGGTACTTTTTATCTCGGTAGTACGTTCCTGCGGGATAGTTTCCGACATACACGCGGACAAAGCCGCTAGCAAAAGTTAAAGTAAAATAATAGAATTTCTATTATTCATTCCCGGTTACCTTAAATAACAAGGAACCCGCATAATAATTACATTTCTTTTCAACTCCATTTCTAAAACAGTATTCCAATTCAACACAATAAACATAACTTCAAAAGTAATATAATACAAGAAAAAAATCGCCAGTCTCGCCGACAGACCAAAAACAACATCAAAAAGATTTCCCCACTCCCAGGAGACCACAGACAAAAAAATTGCAAGTAGCAATACCGCCATCTTTCTTTTACAACTTTTAAAAACTATAAATCATTAGTCTATGCTTCTATAGCGGTTGACCACAAAAAAATAACCCTTTGAATGCTGACCGATAATCTTGTTTGGCTGTGAAAGGGTCTAAAAGACCGCCGGGTAATTATGCATGGACAGTAGCCAAGGGTTAGGGGAATATAAATCATAATTGACGAGCGGCGACTTAAGATTTTTGTTCTTAGAAAATTTTAAGTATTGGGACTGCTGTTGTGGTATTTGTTTTAATTGTAAGCTGTTTTAGGGGAAAAAACCTTTTTTTTTACTACTCTAACAAGTGTACAAAAAATGTGTTTAATAAACAAATATAACATATTATACATATCATAACAGCTAGAATTAGGCAATTGTCTATAAATGAGGTTATTTCTGTAAGTAGATTTGTACAAACACTTTTACATGTCAATTACATATTTTAAACTAGATTAAGTCGGCGTTTCCTATCTAACTACTCTGAGAAGAAAATCCGTAACAAACTCAGTGGTCACAGTCTCTTTTAAAGTCCAGACATAATCTTGGTCACATCATGTGAAGACCATGCAGATTAGTGACTGAAATGGTGGTTATGTCCCGATCTGAAAGTTAACTTGGTAAATTTAATAATTTTACAAGCTAACCGATTTATTAATGACATGCCAATCCAGACCATTTGAAATACCTCAAAACAAAACCCCAAATTTGCTTTAAAAAAACATTCTTATCTTACTAAAACTGTTGAAATTATGCGTGACTTCGTTATCAAAAACCCGTCACTTCCTTTTCACCCACAAATTAACCCAAAATCAGTTTGACACATTTAGTCAAAACCCTTTTAAATAAGTAACGGTGCACCACAGTAGCTATTGTCACATACAATAAGACTTATCATAATCCTTATATTGTCTGGTCAAAAAGACCCCGAGTCAGTGGCGACATGTTTTTTTTTCCACTGTCGCATTGAACGGGTTACTTCGGTACAAGATTAGGACATTTTTTTCGGAAGCGTTAACGAATTATATAATTTAATACGTGTTTTGTATGCTACTGGAGTTTTTTAAGGATATTAGTTGAATAGAAATCGACCCAATTATTTGATTGCTATTTCTTTTTTGATATTCTCATGGTAAGTTTTGATTTCGGTCTAAAAATTGACAAAATCAAACTGATTGCTAAATGAATTGTTTAATTAATTATTTTTATGGCATTTATTTAAACTCTGCGATTACTTAAACTCACACATTGACTATTTTATATAGATAGATATTAATTGTTAATATTCTTGGAACATCGTTTACTTTTACAATGTTTGAAAATATGAACAACCGAATTCGTCAACCAAAATACTCCATATTCTGTAGTATTTTAATAAAATGTTTTGCCAGCGACTCCATAAATTAAATTAATTTTTCCGTATGCAGTATAATTTTTTTTGGAAGTCGATTGTTTTTTTTTTTTTATTTGTTCTATAACATGGGGTCTATTAGCATAACCTCAAGAGAAAAACCAACTATTCTATAATCTAACTAGTTTCCGTACCAAAACAGGTAAATCCCATAGAAAATACGCTTCAAAAATACACAATAAAAAACGTTCCTATGTATAATCGATCGAACCATACCGAATTCCGTCCGGTCGTAAAAAACACATGTTTTAATTGTTTCGCGGACCGCCATATTGGCCGGCCATCTTGTGGCCTTCATGCTTCACCAATCACGGGGGGTTTTAGAATGTTATTAGACTGTGATATATTTAGTAATTGGATGGGTGTGCAAGACTTAAGGCTTTTTCTTTGGGAAGTTATGTTAACTGTACCTTTATGTATATTTTTTAGGTTTTTTTTCGATTGACAAGCTAATTTCGCCCCGTATTGCATGCTATCTAAACTTACCTAGGGAAACGTGGATGAATACTATAGCTACACAGCTGTGCCTCTTCGGGAAACAGAGGCGTGCTGTTATGATAAGTCAAGTCCTTATTTTAAAGAAGAGAGAAAATATCGTTTAGTTCCTTTTAATTTACGTGCAAGTTATTTTTTAGATCAAATCAAACGTCATTTATTCAAATTAGGCTCAGGATCAGCACTTTTCGAACGTCAAAATTACAGTAGACAGGCCCGCAAATACCCGCCCTTCGCAGCTTCCTAGACCTTAGCTGGGACGAAGAAGTGGTGCAACAAACTGTCCAGCAGCACAGCAGATGATCTAAGAAACAAAATTAGCAGAAACGGAAGGGATTCCTTTTCTGAATTTCTAAATATACTTAAAGTCACCCGTCTGAAATCGTTACTATGCCGTGAACATGCAAAGTGCCTGCCGGGGTCGCGAGATTGTTCGAAAGAGATACCGTGACTCTGGCACATGGGCAACTGAAGGAACACGGGTGGGTTTTAGTCAGTAAAAGTCTGACATGCACTGCCGCTCCGCCCAGAGCGGGAGTAGTCATTTGATGATTTCCCATCCAAAAAAAACCATGCAAAGTGCATTTGTGCATTTGTCTTTTTTATAACTATTTTATTTGCCATGTTGTGCGTTTTGTTTGTGCAGAATAAACTATTTTTCTTTCTTCTTTCTAAGTGATCTACGCTTGTTCTTTATCCGTAGAACGGGCTCTTTCCCTGAAGTTATATAATTTCAAGCGTTTATATGAGAGAGTCTAAATGCAGTACGGTCATCATCACCAGTTTCCACTGTTAAACATAGGCTCTCACCCAGCTGCAACCAGCCACCCTACTAAAATGAACGCTCCACCTAGCCCGAGAGCGTTCCTTTGACGATTCGCGGTCTCCACTAAAGAACACCTCTACCCCAACAGACATCGGTTCTATGGTTAATATAGCCGGCTCATTGCCACTTCAGCTTGCTAACTCTTAGAGCTATGTTGACAACTTTGGTTCTCTGCCGGCCCAAATCATTCCTGATTTTATCCTTCAGAGAGACACCAAGCATAGCTCGTTCCATAGCTCGCTGAGCGACCTTGAATTTATAGACCGACCGTTCACGTTTCGACTCCTTAGGTCATAAGGTAGGTAGATAGGCATTCACTCTATGTAAAATACATCAGCATGTATTAAGCAGCGTCCAGGTAGACTGGAAGCCAACCATAACATAGTTCTGCTTGTTCTCCTATGTCCCAACAGCGGGAACATTATATGCTTATTATATTACAGCCCCAATGCGGGGCATTTTTTGCCCCACTACAGGGCGTTTCCTGCCCCACTGCAGGGCATTTACTGCTCAACTACAGGGCATATTCTGCCCCACTTCAGGACATTACCTGCCCCACTGCAGAGCATTTGCTGCCCCATTGCATGGGGTTTTCTGCCCCAGTGCAGGGCATTAATTAGACTCTATTTATTGAAGTAAACCTGTCCCAAATAAAGTCATTTATAGACTAGAGTGAGACTCTTTAAATAGCCGTACGTAACAAGTAACCTCTAAAAATAAACGATTGCATAACGTTTTGTTACAAAAAGTGTATTGTTGTAACCTTGGCAGTGACTTGTCGCGCCGCCTGCGCCGAAAGTGAATTGATCTATAGATCTATGATCCATGGATCATTGGCGTGTCGGCTGAACGCATTGTTGATTATTTCGACATTAAATTGTTTTGATCGCGAATTTGTTATTGAAATTCTTTTGGTGAGTTTGTTTGCGGAAGCCATATTGAAGTATTTGTGTTTTTGGTCACTTTTCAATTTTATTTTGTTGACTGAAGATCCAGACGAACAGCAAATGAAATAAAAAAAATATTTATGTAAGTAGATCTACTAAGACACTTTCATACGTCAATACTTTGTTGGTCAATATTTTGAAACTAGACGGCGTGGCGCCGGCAATTCCTGGCTGACTGTTCCCTGAGAAGAAATGCCGAAACAAACCCAGAGGTCATGGTCTCTTTTAAAGTCCAAACATTATATTATTAGAATTTTATATGAGTCTAATTCGACGTTCATCCGAACATGTGCATTTGATGACCTTATGACTGCTTCAGAGAGCCGAGTTCAGGCAGCTGAATTTCGGGCCAAAGATGTTTGGACTTTATGCCATCGATACGCGAAGAAGAATATAGCTTTTTATAGCTATCCACTACATACATACCCCCCTCGATGTGAAAAACAGTCTAATTCTAGGCTTTGTAGACTGTAGACAATTTTCTATTTCATTAATAACCTGGTACTTGTTGACAGGCCTACACTGTCCTCCCATACCTTATAACACTGTAATTTGAAACCATTGTAAAAACCAATTATTTTTAAAAGGGTAATCGTGCAGTTTCTTGCCGGCTTTTCTCCATAGGAATCAACAATTTGGAACCATGCATCTAGCTTCTGACATTTCATAAGCGCCCATGTGAAATAAAGACATTTTGAATTCATAAAATTAAAACAACCTGCATCATTTTTCACCCATTCCAATAAATTCAACACAAAATGCAGCATCTTATCGCTCCCTATTGACATAACGACAAATTCAAAATGGCGGCGTCTTCAATAGAAGTCTATTGCTTCCAATTGTTTCAAATTGAAACAGATGTGGAGACTCGCTATTGGTTGAACACAGAAATTGATGTCAATCCTAATGATTTGGTTGATTTCCGAGCTTGTAACCGAAATGGAGATTGACAGGTCGACCGGATGACACAAATGGGCACCTAAAATGACGCTCAAGTTTCTATATGATTTTATTTCGTCTGCTATAATTTATATACAAGTATAGGAAAACAGTATTTTAAAAGAGAAACCCGATATTCTGATATTCCATCTTACCATCGGATTTCGTGTTACCCAGCAACAGGGTTGTGAGAGTCAGATATGCAAAACCATCTTTTCTCATTTGCATATATTTCGACGTTATGTGACCATTCACCGCTTTCGTAGGAAACCAAAGCTTGAGATTAGCCATATTGATAAAAGTAGTTTTATTGTTTTAATAAAGAGAATATTATCTTACATGAAGATTGCTTATCGCTATGGGAAACTGGGAAAGCTGTTTACTTGAGAATGTTCTTTGAAAGCCCTTTCTACACAATTATTGAAGTAAAAAAAGCATCATTATTATAACCACAATTTCAGCCGAAAGCTGTTCACAAATGGACATACATAAGCCTCCCCCAATTTGGGGGGGATAAGGTGGTGCTATTCTTTACGTCCGGCGTCACACGGATTGTGTATGTGTGAGCATTTTATGTATCTTTTTATTTATTCTCATAGGTAATGTTTTGTGCAGGACAAACATATCGAGAGTATAGTGCTCAAACCCAATAAGTACGAAATTGTCTTTCGTACTTATTGGGTTTAACTTTACCCTACTAATGACTAGTGCTCTTTTCCCGCAAATAGTACAAATAAAAAATATGAAGAAAGAATACGTTGTTCACTAGTGCGCAGGGCTTGTAACTGTTATATCGAGGGAATAGTGCTCAAACCCAATGAGTACGAAATTGACAATTTTGAGCACTATACCCTCGATATTTTCTTTTTCTTCTATAAAATAGCTACCCAGCTATCAGTTTTAATAAAGCAGCCTTTTATCAAAGCAAAACGAAGGCACAAAATGGCGGCTGCATGCCCTTAATAAATCTTGATTAAAAACAATTGCTTAGAATTGGTTTAGATGCAACATTGTGCACATTCCGTGTCATACCGGATGTAAATAGTAGCACCATCTAATTTCTTCCCGTGGCTGTCGTAAGAGGCGACTATGGGACTAGAGAATCGGCAGCAGCGTTCTCTATGCATTTTACCACCATACTGCGATCGCCAACCCGCCTGCCAAGCGTGGCGATTACGGCAAACCCCCCAAATTGGGGGCGGCCTATGTCCAGCAGTGGACGTGTTTCGGCTGTAAACTAGAATCAATTCTATTTTCATGAAACTGTTGACGTTGAAAAGTGCCTTTTTTGGGCCTATTTTAAATAAATGCTTTGCTTTGACTTTGTAGTGATGATGGAGACATAGCTATCACAGTTAACACAGCATCGTTTTAAAAATGGCGACTGCATGCCCTTAATAAGTCTTGATTAAAAACAATTGCTTAGAATTGGTTTGGATGCAATGTGCAAGGGAGACAATCAAAATTGGTACCTATAATAATACCAGCTTGTGGCTAAGTAATAGCAACCGCAAGGGATGATCGTTCAGGTTAAGCTACGCTTGCCGCGGTTGGTCTGTGGATGGGTGACCATCTTTACATACCAAGACCCTTCCGTGCCTCGGAAAGCACGTTAAGCCGTTGGTCCCGGCTGTCTTTCGTAGATCTTAGACAGTCGTTACGGGTCGTCAGAAGCCCGACAGTCTGACAACCAGTCTTACCAAGGGGTATCATATTAACCAGTAGCAGGGTTGTGGAGGTCAGATAGGCAGTCGCTCCATGTAAAATACTGGTACTCAGCTGCATCCGGTTAGACTGGAAGCTAACCCCGACATAGTTGAAAAAAAGGCAGGCAGATGATAAATAATACCAGTTTATAAGTCTACATATACACGGATGTAATAAATTCAGGGTGGTTATTTTCGCGCAATAGATATTCAACCCAGTGCTTAGCGCCGAAGGTTCAAAATCGAACATTGTGTTTTTTCGATGCGCTCAGCTCAGACTGCTGCCTGACTGAAGCCCCTTGTAAAAGCTAGAAATGTTTAAGAAATATATTAAGTTTCAAAAGAATTATGCTCAAATTTCTACCAATGGGCGACCCCTAGTATTACTATCTATTGAAAAAACTTAAATGTTACCGAAATCTTTCCCACTCACCACAAAACTCAAATCGAATCATGTATTCCTACAACCGGTTCCACATTCCAATTCCGAACCGAAACAACTGACATGCACTCGTCCCTTTCTTGCGCAACTTTTTGTTTCAATTTTCGAATTAATTTAAAATCATTCCGAGCGCGCTAAAGAGAGATAGCGCTATATCTTTGTGATCTGTGGTTTGGTTTCTCATTGCGGTCGCCTGATTCGACGCTCCTTGGCGTGTAGGTATTTTAAAATGTGTTTTTCCTTATTTCTTGTATGTATTTAGTATAAATTACTAGGTATAAGATATTAATGTAACTTTATGATTCATTTTGAGTCTCAAAGAGCTGTCATTATTATTGTAATGAGTGTAGAGACAAAAAAGTGTGGAAATGTCTTTTGATTTCTTGCCAAGATATCTGTAGGTATCTATTTGAGTCCATCTTTTAAAAGGTTTTAAGATGAATCTCAGAGCTACTTTACACTATTTATTTTAGTAAAACTGATGTTTCTAATGATGGCAGATTATTCCATTAGGAAATTCTCAGTAGCAGCCCGGAGTCTGCATTTGTGCCCGGTTGATGGTAATAGACTCGCCCCCTATTACATGCGACTTCAACATAAATGGCGAAATGTGGAAGGGCAATAGGTACTGTATGTAGACGTTGTTTGCGGGATACAACTCCGATTGTATAGGTTGGTTATAATAATTTTAATATATTCGAACTGTCAGACAAATTAAGAATAAGATAGCTGAAAAAACAATAAGAGACTAACCGGGCTGCCAAATCAAAGAAGTTATAAATATTATTTTATTAGTAAAACGTTTTCTGGGAAAAAATATTGAGAATAACTGCGAAATACTGTTTTATTGATAGACCTCGGTACCGGGACCTCTGCGTTTCTACGTGTGTGAGAGGTACACTTCTGCTTATGGTCCCTAAAAATATCATGACAACAGAGATGAATAAAAAAGAAATCGGCAAAATTAAAAAAAAACGTAATTATCAAACGTTCCGTAAGAGGCGACTAAGGGACTTACTAGAGAATAGGCAGCAGCGTTCTATATGCATTTTACGACCATACTGCGATCGCCAACCCGCCTGTCAAGCGTGGCGATTATAGCAAACCCCTCCAAATTGAGGGAAGCCTATGTCCAGCAGTGGACGTCTTCGGCTGGAATTATGATGATAAATTATCAAATTTTTGACGTTAAACTATATAAGTACCCACAATACACTTATTTACTTGGTTTAAAAACCATAGAATTACCATGAGGGCTTTCCCTATTGTCTTCTTTGGGAACTTGAGAAAATCTACTGATAAGTACCACCTATTGTGGGTTTCATCTTGATAAGAAAACTTTACCTAATCACTAAAAGGCGGAGTTACGAGCGAAAGATACGCAAATTTTTTCTTTGTTTAGTTTTATAACTCACAAATAATGCCTTTTTTGTGTAGAAAATCATCAAATGGCGTTTCCCGCACTGGGTGGAGCGGAAGGAGCGTGTCAGACTTTTACTGATTAAAACTCATTCGTGTTCTTTCAGGTGCCTTTGCCAAGACCACGGTAACTTCTTCAAACAAATCTCGCGACCCTGGCAGTGGAACTCTTGCTCAACCTTACGGCCAATTCTCGTAGTTAAAAACAGTCTAAATCTGGTCGTAGTCTCACCTCACCGACAATTAAATGTTGTCAAAAATGTATGGAAACTCGAGATATTTTTACAGATTAAGACAGAGATCTGACTGTGAAGGTTCTTAAAATTACGAGAATTGCCCATCTAAATATATAAAATTCAAAGTCCTGAATGACCGACTGACTGATATATCAACGCACAGCCTAAACCGCTGGTCCTAGAGACATGAAATATGGAAGGTGTGTTCTTTGTGAGGAGCAAGTTTCCACTAAGAAAGGCTTTTTTGAAATACCATTCCTAAGAGGGCGAAATGGGGGGTTGAAATTGTGAATTTTTCGACGTCCATGCGGGCGAAGCCGCGGGCCGAAGCTAGTTGTACATATAAAAAGTTCCTCTAAAACTCAAAACACATACATAAAGGCGAACCCTACCTACCTACCTACAAAAATGTAAAAGGGTGTGAACATAGCCTCGCGGCAGGGGTCATCGTTTTTTCGATGCCTATTCAATTCAGTACCCCACTGCGCGGTCGTATCAACATACAGAGCTCTGAAAGTACCGGTTTTTTTGAGCTTTTATTTTTAAAGTAATGAGTATTTCTACCAATAAGGAGGAGTCTGGTAGAAAGCAGTGGTGGCCCAGTGGTAACGACCTCGACTTACGAGTAGTAGGTCGTGAGTTCGAACCCAAGCAGATGGCTTTACTTTGTGTAAATTATTTCATCGCCACTGCTCTCAAAACGGTGAAGGAAAACATCGTGAGGAAACCGGCATGTCCTAGAACCAAAAAAAAAATCGAAGAAGTTATAAATATAATTTTATTAGTAAAACGTTTTCTGGGGAAAAATACTGAGAATAACTGCGAAATACTGTTTTATTGATAGACCTCGGTACCGGGACCTCTGCGTTTCAACGTGTGAGAGAGGTACACTTCTGCTTATGGTCCCTAAAAATATCATGACAACAGAGATGAATAAAAAAGAAATCGGCAAAATTAAAAAAAAAACGTAATTATCAAACGTTCCGTAAGAGGCGACTAAGGGACTTACTAGAGAATAGGCAGCAGCGTTCTATATGCATTTTACGACCATACTGCGATCGCCAACCCGCCTGTCAAGCGTGGCGATTATAGCAAACCCCTCCAAATTGAGGGAAGCCTATGTCCAGCAGTGGACGTCTTCGGCTGGAATTATGATGATAAATTATCAAATTTTTGACGTTAAACTATATAAGTACCCACAATACACTTATTTACTTGGTTTAAAAACCATGGAATTACCACACTGAGAAAAATGTCATTTTGGCATAATCTTAAAATATCGTGACGTTGGTTTAAAATAGATGCGTTGTCTTATAATATGTTGATAATAAGTAAATATTACGCTAGAAGTGAAATGTGTTAAGATGGAATCGAATTTTTTGGGTAAATAATGCAATATTATGATACTTGTCATCGTAAAAATTTGTAATTATGAAATAACATTGTCTTCTTCAAATAATAACACAATGTAATAGAAAATGGTCCACTGTCCCATAAATTAGTATGATAATTATAAATAAGATTCTAATTAAAAAACACAATGACAGTCACCGTAATATAAATAGATTTCATAGTTTAATATGAAGAAGTATCTCTAAAAATACGATGACCTCCCCCTAATGTACTATATTAAATGATAATGCTTTAAACTTATATTTTTAAAGTAAGCATCATTTTTTAATATTACAGTCATATTATTTTATGTGAATCCTATGATAATACGATTAAATAATCTCATATTTTTAGAGTAAGCATTAAAGTTCAATAATATAGTCATATTATTTTATGTGTATCCTACTAAATTATTATTACAGAGACCCATTTATGAGTAGCATTTGAATGATGTCCTACAAATTTAAGGTGACGGCATTATATAATGAGGTCTCCCTCTCTCACTTCATTCCGCCTAGAGATGTGTCAACTCGAGTTTCTAACTCGAGTTAACTCGAGTTGTGCTAAATTCGAGTTTACTCGAGTTGAATTCTCCCTAACTCGAGTTTGGGCTGGCCGTAATGAACAAATCAAGCGAAAGAGCAATCGTTTTCAGTATAGTAGTAGTATTGAATAATTGTTTTCTTCTTTATTTTTCAAACAAATTGACAAAACTTTTATTTATCTTTATTAAGTACATTTTTTATCTTACATTATTATTGTTACAAAATGTAACACCAAGAAGATACTTTACTTTTTTTTTTTTTTTGAGAATATTTTATTTAACTTATGTATTACGTTAACTAACAAGAAGTTATGTTATATACTTTTCAGAACTAAGTTATGTACACAATAACGTGATGTTTATTTTTTGAGAATATTTATTGTTGAAAAACCTGAATATTAACTTACAGGAAAATATTTTTAATTTCTTGACTTTAGCATTGTATTTTTTTTGTGATAAATAATTTTATACTTCGAGTAGTATTATATTTGAATAAAAGTTGTTATTGCAACATTTGATTGTGGCAACCAATAAACAAAGTAAGCAAAAGTATTTTATAGTAGATCATTATATATTTAAAAAACTTTTTACACAAAAAAACAACCGACTTCCTTAAAAAAAAACACTACAAAGTCAAAAATAACTTTAATTTCGGAAGTCGGTGTCTTAGGCTCTGTATTTAAGGTTTTTGCCACCGACTTCCGAAATTAAAGTTATTTTTGACTTTGTAGTGTTTTTTTTTAAGGAAGTCGGTTGTTTTTTTGTGTAAAAAGTTTTTATTTTTTTACTTTTTAGTTGTGGTAGATACTCCGCACTAATCTAATCGCGTTATTCGTTCATTTGTCGCGCAAATACATAATGCAAATTTAAGACTTATATGGTTTTCACATGGACCCCATTGTCCAAATGGAACCAAATTAAAATGAGACCATTCGGAAAGCACCAGCTTTCAAATAAAAAAAGAATCATCAAAATCGGTTCACCCAGTCAAAAGTTATGAGGTAACAAACATAAAAAAAAAAAAAAAAAATACAGTCGAATTGATAACCTCCTCCTTTTTTTGAAATCGGTTAAAAATAACAAAGTTGTTTAAGAATATTTTCATTGTGATGATTAAGTTATTCATAGCCTAGTACCTGTATTATAAAGTCAGACTGATATTATTCTGTGAAGACTGCTAATAGGTACCTAACTTGTTTTAATGTTAAATATGAGTATTTACTATACCTAAGATAAGACTAAAACCAAAAATAAATGAGTAAAACTATAAAGACCTTTCTAATTGCTACCTACGAACTATGAAGTTTACCAATGATGTAAAAAAGTAATTTGTAACAAATCATACACTCAACTTCTTTTAGCTAACTCGAGTTAACTCGAATTAATTCGAGTTAGCTGAATTTCAACTCGAGCTAACTCGATTTGTGTTTTTTCCGAGTTGGCACATCTCTAATTCCGCCGCCGCGCCATTTCGGTCGGCCATTTGTATTTCACCGGCTACAGCCGGCAAGTCACGACTCACGACTCGTTTAATTAATAGCAATAACAATTCCATTAGTGCCAGTGAACGTGTTTGATCAGTGCAAAAATGGATATGGCTACGCGTGATCTTTTGAAGAAGTGGAATTTGGAACGCTACATCGATCGTTTTGAAAGTAAGTTGACAAACCTACCTAGTAAGTTGCTAGCATGAGCTCACACATTACATTCACACATTCTAATTTCTAGCAAGAATAGGGTCAGAGTGTCGTCTTAGAGGCACTATGAAAATATACTTAAAAAAATTTCGCGACCAATTTCAAGGTCACAGTTCTAACATAACCTTACCTATGGATCCCTTCGACATCGTTTTTACGACAAACGGTTGGTCGGAGACAAAAAACACCCAGACACTTTTAGCCTTTCTAGGTGTTACATAATATAGAATCGAGAAAATAAACGATTTGCGAAAATAACACTTTTTGGCCGCTGTACACTCCAACCAAGAATAGTCTTGTCGTATGGTACCTACCCACCTACCTAGATATACGTTCATATTTATATTATACACTAGATTCGATGTGCAACTGCAACCCAAAAAAAAACAAATAGGTAGAGTGCGTCTAAACTAAAATGACGCGCCCCACTACCGCATTTACCGTAGTGTACGTATACAAATTTAAGTATTGGGGCGCGTCATTTCAGCTTAGACGAGCTCTACCAACCTACATTTTATAAAGTCGATGCGACGTAGTGCATTTCACAGCTGCAATTAGGGCGCTGTTAAATTTACCTTTTTTTTTCAGCTGAAAGAATTGATATCGCAACAATGCAGATGCTTAGTAAACAAGACATACATAGTATGTTCCCTCAAATAGGGGACAGACTCCGGTTTGAAGCAGCTCTGGCCATGTTAAAAAGCGACCAACCAAAAGATATGGTTTGTTTTCATGTTAAATTGTATTTCAAAAAAGTAAATTTTGTTTTAAACTTTTTGCTTACACATGCCCTGCGTCGCTTAAATGCACATTCTCCTACTTGCATGTAGGTAGGTAGGTACCTACTTATTAACTTTTATTATTTTAAAGTCTTCTTAAGATACCTAACAATTTAACCGGTGCAGTATTTATTTAAAAAGTGGAATAAAATCATAACTTTTCATCAGTCTTGTTAGTTTACCAACTAAGTACATTATTATTACCTTTTTAAATTTCTTGTTAAATTTCAGGATAACTCCTACAATTCATCACTCTTTGAAGAGGTCCTGAGGAATGACTTGTTAACTAGTCTACCTTGTAACTTAGAGCCTCTGCCACCGTGTGAAGGACTGCAAAGCTCAATCCTCAACCAAGACTGCGAAGCAGGACTTAACCAGGAAAATTTGGTAAGTTCTGCAAAATTGTAGAAAAGTACTCGTACTTACTGTTTTTTGGTTCAAGAGCAATATGTATTAATTTGTAATTACATCCATACTAATATTATAAATGCGAAAGTAAGTTTGTCTGTCTATCTGTCGGCTGGGGCAGGACCTTTTCACATTTTCATACCTAAGACACTGAACCGATGCAAAATTTGGTATAGACATTCTTTGAGACCAGGATCAGTCCTGATCTTGATCGATTAGTTTTTATCAGGGCCGGATCAAGGGACGAGGGCAGGACCGTTCACACCTGCAATGCTGAACCGATTACTAGTAAAAAAATATAACACTTCCCTTGAGTTATCTCCGGCTAGGGCTAGCTATAGCCTGTTAGTTAACGGTCGCACTCGGACACATTTAGTGATTATTTCAACGATTATTGAGGTTAATTGACCGTACATACTCATATTATCACACCTTTTTGTTACATGTACTATTATAACATTGTCTCAAAGTAAATATTATTTTAGGATGGTGACATACTGGTGATACCACTGGACTCGTCGTCGTCAGTGGGTGAAGCAGTTAGACAAGAGTCCACCGGGAGCAATTTAGTAAGTTATTGCCTATTATCCTGTACTTTTGATAAGGAATTTAAATTGACATTCAATATTGTTAACCCCCGGCGTAAACAGATAAGTTTAACGTCTGTACCTGTCCTGTCCTGTATGTGTGTACGGACGGCCGTTTAGGAGCTATACTATATGTCACAAAGATCAGTAATATATTTGGAGTTGGTGACAGCTATAACTAACAACTAAATGCATGATGCCTAGACTGGCACCGACTCCAACTGATCATTATACTGAATGGAAGGTAGGTATTGAACCTGTATTTTCAACATTTTAGTGACATTTTTTTTTTTACTTTTACCTTGCATATTTAGTTTGTAATGCCATACTTATACTATTTGTGTTTCAGGTGAATACCATACTGAATTCATCAGTCGAGGGAAAACAAATAATAGCAATTGGGCAGAAAACGGGCACCTTACCCTCAAACGTGCGTGGGCGTTTATGCAAGCTGCTTATGGAGAAGCTCATTACGGCCGAAAACCCGGTACTTCTGACAGATTCGCAGCTGCTTGCTCTATCCTACGACATTGGCAGATTATTTAAAGAGGAGTCACCACCCCTATACTACGCGCCGTACCTGCCGGCTGATGCTTACCAGGCTAAGCGCAATATCTCTGGCTGGTTAGTCACCGCCAGAAGGGCTCGACGGCAGCATTTAGTTTCGTTGGGCCTTATTGAAAAGCCCAAGTCACGTTCTCGCTCCAAGTCCAGTCCTAGGCTAGACACCCCTCCACTCGCTGGAATCGACCTGACCGGACTTAAAGAAGGTAACTCCTTTTCAAGAAATTTTATGTTTTCAGATTGAATTAAATTATCAAGAACAAAATTATTGAGAAAAATATCTGAATTAGTATAAATTTTCGTTACAAATTACAAAATATCTGAATCTAAGAACCGTTATTGTCATTGTACTAATTATTAATCGTTTTAATTTTTGTGTGCAGGTGAAGTGGAGGACGTAGCGTCAGCATTAGAGCAGCTGTCAAGTCCTTCAGCTGGTCCGTGGCAGGAGGTCAGTGCCCTGTGGCGGGAGACGGTGCGAGCTCGCCTCCGGTACTTGTACTACGAGGAAGGGACATTACAGGAGTACTTCAATAAGTATCCTATCCTGAAGTCAAGTGATGGATGGCGACTCCTGACTCATGACTACGAAGCACTGTTCCCTGATAAATCCGGGGGCCTCGACGCCTTGGATGCTTCATCGGAAAACATACTAAAAGCTGCTCAGCAGAAGCTTAACACCACAAAGGACTCGTTTCTTCGTCGAAAAATAGCTGATACATTGGCAATTTGTGACGGTAAGGAAATGATTCTGTTATATAGTTCTAGGTGCTCGACCTCCCTGGGTCGGTGAACCCGTTATAAAATATATAGACAAAAAAGAATTTAAAAATTATCTAACATGGTGCAGTCGTTCAGAAGTAACGGGCGGGCGGACACACATTTCGGCAATTCATTTTTACTTATATAGATAGATTTTATTTTGTTCTGATACTTTTCCCTATTTGCTCAGTTAATGATGATGTGTTGTGTCAAATATACTATTATTATTTTCTTTCCAGATGAACAACCGGAGACAAAATTAATAGCAGCGATATTGCTACTCGGCTGTCTCTTTAATATTCCTCCTGCCCGTCGATCTAGAAAAGACTGGCAAGCTTCACGAGCGGAGATATTGGATGGATTTGTGACCATCGTGGATGATGACGCAGACGTGCAAGTGGTAATTGAGGAGCGTCGCCAAAAGCTTCAAAACCTAGGTATTAGCCTCCAACCATTTATAATTTGGTGCCGCCAGTCAGGTGTCTCCTTCACAGTATGTGACAATACGTTTTACAAGTTCACAACACTAACTGAGGCTGTTGATGTGACTTTTAAAATATTTCATGCTACTGCGGCTAAATATCCTACTGAAAGCTATAACATTTGGCTTATTATCCAAATTGGTTTTTACAAAGTCAAAACATCGTACGATCGTATGTCACAATCTGTGAAGGAGATATTAGTTACTCTCGGAGTCACAATTTAAATTAAGATGAAGTGTCACAGTTGTAAAAGGACTTTTCCCACGTTTTCTTCACTTATTACCCACATAAGGAAAGAATGTGAAAAAATTGATATTACTGGAGTTTATAAATGTGGTGAAGACGCATGCTACCGGTATTTCACGGACGTTAGACAATTTAGAAAACATGTTAACTTAAAACATTTGAATAAAGTAAACACTCGTTATTTGCCATCCACCTCAAACGAGGCTTGCGTAGTTCCTATGTGTGAAACAGAGACTACCAAAGTAGCAACTGAGCACATATACATTGAAGCTGATAGTGAACCGGAAGTCCTTGATAATGCTGATAGTATTATTCATAAAGAAGTTTTGAAATTTATTTCAACGCTCTATGTAAATCCCTCTGTATCTCGATCGTCTGTACAAGCTATGGTTAGTCATTTGCAAACCCTTCTTGACAATATCGCACCGTCTTTAATGTCCGTATTCGGCCCTGTGCTAGCTGATGAGGAAAGCATGTCTGGAAGCGAAATTAATAAACGACTTCATAAGTTCAACACAGCTTTGAAGGGCATCTTTTTTCCGTTTCGTTCAGAATATTTGAGATTCCGAGAATTGAATTTATTAGGTTCTTTTATACCACCACATGAAGTAATCGTTGGTTATTGTCCTGACATTTCACAAAGGAGTAACACTTTAACATTACACACCAAGCCACGTACAATGCAAGTAATTCAACTTCGCCAGGTTTTGAAGAAATTTTTTTCCATTGACACTATTTGGAAAGATGTAACGGATTATTTGAACCACCTAAGGGGTAATTTAATAATCCGTGAAGAAAATCCGATGAGGCCAATGTGTCTAGAAAATGTAATGCAGGGATCTGTATGGCTGGCAATGTGTACACCGCAGGCGTCGGACATTATTCTTCCTTTAGTAGTATACTATGATGATTTTGAAATTGGAAATCCTTTGGGGAGCCACGCTGGGGTGCATAAGCTTGGTGGTGTATACGTTTCCTTGCCAGCACTCCCACCACATTTATTTTCATTGTTGAATAACATTTTGCTGTTAGCTATTTGCCATTCTGCTGACAAAACTAAATATGGAAACAAAGCTATTTTTGACCCTGTTATTGAGGAATTGAATTACTTGCAAAACAAAGGAATTTTTATAGAAAATAAGTTTTTTAAAGGAACCGTAAAATTGAAGGTTGTTGCTATAACTGGCGATAATTTAGGCCTGAATTCAATTCTCGGGTTTACTGAAAGTTTTTCAGCTAACAAGTGTTGCAGAATCTGTAACATTGACAAGAAAGGTTTGCAAACTGCTCTATATGAAAACAGTAACTTGCTTAGAAATATGACTTCATACCACGCTCAATTGCAAGAAAACGATACACCTAACACGGGCATTAAAGAATCATGCTGTTGGCTTAAGGTGACAGGATTTGATTTATTTCAAAATGTAGCAGTAGACCCAATGCATGATATATTAGAAGGTGTAGCTCGTTATGTAATGACCTTTGTCATAAACCACTTCCTTGCCGAAGGTCTTTTAAAGATCTCAGTATTGCAACAAAGAATAATTTCATTTGATTATGGACCAGATAGGAATTCAAAACCAAGTAATTGTTTAGTTGTCCAAGGTTCGAAAGTAAAATTGAAAACTTCAGCATCAGAAATGCTTACCCTTATTAGATACTTCAGCCTAATAGCCGGGTTTTACATTCCTTTAGAAAATAAAGTATGGAAATTATACATTATGTTGCGGCAAATCACCGACAGGTTATTAAGTCATAGGGTCTTCAGTGACACCAATATTCAACTCCGGGTTATAATAGCAGAATTTAATCAATTGTACACGGAGCTAACAAAATCACCCCTGCAGCCAAAGTTTCATTTTCTGACTCATTATCCTACCATGCTAATGAAGTTCGGCCCCGTACGTAACATGTGGGCTATGCGTTTTGAAGCCAAGCACAGGGTATCTAAGTTAGTGGCTAGATCATCTTTTAATCGAGTCAATGTTTGCAAGACTCTAGCAATAAAATGTCAACTTATGCTCAATGACTTGTTTGTGAAAAATACAATACCTACAACAAAAATACTAGGAAAAAAATCTGCATTAAATTCAGGAGACACTGTCAAGTTTTCTCTCGGCACTGGCGTTGTCCTCAAATATTCGGTTACTTCCGCTACAATAGCTGGTGTTATATGGCAGCGGAACTCTATTGTTACTGTAGATATAGATGATGAACAATTCTTACCCACTTTTGGCCAAATTGATGCAATTTTGGTGACAGATACTGAAGAGGTTTTTTTCCGTTGCTGTATGTTTGAAACTATTGAATTTAATTCTCATTACAATTCTTATGAAGTTAAACGTGGTAATGATTATCTGTGCTTTCCTTGCCAAAATGCCGTTTCTCCGTGTCCTAACACGCTCACTCTAATGCGAGGTAACACGTCATATATTACAAGTAGATGGTACCTAGAGTAAAAATTTCAAAATTCTGTAGGTATTCTAACGGCTTACGGTCGCTGCTATAATACCTTGAAAATGCGCAAACGAGTTAACTCGTTTGCTCATTTTTAAGGTGTTTTTATTTTGAATCCAGTAATATCAATTTTTTTTGGAAACGTTTACATAATTATTAATTATGTACTTATACCGTACGCGGCGTTGCTAGTTTGAGGCACTGCAGAGTCCAAGGGCAGTTATTTTTTTATAGCAGAGTGCGCTCAACTAGTAATCTACCCTTAGTTACGGTATTTATCGGATATCCCTTTAGGATATCCTATAAAGACGGCCCGATAACGGTGTCCGCATAAAGTAATGGTATGAGCCAGCACCAATAGCTGGTTTAAGGTGAACGCACACTTATCAGAGCCGAAGGAGGCGAAGGAATCAAATTTTAGAATTACTTAAATGAAGTCCAATGTAACTTCGCACACTTATCCGCACCGAATCGTACGACCTTATTCGTCCGATTCGGTAAGTGTGCGAGGTTCCATAAGATTTCATACAAGTAATTCTAAAATTCGATTCTTTCGCCTCCTTCGGCTCTGAAAAGTGTGCGTTCACCTTTAGTAATAGATTTTAAAGTAAAGTATTTGTATGAGGGATAGATTAATCTCATCGGAGTGTTTATGGTAGCACTTTACTTGAAAATAGATATTTACTATAATAATATACCTAACCAATTTATTGTATGCAGCTTTAAGGTGAAAGCGTCAGGGTAGCCCGCGAATTGATGCAATTTTGGTGACAGATACTGAAGAGGTTTTTTTCCGTTGCTGTATGTTTGAAACTATTGAATTTAATTCTCATTACAATTCTTATGAAGTTAAACGTGGTAATGATTATCTGTGCTTTCCTTGCCAAAATGCCGTTTCTCCGTGTCCTAACACGCTCACTCTAATGCGAGGTAACACGTCATATATTACAAGTAGATGGTACCTAGAGTAAAAATTTCAAAATTCTGTAGGTATTCTAACGGCTTACGGTCGCTGCTATAATACCTTGAAAATGCGCAAACGAGTTAACTCGTTTGCTCATTTTTAAGGTGTTTTTATTTTGAATCCAGTAATATCAATTTTTTTTGGAAACGTTTACATAATTATTAATTATGTACTTATACCGTACGCGGCGTTGCTAGTTTGAGGCACTGCAGAGTCCAAGGGCAGTTATTTTTTTATAGCAGAGTGCGCTCAACTAGTAATCTACCCTTAGTTACGGTATTTATCGGATATCCCTTTAGGATATCCTATAAAGACGGCCCGATAACGGTGTCCGCATAAAGTAATGGTATGAGCCAGCACCAATAGCTGGTTTAACGTGAACGCACACTTATCAGAGCCGAAGGAGGCGAAGGAATCAAATTTTAGAATTACTTAAATGAAGTCCAATGTAACTTCGCACACTTATCCGCACCGAATCGTACGACCTTATTCGTCCGATTCGGTAAGTGTGCGAGGTTCCATAAGATTTCATACAAGTAATTCTAAAATTCGATTCTTTCGCCTCCTTCGGCTCTGAAAAGTGTGCGTTCACCTTTAGTAATAGATTTTAAAGTAAAGTATTTGTATGAGGGATAGATTAGTCTCATCGGAGTGTTTATGGTAGCACTTTACTTGAAAATAGATATTTACTATAATAATATACCTAACCAATTTATTGTATGCAGCTTTAAGGTGAAAGCGTCAGGGTAGCCCGCGAAATTCAAATTTTCTTACGTTTTTTGCAATTTGCAGGCCAGTGCTAGGTTTTGATTGAAATGTTAGACGCGGGTGTAAGACGTATGTAGTACAACTTATGTACTTACACCCGCGTGCAACATTTAATTAACATACAACCTAGCACTGGCCTGCAAATTGCAAAAAACGGCTACCCTGAAGCAATCACCTTAAGGGCAAAAATGTTTTAGTTATAGGTACATTAATGTAAAGTTTGTTATTTTTTGTAAATTAAATTTCTAATCGTCTCAACCTTTATTTTAATTTGTAAAAACTAGAATTATTGAACATAATGTATATAATGATTCTTTATAATGACCGACAAATAGATACTGTAATCATTAAGGCGAGGATGTTTCTAAACAAAACAGTCTTCTTTTATACTGAATATAAATGTTTAGAGTATATAATAATTATTCATTCATACTATGGAAATAAAAATACCATTCAATTTTTTGTTTAATTTATACATACATCCCTTTTCACCTTCTTACCATTCTTGCCAAGGTACTTTTTTCTATTTTTTTTACTTACTCTCCATTTTTTTAAGGTTCAAGTTTAGGGTTCTTCAGTTTTTTTTAATGTTGAGCTCACACCTAATAATATTTAAAAGGAAAGAACCAATATTGGATACTTAAAAATAAGGGGATCATGTAAGTCCAGTGGCGCCCTCAATTATAGGAGGATTGTGATTTCTAATAATCCAAACAATTTCTGTGTAATCCACCAGTATTTAGTTGTAGTCCTACTGATGGAGAATGAGTAGAACTACAACTAATCACTGGTGTATTATAGAGATATTAATTGGTTTATTAAAAAACACAATCCTCCTATTGAGGGCGACCTCCGTAAGATAATAGGCTATAACCAGAGATATGAGGAAATAGTAGGAAAAGTAAGAGGACCTAACCTAAAATACGAGGAGGTTACCGAAAAATAGTAGGAAAAATAATAGGATATAACTGGATATATGAGGAAGGCACCGAAAAATAGTAGGAAAAATTGTATGACATAACTGAATATGTGAGGAAGTCACCGAAAAATAGTAGGAAAAATAATAGGATATAACTGGATATATGAGGAAGGCACCGAAAAATAGTAGGAAAAATTGTATGATATAACTGAATATGTGAGGAAGTCACCGAAAAATAGTAGGAAAAATAATAGGATATAACTGGATATATGAGGAAGGCACCGAAAAATAGTAGGAAAAATTGTATGACATAACTGAATATGTGAGGAAGTCACCGAAAAATAGTAGGAAAAATAATAGGATATAACTGGATATATGAGGAAGGCACCGAAAAATAGTAGGAAAAATTGTATGATATAACTGAATATGTGAGGAAGTCACCGAAAAATAGTAGGAAAAATAATAGGATATAACTGGATATATAAGGAAGGCACCGAAAAATTGTAGGAAAACTAATAGGATATAACTGGATATATGAGGAAGGCATCGAAAAATAGTAGGTAACTAAAACTAAATCCATGGTGACACATCATCTTAAATACTGTTATCATCAACATCAGTATTATCATCGTTCTTTTTGGTGAATCACTATGCTCCGTCCTTTGAGTGAATTCATCATACTTTAAGCTGAATTCACCTCTTTTATGATTGTCAGTTTTCTCAGTGCATGAGGGCTTTCCCTATTGTCTTCTTTGGGAACTTGAGAAAATCTACTGATAAGTACCACCTATTGTGGGTTTCATCTTGATAAGAAAACTTTACCTAATCACTAAAAGGCGGAGTCATGAGCGAAAGATATGCAAATATTTTCTTTGTTTAGTTTTATAACTCACAAATAATGCCTTTTTTGTGTAGAAAATCATCAAATGGCGTTTCCCGCTCTGGGTGGAGCGGAAGGGCGTGTCAGACTTTTACTGATTAAAACTCATTCGTGTTCTTTCAGGTGCCTTTGCCAAGACCACGGTAACTTCTTCAAACAAATATCGCGACTCTAGCAGTGGAACTCTTGCTGAACCTTACAGCCAATTCTCGTAGTTAAAAACAGTCTAAATCTGGTCGTAGTCTCATCTCACCGACAGTTAAATGTTGTCAAAAATGTATGGAAACTCGAGATATTTTTAACAGATTAAGATAGAGATCTGACTGTGAAGGTTCTCAAAATTACGAGAATTGCCCATCTAAATATATAAAATTCAAAGTCCTGAATGACCGACTGACTGATATATCAACGCACAGCCTAAACCGCTGGTCCTAGAGACATGAAATATGGAAGGTGTGTTCTTTGTGAGGAGCAAGTTTCCACTAAGAAAGGCTTTTTTGAAATACCATTCCTAAGAGGGCGAAATGGGGGGTTGAAATTGTGATTTTTTCGACGTCCATGCGGGCGAAGCCGCGGGCCGAAGCTAGTTGTACATATAAAAAGTTCCTCTAAAACTCAAAACACATACATAAAGGCGAACCCTACCTACCTACCTACAAAAATGTAAAAGGGTGTGAACATAGCCTCGCGGCAGGGGTCATCATTTTTTCAATTCAGTACCCCACTGCGCGGTCGTATCAACATACAGAGCTCTGAAAGTACCGGTTTTTTTGAGCTTTTATTTTTAAAGTAATGAGTATTTCTACCAATAAGGAGGAGTCTGGTAGAGAGCAGTGGTGGCCCAGTGGTAACGACCGCGACTTACGAGTAGTAGGTCGTGAGTTCGAACCCAAGCAGATGGCTTTACTTTGTGTAAATAATTTCATCAGCACTGCTCTCTGAACGGTGAAGGAAAACATCGTGAGGAAACCGGCATGTCTTAGAACCAAAAATCCGAAGACATGTGACATCTACCAACCCGCACTGGGCCCGCGTGGTGGATTATGGCCCGCTCCCTCTCACCGAGCGAAGGTGTCCCAGCAGTGGGAAAGTTAAAGGCTGCTGATGTAAGAAGGGTTTGCAGCTAAGTAATAACAGCCACACGATTAAACGATCAGGTTAAGCAACGCATGCCAAGGTTAGTAAGTGGATGGGTGACCATCTTTACATACCAAGACCCCTCCATGCCTCGGAAAGTAACGTTAATAGATCCACGAATTACAGTCGTTACGGGTCGTCAGAAGCCCGAAAGTGTGACAACCAGTCTTACCAAGGGGTATCGTATTACCCAGTAACTGGGTTGTGGAGGTCAGATAGGCAGACGCTCCATGTGAAATACTGGTACTCAGATGCGTCTGGTTAAGACTGGAAAGCCGACCCCAACATAGTTGGGTAAAGGCTAAGCAGATGATAAGACAATTTTTCAGGCTGTTCTAATCTGAGGGGGAAACGTCGTATTTTTAAAGAATTCTGACATTCCAATCTCAGTCAAAAATACCTTTAATTTCCATACACTTTTGACAGATATTACTGAGATAACATAAAGACAAGATTTTCAAACGTTTTCGTGGATTCTCCGACAGTCCTATATGAGCTTACTGGCACATTCAGAGCAATGCCATTTAAATTGACTTTCCTATAGCGACGACAAAGAACTCAACAGATCCTCAAACCGAAAAAGAAACCGCTAAAAGGCTAACGCAAATACACTTAAGATCCAGACATTAAATGCAACAAAATTATACTTTGGAAAACCACAAAAAAAAACTCGCTCGTCTTTTAAACACGCCTCCACTTAATTTTCAATACGAAACCGGTTTTTTTTTTCATTTTTTTTCTAAAACCTCTGTCCCTCGAGCCTTTTCAATTTCGGAGCGTGTGGGATGTTCTCATTTCAAAGTCGTGTCGATGGTTTCTTTTTTTTTTTGTATTTCGTATTTCGAATAAGAATTTAGGTCGGTTATTTTTTGGAGTTGGCTTTAGGACTGTGTCCTTTGGGACAGAGGATATTTTTTTTGGAAATTCTAGGGTAGTATTAAGAAGTGGATAGTGTTTTAACTATAAGATAATAATTATGGAGAGTAAGTAAATAAGTAACTTGTGAATAGAAGATGGTTTTGCTTGGCATAAAGTGAAAGACACTTAAAATTATTTTAGTTACCGAATCAGTTTATAATGTTCTCACTGCTGGGACACAGGCCTCCTATGAGACGGAGTAGGCCATAATCCACCACGCGGGCCCAGTGCGGGTTGATAGATGTCACATGTCTTCGAATTATTGGTTCTAAGACATGCCGGTTTCCTCACGATGTTTTCTTTCACCGTTTTGAGAGCAGTGGTGATGAAATCATTTACACAAAGTAAAGATTTACACAAAATAAAAGTTTAAATTCCATCCTGTGACCCGCAAAATTTGACATTTTATTTTATTTAATTCCAACTTTGTGACCAGTAAATTAGACATTGTATTTTATTTCAACTCTGTGACTTATTTCTACTTTGTTGATGACATTTTATTATTTTCTGCTACAACATTGTCACATTTCAACTTAATTTTTGTAATATGGGTTATGCCTGAAATAAATGTTTTTTTTAAAGCTCCTGTCTGTGTTCTTAGTTACAAGACCAAAATTACAACAAGGCATTCAATTTCTTCAAGTAGAGGATTTCTTTTTATTATAAATAAGACCAGATCGTTTGAGTAATTTGAAGAATAAAGCTTGGTTCCTGTTACCATCAGCAGCAAAAAACCTTTTAAGACCTGATTTTTTTTCAACCCTCCCAAAATATTAAAACCTACAAATATTCTTTGGAACCCAAACCCACATACATATAAAAATTTTCTCTGAATACACACTCCCACGGGATCAGATCAATTTCAAGAAATTCATTCAGAATTCCGTGCCTATAAAAATATTGTGACAATCAATATGTCTTCAGTGATGGATCACGACCATTGTAGGTAAGGTACTGGGCACTGATGGTACAGAGATACTGACAAAATCCGTAAATAAGAAGAACAAATAACAATGTACTGATAACCGATGAAATTGGAAGATGTCGCGGTTCTCGCGAAGCATGTGTGGTGTGACTGAGGAATGATGTGATAAGACAACGATAGGGTTTAATAGATGTAGTGATAAAAATTGAAAAAAGTATGCTTGGATGGTTTGGTCATGTTGAGAGGATGAATGAAGTTCGGCTTACAAGGCAGATGTGAGTAGAAATACCGAGAAGAGACGCCCTAGGTGGACATATAGAGACCTTATTGGTGATGTTCTTCAGAAAGGTCAGGTGCGTAGTACTCGCAACCGGCGTGTGTGTATGACCAATTGTATGAACCTAAACGAGGCAAAAGGAGTGTGTAGAAATCACAGCAGGTGGCGTTCCTTAGTTTCTGCCTACCCCCATGGGAAAAAGGCGTGCGTTTATGTATGTACTAGCTTCTGCCCGCGACTTCGTCCGCGTCAAATTTTTGCTCCCCTGACTCTTCCCGTCGCATCGAATTGCCTGCCAGTTTTTGATATTGTGCAAAAAGAATACCAATCTACTTTCAAGACCAAAACTATTGACATTAATAGCACCTCTGTTAGCTTCAACCAATGGGCTACTCCAGGTATTTATAAAAGTAGAGCGAGACTATACGAGTTATATGGTTTAAAAAAATATATATTTGATACTCCTTTTCTAGAGTATATCAGAAATTATTCGAAGTTATTTAAAAAAATCTGTGCTTTCGCTAAATCTAAATTTTTAAGCGATCAAATTAAAAATTCAAACAATAAAATAAAAACCACTTGGAAAATCATTAACAATGAAACGGGTAAATCGGTTAAACAGGAAAAACAACTGGAGATTATGATTAACAACAAATTGGTTAATAAAGCTGCCGATGTAGCTGAGGCATTTAATGAGTTTTTTGCCAACATACCTATAACTACGACTTGCTCCTTAAATTCGTCCCCGTCTAAAGCTGAAAACCTTTTGCATAATAGTGTGCCCAGATGTAGTCGCTTATTTAGTTTCGAACATGTAACGCCTCGTGACGTGGTTAATATTTTTAATACACTTAAGTCAAAAAACACTGGAGATTACTGGGGCATCTCCATTAAACTGTTAAGTAATATAATAGACATCGTAGCCCCCTATCTAGCTGTAACTTTTAATAAATGTGTTGATTCGGGATCTTTTCCTGACCTCATGAAGAGTAGTAAAGTCATACCATTATTTAAAACAGGTAATAAAAATAACGTTGGCAATTTTAGGCCCATTTCTATCTTACCTGCATTTAGTAAAATATTTGAAAAGTTAATACTCAAGCAGTTGCTAAGACATTTTAATTTAAATAGCCTCCTTCATAATGAGCAATATGGCTTTACAAAAGGTCGTTCGACAACAGATGCGGGTGTTGCTCTGCTGAAACACATATTCAACGCATGGGAGAACTCGCAAAATGCTATCGGAGTTTTCTGTGATCTCTCCAAAGCTTTTGATTGCGTTCACCATGACACACTTTTGCGTAAACTACGTCATTACGGTGTTCAAAATGAAGCTCTCAATGTCATAAGTTCTTATTTACAAAATAGGCACCAATGTGTAGATGTCAATGGTGTAAAATCTTCCGGGCTACTAGTTCAGTTAGGTGTACCTCAAGGCTCAATACTGGGTCCATTCTTATTCTTAGTGTACATTAATGACTTACCATTCTATTTAAAGAATATCTGTGACATTGTACTATTTGCTGATGACACCTCACTTATCTTTAAAGTAGACAGGAATAGAAAAGATTTTGACGACGTGAACAGTGCGCTCTCAATGGCTACGGATTGGTTTACCACAAATAACCTAGTTCTTAATGCTAAGAAAACGAAATGTATAAAGTTCGCCTTACCGAATGTTAGGAATCTGGGACCCAATGTCGTTTTAAATAATCAGGTGCTTGATACTGTACACTCGGCAGTTTTTCTGGGCATAACAGTAGACGCCAAACTTCAGTGGGGATCACATATATCAAGCCTAGCGGGAAGGCTCAGTTCGGCCGCCTACGCCGTAAGGAAAGTTAGACAGTACACGGACGTTGATACAGCTCGATTAGTCTATTTTAGTTATTTTCATAGCATAATGTCCTACGGCATTCTGCTGTGGGGCAAAGCCGCGGACATTCAAAATATTTTTGTTCTTCAAAAACGAGCTGTTCGAGCGATTTACCAACTAGGTGCTAGAGTTTCTCTGAGAGATTTATTTAAAGATATTGGTATTCTTACGGTGGCATCACAATTCATCTTCGCCAACATCTTATATATTAGGCAAAACATACACTTGTACACTAAAAACAGTGATATTCATAACATTAATACTAGAAATAAGGACAAACTACGTGCTCCTTTTCACCGGCTTCATAAGGTTCATAATTCTTTTGTTGGTCTTGGTATTACCTTTTATAACAAGCTTCCCTCTGCTTTGCTAGATTTGCAGTTTAATGAGTTTAAAGCTAAAGTAAAATCCAACCTTTGTTCAAAGGCATACTATTCTATCAACGACTACTTAAACGATAAGAATAGTTGGTCGCTGTGATTAACTCAAGACAATGTTTATGTTCTTTCAATCCAGAATTAGCTTTCCTACTGACAGTTTATATGGGTAGTTCATATAATTGTTTTTTTTTTTATTTTATTTTTATTTAACTGATTTTGTTAATTATTTTTTATTTTCTTTTAATTTCACTTATTGTGGACATAATCTACTCATTACAGTAATTTTAAATGAGTTGTATTGCAGCATGTGGTTAGCTAGCGACCTCGTCAGCTGTTCATAATATTCTAGCCTGACCAACCGGCAGCAAGTTCGTCATGCTCCCTTAGATGTCACTGCTTGCGGTAGCGTCGGGGGTCGGGTTACCACCTTCCCTCAAATATGGCGAGGGGGGTAATGGCTGACCTTTGCGTTATGCTCGTGAACGGGTGCTGCTTGTGGTGACTGGTCGACTTGCTGACCATGGTTTTTGTTATTGTTATTTGTATTAACTGTTATTTTATTTTTACTCCGGAGGTCCTAGTTTAACTATTGTAACTTCAACTTAGCAATATGCATCAATGTATGTATATGTATCATTTTGCGTCGTTGAATATGTAAGCGGGCACGCCCTTTATGCCTGGAGGCTTTATTTAAGTTTTACGTTCTGTTTACGATTTTGTTTTATTATTTATTTCAGCTTGAGTTTACTTTTCAATGTTTTGTTCGTATATTGGCGTGTGCTAGCTGACATATGGCGAATAATGTATGTTTTGTTTTGTTTTATAATATTAATTACTTACACGATATTGTATAGAATCAAGTTCTTCTAACTTAACAGACAGCTGTGCTGCTGGGGAGTTTGTTCCGCCACTTCTTCTTCCCAGCTAAAGCACTAGGAAGTGTCGAAGGGCGGGCGTTTTGGGGGGACTGTCTTTTGTAACTTTGACGTTCAAAAAGTGCTGACTCTCAGCCTAGTTTGAATAAATGACTTTTGATTTTGATTTTGATTTTGAACATTTTTTCGCTGCTGCTCCGCTCCTTTTTATCGTAGCGTTATTTTATATAGCCTATAGCCTTCCTCAATAAATCGCGCGTTCAACCAAACAAACAAACAAACTCTTCAGCTTTATAATATTAGTATAGATTTCGCGGTTTTTAGGGTTCCGTTGCCAAATGGCAAAAAACGGAACCCTTATAGATTCGTCATGTCTGTCTGTCTGTCTGTCTGTCTGTCTGTCTGTCCGTCCGTATGTCACAGCCATTTTATTCCGAAACTATAAGAGCTATGCTGTTGAAACTTGGTAAGTAGGTGTATTCTGTGAACCGCGTTAAGATTTTCACACTAAAATAGAAAAAAAACAATAAATTTTGGGGTTCCCCATACATAGAACTGAAACTCAAAAATGCTTTTTTTCATCAAACCCATACGTGTGGGGTATCTATGAATAGGTCTTCAAAAATGGTAATGAGGTTTCTATTATCATTTTTTTCTAAACTGAATAGTTTGCGCGAGAGACACTTCCAAAGTGGTAAAATGTGTGTCCCCCCCCCCCGTAACTTCTAAAATAAGAGAATTACAAAACTAAAAAAAATATATGATGTACATTACCATGTAAACTACCAACGAAAATTGGTTTGAACGAGATCGAGTGAGTAGTTTTTTTTTAAAACGTCATAAATCGTAAACCGCAATTTACCTTACATTCAATCAACTGAAATATAAAAATTAAAAAATATTTATATTTTTAAACCGAAAATACCTACAGGTTTGTACGGAACCCTCGGTGCGCGAGTCCGACTCGCACTTGGCCGGTTTTTGTTTAGTCGGTTTTATTCTTTAGAAGTTGAGATGTTTGGGTTTGAAAAAGATGAGCTCACGTCTTCACTAACATATGTAGGTACTAGCTTCTGCCCGCGACTTCGTCCGCGTCAAATTTTTGCTCCCCTGACCCTTCCCGTCGCATCGATTTGCCTGCTAGTTTTCGTCCATTTTTCGTTGCTGCTCGCTCCTTTTGAGTTATAGTGAGTCAACCTTAAAAGATAGACATATGCTCTCGCGGACTTTTTTTTAGAACTTTTTAAAAGAAACAATTCCTTCATACATGATTTTTGCGTTACTTTAACCGTTTACGCAGCGCACGCAACGGAAACTCTCAAAAGGAATAAATTTTCCCCGTTTTTGCAACATTTTTCATTACTGCTCCGCTCCTCTTAGTTGTAGCGTGATATTATATAGCCTATAGCCTCCCTCGATAAATAGGCTACTCAACACAAAAAGAATTTTTCAATTCGGATCAGTAGTTCCTGAGATCAGCGCGTTCAATCAAACAAACAAACAAACAAACAAACAAACAAACTCTTCAGCTTTATAATATTAGTATAGATTTAGAAAATCTGCGATGAATCTATAGTAACTATTTATTCTACCTATAAGAGTAGGGGACAACCGTTTGATCCGTCTGGAGCCGAACGTAAAGAATAACACAATCCCATTTCTTCCTATAGATGACGTAGAAGGCGACTAAGGGACTTACTAGAAAATGGGCAGCAGCGTTCTCAATGCACTTTACTATCATACTGCGATTGACGACCTGCCTACAAAGCGTGGCGATTATGGCCCCGTTTTTGAGGGAAGCTTCTGTCCATTCGTGTATGTCCTTAGCCTGTAATTATGAAGAGTAGCCTGTAGAGCGCCAAGGGGTACTGTAGTACCCAGAACGAACATAACTAACATCTACCCTCAAAATTAATTTTAAAAAAAATCTCATTTATTTCAGCTTTTTAACTGTATATTTTATTTTGGTATACAATTGTGATTTTAAATTACGAACTACGGATGTGTATGTGATCGGATTCGGATGTGATCGAATAATATTTGCGGTCGGCCGGAAAATTGCGGAAAATGTGGCTATCAAGTCGGTAGGGACCAAAGAAACGATAGTAGGACTGTGTGAAACATGATATGGATAGAAAGGGGTGACAACCGAGATGTTGCGCCTACCACAAATAAATTGGTAAAAGGACAGAAGAATGATGATAATATTATCTACCTATATTATTCTCGTTAGTTTTTCTGCAAAAACGTTGTCGTAAAAATTAGAGGGGAGGAATAGTAAAGGTAGAGGGCAGCGAGAGACGGGCTGGATCGGAATGAAGAATCCAACTAGACGCGTTGATGTCTTTTGTAGGATGCGACGCGGAGCGCGTACCGACGGGAATCGAAATTATTTTTCATGAACATATTGATTCAAATTGAGGTTATTATTGTTAAATACAACGCTGATATTTAACCTAGTGCCTTGTTTAATAAATTAAATGTGTTTTGGAGTAAATTTTGTAAGTTTACAGAGTATATTTTTAGTAAAAAGGAGTGTCATCATATGTCTATCCTTTTCCCAAATATGTTGGGGTCGGCTTCCAGTCTAACCGGATGCAGCTGAGTACCAGTATTTTACATGGAGCGACTGCCTATCTGACCTCCACAACCCAGTTACTGGGTAATACGATAGCCCTTGGTAAGACTGGTTGTCAGACTTTCGCGCTTCTGACGACCTGTAACGACTGTCTAAGATCTACGAAAGTCGGGACCAACGGCTTAACGTGCTTTCCGAGGCACGGAAGGGTCTTGGTTTGTAAAGACGGTCACCCATCCACGGAACAGCCGCGGCAAGAGTAGCGTAGTAAAAAGGAGTGTAATTGTTTTTTTTGTTGAGTTACAAAAGATCTTATACGAATGGCACCTCGGCGCTGCCGCTGCTGATTATAGGTATACCTATTAATATTATGCTCCATTTAAATAAGAAGTTTACCCAATCCATACTAATATTATAAATGGGAAAGTGTGTATGTCTGTTTGTCCGTCTTTCACAGCAAAACGGAGCGACGAATTGACGTGATTTTTTAAGTGGAGATAGTTAAAGGGATGGAGAGTGACATAGGCTACTTTTTGTGTCTTTCTAACCCCCCACTTCCCTAAAATGGGGGGTGGAATGCGCTAATCTCAGGAACGGCAGGAACGACTGGTTCGAATTGAAAAATGATTTTTGAGTCGTGTAGCCTATTTATTGAAGAAGGCTATAGGCTATATAACATCACGCTAGGATCAAAATGAGCGGAGCAGCAACAAAAAAAAATGGACGTAAACTGGCAGGCTGTGATGCGACGGGAAGGGTCAGGGGAGCAAATATTTGACGCGGACGAAGTCGCGGGCAGAAGCTTGTAAGTAATAAGTACTGGTTTAATAGTTAATTGAGTATGCCCTTCATGTCCCTACTTCAAAACGTTTTTCTCTACATAGTATAAAACAAAGTCGATTCCCTCGTCTCTACGCTTATATCTTTTAAATTACGCAACGGATTTTAATGCGGTTGTCATCAATAGACAGAGTGATTCAAGAGGAAGATTTATATGTTACGCCGGCGAAGCCCCTGGCAAAAATAAATGAAAAATGATTATATTTCTATAAGCAGGTTTGTACAAACACTTTGGCATGTCAATCATTATTATTAAAACTAGATGAGTTCGGCGTTTCCTAACTGACTACTCTTAGAAGAAAGACCGAAACAAACTCAGAGGTCACAGTCTCTTTTAAAGTCCAGACATAATCTTGGTCAGATCATGTTGATTGGTGACTGAAGTGGTATTTAGGGAAAAGAACCACACAGATTGAGTGGATCTGTCCAGTCAGTGCACGCATTTGTCACTAATCGTGCAGCTGAGCTCAGAATTTTAGGAGCTCAACGATTATTTAGAACTTCAGACTGTTTTTCTAGCTTTCTCACAATATTTTGGACCATTATGGCAAGCTCTTCCTAAGAGCGCTGCATTGAGTCAGTGTTTTCTTGAAGATTAATTAAGAATTCCCCCAAATCCAGCCTACTGGAGATAATTTTTAGCGTAAATAGTAGCTCTATGTTTGTTTTTTCATTTATTTATTGTTAAGCCATTTATTGTTATGCCAGCGGTTTCGCCCGCGTGGTGGTCGGAAAATATCCCGCGGGAACGTACTACCGGGATAAAAAGTAGCCTATGTCCTTTCTCAGGCTCTAAACTATCTGTGTACTAAATTTCATTTAAATCTGTTTAGTAGTTTTAGCAGGAAAGCGAGACAGACAGACAGAGTTACTTTTGCATTTATAATATTAGTGTGGATTAACACGGTAAAATATCAGTTACACTAATTAACATAGCACACTAATGTCATAATAACCAATTATCATGGAACAGTGGACTACAGTATGCCAAGGTGTCCACTGTTCCATGAACATCAGACATACATGCATAATTCTACTCCATTCGTCCGCAAACACATCACATTCAGGGTTGGCCGTCAGGAGGGCATTGAGCATCCTCAATGTACGACATACAGGCGATTCAGCTCTGGCGACCGTTCTGCAAGGCAGTTGTTCACATATTCTGCCTTTATAATTAAAGTTTTAGGGGATAAATATTTAATTAGTACAATGAAAATATGTACGTGTTGATTACCAAAGAGGTTATGGCTATATTAAGTTACAAATGAGGTGTAGATTCTTACTTTAATCTCTAATTAGACATTAATTTAAAGCGCTTCCCTGAACATTTATTTTGGCGTCTCCAGGACTGGGGCTTACAGAATCCGAATTGGATGAAACTTTTACAGTACGACCCTATTTCTTTTAAAACAACCAAGCTATAGGTCAGAATGTGAAGAAACAACGGTTGATTATGTATAACAGATCCGCCATTTTGAATTAATCACATTATTACGAATTAATAAAACTAACATTTTAATTACTATTAAAAAATTAAATCACCAACATACCTCAATTAAAACGGATCCTTTTTATTGCCACAGACAAAAAAAAACAGTCAAATATCCACAAACACTATACAGTTTTCACACAATTCCAAATACAAATGTCACTGAATTAAAAAAAAAAATTGCAAGCACCCATGACATAGCAATAAGCACTATGATTTTCACTTTTTAATCGCGCAAAGGATACTTCTCCTTACAGCCTCGACCGAATAATGGGGCAGTATACCTTTTTGTCCCTTGCTCGAACTAGCGTTTTTTTTTTTACATTGTCTCGACCAACCAGCCTGCCTATAAGGCCCGTAGGCGGAGCTTGAGGCGGTGGCTGCGAGAAACATACCTATCTCTTTTTAACGTATGTTAATGTTGGGTGTAAGAAAGAGATGGTTGGATGTTTGTTGTTGCGTTTGTTCGGATACTTTTTTCTGTGCCAGGATATTTTATACTTTATATGTTGGACCACTTTAGGTATACTCGCTTCAGTATATTTTAGAGTTCCTTGGAACTTAAGAGATTGAGTTTTACCTTGATTGCTATCGGGAATTTTTGGTTTGATCTTTGTGGTGAAGCTTTTTATTTGTAAATCCTTTATTCCCAAATTAAATATAATGCCGTAGATACTCTTAGGTCATCCTAAGAGTATCTACGGAATTTTATTATCCCTGTTCAATATTTTTTTCTGCCTTTTCCAAATCATATTGGGGTTGGCTTCCAATCTGACCGGATGCAGCTCAATACCAGTGTCTCACATAACCCCAAGGACGACAAAACAGTTTTTTGGGTTTTTCTATTAAGAATTGTTTAATAGCAGGTCTCATCGCAGGTCAGGAGGAGTCTGGATTTTTAATCGTGCCAATAGCCTTGTCACAAGTAAAAATCGATGCTAATGGCATCACTGTGGGCCCTATCTAAATACCAGCGCTGCGGTAATTGTTTTGTTACAAATATCGCAGCATTACGCTGAGTTAGGAGCCTTTTTGGCCTCGAACAGGCGTTATTTTGTTATTTGTATCCTAAAAGTTGCTATATTCTTTTTATTGTTTTTATGTCCACTGCGTGTCGCAAATAAAATATTTTTCTTTCTTTATTTCTTTCTAAAATCAAATCTTAGGTTGAAATGCGCTGTCAAGTGTGGAATGACAGTACAATAGTATAATGTGCGTATACTATACACTTCTGCTTATCCTTTGGCTGATATCTATACTATCTATACTAATATTATAAAGCTGAAGAGTTTGTTTGTTTGGTTGAACGCGCTAATCTCAGGAACTACTGGTCCGAATTGAAAAAATATTTTTGTGCTGGTTAGCCTATTTATTGAGGAAGGCTATAGGCTATATAACATCACGCTACGACCAAAAGGAGCGGAGTAGCAACAAAAAATGGACGAAAACTGGCAGGCAATTCGATGCGACTGGAAGGGTCCCGGGAGCAAAAATTTGACGCGGACGAAGTCGCAGGCAGAAGCTATTACGTATATATGTAGTACTTAAACACAAGAGTTCAATGCTCTAGATACAATAGTTAATTTATTTCCAGCAACTCGTACGATGATACTGAAACTAATCGCTTGATTCAGCTGTTCTTGTTAAGGTCACTTGATTAGATGCTTTGAAATCCTCACTTCCTAATCTTGACTAACATTATAAATGTGAAAGTCTTTTGTTTGTTTTTATGCTTTCACGCTAGAACGACTGAACATATTTGGAACACAGATAGACGATTGCCTGGGTAAGGGCATAGGCTATTTGCCACCCTTTTTTTTTTTGGATGGGAAATCATCAAATGACTTCTCCCGCTCTGGGCGGAGCGGGAGGGCATGTCAGACTTTTACTGACTAAAACCCACGAGTGTTCCTTCAATTGCCCATGTGCCAGGGTCACGGTATCTCTTTCGAACAATCACGCGACCCCGGCAGGCATCGGTCCTAGCAGACCCCTTCAGTTTTGCTGACATCTCTTTGAGGCGCGCGTGGAACACTACGCGCCGTCGACCCGAGCTTGGTCCTTAGCGGGCGGCGAGCTACCCATTGCTCGCCACCCGCAAGCTCGCGCCTACGGTGGCCGGGAGTCCGCAATCGACTCCCGACGCCCGGGGCGTCTCCTCCTGCGGCGGCTAGGGACGTGAGGGCGCAGAGACTGCCACTCCCTCACGCGCCCCGCCTCCTCCTTCGCGAGCATTACTGCTTCGCAGAAGGAGGTGACGGCTTCCCATTCCCTTTCGCTCCGTACCATGGCTCGCACCACGGCTGGACGCGAGAGGTCGCCGCCGCCGATCGCCTCCACGAGGACACGGCGGTGCTCCGCCCAGTATTTGCCACCCTGGATCGTAGACGAATTCGTAAGCAAAAGCTAGTGTTTTATAATTATGGGGTTTGTCTTTTTTTTTCTTGATTATTGAAACGTTCCCAGTAATACATTAATACGAATGCCTCTTATGCGCATTATATCGAATGCTTCATAATTAGCAGTAGCACTTGCGACTACTTGACCAATGAGGCAGTAGGTAAACCAGTAAAACAGATTTTTCGTTAAACCATGAAAAGCCAGATCTAGATTAGTTTAACTATTAAATATTATTTTTTTGTGCAAAAGGTTCGTCTAACCTCTAAATCGTTCTGTATAGTACCGAAAAACACGTATACAAGTACGTGCGTACATACAAACGTAGTTTAGGTTGGTACTAGAAATACCTGCCAAATTTTACGATGGACTGCACGACATAATAAAAAATAGCCAACAATCAGACACAAACCAAAGCTCAAAACATTAAAATTCCTTTATCAAACTTGAATTAAACTAATTTATTTTTGGAACAATATCGAATCACCTGTCCTTACCGCGTCCAACTTTACAACATACCCTACAAAAAAAGTTAATTAAAATGGATACACAGACAGATGCAGAGTAACAATTTATTTTATGTACCTCCCTGAACCTCTATTTAATTGTATATAGTTCACATAGGTATTCAATCTATACCTTTTGACTGGCCTGTTAGTCTAGTGGTTAGTGACCCTGACTGCTAAGACAGAGGTCGTGGGTTCGATTCCCACCCAGGACAAACCTTTGTATGATGAGCACAATCATTTGTTCTGTGTCTGGGTGTAATTTATCTATAACTAGCTGACCCAGTGAACTTCGTATCGCCTCAAATTCAATAAATGTTGTACCACCCGTGTTCCTTCAGTTGACTATGCCAGGGCCACGGTAACTCTTTGGAACAAATCTCGCAACCCTGGCAGAAAGTTATGACCACCTGGTACTTCGAAGGCATAAAACATTTCCTGGCTGACACTGCTGTTTGATAAGCTCATACCAAGTTATGACCACCTGGTACTTCGAAGGCATAAAACATTTTCTGGCTGACACTGCTGTTTGATAAGCTCATACCAAGTTATGATCACCTGGTACTTCGAAGGCATAAAACATTTTCTGGCTGACACTGCTGTTTGATAAGCTCATACCAAGTTATGACCACCTGGTACTTCGAAGGCATAAAACATTTTCTGGCTGACACTGCTGTTTGATAAGCTCATACCAAGTTATGACCACCTGGTACTTCGAAGGCATAAAACATTTTCTGGCTGACACTGCTGTTTGATAAGCTCATACCAAGTTATGACCACCTGGTACTTCGAAGGCATAAAACATTTTCTGGCTGACACTGCTGTTTGATAAGCTCATACCAAGTTATGACCACCTGGTACTTCGAAGGCATAAAACATTTTCTGGCTGACACTGCTGTTTGATAAGCTCATACCAAGTTATGATCACCTGGTACTTCGAAGGCATAAAACATTTTCTGGCTGACACTGCTGTTTGATAAGCTCATACCAAGTTATGACCACCTGGTACTTCGAAGGCATAAAACATTTTCTGGCTGACACTGCTGTTTGATAAGCTCATACCAAGTTATGATCACCTGGTACTTCGAAGGCATAAAACATTTTCTGGCTGACACTGCTGTTTGATAAGCTCATACCAAGTTATGATCACCTGGTACTTCGAAGGCATAAAACATTTTCTGGCTGACACTGCTGTTTGATAAGCTCATACCAAGTTATGACCACCTGGTACTTCGAAGGCATAAAACATTTTCTGGCTGACACTGCTGTTTGATAAGCTCATACCAAGTTATGACCACCTGGTACTTCGAAGGCATAAAACATTTTCTGGCTGACACTGCTGTTTGATAAGCTCATACCAAGTTATGACCACCTGGTACTTCGAAGGCATAAAACATTTTCTGGCTGACACTGCTGTTTGATAAGCTCATACCAAGTTATGACCACCTGGTACTTCGAAGGCATAAAACATTTTCTGGCTGACACTGCTGTTTGATAAGCTCATACCAAGTTATGACCACCTGGTACTTCGAAGGCATAAAACATTTTCTGGCTGACACTGCTGTTTGATAAGCTCATACCAAGTTATGATCACCTGGTACTTCGAAGGCATAAAACATTTTCTGGCTGACACTGCTGTTTGATAAGCTCATACCAAGTTATGACCACCTGGTACTTCGAAGGCATAAAACATTTTCTGGCTGACACTGCTGTTTGATAAGCTCATACCAAGTTATGATCACCTGGTACTTCGAAGGCATAAAACATTTTCTGGCTGACACTGCTGTTTGATAAGCTCATACCAAGTTATGATCACCTGGTACTTCGAAGGCATAAAACATTTTCTGGCTGACACTGCTGTTTGATAAGCTCATACCAAGTTATGATCACCTGGTACTTCGAAGGCATAAAACATTTTCTGGCTGACACTGCTGTTTGATAAGCTCATACCAAGTTATGACCACCTGGTACTTCGAAGGCATAAAACATTTTCTGGCTGACACTGCTGTTTGATAAGCTCATACCAAGTTATGACCACCTGGTACTTCGAAGGCAACGTTTTTGTCATACCACGTTTTATAGGTAGTGACTTTTATTCTCCTTGACATTTTATGTCACGTCACACGGGAACGCAGTCGAACGGGATAAAAAGTATCCTACGTCCGTCTCTTAGTTCTAAGCTACCTCCCCACCTATTTTCAGCCAAATCGGTTCAACCGTTCTTGAGTTATAAATAATGTAACTAACACGACTTTCATTTATATATATAGATACGTATGTATTTAGAAATATAAATGTATATTTATCAGTTGTCTGGTTACCATAGTACAGGCTCTGCCTAGTTTGGGATCAGATAACGTTGTGTTGGTTGTCCTAAGATATTATTATCATATTATTATTATTATCTACCTCTCATGTTCATTATCATTTCAGCCGAAAGACGTCCACTGCTGGACATAGGCCTCTCCCAATTTGGGATGGTTGGACAATCGCCACGCTTGGCAGGCGGGTTGGCGATCGAAGTATGGTGGTAAAATGCATAGAGAACGCTGCTGCCCATTCTGTAGTACTTACTAGAGAATGGGCAGCAGCAGCATTCCTTTAGTCGCGTCTTACGACACCCACCTGAAGAAATAGGATGGTGCTATTATTTAGCCCACCTCATTTACAGCCGGCAGCATATTAGCCGGAACAAACAGATAGACAGACGTAATACTTTCATATGCACTTAGTAAAAAACTGTTATTTTGACATTACAAACACTTCAGTTCTATTTATTTGTATAGACAGTAAGATATAGTTTGTCGGTCATTTCCATTTTCAGGTAGGCCGGAAGTAAAGAAAACCTGTACAGATGGAGATTCATAGATGACTCAGCCCTGGAGTGTAAATGTGGTGCTGTTCCACGAACGATGCGGCGTGTCCCGTTGTTTGCACGCTACGGGAGTTGCATGGACGTTACTGAAAGTGCTAAGCTCGTAGCCAAATTCTGGGCTAACTTTATTTAGATTGCTATAAACACGCTAAGAAGAAGATTTCCCTTAGAAGATGTCCATCCTATAAATAGTGGACATCTGTCCTCTGACACAATTTAAACTTCATCCGCTCCACTATCCAAGGATACTACACCAAAACGCTAAACTTGAACACTTTCACTAGAGACATGATCCAGTCATGGTGACGTCACAAATACAGCATGGCGGCCAGTCATCGCCTATCAGCGGTTTCGTGTAACGATACGGTTTTGAGTGTTTGTATTAGTTTAACGTGTTAGCTCGCTGCACTGAGGAAATTGACGCGAAATCCTGCATCAGGCAAGCAAAATTTACCGCGCAACTAGCACATATACAAGGTCCCGACTTCAGTTGTAGGGCAGTTGCCCATCAGACACGATCTTCTGGAGGATCCTTTCTCCACTAAGAATCCAGAACTAAGTACCGTAAGTAAAAGATTTCGGCTTAAACCCTTGACTCCTTAGTGGTTCCCTTCCAACGCTAGGCTACAGTATACGACAGCTAAATATAGAGGAAAGAATAACATCCTCCGTCTTTTTTCGTCGGTTAAAAAGAAAGAAAAATTGTTTATTCTGCACAAACAAAACGCAAATTACAAGTTTTTTTTTTTAAAGATACATAAAATGCAACGTAGCCAAAATGCTCCGTATTTAAGTCAATAAAAAAAAACAATTTAGCAATATTGACATTGCTTGTGATGTCAGGACTAGTAACCAAAGACAAAACAGAATATGTTACGACATTGGCAATTACATCACACAATCAAAACAAAAACAAAATGCCGATTGTACTTGGATGAAATATGAAGATTCATTCATAAAAAAAAATCTTGGTAGTGGAAGACTTAACAGATTGTGGACACGACTAGCTATTCTTATCAATCATCCAACTGTCCAATCGAAAGACATCCAATGCTGGACATAAATAAGCTTGCCCCAATTCGGTGGTGATGAAATGTATAGAAAACGCTGCTGCCCATTCTCTAGTTAGTCGCCTCTTAAGACCAGGGGTGTTAGGGAGCTCCGTAACCGTAACCGAAACTATCGGATATCCGATATAAAAAATTATCCGTAACCGTAACCGAATCCGAAATAAAAGTTTCGGATAATATCGGATTTGTTATTAAATTTTTATTTTAGGTAGATTACATAACACTAAATATATATTTATAATTATTTTTATTTTAAATAGCTGTAATAATTACTCACAGACTGGTTGTAATTTCTACCAAATGGTGACATATAAATAAAACCATTTTATTAGCTATTTGTATTTTACATTTGAAATTCCTTAAAAGTTTAATATCCGTAACCGAAATTAGCCGAACTAATTTCATATCCGTATCCGTATCCGGTATAATAATCATTCCTACATCCGTATCCAATCCGTATCCGAAATTTCATATCCATAACATCCCTACTTAAGACATCCACAGAGAGAAATGGGATGGTGCTATTCTTTACGTCCGACATCACACGACTCCTCTACTAATAAAAAGACCGAAAAATCCGTACGACTTTCAGAAGTCCAGCTTCACATCTTCTTATAACCAAAACATAGAAAGCTCAAAAATTAAAAAGCGAACGACCGGAAGCTGAGTGGCCAGTCACGGTGACGTCACATCCGCAGCGTCACTCCGTATCAGCAGCTTTACAAATACAGTTTTCACTAATTCATGTTTATTTATTGACAAAATGTGGAGAGAAATGAAAGTTTTCGACATACCATATCGATTTCGGCGCGATTAAATGAAGAGTCTCTTTTTTTTTGGATGGGAATTCATCAATTGACTTCTCCCGCTCTGGGCTGAGCGGGAGGGCATGTCAAACTTTTACTGACTAAAACCCACCCGTGTTCCTTCAGTTGCCCATGTGCCAGGGTCACGGTATCTCTTTCGAACAATCACGCGACCCCGGCAGGCATCGGTCCTATCAGACCCCTTCAGTGCTGCTGACATCTCTTTGAGGCGCGCGTGGAACACTACGCGCCGTCGACCCGAGCTTGGTCCTTACCGGGCGGCGAGCTACCCATTGCTCGCCACCCGCAAGCTCGCGCCTACGATGGATGAAGTATGTCTTGGTCGTGAGCTAACAGATGCTTCTTATACGAGGATGTGATATCCAATGCGCCAATTCACGCGCGGTTCTATAGATCAGGTTAAGCAGCGTTTGCCGAGGTCGGTATTTGGATAGGTGACCATCGAATACATACCAAGACCTCTCCGTGCCTCGGAAAGCACGTTAAGCCGTTGGTCCTGGCTGTTATTCGTGTTCGTCATCTTTGACAGTTGTTAGGGGTTGTCTGAAGACCGAAAGTGTAACAACCAGTCTTACCAAAGGATATCGTATTACCCAGTAACTGGGTTGTGGAGGCCAGATATAGGGCCTGGACTGTTAGTCTAGTGGTAAGTGACCCTGACTGCTAAGACTGAGGTCGTGGGTTCGATTCCCATCCAGGACAAATCTTTGTGTAATGAGCACAATCATTTGTTCTGTGTCTGGGTGTTATAATTATGTACTCGTATGTATTTAGAAATATGTATATAAGTATGTTTATCAGTTGTCTGGTTGCCATAGTACAGGCTCTGCCTAGTTTGGGATCAGATAACGGTGTGGTGGTTGTCTTAAGATCTAATATATAAAATTCTCGTGTCACAGTTTTCGTTGCCATACTCCTCCGAAACGGCTTGACCGATTTTGATGAAATTTTTTGTGCTTATCCGGTATCTATGAGAATCGGCCAACATCTATTTTTCATCCCCCTAAATGTTAGGGGTAGTCCAAGCCTAAATTTTTTTTTTTAATTTTTTAACAATTTTTTTATTTTAATTTTATTATGGTTTGGCATTGCAAAATACATACAACTCTAAATTTTCACTCTTTTTCACCCGGCAAAACAACGTTTGTCGGGTCAGCTAGTATTATTATATAGGTATTCGCGCCATGTAAAATACTGGAAACCGACGATAAAATCGTTGTGAAAATGCTAGGTGCATGATGGTGACTTTCTACGGCATCCTCTTCCGGCGTTTCCACTCGCATCTGCCTTGACAATAAGCTCACACTAAAAGGTACAGAAGAGGTCTTTTCTGCTAAAAACTCCAGCATAATCTAACCTTCAATACTTCATATATTTCATATCACATCGAAATCTTAAACGGCACACAGACAAAATCCCAAAAACAGTCCTTTTATCTCGCAAAACCAATTTGGTCAATTTTTTTTCGACTACAAATTGATTCTTTTTTGTCTAACCTCAAAAATTTTGACAAATCTCGTTAAGAGATTATCTTAAAAGCTTTCGAACACATTTTTTTTTTTATGACAGACTACTGAAATTGTCGTAGACAGTGAAGAGAACTGTGGTCAACCCTTTTTTTCTTACTATTGTCTGTTTCTGAGGTGTTAAACGTTTATTCTTTTGTAAAAATTTAACTTAAAGGGTTCAGCAGAAAGAAGCAAATAATTATGCATGGTAGCGATTTTAAATGCATTTGCTAATATTTTAATTTATTATGGCTTCCTTGGTTATTGTTCCCTTGGAACCGTCCACTGACTGGACAGGCCCACTCAATCTGTGTGGTTCTTTCCTCAAAAAACCATTTCAGAAACCAATCTACATGGTCTTCACATGATGTGACTAAGATTACGTCTGGACTTTAAAAGAGACTGTGACCTCTGACTTTGTTTTGGCCTTTCTTCTCAGAGAAGTCATATAGGAAGGAGTCGGTGGAGTCCGTTTTATATTTTGTAAATGTGAGTACGTCGCCTTGTAGACTGTAAATTTGTACACCATTTCCTATTACAGTAAGCACCTGGTACTTGCTGACAGGCCTACACTGTTCTCACATACCTATTAACACTGTAATTTAAAACCATTGTAAAAGCCAATTACTTTTAAAATAGTAACTGTGGAGTTTCATGCCGGCGCTTCTCCATAGGAATCAATAATTTGGAACCGTGCACCTAACTTCTAGCGTTTCATAAATGCCCATGTGGGTTTATGTGAAATGAAATATTTTGATTTGATCTATTTATCTTCGCCACAATTAACATCAGAAACTTGTCAAAAATGTATGATAATTAGTGGTATTTTTGCTAGATTGAGAGTAGGTATTAAGACTGAGGTAATGTACAACACGAACGTTTATAAAAATACGTATTTCTTGGATTGTCTATACGCCCACAAATAAATGACCTACGTGCGAGTCGCATATAGAAAATATTATATTAGCCGTGACGATTCGCCGATACGGGCGAGTAAGTTCGTGCTAGTGGTCGAGTAAGCGGTGTGTGAGTGATGATGTAGTAGGTAACCTTGTACTCTCAACTTAAAGACTCCTATAGTCATCTGAAACAAGACCACGGCAGGAGAATTATATTTCTTAACGTTTTATAAATTACTAGTTTTTGCTAGTGGCTTCGCCCGCATATTCTACATATAAACCTTCCTCTTGAATCACTCTGTCTATTGATGAAAACCGCATTAAAATCCGTTGCGTAGTTTAAACCATCTAAACGTCCAATGCGGGAAGCGAGTTTGTTTTGTACGATGTAGAGATAAACGTGCTGGGTAAATATCCTCCTGAGACCCCTGGTATCACCAGTGATACATTTAGTTAAAAATTTATTTCCACGCCGTCTATCGGAACTCGTATAAGCTTTTTTGTACAATGGTTAGCATAGATATCCTTTATATTTCGAGTCACTCACCATTTCTCTAGCTGTCAAATTACATCGATTGCAGGTCAGTTTAAAATCGAACATTTTGCCGTTTATTTAGTGTGTATTTTAATTAGTGATTTGGTGTTGTTTTTTTTTTTTAATGAAATAATATTATACGTAAATTTTGTATTGTCATTTTTCAAATTTTTCATTGATTACATTTTCCTTCTAAAATAATTTGTTTTAATACCAGTTTTGAACCCAAGGTATCATTGGTGATACCCTCCCTTACGCTAAATGGGGCGTTGGGGTATATTTTTTTTTATTTGATGTTTATTTATCTCTATGTTATATTAAGCCATGAAAATTAACTTCCATCAATTAAATATTCGTAAATACGTCCCGGGTCTCAGGAGGATATCTAGTAAACATTTATTTCGTTTTGTGTGGTGCCGGACGTAAAGAATAGCACCACCCCATTTCTTCCCGCGCGAGTCGTAAAAGGCGACTAAGTGACTTACTAGAGAATGGGCAGCAGCGTTTTCTATGCATTTTACCACCATACTGCGATCGCCAACCCGCCTGCCAAAGAAGTATATTCAACGAAAACCTCTAACAAAAAAATAAATTACTCTATTTCCGAATCGAAATAACTTATCGTCAACATACTTTATCTATATCACATTTACAAAACCCCCTATTGTTTTAAAAACACCTACACATTGTAAAATTAACCTTATTTCTCACCCTAAAAGTTCACAATCCAATGGCTCAACAACGTAACTAAAGTCCTTTTGGCGCGAACGAAAAATTATTGATTAGTAAGCGAACCGACCAATCAGGAGCCGGTATTTCACAAGATGGCCGAAGGGAGCCTACCCTTGCAGAATATTACACTACTAATTTATTACTCTTTGTTCGGCCGACATTAATCTTTTCTTGGTTATATTAATGGTTTTGATGTTTTTATTTTAATGAAAACGGTTTCCCGCGTCCGCCGCCATTTTGAGTTCGTATTGATTTTAGTAGGCGAGTCGTGGGTTGAAGAAATCTAGTGTTAGAATAGGTGACTTTGTAAAGGGCCTAATAAATAACAGTAGCACGGATCGATAGAAAGTTAAGCTACGCTTGGCGAGGTCAATTGGTGGATGGGAGACCTTCCATTAAATATCGAGACCCCTTCTTACTTTCTAGATTTTTCACTTCGTTACGGGTAGTCAGAAATCCAAAAGTCTGACAACCAGACTTACCAAGGGGTATCGTATTACCCAGTAACTGGGTTGTGGAGGACAGATAGGCAGTCGCTCCATGTAAAATACTGGTATTGAACTGCACCTGGTCAGATTGGAAGCTGACCTCAACATAGTTAGGAAAAGGCTTGGCAGATGATGATCTACGAGTAGAGTTTAAAACAAATGGAGTACCTACCAACTTATTTATGGTATCGGTACGCATTTGGCATTCTGTAGTCTCTGCCTACACCATACTATTAGAAAAAGTCAGTTAATATCTTAAATATCCTTTTCATATTATTCTTACAGAAGAATTTATACTTAATATTATAAAGCTGAAGAGTTTGTTTATTTGAACGCGCTAATCTCAAGAACTACTAGTCCGAATTGAAAAAAAATCTTTTTGTGTTCGGTAGCCCATTGATTCAGGAAGGCTATATAAAATCATGCTACGATCAGCAGCAACGAAAAATTAACTAAAACTGGCAGGCAATTCGATGCGACGGGAAGGGTCAAGGTAGAAAAAATTGACGCGGACGAAGTCGCGGGCAAAGGCTAGTATGACATACGAATCACTGCCAAGCAGCCTTCTTCCCATCGGGAGTAAGCAGAAAAAGCTACGATCCTTACATATTCTTTTTTGCCTCGTTTACGTTCATACATCTGGTCACACACACACGCCGGTTGCGAGTACTACGCACCTGACCTTTCTGAAGAACATCACCAATAAAGGACACTATATTTTGTCCTACTAGGGCGTCCTCTCCAGGCGTTCTCACTCATACTTTATTAGTCGCCTTTTATTCAACCTCTCAATATGACCAAACCATCTAAGCTCTTTAAAATTTTTGTCACTACATCTTTTTGCAAACCACATCATTCCTCAACCTATCCGCCACAGACAGCCTGCTTAGCAGGGTTGCTTTGATGCCGAGGGATCAGCCGCCCGAGTCATCCAGGAATGCGAGGCCGTGGCTTCTCAAGGCGAAGAAATTCTCGGAATGATGAGATCACTCCGCATAGCCTGTGAAGCTCCCAGGAACCTTCTGTGCTCTTCGGCGGAGTTAGGCTGGATTTGTTAGCCAGAACTGCCACGCACAACGGACCTAATGAGAATTTGAGCGCGGAAAAGAGAGTCCCTCACCAACATCATTATCAGACTATCATTCATAGTCACAGCGTTCGTGCTTTGGAAGGAACGCATTTCCACAACATACAATTCTGCGAGACACACCAGCACGCGTAGCATGTCCACCGTAGAAATGGGTTTTGTCGATGGAAGAATAGACAAAATTACAAATTGTAGAAAGATTAAAGACAGAATTAAAGATTGTAGAAAGATTTGTACCGTTTTATGCTATACGACAATTCTATCTCTATTCTACCAAGAACAGACAAAGTTCTTTCTATGGTGGTCATGCTACGCGTGCAGAAAGTAAACAACAATGGCTCATTTTTTTTTAAGTAGCTCATAAGTTTTGGAAATTAACCTGGGGTGAATGAGGTGAGAATTTTTTACACCAGCTATGAGGCGGGTAGGAGATACCCAAAAATTTTATATTCAATTTTTGATGCTATTATAGTGTAATTAGCATTTGTGCTTGAGATATAGGTAATGACTAGCTTTTGCCAGCGGCTTCGCCCGCGTGGAGTTAAATGATAAATGATAAATGACTTTATTTTTGCAAGTAGGTTTGTACAAAGTCAATCAATTCTTTTTTTTTTAAACTAGATGAGGTCGGCATTTCCTATCTGACTACTCTGAGAAGAAACGCCGAAACAAACTCAGAGGTCACAGTCTCTTTTAAAGTCCAGACATAATCTGGATCAGATCATGTGAAGACCATGTGGATTGGTGTCTGAAGTGGTCTTTTAAGGAAAGAACACACAGCTTGAGTGGACCTGTCCAATCAGTGCACGCATTTGTCAGTAATCATGCAGCTCCACTCAGAACTTAAGGAGGTCAATGATTCGACGAACAATACCAAAGAAAGGACATTCGAAAGTTCGGAAAACATCCCGCGTGAACGTACTACCGGGATAAAAAGTAGCCTCTGTGTTAATCCAGGTTATTTTTTTTAGCTCGAAAGCGCATTTTCATCCGACTTGCTTCAAATTTATCATCACTGCACTCCTATGTGGCTTAGCGTTATGTTATATAGCCTATAACCTGCCCAGGAGCATGGACTACAATCGTACCAAGTTTGGTTAAAATCCCTTCAGTAGTTTTTGACCCATGCGTGCACATACAGACAGACAGACAGACAAAAAATTTACTGATTGCTTTTTTGGCATCAGTATCGATCACCATTCATCCACTAATATTAATTTTGAATATATTTTCAACGTACAGAATTGACCTCTCTACAGTTTTATTATAAGTATAGATAATAGTATACATTCAACAATATTAGTAAATAAAATACCAGCATTAAGTACAAAAAGCGTTAATTTTATTAAAATAACAAAGTATGTATATTAAATAACCTGCGTTTAAAAACTTCTCGGGTATGACATACCCGAACTCACTCATCACTTCTCTCTCTTCACGGTTAATTCATCATCAGCAGCCTATAATGTTCCCACTGCTGGGAAACAGGCCTCCTCTTTGTGAGAGGGAGTGGCCCGTAATGCACCACGTGAGCCCAGTACGGTAGTGATCAGAAAATCAATGTCTTTAGAAGATCAGTTAAATATTACCCATTTTCACATTCAATCATTGAATATAAATACACTTTCATTTTCTTCAGCTTTTTTTTCTTAGTTTTCGTTGAATTTGCTTAAGCATCATGATAGGACAAAACGCGAGTACGTACTATTATTTTTTTATGTCTAGTCATCTAAATAATAGGCCAATGAACTTAGAAACTGTATGTTGAATGTCATCATGAACTATATTTAGTAGTCGTAAAGGTAAGAACAACTAGATGCCATAAAGAAATACTATATAGGCTGGGACATCGACGCACAAAATCCACACTAATATTATAAATGCAAAAGTAACTCTGTCTGTCTGCCTGTCTCGCTTTCCTGCTAAAACTACTGAACCGATTTAAATGAAATTTGGTACACAGATAGTTTAGAGCCTGAGAAAGGACATAGGCTACTTTTTATTCCGTGACTTTGTCTGCGTCCGCGATAACCGACATTTACACAGACGAAGTCGCGGGCAGAAGCTAGTATTGCCATAGATTCAAAAAAAAATCTGAAACCCCATGCATTTAAATTTTGCAATTATAATAAAAAAAAATATATTTTTATTTCACATAAACCTACATGGGCATTTATGAAATGTCAGAAACTAAAGAGCCGGCATGAAACTCCACGGTTACTCTTTTAAAAATAATTGGCTTTTACAACGGTTTTAAATTACAGTATTAATAAGTCCGGAGAACTGAGACTGTCAACAAGTACCAAGTACTTAATAAAATGGAAAATTGCCTACAGTCTACAAGGCAACATTCTCACATTTACAAAGTATAAAATAATCTACATAAATAATAGTATTTCATAAATAAGACAATACACTATTTAAACCAAATGTTATTATTGCCATGACAACCAATACCGTCAAACGTCCCTGATGAGAAAAAAAAAAAAATAGTGCCCCGAATGTCGCGTGTGCACCCGTTGGATCATAAGAATTCTTTTTGCCTAAAATTAACTTTGTTTGATTAAAATTAACGATTTAATTAATCAAAAAATTTCAAAAAAAACGGGCATTTTTTCTTATGATCTCCCGGGGGCTCATAAGGACGTTTGACAGGTTAAAGAGTTCAAATTGCCAAAAGCGAAGAAAAAAAAGAATTGCACGTATATAATGTCAACATCGACGCACATCATATTGCCATAGATTCAAAACATGATTCTGAAACCAACATTGAATATTGTTTGCATACAAACGCTGTAGCATTTGCTCAACACTCTTAGGGTCTTTTTCCTGTCAAACAGCAGCTGCAGTAATGCAGGTGAATACCAGTCCTGCCAGGGTTGCATTTTTATTCGCCTGCCAGGGTTTCGGATTTATTCGAAAGAGTTACTGTGGCCCTGCACAGGCAACTGAAGGAACACGGGTGGGTTTTAATCAGTAAAAGTCTGACACGCCCTCCCGCTCCGCTCAGAGCGGGACACGTCAATTTTTTTTATTAAAAATATTTTTATTATATGATGTAACTAAAAATTTACGGTTTTCACAATTTTTCCTTTATCTTTGCTTTAAGACGTTGCTTCGAAGCAAATTTCAAAATTATAGATCGACTGGAAGTACCCTTTAGGTTTTGATTCCCTTGCGAGTTTCGAAAATTTGCGAAAATTTGCGCAAATTTGCGGCATAAATGACTATATCTTTTGATTGCGTAAGCTTAGAAGTTTGATTTTTTCACAGCTCCAAGGGACAGTAGACTTGAGTATTTGATATAAATTTCAGCTTGATACCTCCACGCATTCATGAGAAAAAGGGTCTTGACAGACCGACGGACGGACAACAAAGTGATCCTATAAGGGTTCCGCTTTTTCCTTTTGAGGTGCGGAACCCTAAAAAAGCTGAATACCAGTATTTTACATGGAGCGACTGCCTGTCTGACCTCCATAACCCAGTTACTGAGTAAGACCTCTGTCTTAACAACCCAAACCTTTTTAAAGCCTTCTTGTCTCAGTCCCGACGTGCAAGCTGCCTACTGTTTATGTTCTGTGTTCCTAAATTATATTAATTAATCATTTAAACTTTAAGATAGGTAATTTGAAACTTGATTATGTATTACTAGCTTCTGCCCGCGACTTCGTCCGCGTCAAATTTTTGATCCCCTGACCCTTCGCATCGAATTGCCTGCCAGCTTTTATAAATTTTTCGTTGCTGCTCCGCTCCTTTTAATAGTAGCGTAATGTTATAGCTTATAACCTTCCTCAATAAATAGGCTACCCAACACAAAAAGCATTTTTCAATTCGGACAAGTTGTTCCTAAGATTAGCGCGTTCAACCAAACAAACAAACAAACTCTTCAGCTTTATAATATTAAATATATAAATATATAGTATAGATTATTTTTCTGTAAAACATTATTAAGCATGTTAAGTTTAACTTAAAACCTATGTTAAATAAATATGGACCGATTTAAGCAAAAATGTTCCAACCCACAACCTCGACAATTTCGAGTTTTTGTGTCTTATGTACTCCAAATAAGGTATAATTTAAAATATCAAAAACTCATAAGGTTGGTGTGGTTTGGAACATTTTTGCTTAAATCGGTCCATATAAATCTGTTTAGTTTTTATTTTTCTTTCTTTCCTAGGGGTAAGACTGGTTGTCTAATTTTCGGGCTTCTGACGATCAGAAACGACTTTCAAAGATCCATAATTGACAGCCGGGACCAACGAGTTAACGGATGGGGGTCATGGTATGTTAACATCACCCATCCACGGACAAACCGCGGCACGTGTAACTTAACCGTAGGTAAAGTATTGCCAGCTTACATAAGTACCAATACGCAGTGGGATAGAAAATAATAGTTTAAAAAAAAACTAAAAACACGCTTCCAAAAACCAAACTAAAAAGTAGAAAATAATGGAAAAAAGCGTGTTTTTTAGTTTTTTTAAACTATTATTTATTTTCTATTTTTTAGGGTGTTTTGAATTTTAAGACGTTTGTCAGCGTAGTTTGTGACGTATGTCACCGTAGTTTTCGAAGACAGTTTTTTTCTGTCCTGGTAACCCTGGCAAGGATAATGGCACAAATTTATGATATTATTGCATTGTCATCGGTCTTTGACAGGTGTGCAAAGTTTCAATGAAATCTGGTCGTTTAAAGTGGGTCAAAATCGCGTTATAAGGAGTCGGTTACAAACAAACATACAAACATACAAGTGAAGCTAATAAAGCGTGTAAAAACTGATCCTTATACGGTGTCCTACGTTTAGATAGCATAATTTACTCATGATTTTTTTCATTTTAACTACATTATTAGTATATATCTTTAGTGATATTTATTCTAGAAGTATTTTTGTATATTTTTATTTTGTATGTTTATATTTAAGATATAGTATTATTTTTTTACTGTTACACACCTTGTCTTCGTCTCTTTGTATATTCTCTCCTATTGCAGGTATGCTGGAAAAGATTTCTATACCTAGAAATAAGCATTACCTTTGTACATATTTTTCTGGTCCTTTCTTCTTGTCTGTTTATATGTGTGCATAAATGGTTAAATAAATAAATGATTAAATAAAAATAGCAAGAGAACTTTCGACTATTTATCCAACGTACGGGGTCCTATAGTTGTTCATATAACAACTTCCCTTTTAAAAGTACATAATAGCAACGCATGCACGTCGCCATTGTAGTACTATGATTAATGTTTGAGGGTAGGTAGACATCTCAATTCCCTTGAGTAGCAATCATTAATAATATCATAGTGTATTGAATTCATGCAGGATTAAATGCAGTGATCGTCAAAGTGTACTTTCGGATTTAGGAGCATGTCAAAGTTTTGTTGATAAAAATTATATAATTATCTGCCTAATTTTTTCAGGGTCAGATTCTAGTCCTAACCTAGCAGAGAGGGTTGTGGCTAAGTGTTAACATCCACCCGGGTCGATCGATCGTTTTGTTTAGTTTTCAATGTTTTGTTGGTATATTGGCGTGTGCTAGCTGACATATGGCAAACAATTTAATTTACTGTTTTGTTTTTCGTAATATCTTATCTTATACCTTTAAACGAGCAATTCTTGTATATATATATAATCTGAATGGAAACGGCTCCAACGATTTTCATGAAATTTGGTATATAGGAGGTTTCGGGGGCGATAAATCGATCTAGCTACGATTCATTTTTATGAAATGTCGTTTTATTCGTGTTTTCAATGATCAACTTTATCGATAATCAACTTGAACATAAACTTTTTATTTAAAAAAATACCGAGCAAAGCTCGGTCATCCAGTTATTGAATTACTTATATACTATTGTATAGAATCAAGTTCTTCTAAATTAACAGACAGCTGTGCTGCTGAGAAGTTTGTTGCGCCACTTCTTCCCAGCTAAAGCACTACGAAGTGGTGAAGGACGGGCGTGCCGGGGGACTGTCTTATGTAATTTTGACGTTCAAAAAGTGCTGACTCTCAGCCCAGTTTGAATAAATGACCTTTTCATTTTAATTGGTATGTATGCCGATGGGTGATCAACTTTGTCTAGCGTTTTCCTAATCTAATCTGATGCAACTGAACACTAGTATTTTTTTTAAATATATCTTAGGACAACCAACACAACGTTATCCGATCCCAAACTAGGCAGAGCCTGTAGGGTCCACCCTTTATGGCAGAATTTTTTTCGTCATAATATTATTTTGCATAACAGCGGATGGCATACACTTCATTTCGTAGAAAATCGATTGGCATACACTCATTTATCACACATTCACAACGCATAATTTCATAAGTCAGAATCATCTTTAGGCATAAATTTTATTCCATAATAATTAAAAAGTAGAACCATCATATCGCAGAAAGTTCGCAGTCAGAATCGTCTCTTGGCATAATTTCATATCGATAGTTATTAAAAGGCAGAACTATCATATCTCAGAAACTTTAAACTTAGAATCATCTTTTGGCATACATTTCTGCCAGATAGAGGGAACCCGAGCCTGTACTATGGCAACCAGACAACTGATAAACATACTTATATATTTCTAAATACATACATATTACATACTATAGATAAATAAACACCCAGATACAGAACAAACGATCGTGCTCATCACACAAAGATTTGTCCTGGGTGGGAATCGAACCCACGACCTCAGTCTTAGGAGTCAGGGTCACTAACCACTAGACTAACAGGCCACTCAAATTCATATTACAGGGGGTCGCTGCCTATCTGACCTTCTCAACTAAGTCGATAATACGATACCTCTTTATAAGACCGGTGGTCACACTTTTGAGCTTCTGACACGTAACGACTGTCAAAGATTCAAAAATGACGGTCTCGACCAACGGCTTTTTTTTTCTGGATGGGAAATCATCAAATGACTTCTCCCGCTCTGGGCGGAGCGGGAGGGCGTGTCAGACTTTTGCTGACTAAAACCCACCCGTGTTCCATCAGTTGCCCATGTGCCAGGGTCACGGTGTCTCTTTCGAACAATCACGCGACCCCGGCTAACGTGCTTTCCGAGCCATGAAGGAGTCTTGGTATGTAAGCTATCCTCGGACCAACCGAGTCAAACGAAGCTAAGATGTTTCGTATGGTGCCGGACGTAAAGATTACCACCACCCCATTTCTTCCCGTGGATGTCTTAAGAGGCGACTAAAGGACTTACTACAGAATGGGCAGCAGCGTTCTCTAAGCATTCTACCACCATACTGCGATCACCAACCCGCCTGCCAAGTGTGGCGATTATGACAATCATCTCCAAATTGGGGGAAGCCTATGTCCAGCAGTGGACGTCTTTTCGCTGAAATAATGATGATAAATGAAGCTAGATACTTACAAAAGTATAAAAAAAAAACTCAAAATATCTATACTTTAATATAATATCATGAAGCTGAAGTTTGTTTGTTTGGTTGAACGCGGTAATCTCAAGAACTACTAGTCCGAATTGAAAAAATATTTTTGTGTTAGGTAGCCTATTTATTAAGGAAGGCTTTAGGCTACATAGCATCACGCTACGATCAAAAGGAGCGGAGCACCAACGAAAAATGAACGAAAACTGGCAGGCAATTTGATGCGACGGGAAGGGTCAGGGGGGCAAAATTTTGACGCGGACGAAGTTGCGGGCAGAAGCTAGTTTTATATAAAATTACTACTTATTTGAAACGAACAACAGAATACGTCACCACACCAACGTTTGATTAAAACATCTTGCCCCACACAAAGGGACACAATACAAGAATATTTCGGTCTTACAGTATTAAAGAAAATATTCCGATAATACCTCCAATCGTAGGATAGAGAAAAAAAAAATAAAAGAAAGAGAAAAAAGAACATTAATCAGAGAACACTGGCCGACGCGATGACTTGTGGAAATTATTAAGAGGTAAGGGCGAACGGTTTGAAGAAGAGATGGTTCTGTAGATTTAAATTAAATGTTAATGTTGAAGATTTTTAACACGCTTTTATTAGGTCGACCTGTATGTAACTAACTATGTAATGGAATCTAAGGTAACTAATTTAACCATCTTCCAAGGATCGTAGCGTCATGAAAATTGGCAGCTTTATGTAGTTCTGATGACAATACAATAATATAGTACTGTCGAACTGATCTGATGATGGAGCCGGAAGATATGAACTGGAACTTCATGATGGAACATCGTTTCATAGCTGTGTTTGAACTTGTTAGAAAAGTTTTGAAATGAACTTTGACCACGATTAGATTTCAAGGTCTGATGATGAAGCCGGAAGATAGGCAGTGGCATTCCATGATGGAATATCGTATCATAGCCGTGTTTGGACTTGTTAGAAAGGTCTTGTAATGAACTTTGACCACGATAAGGTTTTGGTTTTTACGTGAATTTATAAAAGCGTGTTTTTCTAGTGATTTTTTAAACTATAAATTTATTTGAGTAAAGAAATTTAGAAAGACAGTCTTTTGTCTAAGTTCTTATTTAGGAACTTAACAATTCATATCTTTACACAGTATATAACAAACTCGCTGCCCGCGTCTCTACGCTTCGATCTTTTAAACTACGCATTTTAATGCGGTTCTCATCAATAGACAGAGTGATTCAAGATGAAGGTTTATATGTATAATACACAGACGAAGCCACTGGCAAAAGCCAGTATATAATAGAGCTGAAGAGTTTGTTTTTTGTTTGAACGCGCTGATGTCTCAATCAAGTTTATCTAACTGAACAGACAGCTATACTGCTGGACAGTTTGCTGCGCCACTTCTTCTTCCCAGCTAAAGCACTAGGAAGTGGTGAGGGGCGAGCGTGCCGGGGGACTGTCTTATGTAATTTTGACGTTCGAAAAGTGCTGATTTTCAGCCTTATTTCAAACTAGCTTCTGCCTGAAACTTCGTCCGCGTTAAATTTCTTGTTCCCCCGACCCTTCCCGTCGCGTCGAATCGCCTACCCGTGCGATTTTCCCCGTTTTTGCAACGTTTTTCATTACTGCTCCGCTCCTCTTTGTTGTAGCGTGTAGTTATATAGCCTATAGCCTTCCTCGATAAATAGGCTTCCCAACACAAAAATAATTTTTCAATTCGGACAAATAGTTCCTGGGATTAGCGCGTTCAATCAAACAAACAAACTCTTCCGCTTTATAATATTAAGTACAGATATATAGTATAGATGACTTTTATATCCGAAATCTACCACGAGAGCCCAGTGCGGGTCAGTACGGTCCCCAATAGAGGTAAGTACGTAACTAGGGTCGCCGGATATCATAGAAGATTAGTAAGAAATAGTTTTAAATGTAATTAAAAGAAAACAACAGTTCATTTTTCAATTAAAATTCATTCGAAAATATCCACAGGTTTCTTACTATACCAGATGCAGTTATGAACCTGCAAAACATTTCAGGAGGTTGTTATGAGAGTCGTATACAACAATACGATACCAAGTTAATAATCAATAATACTTTTTATTTCAGGTTTTTTCAATTTTATTGTTTTTCAGAATAACTCTCTAAATAACCCTAATCAAAAAGTCTATGAAATAAATGTCGGTTGCGTTTGTTTGTGTGTGTGAAAGCGCAGTTTAATGACACGTACAGACTGGCCGCGTTTTAAAAAAGGGAGTTCACACTTACCGATTTCCGTAAACAAGAAAAAAAAGAAAAAAAAATACCTGCCCATTTTATTGTTGATTCGGGTCGAGAATCACTAGCATAATTACCTCCTAAAATGTTTTGCGGATCCAAAACTGCACCTTGTATTAGACGACCCTGGTTACTTATCTCTACTGGGGACTGAACATACTTATATAGTCCCCCCCAAGGAACCCTAAAAACGGCCGATTCTTTGATATCCAAACTCGGGTCTGTCACTCGGCTCCACCAATTTATATAAACCTTCCTATATACTCAGTATTGTTCCTATATATCCTGGTTTTGCTTCAGCGAGGGAGGCAGGGCAGGTCAAGTAAAAGTGGTGGAGGAACAACTCATTAATATTTTGGGCTTAGGGCTGTATATGTAAGTTTGGTATATTTTATGCGTATGAGTAGGAATAGTAGAATTAAGTAAAAACAACCACAAGGGTTGGAAAATCGGGTTCAGCTACGCTTGCCGCGGTTACTTTGTGGATGGGAGACCATCTTTAAATACCGAGATCACTCCGTGCCTCGGAAAGCACTCGTGAATCTTTGAAAGTCGTTGTGGGTCCGCAGAATGCCGAAAGTCCGACAACTAGTCTTATCAAAGGGCTTATCATATTGCCAGTAACTGGGTTGTGGAAGAAGAAGAAATATTCAGTAAAAACAAAAATTGGTTAAAATATTGGTATCTGAAATGATCGTTTGAGGAAAGTACCACACGGATTGAGTGGACCTGTCCAGTCAGTGCACGCATTTGTCACTAATCGGGCAGCTCAACTCAGAACTTTAGAAGATCGACAGAACGATTCGACGAACAATACAAAAGAAAGGACTTTTGGGAAAGCTGCAAAAATTACCGAAAATGCCAGATCATGATTACAACTTATAGAGAAAAAAAAAAATGACCCACAAAGTCCACCATTTTTACTTTTCAAAGTTGTATCAAGTAAGTCGGACATGGAGCAAATGCCCAACTGAGCTCCACAACTCAGGTACTTGTGTGGTTTTAGTTCAAAATCAAAATCAAAAAGTCATTTATTCAAACTAGGCTGAGAGTCAGCACTTTTTGAACGTCAAAGTTACAAAAGACAGTCCCCCCAAAACGCCCACCCTTCGACACTTCCTAGTGCTGTAGCTGGGAAGAAGAAGTGGCGGAACAAACTCCCCAGCAGCACAGCTGTCTGTTAAGTTAGAAGAACTTGATTCTATACAATATTGTGTAAGTAATTAATATTATAAAACAAAACATACATTATTCGCCATATGTCAGCTAGCACACGCCAATATACCAACAAAAAAATTGAAAACTAAAGTCAAGCTGAAATAATAAAACAAAACGTAAACAAAACTTAAAAACTAAATAAAGCCTCCAGGCATAAAGGGCGTGCCCGCTTACATGTTCAACGATGCAAAATTATCCATATACATACATTGATGCATATAGCTAAGTTGAAGTTACAATAGTTAAACTAGCACCTCCGGAGTAGAATAAAATAACAGTTAATACAAATAACAAAAACCATGGTCAGCAAGACGACCACAAGCAGCACCCGTTCACGAGCATAACGCAAAGGTCAGCCATTACCCCCCTCGCCATATTTGAGGGAAGGTGGTAACCCGACCCCCGACGCTACCGCAAGCAGTGACATCTAAGGGAGCATGACGAACTTGCTGCCAGTTGGTCAGGCAAGAATATTATGAACAGCTGACGAGGTCGCTAGCTAACTACATGTTGCAATACAACTCATTTAAAATCATTGTAATGTGTAGATTATGTCCACAATTAATGAAATTAAAGTAAGTAGTTAGTCAATTTATTGAACTACTCAAAATAAATAAATCGTCAACATCATCAGCCTATGATGTTCCCACGATTTGGATACAAGCCACCTCTCCTTGAAAGAGAGTGAGCTGTTATCTCCCACGCGGGCCCAGTGTGAATTGGTAGATGTCACATGTCTTCGAATTTTTGGTTCTAGGATATGCCGGTTTCCTCACGATGTTTTCCTTCACCATTTTGAGAGCAGTGCTGATGAATTTACTATTAGGCCACTACTGCTCTCTCAAATAAATAAATATACCAATTAAACATTTATCTATTGTGGCAGCCCTAACAAAAAATTTTGAAAACATGTCCTTTTCGGAACTCCGAACATAATCGACTTTTTTTAAACTCAATTGAAACTTTTTTCATCGCGACTCAAAAACTATAGATTTCCAATGAATATATTATTTAAAGTTTTATTGGATAACTTTAAAGTGGATGTTGAAGAAAATAAGTTAGGATTTTTTGACTGGCCTATTAGTCTAGTAGTTAGTGACCCTGACTGCTAAGACTGAGGTCGTGGGTTCGATTCCCACCCAGGACAAATCTTTGTGTGATGAGCACAATCATTTGTTCTGTGTCTGGGTGTAATTTATCTATAACATGTATGTATTTAGAAATATATAAGTATATTTATCAGTTGTCTGGTTACCATAGTACAGGCTCTGCCTAGTTTGGGATCAGATAACGTTGTGTTGGTTGTCCTAAGATATTTATTTGTTTTATTTATTTACCTAATATGATTAGGCCATCATGACCTCTAGAAAGAGGAGTCATTTTAGAGGTCATGATGTGCCTAAAAGTCTTGCCAAGGTGAATGATGGTGGTGGAGGTTAAATAGGCAGACACTCTATGTAAAGTACTGATATTCAGCTACATAGGGTAAGATTCGAAGCTGACCTCAACATCATCATCATCTGCCTGCCTTTTCCCAAGTATGTTGGGGTCGGCTTCCAATCTAACCGGATTCAGCTGAGTACCAGTATTTTACATGGAGCGACTGCCTATCTGACCTCCACAACCCAGTTACTGGGTAATACCATACGCCTTGGTATGTTAAACTTTCGGGTTTCTGTCGACCCGTAACGACAGTCTAAGATCTACGAAAGACAGCCGGGACCAACGGCTTAACGTGCTTTCCGAGGCACGGAGGGGATCTTGGTTTGTAAAAACGGTCACCCATCCACGGAATAACCGCGGCAAGCGTTGCTTAACCTGTGAATTGGGGAATTGGAGATCACATCCTGCTGATTGAAAAGCATCTTTTAACTCACGACCAAAACGGCCACCGATCCACGGACAACCGCAGCAAGGGCAGCTTAACTTTATCTATCGACCAGTGCGTCTGCTATAACTTAGCCCCTCCAATAGCTAGTTGGGTAAGCAAATAGATTATTTGAATTAAACAAATATATTTATTTATGTCTAAATGCTTTTGCTATTACTCGTATCACGTTTTCGAAAGGGCGTCGCCCCCTAAGGGTAGTTATACGAACCCCTATGTAATGTTACCACATAGGGGTGGAGCGATATACTCAATTTTGTTAGGACGGAGGGTAGATGTGCGTTCATGCGTTTTGTGGAGAAAATGTTGAGTTTTAATGTTTGTTGGTAGTTAGTAGAAACGTATATTTTTCTTCACCCAAATAGGTTTTCTCTTTTACTGAGAAGTGGCAAAATGTAGATACACTATCCGTACATGTCTGCTTACTCCTTCAAGAAATACAGGCGTCATGATTTGGTATAGTTTTTTTTATGTTTCTGCTACATGGCAATCTGTTTTCCAATAAGCCACTTCTTTGTTAGTATGGTATGGTATACTTTTCTTTAATTTTTCGAGTTTTCTTTTCTTTATTTTTTCGAGTTTTCTTTTCTTTATTTTTTCGAGTTTTCTTTTCTTTATTTTTTCGAGTTTTCTTTTCTTTATTTTTTCGAGTTGCCAAGAGTCATAGTATGAGAATAACTCATCATAATCTGCCTAGTCTTTTCCCAACTATGTTGAGGTTGGCTTCCAGTCTAACCGGATGCAGCTGAGTACCAGTACTTTACATAGAGCGACTGCCTATCAGATCTCCACAACCCAGTTACTGGGTAATACGAAACCCGTTGGTAAAATTGGTTGTGAGACTTTCTGGCTTCGGACTACACTTAACGACGTCCTAAAATGACTGAAGAAGGGCTTAACTTGATTTCCGAGGCACACGGAAGAAAAACCCATGTCATGTTAAATATTAGCCAATTGTCATCTGCCTAACCTTTTCCTGTGTTTGTGTTCAGCTTCCGGTCTTACCAGATGCAACTGTACACAGGATTTTATATGGAACGACTGGATGTCTGACTTTAAAGTATTGGTCTTCCCATTGAGATGGCAGACAATACAGAACGCCACCTACTATAATCCGTACACACTCCTGTTGCCTCGTTTCATACATCCGTACACACTCCTTTTGCCTCGGTTCATACATCTGGTCATACACACACGCCGGTTGCGAGTACTACGCACCTGACCCTTCTGAAGAACATCACCAATAAGGTCACTATATATCCTCCTAGGGCGCCCTCTCAGCGTTTCCACTCACATCTGCCTACTAAAAACCTTTTGGTGCAATACGTTTTAAATAAAGAGCAACCACTAAAAATCTACATAACTAATACAACAATACAATTTCGTTTTCCAAATCAAAAACGTTATTTCGGTGCGCGACAAACGGACAGAAATAGCTGATTCATAAGAGTAATGATCTAAAGCGTTGTGGCGCAGGGTGGCAACACTGCAAACTGGCAACTGGCAACCCCAGGGGATAGAAACAAAGACGAATAAATAGGGTCGGGAACAAAAAATAATTTTTTTCGAAAAAAATATATTGTGGAGGTGAAATTTTTGGATCGCGTTTTTGAGGTACGTGTAACAGCTGTTTTGGTTCAAATTATCATTTCAGTCGAAAGACGTCCACTGTTGGACATAGGCTTCCCCAATTTGGGAGGGTTTGCCATAATCGCCACGCTTGGCAGGCGGGTTGGCGATCGCAGTATGATGGTAAAATGCATAGAGAACGCTGCTGCCCATTCTCTAGTAAGTCCCTTAGTCGCCTTTTACGATACCTACAGGAAGGAATGGGGTAGCAGTGGCGAAGGCCCCATATAACACGATTCCTACCGGCTTGCCTTCGGGGATTCGCATTGGTAACTCTATCACTATTAAAAATACAATAGTATGTAAATAGTGGCTACTATTGTCAATAAATATAGTTACACTACGGGTATTTAATTCACCATAACATTCAAACAACAAAAAAGGTTATTTATACCTTTGTATTACAACAAAAGAGAAATGTTCTAAATTAACCCGGCGCCAAAACGTCATAATCGGGAACTAAAAATTCATACAACAGCGATCCCGTAATGATGTCACTTTAGGTCACGTGGCACCGCTTGATATGTACGAGAGCAAGCCGCTGTACAACGGGTTATGACAAAGACAGGTATAGAAAAATGCGTCAGCGAGAACGAGATAGAGGAATATTACATATTTTATTCGTTTTCATCTGTTCAATTTAATTGTATTTAATTCATTGCATTCCTATATTAATTTTAGAATGATAGTAAGTATTCTTTATTGATGAGTCAGTAAGTTAAGGCCGACTTCGCTTCGGCTTCTCTTTTAGAAAAATTTACGCCTCGCCGCTGTGGGGTAGTGCTATTCTTTATGTCCGGCAATACAAGGAACTAGGTAGGTACTTATAGTTTTAGCCCCCGACGCAAAAAGAGTAGTATTTAAGTTTGACCGCTATGTATGTCTGTCTGTGGCATAGTAGCTCTTAAACGGGTGAACCAATTTGGGTGCGGTTTTTTATTTATTTTAAAGTAGGCTTGTCTAGCGGTGGTTCTCAGATATGTGTTATCAAAATCGGATCAGTCGTTTCGACACAACGATCTTTTGATCAAAATATTACCTATAACTTCTTATCCAACTTAAAGGGCAAATACGTAGGTATATATTTTTTGTTTACTTCATAGAGGTTATTGTTTTGGTTGGGGGTTTTGTTTTATTTCAAATTTAACTTATAAGCCTTAGGTATGAGTAACAAGCCATATAGGCTGAATGTGAAATCATCAAATGACGTCTACCGCTCTGGGCAGAGCGGGAGGGCGTGTCAGATTTTTACTGACTAAAACCCACCCGTGTTCCTTCAGTTGCCTATATGCGAGGGCCTCGGTATCTCTTTCGGGCGAAACTCGCGACCCTGGCTGGGTATATGTTAGCATGGCTAGCTTACATATGGCAAATGATTTAATTCAATGTTCTGTGTCTCTTAATGTTAGTTAATTTGTCTACCCACTATTGTATAGAATCAAGTTCTTCTAACTTAACAGACAGCTGTGCTGCTGGACAGTTTGTTGCACAACTTCTTCCCAGCTAAAGCACTAGGAAGTGGTGAAGGGCGGACGTGCCGGGGGACTGTCTTATGTAACTTTGACGTTTGAAAAGTGCTGATTCTCAGCCATATTTCATTATGTTTATTGATTATGGATGTTCTTAATTACTATTTTGTGTATAAATAGTGCAGTATCTTTTTCCATTCTAAAACTATTTCACTTACCTGTTATTCTGCTTGAACACCATCCAAATATTGTATTTCTCCGCCATTTCACAAAGACCACATTTCAGAATCATTGATGTAATCTCTAATTCATTTATTCATAAGTTTCAGAGAGGCAAGATAAACTAACATCCTTTTCAGCGACTAACTAATTAATAATTAACTAATTTATATTTATTGATTTATCTGACATTATTTTTTATGACATTCAAAGAGAAAACTATCTGAATGTGAGTGCCATGCAAGCTAGAATACATGACTCTATAACATAACTGTCTGGCGGCTTTAAGTTTTTTGTATATGGCCTACGCAAATGTCCTGCAGATCTGGTAGCGTCTTGTGACGGGTTGTTGAGCTCCCTAAAATAAGGTTGAGCTACACGATGACTGATAGACATGCCGTCTGTTGGGACAGGTCAGCTCAAAACTACAACGGCTCTTTCGTCAAAAGGCTCTTCCAGCCATGACTCTGCATTGTTAGACTCGCATAAAGTTCTAATAATATAATGTTTGGACTTTAAAAGAGACAATGATGTCTGATTTTGTTTCAGCAGTTCTTCTTAGGGAACAGGCAGCTAGGAAATACCGGCGCCATCTTTTTTTTTAATATTTACCTACAAAATATTGAAGTGGCAAAGTGTCTTATAAGATCTCTATTTACATAAATAAACTTTTCATGTAATTTCATGACTACATTTTTTGCCTTACACCCTGTTCTTCACATAATAGCTAGATTACGCAAGTCGATCATTGCAATGTATACCTTCAAACAACGACGTAAGTGTTGCAAGTCGCGTGCTCTAGAAATGCACGTACTACGGCTAAACAAGATTATGTCTGGGACTTTAAAAGAGACTGTGACCTCTGAGTTTGTTTCGGCCTTTCTTCTCAGAGTAGTCAGATAGGAAACGTCGACCTCATCTAGTTCAAAAAAATATAATTGACATGTAAAAGTGTTTGTACAAACCTACTTACAGAAATAAAATCATTTATCATTTAAAATTTAGTAAATATTATAAAGTTTCTTACCAGTTTCAGTATCCACGGTGTAAGAGAGTCCGGCCCAGGGATCGTCCTGGTAAGAAAAAAATTCGACAGTCAGAAACCAATGTCTGTTTTAGGTACAGCAGCCAAAGACATGCAGACCAGCGCAGTTTTTATTTCTAGCTGTCTCGTTGAACTCGGAATTTTTCCCACTGGAAATACATAGCTACCGAAACAAAAATAGCCCTTGATACTCCTTATAATATCAGCTATATGTTAGTGAAAGTCCCCTCAAAATCAGTTCAGTTTCGAAGCCGGAGCGAACAGAAAGTCAAACAAAAAATTTAAAAAATGCTTTTTGTAATCAGTACCGTTTATACTTTCATACGCATTTAGTCAAATGCTGTTGTTTTGATATTACAAGCTTGCCCGAGCTGTGAATCGAACTCAGGACTTCATGCCCAACAGTAGCGCTTGCTACCACTGGGCCAAAGAGTCAGACAACGAAGGTAATGAAGTAAACACAGTAAAACCTTCAGATACAATTCTCCTACACTTTTGTAGTCGGCGCAACATGTCTTTTTCTTCCACACTTCTCTATTAGTCGTCCTCTCAGTAGTCACCCCCTTTCTATCCATATCATAATTCACACAGTCCATCCATCGTTTCTTTGGTCTTCCTCTACTCTTATAGCCATCGACATTCATACTCAAATCTTTTCCTAACTCATCATCATCATCATTTCAGCCGAAAGACGTCCACTGCTGGACATAGGCCTCTCCAAAGCTCCGCCACTTCGACCGGTTTTTTGCTTCCGGCATCCAGCGAATTCCTGCGGCTTTCACAAAGTCATCGGTCCGCCTTGTGGGAGGCCTTCCAACTTTACGTCTTTCAAACCTACAGGAATGTTATACATATATAGCACTGTACACATACACAAACTCACACTCACCCACATACTCTCACCCACACACACTCACTAACACTTACTGGCATACACTCGTACACACACATAAATTTCATTATCATATCCATTATTAAATCTTTTTTTTTTTACTATATATTTCTTTTATATCAGAAAATAAACAGTGAAAACTCCATCACACATTTAGTTCATACTTATCTTAATCTAATAATATACAAAGTCTAACTGTAATAATTGGGGGGCCTGGTGACCCGTAACACAGGTATTCAATGCCTTCTTCGGGCACCAGTCTCTCACAAATGTTATTATATATTTTTTAATTAGTGTAAGCACTTTATGTACCTACTGCAACATTTGTGATGAGAAAATGAATCTAATTTTATGTTTATGTTTTATGTATATTATAAAATATCTTCTACGAATCTTACCTCCTTTATATCGGAATCCAGCAGCTTAGCCTTCACCTTCTCGATCTCAGCTTTCTCCTCATTGTTCTTCACGATCTTCTCTTCAGCCAGCTTCAACTCCTTCTCTATCTCATCTCCTAGCACCTTGGTAGCCGTCGGACCCTCCTGGTGGAAGAAGAATTAGATGTAACATGGTACATGACTGTTGGTACAAAATAGTCTTATAGTATACCCTGCCAAATAAGGACCTATGTAGAGTTCAAAATGCCTTCCTTATTTTCGGAAATCGGTGTCTGGATCAACATCATCAAACTACACAAAGTGGATTAAATACGTAATATTGCGGCTAACGCAAAAATTGCTGAAGCAAAGTCAATAAAATTTATATGGGACCAGCCCCTGAAGCATGATCTGTCCATTAAGATTTTTTTAAATCTGTCTACAGTTGTCTGGAACCTGCTCCTTGTTTGAAGTCGGATAAATAATGTTAAAGTAGGTATACCCGCCCAAATCAGGACCTTAGTTGGGTTTTAGAAGAGGATTGGTTTTGCTCTTGACGATGCTCTCGTTTCTGCCCAGTGTGAGTGTGAATTTCTAAAGCTTGATGAGCTCGACTTGTCCTTATAACGCTTGTCCTACTGTAGACATTATCATTGGTTTTGAAAACATAACCTAACTTTGCCCGGCGTGGGAATCTATCCCAGGAACTCATGCTCAGCTAGTCTCTAGGAGTCTGTAGTCCCTAGAGTCTGTCTTTAGGAGTAGAGCGCTCTTTCTGAACAGGGAACGAAACTAGAGCGTCGCGCTCGGTAATTCACCGCCCCGAGCGTGACGGTATACTCGGCCCCACTTCGATTCTTCTACCCATCTACTCCATTCAGCATGCGTATCATGACCACTATAGAAAGAACTTTGTCTATGCTTGGTAGAATAGAGATAGAATTGTCATGCTTTTTTTTTATGGGATATCATCAAATGACTTCTCCCGCTCTGGGCGGAGCGGGAGGGCATGTCAGACTTTTACTGACTAAAACCCACCCGTGTTCCTTCAGTTGCCCATGTGCCAGGGTCACGGTATCTCTTTAGAACAATCTCGCGACCCTGGCAGGGAATTGTCATGCTACGCCAACATAAAATGGTACAAATCTTTCTACAATCTTGAATTCTGTCTTTAATCTTTCTACAATCTGCAATTTTGTCTATTCTTCCGTCAACAAAACCCCTTTCTACGGTGGTCATGCTACGCATGCAGGTGTTCAGAAACCGGGTGGTGTATGTTAAATCTTTAAAATGTACTTACCGGTTGCATCGGGTCTTCCAAGGAGAAACCCATATCCACATCTTGCTTCCACAGCACCTCGATGAGGTCCATATCCTGGAGACAAAAGAAAAATTAACATATTAGTTTTGATAGTCAAGTATAAGGTTGTTCAGATAGGCAGTCAAACCATGGTATTAAGCTAAATCCGGTTAGACTGGAAGCCAACCCCAACATAGGAATTGGGGAAAGATTGGCATATGATGTACGGATTGAGGGTTTATAGGTCTCAAAGTCTGTAAAAAAAAAACGGCCCATCTCCTAATATTATAAAGTAGCTTTTGCTAGCGGCCGCGTATTATACAGGATAAGTTTTTATCCAGTGCGTAAATTGTAACCATGAATTCAACATATCACTCTAGACCCCCTTAGGCAGAAATTTTTCGTCAGTTTTACAAAAAAAAAAGGTGTTTCATAGAAAAATGCAATACGGGGTCAAAATGTATCCATTATGGAACAGCAGATTTTTTTTTTTGTATAACCGACGAAAATTTTCTGCGCTGGGGGATCTAGAATGATTTGTTGAATTCATGGTTACAATTTGCGCACTGGATAAAAACTGATCCTGTATATTTAACCATTCCTCTAGAAACACTCTTTGTCTATTGATGAAAACCGCATTATAATCCGTTGCGTAGTTTAAAAGATCTTAACTTACACATGCAAGAAGCGACTTTGTTTTATACTGTTTTAAGATGTGAAACTTTGTGAGGATAGATGGATAGATGTTTGTTACTCTTTCACGCAAAAACGACTGCACGGATGTAGATGATATTTGGCACATAGATAAATTATAATCTGGATTAACACATAGGGTACTTTTATCCCTGGTAGTACGTTCTTGTGGAATAATTTCCGACCTCCACGCGGCCGCTAGCAAAAGCTAGCTATTATAAAGTTCGTTTATTCATAATCTACTCAGTCACGCGAAAATGGCTGGATGGATTTGGATAAAATTTGGCATACAGATACACCATGACCTGAGTGAGGACATCCATACTAATATTATAAATGGGAAAGTGTGTGTGTCTGTTTGTCCGTCTTTCACGGCAAAACGGAGCGACGAATTGACGTGTTTTTTTTTAAGTGGAGATAGTTGAAGGGATGGAGAGTGACATAGGCTACTTTTTGTCTATTTCTAACCCCCCACTTCCCTAAAATGGGGGTGGAAAACACTAATCTCAGGAGCTACTGGTTCTTTTGAGTCGGGTAGCCTATTTATTGAGGAAGGCTATAGGCTATATAACATCACGCTACGATCAAAAGGAGCGGAGCAGCAACAAAAGATGGACGAAAACCGGCAGACTGCGATGCGACGGGAAAGGTCAGGGGAGCAAATATTTGACGCGGACAAAGTCGCGGGCAGAAGTTAGTAGACTATAATTATAACTATAATTTTCTCGTGGAATACAGACTAAGTCGTGGGCAACAGAAAGTTTTCATATCCATATGGCGAAGCTAAGGCTGACCCCACATTAGGCGTGCGCGATCCTCGGGCGCGAGCGCCGCGCGCGCGTCGCGAGCGCGTCGCGAGCGCGCCGCGAGAGCGTCGCGTTTAGCTGCCCTGCTGCGCGCTCGTGGCGCGCTCGCGGCGCCCTCGCGGCGCGCTCGCGACGCGCTCGCGGCGCGCACGCGGCGCTCGAGTCGCGTTCTTACCCCTTCGCCCGCTACAATACTCAATACTTTATTGCATTCCACAATGCTTAGGTGGTAAAACATTTTATTTAGAAACAGTTGTGGACCCTGTCGGGCACAGCAAAGGAAAATACAGTAGGTAGAGAGGAGGATCTATTGATTATCTTATAATGTAACTTATTCTAAAATAGTAATTAAAAATAGATGAAATACATGCTTTGCGATATGGGACATGACTACAAAGGAGTATAGTGATCGTATTGCAAAAAAAAGGTGTGGGAAGAAATCAGCACTTTATTTATAAAAGACTAGCTTCTGCCCGCGACTTCTTCTGCGTAAATGTCGTTTATCGCGGACGCAGACAAAGTCACGGAATAAAAAGTAGCCTATGTCCTTTTTCAGGCTCTAAACTATCTTAGTACCAAATTTCATTTAAATCGGTTCAGTAGTTTTAGCAGGAAAGCGAGACAGGCAGACAGACAGAGTTACTTTGCATTTATAATATTAGTGTGGATAGTGTGGATTTTGAAACGAAAATTGTCCAAATTGTGACTGACTTAGCTGTAGGGGGTTAAACGCCAAGGCGAGCGCCGCGTGCGCGCCGCGAGCGCGCCGCGAGTGCGCCGCGAGCGCGCCGCAGGGCAGCTAAACGCGACGCTCTCGCGGCGCGCTCGCGACGCGCTCGCGATGCGCGCGCGGCGCTCGCGCCCGAGGATCGCGCACGCCTAATGTGGGGGAGGCCTAAATCATACATTTGGTCTCACACGCCGTTTGCGAGTACTACGCACCAGACCTTTCTGAAGAACATCACCAATAAGGTCGCTTTATGTCCTAGGGCGCACCCTCCCTGCAAATTTTTATTGTAACATTTATAGATGTTGGAATCATAGATTAAATCGATAAAGGCGGTTATTACAACGCGGCGCCATCTTGCCAAAGATGACAGGCACAGATAAAAAGGACACCCTTTTTTTGTTCGATATTTAAAAATTTTTGAATTTCTTGGAATGCTTTTGCAGTGGGCCGCTATTAAGAATAATTTTAGTAAGTATGTGCTTAATTATTTTGAAGATAGAAATCATTGTTGATACGTATAGGTAAAAATGGTCGCCTAAGAATATTTCGTATTTTGATATGTGTAAGAGGTATCATCATTTCAGCCAACCGATGCCCACTGCTGGACATAGGCCTCCCCTAATCTGTGCCCCCTCCATAATTGCCACGCTTGGTAAGCGGGTTGGCGATCGCAGTATGATGGTAAAATGCATAGAGAACGCTGCTACCCATTCTCTAGTAAGAGGTATCATGAATGTGGGTATTTGGGGAAATTGAGGTAAATACACCTCTGTTTATCCTATCAGAACTTACAGTCGTGATTAGGGTTGCCACCCATACTTTATAATATAGTATTGTACCTACGTTATTTCACATAATTGTACTATATACTTTATGAGATCAATAAAGTACACGAAAATACTTTATTTTGCAAGATTTGATTTCTTTGGGATTTTAAAAGTTTTCTCGTAAGTAGGTACTTTTTTTGTTTAACGAAATTTATGTGATACAAACTGCAAAAAGCAATAAAAAATATATTTTTAAAATAATAATAAAGACAGATAAATCATACTTTATTTTTATACTATGTACTTTTTTTCTTACCTATAATAACCAATGTACTTTAATTGCAAGAAAAAAGGTGGCAACCCTAGTCGTGATGTTATGTATGTGATTTTTTTTTGTTTCTTTGGGGTTCAATTAATTCATTTGAATTGTTGAGGAAAAACAGGCATATTCATTGCCAATGCAATGCCCCAATGGACTCTCAAGTAATAGCAGCCGCACTCGATGATCGTTCAGGTTAAGCTACGCTTGCCGTGCCTCGGAAAGCACGTTAAGCCGTTGGTTCCTGCTGACATTGTCAGATCTTTGACAGTCGTTACAGGTCGTCAGAAGCCCGATAGTCTGACAACCAGTCTTACCAAGTGGTATCGTATTACCCAGTAACTGGGTTGTGGAGGTCAGATAGGCAATCGCTCCATGTAAAATACTGGTACTCAGCTGCATCCGGTTGGACTGGCAGCCGAACCCAATATAGTTGGGTAAAGGCTATGCAGATGACGATGAGAGAAATAAAATTCAAAATGTTTACCAAAATCAACGTCGCATTGACTCCGCCATGTTTAATTACCTTAAATACTGAATTAATAACTACCGGGTCTCAAAAACCGGTCTAACAAAAAGAAAGTGAAAACTAACAAACAAAAATAAACTTTAAAACTAACCACATAAGTATTGAAATCTATTGATGTTACAAATGAGTTACGCCTATCCTGTTTCGAATAAATTCAAATATTGAACTACTATTCGAGCTAGTTCTAAAACATCACATATCCGAATAATGTTAAAAGAAAAGTCAAGTTTGTTTCAATTGCATAAGATTAAAATTCGTTTGTTGTTAGTTTTGCCGCCCAATCAAAAAAGTCGGTAGGGGTCGCACACAGCGGGATAAAATTAATCAAAGCACAGTGCATCGGGTTTTTAATTATGTTTTTTATATTTATGTATGCAGCTTATATGTAATGCATACTGAATTTTATATAACAGAATTTGATGAGGTTTCGATCGGAGTAGCAGTTATATAGGCCAAACATATTCTGAAAAATTCCGTATAATTATTGTGGGTAACTAACTGAACTTGATTTTAATTAGTACAATTCCCAATCATTTTTTGTCAAACTAAAGGCACTTTAGCTGTAGAAACGGATTCTCAACAATTTATTTTTTATTATTTTGAAAAATGTACAGTTTCGCCAAATGCGACATCTATTGTTCCTTTGTAATACATGTATCATTCACAACAACGCCATCTATCTGAAGTTATGGAACTGAGACAATTGTGGTGAACGCCATCTGTCCATTTCATGTGGAACTGTTACTGATACTGGCGACATCTATTCTTTGATCGTTGAACTGTTGAAACTAGCGCCATCTGTTGTGACAAAGTTGAACTTTTGTGGTTAGCAAGGCTACATACTGTCATCAAAACTTGTGCGAGCTACTCGACGACAGATGGCGTTACGTGCTTTTGCCATAGAGGAAATTAATTAACAATGATCGTGAAAAATGGGCACAGTACGTTTCTAATATTTTGCTTTGTTTCTGTCGCCGACCTCATCTAGCTCAAAAAATATTATTGACTTGTAAAAGTGTTTGTACAAACCTACTTACAGAAATAAAAATCATTTATCATTTATGTAAGAACAAGAATGAACTAAAGTATACAATAATTGCATTATAAATTCACTAAGAAATAAATAAAGACAGCTAACCGCAGTGGAAAGAAAGAGTTGAGAACAATTGGGCACTGAAGTACCATAATACTGGTTTTTGTTAGTTTCCATAAAAAATTATAAACCGTAATAAAAATAAGGGTCGAAATCTAGTACTTGGTATGTTCCAGTTTTACTTGGAAAAATAAAATTATTTCCAGTAGCAAATAATTTATTTTTTCCAAGTAAACTAAGCATGCATTACAAAATTTTTCCAACGAAAATTGTTTTTACTACAAATAAAAGAAAATCTCAACAGATGGCGCTGCAATAAATTACCCAAAATAACTTCTAGCACATCTGATTTGGAGTAAAAAAACTCGTAAATTAGCGAAACAAGGTTATGGGCGGTCAAGGTAAGCCAAGGTCAGAATATAGCCGAAATAGACCGATCCCCCGCACAGCGTAATTTACAGATGTGTTCCAGATGGACAGACGTCAGATTTGCGAACTCTCTCATTGGAAAAAAGGAATAGGATGGTTCGAGCTATAACGTAAGTACTAATTCCATGCCGGTGAAGAAAGTTGTGCCTCAGAACTTTATTCGGTAAAATTAAATAATATCTCTATTTAATTTAAAAGTATGTATACATACATAAAGGTATGTATGTACTTATGTCTTTAACTATGGAGGTTAATTAATATTTTATGCCAATTTTGTTTTTCGTTTGGATGTCGTAACAACTCAATTTTTGATAAGAATTTATAAACTTAACACTTTTGAAGCATTTTAACCTCTAAGTCCCTGAGATACCACATTTGGTATGTGAACAATCGTTTTTTTAATTATGTCTGTAATTACGGTAATTGACCGGTTAAGAAACAAAAGCCATATTTCAAAAGTTATGAATGAATCAACATTAATTTCTACGCACAAAGCTCATTAATCAATTTAGGAATATTAAGAAGACAAATATTGATGATAAATTAATAATAAGCATAAATAAATAATAGTTTAGTGGAAAATGAATGTAAATAAATATTAAATATGCATGTTTTATACATTTTTTGTGTCGGTTTCTCTCACGTATAATATAATACATTATTTTTTTTATTGAAATCTTTTATGATTCTTGCAGTCGGCCAATACCAATATGCTTTAAACTAGCTTTTGACCGCGACTTCGTCCGCGTTAAATTTCGTGTTCCCCCGACCCTTCCCGTCGCGTCGAATCGCCTACCCGTGCGACTTTCCCCGTTTTTGCAACATTTTTCATTACTGCTCAGCTCCTCTTGATTGTAGCGTGATGTTATATAGCCTATAGCCTTCCTCAATAAATAGGCTACCCAACACAAAAATAATTTTTCAATTCGAACCAGTAGTTCCTGAGATTAGCGCGTTCAATCAAACAAACTCAAGCTTTATAATATTACTAGCTTCTGCCCGCGACTTCGTCCGCGTCAAATTATTGCTCCCCTGACCCCTCCCGTCGCATCGATTTGCCTGCTATTTTTCGTCCACTTTTCGTTGCTGCTCGCTCCTTTTGAGTTATAGTGAGTCAACCTTAAAAGATAGACATATGCTCTCGCGGACTTTTTTTTAGAACTTTTTAAAGGGAACAATTCCGTCATACATGATTTTTGCGTTACTTTAACCGTTTACGCAGCGCACGCAACGGAAACTCTCAAAAGGAATAAATTTTCCCGGTTTTTGCAACATTTTTCATTAATGCTCCGCTCCTCTTAGTTGTAGCGTGATGTTATATAGCCTATAGCCTCCCTCGATAAATAGGCTACCCAACACAAAAAGAATTTTTCAATTCGGACCAGTAGTTCCTGAGATTAGCGCGTTCAATCAATCAAACAAACAAACTCTTCAGCTTTATAATATTATAGTATAGATATATATATATAAATATATATTATATATATATATATATATATATAATATAGTATAGATTAAGAAGTAAAAAGAATATTTTTGGCCTAATTTCTAGCTGATCAAAGTGGTCATCGACATGTACCGTATCTCAAATGCCAAAAAAAGTTAAATGGAAATGTCATGTGTCTTTTTGAAAGAACCTGAGAATTTGAAATTTAATTAATATTTTTCAGAAATGGCGGAAATTCACTTTTATAAATTGACAGTACCTAAGTAAACTTTTAAAACTGAAATGATGTATTTACTTACTTTTATGGATTTATTATGGAATAACATTGCTCTACATAATTATAAACTAATTATACTTAGAAGAAATGAAAGGTAAGAAATACCCCAGTTTTGTTTATCTAGTAGGTAAATAATATCTGGCTCTCAGAGTCCATTTCAAAAGCAAATAGACTGGTCTGACTTAATTTATTATAAATCCATCCAATGATGCATTAATTAGACATCAAAATTAATACCACCGTTAAAAGCACGCAATGGACCTAACGACGATGACGTAAATCGTAGTAAAAATCATCTATCTCTTTCAAACATTATGCGTAACATAGTTATTTTTGTAGTAAAGGCGTGCTGTCCCTTTTGCACACGACGCGTCGTGAAACGTCGCGACGTTTCTTTTCAGTCGTGGCGTGATCCGGGAAAACATTACACAGACACACCTTTTTTACAATGAAATTTACTTTTTTTGTTGTTGAAATCGTCATTTCTTAAGGTAGGGTGCCAAAATTATTCGTCATCACGAATCTATCTACTAAGAACCTGTCGAAATTCAGACGGAAGTTAAAATATTGCAGCGGGATGTTATAGTGCACCGCATTTTCAACCCTCGGTGTTGATCCGAGCATCGAGAATCCAACGGAGTGTATGTCAGCTCCGTGTGTTGCCGGACGTAAAGAATAGCACCATCCTATTTCTTCCCGTGGGTGTCGTAAGAGGCGACTAAGGGACTTACTAGAGAATGGGCAGCAGCGTTCTCTATGCATTTTACCACCATAATGCATTCGCCAACCCGCCTGCCAAAAGTGGCGATTATGTCAAACCCCCCAAATTGGGGGGGGGGGGGGGGGGGCTATGTCCAGCAGTGGACGTCGTACGGCTGAAATAATGATGTAACGTTGTGTGTTAATTTATATCATTGCGCCTTTTCTATATCTATACTTATAATAAAACTGTAGAAAGGCCAATTCTGTACATTGAAAATATATTGAAAATTAATACTGGAGGATGAATGGTGATCGATACTGATGCCAAAAATGCAATCAGTAAATTTTTTGTCTGTCTGTCTGTCTGTCCGTCTGTCTGTATGTGCACGCATGGGTCAAAAACTACTGAAGGGATTTAAACCAAACTTGGTACGATGGTAGTCGGTACTCCTGGGCAGGTTATATAGGCTTTATAACATAACGCTAAGACACATAGAAGCTGAGCAGTGACGATAAATTTGAAGCAAGTCGGGTGAAAATACGCTTTCGACCTAAAAAAAATTAACCTGGATTAACATATAGGCTACTTTTTATTGCGGTAGTACGTTCACGTGGGACATTTTCCGACCTCCACGCGGGCGAAGCCGCTGGCAAAAGCTAGTACATAATATAAAGCTTCGTTCCATCGGAGTGTCTCACGACACTGTAAAATTTTTTTTCAGTTTGACCATAGAGACATCTTTTTTTATGCTATGGCAACGGTCTATCAACATAAGTATTACTCAACCTACACATTGCGACACCAGTTCGTCACGCTATGATTCATACGTTCATTAGTAAAATATTATATTTTACTCAGCTGACTCCGGGCTTATTGACCGTTAACAACCGACTTCATTAAAAACACTACAAAATGAAAAATAACTTTAATTTCACGTTTTTTGCCACCGACTTTCGAAATTAAGGTTATTTTTCACTTTGTAGTGTTATTAAAGTTTTTATTTTTAACTTTTTAGTTATGGTATCTACCTCGCACTCATTTTTACCACTGCTAGCCAGGTGAATAGCAGTGACAAGACTATTAGAATATCATCACGATAAACAAAGTGGATTAAATTCGTGTTATCGAAGCTAACGCAAAAACTACCTAAGCAAAGTCAAAAAAATTGAAATGAGACTACACGGGTAGCACCAGATTTCAAATAAAAAAAGAATCATCAAAATCGGTTCTCCCAATCAAAAGTTAGGCAACAAACATTGAAAAAAATACAGTCGAATTGAGAACGTCTTCCTTTTTTTTAAGTCTGAAAAAAGTGGTCAAGTGCGAGTCGGATGCGCCGAACACAAAGGGTCCCCGATCCACCGTACATTACTCCCTATAATTCGTTGTGGTCACACAATAAAATGTCCGGAAATTATGTAGATATTAGACACGCAGTATTACCACGAAAATATCTTATCTGTATGACTGTAATAGTGCGCACTTACATAAATAACTAACTTTGTTTATTTTGATAATGATAATACGCATTATTTTTAACACCGTTTTATTAGCTTCGTATGTATCTACGAGTATGTAACGGAATATTTGAAAGTGATTTTCACACTCTTCAAAACGTCAGATTAATTTGAAACTTTGCACATTATAGATCGATGACAATACAATAATTTCATATAATTTGTGCCATTATCCTATCCAGGATCACCAGGATAGCAAAAAAGAAAAAAAAACGAAAAACCCGTTGTGTAGCTAACCGAACCAAAAATAGAAAATAAATAATGGTCCAATACAAAAACCGGCCAAGTGCGAGTCGGACTCGCGCACCGAGGGTTCCGTACAAACCTGTAGGTATTTTCGGCTTAAAAATATATATATTTTTTAATTTTTATATTTCAGTTGATTGAATGTACGGTAAATTGCGGTTTACGATTTATGACGTTTTAAAAAAAAAACTACTCACTCGATCTCGTTCAAACCAATTTTCGTTGGTAGTTTACATGGTAATGTACATCATATATTTTTTTTAGTTTTGTTATTCTCTTATTTTAGAAGTTACGGGGGGGGGGGGGACACACATTTTACCACTTTGGAAGTGTCTCTCGCGCAAACTATTCAGTTTAGAAAAAAATGATAATAGAAACCTCATTACCATTTTTGAAGACCTATTCATAGATACCCCACACGTATGGGTTTGATGAAAAAAAACATTTTTGAGTTTCAGTTCTATGTATGGGGAACCCCAAAATTTATTGTTTTTTTTTTCTATTTTAGTGTGAAAATCTTAATGCGGTTCACAGAATACACCTACTTACCAAGTTTCAACAGCATAGCTCTTATAGTTTCGGAATAAAATGGCTGTGACATACGGACGGACAGACAGACAGACAGACAGACAGACAGACAGACAGACAGACATGACGAATCTATAAGGGTTCCGTTTTTTGCCATTTGGCAACGGAACCCTAACAAAAAAATATGCCTTCATAGAAAACCAAACTAAAAAGTAGCAGAATAATAGAAAAAGCGTGGGGTGTTTGATATCCATTAAAAATACCTCCAAAAAGCACCTCACGCTTTTTTGTATTTTTAAAACATTAATTTTAAATCCTTGCCAGTTACGTATCTCTATCATCTTAATACGATTGGAATATATTAAAAATAATAACGGAAGTTCTAATTTAATAGTTGAGATGGCAATCTATACTAATATTATAAAGCTGACGAGTTTGTTTGTTTGTTTGATTGATTGAACGCGCTAATCTCAGGAACTACTGGTCCGAATTGAAAAATCTTTTTGTGCTGGGTAGTCTATTTATCGAGGGAGGCTATATGCTATATAACATCACGCTACAACTAAGAGGAGCGGAGCAGTAATGAAAAATGTTGCAAAAACGGGGAAAAATTGTTCCTTTTGAGAGTTTCCGTTGCGTGCGCTGCGTAAACGGTTAAAGTAACGCAAAAATCATGTATGACGGAATTGTTCCTTTTAAAAAGTTCTATCTTTTAATGTTGACTCACTACATATAACTCAAAAGGAGCGAGCAGTAACGAAAAATGGACGAAAACTAGCAGGCAAATCGATGCGACGGGAAGGGTTAGGGGAGCAAAAATTTGACGCGGACGAAGTCGCGGGCAGAAGCTAGTTAATGATATTATCATGTGCCTAACTTTTTCCAACTATGTTGAGGCCGGCTTCCAGTCTACCCGAATGCAACTGAATACCATTATTTTATATGGAATGACCATGAGCGTGGGCTAGCCATGTCTGTCGAAGGACCGATGACCGGTGGAGCAGACGAGTCCTGGAGTGGAGACCGCGTATCGGCAAGCGTAGTGTGGGACGCCCCTCAGCTAGACGGACCGACGACCTTAGGAAAGTGGCTGGGACAGACTGGATGCGGAAGGCGGAGGACAGGGTGTTGTGGCGCAACATGGGAGAGGCTTATGTCCAACAGTGGACTGCGATAGGCTCAGTTGATTGATTGACATGGAACGACTGTCTCCATAACGCGGTCACTCTGTATTACGATACCCCTAGGTAAGACTGGTAGTAAGTCATTCGGGCTTCTGATGACCCGTAGCGACTGACAAAGATTCACAAAAGACAGCCGGGACCAAAGGCTTAACGTGCTTTTGGAGACTCGAACGGGTCGTGGAATATAAAGGTCACCCCTCGGACCAACCGCGGCAACCGAAGCTTAACTTTCCTATCGACCCGTGTTTATTACTTTTCATGGCATTTAATGAGAGCATCGGTTTAATTAGTTGAAGTAGATAAAATATTCGAAAACCTAACCCTAATACCTGTCTATTAAGTTTTACCAATTTGCTTATTTCATTATAAAAATACACACAAACAGAATACTAAAAACTATTTAGTCTGTAAATAATCGCCAACCATTGAGAAAGTCTGTATATGAAACGACCTTTGCCCTGAATATTTATTTAAAAAGCAAACCTCAACTTTTTCTTAACATTCAAAATCACGAGCACGTTAACTTTTCCCGCCATAACCTCTATCTGACAGATGTCATTATTTTGACATTAAACCAAAAACAAAATAACAAACTTTTCAGTGCAAAAGCAATGCAATTTTAACCCCAAACCTTACTCTCACCGCTTTTAAACCCAAAATACGTGTGTATGTACTATAGGACACTTCGACCTAGACAGGCAGACGTCTGCTGAACCCAGCCAATGCCCCCGGGTCTTTGTTTCCTAGTCTCGGCTCCAGGGGTCGTAAACCTAAGGGTTGAAACCCAGCCTGAGTTCGATAACCGATTTCGAGCGACATTCTAAGGTGAAATGTTTTAATATTTCGCTTTGAAATTAAAAATTTTGGTATTTGAATTTTCTACGTAAAATGTATGACGTCTGGGAGTTGAGACTCAATTAATTTCGCCGATTGCAGATAATATTGATCCAATGAATTATTAAAAACGGTTTACAAAGACGAGTAAATGTTTAATTGTATTATCGTCACACTGTATAATAAATTTATTGTTTTTTTGGTCAACAGAAATGATATCCATGGATGTCATTAGACAAAAGATTCACCGATCAAAGATTCTACTAGAGTTTGAAACGACCGGATTTTGTTTATAAACAACTGAATCAATATCGATAAAAATAAGTCTGAGAGGAACGTTGATACTTGAAGAAAAATATTACTTACTGTTTTTCCCTGACAAAAAAACTACACATGTGAGCAAAAATCACGGTAGTGCAAGAATTAAATATATTTTTCGTTCACATTAACATTTCACCTTTCAAGCATTATGATATTCAAAATAAATTAAGTACGCCACAACTGAACACATGCCTGGTTTCTAAAACACTTATTTACAAAGTCTTATAAAGTAAGGACATGACAAAACTATTATTAAAACTACACGTGGGTACTATATCACTTTCGATTTTAAATACATACGACTCCGAAGTTGGCAACAGCTCAAAACTAATTGTTTACCATCATTAAGTATAAGTGCATTCATACCACGCCACCTCTGCTTACCCTCTTTAGATTTACCTTTACCAATGAAAAGTAGACCACAAAGAAAAAAATTCTCATCGTTCTGTCAAAGTTTCATCGAAATCGGTCCAGTAGTTTCGGAGTTATGAAAGAAAACACGTGTTAATGTTATGATATAAATCAACAAGAGTTTTCTTGACATATTTATGGCCTCAGACAATGTATTATCATTTAGGGTATGGTTTATTTCTACATTCGCTGCGGCGGACGGCCTCGTTGGTCTCCTGGTGGCTAGCGTTACTACTGAGCAGAAAATCCTGGGTTCTCCATGTGGAATTCCTCAGTAGAAGACCGGAGTTGTTTCCAAATGGTAGCTATGCTAAAGTTATTTCGTGGCTATCGATTTATGAAATTTTATTGATAACATAACAATCAATGACTTCAATATGGTAGTACAATAGTAGAAAAAGTCATTGTGGTTCGACGGAGACTTTCAACTACTTTTATTTAGAACTGACTTTCGCCAGAATTGCTTTTATTATTGTGACTTCAATACTCAACAATTTCCGATGTAATACTTAGGCAATATTTAGAAGTTTCGACTCTGGACTCAGGCTTAGTATTTTTAAATTCAGCCTAGATAAAAGATAGATAAAAATCTGCTATGATAAAACGTTGCAAAACAATCGACATGTTTCAAATAAAACAGTACAAAAAGGAATGAAACACATTCGAATTTCAAAACAGTCGGCTAACGGTTTTTACGCCATCTTGCGTTTAGAAATTCTAATTTTGAACCTTAGAAATTGAAAAGCGTCGTTAGCATCATTTTGAATTTAAATATTTCAATACACTTTTCCGACATTTCGTATTCAAGGTAGCTTATGTCAATACTAGCTTTTGCCAGCGGCTTCGCCCGCGTGGAGGTCGGAAAATATCCCGTGGGAACGTACTACCGGGATAAAAAGTAGCATATGTGTTAATCCAGGTTATAAACTAACTGTGTTCCAAATTTCATCCAAATCCGTTCAGTAGTTTTTGCGTTAAAGAGTAACAACCATCCACACATCCATACATACAAACTTTCGCATTTATAATATTAGTAGGATAGTAGGATACACATTTTGACATTTCTTTTATGTGACTTTGTCAAAACCCTGGAGATCGTTGCGTAGTAACACGCTAACAATATTAGCCTTTCATTTTGATAGTTCAACAACATTCAATTTGACGTTCAACAAGTGCTGACTCTCAGCCTAGTTTGAATAAATGACTTTTTGTTTTGAGTTTGATTCATTGCGTTATTTACGCTGTCAAGCAGACAATTACTTCTAAAACTTGAAGCAATGGATTATGAATTAGATTGTGCTTCATAGTGTGTTATACGATTAGGGTAGGGGTTCTGCATGTTCCGTCACGATATTTTCTTTAACCATAATTCAGTGAGTGGTACCAGGGTAACATAAATTGAAGGTTCTTTTCTATGTCTATTAGCTGCACTGACATCGACCCAGTTTCGATGGGTAACCTTGTAAACACTGACACTGCTGTCTAGTACAATCAATACCTTTCAGTTTCATGGTAGTATCGATTTCAACGATGCTCACTTATACTCAAAGGCATTATTTATTTACTAGCTTTCGCCAGCGGCTTCGCCCGTGTGGGAATTATCCCGCGGGAATGAACTACCTGGATAAAAACTGTTAATCCAGGATATAAACTATCTGTGAGCCAAATTTCATCCAAATCCGTTAAGTAGTTGCATGAAAGAGTAACAAACGTCTATGCATCCATACTCACAAACTATCACATTTATAATATTAGTAGGATTTAAGCTTTTCGCACACAAAAAGGTGCCTCAGGCATTCTCTACCAGTTAACCAAGGGTGGTGAAGAGATTAGATGGCGGGTGCTTTGGTTGAGAGGAACAATAATAAATGAGTGAGGAATCATTGAATCAATTTTGCATTGTTTCAAATAAAGCAGAGAGAGAGAATCAGCTCATTTTGAACGCAAAAATAACATAAGACAGTCGCCCAAAAGGCCCGATCTTTCCTTTTTATCTGGGTGGACCGATGACCTTGTGAATATCGCAGGAATCGAATATCGCGAGAAGCAGAACTTCCCGTTTTGACAAGGTGGGAGGCCGGAGGAATTTGCTAGATGCAAGAAGCACACCGGTCGATGTGGCGACGCTTAGAGGAGGACATGTTTAAGTCCAATGCAATAGAGAGCGAGACAATTCCCACCAACAGGGCACACATCCAGATTCTGGGATGCCTACTGAGTTCCAGATAAAAATCAAAACCACTTTTCCCGACCCGGAAGTCAAACCCAGGACCTCTTACGTAGCTGTAGCGCTTGCGACCACTAGACCAACGAGGCAAACAAACCTTTTTATTCTACGGATTAAAAATATTCTACCTACTTCAAAGCCCACGTGACACGTTATTTCCTATCTACGATATCAACACAGGCTTTAACCGTGTAATTTCGAATTTAGACGCAAAAATGCGTTTTGGCCGAAAAGTTCGTCGACACCGCAGGTTGTTAGCCTCTGCGTGACGATCTAAGACGGCTCGCTAAAGATTTGCGTGTATTCGGCGTGGCGTAGTTAAAAAAAGACTGATTTTAAATAATTCTGGTTTTTGGTAGGTTTCCCAGAGAGTGATGGAGCGTAGTATCTTTGGAGTTTGACCAGTGGCGTGCATTGTAAAGGCACATAAGCAGTGTCTAACTCGAAAAATCACTACAAGTCTGTCAATTACATTTTAACGTGTTTCCCGAAATTATTAAGAAACGAACTAAATCACCATCATTTCAGCTGAAGGAGGTCCACTGCTGTACATACGCCCCCCCCCCCCAAACACGGGAGGGTTTGCCATAATCGCCCGCCACGCTTGGCAGGCGGGTTGGCGATCGCAGTATGGTGGTAAAATGCATAGAGAACGCTGCTGCCCATTCTCTAGTACTTACTAGGAACTTCCCTTAGTCGCCTTTTACGACACCCACGGGAAGAGATGGGGTGTCGCTATTTTTTACGTCCCACACGAAACTAAATTATCATACCTAGAAGAAACCCGCGTTTGTCTGCCTAGACAAGAACGTAGGCGATAGGTCTACAATACACGCCACTGAGTATGACAATATGTTTGGAACACGATACTGCACTCTAAGACACAAATTGTAGATGTCACACAAAAAGGGGACTGGGATCAACGAGATACCCGGCCCGTCTGAAAGTAGAGACTTCGAAGTGAATCCTACAGCTGATGAATTCACTTTTTTGGCCAAGCAAATCACATCAGGAGCAGGGGCCACAAAAAATTGAACAAAATGAAAAAAATATTCAGAAAGAACGCCAAGTGTAGCGAAGTGCCGAATGGCGACGGGATGGTCCGGGGCCATTTCACGCGAACGAACTCGCGGGCAGAAGCTAGTATAGGTATTACATATTTAGTAAGATTTTTTTCTTGTAAAAATCAACCGTGTATATTACCCGATTTTTTAAAGCTTGGTAGCCTTTCCAGTGGATGCGAGAAGTACAGAACCGGTCGAAGTGGAAGCCTATGTCCAACAGTGGACATCTTTCGACTGAATCTATACTTAATATTATAAAGCTGAAGAGTTTATTTGTTTTGTTGAACGCGGTAATCTCAGGAACTACTGGTCCGAATTGAAAAAAATATATTTGTGTTGGGTAGGCAATATTGAGAAAAGCTATAGGCTACTATAGGAGCAGCAACGAAAAATGGACGAAAACTGGCAGGCAATTCGATGCGACAGGAAGGGTCAGGGGAGCAAAAATTTGACGCGGATGAAGTCGTGGGCAGAATCTAGTAACAATATAAAATATTTTCTGATTTACTTCCATTGCGTGGGAATAAAAGGCAAGGCTTGTATAACATTTGCGGTTACATGATAAACGATAATATTTTTTATCTATACTTATCTTTAACCAACCGGGCTTCTAAATCAAAACTTTACGTACCAATCGATTGCCTATCTTTTTCGTGCTAAAAATGTATGACGCAATCTATACTTTTATACTAATAAAGGGTAGCAGCGGAAATCGACACTCAATCTCTAACCCCCGTGGAAATCATTCATCGATTATAAAAAATGTATGGTACAGCAATTTTTATAATAACCGACAAAATAAAACAACATCTGGTGGGTTTCAGAATCATTCAGTTCGACCGTCAATGTATATCACCCTGTATACTAGTTAAACTTCCTAGGGGATTGCAAACCATAGACTAAAAATATTGACAGATCGATTTCTGCGACCAAAAAGGCTGTCGACCTCTTTAGACTTCATTGTCAAGGTCTCAATAATAAACAAAAGATTATGCTCAAACGGCCAACAGATAAGATGTTGCCAGTGCTAATTATCATAATTTGCCAAGTTGAATGACCTTTTAAGTCAAATATTATTCTTTGAGCGAATTTCAAACAGTTTTTTTTAGGCTGGAAGTGAGAAGCGATTAAATGACGTATTTACAATAAGGCTTTCAAATATCAGCTGGTTAACGTCAACGAAAATGAAAAAAATAATGAACGCAAACGTAAATGAAATTATCCGGAAAAGAACTAGTTACCGACATAGCTCGCAGAGTAAGCAAGCTGAAGGGGCAGTGGACTGGCCATGTCTGTCGAAGGATCGATGGCCGGTGGAGCAGACGAGTCCTGGATTGGAGACCGCATATCGGCAAGCGTAGTGTGGGACGCCCCCCAGCTAGATGGACCGACGACCTAAAGAAAGTGGCTGGGATAGACTGGATGCGGAAGGCGGAGGACAGGGTGTTGTGGCGCAACATGGGAGAGGCCTTTGTCCAGCAGTGGACTGCGATAGGCTGAGTTGATTGAACGTAACGTTACTAAATATATTAAGTCAAGGAGTAGGAGTAAGGCCTGACTTCCTGCCAGGGTCGCGAGATTGTTCGAAAGAGATACCGTGACCCTGCACTTGGGCAACTGTAGGAACACGGGTGGGTTTTAGTCAGTAAAAGTCTGACATGCCCTCCCGCTCCGCCCAGAGCGGAACAAGTCATTTGATGATTTCCCATCCAAAAAAAAAAAGACCTGACTTATGACTTGTAAGGTCGTGGCTTCGAACCCAAGCAGGCACTTTACTTTGTGTAAATTAAATTATTTCATCACCACTGCTCTCAAAACGGTGAAGGAAAACATCGTGAGGAAGTCAGCATGCCTTAGAACCAAAAATTCGAAGACATCCTGGCTCCGTGTGGTGGGTTATCCCTCACTCATAGTTTGCTTTTGTTTACATAGCAACAAGTGGGTATGTGTAATTGTAGTGTAATTTTCAAAAACACGAGAATTTTTGTTCGTAAATGTTTTTAGTAAGTGACCTCACCTGCATGCGTAGCATGACCACCGTAGAAATGGGTTTTGTCGACGGAAGAATAGACAAAATTACAGATTGTAGAAAGATTAAAGACGTTAAAGATTTTAGAAAGAATTGTACCGTTTTATGCTGGCGTAGCATGACAGTTCTATCTCTATTCTACCAAGAATAGACAAAGTTCTTTCTATGGTGCTCATTCTACGCGTGCTGGTTGTGACCTCACTGCTATGGTCCTATTATTAAGGTGTGTTTATTTGCTGTTATGCCATTGCATTTTTATTTCCTTCTTTATTTAGCATCAGCGAGTGTCATATGTATCGTTTCACGTAAAGATATTGTTGAAAACTAAATAAATACGGTTCCACGTAAACCTTCATAAATGTGACCGCATAAACTCTACGTGTATGTAAATTCTTATTTACAATTATAATCAACGCGTACCATACAGTGTGGTATAAATATTTTCAACTTTATTTCAGAACTGGACTCGTTCCGCGACTTCGCTTGCTTGGAACTCAAGGAAATATAGCAAGTAGAAAAAAGATTACAAGAGCTTTTCCAAAACTATCAAAATGTGGGTCCCAGAAAAAGTCTGGCAACATCGCGGCCAACCCAGGAGAAAATGGCGGGACGAATTTTTCGGCTACAGACAGGATTGGTCCACTCTTACTCAAGCCAGAGAGGAGTGGAAAGGAGAGAGGGAGGCCTTTGTCTTGCAGTGGGACAACATAGGCTTAACATGAAACAAATAAATATAAGGGGCTTTTTTTCATAATGTGAGCTTAAACATACTTAAATTGCGAGACAGAATAAATATTTGTTTAACTACAAGCAGAGTCCAGCGGTATTGTTTCTTTTTTAGCACGAAAATATCGCCCTGGTTTAATTTTAGACTCAATTAATGTTTCAGAAACCTTTAGACCAAAAAAGTCATTAACAAACGTCAAAATATTGGCTGACGCTTGCTCGTACAGCTAATAACAGCATGTTGCCAGGACAAAAAAAAAAACAAAATGGTCAGTTTCTGGGGTTTTTAGGCAAGATTCATTCTTAGTTTTACCAAACATATTGAGGCCTCTTATTCAATGCGTGACAACAAAACATTATAAAACATTAAGCACCTTCAAAAATTCAACTTGTATTCGCATTAATATTATTTTTTTCATAAATATGGAAAAACTAAAAATAAACTTTTGACACCTACAAGAAAAATATGTGCATTGCCAACACAATAAAAAAAGAAAACCGATGACAGCCCGTCAATCAATGTATTTATTTACCTCAAAACTTTAAATACAGTAACCTTATTCATTATAACCGTACTTTGAACCGATGGCATGTTGTGACGTCACTTTCACGTACATTGACAGTTTACTAAATATTTCCAAAGGGTTTTTATTTACAAATGCAGCAATGGCGCTTAAAAGTTTATTGCGTAGATTTTAACACCAATGTGACGTCTGTTGTTTTAATGTAACGTCAATTAAACTTATATTTGGCGGTCTATGGTCCTCCCACCAGCCGTCTCAACAAGCCTAGCTGTAATAAAAGGCCAGACTAATAGACCATTCTTACTAAAATCTTTTTCATATTTATGACGAGAAAAAACAGAACGCCACGTGGTTTTGCTTTGTCCACGTCAAACATGATCTAAAATAAACCACGTATTAGCCTAACTACAGTAAATGAAGACAAAGAATTTCCCACTCACCTCTTGAGTCAGCTCATCGCCAGTATGATGACCCTCATCAGGCTCGATCTTCACATCAACACCATCGCTGGAGCCTTCCATGTCACTAATACCACTTGAACTGGCCGTAAAACTGGTACTAGCCCGTTCCCTCTTCACATTCAACACTAGTTCCTCCTCAAACATTGGCGCTAATTCGTACACTTCGGAATCCAAAGGAGTATTCTCCATCAAGTATTTTTCTAGATTCTCTTGCTGTTGTTTCACGTCTAAGTACTCCAAATCATTCTTCAGCTCTTTAGCTTCATTAACTTCTCCAAACTCTTGTAAGTCCGCCATGTTCTGTTGAAAAACTGAATTGGTTTCTCCCAAATCCATCTCAGTTTTTGGGTTGAAATAAGGCATGAAATCTATAGCGTTGTCGCTATATAGATCGTCGTCATCCACCTCCTCTACCTTGACTTGAACTTCAAAGTCCTCATTTTCCTTTTTGATCTGCATCTCGGAAGGTTGTACAAGTAGCTCGTTGACGTCAAAAGATCTTGATGCTATTTCAGCAAATATGTCTTCTTCAGTTCTGTTGTGGAGAAAATCAGCAGAAAGAGTGACAATAGCGTCCGGGCGTTCTTCATTGCTCGTCGCTTCTTCTTCTTCATCAGAAACTTTGACTTCCTGGGCTACGTTATCGTCAGCTGACACGGAGTCTTGGTCAGCATTTTCGGGGACCGTCGCCGTGGCGAGCACCGGCGCTACTGTGTCAGTCGCTACATTATTTACTAAATATGTATGAAGTATCGGAGCTCTGTTATTCCATATCCGCTCATTATATTCTAAATCATGATTACCATATCGTCCGAGGGAATTTAACTCCTCGAATAATTGGCGTTCGTAATTAATTAGTATATTGTCTAGCGATTTTGGGTGTACAAATCTTGGTCTGATGAGCGTTCTGGCTTCTTGTTCTAAGGACCAGTCAGATCCGTTCGAGATGTGGAGTCCAGCTATCATTTGCTGGGTCTCCCTCTCCAGATAGTCATTGGGGTCCACCTTAAGCAGGCTTAGGACTAGAGCGAGTCTTAACAACTCGTCTCCATACAATTTCTTTAGGGAAATCATGGTTTTTACTTAAATTGAGCACTTGTGAGATCAGTTATTGAAAGTTTATTTAATGCTATATAGTCCTTATGTTATTATTAAAATTTCTGGTCTTCTTTCTTCTTTTCTCCGACATGTTGACAGATGTCACTTTCTCGCACTGTTCGTTATTGTGGTATACATGTTCGTTAAGCACATCATCACTGGTTTAGAGAGCAACGTTTAGTCTGTCACTGGCTTTACGCCAGACCAATTCACTTGTTCACTTTAAGTTTTTTTCTGTAACCAGAATTACAGTTTGATGCAGCAGTCTTTGGAAGATTTTAATTACAGCGAAGTTTTTACTTTTATTCACTGTCACAGGTGTAAAATTAACAGTCAGGTAATTAGCTATCAGTGCAAACGACCGTTGTACTCTTAATTTCCATATTCAAATTTAAATAAGTTCGTTATGTTGGCACTGTTGGCAGTTAGTGTTTTATTTAAAGTTGTATTGTTGGTAGTGTGTATTTTTGTCTGTCAAAGTCGTAGATACTATACATGGTTTCTTAAACGCTCATTTTGTAAGTTAGAAAACTATTATCATTTTATTTAAGTTGTATTGTATAGTATTTACATAAGATTCTATGTTAACTATTTGGTACAGGATTAATTTGTTTGCGAACACTTGCGATACAAAGGTATGGGTGACTGACCTCATTTTTTTTTGTAATAGTTATTATCTGTGGGACCTTGAACTATACCGTGACATGTACCTAGTCACCACCTACGTTACGTTCATAGGCGTAGGTACTCAAAAAGTTATCTAACCTCATTTGCATTTTGACTTTTGACATTAAACTTAGCTGTCAAAGTTTTTAATTCCAATTATAAATTCTAGAATTCGAAACTACATTTCAAATTTAAATTTCGAGCGTCTGCCTTCGTTGATACGCCGTTAAAGTTAGCAAGCTATTGTTAGGTGGCTTCTATGAAAAGGATTTCTTAGTGGTAGGTAGTAAGTACCATACTGAATCGTATGATTACAGATTTAGCTTCGGATAGTATCATTTCAAATTAAGAATCAAATTCTATTCGTTGGTAATTCAATAATGAAAGCAATTTAGCTTGCTTTTGTTTCAAAATGTTCGTTATAATCGGAAAAATTACTTGGAAAATATTCGAATTCAGGAAAAGATGAACGCCCAATTTTCTATGGGATTTTGTACAAATGATTGAAATTTGGGTTGTCTGTCGGTTAGTAACAGAAAAGAAAATTTAATACTACCGACATAGAAAAAGTTATAAAAATAATGTTGAAAGTAAATTTTCGCGGGTAAGATAAAAAAGATTCATAGACGACATGTCGAAACATTGTCAGTTAAAAGCTGCTTACCTTGTTAGAGGCTTAGCGTGAATAATACATAATAAGTCGCGGACAATTATGTACCTTCAAATGAACAATAATCACATATTACGAAGTTCCATTGAATTGAATTAACCTTACGACTTATTTCAAAACAAGCAATTATTTACTTTACACCTTCACACATAAGTCATATAATCGCGTGTATTTGTATGTAAAATAATACAGATTACGAAAGTAAGTAAAAACTGTGTGTGTAATGATTTAGAGTTAATTGACCTCTTTAGGCGAATTTTATTTAATTTAAAAACGTTTTGACAGCTAGAAAGCGTAAGAAGTGACTTTTTTAAACTATAAAAAAAAAGTTTTTTTTATGAACAATGAGAGTAGACGCGGAATTTAAAATAAGAACTAAACGGGAGAGTTAATTTAAAATGCACTCGAATTCGAATTTCAAATTCAAACTTATATCGCATAGTTACTGTTCAGAATAGATAGATGTTTTCTGAAAACTCGATAAAACAAACATATTCGCCATGTTTTTGAACGAAGCATCAACTACGCCACCATTTATAAATATCTTCTTACGAACCAACAACATAATTTCACAACAAAAAAAAAAAAACGCGTATCAAAAGTACAGACATTCTCAAAAACACTGCATTTTTCCCAAAATCGTAATCACCCTACCAGCCTTCAAAAACAATCCGAAAAAATAATTACACACACTGCCAACATAACACAAATAAAACCATAGATTTAAAAAAAGAACATGGAAGGATTGAAAAAAGAAAACAATTCCCGACTGCACTAACGATAGGTGAAAAAAATGTTCTTTGTTTACTAGAAGTTCCGTCTCGAGCGCGCGCTCACGACCGCGCTCGAAGGCAAACTGCGAAGCTTCGTTGCAGGGAACGTTGACCAATGAATCACACGGCATCTCTTTATTTTTCCCTGAATTTTCGCTCGCGAAACGTTAATTTTACCTTTGGACAATGAGCCATCATGGCAACTATAGTGCAATGTCGTTGATATTAAATTTTAAAACGTTCCATCGCCATGGATAAATGAAGTACCTACTAATTGTCGGTACAATATGGCATAGATAAGTTTTCCACATTCTTGTTCACAAATTAAGTCTATTGCACGTGTATTTGGCTATTGCACAGTATTCGGAAACAAAGGGTCGTCATTTTAACGATGTTTTTCTAGCTTCCAAGATAAGACGTCAATTTGTGGGATTTTACTGGCAAAAACTAAATTTAGATTCTAGCAAACACTGGTTCCAATACATCTGAATTTTTAAAATGGTAAATGATACGATTTTTTATGGTAAATCGCAAAAACTGACAACTGTTTTGGAGTCAGACTATGCGACATATAAAACTACGAAATTTATGTTTTTAGTAATGCACAGTTATTTCCATACGAGCTCAGGGCTTGATAATAACAACCGCGTCTATTTTCAACGCTTGCCGAGGTTGGTCCGCGGATGGGTCACCATCCAAAACATACCAAGACCCCTCCGTGCCTCGGAAAAAATGTTAAGCCAATGATGCCGGCTGTCTTCATAGATCTTTTGACAGGCATTACGGGTAGTCCGAAGCCCGCAAGTCTGACAATCAGTTTTGCTAAGGAATACCCGGTAACACGATACCGTGTTACCGGGTAAATGGGTTGTGGAGGTTAGATAGGCAGTCAGTGTAAAATACTGGTATTCAGATCCATCCGGGTAGATTGAGAGCCGATAGTAACTCAATTGGAAAATAGTTGGGCAGAGACTTCCATACGATTAAAAATCATAGTAAATACTTTGAGAATATAGTGTGAAGATGGAGCAGACAGATTTCGAGACTAACGCCCACACACACGCCTAGATAAAGTAGACAATCTAGCAGATTGACTAGTACAGTAAGAGCCACCCAATTGATTACAACAAAGACTTACTACGCAGGATTGTAAATAAACGACTTACGAAGATACAATCATTAGTTAGTCTCTTCTATGATGTTGGCGTGACTAAAAATAGCCCAAAAGAATGAAATGAAATGAAATTCGTTATTATAGATATTAAAAAAAAATGATAGATGGAGTAAACATGTCCTATATATAAGAAATGCCGAAACAAACGCAGGGGTTTCTTTTGAATTCCAAACAATTTTGGTCGGAGCATGTGCGAAGTATTACGTCTAAAAAGGTCTTTTGAAGAAAGAACCACACAGATTTTAGTGGAACTGTCCAGTCAGTGAAGGCATTTTTCAGTAACGTGTAGTGAGAGGTGATACCTTATTTATTTATTCATCTTCAATATATCATCTGACACCCTGGCTAGTCATTCCAGCCTTGTGAACTGGCTTACCTATACATATTTTTACTATAGCATGAGCTACTCCTACACAACTCGTGCCGATACGCAAGATCAATCCTAGAATTTGGCTTTATCTTGTCACCAGATCTACTAGCTTCTTGTATTCGACTCGATGGTACAACATTCGCCTTGTAAACTAGATTACTTTGACCTGATAGGTCATACTGATCGCGGCTACAAAGGTGTCTTTAAGTCCTCAAATGTGCAGGCATTAGGTAGACCTTGGGTTCTTATAGCTCTGCAGATCTGTTCTGTAAAAGTCGTACCGGTAGACCTACGTGACGTGGGGTATCATTCCATCTTTTTGGATTCAATGACAGCCCACTTCAAAATTACTGCACTCTTTTTTTTGGTGGGAAATCATCAAATGACTTCTCCCGCTCTGCGTGGAGCGGATGGACGTGTCAGACTTTTACTGACTAAAACCCACCCGTGTTCCTACAGATGCCTATGCCAGTGCCACGGTAACTCTTTCGAACAAATCCGGCATCGGTCCTAGTCCTAGCGGACCCCTTCAAAATATTACTTCACTCAAGTTTTCAGATTGAGATTTTTACACAATAGACCGGTCTGAACTGAGGACATAATTGAACCACCAAATACGTAGTGTATTGTTGTATTCGTAATCGTAGTCGTTCCACGTTTAAGCAGCACGTGTAAGAACTATTATCTTATTGTTGTGCTAGATTTATAGTCCAATCGTTTTCAAACATAATGCATCGCGTTGGAGAACAATTGATTTACGCAAATCGGAATCTCGTAGCTATTTTGGCTAGCTATACATTACTTTCATCTATTCAGGCTGGAATGTAACCATAACGCAAGAAAATCCAATATGGAGAAACTACTAGCAGTTAGGGCAAAAATCACTAAGGAAATTGAGTACGTTCAGCATCTCAACCGCGTTCATGAGCTGTCAATGTCCAAATTGTTATCGAATATTGACACTGACAGTTATTTAACTTGGTTTAGAAATACAGGTAACGTTCTTTGGTGAAATCTGCACTTAATCGTTGCTTTTTGGGGCTATGGTCATGTCTGCAAAAGAAGAGTAATATAAGAGCAGGAACATACCAAAGAAATGATGGACAGACTGTGTAATAGATGATATGGATAGAAAGGGTGTCACTACTGAGATGGCGGCTCATGGAGAAGTATGGAAGAAAATAACATGCTGCGCCGACCCCAAATACATTGGGAAAAGGTCAAGACAATGATGGCGGTCATATTTTATCTGCGATCTGCATATAGAATCAAGACTAAAATTAGAAGTTCTGCGTCAAAATCTTGCGGATATAGGTACCTAATCAAATGTAATCTAACCTTTGAAATCACAGAATTAATTATCTGAAATTCAAAGTCAATGTGCCTTGTAATTGTTCGATAAGAGAATAATCTATTCTTTCAAGCATTGTTTATCTAATCTATTCATTAATGTCGCGTTTTTCTGACTTCATTTATTTAGGTAAGACGTATTTTATATGCCTCTTCTAGTGCTCATTTATTTTGAAACCGTTATCTTTGACTTTTCGACATTCATCGCTTTTATGGAGCTGTCAAATTGAAAACGTCATCAGAATTTCATGTTCCGCGAAGAAAATAAATGGGCAAACCAAAATACGTTCTATATTAAAAAAAATCAATCATCCACACATAAAGAAACGGCTTTATGTGGATTTAAAAAGTGTAAAGAATTTAAAACAAAACGTTTTCGTCTAATTTAACCCGCATAGCCTTCTGACGAAAAAAAAGCAACTGTCAAATTTAAATTTGGAACACTTTCTAAAATCAAGTTTACATATTTTGCCTCCTTTTTAAGCGTCACACGACTGATATAGTACAGTAACATCGATTGCAATTGATCGTATCCCAAAATGGTGAGGCCTTAGGCCGTGTGAGTCAGAGCGATGTCGCCATATACAGATATCCAGTTTTATCCACAGCATCACGGCTGCTTTGTGTTTATATTTACGGTTCGTGTATTAGGGATAGGTTAAGAGTATTGCTCCTGGGTTTATTTTTAACGTTCGCTGCATTGATGAATCAATAAAGTGACTAATGTGGGGACTATGCCACAAATAAAATTGGGGCACACGCCGCCGACCTCGCTGTGACTAATTGTTACGTAACTTTTTATAGAAGAAAATATTAGAATTTATTTGAGATTTCTATCCAGCCTGGTCTTTTTCCCAACCATGTTGGCGCATTATGTTACATAGAGCGGCTGTCTATCTGACCTACACAACCCAGTTACTGGGTTACACGATACCCACAGGTTGTCAAGACTTTTGGGCTTCTATCTACCTGTAATGACTGTCAAATAATTACGAATAACAACCGAACCAACATATTAACGTACTGCAAAGCACGGACGAGTCTCGTTAAGTAAATAATGGATTGTCACCTATCGACTATCCGACCCATGCGACTGTTATAATTGAGGCACGAGCCCCGCAATTACTTCAGATAATACAGCTCGAAAGTTAGAAGTTGATACTACGCCAAAGTTAGACCATTATATTCAATCAATCATTTTGAAGGATTTCGATATTCCATTGCTTCATTAGTTCGATAAATATATCTGCTAAACAACGTAAATACCGTAATGAATGTTGTTGAACTGTCACAATGACAGCCAGTCCTTATGTCCATGTGACGCAATTACACGTCAGGCGATATACGATATGACAGTAGTATTTATATTATCAATACTTTACTTTATGCGTCGTAATTATTTAGGTACACGTGCAAACGCTGATGAAAGATTGTATTAGAACGTCGTATTATATAATAAACACGAGTATTGTCTGTGTTGATAGTTGATACGTAACTTCAGACGGTGTCCCTCTATCGAAATGGAATCAATATCAAAGTCATTATTTTCAAACTAGAACGTCACTAGAAAATTTTGAACGTCAAAATGACATTAGACAGTCCCTTAAAACGCCCGCCCTTCACTTCACCACTTCCTAGTGCTTTACAATCTTGGTCTAAAAGCAGTGCTATATAAATATCTAGCAAAGAACGCCTACCAAAAAAGCCTACCACTAAAGTTAGAAATATGAAAGGAAAATAATGTTCCCAGAAGAGAGTAAAAGTGCAATTAGAAAAGATTTTGTGAACCTTAGCACTTTAATTAAAGATGCAGATGTAACAAAGTGTAAAACGCTACTATTTTTGGATAGAAATAAAATATAACAACGTTTTTGTATATTCAAAAGAAAACAAGACATAATTTACGAGACAATCAAATAAATATGACAAAAATAAATCCAATCACAAACGAATGAACTTGACCCGCCGCAAAACCATAAAAAAATCATAAAAACTTTTATGCACAGATTATTAAAACGCGCAAAGATCTGAACGCATACAGCCAAAAATAGGAAAGCGGTCTGCATCGAACTCTTTCAACCTGCTTTTGTTCTGAACGTCATTGGGATGACATAAAGGCCGTTTCCCTGTCATGGCGGCCATCCAAATGTTGCCAGCCAGTAAATTAAGACCTACTGACGGGTGCAACCACAAAGAAAAGCGAGGTCAAGGTAAATGGAACCACTGCCTATGCTGTAAACAGTTCGCAATGATCACAAAATTGTAGCGTAGATATTTTGTTATGATTTTATAAACAAAGGAATTAATGGAATAATAATTTATGATGGTCTATTAATGAAGGTAAACAAAACAGATAACTACTGAGAACAACAATGGCTAGTAAAGACTATTTTTCTTTATATTTTTAAGGCAGGAATACAAATCAGATCAATAAGAGTTTTTCTATGACAGCTTATGTCAAAAGATGTTTCAATAAACTTTTTAAAAGCATAATTTTAGGTGGGAAATCATCAAATGACGTCTCCCGCTCTTGGGCGGCAAGATATAGCCTGACACTGACTTACAAGCTAAGAACGTAAGAAATTTGAATTTCGCGGGATAACCTAGAGCTGCCACCTTGAGTTCTAAATTTAAGTCATGGGGAAAGAGGCCTTTTGCTAACAGTAGAAGTAAGATGTTGCAGGTTAGAGTTACCCAGTTATTGTTTTATAAATGTCGCAGCATCATCCTGAGATAGGGGCCTTTTTGCCTCGTTCAGGACTTGGTTTTTAACATGCTTTTATTTTGATTTGCTTGGTATGTATCTATGTAAAGGAATCTTTGAACGTGATTTTCACCCCCTTCAAAACGTCGCATTAATTTGATACTTTGCACACTTATCAAGGATCGATGACGATACAATAATTTCATAAATTTGTGCCATTATCCTCACCAGAATTACCAGGACAACAAAAAAAAAAAAAACGAAAAACCCACTTTTGCAGCGAACTCAGAAGAACTGGGGTGCTTGATAACAATAAAAAAAAAAAACAAAAGCACCACACACTTTTTCTATTATTTTCTATTTTGGTTTTCTATGAAACCGTGTTACACTATTGTTTTTTATTTTTTCTTTCTCGAAATATTGTTTTTTTTTTTTATGATTGTGTTTTTTTTAGTTTAATGTGTCATCTTCCTGTGGGACTCACAGTAAATACCTTTTCGTTCTTTCTTTCTTTTACAATCGTCTTGGTACAGTGATATCAGAAAGAGTATCATGGCTGCCTACGATTCTAAATACGTCTCGTCACCAGCTGTTTGTAGCACGTGCGGTCTGCAGGTCAAGGACCACAACTGTGCAACGCAACGGATTTCAGACCATCTGCTAATATTACTTTTATATTTGTCTCCATTCTGATAATATAACAGCCTGGATACTTATCGCATCCAGACTGTTATATCATGAACAGGGTTAAATGAAACGAAATTGTTTATTCTGTAAATAAAATATCGGAATCACATTACAAATAATTAACCGTTCAAACTAAAAAAAAGTTCGTAAAAAACTAAAAAAACGCTTTATTAGAAAACCAAACTAAAAAGCAGAAAATAATCCTCAATATTTTTAAAATAAGAATAGAAGAAAACAAAACTAAAAAGTTGAAAATTGTGTTCAATAAGTTTAAAATAAGAATAGAAGAAAACGAAACTAAAAAGTAGAAAATTATCTTCAATAAGTTTAAAACAAGAAGTGATTCTAAAAAAAAATACGAAAAATGTGTTGGGGGTAAAAATCGAAAAAGATATGTATTTGTGTTTGACCTAGTAGTTCGTTTGATCGTTAAAGTGGGTGTTTTGTTAGAATAGCCGGCAGTGGGTAATTAGCGCGCCTGCTGCATTTCTTGGATGTGGCAGCCGTTTCACAGGCTAGACAAAAAAAAAAAACTATAATCCGGTCCTGGTCAGGATAAATTTTACCAACTTATAAAATAAAATCGGCAACATAATAAAATCTGCAACATTTTCACTAAGCCTATACAAAAGCGGGTTGTGGTTGTTTCTCTACCAACACGTCTACCTTTCAGCACAGTCTCAAAGACACTGATAAATATCGATCTCTCGAATGACTCGGGTCTCCACACCGGTGAACCACTCGCAATAAAATTAATAACGAGTTCTTAGTCATCGTTATAAATTAATAACAAACAAAGAACACGTTATAAACCAGATTGAAACCGCAAATGAGCAAAACATTGAAATTAGTTTCTGCGTAAGGCCACGTTCCGTGTTATGTGAATGTCGGACGTAAATAATAGCACCATCTCATTTCTTTCCGTGTGTGTCGTAAAAGGCGACTAAGGGACTTACTAGAGAATGGGCAGCAGCGTTCTCTATGCATTTTACCAATATACTACGGTCGCCAACCCGCCTGCCAAGCGAGGCGATCACAGAACAGATAAAGAGCACCTCTTTATCTGTTTTGTGGTGGCGATTATAGCAAACTCCCTCACTTTGAAGGAGGCCTATGCCCAGCAGTGGACGTTTTTCGACTGAAATGATGATGATGAAGGCCACGTAAAAAGACCGCAGTGGCATTTTTCGCTATCTTCAACCCTCTGCTTGGTGCCGAGAGCTGAAAATCGCATAATGTGTTATTTCGATGAGCTGTAATGCAATCTGTTGTATTCTCAATGTTCGGTTCAACACCAAAAGAATGGAAGGGGTCTGCTAGGCCGATGCCAGGGTCGCGAGATCTGTTCAAAAGAGTTACCGTGGCCCTGGCATATGGGCAACTGAAGTTCTCCCGCTCCGCCCAAGAGCGGGAGAACTTCATATGATGATTTCCCACACACAAAAAAAGGACATTTTGTCATAATATACCATCATCAGCAATTTTGTGTGCTGAGCAAACTCGTATCTTTTAATCGTCGTCTGCAAATTGTAACATACAATTTCGATGTCGTAACAGAAAAACAAAGACAACCAGTTATATTAATTTAAACAATATACTTGCGTAATATCATTTATTGTGATCGAATTGGTTACAAATGGAAATTAATTAATTTCAGTTTGCAAGTAAGTATTATATACTTAAAGAAAGTTTGGTCCATCAATATGTCAAATAATCTTTTATATTCTCCTTAAAGAATTTGTGGTCATACGGTGACATAACCCACGGTACTTTTTTTGAAACCATAGACAATGACAACTTTTTCGTTTGACAGTGACAGTAAAAATGGCGGCAAAAATTTGACGTGTGCGTGTACTTTCACAATTCTCTATGGATCTACGATTTTATGCGTAACGCTTTCTACCGGCTAATTGGCAGACTTTCTAATTTTTGCAAGGGCGCAGGCGTAAACGTAACTTATCTTTTTGGTATTCTAAAAGGAGGTTAATGTTTTGCACAAGTAGCACAGTTTACGTTTGTAGTTTTGGCCAAAACCAAGATCACGGACGTCACCCAGAAACACGCTAGGCTTAAAAGGGACTTGGCCGGACATGTCTGCCACATGTCAGATGAGAAATGGGCTAGAAGAACCACAAATTGGGTCCCAAAAAACGCGCGACGACATCGCGGGAGGCGGAGGCGAAGATGGTGGGACGAGCTTGACTCCTACCTAAAAGATTGTGTGGAAAAGGGAGAGGGTGATCTTTGCCCAACTGTGGGTTGATCCAGGCCAGTTAGATTCTGCCAGGGGATTTGTTCAAAACAGCTACCGTGGCCCTGGCATAGACAACTGAAGGAACACGGGTGGGTTTTAATCAGTAAAAGTCTGACACACCGTTCCGCTCCACCCAGAGCAGGAGACGCCATTTGATGACCCAAAGAAAAACCTACTTTGATTAGACTACAGTTTTTGAAAAAGATAAAGCGAGTTTAGACTTGGATTGAATAGTAAGGACAAAACAAAGCATGCTTGACAATCAGGTCACCGGTAGGCCTGATCAAAATGACTTTGACAAAGTCAAGTTATAAATCAAAGACAGCTCTGGTATTGAAAGGAACAAGACAACTTGACTTAGTATTACGAGTTGGATAATTTATTTATCAGTAACTGGGTTTTGGAGGTCAGATAGGCAGTTGCCTAGTAACAGCCCCGTTGACCTCGTAGTCACAAGCGCGACTGCTGAGCGTGGGGTCCTGGGTTCGATTCCCGGGTCGGGCTAAAAGTTTATTGGGTTTTTATAGTATGTATTTGGCAGTTGGCGGCGTGTTATCCTCATACATCGAAAAGCACGTTAAGCCGTTGGTCCTGCGCCTGACCTCTCTCCGGTCGTGTCGGATTACCGTCCCATCGGACTATGAGAGTGAGTGAACAGTGAATGCCCCTGTATTTGCGCACACTTGAGCACTATAATATCTCCCGTGCTGATGGCTAGTCTCCGTTGAGATTGGCCGCTATTGCCGAAATACGATTTCGAGGACTGTACCTATATATTGGTATTCAGCGACATCCGAAAAGGCTGTAAGTTGACCTCAATATAGTTAAGAAACGGCTAGGCAGAAAACTGTGTGGTATTCAATATTAAGATCCCTTTAATAGGGGGCAGTGGTGGCTCAGAGGGGAACAGCGATGACCCAGAAGAAATTACCGCGTCTAAAGTTGGAGGTCGAAGGTTCGAAGCCAACACCCAGGCACTTAACTTTGTGTAAAGGATTTCATCACCACTGCTCTCAAAACGTTGAAGGAAAACATCGTGAGGAAACCGACATGTCTTAGAACATGTGACATCTACCAAACCAGTATTACAGCCCACTCCCTCTCACCGAGAGGAGGCCTGTGACCTAGCAGTTGGAACATTATAGGGTGACTATGCCCTCAATAATGTACCGTGTGCTGCCAGACGTATAGAATAGCACCATCCCGGTTCTTCCTGTGGGAGTCGTAAAATGGCGACTATGGGACTTACTAGAGAATGGGCAGCAGCGTTCTCTATGCATTTTACCACTATACTGCGATCGCCAACCCGCCTGCCGAGCGTGGCATTTATGGCCTTTGGGGAGGCTTATATCCAGCAATGGCCGCCTTTCAGCTGAAATCTATACTAATATTATAAAGCTGAAGAGTTTGGTTGAACGCGGTAATCGCAGGAACTACTGGTCCGAATTGAAAAATTATTTTTGTATTGGGTAGCCTATTTATTGAGGAAGGAGCGGAGCAGCAATAAAAAATGGACGAAAACTGGCAGGCAATTCGATGCGAAGGGAGGGGTCAGGGCAGCAAAACTTGACGTGGACGAAGTCGCGGGCAGAAGCTAGTGATGAATAATGCCCTTAATATCGGCACTCGTGGAGACAATTTTCAAAGGCTTTGATAAATTCCTTGTTGTGTTTTTCGGGTTTTATCTGTGAAAAGTTTATCTGATAAACTAAGTGCAGTTAAGTGTTCCTATGTTGATTCCTGGCATTATGCCAATATTTGCGCAAGCCTGATGGGATTTGCACTATAGGTTTGCCTATAAAATGAAGAGTTTATTTATTTTTATCCGACTTCAGAATAAAGAGGAGGTTTTGAATTCTAAGGTATTTTTTGGAGTTTATTCCTTAAGAATCGACTTTCATATATGAGCCCGGGGTTATGAAAATATATGTGGAGTAAAATCAAAGTTTTCATAAAGTTTTCATGGAACAAACGATTGGATAAGTTTCACGTAAAATATTTTTTTATGAATTTTATATTCGTACAGGACAAAGTCTCTCGGATCAATTAGTAAGCTATAAAAATGAGCTAAGTATAGATAACAAAATGACGACATAATATGCAATGCAACCAAAAACACGTCATTAAGTACCTACTCGACAATCGTAAATGAACACAAGTCATAGTGACGATCATATTTGTTTTTTTTTTTGTAACTCCGAATGAACTTCGAACAGCCTTGTTTTTTCTTTATTAAGTATGACATATTCTCGCGACGAAAACAGCCAGTATGTTATTTTGTTTCCTTATTTAAAAAGTAATTATAAACGAATAAAAAAAAACAAGCCAGTCTGCTTAGAACCCGAGAGTCACTCACAAAAATTGTTATAAAAAAATAAATTAGCTGGTGATGTCCCACTGCTGGGCGAAGACCTCCCTACTCTCTTTCCACGTCTCTCTGTCCAGAGCTGCCAAGGACCAATCTTTATTAAAAGAGTCCAGCTCATCCCGCCATCTCCGTCTGGGCCTGCCGCGATGTCTCTTGCCACTAAGTGGGACCCACTGGGTCGTTACTTTGGCTCACTGATCGGCTGACATAGGTACGGCAGATGTGTCCAGCCCAATTCCATTTAAGCGTGGTAGCAATTCTAATGTCAATTATTTTCGTGAATGTAGGAAAACTTACAACGATTTCTGGTGCATTCAAATTTGTATTGTTTCAATGCAAATGACCAAATTATAATTTAAATGGCGCTGAACCCAATTCACTAGGTAACTACATAATTAGAGACGCAACTTCAAAAATCGACTAAATAAATTATATAAACCAAAATTGCCATTTAAATTAAAAAGTTAAAACCTTCTTAGCAGACAAAAATAAAACTCTCACGTGTATAAAAGAGAACCAGTTCATAGTAAAATAATTATGTATTCGTCTCTCATCTAACATTGGCAGAATAACCTTGAACTCTTTGCCGGTCGAACGCGGTAAAAAAAACAACGCGATGACGTAAATTTTGGCGGGAAGTGTGCGTTTTTCTTCGGCGTAGATTTTCCTCGCATGGATGGACAGACTTGAGAGGCAACTTTGAAACTTTTTACGTTATTTTATTTCATGAAATTACTACGAAACGTCAAGGCAATGTACTCATTTGACATTTTTATTATTTCAGCCGTAAGACATCCACTGCTGCTGGACATAGGCCTCCCCCAATTTGGGGTGCTTTTGCCATAATCGCCACGCTTGGCAGGCGGATTGGCGATCGCAGTATGATGGTAAAGCGATGCTGCCCATGCATTCTCTAGTAAGTCCCTTAGTCGCCTCTTACGACACCCACGGGAAGAAATGGGGTGATGCCATTCTTTGCGTCCGGCACCGCAAGGACGTTTGACGTTTCTAATTAAATAAAAATACATTTTAATAAAGTATAAAGAACGATGCTATCATTAAGATTTTAAGACAATCTTAAATACATGGCGAATGTTAAAATCTTAAGAGTTTTTGCATGAAACAAAATCAGCCGAACCATTCTGTAATTCCACGATCGACGAACGTCAAAATATCGCAACGGTTTTTTTTCTCGAATTCCATATTAAAAGCGCTGCTTAGCGCCGAGATTTAAAAATCGAACACTGTGTTTTTTAACGTGCTGGATGCAGTCTGTTGGATTCTCCATGTTCGGTTCAACCCTGAAAGTTGAAAGTCGTCAGAGCATAAAATCCTGCCGCTTGAAGTAAGCTGTGTAATTCCAGGTGGAATGACAGCTGACTTCAAATAAGTTTTCCCGCTATGATTTTTACAGCATAGACCAGCTGATATTACGTTTTTAAAACCAGAGGGGTAATTGCGGAACTTTTTATCGGTAGGAATTGGTTTAATATTCATAGTTAAACAACATTCATTGCGTTATTTACGTTGCTGAGCCGACAATTTATTCGAACAAATGACGCAATGGTTTAGAAATAATCTTCAATCCCATTCAGATTCTGATAAATTGTGCGTTTCGCAATTAGGGTGCAGTTGTGTTTAGCTATAGATTTTTGGAGGTATCAAGGACAGGGTGTACTCATCCTCCGTAGATAAAGCTGGATCCCCGACCAGACGAGTTTAGTGTGGTGGGCAACTACCCGACAATTGTTTTTTTTTTTTTTTTTTTGTTTTCGGCTGCCTATCCAGACTTGCCTGTGGCTCAATAATTTAAGGCCGCCAGCTTTAGAAACTGAAAACTAAGCGACCACACACTCAGGGCATCCCTTGTGGGGATAAGGAACTCGGCTAAGTGCGTCGCTGGAAGAAAAAGAAAGAAAGAAAGGGCAGCAAGGGACAGTATGGGATCGGAAACCCGATAATTTAAGTAAAAATTCTAGTGGTGCGGTAAACTTTGCTTGCGCGAAGCAGGATTTTGCGTGACGTCATTGCAAAGCGTAGTGCACATGTGGCGGTGTAGATGCCGCTATAGATGACTATTATAAATGTAAATAAACTTTATGGTAAAGTGAACTCTATTTGTATAGTAATAAGTCATTTCATTACGTTCTGTGTGATTAGTGAGGGTACCGGTAGTAATAAACTAGGTTTGGAGTTTGGAGAAAGACGGTTGTTTCTTTCGTATCGACATAAAAGTGCCTAAATATATTCAAGGCAAAAAAAAAAACATCTTGTTTTTGATAGGCGTATTAAAATTGGAAATTCCATTTTTTTCCTCACCCAACGACGTCAACAAGCCAACATTTTTATTCAGTAGCATTTTATTATAAAACATGGAATGGAAAAATACGAAAAACGAATTCTAGATTTTGCAGATAACTTAAAATAATTTTGATGCGGACAGGATCGTATTTTACAAACGTCATTTGCCTAACCATTTCCTAAGCATGCTAGGAAAAGCTGCATAATGCTAAATACCAGTATTTTACATGAAATGACTGCCATCTGACCTTAACATCTATTCAGCAACGTAATCAGTTGCATCCTGTTACACTGGAAGTGAACATAGTTGGAACTGCCAGGGTCGCGAGATCTGTTCGAAAGAGTTACCGTGGCCCTGGCAAAGGCAACTGAAGGAACACGGTTGGGGTTTAGTCAGTATAAGTCTGACACGCCCTCCCGCTCCACCCAAACTGGGCGACGTTACGAGACGACATTTGATGATTTCCAAAATAAAAAGAAAAAATAAAAAAAACTTGTGAGCAATTCACACGTGGTAGAAGTGAAATCTTCAAAAATTTTGGCTTCAAGATAATGAGACTAATGTAAAAAAGTCAAATGTGTGAAAAACGTCAAACAGAAAAGTAAACTTTCTCAAGGAGCACCCTTACTTAAGGATTTCCATTACCCCAAGTGCTAACACTTGGGGTAAGCGAGACACAAAACATAATGACGTTGTTATGTGTCTGTCTCTTTTTACTGTCGCTTTTTCGTTTCATAGACTTTCAAATCACAACGGTGCTAAAGAAGTTTTCACTTCAAAAACTTAGTTGGAAAAAGGCGGGCAGACGATGGATAACTAGTGTCCGTGGAGTTTCTTGGAATGGGTTACTATAAGCTTCAACTTTCTGACCGACTCTTCCTTGACAATTCAAAAGTATCTGTAATCGGTGGAAGTGAAATAAATGCTTTGAATTGAAGTTTGCCATCAAAATATAGGTCAGTATTCATATTTTGACACTTGATATTATCTATGACACTGTTCCCTCCTGAGGGCTCAATTCAATAAAAGGAAATGCATCATTACAAACTTCAAAGGGAGAGTACCGTTCTAGATACCAAGATATATAGGGCAATGGAGTTAAGTTTTTGGTTTAAAACAATTGCCAATCACAATCAGTGCACAAAAACGTTTTCCGCAAAAAAAGAAAGGTATTCCCGGAATTACAAAGCTACACACTAGGAAAGCAGAATTGGTTTTCTGCCAACTTTGACAAGGTGCTGTGTGCTGTGCGGTGGGCACCAGACGGGTGTACTGTCTGGTGCAGGGCCGGATTTAATATAGAAGCTGAAAAAGCTGAAGCTTAGGGCGGCAAAATGGGCCCAAAAAAAGCAAACAGTGATGCCGAACGTAAAGAATAGCACCATACCATTTCTTTCCGTGGGTGTCGTAAGAAACGACTAAGGGATTTACTAGAGAATGGGCAGCAGCGTTCTCTATGCATATGTCAACCAGACTACGATCGCCAACCCGCCTGCCAAGTGTGGCGATTATAGCAACGGATGTCTTTTTTTTTCTGGATGGGATCATTAAATGACTTCTCCCGCTCTGGGCGGAGCGGTAGGGTGTGTCAGACTTTTACTGACTAAAACCCACCCGTTTTCCTTCAGTTACCCATATGCCAGGGTCACGGTATCTAGCAATGGACGTCTTTAGGTTGAAATGTTGATGATAAAGCCTCAACTAACGCAGCAGTCTTCTCACACCATCAAAACTGTCTCAATTAGTTCCATATTCCATCTTCAAACACCAAATCAAAGTGGGCAGATAAAAGAAAACATAAGCGTTGAGAAATCTATTTTTATTTCGAAATCGTGAACGATCTCCTCCGTCCTCTAAAGGTGAAACTGTCCGGACATTACTGCTTACACTCGGAAAACATGTTCTGTTTGGAAAACACGGTAGTTGTGTATTTTAATTGGACGTAGTTCAGCAGAAAGGACCCAAACCACACATCCTACAGTCAGTAAAAACGACCTATACCTTTATGTTTCATATACTTAAACTTTAGAACCAATGGTATGGCGCTTCTTTTTTTTCTGCATAAACAATTCAAACATTCTGGTTTTTAACTAGTACTTCTAACAGAATATGTTAATATACTATAAAAAAAACATGTTAATATTTCACTGACAAAAAAAATAAACCTCTTGAACTACAAAGGTCGATATTTCAAAAGCAACTGGTTGTGGATTGAGTCCTTTCTGCTTAACTACGTCCAATTTGTTATTTTGATTGGGGGAAACTGTAAGCCCAGAAACACATGGGCGATTTGTTTATCTTGCAATGGATTTTTGAGTTGATAATGCAGCAGTGTATTTTTGGACATGCTGGGATGCCCTCTGTTGATTTCATCATGTGGCTAGGCTTTTCCAACTATGTTAGGGTCGGATTCCATTCCATCCAGATGCAGTTGAGTTCCAGTATTCTACATGGAGTGATTGCCTTTCTGTTCTCCACAAGCGGTTATTGGGTAATACGATACCCCCTGCACGCGTAGCATGACCACCATAGAAAGAACTTTGTCTATTCTAGGTAGAATAGAGATAAAATTGTCGTGCTACGCCAGCATAAAACGGTACAAATCTTTCTACAATCTTTAATGCTGTCTTTACTCTTTCTACAATCTGTAATTTTGTCTATTGATCCGTCGACAAAACCCGTTTCTACAGTGGTCATGCTACGCATGCTGGTATCCACACCGACCCTTGCTCGAGCCAGCCCGCGACACTGAGCCTGAAGCTTTAAATTTTGTTGTAGAATAATAATAATTCAGATCCAGCCCGCTCCTGCTACCCTCTACCAGCGATGCTCTAAGCTGATATCCGTATCCCACAGAGGTGCCGTTAGCGAGTATACGCTCAAGTTTTAAGTTTTTAAGCACCGAAGGCCTAAATTCATTAAGGTAACCACAGGCAAGTCCGGTTAAACAGCCGACAACCTCATAGTTGACCTGCAAAATGTCATTAAAAAAAATGTAGTGTAGTCGCGCGTTGCTTAACCTTGTAAAATCTACATCGACCCTTGTGGCTGTAATTATTTAGCCCCGAGCCGCTGGATGTTATAAAATATGTAGCTTTGCATGGACGATTGAATTATTTTATATCTTTCTTTTTAAACGTAAAAATTAATAGTATTGTTCTATTTGGTCTCTGTCTTTGTAAACACAAACAATTAGTGACAGTGATGACATGTGTCAACTGTCAGTGTCATAAAAGTAATCTAAGAAAAAGTTATCCGTACTGTCTCGTGCTATTTGCCTTCCATATTGTAAATTTAACTGTCCATAACCATGTGTAATACCCGTTTGTTTCCTTATTACAGAAGTAAATCGCGCAAATATTTTGATGTATTGCCCGCATTGTAAAAAAAAAATATTGCACAAAATATGACCGCCTGTCAAGTTTAGTCTTGACAGGAGTACAGTTAGTTTCGCATAAATCAACCAACAACAAACATATATTAAACGAAAACCTTGACCAATTCTGCAAAGACAGTAAGAATTATGAATACTATGAATCCAAAGTATTTTTAGCCCAGGTCGAGATGACAGCGAAAACAGACAATCGTAATCAAGGTTACAAAGGAAAATAATGTTCTTGTCTCTGCCGAAGTAGTCGTGAAAATATGTATAATTAGAATTACTGTCAAATAAATTAGAAACTACCGTTTTCAGAAACAGTAATGTCAAGAAAGAACTCGAATGATATCGACTCGTCTTTGTAAAGCAAAATCGCTTTTTGCATTTGTTCGCTTAGATCTTTTAAACTCCGCAACGGATTTTAATGCGGTTTTCATCAATAGACAGAGTGATTTAAAAGGAAGGTTTATATGTAGAATCCGCGGGCAAAAGGTACTTAATATTATAATTGCGAAAGTAAGTTTCCTTGTTTGTTACGCTTCCACGCTAAAACGGCTGAACGAATGTTGATGAAATTTAGCACACAGGTAGCCCATGAACTGAGGAAGGACTGTTTTTGATCCTGGATCGCAGACGAATTCTCGGGAAATAGCTAGTGGAAAATATCTAATCAGCAAAAATCAACACGAGTCAGGAAATTGGCGCCAATTCTTTCTCCTAGTCATCTCCTAACTATGGTCCGGATATAGCTGAGTACCAATATTTTACATGGAGCCATGGGAGCAATTATTGAGTAATTCGATACCCCTTGGCATACCAAGGTTATTAGTATCGTATTACCCAGTAATTAACCCAACCAGTCATAACTGGTTGTCAGTTTCCGACTTCTAAGGACTGATTGATCCACGAAAAACAAGCGACTAACGGCTTTCAGAGGCATGGAGGGGTCTTAATATGAAAAGATTTTCACCCATCCACGGATGAACCGCGGCATGTGTAGCTTAACCTCAAAGATCGATCCTTGCGGTTATAGCTGCCACCTTCAATTACAAAAACAACAACCCACCGACCCTTTACATCAACTCAAACATTATTTAATGTCTTTATATAGAAACTAACGCCATAGAGAACCGCATGGCGACTGCAGAAACGTAACATTGATAGACCATACAAGGGTACGGCACCCGCTGTCCTCACCGTGGCATTTAGAACGAGGTTTCTGTATTACACGAACGGTACAACCAGTAATAATAGGTCGGGGAAAAAGATTTATTTATTTATTTATTTATATATGCTTTATTGTACACCAGAAAATTAATTACAACAAAAAACGAGAAGATTTTTCGTATTTTATATTTTACTAGCTTTTGCCAGCGGCATTTTTTTTTTGTGCGTGGAAAATCATCAAGTGACGTCTCCCTCTCTGTGTGGAGCAGAAGGGCGTGTCAGTCTTATACTGACTAAAACCACCCGTGTTCCTTCAGTTGCGTATGCCAAGGGCTTCTAATGACCTGTAAAGACTGTCTAAGATCTACGAAAGACAACCGGGACCAACGGCTTAACGTGCTTTCCGAGGCACGGAAACGTCTTGGTAAGTATGTAAGACCCTTAGCTCATCAGAATAAAGAATCTAGAATTTTCAACAGCTTTCGACCTCAATAACTTTCTCTAAATAGGTTTGATTACCCAGTACCAGGAACTGCAGTCTTGGCATTTGGCACCACTCCCTTTGTCTACTTCAAAAGCTTTGAATCAAAAACATTACCGCACATTTCTCATGATGATGTCCTTTCTTTATATTTATTAGAGGTCACTCACAAGGCGACGCGTTCCATTTTCCCGACATTACAATTAATTAATCTTACAATGCAGTTTATTTATACGTAACATTTAATTGTTTTCATATGTCAACGTGTTTTTGGCAACTTTTTGCGATTTTTCGGTTATTAGCACGGAATTTCGTTATTACGGGCAATTATTTGTAATGTTATGCCTTTATTATCTTTATCCACTGTAAATCAATTGCCTTTAATCAAGATGCCATATAAAAAAAAGAAACAGTGACAGCTGTCATCTGTCAAGCAAACATTTGACAGATGCATGAGCGCATCTGTCAAAAATGGATCGAAGAATCTCCAACTTTGTATGCATGTTTATTTGCTTTAAAACGACCTAGCAAGGAATTTGTATGACGAAATAAAATAACAGTAAAGATATTCATGCATTTTAAATAAACTGCTTCTGTACGTACGTGTTTATTGCACCGCGTGTCGCCATTTTGTTTCGGAAATGAAAGAAAACATTTACACCGTTCGTCATTCTCGTATGAGTCAATGTACAAAAAGTGTATGATGTTTGTGGACGATCACCAAATTATCAACCATTGTTCATAGCATTGAAGCGCTTTGATCAATTTCCTGGCCTTTATTTTATTTATTTTTTATTAGTCTCTGTCCCAATGCGGAGCAAAGGCCTGCCCCAAATCCCTTCAGGCATCCTTTTCCAGGGCCACCTCAATCCCACCTTAGTAGTACGCGTCTAGGTCGTCTCGCTACCTCTTCTTGGGCCGACCGGCCGAATTTATTTGGGGTCAGCGCAACATCTCTTTTTCTTCCACACTTCTCTATTACCCTTCTTTCTAGCCATATAATCTTTCACACAATCCATCCATCGGTTTCGGTTCATAGCATTAAAGAGCTACATACAATAAAATAGTTACCACGCAAGCAAATCAAGGAAAAATGAAAGCATGAGCGAAATACCATGCCCAGATTATTAAGATTTAATCGTCAACAGTAAAACTGTACTACAAAATGATTGCAATAAGCAGAGCGCTCCCGGCAATAGTAAGGTCACCTATAAAATTTGCAGACATCCCTTCATCTTCCTGAAGATGCTAATTTTAACTCCATGTCTCCTTGAAAGGATATTTCCAGCGTCTGAGAATATAACAAAAACCGAGTAATAAATACAACTGGGACTCCGTGCCTCGGAGAACACGTTAAGCTGTTGGTCTCGACTGTTTTTTGTGAATCTTTGATAGTTGTTACGGGTCGTCAGAAGCCCGAAAGTCTGACAACCAGTCTTACCAAGGGGTATCATATTACCCAGTAAATGGACTGTGGAGGTAAGATAGGCAGTTCCTTCATGTAAAATACTGGTATTTGAACTGGAAGCCGACCTCAACATAGTTGGGATAAGGCTAGGCAAATGATGAAATAAAATTGGGACTGCCGCTGAATCTTCCAACTATAATTTCACAGAACATTCTGGATTTTTTACTCTCTAATCTATACCCTAAACAAAGCGCCTTGATCGTTCGCTGGTTATAGATAGAAATATGGCGCTCTCTAGAGATCATTGAGACGATTTTTTTTAAATGTGTTATATTCCGTTTTGGATGTCAAATGAAAGGGCTTTACGTTCATTGCAATTTGCAGGTCAAAACATCATGAGGAAACCGGCATGACCTAGAACCAAAAATTCGAAGACATGTGACATCTACCAACCCGCACTGGGCCCGCGTGGTAGATTACAGCCGACTCCCTCTCGAAGATCGAAGGTCTGTGTCCTAGCAGTATAGGCTGACTATGTATAACATTTACGATAGACAAGATGACATGGTTGTTTGAGTAAACGCTTCATAAAACTCAAGGAAACATTGCAACTGACTCTGATTGCTTTCTGACAATTACGTCCTATCCAACGTCAATTATGGCTCATCTGCATACATATAAAGGCAGCAGTGTTATATGACAGTCTGTATGATCAACAGAACTCCTTTGTTTCAGGCCAACCACTCAACGCCCACAATAATCTTGAACGCTAAGACACTGACATTGAAATAATGATTCAAGACGGTGTGGGTTCAAAGATTTCAAGAAATAAACAAGTTAATGACTTATGTATGATGGAGGAAGATCGATTATTATAATGCCCATTGGAGGGCAAAGGACTCTTCTCGTACAAGAAAGCTCGAACATTGATCCCTAACAAAATGGTTTAGCTGGATGGCGCCCATTCAAAAACATGGACGCGTGGATCAACGCTTCATATTCTTGAACGGGCGCCGTCAGTTGAGACTGGTCATCTTTTGCCACGATTTATGTTTACACGTTTTATATTAGCTTCACTTGTATGTTTGTTTGTAACCGACTCCTTATAGCGCGATTTTGACCCACTTTAAACGACCAGATTTCATTCAAACTTTGCACACCTGTCAAAGACCGATGACAATGCAATAATTTCATAAATTTGTGCCATTATCCTTGCCAGGGTTACCAGGACAGTAAAAAAAACTGTCTTCAAAAACTACGCTGACATACATCTCAAAATTCGAAACACACTAAAAAATAAATTGTTAAAAAAAACTAAGAAACACGCTTCCAGAGAAAACCAAACTAAAAAGTAGAAAATAATGGATAAAAAGCATGGGGTGCCTGATATCAATAAAAATACCTTAAAAGCAGCGTGTTTTCTTAGTTTTTTGAAACTATTATTTATTATTCTATTATATTTCGATCTTTCATCTTTACATACCAAGACCCTTCCGTGCCTCGAAAAGCACGTTAAGCCGTTGGTCCCGACAGTCTTTCGCAGACAGTCGATACGACAGAAGACCGAAAGACTGACAACCAGTTTTACCAAGGGATAACCAGTAACTGGGTTTTGGAGGTCAGATAGGCAGTCGCTCCATGTTAAATACTGGTACTCAGCTGCACCCGGTTAGACTGGAAGCCGACCCCTAGTTAGTTGGGAAAAGGCTAGGCAGATGTTTTTTTTTTAAATTCGTTTCTTCACTTGTTTTTTCTTTTACATTGTTCTTTTCTCACTTATAGACTCAACCAGAGTTATGTAGCGAAGATTTTGTAATATTTTGATTTAAAAGAATGTCCTTGTAGTTTCTTGCACGTTTCTCTCCATAAAGATCAACGTTTCCGATTGGGCAACTATCTTCAACTTTCTAACCGACTCTTTGAAAAATCAAGAGTGTCTTTTAATGGTTTCATTGACATAAATGACTGGCCTGTTAGTCTAGTGGTTAGTGACCCTGACTGCTAAGACTGAGGTTGTGGGCTCGATTCCCACTCAGGACAAATCTTTATGTGATGAGCACAATCATTTGTTCTGTGTCTGGGTGTAATTTATCTATAATATGTATGTATTTAGAAATATATAAGAATATTTACCAGTTGTCTGGTTACCATAGTACAGGCTGTGCCTAGTTTGGGATCAGATAACGGTGTGTTGGTTGTCCTAAGATATTATTATTATTAAATGTTTTAAGTTTGTCATGACGCGTTGTCGAAACCATCCTAAGAAAAAATGATCGTGTACACTTTTCAAATTGCTTGTCCTGGCTTTGTGCCACTGTAAGTGACCCTGATAAGTCTTTTTCCAACTGTCTAATATACTTCCAGCACCCTAATAAGAATGTACACTATGAATCAGAATCACTTTGAAAGATATTGCTAATCCTGCCAGGGTCGCGAGATTTGTACGAAAGAGATACCGCGACCCTGGCACATGGGCAACTGAAGGAACACGGGTGGGTTTTAGTCAGTAAAAGTCTGACACGCCCTTCCGCTCCACCCAAGAGCGGCAGAGACGTCATTTGATGACCTCACACCAAAAAAAAAAAAAAAAAAATTGCTATTTCATAGCTTCACATTTTCGCAAAAAAATGTCTGTTCAATAACGTATATACCGCAATGGATGTAGTTGAACTATCATTATGAAAGCTTTTCCAACTGATAGTATATTACGCAATTAATGCGCTGAATTAAAGAAAAAGCTTAATTACTTATGTGAGAAAAACAACACGAAAGCCATAAAATATCTTTTTGAAAACAAGCTTTTGGGTCACGACGCTTTTAGTAAACGAGGTGTTACATGATTTGTCTTTGGCGCCGAAATACAGTTCCATTTTTAAATAAACAAAAAAGTAATTTATCAAACCAGAGATCGTTCTTTATTTAAACTAGTGGGTCATGAAGATAGCTGAATACAGTTACATGGGACTTACGATTAACTTAATTGCTATGGATTTTAAAAGAGGGTACTTACGGTTGCTTGACAGTTTAAAAACATTAATTGCGTTATATATAATATCTGGATGATCGAGCTTTGCTGGGTATTTTTTGGTAAATTGTGTTTAAAATAATAAGTTTATATTCAAGGTGATTATCGATAAAGTTGGTCATTGAAAACACGAATAAAACAACATTTTATAAAAATTAATCCTAGCTAGATCGATTTATCGCCCCCGAAACCACCTGTATACTAAATTTCATGAAAATCGTTGGAGCCGTTTCCGAGATTCAGATTATATATATATATATATACATATATAAAAGAATTGCTCGTTTAAAGATATAAGATAAGATACGTTATTAAGAAGACATTTTTTCGAGCATAAGTAGTAATGGATAATAGGCGGAGTTGTCGCTAGTAAACACAATACGCTTATAATGTTTTCACTGCTGGAAAAACAGGCCTCCTCTCTGAGAGGGAGTGGGCTCTAATCCACCACGCGGGCCCAGTGCGGGTTGATAGATGTCAAATGTCTTCGAATTGTTTCCTCACGATGTTTTCCTTTACCGTTTTGAGAGCAACAGGGAAGTAACACAAAGTAAATTGCCTGCCTAGAGGTCGAAGTTCGAACTCATGAACTGCTGCTGATACCACTAGACCACTACTGCTGTGTTGTAGCTATTCTCATCAAAATTTCAGCCCAAAGACATCCACTGCTAGACATAGGCAACCCTCAACCTGGGGAGTTTGCCATAATCGCCACGCTTGGCAATCGGGTTGGCGATCGCAGTATGGTGGTAAAATGTACGGAGAACGCTGCTGCCCATTCAATAGTAAGTCCCTTAGGCTGAAGCTACACTAGATAGCGATTTGCGATGCGACTGGAAGAGCGATACGAGATAAACGTGGTATGGCTACATTATAAGCGAAAATCCGGCGTATATTCGGCGATGACGTGGCTACAGTACACATGCTACACAGGGAATTAGCAATCATCCATCGCGGTTTACTATACGCATAACGTAGCCACACGCATATTTAGTTGCACTATTGAACCACTCGTGCAAGTGAGAAATCTATACTAAAATTATAAAGCTGAAGAGTTTGTTTGATTGAACGCGCGAATCTCAGGAACTACTAGTCCGAATTGAAAAATCTTTTAGTGTTGGGTAGCCTATTTATCGAGGAAGGCTATAAGCTATATAACATCACGCTACAAACAAGAGGTGCGGAGCAGTAATGAAAAATGTTGCTAAAACGGGGAGAATCGCACGGGTAAACGATTCGACGCGACGGGAAGGGTCTGGGGAACAAGAAATTTAACGCGGACGAAGTCGCGGGCAGAAGCTAGTTTCCTAATAAATTCGCTTCAGTTTCGCTGATATGTTGATGTAGCCGATGCCGTGATTTCAGTAATGTTGCTCCAATCGCTTAAAGAAATCAAAGATCGCTAGTAATATTTGATGTACGGTGTAGCGATATACGTGAGCATTAATTTATTCGTTTTAATCGCTCATGTGTCTCAGGTCGCGTCGCGGTCTAATGTAGCCTCAGCCTTAGTCGCCTCTTACGACCCACGGGAAGAAAGGGGAAGGTACTATCCTTCATGTACGACACCACGGAAGCTAACTACGTAACATTATGAACAGTCACTCAAGGACTAAACTGCGGTTTAAATAGGAAGTTGGTATGCCTGACGGAATATATGGCTAGATTCCAACTGCTTGTACCATAAATATCCTTGCTTTTATAGGCTAGGAAGGCTATGCCTAGAATAGGTGGCGATTCTGTTGCTACTGAGGAATTTTTGCGCCAGTTTTTCTCACCAGCTAAAGCAATAGGAAGTGGTGAAGTGCGGGCTTTTTGGGTGGAATTTGCCTAATCTTTTCATAGTATAAAACAAACTCGCTTCCCTCGTCTGTACGCTTATATCTTTTAAACTACGCAACAGATTTTAATGCGGTTCTCATCAATAGACAGAGTGAATCAAGAGGAAGGTTTATATGTATAATATGCGGGCGAAGCTTGTGGCAATATCTAGAACTATATATATTTCTGGAATTGTCAATTCGCCCACATATAAATTAACTCCACGCGAGTTACATATCATCATCATCATCATTTCAGCCGTAAGACGTCCACTGCTGGACTTAGGCCTCCCCCAATTTGGGGGGCTTTGCCATAATCGCCACGCTTGGCAAGCGGGTTGGCGATCGCAGTACGGTGGTAAAATGCCTAGAGAACGCTGCTGCCCATTCTCTAGTAAGTCCCTTAGTCGCCTTTTACGACACCCACGGGAAGAAATGGGGTGGTGTTATTCTTTACGTCCGGCACCACACGGTACCTACAGAAAATATTTTAAAAAAAATGCCACAATTCAACTCATAAGCCAATACATTGGGTTCCCTTATCGCTAAAAGCGATCTTTTAGAGATAACCTTTGGTTGCATTTTAGCATAGGCATAGAATTTCTGGTAGAGTAGTGGTGGCCCCGACTTGTAGTAGTAGGTCGTGGGTTCGAACCCAGGCAGGCGCTTTACTTTGTGTAAATAATTTCATCACCACTGCTCTCAAAACGGTGAAGGAAAACATCGTGAGGAAACCGGCATGTCTTAGAACCAAAAATTCGAAGACATGTGACATCTACCAACCCGCAATTGGCCCTCGTGGTAGAAAATGGCCCACTGCCTCTCAAGAGTGAGGTAAACTATCAAACAAAGACGTGAATCATGCGCAAGATGGCGGAAGGTCGACGACCTTGGGGCAGCTTAGTTACGTCAGACTAATGCGTGTTCTGGTTGTAACTAATTTGCAATGGTGCATATCCGCTAAGGAAGCATCATAAAAATAAATTAAAAGGGATAATTTTTCGTTACGTATACTGAAATATACTCAGAATTTTTAATTGTTAGTCTAAAATGACAGCTGTCATCGAGTTGTTAACATGACAGCTAAGAGATAATGACAGCTGTCATTTTTTTTTTGTTTGTGTGTCAAGTCATCAAATGACGTCTCCCGCTCTGGGTGGAGCGGGAGGGCGTGTCAGACTTTTACTGACTAAAACCCACCCGTGTTCCTTCAGTTCCCCAATGGCAAAGCCCCCCAAATTGGGGGAGGCCTATGTCCAGCAGTGGACGTCTTTTGGCTGAAATGAAGATGATAAACTAGGTATTACTATACTAGGTATTAACTAGGTATTACTATAAATGACTTTTGATTTTGATTTTGATTATTATTATTCTGAATGCTATTTTAATAAAACCCAGTTTCAGATTGTACGCCAAAACGTTACTATTCTTGTCTGAATAACATTCTAGGTTTATTTTTAGTCTATTTCCGCGAAGCGTGGAAGGTATGTGAATTTCCTTGTTCAGTCGGTACTAAAAGTCGTAATTTATTTGAAATATTTTAAAGAAACGTACTAACAATAAGCTAACGTTTTTGCTCTCAGTATTTAGGAACTTCGGAAGTTAAAATCTGTACAAAGATAAGTAACTTTTAGAAGAATAGGCGATCAAGTCTTTGGAAAAACACACCGAACAATTTTGCTCTACCCGGCAATCAAACCCAGAAACTCAAAATCAAATGTCATTTATTCAAACTAGGCTGAGTCAACACTCTTTGAACGTCAAAGTTACATAAGACAGTCCCCCGACACGCCCGCCCTTCACCACTTCCTAGTACTTTAGCTGGGAAGAAGAAGTGGCGGAACAAACTGTCCAGCAGCACAGTTGTCTGTTGATTTAGAAGCAACCAAAACTTTTTAACAAAAAATTAAACCGCCGAAAAACTGAAAAACATAAAATAATAAATCTTAAAATTATGAGTCGGCGCTTTGAGTGATCCTTGTTCATTGATTTTTCAGCGCCGACTCAAAATTTTAAGGTTTATTATTTTATGCTTTTCAGTTTTTCGGCGGTTTAATTTTTTGTTAAAAAGTTTTATATTTATAATTTTTTGTTACTTTAATGTACTAATAATACTTGGGAAGGTATACCCTATCCAACAAAAAAAGAATTATCAAAATCGGACTACTCTGTATAAAGTTATGCGTGGTGCGTGGTGCGTGGTTATCGTGAGGAAACCGGCATGTCTTAGAACCAAAAATTCGAAGACATGTGACATCTACCAACCCGCACTGGGCCCGCGTGGTGGATTATGGCCCACTCCCTCTCACTGAGAGGAGGCCTGTGTCCCAGCAGTGGGAACATATAGGCTGATGATGATACATTACAATCAGTGAGTGAACAATCAATCATCCCCTGTTTTCCGACCCTTAGGGTTCGATTTTGTTTTCCAAATTTATATGGGACCACCTTGGGAGTATACCCTTTCCAATAAAAGAAGAATTGTCACAATCGGACCACTATGTAAAAAGTTATGCGTGGTCATACATAAAAAAATAAAAAAAATATACGCGTCGAATTGAGAACCTCCTCCGTTTTTTTTCGTCGGTTGAAAAGAAACTCACGCTCAAGTCCTTTAGCCTCTTACGACACTCACTTTACGTCCGGCAACACACGGAAAAAAAGTAAGTAAGTTAAATACAGAAACTATTAAAAAAATGTTGACTCGAAACTGACGTAGAATCTATCAATCTAACCTAACTTAACTATGACAGGATTTTTTTTTTTGGGTGAGAAATCATGAAATGACGCGTCCCGCTCTTGGGCGGAGCGGGAGGGCGTGTCAGACTTTTACTGACTAAAACCCACCCGTGTTCCTTCAGTTGCCCATGTGCCAGGGTCACGGTATCTCTTTCGAACAAATCTCGTGAAAAAAAAACTATGTTAGGATCGGCTTCCAGTTTAACCGGATGCTGGGGAATACCTGTATAGTACAAAGAGCGACTGCCAATCTCACCTCTACAACCCAGTTACTGGGTAACACAATACCCATTGGTAAGACTGGTAGTCAGACTTTCGGACTTCTGACGACCCGTAACGACTGTCAAAGATCTCCGAATCACGGAATCACGATGTGTAATGAATGGTCACCCATCCCCGAAGCGACCGCGGCGAGAGTTGCTTAACCTTTGAAGATCGATCCGTGTTTTACGGATTAACCAAGACCACCTCATTTACTTAGCAGAACCGCACTAAATCAAATAACAAAACACTCTAAAACACGCAATAAGTTCCAATCGCCATATTTTCCGCAGCATCCATACATATTTAGATGTTACATCAAACAGACTTAAAATGCGAGTGCAATGAACCGGCCTGACCGAACGCTTTCGCAAGGACGTTCTATATTTAAAAAAAAAAAAACAGATGCGAAAAAAGTATTTACACAAATCGTTTACCGCGCTCAGTATGATCTATGGTTATTCTTATGCCCGGAACACACGAGACTAGTTTTTCAAGCAAGTAATATCCTGGTTTACTATCCTGGCTTGGCAGAAGCTAGTTTACACATATATAGCCTACTAGCTTTTGCCAGCGGCTTCGCCCGTGTGGATGTCGGAAAATATCCCACGGGAACGTACTACCGGGATAAAAAGTAGCCTATGTCCTTTCTCAGGCTCTAAACTATCTGTGTACCAAATTTCATTTAAATCGGTTCAGTAGTTTTAGCAGGAAAGCGAGACAGACAGACAGACAGACAGACCGACAGACAGACAGAGTTACTTTTGCATTTATAATATTAGTGTGGATAGTGTGGAAGTGTGGATTAGTGTGGATAGTGTGGATAGTGTGGATAGTGTGGATAGTGTGGAAGTATGGATAATGTTCCCACTGCTGGGACCCTCTCTGTGAGATGGAGTGAGCCGTAAATAAATACAACACGCGGGCCCAGTGCTGGTTAGTAAATGTCAAACGTCGTCGAATTTTTGGATGTCGGTTGTCTCACTATGTTTACCTTCACCGTTTTGAGCGCAATGGTGATGAAATTATTTACGTTGCCACTGGGCCACCACTGCTCGCCCCTGTGTGTACAGATCTATCTTTTAAGGCAACTAAGCTAGTGATAAAGATAGCATAATTTTGCAAGGTAGTGAAGAAAGTCTAAGCTAGTGTGATTAAGAAAAAAAGAAAAATACTTTTATTTAGCACAGATTCGATCTGTGCTAAATAAAAGTATTTTCGTTTAAAGTTATATTTAGGTATGTACACAGCAGATAAAATCGACGACATGTGACATCCGCCAAACCGTATTGGGCCGGCGTGATGGAATATGGCCCACACCCTCTCACCAAGATGTCTGTGTCCCAGCAGTGGGAACATTAGGCTGATTATGCTGTACACACGAGGCCCGAGTGACTAACTTGCTAATTTACTAGCACTATCTTGCCTACTAGCTTCATACCTCGTGTACCCCGGGCATTATGTCGGAAAAATAGATGCGGGTTTTTCGAGGATCTAAATGTGTGAAAATGATATGTTCTGTGACCGAATAGAATGTATAATTTGATGTTTTCTCCTTCATATGGTAAACAGATACCGGAGGCCAATCCGGATGCCACGTGATGGAAAAACGTGTGTGTTTTAGTGACGTGCCTACGTAGGTAATATAAATTTCAAACATTTATCCAGTCTAAGGCCCCCTCGCTTACAAGCCAACTGAATTCCTTATTGTATAAAATCAAGTTCCTCTAATTTAACAGACAGCTGTGCTGCTGTTGCCCCACTTCTTCTTCCCAGCTAAAGCACTAGGAAGTGGTGAAGGGCGGCCGTTTTGGGGAACTGTCTTATGTAACTTTGACGTTAAAAAGTGCTGACTCTCAGTCTAGTTTGAATAAATGACTTTTGATTTTGAATTATTATTACTAGTTTTCTGACAGTTTTCCCACAGATTAATAACAGTCGGCGGCGCGTGCGCCTTGTTGCAGACGGAACGGAATGTTGCCATTATTTATTTTTTATATTTATTAAATTTAGGAAAAGTATTTGTATTTATTTTACTCATTGATTGCTGCACCAGTCGACGTCATCACGTTAGCGCCGGCTGTCACTGAAAACCAGCGCTGGGACTCTGTCTCGCATAGAGTCACAGCATTTACGCTGAGCGATGGCCGTTTTGCGTAAATGTGACGCATGTTTTTCCCCAGCTTTTTCTTTTTTTTGTTTTGGTCTTTATTTGCGTCATGTTTTACCGCAAATATACGAATTTTCTTTCTTTAATTAAATAATGGTGTGTCAAGAAATAGAGCGACTAAGTTCAAGATGATAACATAAACATAACACGCCTTGTTTTCCCAAAAGGTTGGACAGAGGTGTACCTATAATTATAGTACACCCAAATTTCGCCTGTTATGTTTAAGTCCCATGTAATAGGGGGCGACCCTATTACCATCAACCGGGCATAAATCCAGACTCCGGGCTGCTACTATGGAATTCCTCATTAAAAAAAATAGTTTGTCCGACCTGTCAATGCTCAGCAGTAGCGCTTACTACCAGTAGACCAACTAGGCATTCAGTTAATTTCAAGATGATATTGAAGATAAGTTTCTGGGTAACACGATACCCCTTAGCAAGACTGGTTGTCAGACTCTCAGGCTTGTAAAATGAAAATCAAAAGTCATTTATTCAAACTAGGCTGAGAGTCAGCACTTTTTACACGTCTTATATTAGCTTCACTTGTATGTTTTTTTGTAACCGACTCCTTATAGCGCGATTTTGACGCACTTTAAACGACCAGATTTCATTCAAACTTTGCACACCTGTCAAAGACCGATGACAATACTATAATTTCATAAATTTGAGACGTATGTCAACGTCTCAAAATTCGAAACACCCTAAAAAATAGAAAATAAATAATAGTTTAAAAAACACGCTTCCATAGAAAACCAAACTAAAAAGTAGAAAATAATGGGAAAAAAGGGTGGGGTGCCTGATCAAAAAAAAAATACCTTAAAAAGCACCCCACGCTTTTTTCCCATTATTTTCTACTTTTTAGTTTGGTTTTCTATGGAAGCGTGTTTTTTAGTTTTTTTAAACTATTATTTTTGAATGTCAAAAAGTGCTTCTGAGGACCCGTAACGACTGTCAAACGGCTTAACATGCTTTCCAAGGCATGGATGGCTCTACATATGAAATGAATGACTACCCAACCAAGAATAGATGTGGCCAGCGTATTTTAACCTTCGTATACCCGTTCGCAGCGGCGAGGCGTAAATTTTTCTAAAAGAGAAGCCGAAGCGAAGTCACCCTTAACTTACTGACTCACCAATAAAGAATACTTACTATCATTCTAAAATTAATATAGGAATGTAATGAATTAAATACAATTAAATTGAACAGATTAAAAAGAATAAAATATGCAATATTCCTCTATCTCGTTCTCGCTGACGCATTTTTCTATACCTGTCTCTGTCATAACCCGTTGTACAGCGGCTTGCTCTCGTACATATCAAGCGGTGCCACGTGACCTAAAGTGACATCATTACGGGACCGCTGTTGTATGAATTTTTAGTTCCCGATTATGACGTTTTGGCGCCGGGTTAATTTAGAACATTTCTCTTTTGTTGTAATACAAAGGTATAAATAACCTTTTTTGTTGTTTGAATGTTATGGTGAATTAAATACCCGTAGTGTAACTATATTTATTGACAATAGTAGCCACTATTTACATACTATTGTATTTTTAATAGTGATAGAGTTACCAATGCGAATCCCCGAAGGCAAGCCGGTAGGAATCGTGTTATATGGTGCCTTCGCCACTGCCGTTCAGCTAAATAATTTAGCGACGAACTCATGCCCAAATCGATTTCTTGAGCTTACGAAGCATGTGGGGTGTGACTGTCAATGATAGGCTGAGGAATGATGTGATAAGACAACGGTGCAGTTTAAAAGAAGATGTGGTGACAAAAATTGAAAAGAGTTGGTCAAATTGAGAGGATGATTGTAGGGCGTATAACAAAAAGTATTTACAAGGCATATGTGACTGGACACGCCGGAAGGGGACGCCCTGAGAGTACATATAGTGACTTTATTGCTGATATTCTTCAGAAAGGTCTGGTGCGTAGTACTCGCAACCGGCGTGTGTGTATGACCAGATATATGAACCTAAACGAGGCAAAATATGTATACTCCACACGGATCGCGTAGCAGGTAGCGTTCTTTAGTTTCTACCTACCTTCATGGGAAAAAGGCTTGAGTTTATGTATGCATGATGTATAACTCTCCCAACAGTTTTATATTGCTTATGTGTCATCGGAATCACGCAGGAAGTGATAATTACCTAGTAGAACGTAGCTACAATGTAATTATCTTTTAATTCAGTATAACGTCGTTGCGACTTCAAGACCTCTTATGTGTCATTTAGCAAAATCACTTTTGACGCGTTTGTTTTTCTTTTTTTTACTATCATACTACTCAACTAACAATAGCAAAATAAAACGCCGGTAATCATATGGCTGATACCTATACTTTTTGTTGTAGTTGGTTTTACTATACATATTTTTTTCAGTGGTTTATATCGATTTTCATACAAAGTTGAATTTAACACATAAGAGGTCTTAAAGTCGCAACGACGATAAGATACTATTACCTCTTAATGATTACATTAGATAAAGAATATGGAAGGGTGGGCTATGGAGTATATTAAGTCATATATTCGTACGTATGAATGTCGATGGCTATAAGAGTAGGAGGAGTCCAAAGAAAATAGCTGGACTGTGTGAATGATAATATGGATAGAAAGGGAGTGACTACCAAGATGACGACTAATAGAGAAGTTAAGAAGAAAAAGACATGATTAGCAGGTGGCGTTCTATAGTTTCTACCTCAATGGGAATACGACGTGAGTATGTGTGTTTCTTGTACTCATAAGCCTGCTACTCTTTCTTCTTAGCATGTCGATAACAATCTAAATATCGGCTACGAGCTTAGCACTTCCATCAACGTCTATGAACTCCTGTAATGTACACACGAAAGGACACGCTGGACAAGATATCAAGTGCCTCATTGTTTGTAGAATAGAATGAATAATTTGATGTTTTCTCCGATATCAAGTGCCTCATTGTTTGTGGGACAGCACTACATTTAAACTCGAGGGCGGAGTTATCTGTGAATCTCCACCAAAGCAGGTTTTCTTTAAAGAAAAGAAAGAAAGAAAATACGTCTATTTGCAGTAAATATGACGCACAAAAAAGGCAGAACACAACAAAAATATAAAAGGGCTGGGGGAAAACATGCCTCACATCCACGCAAAATGGCCATCGCTCAGCATTATGCTGTGACTCTATGCGAGACAGAGCTCCAGCGATGGTTTTCAGCGACAGCCAGCGCTGACGTGGCGGTTACTTCGGCCGGAGACCATTTAAAGACTTCCAGGAAAGCCAAGGCAACTCATGTCATGGTGCGAGATTTTCCAGCAGATGGAACGAATGGGTTTAGTAGGAAATGTTTCTTCTACTACATGTAAAATGTACTTACTGCAGTTAGTAACACAAATGTTTGTAGCGAGAGTGAATGTGCTAGCTAGAAAGTCTATATTTATAATAAGTTATGCACTAAACTAATTAACCTAGATTCGCGAATGAATTAACTGTGGCCGCTTACGTTCTGTCATTGTTGGTTAAAAGTATGGATATTACAAAGTAATGTATTTTAACACGCTTTTATTAGCTTCATACGTATGTTAGTATGTGCCTATGTAACGGAAACTTTAAACATGATTTGACCCCCTTCAAAACGTCGAATTAACTCAAAATGTGGCATACTTATCAAGGACTGATAACAATACAATAATTTTATAAATTTGTGCCATTATTCTTGCCAGGGTAACCAGGATAGCAAAAAAACTGTCTTCAAAAACTACGCTGATATACGTCACAAAATGCGAAACACCATAAAAAATTGAAAATAAATAAGTAATAGTTTAAAAATCTTTTACTTTGGTTTTCTATGAGAGTTATTCAAAATAAGTGTTATTTTCGACACGGCTGCCTGGCGATTGGTTGTGAAAAGTAAGTACCTAATGCAGATCCGAATTCGAGAAATATCCGTCCCAATGTCACCGAAATACAGCTGTTGAAAATGTAATACGTAAATGGAGTCTATTGTTTTTCCATTATCATCTGCAGCCTATAATGTTCCCACTTCTAGGACTCAGGCCTCCTCTGGGTGAGAGGGAGTGGGCCACGCGGGCCTAGTGTGAGTTGGTAGATGTCAGATGTCTTCGAATTTTTGGTTGCTAAGACATGCCGGTTTCCTTACTGTTTTCCTTCGTCGTTTTAAGTAGGGATGTTATGGATATGACATTTCGGATACGGATTGGATACGGATGTAGGAATGATTATTATATCGGATACGGATACGGATATGAAATTATTTCGGATTATCCGTTAGTTTCGGATAATATCGGTTACGGATATTAAACTTTTAAGGAATTTCAAAAGTAAAATATAAATAGCTAATAAAATGATTTTATTTATAAGTCACCATTTGGTAGGAATTACAATCAGTCCGTGAGTAATTATTACAGCTATTTAAAATAAAAATGATTATAAATATAAATTGAGTGTTATCTAATCTACCTAAAATAAAAATGTAATAACATATCCGATATTATCCGAAACTTTTATTTCGGATTCGGTTACGGTTACGGATAAATTTTTATATCGGATATCCGATAGTTTCGGTTACGGTTACGGAGCTCCTTAACATCCCTGGTTTTAAGAGCAGTGGTGATGAAATTATTTACACAAAGTAAAGCGCCTCCTTGGGTTCGAACTCACGACACGTTTTGAATACTTCGTTTTATCAATCCCTGTAGATACAGAAGTAATATCCATATAATAATATATTCAATATAATAATTATTGTTATTCAATGTTACTAATCTACATTAATATATTAATATATATAAATAATATTGCAAAGTAACTATGACTCAGTTATCTAAGTTGATCTTATCTATAAAAACAAAGACCTCGAACTATGTATTTCATACTTTATTTGAAAGACATTTGTGTATTTAATTATACTAGTGATCGCCCATTGGTCGAAATTCGACCGTACTTCATTTGAATAGAAATACATTATTAAATGAAAAAAAAAAATATATAAAAAAATAATATGGTTATATTTGACATTCAGTAACACTATAGACAAATTGTTGACGCTGTACTACTGTGGAGAGCGTTCGCTGGCGGGATGGTGATAGCTAGGACCAGGACGTAGGTGTAATGAGTAAAGAATACTTCTTCAGGACCCTCTATTTTCTTAATACTTCTTAACTGCTGGATATGGAATTAATTATCACAGAATTAATTTTCCCTATTATTTTTAATTAATTATGACAGTTCAAAATGTCATAATTATAACCAGCGTGTACAATCGTGAGACATACAACCTCTACAGTTTGCACACAACACTAAGTTTTGTATGGGAAACTTACTAATGCCATACTTGACACTCCCCATAAAACCACAAAAAGTATTTCTTATAAATCTAAACTAAATTCCTATCATCGCTAATACAAATAATATTAAAGACAAATATTCTCGATATGATCATAGATTTTAAAAATGAAATAGTTTTATATCTAAAAAAATAATTTATTACCTATGGTTATACTTGACATTCAGTAAGAATAGAGACACAAAATATTAAAGACAGATGTTCTCGATTGGACCACAGATTTGGACCATAAACAAAGGAATATCTATGCATGTGTGTATTAAATACACGGTAATCAATAGTAGTGTGTGTAACGCGTTATTTATTGAAAATAATGTATCTTTACGCTTAATTAAAAAAAATTATTAGCATTCGTCACTTCTTCTCTGTATAAACTATAAGTGTGCCAAATTTCATACTCCTCCGTCCGACCAATTTTCGTAAAAAGGAATCCAAAGTTTTCGCTTCACGTATTAATATACATATAGATTATGTAGTAAGATGTCTGAAATTATCTCACGGGAATGCGCTACCAAGACAAAAGCCCGGTCAAGCTGTTTCGGGGATTAGCCGGGACAAACGAACAGACAAAAAAAAAATAGTATTTTTTGTTAAGTACTGTACCTATATAATTTCATAATTTGCATAGACTTAAATTTCATTTATTTGTATAGTATATACTAGCTTTTGCCCGCGGCTTCGCCCGCGTGGATGTCGGAAATTATCGCAAGAGGACGTACTACCGCGGTAAGAATGTATTAATCCATGTTATACATACATAAAATTACGCCTGTTTCCCATGGGGGTAGGCAGAAACTACGGAACGCCACCTGCTACGATCCTTACCTTATCATGTGTGTTTGATGTACTTAAAATAAAACTAATAGTATTCAGAGCAAGAAGACTGCGACATAGGGTTGGATTGAATTGAATATAAGTCTTCCTGGTTTTTCACAATGCTCCTATTCTACCTATACAAACACTCAATTATTTACCAGACACCAAATTAAACATAGTTATAAGAATAGTACTTTGGCCAGTGGCTTCGCCCGTATAGCTGTCGAAAAAATATCTCCCGGGAACGTATATGGTAAGTATCCAGGATAACCAAAAAACCAAATCCATCCAAAAATCTAAACATCTAAGTCATATTTCGCGGTCTCTTACTTGGAATAATACAATTGGGTTTATTTTGAGTACTTCGAACACACATGATATTCGCATTTACTATGAAGCCAAAGTAATATGAATTACAATACAATCCTACTAATCCTGCAGTACCCGACCGTTACCAAGCGAGATGGCCGGACGCGGGACGGCCCGCTAGCCGCTCTGCGGCAATTTTATTATAATCTCTGATATCTTCTAAAATATTCATTTTAATGATATGCTGTAAAGGGCAATTTTGATCTACATGAAATGCACAATTTATTTAAGGTACTTAATTGGATAAGGATTAATGCTGTATTGCTTAAAATCGCATTCATAAATAAGCCATTATTTCTCGTAAAAAGTAAAGGATAAAAGTGGTTATTGTGGGTTATCCCTAAGGGTTAGACATATACCATCGCGAACTTTTTTGTAGAACTTTTTAAGGTGTACAATACTGTAGTACATTATTTTGATCTAATTCGTAGAGTTCAGCCAGCGTTCGCAATGTAAGCCCAAAAAAATGAGTTTATTTATGACATCACATTAGAAACCGCTAAAATTATCAGCATTTCTTTACTATATTATACATGTTATATACATATAAACCTTCCTGTTGAATCACTCTATCTATTAAAAAAACCCGCAACAAAATCCGTTGCGTAGTTTTAAAGATATAAGCATACATAGGGACAGACAGACAGCGAAGTGACTTTATTTTATAATATGTAAAGATAAGTAGAATGAAATAATATGTTTATTACAAGTCAGAATAGTCGCATTTTTGGTAGTAAGTTTCTTTTTTAAATCATTAATTTTACTCATAAACAAAAAATATACTTCATAAAAGCAAAGAAACATTAAGCATTCAGCCTGCATTGCACCTTGACCTGCTTTTAAGTTTTTTACATGACCAACAAAATAATGCAGGTATTGTTAACTTATACTTAAATGTGAGCAATTCTTACAGAACAACGATATATTTTTAAATATAAGGACCTAGCAGTTCACAAAAAAACTTTATGTCTTTGGAAATATTGCTTCCGATACTGTAGGTGCGTTCATGTTATATCCTTGGTATCATCTGTGAAGGTAAAGCGTACCATGCATAGGTAATGATTTCTATTCATTAATTATGCATACTGCTAAGGAGTAGTACTCCTTGATAGTTTGCTTCCTGACTGGTCCTTTGGAGTCTTCAATGCATAAATGAATCAGTTATTTCTAGACAAGATTGAGAAAAGTTTTGAGTTTGAATGTGGATGGATATAAGAGTCGGGAAAGACCAATAAAATGGTGAATGAACTGTGTGAAACATGACACGGCTAGAAAGGGAATGACCGATATTACAACTAAAGACATATTGCGCCAACCCCACATAAATTCACATTGATGATTTCCAAGCCTTAATTATCACTTATCCTCAATTTTTCTCAGATAATCTATCTTTAAATTCCCTGTTCCAATGCAGCAGGTTGCAAACTGCAATATTTATTTTATTTAAAGGGAAGAGAACGGATGGTATGATGATTTTAAGGACTATAAATCTATATTTTAAACAAAAAGACTTGAGACTGAACTGCAAATTTCAAAAACAAGAAATTTTGAATTTTGTGATCGAAAATCAAAAATAATTAATTCAAATTACTGGCCTGGTAATCGAGAGGGCAGTAAGTCGAAGGTGGCCAACCTTAGACTTACTGCCCTCTCGATTACCAGGGCAGATTAGGCTTCAGCACTTTTTGAATATCAAAGTTATATAAGACAGTCTTCTTCACAACTTCCTAGTGCTTTAGCTGGGAAGAAGAAGTGGCACAACAAACTGTCCAGCAGCACAGCTGTCTGTTTAGTTAAGATCTACTTTAGCGCACTATTTGTCCTTAGAGACAAATCTGGAGTGTCTAGTTTCTAAGTCTTGTTTCAAAAAGTAGATAGCAAAGTTTTAATTTATTCCATACAATTATAATGAATATGTCAAAGGCTCATTAATATTCTGCCAATTGGAAACTTATTATTTCAGGTTGTGGGAAAGAATTAAATTTTTAACTAGGCATTTGTTTGTTGTTTGTAATACTAATAAATGTTTTGTTTTCTGGATTATATTTATACCCATTTCAAAAACAAAACAAAAGAGAAGAAGGCTGTATAACCATGTACAATAACAATGATTCGTTTGAACAGAGAATGCATAAACTAATGGCTTTTTTTCAACTTCTATTTTTAAATTTTCTAAACATATCGTTTATCCATCTTGGGCCACTGTATAGATGCTTAACAAAACCTGTATTGGAGCAACTTCATTGCAACCATAGAATTAAGTATAAAGATAGCCTTAAATACAATACAATTACCAGGAAAAACCAGCTGGGAATAATAACCTGTTATTTCAAGAAGTTGTGGTAATATTAAAAACGTCAATCAAAGTTTCTCATAAACTAAGTAAATTTTCTTGTTAGAATCTTGCTTATTAAGCCGAGGTATTTTTTTTTTATTATGCCTATTACAGCAAGGTAGGAAAGTCGTTTTTTGAAGATATTAAATAGACAAATAAAGTTTTTATTTGTGTCGCTGATTAAGGTTTTCATGTGTGTTTAAGTACGTAATTCATGCGTTGTTGACTAGAATTAAAGTTGAGTCAATAGGAATCCGATAAGAATCGATAAAAACAGCGGTCGTTTGCACTCCTTACCACAGTCACAAAAAAATTAAAGGTCGGTTTTTTGTGTAGAAAAAGGCAAACGTACGAGTGAAGCAATCAATGGACATGGTTTATTCTTCCTAGGTACCTTACCTTTAGCGAAAATAATCGTAACCTCCAAAGTTAAAAGATACGAATAGGTTAATAATATAATGAAAGTATTTTTACGCAAAGACTGATGCATCAAAGGTATGATACGCTCCGTTAACTCCTATAACGGAAGATAATCCATAAAAACAGGTAAAAGCACTCGGAAAACAGCAAAATCTACTGTTTTTAACAACGTTTCACTTTTCACTTGATACACACACGTAATACACAGATATCCGGCTTAAGTTCGCACTTAAATCAAAGTTAGTTACGCGAAATACACTAAGAACTCGATACAAAGGTTATTTGTATTAATATTTGATGAAATAACATCAAATAACAAGATCATACGACGTCGGAATCGGTTTGTGACTGACTTCGCCACGATCGAAACACTCGGCGTGAAAAGCATACGTCATGCAGATAGTTGGAGAGGAACAGAGCTATACATATGATAGAGAGGTGTGTTATTGCTCTATAGATAACATCCGTCCGATTACAAAAGGTAACCTTTCACACATCGATTGTTATCGTAGAAAATATAACATCTAAATACGATATTTTTGCTAGGAATTTTTAATTCTATTCTCTAGTGAAAACATTTAACTAATATGTTTTATTTGATAACAGCGCCATCTGGTATGAAGTAGCTGCACTATCTAAACAGTTTAGTAGGATAATAAAGCAACTTTTTGGCACTAGATGGCTAAACCAGACTCAACCATAGCTCGTTCAATCTCAATGTATTTATAAACTTATTCTTTTTTTTTGTTTTACAGCCATGTAATATTGTATATATTTAAATAAATAAATAATATTTTAAGTTAGGAGTTTAGCAGTTTTACTGAGAGCTTGTTAGATTTGTAAGAAGTTTTAGGCTGAATGAGACGACCTTTCGAAAAAGATTTTAATAGTAAAATAATATTAAATTACAGATAGTACAAGTGAAATCTGTTCATCTATCTACGTTTGACACTGTAATTATTTCACTGTTGTGTATAGTATAACCGAATCATTATAACGATTTCATTGTAGTGCCATCTATTGAAACATTTCGGAACTTACGATAAAATTACGCAATATTGCATAATATTACGATACTTCGGTAAATTGATAAGTTTTATTTTTGGGATCTATTGTTATTTAAAATGTTTAGGGTGCTACACTAGTTTGCTTGGTTTTATACAAGCTATCAAGATAATGTTGGTATCTGTTGTTAATCTTTTCGTTAGCACTTAGCATCTTGTAATTTGAAGTCTACTTACTACTAAATGAGTCAATCTTTTTATTTATTTACACTCAGCCCCTAAATTCTTCTTCACCCCATTATTATTCTTCCGTCACTTTCAGAATAATTGGAGGGTCACATTATTTAACTTAATTTAAATTAATTGACATCAAGGAGTTAATTTAGTACCAACCTAATAAAATTACGTGAGATGCTATAATTACAAAATAAATTTTTAAAAAGCAAAAAAAAAAAAACCAGCGAGAAAAAATGTGCACTGACAGTCCGCGCTTTTTTAATTTTCCCGCCAACATCGGAATGTCAAAAGTCGCCCGCGAAAATGCCTGCGAATAAAAGTCACTGGTCAATTTCAAACGAATAAACAAAGTAAATTTTAATATTCCTATCTTTGACCATTCCACGCTATTGTGTCATGTACATTTCTAATCTTTGAACTTACAGATAATTAATTATGTGACGAACTAAGTCGCTGTGAAAATAATTATAAAATTACTCTACATAACGACTAGGTGACGTTTTATGCCTTTGCCTCTATCGGGTGGTCGCTGACACGGAGTGCACGTGCATTTTGTTATAATTATTTACCGCATTTGAACGAAGGAGGTTCTGCATCCGATATTATTTGTTTATGTTTATGCAACATTGGAATGTCAATTGAATGCTAGGGCAAGTTCTATTCTTAATAAAAGGTTTTGCCCGGCAGTAAGTCAATTATTGAGTGGTATGATGGCATCATTATAAAATAGCGTGGACAAAAATCACAGTCTATTAGAGGCCATTAAAGTTCAATGTCGCGGTCGGCTACTGTTGACTATCCAATTATGTTAAATTGCATGTTTGTCGCTAATGTCTTAAATATAGACCTACGTACGTATTTATACATAGGTCCATATCTAGTTACTCACGTACTTATTTATGCTACAGAGTTTAGTATGCTGTTTTATTTTGTCAAAATTGAACTATGTACTAATTATTTTTTAAACATGTAATTAAATTATTTTTTACAATCGTATGTAATACTATATGTAGTTTCTTACTTTTGAAAATGTTCTGAAACTATTTAAAGAATATATTATCTATGTTGTTTTGAATGAAAATAGAGCTAGGACCATAGAGTAGATAAAAAGTGCGCCAGTTCATTACCTACTTAAATTGGCGCGCAATTTGTTTTGAGATGTAGACAAAATAATTAACAACGTATTCAACGTTTTTTTTTATAAATGGCTGTGGTTTTTAATCATGCAGGGTTCAGGAGTATGATCTGATACATTTATATGTATATTCGATAAATACTTAATAATATTTCTATTTCAGTTGCAAGATTACTTTTTACTTACAAATTGACGTAAATAATGGTGCACGCAAAAATGTAAATACAAAAATTTGTATTTACATTTTATTTCCGGATTAAGTTGTTTTATTCCATATATTTATTTAAAAGTAAGGTATTCTAGCTCCACGGATAAGGTAAACCCTAGTAGATTACACACAAAACAATACACAAACATTAGTAGAAATACATAATTGGTGCTTTGCAAAATGTAATCTGTGTCACTCCTTGTCTTTTTCAAAATGATACACCTTTGCAAAGGTATGAGAATCACGGTGTCAAAAGTGCTTTATCCCCCATAGACTAGCGAGGATCCCTTCGACCAGATGAGTGTTGTGTCTGGTGTGCCTACTGCCCAACGATTGATGTCAGGATATTGTAATTACATGTCACCGTATAATTATGAACATCGTAGGTTTATAACCCATCCAGAGAGATTATAAACTATAGAAATATCCTGGGTGCTTACTCTTGATTTTATTACCGATTGATTGACATTGGAATTTTGACGTTTCGTATTCTTGAGTTTGACGCTAGCGCCAAAATGTGTTTAAATAGGGTGTCCATTTTGAAGAACTAAGTGGAATCGAGATCGGGCGTTGTTGTTGTTCCAATGTTGACACTATTGTTTTCAAGAGTACCGAATCACGTGTATGCAAAATTAACATTGGAATCGTATTGGCTTTAGATTGGAATTAAAATTAGGTTGAAGAGTAAGCCCCCTGAACTGTGCTATACCAGGCCTGGAACACGAAATGATAGTCGTTCGGTGACGAAATTGGCGGACAACATTTTTGCCTTAGCGGGCACAATCTGGATGAAGCTGGCACAGGAGCGTGGCAATTGGCACAAGAAAAGAGATGGCTATACCCAGCAGTGACCGAAGTCGGGCTGTGGATGATGATGCCATACTGCTTGCAATATAATCTGTATAGATCTCTCGTACGCTCGCAACTGGAGTATACTGTGTCCGTCTGGAGTCCATACTACAAAAAGTACATTGAAATGATTGAGTGTGTTCAATACAAATTCTTGCGTACCATGCATTATAGATGCTATGGATATTATTTGCCATACCAAGATCTGCGTGCAAAGTATAAGCTCACAACACTTGAAAATAGACGTAAGTACTTAGAAGCCATGAATTTATACAATATTGTTAGCAATAAATTTGACTGTATTGAATTGTCCAATATGTTATGTTATGTGGTTCCTAGGACAGTCCACAAGAGAAAGGTACGAGCTGGTAGATTGTTCTCGGTGGGCACCTGCAAATCCAACTCTGGCTTGCGTTCGCCTGTTCGTAGAATGGTCGATTCCTACAATAAGACTTTTGAACACATAGATATATTTGCATGTACTCCCTATATATTCAAAAGTCTTATACTTAAAGAACTTTTTTAATTATTATATCCTGAAATGATTTTCATATCTTTGAAAATCATTTTACGTGTAGTTAATTTTATAGTTAGTTTATGATTTATTTTATAGTTAGTTTATAATTTACAAAAAAAAAAATGCTTTTGTTAACCTAGCGATTATTATTTTCACTGTTAAATATTTTAGTTAATCTGTGAACAGCGTTGTGAGCTGCAATATTGTCTAGTTTTGTGTTTATCTTCTATCTGTATTTTATATTGTAGCTGTTTGTTGTTCCTTTTGAATAAAATAAAATAAAATATATATTAAAAAATCTTTAAGTGTACACCAGGGATGTTAAGGAGCTCCGTAACCGTAACCAAAACTATCGGATATCCGATATAAAAATGTATCCGTAACCGTAACCGAACCCGAAATAAAAGTTTCGGATAATATCGGGTTTGTTATTACATTTTTATTTTAGGTAGATTAGATAACACTCAATTTATATTTATAATCATTTTTATTTTAAATAGCTGTAATAATTACTCACAGACTGATTGTAATTCCTACCAAATGGTGACATATAAATAAAACCATTTTATTAGCTATTTATATTTTACTTATGAAATTCCTTAAAAGTTTAATATCCGTAACCGATATTATCTGAAACTAACGGATAATCCGAAATAATTTCATATCCGTATCCGTATCCGGTATAATAATCATTCCTACATCCGTATCCAATCCGTATCCGAAATATCATATCCATAACATCCCTAGTGTACACTATCTTCACACAAGGTCTTGCATTGGGGACCTTCATATGTAGCGTTTATAACGTTAACATGTTCGAATATACAAAAATCGTCTTTCATCAAGACCATCCAACTGTCGTAGTTGATGAAATAACATATTTCATCTGCGGTATACCGGCAGCTGTCACTGGAAGACTGAAGATCTATATATTTTTTTAACCTCTAAGTCCCTGAGATACCACATTTGGTATAGGCATAATGGTTTTTTGATTGTGTCTGTAATTACGGTAACTGACTGGTTAAAATATAATAGATGAACTTCAAAAAAAAAATATATATATAACATACGTATTCAGTTTTCGATAGTTTTTATGCTCTCCATGTCGATTCGCACGGTAAAACTTTCTTACGCGACGGATGTTTTATGTGACGTCAGTATGTTGCGTAGTTCGCAAGCGGCCTTGTAGATGTCACCACAAACCAATTATGTTACCCTTTCTTTCAAGATAATATGTCGCCCATCATTCCAAATCCTAACCGCTGCGTCTATAATAATATATATAAAATTTCTTAACTTACCAGGGTCGTATTACACTTCCTGGTGATGGCCACCATGTCCTCAGGATCAGGACTGAGGCTCCTCATCGTAGGCATCACCTCGTCTAACAGCATCGTGTCTGCAAGCTTCGACGTTTGGGTTGAAACCTGTAGAAAGAAGAAATAATAGTTTTTATTGAGCTGTTTGGGCATGAAAAGGTAGCTAGGTTATTTTCATCTCGTAGGTCAACTTAGGAGGTTGTCGATTGATTAACCGAACTTCCCTGTGGCTGCCTTAATAAATTAGGGTCTCCAGCCAGGGCTTATAAGCTTAAAACAAAGTGACTACAGGCTAAGGGCATTCCCTGTGGGGTACGGACTTCAGTTTTGGTCGTCGCTGGAGAGAGCAGGGAGCAGCAAAGGACGGGCTGGATCAGAATGATTATTAAGGAACGAATTTAAGCTTCAGACCCAGCGGCGCGGGCTCGCTCGAGTAAGGGTCGGAGCAGACATGGATTGGGACGTCGCGGCGGGCCTCGGCGGCGAGGACAGATGGACGGCGGTTTGTGTTTATGTATTCAAAACGTACTGGTAGAGTTGTAACATTCCTGGAGGAGGTTTGAGGTGTAGCGTCGTCAGAAAATGAAGCTGGATTTTAGAATGAGGTTTTATTTTACCTGCAATAGCAAGTTAATGAAGGTGGAACAGTTTCTAGCAACTATTGTCAAACAATTTAAGGAAGGTAACGCGCACAGAACACGGATCCGCTTTGACTGCCGCTGCTAGAGGGCGCTGCCAACACTTTCCAAACAAAACAAGCGTGCCACCGTTAACTAGCACTACGACATAAATGGCGTATATTTTAATATGAAAGCATTCATTATTTTGAAATTGTCATTAAACGTTATCTTCTACATCATCTAGGTACATGTACATAAACTGATTAACCTACTGTGATTTCCTAAAATCATGCTTTGATTCCCCTATCTATCCTCAAAATCATGATAACAATCAGAATGTGTAACGCTAAATTTTCCGAAGGCAATTTCCGTGTATGGAACCTCTAAATTTTTAGCCTCTCCTTATCAAAGTTTCTTAGGTACATAATAATAATAATGTAATTCACGCGTGAAACAATCTTTTGCGACTAAAACAAACAGCAAACAGATATGATTGTCTGATAACACCCAGACACGAAATTCAAGGGCAATGCTCCGTTATTCAACTGATATTTTTATGCTGTGGCTGATTACGTCACGGCACAGATAATACAAAAATCATAGACAACATTTTTTTTTTACGTTTAAACTTTTGGCGCTCTTTAGGCTATTTCTGATCAGTAAACGAACTGAATCGTCAAGCTTGGGTCGGTGACGCTGGATCGGGTGTACTTGGCTCCAGTAGTAAGTGTGCGTTTCTATCTTGTGGTCATAAGAACAAATCTTCTTTTGTTTCAGAGGTTCCTAGGTCAGTATATGTTGAATTAAAATGCACGGATCGAAGTGGTAGGTAAATAATTTAGAAGAATTCCTAAGAAATACTGGAGACTCTCCAGTTTTTTTCTCGCACATAATCACAGATTATCAATAAACAAACAGCGTTTGAGTAAAGCTAATAAGGAAAGTTCTGTTGTAGGTTGTAGACTGACTTCCGGGTCTGTGTTTCGTATCTGAGAGTTGTGTTTATAAAAGCACCCACAAGCTAGTATTTTGTATTAAATCGTAGTGTGGCGCAAATATTAAATTTCATCATCATCATCATCATCATTTCAGCCAATAGACGTCCACTGTTGGACATAGGCCTCCCCCAAGCTCCGTCACTTCGACTGGTTTTGTGCGTCCCGCGTCCAGCGGATTCCTGCGGCCTTCACAATGTCTCTATTAAATTTATTAAACACTAGCTCTACAGCTAGCACAAAAAAAAAGTGTGCCGTCAGGGGACTTCTGTTAGGAACGCACATATCTAATATATAAAATTCTCGTGTCACAGTTTTCGTTGCCATACTCCTCCGAAACGGCTTGACCGATTTTGATGAAATTTTTTGTGCTTATCCGGTATCTATGAGAATCGGCCAACATCTATTTTTCATCCCCCTAAATGTTAGGGGTAGTCCACCCCTAAATTTATTTTTTTATTTTTTAGACTAAATTTTTAATTTCTATTTTTTTATGATACAACATACAAAAATACATACAGTCCTCAATTTTCACCCTTCTACGATCAACCCTTATTTTTTAATAGCCATTTTAGTAATTTAATCATTTTTCCTCTCCGGTCGAAAACTGATCAATCGTCATTTAATTAGTTGTCCCCGCCTAGGAAATTATTTATATGGCAAAACAACGTTTGCCGGGTCAGCTAGTATAATATAAAGAGAGAGAAACTCGCATGGAAGGGGCCTAACGCTTTTTTAGCGTGACGATTTCACCAGTCAATTCCTACCGCCGCCATCCGCGTTAAAGAACTTCGTTCCAACAAGTTATATCAACAAACGTAAGTATGATATCACGTAAAGTAAATAATCAGCTAAAAAATACCAGTCGTTGTTGTTAGCGAGTTCGACTGCGTATTTATTGTATTTTCTTGTCAAATAATGACAGTTGTGATTTGAATATACGGGATATTTAAGTTGGCAACATTTCTGCATCATAATCATCATCAGCCTCCCCCAATTTAGAGGGGGTTTGCCATAATCGCCACGCTTGGCAGGCGGGTTGGTGATTGCAGTATGGCGGTAAAAGGCATAGAGAACCATGCTACCCATTCTCTAGTAGTTTCAAACCCAACCAGGCGCTTTACTATGTGTAAATAATTTCATTAAAAAGATATGAAGAAAAACATTGTGAGGTGTCCTAGAACCGAATATTCGAAGACTTGTGACGTCTACCCACGCGGTGCCTTACGGACCACTCTGCCTCACCGAGACTAGGCCTCTGTCTCAGTAGTGGGAACAATAAGGCTGATTATCTAATAGACACTTGTTCCAGATAATTACTTACCGGTCGTAAAAAACTGAAGTATAATAAATAATCTTTATCAAAGCCGTGATGATTTGCAAAACATTACGCCACGCATAGACAATCACCTCTTATTATAGAACAGGAGTCAGTGCAGTATCTATGATGATGACAAAATAAAGTAAAAAGTTGCTTGTCATTCTACCGAATAGTCAAACTGAAGACTAGTATAATATCAATATGGACGATTTCTGATGACATAACATTGATTTTATCAAACAATATTGTGTTGAAATCATGACAATTCCCTGGGCAATCTGTCCTGCCAACTATCCAATCATATTGTTGACTTGTTATCTAAGCAATCTGGGCATGAAATATTTAGTTCTAGGAAGAAAATTCTGGACATGAGCCTCCCCAATTTGCACGATCTTCAACTCGGTTATCGGCAACTCACATCCAGCTGTTTCCAAGCACACTGCGAAGATCCTGCTCCATTTAGCCTGTTGGCGTCCTATTTTATGTTTGCCAATTCGCGATCTCCTCTCAAGAACTACGTCGCCTACCCCGTCGGTAAACGGTCATACGGTACTGTTTGCTTTGGATTCCTCACTTTATTACGGCACTTCCGACCTCATCCTACTAATATTATAAATGCGAAAGTTTGTGAGGATGGATGTATGTGTATGTTTGTTACCCTTTCACGAAAAAACTACTGAACGGATTTGGATGAAATTTGGAACAGAGTTAGTTTGTAACCTGGATTAACACATAGGCTACTTTTTATCCCGGTAGTACGTTCCCGCGGGATATTTTCCGACCTCCACGCGGGCGAAGCCGCTGGCAAAAGCTAGTATTCATATATTTTCAAAGCTACATAAGTTGGTTCCGTGTGGTGCGGGACGTAAAGAATAGCCTGATCGCCCTCATCCCATTTCTTCCCGTGGGTGTCGTAATAGGCGACTAAAGGACTTACTAGAGAATGGGCAGCAGCGTTCTCTATGCATTTTACCACCATACTGCGATTGCCAATCCGCCTGCCGACCGTGATAATTATGGCAAACCCCAAATTGGGGGATGCCTTTGTCCAAAAGTGGACTTCTTTTGGTTGAAATGATGATGATGATGATGATGATGAAGTAAGTTGGTAAAGTAAGTACCTAAGTACTTAACTACTTATACAATTTGATGAAATTAAGATGTTCTTCTTATATGAATTTTTTAATCTATACTAATATTATAAAGCTGAAGAGTTTGTTTGTTTGTTTGTTTGTTTGTTTGTTTGATTTAACGCGCTGATCTCAGGAACTACTGGTCCGAATTGAAAAATTCTTTTTGTGTTGAGTAGCCTATTTATCGAGGGAGGCTATAGGCTATATAACATCACGCTACAACTAAGAGGAGTGGAGCAGTAATGAAAAATGTTGCAAAAACTGGGAAAATTTATTCCTTTTGAGAGTTTTCGTTGCGTGCGCTGCGTAAACGGTTAAAGTAACGCAAAAATCATGTATGACGGAATTGTTTCTTTTAAAAAGTTCTAAAAAAAAGTCCGCGAGAGCATATGTCTATCTTTTAAGGTTGACTCACTATAACTCAAAAGGAGCGAGCAGCAACACTAGCAGGCAAATCGATGCGACGGGAAGGGTCAGGGGAGCAAAAATTTGACGCGGACGAAGTCGCGGGCAGAAGCTAGTAAGTAATATTTTGCGTTTTAACTGCGCACTTCCCCATAAATCCGTGTAGTGTAGATAACTGGTACCTATGTGTGTACATAGCTACTTGTTTATTAAGTTTTTATAGATAATTCTTGTGTACTTATATAACGCGTGTGTTAGTGGGAGCTGCAAAAACAAGTAATTTGGGAGTTACAAAAAACTAAGGTACTGGGTTCTTGGATCTTGAATATTGAAGCAAGTCATGCGATTTTTAATTTATAACATCCTTCCTTATATTATGTTCCATTTCAGAGCAAAAACTAAATGACATGTCATGATTTTAAGTGTGATTAATTTCGAACCGAAACCTAGAGATCAATTGGACAGCAATAAAGGGCGGGAAAATTCCATAGACAATATATTGCAACTTTCACATTAAAATCATTCTTCCTATTCGACGCTAGATGACACTATTTTCAATCTTGTTTATTTAAACAGTTAAATTCTTAAACTTGTTTTATTATGGTGATTGCGACCAGTTTGTTATGATGACGCAAAAGCAAAAGGACAATAGTTCACATTTTAATGCAAATTACTTGATTTATTCCGTCTGAGGATATTGTCGAATGATTCATTCTTGTCGACCAGAATTATTTTCATTTTGTTGGCACCTACAAAGTTTTAACAGGTAAACCTAAATGATCTGACTAAGGAAAATGAAACTGACGGATCACTGCGTAAACTTCGGTTAGGTAACTGTCTACTTGTTTCGTCAATTTGTAGTAACCTGTGTAGGTACCGATATGAAAACGTGCTTGATTTTTTTTAGGCAAAAATATGAAATCAATTTTGCCAATTGCAATCCACCGCTGGACATGCATATGCCTCGCCCACGCTGACCACAATACCCAATCCTCCACCCTTCCACATCCATTATGTTTTTTAAAGTTGTCGGTCTATCAGGGTTGCCAAATTTTATTTTGTGTTTTTTTTTTCGAAACTTTTACCGTGGCCCTGGCACAGGCAACTGAAGGAACACGGGTGGATTTTAGTTAGTAAAAGTCTGACATGAGACGTCATTTGATGGCTTTTCCAAACACAAAAATGGTAACAGGCTGCGTTTCGACTTCCCTGACTCCTGAATTTTCAGACATAACTTGTCAATCACAGCGACCATAAACAAGCATAGACCGGCGTTTTTACTAACGCGGCAAACTTTATCGCGGTTCTTATCTCCCTATCGCAAATTATGATAAAAATGCCGAATAAAGCTAATAATAGATAAAACGTTATCTTTTAAATACATTCTAGTGGTTTCTGTGGGCGTCTTGTGTTTGCTTTCGAACATGTAATCTAATAGATATATAAAATTCTCGTGTCACAGTTTTCGTTGCCATACTCCTCCGAAACGGCTTGACCGATTTTGATGAAATTGTTTGTGCTTATCCGGTATCTATGAGAATCGGCCAACATCTATTTTTCATCCCCCTAAATGTTAGGGGTAGTCCACCCCTAAATATTATTTTTTATTTTTTAGACAACATTTTTAATTTCTATTTTATCTAATTTTCACTTTTTTTCACCCGGCAAAACGACGTTTGCTGGGTCAGCTAGTAATATCTAAATACAAACAAAATACTTGTGTAGGCTCACTATAAGGTTTAAATGATAAATGTGGCGTTCCGAGCATAAAGGTACCAGTAGGGAGGTATTGAGTTAAGGCCGGATGTAGAACCCAGAAGAGTCCCTTAATTGAGCTGATAAAAAATATCCTAATACTTTATGGTAACAGACATCCAAAGTTGAAATTCTGAAAAAACTAGTTTCGAGAATATGGAGTTTAAATGTTAAGGTTACGAAAAAACAATGTTCTACCTACTCGTTTGTTACATAGATTTTTCCACATAGATCCCAACACATTATATGCATCAATGTATTACATAACTCACATAACCGATACTGTACTGCCAATATACAAATAATCAGTAAAAATCACAAAATGCCATATTTTCACCCGATTTTCCAAAAACGCAAATAACTCTGAAACGGCAACATCTGCACCCGAATTGCGAAACGCACAATTTATTAGAATCTGAATGGGATTGAAGATTATTTCTAAACCATGGCGTCATTTGTTCGAATAAATTGTGACTCAGCAACGTAAATAACGCAATGAATGTTGTTTAACTATGAATATTAAACCAATTCCTACCGATAAAAAGTTCCGCAATTACCCCTCTAGTACACCTTTATGCGCGGAACGCCACAAATGAATTAATTTCTGTAAGTACGTTTGCAAAAACATTTTTACACGTCCATTATATTTTTGAAAACTATATGTGGTCGGCGTTTCCTCTTTGTAAGACCTCGCACGGGCAGGCGATTCGATGCGACGAGGAGGGTCGGGGAGCAAGAAATTTAACGCGGACGAAGTCGCGGGCAGAAGAAGTTTTCTATGAACCGTGTCTCAGAGTTACCAACGATAGATTTACGATGAACGCGGCAATAGATTTCTTAGAATACGTGCTTATAAATATCGACTTCGAGGCCAACCTTGATGCGCTAGCCATAGCGCTAACAAGAAAACCAAATACAAATAACTCCGTAAAAATCGACCTTTGTACTCTTGTGAAAAAAATTGCGACGAACGAAAATATTGGCAGTAATATTATTACACAGAACCTACATTTATGACGAACTGTAGTACTGAAACGTGGTCGCTTACAATGGGCCTTATTAGAAGGCTGAAAGTCAACCAAAAGGCAATTGAGACTGCCAGGGTCGCGAGATTCGTTCGAAAGAGATACCGTGGCCCTGGCATATGGACAACTGAAGGAACATGGGTGGGTTTTAGTCAGTAAAAGTCTGACACGCCCTTCCGCTCCACCCAGAGCGGGAGACGTCATTTGATGATGAACCAAGGTAACTGACATAGCCCGATGAAGTGCCAAACGCAAGTGGCGAAAGGTACTGGAGTAGCGACCGCGTACTGGAAGACGTAGAGGACGCACTTGCCGTACCTATAGTGGGGGCTTGTGGCTAAGCATAAACAGCCGCACGTTAAGTTACGTTTGCCGTGGTTGAACCGTGAATGGGTAACCATCTTTACATACCAAGAATAAGACCTAGTGTTGTAAAGGACTCGAGTCCTAAAGTAGTAATTTTAAAGACTCGACTCAATTGTGCAAGACTCAGTGTGCTCAAAAGGCTCGAAGTCTAGAGTCAAGCACTCGAATCTTAAAAAGGACTCAAGTCTTAAAAAGGACTCGAGTGTTAAAGAGAACTCGAGTCTTAAAATTATCTCGAGTCTTAAAGAAAAACTCGAGTCTTAAAAAAAAACTCGGAGCATGAAGATTAGACTTGTAGCTCATCATTCGAAAAGACTCGAATGAAAGGTGATAAGTTCAAATGTGGTTATGATGTAATTATGCGTACAAAAAAATCTGAGGAGTTATTTACGAATTCATTTTAAGACTCAAGTCCTTTTCTAAGACTCGAGTCCTTTTTAAGACTCGAGTGGCTGTTAAATGACTCGGGCTCGGCTTGGCTCTAGACTCCGAGCCTTTTGAGCACACTGAGTCTTGCATAATTGAGTCGAGTCTTTAAATTATGACTCGAGGACTCGAGTCCTTTGCAATACTAGTAAGACCCTTCTGGGCCTCGGAAAGCACGATACGCCGCGCCGTTGGTCCCGACTGTCATTGGTCGATCTTAGACAGTCGTTACGGGTCGTCAGAAGCCCGAAAGCCTGACAACCAGTCTTACTAACGGGTATCGTGATACCTAGCAAATGAACTGTGAAGAAAGACAGATAAATCGTTTATTTGGTGCACACAAAAGACATAACAACATACAAAGCACGATTAAATAATAATTTAACGTGATTACAATTTAGCGCTAATATACAACAAGAAAAAAAATTAAGACATAAAATAGTGATGATGACACATAGTGTCACAAATTAAAATATAAATGAAAATAACGTGCGATAGAATACAAAACTGCGGTGTGCGTCTCAAAGTGGCACCAAATGGGAGTCCAGCTCTGCATGTGTCAGGCAAATATACCTGACGCTGATATTCTGCTGGATCCTTGTAGTGACTTACGGACGTCGAGCAGGTGGGATCGATCGTTTCCCTTCCACATTTAACCCTTTGCCTTCAAAGCAGGAGTGAACAGGCATTTTCTGGGCAAGCTAGTTCTATCATAGACCTCATCGCTTTCCATCAGGCCAAGAGCAAGTAGCCCACCATCATCACCATCATTTCAGCCAAAAAACGTGTCCGCGGTCGTCGGTTTTGCCATACGTAAGCACCAGGAATACGCTGGAGCGAGAAGCACAGAACAGGTCCAGGGTCAGGCCTATGTCCAGCAGTGGACGTCTTTCGGCTGAAATAATGATGAATTACCACGCTTGGCAGGCGGGTTGGCGATCGCAGTATGGTGGTAAAATGCATAGAGAACGCTGCTGCCCATTCTCTAGTAAGTCACTTAGTCGCCTTTTACGACACCCACGGGATGAAATGGGTTGGTGCTATTATTTACGTCTGGCCCCACACGGAACACAGAGCAAGCCCGTACGGCAATGAAATATATTAAAAAAAATACAGTGTAGCTATTCACAACCATTCGACAGGCTATCGTATCGAAAATAACAAATTTCGATAACCTGATTTGCTTTGCCTTTGACAGGAACCAACTAACAGAAAAATAGCTGTCATCTATTTGATTTAAACTGAGAACATTTTCTAGTTTTGAATTTAGAACAGCGTTTACAGGACCCCTTGTTTTGGGTGGGAAATAATCAAATGACGTCTCTCGCTCATTCGTGTCAGACTTTTACTGACTAAAATCCACCCGTGGTCCTTCAGTTGCCTGTGCCAGGGCCACGGCAACTCTTTCGGACAAATCCGCAACCCTGGCAGGTTTTATAGGTATTCTACGATAACACTGATTAATATTTGATTCTGTACGGAATCGTATTGAATATTCGTGAATTGAAACGCTGGGTCAACCTCATAAGTATTTCAGAAAAGACAGGCTGTTAATGTGCTCTTCCAGCCAATCGCGGAACTACGTACTTTTAATATCTATTGACGCATACTATCGCTAGGTCTGTGCCAAATCTTTGTTATCATATCAGCGTCCTTGCCATTATCTGGGTTTATTATCTTCCTATTTGATAGTAATTAAGTTATATAAATGTTTACGGCAGTAGTCACCCGCTCTAGATTACTTAAAATCGCTACCTCGATATTTAACGGAGTGGTCTAGGCCGAATATTGATTTTATTCGGCCGAGTATTCGGCAGGAGTTGGCGCGCTTTATCTCGCATCACGAAAAATTCAAGTCTATGCTTGAGGAGCGCGATAAAGCCCATGTCCCTTTCCATCCACTGACGCCACTACTCCCAGAAGGCCCGAACTGTTATTGCATCATAAAGTCTAGTTTGTTATGTATTTTCTCCTTGAGTTAGCAATAATTCAGTTTTGGTTATGTTTAAAGGACCTACTTTTACTTATAATTGTGCTTCTCTTCATATATCCTTATATGTAGACTTTTTAATACAATATTAATCTAAAGAATATTCGGTTAACCTGCAAACCAGGCCGAATACCGAAAATAAAACGAATATTCGGCCCAATCATAATCTTAATATGTTAAGAGCCCGTTTTATTTTGAGGCAAAAACCTTGTATGGCTTGACCTTGCAAATGAGTTGATCTTTGCAATATTAAGTACTTAATTAACCAGGAGTATTTTTTACCTAAGTTCCTGCATGTCCACATTCACATGATTAATGTAATTAATTATAGGTTTAACACTCAACCCAATCAAGATCATATACGAAATTCCTATAAAAAAAACCGGCCAAGTGCGAGTCGGACTCGCGCACCGAGGGTTCCGTACAAACCGTATTCACGGTTTATGCGTAAGGTTTATGTTTATGAAATTAAATGGTTTTTTTTATATTTGAGTTGATTGAATGAAAGGTAAATTGCGGTTTACGATTTATGACGTATTAAAAAAAAACTGCTTACTAGATCACGTTCAAACTAATTTTCGGTGGAAGTTTACATGTACATCATATATTTTTTTTAGTTTCATCAATCTCTTATTTTAGAAGTTACGGGGGGGGGACACACATTTTACCACTTTGGAAGTGTCTCCCGCGCAAAGTATTCAGTTTAGAAAAAAATGATATTAGAAACCTTAACATTATTTTTGAAGAGCTATCCATAGATACCCCACACGTATAGGTTTGATGAAAAAAAATATTTTCAGTTTCAGTTCTAAGTATGAGGAACCCCAAAATTTATTGATTTTTTTCTATTTTTGTGTAAAAATCTTAATGCGGTTCACAGAATACATCTACTTACCAAGTTTCATCAGCATAGCTCGTACAGTTTTGGAGAAAAGTGGCTGTGACATACGGACGGACGGACGGACAGACAGACAGACAGACAGACAGACAGACATGACGAATCTATAAGGGTTCCGTTTTTTGCCATTTGGCAACGGAACCCTAACTAGTCAATTGCGAGACTCAGTCGCCCACTAAAGGCTTCATACAAGTATCATTTGAATTCAACACATTTTAAATGGAGTGACTGCCCATCTCACCGTCGGGCTCCCCCAAGCACCGCTACTTCAACCGGTTCTGTGCTTCTCGCATTCAGCGAATTCCTGCAGCCTTCACCAGGTGGTCAGTCTGCCTATTGGGACGTCTTCCAACGTTACGTCTTCGATGCGGTGGCCATAATCGCCACGCTTTGCAGGCGGGTTGGCGATCGCAGTATGGGTATAAAATGCATAGAGAGCGCTGCTGCCTATTCTCTTGTAACTCTCTTAGTCGCCTGTCACGACACCCACGGGAAGAAATGGGTTGTTGCTATTCTTTATGTGCGGTACATCGTTATTCTATTTTCGACACACTGACATGCCCTCTGTTCGATTCTCAATGCTTGTTTCCGAGACCGAGAGTACAAAAACCATTGCTCGAAAAAATCTCTCCGTGATTTTATTCATTTCAGCCGTAAGACGACCACTGCTGGACTCAGGCCTCCCCCAATTTGGGGGGCTTTGCCATAATCGCCACGCTTGGCAGGCGGGTTGGCGATCGCAGTGTGGTGGTTAAATGCATAGAGAACGCTGCTGCCCATTCTCTAGTAAGTCCCTTAGTCGCCTTTTACGACACCCACGGGAAGAAATGGGGGCTTCCAGTCTAACCAGATGCAGCTGAGTACCAGTATTTTACATGGCGCGACTGTCTATCTGACCTCCACAACCCAGTTACTGGGTAATACGATACCCCTTGGTAAGACTGGTTGTCAGACTTTCGGGCTTCTGACGACCCGTAACGACTGTCAAAGATTTACGAAAGACAACCAGGACCAACGGCTTAACGTGCTTTTCGACGCTCGGAAGGGTCTTGGTATGTAAAGATGGTCACCCATCTACGGATCCACCGCGGCAAGCGTAGCTTAACCGTGCGGTTGTTATTACTTAGTCACCTTAAACATGAAGGCAACCTAACCAAAACCGATATGTATGAATATTTTTCCTTATAATCTGCAGTAGCTTGGAACCGTCTAATAATATTGTGAGGCCATGTGTTTGCGAACCACACGTCTCATGAACGTGACAGACGTCTTCCGTACTTAAGACCGAGTTCTACGGAAAGCGTTGCGCGGCGACGTGCGACGGGCTAATGTTACGCTAGTTATCTACGCTATTACTGCGGTTGGTACGTGGTTGGATTTATCTTTACACTAGCTTCTGCCCGCGACTTCGTCCGCGTTAAATTTCTTGTTCCTCCAACCCTTCCCGTCGCGTCGAATCGTCTACCCATGCAATTTTCTCCATTTTTGCAACATTTTTCATTATTGCTCCGCTCCTCTGATGTTATATAGCCTATAGCCTTCCTCGATAAATAGGCTACCAAACACAAAAATAATTTTTCAATTCGGACCAGTAGTTCCTGAGATCAGCGCGTTCAATCAAACAAACAAACCAACTTTTCAGCTTTATAATATTAGTATAGATAGATATCAAGAACCTCCGTGAAGTCCTCGGAAAGCATTTTCACCCGTTGGTCTCGGCTGTCATTTGTGGGCAGTCGGAAAGCTCAGTCTGACAACCAGTCTTACCAAAGGGTTTCGTAGTATCCAGTAACTGGGTTGTGGAAGTCATATAGACAGACGCTTCTTGTAAAATATTGGCACTCAACATGTGGAATAAGCTAGGCATATGATGAGAGTTTTACCGCGTTTTGTGTGAAGGTTACACAAGTTAAAATTAAATTAGCTACTCAAAACTATGCAGACGTGATGAGTATCAATAACTACACACATTAAAACAAACAAATACTGATTAGATGATTTTGTTTTTAGAGTCAACGACGCGACGTCTAGTGTTTTTACATGAAGTACGAGTTAAGAAAACCAGTATTTTTTATTTATTTATCGTGATTAGTGTTATTGATAGCTATTACAACTACGAAATTTACACAAAAAAAAAAATGTAACTTTTATGTATGCGAAGTTAAGCCACATTTGTAGAATAATCTCCATGAAATGTTCATAGAAACTGGTCTACGAGATTCGTAACGCGTCGCGCTGTAGCGTCGCATCGCGCGTCGGTCCTTTTTACGGGAGACAAAACGTCGACGTCGCTTGCGCATAGCGTGTTATGGAGCAGAGGTGTCAAATAATAAATTGTGCAAAAAATCATATCTGCTGAACACTCCTACAATTTTTTGGCCAATAAGTTCAAAGGCCATTTTTTGTGCTTACTTGTATATACTTTGCCTGTTTAAAAAGCACTTATGTAGGTATGTAAAAAAACATCCAGCGCAATTCATAATTAATGACGAAGAATTCTATAATATTTCTATAGCTTGGGAAGTGGTTTATTTGTAAATACTGTACAGTCAAGCAGTCAAGCTGAAATGTCGGCCTGTTATTACTAATAGGCAGACATTTCAGTTTGCCTGCCTCCCAATACGATTTTTTATATTTAACTAACTTTTGTCAGTAGCTGTGCCCGCCTGGAGGTCGAAAATTTACCCATGGGAACGAACACACGATTACACATCATGCTATTATACATTTCCAGTTTTAACAGACCTCACATTGTATAGGCTTTTCGTACATGTGATGTCAGCTTATACTGAAAATGTATAGCCTGATTTGTCGCCGTGCGTACCAGGAAACACCGACCTGCCGGCGTAGCATGACCAATTCTATATCTATTCTACCAAGAACAAAAAAGTTCCTTATGTATTTTAATGCTGTAAAAATGTTTCTATCTCATCAGAAAAATAGTCATCATACTTGACATCGTACTGTTGTCGACTGAAGAATAGAAACGTCTCTTCTTTTCAGTTTTACACAATTTTTCTACGATACAATCTATCATTTTGTCTTCTCTTCCGTCGACAAATTCCGTTTCTAGGCGATCATGCTACGCATGCTGGAGGTCCTATTCACAATCAATCGACAGGCTGGCGTAGCAAACAGCTGTCGGAACATATCGGTCGTTTATTTGATTAATACCGAAAAATTTTTAGTTTTGCATTTGTGAACATCATCATCTGCTTAGCCTTTTCCCAATATGTTGGGGTCGGCTTCCAGTCTAACCGGATGCAGCTGAGTACCAGTATTTTACATGGAACAACTGCCTATTTGACCTCCACAACCCAGTTACTGGGTAATACGATACCCCTTGGTAAGACTGGTTGCCAAACTTTCGGGCTTCTGACGACCCGTAACGACTGTCTAAGATCTACGAAAGGCAGCCGGGACCTATCTAATTGGATTCCTTCCATTTCCAAATATTGTTTGCCTTTTTCACTTCTTTCTCTTTAACAATTATAGTATCAATTTAAGATTAATTTGGTCAATTAAGTACCAATCGGTGAGTGAACAATCAATCATCCCCTGTTTTCCGACCCTTAGCGTTCGATTTTGTTTTCCAAATTTATATGGGACCACCTTGTTAGTATACCCTTTCCAATAAAAAAATAATTATTACAATCGGACTACTATGTAAAAAGTTATGCGTGGCCATACATAAAAAAAAAAACAAAAAAAAAATATACGCGTCGAATTGATAAGCTGCTCGGTTTATTTACGTCGTCGGTTGAAAAATAGACATTTACAGAAATAAAAAACCGGCCAAGTGCGAGTCGGACTCGCGCACCGAGGGTTCCGTACAAATCTGTAGGTATTCTCGGTTTAAAAATATATTTCTTTTTAATTTTAATATTTCAGTTGATTGAATGTAAGGTAAATTGCGGTTTACGATTTATGACGTTTTAAAAAAAAACTACTCACTCGATCTCGTTCAAACCAATTTTCGTTGGTAGTTTACATGGTAATGTACATCATATATTTTTTTTAGTTTTATCATTCTCTTATTTTAGAAGTTACGGGGGGGGCGGACACACATTTTACCACTTTGGAAGTGTCTCTCGCGCAAACTATTCAGTTTAGAAAAAAATGATAGTAGAAACCTCATTACCATTTTTGAAGACCTATTCATAGATACCCCACACGTATGGGTTTGATGAAAAAAAAAACATTTTTGAGTTTCAGTTCTATGTATGGGGAACCCCAAAATTTATTGTTTTTTTCTATTTTAGTGTGAAAATCTTAATGCGGTTCACAGAATACATCTACTTACCAAGTTTCAACAGCATAGCTCTTATAGTTTCGGAACAAAGTGGCTGTGACATACGGACGGACAGACAGACAGACATGACGAATCTATAAGGGTTCCGTTTTTTGCCATTTGGCAACGGAACCCTAAAAACGGTTTTGTTTTGGCATTTTCCTTATTTAAAATTTTATACCGAACGTCTTTTTTATCGAGGTGAATAGGTAAATATTTAAATGACTTTTAAATAGTAGGAAGGTCATAATCATCATATCAGCCGAAAGACGTCCACTGCTGGACATAGGCCTCCCCCAAGCACCGCCACCTCGGCCTGTTCTGTGCTTTTCTCGCGTAGGGAAACTCCAAGCATAGCGCTCTCCATTGCCCTTTGGGTGATTTTCAGCCCTCGTACGAGGTCCATTATGAGCGACCACGTCTCAGTACCATAAGTCATCACTGGCAACACACACTGGTCAAAGACTTTCGTATTGAGACACTGTGGTAAGTGGGACGAGAAGATATTGCGTAGCTTCCCGAACGCTGCCCAGCCGAGTCGGATTCGACGATTGACCTCTTTCTCGATGTAAAGTAGGAAAGTATGTACCTACCTTCAGTTCTTAACAGAAGTAACTAGTCAGACAGCATTACTCTAATTGCGTAATAGACTATTAGTTTCATTGGAAATGAAAAATGTAATGAAACAATTCTATATTTATTAACCGACTTCAAAAAAAGAAGGAGGTTCTCAATTTTACTGTATTTTTTTATGTTACAAAATCGGTTCATCCAGTCAAAAGGTCTGAGACCTTTTGACTGGGTGAACCGATTTTGATGCTTCTTTTTTAATTTGAAAGCTGGTGCTTCCCGTGTGGTCCCATTTCAATTTGGTTCAATTCTGACAGTGGCATCTATGACAAAACCATATAGGTCTTTTTGCATTAAGTACGTGCGCGACAAAGCGACGAATAACGCGATTAGATTAGAGCGGGTAGAAACCATAACTAAAAAGTTAAAAATAAAAACTTTTTCAAAAAAATAACAACCGACTTCCTTAAAAACACTAAAAAGTGAAAAATATCTTTAATTTCGGAAGTCGGTGGCCAAAAACCTTAAATACTGATGCTAAGACACCAACTTCCGAAATTAAAGTTATTTTTCACTTTGTAGTGTTTTTAACCAGTCAATTACCGTAATTACAGACACAATTAAAAACCATTATGTCTGTATCAAATGTGGTATCTTAGGGACTTAGAGGTTAAGGATGTCAGATTATTTTTTTTAAACTAGCGTTACTCGATATTCACACAAACGTATTAATATCAGGGCCGGGCGGGATTTTTTCAGGCTTTGCATCCTCAATGTAGGTTTTCGATGCGCTGAGATGCACTACGTAAAGAATAGCACCATCGCATTTCTTCCCGTGGGTGTCGTAAAAGGCGACTAAGGGACTTACTAGAGAATGGGCAGCAGCGTTCTCTATGCATTTTACCACCATACTGCGATCGCCAACCCGCCTGCCAAGCATGGCGACTAAGGCAAACCCCCCAAACTGGGTGGGGCACATGTCCAGCAGTGGACATCTTTCGGCTGAAATGATGATGAACTTAACCCTTTCTTTAATATCACGTATTCAGTAAAAAAAACAGCGTGTTTTTAATATCAACTCAAAACAAATTCTAAATCAATCTACTACAATTCTACCGGCACTGTATAAATGTTTTAAAGCCACTATAATTTGATCCTCCACTACAGCGCTGCTCGCCAACAAAGAAAAAACCACAACTGTCAAATTCAATACATTTTTATTAGTTCCTTTTTCCGCCGCATGTCAACGAATACTGGTTTTTATTGAATTGCTTGTGACAACTGACAATCGATTCAGTTATGAATATTTTAATAAGACCTTGACATTTGTTAGAAGCTCTAATGAAAAAATCAATAGACAAGCGTTATTTGTTGTTCTAGTTGACGCGAACACTACGATTGTGGTTTGTTCCGTGAGGTGCTGAACGTACAGAACAGCACCATACCATTTCTTCCTGTGAGTGTCGTAAAAGGCGACTAAGGGACTTACTAGAGAATGGGCAGCAGCGTTCTCTATGCTTTTTACACGCTTTATATTAGCTTCACTTGTATGTTAGTTTGTATGTTAGTATGTTTGTTTGTAATCGACTCCTTAAAGCGCGATTTTGACCCACTTTAAACGACCAGATTTCATTCAAACTTTGCACACCTGTCAAAGACCGATGACAATGCAATAATATCATACATTTGTGCCATTATCCTTGCCAGGGTTACCAGGACAGCAAAAAAACTGTCTTCGAAAACTACGCTGACATACGGCTCAAAATTCGAAACAATAAAATAATATCCTAAAAAATAGAAAATAGTTTAAAAAAACTAAAAAACACGCTTCCATAGGAAAATAAAACGAAAAATACCTTAAACAGCACCAGGCACTCCACGCTTTTTTTCCATTATTTTCTACTTTTTAGTTTTCTATGGAAGCGTGTTTTTTAGTTTTTTTAAACTACTATTTTTACCACTGTACTGCGATCGCCAACCCGCCTGCCACGCGTGGCGATTATGACAAACCTTCTCCCAAATTAGGACATAGCTATGTCCAGCAGTGGGCGTCTTTTCGGCGCATGAGGTCCTGGGTCCTGTAAACTCAGTAGCAGCCCAAAGTCTGAATTTATGCCCGGTTGATGGCAATACACTCGCCCCCTGTTACATGGGACTTAAATATAACAGGCGAAATGTGGGTGTACTGTAGGTACACCTCTGCACAACCCTTCAGGGAAACAAGTCGTGATGTTATGTAATATTTTCCTTTGTTTCTGAAGTTCCTAATTACAAGTAACTATAATAATCAAGTGTCTTTCTCACATACCTACCCAAGATTTGAGCATAACCGATTAAAATGCTATTAATAACGATTAAGTAAGTAGTTTTATCTTAAGTACTATATACGTACTAGTAAATTTGTAAACAAAGATCGTACATAATGACAAGTAGGTATTATCTATACTAATATTATAAATTTGAAGAGTTTGCTTGTTTGGTTGAACGCGGTAATCTCAGGAACTACTGGTCCAAATTGAAAAAATATTTTTGTGTTGGGTAGCCTATTTATTGATGAAGGCTATACGCTATATAACATCACGCTACCATCAAAAGGAGCGGCAAGGAAAGATGGTGGAAAACTTGCAGGCAATTCGATTCGACGGAAAGGGTCAGGGGAGCAAAACTTTGACGCGGACGAAGTCGCGGGCAGAAGCTAGTGTATTATCCATGGTCGAATTAAATTAATTGACAAAACCTACGTGTTGATGCACCTATTTGTTAAAATTAATAGAATATTTGTTAAACCACAATATTTCACATTGCCATTATCCTGGCCAGAACCACCAAGATAGCAAAAAAAAAACAACTAAAAACTCGCTTTTGTAGCTAGCCGGACTAAAAAATAGAAAATAAATAATACTTTATTTTCTAATTTTTTAGTTTAAAAACACGCTCTATTTTAAAAAAGCGTGGGGTGCTTGTTGAGGTGTTTTTACATTTATATCAGGCACCCCACGCTTTCTTCCATTATTTTCTACTTTTTAGTTTGGTTTTCTATGGAAGCGTGTTTTTTAGTTTTTTAAATTAGAAATATTGTGTGTAAACAAACAGTCCATTAGTTTTAACAAAATTGGAAATGTTGGCTAAAAATCTTCCCGTTCTCAGAGAGTTATATCGCTGTAGTCGAGATACAGATTTATCACCTAGTTCGGCTACAGATGCACCCATGTTATACAGGGTGATTGGAAGATGGGTGCAAAGCTTTAAGGCGAAGATAGTACAGACAATTTAGAACCATTTAAGCCATGGTTGTCTTAGACGAAGTCTTACCAAATATTTTTAACCAAATTTTTAAGTTTTTTTTTCAGAAATTCTCAAAATTTAATGTAAACTGCATAATTATGGCCAAATTGAATGATAAATGAATTCATTTTATATTTATTTAATTAAAATAATGTGTAAGCAATCAAGCAAAACATGTTTTAGGCTTCTGTGTCATTGGACATTTTTTTTACAGACATTTAAAGCTCAGAAAAAATAAAAAAATTGTACAATACGTCTTTTAAACCTTATTAAAAAAAAACGGAGGGTGCTTTTTTTGTTCAAACCTTTTTGAAGACATGCTTGATAATCGCTCTTTCTTTTGCGGTATCATTTATGCGGATATCTTACAAATTATTGAAATTAGGGCCTACAAACCAATTTGAGGGAGAATTTTTTTATTTTAGGCAGACTAATTAAAACAACATTTGAATTAAAATTATTTATTTTTCATGTTCAAAATGACGGCCGTGATTCCTAATACAAGCACGGCCCCGTCTTCTAACTTCTGTAGTCGTTATTTTCAACATCATCTCCTGCTTCATTGTCTCAAACGCTGAATTTATTCTTTGTATCAATTCTTCTCTAGTGTTTATTTCTATGTTGTTATACACCAGTTCCTTGGCCCGGCCTCACACGAAAAAGTCCAACGGGGTCAGATCTGGGGAGCGAGCCGGCCAAGGGATGGGTCCATCCCTGCCGATCCAGCTATCAGGAAAGCAATTGTTGAGGTGTTCCCTTACATTTAAAGTCCAATGCGCTGGACAGCCGTCTTGCTGAAAGATGACTGTTCGGTCTCTTTCGAAGATCGGGACACCTGATTCCTCTACCAGCAGTGGTAAATCAATTTGCAGAAATTGCAAATAATTTTCGCCATTCAATGGATCAGGCAAAAAGTGGGGCCCAATCAATGTTCTGCCAATTATTCCAGCCCATACATTCACAGAGAATTTCATCTGAAATGACACCTGCTTCTTAAAATGTGGATTGTTGTCTGCGTCGGCCCATTCATGGATGTTGTGAAAGTTTGTAATACCTTCCCTTGAAAATTTACTTTCATCCGTCCACAGAGACAGACAGAGACATCGAAGATGCGTGGTTTCTGAAATCAATCTTGATTTCAGAAACCACGCATCTTCGATGTCTCTGTTGAGGAGGAAACGGCAGAACTGAATTCTTCTTTGAGGATCTTGCTCTACTAGACCTTGCACACTCCTGCCATGGAACGGATACTTATCATTTTGGTGCATTGTATGCCACACCTTCCATTGAGAAATGTTTAAATTTCGAGCTACTGCTCTAGTACTGGTAGTAGGATCCGCTTGAAATGCTGCTAAAATGTCTTCGTCGACGGCAGTTTCGTGTCTGCCCGGGTTGACTCCAGGTTCCACGCGGTGAAACCCATCTTGGGCAAGACGACGAAACGTGTTGTAAAACACTCGGACATTCGGTATCCTGCGATTCGGATAGCGCTCTTGATACATCCGTCGCGCCAAAGATCCATTGCCGTCTGCTCTACCGTACATAAATACGATATCCGCATATTCTTGATTGGAAAAAGTAGCCATAGTCACTTAACAATTAAGAAAAACGGCGTAGGAGCGCACTAAATGTCAACTCAACACAATTAAGTCAAAAATCAACACGTGCAGGAGCGCGAGGCTACGACTGGACACGGTGAAACAAAAAAGTTCAAAACTAACGCAAACAACACGTGCAGGAACGCAAAGGGCTACAACTGAACACGGTAAATTGTGAATCAACACGACAACGTCCACTCACAAGGGCAGTAGTTTGACTAATAAGTAAAAGATGTAACGGCTTCATCACAGACCGACTGACCCTGACTAAAGAAAAACGACTTTGTTGCCTCAGTAACTAAGACCATTTTGCTGTAAAAACCAACTCTTATCGCTTTTTGCTATTCATTGAGCATTCTACCTGGAAATGCCATCGCACCGCGCTCGGTGGCCATTGTTTAGAGAATCCCCTCAATGGGTTCCCCTCAATTGGTTCCTGCATGTGCCAAAAATTCTTAGAATTGAACAATGTTATCATTTCGAGCACATAAAGTATTCTTTTAAGCAAAAATTTTGTGTTTTGTTAGACTGCCTAAAATTTAAAATTTCTCCCTCGAATTGGTTTGTAGGTCCTAATTTCAATAATTTGTAAGATATCCGCATAAATGATACCTCAAAAGAAGGAGCGATTATCAAGCATGTCTTCAAAAAGGTTTGAACAAAAAAAGCACCCTCCGTTTTTTTTTTTTTAATAAGGTTTAAAAGACGTATTGTACAATTTTTTTATTTTTTCTGAGCTTTAAATATCTGTAAAAAAATGTCTAATGACACAGAAGCCTAAAACATGTTTTGCTTGGTTGCTTACACATTACTTTAATTAAATAAATAAAAAAATAATTAATTTATCATTCAATTTGGCCATAATTATGCAGTTTACATTAAATTTTGGGAATTTCCGAAAAAAAAACTTAAAAATTTGGTAAGACTTCGTCAAAGACAACCATGGCTTAAATGGTTCTAAATTGTCTATACTATCTTCACCTTAAAGCTTTGCACCCATCATCCAATCATCCTGTATACTAATATTATAAAGCTGAAGAGTTTGTTTGTATGTTTGATTGAACGCGCTAATCTCAAGAAATCCGGGTCCGAATTGAAAAATTCTTTTTGTGTTGGGTACCCTATTTATCGAGAAAGGCTTTACGCTATATAACATCACGCTACAACCAAGAGGAGCGGACCAGTAATGAAAAATGTTCCAAAAAGGGGGAAAATCGCACGAGTAGGCGATTCGACGCGACGGGAAGGGTCGGGGGAACAAGAAATTTAACGCGGAGGAAGTCGCGGGCAGAAGCTAGTGTTATAGACACGCTTTTATTAGCTTGGTATGTATCTATCTGTGTAACGGAATCTTTGGACGTGATTTTCGCCCACTTCAGAGGGTCGTATTAATTTGAAACATCGCACACTTATCAACAACCGATGACAATACAATAATTTTATACATTTGTGTCATTATCCTGACTAGGATCACCAAGACAGCAAAAAAAAACCGCTTTTGTAGCTAGCCGAACTTAAAAATAGTTTAAAATAAAAGTTTAAAAAAAGGCTCACAAGGCAGATGTGAGTGGAAACACCGGAAGGGGACGCCCTAGGAGGACATATAGTGACCTTATTGGTGATGTTCTTCAGAAAGGTCAGGTGCGTAGTACTCGCAACCGGCGTGTGTGTATGACCAATTGTATGAACCTTAAAGAGGCAAAAGGAGTGTGTAGAGATCGTATCAGGTGGCGTTCCGTGGTTTCTGCCTACCCCCATGGGAAAAAGGCGTGATTGTTGTATGTGTGTATGTTTAAAAAAAAACTAAAAAAACACGCTTTCATAAAAAACTAAACTAAAAAGTAGAAAGTAGTGGAAAAAAGCGTGGGGTGATTTTTGAGGTATTTTTTTATTGATATCAAGTTTTTTTTTAACTATAATTTATTTTATATTTTTTAGGGTGTTTCGAGTTTTGAGACGTATGTCAGCGTAGTTTTTGAAGACAGTTTTTTTGCTTTCCTGGTTACCCTGGCAAGGATAATGGCACAAATTTATGAAATTGAAGTATTGTCATCGGTCCTCGATACGTCTTCAAAGTTTAAATGAAATCTGACCGTTTGAAGTGGGTCAAAATCGAGTCCCAAATAGTCGGTTACAAACATACAGGTGAAGCTAATTATTTTTTTTATTTTTTTATTCATTTATTTCAGACATAGTCCATAATTATAAGTTATAAAACCATTGAAATGACAAAAATCCAATTCAATAAAACACATAACATTAAAATAATTAACAATAAATAAAATTACATTTACACATAAAAATTACAATATAGCGGATGGTCGTATAGTCTCTGGTCGCAGAGGCAAAGGTATTCCGCCTCAGCGGTATTCGCCAGGCTAAGTATCGCGTTTCCGAACGCGCCCATAGACACTAGAGTTTGTCTGTGGTCGCTCTAACTAATGGTGGCCACGGTCACTTCAAGGATAAGGCTTACTGATCAGTGATTGGTCAGTTTGAATCATGTTAGAATATTGTAAGAACCAATCAGGAAAAACATGTATCATAAGGAGAGAGTAGTTTAAGAAAGCAAATGGCGCGCTTGTACGATCTTTTCAATAAAAGTTTTATCGTGTAACAAAGCTCTTTAACTGAACCTGACCCACCCCGACTACAACAATTAAATTAATTGAAATTAGAAATATAAATTAAAATAAAATAAGACACATTAAAAAAATCAATTATAAAATTAGACATACACAATTTTACAAACGCATGTCAAATAAAACGAGGAGAAGCGCTAAGATGAAGGTGCATCCACCTCTGTATCAGGGACAGGTTCCACCGCTCGGACAACACCCTCAGGAGACTGTTTGAGCTGCTTCGCAGGCGATTTAGAAGTGAAGCGCTCCTCTTCCTTATGATGGCGAAAAAATCATCGGTCCGGGCCTCCGCAAACATGGTCGAAGCACTACAGAACCGCGGAAGCCCCAACAGTATCCTGAAGGCGTTGTTGTACTGCACGCGCAGTGCGCTGTACGCCCGCTGCGTAAAGTTGGTCCACAGGCTGCACGTGTAAAATGACTGGCAATATGCCTTAAATAAGGTCACCTTCACAGATGCTGTACATCGCGCAAACCTGCGAGCCAACATATTACACCGGACAGACAGCACCCTGCGCTCCCTCTCGATGTCCAGGTTGTCACACAAGTCGTCAGAGACCCAGTGGCCCAAGTACTTGAAATGTTGCACCCTTTTTAAAGAAATGCCGCAAAGAGTGACAGGAGGTACGGATGAGTAACATTTGGTACCGGCTTTGAAAATTATAAATTCACTCTTTTTGGCATTGTACCTGGGCCCATGGGCCTCCGTGAATAATAAAAGAGTGTTAAAAACGTGTGGAATGCTTTTTGAGGTTTTTGTATTGATATCAAGCACTCCACGCTTTTTAGGGTTCCGTTGCCAAATGGAAAAAACGGAACCCTTATAGATTCGTCATGTCTGTCTGTCTGTCCGTCCGTATGTCACAGCCACTTTTCTCCGAAACTATAAGAGCTATGCTGTTGAAACTTGGTAAGTAGATGTATTCTGTGAACCTCATTAAGATTTTCACACTAAAATAGAAAAAAAAAAACATAAATTTTGGGGTTTCCCATACTTAGAACTGAAATTCAAAAAAAAAAAATTCATCGAACCCATTCGTGTGGGGTATCAATGAATACGTCTTCAAAAATTGTATTGAGGTTTCTAATATATTTTTTTTATAAACTGAATAGTTTGCGCGAGAGACATTTCCAAAGGGGGAAACTGTGTGACCTCCCGCCCCGTAACTTCTAAAATAAGAGAATGATAAAACTAAAAAAAGTATATGATGTACATAACCATGTAAACTTCTACCGAAAATTGGTTTGAACGAGATCTAGTAAGCAGTTTTTTTTTAATACGTCAATAATCGTAAACCGCAATTTACCATTATACCTATATACATACCAAATATATCATCGATTCATTCATTCATGCCTTTCATTCAATCAACTCAAATATAAAATAAAATAAAAAAACATTTAATTTCATAAACATAAACCTTATGCATAAACCGAGAATACATACAGGTTTGTACGGAACCCTCGGTGCGCGAGTCCGACTCGCACTTGGCCGGTTTTTCCATTATCTTTTACTTTTCAGTTTGGTTTTTTATGAAATAGTATTTTTTTGTTCTTTAAACTATTATTTTTTTCGGTATTGCCTACAATTCTTTTCACGCAAAATTATTATTATTCTTTTACTTAATAAGGTAAATAAAATGTTTTTGCTCGTAGACGGGAAACCTATTGAATAGTGCTTACATCCAATATAATTAAGGACAAATTCCAATATTAAGTAATATTGATAATGTAAATAAAATATAAAAGTGATATTTATAAACAGTAGGTAAACCAAAAACAAAACCTCGGTAAAATAAAAAATAAAACGCACGTGACCCTTTAAGTTTAATAAGATGTTAAGTATGTAATATTTTTTTCGTCGCGTCGAAACAGCTGAACTGATTTTGATTAAACATGTCTAAGAACCACCGCTACAAAGTCTACTTTTAAATAAAAGAAACCGCACCCAAATCGGTTTACCCGTTTAAGAACTACGGTTTCAAACACAGACACACATAGCGGTCAAACTTATAACATTTCTCTTTTTGCGTCGGGGGTTAAAAATGATTTTTTTATTGATGAATAGGACAGCTCACGACGTAATTATGTAACTTGCTATCAGTAGGAATTGGTTTTATATTGATAGTTAAACAACATTCATTGCGTTATTTACGTTGCTGAGCCGACAATTTATTTGAACAAATGACGCAATGGTTTAGAAATAATCTTCAATCACATTCAGATTCTGATAGATAGTGCGTTTCGCAATTAGGGCACTGGATTCGCCTGCTGGAACATAATTTTGACCCCCTTTAAAACGTCGGATTAACTCGAAATTTGGCATACTTCTCAAGGACCGATGACAATACAATTTTTTTTTTTTACATTTATTTCGTGTCATTATCCTTGCCAGGATAACAAAAAAAAACTGTCTTCGAAAACTACGCTGACATACGTCACAAAATTCGAAACACCCTAAAAAAATAGAAAATAAATTATACTTTAAAAAATCTATAAAACACGCTTCCATAGAAAACCAAACTAAAAAGTAGAAAATAATGGAAAAAAGCTTGGGGTGCTTGATATCATTTAAAAAATACCTCAAAAAGCAACCCACGCTTTTTCTATTATTTTTTATGTAGAGACATACTTGTATTAAAATGACTATTAATTAATTCACTGTGAAAATAATATATAGAACATTCAGAGTGTGTGCTGCAGAGAAATGAACACATATGAACAAACATTGGTGTGAAATTATAATTTAATATTCCTACTTACTTAATTATTTAATTCATACTTAATATAGACTAGCTGTATGATCTGGCTTCGAATAATATTTTTAATTATAATCAGTCTATATTGTTCCCACTGCTGGGACACAGGCCTCCTCTCGGTGAGAGGGAGAGGGCCGTAATCTACCACGCGGACTCAGTGCGGGTTGGTAGATGTCACATGTCTTCGAATTTTTGGTTCTATTACACGCCGGTTTCCTTCACCGTTTTGAGAGCAGTGGTTATGAAATAATTTACACAAAGTAAAGAGCTTGTCTAGGTTCGAATCTACGACCTTAGAACTCGTAAGTCGCGGCCGTGACCACTGGGCCACGACTGCGCAGGAGCAACGGCTTAACGTGCTTTCTGAAGCACGGGTGTGTCACACCGTCAACTTTCAAACTCCGGGCTGTTACAAGGAAATTCCTAATGGAAAAACCCAAAAACACTTTTCTCTACGTGGGAATCGCAGTCGTGCTTGCGACTACGAGACTAACGAGGCAGTTTATAATTAACTGGCTTTTGCCCGCGGCTTCGCTTGCGTTAAATTCGGGGTAACACGGTTCCCCTTCCCTGATTTAGAACACAGAAGAGAACTCGGAACAGAATGTTATTTTAATACGCTACTGTAGACGATATTACGTCTTTCCTTTTGGGGAGAGAATTTAAAGATTCTGGGCATTGTACACACGCGAACATGCTACATACAATTGTCCATGGGAAAAGCACGTCTTTTCTAAGTTCACCCAAGCCACCTAAAAAAGAAAAAAAAAGTAGCCTAAGATGTCACTCTCCATCCCTTCAACTATCTCCACTTAATAAAAAAAACACGTCAATTCGTCGCTTCGTTTTGCCGTGAAAGACGGACAAACAGACACACATACTTTCCCATTTATAATATTAGTATGGATGTTATATAAATAATGCTTCGCCAATATGAACAGTGTGGACTTAGGTTCAAATGGAAATTTTTGAAGGTTTACCCAGCTGTTCACTGTAAAAGTGAAAACTTTATTGGAACAAATAACATTATCTATATTCGAAACATCAGCCTGTATATCTGGCTATGTCCTGCACACGTAGCATGGCCACCATAGAAACGAGTTTTGTCTGAAGAATAGACAAAATGGCAGAATGTAGAAAGATTTCTACCGTGAGGAAATATTTCTATTCTTCAGTCGACAAAATTCTACAATGTCGAGCATGGCAACAAATTTTTCTCGAGTTAGAGTTTCAGTGGGGGGAACATTTTTTTTACAGGATTAATAATAATCATCAATACAATACTCTAAGATCGTTTAATCCCACTGTATGACTATTCAATGAAAAAGTCTTAGCGGATCCACCTTAATTACATTAGTTACCACTCTCTTGCTATGGAAAGAATAACTGTCTTTGTCTTCTTAGAAACCCGAGTCTACGAGTCGCCCCGTGCTCGGGCCGAAGAGATGTCGAATTGAATAGAAAGAACTTTGTCTATTCTTGGTAGAATAGAGATAGAATTGGTCATGCTACGCCTACTGTTGTATTACAAACGATTTAATTTAATGTTCTGTGTCTCGTAATGGTAATTACTTTCCCAATTTGAACTTTACAAAAGTTATAAAATGAAACGTTGTACAGTTTCTAGACACTTGTTGCCTGCACGATGTTAAATGGTTAAGTGAGCAGCGGCCTCAGAGTCTGGTGCTCTCATCGACTCGCACGAACGTCAGGCTAGACTCTGCCGAAGCGCGCCAACTTCACACTTGAGATTCATTGTCAATTGAAATACTGTACTCATGACTCTTCCGATATAGAATAATTCATTGCTTCATAAATTTTTGAGCAATCTGTTCGCTCAACAAGGTTAAGAATGTTTTTGAACAGTCAAAATTAATTACCGCTTGAAGTAAAATTAAATTTTTGATTAAATTTTTATTGCAAGCAAGCAAACCCACGAACAGAAATGCATATTAAAAACTACTTTTACAAAAAAAAAACAAATAATTACTTATAATTTAATATTAACTTCCGCAAAAATATGGAACATAATGTACATTTTGAAACACAAAACGCTACACAGTAATTTAAATAATAAAATATGTTTCAAAGTAGTTTAGTCTGCTTTTTATCAGCAAATATTTGTTTCTAAAATAATTTTTATTTTAACACGTGTTTCAGAATAATTCAATGCTAATTTATGATTTTGGTCCGTTGAATTTACAAATTGAGAATATTATATTCTTTTAGTTTGACTATAGTCTGTGCCAGATGTGAAAAAAATAAAAGTCGTTGACACTTACCTATCAATGCATTCAAATTACCGTTTTGACCGTGCCGCTGAATACATTGGAAGGCGGGTGTCAACGACTTTTATTTTTTTTCTTATCTCGCACAGACTAGAAGTTGCACCAACGTTACTTTTTTTCAGCTTGCCTAACCTTTTCCCTTAGGGTCGGCTTCCAGTCTAACCGGATGTAGCTGAACACAAGTATTTTACATGGAGGGACTTCCGAACTACTGTCCAGTGTGGTGCTGCACGTAAAGAATAGCGTCTAACCATTTCTTCCCATGGGAGTCGTAACACGCGATGAGGGACGGGACGGGACTTATGGGACTTACTAGAGAATGGGCAGTAGCGTTCTCTATGCATTATATTGCGATCGCTGACCCGGCTGCCAAGCGTGGCTGTTATGGCAAACCTCCGAAATTGGTGGAGGCTTATCTCCTTTAATGGACGTCTTTCTGCTAAAATTCTGAATGATGATGAAGATTGCGTATTGACCTTCACTACCAATTTAGGTTTTGGGTAACAAGATACACCTTGATAAGACTGGTTGTCAGAGTTTTAGGGTACTGACAACCCGTAACGACAGCAACAAATTCAGACGTACATAGAAGCAAAGTTCTTCAGGATTATCTGCGCCGATTCTACTGGGGACATGTCCCCACGGTTAGGCGGCCCCTAAACGATCAATTAAATTGTGCAATATTACGAATTGTGCAATATTATTGACCGTACAGGGTTAATATTGAAGATTGCGCAATGATTGAATGAAAGTTTGAGCATGTTTAATTTTTATTGCACCATATTTTTCCATTGCATCGTGTAGGGTCAGTATTGCGCAATATTTTTAGTATGTGTTTTGTCTTGAACGACGAGTACACGGGAATTTCAGGCGGGAAATCAGACGCGTCGCTTGGGTTTTTGTTATATTTTTCCAAAAACTGAATTGTGATGAATTTTACGGCAGGAAGTGGTGTAGTTTTGTGTTGTAAACTGTAATACTATTCTCCGACTGAACACGAAAACATTGTGCAGTTCGTATTATTGTGCAATATAATTGATCGTTTGGATTAAAGCGCCTCTCAATCTTATTGTACAATATAATGTATTGTACAATGTTATTGTAGGTCTAGGGGCCGCCTGAGTTCGGCTGACGGCGGAATCATTCTCGCGCTCACTCACTCTCGTATTCTCGCGCTCACTCGCTCTCGTAGGCCGGCCCGCACCCCGCACCGCAGCGCGACTGCGGCGCCGCCAAGCGGCTGTTTTCTTCAATCCGGCCATAAGAACTGTGTTTTAGGCTTGGGTATAGTAGTTCGCGACTGAGATCGCTCAGTTTAGTTCACCGCTCCCTAACGAACTATTCAAGTCAGTCAATTTTCATAGCGTTAGCGCCAGCGGGCCAACTAGACTTGTTGCTACATAGTTCGCTCTTAGGAGACGTGTCAAAATATTCTGGTTTACATGGAAATGCTAATTCTCTGAACAAATGTAGGTACGACTGGTTATTTTGTCTGAACATCAATTAGTATGGTATCAAAATGATCACTGGCTGTATTTTTCCTCTACTCTGTTGTTTCAAAATAAAAAGTCATTTATTCAAATTAGGCTGAGAGTCAGCACTTTTTGAACGTCAAAATTACATAAGACAGTCCCCCAAAACGCCCACCCTTCACCACTTCCTAGTGCTTTAGCTGGGAAGAATGGGTTTATTGAGGTTGGCAATGAGTAAATAGCTGTTATTTTGACATTACAAATAGATACTTCAATTTTATTTATTTCTAGTATAGATTGTATCGTCACTTAGTGCTGTTGCATCTCTTTAGATTTCAGATTTGTATCTGAACCACAAACCATTTGTTCAAAACGCATTTTTCTCTCTTTTTTCCTTCTTATCTTTCTTTCTTTTCTTCCTTCCAAATAAAACAATTCCAGGCGCTTCTAATTATAAGGGGTAGGTCAATTATAAGGGGAAGAACGGGCAAGTTTTACCTCACGGGAGGTGAATGTTCCTGGGGTTTGACTAAGAAGCCTATTCGTCCGATAAATTAGAAATTATTATACCAATACCATTATTCCTCACGGGTTAAACCACAAAATCACAAAATCCTTGAATATTATGTACGCACGGCCACAAATCTTTATATATCCAGTATAACCTGACCGCTCACTGTACGAAAATGCTATGCAATGTGAGGTCAGTTAAACCTGGATAAGATATGTAGCCGTGTGTACTTTTGAAGCGAATTTACGTCATTTTCGTTGCATTTCGAATGACGCATATAATGCGTGGCATGGAGGTATTTTACTCTTTACACTGCAATTAAGGATAATAGGTATGTACAGACGCCAGCACATAACGCTACTACAATCTGTCAAATTACTTAAATTGATTGGGAAAATTTGACAGTTTCGGGTATATTGATGTGCTGGCATCTGTACATAATACATAATATTTAGGTATATTAGGGTATATTAATCTCTTATGGCTAAGTAATAACAGCGACACGGGTCGATGGACCAGGTTTTCCTACGTTTTTCTAAATGGTAATTATCTTTGGTATATTGCTCTATAAATAATGTGACGTTAACTATTCGCACGTGGCTTTAACATAATATGTAAATTAATGTTTTTAAATCGTTAGCGCCGTATGATAATGACATAATAGGGACTAATAAACATTTGCACCACAAAAAAAAACCGGCCAAGTGCGAGTCGGACTCGCGCACCGAGGGTTCCGTACAAACCTGTAGGTATTCTCGGTTTAAAAATATATATATTTTTTTAATTTTTATATTTCAGTTGATTGAATGTAAGGTAAATTGCGGTTTACGATTTATGACGTTTTAAAAAAAAACTACTCACTTGATCTCGTTCAAACCAATTTTCGGTGGTAGTTTACATGGTAATGTACATCATATATTTTTTTTAGTTTTATCATTCTCTTATTTTAAAAGTTACGGGGGGGGGACACACATTTTACCACTTTGAAGTGTCTCTCGCGCAAACTATTCAGTTTAGAAAAAAATTATATTAGAAACCTCATTACCATTTTTGAAGACCTATTCATAGATACCCCACACGAATGGGTTTGATGAAAAAAAATATTTTTGAGTTTCAGTTCTATGTATGGGGGACCCCAAAATTTATTGTTTTTTTTTCTATTTTAATGTGAAAATCTTAATGCGGTTCACAGAATACATCTACTTACCAAGTTTCAACAGCATAGCTCTTATAGTTTCGGAATAAAATGGCTGTGACATACGGACGGACAGACAGACAGACAGACATGACGAATCTATAAGGGTTCCGTTTTTTGCCATTTGGCAACGGAACCCTAAAAAAATGTCTCCAGTTAGGGAAATGAATTGGTTATTATTATCCTAACAGCGTAGCATATTTATCAATAACTAGCTTCTGCCCGCAACTTCGTCCGCGTTAAATTTCTTGTTTCCCCGACCCTTCCCGTCGCGTCTAATCGCCTACCCGTAAGATTTGCCCCGTTTTTGCAACATATTTCATTACCGCTACGCTCCCTTAGTTGTAGCGTGATGTTAATAGCCTATAGCCTTCCTCGATAAATAGGCTACTCAACACAAAAATAATTTTTCAATTCGGACCAGTAGTTCCTAAGATTAGCGCGTTCAATCAAACAAACAAACAAACTCTTCAGCTTTATAATATTAAGTATACATTAATATATATTAATATTAAAATATTAATAGTATAGATTTTAAAGGATATGACTAAATCCATTGCTTCTGTGTTCGAAAATATTTGTTCTGCTTAACAACGCAAATAACGCAATGAACGTTGTTGAACTGTCAATGAGCGCTTTTTTTTTTTTTTTTTTTTCAGGGTGGGAAGTCATCAATTTACTTCTCCCGCTCTGGGCGGAGCGGGAGGGCGTGTCAGACTTTTACTGACTAAAACCCACCCGTGTTCCTTCAGTTGCCCATGTGCCAGGGTCACGGTATCTCTTTCGAACAGTCACGCGACCCCGGCAGCCATCGGTCCTAGAAGACCCCTTCAGCGCTGCTGACATCTCTTTGAGGCGCGCGTGGAACACTACGCGCCGTCGACCCGAGCTTGGTCCTTACCGGGCCGCGAGCTACCCATTGCTCGCCACCCGCAAGCTTGCGCCTACGGTGGCCGGGAGTCCGCTATGGACTCCCGACGCCCGGGGCGTCTCCTCCTGCGGCGGCTAGGGACGTGAGGGCGCAGAGACTGCCACTCCCTCACGCGCCCCGCCTCCTCCTTCGCGAGCATTACTGCTTCGCAGAAGGAGGTGACGGCTTCCCATTCCCTCCCGCTCCGTACCATGGCTCGCACCAGGGCCGGACGCGAGAGGTCGCCGCCGTCAATGAGCCCTACTGTCAGTGTTTACGCAATTACCGCGAAGATTGACACTACGTCATTTCATACAACCGTCAAAGAATTAGAGTTACGTAAGACATTACTTAAACTCACGGCTTCTTTCTTCCCATGGTGGTCGGCAGACACTACAGCAACTGCTACGATCCTTTTTTTTTGTCGGTGGGAAGTCATCAAATGACGTCTCCCGCTCTGGGCGGAGCGGGAGGGCGTGTCAGACTTTTACTGATTAAAACCCACCCGTGTTTCTTTCAGTTGCCCATATGCCAGAGCCGCGGTATCTCTTTCGAGCAAATCTCGCGACCCAGGCCGGACCTGCTACGATCCTTACATATGCCTCATTTACGTTCATACATCAGGGCCCTAGTGTGGGTTTCATTTTACAGGGATCAAACGCGTCGATTGCGTTCAGCGCTCCGATTGGCGTTGGTTTGGGGAAGGACCAACTTTAAAAGTTAAAAGCAACAGGGCCCTAGCATATCTCCGATCCAGCCCGTCCCTTGCTGCCTTCTACTAGCAATGCCCAACGCCGAGGTCCCGTACCCCACAGGGGGTGCCCTTAGCGAGTATTCACTTTAATTCTAAGTTTTTAAGCCCTGGCTGGAGGCCTTAATTTATTAAGGTAGCCACAGGCAAGTACGGTTAAACAGCCGACAACTTCATAGGCTGACCTGCAAGATGTGATTCCCAAAAATAAAAGGCCACAGCATAGTCATTTGATACGCGTTCGTAGTGCCCATACCGAATCGGAGTTTCTGCCTACCCCCTGGGAAATCAGCGTGAGTTTATGTGTGTTAATTGATTATTTTGGTTTCAAAAAGATTCAGATGTTTTGTAGTAGGTAGATCATCCTACTATCCTACTTCTACTAATATTTATAAATGCGACGCAAAAACTACAGAACGGATTTGGATGAACTTTGGAACACAGTTATTTTATAACCTGGATTAATACATAGGCTACTTTTTATTCCGGTAGTACGTTCCCGCGGGATATTTTCCGACCTCCACGCGGGCGAAGCCGCTGGCAAAAGCTAGTACATTTATAAACAAGATGACTGGTCTAAATGAAGCTGTTTATAATTGAACAGCGATAAGTAATTTATCATTTGAAAGTCTCGAGTTCTCGACGTGTGCGCCTCAAGTTTTAAGAAAAACATTATTTTATTTATTTTAGAGATAACATTATGAACTATGGAGCCAGGGGCAGCGCAGACAGTTAAATACACGAGCAATTTTTAATTAATAATGAATTAAATCTTATATGAAGTAGGGTTTAAAATAGCGTGCACGCTATTTTGAACTTTATAGCTATGTTAATGCTTATACCGTCAGCTGTCAGTTAAAGTCCCGTCAAAATTGGTCCAGCCTTTTTGGAGATTAGCAGACACATAGAGAAACAAAAAAAAAATGTTTTTGGGTTCCATATCTCTAAAGGAAAAAACGTAAACCTTATAGGATCACTTTGTTGTGTTTTATTAAAAGTATCGTGTATACGTTTACGTTCACAAGTAACATGCTATTATTTTGACATTACAAACAGACACTTAAATTTTTCCATTTTTAAGTATATGGGATGGCGTATGGTTTTGCTGAATAGCCATGTTGATAAGGCCTATCCTATCCATTCCTATCTAGGAATTATGTCGATTTTTATTAAATCAGTAGAATTCGATGATTTTGTTGATTCCGACAGTTCAACAACATCCATTGCGTTTTTTATGTTGTCGAGCGTAAAAATATTTCGAACATACAAAGCAATGTATTAGACATATCCTTCAAAATGTTTCAGATTATGACTGGCAGTGTATTACGCAATTAGTAAGACGAATTCTATTTTCATTTATAGATAGATAGATAAATAATATGTCAAAAATGCCTAAACCGATATGGGTACGGTTTTTCCTTTTCGATAACAAATCTTGTCTTGATCTTTTAACTTTTCTTTATCTTCGTGTTTTTGATAGATAGCATTATTATAAGATCTTTGTTATTGTAAAAACATGTTTTTACAAAAACAAAGATTTTGTGATAATGTTTACGTAACAGCTTGCGCAAACGGCCACGACTAACGAACGAGTTGCAGGACCTACCCAAACAGGCGCTTTGCTTTGGGTAAATAATTTCATCGCCACTGCTCTCAAAACGGTGAACGAAAAATCTTGAGGAAACCGGCATGTCCTAGAACCAAATATTCGAAGATATGTAACATCTACCAACTTGCACTGGGCTAACTCCCTCTCACAGAGAGGAGACCTGTATCCCAGCAGTGGGAACGTTATTGGCTGGTTATGATTGTATTGGGGCAAATGTCACACCCACCTGCCTGATTGCGTAATCCTTCTATCCTACTAATATTATAAATGCGAAAGTTTGTGAGTATGGATGTATGGATGTTTGTTCCTCTTTCAGGCAAAAACTATAAAACGGATTTGGATGAAATTTGGAACACAGTTAGTTTATAACCTGGATTAACACCTAGGATACTTTTTATCCCGGTAGTACGTTCCCGCGGGATATTTTCCAACCTCCACGCGGGCGAAGCCGCTGGCAAAAGCTAGTACATTATAATTCACAATCTGAGGTTTTTGACAGGAATGCGTAATCCATTAATTCATATGTTCGGAAAATTCATCTGCTTAGCAGCGTGAATGAAGCAATGAACGTAGATGAATTGTCAAAATGCAAGGCATTGTGATCGATAGCCATTTCATGTGTACACGCATTAACCCGCTGGTTTGAATAGGCATTTTATTTCTTTGTCCATGAATATAATATTTAGGTTGTCAATTCAGAAGTGTTGCTGTTAGTGAGTTTACAATTATTATTTACTAAAAGAGAATGCGATAAGGTAACCCGCGAGACTAAAATTTTCTTCCGTTTTTTTTTGTAATTTTTCGAAGACTGTTTTTGCTTAAAATACAACGTGTAACAGGGTAGACGTAAGTCCTGAAATTAGTTTCCTTCTGATTGACTACTGAATCGATTTCAGTCATTTTTAATAAACCTAGTTTTTTTTTTTTAATTTTAAAAATTATTTTGTCAAACCTACCGCCGATTGAGCCAAAGAAAATTCATTCTTATTTCAAACCAATCAAACTTAATTTTAAATGAGTCATGCTAGAGTCAAGGTGATTTTCTTAATAATATAATAAACAGCTTAAGAATGTTAATACTTAAAATCATCAATACAAATTTCTCGGTTGGTATAATCCGATAAATAAATATAAAATTTCTATGAATTAGTGGCGTTTCGCCCTAAAAAATATACATAGAGATAACTATTATACGGTGATACGGAACCCTTTGTGCGAATGGCCGATTTTGGGTGGACTTCTTACATAAACACTGACATTATAGAATGACGTCTCTCGTGGCGGGAGATAACGACAAAAAAAAAGTATTTGTGGATTGCTTACTTGACTCCACTGATAAATTAATATTATCAGTAAGTAGGTACCTAAGTAGGTATGTTATTACATGTCTAAAAGATTGTGCACGTTTACTTAATTGGGTATATTTATTTATGTTTCTGTGAGATAAAAGAGACTAGGCATAAAAATCTGGTCTAAAAAAACACAAGTAGAACAATATCTGTTCTAATTTCATGTCAATTATGTAAACATACGTAATAATGCCTGGTGTTAAGTCGGCTTACAACTAATTTACATAATCACAATTTAAATTATGTAAATAAATAAATATATAGAACCCGGAACTAAAAATCTACCTATCAAAAAACCTTCAAAATAGGTACCAATTTGGCTGTCCAATAGTCTTGTTATCTTAAAATAGTAACTATCTACTTAAAAATATGTATTGCAGCTGAAGAAATAATTACCTACATACTAGTTTAATAAAAAAACCTACTTCGTACGTTTCCATATCTCACATTCCACCGAACTGTCAATGAAAATGCCAAACATTCTCGTGTTACAGAAAAAGACGCAAATTACTAGGTATACGCCGTACTTAAGTGAAAGAAAGAGATAAAAGAATCTAATTCGCACATGCTACAAGTCAACACTGATTACATTTCTGCATATTTTTTTATAAAAACTCAACTACACTTTCACTTTTTATCAAACGTAAAAAAAAATATTTATAAAATACTCACAGCGAAAAAGGAGTTTTTAAATCCGAAAACAGACACTGCACAACACAAAAAGTAGCACGAAAATAAAAAAAGAGTAATTCGAAAAAAGTAAACAAACTTTAATTATAACACGGGTAAGTTTAGAAGGTACGTAAGAACGACGAAATGCGGTACAACCAACGGATATTACAATCGGTCGGGTAACGCACTGAGTGACATTCGAGCGCCAAGACGAACATAGAATGACTGGTAGATTATAACTACTATAGCGTACAGCGATGACGACATATCAAAATATAGCTATACCTACTTCATATGATAGTAATTGATAACGTTTTTATCACATGTAGATGTTTTTTGGTTGGCAAAACTTGTTCCGGCATGTTTTTTAGAGTGTGAGGTAACTTTTTGCGCATTTCATAATCACGGCACATTAGTTAGTATCGTGGCCAATAGATGGCGTTACGTGTTGAATGTACTCATTGAGGAAAACTGTGATGACTGTGATTTATTTATAGTTCTATATGACAGGAGGTAAATTAATGATATGTAAGCGTGGTTTTTATTACTTTATTAGTTAGAATATATATATATATATATATATATATATATATATATATAGGAGGAGTGCATGCCGAGCGGTATTTATCGTCAGGATTTGGAGTTCCCATTTTATTGGGATAAACAATATTATTAACAACTACAAACAATATAATGAACAACTACCAAGTTGTATTACAATATTAAATAAATGATAAAAAAGAAACACAATCAAAAGTCATTTATTCAAACTAGGCTGAGAGTCAGCACTTTTGAACGTCAAAGTTACATAAGACAGTCCCCCAAAACGCCCACCCTTCGACACTTCCTAGTGCTTTAGCTGGGAAGAAGAAGTGGCGGAACAAACTCCCCAGCAGCACAGCTGTCTGTTATGTTAGAAGAACTTGAATAAAACGGTTACAAGATAAGGTAGGTAATAACAATACAGTACAACGAACAAACTCTTAAGGTTGCAGTTCGTATAGAGGCCTAAGCCACCCAAATACAAAGTGTATCTTTCGCTATCAGCTAGTCAATACAGCTATGTAAATATACAGCAGCGCTGTACCAGGTAAACCGACAGTGTCGGGAGCAGGAGCTCTGTGATGAGTCTAATCCGAAGATAGACTGACTTGCTCATTTTTTTTTTTTTTTTTTTTTTTTTTTTTTTTGTTATCTCGTAGTTAATCCTGAAAAGATTGTTACTACTTAAACGGATTGGGGCCCGGCGAGTTCTAAAAAGTTACCTTTTTAGGCCTCCAGCCGGGGCTTATTATACTTAAAAACTAAAGCGAAAGCTCTAAGGGTTACCCCGAGGGGGGTACGAACCTCGGCTTAGGCAATCGCTGATAGGGGGGGCAGCAAGGGACTGGCTGGATCTGAGTTAAATTATTTATGGACTAATTTAAAGCTAACGGCGCAGCATCGCGGGCTGGCTCTTGCAAGGGTCGGGAGGGACTGTTAAGTCGGGGTCGCGACGACGGACCTCGGCGGCGAGGTCGGTACGGTTTGTGTCTGTGTGCTGGTCTAGCTGTACTGGTCTCTTTTCGACTCTCCTGGAGGAGAGTAGTGGGATCATCAGGATCGGTAAGAATGTGCCGCGAGCGGCGGACTTTGCTAATACGGCTAATACGGGAGGGGGTGTAAGTAGCTGCCGCCACAACCAGAGGGTTGCGGTGGGCTACGGCCCTATCGAAGTAGCGCTTCGAAGCGCGTTTTATGTATTGATGGATAGTCGGGAGTTTCATATCTAAATGAAGATTGATATTCCGAACAAACCAAGGCGAGCCTGTGGCTTGACGGAGAAAGCGGTTCTGGAGAGTCTGCATCCTATGGATGAATCGGGGCTTGGCATGTGCCTCTGACTTGCTCACTGAATGCAAGCTCTTTTATAGGACAATGTCCCGCCATAATATCTATGACAACTCAGTCCAATGGCGCGCGGAAGTACGCCACGTGTTTACTTGATACAAAACACTAAAGTATGCTAAACTGAATAAGACTTACATTGTAAAATAATCAAACAATATGAGAATAATTGTCGTAAATAACAAATGATGAATTCACTACGTAAATCATTTTAAAATTTAAAGTGACATGTCATTTATTGTTTTGAACAAACCTACCGGTTACAGTTATCAAAATAAGTTTCCAAAAATGAATTAGTGAGTACACCAAGTACTCAATAAATTATGTTTTGATTTATAGGACAATATCTCATAGAAACATCACCTAAATTAATGATAATAAGAAAAAATCATAACTAATTATGCGGACTACCCACAATTTGTATTTGACAGCCATCTCCGACACGGCCAGAACTGACGTTTTACACGACCTCGTGTGATTCTGACAAGAAAATTCTCTTTGTGAGCATCGTTCGGCCTTTCTGACAAACAAAAAGCCTTGACAAAAGGTATGTCGGAAAGAAAAATACTGAATTAGTCCAATAAAATTATTACCAATAGCAGTTGCACCGCAACCATTCAAAATGATCATACTGAAACTGATAAATCCATAGCTCAAATAAAGTAGAGACATAGTCTCCCAGCCAAAATCACACCATGGGATTTGACAAGTAATTTGGAATCGAATAGACAACCCGCATAGGCGTCAACATAGACAACCCGCATAAGCGTCAAGATCAACCACCAAATCCAGGAGTCAACATAGACATCCAAGCGTCAAGATAGACATTCCAAAAAAGAGTCAACATAGACATCTTTTCAATTTAGCTATAGTATGTCAGAATCAGATGAATCATTATAAGTGTCAACATTGACATCACACTAACATTATCTGGACATTCAGGCATTTTCTGTCCACGATCATGAGCACATTTGTAAATTCAGTTGGTACTCAATACAACTGGGAAAATCACCATTTGGATCTAATTTAACTAATTTTCCAACTTGGAACTTTTTCAAAATAACTGTAGTCTAATCGTATCCGGCTTTATCATATCCGGCACCTTTAGCTATAACCAGGGCTATATGCTCGGCTAAAAACCAACTCATAAGACAGAGTTGTATATTCAACACGTTTCTGATCTGCTTTGTTGATTGATACATAATTTCAAAATCATAAGCTTGCAGAAAACCCCATCATTAATTTCTACGTTACTCAGAAATCGTTCGGGACATATGTTCACAAGAAATACGTTTACAAGTAAACCTTTCAGCAAATATTACAGTAATAAGAACATTGCGCCCCAGAGTCATAACAAAATGAAAAGAGGCTAATAATAACCCATAGACTTGTAAATGTGACAAACCATTTTATTTAGTTTAAACCTCTTAGGTTAAAAAGAATCATACTGGTCAGAGGAGATCTGAGACTTTCTCTTAATATGGGACAAGACACTCAGTTCTTGTTGAAGTTTATGTCTAGTATGTACTTCGGTAGTAAATGCTAGTCAATGAGCACGGGAATCAAATTTCGAGACATGGGCCAGTACAGTAGCAACAACAAGATGTTCGAAATTCTTGCTATTCCATTTGGATGTCAGTGAAGTGACCTGTCAACTGGCATATGAAGCTAAAGATTCTCCTTCTTTTTGCTGACTATTATGAAGGTTAATGAGAGTAGCGGCAACAGTTTCCGAAACATCATAACGAGAAAGGAATAGACTCTTGAAGTCAGTCCAGGTCATGCCTGGATAAGACACTTGGGAGAGCCATGCGTTAGCACTGCCCTTTAAGGTTTTAGTGAGGACATTAATAAGATATCCACCTTGAAGAGGTTTCTCCGATAGGCAAACATCAACTGTTGTACTCCAAGATTGTGCATTGGAATCGGGTAGGTCTGGGTCAAAATCAAACAAGCGAATTTCAGCAGATGGAGCGAAACGCGACCCAATCGCCTCAACCAACTGAGCCATATTATGGTTCTGAAGCTCTAACATCACTCACCATGGATCACCAACACCTTGCGATGCCTGGGCTAAACCTAATCCCGCTTCTGAAGTCGGATCGTCAGGATTTAGAGGAGGGGGAGGAGTACCGAGCGGTATTTATCGTCAGGATTTGGAGTTCCCATTTTATTGGGATAAACAATATTATTAACAACTACAAACAATATAATGAACAACTACCAAGTTGTATTACAATATTAAATAAATGATAAAAAAGAAACACAATCAAAAGTCATTTATTCAAACTAGGCTGAGAGTCAGCACTTTTGAACGTCAAAGTTACATAAGACAGTCCCCCAAAACGCCCACCCTTCGACACTTCCTAGTGCTTTAGCTGGGAAGAAGAAGTGGCGGAACAAACTCCCCAGCAGCACAGCTGTCTGTTATGTTAGAAGAACTTGAATAAAACGGTTACAAGATAAGGTAGGTAATAACAATACAGTACAACGAACAAACTCTTAAGGTTGCAGTTCGTATAGAGGCCTAAGCCACCCAAATACAAAGTGTATCTTTCGCTATCAGCTAGTCAATACAGCTATGTAAATATACAGCAGCGCTGTACCAGGTAAACCGACAGTGTCGGGAGCAGGAGCTCTGTGATGAGTCTAATCCGAAGATAGACTGACTTGCTCACTGAATGCAAGCTCTTTTATAGGACAATGTCCCGCCATAATATCTATGACAACTCAGTCCAATGGCGCGCGGAAGTACGCCACGTGTTTACTTGATACAAAACACTAAAGTATGCTAAACTGAATAAGACTTACATTGTAAAATAATCAAACAATATGAGAATAATTGTCGTAAATAACAAATGATGAATTCACTACGTAAATCATTTTAAAATTTAAAGTGACATGTCATTTATTGTTTTGAACAAACCTACCGGTTACAGTTATCAAAATAAGTTTCCAAAAATGAATTAGTGAGTACACCAAGTACTCAATAAATTATGTTTTGATTTATAGGACAATATCTCATAGAAACATCACCTAAATTAATGATAATAAGAAAAAATCATAACTAATTATGCGGACTACCCACAATTTGTATTTGACAGCCATCTCCGACATATATATATATATATATATATATATATATATGTATATATATATATATATATATATATATATGGGGCCAATAGAATCGATAGGATGAATGGAATTGACACGGTTTTCCTTATCGCACATTTGGCGTCTGATACCTAGATCCAAGGGCGGATCCAGGGGGTGGGTCATGGGGGTCATGACCCCCCCCTGGGCTGGGTCCACCGCGGACCACCATTTAAAATTGTTAAACATAGGTAATGGTTTTAAAAGTAAGGATATATTTTTTTGTCACAATACCACGATTTTATGTAAATACCTTCAATGGTGCCGATTCTGTTGTTACAAAATTCTCTAAACTAAACTAAAAATCACAAAAATTTGGTTTATTCCTGTCAAACGACGATTTCCTATTCTGAAATAGACTAAAGTGACACAACTTAACTATATTTTAGTTTCACAGACTAAGATTGCACTGAGTTATTAGTTTAGTGAAAATGACGATTTTGCTATTCTGAGTTTGCCGATTTTCACCAAAAATTTTGACTATAATAATTTATTTTAACTAAGTCTGACTATTTTTAATCGCGATTAAAAAGGTGTGGAATAAAACTAGTGGTCATGAATTAAAATTCAAACCAACACCTCACCTTTTTTTTTTTTTTGGATGGGAAATCATCAAATGACTTCTCCCGCTCTGGGCGGAGCGTGAGGGCGTGTCAGACCTTTACTGACTAAAACCCACCCGTGTCCCATCAGTTGCCCGTGTGCCGGGGTCACGGTATCTCGCTTGAACGATCTCGCGACCCCGGCAGGCATCGGTCCTAGTAGACCCCTCCACTGCTCCTGACATCTCTTTGAGGCGCGCGTGGAACACTACGCGCCGTCGACCCGAGCCTGGTCCTTACCGGGCGGCGAGCTACCCATTGCTCGCTACCCGCAAGCTCGCGCCTACGGTGGCCGGCAGTCCGCTATCGACTCCCGACGCCCGGGGCGTCTCCTCCTGCGGCGGCTAGGGACGTGAGGGCGCAGAGACTGCCACTCCCTCACGCACCCCGCCTCCTCCTTCGCAAGCATTACTGCTTCGCAGAAAGAGGTGACGGCTTCCCATGCCCTCTCGCTCCGTACCATGGCTCGCACCAGGGCCGGACGCGAGAGGTCGCCGCCGCTGATCGCCTCCACGAGGACACGGCGGTGCTCCGCCCAGGCAGTGCACACCTCCACCGTATGCTCCACCGTGTCCTCCAGACGATCCTCACAATGGAAACACCCGGGCGTTTCCTCCCGCTTTATCCTGAACAGGAACCCACCGAAGCACCCATGCCCGGTGGAAGGTTAGGCGGAAGGTGAGGACGCCGTGGCGCCTCTCTATCCACTCCTCAAAGAGGGGACTTACCGCCGCAATTGTGGCGTGCCCTAACACCTCACCTTCACGTGCAAAAACAGCACTGTATTTTTTTTCTTTTCTTTTGCTTATATCTCGAAAATGGCGTGTCCTATGGCAAAAATAATGAATTTTTCGACCCTCTTTATTTAACCTCTATACATAAAAATCTTAACACGTGGGTAATTTTTTTTTCATCCCATCTATTCGAAAAAGACGACTTGGTTCGCCTTTAAGTGCACCCAAAGGTGGTGTTTTCTATAAGAAACTTTTAGCGGGCAGTAATGAGTTTTTAATCCTCTTTATAAGTGCGCCGCAATTATCTTTGCCGCGCACTTTTTGAATTTGGAACATCTTGTGTTCAGCGCCCACGGATATCGATGTCAGCGCCCAAGAAATCGAACGCAAATATTGTTTGAATAAAGACTGGCTGGTGCGACGGCCCATAGTAGCGCCGCGCGCCGGCTGAATACAAAAAAAAAAGAAATAAAATTAAAAACGCGCGAACTATGCCCGCGTTTTCGTCAATTTTCACGGATTGATAGAAATTCATGATTTTGTTTTGAAAAATGAGTTCTTCAAGTGACAGTGAAAGTATAGAATTAACTCCTGATAGTATTAGAACTGACGCAAGAAATGTGATGGATAATCTACTACCTGCAAAATCCCAGGAGAAATATATGAAAGCTTATGGTAATTTTATTGAATGGAGAAATTCAAGAGGCGCCAAGAATTTTTCAGAATCTGTGTTTTTGGCCTACTTCCAGTACTTAGCCAAAACTAAACAACCTTCCACACTTTGGAGTACCTACTCAATGCTAAAATCAACAGTCAGTTCTAATAACGACGTAAAACTGGACTCATATTCGAAATTAATAGCGTATCTGAAGAGGATGTCTGATGGATTTAAACCTAAAAAATCCAAAGTGTTCTCAGTCAAAAACGTGGAGACTTTCCTTAATGAGGCACCCGACAACATCTTTCTTGCCGTAAAAGTAAGTAACTATGTATGTATATATGGTGGATTAGTAAAGTATAACCAGTGTTTTAAAATGCGCATTTTATTGTAACCTGTACTTCGATAGATAGGTACTTGTCTTATTCACATTCGGTTTTGTTACAGGTGGCTTTAATTAAGTTCGGAGTACATGGAGCTTGTCGTGGCAATGAACTTTTAAAAATAACTGTTGATGATGTCGAAAATCACTCGGATAATTTACTGTTAGTAAAGCTGACAGACACAAAAACAAAAACTGACCGATCCTTCGTAATCCGAGGAGAATACAAAACTATTTTACAGAAATACCTGGACCTGCGTCCTGCTGATATAAAGACCAATCGGTTTTACATCCGTTATCAAAATGGCAAGTGCTTCAAACAAGTTATGGGAAAAAATAAAATTTCTTACATGCCACAAGAAATCGCTACTTATTTGAAGTTACCAGATATCAAGCTATATACAGGACATTGTTTTCGTCGCACTTCTGCTACCCTGTTGGCAGATTCTGGAGCGGACTTAACTGTTCTCAAGCGACATGGAGGATGGAAGTCGAGTGCTGTAGCAGAGGGATATATAGAAGATTCCATTGAGAACAAGGCGAAAACATGTGAACGCATCGTGGAAAACATTAAATTGCAACCTTCAGTTAATCCATCCATGCCACTGTCGCCGCGCCCATCTACATCCAAACAAAGAGATTCACCGTCACATTTTCCTCAAAATGAGCCAGATTCTGACATTATTTCAAACACGCAGAATAAAATTAAATCTACAACAATCTCTATTCCTAATAAAACTGTAACAATTAATTTTCAAAATTGTGAAAATGTCTCAAATGTAAATATAAGTTTTTAGTTGTTTTATTAATAGATACTACTTCATTTCAATTTAGTTGTTACTCTGTTTCATTAAATATTAATATTACAATAAAATATGAGGCGCCTTTTATTTTCTCATAGTGGGTGATGAAAAGTAGAGTGTATCACTCGGGCGCAAAATATATTTTTGGCTCGGGCGACGTACTTTGAATCCCTCGCTACGTTCAGGATTCTACTAAAGAATCCCTCGCTACGCTCGGGATTCTACTCTAGAATCCCTCACTTCGCTCTGGATTCAAAAAAGCGCCCTCGCCGTAAAAATATTATTTTGCTCCCTTATGATACAATCTACTATTTTTATATATTTTAAACAAAAAGTGAAAAAAATCCATATAAAACACGTCCAGGCTGCCGCCTTGCGCGCGCCTTCATCTCTCAAAAAATTCATTGCGTAGCGCACACAAGTACTACGTTGCGAAGTCAAAAGAAAAAAAAAATACTACGTGGATTCGCGCTTGTCAAATTCAATTTTAGTCGTGTCAAAATAATTTTTAAATTTAGAGTTTTTTTTCTTGCAGAATAGCGTTACAATTCTCATAGCCAAACATTAAGGAATTTTAGAGATAATTTAGTTCGTGTACAACAGAATCGGCACCAATTTAATCAATTTATTATAAATTAATATTTTGTATAATGGCAAACGCATTATTCGAAAACGAACGCATCGAAAAGAACAGTGGCGAACTCCCAAACAAAGGGAATTGTCCAAACTTGGCCATTTTTAAACACGCTGCTATACAAAAATGTAATTTATCAATAATTTTAATTCTATTTTAGTAAATATCTGATGCTTATAACTTTGTATGAATAAGCACTGTAAAAAATCTTTTTTTTTTGGTATTTTTTTCGTGATGTGACCAAGTCTTTGGCTTTGAATTTGACTTCAGTGTTGCAAAAAAACTGCATAAATAATAAATTCGAATCTATTTAAAGTGTAGGGTAATCTCTCCACTTTATTTAACACAGTTTTCATTTAATCATATTATTAAAAAATACAATAATATACGATATAAATGATTAAAGACTTAAAAAGGTTAAACTGAAGGGTGCATTATACCTGAATTACTTATAAAACAATAATCGATTCCATATGTATCGATACAATTATCTTTTTTTTATTATTTGGCAACACAGTGTTTTAAAAATGTTCTATTAATTGTGAAAATGACGAGTGCAAAAAAATGATAACTTCATTCACTTTGTTTTTTTTTTTTTTGCATAGTGAATGTTGTTTTTGTAAGTTTTATTGCGATTACTTTGGCTGTTTCTAAATGGATTCCGATTCTCTGATGACCCCGGCACTTCCATGGACCAAGGTTCAGCCTTGTATTTATGATGAACCTGGCACATCTAAAGGAAGGTTTGTTATAAGCATAAACAATTTTAATAAAATGATAAAAATTATCTCAATATAAATCTTAATACAAAAACCAGGTTTATATTGGCATTCTTACTGATAAGAACTATTAAATCAATCACATATTATTACCTGAACTGTTTGTTTATAAATGGCCAAAGTCCCATAGAAGTTGGTCAATGCCCTTTTAGTTGTCGTTTCTACCCGTTTTTGCCAGGCTATACATACATTAACAAAATACCTACTTTTGACTTTTATGTATGAGTATAAAAATTAAATTTATTATAATATTTAAATTAAATTTCAAAACGGCCTACTGCAAGGCAGTGTCTTGGCACCGGTCCTCTTTAATATTTACACGAACGACCAACCATCGAGCCCAAATACGTCCCGCTTCCTCTATGCAGACGATCTTGCCCTCACCTCTCAAGCCACCACCTTTGAAGACGCCGAGGTTCACTTGTCAGAAGCTCTTAGTGACTTAACGTCATACTACCACGCAAACTCTCTCAAACCAAATCCGAGCAAAACGCAGTCTTGCGTATTCCATCTTCGCAACAGAGAAGCGTGTCGCAAACTTAACATAGTTTGGGGTGGGGTACCCATTGAGCACAGCAACTCCCCAAAATATCTTGGCGTTACTCTGGATAGGTCTTTAACATTCAGCAAAAATTGCAAGAACATCAAGCAGAAGGTACACTCTCGCAACAATCTCCTACAGCGACTTGTCTCGTCAGAATGGAGTGCTTCGCCTGACGTTTTGCGGACTACTGGGCTGGCGCTATCTTTTTCTGCAGGTAAATTCCCTGCGCTATGTTGAGACGTTCAGCCCATGCAAAGTTAGTGGATACAGCTCTGAATGAAACGATCATTACCGGGTTCCTCAAACCGACCCCGGTGCAAATGCTGTATCCATTGGCTGGAATAGCGCCACCAAAAATCCGCAGAGCAGTGGCAAGCTCAACTGAAAGAGCCAAGATGGTTTCTGACCCCGCACCCGTTTCCTATGCACGACAACATCCTCGTGTCACAAAGACTGAAAAGTTGTAGCAGCTGTTTAAAGTGTGTCTTCCACTCACTGTCGTACAGTCCAAGGAAAGGCTAAAGGAGTGGCGAGACAATGCTTCCCTACCAAACCCATTCGTTCCACTTGCTGAACATCTCGCAACTGGACACGAATTGCCTTGGCTTTCATGGAAGTCTTTAAATAGACTCCGGACTCAGGTAGGCCGCAGTAAAGAAAACCTGTACAGGTGGAGATTCATAGATGACTCAGCCCTGGAGTGTAAATGTGGTGCTGTCCCACAAACGATGAGGCACTTGATATCTTGCCCAGCATGTCCTGTTGTTTGCACGCCACAGGAGTTGATGGACGCTACTGAAAATGCTAAGTTCGTAGCCAAATTCTGGGCTAATTCTATTTAGATTGCTATCGACACGCCAAGAAGAGGAAGAAAAAGAAAATCAAATTATAACTTCTTGTGACTTGACCACGACTATGTGAGCCCCCCCTGGCACCAAAGCTGGATCCGCCCTTGCCTAGATCCATAGATAAATCGAATTTATCTAAGCCTAGACCGCTTGGTGCTTCATTTTTAACCGAATTCAAAGCAGGAGGAGGTTCTATGTTCCACTGTGTTTTTTTAAATGTATGTTCACCGATATATTCCGTCAAATGTGGGTCGATTGCGAAAATTCCTTTTTTAATGAATAAGTAGGCTATGTTTCAGGGGTGGTCTCATATAGATTTTATTGACTTTTTTTGGGTAGTTTTTGCGTTAGCTTCGATAATACGTATTTAATCCACTTTGTTTATCGTGATGATATTCTAATAATGCCTGTCACTGCTATTGTCCAGGCCAGTAGTGGTATATTACGACTTAGTACGGGGTTTACTAGCATATTACAAGAACTACAAAGTAAAAACTTGTTAGCAAAAAAATATACTTATCCAATTTTGGATCTGTATTTAAGGTTTCTGCCACCGACTTTTTTTTTTTCACTTTTTAGTGTTTTTTTGGAAGTCTGTTGTTTTTTGACCATCACGACATGATCATGACAGATTATTGGTTATTTCTTTTCTCTCTCTGTCATACCTACGTTGTTTATTTATTTAATTTTCCCTGTTACTTACTACATTATGTAGAGCGAAAGAAACTTCGTTTCAACGGGAACCATACCCAAGTAGCACAGAACTGCATTATAAATTGTCACTTAAGGCCCACAGCGGTAATCTAAGCATTTATAAAGACTTAAGTACTAGTATTCACCTGGGCTGCAACTGCTGTTTCGAAAAAAACGTGGCCAACTATAACGCTTTTTTCTGTACAGTAATTCTATTAAGCACCACAAACACGCCACAAAGTCACTGTTATTAAGCGCTTAGTAGTGCAGTACCCTATCAGCTGTAAGTTTTCTGAATAATAGCCCACACGTGTACTATACAACCGTTGCATTTTAAGAGAGAACAAAAGTTAGTGAAGTTATTTAACAAAAATTTAATGCTTTATGCTGCATACGGATTCACTTTTCCCCTATTAGTCAGGTGTTTACCATTCACTCGAATAACAGCATGTATCCAAGTGTCGGCATGCGCGAATGGAATATTGGACGCGACGGGTTCCGTATGTTATATTTATAAATAAATAAAATAAAATAAATTTATTTCAGACATAACCCATATTACAAAAATTAAGATAAAAGTAACAATGCTGCAGCAGAAAAGAATAAAATGTCACTAACAAAATATAAATATATATCACATAGTTGAAATAAAATAAAATGTCAAATTTACGTCGGATTTAAATTAAAGTAACAATAAATAATAATTGCACATATTAACAAAACAATACAAAAAAGCTTTATAAATAGAGGTCAGTGTGTTTGGTGACATTAGGCTGAGTAGGTACAGGGAGTACCTACTCAGCCTCAGACACAAAAATCTTCTTATAACCTACACATTTTCGGGAATAATATGGTTGCCACAAAATTTAAATTGTTGTTTTATATGTTTCTGGTACTTACCTAAAAATGAAGAAGATTTATTAAGAGAAATCCAAGATTTTTTTTTATTATAATAAATTAATACATTTCGACGTTTTAAGATTCCAGGAAAAACCGGTACAGCTAGCATCTAAAAAAACAACGTAATTTTCTTTATGTTTATTTAATTTTCCCTTTTTTAAAAGTACAATTTAGGGTGTACCACCCTGGTCCAGGCCTTGAATTTTCATCTTTTTATAAATTCAAGCAGTATAAAAGTACTTCGCGGTGGCCACCATAGAATTTCCTTAGTTTTCCACTATGCAGGAACGACTGTTAGTTCGACAACACCTCTCTCTATAGTCTGAACTATTTTGAAAGGCTTGTTCTGTAAAAAACAAGAAAAATATACTTATTATAATAGAAGTATCAGTTTCTTAAAATGACAACACTATCTATACAGTTTTTGAGGAAAAAAACCACAAGATACAATAACATATTAAATACCCAAACTTAACGTAGGTAACATAATGCTATTTCATGTGGACGTAATTAAATTATTAGGCCAGAATAATACATTATTTTTAGATAAGTACCTATTATAATCTCAGGTACTTAAATTACAATTTTAATTAAGTACTTATCGTCGAATAACAACTAAAAAAGGGAACAAAATGGCTTTAAAAGAACCACGGCGGAACCCTAAAAGCTTGGATCCATAAAGGTAGTTATCTAGGTAACTGACGCAAATGTGAACCAATACTACTCTCCTCATAGATCCATGTCTGATTTGTATTTCATAAGTGCTAAACTATTTTACTCTTGGCTGAATTACAGGCCACATGTGAACACTCGTACAGACCTTAGCATTACATTGAGATTAAAACTGTTCACTTCCCATAGTTGCCATCCGCCATATTCACTGCGTTACTTTGTATTATTATAAAATTTTATCTTTTAATTTTTGTTTATTTTAGAGGATATCAACTGTAATTAATTTGGATTAAAAATTATTTACACGAAAACAGTTTTTTTTTTGGTTTCTTTGTACAAAAACGAACATATTTATTTTATTTTCATTCTAATTTTGTTGCTTTTCTTTTAGTATTTAGTGGTATTCCGAGGGCGCGTGAAAATTTTGAACTAAAATGTATGGTGTATGGGCAGTAAAGTTACCTTCCCAATAAGATTTCAAATATAATAGAAGAAAATCGAAGTTTTACTTACCTTAAATTTTATGTTTGTATATTCTCACAAATGGCACCTGAGATCTTGCACACAAAGATACACTTCATGTTTTACAATTTGATAGTTCATATCAAAGAAAAATAAATAATATTATGTTTTTGCATTCCACAATTTCGCTCAGTGTGTAATTTAAACTGTATAAAAGTATACACAATGTACACTTTCGTCTTCCTTGCTGTATAATAAGTAACACGTGCCTCATCAGGCAATATTCAGCTCTTTAGGTGACTGTTACACACATAAATGCTACTATAATGTTGTTATAATGCAATTATTTGTCAATTGGATTTCTTACAGCTATGTGCTGAATAATTTGTGCCCAAATTAGAGTTATATCCTCTGAGGATGCGCTGTCTACGCTATTATTCAGCAACTTAATGCATTCACTGTGCACTGTTAAAATGCTGTCATACAGCACTTTTGTGCTACTTGGGTAATGACGTCATCCTACTATCCTACTAATCTAAACACGCGGGAGCGTGTCAAGCCAAGTTCAAATAATAGAACTGGCGAGCAGCACCATTTGTTTGTAATATTACACGAACCATTTGGAGTCACATTTAACCCCTTCATAACTCAAAAACTATTTCACATAAACGTTTTAAATTTGGCTAATATATTAAGACTTGCGAGATACATATGTGCTCCAAATTTCATAAGAAGATGCGCGCCACAGTTATGAGCGGATAAACACATCTCAAACGGTTATTTAGATATTAACGTCCAAAAATCGTCATTTTTATCACTGACTGACCTATAGATCAAAACTGTAACCCAGTTCCAGATGACCTAGAAAGTTCAAATTTGACATGTAGATAGGAAATTAGGTGAATACAAAGGAATAAATCAGAAACTGGTGTTTTTTATCATTTTATTATAATTTTTCACTTAATTGATTCTATTAGGAACACTAAAATACTTAGTGCCTGTAATAACTGTATGTATGTATGTAAAAAAAATTAAAAATCAGCAATTAAAATTTAAGGTCTTCTCTTGAATATATAACGAGTTGAATACCACCCTCAATTTTTTTAATCCAAATATTTCTGTAGTATTTATAAAGAAGGGTATAGTCGACTTTCGTATCTATTACGTTATTAACTGGGATTTGGTATTAATTATTGTTTCAATATTTAGCGCACATCAATAGTGTAAGATGTACAAATTAGTAATGATATCCCATCAAAAACATTATTGTGAAATGAGAGCCAAGTTCTTTTTTATGATATGGTTGTTGACTTCAACGACAAAAGAAGTGAGATCTAAACGGGTGCCAAGTTCCATGGTCAATTCTGAAATTTATTTATAACTGCATAAAATATCATGTCTTCTTATAACTTAGGAAAATATATTGTAGCCTAAGTTCTGACTTGCCTAGTTTTCATATACGAATTCGAGCCTTTGCAAGTTATAAACCTGTTATTTGTCGGTTCTTATTTTATTATTCCGAAAATTTGGCTTGCTGGTAGAAACTAGCCATCGAACATAATAATTCGTATATGAGAACTAGCCAAGTCCGGCCTTAGGCTACAATATATTTTCCTAAGTTATAAGAATAAATTATATTTTATGTAGGTAGTTATAAATAAATTTCAGGATTGACCATGGAACTTGGCACCCGTTTAGATCTCACTTCCTTTGCCGTTGTAGTCAAGAACCAAGGCATATATCATAAAATTGAACTTGGCTCTCATTTTATAATAATGTTTTTGATGGGATATTATCCTACTAATATTATACATGTGAAAGTTTCTGAGTATGGATGTATGGATGTTTTTACTCTTTCACCAAAAACGACTGATCGGATTTAGATGACATTTGGCATACAGATAACTTATTACCTAGATTAACAAAAAGGGTACTTTTATCCCGGAAATACGTTCCTGCGGGACAATTTCCGACTTCCACGCGGGCGAAGTCGCTGGCAAAAGCTAGTACACAATAAATCAGAATTTGATTCGTTCTGAGTTATTGCAATATTTGTCTGTATAACAACTAGGGCTCCTTTTTTGAAACTGGGTTTCAGTTTAGCGAAAACCGCGGTTTCGATTATTTCGGTTTTCTTTAAAAATAATAACTTATCCAACGATATGACATGTTTACAATGTACACATATTGTCTCATCAATTACAATTATTATATTGATCACACCATTGGTGCTGTCTTTGCAGAGGTATAGTATCAATCAATTGAAAAGTTTGTGTCTGAGTCTCAACCTAACAACGGACGTAGGCCGTCCACCGTTTCCCTTGTTTGAGGAGTGGCTGGAGAGGCTCCACGGCGTCCTCAGATTCCGTCTTACGCAGGTCCTCACCGGACACTGGTGCTTCACGAGGTTCTATTCAGGACAGGGTAGCAGGAAACGCCCGGGTGTTACCACTATGTGGATCGCCTGGAGGATACGGTGGAGCATACGGTGAAAGTGTGCCCTGCCTAGGCGGAGCACCACTGTGTCCTCGTGGAGGCGACCGGCAGCGGCGATCTCTCACGTCTGGCCCTGGTCCAGGCCATGTACGAAGCGAGAGGGCAAAAGCAGCCCAGAGGCAATATATGTGCCCTCACGCCCCTAGCCGCCGCAGGAGATGCCCCGGTTGACGGGAGTCCATTGCGGACTTCCGGCTACCGTAGGCGCGGGCTTGCGGGTGGCGAGCAATGGGTAGCTCGCCGCCCGGTGAGGACTAGGCCCGGTCGACGGCGCGTTGTATTCCATGCGCACCTCAAAGAGATGTCAGCATTAATGAAGGGGTTGTATAGGACCGATGCCAGCCAGGTTCGCGGATTTGTTCGGAAGAGCGGTGGCCCTGGCATAGGCAACTGAAGAAACACCTTTACTACTAAAAGGCCGTGGCACGATTTTTTCGATTTTACTGATTTATGTGATTTTACAGTTAAAATAATGTATTTCTATATTCGTTTATCATTTCAGTTTTGATCAAAATATGATCATTACAATTTTGATGAAATTAATGAGCTACGATTTTATTTTTTATAATTTGATTTTGATTAGTCAACGACAAACAGACTGTAAACATACGTCTGAGTAATAAAATAAACCAGGCACCGAATATCGCTGAATTTTACGGTCGAATGACAAAAATAAGAATGGAGTTTAATTTATCGTTGTTTTAAGCCAGGTGTTTTGTTAATTCTCAGATACCTACAATAATTGTTGTTTTTTTTTTAGTTTATTCACTCAAATAGTTTTTAATTTATTCTAGTGTTCTCTGAATTAGCAATAAAGCTTATTAACGACTGTCGACGACAAAAAGACTTAAGAACCATAATAATAGGTTTAAGTAAAAAAAACATTGAAATAATCGAAACAATCGAAAAAAAACCAGAAAACCGGTTTTAGGATGAAATCAAAATCGAAAATCCGGTTTTCTAATGTACCAGCGGTTTTGTGACCCCTAATAACAACATTATTTTTGACTGGTCTGTTAGTCTAGTGGTTAGTGACCCTGACTGCTAAGCTTGAGGTCGTGGGATCGATTCCCACCCAGGACAAATCTTTGTGTGACGAGCACAATCATTCGTCCTGTGTCTGGGTGTAATCTATACTAATATTATAAAGCTGAAGAGTTTGTTTGTTTGTTTGATTGATTGAACGCGCTAATCTCAGGAACTACTGGTCCGAATTGAAAAATTCTTTTTGTGTTGGGTAGCCTATTTATCGAGGGAGGCTATAGGCTATATAACATCACGCTACAACTAAGAGGAGCGGAGCAGTAATGAAAAATGTTGCAAAAACGGGGGAAATTTATTCCTTTTGAGAGTTTCCGTTGCGTGCGCTGCGTAAACGGTTAAAGTAACGCAAATATCATGTATGACGGAATTGTTCCTTTTAAAAAGTTCTAAAAAAAAGTCCGCGAGAGCTCATGTCTATCTTTTAAGGTTGACTCACTATAACTCAAAAGGAGCGAGCAGCAACGAGAAATGGACGAAAACTAGCAAGCAAATCGATGCGACGGGAAAGGTCAGGAGAGAAAAAAATTTGACGCGGACGAAGTCGCGGGCAGAAGCTAGTTTATCTATAATATGTATGTATTTAGAAATATATAAGTATGTTGATCAGTTGTCTGGTTGCCATAGTACAGGCTCGGCCTAGTTTGGGATCAAATAACGTTGTGTTGGTTGTCCCAAGATATTATTAAATCCTAATGTTGTTAAACTGTCAAAATTAGAGCCATTTCTGCTTATAAGTGCTCTCTCAATTTTTTTTTAGTTATTTGATATTAGTATGAGGTTGATTTTCATCATTATAATCAGCCTATAATGTTCCAACTGCTGGGACACAGGCCGCGTCTCGGTGAGAGCGAGTGGGCCGTAATCTACCCCACGGGCCCAGTGCGGGTTGGTAGATGTCACATGTCTTTGGGTCTAAGACATTCCTCACGATGTTTTCCTTCACCGTTTTGAGAGCAGTGGTGATGAAACTATTCACACAAAGTAAAGGTTCGAACTCACGTCCTACTACTCATAAGTCGCGGCCGTAACCAGTCGGCCACCACTGACCCAACGAATGTTGTCCCCCTAAAATCGGAAGGCGTCTTGTGATGATTTCCCACCCAGAAAAAAAGAGGTATACCTAATGATATTTATTTTTATTAACATTGCTTCAAGTTCAAACGTCAGCATAATATATTTTTCATCCCACCATCTCGGAAAGAGTATTTTTAATCTTCAATATCTGAGTGGAAAAGCCGTTTTTATTCTCTAGAGGATAAAGTAAATTGAATTTAGAACATCGTGTGCACTATCACAAACTTAGTGCACACGATGTTCTAAATTCAATTTACTTTATCCTCTAGAGAATAAAAACGGCTTTTCCACTCAGATATTGAAGATTAAAAATACTCTTTCCTCGCTGAGGTGGAATGAAAAGTTACGTGTTGCACTCGAGTGCAAAGATTTTTCACCTCGTGCTCTTTTGATTCCCTCGCTAACGCTCAGGATTCTAATTTTGAATCACTCGCTGCGCTCGTGATTCAATTTTAGAATCCTTCGCTTGCTCGATCATCAAAATTGAGCACGCGGTTAAAAAGCAACTTTGCACTCTTGTATAACAAATAACTATTTTTTCACGTTTAATCGTACAATAAACTAGCTTTTACCCGCGGCTTCGCCAGCGTGGATGTCGGAAATTAACGCAGGTATTTTTCTAAAATAAAAGTAGCCAAGTTACTCCTTGTTACATCAGCTATCTGCCAGTGAAAGTCCCGTCAAAATCGGTCCAGCCATTTCAGAGATTAGCCGGAACAAACAGACAGACAGATAGACAAAAGTTGTAAAAAATGTTGTTTTGGTATATGTACCGTGTACACATCCATATACACTTAGTAAAAAGTGGTTATCTTAATATTACGAACCGACACTCCAATTTAATTTATTTGTATAGATTTATCTATAGATTGTATAGAAGTCTATGTACCTATCTAGTAGGTAGCACAATGTATATTTTGGCGTCTGCCGGAAATTGAATTTTGACCTTGCTTTTCCACTGATTGGGATACTGTTACAATAACGAAAAGTAATTAGGTAAATTGGACGTAGCTAAGGGACTTACTAGAGAATGAGCAGCAGCGTTCTTTATGCATTTTACCACTATAGGTACTGCGATCGTCAACCCGCCTGCCAAGGGTGGCGATTACGGCAAACCCTTTCCAAATTGGGGGGATGTCTATAAACACAGTTCGCCTATTAAATAACGCAAGCGGCGTGCAATAAGATAGCCCGCTAAATTCAATATTCTTAACTTTTCTTTGCAATTTACACGTATTTGAAGTTGTATGTTGATTAAAATATGAAACACTGTGATGACTCGGAACAATTAATATAACGACCCTGACCTGACACTGAATCAAAAGTACACACTATGACACACACACACACACACACATATACACCACAGCCACACACAGGCACACGCACACGCACACGAAATGCACACGCACACACACACACGCACACACACGCGCACACACACACACAATACCACATACATACACAACACACAAACTTTACACATATCCCAACTAACACTTTGGCGCTAAAACAAGAGTTACAGTGAATCTATTAGAACGCTAACCAGATCCTTAAGTTATTAATAAGTGTTACGCATTTGGAGTTAGAGCGCGCTATAACCCTATTATACCCCCGAATTGGGCACACTTTTTTTATCACCATAGGTTTTTTAATGGCGGTAAAGCAGAGTTACAGAATGGATTAAGAGGTATAATAAAGCAATAAGAGAGCTATAATAGCGATAACTGAAACTACAAGAGATAAAAACGTGATAAATAGGCGAAAATTAACTCCTTTAGTGTTACAATAGAGTAAATAATCGTTTATTATCTCATAGGGTGCTAAAAGGGCTGCAAGTCGGTGAATACTAACTCTTTAAACGGTACAGCAGAACTACAATATCGCTCACTATATGCTTAAGTGATAATAGAGTGCCAAATAGGTGGTTATTAACACTTTGAGCTCTAGTATAGATCCACAAAAACTGCGAAAACGGCCTCAGGTGCTAACATTATTAACATCTAAGGATATTTTTTTTATTCCATCAACATTATTAACTTCTCGTTTTTAGGTGCAAACAAAGTGTATGTTAATATTTGTCGGATCTATAACGCCGCCATTCGTTTGTGAAAGTGAAATTAAGGTAATCTTTTTTCAACTTAGTGGGCACAGAAGGTGATTTTTTACTGCGAAGGTAAGTACACTGTGATTAAGTATGTGTATTATTAACAAATTATTCAAGCGCCTGATGTTTGTTGTCTATTTACTAAAAATAAATATTTAATTAGATATGGAGTAACATATTTTTTTTGTAATAATCCAATAAAATGTTGCCTATTCTAGTTTAAGTTATCGTACTGGTAGTATTAGAACACAATGAAGCAAAATACTTTAATTAAACCGTATTTTCCTACGTCTTCTAAGTTTTAACCTTAGTCAAACCAATTCGTAACCTAAACATGGAGGGCAAATGAATTTAGGGATCAGTAGTAACTGGCCAAAACCACAAACAAATCGAGTATGTAAATAGTTTCAATTTACTATTTAAGAGCACAAATTCTATTTTTTTTAGATTTTACTTACCTCTTATTTACCCCTCTTTTTGCGTCGGGGGTTAAAAAGAAGAAATATTCCAACTTATGACGAAGCTGAACGTAAACTAGATTTTTTATTGGCTACCAATGAAGAGACAAGAGTCACCAATAGTTCACACGCCAGCCAAAGATACGTTGATTTGAATGAGCTTATGCAAGAATTGGTGTGTTAGTTATTTGTAAATAAATAAATAAATTAGAAACAAGTCGACGGTAAAAAGTAGGATCGAAGTACAATTTCCAACACTTTAAGCGGCTTCAAAAAGTAGAGAGTATCCGTTCGTTACATGCAGGTGTAATATTTTTGGAAATGCAAGATATGATAATATGAGTAGACAATATAGATGTGTTTGTCTCTGCTAGAAAACGATTGAAAGCTCAATTTTATTTTTGTGTTCTCATATCTAAATAGTATAAATAAAGACGCCGTCCGCGTCTGCCTGTCTTTCTTTTTATCTGTTTCTCCGCTTACATTTTCTATATCACGCAACGCAAAACATTGATATTACGTTTCTTTTTTTTTTCAGTATGCAGACCAAGAGAACTCCCCCGTATGTGATGAACCTAACAAACAACCCGTCTTTACTGTACATAGTAATTCATTGTCATCAGTAATTACTGTAACTAATGAAGTCAATGAGTCATCACAAATTATTTTGACGTCTTCACTTTTAAGTAAAAGACAAATATGAGAATTATGTGTGATAAATAATTATTTATTTGAATACTAATATTTAAAGAAAAACTAAGTTGATTTGTTTTGTGATGAGAATAAAAGAAATGTGATTGACATATTGCGTTTAATTTTATATTTTAAACTGTGTGAAGTAAAGGAAAAAAATATAGTGATTTTTTTTTGCTCAATACACTAGTTTACATTGTACATCTCTTGCTAATAACAAAATTTCTTCACGATTGTCAGCTTTATCCTCAGCTAAATACATATTTAGATACGATGACTTAATCGGCAGCAGAAATATATCGATTTCGGCCTTCATTTTATAACTACGAATATGAATAACATTGAATTCAGGTAATGACAGAATTTCTTTAACTTCTACAATATCATTGTCATTTGTCAGGCAATATCTGTCTTGTAGTTTAGGTGATAAAACAAAATTATCAAAATGAAGCGTTAGGCGATTTCGACTTTGTATTACAAACGGGCCACTATACTCTGATTATTTATTTAAATTAGTCAAGTATCGCTTCCTCAGTTATTCGTTTTGCTAATGGTGAAAGAGGTTTATTACCCTGCCTCAACGAGTGCACGGATCATTTGGAAGAATATTGAAAAACCTCTCATTTAAGATTAACAGCAAATTTTTCATAGCTATTTGACTTATGTTTTGTTTTATAGCCCATACCCTCAACTATTCACGAAAATTATCATTTTTTAAAACGTCATTGGATTCGTCCTCACTGTCACTATTTTCTTCAATATCAATCAAATTTGCGGAGTATGCAGAACCATGATCCATACTTCCTCATGATCGCTTGTAGTTGTTGCACCACTTTCACACTCATTTTGTGGAAAATCATGTACGGGACCCAGTTCCAAATTTTCGCAGAAAAGTTCCGCTTGACTACTTGTATTACTACTACCACTCGAAGAAATAAGGTGTATAGAAGTGGTAATTATCTCTATTATTCTACCTAAAGTTATGCAGAAGTCACAATAAGCACTAGGAGATATGTAATAGTGAAAAATGTTCCTCCTGTTCCACTTTAAGTAACATAAGAGAGTTTTGTACCTCTTTAGGCATTTGGTGGTATAAAAGAGTTTATGAGCACAATTGTACAACTGGTAGTGGTAATTATTACTTTTGTGCAACTTTTGGTTCTTGGCGAGAGTTTACTATCGCTTGCATAGCACTTTGGGGGGTTGTAGTTAATGCTTACTTCTTAATTAGATCTTACAGTTGTAAGACTCACTTAAACCTATAACTCAAGATGCTTTGCCCGTATTGTAGGGTTAGAATTTGCTGTTGTATTTCTTGATGATGAACTTGATGCTCACCTATATTTGCTTATTGTATTATTTATCGCGGCCAACACGTATGTAATTTACAGAATTAATGCAACCCTCTTATGTTGCGGTCACGATTCATTTGGTTGTTTAATTTAAACATATTTATTAAATAAAGATCACATAACGACCTTTAGGAACCGAACAAAAAGAAAAACATTCGTAAAGAACGCTAAGCGAACACGAAGTAACAGCTTCGTGGGCGACGCGATGCGATGCGGTCTGGGGCCATTTTTAAATTAAACGCCGGCTAATACCGCGGGATACAGATAGGTAGCTAATAAAATTTCACGGTAATTAGTGTATTAATTACAAACATATTTAAATTACCACTAAAAATAATAATTATTTATACAGCTAATTATTTTAAGATAATAGAAAATTTTAAATCAAAATGTAATAATACCTATGTACACGTTTAAATAAAATAAAGAAAATGTACTTATTTTATTTGTTAATTTTCGCTGCATGTAAGTAATTTTTACATTTATTCTTAAAAAAATACAACTTAATCAATCTGTCCTTTTCCAATTATATTGGGGTCAGCTTCCAGTCTAACCGGATACAGCTGAGTACCAGTATTTTACATGGAGTGACTGCCTATCTGACCTCCACAACCCAGTTACTGGATAATACCCCCCCTCCCTTGGTCGGAAATTATCCCGCGGGAACATACTACCGGGATAAAAAGTAGCCTATATGTTAATCCAGGTCTTAAACTAACTGTGTTTCAAATTTCATCCAATTCCGTTCAGTAGTTTTTGCGTGAAAGAGTAACAAACATCCACACATCCATACATACAAACTTTTGCATTTATAATATTAGTAGGAAGTAGGATTATTATTATTATAGTAGGATTCATTCCATTATATTCTCTTTGAGCTCGTGGGTCAATAATAACAGCCACACGATTCGATCGAAGGGTAAACTTTGCTTGCTGCGGTCGGTTTATGGATGGGTGTCCATCCTGTACATATCCCGACTCCTCCGTGTCTCGGAAGCTCGGTAAAGTAGTCCCGACTGTTATATGTACACTAGCTTCTGCCCGCGACTTCGTCTGCATACAATTTTTGCTCTCCTGACCCTTCCCGTCGCATCGAATTGCCTGCCGGTTTTCGTCCATTTTCCGTTGCTGCTCTGCTCTTTTGATTGCAGCGTTATGTTATATAGCCCATAGCCTCCTCAATAAATAGGTTACCCCAAACAATTTTTTTTTTTCATTTCGAACCAGTAGTTCCTGAGATTACCGCGTTCAGCCAAACAAACAAACTCTTCAGCTTTACAATATTGGTATAGATAGATCTCTGAAAGGTAGTCGTTGCGGATGTCAGAAGACCGCAACTCTGACAACTAGTCTTACCAAGGGGTTTCATAATACCTATGAAAATGTCGTTTTATATGAAAAAAATTAAACGAAATTTTTTCATATAATTTTGATTTATATTAATCGAAATAATCACCCATGCAATCAATGCATCTTTGCCAACGCAGTGGCAGTTTATTGATGCCCTTCTTAAAAAAATCAGCTGGACGGGAGGCAACAAATTCTTCAAAGGCATTTTGTACTGCCTCTCGGGTATTGAATTTTTTTCCCGCCAAGAAGTTATCCAAATTCTGGAAAAAGTAGTAGTCTGTAGGCGCAAGGTCTGGTGAGTAGGGCGGATGACGGAGAGCTTCCAACCCCAGTTCTTGCAACTTGGAGACCGTCTGCTGTGCAGTATGAGGTCGCGCGCTGTCGTGCAGGAGCAGCGGAGACGAGCGATTGACCAATGCTGGTTGGAGATGAGCTTCTCCATCATTGAGTTCAGTTCTTCACAGTACACATCTGCAGTAATGCTCACCCCGTTTGGTAAGAAACTGTGATGAATCACACCGGCACTAGACCACCAAACAGTGACCATCACTTTTCTAGGGGTAAGTTTTCGTTTAGGGCATTGTTTAGGTTCTGAACCAGGATCCAACCAACTTGCTGAGTGCTTGCGATTATCAAACAGAATCCAATTTTCATCGCAGGTAACAATACGGTTCAAAATTCCTTCATTTGTGTGTCTGTTGAGCAGTGCAAGGCACGTCTCGACGCGTACTTCGCCCTGGCGATCATTCACAGTTCTTGGGGCAACCATTTGTAAAGCTTTTTTAACTTGCCAATTTGACGCAAATGGACCAATATTGTTTTGACGCTAACGTCGAAAGCTGCTGCTAATTCAGCCGTAGATTGCGTATCATCAGCTTCCACAATCGCTGTTAATTCGTCATTGTCGACCAAAGTCTTCGGACGACCGCAAGGTTCATTTTTCAGGTCGAAATTTCCAGAACGGAAGCGAACAAACCAATAACAGGTGGTGCGTTGGCAAGGGCGGATCCAGCTTTGGTGCCAGGGGGGGGTCACATAGTCGTGGTCAAGTCACAAGAAGTTATAATTTTATTTTTATAATCATACATAAAAGTAAAAAGTAGGTATTTTATTCATGTATGTATAGTCTGGCAATAACGAGTAGAAACGGCAACTAAAAGGGCATTCACCAACTTCTATGTAGTCCATTGAAATGTTACATGGGCTTTGCATGTTTTAGAGAAAGCAATTTTAGTTTTGGGATATGTGGGGGGGGTCAGTAGAAACTTAACCTCGAGTTTTTGGGGTTGCCGCCCTTGTCCCTCGACCGCCATCTTAGAAAAAGGGGTGCATACACATTTGTCACGGTATTTCGAAAACTATGCATCTTACAAAAAAATTGTCGAGACATTATTTGTAGCAAATTGTTTTGCCTACAAATATGTTTCATAACTTTTTGCCCTAAATTTAAAATTAAAGAAGTTATAAGAGAAGATAGAGAAGGTAGAGTCTGTAGGCGTCATTGGCATCCCTAAGCCCGGTAAGCCCAAAACCGAGCCCACGAGTTACCGCCCCATTAGTTTGCTCAAAGTCCTCGGCAAAGTCTATGAGAGACTTATTTATAAGCGACTCAGAGATTATGCCGAAACCAAGGGCCTCATCCCCAACGAGCAGTTTGGTTTTCGAACCCAACACTCGTGCGTCCATCAGGTACACCGTATCGTTGAACATATCAATGCTGGTTTTCAGCGTGGTATGTTCACGGGCGCTGTATACTTCGATATAGCGAAAGCGTTCGACAAAGTCTGGCACAACGGCTTATTATATAAGCTGTACCAACTCGGAGTGCCAGACCGTCTCGTGCTCATCTAACGAGACTTTCTTGCGAACCGTACCTTTCGCTATCCGCTAACCGTATATTTCCCTCACCCGATCCGTGCAGGAGTTCCTCAAGGCTCTGTACTAGCCCCCCTTATTTTCACGCTGTTCACTAGCGATATCCGCAGAAGTAAGAAGGCAAGGTTAGCTCTGTTCGCAGACGACACTGCTATCTTCTTCTCGGGATTTAGTGACACAGCGCTGGTTCGCTACCTCCAAACCGCAGTCGACGAGCTCGGCTAATGGTTCAGGAAGTGGCGAATCGAGGTCAATCCCGATAAAAGTCAGGCGGTCTTTTACACCCGACCGCGACGTAATCACCCCCCTCCCTGACCCATCTCAATGTTCGGCAAGCAGATCCCTTGGGCGAAGCAAGCCAAATATCTAGGTGTCATCCTCGACGAACACCTCACCTTTTCTGAGCACATAAAGCAGGCTCGCTCGCGGGCCGCTTTCGCTCTCGGTAAGCTCCATTGCGTCCTGAACAAGCGGAGTAAAATGTCTCTTCTGTGTAAGAAGCGGCTTTACACCGCTTGTATCAGGCCGATTATGACATATGCAAGCCCAGTCTGGGCACATGCTAAACCCCGATTCATCCATAGGATGCAGACTCTCCAGAACCGTTTTCTCCGTCAAGCCACAGGCGCGCCTTGGTTTGTTCGGAATATCAATCTTCATTTAGATATGAAACTCCCGACTATCCATCAGTACTTGAAACGCGCTTCGAAGCGTTTCTTCGATAGGGCCGTAGCCCACCGCAACCCTCTGGTTGTGGCGGCAGCTACTTACACCCCCTCCCGTATCAGTAAAGTCCGCCGCTCGCGGCACGTTCTTACCGATCCTGACGATCCCACTACTCTCCTCCAGGAGAGTCGAAAAGAGACCAGTACAGCTAGATCAGCACACAGACACAAACCGTACCGACCTCGCCGCCGAGGTCCGTCGTCGCGACCCCGACTTAATAGTCCCTCCCGACCCTTGCAAGAGCCAGCCCGCGATGCTGCGCCGTTAGCTTTAAATTAGTCCCTAAATAATTTAACCCAGATCCAGCCAGTCCCTTGCTGTCCCCCTACCAGTGATTGCCTAAGCCGAGGTTCGTACCCCCCTCGGGGTAACCCTTAGAGCTTTCGCTTTAGTTTTTAGTATAATAAGCCCCGGCTGGAGGCCTAAAAAGGTAACTTTTTAGAACTCGCCGGGTCACAATCCGTTTAAGTAGTAAGAATCTTTTCAGGATAAACTGAGACGCCCCACAAAAAAAAAATAAAAAAAATAGAGTCTGTAGGCGTGTTGGTTTTTTACGTGGTATCCCCAGTAGGTGGTATCCCCCGTGGTACTCCACAGACATCTTGCTTATTAGGTAATTCTTGACATCTTAATATTTTCAACTACTTATTAGCTAGCTACTCTATTCTACTTCTCTTCGATGGTCCAGGCTGTGGCTCAGAATCGAATTACAATGCTCCAGACTCTACCTCATAGGTGGCGGGGAAAAGAGTTTGTGATGAATAAGTGAAGTGGTAGGTAGGAATTTGACAAAAAAAAAATATAAATGTATTTACAATAAAAAAAGATCATAAAACTAAGTGAAACATTTGTTTTGACCGGATTCTCATGAGCACTGACGAACCCAGTCAACTTTGGAGAGCTGTAACAGCGTTTTAAATGAATGAAATTGAAAAAATTATAGTAAAAAAAAAATCTCAAAAGAGCATCTACAAGATTGGTCTGAGGTATTTTTTTTTTTGTTAAATGTATAAAAAAAAAGTTATAGACAAAAAATAAATTTTAAATGTGCCAGGTTCATCATAAATACAAGGCTGAACTTTGGTCCACGGAAGTGCCGGGGTCGTCAAGAAGGGGAGAAGCGAAATCCATTTAGAAACAGCCAAAGTAATGGCAATAAAACTTACAAAAACAACACTCACGATGCAAAAAAATAAGTGAATGAAGTTATCATTCGCTTTGTTTTTTTTTGCACTCGTTATTTTGACAATTAACACAACATTTTTAAAACACTTGCGAAATAATAAAAAACATTAAATACAGTGGAGAGATTACCCTACACTTTAAATCGATTTAAATGTATTGTTTATGCAGTTTTTTTTGGCAACACTGAAAGAGTTACCGTGGCCTTGGCATATGGGCAAGTGAAGGAACACTGGTAGGTTTTAGTCAGTAAAAGTTTGACACGCCCTCCCGCTCCGCCCAGAGCGGGAGAAGTCATTTGATGATTTCCCATCCAAAAAAAAAGACTTGGTCATCATCATCATAATTTCAGCCATATGACGTCCACTGCTGGACATAAGCCTCCCCCAATTTGGGGGGGTTTGCCATAATCGCCACGCTTGGCAGGCGGGTTGGCGATCGCAGTATGGTGGTATAGTGCATAAAGAACGCTGCTGCCCATTCTCTAGTAAGTCCCTTAGTCGCCACTCGCCTCTTACGACACCCACAGGAAGAAATGGGATGGTGCTATTCTTTACGTCCGGCAACACACGGTACAAAAAAAAGACTTGGTCACATCATCAAAAATACCAAAAAAAAAGATTATTTACAGTGCTTATTCATACAAAGTTGTTAACATCAGATATTTACTAAAATAGAATTAAAATTTATTGTTGGTAAATTACATTTTTGTATAGCACAGCTTTTAAAATTGGCCAAGTCTGGACAATTCCCTTTGTTTGGGATTTCGCCACTGTTCTTTTCGATGCGTTCGTTCCCGAATAATGCGTTTGCCATCATACAAAATATTAATTTATAATAAATTTATTAAATATTGAAGGTCATAAAATCCATATTGCGACAAAAAAATATATCCTTACTTAAAACCATTACCTATGTTTAACAATTTTAAATAGTGGTCGACGGTAGACCTAGCCCAGGGGGGGGTCATGACCCCCATGACCCACCCCCTGGATCCGCCCTTGTGCGTTGGTTTGTAGTGTTAGCTCCGTAAACGTCGTTGATGTTGCGTGCCACTTGTGCCGAGTTGCTGCCACGACGGTACTCATCCACACTTATAATAAATATTATAAATGCAAAAGTAACTCTGTCTGTCTGTCGGTCTGTCTGTCTGTCTGTCTCGCTTTCCTGCTAAAACTACTGGACCGATTTAAATGAAATTTAGTACACAGATAGTTTAGAGCCTGAGAAAGGACATAGGCTACTTTTTATCCCGGTAGTATGTTCCCGCGGGATAATTTCCACCTCCACGCGGGCGAAGCCGCTGGCAAAAGCTAGTATTCCATAATTACTCGAATTTTTAACGTATCATGGATACGTTAAAAATTCGAGTAATTGACGAAAAATATTGAAATGCGATGAAAATGTAACACTAATCAATAAACAAATGACTACTTTTGGAAAAAGAATTCCATGTTTTTAAAATAATAGTATATTTCATTACAAGTGCGGAAAGGCTGTCATTGCAAAGAGTTCCGACAAATGTCTACCCGAGCCGAGGCGCAGCCGAAGGCGAGGGTTGACAGTCGGAACAAGTTGCAATGACGGTTCCGCAGGTGTACTGAACGACTATTTTTAATACAGTTGCGAAAAAATGAAGCAATTTAATAAAATAATAAAAACACAATAAACTCAACTAACTAATCGTTATTTCTTATAAAAGTTATAGTACATTGAAATTGGTACAGTTTTTTAAAGTAACTGGGGAAGTTTTAGGTTGCATATTTACTGTTTGAGACAAACTATTATTAATTTCGTATGATTGTTCATGTATATTTGTCATACAATGGCGTTTGCTAGTTGATGGAATTGGATCTGATGAATTATCATTATCAACGAAGGTAGATGGACGAACGTTCTCTTCAACATGTGAAGAAGACGGACTGGACCTTAAATTAATGGATTGTGTGATTTTTTTCCCAGTTTCTAGTTTGTTGTTTAATGAATCACCAATATAGCTTTCTGCAACTTTGTCTGATTTCCAACCTCCTAGTCGCTTTAAGGACGTCAAATTGGCTCCTGAATCTGCCAATAATGTAGCAGAGGTCCTCCTGAAGCTGTGCCCAGTATAATACTCAGCATCCGGCAGACCAAGAAACGTTGCTATTTCTTTTGGCATATTACCAAATTTGTTTATCCCGATTGCTTGAGCAGTACACTTCCCTTTTTGGTAATTTTGAAAAAACGGTCGGTTTTTCCTTTTTGGGACCGCTGATTCATATATTTTTGCACTATTCTAAGAAAATCTCCTTCAACAACAAAGCTTCTCGGTATCTTATTTTTTGTGTTCGGAATCTTGATTAGTAGCATTTTTCCATGGGCATATCTTTTAAAGTAATATTGGCTAACTCCTCTCTGCGGCAAGCTCCAACAACACCAAAAATCAGAGCAACCTACAAAAAAAGGGATTTGATTAATATTTTTTTAAATAATGTTTTGACTGTATTTTGCGATTTCGTAAACTGAATACTAAAGAAAAATATAAGTACTTATTAATAAATTACCTTTGTGGCTAAATAACGATCATCGGGAGCTTCGTTCAAAAACCTTTCCACTTCATTGGATGTTAATATTTTCGACTTTTTACTTGTAAAACCGTCTGATTGTCGTTTTAAGAAAGCATTTAATTTTGGGTATTCACTTATATCCACGTTGTTCCTTATTTTCAGCATACTTTTTATCATCGAAAATCTCGACCATAACGTAGACGGTTTTAATTTTGCTGAGAGTTCGGAGAAGTATGCCAACATAACATTTTCTGAAAAACTATTTGCTTTTTTCTCTTCTCTCCACGCAATAAATTCGTCGTATGTAGATATGTAACGACTTTTTGACTTTTCCGGTAAAATGTTCTCCGAAGCATTTTGTGCAATTATACTGAGTTCCGGTGGTGTTAATTCAAAAAAAATAGGGTCGAAATTACTCATTTTGTGCAACAAACAACTAAACTCGCAAAGAAAATTTCTGGAAAATGGCGCCAACCGTATAATATAAGCAGAGTTTTTTTTTTTCACCCATTTTGGTAGGCAAAGGGAACTATCCATACAGCTTAGTCTTCAGTAGATTTTTTTTATTGATATGAAATGAAAATGAAATTTAATGAGATGAAATGAAATGAAACCTAACCTAACTCATTCAATTAAATCATTAAATCTGATATTGAAATAAATTAGTAGCTTCTTTTTAGAAATATACGTATTTGTATGAATCACAAAAACTCTTTAGTAAAAACTTCATGGTTGGTTTTTCTTTTTAATAGACATTATTTTGACAGTTGGGAAAGAGAACGCACGAGTTCGGGAAAGGTAAAAAAAAAGCACTAGTATGTAATAGCCGACATCCCGAACGCTATACGTCCCTGCAATACACCACTTTTTGAGCAACTGTATTAAAAAATTAATTTGAAATTAGAATTCTTAGACAAACAAAAATTATTTTGATTTGAAATGGCCAGTACTGCAGAACGGCAATTTCATAGGTAAAGACCTAATATTAGGGGGCGTCCATTAATTCTTCAAAACTTCTATTTGGGCTGTAAACGTGTTTGAATATTGAGAAAAAAAAAACCGGCCAAGTGCGAGTCGGAATCGCGCACCGAGGGTTCCGTACAAACCTGTAGGTATTCTCGGTTTAAAAATAAATGTTTTTTTTTAATTTTTATATTTCAGTTGATTGAATGTAAGGTAAATTGCGGTTTACGATTTATGACGTTTTAAAAAAAAACTACTCACTCGATCTCGTTCAAACCAATTTTCGGTGGTAGTTTACATGGTAATGTACATCATATATTTTTTTTAGTTTTATCATTCTCTTATTTTAGAAGTTACGGGGGGGGGGGGGGGACACACATTTTACCACTTTGGAAGTGTCTCTCGCGCAAACTATTCAGTTTAGAAAAAAATGATATTAGAAACCTCATTACCATTTTTGAAGACCTATTCATAGATACCCCACACGTATGGGTTTGATGAAAAAAAACATTTTTGAGTTTCAGTTTTATGTATGGGGAACCCCAAAATTTATTGTTTTTTTCTATTTTAGTGTGAAAATCTTAATGCGGTTCACAGAATACATCTACTTACCAAGTTTCAACAGCATAGCTCTTATAGTTTCGGAAAAAAGTGGCTGTGACATACGGACGGACAGACAGACAGACAGTCAGACATGACGAATCTATAAGGGTTCCGTTTTTTGCCATTTGGCAACGGAACCCTAAAAACAAGAAAATTTTCTTAGACCAATCATAATTTCTTAAATCAAGAATTTATTGTTTTGACTCAAGAAAATTATTTTCTTCGAAATGGTATTCTTGGTTCAAGATTTTGGCTCTTGAGTCAAGTTATTTTTTTATCAGTGTACTATTATCTCAGATTTGGCCATATTTTATTGTAGAAATAATTTCTCACGCAATTTTACACCGTTTTCTGCGAGAAAAGTAATTACGTGACATTTGCCAAGACCCCCCTCCCCCCTAAGTGAGATTTGGAAAGATTTCGCTTGATCCCCTCCCCCCCTAGAACACGTCACGTAATTAATGGACGCCCCCGTACCCAGTAACTGGGTTGTGGAGGTCAGATAGGCAGTCGCTCCATGTAAAGTACTGGTACAGCTGCATCCGGTTAGACTGGAAGCCGAGACCCCAACAAAATTCGGAAAAGGCAGGTAGATTATTACACGAACCATTTGGAGCCACTTTTGACCCCCTCATAACTCAAAAACCATTTCACATAAACGGGTAAAATTTGACTCATATAGTGAGATTTGCAAGATACATATGTGCTCCAAATTTCATAAACATATCTCAAACGGTTACTTAGATATTAACGTCCAAAAATCGTCATTTTTATCACTGACTGACCCACTGACAGTCCCAGATCAAAACTGTAACCCAGTTCCAGATGACCTAGAAAGTTCAAATTTGACATGTAATAGGAAATTAGGTGAATACAAAGGAATAAATCAGAAACTGGTATTTTTTTATAATTTTTCAATTAATTGATTCTATTAGGAACACTTGTAACAAAAATCATTTGGTATTAATTTTGTTATAAATTTGTTAGAAATAATAAGTACCTACTAATAATTTATTTACAAAAAGTAATGATATCCCATCAAAAACATAAATGTGAAATGAGAGCCAAGTTCAATATCATTAGGTACATATATGATGCTTATATCTTTAAAACTACGCAACGGATTTTGATGCGGGTTTTTTTTAATATATAGAGTGATTCAACAGGAAGGTTTATATGTATATAACATGCATAATATAGTAAAGAAACGCTGATAATTTTAGAGGTTTCTAATGTGATGTCATAAATAAACACATTTTTTTGCGCTTACATTGCGAACGCCGGCTGAACCCTACGAAATAGATCAAAATAATGTACTACAGTATTGTACACCTTACAAAGTTCTACAAAAAAATCTGCGATGGTATATGTCTATCTCTTAAGGATAACCCACAATAACCATTTTTTATCCTTTAATTTTTATGAGAAATAATGGCTTATTTACGAAGCGATTTTAAGCAATACAGCATTAATGCTTGGGGGGTGGAGTTACTCGCGTCCGTAGGATTTACCATCTTCTCCTAGACCCACCCTACACGTGCCCCCCGGGTGGTGCCAAACGAGTAACAGGGCTCAATCAAGTATGCCCAACGCCGAGCAACAGGCGGCGGTAAATATCCTATCATCAGGTCTTCGCAGACCTTGGCGGACTAAATAACCCCAAAAAGAGCGAGAGCAGTGCCTTGGGAAATTGCTGTTAGAATATTTCCCAACCCCCTTTAAAAATATGGAAAAGTTAAATAATATGGAATGCGATTTGTCATGCGATCCGGCTAACCGCCGGCGCTCTCTGGTATCCGGGCCAGAGAGTGTGAAATTGGTTACCGAAGACTACGTGGATGCGAGTAACCAGGCATCTACGTCAGTGAATGCTACTGGAAAACGATATGTTCAACAAGCTTTTCATCCTAGTTTGTTTATGAGTAGACCAAGAAGTCAATCTCTTGGAAGCAAATCATAGCTTGAAGCTACCAACACGGCTATCTCAACAAAAGAACAGAGAAGCCAGCCACCAACCAATAACACGCCCTGTCCTCCAGAATGGCAAAGAGTCCCAACAGCCAGAGGCAACAAGCGAAAAAGTTATCTCAGTCGCCATCTCCTGAAACAATCAAAACTTCCAATAGGTACAATGGCCTACAGATTGACCTGACGGAAGATGAACGCGAACCTAAAGAGAAACGCCCAAACAAACCTCCACCGATTATCCTATACGGTATAGAAGACATAAACAAATTAACTGAATTAATCAACACTGTTGCTAATATAGAAGATTTTTTCCCCAAAATTGTAAATAAAAATCAATTAAGAATAAATTCCGTAGATATAGAAGCATATAAGAAAATTATTACCCTAGTCCGTGAAAATGGACTTATAGGCCACACTTTTAATGGAAAGGACCAACGCTGCTGCCGTTTAGTAGTGAAAAAGCTACATCACTCAACTCCGCACAGTGCCATCATAGAGGAAATTGAAAAAACTGGAAATTTAGTACAGGGAGAAATTATTAATGTAAAATATGGCCCAGAAAAAAAACCAACGTCGACATTCTTTGTAAATCTCGTGGTCGGCCCAAACAACAATGTTGCTAAAACAATAAAATCTATTAACAACCAAATTGTTACAATTGAAGGACCCAAGAAAAGAAACACAATACCACAATGTCAGAGGTGTCAACCAATACGGGCATTCTAAAAACTATTGTATGCGGCCGGTGTGTAAAGTGTGCACAAGACCACAAAACATCCGATTGTACTAAAAAGGATCGAAACACCCCCGCCACCTGCGCGTTATGTGATGGTGCACACCCTGCTAATTACAAAGAGTGTGAGGTTTATAAAGAAATACTATCTCGTAAAACAGGTAGACAAAAGCCTACAAAGGTGCCTACATATACCACTACCACAAAAAATAAACCAAATGATGTAGGACAGTCAAATAGTACCACAGAACCACACCGACAACCATACCAATATCAACTGTTTGAGAAATCAAGACAAAAAAACATAAACTCCTTAGGTACGCAATCCTATGCAGATGCCATAAAAATGCAACCCACAACACATAATAACAATTTAGAAATACTACTCACACAACAAGCTGTAAAGCTAGATAAATTATTAGAACAAATGTAAACTATGATGAACCTACTCACAACAGCAATCAACAAACTTGTCCGTTGAAATGGGCACTCTGAAAGTAGCAATGTGGAACACAAACGGGTTGATTAAACACAAATATGAAATACAAACTTTATTGGAATATGAAAATATTGACGTACTTCTTGTGTCTGAAATGAAATGAAATGAAAATGAAATTAAATTTATTTTTGCAAGAATTGTAGTACATTACAGACGGTCGGGTTATTTTACAGTATCTAATACAATTCGCTAAACCTAGCATGCAAAGTAATTGATAATATTAATTAAATAAATGAAGATATTAAATTCGAACAAAAATCATAGTTATTAAATTAAGAACAATAAAGTCAATCATTTGTCAAATTATAATAGCAATAAATGTCAATGTTAATCCTTATACACTCGAGAGCAATGAATCCGGGTCACTTAAAGAATGTTAAAAATCTCGGAAACTAAAAATGATAGGTTAATGCAATAAATTGTATTTAATAGACAATGTAATATTCCTTAAATGAAAGTAAAAAAAATATGAGTCACCATACATTTTATTAACACAAAATTACATAAAGAAAAAAACTGCTGATCTCTCCTTAAAACAAAAATAGGAAACATGAAATTTTTGAACTTTATTACGATTTTCTTGAATTTTAATACTTCGTATTGCCTCCTCGTGCTTCCATTACTGCGTTTACGCGGTTTGGCATGCTGTACACCAAGTTCCTTATACGATTTTGGGGAATATTCTCCCATTCCTCTGTGAGAGCAATTTTGAGCTCACGAAGCGTGATTGGGGGAGGGTTTCGTTGTTTTACGCATCTGCCTAGCTCGTCCCAAGCATGCTCGATCGGGTTGATATCCGGGCTGCGCGCTGGCCACTCCATACGAGTAATGTTCATCTCTTGAAGGTAGTCATTCACAATCCTACCTGTATGAGGTCGGGCATTGTCATGCATAAATATAGCATCCTCACCTAAATTGACCATAAATGGACCAACGTGATCATTGAGGATTGCTTCCACATATCTTACGCTAGTTAAAGAGCCGTTTTCTATGATCACCAGCTCTGTGCGACTTTCAGAAGAAATTCCGGCCCACACAAGTACAGACCCACCACCGTAGGCTACTTTTTCTTCGATGCATGCTTGCTTGAATCTTTCCCCTGGTCTTCGATACACTCTGTGTCTTCCATCGTGCTTGTAGAGCATAAATTTTGATTCGTCGGAGAACATAACTTTTGACCAATCTTCAATACTCCAATTTACGTGGCTCTGGGCATATCTTAGTCTTGAAATACGATGCCCACGCTCCAGTTTAGGGCCGTTTGCAGGTCTAAGGGGTTTTAAGTTAGATTCAGCAAGCCGACGTCTTACTGTCCATGCACTTGGGTTACTTCCTCCGAGGCGTCGAAACTAATTTGTGAGTTCAGTTCCTGTGAGAAAGCGATTTCGAAGCATGGTGTTCACCAAGTATCGGTCTTCTCGTGCTGTGGTACACCTGGTTCTGCCCGTTCCTGGTCTGCGTAGGTTAGAACCAGTTTCTTCGTAACGTCGGAGAACTCTTTGTACTGTTGACAGCGACACACCGACAGTCCAGGCTGTATCGCGCTGACTCCGACCGGTTTCCAGCATTGTAAGTATTCTGGTGCATTCTTCAGGCGTAAGCGACATAATTTCAGCTTGAATAATGAATATAGAGCACTATCAACATGGTTTATGTACCCACATAAATGACAGATTACAAACAAAAGCAAAACCAAATGCTGTAATTTCGTAGTTCCATCTTCGAAAGTGGCCCTTTTTCAAATTTGATTTTTTTATGATATAACTTTACAATAACTAAGAAGTTTTAATACCTTCATTTAAGGAGTATTACATTGTCTATTAAATACAATTTATTGCATTAACCTAGCATTTTTAGTTTCCGAGATTTTTAGGATTCTTTAAGTGACCCGGATTCATTGCTCTCGAGTGTAGTTTAGGTACTCATTCACAGAATAGAATGATTTTTCTATAAGCCATTTAAATAAAACTGTTTTAAAGCGATTGACTGGCAGTTCTCTATATAACTTGGGTAATTTATTATATATCCTTATGACCATTGGAAAACAACTTCTGTGATATAAGTGGCTTTTTATTTGAGGCATAATTAGTCTGTCAGGACATCTTGTGTTAAACGTAACAGTGTCTCCAAGACGTTGAAATAATTCGGAGTACATTTTAACAAATTTACAGCACTCAAATATGTACATACTAGGAACAGTTAATATATTTAAATCTTTAAAAAGAGGTTTACATGAAGTCAATGGTGGCACATCACAAAGAGCACGGATACACTGTTTTTGGGCTATAAACACCCTATTTATAAGGACAGAATTCCCCCATAGTACAATGCCGTATCTAATGTTTGAAGCTACGTAACCATGATACGCTAAGAGGGCTGTTTTGAGATTCGCTATTTTACAAAGTCTCCACAAGGCAAAAGCGAAACGATTTATCTTATTTGTGACCTTTAAGCAGTGAGGTTTCCATGTACAGCCACTGTCGACTGTTATACCAAGAAATATGACTTCGTGTGCTTCTTTAATTTTTTGATCGGAATGTGTAATCATAAGGTCAGAATTAGATTTTCTATTGTGGAATTGAACGAATGAAGTTTTATCTATATTCACTTTTAAATTATTATTATTAAGCCATGTTATGATAGCATTAACCGCTTCATTAATTTCCGTATTATAATTAATAATTTTACTCTCTGTGATGACTACCGCAATGTCATCCGCAAATAGTGAGTAGAAATGCTTAGTAACATTTGGTAGGTCGTTAATATATAACAGAAAGAATAAGGACCCTGTAACACTACCTTGTGGCACACCTGTATTGTTGCTCCTAATGTTAGATTTACATAGCACTTCTTCTTTGTTTGAATTCATTTCGGAAATCGCTGTATATTGAGTTCTATTCGAAAGATAGCTTTGCAGCCATTTCAATGCTAGGCCGCGAAAACCGTACAGTTCACATTTGGTGAGGAGAATATTGTGATCAACAAAGTCGAAAGCCTTGCTCATATCGAAAAACACAGTGCAGGTACGTGTATGTTTATCTACATTTTCAGTAATTTTTGAAATTAATTTAAAAGCTGCTAAGGTTGTAGATTTGCCCTTTTGGAAACCATTTTGTTCCGTTTTAAGTACTTGATGTTTAGTCAAGAATTGAGTCATCCGAGAATGCATTATCTTCTCAAATACCTTAGATAAAATTGGTATTAGAGCGATTGGCCTATAATTGTTTAAACTCGTTTCGTCACCTTTTTTAAAAATCGGTTTAATAACGGAGGTTTTTAATTTATCCGGGAATGTCCCCTGGGAGAATGACATATTAATAAGGTACGTTAATACAGGAGTGATCAATGCTGCAGTGTGCTTTATTATATGTGTCGGAATCTCATCATATCCCACAGATGAAGTATTGTTTAATGACTGAATGGTTTTAAATGTTTCACCATCACTAACTGGATAAATGAAGAAGCTGGCGTTAAGTGGTGAGATTAAATGGCGATGTCCCATCGCAGATGCTGTGCTATTTTTATCAGTGGTCATATCGATGAAATAATCATTAAACTAAGGAAATTTTCATTGTAGTCCAGACAGTCAAGTGTATAATTCAATGCATCACAGGTTTCCTGTAATAGGTCCCCTGTGGCACCTGTAACATTGATGAAATGGCAATGCGGAAATCTGTTACATATTAATTTCAGTTGTTGGTTTAACATACGTTCATTTAGGTAACGACTCTTTACTACATTCAACAGAAAAACAGTATTTTTTGTAGTTTCTTTAAAACATAAGATAATTCGCACAAGCTGCTTATAGGATTTGTGTCATTTTCACCGACACATAGTATTATTTTGTCTTTTTCAGACATTACGGCACTATCACAGCCTTTCAAAACCTCATCCGATTTGGCGTAATGTTTCGTGATGCTTGACACAGAGTACTTTTCATGCCTGGTGCCATCCCTTGAGTTTATGAGTTGAGAGGCCAGGCCACTACTTTGTTGAGTACCATAAATCATAATTTTTCTGTTTGAGGACTTCTTATTATTTGCCATGTTCAAAGTCAATGATTTCCTGTCACTAGTAGGCGCAGCTGGTGATAAGATCGGTGCAATTTGTTTCCTAGCTTGAGATTCAATAATTTCCGTTTCTTGGTAAGGTTTATCTAATAGACTTTCCGAGCTGACTTGATGATTGCATTGCGATGTGGAAGGACATGTCGAGTTCTTGTCCACCACTATGTTATTTGGTGGAAAAGAAGGGGATTGATATGTGGTGTTATTCAAAGACATTGAGTTATCTAGACCATTCGTGGCGAAGTTAATTCTTCTTTTCATTAACTTTTTTTTGCTACTTTTTACGAAGTTCGTTTTGGAAGTAGATGAGCAGATTTTTATTAACTCTTTAATTTTCATGTCTTGATCGATGGTAGTTTGCTTTAGTGATTTATTTTCCATTATCAGTTTATCAATCTCATTATCCGCACATTCCATTTTTAAGTTCAGATTGTCAATAGTGTTCCTTAGTTCGGTTATAATTTCGTCATTTTGTATCGTGGATAAGTCCGGCAAACTTCTCATTATATTAGAATCCTCAGATAGTAGTGAGCTATTGTTTTCGCATGGTAGTGATTCCCACGAAGTTCCCTTACGAATGTGTTTCTTACGTAAAGTTATGTTTGAATCCATAATGTTATGAGTTTGTGGTTGGTAACGCCCTCTTTCTTAGTTATTATAAAACCACTTATTTTCCAGCAACCGCTAAACAATTAACAGACAACTATGACTTAAACCGGCACTTCGACGCCCTGTCTTTTTTTCTAAATTAAGAAATTATCACAATTTAGAAAAAGAATATCACGTTGCTGGAATCGATCTTGCGGCTAAGCCTCGCTCGTTCGAGGTGCGGACAGTAGCCACTCGACCAAATGATCATTAGATAAGTGGATCAAATTGGTCTTTCGTTTTCGTAAATTTTGTGTCACAAATCAGGATTTTGATAATTTTAAAAAGACGGTTTATCGACAATTGTTTGCAATTTTTTTTAGCTTTTGGAATATTAATGTTTTCGTGCAATAGTTAGTTTTAATTATGCTACAATAATGTTATAATGAATTTGAGTACGTACTCTTGTTTTGTTTCTAGGAACTCTGTAATTGCACTGAATTGTCCTTTTTGGACTTTTTGGATGGTGTTACACTTTTATTTTTAAATGTTTAAAACTTTTTAATTTGTGGAAATTATCACTGTATAACAATGTCACTTGCTGTTTGTGGGTCACTTTCACTAATTAAGTTATGTAGAACTGTAATTTGCGAGATAAAGTATTTTTAAATATTAAATTTCGAGGAGCTGATTTGTACCGTGGGCGACTACCGTCATGTTTAATTCACCGTTTAATTCTAATACAAGTTTGTCAATACGTTTTTTTTTCTGAGGCGCACCTGGTACCCAATCACAACACAACCTTAAAAAAATTACAGCATATATTCGACATCCCACCCGGACGGAACAGCTCATGCAGGTACAGCTGTAATGATCAAAAATCATATTAAGCACGAGATTCGCCTAGAGTATAGAACAGAGCCAATACAAGCAACTACTATAGTAGTGCATGACAAACGAGGATCTATAACACTGTCAGCTGTGTACTGTCCACCAAAGCACATCTTAAAAGAAGAAGCATTTACAGATTACTTCAAAACCCTTGGAGACAGATACATATGTGGAGGTGACTGGAACGCCAAAAACGTACACTGGGGATCACGGCTTACTTTGCCCAGAGGCCGAGAACTGAAAAATAGCATGGACAAAAACAAACTATATGCACTGAGTGCAGGTGAACCCTCGTACTGGCCTACAGACCCAAACAAAACACCAGATCTGCTGGACTTTTTTGTGTATAAAGGATTGTCAAACCACTACTTAAGTGTGGAGACTTGTCTAGACAGCAGTTCAGACCACACACCAGTAATAGCCACAATTAGTACCACCATAATTGAAAGACCAGTGAAAGAACGACTCTACACAAAAAAACAGATTGGGATGCATTCAGGGACTACATAGACGAAAACCTCGACTTGAAGGTGCCACTTAAAACGAAAAAGGACATCAAAAAATATGCAACAACCTTAACGAACTTAATACAAATAGCCGCATGGAAATGGACCCCGTTTACCACACTAAAACAAGGTATTAGGAACGTACACAAGGATGTAAAAACAAAAATCCTGGAAAAGAGACGACTCAGAAGAGTGTGGCACTGTAGCCGACATTCCCAAGACAAAAAGGCGTTTAATAAAGCAGCCGCTGACCTCAAACAGTACCTTAAAGACATCGAAGAAGAAACCCTACAGAATAAGTTAGCAAACTTGGATCCCCAAGCCAAAAACGAGTATTCACTCTGGAAGACGGTAAAAGTAGTAAGGTGGCCCCCCAGGTTTCACAACATCCCATCAAACTGAGGAACAACTGTTGGGCAAGAACTGACACAGAACGGGCTGAGGCATTTGGACAGTTCTTGCTTGAAGTCTTCACTCCAAATGGTGGTGATGCAGAAACAGAAAAAGAAATACAAGACTACCTAGATACTGATCTGCAACTATGCCTCCCAATACAAAGCTGCTCACCCCGCGAAGTTCAAAAAGAAATAAAAGGTCTAGAATTAAACAAAGCTCCTGGGTTCTGCCTGATAACGGCCGAAACACTACGACAACTTCCTAAAAAAGCCATAGTGGGTATAACGCACCTTTTTAATAGCATTATCAGGATTGGGCATGTCCCAATGATATGGAAAATATCAGAAATAATCATGATTCCGAAGCCTGGTAATCCTGCGCATCTTGTGTCTTCTTACAGGCCAATTAGTCTATTACCAACCCTATCGAAATTATTTGAGAAGATCATCTTACGAAGGCTTTTTTTTTTTTTTTTTTTTTTTTTTTTTCAAGGTGGGAAATCATGAAATGACTTCTCCCGCTCTGGGCGGAGCGGGAGGGCGTGTCAGACTTTTACTGACTAAAACCCACCCGTGTTCCATCAGTTGCCCATGTGCCAGGGTCACGGTATCTCCTTCGAACAATCACGCGACCCCGGCAGGCATCGGTCCTAGTAGACCCCTACACTGCTGCTGACATCTCTTTGAGGCGCGCGTGGAACACTGCGCGCCGTCGACCCGAGCTTGTTCCTTACCGGGCGGCGAGCTACCCATTGCTCGCCACCCGCAAGCTCGCGCCTACGGTGGCCGGGAGTCCGCTATTGACTCCCGACGCCCGGGGCGTCTCCTCCTGCGGCGGCTAGGGACGTGAGGGCGCAGAGACTGCCACTCCCTCACGCGCCCCGCCTCCTCCTTCGCGAGCATTACTGCTTCGCAGAAGGAGGTGACGGCTTCCCATTCCCTCTCGCTCCGTACCATGGCTCGCACCAGGGCCGGACGCGAGAGGTCACCGCCGCCGATCGCCTCCACGAGGACACGGCGGTGCTCCGCCCAAGCAGGGCACACCTCCACCGTATGCTCCACCGTGTCCTCCAGACGATCCTCGCAATGGAAACAACCGGACGTATCCTCCCGCTTTATCCTGAACAGGAACCCACCGAAGCACCCATGCCCGGTGAGAACCTGCGTCAGGCGGAAGGTGAGGACGCCGTGACGCCTCTCTATCCACTCCTCAAAGAGGGGACTTACCGCCGCAATTGTGGCGTGCCCAATCTTACGAAGGCTAACACGAATACTTGAAGGAAACGACCTCATCCCCCAATATCAGTTTGGTTTCAGAACTGGCCATTCGACAATCGAACAAGTCCATCGAGTTGAGAGCTGTATCTTGTGTACACTGCAGATATACCCACAACGGATAATGTCCTGTCTGCCACATTCGCTGACGATACCGCTGCTCTTTGTAACCATGAAAATCCCAGTATGGCGTCCTTGGGTCTACAGAGTCACCTGAATAAAGTCAACAAATGGATGGAAAAGTGGCGCATCAAGGCAAGCTCCAACAAATCAGTGCATGTCACTTTTACTTTGAGAAAGGAAAACTGCCCGGCAGTTAAACTTGGAAACGACGTTCTGCCCCAACAAGACTCAGCAAAATACTTAGTCATGCATCATGATAGGAGGCAAACATGGAAAACTCATATTAAAAAAAACGCGAAGAGTTAAATATATGGCTCAGAAATTTAACCTGGCTTAAAATCGCACGTCACCATGGAAAACAAGATTCTTATCTGTAAAACCATAATCAAGCCGATTTGGACTTATGGTATTGAGTTATGGGGATCAGCAAAAAACTCTAACGTGGAGATTTTACAACGTTTTCAAAATAAAGCCCTCAAAATAATAAGTGATGCACCCCTTTTTATCAGAACCAGTGAATTGCACGAGTACACAGAAACGAAAACCGTTAAGGAGGAAGCCGAACACAGAGTAGAAGCATACAAAGACCGTATTAAAGCTCATACTAACAACTTAGCAACAGCGTTATGTGAACCCATCAACGTCAGAAGGCTCAAACGACAACACATATGGGACCTTATTCAGTAAAAAGAAAGGAAAAAAAAACTAATTTAATAAGAGACAGCTTCTTCGCTGGAGGAACAGTTCTCACCTGTCAATACACTTGCAACAAATCTGTTAATGGCATATCAGGCCGATCGCAAGATGATAACAAAAAAAAAAAAAAAGGATTAATGCTTATCCAATTAAATACATTAGATATGTTGTGCATTTCATGTAGATCAAAATTGCCTTTTACAGCATATCATTAAAATGAATATTTTAGAAGATATCAGAGATTATCCACACTAATATTATAAATGCGAAAGTAACTCTGTCTGTCTGTCTGTCTCGCTTTCCTGCTAAAACTACTGAACCGATTTAAATGAAATTTGGTACACAGATAGTTTAGAGCCTGAGAAAGGACATAGGCTACTTTTTATGCCGGTAGTATGTTCCCGCGGGATAATTTCCGACCTCCACGCGGGCGAAGCCGCTGGCAAAAGCTGGTAATAAATAAAATAGCAGCAGAGCGGCTAGCGGGCCGTTCCGCGTCCGGCCATCTCGCTTGGTAGCGGTCGGGTAGTGCAGGATTAGTAGGATTGTAATTCATATTACTTGGGCTTCATAGTAAATGCATATCATCATGTGTGTTCGAAGTACTCAAAATAAAGCTAATTGTATTATTCCAAGTAAGAGACCGCGAAATATGGCTTAGATGATTAGATTTTTGGATGGATTTGGATTTTTGGTTATCCTGGATACTTACCATATATAGCATACCATAGATATTTTATCCCAGTAGTAGTTTCCCGGGTGATATTTTCCGACAGCTATACGGGCAAAGCACTATTCTTATAACCAAAGTACTATTCTTATAACTATGTTTAATTTGGTGTCTGATAAATAACTGAGTGTTTATATAGGTAGAATAGGAGCGTTAAGAAAACCCAGGAAGACTTATATTCAATTCAATCCAGCGCTATGTCGCAGTCTTCTTACTCTGAATACTATTAGTTTTATTTTAAGTACATCAAACGCACATGATATGTAAGGATCGTAGCAGGTGGCGTTTCGTAGTTTCTGCCTACCCCCATGGGATAAAGGCGTAATTTTATGTATGTATAACATGGATTAATACATTCTTACCGCGGTAGTACGTCCTCTTGCGATAATTTCCGACATCCACGCGGGCGAAGCCGCGGGCAAAAGCTAGTTATGATATATGCCTTGTCTTCAACGACAAAAGAAGTGGGAACTAAATGGGTGCCAAGTTCAATAGTCAGTCCTGAAATTTATTTATAACTACACAAAATATCATTTCTTCTTATAACTTAGGATTATATATTGTAGCCTAAGGTCTGACTTGGCTAGTTCTCTTATATGAATTATATTATAGCCTTCGCAAGTTCTAAACCTGTTACTTGTCGGTTCTTATTTTATTATTCCGAAAATTTGGGTTGCAGGTAGAAACTAGCCATCGAACATAATTAATTCGTGTATGAGAACTAGCCAAGTCTTAGGCTACAATGTATTATCCTAAGTTATAAGAAGAAATGATATTTTATTGGCACCCATTTAGTTCTCACTTCTTTTGTCGTTAAAATCAAGGCATATATCATAATATTGAACTTGGCTCTCATTTCACATTTATGTTTTTGATGGGATATATTTCATTACTATACACGCCTCCAGCAGTGGATGAGATTTGGCTGAAGTGGTGGTGACTGTCTTATAAGGTAATTTTTGTCTCAGGTTTATACGAATCATGGCAGCAGGGGCAACAAACCCATGATAAGGTATGGGCGGTTCATAGACACGGGTATACCTACAAGCGGATATTAGAGCTGATGCGATCATACTACGAGGAGGCAAACGTTAGGATCGCGTATATGAACCCCATGAGGTTTATGTACGAAGAAAGCCCTTACTATGAAATGGGATACATCACCGGAGAGATTATTGAAAGGTAAATAATGCTGCCGGACGTAAAGAATAGCGCCATCTCATTTCTTCCCGTGACGTAAGAGGCGACTAAGGGACTTACTAGAGAATGGGCAGCAGCGTTCTCTATGCATTTTACCACCATACTGCGATCGCGAACCCGCCTGCCAAGCGTGGCGATTATGGCAAAACCCCCAAAATGGGGGAGGCTTGGGTCCAGCAGTGGACGTCTTAGGGCTGAAATGATGAATGATGATGAAATACAGCTGTCAGGAAGCTTTTTCCAAAAAACAAAACACAATCGACTTCCGATAAAAACACTACAAAGTAAAAAAATAGGTACTTTAATTTTTTAAGTCGGTTCGGTTCGGTGTCTTTGAATGTAATACATATTTTTGATTTTTGTTTTCTGACTTCCGAAATTTGTTACTTTAGCAGCTCAATTGCATTCGGCGTGCAATCGAACTGCACGGTTGGTTTGCAATTCTATTGCAGTCGTGTCAACTGCATTCAAACTGCACTTGAACTGCAATTTGCGGTTGGATTGCAGTTGAAATGCGGTGCGTCTGTCTAGAGCCTAAGATAGTTAAAATCCGTATCCGTATCCGCGGATCTTAACACCAAATATCCGTATCCGCGGATATACATTTTTAACGACCCGGTTATCACTAGTCATGACATAAAAATTATACACATTTTGTTTTGTTTTGTTTTTTTTTTGTGTGTCTTTTTACTCATGATTTGCTGCACCGTTCGACGTCACACGTCAGCGCCGGCTGTCGCTGAAAACCAGCGCTGGGGCTCTGTCTCGCATAGAGTCGCAGCATTATGCTGAGCGACGGCCGTTTTGCGTGGATTTGACGCATATTTTCCCCAGCTATTTTTAAATATTTTTGATGTGTGGTATTCTTTACGTCATATTTACCGCAAATAAACGTATTTTCTTTGTCTTTCTTCTTTCTTTTTTTTACACCTAAAATTCTATTCCAGATACAGAAAAGTGCTTGAGCACGCCCAAAAGCCCATCAGATTTAAATCCTACACATTATTTGACATTTTGAAGCACGTCGAACTGGTTCAGAAACTCTACTTCGAATTGTATCATCTTACGCGAATGATTCACGAGACGCCGCGGAAATGGCGGAAAGAAGATGAATTTTTGCACATAGAGAAGATAGCTGGTCCGGATCTCCTCGGAGTCAAGGGTAAAAAATTCGTTCCCTTGACCGCAAGGCAAATAGCAGATATGAAGTATATGCAAGAGTCTCTTCTAGACCAGAAGAGACATCAAGCGAAGGAAAGAAGAAGACAGAAGAAGAAGTTCGATAAAATAAGACAGGCTTTCTTACATGGTTTATTAAATGATAACAAAGGGGAGAAGAAGCCATACAATACGAAATGGCCTATTGACTATGGCTGGGAAGTTGATTTTGATTGGTGAAATTTTTATTCTTTAATTTTACTAACATTATTGATTATACTATCTTACAATATAAAAATAATTTAAAAACCTAAGTAAAAAATATGTAGATACATAACGGATGTTCGAGCGGCTGAGACACCATGTGTCGCTGCTGATCCGTTCCCTGTTCGTCCTCCATCGCGGGCGTGTACTTAGAGGTGTTTTAAAAATAATACTCGCAAAGTAATTCCTTTAATTTAATTACAATAAAACTAAACGATAAAAAGCACCGATTTTGCAACGATAAACACTGATCTAAATAAAATCACATTAATTGTCCAACGGAACTTTAGAGCCAATGGATTTATGCGTGTGAACCGCGTGGCGATCGCGTCAAAAGTGATCGCTTCCGCAGCCATGACACTCACAACCCCATTCAGTGTTACTCGCTTTTAATTAAAATTACCACTAACGAAATAAATTCTCAACCATAGAGTAAAAATAATCGATTACAAATAAAAAGTGTTACAAATAAATCGCCTAAATTATCACGCGCCGTTATAGGTACATGTAAATTCGACATTTTCTCTTTTCCTGACCAAAGGGCTGGCCTATTTTAATTTAGTCAAAGAATCAACATAGCCATACAACGTGGCAATGCTGCCAGCCTTTTGGGCACGTTTCCTGTTGACAACGATGCAGACGAATATTTTGATGCTTTATGATTATTTATTTTTATATTGTTTATACATGTACATATTTTTTTACTTGGTGAAATGTTATTTTCATAAATCGTTCTACCCCTATTTTAATTGAGTTCAAGTCAAACCATGGAATTTAAATATTTTACTATAAAGTTGTAATAGAAATATAGTGAGCCTGAGTGCAAAATTTAACAAATTATAATGTCAGTCACCATCAATAATCTCATGAGCAAAATGAATTTGTTGTTTTTTTTTGTTATGTACGAGTATGTACAGACGCCAGCACATTAAGCTACTACAATCTGTCAAATTTATTTAATAGATTTTCAACTTTTTCGCAAAAGCATTAGGTTTAAGGTTGATTGGGAGAATTTGACAGTTTCGGGTAACTTGATGTGCCTGTACCGTATTTACTTTTTTATTTTTATAGATGACTAGCTTTTGCCAGAGGCTTCGCCCGCGTGGAGGTCGGAAAATATCCCGTGGGAACAAACTACCAGGATGAAAAGTAGCCTATGTGTTGATCCAGGTTATAAACTAACTGTGTTCCAAATTTCATCCAAATCCGTTCAGTAGTTTTTGCGTGAAAGAGTAACAAACATCCACACATCCATACATACAAACTTTCGCATTTATAATATTAGTAGGATAAGTAAGATAGGATAGTAGAATTCGTTCCTTTGGGGTGTATAGTTCACTCAACCCCCGTAGTGCAGGTAGAACCCTCCGACCAGAAGGGTATCATGTCTGATGGGCAACTGCCCGACGATTGATGTTGGGATGTGGTATAACTTGTATAGATGCTAATGGCGCGGTAAACTCTGCTTGCGCGATGCAGGGTTTTACGTGACGTCACTGTCATGCGTAGTTCGCAGGTGGCAGTGAAGATGCCGCTACCGTCACCGCTATCTATAGACATGAGCAATATCAGAGGCAGGGTCTCGCGACCCTGGCATATACCTGCCAGGGTCGCGAGATTTGTTCGAAAGAGTTACCGTGGCCCTGGCACATGGGTAACTGAAGGAACACGGGTGGGTTTTAGTTAGTAAAAGTTTGACACGCCCTCCCGCTCCACCCAGAGCGGGAGTCATTTGGTGATTTCACATCCCAAAAAATAAGGCATGAGAAAAAAGGTGTAAGGCTCACTCTATCGCCATAGAAAAGGGAGGATTTTCGCACCAGTGTTGTGTCTGGTAGGCAACCTAGGAGGTGGTCGGCTGCTTAACCAGTTTTGCCTGTGGCTGCGTCAATAAATTAAGGCACCCAGCCAGGACTTCAAAACTTACAACTAAGCGACTACACGCTAATAGGTACGGACCTCGGCATAGAAGGCAGTAAGGGGCGAGCTGCCTGCCAGGGTCACGAGATTGTTCAAACGAGATACCGTGGCCCTGGCACATGGGTAACTGAAGGAACACGGGTGGGTTTTAGTAAGTAAAAGTTTGACACGCCCTCCCGCTCCGCCCAGAGCGGGAGAAGTCATTTGATGAGTTCCAATCCAAAAAAAAAAGGGGTGGGCTGGATCGGAATGATTATTATGTAATTATGATGATGAAAATAATAGTTTGAAAAATGATTAACACGCTTCCATAGAAAACCAGACTAAAAAGTAGAAAATAATTGAAGAAAAAAACGTGAGGTGCTTTTTGAGGTATTATAATTGGTATCAAAGCAACGCATGTTTTATTTTTTCAATTAATTTCTACTTTTTAGGGTATTTTTTTACATGAAATCAATGACCGTTTGAAGTGGGCCAAAGTCCAAAGGAGTCTGTAACAAACATAAAAGTAAAAGTTAAAAGATATATTTTTGTTTATTATAGGTTTTTGATATGATATCCAAAAAATGCTTGGGTAAAGTATGCCAGCTCATTTAATTTTACCCTTTACAGGAAAATGTTTTACCCATTGCGCAATTTTTTTATCGGTAGTTCAGTATCAGTAATTTCAGTAATTTTTTCAATACTTTTTTTAACATTTTATCCGACCTTAAATCAGTAAACTATGGACACCCTACATATTTCATAATATGATACTGACAATACTAATAGGTCAGTAACCGCGCGTAGGTACTTCGAACTTCTTAGAATTTTCAACAATCGAACAGCTGGTCGGTCGTTCACCTTCGCCGCCGCGCCGGTGCCGCGCGCAAATTACCATAAAAACCAGTTTCAAAATAAACATCTTTCGTTAACGATTACTAAATTTTTTTGTACTAATATATATCAAAAAAAAAATTGCATGGTTATTATAACTCGTTTAAGTTTAGTTTGTTAAAATTTGCGCACTGGATAAAAACTTATCCTGTATACAACGAGCTCTTTATCGAGACAGCCTTGAGATCTGCCGACCGTGCAGCGCATACTCAAACGATATTCAGCCTTCAGACTCGTCTTAAAAATCCACTATATAACTGTTAACTGCCTCCTTGGTATCTCCTTCCAAAGGCATGAGGAGATTCGATTTCTGGATCAAGCAGTGTTATTGGTTTTTCCATCAAAACATTCTCAGTAACAGCCCGGAGCATGAATTTTTGCCCGGTTGATGTAATCAAGTCAAAATATTTTATTTCACATAAACCAACATGAGCACTTATGAAACGTCAGAAGGGTCCACGGTTCCAAATTGTTGATTCCTGTGGAGAAGTAGAAAATAATGTAAAAAAGCGTGGGGTGGTTTTTGAGATATTTTTAATTGATATCAAACACCCCACACTTCTTTCCATCATTTTTTTTTAACAATTATATATTTTCTATTTATTAGGGTGTTTCGAATTTTGTGACGTATGTCAGCGTAGTTTTAGAAGACAGTTTTTTGGCCATCCTGGTAACCCCGGCAAGGATAATGGCACAAATTTATAAAATTATTGTATTGTCATCGGTCCTTAATAACTATGCCAAATTAAGAGTTAATCCGACGTGTTAAAGGGTGTCAAAATCATGTTTAAAATTTCCGTTACATAGTCACATACTAACATATAAACATACGTTTGAACCTAATAAAAGCGTGTTAAATAAAACACTTTATGACGTGTAAAATTGTTTTTTCTTCTGAGAGTAGGAACTGTCAGAAACTTAGAAGAGTGCAATGTAAAGGCAAACTTATTTTCTGGTGGCTAGTAGTGGTGGTCTGGTCAGTAAATCTACTTGTAATCATGATTATATTTATCCAGTGACCAACTGTCTTCGACTGGCCAGTTCCTCAGGAACCGTTTCTTCGCAGTAGTCATATTGGTGGGGTTCCCGAGCTTCTTCATCAAAAACTTCTGTCTTATCAGGTTTTTCTCCTTTTCCTCGCGTACTATATCCATTCCAGCTGTGAAGGAATTGTAATCTATACTAATATTATAAAGCTAAAGAGTTTGTTTGGTTGAACGTGCTAATCTCAGGAACTACTGGTCTGAATTGAAAAAATATTTTTGTGTTGGGTAGCCTATTTATCGAGAAAGGCTATAGGCCTAAACATTACGCTACAATCAAAAGAAGCGGAGCAGCAACGAAAAATGGACGAAAACTGGCAGGCAATTCGTTGCGACGGGAAGGGTCACGGGAGCAAAAATTTGACGCGGACCAAGTCGCGGGCAGAAGCTAGTATTTCATAAAAAATCATCAACATCACCATTTCCGCCGAAAGACATCCACTGCTGGACATAGGCCTCCCCAAATACTCGGGATTTTGTCATAATCGCCACGCTTGGCAGGCGGGTCGGCGATCGCAGTATGGTGGTAAAATGCATAGAGAACGCTGCTGCCCATTCTCTAGTAAGTCCCTTAAACGCCGTTTACGACACTCACGGCAGAATAGGAAAAACTGTGCGGAGGTTGTGGCTGTTGTTGCGGTGGCTGCGGTGGATGCTGCTGCCCATGCATCACTATCTACACATGCTGCACGAAGATTTGCTAGCGGCACCGAGTTGCGCCACTTCGCGGCAGACGAGCCATGGTGTTTCCGTCTAGGGTTGCCAGGCGTCCGGATAAAGCCGGACACAGTCAGGCTTTTTAGTTGCATGTCCGGCTAAATTAGATCGTTACCGGCCTGTCCGGCTTTTTGGTAGGCTTTTTAAAATATGATCATTTTTGTCTTCACCCTACCTTGTATTCCTAGCGCATGTGAGCGAACTAGCACTGTCCTCCTCGCGTTATTACTACTCAATTTTAAAGAAAAATAAGCTTTTAATTTTTGGTGCTCAGGGGTCTGCGAACCAAAAACATTAATTAATGTTACAAAGATTTTAAAGTGTATTTTTCATTAGTTCATTAGTCCTTATGTTTAGTTTTGTTTTAAAACTAAACAATTAAAGATGTCCAGCCTTTTACCCAAATGTCCGGCTAAACTGGCAGGTGTGTCCGGCTTTTCGGTTTTATGACCTGACAACCCTATCTCCGTAGAAGATGACGCACCGACGCCTCCGATGTTTGTGCCTTCGAAGTACATCACCGTCCCGTTTTGTGGAAATAAACTAGGTACTATAAATATGGGATGGTGCAATTTTTTACGTCCGGCACAACACGGCACAGAAGCTATTAAATTATCTCACATCGCAATTTAGGCCGTCTGCCTCCTTTGTAACCCCTTGGCAGACTTGGTGACTGCGTCTGCCCCACCATCGGTAGCCCCACTATCAAGTCACGCGTCGCCTCGTCGACCATGACATCCACCAGCTTATCTATTTCCAGTTCAAGGTAATGCATCCTCTCCAGAGCTACAATGAAGTGCATAGGTCGAAGGGTTGGAACCCCTGGAGGTTTTGCCCATGAAGCGTTGTGGTAAGCGTCTATAATCTCCCTGTACGTGTCGCTCATGAAGCGAAACTTCTCACGAATTCGTCCTGCGGAAATACAAGGCGTTAGGGGCCGTCCATTAATCACGTGATGTTTTTTTTTGGCATTTTTAACCCCCCCCCCCCCCCCCTCCTCCTTGGTGATACATGGTGAGGTTTAAGACTACCATTATCACGTGTATTTTTTAGTACCTACAAAGAATCTTATTTTTTTTTTAAATATTTATAAAGTACACTACAAGCCGCTTTCGATTTTATACGCGTTTGACGAAAAAAATAAATACACGTAACGCCGCTTTTCGGTTCAGTAACGCCGAAAAAATAAATACACGTGATATATTATTACAACCCCCTCCCCCCTTGTGATATTTCGTGAAATTTTTATGGACCCCTGCCCCCCTTCGAGCCTCACGTGATTAATGGACAGCCCCTTATTGTTAGAAGTGATGGACTCATAATTTCAGGTGCAAGACATCCTGTCAGGGTCGCTGATTTGTTTGAAAGAGTTACCCTGGCACAGGCAACTGAAGGAACACGGGTGGGTTTTAGTCAGTAAAAGTCTGACACGCCACTCTTTCACTCCACCTACAGCGGGAGGTGTCATTTGTAGATTTCCCACCCAAAATAGGTGAAATACATCCACTGCTGAACATAGGCCTAAATCCAATTTTGAGAGGTTTGCTTTAAAGGCCACGCTTGGGAGGCGGGTTGGCGGTGGCAGTATGGTGGTAAAGTACATAGAGAACGCTGCTGCCCATTCTCTAGTAAGTCCCTTAGTCGCCTCTTAGGACACCCACGGGTAGAAATGCGATGGTGCTATTCTTTACGTCGGGCAAAACACGGAACTCATCTTCGGTAGCTCACACACAATCATTACGGTCTTTCCATGGGGTATTGTGTTTTTATTTTATTTATTGAGGGATAATAAACAACTACAACTTTCTAATATTAATTCTCGTGTCGTAGTGTTTGTTACCAAACTCCTCCGAAACGACTGGGCCGATTTTTATGAAATTTTTTGTGGATATCGGGTAGGTCTGAGAATCAGCCAACATCTATTTTTCATACCCCTAAATGATAAGGGTGACCCACCCCTAAATATTTTTTTTTTTTTCTTTTATTTTATTATGTTTTGGCATTGAAAAATACATACAACTCTAAATCACTCTTTTTCACCCGGCAAAACAACGTTTGTCGGGTCAGCTAGTAGTATATAATACATTAGGTTAACAAAATTTTAAGAGATAATGTTGCAGTCAACTGCATTATCCGCAGATAAGACATATTTAAAGATCTGTGGTTGCCACTAGACGAGCATAACCAAGATTAACAAATATTTTAAAATAAATAGATAGGTTACTATAAAGCGAGCTATAGCTTAAAACCAAATAAGATCTGAAACAGTTTCATTTACTTAAATTATGCAATAAATAAATAATGTTAATACGATTATAAATTAAGATATTTGTTTTATAATATTAGATTTAAATTTATTTTTCGAGCATGCAAATATATGACAAGTGTTACCCAGAATGAGTTTGCGAAAGTCACATAGTCGCTCCATATAAAACAGTTATAAATTATAAAATATTTTCATTTCTGTAAGTAGGTTTGTATAAACACTTTTATATATGGCAATCGCCGCTGCATCCGGTTAGACTGGAATTATCAAAATCGGACTACTCTGTATAAAGTTATGCGTGTTTATACATTGCAATCAGTGAGTGAACAATCAATCATCCCCTGTTTTCCGAACCTTAGGGTTCGATTTTGTTTTCCAAATTTATATGGGACCACCTTGGGAGTATACCCTTTCCAATAGAAGAAGAATTGTCACAATCGAACTACTATGTAAAAAGTTAAGCGTAGTCAAACATAAAAAAAAAAAATACGCGTCGAATTGAGAACCTCCTCCGTTTTTTTTCGTCGGTTGAAAAGGCAATCAACTCAGCCTATCGCAGTCCCTAGCCACCGCAGGAGGGGACGCCCCGGGCGTCGGGAGTCGATCGCAGACTCCCGGCCACCGTAGGCGCGGGCTTGCGGGCGGCGAGCAATGGGTAGCTCGCCGCGCGGTAAGGACCAGGCTCGGGTCGACGGCGCGTAGTGTTCCACGCGCGCCTCAAAGAGATGTCAGCAGCACTGAAGGGGTCTGCCAGGGTCGCGAGATTGTTCAAACGAGATACCGTGGCCCTGGCATATGGGTATTGGGTAACTGAAGGAACACGGGTAGGTTTTAGTCAGTAAAAGTCTGACACGCCCTCCCGCTCCGCCCATTGCGGGAGAAGTCATTTGATGATTTCCCATTCAATAAAAACTTTTTTACAAAAAAAAACAACCGACTTCCTTAAAAACACTACAAAGTGAAAAATAACTTTAATTTCGGAAGTCGGTGTCTTAGGATTTGTATTCAAGATTTTTGCCACCGACTTCCGAAATTAAAGTTATTTTTCACTTTGTAGTGTTTTTAAGGAAGTCGGTTGTTTTTTTTTGTAAAAAAGTTTTTATTTTTAATTTTTTAGTTATGGTACATGCACCGCCCTGCACTAATTCCAAACAAACAAAGCATATTATGCGATAGCAGAAATCGCGATTGATTTGCTGTCATTTTTTGAAGAGTTCCGGTGTCTGTCTCCGGAACTCATCATCAGATCTATATGAAATTTATATGGGACCATTTCGGAATAAACCCCTTTCGAACAAAAAAAGAATTTTGCAAATCCGTTTATAAATGACGGAGTTATGGCCGAACATACATAAAAAAAAAAAAAAAAAAAAAAAATATAAACAACCGAATTGATAACCTCCTCCTTTTTGAAGTCGGTTAAAAAAAAAGAAAATGATGGACATAGGCGTCTGGTGAGCAGCGCCACAACACTCCATCCTTGAATTTCTGCATCCATTCTAGTTAGGTAGGCTTCCAGTCAAACTGAATACCAGTATTTTACATAGAGTGACTGCCTATCTGACCTCCACAACCCAGTTACTGGGTAATCTATATATTAATACGTGAAGTATGAAATTTCGCACACTTAGAGAAGAAGTGACGAATGCTGATATTTTTTTAAATTATGCGTAAAACTACATTATTTTCAATAAATAACACGTTACACACACTACTATTAATTACTGTGTATTTAATACACACATGCACACATATTCTTTTGTTTATGGTCCAAATCTGTGGTCCAATCGAGAATATCTGTCTTTAATATTTTGTGTCTATAGTCTTACTGAATGTCAAGTATAACCATAGATTTCATTTCTAAATCTATGATCATATCGATAATATTTATCTTTAATATTATTTGTCTATAGTGTTACTGAATGTGTTTATATTTATTATTACATATTATATTTTTTCATTTAATAATGTATTTCTATTCAAATGAAGTATGGTCGAATTTTGACCAATGGGCGATCACTAATAATACTAAATCCAACCGTAACTCTTCAGTCTTACCAAGGGGTAAGACTGAAGAGTTAAGGGCTGCTGACGACCTTTAACGTCTGTCTCATAATCATTCCCAGTTCCCACTGCTGGGACCCTGTCCCACTCCCTGGACCGTTATCTACCACGCAGGCTTAGTGAGGGTTGGTAGATGTCACAATCATGTCTTAGATTTTTTGGTGTTTTTCGGTGTGTCCCACGATGTTTGCCTTCACCGTTTTGAGAGCAGTGGTGATGAAATAATTTACACAAAGTAAAGCATGCCGAACCTACGATCTAAAACTCATAATTCGGGGCCGATCCCATTGAGCTAGGGTTGCCAGGCGTCCGGATAAAGGTGCTTTTTAAGGTATTTTTTTTATTGATGTCAGGCACCCCACGCTTTTTTTCCATTATTTTCTACTTTTTAGTTTGGTTTTTTATGGAAGCGTGTTTTTTAGTTTTTTTTTAACTATTATTTATTTTCTATTTTTTAGGGTGTTTCTAATCTTGAGACGTGTGTCAGCGTAGTTAGTGACGTATGTCAGCGTAGTTTTCGAAGACAGTTTTTTTGCTGTCCTGGTAACCCTGATAAGGATAATGGCACAAATTTATGAAATTATTGCATTGTCATCGGTCTTTGACAGGTGTGCAAAGTTTGAATGAAATCCGGTCGTTTAAAGTGGGTCAAAATCGCGCTATAAGGAGTCGGTTACAAACAAACATACTAACATACAAACATACAAGTGAAGCTAATATAAAGCGTGTAAAAAGCCGGACACAGCCAGGCTTTTTACTTGCATGTCCGGCTGAATTTGACAATGTCCAGTCTGTCCGGCTTTTTGTTAAGCTTTTTAAATATGATCATTTTTGTTTTCACCCACTTCACTTTGTACCGCTAGCGCAAGCGAGGGAACTAGTACTATCCTCTCCGCGTGATTACTATTACTAAACAATTTTAAAGGATAAGGAGGTGTCTGCCAACCAAAAATATTAATTATTTTATGTTACAATGGTTTTAAAGTGTATTTACTTCATTATTCTTTTATTTAGACTAAAAACAATTAAAGATGCCTGCCTTTTTACCCAAATGTCCGGCTAAACTGACAGGTCTGTCCGGCTTTTCGGTTTTATGACCTGGCAACCCTACATTGAGCCACCACTGCTATCTAACGATTGCCTATGATTTACAAATAACAGCCGAGACCAACGTCTTATCGTGCTTTTTGAGTCACGCAGGGGTCTTGGTATGTAAAGATGGGTCACCCATCCACGAATCGTCCGCGGCAAGCGTAGTTTAACCCTGCAGTGGCCGCGCGGATTACAATTGTAATCCAGGGTAGTAAAAAATGCAGTATTTTCCTTTATATTATATATAGGTTTATGTTTTTGTTGAGTTTTATAAGAATGATTCTGATTTTAAGTTTATTTTAATTTTAATCTGATTGTAGATACCTAAGTTTTATTGCCATATTTTAATAAAAAAAATGAACAATGATGCATTTAATTTCAAAAAATTAGTAACTAAAATGATCGTATATGTAATTCACGCGACCACTCGTGTGACTTTTAGGGGCGCGACCACTGCAGGGTTAACCTGATCAATCGAAGCGTGCCGCTGTTATTACTTGGCCACAAGACCCCCGGGGCACTACCCGTGAAACTTAATGAAAGGTTAAAATAAACCCAAACGTACCCATCAGCATTCCGATATTATATGACACAAGAGTGTCATGTTCTTTCCTAACTTCCATTATTTGGCGCATGTGTAACATTGACTCCTTCAACAAACCTTCAGAAAGTTGCATTATCCTCAGCTTTTCTGACCACCCCATCCTATCTTCCAAATAAAAAGAAGGAGGTGGTGTTTGCATTGAAGAAGATACTGAAAGAAAAATAATAATTTACAAAAAAACTTTTTACAAAGAAAAACCAACCGACTTCCTTAAAAAAAGACTACAAAGTCAAAAATAACTTTAATTTCGAAATTCGGTGTCTTAGGTATTTAAGGTTTTTTTGCCACCGACTTCCGAAATTAAAGTTATTTTTGGCTTTGTAGTGTTTTTTTAACGAAGTCGGTTGTTTTTTTTTTTTTTTGTAAAAAGTCATTATTTTTAACTTTTTAATCTAATCGCGTTATTCGTTCATTTGTCGCGCAAATACTTAATGCAAATTTAAGACTTATATGGTTTTCACATGGATCCCATTGTCCGTATGGAACCAAATTAAAATGGGACCACATGGGAAGCATCAGCTTTCGAAAAAAAAAAGAATCATCAAAATCGGGTCGCCCAGTCAAAAGTTCTGAGGTAACAAACATTTAAAAAAATACAGTCGAATTGATAACCTCCTCCTTTTTTTGAAGTCTGTTAAAAGCACAAACTATATTATTGAGTTCATAGCTACATCAACTCAGCCTATCGCAGTCCACTGCTGGACATAAGCCTCTCCCATGTTGCGCCACAACACCCTGTCCTCCGCCTTCCGCATCCAGTCTGTCCCAGCCACTTTCTTTAAGTCGTCGGTCCACCGAGCTGGGGGGCGTCCCACGCTACGCTTGCCGTTCATAGCTAAAGAACGTAAAATAAGAAATAAGCCTCCCCCAAATTGTCGAAGGCCTATGTCCAGTTGTGGACGTCATACGGCTGAAATGGTGATGATGATAGGTAAATACAAGGTTTACTTACTTGAAGAAAAGAAACAAATTAATCCGATTGTAAGGATCGCCATTTTGACCTTCGTTTAAACAATGGTACCTAGCTGAAACGGTGCATAGCGATAAAGAATAAATAAATTATATTATCAAGAATGATTTTGATATTACCACGAACTATTTTGACATTATCATTAAATATTTTGACCATAAGTATTAAATATTTTGACACGATTATTAATTAATCCCAAAATTTGCCAATTTACTTTACAATAGTATTCCAAGTTGTGTATTCAATTAGTATTAAATTGGATTTTATAATTTGAAAATTAAATTAGTGGATTATTAATGTTAGTATTATCGGAAATGGGTTTTTCATTATTATTGTTGTTGGGGTAGGTAGCGAGGTGTCGGTGTTTTTGAGGAGAAACAAATGTTTATGTTGAACACTATTTATTGATTCCACTCAAACTGTTCTAAATGTTAAAATGTTTGAATACACCCGGCTAACGCGGTAGACGAAAGTGCACTGAATCTAATATAAATAATTAGTAATAAGTAATAAAATTAGGTCAACGCGTCGCGCCGATATTGCTAACTAAGGTGTTCGGTGAAAACACCGAACATATTCCGGGCCACGATTCTCTTGAGTGCAGCTAAGAATGCTGAACTGGTGAGGTCAGACACCAATTCCAAATGATCCATAGGTCGCTTGTTCAAATCCGGCTCGAAGGACCAAAATATGTTGGGGTAGGTAGCGAGGTGTCGGTGTTTTTGAGGAGAAACAAATGTTTATGTTGAACACTATTTATTGATTCCACTCAAACTGTTCTAAATGTTAAAATGTTAATAAAATGTTTGAATACACCCGGCTAACGCGGTAGACGAAAGTGCACTGAATCTAATATAAATAATTAGTAATAAGTAATAAAATTAGGTCAACGCGTCGCGCCGATATTGCTAACTAAGGTGTTCGGTGAAAACACCGAACAATTGTGAACAGAGGTAATGGCGGTGGTTTACGGGGCACCGGTGTGGGTGCCCATTGAGGCTGCGCCCAGCGCGCCGGATGAGTGCGGCCCAGAGGGTCATGGCCATCCGGCTAGTCCGAGGATACAGCACGGTCTCCTGCGAGGCGACACCCACATGCCCACATGTGGGAGTGGCGCGAGGAGGCGAAACTCCGCTGCCGCGACAAATCGCGACACGGCGGACAAAGCTCCGGCAGGATCTCATAGTGACATGGCGGGTACGATTGTCGCAACCCAGCGCTGGACACGCCACAAGTGCGGCGATAAGTCCCGGAGTGGATAGAGAGGCGCCACGGCGTCCTCACCTTCCGCCTGACGCAGGTTCTCACCGGGCATGGATGTTTCGGGGGGTTCCTGTTCAGGATAAAGCGGGAGGAAACGTCCGGGTGTTTCCATTGCGTGGAGCATACGGTGGAAGTGTGCCCTGCCTGGCCGGAGCACCACCGTATCCTCGTGGAGGGGATCGGCGGCGGCGACCTCTCGCGTCCGGCCCTGGTGCGAGCCATGGTACGGACTCCCGGTCACCGTAAGCGCGAGCTTGCGGGCGGTGAGTAATGGGTAGCTCACCGCCCGGTAAGGACCAGACTCGGGTCGACGGCGCATAGTGTTCCACGCGCGCCTCAAAGAGATCAGCAGAACTGAAAGGGTCTGCTAGGACCGATGCCTGCCAGGGCCGGCCTCCTTGGCTCGCTCGACGCAACAATAATTTTGTCATTTTGTTGATACTTGTAGTTAATTAGCATTTATTTCGTTGTATTCATATAAGTTATTAGTGTAGTATTAGTGTAACTATTAGAATTAGATGTTGTGAAATTGTGCGTTCGTAATTAGGAATTTGCGGTAAGTCGATAGATTAGCAAGTTGAAATTACTTTTTTAGAGTAGATTTGAAAAGTTATTAGTAGGTTGGTGGCATTAATAGTTTTAGATTGTTGTGTGACAGATTATTTGTTTCGTGAGGAAACATGATTTTCAAGGTTAAGTTTTGAAAATAAGAAACACATAATTAGGTTAGCTCGTGCGATGGGTTTTTGAAACATTTTAATGTGTGAATAAAGGGGGCTTTACAGATATTAACTCATCGAATGCCGTAATTAGAGACACAATAGAAAGATAATTGCTTATGTCGAACTGTGTAACTTAAGACATTCAAGGGGTTAATAATCTGACGAATTCATCAAAAAAACATGTTCAGACTTACATGACAGACTGAATATGCTTTATATTCGGAGCTGTTTAGATTTACATGACTTCGGGAATAGTAGGATAGAACCATTTTTCACTAATTCGCATGAAGGTCATAATAGGAAAGTAGGTTGAAATAGGAATTTAATTAAACGGTTTATTGACACCGTTATTTTGTTAGGTAAACAAGTAGCTTTTCGCGGCCACGATGAACGTCCGAATTCTGATAACCACTGTAACTATATTGATACCTTGTTATATCTGAGCAAGTATGACACCGTAATGGACTCTCATTTGGAAGTATGTTCTTCAGTTCAGAACCCCGCGTTTTCTAGTCTCTCTAGTGATATTCAGAATGATTTAATACATAGTATTGCATCCGTTTTACGAGACCACATTAGAAACGAGATAGGTAAAGCTCAATTTCTGTCTGTAATGATTGACGAAACTCCCGATGTCAGTCATAGGGAGCAATTGACTGTAATTTTTCGATATTTACCTGTAGGCGCACCGGGCGTCGGTGGAGGGCGGCCAACGCCCTCTTCCACCCCCCCTAAATGGGTCTAGGGACGACGGATCCGGGCGGTCCGGCACTAGTCGGGGATCGTGAGACGCATTATATCCTGTGGTCCCCGACGTAGGTGCGGGATGGAACACCGGGGTGGTTTTAGTCAGTAAGACTCTGATATACCCCTCCGCCCACCCCAGGACGGAGGACATTCATGAGGATTTTCACCTCCAGATCAAAAAAAAAGGTGGATTGACTAGGGCTATTTATCATGTAGGTTGCAGCCATCTGGTTGAATAAGCCAACTAATTGAACTTCTAGGCCGTTAAATAGACGCAGATGATCCTTTGATCAAAATATTACCTACAACTTGTCGCTGGTGATGCTCTTCAGAAAGATCAGGTGCGTAGTACTCGCAACCGGCGTGTGTGTATGACTAATTTGTATGAACCTAAACGAGGCAAAAGTAGTGTGTAGAGATCGTAGCAGGTGGCGTTCCGTAGTTTCTGCCTCCATGGGAAAAAGGCGTGAATTTATGTATGTAACTTCTTACAAAACGTAGAAGGCGTTATTTACGTACCTATATTGTTTCACTATTTAGAGGTTTGGTTTTGGGCGAGGGTTTTTTTTTTAAAAAAATATTTAACTTTCACTATCTACAGGCTGTTGTGGTGTGATATAACCAAAGGTCTAATTCGGATGCATTTTTGCAGGTAGTATTAGTACACTTTTTACTCCAAGCCGTGCAAAAAAAAATACTATAAGCTATTTTAAAATACCTTTATTGCTGCTGTATATCCAACATATTTGGCTTTATTTATTATGAAGTGTAGTTTAAATATAGACCAGCATGGCAAAGTTATAATAACTTTTCTGAAAAATGGAAAACGTATGAAATTACCCCACACGTGGGGTAACTTCGTACATAGTGTGGAGCACATTCATACATACTGGCGAACCTTCGAACAGTCAAAAAAATACTGGCATTGAGTTCCGTGGAAGGTCTAGTTGAGTAAGCTCTGTTTGTGCAAGTAGGGTTTCTGGCACATTGGCAACTTGGCCATCTGTTGAAATTGATTGTAGTGGTAAAAAAGTAAGAGATAAGAAGGCTCTCACGTATTTATCGTTTGTTTGATGCCGTATTTTTGGGATAAAGAGGTAAAGTTTTATCTAAAACTTCTTTCATCGCAGACGTCATTGTATCTTCATCTCATCTATACTATATATTTATATATACTATATAATAATATTATAAAGCTGAAGAGTTTGTTTGTTTGATTGAACGCGCTAATCTCAGGAACTACAGGTCCGAATTGAAAAATTATTTTTGTGTTGGGTAGCCTATTTATCAAGGGAGGCTATAGACTATATAACATCACGCTACAACTAAGAGAAAAATGTTGCAAAAACGGGGAAAATTTATTCCTTTTGAGAGATTCCGTTGCGTGCGCTTCGTAAACGGTTAAAGTTACGCAAAAATTATGTACGACGGAATTGTTCCTTTTAAAAAGTTCTAAAAAAAAGTCCGCGAGAGCATATGTCTATCTTTTATGGTTGACTCACTATAACTCAAAAGGAGCAAGCAGCAACGAAAAATGGACGAAAACTAGCAGGCAAATCGATGTGACGGGAAGGGTCATGGGAGCAAAAATTTGACGCGGACGAAGTCGCGGGCAGAAGCTAGTAATATTATAAAGCTGAAGAGTTTGTTTGTTTGTTTGATTGAACGCGCTAATCTCAAAAACTACTGGTCCGAATTGGAAAATTATTTTTGTGTTGAGTAGCCTATTTATTGAGAAAGGCGTACTGGTCCGAATTGGAAAATCGCACGGGTAGGCGATTCGATGCGAATTTCTTGTTACCCCGACCCTTCCCGTCGCGACGGGAAGGGTCGGGGTAACAAGAAATTTAACGCGGACGAAGTCGCGGCCAGAAGCTAGTGTCCTTATATGAGCAGCAACAACATTTCTACTGCCACACAGTTAGGAATGGAGAGAATTCGTACTGTACGAATCTACCCCACTCATAACTGCACGAAGGTACCCCAAACAGAAAAATCGACAAATTAATTGAAACGAAAAATAACTGTTGTAGTTAGCTTAAAATGACTATTTGCATATTAAACCAAGACATAACTTCTTAAACTAAGTTAAATTACATATATCATTGGAGCAAAATTTATAACAGCTAAGCGTGTTCAAAAATGAATACGAAAAATACTTTCGTAGAGCGAAAACATGTATCAGCTTACTCAGGCGAAGCCAGCGGCCGCACTGTTGTCCGACCCCGTGGTTATCCTATGCGAATGAGCAGGAATCACGGACAGAAACAAGAGCACATCAATGTCTTGAATAGTGAAGATATCACCATTGTACGAATGCTGTAGGTTAAATTTGTAAGTAATAATAATAATAATATTCCACTACTATCACACAACGCCATCTAGTCCCAAGCTAAGCAGAGCTTGTGTCATGGGTACTAGGCAACTGATAAACATACTTATATATTTCTAAATACATACATATTATAGATAAATTACACCCAGACACAGAACAAATGATCGTGCTCATCACACAAACATATAAGTACACCCATATAATTCAATTAGGTAGTCCAAATGAGGTTTCACCATGGAGTTATAAATCATATAGCAGACTTGTGGTGGAAGACAACGAACAATGCTGCGTAGTGCGCCTTTTAAGCCAGAGAGCTTATTTTTTATTTCCTCTATATGTGCCTTCCACGACATTGTCGGTATAAGTTCTAGGTATTTTTCTGCTTTTGATTTTTCTATAATTTTACCATTTATGTTAAGAGTGTGTTGTGTTGTATCTTTTTATTTTTCGCAGCAAATATTGTGTACTTTGTTTTATTAGTATTGACTGTCAGCAGATTACACTGGAGCCAATTAAATAATCTATATAAGTCATCTTGAGCCTGTCTTTTTTTTTTCTGAATGGGAAATCATCAAATGACTTTTCCCGCTCTGGGCGGAGCGGGAGGGCGTGTCAGACTTTAACTGACTAAAACCCACCCGTGTTCCATCAGTTGCCCATGTGCCAGGGTCACGGTATCTCTTTCGAACAATCACGCGACCCCGGCAGGCATCGGTCCTAGCAGACCCCTTCATTGTTGCTGACATCTCTTTGAGGCGCGCGTGGAACACTACGCGCCGTCGACCCGAGCTTGTTCCTTACCGGGCGGCGAGCTAGCCATTGCTCGCCGCTGGCAAACTCGCGCCTACGGTGGCTTGGAGTCCGCAATCGACTCCCGACGCCCGGGGCGTCTCCTCCTGCGGCGGCTAGGGACATGAGAGCGCAGAGACTGCCACTCTCTCACGCGCCCCGCCTCCTCCTTTGTGAGCATTACTGCTTCGCAGAAGGAGGTGACGGCTTCCCATGCCCTCTCGCTCCGTACCGTGGCTCGCACCAGGGCCGGACGCGAGAGGTCGCCGCCTCCGATCGCCTCCACGAGGACACAGCAGTGCTCCACCCAGGCAGGGCACACTTCCACCGTATGCTCCACCGTGTCCTCTAGACGATCCTCACAATGGAAACACCCGGGCGTATCCTCCCGCTTTATCCTGAACAGGAACCCACTGAAGCACCCATGCCCGGTGAGAAACTGCGTCAGGCGGAAGGTGAGGACGCCGTGACGCCTCTCTATCCACTCCTCAAAGAGGGGACTTACCGCCGCAATTGTGGCGTGCCCAATCTTGAGCCTGTCTTGAGTATCAATTTTGTTACCATATAAATAGAATAGATTTGTTTCATGGGCATAGAGTGATATATCACATTGTAATCCTATATCTGCAATATTATTTATTTATATTAAGAACAGCAAGGGGCCCAGTATAGAGCCTTGGGGAACTCCACATGTAATCAGTTGGGGGCTACTTTGAGAGACATCGATTTTTACCATTTGAAAGCCATCTGTCAGGTATGATTTAAAGATTTTGTATGCTGCTCCAGTAATACCAATCACCTTCAGCTTTTTTAGAAGCAGTTCATGACTTACTGTGTCGAAAGCTTTCTTTACATCTATAAACAGACCCAAGGCCAGTTGTTTCTTATCTATGCTAGTTTTAACTTTGGTTACAAGATCTAATGAAGCTAGTAAGGTGTTCGATTTTGGCCGAAAACCATACTGTTTATCCGTTAGGAAATTTATGGAGACTAAGTATGTATGTAATCGGATATATAAAAAAATTCAAAGACGTTCGAGATAACAGAGAGTGCAGAAATGGGACGGTAGTTTTCAACATTTGATTTACTGCCACCTTTATGTATTGGTGGTGTAACTTTTGCAATTTTCAGAATATTAGGGAAACTTCCATCCAGTAGACAAGAATGTATGCACTTACTTAAATTGTTCTTAATAAGGTTTTTAACACATTTTACCACCTTTGCATTAAGTCCGTCCAAACCAGCACTGTTGTTGATTTTAAGATCATTGATAATTTTATTCTACTTCACTAGCGGTAGTTGGAGTAAGTTCGACTAATTGATTATGTGATGAATGATTTTGTGGAAGTGTGTTTGTTAAATTGTTATGGTATTTACTAGGAATATCATTTGACAATTTAGAACCTATTGTCGAAATAGGGGTTTTAATAGTCTTACACTCCCAAGTCACAAAAATATTTATCTTGTTTCGTTTAATTTGTGAGCAACACTAAAGACGTTGACCAGTGCTGCCATCTGCCAGTTTTTAGTTATTAGCACCATTAGTTACTGCGCAGTGACTCGCTTTGTCTTCGCCCACCCATAAAGTTTGCGTTGGGGTGTACACTTTTGCGTGGGTCCGTTTTTGAGGTATATACTAGGTCACATTGGATGGGAAAGTAAAAAAAACTATATGTAATTTGTGGGAAAATATATTTGAACTTATATGTGGAAAGTAAGAAATCTGAACTGTCTTACATAATTTTGACGTCCATAAATGTTCCTATATGTGTTGCCTTTTTGGTATGGTTTGATTTTGAATTCAAATTATCTTCGCTATGTTGGTATATTATCAGTGATTAGAACTAGTACCGTTCTGTCGACTGATACTCTTCATCATATCTATCAAATGGTTAATCTCGATCGCTTGATTAGATATCTGCTCATACGCGTTTATATGCTCAATCGGTTTCCATTCGTGGAAGAGCCGATTTAACGTCATCGAGATATCGGACATAATGTTATATTTATCCATGACGTCACCCATGAGATATCCGATTTCGAAAGTGGACGAATTTTCATAGTGAGATCTGATAAGCTCAGCCCTCTTGCATTTTAAGTCGCTGTCTCTTATGGTTTCGTACATGAGTCGGAATAGTTTAAGTCTCATGCTGTTGTCGTCTTCATTGGTTACCTTGGCACCGCCACCAGTCTCTTGCCTTCGTTCTGCTACTAAAGCTTCCATGCGAGGCATTCGCCGTTCAAGTTCTTCCACTGGCAATTCTGAATCTGTAGTTGTAGTCGTAGTCGTCGTTTTGTCAGCAGCATTTAAATAGTCCTTTATGAGAATTAATTTGACTGACCAAGATAGTTCATTGTAAATGGAATCGTTAAATACCTTTTTCAAATCTTCTAAGTTTTGGACCGCTGGGAAAAAACCCATTAGATTATTCTTAATGATTAAGAAGCATGTGCTCGCGAAATTCTATTTAACAAGGTTTTTGCTATTTGTAGCTCAATATCAAGCAAATTTGCACCGTAATATATCGTAGAGGAGAGTGCAACTAGACAGAAACGCTGTCCCATGGGACAGGTGCTAAATCATAGGGCCCCTTCAAATTGCCCTTCACGACACGACGCCACTCACGACGCCGTCACTTCGTGTACAATAGTTTTAAATTGTTTTTTATTTGTATGTATGTAAGTCTGTAAGGTATTTATGTTATGGGTCTTTGTAGCCCGAAATAAATTGATTTGATTTGATTTGATTTTGATTTGATCTCTGTATTTATATGTTAATCCATCATCATCATCATTTCGGCCATCAAGACGTCCACTGCTGGACATAGGCCTCCCTCAATTTGGGGGGGGGGGGGGGGGGGTTGCCATAATCGCCACGTTTGACACGGCGGGTTGGCGATCGCAGTATCGTGGTAAAGTGCAAAGAAAATGCTGCTGCCCATTCTCCAGTAAGTCCCTTAGTCGCTTCTTACGACACCCACAGGAAGAGATGAGATGGTGCTCTTCTTTACGTCCGGCATCACACGACAATGATCTCGAACCGTAAAACTCAAACAAAACAGTAAACTATCCCGCATACTATGCGACAGCTCAACGACTAGACACTCATCTATCACAAGCGACTCTCGTCGGGAGGGCGCGTGCGCCGTGCGGTTAGACACTGCGGGGACAAGAAGCCAGATCGTGCGATTGCCCCTACCCTGTGGCTGGGACTCTGCATCTCAACAACAAGTGTTTGAAACTTTGAACAAAATACAGTAGAACCCGCTTAATACGATTTCCCGCATAAAACGCCGTTTTACGTCACTCCCTGCAACTTGATGTATTTTCATGTATATAAAACTAGCTTTTGCCCGCAGCTTCGCTCGCGTTAAAATAACAACAAATATAGTTTTTTTTTTTCACAAAAAGTATCCTTTGTTACTTCTAATACCTCCGAAAGTATGTGTACAAAGTTTCATAATGATCGGTTAAGTAGTTTTCGCATGAAAGCGTAACAAACAGACTTACATTCACATTTATAATATTAGATTAATATGATTGTTGGTCGGGCCTGTCATCGCATGTAGTTGCCGAACTATCGGAATCACATGTCGCATAGTGTAGGCATTTCTTATAATGATTATTCTATCTATACTTAATATTATAAAGCTGAAGAGTTTGTTTGGTTGAACGCGGTAATCTCAGGAACTACTACCGGTCCGAATTTAAAAAATATTTGTGTTGGGTAGCCTATTTATTGAGGAAGGCTATAGGCTATATAACATCACGCTATGATCAAAAGGAGCAGAGCGGCAACGAAAAATGGACGAAAACTGGCAGCCAATTCGATGCGACGGGAAGGGTCAAGGGAGCAAAAATGTAACGCGGGCAAAGTCGCAGGCAGAGGCTTAATTATATGAACACAGACTGTTACCAACCGATTCCTATATTATACCGATCATTAACTAAGGTGCGATATGCGAAATCGTTAAATAGGGTAGTAGGGACATAGAACCCGCAACCTGTTACCACGAATTTAGTTCATGGTTCTGAACCCTCCTGCGTTAAAATTTCTCTTCAAAAAATGCTACCCCATACATTTATACGGCGTAGATATTGCACTTTTTTTTAAAAAAAAAATGCAAAAAAAAAGTGCAATATCTACGCCGTATTATTTCGTCGGTTATAACCGACGAAATAATTTCTACGCTAGGGGGTCTAAAATCACGTTTCAATCTTCATGCTCCATTTTGTACTTTGATGTCCCAATTCAAAATATTTCATTAACTTAACAAGAAAAAAGTTTAAGCTGGCATACTCTAGCTTTTTTTATACCACTTTCCCAAACTCCTACATACACCACTACTTGAGCAGCTGACGGTCCTTATTACTGATATAAGAACAACTACTGATATCAACATCAGCCGTGTTACTATGATTTTTGTATCAGCAACGCTTCCTCCCGGACTATCGTGTTCGCAGCTGTCATAAGGTTTGCTTCAGGCTGTACACGTTTGTATGGCACCGTTTTTGAGCTTGATTGACTTTTCTTCACACAAGCACTCACTAGACCGAATAGGATGCGTAAATAAAAAACGTTATTCAGTAGCTAAATATATTTGAAATCAAAATGTAGTAAACGACATCTGAACTAAGGACAATGATACACAGGTAACTGTTGTATCTCCCTAAACATCACTTCAAATTCGTTTGGTGTTTCGTCATCAATCTGAACGATTAACTTTAATAGCAGAATTCTGATGGGCTTTCGAACTGTGAGCAGTCACTTGAGTGAGGTCCCGAGAACAGCTGATGTTCCTATTTATTTTTATTTTGCACAGAGTCAAGTTGTCAAGCACTGGAACTCACGGGGAGAGGATAAAAGCCAACAGTAAGAGTAAAGGATCAAGTTCTTCTAACTGAACAGACAACTGTGCTGCTGGCGTTTGTTGCACAACTTCTTCCCAGCTAAAGCACTAGGAAGTGGTGAAGTTCGGGCGTTTTAGGAGCTTTGTTACATAATGACGTTCATAAATGCTGATGCTGTGAGGTCTTTTGGTATGGTTAGATTTCGAGTTCAAATTAACATCGCTATTTTGGAGTATTATCAGTGATTAGAACTAGTACCGTTCTGTCTACTGATACTCTTCATCATATCTATCAAATGGTTAATCTCAATCGCTTGATTAGATATCTGCTCATAAGCGTTTATATGTTCAATCGGTTTCCATTCGTGGAAGAGCCGATTTAACGTCATCGAGATATCGGACATAATGTTATATTTATCCATGACGTCACCCATGAGATATCCGATTTCGAAAGTGGACGAATTTTCATAGTGAGATCTGATAAGCTCAGCCCTCTTGCATTTTAAGTCACTGTCTCTTATGGTTTCGTACATGAGTCGGAATAGTTTAAGTCTCATGCTGTTGTCGTCCTCATTGGTTATCTTGGTACCGCCACCAGCCTCTTGCCTTCGTTCTGCTACTAAAGCTTCCATGCGAGGCATTCGCCGTTCAGGTTCTTCCACTGGCATTTCTAGATCTGAAGTTGTAGTTGTAGTCGTAGTCGTCGTTTTGTCAGCAGCATTTAAATAGTCCTTTATGAGAATTAATTTGACTGACCAAGATAGTTCATTGTAAATGGAATCGTTAAATACTCGTTTCACGTCTTTTAAGTTTCGGACCGCTGGGAAAAAAGCGATTTGATTATTTTTAATGGTTAAAAAGCATGCGCCCGAGGCATTCTATTTTGAAACGTTTTTTGCTATTTGCAACATCAAGATTTTTTGTCGTTACGTACCGTACAGGATAGCGCAACACGACAGTAGCGTAAACTAACCGATTACTATATTATACCGATCGTTAACTAAGGTGAGGATTTACGAAATCGTTAATTAGTGTGGTACGAACTTAGTCGCAATCTATTACGAAAGTCAAAGTATTTATTTCAAACAGGCACATAAAAGGCACGTTTGAACGTCAACGGTTACATTAAAATAGAATTGATTCTAGTCGCCCCTTCCAAAAGGTAGATTCGTATGGAGAAGAATGGCCAAGGAACTCCACCGTCTCTTTCAAAATGTTTTTCAATATGTTTATACTGAGGATTTAGTACATGATTCAGAAACCCCATTGAAATTTAGCCTTAAAATAACTCAGCGTTTATTTAAACCAAATGCTACTCCATACATTTTGACCGCGTGGATATTGCACTTTTTTTTGTAACTGACGAAATAATTTCTATGGTCTCCAATCATGTCGCAGTCTTCATGTTTCAGTTTGCGCATCAATGTCCCAAGTCGAAATATTTTATCTCAATAAAAAAAAACATGTTTTCAAAAAAGCTGTTTTATTTTAAATCCCAAGAAAAATAAAAATATTATCTATGTAGAGTGTACACATTTTGCGGCTATCATTCGAAGGTCTTGACAGTCTTGATAAAGGCTAGATCTGATAACCAGTTTTACTAAAAGGTATCGTGGCACCCGGTTGTGGAGGTCATATAGGCAGTCGCTCAATGTAAAATACATAGGTACCTACTTGTATTTAACCCGGTTGGACTGGAAGCCAACCTCAATATTTTGGGAAAAGGAAAATGTCGATGTTAGTTGGATATTTAGAACACATAGATTTGGCTTGGCAATGGACTTTTACACCCTTCATAAGGAAACATACCTAAAATAACACAGAGCACGGTTCACACTTATATACACCGTAACATTTTATTCGTCTTACAAACGTTGTCCACTCAATGTATCCGACATAGTATACCTCTAGGCGTGATTAAAAAATTGTAACCATTAATTAAGATACTAGATACTAAGAAAAATAAATAATGCATTAGAATTATGAAGGATCATGTTAAAAATGTTTACCTATTATACGGTAGAAAACATACCTACTCAGCGCACGAGTTGACTCGATCATTCCATTTCTTTTTTATATCACACAAAATATCAATTTAAAACTACGTCCTGCGTCATCAATAATGAATAATATTTTTATTTTTTACTTATATAAATGTTCATTTTTTTTACTTATGGATGTGTAGTAGTCATTGGATACCTACATGAAGTGGGCTGCCGTTGTAAGAAGAATAAGTGTCACGGTGTATACAAATCAAGTGCGGCAGTGAACGTTACCATAGAAACGTAAGACACAAACACGGTCAAATTATTCGCTGGCAATACTTTTTTCGTGTTATAAATAGTGATGTGTCCGATTGTTAAAAATATATATCCGCGCATACGGATCCGAAAACGGATATTTGGTGTCAAGATCCGGGCATACGGATACAGATACGGAACTAAAGTTTCTTACTCAATCTGTGTCGATGCGTGTGACCTTGAAACGATAGTTGACTGACGCTACTTGACGGGACAAGTTTTAACTAGCATTGCGCAGGTCTTTCTTTTTTGTTTTGTTCATAGTTTAGTCACTAAATTTTTGTTTTTTTTTTTTCCGGTCCACCTAGAGCTGGAGACGTCATTTGATGATTTCTCACAAAAAAAAAAAAGAAAGGCGTCTCTTGTCACTGACTGCGCAGCAATCCCGTGCTCTGTGCAAAACATTTTCTTGTAATCGTTCCTACCACCCTCGAGGATCGGGGTAATCCCACCCATACTCCATCGGAAAGCCTGACGGTCCCAGCGTCGTGTTTTGGGGGTTTAACAAATTCAACAATTTCTTATTTAGCTTAGCCTTTTTCACATGAGGAGATAGGTCTAGTTCTTTCTTCAGAGAGGCCTGCTCCGCTTCATGGATTGCACGTAATTCGGCAGAAGTTACCTCGCGATACTTAGTGTATATCCCTGTAGTGATATTGTATTTTTTTTCGATCTCGTGCATCATACTAGCTGTAAGAACAAATTTAATATTATTATTAGATCAGTAATCTTCGATATCGGAAAGGGTGTCAGCGGACACCTGGTAAGGTGTAGTGATGTCAGGGTAGTAAGGCTGTGACAGAGTGGCGTCCAAGGACTGGAAGACGAGATGTCGGTCGTGCGGCGGCGAGATGGGTGGATGCCGTTGTTGCCATCGCGGGCAAAACCTTGAACGAGTCTGGCACAATTGGGTCGATGGCGCATTGTGTTCCACGCGCGCCTCAAAGAGATGTCAGCCAGGGTTGCGAGATTTGTTCGGAAGACTTACCGTAGCCCTGGCACAGGTAACTCAAGAAGCATGCGTGGGTTTTAGTCAGTAATAGTCTGCCACGCTCTCCCGCTCCGCCCAGAGCGGGAGACGTCATTTGATGATTTCCAACAAAGAAAAAAAAGGCTGGCATATGAGCGTGGTGATTCGCATAAGAAAAGAGAGGCCTATTTCCTGCAGTGGGTAAAATCGGTCTGTGGATCCATGATAAATGTATCAATAATGGTCGAAACTTACTCAAATGATCCAGCTCCCAGTAATGGTTTTCTATTTCTTCTAAATATATAACCAATTCCATAGTAAATAGTTGCCTGTTCATGGTATGACTGGTGTTGTACTTATCAAGCATCTTTCTATATACCTCCAATGTGGTAAACATCAAGTACCCAACCTTAAAACGAAGAAAAAACATGTATTGTTCGTATTTTTCCATTTCTTCCCGAGGGCATTGTAAGAGCCGACTATGGGGCTTACTAGAGAATGGGCAGCAGCGTTCTCTATGCATTTCACCATACTGCGATCGACAACTCGTCAGTCAAGTGTGGCTATTATTAAAAAACCCCCCCATATTGGGGGAGACCTATATCCATTAGTGGACGTCTTTCGGCTGAAATAATGCTATATAAATGCCCTTGGACAAAAGCTAGTTTATAATAAAGCTGAAAACACTACATTGAGGGTTGATAATCAAAAAGAGTGCGTTATGATTATGACCTCCGTGTATAAATGGCCTTACCTCAAATGATGGTTTGTTGAAGTGCTTTTGCTTGATGTACTCTACACTGTCGACGAGCCAATACGTGGACTTGATAATATCTATACCACTTGCCACCAGAAACTTCATCGACTCCAAGTCCCATATATTCGCGTATTCTGAAGCGCCATGACGATCTGTTCAAAGCCCCCGGAAGCGATAAGTGACAATTGGAATAATATATGCATGGAATTGAATTGAAAAACTCTTTCATTATTTAACTTTAGGAAAAGTTTTTAACCAGTGCGCAAATTTTAACAAATTAAACTTAAACGAGTTACAATAACCATGCATTTTTTATTTTGATATATCTTAGTACAAAAAAATTAAGTTATCGATAACGAAAGGTATTTACTTTGAAACTGCTTTTATGGTAGCTCGCGCGCGAACGAACGCGCGTATTTACCTACAATACAGCTATTCACGCGGATCAGGGACAGCTAAATTTAACAGGTTCGAATTAGGCTTTTTTTAAGTTTAGGCCGTGACCTGAAGTTATGCGAATAGTAATTCAATTTTTCCTTCATACTTTCATGGGCTTTGGACCATAAAATACAGAAAATAAATCATTTTGATCAATTGAGGCACTTATTAAAAACACTACAATTTAAACTGACAATACATAGGCTTCATCCGCATTCAGGCGTTTTAAAAAAAATGGAATGAACCACCGCGCGCGATTTTTGATTATTATTACGAATAGTGTGTCCACGTGTACTGAATTAAGTTCGGACAAAAATTTAAAAAAAGTTTCAATAGAATAATGGAAATGTGTTCTATTACTAATACTGAACCACCAAAAAAAACTTGCGCACTGGTAATTTTTTTTTCCTGTATATACTGTATCAGTCAAGCAACAGATTGCTATATTTGAAACTAGCTTTTGCCAGCGGCTTCGCCCGCGTGGAGGTCGGAAATTATACCGCGGGAACATACTACCGGGATAAAAAGTAGCCTATGTCCTTTCTCTGGCTCTAAACTATCTGTGTACCAAATTTCATTTAAATCGGTTCAGTAGTTTTAGCAGGAAAGCGAGACAGACAGACAGACCGACAGACAGACAGAGTTACTTTTGCATTTATAATATTAGTATTTAAGTATTTATAATATTAGTATGGAAGTATGGAAGTATGGATGAAAACTTCTTTAGCGGCGTTGTGCACTTTTTTTGTAATGGGTAAAAAATGTTAAACTCGCGACAGGACACGTGACCTGATCGAAAATTCGTAAGACGGACGGAGAGTAGACAGCCGGCGCGGTGTAGGAGAGGAAGTATCTCCCTCTCTTTCTACGGCGCGGCGAAAATGTATGCCTGCGCCTGCTTTTTCGTTTACACGCTTGCGCGAATGTTCGTGTGTGTTTATGTTACAGCGTGCCACGCGCATCCATGGATGGTGACGGTTCGACCGTCTGTGTAGTTGCCGTCGTCGAAATCATGGATGGAAGTTGCTTTTTCTGAGAGATAAACTTTTTAATCTTATCTTATATCTTTAAACGAGCAATTCTTGTATATACTGGGTGACAATTTATAACGTCTTGAAAAAAATGGGTGTAATAGCTGAACGGAGTAGAAGCCTTTGGCATAGAATTTTTTATTTTTTTATATTTTTTAATAACATGTAATAAAATTGATCTAGCAATAAATACTACACATTTAAAGCAACATTTTCATACTAGAACAACAGAAACAGAAATTTGGAAAAAAATAAAAAATAAAATCAATTAAAATCTTTCGAAACTCAAATCATATGCACCCTACTCAATGCGTAGCATGTATCAATGATTTTGTAGCGCGGTCCTACCCTTTGAAGCCGGCTGATAGGCGGCATCATTGATCTTTCGCAGGCGCACGAGCCGTACATTCAACCCCGTCCGTCCGCGTCCCGCGCTCATTTAGTCACCTATGATGAATCTGAAGGCCTTCCTGCGTTCTATTCTAGTTACACAACACACCATATGAAGGTCGAGACGGTGAAAAATGTCATCCGGTATATATATAATCTGAATCTCGGAAACGGCTCCAACGATTTTCATGAAATTTAGTATACAGGGGGTTTCGGGGGCGATAAATCGATCTAGCTAGGATTCATTTTTATAAAATGTCGTTTTATTCGTGTTTTCAATGAACAACTTTATCGATAAGCAACTTGAACATAAACTTATTATTTTAAACACAATTTACCAAAAAGTACCGAGCAAAGCTCGGTCATCCAGATATTGTAATATAAATTGTCATGTTTGTGTACGATAGCGCAATAAATAAATATTGTATTCTACCACATAAATGATAGTACTTTTATACTGAATTAAAGCAATTCGTGCAAAATTATTCCCTAACCATTCCAAAATATCAAAAATGCACAACGTTAATATTCAAGACTGCCTCGTTGGTCTAGTGGTAGCAAACGCTACTGCTGAACTTGAGGTCCTGGGTTCGATTCCCAGGTCAGGCAAAGTGTTATTGGGTTTTTCCATCTGGAATTTCTCAGTAGCAGCCCGGATTCTGGATTTGTGCCCAACCCTTCGGGGAAACAAGGCGTGATTTAAAAAAAAAAGTTAATATTCAAGTTTTCACTTCTGCCGGCACTGCCGGAGTACAAACCATCGTTTTTTTTTTTACATTTTTTAATGCATTATTTATTTTACTATTTCTTATTTTATGTTACGTTTTTCTGGTGGAACGAAACGCAATCTCGAAACACGTCGTCGTCGAAAATGGCGGACGTAACCTGAAAAATCATGCGAATTTTGTTTCCTTAGCAAACTGCTTGAATTCTCACCACGACGGTAAGTTAGTCAGTACGATTTCTGTTTGAATAAAGCACAAAAAATAATGTAATTTACATGATTTGGGGCGAAAACAGTACAACGAAAACGATGTCACAATATGGCCGCGACAATAACGCACGTTTTAAGTGTAGTAAAATATTGTTTAATTTATAAAATATTTTTGAGCAACAAACCGTAGTAAAACTTGATTTTTCTTGGGTTTATATTAACTCGCTTCATTGATTAAGAAAAAAAATATACATGCATATTACCTATTGTCAAAAAAAACCCTTAAAAATCCACCATCGCACGCGTAAAAATATCGCGGGTTCTTGCAGATTTTTTGTTTTATTTTTTGAGTAAAAAAAAAAACTATGCTAGTTAAAGATATAGTTTTACTTTTTCTGTAAAAATTACAAAATTTTTCAACAGCTTAATTTATTTCAGAGTTGCACAAATTATTGTTAAAACCTGTCATTTAGAGATTCAATGGGGAAGTTTTTTGCCATTTTTCCCCGTGTAATAAAATAGGGTACCCTTGCTCTAAACCAACTTATTGAATACCTAATATATTTAACATCAAAGCAGAAACTTATGGATGGGTATCCAAATGCATCTAATCGTCACTACTAGATTATCTCAAACTATAAACTGACTAACAGGCGAAATGTGGGTGTACTATAGGTACACCTCTGCCCAACCCTTCGGGGAAACAAGGCGTGATGTTATGTTATGTGTATAAACTGACTTATAGGTATTACAGGGTAAGGAAAATAACACGTAACACATTGTATCATTATAGGTACACCTAGGGTTTCACTAAATAAAGCACAGAAAGACAAGACTATATATTTATTTCAATTAGGCTTGTCAGTAATTAATCAGAAAGCTAGTTGTCCGTTCCAAAACTAGGTCTTCATGGAGAAGAAGGACAAGAAACTCCATGGAAACAGTATTAAAGTATTATATCAACTCACTTCTTACATTGCCATAAACTATTATTATCTCAAATACATTTCATTCTATCTCTTGGACCATTTTCCAAGAGATCTCAGAATAGTATCAACACAATCACAATAGCTAGGCAAAGAAAGAGTATGAATATTCTATTTTATATGATTTAAAACATTATCAATATCGGCAAAAATATAAAAGGTACAACAACATTTTCATAATAAGCAATAAGTGTTACATAATATCAAATTACTTAATATTTAAGATAGTAACAGAACTTACGTCCGTCTTCGATGCTAGCCCCGAGCGAATAGGCCGAGTGCCACCCCGTGTTCTCAACCGTTGTCTCAGAACCTCGTTATTTCAAAACTAGTGTTGCCAGTATTATCCATCAAAAGTCCCAATAATCGACTAAGACAACATTACAATTTAGTATATTATTTTAAAACCTAACACTCGACCATCCTGACATCGTGCATGTCCTCATGCACGCATACAAATTAGCATTTATAACCTAACACTTGGCAAGTAAGGGTGACAGCATCGAATACGGCTTACAATTATTTACACATTACATCCGACACTTACAACTTAAGCACTGTTTGCGAACTATCCCAGAATATACAATAGAAACAAACGAGTAAGCACAAAAAATAAAAGACATTTAAGAGTCCTACATAACATGATGGTGGTGAACGAGGAGGGTTCCCTACATTAAAAAAAATAAAATCAGGACATTAATAAAATGTCTACGTTATTCCTATGTCACGATTGCTGTGAACAGGTCTTTTCACAAGCAATAAATATATACATAAATATATTGTCTAAGTTATTCCTTAGTCACGGTGGATGTGAACCGTAATCACAAGCCGTTTGCGACATCAGGTACTTGTGTCTAAGTCATTCCTTAGTCACAGCGGATGCGAACATCTATCACAAATTTAGTATTATTCACATATACATACATTTCCCTTGCGTACATACTTTACATTAATATTGAGAATTTATGTAATAATTCTTTGATAAATCTTAAATGACATTTAAAATGACGTCTCTATTTTATAATTAATACTTATTAAATCATTGTCCTGAATACCCTTGGTAACAGGCCCCAATATGTCCTGAATACCAGTGGCAACAGGCCCCATTAAATATTTTTACATATACAATACACATAAACTTTAGAAACCAATTCGAGTTCAATACCTACAAAATTAATTCAAGTTAACAAAACACATAATATCAAAAATAATCAGTTTTATTTTTAATCAGTACCATCGCATTAACGTCGTTAATATTGTAATAAATACTGTAATAATTATAAATGATTATGCAAAGATCGATCACCACCACATAACTGTACATCTACTATCAGAGAGACGAAAATAAATTAATTTAGGTCAGTACCATCACTTTCCTCACTAAGAGACTCATCGTGGGGTCTGGTAAATTCAACCAGGGTTTTATTTTGTCCACTGCCACTACGGTAGAGTATAGTTTGTTACGCTTTCTGGTCAAAGGGTGTCTTCTATTTGAAACCTATCACAGTCATAAACCTTTGTTATTCTATAAGGAATTAAGGACCCGGATACTTAGGTACAAGTTTTTTTACTCTGTCCTGTAGCGGGTACCTGCCTTTCTACACTAACCAAGTCACCTATAGCATACTCATGAGGCCTACAACGTTTCTTATCATATAGTTCTTTAGCCTTTTGTTGAGACAATTGTATATGGGAATTAATATTTTCCCTAATTTCTGTTATATCCTGTTCATCCGTAATATCTGTTACATCGTCACCTAATTCCGAGACTATCTTATTCTCACTTGACCCTGATAATCTTGTTCCGAAAAGAGCCTCAGAAGGCGTGCGATTAATGCCTTTATTAAAAGTATTGTTCACGCCCCATTGAACATCTAACAAGTGGTCGTCCCATTTATTGTCAGCCGTGCCAATACACTTTGCAGTGAGAGCGTCTATTATCATTTTGTTGTAGCGTTCTACCTGCCCGTTGGCTCTAGGAGTGGCTACACCATTCAAAATATGTTTTACACCCTTATCGGTCATAAATTTCCTAAAAATATCACTGGTAAATGAAGTACCGCGGTCAGGTATAAGCCTTCTTGGAACTCCAAAAATACCGAAGTACTCACGGAATAATTTTATTGATGTGGAAGACTTCGTATTCCTAACGGGTTTTAAATAGATGTATCGACTATAAGCATCAACAATTACAAGTACATACTTGTAATTGTTGATGCTTATAGTCGATACGAACCGGACCGTTTATACGAAGTAGTAAAGGAAATATGTACATACATATTTCCTTTACTACTTCGTATAAACGGTCCTACATGATCCACGTGGATTGTATCGAAAGGAATAGAGACTTTTTCAATCGGATGCAAATACCCTGGTTTTTTTTTTCCACCCTTAGATTTCGAGTAACCACATTCTAAACACGAACTAACGTATTTTTTTTACAAAATTTCGCATTTTTCTTTTTTAACATAAGTAACCAATCTTTTAAATTGTTTTTAAATATATAAAATTTTCTTGTGTATAATAATGAATATAAATAATATTTTGCATGCCCAAATCGGTATGACATAATTAACTGCGCATCTACTCAACATCTTAAAATGTATTTCCTTCTTTGTTCTGCAATAAATTAATTGAATTGAATAGGTACGCATGACTTATTAAATAAAGTTTAGTTTAAAGCATAGGTAATAATCGTATCTAGTTTTTGTTAAACAATTTTCATTTTAATAATACTTTTTATTCATAAAAGACGGCGATTAGTTTTGCATTTAGACTATATATGTATTTACTTTTGTGATTGTGACCAATATAACATTCCTTTTCTATTACTATTTAGTGACGGCCTAAATTATGGATGAAAATGGGAAGAAACAATAAACAAAAACTGTACAGTGCCTGCAAGGTTAAGAGTACCTGCACAGGGCAATTAATTAATAATTTTTTAAGGAATTCAATACCGATAAGATGCTTAATGCGTAAGTCGAATTCACCACTATGACTAAAGCATAACCAGCAAAAATCTATTCTCGCTTTGTGAAGTAATATGAAGTAAGCACCCTATTTTCTAGAGAAGAACGTCTGTTTTACCCCAAAAACTTATAATAATCGTTCATTTAGAAATAGATTAAAATATATGATACGTTTTTGAGTTTGAAGCCCGTCAACAATATATCAGAATGTCAGGTTCTGTCACTATAAATTCCACAGCACAGCGAAGAAATGGAGTAGCATTAGAATTGTGGGTCAGTGGGTCGTCTTGCAAAGGTGAGGTTTTACCCGACAGCGGCCCAAAGGAAGGCAACGATCTAGCAGGCCATGTACGTATATGCATGTTCATCTGTTTCCCATAACTTCTTACCTACTCGTCGTATTTGGGCAAGCAAAATATCCTTAGAGTCGTCCTGTAATTCCACGGGCTATAATCCCATAAACGCCAAAATGGCAGTTTATAGCGGATATTAAGCTTTATTGAAAACATACATTTTATTTTAATTTAATACAATTTCCATTCGTAAAAGATTTTATGAAAGATCAAAAGAATGGTGTTTGACTGTTTTCAATAATACTAAACATACTTCTAGAGTGTTATGAAGACTGATTAGCAAAATATTTGTATCAAACTCCATTTGATGCCTTCTCTCAATTATGCCTAGCCCCAAAATAACGTAATGAAATATTAAGCAAAAAAAAAGGGAACAGATCAAAGGGGACATACAAACACAGGCCCATAAACACATTGCCCTCCGCAGATGGGCAAAATTCAAATAAAAAGAAAAGTATAATCTAGGTCATAAAATAACGGCAATAACATCCGTTTACTAACCGCAGTCACACGTAATTACTAAAATATGTATATGTCAAGTAATTTTGGCATTCATCATATAGATCGCCATATGAAATCGACCTTGAAGGAAATGTGTATCAGTCTCTTATATACCAATGTCCATTCTATTTTTATACCTCTAGAAGATTAATTCCTTACATTTCTTTATTTTATGTTGTAAATAATTAGTGAATATTTAAGTTGCCCATTAAATATTTAATATTATTTGCCTACTTCATAGTTTGCCGTGTGCAAACATTTCATAGACCTAGATAAATTAACGGCTCTCAGCACGGACATGTTTCTTAAATATGTTTCCGTTTTCATCTTGCACTTTTATTTTGACAGTTACAGTAAAATTATTCATTACGACTATTATTACTATTGGGCTTCGTAGATAGATATTAAAACGGTTAAAAGAACCAAATTTGCATTATTATAGAACTCGAAAGGTTCAAAAACTATAAATATATACCTATATCTATAAACATGTTCTTTCTTTTGACCATGTCCTACAAGAATTGACCATAGGATTGTTCAAAAGGAAAGGTACTCGTAAATTAATGTTGCGTTTCGCTCCAACTAAATAGTCTACAGTTAAAACTCTCATACCCTGTTGTAACCAACCCTTGTAGTTTCTGTCTGATAAAATATATAACCGTTATTTCGTCCCAGTCGTAGACAGTGGCACATTTATTGACCTGTTTAAACTTACCAATACCAAGGCGTTGACAGAGGGTCAACAATACATAAAATATTCTTGTGGTTATTACTACGGTAGCTGAAATTCTGTATCGGAGATGTCACTGCTTACGGCTGAGATTGAGACTTAATATTGAATAAAGAACTCATGAATGTTAAACCGTTCCATGTACATTGTATTAACATACCTATAAGAACAATACTAAACAAGTCTATTCGCACACAAATACGTCAAGTACACAATCGATCGCGAGTGCGAACAGTCAATGGTGAGAGCAATTATCTTTGCGGAAGTGCAGCAATATAACAACCTACCTAAAGATGTAAAGAACGCAAACTCGTTTGATGTTTTCAAAACGAAGTTTAAATATCACATTCTTTAAGATCAAACACTACCGTAAATATACTTGCCCTACTGCTGCGTTGCTTTATAGTGGCACCGGATTGAATAATCTTTTTTTTTTGCGGGTGTATCGAAAAGTTTGAAATGTTTGTATTCGCTGATGTGATTTGTGTACGAAATGATTTAATACTGTGTATTTAAATGATTTGACAGAAACAAAAACAATACCTGCTTAGTTTAAGTGTCAAAGTTTGCGAATATTTTAAGTTTTGGAACAATTGTTCTCAAGTAAGTGACATTTTTATATAAATTCTTTTTGATAAGTAAATTTCTTTAACCATGAAATACTGACAAAATGTATAAATTTTATCGTATCTTTAGAAGTGAAACCTGTATTTTCTGACCGTTTATTCCTTCGTGTCCGCGGTGCGTTATCGACGGCATCATGTTCTTCACGAGACCTTTGGGGCTGCGTTCACGACGTAAGCTCTGTCTCGCGCCCACAACCGCTCCAGTTCGTTGTCATTCGACACGCGGCGACTGTCGTGTTCAGCACTAGCCAGAGATGTAGCCCGCCGCCCGTGGCTGCGTTCCCGGCTCAGCTCGTTGTACAGAGCGCGTAGCCGGTTGTGATGATAACCCAGCTCATGCCCGGACACGGTCACGTCACCGCTTCCGACTCACAGCGTGCATATGACCACGGCTGCGACGGGTCATCGCAACGCGGTCCCGCGGGGTAGGCACGTAGCATCGTTGTTCTGAAACTTGTAAGCGGAGGCGCTGTAACTACTCAATTTTACACGTTATAAATTAAACTTACATTAAGGGCGTTAAATGCTTAAATGTACAATTGAAAATTCTCCAAAAACGAGGCGTCTTAGCTCACAAATTACACCATTTTAGGCCCCTTTACACAAAAATAAGTGACGGTAGGCACTGTCTGTAGTATTTTCAAAATGACTATTGATAATAACCTAAATAAAATCACGAAATTACCCAGCCCCACACATTGAGGTTCTATGAAATGTTGTTAAGATATTGACCTGTTATTATATAACTAAGCAACAAGCAGGCTCTTGCCACTTCTGAAATATGTAATAAAATAGGGTACCCTTGCTCTAAACCAACTTATTGAATACCTAATATATTTAACATCAAAGCAGAAACTTATGGATGGGTATCCAAATGCATCTAATCGTCACTACTAGATTATCTCAAACTATAAACTGACTAACAGGCGAAATGTGGGTGTACTATAGGTACACCTCTGCCCAACCCTTCGGGGAAACAAGGCGTGATGTTATGTTATGTGTATAAACTGACTTATAGGTATTACAGGGTAAGGAAAATAACACGTAACACATTGTATCATTATAGGTACACCTAGGGTTTCACTAAATAAAGCACAGAAAGACAAGACTATATATTTATTTCAATTAGGCTTGTCAGTAATTAATCAGAAAGCTAGTTGTCCGTTCCAAAACTAGGTCTTCATGGAGAAGAAGGACAAGAAACTCCATGGAAACAGTATTAAAGTATTATATCAACTCACTTCTTACATTGCCATAAACTATTATTATCTCAAATACATTTCATTCTATCTCTTGGACCATTTTCCAAGAGATCTCAGAATAGTATCAACACAATCACAATAGCTAGGCAAAGAAAGAGTATGAATATTCTATTTTATATGATTTAAAACATTATCAATATCGGCAAAAATATAAAAGGTACAACAACATTTTCATAATAAGCAATAAGTGTTACATAATATCAAATTACTTAATATTTAAGATAGTAACAGAACTTACGTCCGTCTTCGATGCTAGCCCCGAGCGAATAGGCCGAGTGCCACCCCGTGTTCTCAACCGTTGTCTCAGAACCTCGTTATTTCAAAACTAGTGTTGCCAGTATTATCCATCAAAAGTCCCAATAATCGACTAAGACAACATTACAATTTAGTATATTATTTTAAAACCTAACACCCGCTAGGTGTCGCGACTCCTATGATCCGCTATACATATCTGTGCATCGTTATATTTTAGATCTTTTTCACGTTTTTATATTAAATCTATTAAAATGACGAAGTGTGCAGTGCCGGGATGCAAAGAAAATGGTTATCATTTGTTCCCAAAAGATAAAAATAGGAAAAGGTTGTGGGCTAAAGCAATAAAACGGTCAGAATTGGCGAAATCGCAATCTTCATATTTACGATGATGTGGAAATCATTTTACAGAAAATTATTATAAAACTTTGAAATCGTCTACAGCTGAGAAGGTATATTTTTTTATTTTGTCTTTGTTCAAATCTGTCACCCATGTCATATGTATCATGATTGCGTAAATTGCAGGTTTCAATTTAGAGCGCCGAATTTTGAAGAAGAATGCGATACCATCTATTTTCCCTTGGTCAAAGGTTCTACCACCTTACGCAGCTGCTAGAGAAGAGAGACTGCGGAATAGAAACCTAAAAAAACAACTATTCGCACCGAACTTCTTAGGGCGTTATCACACTAACGGTTTACGACCGTCTTCAGAGCGGAGCGGGCACACAGCGAATACGTCGCGAACACGTCGCGGCTGCACAGCGAAGACGCCGCTGGCGCGTGGCGATTACACAACGTTTTCGACGCCGGTTCGCGGGAAATTTACTACCTACAATACACTCAGTAACGGTTCTATCCGCGGCGATCTCGTTGCACGTCCGCGACGTATTCGCTGCGCGTCCGCGACGTATTCGCCGCGCGTGCGCGTTGTATTCGCTGCGCACTCGCTCCGCTTTGAAGACGTTCGTGAACCGCTAGTGTGATAAAGCCCTTAGGTTTTAGTGATACCTACCGGAACTCTGGATAATGAAATTTCAAATATAAATGAACAGCAGTGTGCAAGTTACAGCGATACTAAAATTCAGAATATTAACAATAAATCGACACAAACCTCTGTTCTGTTGAGATTATTTGCTACAGAGGAACTACTTTTTGATGACACATCAGTAAAATTTTATACTGGACTTGAAACGTACAAAAAATTTAAATTTGATTTGGATACTTTATGCCCTATGGCCTATAATCTGTGTTATAAATCAGGAAATGTGATTATCTTTAAGTGTGAAAGATCAGTTTCAACATTAATGAAATTGAGACGTAACTATTGTAATTTCTAACTATCAAAAATATTTGGTGTCAGTCAAATTGTAATATCTAATATATTTGTAACCTGGGTAAATAAACGTAAATAAAATTTATATATACATATACCCAGGTTTATAAAATTTTGAATTGTAAATAAAATATTTCGTATGAACCGCTCCGAACCATAGAATGTAAATAGATCATACGCGTGGCGCCCTCTGACCATGAACCCACGATAAAAAACAGAGGAGGTTCTCAATTCGACGCGTATAATTTTTTTATTTTTATTTATGACCACGCATAACTTCTTACATAGTAGTCGGATTGTGATAATTCTTTTTTATTGGAAAGGGTATACTCCGAAAGTGGCCCCATATAAATTTGGAAAACAAAATCGAACCCTAACGGTCGGAAAACAGGGGATGATTGATTGTTCACTCACTGATTGTAATGTATCACCACGCATAACTTTAAACAGAGTAGTCCGATTTTGATAATTCTTTTTTCATTGGAAAGGGTATACCTTGCCAAGTATTATTAGTACGTACATCAAAGCCACAAAAAACTATAAAATAAAAACTTTTTAACAAAAAATTAAACCGCCGAAAAAACTGAAAAACAAAAAATTATTAACGTTAAAATTATGAATCGGCTCTTTGAGTGATCTTTGTTCGTTGATTTTTCAGTGTAAAATCAACAGTTCAGTTTGTTCGGCAGTTTAATTTTTTGTTAAAAAGTTTTTGTTTCTACATACGCATAAATTGAATCACACGTCTTGCAAACAGGCGCAATACGACTTAAGTACAATTTCTAAGCAAACTTTATGGAAATAATTCTGCTAAGACCCGTCGCGCCTGTCTACGGGGGCCTTGAGGAGACCCTCTAAAAAACTATGAATTGTCTATCTTGTATCTTGTTTATCTTGTGGATGGGGCTTATTTTTCGCGAAACTGATGCCCGAATTTATCCTTTTAAATCCCCTTTTTTTTCAGGATGGGAAATCATCAAATGACTTCTCCTGCTCTGGGCGGAGCGGGAGGGCGTGTCAGACTTTTACTGACTAAAACCCACCCGTGTTCCATCAGTTGCCCATGTGCCAGGGTCACGGTATCTCTTTCGAACAATCACGCGACCCCGGCAGGGACTCGAGACCCTGGATTTAAAGGCAATGGAGCTTGTTCTCCCTTCTTAGTACAGCTCCCAGCAGGTAGCGATCTAAGGAAATTGCTAAAAATTAGATACCTTAGCAACTGTGCGTTGCAAGTACGCAAGTATCCCCCCCCCCCCACCTAACATGAAAAACCCCTTACATGAAGAACTGCACGTGCACGTTATTATAACGTTATCGTGGACGGAAATTTCATAGCGTTTTCATAGATTCTATTTCCATTCATTTGACTACCCTGTGTATCGCGATACCATATTACATATTGGAAACATATTCGATTAATTATATTATTTATGCATAGTGATGATTATTTTATAGCTTTTTTATCATATTGATTGTATGGTATTAATTCTAAGTAAGGTGAGTGGGGGTAAGATCGAACGGATTTTTGATGAGATGAGCAGTGTTGTATTTGAAGTCTGGTAGAACCAGTAGAACAGTACAGATTAGCTTATGCAAAAAAATATTTGTAGTTAGTAAAGAGCAAAGAGTATACTTTTCTATCAAATTGATAACATCCAGTAAATCAAATCCAAAGCACAAAAAAAAATGTTTGTATCACGAGAATGAAACGGGGAAGATGAAATGGGGGAGATCGAAATAGTTACTAAAATACCTACGTATCGACCACGTAAGTGAAGTAACGGACACGGGGTAAGATTAAAAAAGCCGATTAAAAGTCACTGCGCAGGATTTTGCGCTTTACACACATCCATCCACTCAAAGCGGCAAACGCTGACTGAGATGTGCGACGTAACAAAATGGCGGTCTTAAAAATGTTGCCATCACTGCAAAAACTGCACTAAATCTGGTGTTATGGACAACTTTTTATCTTACCCCGTTTTCATCTTACCCCCACTCACCTTACTATTTGTTATATTTTACTTTATTACTTGTTTTGTCTAATCTGTATGGCATCTGATGATGACGTCATAGAGGTACTTGGGTATCTCTATGATCTTTTGATTCTTAATATTGATGAGGCATATCAAAAGCTTCTTAAAAGAAAAAAAAACGGAATAATTCAATTATATCGGTCGGTTAAAAACATTTTATAGGAATCGGTAGGTACCTTAAATCTGCGTTTAAATGCATCCCTAAACAAAAAAACAAAGTCGATCGGTAAAATATAGGAATCGGGAAATAACTTAACTATGCCAATACTGAGACATTTTGTCAGGTTGCTCGTGCGGCAGGTATGAATATAGATATTGTATTATTCTAATTAATAAATAAGTTGATAAGTCTTTACTAACCAGTGGACCAATGTTGTCAAATAAAATAAATAAATAAATAAATAATAATAATGCATGCCAAAAACAAATGAAAAAAAATGCATATTGACCGGTAACATAGAAATCGGTAAATAACTATGCCAATGCATGCCTAAATAAAATAAAATAAAAAATGCAAAATTGATCGGTAAAATATAGGAATTGGTAAATAACGTAATCTCTGTTTAAGCGTATCCCTAAATAAACAAAAAACAGCAAATCGATCAAATAAAGTGATCGGTAAATAACATAAATCTGTATTTAAATGCATGCCTTAAATCAGTTAAAAAAAAAATGGTGAAATAAAATGATCGGTAAATAACTTAATCTTTGTTTAAACGCTTTCCTAAATAAACCAAAAACAGCAAATAGACCAAATAAAATGATCGGTAAATAATTTAGATCTGTATTTAAATGCATGCCTAAATTCATTTTAGAAATCATAATCGATCGATAAAATAAAATGATCGGCAAATAATTTAATCTTTGTTAAAACGCATTCCTAAATACACAAAAACAGCAAATCGATCAAATAAAGTGATCGGTAAACAACTTAGATCTGTGTTTAAATGCATGCCTTTTTTTTTGTGGGCAGGAAATCATCAAATGACGTCTCCCGCTCTTGGGCGGAGCGGGAGGGCATGTCAGACTTTTACTGACTAAAACCCACCCGTGTTCCTTCAGTTGCCCATGTGCCAGGGTCACGGTGTCTCTTTCGAACAATCTCGCGACCCCGGCAGGTGAATGCATGACTTAATTCATTTTAAAAAATCCATATCGATCGGTAAAATATAGGAATCGGTAAATAACTTAATCTGCATGATAAAATAAATTTAAAAAATCCAAATTGATAAGTCAAATATAGTAAGTTATTGCTTTAAAAAAAAACCTATATTTTTTAGGAGGGTTATCACTTACGTGCAAAAAGAAGTAAAAAAAATACAATGGAATATATTTTCAAATCCAAAAATACCGCTGCGGCAGACATCTTGAATTCATGTGAGCAGTAAAGTAGGTAATGGTAATTTAAATTAACAGGATAATAATATTTTTAGTAATTATTATCTACTGATTTTTAGTGCTGGTAGTAGTTGTAGTACTAGAGGTGCGCACCGATTGGTAAATACGACATCCCGTTTTTGTTTGTTTGTTTGTTACGCTTTCACGCTGAAACGGCTGAACGGATTTGAATAAATTTAGCACACAGATAAACTATGAATTGGGTAAGGATATAGGCTGCTGTACATCCTGGATCGCAAACGAAGTCGCGAGGAATAGCTAGTAATATTAAAAATGTTTTTATGTTGTTTGTTACTCATTTACGCAAAAACGGCTGAACGGGCAAGGCTCGACACCGTAAACAAGCCCTAACAAAGGTTTATGTAACCATAGAATTAAATAATAATTACCACGTCTATAATTTTTAATTACATTGTTAATGAGAAACACGTTTGTTGTTTTGTTTGCAACAAGTGAAAGACGCCAACATGTTAAAAATACTAACTGTGATTTTTTGTAAGTACTAAAATATTAAACTGCCCAAATATTATGCTTATAAATATATTAAATATTATGCTTAAAATATTATGCTATCTAACGAATAATTGTTAATAAAAGTGATGAAATACATAAAGTTAAACTGAAAACCTTTTTTCTTAATATATGAAGTCCACGTTAGGTATTTTGAGAATCTTGTACCAAAACTGAATCCATTACGTGGATGTCGCTGCCGCGTGCCGCCCTGTATAATAATATCCGTTTATTTAGTTGTTTCAGTTCTGCGGAATGGAGCCTCTAACTCGGGTAAATTTAACAGAGAGCTTCAACCGAATCAATTCACTACTTCACTCATCAACCTCTTATAAGGATACTATCTTCTGCCCGCGACTTCGCCCGCGTCACATTTTTGCTCCCCTGACCCTTCCCGTCACGTCGCGTCGAATTGCGTGCCAGTTTTCGTGCATTTTTCGTTGCTGCTCCGCTCCTTTTGATCGTAGCGTGATGTTATATAGCCTATAGTCTTCCTCAATAAATAGGCTACCCAACACAAAAAGAATTTTTCAATTCCGGCCATTAGTTCCTGAGATTAGTGACGGCGAAGTACCAATACCTCCTATCTTGCATTTTCCAAAGTCAAAGTCAAAGCATTCATTTCAAATAAGTACAAAAAAGAAAAGGCGCTTTCGAATGTCAATATTGAAATTAAAATAGAATTGATTCTAGTCGCCCCTTCCAAAATGTAGCTTCGTATGGAGAATAATGGGCAAGAAACTCCACCGTTTTTAACCGACTTCAAAAAGGAGGAGGTTATCAATTCGGATGTTTATATTTTTTTTTTTTTTTTTATGTATGTTCGGCCATAACTCCGTCATATATAAACGGATTTACAAAATTCTTTTTTTTGTTCGAAAGGGGTTTATTCCGAAATGGTCCCATATAAATTTCATATAGATCTGATGATGAGTTCCGGAGACAGACACCGGAACTCTTTAAAAATTGACGGCAAATCAACCGCGATTTCTGCTATCGCATAAATATGCATTGTTTGTTTGGAATTAGTGCAGGGTAGATACCAAAACTAAAAATTTAAAAATAAAAACTTTTTTACAAAAAAAAAACAACCGACTTCCTTTAAACACTACAAAGTGACAAATAACTTTAATTTCGGAAGTCGGTGGCAAAAACCTTAAATACAAATCCTAAGACACCGACTGCCGAAATTAAAGTTATTTGTCACTTTGTAGTGTTTAAAGGAAGTCGGTTGTTTTTTTTTTTTTGTAAAAAAGTTTTTATTTAATAAAATGTTTTTAATATTATGCGATGCGTTGAACGCTCGATCAAACAAACATTCGATCATTTGAACACTCGTTGTATTGAGTGTGCGATATATTGAATGTTCGATTTATTAACCTTTCGATATTATGAACGTTCGAGTATTTAGACATTCAATTTATAGTGTTCGATTAATTGGTATTCGATTATTTGGCATTCGATTCGGCGTAGTACACCCATCTGACGGGTGTACTACGCCGAATCGCGAGTCGCGGGTCGCGAGATTCCTTGGAAAGAGTAACCGTGGCCCTGGCATATGCGTAACTGAAGGAACACGAGCGGTTTTAGTCAGTAAAAGTGTGACACGCCCTCCCGCTCCGCCCAGAGCGGGAGAATTCATTTAGTCATTGATGATTTCCCATCCAAAAAAAAAATATACCTACAATAAAATTACCATAACAGCACGGATAAAATAATTGAAACTGAAGCAATGAGAGATAAATTAATAAAATGATAGATACTCGTACATGGTGCTCAGCTCACATATTTAAATACTTACAAACATTGCAAAGTCAAGTATACGAACTCCCTAACATTTTAACAAGTTTTAAGACAGTGTGTTAGTTAAAGTAATCACAGAATTGTGTGTGAAAAGGCTCCAACAAGAAAAAGTATGAATAATTGACTTTCTTATGCCTTTGGCTTTAAGGTTGATTTCCGCGTGTTTTGGTGAAGCCACTTATTGGTATTTTTAAGAACAACCGGATTTAACAATATTTTTTAAATTATAACATTTATAACCGATACCTCCTACTTAAATTTTATTAAACATGTAAAACCCATCTAACCAAAAACCTACTATTGTCAAACATATTTAAATTTTATCAAAACTTTAGCTTTCCTTAATTGTATATTCTCTTTATGTTCGCGTTAAATTTCTTGTTCCGGGCCCTTCCCGTCGCATCGAATATCTATACTAATATTATAAAGCTTGAAGAGTTTGTTTGTTTGTATATTTGTTTGTTTGATTGAACGCGCTAATCTCAGGAACTACTGGTCCGAATTGAAAAATTATTTTTGTGTTGGGTAGCCTATTTATCGAGGAAGGCTATAGGCTATATAACATCACGCTACAACCGAGAGGAGCGGAGCAGTAATGAAAAATGTTGTAAAAACGGGGAAAATCGCACGGGTAGGCGATTCGACGCGACGGGAAGGGTCGGGGGAACAAGAAATTTAACGCGGACGAAGTCGCGGGCAGAAGCTAATTAATATAGTATAGATGTAAAACCCATCTAACCAAATACCTACTAAACTATTGTCAAAACATATTAAAATTTTATCAAAACTGCAGCGCAATTTTATCAAAACCTTAATTGTATATTCTCTTTATAAATTAATTAATTCATTTTAAAGTACATACATACATAACCTCATGCCGGCTACAGGCAGAAACTACAGAACGCCTCGTTTACGTTCATACATCTGGTCATACACACACGCCGGTTGCGAGTACTACGCACCCACAGAAATCGAAATAATAAGGCACCTTAAGGTACCTTATTATTTAGATTTCTGTGTACGCACCTGACCTTTCTGAAGAACATCACCAATAAGGTCACTATATGTTCTTCTAGGGCGTCTCCTTCCAGCGTGTCAACTCACATCAGCCTTGTTAATACCTTTTGTTAGCCATCCTTCATTCATCCTCTCAACATGACCAAACCATCTAAGCATACCCTTTTCAAATTTTTGTCACTACATCTTCTTTTAAACCACACCGTTATCTTATCACATTCCTCAGCCTATAATTCACAGTCACAGCACACATGCTGACCAATATTTTTAGGAAATTAAACCTTTTTATGGTTTGTGTAAAATTTGGTCTATGTTAGTTTAAGAGGTATTGGCACTTTGCCGTCGATAGGCTACTTTTCATTCTGGATCACAGACGAAGTCGCGGGGAACAGCTAGTAATATCAAAAATGTTTATATGTTTGTTAAGTACTCAATTACGCAAAAACGGCTGTAACGCGTGCGTGTCGCTTGACGAAAGTCTTGTCACTCGCCGCGCTGCAAATGAGGCCTAGTAATTTTTTATGTAAACATAGAATTAGTAAAATATTACCTTGATTCAAAAGTATTGACCCACGCTGAGTAAAAGTGGTATCCATTTCCCTATTTTTAAACATTTCCTACTGTGTTAACGGGGGAAACCAGTTTATACTGATCAAAAAATCGTTTTTTTTTTATTACATAAATTGTTAGTATAACTACTCAAGAATATGTGGTCAAAATTTGAAAGCAAAATTTGCATTATTCTCGATGCTATGAGCACTTAACCTCTCATACTTTGGGTCACAGTTTACCTTCTGTTCCTTTTATTTTAAATATAAGTTAATATTCTATGTATATGTTGGTGATATGAGCAAGAAGAGGGATTGCTATACGGTGCTGGAATAGCTGATTAACCGGTGAGCAGTTTATTATGAATTTTCCTTCGATTTCGCTACATTTTATTTCAAACGCGTTTTTCTCGTAACGACTTTTTTCAATTGGTAGGCATTCAAGCTCAAAAAGTTATTGACCAATCGTTTTGAAATATTTTGTTGTGTGTATTCTTTATTCAATTCCAATCCATATGAACCTAATTCTGGGATTATATTATAATTGAAAATATATTTTTTATGCTAAATGGGTGAAAAAATATGGTATACAAACATGACATTGTGTTCAAACACCTCAAAAACATGCAATTTTCATTTATTTTTTATCACAAGTAGGTTCATATTCTTAGGAAAAATGTTGTTAACAAAAAAAAAATTGTGATGATTACAGACGAAAATTGCGACTTCAGGAATGCCCACCATCAAAATACTCGGATGGAAATGGTCCATGGACATCACGTTCTAATGCCACTAATTCTGGCGGAAATTACTTGAAAAAATTCTAAAGTGTACTTTAAAACATAAATAATATACCCTCTATAGACCACTCTAATTATTCCTTCCCTGTTTAAAAAAAAAAATAATAATAATGTTTATTTCAATTACAATAGGCATTTTGAAACATATTATTGGAGATCACCTTTTAAGCAAGGAATTGCTTGTATTAGGAGATTCCGCACTTCCACTTGTCATTTCTATGCAATTGAAAATGTAGACAATGTAAACATGCAAGAATAGAAAATAAAGAACAAACTAATAATAACTTACAAATAAAACAATATTATAACTTAAAATATTCAAACAGCTCTGCAAATGAATCCGCGCATCGCGCACGTGTGTGTGTGTGTGTGTGTGTGTGTGTGTGTGTGTGTGTGTGTGTGTGTGTGTGTGTGTGTATCATGTGTGAGTTTGGGAGTGAGTGTGGGTGTGAGTGTGAACTAGTGAGGTTGTGTGGTGTGTGAGATATAATAAATAAAAATTCACGAAAAACACCAAAATTTCGGCCTCCTAAACTGGTTTCCCCCCTTAAGTCCGCGAACGACAGTGGCCTGACTGCATTTGAGCTTAGGTACTTGCTATTTCACGCGCGTTTGAATATCGGTTACCCTCGACAAATACAAGTAATCGATCAAGATCCAGTTGAGGTGGTCTACCGGACCTCTGCTTAACTTCAACTATGTAGTCTCCCGAACGAAATCTAACAAGCCACCTCTTGCATCTTGCTGCACTGGGGGCAACGCCACCGAATATGTATTCGGCTTCAGTTTCAATTATTTTATCCGTGGTGTTATGGTATTTTATTGGGTTCTTTTTTTTGGATGGGAAATCATCAAAAGACTTCTCCCGCTCTGGGCGGAGCGGGAGGGCGTGTCTGAGTTTTACTGACTAAAACCCACCCGTATATGTATACAGTCACTATGTTTCGAAGCCGCGTTGTGACCCAAAACGGAACTCATATAATAGAGCATACCGTATTTCAATCGAAACTTCAATAATTTTAGGATTATTAAAATTGTATTCCGCTCTCAGATTAACTGTACTGGTACATTATTATTATATGTTTGTTTGTAACCGACTCCTTATTTATAATGCGATTTTGACCCACTTTAAACGACCAGATTTCATTTAAACTTAAGACTTATCGAGGACCGATGACAATACTCTAATTTCATAAATTTGTGCCATTGCCCTTTCCAGGGTTACCAGGACAGCAAAAAAAAAACTGTCTTCGAAAACTACGCTGACATACGTCACAAACTACGCTGACATACGTCTCAAAATTCGAAACACCCTAAAAAATAGAAAATAAACAATAGTTTAAAAACGTACTTTTTATTTTGGTTTACTTTTTAGTTTGGTTTTCTATGGAAGCGTGTTTTTTAGTTTTTTTAAACTATTATTTTTTAATGACATCTTGCAGATCAAGCTATGAGGTTGTCTGCTGCTTAACTGCACTTGTCTGTGGCTACCTTAATAAATTAGGGCCTCTAGCCAGGCCTTAAAAAACTTAAAACTAGAGCGACTACGCGCTAAGGGCACCCCCTGTGGGGTTCGGACCTCGGCTTAGGGCATCGGGGTAGAGGGTAGCAAGGACCGGGCTGGTACGGAATGATTTACTGGTACACCGAACCAGAAAGTTTTAAAAATTGAGACATTTCACGAAAATTGCTCATTTTGAATCAAGGTGATAATAATTCCCCGTTTATAATTTTTTATTACATTGTTAATGAGAAAATATTTTGTAGTTTTGTATGCAATAACTGGAAGACATTTTCAAGACGCTAATTTGTTACAAATATTAACTGGATTTATTTGTAAGTACCAAAATAATATGTTTTTCTAGCGAATAACTTGTGATAAAACTGATAAAATATAAAGTTAAAGTTAAAAAGTCTTCTAAATATAGATTAATTTGTTACGAATTCCCTTTAGCCAATGATTTGTTCCGTATGGTTCATCATTACATTTCTTCAAATCAAATAATTTATTTGCATATCTAATACATTGTAAAAAACGGTGTTACTGGTATATATACCTACAGTACATTGTATTACAACCTAATGAGGTGTGCAAATTAATAAAGGTGTATAAGTACAAAAGAAACATAAATTTACAATTGAGATTATACATAAAAAACGTTAAAATAAAAATAATAAATTAATTGTCATTTCTTCCCGTGGGTGTCGAAAGAGGCGACTAAGGGCCTTACTAGAGAATGGGCAGCAGCGTTCTCTATGCATTTCACCACCATACTACGATCGCCAATCCGTCTGCCAAGCGTGGCGATTATGGCACCCCCCCCCCCCCAAATCGGGGGAGGCCTATGTCCAGCAGTGGACGTTTTTCAGCTGAAATGATGAACGAGACTAAAAAGTAAAAAGTGATGGAAAAAAGCGTGGGGTACTTTTTGAAGTAAGTATTTTTTTAATGATGTCAAGTACTCCACGGTTTTTTCCATTATTTTTTACTATTTAGTTTGGTTTTCTACGGAAGAATGGTGTTTTTTTTTTTACCTAAGTATTAGTAGTAATCTGAAGAAGTGGATTACTCGGGGGTAAAGTTGCTCATGGAAAGTAAAAATGCCACTTCTGACTGTACTGAAACTGAATCCACTAAGTTGATGTTCCTGCTGCCCTGTGTAATAATATCTGTTTATTTAGTTGTTTCAGCTCTGCGGGCTAGAATCTTTAAGCCGGGTAAATTTAATAGAGAGATTCGCCCCAATCAGTTCACACATCAACATCTAACAAACATGACAGGCGCCTTGTGCAGAGGTAAGAGAAAGACCATAATCAGCCTATATTGTTCCCACTGCTGGGACTAGGGTTGCCAGGTCTTAAAACCGAAAAGCCGGACAGACCAGTCAGTTTAGCCGGACATTTGGGTAAAAAGGTCTGTGGTCTTAATTATTTAATCTTAAAACAAAATTAAACAAAACACTAATGAAATAACGCTAAAATAAATAAATATTATAAACGAATTAATATTTTTGATTGGCAGACATGCTTTAAAAGCTAATTTTCATTTAAAATTGAGTAGTAATAAGGCGGGAAGGACAGGTGCTAGTTCGCTCGATTGCGCTACCGACACAAGGTGAGGCGGGTGGAGCGGAAATCAAGTAAAAAATGATCAAATTTGAAAAGCCTAACAAAAAGCGGACAGGCCGGACACCATCTAATTTGGCCGGACATACAACCAAAATGCCTGACTGTGTCCGGCTTTATCCGGACGCTTGGCAACCCTAGCTGGCATACAGGCCTCCTCTCGGTGAGAGGGAGTGGGCCGTAATCTAACATGCCCAGTGCGGGTTGGTAGAATTCACAAGTCTTCGATTTTTTGGTTCTAGGACATGTCGGTTTCCTCATGATGTTGTCCTTCACCGTTTTTGAGAGCAGTGGTGGTGAAATTATTAACACAAATTAAAGCGCCTGCCGGGGTTCGACCCCCGATCTGCAACTCGTAAGTCGGGGCCGATACCACATTACCACTGCTCTCTTCTCAAGAGAAAGTCCCGGCGGGGTAACTGCGTACCTAACACACTAACTAAGGGAACGACTTCCACTTTGACAGCTCCTTACCATCCATTAGTATGGACACACTTTCCCATTTATAATATTAGTATGGATAGGTAGTCCTATCCATACTAATATTATAAATGGGAAAGTGTGTATGTCTGTTTGTCCGTCTTTCACGGCAAAACGGAGCGACGAATTGACGTGATTTTTTAAGTGGAGATAGTTGAAGGGATGGAGAGTGACATAGGCCACTTTTTATTCTGCGACTTTGTCTGCGTCCGCGATAACCGACTTATACGCGAACGAAGTCGCGGGCAAAAGCTACTAATATTATAAATGGGAAAGTGTGTGTCTGTTTGTCCGTCTTTCACGGCAAAGCGGAGCGACGAATTGACGTGATTTTTTAAGTGGAGATAGTTTAAGGGATGGAGAGTGACATAGGCTACTCTTTTTTTTTCTTTTTTAGGTGGCTGGGGTGAACGACAGTTGTATGTAGCATGTTCACGTGTGTCCAATGCCCAGAATCTTTACATTCTATCCCCAAATGGAAAGACATATAATACCGTCTACAGTAGCGTATTAAAATAACATTCTGTTCCGAGTTCTCTTCTGTCTTCTAAATCAAGAAAGGGGAACCGTGTTACCCCGAATTTAACGCGAGCGAAGCCGCGGGCAAAAGCGAATTTCTCGAACATATGAAGCAATTAGTGATGATCCCTATCCGTTACTTTTTTGGCGGATCTTTCACCTCTCTTAATCTTTTACTTGACTTCAATCAGAAACACCAACTTCCAAAATCATACTTTTTTCACTTTTTTGTTGAAGTCGGTTGTCGAAAAAAAAAACTCCTATTGTTCCTTTTCTTTTGGTAAATACCTGCGGTAACTGTTTTTTTAGACGTACTGTACAAAATGCGTATGGCGGAATTGATCCAGCAATCTTACAGAACCAATCAAGGCTATGAGCTGGGGCTCATTACGGCGAGAATCATGGCGAAATTCAAACAAATGATAAGGATATACCGATATTATGCGAGCCCCAACAAATTTAAGAATCACGAACACACCCCGGCACAGATTATAAATGCCTATGCTATTATGCGTAAGTATCTCCATCTACAGGCTTCTAAGTTTTTTTTTCTGGGTAGGAAATCATCAAATAACTTCTCCAGCTCTTCGTGACAGACCTATACCGACTACAATCCACCCGTGTTCCTTCAGTTACCTGTGCCACAACGCCGCGCGCCGCGACAATGGCAGGCAACTGTCCTAGAGAACCCCTGAAAAATTATCATTCCCCTGTCCTTATCACAAATTATTTATGTTCAGCAAAACATGTCTTTTTCTTCCACACTTCTCTATTAGTCGTCATTTCAGTAGTCACTCCCTTTCTATCCATATCATCATTCAAACAGTCCATTTATCGATATTGAAAACGAATGACACAAAAAAAAAAACAAAATGGCGCGGTCCGCCATAGCGGCGCCATCGTGTCGTCAACAATTCCCTAAAACATTTATAACGAACTTGTTAGAATATCAAATTTCATATCAACTTATCAACGAATAGCATTTTATCTTTAACAGACTTTAAAAAAAAACTTTTTTTTGTAAGTTGTATTTGCCGCGAAATATCCGGCAATTGTGGATCGTTTTTTATTTATATACGTTAACGGTCAAACCCGATTTGAGGATGAACTAGTTTCGCCTGGGCCAAACCAGTTCTCCTTTCTCATCAACATAATGACTACATGTTTATGTGTAGCTGGGTTCCCACGGTGCGTGATTCTGCGGATCATCACGCACAGCCGACGACCACGGACGGCAACGCACACAGACAAGCTGGCTTCCCACGGTGCGTGATATCGCGGACAGACGCGGACCATCTCGCAGGACACACCGTGGGAAGGGTCTCGTCCGCGGTAGCACAGGACGTCTGTTGGACCGCGTCGTACGCACTCGGATCGCGTCGCAACGCACGTTTGAAGTTACCGCCTCGCGACGGATACCGGCGCACCACCACAGACGTGCTGTACTACCACGGACGAGACCCTTCCCACGGTGCGTCGTGCGTGATGGTCCGCGTACGTCCGCGATATCACGGACCGTGGGAAGCTAGTTTAACAGTTTACAACGGTTAAAGTTGCACATTGGAATGATACCGTGACACTGCATCACTACTTTTTTTTACTGAAGAAGGCTGTACATGCTGTTTCTTTTGTCTTTTCTGCATTGGTCTATACTGGTTTTCCTATTGCGTGTAGGAAGAGCTGGCTCGGCCTAGGCCAAACTAGTTCATCCTAAAATCGGGTTTGGTCGGTAACATATACAATTATTTCACACAGAGGGTTACTACACAGAACTGAGAGCTGAAACGGTATTATTCTATGAAGTACTAGCATTCTACACAAACAAAGATGAAGCGGACTCAGAGAACATCAATCGTTTAGCTAAAAAATACAAGATGTCAGCCAGTGGACTCAGGGACCTGCAGAAAAAAGGTGTAGTACTAGCCGATATAGGTATAGTCAGGAGATCTATGCCCCCAGAGTCAGCCCTGCCAGGATATGGCGGCCAGCTACCTAAGAAGGGCGATACCCCTCCACGCTTCCTCCTAGAGGACCCAAAGACTAAAAATATAAATACATGGACTCCAAAAAAGAACAATAACACAGAAGAAGAGGAATATAAGAAGAAGTTGAGATACGCAAAGTGGGCTGAGCAGTGGAAAGGATTTGACGGGGAACTTGAGGGGGTAAACATCGCGGATACGATCGCTAGACTCGGGAGTAACAACGATAGCGATTTCCTTCTAAAAGAATTAAAAGGTCACTTTTAACCATTCACCCTCGAAACCAAGTACAGGTTCATACTTTTATTTTATTCTTAACCTATCCCACAAATTTTTTATGAGGATCAATTCGACAAAAGGATATAGCAATTTTGAATACTACATCGAATACAATATAAATATCTGAGTTCATTTCTTTTTGAATCACTCAAATCCATCGAGAAATTACGAAGTTATTAAACTTTAAAAAAAAGGGAGTTTTAAAACGCATGCCGCGCGCGCGAATTACGTAGTAAAGTAACTATTTAGTAATCTGTGGCGAAACTGCTGATGACGTCACGAGGCTCGATCGCCCGCCACGCGCCGCACTGCTTTGTTATGATTTGCGGAGTTTAGTCGTTGTTTCTTGTTTAGGTATTTATGTTTTATAGATATTGGTAGATAGGAAACATGGAAGTCGGATTTACCCAAGGCCCAGTCGGACAAACTCGCGAAGATTGATTTGTTTATGGTTGAAAAGTAAAAAAAAAACAATTTAATCCAGTGCACAGGTAGGTACTACGTTTTAGAATGTTTTGATTTGGCAGGTAGGTACCTTTTTCTACAATGTGTAGGCACCTGTCTACCTATTTTAAATATTATTTCTTACTAGCTTCTGCCCGCGACTTCGTCCGCGTAAAATTTCCTGCTCCCCCAACCCATCCCGTCGCATCGAATCTCCTGCCCGTGCGAGGTCTTTGTATGCGTGACGTTTTTCTTTGTGCTCGGCTCCTAAGGGTCTTTGCGTGACCTTATATAATATATAGTCTATAGCCTTCCTCGATAAATGGGCTATGCAACACTAAACGTACACTCTTCAGCTTTTACTTGGGTGTGCTACGCAATGAATTATTTGAGAGACCAAGGCGCGCGCAATGGACGTGTTTTAAAATATAGAATTTTTCACATTTTCTTCGAAAAATAAAAAATAAATATTACCCACGTGTTGAGATTTATATGTGACGGAGTTGTAAAGGGGGTCGAAAATTTCATTATTTTTGCGATATGAAACGCAATTTTCGAGATATAGGCAAAAGAGAAGGAAAACAAAAATACAGTACTGTTTTTGCACATGAAGGCGAGGCACGTGAAGGCGAAGCGCGAGGCGCGCGCAATGGACGTGTTTTATATGGAATTTTTCACTTTTTCTTCGAAAAATAAAAAATCGTTATTTGTTATACAAGAGTGCAAAGTTGCTTTTTAACCGCGTGTTCAATTTTGATGACCGAGCAAGCGAAGGATTCTAAAATTGAATCACGAGCGCAGCGAGTGATTCAAAATTAGAATCCTGAGCGTTAGCGAGGGAATCAAAAGAGCACGAGGTGAAAAATCTTTGCACTCGACTGCAACACGTAACTTTTCATTACACCTCAGCGAGGAAATGACTAAATGCAAAAAAAAAACCTTTACAATCACATGATAGGTACCTTTTATTTCATTTTAGGTATTAATTACTACATTATGACAGGTAAGTATTACAGAATAATCTTTAAATTATAACAAAATAATACTAAGGTATAATTAAGAAAATTTTAAAGTAACGTTGCTACAGTTATTTAAATTGAGTGTAATATTTTTGTTTGGTACTGTAATATTGGTGTTAGTCACTTGTGTACTGTTTTTCGGTAAACTATCTGTCATACTTAATAGTTGTACCGATTCATCGGATTCCCTTGGCGTGAATGTTGGAGAGAGAGGGAGATGGTTTGGTGTTTCATAACGGCTTATTTTTGATGTAGAAGGGCCAGTCCAAGGATCCGATTGAGGCTCTTTCAGTGTAATGGCTCCTACGATGCCTTCACATATTTTAGACTTATTTTGGATGGAATCCTCTATGCATCCCTCTACAACTGCATTGGACTTCCAGCCTCCGTGGCGCTTAAGGGACAGGAGATCAGCTCCGGAATCAGCCAAAAGTGTGGCTGAAGTTCGTCGGAAACAATGACCCGTGTACAACAGGGGTTCTGGAAGTTCAAGAAATGTTGCTATTTCTCGTGGGATACTGCCAATTTTATTAGTACCCATAGGCTGTCTAACACACTTTCCATTGCGATACTGTAGAAAAATCGATTGATTGGAGTGTTAGGCGGGCGTAAGGCTTGATATTTCTCAACAATCGTTACGTATTCCTTGCGAATGACGAAGTTGCGGTCTCTTTTTGTCTTTGTATTAGGTAAATTAATTAATAGTAAGTCATCTGAATGTTTCTCAATGTTTTTGACATTAAGTTGTGTTAGTTCATTAGTTCGACATGCTCCGTTTATTCCAATAATAAGAACGACCTGTAACGTAAAGAGTATAATGTAGTAGATAAATGAATAAAATTGATATGAACGCATAATTATGCCTATCAACATCTACTAAGTATACTATTTAATTGAGATTAATATACTTAAGTAGATACTGAATGTGCAACTGACTTACTTTTGCCGCCAAATATACGGAATCGGGTGCTTCGTTAAGAAACTTTTCAATATCAGATATTGTGAGAACCTTCGATTTTTTTGGTTGATGACCGGATGAGGCTCTTTTTAAAAATGCCACTAATTTAGGAAAGATATCGATATGTTTGTCTTTTTTCATCTTTATTGTTGCTTTTAGCATCGAATAAGTACGTACTCCATAGAGTGCTTGCTTTCTTGTTCTCGGATAATTCTATAAAATATGCCAGCAAAACGTTTTCTGAGAAAGTTTTGGCTCCTTTTGCTAGTCGCCACGTGTTGAACATATCGTACTGTTTTAAATACTTCTCGCGTGATTGTTGGGGGAGAAAGCTCATTTGCGCATTATTAACAGTTTCAGTCAATTCTGTTGGCGTCAAGCAAACTTCCTCGTCGCTAGAATCACTCATTTTAGTTTTTTCACTTGTTTTCAAGTTTCTTGTTTTTAATATAAGGTTTAACAATGACGTGAAAAAATGCCGCGTAAAGAACCGCGTACAAAGCAAATTGAAAAAAGAACACCAAGAAGGTTCCGAGTCTGAGTTTTTAACAAATTAAAAAAAAGTTGTATGATATATTCGGCACCATAGAGGTAGCAGTAAATAGGTTTAATGTTTTTTTTAATTCACAAACTTATTGCACACGATGTTCTAAATTCAATTTACTTTATCCTCTAGAGAATAAAACCGGCTTTTCCACTCAAATATTGAAGATTAAAAATACTCTTTCCGAGATGGTGGGATGAAAAAAAAAACCCACGTGTTGAGATTTATATATAGCAGGGTTGCAAAGAGGGTCGAAAATTTCATTATTTTTGCGCTAGTTTTAATCCACACCTTTTTAATCGCGATTAAAAATAGATTTAGTTAAAATAAATTATTATAGTCCAAATTTTTGAAATGCAGTTAAAGTACGTTTAGTTAAGGGGACATGGGGCGTCGCTCGTCATGAAAGTACACCACTTCTTTCTATTTTTTGGGTTTGTCCGGTGTAGCAACACTTGTATTTTCGCATCGTGGCACGATACAATATTTTAAGAAGACACGTAACTAAAGGCAGAAAGAACGTGCGCGGCGCGGGCGGTGCCGCGGACGCGAACGAGGAAGATGACATCATCAACGAATTGTGCGTATTGGCGAGCGTTTTGGAAAATGCAAAATTAAAACCGCTCTAACTTCGTCATTTTTGGTCCAATTTTAATAATTCTTTCACTGAAATAATTGGTTTAGGTATGACTGTAATTCTACATATTTAACAAAAATTGTCGCTGATCCTCATTGCCAACCGTAACCCCCATGGTTTTGTGGCTAAGTAAATACAGCAACACAGGTCGGTCGCTCTGATTAAATTCCCCTTTTTTTTCTGGATGGGATACCATCAAACGACATCTCCCGCTCTGGGTGGCGCGGGAGGGTGTGTCAGACTTTTATTGACTAAAACCCACCCGAGTTCCTTCAATTACCCATATGCCAGGGTCACGGTATCTCATTTGAACAATCTCGCGACCCTGGCAGGCATCGGCACTAGCAGACCCCTTTAATATCTGCTGACATCTCTTTGAGGCGCGCGTGGATCACAACGCACCATCGACCCGAGCCTGGTCCTTACCGGGCGGCGAGCAGGCAGAAACCACGGAACGCCACCTGCTACGATATCTACACACTCCTTTTGCCTCGTTTAGGTTCATACAATTGGTCATACACACACGCCGCCTGAGAGTACTACGCACCTGACCTTTCTGAAGAACATCACCAATAAGTAGGTACACATATTAGGTCTTTACCTATGAAATTGCCGTTCTGCAGTACTGGCCATTTCAAATCAAAATAATTTTTGTTTGTCTAAGAATTCTAATTTTAAATTAATTTTATTTTAAAAACATGGAATTCTTTTTCCAAAAGTCGTCATTTGTTTATTGATTAGTGTTACATTTTCATCGCATTTCAATCTTTTTCGTCATCATGGATACGTTAAAAATTCGAGTAATTATGGAATATGAGTACCGTCGTGGCAGCAACGCGGCACAAGCGGCACGCAACATCAACGACGTTTACGGAGCTAACACTACAAACCAACGCACCACCTGTTATTGGTTTGCTCGCTTCCGTTCTGGAAATTTCAACCTGAAAAATGAACCTCGCGGTCGTCCGAAGACTTCGGTCGACAATGACGAATTAAAGGCGATTGTGGAAGCTGATGACACACAATCTACGGCTGAATTAGCAGCAGCTTTCGACGTTAGCGTCAAAACAATATTGGTCCATTTGCGTCAAATTGGCAAAGTAAAAAAGCTTGACAAATGGGTGCCCCCAATGATATTGGGTGCCCCACGAACTCAATGATAGCCAGCGCGAAGTACGCGTCGAGACGTGCCTTGCACTGCTCAACAGACAAACAAATGAAGGAATTTTGAACCGCATTGTTACCTGCGATGAAAAATGGATTCTGTTTGATAACCGCAAGCGCTCAGCAAGTTGGTTGGATCCTGGTTCAGCACCTAAACAATGCCCTAAACGAAAACTTACCCCTAGAAAAGTGATGGTCACTGTTTGAAGGTCTAGCGCCGGTGTGATTCATCACAGCTTCTTACCAAACGGGGTGAGCATTACTGCAGATGTGTACTGTGAAGAACTGAACTCAATGATGGAGAAGCTGGCACATCTCCAACCAGCATTGGTCAATCGCTCGTCTCCGCTGCTCCTGCACAACAACGCGCGACCTCATACTGCACAGCAGACGGTCTCCAAGTTGCAAGAACTGGGGTTGGTAGCTCTCCGTCATCCGCCCTACTCACCAGACGTTGCGCCTACAGACTACTACTTTTTCCAGAATTTGGGTAACTTCTTGGCGGGAAAAAAATTCAATACCCGAGAGGCAGTACAAAATGCCTTTGAAGAATTTGTTGCCTCCCGTCCAGCTGATTTTTTTAAGAAGGGCATCAATACACTGCCACTGCGTCGGCAAAGATGCATTGATTGCATGGGTGATTATTTCGATTAATACAAATAAAAAATACATGAAAAAAATTCGTTTAATTTTGTTCATACAAAACGGCATTTTCATAGGTAAAGACCTATTATTAATTAATTAATTAATTAATATAATAAAACAGTAAAAAACTGTGTCTGTATATTGAATATATTTAAAAAAAAAAATTGAGGGGGGTTTAGAAACAGTAATACAGCACGAAACTAAAAAAAAAAATCTGTCTGTTTGTCTGTTTGTTTGTACACGCTAATCTTCGGAACTACTGGACGGATTTGAATGATTTTTTTTTAGTTGTATAGGTATTAAGTCTGGGCAAGATATAGGCTATAACTTATCTTGGAAACTTGAACACCTGATGCAGAACCGCAACAGACCAGCTAAACTATAAGAGATACAAAAATGGTACCATAGCAAAAATTGTTTCACGTGATGAGCATTTTCTGTTAAGAGAATAAATTTGAAGATCTGGAACACCTGATGTGGAACTCCAACAGCCCAGCTACACTATAACATATATAGAAATGACGTCTTAGCAAGAGTTGTTCAGCCTGAACAGCACTCTCTGTTGTCGTATAAAATTTGAAGATCTGGAACAGCTGATGTGGAACTCCAAGAGCCCAGTTACACTATAACATATATAGGAATGAGGTCTTAGCAAGATTGTTCAGCCTGATGAGCACTCTCTGCTGTCGTATAAAATTTGAAGATCTGGAACAGCTGATGTGGAACTCCAAGAGCCCAGCTACACTATAACATATATAGGAATAACGTCTTAGCAAGAGTTGTTCACCCTGATGAGCACTCTCTGTTGACGTATAAAGATTGTAGATCTGGAACACCTGATGTGGAAATGAAAGTTATCACTAATTTCACTGTATAATTAAAAAATAAATAAGCTGCGAGTACCTCCACGCAGTGAAGGTGGTAACAGTTTAGGACTGATTTTCCATGAAAATTCTATGAATCATTGAAAATTTGACTCTACTGGCTAAAACTCCCATTTATTATTTTATTTTATCGAAGAAATATGCCTTCGGGCTTATGTTATTTGAGTGTTTAATTTCCTTTTCCATTTATCTTCGTGACACGGTAGACTACCCGGTAACGCAGGGGAGCAGTCACTTAGATTTTAATTGATCAGGTATCTTCAGAATAAAACTATAACCATGCCTAGAAAGAGGTCAAATCTTTCCCAACGTTCCAAAGGAGCTAAAAGATTGAGGATCATAAGATCCCAAGAATCTACCAAAGAGCGTCAGGATAGACTTGATGCTGTTCGAGAACATCAGGCTGCAACTCGCTCCGTAGAAACATCTTCGGATCGCGAAGCTCGCTTGCGTTCTCAGCGTATTTATGCATCTACATCCAGGTCTCTAGAGACCAGTGAAGAATATGATGCGCGACTGTCCGCTGATCGTGAACGTCACGCATTGTCTCGCGAGTCGGAGACGTTCACTGATAGAGAATTGCGCTTCAGTTCTTAGCGCATCTACGCATCTGCTGCTAGGTCTCTAGAGACAAGTGCGGAACATGATGCGCGACTGTCCGCTGATCGTGAACGTCACGCATTGTCTCGCGAGTCGGAGACGTTCACTGATAGAGAATTGCGCTTGAGTTCTCAGCGTATCTACACATCTGCTGCTAGGTATCTAGAGACAAGTGCGGAACATGATGCGCGACTGTCCACTGATCGTGAACGTCACGCATTGTCTCGCGAGTCGGAGACGTTCACTGATAGAGAATTGCGCTTGAGTTCTCTGCGTATCTACACATCTGCTGCTAGGTCTCTAGAGACAAGTACGGAACGTGATGCGCGACTGTCCGCTGATCGTGAACGTCACGCATTGTCTCGCGAGTCGGAGACGTTCACTGATAGAGAATTGCGCTTGAGTTCTCAGCGTATCTACACATCTGCTGCTAGGTCTCTAGAGACAAGTACGGAACGTGATGCGCGACTGTCCGCTGATCGTGAACGTCACGCATTGTCTCGCGAGTCGGAGACGTTCACTGATAGAGAATTGCGCTTGAGTTCTCAGCGTATCTACACATCTGCTGCTAGGTCTCTAGAGACAAGTGCGGAACATGATGCGCGACTGTCCGCTGATCGTGAACGTAGCAACATATAGGCTATACATAATTTATTTTGGAAAATGAACACCTGATGCAGACCGCAACAGACCAGCTAAAGTACGTACAAGAGATATAAAAATGGTGCCATAGCAAAAAATATTCCACGTGAAGAGCATTTTCTGCTGTTAGAATTTTGAAGATCTGGAACACCTGTTGTGGAACTCTTAACCCCTCGCGTGTTTATGATGCACACGTGTGCATCATGTTATTTCAATGCCCAACTGTTTATGATACACCATGTGAATCATGTAAAATACATTTGAATTCCCGCTGTTTTTTTATTGAAAACATGCGAGAGGTTAAGTAAAACTCTTAATAACATATTAAGGAATGACGTCTTAGCAAAAGTTGTTTAGTCTGATGGGCATTTCCTATTGACATACAAAAATGAAAGATCTGGAATGACTCCAATCGTCTCGCTCATCCCGTTGTTCTCCCGTCCCCGGGCCTTAGAATTCTACATCAGACGTTTCAGATCTTCGATTTTGACGACCCCGTTGTCGCTGGCATAAGCAACAGGATCCGCGTACGAAGTCGCGGGCAGAAGCTAGTCTATAATATGTATGTATTTAGAAATGCAGCCACCACCTGATTTGGCGCTGCCGACGCCAAATCAGGTGGTGGCTGCTTGATGTAGCAAAATCCCAGGAGTTTGCCAAAGCGACCAGCGACATATGCGCGGGGATTGATGGCGAACCAGTCCATGACCACTGGGACAGGATTCAAGCAGCTATTACTGGAGCGGCAAAGGCAGTGCTCGGCATGTCTAAGGGTGGGCGCAAATGTGACAAAGAGACGTGGTGGTGGAATGACACAGTCCAGAGGGAGTTAAGGGTAAAGAAAGCCCTCTTTAAAAAGTGGCAAGCGTCCAAATCTCCTGAAGATCGCGACGCGTACAGGGTTGCAAGACGTGCTGCTAAAAGAGCCGTAGCCAGAGCCAGACGAGACCACTTACAATAACTCTACGATAAGCTGGAATCGTCTGAGGGGCATAAGCTTATTTACAAGTTGGCACGCTCCAGGGTCAAAGCGGCACAGGATATTTCCAAGTGCCGCTGTATTAAAGACCCTCACGGCAACCTGTTATATGAAGACGTCGCGGTGAAGGAGAGATGGCCCTCGTATTTTTGCGACTTGCTAAACAAGCAGCATAAAGAGGTGCAGCCACCGGACCTCCCTCCGAATCAGGGACTAGTGCCGCCAGTAACACCTGAAGAAGTGGAAAATGCTCTTCGTCGTATGAAAAATCGGAAAGCTGTCGGAGCCGATGGAGTACCGATCGAGGCTTGGAAGGCGATGGGTTCTCGTGATGTGGGCATTTTAACTGACCTTTATAACCGCATACTCCTCACCGGCGAGATTCCTCGTCAGTAGAGACTGAGTGTAATTACTCCGGTCTTCAAGGGCAAGGGATCGGTGCAGGACTGCGGCAGCTATCGCGGTATAAAGGTCATGGCCCACACCATGAAGCTCTTTGAGAGGATAATTGACTCTCGGATCCGACAGGAATGTACAGTCTCTGATGGCCAATATGGTTTTCGCCCTGGTCATGGGACCATGGACCCTGTTTTTGCCCTAAGGATCGTCATGGAGAGGTACAGGTCGAAGAATACGCCTCTGCATTTCCTATTTTTGGACATGGAGAAGGCCTTCGACTGTGTTCCTCGTGTGATGATCTGGTGGGCACTGCGGTCCAAAGGAGTACCAGAGGCTTATATTGACACCATCCGAGACATGTACCGCGATTCCGATTCAGTGGTTCGGACCGCTGTTGGCGACACTAAACCCTTTCCCATTACTGTAGATGTACACCAGGGATCCGTCCTGAGCCCGTTCCTATTCAGCGTATTAGACGTTGTGTCAGACAGCATCAGAAACTCCCATGAGCAGCCTCCGTGGCTGCTCATGTATGCTGATGATATTGCGCTGGTAGACGCGGACAGGGGACGACTGGTGAGACGCGTGAAGGCGTGGAAGGGTACGCTTGAGAACGGTGGTCTGATGCTCAATGTGGCGAAGACAGAGTACTTGGCCTGCAATACAGCAGATCTCACATCCGTCCGCATAGGCGAAGACACGGTCGAGCGCACGGACCAGTTTAAGTACTTGGGATCTGTACTCCACGCGTCTGGTGACATCGACTACGACGTCAAGGCACGCATTGCAGCAGCGTGGGCCAAATGGCGAGAGGTGTCTGGTGTAATTTGTGACCCCAAGATACCGGTTAAGCTGAAGGGACAGGTCTATAAATCCATCATTAGGCCTGTCCTTTTATATGGCAGTGAGGCGTGGCCCGTACTTGAGCGGCACAACAAGAACTGCGTGTCACGGAAATGAAAATGTTGCGCTGGATGTCCGGAGTTACGCGGAGAGACCGCGTCAAGAACTCACGCATTCGTGGCAGCCTTTTTTTTTTTTTTTTTTTTTCAGGATGGGAAATCATCAAATGACTTCTCCCGCTCTGGGCGGAGCGGGAGGGCGTGTCAGACTTTTACTGACTAAAACCCACCCGTGTTCCATCAGTTGCCCATGTGCCAGGGTCACGGTATCTGTTTCGAACAATCACGCGACCCCGGCAGGCATCGGTCCTAGTAGACCCCTACACTGCTGCTGACATCTCTTTGAGGCGCGCGTGGAACACTGCGCGCCGTCGACCCGAGCCTGGTCCTTACCGGGCGGCGAGCTACCCATTGCTCGCCACCCGCAAGCTCGCGCCTACGGTGGCCGGGAGTCCGCAATCGACTCCCGACGCCCGGGGCGTCTCCTCCTGCGGCGGCTAGGGGCGTGAGGGCGCAGAGACTGCCACTCCCTCACGCGCCCCGCCTCCTCCATTCGTGGCAGCCTTCATATCCGTGACATAGCAGACAAATTGCAGGAGTGTCGCCTACGTTGGTACGGGTACGTACTACGGAAACCGGCTAGCTATGTGGGGAACAAATGTCTGGCCATGCCGCCTCCGCCGGGTCCCTGTAGAAGGGGCAGACCCAAAAAGTGCTGGCTTGACGTCGTAGCGGATGACATGCGTACCAACAAACTCACCATAAGGGATGCACAAGACCGTCCGAAGTGGAGAGCTTAAAGCAAGAAAGCGGACCCCGGGCTCCGAAAGGATGCAACCGGGACATCGCAAAGATGATGATGATGATGTATGTATTTAGAAAAATATATTTATCAGTTGTCTGATTACCATAGTACAGGCTCTGCCTAGTTTGGGATCAGATAACGGTGTGTTGGTTGTCCTAAGATATTATTATTAATAGAAATACTTTTTCATGGCATTTTTTTTTTTTGACGTGACAACGTCTTATATTTCGATGGAGCCGGCTGCACGCGCTAAAAAACATGACTCATGCGGCGTTACCTCGCTCTGAGGCGTTCCATTTAAGGCTTGAAGTGCAAATGAGAGCGCGGAACGAGCGACAAAGAGGCACAATCGGCCTCCGCGTTCGGCAGCGTTCGACATCTGTCTCTCTCCTACTTGAGTGAGCGATGCGTCCGCGTAGACAGCTGCTATACAATATTATATTTACATGTTTTCGTCAAGTATGAAGTGCAGTGAAAAGTGAATGTGGTGTCAATTGTTTATAGCAACGATAATTACCATTCCATCAGTATTTTCTTATGACGTTGTCACGTTCAACTATCGTCAGTAAACCGACTTTACAGACAACCGATTTTTTGGCTAAATCGTAGGGTAGGTATAGTCATTATGCCTTAAAAGTTGAACTTTTACCGGTATCAGGAGATAAATAAAACAGTATTCAGATCGAATGAATCTATATTTGAATGGCCAGCTTATATTTACAATTTCATAGTTATGTTTGTGGTTGGAGCGCTATGATACTATATTTACAATACACCAATCACAGGGGAGCAGGTGTAAACCCCCTGCTCGTTGCTCGCAGTATAAATACCGCGCGCCGCGTCGCAAACTCAGTTGTATGCCCGCGCGCACGGCGCGCAGACCTTCATTGTCATCTGCTACATAGCTCCTCCCCAGCGAAGCGCCTTGTAATGCCAGTGGTGTCGCGCACCGCGCTAGCGACCGCGTATGTAGTACAAAGTAGTGTCGCGGCGCGGTGTCAGCGGCGGCCTAGCTCTGCGGTGACGTCAGTTTGTTCGGAGATGCGTGGACGCAGTATTCGCGCAGTGTGCCTTTCACTTTTGCTCAGTGCGTGGCCGTGCTCCGTCGCAACCGGACGTTAGGTCTATATGGCGAAGCGTACGGAGGGTCTTGAGATGCGGCCAGATCGCGTGACGAATGCCGACTGTTCCTTCCGACGACTTGCTGCTTCTTCGTTGTTAGGCAGGAATGCAGGCTTCAGTCGATCTATGCTGATGTTTACTTGGCGATCTTTGATTATTACGGTATACACCTTGTTCTGTCTCTTCATAACACGATACGGGCCTTCGTAGGTTGGCGTCAGCGGTCGGCGGTAGGCATCGGTACGTATGAATACATGCGTACATTCATGGAGGTCGTCATGTACAAAAAACATTGCGCGGCGATCGGTGTTGCGGCGGACGGCTTGCATCTTTTTTATTGCGTTGGTTATGACATCGCTGTAGTGTGTATTTGTGTTTGTGTATGTTGACTGTTCACCACACATTTCCCCGGGCAGTCGTAGCGGTTTACCGTATAGCGCCTCTGCTGATGACACGTCGGTGTTTTCTTTTATTGCAGCGCGAAGTCCCAGTAGTACGGTTGGCAGCTCTTGCGTCCAGCTTGAGTTGTGTAGTCGTGCTGTTAATGCTGTTTTGAATGTTCGATGCCATCTTTCGACCATCCCGTTCGCCTGTGGGTGGTACGCGGTGGTCCGTGTTTTCTCGATACCCATTCTATTCATGAGTGTTTTGAATAAATGAGATTCGAACTGTCTCCCTTGATCGCTTGTGATCCTTTCTGGGCAACCGAATCGCACTATCCACCCTTCGTAGACGACCGAGGCGATAGTGTTAGCTTCCATGTCGCTGACCGGGAATGCCTCTGGCCATTTAGTTGCTCGGTCGATGATAGTAACACAATACCGTTTTCCATCTGATATAGGTAATGGTCCAACGATGTCTATATGTATGTGAGACAGTCGATCGGCTGTTGGGTACTCTTCTAGCGGCGATACTGTGTGTCGCTGCACTTTCGTTCGTTGGCAAGTTAAGCAGCATTTGGTCCACATACCGACGTCTTTATTCATGCTCGGCCAGAAGAAACGTTGTGTGATCATCTTCCTAGTTGCCCGGGTGCCGGGATGACTCAAGTCGTGAATGGCGTCGAAGGCTTTTCTTCGTAGGTCTGGTGGCAGGTATGGTCGTGCGTGGCCACTTGATGTTTCACACATAATTGGTTTACTCGCGTTGTTAGGGCGTAGCCGTTCGAATCTGAGTGATTTGTTTTTCGTGACGGTTGTCATTTGTTCGTCGCTGTGTTGTAGGCGGGCCAGCTCGTCGTAGTCGATTGGTGATGGAATGGATATTGCTTCGATTCTTGATAATGCATCGGCCACAATGTTGTCCTTCCCCTCAATATGACATATCTTCATGGTGAATTGACTGATATAGTGTAAGTACCTCGTGCGTAATGGTGTTTCGGTCTTGCTGTTAAGCCGAAATAGTGCATGTGTTAACGGCTTGTGGTCCGTGTAAACTGTTATTTCTCTACCCTCAAACATGCGTCGAAAATGTCGTATTGCTAGGTAGATCGCCAGTAGCTCTCGGTCAAACGTGCTGTACTTTCTTTGCGCCTCTGTTAGTTTTTTTGAGTAAAAACCGAGTGGTCTCCAGCTGTTTCCGACACGTTGCTGTAGCGTGGCTCCGACACAGGTGTTTGAGGCGTCACACATCAGTGATAACGGAGCGTTGACTGACGGGTGTGACAGGGTGACGGCATTCATGCTGTTCTTACATGCTTGAACTGCCTCTTTTTCATCACTGTTAAAGTTTACCCTGGTTTTGTCATTTTTCTTGGATGTTCGTAGATATTTATATAGCTTTTCTTGAACGTGCGCTGCATGCGGTATGCTTTCTTTGTAGAAGTTTAATATACCGAGGAATCGTCGCAATTCTTGTATTGTTGTTGGTTCTGGATAGTCAGATATTGGTGCCGATTCCCTTATTCACAAACTAAACTAAATTTAAGTTCAGTGCATCTTTTTCTTTCTATTTCATTAAGAAAAGGACAGAAGATAAATGTTAGTTTAGTCCTGTCAAATTAATCAGCGCTTGACGTAATTTGACGTAATTTTAGTAGGCAAGTTTTTAATCACGTCTAAACTTGTATGGAGTAGTGACAGGCGCTGATTAATTTGACAGGACTAAACTAAAAATTTTCTTTTGTCCTCTTCTTAATGAAATACAAAGAAAAGGATGCACTGAACTTAAATTTAGTTTAGTTTGTGAACAAGGGAATCGGTACCATTGTCTTCACACGATCTGGATACAACTGAGCGCGGTATTTATACTGCGCGCCGCGTCGCAAACTCAGTTGTATACCCGCGCGCACGGCGCGCAGACCTTCATTGTCATCTGCTACAAACTCATTGTATCTTCTTAACTAAGACCTGACAAAATCCGTGGCATGGAGACAAATTCCGTCCAATTAGCGACTTTTGGGAGGAAACAGATCTTCGCTAGGTGCTCTAACTTTTAAGATTCAAATGGGCCAAGCTGGGGTAAGCGGACTCCAGATCACCAACCCACCTGCCAAGCGTGGCGATTACGGTACCAACCCCCCCAAATTGATGAAAGCCTATGTCCAGCAGTGGACGTTTTTTGGCTGAAATGATGATGATGATTGAAAAGAGGACCGTTTTACCAAAAACTGAAGTAGAAAATTGTATGAATATCGACACAGTCGGCTCGCGCATAATCGTGAATAGGTTGCTTGATTTTCTACTTTAACCTATGGTAATACGGTCCTATTTTGATTGGCATTTTTCCATTCTCCTTCAGTAGATTTTTAAGAATGTAGCAGGGAAGGGTCTCCAAAGAGTAAAATAAAAACCCACCAGACGTTAAAAGCTTTTAATATATGTACAATATATTATGAAGTCAAGTGTTACATCATAATTTTGGTCTTAGCCGAGGCACAATTTGTTTATATCAAAAATGGTACAGCAGTTTCGTACATAGCGAGTCTCTCTAACATGTATACTGTTCAGCTTTCTGTAAGTACCGATTTTGATGAGATTATGTTCAGTATTTTTTTTTTTCTCAAATTGAGCCTCGCGACATAAGTATTTAATGTTTCCTTTTAAACAGTTTGTAGTATATATTTATACACATTTTTTTAATTTAATTATTATTATTAGAAAAAATCGAATACTTTTTTTTAAATCCCAAAATCTATATTATTTAAGAAAAATCCGATATATCAATCTGATATATTGGTGAATATATAACATTTGTCGTAAAGTTTACTCCAACAGTACCGATACACGCAAACGATAAGTCGCAGCGACAAAAAATCCGCTCGTGTGTATAAAGCCTTAAGTTTTTTTTCTTTAATTTTAATTAAACCACTTATCTCTACTATAAAAATTTCGAACGACCGTTTCTGTACATGTTCTATTTACAAATTCAAACAAATTTTTAGAAAAAACGTTTACAATATTATTTATGTTGATCATACATAGTACATTTTCTAATATTCTGTAATATAATACGAATTTTCATATCTTTATTGAATTTTACTTTTATCTCTTTGAAAAATTGGCATGAATAATTTATAGAAAAAAAAAAATGGTTTTCTTTACATTTCACCGTCATTCTCCTGAATTTATCCCAATTTATTTGTGGTCGGCGCAACATTTCTTTTTCTTCCACACTTTTCTATTAGTCGTCATCTCAGTAGTCACTCCCTTTCTAACCAAATCATCACCTGTCTCTCCATATCTAGTCCAACGCTTATTCTAGGACGTATGTCCGGTACAGCTCGAAATCCTTCCTTATCCTAAGGCCACGTCTTCCCTACCATTACAGCGCCCCCCGGTCTACTCCTTGAAATGCAATGGAGAGACCATTGCATTTCAAGGAGTAGACCAGGGGGCGCTGTAATGGTACCAAGAAAATGATACTTCAGGGGCTAGTGCAACCTGCTAGGGTCGCGAGATTTGTTCGAAAGAGTTACCGTGGCCTTGGCATGTAGGCAACTGAAGGAACACGGGTGGGTTTTAGTCAGTAAAAGTCTGATACGCCCTTCCGCTCCACCCAGAGCGGGAGACGTCATTTGTTGATTTTCCATCCACAAAAAGAATGGGCTAGTGCAATCTTTGGGGTCAGTTTGATTAGAAGTCTGGTCAAACTACTCTGGTCTCTGTGTATTTCATTATTTATCTACACTTATTATAAAGTTTGTATAAGTTCTAGAACTATCAGTGCGATTTAAAAAAATATTTTTGCATTGATAGCTCAATTTTTGAGGCAGGTTATAGGCTATTTAACATTAGGGGCCATCCATAAATTACGTGACACAAATTTCATGACTTTTTGACCTCCCCCCTCCTTGTCACAGCTGGTCACATTTGTGAGACCCCCCCTCCCTAGTGTGACGTCACATATTTGGCAATTTTACATCTAGGCATTGATATATTTTTTTTCTTTCATAGTTCATATTTCGTGTTTAATAGTACTTGAAATATGTATATACAATTTTGAAATGTGATGTCGCAAAATTTAGGGCCTCCTCCCACCCCCTTGTCACACAATGTCACAATTTGTCGGGCCCCTCCCCCCCTTAACGTGTGACGTAATTTATGGATGGCCCCTTACGCTTAAGGAGCCGAACAAACTGCAAAGTTGGAAAGAACGCTAAGTGTTAGCGAAGTAACAGCGCGGGCGGGCGATGGGAGACGAGGGCCGAAATTTCACTCGAAAGAAGTTGAGGGCAGAAGCTAGTTCATTCATATAGGGGGGTTAAATTCAGGGTGAATTTAGAAGTCTTACTTTCGCCGATGCGAAAATCTTTCGGACACACGGCTTGTACATACTAACGCCTTTTCCTTATGGAGGGTTATTTACCAAAGGATGCAACATGCTTCAATCATTCTATATCTTTTCTTCACCCACATTAATGTCTTATAATATAACATCACGCCATTATTTCTCAAAGGATTAGGCAGAGCTGCATACACACACACCAGTTATGTTTAAGTCCCATGCAATAGGGGGGCGAGCCTAGAACCACCAATGGCCTGGCCTGTTAGTCTAGTGGTGAGTGACCCTGACTGCAAAGACTGAGGTCGTGGGTTCGATTCCCACCCAGGACAAACAGGACAAATCTTTGTGTGATGAGCACGACCATTTGTTCTGTGTCTGGGTGTAATTTATCTATAATATGTATGTATTTAGAAATATATAATTATATTTATCAGTTGTCTGGTTACCATAGTACAGGCTCTGCCTAGTTTGGGATCAGATAACGGTGTGTTGGTGGTCCTGAGATAAAAAAAACCAAGCATACAGACTTCGGACTGCTATGGAGACTCCAAAAGGAAAACCCAATATCACTTTGCCCGAGAATTAAACTCTCGCCCTCAAGCTCAATAGTAGCGCTTGCGACCAACAATTAAACAGAAAATTAAATGATTACACTTACAAAAAATTATTCACACCAATTTTTTTTTTGGAAATTCGTATTATACACATAGTTTATAAGTACTTGAATAGGCAGTACAACTAAATGTTTTAGTTGACTAATATCAGACCAATTAGTTGAAATCGATAATTTTATACCAATCGTATTTCGGAGGGTAGTCGGAGTTTCAAGATTTTTTTCATTTTTTTTTTCTGGTATTTTCACCGAAAAGGATTTATTAATAGATGTGAAAGTGTCATTAAAAATTAGCCAATTCCAGCGGGTCAATTCTTGTATAAAACCATTAGTTCTGGGCACACTCACATATCAGAGTAAATCAATGACAAAAAAATAAATTAGTGCAAAATATAATAAAAGTATACCGCCCCTATCTAATACATAATTAAATCACAAACTGACTACTGTACTATTGTATGGGATAGTTTTAATTTGAGTCATGTATCACTTGATAAACAATTAGTTTCCCTGACTTGACATACTTCTATAAATACAAAGTTCAGTTGTAAAAGTATTTGATTACATTTTGGAAAACTAAAAAAATCATGTCAATCAGTCAAGTTTTTTGTATACAAAATTTCCCTAAACACAAAATACCCTTTTTTATTTGCGAATAATAATAATATATGTGAAGAAAGGTAAGTGTCATGTAGATATAATACGACCCATGTTGATATTATGGCCGCTCTGAACATGTCCTCTCACTCACTCGCCTAATGTTACCATTTGGTGCCTAAAAACGTTTGGACCTGCCATGATTAATAGACTGCATTGTATCCCTCTGGTTGATTGTGGTGCCGGACGTAAAAAATAGCACTACTCCATTTCTTCACGTGTATATCGTAAAAGGCGACTAAGGGACTTACTAGAGAATGGGCAGCAGCGTTCTCTATGCATTTTACCACCCACCTCGCCTGTCAGGCGTAGCGATTTTGACAACCAAAAATAGGGGAGGTATATGTCCAGCAGTGGACGTCTTTCGACTGAAATGGTGATGATGATGAAAGCCAGAAAAACAATTAATCATTTGCCTCAATTAAAGAAATCTTAATAAATATTTCATCTTTACATCTTCACAAACTCACACTCTTTTTAACACGTTGAGTGCCGATCACGCGATATCGCGTGATTCGTCGGCTCTGCGTTATAGCCGATCACGCGATATCGCGTGATTCGTCAGCTCTACGTTATAGCCGATCACGCGATATCGCGGGATTCGTCGGCTCTGCGTTATAGCCGATCACGCGATATCGCGTGCTTGCTACTAACAATTTTGTACGCGCTCTAAATCTGTGGTCATATCGGATTAACCATCAATCTGTGTTTGGCACTCAACGTGTTAATGTCAATGCTTGCAAAGGATTGGTCACGCCAAGAAGACAACCGAATGGTGGTTCGATCAATAGCGGACTCCCGGCCACCGTAGGCGCGAGCTTGCGGGTGGCGAGCAATGGGTAGCTCGCCGCCCGGTAAGGACCAGGCTCGGGTCGACGGCGCGCAGTGTTCCACGCGCGCCTCAAAGAGATGTCAGCAGCAGTGTAGGGGTCTACTAGGACCGATGCCTGCCGGGGTCGCGTGATTGTTCGAAGGAGATACCGTGACCCTGGCACATGGGCAACTGATGGAACACGGGTGGGTTTTAGTCAGTAAAAGTCTGACACGCCCTCCTGCTCCGCCCAGAGCGGGAGAAGTCATTTGATGATTTCCCATCCTGAAAAAAAAAAAAAAAAAAAAAAAATGGTGGTTCGACACTTCGAGAGTACTATTTGCGTAGGATCGTTTTTGAGCTCGAGTTACACTTTTTCACATACACAGGATCAAATGAATTCAGTTGGAAATATTTTACTTACGTATTGGGTTTTGATATCGACAATTAATGAAACAAAAAAAAATGTTTTTGGTTAATTCGATTAGCAAAGCCCAATGCCCGTTTTCAATAAGCTTTTTTTGTAAATTTTCGTGTATTACATAGATATTTTTTACGATTTTCCAAAAACCATAATATAACACTCGTTTGGTTGCCATAATGTACAGACGCGAGCACAAAAAGCTACTACAAAGTGTCAAATTTCTTTAATAGGTTTTCAACTTTATTGCTTAAGTATACGGTTCAAGATTGATTGGGAAAATTTGACAGTTTCGGATAGCTTGATGTGCTAGCGTCTGTACATGTCAGTGTCATTTAATATTTCGAAGAAAGCTGGAATGACATTTTTTTTTATGTCTTTAGTTTTCAATATAAATACCCAACCGTGGGTAAAGTTTGGTACCTAACTTAATATAATCCAATACTTCTCAAAACTCCGACTACCCGCATTTAATAAAAAAATATACAATTACATAATAATACTATTCAAGTACAAAAATCGAAATTATATTACAAATCGAATTACATCGATAATAATTTTCTTTACATACAATTTTTTAAGTCATATTTTTCTTTTTGAAGTACAAAAATTTCGTTTATATTTCTTCAGTCCTTGAAAACATTGTCTCATTTAGGTTTTAAATTATTTTTTTGTCTGTTTAAGTGTTCGATCTAATAAAAATAGCTCGTAGAGTGCAAAAATCGTCCTTATTGCTACGACATAACGGCGCTGTCATTATCAAATCGTTACCACTGGTGTCTGCTAACACTTTGACATAGGTTGTATTGACACTAACATTTCAGTGTTTCTTGAAGGTAAAGACAGAACTATATCTGTTACCGGCCAAACCTGATTTTAGTATGAACTAGTTTCGCCTAGGCTAAACCAGTTCTTCCTTCTCATCAACATAATGACTCTACATGTTTATATGTAACAGTTTACAACGGTTAAAGTTGCACATTGCAATGATACCGTGACACTACATCGCTACTTTTTACTGAGTAGGCTGTACATGCTGTTTCTTTTGTCTTTTCTGCATTGGTCTATACTGGTTTGTCCTATCGCGTGTACCTACGGAGAAATAGTTTGGCCTAGGAGAAACTAGTTCATCCTAAAATCGGATTTGGCCGGTAACATAGACATTCCACAAATTTAAGATGGTGGTGTGGTGTCCTTCATCTTGGATTTGTTGATCACCGGCAAAAATAATTTAAAAAATATTATTTTACTAACTGACACAAATGATTTTAAAATTGAAATTAAAATAAAGGAATCGAATGCCGAAAACATTAGCCCAAAGATTTCAATTGATAGACTTACCCGACCGCGTCAAATAATTCTGACATTTGTTTCATTGGCAATGCTACTTGAATAGTATTGTCTCGCTCACTCGTACTGAAAATCGTATCTATCGTTTCATGCGGAATCTGTGATCGCGATCAGGGCAAATCTGACAATTTACATCTTTGAGAAAAGCCGCCTTAAAAGATTTTAAGATGAATAAACATAATTTTGTATTTACTAGATAGAACACTTCTTTTATCAATATAACGTCAAATTAAATTAACAGGCGAAATTTCACAGACGTATCCAGGTCTTATGACGACAATAAAAAATGGCAGTCATGGTGATTGCCAGCAGAAAAGAAACTTTAAAACTATGAAATAACAGTGAATCCTGATCACCCTTATAGCTACAGAGATATAGTTTACATTAGCATGTCAATGACGCTAACCTATACAGATTATCCATTACCAAAAATCGCTTAAAGGAGGGTAGTCCGCGAAATTAAAATGTTCTTACATTCGTCCCTCTTACGTCTCGAAGTTCAATTATTATATTGTACTATTTGTCTTCCTACTGGATATTCGACTATGTTTTTTTTTTTATTACCTTTAATCAGCCTATAATGTTCCCACTGCTGGGAAACAGGCATCCTCTCTTTGAGAGGGTGTGGGCCATAATCCATCACGCGGGCCCAGTGCGGGTTGGTAGATGTTCTAAGACATACCGGTTCCCTTCACCGTTTTAAGAGCAGTGGTGATGAAATAATTAACAAAAAGCAATGCGCCTGCTTGTTCGAACCTATTACCTACAACTTGTAACTCGCGGCCCTAACCACTGGGCCACCACTGCTCTAATAGTGCACTTAACACATTCCCTGTCCCAGTACAAAGTTACAACACGTTATTGCCATGTGGGACTATGTGTCCGACACTTTTTGTTCCATTCAGGCCTTTTCGGACTATATGACCGACAACACATACAAAATCTGACCGTGTCGTTGCTGACTGGCGGCCATGTTTATTACTCTTTCAGCTATATTAAGTGTCCCGTAGAGCAAAAAAACCACTGTGTCAATAAAACTTTTGTTTACTCTCATACACTTTGTGGAAAGTATGAAGTCAAAATAAAAGTAAGGAATTAAATTATAAAATAATAATATGATATATATGTATTTATGGAATAAATAGTGTAACTAAAGTGAAATAACACTAAGTAAATTTTTTGACCATGATTTTCACATTTTTCACCATGGCACTTAACGTGTTAAAATGTATTCGTACGTTCACCTGCAATCTCGCCGTAACTTGAACATTTAACTGGCAACATTATACGGCGGCTGTTTTAAATTTTCGGTAGCCTTGTTATCTAACCATACGCCCATAAAAATCTTTTCCCTCTTATTCATACTGCCAGTCAAATAAAAAACATCAAATTTTCTTTTGGATTATGACTCCAACTGGAGTGAAGGACGTATGAGTTTGGTACAAATGTGACTCCCCTTGGAGTAATTGGACAGTGAAGTGTTAATTGAAATTATGAATTAAGGTAATCCTACTATTTTTGGTTTATTAAAATTGAATTAATACCCAATCAAGTTTGAGAAATTTCGCCATTTAATTTAATTTAATTTCGTTACAAGAAGCTTTGAACTGTCATTTGTATGAAATTAAATAAACAAAAAAGTTGTTATATCCTACCTTGCTAAGACTACAATGCAGCCAAAGTAAAACTTGATTTCAGAACATCTTTATTATCATCTTCGGAAAAACGATCTCAATCTTGTACGCAACAAAGTTCAAATTCCATTGCAGCGCAAATGTTATTACAATAGACACTCAAAAATCAGCTCAGATTACAGAACGTTAAAGTAGATAATCGAGTAACTGGCAAAATGAATTATTGTTTCTGAATTCCTTTCTGAATTTTATAGGTTTTGAGTCGGATTAAACATTTATTTTCATACCTGACATTTTAAAACTTCAAATAATATTTTTTATTTAGTCTTATCAAAATGAACCAACCTACAATCTCTCCTTATATAACATAACAGCACGACTGTATTTTCCAAAGGGTTCAGCAGAGGCGTACTTATTATTTACCTCTGTCTCTGTAATAGGGAGCAAGCCTATTGCCATCAACAGGGCACAAATCTAGACTCCGGGTATACTGAGAATTTCGTAATAGAAAATTCAATAACATTTTGCCCGACCTGAGTTGCGAACTCAGGACGCCACGCTCAGCAGTCGCGCTTGCAGCCACGAGACCACAGGGCAGTTGGGTCACGATTATGTAACTAATATACTAGAGCCATATATTGTCCGTAATGCGCTACAAGAACATGTATACAGTAGAATCCGGTTATAACGACGGTGAAGGGACCGGTGATATTACGTCGTACTAACCGGAAGTCGTACTAAACGAAATGATAATTTTGAATTTTTATTCAAATCACTTTCATTTATATACATACAAACATAATGTATTTAATAATATTTTCGTGACCCAGAGAAAGAAAAACATTTGAATAAAAATATTTATTTGTTTTACATAATGTACATATAATGTACTAGCTTCTGCCCGCGACTTTGTCTGCGTAAATGTCGGTTATCGCGGACGCAGACAAAGTCACGGAATAAAAAGTAGCCTATGTCCTTTCCCAGGGTCTAAACTATCTGTGTACCAAATTTCATTTAAATCGGATCAGTAGTTTTAGCAGGAAACTGAGACAGACAGACAGACAGAGTTACTTTTGCATGTTTATTATTAGTGTGGATCATAATAATGACACTTTTTTCTTCAACAGGGAATATTTTTCGTTTTGTAGAAGAAGCCATTCTTGTACGCGAAATCACGCATAACCCGCAAATTAAAACTAAACTAAACAGTCGCATTCGAATCAGCGACGTGCAGGCAAGGGGGAAGCGCGGGGCGGAGATAGTTTCTTACCTACGATTTATTTGTTAACACGTCAACGCTCGTCGTCGTTGTAACCGGACAATTTTGTGTGAAATTCCGTCGTTAAAAGCAGTCGGTCGCTGTAAGCGGAGTCGTAATAAACGGATGTACTTTCATAGTGGCTCATATTAAAACCAAACACGCGCCTACACTTACGTCGCTAAAAACGGTTGGTCGTTATATGCGAAGTCGTACTAAACGGACTCTACTGTAATCCCTTTTAAAGCGATAAAATTAAAGCGATTTATAACTTTTGCATATTTGCATCGCTATTACAACTTGTTTTATGATTATCTCACTGTACACACAGCTACAGGTCAAGTTAAACATTTCCAGTTTTAGCTGACCTCGCATTGTATAGGCTTTTCGTACAGTGAGATGTCAGTTTATACCGGAAATTTATTGCTTGATGTATGGTCGTGCGCACTACACATTCTTTGAAATAACATTATTAGTTCGAACATTCCTAATATTGATTCATCGTCCCTATTATGAAGATAAAATAAAATTGTCGCTAGATCCGAATTTGAAATATGAGAGAATGCTATGTACCGTGTGGCGCCGGTCTTAAAGAATAACCACCGCATTTCTTCCCGATGTGTCGTAAAAGGCGACTAAGGGACTTACTAGAGAATGGGCAGCAGCGTTCTCTATGCATTTTACCACCATACAAGCGATCGTCAACGAGCCTGCCGAGAAGTGCGATTATGGCAACCCCCCAAAATTGGGGGGGGGGGCTATGTGAGGTTATTTATGTAGGTTGGTTCGTTTTGACAGAACTAAGCTCAATTGTCATTGTATTAAGTCCTTCGATTCTTTCAATATTAAGTGGTTATTCGAATCTGTCATACATTCCTGAATTCTCTTAGAAAGGTAAAGTAGAGGTGTAAGTCAAGATTAAATTAAATATTGAGTTGGTATCATGAGCCTGCATGGATCATCGTAAATTGAACCTTAGGTCCGTGTCATAAGAAACAAAATCGTAACAAATATTTAAGAGATGCTTTCATGAGCCTGCATGGGTCATCATAATTTGAACCTTAGCACATTGTCTTAAGAATCCAATACCTATTAACACTGTAATTTGAAACCATTGTAAAAGCCAATTATTTTTAAAAGTAACCGTGGAGTTTCCGGCTCTTATCCTTAGGAATCAACTATTTGGAACCGTGCATCTAAGCTTCAGATGTTTCATTAGCGCCTTTGTAGGTTTATGTGAAATGAAATATTTCGGTTTGATCTGAATCAATATCGTAATTTTTATTCTTAATCTGACCCAAATACCCTGTGATGTTGTAGTTTTCGTTACAACACTGTCATTTCATTCCATGGGCCAAATCGACAGAAAAAAAGGGCACTTTTGTGCAAACATTTTGAGGAGTAGTGGTATTCGCCGTGGACCCACGCAGGCATTATACTTTGTGTATTTTATTTCATCACCACTGCTCACAAAACGATGTAAGAAAACATCGTGAGGAAACCGGCATGGCCTAGAACTGACCAAGATTATGTCTGGACTTTAAAAGAGACTGTGACCTCTGAGTTTGTTTCGTCCTTTCTTCTCAGAGTAGTCAGATAGGAAACGCCGACCTCATCTGGTTATAGAAATATCACTGACGTGTAAAAGTATTTGTGCAAATCTACTTACAGAAATAAAATATATTGGTAAAGTTTCAATTTACTGGTAATTGTTGTGAAAAAGATTGCAATTAAAATTATATGAAAATACATAAATTACACTTCTTAAGTGCCCACGGATGTATGTAATTAAATTTGATATGAACTGATTAAACATGACCCAGAAATCGACTGTTACTTTCAAAATGTAACTTTATATATTTTTTTTTTAATGTTATCTACACCCGTTAATTTAAACTTGACTGACACCTCTACAAAAAACCAAGCAACAACTGACAACATAAGTCTTAAAAATTAAAAAAATTCTCTATACATTACAAAAAAAAAACAATTTATTTCCAATTTCTTACATTCACACCTATCTTGCGGACTTACCGGGCCGATCACATTCATCTGTACATCTACAATCTTCTGAGATGGAGTCTAAAGACATCAGGCTTTCTTGGGACTGTCGGAGACAAGCCCTGCATCTAGAGTCCACAGAGTTCCCGCTCTCAGAAACGGACTCAAGAGACTTCAGACTCTCAACAGAAGTCAATTTGTAAGACCGTCTGAATTCTGCAATCTCTTCTTCACTCATATTTAAAGCGAGCAGAGAATCGCGCGCCATTTTCCCTAAAGACGACACCTTTTTTTTCTTTTTAGTCAATATAGATTCCATTTTTGTTAACGGACACGGTTTATTCAAACTTTCGGGCAAAGATTTCGGGCTGGATCCGCTTCGGGAGCGTAGTTTTGACCTTCGTTCAGGTATGTCCCTTGGTGTGGTACTTTCTGGTACTTTGAAAGCGATAGTCTTTGCTTTAGGGCATTTTTCGTCTGTTAGTTGAGATAAATCTTCTAAAGAATTCGATTTTTTCAGTTTCGCCCGCTCGGGAATTATCGGGGACGTTCGTAAGCCGATGATTTCTTTGGCTGAGAATACGTTGTCTTGTAGACTGTCGTCTACGACCAATTCTGGCGAAAGATCTAGAATCTCCTTGATCTCAGCTTCTTTTAATTCTTCGGCTAAAGAGCCTTGTTGGGCCGTTGTTTTTACTATACTCTCTGCTCCTATTTCGAAGTCTCTATTTTCATAAATTAAGTATGACAACGCATCTTTGCCTAAATCTATATCCTGCGTTTTTGATTCTTTATCCGCTTCTATGTGTACCCTGGACATATCTTCGAGTTTGACGTCATCTATATACGCTAACTGTAAAGGATTGTCTTCGTCCAAAGTCTCTTCAATAGTAGCTATGGGTGCTAAATCGCTTTGAACTTTAACTTCTTCGATTTTGGGTTCATTTTTTACTGCATCCCATACATTAACGGTAGGATTTTTCACTTGTCTCTCTAATTCTACTGCTAAAGCCTTTGTATTCGTCATGCTTGAAGTTAGCGTGTTTTCAGGGCTAATATTCTCTTTGATACCTCTTATAACTTTACTCGGAAGCTTGTCAACTGATTGTCCATTATCCGGACTGTTTTGTTTATCTAAAGAATTTTCAGAGCCTGAGCTTTTGAGAACAGCCGCGAAAGACCTCGGCCTGGCTAACTCTTTCTCCTTCTCTTCTTGTCCTTCTCTTACGAGATCATCACTTCTCCTATCTACATCTTTCTTTGTATTACTAATTACACTTAAGTCTAAATTTTGTACTATTATATCTTCGGTGGTTTTGGTAACTCTATCATCTGCTATCTCACTCTCCTGCGTGGGAAACGACTGGAATTCGCTAAGCGTGTTATCAGTGTCCGTAGAGGGAGTTTTAGAGTCTAACTTCCTCGAGAAAGACTCGTCTACGAATGAGACTTGGACTCTTTCGGAGAGAGTCGAGTCTGTAGCTTCTGAGCTATCTTCTTCTCTGTCTTTCTCTATCGTACTGCCCCAAGACCAGAAGGAGCTGGTGAGAGAAGAATCTTTACGTGGCGGAGTGTTTGATGCTGACTTTTTCTCGTCATCAGTAGTCAAACTCCTGGAGAATATGCTGCTTGGATGCTGAAATAGGCTTAGTAGCTTCTCTAAATGAGAAGGTTTCGCTTCTTTCTCGTCTGGTCTGGGTATATGAAAGCTGGAAGACGGAGCCACCCAAGAAATCTTCCTCATCCTATCCAAGCCTTTGTTTTTCAAAGCTGGCACATCTAGTAAACTCGAAGTCCGCTTTGGTGAAGATGTCAAAGTATCAACTAGTTGGAAACCGTCTGGTTTTTTGACCGTCTCTTTTAAACTGGAGTTGTTAGTCAGAGTTCCTTCGTTTGAGGAATTATCTTCTCTGTTTTCTGATGGGTGTTGGAGGGAGTACTCTATGCCGGAATCAGCTGAGGTCACCATGATTCTCTCCTGTTTAGCTGAGTCTAAAGAGCTGACACTTGCCTCTAAGCTGGACAGCGAATCATGTATGAGTTTGGTCTTCCCAAATATCGGGGACACACTTTCATTCGAACTGAGAGAAAGATTTAAGAAATTCCCACTGTTTACTGGTGTTACTTCACTCGTAGACTCCATACTCCCTTCATTTGAGAGAATAGTACCGGATTTCCGTCGATCCAACTCTTGTACAGTCCTGTTCTGTTCGTTAAGACTCTCCATAGAACTCCCAGAGATCTCCAAAGAAGAATTGCTGTCGAATACACTCCGTTCTTCCCGTCGATTCTTCTCCATTAATCTTGACACTTCCAAGTCAGGACTATCTAAGCTTGATTCACTTTTATTCTTTTTTAGTATAACACTATCAACAGGTACATTGTCATCTAAACTACTTTTATTTTTAACTAAAACTTTTATTTCTTTTATTATATTCCCTAAGTCTTCTACGATGTTGTCCATAGTGTTTTCTGTCTTTTGGTTGGGCAACACTTTGGTGTTTCTTTTATCACTTTTTACCACTTCACTATAACTTAAATCACTTGTTACTATAGTCGGTTTAATACTAAAGTCTATCACATTTGAGTCACTTATATTTTTTACGTTTTTGAGATTTGACGCGCCTGACATTATTTGAGTGTCAGACTGAGGCGTGATTTGTTGAGCACTCAATTCAGCACTTTGTTTGGCTAATTCAGTTAAGATTCCCGTCACTATTTCCGAGTCTGTGAACTCAATTTTCGAGTTATCGAAAGTATTTTTAGGGTCGACACTCATTTTTAAGTCTAAAATTGCATACTCATCATTGTATTTGGATGTAGGATCACACTCGACATTCGATTTAGTCTTACTAGAATCACTTGTAGCGTTATCCGAAGAAATTTGAGTAATACTCGACGCTGTTGAGTCACTTAATTCAATGTCATCACACTCCGGAAACTCTTCAATAGTCGCTATCGAGGTTTTCGGTAAAATTGAATGAGATGGCGAGGTTTTAATCTTACTTGAGATTTCAATCAAACCTCTAAGTTGAGTCGTCGAGTCTAAATCTGTAGGTTTATCTGAACTGGAAGACTCAATTGTAATTGGAAGCTCAGTTTTGATTTGAGTATCAGTTTTGATAATTTGTATTAGACTCACTGGCTCAGTTTGCAGTCTTATAGACACAGACTCAGGTGCCTTTGGAGATTGAGTCGTCAATTCTGTTTTGATTGGAGTAGCTGCGATATTCTTTTCGAGAATTACAGGCTCATCTGTTGAAGATTTAGCTTGTTTGATGCCAATATCAGCGAGACTTGTAGACTCAATCGGTGGTAATATTTTAAGTTGAGTAGCCAAGTCTGTTTCGGGTTGAGTTTCACTAGTCTTATGTAGAATTGAAGGCTCAATAATTGTTGATTTAGTCTGCTTGTCGTCAATATTCGTTTGACTCGAAGACTCGATCACTATGGGTTTACCTTGTGTCTTCAGTTCAGTTAAGAATTGAGTAACTGTTTCATTTATTGCTTCAACTGAAGGCTCAACATTTTGGTTGGTAGGCTCAACTGGTATTTTTTTAAGTCGAATTGTCAATTCAGCGGTGGGTTGAGTTGAAGATTTGGACTGTCTGGCATCAACATACGTTTGACAGGTCGAGTCAACCTGTGGTTTTCCAAGTTGAGCAAACGATTCCGTACTGCATTGAGTTACTTTATCTTCAGTTGCTTGAGTAAAAGGCACAATATTTTGAATTATAGACACAACCGGTACTTTTCTAGGTTGAGTCGTAGATTCCATTTCTAGTTCAGTACCTAACGTGATTTTATCTAGAATTACAGACTCAATACTAGAATATTTCGGCTGTTTATTAACATTTTCAGTTTCACTCGTGGAAGCAATGTTAGGACTAGCTTGGCTGCCTGCATTTTTAACTTGAATTTTCGGCTCAACTTTTACTAACGTCGGCACACTTTGGAATTGAGTAGTAACTAAATTCTTAATTGCTGTCAAAGTCTCATTTTTGAGTTCAGTCGGCTCATTTTTCACTTGAGTTACAGGTACATTTTGTAGTTGAGTTTCAAGTTCGATTTTGACAGGTTCAGGTTTATGTTGAGTTGGTACATGTGTTAGTTGAGTCGTAACATTATTTTTGTTTGAGTCTGTAGATGAAAGTTGAGTCGTAGCTTCAATTTTAGGTTCAGGTTTTGTTTCTGTTACATCGACTGGTTTAATTTCAGTTTGAGTCACTAATTCGTATTTGACCTCTATGGTTGGTTCCGTCTGAACTTGAGTTAACTGTTCAATCTTTGACTGTTTCATTGCTTCATTTCTTACTTGCGTCGTAATTACTTTTTTACCTGCAGACTCCTTTTCAATAGGAACAACATTTTTAACTTGCATATTTTCTGTAATAATCGGTTCGCTTTTAACTGCAGAAATTTCATTTTTACATTGAGTGTGTACTTCATTTTTCGTCTCGTTTTTAAGTTGAATCTCGGCTTTTTCATTGCTAAGTTGAGCAATGGCGTCGTTGCTAACTGCATCACATTTCACTGCCGTATCATGTCTTAGTTGAGTGATAACTTCGTTTTTTGTTTGAGTTAAGGCATCATTTTTGGTTAAACTCGCCTCGTTTTTGAGTTGAGTGACCACTTCGTTCTGTAGTTGAGTATATATTACGGGTTGAGCGGGACTGTTAGGCGGTGTGGGGTTCGTATTGTATACTGAGTCATAGTTTCTGGTTACTGAGAATCTTGAAGGTGATTTTCTTGGTTGATTGGAAGCCGGATGCACCTGAATTTGTGGAGGTTCCATTACCTGAAAATAATTAATTTCGGTTTTGTTTATTTTTCTAGACATCTTATTAAAATTATCTTACGATTTCTAAAAGTCATGATCTGCCTGCCAACTATGTGGAGATGCAACAACCACCCAACCGTTTCTTCCCGTGAGCGTCGTAATAGGCGACTAAGGGACTTACTAGAGAATGGGCAGCAGCGTTCTCTATGCATTTTACCACCATACTGCGATCGCCAAGCATGGTGATAATGGAAAATACCCTGTTTGCATGAGGCCTATGTCCAACAGTGGACGTCTTTCGACTAAAACGATAATGATAACTACAGATTGACATACACAGATTTTTTTTTATCCATTTGTTTACATTATAATCAGTTACTTTTGAAACAGACTTTAGAAAGAAGAAGAAAGAAAAATTGTTTATTCTGCACGTACAAAACGCACAGTATAAAATATAAAACAGTAACAAAATTACACAGATACAAGGAAGCCAAAAGCCCCGTATTCAAGTTTAAAAGAGTTGTACAATATTGTCTATGGCTTGATGTCATGACTACGGACTAAAGACAATACAAATACGATCTACGTTACGCTACTTTATATGGTAATAACTCTTCCCCAGACAACTTTCTTCAAAATAATCTGTAGTATATACAGTAAATTCATCTTGTATATACCTGCACGACTTTAAACCGCGAGGGTGGGCAGTAAGCGAGCCTGGTAGGAGTGGACGATGACGAGGAAGTCGACCCGCTGCTGTCTGTTGAAGAGTCACGTTCTGGTGTCACTCGGGTCACCTGAAAAGACAATAAACTTTATGAGCCTGACTCCAGACTTCACGGTAGGAGATGAGTGGTAGGAATTGTCACCTTAGAAGAAAGCGTTAGGCCGCGCGATATATTATTTATTATTATAACGACAACGCAACGGGTCCCCCGACCGCACAATTTTAAAAATTGTTCATCTAGATTCAATTTTAGAGCTAGCATAACTTGAACATAAAAAAGTATATTGGTAAAGGACCGTATTTTACAATTTTTTAGTTTAATGGAAGATTTTAAAATAAAAAATAAAGCTAAAGAGTTTGTTTGATTGAACGCGGTAATCTCAGGTTCTACTAGTTAAAAATGAAAAATATTTTTTTTCTTGGGTAGCCTATTTATCGACAAAGGCTATAGGCTATATAACATTACGCTACAACCAAGAGGAGCGGAGTAGTGATGAAAAATGTTACAAAAACGGGGAAAATCCCACGGGTAGGCGATTTCATGCGACGGGAAGGGTCGAGGGAACAACAAATTTAACGCGGACGAAGTCGCGGGCAGAAGCTAGTGTATTTATATTAAAAGCAGACAAATAAATATTATTTTGTCAAAGATTTGACAGAAAGTGCGTTTCACGAAAGAATTCCCTCACCGTAATTTAGGTATCACGAAAATTTTGTTTTTAACCGACTTCAAAAAAGGAGGAGGTTATCAATTCGTCTGTATTTTTTTTTATGTACCTCATAACTTTTGACTGGCTGAACTGATTTTGATGATTCTTTTTTTATTTGAAAGCTGGTACTTCCCGAATAGTCCCATTTTAATTTGGTTCCATTCGGACAATGGGGTCCATGTGAAAACCATATGTCTTAAATTTGCATAATGAACGAATAACACGATTAGATTAGTGCGGGGTATCTACCATAACTAAAAAGTTAAAAATAAAAACTTTTAACAAAAACAAAAAAAAACAACCAACTTCCTTAAAAAAAAACACTACAAAGTCAAAAATAACTTTAATTTCGGAAGTCGGTGGCAAAAAACCTTAAATACAGATCCTTATACACCGACTTTCGAAATTAAAGTTATTTTTGACTTTGTAGTGTTTTTTTAAGGAAGTCGGTTGTGTTAAAAGTTTTTTAACAAGTATCAGTCCACAGACGGGAGCCAGCGCACATTAATGACAATACTTGAGCCGCCATGACAAAATGCCCCGTTTTCATAATTTTCAACCTCCACGCGGTTGGAGCCGCTACCAAAACCATCATCATCATCATCATTAGCCTATAAATGTTCCCACTGCTGGGACACAGGCCTCCTCTCGGTGAGAGTGAGTGGGCCATAATCCACCACGCGGGCCCAGTGCGGGTTGGTAGATGTCACATGTCTTCGAATTTTTGGTTCTAAGACATGCCGGTTTCCTCACGATGTTTTCCTTCACCGTTTTAAGAGCAGTGGTGATGAAATATAATTATAACAGTGTTAATAGGTATGGGATGCCGGGGTCGCGTGATTGTTCGAAAGAGATTCCGTGACCCCGGCACATGGGCAACTGAAGGAACGTGGGTGGGTTTTAGTCAGTAAAAGTCTGACATGCCCTGCCGCTCCGCCCAGAGCGGGAGAAGTCATTTGATGATTTCCCATCCAAAAAAAAAAAAAGACATGCCGGTTGCCTCACGATGTTTTCCTTCACCGTTTTAAGAGCAGTGCTGATGAAATATAATTATAACAGTGTTAATAGGTATGGGATGCTGGGGTCGCGTGATTGTTCGAAAGAGATACCGTGGCCCTGGCATATGGGCAACTGAAGGAACGTGGGTGGGTTTTAGTCAGTAAAAGTCTGACATGCCCTCCCGCTCCGCCTAGAGCGGGAGAAGTCATTTGATGATTTCCCATCCAAAAAAAAAAAAGACATGCCGGTTTCCTCACGATGTTTTCCTTTACCGTCAAAACCATGAAGTCAATAAGTTTCCCTCTCACCATGAATCTTGAAGTAGCATGCGGCGCGGGTACGGGACTTCCGGCCGGCGACGGCGCGGGAGACGGCGCGGGCGACGGTGCGGGCGACCGCAGTCGAGTGCGACGCTCCTCTTCACCTGGGCCCATGCCTTGCTGCAGAGACAAACACAGAAACTTGCCAGATTATTCGCATAAAATTATCATCACCTGGCTATCTTTTTTGTCAACTATTTTGGAATCGACTACTAGCCTCCCCACCCCACTGACGCGATATCGGATCAGCCGAAAAATGTCCTCTGTGTCCCGAAGACTCGATGCTTTTTTTCTATGCCGTGATGGTGTGTTTTCGGTTGTAGTCATAAATGATAACGACTTTATTATTGCAAGTAGGTTTGTACAAACACTTTTACAATCAATCATATTTTTTTTAAACTAGATGTGGTCGGCGTTTCCTATCTGACTACTCTGAGAAGAAAACTCAGAGGTAGTAATAGTAATAGTAATATACTTTATTGTTTTCTCATAATCACAAACACAGTACAAAGTCAAGGTAACACTTAACAGAGACTGGTGTCTGTTGTAGGTAAAACCTGTATTACAGATCACCAGGCTTTTCCTCCATCGGACAACTCACATAAGACTGACTGTTTTGAATGAACATACAGGTTGTACATAGTATTACTAATTTATAATAACAAAAAGAAAGCACATGGAAAATTAAAATTAATGGAGGTCACAGTCTCTTTTAAAGTCCAGACATAATCTTGATCTGAGGGCCTAAAAAGGCCACATTAAGCAATTCAAAATTCTGAATTCCCAGCAATTCATTAGCTGTTCCTGTAATTTACGTGAAATGATGACACATATTAGCACAATCATACTCAATTCAGTTCAGAATGAACTGTCATTATGGGTTGTCAATTTGTGACCATATGCCATTTTACGATTTATAATATGATTCTTATTATCCTATTATGACTCTGCCAAAGTGGCCTTTTTAGACTCGCAGATCATGTGAAGACCATGTGGATTGGTGTCTGAAGTGGTCTTTTAAGGAAAGAACCACACAGATTGAGTGGATCTGTCCAATCAGTGCACGCATTTGTCAGTAATCATGCAGCTCAACTCAGAACTTAAGGAGGTCAATGATTCGACGAACAATACCAAAGAAAGGACATAGGACGCGATATCGAGTCTTCGGGACGCCGAGGACATTTTTCGGCTGGCCTGATATCGCGTTACATTCATATAATAGGTATCACATTCTTGGTAACACCATATTATACACTTTTTGACATGCAAACTACAAAGAAAACATAAAAACTAAACAAAATAAAATTTATAATAATTAATCATTACTGCTGAACATGGCCTCTCCAAAAAAGGGGGTGTGGGTGGGGTGTCATAATCGCCACGCTTGGCAGGCGGGTTGGCGATCGCAGTATGGTGGTAAAATGTATATAGAACGCTGCTGCCCATTCTCTAGTAAGGCCCTTAGTCGCCTCTTACGACAGCCACGGGAAGAATCTCTCTAAATTGGGGGAGGCCTATGTCCAGCAGTGGACGTCTTTCGGCTGAAATGATGACGATGATGATGAATTTAAAAGTTTTAATGTCCTTCTTATTGTTTGTATTTCCTGGGCGTGTCTCGAATAATATACAGGATAAGTTTTTAACCAGTACGCAAATGTTAACAAATTAAACGAGTTATAATAACCATGCAATTTTTATTTTGATATATCTTAGTACAAAAAAATTAAGTTATCGTTAACGAAAGATGTTTATTTTGAAACTGGTTTTTATGGTAACTTGCGCGCGGCGGCGGCGTGGTGGCGAAGGTTAACGACCGAGCGTAGCTCTTGTAGCTACGCTCGGTCGTTAACCTTCGCCTACCTAACAGCTGTTCGATCGGTGAAAAATCTAAGAAGTTCGAAGTACCTACGCCGACGCGCGGTTACTGACCTATTAGTACCTACCAAATGTTTGATCGGTCAAAATTCTAAGAAGTTCGAAGTACCTACGCCGACGCGCGGTTACTGACCTATTAGTACCTACCAAATGTTCGATCGGTCAAAATTCTAAGAAGTTCGAAGTACCTACGCTGGCGCGCGGTTACTGGCCTATTACTATTGTCAATATCTTATTACGAAATACACACGGATGTCACAGTTTACTGATTTAAGGTCGGATAAAAATTTAAAAAAAAGTATTGAAAAAATAACTGATACTGAACCACCAAAAGAAAGAACATGGGCACTTGGCTAACATGCTTGGACTAGTAAAATCTAACAAAACGTAACTTGACGAAACATGTGTCTTTACATTCACCTAAATAAGTATGACTAAGTACAGCCTTCAATATGTTTTTAAAAGGTGGGAGAATCAAGTAACTGTGAAATATGTTTTTGAGGTTATGTTAATATATTTTTAATCTGTACCATTTATGTTTTCTATTTTAGATTAGGACAAGTGCACGGCGCAGGCCAGATAAGTCTGCGCTTGACTAATATCGGAACTAATCGTGGTCTGCCACTGTTCAAAAAAATAATTAAGTATGCTTGGTGCCACTTATTATAAACTTAGAACTTAAAACGTAATGCAATTCAAAGTCCATTAAACGAATGCTGAGTCAACAAGAATAGAAGATCAATCGGAGTCCGTAAGCAATACAAAATATCAAAAATATCAGGAAAATCGCACAGAACACAGTCGTCGCTGAGACTACAACACCGGTCTGCGTAGAAAACGGACAATTTTTGTATACTTGTCAAAAATAGGGAGGAACGTAATCAATCGATTTATGACAGTATCGATTTTTAGATTTAAAATCATTCGTTTAACTCATTTATTCATTTAGTTCATGGCTTTATTATAACAATTCACCACGAAATAACGTCAAATTGTATTTGTGGCTAAGCTTTGAATAATAAATAACGCGAGTTTAATACGGTTGACATTGATTGGGATTTAAAATAGTAGATTGTATCATAAGGGAGCAAAATAATATTTTTACGGCGAGGGCGCTTTTTTGAATCCAGAGCGAAGTGAGGGATTCTTTAGTAGAATCCTGAACGTAGCGAGGGATTCAAAGTACGTCGCCCGAGCCAAAAATATATTTTTCATCCCATCTATTCGAAAAAGACGACTTGGTTCGCCTTTAAGTGCACCCAAAGGTGGTGTTTTCTATAAGAAACTTTTAGCGGGCAGTAATGAGTATATAATCCTCTTTATAAGTGCGCCGCAATTATCTTTGCCGCGCACTTTTTGAATTTGGAACATCTTGTGTTCAGCGCTCAAGAAATCGAACGTAAATATTGTTTGAATAAAGACTGGCTGGTGCGACGGCCCATAGTAGCGCTGCGCGCCGGCTGAATACAAAAAAAAAAGAATTAAAATTAAAAACGCGCGAACTATAGCCCGCGTTTTCGTCAATTTTCACGGATTGATAGAAATTCATGATTTTGTTTTGAAAAATGAGTTCTTCAAGTGACAGTGAAAGTATAGAATTAACTCCTGATAGTATTAGAACTGACGCAAGAAATGTGATGGATAATCTACTACCTGCAAAATCCCAGGAGAAATATATGAAAGCTTATGGTAATTTTATTGAATGGAGAAATTCAAGAGGCGCCAAGAATTTTTCAGAATCTGTGTTTTTGGCCTACTTCCAGTACTTAGCCAAAACTAAACAACCTTCCACACTTTGGAGTACCTACTCAATGCTAAAATCAACAGTCAGTTCTAATAACGACGTAAAACTGGACACATATTCGAAATTAATAGCGTATCTGAAGAGGATGTCTGATGGATTTAAACCTAAAAAATCCAAAGTGTTCTCAGTCAAAAACGTGGAGACTTTCCTTAATGAGGCACCCGACAACATCTTTCTTGCCGTAAAAGTAAGTAACTATGTATGTATATATGGTGGATTAGTAAAGTATAACCAGTGTTTTAAAATGCGCATTTTATTGTAACCTGTACTTCGATAGATAGGTACTTGTCTTATTCACATTCGGTTTTGTTACAGGTGGCTTTAATTTTCGGAGTACATGGAGCTTATCGTGGCAATGAACTTTTAAAAATAACTGTTGATGATGTCGAAAATCACTCGGATAATTTACTGTTAGTAAAGCTGACAGACACAAAAACAAAAACTGACCGATCCTTCGTAATCCGAGGAGAATACAAAACTATTGTACAGAAATACCTGGACCTGCGTCCTGCTGATATAAAGACCAATCGGTTTTTCATCCGTTATCAAAATGGCAAGTGCTTCAAACAAGTTATGGGAAAAAATAAAATTTCTTACATGCCACAAGAAATCGCTACTTATTTGAAGTTACCAGATATCAAGCTATATACAGGACATTGTTTTCGTCGCACTTCTGCTACCCTGTTGGCAGATTCTGGAGCGGACTTAACTGTTCTCAAGCGACATGGAGGATGAAAAGTAGAGTGTATCACTCGGGCGCAATAGTAGATTGTATCATAAGGGAGCAAAATAATATTTTTACGGCGGGGGCGCTTTTTTGAATCCAGAGCGAAGTGAGGGATTCTAGAGTAGAATCCCGAGCGTAGCGAGGGATTCTTTAGTAGAATCCTGAACGTAGCGAGGGATTCAAAGTACGTCGCCCGAGCCAAAAATATATTTTGCGCCCGAGTGATACACTCTACTTTTCATCACCCACTATGAGAAAATAAAAGGCGCCTCATATTTTATTGTAATATTAATATTTAATGAAACAGAGTAACAACTAAATTGAAATTATGTAGTATCTAATAATAAAACAACTAAAAACTTATATTTACATTTGAGACATTTTCACAATTTTGAAAATTAATTGTTACAGTTTTATTAGGAATAGAGATTGTTGTAGATTTAATTTTATTCTGCGTGTTTGAAATAATGTCAGAATCTGGCTCATTTTGAGGAAAATGTGACGGTGAATCTCTTTGTTTGGATGTAGATGGGCGCGGCGACAGTGGCATGGATGGATTAACTGAAGGTTGCAATTTAATGTTTTCCACGATGCGTTCACATGTTTTCGCCTTGTTCTCAATGGAATCTTCTATATATCCCTCTGCTACAGCACTCGACTTCCATCCTCCATGTCGCTTGAGAACAGTTAAGTCCGCTCCAGAATCTGCCAACAGGGTAGCAGAAGTGCGACGAAAACAATGTCCTGTATATAGCTTGATATCTGGTAACTTCAAATAAGTAGCGATTTCTTGTGGCATGTAAGAAATTTTATTTTTTCCCATAACTTGTTTGAAGCACTTGCCATTTTGATAACGGATGAAAAACCGATTGGTCTTTATATCAGCAGGACGCAGGTCCAGGTATTTCTGTACAATAGTTTTGTATTCTCCTCGGATTACGAAGGATCGGTCAGTTTTTGTTTTTGTGTCTGTCAGCTTTACTAACAGTAAATTATCCGAGTGATTTTCGACATCATCAACAGTTATTTTTAAAAGTTCATTGCCACGATAAGCTCCATGTACTCCGAAAATTAAAGCCACCTGTAACAAAACCGAATGTGAATAAGACAAGTACCTATCTATCGAAGTACAGGTTACAATAAAATGCGCATTTTAAAACACTGGTTATACTTTACTAATCCACCATATATACATACATAGTTACTTACTTTTACGGCAAGAAAGATGTTGTCGGGTGCCTCATTAAGGAAAGTCTCCACGTTTTTGACTGAGAACACTTTGGATTTTTTAGGTTTAAATCCATCAGACATCCTCTTCAGATACGCTATTAATTTCGAATATGTGTCCAGTTTTACGTCGTTATTAGAACTGACTGTTGATTTTAGCATTGAGTAGGTACTCCAAAGTGTGGAAGGTTGTTTAGTTTTGGCTAAGTACTGGAAGTAGGCCAAAAACACAGATTCTGAAAAATTCTTGGCGCCTCTTGAATTTCCCCATTCAATAAAATTACCATAAGCTTTCATATATTTCTCCTGGGATTTTGCAGGTAGTAGATTATCCATCACATTTCTTGCGTCAGTTCTAATACTATCAGGAGTTAATTCTATACTTTCACTGTCACTTGAAGAACTCATTTTTCAAAACAAAATCATGAATTTCTATCAATCCGTGAAAATTGACGAAAACGCGGGCTATAGTTCGCGCGTTTTTAATTTTATTTCTTTTTTTTTTGTATTCAGCCGGCGCGCGGCGCTACTATGGGCCGTCGCACCAGCCAGTCTTTATTCAAACAATATTTGCGTTCGATTTCTTGGGCGCTGAACACAAGATGTTCCAAATTCAAAAAGTGCGCGGCAAAGATAATTGCGGCGCACTTATAAAGAGGATTATATACTCATTACTGCCCGCTAAAAGTTTCTTATAGAAAACACCACCTTTGGGTGCACTTAAAGGCGAACCAAGTCGTCTTTTTCGAATAGATGGGATGAAAAAAACATTTTGGACTTCTCTAGTGACGTCAGTAATTATGGATGCGTTCGAAGTTAGACATTTTATACTGCGTTCTGATAAATAAAGTCGTATTTAAAAAAATTAAATATCTATATTTCCCCAGCATTTAAAAATAAACTTATGGTATCCATTAATTACATTAACAATGCACTACATATTGGTGACAGTTTCATGTCGATAACAATTTTGGTTTTTTCCTAGTCCAAAGTGACCATTGTTCTTTGTGCACTGGATTTTTTTTTCCTGTATTTTTCTTTCTTTCTTTTCTTTGTTTCACTCACCCGTAGCAGACAGGCGGTGTGGCACGTGAGACTGATTTTCCTGTGTACAGGGTGAGTGCCTTCCTCGTCACAGCGCAGAGGCGGCTCGTTCCGACGACACATCGCTCTTATCTCCCTCGTCAGTCGACGTACCTGAGACGTTTCACTGTCTTCCGCTGTTAGGTTTGTTGAGTCCTGGAAAGAATAGAAAAGGGGTTTGATTACCGAGACGACTGATATGGAAGTTTGGAAACATGAGGAGCAGGATATGGATTATGTTTTATTTTTGGTACTAGCTTCTACCACCGATTTCGTCCGCGTCAAACTTTTGCTCCCCTTCAGGTCGCATCGAATTGCCTGCCAATTTACGTCTATTTTTCCTTACTGCTCCGCTCCTATTAGTCGTAGCGTGATGTTATATAGCCTATAACCATTCTCGATACATAGGCTACTCAACACCAAAATATTTTTTCAATTCGAACTAGAAGTTTCTGAGAATAGCGCGTTCAACCAAACAAAGTCATCAGCATTATTAACACGCTTTTATTAGGTCGACTTGTATGTAACTAACTATGTAATGGAATCTAAGGTAACTAATTTAACTATCTTTCAAGGATCGTAGCGTCATGAAAATTGTCAGCTGTATGTAGTTCTGATGACAATACAATAATATGGTACTGTCGAACTGATCTGATGATGGAGCCGGAAGATATGAACTGGAACTTCATGGTGGAACATCGTACCATAGCTGTGTTTGAACTTGTTAGAAAAGTTTTGTAATGAACTTTGAATACGATTAGGTTTGAAGGTCTGATGATGAAGCCGGAAGATAAGCACTGGCATTCCATGATGGAATATCGTATCATAGCCCGTATCATAGCCGTGTTTGGGCTTGTTAGAAAGGTCTTGTAATGAACTTTGACCACGATAAGGTTTTTGGTTTTTACGTGCATTTGTAAAAGCGTGTTTTTCTAGTGGTTTTTTAAACTATAAGTTGTTATAGTATAGATGGACCCAATACATTTTTGGGGCATTTTCCCCTTTTATCTAAACTGACTACAACGCGAACTACAACTAAATTGGAATAAGGGTAGGAGAATTAGGCTGGGTATAACTTACAGGCGCCGGCGGCTCGTCCAGGTCGATCTGTGTGAGAGTGGAGTTGTCCTTCATGGCGGCCAGGATGGCTTGCAGACCCGTGCTGCCTAGTCGGTTCTCGCGGAGATCTAGCCTCTGAAAACAATTAAAACCAGTTGAGATTACACAATACATGAATATCTATCTGATCAATTCAATAATAATAAATAGACACAAATACATGGCATATAATAATTAATAATAATAAACCCGCAGGGCAGCATGTGGCGAGCTGTTGGGCAGTAGCGACCCCACGGACCCTATCTCCCGGGAGAATTCTTGTTCCTCATCTCTGGCTTGCCTTTATTGGCCGGCTGGAGTGAACACTGACGAGGTTCAGAGCTCCCACCTCATTCTTGCCTTTATTGGCTGGCTTGAGTGGAGATTCGCAAGAGCAAACGTGCTCGGGGAAAGGAAGTATTACAGTAAGTGCTCGTAGGGATCTTGACCATCTTCCGGGCTCTGGGATAGTTCTGAAAGCCGTGGAATACCTCTCCACTTCTCAAGCACCTCAGGAAGTGTTGCCTCCTTGTCGCTGCGTCACTATGTGCCAGCGACGTTTCCCGGGGGCCAATTATTGAGTGTGCAAGCCACCCCCTGCCATTTAATTCGTGTATTTATAAAACATTGATGCGGCAGGGGACATAGGCCTTCCATAGTTCTTGGTAACCAGTCAGTCCATTTTAGCCATCCAAATACATAGTCCAACATCTTAGTTTCCATATCCTGCAATAGCCCAACACCAACCGGAGGTTGTCCTTGGGTGCACTTGCACAGTGTATACAGGGATAACCGCCGGTTAGTGCCTCACTTCATCAAAATTTTCTAAGGGGCCTCTGCGAGTTGGCTTCGGCCCCTCGTACGCCTTCCAAAAGACCGGGACCCTAGGGTCCCGAGATATGTTAACATAGTAATAATATATTATAATTAAATAATATTAACATGATTAAAATAAAAAATCTTATTAAAATATAGAAAGTAAATATAAGAACTACAATATGAAATATGTAAATAAATACGTAATAAACAATAATAATATACAATTTAATATATTAGTGTTAAAAATACAGACCAATATTAAGAATTTATAGGAAAATAATTAAAGCGCTCTTCCTCTATTCTAATTAGAATTTAAAATGTTGCTGTGCCCTACAGGGTCCATAATTGTTTCTACATATATTAATACCCACCACCTGTATACAATATGGAATGCAATAAAGATTTGAGATTTGATTCAAGATTAGGAGAAAGTTCATATTTGTAAACGTACGATGTTTTCAAATTAATTATGAGATACAACAATACCCCAAACGCTTATATGCATATTTGTCAATTTAAATTCGCTAAATTTCTGAATTTTTCGCTAGATTCCATTTTCATTTTAATTACGAAAAATTCAGCAATAATGACGAATTTTAATAGCAACAAGGTGGCCCAGTGGTTATGGCCGCGACTTTCTAGGTAATGGGTGCGAACCTAAACCTAATTCGTATAAATAATTTCATCACCATTGCTTTCACATTGTTGAACGTGAGGAAACCGGCATGTCTTAGAACCAAAAATTCGAGGACATGTGACATCTACCAACACGCACTGGGCCCGCGTGGTAGTTAACAGCCAATTCACTCTCACAGAACTGTACCGTGTGGTGCCGGACGTAAAGAATAACACCATCCCATTTCTTCCCGTGGGTGTCGTAAAAGGCGGCTAAGGGACTTATTAGAGAACGGGCAGCAGCGTTCTCTATGCATTTTGCTACCATACTGTGATCGCCAACCTGCCTGCCAAGCGTGGCGGTTACGGCAAAACCCCTTCCCATTTTGGAGGGAGGTCTATATCCAGCATTGGACGTCTTTCTCCTGAAATGATTCCTCTCATAGAGGGTTGTGTCCCAACAGTGGGAACATTTATAGGCCTGATTATTATTAAGATGACGTGTATACGTAGAAAAAGACATACATACTAATATTATAAATGGGAAAGTGTGTGTGTCTGTTTGTCCGTCTTTCACGGCAAAACGGAGCGACGAAATGACGTGATTTTTTAAATGGATATAGTTGAGGGGATGGAGCACTCTCCATCCCTTCAACTATATCCATTTAAAAAATCGCGTCATTGAAATCCCGTGTTTCGGTAAGCACTTAATTAAATAAAGCCTTTGGTTCCGATTGATTTGGAGCTCTCAGCTCCTTTGGAAAACCTTGTGACATGGGCTACTTTTTGTCTCTTTCTAACCCCCACTTCCCTAAAATGGGGGGGGGGGGGTGGAATTTAACGCGAGCGAAGCCGCGGGCAAAAGCTAGTATTCTATTTACCTGTAACTTAGTATCAGCCCTGATAAGCTCAGCGAGTGCCGTAGCGTCGGGCCCGAGGCGGGAGGCCTGCAGGCCCAGCGACACGAGGGCGGAGCCCCACGCCAGGGCTCGCACCGCGTCGTTACCGAGCGCGTTGCGACCGATGTTCAGTACGCACAGGGATTGGGATGAACGCTGAAATCAGAAAATTTACAATTAATTACAGAATCAAATTTAGTTTGCTGGCAATACTATACGTGTTGGGTATCGATATTGAAAACCCACCTGCACGCATAGCATGACCACCATAGAAAGAGCTTTATCTATTCTTGGTAGAATAGAGATAGAATTGTCATGCTACGCCAGCAGAAAACGGTACAAATCTTTCTACAGTCTTTAATGTGTCTTTAATCTTTCTACAATCTGTAATTTTGTCTATTCTCCCGTCGACAAAACCCATTTCTACGGTGGTCATGCTACGCATGCAGAGGTACACTTAGTGTTGCAAAGAACTCGACTCCAATTTAAAATTAAAGTAAACGTATTTTGTATGAACATTTGAACGGGATAGCGTCAGTTAGGGTCAGCTAAGTAAATAATGATTTTCCAATGTATACTCACCAACGCTTTACTAAGATAAGGCGCACAGTTCCTCGTGAGTTGATTGTTCCATAGTACTAGGAATGCCAGGCCCCTAGCCTCGTGCCCACCAACTGAAAATAACAAGTAGAAAATATTACATTCTGAAATTAGATCAATAAACGTAAATTATGACCTTCTAGATACGTGGTTAATAAATAGCTCATACCCCTAAATTCTCTACAGAGAAGAGAATTCTCTTTTTTTTCCGTTCTTTTTGTTTTAAATAGGTGAGGAAGCAGACTTCCTCACTTATTAAAAACACTACACTTACAAATTAAGGTTCGACTTTTAATCCTATTCACTAACTTGACAATTAGAGGGATACCAGGTTTTGACAAAAAAAAGATAGTGAGGTGGTGCAAGAATGAATGAAATTGAATGAACTTGAAATAATGTACCTACTTACATGCAAACTTTGTAATTTAAATTTAATAACTTGTCTTAAAACAAGATGTGTACTAAATCGATATATATGTAGTCTATGGCTGTCAGAGGAAATAAAATGACTTTAGTAAAAAAATAAGCAAAATGAAATAATTTTTATATTTAGTTTTGTTTCTATCAGAAGAATATAAAAAAGGAAATAACTGTTATTAATAATTATTAATTATTCTTATAATCGACACCTAAAAATGTTTTATTTAATTTAAAACATTTTTATCATTCATTCTTTATGCGAAATCGTTCACTACCCCGACACTATTAGTTTTAGAATGGTATCATTATTTTGCATTGAACTGTCAAGTTAGTGAATAGGATTAAAAGTTCAACCTTACACTAAACACTGCACTATCTAAACTAACTAAAGTTTTAGAAAAGTGGCTCCGTTAATTGAAAACTTGTATGGAAATCGGTTATCGTGGCATATGACATGTGATATGCAGGGGTGAGTAAAATTTCGTGAGGAAGGCTTTGAGTATGACTGTCCATCGACATAAGTTATGACAATAAGTTAGTTAGATACCAAAGAAACGATGAAGAAGAAAGAAACAAAGAAGACACCAAAGAAAAGATAGATGGACTGTGTGAATTATGATATGGATAGAAGAGGAGTGTCTACCGAGATGACGACTAATAGAGAAGTGTGCTAGAATGATGATGATGATGATGGTGGTGGTGGTGATGATGATGGTGGTGGTGATGGTGGTGATAATGATGGTAGTGGTGGTGGTGGTGGTGATGATGATGGCGATGGTGGTGACGGTGGTGGTGATAATGATGATGATGGTAGAGGAGGTGATGATGATGATGATGGTAGAGGTGGTGATGATGATGATGATGATGATGATGATGATGATGGTGGTGGTGGTGATGATGATGGTGGTGGTGGTGGTGGTGGTGGTGGCAATGATGATGATGACGATGATGAAGTGTAGAATAACGATGATCCGTAGTTAGTACCTTGACACCGATGCGGCGACAATGGCGAGGCGGCTGCGGAGGGCGGCGACTGTGACGCTTGTTCGGCTAACGCGTCGGCTAAGTGGGCAGTCCCTGCGTCCTGCAGTGTTTAAATATTAAGTCAGATAGGGAACCAAACTCATTTAGTTATAAAAACATGATTGACGTGTACAAGTGTTTATACCTTAAAACTGAAAAACTTCCTTCAGGGGAGAAACACATGATAATAATAATAAATTGTTTATTTATCCCAATAAATAATACACACAGACACAGTTCATAACAATGCGACAAGAGTAGAGTGAGCATAAAAAACATAACTTGTGTACAAAAGATTTAGGTTTACAAAAAGAAAAAAGTCTATGCATACAAGAAATAATGAACCATGTCTCTTAAACTAGGAAACCTATATCTTAAGAGACAGAAATGAGAGAAACAGATGAGATCATATCGTTATAGCGAAAAAATTCAGTCAGCTGTCCTATCCAAAACCTGCTGGATCAAAATTTAAGTTTTCGCGATTACAATGTGGTCCCATGGATTTCTCCACCGTCCGACACCGACAGGCGGTTGTCGCACAGCGGATAGAACTGTTCGATGTTAGGTCGTCTGTCTGTCTGTGTACACATACCTGTATGATATTGTTGGACAGGTCCAGTAGCTGTATGCGCGAGTTGTATCGCAGCAGCGAGGCGAGCTGCGCCGCGTCCGACACCGACAGGCGGTTGTCGCACAGCGGATAGAACTGTTCGATGTTAGGTCGTCTGTCTGTCTGTGTACACATACCTGTATGATATTGTTGGACAGGTCCAGTAGCTGTATGCGCGAGTTGTATCGCAGCAGCGAGGCGAGCTGCGCCGCGTCCGACACCGACAGGCGGTTGTCGCACAGCGGATAGAACTGTTCGATGTTAGGTCGTCTGTCTGTCTGTGTACACATACCTGTATGATATTGTTGGACAGGTCCAGTAGCTGTATGCGCGAGTTGTATCGCAGCAGCGAGGCGAGCTGCGCCGCGTCCGACACCGACAGGCGGTTGTCGCACAGCGGATAGAACTGTTCGATGTTAGGTCGTCTGTCTGTCTGTGTACACATACCTGTATGATATTGTTGGACAGGTCCAGTAGCTGTATGCGCGAGTTGTATCGCAGCAGCGAGGCGAGCTGCGCCGCGTCCGACACCGACAGGCGGTTGTCGCACAGCGGATAGAACTGTTCGATGTTAGGTCGTCTGTCTGTCTGTGTACACATACCTGTATGATATTGTTGGACAGGTCCAGTAGCTGTATGCGCGAGTTGTATCGCAGCAGCGAGGCGAGCTGCGCCGCGTCCGACACCGACAGGCGGTTGTCGCACAGCGGATAGAACTGTTCGATGTTAGGTCGTCTGTCTGTCTGTGTACACATACCTGTATGATATTGTTGGACAGGTCCAGTAGCTGTATGCGCGAGTTGTATCGCAGCAGCGAGGCGAGCTGCGCCGCGTCCGACACCGACAGGCGGTTGTCGCACAGCGGATAGAACTGTTCGATGTTAGGTCGTCTGTCTGTCTGTGTACACATACCTGTATGATATTGTTGGACAGGTCCAGTAGCTGTATGCGCGAGTTGTATCGCAGCAGCGAGGCGAGCTGCGCCGCGTCCGACACCGACAGGCGGTTGTCGCACAGCGGATAGAACTGTTCGATGTTAGGTCGTCTGTGTGTCTGTGTACACATACCTGTATGATATTGTTGGACAGGTCCAGTAGCTGTATGCGCGAGTTGTATCGCAGCAGCGAGGCGAGCTGCGCCGCGTCCGACACCGACAGGCGGTTGTCGCACAGCGGATAGAACTGTTCGATGTTAGGTCGTCTGTCTGTCTGTGTACACATACCTGTATGATATTGTTGGACAGGTCCAGTAGCTGTATGCGCGAGTTGTATCGCAGCAGCGAGGCGAGCTGCGCCGCGTCCGACACCGACAGGCGGTTGTCGCACAGCGGATAGAACTGTTCGATGTTAGGTCGTCTGTCTGTCTGTGTACACATACCTGTATGATATTGTTGGACAGGTCCAGTAGCTGTATGCGCGAGTTGTATCGCAGCAGCGAGGCGAGCTGCGCCGCGTCCGACACCGACAGGCGGTTGTCGCACAGCGGATAGAACTGTTCGATGTTAGGTCGTCTGTCTGTCTGTGTACACATACCTGTATGATATTGTTGGACAGGTCCAGTAGCTGTATGCGCGAGTTGTATCGCAGCAGCGAGGCGAGCTGCGCCGCGTCCGACACCGACAGGCGGTTGTCGCACAGCGGATAGAACTGTTCGATGTTAGGTCGTCTGTCTGTCTGTGTACACATACCTGTATGATATTGTTGGACAGGTCCAGTAGCTGTATGCGCGAGTTGTATCGCAGCAGCGAGGCGAGCTGCGCCGCGTCCGACACCGACAGGCGGTTGTCGCACAGCGGATAGAACTGTTCGATGTTAGGTCGTCTGTCTGTCTGTGTACACATACCTGTATGATATTGTTGGACAGGTCCAGTAGCTGTATGCGCGAGTTGTATCGCAGCAGCGAGGCGAGCTGCGCCGCGTCCGACACCGACAGGCGGTTGTCGCACAGCGGATAGAACTGTTCGATGTTAGGTCGTCTGTCTGTCTGTGTACACATACCTGTATGATATTGTTGGACAGGTCCAGTAGCTGTATGCGCGAGTTGTATCGCAGCAGCGAGGCGAGCTGCGCCGCGTCCGACACCGACAGGCGGTTGTCGCACAGCGGATAGAACTGTTCGATGTTAGGTCGTCTGTCTGTCTGTGTACACATACCTGTATGATATTGTTGGACAGGTCCAGTAGCTGTATGCGCGAGTTGTATCGCAGCAGCGAGGCGAGCTGCGCCGCGTCCGACACCGACAGGCGGTTGTCGCACAGCGGATAGAACTGTTCGATGTTAGGTCGTCTGTCTGTCTGTGTACACATACCTGTATGATATTGTTGGACAGGTCCAGTAGCTGTATGCGCGAGTTGTATCGCAGCAGCGAGGCGAGCTGCGCCGCGTCCGACACCGACAGGCGGTTGTCGCACAGCGGATAGAACTGTTCGATGTTAGGTCGTCTGTCTGTCTGTGTACACATACCTGTATGATATTGTTGGACAGGTCCAGTAGCTGTATGCGCGAGTTGTATCGCAGCAGCGAGGCGAGCTGCGCCGCGTCCGACACCGACAGGCGGTTGTCGCACAGCGGATAGAACTGTTCGATGTTAGGTCGTCTGTCTGTCTGTGTACACATACCTGTATGATATTGTTGGACAGGTCCAGTAGCTGTATGCGCGAGTTGTATCGCAGCAGCGAGGCGAGCTGCGCCGCGTCCGACACCGACAGGCGGTTGTCGCACAGCGGATAGAACTGTTCGATGTTAGGTCGTCTGTCTGTCTGTGTACACATACCTGTATGATATTGTTGGACAGGTCCAGTAGCTGTATGCGCGAGTTGTATCGCAGCAGCGAGGCGAGCTGCGCCGCGTCCGACACCGACAGGCGGTTGTCGCACAAGCGCAGCTCGCGGATAGAACTATTCGATTTGAGGGCTATCACTGTAAAGAGGAGGAAAAATATTCTGTCAACTTTTATATGAAAATATTTGTTGAATTATGGCGAAAGGCTACATACAATTTTCTCCAAGAACTACCTGTGGGTGGAGTAAGTTCAACGCGTAATTTGGTAATACATTTACCATGACAATGCCTTTCATTTCGACATTTCAACAACATTCATTTCGTTATTGAGCAGACGTATTTTTTAAACATTTAAAAAGGAAATAAAGACAGAAAAAGCATTTATTGTGACTCGCACAGGAAGATCACATACTAAACACAATAAAAAAAAAACTAAGAAAAAAAAATCTTACTAGAAAGTAAAAATCTGAAAGTTCTGTACGAGGCCAAAAGGGTCCTATCTTAGCATGATGCTGCGTTACATTTAAAAAAGAATATGAAGCAATTGGATCAGGAATTTCCTTCTAAATCCTTCTGATTTTTAGTTTAGTAGTAGTAGTAGGTTTTTAGCGTATCAAATCTCATAAAAAGTTTTCGGAACTTAATAGTAACAATATTAAACGTTTCTTTTTTAAGCCTCCCTCCAGAACATTCCGGCCTCATCGGCCATCTGTTCCCTTATCTTATATCTTTAAACGAGCAATTAATAATCTGAATCTCGGAAACGGCTCCAACGATTTTCATGAAATTTAGTATACAAAGGGTTTCGGGGGCGATAAATCGATCTAGCCGGGATTCATTTTTATAAAATGTCGTTTTAATCGTGTTTTCAATGACCAACTTTATCGATAATCAACTTGAACATAAACTTATTATTTTAAACACAATTTACCAAAAAATACCAAGCAAAGCTCGGTCAAACAGATATTAACTTCTAAACTACCTATCGTATTTTGGACTTACCCAGACATAATAAAGGCTCCCCGCATAGACTAACTCGCTGCAGACAAAGCGCTCGTAGAGTACAAGTGTGGGCTCGTAGTGACCGCGCTAATACCGGCGCGTGAGACGCTTCTAGCGGCGCGTCCGACACTTCCAGTTCTGATAGGTCTGCGCTCTGCAAAACAGGATTAAAAGCTGTTCATAAATCTATTATTAAGCTCTAAGTTACCGTAAGTTAGTTTAAAAAAACCATTGTGTCGATACCAAATGTGGTATCTCAGGGGATACCACATTTGGTATCGACACAATGGTTTTTTAATTGTGTCTGTAATTACGGTAATTGACTGGTTAAAAGCTGTAAATAAATCTATATGAGCAGTGGTGGACCAGCACGCGTAGCATGACTACAATAGAAAGAACTTTGTCTATTCTTGGTAGAATATAGATAGAATTGTCATGCTACGCCAACATAAAACGGTACAAATCTTTCTACAATCTTTAATCTGTCTTTAATCTTTCTACAATCTAATTTTGTCTATTCTTCCGTCGACAAAACCCATTTCTACGGGGGTCATGCTACGCATGCAATGGTAACGGCCTCGACTTACGAGTAAGTAGGTAGTGAGTTCGAACCCAAGCAGGCGCATTACTTTGTGTAAATAATTTCATCATCACTGCTCTCAAAACGGTGAAGGAAAACATCGTGAGGAAACCGGCATGTCTTAGAACCAAAAAAATCGAAGACATGTGACATCTACCAACCCGCACTGGGCCCGCGTGGTAGATTACGGCCAACTTTCTCTCACCGAGAGGAGGCCTATGACCCAGCAGAGCATATAGGTTGATTATGATGCAGGGCTGTTAGGGAGCTCCGTAACCGTAACCGAAAGTATCGGATATCCGATATAAAAATTTATCCGTAACCGTAACCGAATCCGAAATAAAACTTTCGGATAATATCGGATTTCTTATTACATTTATATTATAGGTAGATTAGATAACACTCAATATATATTTATAATCATTTTTATTTTAAATAGCTGTAATAATTACTCACAGACTGTAATTCCTACCAAATTGTGACATATAAATAAAACCATTTTATTAGCTATTTGTATTTTACTTTTGAAATTCCTTAAAAGTTTGATATCCGTAACCGAGATTATCCGAAACTAACGGATAATCCGAAATAATTTCATATCCGTTTCCGGTATAATAATCATTCCTACATCCGTATCCAATCCGTATCCGAAATTTCATATTCATAACATCCCTATTATGATGAGTCAGACGCTCGAATGTCTGACAACCAGTCTTACCAAGGGCTGGCGTGTTACCAAGTGCCGTTGTGGTGGAGTTCAGATATGCAGTCACTCCATATGAAATGCTTGTATTCAGCTGCGTCAGATTTGTCTGGCAGCCGACCCCAAAATAGTTGGGAACGGTAGTTGACGTAAATTAAATTAAGCACAAATATCAAAAATAAGACTAAGGGCGATCAACAAGTCTAAACCTCCTTAAAAGAGCTGTCAGTGCAATCGGCTTTTTCCAATTCACCCAAAGTCGGACGTATCGATAGCCACACCAGCTCAAATCCGGTAAACGAAAAGCTTTAACTGCCTCTGTGGTCTGTGAGTTTAATTCCCAGCGAAGGCAACATTTTCTGCTCGCTTTTTCGTGGTAGGGCTTGTTCTCAAAACACTTGGTTAGACAAGCGACTAACTTTGTGTAATAATTTTATCACCACTGCTCTCAAAATGGTGAAGGAAACCATCGTGAGGAAACCGGCATGTCCTAGAACCAAAAATTCGTAAAAATGTGACATAACCATCACCGCTACCAACCCGCCCTGGGCCCGTGTGGTGGATTATGGCCCACTCTCTCTCACCCTTTTAACCCACCCGTGTTCCTTCAGTTGCCTGTGCCAGCACCACGGTAACTCATTGGAACAAATCCGCGACCCTGGCAGGCATCGGTCCTTACGGGCCCCTACAATACCGCTGACATCTCTGAGGCACGGGCATCGACCTTACCAGGCGGCGAGCTACCCATTGCACGTCGCCCGCAAGGCCGCGCCTACGATGGCCGACACAGTTCGCTATGGACTCCCGACGCCCAGGGCGTCTCCTGCGGCAGCTAAGGGCACGAGGGCGCTGAGATTGCCTCTCCCACACACGCTCCGCCTCCTCCTTCGTAAGCATTACAGCTTCGCAGAAGGAGGTGACGGCTTCCCATGCCCTCTCACTCCGTACCATCGCCGCCACCGATCGCCTCGACGAGGACACAGCGGTGCTCCGCCCAAGCAGGGCACAACTCCACAGTATACTCCACCAGAGAGGAGGCCATTATGGTATAAATGCCAAGAGCTTCCCCGTTGTGGTAGAAAATAAAAGCTTACGCCCACTTACTTTTTTGATCATCCTAGAGGCAGCTTGCCAGCCTCTGATGCCGAACTGCCGCGGCCCAGCGATGGAGAGCACTGTTGCGCTCTCGTAGTATTCTATCATGTCGAATATCGCTTCCTGGAACACCGGGGTATATTTTTAAGAAGCAGGCAGAAGCAAACTGCAAACCTGTTTACCTCCTAAAAAGTCATTAGAAGAACAAAAAGTAAAAATAGAATAGAAGGTAAAGAGATTTTTCAGAATAAAGTTACCATAAGCTATTATTTCATATAAATCGACGCTTATCCTGAGTGAATTCAAATGATACTTTCTATTCGCTTTCTGGTAGAGCATGTTATGAAATTGTCCTAAAGAGAATGAACCGCTTAAGGACTACTTTCACGGACAGATTTTTTTAAATAAAGATTATCCTGCGAGAGCCTGACTGTGGATAAGATTGATAAAGGATTCAATGATGTCTTTGATGAAGTTGCATGAACAATTCAATACTTCTGAAACTTCTCATTCCGCATAACGTGACGCAGAACACTTGTAGTAATTCTAGAACCAGGATAACATGACTACTCTCGGCGTTAAACAGTGCGCTGAAGAATCTATGGGAAAAAATCCTGCCGCTATATTATAATAACTAACACAAATAGGAAAGCAAAACGATTCAGAAATTATCTGAAGACTTACTCGTAATCCTGCATCGCATCCTCTAGCAAAATTCTTCAGAACTCACCCGAATGTCCCCGAAAATGGTCGGATTTTCCCGAAGACCAGTATAGCTCTACTCACCGCTCCCTCATCGTCTATGGTGGCATGTTCTATCTCGAGTTTCCTAAACTGCACCTTCCGCATAACCGCTTCCAAAGCGTCGGCCGGCGCGGGCCCTGACAGCGAGCATTCGGCGAGCGTGAGTCGGGGGGCTCGCGCGGCGCCGCCGATCGAACCGTCTGGTAGCTCCTGGAAACAAAGATGGATGGCGTAAGTATTATGCTGTATAGAAACAGCAGACAGAAATGTAGGACTAGGGATATCTTCGGGCCGCTTCTTCCTTATTTAAACATTACAAAATTGTGAATTTTTATACGTTTTAGAGCTATCTTTTTAACTTACGTCAGATGGAAAGCCCATCCATTCCTTTCCGATGTCCACTGCTGGTCATATGCGTCCCACAACGTGAGGACTCGTTTGCCATAATCGCCACGCTTGGCAGGCGGGCTGACGATTGCAGTATGGTGATAAAAATGCACAGAGAAGGCTGCTGCCCATTCTCTATTTAGTTCATTTGTCACCTTTTGTAACACCCACGGGAAGATACGGGATGGTGCTATTCTTTACGTCCGACACCAATTTGAACACGTGTTCCCGTTGTTCCGTATGGCGCATCCACCTTAACATAACTTAATATCACGCGTGTCTGCCCGCGGCTATATTTTGAACTAAATGTGATTCGCGGCCGTGACAAACAAGGCTTTACATAATTTTAATCATTAATTCAAACCTCTTAGTTAATAATCCTATTAAATGACTTTTTCATGAAATACTCATTGAAATCTCGAAACTGATCTGCAAATTACAAAAAAAAAAATGGCGATTTGGTGTCACGTGACCTCAAATTCCCGGTTCAACAATCGAGCTAGCTAGCTATCTATCTACAAACATAAGAAACACTGTATAATGCTTCCTATCTCATTTTCTCCCACGTTAAATCGTATGATGTGTCTCTTTTTACTGTCGCTTTTTCGTTTCATATACTTTCAAATCACAACGGTGCTAAAGAAGTTTTCACTTCAAAAGAGAAATAATTGAATTCGCGGGCCAGTCTGGTGCCTCTCCTAAAGAATACAGAATTGTCATCTTACCCGTATCTGCTGCAGTACAGAATCGATGCATGCCGTGTTATGTCGTCTGCAGGCCTCCAGGTATTCGGCCGCCACTTGCGACTTCGTCGTCGACGGAACTGTGGACAAGTAGAAGAAAGGAAGTTGGATAAATATGTTTTTTTTTTTAATGAAGTTCTTCAACGCAGTACTCGGAAGTAGTTAATATATTAAAAATATAAAAACTGTTAACCGCTCCATGCGCCTTTTTTTGTTGTTGTATGTAATAGAAATAAACAGAGAGAATTATATTGTTTTCATAGTTTTCGAGGGTACTTTAGCAAATAGTGAGGTAAAAAAAAAAAAAAACCGAGCTTGGAAAATGTCGATTTCATAACCATTTTTCGTTACATTTCATAATAGTAAATAAATACGTCGCACCGCATTTTGAGAAGGCGGACGTAGTGTTTCAAAGACCTATAGGACCGGAAAACTCCGCTTTAATTTCATCACGCAATAGAACCTATTTCCCATCCTAATAAAAGTTCTATATATTTAGGTGTTTCTTTAGATTTTCTGCAACCAAAAATAAATAATCTTTATTTCCAGTTTTAAAATTCGTTTTATAAATTGTAGGTTCATACAGAGTTAAAAACCTCTAAAAAAAGAAGGTATCGAGATATAAATTTATATTTCCGTATTCATTCAAGTTATCGCGCTTTAATACAATGGTAAGTTAGGTGTGAGTCGTGACGTCACCACTTTTAATGCTCAAGTGCTTGCCTTACTTCTGTGTATGTCAAAGTTATTGATATTTTAAGGCGGTTAAAAAAAGAAAGAAGAGGCGTTGATTGGGTTATATTATTATAAAAATAAAACATGTAAAAGTATTAACAATATTTATTATTTATATGTAGGTTTTGCCAGCGGCTTCGCCCGCGTACCTATACTTATATACCTTTTTTTTTTTTTCAGGATGGGAAATCATCAAATGACTTCTCCCGCTCTGGGCGGAGCGGGAAGGCGTGTCAGACTTTTACTGACTAAAACCCGCCCGTGTTCCATCAGTTGCCCATGTGCCAGGGTCACGGTATCTCTTTCGAACAATCACGCGACCCCGGCAGACACTTTATATACTTATCTATACTAATACTAATAATATTATAAAGCTGAAGAGTTTGTTTGTTTGTTTGTTTGATTGAACGCGCTAATCTCAGGAACTACGGGTCCGAATTGAAAAATTCTTTTTGTGTTGGGTAGCCTATTTATCGTGGGAGGCTATAGGCTATATAACATCACGCTACAACTAAAAGGAGCGGAGCAGTAATGAAAAATGTTGCAAAAACGGGGAAAATTTATTCCTTTTGAGAGTTTCCGTTGCGTGCGCTGCGTAAACGGTTAAAGTAACGCAAAAATAATGTATGACGGAATTGTTTCTCTTAAGAACGCGGCGCCTAAACTCGCTAACCACGAGCCGACGCTAAGGCAAAATTCGGTCGGAATATTGCTATCTCTGTTTGACAATAGAAGGCCAACGATGACGCGGTATGCAGCCGTGTGTGAGTGAGTAGTTGTACCTATCCTTTATTCATAACGACTCGACGCATTTTTATTTAAGTACTAGTAATTAGGTATGTTCGTTATTTGCTTTATTTTTGTTGACTACTCTGGGGAATCGTTAGTAAATATACAGACTAGTAATGCGTTTTGTGGAAATTTCTTTAAAATGTCGGTATCTCAAATTATTACAATAATTCGAGATCTAGGCCTTTTGTACCTACAGTCTTACATACCTTTCCTAACTTGGTACTTGTAAACCAATGTATAATTATGTTGTTTGTGGTCTTCTATAAATTGATACATGAACGTTGTGAGTCCAACTCATATTTATGTAAGTAAGTATTCTTTTTACTAATTTTAAAAATTGTTATCACTACATATTATAAAACAAAGTCCCCGCCGCGTCTGCCTACTTCCGAAGAACTCAAAAAATGTTCAACGGATTTTCATGCGGTTTTCACCAATAGATAGAGTGATTTATGAGGAAGGTTTATGATGCATTTTCTAACCTCCATGCGGGCGAAGTCGCCGGCAAAAGCTATCTACTTACAAATAATGAATACAAGTCACTAAAAGTGTTACGCAAAATATTAGTAACAGACAAATATTCCAATAATTTATACATATTTACGTGATGTGCAGATATAAAAGAGGATAAATAAAGAAACAAAGACTCTTAATTAACATTTATTGTATTTTTAATGTACACGTCACTCTCCTAAGCTAAGCTAGGTTTAGAATCAGCACTTTTCGAACGTGAAAATTACATAAAATAGTCCTACAAACTGCCCGCCCGTCACCAATTTCTAGTGCTTTACCTGAGAAGAAGCGGTGCAACAAACTCCCCAGCAGCACCTGCTTTCTGTTTAGTAACATAAACTTGATTCTATACAATAGTAGGTAGGCAAAGTAATTACGACGCACAGAATATTACAATACATTATTTACCATATCTGCATAAGCAGTGGTGGCCCAGTGGAAATGGCCCCGACTTACGAGTTATAGGTAGCGGGTTCGAACCCAGGGACGCGCTTTACTTTGTATAAATAATTTCATCAACATTGCTCTCGCACCGGTAAAGAAAAACATCGTGAGGAAACCGGCATGTCTTAGAATTAAAAAATCGAAAACATCAGACATCTGAACCAATCCGCACTGGGCCCGCGTGGTAGATTACGGCCCATTCCCTCTCAGAAAGGAGGCTTGGATCCCAGCAGTGGGAACTTTATAGACTGATTACGTATTTGCCATATGTCAGCTAGCTATGCCATATACCAACAAATAAATAAAAACTGGTGAAGGATAGTAGAAGTAGGTTTAAATAGTGTGTGTAACACAATAAATGAACATTACGATAATAAATTGTTCAGAATCGTTTACAGAATCGATTTCTGTTATTTTCTATACTGGCAATTATTTATCCCAGAAATTAAAACTACGTTAATTATGGTGAAACTCGCGTTCCCACGGACGTAAAAAGATCGCATTTTCAACTGTCGGTGTTGAACCGAGCATTGAGGATACAACACAGTGCAGCGCGGGTGAGTCTCAGCACGTCGAAGCACAGTTGGATTTTCAGCTCTTGGCGCTAAGCAGTATCTTGAAGACCCAGTGCACGCAAATAACCAACCGCGATTTTATTACGTCCATGGGGACGTGTGTTAAGTCATAACATATAATAATAATATAATATAATAATATAATATAATATAATAATATTCCACAACTATCACACAACGCCATCTAGTCCCAAGCTAAGCAGAGCTTGTGTTATGGGTACTAGACAACTGATAAACATACTTATATATTTCTAAATACATACATATTATAGATAAATTACACCCAGACACAGAACAAATGATCGTGCTCATCACACAAACATTTGTCCTGGGTGGGAATCGAACCCACGACCTCCGGCATAGCAGTCAGGGTCACTAACCACTAGACCAACGGGTGGCAATTAACGTATTACATTAACGTAGTCATAACATAATTAACCTGTACCTAGATAGGTAGGTAAATACTAACTTATACAAAATATACTTAGTTAAGTACTTACTACTATTAAACTCGAACCACGAAAAAAAAATATCTTTATTTCATTGGGCTGAGTTTAAAAATATGTAAGTAAACAATTAGTAGCCAAGAAAATATTGGACAGGTAACTTATTATAATATATCATTGGCTAATAGGTACCTATTAGTACTTACTGTGAGACACATCCCAACGTTTGGAGCAAACCGAATCGTAAATAATAAATCCAGGGCCTGCAGTCTCGACATAGATAGCGACCATTTTAACAAACGAAAACGTTACAAAGTTCCGAAGATCGGAATGGAACGATATTTGGTAGTCTCGACACTCAAAGTTATCAACTGTCGTTGGTCTGTCGCAACTGAGCTCTGTTGATGTTTACGAGTCGTTTTTGCAGCCATTTTTGTTTTCATAAACTAGTTTTTTAGGTGTTTGAAAGTAATTATAAACAAAAATTATGAGGAATGGGGGTTCTCAAAAGTGTGTCTGAGTGTCTGTACTGATGAGGCTTTTAAGTCTACCTATTTATGGGTTCCGGACAATCTACGTGCAAACGAGCTTTGCCAACAAACACCGCATTAGAAGGAGCCTTATATCTTTTGAAGGGATCGAATCGTACGATCGCTGTTTATAAATAAATAAAAAACAACCACGAATCATGTTTCAAATCAAATTTATTAAATCTCCATGTATCATCATCATCTCACACAATGATCTCCTAATTACACACATTCTTATAATCTAGATGCTGCTTACATATGTTACATTCCTATTCATTTGACATTACTAATGCATTCTGTAGTTCATTACAACAGTCAAACTGTACGAAAACTGAATAAATAAAAAGTATCCATCACTTCGTATATAAATAACATACAACGGCAAATCATGTTTTCAACTTTATTAAATCTTCATTAATTATCAACAGTTCATCACACAATCATCTGATTACACACATTATTTTAATCTAAACACTTTACATGGCACATGTTGCATTCATAACCACATAACATTTCCACTCTTTAATAAAGTAGCTTGACAATAATAATTTAACTAAAAATATCCAAAAAACTGAAATTATTTTATTAATACACTGTTATTTTATAATTTAAGCATTGCAATCTTAAGTCTAAGCTCCTTACTTACTTACAAAAGAGCAACATATGCACTACATTATGCGCAGACTATAAAGTAGTTAATACATAACAATAAAAATCTGGCGACAATATGGGTGGCTTTTCATGTTTTGGTACTTCTTTGTCTCCCTAGAAGTAGCCATACTTGTAGCTAACCAACAATATTATCTACCTCAAATGTAACCCATGTAGTTAACGTTGGATCTCAAACTAATTGTGAATAAACATCGGTGCCCAAGAAACATTTTCTTTGTTTGTTTTGCACCTGTTGTTCTAAACTTCTAAATAAAATACCTAAGAAAATTGAAAGACATACTATTAAAAACAACAGCTAAAATAATTAGACAGAACTTGTTAGTATTTTGTACAAGATTTCTTAACCGACAAGAATTATTAAAATTTTGTTTTTGTAATTTAAATGTACTAAATTTGCTTACTTAAATAGGTAGAAAGTACATAGATTCCTCACAACTGTAACAACTGATTGCAATTTGTACATTCTTTGCAATAAAATATATCTATTCTATTGAAAGATACATAAATAACACATAACCGCAAATCATGTTTTCAACTTTATTAAATGTCCATTAGCAGAATCATCTAAGTTTACACACTCTATTTAGATACTGTTTACATGAGGCATGGTGCACATCTATTGAAAAATCTTTATCAATTGTTTACACTTTCACTATTCACTTAGTTCAAACTGTTTTCTTCCATGTTGTGCCCTCCTTACAGCAGACAATGACTCAGGTACCACAAATGATGCATCTCCAAACATAATTCAAGCTGTGGACCCGTAGTTTCACGCTGCCTTAGCCCTCCGACAGCCTTGATATGGCTATGAGACGGCAAATCTCACGCAAATGAAAATCCTTTGGACTTGTTCTTATCTGTACATTTACAAATTAACAGTAGAGGTGTTAACCGAGCTCTTAAGTAAACATTAACCATTTCTTCGAATAAAACAACCACACAAATCTCTGCAGTGTCCCAAGTGTCTGTACACAGCTATAATATGATTAAATAAGAAACTATATGAAGTGAAGTCGCCGCTTGACTCAAAATGGGTTAGCCGAGTAATAATATGTGATAATATGCTGTAACCTTGGCTATCTATGAAAATATGTGTAAACTACACTTGAGAAAAAAATCAATGAAAACAAATAGACATGACTTCACAAGTTTGGCATTAGTTTTATAGTGTTGCAAGGATGCAGATTGTAATGACCTTAGATTTATAACAAGTTATTTTAATCCTGTAAAACAGTTATTGCTACTTATTAGATTCCATAAAAAAACGAGTATTTGCAAGATATAATTTCCAATTTCACTGCACAATTTTCTAGAAAAATATTATTCTTTATTAATAAATGTTCTTCAATTTTCCCTGAATTCAAGGAGAAATTCTTACGGCCGCCACTATGTCATCGAAAATTCGGATCACTAGATAATACCGAAAACACTCGCTTGCCGTACCGATGCATACGACAAAAGCAAGTCTCTACATCGGAGATACCGCGCAACATCGTACAAAACGATGCCGAGACACTACCGAAGACTACTATTTATAGTTCGACTTCAATTATTAGCCGTTAAGTACAAATCCTTGAATTCTGGAAAAAAATGGAGACCACTGATTGGTAAAAAAATATTTTTTTTTACTACAAATTGTATAGTGACTTTTTAAACCCTATCTTGGAAACTGTTTATTAAAGAAATTTAGAAGGACTGATAAACATTTAAAAAATCTCGGGCCATCATGTTTGTTACGGGTAAAATCCGAAACTACTGAACAGATTCATAACAAACTTCTAATTATTTATAATTTGGTCCAACTTAAAAGATAGGATAGTTTTTATCTCAATTATTACTGTTCTTTATATTTGGAAAAAACATCTTTATTATACGAAAATAGTTTGTATTTATTGTTTAGTTCTAGGAATTCCTAAAAGATGGTGGTGTAAGTAATTTTCACGACATAACCGTACTATTTCAATAATTCGTGTTTTTTTTTTTATTAATTTCATAAATTTGTGCCAGGATCAACAGGATAGATAAAAAGAACTTTTGTAGCTAGATGAACTAAACCGGCCGGACGTAAAGAATAACATCATCCTATTTCTTTCCGTGGGTGTCGTAAAAGGCGACTATGGGACTTGCTAGAAAGTGACCACAGCGTTCTCTATGAATCTTACCACCATACTGCGATAGCCAACCCGCCTGCCAAGCATGGTGATAATGACAACACCTCCTGTACATGCACAGAACCTAGCACTGGACGACTTTCGGCAGAAATGATGATGGTGAATAGTTTAAAAACATGATTAGACTTAATCAAGGTAATGATATCCTTCGATATTATCACTGTGTTGGCGCCACCGTTTCGGGCGACCAAACTTAGCGCCAATATCAGGAGTCAAGCGACGCACTGTGGGGCGCAGTGCTGCCCTAGAACTGTAATTTGAAACCATTGTAAACACCAATTATTTTTAAAAGAGTAACCGTGGAGTTTCTTGCCGGTTCTTCTTCATAGAAATCAACAATTTGGAAACATGCACCTAGCTTCTGACGTTTCATAAGTGCCCATGTAGGTTTATGTAAATTAAAAATATTTTGGTTTGATTATAAACTAAGATGAGATAAATGTTAATTCAAAAAGAGTATGTCTGTGTGTGCTTAATTTCAATATTCCGATACTTTACCTACTTATCACTTTGAATTTTTGCGGTTTTTGTTTTCCATGAAATGATTTTATGTCAATGAATTTGATTGTATCAAAAGAATGAGTGAAAAATTTGTAGAATCTATTATTACTACCGGGTCAGCTAGCAATTTATTAAAAATATAATCTGCCTCCTTACAACATTGTAAAAAAAGAAAGAAAGAAAAATTGTTTATTCTGCACAAACAAAACGCACGTTACAAGATAAAAATGTAACAAAATGCAACGTAGCCAAAAGCCCCGTATTTATGTCAATAAAAAAATGACAGTTAAACAACATAAATAATGCCAAAGTTGTCAAGTGTCAGATAATTTTTTTGTTGATATAGCAAATTATGTGGTATTTAACATGATAATTTTTCATTAATAGCCAAGGTTACAGCATATTATTACTCAGCTAACTCATTTTGAGTCATGCGCCGACTCCACTTCATGTAGTTTCTTATTAAATCATATTATAGCTGCGTACAGACACTTGGGACACTGCAGAGATTCGTGACGTTGTTGTATTCGAAGAAATGGTTAATGTTTACTTAAGAGCTCGGTTAACACCTCTACTGTTAATTTGTAAATGTACAGATATGAACAGTCCAAAGGATTTTCATTTGCGTGAGATTTGCCGTCTCATAGCCATATCAAGGCTGTCGGAGGGCTAAGGCAGCGTGAAACTACGGGTTCACAGCTTGAATTATGTTTGGAGATGCATCATTTGTGGTACCTGAGTCATTGTCTGCTGTAAGGAGGGCACAACATGGAAGAAAACAGTTTGAACTAAGTGAATAGTGAAAGTGTAAACAATTGATAAAGATTTTTCAATAGGTGTGCACCATGCCTCATGTAAACAGTATCTAAATAGAGTGTGTAAACTTAGATGATTCTGCTAATGGACATTTAATAAAGTTGAAAACATGATTTGCGGTTAAGTGTTATTTATGTATCTTTCAATAGAATAGATATATTTTATTGCAAAGAATGTACAAATTGCAATCAGTTGTTACAGTTGTGAGGAATCTATGTACTTTCTACCTATTTAAGTAAGCAAATTTAGTACATTTAAATTACAAAAACAAAATTTTAATAATTCTTGTTGGTTAAGAAATCTTGTGCAAAATACTAACAAGTTCTGTTTAATTATTTTAGCTGTTGTTTTTAATGGTCAATTTTCTTAGGTATTTTATTTAGAAGTTTAGAACATCAGGTGCAAAACAAACAAAGAAAATGTTTCTTGGGCACCGATGTTTATTCACAATTAGTTTGAGATCCAACGTTAACTACATGGGTTACATTTGAGGTAGAAAATATTGTTGGTTAGCTACAAGTATGGCTACTTCTAGGGAGACAAAGAAGTACCAAAACATGAAAAGCCACCCATATTGTTGCCAGATTTTTATTTTTATGTATTAACTACTATAGTCTGCGCATAATGTAGTGCATATGTTGCTCTTTTGTAAGTAGTAAGGAGCTTAGACTTAAGATTGCAATGCTTAAATTATAAAATAACAGTGTATTAATAAAATAATTTCAGTTTTTTGGATGTTTTTAGTTAAATTATTATTGTCAAGCTACTTTATTAAAGTGTGGAAATGTTATGCAGTTATGAATGCAACATGTGCCATGTAAAGTGTATAAAAGAATGTGTGTTATTATAATATTGTGTTTGATGAAGTCGAACAACTCTATTAAGTTTCAACAGGAAACTTAATGTGTGTGACGAATTGTTGAAACTTAATTGAATAGAGAGAGCATAACAGTTGATAATTAGTGGAGATTTAATAAAATTGGAAACATGATTTGCTGTTGTATGTTTTTTGTATACAAAGTGATAAATACTTTTTATTAATTCAGTTTTCCTGCGGTTTGACTACTGTAATTTATGTCATGTCTCTCACGGCTATCCTTTAGTAATAGTGCATGATATCAGTTTTTTGGATATGTATGTATATTTAAATTATTTTTGTCAAGCTACTTTATTAAAGTATGGTAATGTTATGCTGATAGGAATGCAATATGTGCCATGTAAAGTGTTTAGATTAAAATAATGTGTGTAGTTAGATGATTGTGTGTGATGAACTGTTGAAACTTAATAGAGATTTAATAAAGTTGAAAACATTATTTTCCGTTGTGTATTATTTATATCATCATCATTATCATCATCAATCATTAAATATTATATGTGTAGATTAATAACGTCGAGCTATTTTATTAAACTGCAGAATGCGGTGGAAATGTCCTGTGGATAAGAATGCAACGTCTCGTAGAAATTCTAGCTTAAACGAACGTGTCTAATTAGGAGATGATTGTCTGTGATGATACTTAATGGAGATTTAATAAAGTTGGAAACATGATTTGCGGTTGTGTGTTACCTATTTATTAAATATAAAAACGACGATCGGCTCCCTTCAAAAAGATACTAAATGTATTTGGCTCCCTCTAATACGATGGTTGTTGGCGACGCTCGTTCGTAACTAGTTTTGCCGAAACCCATAAATAGATGGCCTTAAAGCCTCATTAGTACAGTCACACCTTCGAGTACGCCATTTTTGTTAATAAACACTTGCAAACACCAAAACATATAGTTTGCGTTGCTAACGAATCACTTTGCGGGCTTTCAAAAATGGACGCAACACATACTCGCAAACATTAACAAAATACGGTAAAGTTCATCGAAATGTCGATGTCAATCAATAATTTTGAGTGTCGAGACTACCAAATATCGTACCATTGCTACTAAACCGAACTATGAATGCGTTTTGCGCTAACTGTCATCGTTTTTTTCAAGTATAATGTATGACTTTGGTCCGTATCTCAGATGTCGAGACTTCCATTTTGTCGCTGGCATCGTTACGGCAAGCGAATGTTTTCGGTTTTATTTAACGATCGGTAGTTTGCGATAGTGTCGCTTTCTATGTCGAGACTGCAGGCCCTGAGGGGTAATTGCAGAACTTTTTATCGGTAGGAATTGGTTTAATATTCATAGTTAAACAACATTCATTGCGTTATTTACGTTGCTGAGCTACAATTAATTCGAACAAATGACGCATTGGTTTAGAAATAATCTTCAATCCCATTCAGATTCTGATAAATTGTGCGTTTCGCAATTAGGGTGCAGGTCCGTATACAAAGCAAAGTTCCTGCCAGGGTCGCGAGATTCGTTCGAAAGAGTTACCGTGGCCCTGGCATATGGGCAACTGATGGAATATGGGTGGGTTTTAGTCAGTAAAAGTCTGACACGCCCTCCCGCTCCGCCCAGAACGGGAGAAGTCATTTGATGATTTCCCATCCAACAAAAAAAAAGAATCGTCAGAATGCTCTACATTCTGATCAGTCATTCAGTCTCTGTACTCAATACCAAATCAGAAGAAAAATCAAAATCCAAGTTCCATAGCATAGGTCAATAATAATGTCAGAAATATCACAATACAATTGAATAAACAAATTAAAGTACGGCCAAAATGCATGTTGCGCTAGTGTGAATACATGTCCGAGCGGTACCTACACAACACACTACTGCCAGCCGTACGACCGTGCACACATTGATATTTTTGTGAGACGCGATAGCACTACTCGCTAGTGAAAATTTATGATAATTTGGCTGTGTTCCGTAATACCAAAAATGATGAATGAAAACTTAATGAATTTTAAATTGGTTTTCGTTTTGCATCTTGGTAATATAAGCTGTGTTATGGATAAAACATTATTACAGATATTGTTGTTTTTAATGCAGAAAAAACAAAAAGAAAACATGTCATTCACGTTGTAAAAATGTGCGAAATGCAATTCGCTCAAACTTCATTTTAGCTCAGTTTTTTTAAAAAAAAACGTCACCATAACCTAGATAAATACTGTCTAAAGCCGAATATCATCTTAAAATGGTGGAAATATGCTCAAATTGCAAATGATTTTGGTATTACGTTTGTATGGACAGATTGACCGTCGCCGGGCCCTTAAAAAGTTCTAAAAAAAAGTCCGCGAGAGCTTATACTATGTAAGGATGCCAAAAGGGTTCCCAGGTACACCCTGGGTCGCAGTCTAGCTCTTTGACAGTCGTACTGGTAGTCAAAAGTCCGAAAGTCTGACGACCAGTCTTACCAAAGGGTATCTTACTATCCAGTAACTGGGTTGTGAAGGTCAGATAGGCAGGCGCTCCATGTGGCACGCTGGCATTCAGACTGGAAGCCGACCCCAACATACATAGTTGGAAAAAGGCAGATAGATTGTGAGATTATGTAACACGAATCAAAAGAAACTAGATTCGCCCATAAAATCTCCACTGTACTTAAGTAACGATGACGACACGTTTCGCTTCAAGATATCGTTAATACAGATATAAACCCGGTTATCTGTATAGTATTCAGGAATGACGTCAGAGCGCCCCCGTGATGCAATCTGAATTGGGATATAAACCCACTTGGGTACTATGAGTCATTGCGAGGACAATAAGTCGAATGTAGGTTAGGTTTTTAAGTTATTTATGTGCTACATGTGAGTGTGCATTTTTATTGGAGCAGTCTCTACGGCTTTCTTTTAATGCTATCATATACCATATACCTCTCTTGGGATAATATTGTTTGGCATTACGTTTTCGCATAACTTTTATTAGCATAATGCAAAGGTTAGCATAACTGTCATTTGGTCTAATTTGTATTGGCATAATTTGGACTTGCGTAAACTTTGTATCCGAAAAAAAAAATGGTGTTATGCTCTTACGTTGATTATTATAATTTGGGAATTACCCTATAGGATTAAGGTAAGGACTAATCTATACTAATATTATAAAGCTGAAGAGTTTATTTGTTTGTTTGAACGCCTAATCTCAGGAACTACTGGTCCGAATTGAAAAATTCTTTTTGTGCTGGGTAGCCTTGGGTAGCCTATTTATCGAGGAAGGCTATAGGCTATATAACATCACGCTATAACCAAGAGGAGCAGAGCAGTAATGAAAAATGTTGCAAAAACGGGGAAAATCGTTCGGGTAGGCGATTCGACGCGACGGGAAGGGTCGGAGGAACAAGAAATTTAACGCGGACGAAGTCGCGGGCAGAAGCTAGTATTTAATAAAAAATATCATTACGCATTTATAACATAAGGCTTCATTATTATTATGCCAACAGTAATTATCGCAAAAGATGTATGCCTAATAAACTTATGCGTAGTGATTATTATCCAGGATTTCGTTATGCCAATGTAAATTATGTCAATATATTTTATGCTTATCATTAGTAAATCATCTCGCAAGTCAACCTAGGAGGTTTTAGGCTGCTTAACCGGACCAGCCTGTGGCTATCTCAATAAATTAAAACCTCCAGCCAGGGCTTAAAAACTTAAAACAGTGCTGCTACAGGTTAAAGACACTTCCTGTGGGGTTCGGACCTCGGCTTAGGGCGTCGCTGGGTGCGGGGGCACTGAATCTCAGCTAAGCTACAGGCTCAATGGTGCAGGCTGGCTCGAGCAAGGGTCGGGGCGGACAAGGATTAGAACGTCACAGCGACGCACACAAGAGAACGACGGTATGTGTACGACTTGCTACTCTTCTGAAGGAGGATTTTAGAGTCGTCGGGACTGGATAGGGTATGCTTCGGTCGGTCAAATCTTACTAATGTGGGAGGGATTGTAGCGGGCGATTACCACAATCAGGGGATTAGGTAACGTGCACCAACCCGCACTTGGCCAATGTGGCGGATTATGACCCATACCCTCTCATGGAAAGGAGATCTATGTCTCAGAGGTGGGACATTATATCTTGATTAGCATGATTAGCCAAAAATGTGCTTACTGCTGGGACATAGTCCTCCTACGAGAGGGAGTAGCTTGTAACCCACTTATCCAACCCTACACATTCATTCCCAAAACTTTCCCTTGCCCACTAGGTCATCATCAGCAGCCTATAATGTTCCCGCTGCGACTCAGGCCCCCTCTCGGTGAGAAGGAGTGGGGCATAATCTACCACGCGGGCCCAGTGCGGGTTGGTAGATGTCACATGTCTTCTAATTTTTGGTTCTAAGATGTGCCGGTTTCCTTACGATGTTTTACTTTACCGTTTTGAGAGCAGCCCACTAGGTATAAAATATAAATAAATAAATATCTTAGGACAACCAACACAACGTTATCAGATCCCAAACTAGGCAGAGCCTGTACTATGGTAACCAGACAACTGATAAACATACCTATATATTTCTAAATACATACATAAGAAAGTTGTATTAGTTACACTATTTATAACTCAAGAACGGCTGAACCGATTTGGCTGAAAATTGGTGGGGAGGTAGCTTGGAACCAGGAGACGGACATAGGACTTTTTTTTATCCCGTTCGACTATAAAGAGGAAATATTTGATTGTTTGTTTGTATTGAGTAGGCTCCGAAACTACTGGTCCGAATTGAAAAAATATTTTTGGGTTGGGTAGCCTGTTTATTGAGGAAGGCTAAAGAATATATAATATCACGCTACGATCAAAAGGAGCGGAGCAGCAACGAAAAATGGATGAAAACTGCCATGCAATTCGATGCGACGGGAAGGTTCAGGGAAGCAAAACTTTGACGCGGACGAAGTCGCAGGCAGAAGCTAGTTATAGATAAATTACACCCTAAGTATAGGTATAGTATATTATACTATAACACAGAACAAACTTTGAGAATCACTGCATGGGAGTGTATAACCAAGCATGGTGTATGAGTCACGTCCAGAAATAGATATACAAATAATAATAAAATATAGGTCAATTGTTATTATATTATGTCGTAATAAATTCATAATATTTGCGTTGGAAACGATAACTTTGTGGTTCGTGAGGTAACGCGTAGGATTCAAATCCGGTTCTTGGTTTCCGTTCTTTGTTTCTTTATCCTATAAGATTTTGGTACAGAACAGAGGGCCTAGACAAATGGCCATCGCTACCAAACGTTAAGAGTAAACGCTCAGAAGTCTTCAATACATTTTCAACTTTATGTTCTAGAGTATAAAGTTGGAAATCTATTAAAGATTACAGAGCATTTTCGCTCGTACCGGTGCTTAACACTCCGTAATCTGTAATAGATTTTCAACTTTATGCAATAGGGTTTAAAGTTGAAAATCTATTAACGACTACTGAGCGTTAACGTTTATCGTTTGGTAGCGATGGCCATTTGTCTAGGCCTCCAGGGATGTTAGGGAGCTCCGTAACCGTAACCGAAACTATCGGATATCCGATATAAAAATTTATCCGTAACCGTAACCGAATCCGAAATAAAAGTTTCGGATAATATCGGATTTGTTATTACATTTTTATTTTAGATAGATTAGATAACACTCAGTATATATTTATAATCATTTTGATGTGACATATAAATAAAACCATTTTATTAGCTATTTGTATTTTACTTTTGAAATTCCTTAAAAGTTTAATATCCGTAACTGAAATTATCCGAAACTAACGGATAATCCGAAATAATTTCATATCCTTATCCGTATCCGTATCCAGTATAATAATCATTCCTACATCCGTATCCAATCCATATCCGAAATTTCATATCCATAACATCCCTAGTACAGAAATAGGATGATCCCAAGGACATTTAGATATATCTATCTATAGATTTATACTATCATCAGCAGCCTATAGTGTTCCTACTGCTGGGCCACAGGCCGCCTATCGGTGAGAGGAAGTGGGCCATAATCCACCACGCGAGCCCAGTGCGGGTTGGTAGATATCACATCTCTTCAAATTTTCAACCGATGAAAAATACGGAGGAGGTTTTCAACTCGAAGCGTATATTTTTTTTTTGTGGTTCTAAGACATGCTGGTTTCCTCACGATGTTTTCCTTCACCGTTTCGAGAACAGTGATGATGCAATAATTTACACAAAATAAAGCTCCTGCTTAGGTTCGAACTCACGAGCTAGTCGGCAATAATATTATCTACTAGCTTCTGCCCGCGACTTCGTCCGCGCCAAATTTTTGCTCCCGTGACCCTTCCCGTCGCATCGATTTGCCTGCTAGTTTTCGTCCACTTTTCGTTGCTGCTCGCTCCTTTTGAGTTATAGTGAGTCAACCTTAAAAGATAGACATATGTTCTCGCGGACTTTTTTTTTGAACTTTTTAAAGGGAACAATTCCGTCATACATGATTTTTGCGTTACTTTAACCGTTTACGCAGCGCACGCAACGGAAACTCTCAAAAGGAATAAATTTTCCCCGTTTTTGCAACATTTTTCATTACTGCTCCGCTCCTCTTAGTTGTAGCGTGATGTTATGTACCCTGTAACCTCCCTCAATAAATAGGCTACCCAACACAGAAAGAATTTTTCAATTCGGACCAGTAGTTCCTGAGATTAGTGCGTTCAATCAAACAAACAAACAAACTCTTCAGCTTTATAATATTATAGTATATATAGTATATATAGATACTAATATTATAAAGCTGAAGAGTTTGTTTTTTTGAACGCGGTAATCTCAGAAACTACTGGTCCGAATTAAAAAATATTTTTGTGTTGGGTAGCCTATTTATTTAGGAAGGCTATAAGCTATATAACATCACGCTACGATCAAAAGGAGCGGAGCAGCAACGAAAAATGGACGAAAACTGGCAGGCAATTCAATGCGACGTGGTGGGTCGGGAGAGCAAGAAATTGGACGCGGTCGAAGTTGCGGGCAGAAGCTAGTAATACGATAAAGCTGAAGAGTTTCGTTTCTTTGACCGCGCGAATCTGTAGAATAAGCAGTGGGATTTGAAAAAATATTTTCGCATTTGATAGCCTTATTCTTGGGGAAGGATATCTGCTATGTAACATCACGATACGACCCTAAGGGACCGAGCAATAAGAACGTCAAGCAAAAACCACCATTAAAAATTTGAAACACCCTAAAAAATATAAAATAAATAATAGTTATTTATTTTCTATTTTTTAGGGTGTTTCGAATTTTGAGACGTATGTCAGCGTAGTTTTAAAAGACAGTTTTTTTGCTGTCCTGGTAACCCTGGCAAGGATAATGGCACAAATTTATGATATTATTGCATTGTCATCGGTCTTTTACAGGTGTGCAAAGTTTGAATGAAATCTGGTCGTTTAAAGTGGGTCAAAATCGCGCTATAAGTAGTCGGTTACAAACAAACATACAAACATACAAGTGAAGCTAATATAAAGCCTGTAATTTCAGTGGTGGGCCAGTAGTGTCAGCCCGACTTACGAGTAGTTCGTGGGTTCGAAACCAGGCAGGCACTTGACTTTGTGTAAATAATTTCATCACCACTGCTCTCAAAACGGTGAAGGAAAACATCGTGAGGAAGTTGGCATGTCTTAGAACTAAAAATTCGAAGACATGTGACATCTACCAACCCGCTCTGGGCCCGCGTAGTACCTATATTACAGGCCACTCTCCCTTGAAGAGAGGAGGCCTGTTTCCCAGCAGTGGGAAACATTTAGGCTGATTATGAGTATCATAAAGTGTGATGAAAACCGAACTACAGCAATGTTTTACACCAAAAAATATGGTTTTAGTATAAAAAACCGGCCAAGTGCGAGTCGGACTCGCGCACCGAGGGTTCCGTACAAACCTGTAGGTATTCTCGGTTTATGCACGAGGTTTATGTTTATGAAAATAAATGTATTTTTTTTTAATTTTATATTTCAGCTGATTGAATGAAAGGTAAATTGCGGTTTACGATTTATGACGTTTTAAAAAATAACTACTTAGTCGATCTCGTTCAAACCAATTTTCGGTGGTAGTTTACATAGTAATGTATATCATATATTTTTTTTAGTTTTATCATTCTCCTAGTTTAGAAGTTACGGGGGGGGGGGGGGGGGGGACACATTTTACCACTTTGGAAGTGTCTCTCGCGCAAACTATTCAGTTTAGAAAAAAATGATATTAGAAACCTCAATACTATTTTTAAAGACCTATTCATAGATACCCCACACGTGTCGGTTTGATGAAAAAAAACTTTTTGAGTTTCAGTTCTATGTATGGGGAACCCCAAAATTTTTTGTTTTTTTCTATTTTAATGTAAAAATCTTAATGCGGTTCACAGAATACATCTACTTACCAAGTTTCAACAGCATAGCTCTTATAGTTTCAGAGAAAAGTGGCTGTGACATACGGACGGACGGACAGACAGACAGACAGACAGACATGACGAATCTATAAGGGTTCCGTTTTTTGCCATTTGGCAACGGAACCCTAAAAATTACAACTCCGTATGAAAAACAACAAGGGGCCACTAAAGATTTACATCTCTAATGAATGTGACAACCGTGATTTCGGTTACTGAAGCCTTAGTAAAGAATGATCGATGTACAACGAGGAGGCGGCCACTAATTTACACAACACATCATTCGATATAAACACGTACGTAATAAAATCACGGTGAATTTATCGCTCACTAGATTTTCAACCGTCTGTGTTGAACCGAGCATCGAAAACTTCGACTGACACTGTTATAAAATTAAGCTGGAGAATTTCTCTTATAACGAAAGTGAGTACTTACTAAGGAAGGATTTTTGATTTTCTCCATGGAAAAAAGAATCAGTTTTTGTTTCTTTTCTTTCCGATATCGGTACTCAAAAAATTATAAAATAAAAACTTTTTGACAAAAAATTAAACCGCTGAAAAAACTGAAAGCATAAAATAATAAACCTTAAAATTATGAGTCGGCGCTTTGAGTGATCTTTGTTCTTTGATTTTTCAGCGCCGACTCATAATTTTAAGGTTTATTATTTTATGCTTTTCAGTTTTTTCGGCGGTTTAATTTTTTGTCAAAAAGTTTTTATTTTATAATTTTTTGTGACTTTAATGTACCGATAATACTTGGCAAAGTATACCCTATCCAACAAAAAAAGAATTATCAAAATCGGACTACTCTGTATAAAGTTATGCGTGGTTATACATTACAATCAGTGAGTGAACAATCAATCATCCCCTGTTTTCCGACCCTTAGGGTTCGATTTTGTTTTCCGATTTTTTATATGGGACCACCTTGGGAGTATACCCTTTCCAATAAAAAAAGAATTATAACAATCGGACGACTATGTAAAAAGTTATGCGAAGTCATACATAAAAAAAAACATTAAAAAAAAAATATACGCGTCGAATTGAGAACCTCCTCCGTTTTTTTTTGTCGGTTGAAAATGGGGTAAAATTTACCCCTTTACCATTTTACTTGACCCGATAAAGTTTTACCACCTAAATTACATTTGACCATGCACAGCTTTTGTGACATTTCTTTTTGATGTACGGTGAGCTGTAAAAGCGTTATAAACTTGATTTGCATACCAGTAAAAGCCACCCCTTGCATCTAACGTCCTTGACACTGACATACAAGGTCACTCGCGATGAAGTCACCGAGCAATAGTTGATAGCTTTTGTAGAGAGTCATGTATGTGGTCATTCGGTTTTATTATTGTTGTGGTTACTAGAAAAGTATTAAGTTGACCACCTACTGTGCAGGGAGAGGTTCGTCATGTTATATGCGCGATTTTTTGGTTTACCAGACACGTAGTAGTGCGTAGCGTTGCCGTTGGCGTCTAGATACTCAAGCTTCTACGTACGTCCCGACCTTCTGAGTTTTCTTAAATCCTTGTGTTTTCGGAGGAGAGCAGTGAGGATAGATTTTTCCAAAATTTATTCCCCAAATAAACCGGTGGAAGCGGCGGAGCTTGGAGGAAGCCAAGTCCAGCAGTGGACGTCCTTTAGTTAAATGATAAATGATTTTAGTTCCGCTAGTAAGTTTGTGCAAATACTTTTACACGTCATGAAGGTGTATCTATTCATACACGAAATATTTTAAGAGGTACACCTGTAGGTGGTAAAGAAGCTATAGCAACGAAAAAAAAATTTTTCTAAGGGTTTTTTTTAATCTAATATTTATAAATTATTTGACGCACATAAGAAATACTGGCTCCTTCTTATTTTTTACGGCCTGAGACACCGCGGCCATGCTCGTGTCGTCCAGTCGTCGCCCTCGCAGCGTCAGGCGGGCCATTCATAGAATTTGGAGTAAAGGTTTTATGCAAAACGTCTCAAGTAGTTTTAAAATTATAATAATTACGAAAATTCTAAAACGCTTAGATAAAAAATTCTTTTTGCTTCTATAGCTTCTTTACCACCTACAGGTGTACCCCTTAAAATATTTCGTGTATGAATAGATACACCTTATTATATTTTTAAGCTAGATGAGGGCGGCGTTTCCTATCTGAGTACTTTGAGAAGAAAAGCCGAAACAAACTCAGATGTCACAGTCTCTTGTTGGTTGATCCCCCCTGAATGGCTTAAATAGAGGGTGAATACAATAGTATTATCAGCCTATAATATTCCCACTGCTGGGACACAGGCCTCCTCTCATCGAAAGGGAGAAAGCTGTAATCCACCACGCGGGCCCAGTTTGGTAGATCGAATATCACATGTCTTCGAATTTTTGGTTCTAAGACATGCCGGTTTCCTCACGATGTTTTCCTTCACCGTTTTGAGAGCAGTGGTGATGAAATAATTTACACAAAGTAAAGCGCCTAAGTTCGAACTTACGACCTTCTCCTCATAGGACGCAGCCGTTACCACTGACCTACCACTACAGACTTTGAATGAATGTACTTAATTTTTGAAAATCACTTTGGTTTGATGGTTTGTAGGCAAATAAGTTGAATTCCAGCAATAATTTAGCGATAATTAACAAAATATCGTGTTCTATGTCTGTCATTCCACTACGCAGCCATTTTTTTTTTTTGGTGGAAAATCATCAAATGACGTCTCCCGCTCTATGCGGAGCGGGAGGGCGTGTCAGACTTTTACTGACTAAAACCCACCCGTGTTCCTTCAGTTGCCCATGTGCCAGGGTCACGGTAACTCTTTCGAACGAATCCGCGACCCTGGCAGTGTGCAACCAGCCTTACCATTACAATGTACACCACGGAATAGATTATCTGTTCCGTGATGTACACCGATAACAGATCTCCCACTCAGTTTGTGTTATTGTTAATTATTTGCAATTGTGTTTTATCACGCTACAACATTTGTGGAGTCAGCTGGCTTGTGATTATGTGTTGCTAAGTAAAAGTATAAGCGGGGGCTCGTGGCTACGTAATAACAGCCGCACGGGTCGTTGAGAGCAGTGGTGGCCCAGTGGCAACGGCCGCGACTTACGAATAGTAGGTCGTGAGTTCGAACCTAAGCAGGCGCAATACTTTGTGTAAATTATTTCATCACCACTACTCTCAAAACGGTGACAGAAAACATTGTGAGGAAAAATACATGTCTTGCAAAATTTGCAGAGATGTGACATCTACCACCCGCACTGGGCCCGCGTGGTGGATTATGGCCCACTCCCTCTCACCGAGATGACGCCTATTTCCCAGCAGTGGGAACATTATAGGCTGACAATGACATGTGATTGCACGGCGGGATGGACGTCCTTTTGTTTGATGGGAAATCATCAAATGACTTCTCCCGCTCTGGGCGGAGCGGAAGAACGTGTCAGACTTTTACTAACTAAAACCCACCCGTGTTCCTTCAGTTGCCTGTGCCAGGGCCACGTTACCTCTTTCGAACAATTCCGCGACCCGGCAGGGGGATATAGGTCTTAAGAGTACATAGTGTCTCTATTAGTGATATTCTTCAGAAAAGCTGATGATGATGAGTGAACTCTACACCCTGCTCCTCTACTTAAAAAATAAAGGAAACAATTTTCCGCCCACCGGTGACCGTTGCCAAGTACCATAAACATGGCACAATAATCCCTTACGCGAAAACCAGCTTATTCATCATACGTAGGCGTAACGACAACGAAAACTACACGTCGAATAGTAAATAAATACGTCCAAGGTCTTCCACAGCAGTGACCTCATAGCATCGACCTTGGCTGATGTCAAGTTCAGTAGTGAACTCGTGTAGGGGTGGTTGGTAGCACGTGGAGTGAAGCACAAAACAAAATAAAAAGAGAGAGAGTATATAAAGAGGCAACTATTAAATATAATAATAATAGCGTCTGTACGCGACTTCACCCGCGTTAAATTTCATGTTCCCCCGACCCTTCCCGTCACATCGAATCGCCTGCCCGTGCGATTTTCCCCGTTTTTGCAACATTTTTCATTGCTGCTCCGCTCCTCTTGGTTGTAGCGTGATGTTACATAGCCTATAAATAGGCTACCCAATACAAAAAGATTTTTTCAATTCGGACCAGTAGTTCCTGATATTACCGCGCAAACAAACTCTTCAGCTTTATAATTTTAGTATAGATAAATAATGACATTGTAGAAATATTATGAAAATATAGAAGTTTTGTCAGCCCCATGTTACGGGAGCAATGTGCCCTACACATTTATTTGGGTCACCGTCATCATTTCAGCCGAAAAACGTCCATAGCTGAAAATAAGCCTACAAATTTTGCCTTAAACACCACTCTTAGCATGCGGGTTCCTGCCAGGGTCGCGTGATTGTTCGAAAGAGATACCGTGACCCTGGCACATGGGCAACTGATGGAACACGGGTGGGTTTTAGTCAGTAAAAGTCTGACACGCCCTCCCGCTCCGCCCAGAGCGGGAAAAGACATTTGATGATTTCCCATCCTGAAAAAAAAAAAAAAAAAAAAAAAAGCATGCGGGTTGGCAATCGCAGTATGGTGATAAAATGCATAGGTACAGAACGCTGCTGCCCATTCTCAAAAAAATCCCTTATTCGCCTTTTACGACACCCACTGGAAGAAATAGGATGGTGTTATTCTTTACGTCCAGCTCCAAAAGGAACTCTATACTCTACTATATTTTAAATGTGAAAGTTTCGTTACATGTTTGGGATGCTTTTTACTCAATCACGAAAAACGGGCGAACGGATTGGGAAAAAATTTGCTACACAGAAAATCTACAACCTGGATTTATACTGAAGATACTTTTTAACCGACTTCAAAAACAGGAGGAGGTTCTCAATTCGACTGTTTTTTATGTTTGTTACCTCAGAACTTTGGACTGGATGAAACGATTTTGATTTTTTTTTATATGAAAGCTGGTGCTTCCCGTGTGGTGGTGTGGTATATTTGGTTCCATTCTGAAAATGACATCCACGAGAAAACCATATGTCTTAAATTTGCATTAAGTATGTGCGCGACAAATGAACGAATAACGCGATTAGGTTAGTTTGGGGTACATACCATAACTAAAAGATTAGAAATAAAAACTTTGTTCAAAAAAATTTAGACACTCACACGGGCGAAGTCGCTGGCAAACGATATTTAGAAAAATAGACCTCCATTTTCTACAGTACACGTAACGCGCCCACAGTCAGTTGGGGCAGCCCTAGTACAAAGCCCTTTCAATTACAAGATAATGACTGAAACCATACCACCCACAGTCATTCCAAATAATTACCCCAAGGTCAATGGCAATAGAGTCAACAAAGTAATATTTAACATAGGCTTGTGGTGCCGGACGTAAAGAATAGTACCATCTTCTTCCCGTAGTTGCCGTAAAAGGCGACTAAGGGATTTACTAGAGAATGGGCAGCAGCGTTTTTTAAGCATTTTACCACCATACTACGATCGCCGACCCGCCTGCCAAGCGTCGTGATTATGGCAAAGCCCCCCAAATTGGGGGAGGTTTATGTCCAGCAGTGGATGCGCTGAAACGATAATGATAGGTTTGTGGCTAAGTAATAACAGCAGCACGGATCATTCAATCAGGTTAAGCTACACTTGCCGCGGCTAGTTCATGGATGGGTGACCGCCTTTACAAAACGAGACCCTCCGTACATCGGACAGTACATGAAGCCGTTGATCGCGGTTGTCAGTCCTTCACAACCCAGTTACGGATTTACACGATACCCCTTGGTAAGACTGGTTGTCAAGACTATCAGGCTTCGCGTGATTGTTCGAAAGAGATACCGTGACCCTGGCACATGGGCAACTGATGGAACACGGGTGGGTTTAGGTCAGTAAAAGTCTGACACGCCCTCCCGCTCCGCCCAGAGCGGGAGAAGTCATTTGATGATTTCCCATCCTGAAAAAAAAAAAAAAAAGACTATCAGGCTTCTTACGACACAAAACGCCTGTCAATAGTATACGAATGACAGCCGTTACCAACGGCTTAACGTGCTTTCCGAAGCACGGAGGTGTCCCGATATGTTACAGCCGGTCAGCTATCTAAGAAACAACTGCAGCATGCGTAGCTTAACCTAAGCCCCTCAGTAATTTAATCAAAAGGTGTACCAAACACAAAGAATCATTCACTACCATAAATCTATTTATACTATTATACGTGTAAAGCTGAAGAGTTTGTTTGTTTGGTTGAATGCGCTAATCTCAGGAACTGCTGGTCCGAATTAAAAATATTTTTGTGTTGGGTAGCCTATTTATCGTGGAATGCTATGGGCTACATAACATCACACTACGATCAAAAGGAGCGGAGCAGCAACGAAAAAATGGTCGAAAACTGGCAGGCAATTCGATGCGACGGGAAAAATTTGACACGGACGAAGTCGCGGGCAGAAGCTAGTTATAAATAATTTTATTTCTGTAAGTAGGTTTGCACAAATACTTTTAGACGTCAATGATTTTTTTTTTTAAACTAGATGAGATCGGCGTTTCCTAACTCTGAGAAGAAAGGCCGAAACAAACTCAGAGGTCACAGTCTCTTTTAAAGTCCAGACATAATCTTGATCACATTATGTGATCATAATATTTCCATGACTATCAATCTAAACCCAAAGTAATCCTTTGAGTCATCTCCTAACACTTCAAAAACAAGATTTCAAACATCTGTCTGATAATGGAAGTGTTGATACCCTCGTAAATCATCTTTTAATACGAGAGTTTTGGATCATACCCAAATACTCGGTTAGTGGCCCCTCGAGACCAAACTATGACCATTCGTTTGGCAGATCGGTACTAGCAAAGGTAAACGATTGCGGCGAAATCTATATCGCGACATACGAATTACAACTGATATATCCAGTAATCGCAATATCATAGTTTACCGCACGATATTCTTCTATCTATATTAGGGATGTTATGGATATGAAATTTCGGATACGGATTGGTTACGGATGTAGGAATGATTATTTTACCGGATACGGATACGGATATGAAATTATTTCGGATTATATTAGATATTCCGCGAGAGCATATGTCTATCTTTTAAGGTTGACTCACTATAACTCAAAAGGAGCGAGCAGCAACGAAAAATGGACGAAAACTAGCAGGCAAATCGATGCGACGGAAAGGGTCAGGGGAGCAAAAATTTGACGCGGACGAAGTCGCGGGCAGAAGCTAGTAGCTAATAAAATGGTTTTATATATATGTCACCATTTGGTAGGAATTACAATCAGTCTGTGAGTAATTATTACAGCTATTTAAAATAAAAATGATTATAAATATATTATTGAGTGTTACCTAATCTACCTTAAATGAAAATGTAATTACAAATCCGATATTATCCGAAACATTTATTTCGGATTCGGTTACGGTTACGGATAATTTTTTATATCGGATATCCGATAGTTTCGGTTACGGTTACGGAGCTCCCTAACATCCCTGATCTATATATTATAAACATTTTAAATTAATTCCGTCAAAAATTTTTCAGTATGGTGACGGACGTAAAGAATAGCATCACCCAATTTCTTCCCGTGGGTGTCGTAAAAGGCGACTAAGGGACTTACTAGAGACTGGGCAGCAGCGTTCTCTATGCATTTTACCACTATACTGCAATCACCAACCCGCCTGCCAATCGTGGTGATTATGGCAGACCCCCGAAACTGGGTAGGCCTTTGTCCAGCAATGGCCGTATTTCAACCGAAAGACGTCCACTGCTGAACATTGGTCTCCCCAAGCATCGCCACTTCGACCAATATGTGCTTCCCGCATCTATTTCTAAAAATAAAATAATTAGCCTGTATTGTCCCACTGTAGGGACAAAGGCCTCTCTTTCCTTTTTCCACTCAATTCTATCCTGAGCCAATAAGGACCAATCCCTCATGTAGGCGTCGAGTTGGCCCCGCCATCTACCCACGAGTCTTCCGCGATGCCGTTTTCAGGGACACATGCTGCGGTAGTCTTGCATCCGAAATGCGGCAAACGTGTCCGCGGCCCAGTCCCATTTAAGCTTGACTGCTTTTCGGGTGACGTCTACGATTTCTCACAAAAGGTATCTACAAGGCAGATGTGAGTGGAAACACCGGGAGGGGACGCCCTTGGACGACATATAGTAACCTTATTGGTGATGTTCTTCAGAAAGGTCAGGTGCGTAGTACTCGCAACCGGCGAGTGTGTATGACTAATTGTATGAACCTAAACGAAGCAAAAGGAGTGTGTAGAGATCGTAGCAGGTGGCGTTCCGTGGTTTCTGCCTACCCCCATGGGAAAAAGGCGTTATTGTATGTATGTATGTTTTTGTCTTAGAGCGCAGTATCGTGTTTCTAATCTGATCGGTAAGATGAACTCCGAGGATACTACGCTCCATCGCTCGCTGGCAGACCTCGAGCCTGGTTCTTTGATGAACTGTTAAAGACCAGGTTTGAACGCCGTATGCAAGGATAGAGAGAATGCACATGTCCATTATTTTAAACTTGGATCATCATCATCATCATCATCATCATCATCATCATCATCATCATCTTCATCATCAGCCTATAACAGTCCACTGCTGGAGATAGGCCTCTTCAATTTCACGCCATTCTGCTCGATTCTCGGCAACTCTCATCCAGTTGCTACCAGCCACCCTGCGAAGATCGTCGCTCCACCTAGCCTGAGGGCGTCCCACCTTACGTTTGCCAATTCGTGGTCTCCACTCAAGAACACGTCTATCCCAACGGTTATCGGTTCTACGGCTTATATGGCCCTTCAGCTTGCTAATTCTGTGAGCTATGTCGACAACTTTAGTTAAATTTGGATCAATTGCATCAAATATTGGCCATAGGTGCAAAGGTTAATCGTCAAAATTCGCCTAATTCAATACCGATCCCAGACAAACGCATTTACGTATGAGTCAAGTCCACAACGCAACATCTGATTCCACCTGAGATGGCGGGCTGCCACGTTGCGTGCCAGCACTGACATTACTGACATACGTGGCCATCTTCACACCCACCTGTCACGTGAGATGGGGGCAGGGATTAGGTACGTTTTGATTTATAGAGAAAATTATTAGTGAACGCAGGAATATTAAGGCGACTAAAAGATTTACTAGAAAATGGGCAGCGTTCTCTATGCATTTTACCACCATACTGCTATCGCCAACCCACCTGCCAAGCGTGGCGATTATGGCAAACCCTTCCTTGATGGAGTCCTATGTCCAACAGTGGACGTCTTTCGGCTGAAATGATGATGATAGGAATATTTAGAAATCACTCGAAGACGGAAGCGCTACGGTGGACAGTGATATTCATTTTTTTTTTAAGTCTTTTCAATTTGATCTTGAGATTTGGTCAACGTCAGGTTGTATCACAGGTTGTATCTTGACTGGGCTAAGATTCGCTGCCTACTCAGGCGGTTCCACCTAGGGACTTACACATTCATTACCATTTTTAGAAGGTTTCAACTTTGTATGTGACAATTTTTACACGCTTTATATTAGCTTCACTTGTATGTTTGTTTGTAACCGACTACTTATAGCGCGATTTTGACCCACTTTAAACGACCAGATTTCATTCAAACTTTGCACACCTGTCAAAGACCGATGACAATACTATAATTTCATAAATGTGTGCCATTATCCTTGCCAGGGTTACCAGGACAGCAAAAAAACTGTCTTCGAAAACTACGCTGACATACGTCTCAAAATTCGAAAAACCCTAAAAATAGAAAATAAATAGTAGTTTTAAAAAAAAACTAAAAAACAAGCTTCCATAGAAAACCAAACTTAAAAGTAGAAAATAATGGAAAAAAGGCGTGGGGTGCCTGATATCAATAACAAATACCTTAAAAAGCGTGTTTTTTAGTTTTTTTTAAACTATTATTTTTTCTAATATTTTTTTGTTAGCACAGATTTTCAGTCCACCAACGGCCTGAAAGGGAGTAGAGTGCGTGATGCGATTCTTTAAAAAACTCGTTCGGGGTGCTTGGGAAATGGACATTTAAATTTCTGACGTCTAGGTGAGGTAGAATGGGGGCACAAGTTGTCCAGTTTTGGTTTTTTTCTACTTATACCTCAAAAACGGCGCATCGCCACTGCTCAAACGGTGAAGGAAAACATCGTGATGAAACTCACTGTTATTCAGCAAATATTTCAATACTTGTTCATTCCGGAAGCCCAAATAAGACATAACATGCGATACAAATTCTTTACGATGTCATAATTTTCAAGGCTATATTTACTACCCTGTATGGAACGGAACTATGGAAATGTACAAGTCAAGGCTGCCTAATACAGGTATACTTTAAGCTCATAAACTTTCCTCGCTTGAATGTATATAATAAAGTACATTTGTGATGGATCATTTGATAAGTTGAAAGTATGAATGAAATGTATTAGTAAAGTAATTTATAAGACGGCTGGCATGCTTACATTTGTTCGGGCTGCAATGATTCGGCACGATTCGGCAGAGCCGGCCGAAAAAACTGTTTTCGATTTTACCATCCGGTTTGTCATCAGTCTGCTATGGGAGAGAGAGAAAGAGAGTGATGGAGGTAGGGAGTGAGAGAGAGAGAGTGAGATCTATGCCTGATAATGTCGACCCTAGCGGCAGTTCGAACCCAGACAGGCGGTATACTTTGTGTAAATAATTTCATCACCACTGCCCTCAAAATGGTGAAGGAAAACATCGTGAGGCAACCGGCATGTCCTAGAACCGAAAATTCAAAGACATCTACTGGGTGCGCTTGGTGGATACAGCCCTTTCCTCTCTCCGAGAGGAGGCCTGTATCCTAGCAATGGGGACGGTATGAGCCAAAGAATCGATTGATCGACTGCGCGAAAGATAATATCGTCCCCGTAGTGCGAAAGTCACTAAGTCGAAAAATGGCCAAAATGAGTTTATATCAATATCACTAAAATTAACATTTTTTGCTCGAAATATCTGTCTAACCGTCATTTTTGTAGCTGTCCACACTTTTGTTTTACAAAATGTAAAAAGTAAGTAAGTCTACCAATTGTACCCTACAGAGTAATGGAAGAAATAACTAATTTAGTAAATTATTTTAGACTAGCTTTTGCCAGCGGCTTCGCCCGCGTGGAGTTCGGAAAATATCCCGCGGGAACATACTACCGGGATAAAAAGTAGCCTATGTCCTTTTTCAGGCTCTAAACTATCTGTGTACCAAATTTAATTTAAATCGGTTCAGTAGTTTTAGCAGGAAAGCGAGACATACAGACAGACAGACAGAGTTACTTTTGCATTTATAATATTAGTGTGGAAGTGTGGATGTGGATTTCTCGAAAATGTACATAACTCGAAATTAAAACGACTTAATTACTCTTTTTCTTATCAATACACACGTGCGCCTTTAGGTAGTCTAAAAATTACTAAAATGATTTAGCTTATTTTTAAAATCAGTAGTTTGTTAAAACACACAAAAGTGTAAATTAACTAACTCAACTTAGTTACTACTCACTCTTTATTTTTCACTAGCTTTTGCCAGTGGCTTCGCCCGCGTGGAGGTCGGAAATTATCCCGCGGGAATATACTACCGGGATAAAAAGTAGCCTATGTCCTTTCTCAGGCTCTAAACTATCTGTGTACCGAATTTCATTTAAATCGGTTCAGTAGTTTTAGCAGGAAAGCGAGACAGACAGACAGACAGACCGACAGACAGAGTTACTTTCGCATTTATATATATTATATATTATATTATATTATATATTATATATATATTATATTTTATATTAAATATATAATATATATTATATATATATAGTGTGGATGTGGATTGATTCGTACCATACTACAGACGCGAGAAATCATCAATCCATTTTATCCATTAACTAACTCACAAAAAAAAATAACAGAGATTTTATAGAGAAAAATTAACTAATTTAATGTTTTTAACTTTTCTCAATTATTAGAGTGTTTTCACACGTTTTAGCTCTTATAATTTACAAATTTTATTTTACTTCAACTGCTCTAAAGTTATAATGATTTTTATTTTAAAAAACTTTAACTCTCATATCTCAAAACGTGATTTTTCGACTTAATGACTTTTTGCTCTACGGGGACGATATGGCTAGAAAGGGCACCGAGATGACAACTAAAAGAGTAGTCTAGGAGAAAAAATACATTTTCCGCCGACTTAAAAGAAATTGGATAAGCGTAGGATAGTGATGAATAGGTACACCGTGATGATCACTTACCATCAGATCGTCCGGCTGATTGTGGCGTATGCGTATGCTCATATTTATGTTCTGCAAACTTAACAGACAGCTGTGCTGCTGGCCAGTTTGTTGCGCCACTTCTTCCCAGCTAAAGCACTAGAACGCCGTGAAGGACAGGCGTTTTGGGGACTGTATTATGTAATTTTGACTTTATACAAGATAAGTTTTTAACCAGTGCGCAAATTTTAACAAATTAAACTTAAACGAGTTATAATAACCATGCGATTTTTATTTTGATATATCTTAGTACAAAAAAAATTAAGTTATCGTTAACGAAAGATGTTTATTTTGAAACTGGTTTTTATGGTAACTTCTGCGCGGCGCCGGCACGGCAGCGAAGGTGGACGACCGAGAGTAGCTACAAGTACCTACCAGCTGGTCGATCGGTCAAAATTCTAAGAAGTTCGAAGTACCTACGCGCGGTTACTGACCTATTCCTATTGTAGATATCTTATTACGAAATATGTAGGGTGTCCACAGTTTACTGATTTAAAGTAGAATATTTTTTTTTTAAGTATTGAAAAAGAAGTGTGCTATTACTGATACTGAACCACCAAAAAAAATTTGCGCACCGGTTAAAAAAAAATCCTGTATAACTGCTGATTCTCAGCCTTATTTGAATAAAAGGAATAGTAGACCAAGTAATAAGAGTTTATATGATGGCACGTGGCGTGTTTGTTCAAGGGAAAACACGTGACGCAATGTTGCGTGCTTGCATATATTTGCTGGTAGAGTATCATTCACTATGTGACAAAGAATGAGAACCGTGGGCAGGTAATGTGCTTACGTCAATACTATTCATGCCAGATGAGCAGTAGCGCCCGACTGTCTACAAAATATTGAAGCTACGAAACTGACAAAGCTAGTACATATATATTATAGTATTCTTTTAAGTGACTGGTACACCTGTTTACACTATTATGAAATGTTTCGTAAATCCTTCCTTAGCAGATATGGAGTTATCAGATGGCAGAAGAAATCCGTGTTGATGAATTAATGTGATATTTTTTAGCCCTAGCAAATAATAACATGTGGGTCGTTCAACTTTTTTACCGAAAACGGTCTGTTCTTCGTCTTGTTATGGCATCTCGTTGGAATATTGATATTTACGGTTTTTTGATTTGGTTCAAATAAACGTATTTTCTATAACCAGCACATTCAATACGTCTTTTTCCCGTAGAATGCCGTGACACAAATGCCACTCTGTCACATTATTTTTATCTAAAACAAACATTTTTAAAAAAGATACTAGGCGGAAAGAAAATTTTAATTAGTCCTAATGAAAACAGAGACGCAATTTTTTTTTAAATCCCACACAGTAATCACAATTATGGATAGTTCAAAAACCAAAATAACAGAAAAACTTAGTTTCACTGTTGGTAAAAAACTTTTTAACAAAAAATTAAACCGCCGAAAAACTGAAAAGCATAAAATAATAAACCTTAAAATTATGAGTCGGCGCTTTGAGTTATCTTTGTTCATTGATTTTTCAGCGCCGACTCAAAATTTTAAGGTTTATTATTTTATGCTTTTCCGTTTTTCGGCGGTTTAATTTTTTCTTAAAAAGATTTTATTTTATAATTTTTTGTGGCTTTAATGTACTAATAATACTTGGCAAGGTATACCCTATCCAACAAAAAAAGAATTATCAAAATCGGACTACTCTGTATAAAGTTATGCGTGGTTATACTTTACAATCAGTGAGTGAACAATCAATCATCCCCTGTTTTCCGACCCTTAGGGTTCGATTTTGTTTTCCAAATTTATATGGGACCACCTTGGGAGTATACCCCTTCCAATAGAAAAATAATTGTTACAATCGGGCCACTATGTAAAAAGTTATGCGTGGTCATACATATAAAAAAAAAAAAAAAAATATACGCGTCGAATTGAGAACCTCCTCCGTTTTTTTTCGTCGGTTGAAAAAGAAGAACGACCCATGTACATTAAACTAAATTAAATCATAATCGAAATATTGAGAGACTTGTGGCTATGTTATAACATCGTATGGGTCGATCGATCAAGGTGATTTCGTAACCATCTTTACATACCAAGACCGCTCTCCGTGCCTCGGAAAGCACGTTAAGCCGTTTGGAAAGGCAGTCGATCGTAGACATTCGACAGTCGTTACGGGTCGTCAGAAGCCCGAAAGACACATCCAATCTTTCAAAGAGGTATCGTATTACCCAGAAACTGAAATGTGGAGGTCAGATAGGCATTCGCTCCAAGTAAAACTGGTATTTCGCTGCATTCAATTAGACTTGAAGCCGACCCCAACACAGTTGGGAATAGAGACAAGAGAAGAAATTACATTTCTTGGTGTTCGACGCCAAGCCAAGGGCTCACCATAGGATTTTAATAGCGCAGTGGAAACGTGATGGTGAGGCCCTGGAGACAAAAGTGGCGAAGGGAACTATCCGCCGTGCGCGGAGCTGATCAAAAATATATTGAAATACTCACCTCATGGTTGAGGAACACCTGCTCTGGAGCCTACCTGGATTTATGTATGTAAGTGAGTATATATGTATTGTGTAGTGACGCTGCCAGTAATCCAGGACAGACAACAAGGTCGCTCCAAGAGGCCAGAAATTGGTTCCAGCACGCGGTCAATGGTCACTTCAAAGTATTTCCAACAAACAAAACCCGTATTATCTCGTCAAAACGGGTTGATTACACACAAAACAATTGGGTCATGACTGATTATCCACCAAAACGACCGATTCTCAAGGATTAATTTACAAACGCGTCGCGGAAGCAAAATCTATCCGACGCTTTCCAAGACCCAACCAAAATTCAAACTAAAACCCGTTCTATTTCGTCCATTGGGGTTATTTACAATCAAACAATAGGATCACGACTAATTGTCCAACAAAACGATCGCTTTAAAGGGATTAATTTACAACTGGTCGCGAACTCCAAGCGGCGACGAAACTCCCATCTTCCAAGATCAAAGACCAAGTGTCAAGTGTCAAAGTCAAACTTGACAAGTGACAGTTCTCACTCTGTTCACGTCTAGAAACCTAGGCGCATAGAGTAAACAATTCGAACGGGACGGAACACTTGGTAAGCACAGTAATAAATAATAAAAATATTTATTGATACAAAAAACCTTTGACATTGCTTAAGACTATGGTAAAACTTGTTAAACGAAAGGTCACACGGATATTGTAAACCCTGACTCCTAAACTAGATGATCCTGTGACTGGAGGAGTCAGTGTTCTGCTGTCACTGTGATAACAAAAAAAAACCTTTTATTTGGTGTTCTAACTTTACAAAAAATAGCCATTTATATTGAAGGTTACGAAATATGTAGGTATATTAAAATTAATAATTAAGAAATTTTTAAGGAGTTTCTAGTTGTTTAAGTATGTATGTTAGAGTGAGGGGGTGTACGTTATTGGAGTATGCATGTGAGGGCGAGTATGGGGTGCGTGTGTGTTAGGTTTGTGTGAGGACGTGTTGAAGTACTTGAGATTGTGTTGTATATGTGGTGGTGGTATGTTCTCAAAGTGACAAAGAATACTGAACAGTGGAAAATATGGCGTTATTTTACTCCGCATCCTCCATCGTATGTTGATATTTTCATAGTTTCCAGCTCCGACATCGATTGTGCACGTAGTAAACTATTTTAGTCCGTTACTCATAGTCCACAAATATTCATCAGTACTGGTCCCAATGTCAATACTACAAGGGCCAACGCACTTGACGATTAATTTAATAATAATATCTTGGGACAACCAACACACCGTTATCTGATCCCAAACTAGGCAGAGCCTGTACTATGGCAACCAGACAACTGATACATTTATGGGTATCGAATGGAATCCAATTGCTTCCCGTGGTGTCGCCAGAAGTGATTAAGGAAGGGACTTACTAGAGAATGGGCAGCAGCGTTCTCTATACATTTTACCACCATACTGCGATCGCCAACCCGCCTGCCAAGCGTGGCGATTATGGCAACCCCCCCCCCCCCTCCAAATTGGGGGAGACCTATGTCCAGCAGTGGACGTCTTTCGGCGGAAATGATGACGATGATTATGATGACTATAGGTACACCTCTTCCTTACCCTACAGGGAATGCTGTCGTGATGTTATTTTACTCCAATGTCAATGTTGCAAGGGTTACTAAACGATTGATTAGTATCGTGAGGGTAAAGATATTATTTTGAAGGTTGAATTGTCCTTTACGTAGTTTTTAAGGGTCAGAATTCACATAAGCTTAAAAATTCTTGTGATTTATGAGTTCAAATACTTCATTTGGGGGTCGTTAGTGACTTTTAGTAAGCTTTTCATATAATTATACAATTAGTAGTTTTTATCGATTGACCCTTTTGTAGGGTTGCGGAGGCGAATAAAAATTTGCTGTCGCTTTATGTAAAGTTGTGGTGTTCAGCTACATCCGGTTAAGACCAGGAGCAGACCCCACCATAGTTAGGAAACGCAGCCAGATATTCAAAATTAATACCCATTAAGCAGTGGTAGCCCAGAGGTCCCAAGCCATTATACTAACCCAACATTTCAAATAAACATCAGTTTATGTCCTCTGGAGACCGAGAACCGTGGAGTTTCTCGCCGGCTCTTCTCCATAGGAGTCAACAATTTGGAACCGCGCACCTAGCTTCTGACGTTTCTGCGCCCATATAGGTTTATGTGAAATAAAATATTTTGATAAGGACCGCTCTCTAGATCAAAGCGTGGCGATTATTGCAAACCCTCCCAAATTGAGGGAGGCTTATATCTAGGAATGAACGTCTTCGGGCTGAAATACTGATGATGGTGATGAGAGGGCGCCATATTAATTTTATGTAACTAGCCTATAGGCAGCAAACGATCAAGACGCTTCCAACGATAACTCTTTTATCAAATTATGATAAGCAGTTAAGAAGATAATGAGGTAACAGATAAACTTACATACCTTTTTTTTGTGGGTGGAAATCATCAAATGACCGCTCTGGGTGGAGCGGAAAGGCGTGTCAGACTTTTATTGAGTAAAACCCACCCGTGTTCCTTCAGTTGCTCATATGCCAGGGCCACGATAACTCTTTCGAACAATCCGCGACCCTGGCAGGGAACATAACATGCCTACCGTTCAATATCATAACCCCTTCTCTTCCCTCGCCATAGTCGGGTAAAAATCATGTGACTACACAAGATAATTCAACCTTTACAGCAACAATAACAGTGATAACCAAAAAAAACAACGAATTTATTATTATTACTCACGCATGGGTCATAATAATGTTCTACAATAATTAACCTAAATTGAACTAAATAACAATTAATGGGACAATAATTCTTGGTACCGACATATATGATACTAGCTTCTGCCCGCGACTTCACCCGCCTCAAATTTTTTTTGCTCCCGACCCAAACAGTCGCATCGAATTTCCTCCCCGTACGAGGTCTTATATTCATGAGTTTTTTCTTTTTGTTCAGCTCTTAAAGGTCCTAGCGTGATGTATGAATAGCCTATAGCCTTCTTCGATAAATGGGCTACCCAGGCCTAAAAGATTTTTTCAATTCGAACCAGTAGTACCTGAGATTAGCGCATTCAACCAACCAAACAAATAAATAAACAAACTCTTCAGCTTTATAATTATGAACTTATTATAGAAAGTATAGATAAAGGCTACTATTAGTCGACGTAATACCGCGGCGAAATTTTATCGCAACTGGATATAAAGCGTTCCTTGCGTAGCCTGTGAATGATAGGCTGAGGAATGACTACCAGGTTCGCGGATTTGTTCAAGAGTTACCGTGACCCTGGCACAGGCAACTGATGGAATACGGGTGGGTTTTAGTCAGTAAAAGTCCCCTTGCGCTCCACCCCGAGCGGGACGCGTCATTTGACCCACAAAAAAAGGGCTGTGGAATGAATAAGACAACGGTGCGGTTTAAAAGAAGATGTAGTGAGAAAAATTGAAACGAGTATCATCCTCTCAACATGACCATACCATCTAAGTAAGATGGTATGGTCATGTTGAGAGGATGAATGAAGGACGTCTCACAAAACGTATTTATAAGGCAGATGTGAGTGGAAACCCTAGGAGGACATATAGTGAGCTTACTGGTGATGTTCTTCCGAAAGGTTAGGTGCATAGTACTCGCAACCAGCGTACGTGTATGACCAGCTGTATGAACGTAAACGAGGCAGAAGCAGTATGTAAGGATCGTAGCAGGTGGCGTTCTGCAGTTTCTGCTTACCCCAATGGGAAAAAGCCGTGAGTTTATACCGGATGACATTTTTTACCGTCTCGACCTTCATACGGTGTGTTGTGTAACTAGAATAGAAGGCAGGAAGGCCTTCAGACTCATCGCAGGTGACTAAAGGAACGCGGGACGCGGGCTGACAGGGATGCGTGTGCGGCTTGTGCGCCTGCGAAAGATCAATTTGGCCGCCTATGGGCTGGCTTCAAAGGGTAGGTTCGCTCTACAAAATCATTGATACATGCCGCGCAATGAGTAGGGTGCGTATGATTTGAGTTTCGATATATTTTAATTGATTTTTTATTTTATTTTTCCAAATTTCTGTTTTTGTTGTTCTAGTATGAAAATATTACTTTAAACGTGTAGTATTTATTGCTAGATCAATTTCATTACATTTTATCCAAAAATAAAAATAATAAAATGTTCTATGCCAAAGGCTTCTACTCCGTTCACCTATTACACCCATTTTTTTTTCAAGACGTTAAAAAAAGTCACCCGGTATATGTATGTAATTATGGATTTTCAACTTCTTCTTCTTCTTAGCGTGTCGATAGCAATCTAAATAGAGTTAGCCCAGAATTTGGCTACGAGCTTAGCACTTTCAGTGGCGTCCATCAACTCCTGTAGCGTGCTAACAACAGGACACGCTGGAAAAGATATCAAGTACCGCATCTTTGTGTAACAGCACCACATGTACACTCCGGATTTGTTCGAAAGAGTTACCGTGGCCCTGGCACAGGCAACTGAAGGAACACGGGTGTGTTTTAGTCAGTAAAAGTCTGACACTGATTTGATGATTTTCCAGTCATTTGATGATTTCCTACCAAAAAAATAAAAGGTTGGCTATCGCAGTATGGTGGTATAACGCATAGAGAACGCTGCTGCCCATTCTCTAGTAACTCTCTTAGTCGCTTCACGACACCCACGGGAACAAAAGCCATGGTGCTATTCTTTAGATCCGGTACCATCTATACAAATAAAATTGGAGTGTCTGTTTGTAATATTAAGATAACCACTTTTTACTAACTGTATATGGATGTATACACGGTACATATACCAAAACAACATTTTTCACAATTTTTGTCGGTCTGTCTGTCTGTCTGTTTGTTCCGGCTAATCTCTGAAATGGCTGGACCGATTTTGACGGGACTTTCAGCGGCAGATAGCTGATGTAACAAGGAGTAACTTAGGCTAAAAACCGGCCAAGTTCGAGTCGAACTCGCGCACCGAGGGTTCCGCATAAACCTGTAGGTATCCTCGGTTTATGCATAAGGTTTATGTTTATGAAATGAAATGTTTTTTTTTAATTTTTATATTTAATTTGATTGAATGAAAGATAAATTGCGGCTTACGATTTATGACGTATTAAAAAAAAAACTACTTACTGGATCTCGTTCAAACCAATTTTCGGTGGAAGTTTACATGGTTATGTACATCATATTTTTTTTTAGTTTTATCATTCTCTTATTTTAGAAGTTACGGGGGGGGGGGGGACACACATTTTACCACTTTGGAAGTGTCTCTCGCGCAAACTATTCACTTTAGAGAAAAATGATATTAGAAACCTCAATACCATTTTTGAAGACCTATTCATAGATACACCACACGTATGGGTTTGATGTAAAAATGTTTTTTGAGTTTCAGTTTATGGGGAACCCCAAAATTTATTGTTTTTTTTTTCTATTTTAGTGTGAAAATCTTAATGCGGTTCACACAATACATCTACTCACCAAGTTTCAACAACATAGCTCTTATAGTTTCGGAGAAAAGTGGCTGTGACATACGGACGGACAGACAGACAGACAGACAGACATGACGAATCTATAAGGGTTCCGTTTTTTGCCATTTTGCAACGGAACCCTAAAAATACCTGCGTTAATTCCGACAACCACGCGGGCGAACTCGCGGGCAAAAGCTAGTTTGAAATAAATTATGACATCATATGAAAATAATACTCCTACAGATCATTCATAGGCCTGTACTAAAAGACCTTGAGAGTACTGATGAGGTCGTTACTCCGAAACGCTTGGCAGACTATTTGGCGGCTCGTAGTAGATTTTATCAGATACTGATGCGGCTCCTGTCAAGTCCTTTCCTTACGTTTTACCTGACGTTATCTTTTGATGATCAGACACTCCATCTGGCTAATGAGGAGACTTTACTTGGAATTACTGTGCTAGTGTTGTTTTTTTATCGACTTCATGAAGGATGAGGTTCTGAGATCGTGTTTTTTTTTTTTTAATGTTTGTTCTAAGACAGTTATGGAACGATTCCAAAAATTGGATAGGGTCTGCAAGCCTCAGTGCTTAGCTTGAGTAGATTTTGCGTTAAATTCCTGACTGTTGTTTACATAGCAAGTAACGCGGTACACGAGTTTGTGTAGGGTAGGGACCATAACTAAAAGGTGAAAAATAAAAATAAAACTTTACCGAACAAAAAAACCTGTTTCCAAAAGTTTTAAAATATTTATAGATACAAAGACACCGACTTCAAAGTCGTCCCGACAATGAGTTTTAATAAAACTTAATAATAGAATATACATGACGTACGACGAATCATCCTCACAAAATAATGTTCACATAACACAGACAAAACCGAACACATAACTCAAGTACCTACAATGACTACAAAAAAAACTGACGGAAAACCGTCAATGAACACTCATAAGTACCCATAAAACATGACCTTGTAAAACTGGTCACACCACCACATATGGGCACACTACCATCTGTCCGTGCCACCATTACGATAATTGTCATCACATGTCTCTGTAACTCCTGCCAGGGTCGCGAGATTTGTTCGAAAGAGTTACCGTGGCCCTGGCATATAGGCAACTGAAGGAACACGGGTGGGTTTTAGTCAGTAAAATTCTGACATGCCCTCCTGCTCCGCCCAGAGCGGGAGACGTTATTTGATGATTTCCCAGCCACAAAAAAAAATGTTTGTAATTAGTTACAGACATATTTTTTTTAAAAGATTATCATGAAGATAACAAGGAAAAATGCTTAAAAAAGATACAAATTTACATGCGCTGACGCCACGCTGTCTGTTCGACGCACGCACACTACAGTAGCCAATCAGAAACACGCACACTTGTATAGTAGCCAATCGGAATTCAGAATGAGTCGTAGACGCACACAATAGCATGTGTAGCAATATGACAGAAGTACTGATGGTTTTGTTGTTGTATAAAGTAGTTACTTAGAACAGCTTCGTAGAGACAAAAAAAAAGTGGATGTAGTTTATCATAGCACAGTATAGTTAGCAAAGTAAAAACATTTATTTCAAACTAGCTTCTGCCCGCGACTTCGTCTGCGTCTAATTGCTTGCTCCCCCGACCCTATAATTTTCCCACTGCTGGGACCCAGACAAGTAGCTGCGACCAAATTGGACGTAGCGCTCGCTCGGCTCGCGCAGGGTTGGTCGCGATTCTAGCCCAACCATACCCATTCTGCCAGGGTCGCGTGATTGTTCGAAAGAGATACCGTGGCCCTGGCCCATGGGCAACGACGAAGGAACGCGGGTGGTTATTAGTCAGTAAAGTCTGACACGCCCTCCCGCTCCGCCCAGAGCGGGAGAAGTCATTTGATGATTTCCCATCCAAAAACAAAAAAACCATACCCATTTGGTCGGGGTGCCTTATCCTGATATGTAACTCCGAACAACTGCAAGGAAGGAGCACTGGGAGGGCAATGCGTCCTTTGGTTTTTGTTTAGCGGTGGTCAAATGGTAACGGCCGCCACTTATATTCTAGACTAGATCGTAGGTTTGAACCCACTGCTCTCAAAACGGTGAAGAGAAAACATCGTGAGGAAACCTACATGTCCTATAACAAAAAAATTGAAGACATGTGACATCTACCAACCCGCACTGGGCCCGCGTGGTGGATTATGGCCCACTTCCTCTCACAGAGGCCTGTGTCGCAGCAGTGGGAGCCAGTACAGGCTGATTATCTATATCTATACTATCTATACTATATACTATATGTATATTGTATATACTAATATTAATATTATAAAGCTGAAGAGTTTGTTTGATTGAACGCGCTAATCTCAGGAACTACTAGTTCGAATTGAAAAAATATTTTTGTGTTGGGTAGCCTATTTATCGAGAAAGGCTATAGGCTATATAACATCACGCTACAACCAAGAGGAGCGGATCAGTATTGAAAAATGTTGCAAAAACGGGGAAAATCGCACGGGTAGGCGATTTGATGCGACGGAAAGGGTCGGGGGAACAAGAAATTTAACATATTAGCTGTCATATTAATCATTTGTTCGAACTATGACTTCTCCTACACTTCTATTGTCTGCTCCACACACCTCTTCACGTGCGCGTGACATCTCACGAACATCACAGACAAACACGCGACTCCAACTCTAAAATACTAAGCGAATCGCTCATTGGCTTACAAACACAACAACGGAGCTTGCCAAACTAATTATATGTAGCAACGGTTCTGAGAAACACAAGTAATTAAAAATTATACAGAATAATATATTCAATCCTTTGTGTTTGTTGTTTCAGGAAAATTCTTGTGATTTTTTTCTATAGTAACTTGTAACATCACGGCTGTAATTCTCAAAGGGTTATGCAGAGGTATACCTTTTAGCAATACCCTCATTTGCCAAAGTCTCATATAATAGACGGCGAGCCTATTACCATCAACCGGGCATATATCTAGGCTCCGGGCTGTTATTAAGAAATTTCTGATGGAAAAACCAAATAACACTGGCCGACCTGGGAACCGCATCCAGGTCGTCATGCTCAGCAGTAGCGTTTGAGACCACGAGACCAACGGGGCAGTTGGACTGCTATATATGTATAGACAGTAGAGCAGTTGTGGCCCAGTGGTAACCGCCGCGACTTACGAGTAATAGGTCGTGAGTTCAAACCCAAGCAGGCGCATTACTTTGTGTAAACTATTTCATCGCCACTGCTCTCAAAACAGCGAAGGAAAACATCGTGAGGAAACCGGCATGTCTTAGAACCAAAAATTCGAAGACATGTGACATCTACCAACCCGCACTGGGCCCGCGTGGTGGATTATGGCCCACTCCCTCTCACCGAGAGGAGGCCTGTGTCCCAGCAGTGGGAACATTATTGGCTGATGATGATATGTATAGACGTTGGTATTGGAGACGTGACAGTTTTCAGTGGCCCTAGTGTGAGTTTCTCTATGATGACTGATAACAAATGAGATTGATCACAGACAAAACTCAGTAGTGTACCCCCGTAACCGTGCCCAGCAGTACATTCGTGCCAGGGTCGCGAGATTTGTTCGAGATACCGTGACCCTGGCACATGGGCAACTGAAGGAACACGGGAGGGGTTTTAGGCAGTAAAAGTCTGACACGCCCTTCCGGATCCTTCAGGATTTTACATGAAGCGACTGCCTCCTGGATGCGGAAGGCGGAGGATAGGGTATTGTGGCGCAGCATGGGAGAGGTCTATGTCCAGCAGTGGACTGCGATAGGCTGATTTGATTGATTGATTGACTGCCTACCAGACCTCCACGACCCAGTTACTGGGTAATACCCCTTGGTAAGGCTGTCAAAAATCCACATCTGACAGCTTGTACCAACGGCTTACCCGGATTACCTGGCTTTCCGAGCCACAGAGGGGTCTTGGTATACAATGATGGTCACCCATCCACGGTACAACCCCGTCAAGCGAGGCTTAACCTCATCGATTGACCAGTGCGGCCGGTATTACTTTGTCACAAGAACCTCTACTAAATATAGTAAACCCAGCTTATTACTTACGATCAGACCATTCAATTTAACATCGCCCCTCCCCCCTTCCAACATATCATGCGAGTACAAACTAATTAATGATGAGAATAGATGAGTTTCTCGGAAGATATCAAGTATTATGTTATAATAAGTGGCTTGTCGGATGGATGAAACATTATAGAGAAGGGGTAAGCAGAAAATGTAGTATTAAAGTGTAGGTACAGTGAAGTGCTAAAATGGACTAAGACAGGCCTACAGATAGTTTTGTGTTTGTAAAAGCGTCCGCGACTGATAAATGAGTTTATTTCTGTAAGTAGGCTTGTATAAACACTTAAATTTTACACGTTAACCCGTTGAATGCCGTAATTACAGACACAATTAAAAACCATTGTGTCTATACCAAATGTGGTATCTCAGGGACTTAGAGGTTAATCATATTTTTAAAACTAGATGAGATGGGCGTTTCCTATACAGTAGAGCCTCGATAACCACAGAGGCTCAGAGAACTCAGAGGTCACACTGTCTTTTAACCCTTTATAGGACGGCTCATACAAAGTGGCCAGTAAACTGACGTGGATGATTTCCAGTTTACTGGCCACTTTGTATGAGCCGTCCTATAAAGGGTTAACCTTTTATAGGACAAAACTGAACAGTGAAGAAGTGACGGTCCACTTCAAGGTCCTAGGTACCTTGAAATGAGTGTCCGGTTTACTGGCTACTTTGTATGAGCCGTCCTATAAAGGGTTAAAGTCATAACACATGCCAACAAAATTTTTACCCAAAAACCAGACTATACTTTTCCGAAGGATTTTGACGCGCTGAATTCAAATCTGGCCTCAAAATTGCTCTATCACGTCAGGGTTTCGAGATATCCTAATCTAAAAGTGCAAAAAAAGCGTTTTTTTTTTGGTTTTTGAGGTTACGTTACAGAAGGAAATAAATGATTATCAAAAAATGTTGTATGGCAATTGAAAGTTGAACCCCTTTCCCCTTTTAAACATATTTGGATTTTTTCAAATATCTTTTTATTTTCACCAAAATATCGCTATTTGAAATTTTACACTTTAGCGTATTAACCCAACTACAAAAAAAAAAAAAATCTGCCCAAGACCAGACCATGTTGATCTTGTGTTTTTGGTCGCTGATTCCGAATTCGAGGTCCAATTCACCCTATTAGTGATTAAACTTGTTGTTTCCAGGGTCAGGTGGGTTAGCCTGCTTATGGTTTGGTAGGGGTAGTTTTTAGTGGTTGTTTTTTAGCTTACGAAAAATTCTGATCTTATAGGGTGAATTGGACCTCGGAATCGGAATCAGCGATCCCATAAATACAAGATCAACATGGTCTGGTCTCGGGTAGAATTTCTAGGATATTTTTTTTTATGGTTGTTTTAATACGCTAAAGTGTAAAATTTCAAATAGCGATATTTTGGTGAAAAAAAAGATATTTGATAAAATCTAAATAGGTTTAAAAGGGACAGGATGGTACTTTTAATTAACATACAACGTTTTTTGATAATCATTTTTTTCCTTCTGTCATGTAACCTCAAAAACTGCAAAAAAACGCGTTGTTTGCCCTTTTAGGTTAGGATATCTCGAAAACCAGACGTACAGGAGCAATTCTGAGCACGGATTCGGATTCAGCGCATCAAAATCCTTCGGGTATGTTAGGTCTGGGAGCTTACTCTCGAATATAATTCCGATAGATCGACATTGGAATTGTCAGTCAAATGATTGTAAAAGGGAGTGATTGGGTTTGACCAATGTCGATCTATTGGAATTATATTCGAGAGTAAGCACCCTGGTCTCTGGGTATGGACTTTTGTTAAATTTTGTCGGCCTGTGTAATCATTGTCAGATGTCTTTTGAAAAAAGAACCACACAAATTGATTGAACCTGTTCAGTCAGTGCACGCATTTTTTTTTTTGTGTTTGGGAAATCATCAAATGACGTCTCCCGCGACGTGTCAGACTTTTACTGACTAAAACCCACCCGTGTTCCTTTAGTTGCCCATGTGCCAGGGTCACGGTATCTCTTTCGAACAAATCTCGCGACCCTGGTAGGCATCGGTCCTAGCACACCCCTTCAGAATTGCTAACTAACATTTCTTTGAGGCGGCTCAACTCAGAACATCAACGATTCGACGAACAATACCAAAGAAAGGACATTCGGGTAGGACATTCCTGCCAAAAAAGATACAACTATTGAAATAGGTAAAGGGAAAAAAATTATAAAAAAACCTGGAGTTATGAAGACCTGTAATATCCAACCTCGAAGTGATCAGTGAGCATTTTGAGGTATTCCAGTCAGAGCACCTATTTCAACGGCACATACGCACACCGGTTGACCTCTCTGAAGTTGGCATGGCAAAAATAGCAGACAATTAAACGAAATACGGGATAATTAGCCGTAAATTAACCGCAAATTAAACGTGAAAACCAAAAATTTACCGCACATACGGAAACCCAAAAATCAGTTTGCATGCTAGCTTCAAATGAAGTTAGCATGCAAAAATCGTAAAATCGGTTAGAAACATACTAGGGAACTCTACTTGAGCTCATAATTTGCCGCTTATTAGCCGCTGGCGATATAGCCCGAGACCGAAGGGATTTTTTTATTTTTTCGAAAAAACCCATACTTTTCATATCGGCGGCTCGCCGATCTTTGTAAAAACGAACCCGATCGCTCCAGCAAACTGTAATTGGGCCTGAAAGATGCTGTGATGGTTGCCCTAATTAACCGTGAAAACCAAAAATTTACCGCAAATACGGAAACCCAAAAATCAGTTTGCATGCTAGCTTCAAATGAAGTTAGCATGCAAAAATCGTAAAATCGGTTAGAAACATCCTAGGGAACTCTACTTGAGCTCATAATTTGCCGCTTATTAGCCGCTGGCGATATAGCCTGAGACCTAAGGGATTTTTTTTTTGAAATATCGCATACTTTTCATGTCGGCGGCTCGCCGATCTTTGTAAAATCGAACCCGATCGTTCCGGCAAATTATAATTGGGCCTGAAAGATGCTGTGATGGTTGCCTTAATTAACCGTGAAAGCCACGTAGAGTTCCCTAGGATGTTTCTAAGCGATTTTACGATTTTTGCATGCTAACTTCATTTGAAGCTAGCATGCAAACTGATTTTTGGGTTTCCGTATTTGCGGTAAATTCTTGGCTTTCACGGTTAATTAGGGCAACCATCACAGCATCTTTCAGGCCCAATTACAGTTTGCCGGAGCGATCGGGTTCGTTTTTACAAAGACTGGCGAGTAGACATGCGCAAAACAGTGCCTTTTAAATTAATGTCATATGGCATGACATTTCGTCCCGAGTAATGTTTCATTACACCATGACTCCAAACATGACGCGAGATGACGCACCACGCGCGATGGTTTTTGTAATGAAATGCCGCGTTGTAAAAGATATACATCATTACATGAGATATCGCATTACCTATATTATGATGTGATGTGACATGGGTCAAACGCAATGCGCCCTCGCTTCGCCGGAACATACATTTGATTGTGTTTCATATTCATATAGTCGATTTTCTTTCATATTTAGCCCCCAATATAAGGAATTATTGAATTAAAACGATAGACATGAATTGCAATAGTGATTATAGACCATGACTCGAACTGTCATAGTGTCATACAGTTCGAGTCATGATTTGAAACATCACGTAGGCAGTCCGCGGTTTCAATAAAACGTAAACCTTATTTCAATAACAATACGGTTCTAGATAATAGTTCACTTATCTCGCAGCCAACCGACTGGAGCATGTTCCTTCTCGCTTGCACACACAGCGAAGATTACAGAGATATTACGAACACCGAACAGCGCGCCGCAGCCCGCGCGTCATGTTTTAGTGTCATGTGCCATGGTTGATTGAGTCGAGTCATGTGTAATGCTACAGTACGCGGCCGAGATATATGACGCGCAATGCATCACTCGCATTACTTACACAAGTCTACTGGCGAGCCGCCGATATGAAAAGAAAGCATTATTTCGAAAAAAAAAAATCCTTTAGGTCTCGGGCTATATCGCCAGCGGCTAATCAGCGGCAAATTATGAGCACAAGTAGAGTTCCCTAGGATGTTTCTAACCGATTTTACGATTTTTGCATGCTAACTTCATTTGAAGCTAGCATGCAAACTGATTTTTGGGTTTCCGTATTTGCGGTAAATTTTTGGTTTTCACGGTTAATTAAGGCAACCATCACAGCATCTTTCAGGTCCACTTACAGTTTGCCGGAGCGATCGGGTTCGATTTTACAAAGATCGGCGAGCCGCCGATATAAAAAGTATGCGTTATTTCGGAAAAAAAAAATCCCTTAGGTCTCGGGCTATATCGCCAGCGGCTAATAAGCGGCAAATTATGACCTCAAGTAGAGTTCCCTAGGATGTTTCCAACCGATTTTACGATTTATGCATGCTAACTTCATTTGAAGCTAGCATGCAAACTGATTTTTGGGTTTCCGTATTTGCGGTAAATTTTTGGTTTTCACGGTTAATTAGGGCAACCATCACAGCATCTTTCAGGCACAATTACAGTTTGCCGGAGTGATCGGGTTCGATTTTACAAAGATCGGCGAGCCGCCGATATGAAAAGTATGGGTTATTTCGAAAAAAAAAAAAATCCCTTCGGTCTCGGGCTATATCGCCAGCGGCTAATAAGCGGCAAATTATGAGCTCAAGTAGAGTTCCCTAGGATGTTTCTAACCGATTTTACGATTTTTGCATGCTAACTTCATTTGAAGCTAGCATGCAAACTGATTTTTGGGTTTCCGTATGTGCGGTAAATTTTTGGTTTTCACGTTTAATTTGCGGTTAATTTACGGCTAATTATCCCGTATTTCGTTTGTTTGTCTGCTATTTTTGCCATGCCAACTTCAGAGAGGTCACCGGTTGCGAGTACTACGCACCTGAACTATCTTAAGAACATCACCAATAAGGTCAGTTTATTTCCTCCATAGCTCCGCGAGGTGCCGGACGTAAAGAATAGCATCACCCCATTTCTTCCCATGGGTGTCGTAAAAGGCGATTAATAGACTTACTATGGATGGACGTCTAATAATGATGAGGTCGTACTTTTTTTTGTGGGTGGAAATCATCAATTGACCGCTCTGGGCGGAGTGGGAGGGCGTGTCTGACTTTTATTAACTAAAACCCACCCACCCGTTCTTTCAGTTGCCTATATGCCAAGGCCACGGTAACTCTTTCGAACAAATATCGCGATCCTGACAGGGATGATGTCGTCCTAGGGCGTCAAACATTATGTAAAAATTATTCAGTTACTTACTACGTAATCTTACAAATCTCACGTCACACTCGATAACATAGTTGTGAGTCCGTATTGTGCGCTTAATCTAGGAAATATATGTGTCAATGTCAACCAACAGTGGGCGATAAAAAGTGTTGATAAATGTTAGGATATTATTAGTATAGCAACAATGATTTGCCGATTCGAGTTTTATATTGAAATTCATAGTATTTGTGAGTGCTTCTGATAAACCCAGTTAGTGGCGTGCACTGGCATGCCTTACTGTATCATCATCAGCATTTCAGCCGAAAAACGTCCACAGGTGGACATAGGTTTGCCATAATCACCACGCTTGGCAGGCGGGTCGCCAGATCTCAGTATAGTAGTAAAACGCATAGATAACGCTGCTGCCCATTCTCTAGTAAGTCCCTTTGTCGTCTCTTACGACACACACGGGAAGAAATGAGATGGTGCTATTATTTACATCCGGCACCACACGGATACAAAACACATAGGTTAACAGAACTATCCCCGAAATTCAAGCGTTATCGATCCAAAGTAACCGGTAAAGCTTCGGTGTTCCGCAATGATAAAGAATGGTAAACAAGTTGGAATATACATAGTTCATGTATGTGACAAACAAGTTAGATTGTATAAAACTTAACTAGCTTCTGCCCGCGACTTCGTCCGCGTCAAATTTTTGCTCCCGTGACTCTTCCCGTCGCATCAAATTGCCTGCCAGTTTTCGTCCATTTTTCGTTGCTGCTCCGCTCCTTTTGATAGTCGCGTGATTTTATATAGCCTATAGCCTTCCTCAATAAATAGGCTACCCAACACAAAAATAATTTTTCAATTCCGACCAGTAGTCCCTGAGATTATCGCATTCAACCAACCAACAAACTCTTCAGCTTTATAATATTAGTAATATCTGGTTGACCGAGCTTTGCTCGGTATTTTTTGGTAAATTGTGTTTAAAATAATAAGTTTATGTTCAAGTTGATTATCGATATAGTTGGTCATTGAAAACACGAATAAAACGACATTTTATAAAAATGAATCCTATCTAGATCGATCTATCGCCCCCGAAACCCCTTGTATACTAAATTTCATGAAAATCGTTGGAGCCGTTTCCGAGATTCAGATTATATATATATATCTATATACAAGAATTGCTCGTTTAAAGGTATAAGATAAGATAGATATTGTCAGCGGTATCTTCACCGTCACAAGCGAATTACGAATCAAACTACATACATACATCGGCAGCCTACAACGTTCCGACTGCTGGGAAACAGGCCTCCTCTCGGTGAGAGGGAGCAGGCTATCATCCCCCACGTGGTCCCTGTGCGGGTTGGTAGATGTCACATGTCTTAGAATATTTGTTTCTAAGACATGCCGGTTTCCTCACGATGTTTTCTTTCACCGTTTTGAGAGCAGTGGTGATGAAATAATTTACACAAAGTAAAGTGCCTGCTTGGGTTCGAACTCACTACCTACTCGTAAGTCGCGGTCGTTATCACTGCTTCGAATCAGACTGATGCCACGCAAATCCTGCATCGCGCTAACAGTTTTCGGCGCAACTTCAAAGGTTGAGTGAACTGAACATCCTGTTCCGCATACCTCCAAAATATAATCGGTCCTATGTACAGGGACCGGTTCCATGAGGATGTCCACCCCGATTTAAAAAAACCGGCCAAGTGCGAGTCGGACTCGCGCACCGAGGGTTCCGAACAAACCTGTAGGTATTCTCGATTTATGCATAAGGTTTATGTTTATGAAAATAAATGTTTTTTTTTTTTAATTTTTATATTTCAGTTGATTGAATGAAAGGTAAATTGCGGTTTACGATTTATGACGTTTTAAAAAAAAACTACTTACTCGATCTCGTTCAAACCAATTTTCGGAAGTAGTTTACATAGTAATGTAAACTACTTATCATTCTCTTAATTTAGATGTTACAGGGGGGGGGGGGGGGACACACATTTTACCACTTTGGAAGTGTCTCTCGCGCAAACTATTCAGTTTAGAAAAAAATGATAGTAGAAACCTCAATGCCATTTTTGAAGACCTATTCATAGATACCCCACACGTATGGGTTTGATGAAAAAAACATTTTTGAGTTTCAGTTCTATGTATGGGGAACCCCAAAATTTATTGTTTTTTTTTCTATTTTCGTGTAAAAATCTTAATACGGTTCACAGAATACATCTACTTACCAAGTTTCAACAGCATAGCTCTTATAGTTTCGGAAAAAAGTGGCTGTGACATACGGACGGACGGACGGACGGACGGACGGACGGACGGACGGACGGACGGACGGACGGACGGACGGACGGACGGACGGACGGACGGACGGACGGACGGACGGACGGACGGACGGACGGACGGACGGACGGACGGACGGACGGACGGACGGACGGACGGACGGACGGACGGACGGACGGACGGACGGACGGACGGACGGACGGACGGACGGACGGACGGACGGACGGACGGACGGACGGACGGACGGACGGACGGACGGACGGACGGACGGACGGACGGACAGACAGACAGACAGACAGACAGACAGACAGACAGACAGACAGACAGACAGACAGACAGACAGACAGACAGACAGACAGACAGACAGACAGACAGACAGACAGACAGACAGACAGACAGACAGACAGACAGACAGACAGACAGACAGACAGACAGACAGACAGACAGACAGACAGACAGACAGACAGACAGACAGACAGACAGACAGACAGACAGACAGACAGACAGACAGACAGACAGACAGACAGACAGACAGACAGACAGACAGACAGACAGACAGACAGACAGACAGACAGACAGACAGACAGACAGACAGACAGACAGACAGACAGACAGACAGACAGACAGACAGACAGACAGACAGACAGACAGACAGACAGACAGACAGACAGACAGACAGACAGACAGACAGACAGACAGACAGACAGACAGACAGACAGACAGACAGACAGACAGACAGACAGACAGACAGACAGACAGACAGACAGACAGACAGACAGACAGACAGACAGACAGACAGACAGACAGACAGACAGACAGACAGACAGACAGACAGACAGACAGACAGACAGACAGACAGACAGACAGACAGACAGACAGACAGACAGACAGACAGACAGACAGACAGACAGACAGACAGACAGACAGACAGACAGACAGACAGACAGACAGACAGACAGACAGACAGACAGACAGACAGACAGACAGACAGACAGACAGACAGACAGACAGACAGACAGACAGACAGACAGACAGACAGACAGACAGACAGACAGACAGACAGACAGACAGACAGACAGACAGACAGACAGACAGACAGACAGACATGACGAATCTATAAGGGTTCCGTTTTTTGCCATTTGGCAACGGAACCCTAAAAAGGCCTATGTCCAGCAGTGAACTGCTATAGGCTTTTTTTTTTTGCGGGTGGGAAATCATCAAATGACGTCTCCCGCTCTGGGTGGAGCGGAAGGGCGTGTCCGACCTTTACTGACTAAAACCCACCCATGTTCCTTCAGTTGCCTGTGCCGGAGCCACGGTAACTCTTTCGAACAGATCGCGACCCTGGCAGGCATCGGTCCTAGCAGACCCCATCAGTAAACTGCTATAGGCTGAGTTTATAGTAAGAAATTGATTCAGAAGTTGGCGCCTTTACTATTTTTTATAACACTGGCTAATTATCCAGTGGGTAATTTGCTGTTAACTAATATAACACAATAACTCAATTTAATTATTAACTTGACATGATTGTAATTAATTTCCTTATTTTATCCTAATTTTATTTCAATTTAATATAAATTTAAATAACTCGATTTTTTATATTTTATTTTTATAGTTTTGTTGTGCCCTTACAGGGTCCATATTTTGTACTTAGCTTTAAGCCTTTTGTAACACCTTTTCACAATATGGAATGCAATAAATAAATAAATAAATAATATTCGTGAACGGGGGCCGTCAGTGAGACTGGTCTTCTCCTCACTTCCCGGGCTTATTTTTAATCTTATACAACATTAATTTTTGTTTATGCGAAACCCGAAACACGGGTCTAGTATTTTTATGTAAAGAATCTATGAAAAAAATTTCAAAACTGTATCATTAATAATCACAAAGTTATCGCGATACGTGCTCATCAATCGGTGGCATTCGGACGACTGAGGGAGCCGAGGGAGGGAGTTGTTACCCGTCGTCGCCGTCTCGCTGTGCGCCCACGCGCGCTATTAACTGCCGTGACCCGCACAGATGATTGTGGATACGTATTGTCGTTCGGTGTCCTACTTGGAAGCGTAATTAAATATTTTTGGTACAAAATATAACATGGTGTAAAAATTATTGGAATCGATTCAGTTACTGATTCTGAACAAACTATATTCAGGTTTCGCATATACTAAAAATAATCTTGTATTTGGAATTGTTTCTTATTTTTAACGGACTTCAAAAAAAAGGAACAGGTTCTCAATTCAACTGTATTTTTTTTATGTTTGTGTTACCTCAGAAGTTTTGACTGACCTTTTAAACGATTTTGATGACATTTTTCCATTTCAATTTGGTTCAGTTCTGACAATGGCATCCATGAGAAAACCATATAGGTAAGTCTTAAATTTGCATTAAGTATGTGCGCGACAAATCGACGAATAACGCGATTAGATTAGTGCGGGGTAAATAGGTACCATAACTAAAAAGTTAAAAATAAAAACTAAAAGAAAAGTTACAACCGACTTCCTTAAATACACTACAAAGTGAAAAATAACTTTCAATCTCGGAAGTCGGTCTCTTAGGATCGGTATTTAATTTTTTTGCCACCGGCTTCCGATTTGTCGTTTTCACAATATAGATGCAACAAGAATAAATTGTGCCCTGGATTTTTCAATATCTTGATTTATAAGAGTGTCCCTGCCCGTTCTTCCCCATCTACGTTACAGAATGGGCAATTCGACAATTTAAAGATGGCATGTTGAATGCTTAAAAGAGACCTAATGAATTAATGCTTTTCATGGAACAATACTAGAATAGGAATATGACTAAGCATAGATAAGTAAATGTTTACAGCATAACTATAAGTAATGCTGATCTATGCTATGACTAGTTCATCACTGATAAGAAGAATAAACAAGTATAAACGACAAATAAACGATGACGAATGCGCATAGAGTTTTCTATGAGAACCATATTATAACACAACATATTGGCTGAAATCAGAAAAAGTTTACTTAAAAAAGTTTAAACTAAAAAATTTTACTTGGTGTAATTTCACTTTAAATAGATTATTTTTTATTCCAAAAACATGACCGCCAGGCAGCAACGACATGTTCAGATTTTGTACGTGTTGTCGGTCATATAGTCCGACAAGGCCTGAATGGAACAAAAAGTGTCGGACACATAGTCCAACATGGCAGTTAACGTGATAAACATACAAAAACTCACGTCTTCTCCCCAAAAGGGTATGCAGTAACTACAGAATGCCTACAAAACTTTTGGGTGGGAAATCATCAAATGTGGTCCTCTTGCTCTGGGCGGAGCGGGAGAACGTTTCAGACATTTACTAACTAAAACCCACCCGTGTTCCTTCAGTTGCCTGTGCCAGGGCCACGGTACCTCTTTCGAACAAATCTGAGACCCTGGCAAACAACGCTACGATCCTTGCACGTTCATCAGAAAGGTCAGATCTATGCGTTGTAAGTACTTAGTGTTGCAAAGGACTCGAGTCCTCGAGTCGTAATTTAAAAGACTCGAGTCAATTATGCAAGACTCAGTGTGCTCAAAAGGCTCGGAGTCTAGAGTCAAACCGAGCCCGAGTCATTTACAAGCCACTCGAGTCTTAAAAAGGACTCGAGTCTTAGAAAAGGACTCGAGTCTTAAAATGAATTCGAGTCTATGAATAACTCGTCAGATTATTTTCACTCATATTTATATCATAACCACTCATTAGAACTTATCATTCTTCTATTCGAGTCTTTTCGAATGATGTGCGAGTCTCATTTTCATGCTCCAAGTTTTTCTTTAAGACTCGAGTTTTTTTAAGACTCGAGTCCTCTTTAAGACTCGAGTCCTTTTTAAGACTCCAGTGCTTGACTGTAGACTTCGAGCCTATTGAGCACACTGAGTCTTGCATAATTGACTCGAGTCTTTTAAATTACGACTCGAGGACTCGAGTCCTTTGCAACACTAGTTGTACTCGCAACCGGCGTGCGTGTATGACCAGATGTATGAACGTAAACGAGGCAGAACGGGTATGTAAAGATCGTAGCTGGCCGCATCCTGGATATTCTGCTCACAGCCATCTCATGGATTCATGTACAGTAGAGCCAGGCCTGTCTCACTTCCATACAAGCGGCGCAAAATCCCCGAGATATTTACCTACTATTCTGGAAAACAACCTAATTTCAACCTTTTGCATTGCGTATAGCGTTCAAAGTACAATAACTGTCTGCCGTCTCGCTTCAATCTGCTAGGGCAGTCAGAGAGGTACTGCTTTATATCTTTTTGTCTTTTTTGTTTTTTCTGGCGCCTCCATCACTCATGACACAGAACTGATTAGATTTCCAACAGATTAACAGCACAGAATATACAATAGTAGGTACTTTACGGTATTAACAGTTTACTTTTGATCCGCGGGTGCGTGCGCTGCGTGTGCGCCAAGTCGAGCGAGTGCAAGCCTATTGAGACTAGTACGGTGGCCGGACGCTTGCGTTTATCATACCTAAACTCGGGAGTGAAACTTCTGTACCGTAAGGTACTAATATATATTCTGTGGTAGAGCGTCGATTATCCGAACGTCGATCAACCGAACGACCGTTTATCCGAACTACTACGCCCGCCCGACTCGCACCTGCTATCCTCCCCCCGCGCTACAATACACGCGAAATTGTCTCGAACTGTCAGTTGTATGTACTCATATGTCACTCCCAAGTAGCCGTTATTTGATAAACTAAATTTTACCGCGTCAAAGAAGCTATTAACCGGCTAAGTCACATTTTTGTCAAATAGATTTTTTATTATCTATGGTCACAAAAATCAACATTCTCATTAGCCCTTCATATCTAAACATAAGGTTTCATTCACCTGTACATAAATATGTACGGCTTAATCTATACAGTTCGATTATCCGAAAAAACCGGTTTTCCGAACACCAGGAGTGTTCGTAAAACCGGTTTTTCCCCCCAATTAGTTCGGATAATCGACTCTATTACCTATTACCTATCTACGTTTCCCATTCAAATATTTGATTATTCTTTTTGTAAACAGTTCGGTCTGTCGTCTACCGAGGCAATACCGACCAAACAGGAACCACACGTTATCCACATTTAGATCGTGAATAACATAACTAACGTGTTATATATTTAGCGCACAGAAACTCGGTATTTTCCTATGCTTCGCACCTACTCATGTTTTTGGCAACGGCTGCTGACTTCGCGGTGATTATTCTGTCTAGTCTGTTTGTAGTGGATTGGCCGATTACGAAATAATAATATTGTTTTTGGTATAGTATTAGAGCAGGAAAAAATCTTTACATTCATACTAATATTATAAATGAGAAAGTGTGTGTGTCTGTTTGTCCGTCTTTCACGGCAAAACGGAGCGACGAATTAACGTGATTTTTTAAGTGGAGATAGTTGAAGGGATGAGAGTGACATAGGCTACTTTCGCCGCGTTCCGTGTTACGGTCACAGCGATGTGAGCGCGCTAAAACCCGTACCGAATTAGCGTGAGCGCGATAACGCTGTCCACTGGATCGTCATAGATGACGTCATGACAGGCGCCATATTGCGATAACGCCGACCATGCCCTGAACCGATATCACTGTGAGCGCTGTCAAATTGACAGCTGTGTTGTTTTGTTTTGAGTTGAATTCATAATATTACATTTTGGAAATTGTGCTTCTGGCTACAGTCGCAACCTAACAAAACAAGAGAAACAAATATATGGTGTATATAAAAAGGAAAACTATTAAGCAATCATGAGTATGCAAGTGATTATAGCCGACGAGCCTAACGGGGGACAAATTTCTGTCATGCTCACATTAGAGCAATACGAAAGGGCTTAGTGCTGAATTCTAACTTGGTTGCAGTTCTACCGACTGCTGAAACGATTGTTATGCAAATGTTTTACCCATCACAACGTTAGCAAGAGGTAACTTACAGTTTTTATAGTGTCTACAACCAATGTATTATCAATCAAAAATGTTTATTGAACTGGTACTTGCTGTTTACAGATAGAGAATATGTACAGCAATTGGTGCATGATTTTGATGCAAATATGTACAGCCAACAACCAGAATCACTGCTGAATAAACAAACAGAACAATGTAGTAAGTATTTATAACTGGTTATGAGTAGATACTTATTAGCTGAATGTGCCTGATCTATTTCAATAAAATATCATGTGACAGTTTATGTGGTCAGTTTCATTCCAATACTTAATCTATAACAAAGAAACAAGTGTTATATGCTTTGGTCAATGTTGACAGTAAATTATTTTGGTACAAGAACTTGTCTCATACTCTATCAATTAAAAAGTTATAAAAGCATTTTCTTTAGTACTTATATTAAAAATATCCTGTTTTATTCCATGGTATGTTTATCTATGTGCCAAGTTTCATTCAAATCCATTCATCCAATATTGGTGAATTCAGTAACATAAATCCTCACAAACAATTAATGTAGTATTAGTAAGAAGTGCTTATTTTTATTTTGTTTTATTTCAGTAGATCAAGAGTCACCATCACTATTTATATGGAACGAGGGATGCATTTTGTTGTTGATGCACTCACATTTTATGGTGAAAATAGAATATGGATATGGTGAAAATATGAATATGGTGAAAATAGAGAGCTTTTTGAAAAAATGAGTCATAAGATGGTATATGATATCATAGCAAAGACGATGTGCAACGCACTATATAATGTTAATGGTAACCAGCGCCTATCAAAAATTAATAGCCTAAAAACCATTTAAAAAAGATAATGGATCATAATACCACATCTAGAAATAATAGGAAACATGGCCGTACTTTAATGTAAGATAATTTTATTACTTTATTTATTTCTTTATTATGTAAATGTGTTAGAATTACCAACTTTGTGTTATCAAATACCTTAAGGGCGTAGAAAGTTATTAATAATAATTTATGAATGCATATCTAATTTTGTTAAAACAACATATCATCACTCCTTGTCTCTCTGAAGGGCTAGGCAGATGTGTACTTATAGTACACCGACATTTCACCAGTTATGTTTAAGTCCTATGTAATAGGGGGTGAGCCTATTGACATCAACCGGGCACAAATCCAGACTCTGGGCTGCTACTGAATAATTCCAGAAAGAAAAACCTTATAACATTTTGTCACTGTTAAATATAGATTAATTTATGATCAAATGCTTCAGGCGTTTGTAGTTTAATGTTAATAAAGTTTTTTTTTGCAGCTAATTAATGAGTTATTTGGCTCAACTAGATGGGCTAATCCTGTAACGCTGGCGTCAGAAATTGGAACTACACCAAATGAAAATTTATTATAGAAAAGATTCGAAGAAGTATAGGGAAAACAGATACGGAAATGCAACAGCATAGGGAAAAGATGAATATTTTGCAGTAGTGTTTAAATAAAATTAATAATTAGTTTTTTTATACATCAATATAGGTTTTGGATTTATCAGTAACTGTCAGAATTAATAATATACTTGTGATTTTTATTCGATTTTAAGCTTTGATTTGTACCTGTTTGAATTAGTAGTCTATATTTGATTTTTATTAAATTTTAAGATTTGTTCAGTAGGTCTCTGTTTGGAGAAGTAGTATATTTGTGATTTTTTTTATTAATGAATTTTCATCATAATTTCAACCGAAAGACGTCCACTGGTGGACATAGGCCACCCCCAAGCTCCGCCACTTCGACCGGTTTTGTGCTTCCCGCATCCAATAATGAATTTTATCAGCAGTTAATTGTACTGTATGTCTGTGATTTTACATAATATTTACTAGAATTGATACAGATTTGATATATTAGTACTAAGCCTTATATATACTGTTTGCTATGTTTCTTCTCAGAGTAGTCAGATAGGAAACGCCGACCTCATCTAGTTTAAAAAAATATGATTGACGTGTAAAAGTGTTTGTACAAACCTACTTGCAAAAATAAAGTCATTTATCTTTTATCATTTATCATTAATATTATAATTAGGAGAGAAATGTAGCCTGGAGGTCAGGCGGGGCACCTGAGGTTCAGTCTGACTAAACTGTGATTCTAATTTATTGTTAATAAAAATATTTTATTACTATTAGTGTTGCACATTATTTACATACCTATCCCAATATATGGCGCAATGGTATACAATTGCAAGAAATTTACTACTTGGCATGTAAGTCTTATTATTTAGTTGCCAAAAATAAAATACACATTTACTATAAGTTACATTGTGTAATACTTAAGTTTTAAGTAATTAAACAACTTAGATCTTACATTATTTTACAGAATGTTAAAAGAAAAACTACGTAATAGAAACAATAATTAAATCAACATATAATGAATCTTAATATGTAAGTAAGATTACACTGTTCTTTTTCTTCCATTTTCAAAATTAACCATACAATCGTTCCTCAGGTGCAAAACGAGTTGTGAGGTTTGATGTTGAAAAAGCACTGTTTTATTCTACTCTATTTTTTATAATGGCAAGCAAAGCCGCTGTCGACAGAAAGCACTGTTAGCGCGTTCACGAGCGTACCGAATTGTTGACAGTTGTCAGCTGTCATAATCGTGATATCCAAATCGGAACGCAAATTATTGCTGTGAGCGCTGTGAGCGATATATTCTTATTCGGAAAGCACCCTTTTTTTTCCTTTTTTAGGTGGCAGGGGTGAACTTAGAAAATCCGTGCTTTTCCCTTGGACAATTGTATGTAGTATGTTCGCGTGTGTCTAATGCCCAGAATCTTTATATTCTATCCTCAAATGGAAAAGCTTATAATATCGTCTACAGTAGCGTATTAAAATAACATTCTGTTCCGAGTTGTATTCTGTGTTCTTAATCAGGAAAGGGGAACAGTGTTACCTCGAATTTAACGCGAGCGAAGCCGCGGGCAAATGCTAGTAAAGAATAAACGGGAATGAAAGGATTTTCTTTAGTTCGTTTAATCGTTACGGTGGTTTTTTTCAAGAGTGGGTAAATTGCCCGCATGCTGCCTTCTTTGGATGTGGTAGCCCTTTCTCGAGCTCTCTCTGTGGAAAATTAAAGCTCCACAAGTTCTATAGATCCTGGTCAGGATAATGGCGCTAAGTTATGAAATTTGATGCTCTTAAAAATATTACTGAACACTCTAGGTATAATGATTGCGCCTCTTTGTGTGATATTCAAATAACTATTTTACTCTGGAGTTCTAGAAATACTAAGGGCCAAGTAACTGCGACCAATATGAATGTAGTAGTTGGCGAAAACAGTTAGTTAATTTTAGAGGACCATCAAATTTTAAAAGTATCCATCAGGACAGAGGACGGTTAAATATTTCCCTGAAATGATTATACAAACCCTGTATTTTCCAGTGTTGAAAGCAATTCAGCAAATACCTACTGAGAAGAGCCGATTCTGCTGAAAATTCTCAATACCAAACAAAAAACGATCGCAATATTTTTATAGCAAATTAGTTAGTAGGCAGCACAATTTATCTCTGCTCTGATAAAATTCCGATAATGCATATTCCTGGATTTGCTAATCGCCATATTATCACTTTATGAATGAAAATACTACTAACGACCACATGGCTGTGACTTTCAGACATATAGGCATCAGATAAAATTTTAATAAAAACGTGGAACATTAAAATAACAATATCTGGTTGACCGAGCTTTGCTCGGTATGTTTTTTGGTAAATTATGTTTAAAATAATAAGTTTATGTTGAAGTTCATTATCGATAAAGTTGGTCATTGAAAACACGAATAAAACGACATTTTATAAAAATGAATCCTAGCTAAATCGATTTATCGCCCCCGAAACCCCCTGAATACTAAATTTCATGAAAATCGTTGGAGCCGTTTCCGAGATTCAAATTATATTATTGCTCGTTTAAAGGTATAAGATAATATAACGCCTGTATTTCCCGAAGGGTTGGGCAGAGGTGTACCTATAGTACACCCACATCTCGCTAGTTATGTTTAAGTCCCACGTAAAAGCAGGCGAGCCTATTGCCATCAACCGGGAACACATACAGACTCCAGGCTGCTATACGGCGAGCCTATTGCCATCAACTGGGCACAAATCCATACTCAGGTCTGCTACTGAGATATTCGATATGGAAAAACTCAATGGAGGTCAGATAGTGAGTCGCTCCATGTAAAGTACTGGTACCCAGTCAGCTATCTGGTTAAACTGGAAAGCGACTCCAACATACATGTTGAAACACCAGACAAATGATGAGAAAGTATATTGAAATGTTTAGGGGTGTGACTGACTACCGAGATGACGACTAATAGCGAAGTGTGGAAGAAAAACACATGTTGCGTCGACCACAAATAAATTGGGATAAAGGCAGGAAAATGGTGATAATTGAAATATTTAAGATATCATCACATGCCTGGCCTTTTCTGCTTGCCGAGGTACGGCACCCATCCACGGCAGCCACGGACCAACCGCGGCAAGTGAAGTTTAACCTGATCGATTGACTTGTGCGGCTCTTATTTCTTACCTAAAGAGAATGTTTACATAGTATAAAACAAAGTCGAAACCCGCGTCTGTAAGCTTAAATCGACTTTAATGCGGTTTTCATCAATAGACAGAGTGAATCAAGAGGAAGGTTAGCAGCTGGCAAAAGCTAGTATAAGCTACATTTTTATCTCAAATTGAAATATTTGAGATAAAAATGTAATAATAAATATATTTTTATAACACCCACGAACTGGTATTTTCCCGTTGTCCACCGATAGTGTTTTTGGCAAGCGTTCTAATGTTGTTTTTTATTGTTGTTGTTCGTGTCTGTAAATTGCTCGTTCGAATAAAATATTCGAGCCGAAATGTAAGTTTTTACGTGTCGTGTTTTACAGTGTGGAGTTAAATTCTTGGTAATTGGCTATTAAAAATTTACAAAGTCTCTTCAAATTCTACGATGATTCGTTCCTTGTGAAGCATGTATGGTGTGACTGTGAATGATAGGCTGAGGAATGACGTGATAAGACAACGGTGCGGTTTAAAAGAAGATATACAAGTCATTTTGTCATTTCAGATTCGTAACTGAAAAACTCGTAATGAAATCTGAAGTGACGGGAAAAGAGAGTGTTTTCGAACAGCGTGTTTGTACACTTGGTTACCAAATGTAAAGCGCGGCTCACTTCGTGAGAAAAAAAAAGAAAGTAAAATTATTAGGCGTTTTTTTTAACTATTAAGTTTAAAAAAAAAAACAAAAAAACACGCTTCCATAGAAAACCAAAGCAACTGTTATTTATTTTCAATTTTTAGGGTGTTTCGAATTTTATGACGTATGTCAGCGTAATTTTTATTGTAATTTCATCGGTCCTCGATAAGTCTACAAAGTTTAAATGAAATCTGACCGTTTCAAGTGGGTCAAAATCGTGCCCAAAGGAGTCTGTTACAAACAGTTAAATACAAACAGGTGAAGTTAATAAAAGCGTGTTAAAAATACTTTGGTACTACCAGTGGCGAAAGTACCATATAACACGATTCCTACCGGCTTGCCTTCGGGGATTCGCATTGGTAACTCTATCACTATTAAAAATACAATAGTATGTAAATAGTGGCTACTATTGTCAATAAATAAAGTTACACTACGGGTATTTAATTCACCATAACATTCAAACAACAAAAAAGGTTATTTATAGCTTTGTATTACAACCAACAAAAGAGAAATGTTCAAAATTAACCCGGCGCCAAAACGTCATAATCGGGAACTAAAAATTCATACAACAGCGATCCCGTAATGATGTCACTTTAGGTCACGTGGCACCGCTTGATATGTACGAGAGCAAGCCGCTGTACAACGGGTTATGACAGAGACAGGTATAGAAAAATGCGTCAGCGAGAACGAGATAGAGGAATATTGCATATTTTATTCGGTTTTCAGCTGTTCAATTTAATTCATTACATTCCTATATTAATTTTAGAATGATAGTAAGTATTCTTTATTGATGAGTCAGTAAGTTAAAGCCGACTTCGCTTCGGCTTCTCTTTTAGAAAAAATTACACCTCGCCACTGGGTACTACCGTCTCTAGACACCACTATCGAGGAGACTATTGCGTGCTCTATAGATAAATCAAATAAATCAATATTCTACTGATGCTAAATTATTCAAATACATGCATTAAGTAATTTAAATAATTTAGCATCTTCATAATGACCTGTTCTCGAACACACAATTATCTAAATTATAAATACTTAATTGTGATGCATTACATCCTGTTAAGAAAATCATTGCCAAGCTGGCATGCAAAATAGAAATATGCAGTACTAGCTTCTGCCCGCGACTACGCCCGCGTCAATTTTTTGCTCCCCTAACCCTTTTCGTCGCATCGAAATGCCTGCCAGTTTTCGTCCATTTTTTCGGGGCCGTTCCGCACCTTTTGATAGTAGCGTGATTTTATATAGCCTATAGCCTTCTTCAGTAAATAGGCTACCCAACACAAAATTATTTTTTAATTCGAACCCTATGGGTCTGTTGGGGTTTGGAACGAAATCATAGCGTGATCTAATATTAATTTTTGTCAAGAGTTGTCACCGCGCTCGATAGATGGCGTTGGCGTCGAATTAGATCGCGCTATGGTTTCGTTACCGCGAAAAGTATAAGAGATCAGAATTTTATTTTTTTTGTGTGAACCTGTTTGTAGACCTATTGTGTTCTTGGGATATAATATACGCTATTATACCGATATAGTGCTACATTATTTATTCCTCGCCGTAATCGGACCCTTCTTAGTGAAGTAAAAAATACATGGTCCTTCGAACCGGAGTGGTCGGGAGTGTGTGTGGTGGTTTCCAGAGGTGGTAGTGTATCACCACCCTTCGCGTCGTTACTGGGCAGTGGATCGCTGTCCAGATCAGCCCCTTCAACGGGCACCAGGTGAGGTGTCCAGGAGTTGGAGGAGGAACCGATTGGAGCCGGGAGCAGCCAGGTGGAGCGTGGACGCAGCCAACCTGGTACCCAGCAGTCGGAGGATCGTCGCGAGGGAGGATTTCGTCGAATAGAGGGCGCCACTTGTATGGTGCAGTGCTGCGCGCTGCGAAGAAGGCGCTTGCGGCTCGTGGTGCAGTACAGCACGCGTGCCGGCTGTGGCTCGGGTGCAGTACAACAAGAAAGTGTCAGTGAGTGAAAAGAAAAAATCGTGAGTACATTTGAATTATAACTTAGATCAGGAAGTTTAGTGTTTACATCAATCAAGAATCTCAAAAAGTGCGCGTAATTTGGACTTTAAATTTAACATTAACTTTAATGGTTTTTATTAGCTTAGGACTTGTAATTGTTTTATGTGAAAAGCGGTTCTGACGGGGAATCCATGCCCGATTTTAGAACCAAATAAAAGTTGTTCCAAACACTTGTAAAATTTTGGGATTTGTTGGATAACTTTAAACATAAAACAAATCAAATTTTTGTGACTTGTGTTTTGATTGTATTGATAAAAGTTGTGCCATATTTGTTGCAAAATGGAGTCGTTCTGTAGTATGCAGGAAGATGTTAGTTCTAAAATGATTAAGGCCAGATCCAATTTTAAGAAAGCTCCTAAAGACCGTTTAACTACTTCATATTTAGAGACACGACTTGAAAATTTGGAACAATTATGGAACGCATTTACTTCTAATCATAAGGAAATATTAAGCACGATAAAAAAGCCTGAATTGGCTAATTCGAGCTATGTTAAAAATAATCTTTATGATGAAGTTGAAGAATTTTATGTGGATTTTAAAAGTGATTTAAAAGAAATATTATCCGAAAGAAAGTTTACTGATTCGCGTACAGATTCTAATTCTTGCTCTAAAACAGAAGGGAACCTCAGTAGAGTAAGGTTGCCTGAAATAAAAATTCCCTCTTTTTCGGGAAAGTATTCGGAGTGGCAAACATTCAAAGATTTATTTGTGGGTTTGGTGCATGAAAACAAATCTTTGGATGATGCACAACGCTTATTTTATTTAAAGGGTCATTTAACAGGGGAAGCTGAACAGTTGTTACGAAATATTAATGTTACATCAGACAACTATAAAATTGCTTGGTCTAAGTTAGAAAAAATGTACAACAATAAAAGGTTTCTGGCAAATAGTATAATGAAAAGATTGTTAAGTCAAAAGACATTATCGTTTGAATCGGCATTGGAAATAAAGCGACTTATTACGACTACTGTTGAATGCTTAGAGTCAATTAGTAATTTAGGGGTAGATGTGTCTTCCTGGGATCTGATTGTGATACACATAATTAGTGGAAAGTTAGATAAAGAGACCAGGAAAGCGTGGGAACTTAATGCGGCTTCAGACGCAAGCGATGAATTACCTACCTTTAAACAGTTTTCGGAATATTTAAATAATCGGTTTAGAGGTCTAGAAAATTTAGATAAGGTCGATAACAAAGATAGACATTCAAACCAAAAAGGGACTCAGTCGTTTCACGTAGTAAAAAAGTCGGTTGCATGTGCGTTTTGCTCGTCAGCCGATCATAAAATTACGTCCTGTCCTAAGTTTGGAAAGGAGTCTAATGACGCTCGGCGTAGTTTTGCTCAGGAACATAATTTGTGCTTTGTTTGCTTATACAATAATCACTCTGCTAAACATTGTAAAAACACTCTCAAGTGCCAGGTGTGTAAACGCCGCCACCATTCTTTGTTACACCCAACAGGTGTTTCTGGGTCTGATATGGGCGAAGGTAGTAATAGGGCTCACGAGGAAACCTCATCGTTGATGAAGGAGGATAATAAAACTAGTAACGTTGAAAGGGCCGCGCAAGCGGAGGGGTCGAGCAAGCCACTGGTTTCCTGTTTATCCACAGGAGGCGGTCGGAAAACCGTCTTATTAACTACTGCTTTGATCGAGGCGAAATCTAAAGACGGCTCGTATCGAATAGTTAGGGCTTTGCTGGACCAAGGATCACAGGGTTCTTTCGTTACAGAATCCGTGGTACAATATTTGGGTTTAAATAAAACTCCATCGCGACAAACAGTGATTGGGGTAGGTGGGGAAAAAAGTGCGACTGCCAAGTCCACTGTAACCCTTAAAATGAGATCTAGAATAGATCCCACGGTCAAGATAACAGTCGATGCTTTCGTTTTGAAGTCGGTCACTGCCCTTCTCCCAGCTACGAAAGTAACTAGGGTAGAATGGGTTGACTTGGCCGATGATGATTTGGCTGATCCAAAATACGATAGGCCTAATAAAATTGATGTTTTGTTAGGTGCGGAAATTTACAGCCAAGTCATCCAAGAAGGAATCAAACGAAACGTAAGCGGAACTTACTTGGCACAAAATACCACGTTAGGGTGGATATTGTCGGGTACCTTTGAGTTGGATCACTCAAATTATCCCGCACATATTACCGTGATGCATTTAAGTCTTGATCCCGATGAGTTGCTTCGAAAATTTTGGGAGTTAGAGGCAGAACCATCGAGAAAGAAAACGCTAACGGAGGATGAAAACAACTGCGAAAAATTATACGCAGATACAACAGAACGCGACAAAGGTGGCCGGTATATAGTAAGGCTACCATTGCGCGAGGGGGACCCGGTCGACAAGGTTGGTGAATCGAAAGTTATTGCTGAAAGAAGATTAAAGTCGTTAGAAAGTAAATTCAAGAAAAACAGTAAATTCAAGGAAGATTATTCGAAGGTTATCCAGGAATACTTACAGCTAAATCACATGAAAAAGGTTTTAGAAAATGACAAGAATAATCCGAAAGCTATTTATTTACCACACCATGCTGTTGTCCGGGAGGATAAAGTAACGTCTAAGGTTCGCGTCGTATTTGATGCCTCCTGTAAGGGATCAAAGGGAGCTTCACTTAATGACTGTATGTTAGTTGGTCCTAGATTGCAGGCGGAACTTCGGCATACGATTATGCGATGGAGAACGCACCGAATATGTCTTGTAGCTGACATAATAAAAATGTATCGGCAGGTGTTAGTTCACAAAGCAGACTCAGTACTACAAAGGATCCTCTGGAGAGAAAGTCCTGAAAAGGAAACAGAAGTGTATCAATTAGAAACGGTAACATTCGGCACGGCGTCGGCACCATATCTGGCAGTACGGTCACTTCAACAGGTGGCGTACGATGAGTGCTCAGATCAGCCCGAAATAGCCAAGATTATTCTAAACGATTTCTACATGGACGACGTGATGACAGGATCTGAAAATATAAAAAGCTGTTTTAATATTTACACGGAATTAAGCAAAGTGTTAGACAAGAGAGGGTTTCCATTACAAAAATGGAGGAGTAATAGTCAGCAATTACTGAATAAAATAAGGGATGGGAAAGAAACTACAGAGGAAGAATTAAGGATAAAAATAGATGATGTTACGAAGATTTTAGGACTTACCTGGAACTCGAACAAAGACTTCTTTCAGTATTCTGTAGAACTCCAACCGTTGACTGCACCTGTAACGAAAAGAAAAATTATCTCCGAGATATCACGTCTATTTGACCCTTTGGGTTGGTTGGCACCAAGCATTGTTTTAGCCAAAATATTTATTCAGAAATTATGGTTAGCGGGATTAGAGTGGGACCAAGAAATTCCAAAAAACTTAGTACAAGAATGGATTACTTACCATCATAGTTTGGCCAATTTGGTGAATATTAAAATCCCACGATGGTTGCAACAGGAAAGTACCAATTTGAAGGCTGAATTGCACGGGTTTTCCGACGCTTCGAAATTAGCGTATTCGGCAGTCATATACCTGAGAGTAGTGGATCACAAAGGGGAAATTCACATTTCATTAGTCACGTCGAAAACGAAAGTAGCGCCCGTTAGACAAGTGTCTATTCCACGATTAGAACTTTGTGGTGCTGCTCTCCTTGCTAAATTAATGGTGGAAGTAGGAGAAGTATTGAACATACCACGTGACAATTGGCATGCATGGACCGATAGTGAGGTGGTGCTAGCTTGGCTCAACGGACACCCAAGTCGCTGGAAAACGTTCGTCGCAAATCGAGTTTCTGAGATTTTAAGTCTGTTAGATACGAAATATTGGTCTCACGTATCAACGAAACATAACCCCGCAGATTGTGCGTCTCGCGGAGTTTCCCCAGCTGATCTTGAATCTACGGCTTTATGGTGGAATGGGCCGGATTATCTAAGACAGCTGGTGGTAGAGTATAAAAGACCCAAACACCTTATCACACACTTAGAAGAAGTGAAAGTTCACACGACTTCTTTGGAACGTGAAGGTTTGTTTGAGTTTTCGTCACTATCCCGATTAGTCCGAGTTGTTGCTTATTGTCGGCGATTTTTAAATCTAAGGAAATCAGTAACAATCAGACATAATACACGACATTTATCCAAATTAGAACTTGAAGTTGCTCTAGAAACATGTATCAAAAAATGTCAACAAGAATTTACCGAGGAAATGGAGGATTTAAAGAGTGGTAAAGTAGGAAAAAGGTCCGGTAATTTAAGGTCTTTAAATGCTTTCGTGGATTCAAAGGGAATCATAAGAGTTGGAGGGCGACTTGAGATGTCTCAATTAAGTTATAATAGAGTTCATCCTATATTGTTACCAAAGCAGTCTTTTCTGACAGTTCTATTCGTGGCAGATGCTCACGAAAAGACGATGCATGGTGGTCCGCAACTTATGGTGACATACTTGCGTTCCAAATATTGGATTATTGGTGTCAAGCAATTGGTTAAAAAACATGTTAAAGGATGTATTAAATGCATTCGATATTCGTCTAAAGTTAGAACGCAGTTAATGGGACAACTGCCTTCGGCACGTGTTACACCTAGTAAACCATTTCTATATAGTGGAGTAGATTACGCTGGCCCTATTAACATTCGGGTATCGAAAGGTCGAGGTAATAGGTCCTATAAAGGCTATATAGCATTGTTTATATGCATGGTCACTAGAGCAGTACACTTAGAGGCGGTCAGTGAACTAAGTACTAGAGGTTTCCTGACAGCTTTCAAAAGATTCGTGGCAAGACGTGGTCGATGCAGTGACTTACATAGCGACAATGGGACAAACTTTGTGGGAGCGTCACGCGAGTTACTCTACTTATTTAACGATGAGAAGTCCAACCTCAATCCGGAACTAGCAGAGTACCTCGCTAATAATGGCACAGATTGGCACTTTATCCCGCCCCACGCACCTAATTTTGGTGGCCTATGGGAGGCAGGAATAAAATCGACCAAGTACCACCTTAAAAGGGTTATTGGGAATTCTACACTGACGTACGAAGAGATGGCAACAGTGCTGGCTCAAATTGAGGCTTGCCTCAACTCCAGGCCTTTATCGTATGTCGAGGATCAAGATAAGTGTGTCATTTTAACGCCAGGGCATTTCTTGATCGGAGAACCACCCGTTTTAGCACCAGATTCAAATTACGAAAGGTCCAATGTGAGTACCTTAAAACGCTGGCAGCTTCATCAGAGGATGACGCAGGATTTTTGGCGTCGTTGGTCGCAGGATTATTTAAATCAATTCCTGCAACGCCATAAATGGGCCAATAAAAATCCAGAACCATCAGTTGGGGAGGTCGTGTTAGTAAAGGAAGACGGTTTGCCTCCAGGCAAGTGGTTATTGGGTAAGGTTGAACAGACGCATCCGGGTCCTGACGGAATTACTCGGGTCGTAACCATACGCACACAGGCTTCAGTCTTTAAGAGACCTACCTCTAAATTGTGTGTGTTACCTATTTGCCAGTAATCAGTTAAGTTAAGGTCAAGTTTAAAATTTGTTGTAAGTACTTAAGATTTGTTTTATTTATTATTTTCTTTGTTTGTTATAATGTAAAACCAAGGGCATGATATTTGTTCTGATAAACCCTATATTGTGTTAAAACCTACTACCAAGGACGCAAACCTTTATTTAAAGGTTTCCGGTCATGGTCAGGCTTGATATAAGCCGGACGTTTGTCACGGTGGGCGGTAATTAAGGACATTTTGTCAATATGTCCTTGGTGGGCGGTATGTTGGGGTTTGGAACGAAATCATAGCGTGATCTAATATTAATTTTTGTCAAGAGTTGTCACCGCGCTCGATAGATGGCGTTGGCGTCGAATTAGATCGCGCTATGGTTTCGTTACCGCGAAAAGTATAAGAGATCAGAATTTTATTTTTTTTGTGTGAACCTGTTTGTAGACCTATTGTGTTCTTGGGATATAATATACGCTATTATACCGATATAGTGCTACATTATTTATTCCTCGCCGTAATCGGACCCTTCTTAGTGAAGTAAAAAATACAGGGTCCGAATTAAAAAATATTTTCCTGAGATTACCGCGTTTAACCAAAGAAACAAACTCTTCAGCTTTATAATCTTTATATATATCATTCTACTGTACGTGTGTATGTCTTATATATATTTCTATTTTTTAAGATGTATCGAATTTTATGACGTATGTCTGCGGAGTTTCTGAAGACAGTTTTTTTTTTTGCTATCCTGGTAACCCCGGCAAGAATAATGGCACAAACAGTGTACAGTGCAAAATATCCGTAAACAGATTTTACATGTTTTGTAGACAGTTATAAGTGAATGAAAATCTATCGTTTCTATACTTACGTTTTTAACGTTTACGTAACACTGTATAGGTCCCGGCAAACATCTTGAACACTGTTTCATATACTCTTCTCGCTCTTGTGTATTCTCCCGCCAATGCGGAAGAGCGAGAAGGGTATATCAATCGGTGTTCAATAAGTGTGCCACGAAGTATACAGGCACAGTCTGTATTAAGGGTCTTGAATAAAAATACACTTGGATCCGCATACTTTGAATACGATTTGCGTACTTAACTGCACGCCAAACCCTTACAGAGTTAGCAGAGTGGATGGAGAATAACTTTTTCTTATTATGTATTATTATTATTAAACATATCATTTAAAAATTGTTTGTGTAGTTCCACAAATAGGGACCTGAGCAACATTTTCTTTTTTTTGAATATGTTGCAGGTGGAGGATTTCGATGAAACTTGTAAAAGTAAAATCAACATTTTTTTTTAAAGTGGTCACTCTGTTAGAACTTATAATAGCCAAAGAAAAATTATTTCATTAAAAAAATATATTTATTTATAGCAAACTAAGTAAGATCGATATACATAATATTTGTCATAATGTTGTCCACAGTTTGGCTTTGGAATCACATTCCTAGCTCTATTAGTTTTAGAGAACGAAAAGTTTAAAAAAATGTCTGTTATTAGGACATTTTCCAAGGTTACTCAATGACAGTTAGAGCTAGGCAGTCAAAAACTACATAAATAGTAATGCAAATGAGCAGCGTACTTAACAAGATCATATTCATTACATTTGGCTCTGGGGCCCTACCCTTTCGAATTAATCCGACGTTTTAAAGGGGTTCAAAATCATGTTCAAAGTTTCCGTGACATAGGCACGTACTAACATACGAATGAAGCTATTAAAGGCGTGTTAAAAATTGCGCAGTGGCCAATCTCCCTCATACGCAGTATAGCTAATTAATTCTTTAAGATGAAAATAATCTATTGTTGATTGATGAGTGTGGCTCGATGTACTTATCGCTCGTGGTATAGATAATTAATTTTATCACTTAATTAGGTGGTTCATGTTTGTTCCATTTGTTTACGGTGGGAGAATGACTATGTAAGTTGGCGTAATGTGGATATTTACATATATAAGATGTACTCCTTTGGGGAATATATGTATGTATCATTTCAGCCGAAAGACGTCCAATACTGGACATAGTCTCTTCGCCACGTCGACCGGTTCTGAGGGTCTCACATCCACAGGTCATCGGTTCACTTTGTGGGAAGCCTTCCAACTCTACGTCTTCCAGTACGCGGTAGCCAATCCAGAACCTTTCGGCTCCATCGGGCATCTGTTCTGCGAGAAATGTGCCCCCTACCCACTGCCACTTATGTTTGGTAATTCTTCGGGTTATGTCGGTTACCTTGGTTCTCCTACGGTTCTCTTCATTCCTGATTCGATCACGGGATACTCCAAGCATATGACTAAACTGGATTTTAAACATTTTAAGCGATTTGGTTTTTTTTTTGGTTTAAAACGAGAGAAGACTTCTTAGCGGTTTAATATTGGTTAAAACAAATACAATGCACTAAGACTTCACACTAATTGATCAAAACCACTTCTACTGCCTGATTTAGGATATAATACAAGGACGATAAAAATAAAAGGTAAAGTATTGGGACCTAAGTTAATTTGGCCCTGTATACAGTCAGCCCAGAATTTGGCCACGAGCTTTGGCTTAGGCCTTAGCTGGCACTCTTAGTACTGCCCATCAACTCCTGTAGCGTGCAGACAACAGGACATGTGGGGACGATGTGAAGTGCCCCATTGTTTGTAGAACAGCACCAAACACACCTCCAGGACAGAGTCATCTGTGAATCTCCATCTGAATAGGTTTTCTTTGCTACTGCCTATCTGCGTCCGAAGTGTATTTGCAGCAGATGGAACGATTAGGTTTGGAAGGGAAGCACTATCTTGCCACAGCTATACTGCCGTTTTAATAAAAAAGGGCACAACTAACATTTTTCATGAAATTGAGTTACATATATCACCGGAATCAGGAAAAAAAAGCCTACATGCCTAATTTTTTTTTTTATTTTTAGCAAAAAAAATAACAAAGATACCATAAGCTTAAAGGGCACAACTGCAACATTTTTAAAGTTTTTAACCAGGAAAAGGGCACATTGTGAGATATGCCTTTTATTTCACCTTTATATTTTTAATATATTTAATTGAAAAGGCGTAATTGGCTTACGTCAAATATAAAAGGCCTATGTGGCAATTGTGCTTATTTTTTTTATACCAACACCCTAGCAATTATTGAAGAAGAAAAGTCACAACTAGCAGTTATATCTTTACTATTTACCCTATGCCTTATTTTTTTATAAATAAAGCGTTTAAAAAAAGGCACACTGGCGGTTATGCCTTTACTACTAAACATCTATGAACGAAGATGAAGTGGTGGGCCAAGGTTATTTACACGTCCCACTCTAGAAACACAAGAAAGTGCACAATAAGATTGTTTTTATTCATCAAGAATTATAAAATATAATATATTCTAATATTTTACTGTATGTATACTATTTTAATAATATGTAAAAAGGCACAATTGAATAAAAGTGCCTTTTCAATGTAACATTTTAAAATTTTACATTGAAAAGGCACATTTGGTTGTATATGCCTTTTAACTGTAATATTGCTCCTGTTATGTAATTTTTTATGTTAAGTTGAAAAAAATGAGCTAATTATTTATTATATACATTAAAAATAATAAAAAATATTGCTATAGTATTATATGTACTATATATATACAACTATTTAAATTCACTCAATTTCGAAAAACATAGTTTAGTCGTGTTTTTTTTAACATAATTCAAAAAATATTTTAACATCGATTTTCTCAACATTTACAAAATGCTAGTTGTGCCCTTTTTAATAATGACGGCAGTATAGCCCTGCCTTAGAACATTCTAGTGTTGGGATATGTTATAAAAAGGCGTGTTCGTATGCCACGTACCTCAACAAAACAATAAAAATAATGACCTAAGTAATAAAGTATAACTCAAACGAGTCCTAGATTCAGATGGGCAGATGTCACCGACGGAGGTGACATCATATCATGCAAAGTTTCCGCTGCAGATGTCCACCACTGCGATCTTCAACATGTGCTGGTAGCCATGTCATCATCACTTCAGCCGTAAGATGTCCTCCACTGACATGGCCTCCTCCCATTTGGAGGGGTTTGCTATGATCGCCACGCTTGGTAGGCGGGTTGGCAATCGCAGTATGGTGGTAAAATGTTTGGAGAACGCTGCTTCCCATTCTCTAATAAGTCTCTTAACCGCCTTTTACGACACTCACGGGTAGAAATGGGGTGGTGCTGAAGCAAAGGTGTTGCCGGAAATAGAAAAAAAAATAGGTTCGGAAAGAGCCTGAAAAGGGAGTATTTACTAGGGCTTTCAATACCGGTACTCCGGGATCCCGTAATACCGTGATCCCGGATTTTATTTTGGCCTTTTTTAATACCGGTATTGACGACTCAATACCGTGATTACGGTATTACAGACATAATTTGTACGACCCTGAAACTTTCTTCAATAACGATGACAATACCTTTACAAAACCTCATCATCATCATCATCATCATTTCCGCCGAAAGACGTCTACTGCTGGACATAGGTTTCCCCCAATTTGAGGCGGGTTGGTGATCGCTGTATGGTGATAAAATGCTAAGAGAACGCTGTTGCCCATTCTCTACACAAAAAACCCACATAAATATTGTTACGAACTGGGGTTCGGGATAAATTTATTAAAACCAATATTACCAATATAAAAAACGAACTTCACGATCTACGTAACAATATGAAATACTAGATATTATCATAAATTGACTTGAACGTTTATGATATAATAATGAGACACGAAATGCTCAAAGACACAGTGACTGATCAGGAATATGATAATAATATGACGATAGAAGAACCTTCTACTTCACTGAATACAAGCTGTGAAAATTAAGAGAGGTCCATACAGGAGAAATTAGAGAGGGATAAATACGAATTGTGATTTTAAATCATAAGAGTAGAGATGAGTTTCTTCGAAACTGCTGGGGGTGGTCGGGAGATTTCTTTAGGCATCTAACAGTTTTTAGTGACTGTAGTACCTAAAAGAGTTGTAGCTGAGCGTGGTGTTACTTCAGTAGGCTATTTATTTAACAGGCTGAGAAATTCGCTATCTAATTCAACATTAAAGGCGTTCTTTGCAATCACACTTTAAAATAAACGCCTTAAATTCAGAAAAAAATACTAAAGCTTGATTTATTTTGTTACTGGTTTAGTTGTTTTGATTGCTTTTTTTATTGCACTCTTATAAGAATGTTGCTTTAGTGAACACCAAATGAATGCTGGCTAGCCAAGCTATACTTATATTTCTACAAACAATGATATCTAACCCTTGTTGATTTTGTTTGTCCGTGTGGTGCCGGACGTTAAGAATAGCACCATCCCATTTTCTTCCATGGGTGTCATAAGAGGCGAAAAAGGGACTTACTAGAGAATGGGCAGCAGCGTTCTCTATGCATTTTACCACTATACTACGATCGCCAACCCGCCTGCCAAGCGTAGCGATTATGACAATCGCCTCCAAATTGGAAGAGGCCTATGTCAAACAGTGGACGTCTTTCGGCTGAAATTATGAATGATAATGTTGATTTTGACATGTGACATTTAGATATTAATTAAAAGTTTATATTTTTTTAATATTGGCCTTTACAACGTCTATGTAAAATGCCTTCCTGCAAAAAAGCAAGTTTAAGTTTTAAATACGTTCCTAATTCCTAGTCCTACCTGAATAATCAACTTGTATACCAAATTTTTATTTATGCTATTTATAAAACATATTGTTGTATAATTTTCCATAAATAAGAACACTAAAGACTGATCTGAAAATAAAAACACGTATTTTAAGGATTTATTAATGTCTTATTAGAACTTCCTTCAATACCGGTATTGATACCGTGATCACGGTATTGACTTTTCCAATACCGGTATTGGAAACATCCGGTATTTGAAAGCCCTAGTATTTACCCAGCACTGGGATACAATGAAGGTAATCAAGAAAAAGCAATTTGCGACCCAAATCACAGAAAAAAGGACCAAGCTTGGTAAGGACCAAGCTCGGGTCGACGGCGCGTAGTGTTCCACGCGCGCCTCAAAGAGATGTCAGCAAAACTGAAGGGGTCTGATAGGACCGATGCCTGCCAGGGTCGCGAGATTGTTCGAAAGAGATACTGTGACCCTGGCACATGGGCAACTGAAGGAACACGGGTGGGTTTTAGTCAGTAAAAGTCTGACAAAAGCCCTCCCGCTCCGCCCAGAGCGGGAGAAGTCATTTGATGATTTCCCATCCAAAAAAAAAAAAAAACAAGCTATAAATTTCACGTGGGTGAAGTTGCAGGCGAAGTCGTGGGCGAGTTTGCGGATGAAGTTGCGGGCGCAAATGCGGGCGAAGTCGCGGGCGAAGTTACAGGCGAAGTGCTAGTCTATACTAATATTACAAAGCTGAAAAGTTTGTTTGTTTGGTTGGTTGAACGCGCTAATCTCAGAAACTACTGGTCCGAATTGAAAAAATATGTTTATGTTGGGTAGCCTATTTATTGAGGAAGGCTTTAGGCTATATAAGAGCAGCAACGAAAAATGGTCGAAAACTGGCAGGCAATTTAATGCGACGGGAAGGGTCAGGGGAGCAAAAATTTGACGCGGACGAAGTCGCGAGCAGAAGCTCAATTATAAAACTGTCAATAACATATTATGACTAATTCCTAAGCCCATTTTCAGGCTGTAAACTTGATAATTGATGCTTCAAAGCAAAACTCGATGCAACCGTATCAAATTGATATTGAGTGAGAAATCTATTAACATATTGTGTGATTTTTATCTAAAACGCATGATGTAATTTCAGTGAAGTGATGACTAAAGTATGTGTATTTTAGGATTCAGGAAACAGGTGACTAAGTAAAAGAGTGAGATCATTAAGTATTTTGTGACACCATGTTTTTAATAATGCGGTCATGGAGCATGTTGGAATCTTGTGGCTAACTTAAGGTGTCTTCACACAGCGGGCGGGGCGCGGCGGGACGTGACGGCGACGCGCCGCCTTCATACAGAACCGTCGCGCCGAGCGTTCTGTGTGAAGGCGTCCGTAATATCTAGTGCATTACAACTACTCAGCGTCGCGTCGCCGTCACGTCACGCCGCGCCCCGCCCGCTATGTGAAGACACCTTTACAACAGCCGCACGGGTCGATCGTTCAGGTTAAGCTACGCTTGCCGCAATTGGGCCGTGGATGGGTGACCATCTTTACATACCAAGAATAACTGGCCATGGGCCGTTTAATAAACATCTATTAGTCATAGGAGTTACAGACAGTCCGCTGTGCAGGGCCTGCATTGCGAACGACGTGATAGCAGCGCACGTGCTTCTAAACTGCCCGGCGATCGCCACATATAGGGCCAAGTACTTCGGAAACCCAGGTACCCTACGTGAGATAGTCAGCAACATCAAGGCGTTGCTGGCCTTTCTCGAGGAGCTGGGGTGGATCGAATAACCGATTTCCCACCCGTACGCAAAATACGCGCTCAGACACAGTTGCGGACACCAGCCCGTTCTACCTATTACCTATTATTACCCAGATACCAAGACCCTTCCGTGCCTCGGAAAGCACGTTAAGCCGTTGGTCCCGGCTGTTTTCGTAGATCTTAGCGCTCTTACACACGAGCGGCATGTTGCCAACGGCAAAGGTAATTGCTACTGTCGATACGTGTCGGCGGCAGCCGTCGACGCGTCTCGATGGTAGCTGACGGCAGCCGACGGCAACTGACGGCAGATGTCGACGCGTCTCGACGGCAGCCGGCGACACGCCATCTTCAAAGAAACGCGTCATCATCGCGTGTCGACGGCTGCAGTTACCTGCCGTTGGCAACATGCCGCTCGTGTGTAAGAGCTCTTAGACAGTCGTTACTAATCGTCGTCGTCTGACAACCAGTCTTATCAAGAGATATCGTATTACCCAGTAACTGGGTTGTGGAGGTCAGATAGGCAGTCGCTCCATGTAAAATACTGGTACTCAGCTGCATCCGGTTAGACTGGAAGCCGACCCCAACATAGTTGGGAAAAAGGCTAGGCAGATGATATGGTGCATGTTGGAATCTTTTACAGGATAAACCGAAGATTCTCTTTACTTGACAAAGTTTCTTCTGGTCTTGCCGACACCCGTAATAAGCGTTTTTATTTTGACGTTTCAATAACATAACATAACATCAAGCCTTGTTACCCCGAAGGATTGGGCAGAGGTGTACCTATAGTACATCCACATTTCGCCTGTTATGTTTAAGTCCCATTTTCGGGGCGGGTTCAATAACATTCATTGCTTTCATACAATTGTATAAATATTGTATACAAATACTGAAAACTATTTTAAAAGAGTAACGGTGGAGTTTCTTTCCCGTTCTTCTCCATATGAATCTACCTTTTGGAAGGGGCAACTAGAATCAATTCTATTTTCATGTGACAGTTGACGTTCACAAGTGCCTTTTTTGGGCCTAATTGAAATATTTGACTTTGACTTTAATTTGCCTACGTTGAAGAGCAGACAAATTTTCCGAACATGTAATAAGCATGAGCTGTCTAGCTGTTTTATAAATATTTTGGGGTCGGTTTCCAGAATAACCGGATTTAGCTGAATACCAACGAAATATCTCAACGCAGCAGGAGGGTTTGAGAAACATGTACTGATTCCATGTCAGAGCCTGACACCGTGACCTCTGAATTTGTTTAGGGATTTCTTCTCAGAGTAGTCAGATAGAAAAGACCGACCTCATCTAGCTTTAAATATGTGTGTCGATTTCCATGCCACTCTTTGTTTCTTTTTTGTGTGGGAAATCAACAAATGACGTCTCCCGCTCTGGGCGGAGCGTAAGGACGCGCAGACTTTAACTGACTAAAACCCACCCGTGTTCCCTCAGTTGCCTGTGCCAAGGCCACAGTAACTCTTTCTCTCTCATCGGCTCTAGTAGACCCCTTCAATTTATTGCTGACATCTCTTTGAGGCGCGTGCATTTATTTATTTTTTTATTCCTTGCCACCCTGTACGAATAAAAAAAATGCTATTCGTTAGTAGGAACATCACTTCAGAACGGATGGCCGGATTTGGTAATATTTTGTTTTTTAAAATGTTCTATGTTGTAGTCCGAATAAGGGAAGAAAAATTGTAAGTTTCCCGAAAATCATTCTAATTTTTGTATGAACTAATGACCATGTTGCCATTTCTACGGGACAACGTCTGTCGGTCAACTAGCTCCTAGATAGTAATCTTAAAGTATTATCTCATGAAATGATACTGCTTAAGTGGACATTGCCTGTCATGAGAGACATGATGGAATGCGGACGTTTTGTCTGCACAAGGCTACTGGCTAATCAGGAAAAACTAAACTAGCTACATGAAAACTAGGGATGTTATGGATATAAAATTTCGGATACGGATTGGATACGGATGTAGGAATGATTATTATACCGGATACGGATACGAAATTATTTCGGAGTATCCGTTAGTTTCGGATAATTTCGGTTAGGGATATTAAACTTATAAGGAATTTCAAAAGTAAAGTACAAAGAGCTAATAAAATGGTTTTATTTATATGTCACCATTTGGTAGGAATTAGCTATTTAAAATAAAAAATATTATAAATATATATTGAGTGTTATCTAATCTACCTAAAATAAAAATGTAATTACAAATCCGATATTATCCGAAACTTTTATTTCGGATTCGGTTACGGTTACGGAGCTCCCTAACATCCCTGATGAAAACATAATATATCTAGAATACTAGGCTACGGTTGCCGGACATAAAGAATAGCAACACCCCATTTCTTCCCGTGGGTGACGTAAAAGGCGACTATGGGATTTACTAGAGAATGGGTAGGCGTGATAAACAACCTCTGATTACCCCTCTTGGTAATACAGCCATGATGTTACCTAACAAAAAATCTAAAGTTTTAGAACTTGTAACCTCTGGCTGTCTTTCGAACTCAGCTCTTAGTCATAACATAATACTTATCAAAGTAAGTAAGTTTCTACAAAGTTGCTTTGTATGTCCTTGTAGGATAACAGCTGTTTATGTTTGTGGGACAGTCAGGCAGACACTATGTAACTTGTAGATAAACAAGATAGCGGTGTTATGTAACGCTTTGATAAAACAGGAATTGTCAGTCTTCACTTTTAAAAACTTTTTTCAAAAAGATAACAACCGACTTCCTAAAAAACACTACAAAGTGAAAAATAACTTAAATTCCGGAAATCGGTGTCTTGGGATCTGTATTTAAGTTTTATTCTAATCGCGTTATTCGTCCATTTGTCGCGCACATACTTAATGGAAATTAAAGACATATGGTTTTCTCATGGATGCCGTTGTCAGAACTAAACCAAAAGGGAAGCAACAGTTTTCAATAAAAAAATAATCATCAAAATCGGTTCACCCAGTCAAAAGTTATGAGGTAACGTAAAAATCTTAAAAAAAAAATATAATACAGTCGAATTGAGAACCTCGTCCTTTTTTGAAGTCGGTTAATGAAACGGCTTGTAGCTAAGTAATTAAAGCCGCACGGGTCGATCGATTAGGTTAAGCTAGACTTGCCGATGCTCATGGATCTCTGAAAATCGTTACGTGTAGGGTTGCCAGGCGTCCGGATAAAACCGGACACAGTCAGGCTTTTTAGTTGCATGTCCGGCTAGATTAGATGGTGTCCGGCCTGTCCGGCTTTTTAGTAGGATTTTTAAATATGATCATTTTTGTCTTCACCCCACCTTATATTGCTAGCGCAAGTGAGCGAACTAGCACTGTCTTCCCCGCGTTATTACTACTCAATTTTAAAGGTAAATCAGCTTTTAAAAATTTTGTTGGCAGGCCAACCAAAAATATAAATTAGTTTATGTTACAAAGATTTTAAAGTGTACATATTTAGTTCATTAGTCTTATGTTTAGTTTTGTTTTAAACAATTAAAGATGTCCGGCCTTTTTACCCAAATGTCCGGCTAAACTGGCAGGTCTGTCCGGCTTTTCGGTTTTATGACCTGGCAACCCTAGTTACGTGTCGTCAGAAGCCCGAAAGTCTGACAAACCAGTCTTCTCAAGGGGTATTTTGTTACATATTAACTGGGTTGTGGAAGTCAGATAGCCGCTCCATGTAAAATACTGATATTCAGCTGCATCCGGTTGGACTGGAAGCCGACCCCAACATAGTTGGAAAAAGACTAGGCAAATGATAATGATACAGTCGAAACTGGAGCTGCAGACATAACTTGCAGAGTTATCAGGTCGCGTGATTGTTCGAAAGAGATACCGTGACCCTGGCACATGGGCAACTGATGGAACACGGGTGGGTTTTAGTCAGTAAAAGTCTGACACGCCCTCCCGCTCCGCCCAGAGCGGGAGAAGTCATTCGATGATTTCCCATCCAGAAAAAAAAAAAAAAAGGTGGCAGTGGGCAAAGTGGTGAATGTGGCCATGTTTGTCGAAGGATCGATGGCCGGTGGAGCAGACTAATCCTGTACCGTAACAGAGACTATCCGCAAGCGTATTGTGCGTCGCCTTCCAGCTAAATGGACCGACGACCTTAAGAAACATTAAGGTAGCCACTTGAAAATCAAATTTTCTTAAGTTTCTTTTTGCAATTTCCAGGTCAAATTAGTGACCTTAACACATATGGCAGAACTAGCTTCTGCCCGCGACTTCGTCCGCGTCAAATTTTTGCTCCCCTGACCCTTCCCGTCGCATCAAATTGCCTGCCAGTTTTAGTCCATTTTTCATTGCTGCTCCGCTCCTTTTGATCGTAGCGTAATGTTATATAGCCTATAGCCTTCCTCAATAAATATGCTACCCAATACAAAAAGATTTTTTCAATTCGGACCAGTAGTTCCTGAGATTAGCGCGTTCAACCGAACAAACAAATATACAAACAAACTCTTCAGCTTTATAATATTAGTAGTATTATAATCATTATCATCAATACAACTCACTAAGTTAATTTACTCCCAATGAATAGCTTAGGACTGATACCTTCTCAAGATGGTGGCTGAGACGGACTGGATATGAAAAGCGGAGGACGGGGTAATGTGGCGCAGTCTGGGAGAGGCCTACGTTTACTGCTGGATACTGCCCCATCGGGTGACGCCTAAGCAGTTAAACGCCTCAAATACGACTTGCAATCAAGAAAAAATAATGATTTCAAAATTTACACTTTAATTCACAGCAAGTTTATACATTTGGTTACCACAAGTAAAGCGGGCGTCGCTTCGTGATATAAAAATACTATAGTCAAAATAAACAGAAGGCAAGAATTTCAAAAATGTATAAAAGTAGGTACTTAGAATGTTACACAATTAAGATAATCAAGATAATTACTAATCACGGTATGATAATCTTGATTATGAATAGCTAGCTTTTATCAGCGGCTTCGCCCGCGTATTATACATATAAACCATCCTCTTGATTCACTCTGTCTATTGATGAAAACCACATCAAGATCCATTACATAGTTTAAAAGATTTAAGTGCACAGACGCAGGAAGCGAATTCGTTTTATACTATGTAAAGATAACTTACAGAAAATGTTTTACCTTTTCTATCTATACTAATACTAGCTTCTGCCCGCGACTTCGTTCGCGTCAAATTTTTGCTCCCCTGACCCTTCCCGTCGCATCGATTTGCCTGCTAGTTTTCGTCCATTTTTCGTTGCTGCTCGCTCCTTTTGAGTTATAGTGAGTCAACCTTAAAAGATAGACATATGCTCTCGCGGACTTTTTTTTAGAACTTTTTAAAAGGAACAATTCCGTCATACATGATTTTTGCGTTACTTTAACCGTTTACGCAGCGCACGCAACGGAAACTCTCAAAAGGAATAAATTTTCCCCGTTTTTGCAACATTTTTCATTACTGCTCCGCTCCTCTTAGTTGTAGCGTGATGTTATATAGCCTATAGCCTCCCTCGATAAATAAGCTACCCAACACAAAAAGAATGTTTCAATTCGGACCAGTAGTTCCTGAGATTAGCGCGTTCAATCAAACAAACAAACAAACTCTTCAGCTGTATAATATTAAGTATAGATAACAGAGATAACATTATGGAATGCAAATCTATACTAATGTTATAAATGGGAAAGTGTGTGTGTCTGTTTGTCCATCTTTCACGGCGAAACGGAGCAACAAATTGACGTGATTTTTTAAGTGGTTGAAGTTAGTTGAAGGGATGGAGACTGACAAAGCCTACTTTTTGTCTAAACCCCTCACTTCCCTAAAATGGGGGGTGGAACGCGCTAATCTCAAGAACTAGTGGTTCGAATTGAAAAAATCTTTTTGATACAGGTAGCCTATTTATTGAAGAAGGCTAGGCTATATAACATCACGCTACAATAAAAAGGAGCGGAGCAGCAATGAAAAATGTTGCAAAAACGGGGAAATTTAATTGACGCTGACGAAGTCGCGGGCAGAAGGTAGTAAAGATATGAATATGAGATCCCACAACTCTAATTAATGTAATGAGACTATGTCAAAGAATCAACTGGCATATGGTTTATGGTTTTTGTTACGGGTAGTAACGGGTTGTTTTTTCCTTTAATACAGATGTAAATTTCATTGATAAGTACAAGTAAATATTTTCATTCAAACCAATCATTCTTTAAAGCTAAGAAAATGTGACATTATCATATTTCACGTAATCGTGTTTTAAAACAATTGTGATGTCTCATTATTCAAAATTACTACTACCTGGAGCCTTGAATTGGTCCAAATGCTGTTGTTGTAGATCCCATAGATGTCATGTGTGGTCCACTTTAGCCCTGTAAGTCATCAGACCATTTCAGACACCAATCCACATGGTCTTCGCATGATCTGACCAAGATTATGTCTGGACTTTAAAAGAGACAGTGAGCTCTGAGTTTGTTTCGGCATTTCATCTCAGAGAGATAGGAAACACCGACCTCATCTAGTTTAAAAAAAAATATTGACGTGTAATAGCAGGCCTGTCTCACTTCCATACAAGTGGCGCAAAATTCCCGAGATATTTACCTACTATTCTGGAAAACAACCTAATTTCAACCTTTTGCATTGCGTATAGCATTCAAAGTACAATAACTGTCTGCCGTCTCGCTTCAATCTGCTAGGGCTGTCAGAGAGGTACTACTTTATATCTTTTTGTCTTTTTTGTTTTTTCTGGCGCCTCCATCACTCACGACACAGAACTGATTAGATTTCTAACATATTAACAGCACAGAATATACAAAAGTAGGAACTTTACGGTATTAACAGTTTACTTTTAATAATAATAATAATAAAACATTTATTTTCAGGTAACAAAGACCCATAGACAAATACCTTACAAACTAACATAATACGGTGGCCGGACGCTTGCGTTTATCATACCTAAACTCGGGAGTGAAACTTCTGTACCGTAAGGTACTAATATATATTCTGTGGTAATAGTGTTTGTACAAAATGTTTGCAGAAATAAAATCATTTATCATGGGTAGAGGACTTTTACCAAAAGCAGGATGATGCAGGCTAATAGCTATTACAAGGGCTCATAGATTTGAGAGTTATTTGAGTTTTAGTTTTTCTGTTAATCTAGTGGTTAGTGACCTGACTACTAAGACTCAGGTTGTGGGTTCGATTCCCACCCAGTACAAATCTTTTTGTTATGAGTTATTTGTTCTGTGTCTGGGTGTAATTTATCTATCATATGTATGTATTTAGAAATATATAAGTATACTAGCTGACCGTACAGCTGTTGTCCTGTTTCCCAGAACTCGTTAGCAGCGCTACCTACCAGGTCCAATAGTGAATCTAAACCATCCAGGGTGCCACCCAAACGCATACAAAAAAAAATCATTCAAATCAGTTCAGCCGTTTAGGAGGAGTTCAGTGACATACACACATACAGTAGAATTATATGTATAAAGATTTACCAGTTGTCTGGTTAACATAGTACAGGCCAGGGATGTTAGGGAGCTCCGTAACCGTAACCGAAACTATCGGATATCCGATATAAAAATTTATCCGTAACAGTAACCGAATCCGAAATAAAAGTTTCGGATAATATCGGATTTGTTATTTATTACATTTTTATTTTAGGTAGATTAGATAACACTCAGTATATATTTATAATCATTTTTATTTTAAATAGCTGTAATAATTACTCACAGACTGATTATAATTCCTACCAAATGGTGACATATAAATAAAACCATTTTATTAGCTATTTGTATTTTACTTTTGAAATTCCTTAAAAGTTTAATATCCGTAACCGAAATTATCCGAAACTAACGGATAATCCGAAATAATTTCATATACTTATCCGTATCCGTATCCGGTATAATAATCATTCCTACATCCGTATCCAATCCATATCCAAAATTTCATATCCATAACATCCCTAGTACAGGCTTTGCCTAGTTTGGGATCAGATAACTGTGTTAAAGATTTATCAGTTGTCTGGTTACCATGGTACAGGCTCTGTCTAGTTTGGGATCAGATAATGTGTTGGTTGTCCTAAGATATTATTTACTGATTGTCGGTTTCTTTAATTTTAGGTTTGGTAAAAATCAGCTGTTAAGTAAAGATAAGTGATTATTAGCAGTGGTGGATGACAAGTACATACAAACCCATGACTTCTCATGGGGGTAGGCAGAAACTACAGAATGCCACTTGCACATGATCGTTACATACTTCTTTTGCCTCATTTACATGCAGATATCTGGGTCATACATGCACGCCAGTTGCGAGTACTACGCAACTGAACTTTCTCAAGAACATCACCAATAAGGGCACTATATGTCCTCGTAAAGTGGTGGCATTTAGACTAATATGACTTTATATTAGGTAGAACGGGCTGGTGTCTGCAACTCCACGTCTGAGCGCGTATTTTGCGTACGGACTTTATATTATAAAGAGGTAAACTTTTTTACCGTGGAAGAACAAGAACTGAACAAATGTAGAAAATTATTTTACAGATAAAAAGACACTATTGCAAGTGCTTAAGGTTTGTTTTTAGTTAAATTGACTACCACGCAGGCGAAGTCGCGGGTAGAAGCTAGTGTTTCAATCATTTATATCAAGCCAATTAATTGTCCCCTACAGGGCAATGTCCAACCACAGAATATTTAAATTGCTACCAAGTAAACAGCTGACATATATAATAAATGATATAGGTAGTATAGTATAAATGGCATTGTTTAACTAAAATCTGACTTACGCCAGGAAAACTTCATACTTGAAGGCTTAATTTGTATCATTTTTATGATAAGTAATGTAATTATCAGTAGTGTTATTTTCTTATTTTGTAATTATATTTTCTTTAGGCACATAATTTAAGTAAATTGTGGTAAACACGTTTCGATGATCATTCAACGAATAAAACTCAAAATACCAGTAGGAATTGACAAAACTATCTTTTACCGTTCGGTTTTGGAGTGAAAAAAGGTTGCACTTACCATCGTGCCAGGGGTTTGCAGGCTCGAAGTACTGTGTAACTAAAAGATCCTCGTCAGGGAAACGCACTGACCGAGGAATCCTCTTTTTTTCCTTGCACTCATCACTCACTGCACTGTTTTTGTCACCGCACTCATCCGACTCAGTATTAACACTTTTATCACTCTCAATCGGGCATCCCGTAGCTTTATCAGGGTCGGTAGACATATCTAGCGTGTAATCTATCACATATTACTGCAAGCGAACACATTAGCGTTAGTGGACACTAATACTTAAACCAAAAAAATAATATTCAATTCATAAACACGTAAGTTTCCACACAACTAGCTTCGAGATCGATTATTTAATATTAACAACACGAGAACCACGTTAATTCACCGGCCATTGCGTATTTTTTTCACGTTTCGTTAGAGTTTTTTTTTTCATACGATTTTTTTATTGTTCGTTTCGAATCAAAACATTCCGCACCTTTCATACACCGTTTGCCGCCATATTGGATTGAACGAGACAAAAGGAGAGTTTTCTTTATTGACTGGTAGAGGGCGTCACTGGATACCAGTGTTGCCAATTTCATTCAGCTTAATAAGACAAATTCGGTATCGTATATTCGACATAATATGTTCCTGACTATGTCCGAATTTGTCTTCGTCAATTGAATGTATGGAAATCTATGTAATAGCACTCGCCGGGAAAATTTACTGCCAGAATTTTTTTCTCGTTTCATTGCAGTCATTTCTATCCGAAGGACAAACAGTCCAGCGAGAATTGGTATACTGCCATCTAGCGTGGAATAGTAAAACTAATCGGAACATATTTTTGTACGCATCATACGCATGGCTACATTTCCAGTATAAGCTGATTTCTTATCGCACGAAAAATCTACACAATGCGAGCTCGGCTAAAACTGGAAATGTATAGCTTGATATATAGCCGTGTGTTCGGCATTATTTTGACGATGCATAATTAATGTCATCTACATTTTACACTGAGCATACAATACTACAAAGGCCATATTTTTAAAATTCCATATATTATGACAGAGATAGATTACATTTTCGAGCTGAATGTAGTACGAAGATAGAAACGTGACTTATCCGCTCTTGTGGAAGTGAACAAGTATGACTTTAGGTAAATTCAATCTAGCTTGACAACTCGCCTTTTCTTTATAAATGACTCAAGGCTTCTTCAGACTGACGCGACGCGATTCTTATAGAAATTTTTCCATGCAGTTTACATAGAAATTGTTCTACGATTTTCCCGCTGAGGCACCGTGCCTGTTTGTGGAAGTCTTCAACAATGTGACTTCTCGATTTTCGAAAAAATGAGTCATTAATAAACCGCGCCACATGAGTGTAATTTCAGAACTAAAGTTTTATCTTGCGCAGTAAGGAGAAACGTTATGTCGTATTTAGATCTAAGCATTTTTTACGTTGACCCGATCTACCAAATTCACCTGTATCGTGGCTGTATTGATTAACAGGAGTCTTCTTACATGCACAAATATTTTTCTTGTTCTTTGCCCTCGCCTCTTCCCGCTACGCGGAGTCGGCTTTCTTAGTCATGCGGCGCCACTCATTTCGGTGGTAAGCATCGCCATCTGTACAAGTCCAAGCTTTTCCATATTTTTCCGGACATTTGTCTTGTCACACATATTCTGACCTGGCTAATTATCAACGGCATATGATAGCAGCCACAAGGCTTGATGGAAGGTACGCTTACCGCAGTGTTTTCTTGGATTCATCCATTACATATCGAGACACCTTGAAGACCCCTCCATGCCTCAGAAAGCAGGTTAAGCCGTTAGTTGCAACTGTCATTCCAAATGAAGAGAAAAAAGAAGGACAAACGTCTAACAAACATTTTTTACCAAGTGTTATCGTGTTAGGTACTCATTATCTGGGTTGTAGAAGTGAGATAGGCAGCCGCTCCATGTAAAATATTGATATTCAGCTACATCTAATTAGATAGGAAGCCGACCCCATAATGTAGTTAAGAAAAAGCTAGGTAGACTGATTGTTCTACTACCACGCGGTCATTTAAATCATCATCATTTCAGCCGAAAGACGTCCACTGCTGGACATAGGCCTCCCCCAAGTACCGCCACTTCGACCTGTTCTGTGCTTCTCGCATCCAACGGATTCCTGCGGCCTTTACCAGGTCATCGGTCCATCTTGTGGGAGGCCTTCCAATGCTACGTCTTCCGGTACGCGGTCACAACTCCAGAACCTTCCTACCCTATCGGCCATGTGTTCTGCATGCAAATCATATCCAAAGATATATATTTATACAGGGTGTTTGGCGCATGGACCGGCAATTTTTTTTGGGGTTTGGCTGAGTCATGAGCTATCTTTCACCCATAGATCCCATGTCTTAAGTGTCATTATAATCGAGATACGACTTTTTTGTTTGTTTTTTAAAATAACCTGAGTCATCGTCTTTCAAACGACATAATGTCATTTGAAAAAAAAAATAGTTTGATTTGTATTTGCACCAAATAACTTTTATCTCATTCTGTAATGTATGATTTTTCTAAACAGAACTTATATGATAAACATACATAACAAAAAAAAATACTTGTCGAGCTTTCAAACTCTTAAAAATTAAGAATCTATGAAAAACACTTAGGAGTGTTATCTATGAGTGACATTTAGGACATGGGATCTATGGGTGAAAGATTGCGCATGACCCACTCAATTCCCCAGAACATTTTGACGGTACATGCGCCAAGCATCATGTATATCTTGTATGTAAATATCAACATAAAATTAAACAGCGCTTGGGTAACTAAAATTATTTATTCAAACTCAACATCACATAGTCATTTATACACGCGACTTCTCTTAAAACTATTCATATTTAAACTATTCGTTTACAAAATATAACGTTTTATTTTAAATAGCGCAATATTTTACCAAATGGCAACACTATTACTGTAAATGTCAAACTCTATGACAGCTCTAAAGTGCGGTACTCATTGGGCAGTACCAGTACCTAACCCATCCTGCTGACACAGGAATTTGACTGCGCAACGACTCGCCTTGTGTTCGAAACCGCTATGAAGTTTGCATCAAGTTGTACATAGAACTTTTAACTTAACTGGCTGAATGTGCTTATTCATAAGGGGAATACAGGCGAGATGTAAAGTGGGTTTACGATTATCTTAAAAGAATTTTAACAGCAGTCTAATAGTTTTTATTATGTACTGTTTCTATACTTCTACAAGGTCAAAAATTTGCTGGCAAAACGTTACTCATGTGTTGGGTATGGATACCTAAAAATAGAGAAATAATAAAAAATAAAATTTTGTCATTCCAACTTTCTTCCAAATTCCAAATGACATAAACATGCACGTTAAGGCAACCAAACGACTGATTTAGTATTAGTTTTTGGAAATTCTTAAAAACATCTATGTCCGACGAAAAAATATAAAAACAGCTGTTTGACCTTCGCCCATCAAACAATTCAATTTTTATTTGTTTGTTTACACATTAGATTAAAATATTGGCAATGTGACCCAGTATAATATGTTGCGACTATACGACTAAGTCGCGGGCAGAAGCTAATAACTTATAAAACAATTATTGAAGTAGGTAACCAATTTAAATTGCAGACATTTTCTATAAATTATTGTTAAGTTGGTATATAAAATATTGCGTTATTAAAATTTTGCTTATTCTATGTAGTATTAACATTTTTGTCATGATCATGACGTACATTACACTTTTTGCATAACAATTTTTCAATGTAGATTGAAACATTATTGTTGATAGAACATACTCTGAAATTGCACTTTGGATTAACATACAATAATAAATGAAATCGGAACGAATTTCCTTAGCGCACGTTATACTCTATACTCTAGGCAGCTGTGAACTAGACCGAAAAATGTGTAGTATTTTGACAGTTAGGGTAGCCCAAATTGCAAAAGAAGACGAAAATTTTAATTTCGTGGGTTATTTCACTAGCCATCTTAATTTTTTTCGGTCTAGCTTTAATTCATCAAATATCCAAGCGAAAGGAACTTCGTTCCAACAGGGTCCCACGAAACCTCCCATTTTTCTTTTTTTTTTGTTTAATAACATAATAGGCAACTTTCCTTTGAGGTGTAGAGCTGCCAAAAACGGATATAATGATCAAAAAAGAACTCTTTGAATTTTTTTTACAACAATTTGACGTAGAAAATTACGGTTGCAGGAAAAGCGGTGGCCAACACACAACCGCAGCGGAGTTCCAAAAAACCAGCCACGTGACTAAATAATTAAATTACGCTGTAATGAAAGCAACCATGGTTTACAAACAAAAAAAAAATAGGTCCTAAAACCTGTTGTGTTTGTGAAAACTTTTGTAAATGATGTTCTGATGAAACAACTAAAAAACGTATTGGTTTCTTATTGCATTTCGGAGCGTATACACCGTGGGGACAACAATACAACAATGAATGAGAAATTGGCAATACTAGATTTTGGAACTATGAAATGAATTCGAAATCGACAGTAAATAAGAAACTGGCAACACTAATACATACGAGTATTTTGGAACTATGAAATGAATTCTAAAATCAAAATTTTAAAAAACTTTTTTACAAAAAAAAAAAAAACAACCGACTTCCTTAAAAACACTACAAAGTGAAAAATAACTTTAATTTCGGAAGTCGGTGTCTTAGGATTTTTATTTAAGGTTTTTGCCACCGACTTAAATTTTTAGTTTTGGTATCTACCTCGCACTAATTCCAAACAAACAATGCATATTAATGCGATACCAGAAATCGCGGTTGATTTGCCTTCATTTTTTAAAGAGTTCCGGTGTTTGTCTCCGGAAATCATCATCAGATCTATATGAAATTTACATGGGACCATTTCGGAATAAACCCCTTTCGAACAAAAAGAGAATTTTGCAAATCCGTTTATATATGACGGAGTTATGGCCGAACATACATAAAACAAAAAAAAAAATAAACATCCGAATTGATAACCTCCTCCTTTTTGAAGTCGGGTAAAAATTTAAAAATAAAAACTTTTTTACAAAAAAAAAAAAATAACTTTAATTTCGGCAGTCGGTGGATTTGTATTATAACTGTCTAAGGTTTTTGCCACCGACTTCCGAAATTAAAGTTATTTTTCACTTTGTAGTGTTTTTAAGGAAGTCGGTTGTTTTTTTTTGTTAAAAAAGTTTTTAGTTATAGTATCTATCCCGCACTTATTTCAAACAAACAATGGATATTTATGCGATAGCAGAAATCGCGGTTGATTTGCTGTCATTTTTTAAAGAGTTCTGATGTCTGTTTCCGGAAATCATCATCAGATTTATATGGAACTTATATGGGACCATTTCGGAATAAACCCCTTTCGAACAAAAAAAGAATTTTGCAAATCCGTTTATATATGACGGAGTTATGGCCGAACATACATTAAAAAAAAAAAATATAAACATCCGAATTGATAACCTCCTCCTTTTTGTGTTTTTAAATGAGTTGTATTGCAACATGTAGTTAGCTAGCGACCTCGTCAGCTGTTCATAATATTCTAGCCTGACCAACCGGCAGCAAGTTCGTCATGCTCCCTTAGATGTCACTGCTTGCGGTAGCGTCGGGGGTCGGGTTACCACCTTCCCTCAAATATGGCGAGGGGGGTAATGGCTGACCTTTGCGTTATGCTCGTGAACGGGTGCTGCTTGTGGTGACTGGTCGACTTGCTGACCATGGTTTTTGTTATTGTTATTTGTATTAACTGTTATGTTATTTTATTTTATTTTTACTCCGGAGGTCCTAGTTTAACTATTGTAACTTCAACTTAGCAATATGCATCAATGTATGTATATGTATCATTTTGCGTCGTTGAATATGTAAGCGGGCACGCCCTTTATGCCTGGAGGCTTTATTTAAGTTTTACGTTCTGTTTACGATTTTGTTTTATTATTTATTTCAGCTTGAGTTTACTTTTCAATGTTTTGTTCGTATATTGGCGTGTGCTAGCTGACATATGGCGAATAATGTATGTTTTGTTTTGTTTTATAATATTAATTACTTACACGATATTGTATAGAATCAAGTTCTTCTAACTTAACAGACAGCTGTGCTGCTGGGGAGTTTGTTCCGCCACTTCTTCTTCCCAGCTAAAGCACTAGGAAGTGTCGAAGGGCGGGCGTTTTGGGGGGACTGTCTTTTGTAACTTTGACGTTCAAAAAGTGCTGACTCTCAGCCTAGTTTGAATAAATGACTTTTGATTTTGATTTGATTTTGATTTTGATTTTGAAGTCGGTTCAAAACAGGTTTTTTGTTCAAACATAAAACATAACTTTGTGTATATGCCATTTATAGTGACATAATAATTGGATTATATTGATTTGTAATTTCGTATGCCGACTGGAAATATCATTAGGTATACGAAGTGTAATTTATGGTCGTAATCTTAGTTCTTAAACAGTCGTTACGGGTCGCGCCGCCAACAAGCCCGAAAGTCTGACAACCAGTTTTACCAAGGGACATTGTATTACCCAGTAACTGGGTTGTGGAGGGCAGATAGGCAGTCGCGCCATGTAAAATACTGGTACTCAGCTGCATCCAGTTAGACTGGAAGCCGATCCCAACATAGTTGGGAAAAGGCTAGGCAGATGATGACGAATATATGGTCGTAATGTTGTCTCTACGGTGGCCATTTTAAGATAAAACTATATTCGTTAAATCTGCGAACTATCTCTTTAATTTATAAAGCATTTTGATTTTATAATAGGGATGGTATCGTTTTTTAGGTATCAGTTTTTTTTTTTCGATTAACATTTTAGCAAATATAACAAAGTATTTTGTATGCACAGACATTTTTCTCACATATCAACATATTGTATAATATAATTTTAAATATAGACACATAATAATGGTCCTCCTTTCAATTTTTTTTGTACCAATATTATATCTTTTTATAAAAAATATTCGAATTAATTTTCTCATAACATCTTGGACGAATTTATATTTATGTAACTATATATTTTTTATATCTAACAAATATATGTTTTAATTCGTATGATTATAGTTTTTTTATAACTTGATTTGACTATTTTCGACTTTATTATATACATACAACTTGTGAAAAGCATAAAGGTACGAGGGAACTTGTATTTGGTCGATTCTTAAATGAATTAAAAGTCTCATATTCCTGACATGAGAGACAAAACCCAGCAGTGGGAACGCTTTAAGCTGATAATGCTTTGATAGAAAATAGAAGCAGTGTTGCATGTATAATAATATTGTATATGCAATTTATAATTGTGTATAATTTGTATATGCAATTTATAATTGTATATAATTTGTATATGCAATTTATAATTGTATATGTGATGCGTATTTTTTACTATTTCTTATTCACATAGTAGTATGCAGTGTGAATTATTTAAAGAGGTTTAGATAGGCAAATTTGAAACTATAAGAAATAGACTTATACATATGATTCTGATTGTGATTACTATATCTTAATATTTTACTAGCAGACGGAATTAATATTTAAAAAAATTGTGACTTAAAAATTATAGGTCCTTTAAAACTAAATTGTCTCCATTTCTCATAGTTTTTTTTTTCCGTTACTTAAGTTCTATTTAAAAAATTCACAGTGCATATTTCCTAGTAACAATATTTTACTTATATATTACCGTTTACCTAGCTTTTACCTTGGCCGTCATTTACTATAACATCAAGCCTTGTTTGCCCGAAGGGTTGGGCAGAGGTCTACCTATAGGTCACCCACATTTTACCGGTTATTGCCATCACCTGGGCACAAATCCAGACTCCGGGCTGCTACTGAGAAATTCCAGATAGAAAAACCCAATAAAACTTGCCCGACATGGGGATCGGGACCCAGGACGTCATACTCAGCAATTCCGCTTGCGACAACTAGACCAACAAGGTACATACATTCATTTACTTATCATAAATAAACTAATATTTTATAGAGGTTCGGTTTTTTTGTATATCTGTTTGTTACATAATAAACTCACGCCTTTTTCCCATGAGCGTAGGCAGAAACCACGGAACGCCACCTGGTACGATCTCTGCACACACCTTTCGCCTTGTTTTGGTTCATACAATTGGTCATACACACACGCCGGTTGCGAGTACTACGCACCTGACCCTACTGAAGAACATCACCAATAAGGTCACTATATGTCCTCCTAGGGCGTCCCCTCCCAGTGTTTCCACTCACATCTGCCTTATAAATACCTTTTGTGAGCCCTCCTTCATTCATCCTCTCAACATGATCAAACCATCTAAGCATTCTTTTGTTACACTTTATCGTTAAAACGGCTAAACGGATTTGGATGAAATTTAGCACATTGGTAGACCATGACCTGGATTAGGACATAATGTACTTATTATCCCGATATTCCCACGGAATAGAGATTTATGAGAGTAAAACCGCAGGGCAAAACAAGTATTTTATAGTAACACTATCAAATTTCGGTATACTTGAGCAGTCATGGTAAATATCGACCTAGGTTAAACTAGGAGACTTATACATAATGTTCCCGAGATTAAAAACTATATTTTTGGTCTGTATATAAGTGTATATATGAAACTTAAACTTAACTAGTATTTTGTATGTTGGTTCGTGTCACTGATTTTCTTTCTTTATTTTTAGATCGAGGACGCCATCTGAAAAGCGAGAAAATATAAATGAATATATATTTGTTATAATATGCGCTATCGAATCTTAATATATAAAAATTACGCGTCACGTTGTTTGTCCGGGATGGACTCCTAAACTTCTGAACCGATTTTAATAAAATTTGCACACCGTTTGCAGTTTGATCCAACTTAAAAGATAGGATAGCTTACATCTCAATTTATAGTCGCAATAATATTTTATTGCAAATTATTTGTTTATTATTTGACAGTCACCATTATCTGTTAGCTCCAAACGATTTGAGCAAAAATTTGACGCGGACGAAGTCGCGAACAGAAGCTAGTTTAATATAAATTAATATACCTGAAAGCCTGAGCTTTGCTCGGTAAGTATAATTTTTTTTTTTTGGTAAATTGTGTTTTATAGAATTTATATTTAAATACAAATTACATTTTGTTATTTTTCTTCCAATAAAAAAAAAACATAAATTTATATTTAAGTTGATTTTATCGATAAACTTGATTATTGAAAACACCAATAAAACGAAATTTTCTAAAAATGAATCCTAGCTAGATCGATTTATCGCCCCCGAAACCCCCTGTATACTAAATTTCATAAAAATCGTTGAAGCCGTTTCCGAGATTCAGATTATACAAGATTATTTTTTGTATATGCGAAACCTGAATATAGTTTGTTCAGAATCAGTAACTGAATCGATTCCAATAATTTTTACACCATGTTATATTTTGTACCAAAAATATTTAATTACGGTTCCAAGTCGCGGGGCCTTAGTGTTTTGTTTCGATTTTAAAATTATCATGTCTTTCTCGTACTCAAACGTCCATTACACGGAGATGGTACGTACACTAGCTGTTTGTGGTGATCTGCATATGTTTTTGCGTGGACAACCAGGTAACTTATCAAGCTTATAACTTTGTGATTATTAATGATACAGTTTTGAAATTTTTTTCATAGATTCTTTACATAAAAATACTAGACCCGTGTTTCGGGTTTCGCATAAACAAAAATTAATGTTGTATATATAAGGTGTATCTATTCATACACGAAATATTTTAAGGGGTACACCTGCAGGTGGTAAAGAAGCTATAGAAGCAAAAAGAAATTTTTTATCTAAGCGTTTTTGAATTTTCGTAATTATTATAATTTTAAAACTACTTGAGACGTTTTGCCTAAAACCTTTACTCCAAATTCTATGAATGGCCCGCCTGACGCTGCGAGGGCGACGACCGGACGGCACGAGCAAGGCCGCGGTGTCTCGGGCCGTAAAAAATAAGAAGGAGCCAGTATTTCTTATGTGCGTCAAATAATTTATAAATATTAAATTAAAAAAAAAACCCTTAGATTTTTTTTTTCGTTTCTATAGCTTCTTTACCACCTACAGGTGTACCTCTTAAAATATTTCGTGTATGAATAGATACACCAATATATATATATACAAGAATTGCTCGTTTAAAGAGATAAGATTGTAACTGTCCTGCACTCTCCGTAACACACTATCAATCAAAATTTGAAACATTTTGAACGGTTTTGCTAACCCATTGCTGTATTTGTTCGAAAAAAAAATCTGCTGAACAATGTAAATAGCGCAATGAATGTTGCTGAAATGTTAGAATGACAGCTATTCCTAATGTCAGCTTGCTATGCAATTACCCCGGTGACGTTCGTTTCAAATAAACCAATTACAGCCACTTTTGAATCGTAAAAGGCGGTGAGTGGAGGAGACGCCCCGGGCGTCGGGAGTCGATTGCAGACTCCCGGCCACCGTAGGCGCGGGCTTGCGGGCGGCGAGCAATGGGTAGCTCGCCGCCCGTTCCACGCGCGCCTTAAAGAGATGTCAGCAATACTGAAGGGGTCTGTTAGGACCGATGCCTGCCAGGGTCGCGAGATTTATTCGAATGAGTTACCATGGCCCTGGCACAGGCAACTGAAGGAACACGGATGGGTTTTGACAAAAAAAAAAAAAACTGACACGCCCTTCCGCTCTACTCAGAGCGGATGACATCATTTGATGATGTCCCACCCATAAAAAAGGGTCAACCGACTCGTTTAGAAGAGAAATTGAGCTAGAATGAAATAAGCTTTATTTATTTCCCTATATGTAACGGCAATTCCAAACGCTTATAATCGCTTTTCATAAAAATAAGAGTGCCAACTAATAACGTGTGCGGCTATCGAATCCCTTACTTCTAAGGTTGAACTTTTAATCCTATTCACTAACTTGACAGTTCAATGCAAAATAATGATACCATTCTAAAACGAATAGTGTCGGGGTAGTGAACGATTTCGCATAAAGAATGAATGATAAAAATGTTTTAAATTAAATAAAACTTTAAAAAATCATTTTTAGGTGTGGATTATAACCACTCAACCGTCCATGGTTACAAAAGTAACCAAATAAAATTTCGTCGAAACGTCCATGGTTACTTTTGTAACCATGGACGTTTTATGCGTCATTCGTCACTTGAAACGTGTTTATCGCTACAGTCCTTTGATAGTCGTACATTAGAGAAATACTAGATGTCGCTATATGAGATTTGTCATCCAGTAGAGTGAATTTCATCTATGGACCGGCAACATAAAATTTAGAAAAAAAAAAAGAAAATGACAGTTCATCCGTGTTGTCTAGTGAACTATGTTTGTGTGTGGATCTCCAACTAAAATATGGTAAGTTTTCTGTTTTTATACCACATTTATGTTGTTATTGTATATCAAATTAAACGTGAAGATATTTCCTTTACGAAATATGCATTACTACGCCAATTTCGAAACGTTTACATGGAATAATATAGCTGGAAAAGTTTTATGATGACCGCGCGGACATTGTTCGTTGGTTGTTGTTGATCCATTTTTCGAATTAGTTGTTTTTGTTAAATAAATGCTTAAATATAAGAGAATACTTTACTATTAGCACTATAACAGCTATTTACAAACGAAATATATTGAGATGGGGTCTACAAATTATTCAAACGCAACTCGTAATTCATGATTTTAGTGTTGGCTCGGGGACCTTTGGAGAAGTATTTGTTTTTTCTTGATAGAAAACTAAATACTTATATTTAGATATTGGTGTCATTTTGAAGGGTATATTATGTAATATTATAATAAAAATAATTTTGCCTAGTAACTATTATACTTTTCTTGTAAAATACGAAATAAATACGATATTTTTTTGAAATCCCCGACTTTATTTTCTAATTAGAATTCAATATCTAATTAGCTTTTTGTTTGATTAATTTAGTTTTTTCCAATTAGAATTCGATATCTTATTAGCTTTCCGTGAGTATTTCTTATTAGAATATAGCTATAGTAGTTTTTCAGTCGTAATCGTTTTTGTGCAAAAAATTCGCAATGTCGTAAAAAAGAAAGTGAAATTTGACGCCCGGACAGTTGGGGAGATAATCGCCGCGCGGGTTGGACGGTTGAGTGGATAAGAATAATTAATAATTTTTAATAAAAGTTATTTCCTTTTTTATTTTCTTCTGATAGAAACAAAACTATATATAAAAATCATTTCATTTTGCTTATTTTTTTACTAAAGTCATTTTATTTCCTCTGACAGCCATAGACTACATATATATCGATATAGTACACATCTTGTTTTAAGACAAGTTATTAAATTTAAACTACAAAGTTTGCATGTAAGTACATTATTTCAAGTTCATTCAATTTCATTCATTCTTGCACCACCTCCCTATCTTTTTTTTGTCAAAACCTGGTATCCCTCTAATTGTCAAGTTAGAGAATAGGATTAAGAGCCCTCTTACAAAATTTGAACGCTCGAGTTTAGGTAAAAGACGGCAATCTTATGTATGTGTGCGTAGCTATCCACACATGCACAATACAAACAGTGTAACGCGAGTGTCGAGCCGGTCTAAACAATCTTGATCCGTTAGAATTATAATGCGGTATTTAGATATTTATGAAAATACTTATTTTATTTATCCAGTCTAATAAAGATTTCTAGACTAATAAAAAAAAATACAACTATATGTTATGTAAAGTATACAATAAAAATAAAAAGTTAAAACAATTACATATTGGTGCCGATTCTGTTGTACACCGAACTAAACTAACAAAACTATCTCTAAAATTGCTTACTTTTAGCTATGAGAATTGTTACGCTTTTCTGCAAGAAATAATCTCTTTTAAAAATTATTTTGACACGACTAAAATCAAATTTGACAATCGCGACTGAACGTGGTATTTTTAGGGTTCCGTTGCCAAATGGCAAAAACGGAACCCTTATAGATTCGTCATGTCTGTCTGTCTGTCCGTATGTCACAGCCACTTTTCTCCGAAACTATAAGAGCATGCTGTTGAAACTTGGTAAGAAGATGTATTCTGTGAACTGCATTAAGATTTTTACACTAAAATAGAAAAAAAAACAATAAATTTTTGAGTTCCCCATACTTAGAACTGAAACTCAAAAAAAAAAATTCATCAAAGCCATACGTGTGGGGTAAAATGGTATAGAGGTTTCTAATATATTTTTTTTCTAAACTGAATAGTTTGCGCGAGAAACACTTCCAAAGTGGTGAAATGTGTGTCCTCCCCCCGTAACTTCTAAAATAAGAGAATGATAAAACTAAAAAAATATATGATGTACATTGGTGCCGATTCTGTAGTCACAAAATTCTCTAAACTAAACTAAAAATCACTAAAATTTGGTTTATTCCTGTCAAACGACGATTTCCTATTCTGAAATAGACCAAAATGACACAACTTAACTATATTTTAGTTTGACAGCACTAAGATTGCACGAGTTATTAGTTTAGTGAAAATGACAATTTTGCTATTCTGAGTTTGCCGGTTTTCACCAAAAACGTTGACTAAAATAATTTATTTTAACTAAATCTGACTATTTTTAATCGCGATTAAAAAGGTGTGGAATAAAACTAGTGGTCATGAACTAAAATTCTCAACAACGCCTCGCCTTCACGTGCAAAAACAGTTCTGTACTTTTTATTTTCCTTTTGCTTATATCTTGAAAATGGCGTGTCCTATCGCAAAAATAATGAAATTTTCGACCCCCTTAGTATACCCCGGAACATTTAAATCTCAACACGTGGGTAATTTTTTTTTTATATTTTTCAAACAAAAGTGAAAAATTCCATATAAAACACGTCCAGGCTGCACCGTAGCACGCGCCTTCGTCTCTCAAAAAAATCATTCTACGCAATGCACACACAAGTAAACGTTGCGAAAACAAAAGAAAAAAAATACCACGCTGAGTCGCGATTGTCAAATTCGATTTTAGTCGTGTCAAAATAGTTTTTAAATTTAGAGATTTTTCCTTGCAGAATAGCGTTACAATTCTCATAGCCAAAAGTAAGGAATTTTAGAGATAGTTTAGTTAGTTTAGTTCGTGTTCAACAGAATCGGCACCAATACCATGTAAACTTCCACCAAAAATTGGTTTGAACGAGATCTAGTAAGTATTTTTTTTAATACGTCATAAATCGTAAACCGCAATTTACCTTTCATTCAATCAACTCAATTATAAAAATTAAAAGTAAAAACATTTAATTTCATAAACAAAAACCTTTTGCATAAACCGAGAATACATACAGGTTTGTACGGAAACCTCGGTGCGCGGGTCCGACTCGCACTTGGCCGGTTTTTTTTCTTTTGGCTTCGCAACTTAGTACTTGTGCGGTACGCAATGAACTTGCTGAGATACGAAGGCGCGCGCAAGGGATGCCCCCTTGCGCGCGCCTTCGTATCTCCTGGACGTGTTTTATATGGAATTTTTCATTTTTGTTTGAAAAATAAAAAAAAATATTATCCACGTGTTGAGATTTATATGTGTGGGGTTTAATAAAAGGGGTCGAAAATTTCATTATTTTTGCGATAGGACACGCCATTTTCGAGATATAAGCAAAAGAAAAAAAAAATACAGTACTATTTTTGCACGTGAGGCGAGGCGTTGCCGTTGGTGTGAATTTTTGTTCATGACCACTAGTTTTACTCCACACCTTTTTAATCGCGATTAAAAATAGTCAGATTTAGTTAAAATAAATTATTTTAGCCAAATTTTTTCTACAATCTATTAAAATAATGCTTTACTTGATAATTAACGAAACTCTTATTCAAAAAAAAAATAATAAAATGCGAAGAGTAGCAAAATGTTGTAGTCGTAGTATATTTTTGCCTTCACGATACGAGTACCCGTAAACTGAGACGCGGGAAAAATTGACATAGATCCTTCCCCGTTGGGCGCTTGCGCCGTACTAAATAGACTTGTGTAAGTAATGCGAGTGATGCATTGCGCGTCATATATCTCGGCCGCGTACTGTAGCATTACACATGACTCGATTCAATCAACCATGGCACATGACACTAAAACATGGCGCGCGGGCCGCGGCGCGCTGTTCGGTGTTCGTAAGCTTCGTAATATCTCGGTAATCTTTGCTGTGTGTGCAAGCGAGAAGGAACATGCTCCAGTCGGTTGGCTGCGAGATAAGTGAACTATTATTTAGAACCGTATTGTTATTCAAATAAGGTTTACGTTTTATTGAAACCGCGGACTGCCTACGTGATGTTTCAAATCATGACTCGAACTGTATGACACTATGACAGTTCGAGTCATGGTCTATAATCACTATTGCAAACCATGTCTATCGTTTTAATTCAATTATTCCTTATATTGGGGGTTAAATATGAAAGAAAATCGACTATTTGAATATGAAACAAAATCAAATATACGTTCCGGCGAAGCGAGGGCGCATTGCGTTTGACCCATGTCACATCACATCACAATATAGGTAATGCGATATCTCATGTAATGATGTATATCTTTTACAACGCGGCATTTCATTACAAAAACCATCGCGCGTGGTGCGTCATCTCGCGTCATGTTTGGAGTCATGGTGTAATGAAACATTACTCGGGACGAAATGTCATGCCATATGACATTACTTTGAAAGGCACTGTTTTGCGCATGTCTAGTACTAAACGCTGCTCGCTTGTGCATCGTAATTTATTCTAATTTAGAGTGATTTCAAAAACGATATTATGTCTAATTAAATGAACAGATTTAAATAAAACTTGAGAATTCGATTTGTTATAGAGCATACTTTATATTGACATGAATTTTTTAATGTAATTATGCTTTATTCAAACCAAAAAAAAACCGGCCAAGTGCGAGTCGGACTCGCGCACCGAGGGTTCCGTACAAACCTGTAGGTATTCTCGGTTTAAAAATATTTTTGTTTTTTAAATTTTTATATTTTAGTTGATTGAATGTAAGGTAAATTGCGGTTTACGATTTATGACGTTTTTAAAAAAAACTACTCACTCGATCTCGTTCAAACCAATTTTCGGTGGTAGTTTACATGGTAATGTACATCATATATTTTTTTTAGTTTTATCATTCTCTTATTTTAGAAGTTACGGGGGGGGGGGACACACATTTTACCACTTTGGAAGTGTCTCTCGCGCAAACTATTCAGTTTAGAAAAAAATGATATTAGAAACCTCATTACTATTTTTGAAGACCTATTCATAGATACCCCACACGTATGGGTTTGATGAAAAAAAAACATTTTTGAGTTTCAGTTCTATGTATGGGGAACCCCAAAATTTATTGTTTTTTTTTCTACTTTAGTGTGAAAATCTTAATGCGGTTCACAGAATACATCTACTTACCAAGTTTCAACAGCATAGCTCTTATAGTTTCGGAATAAAATGGCTGTGACATACGGACGGACGGACAGACAGACAGACAGACAGACAGACATGACGAATCTATAAGGGTTCCGTTTTTTGCCATTTGGCAACGGAACCCTAAAAACGCGATAAACTTGCGAATAAATCGTAAAAATTGCCATAAGACTTTATTTTTTTTACTAATTAATGTTATTAAAAATCAATATTCTTGTACTAAATGCAACAACTTGATTATATGTCTGTTGTTTTGTGTATTTTTTTTACTCAAATTTCTACATATTAATGATAGAAATAGGAGTCTGAAATTGACCCTGCGCTGATTTTTACGAAAACTAGTTGTGGGAGATTAATTACTACAAAGTAAACAAACAAGTTTTTGTAAATGTTCTACTAAAAGTGACAAAACAAAAGATTGATCTATTTTTTACATGTATTCGTCAATGCCAGAGTATTTATAATGATGAGATGAGAGGTAAATAAGGCGACTAAAATCTTAGATATTCGCGCAAAAATGTAAAATGGCTCTTAAAAGTCGAACCTTAATTCCGAATTTCGCGGGCTTCTCTAGCACTTCCCCCGTAAGTGAAGAAATGAAAAAGGAAAGAAAGAAAGGAGGAAAGAAAGAAAGGAGGAAAGAAAGAAAGGAGGAAAGAAAGAAAGGAGGAACGAAAGGAAGAAGGAAATACATATATTTAACTCAGACAAGAAGACTTACCATTATTATCAGTATACATATAAGCGATCCTCCGAGGCGCCAACTGCTTCCTCCCATGACTTTTTCGCCTCCCCTCTTTCAACGACAAATTTAAAACACCATTATCACTCTCTAAAATCTTCAGTCCGTCGTCCTCCGTCAAAACCATAGACTTAATATTCGAACTAAACTTATCATTTGAAATAAAAACTGTTTTCGCAAATACTTTTTTCTTTTCAGAGACTTCGTTTTTGAAAATGTGATTGACACTTTGCTGTACGAGTTTGTCTATGCGACATTCGAATATGTTCTTGTCTATGGATTTCTCGAAACATTCTGGTAGTAGGGGGGTTTTTGTCTCTGTTACAGATACTTTTTTGACTGGGAGTTTTATTTGAGATTCTCTTTTCGTTTCTAAATCTAAGATTGGCACTTCTGTGGAGTCTGATCGTTCTTGCAGAACCTGGAAAAGACGTCAGAAAATGTAAGAAATTGTATGATCTATAGTTTCAAATGGCAATCATGATACCTGGGTTGTGGGAACTGGTTAGATATGCAGTCGCACCATGTAAAAATACTCGATAACATTCGCAAACATTGTTGAATCTCTCAAAATCAAAATATTTTTATTTCACATAAACCTACATGGGCACTTAAGTTAGGTGCGCGGTTCCAAATAGTTGATTCCTATGGAGAAGCGCCGGCAAGAAACTCCACGGTTACTCTTTTAATAATAATTGGCTTTTACAACGGTTTTAAATTACAGTGTTCATAGGTATGAGAGGACAATGTAGGCTCAGGGTGCAGGCCTGTCGACAAGTACCAGGTACTGAATAAAATAGAAAATTGTCTACAGTCTACAAGGCCTACAACGTTCTCACATTCACAAAGTATAAAAGTATAAAATAATCTAAATAAAAAATTGCATTAAATAGATAAGACATATTACACTATTTAAACCAAATGTCATTATTGTCTCTGCCACTTATGCCCGGTTTCTGAAGTTTCAAGATAAACTCTCAACAACTATTCATTCAATAAAGTTATGCATAAGATAAACGTCGGCTAACTGTCACTGCGTTTCTGAATACAAAACAAACCATTCAATAACTATGAAACTGTCAACTAGTTTTTTAGATGCCGCTAGATGGGTCTGTTTATGAGATTGCATCTAAAATTGATTTTTATTATTGAAATTGTCTTTAAAACTAGTTTAATAAACAATGTATATTTTTTTTTCAAGGGTAAATAACTGGGTTAATATTATTTTAGTTAAAATATGTAAAGTCGTTATTTTATATTTATGGGTAAAACCTTTTTTTCTATTGTCAGTACTCAGTTCATTGTTTATGATTCCTCATATTAATTTTACATCGCTGTCGGTTACATGTCTTTCGAATCGTTTGCGCTTAATCCATTCTTTTATATTATAATAATGGAATCTGGAAAACGTAGTAAACATTTTACTGAAAGAGACAAGATGCTTCTTATCGAAGTGCATATTTAACTTGAAATATAAATGTAGAGCCAAGTTCATATGTTTATTTTTATTTGTGTCCCCATTATATGTACATAATTCTACAATATGACAATTTTCCAGATTGAAATATTTATAAAAACGAAAGTTAGCAACCAAAAATATTGCTCCAACAATAACCGACGGGCATGGTTTCCTTCAGAGGAAAGGGGTTGATCAACAGAGTCTATTACGATTTCTTGTTCAGAAGCAGAATCAAGTGTTAGTTATCAGTGAACTTTCTACAAGAATAAGCATTGTCTCCCATGAGGTAACCATCTATCTCATTATTATCGAGTCGCGTTCGTAGGAATGATATATGATACACGGTACTGTCATGCAACGAGCATCTATATCACGAATGTATAACTTTGCATCACATACAACTTGTACATTAATAGAAATGAAACTATTGGGTTTTATATCCAGAATTATTTTGAATAAAAGCTTCCGATGATTTAATAGTTGTATTCCGTGCAAAGACTAGATGAAGAAGAAAAAAATAACATAAAGTGTACAACGTGGTAGGTACTTATAAAATAAATTCTTAAAAACTAAATGTTCATGCAATGAGCCGTATTTGTGCATTATTGCTTAACAAAATTGATTAGGCGTTTGATTAAAAGCGAGTTGATACTTATAGTTTGAAATGAAACGTCAAATAAAGTTATGGAACCGATAAACGCCACACATTGGTCAGATAAAATAAGTTTATCTTACATTCCGGTGTTCGGAAACGCAAATTGTCAAGTTATCGAACCAATAGCGCTAATGAACAGATAAACTACCGATAAGAGTACCTCAGAAACCGGGCATTAATCACATTACGGCGACGTCTATAGCAAGTACCGGACACATAACTCCACTATTCGATAATAGATGGCGGTGGCGTTTACAAGTATTCCAGATCGTATAGTACCTGTTAATGATAATAGATGGCGATAGCGTGACGTTTCAAGTCTTTACGATCTACGTAACACTATACTGGGATCGACTTCTATCCTAACCGGATGCAGCTGAATATCAGTATTTTTAACAGACTTCAAAAAGGAGGAGGTTATCAATTCGGATGTTTTTTTTTTTAATGTATGTTCGGCCATAACTCCGTCATATATAAACGGATTTGCAAAATTCTTTTTTTGTTCGAAAGGGGTTTATTCCGAAATGGTTCCATATAAATTTCGTATAGATCTGACTGATGATGAGTACCTGAGACAGACACCGGAACTCTTTAAAAATGACAGCAAATCAACCGCGATTTCTGCTATCGCATAAATATGCATTGTTTGTTTGGAATTAGTGCGGGGTAAATACCACAACTAAAAATTTAAAAATAAAAACTTTTTTACAAAAAAAAAAACAACCGACTTCCTTAAAAACACTACAAACTGAAAAATAACTTTAATTTCGGAAGTCGGTGGCAAAAACCTTAGACAGTTTTTTTTTTCGTAAAAAAGTTTTACATGAAGCGACTGCCTATCTGACCTCCACAACCCAGTTACTGGGTAATACGATACCCCTTGGTAAGACTGGTTGTCAGACTTTCGGGCTTCTGACGACCCGTAACGACTGTCTAAGATCCACAAATGACAGCCGGGACCAACGGGTTTTTTTTTGTGGATGGGAAATCATCAAATGACTTCTCCCGCTCTGGGCGGAGCGGGAGGGCGTGTCAGACTTTTACTGACTAAAACCCACCCGTGTTCCTTCAGTTGCCCACGTGCCGGGGTCACGGTATCTCTTTCGAACAATCTCGCGACCCTGGCAGGCATCGGTCCTAGCAGACCCCTTCAGTATTGCTAACATCTCTTTGAGGCGCGCGTGGATCACTACGCGCCGTCGACCCGAGCTTGGTCCTTGCCGGACGGCGAGCTACTCATTGCTCGCCGCCCGCGGGATCAACGGCTTAACGTGCTTTCAGATCCACGGAGGGGTCATGGTATGGAAAGATGGTCACCTATCACATACCAACCGCGGCCCCTCGTGAGGGAATGCTTACCTGTACAATATACCGGTACAGTCTCAGGCAGCTTGTTCGGACGCTGTCGCGCTGCGCTACCAGAGCCCTCCGCTCTGAGAGGGCGTCGTCTCTACACTGTCGAACTGCCCGTAACTCTCGAGCCAAACGGCGGAGGTGCTCCACACTACGCCGTCTGCTGTTCTGAGAGGCCAGCTGTAATAATACAAAGTTTTTGATTTTAATTAAAATATACTAGCAATGATATCTTAGTTTACCCTACGACATCCTCACTAATATTATAAACTAGCTTCTGCCCGCGACTTCGTCCGCGTCAAAGTTTTGTTTCCCTGAACATTCCCGTCGTATCGAATTGCCTGCTAGGTTTCGTCCATTTTTCATTGCTGCTCCGCTCCTTTTGATTGTAACGTGATGTTATATAACCTTTAGCCTTCCTCAATAAATAGGCTACCCAACTCAAAAAATATTTTTCAATTCGGACCAGTAGTTCCTGAGATTAGCGCGTTCAATCAAATGAACAAACATACAAACAAACAAACTCTTCAGCTTTATAATATTAGTATAGATAGATATAAACAAATAAATGTGGTGCCGAACATAAAGAATAGCACCTTCCCGTTTCTTCCTTTGGGTGTCGTAAGAGGCGACTAAGGGACTTCCTACAGAATGAACAGCAGCGTTCTCTGTGCATTTTACCACCACACTGCGATCGCCAACCCGCCTATCAAACGTGGCGATTACGGCAACCCCCTTCCCTTTGGGGAAGGCTTATGTTCAGCAATGGACATCTTCCAGTTGAAATATATATTCACAATTCTTTTTAATTTTGTGCCTAATAACCCAAATTCAAAATATCTTATTTCACGTAAACCTATATGGGTGGTTATTAAAAGTCAGAAGCGCGTTCCAATGATCGTTTCCTGTGGAGAAGAGACAGCAAGAAACACCACGGTTATTCTTTTAAAAATAGTTGGCGTTTACCAAGTTTTAAAATTACATTCTTATCTAATAGGAACATGGAGACAGTGTAGTATCAATTAATATATATAATAATTTTAAAACTAAAAAACACACTACAATAATGAAGAAAATAACGAAAAAATAGAGTGGGGTGCTTTTAGAGATATTTAAAAAAATAAATATTGATATTTATCCCCACGCTTTTTTTCCCATTATTTTCTATGAAAGATTGTTTTTTCGTTTTTATTTATTTTCCTATTTTTTTGGTTCGGCTACCTACAAAAAAGAGTTTTGCAATTTTTTTTTACTGTCCTGATTATCCTGACAAAATTTTTGGCTATTATAGTACTGCCATTGGTCCTTGATAGGTGTGCAAAGTTTCAAATTAATCCGACGTTTTGAAGGAGGTGAAAATCACATTCAAAGATTCCGTTACATAGAGTCCGTGAGTCAGCGAGTACAGCGAGTACAAGTAAAAGTCATCAATCCACATGAGAAAGACTCGTAATCAACCACAAAACAGATCATATTACGGTAACCAAACCACAGACACCAGTAGTCTTGACTAGCTTCATTTACTATTGTTTTATAATACGCATTTGTATACTTGAGCTACTAATTCATTCTTATATCAAAGAGACACAACAAAAAAAAACATAGTTTAAAAAACTAAAACACACGCTTCCATAGAAAATCATACTAAAAAGAAGTAAAGTTTCTACTTTTCGGTAAAAAAATTCTACTTTTTACTAAAAAAAAATTACTTTTTAGTAAAAAAAAATTACTTTTTAGTAAAAAAAAATCTACTATTTAGTAAAAAAAATCTACTTTTACGTTTGGCTTTTTATGGAAGCGTGTTTTTTGTGTGTCTGTTTTTTAGTTCGGCTAGCTACAGAAGAAAGTTTCTTAGTTTTTTTTTATTCTTTTAACAAATGTAAAAAAATTGTATTGTCATCGGTCCTCGATAAGTCTACAAAGTTTAAATGAAATCTGACCGTTTGAAGTGGGTCAAAATCGAGTCCAAAGGAGTCGGTTACAAACATAGTTACATACTTACAAACATACATACAAAAAAACATACTGAAGCTAATAAAAGCGTGTTGAAAACAAAAGATGATGCTTATTTTGTGCCCAATAGCCAACAGATGCAGTCCAAAGCATGTATTTCATTTATTTTATTTTGAACTAGCTTTTGCCAGCGGCTTCGCCCGCGTGGAGGTCGGAAATTATCCCGCGGGAACATACTACCGGGATAAAAAGTAGCCTATGTCCTTTCTCAGGCTCTAAACTATCTGTGTACCAAATTTCATTTAAATCGGTTCAGTAGTTTTAGCAGGAAAGCGAGACAGACAGACAGACAGACAGAGTTACTTTTGCATTTATAATATTAGTTTAGATAAGTAACTATTTTAGAATAAATTACATTATAAGATAATCAATAGATCCTCATCTCTACCTACTGTATTTTCCTTTGCTGTGCCCAACAGGGTCCACGATTGTTTCTAAATAAAATGTTTTACCACCTAAGCATATACATTGTGGAATGCAATAAAGTATTGAGTATTGATATACAATATAATTTATTCCTATTGAAGCGAGTACAGATGTTTTATCTCACGAAAGCAGGTGAGCCATGTGTAAGTGTATATGCACACTTTCTTTGCGTGCGTAAGCTCGGGAGCGGCCAGTCGTGGCCGCAGGCCGAGTCGCCGGCCGAGTCTGTAGTGCTTTTTGGTTCGCGCCAGAATTATTTATCGAATACCGTCAGCATGGAAGGTACGAAGAAACGGAGAAAAGTTGTTCGCAGTGAGGTAAGTGAAATTAATGTTCATGTTTGGTGAGTATTTATGTTGTGTGTAATGAATTAATGTATTAGTTAGTTTAATAAGAACATGTTAAACGAGATTTCAATACTGTATTGTTTATTTTAGGGTCGTCATATGATTGCAAGTATTTATAATTTTCTCAAAGAAGAATATGAATTCACGGAAGTTCATCGAGAACCAAATTGTGATTTATCACATTTGCGTAATATTACAAAACGCACTGCAGCAGCGACGAAAGAAGAGTCTAGTTACGATTTTACTTGAAATATTAATTTAAATAAAATATAAATTGTATTCAAAATATTGCTAAAATTAAATGTTTCTTGAATATAAGTTTCTATTTAATTGTACCATGTCTTATCTATACATAGCAGAAATCTAATAACTTTATTATTTTGTTCATTAGCGATGAGCTTGCTAACGCTACCTGCAGTTACGCACACAAGAGCGCGTGTCTATACGCATTACAACTACAAGTATGGCTCACCCGCTTTCGTGAGATAAAACAACTGTACCAGATCCCATATATTTTGTGGCATCATCCTTTGTCAGCATTCCACTAAGTGGTGATTTTATTATAATCAGCATTTGAGCTGAAAGACGTTCACTGCTGGACATAGCCCTCCTCTTGGCTTGGCGGCTTTTTGTGGTATTTTTAAATCAACATCAAGCACCCCACGCGTTTTTCGTTACTTTCTGCTACATATTTCGTTTGGTTTTATATGAAAGAGTGTTCTTTAGTTTCTGAAACTATTATTTACTAGCGTTTGCCAGCGGCTTCGCCCGCGTGGACGTCGGAAATTATCCCGCGGGAACGTACTACCGGGATAAAAAGCACCATCTATGTTAATTCAGGTTATAAACTATTTGTGTACCAAATTTTATCTAAATCCGATCAGTAGTTTTTACGTGAAAGAGTAACAAACATACATCTATACGCACAAACTTTTACATTTGTAATATTAGTAGGGTTTTCTAGTGTTTAGTTCGGCTAGCTACAAAAGCCGTTTCTTTTGCTGTCCTAATGATCCTGGCCAGCACGATGGCATAAAATTTATGAAATTGTTGTATTGTCACCGGTCCTTGATAAATGTGCAAAGTTTCAAATTAATCCGACGTTTTGAAGGGGCTGAAAATCACGTTCAAAGATTCCGTTACACATATATACCCAGGTAATAAAAGCGTGCTAAAAACTTACTCTATTCTTAATTCTCCTCCTCAATCCCTTCAAGAAGGCCAGGTCTTCCAGGTTCAGCTTCAGAGACTGAACCCGCTCCGAGTACTTGCATGTCGACAGGCCCGCTACCTCTTCTACAGTCATGCTGATTCCGCGTGCTGGAATTAAAGAAAAAGACCTGTTTATTAATGCGTTAAATCTATCTCCATCAACATTATTTCAGTCGTAAGACGTCCACTGCTGGACATAGGCCTCGCCCAGTTTCGAGGGTTTTGCCATAATCGCCACGCTTGGCAGGCGGGTTGGCGATCGCAGTATGGTGATAAGATGCATAGAGAACGCTGCTGCCCATTCTCTAGTAAGTCCCTTAGTCGCCTCTTACGACACCCACGGGAAGAAATGGGATGGTGCTATTCTTTACGTCCGGCACCACACAGTACATGATGGTTGAATAAATAAATAAATAAATATCTTAGGACAACAAACACACCGTTATCTGATCCCAAACTAGGCAGAGCCTGTTCTATGGCAACCAGACAACTGATAAATATACTTATATATTTCTAAATACATACATAATTATAGATAAATTACACCCAGACACAGAATAAATGATTGTGCTCATCACACAAAGATTTGTCCTGGGTGGGAATCGAACCCACGACCTGAGTCTTAGCAGTCAGGGTCACTAACCACTAGACTAACAGGCCAGTCTGAATCTAAGCAAATTGAAAAATATATAAATTTAAGAATCTGTTTGCGACTTCAAAATAATAACATTTTACTAAATGTAGACACAGAATAAATGATTGTGCTCATTACACAAAGATTTGTCCTGGGTGGGAATCGAACCCACGACCTGAGTCTTAGCAGTCAGGGTCACTAACCACTAGACTAACAGGCCAGTCTGAATCTAAGCAAATTGAAAAATATATAAATTTAAGAATGTGTTTGCGACTTCAAAATAATAACATTTTACTAAATGTAGTATACTTATCTCTACATAGTAGGTATAAAACAAAGGCCTTTCCCGCGACTGTACGTTTAGATCTTTTAAACTACGCAGCGGATTGTTTTCATCAATAGACAGGGTGACTCAAGAGGAACCCCTAGAAGCCGAGCAAAAAAGTCATGAATACGAAGTACTCGCACGAACAGGAGATTCGATGCGACGTGGTGGGTCGGGGGAGCTAGAAATTTGACGTAGACGAAGTCGCGGACAGAAGCTAGTGAAAAGTTATACAGTTTTAATAAAAAAAAAAAAACAAAAAAAAAACAAAGAAAAATTTCCGTCTCCCTGTCTATTTGTTTGTCCGGCTAATCCCCGAAACGCCTGGCTCGGTTTTGATGAAATTCATTGAACCCTGAGGAAGGACATATGCTACTTTTTGTCAGGGCAGCATCTACTCGTGTGATGATTTCCGATATCCACGCGAGCGAAGCCGCGAACAGAAGCTAGTTGTTAATAAATTACTTATAGTGCATTTATACATATTATCAAAGGTTCCTTAAACAGAGGCACATTGTTAGTTTTTAGTCAACATTTCAAGTAAAAAAAATAAAGTTGAGGAAACCATCATTTAAAAATTGACTTTAAAAAGATGCTTAATTTCATAGAAAATTACATAAATAAATTTCGCTTTTAATAATAAGTTACAAAAAGATATGATTCCGGCCAGGATCGAACTGGCGGCCTTCTGCGTGTAAAGCAGATGTGATAACCACTACACCACGGAACCAGTTGAAACACAGGCTGAAATTCTGAGTTTGATACTGTTGTATCAACTTGTTAAAATGAGAGTAAATAGATTTTACTCGTCGATATTTAAAAACCGGTCAACACGGCTCACACACGAATGGTTCAATCCCACGAGGCAAAAAACGTCGAAAAAACATGTTCCTTGTATGTTGTCCCAAGTTAATTTTTAATTTTGTTTTACCACAAGGCAAAAGACGCCGAAAAAAAGGGCAAGAGCTTTAGAATTGAGAGATTACAGAATAAGAACGAGTGAAGCGAGCTTGAAAATGCTCTGTACTAAAAAAACTGTACAAAACGTTACTAAATTAACTGTACTTATATCTAAGGGTTTAATTAGAAGTTCATTAGAATTTTTCAGGATAAGTAACAAGCTTCTGGCTGTGATTTCGTGTAATATCTCGTTCCCCTGACCCACACCGTCGCCGTTGCTTTTTCTTTTTTCCAATAGGGAGTGTTATTGAAGGAAAGGTCGATTTGCTCTAAAATTGGGAGTAAGGGATGGGATGAAAGAGAGAATACCTTGGACAGGAAACGATCTGCCAAATACTGTCTTCTTAGTAATAGGGGTTGTTCTGCACATTCATTTTGAAGCGCATTTATGGGAGAGGATCTCATGGCACCAATAATCATTCTTAGGCATTTGGCCTGGATGCTGTCCAGTCTCTTGAGCGCTTCTTTGTTGCTCTATGAGAAAGCAACAATAGTCCAGAGCACTCCTGGTCAGCGCATTATAGGCCAGTTTGAGGGTGTAGGGGTGAACTCCCCACCACACCCCGGCTAAGGCCTTAAGGATTGACACAGAGCATTCACATTTTTTGACCGTATTGTTTATGTGATCAACCCCAGACAATCTCGAGTCCAGTGTTACTCCAAGAAACCTAGCGCTATCCTTAACTGGAATGATATATAACTTACCTTCGTATCAATCGCCCGTACGGCTACTTCGTTTTCGCTTAGCGTTCTTTCTGCCTTTTCTACCACTGTTATACCTACCTGTATTATGCAAATAAATGATTTGATTTGTTTGGCTCCTAAAGGTTGTAGTGTGATGTTATCCTATAACCCTCTTTAAGAATTGGGTGATCAAATTTAAGAAGGATTTTCTGAATATCACTTAAAGTTCCAGAAATCAGCGTATTCAGTCCTGGCTATCTTTTGTGGATCTTTAACAGTTGTTACGGGTCGACAGAAGCCCAAAAATCTGACCAGTATCATACCAATATCCAGTAACTGGATTGTGGATGTCAGATACGCAGTCGCTCCATGTAAATTACTCGTATTTAGCTGCACCCGGTTAGACTGGAAGCAACCCCAACATAGTTGGGAAAATGCTAGACATATGATGAATTACTCTATCGAGCTACATATCTGGTCCAATGGCAGAAAAAATTTACAGATCCCAAACATTGGTACCGATTCCCTTGTTCACAAACTAAACTAAATTTAAGTTCAGTGCATCTTTTTCTTTGTATTTCATTTAGAAGAGGACAAAAGAAAAAATTTAGTTTAGTCCTGTCAAATTAATCAGCGCCTGTCAATACTCCATACAAGTTTAGACGTGATTAAAAACTTGCCTACTAAAATTACGTCAATTTACGTCAAGCGCTGATACAGGACTAAACTAAAATTTATCTTCTGTCCTTTCCTTAATGAAATGGAAAGAAAAAGATGCACTGAACTTAGATTTAGTTTAGTTTGTGAATAAGAGAATCGGCACCAATATCAATTATTTATGCTTTAACAATGCAAGTTGTTCAAACTACCTCTCACTACACTGACTGGTTCATTTCTTGCATGTTCTTCTCCATAGGTACCTACTATGCTTTGGAATGAGCAACTAGGGTCATTTCGCCTGTTCGCGTCCATCGCCCAATTCGCGTTCATTTTTCGGATCTCCCTATAAAAATCCTCGAAAATAAGTAAACTAACACACCAATCAAACGAAAAGTCACTATCGCTAATACCTCAATGTATAAGAGGCACGTACATATGGACAAAAGGTCCGTGCGCCGAACCAATCCCGTTAAAGTCGCGAACCAGTCGCGCGCGCGCGTCGTACGAAGCGCATGCAAATTCTTGAAGCTCCGTGTTATTATTTTCTTAAAATTATAAATACTCCCAAAATTAGTCTAAACTCATATCAATCAATAGTTAAAAGTACAAGTGACAATAATCTCGTGTCAAAATAAACTAATAACAAATAGTGCGCCCAAAACAATCAAAAAACTATTTAAAAAGTGAGCAACAAACTAAAGACACGTAGGTATTGTGAACGTAACTCAAAGTGATTCATCAACAGAGTGTGCGGAGCGTTTCGTTACCTTATATGGTCACGCAGAGCGACGAACCATCCACTGTAATCACTGCCCTAACAAGGAGTCAAACAATTTAAAACACCTAACAAGCAGCTTCGTGGCGCGGAGGCTAACTGCTGCAGTAGAAGCTTGCAAGTGCGGGTTCAAATCCAAATACTACACTTTTTGGAATTTTTGTTTTTGTTTTAAAAATTCAATTGACTTTTTTTTCTCTAATTTTTTGTTTATTAATTTGAAAACTATTAAAACTTTATAAAAATAATACCACTATGGACTCCTTTGCAATGGAACTAGAGAACATTACCACGAGGAAGCCACGACGGGCAAATTCACTCGATCAATTGTTCACAAATAATTCGACATTGCTCGACACCACCATGAAGAGCTTACCAAGTACATCCATGAATGATAGCGACACTATAATCAACCTCAACGAAACAATTAGACGATTAACAATGGAACTTCAATCAGCACATCAGGAGATTGAAAACTTGAACAGCGAAAACTTTCGACTAAAAATGGATATAGGCGAAGGGCAGAAAATGATTGATACATACAAAAAAATTATCTCATCCGACATAAAACCCATGACACCAACGACCTCGCGTAAACGTAGTCTCATTAGGACGACCAGTACGTCTACTCATTCTACACCTCTAAATTTCCTTAGAATGACTTGTAAATCTACCCATTCCACACCTCTAAAGACTCAAGATTTCGATCCAGTTAACCATGACCTCAAAACTCCTCAACCACCACTACTAAAGCGCGACGTCATGAACAACACGACACAACATTTGGCGACATCTGTGGACCACAATAAGAGTCTTCAAAAGCATCATATTATGTGGTGACTGGAATTTAGACGCAATAAAAGCAGATAAACATTTCAAAGAGCTAGAATCTATTTTAAAAAACTATAACATAAATAATCATATTACCAATCCAACAAGAAAACTCTCCTGCATCGACTTAATCACGAGTAACATACCAAATGTTACACCCCAAATACACTACCTAGCACTATCTGATCACGAAACAGGACAATCGATATGTTTTGACGTTACGGTAGACACCACAAATATTAAAAGACCATTTTATTTTGAACAAAGACGCGATTTTAATCAAGATAATATAGATAAGTTTGTAAACTGTTTATCCTCATTGTCTTTCTCAGATATTTACGAGACTGAAGATACTGACATTGCATTTAATTATTTCCATGACATTCTACTATTATTTTATAATTTATGTTTCCCAAAAATCAAGTTTAAAATAACTATCAAACCCTTAAAACATAATTGGATGACAAAAGGCATAAAAAAGTGTTGTATAAACAAACGACGTCTATATCTGAAATATCGTCTCTCAACAGCAAATAAAAAACGTCATAAAAACACCTACTGTAAATACACTACTATTCTAAAAAGATGCATGTTGCAGGCACAAAAAGGCGAGAACACGCGTTATTTGACTCAATCCAGTAACAAATGTAAGGCTGCCTGGAAAGTAATAAAAAGTAATACCAGCGAAACACAAAATTTTCATGACATAAATAAAATTCAATTAGACAATCAAACTTACACTAAACCTGAAAAGGTAGCTGACATTTTTAACAATTATTTTATTGATATAACAAATGACACCACTAAACCATCTATTGACTACACACCATCCATGACTTATCAACCAAATTCTATGTATTTGACTCCAACTGATGACACCAATGTATATAAAATAATAAACTCTTTAAAATCAACCAACTCTACAGGCTATGATGACATTAACACAAAAATTCTTAAATTATGCTCTACTTTTTTATCTACTCATATTAGCCATATTATTAATTTGTCATTTATGCAAGGTCTATTCCCTTCACGGTTAAAATTCTCAATTGTTAAACCAATCCATAAGAAAGGTGACAGAAGTGATATGAATAATTACCGCCCCATAACACTCATACCAATATTATCCAAGATATTTGAAAAGGTCATGCATGAGAAGCTCTCCGGTTTTTTATCCAAATACGAAATTCTAAGTGAAGATCAATTTGGTTTCAGAAAAAATAAATCGACCACAACAGCTTGTTTTGCTCTATTAAAATTAATAACGAAAAGCCTTAATGATAAACTGCCAATTGTCTCTATATTTCTGGATATGTCCAAAGCTTTTGATTTCGTGGACCACAGACTATTAATTTATAAATTAGAACGATATGGCATAAGGGGTAATGCTTTGAAATGGCTCGAAAGCTACCTTACACATCGACAGCAATGTGTTGAGATTTCGGGACAAACAGGAAATCAAAAGCTCACATATAGGTCACAGTATCGTGAAAATAACTGCGGTGTTCCCCAAGGGACCATAATAGGTCCGCTTTTATTTCTGCTATATGCTAACGACTTGCCAAGTGTAACTTCCCACAAATGTATCCTATATGCGGATGATACGACCCTTAGTATTATAAAAGAAAATGACGACATTATTGAGTACCAAAATGAAATAAACATGACATTAAATAAAATTATTACATGGCTAGAACACAATAACTTACATATTAACATTAAAAAAACAAAAATGATACAATTCCAGACATATAACAGTACGCGTCCACGACTTAAAATACAATATGGAAATGAGACAATTGAAGAGGTCGATTACGTAAAATTCTTGGGTATAATAATTGACAAAAACTGTAACTGGAAATCTCATATTGACGATCTATGTAAGAGGATAGATAGATTTGTATTTGTTTTATATAGACTAACACGTGTGGCTAGTGTTAACGCGGCAATATGTGCATACCATGGCTATGTGTCATCAATTCTGCGCTATGGCATTATAATATGGGGTAATTCAGTTGAACTTACAAGAGTTTTTCGAGCTCAGAAAAAATGCATACGCTCAATTTGCGGAGCGCACCCACTGGACAGTTGTGTTCCACTATTTAAGAAACTTAAAATACTGCCAATTCCAGCACTATATATTTTTGAAATCTGTATCTTTATACACCGAAACAGACATGAATTTGATTTGTATAATGATGTTGTATCCAGACCCAGCCGCAAAGTGCATATGCTTCATGTTCCTAGGCGTAGAATTAAATTATTTTCTAAAAATGTGTACTGCATGTCCATTACTGTTTATAACAAATTACCTGATGGCTTTAAAACTCTCAGCCTCAGAACATTTAAATGTAAATTATTTAACTTTCTCTTAAGCAAATGTTATTACTCGACTGAAGATTTTATGAATGAAAAGTTTACCTAAAGATTTGACATTATTCTGTAAAAATCATATTTTATCTCCCTTCATGCACTTTTGACATTTAATTAATATCTTTTACATTTAAAAAAAAAATATGTTTCGTAATTTAAATAATTCTATTGATTAATAACTAAATCTTAATGTAATGATGACATATAATTTTAATGATTAATAACTAAATTTGAATGTAATGATGACCCATAATTTCAAAACCATATTTGTACGCCGGAAACGGCAGAATATTTTGAGCGTAATAATCCACATAACAACTTTGTACAATATTCTGACAAATAAATGCTTTCTTTCTTTCTTTCTTTCTTAAAAAAAATAGTTAATTTCGGCTGTTCATCAAGGGAGTGCGTACGCGCGGGATTTTAGATAAAAAATAGTGTGCAGCGGCGCGTTCGATGGTAAGTTTATTATTGTTTTATGTGAATTTAAGGATACATAGCTGTTTCTAGAGTTTAATAATGAAAAAAGGAATAATATGAATTATGAATTTGCTCATATTTTTTATATTTAACTAATAAAATAAGGTGGACGCGAATTACTATATCGAATTTACAAAACTTCCACTTTGCGTCCGCAATGGACGCAAAGTATACCTACAGGGAATAATAATAAACCAAATTGCGTCCACCATTTTCATTAAATACAATCGACTTGTAAAAATAATTTAAAATGTATTGGTTATTACTGTATTCTTTTTTTATTGAGACTAGTTGTTTATAATTCTATTTTTAAATGAAATGAGTAATTTCTTTCATTCTTATTATTATTTTTTAAGATGAGTTCTTCGGAGACAAGAAAGAAGAAGGAAAAGAGAACATACACAGAAGACGATTTAAAGAAAGCGTTAAATAAAATTCGAGAAAAGAATAAATCGATAAGACAAATAAGCAAAGAATATGCTATTTCCAACACTACAATATTGGACAATATCAGTGGGCGCAGACCAGATGGAGTAAAGAAACCTGGACCAGAAACAGCGCTAGGAGTAGATGGTGAAAAAAACTAACTAGTTGAATGGCTTCATAACATTTTCAAAAAAAAAAAGCCGTGGAGCGAGTGAAATGTTCTGAATGTGACGATATACTAATTTCAGATGTGGAAGACGACGATGAGAAAAACATAGGCTGTGACAAGTATATTAGATGGTATCATCTGAAATGCACGCGATTTGTAGGATTTAGATATTAAGAGGCCAAAGATAAGTCTTTTGAATGTGACCTGCGTCATTAATTGAGATTCTAAGGCTAGAATAATCATACCTTGTCTCATAATTTATTGATTCAACAATTCTTCTAGTTGTATTATTAGACAAAATTGTTGTATTGTTTTGTTGCTTTAATATAGCCAAAAACTTATTATTAATCAACGCTGATCTTTAGCAATAACAATATACCTTGTGATTTTAGGTGCAATCATTATTTACCTACTACTTACCAAATTTTAAGTTCAATCTATGTTGAGAAGAATTTTTTTTTTTTTAAGTGATGATTTAATGATAATAATGTTGATTTTTTAATATTTATATTCTTAAATAAAGAAATTGTTAAGCTACAATCTTTCTTTACAAATTCTTAAAAATATCAACCCTATATTCCTTTTCTAAGCTGGTGGACGCTAAATGGTCCATGGGTGGACGCAATGTGGATATTGTGGACGCAAACTGGGTAAAACGCCTAATTCTGAAGTTTATCTATTTAAAAAAAAACACAAGATGTTTCGAACAAAACAGAAAGTTCATCTTAAACTAGACTATATAATGAACACATTACAAAAAAAAATCATAGAAATTAGTTCTGGGATATTTTTATTATAGCCGTCAAACTTGTCAACTGCACTAAATGGACGCGAACAGGCGAAATGACCCTAACTTCATCTTTCTGACCAACCCCTTAACAATTCATAAGTGCAATTGAAAAAAATGGTATGAGTTTGAAAGCCTTACTGCCTAGGGCTTGAAAGCCTTATTGTTGAGCATGATGCCAGTATGTGAGGCAGTGTTGGTGGGTTTTTCCATTTGAAATTTCTCAGTAGCTGCACTGTATAGAGGCTGGTTGATGGCAATAAGCTCGGGGTGAGTTTAATGCCATTAACCTGGCTTATTGCCATCTATCATGTAATAGAGGCTGGTTGATGGCAATAAGCTCACCCCGAGCTTATTGCCATCAACCAGCCTCTATTACATGAGACTTATAACTGACAAAGTGTGGGTGAAGTAATACACCTCTGCCTAAACCATTGGGGACACAGATGTGATTATATGCACTGTTATTAGATTTGTACATTATACCACCAATAAGAAAACCTTTGACCATTGACAACAATAATAAATGTTGAAATCATAGATTACTTCATTCCTTCAACAATAAAGAAAGAAAAAGTTTGTATCAAAACTGATGTTCTAATTTCAAATCAGCTACTTATCCACTTAATCATGTCACAACACTTTAAAAAGAATGAATCATACTTGTTTTGCACAAAAAAGTTGTTAGTTTTGTTTCATATCCAGATTACAATTTTCTGAAATCCAATCAAATTAAGTACTTAAAAGTATTAAAATGTAACAGTTTACCATATTACTCATTGAGCAAGCAAATTTAAAAATTCCCCATTAAATAAACCCAGTTCATTGCAACAAACTTTGTATTCATTATTTTTTTCATTCATAGTGTAATGTAATAATATATGTTTTTTTTTTTTCTCAAAGATCATTATGTAGTCAGCCCAATTGGTGAACATTGTTCAATAAGATTCTTCAAAAAGTATTTCCGATATAAATTATGTATACAACAAGAAATATTTCTGCGTCATATTGTCATAACACATTTAGACGTCTACCTGTTGATTTATCCGTACTAGAATTACCACAAAAATATATTATAAACAACTTGCCATCCAATATTTCCTGGTCCAATTGGTACGAGGACGTGTGCTTCCCATTATCGTCCATTCTTCATATTTAATAGTTTGTTTAATTATTTATTTTTAACAATATCTTTTACGCTATTAGAAAATAGTTCGGTAGGTTAGGATTTCGAGAGCTGTCAATGTCAAACTCATTTCATTCATGGAATAGTGTTGGACCAACGACGATTTTTGCCTATCACGTGTTTACCGAAAAACTATGACAGTTTCGACCAAGGCGAGAACAACTAATAGTAGCCATACGCTATCACTGTCGAAGAAAAGGTGTGGAAGAAAAAGCCATGTTGCACCAAATATTTTGGGATAAGGGAGGAGAATGAAAACGCTATCAGTGTCGGACAAAACTGTCATTGGCTCAATTCAGATGTCGCTACTATACAGTGTCCAAGAATTTGACAGCAAGTTGTCAATAGCCTTGCATGTTTTTTAAGCGACTTCTTTTACGCTTCATTAATTAATATATCCTGTAGCAAGTAGCTCTTGACTGCAAAAAAGAGGACTTATCTATTTGCCAAAGATGTTAAAAGACCAAAATTGTGGAAGACGGCTATCTGGAAAAAACATTGGGAACCCGAGCCCTTGTAAACACCCGGAATGCAATTCTGATTTCAAATCTGAAACCAGACCCATTTGCGGTCACACATGGCTTAAGATTTAGAGACACAATGGAAATCGGTAGGATTACGATACTTACTACTGTGTGCTATTCAAGCGAAGTGTGTTCAGACCCATTAGCAAACCAATAAACAAAACCAAACCTAGACTATGAGGATTTATATGATGTAAGCGACTGAAGAGAGCTTGAAAATTATTGCATCACTTTTCAGATATGTTGAATTTCCTTTTGATCATTCAAACAGAAATAGAAGATATGCTGAGGTCAGCTAAGTACGATTTCCTGATAAGGATTCCTGATTTAGAATTCCGTGAGCCTCGCGTAGACGTGTGAGTTTTGATATATTAGAAATTTACACTGCCAGTAGGTAAAGTCACACTCTCGTGAAAGCACGTTTAATATGGAGCACTAAAGGCACTAAATCAGAAAAAGGCAAAGTCGCTATTGGGCACATCCACTAACTATTAAAATAGTACAACAGAGCAATTTCAAATTTTACAGGATGTCAGTTGAATCCCTTTTTGAGCTATACGTTACTTTATAAGCTAGACGTCCGTTTTGTTCGTGTGCGGCGAGTTAGCATAACTGTATGCAAGTGCGCGCGTGTGTGCCTAGTTGAACATTTTGTATGTGAGGCAAATAATTAGGTCTCAAATCAGGAAACCGTATCAAGCTGGCTGGTAGCCTTCAGATAAGTCATGATGAGTTAAGCAGAAAGACTCAAAAATTATCACAACAAATAATACATGAGCGAGCAAAGTGAACTCAATAAATTTTCGCTATCTCGGATAGGTTCGGGTTTCTTCTAAAAACTTATTTTGTCGACTCATGTGGAATAGTTTAAGCTCGTCTTTAGCACCTGCACTGTATTGCATTTTGATTGCCTTTACTACCATGCACTACTACACACCAGCCCTTTGACCCCAACTCACAAAATACGAAGTACAAAGCTTCCCTAGTATTATTTAATTATTTTCAGGCTTTTAAATACTTCGTTGATTTTTATTGTTTCACCCAACCCATCACACACAGAACAGATGATTGATCATATTGCAATTTATTCAGGGTGAGAAAAAATCAAACATCACAAATCAGACGATGAACCTAACATGAATTTGACGAAATCGACTAAATAAGACCACAGACAAATCATGTCTATGTATCTATTTTTTGGCTATTAATTGATTGTCAATACATTTTCTACAATACTACATGCAATTTTCAGTCCGTTGTATTAGCCGGCGCTGGGTTGTTTTCTCGATTTTACATAAAATAAATGGTAAGCTAAGGATCTCCTATCATTAAACTTGATAAATTGACACATTATATTGCATTGTAATGTAATTTTCGTTATTAAATGAGAAATAACGTTATATTCGTGACAGACACGTTGTGTCCAACGCCGTGTAACGTTTCTATTTTCAAAAACTTGTATGTGCGACATTTTTACGAATACATTCTATAATAAAAATAAAATAGCCAATGCAGTGTCTTATAGTGAGATTATTTACTTAAACATTTTTGAACGACGCTGAGGTACTAATGAAAATAACTGGTACATAGTCACTTGACCTCAGATCAACAAGTTTTTTTTTTGTTTGAGCGTCCGTCAGGTAATGGTATTTTTTACCGCTGCCTGTTTTGGCCCGGAAGAGTAGTTTTCGAGATGACCCTCTGACCGTTTCTTGTGTTATATTATCGATTTTTGAATTTAAACAGTTTTTCTTCAGAATAATTGCTGCCTATCCCTTTTGTAATTACCGGCGTTGTTGGCGCTTGTTTTTTTATGATAATGCTGCTTCTGTAATTGACCAAAATTATCTTTCTTCTAACATGTGATTCTTTTAGAGGTACTATTTTTAAAAGTATAGAAATAATAAAAATATCTTCTTTTTCTGGTTATCTTTATTATGATAAAAAACATCACATTTGTTGTATGAGCCCTTAAATATTGATTTTATTATGTTTTTTAGTATTTGTTGTTATAGCGGCAACAGAAATACATCATCTTTTAAAATTTCACCTGTCTATCACAGTTCATTAGATACAGCTTGGTGACAGACGGACGGATGGACAGCGGTGTTTTAGTAATAGGGTCCCGTTTTACCCTTTGGGTACAGAATCTAAAAAAGAACCAATCCTTATTAATTTTTTCTTTTATTATTTTAAGATAATTTCTTTCAAATGTTGGCCGTAACTGCTGTTAATATGAGCCATTCTCAAGTTCCAATCCATTATCATGGTGTGATAGCAGACTACTTACTTTTATACTTTTGAAAAAAGTATCTCTAAATGAACCGCACATTAGAACTTCATTGGGTTCATGTAGTATTTATGTGGATGGCTATCAAAATACACAAAGACTTAAAAAAAAATGTACGATAAAATGTGCAGGCCTTTGAGAGGAAAAATACTGTGACCGTCAGGATGGCTGGACCAAACGAGATATGTACATGAGACCATGTACACTATTTAGTACCTATTTGCTACTATTTGGTACCTATAATGAAATATTTGCTACCTTTGCGGTAAGAAATATATCAAAGGAATAAAGTGGCCAGCCATTCTGACGTCAGGTTGGCTGACCACATCCAAGTTCTCATAGTTTTAGCGTTGTATTAACCGCATTGTTAATGTAAATATTTACTACCTATTTGCTACCTTAACATATATTTTTTACACAATTTTAAGAAGCTCCTATATAAAGTTATTAATAAAAGCGATTAAAACGCCTGTACATCAATTATTTACGTCTTTTCGTTGTATAATTGCTAACAATGTTCTTGCAGGCGCTTAGTGACTTATGAACAACGTATTTCTGGATATTACTCCTCCTTGTATCTGGACTCTCCTGTGTAAAGGAAAGCTGTCATAAATAGAAAACAACAAGATAATTATTCGAAATTATTTAATTAAGTTCAAGTACATGATTCAAAATAAATATCTAAAATTTGCTTCAGACTTTAATTTTGATTCAAAAATTGCTGTCAGATGTTAATTATTGTTTACTCGATTTGACGTCTTCGTAATATTGAAATGAAGTAGGTACTACTAAAACAGTGGGACTTATAATGACCAATTCCCTCGCTCGGAGCCGATGAAGGAACAAACTCAAAAACGGATGCCAAGTTATCTATATATATAAAAATGAATCCCTATTTTCCTTGGTCACGCCATCACGCGTGAACGGCTGGACCGATTTCACTTTTTTCTTTTTTGTTGTGTTTGTTATTGTCAGGAGAAGGTTCTTATGAAAGAAAAACACAAAAAAAAAAAGTGGAATCGGTCCAGCCGTTTACGCGTGATGGCGTGACCAAGGGAAATAGTGATTCAGTTTTATATATATAGATAGATACCAATTCAAATTAAATAGTTATCGTTAATACAGGACAACGTCTGTCGGGTCAGCTAGTATTCAATATTTTTCAATGTAATTAATTGTAGTTGGTATTGGTATATCGTTTAAATATATTTCTTTTTCAAAATTGACTTCAAAAGCAATTAAATCTTTTTTTGCCACCTATCAAAAATAAAATTGTATATTTGTTATTTTTAATACCGTCTTACTCGTTTCGTCGTGAAAACACACTCTTTTATAAAAGGTTTTTTAAATAAATTGTAGCTACCGTCTGTACATCGCAAACAACAAAAGTAAAGGTGAACACAATAATTGTGGGTAGTTTTAAATAAAAGTAAGATGTCAGTAACTGTTTATGAAATATTGTGCATCGCATCACCTAATAATAATTATAAAACCCTGTTCCTGATACCGGTGGGCTACAATTTTTTATATTTTTAAATGTTTTTATAATTTTTGTTATTTTAATATTTAAAAATATAATTTATATGTTTGTACAATGAAATAAAGGAAATTATAACATTTTATAAATGGATAAAACTTTTCTATGGATATCCAGAAACAAGTTGTTCATAAGCCACTAAGCGCCTGCAATAACATTGTTAGCAATTATATGACGAAATACGTAAATAATTGATGTATAGGCGTTTTATTCGCTTTTATTAATAACTTTATATAGGAGCTTCTTAAAATTGTGTAAAAAATATATGTTAAGGTAGCAAATAGGTAGTAAATATTTACATTAACAAAGCGGTTAATACAACGCTAAAACTATGAGAACTTGGATGTGGTCAGCCAACCTGACGTCAGAATGGCTGGCCACTTTATTCCTTTGATATATTTCTTACCGCAAAGGTAGCAAATATTTCATTATAGGTAGCAAATAGTAGCAAATAGGTACTAAATAGTGTACATGGTCTCATGTACATATCTCGTTTGGTCCAGCCATCCTGACGGTCACAAAATACTGAAGTTGTAGGCGATAGATATTTAAACAAAGTTTACCACCCCACAAAAGGAGATAAGGGTAGGAAGTTGATAATAGTATTTCCTTATCCTTGCTTCTTATTATCAACTATAACTTTCAACCGAATTGAGTTGTGGTGATGTTTATTGATAAATATGAGCACTGACTGGACAGGACTACTCAAATAAGTCGAGTTCTTTCCTCAAAAGACCATCTCACGCTTTAATCTGTATGGTACTACACATGATGTGACCAAGATTACTGAAGACTGAATTCTAAGTTTGTTTTGGGGTTGCTTCTCAGAGTAGTTAGATAGGAAGCACTGTTTTATAACATAGATGTTTTAAAGTGTTTTTTTAAGTAATAAATTTACAGAAATATATATAATTTCATTTCAATGGTTAAAATATAAATACTTTTAAAGATAAGACTGTTTGCATATTGATCTACTTCTTCTTCTTTGATTCGTCCTGTTAGCTAAGAATTTAGAATCAAAAACTCATTTATTCAATGGTTCAGGGTGCCTGATAATTATGGGATAACCTTAAAACTTACTTACTGGCCTGTTAGTCTAGTGGTTAGTGACCCTGACTGCTAAGACTGAGGTCGTGGGTTCGATTCCCACCCAGGAAAAATGTTTGTGTGATGAGCACAATCATTTGTTCTGTGTCTGGGTGTAATTTATCTATAATATGTATGTATTTAGAAATATATAAGTATGTTTATCAGTTGTCTGGTTACCATAGTACAGGCTCTGCCTAGTTTGGGATCAGCCAACGATGTGTTGGTTGTCCAAAGATATTTATTTATTTATATTTATTTGTAAGCCATGTACAAACCAACTTATTAGCTGAAAAAGCAGTTGAACCCCTTCAAAAGATTCACCGGTGAAGCTCATCAGGAGCCTATAATGTTCCAACTGCTGGGACACAGGCCTCCTCTCGGTGAGAGGAGTGAGCCATAATCCACCATGCGGGCCCAGTGCGGGTTGGTAGATGTCACATGTCTTCGAATTTTTGGTTCTAAGACATGCCGGTGACCTCACGACGTTTTCCTACACTGTTTTGAGAGCAGTGGTGATGAAATAATTTACACAAAGTAAAGCTACTAATTGGGTTCGAACTCACGACCTACTACTCGTAAGTCGCGGCCGTTACCACTCCGCCACCACTGCTTCTGGTGAAGCTCGACTTGCGAAAACTTGGCTGCAAGATTGTTACAAGACCCTCCCAAAGATAAAGATCACCCATCTCTTCTCTAGTCCAATGCCTACTCTAGGATTCATATTCTGTACGACTCATACTCTTCCCCTATTCTAAGGACTAGTCTTCTCTACCATTACAGCACCCCCTCCGTCTACTCCTTTATATGCAGTGGTTTCTGAAGCACCATGAAACATGAGGCTTCAAAGGCTAGTGCAAATATTGGGATTCATTGGGTCTGGTCAAACCACTGGAGTCAGTGCCTTTAATTCGGTCATTAATATGACTCTGGTGTCGTCCACGTCTTTCCATTTTTCTCTCTTCTGCATTGAGAGCCCAATACTTTATGTCAGGGCTGGATCTTTGATAGTTGTTACGGGTCATCAGAAGCCTGAAAGTCTACAAACAGTCTTAGAGGGGTATTGTATTACCCAGTAACTGGGTTGTGGATGTCAGATAGGCACTCACTCAGTAAAATACTGGTATCCACCTGCATCTGGTTAGACTGGAAGCCGACCTCAACATAGTTGGGAAAAGGCTAGGCAGATAATGATACTGGAGTGACTACTGAGATAACCACCAATAGAGAAGTATGGAAGAAAAGACATGTTGCATTGACCTAAAATAAATTAAGGGCTGGCGAATGATGTTGACATCACGTCACTGTCGTTTTCCTTTATTTTACTGCTGGAAAGAAGCCGCTCCCCATGACGTCCATTTATTTGGGCTAAATAAATGTGAACCAGTATTTATTTGAAAGTTGAGTTCAAAAAGTTATATTATTAGATTTGCTTGACTGGGATTAAATATGATCATGTTTCTCCTTCACAAAAACATTTGGATAGTTTTGTCCTGCTTATTCACACTGAAAAACTTATCTATCATTTTATGCGGGACGTGAGACCTCACTGATTCGCGCGTGAGCGACTAAAGGCTCGTACTACAGACTAGCGCGACGCGACTGTCGTCGTATCGCGCTAGTCAGCACGAGCCTTAAAGGACTTACTAGAGAATGGGCAGCAGGGTTCTCTATGCATTTTACCACTATACTGCGGTCGCCAACTCGTCTTTTTTTTATCGTGTGGAAATCCCCATGGATGTCCTGCACCCCGGGGTGATTGGAGACTGTTGTGACTGTTAGACTCTTACTGACTAAAACCACACTGTGTTCTGCAGCTTCCTTTAGTCAGAATGCTTGCGCATTTCGTCTGGCTCTTCCGGCTAGGTGGGCAGCAGCGTTCTCTATGCAGTTTACCATCATACTGCGAGCGCCAACCCGCCTGCCAAGCGTGGCGATTATGGCAACCAAATTTAAAATTAGGGGAGCCCTATATCCAACAGTGCTCGTCTTTCGGCTGATTGATAACGATGATTATCTTGACCCAGGCGCGGTCGCAGCCTATGGTTTTGGGGGGGGTCACCATGAGTACTGAAAAGTATTTTTAGGAAGGTACATCTACTCGTTGGTCTAGTAGTCGAAAGCGACTGATGAGCATGAGATCCCGGGTTCGATTCTCAGGTCGGAAGTATTATTGGGTTTTTCAGGCAAATTGTTCAGAGTCTCGAAAGCATGGCTGACTTTGGGGGGGTCATGACCCCTAGAACTCCCCCTTTCGGACCGCGCCTGTCTTGACCCCAGTGTTATTAACAAAAATACTCATAAAATTTGTTCCATCCACAGCACAATGACGAGTAGGGGTCGTTACAGCCAAAGTAATGAGTGGGACTCTAAGGACGACAGTTCCATGTATGAGCCTCAGTTTGCTGACGACGATAGCGGGTAAGTTAAAGAAAAAGTTATTTAAAATTTAAAAACTCCGGCCAAAAAAAGAAAATGAGTTTTAGAATATTTTGATCAAAGGATCGTCGTGTCGACACGGCTAAACGGATTTTGATAAAACATTTCTAAGAACCATCGCTAGAAAAACCACTTTTATATTAAAAAACAGCACCCAAAATCTGTTCACTTGTTTATGAGCGTTGTATAGTCTGTTTACATTACATATATGGGTGACTGGGTCGTTCTTCTTTTTTATCGACAGTGAAACGAAGATTTTGTTTTTTTGTTTTGTTTTTGAACTATCCATTATTGTAGTTTCTGTGTGGGATTGAAAAAAAATTGCATCTGTGTGTTCATTAGGACTAATGAAAATTTTCATTCCGGTATTCCTAGTATATTTTTTTGTACGGTTTGTTTTAGAAAAAAAAAAATGTGACAGAGTGGCCTTTTTTGTGGAGACCTCATTTAGGCTTACCACTATGTCACGGCATTCTACGGGAAAAAGACGTATTAAATATGCTGGTTAGAAAAAATAAAATGACATAATATTAATAGATAAGAAAAATACGGACGTTTATTTGAACCAAATTAAAAAAATAACCGTACATATAAATACGCCAACGAGATGCCATAACAAGACGAAGGACAGACCGTTATCGGTAAAAAAGTAGAATGACCCATATAGCCTATGTCCATCAGGACGAATGCACGGGCACCTTTCAAATGGCGAAATCATTTTTCCACTAGGAGCTGTGGTTCTCGATATTACCTTCCACATAATTCGCTCTCAAATTATATTAGAAAAAATATTTAGAAAGAAAGAAAACACATTTATTTAGCAGTCTCCTTTTTTTGTGTCGATGGCACTCGTACACTTTATACTATATCGTTTGAGCCCAGTAAGTGGCCATATTTATTGCGGTATCAGTGGTATTTTTAAGATCATCTGAAGTACAGGTGAACAGGCAATTAGGGACACTCCAGCACAGTATTTAATCAATATATCTCCTTATGTTTATAGTGGTGATGTCAATCTGGACCATTGTCGGCTCTACATCAAGAATATACCGAAAGGCTTGAACGAAGCGGGCCTACGCGCGGCCTTCGCCAAGTTTGGGGTACTCATTGAGGCGTACCTCAGTCCGGATCAGGGGAAAAGCTTTGCATTGGTCAAATATGAGACTCCAGGGTGAGTAGAGATTTGGATTTATAGGATTATGTAGGCAGTCTACTACTGTATTGGCAATTGGGGTTGAAACCCTCGGGCCGTGGGGTCCGAGTGCTCTTGGTCGAAAAAAATCTCTAAACAGCTAGTTGACACTACCCAAGCTCAAGAGTTGGGTATTACCTTGGCATACAACGTGGTAATACCTTGTTGGTCTAGTCGTAGCAAACGCTACTGCTGAGCTTGAGGTCCTGGGTTCGATTCCCAGGTCGGGCAAAGTGTGATTGGGTTTTTCCATCTGGAATTTCTCAGTAGCAGCCCGGAGTCTGGATTTGTTCCTGGTTGATGGTAATAGGCTCGCCCTCTATTACATGTCGTCGTCGTCGTTTCAGCCGTAAGACGTCCACTGCTGGACTTAGGCCTCCCCCAATTTGGGAGGCTTTGCCATAATCGCCACGTTTGGCAGGCGGGTTGGCGATCGCAGTATGGTGGTAAAATGCATAGAGAACGCTGCTGCCCATTCTCTAGTAAGTCCCTTAGTCGCCTTTACGACACCCACGGGAAGAAATGGGGTGGTGTTATTCTTTACGTCCGGCACCACATGGTATTATTACATGTGACTTAAACATATCAGGCGAAATGTGGGTGTACTACTATAGGTACACCTCTGCTTCCCCTACGGGCAAATAAGACTTGATGTTATGATATGTTATTAATTCTTAAATTATTGAAAATGAAATTAAAATTGAAACAAATCATCAAAAACTAACTCTAATTCAGCATTTCATTTGTTTTTAACATGTTAACTGCCATGGCTAAAATCTGAAAAAGTCAAAAATTTATGTAGTATCATTTCACTTTAAATAGATTATTTATTCCATAAATACATTATTTATTCCAAAAACATGGCCGCCAGGCAGCAACAACATGTTCAGATTTTGTATGTGTTGTCGGTCATTTAGTTCGACAAGGCCTGAATGGAACAAAAAGTGTCGGACACATGTCCGACATGGTAGTACACGTGTTAATGAATAGTGTAGCATAATATTATCTGGTCTGTTGGAACTGTAAAAAAATCTGTTATTGACTAACTGCTGATATAAGAGCCTCGTTATTAACGCAATAATATTTTCAACCGACGAAAAAAAACGGAGGAGGTTCTCAATTCGACACGTATATTTTTTTTTTTTTTTTTTTTTATATATGATCACGCATAACTTTTTACATAGTGGTCCGATTGTGACAATTCTTCTATTGGGAAGGGTATACTCCCAAGGTGGTCCCATATAAATTTGAAAAACTAAATCGAGCCCTAAGGGTCGGAAAACAGGGGATGATTGATTGTTCACTCACTGATCGTTATGCATATTTATATTTTTATTTATATACTTATGCTTTATTGTACACCAGAAAATACATTACAACAAGAATATTTAACAAAAAAAAAAACATACAATGGGCGGCCTTATCGCTTTCTGCGATCTCTTCCAGGCAACCTTGCATAACCACGCATAACTTTATACAGAGTAGTCCGATTTTGATAATTCTTTTTTTGTTGGATAGGGTATACTTTGCCATGTATTATTAGTACATTAAAGTCACAAAAAATTATAAAATAAAAACTTTTTAACAAAAAATTAAACCGCCGAAAAAACTGAAAAGTATAAAATAATAAACCTTAAAATTTTGAGTCGGCGCTGAAAAATCAATGAACAAAGATCACTCAAAGCGCCGACTCATAATTTTAAGGTTTATTATTTTATACTTTTCAGTTTTTTCGGCGGTTTAATTTTTTGTTAAAAAGTTTTTATTTTATATTATTTTTTTTTGTTACAGAGAAGCCAAACTGGCGATGATGAAGATGAATCATACGGAACCATTGAAATTACGTATTCAAATTGCACACAAAGTAAGTTAATATTTTGTTCAAAATCAAAAAAATCAAAAGTCATTTATTCTAACTAATCTGAGAGTGAGCACTTTTTGAACGTCAAAGTTACATAAGACAGTCCCCTCCAAAACGCCCGCCCTTCACCACTTCCTAGTGCTTTAGCTGGGAAGAAGTGGCGGAACAGACTGTCCAGCAGCACAGCTGTTAAGCCTAACATCATTAATGTCATGGTCGTAGAACCAAAAATTCGAAGACATGTGACTTGTACCAACCCGCACTGGGCCCGCGTGGTATTTTACTGCCCACTCTGACCGAGGCCTGTGTCCCAGCAGTGGGAACAATATAGGCTGATTATGATGATGGTGACTATTCTTATGAAGGTAGTAAACTATCTTGAATAATCTGAACAAAATCATGAATATCACTATAGCAATAGAAACCATTTTAAATCTAAGGCGTGGTCCACACTTGTTCCGGTCGGTATGACTCGATATAGCCGAGCAGCAAAATATAATTCATATTTTTTTCTTGACTGTGTAGCATCCCTAACAGATTATAAACTAACATTATTTCTCAGAGTAAGACACAGAACGTCAGACCGAACAAGTATTGGCAAGAAAAGAATGTCAATGAAGACAGGGAGAGAAGTGATAGAAGCCATGGCATGAGCAACAGAGATAGAGAAGAGAGTGCCAGTGTCAGCAGCCGCGGGAGAAATTCACGGTAAGTACCAACAGTACAAGGAACTATTGGGGCGTGGACAAAATGGCGACTAACACCGCCATCTTGTTCTTTTTAGGGTTCCGTTGCCAAATGGCAAAAACGGAACCCTTATAGATTCACCATGTCTGTCTGTCTGTCTGTCGTCTGTCCGTCCGTCCGTCCGTCCGTCCGTCCGTCCGTCCGTCCGTATGTCACAGCCACTTTTCTCCGAAACTATAAGAGCTATGCTGTTGAAACTTGGTAAGTAGATGTATTCTGTGAACAGCATTAAGATTTTCACACTAAAATAGAAAAAACACAATAAATTTTGGGGTTCCCCATACTTAGAACTGAAACTCAAAAAAAAATTTTTCGTCAAACCTATACGTGTGGGGTATCTATGAATAGGTCTTTAAAAATGATGTTGAGGTTTCTAATATCATTTTTTTCTAAACTGAATAGTTTGCGCGAGAGACACTTCCAAAGTGGTAAAATGTGTGTCCCCCCCCGTAACTTTAAAATAAGAGAATAATAAAACTGAAAAAATATATCATGTACATAACCATATAAACTACCACCGAAAATTGGTTTGAATGAGATCCAGTAAGTAGTTTTTTTTTTAATACGTCATAAATCGTAAACCGCAATTTACCTTTCATTCAATCAAGTCAAATATAAAAATTAAAAAAAAACCTTTTAATTTCATAAACATAAACCTTATGCATGAACCGAAGATGCCTACAGGTTTGTACGGAACCCTCGGTGCGCGAGTCCGACTCGCACTTGGCCGGTTTTTATTTAACACGCTTTATATTAGCTTCATTTGTATGTTTGTAACAGACTCCTTTGGACTCGATTTTGACCCACTTCAAACGGTCAGATTTCATTTAAACATTGTAGACTTATCGAGGACCGATGACAATACAATAATTTCATAAAGGAGATTGCCACGGAGCAGGTCCCTTTTGTGGTATCGTGTGCCTGATTGAAATAATAACGTAAAAATATGATTATTTTTTTTGTGTACAGGGTATTTTTTATACATTTTTTTTCATCCTGGGAATAAAGTTAAAGTTAATTAATAGTTAAACATTACGTTGACATCTGTTTGATTCAATTTAGTCTGTGGTTTGATTGATATAAAAAAATGTTGCCTGGTATCAAAGAAATAACTAACGAAAATGACGTCGTTTAATCAATTGAGTAATCGATTTCAAAATAAAACGATAATTAAACAATAGAACACAATTACTGTTAATTATATATAACCTATTGGCAGTACATCTCAACATTAAGATTAAAATCTCAACATTTGACAACTTCCACGCTACTGTGGTATCCTTTTTGTATTCACAACGATGAGGTAGAATCATGTTACCCCTGTCCTTTTTAGACGTATTATTTATTGTATCTGAAATAAACAAAGATAGGCGTACCCGCCAAATATGAGTCTATTTAAAGTATTCTTGATGACGAAAACTATTGGAAACCTATACACTGCTCATAGCCGGTGCAAGTAGAAGCGATGGAACGATGACAAGAACAGGTTCAGGGATTCTTGGACGATATATTTTATGAAGAATAAATGGTTTGTTCAAGTTTTGATTTGTTTTATTTCCTTTGGTACTTAGACATGAACTACTTACATATCAATAACGTTAATTATGAAAGTCCAGTGCTGAAGCTGTTAACTAGTTATACATTTTTTATCATATTTAAACTTCATTATTCTACACCGTCTATGAGTACGTATCTACTTTTTATTGTGTTGCTATTTTATGTACCGACATAAAGTATTAAAGACAATACCATCCCCATAGTGATGTATAATATAAAGGTAGTAGAAGTAGGTACTTAACCTAAATAGAATAAGGAGGAAATGTCAATGTCAATTTCTAATTATAACCTAGATTTTTGCAACAGAAAAACAACGATATCTCTTGAACCAGGGTGAATAAATGAAAAATGGTTTCTGATTAAGAAAATACTATGTTTTTACTATTATGTAAAATAAAAATCTTCAAGGCACAACAATTTTCCACTGGGACCCAATTTCCCCTACAAAACGGGCAATCTCCTTTGTGCCATTATCCTTGCCAGGGCTACCAGGATAGCAAAAAAAACTGCCTTCGAAAACTACGCTGACATACGTCACAAAAGTCGAAACACCCTAAAAAATTGAAAATAAATAATACTTAGTTTAAAAAACACGCTTCTGTAGAAAACTAAACTAAAGAGTAGAAAATAATTGAAAAAAGCGTGGGGTACTTTTTGAAATATTTTTTTTATTGATAAAAATATATATTCTGCGTCAATTTCACAAATGTGACAATTTCACCATTGTTGCGCAGCTTTTTTAACATAGGCATTTATTTGTGTATTTCGTTGTTTGTATTTTGTACAAAAAAACCGGCCAAGTGCGAAACAAAAAAAAAACATTATTATTATTATTTTACGATTTATGACGTATTAAAAAAAAACTACTTACTAGATCTCGTTCAAACCAATTTTCGGTGGAAGTTTAAATAGTTATGTACATCATATATTTTTTTTAGTTTTATCATTCACTTATTTTAGAAGTTACGGGGAGGGGGGACACATTTTACCACTTTGGAAGCTCAGACCAATAAAAAAGTATAGACAGAACATTGCGCTCCTACAAGTGAGGCACGTAATATGAAGACGATTCGGCAATATGAAGACGGCCGCTCGGTAGTCTGCCGCTAGCAAGCGAGTGCGCGTGACGTTATTTTGTGGAAGTAATAATTACGAAATTATGACGTCTTGTGTCATAAATTGCTGCAAGAACAATTCCTGTTTTCAAAAAAAGGCTTCTGGGATTACTTTTCACAAGTAAGTAACGTTTTTGCTGTATAAATTAAATAAAATCGTAAAAATAAAAATATTGAAATAATTTCTCGGAACACGCCACTGTGTCGGTGTTGCCAGTTAAGAACATCATTTTTTCCCAAAAATAAGGGAAGTCTCTCTTTCATGACACTTCGTTTTGTACATATTTTCAATTTAAGGTCTATAATATATTTTTTTAAGTTATCGAGGAAAGTGATTATATCGTCTTTATTTCTGATATTAATTGGTTTTTTGTATCCATATTCTCTCATGCCTCTGGAATTGTAAATATCAAAGTAATCATTCATTAGTTGTATAGTGTTCGGTAGGCTTAGATTGCTTAAACTGATTGAGATTTAGGTCTTCTCTGCATATTTTCAAAGCGGTTGCAACACTTCTGCTCAGTAATTGTGTGGCTAATTTTACTTTCATTATTTGGTTTTTGTATTCAATATGTTTCTTTGATAATTTGTTGGCTAAATGAAGCCCTTCGCTGTTTTGCAGTGTATTGAGTTCAGTCAAGTAATCCCATTTTATAATGTCGCCGTTTATATCCAAGAATTGTTTATTGGATTGCAATTGGTTTCTGACCAATTTCATGACATGACACGGGTCTAAGAAACAGGCTACTTCCGTATCATTTGATGGATGTTTAAATGTGGTCTTCATTAATGATACATCTTTAACATTACAATCCAGTAATTCCATGGCTGCAAAATTTGTTGCATGCCCATCAAAAGTTATAGTCACTACATCAACTCCTACATCGAAACATTTAATAAGGCACATTTTGATTAAATTTGCTTTTTGTGTTCCAGTGAGACTATTAGTTAAAAAATAACCTAATGGGATTTTCCAACGCTGATTTATGGCTACTAGTAGGAACACAAAAGCTTGAGATGCTAATGCAACAGAATCTGAAGTTGTACCAATCCCCATGTCTACTAGGGCATGATATTTTTTTCCGTCCCATATCTTTTGCTGTCTTAAAGCCATCTCATCAAAAACAAGGGCACATATTGGACGGTATTCCGAAGCTTCAGCCTTTTGTCGTACTGCTGAAAAAGCTTCTTCTGTAAAACCAGGTTCACCGTTAATATGGGCGTACCATTTCGCTAGTGTTTTAGTGTGTGGTAGACAAGTTTGGAAGGTTTGTCGCACGTATTCATAAGCTTTTGGTGAGTAAAAGTTTAGTGTGAGACAAAACTTTTTCATTGCTGAAGAATATTTTATTTTTTTCTTTCCTCCATTCTTTTTGTTTATGTTATGGCATATTTCTGCTGCAACAATGTTTTCACCGAGCAAATTGAATACATCAGTGTCTATATAATTTTTATTTTTTATATCTTTTAGAACTGTTTGTAGTGACGCGTTTTTCTTTTTAAGGCGTTTAATTTTTTGATTTAGTGTTTTGATTTTGCATGTATGAATTTGATAACATAATTTATACTTTCTAGCTTCTTGTCTTAGTTTATTTTTTTTTTTGGGAGTGTCAAATATTGACTCTAGTTCGGAATCACGGATTTCTGGTTGATGGTTTGAGACATCTTCTTTATCTGATATGTTGCCAATTACTATTCCAGCCGCGTCAACTTCCTCATCAATATTACAGAGCTGCAAAAAAAGTTATTTCGATTTTATAAAAGCACTTATATCTTAGGTAAAATCACACATACTGGTGATAATTCTGGTAGGCACGAACCTCTGTATGAAGTCCCAGTGTTGAAGATTTAGGATTAATAGAACTACCAGACGCTTCCATTCCCTGACACCACTCGAAATTGACTAGATGAATCTAAAAAATACAATATCAGTGTTTTACAATAAAATATAGGTCTTATTTATGACAATAAAATAACCACAATAATAATAATAATAAAGGGTTGATAGCCAATGGGTTGATAGCCAAGAGCCTCGACCAACATCTAAGGAGGCTCTCGTTAGGCAGCTGGGTCAAGGGCTTGATTCAGAAAGCGGTACTTCTGGACACGGCTCGCATCGTCAGGAGGTTCCTCTCTCTGGAGCCCTGACCGCCGGTAGCTTGGACCCTGTTCCCGATACCGGTGGGCTACTATTTTTTATATTTTTAAATGTTTTTTTTATTTTATATTCTAATATTTAAAAATATAATTTATATGTTTGTTAAAATGAATAAAGGAATAATAATAATAAATAACCAACCTTTTTTGGCGTAGCGTTTTTCTTTATTCGACGGTAACCACCTTTGGTGTTGTACATAAATCAGCTTCTTCAAAATGTGACGAACAAACAACACTAAATTTTGAAGGCAGCCAATCGTTATCATTTCTGTTGTCCCGTATAGTTTTAATCCAGTTGTCTTTCCACGTTTTATCAGCTGGGAACCTAAAAATATCATATCAAACATAAGTATTATTTGATTAAGTATATTTTATAAGTACTTACGTATCATACATAATAACATACCTAATGTACTGTGTGCAATAGTAAAAAAAATAAATAAATACTTTGTAGTGAAGTGTCCTTAAAAAATTACGACTTCCCTTATTTTTGGGAAAAAATGATGTTCTTAACTGGCAACACCGACACAGTGGCGTGTTCCGAGAAATTATTTCAATATTTTTTAGGGATGGCGATCTGAGATCGATTAATCGAAGAATCGATTTCAGATCGCCATCCCTAAAAAATACATTAGGTATGTTATTATGTATGATACGTAAGTACTTATAAAATATACTTAATCAAATAATACTTATGTTTGATATGATATTTTTAGGTTCCCAGCTGATAAAACGTGGAAAGACAACTGGATTAAAACTATACGGGACAACAGAAATGATAACGATTGGCTGCCTTCAAAATTTAGTGTTGTTTGTTCGTCACATTTTGAAGAAGCTGATTTATGTACAACACCAAAGGTGGTTACCGTCGAATAAAGAAAAACGCTACGCCAAAAAAGGTTGGTTATTTATTATTATTATTCCTTTATTCATTTTAACAAACATATAAATTATATTTTTAAATATTAGAATATAAAATAAAAAAAACATTTAAAAATATAAAAAATAGTAGCCCACCGGTATCGGGAACAGGGTCCAAGCTACCGGCGGTCAGGGCTCCAGAGAGAGGAACCTCCTGACGATGCGAGCCGTGTCCAGAAGTACCGCTTTCTGAATCAAGCCCTTGACCCAGCTGCCTAACGAGAGCCTCCTTAGATGTTGGTCGAGGCTCTTGGCTATCAACCCATTGGCTATCAACCCTTTATTATTATTATTATTGTGGTTATTTTATTGTCATAAATAAGACCTATATTTTATTGTAAAACACTGATATTGTATTTTTTAGATTCATCTAGTCAATTTCGAGTGGTGTCAGGGAATGGAAGCGTCTGGTAGTTCTATTAATCCTAAATCTTCAACACTGGGACTTCATACAGAGGTTCGTGCCTACCAGAATTATCACCAGTATGTGTGATTTTACCTAAGATATAAGTGCTTTTATAAAATCGAAATAACTTTTTTTGCAGCTCTGTAATATTGATGAGGAAGTTGACGCGGCTGGAATAGTAATTGGCAACATATCAGATAAAGAAGATGTCTCAAACCATCAACCAGAAATCCGTGATTCCGAACTAGAGTCAATATTTGACACTCCCAAAAAAAAAATAAACTAAGACAAGAAGCTAGAAAGTATAAATTATGTTATCAAATTCATACACGCAAAATCAAAACACTAAATCAAAAAATTAAACGCCTTAAAAAGAAAAACGCGTCACTACAAACAGTTCTAAAAGATATAAAAAATAAAAATTATATAGACACTGATGTATTCAATTTGCTCGGTGAAAACATTGTTGCAGCAGAAATATGCCATAACATAAACAAAAAGAATGGAGGAAAGAAAAAAATAAAATATTCTTCAGCAATGAAAAAGTTTTGTCTCACACTAAACTTTTACTCACCAAAAGCTTATGAATACGTGCGACAAACCTTCCAAACTTGTCTACCACACACTAAAACACTAGCGAAATGGTACGCCCATATTAACGGTGAACCTGGTTTTACAGAAGAAGCTTTTTCAGCAGTACGACAAAAGGCTGAAGCTTCGGAATACCGTCCAATATGTGCCCTTGTTTTTGATGAGATGGCTTTAAGACAGCAAAAGATATGGGACGGAAAAAAATATTATGCCCTAGTAGACATGGGGATTGGTACAACTTCAGATTCTGTTGCATTAGCATCTCAAGCTTTTGTGTTCCTACTAGTAGCCATAAATCAGCGTTGGAAAATCCCATTAGGTTATTTTTTAACTAATAGTCTCACTGGAACACAAAAAGCAAATTTAATCAAAATGTGCCTTATTAAATGTTTCGATGTAGGAGTTGATGTAGTGACTATAACTTTTGATGGGCATGCAACAAATTTTGCAGCCATGGAATTACTGGATTGTAATGTTAAAGATGTATCATTAATGAAGACCACATTTAAACATCCATCAAATGATTCGGAAGTAGCCTGTTTCTTAGACCCGTGTCATGTCATGAAATTGGTCAGAAACCAATTGCAATCCAATAAACAATTCTTGGATATAAACGGCGACATTATAAAATGGGATTACTTGACTGAACTCAATACACTGCAAAACAGCGAAGGGCTTCATTTAGCCAACAAATTATCAAAGAAACATATTGAATACAAAAACCAAATAATGAAAGTAAAATTAGCCACACAATTACTGAGCAGAAGTGTTGCAACCGCTTTGAAAATATGCAGAGAAGACCTAAATCTCAATCAGTTTAAGCAATCTAAGCCTACCGAACACTATACAACTAATGAATGATTACTTTGATATTTACAATTCCAGAGGCATGAGAGAATATGGATACAAAAAACCAATTAATATCAGAAATAAAGACGATATAATCACTTTCCTCGATAACTTAAAAAAATATATTATAGACCTTAAATTGAAAATATGTACAAAACGAAGTGTCATGAAAGAGGGTAAAAAACGGTGTTATTTACTCGATATTACAAGCCAGTAATTGAAACAAAATGTAAATCTGGATTTTTGGGTATTTTAATAAACGTTGAAAGTCTCAAACATTTGGTTCAACATTTGATCGAAAATGAAAATCGATTGATTTTTTTACCCACTTACAAAATTAGTCAGGATCACTTAGAATTTTTTTTATGGGTCAATCAGGATGCATGGTGGCCACAATGATAACCCTAATGTAAGGCAATTCAAGGGTATATACAGAAAATTATTAACACACCTTGAATTAAAGTGCTTAACTGGTAATTGTGTGCCACTGGAGAACATAGCCATTCTGAATTGCACTTCCGCCATACAAATTATCAATGCCACTTCAGCATCCTACCGCCATGAAGAGCATTATGAAGACCCCACTCTCAACTTCCTTAAACCAATTGAAAACGACATTGGAAATTTGGCCAGCTATTTAGATGTACCAGATATAAATGATTTTCGGAAGTATGTAGTCGGTTATATAGCTGGTGGGGTCGCTCATTACCTATCAAAAAAAAATTAAATGCGAACCGTGTATGTCCCGACTTCTGTCTTCAGAAAGACATGATTTTCATAAATTAATAACACTAAGAGACAAAGGTGGTTTAAGTTTTCCTTCTTCTGATACATATAACATATGTTGTACGTGTGAGTTGGTGATAAGGAAAATTGTTAAAGAAGGAATAACTATAACTTCAATAAACCAGCACAATTATGTACTATCACAAATTTTGAAAAGATTTATTGGCAATCCACATCCACATCCACACTAATATTATAAATGCGAAAGTAACTCTGTCTGTCGGTCTGTCTGTCGGTCTGTCTGTCTGTCTGTCTGTCTCGCTTTCCTGCTAAAACTACTGAACCGATTTAAATGAAATTTGGTACACATATAGTTTAGATATCAGTCATAGAGACCAGTCATTTGTACGCTTGAACAAAGTGAATAGACAAGCGACTTACAGTGGTTGTTTGAGGACTTGCTCCTGGGCACCACTGATAATTGAACCTAATCATTGACAGGCTTCATAATATGAAATACTAAAGCTATGTTGAAGCATAATATTTTTTTTTTTTTTTTTCAGTATGGGTTAGGTCATTCGACTTCCGCTAAGAACAGTCGCGTCGCACACGCTCTTGCGCTAGTTAGTGTTCGGGTATAGCGCTGACGCAGCAGCATACCGGTCGTTACCTCTAGCCGTGCGCGGTCGCCGCGATGACCCAGTTACCGAATGAATTTCGCAACTATTTGTGTAAACAAAGTGTTAAGGTGAAGTTGTAATTTTCTCATAATAATTATGGCTTGCTCACCATCAATTAAAATAAAAACCGAAACGGAACATCTTTTGTATAAACATTATACAGAAGAAAAGTTAGAAAGAGAAAAACTGCAACGTTTGGTAAATGACCTTAAAAGTCAATTAGAAGAACTTCAGCAGCAGCTGAAAAAAGTCCAGGAGCAAAAAACTGCTGACCTAGAAAATAAAAATGTCACTACCGAGAAGCCAATACCAATCGAGTATGAGACAGACGAAGAGGAACTAGCAAAGGAAACGGAGTGGGTACGACAGAAGAGCAGAAAAAAAAGGAAATTGAACACATCACTGTCCCCACCACCTCAACAAGGACCCGAATCCAGCGAAAAACCTAAGGAAAATGTTAAGACAAGGAAACAGCCTACACCGCCACCTATAGTAGTGGAAAATGTTAAGAACTACCAACAGTTCTACGATCTTCTTTCGACTAACCTCACGAAAGACTCATTTATTACAAAAATGATGAATGGAGAAAAAGTTAAAATTAACTCCCATAATGATGACTCATACAGATGCATTACTAAGCTATTGTTGCAAAATAACTGCCTTTGGTACTCGTATGAGAATAAACAAGACAGGCCGATAAGGGTGATGGCAAAAAACCTTCATTCTTCCTGCCTGCCAAATAGAATAGTTGAGGACCTAACATCTCAAGGATACAAAATAGAGGATGCGGTCAACAAACTGAGCTGGAAGAGCAAAGAGCCCCTCAGTATGTTTATGCTCTCATTTCAAAAAGATGAAGACATAAAGAAAATTTACGGAATTAAATCCATACTAGGCTGCAAAGTAGATATACAGCCGTTAAAAACATCAAAGCTAATCCCTCAATGCAAAAGGTGTCAAGCATATGGCCACACACAGAAATACTGTTCTAAAGAACCCCGGTGTGTGAAGTGTACAGGCAAGCACCTAACCAGAGACTGCAATAAACCAGCAGAAGCAAAGCCAAAATGTGTTCACTGTGGTGAGCCTCACCCTGCTAACTATAGAGGATGCATAGTAGCTAAAGAGCTTTAAAATATTAAAGATAAAAATACTAGAAAGAATGTAGTGGTACCAACAAACTCTCAGCGTCCAAGTGCAAACGGAGACAAAAGACCTAGTGTCATCAAGCCAGCTACTAAAAGTGTATCGTATGCACAAATGGCGAAAGGAGCCCAACCACCGCCACAATCACATATGAAACCAGTGAGCCCTAACATGGATGAAAAGATTAATAAAATCATAAATCTTTTAACTAATTTTGATGAAAGGCTGAAGAAGCTTGAAGGTGGCACTAAAGCAGCTACCAAACAACAAAAAAACATCATAAATGGCTAACATACTAAGAATTATGGCTTGGAATGCGAATGGACTGCTCAAACATCAGAATGAACTTACGGCAGTCCTAAATATGGAAAGTATTGATGTGTGCCTTATATCAGAGTCACATTTCACTAAAGAATCTCATATTCAAATTAAAGGTTATAAAGTATACCATGCATTGCATCCCAATAACACATCAAGAGGTGGTAGTGCAGTTATTATAAAGGAGAATATATTTCATTATGAACAACTCAAATATGAAAAAGAAGAAATCCAAGCAGTGGCTGTCTGTGTCAAAACGAAATATTGCCCTGTTTCCATATCAGCCATATACTGTCCACCTAGGTATTCGGTAAAAACAGATCAATACATGACCTTTCTAAACGGTCTTGGAAATAGATTTATATTGGGAGGCGATTTTAATGCTAAAAATACATTTTGGGGATCTAGACTGACCACAACCAAAGGAAGAGAGCTACTGTGCGCAATTGAAGGAGCACAATGCAAAGCTTTATCAACAGGTAAGCCTACTTATTGGCCTACTGACCCAAACAAGATTCCAGATCTCATTGACTTTTTTATATATAAAAATCTATCACCAAATCTTCTCCGCATTGAAGAAGGTTATGATATGAGCTCAGATCACTCACCTATAATACTTACTGTAAGTGAGTCTTTAATGTTGAAAGAAAACTACCCCACATTAGTAAATAAGAACACTGATTGGGCAAGCTTTAAAATAGACTTGGACTCTATAATAGATTTAAAAGTTCCACTAAAGAAGCCAGAAGACCTGGATCGGGATATCCGTCAATTCATTACTCAAATACAACAATGCGCCTGGAAAAACACACCTACATTCAAGTTAAAAAATAGATTAACCTACTACCCAGCAGAAATTACAAAACTCATAACCGAAAAGAGGCGACAGAGACGAATATGGCAACAAACAAGATTTCCAGAAGATAAAAGGCTTCTGAACAACCTTACAAAACAACTAAGGAATGCAATTCAGAAGTTCAAAAATGAATCAATGAGCAGTTATCTTAATCAATTAACCAGCGATCGCACGACAGATTACTCCCTATGGAAATCTACAAAAAGTTTTAAGAAGCCAATTATGCATATCCCACCTATCAAAGATATTAACGGGCGGTGGGCAATAAGCAACGAGCAAAAAGCTATAAGGTTTGCACAACACTTGGAACTCATTTTTAAGCCGAATGAAGAAAATGAAGACTGCGCTTTGTTAGATGAAACACCAAATGATGATGAACAAGAAATAAAATTCGTAACACCAAGAGAAGTTTTCAACGAAATCAAGCGCCTTAGACTAAAGAAAGCACCTGGCTACGATCTTATTACTGGAGAAGTTCTTAAAAACCTCCCACGTAAAGCCATCGTAAAACTTACAACTCTTATCAATGCTACGTTCAGGCTTAAGTCTGTGCCTGATCTGTGGAAAGTTGCCGAAGTTATAATGATACCAAAGCCTGGTAAACCACCTCACGAAACCACATCATATAGACCGATCTCTCTGCTGCCGATCATGTCAAAATTATTCGAAAAGCTTCTCTTGAAACGGCTAAAACCCATCATCGAAGAAAGAAATTTAATCCCTGACTACCAATTTGGATTTAGGGAAAAACATTCGACAATAGACCAAGTACACAGGATTACCAACAATATAGAAAAGGCCTTAGAAGAAAACAAAGTTTGCTCAACGGTCTTCCTGGACGTAGCGCAAGCATTCGATAAAGTTTGGCACAAAGGGCTTATTAGAAAACTAAGAAACATGCTCCCAAAACAGTTTGCTGACATCTTAGAGTCTTACCTATCACAGCGTAAGTTTAGAGTAAGACAAGATGATGCATATTCAGAACTTAAGTCGATAACAGCTGGAGTACCGCAAGGAAGTGTCCTAGGTCCCGTCTTGTACTTATTGTACACTTGCGATATTCCTGAGTTAGAAAACAACACCATTGCAACATTTGCGGATGACACAGCTATAATGGCCACAGGTGTCACTCAAGAAGAAGCAGTGGAAAAAGTTCAAACAGCCGTCAATACCATCTTTGACTGGACAAAAAAATGGCGAGTGAAACTCAATGAAACGAAATCCATTCACATAGACTTCACAAATAAAAAGCCAAATTATCATGCGGTATACATAAACAACCATGTCATACCGCACGAAAACACAGCCAAGTACCTAGGCATGACACTAGACACAAAGCTTCGCTGGAAAGCTCATGTTAAAAAGAAACGCGACGAGCTAGAGCTTCGCTACAAGTCAATGTACTGGCTGATTGGAAAACATTCCTCGTTGTCAGTACAAAACAAAATACTTTTGTACAAACAAGTCCTCATGCCTGTATGGACTTATGGTATTCAGCTTTGGGGCTGTACCAAACAAAGTAATATCAAAATTATTCAACGATTCCAAAACAAAGTACTCAGAGGAATCGTCAATGCGCCCTGGTACATTAGAAATGACGACCTTCATCGGGACCTCAAGGTAGACCTCGTCACAAACATAATTAAAACGAACGCCGAAGCTCATGAACGAAGGCTTCATCATCATGTGAACGTCGAGGCTATCCAGCTCCTCGACAACACGGACATAGTGAGAAGACTAAAAAGGACAAAACCTTTCGAGTTAGTTTAGTGAAGTGTTAGTTTAATGTAGTGAAGTGAGTGCTACCCATAAAGTACACAAGAACAAAGTGTCTTCCCCTTAATAGAGACAATAAGAAAAGTGTTAATGGACACATTCTTAGGCTTTACTCTTCCTAGCAAATTAAGTTAGAATTAAATTACTCATTAGCTTTAGTATTAAGCTAGATTGTATTTTTTATGTTGTTACCTTATTGGGATACATCATACAACAAAAAAAAAAAAAAAAAATATAGTTTAGAGCCTGAGAAAGGACATAGGCTACTTTTTATCCCGGTAGTATGTTCCCGCGGGATAATTTCCGACCTCCACGCAGGCGAAGCCGCTGGCAAAAGCTAGTAAGGATATATTTGCAAATTTTGAAAATGAACATAACGTGTATGGCATAGAGCACCAAACAAGTTTAATTAGGTCTGTGATTAGTAAGTACATAAATATAAGATTCCATCATATTGCGAAACAAGAAACTTTACTCAAAAGTTGTGACTCAAAACGTCAGACATATAAAAAGCTGACATAACATAAGGGGCATTAGTTATCCATATAGGTATACTTTTTTTTATTTTAACAGGCATTTCGTTTTTTTTATAAGACGCATTATTGTCATTCTTAATATGAAAATAAATGATTATTAATAAACGAAATTATGTTTCATTTCATACAACCAAGATAAATATACTACCTACATAATAATAAAACTTAACCAAAGTATATCTCTCGCACTTGGGAGTCGAGGCGCAACGCTTGCAACATTTTTTCCCCAGCACACATGTGCAAATCTACGATGTCATACACCAAGTTACGCACACAAAGCCAAAACTAGTCCTCACTTATTTTGTCGCTATTGTTTACGACGGCTCCGTCTATACTTTTTTATTGGTCTGAGTTTGGAAGTGTCTCTCGCGCAAACTATTCAGTTTAGAAAAAAATGATATTAGAAACCTCAATACCATTTTTGAAGACCTATTCACAGATACACATATGGGTTCGATGAAAAAAAAAAAATTTTGAGTTTCAGTTCTAAGTATGGGGAAACCCAAAATATTTTTTTTTTTTTGACGTGACAACGTCTTATAAATTGGTTTGCCGGGTGACACTTCAAGAAACTGCGTTACGCTCCGCTCACGTTATGCGCTCACAATGAGAGCGAGTGAGAGGCACGCGTCCCTTCCACTCGGGCATGGTTAGCCCGCCTAAGAGCGAGAGAGACAGACATAAAAAGTGAAAGGCACGCGTCCCTTAAATGCAATTAATGTTTTAAATATAATTCTTTGTATAAATAAATGTTTTAAATTGTTACTATTATTTCATCCTTCTTCCTACTATACGAATGAATATTCACATTAAAATTATTTTACCACTCAAAGTCGTTGTCACGTAAAACTTTCGCCCGTATACCGACTTTACAGGCAACCAATTTTTTTATTTAATGTGAATATCTTAATGCGGTTCACAGAATACATCTACTTACCAAGCTTCAACAGCATAGCTCTTATAGTTTCGGAAAAAAGTGGCTGTGACATACGGACGGACAGACAGACATGACGAATCTATAAGGGTTCCGTGTTATGCCATTTGGCAACGGAACCCTAAAAAGTAGCCTGTATCCTTATCCAAGTTCCAGAATACCTATCTAGCTGATTTCATGGGCATAGGCACTCTTTAGGAAGTAGTTTGGTCATACAGTAGAAGAATTGCTCAATTGAATCAGTACATCCACATCAATAGATCCTTGTCGCACTGTAACAACGCTCAAAAGATGTTCAAGACAGTTATGTATGAATGCGATAATGTCTGGTCCTGCCGTTCGGAATTATTATTCGACAGCGTTCCTGTCCGTAACTGGTTTCTGAGTCAGAAACTATTCATCTTACATGCATCCTATACATTTTGAACAAAACGAACCCCAATAAACATATCAATAGAATGAAAGAAATTCAATAAGATATCTGCAATACAATATCCACATTAACAAAAGGATTAACAGAAATTGAAATGGTTGGATGAGTTTTAGTTACTACGGAGTCTATTATTCTTATTACCGACTCATACGACAAAGAAATCAAGTTTCATTTAAAGCAGAGACTGAATAAATAGTTGATCTTTGCTTCAAAGATTACTCCTAGAAAACTACAACGAAATGAAACGTAATCCTCATTGGTTTATTTTGAATTTCATAATCCAATCACGATCGAGTAAATTACAAATCGTCTGCTCTCTCATTGGCTCGTCTGCCATTTTTCTTAATGGAGGTAAAAGTTTTCGTTCGAGTAGTCGTGTGAACTTGTGTGCTTTCACAATAAGCTTTTTTTTCAAGAATAATACAAAAAATAGTGTTATAACTACCAAATAGATCGTAATTTTGGGGATCTTGTAAGTTTTTTGTGCACAATTTATAGTTTTACGCGTAATAAAGTAAGTTTGTTCCATTAGCGTCGCCATGTTATTAAGTAAATATTTTTCGTCGATTCAGCAACAGCAAGACGAAGTGTATGAGTAAGTCGATACGTCTAAGTCTATTAACATTGTTACTAACAGGTACGCTTATATTCATTCTTATCTGTAAGTTTATGTTTTGTGTCGGTGTTCGCTTTCAATGAAGGGCCAAAATTACTCGTCTTACCTACCTACCAAACTTAAACGCAAGTTCTGAGAAAAAAGTTTCCGTTGATAAAATTGGGTCTCTTTGACAACGATCACGTTGACGTAAATTGGCATAATATTTGCTTATATTGTATTTAAGTTCACGTGTTAATTGTTAAATCCCGCTTTTTTTTCGGAAAGTTTTGTTGATAACCTACCCACATGGTTGGTTGAATAAATTTCTTTTTGTTTGCCAACTCTTCGACTCAATGAGTTACTTTGCTGTGACTTGGTAAGTTGAACAAGACACAAACGTAAAAAAATAAATGAATGTTCTTTCATCAATACGGTAACTTCTGAAAAGTTGCAATACTTTTCGAAAGCCGTACAATTATTTAGGTATGGGTCGTTACGTGATTTTCGCGAAACGTAACGTAACTAGTGACTTCGAACGCGTCACCTGTTTTCAAAACTAGTGATTTTAGTAACTAGTTATTTTTCAAATTCTATTCGGTGATTCAACATGGTGATGTTATCGAAGTATTACAGTTATTTGCGAAACGAAAATATCAATGGTTACATAATGTAATACGTTACATTACGTTACGTTAGCTTTATGTTTTTTTAAAGAATAAATTTTTGTAGCAACTTAAGCAGATAAATCATTAACGTAATACTAACACAAATAAACTTCCCTTCATACTTTATTCAGGCTTAGGACTGACTGCATCGAATAATTTATTATAATGAAAGATATGCAGGCGTATTTAGAAGTTCATTTGATTGCTTATGTGTATATACAATGATTTAAAATATTTACAATTCGTTATTATTTTTGCACTTTTTCGTTTTTTTCTCTATTTACACTATTTCAATAGTCTAACACTATTACGTTTTTCATCTACTTACACTATTTCAATATTTTAACACTATTTAGTTTTTTCTCTATTTACACTTTTTCAATATTTTAACACTAGGTATTTATTTTTCATCTATTTACACTTTGTACAAAGTCTTGGTATAACTTTTACTAACTAAGTAATCAGTTTGCATATTTTTTCAATATATAAATCTTTTTGGATCAAGATTGACATTTAGGTACGTTAATTGGGTAACTTTTTTTGTTTTAAGTTGTGTGCGGCGGTTAGTAATAGTAAGACCTGTCTTACTAAATATCCGCTCGCACGGGACTGAAGTTGCCATGATGTTACCGTATCGTAGCAGAAGTATGGCAATATTGGGGTAAATGTGGCGGTTTAGTCGCCACCATTCCAGAGGGCAATTAAATTTGCCGTTTTCGTTAAACATCGGCAATACATCATCTTTCATGTATGAATCCACTTCTTTAATCGCACGGGACAAAGGTGTGCCTACTTCTTGCTGTGTACCCACAATATTATTTAAAATAGACCAGGGTGAAAATTTGTCCCGCACTGGTATGGCAGTCGAAGATGAAGAAGATTGCTGCGCTTCATTTTCTGTACGTCGCCTTCTAATAATACCCGCAACCAACTCTTCCACGGTTTTCTTTGCTTTTACTGCTTCATTTGTGTCCGAGAATACATTCATTTTGTACCTTGGATCTAAAATGGTACATATAGAAAATGTGCCGCTTCTCTCGACACCTTCTAACCTTCTATCTAAACCTGTCCGAAGTTCTATAATTACATTATTGGTTAAATCCATAAAGCCCTCCAGGAGCAGTTGATCGCAAGAATCTTTAAGACAGCGTGTCATGGCGATTATGGTACTGGCGGTCATATAACTTTCACCACTCATGGCTTTGGTGGCTTCTTCAAAAGGCTTTAAAACCTTGCACAGTTCCTTAAACACATTCCACTCTTCTACAGATAACACTGGTAAATCTTTTCTAAGAATGGCGATAGTGGCACATATATAATTTTCTAATTCTACGAATCGACATAACATATAAAACGTTGAATTCCATCTCGTTGGTACTTCCTGGATCAACCGCTTTGGTGTATCCTCTGGCTTATCCTGTATTTGCACTTTTAATAATTTCTCTAATGCTACTGTGCTTGATTTAAAGTGCCGGACGACAGTCTTAACCTTTTCTAAACTAGTTTGGACTTGACGGAGGGCATCCTGAACTATTAAATTTAGGGTATGGGCAAAGCACCCGTAATGCTTCCACCCTATGTCTGCTATGGCTTTCTTTACGTTGGCTGCATTGTCACTTACAATAAAATTTATTTTATTCGTTACATCCCACTCGTTTGTCGTTTCGAGCAATGCAGCTTGTATATTTGCACTGCTGTGTGTGTCTTGGAACTGTGCACATTTTAGTAGAAATGTTTTTAATTCTAGGTCTTTTGTTATATAGTGCCCTGTTACGGCAATGTACGCATCGTTGACCCGAGACGTCCATAGATCTGTGGTTAGTGAAATAAATTCAATATCCTTTATTTCTTCTGTCTTTTGCTGAACTATTTTGTCGTATAATGTAGGGATTAAGATGTTAGAAACAGTTTTTGAGATGGTAACACGTATCCAGGTATGTGTCGGGAATATTTTTTAAAAGCACGTTCTTCTACTAACGAAAATGGGAGGTAACTGTCTATAAATAACTCGGCAAGGTCACTATCAATTACTCTTTTCTGAGATTGTGAAATTTTTTTGGCCGTTCCGTAACTATCGAGGCGCTGTTGCTTAGGGCGGTGCATGGGTATAGTACCTAAGTTCACTGCACTTGGTATTTGATGTGTAGTGGACGTAGTGGCTAACGCAACATCTAAGCTGGACGACGAAGGACCAGGTTGGACATCGCTTGGCGTTTTTTGTTGCCTTGGTTCTTGAGGCGTTGTTGATTGCACTGTAGAAACACTTTCGTATGCATCGAGATGTTTCCTCTTCAAATGTGTTTTTAAATTGGCGGTTGAAGTTTTGAAGCTATAAACTTCACCACACTTGTTGCACTTAGCTTTTTTTTCGTTTGGTAGTTTTTGGAAAAACTCCCACAGGACACTCGAATTGCATCGAGACATGACGAAAAAGTTATTTATTCACATATACTATTCACACTATATACACAAATATTACAAAAACATGCAAGGAAGTCACTTTCGCAATAAATAATTACTTTAAATCTAAGCAATATTCACCAACGAACTAAATTAAAAGTTTTACTTGTCAAAGTAAACATAAACAAATACTATTACAATAACAATTTCAAATTACTGTTCGTACGTCGCCCGTCGAAGGTTAAAAATAATGACCAATCTAAACTAATCTCTAAGTCCTAAGTAATACGTATGAAAATTACACGCATCAGAACTATTTAATGTTAGTAGTTGGCGACTTGGCACGTGCATGTTCGGATTTCATCGTGTCATCACTCGTGATTTCGTTTCTCGCTTTTCATTCGATCACTACATTGTAATATAACTAGTTACAAAAATCACCTGTTTATGTGTGACTCGAAACTAGTTATTCCGCTACATGCCCTATCACCAGTTATTGTAACTAGTGACGTGAAATAACGCCCATACCTACAATTATTAACAATGGTCACCAATATTGTTTTCCATTCCGAAAGTCATAAAAATGTGCAATAAAACTTTATGTTGTGAATTTCTTTCGCGTGGAAGTCGAATTTTTCGAAGCCACATTTTTATAAAACTTCGACTCCACTCGTCTCGTTTTGCACTCTGTTTTTATTGTTCGGCTCCTAAGTGACGTATCCTGATGTTTAATAGCCCATAATCTTCCTCAAGAATTGGGCACGAAGCAAGCGCCTAGGGCGCCGCGTTCCGTGCGCTCAGTCAAATTGTGTAGAATTGTTTGTGACAAAGCATAGTAATTACGGATAGGAACTTCTTAGCTTTTCATCTCAGCTGCCTTACTACTAAATTTTACAAAAACATTTGACAAAGCTTATGTAAATAATCAAACCATTTATACTGAAAATCATTAATCATTGATGGTTTGAAATAATCACGAACCATCAACGACAACCATCTGCCTACCCTTTTCTCAACAATGTTGGGGTCGGAATTAAATAATTCCACAATTAATTATTACTGTTAAACACTTCGACATTTTCAATCATTAAATTTTATTTAATATTGTTTTAAGTGGACTTGTGGCTAAGAAAATAACAAATGCTTGATCAATCAAATAACACATGCTGCGGTTAGTCCGAGGATGTGTGATCATATTTTCATCCAAGTCCCCATTGCCTTGGAAAGCACTTTAAGCTGTTGGTCCTGCTGGTCCGACTGTAATTTGGGGATATCTGACGGTTGTTACACATTGTCAGAAGCCTGAAAGTCTGACAGCCAGTCTTGCTAAAACAAATTGAATTATTCAGCAACTGGGTTGTGGAGTAGTAGTTTACATGAAGATACTGTGTATTTTACCACCCAATTTGACTGGAAGCCAACCCTAACAGAGTTCGGAAAAGGTTTAGCAGATTGATACTCAATAATAGTCAGTTCTTTATTGCTTCCTTATGTATTACATACTTGGTATAACAAAGTAAAAGGTCACTATTATAATCTGTTGGGCACAGCAAAATTAGGAGAATACCTGTTTACCTAATTTACCTGTGCCCACACTGTGTACATAGAAACTCACAATAATATTTTTTTTATACCTTTACAATTAATATGTTTGTGTGTTGTTGCAGGGTGCAGGACGGTATTCCTAACGGGGATAACAATATGGACGATTTACTGTTGGAAGATGATTATGTAAGTAACTGTTTTTGGGAACAATTTTATGATGCGAAGAGTCTATTTAGGTTCATGGCCCGGATATGACCAATTTGTATTTAGGGTATGATAGGACTGACATGTGCATTGCGATTAAAAATGTCCCTAATGAAATCAAAGAAAAAACATTTTACATCAAAAATACTGTACTTTGGATTTTCTTGGGATTGATCCCAGGAACTGGCATTTACTAACTCTTACTATCTGGCTATCGCAAGTTGTGCTCCATTCATGGTGGTAAGTGTGTATTTAGGCTCTCAATTAAAAGCAGTTAGCAGATATAACGTGTATTACCCGAGTCGACTCATAAAGGCGCGGTTCCGAATTGCGATAAAAGTGAGTATTTTGCGAATCGGAACAAATTTAATAGTCTCAAAATATGAGGGCTATTCAGTAATAATTGTGACGTTCCGCGTTGGTCGGGTTCGCGATATCATCGCTTTTGTCGCAATTCGGAAAGCAGGGAAAGTTAGCTATAGACACTGAGTTTTACGCCCTCTCTAAAATGCCCATTACACACATGCACTATTCTAGTAATGTTCAGTCTACATACAGAGTGGTTGGGCCATCAATGCACAACCATGGTTTCAGTACAAGATTCAAAAACCTTTGCCATTGAAAATGTTTATTGGTTATTAAAAAAGAGCAGTGATGGGTGGGCCAGTGGTATTGGCTTTGACTTAGGAGTTGTTAGTCATGGGTTGAAACCCTGGGAGGCGCTTTACTTTTTGTAAATAATTTTATCACCTCTGCTGTCAAAATGGTAAAGGGAAACATCGCGAGGAAAGCGGCATGTCCAAGCATCAAAAATTCGAAGACATGTGACTTCTACCACTAATGGGCCCGCGTGGTAGATCGACCCGCTGCCTCTCACCGAGACGAGGCCTGTGTGTCCAGCAGTGTCAACAATATCGCCTGATTATCATGATGAAAAAAATTTGCTGTTTCATATGTTTTGATCGCATAGGTAGAGTGTACTTTTCAGCACATTTTCCTGCCACCATGTCTGTTGCGAATGTTGCTGGAGATAGTGAAACTACTACGGCTGCTGTTAGCACAGTTTTATTACGTGTATATAAGCAGTCGGTGTTAGTATTTTAACTGTAAAATCACGTAAATTGGAAGAAAATCGTATGCAGCCTCTTAAATTGTAACACAATCTGTTTCAGGGATTCTCTGACATCCTCGACCCGAATCTACACTTGGAGCTGGAGAATTTGAAGCTGGAACAACTGAAGGTGCGCGAAGAGCAGCTCCAATGTAAGCAGAGGGTCATACTCCTGAAGCAAGCTGAGAGGAAACCGGTGAGTACTGTGACATTACATTAATATGGCACTTTGCTCCACCTCTCACTCTCTGGACCCCAAAACATGCAGCCAAGGTGACCTCTGCTTCGAAAGAGTTACCGTGGCCCTGGCATAGGCAACTGAAGGAACACAGGTGGGTTTTAGTCAGTAAAAGTCTGACACGCCCTCCTGCTCCGCCCAGAATGGGGAGGACTCGTCATTTGATGACTTCCCATCTAAAAAAGAAGTGACCTGTGCTGCCTTAGATAACGCCGTGGAACTAAAGTCTTGGGCCAACAAAATATAATAATTGTTGTGCCAACAGCACTAAGTAGAATTGTATAATATTCAAAAATACAATATTAGCTGTTATTTACGTACATTGTAGTCCTTGTCTGTGGATTTGTAAAATGTTAATTTTACAAATCCACAGATAATATTTAAAAAAAAACCAGAGACAAGGAAATATTTTTGTTGGTAAATTTTATAAAAAAAGTTTTGAATATTATGAACCAAGTATACCTATGCAAAAATTAATAAAATTATATTTTTGATTTTTTTCGTGTTTACAGATGGCGCAAATGAGTAATCGTTGCATGCTGCCTGATGGGAAGATCGTCGTGCGCAATGTTGCTACTGAAAGGTCAGTTTCTTTCATTAATAATTGAGTTTTTTATGAAAAATGTTATACAAAATAAGAAAATGGAAAAAATAAAGTTGCAAAACGATATGATTCCGGCCAGGATCGAACTGGCGGCCTTCTGCGTGTAAAGCAGATGTGATAACCACTACACCACGGAACCAGTTATTAGAAATGCTGAAATTCACACTTAGGTATTTTGCTACTGGGGTCTTTTGACACTTAAAAGACATTGACGGAGAGCTTTGTAAAGTCTACAAAACAAGGTCTCGCATTCCGGAAGGCACATGATTACGTCACTATGCAGATACCAGTGGCGACGGCACCATATAACACGATTCCTACCGGGTTGCCTTCGGGGATTCGCATTGGTAACTCTATCACTATTAAAAATACAATAGTATGTAAATAGTGGCTACTATTGTCAATAAATATAGTTACACTACTAATTCAAACAACAAAAAAGGTTATTTATACCTTTGTATTACAACAAAAGAGAAATGTTCTAAATTAACCCGGCGCCAAAACGTCATAATCGGGAACTAAAAATTCATACAACAGCGATCCCGTAATGATGTCACTTTAGGTCACGTGACACCGCTTGATATGTACGAGAGCAAGCCGCTGTACAACGGGTTATGACAGAGACAGGTATAGAAAAATGCGTCAGCGAGAACGAGATAGAGGAATATTGCATATTTTATTCGTTTTCATCTGTTCAATTTAATTGTATTTAATTCATTACATTCCTATATTAATTTTAGAATGATAGTAAGTATTCTTTATTGATGAGTCAGTAAGGTAAGGCCGACTTCGCTTCGGCTTCTCTTTTAGAAAAATTTACGCCTCGCCACTGGCAGATACCAACTTTTGCAACAAAACAAGAAATTATGGAAACATTTTCACTCGCTATTCTGTTAAAAAATATAAATGGTGCTCCTTTTGATATCCCGTTACTCCAATGGGACTATGCCATAGAGTCAACTGGCATATGAGTTAGCTTTTGCCTGCGACTTCGGCCGCATAAATGTCGACTATCGCGGGCGTAAAAAGTAGCTTATGTCTTTTCTTGGGGGTTCAGACTTACCTATACCAAATTTCATCAGAATCGGTTCAGTGGTTTAGTCGTGAAATCGTAACAGACGGACCGAGTTACTTTCGCATTTAAAATAATGGAATAGTTTTTTTTTTTTGTAATTTTTTCATCCAAAATTATTCGACGTCTCGATTATTTATGTAACCACATACCCTTCGAGTAGTAGGTCTTGAGTTTCGAACCTAAGCAGGCGTTTTACTTTGTGTAAATTATTTCGCTATTGGTCTGTGCCTGATCTCTCTCCGGTCGTGTCGGATTGCCGTCACATTGGACCACGAGAGTGAAGGAAGAGCGACTGCTCCTGTGTCTCCGCACACATAATCAACAGCCTGGAATGTTCCCACTGCTGGGAAAAGGTCTCTCGGTGAGAGGGAGTGGGCCACGCGGGCCCAGTGCGGGTTGGTATTTGTCACAGGTCTTCTAATTTTTGGTTCTAAGACATGCCGGTTTCCTCAAGATGTTTTCCTTCACCGTTTTGAGAGCAGTGCTGCCGTGATTCTTTAAAAGGCAACCTTCTGACAACACCGGTATTCGAAAACACCGCAAAAGCGGTCTTCATATTGTTTTTTTTTTAACTTTAATGTGTAAAAATTGATCCAGTAATACTAAATAAGATACAACGGACACCCCTTTATAAAAACACCCACCATATATGTTATAATAGCTTTTGCCAGCGGCTTCACCCGCGTGGACGTCGGAAAATTATCCGCGGGAACGTACTACCGGGATAAAGAGTAGCCTATGTGTTCATCCAGGTTATAAACTGTGTTCCAAATTTCATCCAAATCCGTTCAGTATTTTTTGCGTGAAAGAGTAACAGACATCCACACATCCATACATACAAATTTTCGCATTTATAATATTAGTAGGATTTCTTACGCAAATTAATTAAAGTAAAAAAATACAAAATGAAATCAGTGCCGTCAGAAGGCCGCCTTTTAAAGAATCACGGCAGAGTGGTGATGAAATAACTTACACAAAGTAAAGTGCATGCTTGGGTTCGAACGGCGGTTACCATTGAGCACACTCTTGTGCATTATAATATCTCCCGCGCCGATGGATGGCTCGTCTCCGTTGAGATTGGCCGCCGTGGCCGAAATATGTTCTGGAGGACTATATGTATACATAGATGTCTCCACAATTGTATTAATCTGTGTCATATTGTTACAGGGACTCCCGTGATGCTGACGTGAGCTTCAGCGCTGGAGCAGGCGATTCGGTGAGTCTAATCGCTTATTTTTGCATGCTCATACTGACTAACCCCTCGACTGTATAGGTTTTGGCTACTAAAAGATGGGCAGAGAAGCTCGTATTGTTTATCTTTCTGAACAATATAAAAGGCACATGACCTGCTCGTGAGTTGCAACGACTATAACATAGTGGTTTTTCAAGTTCTACATTAAAAGTCTGCTCCTATTACAGCAACATCTGTCTGTTTAAAATAAAATCAGTTGCTTCGATTTTATAAATTGTTACTCTAAGGGGCTGTCCATTAATCACGTGAGGCTCGAAAGGGTGGAGGGGTCCATAAAAAATCACGAAATATTACAAAGGGGGAGGGGGGGTTCAAAAATGCTAAAAGAAAATATCACGTGATTCATGGACGGCCCCTAAGATTGTCTACCTCAGGGTGGATTAACGGAATATCCCTGCTAGGGAATCGCTGTTGATACTGATTTATAGTGATTTTATGAAACATACTGAAAAAAAAAGCAAGATGATTTTGTTCACGCGGCAAAGGATTCTTGAATAGCTATGTACTCGATTTCGTGTTATGGTTTATGGGATACGGTCAACTACGGCATCTTACGTTTCCATGAGCCAGTTTACCCATGAGTGCAGTATTTAAATATCTCTCGATTACTAAAAATATTTTGCTGTTGACCCTTGCTCGAGCCAGCCTGCGCCGTTGAGCCTGTAGCTTCAAAGTCAAAGCATTTATTTCAAATAGACACATAAAAGGCACTTTTGAACGTCAACGTTTACATTCAAAGATTTTAATTGCCCATTTCAAAATGTAGTTTCGTATGGCAAAAAACTCCATGCTAAAATTCGTCCCTTAATATTAATAATCTCGATCCAGCCCGTCCTTTGCTGCCTTCTAGCGACGCCCTGTGTCGAGGTCCGAATCTCTTAATTTTTAATGTCCTGGCTGGAGGCCTTAATTTATTGGGGTAGCCACAGCCACAGGCAAGATTGACCTGCGAGATTTCAATAAAAAAAACCCTCCATTTAAAATCAAAGTGATACAAAACGAGAAAAAAAAATACTTTTGTATCAGAACAGTAGGTACTCATGTATAAAGTTGGTCTTGGAAAATAAGATGATACCAAAGTTGAGGTACGGCAATAAAATTAAATGTGCATGAATAAGTCTACAAGTCTAAGTATGAAGGGTGGCTGGGAATTTGACAACTTGGTATAATGGATTCACAACATGAATTTGAAAAAATAAATACTATCGCCGGTCTATACATTTTTCTGCGTAGGTTTTTGCACTCTTCCTTAAAACAGCAGATTTATTTTGATAACCGACGAAAATGTTCTACACTAGGAGTTCTAGTATCATGTGCTGAATTCCTGGTTTCATTTTGTGCGTCGTTATCTGCCAGGGTAATATACGTTATCAGGTTTCATTTGGTTAGGTCAAAATTAAGACTCTTACCTCACTGGGACACCATGACTGTATTTTATTTTATTTATATAGGGACAATAAACAGCTACAATGTATGTAGCCTGGTCACGTTGCCAACAAAAAGTATGGATGGCTACCTAACGAAGAAGACGCCGTGAGCCATTCGCTAGATAGCTTTATGACTTGGTTGCGCTGCCAATTAAACGTATAGAGCTACATAGTGAGTGGCTCATCTGGCATCCCTCTAGTTGATGCAGCCAACTACACAGTTGTTTGTCGATGCAACCTGGATGTGAAGTAAGGCTCTAAGGGTTCAAATGGTAACTGGTCTTTCAAAACTCACGTTCTCACAAGCATAGCCCCTTTTCCATCGAGGTAGCAAGATAAATAATGTTTCAGTATATGACCAGCATTCTTGCATGGATTCTTAGGAAGTTCAACACACTATATGCGATTTTTATAGCGTTTTGTACAAAATCATACGCATTCGTGATTCTGAGAAATATAATTGGATCAAAAGTACTTACACAAGTCAAAATAAAACTATGAGTGTACCTCTATAAAGATTTTCAGAACATTATTTATACGACTGTTGGAAATTTTAGGAAAAAATTGCATTGGGTATTTATTTTTACTTGAATTCCTAGGACAAAGTCAAAGCATTTATTTCACAACAACACCTCGTATGCGGATTTTTACAGAATACACAAACTAAAATTGTTATTAAAAATAATGCATCGTCTATTTACGCGCAACGTCCCTTTTATTCGACTATTCGACAAATATTGCGTGTATTCTGAATTTAACACTCTGCGGAATTTTAATTGCGTACTACAAAACCTTCCGACCCCATCGGCCATCTGTTCTGCAATGTGCCCTGCCTACTGCCACTTAAGTTTGGCAATTCTTCGGGCTATGTCGGTTACCTTAGTTTTACTACGGTTGACTAGAAGCACACGATTGTAGTGACCTTATTGGTAATGATCTTCAAAAGAGCAGGTGGTATGATTAGATGAATGAGTGTCAACGAAGCTAAAGGAGTATGTATCATATCTTGCATGTATTCTGAATTTAATACTTTTTGCGTAATATTATTATAAATGCGTACTATAAAACCTAATTTACAAGGCAGTTGTAAGTGGTAACGCCGGGAAGGAGACTCTGGAAGGACACGATTGTAGTGACCTTATTGGTAATGTTCTTCAGAATTCCAAATGCGTATATGTAGTACTCTCAAGCAGAGTGCGTGTATGACCAGATGAATGAAAGTTAACGAAGCGAAAGTAGTATAAATGAGTAAGTCCACATACGCACGGATTTAAAAATGTCGTCACAGCCGCACGGGATTTTCAACCTACTGCTTAGGGCCGAGAGTTGAAATTTTTTACACTATTTGTTCCACGCGCTAGGTTACACTCTGTTGGATTCTCAATACTCGGTTTTACACCGTGAGTTTAAAATCGTGTGATAAAATCTCCCCGCGATATTTTTAAGTCCGTTCGAATGTGGTCAGAGCAAGCAGGTGGAGCTTCTCTGCCAGGGTCGCGAGATTTGTTCGAAAGAGACACCGTGGCCCTAACACGTGGGCAACTGAAGGAACACGGGTGGGTTCTAGTCAGTAAAAGTCTGACACGCCTTCCCGCTCCGCCCAAGAGCGGGAGACGTCATTTGATGATTTCCCACCCACAAAAAAAAAGGTGGAGCTTCTTTAACTTTTTCTTCTTTGAAGAAGGTTTTCGTGGATTGATCGTGCCGATATAGCTAATTTTCTTCTTTAATTTCTATCCGTACGTGTCTTATTATTCCACGGGATAACAATACACGCTGGCAAAATTATTTTATTTAATATATTATTTCCCTATTTTTATACATATTTATTTATTAAATGATTCGCTTTTTCCAAAATTTCAGGCTCAAATTTTTTCGGTTTTTCGATTATAAACTAGCAGCATGCATTTGTGCTTTACGTAGGGGCTTTACGCTTCATGCATCTTCATCAAAAGCAAGGAATCAACACAGTGTTGCCAGATCATCATGTCCAAATTGGGGAATGGAGTGACGAATTCAGAAAGTCTTCAAACTGATTTCGATAGCCCGAGTATGAAAAATGGGAACCGAGACATCTGGCAACACAACAGTAGTGTAGCACTCAGCACGACACATATCGATATCGACAGTTTTGCTTCAGAACGACACCACCATCTGTTCCTGCAAAGTCAAGAACAAGCGTTCCTGGGAAATCCCGCCCACTGACGGTAGCTCCACTCCTTCAACATGCGTTCTATGCTCCGAAGACCATAGCGAGAACAAACACTACCGAGATAAGTCCGCAACAAATAAAAGGACCGAAAAAAAATCTGGGCTCTCAAGTAAAAATGTCGATAGTAAAACAACTGACGTTACCTCCCCTAGTAAGAAGACCAAGAAGTCTGACTTTAGTAAGATTACTGACACGTATAGTAAAAGATCTGACGCGACAAGTAAGTTTAAAAGATGCGGTAGATGTAGGAGCGAAGTTACTTGTGACTTGAAATATAGTGACTTTTATACCGACAGTGATGACGAAGATGAGACTAACAGACTTATACAATTACGAAACGCTGACTATATGGACATTGTAGAAGAGGACTTGAAACTAGTTATCGCTTTAGCAGGCTATCCTAAATCCAAGATGAAACTTCGACAGATGGAGCAGTTCCAACGCAGCTTAACAGACGTTATAGATATGCAGCTAAAAGCTGGTCTACTAAAACGAGTTCCGTCCTTCTTAGATTATTACTTAAATAGAGGAGCGTTGGTTTGTATTTGTAAAGATGCTGATACCAGAGATTGGATGGTCAGAGTATCCCCTGGGTTGCAAGAAAGGATGTGTACCAATCTTGTTCTGCTTAGGGCCAGAGTTAAGAGGCTCTGCTTAGCCGTGTTAAAAATCCCAAGATCTTGTTGGCCAGCAACGGCCCATGATGCCTTCAAACTGCTACAGTATTTCAATCCTACCCTAAAAACGAGTTTATGGAAAATCTACGCCCAAAAAACCATGGACGACATCGAATACACTTCTTTTTTAATCGATAGAGTGTCTGGAGAAATAATTCGAGGACCCGCTTTTAAAAATGTTATAGACTATGGGCAGATGGAGTTTGAATTGACTGGATATACTGAGATTTATTACGAATGTCTTCTTTCCAACATGGAGGAGGATTTAAGAAGCGTTGCTTCAAGAGTTAAACTCCTAGATGAGATAAGATCTGCTGACAGTACGCCTAGGAATGCCTCTGATAGTAGCGTAAAAGCTATTGCAGTTGCGAAAACAGAAGAGAATGTTATTGAAGAAGAAGGTCCGCTCGAAACTGAGGCAGAAGACAGGGTTATACAAGAACTAGAAAGTAGTCTGCAGAAGGACATACTAAAAAAACTTAAAGATGTCAAATACATCAGTGATAAAGATGAAGTACTCGTCTGGTCAGACGAAACAATCAACTATAGTAATGAAAACGAAATCGAGAAATCCGATTCGAAGGAAAAGGAGAATCTGGAAAGCAATGTCGCTTCTACCTCAGGCGTCGCCGTATCCGATAAAACGGAATCTTTTATCGAAAGCACTGATAATTTGATCTCTAGAAGTAGCACTCTTAATATTGATAGTAATAGAGGTATTGCGTACCATCGCAGAACAAACTATCTACACGTCGAACAAGAGTTAAAAGTAGCTATAACATTAGAAGGGTATCCGCAGAACAAACTAGAAGGCACACACATTCGAAGGCTAAAGCATTTGTTCAAAGAATATTTGCACAAGGACATGAAGATACAACGTTTTGCCAACTTAATAATCCCGAAATTCCAAGACATTTACTTATCCAATGGAGCTGTCATTTACATCTGTGATAGTCTAGAGACTAAAGACTATTTGACAGAAGTATTACCGAAGTTTATAAATTCTACAGGATTGAAGTTAACTTTTAGAGATATCAAAAGTTTAGTCAGGTATACAAGAATAGTGATGAGGTTGCCCAAAGAACATGCGCATGTGGAATCAGTGGAGTTATTATTGAAGCTACAGGCTGTATATCCTGGTTTAAAGCCAGATTGCTGGAAATACTACTCAGATGTTGCTGGTAAGCAGAAAAGACAGTTCGGAGTAGATCCTGAATCTCTAGAAGTAATTAAGAGTCCAGATTTCGATCCTCATTATGAAGGAGAGAAACTAACAATAAGGATTATTGATAGACAAAAACGTGATGTCAGCTACGATGAAGTTAGCAAAGAAATCGGTGACGTAGACACTAAGAAGCATAGAGATGGGCTTCTTAAAAAAATATATGTGCCTATAGATCTTGAAATTATGGCGGCCCCGTTAACCAGGATTCGTACGAATCACTACACTGATCTCATCGCTGATGATCAGAAACTGTATGTGGGTCCCCTGAACTATCCGGAGTCTAGAATAGATGAAGCTTTATTCCATTCAATTAAGAGAACATTCGAAAATATTGTCGTAGATTCTGTGGATCAATGTGAGATGACCGAAGATGAAATACCAAAATTCCACGATATGTACCTCTTTGATGGTGTCATCTTCATTATTTGCCATTCTATGATGTCCAGAAACTGGATAGAACAGGCCATTCCTGTAGTCAACTCTAAGTTATATATACATCTTAAGGCAACAGAGTTTAGAGGAGCCGTAGGTATTGTAAGCATGGTATGTAAAACTGAGAAAGACACTGACGAAGTTATCGCGACATTACAAGAACAAAATCCGAGGTTACGGACCAAATATTGGAGGAAAATAAGCACAGTAAGAACCAAGTCAAAATTAGACGTTGTTTTACAGATAGATAAGCTATCAGCTCAAGTGATAACGGCACATAATTTCAATAAATTTGTTGGAAGTAACGCTGTCCAGTTTAAGTTAGGACATCTACAATCTTTACTCAAACCTAAGGCAAGTTTAGAAGAGTTAACCAAGCTACACGCAAAGAAATTAAGTAAGAAACTAAGTGAAATAGAAGCTCTCGAGAAGTGTAAAAGCAAAGGATCCATGCAACCGAAAGGAAAGAGTTTTGATGACCTGAAAAGCCAGCTCCAAAAGGAATATCCCCATTTAAAACTTGATAAATGGAGAGTCCTCTCTCAGCACGATAAAATTTCACACAACGTATGTAACTTAGCAATCGATGAAGATTCCGATAAAATTATTAAAAATGATAACTTAGAAATGAACGGGAGTGACCAGAAAATATATTTCTGTACTGGAGAAAACACGGAAAACCCGGAAAACCCTGTGGTGATCGAGCCCGTTTCTCCAAAAAGCACGGAACATATCGAACCTGAAAATCACGGATATCAAAAGGTTTTAATTAAAATACCCATGAACATTCTGCCAGAAAATAAAGACGATTTGAATATAATTTTCGATCTACTCGAAGACAAAAACCCGGGTCTTAATACCGAACTATGGCAGGTTTTTACAGAAAATGTTTACCCAAGCAACGGCAAATTCACCGTTTATATCGATAAGCAATCGGTTTCTGTGTTACAAGGGAAGAATTTCGATTCTTCTATCGGAGGAGAGAAACTCAAATTCTTTTTTAAAGTTTGATTTCTGCCTTGAAAGACAAAAAAGACTAATATTGTTGACGACAAAACTGATATTAAATTCAGTTGGGATAGTAGTAGTGCCTTATTCAGTAATTTAATATTTAGATTTCGGTTAGCGTTTTGTACTAAGTTTTATATTGCTTGTATTAAGAAGCTTTCCACTGCCTTATATACCACCGATTGTTACAATAAGAGCCATCCGTAACTCCTAATGCGCGATGTTCAGCTTATTATGATTTAATTTGTAACCATTGGCATTTTATACTACCTCCAGAATATTTGTTTCTTCCATAAGTAATCGCTATGTCACTAAATATATTTTGTTTGCTTAATGATTCTTTGGAAAACACAAGAGGGACAGAAACAAAATTATTGTATTCTGTATCTCTTTCGCAAGCTGCCGTAGTTTGTTTCAATACTTCATTCATATAAGCATTACAAAAATTTTGTGGTTTTCTCTGCCTGTTTTCTATGCGTCGCGCTATGAATTAAACATGAGAGCTTTCTACAATTTTGAGTCTATCATGCACACTCAAAGGTCTTGCTAATGGTAGCATTGTGTATCGGGGCGTTGAGCTCCCTACAGTATGGTTGAGCTAAGCGACGCTGAAGCATGAGTTATACTTGTTAACGGGTGCCGTCTGTTGGGACTGGTTAGCTCAAAATTGCCTTTAAGTTCATATCAATTCATTCCGTTCTGACTTCAGGATTAATTCAATTTGCGTAGAGCTCAATAAATATTCTGTAATAGTTCATGTTTATAAGGACAAGAAATTTCGGATGTTGCAATTTGGCATCTACCCACCGTATGAATTTTTAAATTGAAAACTACCCACCAAATAAGTTTCATTTTAAGTTTAGACTATTAATTTTAAAAGTTACAAAGACATTCCTACCATAGTTTTATCTATTGACGAACATAATCGTAGAATTAAATATTTACCAATTTCTTGTAATCGAGTTTTTCGACAAGCTGTTGTAGTATTTTTTTTTAAATACCCTCTGATTTTATATCTAGATATTTGTGAGGCTAACTTATTTTTGACATTATTTCTGTTATCCGATTCAAAGTCTCCCTTGCCTTACTTGGTAACGAGAGTTTGAACCATATTTTGTAACTTAGTTGAGATCCTAAAACGGTTTTATACAATCATTTTGTTTTACCGCGAAGTTTGTTTGACCCTCAAACCTCATGATAACCGTTGTTGAGTTTCATTTAGTGATCAAAAAGTTTATATACAGCTTTTTCCTTGGACGAATCATGTCATACGCAGGGTTTTTAGATCTTAGAAAACAAACCAGCGTGGGGAATCTTAAAACGGAGTCTGCACTCTCCATTTTCAATCTGAATCATCTAACAACCCTGAGTATTATTCCGCGCCATTTTCACACGATTTCTACTAATAGCAAGGACGAAAACATTATTTTTAGTGACAATTTTAGTTTGTACAAATTTACATAAGTTTTAGGGTAAGTATTTTTATTATTGTAATGTTAGCGTTGAGCAATGACAGCGCGACGTGATAACTTGAGAGGAATGCGGTTTTATCATCTTACTAATGTTTCCCCTTTCATTTCTATCGATACCAACTTATATGTGAACCCAAATTCGTAGCCGTTTCGTGAAATAAATGTACATAATTATACAACAGTCTACATTTCAAAGACCATTTCATTTTATTTTTTTACGAAATTGATAATTTATGAGTTTCATAGCGAAATTGGATTAGTTTCACGGGTAGAATCACTCCTATGACGTATGCAGATTTTGCATCGTCATAACTTTTGGCACATTTTAAACCCGGTGAAAACAACCTTGTTTCGGGTCCCTTCGCGCTGCCATTGCTGCTACGCGTAATTTTAGGTATCTTCACCCGAAGTTCACCCCGTAGTCCTCACTGCAGGGTGACTTCTGGTGAAATTTTAACTTTAATTTGTTTTATTTTTACTTGCTTTCTGTTTAGTTTATTATGTGATCTGTTGTTTTGCTTCTTTATTTTGTGTGCTTCTTAATTAAAGTTATTTTTAATCAATATTTTTTGTTGTTTTTCTGAGGGTAAATAATCTGATTAAATTTTTATCTGGAAATGGAAGCTGAAAAGCTAGTAATCTGAAATATTTTCATATCTTATTGTGCTTTTGGTTTACCAAACCACATACATGATGCAATATACACAGAAATTCTGATTAAATTTTAAACAGGAAGCTGAAAAGTTAGCAATCCTAAATGTTTTGATATCTTATTGAATATTAAATTGTCTTTGGCTCAATTGGCGATCAATATAGCGCCAAAAATAACAACATTAAAAGTTACTGAAATCGATTCAGTGGTCAACTATGAAATACTTTCGGACTTGCGTTTATTCTGAAACACCTTGCATGGTGGTGTTAAGTAAAAAGTTAAACAAGGGAAGTAATTTTAACCCTGTATCATCTCATAATGGCAACTTCTTAAAATGTCAACCAGACTCAAAATGTCCACTTCTCAGGATGTCAACTTCTTAGATCGTCAAATTCGCATAATGTCACTGTCTCAAAATGTCGGTTACTCGCAATGACAAATTCGCAAAATGTCAACTTATCACAATCTTATCTAAAATGTCAAATCCTCTTAATGATAACTTCACGTAGTTTCTACTTCAACAAGGTGATTTGCATGTGGTAATAGGTATAAGAGAGTGAGAAGTGGACATTTTGCGTCTGGTTGACATTTTGAGAAGTTGACATTATGAGACGATACACTTTTGTCGCGCAAGGACTGCTCTTAAAGTCTGGCCTAACTAACCTAACTAGCCTGTATACTAACAATAATCATGCTTCACTGTATCTAGTAAATATTTCTTTGTTTTATACTATACTGCACACACAGATACAAATAACACCACAGCATGAGTTAGCATGTCTCTAGAATCAGTATTGAGCTTGTTTATTGAAGAATTGACTAGCGTCGAAACAATTGAGATATTTGATACTTAGAAAATACCAAAATACACTTGTAGTATTTTAGTAAATCGGCGGCGCAGTACCAATACCTTGTTACTATCTTAACAGTCGTTACGGATCGTCAGAAATCCGAAAGTCTGACAACCAGTGTTACCAAGGAGTATTGTATTACTCAGTAACTGGGTTGTGGAGGTCAGATACTCAGTTCCTCCACCTAAAATACTGGTATTCAGCTGCTTCCGGTTAGACTGGAAGCCGATCCCAAGCAGACCCCAACATATTTGGGAAAAGGATAGGCAGATGATGAATCGAGGCACTCAGTATTTGTACTTCGGTATCAAAGAGTAGGAAAAAGGTAGTGTGTTTTGGTATTTTTTAAACATAAATTAACTCGGGCTGAGTTCAACTAAACCCTCCACGATAAGAGCTTGGCATGCCATGCAGTCGTTTGTGACTGAGAAAAGGGTTAAGGAGTAGACATACAGGATTTTTTTTTAACCAGTGCGCAATTTTTTTTGGTGGTTCAGTATCAGTAATAGAACACATTTCAACAATATTTTTTAATTTTTATCCGACTTTAAATCAGTAAACTATGGACACCCTACATATTACGTGATATGATATGATATCGACAGTAGGAATAGGTCAGTAACCGCGCGCCGGCGTAGGTATTCGAACTTCTTAGAATTTTGACCGATCGAACAGCTGGTAGGTACTCGTAGCTACGTTCGATCGTTCACCTTCGCGGCCGCGCCTGTGCCGCGCGCAAGTTACCATTAAAACCAGTTTAAAAATAAACATATCGCCGGGTTAAAGGCAGAACCGACTATCTGCAATTTTTGAGTTTTTTACTTTAATATAGCATTCGATTCGACATTTGATTCTTTACCTAATGGTATATTAAAGTGAAAAACTCAAAAATCGCAGATAGTCGGTTTTGCCTTTAACCCGGCGATATTTCGTTAACGATAACTTAATTTTTGTGTACTAAGTTAAATCAAAATAAAAATTGCATGGTTATTATAACCTCGTTTAAGTTTAATTTGTTAATAATTGCGCACTGGTTAAAACCTTATCCTGTATACACGTACGTAATGAAATCGGGTTGGGTTAATTTAGCTGTATTTTCATCTCTCGATGCTAAACTGTGCGTTGGAGATTTAGTACGCCAAAAAATCCGTCCGCGATTTTATTTCTCCCGTGGATACGTGGGCTTAGAAAATATTAGTATTCTGAAACAATATGATGAAATTATATTTTATCTGTAAATAGTTAAACACATTTTTTATCAAAACTATATGAGCCGAATTTAAATATCGACTACTCCGACAAAAAACACTCAAACATGTTTCTGCCAAGCTTGTGCATATGACAATTTACAGTACTATAACTCTAAAACACAATAAACACTTCACACGATAATTGGGCGCAGCTAAATCCTCCTGGACTGCAGCGGGTTGCAGCGCGGCAATGCGTCGTTTGTGGCAGCGGTTCGGACGCTTACTGCGCAGGCTGTGGCATCACTCCGTACTGCTCCGAGCGATGCCAGCGGCGCGACTGGCATGACAGGCATAGTTCTGTCTGCCATAATCTGGCTAGGTAAGTACTGATCTCGATTTGAGTTGGCATTCACTAGGGGCGAGTATGTAACCATAATTCTATGTTTGTAACAGTACAGATGATGGCAATATTACGTCTGACGTTGTAAGGTAAAACTAAGAAACGCTCTAAAACGTATGAAACAAGTTGATATTCTCATCAGAAAGGGCGTGGTCGTATGTTATTTTGCCTTTAAGCTTATGAACGCTTACTACTGTTAAAATGTATTGTTTAGGTGACATTATGACCACGGTTTTCTGATGAGAATATTTTCTTGTTTTACACTTTAAGAGCGTGTTTGTTCAGTAGTCAGTCAGGTTTTAGTTTTTAAATAGTTTTGGGGTTAACTCACAATATTTTTAATATTTGATACCCAACACGGTCTCTTTGTCTTCTAGAGGGCACCATATTCAGTTGAATGTGATGATTACATAGCCAGCCGATGATCAGGACGCTTCCAAAGATACCAATATTGATCAAGTTATGATAAGTAGTTCAGAAGTTATGAGGAAACAGATGAAGATACATACATAAAAAAATACCGGTCAAAATCATAACCCATTGTATGTTCTCCTTATAATTTCTGAACTACTTATCGCTATTTGCTTGACGTAGTCGGGTCAATGTATGTATGTCCATCCCAATTTTGATCCGCGGTGTCTGACTCTTGTGATTGGCTCTCTTATACCCCAGTTTCTGAACTGAGAATTAGTTGAAACTCTACTTGATTGTTTACGGACAGATTGGGCTTGAGATATATTATTAATTTCGGACGTTAGGAATTACTCCTCTGTATATGTATATTTTTCAATAACATAAATGTTTCTTTGCAGAATGAACAGCGAAAATCCACGAGCAGCTGTTCCGCAGTCGCCAAGCCAAGATTTGACTGACAATGTGCCTAGGTAAACAATTATTTAGCTTCAAAAGGTTTCTTGTGGTGCCGGAAGTAAAGAATAGCAGCATCCCCTTTTGTACCCGTGGGTGTCGTAAAAGGCGACTAAGGGATTTACTAGAGAATGTGCAGGAACGTTCTCTATGTAGTCCATTGAAATGTTACAATTTGAGGGCCGAATATTGCATTTTTTAGAGGACGCAATTTTATTTTTGGGACATGTGGAGGAGGCTCAATAGAAGCTTAACCTCAAGTTTGTGGGGTTGCCGCCCTTGTCCCCCGGCCGCCATCTTGGAAAAAGGGGTGCATACACATTTTTCGTGATATCTCGAAAACTATGCGTCGTACAAAAAATTTGTGAAGACATAATTTGTAGCAAATTGTTTTGCCTACAAATATGTTTCTGTAACTTTTTGCCCTAAATTTAAAATTAAAGAAGTTATAAGCAAAAAAGTGAGAAAAGTTTTATGAACATTTTCTTTTTTGCTCTATAGCTTTTTTTACACATTTTACAAAAAAATTACCTCAGACCAATCTTGTAGATGGTTTTTTGAGGAAAAATTTTCACTAATTTATTTTTTGTAATTTCATTCATTTAAAACGCTGTTACAGCGCTCCAAAGTTGACCGGGTTCGTCAGTGCTCATGAGAATCCGGTCAAAACGAAAAGTTTCACTTAGTTTTATGATCTTTTTTAGAGTTCCGTAGCCAAATGGCAAAAACGGAATCCTTATAGATTCGTCATGTCTTTCTGTCTGTCTATCCGTCCGCCCGTATGTCACAGCCACTTTTTTCCGAAACTATAAGAGCCATGCGGTTGAAACTTGTAAGTAGATGTATTCTGTAAACCGCATTAAGATTTTCGCACAAAAATAGAAAAAAATCAATAAATTTTGGTGTTCTCCATACTTAAAACTGAAATACAATTTGTTTTTTTTTTTTTCATCAAACCCATACGTGTGGGGTATCTATGGATAGGTCTTCAAAAATGATATTGAGGTTTCTAATATAATTTTTTTCTAAACTGAACAGTTTGCGCGAGAGACACTTCCAAAGTGATAAAATGTCCCCCCCCCCCCCCTTGTAACTTCTAAAATAAGAGAAGGATTAAACTAAAAAAATATATGATGTACATTACCATGTAAACTTCCACCGAAAATTAGTTTGAATGAGATCTACTAAGTATTTTTTTTAATACATCATAAATCGTAAACCGCAATTTACCTTTCACTCAAAAACAAAAATACATTAAATGTCATAAACATAAACCTTATGCATAAACATTTTAAAGCCAAGTTTAATCATTCTCTTATTTTAGAAGTTACAGGGGGAGGGGGCACACATTTTATGACTTTGGTAGTGTTTCTCGCGCAAACTGTTCAGTTTATAAAAAAATGATATTAGAAACCTCAATATCATTTTTGAAGACCTATCCATAGATACCCCACGCGTATGGGTTTAATGAAAAAAAAAAACAAATTGTGTTTCGGTTCTAAGTATGGAGAAAAATGTATTGATTTTTTTCTATTTTTGTGTGAAAATCTTAATGCGGTTCACAGAATACATCTACTTACCAAGTTTCAACAGCATAGCTCTTATAGTTTCGGAAAACACGTTCAGACATGACGAATCTATAAGGGTTCCGTTTTTGCCATTTGGCTACGGAACCCTAAAACAGATCATAAAACTAAGTGAAACATTTCGTTTTGACCGGATTCTCATGAGCACTGACGAACCCGGTCAACTTTGGAGCGCTGTAACAGCTTTTTAAATGAATGAAATTGAAAAAAATATAGTGAAAATTTTTCCTCAAAAGACCATCTTCAAGATTGGCCAGAGGTTTTTTTTTTTCTAAAATGTGTAAAAAAAGAAGTTATAGAGCAAAAAAGAAAATTTTCATAAAAAAATTCTCACTTTTTGCTTATAACTTTAATTTTAAATTTAGGGCAAAAAGTTACATAAACATATTTGTAGGCAAAACAATTTGCTACAAATTGTCTTCACGAATTTTTTGTAAGACGCATAGTTTTCGAGATATCGCGAAAAATGTGTACGCACCCCTTTTTCCAAAATGGCGGCCGGGGGACAAGGGCGGCAACCCCACAAACTTGAGGTTAAGCTTCTATTGACCCCTCCCACACATCCCAAAAATAAATATGCGTCCTCTAAAAAATGCAAAGCCCATGTAACATTTCAATGGACTAATGCATTTTACCACCATACTGCGATCGCCTTACCCCTTGCCAAGCGTGGCGATTATGGTAACCCGTTGTGCCGATGTACAGCAGTGGACGTGTTTCGGCTGAAATTGTGATGATTACAAGGCTCCGAGTGAACTCTAATTTTATTCTTTATGCCACAGACATAAAGTACATTATATCATCTACTAGCTTCTGCCCGCGACTTCGTCCGCGTCAAAGTTTCGCTCCCCTTCCCGTCGCATCTAATTTCCTGCCAGTTTTCGTCCATTTCTCGTTTGCTGCTCTGCTGCTTTTGACCGTAGCGTGATGTTATGTAGCGTATGTAATTTTTCAATTCGGACCAGTGGTTCCTGAGATTACCGCGTTCAACCAACCAAACACAAACTCTTTAGCTTTATAATATTATTATAGATTGGCATCATGAAAGCCTCAGAGATACAAGACTTAGTAAGGAATATTAATTCTTTTTTTATTACTTATATCATTATTTTTTTTTGCTTTTAGACCGCAACCAGCCATGCCGCTCCGTCGTCCTCATGCAAACACGCAAAATAACAATCGCGAACAAAAGAGAGACGATACTGGTGACGCGAGAAATTCTAATGGCGGTTATACATCTAAGGTACGTTGTTTACTAAATACCGCACGGACGTAAATTGTTCGAATCTCAACTCTCGGCGTTAACCGGTAAGTTGGAAGATCCAGTGCGAAGAAACCTCTTGGACTTATGTATATATATTCGTTCGGGTCGGTGGGGTCCGTACGTTAGAGTTGAGCTATAGAATAGAATAGAATATTTATTTAATAAAGTAACCAAGACTCAAAATTGTTAGTAAAACTTACGACTATGTTAGTAAACATAGAAAATAAATGCCATGCTAATGCTATGCCGTGGGTCCTGCGCCGATCTCTCCGGTCGTGTCGGATTGCCTTCCGATCGGACTATGAGAGTGAGAGAAGAGTGAGTGCTCCTGTGTCTGTACACATAATTGTGCTCTATATCTCCCACGCCGAAGGCTCATTCCTAAAAACAATAACTCCTCTGTTTATTTAGATGCATTCTGGACAAATAGTAAGATTATACTTGTCTGGACTTTAAAAGAGACTGTGACCACTGAGTGTGTTTCGGCCTTTCTTCTCAGAGTAGTCACGATAGAAAACGCCGACCTCATCTAGCTCAAAAAAAAATATTGACTTATAAAAGTGTTTGTACAAACCTACTTACAGAAATAAAAGGATTGTGTGGTTTTTATGAAACCACGGTAAAAGTGAAAGTTTTTTTCACATTATAGACATTTAACTAAAACTTTCGGAATATATGCAATAGCTTAATAAAAAGACTTAATTTAATATTCATACGAAATAAGTTAAATAATAAATTCAAGCACTCAAAATTGAAATAAATACATAAACAACAACATGCACCAGCGAGCGCTTTTCACTTTATCCCTACTCCGCGGCCGACCGTCACGCGACATGCAACACACAGACGAAAAAGTGTGAGACGATGTAATAAAAAGTTTCACTTTAAAAATCATTTATCATCCTAATCACCTTTATTTAAACAGGCGAGCGTAAAATCTACTGTATCGAACAACAGGGAAGATGGGTTCAACAACTCCCAGGAGAGGCCAAGACGTCCTTACCAGAATAGGAACAACGAACCTACGCAGGGTGAGTTTTTATCATTATGATATTTTATTTGCATGAGAATAAGAGGAGCAGTGATGGTACCAGTGAGTCCTGAACGTACTAGTCGTAGGTTGTGGGTTTGAACTAGTTTAACTGGTCTATCAAACTGGTTGCTAATTTAATTATATAATTTAGAATTTTATATCTTGTATGGGTCATAATGTTAGGCCAAAAAAGGGATGAATGAAAAGCAATTGCATGCAGCTGAGATGAGAATGTTAAGAGAGATGTGTGGTATTACACGAATGGATAGAATAAGAAATGAGTACATAAGAGGAAGTCTGAAAGTGGCACCTATAACTGAAAAGTTGTGTGGGAATCGGTTGTCATGGTATGGTCACGTGATACGGAGGAATGAGGAAAATGTCGTGAGGAAAGTATTGAGTATGAATGTCGATGGCTATAAGAGTAGAGGGAGACCAAAGAAACGATGGATGGACTGTGTGAATTATGTTATGGATAGAAAGGTGACTGCTGAGACGGCTGATAGAGGTGTGGAAGAAAAAGACATGTTGCGCCGACCACAAATAAATTGGAGGAGGAGAATGATGATGAAATTAGAATTTTATATGACATTGAATTTTACATTCTGTGATTATATCTATACTTTATAATATTATAAATCTGAAGAGTTTGTTTGTTTGATTGAACGCGCTAATCTCAGGAACTACTGGACCGAATTGAAAAATTATTTTTGTGTTGGGTAGCCTATTTATCAAGAAAGGCTATAGGCTATATAACATCACGCTACAACTAAGAGGAGCGGAGCAGTAATGAAAAATGTTTCAAAAACGGGGCAAATCGCACGGGTAGGCGATTCGACGCGACGGGAAGGGTCAGGGGAACAAGAAATTTAACGCGGACGAAGTCGCGGGCAGAAGCTAGTAACTCATATATTGACTTATAACTTGTTAAAATGTCAGGAGTTTCGCATCCTTGCCTTTGTAATGTTTCAAAATATGTATATGGGCACTACGATTCTGTAAATGTAAATAAAACCGAAAGGTAACTCGTTCAATCATTCACTCACTGATTAATCACGATATCTCAAAAATCTACTGGACCTGCAAAGATGAAATTTGGCACAGAGGTAGTTTATGAGAGGGAGACGTCAGTTACGAAGGGATCTTGGGAAACTCCCCCCGTAAAGATGTGAATTAGAACGTTGAAAGTTTTTATGAAAGTCCGTCAGTTTAGAAACTAATTTCTTAAAATTTTGTGTTTAGGCTGACGATTTGAAATTAATTTATATGTATTTCAGCATTTTGATAATACTACTAGCAAAGAGCTGAATAAGGGGATGAAGTTCGGCGGCGGCGACCTCTTGCGTCCGGCCCTGGTGCGAGCCATGGTACGGAGCGAGAGGGAATGGGAAGCCGTCACCTCCTTCTGCGAAGCAGTAATGCTCGCGAAGGAGGAGGCGGGGCGCGTGAGGGAGTGGCAGTCTCTGCGCCCTCACGTCCCTAGCCGCCGCAGGAGGAGACGCCCCGGGCGTCGGGAGTCAATAGCGGACTCCCGGCCACCGTAGGCGCGAGCTTGCGGGTGGCGAGCAATGGGTAGCTCGCTGCCCGGTAAGGACCAGGCTCAGGTCGACGGCGCGCAGTGTTCCACGCGCGCCTCAAAGAGATGTCAGCAGCAGTGTAGGGGTCTACTAGGACCGATGCCTGCCGGGGTCGCGTGATTGTTCGAAAGAGATACCGTGACCCTGGCACATGGGCAACTGATGGAACACGGGTGGGTTTTAGTCAGTAAAAGTCTGACACGCCCTCCCGCTCCACCCAGAGCGGGAGAAGTCATTTGATGATTTCCCATCCTGAAAAAAAAAAAAAGGGGATGAAGTTATGTGGAAAGTCCTTCATTTTCAAAGTAAATATTATTATTAAGGGCTCGGCGACGGTCAATCTGTCCATACAAACGTAATACCAAAATCATTTGCAATTGGAGCATATTTCCACCATTTTAAGATGATATTCGGCTTTAGACAGTATTTATCTAGGTTATGGTGACGTTTTTTTTAAAAAAAACTGTGCTAAAACGAAGTTTGAGCGAATTGCATTTCGCACATTTTTACAACATAAATGACATGTTTTCTTTTTGTTTTTTCTGCATTAAAAACAACAATATCTGTAATAATGTTTTATCCATAACACAGCTTATATTATCAAGATACTAAAACACGAAAACCAATTTAAAAATCATTAAGTTTTCATTCATCATTTTTGGTATTACGGAACACAGCCAAATTATCATACATTTTCAATAGCTAATAGTGCTATCGCGTCTCACAAAAATGTCAATGTGTGCACGGTTGCGTACGGCTTGCGGTGGGTGTGTTGTGTATCGCTCGGACATAGATTCACACTAACGCAACATGCATTTTGGGTAGCGGGAAGTTCACTCGGGGTGTTTGTTGTCAGTGCGAGACGATTGCCTTACGGTGCGGAGCATACTTTTATTTGTTTTTCAATTGTATTGTGATATTTCTGACAATATTATTGACCTATGCTATGAACTTGGATTTTGATTTTTCTTGTGACTTGGTATCGAGTACTCTACATTCTGACGAACTTTGCTTTGTTTACGGACCTGGATTTATTGTTTACGATTCGGTTTGGCTGCCAACATGGACTCCGAACGTTGGGATGTGTCTCACAGATATTATAAGTTACCTGCCTAATATTTTCTTGGCTACTAATTCATCATCATTCATTCATCATCATCATTTCAACCGTAAGACGTCCACTGCTGGACTTAGGCCTCCCCCAATTTGGGGGGCTTTGCCATAATCGCCACGATTGGCAGGCGGGTTGGCGATCGCAGTATGGTGGTAAAATGCATCGAGAACGCTGCTGCCCATTCCCTAGTAAGTCCCTTAGTCGCCTTTTACGACACCCACGGGAAGAAACGGGGTGGTGTTATTCTTTACGTCCGGCACCACACGGTACAAATTGTTTACTTACACTATTTTAACCTCGGCCCAATAAAATAAAGATTTTTTTGTGGTCCGAGTTAGTAGTAAGTATACCTAACTAAGTACCTATATCTAATATATAAATTTCTCGTGTCACAGTTTTCGTTGCCATACTCCTCCGAAACGGCTTGGCCGATTTTGATGAAATTTTTTGTGCTTATCCGGTATCTATGAGAATCGGCCAACATCTATTTTTCATCCCCCTAAATGTTAGGGGTAGTCCACCCCTAAATTTTTATTTTTATTTTTAGACAAAATTTTTAATTTCTATTTTTTTATGATACAACATACAAAAATACATACATCTTTAAATTTTCACTTTTTTTCACCCGGCAAAGCAACGTTTGCTGGGTCAGCTAGTCTATTTATATAAAAATCTATGCCACTTTTCGTTGTAACTGAACCTCCTAAACGGCTGGACCGATTTGAATGAACTTTTTTGTATGTGTTTGGGTGGCACCCTGGATGGTTTAGATTAACTATTGGACCCGGTAGGTGGTGCTGCTATCGAGTTCTAGGAAACAGGACAACGTCTGTACGGTCAGCTAGTTTTGTATAAGTGTATTTACATACCTATCTAGGTAGATATGTAGGGACGGAACAAACAAAGCTTTATAGGTAGGTACCTATCAACTTTTATTTCTTCCCTTTCTTTTCTCATGTCACCGACCGGGCGTAGGTAATTATCTCAAGGACTGTTCTCAGACTTAGTTTGTTTTTCCACCAGAGAAGGAAGGAAGGATGCGTTTGATATTCACCAATCATATTCATTGGCTCCCATAGGTAGTACTGGTGGAGACGGGTTCAACTAAGCTCTGTTTTTACATGGAAGGGTGCGTGTTATGGATGGAAGCTATGGATGCGCGAGTGGTGTAGTTATGTGCAGAGTTCATACAGTAGGAGCGCGTTTGTCACCGAAAGTAAACATACCGCCATCGCAGTGTCTCCATATGTAAATCGAGAGTTACAGTGTTGCAAGGGTGAAAATACCGTGTTTCTAGACAAAATTACGGTGAACCTGCTAAAATTGTACCGCGTAAATTACCGTGTAATTTTTCAAAGAAAAAAACAACATTGTGAATCAAATAAAGTCTTGAATATATTTGCTTTTTTAATTATTAACCATAATCACATTAGCCGTATGCCAGATGACCGCTGGGCAAAGGTTTGCATACAATGGGTGCCTGAAGATGGACGACGCCACCGCGGTCGGCCCAGAAAGCGGTGGCGAGACGACCTAGATGCGTACCGCGACGACTGGTTTGAGGTGGCGCGGGACAAGAGTTCCTGAGAAATTGGGGGAGGCCTTTGCCCAGCAGTGGCTAAACAAAAAAAAAAAATTAACTAAGAAGATAAAAACTTGAAATTGAAACTGTTTACTACGTATTTGTAACGCGTCGTAATCGTAACTCGAATAAAAGACAACGTAGTAAATTTTACGTCATTCACCCATCATAAGGACGAGAATAGATTGCGTGGAGATAAAAGACACTCTCAATATCTACAACTTCTAGATATTGAGGGATTTCCCTAAAATTCTCGGCAATGAAGGAGCAGTGCTGCCATTAAAAAAATTGTTAAGTTGACTGACTGAGATTCGTTTTACGCAGTACATGATGAAATATTTACAACAACGTAATTTATACTGGCAGTACAGTGAATTACGGTGATATATGACACGGTAATACATTATTACCTTGACGGTAGAATAATACCAGATTACGGTGCATCTACGGTAATTACCGTGTACATGGAGACATTGCGCCATCGTGAAGGCACAAAGTTATTTTATACCTCGCCATGCCCCTACTAGCGAAGCATCGCATACCTATACAGAGAGTCAGCTGTAAATCGACGCGCAAACTGTTACCAATTACCATAGATCACTTCAAGATTCTAAATCCATCTGTGATCCGGTTATTAAAAAAATGAGCAACCCATATACCTAGTGGTCGAATATGATGTGTAAGATCCGACCTCTTCCTTGGTAAGGGACCGTTCAAGTATTACGTAAGCACATTTATTTCAATTTTTATAAATAAGGTTTACAGTTTTCGTGATCACTAAACACATGACATGGGCTATTTAGTAAATCTTGTTTTAAACTATTAATTTTTTGGGTCGTGGTCATATTTGGAAGTTTCGTCGTATAATCGACGGCCCCTTTTATAGCTTTTCTCAAAATATTCACATCCAGGGTTTTTCTTAGTTTTATTGGGACCAAACCCAATTTATTTTCTGTCTTTTTAACGAGATTTTTTTAATTTTGAGCAATAATTTCGTAGCAAATGATTGCTACATTCAATTTTTTTAATGGTAGTGCAGTGTCCGTACGGCAAAGATTCGTTGAGAGCGCTAGTAACGCTACTATCACCATCACCGATCATCGTTTTATATCGTAATTGATGCATTTCAATGCTACATTTGAATCCCTCTACAATGCCATCTGCTTCCATAGCCGTCGAGCTTTTCGACCAATTTTTAAAGCAACGGTGAACTTTCGGATCTGTATTTTTATTTTTAGCTAAAGCACATACGCAACAATATGCATTCCTGATGCCCTAAAATAAGATTTTTTTAGTTTCAAAACCGATTATGCACGATACTCTAGATAAAGAGTTATAATTAGTCCTATACGATCGTTTAGCCCATAAACCGTCTACTACAACTGTAATATAAGGAATGCCGTCAGGATCCAAATTACCATTAGCAATGGCAATTTTTTTTTTCTTCTACACCGGCTTGGTGCATACTTTATTATATCGCCAAAAAACACTACAAAGTGAAAAATAACTTTAATTTCGGAAGTCAGTGATTTTTATTTTATAAGGTTTTTTCGTCAGGGGAGTAAAGTGTAAGAACATTACAAATAAATTTTACTTAAAAGTCCTTGTTTTTTACTTATCCTCTTTTATATCTGCACATCGCGTAAATATGTAGAAACTATTGGAATATTTGTCTGTTACTAATATTTTGCGTAATACTCTTAGTGACATTTATTCATTATAGCTTCTGCCCGCGACTTCGTCCCCGTTCAATTTCTTGTTTCCCCGAAATGTTGCAAAAAACGGCGAAAATCGCCTACCCATGCGCTTTTTCTCCGTTTTTGCAACATTTTTCATTACTGCTCCGCTCCTCTTGGTTGTAGCGTGATGTTATATAGCCTATAACCTTCCTCGATAAGTAGGCTACCCAACACAAAAAGATTTTTTCAAATCGGACCAGTAGATCCTGGGATTAACGCGTTCAAACAAACAAACAAACTCTTCAGCTTTATAATATTATATAGTATATAGATTTATAAGTAGTTAAGTTTGCCGGCGGCTTCGCCCGCGTGGAGGCTGGAAAATGCATCTAAAACTTCCTCATAAAACACTCTATCTATTGGTGAAAACCGCATGAAAATCTGTTCAACATTTTTTGAGGTCTTCGCAAGTAGACAGACAGACGCGGCGGGGAACTTTGTTTTATATTATGTAGTGATAACATTTTTTTAAATTGGTAAAAAGAATACTTATTTACGTAAATATGACAGAAAAAGCCTTCGTTTTTTAAAGTTGAGACCACTCCTGTGATGTGATTTGATTTGATTTGACTCCAAAGGGAATGAACAAACATAAATAGGCTTAAAATAAATGAAGGCAATAATAATAAACATCCCTATCATTTATATTTACGCAGCGTGCGTGTGACAATTTTTGCGCCGTGTGCCGCCGCCATCAACTGTTCATTTTCTGCCTAACGGCCGAAGGCTCGCTGCGCTGCCGTTCACTATTTGGCGCGGTAACGATACATTGCGTAATAAGAGGTAATAAAACTAATCGGGTTATTGGACTCACAACGTTCATGTATTTATTTATTGAAGAACACAAACAGTATAATTATACATTGGTTTACAAGTACCAAGTTAGGAAAGGTATGTAAGCCCTAGATCTCGGGATATTGTAATAATTTGAGATATGGACATTGTAAAGAAAATTCCACAAAACGCATTACTAGTCTGTACATTTACTAACGATTCCCCAAAGCAGTCAACAAAAATAAAGCAAATAACGAACATACCTAATTACAAGTAAATAAAAATGCGTCGAGTCGTTATGAATAAAGGGTAATTACTCACTCACACACGGCTGCACACCGCGTCAGCATTGGCCTTCTATTGTCAAACAGAGATAGCAATATTCCGATCGAGTTTTGCCCTTGTCGTCGGCTCGTGGTTGCGAGTTTAGGGCGCCGCGTTCTTAAGGTATATGGTTGGAAATAAACACATCAAAATTTCCCACATCCAAACAGGCGAAGCTGCGGACTATAGCTAGTGTATCTTATAATAAAGTCCCTTGTGGACGTCCAATTACTTGTAAAAATAATCTGTAAAATCCCACAGCTACAAAACCAATGTGGCCTAAGAAAGAAGAACCCGCCAACAGACCAGCCAACGTGGTCAACAGAACACAGACATCCGCTAAGAAGCCAGAAGTTGTAGAAGAGCCTAAGCGAGCCGACCCTGTGAAACCAGTCGAGCCTGTGAAACCTGCCGGGCCTGTTAAACCAGCTGCTGCGCCGGCTAAACAACAGAACTTGGTGCCTAAAACGTAAGTAGGAATATGGATTAATGACGTCCTTACAAGATAATCATATTCAGGACTGTTTTCACCAAAGGGAGAGATACTTTATCTGTGGAATAAATTGACGTCTGAAAGAACTGCATTGACTGCACTCCGATGCACCACATGAGAGAGACCAAGGAAAAGGATGAGGAACCGTTCCTAAAAAATAACCTCCTCAGAAAGAAGTTTCTAAGGGCAGATTTCACCAAACTTTTATACCAAGGATAAGTTTTGTCCTGCAAGTAAATTTTAAATTCTTGATAGTAAAAAGTTTGGTAGTATCGAAAAACCGTCATGAAATAAATTTTAAATTCTTGACAGTTTTTCCCATAGTCTCTAAAATAATATCTGTCAAGAAATAAATTTTAAATTCTCGACATAGAAATAATTTAAAATTTATTTCTTGACAGTTTTTTCCAGAAATACTGTCAAGAGGTTCAAATTTATTTGCAGGATAAAACTTATTCTTGGCAAAATAATTAGGTAGTATTGAAAAACTGACAAAATTCAACATTTCTCAGGATCAGACTTATTCTTGGTACACAAGTTTGGGTGGAATGCGCCCTTAGAGATAGACCTAGTAAGGAATAGAAATTGTACCTCACAATTCCTTTTATTTGGTCTCTCTCTTGTGGTGCATCGGAAAATGTTTACTACTGTGTACGATTATTGTGTTGTGATGACCCCCAGTGGTTAAGGGAACGCCTCTCATGCACGCGGTTTGGGTTCAAATGTGACTTATACTGCTATTTCATAACACTCCTTTCAGTAAGTAATGGTAGTTTCTTTATTATCATGCTTTGCTTATCATGCGCCGAGCATAACGAGTTGTACGTCGTGGGTTTCGAAGCCAGGCAGGCGCTTTGTGTAAATAATTTCATCAGCATTGCTCTGAAAACGGGGAAGGAAAACATTGTGACGAAACCTCTCAATGTTTTCTTTGTTTATTCAAGTCTTTACTTATAGTCATTACAAACAAAAACAGTCAACGTAGCCGAAATCTTCATTCATATCATAATCTGCCTATGTTGTTCCCACTGGTGGTATACAGGCCTATCTTCAGTGAGAGGGAGTGGGCTGTAATCTACCACGTGGGCCAAATGCGGGTGGGTGGCTGAAATCGTCATTGGCTTATAATTTTTAAGCACGTTTGTTTTTTTGACGTAATTTAGGCTTGTGTGCACTTCTTTTAATATATCTTAGTATCGTTTTCATTCAAGGTGGAAGTTCCATGGTATGCCGGGAAAATCCACATTTATTAGGTTTTTTTTTGCAATTTGCTGGTAGTGCCAGGTTGTATTTTGATTAGAATATGATTCACAACCGTAACATGTATGTAATTATACAATGCAACAACAAAATGTAATTATACAACTATATTATCCATGTCAACACAGTGAAAATTCGTTTTAATAAGATATTGCTTGCTATGTAAAACATATTAGCAAAGATACATCGAACAAGTGTAACCTAGCAATCACAACATACGACATAATCTTAATCTATTTATATAAAATTCAAAGTCCTGAGTGACTGACTGACTGACATATCAACGCACAGCCTAAACCGCTAGTCTTAGACACATGAAATTTGTAGGGTGTATTCTTTGTGAAGAGTAGGTATCCATTAAGAAAGGGTTTTTTGAAATTCCATCCCTAAGAGGGTGAATGTTCCGCGGGCGGAAGCTAGTTAAATATAGAAGGGAAGACATCGTAAATTATCGCTGGAAGTGCTTTCCTAACATTAAAATCATAAAATTAGGTAACTAAGATGAATGAACTTATGATTTGAATGATGAAAATTCTGTAATAGTTCAGTTCTGTATAATTCTTTCACGGTCGCGAATAATATTTTAACCTCAAGTCCCTGAGATACCACATTTGGTATAGACACAATGGTTTTTTAATTGTGTCTGTAATTACGGTAATTGACTGGTTAATCAACATACAACCTGAAAACTGACCTGCAAATTGCAAAACCCTAATTATTATTTTTTACCCTGCAACTTTCACTTTCACTTTTTATTGCTTGTAATGGAAAACGATATTCAAGGATGAGTTCTTTTTATTTGAAAGCATGAATTATTGATTTAGTTTTTTCACTACCGATTTGATATCTTTTGGTTTTCATCTTTAGGTATCGTTCTTCAAGACGTTAGCATGCACTGTCAACACCCATGTTTATTTTTTTATTTCACTGCTTTATTTGCACGTTAGATCTATCCCCGACCCCCCCACCGAAAAGCCGGAAGATGTCAAACCTAAGGAGGTTGACCCTCCCACACAAGAGGTCACTCCTGCATTGAAACCGGCAACTGTTAGTGATGTTACTCCTACCAGGAAACCCTGTGTTCCTAAGAAGTGAGTTTGTCTTTATCCATACATACACGCACACACATACACTGTAGCGCCATCTACAGCGAACTATGCATTACACTAACGTCGTGCAAAAATCCTGCATCGCGCAAACAGAGTTTACTGCGCAACCAGTGGCGGTACCTTCATATAAGCCCAAAAGCCCGGCATGTCTTACTAAAATGCTCGATAGAGAATCAATATCATAACCGAACTATTTAAAAGTTCGCGCGCTTAATTCTTATCAAAATAACACAAAGTATTTACCTATGCCACACTACTACACATCACGATTGTTCGCGCGCAGAGTTTCGCATTTGCAGCATCTAAATATAGCTATCTCGCTTACACGTACCGGCTTTTGCCTGGCTTTCAAATACTATCTCTGTCACTGTCGCACTTATAGCGATGTGCCGTATAACGAGTTAGAACCTTGTGCGTCTAAAAAAGGATCAGTATGGAAGATTTAAGCCGTGCATGCGTATGAAGTTGCACGCGTATGATGCGTGACCTTGTCATCTTGCCAACTCTGCAGTGTTGCCGTTTTAGCGATGTTGTGAGATCTTGGAGATTTTTAACACTAGAAGCGCGGAACATACCGACTGAGGTAAATTTGGATTTAAAAAATGTATATTGCAATTACGTGGTTGAAGTCTCGTTTATATAATAAATATAATAATCATCATATTTCATGAAAAGTCATAAAAAGTTACGATTATATGCATAATAAAATATTAATTAGAGCAGGAAGAAAATCAAAATGGGTCAAATTTGGGACGCCCGCACTACTAGTGTTAACAAGTTTGGAGACTTTTTTTAAGATTTAGCGACAATAAAAACTAGCGACTTTTTAAAATAACGAAAATATTCAAGCAATATCTTAAAAATAAAAAAAATGCGACATCTAGCTAGATTTTTCATATACCTGGCGACTTTTGTTGCTTAAATGACAACACTGCAACTCTGAGTAGTTCCCGAAACCCGAGTGCAACTCACTTCAGTTTGATTTGCTTGAGTGGGAAAAGTTTTGTTATTAAAGTTTTTTGTGTGTTTTCTTAGATTTTCTCAGTGATACAATTGTTTTGGTGACTTAACTACAACAATAGAGGTAATTGTACCTTGTGAGGATTTAAAATGCGTTCAAGTTTTGATAAACTTTGCTCAGAAAAAACAGTTAATTTCTTTATTAAAACCGACGCCTAATCTGTGTATTTCTCAGACTAGTAAATCGCATAAACGAAAATTTAATAGATCAATGTATAAAACTAGTTGGATTGTTGGCTGTTCGCACAAAGTTGTATTGCTTGTGCTGCATATTTTTTTCGAGTGAAGATTCCGTTTAGAATAGATCTGGTTATAATGATTTAAATAACATATCTGGCGCCATTAAAATGCACGCAAATTCCCATAAACACCTGTGTGCAATGGTTTCTTTCGGTAATTTTGGTAAACAACGAATTGAGACATCTATATCACGCCAGTTATCTGAGGAAATTTCAAAATATAACACGCGCGTTGATAACAACCGTAGTGTATAAGATAAGTTGATATTGTTTGTCATTTAGCACAACAGGAACTTCCTTTAAGAGGACATGATGAGTCCTAAACTTCATTAAATAAAGGCAATTTTTTAAAACTGGTCTCGTTAGTTTCAAAATACGATGTCGTTTTAGAAAAGCATATATATGCAGTATCAGGGAAGTGACAAACCGGCGCCGAGTTATTTATCTATATCAAACAAGTTTATGAGAAAATTGCGATGATACATACGTAGGTACCTACATACTCAGTCATAAACTGAACTTTCTTGTTTTGAAATCGGTTAAAATTTTATTGGGCTTGCCTTATTTTGAAACCCTAGGCACGCCACTGTGCGCAACTAGCAAATATACAATGTCCCGACATCAGTCGTCGGGCAATTGCCCACCAGACACAACACCCGTCTCGTCAATGTTTGATGATAAACTGCGTCAATGTTTGAATGCCAAAATGATACAATGTTTAAAAGAATCCCTCAAACATATTATGTAACCGAGCAAATAAATTAATATTCTATTTTCGATTATCTCACCCGGTCCGAGGTTCCTTCCATTTCTAAGGAGGGAACGAGTTAGCTTTACACCCTGTTCCTCATATCTTGAAAACACAAATAAACTTATGCTTGTTTTCCGTCTGATGCCGGACGTTAAGAATACATGCACCATCCCTTGAGTGTCGTAAGAGACGACTAAGGGACTTACTAGAGAATGGTGATGTTGATGATATATTCCCTGAAGATAGGTAGAAGCATGCAAAAATAGTTATTCAATTATTGAAGCTAGAATGTGTAGCTTAAAAATAACTTCTGTTAAGACTATGACTGTTCATTCAAAACAGTCAAATGCGAGTCATCCAATAGAGATCTGTAGTACAGGTTTCACCAACAACAGACACCAGTCTCTATTAAGTGATACCTTGACTACTGTGTTTGTGATTATGAGAGAACAATAAAGAATATTTATTAACACTATTACTATTACTGAGTTCTCTTTTGGGTTACAAATTACATATTAATTTTTATTTTCATCTCTATTGCTCTGCTAAATATGCCTGTGATTGGAGTGTGTTTCTGCTTGAGTTTTCACTATTTTTTTATTTTTTTTGCTATCATGCGCGCTTTACTTCTGGTTACTAACTATGCAAAGACGCTCTGAATGTCTTCGTAAGCGTAGGAGCTCTCGGTATCGTTCGAGACACGGGCGTAGTTTTAAGTGTGAGACAGCATGTATGTTTGTCTAAAAAATAGTTTCTAGAGCTTATTAAAAATAAGAGCTGTCTTTTTGAGAAATTAATTTTGTGGTACAGCTGTAAGGCACACACACTATAAGGTGTATCTATTCATACACGAAATATTTTAAGAGGTACACCAGGTGGTAAAGAAGCTATAGAAGCAAAAAGAATTTTTTTATCTAAGCGTTTTCGTAATTATTATAATTTTGAAACTGCTTGAGACGTTTTGCATAAAACCTTTACTCCAAATTCTATGAATGGCCCGCCTGACGTTGCGAGGGCGGTGACCGGACGGCACGAGCATGGCCGCGGCGTTTCGGGCCGTAAAAAATACCAAGGTGCCAGTATTTCTTAAGTGCGTCAAATAATTTATAAATATTACATTTTGAAAAGAAAATACATTTAAACAATTTTTTTTCGTTGCTGTAGCTTATTTACCACCTACAGGTGTACCTCTTAAAATATTTCGTGTATGAATAGATACACCTTATATACAACATGTAAAATAATTAACGCAATACCCAATACAATATCATGCACTCCAATTAGAGTATTGAGTTAAAAGCATAAAACAATGACCAAATTTTTTTTTTTAACTCGATTATCAACATTATTTTATAGCATTTAAAATTTAATCTATCGCCTTGAAATAAGATTTAATTTTCTTTTACTTAATCGGCGGTAGTTATTGGAAAATAGATATTTGTTTATAAAAATACCCATACTAAAAGTTACTGAAATCGATTCAGTAGTCAACTAGGAACAAACTACGTTCAGGACTTGTGTTTATTCTGTTACACCTTGTATTTTTTTAAAGCAATTGCTTACTATTTGATTTCGTATTACATAAACTGTTGCCAAAAAAATATTTATTCTTTCTTTGGAAAGAATGATTAATTCATATATTTCTTCCCCACAGTTATCTCCTTGAGAAAATGTCAGTCGGAGACTCCGTTATAATGTCTCTGGAGTCCAAAGCTGCTGATTGCCGCATCAGTCGCGGAGACTTCGTGTGCCTCACTATGGCGGAGGCCTTCGAGGAGGACTACCACAGTCTGTGCGAGGACTTTGTGCTGGACTGTAACAAGGACGAGCAGCCAGCCAAGTGAGTACCTTCAATCTACATTGAGATCCTTAAATCTACATTGAGATCCTTAAATCTACATTGAGATCTGCCTAGCAGTGGCGAGGTGTAATTTTTTCGAAAAGAGAAGCCGATGCGAAGTCGGCTTTAACTTACTGACTCATCAATAAAGAATACTTACTATCATTCTAAAATTAATATAGTAATATAATGAATTAAATACAATTAAATTGAACAGCTGAAAACCGAATAAAATATGCAATATTCCTCTATCTCGTTCTCGCTGACGCATTTTTCTATACCTGTCTCTGTCATAACCCGTTGTACAGCGGCTTGCTCTCGTACATATCAAGCGGTGCCACGTGACCTAAAGTGACATCATTACGGGATCGCTGTTGTATGAATTTTTAGTTCCCGATTATGACGTTTTGGCGCCGGGTTAATTTAGAACATTTCTCTTTTGTTGTAATACAAAGGTATAAATAACCTTTTTTGTTGTTTGAATGTTATGGTGAATTAAATACCCGTAGTGTAACTATATTTATTGACAATAGTAGCCACTATTTACATACTACTGTATTTTTAATAGTGATAGAGTTACCAATGCGAATCCCCGAAGGCAAGCCGGTAGGAATCGTGTTATATGGTGCTTTCGCCACTGCTGCCTAGCCATATAAAATAAGCTATCCCCAACAATTTTGGGGATAGCTTATTTATACTAGCTTTTGCCAGCGGCTTCGTCCGTGTGGAGGTCGGAAACATACTACCGGGATAAAAAGTAGCTTATGTCCTTTCTCAGGCTCTAAACTATCTGTGTACCACATTTCATTTAAATCGGTTCAGTTGTTTTAGCAGGAAAGCGAGACAAGACAGAGACAGAGTCAGAGTTACTTTTGCAGTTTTAATGTTAGTGTGGATGGATCGACTGGCTATATGACCTCCATAAATCAATTACTAGGTAATACGATACCACTTGGTAAGACTGGTTGTCAGACTTACGGGCTTCTGACGACCCGTAACGACTGTCAAAGATCCCCCAATGACAGCCGGGACCAACTCCGAGGCACGAATGGGTTTCGGTATGCAAAGATGGTCACCCGTCCACGGACCGACCGCGGCAAGCGTAGCTTAACGTAGTCGATCGACCCATACGGCTCGTACTCCAATCCTGAATGAAATTCATGTAAGGGATATATAAATAAAACTGTTTCTAGACATTATCAAAATGTAAACATTTTCATACATAAACTCACACCTTTTTCTAATGGGGGTAGGTAGCAGTGGCGAGGCGTAAATTTTTCTAAGAGAAGCCGAAGCGAAGTCGGCCTTAACTTACTGACTCATCAATAAAGAATACTTACTGTCATTCTAAAATTAATATAGGAATGTAATGAATTAAATACAATTAAATTGAACAGATGAAAACGAATAAAATATGCAATATTCCTCTATCTCGTTCTCGCTGACGCATTTTTCTATACCTGTCTCTGTCATAACCCGTTGTACAGCGGCTTGCTCTCGTACATATCAAGCGGTGCCACGTGACCTAAAGTGACATCATTACGAGATCGCTGTTGTATGAATTTTTAGTTCCCGATTATGACGTTTTGGCGCCGGGTTAATTTAGAACATTTCTCTTTTGTTGTAATACAAAGGTATAAATAACCTTTTTTGTTGTTTGAATGTTATGGTGAATTAAATACCCGTAGTGTAACTATATTTATTGACAATAGTAGCCACTATTAACATACTATTGTATTTTTAATAGTGATAGAGTTACCAATGCGAATCCCCGAAGGCAAGCCGGTAGGAATCGTGTTATATGGTGCCTTCGCCACTGGTAGGTAGATACTACAGAAGGCCACCTGCTACGATCCTTACATACTGTTTATGCTGCGTTTACGTTCATACATTAAGTATTTATGAAAATCTCCCTTACAACTATCCTTACAGGTTAACACCTAATGCGATAGTGCGGTCTTAATATTAACTTACCTACGAACAATAAAATAAAAAAAAATAAAATCATAATATCTACTATACCTACTAAGTTACTAAATATAAAAGACACAATTTACAACATAACAAACAACAACATTAACTTACTTTATACTATAACATAAAATAAACACCAGTATTTTTGCGAATTCACTCATTCTATCTGGTAATACACGAACACCGGTTACCAGCACTAGCACCTGACCTTTCTGAAGCAAACATTTGTCCAATAAAATTAACCTTTACTCATATTCTTCCACAGACTCACACCCGGTGAAACCATATCTTACTTCAACCCTGAAGACTGCGGTTGGTACCGAGCCCGCTGCCTCAACCCGACCACTCTTGCTCTGTTGGACAGCGGTAAGGTCGTCACCGTCACAACGGCCGACAAATGCCGGAAACTGCCGACCAAGTACGAAGCTATACCAGAGTTCTGTGCGGTACTCTCGAGCAAGGCTGTTGAGGTGAGTGAGATCTATGTAAACTTGGACTTTTTGAAGTAAAACTTCTTTATTCACGCTTGACTTGTGGAGTAAGCTGGTGAATGCGTTACGAGAGCGTTACGAAAAGTGTGATCGGGCGAGGCGAACGCAAGCTGAGAGGGAGATATAAGTTAGTGAAGATAGAAAGAGAGAGTGTTACGTTTCGTATATTACTGTAGAGGCAAGAGAGAGAGGTGCGAGTACACATTTTTGCTCTCTCTTTAACATATAGATGGAGCTGAAGAAGTTTTACTTCAGTTGTGTGGTCTAAAGCACACTTGTTTTTAAATAATTATATTTTTTTTTATAGAATTTCATAATTTAGAGTTTTAAACACGATACATAAGATTATACATGTCCTTGGAAAGTCATTGAACTGAAACAAATTTTAGTCTTGACCAAGCAATGTTAAAAATTAAAATGTATTATTTATTTTTCCTATTTGTTTTACTTGTTTTAATTAATTAATTTCGTGTTATTATCTTCGGATAATGTAGTGTTTGTGGTGCTTTTCTGTAATTAGTGACGCACTTAAGAGTTAAGATTGCCATGTACAAATTATAAAGTAACAGTGTACTGTGTTTTGACTGGCCTGTTATTCTAGTGGTTAGTGACCCTGACTACAAAGACTGAGGTCGTGGGTTCGATTCCCACCCTGGACAAATCTTTGTGTGATGAGCACAATCATTTGTTCTGTGTCTGTATTTAAGAATAACTAAGTATACCTATAACTCTGCCTAGTTTGGGATCAGATAACGGTGTGTTGGTTGTCCTAAGATATTTATTTATTTTACTCATTGTTGAGAAGCCAAATAAATAAAATGTTATTTTGCGATATTTTAATAAGAAATTATCAACCTGTATTTAGCACAGTTGTGATTCCCAACTCCCGCGGAAACCTAATTTCGATGGCGGGATGACCCCTGGATTCAGTACATGTTGACATTTCGTGTGAGCGGGATGGGTGAGGTTACAGGGCACCAAACGAACAAATACTAGTACAGAGGTTAAACCTTCAAGATCATCGGGCAATGTAATATCCTTAAATCATTGTTTGTTACAGGTCGGAGCCAGTCTCAACTGCAAGATCCTTTCAAAGACACCAAACGGGTTCACTATCTCCATGACTGACGTGGAGACAGAGGCCAATTTAGGCGAAGGAGAAGTGTTCCGTTGGCTACCTACAGTGGAATATCCAGCTGCTTGTATGTATCACTTATCATTGTCAAACTTAGCTTATCAATCGGCCGTGTGGTGTCGGACGTAAAGAATAGCACCATCCCATTTCTTCCCATGCATTTCGTAAAAGGCGACTAAGGGACTTACTAGAGAATGGGCAGCAGCGTTCTCTATGCATTTTACCACCATACTGCGATTGCCAACCCGCCTGCCAAGCGTGGCGATTATGGAAAACCCTCAATTTGAGGGAGGCCTATGGTCAGCTATGGACGTCTTTTGGCTGAAATGATGACAGCTTATCAAAAGATGATAGCTCATTGCCCTTCCAGACACGGTCCTGCATTGTATGACTTATGTTCAGTCCCGTTTAAATTGGTTACTCTATGCGCCTACCGGAACGCGCCCGAACGGAGTGACATCTGACTTGTCAAGTTTTGACTTGGACACTTGACACTTCTCTTTGGTTGAGTCTTGGAACAAGGGAGCAATGTCGCCGTTTTGCTTCCGCGACGAGGTTTTGTAAATTAATCCTTGAGAATCGGTCGTTTTGTGGACACCAGTCATGACCCAGTTGTTTTGTGCATAAATAACCCCAATTTGACGAAATAATACGGGTTGAGTTTGGATATATCTTTGTTGAAACTTTAAGGTTAAGTGTTTGAAGACCGCATGTCCTGGTAGCAGGGCGTATTGCAGCGGATTGTAACCTGGAGATACTCATAACGTCACAACACAATACAATACACACTCACTTACATACATTAATCCAGGTAGGCCCCAGAAGCAGTGTTCGTCTACCACCAGGTGAGTTCTTTTGTTTGTTGTATTGTAATTGTACTTATATCATTGTTCGGCTCCGCGCACGGCGGACAAGTTCGTACGCTACTCTTGTCTCCAGAGCCCCACCATCATAACTTCCACTGCGCTATTGAAATCCTATGGTAGGGGTCTGGCCTGGCAGCGAACAACTTATATAAAATTAAAATGTTTCAAAAATAAAACATTCACTACGTGAGTTTTACCGAGACCCCATCTCTCCTACGTGAGGGTGAGATTCATCTCGACCCCCTCCCACCCCTAAATTCCTCACGTAAATAATGGACGCCCCTTAAGCACACTCTTCGGGGAAACAAGACGTGATAATATGATATTCTTCTTTCACAGCTATAAGTATCCCAGAAGTGTCCCGGCCACCTCTCACTGATGGATCTAAAGTACTACTGGTCCTAGCCGATACCTTGGACAGAGTGTTCGTGCGACCAGCCGATAGCGACTCGCAGAGGAAGTACAACGATGTGTTGCAACAAGTCTTACTGAGCGCTATGAAAGGTATAGTAGAGAAAGATAACAAAAAATCTTTGTAACCCAACGTAGAAAAAAGTTTATCGAGTCTCATTTATATTTAAAAAAAAGAAAACATTATCAAAGGTTTAAGACATTTATTTATATTTACAAATAAAATAGTTTATTTTTATGTGCATCTTCAAGTAAAACAAATATACTTCTCATGCTCTAAAAGTTCGTCTTTGCGACTTGCGTAAGCGACATAAAGTCGCTTTTTATAACCCCGCTAAACGATTAGTGACAAATGCTTGCACTGACTGGACAGGTCCATTCAATCTGTGTGGTTCTTTCCTCAAAAGACCATTTCAGACACCAATCCACATGGTCTTCACATGATGTGACCAAGATTATGTCTGGACTTTAAAAGAGACTGTGACCTCTGAGTTTGTTTCGGCCTTTCTTCTCAGGAGTAGTCAGTTAGGAAACGCCGAACTCATCTAGTTCAAAAAAAAAATATAATTGTCATGTAAAAGTGTTTGTACGCACGGCGACAAAGCAAGCTATACATATTCAGTATAAGGTGACTTCTCATTGTACGGAAAGTACATACAATGCGAGTTCAGCTAACACTGGAAATGCATAGCTTGATATGTATCTGTGTGTACAAACCTACTTAAATAAATAAAATCATTTAACATTTATGCTCTAGTGCATAAAGTAAAATCTTTGTCGAAGACCAAGGCAAACATGAACCACTTTAAGTTCATAGAATAACCTCTCTATTTTATGTCGTTTCGTTAGTATTCTAAGACCAAGGCAAGGATACCAACAGCCAAAGTACACAATAAAACTTCATGTAATAAACTTATAATTTTTATCTCGTCTCAAAAATTGAATTATTATATTATTATTAGCCGTTGCTGTCCCACTGCTAGGCGAAGGCCTCCCTAAAAATTGAATATCTTTTTTTTTTATTTACTTAATAAAAACGATTACAAAAAGAGTACATTTTAGCAAACATTATTAAATTTTCCATACGATTATAGTGCCTAATGATAAACAATTTCTAAAATATTTTTATCACAAGTGCAAATGATGATTTATCGGAATTAGAATGTAAGGTAGCGACCCTATTACAGCGATCTAACTAATATTACTTCGTCTCCACAGCAAAGCCACTAACAGAGCCGCCTACACCCGGACAGACAGTGATTGGCAAGTTCGTAGACGAGTGCCACTACCGCGCGATAGTGCGACGTGTCAACGTGAAGCAGAACAAATACCAGATCGAGTACGCTGAATATGGTACGTTATAGGAGAAAACCTCGTTTTTAACACGATTTTATTAGCTTCAGTATGCTAATATGTGCCTATGTAACGGAAACTTTGAACATGATTTTGATCCTCTTCAAAACGTCGTATTAACTCGAAATTTGGAATACTTATCAAGGACCGATGACGATACAATAATTTTAAAAAATTGTGACATTATCCTTGACAGGGTTACCAGGATAGCAAAAAAACTGTTTTCGAAAACTACGCTGACATACGTCACAAAATTCGAAACACCCTAATAAATAGAAATAAATCACTAGTTTTTTTTAAGTATTATTTATTTTAATAAAAATAAATATGTTTCAATCTGTCAAAAATACGACTCATTAGTCGTTTCGTACGAAATTATTCGGGCATCGTAAAAGACGACTATGGGACTTACTAGAGAATGGGCAGCAGCGTTCTCTATGTATTTTACCAGCATACTGCCATCGCCAACTCGCCTGTCAAGCGTGGCGATTATGGCGAATCTTTCCAAATTGTGGGAAGCTTATGTCTAGCAGTGGACGTCTTTCAGCTGTAATGATGATAATGTCCATTGTTCAAGCAGACATGCCATATGAAACAACCAACACAAAAAAAAAAAAATAGTTTTAAGAAACTATAAACTGTAATACATTTAAATCTCTTCACTTACATTTTCATACTGTTTTACCCAACAGGTAACATCGAGATCTCAACTCTAGAAAACCTATATCCCTGCCCGGCCGAATTTGATCTGTCAAATGTCAAAACGCAAGTGTCAATGCTGAAGCTCGCACCGCCCACTGAACTGTCTACCGCCGCCAAAGACTTCATCAAGGAGCTTATGGCGGACGAGGAACTAGTGCTGGTAAGGAAAAGACTTACCCTGTGTTTATAGACAACATCGACGGTTAAAACGTAATAGGGTATAAGCGACATATGTTCAGGAGAGCGGTTTAAAGTTTGAAATTGTAGGTAGAAAAAAAGGTGGCATATCGTGAAAATGGAAAGACGTAGAGCCATGGGAGTAAGCGCATTCGAAAAAGCAGAAAATTTTAAGTAGGATGGAATTCATAAGTCATTTTCGACCAAAATGGCTCTTATGGGGCATAAGAGCCATTATGGTCGAAAATGTTACCTTTTAACCGTCGACATGTTTTCTTTATTAATACGCTTTTATTAGCGTAGCACTAGTAACCGGCGTGCGTGTATGATCAGATGTATGAACTTAAACGAGGCAAAAGGAGTTTGTAAGGATTGTAGCAGGTGGCGTTCTATAGTTTCTGCCTACCACCATGGGAAAAAGGCGTGACGTTATGTATGTATGTATTGAGCTTGGTATACATATATGTAAATTATTTCATCACCACTGCTCTCAAAACGGTGAACGAAAACTTCGTGAGGAAACCGGCATGTCTTAGAACTACAAATTCGAAGACGTGTGACATCGACCAACCCGCAGTGGGCCCGCGTAGTGTATTACAGCTCACTCCCTCTCACTGAGAGGAGGCCTGTGTCCCAGCAGTGGTTTTTTTTTTTTTTTTGTGGGGCATCTTGTAGTTAATCCTGAAAAGATTGTGACTACTTAAACGGATTGGGGCCCGGCGAGTTCTAAAAAGTTACCTTTTTAGGCCTCCAGCCGGGGCTTATTATACTTAAAACTAAAGCGAAAGCTCTAAGGGTTACCCCGAGGGGGGTACGAACCTCGGCTTAGGCAATCGCTGATAGGGGGGCAGCAAGGGACTGGCTGGATCTGGGTTAAATTATTTAGGGACTAATTTAAAGCTAACGGCGCAGCATCGCGGGCTGGCTCTTGCAAGGGTCGGGAGGGACTGTTAAGTCGGGGTCGCGACGACGGACCTCGGCGGCGAGGTCGGTACGGTTTGTGTCTGTGTGCTGGTCTAGCTGTACTGGTCTCTTTTCGACTCTCCTGGAGGAGAGTAGTGGGATCATCAGGATCGGTAAGAACGTGCCGCGAGCGGCGGACTTTGCTAATGCGGGAGGGGGTGTAAGTAGCTGCCGCCACAACCAGAGGGTTGCGGTGGGCTACGGCCCTATCGAAGAAACGCTTCGAAGCGCGTTTTATGAATTGATGGATAGTCGGGAGTTTCATGTCTAAATGAAGATTGATATTCCGAACAAACCAAGGCGAGCCTGTGGCTTGACGGAGAAAACGGTTCTGGAGAGTCTGCATCCTATGGATGAATCGGGGCTTGGCATGTGCCCAGACTGGGCTTGCGTATGTCATAATCGGCCTGATACAAGCGGTGTAAAGCCGCTTCTTACACAGAAGAGACAATTTACTCCGCTTGTTCAGGACGCAATGGAGCCTACTGAGAGCGAAAGCGGCCCGCGAGCGAGCCTGCTTTATGTGCTCGGAAAAGGTGAGGTGTTCGTCGAGGATGACACCTAGATATTTGGCTTGCTTCGCCCAAGGGATCTGTTTGCCGAACATTGAGATGGGTCGGGGAGGGGGGTGATTACGTCGCGGTCGGGTGTAAAAGACCGCCTGACTTTTGTCGGGGTTGACCTCGATTCGCCACTTCCTGAACCAATCGCCGAGCTCGTCGACTGCGGTTTGGAGGTAGCGAACCAGCGCTGTGTCACTAAATCCCGAGAAGAAGATGGCAGTGTCGTCTGCGAACAGAGCTAACCTTGCCTTCTTGCTTCTGGGGATATCGCTAGTGAACAGCGTGAAAATGAGGGGGGCTAGTACAGAGCCTTGAGGGACTCCTGCACGGATCGGGTGAGGGGAGGAAAGTGCCCCTTCGATGCGATAGCGAAAGGTACGGTTCGCAAGAAAGTCTCGTAAGATGAGCACGAGACGGTCTGGCACTCCGAGTTGGTACAGCTTATATAATAAGCCGTTGTGCCAGACTTTGTCGAACGCTTTCGCTATATCGAAGTATACAGCGCCCGTGAACATACCACGCTGAAAACCAGCATTGATATGTTCGACGATGCGGTGTACCTGATGGACACACGAGTGTTGGGTTCGAAAACCGAACTGCTCGTTGGGGATGAGGCCCTTGGTTTCGGCATAATCCCTGAGTCGCTTATAAATAAGTCTCTCATAGATTTTGCCGAGAACTTTGAGCAAACTAATGGGGCGGTAGCTCGTGGTCCCAGCAGTGGGAATATTATAGGCTATATATAGGGATGATGACATATATGTAACGGAATCTTAAAACGTGATGTTCGCCCGTTTTAAAACGTCGGATTAGTTTGAAATTGCACACTTATCAAGGACTGATGACGGTACAATAATTTACGCCGTTATCCTGGCCAAAATTTCTAAAATTGAAAGATAAGAAAAAAAAAACTCGTGTTAGTATCCGAACTGAAAAAGTTCGGATACTAAGGCCTCCCCCACATTAGGCGTGCGCGATCCTCGGGCGTGTGAGTAGCGTTCGCGCGTCGCGTGAGCGTCGCGTTTAGCTGCCCTGCGGCGCGCACGCGGCGCTCGAGTCGCGTTCTTACCCCTTCGCCCGCTACAATACTCTATACTTTATTGCATTCCACAATGTATCCTCCTGAGACCCAGATATTTTTCGGGCCGACTGAAGAGTGACCCAAAGTACTAATAGTATCACAAACTAGACTATACCGGATAGACCCATAGACAAAAAATTGAATGCGCAGTGGACCACAAATGCTCAGCACTGGCGGTTTTCATTGACATAGAGGGCGCTTTCGACAAAACTATGTTCAATAGTATCAGCACGGCTCTCGACAGACACAACATAAACCCGACCTTGAGCGGGTGGATTACCAACATGCTCAAATTGAGAGCTGTACAAGTTACAGTGAACGACACTACAAGGGCGGTAGTGGCGAAGGGCTGCCCGCAAGGGGGCGTCCTCTCGCCACTACTATGGAACCTGGTCGTAGACAGCCTCATCAAAACACTCAACGATAAAGGTTACTTCACCGTAGGCTACGCCGATGATATAACCATAATAATAAATGGCACTAATGAAAACACCCTATGCCACCTCATGCGCCAAGCCCTGAAAATAGTAGAGGTCTGGTGCAACAAACACCAACTATCAGTAAACCCCACAAAAACCGAGATGATCCTCTTTACAAAAAAGAGGAAACTCTCGAAACTCGAACTGCCACGACTTTTTGACACCACCCTAAGCCTATCAACTGAAACCAAATACCTGGGCATATTTTTGGACAAACAGCTGAACTGGGCAAAACACACCAACTACATTACTACAAAAGCCAGCATATCCCTGTGGCAGTGCAAAAGAATGCTTGGCAGGAATTGGGGAATCAGCCCCAAAGTCACCCACTGGCTATACACCACAGTTATTCGACCAATTATCACATACGGCTCAATAGTCTGGTGGCCCAGAACAGACCTGAGCACAGCCCAAAAAGAACTTGAAAAGGTGCAGCGGTTCGCTTGTGTAGCCATCACTAGCTGCATGAGAACTACACTCACCGCTGCCCTACAGGTAATGCTCGGGCTACCACCTCTACACCTGATCGTGCGGGAGGAGGCTGCCCTAGCTGCCCTAAGACTAAACATAGCAGGGACCCTAAGCAACGACTCGAGAGTCAAGCACTCACGCATTAGGGATGAAGCGATCAAGCGACAACCAATGATGGCATCACCCTGCGATAAAACCCCAAAACTACACTACTTTCAAAAGCACTACAACGTTATACTCACAGAAGAACAAAACGACCACTCGGGCCCGGAAGAGCTAAGAGTCTACACTGATGGCTCAAAGACCACCTCCGGAACCGGAGTCGGAGTTTTCTCACACGACCTCAACATAAGAATATCCAGCCCGCTGGGAATGCTCAACACCGTCTACCAGGCGGAATGCGTGGGCATTATACAGGCGGCGTATGCCATAGAAGCCAGAAGAGTTACGGACACCCATATTCGCATACTCTCCGACAGCGCCTCAGTCCTCCAATCCCTAGCCAAACGATACATAACCTCGAGCCTTACACTAGAATGTCACAATGCATTAGAACGGATAACAGTTTCTAATCGCAACAAGGTGACACTGCAATGGATAAAAGGACACAGTGGATCACTAGGCAATGACGCTGCTGATGAACTGGCCAGAAAGGCATCCAGCGCGTCAGTCTGCGGCCCCGAGCCCATCGTGCCCATCCCCTTCAACCAGCTACGCAGGTGGCTGCAGGAATTTACCCACACACAAGCGGAGAGCTGGTGGACCTCGGCACCAGGCTGCAGGCAGTCCAGGGAAGCTATGCCATCCCCGGATGGCAGGCTTACCAGACGCCTGCTACGCCTGGACAGGGATGATCTGCGTCTAATGACGGGCACCATCACAGGACACTGCCCGCTAAACAAACACTTTTACACGATAGGCATAACGGACAGCCCCCTGTGCAGGGCATGCCTGGAGGCTGAAGAAACCGTTGCGCATGTACTTTTCGAATGTACAGGCGTCACCCAAATTAGAACAGATACCCTCGGGACACCCAAATCTTACACAGATGTTCTCAACAGACCAGGAGACATAACCAGCTTCTGGAGGGAGGTGGGCTGGTTGGAGTGAATACCGACGGCCGCCATGGCTCACGCACAATGGTCCACTCAAAGGACTAAGTGCGGAAACCAAACCCCCATAACATAGAACATAGACCCATAGACAAAAATTACGATATTTTCTTTACTGTTGGGTATTTCTTCTGTATGTTTTAAGGGTGTGTTTGAAACTATTATCTTAGTTCGAATAATTTGTCTTAATACTAGTACGCAGGAACATAGTTCAGAAAAAAAAATAAAGCCTGGGCCTATCCGACATAGTGATTTTGTTCTAAAAAAATCACGCGGAGTCTCAGGTGGGTATGTTTTTTTTTTTTTTTTTTTTTTTCAGGATGGGAAATCATCAATTGACTTCTCCCGCTCTGGGCGGAGCGGGAGGGCGTGTCAGACTTTTACTGACTAAAACCCACCCGTGTTCCATCAGTTGCCCATGTGCCAGGGTCACGGTATCTCTTTCGAACAATCACGCGACCCCGGCAGATAATGTATATGCTTAGGTGGTAAAACATTTTATTTAGAAACAATTGTGGACCCTGTCGGGCACAGCAAAGGAAAATACAGTAGGTAGAGAGGAGGACCTATTGATTATCTTATAATGTAACTTATTCTAAAATAGTAATTAAAAATCAATGAAATACATGCTTTGGGCTTTTCAACCGACGAAAAAAAACGGAGGAGGTTCTCAATTCGACGCGTATATTTTTTTTTTTTATGTAAGACCACGCATAACTTTTTACATAGTGGTCCGATTGTGATAATTCTTCTTCTATTGGAAAGGGTATACTCCCAAGGTGGTCCCATATATATTCGGAAAACAAAATCGAACCCTAAGGGTCGGAAAATAGGGGATGATTGATTGTTCACTCACTGATTGTAATGTATAAACATGAAAACTTTATACTGAGTAGTCCGATTTGGATAATTCTTTTTTTGTTGGGTAGGGTATACCTTGCCAAGTATTATTAGTACATTAAAGCCACAAAAAATGTAAAATAAAAACTTTTTAACAAAAAATTAAACCGCCGAAACACTGAAAAGCAAAAAATAATAAACCTTAAAATTTTGAGTCGGCGCTGAAAAATCAATGAACAAGGATCACTCAAAGCGCCGACTCATAATTTAAAGTTTATTATTTTTTGCTTTTCAGTGTTTCGGGGGTTTAATTTTTTGTTAAAAAGTTTTCTAAACTAATTTCAGGGATTTATCATTTAAAAATTCGTTGACGCTATAATAACATGTGCTTAACAGCAGCTTTTTTAATTTATTAGTAAATAGATGGCTTTTTTTCTCTGTCCTTATGGATTCTGGTAACTTGTTGTATATTGCTACTGTTTCGGTCAGTCACATGGTGGGCAGTGTTGTGTTGACACACGTTAAAAATAGAGTCACCGAGTGAAATTAATATCGAAAGCTTTTTATCCTAGAAATACAGAATCGTCCTGCGATATGGGAGATGACTACAAAGGAGTATAGTGATCGTATTGCAAAAAAAAAGGTGTGGGAAGAAATCAGCACTATATTTATAAAAGACTAGCTTTTGCCCTTCTGCGTAAATGTCGTTTATCGCGGACGCAGACAAAGTCACGAAATAAAAGTAGCCTATGTCCTTTCTCAGGCTCTAAACTATCTGAGTACCAAATTTCATTTAAATCGGTTCAGTAGTTTTAGCAGGAAAGCGAGACAGACAGACAGACAGATAGAGTTACTTTGCAATTATAATATTAGTGTGGATAGTGTGGATTTTGAAACGAAAATTGTCCAAATTGTGACTGACTTGACTGAAGGGGGTTAAACGCCAAGGCGAGCGCAGCAGGGCAGCTAAACGCGACGCTCGCGCTACTCACGCCCGAGGATCGCGCACGCTTAATATGCGGGAGGCCTAACACGAGTTTTTTGGCGTGACTTTATGTAAGTAATATCTATCTTTTCTAGTCACTTCCCGACGGCCTGAAGTCAGCCCCGAGCGGCAGTGAGGCAGCTCTGAACATAGCGCGGAACAAAATGAGCGTCGGCGCCAAGCTGGTGGAGATGTCTACGCCGGAGTGGAAGAAGCTCGAGCAGAGAGGCGGCGACGTCATCGGTAAGAAACGTATAATAATAACTAGCTGACCCGACAAACGTTGTTTAGCCAGGTGAAAACGAGTGAAAATTTGAAGTTGTATGTATGTATTTTTCAATGCCAAAGCATAATAAAATAAAAATAGAAACAAATTGTCAAAAAAAATAAAAATTTAGAGGTGGATTACCCTTATCATTTAGGGGTATGAAAGATAGATGTTGGCCGATTCTCAAACCTACCCGATATCCACACAACAGTTCATAAAAATCGGTGCAGCCGTTTCGGAGGAGTTTGGTAACAAACACTGCAAATGCACTGGAATAGAATACGTGTCGTATTCTATTCCGTTTGGTGCTGCACGCGTAACATGACCACCATATGTTCTATGTTATGGGGTTTTGGTTTCCGCACTTAGTCCTTTGAGTGGACCATTGTGCGTGAAAAAAAAAAAATTACCACTATAGAAAGAACTTTGTCTATTCTTGGTAGAATAGAGATAGAATTGTCATGCTACGCCAGCATAAAACGCTACAAATCTTTCTACAATCTTTAATCTGTCTTTAATCTTTCTGCAATCTGTAATTTTGTCTATTCTGCCGTCGACAAAACCCATTTCTACGGTGGTCATGCTACGCATGCTGGATGTAAAGAATACCATCAAATCGTTTCTTCCCGTGGGTGTCGTAAAATTGGACTAAGGGACTTAACTAGAGAATGGGCAGTAGCATTCTCTATGTATTTTACCACCATACAATGATCGCTAACCCGCCTGCCAAGCGTGGCGATTATGGCAACCACCCCATTTCTGGGTGAGGTCTCAAAGACCTTACCTTTACAAAGACGTCGTGATGGCTTGCGAGGTCTAGGTCTGTGAAGGAAGAGTTGACTTCACCAGAACAAGCCTAGTGTGAGGAGCCAGGCTAAAGAGAGATACAGAAACCTGCAGGGCATGTGAAAACTTAATAAAATAATCACGAAAAACCATATGCAATGCGACGTTGCCAACCCGCATACGATCAATGCTCTTTAATAATTATTTTTAACCGACTTCAAAAAAAGGAGGAGGTTATACGTATCAATTCGACTGTTTTTTTTTTGTTTTTTTTTATGTATGACCACGCATAACTTTTTACATCGTCGCACAGTGTTTTATGAAGACGATTTTTCGGACATTGCTTTTTTATATAAAAAACTGGTAGTTTAAGTCATTTCAATGCAATATTTCGTATCCCTGTTTCACTAGTATGTTTAGTTTATGAGATATAATTTTTTGAAAATCGTCTTTTTTTCAACCAACCATTTAGAAAAAAAATCATATCTCTGAAACTAAATATGATACGCAATCGTGACCTTAGAATCATCGACGGCGTTTTTTATGCTGCATATTTTAGAGTACAAATAAATCTCGGACCTTCGTTAGATTCAGACTTATACGAGGTTTTTAGTTTTTCGTTTTTATTTTTTTTCTCGGTAATTCCGTCGTATTTGGAAAAGTTATTTATACTAAAATTATGCCCTTTATCTTCCCTACATACCATAAAAATAATACATCCTAATTGCGTGGAATCTAGAAACCACAACATTTTTAAGTTTGATCCGTATTCTACGTCGTTAGGGTTTTCATGCGATCATATTATATTAGTTCATATCCGGATCTGTAGTTATCTCTATATTTAAACCAAAGTTACCCACACAATCAGAAGAATCGCCAAACTAAACAGGCAGTGGGCAGGGCACATTTACAATTTAATGTCATTTTTGATTTTCAGAACTACCTCCGATAGAACAATTTAGGGGTTTTTAAAGATTGTATGGAGGAATCTTATTTCTTAGGTTAAAAAACTTAAAACTTATTGTTAGCACAAATTCTTATCAAAATAAAGATTGTTATTGGTGCCGATTCTGTTGTACACCGAACTAAACTAACTAAACTATCTAAAATTCCTTACTTTTGGCTATGAGAATTGTAACGCTATTCTGGAAGAAAAAATATCTAAATTTAAAAATTATTTTGACACGATTAAAATCGAAGTTGCATTTTATCACCCTACTGCGATCGCCAACCCGCCTGCCAAGCGTGGCGATTATGGCAAAGCCCCCTAAATTGGGGGAGGCCTAAGTCCAGCAGTGGACGTCTTACGGCTGAAATGATGATGATGAAAATCGAAGTTGACAATCGTGACTTAACGTGGTATTTTTTTTTTCTTTTGGCTTCGCAACGTGTTAGTTGTGTGCGCTACGCAATGAATTTTTTGAGAGACGAAGGCGCGCGCAAGAGGGCAGCCTGGACGTGTTCTATATGGTATTTTTCACTTTTTGAAAAAATATAAAAATATATTTCCCCCATGTTGAGATCTATATGTGCAAGGGGTATCACATAGGGGGTCGAAAATGTCATTATTTTTGCGATAGGACACGTCATTTTCGAGACATAAGCAAAAGAAAAGGAAAACAAAAAATACAGTACTGTCTTTGCACGTTAAGGCGAGGCGTTAGTGTGAATTTTAGTTCATGATCACTAGTTTTATTGCACACCTTTATAATCGCAATTAAAAATAGTCAGATTTGGTTAAAATAAATAATTATAGTAAAAATTTTTGGTGAAAACCAGCAAACTCAGAATAGCAAAATTGACATTTTCACTAAACTAATAATTCAGTGCAATCTTAGTACTGTCAAACTAAAATATAGTTAAGTTGTGTCACTTTAGTTTATTTCAGAATAGGAAATCGTTGGTTGACAGGGATAAACCAAATTTAAGTGATTTTTAGTTTAGTTTAGAGAATTTTGTGACAACAGAATCGGCCCGTTATTCGTTTTTCAAAACTACCGTCAAAATACAGTTTTAAAGGGTGTTAAAGTTTTTATAAAAACAAGCGCGAACGAAGTTGCTGGCAAAGTGCTAGTTTCAGTTTAAATAACTTATCCCAATAATACGGAATTATCGAGAACAAAATTAATAAAAACTAAAAACCTTTTATAAGTCTGGATATAACAAAGTTCCTAGGTTTAATAGTCGAAATTTTCATAACCAATACGTCCCATTAAATAAAAATTGAGCCATCAAAATTCAGATTCGAAAGTGACAACCCTAGCAAAAACAGTTAATTTGGAATAACTTCTAGATTCCACGCAATTAGGATGTGTTATTTTTGTGGTATTTAGGGAAGATAAAGGGCATAATTTTAGTATAAATAACTTTTCCAAATACGATGGAATTACCGAGAAAAAAAATAAAAACGAAAAACCGCGTATAAGTCTGAATCTAATGAAGTTCTGAGATTTATTTGTACTAAAAGATTTATTTGTTCATAAAACACTGTGCGTCGCACAGTGTTTTATGAAGACCATTTTTCGGACATTGCTTTTTTATATAAAAAGCTGATAGTTTAAGTTATTTAAATGCAATATTTCGTATCCCCATTTCACTAGTATGTTTAGTTTTTGAGATATAATTTTTTGAAAATCGTCTTTTTTTCAACCGGGTATTTAGAAAAAATATCATATCTCTGAAACTAAATATGATACGCAATTATGATCTTAGAAACATCGATGGCGTTTTTTATGCTGCATATTTTACAGTATAAATAAATCTCGGAACTTCGTTAGATTCGGACTTATACGAGGTTTTTTGTTTTTCGTTTTTATTTTTTTTCTCGGTAATTCCACCGTATTTGGAAAAGTTATTTATGCTAAAATTATGCCCTCCATCTTCCCTACACACCACAAAAATAACACATCCTAATTGCGTGGAATCTAGAAGTTATTCCAAATTATCTGTTTTTGCTAGGGTTGTCACTTTCTAATCTGAATTTTGATGACTCAATTTTTATTTAATGGTACGTTTTGGTTATTAAAATTTCGACTATTTATCTTAGGAACTTTGTTATATCCAGACTTATAAAAGGTTTTTTATTTATTTTGTTCTCGATAATTCCGTAGTATTGGGATAAGTTATTTATACTGAAACTACACTTGGCCAGTAACTTCGTTCGCACATATTTTCATAAAAACTTTAACACCCTTTAAAACTGAATTTTGACGGTAGTTTTGACAAACGAATAACGGGCCGATTCTATTGTCACAAAATTCTCTAAACTAAACTAAAAATCACTTAAATTTGGTTTATCCCTGTCAAACAACGATTTTCTATTCTGAAATAGACTAAAAGTGACACAACTTAACTATATTTTAGTTTGATAGCACCAAGATTGCACTGAATTATTAGATTAGTGAAAATATCAATTTTGCTATTCTGAGTTTGCCGGTTTTCACCAAAAATTTTGACTTAATAATTTATTTTAACAAAATCTGACTATTTTTAATCGCGATTAAAAAAGTGTGGAATAAGACTAGTGATCATGAACTAAAATTCACACTAAGGCCTCGCCTTCACGGGCAAAGACAGTACTGTATTTTTTGTTTTCCTTTTCTTTTGCTTATATCTCGAAAATGGCGTGTCCTACAGTGGCGAAGGCACCATATAACACGATTCCTACCGGCTTGCCTTCGGGGATTCGCATTGGTAACTCTATCACTATTAAAAATACAATAGTATGTAAATAGTGGTTACTATTGTCAATAAATATAGTTACACTACGGGTATTTAATTCACCATAACATTCAAACAACAAAAAAGGTTATTTATACCTTTGTATTACAACAAAAGAGAAATGTTCTAAATTAACCCGGCGCCAAAACGTCATAATCGGGAACTAAAAATTCATACAACAGCGATCCCGTAATGATGTCACTTTAGGTCACGTGGCACCGCTTGATATGTACGAGAGCAAGCCGCTGTACAACGGGTTATGACAGAGACAGGTATAGAAAAATGCGTCAGCGAGAACGAGATAGAGGAATATTGCATATTTTATTCGTTTTCATCTGTTCAATTTAATTGTATTTAATTCATTACATTCCTATATTAATTTTAGAATGATAGGAAGTATTCTTTATTGATGAGTCAGTAAGTTAAGGCCGACTTCGCTTCGGCTTCTCCTTTAGAAAAATTTACGCCTCGCCACTGGTGTCCTATCACAAAAATAATGAAAATTTCGAGCCCCTTTAGAACCTCTGCACATTTAAATCTCAACACGTGGGTAATATTTTTTTATATTTCTCAAACAAAAATTGAAAATTTTCATATAAAACACGTCCAGGCTGCCTCATAGCGCGCGCCTTCGTCTCTCAAAAAATTCATTGCGTAGCGCACAAGTACCACGTTGCGAAACCAAAAGAAAAAAAAATACCACGTTGAGTCGCGATTGTCAAATTCGATTTTAGTCGTGTCAAAATAATTTTTAAATTTAGAGATATTTTCTTGCAGAATAGCGTTACAATTCTCATATCCAAAAGTAAGGAATTTTAGAGATAGTTTAGTTCGGTGTACAACAGAATCGGCAATGACAATCATTATTTTGATTTTAATTTGTGCTAAGTTTTAGGTTTATTAACCTAAGAAATAAGATTCCTCCATACGATCTTTAAAAACCCCTAAATTGTTCTATTGGAGGTAGTTCTGAACACAGAACAAAGAATACAGAGAAGTGCCCCTACACTAGCTAAGCACGGGAACCAGTGTCGCCAAACTCACATATTTGCATATCAAATTCTCCATTACACACATAAAAAACATTGATATGATTGGCTACAAATTACAAACGCAACTTTTATAAATCATCTTCTTATTGCTTTCAAAAATTGTGTCTTATTGCAACGAATGAAAGTTGTTATTATTTGACATGACACAAACAATAAAGACGTTTTTCGTCTAAAAACTTTAAATAGACAAGTTTACAACGAGTTCAGCAACTCAACGCTAGATGGCGCTGTAACCAATTCATTCTATTCAGAACGCTAGCTCCTTTGAAATAGATGTCATATTCATATGCACTTGTAATCTCTTGCGGTGAGTACAAAAAAAAAGTTAGAGATGTAGACATATATCGATATATTAATATTGACGTTACGTAATTTATTCGGGTGAGCAATGTACTAATTTGTTAACATTATACAAATGCTTAATAACGAAAAAGGTTGATTATCGTTAAAATATCAATGTTTAAGATATATTTGTATGTTTGTATGTAGGAATGTAATATTATTTTCATAAAATTAAGTACGCGGGCGAAGCTGCTGACAGAAGCTAACGATAAATGAAACGATAACAGATGGTGCTAAAAATATTTACTGACCTTGAAATAATACATATTTATTTAATATATTTGCCATTTTGACAGTCGAATATTAATATATTTTGCCGTGACAGCTTTCATTAAGACAGTAATATGATTAGACGTAAGAAAATCCCCTAATTGGTTATAGCCACGGAGCAAATACAAAGAGGAGATGTTGTAATTAGATTTTCCTAAGAAACAACGCGTGACATTTTGCGGGGTGCGGGGTGTTAGATCCCGCCCACTTCTTTATTTTCTATCTACCGGTTAATAGCAAAACTAGGTGCTCGTACCGTCAATTTTGCTTTTGTAGTTATTTATCTATCTCATACTAGATGTCACTACGTGCAGGAGGCAACAGGGTCGTACTCAGTTTTTGCGTACCAGGGAGTACTTTGTTTTTTACTCATCTTAATACGTATTTTGTTTTTTACGAAAAACAATAATTTTAGAATAAAAATATTTTTGATGCATGACGAAAGAAGATAATCAGTGGGTCTCTTATTTTTAAATGACAAGCATTAAACATAAACATTTATTTTTCAAAACATCTATATTTCACACACAAATTAAAAGAAAAACACATTTTATATACAACTAATTGACATCAACAAAAAAAGCAAAAAGAACACACGAAATATAGCGGTTAAAAACATTAGACCGGGAAGCACTGTCCGCTGCTCACAGTGCAATATGTAAACATATCCAGTGGCAAAGCAGTGGAGAGACCCACTACTACTATTCGAGAACACACTTATTATAATGTTACTACTGGACCTAACACGACCGTATCATCGCATACTGCCAAAGTCTTAAAATTTCAACCAGACGCAAAATGTTCACTTCTCAGAATGTCAACTTCTTAGAATATCCAATCCGCATAATGTCAATTTCTCAAAATGTCAATTTCTCACAATGACAAACTCGTGTGAAATAAAAATCACTTTTCACTTTCATTTATGAGACAGTCGCGGCACATTTGGTAAAATAATTAGAATCCGATTACGACCCTGTTTTTTTATATTTATGTTTGTTGTTCATGGTTGAGGATAGATGGCGGCCTGTTGACATAATGATATAAAAACCACGATAAAAACTACAAAAACAATATTTAGGCGATTGAAAGGTTTTTGGGAATTAATTTTGAATAAATTTCAGTACATGTAATTATTAAAATATATTAATACTGAGCTTTACGTGCCTAAATAATTTTAGTACCCATGTCACAAAGTGTCGCCATCTAATGTCGGGTAGAATTATATTTGGAAACACCGAAGTTATGACATTTTTCTAGAAGAATGTTTATAAATTACGTTTAAAATTACTTACAAATGAAATGTGATACCATTCATAGCATCAGAACGTCTATCCGAGTAGTTTTTACAAGATAGAACACAACACTTCATTCTTATTTTTGTCTAGCGCGAATATACTGAACTTTTACTTAGTTGTGCACAGGACGAACGCCAACAATACACTGACTAAGGCCACGCCTACTTGATGACGTCAGGACCAAGTTGAAAATCACAGTGCACAGTTGTTTAGGCCGACTCCTCTTTGTATTTGCTCCGTGGTTATAGCTTATGTTTTTGAATATTGATGACCCAATAAACTGGTGCATTATTTGAGCCATGAGCCATTATTAAATATATGACCGTCTTATAAAAATATTTCGGATGTCTGACATAACTTAATCACTGATTCTGATGAGCATAATAACCCCCTCTAGCCTTACCTATAATAAATCTATGTAATTACCTATTGATTTGTTTTCTGTTACTAAAGCACTAACGCAAATATCACACTTATGTTATCAACTGTCTTATTATTTAACCAGCTATGTGAGCTATTGATTCCTTACTAAAATCAGACAAAACTATCGATACCGACCTACTTTACGGATGTGTCCCATCCCTGATCGAGTAGCGTCGAAGTTACTAGAATTTAGTTTGTGATTGTCCAGATGACGACCAAGTGCATTTAGACTTTGTTTCAATGAACATAAGGTTGTTTATAGTTTGCATTGCAGTCTTAACATGTGGTATTGTAATTAAAATCAATTATATTAAAAATTAACAAAGTTTAGCAGTTACCAATGATACGATACACCTCTACAAAATACATTTTTTTTTCTGCTTTCGTTTTTGCAGGTCAAAACCACACAACAAGGCATAATTTGTAATATTTCGCGTATTTCTGAGACATCCAATCGCGACAAGTATCTGACGGCGAATAAGCTAAATGTTGCGCATCTGCGCTTAATGTTGACACGCGCGCGATATGTGAGGGGCACTTCCTCTAGTTTTCTTTATTCCGTGGTTCTGAAAATCAAAAATGACATTAAAATGTAAATGTGCGCTGCCCACTGCCCGTTAAGTTTGGCGGTTCTTCTGATTGTGTGGATAACTTTGCTATAAATATAGACATAACTTCAGATCCGGATATGAACTAATATAATATGATCGCGTGACAACCCTAACGACGTAGAATACGGATCGAACTTAAAAATGTTGTGGTTTCTAGATTCCACGCAATTAGGATGTGTTATTTTTGTGGTATGTAGGGAGGATAAAGGGCCTAATTTTAGTATAAATAACTTTTCCAAATACGACGGAATTACCGAGAAAAAAAATAAAAACTAAAAACTGAAAACCTCGTATAAGTCTGAATCTAACGAGGTTCCGAGATTTATTTGTACTCTAAAATATGCATCATAAAAAACGCCTTCGATGTTTCTTAGGTCACAATTGCGTATCATATTTAGTTTCAGAGATATGATTTTTTTTCTAAATACCTGGTTGAAAAAAAGACGATTTTCAAAAAAAATTATCTCATAAACTAAACATACTAGTGAAATGGGGATACGAAATATTGCATTGAAATAACTTAAACTATCAGTTTTTTATATAAAAAAGCAATGTCCGAAAAATCGTCTTCATAAAACACTGTGCGTCGTCCGATTGCGATAATTCTTTTTTTATTGGAAAGGGTATACTCCCAAGGTGGTCCCATATAAATTTGGAAAACAAAATCGAACCCTAAGGGTCGAAAAACAGGGGATGATTGATTGTTCACTCACTGATTGTAATGTTAACTACGCATAACTTTATACAGAGTAGTCCTATTTTGATCATTCTTTTTTTTATTGGATAGCGTATACCTTGCCAAGTATTATTAGTTAAAGCCACAAAAAATTATAAGATAAAAACTTTTTAACAAAAAATTAAATGGCCGAAATGTTAAAAAGTTTTTTATTATTTCAAACCATCGATCACTAATAAAGAACTAGATACACAATCAGCGTCAAAAAATAGCCTCACCAAATGAGCGCCCACTTGAACATTTGGGTGCGCTTTTGATTTAGTATCATTCGAACGCTCCGAAGGTAAACATCTCTCGGTGCTCGTTAAAAATTGTAAAAATCACACATCTAGGACGCTAAAATAGGACGGAGTTTCACTTTTTCGGTAAGTATTAATATTATCATTATTTGATTGTTATCACTGTATTAAAAATGCTGGTATTTTGTCAAGAAATCGTCGTAAAAACATTTTTTTAAATTAAGTCGTATTAAATGAAGGAGTTATAAAGCATCTCAATTGTAAAGATTCTTACTAAACCTATTAATCATATTATCGCATGCCCACTTAAATTGTTCGGATTATGTGCGTTGACTCTGTTCCATTTGTAGAGACGCTATTGTTTAAAAAAATATGTTATTAAATAATATTTTTTATTTAATGAGAGAGCTTTGCTGTTTCTATCAATATTATACATAGTAATATTTTATTGATTTAATTTTAACTAAGTGCATGTAATAAAATTAAAGACGTGAGTTTTTTTTTTAGCTTTTCTCGAGATCTAGTGAGGTGTGAATAGATATCAGTTATAGCACGCCAAAATTCCGTGATGAAGATGAAGAATAAATATATGATTATGGCTGCGATATATTAGTTTCATTAATAAATAAATATGGTGCCCTATCCAAAAATATTTACATTCACGTAAATTATAATCATTACATATATACACCATAGAATAGAGTAAAATATGCTTTAATATGTACACAATTTTTAAATGAACAGTAATTATTACAGTACATATAAATAAAATATTGGACAGTTCGACTCCACGTATTCCTTGTCCTAGCGGAGAGCCTGGATCGTATAACTGTATTGTTATTTATTGGCACTTTTTAATTCGAACTTTAAGGCATGTAGCTAAGTTTCAATTTCTTTTGATGTGTGTTGACCAGTGCGAATAGGTCGTAAAAAATTATTGCTTTTTGTACATAGCTTTGTGAAATAAACTTTAAGCATTGCACTTAAAGTTGAATTTACATTAATGTTTATTTATTTCAACTAGCATAACAATAACACAATTTGGTGACAGTTTTTAGAGAACTTTTGCTTGGGATTGTGTATCTAGTTCTTTATTAGTGATCGATGTTTCAAACTATTTATTTCCACATGAATTCATAATTCCTCCTATGTGGAGTAGTTACTGTGTCACTTAACAAAATCATTGTTAGCTGCCTTGTATAAAATGTTATGATTGTCAACAGAAACGGAACACATAATGTTTCAAAGCATAGAGTATACAACCTTGCCTGAAGGCGGCTGTACTATCAGCGTCCTGGACACTTCAGTGCTGAAGGGCGGCACCATCTGCGGGTACGACTGCACCGACACCAAGGCCAATATGGTCTTCAACCAACTTACGGAGAAGGTAAGTGAACATACTTTTTGACTTACAATAAAACGAGGAGGTTCTCAATTCGACTGTATTTTTTTATTTATTTATAACTAGCTTCTGCCCGCGACTTCGTCTGCGTAAATGTCGGTTATCGCGGACGCAGACAAAGTCACGGAATAAAAAGTAGCCTTATGTAGCCGTATGTCCTTTCTCAGGCTCTAAACTGTCTGTGTACCAAATTTCATTTAAATCGGTTCTGTAGTTTTAGCAGGAAAGCGAGACAGACAGACAGAGTTACTTTTGCATTTATAATATTATAGTGTGGATAAGCACACCAACACCACAATCGGTTACAATTCAAATAAAATTAAATAAAAAAAAATCACTTCGGTAACCATGCAACCCGCCAGAGTCGCGAGATTCGTTCGAAAGAGTTACCGTGGCCCTGGCATATGGGTAACTGAAGGAACACGGGTGGGTTTTAGTCAATAAAAGTCTGACACGCCCTTCCATTCCACCCTAGAGCAGGAGACGACATTTGAAGATTTCCCACCCACAAAAAAAAAAAACTAACCATGCAAATATCAGGTATGCATGATATTAGCATACGAATATTAGAGACAAAAGAGAAAACCGGCCAAGTGCGAGTCGGACTCGCGCACCGAGGGTTCCGTACAAACCTGTAGGTATTCACAGTTTATGCATAAGGCTTGTGTTTATGAAATTAAATCCTATTTTTTTAATTTTTATATTTAAGTTGATTGAATGAAAGGTAAATTGCGGTTTACGATTTATGACGTATAAAAAAAACTACTTACTAGATCTTGTTCAAACCAATTTTCGTTGGAAGTTTATATAGCAATGTACATCATATATTTTTTTTAGTTTTATCATTCTCTTATTTTAGAAGTTACAGGGGGGGACGACACACATTTTACCACTTTGAGAGTGTCTCTCGCGCAAACTATACAGTTTAGAAAAAAATGATATTAGAAACCTCAATATCATTTTTAAAGACCTATCCATAGATACCCCACACGTATGGGTACGATGAAAAAAAATTTTTTGAGTTTCAGTTCTATGTATGGGGAACCCCAAAATTTATTGTTTTTTTTCCATTTTTGTGTGAAAATCTTAATGCGGTTTACAGAATACATCTACTTACCAAGTTTCAACAACATAGCTCTTATAGTTTCGGAAAAAAATGGCTGTGACATACACGGACAGACAGACAGACAGACAGACATGACGAATCTATAAGGGTTCCGTTTTTTGCCATTTGGCAACGGAACCCTAAAAACTTAAGAGTAAAAAGTTATGTTTGTTACTTTAGATTCTTTAGAACTTTTGACTGGGTGAACCGATTTTGATGGTTCTTTTTTTATGTGAAAGCTGGTGCTTCCCGTGTAGTCCCATTTCAATTTGGTCCAATTCTGACACTGGCATCCATGAGAAAACCAAACACTATACCTATTTTGACGAATTAGTGCGAGGTAGATACCGAAACTAAAAACTTAAAAAAAAAACTAACAACCGACTTCCTTAAAAACACTACAAAGTGAAAAATAACTTTAATTTCGGAAGTCGGTGGCATAAAACTTAAATACAGATCCTAAGACACCGACTCCCGAAATTAAAGTTATTTTTCACATAGTGTTCTTAAGGAAGTTAGTGGTTATTTCTCTGACAATTTTGTTTTTATTTTATGGGTGGGAAATCATCAAATGACGGCTTCCGCTCTGAGCGGAGCAGGAGGGTGTGTCAGACTTTTACTGACTAAAACCCACCCGTGTTCCTTCAGTTGCCTGTGCCGGGGCCACGGTAACTCTTTCAAACAAATCTGGGAGCCTGACAGAAGTTTTAACCCCAGTCATTGCAATTTATTACAGATGGCTGACTACTGCAACAGTGAGGTGGGCCGGGAGTCTTACCTACCGAAATCTGAAGAGCTTTGCATTGCACAGTTGCCTCCATGTAAGTCATTTTTATTAGCTTCATACGTATGTTAGTATGTGCCTATGTAACGGAAACTTTGAACATGATTTTAAACCCCTTCAAAACGTCGGATTACCTCGAAATTTGGTATACTTATCAAAACCGATGAGGAAAATACGTTGTGCCATTATCCTTGCCAGGGTAACCAGGATAGCAAAAAAAATAGTGTCTTCGAAAACTACGCTGACATACGTTGCAAAATTCGAAACACCCTAAAACGTAGAAAGTAAATAATAGTTTAGCGTGTAAAAGCGTGGAGTGCTTCTTGAGGTATTTTTTAATTGACATCAAGCACCCCCCACGCTTTTTCCATTATTTTTCTAATTTTTAATTTGGTTTTCTATGGAAGCGTGTTTTTTAGTTCTTTTAAGGGAGAAGAAAGATCCGTATCCGTTACGTTTTTGGCGGATCTTTAACCTTATTAATTTTCAAAACCTAGATGAAATTCTATTTCTTAAAATCAAATATTTAGTGACTAGGAAAACTATAAACAAAATAAAAGATAACCCGCGCAATGCAAGTTGAAACATGTCCAGCACGCGTAGCTTGACCACCGTAGAAATGGGTTTTGTCGACGGAAGAATAGACAAAATTACAGATTGTAGAAAGATTAAAGACAAATTAAAGATTGTAGAAAGATTTGTACCGTTTTATATACGCGTAGCATGACAATTCTATTTCTATTGTACCAAGAATAGACAAAGTTCTTTCTATGGTGGTCATGCTACGCGTGCTGGCAAGCAAAGCGTCAAGTGGGGTCAACTATCATTTCAATGTCACAAGCATCAACACTGATTGAGTAACAAAGTTAAGATCCGTTTCCTTATCCGCGGATATTGACAACAAATATCAATATTCGGATCCGTAATCCTCGGATATACATTTTTAACGATCCGACACATCATTCGTTTATCATCTCCCATCAGATCCTCAATGGTTCCGCGCCGTGTTCCTGCATCTGGTCGCTGGGCCCGGCAGCAGTGAAGCAAAGATATGCTACCTGGACTACGGCAATCTTGCCGACGTCCCGGTCACTTTACTGCGGAAGATGATGCCCGAGTTTATGACCGGGATACCTGTCATGGGGCTGTATTTGGAGATCAGAGGTGTGTATTTGAAGTTGTACAGGTCGCGAGATTGTTCAAACGAGATACCGTGGCCCTGGCATATGGGTAACTGAAGGAACACGGGTGGGTTTTAGTCAGTAAAAGTCTGACACGCCCTCCCGCCCCGCCCGGGAGAAGTCATTTGATGAATTCTCGTCCAAAAAAAGGTATTATCATCATTTCTTTTTCTTCTCATTTAATTTTTATCACGGTCTGGCAGTTTAAGTAATTTATAGAGCCTACCCAAATATCCTTTCTTTGGTATTGTTCGTCAAATCGTTGAGCTCCTTCAGTTCTGAGTTGAGCTGCACGATTAGTGATAAATGCGTGAATTGATTTCTTTTCTAGGTGGTTCTTTCCTCAAAAGACCATTTCAGACCCCAGTCCACATGTATTCACATGATCTGACTAATATTATGCTTGTAGTTTCAAAGAGACCTGTGAGTTTGTTTCGGCCTTTCTTCTCAGAGTAGTCAGATAGGAAACGCCAACCACATCTAATTAAAAAAAAAATATCACTGACATGTAAAACAGGATTATGCTTGTACTTTCAAAGAGACTGTGACCTCTGAGTTTGTTTCGGCCTTTCTTCTCAGAGTAATCAGATAGGAAACGCCGACCTCATCTAATATAAAAAAAAATATCATCAACATGTAAAACCTATTTACAGAAATGAAAATATTTATCATTTCTCTCCACAGACTTCCCAAAAGAACCTTCAGATGAGATGCTAATCCGGGCCTTGACATACATGAAAATTGACGACGAGGGCCGGGGTACTCTGAAAGTCACCCGTTGTGAAAAAATCGACGATGGTGTCTACACAGTCGACGCACCCGAACTACTGAGAGCTATGAAGGGGTAAGCAGAAGGCCCTGTATGGGATAAAGAAGATTACTGTATAAGGATTTATGATGATTCGTATAGGTATGATTGGTATCGTCTTAGGTTTAGTTTTGATAGAACGGAAAAAATCCCAACTCTTCGTATGACATAATGAGTTTTTTAATTGTATGTAGTTAAGCGAATATGATCCAATCCTCCCCCAGTTACTTTTGAGATAGTGACGTTTGAAGTTCAGTAGGTATTTTTTAATTTTGTCAGTGGAATATAGTTAAGTAGCAGAACGTTTATGCTGAAAAAAATAAAAAACGCCATAAAGGTTCTAAAGTTTCATCATCATCATCAGCCTATATTGTTCCCACTGCTGGGACACAGGCCTCCTCTCGGTGAGAGGGAGTGGGCCGTTATCCACCACGCGGGCCCAGTGCGGGTTGGTAGATGTCACATGTCCTCGAATTTCTAAAGTTTCTTCAGTATAAGAAAAATAAAGCTAATTTTTCTAGGTCGTTATTACTGACCCGTAGCATTATATAATTTGAATCAGTTTGGTGCACTTAACTCATTTGTGACCAAGTTGTGGATTGGATCCTTTTTCCTATATCCAATTGTTTCTGTAATTACGACATTAAACCGATTGATAGCTGCATTGAAAATAGGACCGTATTACCATGGCATAAAGTAGAAAAATAAAGAACAATTAAGTCACGAGCATGTCGACTGTGTCGATATTCATAGAATTTTCCTTTTTTTTCCGTTCTGTCTAAACTGATCCTTGACCCTTTCCCAGGTCCTTGGGTTGTGGAGTTATTTTAATTTTAGGTTCAATCAGATTTTTAACAACCCCCGACGCAAAATAGGTGTGTTAGAAGTTTGACCGCTATTTGTGTCTGTCTGTGGCACCGTAGCTCTTAAACGGGTGAACCGATTTGTAAAAGGCTGCTAAGTCATAAGTACTAACATAACATAACACCAATCCTGTGCACTTAGTTCGCACTAAACGTTTTTGACTTTGGTTTTTTAATTTGAAAGTAGACTTTCTAGCGGGTGCTGTAGACATGTTTTATCAAAATCTGGTCAGTCGTTTCGACACGACGATCGTTTGATAAAAATATTACCGACAACCTCTTTTTAGACTTAAAGGGCCTATATGTATTTTTTTTTTCTTTTAGAGGTTTTTGTTTTCGTCGGAGGTTTCTAAAATTTAAAATTTAGCTTTTTAAATTTTTGGGTTTATTTGGAGAGGACATTTACTATAATGATCTCCACAACTCAATAACTGGGTAACTTGTAGCATTAAAACTGATGCCAATTCATATGGTTGATAAATCAATAAGATAAACAAAAAAAATACAAAAAAAAAAATTGACAAAAAAAGTGATTCTAAAGAATCTTGTTATTTTTTATTAATTAGTTAGTTTCTTAATTTTAGTTCAAATAAGTTGATTATTTGTAATAAGTTTATAATTTAAGTTAGATTTTAAGTTCCACCGAAAGACATTGGTGCCGATTCTGTTGTACACGAACTAAACTAACTAAACTATCTCTAAAATTCCTTACTTTTGGCTATGAGAATTGTAACGCTATTCTGCAAGGAAAAATCTCTAAATTAAAAAACTATTTTGACACGATTATAATCGAATTTGACAATCGCGACTCAGCGTGGTATTTTTTTTTCTTTTGTTTTCGCAACGTTTACTTGTGTGTGCATTGCGTAGAATGAATTTTTTGAGAGACGAAGGCGCGTGCTAGTGTGCAGCCTGGACGTGTTTTATATGGAATTTTTCACTTTTGTTTGAAAAATATAAAAAAAATGTTACCCACGTGTTGATATTTAAATGTTCCGGGGTATACTAAGGGGGTCGAAAATTTCATTATTTTTGCGATAGGACACGCCATTTTCAAGATATAAGCAAAAAGAAAATAAAAAATACAGAACTGTTTTTGCACGTGAAGGCAAGGCGTTGTTGAGAATTTTAGTTCATGACCACTAGTTTTATTCCACACCTTTTTAATCGCGCTTAAAAAATAGTCAGATTTAGTTAAAATAAATTATTATAGTCAAAATTTTTGGTGAAAACCGGCAAACTCAGAATAGCAAAATTGACATTTTCACTAAACTAATAACTCAGTGCAATCTTAGTGCTGTCAAACTAAAATATAGTTAAGTTGTGTCACTTTAGTCTATTTCAGAATAGGAAATCGTCGTTTGACAGGAATAAACCAAATTTTAGTGATTTTTAGTTTAGTTTAGAGAATTTTGTGACAACAGAATCGGCACCATTTTCTGCTTGACTAATTTTATTGTAAATATTTGTTGATTCTTTCATGGACATTGTCTTCCAATGAAACTGTTTTGATTGATCACTACTTACCTTTACATAGTATAAAACAAACTCGCTTCCCTCGTCTGTACGTTTAGATGTTTTAAACTACGCAACGGATTTTAATGTGGTTATCATCAATAGACAGAGTGATTCAAGAGGAAGGTTTATATACAGGGTGTCCAAGAACCTGGCGTCCAACTGGATTCCCACGATGCCCCAAGTTCTAACAGTACTCAGAAAAATATTTTAAAAAATCCACCCCATGTACTTACAGAATTATACTGATTTCAAAAAAAAAGGGGAAATGAGCACCCTGTGACATACTTTTGAATGCTGTGACTTCTAATGCTGATAATTTCGATATTTCTTGGAGGTTTTGTAATCTAGGGTATTGCTGTGTCTAAATAGAATGTAAAAATAAAGTACTTATTGTACCATTTTAAAATAAAATATTATTTTAACTAAAGGTGATATGGAAAACTATTGAATTTCGCAACTTTGACCGACTGTAGTGTAAAAAAAATGTACCAAAATAGTATGGCAAGTGACGTCAAATTTTGACGCGTTTATTCCTCTTTTTAAAAAGGTATAATACTTACACATTAATTTGAAAAAAATAAATTTGATAATATTTTTACTCAACAACCCAATTTTTACGAAGTGCCTACCTACTAACGGTAACTGTCGGACCCTTTCTTATCTTAGAAACTGTTATGTTACTACTATTATTTACTTCGGTTCCAAGAGTGAGCAAGAAGGAAATACACACAGGTAGATGGGTTCCCAGTAGAATAAAAGCAAAGAATGTTAGTTTAAAGATGTTTTATTACAATAAATGTTCAAAATGTTGACCACCCGCGGCAATACAAGCTCTCACTCTCCTTAAAAAGGACCGCTTTATGTTTCGCGAGTAACTTTTTTGACGTATCACCTGCACTGCTTGTGTTATCTTCTCAAGAAGGTCAGCGATGTCATTAATGGGCTTCGCATAAACGAGCTCCTTCATAGTTCCCCAGAAAAAAAAATCCAGCGGATTTAAGTCAGGTGAGCGGGCTGGCCACGGGATTGTTCCTGATCGCCCAATCCACCTGTTCGGGTATTGCTCGTCCAAAAACTCTCTAACGGATACGCGAAAATGTGCTGGACAGCCGTCGTGTTGGAACCACATATCTGGTGGGGTCTCTTCTAGTAAGTTTGGCAAATCATTTTGAAGAAAATTTAAATATGATTCGCCAGTCAAATTCTCGGGCATCTCAAATGGACCAATAATATTCCCACAGAGAATACCGGTCCACATGTTCACTTTGAACCGGTACTGGGATCTATCTTCTCGCATCAAGTGCGGATTTTCCACATGCCACTCGTGCAAGTTGTGTAGGTTCATGTAGCCATCCTTCTTAAATGTTGATTCATCTGACCACAAAATTTTGTCGATAAAGTTTTCGTCTTCTCGATGTTTTTGCAGGATTGTTTCACAAAACGCGACTCGGCTCGGATAGTCTCGAGGTAAAAGACTTTGCACTCGCTGTACGTGGTACGGATGATATTCTTCTTTTTGGAGAATACTGTGTGCTGTGCTCTTCGGTATCCCCGTATCAGCTTCTATTCCTCGCACAGAGATGCTTGGATTTGCCGACACCGCCTCTAAAACTTCATCGCGTATGAAGTCATTTACGGGTCGTCCTTCACCAGCTACTTGATTGGGGAACCGCCCGTCACATAGTGATCTGTGCACATTAATGAAAACTCGATGGTCGGGATATCGCGTAGCCCTCGGATACCTTTCTCTGTAAAGTCTCGCTGCAGCTCGTCCATTACCTCTACATTCTCCATAAATGTAGTGCATATTTGCGTATTCTTGCGGAGTGTAGGTCGCCATGGTAGCACACACAAAACACAAACTGTCCAAACACAGGCAAAGGTCGTCGTAAAGAGTTCGTTTCAAAGTCCAGAGCACAAAGAGTAATCGAGTCCAATAAACAAAGCTTTAAATCGTAGTACGTGATCAATGGTAACAATAAGAGAGAGGTGCGTAGTAACGGCAGGAGGCAGTGACGCGTACTGACCGTACTGTTATCCTAAATAGCACGATCCCAGATAGCGTCACTATCTATCTCACTCGCACCTCTAACCTTTTTCTCCCTCACTCTTACCTGAATAATGGGGTACCATAAAGAAGAACCAGCAAATCGCAAAGATAGTTTCTGTCTTGCTCCCTCCTGTTGTAATAACGAATCACTATGGTGAGATGCATGCACATACCGTCCCTTACGGTCTAACCTGTTTTTTGAGAGGCCTGTTGTTATTTTTATGAACATACAATAGTAATTCTTTAGAGGTTAGATTGAATTCGTCGTAAATTTTTCTTTCTAAGAATTCTGTAAGACATCGTAAAAATTGGGTTGTTGAGTAAAAATATTATCAAAAATTTTTTTTTTCAAATTAATGTGTAAGTATTATACCTTTTTAAAAAGAGGAATAAACGCGTCAAAATTTGACGTCACTTGCCATACTATTTTGGTACATTTTTTTTACACTACAGTCGGTCAAAGTTGCGAAATTCAATAGTTTTCCATATCACCTTTAGTTAAAATAATATTTTATTTTAAAATGGTACAATAAGTACTTTATTTTTACATTCTATTTAGACACAGCAATACCCCTAGATTACAAAACCTCCAAGAAATATCGAAATTATCAGCATTAGCAGTCACAGCATTCAAAAGTATGTCACAGGGTGCTCATTTCCCCTTTTTTTTTTGAAATCAGTATAATTCTGTAAGTACATGGGGTGGATTTTTTAAAATATTTTTCTGAGTACTGTTAGAACTTGGGGCATCGTGGGAATCCAGTTGGACGCCAGGTTCTTGGACACCCTGTATATAAAAGTTAACCGGCCAGCAGCGGCGGCCGTACGAAATTTATTTCCTATTGAATACGATACCACACTTTTTATGCAAGAATGTTTATCGGAGATATAACCAATTCAGAAGACAACAAAGAATACTAACTGTGTAATGAAATGCATTATTGTCCAGAAAATAACAAACATCTTTTTGAGCGAGCGATCCCGATTTGTCACAAGTCACGACTTGTTGCTTGTCAAAAACTTTTAAACGTCAAAAACTTTTAAATGTCATTAAACGTCAAACCTTTATACAGCAAATTCTTCTTAGTGGACAGAAGTCATCAATAGCTCCTTATAGCTACAACTCAGATGCGATGCACACGAACGAATTATTTTTCCGCCCATATGCTGGGTGCTTGGCATTGAAAGTGTTAAGGATGTAATACGCGCAGGTGAAAATCCACAAAAATATGTTTTTTATTAGTTTTGGGCGACATTTTTTGTTCCTTTGTGTTCACAAAGGAATAATTAATGCTTCATTGTTATGTCAATAAAGTATCAGTTTGGTGATACTGTTATCACTTTATCAGTGACTCTGAAACTTTATTAACAGTCGGTATGCATTTCTCATGCGTAATTTCCACATTTTCACAAGAGTTTTAATGTTTTAGCCGCCATGTTTTCTGACGAAATTCTCAAATATTTCTCTTTCAATTCTAAATCAGAAGTCGCTTATTCATGAGCTCTGTTTAATATCTTGTACAAGAATTATTGGAGTCAGCGAGACGGTTATCACTTTATCACTAACACTGAATTTAATTCATTATTAACAGCATTTCTCATGCGTAATTTCCACAGTTTCATAAGATTTTTTCATATTTGGGTAATTTTGAACGCTGCATTTGGCCTGAAAAGATTGAAACGCTTTAAAAGGCAGTTGTAATTGAAAACAATCGAATACACATTTTTGAAAAACCGGTCAATTGTATATCAGCGCGGTTTTAATCACAGGTTATTTGATTAAACATATTCGTATACACACTGGTGAAAATCTTCACAAGATTTTCTACGTTAGTGTAGTTAGCAGAACGTGTTTCTGTGGTTCCTTTTTTGTAACCAGGATTTAGGAGATAATTTCTCATTAATTTCCACAGCATTCTAAGAGTCAATCATTCTAACAGTTTTGCAATTTGTCATTATGCATTTCTCATTGGCAATACTCAAAAGAGTTTTTCTTAGTGGCGTTAGTATCAACGCTGCACTCAGGCTGAAAAGGTTGCAATGCCATAAAAGGAGTTGTAACGTTTTATCCGCCATGTTTTCTGGCAAAATTCTCAAATATTTCTCTATCAATTCTAAATATTCTAAATCAGAAGTCGTTTATTAATGAGCTCTGTTTAATATCTTGAACAAGAATTATCGGAGTCAGCGATACAGTTATCACTTTATCATTTACACTGATTTTAATGCTTTATTTACAGCATTTCTCATGCGTAGTTTCTACTTTCACGAGATTTTTTCATATTCGGCGTAATGTTGAACGCTGCCATTTGGCCTGAATGGCTGAAACGTTTCAAAGGCTGTTGAAATTGAAAAAAATCGAATACACATTTGTGAAAAACCTTACAATTGTATTTCAGCGCGGTTTTAATCATAGGTTATTTGATTAAGCATATTCGTATACACACTGGTGAAAAATCTTCACAAATTTTTCTACATTAATGCAGTTAGCAGAACGTGTTTCTGTAGTCTATTTAGATATGGGAACTTGTTAGCATTTACTCTGATTATCGAGACTTTCAGAATTTCGAATGGGGTTTTAACTCCGTTTTTCCAACCAGGATTTACGAGATAATTTCTCATTAATTCCCACAGCATTCTTTTAGTGAACAGTTTTGCAATTTTTCATTATGCATTTCTCATGTGCAATATTCACAATTTTTCTAAGTGGCGTAATTTTCAACGCTGCACTCAGCCTAAAAATGTTGCAATGTATATTATTTTGACTCATTCAGTTCCCACGAAGAGCAGAGGAAAAGTCTGTCGACACCCTACAGAGCCCAGCGTGTAGAGTTAAGGCTGGTTAGTGTCTGCGGGCGCCCGGTCCCAGACAACAGGCATGCTCTCGACGAAGCTCCCCCTAGCCGTGCAGCTCTCGGCACGGCAACCTTAGCTTGGGTGTACGTTGTTCGTTCCACACAAAGGAAAATAATATAGTCCTCCAGCATTTCTCTTAGTCGCCTTTTACGACGAGATGACATGGTTTGGTTCTATTCTACTACTCGGATACACGGGGTGAACAGTTTTGCAATGTTTCATCATGCATTTCTCATGCGCAATTTTCACAAGAGTTCTTCTAAGTGGTGTTAGTATCAACACTGCACTCAGCCTAAAAAGGTTGCAATGCCTTAAAAGGAGTTGTTATGTTTTATTCGCCTTGTTTTCTGGCGAAATTCTCAAATATTTTTCTTTCAATCCTAAATCGGAAATCGTCGTTTTCATGTGCGCATTTTCGCAATTTTTTCCTCGGTATTAGCGTTATTTCAACTTGGTCTGAAATGGGTAGAAACGCTTTAAGGGTGCTTAAATAAATCAATCGAATACGCGATGGTGAAAATCCACAAAAATAGATTTTTGTATTCGTTTTAGGCGGCATTTTTTGTTCCTTTGTGTTCACTAAGGAATAATAAATGCTTCATTGTTATGTCAATAAAGTATCAGTTTGGTGATACTGTTATCACTTTATCAGTGACTGACACTTTCTTATCAGTCAGTATGCATTTCTCATGCGTAATTTCCACATTTTCACAAGAGTTTTTCTTATTGGCGTAAGTGGTTTAAACGGAGTTGTAACGTTTTATCTGCCGTGTTTTCTGGAGAAATTCTCAAATATTTCTCTTTCAATTCTAAATCAGAAGTCGTTTATTAATGAGCTCTGATTGATATCTTGTACAATTCAAGAATTATCGGAGTCAGCGAGACTGTTATTACTTTATCACTAACACTGAATTTAAATGCTTCACTAACAGCATTTCTCATGCGGAATTTCCACAGTTTCACAAGAGTTTTTCATATTAGCGTAATTTTGAACGCTGCATTTGGCCTGAATAGATTGAAACGCTTTAAAAGGCTGTTATAATTGAAAACAATCGAATACACATTTGTGAAAAACCGTACAATTGTATATCAGCGCGGTTTTGATCATAGGTTATTTGATTAAACATATTCGTATACACACTGGTGAAAAATCTTCACAATTTTTTCTACGTTAATGCAGTTAGCAGAACGTGTTTCTGCAGTCTACTTAGATATGGGAAACTTCTTAGCATTTACTCTGATCGTCGACACTTTCAGGATTTCGAATGGGGTTTTAACTCCTTTTTCCAACCAGGATTTAGGAAATAATTTCTCATTAATTTCCACAGCATTCTTACAGTGAACAGTTTTGCAATTTTTCATTCTGCATTTCTCATGCGCAATTCGTACAAGAGTTCTTCTAAGTGGCGTTAGTATCAACGCTGCAATCAGCCTGAAAAGGTTACAAAGCCTTAAAAGGAGTTATAACGTTTTGTCCGCCGTGTTTTCTGGCGAAATTCTCAAATAGTTTTCTTTCGATTCTAAATCAGATACCGTTTTTTCATGAGCGAAGTTTCGCTAGATTTTTTTCAAGCGATTGGCGTTATTTGGCCTGAAATGGGTTGAACCGGATTAATACTCAAATTTCATTAACGACTGCTTGTAATAATAATTTCTTCTAAAAGTAGACAATTCATTTTACCAAACTTTAAAATTTGCTTTCCTTTTATTATACGTTTCATCATAACGTAAATATATAAAAGTTAACCGGCCAGCAGCGGCGGCCGTACGAAATTTATTTCCTATTGAATACGATACCACACTTTTTATGCAAGAATGTTTATCGGAGATATAACCAATTCAGAAGACAACAAAGAATACTAACTGTGTAATGAAATGCATTATTGTCCAGAAAATAACAAACATCTTTTTGAGCGAGCGATCCCGATTTGTCACAAGTCACGACTTGTTGCTTGTCAAAAACTTTTAAACGTCAAAAACTTTTAAATGTCATTAAACGTCAAACCTTTATACAGCAAATTCTTCTTAGTGAACAGAAGTCATCGATAGCTCCTTATAGCTACAACTTAGATGCGATGCACACGAACGAATTATTTTTCCGCCCATATGCTGGGTGCTTGGCATTGAAAGTGTTAAGGATGTAATACGCGCAGGTGAAAATCCACAAAAATATGTTTTTTATTCGTTTTGGGCGACATTTTTTGTTCCTTTGTGTTCACAAAGGAATAATTAATGCTTCATTGTTATGTCAATAAAGTATCAGTTTGGTGATACTGTTATCACTTTATCAGTGACTGACACTTTCTTATCAGTCAGTATGCATTTCTCATGCGTAATTTCCACATTTTCACAAAAGTTTTTCTTATTGGTGTAAGTGGTTTACAAGAAGTTATAACCTTTCATTCGCCTTGTTTTCTGGCGAAATTCTCAAATATTTCTCTTTCAATTCTAAATCAGAAGTCGTTTATTAATGAGCTCTGATTGATATCTTGTACAATTCAAGAATGATCGGAGTCAGCGAGACTGTTATTACTTTATCACTAACACTGAATTTAAATGCTTCACTAACAGCATTTCTCATGCGGAATTTCCACAGTTTCACAAGAGTTTTTCATATTAGCGTAATTTTGAACGGTGCACTTGGTCTGAAAATGTTGAAACGCTTTATAGGCTGTTGTAATTGAAAACAATCGAATACACATTTGTGAAAAACCTTACAATTGTGTATCAGCGCGGTTGTAATATCACATGTTATTTGATTAAGCATATTCGTATACACACTGGTGAAAATCTTCACAATCTTTCCTATGTTAATGCAGTTAGCAGAACGTGTTTCTGTAGTCTATTTAGATATGGGAAACTTCTTCTTACCATTTACTCTGATCGTCGACACTTTCAGGATTTCGAATGGCGTTTTAACTCCTTTTTCCAACCAGGATTTAGGAGATAATTTCTCATTAATTTCCACAGCATTCTTACAGTGAACAGTTTTGCAATTTTTCATTCTGCATTTCTCATGCGCAATTCGTACAAGAGTTCTTCTAAGTGGCGTTAGTATCAACGCTGCAATCAGCCTGAAAAGGTTACAAAGCCTTAAAAGGAGTTATAACGTTTTGTCCGCCGTGTTTTCTGGCGAAATTCTCAAATAGTTTTCTTTTGATTCTAAATCGGATACCGTTTTTTCATGAGCGAATTTTCGCTAGATTGTTTTCAAGGGGATTAGCCTTATTTCAACTTTGCCCGAAATGGGTTGAACCGCTTTAAGGTTGTTTAAATAAAACAATCGAACACGCGCAGGTGAAAACCCACAAAAATATACATATACAAGCAATCTTCTTATTAGAATGATTTGTTGTGCTAAAGATTATAGCGGTCATATTTTTTTAATACGTACAAATGACATTGTAGTGCAATTCGATAAAGATAAAGATAATTTTATTTTGCAAATATGGGTAACAATAAATGATGACAAAAAATATATAAGTGCAGCCATACTTTACCACGTAGGCATGCAAAAGATTTAAAACATTGATCTTATAACTAAATAATTAAATTTCAAAAACTAAACTAAACTAATTTAAATATTACACTAACTTAAAAATACTTTCTCAACTAGGAAGTCCTTAATATTATAATATCCCTTAGCCACTAAAAAGCTTCGAAGCCTCTTCTTAAATAATGAAAGGGGAAGCTCTTTCCATATTTTAGGCAATTTGTTATAAATAACAGGCGCCATGCAGAAGACACTTTTGCGCTTAAGTGCTGTCTTGGCTGTTTCCAGACATAGCACGCTATTGTCGCGTCTATTGCGGGGTACAACATCTGATAGACGTCTAAAACGACTCAGATTTGTCTTAACAAACACAGCTACTTCGAAAATATACAGACATGGCAATGTTAATATTTTGTAATTTTTAAAGTTCGGTTCACAACTACTGATAGGTTTAAGTTTAAACATCGCCCGAATGCATCTTTTTTGCACCTTGAAGGCAGTCTCTCTTTCAGTACAGTTTCCCCAAAATATGATCGATCGATTCGAGTATGGCAACATCGCAAAAAAAACATGTCATTGAACCGATGTCCATACTCTAGATAATTACACAGTAGGGGAAGGAAAATGGTGATTGGCGGGAAAGATACAAAAAGTTTTCAATAATTTTATATTTATTAATATAATTCAAGATATGGATGAAAAACCAAATAATGTTGAAGAAATTGATGTTAACAGTTCAGATTTCTACGAAAATGTTAACATTGAAACAGCTGCTTTATTCCACGACGAGATCTTCTATGATTTGCTACTAATTGAGAACGAATCACACGAAAACTTTGAAGATGAAGAATGTGAAGATGAAACGGAAGAGAATACAACAAAAACATAAATACATATTTTAAAGTAATTACTGAATGTCTGAAGCTAAGATTCATCAGTGAAAGCAAATGTACCTATTGTTCTGAAGAAAATGCGGATATAAAACACGTTAGACTGTGAATCGTTCGACATGCAAAGACTGTTACTTGTCAGTGAAATTAGTGATATAGCAGAACAAAACTCTTTTATGTGTTCCCCGCCACGTTCAGGAATTACTTTCCAACACAGTTTATTTCAATTCATTATTTAGATATTTACTGAATACTGTAGAAAAAATGTAATTGTTTCGGGATGTACTTAGCTGAGAATAAGAGTAGTATGTTTAATGATTACGACTGAAGGACATGTATCCATGGTCAGGAATAAATTAAAAAAAAAAAAACATGACATTTCAATTGTCAATCGGCCGGCACTGATAATTTGTCGTTGTGTTCGCGTGCGTCTCGTTATTTTGTTTTCCATCGATTTTCCGTGATTTTCTACTTCATTGACTGCTTCTGCTTTAAATAGAATGAGATTTACGGCTCCCTGTGTGACTAGTGCTTGCCTAGGATTCTGATTGTTTGCCTATACGACATTTTTCTGTGACTCTGGATTCCGATTCTGCCTGATACCTTGGATTTTGTTGTGTGTGCATCGATTTGTTTATCACGATGAGTAGCCGTGTAAGGCCTACACGCATCATGTGTGTCAACTGCAACTGTGGTAAGAGAAAATGAGGAATAAATATTAAAAAAAAGCTGTTTTTTTTTCTATACCTACCAATGACCTACCCTTACCATGTAATGAATCATACTACATCTATAATAACTAACTGCCCTAAGATAATTGACTAAGATTATTAAATAAATATTGTTCTGAACATATAATTAAGTAGGTAAGTACCTGCCTACTTACTTACGTGGACCGTGTGGCAGACCTACGCACGTCGGTTGGACTTAATATTCTGAATACGTACTCCGTAGTTTGTTTTATATTTAAAATGCATTTCTATCAATGATATTTTGAGCGATAAGTAGGTATTTCTATATATATATCTTTTTCGATAAGTCTTTTGTTGACGACACAACCTCTAAAACTTCAACCTGAAATATCTTTAATTCCTGACTTCCTATAAAAGTATAACTAAAGACAAAATTGTTCAGCAATTCAATCTCTATACTTTTAAATATTTTTCATAGGCAGACGCTAAAAAAAAAAATGTCAACAAAAATTTGTTTGGGAGGTCGCCACCGTTCTTTGACATATCTTTTTGGTGCTGACTGCACCTGCCCGTTGAAGTTAAGTATAAATGTATTCTACACAGAAACTTCAGTAAATACTCTGAATGGTAGTAAAAACCGCATCAAAATCCGTGGTGTAGTTTTAAAGACCTAAGCATACATAGGGAAGCGACTTTGTTTTATACTATGTAGTGATATAGAAGTCAATGTCGATAATTGTTTTCACTGGAGCTGCACGATTAGTGACAAATGCGTGCACTGACTGGACAGGTCCACTCAATCTGTGTGGTTATTTCTTCCAAATACCATTTCTAATAGCTATCTACATGGTCTTCACATGTGACCAAGATTATGTCTGAATTTTAAGAGACTGTGACCTCATCTAGTTTAAAAAAATATCATTGAGGTGTAAAAATGTTTGTACAAAACTACTTATAGAAATAAAATCATTTTTCATTTATTAAGTTTTATACGCCATGTCATAGTTTACTCATAGACACAATTTGCGGTCTCTTGAACCTTTTTTACGACTTTCTCGTGTCTGTTTAGAACAGCTTTGATTGCTGTGTTATCAGCAAAGGTTGCAAAGACATTCTTTTCTAGCTTCACAATATCCGGTGTATAGTGGACACAGGACCGGACCAAGTACACTTCCTTTTGGTACTCTAGCTTTTATGTGCTTAAAGCCTGAATTTCTTTGTCTTTTTCTGCTCCAATGGTATAATTTTGAGACGGTGCCAGTCAGTCCTAAAGATATATTGAAAATGTAGTTGTATTTACGTAAGTCACATAAAGAAAACAAACATAGTTGGTCAAACGAATGGTTAATAGGCATTAGAAAAATAACTAAGGTTGCTTATCGTACACATATAAAAATAAAAAAATTGTAGCCAGCGTCGGGTACCTAGATTTGGTAACGGTACCCATTTGAAACCGGTACCCAGGTACCAAAATGACAAAAACCGGTACAGAACCTCTACTTTTGATATCGGTCCCAAGCCGTGTATGTAACCGACATCAACATATATTACATAGCATAGTTCTTTGATGATATTTAAACAGATGAAGCATTGATTCTCATGCACATGGTTGCGTTTGGATTTTTCGTGTTTATATTCGCAAAATGCACTGAATTCAATTAACCTGTCAATTACCGTAATTACAGACACAATTAAAAAACCATTGTATCGATACCAAATGTGGTATCTCAGGGACTTAGAGGTTAATGATAAAACAATTACAACTTTGTTTGTCACCTACCTTTTTGCCCGTATAACCACGAACGTATTAAAATCGTCTCAGGATATTTTCAACGCACTTCTTAGCGCCATTAGTTGAAAATCTAACGCTGTGATTTTTTGACTCGTTGAGTCACTCGCGCTGCACTCTGTTAGATTCTTAATGCTGGGTTAACGTCGAGAGTTCATGTGGACGTCGACTAAATCATTGATTTTATATTTTTCTACTCTTTTAGTGACATATATAATAAGACATCTTTCTCAATGTTTCCTTTTAATTTTTCCACCCTATTTCATTGCATTATTAATAATTGCGTTTTCATCTTAATAGGATCAAGTGTATAGATAATTTTTGTACTAGAATTTAAGTTGTTTTGTATGTATAACATCATTTCTTCATTTATGAATGCTTTTGTTTGATGTTTTTTGAAAATGTATCAAACCTAATTTGTTCAATCAATTTAAAAATTAGTTTTGTTTTCAACTAAGTCTATATCTAAACGGACGTGCGATGTATGTGACCTTGAAACGATAGTTGACGCTTTTCTCGACAGGATAATGTTTCAACTTGCATTGCGCGGCTTTTCCTTTTTTTGTTTGTAGTTAAGTCACAAAATATTTGGTTATAAGAAATTAAGAAATAAAAAATAATCTGAATGTGAATTTAATAGTTTTTCATTGCTACCTAATCACCTATAAATATAGAATTTCGTCTGTGTATTGAAAATTAATAAGGTAAAAGATCCGCCAAAAAGTAAAGGATACCGGTACGGATCTTTCTTGTCCGCGGACACGGATATCCGGCACATCCCTATGACTGTCAGCGGGCGAATGACTCGAGGTCTCTCGAACGTTAGCTCATATAGTTACATAGTTGATAGTCGCTAAAGTCGCTACATACTCAAATATTTATATGATCCTCTGGTTTTATTATTCTATCCTTAGAGCACTGTTTCTTAAAGTCAAAATGAGAGCAGTGGTATCGGCCCGACTTACGAGTTGTAGGTCGCACAGTGGAACGAATGTATGGGAGCGGTTGGACGTAGACATGTCCGAAAAAAAAGAGTAAAATTATGCCAAACTAATGATGCCATCTTATTCGATTACTTAATGCCTTCATAACTTGTGGTGATGAATTTCTTCATAACTCCCATATTTCGGGAGTAATTTGAGAAAATGTGAAATTTTACTATGAAAATGAGTGTATCGAGCTCTCTCCCTCCTGATTCCGGGCTTGTTTCAAGTAGCGGTCTCTAATATCATAATGCTAATACTAAGAGCTATATTTAATACTAAGACACATAGTGCGCCAAATGTGCACTTTCTGGGATAAAGAGTGATGTTTATTTTATAACACAATTTTTTTATTTTTTGTTTATTTTGTTGATTAAAACCGTTTTTCTAAAGGTTTACCTTATTACAATAACATTTCTGAGCAGCCAATTAGAGAAGATATAAGCTAATTAGGATATATAATTAGGGACTTAAGGTTTACATATAAAACTGATGCACTAATGATTACTGATAAGAACATTGCTATTATTTAATTACTAAATGGCTCTTAATACACTAATTTAGCATGCATCATTTACTAATTATCACAATAACTAATTACCTTGCAATATTTAACAAAGGATACCTGGGATACCTGGATTTTATATAAATAGGTCACTATTAGTAACTTTAAAATCAGTGTTGATTTACACCTCGTTGTATCCAAGCTAATCTCGCAATGTATTTTCCAAATTTTAATACAAATCTTGATATTCACGTTGCTTTATGCGCACGCGCACATAAAGATTTACGCGACTTTAACTATTTGTTCAGTGTTTTAAAAGATAACAGTTGTGTTCAGTTATGTGAAAGTGCTGAAACAAGTTTAAAAGACTGGTGTCGTCGATTTTGCTACCGCATTTATGCAAAATGGACACAGTCTGGAAGAAGCACAGATAAGTTTCGGAAGAAACATGAGATTTGGCTACAGGCTGCAATTCAATGGCCGGAATTACAGAATGAAAATATGGAACCTTCTACAGAAAATATAAGTGACGTCATCGAGCCCATAATTTCTCCTGCTAAATCTGATGCTTCAACTTGTACACATCCTAGTCCTCGTAAATCTTTTGAGGACCTTAGTAACCGGCAAAAAAGAAGACGCACTGAAGATAGTCTTTCATGCAGCAGTAGCAGCGCTGAAATTATGTTTTCGGCTGAAAGGGCGCTTCAAAAGGCAGGACAAAGAGATACAGCTTATATTATGAAATACTTGACGGAGAATCCAGAAGAGGCCTCAAAAATCAAAGCCTTCATTGAAGGTAAATCAATTCAGGTACGGGAAATATCCCCTTTGAAGGCATTGGCTCTTTATGTATCGATGAACTTATCGAAATGGCGCTATAACACTCTTCGGGATTTCAACACTCAAGAAGGAGCTCTTCAATACCCGAGTTACTACATGTTGGTTAAAGAAAAAATTAAGTGCTATCCGGCCAAAGAAGATCTCACAGTTACAGAGAGCTCTGCAAAAATCAAATTACAAGCCTTGATGGATTTAACCTCAAGAAGACTTATTAGGTCGTTAGAAACCCCTGTTGATCCCAATCAACAGCTCGTATTGACCAGCAAATGGGGTTTTGACGGATCATCTAGCCAAAGCATTTATCATCAAAGGACGAGTGAAGATGAGCAAATCGATCTTGCTAGTAATTTTATGATTAGTCTTGTACCACTGCGGCTCGTCTCAAAAGGTGTAACAATTTGGGAAAACGAGCGACCATCTTCCACTTCATTTTGCCGGCCAATATTGTTTAAGTTTATAAAGGAAACCAAAGAAAATGTGCAGAGAGAGATGGCTGAAATCGAAGCAGAGATTGAAGCCTTAACTCCATCCACCATCACTGATGGAATTAGTGTCAAACACCAACTGCTGTTGACAATGATTGATGGTAAAATTCATTCCATTATATCCAATACAGCAGCTTCAGTGTGTGACATATGCAAGGCTTGTCCTAAAGAAATGAATAATTTAGAGTTAATCAAAGATAAACACGCAAACGAGGACATGTATAAATATAGCTTAAGCACCCTTCACGCTTGGATTCGCTCAATGGAATGCTTATTACACATTTCCTACAAATTAGACATAAAATCATGGCAAGTAAGGGGTGATATAGCAAAAAGGCAAGTTGATGACAGGAAGAAAAGAGTTCAAGAGGCTGTAAGAAGAGAAACGGGCTTACTTCTAGATGTTGTGAAACAAGGCAGTGGATCCACCAACAATGGCAACTCGGCAAGGAGATTTTTTGAAAACTACACTAAATCTGCTGAACTGACCGGAATAGATGCTATGCTTTTAAGAAAAATCTGTGTGATCTTGCAGTGTATTTCATCAGGAGAGAAGATCAACGTAACTAAATTCCGAGAGTTCTGCTTTGATACTGCTAAGCTTTACGTGGAGTTATACCCATGGTATTATATGCCTTCTTCACTTCATAAAATTTTAATGCATGGGCCAGACATAGTTCAGAACATGTCAATTGTGCCCATTGGTTTTCTATCCGAAGAGGCATCTGAGGCTAGAAATAAAGATTTTAGAAAATATAGAGAGGGGCATTCTCGAAAGCATAGCAGTATCTCATGCAATGAAGATATTATGCACAATCTTTTACTGTCTTCTGATCCACTTGTTACAAGTATCCGTCCAAAAGGAAATAAGTTTGTAAAAAAATCTTCTTTTAAGGAATTTTATGAGCTTACGGATTCTGAGAAAAGTGATATCGAATTTGTTAACATAAATGATTTAGCGGACATCGATTCTGAATTTGAATTAATTGATGATGATGATGATGACGAAGATAATTAAATGATGTTATTGTTTTAAAATGTGTAACTTAGTAAATTAGAGCTTACATCTTAATTATTTATTGTACTTTTAATGAAACTAGGTAATTTATTATCAACTTACTTAAAAGTCATACTCTCATCAGTTCTTGTGAATATTTTTGTTAATATATATTTCTGTATATATATAATATATTTATAGACCTCTTAATAAGTCTGTCTGCGGTTTAAAGTAAATACAAATGGGGAAAAAACGTTTTTTTTTTTTAAATTTTCATTTCCTTTTATCCCAGAAAGTGCACATTTGGCGCACTATGTGTCTTAGTATTAAATATAGCTCTTAGTAATAGCATTACGATATTAGAGACCGCTACTTGAAACAAGCCCGGAATCAGGAGGGAGAGAGCTCGATACACTCATTTTCATAGTAAAATTTCACATTTTCTCAAATTACTCCCGAAATATGGGAGTTATGAAGAAATTCATCACCACAATTTATGAAGGCATTAAGTAATCGAATAAGATGGCATCATTAGTTTGTCATAATTTTACTCTTATTTTTCGGACATGTCTACGTCCAACCGCTCCCATACATTCGTTCCACTGTGGGTCGTATCGAACCCAGGCAGGCCATACTTTGTGTAAATAATATCATCACCACTGCTCTCAAAAACGGCGAAGGAAAACATCGTGAGCTAACCGGGAAGTCCTAGAATCGAAATCGAACACATGTGACATCTATCAACCCGCACTGGGTCCGTGGTAGATTACCCTCCCTCTCATCGAGCGGAGGCCTGTGTCCCAGCTGGAACAATACAGATATTCTTCTTCTTTCGTGTCGATGGTACTCGTACACTTTTTACTATATTATTTGAGCCCAGTAGGTGGCCACGTTTATTGCGGCGTCAGTGGCATTTTTTAGATCTGAGGTGCAGGTGAACGGGCACTTGGGACACTAGCAGGTGGGTCATGGTCTGATGAGACGTACCGCACTCGCACTGGGTGTCGGATGAGTCTATAACGGCCGGGTCACACCAGAATGGCAGCGGCCAGCAGCGACGCGGCGAGCACTTTCAGTGTGAAATAATTTTAAACTTTAACTACATACTTAAAAGACCAGTGTCGCTTGAAAAGGCCTCGCGTCGCCGCTGGCAGCCGCGGGCGGAAACACCTGTTGGTTTTTCAAGCGATACTGGTCTTTTAAGTATGTAGTTAATTAAAGTTTAAAATTATTTCACACTAAAAGTGCTCGCCGCGTCGCTGCCGGCCGCTGCCATTCCGGTGTGACCCGGCAATAATCCCCCACTTTGACAAATTGTGTCTACAGCGGCCTACCCGGGTACGCAATCGATTGAGAGCTTTCCATATAGGCCGCTGCAGATCACGGCCGGAAAGCAAGTGTACGAGAAATAAAAGCAACAATATACACTAGTCACAAAAATTAAGGGATATAAAAAATAATCAAAATTTTTGGGTGATTTTCAACAAGCTGTAACTCCGAGGAAAAAGGCATTAAATTTTACATCAAATTAAAGGGCATTAAATTTTCTAAAAGAACTTTTGAGTGAAACAATGGAAAAAAAATTTTTGAAGCCCGTACACGTTTTTTAAGGCGAGAAAAAATTTGGAAACATTTCTTTTTGTAGTTTCCTTGGGTTTTCTCCAAACTCAAACATGATAAAAAAAAATCATGGTCATATCTGAAAAGTACACAGTACATGGCGCTACAATTTGCTTTTTTATTTTTTGCTATACGATAATTTTCCTCGGAGTTAACAGCTTGTTGAAAATCACCCAAAAATTTGGATTATTTTTTTATATCCCTTAATTTTTGTGACTAGTGTAGATATGTAAACTTGAAATAAAACCAACTTTGGAACTAAAAGGTAATTTTATTTAACCACCCAGTTACATGACATACACATGACGCAAACTATTAGACTTTGAACTCAGGTATATCAAAAATTTTCAAATACCCACAAATTAATAAACTATCACAAAATTTGACAGCCAAAAGTTCACCACACAGTAAGAAAATAGTAAAATTATCCAGAAGTAAAGAGTAGACTGTTTTATCTAATTTCACATTTTGGAAATTCTAATAATGTAACACTAGAATCTTTTACAAGTTAAGATTTTCAATTTTTCTTGAGTAAGTAAATCAAGATTTTATTGCTAGATACCTTTAAAACAACACTCGTAGGTATAGACAACAGAAATATTAACATTATAAAAAGATGAGAAAAAAATTTAAAGGTCCATTGAAGTCTGGCAACACCAGTTTACTGAAGTGTTGCTATCTTAAGATGAGGAATGCATGAAATGCAACGCCAGACTAAGTGGGGCAAATAAAAATTCACAAAAACATTCTGGAGTCCCAAGAAAGCACAAAAACTTAACCCGGGGTAAATACTACAGACTCAGTATTTCTTCCGAACCCTGTCTGTTTGTCTTATCTTTATCCTGCCAGCATATTTTTCATCGGCGAAGTTTTCGTAAAACAATTCCGGGGACCGAGGCCGTTCCTCGAAAGCTTTTTTAAAACACCGCAATAATTCTGCTTCTTTTGCGTAAAATAAATTGTCTTTCTTCGAATTTTTCGAAATTGCTGCTAGGGTCGTATTGACCCAGGCCTCATAATACGGTTTTGTCTGTGCGTCAATTGATGCCGGCGCCCATCTTGCAACCTCAGTCGGTGGACAGATAGATTCCCGAACCGAACAATCGGGCGACGGTACATGATGCCGAAATTTTCTGTCTCGCTTTCGCTCCGTTTTCTTTCGCACGGGTTCCGTTTTTTCATGATTAATACTCGCTTTACTTACTACTATTTTAGGTTTGAATTTCACTGGACTTGTTTCAGTGAATTTTGATACTTTTTGCTGTTTCTTTATAACGGATCCGGGGATTTTAATTTCCAAAGGGGTAGAGTTCCTTTGGTCTACGAAGGTTACCGCTTTGAAGACTCTAACGGTGCCACTTTTTGACATGATGGTTTTGATCATCGGCTTCCTCTTCTTTGCCGAGTTTCTTTCTACTTTCCAGCCAAGTTTGGCCGGTTTTACAGGAATTTTCTCAGGTTTCTTCAAGTCAGGAATTACATCTGGTTTCTTTTCAGGAATTAAATCCGGTGGTTTATTTTCAAGGTTATAAAGTTCAGTTTTGTTTGATGTGTTTGATGAGCGATTTAGCTTTTCCTTCGTTTGCGTTGTCTCTTCCGACAGTTGTTTTTTGGGACGATCAACTGCGAAGAAAAGTGCTTACATTAAAAGGGGAGGTATTTAATTATCTTTACCTGGTTGTATAGGAAATGAAGAGTTCCGTAGGAGAACCAAGGTAACCGAAATAGCCCGGAGAAATACCAAACTTATGTGGCAGTGGGCAGGGCACATTGTTCGCAGAACAGATGGCCGATGGGGCCGGAAGGTTCTGGAAGATGTAAAGTTGGAAGGCCTCCTAAGGGTCCGTTCGCACAGACCGGCTCGGAGAGCATCGGCGCGCATTTTTCTTTTCACACAGACCGGATCGTATACGCTTGGAGTTGGTCGGAGCGGAGCCGCCAACTATTTCACATAGACCGGCGGCGGGAAGCGATCTGAAAGCGGATGCGCTCGCAGCCGGTCGGATGCACTCGCAGCCGGGTGGATACACCAGTACCAGTATTCCATGCACTCCAAGTTTTGTTTTCGGTGTTAACGTGTGCTTTTCGAAACATGGATTTAGACACCTCCGATGAAGAAATATACTTGTTAGCAAGATTTTTTGAAGCAGAACAAAACAAACGAAAGCACAAGCGGACACAAATATGGGCAAAAAGTACTTAGAAAAATATTTTAAAATATTCGATCGGCTGCGCGAGTGAGAACGAGCACGCAATCGGAGCCGATCAGCTGCTCTTATTATTTCACACCAAGCGCGTTCAAGCATTCTTAATGACAAAATCAGTGCACATGCAGAAATAAACCTTACTACAATTACTAAAAACTCTGTTTTCAACGTGATAAAAATCTGCTCTCCTCTCTGAGCCGGTCTGTGTGAACGGACCCTAAAAGATGGATAGGTAATCTGGTGAAGGCCGCAGGAATCTGCTGGATGCGAGAAGCACAGAATCGGTCCGAAGTGCGTGTGCTTGGAGGAGGCCTATATCCAGCAATGGAGGTCATTCGACTGACTGATGATGGTAAAGACCTGGTTGTTAGTTAGCACTTTGAGTTTTTAACCCCCGACGGAAATAGAAGGGTGTTATAAGTTTAACATGTGTATCTGTGTGTCTTTCTGCCATTTACCATTTTAGATTAAAGATAAAAACTTTTTAACAAAAAATTAAACCGCCGAAAAACTGAAAAGCATAAAATAATAAACCTTAAAATTATGAGTCGGCGCTTTGAGTGTTCCTTGTTCATTGATTTTTCAGCGCCGACTCAAAATTTTAAGGTTTATTATTTTATGCTTTTCAGTTTTTCGGCGGTTTAATTTTTTGTTAAAAAGTTTTTATTTTATGATTTTTTGTGGCTTTAATGTACTAATAATACTTGGCAAGGTATACCCTATCCAACAATAAAAGAATTATCAAAATCGGACTACTCTGTACAAAGTTATGCGTGTTTATACGTTACAATCAGTGAGTGAACAATCAATCATCCCCTGTTTTCCAACCCTTAGGGTTCGATTTTGTTTTCCAAATTTATATGGGACCACCTTGGGAGTATACCCTTTCCAATAGAAGAAGAATTGTCACAATCGGACCACTATGTAAAAAGTTGTGAGTGTCAGTGAGTGAACAATCAATCATCCCCTGTTTTCCAACCCTTAGGGTTCGATTTTGTTTTCCAAATTTATATGAGACCACCTTGGGAGTAAACCCTTTCCAATAGATGAAGAATTGTCACAATCGGACCACTATGTAACAAATTATGCGTGTTTATACGTTACAATCAGTGAGTGAACAATCAATCATCCCCTGTTTTCCAACCCTTAGGGTTCGATTTTGTTTTCCAAATTTGTATGGGACCACCTTGGGAGTATACCCTTTCCAATAGAAGAAGAATTGTCCCAATCGGACCACTATGTAAAAAGTTATGCGTGATCATACATAAAAAAAAAAAAAAAAAAAAAAAAAAATATACGCGGCGAATTGAGAACCTCCTCCGTTTTTTTTCGTCGGTTGAAAATTATGTTTAGCCGATTGGTGATTATCAGCTCCTTTCTAGTTGATGAATGGAAGTGAGTGAGAGACAGGTCTGACCGACAGATATGTTCATCAAAGATATAAGAAGAACAAAGTTGCCTTGACCTGATGTGCAACAGGGCAGTCTGCGGAAAAGCGAACTCTTCAACAAATTACAGCATATGGGATATTGTACTTGGGCTCAGTAATAAGCTACGTCGCCACCCGGCAGCAGCTGGGAATTTTATTCCAGATTGCCACCTGCTGGCAATTCATGTACTGGGCGACTGGGAATATTCGGTATACCGTATCCTAAACGTTTAAAAATACATACCAAGTTCAGACGGTAGTCGTAATGGCGATTCAAGTTTATTAGCTTCAGTGTTCAAGGCGGCTGCAGTCATGTGATCACTCTTATTCACAGGGCTGTTCAATTTTATAGTATATCTGTCACGAATTCTTTTTCGAAGTTCTGGTTGAGAATTAGCCATCACATCCCTTATATAAGTTTTTTTCCGGGGAAATTCTTTCTCGGCGATCCCATGAATTAAGTATTTCGATTTTGACTCCTCATTGCTCGGTTTCTTCATAAAGCTGTTTGGTCTCATTCTTTCTGGTTTCTGATTGGTCAACATTTTACGGTCTCCGGAGTCTCCGCGTTCAGGATAGGCCAGTTTTATATTCACCTGCGTATTTCCTTTACATCTTTCAATTATTTTCTCACAAACTTTTTTTAAATCCCCTCTTTCTTTGTAGTCGGTTTTTTTATTAGTTGCTTCATAGCTCTTATTACGTTTGTCCATTTTCGCTTGAGAATTTAGAATTTAAATAATGTTTCGTTTTGTATTTTATTAAAATTTTACTGTCAATGAAGATGCCAGCTGGATTATGACCAAAGAAATTGAATGTGACGTGACCGACATGACTGCGAAATTGTCTTTGGATTATGAATTAAATTACTTATAAAAAATTAACCAAAACATAAACGAAGTTTAAGGTCTTATCTCACATGCACCTGATCATTTCAGCCGAAAGACGTCCACTGCTGGACATAGGCCTCCCCCAAGCACCGCCACTTCGACCTGTTCTGTGCTTCTCGCATCCATCGTATTCCTGCGGCCTTCACCAGGTCATCGGTCCATCTTGTGGGAGGCCTTCCAACGCTACGTCTTCCAGTACGCTGAAGGGAATTAACGCTCATGTCTTTTTCATGGCAGTTTTATTACCTACGTTATTTACTGCCTCGTAGGTCTCCTGGTTGCAAGCGCGACTTCTAAGTGTGGGCTCCTGGGTTTGATTCCCAGGTCAGGCAGTGTTATTGGGTTTTTCCATTAGGATTCCCCAATTCGGGGGGCTTTTCCATAATCGCCACGGTTGTTGGCGATCGCAGTATGGTGGTAAAATGCATAGAGAACGCTGCTGCCCATTCCAAATCAAAATTCCAATATACCGGTTCCATGGCATCCGCTTTAAAGCTTCTCTAAGGAAGAAGGGATATGTTTGACGCGTGCCTGACGGGTTTTTACGGGATTTGGTGGGTCTTGTGTTATTTTTTATACATAGACCCCATGTCCTAAGTGTTACTCATATAGATTGGACCCCTAAGTGTCGCTGTTTTTGCCCCTCATGGGGATTTACTTGCGAAATTATGTTCGGATTTGTTCCGTCCAACATAACATTATTCCGCTTGTAATTCCTTAAATGTACTTCCGAAGGGTCAGGTGCGTAGTAATGGTAATCGGCGTGCGTGTATGATTAGATTGAATTAGATGTATGAACTTAAACGAGGCAAATGGAGTATACAAGGATTGTAGCAGGTGGCGTTCTGTAGTTTCTACCTACCCCATGGGACAAGGCGTGGGTTTATAACATAACATAACATCAGCCTTGTTTCCCCGAAGGGTTGGGCAGAGGTGTATCTATAGTAAACCCACATTTCGCCTGTTATGTTTAAGTCCCATGTAATAGGGGGTGAGTCTATTGCCATCAACTGGGCACAAATCCAGACTGCGGGCTACTGAGAAATTCCAGATGGAAAAACCCAATAACATTGCTCGACCTGGGAATCGAACCCAGGATCTCAAGCTCAACAGTAGCGTGAGTTTATGTATGTATACAATGTAATCCCCGAAGGATCTCTCCTCTGCCAGGGTCGCGAGATTGTTCGAAAGAGATACCGTGACCCTGGCACATGGGCAACTGAAGGAACACGGGTGGGTTTTAGTCAGTAAAAGTCTGACACGCCCTCCCGCTCCGCCCAGAGCGGGAGAAGTCATTTGATGACTTCCCATCCAAAAAAAAAAAATCCCCGAAGGATTGGGCAGAGGTGTACTTTTTTGCTACATTTTGCCTATTGCCATCATCAATCTTATTTATTAAGATATTTATGAACGTCGCAGTCCACTGCTGCACATAAGCCTCTCATATTGCGCCACAACACTGTCCTCCGCCTTCCGCATCCAGTCTATCCCAGCCATTTTCTTTAGGTCGTCGGTCCACCTAGCTGGGGGGCGTCCCACGCTGCATTTGCCGATACGCGGTCTCCACTCCTTCGTCTTCTCTACCGGCCATTGGTCCACCGACAGACATGGCCAACCCACTGCCACTGCAATTGGGCACAAATCCGGAGCCAGGGCTACTACTAGAAATTTCCTGACAGAAAAAAACTAATAACACTTATGAATCGAACCCCGGAACTCATTCTCCGCAGTAGCGCTTAAGACCAAAGAGGCAGTTTTCTCTCCAAATGTTATTATAAAACTTAACATAGACAAGACACGACCTCTATAACCTTTAAAAAAACCATCACTATGAAAAATACATAAACGCCAACTTGTTTACATAAATAATTCGAAAAATGCAACTAAAATAACAATGTCTCTACCAACAGTTTTCAACAAACGATAAAAAAACATGATCAGACAATATTTTTAAACATGGACAAACCGAAAACCAAACTTACGAAATCTAAATCTTCAAATAGCACGTCTGAGACTTGGAAAAATACTCGAAAACATAACAAAAAGTGCAGGAGTAACGCCGAGTTTCAACCGAACTCAATATATACCCAAGGCATTCAACCTTCGCTAAAGAGAAGAGGTGTATATGTAGAGAAGAAACCTACAAAGATATCTATTAATAATACGGAACGAAGTCCAGAAGGTAAGTAGACCTACGAAGGTAGACCTCACAGAGCACGGAATCAGTAGCGTTTAGAAACGATATTGCTAAGAATTCGTGGCACTTTGCGCAGAAACTCTCTCATGATTTCATGAAACGCTTCCAAAGTTTTCTATACAAATTTCATGTATCGTAGTGTGTATAAAGCGGTCGTCGAGGCCTCTTCGTGCTCTGTAGGTTCTGTTATCAGCTGAAAATCGGCGAGAATATATTGAGCGAAAAGAATACAATAATAATAACTCAAATTTATTTCAGACAAGTCCATATTTAAAAACATTAATAATTTTACATACACACACATACACAATTGAAAATGCACAAAGAGCTCTTATTGAATATATGAAAATGACGCACGATGAGTGGTCATCCAGTGCCACATCATTAGACTGTCCATTCTGCCGGCCACAATAGCCAGCCACCAAGCTGTTGGAGCTATCGCGCACTCACCGCATCAGGGACGCTATTTGCATCCGCATAAGAGCACAAAATCAGGCACACCATACTCCCCGAACTTCCCCGATGCACTGCAAAAGCACGATAGCCCCAGCAAGGCGTTATTATACTGAACTTAGAATAGCCAATACCGCGGTCTGAAGTCCAGGTGCAGTGGTGGTAGATGAGACCGCTACCGGTGAAGGAAAACATCGTGAAAAAACCGGCCTATGTTTTAGAACCAAAATCTCGAAGACATGTTGTCTTAGCACTGGGAACTCTATAGGCTGCTTATCAGTTGACATGCTACAAAATCATTAATTGTGCATTTGCTTCCCAAGGGCCCGATCATACGTTCCTACCATGACCACACCAAATCGCAGAGACAAAACGTGGGCAATCAGTAAATACATACGTGAGCGCAGTGTCACTGCAGCTCCTTGCAGTTGCGTTGTGGACACTACAAAACTTTGCTGTGGTGGCGTTGTCGCTACTACTTACGAAGTGGTAGTGTTTGTAGACAGGCAGACTCTAGCTGTTACAGTGCTGTCGCGTCTACATAACGTGGTGTTTGAGTAATGGCCGACCGTTCATGCGCAGTGTCGCTGGTGTTCTGTAGTCTGTCAGGGTCGCGGAATTGTTCGAAAGAGTTACCATGGCCCTGGCACAGGCAACTGAAGGAACACGGGTGGGTTTTAGTCAGTCTGACACGCCCTCCCGCTCCGCCCAGAGCGGGAGACATCATTTGATTACCCACCTAGAAAAAATAGGTGTCAGGTGTTGTATTGTAGCACACACACACACTGGATAGTTTAATTTGACACCAGGCTTCAAATCGTTCTCTACTAAAAGGAACTTTAAACAGAATGACGGTGTTATTATTTATTATAGAGATCATATTGAACTTTTGTTTGAGGAACCAACCTTTCAAGAAGGAAACTGTCTTGTGGCCCGGCTAGGCAAACACATGGTCATTGTGTCAATATACCGCTCTCCTTCCTATAAAAACGCAGATCCATTCCTAGAGTCATTGCATGAAACACTTTCAAAACTATAAGGAACCACTGACGTCATGGTAATAGGAGATATAAATATTCCTATTAATCACACCAGAATCGATCAAGCCGGGGAGGAGTATTTAAATCTGACAGCCTCTCATGGACGGGTCCACCCTTTATGGCAGAATTTTTTTCGTCATAATATTATTTTGCATAACAGCGGATGGCATAAACTTCATTTCGCAGAAAATCATTTGGCATACACTCATTTATCATACATTCACCAGTCAACGCATCTATACTAATATTATAATGCTGAAGAGTTTGTTTGTTTGATTGAACGCACTAATCTCAGGAACTACCGGTCCGAATTGAAAAATTCTTTTTGTGTTGAGTAGCCTATTTATCGAGGGAGGCTATAGGCTATATAACATCACGCTACAACTAAGAGGAGCGGAGCAGTAATGAAAAATGTTGCAAAAACGGGGAAAATTTATTTCTTTTTAGAGTTTCCGTTGCGTGTGCTGCGTAAACGTTTAAAGTAACGCAAAAATCATGTATGACGGAATTGTTCCTTTTAATAAGTTCTAAAAAAAAGTCCGCGAGAGCATACGTCTATCTTTTAAGGTCGACTCACTATAACTCAAAAGGAGCGAGTAGCAACGAAAATGGACGAAAACTAGCAGGCAAATCGATGCGACGGGAAGGGTCAGGGGAGCAAAAATTTGACGCGGACGAAGTCGCGAGCAGAAGCTAGTAATTTTATAAGACAGAATCATCTTTAGGCATAAATTTTATTCCATAATAATTAAAAAGTAGAACCATCATATCGCAGAAAGTTCGCAGTCAGAATCGTCTCTTGGCATAATTTCATATCGATAGTTATTAAAAGGCAGAACTATCATATCTCAGAAACTTTAAACTTAGAATTATCTTTTGGCATACATTTCATATCGATGAAGCATGCAGCATGCAAACAAGCATGCAGCATGCAAGCAAGCATACAGCATGCAAGCAACCAAGCATGCAGCATGCAAGCAAGCATGCAGTAAGCAAGCATGCAGCATGCAAGCAAGCTTACAACATGCAGGCGAGCATGCAATATGCAGCATACATGGTTTCTGTCACGGCTTCGGCGCTGCGGGGCTCCGGCGGTCCAGCCTCGCCACTCCGCGCCTACGCGGGCTTAAATTACCCTCTAGGGGTAGGGCAGACAAGACTACGTGGAGTCGGTTCTGCAGCGATTCGTTTCTGTTAATAATTTTTATAGCACAACATATACTGACTTTTTGAGACACTATTTCATTTTATTTAAGGTTAACATGCAATTTAATAGAAATGAAAATATGCCTAACAAAATTATTCTAAATGAAATTCTGCCATCTTCATAGTATGCCAAGTGAAATTATGCCAAATAATCATTGCTCTAAATAATTGTTATGCTAAACGAAATTATGCGGAATTTTAATTCTGCCAAAGGTAATTATGCGAAATAAAATTCTGCCATCTTAAAAGTATGCCAACGTGAAGTCGAGCATATAAACATTCGGCCAAACAATGATTATGCTAAACATTTTTATGCCTTACAAATATTCGTTTAAATAATATTATGCCAAGTGTGTTATGCCAAATAAAATTCGGACCATCAAGTTTCTGCCAGATAGAGGGAACCACTCATGGACTGCTACCGGCACATACAGAAGTAACCCGTAGTGTGAGTGGTACTTGTCTTGACCATGTTTTGCTAAAAAGTTCTTACTGTACGCATACACTGATTCCTCAAACTGCCTTAACCGACCATTATCCGGTGTTAGTTTGCATGGATCGTAAACGACCTAGAACGTACACAAACACAACGTACAGTTTAGTAAATAATGAAAACTTATCTCAAGACATAGTAAAAATTGATCTAGCCCCAATATATCAGACTAATAATCCAGATTATTGTATCAATTTCCTAACAACCACGATACAGAGTGCAATAAATAAAAACACTGCAATTATTTCAACGTCTAGGCGAAAAAGGATCATAAAACCCTGGATAACTCCCGGGCTGCTAAGGTGCATGAAAAATAGAGACAGGCTACACAAAAAAATTAAATCATCTCCAGATAATGAGGTACTGAAAGTAACATACACACGATACAGGAATTTCTGTAATCGTATCTTAAAAAAAGTAAAACGTGCTTATGAGAGATCAGAGGTCGAAAAAATAAAAAATGATCCGAAAAGACTCTGGAAGGTCCTTAAGGACATCTGTAACATAACTAAAGTAACCAGTCACCCAAAAAAGGTCCTAAAAATTAATTCTTCGCCCGAAAAATCTTTGAACGAAATAAATCATTATTACATAAACGTGGGGAAGACTTTGGCTGAAAACTGCTTAAAACTTCAAAATAATGACATTTCCGCTCTGATGATGAATAAAGATAGATCCTATCAAATGTTGAACTCTTTTATGATGGAGGACACAAGTGAGGATGATTGATGGATTTCTCGCCTTGTGATGGGGTTAAAAAGCGAAAGTTCGGTAGGAAATGAAATGAAATGAAATGAATTGCACCGATCCCAGCGTGGTTTGACCAGACTCGATTAATCGAATGAACCCCAAGATTTGCACTAGCCTTTGAAGCCTCATGTTTCATGGTGCTACATAGGCCATTGCATATCAAGAAGTAGACCGGGGGGCGCTGTAATGGTAGGGAAGACGTGCCCATAGGATAGGAAAGGATTACGAGCCTACCGACTATGCAGCCTTAAGTAAGCATTGGACTAGTGGAGAGAAGGGTGATATTTGTCTATAGGAGGGCATCTTTTCACGTCGTCGCCGGCATGTTGATCCAGGTCGAGCTTCACCGATGCATGTTTTGGTGGGGTTAACCGTTTGCTGGCTCTTTTCTATGTCAAGGGTTCGCTATGTTCCGTGTTGTTGTTTTCTTGCTCGTCTTCTGCGTTTTCGCTGCTATCAGTTTCTGGTTTTTTGTAAATATCACAAGCCGCTTTCTTGATCGTATTTCTGTCTCCAGCCGTGTCCCTTCAAAACTAAATTTCCTTGTCGAAGTATTTCATGTCCTGTTTTAGGTTGTCATTCCATGTGTAAATAGGTCATCCGACCTTCTTAGGTTTGGCCCTGTACTGCATTGCTGCTTGTAACAGGTGTGGTTCAGAGCGTCTGAAAATGTGTGCCAGGTAGCAAATCCTGTGGTTGTCCTAACGAAACGAAAATATAAATTCTAATTAGAGACCCCCTCTCCAATTAGAATTTTCATCCTTGTTTCGTTTATTCGGAGGCTTACATTATTTAGCGAGGTTTTAATTTGGTATTGGATGTATTCTAGTCCTTCTAGCTTAACAAAGGGAGTGAAATGTTGCAGTCCCAATTGATGATTTCCATTATTTCCTTTACCGTCGGTCTATTGTGCTTCGGTTATCGGTTTTGTTGGTTACGCAAAAGTACGCTCTGCCTATTTTTGTACTGATTTTTAACCTTTTGGAGTATTGTCTGGCATTCTTGTACGCGATTATGCCTATTGGGTTATCCAGTTGCCAGCTTTGGCCTTTTGTAGGATAGCGAGGGCTATTCGATGGTCCCTTGAGTAAATTGGCTGAAGACTCGAGAGTTTCCTGGGCAGCGGCTTTTAATACCTCCGTTATGTTGTTCCATGTTATTTCGGTGTTTTCATTCGTTGGGATGATACCTATATTTGCTAGTTGTTTTTTTTATTTTTATATGCGATCTTGATATTTTATTTTGATATGTTTTCGATTGAGAGCGGTATAGTTGCATTGTTTATGATTGAAATACTTAGCATTCATTGTTGTTTCCTTCGTTCCTTTTTGTTGCTTTTGTGTTTGGTTTTTTTTTTTCGTTTTTGTTTACAATTCTGTTTTATCTTATAGTGTCCGTCTCATCAACGTGGACGAGTTTTTCTGTTGCCTGTGGCATGATGATATAGTCCAATTGCGATTTTTGAGTGCCTTTTGACCATATTATTCTGATGGATGATCAACCTTTTGTCGTTTCTGTTTTAAGTTTTTCTCTGTAGGCTTTATCCTTTAATAGTTCGCCTTGTAGTTGGGAAATTTATGCTGAAGGTTTTGTTGGATCCTTTGCGTTTTCTTTTGGTTAGAGTATCTTGTCGACCAATATGGACGTTGAAGTTTCCGAGTATTATTAGCGTACTTTTTGTCTAATCAAGTTTAATAAGACTGTAAAGGGTCTGGTTTCGAGCACTTCCGACGTTTGGCTCCCAGACTGGAGCGGGCTGGGGCTGCCTTAAAGCGGCTCCTGCCCAATCTGGGGGGTCCAAACACCTCCTGCCGGAGGCTCTACACGGGGGTCGTGCGGTCCATGGCCCTCTACGGGGCACCGGTGTGGGCGCCCTCATTGAGGCTGCGCCCAGCGCGCCGGTTGAGTGCGGCCCAGAGGGTCATGGCCATCCGGTTAATCCGGGGATACCGCACGGTCTCCTGCGAGGCAGCGAGCCTCCTTGCCGGAGTGCCGCCATGGGATCTGGAGGCAAAGGTCCTCGCCCACATGTGGGAGTGGCGCGAGGAGGCGAAACGCCGGGGCGAAACACCGCTGCCGCGACAAATCGCGGCACGGCGGACAGAGCTCCGGTGTGATCTCATGGTGACATGGCGGGTACGATTGTCGCAACCCAGTGCTGGGCACGCCACAATTGCGGCGGTAAGTCCCCTCTTTGAGGAGTGGATAGAGAGGCGTCACGGCGTCCTCACCTTCCGCCTGACGCAGGTTCTCACCGGGCATGGGTGCTTCGCACCTCGCACTTTGCTGTTCAGGATAAAGCGGGAGGATACGTCCGGGTGTTTCCATTGCGAGGATCGTCTGGAGGACACGGTGGAGCATACGGTGGAGGTGTGCCCTGCCTGGGCGGAGCACCGCCGTGTCCTCGTGGAGGCGATTGGCGGCGGCGACCTCTCGCGTCCGGCCCTGGTGCGAGCCATGGTACGGAGCGAGAGGGAATGGGAAGCCGTCACCTCCTTCTGCGAAGCAGTAATGCTCGCGAAGGAGGAGGCGGGGCGCGTGAGGGAGTGGCAGTCTCTGCGCCCTCACGTCCCTAGCCGCCGCAGGAGGAGACGCCCCGGGCGTCGGGAGTCAATAGCGGACTCCCGGCCACCGTAGGCGCGAGCTTGCGGGTGGCGAGCAATGGGTAGCTCGCCGCCCGGTAAGGACCAAGCTCGGGTCGACGGCGCGCAGTGTTCCACGCGCGCCTCAAAGAGATGTCAGCAGCAGTGTAGGGGTCTACTAGGACCGATGCCTGCCGGGGTCGCGTGATTGTTCGAAAGAGATACCGTGACCCTGGCACATGAGCAACTGATGGAACACGGGTGGGTTTTAGTCAGTAAAAGTCTGACACGCCCTCCCGCTCCGCCCAGAGCGGGAGAAGTCATTTGATGATTTCCCATCCTGAAAAAAAAAAAAAAAAAAAAGGGTCTGGTTGCTTTCGGGGAACAACTGTTGAAGTGGGAGTTGAATAAGTGCAGAGGAGTTGGCTAGTCTTTTCCCATGCCAATAGTTGACCTAGTATCCTTGTATTACTAACTGTAACTAATTCACTTGTACTATTAACTAATTCAATTTGGGAATCCGTTCTTAATAAAATTGCAAGATCCTGGTGCGTGTTACCTACGGGTTCGGAGAGATGCCAATCGTGGTATGTGTAGTGTAGCTGAATGTTCCTAAGTTCATCCCTGTTTCTTGTAGGTTGGCTTGAATTCCTGTACGTGGCAGTGCCGCGTCAATTCGTTTTTTTTAGCTGGTTTTTCTGTGCAAGTTTACTTAATTGGGTAGACTTCGGCTTTCTCATTATTGCGTATCCCGTGTCGTCCGCGATTACGTTTGATACCAGTGTAAGTAGTGTTTGTTCTTATTGTCCACACGGTGTGAATGATTTAACTAATTGGGGGTTGCTCGTTTGAGTTTAGGGTTTTCCTAATGTTTTGGTATGATGCAGTGCTTTCAATCTAGTTGAACCTTGCGTTAGGTTATTCCGGTTGTTGTTGTATTGTTTGTCGTTTGTCGGGACCCAGTTGTCATAGTGCTGGTTCATGAACAGTACGTGTTTGTTAGCGGGAGCTTGTTCGCTAGTAGGTGAATGCACCTGTGTGTTTCTGTTTTGCATATGTACATGCACATTTCCGAGGTAGAATTCGGACGCGGCGATTTTGATATATTCGCAACCCCAGATTTCTTCATTATATTGCGTGGCTTTGTATTCTGTTATCCTTTATTCCTGGGAAAGAATGCTGTTGGGGAGAAATTCCTGTATATTATTTAGAAGTGCCAATTATAACCATTATAAACGCTTTGTCTGTGTGGCCACTAAAGACACGTGCAAGTTGGGGGCTGAAGCACACTTGTAGTGAGTCAATTTATGGGATGACCTTTTTTTTTGGTTCCTTTTGTTTATCTGTATAGCAAAATGTGCATTTAACTTGAAACAGAGAGAGTCTGGATTGGGTACTCTTTTTTTTACTAAGCAGCCGCCCATGTGTTCATTTGGAGGGGTTGTGGCCTCTTAGCAAGCTTTTAGGAATTTTAAGAATTCTGTGTTACAAAAATAGGATCTTTTGGTGCGGCGTCTTATCGGTATCGTATTTTGTTCCAGAATTATAGCGTGAATAGGGTTATTCAGCCTATTGTAGTTAGTGTGAACACAATCATTCACACAACGCTTCCTGGTGTGATGTGATGACGATGATAGGTCCGCAAGCGCGGCAAAACAAAGCCGCGGTCATACACAGTTTAGTAAACAAATCCCTGAAATGTTAGGAACGAGCTCACCGGGTTCGGCAGGGATCCGCTGGCAGGCAGGCTCTGCTGAGAGCTGGGCGCACGAATGACACATTTGTTTCCTTGTTTTATACAATGTGTAACTGAATAGACGCAAGTCCACTTATTGAGCCCGAAAGAATTCAATCCTATCTCAAGGCAATAGGACTCAAATTTAAATGCACAAAACAATGCTAGTGTTCACACGATTTTCTTTACTCAATACTCTAATGAACTCAAAACTCTAATTCGGGTGAGTGAGGTCTTGCGTTAATTATGTTACATGTTGTATTATGCCACCCGATTTTAAATTACGACACAGAAGCACGCACACACAATAACACGGTTTGATTTCGAACTCAGGCGGGTCGGACCACATCTGTTGCGCGCGCGCCGACACGTCCGGCTCTGTCGATAGCTCAACTTGAACTCTCTAAATAGCGAAAGTTCGGTAGGAAGGGATAAAATATCTAATAAACTTTTGAAAAAACATATTGGCTTCCTTGTCCCGGCTCTTACGCATATTTTTAATATATGCCTTCAAACTGGCGTTTTTCCATCTCAACTAAAATGCTCCGAAGTCCGCCCAATTTTTAAGGGTGGCGATAAAAACGAGATCTCAAATTATCGACCGATCTCAATTCTCCCCTCTATTTCTAAATTATTGGAAAAAATAATAAATAATAGACTTACCAATTACTTGGAAAAAAATAAGTTACTTGCTAATAATCAGTTTGGATTCAGAGCTGGTAAATCTACGGACGACGCAGTATCTAAACTAACAACCTATATTGCTACTAATCTGGATAAAGGGCACAAATGCTTGTCTATATTCCTAGATCTGAAAAAAGCATTCGATACAATTTCTATCCCCATCTTAATTTCGAAACTTGAGAAACTTGGAATCAGAGGAACTCAGTTACAACTCTTTCAGAGCTACCTCACGGGGCGAAAGCAGAGTGTTCGAATAGGTAGTCACGTAAGCTCTGATCTCCTGGTATCTTTCGGCATTCCTCAGGGCAGCATTTTGGGGCCAACCCTCTTCCTCATATATATCAATGATCTCACTAGTATCATCTTTCCCAAAGGTGATATAATATCATATGCTGACGATACAGCTCTCATCTTTTCCGCCGATACATGGGATGAGGTTTTTGAGGCTGCACAAACAGGATTTAACAATGTTAACAACTGGCTTCGTATTCACCTTTTGACTTTAAATAATGACAAGACAAAATTCTTGACTTTTAGCATTCGTCAACCATCCCTAATTAGGAGTAATTACAGTATAGTGTCTCATCAATGCTCTCTAAATATAAATTGCACTTGCGAAACAATTGAACACGTTAACACCATAAAATATTTAGGGGTTATTATAGATAGTTCTCTCAGCTTTAAAGACCATATAAAATTACTTAGCGCTCGGGTCAGAAAACTCATATATGTGTTTAAGACCCTGAGACATGTTGTGGATGCTTTGCTATTAAAACAAATCTACTTTGCTTTATGTCAATCTGTCCTAACGTATTGCATCTCATCCTGGGGAGGAGCTCCTAAAACGATTATAAAACCTATTGAGATTGCTCAACGTGCTATTCTAAAGGTTTGTACTTTTAAGCCTCAGCTATTTTCTACTCATTTGTTATATCAATACTGTGAAGTACTAACTGTCCGGCAGCTCTTCCTACTTACTATTGTTCTAAAGCAACATAAAGATCTGATCTATGAGCCCAACCTCAAACGTAGGCGCAGAAATCAAATATTGTGTAATCGTAAACATCAACCACACACGTCTTTCATTAGAAGATTTTTTGTATTTCTGGGTCCCTACATATATACCAAAATTAACAATAACTTGCATATCTATTCTCTAAACAAGACCCAGTGTAAAAATAAGGTGAAGGAGTTCCTTTTGACATTATCTTATGATGAGTCAGAAAATCTTTTAATCGTACCAGCGTAATCAGGTTTCTTTTAAGTAATTTACTATGTTACACGGAAATGCTTTTACTACTAATACTTCTTTACATATATTAAAATACAGACATTCACCTTCCCATCCGCACGCACACATTACACACACGGACACACAATTTCTCACACACACTCCACTTACTCACACTCTACAACTCATTTTAAGTGTAATCAATTCTCTTTTTATTGGAACCACTGTGTATTAACAAATATTCCGTTAATTTTAACAAAATTGGAAATGTTGGCTACAAAGATCCCAGTCTGTTATCTGAGAGGTATGGCACTGTAGTCGAGATACAGGTTTTTCACCTAGTTCGGCTACAGAAGCACCCATGTTATATTATTTTCATTATAGCCTACAATTTTTCTGTCTACGCAAAATGATTTTTGTAATGTTAATATTTTTGGTGTTAATAATTAAATAAATAATATAAAAAAATAAAAAAAGTGTCATCCGCGTAAATGAACTTTCATCTTCATACAAATTAGTGCTCATTCACGAGTTGTCGTTGTGGTGTAGTCCTGGTTCGCACAGCTACAGGTCAAATTATACATTTGCAGTAGGAGCTGACTTCTCAGCGCACGAAATATCGACACAATGAGAGCTCAGCTAAAACTGGAAATGTATAGCTTGATGTAGCCTTGTGTACGTTGTAATTGGGCCCTTACGAAAATAATATTTACCAAACATCTTTTGTATTTCAATATGCATTTTTTTAATTAATCTTTCTCTTTATACAGTGCTAATAAATAAACCGCAACCATGTCCTGCTCGCGCAATCCCGCGACCTAATAGAAAACGGTTCATGGCATCCGTACTTACCATCTTATTGAATTCAACCGCTGCGACTCAATATCCAGACGTTACTGAGAGACTCAAGAAAATGGACAAAAGAAAGAATAAACTAAACAGGAGAGACGATGAAGTTATTCGCAAAGATTCGGTGACAACTCCAAAAAGGAAACCAAGATACAAATCTAGAGTTTTAAAAAACGACGCCGATAGTGACGTGAAGCCACTGGTTGTCTTACAATCAACTAAAAATATTGCACAAACGCCTTCTAATAACTCTGAATGCATTCCTGTTAAAAATGCTGTCAGCACTTATATTGATCCTGAAAGTCTAAGATTGGCGGAAAGTTTATTACCACTCGACCAGCAGCGTCTAAGTACGATGGCGCCCGAACCAACTAACAGCAAAAAAGTCAGAGTTATTAACAACGAACCTACAACTATGATTGCTGATATGCCAAAGATAATTGATAAGGACTTTTACAATTTCTTTGTTGACGTCCTCAAAACAAGTTTCAGCGTTTATAATGTGCAAACAGAATTTAATAAAGACCTACCCAGCGCCAACTCTTCAAAAGTCGCTCTAGAGATAAACGAATCTGTTGCCGGGAAACTTAATAGTATGCAAAAAATCAAAGAGGAACAGTTTAAAAATACAAGTGACGTGTCGCGGAAACCTTCAAAGTATTTTTACAGCACTCAGCCAGATGCAAGTCAGCAATGGGACGACCGGCAGTTGTTAGAACATTTCAAGCCCAGTTTTAGCAGACAATACACAGTGGAGGCGCCAAAAAGAAGACAAAAACTCAAATCTGAATCGTTTAACTACATGAAGCCAAAACCGTTGCCGAATACAACCAGTCTACCAATGCCAAACCGGAAAAATCCACAAAAAATCGACCGAAAGAAGGATTTCATAAACTCGCTCAAAGAACAGTTACAAATAAAGGAAGACACGTACAAAGAGCCACAGAGCTTTTATCAAGCTTTAAAAGTTATTGCAAAAAATAAAAGACGCCATCAACAAGCCATAGATTTCAAGAAAAGGCCCAGTGAAGGAGATGTCCACATTTGTCAATTCAAGCGACGTGGAGTGTTATCAGCAAAACCTAGCGGGAAAAAATCTAGTTACTACCGCGAAACCCGTTTGGATCCTTCCACTTATAATACGAGATACAAGAAGCGCAACATAATTGAAGAGAGAGAAAACGAAATAGATGAATCAAAACATTCCTTGGAAGTAGTAGGTTACGACTACGAAATTAAGAAGCCCAAGGAAGTCCACAGCAACTGTATATCTCGCGTACCATCACCGACGACTTTGATGGAAGATTGTGAACTTAGTCTTTTGGTGGACTATAGCGAAAGTGGGACGAGCACCACGATGCTCGCAGAGCCCCCATCCGTGCTATTTCAATCTAAGAAAGCGCGTTTGTAAGACCGATAAAATACCAGAACGAAAAATAATAAAATTGTACCCACTCACTTTTCAGTTTTTTTTTTGTAATTAGTTCTTTATTGTAGCTATAGTCCGTGTGCTGCCGGACGTAATAGCACCATCCCTTTTTCTTCCCGTGGGTGTCGTAAGAGGCAACTAAGAGACTAGAGAATGGGCAGCAGCGTTCTCTATGTATTTTTCCACCATACTGCGATCGCCAATCCGCCTGCCAAGCGTGGTGATTATGGCAAACCCCAAAATCGAGGGAGCATTGGATGTCTTTCAGCTGAAAATGATGATGATGTAGCTATAGTAAACTTACTAAGAGCGCACTGAGATTTTGGCGCTTATTGAAGCGTGGCAACTCTGGCCAAACTGCGAGTTCGAACGGTAGGTAATTTTGATATTTCCTTCGTATTATTGAAACAAATACACATTAAAAAAAAATTTAAATGTGTATTTGTTTTATAAGTGTTTTAATAGTAACAAGACAAGTTTTTCCATAACTTAGTTTACATTTAATGTAAACTAAGTAATGGAAAAACTTGTCTTGTTACTATTAAAAAACTTATAATCTTCCGTTAAGTATTTAAGCCTTAATAAGGGTTTATTACCCGACTACAGCGAAGTTAAAAGGAGGATTATGATGTTGACTGGTATGTATGTATTTATGTTCATCTGTTTCCTCATAACTCATAATATGACAAATGAAGTATCCTGGGAAGCGTCTTGATCCGCTGGTGGGTGTACTACGTGAGCTCGACAAATGAATGTGCGAAAAAACTGTACTGCGAGCTCACATAGTACACTAGGTTAGGTTAGGTTAAAACTGTGACCTCCTATCCACGAGCCGAAAGCTAGAAACGAGTAGATTCAGTGTGTCGCACAAGCGTGCATTCGAACTGTGTTATATTACTGATACTGGACCAACAAAAAAATTTGCGCACTGGTTAATAAAATTTCCTGTATAAAAAATAAAACTCCAACAATTATTTACCCCGTAAAAAAAAAAAAAATGGTGCAATACATTCAACTGTTAGACGTGTTTACGAAGCGACCTTTCAATACTCGACAACAAATCACATTTAGGGAGAAAAATTTAATAAAACAACAAAATAGATTTCCATTATTTAATAATATAACTAGCCTATTACAGCCCGAAATTTGTATTAGCTTAAGCATTAAACTATTCAATAAATAATTTCATGTCGTCGATTTTCATAAAAACTAAAACCTTAAACTAAATAAATAAACTAAAATTTCGGCTCTCTTACCGAAACTCTTGTAATACACAATATGGAGACGAATATATCACAAAAACAGAAAGTCATTGGGTACTGCCTAAGTTTTCAGTCTGCATAAAAAAAGCTACCAAATAAGTCACATAGCAGAGGTAGCAACATCCTATTTTTAAATTATGGCAACATTTAATGCTATCTGTCAATGTCAAATAAGCTTCACTGCTTAAAGCAAATTATATGACTAAGGTTCACTTGCATATTTAGTCGGGTTTAAATTGATAAATGTAGAGTTTGTAAAAGAGTCGGGTTATTAGCAAAAAAAAAAAAAAAAGCTCTTATAACAGGATGTCATTATATTTATTTGCATCGATATAGATTATAGCCATAGTCACTATGGTTAGTCAAAGATTTCCTTTTAGTCGGACAATCACTACTTTAGTTTGTCAGAAAAAAATAAAACTAGAATAGTTTTTGGTTTCTATGTTAGGAATTTATACTAAATATTCTTATGCATTTAATTTAATGTCGTATTTGTAATCCATCACCACATTGTATAAAAAGACTTACAATTTTGTCATACCGTTAAGTTTTTGTAATATGTAATAATAATACAATATTCTATGTAAAATAAACGTCTTGTACCCGAATATCACGACTGAAAATAAAACGAGATGTCTGAAAAAATAATCTAGAATAGTGTTTTGGTCCAGCTAGAGTGATAGCAAAAAATAGTTTGCGTTACAACGTAGGTATACAGGGTTATTTGTAAAACACCGGCAACCTCTCAAGACTATGTTACTAACATCATCAACTACTTTTGTTCTGTGACTTTCAAAAATTCATCATATCATACAAAAATATAAATATTTAAATAGAACGCTCTAAATGTTATGAAGTCTATGCGAAACAAAAGAAAGCGATGGTACATTAGCGAGGGGAGCGGGGTTAGGGCGGCGGGGGCGCGCTTGCACTTGACCTATTTACGGGCGGTCGATTTTTATATGGAAATCTGATGAACTAAAACATAAATTATGATGAATTTTTAAAAGTCATAGAATAAAAGTTGTTGATTATGATGTTAGTAACATAGCCCTGAGAGGTCGCCGGTGTTTTACAAATGAGCCTGTATAATGCAATGAATGATGTTGAACTGTCAAAATTAAAGCCATTCCTACTCCACGAGGTACAGACTCCAGCATATCAAGCTACCCGAAACTGTCAAATTTTCTCAATCAATCTTGAACCTAATACTATAGCGATAAAGTTGAAAACCTATTCCAGAAAGACAGATTGTAGTAGCTTTGCGTGCTGGCGTCTGTACGCATTTCCAGTATAAACTGATCTCACATTGTATGGGATTTCTGTATAGTGAGAGGTCAACTTAAACTGGAAATGTGTAGCTTGATGTGTGGCTGTACCTACATAACGTAATGAATGTTGTAGAACTGTCAGTATTAAAGACAGTCCTACTGTGAGTGACGGATTTACCGCACTATACACCGTGACAAATTTAATCGTCTTACAACGGCAGCCCACTTCATGTATCCAATGACAACTACACATCCATAAGAAAAAAATGAACATTTGAATAACTTAAAAATAAAAATATTTTTCATTATGATAACGCATGACGTAGTTTGTCTGATATTTTGTCTCATGGAAAATGGAGATGGAATGATCTAGTACTCGTGCACTGGGTAGGTATGTATGTTCTCTACCATTTAAGTAACATTATTAACATGATGTTTCATAATTCTAATGCATTATTTATTTTTCTTAGTACGTATTTTCTTTATTGGTAACAATTTATTTCACGCCTAGAAGTATATTAGGTATGTCGGATATATTGAGTGTCAAATGTCAAGGTGTATTTGTAGCTAAAGGAAGTCTAAAGTTTTTTCCAGCACGAGGCGTGTAATATTTTTTCTATAAATATGGCTTATTACAACAAAACAGCTGGCAGGATTACAATACTATATACATACTATATTTTATACAAGAAATATAATAAAAATACACAACACACATTTATTTTTGCAATACCCCTTTTTTAATAATACTAAATTCTACAGGTTGAAATTAAATTAGCTGGCATTACATGTTGTGTATATTTATATATAATTCTATACTGTACGTGTGTATGTCACTGAACTCCTCCTAAACGGCTGGACCGATTGGAATGATTTTTTTGTTTGCGTTTGGGTGGCACCCTGGATGGTTTAGATTCACTATTGGACCCAGTAGGTGGCGCTGCTATCGAGTTCTAGGAAACAGGACAACTTCTGTACGGTCAGCTAGTAGATGTGAAACTAAAATACTTCTTTTTTCGTGATACGAATATTTAAGTGACACAAACACATGCACAGAAAAACTAAAATACAGATCCAAAGGCACCGGCTTCCGAAATTACAGTTATTGCTTTTGTGTCGTTGGAAGCCCGTTGTTTTTTTTTATAAAAAAACGTTTTTGACCGAGTGATACTGACATTAGAATGTAAGCGTTCTTAAAAATACAGGAAATGCCTATGCGAGTAGTAGTGATTCGCGGATTCTGGCGCAAGCGCCAGAGCCCGCGCTTGCGCCAGAGCCCGCGAATCTGTAGCACCCATCGTAAAAAAAAAAAAAAAAAAAAAAAAAAAAAAAAAAAAAAAAAAAAAAAGGTTTTGGTGTGCTCTGATCTCAAATCTGCGGTCCATTTTAGCGTAGGATGCGTGGTTCTGGAGTTATGCAAATCAATTAACTGTTATCTCATTGATTTCCGGTGGTCCTGCACCCTCATTAGCATTCCATTGTTCGCCTAATCCTTTTATCTATTATACTTCGAACACCTCATTACGTTGCGCCAGAACCCACGAATCTGTTGCCCTACGGTTGATTTGGCGTTCTTATCTATTACTCATTGTATGTCTGCTTTTCTATGTCATCAATAAAACACATTCATTTTTATTTCAATATTTTATTACTTTTTTCTACAAAATATGAGCGGAAGATCTCATCCACAAAAATATCATTGTGCAGTGTGTTCCCTGTAAATATGTTCGTAAAACTATGCATTGAACATCCCTGAAACTTAAATAGCAAATACATTAAGCAATATTCACCACAAACTGAAGTCCAATCATTCTGAATCCTATCAACATTCCAGTCCCATCTCTTACAATTCCTTTTCAAAAACTGGAGATGATATCGCTCAGGTGTTCGTCCATATGAATCAAAATATTGACCGATACCATTCGTATCGATATGTACAGCTACCCAGTGTGAACCTGGTTTATCATCCGCATCCAAATTGCATATTATATACGTTGGTACATGTGTATACATAGGTAGTCTATTAGCAGCATAAACATTATTTTCTAGACTGGGATGAATCTTTTTCATATGTTTTTGTAATTCTAGTGTATCCATGATATTACTGTTATTAACAGATTATTACAGTACCAATCTATTCAATGGTTGTCATAGGAATGTTCAATTATAGTGATTTGTAAATATTAAATCGCATTCTTTGTGGGAGTCACAAAGCTTAGGATTATCATTTTGCTGCAGCTAATTTAAAGTTTGTTATATGGGTCTGATTATATTAAATAAAACACTTTGAGTACATAGACATTTTTAATTAACTGATCAACACAATAATTATTAAATAAATAAATTAAATACAGACATATTATTATCAAAATACCATTTTCTAATACACACAGCATTATTCAATGCACAATTCAATTTATGGTTCACACAATTAAAATCAGTTTTATTTTTACAGAACTTTTTTTTTAATGTCGCAAAATTAGGACATCCCTTCTCACCTATGTCAATCACTTCACAGTTTGCACATAACTCTTTAATCCACGTAATCTTTTCCAAACCCTTTGTCATAATTTTTTTATTTTCTAAATATGGTAAAATAACACGTTTAAACTCTTTGTAGTCTATGTAGCCTTCACTCCAGTAAATTCCTCGATTTCTTTCTAACCATCTCACCTGCTTTTTTTCTTCTAGTGTTAGGTAATGGAATGAATATGGTGGTTTCACCAAGAACGTCTGTGTATGATCATGACTCGCAATGGCCAATTCTTTGATAATAAAATGATTTAAAGAATCTTTAAATCCTTGGAGTTCCACAAATGCCCTTTGTGGTTTATGCAGACTTTGAGGCATTTTTGAACCCAATAGAATCATGTAGTAACGATCCATCCAAGCCTAGTACAATTAATATTCAAAAACATGAAGTGTATAGTTTTGGATATTACATTAAATGTTCATATGATAACAGATTATCAAAATATGAGACGTATAGTGGGTCAAACTGTGCACAAGTGTTTATGAATCGCCTTTGTGAAGATGTGAAAACAATATTTAAAAAAAATAGTTTCCAAAAATGTCTCGTTCCATTATCAGATGAAGATAAAATTAAAATTTCAAATTCAAACATATGTCATATTTGTGAAACTGAGTTAAATGAAGATCTTTTTTACGATTTTGATTGGCACACTGGCAGTTTTAGGGGTGTTGCACATCAAGTGTGTAGTTCTAAGTACAGAACCCCTCGTCATATTCCAATATTTTTACATAACCTCAGTCATTACGATGCTCATTTCATTATCCATGCATTAAACCTCGATGATGACAAAGTTGAAGTTATTCCACAAAATAAAGAACGATACATATCATTTTCAAAACAGTTAACAATAAATAATCAACCAGTAAGTTTAAGATTCATAGATTCATTGAAATTTTTATCGTGTAGTTTAGATCAACTAGCTAAAAATCTTAATGATGATCAGTTTACAGAACTAAAAAGGAACTATCCTAATAATGAAGATTTTTCACGTTTAAGACGGAAAGGTATTTATCCTTATGAATTTATGTGTAATAGTGATTGCTTGAAACATCCATCACTTCCTGATCAACACCAATTTTATAGTTCACTCACAGATTCAAATATTTCAAATGATGATTATAATCACGCAAAAGATATTTGGCAACATTTTAAGTGTAGTAGTATGTCTGATTATTCCAATTTATATTTAAAAACTGATGTTTTACTTTTGACTGATGTATTCGAAAACTTTAGAAAGCTTTGTATTAAAACTTATGGATTAGATCCTGCTCATTACTATACTGCCCCAGGTTTAAGTTGGGATGCAATGTTAAAATTTACCAAAATAGAATTAGAATTGTTAACGGACTATGACAAAATTGCTTTTTTTAAAGCTGGTATTAGAGGGGGTGTATCTCAGTGTAGCAATCGTTTTGCTAGAGCAAATAATAAATTCATGGAAGATTATGATAGTGAAAAACCTAATTCATATCTAACATATTTTGATGCGAATAATTTATATGGTTGGGCAATGTCTCAATCTCTTCCTGTTGGTGGTTTCGAATGGATAGATTCTAATACAGATTATAATGTGTCGGATAACTCTGATTTCGGTTATGTTTTAGAAGTTGATTTGGAATATCCTGATGAACTTCATAATTTGCATTCTGACTTTCCGTTATGTCCTGAAAACATATGTGTGGGTAATACTAAAGAAACTAAATTAGTTCCTAATTTAAATAATAAAAATAAATACATCATTCACTACAGGAATTTAAAACAATGCATTGAAATGGGGATTAAATTAATTAAAGTACATAGAATTTTAAAATTTAAACAGAGTTCTTGGTTAAAGAAATACATAGACTTAAATACTAGTTTGAGAACGTTAGCTACATCAAACTTTGAAAAAGACTTTTTTAAATTAATGAACAATTCTGTCTTCGGTAAGACTATGGAAAATATTGAAAAAAGAGTAAACGTTAAACTACTAACTCACTGGGATAATCGTGGTAAAGTTTTAGGTGCTCAGGATTGGATTGCAAAACCAGAATTCCATAGTTTATCAATATTTTCAGAACATTTAGTTGCAATACAATTACACAAAACAAAATTAATTTATGATAAGCCGATTTATTTAGGATTTTGTATTTTAGATATATCTAAGACCCTTATGTATGAATTTCATTATAACTACATGATTAAAAAGTTTCATAATAAAATTAAGTTATTGTACACCGATACCGATAGTTTGATATATCAAATTTTTACAGACAATTTTTATGAGGATATAAAACCAGATCTACTTCACTATTTCGATACATCAGATTACCCGGAAAATAATATTTACGGATATCCAAAAATAAATAAAAAAAAGTTAGGTTTTTTTAAAGATGAGAATAATGGTAAAGTATTGAAGGAATTTGTAGGGTTGCGATCAAAAATGTATGCCTTAGAAATAGAAGATAAATTTATAGCAAAGGCAAAAGGGGTTAACAAAAGTGTTACCAAAAAAATGAATATGGAAAATTACAAATCGTGTTTGTTTAATAAAAATGTATTATATTGTAGTATGCTTCGATTTAAGTCAATCAAACACACTATTTTTACACAAAAAATAAATAAAACATCTTTATCATATAATGATACCAAACGATGTATTATGAACAACAACATTGATACATTGGCTTGGGGACATTATAAATTACGCTAAGTGTAATACTTTTTACTTTTATTTCTGTGTGTATATACAAATTTTGTACTGATTGTAAAATTATGATATTACTGTAATGTTATATAATAGTTTATTACATATTTAAAATTTATTGTTTGATTGTAAATAATGTAAAATAATTGTAGTTTTTATTTGTGTGCTTAAATTTGACGTTGAGGTGATTGTGAAATTCTGATAAGTACTAATTGTGTTAGAAATAGTATACAGATCATTCTGTTTTTCACAAATTACATGTTTTATATAATTTTAGCAATATATATATATATATTTAATTTTTACACCAAAATTTTCATTTTTATTTCATCCCTTTAAAACTCTAGACGTGTGAAATGTTTCACTTTATCCATCCGTTTACTGCTATTGTGGCAGGACCAAGTGGATGTGGGAAGTCAAATTTTGTAACAAATTTCATAAAATCAGTTAAAGAAATATGTAATTGTGATTTTAATCAGATCACATGGTGCTTTGATGAAATGCAGGCTTTAAATAATTTACCAAATGTTAACTATCATCAAGGAATTCCAAATCTTAATATGTTTGATGGTGAAAACCCACACCTTATTATTATTGATGATCTAATGAGAGAGTCTGATGGAAGAATTGTGGATATATTTACAAAAGGTAGTCATCACAGGAATCTTAGTGTATTTTATTTAACACAAAATTTATTTCATCAAGGTAAAGGTCAAAGAGACATTTCTTTAAACTCAAGTTATATAATTTATTTTAAAAACCCTCGAGATAAAACTCAAATAAGATATTTAGCACGACAAGTGTCACCAGATAACCCAAAATTCATTGAAGACGCCTACAGGGATGCAACTTTAGAAGCGCATGGATATTTAATGGTAGATTTAAAACAGAATACAAATGATTTTTGTCGTATCAAGACAAATGTATTCCCATTTAATGGTTACTGCACAGTCTACGTCCCCACGAAAGAGTTTAAATACACCAAGAATCAAACAATTCAAATCATTTCTAAATGATACATCGTCGACTCACAACGCATAAACATTTGCTAAACGCTTTGCAGTTTAAATACACCAAGAATCAAACAATTCAAATCATTTCTAAATGATGCATCGTCGACTCACAACGCATAAACATTTGCTAAACGCTTTGCATACGCTTAAACCAAAATATCAAAGAGCGTTACTTAAAACGTGTGATGAAGAAGAAATAAATTGTATTTGTGAATGTATTCATAACGTTTTACAAGGAAAGATACCTCTTAAAGATCAAGATAAACAAAAATTGAATAAACACAAAAATATACTCCGTAAACTGGTGCATAAGTGTAAACATAAACTAAGAAAAAATATTATTATACAAAAAGGAGGGGCTTTCTTACCAATAATATTAGGTGCAATATTGAGTGGATTAGTAAGTGGACTAGCCAGTTAACATGGAAAATGCTAAGAAAATGATACTTATTGAACCGGGATTGATTGAAAAATTAAAACAAGAAAATAAGGTTACTAGTAATTTGTCTCGATTAGATATTGAAATGCAAAATATTATGAATAGTAAGACGGAAGACCGAAAGAAGTGGATGTTATATTTACAAACACTACAAAGATACCTTCACTTTACCGAAGAGGATCGTCAACCACTCAGATTACCAATTTATTCTGATACATCTAATGAAGATTCAAATGGGTCTAAAATTGGTTTTAAAAATAAAGATAGAGATCTAAAAAGTTCAGTTGATGCTGAATCTTTGTTGGAGGAGAAAGGATCTATTAAAAGTATAGAAAGTGAGGCAAATCCACTGTATTCATCAACACAAATACTCAGTTTAATACCAAAAACTTATAATAAAAAAGGTGAGTCATTATTAAACTTAATTGGAACAAGTAAAAGTAAAATACGTTGGGATAATGAAGGCACAGTCATAATTGATAATGAAAAAATTCCAGGAAGTAATATTGTTGATTTAATAAATGATTCACTTAGACCCTTAAAAAAAAGTGATCCGATAGGGTGGGATAGATTTGCTAAAGCATTAAAAGATATTAAAGTACCACTTACTTATATTGGAAATCCAAAGAGATGTGAGTTTATTAACCAACTTCAAGTAAAAGATCTGAACAAAACCTCTGAGATTGAAGTTCAAGAGTTTTCTACACCGAGCAGTGGAGATAAAAGATCTATAACTAAAATACATAAAAAGATCGATTGGGAAAAATGGACCCCGTACTAGAAGAAATTAACAGGATTTATTATGATCCATCTAACCCCGCTGGTTTTGGTAGTATTGATAAATTATCAAAAGCTATGAAGGGTATAATGGATAAAAAGCAAGCAAAGGAATGGTTACAATCACAAGAAACATATACATTACATAAACCCATTCGGAAAAAATTCCCGCGTAATAAGTACATTCTATCAAATATTAATGAGCTGTGGCAAGCTGATTTAAGTGATATGCGAACTTATTCTCAATATAATGATGGTTTCAACTACATACTTTGTGTTATTGATGTATTTAGTAAATATGCTTTTGCAAGACCAATGAAAAAGAAAAACTCAGAAATACTAAAGAATGTTTTGAAAGTATATTTACTGAAAGTAATACAACACCTACTCACATACAATCTGATAAAGGTACAGAATTTGTTTCAAAAGATGTACAAAAATACTTTAAATCCAAAAAGATAAATTACTATACCACTAACAATCCTGATATTAAGGCTAGTATTGTTGAACGATTTCAAAGAACTCTAAAAATGAAAATGTGGCGTTATTTCACTCATAATAATACTTATAGATATATAGATGTTTTACAAGATTTAATATACTCTTATAATCACAGCATTCACTCGAGTATTAAGATGTGCCCATGTGATGTAAGTTCCAACAATATTATGACAGTTTGGACTAATCTTTATGATAGAGGGTCAAACAAACTTTCTCTAGAAAATCCAAAACCAAATTTCAACGTGGGTGATTATGTTCGAATAACTAAATATAAACATGTTTTCCAAAAAGGATATGAATCAAATTGGAGTGATGAAATATTTATTATATCTTCAATAATTGATAGATCTCCATGGGTTGTTTATACAATAACAGATTTACAAAATGAACCAATAGTTGGTACTTTTTATGAAAGAGAATTACAGAAGGTCACTTACAACCCCACCTCACAATATAAAATAGATAAAATAATTGGCACTCGTTATTCGGGTAACAGAAAAGAAGTATTAGTGAAGTGGAAAGGTTATCCAGATAAATTTGACAGTTGGATTTTAGCTTCTAGTTTAAAAGAAATATGAATAAAGAAAGTTTTTATTTAACTTTGCTCAGCAATAGTTCAATGGAATACTTTCCTGATAACAAGACCACAAATTTTTCAACAAAATTACCAAAAGCTATGAAATTAGAAGGTGAATGGGCGGTTGGAGTTGTCGAGTTTCAATATCCATGCACCATGTTTACTGTTCAAGATCATGAAAATGTTGTATACATCACAAAAACCATGTTAATGCCTAATGAAGATAAACCATCAACAGTGTACTACAAAAAACATATTCCCGCTACCAACTACGATAACGTTGAACATATTTTAAGAGCGTTAAATGGTATCAGAGAGAGCTTGAAATTTCGTTATGATGAAATAACAAAATTTGTGTCTATTTCTGTTTTGGATAAAAATATAACATCCGTAACATTATCACCCAAATTAAGTTTACAACTAGGTTATGAACCAAATACAAATCTCCTAGACAGAAATTTTGGGAAGTGTCCTGCTAATTTACACTTAGGGTTACCATCTCAACTATTTCTATATTGCGACATTATCGATCCTCAGATTGTGGGTGATGTTATGACTCCACTATTAAGAGTCATTTCATTAGATCCTTCAAAATACATTTATGGTGCGAATAAAATGTACATTTTCTCTCCACCTCACTACTTACCTGTTATGCGAAGAGAGTTCGATACGCTGGAAATAGATATAAGATCGAGCACAGGACAAAAAATACCATTCCAGTTTGGAACCGTGTGTGTTAAACTACATTTCCGCAAATTATAATAATGTATTCTCCTCATGATCATCATAAATGTCCATATGAAAATTATTATTCACATCAAGCTGGATCAGGAGTTGGAGTAATTTATAAGGGTTCACCATACCAACGCGGTCATGGTATTGGGAGCTTCTTAGGAGGGTTATTTAGATCAGTTTTACCTTTACTTTCAAGTGGTGCTCGAGTGGTTGGTAAGGAGGCATTAAACGCTGGAGTAGGACTTTTATCGGATATGGTTCAAGCCCGTCCTATGGAAGCCTCAATAAAAGATCGTCTAAAGCAAGTTAGTACAAACTTAAAACGAAAGGCTGATGACAAAATTGATCGATTTAACATGACAGGATCTGGGTATATAAGTAAAAGAAAACGATTGGCCTCGTTCATTCCACCACTAACAGCTAAAGTGAAAGCTACGAAAAAACTTGGTCTAAAACCAAAAAACATCAAAGATATATTTTCAAATTAAGTATGTCTTTCCTTCATAATCATTCTTGTGAGTGCGTTAAGTCAGAATTAGATTTGTTTGCATTACCGTCTACACAAACAAGCATTGAAAATGGATTGTGGATTCACTATAAACCAATTTCATCTCTTGCTGATGATGGACCTATCGAGTTTCAAGTTCCTGGAACAGGCGATGACTACATAGATTTGTCTCATACATTACTCCACATAAAGGCAAAAGTATTAAATCAAGATTCAACAAACTTGATATCAGCTACAGCAGTAGCACCTGTAAATAATTGGTTGCATTCACTTTTTAGTCAACTCGATGTTTATTTAAACCAAAAACTTGTATCACCACCTAATAATACCTATGCCTATCGAGCATACATGGAAACCCTTTTAAACTATGCTCCTGCTGCTAAACAATCTCATCTTACTTGTAGTCTTTGGTATGATGATACAGCAGGAAAAATGGATTCCACAGATGGTAAAAACATAGGATTTGTTAAAAGACAGGAATTAGTTAATGAAAGCAGGGAAATAGAAATGATTGGTCATCTTCATGGTGACATTTTCAATCAAGATAAATTTTTAATTAATGGCGTTGAAATGAGTGTAAAATTAGTTCGGTCAAGAGAGAGTTTTAATTTAATTGCTGGGTCAAATGATGTAAAGTTTAAAGTTTGCATTACGGACGCAACTCTTATTGTTCGAAGAGCACGAATTAATCCAAGTGTATTACTCGCACATCAGAAAGTTTTAGCTTCTACCACTGCTAAATATCCTATTACTCGTGCTGAAGTTAAAGTTTTAACAATTGCATCGGGTGTTCAAGGAAAAACTCTTGATAATATATTCTTAGGACAGGTACCCAAAAGATGTATTATTGGTTTTGTGAATAATTCTGCATTTAATGGTTCACTTACTAAAAATCCATTTAACTTTGAAAACTATGGTATTAACTCTTTCAGCTTATATATTGATGGTCAACAAATACCTTCCAAAGCTTTGCAACCATCTTTTAATAATAATATATTTACATCAGCATATCATACTCTATTCTCGGGGACTGGTATTCACTTTCTTAATGAAGGAAATGCAATCTCTCGTGAACAGTATGCCAAAGGTTACTGTCTTTTAGCATTTGATTTAACTCCTGATTTATCAGCTAACTCATCAGCCCATTGGAATCTCATAAAGCATGGTAGTGTAAGATTAGAAGTACGATTTGAATCCTCACTAATACAAACAATTAACTGTATTGTTTATGCTGAGTTTGATAATATTATTGAAATAGATAAAAATAGAAATGTTACTGTAGACTATAGTAGTTAGGATTATAATGTGTGTTGTGTTTTAGATATATGTGTTATGTTTAATGCATTTTGTGTGTGTGTAACTAAAGATAACATTATAAAATTAAATAAAACAAATTGTATGCAATATACTATCAAGGATTTAAAGATTCTTTAAATCATTTTATTATCAAAGAATTGGCCATTGCGAGTCATGATCATACACAGACGTTCTTGGTGAAACCACCATATTCATTCCATTACCTAACACTAGAAGAAAAAAAGCAGGTGAGATGGTTAGAAAGAAATCGAGGAATTTACTGGAGTGAAGGCTACATAGACTACAAAGAGTTTAAACGTGTTATTTTACCATATTTAGAAAATAAAAAAATTATGACAAAGGGTTTGGAAAAGATTACGTGGATTAAAGAGTTATGTGCAAACTGTGAAGTGATTGACATAGGTGAGAAGGGATGTCCTAATTTTGCGACATTAAAAAAAAAGTTCTGTAAAAATAAAACTGATTTTAATTGTGTGAACCATAAATTGAATTGTGCATTGAATAATGCTGTGTGTATTAGAAAATGGTATTTTGATAATAATATGTCTGTATTTAATTTATTTATTTAATAATTATTGTGTTGATCAGTTAATTAAAAATGTCTATGTACTCAAAGTGTTTTATTTAATATAATCAGACCCATATAACAAACTTTAAATTAGCTGCAGCAAAATGATAATCCTAAGCTTTGTGACTCCCACAAAGAATGCGATTTAATATTTACAAATCACTATAATTGAACATTCCTATGACAACCATTGAATAGATTGGTACTGTAATAATCTGCTAATAACAGTAATATCATGGATACACTAGAATTACAAAAACATATGAAAAAGATTCATCCCAGTCTAGAAAATAATGTTTATGCTGCTAATAGACTACCTATGTATACACATGTACCAACGTATATAATATGCAATTTGGATGCGGATGATAAACCAGGTTCACACTGGGTAGCTGTACATATCGATACGAATGGTATCGGTCAATATTTTGATTCATATGGACGAACACCTGAGCGATATCATCTCCAGTTTTTGAAAAGGAATTGTAAGAGATGGGACTGGAATGTTGATAGGATTCAGAATGATTGGACTTCAGTTTGTGGTGAATATTGCTTAATGTATTTGCTATTTAAGTTTCAGGGATGTTCAATGCATAGTTTTACGAACATATTTACAGGGAACACACTGCACAATGATATTTTTGTGGATGAGATCTTCCGCTCATATTTTGTAGAAAAAAGTAATAAAATATTGAAATAAAAATGAATGTGTTTTATTGATGACATAGAAAAGCAGACATACAATGAGTAATAGATAAGAACGCCAAATCAACCGTAGGGCAACAGATTCGTGGGTTCTGGCGCAACGTAATGAGGTGTTCGAAGTATAATAGATAAAAGGATTAGGCGAACAATGGAATGCTAATGAGGGTGCAGGACCACCGGAAATCAATGAGATAACAGTTAATTGATTTGCATAACTCCAGAACCACGCATCCTACGCTAAAATGGACCACAGATTTGAGATCAGAGCACACCAAAACCTTTTTTTTTTTTTTTTTTTTTTTTTTTTTTTTTTTTTTTTTTTTTTTTACGATGGGTGCTACAGATTCGCGGGCTCTGGCGCAAGCGCGGGCTCTGGCGCTTGCGCCAGAATCCGCGAATCACTACTACTTATGCGTATTTTCACATTACTAGAGAATGGGCAGCAACGTTCTCTATGCATTTTACCACCATACTGCGATCGCCAACCCGCCTGCCAAGCGTGGCGATTATGGCAAACCTCCCTAAATTGAGGGAGGCCTATGTCCAGCAGTGGACGTTTTTAGGCTGAAAGTTTGATTATGATTTTCATAATTATGATATACAATTTTAAGTTCCTAAGTAATTTTATGTAAGTACAAGAAAATACTAGGATATCTTAATATATATAAATTACGCGTCACGTTGTTTGTTCGGGATGAACTCCTAAACTACTTAACCGATTTTAATAAAATTTGCACACCGTGTGCAGTTTAACCCAACTTAAAAGATCGGATAGTTTTTATCTCAATCTCTCCATATTTGCAAATTAAATATTTTTTATAGGACGTGGGTAGGTGTGTGTTCATTGGTTAGTTCTATAAATTCCTAATAGTGGGTGGGTTTCAATTTCTAGATAATCTTTTTTACATGCTTAAATCTTTTAAACTACGCAAAGGATTTAACACGGTTTTCACCAATAGACAGGGTGAATCAAGAGGGAGGTTTGTAAGTACAATACGCGGTCGAAGCCGCTGGAAAAAGCTAGTAGTATATGTTTTGAAACTAAACAAGTTGTGTTTAGACTGGACATGCGCAGTATCAGTACCATTAATTAAAATTATATTAAATATTTACTGTAAATTTAAACTATTGACCTTGCATGTCTCTTTGACATTTTAATGCGAAATTAAATGCAGATAAGCCCTTTTCCAGAGAATTTATCTATCTAAATAAATAGAAATGAAATGCTGATCATTGGTAAAGGGGCCGTTCAAGTATTACGTAAGCACATTTATTACAACTTTTTACTCCCCCATCCCCCTTGTCATCAAAAGTAAGCAAAGCTCTTACCCCCCCCCACCCCATGCTTACGTAAACATTGTTATATGCATTTTTCTTTTAATGTACTCTGTTTTTTTTTATTTATTCATGACCAGCAGTTATAATTCTAGAAAAAAAAAATAGATTTAGGATAGGGACTTTAACGCTAATATTCATATAAAATACGTCAAATCGTCAATAGAAACGAAACAATAGGTTGACGGAAGAAATTTAGTCAAGTGAATAGAGCGCGGTAATAAAAAAATATACCCGTAGTACCCGTAGAAGTATGGAAGTGTTTAAAAGAAGATGGATGTACATACGTGGCTGACATAATTCTTCAATAAGTTGTTGCATGAAGGAGGGATCCCACAAGAATGGTGCAATAGTTCGCTAGTGCCCATCTTTAAGAATAAAGGTGATGTACAGGACTGCAACAACAATCGACGGATAAAGCTAATGTCACATACGTCACATAGTATGAAGGTATGGGAAAAAGTAATAGAGAAAAGACTGCGAGAGGAGAGTAAGATTACCCCGAATCAGTTTGAGTTTATGCCAGGGCGAGGAACAATGAAAGGCACTTTTGCACTCCGGCAATTGTGCGAGAAGTACAGACGTGCACGCAAAGACATGATGTTCTTTGATCTGGAGAAAGCGTATGATAGGGTACCTCGGGATCTGATGTGGTGGGGTCTGAAAGAGTAAGGGTTGCCTGGGAACTATGTAGAGTTAATTCGTGCTATGAACAGTCAACTCGTACCTACGTCCGGTCGGCTGCTGGCAATACCGACGAGTTCAATGTGGCTGTACCAGGGATCGGCTCTAAGTCCTTACCTCTTCCTGTTGATTATGGACGCTCTGACATCGGACATACAGGAAGAGGCACCCTGGTGCATACTGTTTGCCGATGACATTGTTCTTGTCGGTGAAGATGTGTCCGAGATCCAGAGCAGATTGGAGAAGTGTCAACAGAAGCTGGAGAATGTTGGCTTGAAAATCAACAGAACCAAAACCGAATATATGTTCTACGATTTCGGCGATCTCTCCAGCTCTGGAACCATAGCGCTTGATGGTGTGCTTCTCTTGGTCTGCTCCGACTTTTGGTATCTCGGTTCACTCGTGCAAAGCGATGGCGAAGTAGATCGGACGGTTAAGCACAGAATAAACACTGGATGGATGAAATGGCGGCAGGTCACAGGAACAATCTTCGACTCCCACATCCCCCTTAAACTTAAGGGGATGATATATAAAACCATGGTCAGACCTGCTGTCTTGTAAAGGTCAGAATGTTGGGCCTTAAAAGGGATGAATGAAAGGCAATTGCATGCAGCTGAGATGAGAATGTTAAGAGGGATGCGTGGTGTTACACGAATGGATAGAATAAGAAATGAGGACATAAGAAGTCTGAAAGTGACACAAATAATTGAAAAGTTGTGTGGGAATCGATTGTTATGGTATGGACACGTGATACGGAGGAATGAGAAAAATGTCGTGAGGAAAATATTGAGTATGAATGTCAATGGCTTTAAGATAGAGGGAGACCAAAGAAACGCTGGATGAACTGTGTGAATTATGATATGGATAGAAAGGGAGTGCCTACTGAGATGACGACTAGAAGTGTGGAGGAAGAAGACATGTTGCGCCGACCGCAAATAAATTGGAATAAGAGCGGGAGAATGATGAATAGAGCGCGGTAGGTAATTTCCCTACTGGGTTCTAAGCCTAAACGTCTACATTATTTGTGGGAATCCCCGAAAATGCGTTTCATTTTCCCACAAAGACAATGTGTCGGTTGCCATAAGTGTAAAAAAGTGAATAACTACTGCTTACGTAATCACCATCTAGACTCCCCCACCCCCATGTCATCAAAAATAAGCAAATCAACGACCCCCCCGCCCCCCTATAGTGCTTACGTAATACTTGAACGGCCCCAAACACAGTGAAAACAGATAGACCGATTTTGATTTAGATGTTTTGTTTTTAAGTGAAAGCCTAGCGCTTTCACTTAAAAACAAACAAAACTAAAGAAAACTAGACGACCTAGCAAAACGGTGACACTAAAATCTTGTATCTAAATTATTATGTCTAACAGCTTTTATAATAAAATTACGAAGTCTGAAAAATGGGCTTTATTTAAAACACCGTTACAGAGACAATAACACACATTATATAAATTCACGCCTTTTATGATCATTTTTGTCATCACCGGGTGATGACAAAAATGATCATATTTGGTGGGGTGACACCCCACCTTGTATTGCTAGCGCAAGTGAGCGAACTAGCTCCTCCCCGCGTTATTACTACTCAATTTTAAAGGAAAATCAATTTTGAAGGAAAAGCTGCTTTTCCTAATTAGAAAAAAATAATTAGTTTATGTTACAAAGATTTTTAAGTGTATTTAGTTCATTAGTGTTATCTTTAATTTTGTTTTAAGACTAAACAATCAAAGATGTCCGGCTAAACTAGCAGGTCTGTCCGGCTTTTCGGTTTTATGACCTGGCAACCCTATTTGTAAGTACCTTTGGTACGTCGCCCTTCATTCATCCTCTCAACATGGCCAAATATACATATCAAATGGAAGTTGGATAAGTGCCCTAAACTTGACTCATATTCATCAGTAGTTATGCTACTACTTACTAATAATAATATTGATGGTTAAATTTGGCACACTGCCTAATACTTCCGGCGACTATTATTATATTGGCTGATCTTTCAGAGAGCTAAATCTTCCTCATAATATTTCCTAAGCCAATTTCGAATCAACTGCAATACATTATCAGCTTTTATTGTTCCCACTGCTGGAAAACCTTTAGGTGATATGGGGTGGGCCGTAATCTACCACGCCAGCCCAGTGCGGGTTGGTAAATGTCATATGTCTTCGAATTTTTGAGTTTAGGACGTGCAGGTCATCACGAATGTTTTCCTTCACCGTTTTGAGAGCAGTGGTGATGAAATGATTTACACAAAGTAAAGCGCTTGCTTGGGTTTGAACCCACGATCTACGACTCGTCAGTCGGAGCCTATACCTCTCGGCCATCACGGCTTCAAATGCAATAATCTATACTAATATTATAAAGCTGAAGAGTTTGTTTGTTTGAACGCAGTAATCTCAGGAATCACTGGTCCGAATTGAAAAATTCTTTTTGTGTTGGGTAGCCTATTTATCGAGGAAAACTATAGGCTATATAACATCACGCTACAACCAAGAGGAGCGGAGCAGTAATGAAAAATGTTGCAAAAACGGGGAAAATCGCACGGATAGGCGATTCGACGCGACGGGAAGGGTCGGGGGAACAAGAAATTTAACGCGGACGACGTCGCGTGCCGAAGCTAGTTTGACAATATTGGTTATGTTCAGTAATTTTTTGAAGTACAGACGCAGCACATCGAGCTAGTACAATCTGTCAAATTTCTTTAATAGATTTTCAACTTTATCACTAGAGCATTAGGTTGAAGGTTTGTTGGGAGAATTTGACAGTTTCGGATACCTTGCTATGCTGGCGTCTGTACTTAGCTAGAAGACACTCTTAGGAAACAATCGCTTGCTTGTTTGATTTCTAATAAACACACTTTACAATCACAATACAATAAATTTAGTTTTCTTGATTCTAATATCTATGTTACGGCTAAAGGTGGGTGTGAACATAAACTTAAGATTAGCCGGCTAAACTTAGGTTTATCTTCGAGAAGCAGCTAAAGTTCGATATCACGTTAGTTTGCGTTGTGATATTCCATCTTTATCCGGCTAATGTGCACATTAACCGAAACGAAACGGCTAAAAATGTATTCGATGGACGCGCCGGGCCGGCGGCGTATTTACAAAGGCTATACTATTTTAGTCACGAGCCAGACTCTAATGAATGAGCTTTTGTGTATGCAAATTACTCAACAATACCTAGTCTATCTCAGTAAAAAAATTGACTCAAATAGACTAGCTTTTTGTTTTAATATTTTCAAAGAAAATGCACTGACAAAATCTAGTTCTATATAATACATATCACTCGAATAGCTAAGGTTTTGGCGAGATATTTTTAAATTTATACTCGCAACAAGTGTGTAGTGTTCTTTACCTAATAAAAGTACTTCTCGTTTGTTAATTCGTTTTATTTTTGTTTATCAAATACATAATAGAAATAACAGTTGCCATGTAACTATCAACCGTTAATTGAAGCTTATCTATTTGATTAATATGTATTCAAAATTAATATGTATGTAACTGATTGCCACCTGCGCTCGCGGGGCTCCTATTTCTGGGTGGTTTAAAAAAAAATAACCACGAAGGCTAAGGCGGGAGCTCCGCTCCGCTTCGCTCCCGCCTTAGCCTTCTAACCTAACCTATCCGAGTCGGGGTACTCTGAGTCGGGGTATTAACCATGCATTTCCTTCTACATTTTTAGCCAAGGGCCTCCAGTTACACTTAAGTATAGCCGGCTAAAAATAGAAGAAACTAACATTAACACCTCGTCGAAGATAAACCTAAGTTTAGCCGGCTAATCTTAAGTTTGTGTTCACACCCACCTTTAGCCGTAACATCTATACTAATATTATAAAGCTGAAGAGTTTGTTTGTTTGGTTGAACGCGTTAATCTCAGGAACTACTGGTCCGAATTGAAAAATTCTTTGTGTTGGGTAGCCTATTTATTGAGGAAAGCTATAGGCTATATAACATCACGCTACGATCAAAAGGAGCGGAGCAGCAACGAAAAATGGACGAAAACTGGCAGGCTGCGATGCGACGGGAAGGGTCAGGGGAGCAAAAATTTGACGCGGATGAAGTCGCGGACAGAAGCTAGTTAAATCATAAAATTTAAAACTGGTTTCTTTTTAAAACGCTTTTATTAGCTTTGTATGTATGTTTGTAAAGGAATCTTTGAACGTAATTTTCACCTTCAAAACGTCGGATTAATTTGAAACTGCACACTTTTTTGTTTTTACAAATAATACATCATTTAGAATATTGTCTTTTTCATAAGCTTTGCCCTTAATATTATTAGTAATTTATAAAATAAATCTATAAAAAATCGTAGTTGTACAGGAACTATAATATTTGAGACCGAATTATTAAAACTACCCCAATTTACTTAACAATAAATGTTTCCCACCTTCAGAATTATAGAGCCTGAATTATAAATTTTAAGATTTCCACTTTGACTCATAAAATGTTAAAAAGTATTAAAAAAGAGCTCTATGTCACAGTAATAGGCCTCTGTTTTAATAAGAGTTTTATCATTTTATGAGTAAAAGTTGAAATATTAAAATGTCTAATTCGGTCTCTGTCATTCTAAAGGTGCGGTATTCAAACGCCCCATAATAGTAAACTACTTATAATATTTGTGACCGAATTATTTAAACTACCCCGTTATGATAACACAGGCCAACATGGTTTTTGTTGTTGGAAAGTGGAGGGTCATTTCCAAAGTAATTTTTTGCGTAGAATCCGAATCCGGAGTCAGAATTGGCCCATCACGTCAGGATTTTGAGATATTTGAGGATATGTACCCAAAAAATAGCGTTTTTGGCTACTTTTGAGGTTATGTACAGAAAAAACAGATTTTTTTGGGGTTTTTTCTTTAGTCGTATCATATAGTACTACTCTTTCACTTCAATAAGAGAGTTACAGGGTTCAATTACGATTTTTCTTCACCAAGTTACGCCAATTTCAAATTACGAGATATGTCTCATTAATGTCATGAGCATTTGCAATAAAAACTTTGAGACAGACGTTTTCTACTGGTTATTTTCTCTTGAAAATTTTAATATCCCGACTTCAAATTCGTAACTGGTAACCTCGAAAACCCCCGAATACACATTTTCCTCCAGATTCGGATTCTACGCAAAGAATTACTTCGGAAATGACCCTCCACTTTTCAACAACTGACATGACCCCATTATTTGCAGGCCTGTGTAATTAATGTTTATTCAAACGCCCCAATATAGTACACTACTTTCTACTATGTCACTAATAGAAAATTAGGATCATTTTAACCAGTTACTGGGTTGTGAAGCTCAGATAGGCTGTCACTCAATGTAAATTACGGTATTCAAATACATCCGGTTAGACTGAAAGTTGACCCCGCCATGATTAGGAAAAGGGTAGGCAGCATGATTGATTGGGCCCCAGATCTGCAGGATTTGAGAACCGTTTGCCGCAGAAGGCTTAAATTCTAGATTTCAAGACCTCTTGAGACACTTCAAACTTATTTCTTTTCTATTTTTGGGAGTCTTTTTGAGTGGAGACCGCGTATCAGCAAGCGTATTGCGGGACACTTCTATTTACATGGACCGACAATCTATACTTCTATACTAATATTATAAAGCTGAAGAGTTTGTTTGTTTGGTTGAACGCGGTAATCTCAGGAACTACTGCTCCGAATTGAAAATTTCTTTTTGTGCTGGGTAGCCTATTCATTGGAGAAGGCTATAGGCTATATAATATCACGCTACAACCAAGGGGAGCGGAGCAGTAATGAAAAATGTTGCAAAAACGGGGAAAATCACACGGGTAGGCGATTCGTCGCGACGGGAAGAGTCGGGGGGACAAGAAATTTAACGCGGATGAAGTCGCGGGCAGAAGCTAGTAATAATATAAAGCTGAAGAGTTTGTTTGTTTGGTTGAACGCGGTAATCTCAGGAACTACTGCTCCGAATTGAAAATGTCTTTTTGTGCAGGGTAGCCTATTCATTGGAGAAGGCTATAGGCTATATAATATCACGCTACAACCAAGAGGAGCGGAGCAGCTACGAAAAATTTGCGAAAACTGGCAGGCAATTCGATGCGACGGGGTCAAGGGAGCAAAAATTTGACGCGGGTAAAAGGTATTATTTTACCTAATGGAACTAGCTTGGGTTTAAAAGTATTAAGTGGTTCACGAAGCAGTGTGAAAATTACCGGGCCATGGCAGAACAATGTTTGGGAAACACTGTTCTAGGCTTCAAGATCTCTTGAGACAGACTTCAGACATCTTTCTTTTCTATTGTTGGAAGTCTCTTTGAGTGGAGACTGCGTATCAACAAGCGTATTGCGGGACACCTCTATTTAGATGGACCGACAATCGAAAATAGGTGACTGGGAGAGACTGGATGCGGAAGGCGGAAGACAGGGTGTTGTGACGCAACCTGGGAGAGGCCTATTTCCAGAAGTTGACTGCGATAAGCCGACTTGATCATCATCAAACAGCTAAAACCCATCCAGTGCTTGACATAAGCTTCATCCAGGAATTGCCACAACGGCTGGATTTTGCTCATATATTCAGTTTCTTTTGGGAATGACATCGTGCACGTCAACTTTTGAGGTTGTGTGCTGCTTAACCGGACTTGCCTTTGGCTACGTAAATAAATAAAGGCTTCCAGCCAGGGCTTAAAATCTTAAAACTAAAGCGATTACACGCTAAGGGTACTCAGGCATCGATAGCGGACTCCCGGCCACCGTAGGCGCGGACCAGGCCCATGTCGACGGCGCGTAGTGTTCCACGCGCGCCTCAAAGAGATGTCAGCAGTACTGAAGAGGTCTGCTAGGACCGATGCCTGCCAGGTTCGCGAGATTTGTTCGAAAGAGACACCGTGGCCCTGACACATGGGCAACTGAACGGCACTCTGTGGGGTACAGACCTCGACTTAGGGCGTCTCTGTCTCTGTCAGAGGGCAGCAAGGGGTGGGTTGGATCGGAAAGACTGCGACTAACACAAGTTACGATGAGCTTCAAATTTTATGGCGGTTTTGAAGTGGGCTACTTGCTGTGCAGTACCTCGCCCCAAACCCCCGCGGTCATTTGAATTTGATACTGAGTAACAACGCCTCATTTTCAGAGCCGGCATAAAGTTTGCATAGGGTTGTACGTTTATCGGCTCCTCCCAATTTCTCCCTTGTTTTTTGATCGCATGAAATACATGTTATATTTTGATCTACAACAGTTTTGAACCTAACCAGCAAGCTCTTCATTGGTCCTGAAGGTGAAAACTTGAAATAATATAAGAATTTATCCCCTGGGGTTAGGCAGAATCTACAAAACTATAGGTGAAATCTACTAATTGGAAGTTTGTTGCGCCACTTCTTTCCAGCTAAAGCACTAGGATGTAGTGAAGGGCGAGCGTTTTTGGGGGCCTGTCTATTGTAATTTTGACGTTCGAAAATCAACGAATCGGCACATCATCAGAATCAGCACGATTCTTAGCTTAATTTGAATACATTATTTGATTTAATAAACGTCATTTTTTAGCAAAAAATTATTACTTATACGTGACGTTTACGCTACACTAACGTTGTTTGCGCAATTGAACTTGCTTGAGAATATCTTCCGCAAGTTTTGTTACTAGTCTAAACTCCTCTTAACTTGATACGCTTGTTGCAAGTTGTATTTTGCGCAAGTAATATTGTTTTCGTTTACACGGATGTGGCTACGGCTGGTTGCATGAAGCACAGAACAGGTGGAAGTCGCGGAGCTTGGGCGAGGCCTATGTTCAGCAGTGGCCTATGCGCCACAGATAGGTGCGAAACAAACGCGGCACCGCCACAAAAATAGCGGGCTCATCGCGAGGTGTATCTAGCTTCCTAGATGATAGGCGAAATCACGAACGAAAGAGGTAGAATTAATCAAATCTGTCCGTTAGAACAGGTAGTTTTGCTCGGCGTACAACGGTCAAGATGTGGCGAAACTACTGCGGTTTCGCTGCTATGGTTTCACGACGGATATTTGATACGAGCCAGCGCACAACTTCTGTCACGGACCGCCTTCAGAGCACACAGTATCCAATTACTTACAGACAGCTCAAGTTCTTCTAACTTAACAGACAGCTGTGCTGCTGGGGAGTTTCTTGCGCCACTTCTTCTTCCCAGCTAAAACACTAGGAAGTGTCGAAGGGCGGGCGTTTTGGGGGGACTGTCTTATGTAACTTTGACGTTCAAAAAGTGCTGACTCTCAGCCTAGTTTGAATAAATTATTTTTGATTTTGATTTGATTTCATACATCAATTATGACGTAGCGCGAGTACCTAAACGATGACGCACATAGTTTGTGAAGGAAGGGGTTGGCAGTGCTGCCTGCAGTAGCGACCACAGAGGCATCTCCGTGATCTATGGTCCTCACCATAGCAAACCGTTTGTACGTATACCGTTTTGCCATCTTAGAGTTACATAAGCATGTAACTCTTACTTGCGTTAATTGCCATTTGCGCAAGTAAGGTCAACTATAACACATACAAGGTACATAAAAATATATCAATATTTTTTCGGCACTAGAATCATCATCTGCCTAGCCTTTTTTTAACCACGTTGGGGTCGGCTTCCAGTCTAACCGGATGCAGCTGAATACCAGTATTTTACATGGAGCGACTGACCTATCTGACCTCCACAACCCAGTTACTGGGTAATACGATACCCCTTTGATAAGACTGGTTGTCAAACTTTCGGTCTTCTGACGACCCGCAACGACTGTCAAACATCCACGAATACATTTTTTCGGCAATAGAATGGCAGTGCCCAGTAGTGGGACCGGCAGTATAGTAAGAAAGACTAATGAGTAATTTATATTAGAAATGTTCGAACAAATAATGCAATTCCAAAGGGATGGTAAAATAAAATCAATAAAAATCAGTAAAATCGGTGGAAGTATGGAGAAGCTACACACTTTAATAGTTTTTGGAAGGGTTTATTCTCGCTAGTATATATTTAGGTGCATAAAGGAAAAAAAATTAACCGGTGGACAAACTGTAACCTTTTAAAAAATAAATAGCTCTTCAATATATTTTGACCGCGTAGGTTATTGCACTTTTCTATGACCCCGCAGATTTTTTTTTTTGGATAAAATATTTAAACTTTCTATGCTAGGGGTTCTAGAATCATATGCTAAATTCAAGTATAACCATTTTAGCTAATTGACGTTTGCGACTGGTTAAAATTTTATCAATGTGGTTGTGACTTCACCTAAGTAATAGTGCCATTTTAGCAGTTATTTAAAAACTTTTATTTCTTGTCAGTTTTCTAAGCTTTTAACATTTTTTTTTGTGTTTTCTATAGGCAAACAATTTTTTTTGTGTGTTTTTATTTAGTTAAAAAAAGTCATTAAAAAATTTCATCTACCCCTTAACAGACTCCCAAAGTAAGTATCTACAGATATCTAAACAGATTTTACTCTTTAATGAATAAAAATAAGATAGTTTTCATATTAAAATATAATGATATAGTTTGCATGCATCATAAAACGATTCTAAAAAAAAAACTTTTCATAAAACTGTTTTAAATAGATAATCCACTTGGAAGATAGATTTTTCAACAACATATTAAATATTTTTAAATGGCTGCCACCATATATCCTTTTAGTATTGCTTAAAAGTACATTCTCTGCCTGCTATACTACCCAAAATACAGGTTAAGATGTCAAAAACGGTTCCTAGAAACATACATTATTTAAAAAATGATTCTGTGACATCATTCATCGGTTAATTTTCTGTTTTTTAAGCCATAGATATGTTACCAGCCAAACCAATTCTCCCTCTTCATCAACATAATGATTCTGCATGTTTATGTGTAACAGTTTACAACGGTTAAATTTTCACATTGGAATGATACCATGACACTGCATGGCTACTTTTTTTTACTGTAGTAGACTGTATATGCTGTTTTTTGTATTTTCTCCATAGGCCTTTCGTGTTTAAGGAGAACTGGTTCGGCCTAGGCAAAATAAGTTCATCCTAAAATTGAGTTTAGCCAGTGACATATATACATTACTAGATATTAAACTTACGCAAATCTGCTTGATCAGCAATATCTCTAAGCAATCAAAACTTGGTCTTGCGCAATAAACTAGTTGTTCTTGTACAAGGCACTTTCACAAATCTTGCAAGTATTATTGCGCAAGTTTGTTTGCCGCAAGTATGCTGAATATGTAGTAATAGTATTAAATAAATAACACTTTAACTGCAGAGGTAGCAAAACTGTGCAAGTTAGTTGGCAAAATACTTAGATACTGTTTTTAATCATATCAATTACTACAAAATGTAAAAACGATTTTTATCTAAAGTAGTATAATTTCGTATATAGTTTTAATTCCTTTATTAATATAATGTTATAAATTTTAAGCATAATGCCCTTAGTTATTCATTACTATGTCTAATCAAATCAGCAACTTTTTAATCTACGGTAAAACATTTGAATAAAAAACTGCTTATTTTATAAAAACAGTTAAAGTGTTATTAAAAATTACATTTATTTATCTTCAGGCACTTAACTTTTTGGGTATCGCTGTACGGCAGCATAGCAAGCGAAGCAGTCCGTTTGAAGTTGTGAGTGAAATTCAGTACCGCAATCTTCTTCGGCATCGCCACAAGTACGGTGTGACCATCTTCTACTTCAAACACATCCACTTGCAGTATTGGACACATAGAAAGCACGGGACAGTCTGACCGTTCCATAAAATTGTACTGTCTCACAGGCTGCGTGTTGAAAATATCAAATTCTCCACCTGAGTATGGAGCGTAGTAGATCCGTAACACGCCCCAGTTTGATCCAACGAAGTACACGTCACCATACGGTCTTATGATGATTATATCTCTTAACGGTCCATCGGGAATGGCATGGTTTAGCACATACATCCATTGGAAATATACTCTCCAATCTAATTGTTCTAAAAAGTTGAATTTCTGTAGTTGGTGCAATAAGTTGGAGTCGGGTCCAAGAGAACACTTGAATACGAGGTCATGACCAATAATGGTAAATATATCACGTTGGAATGTCAGGACGTTCAGGTGTCCGTCACTGTAGCCAACCGACATAATACCGTCTCCAGACTGCTTCAAAAATACGGCTTGTAATTTTTTATCTTCGAAACTGCATACGAAAATTTCATCGTCCAAGTTAACGAAGTATAGAGCATCTTCAGTCAATGTGTAGAGTTTAACGTTATTAAATGTGACATTACTCTCTTCTTCATACTTATCAAATAGGGCTTTCCGTATCAAAAAACAGTGTAGATGATAACTTAGTATTACAATCACACTGTCATTCTCAGTATACCTCGAGTAGTCGCCGGAGATCGCACCACGTTTTGATTCTTGTAGAGTGTCTATATCATAGTAAACGATGGAACTTTTTTTGTGCACACCTAAAACGCCATTTCCTAGCAATTCAAAGTTCCGAATCTCTTCCTCCAAACAAGAAGCTGAAGAAAACTCATCAGTATCTTCTCTAGACACGGCTATTCTCTTCCAGAGTGCCAAAGAACGGTATAAATTGTACCATAACAGACCAGGCTTCGCTTTTTTACGCGCGACTGTGTACATATTTCTGAAGTCTTCTTTACAGTGTTTTGTCCACAAATCGTCGCTTCTAGCCAGCCCGTCGATGATTAAACCCCAACGTACACAAACCTCTCGGCATTTCGTTAAGTCTTTAGCCGGTAAATAAATGAAAATGTTCAATAAAATTTCTGTAGGTAAAGAATACATAGGGCAAGTTATTTCGCTGACGTCTGACATTTTAATTGCCTTTTGGAGCTCTGGTTAAAGTCTAGTGAAGATGGTTATTCAGTTTTTATGTTAAATTCATGGTGAAATTTTGGTTTTGATTTTTATGCGCAGGAATTCGTTGCACATCAATCTCATACGATATAAACAAACCTTTTGATTGACAATTGAATTGACACATTTGACACAACACAAACTTTTATTTTTCGGTTTCTGTCATTGATTCCACAGATAAAATAGACGTCTAATAAAGCTGTGGTAAACACAAGGAGCTTCCAACCAGGGTCGGGTATAAGTTCCTTGGGTAAACATAATAGATTTCAGATAATATAATATTAAAACATAGACGCAAAAACCACGCATACACATTAAAATATTTACGAGCATGCTCGTCAGTTCTGTTGCATATTTTTAGCTGACTCGTCGTCGTGCTATACTAGTTTTAGTCTTAGAGTTCATACAAAAATATTTTAAGGTGCTTAGACATTCTAAAAATTTTTAAAACATCCTCAAATCTTTTTGTATTTTTCATTACATAATTCAGACTATTACGAACGTTATAAACCAATACCAAAGAACAACATTTCATTTTTATTTATCTATAGTAGACAAAGATCACAACGAATAGAAGGAAATGTTTGAGTTTTACTCAATACATGAACAGTCTCTTGAGTATAAATGTGTTCTGTGTGAACAGTACACTGAAATATCTGCGTACAGCCCGATAACCCTTCTAAACCTTTTTGTTGGCACTGATGATTTTAAACGTATCATCATTGAATAATAAGTGTAACTTTTGCTTAGAGACCCAAGAAACATATACCTACTCGCCTGCAAGGCAGAGGCAGACTGTGGTCCATTGGGTCCACGCTTATCAACTCAGTCCACAGACTGTGGACTGACAATGAGTTGATAAACGTGAACCAGAGAGTACCATAGACAACTAGAGACGAGATTAAAGTTTACAAACAAATTGACAATTTGAAATTGTAAACGGCGGAAATTTAGTGTAGAGATTTAATTTAAAATGATAGCTAACGCATTTAAACAATTAAAAGATGTTAGTAACAACTTCGAGCAACAATTGCGGAGCTTATCTACGGAGTTATATTCAGCTAAACTCGGAGATTCCTTCGAAGACGGGTTATCGAAGAGGTTGCAAGATTTAACCTTTCTCACGTCTAAATTAAGACTTTTGAAAGCAAAACCACTATCTGGTATGTATTGAACGTGTTTCACATAAGTTTTGCTGTTATTTTAGAACGTCCGACACGTAGATACGCCCGATATACACGCCTGTTCTTCATTTTATTGGGCGCCTTCTAAACTGCGCCCTCTTTTCCATAAAGTCGCCTTTCGCACGGAAACACTACACGAATTAGACACATATGCACAGTTTTGTTCATTGTGCATTCCCAGTTAATGGAAACAACGTGGGTGTCGACTAAGGGACTTTCTAGAGAATAGGCAGCAGCATTCTCGATGCATTTTACCACCATACTGTCGCCAACCGCCAACCCGTCAATGTCCAGCAGTGGCCGTCCTTTGGCTGAAATGATGATGATCATGTGTAAAGTTCATCTCAGGATAGAAGCCCTGCAGATGCGGAGCTACAGGCTTGCACAGAATAGAAATAGACCTAAAGAAGACACCTTTACCCATTTGAGTGGATGTGATGTATGTTTTCCCACAGCTTTTTCTTTTTTGTGGTATGTTTTGGACTTTCTTTGCGTCATGTTTACTGCAAAATAAACATATTTTCTTTCTTTTTTATTTCTTAACCTGCCTTTGCATAGCAGCCGGCGTAGCATGACTAATTCTATCTCTATTCTACCAAGAAAAAAAAAGTTCCTTCTGTATTTGAATTCTGTAAAAATGTTTCTATCTCATCAGAAATGTAGTCATCATACTTGACATCATACTTTTGTCAACTGAAGAATAGAAAAATCTCTTTTCAGTTTTACACAATTTTTCTACGAGACTCTATCATTTTGTCGTCTCTTCCGTCAACAAATTCCGTTTCTGTGGCGGTCATGCTACGCATGCAGGTGGTGTTCTATAGTTTCTCTCGCCCAAAAATGTGTAAAAACCCGTAGACTAACAAATACCTGATTCAAACATCTTTTTCAGCGCTACCACAAATCGCAGAACAGCCGAAATCAGAAGACACAATCAAGGAGTATGGAGAACTAGCTCAGTGGAAGGTGCTAGAACAGTACATTGTGAAGTCACTGACACAGGCACATGCCGTAAAAGCTCTCGTCACCACACCTGACCACAGTTTGGACCAGGAGATGGTAGAACGGAAACAGTAAGTGATAATTTGTAAATGTTTTTATTTTTGTAAATAGCAATCATAATTAATTTAAAATCTAGATGAGGTTGGCATTTCCTATTCTGAGAAGAAAGGCCAAAACTAACTCGGAGATTAGTCTCTTTTTAAGTCCAGACATAATCTTGGTCAGAACATATGCAGACCATGTGGATTGGTGTCTGAAATGGGCTTTTGAGGAAAGAACCACACAGATGTAGGTGCACACATTTATCAGTTGTAGCAGCCAGAAGTATTTAACGTTCCAAACTTTTTCAAAAAATGAGTTTGCATACTGCCTCATTGGTCTAGTGGTAGCAAGCGCTACTGCTGAGCATGAGGTCCTGGGTTCGATTCCCAGGTCGGGCAAAGTGTTATTGGGTTTTTCCATCTGGAATTTCTCAGTAGCAGCCCAGAGTCTGGATTTGTGCCCGGTTGATGGCAATAGGCTCGCCCCCTATTACATGGGACTTAAACATAACTGGCGAAATGTGGGTGTACTATAAGTAAACCTCTGCCCAACCCTTCGGGGAAACAAGGCGTGATGTTATTTATGAGTTTGCATACAGTGAAATTTATTCGGGAAATTAATGCCGTAAAGCAATTTGGGATATAACATCAGAAGAATACAGTGAAAAACTCCTTGTGTAGTTAAAAAACCGGTCTGGGGATGCGCGAACATCTTTAAAATAGGTTTGGATTAAGCCTTTTGAGTGCCTATCTAAAAAAAGAGGTTGAATCCAGTGTCTTTTGTTTTGAGTTTTTTACGAGATAGGTGAACAATAATAAGTCGTCGATTGGCTGTTATAACAAGCTGCACAAATATTCTGGCTGCCGCAGCCTGGCTGCCTAGTGCATGGGGGGCCTTAGTTCTGCGAATTTTAAATTTTCTATGCAGAGTGATTCAAAACGAAGGTTTATATGTAATATGCGGGCGAAGCTGCTGGTAAAAGCTATTTTATCTATAAATGTAAAAATTATGTTATTCCAGACAAATAATCAAGAGTCTTCAAGAGTTCCGCCACCAGGAGTCGGAGCTCCGTCACTTGCAGGTGGTAGAAGCTGAGAAGGAGGCGGAGCTGGCAGCAGTTCGGATGCAGTGGGATAGAGAACTGAGTGAGCTACGGGACATGAGAGAAGAAGGGCATCAGTTTGAAGAATATGATGTATCGGGGCCGCTGTATAAGTGAGTATTATTGTTATTAGCTAATTTACATGTAATTTAAAAAAAAATTGTTTAAAAAACCTAAAAAACACGCTTCCATAGAAAACCAAACTAAAAAGTAGAAAATAATGGAAAAAAGCCCTTAAAAAGCACCCCACGCTTTTTTTCCATTATTTTCTACTTTTTAGTTTTGGTTTTCTATGGAAGCGTGTTTTTTTAGCTTTATTAAACTATTATTTATTTTCAATTTTTTAGGGTGTTTTGAATTTTGAGACGTATGTCAGCGTAGTTTTCGAAGACAGTTTTTTTACTGTCCTGGTAACCCTGGCAAGGATAATGGCACAAATTTATGAAATTATAGTATTGTCATCAGTCCTCGATAAGTCTACAGAGTTTAAATGAAATCTGGTCGTTTGAAGTGGGTCAAAATTGTGCTATACGGAGTCGGTTACCAACAAACATACAAACAAACAAACAAACAAGTGAAGCTAATATAAAGCGTGTAAAAAGAGGGTCTCGTGGCTAAGTAATAACAGCTGCACCGGTCGATCGAACAGGTTAAGCGACCCTTGCCGAGGTTGGTCTGTGGATGGGTGATCATCTTAACTCACCGAGATTTCTCCATTCCTGGACCCAGCTGTCATTCGTCGATCGGGTCGTTACGAGTCGTCAGAAGCCCGAAAGTCGGATAACGAGTCTGATACCAATGGGTATAGTGTTACCTAGTAACTAGGGTGTTTTTCAGATGGGCAGTCGCTCCAAAGATATAGCCCGTACAATTGCCAAAGTTAAGTGGCCGCCGGCAGGGCACATTGCTCGCAGATCAGATGGCAAACATGTACTGAAAGACGTAGCGTTGGAAGGCCTCCCATAAGATGGACCGATGACCTGATGAAGGCCGCATACGTTGGATGCGAGAAGCACAGAACAGGTCGAAGTGGCGGTGCTTGGGGGATTCCTATCCAGCACTGGCCATCTGTTCTGCGAAGAATGTGCCCTTCCTACTGCCATTTAAGTTTGGCAATTCTTTGAGCTATGTCGGTTACCTTGGTTCTCCTACGGATCTCTTCATTGCTGATTCTATCGTGTAGGAAAATTCCATACATAGTCCTTTCCATTGCCTTTTGGGTGAGTTTCAGCCTTCTTATGAGGCCCATTGTGAGCGACGACGTCTCAGTGCCATATGTCGTCACTGGTAACACACACTGGTCAATGACTTTTGTCTTGAGACACTGCGGTAAGTGGGACGAGAAGATATTGCGTATTCCGAACGCTGCCCATCCGAGTAGAATTCGACGATTGACCTCTGTCTTCAAGTTGGACCTACCTAACTGGACAGTCTGTCCTAGGTAAACAAAATCGTCCACAACTTCGAGTGTAGTAGAACTTTGTGTGCTATATCCGTGATTTTTGCTTTGTTTTCCAGGAAACTTCGAACAGTCGTTGATAAACTGGAGCTGATGCGTTGGTTGGTGGGGCGGCTCATCACCTCCCGAGGCTCCTGCGATTGGCTGGCGTACCCCAACCGGACTGCCCATCTTCTAAGACTAGCCTCTAAGCCTAACACGGTCGAAACGTTCCTAGAAAATTAATTATTGAGTAATAAAATTATAATTTCCAACAAATTGTCATTTTTTTTTTCCTGTACTTGCCGCGGTTTGTCCGTGGATCTTTACATACCAAGACCCTTCTGTGCCTTGGAAAGCACTTTAAGCCGTTGCTCCCCCTGCCAGGGTTGCGAGATTCGTTCGAAAGAATTACCGTGGCCCTGGCATATGGGCAACTGAAGGAACACGAGTGGGTTTTAGTCAGTAAAAGTCTGACACGCCCTCCCGCTCCGCCCAGAGCGGGAGAAGTCATTTGATGATTTTCCACCCAAAAAAAAAAGCCGTTGCTCCCGGCTGTCTTTCGTAGTTCTTAGACAGTCGTTACGGGTCGAGAAGCCCGAAAGTCTGACAACCACTCTTACCAAGGGGTATCGTATTACCCAGTAACTGGGTTGTGGAGGTCAGATAGGTAGTCGCTCCATGTAAAAATACTGGAAGCCGACCCCAAATCGAGCTGGTCTAGCTGGCCAGTGTGTTGATGGGATGAATAAAAGGCAATTGCAGGCAGCTGAGATGAGAATGTTAAGAGGCCTCTCACAAAATTAGAATGCTCGAGTTTAGGTAAAAGACGGCAACCTTATGTATGTGTGCGTAGCTATCCACACATGCACAATACAAACAGTGTAACGCGAGTGTCGAGCCGGTCTAAACAATCTTGAGCCGTTAGAATTATAATGCGGTATTTAGAGATTTATGAAAATACTTACTTTTATTTAGTCAGTCTAATAAATATTTCTAGACTAATAAAAAATTACAAATATATGTTATGTAAAGTATACAATAAAAATAAAAAATTCAAACAAATACATATTGGTGCCGATTCTGTTGTACACCGAACTAAAATATCTCTAAAATTCCTTACTTTTAGCTATGAGAATTGTTACGCTATTCTGCAAGAAATAATCTCTAAATGTAAAAAATATTTTGACACGACTGAAATCAAATTTGACAATCGCGACATTCGCGACTCAACGTGGTATTTTTTTTTCTTTTGGCTTCGCAACTTGGTAGTTGTGTGCGTTACGCAATGAACTTGTTGAGAGACGATGGCGCGCGCAAGGCAAGGCTGCCCGCCTGGCAGTGGCGAAGGGTGATTTTATTAGAGAGGTAAGCCGGAGCAAAAAAAAGTAGGCTGGACGTGGCGCACGTAGTCCAGTTACTTAAAATCTGTGACTGACTTCCTGGCTTCAGTCTTCTATAAGCAGATGTCTTCAGTCCACCTTTAGTATACGTGTAAGCACTGGTGATTGAAACAGTGTCTTGCAAGTATAATAAAAGTGGCTTTGAAAAAAGCCGTTTGTGGTGTGATCAGTGTGATGACGTTGACGTATGATGTCTACTAGAAAAAAATACAAGACTACTGACTTATTCTACTTATAATACTACTTATACTCTAAAGCTATTCGTCTATTCCAAGCTTTAGTACAAAGTGCGCTAAGACATTATCATAAAAGCCGAGATGATTCTTAATTTTTAACAATAAATGTTTTACTATAGAAAAAATGGCTAGATCAGATAATCGTTCTTGTTTTTGAGAATTACGCATGTACGTATGAATTCGCTTCAAAGCCGAAAACGACCTCTCCGCGGATGCAACTGTAACGGGAAGTGTCAAAAATATAGTACACTAGCTTCTGCCCGCGTCTTCGTCCGCGTTAAATTTCTTGTTCCCCCGACCCTTCCTGTCGCGTCGAATCGCCTACCCGTGCGATTTTCCCCGTTTTTGCAACATTTTTCATTACTGCTCCGCTCCTCTTGGTTGCAGCGTAGTGTTATATAGCCTATAGCCTTTCTCGATAAATAAGCTACCCAACACAAAAATATTTTTTCAATTCGGACCAGAAGTTCCTGAGATTAGCGCGTTCAATCAAACAAACAAACATACAAACAAACAAAGTCTTCAGCTTTATAATATTAAGTATAAATAATGTTGTAATTTGTGGAAAAGTGTCACACAATAATGAATTATGACCTAACCTAATTACGTATTTCTTATTTTCAAAACTTAGGACTTACCACAAATTCCTAATTGCGAACGCACAATTTCACAACAAACTCACAATTATCAAATTCTTATTGTTACATTAGTACTACACTAATAACTTATATGAATACAACGAAATAAATGCTAATTAACCACAAATATCAACAAAATAAAAGGTTTGTTTTAAGATTATAATTCTATTGACGTCAATGGTCAAACAAACATTTAAAATGACAAAAGTACTGTCGCGTCGAGCGAGCGGGGCTAAAGGGGCGGGGGAAGGGCCCGAACACTTACGAAATTCAACGAAAGGACGATATTGCTACTCAGTTCGTTCGAATAACCCGACGTCTAGCGGCTTGCCAAGGCCTCTAAAAAATGCGTAGCACGTGACCTGAAGTGACGTCATGACGAGATGATTTTGTATAGAAATTGATGTACTTCATAACCGTAATAATGGCGTGTAATAATGGCGTTGAAAGCGGGTTACACTGCAGAAAAATCTTGACGCGCGGTGCCGCGCGCACTTTAAATGTTTTGTTTTCGTTGGAATATAAAGACAAATATTTTTTTATGTAGGTTGGGGTTTTGTAATACTTTAATTTTATGGTGTAAGATTAAATACATTCAGTGTGATTATTAAACACTGCTGAGAACTCCTGACTGTCATAATTTCGTAAGGGAAGCCGACAGGAATGGGCTTATTAGTTACCTGCGCCACTGAAGCCTGGACGTGTTTTATATGGAACTAGCTTTTGCCAGCGACTTCGTAGCGTAACGTAGCGTAAGCGAGCGCTAAGAAAGGAAGTAGAATTGCACGGACGAAATCACGGCCAAAAGCTAGTAAACTACAAAACTTCTTTATAAACCACATTTTTTGCTAATCTATTACTGTATGCCAAAATTATCAGACTACTGGGCGAGCTTACGCGAGAGCAAGCCACATAGAATTGCCCGTGTGAAAAACAGTTTTCTCTCAAGTCTATACCCACAAATTTTAATGTCTGCCCTTGTGATTCTGGTCATTGCAAAGCACTTTGAGGGGAAACTGTATTCGTTTGAATTCAAAGGGAAGATCATTCAGGATCAATACAAAATAGGTTAGTATTTCTCACCTTAGTATTTCTTTTGGTTTTGCCATATAATTCATTTGAAAAAAAAATTGGTTTGGTTGTTTATATTCATTGTTTTTTAATTTTTAAATTATATTATTTTTGTTCAGGAGTAATTTTGTGCAACTTTTTGTATAAATCTTCTTGCCTATTTTGTTTTATGTTTTTTGTGCAATTTTTGTGAAATAGTTGTTGTTTTCGTAATCAGCCACCCAATAAATCATAAAAACGAAACCCATGTTGATTTTCAGAATTTGTCACCCCTTTTCTACCTTTTAGGGGTTGAATTCTGAAGGAGTCTGACACACGTGTTTACTCATTTATTGATAGGAAGTTTCGAATAAAATAGTTTAGCTGATCTTGTTTCCCCATACAAACTTTCAAACCCCTTTTTCACTCCCTTAGGGGTTGAGTTTTCAAAAACCCTAGGTCACAAAATTGTTTATTTCTATTCGTTAACCCTAAAAACAAAGTTTCAGGCTTGTAGCTCTAAAAGTGACGGACTTCCATACAAAATTTTAATCCCTTTTTCACCCCCTTAGGGGGCGAATTTTCAAAAATCTTTTCTTAGCGGATGCCTACGTCATTACAACTATCTGTATGCAAAATTTCAGCGAAATCCGTTCAGTAGTTTCGGCTGTGCGTTGATAGATGAGTCAGTCAGGTTTGCCTTTTATATATTTAGATTTTTCATTTTTTGTTTGAATTCTATAAAAAAATATTACCCACGTGTTGAGATTTATATAGAGTGGGGTTGTATAAAGGGGGTCGAAAATTTCATTATTTTTGCGATAGGACACGCCATTTTCGAGATATAAGCAAAAGAAAAAAAAATACAGTACTGTTTTTGCACGTGAGGCGAGGCTTTGGTGTGAACTTTTGTTCATGACCACTAGTTATATTCCACACCTTTTTAATCGCGACTAAAAATAGTCAGATTTAGTTAAAATAAATTATTTTAGTCAAAATTTTTCTAAAATCTATTAAAACAATGCTTTACTTGATAATAAACGAAACTCTTATCTTATACAAAAAATAAAATGCGAAGAGTAGCAAAATGTTGTAGTCGTAGTATATTTTTGCGTTCACGATACGAGTAGGTACCCGAAAACTGAGACGCGGGAAAAAATGGCACAGGTCATGCCTCGTTGGGCGCTTGCGCCGTACTAAACGCTGCCCGCTTGTGCATCGTAATTTATTCTAATTTAGAGTGATTTCAAAAACAATATTATGTCTAATTAAATAAACGGATTTAAATAAAACTTGAGAATTCGATTCGTTATAGAGCATACTTTATATTGACATGAATTTTTTAATGTAATTATGCTTTATTCAAACCAAAAAAACGCGATAAAATTGCGAATAAATTGTAAAAATTGCCATAAGACTTATTTTTTTTTACTAATTAAGCTTATTAAAAATCAATATTCTTGTACATTTTGTGTATTTTTTTTACTCAAATTTCTACATATTAATGATAGAAATAGGAGTCTGAAATTGACCCTGCGCTGATTTTTAAGAAAACTAGTTGTGGGAGATTAATTACTACGAAGTAAACAAATAAGTTTTTGTAAATGTGCTACTAAAAGTAACAAAACAAAGGATTGATCTATTTTTACATGTGTTCGTCAATCCCAGAGTATTTATAATGATGAGATGAGAGGTAAATAAGGCGACTAAAATCTTAGATATTCGCGCAAAAATGTAAAATGGCTCTTAAGAGGGATGTGTGGTGTTACATAAATGGATAGAATAAGAAATGAAACTGAAAAGTTGTGTGGGAAGGGAATCGGTTGTCATGGTATATTCACGTGATACGGAGGAATGAGGAAAATGTCGTGAGGAAAGTATTGAGTACTAGCTGACCCAGCGAACTTCGTATCGCCTCAGATTCAATAAATGTAATAAACCTACCATGTTTGACAACCTGGTGGTGGTGGTTTGGTAAGCGTTTTCTAGCTGACACTCGATATGTTTGGTTAGCTCCAAGTTATGATAACCTGGTACGTCGACGGCATAAAGCATTTTCTACCTGACGCTCCTTGTGCTGTTTGGTAAGCTCCTGTCAAGTTATGATAACCTGGTACCTCGACTTTGAATTCTTTTTTAGTTTAGGCGGCGTACGCCAAATAAGGGACTTTTTTGGATGTTTTTTTATTTCAACACTTTGGGTCCGAAAATCCCAAATAACTTACGGACCTCTATTTTTTCTAAAATAAAATATAGCCCTCGCAGATAATGTAGCTTTCTAATCGTGAAAGAATTTTTTAAATCGGTCCAGTAGTTTCCTCTTTATAATATTAGATGTCGAAGGCTTTAAGAGAAACGATGGATGGACTGTGTGAATTATGATATGGATAGAAAGAGAATACTGAGATGACTACTAATAGAGAAGTGTGATAAGATAAGATAAGATAAGATGCATTTATTTGTCAAACATGTTGCGCCGACCACAAATAAATTGGAATAAGAGCAGGAAAATAATGATAGATAGCTGGTATAGGTATCTAAATGAGTTAGGTTTAAAAAAAACATTTATCACAGCAATGAAAGATTTATTTATATCGGTTTAATTGACAGCATTTTTAATGTCGTTTTTTTACATCTTACAACACAATATCCATCCATACACTATCGTTTAGGAATATTTGTTATATCCGCTTCCTCCGTAGGACTGTGAGAATCCTGATGAAGGTCTAGTGTTGCCAGCACACACTGTTCCCGATATCAAGTCTCGTACTTTTGCTCTGAAATTACAAAAAAAACGTTTCATTATTTCTTTATGATTTCTAATTATTTTAGATACCAGGATAGTATTAAAACTACATATTAGCATAACAAGATTATTTCATCGTCATAATTTCAGCTGCTGCCCATTCTCAAGTAAGTCGCTTATGGCGCCTTTTACGACACCCACTGGAAGAAATATAAAAAAAGGTGGGGGAAAACATGCGTCATATCCACGCGAAACAGTCATTGCTCGCTTGCGCCTGCTCATATTTATAGAGCAAATCATCACATCGTGTTTTGCGTCTACAACGCTTTATTTTAGAACGATAGCTAGATTTTGGAGTCAATAGGGGACTCCCGGCCACCGTAGGCGCGAGCTTGCGGGCGGCGAGCAATGGGTAGCTCGCCGCCCGGTAAGGACCAAGCTCGGGTCGACGGCGCGTAGTGTTCCACGCGCGCCTTAAAGAGATGTCAGCAGCATTGAAGGGGTCTGCTAGGACCGATGCCTGCCGGGGTCGCGAGATTGTTCGAAAGAGATACCGTGACCCTGGCACATGGGCAACTGAAGGAACACGGGTGGATTTTAGTTCGTAAAAGTCTGACACGCCCTCCGCTCCGCCCAGAGCGGGAGAAGTGATTTGATGATTTCCCATACAAAAAAAATGCTAGAAAATTTTATACTCATCATTTCGGCTCCGCAAAAGTAAATTCTAAATTAATCAGTGTCAAGTTATCTATGAGTATTTCTTAAAGAAATTCCAATATTGTGCGCAAACATAGTCTTACCTGTAAATAAAGAAGTTATATTCGTTGGTGTCTAGTCGTGAGTAAATAAAGCGAGGTAAGGTATTCGCTGTCACCCATACTTCGTCGTCAGTTACATGCAGATCTGAAATAGAAAATAATATAGGTATAAGTACAGGAAAATGTTTTAACCAGTGCGCAATTTTTTTTTGGGGGTCAGTATCAGTGATAGAACATATTTCAACTATTTTTTAAATACTTATACATTCGGTATTTACAACCGACCTTAAATCAGTAAAGTGTGGACACTCTACATATTTCGTAATATGATATCGACAATAGGAATAGGTCAGTAACCGCGCGCCGGCGTAAGTAATCGAACAGCTGGTAGGTACTTGTAGCTCGGTCGTTCACCTTCGCCGCCGCGCCCAAGTTACCATAAAAACCAGTTTCAAAATAAACATCTTTCGTTAACGATAACTTATTTTTTTGTACCAAGGTTTATCAAAATAAAAATTGCATGGTTATTTTAACTCGTTTAAGTTTCAATATCTGGATAGCCGAGCTTTGCTCGGTATTTTTTGGTAAATTGTGTTTAAAATAATAAGTTTATGTTCAAGTTGATTATCGATAAAGTTGGTCATTGAAAACACGAATAAAACGACATTTTATAAAAATGAATCCTAGCTAGATCGATTTATCGCCCCCGAAACCTCCTGTATACTAAATTTCATGAAAATCGTTGGAGCCGTTTCCGAGATTCAGATTATATATATACAAGAATTGCTCGTTTTAAGGTATAAGATTTGTTAAAATTTGCGCACTGGTTACAAACTTATCCTGTATAATAAAACTGGACGATTTGTCATTTGATATATTCCTTCTAGGACGACGTGGTAACGCTGTAACAGAATAAACGCAACTCCTGAATATATTTTTCTTAATAATACTCGTAATAACAGCTTTAAACAAAAAAGTTGTAGTTATGATTTTGACTCGATATTCTAATTGGCATTTATTAGAAAGGGAAGCCGTGTGAAAAATTTCACGTTTCTAATCCCAGTAGTTTCGTCTATGCGTTGATATGTAAGTTTCTTCTTTTATGTATTCGTATATAGATTTTGCATGCTACGCCGACCAACTACAGACCTGCTTAGGACAGGACTTTTGGCCGAAAGGTGTCATAACGACGTTTCCGAAGACGGTTACGCGACACCACGCAGCAGAACACGACATCGCGCCGTCATCATTACATGTTTAGTGACAGTTTAGTTTAGTTTTATAGAATATACATATTTTATACAGTAAATATAGTTTATAGTTAGTTTTTATATTAATTACTAGCTGACCCGACAGACGTTGTCCTGTCTTAACGATAACTATTTAATTCGAATTGGTATCTATTAATACATATATAAATGAATCCCTTTTTCCCTTGGTCACGCATCACGCGTGAACGGCTGGATCGATTTCACTTTTTTTAAATTTTTCTTTCATAAGAACCTTCTCCTGACAATAAAAAACACAACAAAAAAATATATAAATATATAGATGTACTGTTTTTATGGGCCTTAGTAGCCTGAAATTAAGGATTGTATTGTATTGTATGCTTACCTGATGGATAACTGAGTCTCTGAGTATCCTGAGCCAGCATTTCCATGTTATCAGGATTTAGAGGTCTTTCTGTATTCCAACAAGAGACGGCGTCTCTGCCTACTTCGGCGAAGAACACCACGTTCGTGGCAGTGTGAAGATCATGGCTGGTAGATTGGCTGTTTGTTCCGCGATCACCCAAAACCTGCAATAAAAAATATTTAGTTTGTAAGTAGGTTATGTATGAATAAGAAATCGAAGGGCGGGCGTTTTGGGGGGACTGTCTTTTGTAACTTTGACGTTCAAAAAGTGCTGACTCTCAGCCTAGTTTGAATAAATGACTTTTGTCATCATTATTTTAGCCATGAGACGTCCACTGCTGGATATGGGCCTTACTCAATTTGGCGGGGATTGCCATAATCGCCACGCTGGCAGAAGCGGTGGCGATCGCAGTATGGTGGTAAAATGCATAGAAAACGCTGCTGCCCATTCTCTAGTAGGTATGTCCCTTAGTCGCATCATACGACACCCAGGGGAAGAAATATGATGGTGCTATTCTTTCCATTCGGCAACTCACAGAACTAAGAAATGAGTACATAGGAGGCAGTCTGGAAGTGGTTCCTATGGTTGAAAAGTTTTGTTGAAATCAGTTATCATGGTGTGGTCACGTAATCAGGAGGAATGAGGAAAATGTCATAAGGAAAGTTCGACTAGCCTGTTACTCTAGTGGTTAGTGACCCTGACTGCTAAGACTGAGGTCGTGGGTTCGATTCCCACCCAGGACAAATCTTTGTGTGATGAGCACGATCATTTGTTCTGTGTCTGGGTGTAATTTATCTATAATATGTATGTATTTAGAATATATATAAGTATGTTTATCAGTTGTCTGATTGCCATAGTACAGGCTCTGCCTAGTTTGGGATCAGATAACGGTGTTTTGGTTGTCCTAAGATATTTATATTACATAAAGTGTTGAGTATGAATGTCGATGGCTATAAGAGTAGAGGGAGACCAAAGAAACGATGGATGGACAGTGTGAATTATGATATGGATAGAAAGCGAGTGACTACTGAGATGACGACTAATAGAGAAGTGTGGAAGAAAAAGACATGTTGCGCCGACCACAAATATATTGGGATAAGGGCAGTAGAATGATGCTGGATGAAGTAGGTTATGTATGTGGGAAGTATCGGGATAGATGGGCCAGAGTCTTGATGCAGTGGGAGCTAAAGGAGGTCGTCAAACCGCGCGCGTTATGACTTTGACGCGTTTTTGGGAGATTGGCCGGAGAAAACAACACACAGTGAAGGGTGGTGTCTTATTGTTCGAAAGAGATACCGTGGCCCTGGCACATGGGCAACTGATGGAACACGGGTCGGTTTTAGTCAGTAAAAGTCTGACACGCCCTCCCGCTCCGCCCAAGAGCGAGAAAAGTCATTCGATGATTTCCCATCCATAAAAAAGGGTGGTGTCTTCCCCATATCGTTTTTGTAAACATTTTTATCATCACCATTATTTCAGCTGAAAGACATCCACTGCTGGACATAGGCGTCCACCAATGGGGGGGGGGGGGGGGGGTCACCAAAATTGCCACGCTTTGTAGGCGGGTTGGCGATCGCAGTATGGTGGTAAAATGTATAGAGAACGCTGCTGCCCATTCTCTAGTAAGTCCCTTAATCGCCTTTTATGACACCCAGGGGAAGAATTGAGATAGTGTTACTCTTAAAGTCTGCACCACATGGACTACTTAAAAAAAATTAACAGGTTAAAAATAAAAAAAAAACAACTATTGCACTTTGCCCAAACCGGGTATTGAACCCATGTTCTCAAGCTCAGTAGTCGCGTTTGCAGAGACCAATGATGCAGCAGAACCTTTCCACAGTAACTCAGTCCGTCCTTCTGTATGTTATCTTTTCACGCCTAACGTCTGAAAGGATTTGGCACAAGGATAGACCAAGACCTGGATTAAGACACCGGATACTTTTTAACCGACTACAAAAAAAGGAGGAGGTCAAGAAAAAGAGGTTATCAATTCGACAGTATTTTTTTAAATGTTTATTACCTCATAACTTTTGACTGAGTGAACCGATTTTGATGATTTTTTTTTGAAAGCTGGTGCTTCCCGGATGGTCCCATTTTTATTTTCCATTCAGACAATGGAATCCATGTGAAAACCATATAAGTCTTAAAAAAATTGCATTAAGTATTTGTGCGACAAATGAATGAATAACGCGATTAGATTAGTGTGGGGTATCTAGCATAACTAAAAAGAAAAAAAACTTTTTACAAAAAAAAATAACAACCAACTTCCTCAAAAAAACACTACAAAATCAAAAATAACTTTAATTTCGGAAGTCGGTGGCATAAACCTTAAATACAGATCCTCAGACACCGAATTCCGAAATTAAAGTTATTTTTGACATTGTAGTGTTTTTTTTTTAATCGCGGTATTACTTTCCTGTAGATACAAACAATTAGCGAGTAAAAAATTTCCTCTCTCTGTGTAGGTACTTACACTGTAAGCGGTCTGGTTGGTTTCCCTACTCTCCAGTTCACAGGAAGACACTGAGAACTCCTGACTGCTGACCATAGGATGGAAGTAAGTGGGTCTGCAGCCATCAGGGCCTTCCTGCCCCACAGCCACGCTGAAGACTCCGTCGTTCCAAGTAAATGATTGACCTGGAATTGAAGAAGGAAGTTAATGTGACGGGGTATGCTATGTAAGAAATAAATGAAGAAAAAGTATTGATTAGACCACGCACAGGAATATCGCAAATCAAATTAAACACACTCATAGGAACAATAAAAAAGTGACATGAAAATAGAAACAAAGTCCTGTACGAGGCCAAAAGGCCCGTATCTAAGCACGACTAAGGTACGACATTTAAAAATAAGTGTTGCAGCGCTGCAGGCTCAGCACGCGTACCGTTTTGTCGACGGAAGAGTAGACAAAAATGACGTTCCGAGTAGACAGAAAGTTTACCCACTGTCTTTAGCATGGCGATTACAAAATCAAATTGTTTTCACTACCGCTAAGACAACTGTCAGTTGTCAGTGTGATTTTGACAGTTAGGTTTACAAAACTTTCTTTTGTTATAGTCTAAAAACATAGAAACGAAATACATAATTATTGTAGAAGGATTTCTATGGTGCGATGTCAAAAATAGTGAAACGATATATCGATGTTTCTATTAACAATGTCGGTTTATGCATTTTTACCAATATTCACTTTTTAACAATACATAAAACGATCAATGCAAATTTGAACATCCACAGTCTTATATTTTTTTTTAATCGCCAAAACAAACTTTGAACTGTTCGACTGAACAGTAGTCTTTTTGAGGAACCGATATTGTTAATAGGAACCATCGATTCATATAAAAATATGAATATTGGTAAAAATGCATAACCGACATTGTTTTTTTTTTAATATCTTAGGACAACCAACACAACGTTATCTGATCCCAAACTAGGCAGAGCCTGTACTATGGCAACCAGACAACTGATAAGCATACTTATATATTTCTAAATACATACATATTATAGATAAATTACACCCAGACACAGAACAAATGATTGTGCTCATCTCACAACATTTGTCCTGGGTGGGAATCGAACCCACGACCTCAGTCTTAGCAGTCAGGGACACTAACCACTAGACTAACAGGCCAGTAAATAGGGTAGGGACCATCGATATATAGAAAGAGCTGTGTATAGGTATTCTTCTTTGAAATAGAAAGCGTCATACGGAGCCGGCGGGTACTAAATGTCTCGGGCTACATTCCAAGTTAAACCATCATCACTCTGATCAATAATTTGCGTTCCGATTTAAATTAAATGTCACGATTATGATAGCTGAGAGCTTCTGAGTTTGTTTCAGCCCTTCTTCTCAGAGTAGTCAGATAGGAAAGGTCGATCACATCTACTTAGTTGTTAAAATATGATTGACGTAGGTACGTTTGGTAAAACCTACTTAAAGAAATAAAATCATTTATCATTATGACGGGCTATTTAGTAATGTTTCATTTTCATAGTTTTTGGGCCAGGAGTGTACCTACTTGTCATGATATTCTTTGACGATATACACCAGGGTTCCAACTTTTAAGATAACAGAACACTCAAAAAATACCTTTTATTTTATAGAATCCCATATGGTGGTGGCATTATTACAAATCAAAGACACTGTAAATTAAATAAGAGACAAAAACTTGTAAAATTAAACATTTTCATTCTTTACTTTAATTTGAAGAATGAAATTGTTTCACTGTATTATCAATAAATGCTATATAGTTCCCCGAAAATAAATAATTTCGCGGAATCTTGGTGACTTCCTCGGATGGGAAGAGGAATCGCTCACACAAGAATGATTAATTCAGTTCCAACTCACCTGCAACCCTAAAGTTCCCTGATGTAGGATTGAAATGGAAATAGTTATGCTGGTGTCTCCAACTGTCTCGTTGTTTGAGAGAGAACACAATGATTCCGTACGAAACCACGTCGGAGATGAAGGCGTACGCGTCGCTGCAGTCTCCATTCTTGATGGTCACTGATATCGAAGCTAGACCTGTGGGAAGCGGGAGATATTTTGTTAAAAGGGTGATTATTTAAAGTCGGCAACGTCGCAATTACTGGCGATTCTGTTTTCCACCAACTAAGCTTGATTTAGGCTATTATTATAGTTTTCTTTAGATAAGTAACCAGGATCGTTGGATTTAGTCGAAGTTTACTTAGAAACCAATGGATATTTTCAATAAAATTTGCGTTCATGTGACTGGTTGCTATTCGTTTTTATGTAGGCGCGCCACGACGTTTATACGAAAACATTGCTTTTTTCACGACACTTGGTCTGTCCGCGCCAGGTGAGACCCCTAGTTTTCTGAGGGAGACGACCTGTGACTGATACGCCAATTCGACGCTTCTACAGAATAGGTGTGTGGCTTACGCCCCTCCCGTTCACAGAGCGTTCACAGACCGTTTGCGGTCCGGGCTAGTGCGGCTAGCGGCGGTCTTGTTTGTGGGCGAAATTGTGTTGTGCAACAACGCCCGTTGTCAACGTGAAATGCAGGCCCGCCCGCGAGTACATGTGTAAAAACTTAGCTGTAATTTGGTAAAAACTTAATATATTTACAATAAATTTCGCGGGCAAAATTGAATGAATCACATGGGTCATGAGCTATAATCTTTACATAGTATAAAAAAGTCGCTTCCGCGTGTCTACGCTAATACAGGATACGTTTTTAACCAGTGCGCAAATTTTAAACCATGCAATTTTCATTTTGATAAATCTCAGTACAAAAAAATTAAGTTATCGTTAACGAAAGATGTTTATTTTGAAACTGGTTTTTATGGTAACTTGCGCACGGCACCGGCGCAGCGGCGAAGGTGAACGACCGACCAGCTGTTCGATCGGTGAAAATTCTAAGAAGTTCGCCTACGCCAGCGCGCGGTTACTGACCTATTACTATTTCGATATCATATTACGAAATATGTAGGGTGTCCAGAGTTTACTGATTTAAGGTCGAATAAAAATTAAAAAAAAAAGTATTGAGAAAATAATTGAAATGTGTTCTTTTACTGATACTGAACCACCAAAAAAATTTGCGCACTGGTTAAAATTTTTTCCTGTATACAAGATTATTTTTAGTATATGCGAAACCTGAATATAGTTTGTTCAGAATCAGTAACTGAATCGATTCCAATAATTTTTACACCATGTTATATTTTGTACCAAAAATATTTGATTACGCTTCCAAGTCGCGGGCCTTAGTATTTTGTTTCGATTTTAAAATTATCATGTCTTTCTCGTATTCAAACGTCCATTACACGGAGATGGTACGTACACTAGCTGTTTGTGGTGATCTGCATATGTTTTTGCGTGGACAACCAGGTAACTTATCAAGCTTATAACTTTGTGATTATTAATGATACAGTTTTGAAATTTTTTTCATAGATTCTTTACATAAAAATACTAGACCCGTGTTTCGAGTTTCGCATAAACAAAAATTAATGTTGTATAACAACACGACGGATTTTAATGCGGTTTTGATCAGTAGACAGAGTGATTCTAGAGGAAGGTCTATAAGTATGATACGCGGGCAAAGCTGCTGAAAAAAGCTAGTTAGTTCTATAATTTAAATTTTGCGGACTATGTAGAAGCTTTCGCTTTAAGGAGATATGTCCTCACCGGTTGGAGTATTATTGGCAGGCAGGTCTGAGCTCTTGAGCTGGTAGCGGAGGATCTGACTGTCAGTGTTCAGGTCGTACACCACGATGGCTGGTGGCTGCAGGTAACGAGGGTTGTCTGTGGAGAAAGAAGAGAGTAAAGATAGGTTTGAGTAACAGTCTCATTGTGGATAAGGTAGCTACTGGGTTACAAGATGCCCAATTGCCCATTGGCCCGTACTAGCTATGTGAACATAATCCAGCATTGTATATGTCCTACCAGGGTCGCGGATTTTTTCGAACGGGTTACCGTGGCCCTGGCACAGGCAACTGAAGGAACACGGGTGGGTTTTAGTCAGTAAAATTCTGATACGCCGTTCCGCTCCGCCCAGAGCGGGAGAAGTCATTTGATGATTTTTCACCCAAAAAATAAAAAAAGCATTTTATATGTTATCGTCCCCGACTTACGAGTAAGTCATGAGTTTAAACCCAGGCTAGCGCTGTACTTTGTGTATTTCATTTCATCACCACTGCTCTCAAAGTGGTGAACGAAAACAAGTCGAAGACATGTGACATCCCCTAACCCGCAAGCCCGCGTGGTCAATAACTTTGACGTTCAAAAAGTGCTGACTCTCAGCCTAGTTCGAATAAATGATTTTTGATTCTGTCATTTAATCACAACTCCTATAGTTCTGCCATACACCATAACTTACTAGGTATCTCAATAGTCCCTGTATCAACGGTCCACAAGCGTCCGCACTCATCAGCCCTGGTCCTGTACACGGATATCAAGGCCCTGGATCTGGCCATGTCAGGGTATGGGGTGAGGGGCGGGGAGTGGGTGCCTTCGTAGCGGGAGAGGTCTATGTAGTTTAGTGTTGCTGGTATACCTGGAAAAGAGATAAATATTGATAAATTATAACGCTTTTATTGGTAAGAATCTATGTAACAGAATCTTTGAACGTGATTTTCACAATAATTTCAAAGTGTCACCAGCATGCGTAGCATGAGCATGACCACCGTAGAAATGAGTTTTGTCGACGGTAGAATAGAGAATATTTGAAAAAAAAAGAAGAAAGAAAGAAAAAATATTTATTCTGCACAAACAAAACGCACAATATAAAACAAATACTACAAAAATAAAACAAAAACAACAATACATGACACAATGCTGCTGCTTGCGATGCTGCTTACAATATTACAAATTGTACAAAGATTAAAGACAGACAGTTTTATGCTGGCGAAGCATGACAATTCTATCTCTATTCTACCAAGAATAGACAAAATTCTTTCTATGGTGGCCATGCTACGCGTGCAGGAGAGCAAAACAAAACCCACTTTAACAAACCCACAGCTAGCCGAAAAACCAAACAAAAAATAGAACTACTACTTTTTTGTTTGGTTTTCTATGAAAGTGTGTTTTTTCGGATATCAATAGGAACACGTGGAGGTATATGAAGAGCTACCTAATGGGAAGAACTAGCTTTGTCACATTCACCAAATTTTTCACTTTGACATTTAAAGTTTTGATATAATTTTATAGCTATAACTTAAAAAATATCTCATACATAAATAATTGATTTTAAAAGGAAATATGGTATGTTATCGATATTGGGATCGTCATCTACATAAAAATTACGTTTCACATTCGCTTTGGGAGGGAAGAAGTGGCTTAGTTATGGACTTAGCTAGTTATTCCCTGTTAAATCCAAAATGCAGCCCAATTTTTAAGTGACTCAGCGAGTTCTTGCCTTGTTTTAGATATAACAAATCAATTTGAAAAAACCGGCCAAGTGCGAGTCGGACTCGCGCACCGAGGGTTCCGTACAAACCTGTAGGTATTCACGGTTTATGCATAAGGCTTCTGTTTGTGAATTTAAATGTCATTTTTTTTATTTTTATATTTGAGTTGATTGAATGAAAAGTAAATTGCGGTTTACGATTTATGACGTATTAAAAAAAACTAGATCTTGTTCAAACCAATTTTCGTTGAAAGTTTATATGACAATGTACATCATATATTTTGTTTAGTTTTATCATTCTCTTATTTTAGAAGTTACAGGGGGGGACACACACATTTTACCACTTTGGAAGTGTGTCTCGCGCAAACTATACAGTTTAGAAAAAAATGATATTAGAAACCTCAATATCATTTTTGAAGACCTATTCATAGATACCCCACACGAATGGGTTTGACGAAAAACATTTTTTTGAGTTTCAGTTCTAAGTATGGGGTACCCCAAAATTTATTGTTTATTTTTTATTTTTGTGTGAAAATCTTAATGCGGTTCACAGAATACATCTACTTACAAAGTTTCAACAGCATAGCTCTTATAGTTTCGGAAAAAAATGGCTGTGACATACACGGACAGACAGACAGACAGACATGACGAATCTATAAGGGTTCCGTTTTTTGCCATTTGGCAACGGTACCCTAAAAATGAGACTTAACCGATTCTGCCCCTTAGCCCTTCATATGCATATTAATATTAACCTCTAAGTCCCTGAGATACCACATTTGGTATGTAAACAATCGTTTTTTAATTGTGTACGGTAGTTGACCGGTTAATAATTGTTGGTTGCTGCCTCATTTTATTGAAAAAGCTTACTCTATGCAACTTGGCTTCGGTCCCTAGTACGCCTTCCAAAGATTTGGGACTGCAAGATCCCAAGAAATATCAAGAGACGTAAAAAATAAAAGTTCATTTGGAACAGTTTAGAATTGGCACTTTGTATGTGACTCACCGAATCTTCTCCTAGGTATAGTGACAAACAGTCTGTTTCCCACCTTCTCAGCGCCCATGGGAACATTGTTGTACTGAATGAAGAACCTGCCAATCTCATCTGAAAAATATAATAATATTTCTTATTTACTGCTGGACAGTTTGTTGTGGCACTTTTTCTTCCCAGCTAAAGCTTTAGAAAGTGGTGAAGGGCGGGCGTGTCGGGGGACTGTCTTATGTAACTTTGACGTTCAAAAAGAGCTGATTCGCATCCTAGCAGCCCCGGATCTTGAATTTTTTCGAGGCGGGGCAAAAACTGAAAATACGCCCCCGCCCGCCTATATTTTTACGTTTATCATCATCATTAATTTTCAGCCATCAGATGCCTAATGATGGACATAGGCCTCACGGATAGAACGCCACAAAGACCTATCTAGCGCTGCTCTGTTCTTTTTTTTTTTGAATGACATCTCGCAGGCCAACCTATGAGGTTGTCAGCTGCTTAACCGGACTTGCCTGTGGCTACCTTAAAAAAAATTAAGGCCTCCAACCAGGGCTTAAAAAACTTAAAACTAGAGTGACTACTCGCTAAGGGCACTCCCTGTGGGGTACAGACCTCGGCTTAGGGCATTGCTGGTAGAGAGCAGCAAGGGACGGGCTGGATCGGAATGATTATTATTTAGGGGCGAATTTAAAGCTACAGGCTCAGCGACGCGGGTTGGCTCGAGCAAGGGTCGGGGCAGACAAGGATTGGGGCGTCGCGTTGTACCTCGGCGGCGAGGACGGAAGGACGCGGCGGTCTGTGTTTATGTGTCTTGAGTGTGCAAGTTAGTTTACTACTCTCCTGGAGAAGGGTTGTAGCGTCATCGAGAATTAGTCTAGTCGACAAGTTGAAAATGGTACAAAACAGAGATACTGCTCTTAAAATTATGTGCGATTAATAACTTATAGGGCACGATCTTGTTAAGTATGTATGTAAGAAAGGCTCTACGAAGCGAAATTTTTTTACGACAATTATTTAAACATTTTTTTTCACTTACAATTAAGACGGAAATTCGAAAAAAAAATGATTAGTTAAAAATTGTTTAACTTGTTGAAAAATTAACTTTAAGTAAAACTTCCAACGGGAATAAATTATTTATAGTGTTCAGAACACACCACATTTTTTTCAAATTTAAAAAAAATATTCAATACCTTAAATAAATTAATTAATGTGCCGTACTGGCTTTTGACGCCGCGCGCTCAACCTAAAAATGTCGCGCGCAGACCTATTTTAGCGTTAAATTAAAATTATAAATAATGGAGATAGAGTTCCAGGAGCTAAAAGTTTTTTATTGGTAATTTCCTCCTCTTTCAGAATCTTTTTTTTGAAATTTCTTAAATATTAACAGTTTATAAAATATTGGCAAAAAACTAAATGCCATTTTTTACATCTTTAATTGTTTATTTTTTGCAATTTTTTATGTGCTAATACACGCTTTTGGCACATTTTTCTAGACGTCATTCCGGATCCAATGAGCTATCGCACATAATTTGAAGAGCAGTATCTCTATTTTGTACCATTTTCAACTTGTCGACTAGACTAAATGGTTAGAGTATGCCGCAGTCGGCAAATCGAGGGAGGGAGTATAGCGGGCGGCTGCCGCGATCAGGGGATTGGGGTGCTTCACAGCAGAGTCAAAAAACGCTTTGTAAGGCGTTTCATGAGCTGCTGAATGGTGGGCACTCTGAGATCTAGGTGGAGATTTTAGTTTCGGACATAGAAGGGGGCTCCCGTAATCTTTCTAAGGAAACGGTTGTGGAGGGTCTGCATCCTATGGATGTGGTGTGGCTTAGTGCGCGCGAAGACGACGCACGCATAAGTCATGATAGGGCGTATCACCGCTGTGTAGATGCGGAATTTGCACCTAACGGACAATTTGCTACGGGTGGTTAGAATGAAGTGGAGTCTACCAAGAGCGAATGCGACGCGCGAACGTGCCGTCGATATGTGCTCTTTGAAGGTAAGGTGGTGGTCGAGGATCACACCTAAGTATTTGGCTTGCTTCGCCCAAGGGACCGGCTTACCGTACAAGTACATAGTGATCGGACTGGGGAGAGAGGGAAGCAGCTTGCGTGGTTTCGAGAAGAGAACCGCCTGGCTCTGGTCGGGATTGAACTCGATTCTCCATTTCCGGAACTAAGCGGCAAAGACGTTTGCCGAGGTTTGGAGAGTACGAGCGATAGCGTCCTGACAGCTACCGGTGTAGTAAATGGCTGTGTCGTCGGTAAATAGACCCAACTGGGCATTTTTACTTTTAGGAATATCGCTGGTGAAAAGCGTGAAGATAAGGGGAGATATCACGGAGCCCTGGGGGACTTCGGCACGAATGGAATGAGGAGAAGAGAGATAACCCTATGCGATAGCGGCAGGTGCGATTCGATAAAAAATCTCGTAGGATGAGCACGACACGGTCAGGCACACAGAGTTGGTAAGGCTTGTATAATAAGCCATTGTGCCAGACTTTGTCGAAAGCCTTTGCTATGTCGAAGAACAACGCGCCCGTCATCGCATTATGCTGGAAGCCAGCGCTTATGTGCTCTACGATGCGGTGGGTTTGTTGGACGCATGAGTGTTGGGTTCGGAAACCAAACTGCTCGTTAGGGATAAGCCCCTTTGTTTCGGCATAGGCTTTGAGACGCTTATGAATAAGCCTCTCGTCGATTTTGCTGAGAACGTTGAGGAGACTGATGGGAGCGCTGCTCTTTCTCTGTTTACCCTACTTATTTACGCCGCTGCGTATGCATACGTTGACGCGGTTTGCAATTCCTGCGGGCGGGGCGAGCGCGATTGACGCGGTTGTTGACCTATGCCTATACGACTTGTGAAAAATAATTTATGTGCTTAAAGTACTGGACGTCTCAATGGTAAAGTTGCGTTAATTATGAGTTATATCGTTACAATTCATCAATAACGCAAATTTGACCATACATCTGCCAAGCTTGAATTTGCCGCCCCCTGAACTTGCCGCCCGGGGCATGGGCCCTGGCTTGCCCCCCCATAGATCCGGGGCTGCATCCTAGTTTGAATAAATAACTTTTGATTTTGATTTTAGACACCCGTTTCTTTCATAGCATTATTATCACTCACTCGGCAAAACGCGGTTGTTAGTGCAGGGCCAAATTAAATACGCTGGCAATATGGCTTAATCCATTTGTTGAGTATCGATATCAAAAACAAGAAAAACAAAAAAGCTTCGATTTTTGAAAAAACTGTAAAAAAAAATTGTCGGCTACTCCAGTGCAACGTCCTACTATGTACTGTAGTGCTATTCTGGAGAAGTCTCACCGTCAAAACATCGGTGAAGTGAGTTTGCAGTGACCCTTAGATTCGTTAACATCAGGTAGGATGACAGTTCCCTTCAAGCTCATCAGTTACACTGCTGGACATAGGCCTCCCAAAGCACCGCCACTTCGACCGGTTCTGTGCTTCCCGCATCCAGCGGATTCCTACGGTCTTCAAAAGTTCATCGGTCCATCTTGTGGGAGGTCTTCCAACGCTATGTTTTCCAGTACGCTCCATGGGCCATCTGTTCTGCTAGCAATGTGCCCTGCCCACTGCTACTTCAAATTCATTTCAGCAAAATTTTATAAAATGAATACAGTAATCAAATCAAATTATTTTTATTTCACATAAAACTACATGTTTACTTATGAAACGTCAGAAAATAGGTTCACGGTTCCAATTGGTTGATTCCTATGGAGAAGAGCCCGCAAGAAACTCCACGGTTACTTTTTTTTAAATAATTGGTTTTGTGTCTTAACTACTAATATCTTAACTTACCATTTGGATCAATAGCTGCAAGGCTCGGAGTGTCAATGGGGTTCCCATTTATATGTCCTGGTGGTCCTGAAAATAATAATGCAAGGAGTTAGTTCATAAAACAAATAATTATACAAGATTATTTTTAGTATATGCGAAACCTGAATATAGTTTGTTCAGAATCAGTAACTGAATCGATTCCAATAATTTTTACACCATGTTATATTTTGTACCAAAAATATTTAATTACGCTTTCAAGTCGCGGGCCTTAGTGTTTTGTTTCGATTTTAAAATTATCACGTCTTTCTCGTATTTAAACGTCCATTACACGGAGATGGTACGTACACTAGCTGTTTGTGGTGATCTGCATATGTTTTCGCGTGGACAACCAGGTAACTTATCAAGCTTATAACTTTGTGATTATTAATGATACAGTTTTGAAATTTTTTTCATAGATTCTTTACATAAAAATACTGGACCCGTGTTTCGGGTTTCGCATAAACAAAAATTAATGTTGTATACGGGCAAAATTCTACACGGCTGCTCTAATACGGAACGATTAAAAGTTTCCCCTCCAGTCAACTACATCCTACTAATATTATAAATGCGAAAGTTTGTGAGGATGGATGTATGTGTATGTGTATGTTTGTTACTCTTTCACGCAAAAAACTACCGAACGGATTTGGATGAAATTTGGAACACAGTTAGTTTATAACCTGGATTAACACATAGGCTACTTTTTATCCCGGTAGTACGTTCCCGCGGGATATATTCCGACCTCCACGCGGGCGAAGCCGCTGGCAAAAGCTAGTACATACATAAACTCGTCTTTTTCCCATGGGGGCAGAAACTACGGAACGCCACCTGCTAGGAGCCTTACACACTCCTTATGCCTCGTTTACGTTCATACATCTGGTCATACACGCACGCCGGTTGCGAGTACTACGCACCTGACCTTTCTGAAGAACATCACCAATAAGGTCACTGTATGTCATCCTAGGGCGTCCCTTCCCGGCGTTTTCACTCACATCTGCCTTGTAAGTACCTTTTGTAAGCCGTCCTTCATTGATCCTCTCAACATGACCAAACCAGCCAACTATGTTGAGCCTATAGTTGTTTAAAGAACAGGGTGTTGTTCACTCATCCTCTATAGAAATGGGAGGGCAATAAGAATGCTCCCAGACTGGTATCTGGCGGACGGTAGTTTTTTTTTTGGGGATGACATCTTGCAGGTCAACCTAGGATTTTGTGGGCTACTTAAACGGACCTGTGCCTGCTTTAATAAATTAAGCCGACAAGCCAGGGCTTAAAAACCTAAAAATTGAGACTGGTCGTGCATAGTTGTAGCGTTCAGACGTGCTCGCCAGCAATATTTGATAAATAATTTATTTAATAATATTGACCTACTTAGTACCTACATTACTGTCGTAATGTACCTATTTGTAAAATTGTGCTTAGTGTGTAGTTTTATTAATTATGTATACGAAAGAGTGAACGTGTAATTAACAAAATGGATAAAAGCCCCTTTACTCCAAGGGGCCCTGTGCAACCTTCCGCCTCGCCGTCGAAGACGATGACGCAAAACCCAGCCCTTGAGTCGGTCACCGCTGATATTGTTTCAACGCCCGAAATTCAAAAATGGATGTCAACCATCGAACAGCACCTAAATGAAGTTTGCTCTACGTGTTTAAGTAAATTATAAGTTTATAACATAATAAATTAACAAACTATATCACTTTTCATAAAACTTCAGGACATTAGTTGAACTAATATAAATTGTAAGAACTCATGCCGCCTGTGATACAGGTTTATCCTAGTACAGGCATCATACTTTATACTAGCTTTATTTTATTCTAAGATTTATACTGTTATTTACCAACTTTTACTTTTGAATAAAAAAATATTATTATTATAATCTGGCTGGATCTGCTTTTTGGACAGATTTTTGCAAATCGAAGTTAGGCACATGTGCGTTACCTTTCCGTGCGCAGCAGGGGAGCTGTGGCTGAGCCCGAAAGTCTACAACCAGTCTTATCAATGTGTATAGTTTTACCCAGTAACTGGGTTGTGGAGGTCAGATAGGCAGTCATCATCATCATCATCATTTCAGCCGAAAGACGTCCACTGCTGGACATAGGCCTCCCCCAAGCACCGCCACTTCAACCGGTTCTGTGCTTCTCGCATCCAACGCGTGCCTGCGGCCTTCACCAGGTCATCGGTCCATCTTGTGGGAGGCCTTCCAACGCTCCGTCTTCCAGTACGCGGTCGCCGCTTCAGAACGTTTCAACCCCATCGGCCATCTGTTCTGCGAGCAATGTGCCCTGCCCACTGCCACTTAAGTTTGGCAATTCTACGGGCTATGTCGGTAACCTTGGTTTTCATTTCTGATTCGATCACGTAGGGAAACTCCAAGCATAGCCCAGGAGGATAGGCAGTCACTCCATGTGAAAAACTAGTATTCAGTTACATCCGATTTGACTGGAAGCCGGCCCCAACATAGTTGACAAAAGGCTAGATAGGTGATAATAATGTTTCTTGATCTATGATACTCACTGCGATTCCAATTCCTCTCATCATCAGCCGCGGGATCATCATTGAAATATATTTGGTCCATCGATCTCTTTTCACGCCCAGCCAAATCATCTTCGGAGAAACGGTCTTCCAACACTGTAAATAAAAAAAATATATAGTTTAGGTAAGTGTGTATACAGGAAAAAAATTACCCAGTGCGCAAATTTTTTTGGTGGTTCAGTATCAGCAATGGAACACAGTGAAATGGTAATAGGTCAGTAACCGCGCACCGGCAGTACTTCGGTACTTCGGTACCGGTAGGTACTTCGAACTCCTTATAATTTTGACCGATCGAACAGCTGGTAGGTACTAGTAGCGACGCTCGGTTGTTCACCTACGCCGCCGCGCCATAAAAACCAGTTTCAAAATAAACATCATTCGTTAACGGTAACTTAATTTTTTTGTACTAAGATATATCAAAATATAATTGCATGGTTATTATAACTCGTTTAAGTTTAATTTGTTAAAATTTGCGCACTGGTTACAAACTTATCCTGTATAGTCCTTCAGACAGTATTTCTGCCATGGCGACCAATCTCAACGGAGACTAGCCATCGGCGCGGGAGATATTATAGTGCAGACATGTGTGCGCAGACACAGGGGCACTCACTCTTCCCTCTCTCTCATAGTCCGATGGGACGGCAATCCGACACGACCGGAGAGAGATCAGGCGTAGAACCAACGGCTTAACGTGCTTTCCGAGGCACGGGGGTATCACATCGACAACTTCCAAACTCCGGGCTGTTACTAAGAAATTCCTTTTGGAAAAGTTCAATAACACTTTGCCCGACCTGAGATTCGAACTGAGGGCCCTACGCTCAGCATTCGCGCTTGGCATCAACGACCATGACACCAACGGGGAAGTTAAGTAAGTATAAAGGTATGAGGAAAAGGGTTTAAAGTCCAGGTATCCTCCATAGAAAACTGAAGATGCTCCGACCAGATAGGTTTTGTGTCTGGTGGGCTAAACTGATGATTGTTTTTAACCGACTTCAAAAAAGGAGGGAGGAGGTTCTCAATTCATTTTCTTCTTTTTTTATGTTTGTTACCTCAGAAATTTTGACTGGGTGAACCGATTTTGATGATTCTTTTTTTATTTGAAAGCTGGTGCTTACCGTGTGGTGTAATTTTAATTTGATCCATGTGAAAATCATATTATAAGTCTTAAATTTGCATTAAGTATTTGCGGCGAGAAATGAACGAATAACGCGATTAGATTAGTGCGGGGTACATACCATAACTAAAAAGTCAAAAGTAAAAACTTGAAAAAAAAAATTACAACCGACTGCCTGAAAAAATACTACAAAGTCGAAAATAACTTTAATTTCGGAAGTCGGTGGCAAAAAAACCTTAAATACAGATCCTAAGACACCGACTTCCGCAATTAAAGTTATTTTTCACTTTGTAGTGTTTTTAAGAAAGTTGGTTGTATTTTTTTTTAAGGTTATTTATTATTTGGGAATGACATCTCGCGGGTCAACCTAAGGCAAATATTGGCTGCTTAACCGGACTTGCTTGTACCTTAGTAAATTAGGGCCTCCAGCAAGAGCTTAAACCACAGGGCGAGGCATGTACAGAGGCCAGCACAAAAAGCTACTATAATCTGTCAAATTTCTTTAATGGGTTTTCAACTTTATCGCTCAAGTATAAGGTTCAAGATTGATTGGGAAAATTTGACAGTTTCTGGTACCTTGATGTGCTGGTTTCTGTACCTATGTTAGTTTGAAAGGTATATGTGTCTTTGTAAGATAAAAATAAATGTTTTATTGTTTGGTTGGTTTTTTGGTTTGGTTTATTGTGTTTTTTTTTTTGGTTTAAAACTAAGTGACTACACGCTAAGGGCACCCACTGTGGGGTACGGACCTCAGCTTGTCTGTTTTTTTCCTTATGAACTGAGCATGATAAAGCCTTGATGGCAAGAAATCAATAACAAAAACCAAAAATCCTAATAAATATCTAGTCACAGTCTCACCTCGGCAACAATCAAATGTCAATAACTTGTCAAAAAACGTATGGTATTTTTGACAGACAGATCAGACGGTGGATGTTATTAAAATTACGAGAACCGGACCTCAGATAGGTAGGTATTGTCGCGAGATTTGTTCGAAAGAGTTAGGCAGGCGTGGCCCTGGCATATAGGCAACTGAAGTAACACGGGTGGGTTTTAGTCAGTAAAAGTCTGACACGTCCTCCCCCTTCACCCAGAGCGGGAGAAGTCATTTGATGATTTCCCACGCAAAAAAAAAAAAGAAAACAAAAGATAGTTAGGTATTTAATAATTATTTACTAAACAGCCTCTGTCAAAAATCATATAATAAATTTAGCAATCAACTTTGACGTGTGGTAATAACATAAAACCGCAGATGGGTCTTGGGGACGTCCCAAAATCCCAAACCCATAACAACATAAACCTATAATCAACATTAACATTGTTTAGTATCTTCAAAACAAGGAAATACAAACTAAAAATCATTTTCGAACGATCATTATAAAGCGTTTTTTTGCCGACTGTGTCTAAACACAAAAAAAAAACAAGACAAATGTGTTTGCGGTCACGCGATCTGCCAAATGAAGATACCGTGACATACCTGTGTTCTCCGAAGACGTCCGGTCTATTTATGTGACGAAAAATAAGGAAGATTCTCAAGTCGACGCGTACATGTTACCTAATTACTAATATTTTTTTTAATGGAAGTATGTGTGTGTGTGTATGACGTGTATGATTTCTGCGCCAACTATAGACCGATTTCATTTTTTTAACCGACTTCAAAAAAGGTGGAGGTTATCAGTTCGACTGTATTTAAAAAAAATGTTTGTTACCTCATAACTTTTGGCTGGGTGAACCGATTTTGATGATTCTTTCTTTATTTGAAAGCTGGTGCTTCCCGAATGGTTCCATTTTGGTTCCATTCGGACAATGGGATCCATGTGAAAACCATATAAGTCTTAAATTTGCATAAAGTATTTGCGCGACAAATGAACGAATAGCGGGATTAGATTAGTGCGGGGTATCTACCATAACTAAAAAGTTAAAAATAAAAACTTTTTACTAAAAAATAACAACCAACTTCCCTAACAAAAAACACTACAAAGTCAAAAATAACTTTAATTTCGAAAGTCGGTGTCTGTAAAAAGTTTTTTTTTTATGGAAGTATGTTCACCTATTTCTCCGCCAACTATGGACCGATTTAATTATTTTTTATGGATACGTGGTTTTTAGTTATGGCACCTACCTTACACTAATTCGTACCACTACTTGTTATGTAAGCAACGGTGTCATGAAACACTGATATGTCATCTAGATACACAAACTGGATTAAAATCGTGTTATCTAACGTCTAAAATACCCAAGCAAAGTACGTTAATAAAATGTATATGAGACCACTCCAGCATGCGTAGCATGACCACAATAGAAAGAACTTTGTCTATTCTTGGTAGAATAGAGATAGAACGTCATACTACGCCAGCATAGAAACGGGTTCTATCGACGGAAGAATAGACAAAATTGTCAATAAATTACAGATTGTAGAAAGATTTATCGTTTTATGCAGGCTTAGCATGGCGCTTTCATTTCTTCGAAGAATAGACACAGCTCTTTAGAAAATTAGAGAAATGAGAGAAACCAACTGTCACTTTGTCTATTCTTCCGTCGACAAAACTCGTTTCTATGGTGGTCATGCTACGCGTGCAGAAGCATACCCTATCTAACAAAACAGAATTCTCGAAATCCATCCTCAAATACCCGAGATATCAAGGAACATACATAAAAAAGAATTGAAATTAGGGTTGCCACCCGTACTTTATAATAAAGTATTGTACGTTATTTCTCATAATTGTACTCTATACTTTATGAGAACAATAAAGTACACGAAAATACTTTATTTTGCAAGATTTGATTTCTTGGGGATTTTGAAAAGTTTATTTTTTTATTTTATTTATTTAATACAAACTGCAAAAAGTATTTTTTATATAATAATAAAGACAAATAAATCATACTTTATTTTTATACTATGTACATTTTTTTCTTACCTATGTACTTTAGTAATTTAGTTGCAAAAAAAGGTGGCAACCCTTATCGAGATCCTCCTCGTTTTTGAAGTAGGTTAAAAAGGGCCCACATATTTTTTATACAGTGCCAAGTCAGAACTGCCAACGCCACTGTACATCATTTCACACATCTGACATCACATTATTGTATCTCGAACATCGTGAGAAATCTAATTGATACTCAAACACAACCTAAACTTGTTTGTAAACAGACAAAAAACTAGCTAATAATGGAAGTTTTCCTTAAAACTTGTATAGTTATTATCGTTTTACGATTCTTTTATTTATGTCTTTAAAACATTCGTTATTTTATCTCTTTTTATGATGATAACGTTGAAATACGTTGACCGTTAAGATACTGGTATAAATGGATAAGTTCAAAATCAAAAGTCATTTATTCAAACTACGGATGCCCGATTTTTAGCTTTGAATCGATCTTCTGGATCTTAACTTCGTGAATCGATTCACGATCTTAATCGTATTGTATTGAATCGATCTTACTCGATCTCGGAAGATTGTATCGTAATCTTATTACAATAATGAAACAATCAAAATCAGAACATATTTTTCAACACACTTGCTCGTAAAGTGAGCCTTATTATATCGTTCTTAGGGCCATAAACCGAACTATAACATACACGTGCATAATAATATTACACACTAGTGCATAATAGAATGATCCCTACAAAGTTAAGTTAGTACCTAACTGCAAATTATATGCGAGTAAACAGAGCATTTTCAATTTAACCGGGTAATACAGTTTTTTTTTTTTTTTTGTAACAACAAAGAGGTTTTATGCCACCGAAAATCTATTTACATTTTTGAAATAAATAAATGTGTCCCTAATTAAGACGAAAAAACATTTATTATTATCAAATTATTTATAATTCACAATAATTTCTTATAAAATATTTGCATTTTATCACAAAAATTATCATTTTGAAGTAGGCTGTATGGCTGTAATCAATCAACTTACATTTGGCGCGTGCAAAAAAAAAAAATTGCGCGCCATTTCCCAATTTTCCCCTAATTTTCATATTTTGTTTGTATCGCATTTGTTGCTGTGTGGTAAAACGATTTATGTAATACATATTTGTTTTTTCCTCGCAAGTGTGTTGAAAAACGTCGTATGATACACGTGTGTATTGATGATTACCGTCCTCGGCTCTCTTAAGACCCTCACCTGACGGCTCGGGTCTCAATGGCGCCTCAGCGGTAATCACCAACATTACACACTTGTACCATAATGTACTATATTTCACCTAAACCTATATGAGCACTTATGAAATAATATAATAATAATAGGTGCATGGCTCCAATTTGTTGATTCCTATGAAGAGCTGGCAAGAAACTCCATAAAAAAGCACAGTATGCATGCAAAATTATTTACTTTAACTTAATTTTATTAATAGATCAACTAAAAAATGTTCGGTCTGTGCGTACGGTATGTGTTTAGGTTTTAGTTGATACGATTTTTTCATACGATCTTATAGGCGCATACGATTCGATCTGGCTAAGATCGTATTCTGTTGAATCGATTAAAAAACTCGGTAGATCGTATGGTCATGAATCGATCTTCTGAAAGATCGATTCAGATCAGGCATCCCTAATTCAAACTAGGCTAAGAGTCAGCACAGTTAGAACGTTAAAATTACAGAAGACAGTCCTCCAAAAGGCCCGCCCTTCAACACTTCCTAGTGCTTCTGGGTAGAAGTGGCGCAGCAAACTCCTCATCAGCAGCTGTATGTTCAGTTAGAAGAACTTTAAACTTTAAATCGGCTTTGCCTTGACTTGAGCTCGTGCCTGTCTGTCGTTCATGTGTATGTATGTCTTCGTGTTTTGGGAGTTACGTAAACCCTCTTTTCATTTTTTCCCCTGGCAGGGAGATGATCAAATAACGTCTCCCGCTCTGGGCGGAACGGGCGGGCGTTTCAGACACTTTTACGAACTAAAATCCACGCGTGTTCCTTCAGATGCCTGTGCCAGGGTCACGATAACACTTTCGAAAAAATTCGCGACCCTGGCAGGGATCGGTCCCAGCGGACCACTTCAATTTTGGAGACATCTCTTTGAGGCGCGCGTGGAACACTACGCGCCGTCGACCAAGGTCTAGTCCTGACCGGGTGGCGAGCTACCCGTTGCTCGCCGCCTGCAAGCCCGCGCCTACGGTGGCCGGGAGTCCACAATGGATTCCCGACGCCCGGGGCGTCTCCTCCTGCGGTGGCTAGGTGCGTGAGGGCGCAGAGACTGCCTCTCTCTCACGCGCTCCGCCTCCTCCTTCGCGAGCATTACTGCTTCGCAGATGGGGGTAACGGCTTCCCGTACCCTCAGCTTCGTACCATGGCCTCCACCAGGGCCTCCTCCGCTAGCATTACTGCTTCGCAGAAGTAGGTTTCACGGTCTGGGGGCCAGACGAAAGAGATCGCCGCCGCCAATCGTCTCCACGAATACATAAACCCTCTGAACCGCTCTTGGTCCGCGAATCTGACTCACATTTGCCAAGTTTGCAATAACAAATATGTATCTTCAATTTTATTAGGTACCGCACAAATTGCAAAAGGTTGTCATAAGGAAATATTTGTACTCATATTTTACCTACAATAGCTGTTAATTAAAATTACTTGATTACATCATTGTCTGCGGTTTGCGAACGTAAATAAATACAAATAATAGTCGTTTGCCTAATAATCATACAAGTTTTTCCGGTTACTAAGACAACATGACAACAAAATGGCGACGGGGGTAATGGCTGATCTTTGCGTTATAGGTACTCGTGAACGGGTGTTGCTTGTGGTGATTGGTCGTCTTGGTTTTGACTTTTGACATATTTTTTTCTATTTTTGGAATGACATCTCGCAGGGAAACCTATGAGGTTGTCGGCTGCTTAACTTGACTTGCCTGTGGCTACCTTAGTAAATGAAGGCCTCCAGCTAGGGCTTCTAAAACTTAAAACTAGAGCGACTACTCGCTAAGGGCCCCGCCTGTGGGGTAATGACCTCGGCTCGGCTTAGAGCATCGCTACTAGGCGGCAACAAGGGACGGGCTGGATCGGAATGAGATTTTGTTAAAAGTAATAAACTCATCGAATGCCGTAATTAGAGATACAATAGAAAGACAATTGCTTATGTCGAACTGTGTAACTTAAGACATTCAAAAGGTTAATAACTATTTATTTTACTCAGCAGGTTATAGTTTAACATTTGTTATTTCAAGTTTTATACCTATATGATTAGCTAGTTTTAATTTTTAAGCCTTGGCTAGAAGAGACCTTTATTTGTTAAGGTCGGCCTGCCTGCCTGCCGGTTGTTTTATTGACAAGTTCGGTTAAGCAGCCGACAACCTACTAGGTTGACCTGCGAGATATTGTTGCCAAAAAATACCATTTTGTTTTTATCATTTATTTCTGGAGTATAATTTCCAATATTTTGCTGGTAGGTATATTGGGTTTGAGGTTATTAGTAATAACTGTTAATTTATTTTACTCCGGAGGTCTTAGCTTAACATTTGTTACTTCAACTTAGCTATAAGTAACAAATGTTGATGTTACATATACAATGATGCAGATTGTATATGTACCTAACATCAACATTTGTTACTTCAACTTAGCTATGTGCATCATTATATATGTAGAAGGGCACGCCCTTTATGCCTGGAGGCTATTATTTAGGTTTTAAGTCTGTTTTCGTTTTTGTTTTTTATTATTTATTTCAGCTTGTGTATAGTTTTCAATGTTTTCAATATTAGCGTGTGCTAGCTGACATATGCCAAAAAAAAAGAAATGTTTTGTGTTTCGTAATGTTAATTACTTATAAAGAATCAAGTTCTTTGTACTGCTGGACAGTTTGTTGCGCCACTTCTTCCCAGCTAAAGCACTAGGAAGTGGTGAAGGGCGGGCGTGCCGGGGGACTGTCTTATGTAACTTTGACGTTCAAATAGTGCCGACTTTTGTTTTATTTTCTGCCTACCCCCATGGTAAGAAAGCGTGAGTTTATGTCTGTATAGATGGATTAACAGTCCCGTTGGTCTCGTGGTCGTAAGCGACTGCTGAGTGTGGGGTCCCGGGTTCGATTCCCAGGTCGGGCTAAGTGTCATTGGGTTTTTCCGTTACGAATTTCTTAGTAACAGCCCGAAGTTTGGAAGCTCGAAAAGCACGGTTGCTGTTGGTCTTACACCTGATCTCTCTTCGGTCGTGTCGGATTGCCGTCCCATCGGATCGGACTATGAGAGTGAGAGAAGTGTGAGTGCCCCTGTGTCTGCGCACACACTTGTGCTCTATAATATCTCCCGCGCCGATGGCTAGTCTCCGTTGAGATTGGCCGCCATGGTCGAAATACGGTCTAGAGGACTATATAGGATTTTTTTTAACCAGTGCGTAATTTTTTTTGGTGTTCCAGTATCAGTAATCGAACACATTTCAACTGTTTTTTCAATATTTTTTTTTAAATTTTTATCCGACCTTAATTCAGTAAACTGTGGACATCCTACATATTTCGTTATATTATATCGATAATAGGAATAGGTCAGTAATCACGCGCCAGCGTAGGTACTTCACTAATTAGAATTTTGACCGATCGAACAGCTGGTAGGTACTTGTAGCTACGCTCGGTCGTTCACCTTCGCTGCCGCGCGCAAGTTACCATGAAAACCAGTTTCAAAATAAACATCTTTCGTTAACGATAATTTAATTTTTTTTGTACTAAGATATATCAAAATAAAAATTGCGTGGTTATTATAACTCGTTTAAGTTTAATTTGTTAAGGTTAAACACTTATCCTGTATAGATATTTGAACATTACATATTCATGATTATTTATACATTCTCCTCACATATGTGGTTAACAATTCTCAGTATTTTTAATGTAATATTTAACAAGAGACTGAACATTATCCTTATTTGATTTACTGATTGATAAGTTTGTTTTGTGAGCAGTGATGTGATGGCCAAACAGCTGCGGCTTACGAGTTGTTGGTCGTAGGATCGAACCCAGACAGGTGCTTTCATCAGCAGCTTATAATGTTCCCACTGCTGGGACACAGGCCTCCTCTCGGTGAGACGGACTGGGCCATATAATAATATAATATAATAATAATATAATTCTTTATTTATATAAAACAGATTGTAGTACACATCAGTTTTACAAAGTATGTAGTATAAAATGTGTCGATACATATCAAACGTGCCTAAGTCCACTATAGTAACGAATGAATGTTTTTGATTGGCCGGATTCTTTGTACAAAAAATTAAATATTATTTTGGATTAAACCAGCTTAAGTCCTCTGTAACTGGTATAAATAAGGCTCAAAATATTCGTTTTGTTTTCATACAAACCTAAGTCACAACGTCATTTTAAATCAAACTCGCCTAAGTCCGATTCGACCAATGACAGACAGCCCTGCATAGTGTCATGGCCGCAGTTCTTGGCTTTGTGTCGTGGTGTTTGTTTCGTGCGCTTGCGTTTTTATCGAATTATGGAAGAAGAAATAAATGTTGTGAGGCCTGAATTAGCTAAAAAGAAGTTAAAACTCCAGACAAATGAAAAACAAAAGAAGAAACAACGAGATTTGTAAGTAATACGTTGTAATTTCACTTTGTTTTCGGTAGGGCGATGTGATATTAAATTTTGCATGTCCATGAACAGGGTCGGACTCGCATTAGGATCGGCCATCCATGTCATTGTTGTGTGTTTTACCTAACTGCCAAAAAAGGGTGATGTTTTTATTACAATGCAAGTAGGCTGGTTAATACTTAAATAACTTAATAGTACGGGTTTTGCACTCGGTATTTAGTACCTATATTGATTGGTACCTATATCGGTGTTTTTCTCTAAGATAAGGTAGACAGTGTTTTAACAAATTTTAAGTTTGTACCAACATCACTTTTTTGGGTTTGTGTTTGAATGAGTGTATACCACGAGATGTGACGTAATAGGTTGAACGTTATACGCCTCTTTAAGAGATAGCGATACAATGTAAATTTGTTTACGACATAGAAAGTTACACATTTAATTTTATACCTTCATTTCAATTTATTTCCAGGTACTCTGCAAAAACCTTGCCAGAAAAACCAAAGTGTAATCACAACAAAAAGAGTTTGTACAAATGTGCAACGTTGACTTCTAATGATGTTTTTTACTTCCACAAAAAGTTTTACCGTAATCCTAACAAGATAAGTCAAGATAATTATATTTTACAAAATATGCTATTGGCTCCTGTTAAAAGAAAACGCCCTAGAAATAACAGTCGAACTGGACGCGCTTTCTCAAAGCAGTATTTCATTACTAAGCACAGTAGTAAAGAAAAAGTTCCTGTCTGCCTCGCTGCGTTTTGTGGCATTTTAAAAATCAAACAAGGCCGTGTTAAAGGCGTTTCCAATCGATACGCAGCTACAGGAGAAACAGCTTTCGAAAAGCGTGGAGGGGACCGTAAATATCATGCTTTTAGGTCTAGGAGAGAAGCTGTACAGAATTTCATAAAGAAATTTCGGCCATTAGATAGTCACTATTGCAGAGGCAAAGTTAAACAAAGAATATATCTGGATCCCAGTCTAAATATAAGTAAACTATACAGGATGTATGAAGACGAATCGATGCCGGGATATTCAGTGACTAAAAGTTTCTTCAGGAAGGTATTCAATACCTCTTTTAATATTGGATTTGGGTCTCCGCGCCAAGACGTCTGTTCAGACTGTTTACAGTTGCTAGAAAAGTTAAAAATAACTCAAAACGAAAGTGAAAAACAGAGTTTGCGAACCCAATATAGAATACACAAAATAAGAGCAAAATGCTTCTTTGAGAAATTAAAGGAAGATGATCCAGAACTGCTCATTTTGTCCTTCGACTGCCAAAAAAATTTACCTCTACCAAAAGTACCCGACCAGTCGGCGTATTATTCGCGACAATTATATATTTATAATTTTACAATTGTCGAGGGAAATTCTCACGCAAGCTTGACTAAAGATAATGTTTTTTCGTATATATGGACTGAAGACGTGGCAGCCAAGGGTTCTAATGAAATATCGTCTTGCTTATACCACTGCCTGAACCGAGTAAACCTTGATGGCAAAAAGAAGATAAGGCTTGTTGCTGACGGTTGCGGCGGCCAAAATAAGAATTCGATATTGCTGGGAATGGTTGCTAAATGGCTGCATGAAACAACACAAAACATAGTAGAAGTAGAAATAGTATTTCCTGTCACTGGACATAGTTTTATCCCACCCGATCGGGTATTTGCTTTTGTGGAAAAACAAATAAAACGACTAGAAACTATATCTAACCCTCAGACATATATTGATATCATGGGGTCTCAGGCGACTATCCGTCGTTTAGTCATTGAGGTGCCAATTTTTGATTGGAAAACAGCATGCAAAGATGTATTGAAAAACACTCAAACGTTACACTTTCAAATAAGTAAAACGAAGCGGATTATCTTAAATAGAACAGATCGTCGGAAAATCTTAGTTCGAGGAGAAATGTCATATAGAAATGATATGTGCAATCCACTAAGCATAACTAAACGTGGGAAACATATATCCGGAATCCAACCAAACATAATAGAAGTACGATTTAATGTTAAAGCTGAAAAACTAACAGATGTTAAAAAACTACTCGAAAAACATTATGGTGAAGCTTGGAGTGACTTGCCTGATTTACAATACTACAAAACTGTACTGGCTCATAATGCAAACTTGCCGGAACAACAAGAAGATGAAGATGATCCTGAGTACTTGCCAGAAGAAATTTTGGATTTTGTTTAACGTATTAATCGTTATCATTTACTGGATCAGGGTTTACTGAATTTTCGCCTTCTGATTATAATAAATGTATCTATCTATTATATACTTTGATATTGATATGATTGTAAGACTTTACAATGTTAGTACCTAACTACGTACGAAGGAATATAATGTACTCTTATAAGTAAAGAATTCTTGTGGCATTTTTATTGTTGAACCTTTCTTTACCAATAGCCGATAAGCATACAATCATAATGACAATACCTATTTAAATCGGTTTAAGACTTTGAACTGAAATAAATAATAAATATGCGTGTTTCTTTTATTACTACGATTCAAAACCTAAATACGTCCCTTTACTACTCAATTACATCAAACCGGCCTAAGTCACGTTGTATTTTTTTAAATTCGCTTAAGTCCAGTAACAGTTGCTTTCAAACAAGCTTAAATCCACATCGTTTCCATCAAAAGTGCTTAAGTCCAAAATAAAAACCGGTTTAATTTAAAATCTGGCGGTTGTTTCACCCGTTTTTTTGACAATGTTGCCAGTAGACATTATTTTGAGAGTGTTGGTAGTATTGCTCTTTATTCAAGTGTCATGGATAAAGCAAACAGAAACAAACGCGTTTTCCCAGAAGTTGTTTATGCGTGACTTAGGTGCGTTTGATATGTATCGACACAAATATCTATACAATCAAGTGCTGTTCTCCTAGCTAGGCTATGAAATCTATACTATATATATATTATATATTAATATTATAAAGCTGAAGAGTTTGTTTGTTTGTTTGTTTGATTGATTGAACGCTCTAATCTCAGGAACTACTGGTCCGAATTGAAAAATTATTTTTGTGTTGGGTAGCCTATTTGTCGAGAGAGGCTATAGGCTATATAAAATCACGCTACAACTAAGAGGAGCGGAGCAGTCATGAAAAATGTTGCAAACACGGGGAAAATTTATTCCTTTTGAGAGTTTCCGTTGCGTGCGCTGCGTAAACGGTTAAAGTAACGCAAAAATTATGTATGACGGAATTGTTCCTTTTAAAAAGTTCTAAAAAAAAGTATGTCTATCTTTTAAGGTTGACTCACTATAACTCAAAAGGAGCGAGCAACGAAAAGTGGACGAAAACTACAGGTATTTCTATGCCTAAATGGAGACTCCTCGGTATGCAATGTAAGCTAAAATGATATGTAATAAACTTATTTTATTTTATTTATTTTATTTACTAGCAGGCAAATCGATGCGACGGGAAGAGTCAGGGGAGCAAAAATTTGACGCGGACGAAGTTGCGGGCAGAAGCTATATACAATAATACAGGCTTATTAAGGAGTATCAAATAATCCACCACGCGGGCCCAGTACGGGTTGATAGATGTCACATATCTTCGAATTTTTGGTTCTAAGATATTGCAAAATAGGCACCAATGTGTAGATATCAATGGTGTAAAATCTTCCGGGCTACTAGTTCAGTTAGGTGTACCTCAAGGCTCAATACTGGATCCTTTCTTATTCTTAGTGTATATAAATGACTTACCATTCTATTTAAAGAATACCTGTGACATTGTACTATTTGCTGATGATACCTCACTTATCTTTAAAGTAGACAGGAATAGAAAAGATTTTGATGACGTGAATAATGCGCTCTCAATGGCCACGGATTGGTTTACTACAAATAACCTAGTTCTTAATGCTAAGAAAACGAAATGTATAAAGTTTGCCTTACCTAATGTTAGGAACCTGGGACCCAATGTCGTTTTAAATAATGAGGTGCTTGAAACTGTTAACTCGGCAGTTTTTCTGGGCATAACAGTAGACGCCAAACTTCAGTGGGGATCACATATATCGAGCCTAGCGGGAAGGCTCAGTTCGGCCGCCTACGCCGTAAGGAAAGTTAGACAGTACACGGACGTTGATACAGCTCGATTAGTCTATTTTAGTTATTTTCATAGCATAATGTCCTACGGCATTCTGCTGTGGGGCAAAGCCGCGGACATTCAAAATATTTTTGTTCTTCAAAAACGAGCTGTTCGAGCGATTTACCAACTAGGTGCTAGAGTTTCTCTGAGAGATTTGTTTAAAGATATTGGTATTCTTACGGTGGCATCACAATTCATCTTCGCCAACATCTTATATATTAGGCAAAATATACACTTGTACACTAAAAACAGTGATTTTCATAATATTAATACTAGAAATAAGGACAAACTACGAGCCCCCTTTCACCGGCTTCATAAGGTTCATAATTCTTTTGTTGGTCTTGGTATTACCTTTTATAACAAGCTTCCCTCTGCTTTGCTAGATTTGCAGTTTAATGAGTTTAAAGCTAAAGTAAAATCCAACCTTTGTTCAAAGGCATACTATTCTATCAACGACTACTTAAACGATAAGAATAGCTGGTCGCTGTGATTAACTCAAGACAATGTTTATGTTCTTTCAATCCAGAATTAGCTTTCCTACTGACAGTTTATATGGGTAGTTCATATAGTTTTAGTTTTTATTTAACTGATTTTTTTTAATTTATTTTTATTTTATTTTAATTTCATTTACTGTGGACATAATCTACTCATTACAATGATTTTAAATGAGTTGTATTCCAACATGTAGTGTACGCTGCCAGGCTAGGCCCACATAAGGTTTTAATTATTATGTGGAAGCGTGCTAACGTGGGGCTCTAGAGACAAGAGTGGCGAGCGAACTAGTCCGCCGTGCGCGGAGCCAAACTACAATATGCAAAGGGAACAATTGCAAATAAATTAACTACACTAAAACGAACAAAGGAACTCACGTGATGGGCGACCACCGGCTTCTTGGGATTACCTGGATCTGTATGTAAGTGAGTGTACGTGTATCGTGTCGTGACGTTATGAGTATTCTCCTGGTAACAATCCGCTCCGCTCCAAGAGATCTGCCTTCCAGACATGCGGTCTTCAAATCACTCATTCACAATAGCGTCACTTTCAACCATCGGGTCATGACAGATTGTCCACAAAACGACCGGTTAATTAATACAATTGGATCACGACTAATTGTCACAAACGGATCGATTTAAAGGGATTAATTTCAACAAACGCGTCGCGGAACTCAACAGGCGACCGACGCTTCTTTTAGCGGCAAATCAAGAGAGCTGTCAAGTGTCAACGTCAAAAAATGACAAGTCAGATGTCACTTCGTTACACGCGCATTCCATTAGGCGCACAGATAATAAACGGTACGCAACATGTAGTTAGCTAGCGACCTCGTCAGCTGTTAATAATATTCTTGCCTGCCCAACCGGCAGCAAGTTCGTCATGCTCCCTTAGATGTCACTGCTTGCGGTAGCGTCGGGGGTCGGGTTACCACCTTCCCTCAAATATGGCGAGGGGGGTAATGGCTGACCTTTGCGTTATGCTCGTGAACGGGTGCTGCTTGTGGTGACTGGTCGTCTTGCTGACCATGGTTTTTGTTATTGTTACTTGTATTAACTGTTATTTTATTTTGGTCCGGAGGTCCTTAGTTTAACTATTGTAACTTCAACTTAGCTGTATGTATCAATTTGCATCGTTGAATATGTAAGCGGGCACGCCCTTTATGCCTGGAGGCTTTATTTAGGTTTTAAGTTCTGTTTACGATTTTGTTTTATTATTTATTTCAGCTTGAGTTTAGTTTTCAGTGTTTTGTTGGTGGTATATTGGCGTGTGCTAGCTGACATATGTGAATAATGTATGTTTTGTTTTATAATATTAATTACTTACACAGTATTGTATAGAATCAAGTTCTTCTAACTTAACAGACAGCTGTGCTGCTGGGGAGTTTGTTCCGCCACTTCTTCTTCCCAGCTAAAGCACTAGGAAGTGTCGAAGGGCGGCCGTATTGGGGGGACTGTCTTGTGTAACTTTGACGTTCAAAAAGTGCTGACTCTCAGACTAGTTTGAATAAATGACTTTTGATTTTGATTTTGATTTTGCCGGTTTCCTTACAACCCGTACTGGGCCCAAGTGGTGTCTTACAGCCCACTCCGTTTTACAGAGAGCAGGCCACGGTCCCAGCAGTGGGAACATTATAGTCTGGTTACCGGTAGATATTTAAATGGCAGTAAATATCGTGACTAGTTGCTGTTATGGTGTCATCACAGACATTACATCATTCATGATTTTTATTGCTTGTGGTTAAGAAAACCACTTTGTGTTTTATTTTTATGAATGGGTATTTTCCTTGTGGGTGAGTAATAACAGGCGCACGGACTGATCGCTCAGGTTAAGCTACGCTTCTCGCGGTTGGTCCTGTTTTTTGGTAGAAAAACTAAAAAACAGAATAAAATAAATATTTAAGGGGGCTCCCATACAACAAACGTGATTTTTTTGCTCGTTTTTGCTCGATATTGATAACAGGAACAGGTAGACGCTTGAAATATTCACAGAATATTAAGTTATAAATTAACTTTAAAAATAAGTAATTAAATAAAACAAATATTGTATGGGGGCTCCCAGACAACAGACATGATTTTTTTTTGCCGTTTTTATAGTGTGCAGGACGCCCATAGAATGCTTATGTAATAAGATCGCTTATCTAGTAATAAGTATATTATGTATGATCAATGTAAAAAATAGCACCTATAAGTTAGTTTAAATATAGTTTGATTGTATTCAATTTAGGAACTAAGAAACTTTGTAATCGCGATCTATTCCGGAGTCAGGTTTGCTCAGATCAAAACATGTCGAAACCTGTCCAAACCTCGAGACGCCCTTGCCTGCCTCTGATTGGTGGACTCGGAGTAGATCGCAAAAACCTAAATATTAATTAATTATGTTATTGGGTAAACCGAAATTTGATAACTCGGCGCAGCCGGCGGCGGCGGCGCAACTTGCACCTATGTGTATAAAGTATAAATATAGGGTAAGTTAAATTTTAAGTTGTTGTAAAATCCACGCCATGGGCGACTGATCAAAGAAATAAATACGTCTTCAAGTTTTAAAGTGAGTTTTAATAAGTGAACCGAATAGCAGTTCCTCCAATCCAGCAAACAAATAAATGTGAGGCCTATAAACCTCACATATAATGGTACCGAACCCGTCGTGCGCGAGTCCGACTCGCACTTGGCTGGTTTTTTTTTAAATTTGAACTGTCGATAACGGTATAGGCGGTTCATTATATATAGTTTTCTAAATATTCTTTCACACTAAATTAACATAAAATATTTTCTAAAAGACCTTGAGGGTTTTTTATAACTGTTTCTTTGTCAGCGGCTTCTCAAAACTGAAATCTAAAGTCGTTTATTGAAATTAGGCCGTAGATACATCAACTTAAGAACGGTCAACTCGTCATAATTCTTAGTTTCATACTATGTATATGTGGTTTTGATATTACACAGCCGAAAGTATCTGCATACAACAAAATTTTACAGGAGAGCCAAATTTTTTTTTCGGATTTTTCTAGATCGGTTCCGACTTTGTGTATTTTCGTATTTGACTAATTTCTGGGAGTTTTTGCTAGCCCAGTATGGGAAGGGTGGTCTATAGGGTCGAAAAATGCAAAAATACCCGTCTTAAAAAAAAGGGTCAGTTACTAGGTTTTGAAATTGAACAGCCGATTTGTCAATGTCATAATTGACATGTTGGCTGCATTGGTAGCGTCAGCAACAGTATTTTAAACGAAAATAACAGTACAGACCACACGGGAGTGCAGACCGTACTGGTAGGCGTCAAGGGTGAGGTAGGAGGGGAAGCGGGCGGGTGAATTAAATCTTGCCAATATTTTTAGTTCGATAGTCAAGTGCGTAGCTATAAAAATCGTTAATATATTAAATGTATTATTCTTTTGGCTTTTAAAGGTCAGAGGAGTCTATTAATTTTAGTTATTATCATGTCAGTCTAGAATTCTAATTATTAAATGTAAACTAATAAAATAACTATATACTAATCTTACATAGTATAAAACAAAGTCGAAACCCGCGTATGTACGTTTAGATGTTTTAAACTACGCAACGGATTTTAATGCGGTTTTCATCAATAGACAGAGTGATTCAAGATGAAGATTTATAATGTATAGTACCTACGCGGGTGAAACCGCTGGAAAAAAACTGAGACATTTATATTTTAAAACTAGCTTCTGCCCGCGACTTCGTCCGCGTTACATTTCTTACTACCCGGACCCTTCCCGTGGCGTCGAATCGCCTACCCGTGCGATTTTCCTCGTTTTTGCAACATTTTTCATTACTGCTCCGCTCCTCTTAGTTGCCGCGTGATGTTATATAGCCTATAGCCTTTCTCGATAAATAGGCTACCCAACACAAAAAGAATTTTTCAATTCGGACCAGTAGCTCCTGAGATTAGCGCGTTCAATCAAACAAACATACAAACAAACAAACTCTTCAGCTTTATAATATTATATATATATATAGATGAGCTAAATAGATTTTTAATTTGATACCCAACACGGCATTACTGAATTGATGATTTTTATTAGCCCGACCTGGGAATCGAACCCGGAACCCGACACTCAGCAGTCGCGCTTGCAACTACGAGATCAACGGGGCTGTAAATATATACTAATATTATAAAGCTGAAGAGTTTGTTTGTTTGGTTTAACGCGCTAATCTTAGGAACTACTGGTCCGAATTGAAAAAAAAAAAACATTTTGCGTTGTATAGCCTATTTATTCAGAAAGGCTATAGGCTATATAACATCACGCTACAATCAAAAGGAGCGGCGCAGCAATGAAAAATGTTGCAAAAACGGGGAAAATCGCACGGGTAGGCGATTCGACGCCACGGGAAGGGTCCGGGTAGTAAGAAATTTAACTGTGCGCAGGCGATTCGATCGACGGGAAGGGTCGGGAGAACATGAAATTTAACGCGGACGAAGTCGCGGGCAGAAGCTAGTCCTATATACATAAACTCACGCCTTGTCACCATGGGGGTAGGCAAAGAAAAATCCTCCGTAACTGTATTGTTTAAAGTAGCTTTGTAAATAACCCATTATTTTTTAGCAATAGGTAAACTATAAAAATGGTTATTGTGGGTTATACGTAGGAGATAGACATATACCATATCAGATTTTTCTGTAAACCTTTGTAAGATAAATAATTCCGCAGTACATTATTTTGATCTATCTCGTACGGTTTAGCCAGCAGCGTTACCAAGGTAAGCGCCCAAAAATATGCTGTTGACGATATCATTACTAATATTAGTAATGAAAGGAGTTCTCATTAATGAAAGTCAATTTTATAGCTATCGCGTTTAATTAACACAGTTAATATATATTGCACTCGCGAGAGGGACCGTCGGGATAGCAAACGGACGTACTTTTTAGTTAAGTCGCGTTTCCTGACTGCGGAAGGAAGACGAGACGGGACGCTCGCAGCGGCGCGGCGCCGTCCCTCACCCCTCTCGCCCCCGGTTCGGTAGAAGTCGAACCATCCGTTCGCTCTTTCAGTAATTCGGTTTTTTTTTAACTATAATATCACGGAATAGATAAATAAGGTTCTGTTCCGTGTATAATATGCATGTATTTTACAAATAAACCTTCCGGAAGACTCTAAGTTGCTCCATATAAAATACTGATATTCAGCTACATCCGGTTAGACTGGAAGCTGACCCCAACAAAGTTGGGAAAAGGCTAGGCCAATAGTGAGAGCTAAAATTCTGAATAAGCCAAAATGTACCTTACGCCATTGAAATAAAGAGTATTAAATATGTACTCACCCATAACGCCATTGATGTCATAAGTGATTTGCTTCCAGGAGAAGACTTCATTCAATTTGCCGACGCTACGTCTGTTCTGACATCTTGAAGGTACGGTCAACAACGCCAAGCATGCGACGGTCAGGATAAACTGCTTCATTTTGAACTGTTTATGAAAAAAATCTTATTAGACCTTAATATAAGGACAAGGTATACGAGGGACTCTTGGCTTTACAGGATGTTTGGCGCATGGATCGATAATTTTTTTTTTGGCCCATTGGGTGGGTCATGTGCTATTTTTTACCCATAGACCTCATGTCCTGAGTGTCACCGTAATTGAGATACAATGTTTTTGTTACTACTTGAATCATCGTCTTTAAAACGACTTTTTTTTTTGTTTTTAGTTGTATTTGTGCCAAAATATATCTATTCTAATACATATTATAAAGTTGAAGAGTTTGTTTGTTTGTTTGATTGAACGCGCTAATCTCAGGAACTGCTCGTCCGAATTGAAAAATTCTTTTTGTGTTGGGTAGCCTATTTATCGAGAAAGGCTATAGGTTATATAACATCACGCTACAACCAAGAAGAGCGGAGCAGTAATAAAAAATGTTGCAAAAACGGGGAAAATCGCACGGGTAGGCGATTCGACGGGACGGGAAGGGTCGGGGCAGCAAGAAATTTAAAGCGGACGAAGTCACGATCAGAAGCTAGTTTATTATACTTTTATTGCACTCTCTAATGTATGATTATTTTTAACAAAACATAAATTCTTAGATAGCAAAAAAGTACTTGACGAGCGTGCAAATTCTTAAAAATGAATTAATCTACGAAAACAGCGACACTTAAGGGTCTAATCTATGAGTGACACTTAGAACATGGAGTCTATGGGTGAAAGATCCACCCAATCCCACAAAAAAGTGTCGGAAAATGCGAAAAACATCCTATATAATAACGAAATGAAATCATCATCTCCCTAGCATTTTTCACCTATGGGTGAAAGATCCACACAATCCTACAAAAAAGTGTCGGAAAATGCGAAAAACATCCTATATAATAACGAAATGAAATCATCATCTCCCTAGCATTTTTCACCTATGGGCTAAAGATCCACCCAATTCCACAAAAAAGTGTCGGAAAATGCGAAAAACATCCTATATAATAACGAAATGAAATCATCATCTCCCTAGCATTTTTCACCTATGGGTGAAAGATCCACCCAATCCCACAAAAAAGTGTCGGAAAATGCGAAAAACATCTTATATAATAACGAAATGAAATCATCATCTCCCTAGCATTTTTCACCTATGGGTGAAAGATCCACACAATCCCACAAAAAAGTGTCGGAAAATGCGAAAAACATCCTATATAATAACGAAATGAAATCATCATCTCCCTAGCATTTTTCACCTATGGGTGAAAGATCCACCCAATCGCACAAAAAAGTGTCGAAAAATGCGAAAAACATCCTATATAATAACGAAATGAAATCATCATCTCCCTAGCATTTTTCACCTATGGGTGAAAGATCCACCCAATCCCACAAAAAAGTGTCGGAAAATGCGAAAAACATCCTATATAATAACGAAATGAAATCATCATCTCCCTAGCATTTTTGACCTATGGGTGAAAGATCCACCCAATCCCACAAAAAAGTGTCGGAAAATGCGAAAAACATCCTATATAATAACGAAATTAAATCATCATCTCCCTAGCATTTTTCACCTATGGGTGAAAGATCCACCCAATCGCACAAAAAAGTGTCGGAAAATGCGAAAAACATCCTATATAATAACGAAATGAAATCATCATCTCCCTAGCATTTTTCACCTATGGGAGAAAGATCCACCCAATCCCACAAAAAAGTGTCGGAAAATGCGAAAAACATCTTATATAATAACGAAATAAAATCATCATCTCCCTAGCATTTTTCACCTATGGGTGAAAGATCCACCCAATCCCACAAAAAAGTGTCGGAAAATGCGAAAAACATCCTATATAATAACGAAATAAAATCATCATCTCCCTAGCATTTTTCACCTATGGGTGAAAGATCCACCCAATCCCACAAAAAAGTGTCGGAAAATGCGAAAAACATCATATATAATAACGAAATGAAATCATCATCTCCCTAGCATTTTTTACCTATGGGTGAAAGATCCACCCAATCCCACAAAAAAGTGTCGGAAAATGCGAAAAACATCCTATATAATAACGAAATGAAATCATCATCTCCCTAGCATTTTTCCCAAATATTTTGGGATCGGCTTCCAGTCTAACGGGATGCAGCTGAGGACCAGAAATGAAATAAAATGTTTATTACTGTAAGAAGCAGTGGCGATGGGTCAATACACGCCGATTACCCTCGGCTTAACTATATGAAATCCCTACCTTCCACTGTTCCATCATTAATTATTTCAAAGTACTATTAATTTTTCATGTGTTTCTAAGAATTGCTGTTCATTATTATCATCATCATTTCAGCCAAAGGACGCCCACAGCTGGGCATAAATCTCCCCCAAAACCCCTTCGGTTCGCCATAATCGCCACGCTTAGCAGGCGAGTTGACGATCGCATAGAGAACGCTGCTGCCCAATCTCTAGTAAGTCCCTTAGTCGCCTTTTACAACACTCACGGGATCATATAGCAAAATATGTATCTTATCTACCTAGATATAGTTCTTTTTTATTTCAAGTTAAATCAAGGTCGCAACAACAATCAATCTTGCAAACAAAAAAGTGACAAAAACTGGTTTTCTGTAGTTTAAAATGTGTTTAAAATCACTTTAAATACAACTTAGCATATCGATGGCAAAGAGGTTTTTGACATTCGTTTAAATATGTAAACAGTTCTGGGCCTGTAATGGTATAAATGGACATGATAATATTGGAAGATTCATAGAGGTACTTTTGTCAAAAGTAATAAAATTACATATACCTACAAAATATATAATTAATTGAGTATATATGTCGATGACTATAAGAGTAGAGGGAGTTTAATCAAAAATCTAAATCAAAAGTCATTTATTCAAACTAGGCTGAGAGTCAGCACTTTTTGAACGTCAAAGTTACATAAGACAGTCCCCCGGCATGCCCGCCCTTCACCACTTCCTAGTGCTAGTTCCTAGTGCACTTCTTTGGAAACAAAGCCTACATTAAATTATTTGCAAATTTCAGCTAGCACACACCAATATACCAACAAAACATTGAAAACGAAACTCAAGCTTTACTAAAAAAACAAAAACGTAAACAGAACTTAAAACCTAAATAAAGCCTCCAGTGCGGTCTATGGCCCTTTACGGGGCACCGGTGTGGGTGCCCTCATTGAGGTTGCGCCCAGCGCGCCAGTTGAGTGCAGCCCAGAGGGTCATGGCCATCCGGTTAATCCGAGGATACCGCACGATCTCGTGCGAGGCGGCGAGCCTCCTTGCCGGAGTGCCGCCATGGGATCTGGAGGCAAAGGTCCTCGCGCACATGTGGGAGAGGCGCGAGGATTCGAAACGCCGGGGCGAAACTCCGCTGCCGCGACAAATCGCGGCACGGCGGACAGAGCTGCGGCACCGGATCTCATGGCGACATGGCGGGTACGATTGTCGCAACCCAGCGCTGGGCACGCCACAATTGCGGCGGTAAGTCCCCTCTTTGAGGAGTGGATAGAGAGGCGCCACGGCGTCCTCACCTTCCGCCTGACGCAGGTTCTCACCGGGCATGGGTGCTTCGGTGGGTTCCTGTTCAGGATAAAGCGGGAGGATACGCCCGGGTGTTTCCATTGTGAGGATCGTCTAGAGGACACGGTGGAGCATACGGTGGAAGTGTGCCCTGGCTGGGCGAAGCACCACCGTGTCCTCGTGGAGGCGATCGGCGGCGGCGACCTCTTGCGTCCGGCCCTGGTGCGAGCCATGGTACGGAGCGAGAGGGCATGTGAAGCCGTCACCTCCTTTTGCGAAGCAGTAATGCTCGCGAAGGAGAAGACGGGGCGCGTGAGTGAGTGGCAGTCACTGCGCCCTCACGTCCCTAGCCGCCGCAGGAGGAGACGCCCCGGGCGTCGGGAGTCGATAGCGGACACCCGGCCACCGTAGGCGCGAGCTTGCGGGTGGCGAGCAATGGGTAGCTCTCCGCCCGGTAAGGACCAGGCTCGGGTCGATGGCGCCTAGAGGGGTCTGCTAGGACCGATGCCTGCCGGGGTCGCGTGATTGTTCGAAAGAGATACCGTGGCCCTGGCACATGGGCAACTGATGGAACACGGGTGGGTTTTAGTCAGTAAAAGTCTGACACGCCCTCCCGCTCCGCCCAGAGCGGGAGAAGTCATTTGATGATTTCCAATCCTGAAAAAAAAAAAAAACACTGTTGCTAATATAGAAGATTTTTTCCTCAAAATTGTAAATAAAAATCAATTACGAATAAATTCCGTAGATATAGAAGCATATAAGAAAATTATTACCCTAGTCCGTGAAAATGGACTTATACTGACTGGCACATGGGCAACTGAAGGAACACGGGTGGGTTTTAGTCAGTAAAAGTCTGACACGCCCTCCCGCTCCGCCCAGAGCGGGAGAAGTCATTTGATGACTTCCCATCCAGAAAAAAAGAAAAAAAAAGCCTCCATAAGGCATAAAGGGCGTGCCCGCTTACATAGGTACTTGGTAGGAACTTTTTTCAACGATGCAAAAAGTTCATATACATACATTGATGCATATAGCTTAGTTGAAGTAACAATTTTTAAACTACCAGAGAAACGAGACCTAGGAAACGAGGGATAGACTGTGTGAATTATGATATGGATAGAAAGGGGGTGACTACCAAGATGACGACGGAATGTCTTGAGATGTGATACCATGCGGTCAATTCACCGGTCCGACCCGAAAATGCACAGAATTGTTCTCGCAACAAAGCCATGATTTCACGGACTGTATGACACTTATTGCCGTCTTGTTGGTACCAAATGTCCTGAAGATTACGGGCTTAAATGTCATGCAGAAAATAATCGGGTATCATGGCGCCATATGAGCTAAAACTTCAGAATGGACCATGTAAACCGCAGTTATGGTCAACATTTGAAGGGAATTAATATATTTCATATTGTGCGTTTTATTTGTGCAGAATAAACAATTTTTCTTTCTTTCTTTCTTTCTTTCCTTTCTTTCTTTCTGGAATAATGTGAAGGATGGTTCATTTGTATGATTATAAAGACAACCCGATTAAATAGATCACCCTCAATCTCCTCCCTTATCCCATTATTTTGTGTTATCAAAATAAGACTTTTAGTATTTTCACAAATAACAGCGGACGGCTTATTTGTTTTTGTATAATGTCGTTGTAATGGTAAAAATATTGAGGGTGTTAGTTTCAATAAGATTTTTTTTACTACCCGGACAGTTCTTTTATTTACATAGTATAAAACAAAGTCGCTTCCCGTGTACGCTTAGAATTTTTAAACTACGCAACGGATTTTAATGCGGTTTTCAACAACAGACAGAGTCATTCAAGAAGAAGGAATAAGCAAGTGAATCCGCTGGCAAAAGCTAGTTAACTATACAATGTTCGTAACCTGAATGAATGTCCTTAGTGTAGCCACTGTTTTCATTCATTGCCGTATTGTCTTCTTTGAGGAGACAAAAATTGAAAAGAGTATGCATAGATGGTTTGGTCATGTTGAGAGGATGAATGAAGGGCAGCTTACAAAAGGTATTTACAAGGCAGATGTGACTGGTCACGCCGGAAGGGGACGCCCTAGGAGAACATATAGTGACCTTATTGGTGATGTTCTTCAGAAAGGTCAGGTGCGTAGTACTGGTAACCGGCGTGTGTGTATGACCAGATGTATGAACTTAAACGAGGCAGAATGTGTATGTAATGATCGTAGCAGGTGGCATTCTGTAGTTTATGCCTACCCCCATAGACAAAAAGGGTGATTTTATGTATGTAGAATAAAAAAAACACAGAATCACTTACCTACCTTTAAAATTATTTCATCAATTTAAAAACAAAATCACTTTTCACATCACTGTTTTACAAAGATATATTTCTCAATAACTCTTATTTTTAAATTACTAATACTATTGCATTATTATTACTATACTATTACTAATAATTATTAATAAGAACACGTGTGTCTAGGACGAGCGAGTTCTACTAAATGATGAGTTATTCTAATGTTTGTATATTGATGACCCCAGATTCTTCACTAGTGATGTTTAATGTCGATTGTTTTTTTTTGTATCGATAAATTGTAGATGATATTTACATCTGACCAAGATTATATTATTATATAACTTTGAGTTTATTTCGGCCTTTCTTTTCAGAGTAGTCAGATAGGAAAACCCGACCTCATCTAGTTTTAGAAAATATGATTGACGTGTAAAAGTCATTTTTCATTTATCAATTTTATCATACACACAAATAAATATAAAAACTCACGGTTTCTTCCTATGGGGGTTTTTGTTCATTCATCTGTCCTACATGCACCTTTCTAAAGAATATCGCCAATAATAAGAGATAATGATAAAAATGATTACTTATTTCTGAACATTTAACAATTTAAATAAATTATATATATTTTATATAATTGGTAACCTTAAATATTTGAATAATATGAAATGTTTACTAACTTAAACACAGTCCAGTTGTGCCACCCGGTTGCCATCCCTTTTTTTGTGGTTGAGAAATCATCAAATGACGTCTCCCGCTCTGGGGGGAGCAGGAGGGCGTTTCAGACTTTTACTCACTAAAACCCACCCGTGTTCCTTCAGTTGCCCATATGCCAGGGCGACGGTTTCTCTTCCGAACTAATCTCGCGGCCCTGGCAGATAACATCATACCTTTGATGTACTTACCAATGGTGCTACCACACTTCACTTCGAGGGCGGGCTTAGGCAATTTAATTGTATTTTGTGTCCTTACTAACAATACTAATATAGACTTTAAGCACTTTCTGTTACCAACCCATCACTAAACAGCCTATGGACTACTCATGTCTGAAATAAACAAAAAAATTGTGGGGTCGTCGTGGAGTATATATTTGCGGTCGCTCCAAGTACTTGTACACATCTACACAGAAAATTGGTAAACATTAGAACATTTCCTGATGCATTTGTATACATTTTAATGAAACACTTTTGTAACAGACCATTTATCGTTAGACATCTTCCGTATCAACTTGTTCACCTTGACTTATGCAGTGTAAACCGCATCGTTCGGTCAAGTTCGTGACTAGATTGCTATGTAATAAAATTCCGTAATGTCATTGCAGCTAGGAGAGTAGATTAAACTTATAGCCAATACTATAGTCTAGGGCAGCGGTTCTCAAACTTTTTTGTTGACGGAACCATTTTGGAAAGCGAAATATTTGACGGAGCCCTAAAATAAACAAAATTGTTCGGTATTTTGTTTTAGTAGCTGCATAGGTCGAAAATCTTGTTTCGCACAAGTATGTTGTTGGGAACTGTGAAAAATATTCATCACGGATTCTGCACCAATAATAATTATTGGTGCAGAATCCGTGATGAATATTTTTCGAATCCGTGATCAATAATTATTATTGAGAGGCATCATTCTGAACAATGACTCCATACTGGTGTCTGATGACATTTCTAAAACTTTCGGGCTTTTGTAAATTGCGTAAAAAAAGATTTTTAATCCCTAAATTCGTGGAGCCCCCACAGAGGCTTTACAGAACCCTAGGGCTCCGCGGAGCACACTTTGAGTACCTATTGCTGGTCTAGGGTGTAACTTGGGTGTAGGGTGGTGACATTTTGAATATCGATATCGAAAAGTAATGGAACTATAAGCAACCAATATCCGATGGGCGAGGGTCAATGAATAATTGAATTTGGCCGTGTATACATATTACAAATTTAAAGCGCTTTTTGTAACCGTCTATCTGGGTGATCGCGTTCTTCTTCAAAACTACGTGACGGATTTTGATGGGATTTTTTATTTTTACTCCATCATTAAGTGAAATTATTCCGGAAGGTTTATATTTGTGTATACCTACATAATTATTCAGAGAGCAGTGGTGGCCCAGTTATAATTTCATCACCACTGCTCTCAAAACGGTGAAGGAAAACATCGTAAGAAAACCGGCATGTCCTAAAACTAAAAAATCGAAGACATGTGACAACTACCAACCCGCACTGGGCCTACGTGGTAGATTACGGCTAGGGCTTGCAATCCGGATATCCGGATATCCGTATTATCCGTATATCCGCCGATTTTAAACTCTGGATTTTACTTGGATCACCATCCGGAGTTTTCGGATATTACGGATAGTAGTTTTTATTTTTTAAATTTATACTATATTACCATATATTATATATTTATATATCTATATCTATACTAATATTATAAAGCTGAAGAGTTTGTTTGTTTGTTTGATTGAACGCGCTAATCTCAGGAACTACTGGTCCGAATTGAAAAATTATTTTTGTGTTGGGTAGCCTATTTATCGAGGGAGGCTATAGGCTATATAATATCACGCTACAATTAAGAGGAGCGGAGCAGTAATGAAAAATGTTGCAAAAACGGGGAAAATTTATTCCTTTTGAGAGTTCCCGTTGAGTGCGCTGCGTAAACGGCTAAAGTAACGCAAAAATTATGTATGGCGGAATTGTTCCTTTTAAAAAGTTCTAAAAAAAAGTCCGCGAGAGCATATGTCTATCTTTTAAGGTTGACTCACTATAATTCAAAAGGAGCGAGCAGCAACGAAAAATGGACGAAAACTAGCAGGCAAATCGAAGCGACGGGAAGGGTCAGGGGAGCAAAAATTTGACGCGGACGAAGTCGCGGGCAGAAGCTAGTAATATTATAAAGCTGAAGAGTTTGTTTGTTTGTTTGTATGTTTGTTTGTTTGTTTGGTTGAACGCGCTAATCTCAGGAACTACTGGTCGAATTGAAAAAATATTTTTTTTGTTGGGTAGCCTATTTATTGAGAAAGGCTATAGACTTATATAACATCACGCTACGATCAAAAGGAGTGGAGCAGCAACGAAAAATGGTCGACAACTGGCATGCAATTCGATGCGACGGGAAGGGTGAGGGGAGCAAAAATTTGACGCGGACGAAGTCGCGGGCATAAGCTAGTATTGAATAAAAAGCTGCCAACTGTGGAGTACATAACTGTTATTACCAGTGGCGTAGCGTGCCTTGGCGGGGCCCCGTATAAAAATTTGTTTGGGGGTCCTTAGGAAGGGTAACGATTTCTCACAAAAGGAAAAAAAAATGTTTGCATAAAATTAAAAGAAATATTTATTCACCATAATTATCTATCTGTCACTTTTTCCAAAACTTTTATAAACAATTCAAATTAAATAACTCTACTTGCCTTTTTGTTTCGGCAAACTGGAGGTAATACCTACATAATTCTACTGTTATAAGTACAATTTTAATAAGTTATTTTACCAAGTGTATTGTATTTTAAAAAACGAGGAAAACAAAAAAATAATTTAAGCGTTTGATGCGAGAAGTGAGCCGCCCACTAATAGAGATTGACGCACCATAATCGATAAATCAGATCGGCTATTTTCCGAGTGCGTCTGCTTAGTATGCTTTCCGTGTGTTTCATAATGTGCAAGTTGTCTAAACTGAATGTTGTTAAATTGTCAAATTTTGTTATCTGTGCAGGACGACTTTACTAGAGCGGAGATGAGTTTATTATTGACTTAAGTGATTCGGATGACTGTTCGTCATTGCCAATGCAATCTAACAACGAATTAGATTAAAATGATTTTTATGAATTGTTGTGTTTTTTTTTACATCCATAATCTTTATTAGAAATTATTTATAATCAACCACATCTATTTAAAAAATAGATTAATGTTCAATTGCAAACCTTCTCGATTTTTGCTAATAATCGAATTCATTACGCAAAGAGACCTCACTATTTAAGTCACGTGACTAAGTGTCACTGTACCCATCCTATGTGAAAAAGAGGTTCTCTATTGTGTGGCTTCGTCTTGCTGGCTGGCTGCGCCGGCCAGCTTCAGCTGAGGCGGTGAGCGTTGCAACCACCTGCTCCTCAGCTCAAGGGCCTCACCCCTCCGCGCCTACGCGATTCTTAATTACACTCAAGGGGTAGGGCAGACAAGACTACGTGGAGTCAGATTTACAGTTATTCGTTTCTGTCACTAAAACCTAACTTGTAGCAATTTTTTACTACTAACAATTTTATTATAAATGAACATTCGGCATAATACACTTTATATAATTAAATACTTAGGACATATGACTTTATAACGTGCAAAATTAGGAGACCTAATGATTATAGTATTTGATATTATGACAGAATAGTTTTAGAAGCAAAGATGTAAAACAAAATTTAGATTTTTTTAATATTATGGTTACTGACGTTTATAGCTAACGTGTTATGGATAATGATTTTCGGACAAACGATTTTAGGAGAAGAAAGGGTGTACCGAAAAAGACTATAAACGGGGAAATCCCGCAGCCTGCGATAACCGATGTAGGGTGCTGCCAACTTTAGAACGCACGCTTTACGCGGAAAAAAATAAATTGATTTAGTGAATTTTTCATTTCTGAAAAAAAAAATTAATAAAAACTACCCAATTTTTTTAATTGGGTAGTTTTTATTAATTTTTGCTTATACACGTTGGGGGCCCCCCTGGCCCGGGGGCCCCGTATAATTTATACGGCAGATACGGCGGTAGCTACGCCCCTGGTTATTACGTTATTGGTTAGAGATGAGCCAACTATGACTTTGGCCGCCTAGCCGAGTATTCGGCTGCAAAATAGCCGACTAGTCAGCCAAGCCGATCATTGATTTCGGTTGAGTTCGGTTGACATCAGCTATGTTCAAAATGGCAAACCTACTTCTTGCCAGTTGTTTGCTATAGACTTTCTTCCTCTTGAAAATCCTGCAAATGAATCTGTGAGACTAATGATTGATAAAATTATTTCTACATGTTTTATGCACAACAGTCATAACTTCAGCGGACAATACATAAGATACAGAAGGTTGTTCTTCTTCAACTGTAAGCGTATTAATTAAAACGCAAATAAGAGAAGAAGTAATCCGGTATAAGAGTCAGCCATCTTCTGCGCAGCGACCGACTTCTTCAACAAATGATTTAGACACCACAATTCGAGAGATGGCGCTATTTGATGAGAATGGTCAGAGAAGCAGGAATTTAGGTAGGGTTTACAATCTACTTTTATCAATACCACCGACCAGCGTTAAAGCAGAAAGAGTGTTCTCTGCTACAGGATATTTATGTAACCACTAGCTTTTGCCAGCAGCTTCGCCCGCGTGGAGGTCGGAAAATATCCCGCGGGAACGTAGGTACTACCGAGATAAAAAGTAGCCTATGTGTTAATCCAGGTTATAAACTAACTGTGTTCCAAAGGAGATGTTTCATTTTTATATGGGGCTCCGGCCATAACGTGTACAGTTTAGCGAAGTTGGGAAACTTACTCCTGAATAGAATAAAGTAACATTTTTTTCATAATATCAAATGGTTTTTAAGTACAAAATAAAAATTAAAAATGTTTGACGTTTGTCCTAAGAGTTAGCGAGCGATTATTTTGAATTCGTTTAGAAACACACTTCAAAAATGGAGACTTAAGATTTTTGTAACGATGAAATGGTCACACTTAATTATGTTTACTCAAAAATATGTGTAAGAGAATAATAGTAATTTATTTTTATCACAACAAGAATAAACACATTTTTAATTATTTTCTACTTAACATTGATTTGGTGAGACATGATTTCAGAACGAATAAAGTTTGCAAGCAAACGAGACGCCATGTTGAATAAAACATGGCAGTAATTGAAAAACTATTATTTTTTGTACACAACAAATCAGGCTCAAATTCACCAGAGAATATTTTTCCCAAATTTGTGGTATTTTTTCCTCTTTTTCGATAAATGTACGTCTGATGGCCGAAAATGAAACATCTCCTTTCATCCAAATCCGTTCAGTAGTTTTTACGTGAAAGAGTAACAAACATACACATACACATACATCCATCCTCACAAACTTTCGCATTTATAATATTAGTAGGATTTAACAACTTTCATGAAAGAAGATTCAATAGACAGTTTAAGCTTTTTAAGATCGTATTACCAGAATTTGTATAAAAATAATTTAAGAATTACGTAATATCGTAAAAGGGTTATTTGATTATTTTGAGATATTTTGTTCATTTTTGTTTTATTATATTTATTAAACAATAGGTTTAACAATTGAGCGGATTTACCAGGGACAATGGTTGGAGGTTTGCCGTCATCTGGAAACTTTAATGGGGCCAGAAGTTTGAGAAACCCTGGTCTAGTGGTTAGTGACCCTGACTGCTAAGACTGAGGTAGTGGGTTCAATTCCCACCCAGGACAAATCTTTGTGTGATGAGCACAATCATTTGTTCTGTGTCTGGGTGTAATTTATCTATAATATGTATGTATTTAGAAATATATGAGTATACTAGCTGACCATACAGACGTTGTCCTGTTTCCTAGAACTCGATAGCAGCGCCACCTTCTGGGCCCAATAGTGAATCTAAACCATCCAGGGTGCCACCCAAACGCGTACAAAAAAATTCATTCAAATCGGTCCGGCCGTTTCGGAGGACTTCAGTGACATACACGCGTACAGTAGAATTATATATATAAAGATTTGTGAGTTGTTTGGTTACCACAGTACATGATCTGCCTTAGTTTGGGATCAGATAACGGTGTGTTGGTTGTCCTAAGAATCCTAAGACATTATTAAGGATGGACCGATCGCGGTAAGTGGAGCTTAACCTGCCCGATCGACACGTGCGGTTGTTATTACCCATAAGCCCCTCTAGTAAAGTGTTATGTAAGAATCAAAATTAGTAGCAGCCTGCCTCTATTGGCACGCCATTTACCTTGATCCTTGGCTCCAGCTGCTGTCAGCCATCTTGCGAAGGTCATCACTGAGCCAAGTAGTTTGTCCTACCATACTATTGCTTGTTGCGTGTCCTTAAATTCAAATTTTCTTGCACTTTTGCAATTTAATTTTTTCATGGATTAGTCATTCAATGGGATTAAATGAACGTAGTAGGTTTTTTTTTGTGGGTGGGAAATCATATTGGTCTTAAATATTAATAATAATAAATAATAAATAGCCACGGACCAGTAGTTCCTGAGATTAGCGCGTTCAATCAAGAACGCGCTAACAAACAAACAAACAAACTCTTCAGCTTTATAATATTATAGTATAATAGTATATATAGTATAGATTATAATATTAGTATAGATGACACAGTTTTTTAGTCTGTCTGATTTCTTGACGTTCAACATAATCCTTACCATTGCGTACTGGCAGGATGCGAGTTTGCTTGCCATTTCTCGAGTTAGAGCCCATGATTGGCACCCATACACAAGAACGGGTAGTATGCAGGTGTTAAATAATTTTCTTTTTATATTTATATGGAGTTTCTTGTCTTTCATTACCTCTCTCAAGCTCCAGTATCGCCTCCAGCCGTTAGTTATTCTTCTCTCTATTTCTTTGCGCATAGGTTCTTTTTGAGGTATGACCTGTCCTAGATAAATATATTCATCGGTATAGTTGATATCGGTGTTTGATAATTGTATCGTATTTTTAATCCCGTTTGTCATTACTCTAGTTTTTTCCAGGTTCATTGTTAACCCTACCTTCTCGCTTTCTGTCGCAAGTTCTTTTATCATCCTGCTTAATGCCTCTGAAGTTTTTGCAAATAGGACTATGTCGTCTGCGAATCTCAAATGCGTCAGTGATACACCGTCTACATTGACCCCCAGATGTTCCCAATCAAGTCTTCTGAAAATTGATTCCAATGCAGCCGAGAATAGTTTTGGGGATAGCGGATCCCCTTGTCTAACACCTTTCCCAATTCTGAAGGAACACCTTTCTGTTCTAGTTGAACCCTCGCTGTACTATTTTTGTAAACGTTTTTTATTATTCGTATGTACTTCTGTTCAACTCCTTGTTCTATCAGTGCCTCCCATATTTTATCGTGTATTAAAGAGTCGAATGCTTTTTGTAATCGATAAATGCATTATAATACGTAAGCTGGTATTCGTCATATTTTTCAAAAATTTGGCGCACCACGTGTATGCGATCGTTCACCGAGTAATTTTTGCGAAATCCGGCCTGTTCAATGGGTTGATGTTCGTCCAATGTTTTTTCAATCCGTTTTAGAATTATCTTAGCAAAAATCTTGTAAATGTTCGACATGAGACTGATTGGGCGGTAGTTTTTCGATTTCATGTTTGTCTCCCTTCTTAAACAGTAAGATAATGGTCGATTCTGTCCATTGTTGGGGAATAATTTCAGTGGATATGATGTAGTTGAACATATCTGTGAGAACAGGTATAAGGACTTCCTTGCTGTGTCTTAGGATTTTGTTGTTTATGCCATCGGGTCCTGGTGCTTTGTCTTCTTTTTGGGAGTCTATTGCTTTCCTAACTTCAGCATGAAGAATGTCGGGAACGTCTGAGAATTCTATCAATTCTATTTCGGTTTTACCATGAATTGTGTTGCTTTCATAGAGTTTCTTGTAAAAAGATGTAGCCGTTCCTAGTATGTCAGTTCTGCGATGATTCCATTTTCCATTCTTGCTTTTCATTTTTACGACCCAATCTTTCGAATTAGTCAATTCCTTGTATGCTTTTTTGACTCCCCCCGTTCTGGCTATGTACTTTTCTATAATTTCCATTCTGTTCTGTTTCCTGTCCTTTCTTATGCTGTCTTTGATTTCTTTGCAAATTTTAGTTAAAAGCTTTCTTCTGTCTTGTGCACCTCTTTCGCTGATTAAGTGCTTTCTTTCTTCTAGTAGTTTTATACTGTCAGTTGTTAGGTATTTTTTCGTTTCAGTTGTGGTGGTTGCAATGAGTTGCGTCTGTGTCTTGATAGTATTCTCTATAAAGTTGTATTTTTCTTGCGTTCTTAATTCTTTTGTGTTGGCTTTGAAGTCTATAAATTCGTTTCTTAGGGCGATCGTTATTTGTTCCAGTTGGTGTTTTCCGAGTTTTGCATTCCCTGGATCTTGTTTTGGTCTAGGCATTTTTGGTTGTTTTGTTTTCAGCTCGGCTCTGAGAAGTCTGTGGTTAGTGTTAAAGTTTAGTTTATTGATTACGCTGAAGTTAGTGAAGTAGGTGTTTCTGTTGGTAATTATAAAATCAATTTCGTTTTCCAGGTCCACTTCTTTTTCTTTTTTCCCTTGTACATGGTATTTAAGATGGTTAGGTTGTTTTGTAGTGCAAGGTCTTAAATATTAGTGGACTAAATCCACTCGTGTTCCTTCAGTTGCCTATATGCCAGGGCTACGGTAACTCTTTCGAACAAATCTCGTGACCCTGGCAGGCATCGGTCCTGACCGACCCCTTGAACAGCAAACAGCCGGACACTGATAAGCAAAGCAAGAAAATGGCAAAAAAAAATATTCGCGGGCTGCCCTGCGACTTTCCCCTTAAAATCATTTAATACATTTATCGCCATCTTCAGTGCGTCCTAAGTTATCGATAAATATATTTTATCGATAAAAACAACATTGTCACATCACTACTGTCCTTAGCGATGGTTTATTAAGGTTATCGTAATAACTATCTGTTTATATTTATGTTAATTATTATCTATTTCGTGATAACTGGGAACTCCACTAAATGATTAGGGACCTTGTTTTGAAGAATCTTTAAATATGGGGCAAGTGGCCGGTTGGAACTGGATTCTTCCGTTGAACATTTTACTGGGCGTAAATGTGTGTTGAGATGAAAAACTCTGAAGATCATTTTTGATTTTTAGGTTATATTTGAACTCGCCAAACGAAACGTTGGACAGTATCTAGACACTTTTTGCCCACACGATGTCAGATGGTCAAGAGAGCTACGTCACGCCGGACAATAAATAAAATAAAAATAAATAAATATCTTACGACAACCAACACACCGTTATCTGATCCCAAACTAGGCAGAGCCTGTACTATGGCAACCAGACAACTGATAAATATACTTATATATTTCTAAATACATACATTATTATAGATAAAATTACACCCAGACACAGAACAAATGATTGTGCTCATCTTACAAAGATTTGTCCTGGGTGGTGATCGAACCCACGATCTCAGTCTTAGCAGTCAGGGTCACTAAGCACTAGACTAACAAGGCCAGTCAACTAGACAGTAGACAAACAGGACAATGGATCGAAAACTGCTATATGAGGAACATTCGTTTTTTTTTACAAGTGCATTTTTTAATACCTGTTGAAAGGTCTCGTCATTCTGCTGAATTTATTAATTATAAATGTTTTAATGTTCTATCTATGATATTATTAATGAAAGAGCCGGATCTCTTAACTCTTGAACGGGCAACTATGAGCGCGCGCTGATAGCGTAGAATAATAGCCAACAAGTCAAAGAATAAGAATATAGTAGTTTGAAAGCGTGGTCTTACAAGACATGGCCAAATTTTAGCAGTTTCTGTTACATTCCATACAAAAAAAAAAAAAAAAAATCTGGGCAAACTATCAGTTTTAGAGAAAAACTTGTAATGACAATTATTCATCGAAATGACGAGATCTTTCGATAAGTATTAAAATAAATGCAATTTGTAAAAAAAAAAAAACGAATGTCCCTCATATAGCAGTTACGATCCACTGTGCACTGTGCGCCGCCTATAGCCGCTCTTGTCAACTCGCACGAACGTCATGCCGACTCCGTCGATGCGCGCAAACTTCACGCTTTTGTTTGGTTGTCAATTGATTACCCGTATTTATGACTCTTCCGACAAATCGTCCCTTTATTGGTAAAACCGATTATCTGCACTTTTTTTCAAAAATGAGTTATTTACACTAAGCTACTCAACTTTTTGAGCTCTATCTACTGGTAAAACCGATATTTCGATACGATGCATAGTTTTCGAGATACATAGGCAAAAAAACAATTATATTACAAGCTTTTATGTAACATCTGCATTCAATAACACCTAAAGTCTTATACCTGTACGATTTTTTGGAAGCCTTGCAATCAAAAACACATTCCGTTTTATATCTTATTTTAGTTGCAATTTACTTACATTCTGAACATACTGTAGCATTGTACTAATACAAATTAAAATACTTTAAATGGTTCTGATACTGCTGAATTATTGGAAAGTACTTAGAATCTTATACATTAAAAAGAGAGTAAGTAGTTCTACTTGCTTTTAGCAGAACATAATCCTTCGCACTTGTGCAGATTTTAATTCAATTAAAAGAGATTACTTATGCATCTTTATTTGTTTTTTCCACAACATCACGTTAATAGTAATTTACTTAAGTTGTGCAATAAACATTTTTATTTTTTTATCTGCAAAATGTTCATACAAGGAACTGCAACAGGCCTGGTCATTGTTATTTTTATAATTACAAAAATACCAAAAAATCATTATTTACATGAAAGTAAAAAACTGAATAAAGCAGAAAAATAACACTAGTTTACAAAATGTAACTTTTTTATACTCCAAAAAAAAATGAAGGTAGGCATATAAATATGTTTACCTATCTTCCTTTAACCTAAAAGTGCAAGCAGAAATATTTTACCACGTCACAATATCTTTTTGCAGTCAATTGTTTTTTGTAACCTAACATGGTGACCACAGTTTATTATTTATTCGTTCGCTTCAAACGACAATTTTCAACAGATGGGAGTAAACATGTCATTAGAGATTCATTTTCTGCACTCCCATCTGAGGTTTTTCCCTGAAAACTTAGGAAGTATGAGTGGCGAACAAGGGGAAAGTTTCCACCAAGATTTAAAGGTTTTTGAAGAACTACATAAAGGATTTTGGGATGAAAACATGTTAGGGGATTATTGTTGGGCCATTATAAGAGTAACTGCAAAAAATAACTATAAAAAGAAGGCAAAAATTAATTATTTTTTTAGTATTAATACCAAAATGATGTCTTTCAGGTAAATAAATATTTCTTAAACCAGACGTGACAGATTTTTTTTATTATTTTTTCTGGATAGCTAACCTAACCTAAATGAATAATAAAATAACAACTTTCAGCTGGGGTATGAAAACGAGGTATTCCACTAACAGCACTGATTTGAACAGCACTTGCCCGAACCGCACTTGAGACCTTCCACTAACAGCACTGAAACAAAATTCTGTAACGTGCGGTTCGGTGGAACGATTTATCGTTATTGTATTAAGTGTCCGAACAGCACTTTCGTTAAAAATGTTTTTTAGTGATGGGATGTATTTTTTTCCAAGGCAAACAAACAACACAAATCGATATAAATCGGTAGACACTAAGACTTGTACCGGATAAATCCACCTTGTTCATGTATCTTATGTAGATATATCTATTTATGACAACCAAATATTATCCAAGTATTTTTTTATCCAGTCTAGGATATCTGACATCAGAAATTAAAATATATTTTTGTATCAACTTATTCCACCACTGTCAACGCAGAACTAAAAAATAATAGTACGAAGTCTAAAAAAAATATTTTACGCGGCGCGTGGCGTTGTAATAACAGTCATTAGTTTTCGAATACTTTTACGCAATCTAATGAAAACTTACCAAACAGCAACATATGCATCATTCATAGCCTGCCTGACATAGGACTCATTTCCTGTCTAGTCTATGACATTTTTGCTTTGTGCTGACGCCACAGACGTTCGACAAACGGTCAACGGTTTCAGTTTGGAGATGAACTATACACAAACTGAAACCGTCGACCGATTCACAGTCGTTTCAAAATCTACATTTTTGACTGTGGTTTTATAGGTTTTTTACACAAGTTCGGTGTCTAATGACAGATCTCAAACAATTTTGACATCATCATTCCCCTGCTCTTATCCCAATTTATTTGTGTTCGGCGCAACATGTCTTTTTCTTCCACACTTCTCTATTAGTCGTCATCTCAGTAGTCACCCCCTTTCTATCCATATCATAATTCACACAGTCCATTCATCGTTTCTTTGGTCTCCCTCTACTCTTATAGCCGTCGACATTCATACACTAATTTCTTATTCTATCCATTCGTGTAACACCACACATCCCTCTTAACATTCTCATCTCAGCTGCATGCAATTGTCTTTCATTCATCCCTTTTGTGGCCCAACATTCTGACCCCATACAAGACAGCAGATCTGACCATGGTTTTATATACCTTCCCCTGAAGTTTAAGGGGGATGTGGGAGTCGCAGATTGTTCCTGTGACCTGCCGCCATTTCATCCATCCAGTGTTTATTCTGTACTTTACCGTCCGATCTACTTCGCCATCGCTTTGCACGAGTGAACCGAGATACTGAAAGTCGGAGCAGACGGGAGAAGCGCACCATGAAGCGCTATGGCTCCAGAACTGGAGAGATCGCCGAAATCGCAGAACATTATTCGGTTTTGTTTCTGCTGATTTTCGAGCCAACATTCTCCAGTTTATGTTGCCACTTCTCCAATCGACTCTGGATCTCAGACACATCTTCACCGACAAGAACAATGTCATCGGCATACACCGTCTACTAATCTCACGGTATTTTGAAAAATGATGGACTACATTTTCGGAGTATTTACGAAGACAACAACGAGTAATTGTCACAAAAGCGAAATAAACCATCTCACGCTAGCTCCCAAAACAAGTTCGTAGTATTACTTGTTTTCGTAACTAGCTACGAAAAGGTCATTTTAACAGTTGTCTTCCCCATTTTCCCAGACAATAGTTAAGTGATTTGAATCCAACATATAACAAATTGCATACGTCAATATTCAACCGCATTAACAAACACGCACAGTTGCAGAATCGATATGTTTGTAATATCCTGAACAAAGAATAAATTCGTCCCATCACTAATAACTGTAACCAGGTGCTGTTCAGACACTTAATACAACAACGATAAATCGTTTCACCGAACCGCACGTTACAGAATTTTGTTTCAGTGCTGTTAGTGGAAGGTCTCAAGTGCGATTCAGGCAAGTGCTGTTCAAATCAGTGCTGTTAGTGGAATACCTCATGAAAACCGTGTAAACTAGTGTAATTAGAATTATATATTAGGAAATAATCAACTTTTGTATACAAAACAATTTGTGAAAAAATGAATGAATTTAGATTTTCTATCTAAGTACTTATACAAAACAATTTGTGAAACCATGAAATTAATTAATTTTTTCACAAATTGTTTAGTATACTTAGATAGAAAATCTAAAACTAAAATAATGTATCTTTCATGCATCAGCTGATGAGTCCACAGATGACTCGGATTGAGACTCTTCAGAGGCGGCCACATCAGGTACTCGTTCAACGCGATTCCTATCTACAAGGAAATTTCTGTACCATCCATGGTGATCTTCTGGTATAACCCCCTTCTCACATAGATTAATGAGATCTTTTTTCATAGCTTCCGTTATTGGAAGAGGTCTATCATACAATTGTTTTAGTAGTGGGAACTGGAGTTCGGAGGTAGTTGGTATTTCAATTACCTGTTGCTGTGGTCTCCATGTGCTGAAGATGTCGATGCTGAATTTGTATTAATCTTATTTTGTGTGTCTGAAACAGTTACATCCATTGTCATAAATGAATTTGTCATGTCATAGTTTACTAGCTGTTCATCTGTGTTTTTGGTTATATTCATAATTAAAAAAACACAGATGCACAGCAAGTGATATGGTTAAAAATAAAATGGATGAAGTAGGTACATAAAAGGAGACAAAAAAATATACTATGACATGACAAATTCATTTATGACAATGGATGTAACTGTTTCAGACACACAAAATAAGATTAATACAAATTCAGCATCAACATCTTCAGCACATGGAGACCACAGCTATGTAACAAGAAACAAAGCAAAGCGATTGGCAGCAGAACAGGTAATTGAAATACCAACTACATCGGAACTCCAGTTCCCACTGCTAGAACAATTGTATGATAGACCTCTTCCAATAACGGAAGCTATGAAAAAAGATCTCATTAATCTATGTGAGAAGGGGGTTATACCAGAAGATCACCATGGATGGTACAGAAGTTTGCTTGTAGAAAGGGATCGCGTTGAACGCGTACCTGATGTGGCCGCCTCTGAAGAGTCTCAATCCGAGTCATCTGTGGACTCAACAGCTGATGCATGAAATATACATTATTTTAGTTTAAGATTTTCTATCTAAGTATACTAAACAATTTGTGAAAACATGAATTAATTTCATGGTTTCACAAACTGTTTTGTATAAGTACTTAGATAGAAAATCTAAATTCATTCATTTTTTCACAAATTGTTTTGTATACTTAGATAAAAATAAAAAACTACTAATAAATTTGATTATTTCCTAATATATAATTCTAATTATTTTTCTAATTTATTCAGTTTTTACTTTTATGTAAATAATGTTTTTTTGCTATTTTTGTAACTATAAAAATAACAATGACCAGGCTTGCTCTTTGTATGAACATATTGCAGATAAAAAAATAAAAATATTTGTTGCACAACTTATGTAAATTACTAGTAACCTATGTTTGGAGGCACCTTTTAAGCACTTTTTAAGCAGATAGTCTACCACAATTCTTAATTTTACTCAAGTAAAACCAATTATCATTTTTAAAATTTCAATTTGTACAATGTTTCAGAGTGTTATTTTTACAGTTGTTTTGGTACCTTATTATTTAATATTACTCAAAAGGTTACGGTGAACCTATAAGCTCCAAGTGATTTAATTAATGATATATATGCTTATGTCGTTATTCAAGAAAAACCAACTAAATGACCTCCCTGAAGATAGTTTTTGGCATTTTTTCAAGCATTATCAATGAAGTACTTCTATTTTTATGATCTACAAACATACTTTATTAATTTTTTCATTATAATTACATGATTGCAGGTAAGATAGATGTAATTTAGTTACATATTTTTTCTGTCAAACTTTTAAATCATCATTGCCACAAGTTTAGTTTTCGGTAGATAATCGGTTTTACCAATAAAGGGACGAAATATAAATTTTGGTGTGGTATTTACGTAACTGACAACAATAGGAAAGGCTTCCATTTTGATAGTTTAACAAAATTCATTGCGTTATTTACATTATTAAGCAGCCATATTTTACGAAAATATGAAGTAACTAGCTTCGGCCCGCGACTACGTCCGCGTTAAATTTCTTGTTCCCCTAGCCCTTCCCATCGCATAGAATTGCCTGCCAGTTTTCGTCAATTTTTCATTGCTGTTCCGCTCCTTTTGAATGGAGCGTGATGTTATATAGCCTTTCTCAATAAATAGGCTACCCAACACAAAAATAATTTTTCAATTCGGACCAGGAGTTCCTGAGATTACCGCGTTCAACCAAACAAACTCTTCAGCTTTATAATATTAGTAGAGATTAGTTTGGGCCCGCGACTTCGACCGCGTTAAATTTCTTGCTCCCGCGACCCATCTAATCGTCTGCCCGTGCGAGGTCTTCATATTCGTGACTGTTATTTTTGCTCGGCTCCTAAGGGTCCTAGCGTTATATTATATAATCTATAGTATGCCTCTATAAATGGGCTATTCAACAAATAATACCCTTGCGCCCAACGCAATCCGCTGTGCTGGCTTCAATCTCTTTGAACACCCACTATATTCTCTGGACTTAGCCCCTAGTGATTTTCACTTCTTCTGAAAATTTAAAGAGGATATTCGTGGGAATTTTCACGACGCGGCTACGGCTGCCGTAGAGGAGTTTTTCGAGAGTCAAGAAAAATATCTTTATTTTAGAAAAGCGTTATTCTAAACTAGCTTCTGCCCGCGACTTCGTCCGCGTCAAATTTTTGCTCCCCTGACCCTTCCCGTCGCATCGATTTGCCTGCTAGTTTTCGTCCATTTTTCGTTGCTGCTCGCTCCTTTTGAGTTATAGTGAGTCAACCTATATGCTCTCGCGGGCTTTTTTTTAGAACTTTTTAAAAGGAACAATTCCGTCATACATGATTTTTGCGTTACTTTAACCGTTTACGCAGCGCACGTAACGGAAACTCTCAAAAGGAATACCTAAATTTTCCCCGTTTTTGCAACATTTTTCATTACTGCTCCGCTCCTCTTAGTTGTAGCGTGATGTTATATAGCCTATAGCCTCTCTCGATAAATAGGCTACTCAAAACAAAAAGATTTTTTCAATTCGGACCAGTAGTTCCTGAGATTAGCGCGTTCAAACAAACAAACAAACAAACTCTTCAGCTTTATAATATTAAATTATATGTATATATAGTATAGAAGATGTAAATGCAATCCTGTGTGGTCCCGGACGTAAAGAATAGCACCATCCCCTTCTTCCCGTGCGTGTCGTAAGAGGCGACTAAGGGACTTACTAGAGAATGGGCAGCAGCGTTCTCTATGCATTTTACCACCATACTGCGATCGCCAACCCGCCTGCCAAGCGTGGCGATTATGGCAAAGCCCCCCAAATTGGGGGAGGCCTAAGTCCAGCAGTGGACGTCTTACGGCTGAAATGATGATGATGATGGTGATGATGAAATGCATTAGAAGGAGATAAAGTCAAGTCATTTTCATGTTCTTGGTGGATTTTTTTTAATGAAAAAAAAAAACTTCCGTATTTTAAAGGTTTTTAATCATTCTCCTTAAAAAAATTACAATACATTAATTCTTCTTCTCGCAAACAGACCCTTTAATAAGGTCTTGTACGTTTCCCCTGTAATACAAAAAGAACATTCATAAAATGAAAATTACCGTGTTCTGTGGGGTCCCTTATACTTACCCTCGAAGCAGCATCCTATAACGGCTAGATAGATTTGAAAACGTGAGGTGCCTATCGACTAGTCTATGTCAGGGTTACTCAAAGTGGGGTTCGCGAACCCCTAAGGGTTCGCCGTGCGACGGTAGGGGTTCGCGACAAAATTTACGTAATGGCGGCTACATCGACTTGATGAGTCGGAATTAATGCTTAAATTGTCCAATATTATTCTTTACATTGACTCAATTTGTGACAAGAAACAAGCCCATCCATCGCATTACTATTAATAAGATATTTGTTTTTGGCCTGTATTTGTTACCTTTTATTAAATTAATAAACTTTATTTTATTCTAAAACAATGTTATTCTTTTCCTGTTTAGGGTTGGGGGTTCGCTGTCATCTGGAAACTTGAATGGGGGTACGTGGAGTCAGAAGTTTGAGAAACGCTGGTCTATGTCATCTGCAGTTATACGCTTGGTTTTGTTTTGTATAAAATGGCGGATTTTAGAGGGAAATAAGTAACACCTTGTTTTTTTTGTAGGTATTATAGACCATTTCTTCCTGTGGGTGTCGTAAGAGGCAACTAAGGGACTTACTAGAGAATGGGCAACAGCGTTATCTATGCATTTTACCACCATACTGCGATCGCCAACCAGCCTGGCAAGCGTTCCGATTATGGCAAAGCCCTGCGAATTGGGGCGGCCTATTGACTCCTTTCTGCTGAAATAATGATGTTATCTAGATTTAAGCATTTTTTTTTTGTGGCTGCGAAATCATCAAATGACGTCTCCCGCTCTAGGGTGGAGTGGAAGGGCGTGTCAGACTTTTACTGACTAAAACCCACCCGTGTTCCTTCAGTTGCCTGTGCCAGGGCCACGGTATCTCTTTCGAACAAATCTCGCGACCGATAGTTTAGAGCTTTAACTAAAAGAAGTGCCACCAATTGCATCGAATGGCTTGATCACTGCTTTATCATCTTCATCATCATTTCGGCCAAAAGACGTCTACTGCTGGACATATGCCTCCCCAAGCACCACCACTTCGACCGGTTCCGTGCTTCTCGCATGAAGCGGGTAACTGCGTCCTTCAAAAGGTAATTCGTCCACCTTGTAAAATGCCTCCCAACGCTACGTCTTCAGGTACGCGGTCGCAGAACCTTTCGGCCCCATCGGCCATCTGTTTTGCGAGCAATGTGCCCTGCCCACTGCCACTTCAAGTTCATTTCGAGAAAATTTTCATGTTGAGATTTATAGCGCTACGACTTGTGAAAAATTTTGAACTTTTTAGTAGTAATTGGGTTTAAAAAAATACTTCATTATCTGCCTAGCCCTTTCTCAAGTATATTAGGAACGCCTTCCAGTCTTACTGGATGCAGTTGAGTATCAGTATTTTGTATGAAGCGACTGCCTATCAATCCAGTTAGGGCCTGTCCATTAATCACGTGAGGCTCGAAAAGGGGGGTCCATAAAAAATCACGTAATATCACAAAGGGGGAGGGGGGTGTAGTAATATGTCACGTGTATTTTTTTATTTTAATTAGATGATACTTATACCTGTTTTTAAAAAAAAAATACAAAAATCGATTCTTTGTAGGTACTAAAAATACACGTGATATAGGGGGCGAGGGGTAGTCTTAACCCATCGTATCGTCGTAATTACAGACACAATTAAAAAACTATTGTATCTCGCGTGGATCCGCGTTTACGGCATACGAAAGGTTAAACCTTACCAAGGGGGAGGGGGGGTTTAAAAATGCCAAAAAAACATCACGTGATTAATGGACGGCCCCTTACTGGATAATACGATACCTCTTTGTAAGACTGGTTGTCAGACTTTGCCTCTTCTGACGACCCGTAACAACTGTCAAAGATTGACGAAAGACAGCCGGGACCAACGGCTTAACGTGCTTTCCGAGGCACGGAAGGGTCTTGTATGTAAAGATCTTTAATACTTACTTATGCACATAAAAGTTTGGTTCGGTAGTATTTAACGTTGAGTATATAAATCTAGGTATTTGATTTACTAGGACCCACACGTCGTCACCTTTGATCTTCAGGTCTGTAAGAAAAAAATATATATTGAAAAAAAAAAAAACCCCGACCAAAAACCTCTAAATATACCGTGTATTGGCCCTTTATTTTATTAATAAATTGTAGGTAATATTTTCATCAAAGGATCGTTGTCGACGGCTGAACAGATTTTCATAAAATAGGTATAAGAACCACCGCCAGTAAGCATACTTTTAAATAAAATAAACCGCACAAAAATCGATTTACCCGTTTAAGAGCTACGGTGCCACAGACAGACATACATAGCGATTAAACTTATCACACCCCTCTTTTCTGCGTCGGCGGTGGCGGTCAAGATTTGAAGTGAATATGTACTTGTATCTCTTGATACTTCTGCTCTTATACCAATTTATTTGTGGCTGCCGCAGCATGTCTTCTTTTTCCACACTTCTCTATTAGTAGCCATCAGGTATGAGTAGGGTTGCCAGGCGTTCGGATAAAGCCGGACACAGTCAGGCGTTTTAGTTGCATGTCCGGCTAAATTAGATGATGTCAGGCTTGTCCGGCATTTTGTTAGGCTTTTTAAAATATGATAATTTTTGTCTTCACCCTCACTCACTTTGTATCGCTAGTGAACTAGCACTGTCCTCTCCGCGTTATTACTACTAAATTTTAAAGGACAATGAGCTTTTAAGGGAGGTTTCTGCCAACCAAAAATATTAATTAATTTATGTTACAATGATTTTAAGGTGTATTTAGTTCATTAGTCTTTTATTTAGACAAAAATATTAAGATGTCCGGCTAGACTGACAGGTTTGTCCGGCTTTTCGGTTTTCTGGCCTGGCAAACCCTAGGTATGAGGTACAGGGTGGTTCACAAGTTCACTCAACCTCCGAAGTGCTGGGAGGATACTTCGACCACGAACGACGGGTGTCCTCTCTGGAGTACAGTCACGAGCACGAATATGTAATAATATGTATACACTTACCAATTTTTAGAAGGGATGTTCTCCTATTGTACTGATTGTAATTTTATTTAATTACGAACATAGTATTTTGTAAACCACACTATTACGAAATTTGCGTTTTCTCAAAGTTGGAATCGTTATTTAAAGAGAAAATCGCTTTTAAATTTGGCTATGTATACACCGTGAAATTTTAATCGTCTTACAACGGAAGCCTACTTCATGTATCTGTTACCGGCCAAACCCGATTTCAGGACAAACTAGTTTTGCCTAGGCTAAACTAGTTCTTCCTATACGCGATAGGATTAACTAGTATAGCCTAGTATAAACTAATTTGTCCTAAGCCCGATAGGATAAACTAGTTTAGGCTAGTCCAAACTAATTTTTCCTAAGCCCGATAGGATAGATCAGTTTAGGCTAGGCCAAACTAGTTGATCCTGATATAAATACGCACACTCTAGGATAAATTGGTAAACTATATAGTAAATCTAGAAAGTCAAAATAAATCGATTAAATGAATAAAATACTCCGTAATTGGAAAAATAATCATTTTTGTTAAAACCATACTAATTCGTCGTTAAAAGTTATGGATAATCTATACTAATATTAAAAAGCTCAAGAGTTTGTTTGTTTGTTTGATTGAACGCTCTAATCTCAGGAACTCCTAATCCGAATTGAAAAATTCTTATTGTGTTCGGTAGCCTATTTATCGAGGAAGGCTATAGGCTATATAACATCACGCTACAACCAAGGAGAACGGAGCAGTAATGAAAAATGGTACAAAAACGGGGAAAATCACACGAGTAGGCAATTCGACGCGACGGGAAGGGTCGGGGGAACAAGAAATTTAACGCGGATGAAGTCGCGGGCAGAAGCTAATTGGTAATACAAATAATCATACTATAACAAATAATAAGTTTTTTTTTTAATAGAAGCAATACTTAATCATATTTCAATAATTAAAATTGTATTGCCAAGGTTTTGTGAGATACAGCTGCAACAAAAACTGTTCCACAAACAGATCCCAATACAAGAAGGCAATGACACTCTGCAATTCTAAGTGCATTTTATTCAGTTTCTAGATTTACTATAATGTTTAGACTGGGCCATACCAGTTTATCCTAGAGTGTGCGTATTTATATCAGGATCAACTAGTTTGGCCTAGCCTAAACTGATCTATCCTATCGGGCTTAGGAAAAATTAGTTTGGACTAGCCTAAACTAGTTTATCCTATCGGGCTTAGGACAAATTAGTTTATACTAGGCTATACTAGTTAATCCTATCGTGTATAGGAAGAACTAGTTTAGCCTAGGCAAAACTAGTTTGTCCTGAAATCGTGTTTGGCCGGTAACATATCCAATGACTACTACACATCCATAAGAAAAAAAATGAAAAATTAAATAACTAAAAAATAAAAAATAAAAATATTATTCACTAAGATGACGCAGGACGTATTTTACATTGATATTTTGTGTCATGGAACATGGAGATGGATTGATCTAGTCGACTCGTGCGCTGGGTAGGTATGTTCTCTACCATCTGATACGTAAACATTACTAACATGATGTTTCATAATTCTAATGCATTATTTATTTTTCTTAGTGCCTAGTTTTTCTTAGTTTCTTTATTTTTATTTTGTAATGTGCGTTTTGTTTGTGCAGAAAAAACAATTTTTCTTTCTTTTCTTTTCTTTCTTTACCTATTATCTTAATTAATGGTAAAAAAAAATAATCACACCTAGAGGTATATTGTGTCGGATATATTGAGTGGACCGCCTTTGTAAGACGACTAAAATGTCACGGTGTATACATATTATTACTCGTGACTGTACAACTGCGCAGTAAATTTTGCTTGCGCGATGCAGGATTTTATGTGACTTCAGTGTGACGTGTAGTTCGCATGTGGCGGTATAGATGCCGCTTCAACGTCATCGTTTGGTGGGGATGCCTTCCTATTGCCTAACTCACCTCCAGAACCCAGTAACTGGGTAATACGGTACCCCTTTTTACTGGTAGCCAGACTTTCAGTCTGCCTTTAAGAAGTAGAGAGGCACAATATTTTAAATGATACAATCACGCCTTTATCCCATGGAGGTAGGCAGAAACTATAGAACTACCTGCTACGATCCTTACATAGACCTTTTGCTTCGTTTAAGTTCATACATCTGCACGCGTAGCATATAGTGTTGCAAAAGACTCGAGTCCTCGAGTCACAATTTTGCAAGACTCAGTGTGCTCAAAGGGCTCGGAGTCTAGAGTTGAGCCGAGCCCGAGTCATTTAACAGCCACTCGAGTCTTAAAAAGGACTTGAGTCTTCGAAAAGGACTCGAGTCTTACAATGAATTCGAGTCTATGAATAACTCGTCAAATTTTTTTGTACACATAATTACATCATAACCTCATTTGAACTTATCTCCTTCTATTCAAGTATTTTCGAATGATGAGCTAGAAGTCTCATCTTCATGCTCCGAGTTTTTATTTAAGACTCGAATCATTTTTAAGACTCGAGTCCTCTTTAAGGATTGAGCCCTTTTTAAGACTCGAGTGCTTGACTCTAGACTTCGAGCCTTTTGAGCAAACAGAGTCTTGCATGCTCTGAGTCGAGTCTTTAAAATTACGACTCGAGGACTCGAGGCCTTTGCAACACTAGTAGCATGACCGCCATAGAAATGGAATTTGTCGACGGAAGAGAAGACAAAATAATAGATTGTATCGTAGAAAAATTGTGTAGAATTGAAAAGAAGAGATGTTTCAATTCTTCAGTCGACGAGAGTACGATGTCAAGTATGATGACTATTTATCTGATGAGATAGAAACATTTTTACAGAATTAAAATACATTATGGAACTTTTTTTTGTTCTTGGTAGAATAGAGATAGAAATGGTCATGCTACGCCGGCTGGTCATACACGCACGCCGGTTACCAGTACTATGCAACTGACCCTTCTGAAGGTCACTATATGTTCTCCTGGGACGTCACCTCCAGTCCCCTTTTTTTAGCCGCCCTTCATTCATCAACCGCACCGTTGTCTTATCATATCATTTCTCAGCCTATCAGTCACACCACACATGCTTCGCAAGGAACGCATTTCCACAGCATTTATTCTACTTTCATGCTTCTTTTGCCACACCAAACATTCACTTCCATACATAAGCGTAGGCACCAGCACACCATAGTGAACAGCCAGTCGAGTTTTATCGGAAATCAATCTTCTATACCTGAAATATAGACCAGTTTTGTATGACTCTGCGCCACCGCGGCGGCCATCTTGCTTGTCAAAGGTACTTGAGTGTTCCAGCACATAATGCCGTCCTGGGCCACGTTGGCATAAAGCAGCGTTTGAGTGCCACTGTGGAAGTCATGGGAACCACTCTGCGACCAGGCGCCTCTGACACCTTCGAGCTGGGAAGAAAAGATCACTTTTTAGACCACATTCGCGAATTTTATCGCGCACTTATTTTACACGCTTTTATTAGGTTCACCTGTATGTTTGTAAACGACTCCTTTGGACTCGATTTTGACCCACTTCAAACGGTCAGATTTCATTTAAACTTGGTAGACTTATCGATAAGATGACAATACAATATTTCATATATTTGTGCCATTATCCTTGCCAGGGTTACCAGGAAGAGAGAGAGAGAGAGAGAGGGGGAGAGAGAGAGAGAGAGAGAGAGAGAGAATTTTGCAAGGAGATAGACGACATCCTTGGAAACTTTTTATATAGTTAGAGAAATTTTGAATGGGAAAGTAACGATTTTTAAAGTTAAGGATATGAAAAGACTTGAAACGTCTCGCTACCGCCATCTATTTTCAAGTAGCAAACAACTACACGAACGATTATCCGAAAGCGCCACCGTCATCTATTATCGAATAGCAGAATTATCTGTCAGGTACTGTCTAGAGACGTCACGTCACCGCTAACTATGAACTGTGCAAAGACTCAAGAGTTGTTCGAGATTTTCTTCGGCGATTAAGGTCGGCATATAAATAGCGGATTGTTAGACTGTGGAGACGGTATCGACCCTGATGACCTCATTACCCTCCTCCAGGAAAGCAATAGGGCCACCAGTACGATAAACAACACAAAAAGTCCGTCTTTCCCACGACGTCCGTCGCGACGCTCCCGACTATATAGTCCCCCCGAACCTTGCTCGACGAAGTTCCAGCCCGCGCCATAGCTGAGCCTGTAGCTTTAAATTCGTCCCCAAATAATAATCACCCAGATCCAGCGCGCTGTCCTTTACCAGCGACGCGCGACGCCGTACCCCGAGCGACTACTCGCTAAGGGCACCCCACAGGGGGTGCCCTTAGCGAGTAGTCGCTTTAGTTTTTAAGTTTATGTAGCCCTGGCTGGAGGCCTAAAATTTATTAAGGTAGCCCCAGGCAAATCCGGTTAAGCAGCCGACAACCTCATAGGTTGACCTGCGTCATTCACAAAAAAAACGCTGTGGAGACAAATCGATACAGTGAACTACAATCGAAACAGTGAAGTACCAGTGAGACAAGTGAAGTACCAGCGAGACAAGTGAAGTACCAGCGAGACAACTGATGTAGCAGCAAGACAAGTGATTCTGATCAACGTTTCTGATTACTGCGATATTTGTGATAATTTGATTAAACGGTTAGTGTTTACCTTAAAATTAGTTTCAGGGTCGGCAGAACTGTTTTTTAAGACCTCGTTGGATACAGAGAACTCTTGCGTTGATATAAGCGGGTGGTAGTAAGCAGTTCTCTTGCCAGCACTGTCTGGATCCGACAAAGCGATGCTGAAGAGACCATCTCTCCAGTAAAGTGCCTGATCTGAAATTCAAAGTATTTAACACGCTTTTATTTGATTCATTCGTATGTTAGTATGTGCCTATGTAACGGAAACTTTGAACATGATGTTGACCCCCTTTAAAACGTTGGATTAACTCAAAATTTAGCATACTTATCAAGGAGCGAGGACAATACAATAATTTCATAAATGTGTGCCATTAGCCAGGGTTACCGGAAAAGCAAAAAATAACTGTCTTCGAAAACTACACTGACATACGTCACAAAATTCGAAACGCCATAATTTTTATTTCCATTATGTTCTACTTTTTATCATTTGATGATTTCCCACCCAAAAAAGGAGGGTAGGACTTACGTGCAACCATAAAGCCACCGGCTCCTTCATCGAAGTTGAAAGAAGAATGACTGAACCTCCAAGTAGACAGCTGCTTCAAAGAGAAGACTATAAGTCCATTCTGTGCTAGATCGTTGATGTAGGCATAAGCATCGTCACAACTTGTTGGTGTCACGTCTACGGTTATAGATGTTAGACCTGGAAAAAAAAAGAACATTGTTAAAATTCGACTGCCTCTTCAGTCCAGTAAACATGGACACTGGCAATTGGGCTGGTCCACAAAATCAAGGTCACTCAGCGCCCTATGGAGCGGGCTACGCTCGGAGTTTCTTTGAAGGATAAAATCAGAAACGAAGTTATCTGGAAAAGAACGGGAGTTACCGAGCTTGCATAGTGAGCAAGCTGAAGTGGTAGTGGGCTGGCCATGTCTGTCGAAGGACCGATGGCCGGTGGAAGACGAGTCCTGGAGTGGAGACCGCGTATCGGCAAGCGTAGCGTGGGACGCCCTCCAGCTAGATGAACCGACGACCCAAAAGACTGACAGATTGTATGCGGAACGCGGAGGATAGGGCGTTGTGGCGCAACATGGGAGTGGTCTGCGATAGGCAGACTTGATTGATTGCTAGTTTACTGATTGCAAGCGCTACTGCTGAGCATGAGGTCCTGCGTTCGATTCTCGGGTCGGGCAAAGTGTTATTGGGTTTTTCTAGCTGTAATTTCTCCATAGCCGCTCGGAGTCTGAATTTTGTCCAGGTGATGGCAACAGGCTCGATCCCTATAGCATTATCAGAATATAAAGACTATGTTCTCACTGCTGAGACACAGCCCTCACATCACCATCTCGCATCATCATCTCTTTTAGAGGGAGACGGCCCTAATTCACCACGCGGGCCCAGTGCGGGTTGGTAAGATGTCACATGTCTTCGAATTATTGGTTCTAGGATATACCGGTTTCCTCACGATGTTTTCCTTCGCCGTTTTGAGAGCAAAACAGACACTTTATTATTTATTTTTATAGAAGATTAGCTTTTGCCTGCAGATTCGCTCGCGTTAAAAATAACAATGACATGTTTTTTTTTTCATTAAAATTATCATATGTTACTTCTAATACCTTCAAGAATATGTGTACAAAGTTTCATGATGATCGGTTAAGTAGTTTTCATGTGAAAGCGTGACAAACAAACTTACATTCACATTTATAATATTACTAGCTTCTGCCCGCGACTTCGTCCGCGTCAAATATTTGTTCCCCTGACCTTTACCGTCGCATCGCAGCCTGCCAGTATTCGTCCATTTTTTTGTTGCTGCTCCGCTCCTTTTGATCGTAGCGTGATGTTATACAACATTAGTTTTTGTTTATGCGAAACCCGAAACACGGGTCTAGTATTTTTATGTAAAGAATCTATGAAAAAAATTTCAAAACTGTATCATTAATAATCACAAAGTTATAAGCTTGTTACGGTACCTGATTGTCCTCGCAAAAACATATGCAGCCTACCGGAGGGCACCACGCCAGCCGCGCGCGCTGCTCTCACTCTCACTCATTGATAATAATTTGCCACAGTGATTGTTTATGTATTAGTTGGTGATAAACATTTTCCATCACGCTTGCTGGGTTTGGACTGTCGTAATGGTCAAGTGTAGGTAGATATTATTATGTAATTTATTCGTAAATGCAGTAGTAAGTGGTAAAATGTAATCAATGCCATTTGTTGCACCTTATGTCAACAACTTAAAGTTCAAAATGGATGAAAATTGTTAAACATCGCATTACTGAACCACAGCAGGCTGTAAACAAATAATAAATTTGTACCCTTGACTATCTTTGCGTGTTTAAAAATGTTAATCATCACTATCTACAATAATTGGCGTAATCATTATTTACAAACTGAAGCAACTGTTCGAAACTTTCTTGTATGCACTGCCATGCCAGGGAAATGTTATCACCACAAACAGCTAGTTTACGTACCATCTCCGTATAATGGACGTTTGAGTACGAGAAAGACATGATAATTTTAAAATCTAAACACTAGCCCCGGGGCCTCGGCGTCCGCGCGCTCGCGATCCCGTATTGTTGCGTGACGTGACTGATACGTGCACATCTGTCCGTAGCATTCGGGCGACTGAAAGAAGGGGGGGCGGGGCGCCGTTGCGCGGTCCCGCGCCTACGCCGCCGCGCCGCCGTACGCGGCCGTTATGAACTTTCGTGACCCCTGTGTGCAAACAGATGATTGCGGATACCAACTTTTAAGCGTAATTAAATATTTTTGGTACAAAATATAACATGGTGTAAAAATTATTGGAATCGATTCAGTTACTGATTCTGAACAAACTATATTCAGGTTTCGCATATACTAAAAATAATGTTGTATAGCCTATAGCGTTCCTCAATAAATAAGCTACCCGACTCAAAAATATTTTTTCAATTCGAACCAGTAGTTCCTGAGATTAGCACGTTCCACCCCCCATTTTAGGAAAGTGGGGGGGTTAGAAAGAGACAAAAGTAGCCTATGTCACTTTCCATCCCTTCAACTATCTCCACTTAAAAAATCACGTCTATTCGTCGCTCCGTTTTACCGTGAAAGACGGACAAACAGACACACACACTTTCCCATTTATAATATTAAGAATGGATTTGTATAGAAGATTATTGTGATTTACCTGAAGTAGTTCCATTAATTAACACATCGAATGGAATCTCATATCTCAGCAGTTCCTTGTCAGTCTTCAGATCGTATACTATAATTTGAGGCGGCCTTTTTTGAACGAATTCGTCTGTAAAATTCAAATAAACATCACTTTTACTGTCCAAATTTATTTAAAAAATATACACTCAGCATTTCAGCCGAAAGACGTTCACTGCTGGACATTGGCCTTCCCCAAAAGGGAGGGTTTTTTTTTTGGATGGGAAATCATCAAATGACTTCTTCCGCTCTGGGCTGAGCGGGAGGGCTTGTCAGATTTTTACTGACTAAAACCCACCCGTGTTCCTTCAGTTGCCCATGTGCCAGGGTCACGGTGTCTCTTTCGAACAATCTTGCGACCCTGGCAGAAAGGGGGGGTTTGCCGTAATCGCCACGTCTTGCAGGCGGGTTGGCGATCACAGTATGATGGTAAAATGCATAGAGAAAACTGCTGCCCATTCTCTAGTAAGTCCCTTAGTCGCTTTTTAAGACACGGACAAATTGTTACCTATCAGAGGGGTAATTGCGGAACTTTTTATCGGTAGGAATTGGTTTAATATTCATAGTTAAACAACATTCATTGCGTTATTTACGTTGCTGAGCCGACAATTTATTCGAACAAATGACGCAATGGTTTCGAAATAATCTTCAATCCCATTCAGATTCTGATAAATTGTGCGTTTCGCAATTAGGGTGCAGGTTTTCCATCTAGAATTTCTCAGTAGCAGTCCGGAGTCTAGATTTGGGCCTGGTTGATGGCAATAGGCTCGCCCCCTATTACATAGGAGTTACACGTAACTGAACAAAATAATGTTAGTGTACTATAGGTACAGATGCTAGCATAAAAAGCTACTACAATCTATCAAATTTCTTTAATAGCTTTTCAACTTTATCGCTATAAAATAAGGCTCAAGATTGATTGAGAAAATTTGACAGTTTCGGGTGGCTGAATGTGATCTGTAAATCTTCGGGAATTACAGGGCAATGTTGAGTGATCCTGCCAGGGTCGCGAGATTCGTTCGAAAGAGTTACCATGGCCCTGGCATATGGGCAACTGAAGGAACAAGGGTGGGTTTTAGTCAGTAAAAGTCTCCCATCTCATCCGTCCCGCTCCGCCCAGAGCCGGAGAAGTCACTTGATGATATCGCATCAAAAAAAAAAAATAGTGATTGGTATATCGTATTATCCAGTAACTTGCATTGTGGAGGTCAGATAGGCAGGCGCTTCATCTAAAATACTGATATTCAGCTTCATCCGGTTAGACTGGAGGCCAACCTCAACATAGTGGGGAAAAGGCTAGGCAGATAATGATAAAGATGTTGTGTGTATGTTGTTAATTCATCATCATCAGCCTTAATATTCCCACTGCTGGGACACAGGCCTCCTCTCGGTGAGAGGGAGTGGGCCATATTCCACCACGCGGGCCCAGTGCTGGTTGGTAGATGTCACATGTCTTCGAATTTTTGGTTCTAAGACATGCTGGTTTCCTCACGATGTTTTCCTTCACCGTTTTGAGAGCAGTGGTAATGAAATAATTTACACAAAGTATAGCGCCTGCTTGGGTTCGAACTCACGACCACCACTGGACCACTGCTAATGTTGTTTAATATTAATTTTTATTACGGAATACTTCGTCGAAATCCTCTAGCCGTTCCCAGTGCAGGTTGTTAGATGTCTCAAGTCATCTGCCAGGGTCGCAAGATTTGTTCGAAAGAGTTACCGTGGCCCTGGCACAGGCAACTGAAGGAACACGGGTGGGTTTTAGTCGGAAAAAGTCTGACACGAACAAAACAAAATAAAAGATAGAGAGAAGAGAGTAGAAGAAAAATAAGAAGACAGAGTATCCTAGCGATGTTTTCAGTGACTGATGACAATGATGTCGAAAAATAACCTTACCACGAAATTTATACAAAAAGAAAAATGGAAAAGTCACGCTGGCACTCAGAGAGTAAACTGAAACGGTTTACCAACAGGCGATTGTTCCATGAACCGTTGGTCAACATTATCTTTAACCTCTAAGTCCCTGAGATACTACATTTGGTACAGACATAATGGTTTTTTAATTGTGTCTGTAATTACGGTAATTGACTGGTTAAACCATTAATTTTTCATCCAAAGGAATTTTCATCCACGAATGTTTCGCCAGCATAACTCTACGTCAGTGAATGCTTAACCAACAGAACGTTTTGACCAATAACTTTTCACTCAAAGAACAATTGGCCCAAGGACTGTTCCCCAACGGAACGGTACGTCAGTGAGTGTTTAGGTAACCTCTAGAAGCAATAATACCTTGAAATACCCTTCGGGGCAGATCCGACATTTTTAGTTTAAAGATAATGTTGACTAACCATTCATGGACCAGTCGACTGTTGGTAAACAGTTTCAGTTACCTCAGAGAGCAGTGGTGATCCAGTGGTAAGAACCGCGACTTACGAATTGTAGGACCTAGGTTTGAACCTAAACAGGCGCTTTACTATGTGCAAATTGTTTCATAACCACTGCTCTCAAAATGGTGAAGGAAAACATCGAGAGGTAACCGGCAGGTCTTAGAATCAAAAATTCTAAAACTTGTGACATTCACCAGCCTTTTTTTTTGGATGGGAATTCATCAAATGATGTCTCCCGCTCTTGGGCGCAACGGGAGGGCGTGTCAGACTTTTACTGACTAAAACCCACCCGTGTTCCTTCAGTTGCCCATATGCCAGGGCCACGGTGTCTCTTTCGAATAATCTCGCCTCTCTGGCAGGAGATCCACCAGCCTGCACTGGGCTTTGGTGGAGGATTTCGGCTTACTCCTTCTCAAAGACCCTGCTTGCGTCCCAGCAGTGGGAATGTTCTAGGCTGATACTCACCGGGAACTTCCGAAAGACCAGTATCAACCATCCAGAGCCGGTCACAGGAGTCCACTCTTGGGCGGTAGACGGAAATAAAGTTCTTGATGCTACCAGAGTCTGGGTATGGCTTCAGGAGTGGTGAATCAGACCCGGAATCCTGGAGATCCACATAGTTCAGGGTTGAGGGGATTCCTGGGAAAAATAAAGACTTATTAGTTCGTAATTCGGCTAGAAAGATTTAGGCCGCACATGACAATACAATAATTTTATAAATTTGTGTCATTATTCTTGCCGGTGTTACCAGGACAGCAAAAAAAATCTGTTTTCGAAAACTACGCTGACATACGTCACAAAAATTCGAAACGCCCTAAAAACATAAAATAAAATTATAGTTTAAAAATATATATTAAATAGCGGCTCACGCTTTTTCCATTATTTTCTATTTTTTAGGATGTTTCGTTTCGTTTTTTAAAACTATTATTTATTTTTTCTTTGTGTTTGAATCAACATTACATGATTCTTAAGACTACCCTAAAATATTTTATTGTGTTTACTTTTTGCAAAACCCCCAACAAACTAATTTTATACACATAGGTTCATGCATACATAAACTAACGCATTTTCCCCATGGGGGGTAGGCAGAAACTACGGAACGCCTTCCGTAGTTTCTGCCTACCCCCCATGGGGAAAATGCGTGAGTTTTAGAGAGTTCTTAACATGACTACTTAAATAATTTTATGTACCTATATAGTCTGTGCCAGATGTTAAAAAAATAAAAGTCGTTGACACCCGCCTTCCAATGCATTCAAATTACTGTTTTATTTTTTTTCACATCTGGCACAGACTTTAGTTCTCATGTTAGTGAATGAACGTATTTTTAAGAGAATAAAGTTGTCTCAATCTGGAAATTTAGAAACAAAGCTATATTTAAACTTACCGTATCGTCTTCTAGGCACAGTGATAAACACTTTTTCTTGGTACACTTCGAATCCAATAGGTATGTTATTGTATTGTGTATAAAATACGTCTTCTTCTTCCGGTTCATATTGGTAGAAGATAACTCCTACTTTCTTCTCAAGAGGTTCATCTTTGACATCTGAAATTGACAGAATAGTCGTTTAACAATCAAACTTTTGGCGAGACAAAGATCTAAATTGACACCGGCATCTTGTTGTTCCCCTTTATCGTTTCGAAGTTTCGCCTTTTTAACACTCTTTTATTAGCTTTGTTTTTTTTTTTGTGGATGGAAATTTTCAAATGACGTCTCCCGCTCTGGGCGAAGCGGGAGAGCGTGTCAGACTTTTACTGACTAAAACCCACCCCTGTTTTTTAAGTTGCCTATATGCCAGGGCCACGATATCTCTTTCGACCCAATCTCACAACCCTGGCAGGCATCGGTCCTAGCGGACCCACGCGTGGCACACTACGCACCATCGACACAGGCCTGGTTCTTATCGGGCAGAAGCTACCCATTGCTCGCCGCCCGTAAGCCTGGTCCGACTGTGGCCGGCAGTCCGCAATCGACTCCCGACGCCCGGGGCGTCTTCTCCTGCGAGCTTTGTATGCATGTATCGGAATCTTTGAACGTAATTTCCACCCCGTTCAAAACGTCGGATTACTTTGAAAAATTTCAGTCGTCAATTATGAAGAAATTTCTTTCAGGACTTGCGTCGATTTTGTTTCACCTTGTATAAATATTGATGTGAAAATTAGCTTTAAGTTTCAAAATTCATTATCATCATCATTTCAACCGAAAGACGTCCACTATTGTCCCCAATTTCGGGAGTGGCGTAAGAGGCGACTAATGGACTTACTAGAGAATGGGCGGCAACGTTCTCTTTACAATTTGGCAACCTCCCCCAGGTTGCCAAATTGTAAAGAGAACGCAGCTGCCCATTCTCTAGTAAGTCCCTTAGGGTCACAACACACATATCAACTCGTAAACGGATCGTAACCGTATCAACTCAAGCCGTTCAGTATGATTTGTATGAAACTCCCTACTGCAACGCACACTAATCGGAATTGTAACGTCATCGCCTCGCCTCCGGACTAGCTCACGAACCGCGATGTGGCGCGTGGCAACCAGCGGTCCCCGCGCTTACGGCTCGCCGTACCCTAGCTTACGGGTCTCCGTTCGCTAGCTTACGGCTCTCCGTACCCTAGCTTACGTCTCTTCGTCCACGCGACACAAAAACGTTCGGATTCAAAATGACTGAACTAGTGCCGTCTAGCCGTCAACCAGCGGTCGGCGAGCTGTAAGCGCGGCGTCGTCGTCGCCTAGCTGTAGCCGAGTCGACGTGCCGGAGCTTACGATCCGCTTACGTTACGTGGTTACGTTAGGTTGACGCCTGTTTGACGGCGAGGCGAAAGGCGATACGGTGACGATCCCTTTCCGTGTTGATATGTGTGCTGTGATCCTAATCGCCTCTTACGCCACTCACGGGAAGAAATGGGATGGTGCGGCACAAAACAGATTCAACCTTATAACTGTGAAAATAACGATCAAATGGCAACCTTGAAGTTAAAATCTTCTTATTAAATACGATCTTTTCATCTCCAAATTTATTTTTAATTTTTCAAAAAGTTTTCCTGCTAAATCTTGTTCTAATGTCCCCTAAAAGACTAGTTTATCTCGTACTTTTCTGGTTTTTGTTTTTGTTACGGACTTGGTCGATATTTGGCACACAGATCGTTTATGATTAAAAATAAAATAAAATAAATAATTTATTAACATATTTACTTTGTTTTTTTTTTTCACAAAAAAGAGAACTTATACCTTTCAATTCAATTCAATTCAATCTTTATTGTGGATCATAGGTAGGTGCATAACACAGGTCTTAAAATAATTAAGTTGATATCAGCTACGTCCCGCCCTTAGGGCATACAATAGTTACATACAATTTTAATTACATTATTATTATAAATTCAATATGTCACATTAAAATAAAAATAAAAAAAATAAATAAAAAGATAAATACAAAACGGAACTAAGGTCACTGAACGCATCACGACTGAGGGGAACTATATTGGAGCAGAGATTTGTCTGATAGGAAGTCTTTTATAGAGTAATAGCACTTGTTTACTAGTAGGTCATGGAGATCCTTTTTAAATTTTCCCATTTCCGTAATTGCTCTTATAGGCCCCGGAATATTATTAAAGATGGATGAAGCCATACAAAAGATGCTTTCATGCATTAGATGCGTCTTGCTAGCTACTGTGCGCAATTTGTCCTTACGCCGTATACGCGTGTAGTAAGTATACATGCCAATATTATTTTTAACAAATACTGCTGTCTCAAATATATATACACATGACAATGTTAATGCGATCATGTCTTTAAAAAATGTCTTACAAGAATCAGTTTGTTTACCTGTAGTACCTGCGTTAGTAAACTTATTATCTACAAGGTGCAGTTTTGGATCTGCAAAACATTTTAGGAGGTAATTATGTTAGTGATTCTCGACCCGAATCAACAATAAAATGGGCAGGTTTTTTTTTCATTTTATTCTTATTTACGGAAATCGGTAAGTGTGAACTCCCTTTTTTAAAACGCGGACAGTCTGTACGTGTCCTTAAACTGCGCTTTCACACACACAAACAAACGCAACCGACATTTCTTTCATAGATTTTTTGAAGAGGGTTTTAAGAGAGTTATTCTGAAAAACAATAAAATAGAAAAACCTAAAATAAAAAGTACAATATTATTGACTTGGTATCGTATTGTTATATGATTATTATACGAGTCTCATAACAACCTCTTGAAATGTTTTGCAGGTTCAAAACTGCATCTTGTATTTGGAAACAAGACTGTTGTTTGAAATAAACCTTCGAACAACATCACCTAATAAAACAGACACGTACCTCCCCTATATGGTCTTTAGGATGGAGTTGGAGCTTTCCAGCACTCTTCAGACTCATAGAGGCAGATTTCTGTCTGACATGGAAGCCATCAAAGTGTGTTTGTAGTTCATAAACCGCCCTTTTTTTAAGTGGGAAATCATCAAATGTCGTCTCCCGCTCTGGATGGAGCGGGAGGGCGTGTCAGACTTTTACTGACTAAAACCCACCCGTGTTCCTTCAGTTGCCTGTGCCAGGGTCACGGTATCTCTTTCGAACAAGGCTCGCGACCCTGGCAGCCTATGAAGACCTCTGGATTAACTACTATTTATCCAGTACTGTTGCCTGCGGCTTTGCCTGCGTGGATGTCGGAAATTTAGTTGCGTTCGTTTCCAATCATATGCCCTTTTTATTTATTTTTTATTTTTTTCAGGATGGGAAATCATCAAATGACTTCTCCCGCTCTGGGCGGAGCGGGAGGGCGTGTCAGACTTTTACTGACTAAAACCCACCCGTGTTCCATCAGTTGCCCATGTGCCAGGGTCACGGTATCTCTTTCGAACAATCACGCGACCCCGGCAGAATCACGCGACCCCGGCAGAATCATATGCCGTAACAATAAATTGAATGATGTTTACTTTTATTTTGACATTATAAATAGATGCTTAAATTTGTTTCTTTGTGTGTATGTATCGATTATATAGATGTAGGTATGTGTCAAACTTTGAGGTCATATTAAAATCTGTGTGGTTCTTTCCTCAAATGGCCATTTTAGACACCAATCTACATGGTCTTCACATGATGTGACCAAGATTTTGTCTGGACTTTAAAAGAGACTGTGACCTCTGAGTTTGTTTCGGCATTCCTTCTCAGAGTAATCAGATAGGAAACGCCGACTTCATTAAGTTTTAAAAATTATGTTTAACTTAGAAAAATAAAATCATTTATTAGTCCAGAATCTTTCGCCAAGTCATGCTTAAAATATAAGTTGGACAACGGGTTGGCAGCAAGGAGATAGCAAAACAATAGTTTGTCCTAGTAACTGGGTTGTAGATAGGCTTGACAGATGGCTGGGAAATCCGGGATTGTCCCGGAATTACACGTCTTTTCCCGTGTCCAGGAATGACCTATTTTTGTCCGGGATTCCGTAAAACTAGAGTTTGCAATTCGTTATATTCATCCTGCTGAAAAGTCTAACATAACTGCAGACTCAGAACAATTTCAGCGTGTATTGCTTGGAAATTCCATCATTTTAGCAAAGCCCTGGTGCCCTTGGACCTGATAAAAATGATAAAATGCGTCTATAAAAACCTCACTTTGATTTATATGTTTTTTTTTTTTTAATACATATAAAGTATAGTAGTATGAATAAAGAAACAATTATATAAATCAAACAGAGGTTTTTTTTTTGTTGATTTAAAATTGTCCGTATTTATGCAAAATGGAACCACACGAAGTTTTTACTTTTTTTGAAGAATACTCACGTAAAAGTGGTCTAAATTTTTATACAAAAAATAGTATACCCTGTTTCCAAGGAAAACATTATGTGATTCTTTTTTGTATAAGAATTTAGACCACTTTTAAATTGGTATTCTTTAAAAAAAGTAAAAAAAACTAAATTTGTCGTGTGGTTCCACTTTGCATAAATACGGACAATTCTTTTCCCAGAAAACATAAACCTGTATCTGGCAATCCTAGTTGTAGAGGTCAGTTAGGCAACATATCCTCGAAGCAAAAAAAAAGGAAAAAATAAAATAAAAACACTCACATTTGACTCCATCGAAGTTATAACCTATTTGTTTCCACGAAAACACTTCTTTCATTTCACTAAAACGATTGTTTCCTATAAAATACTGGGCACTGCAATAACTAACTAAAAATAATAATTTTAAACCATTATTTAACATTTTTGTAGAAATTATTTTTATATGAGAACTGATCTGTCGCCAGTATGCGTTGATACTGGTTTCTTGTGTTTTGTATTTATATTATTGTCATGTAAAGTTGTGTTCACATAACAGTCTCTTCTCTTTTATTTTACGTGCGATTTTGTGTTACTGTCAAAATCAAACTTTGTTCATGTTACGATAAGTTTGCTTTTAGGTTGCTGCCACTAAAAAGTCTGTCAATATCACAGTGATTTTTATTCTTGTTATACAGTTTGAAAACCACATATATGCAAGAAATGATAACACATACTTCTTATCGCCTTTGCTGATGATACACAAAAAATAAACGAAATCGGTCCAGAAATTAAGTAAAAAAAAAATGTTTTAAATTTGAGAAAGTTCGAACACCCGTCAATGATTCAATGGACTTGAATTTTTGAATATTGAAAAAACACTACAAAGTGAAAAATTACTTTATTTTCGGAAGTCGGTGTCTTTCTTGTATTTAAGTTTTTTTGCCACCAACTTCCGAAATTATAGTTATTTTTCACTTTGTAGTGTTTTTAAGGAAGTCGGTTGTTATTTTAATGCAAATTTAAGACTTATATGGTTTTCTCATGATCATCTCAAATAAAAAAATAATCTCATTTTTTTTCGGTCCATGCGGCAAACGTCCTATATTTGTAATTTCTATACTGTATAATGACGCCAAGTAAAATAGTGTCTGTTTCTTTAATCTATATTTTTGATGGTTTACTTGGCATCGACTCAAAACTAGTTATTTACATTAATTTATGAGCAAAGTTTTTTTTTAGGTTGGAAATCAAATGACGTCTCCCGCTCTGGGTGGAGCGGAAGGGCGTGTCAAACTTTTACTGACTAAAACCCACCCGTGTTCCTTCAGTTGCCTATATGCCAGGGCCGCGGTAACTCTCTCGAACAATTCCGTGACCATGGCAGGCAGCGGTCCTAGCGGACCCCTTCAATGAGCATGGGCTAATAGGATTATTTGTACTTTTCAGTTTCTTTTCTCGTAGGTTAAATGATTTGTTGAAAATAGTTTTGTTTTTTAAATACTAACTTGAGCAAGATTTGCAGCTGAGTTATATGCATTATGAATTAACGAAAATAGAACAAGGTTTAGGCGAATGCACTGGGCAAGGCCGTAGTACGCGCGGTGCTACAGCGTAACGTAGTCAATATTTTGCTTCGTCGTACACAGGGCAGCAGTGTAGTGTTTATGGACTGTGATTCCGTAGTACGCACAGTGCTACGCCGTAATATGCACAGTGCTACGTCGTAGTACGCACAGTGCTACGCCGTAGAACGCTCAGTGCTACGCCGTAGAACGCACAGTGCTACGCCGTAAGATGCATGTTGCTACGGCGAATAATGCACACTGCTACGCTGTAGTTCGCAGTGCTATGCCATAGTACGCACAGCGCTATGCCATAGAATGCTCAGTGCTACGCCATAGAATGCACAGTGCTACGCCATAGAATGCACAGTGCTACGCCATAGAATGCACAGTGCTATGCCGTAGAACGCACTGAGCTACGCTAATTTTAAGACATGTTATATATGTTACCGGCCAAACCCGATTTCAGGACAAATTAGGACTAATTAGTTTGAACTAGGCTATACTAGTTAATCCTATCGCGTATAGGAAGAACTAGTTTAGCCTAGGCAAAACTAGTTTGTCCTGAAATCGGGTTTGGCCGGTAACATATCTACCAACCCGTACTGGGCCGGCGTGCTGGATAATGGTCTACTCTTTCTCACAGAGGGGAGGCCTATTTCCCAGCAGTGGGAACATTATAGGCTGATAATGCTCCTCCCACAGATAGGAGGGATGTAACACATGAAAACTTTTGAACTATTTCAAAAGACAGTCTTCAAAGTCGGTTAAAATTTTAGCTCTATCATGAACGAGACTTTATAAAAACAAGTTTATCAACATAATTACCATACACAACATTTATGTATAAATGTTGCATACTAAGTATTAATTAATTTTGTGTCTGCATCTGAGCGTTAAGGAAAATTATAATTACGTCATAAATCGAATGCATATGGAATTTATGACGCGTTAAGTGTATGCTTTGTTGCGCCACTAATTCCCAGCTAAAGCACTAGGAAGTGGTGAAGGGCGGGCGTGCCGGGGGACTGTCTTAAGTAACTTTGACGTTCAAAAAGTGCTGACTCTCGGCCTAGTTTGAATAAATGACTTTTGATTTGATTTGCTTTCATTTATGGATCTTTGACAGTAGTTCGGGGTAGTCAGGCACCCTTTTTTTGTGGCTGAGAAATCATCAAATGACGACTCCCGCTCTGGGCAAAGTGCGAGTGTCAGACTTGTACTGACTAAAACCCACCCATGTTCCTTCAGTTGCCTATATGCCATGGCCATGGTATCTCTTTCGAACAAATCTCGCGACCTTGGCAAGAGTCAGGAACTCAAAGGCTGACAACTGTTGTGGAGGTCAGAGGCAGTCGCTCCATGTATAAAATACTGGTATTCATCTACAGTATTTTAACACGCTTTTATTTTATTAGCTTCGTATATAAGGTGTATCTATTCATACACGAAATATTTTAAGAGGTACACCAGTAGGTGGTAATAAAGCTACAGCAACGAAAAAAAAATTATCTTAATGTATTTTTTTCAAAATTAAATTTTTATAAATTATTTGACGCACATAAGAAAAACTGGCTCCTTCTTATTTTTTACGGCCCGAGACACCGCGGCCATGCTCGTGCCGTACGGTCGCCGCCCTCGCAGCGTCAGGTGGGCCATTCATAGAATTTGGAGTAAAGGTTTTATGCAAAACGTCTCAAGCAGTTTTAAAATTATAATAATTACGAAAATTCAAAAACGCCTAGATAAAATTTTTCTTTTGGCTTCTATAGCTTCTTTACCACCTACAGGTGTACCTCTTAAAATATTTCGTGTATGAAAAGATTTCGTGTATGAATAGATATACCTTATATATCTATGTAACGGAAACTTTGAACGTGATTTTCACTCCCTTCAAAACGTCGGATAAATTTAAAGATTTGCATACTTACCAAGGAACGATGACAATACAATAATTTCATAAATTTGTGCCATTATTCTGGCCAGGATCACCAGGACAGCAAAAAAAACAAAATACGAAAAACCCACTTTTGTAGATAGCTGAACTAAAAAATAGAAAATAAATAATAGTTTAAGAAACTAAACACCACGCTTTCATAGAAAACCAAACAAGATAGTAGAAAATTATGGAAAAATGTGTGGGATGCTTTTTGTGGTATACTTTTCATTGATATCAAGTACCCCACACGAAGGATTGCCAAACTTAAGTGGCAGTGGGCATAGCACAATGCTCGCAGAACATATGGCCGATGGGGTCGAAAAGTTCTGGAGTGGCGACCGCGTACTGGAAGACGTAGCGTTGGAAGTGCTCCCACAAAATGGACTGATGACTTGGTGAAGGCCGCAGGAATGCGTTGGATGCGAGAAGCACAGAACCGGTCGAAGTGGCGGTGCTTGGGGGAGGCCTATGTCCAGCAGTGGACGTCTTTCGGCTGAAACGATGATGATGATGATGACCCCACGCGAAAGCATGTTTTTTAGTGTTTTAAACTATTATTTATTTTTTAAACAGAGAGAGCAGTGGCGGCGCAGTGGTAACGGCCCCGACTAACGAGTTGTTGCCTGCGGGGTTCGAACCCTGGTAGGTACTTTAATTTTTGTGAATTATTTCATGATTTTTATTGAAAGGGAGCGCAGGGCATTGTCGGTGCGCGGTAATATGTTGGCACACAGGTTCGCTCGGTGTACTGCTCCTGTTAAAATAACAATGTTCAAGGCATTTTGCCGGACATTTCACACAAGCGGCCTGTGGGCAAACGTTACACAAAAAGCCTACAATGCCGTGCGTGTCCAGTACAATAATGTGTTCAGGGCCCTGTTTCGGCTCCCTCGATATTGTAGTGCATCCGGTCATGTTTGCAGACGCCAGCGTAGATGACTTCTATGCAATTATGCGTAAAAAGTTGCGTCGGTGGTGCAACGAGTTCGGGGGAGCCCGAATAGCGTCCTAAGGATGATTGCTGAGAGAACCGACACTGTTCTGCTCAGTAGCTTCACTGAACTCCATGTTTTGCGGGACCGATGAACCTACTGTGCAGGGATAGACGGTGTGTATGCGTTATTTTTAACCGACTTCAAAAAAAGGAGGAGGTTATCAATTCGACTGTATTTTTTTTTTTTTTAGATTAGATTAGTGCGGAGTATCTACCACAACTAAAAAGTCAAAAAATAAAAACTTTTTACTAAAAAAAACGACCGACTTCCTTAAAAAAAACACTTCAAAGTCAAAAATTACTTTAATTTCGCAAGTCGGTGTCTTAGGCTCTGTATTTAAGGTTTTTGCCACCGACTTCCGAAATTAAAGTTATTTTTGACTTTGAAGTGTTTTTTTTAAGGAAGTCGGTCGTTTTATTTAGTAAAAAGTTTTTTTACTTTTACTTTTAATTACTAACATTAGTTATAAGCAAAATCTTTGGTTACTAACAACCTTGCCTTGCCTATGGACTTTGTTGTCTGAAATAAAATATTTTTTATTTTTTTTTACTGCTCTCAAAATGGTGAAAGAAAACTTCGTGAGGAAACCGGCATGTCGTAGAACTAAAAATTCTAAACAATATGATATGTATCAACCCGCACTGGGCCTGCGTGATGGATTATGGCCAGCAGTACAACAACAACAACAACAACAACAGGACAACAACAACAACAACAATAACAAATAACAACAACAGGCAACATTACAGGATCATTGTGGTGATTTTATACAACCGGATGCATCCGGTTAGACTAGATGCCTACCTAGATGCGACCTCTACATACTTGGGAAAAGGCTAGGCAGATCATTGATATAGTCTGTGAGGTAGATGATGAGTATAATAAACTGCGGTCTTGGTTTTGATACCCCGGTTGTGCAACGCGTTATTCGATTTTTCCATTAGGAATTTCTGAGTACATCCGTGGCTCGGTAAGAGCCGCCGTTGGTCCTGCGCCTGATCTCTCTCCGGTCGTGTCGGATTGCCGTCCCATCGGACTATGAGAGTTAGGGAACAGTGAGAGCCCCTGTGTTTGCACACATACGCGTGCACTATAATATCTCCCGCGCCGATGGCTAGTCTCAGTTGAGATTGGCCGCCGTGACTGAAATTTGGTCTGGAGGACTTCTAACATAATATAAAATCACGCCTTGTTTCCCCAAAGGGTTAGGCTGACATGTATCAATAGTACACCCACATTTCGCCTGTTATGTTTAAGTCCCATGTAATAGGGGGCGAGCCTATTGCCATCAACCGGACACAAATCCAGACTCCGGGCTGCTACTGAGTTTCAGAAAAAAAACACAAAAAAAATTTCCCGACCTTCAAATCAAATCAAATCAAATTAAAAAAAAAACACTAGTTTCTGCCTGCGACTTCATCCGCGTCAAATTTTTGCTCCCGTGAATCTTCCCGTTTCATCGAATTGCCTGCCAGTTTTCGTCCATTTTTCGTACCCTTCCTCAATAATTAGGCTAACCAAACCAACACAAAAAGAATTTTTCAATTCGGACCAGTAGTTACTGAGATTACCGCGTTCAACCAAACAAACTCTTCAGCGTTATAATATTACTAGCTGATCCAGCGGACTTCTTATAGCCTCAGATTCAATAAATGTTGTAATAAACCTACCAAGTTTGACAACCTGGTACGCGGTGGTGATCTGGTAAGCGTTTTCTAGCTGACACTCATATGTTTGGTTAGCTCCTACCCAGTTATGATAACCTGGTACTTAGAAGGCATAAAGCGTTTTCTAGCTGTCACTCCTTTGTTTGGTAAGCTCCTGCCAAGTTATGATAACCTTACCAGGTTATCATAACTTGGCAGGCATAAAAGAGGCTTCGAAGGCATAAAAAGTTTTCTGGCTGACACTGCTGTTTGGTAAGCTCCTGCCAAGTTATGATAACCTGGTACTTCGAAGGCATAAAAAGTTTTCTGGCTGACACTGCTGTTTGATAAGCTCATACTAAGTTATGACCACCTGGTACTTCGAAGGCAACGTTTTTGTCATACCACTTTTTATAGTGACTTGTATTCTCTTTGACGTTTTATGTCACGTTCGTCCGCGTTAAATTTCTTGTTCCCCCGACCCTTCCCGTCGCGTCGAATCGCCTACCCGTGCGATTTTCCCCGTTTTTGCAACATTTTTCATTACTGCTCTGCTCCTCTTAGTTGTAGCGTGATGTTATATAGCCTATAGCCTTTCTCGATTAATAGGCTACCCAACACAAAAATATTTTAATATTTTTTCAATTCGGACCAGTAGTTCCTGAGATTTGCGCGTTCAATCAATCGAACAAACAAAGAACTCTCAACTCTTTAGCTTTATATATTAAAAAGTATCCTATGTCCGTTTCCTGGTTCTAAGCTAGCTCCCCACCAATTTTCAGCCAAATCGGTTTAGCCGTTCTTGAGTTATAAATAGTGTAACTAACACAACTTTCTTTTATATATATATATAAGATATAAGATTAGTATAGATAAATCTAAATGGCCATTTATGAAACGTCAGAAGCTAAGTGCACCTGGGAATTGAACCCAGGACGTCATATTTAGCAGTAGCGCTAAACACAAGGTCTTTTAGTATTCATTTTAAAATAAAACACCAATTTATTATAAAATAATATTTATTTATAGTTTTTACATAAAATTAAAATCAAAAATAAAGTTCTCACAATGGTGGGTCCTACTTTATTTTATTATAAAGTCCAGCACATATACCTACATATTTAAAAAGGCTAACCAGTTTTATAAAGGGATATTGTATTACCCAGTAACTGGGTTGTGGAGGTCAGATACGAAGTCACTCCATGTAAAATACTGGTATTTACTGGAAGCCGACCCCAATTAAGTCTAGGCAAAAAATCTTGGCAGATAGATTACTGAAAATTGTGGTTTGTAATTACACTGAAACCTGGTTAATTGGGATCTCAAGGGACCAAGAATTAAGCAGTTTTAATATTACAGTTGTCTCATTTACCGAGCTTATAGAGGTCTAATTGTACCGTTATTCCATTTTTCTGATATAAGTTGTAATTTTTCAGATGCTGATAACGTTTTATATTTACGTTTGGACATTTTGTACACTTTTATTCCCTGTTTTTAAGGTCAAAACCTGAGATGGTACTGACAAACAAAGCATGTGCTTTCGCACGCAAACATTTGGATGTCTTTCGACATACAAACGTGTCAAAATCTCAATCTGATTAATTTGTCTCACTTATACAGGGAATTGAGCTACAGAATCCCAATTATAGAGGTAAACATCGAAAAAATCTTAGAATTCAAATCTCATTTAACCAGGTTCGAAAAGTCCCATTAACAGAGGTAATTTAATGAAAAAGTACCAGGAACTCATTGCAACTCTCTGTAATAGAGGTTTCTCACTTATCCAGGTCCCAATAACCAGGTTTCACTGTATGAGCTGGATATTGTTACAAATAGATATATTTATGCAAGTTTAACTCGAAATATTTCTGAACATTTTGGCATTTTGGACTGTTTGAAAAATTATAAGGCTAGAAGGGGAGTGACTACTGAGATGACGACTAATAGAGAAGTGTGGAAGAAAAAGATATATTGCGCCGACCACAAATTAATTGGGATAAGATAGAAGAATGAATGCTGATGGCAATTTATACTATTCTTGAGTGGGACATGCCGAGGTCTCTCCAAGTGCTGAAGTACTGCTTGAAGACTGCAGGCTCGGTTCCTTGAGGAATCGTTACAATGTGAACCTGAGAGAAAAATAAATAATTTAGTATTATCAACAGTGATCGGAGTAGGTAAACTGAAATGGGATCAATGAACTGGCACGTATATATTAGTATGGATATGCCTCCGGGATTCCGGGATTTTGAAATAAATTTAAAATGTTGTAATGGGTAGAATAAAGAATATATCAATATGAATAAGAAATGTTTAATCCTTTTGCTGTCTTTTTAATAGTATATAGGTGATTGACCTTCTATCTATACTAATATTATAAAGCTGAAGAGTTTGTTTGTTTGTTTGATTGAACGCGCTAATCTCAGGAACTACTGGTCCGAACAGAATTTTTTTTTTGTTGGGTTGCCTATTTATCGAGGAAGACTATAGGCTATGTTGTAGCGTGATGTTATCATCACACGGGTAGGCGATTCGACGCGACGGGAAGGGTCGGGGAACAAGAAATTTAACACGGAGGATGTCGCGAGCAGAAGCTAGTAGTAATATAAAAACAATTTTAAATGTTTGTCTATCGCATTCTATAAATTCCTAATGTAGTACCTAGTTTAAAAATCCTTACTTTCACAATATTTGATTCAATCCCGTAAGTACCAAAATGAAATTCCGGAAAAAAGGCTTATCCATGTTGTGATTTCTATGACTATTCATGATGCGAGTACGTAAAATCAATCTACGTACTCCGATCACTGATTTATCAATCAATCAATCAATCAAAATATTTTTATTTTACATAAACCTACAAGGGCACTTATGAAACGTCAGAAGCTAGGTGCACGGTTCCAAATTGTTGATTCCTATGGAGAAGAGCCGGCGAGAAACTCCACGGTTACTCTTTTAAAAATAATTAACTTACAATGATTTTAAATTACAGTGTTAATAGCTATGGGAGAACAGTGTAGGACTGCCAAAAACCTTAAAATTTTGAGTCGGCGCTGAAAAATCAATGAGCAATGATCACTCAAAGCACCAACTCATAATTTTAAGGTTTATTATTTTTTGCTTTTCAGTTTTTTGGCGGTTTAATGTTTTGTTAAAAAGTTTTTATTTTATAATTTTTTGTGGCTTTAATGTACTAATAATACTTGGCCCGGTATGCGCTATCCAATAAAAAAATAATTATCAAAATAGGAATACTCTGTATAAAGTTATGCGTACTTAAACATTACAATCAGTGAGTGAACAATCAAACATCCCCTGTTTTTCGACCCTTAGGGTTCGATTTTGTTTTCAAAATTTATATGGGACCAGATTTTTATTGGGGTTTACCCTTTCCAATAAAAAAAGAATTATCACAATCGGACAACTATGTAAAAAGTTATGCGTGGCCATACATAAAAAAAACATTAAAAAAATAAAATATACGCGTCGAATTGAGAACCTCCTCCGTTTTTTTCTGTCGGTTAACAAGTACCAGGTAATTAATAAAATAGAAAATAGTCTACGGTCTACAAGGCTTACAACGTTCTCACATTCACAAAATATATATGAATCTACTTATATGATAGTATTCAGAAATAGAACATAAAAACCTATTTAAATCAAATGTCATTGTTGCCATGACAATAAATACTAAAGAGTTCAAATTAGAGTACCACAAAAGTCATTTGACGCGACACGGGGCTATGCGACCGGGATGGGTTGGGCGAGCAAGAACTTTGAATGGTTGTGTATATTTATGTAACACGTTTTTATATTAGCTTCATCTGTATATTTTTATGTTTGTAACCAACTCCTTTGGACTCGATTTTGACCCACTTCGAACGGTCAGATTTCATTTAAACTTGGTAGACTTATCTCGAGGACCGATGGCAATAAAATAATTTCATAAATTTGTGCCATTATCCTTACCAGGGTTATCAGGATGGCAAAAAAAAACTGTCTTCGAAAACTACGCTGACATACGCAACAAAATTCAAAAACTACGCTGACATACGTCACAAAATTCGAAACACCCTTAAAAATGCTTGATTGCTTTTGCTGCGGGGTGCTTAATACCTATTAAAAAATACCTCCGAAAACACTCCACGCTTTTTTCCATTATTTTCTCATTTTTAGATTGGTTATTTACAGAAGCGTGTTTTTTAAACTATTATTTATTTTCAATTTTTGAAGTAAAACTTCTTTACGCACGCTTGAATTGGGGAGTAAGCTGGTGAATGCGTTACGAGAGCGTTACGAAAAGTGTGATTGGGCGAGGCGAACGGAAGTTAAGAGGGAGATAATTAGAAAGAGAGAGAGAGAGTTACGTTTCAAATATTACTGTAGGGGCAAGAGAGAGGGAGGTGTGGGCATACATTTTTTCTCTCTTTCTCTCATAGTCAGTTACGTTTTGTATATCTAAGAAAGCTAAAGAAGTTTTTTTTTTTATGTTTACTACTTACCCATGAAGGATAGTTCTTGGAACTCAACAGCGCCTGCGCTTTTGTCTGGGCTTCGGTCTTTTCCTAAAGAAAAAAACAAAATAAATTTATAAACCGTGAAATTTTGCACTAGGGCTGGCCTATTTTAAGGTCAAAGAATCAACATTGCCATCCAACGTGGCAGCGCTGCCAGCCTTTTGGGCACTTTTCCCTCCGACAGCGATGCGGACGAACTCTTTGATGCCCAGTGAGCTCTTCCCGTTTTTTTTTTTTCAACTTTATTTAATTGTTCATAATATATTCATTTTAGTACCTACTCATGAATTTAAAATATAAAATCTAAGTTTATCCACGATAAATAAAAATAGCTGAGACATCTACGTGTGATCGGTCCACACAAATCTTTAGTTTACAGTATCGATACCCGAGACGTGGGTAAAATATTGCCAGCTTAGTAATTTGACCCTACATTTGGGAAAAGACAAGCAAGTGATGATAAAGTATAAATAAATGATAAAATGTTGATATACATACCCTCGCGGTGGCTTGCTTGCCATTCCATACATAGACACTGCCGGTCACCGTGTCCAGGATGTAACTTTCCTGTAAATAGAAAAATAAACAATTAACACGTTGACGGACAGAATTTCCTAACTGGTTAACCGTGTTGAAACACTACAAAATTTCATATATTGCCTGGAGGCAATATATGAAATTACGACGTCCACGGGCGTAGTGTGTGTGCTAGAGAGCTTAAAAACTGTCTATGTGTGCGTAGGACACAATTTATTTGAACGAATTTGTAACGTCACGATAAGACAGTAAAAGATTAAAACACTATCTGTGATGACACTACATAATGCCTTTCCTTGTATTAGTATAAAAACTATAACATCGCAAGGCGTACTGATCGTATGCAAGTCGAAAGTGGTTGACGTCGATAGGCGTACTGTCGTATTATTTTCTCCAGAGAGAACGTTGAGAGGCGTTCTGTCCGTCAACGTGTTAATTTCATGACGTTCTCCGAAGATTAGCAACAGTGGTGGCACAGTGGTATCGGCCCCGACTTACGAGTTGGGTCGTGGGTTCGAACCCAGGCAGCTTTACTTTCTGTAAATATTTCATCGCCACTAATCTCAAAACGGTGAAGGAAAACATCGTGAGGAAACCGGCATGTATTAGAACTAACAATTCGAAGACATGTGACATCTACAAACCCGCACGGGGCCCGCGTGGTAGCTTACGGCCAACTGAGTTGAGCTGCACGATTAGTGACAAATGCGTGCACTGACTGGACAGGTCCACTCAATCTGTATGGTTCTTTCCTCTAAAGACCATTTCAGACAGCTACCCACATGGTCTTCACACGATGTGACCAAGATTATGTCTGGACTTTAAAAGAGACTGTGACCTCTGAGTTTGTTTCGGCCTTTCTTCTCAGAGTAGTCAGATAGGAAACGCCGACCTCATCTAGCTCAAAAAAATATTATTGACTTGTAAAAGTTTTTGTAGAAACCTACTTACAGAAATAAAATCATAATATCTGGATGACCGAGCTTTGCTCGCTTTTTTGGGAAATTGTGTTTAAAATAATAAGTTTATGTTCAAGTTGATTATCGATAAAGTTGATCATTGAAAACACGAATAAAACGACATTTTATAAAAATGAATCCTAGCTAGATCGATTTATCGCCCCCGAAACCCCCTGTATACTAAATTTCATGAATATCGTTGGAGCCGTTTCCGAGATTCAGATTATATATCTGTAATTCAGAGCAATTCTTGTATATAATGTCGTTTTATTCGTGTTTTCAATGATCAACTTTATCGATAATCAACTTGAACATAAACTTATTATTTTAAACACAATTGACCAAAAAATACCGAGCAAAGCTCGGTCAGTCAGATATTATATATATCAAGAATTGCTCGTTTAAAGGTATAAGATATATATCATACAGAATTTTTTTTAGATGTTGCGCCTACCACAAATAAATTGGGGTAAGGGCAAAAGAATAACGATATTTTGGACTTTATTTTTATCTTCCCTTTTTTTTTGTGAGTGGGAAATCAACAAATGACGTCTCCCGCTCTTGGGCGGAGCGGGAGGGCATGTCAGACTTTTACTGATTCAAACCCACCCGTGTTCCTTCAGTTGCCTGTGCCAGGGCCACGGTATCTCTTTCGAACAAATCTCGCGACCCTGGTGGCAGGTTTGTATCTTCCCTTACCTGTGGTTTTAGCTGTTCCTGTCTGAAGGGTTTGGCGAGCGCTGTCACCTTCACTTTTCCTGAACTGTCAGATACCTCTGAGAGAATCACCGATTGTTCCTCATTGCGTTCGAAGGTCTGAAAAAAAAAAAAAGTTGATTTGTAAGAAAGATTGTCAGTCAAGGGCAGCACGCGAAATTCAAAGTATTTTACGGTTATTGCAGTTTGCAGGTTGTTGGTATATTGATTAAAATATGATTCGCACGTGCTTGCTTGCTAGACCAACGAGGCAATGTGGACTTTCTTGCACATTCTACTCCACAGAAAAAAATCATTCTGTTTACAGTGGAGTGTGGGTCATCCGAACTAATTGGGGGACAGGAGTGTTCGGAAAACTCTTTTTTTTCGGATCATCGAACTGTATTGATTAAGCCCTACATATTTATGTACAGGTGAATGAAAACCTTATGTTTAGACATATATGTAATGACGAATAGTTTCTTACACGCAGTAAAATTTAGTTTATCAACTAACGGCTACTTGGGAGTGACATATGAGTACATACAACTAACAGTTCGAGACAATTTCGCGTGTATTGTAGCGCGGGAGGAAGATAGTGGTGCGGGCGTAGTAGTTCGGATAAGCGGTCGTTCGGATAATCGACGCTCTACTGTACTTGCTAATAAAAATTTTGACGTTGCTTATCTTCTTCTGCATTTAAAGTAGGAGTCACTGACTGACATATTAAATCACACGGCTTAATTTTATAATATAGGGGAGCACTAAGGTTGGGTATTTGGAAATACGTCCTTTAAGGGGGTTAAAAAAGAGGAATTACGTTGTACGAAAAATCATATTCAACGTGAAAACTGGCACGAATAAATAAAAGTAAAAGTAAGTCATAAAGTAATATACTATACTTTTTTTATCACCCTGTAATGGGTGGATTAAGTGACATGTATTAAGGGAGAGTTTTAAAGATTTACACACGCGAACAAAATGCTAATTACAGTTTTTTTTTTAAATTTGGCTTCGTCTATTGGAGACTCCGTTAGTTACCTGGTCATCACCACCAGCGCTCTGTTCGGGCACCAGGTCCTTTGCGCCAGATCCTAGAGCCGTGAAGAACTTCTGAACATCGACGTCACTGGAGTACTGATCTGTAAACAAAGTGAAAAATATTTATGTCTATGAACCTAGACTGGCGCCTTATTCTGTGTTAGTTATATTATCACCACTGTTTTCAAAAACGGTGAAGGAAAACATCGTTAGGAAACCAGCATGTCCTAAGCCAAAAATTGGAAAACATGGGACAGTTACCAACCCGCACTGGGCCCGCGTGGTGGATTACGACCCACTCCCTCTCACCGAGAGGAAGCCATGGCCCAGTAGTGGCAACAGGCGACATAAGGCTCCCCCAATTTGGGGGGGGGGGGTTTGCTATAATCGCCACACTTGGCAGGTGGGTTGGCGATCGCAGTATGTTGGTAAAATGCATAGAGAACGCTGTTGCCCATTCTGTAATAAGTCCCTTTATGACACCCACGGGAAGTTATGGGATAATGCTATTCTTTACGTCCGCCATTTTTTTTTTCAGCGTCAGGCGGGCCATTCATAGAATTTGGAGTTGGTTTTATGGAAAACGTCTCAAGTAGTTTTAAAATTATAGTAATTACGAAAATTCTAAAAACGCTTAGATAAAAAAATTCTTTTTGCTTCTATAGCTTCTTTACCACCTACAGGTGTACCCCTTAAAATATTTCGTGTATGAATAGATACACCTTATATGTATGTATCATACAGGAATTTTTTTAGATGTTGCGTTGCGCCTACCACAAATAAATTGGTGTAAGGGCAGGAGAGTAACGATATTTTGGACTTTATTTTTATCTTCCCTTTTTTTTGTGAGTGGGAAATCAACAAATGACGTCTCCCGCTCTTGGGCGGAGCGGGAGGGCATGTCAGACTTTTACTGACTAAAACCCACCCGTGTTCCTTCAGTTCCCCATATGCCAGGGTCACGGTATCTCTTTCGAACAATCACGCTACCCCGGCAGTACGTCCGCCATCACACGGAACTTGTACTATCAATTTCCGAGATAAAAAATATTTATCACACTCACCGATAATTTCAATTCTTGCTCTCCCATTGTGATCCTGGTCTCTGATTTGATTGGCGACGGAGACAGCCTTGAGCTGTTCCACACGTCTCGAGTTCTCGCCATGGTAGACATACACGTCGTAACCTACATCTAGGATGAAGCAGTCTCCTTTGTTCATTGAGGAGATTAGGGGGTCCACCTGGAAAAGAGAGACGACAGAAAAAATTACAAATCGACGACTCAAAAATATTTAGGTATACTTACAGTAGCTTATGAACTTAATTATTAACGTTAAATAAAATAAATGTTTTATTATTTTTTGCTTCTCAGTTTTTTCGGCGGTATAATTTTTTGTTTAAATCTCACTGAACAACTAAGGTGAAGTTAGTTCTGATCCAGTCCGTCCCTTGCTGCTACCAGCAATGCCCTAACCAGAGGTCCATACCCCACAGGAGGTGCCCATAGCAAATATTCGCTTTAGTTTTAATTTTTTAAGCCCTGGCTGGAGGCCTTAATTTATTAAGGCAACTATAGGCAAGTCGGGTTAAGCAGCCGACAACCTCATAGGTAGACCTACGAGACACTGTAGGAAGGGTCTCGTCCGTGGTAGCACAGGACGTCTGTGGTGGTGCGCCGGAATCCGTCGCGAGGCGGTAACTTCAAAGGTGCGGTGCGACGCGCTCCGAGCGCGTACGACATGGTCCGACAGACGTCCTGTACCACCTTCCCACGATGTGTCGTGCGAGTTGGTCCGCGTCCGTCCGCGATATCACGCGCCATGAGAAGCCAGCTTGAAAGAGCCCTGTCTATGTGCGTTGCCGTCCGTGGTCGTCGGCTGTGCGTGATGATCCGCAGAATCACGCACCGTGGGAAGCCAGCTTAAGGGACTTACTAGAGAATGGGCAGCAGCGTTCTCTATACATTTTAGCACCATACTGCGATCACCAATTCACCTGCCAAGCGCGGTGATTCTGGCAAATCCCTCCAAATTGGGAGAGGCCTATGTCCAGCATTGGACGTCTTTTGGTTGAAATGTTGACAATTAACTGACCTGTCGGGTTCGGATGTTCTTTTTGCCTTTAATCTGGATTAATCTTTTCTCTGCGCCCGCATTTGTGACAACGTGGGTGAATCCTGAGGCATGACCTCCGCTCAAGTATGTGAGGGCTGAAAACAAAGATTTAGAATTTTAAAAGAGAAGAAAAAGTTTAGGGTTTTTATCGGAAACTCACAAATAAAAGAATCTAAGTACAGTCGATTCCCAAAGTATGTAAAAAAAACAATCGACTCTAAAAAATCACAACAAATCTATACTTAATATTATAAAGCTGAAGAGTTTGTTTGTTTGTTTGATTGAACGCGCTAATCTCAGAAGCTACTGGTCCGAATGGAAAAAATCTTTTTGTGTTGGGTAGCCTATTTATCGAGGAAGGCTATATAACATTCACGCTACAACCAAGAGGAGCGGAGAAGTAATGAAAAATGTTACAAAAACAGGGAAAATCGCACGGCGATTCGACGCGACGGGAAGGGTCGGGGGGACAAGAAATTTAACGCGGACGACGTCGCGGGCAGAAGCTAGTTAAAAATAACTATGAATTCGGAAATCGGTTCTAACTTACAGTTTTTTGCCACCTTTTGCTAAGTCGGTTTTTAGGGTTCCGTTGCCAAATGGCAAAAAACGGAACCCTTATAGATTCGTCATGTTTTTTTTTTTTTTTGTAAAAAAGTTTTTAACCATCGACGAAAAAAAACCTTAAAATTTTGAGTCGGCGCTGAAAAATCAATGAACAAAGTTCACTCAAAGCGCCGACTCATAATTTTAAGGTTTATAATTTTTTACTTTTCAGTTTTTCGGCGATTTAATTTTTTGTAATTTTTAGTTAGCGATTGTAAAATACATAGAGAACACTGCTGCCCATTCTCTAGTGAGTCCCTTAGTTGCCTCGTAGTACACCCATGGGCAGAATTGGGATGGTGCTATTATTTACGTCCGGCATAATACGGATACATTTTTGAAGACCTATTCGAAGAACCTATTCAAGATACGTTAGTAGATAGGAACAATGACTGGTTGATTAGATCCTAGATCAGAATGACTGAAATTATTCTATTGTTCCAATTGAAACTCAATGGATGATTGGAGTTCAATTAGAAGTAATTAACGGCTTCAATTAGAACAAGGAAATAGTTGTTTTGGTGCTAACTGGTTTACGTCATGTTTGGTTCCAAAATAGACTTAAACGTCTGAGTATTCGAAAGAGATACCGTGGCCCTGGCATATGGGCAACTGAAATACCTATCTATACTAATATTATAAAAGCTGAAGACTTTGTTTGGTTGAACGCGCTAATCTCAGGAGCTACTGTTTCCAATTGAAAAAAATCTTTTATTATTCGGTAGCGCTTTTATCGAGAAAGTCTATTGGCTATATAAAATCACGGTGAAACCTTTAGGAGCCGAGCAATAAGAAAAAGTCACGTATAATGAAGTTCTCGCACGAGTAGGCGATTCGATGCGACAAGGAGGATCGGGAGAGTAAGTTTAAAGAGTAAGTTTTAACTGATGACACCATTTCTAAAAACAAATTGTTTACTAGCCACAATAAGTTAAAAAAATATATTAAAATTAATAGGTTAATTAGAAAGTATCAGAAAACAAATTAAACACAAAACTTAGGCAAAAAAATCTAAATTTAATACAAGAATTGAAGAAGTGTTATAGTGATTTGAAATTATGTAATACTTTGTATGATACGGACACTCAGCACCTTCGGGATGAATTGTTTGTTAGGGAATTTGCACGAAAGGATATCTTTAGTAAATATGAGGCTACTCAACAAGACCTTAGTAAGCGCATGCAGGAAGCCTGTGAGTTAGCAGACCTGGTCAAGTGCAATGCAGAGTGGCATGAGTCTCTAACAAATAACCTCTCTTTTAGCTGCACTTGCTCCACGGCATCTCAGCCTCAACTTGAAACACCCACACACTCAGCAACTCAGCCAGTAAATAGCCGTATTACTGATGATAATAGCGACGACGACGACTCTTTGCGTGTGGCGGTGGCTCTCCGCCTGGGCTGCAAGGTGTGTGAACCCCACAGATGCACCTGCGGTTCCATGGTAGAGGCCGATGGCCACCATGCTATGTCTTGTCGTCGCTGCTCGGGGAGGTTCCCGCGTCATCATGCACTTAACGATATTGTGCGGAGGGCTTTTGTGTCAGCTGACGTCCCCTGCGTCCTGGAGCCTCCGGGTCTGTGCAGGTCTGACGGCAAGAGGCCGGACGGCCTGACCCTGGTGCCTTGGAAGAACGGTAAGTGCCTTATCTGGGACGCAACTTGCGTCAGCACTGTTGCCGCCAGCCACCTTGGTCGCACCGTCCTCTCGCTGTCAGCTGCAGCGGAAGACGCCGCTGAGAGGAAGAGGGTGAAGTACGCACCGTTGGTGGATCGCTACCATTTTGTGCCCATTGCTGTGGAAACCATGGGTGCCTGGGGCACTGGGGCCAAGGAGCTCATTAGTGAGTTAGGGCACAAACTTCGTAATAAAACGGGTGACTCCCGCTCCGGCTCGTTCTTGGTGCAGAGGTTAGCCATTGCCATCCAACGTGGCAACGCAGCAAGTGTTTTGGGCACCTTTGCACCGGGAACAGTTAGGGGCGGGTTTTTTGACGTGTAGTAAACGTTATTTTCACTAATTTAGTATGTGTTTTTGTGTTAATTTAATTGACTGTGTAAATGGATTTATAATATTTTATTGGTGTATTTGTATTAATAAATATATAATTTTATGTGGAGATTTTAATATTAATATTTTAGATGTTACTCCATTAAGTATTAGACTGCTCAATCTGTTTAAGTCATTTAATTTAATAAACTTGTTTTTCGAACCTACTAGGATCACGGCATCGTCTTCGACTTGTCTTGATAATATATTTAGTGATTGTGATGCCAATAATAAGTTGGTGTTAAGTGACTTAACGTCTGACCACTGTGGATTATTAGCCAGCTTTCCTTTGCCATTACTAAAAAAGCCGCATAAAATAGAATGTAGGCCCTATACAGTTAGTCGTTGCAAAAAATTTAAAAATAATGTTGCTCATAGGATTACACCATCTATAGTAGAACACGAGAATCCTAATGAAATCTATGGAGCCCTTTTTGATATTGTGCAAAAAGAATACCAATCTACTTTTAAGACCAAAACTATTGACATTAATAGCACCTCTGTTAGCTTCAACCAATGGGCTACTCCAGGTATTTATAAAAGTAGAGCGAGACTATACGAGTTATATGGTTTAAAAAAATATATATTTGATACTCCTTTTCTAGAGTATGTCAGAAATTATTCAAAGTTATTTAAAAAAATCTGTGCTTTCGCTAAATCTAAATTTTTAAGCGATCAAATTAAAAATTCAAACAATAAAATAAAAACCACTTGGAAAATCATTAACAATGAAACGGGTAAATCGGTTAAACAGGAAAAACAACTAGAGATTATGATTAACAACAAATTGGTTAATAAAGCAGCCGATGTAGCTGAGGCATTTAATGAGTTTTTTGCCAACATACCTATAACTACAACTTGCTCCTTAAATTCGTCCCCGTCTAAAGCTGAAAACCTTTTGCATAGTAGTGTGCCCAGATGTAGTCGCTTATTTAGTTTCGAACATGTAACGCCTCGTGACGTGGTTAATATTTTTAAGACACTTAAGTCAAAAAACACTGGAGATTACTGGGGCATCTCCATTAAACTGTTAAGTAATATAATAGACATCGTAGCCCCCTATCTAGCTGTAACTTTTAATAAATGTGTTGATTCGGGATCTTTTCCTGACCTCATGAAGAGTAGTAAAGTCATACCATTATTTAAAACAGGTAATAAAAATAACGTTGGCAATTTTAGGCCCATTTCTATCTTACCTGCATTTAGTAAAATATTTGAAAAGTTAATACTCAAGCAGTTGCTAAGACATTTTAATTTAAATAGCCTCCTTCATAATGAGCAATATGGCTTTACAAAAGGTCGTTCGACAACAGATGCGGGTGTTGCTCTGCTGAAACACATTTTCAACGCATGGGAGAACTCTCAAAATGCTATTGGAGTTTTCTGTGATCTCTCCAAAGCTTTTGATTGCGTTCACCATGACACACTTTTGCGTAAACTACGTCACTACGGTGTTCAAAACGAAGCTCTCAATGTCATAAGTTCTTATTTACAAAATAGGCACCAATGTGTAGATGTCAATGGTGTAAAATCTTCCGGGCTACTAGTTCAGTTAGGTGTACCTCAAGGCTCAATACTGGGTCCATTCTTATTCTTAGTATATATTAATGACTTACCATTTTATTTAAAGAATATCTGTGGCATTGTACTATTTGCTGATGATACCTCACTTATCTTTAAAGTAGACAGGAATTGAAAAGATTTTGGCGACGTGAACAGTGTGCTTTCAATGGCTACGGATTGGTTTACCACAAATAACCTAGTTCTTAATGCTAAGAAAACGAAATGTATAAAGTTCGCTTTACCGAATGTTAGGAATCTGGGACCCAATGTCGTTTTAAATAATCAGGTGCTTGATACTGTACACTCGGCAGTTTTTCTGGGCATAACAGTAGACGCCGAACTTCAGTGGGGATCACAAATATCAAGCCTAGCGGGAAGGCTCAGTTCGGCCGCCTACGCCGGAAAGTTAGACAGTACACGGACGTTGATACAGCTCGATTAGTCTATTTTAGTTATTTTCATAGCATAATGTCCTACGGCATTCTGCTGTGGGGCAAAGCCGCGGACATTCAAAATTTTTTTGTTCTTCAAAAACGAGTTGTTCGAGCGATTTACCAACTAGGTGCTAGAGTTTCTCTGAGAGATTTGTTTAAAGATATTGGTATTCTTCCGGTGGCATCACAATTCATCTTCGCCAACATCTTATATATTAGGCAAAATATACACTTGTACACTAAAAATAGTGATATTCATAACATTAATACTAGAAATAAGGACAAACTACGTGCTCCCTTTCACCGGCTTCATAAGGTTCATAATTCTTTTGTTGGTCTTGGTATTACCTTTTATAACAAGCTGCCCTCTGCTTTGCTAGATTTGCAGTTTAATGAGTTTAAAGCTAAAGTAAAATCCAACCTTTGTTCAAAGGCATACTATTCTATCAACGACTACTTTTAAACGATAAGAATAGTTGGTCGCTGTGATTAACTCAAGACAACTTTATGTTCTTTCAATCCAGAATTAGCTTTCCTACTGACAGTTTATATGGGTAGTTCATATAATTGTTTTTTTTTTAATTTTTAATTTTTTTTTATTTAACTGATTTTGTTAATTAATTTTTATTTTCTTTTAATTTCACTTATTGTGGACATAATCTACTCATTACAATGATTTTAAATGAGTTGTATTGCAACATGTAGTTAGCTAGCGACCTCGTCAGCTGTTCATAATATTTTTGCCTGACCAACCGGCAGCAAGTTCGTCATGCTCCCTTAGATGTCACTGCTTGCGGTAGCGTCGGGGGTCGGGTTACCACCTTCCCTCAAATATGGCGAGGGGGGTAATGGCTGACCTTTGCGTTATGCTCGTGAACGGGTGCTGCTTGTGGTGACTGGTTGACTTGCTGACCATGGTTTTTGTTATTGTTATTTGTATTAACTGTTATTTTATTTTACTCCGGAGGTCCTAGTTTAACTATTGTAACTTCAACTTAGCTATATGCATCAATGTATGTATATGTATCATTTTGCATCGTTGAATATGTAAGCGGGCACGCCCTTTATGCCTGAAGGCTTTATTTAAGTTTTACGTTCTGTTTACGATTTTGTTTTATTATTTATTTCAGCTTGAGTTTAGTTTTCAATGTTTTGTTCGTATATTGGCGTGTGCTAGCTGACATATGGCGTATAATGTATGTTTTGTTTTATAATATTAGTTACTTACACGATATTGTATAGAATCAAGTTCTTCTAACTTAACAGACAGCTGTGCTACTGGGGAGTTTGTTCCGCCACTTCTTCTTCCCAGCTAAAGCACTAGGAAGTGTCGAAGGGCGGGCGTTTTGGGGGGACTGTCTTTTGTAACTTTGACGTTCAAAAAGTGCTGACTCTCAGCCTAGTTTGAATAAATGACTTTTGATTGATTTTGATTTTTAAGAAATTTTACGCGGACGAAGTCGCGGGCAGAAGCTAGTGTTATTATACACGGTGTGAGCAGTGGTGGTCCAGTGGTAACGGTCGCGATTTACGAGTTGTAGATCGTAAGTTCAGTGTAAATTATTTTATCAGCACTGCTCTCAAAACGGTGGAGGAAACCATCGTGAGGAAACCGCCATGTCTTAAAACCAATAATTCGGAAACATGTGATATCTAGTTCTAGGACATGCCGATTTTCTCATGATGTTTTCCCTCACAGTTTTGAGAGCAGTGGTGATGAAAATAAATTTATAGTTATAAAAATCACTAGAAAAACACGCTTTTATAAATGCACGTAAAAATCAAAACCTTTTCGTGGTCAAAGTTCATTACAAGACCTTTCTAACAAGTCCAAACACGGCTATGATACGATATTCCATCATGGAATGCCAGTGCCTATCTTCTGACTTCATCATCAGACCTTGAAACCTAATCGTGGTCAAAGTTCATTAGAACACTTTTCTAATAAGTTCAAACACAGCTATGGTACGATGTTACACCATGAAGTTTCAGTTCATATCTTCCGGCTCCATCATCAGATCAGTTCGACAGTACCATATTATTGTATTGTCATCAGAACTACATACAGCTGCCAATTTTCATGACGCTACGATCCTTGGAAGATGGTTAAATTAGTTACCTTAGATTCCATTACATAGTTAGTTACATACAGGTCGACCTAATAAAAGCGTGTTAAAAAACAATTAAGTAATGTGCTTGACTGGGTTTGAACCCACGACGTACCCACGTAAGTTGGGGCTGTTACTGCTGCGCCACCACTACAAGATTGTGTGTAAATGTTGTGTATGTATGAAGTTGTTGACCCTTTATTTCAATAAAAATTAAAATTACATAAATCGATGGTCTAAGTAACGAAAGTACAAAATGTTTTTCAAATCAAATGTCAACAAATAAACAAAACTACCATCTACCGGCGACTAGCAGAACTTTTACCACCTAAACTTCCACGTAACATAAGCAGATGTCGCTACTAACCTGAGGGGAAATATCCTTTGAACAGCTGGCTCTCCTGGCCTAGAACTTCCCTGTACTGAACTGCGGCACCGTTGAATTTGTCGTCAAGACCGACAGTTAAAATGGCGGCGGCCCCGGACTCGTCTTGTGTGGACTCGCTCCCGATCCAGTAATGGATGTTCCAGGAAAGTTGGTTGCGTTTGTCTGCTGTTGTCTGAAAAAGAAAAAGAAAGTAAATTATGTTTTATCTTGCCACAGAACACGTACAGTCAGCATCAATAATATCGGGACAAGGAGACTGCTTCAAATGAACTAAACAACTATGAAAATTAAATAGTAATTCAATGATACAAGGACTATTTGAGAATGAAGACAGTGCAAGTCAAGTGTCTTTCTAACAAGAACTTTATCAAATTGAGATACAGCTTAATTTTCTTAGTTGTTAAGATCATTCTGAACAGTCAGTTCGTCCCAATATTGACGCTGACTGTACAAAAAAATGACTGAAGAGTTTGTTTGGTTGAACGCGCTACTCTCAGGAACTGCTTATTTGAATTAAAAAAATAACTGTTGGATAGCCTACTTATTGAGGAAGGCTATAGGCTATATAAAATAACGCTATGACACTTAGGAGCAGCGCAAAAATTAAAACAAAATCACGAATACGGAGTACTCGCACGGGCGAGGGACTCGATGCAACTGGGTTGGCCGGGGGGCAAGAAAGGAGGATGCCCAAATCCTTAGGAGTCTTGGCCCCCCAGCCTCGCAAGACAAAACTTGTCTTGATGAAAAGTACTCAACAAGATATATGAAAAACAGTCAGCGTAATCAAAGCTGTTTGGGCTGTCCTTAAGAAGATATAGGCTGATAAAGTCTGGAACTCAAAATCTGTATTTTAACATGAACCTATATCTTTATTTGTTAATTAAGGCTCAAAACTGTTTTATATAAATTCAAATGTTATAAATTTGTGCCATTATCCTTGCCAGGGTTACCAGGACAGCAAAAAACTGTCTACAAAACTACGCTGACATACGTCACAAACTACGCTGAGATACGTCACAAACTACGCTGACATACGTCTCAAAATTCGAACCACCATAAAAAAATAGAAAATATATGATATTAAAAAAAAAAACTAAAAAATTGTAGTAATATGGTTAAATTGTTTGTAATATTATGGTGGCGAGATTGCATTCGCGCGCGAATTAACATCGGGTTATTGATATTATTACTATTGTTTGCAGTACATACTTTCGCTTATATCTTGGAACCGACGGCTCGCATGACATTGATCTCATAGAACTTTTTTATTGTCTTGCGAGCTGAATCGGTTGCCATTGGTTTTATTTTGCGAGGACTGGGCCGTTTTGGGCATCCTCCTTTAACGCAGACGAAGTCGCGGGCAGAAGCAAGTCCATAATAAATAGCTTTGGTCTATTTTTTGACCTCGAACCTTCCTCGTATTTATTTCAAGGCGATTTAGAAACCGCGGCTATATATCAAGCTATACAGTATACATTTCCAGTTTTAACTGACCTCGCATATAGGATTTTTGTACAATGAGCGGTTAACTTATACTGGAAATGTACAGCATAATTTGTGGCCGTGCGCACAATTACTAGAGTTAAAAATAAATGGCCTCTTACCCTTAGTACAATGTAGGAATCTCCTTTGTAGAATTTACCTAAGTCACTCGCAGCTACCGGGGTAGGTTCGAAATCCTGAAAACAATACAACATTATAAATTCGTAGGAAATGAAATTTATCGAAACAAGTTCTGCTATATAGTAATCAAGAGATGTCGCATTAAAAATATATTTCTCTTTTGTAGTTCTTATATTCTCTGATAGATGGCACCTCTTAAATTTACAGAAAATTAGTGTTGTTACTCATCGAGAGATGTCGCATTATCCACACTATATATAATATTATAAATGCAAAAGTAACTCTGTCTGCCATGTGCATCTGGATTGAGGGCCCATTTTTTGAACCCTTGCGTACCGAAATAAGATTTATAGGGAAATTAGTTAAAAATAGTAAAAACTTAAAGCAAAAGGTCATAAATTTCTTAAACGTTAATTAAAACTGTTATGATGAAATAACTTGGGCCCTCAATCCAGATGCGTGCATAAAGTGGCATAGCCTAAATCTCAGTAAGTACTATCTCAGGGTTAAAAATTTTTGTTTAAGAATTTAGTTAAGAATTTCTTAAATATTTTGAGAAATTCCCAAATCTGTAAAATATAACATTACCGATTTATGGTGGCATATCTAGGGCCCTCACTTCATTATTGTTTGTACTGAGGAATCTGCAAAACATGAACATATCTGAAGAAATACATAAATAGGACTTGTAACATGTTTTACTTACCTACCTATGTGAATTAGTTAAAAAGAAATAAGGACACAAAACTTAATTGTTAAGAAGTAAATGAAAGTCGAATTTTACTAAAAAGTCTGAACTGAGAGCCCAATATTTTCGGCTTTATTGACTAGGCTCAACCTCATAGATTAACGCAAATTAGAATAAAAGTTTTAACTATTTCTTAATTAAATTGTAACATATCGTTCGTTCTTCTAAATGTCATACTTTAAGAGAAAATTGATTTTCAACTTTTTGAAAGAGAATTATTTGTAGAGTAACCATAATGTTCAAAGTACCTGTACATTTTGTAAAGTGCATTCGGCAAGTCATAATTTTCAGCTAAAAGTACTATATACCTACTAATTACAATTTGGTTTTCCTTATTTTTAATGTAATTTCATTTTATGTGATGTTACTCTTTAAGGTAATACTATGAGCCAAGTGTCCTAAACAAATAAAAAAAAATTAAAAACGAACTGATTTTTTTTCTCATCACTAAAAATTACTTTGCTCTCTCGCAATTTCGTATTTTTAGGATATAAGACTATTTTAAGGTAACATTTATGAGAAGTAAATAGTTTTTTATAATTATACCGATCGTGTTTTATTTATCACAATTAATTTGTTTGATCTGGTGCTACAGTGATTCGTAGATACGATGACTACTTACATGTATAACATACTACTAGTCGGTTAGTTTGCCTTTCATTTTATGCAAACACTGTTGAAGCTAAATAAATGTTCTAGTTTAATTTATTTTTATAGAAATTACATTAAAAATAAGGAAAGCCAAATTATAATTAGTAGGTATACAGTACTTTTAGCTGCAAATATTATGACTTTCCGAATGCACTTTACAAAATGGACAGGTACTTACTTTGATTATTATGGTCACCCTACAAATAATTCTCTTACAAAAAATTGAAAATCAATTTTCTCTTAAAGTATGACATTTAGAAGAACGAACGATATGTTACAATTTAATTAAGAAATAGTTAAAACTTTTATTCTAATTTGCGTTAATCTATGAGGTTGAGCCTAGTCAATACAGCCGAAAATATTGGGCTCTCAGTTCAGACTTTTTAGTAAAATTCGACTTTCATTTACTTCTTAACAATTAAGTTTTGTGTCCTTATTTCTTTTTAACTAATTCACATAGGTAGGTAAGTAAAACATGTTACAAGTCCTATTTATGTATTTCTTCAGATATATTCATATTTTGCAGATTCCTCAGTACAAACAATAATGAAGTGAGGGCCCTAGATATGCCGCCATAAATCGGTAATGTTATATTTTACAGATTTGGGCATTTCTTAAAATATTTAAGAAATTCTTAACTAAATTCTTAAACACAAAATATTAACCCAGAGATAGTACTTACTGAGATTTAGGCTATGCCACTTTATGCACGCGTCTGGATTGAGGGCCCAAGTTATTTCATCATAACAGTTTTAATTAACGTTTAAGAAATTTAAGTTTAAGTTTATTTAAGTTTTTACTATTTTTAACTAATTTCCCTATAAATCTTATTTCGGTACGCAAGGTTTCAAAAAATGGGCCCTCAATCCAGATGCACATCTGTCTGTCTGTCGGTCTGTCTGTCTGTCTGTCTGTCTGTCTCGCTTTCCTGCGAAAACTAATGAACCGATTTAAATGAAATTTGGTACACAGATAGTTTAGAGCCTGAGAAAGGACATAGGCTACTTTTTATCCCGGTAGTATGTTCCCGCGGGATAATTTCCGACCTCCACGCGGGCGAAGCCGCTGGCAAAAGCTAGTAAAAATATAATTCTTTTTGTATTTCTTAGACCCTCTGATAGATGGCGCTGTGTAAAATTTCCGGCAATAAATTAGTTTCACTACTCATCAAGTGATGTCGCTACTAACTTTAATCCTCCACACTTCGACTCCAGCTACGCGACCAGCGTTGGCAAAAGCGGGATGGACTCTTGCTTTACTTCTTGCATCCTGTAAGAAGAAATAAATACGAATTAAAATACTATATCCATAAAAGGGATGTTATGCATTTTTTAATAGTCACTGCTAGCAGGTCTATTCTATACAAAAAAAAAAAAAAACACTTTGAAAGTTTTAGTGAAGTGAGTTATTTTTCCATCTGATGGTTGCCACCCGTACATTATAATAAAGCATTGTACGTTATTTCACTTACTTGTACCCCATACTTTATGAAAACAATAAAGTACACGAAAATACTATATTTTGCAAGATTTGTTTTCTGTGGGATTTTGAGAAGTTTAGTCGTAAGTACTTTTTCGTTAAACTAAATTTATTTGATACAAACTTCAAAAAGCAATAAAAACACATATGTTTTTAATTATATTTAAAGAAAAATAAATCATACTTTATTTTTGTACTATGTACTTTTTTTTCTAACCAATGTACTTTAATTGCAAAAAAAATGTGGCAACCCTAATAGGGATTAACAATATTACAGCTCACTTTAGATCTCACAATGAGATATATGTAGAAAACACGGCTGTAGTAAGGTAGGGTGACCTGTCCAAGTAAAAGCTTACGTTATAGAAGATAGCGATACTTCAAATGAAGAAGAATTTATCATCGTAGAGAAGTGGATAATCGTCTGGCTGGTGGAGAAGAACTTATAAGTCAAATGAAGATCAGGGTGGGAAAATAGTACGCGATGATATTTTATGAACAATTACGAGGTATGGTGGTATGAATTTTATGTGGTTTTCTGTTGAAATGGTCACTTAACATCGGAATTATAAAACTTTATAGGCCCCGTAGGTATAACAGAACCTCATGATTCAAAACTAGATTTTAACCAAACAAATTGCTTTCGACAACACAGACAAGCGTTTTACTTTTTGTAAATTTTTTAATCACCGCTCTGTTGTGTTATATCTATAATGCCGTTATCTACCAAAACCGTTGTTTGGAATAACATGCAAAAACCGCGGTTAAAATTTAAACCGCTGTCACTTTTCAATGACAACACCTATTTTTATTTCCAAAACTATTCAAGGTATTGAAAATTCGGAAACACAGATCGATAGATTTTTTTTTCGAATTATAATAGCATTAAAAGTTCAAAATCGACCATATGTCGGACGACCATATAACGGCATTTTAGTTATGCCACGGCAGCGCTGCTCTCAAAACGGTGAAGGAAAACATCGTGAGGAAACTGGCATGTCGTAGAACCAAAAATTCGAAGACATGTGACATCTACCAACCCGTAATGGTGCTACAAATTTAAAAAAATATTGTATTGTCATCGGTCCTTGATAAGCGTGCAAAGTTTCAAATTAATCCGACATTTTGAAGGAGGTGAAATCACGTTCAAATATTCCGTTACACAGATATATACCGCGCTAATAAAAGCGTGTTAAAAAGCGTAATTTTTAGTTTGGTTTTCTATGAGAGCGTGTTTTTGATGTGAAACATCTATAGGCGAGGGTAAACCTAAATTTCGCGTGGCGAGAATGGCCGTGGCGACGACGCGACGCATCGCCACGCTATATGATGTTATGTTTGTTACCTCAGAACTTTCAACTGCGTGAACCGATTTTGATGATCCTTTTTTTATTTGAAAGCTGGTGCTTCAGACTAGGGTGGTACAGAGTAGTCTGAATTTTGATAATTAACATATTATTAATAATTAAAATGTTATTTTTGATTATACCATATTTATTTCCTTTCGTAAAGTATGCTTCATAAATATTATCTTTACAAAATAATTTCGGTGTTTCACATCTGCCAGGCGTCCCGCGACGGTTAACTTTTTTTTTAGTTAGACGGTTTTTTTTTAGTCACCGAATAAAAGTTGCCTATCTATCTGAACCGATTTTGATGAAAGGACTATGGGCGGAATCGTCCCCACCCATCAACAAAACTGAAATGAAGCTCAATTGACATATCTTGGCAAGATGAAATATTTTTAGTATGGGGACACGTTGCCCAAATGCATTGGGTTCTCATAGTAACCAACGTTTATACAGATATTCCGTTTCAGTATTAGCGACAAGTAATTGTAAAACACCTACCCATTTATCTATTCATTAGTGCACAATAGCGGCGCATGCACACAAAGATAAGTTCTTAGAAAATACCCCTACCCTCGTACCTGCGCTCACGACCCTATTTGCAGGCAGGTAAGGTAGTCGCCCAAACGTTTGTCACAGTCAGTTCGCTGCAGTGTTCACGTATTTATGTATCTCTGTGTTATCGGTTTTTACTTTATAACTACGACCCCTGCTTGTTTACTGGACTATTTGATAGCTTTTCGACGGCCCCTGGCACGACAAAGGACTTGTGATAACTGGATCGGATACTGTGTATTATGGAAACTGGAAGGCGGTGTATAATGTGTCCGCGATCTGTCTTGCGGCAAAGGCGGCACGTTTTGCAAGAGGCGTTAATTGAAAATGAACCTGAATTAGTCCACTATATTTCACAACATGCACTAATACAGGTAAGAATAACATCTTAACTAATATGTAAACTATGTATCTAATTCTTAATAATATGTGTGTTTTCACTAAAAAATATTTATATGTAGACCTTCCTGTAGCACACCTTCATTTTTTTTATATTTGTTTCATATTAGATGGCCATTTGACAATGGCAAGGACATTAATAAATACTTACACTAATTATCTCGACCCAAACTAAACCGAGTATATACTATGAGTTCTACGTAACGAAACACTAATATAAATACATATTTTAATATATTTTATAAACACGACGTAACGCGGAAAACAAAAAAAAAAAAAAAAAACGCGGAAAACACGACATATTCATTATACATATACTTGTGCCCTACGAGATTTGACCACGCGAAAAGGTTCTGATCTGATACTCATCGAGTTTTTTATGTTTTAGGTTTTATTCAATAACACTATGGCAGTGTGCAATAGATGCTGGGAAAGAGCTACCAATGCTGCGCGACAAGATCGCATCGGAAATGCAGACGATGACGTCCCAGGTCTAGAAATTCAAAGAAACGCAGATGATGTTAATGCACAAAACGTCGTTGTGGAAGATCATGGCGTTGATGACCAAGATCAAGTGTTAAACGACGAAGCAAATCAAGAACAGGACTTTTACGTTCGAGATTATGTGAGGGCATCAAATTCTTCTCGCAGCTGCTGTTACAGACAGTGCACAAACGAAAACCTAAGGCGAATTCCAACTTCAATGAAAGTGTATTTGGTATGTAACTATCGCCTGTATATTCCACCGAGTGCACGATTATGCCAAGATCATGCAAGAAATCGACGAAATAATAGACAACATCAACGTTACGAATTATTTCAATTCTTATCATATTTTGCACTGTAATATATCGATGATGTTAAAATAACTTTCCAAGTGCAAATTAAAATATACGTTAATTAATAATTACAAATTGTTTTTTTTTATTGAAATATCCCACTGATTTATGTAAAAAAAAGGGTTTTAATCAAATAGTGGATACTTTAGGAACACATTGGCATCAGTTTCATGTGTGTTGGTAGGTGGGGACGGAGCCCATACATTGTTGCCCATAGTCCTTTGGTACTCCGTACCAAATTTCATCAAAATCGGTTCAGTGATATAGTCGTGAAAGCGTAACAGACAGACAAAGTTAATTTTGCATTCATAATATTAAGTATAGATTACTTATTTTACTTGTGCATAAATATTTAACAAATAATAATAATATCTTAGGACAACCAACACACCGTTATCTGATCCCAAACTAGGCAGACCCTGTTCTATGGCAACCAGAAAACGGATAAATATACTTATATTTTTCTAAATATGTTCAAATTTCTTGTTTTAGATAAATGACACCCACCCAGACACAAAACAAATGATTGTGCTCATCACACAAAGATTTGTCCTGGGTGGGAATCGAACCAACGACCTCAGTCTTAGCAGTCAGGGTTACTAACCACTAGACTAACAGACCAGTCATGTCAGTCAAATCTATACTAATATTATAAAGCTGAAGAGTTTGTTTGTTTGATTGAACGCGCTAATCTCAGGAACTGAAATGAAAAAATATTTTTGTGTTGGGTAGCCCATTTATTGAGAAAGGCTATAGGCTATATAACATTACGCTACAATCAAGAGGAGCGGAGCAGTAATAAAATATGTTGCAAAAACGGGTAAATTGTACGGGTAGGCGATTCGACGCGACGGGAAGGGTCGGGGGAACAAGAAATTTAACGCGGACGAAATCGCGGGCAGAAGCTAGTAAAAAATAAGCGTACAAAATACACTTACGTAAGTAGATATTCTTTTGACCTTAATTCTCAGACAATCCATTACAGAATTGGATCAATAAAGTCGTTTATGGCGTGACCTTTCTGTTGGCTAGGGGCCACCACACCCTATGATGACGTCATCTCTGATGAACAGCTGTTTGATTCCCAAAGGTTGATAAGAGTTTTAGGGGAGCGGCGAACAATATAGGGAAATGTCGTTTATTTTGGGAATTAAAATGATTATGACACGAATATTTACTTAGTTAAGTATTATATAAGGTGTATCTATTCATAAATGAAATATTTTAAGAGGTACACTTGCAGGTGGTAAAGAAGCTATATGTAGAAGCAAAAAAAAAAATTTTTATCTAAGCGTTTTTGAATTTTCGTAATTATTATAATTTTAAAGCTGCTTGAGACGTTTTGCGTAAAACTTTTACTACAGATTCTATGAATGGCCCGCCTGACGCTGTGAGGGCGGCGACTGGACGGCACGAGCATGGCCGCGGTGTCTCGGGCCGTAAAAAATAAGAAGAAGTCAGTATTTCTTAAGTGCGTCAAATAATTTATAAATATTAAATTTGGAAAAAAAATCATTTAGAATTTTTTTTTCGTTGCTGTAGTTTCTTTACCACCTACAGGTGTACCTCTTAAAATATTTCGTGTATGAATAGATACACCTTATATATATTCAAGGAGGACGTAAAGAATAGCAACATCCCAATTTTTTCCCGTGGGTGTAGTAAAAGGCGACTAAGGGACTTACTAGAGAATGATCAGCAGCGTTCTCTATACATTTTACCACCATACTGCGATCGCCAACCCGCCTGCCAAGCGTGGCTATTATGGCAATCCCCCCCAAATTGGCGGAAGCCTATGTCCAGCTGTGGACGTCTTTTTTTTGGATGGGAAATCATCAAATGACGTCTCCCGCTCTGTGTGGAGCGGAAAAGCGTGTCAGACTTTTACTGACTAAAATCCACCCGTGTTCCTTCAGTTGCCTGTGCCAGGGCCACGATAACTCTTTCGAACAAATCTCGCGACCCTGGGTGGACGGGAATTGGTCTTCAGATTATATTCGCATAGCAACTAAAATAGCTTGGAGCATCAAGTCTAAATTGTAGTTAAATAATTGATATCGCTTCTTAAAGTCAAGTGGCTCATATTTATAGACAGACGGGCCGATAAAATGAGAATATAATAGTAGGTAATATATTAGATGATATAATAAATAACTTAACTATTCTAATAAGGCTGCGTGCACACTGACCCTATGCTCGAAATTTCCCTACGAGATCGAATCAGAAATGAAGAGGTCCGTAGGAGAACCAAAGGAACCGACATAGCCCGAAGAATTGACAAATTTAGTGGTAGTGGGCAGGGCACATTGCTCGCAGAACAGATGGCCGATGGGGCCGAAAGGTTCTGTAGTGGAGGCCTCCCATAAGATGGACCGATAAGATAAAAATGACGAGTCAAAACAAAGAAAAAAATTGTAAAAATAAATGAAATAATTGTTTTGTCTGCAGTGTGCGCACTGCCTAACCGAACATATGTTTTATATTAACGAAATGAGTGTTGATAAAAAAATGATTAAGGAAGACGTTTTTATTTAGTAGCTACGAGTTTATATTCATTCATTATATTGATGTTTTAAAATAACATACGAAAGGATGAATTCACTATAACCAGTCTATAATTTTCCCACTGCTGGGACACATAACTCCACTCTGTGAGAGGGAGTGGGCCGTAATCCACCACTGTGGCCCAGTGCGTGTTGGTAGATGTCCCATGTCTTCGAGTTTTTGGTTCTAGGACATGCCAGTTTCCTCACGATGTTTTCCTTCACCGGTTTAAGAGCAGTGGTGATGAAATAATTTACACAAACTATAACGCCTGTCTTGGTTCGAAACTATGACATGCAACTCGTAAGTCGCGATCGGTAACCACTGGGCCACCGCTGCTGTCAAGCCATCAAAACATTGAAAAATGTTTGTTGTACATGTTCTGTCTATTGTGTGTAAACAAAACTGTTTTGTCTGCAGTGTGCGCACTGCCTAACAGAACATATGTTTTATATTAACGAAATGAGTGTTGATAAAAATAATAATTTAGCAAGACGTTTTTATTTAGTAGCCACGAGTTTATATTCATATAACAAATCTGTTAAAATAACATACGAAACTTTGAACGTTCCGTGTGCCATATCTTCCCGTGAATGTCTTAAGAGTCGACTAAGGGACTTACTAGAGAATGGGCAGCAGCGTTCTCTATGCATTTTACCACCATACTGCGATCGTCGACCCGTCTGCTAAGCGTGGCGATTATAGCAAAGCCCCCCTAATTGGGGGAGGCCTATGTCCAGCAGTGGACGTCTTTCGGTTGAAATGATGATGATGACCTACCTATATGGCTAAAACGATTGAATGCGTTGTTCTTCTTAACAACGAAACGGAAATTAATTAAAAAAATCAGTCGGTTTTTAAAATTTCAATTGTCAATTTTTAAATATATATACTAATATTATAAAGCTGAAGAGTTTGTTTGTTTGTTTGATTGAACGTTCTAATCTCAGGAACTACTGGTCCAGATTAAAAAAATCTTTTTGTGTTAGGTAGCCTATTTATCGAGGGAGGCTATAGGCTATATAACATCACGCTACAACTAAGAGGAGCGGAGCAGTAATGAAAAATGTTGCGAAAACGGGGAAAATTTATTCCTTTTGAGAGTTTCCGTTGCGTGCGCTGCGTAAACGGTTAAAATAACGCAAAAATCATGTATGACGGAATTGTTCCTTTTAAAAAGTTCTTAAAAAAAGTCCGCGAGAGCATATGTCTATCTTTTAAGGTTGACTCACTATAACTCAAAAGGAGAGCGAGCAGCAACGAAAAATGGACGAAAACTAGCAGGCAAATCGATGCGACGGGAAGGGTCAGGGAAGCAAAAATTTGATGCGTACGAAGTCGCGGGCAGAAGCTATAATACATACAAGGTATTTACAAGGCAGATGTGAGTGGAAACACCGGGAGCGGACGCCCTAGGAGGACATATAGTGACATTATTGGTGATGTTCTTCAGAAAGGTCAGGTGCGTAGTACTCGCAACCGGCGTGTGTGTATGACCAATTGTATGAACCTAAACGAAGCAAAAGGAGTGTGTACAGATCGTAGCAGGTGGCGTTCCTTGGTTTCTGCCTACCCCCATGGGAAAAAGGCGTGATTGTATGTATGTATAAATAATTTAAATAAATAAAAATAACTTTACCGATGCCTTTTGAAAAATCATCACCTAAAGAAGTATAATAGGGGTTCAAAGTTTGTACAGAAGTTCGTTATTTTTGACGATGATAGGAATGCACACGGCTTCACCATCTCCATCATCTGCTGAGCCTTTTTCCAACTATTTTTGGGGTCAGCATCCAGTCTAACCGGATGCAGCCGAGTACCAGTATTTTAACATGGAGCTACTGCCTATCTGACCTCCACAACCCAGTTACTGGGTTCTACGACACCTCTTGGTAAGGCTGTTTGTCAGACTTTCAGGAACTGCCAGGATCGCGAGATTCGTTCGAAAGAGTTACCGTGGCTCTGGCATATGGGCAACTGAAGGAACACGGGTGGGTTTTAGTCAGTAAAAGTCTGACACGCCCTTCCGCTCCGTCCAGAGCGGGAGACATCATTTTATGATTTCCCACCCAAAAATAAAAGAAGATTTTCAGGAATGCACACGGCTTGTGGGTACTAAAAATAAATACAAATCAAATCGCTTCCAGTAGGAATCCACATGTTTAAACTAGCTAATAAAACTGTCTGGGGTATTAGTAAACAAGTCTGTGATGTGTCTTTGATGAAATTACAAGTTAGACCGAATTTACTAACCACTATACCATCTGGTTTCGGTTATATGACGCCATTTTTAAAATTTTAATCTGTGGGAAGTAATTTCGTGGCTCTTGGCTAAATGCGCAAAGATCCTGCAGATCTGGTAGCGTCTTGTGACTGGTTGTTGAGCTCTCTAAAATAGGGTTGAGCTATACGATGATAAAAGCTGAAATGGCTCTTTCTTCAAAAGGCTCTTCCAGGCTCTTTGACTGGGCTGTTAGTCTAGTGGTTAGTGACCCTGATTGCTAAGACTGAGGTCGTGGGTTCGATTCCCACCCAGGACAAATCATTGTGTGATGAGCACGATCATTTGTTCTGTGTCTGGGTATAATTTATCTATAACTAGCTTCTGTCCGCGACTTCGTCTGCGTCAAATTTTTGCTCCCGTAACCCTTCCCGTCGCATCGAATTGCCTGCCAATTTTCGTTTATTTTTCGTTTCTGCTCCGCTCCTTTTGATCGTAGCGTGATGTTATATAACCTTAAGCCTTCCTCAATAAATATGCTACCCAACCCAAAAATATTTTTTCAATTCGGACCAGTAGTTTCGGAACCTATTCAATACAAACAAACAAACAAATATTTCCTGTTTATAGACGAACGGGATAAAAAAAGTATCCTATGTCCGTCTCCTGATCCTAAGCTACCTCCCCACCAATTTTCAGCCAAATCGGTTTAGCCGTTCATGAGTTTTAAATAGTGTAACTAACACAACTTTCTTTTATATATATAGTTATGTATAGATTACGTATGAACAGCAGATCTTAGAATCAGAGAACTTTACATCCTCTCAGTTTCTCTAATATTTCACAAAACATCCATTCGGACTTGTATCCGGTCAAGTCGTAGAGTATATTGGGAAAAGTTCAATGCCGTAAAGCAATTGGTAGAAAGTCGTACGGTTTTATGGGACCCCATATTTACACGAAACTCAACCACCAACTCAAAATCCTACAACAAACTCAAAGTAAATGTAAAATTATGGTTACAAAATGGCTTTTTACTCTGGACTATGACATGACTGAAACCATATTAATCTAAATATTAAATTAGATAAAGAAATAAAACAGTTTGAATGGTACAAATACATATCTCTTTTTACACGCTTTATATTAGCTTCACTTGTATGTTTGTTTGTAACCGACTCCTAAGAGCGCGATTTTGACCCACTTTAAACGACCAGATTTCATTCAAACTTTGCACACCTGTCAAAGACCGATGACAATGCAATAATTTCGTAAATTTGTGCCATTATCCTTGCCAGGGTTACCAGGACAGCAAAAAAACTGTTTTCGAAAACTACCCTGACATACGTCACAAACTACGCTGACATACGTCTCAAATTCGAAACACCCTAAAAATAGAAAATAAATAATAGATAAAAAAAAAACTAAAAAACACGCACACTTTTTTCCATTATTTTCTACTTTATAGTTTGGTTTTCTATGGAAGCGTGTTTTTTAGTTTTTTTTTTAAACTATTATTTTATATATTTATTATTCTATATCACAAGCTTACACATATTACATATACATCCTCAGTATAACATCCAGACAAACTCAACACTAACACAACTATCTTAAACAATAAACCCACACAAATACACACAACATACATACGTACCTATACATACAAGGTTATCTTTTGTATTCTCTCTGTGTATTAGTATTAGTTTTCTTTAGTGTATTAGTTCTATATTAGATATTATTAGTACATTAAAGCCACAAAAAATAATATAAAACAAAAACTTTTTAACAAAAAATTAAACCGCCAAAAAACTGAAAAGCATAAAATAATACTTAAACCTTAAAATTTTGAGTCGGCGCTGAAAAATCAATGAACAAGGATCACTCAACGCTAATAATACTTGGCAAGGTATACCCTATCCAACACAAAAAGAATTATCAAAATCGGACTACTCTGTATAAAGTTATGCGTACTTATACATTACAATCAGTGAGTGAACAATCAATCATCCCCTGTTTTCCGACCCTTAGGGTTCGATTTTGTTTTCCAAATTGATATGGGACCACCTTGGGAGTATACCCTTTCCAATAGAAGAAGAATTGTCACAATCGGACCACTATGTAAAAGTTATGCGTGGTCATAAATAAAAAAAAAAAATATATATACGCGTCCAATTGATAACCTCCTCCTTTTTTTCGTCGGTTGAAAATTAAGAAGTTTACTGTAACATATTTTCACCACCAACCTGCATATTGTATATACCAACAAATGTTAATGGAACAAAGGAGCCTGGATCTCACGACACAGGGAATCCAATTGTGAGTTTCAGGAATCAATCGCATATTACTGTAATTTCTTGACCAATTAATTATTACTTATTCTTATTCTTATACTTTGAACATGATTTTGACCCCCGTTAAAACGTCGGATTAACTCGAAATTTGGTATGCTTGTCAAAGACCGATGACAATACAATCCATACTAATATTATAAATGGGAAAGTGCGTGTGTCTGTTTGTCCGTCTTTCACGACAAAACGGAGCGACGAATGGACGTGATTTTTTAAGTGGTGATAGTTGAAGGGATGGAGAGTGACATAGGCTACTTTTCTTTTCTTTTCTTTTTTAGGTGGCTGGGGTGAACTTAGAAAAGCCGTGCTTTTCCCATAGAAAATTGTATGTAGCATGTTCGCGTATGTCCAATGCCCAGAATCTTTACATTCTATCCCCTAATGGAAAGACATATAATATCGTCTACAGTAGCGCATTAAAATAATATTCTTTTCCGAGTTCTCTTCTGTGTTTTAAATTAGGAAAGGGGAACCGTGTTATCCCGAATTTAACGCGCGCAAAGCCGCGGGCAAAAGCTAGTAATTTCATTTATCCTTGTCAGGGTTACCAGGATAGCAAAACAACTCTCTTCGAAAATTACGCTGACATACGTTCGTCACAAAATTCGAAACACCCTAAAAATCCACATCCACACTTATAATATTATAAATGCGAAAGTAACTCTGTCTGTCGGTCTGTCTGTCTGTCTGTCTCGCTTTCCTGCTAAAACTACTGAACCGATTTAAATGAAATTTGGTTAACAGATAGTTTAGAGCCTGAGAAAGGACATAGGCTACTTTTTGTCCCGGTAGTATGTTCCCGCGGGATAATTTCCGACCTCAACGCGGGCGAAGCCGCTGGCAAAGCTAGTAGAAAACAAATTGGTAAAAGTATGTTTTTGTAGTTGTTATAAACTATTATTTATTATAAATAAAAATGCATCAGAATAACTTTAAATTAATGGAAATAACATTCTCAAATTTCGACTAATGGTCACCCATTAGTGTACCTACATACATAAAAAGATCAAAGCTATAATTTTATGGTTGCCAATAAACAAAATAAGCAATTAAATCTGTCTTGTGGACGCCATTTATTTATGTCTATAATGTTTATGGGACCATAAAGTAAACGATGAAAAATCATTGACCTCCTTAAGTTCTGAGTTGAGCTGCATGATTACTGATGAATGCGTGCACTGACTGGACAGGTCCACTCAATCTGTGCGGTTCTTTCCTCAAAAGACCATTTCAAACATCAATCTACATGGTCTTCACATGATGTGACTAAGATTATGTCTGGACTTTAACTCATTTCTTCTAGGCGGAAAAGAGAGAGCTTGTCATCTTACAAGCTCTCCCTTTTCCGCGCAGAGCGGGAGAAGTCATTTGATGATTTCTCAACCAAAAAAAAAAGGGTGGGCAGATAGGAAACGCCGACCTCAACAAGTTTATTAAAAAAATATGACGTGTAATAGTACTGGTACCTGAAGCGGGGAGCATAGATTAATCTGATCGATTGACACGTGCGGCTAAGCAAGAATAATCCACACTAATATTATAAATGCAAAAGTAACTCTGTCTGTCTTTTTATTCCGTAACTTTGTCTGCGTCCCCGATAACTGATATTTACGCAGATGAATTCGCGGGCAGAAGCTAGTAAAAAATGTAGTCGGCCTGTTTGGTTTAGTGATTGCGCAACGGATTTTAATTGTGCTTTTCATCAATAGACAGAGTGATTCAAGAGGCAGGTTTATATGTATAATACGCGAGCAAGGCCGCTGGCGAAAGCTAGTATCTAACTCTATAACACAACGGCATAAAAAAAACTAAAAAATTCGCTTCGAGAGTGTTTCGAATTTGGTGACGTAGGTACGTCAGCGTAGATTTCGTAGACATTTTTTTTGCTATCCTGGTAACCCTGGCAAGGATAATGGCACAAATTATGAAATTACTGTATTTTTATCGGTCCTCGATAAGTCTACAAAGTTTAAATGAAAAATCTGACCGTTTGGAGTGGGTCAAAATCGAATCCAAAGGAGTCGGTTACATAGTTACATACTTACAAACAAACATACAAGTGAAGCTAATAAAAGTGTGTTAAAAACATTGCCCTCTTTCTGGGGCAGTCGGGTAAACCAACTCAGTAATAAATACCAACTTTTATTTTCGTCTTGTCCTTGACCCAGTCATGGTCATTCACATTGAGAGCAGCTCGTTAATTGTAAAATGTTACAAGACATGACGTCATACCGCTGTGATTAAAAATAAGGTCACGTCCGAGTTGAGCTCGTTTGTAAAGGGATCTTTCGGTAACAAACGGAGATTCGTACGTTTTAAATAATATTATTCAGTGTATGATAAACTTCTTATAATAAAATTTACGATTTAAATAATTAATGAAAAAATCCCAAGTTCCCATTTTAATATGCCATTTCTTCCCGTGGGTGTCGTATAAGACGACTAAAGGACTTACTAGAGAATGGGCAGCAGCGTTCTCTATGCGGTTTACTACCATACTGCGATCGCCAACCAGCTTTCAGTAGACGTCTTTCTGCTGAAATGATCGCTAGTTAGAAGTCCTGCACCCCTAGCCAAGTTGATAATCTGCAATCGTTAACGCTAGTCGATCAACGATAAGTCACGTGGTTAGAACAAACGAATAGACAATGCGTAGCCAAGCTCACATCGTTCAAAATGATAGAACGATTTTTTATCGTTTCTACAATGTTCAACGCTAAATCCTTTGTTATAATGTGTCGTTTTTCTAAAGACATTGTAGAACGAGCGGCCGACTCAGGCGCTTCAACATGGCTACCAACTTATCGTTTTCTACAATTGCTGACACCGAGGCGTTAGCGATTGGAGAACAGAATTCTACACGAAACGGTTGTAACTTGGCTAGTGGGGCTGTGCTGATACTAACTGCATCTGGACTAATTGCATCCATGGAGCGTGTCATGCTTCGAATCAGGCAAATTAAACGAGGCATAAGCAGTATGTTAGGAACGTGGCAGGTGGCCTTATATCGTTTCTCCATGAGAAAAAAACTTTTTACAAAAAAAAAATAACAACCGACTTCCTAAAAAAGAAAACACGACAAACTCAAAAATAACTAACACTGACTTCCAAAATGAAAGTTATTTTTGACTTTGTAGTGTTTTCTTTTTTAGGAAGTCGGTTGTTATTTTTTTTTTAGTTTTTAGCTTTTTAGTTATGGTAGATACCCCGCACTAATCTAATCGCGTTATTCGTTCATTTGTCGCGCAAATTAAAGACTTATATGGTTTTCACATGGATCCCATTGTCCGAATGGAACCAAATTAAAATGGGACACGGGAAGCACCAGCTTTCAAATAAAAAAAGAATCATCAAAATCGGTTCACCCTGTGAAAAGTTACAAAAAAAAATACAGTTGAATTGACAACCTCCTCCTTTTTTGAAGTCGGATAAAAATACGGTCGAATTGATAACCTCCTCCTTTTTTTGAAGTCGGTTAAAAACTTGACAAGCCCGCACGGAAAATAGGTTGGGTTTAGTTGAAGATGACAAACACGTTATAAAAAAAAACGTCAATTAATAATTTGACGTGCTAAAAAAATCTTTGGGCGCCTAGGTGACATTGACAGGGGCGTTGTTGGTAAAACTTTGTGAAATTGGCACAAACATTGTATTAGAAAAACAAGATGGCGGATCTAAGCGGGAAGTGAGCGCGGTAGTCTGCGAAATTCATGTTTTATAACGTTTTTTTTTTGTAATTTGTGTGTCAGCGTCAGGCTGTGTTGAAAAAAATATGATTCGCCACCGTAACACGTGTGTATTTACATACCTAATTATAATTATTAAAGTAATCAATACGACCCTCTAAGTTCATCTAATCCTATTGAATGAATATTTCACGAAAAGGCATTCCTCAGCACGTCAAATATCAAGTTCTTAATTCAAAGATATGGTTCTCCAAAAAGTATCCATTTTGTTGGAAAACCATATCTTCAAATTTAGAACTTTTATTTTAATTATTGTAATACACAACTCAGCATTAAAATCTGTGAGTGAACAATAAATCACCTCTATTTTCCCACCCTTAGGGTATTTTCTTTTTCAAATTTATACAGGACCAACTTCATGATATAAGCTTTCCAGTAAAAAGAGAATTATCAAAATCGGACTATACTGTAAAAAGTTATGCATGGTCATACATTACAATCAGTGAGTGAACAATCAATCATTCCTTGTTTTTCTACCCTTAGGTTTGTTTTTTTTTCGAATTTATACAGGACCAACTTCGGGGTATATGCTTTCTAGTAAAAAGAGAATTATCAAAATCGGACTACTCTGTAAAAAGTTATGCGTGGTCATACATAAAAAAAAATATGCGTCGACTTGAGAACCTCCTTAATTTTTTTGTCTGTTAAAAGTATCAATTTTATTACTTTCAGGGCGATAAATGTAATCAATGCGGTTTGGGATATATCCAACGTGATAGGCCTCTGGCGTTTTTGCAAGTAAACAGCTTTTTTATTACATACAGGAAACTCCCACATGTCACTATCTACTATCTACATTTAGATTCGTGTAGATTTTAGAAAGCCGGTTCGAACCCAGGCAGGCGCGATACTTTGTGTAAATAATTTCATCACCACTGCTCTCAAAACGGTGAAGGAAAACATCGTGAGGAAACCGGCATGTCGTAGAACCAAAAATTCGAAGACATGTATCATCTACCAACCCGGACTGGGCCCACGTAGTAGAATACGGCCCACTACCTCTCACTGAGAGGAGGCCTGAGTCCCAGCAGTGGGAAGATTATAGGCTGATTATGATGAGATTCGTGCTTACCTATTGTCATGATCTGTCAAGACATTTTTCAATTTGTTGGGGTCGGCTTCCAGTCTAACCGGCGTCATTTAATGACTACGCACCAAAAAAAAAAAAAATTGAAAGACGAAACGAAAATAACTGGCTTGCTTTCTATGAGAGAGAGAGAGAGACAGACAAAGAAACACGCGCACGCCGCACGGCTTACAACTATAGAAAAGTGTCGTTACAACTTTTGGTCTTAATTTTTTTCGTCTAGCCCCCTTTCGCAACGCGCGATAAGGAACTTCGTTCCAAAACTCGTATCTTGTTAGCTAGGGGTAAGACTGGTCGATCGAAGATTAAACTACACTTGCCGCGGTCGGTTCTTTACTAGATAATCATCCATTACATAATGTACCGTGTGGTGCCGGACGTAAAGAATAGCACCACCCCATTTCTTCCCGTGTGTGTCGTAAAAGGCGACTAAGGGACTTACTAAAGAATGAGCCGCAGCGTTCTCTATGCATTTTACCACCATACTGCGATCGCCAACCCGCCTGCCAAGCGTGGCGATTATGGCAAAGCCCCCCAAATTGGGGGAGGCCTAAGTCCAGCAATGGACGTCTTACGGCTGAAATGATGAAGAGTTTAAAAGATCTAAGCGTGAAGCGACTATGTAAAATGATAGTTTAAAAAACTAAAAAACACGCTTCCATAGAAAACCAAACTAAAATGTAGAAAATAATGGAAAAAAAGAGTGCTTGATATCAATTTAAAAATATCTCAAAAATTATTTACTATCTATTTTTTAGGGTGTGTCGAAGTTTGAGACGTATGTCAGCGTAGTTTGTGACGTATGTTCGCGTAGTTTTCGAAGACAGTTTTTTTGCTATCCTGGTAACCCCGGCAAGGATAATGGCACAAATTTATAAAATTGTTGTATTGTCATCGGTCCTTGATCAGTTTGCCAAATTTCGAGTTTATCCGACATTTTAAAGGGGGTCAATATCATGTTCAAAGTTTCCGTTACATAGACACATACTAACATACGTATGAAGCGAATAAAAGCGTGTTAAAAAGATAAACGAATGTCTTTTTTGGGAGCTCCTTGTTGTTCTCCTCATCGCTGTCACTGTGGCGAAGTTGTCACCAGTCTAGGACACCACGGCCTGTCTTGCAGCCAAAGTGCGGGTCGATTAGCGCGGCACGCAAACATTAATGACATTATCCGACGAGCTCTTGTCACCGTCGGCGTCCCAGCTGTATTAGAACCCAATGGCTTGGCACGCGACGATGGCAAGAGACCGGACGGTATGTCTTTATTTCCATGGAAGGTGGGTAGGCCTTTAGTGTGGGATGCAACGTGCGTCGATACTCTTGCGCCATCCCATCTTCCTGGCACGGCGTGCTGTGCTGGTGCCGCTGCTGCGGCTGCGGAAATCCTCAAGCGGCGTAAGTATAATAACCTTATTGGTAATTATATTTTTGAGCCGTTTGGGGTTGAAACGCTTGGGCCGTGGGGTCCGAGTGCTCTTAGCCTATTTAAGGATGTTTCTAAACGGCTGGTGGACACTTCCCGTGACCCAAGAGCTGGTTTTTACCTTCGCCCGAAGCTAAGCATTGCCATACAACGTGGTAATGCCGCCAGTTTCTTGGGTACATTACCAGTCGACAGCGATGCGGATGACTTTTCGACGCTAATTTTTAATTTGTAAATAGTTTTAGTTAATTTAGGTTGTATTTTTTTTTTTAATAATCTACATATATAAAATTCAAAGTCCTGAGTGACTGACTGACTGATATATCAACGCACAGCCTAGACCGCTGGTCCTAGAGACATGAAATTTGGAGGATGTGTTCTTGGTGAGGAGTAGTTATCCACTAAGAAAGGGTTTTTTGAAATTCCTTTCCAAAGAGGGTGAAATGCCGGGTTGAAATGGTGAATTTTTCGACATCCACGCGGGCGAAGCCGCTGGCTGAAGCTAGTTTGAATATGTAATCCATGAAATAAATAACGAATGTCTGTTTAAAAATTTCACAGTCAATTAGATTTTCACTTTCATTTCATAGATACAATATTCGAGTTGTTTTTCTTCAGAAGTTCATAAATAGAAAATAAAAAGAGTGAATGATATGAATTTATTTTTATCAAGTTCATTGACTGAACAAAAAGCGTCAAGGTTATGCCGTGTCTGTTCATACATTTTGTGCAAAAACACTCTTTTGTAGTTAGCCGAACTAAAAAGTAGAAAGTAAATAATAGTTTAAAAAACGCGCTTCTGTTGAAAACTAAAAAGTAGAAAATAATTGAAAAAAAAAAGCGTTGTGTGCTTGATACGAATTACTAGTAAAATACCTCAAAAAGCATCCAACGCTTTTTTTCATTACCATTGGTTTTTTGTGGTTATATTTTTTAGTTTTTAAACTATTATTTTACCTAAACCGTTTGGGCGGCGTGCCCAAGTGTCCTTGCTGCCCATTCCCTCACACACAGAGGGAATGATAAATGACTTTATTTTTGCAAGTAGGTTTGTACAAACACTTTTATACGTCAATCATATTTTTTTTTAAACTAGATGAGGTCGGCGTTTCCTATCTGACTACTCTGAGAAGAAAGGCCGAAACAAACTCAGAGGTCACAGTCTCTTCTAAAGCCCAGACATAATTTGGTCAGATCATGTGAAGACCATGTGGACTGGTGTCTGAAGTGGTCTTTTAAGGAAAGAACCACACAGACTGAGTGGACCTGTTCAATCAGTGCACGCATTTGTCAGTAATCATGCAGCTCAACTCAGAACTTAAGGAGCTCAATTATTCGACGAATACTTAATACCAACGAACGTTAACGGGAACGTTATTGACTGCTGAGCTACATACCTTGTCAGTAAGAGAGGTGATATGTGCAGTGACAGGCTGCGCCCTCGTGGCGCTGCGTGGGCTGGCATGTACCGCTGCAGCTATCAGAAGTAGAATAGCCAGGACCTTCATGCTGGAACAAAGAAAACACTTGTGGTTATTATAATGAAGAGGTCAAACATGTACATACCATGCCAGATGGACGGTTGACGGGGTGAGTCTCAGTTATACCAAGTGGCATAGTGTTATCCAGTAAATGGGCTTATAGCGGCATCTACTCCACCGACGTCACAACAATCCTGCATCGCGCAAGCAGATACCCATCTGGTCGGAGGTTCTATGGAGGATAAGTGAACTTTTCTCCCTGTTTCTCATACCTCCAAAGTACCTTATTTACTTAACAAAGTCGCTTTTCTTGTGTCTGTATGGCTGACTACTTCAAAGGTTGTTCAGGTCTAAAACGTCTCACTTTTGTAACGGGCCCAATCCTGATCAAGGTCGTCATCTGACTATCCTTTTCCCAACTATGTTGGGGTTGGCTTCCAATCTAACCGGATGAAGCTGGATACTAGTATTTTACATGGAGTGGCTGTCTAACCGGCTTTCTCCATGCAGTCACTGCGTAACAGGATACCAATTGGTAAGACTGGTTGTCAAAATTATTCGGTTTCTGACGACTCGCAATGACTGTCGAATATTCAGGAGTGACCAACGGCTTTACATGCCTTTTTAGGCACGGGGGGGTGTCGAAATGTTATCGATAGCCACCCAACCACGGACTAACTGCGGCAAGCATAGCTTAACCTATTCAATCAACTCCTCCGCCTTCATAAATATTTTTCTTAATAGTTAGATTTCACCACGATTTAGTGTGGGAGTCGCCCTCATTGTTGCGAGTATGTTACATTAAAACTAGTTCATTGTATATTATTATTAAGTGCTCTTGTTACGTATATATCCATCCATAGCGTAAGTAACTTGTCTGTCAGTTTATTTGTCTGTCTGTTACATTTCTGAACGTTTGGCACACAGTCTGAGTGTCAAACATACAAATCCTTCTAACGTCAACCCATGTTTTTACCTGGCCAGTATTACAGTAATATTTTTTATTCTACAATACGGTACCTACTTCGACACTGAGAGAAAAAATGTTGCAGTTGTCTTTAGCAGTAAAAATTGAGATATAAACAGTAAAAAATCTATGACAAAACAAAGAATTCTGAGTCGAATTATGTAAAAGAGTGAATTTCGTAAAAAGTGCAGTTCACTCTTTCTACTTTCAGATGTCAGATTATGACATAAAAAAGATAGTGACGTGCTATAAGAATGAATGAAATTGAAATAATGTATTTACACCCAAAACAGAAGTTTGAATTTAAATTTTAATAACTTGTATTCACGATAAACATAATACTATATCGATATATATCTCGTCTATGGTTGCTAAAGGAAATAAAATGACAAAAATAAAAATAGGTAACATGACTAGTTTGAGTTTTTTTTTATTCCAATTCATTATTTATTTTCTTTTTTTTTTTGTTACTTTTTTTAGTCATCTTATTTTCTCTGGCAACCATAGGCGATATAGTATATTATATCGTGTTTTAAGACAAGTTATACAATTTTAAATAAGAAGTTAGCATGTACAGTAGTACCCAACTGATATGGCTTACCGATGTACCTGCGCAGAAGATGAATTTTCAAAGCGCGGGAAATGATATTGACCAATCGGCACGCTCCACGCACCGCGCTTCGTTTTCCTGTACCGCTATTGGTCGACAGCTACCGCCATGTTAGCGCGCGCCGCGTGGCATGTTAGTTAGCCGCCATACTTCTCAATGAGTGCACGCGCAGCAGGCAAAAGTACACGTAGTGACAACAAAAGTGTTTTCTTTTTATTATTTAAAATGAGGTCTTTAAAAAGGGGGCAACCACTTAAAAGTCAAGCTCGGGAAATAATTTTCAATGTGCACGAGTTTATGAAGATAGAAGCTCAGGAGTCTAAGAATACAACATTTCTAAAAGATCGATTTTTGAAAATTATTGATCGATCGGCCGAAGCAACACAATTTTTTTGATTGTTTACTAAATAAATATATATTTCTTTATTAAATAAATCTTACATTTTAAATAACCTGTATTTATAATTAAATATACATATATTTGATGAAAACTGGTGGGCCGATAAAATTGGCACGAAGTGTAACTGTGCGGAGGGGCGTGACTTGCGAGTGAGACGGAATTAACAGATGCAGTGTATTATGAACCTTATAGTAGTGGTCTAAGGTTGATTTTAAGTTTTATGCATTCTTTCGTTAATCTTCGGGGCCATACTTTCTTTTCTGCGCGAACGAAGATTCACGACGCGCCTTATTAGTTGGGTACCACTGTAAGTACATTATTTCAAGTTCATTCAATTTCGTTCATTCTTACACCACGTCACTGCTTTGTCAAAATCTCCCTTCAACTGTCAAGTTACTGAATACGATAAAACCGTTCAAGAGTCGATAGGTAAGCTTGCTAGAAATCTTACGCGTGCAGTTACAGTATAAACAATGATTACTCACGGAGCTCGTAGTATACACGACGGCTACAGGTCAAGTTATACATTTCCAGTATAAGCTGATATCTCATTGTACGAAAAGCCTATACAACGCGAGGTCAGCTAAACTGGAAATTTATAGATTGACCTGTAGCCGTGTGTAATAACAGTGACTCACAGTGAGCTGAGCTCACCTTGGCAGTTCTTTGACTAATAAGGAAGAGGTTATGAATGGCTAAGGGCGTGTACGGACTTGACAGCTTGGTCGACGCGTTTCCCATGCATTTTGTTCTTCAAGCGTTTTCAATAGGTTTTTATCTACTTCCGTGTGGTGCCGGACTAAAGAATAGCATCATCCCATTTCTTCCCATGTGTGTCGTAAGTGGCGACTAAGGGATTAACTAGAGGATGTGCAGCAGCGTTCTCTATGCATGTTACCACCATACTACCATCGCCAACCTGCTTTTCAAGCGAAGCGATTATGGCAACCCCCCTAAATTAGGGGAGGCTTATTTATTTATTTAAAATTGCTACATAATACCCTAACAGCTATGATTCGCCAATGCGATGTTATTAATATATAGATACAAAAAAAAACATATTTATATATTTGCATATTTATATTAACAAAAAACACAAGAAATGGTCCTTTAAATATTATGTCCAGCTGTGGATGTTATCTGGCTGAAATGATGTCGATGATATTTACAGATCTCTTATTTGAAAGTATCTGGTTCACGTTGCGTTTTATAAACGCTCCTTGTGAAGTCGGCTTGAAGAACGCTAAGTCTATAACGGGCCTTACAGACGGATAGTTTAAATGTAGCAATTAGATCACGTTACGTGTTTAGGATAACTGAATAATAATTATTTTCCTTAATCAGAGCATAAAAATATTTGAATAGTGTAGAATTGTTCGTTGTTCACATAATCTTCTCGACATAGTATAAAATAAACGCTTCCAGCGTCTAAACTACGCAAAGGATTTTAATGCGGTTTTCATCAATAGACAGAGTGATTCAAGAGGCAGGTTTGTATGTATAATACGCGGGTGAAGCCGCTAGCATGAGCTAGTTTTGTATATTACAATACAGGCAGGTGATGATGTGATGAGAGGTGACTTCTGCGATAGTTCCTTGGAGGTTCCATCTATCTGCGAAGCCCCTTTAACACTAGAAGCGCTGAACATACCGACTTAGGAAAATTTGGATAAAAAATGTGTATATTGCAGTTACGTGGTTGAAGTCTCGTATAAATCTATACTTATAATAAAACTGTAGAGAGGTCAATTCTGTACATTGAAAATATATTCAAAATTAATATTGGAGGATGAATGGTGATACTGATGCCAAAAATGCAATCAGTAAATTTTTTGTCTGTCTGTCTGTCCGTCTGTCTGTATGTGCACGCATGGGTCAAAAACTTCTGAAGGGATTTTAACCAAACTTAGTACGATTGTAGTCCATACTCCTGGGGGCCTATTACGAACTTTTAAAAAACCAGGCAAGTTCCAAGCAATTCATTTCACTGGCTGGTTAAATTTCGTACTATGACATTTCAAATTCTGCCCGACTTGACGCTGGCTAGTTTGTCTATGGCTGGCTTGTAATTCTCTGTCGCAACGTTCAGAAATAGAATTAAATATTTATCGGTAAGTTACGGTTTTATTTAAATCATTTATTTTATAATAAAAATAATAATCTAGTTACACTAGTATAAAAGTAGGTGAAAATATAAACACAATATTTATTGCGACATACAATTAATTCATATTATAATTTTCTATGTTTGTAAATTGTAACGCGAGATTATGTTTCCGAACGTACTCAACAAGTTAGGAAGTATTGTTTCACAAACTAAGACAGATAACGTATTGTTCGTTTGATACTTCCGTTCGTAATATATTTGGAGTATAAACAAAATTATGGCGTAAGTGTTATTGAGTGTTTTTAATTAATATTCAGTTTTGAACATGATATAATATTAATATATTTGTAATTATTATAGTTCAGTGCATGAGAGTTCTAGCCGTCGTCGGCGCGTAACTTATGTGCAGCTGGAAACATTGTAGGTGTTCTTAAATTCCCACAAAGTGGCGATTGGGTACAATAAATCTGCCCAAGCACGAGAGTACTCAAAGCGGTCTCAACTCCTCACAAAGATTCAGTACCAAGTTGTGGCTTACAGCCTCATTTGTGTGCTGGGTTGGCGGGAAATGAAACTACTGGAGACTTCTTTCTTCGTATATTGGAGCACTTTCTTCACAGGTAGCCGGGCGTCGAATGCGCCGAATCGGCAAAATGTTCCTTTTTTTATACATTTTGTGCTAAGTGCTAACTAGCTAGACAACCAATAAAAAAATTGTACATTAAATGCGTTAGCCAATCAGCGCGCGGTACATTTTTCTTAGATGCCTCGAACCTTTACCTTAATGGGGACCGCGTGACATTTTTCGCGTTTTTCACTAAGTTTTCCTTTATTTACATAGGTAAAGTATATATAATTAGGGTCTATATATTAGAATCTATCCTAGAAAAATATAAAATACGATATAAACACAACATGAACATAAACACTTAACTATCACTAAACTAATCACGAACAGATCACTACGGTATTATTTACTTAAACTATCGTTACTCTATTACTTATTTACTGTCCTATTAACGTCTATATATCACTTTATGTACACTATTCTTAAGTCACTTGTCCCGTTCACTGTTATTTAACACTTGTCCCGCACATCACTCCCGCCGTGCGACCGTGTCGCATCAGCTGTCGGTGCGGGCTCGTTGCTCGGAGACAGGGGCAGGATCACCAGCTTCCTCACCGGCCGGCGTAGAACACCTCCCTTGGTCAGCACGTCCACTGTTCGCACGATGTTGTCTGGACCCGGATACGTAGCGACGATTCTTCCTCGTATCCACACGTTGCGGGGCAGGTTCGGGTCGACGATTTGTACGAGGTCGTTTACTTGCACTGCTTGTCCTCGTCCATGTGGCTCCCGCCGGTGTTGGAGTTCTGGAAGATACTCCCTCACCCAGCGTGACCAGAAGATGTCTGCCAGTCTCTGTGAGGCTCGCCAGCTGGATCGTGAAATGACGTCTTTGTCGGTGAAAGTGCCCGGTAGCGGCACACGTCCCGGTCCTCCCAACAGGAAGTGGTTAGGAGTGAGGGCCTCCGGGTCCTCTGGGCTGACTGATACATGAGTCAGCGGACGACTGTTGACGGTGTTCTCTACTTCCGCGAGTAGAGTTGTGAGGACCTCTTCTGTCGGATGGCGTTCGTGCAGTGTTGCGGTGAGTGCTGTCTTGACGGAACGAACCATCCGTTCCCACGCCCCTCCCATGAATGGGGCTCCAGGTGGTATGTAGCGCCAGGAGATGGTTCTTTTGGCTGTTTCCTCTGCAGTTGCCGCGTCGATTTCCCGTCGTAGTTCCTTGTCAGCGGCCTTTAGGTTGGTGCCGTTATCCGACCATATTTCAGTCGGGCAGCCTCGGCGCGCGATCATTCTCCTCACCGCCATCACCGCTGAGTCAGCACTGAGTGATCCAGCGACTTCTAGGTGTATAGCTCGCGTTGTGAGACATGTGAAGATGGCTACATATCTCTTCTGTCGAGTGCGTCCGACGGTCACTGAGAGGGGTCCGAAATAGTCGACTCCGGTGAAGGTGAAGGGTCTCTTATGGTGAGCTAGGCGGCACGCTGGTAGGTCCCCAGTCCTAGGGTATGGTGGTACTTGAGTTTTCATTCTGCAGAATAGGCACCTTCGTATTATTGTACGTGTGATAGGGCGTAATCTCAGTACCCAATATTGTTGTCTGCACTCGTTGACCGTAGCCTCCACACCAGCGTGATGAAGCTGTCGATGAACAGCTTGTATCCAGAGCTTGACCGTAGGATGATCACCATCGATCACCAGTGGGTTTTTGAATTCTTCCTTCATGTCTTGAGCTGCTCGGATGCGGCTTCTGAGTCTCAGTGCTCCATTTATAGTTTCGACGCTTAGTTGTCGGAGGCGGCTCTCTGTGTTCATTGGTTTTCCGTTGGTCAGACTATCTATTTCTTCCGCGAAGGACTCTTCTTGAGAGGATCGCATCAGTAATTCTTCAGCTTTCTTGAGGAGCTCGGCTGTGATCGGCATGCGTTTCTTCGCTTCTTGAGTCGGCCTCTTCGATGTCGTAGACACCCCCCCCTTTTCTGTGATTCTGGCTTTCTTCCAGGCGGGATCAACTTCTTTGTTTTTCTTTGTTCTTCTGTAGTTTACTTTCTGTTTCGTGGCTCTGCACAGTTGAATGAATTGTAAAACACGTCCCGTTGAGTATCGGAGTCTGTCCCAGCTGGAGAACTTCTCTGGATTGGGGAGGCCTTCTGCTAGTCTCAGACGCCTTCTGGCGATTACGTGGTGGGTCTTCTCTTCGTCGGAGCATTCTTCTGGTGTTACTTTTGTACTCTCTGTCGGCCAGAAGTCTTCTGTTTGATATAAGAAGTCTGGCCCTCTGAACCATCGGTGTTGTCTGTTGAATGTTGATGGTACGTCTCGTGTGGCGTCATCCGCCACGTTCAATTTTGTTGGGACCCAGCGCCAGTCGTTGACCTTGGAACTTTCTTCTATGGCTGCTAGGCGATGAGCTACGTAGGGCTTGTATGAACGTGAGCCTGTTCTTATCCAGGTCAGCACCGTCTTGCTGTCTGTCCAGAACACCTTGCGATCGGGTTTCTTCTCGTGTTCTTCGATTACTGCCTCTGCGAGTCTGGTTCCCATGACCGCTGCTTGCAGCTCTAACCTCGGGATTGACGTCAATTTCAACGGTGCTACCTTCGCTTTGGCTATGATGAGGGAGAGGCTGACTTCGCCGTCCGTCGCTACCGCTCTCCAGAAGAGGACCGCGGAGTAGGCCGATTCGCTGGCGTCGCTGAAGACGTGGAGCTCCAGGGAAACTGCATCACTGTAGTGGAGATATTGTCGCGGGATCGCGACTTCGTGGAGGTTCTTCAGCTGCCTCATCCACGTCTCCCACTGCTCTGCCAGGTCGTCATCTATGTGGTCGTCCCACGCTGTCCCTCTACGCCAGACCTCTTGAAGAAGCTGCTTCGCCTTTATCGTGACGGGTGAAGCGAGTCCCAGCGGGTCGAAGAGGGACATTACTATTCTTAGCGCTTCCCTTTTTGTCGGCTGTTTGTCTTCTATGAGTGTTGAAGGTATTCTGGCTAGGTTGAGGTTGAAGGTGAGTTCGTCCGAGTTGATTTTCCAGATGACGCCCAGGACTCGTTCAGTTTTTTCTTCTGTTCTATAGAGTTCCATATCTTCGGTTCGGTTTTCTTCACCAAGTGATTCTAGTAGCGATGTTGAGTTTGATTTCCATTGTTTTAACTCGAAACTTGCTTTCATGTGTACCTCTCGTACACTCTTCGTGATACGTTTGGCGTCCTCGAGGCTCCTGAAGCTGTCCAAGTAGTCGTCGACGTAATGTTTGTGTACGATGGCTGCTGCGGCTTCTGGGTGAGTTTCTTCGTGCTGCTTGGCGTTAAGGTTCTTAACGTAGATTGCTGTTGACGGCGAACTCGATGCTCCGAAAATTAGTGACGTCATTCTGTATTCTTCTGGGGGCCGTTCGTCTCGACGATCCCCGCGCCAGAGGTACCGCAGTGCGTCTCTGTCTTCTGTTCGCAGCTTGACTTGCATGAACATCTCCTTGATATCTGCCGTGACTGCAACCATGTGCTGCCGGAACCGCATGACGACACCTGGTAGTGACTGCAGCAGGTCGGGACCTGCGAGTAACATGTCGTTGAGCGCCACCCCTTTTGTCTTGGCTGCGGCGTCGTGTACCACCCGAAGTTTCTCTGGCTTCATCGGGTTGATTACTGCGAAGTGTGGCAGGTACCAAGTCTTGTCTGCTGTCTTCTGTTCCGGGGCAAGTTCGGCGTACCCCTTTGTGATGAGAGCGTCCATCTGTTCGACGTACTTTCTCTTCAAGGCGGGTTCACGATCGATTTTCTTCTCTATACTGAAGAGCCTTTTCAATGAATTTTCATAGTTGTCTGGAAGTCTGACCTCTTCTTTACGCCAGAGAAGGCCGGTCTGGAATCTTGTCTCCTCTATCTTTGTTGTGGTCTTCTCTAGAATACGAAGTGCTCGCTCTTCCGGATCTGTCTTCGGTCTCTTGGGTTGTATGCACAGCGCGTCCATCTCGAAGTACTGTTTCACAAGGTTCTCTAAATTCTCTTCTGGATCTTCTGTGATGTGTGACACAAAGTCAATCTTCTTCCCGAAGGTTTGTGTTTGACTGCCGTGAAGTACCCACCCTAGGGGCGTGAGAGATGCCACCGGGTGGTTGTTGTCTCCTCTTCTTACTTCCGACGTCAGCAGAAGGTGCCAGTTGTCTTGTCCAATTAGTACTCGTGGTTTCGCGTCGGCGTATGTGAGATGCCCTCGGATGTCAGATAAGTGTTGACATCCTTCTACTAGTTCCTGTGGCACCCGTTGAGATGAGACTTGTAAGTTCTTCACTGTGCGTGCTTGTATTCGTTCTTCGTGATCGTTGAGCCCTCTCAGTTTGATGGTTACTCTTCTTGAAGCCGATTCCGACGTCTTCATGTCGTTGATGGTTTCTATCTTCAGTGGGTCTATGGGGCCCGTCGCTCCGACGCTCGTCACTATGCCCTCGTCGACCAATGTGACTGTTGACCCGTCGTCCATTAGTGCGAAGGTGTCGATGTCTCCTTTCGGTCCCTTCACTTGGATTGGGAGGATTTTCAGGAATGATTGTTTCTTGATTGTCCAAGTTGAGTTGATGACCTCTGCCGCTTCTTCTTTATTCTCTGTCTTCTCTGTCTTCTTTTCATAGTGCAGCATCTTGTTGTGGGAGTACTTGCAGCCGTTGACGCCGCACGTCTTGGGTTTGCAGCTATGTGTCTTGTTTCTGTAGCGAAGACACCTGAAGCAGAGTCGCTTAGACTTGGCCATGTCCCATCTTGCGTCTGCATCTAACTTCTTGAACTGTTCACATTCTGTCGCATTGGTGTGGCCCGCTTCTTCGCATACGAGGCACTTCTGCGTCGGTGTTTTTTCAGTCACGTTGTTGACTCTTTGCATCCTCTTCTGTGGGGCAGCTGTAGTGGGTGCTGCCATCTGTTCAGGCAGCGCGTAGGGTCCGCACAACTCCGCTTCCCTTTTGAAAAACTTCTCTATCTTGATGAGGCAAGGATCTTCACGAGGTTGTATTGCTGCGAAGTCGTAGTACCTGTATCGCAGAGTCGGCGTCAGCTTGTCCACAACTGTCTTCGCGAGTTCGGGGTTGTACATGTAGTTGAAACAACCCAGAGTCTTCAGTGTTGCCACCACGTTGGAAACTTTAGTGGCGAATATGCAGATATCTCTCGGCGACTCGGTGAGGCGCGGCAGACCTCGAAGCGTCTCCATTTCCAACATGGCTATTGACTCTGGTCTTCCAAATCTTGATTCCAATGTCTTCATCACTTCGGCTGGGTGAGCGTTGGTTATGAGTAGACCCTCGACCGCTTCTTTGGCTTTCCCTTTGAGATTTCTTCTGAGTCGATTCGTGTTTTCAACCGTGCTGAACATTGCTTCCGTCTCGTGGTAAGCGGCGCGGAAGGGCAGCCATTCTTGATGAGATCCATTGAAGGTCGGTAACTCGACGAACTTGGGCCGTTGAGCTGCGCTGACTGCCCGAGAGATGGCTTCGGCTAGGATGGCTATGTCGGTTTGCCCTCCCGCCGGTGCTTGACGTGTTTCTCCATGTTTCGTTGTCGCTTGTTCTCTCGTGCGGGCAACCGTTGGATCTTCTATAGGGCGGCGTGGTTCTTTAGTGTTCGTTAACGTCGGACGATCCACTTGATTTTCCAACCAGTCGTCCACTCTTGCGTTAACTTCTGACTTCGAGTAGAGGGTGACGTCATCTTCTTCCTCTTCTGAGTCTTCTTTCTCTAATGTAACTAGATGTGCTGCGGCGAGTTCCACTTGAAGACGTAATAAGTCTTCCTTTGCTTTTGCGAGCTTGAGTTGCTTCGTTCTGCTACGTGTAGATCCCCCAGCTCCCCCTTTGATACTAGGGGGGCGCAGGTCTCGTAGTCCGGTCGGCTTTGGTGGACCGGCGGCTGTCTTCTCAATTCGCTTCACTGTAGAGCTTTCTGTTTCTGGACGGGTTTCACTAACGTTGACGGTGACGGGTGGCTTCGTTAGTTGTTGGGCCTTCGCTCCCGCAGTTAGCGTCGTTGCAGCGGACGGAGTTACGGAGGCGGCGGCGGCGGTGGCGTGTGAGGCGGGGGCGTTTGCGGCTGATGCGGAGGTGGCAGCGGTCGAAGTAGTTGCAGCGGTCGCGGAAGTCACGGCGGATGGATCGGTTGCCGCGGAGGTGTCTGTTTGTTCCGAAGTCTCCGTGGCGGTCGTCCCTGTAACTGTTGATTCCGTGCTGGCTTCCGCGCTGGTACCGGTCGCGGAGTCGATAATCTCGGGCGATGACGACTTCTGTTCTTCTGACGGCTTCTGTTCCCCCGACGGTTTACGGCCCTTACCCACAGAGCGTGTAACGGGCATGTTGCCGGCTTGATTTTCTTCGAATATCTTGAAAGTACTCTTCTTTTTTCCGTGAAATCTTCTGTATTTCTGCTCTTCGTAATTCTTCCCGCAATATCCGTGTTCGAAGGACCATTAAATGTGGCTTACAGCCTCATTTGTGTGCTGGGTTGGCGGGAAATGAAACTACTGGAGACTTCTTTCTTCGTATATTGGAGCACTTTCTTCACAGGTAGCCGGGCGTCGAATGCGCCGAATCGGCAAAATGTTCCTTTTTTTATACATTTTGTGCTAAGTGCTAACTAGCTAGACAACCAATAAAAAAATTGTACATTAAATGCGTTAGCCAATCAGCGCGCGGTACATTTTTCTTAGATGCCTCGAACCTTTACCTTAATGGGGACCGCGTGACATTTTTCGCGTTTTTCACTAAGTTTTCCTTTATTTACATAGGTAAAGTATATATAATTAGGGTCTATATATTAGAATCTATCCTAGAAAAATATAAAATACGATATAAACACAACATGAACATAAACACTTAACTATCACTAAACTAATCACGAACAGATCACTACGGTATTATTTACTTAAACTATCGTTACTCTATTACTTATTTACTGTCCTATTAACGTCTATATATCACTTTATGTACACTATTCTTAAGTCACTTGTCCCGTTCACTGTTATTTAACACTTGTCCCGCACACAAGTCTTTGCTAAGTCGATATCTTTGAATAAATTGCACAACATCCATGTCAAACGCATTACATTCATCACGAAGTCGTCTTCTTTTGTTCCTTGAAACTCTATTTCGATGAGAAAAGTCACTTTCCAGGAACTCAAATAGTTCATATTCGTCACACATCATATTTTCTTTTACTAATCTAGATAATACTCGAATAATTTCGCCAAATAAACTCAAAACAATTCAATAAAAGCTCCTCTGACGCAGCGTAAACAAAATGGATTGTGAAGTTACTTTTTGACAGTTCTAATACGAAAAGAAATGTCAAACGAACGGTCGTATTACGGTATTGCCGGGCAATATTCGGTCAGAAGTCGGCCAGGGTGTCACGTGACCGCTGACTGGCTTGTTTGGCGAGTTCATAATACGAAATTGCAAGGCAGTTCGGTTTACGCCGTAAACTGCATGGAAATAAGTGTTCGTAATAGGCCCCCAGGGCAGGTTATAGGCTATAAAACATAACGCTAAGGCACATAGGAGCCGAGCAGTGACGATAAATTTGAAGCAAGTCGGATGAAAATGCTTTTTCGAGCTCTTATCCTCGCAAAGTTAACCTGGATTAACACATAGGCTACTTTTAATCCCGGTAGTACGTTCACGTGGGATATTTTCCAACCTCCACGCGGGCGAAGCCGCTGGAAAAAGCTAGTAATAAATATAATAATCATTATATTACATGAAAAGTCATAAAAGGTTACGATTATATGCATAATAAAATATTAATTAGAGCAGGAAGAACATCGAAATGGGTGAAATTCGGGACGCCAGTTCTAGTGTTAAAAACATGTCGAATCCTAAGGAATTACTACTTAAATTCGGGTTTCTTTGGGATCGGAAAACTTCGATTGGAATCTATAATTTTTGGGTGGGTTAGACAAACCGGCTTTATCCCAAACATAGCTATTATCCTACTAATATTTAAATGTGAAAATTTGGATGTTTGTTACTCAAGCACGCAAAAACGGCTGTATGGATTGGGTTGATATTTGGCATAGATTGCATAGATTATAACTAAAACTAAATTTGGCATAGATTATAACTATAACTAAATTTGGCATAGATTATAACTAAAACTAAATTTGGCATAGATTATAAGTCTCAAGAATTTGGATTAATACATATTTTTTTTCTTTCTTAATTAATTGTTACACACTCCATGTGTTTATTATACCAGCGTATGGTACTCGTGGGTTGCAGCCGAAAATCGACGTTATCTGACATAATGCTGAGCTGAGGCCCTTTTGGCATTGTTTTGTCTTCTGCTTTTTTATAGTTTTAATAGCTTTTGCCCGCGGCTTCGCTCGCGTTAAATTCGGGGTAACACGATTCCCCTTTCCTGATTTAGAACACGAAGAGAACTCGGAACAGAATGTTATTTTAATACGCTATGTAGACAAAATTATATGTCTTTCCATTTGGGGACAGAATGTAAAGATTCTGGGCATTGGACACATGCGAACATGCTACATACAATTGTCCATGGGAAAAGTAGGTACGGCTTTTCTAAGTTCACCCCAGCCACCTAAAAAGAAAGAAAAAAGTGGCCTATGTCACTCTCCATCCCTTCAACAATCTCCACGTAAAAAAAATCACGTCAATTCGTCGCTCCATTTTGCCGTGAAAGATGGACAAACAGACACATACACTTTCCCATTTATAATATTAGTATGGATTTTAATTAGGTATATTATGTCAGTAAACACTTTTTTTCTCTCTTTCTTACATATGATACTTTTTTGTACCAATATGCGTGCCAGTGGGATAATTTCGCTGGTAAAAGCTAGTATCTACATAAATAATAGATTTTGCTGCCCGACTATGCCAAATCATTCCGACGACGAGCCAACTTGAAAAATTGTGTAGCATAGGTACCATACAAATTGTGACGACAACCCCTTATCTTTTAAGTCGATAATAAAAAATAACACGAGCGGTACAACCCGAAAACAAAATATGTACTATCTGTCAAAATTTCAATAAACAAAATGGCGATGACATACTACGAAATTCATAGTAATAGGTAAACGCTTATCAAAATATCATGTCATGGGGTCATTGATGTTTCTCAGTAAAATATCAATATTTTATCTTCCTTAGTTATGATATAAACAATATGTAAACAAAATTATAGCGATTACCTCCTGTTAAAGTTATAATGAAAATTATAATTAATGATGTTAATATCTCTCGCGCTTTGTGTGTTGCCGGACTTAAAGAATAACACCACCCCATTTCTTCCCGTGGGTGTAAGTCGACTAACAGAGTAACTAGAGAATGGGCAGCAGCGTTCTCTTTGAATTTTACCACGATACTGCGATCGCCAACCCGCCTCAAAAGCGTGGCGATTATGCCCCCCCCCCTTTTGGGGGAGGATTATATCCAGCAGTGGACGTCTTTCGGCTGAAATGATCATGATGTTATTATCTGAACAGCACCCATATTGATATATTATCAATTTGAATCATTTTTAAGGATATTGGTAATCAAATACCCTTCAAAATAATCAGGAGAATGGTGGAGGAGTGGGATGTGTTTGGTGGTTCTTCATATGTTTGAAAAATTTGTCGTGCTCAACAACGTAAATATCGCAAATTTTAAGTTATCTAATTATTGAGGTGAAGAATTTGTTTGTTTGGTTGAACGCACTAATCTCGGGAAATACTTGTTCGAATTGAAAAAATCTTTTTGTGTTGAATAGCCTATTTATTGACAAAGGTTATAGAATATATAACATTACGAAATGGAGCGGAGCAGCAATGAAAAATGTTGCAAAAACGAAGACCACGCATGGGCAGGTTATTCGATGCGACGGGATGGCTTGGGTATAAATATAACGCCAACGAAGTCGCGGGCAGAAGCTAGTATATGATAAACGAGCGCTCCTCGCCGTCAAACTGTCAAGTTTGGCGAGGAAAATCTGTTAAAACAAAAAAGATTTTGAACTACCAAAATTAAAGCCGTTTCTACAGTGTAGACAATTTCCTGTCGGGTCTACTCAAGTGTGATTCTTTCAAAAGACCATTAGAGACACAAATCTAGATAGTCCTCACATGATGTGACCAAGATTATGTCTGGACTTTAAAAGAGACTGTGACCTCTGAGTTTGTTTCGGTCTTTCTTCTCAGAGTTGTCAGATAGGAAAATAGAACACAACAAAATACACATTTCAGTCGTAAAACTTCCACTGTTGAACATAGGCCTCCCCCAATTTGGGGGGTTTACCATCATCGCCACGCTTGGCAGGCAGGTTGGCAACCGTAGTATGGTGATAAACTGCATAGATACCGCTGCTGCCTATTCTCTAGTAATAATATACCGGTTGACATTTTTTACCGTCTCGACCTTCATACGGTGTGTTGTGTAACTAGAATAGAACGCAGGAAGGCCTTCAGATTCATCGCAGGTGACTAAAGAAGCGCGGGACGCGGGCGGACAGGGCTGCGTGTGCGGCTCGTGCGCCTGCGAAAAATCAATTTGGCCGCCTATCAAAGGCCGGCTTCAAAGGGTAGGACTGCGCTACAAAATCATTGATACATGCCGCGCATTGAGTAGGGTGCGTATAATTTGAGTTTCGATAAATTTTAATTTATTTTTTTATTTTATTTTTTCCAAATTTCTGTTTTTGTTGTTCTAGTATGAAAATGTGACTTTAAATGTGTAGTATTTTTTGCTAGATCAATTTCATTACATGTTATTCAAAAATAAAAATAATAAAAATTTCTATGCCAAAAGCTTCTACTCCGTTCACCTATTACACCCATTTTTTTTCGAGACGTTAAAAAAAGTCACCCGGTATAATAATAAATTTTATTTATTAGACCAAAAAAGAATATGCATGTTACACAATTTGTCGTAAAATAAAATATATGCTTAAGAGTAAATCATTCACAATTGTGTCTAATTGTTAGCATCGGCTGCCGAACTAGGTTTATAGCCTGTGTTTCAGCATGCGTAAGTCCCTTATCTTAGACCTCCGGCACCGCACCTCATCTGTTTCTCATACGTCCAAAGTACCTTATTTACCAAACAAAGTCGCTTTTCTTGTGTCTGTATTGCGACTGGTTCCTCTAAACTGCACAATGGATATTGATGCGGTTCTCAGATCTCACCGTAATTTTTGAGAATTTATTCTAAAAGGCTTATCCCCAGAAAAGAAAAGAGTATTGCATACTATACTGAAGTTCAGTCGTATGTTTATACTGCTGATGCGTCCATCTAGGTCTGGCACATCTCTTATTATGTCGTGCACTTATTGACAAAACATAAGGATTTTATTGTTCTACAATTAGAACTTTAATAAAATGGAACATTAAAAATTAAAAAGAACTACCTATAGGTCTGCCTTCCAGCAGTGGGAACATTATAGGCTGCTAATGATGATATTTTATAATTTATCTACACTATCTACACTATCTACATCTACACTATCTACACTAATATTATAAATGCAAAAGTAACTCTGTCTGTCTGTCTGTCTGTCTCGCTTTCCTGCTAAAACTACTGAACCGATTTAAATGAAATTTGGTACACAGATAGTTTAGAGCCTGAGAAAGGACATAGGCTACTTTTTATCCCGGTAGTATTATTCCCGCGGGATAATTTCCGACCTCCACGCGGGCGAAGCCGCTGGCAAAAGCTAGTAATATTATAAAGAGGAAATATTTGATTTTTTGTATGTATGTTTGTAATGGATAAACTCGAAAACTACTGAACCGATTTTAATTACCTACTAGCTTCTGCCCGCGGCTTCGCTCACGTGGATATCGAAAAATTCACCATTTCAACCCCCCATTTCACCCTCTTAGGAAAGGAATTTCAAAAAACCCTTTCTTTGAGGATACCTACTCCTCACAAAGAACACACCCTCCAAGTTTCATGTCTCTAGGACCAGTGATTTAGGCTGTGCGTTGATATATCAGCCAGTCAGTCACTCAGGACTTTGAATTTTATCTATATATTAATACGTGAAGCGAAAACTTTGGATCCCTTTTTACGAAAATTGGTCGGACGGAGGAGTATGAAATTTCGCACACTTATAGTTTATACAGAGTAGAAGTGTAGAATGCTAATATATTTTTAAATTATGCGTAAAAATACATTATTTTCAATAAATAACACGTTACACACACTACTATTCATTACCGTGTACTTAATGCACACATGCATAGATATTCTTTTGTTCATGGTCCAAATCTGTGGTCCAATCTAGAACATGTCTTATTTTGTGTCTATAGTCTTACTGAATGTCAAGTAGGTATAACCATAGGTGTGAGGATCGTCTGGAGGACACGGTGGAGCATACGGTGGAAGTGTGCCCTGCCTGGGCGGAGCACCGCCGTGTCCTCGTGGAGGCGATCGGCGGCGGCGACCTCTCGCGACCGGCCCTGGTGCGAGCCATGGTACGGAGCGAGAGGGCATGGGAAGCCGTCACCTCCTTCTGCGAAGCAGTAATGCTCGCGAAGGAGGAGGCGGGGCGCGTGAGGAAGTGGCAGTCACTGCGCCCTCACGTCCCTAGCCGCCGCAGGAGGAGACGCTCCGGGCGTCGGGAGTCGATTGCGGACTCCCGGCCACCGTAGGCGCAAGCTTGCGGGCAGCGAGCAATGGGTAGCTCGCCGCCTGGTAAGGACCAAGCTCGGGTCGACGGCGCGTAGTGTTTCACGCGCGCCTCAAAGAGATGTCAGCAGCGCTGAAGGGGTCTGCTAGGACCGATGCCTGCCGGGGTCGCGTGATTGTTCGAAAGAGATACCGTGACCCTGGCACATGGGCAACTGATGGGTGGGTTTTAGTCAGTAAAAGTCTGACACGCCCTCCCGCTCCGCCCAGAGCGGGAGAAGTCATTTGATGATTTCCCATCCAAAAAAAAACAGTATAACCATAGGTAATAAATTAATTTTATAGATATATAACCTATTTCATTTTTAAAATCTATGATCATATCGAGAATATTTGTCTTTAATATTATTTGTCTATAGTGCTACCGAATGTCAAATATAACCATATTATTTTTTATATTTATTATTATATGTACAATGAAGTACGGTCGAATTTCGACCAATGGGCGATCACTAGTATATGTATATAGATAGATAGAAGATAAGACTCTACATTACCTATAGAAACCTACATTATCACAAAGTAACGTAGGCTATATTTTATCCCGAAATGCACAGTTCCTGTGAGTCACGCGGACAAAGTCGCGGGCGAAGTGCTAGTGATGATATATGACTACTATGAATAATTACAGTTATTGGAACCAGAATTTGAAATAAAAACCTGTTCTAGGACATGTTTTAGTAGAGGTGCCTGAGTCTGGTTTGTGCCCGGTTGATGGCAATAGGCTCGCCCCCTATTACATGGGACTTAAACATAACAGGCGAAATTTGGGTGTACTATAGGTACACCTCTGCCCAACCCTTTGGTTTGGGGAAACAAGGCGTAATGTTTTATGTTTTAGTATAAATCTAAACTTAATATTATAAAGAGAAAAGATTTGAAAACTTCTTTAGCACCGTTGTGATGAATTACTGTCGCTTTTTCGTTTCATAGACTTTCAAAGTCTATGAAACGAAAAACTTTTTTACAAAAAAAAAAAAACAACCGACTTCCTTAAAAAAACTACAAAGTGAAAAAAAATAACTTTAATTTCGGAAGTCGGTGTCTTAGGATTTTTATTTAAGGTTTTTGCCACCGACTTCCGAAATTAAAGTTATTTTTCACTTTGTAGTGTTTTTAAGGAAGTCGGTTGTTTTTTTTTTTTTTGTAAATTTTTTTTTTATTTTTAAATTTTTAGTTATGTTTGTTTGGAATTAGTGCAGGGTATATACCTATACCCTGCACTAATTCCAAACAAACATTGCATATTTATGCGATAGCAGAAATCGCGGTTGATTTGTTGTCATTTTTTAAAGAGATCCGGTGTCTGTCTCCGAAACTCTTCATAAGATCTATATGAAATTTGCAAATCCGTTTACACATGACGGAGTTATGGCCGAACATACATAAAAAAAAATATAAACATCCGAATTGATAACCTCCTCCTTTTTGAAGTCGGTTAAAAAGCGACAGTAATTTAAAAAAAAAAAACTATAAAACACGCTTCCAACGCTGGTTTTCTATGGAAGCGTGTTTTTTAGTTTTTTTTTTTAACTATTATTTATTTTCTATTTTTTAGGGTGTTTCGAATTTTGAGACGTTGACATACGTCTCAAAATTCGAAACACCCAGCGAAGTTTGTGACGTATGTCAGCTTAGTTTTCGAAGACAGGTTTTTTTGCTGTCCTGGTAACCCTGGCAAAGATAATGGCACAAATTTATGAAATTATAGTATTGTCATCGGTCCGCGGTAAATCTACAGAGTTTAAATGAAATCTGGTCGTTTAAAGGGGGGCAAAATCGCGCTATAAGGAGTCGGTTACAAACAAACATACAAGTGAAGCTAATATAAAGCGTGTAAAAAGAGATAGACACATAACGACGTCATTATGTTTTGTGTCTCGCTCTAACACTTGGGGTAGTGGAAATCCTTCAGTAAGGGTGCTCCTTGAGAAAGTTTACTTTTCTGTTTGACGTTTTTCTAGCAGGCTTTTTGGACAAATAGACATTTGACTTTTTTACATTCGTCTTACATCTTGAAGCCAATTTTTTTTAAGGTTTCACTTCTACCACTTGTGAATTTTTGTACTTATCTTTGTTTGTTACGCTCTCACGGTAAAATGGCTGAACGGATTTGGATGAAATTTGGCACATGCGTAGACCATGTCTTGGACTAGGACAGAAAATAGTTTTTATCACAGTATTCTTACGGAGTCGAAACTTATGCGAGTGAAACCACGAGATGCAACTAGTAGCCAATCCTATTAATATTATACAATAGCATCTGCCCGCGACTTCGTCCGCGTCAAATTTTTGCTCCCCTGACCTTTCCCGTCGCATCGAATTGCCTGCCAGTTTTCGCCCATTTTTCGTTGCTGCTCCGTTTCTTTTGATCGTAGCGTGATGTAATATAGTCTTTAGCCTTCCTCAATAAATAAACTACCAGACCAGTAGTTCCTGAGATTACCGCGTTCAACCAAACAAACAAACTAAACCACAAAAACAAACTCTTCAGCTGTATAATATTAGTATAGATGTGAAAGTTTGTGAGGATGTATGGCGGTTTATTACGCTGTCACGCAAAAACTACGAAATGGATTTGGATGAAATTTGGCACACAGATAGTTTATAACCTGTATTAATAGATACAGGTTTTTTTTTATCCCGGTAGTACGTTCCCCCTGGATAAATTCCGACCTCCACACAGGAGAAGCCGTTGGTAAAATCTGGTACGCGTATAGTTTTAAGTTAATGAACTGTACGTCATTTTTTTTTCACAAGAACAGAAGGTAGGTTATTAAAGAGATGTTTTATCTATAAACCATTAAGTCAATATTTGTCCGAATGATAAATGATTTCATTTCTGTAAGTAGGTTTGTACAAACACTTTTACACGTCAATCTTAATTTATGAACTAGATGAGGTCGGCGTTTCCTATCTGACTACTCTGAGAAGAGATGCCGAAACAAATTCAGAAGTCACAGTTCCTTTTAAAGTCCAGGCATACCTTATCTTGGTTAGATCATATGAGGACTATGTAGATTGGTGTCTGAAATGTCTATTGAGCAAAGATCCACACAGATTTGAATGGACCTATACAATATATTATGTAGTCTACTAATTGGTTTTTCAATGGAATTATGGAACCTTTTTCAATAATACAATATTATCATAAGATATAAACATAACACATAGGTCATTATTTATCACTATACCTACTTCTAATAAACGAGTTCAATCTGTTACTCATGCTACGAATCAAAAGAAAAAAAATCTTAACACAAGACATGATCTATTTCTAAACTTAATATTAGTAAAATGAACACATCCAAATAAAAAATAAAAGAACAAAACAAAAGACAACCAATAAAGAATTCAAGTTTCATAAATAGAATACGCCGTATATTCAGTTCAAAACAATAAAGGTTCTACTCACATTTTAAAAAGAGAACTGTTGAATTGTCGTCACTATAAAACTTATCACGCATGCGCGGTTTGACTGCGCGATGACAACTGACAGTTTGACCTAAGATGGCTGCCTATATTACTGGTTTTATAGACCGGCGTGCTTTGATAGCATAACAAAGAAGCGTGGGATTGCTTGTTATTAGGTTTATTTTTCCTTCTATGACTATTAGGGACAACTGTGCATGTTTATTAGTCGTTTAGAATTGGTATTTGCAGGTTTTTCTTACTTAAATCTTAGATTTGGTAAGTCGGTGGAAGTATTTTGTTGAGTACCTTGGCCAGTTTTTTTTTTGTTAATTTTCTTTAGAAAAAACTTTTTTACAAAAAAAAAAACTTCCTTAAAAACACTACAAAGTGAAAAATAACTTTAATTTCGGCAGTCGGTGTCTTAGGATTTGTATTTAAGGTTTTTGCCACCGACTTTTGAAATTAAAGTTATTTTTCACTTTGTAGTATTTTTAAGGAAGACGGTTGTTTTTTTTTTTTTTTGTAAAGAGTTTAATTTTTTTAATTTTTAGTTATGGTATGTACCCCGCACTAATTCCAAACAAACAATGCATATTTATGCGATAAAAGAAATCGCGGTTGATTTGTTGTCATTTTTAAAGAGTTCCGGTGTCTGTCTCAGGAACTCTTCATAAGATCTATATGAAATTTATATGGGACCATTTCGAAATAAATCCCTTTCCAACAAAAAAACAATTTTGCAAATCCGTTCATATATGACGGAGTTATGGCCGAACATACATAAAAAAAAATATAAACATCCGAATTGATAACCTCCTCCTTTTTGAAGTTGGTTAAAAATCTGAAAACTCTACATTTGTAAAACGTAAAAATGATATTTCAGTAATTAACAAAACTATTTTTGATAATATGTAGGCTATAAATTTGGACGGAGCCCTCGGTGGGCGAGTCCGAGTCGCACTTGTCCGGTTTCTTAATTCTTATTTTACACTTTATTTTTGATCAACAAACATACAGACAAATTATAATAACACACACTATTATTAAATGTATGTATTATTATCAAAACAGTACTGGAAATTATTATTATTTTACCCTGCGGTTTACAGTGAATTAATTTATAATTGTTGACAAATACAATCATTTGATTGAACCATCTGTTACTCTTTAACTAGTTATGAGGCCGGAGTTTGCTTGCTTAATATTTTTTTATCTTACATAACGTCTATGAACGTAAACAAAGCAAAAGGAGTATCGTCAAACCTTACAAAATTGCCCTTCTAATCTGACTTTGCCCAGCACGGTACTTTTCACAAATTTATTTATTTATTTAGTACATGGAGGACTTACAGCTAATTAAAACAGACAAAAAATAATAAATCATAGCCATCCGAAAGCCAATTACAAGTCCTCACTTATCCACACTTCCACACTAATATTATAAATGCAAAAGTAACTCTGTCTGTCTGTCTGTCTGTCTCACTTTCCAGCTAAAACTACTGAACCGATTTTTAATGAAATTTGGTACACACATAGTTTAGAGCCTGAGAAAGGACAAAGGCTACTTTTTATCCTGGTAGTATGTTCCCGCGGGATTATTTCCGACCTCCACGCGGGCGAAGCCACTGGCAAAAGCTGGTATTCAAATAAATAAAAAATATTGAATAGAAATAATGAACCGCCAAAATTTTATAGTTGCGTTTATTATTTAATCTATGGAAGAAATTTGAATATATTTCTGGTAAGACTACGTATAACGTAACAGATTTTTCCTAATGTCACTTCAGTCGGCTGTCAAACTGTGTCGAAGAAAAGTCTATGAAAAATAAGTGAATTTGCCCAGTCAAATTCGGCAGGCTAGGATAGATTCTACTCTTTTCTAAAATAACCCTTAAATAATATGTTCTTAAAGTAGGAAATACTGAAGATACGAAGGTTTCTCCAATATGGGCAAACTTGTAAAAAGTACTATATACTTTGCCCGCTGTCCAAATTGAGGTTTTTAGCACATAAACATGAATTGTCTTGATATTATCATATATTATATGCAAAGAACATTATATTTATCATTGATTTAGCACAATCACAAATTGGAAGTTATATTATTTACAAAAATATTTAAACTGGAATAAAAAATCGAAAGAAATTGAAAAAATGTAAGGATCGTAGTTTCTTTCTATCTACCCTTCTTCTTCTTCCCCAAAGACGTGAGGCGTGTTGCCCGAGTCAGCGTCGCCGACCGACTGGAGCCGAGTATAATGCGATTCAATGTCACTGTATGACTGGGGCCAAGTATACCCGATTCAGCGTCACTGCCTGACTGGAGCCGAGTATAATGCGATTCAATATCATTGTATGAATGGGGCCGAGTATTTATTTATTTATTTAGTACACGGAGGACTTACAGCTAATTAAAATAGACAAAAAAGGAAACCATAGACATCCGAAAGCTAATTATAAGTCCTCACGTATACCTACCCGATTCAGTGTCACCGACCGACTGGAGCCGAGTATTACGCGATTGAAATTCACTGTCTGACTGGGGCCAAGTAGGATACCCAATTCAGCGTCACCGACCGACTGGAGCCGAGTATAATGCGATTCAATGTCACTGTATGACTGGAGCCGAGTATACGCGATTCAGCGCCACCGACTGACTGGAGCCGAGTATAATGCGATTCAATGTCACTGTATGACTGGAGCCGAGTATACGCGATTCAGCGCCACCGACTGACTGGAGCCGAGTATAATGCTATTCAATGTCACTGTATGACTGGAGCCGAGTATACGCGATTCAGCGTCACCGACTGACTAGAGCCGAGTATAATGCGATTGAATTTCACCGACCGACTGGAGCCAAGTAGCGTCACTGACCCGTGAGTGAGAGTTAAGACGATTTTTTCCACCCACGATAGCGGTTTAACGTGCACGTATTTCCATAAATTTTAACAACGTGGACGTATACGACAATAACGTCACATTAGAAATATTAAAAGGTCTTTCAACGCTCCATCTTCCAGTACGCAGTAAGCGTACTGGAAGATGGAGCGTTGAAAGACCTCATACAAGGTGGACCGATGACCTGGTGAAAGCCGTAGGACTCCGCTGGATGCGGGAAGCACAGAACCGGTCGAAGTGGCGAAGCTTGGCCTATAGGCTGTTACGAATCTGCTTAGTGAAAGAAATGGATAAGGCAGATCTGATACAATTTATTAAATGAAAAAGAGTAAACTGTCAGAGTAGAACGCTTCAAGAGGGCTTCAGAGTAGACCGGCTTCAGTAGAACGCTTCAAGAGGGCTTCAGAGTAGACCGGCTTCAGTAGAACGCTTCAAGAGGGCTTCAGAGTAGACCGGCTTCAGTAGAACGCTTCAAGAGGGCTTCAGAGTAGACCGGCTTCAGTAGAACGCTTCAAGAGGGCTTCAGAGTTGACCGGCTTCAGTAGAACGCTTCAAGAGGGCTTCAGAGTAGTTTCCCCAGAGTGCGGGTGCTTCAGAGTAGTTTCCCAGAGTGCGGGTGCTTGAGAGTAGTTACCGAGAGTCCACAGTCTTCCAGAGTGTACGGCCTCCAGTATGTGGTCCTCTAGAGTGTCATCAGCGGTTCAGACGCCCCTTTTTATACCAAAGCCGTCTTCCCTTTCCAAACATTTTCAAAATATTAATTTAGCCATCATCTCATCTGACAAGTGTAGTCGGCCAGGACATATCCATGAGTGCGTGTATCTGGCCACATGAGTGAGTGTAGCTGGCCACATGAGTGCGTAAAAATTTTTATAAATATAATTTTAAGTTAAGTTATTTAGTAAACAATCGCAATAATTAATAAAATCAAATAGCTAGACATATTGATAAAAATAATTTAAAATTATATAAACCAAAAAGTAGCCATTCATAGACTAAGCAGAACAGTAACTGACAGTTGACAATTTGGCTTGTCACAACATGAAAATTTGAGTTAATATTTATTTCAGCTATTCCCAAGTTAATAAATCGTATTTAGATCGATTTGCTGAGTGTAGACATATAAATAAAATAAAATAAGTAAAGCATGAAGTGTAAACATAGAAACAAATAAAGAGGATGGTAAAGAATCATGAATTAAAGTGTAAGTATAGGATGAACACTATATTTCCCCAACGACCCCGAGAAAATTTTTGGCCTAGAACAAAAATTTTGCTAGTTAAAGTATTACAGCATTCACAAAACTTTCAAAACTCATTCAAACACACCGACATCTTACGAAGTTAGGTCAGGTAGGATTCACATTCAATGATCACTACTCAACCTGATAAATCAATAACTTTAAGGCTTATTTTAGGAGTTGTAATCCGCTCGCGTCTAAAACCACTAATGAGATGAAATAGAAAGATTTTAACAAAGGCTTATTTTTAACGGAGTTGTCATCCGCTCCTAATCAACTTTTAGTTGATATTTAGACTTTTAGAGTCATTAGTTAACATGGGCTTATTTTTATGGAGTTGTTATCCGCTCCAATCAACTTTTAGGAGTCGATAGGTTGACTTTTAGAGTCATTAGTTAACATGGGCTTATTTTTATGGAGTTGTTATCCGCTCCAATCAACTTTTAGGAGTCGATAGAAAGAAACAAGTTAGACAAACTAACTTGTAGAAAAAGAAAAGATATAAAGAAAGATTTAAAAAAAAATGGTGGTTTAAGAACCGATGAATGAATAAAACAAAATAAATAGAGTTTTAATTAATCGAAAAGAACTCTATTATAGAGGAAGGATAAAAGAAAGGGATGAGTTATGAGTATAATGTAAAGGACTCAAAAAAAAAAAACGGTACACTCAGAAGGGACTCGAAGAGAGTGTTCAGGACTCGCACTCGGACTCACGTACAGTAAGGAAAACTTATTTTTGGTGGTAAAATTTGGAACTAAAGCATAAAGGTTAGTACATATGAAAGTAAACTTTAGTACCTAGTTTTGCCACAGTACAAAAGGACTAGTACTCCATGCCCATAAAACTCTATGGCCTGGTTTGTTACCTAGCAACCGATGACAAATAACAAGACGATATAAATATTTAGGGTTTTTACCTAGCAACCGATGACAATTAAAAATATTATGAGAGCCTACGTATTTTGGTATGATTCCCAGATGATGAATGTATAAATATATTATATAAATGTATAGTAAGATAGTGAAGTATTTGCAATAGGAGTTATGTAGATGTATAGGTTTGTAAAAACGTCCACAGGATATTCTCCTGTTTCTGTCGTGAAGTGTCTCAGTCCCCTAACTTGGTAGTGACCACAAGGGTTTTAAAAACACGCCAAGCGAAAACTGAGTACGATTACCAGTGGGTAAACGCAGTGGTGTGCAAGTGTGTGGGATGCAGTGTAATGATGTATTGGTTGAGAGTTATGTGTAGGAGGAAACGTCTACGGGATATTCTCCAATAGAACGTCGTAGAGTAAGCCAAACCCCAACTTGTAAGTGACCACGAATGGTTTTAAGAACACTCACAAGCGAAGAATGGATGCCAATTACCATTGGGTAAAGGTATGTCTGTGGGGATGTAGTATTAGATGATGTTCAGTATGAAGTATGTTGAGTAGGTTGTAGGAGTCAGTTGAGTAGGTTGTAGGAGTCAGGAGAGCTGAAAAAAATAAAAATAAGTTAGTTATGTCAAATAGGGAGTCCAAAAGGAAATGCTAGTGTTAGTTTTTTTAGAATTTTGAAAAAAAGGGGGGTTCGTGTCTATTTGGGCGCCAAACTGTTACGAATCTGCTTAGTGAAAGAAATGGATAAGGCAGATCTGATACAATTTATTAAATGAAAAAGAGTAAACTGTCAGAGTAGAACGCTTCAAGAGGGCTTCAGAGTAGACCGGCTTCAGTAGAACGCTTCAAGAGGGCTTCAGAGTAGAGCGGCTTCAGTAGAACGCTTCAAGAGGGCTTCAGAGTAGACCGGCTTCAGTAGAACGCTTCAAGAGGGCTTCAGAGTAGACCGGCTTCAGTAGAACGCTTCAAGAGGGCTTCAGAGTTGACCGGCTTCAGTAGAACGCTTCAAGAGGGCTTCAGAGTAGTTTCCCCAGAGTGCGGGTGCTTCAGAGTAGTTTCCCAGAGTGCGGGTGCTTGAGAGTAGTTACCGAGAGTCCACAGTCTTCCAGAGTGTACGGCCTCCAGTATGTGGTCCTCTAGAGTGTCATCAGCGGTTCAGACGCCCCTTTTTATACCAAAGCCGTCTTCCCTTTCCAAACATTTTCAAAATATTAATTTAGCCATCATCTCATCTGACAAGTGTAGTCGGCCAGGACATATCCATGAGTGCGTGTATCTGGCCACATGAGTGAGTGTAGCTGGCCACATGAGTGCGTAAAAATTTTTATAAATATAATTTTAAGTTAAGTTATTTAGTAAACAATCGCAATAATTAATAAAATCAAATAGCTAGACATATTGATAAAAATAATTTAAAATTATATAAACCAAAAAGTAGCCATTCATAGACTAAGCAGAACAGTAACTGACAGTTGACAATTTGGCTTGTCACAACATGAAAATTTGAGTTAATATTTATTTCAGCTATTCCCAAGTTAATAAATCGTATTTAGATCGATTTGCTGAGTGTAGACATATAAATAAAATAAAATAAGTAAAGCATGAAGTGTAAACATAGAAACAAATAAAGAGGATGGTAAAGAATCATGAATTAAAGTGTAAGTATAGGATGAACACTATAAGGCCAGAAATCATAATTTCACATATGAAACGATGATTTTTACTGAAACGATGATGAGATTAGACCTCCTAGTTCTTTCCCAGATCGCAGATTTGTTAGAAATAGTTATCAGGGCCCAGGCACAGTCTGCCTGGAGAAGTCAAGGTTCGTGCATGAAGGGGTCTGCTAGGACCGATGCCTGCCAGGGTCGCGAGATTGTGCGAAAGAGATACCGTGACCCTGGCACATGGGCAACTGAAGGAACACGGGTGGGTTTTAGTCAGTAAAAGTCTGACACACCCTCCCGCTCCGCCCAGAGCGGGAGAAGTCATTTGATGATTTCCCATCCAAAAAAAAGGCTCGTGCGGGATGCGACGGTCGCGCGCGATTCGGCTATTCATATCCGTAGAATAATTTCTATGCATAGAGTTGTGCGTAGTACATATATATCGATGTTTCTATGCCCGTGTCGCGACAGGTCGCCCCTGTGGAAATGGCGCGCGCGTTTTCAAAGAAATTGTTCTTCCGATATAAATTGCCGAATCGCGCGCGACCGTTGTGTTGCACTAGTCTGCACGAGCCTTTATTTGATAATTTCCCACAAAAAAACCTGGTTTCAACCCCAGGGTCCTGCTATACCTACTCAACTATTTATCTACCCCCATAAGAAAAAGTTTTATTTACTTACTCAACGAATGTACAGACAAACCCTCCATTATTGAATAACATTATTACGATTTAGTATTTACTGCTAAAAGGTCAATAGTGTATCAAAGGGAACCAGAGTAGGTTGATGTGTCATTCTGCAATAATTGTGACTAATTTAAATAAACTAAATAAGTCGACAGTCACGCGGATCGATCAGGGGGCCTACTCATCAACCTAATTTTAATTCCAATGTAAAGCCAATACGATTCTAATGTTAATTTTGCATACACGTGATTCGGTACTCTTGAAAACAATAGTGTCAACATTGGAACAACAACAACGCCCGATCTCGATTCCACTTAGTTCTCCAAAATTGACACCTAATTTAAACACATTTTGGAGCTGGCGTCGAATTCAAGAATACGAAACGTCAAAATTGCAATGTCAATCGATTGGAATTAAAATCAAGAGTAAGCAGCCAGGTTAAGCTACGCTTGCCGCGGTTGATTTGTGGATGGGTGACCATCTTTACATACCAAGACCTCACCGTGCCTCGGAAAGCACGTTAAGCCGTTGGTCCTGGCTGTCTTTCATTTGTGCATCTTTGATAGTCGTTACGAGTCCTCAAAAACTGACAACCAGTCTTACCAAGGGATATCGTATTACCCAGTAACTGGGTTGTGGAGGTCAAATATGCATCCAGTTAGACTGCAAGCCGACTCCAACATAGTTGGGGAAAGGCTAAACAGATGATGAAATTGACATGAACTCGCACGTAATAAAATCGGGGAGAGATTTTTTCGTGCACTGCAATTTCAACTCTAAGGTTGAACTTTTAATCCTATTCACTAACTTGACAGTCCAATGCAAAATAATGATACCATTCTAAAACTAATAGTGTTGGGGTAGTGAATGATTTCGCATAAAGAATGAATGATAAAAATGTTTTAAATTAAATAAAACTTTAAAAAATCGTTTTTAGGTGTGGATTATAAGAATTTAATTTTTAATAATAGTTATTTTCTTTTTTATTTTATTCTGATAGAAACAAAACTAAATATAAAAATCATGTCATTTTGCTTATTTTTTTACTATAGTCATTTTATTTCCTGTGACAGCCATAGACTACATATATATCGATATAGTACACATCTTGTTTTAAAACAAGTGATTAAATTTAAATTACAAAGTTTGCATGTAAGTACAGACGCCAACACATCAAGCTACTACAATCTGTCAGATTTCTTTGATAGATTTTCGACTTAATTTCTAGAGCATTAGGTTCAAGGTTCATTGGGAAAAATTGACAGTTTCGGGTAGCTTGACCTGGTGGCGTCTGTACATTATTTCAAGTTCATTCAATTTCATTCATTCTTGCACCACCTCACTTTTTTTTTGTCAAAACCTGGTATCCCTCCAATTGTCAAGTTAGTGAATAGGATTTAAAGTCCAATAGGTGTTGACCCGAGTATTGAGAATCCAACATAGTGCACCTCATCGCGTCGAATATCGAACAGCGGGTTTTACCGCTCGATTTTCGACTCTCGACGCTAAGCAGAGTGTTTAAGTTTCAGTGTGCGAAAAAATCTCTCCGTGATTTTAATACGTTCGTGTATCCTGCCAGAGTTGCGAGATTTGTTCGAAAGAGATACCGTGAGCCTGGCACAGGCAACTGAAGGAACACGGGTGGGGTTTAGTCAGTAAAAGTCTGACACGCCCTTCCAGTCCACCCAAGAGCGGGAGACGACATTTGATAAATTCCCACCCACAAAAAAAAAACACGTTCGTGTGTACGGTGACTTACGTAGACTACCTAATAATTCATCATACGTGTTTAATTGTTTAAATGGTTTGTGGGCAAATTCGTCATATAATTTCCAAAAAAGGAATACAAAAGGAAAATTACTTTAGGTATGCTTATTCAGAATGTTTTGCTTTTATTTTCACGTAGGTGAATCTACCTAGCCTTTTTCCAACTATGTTGGAGTCGGCTCCTAATCTAACTGGATGCAACAGAATACCAGTTTTCTAAATGAAGCAGTTACCTATCTGCTTAGTAAGATTCCGACTCTGGCTGGGCAGCGTTCGGGAAGCTACGCAATATCTTCTCGTCCCACTTACCGCAGTGTCTCAAGACGAATGTCTTTAACCAGTACGTGTTGCCAGTGATGGCATAATATGGTACTCAGACGTGGTCGCTCATAATAGACCTCGTTAGAAGACTGAAAGTCACCCAAAGGCTATTGCTTGGAGTGTCCCTACATTATAGAATCACAAATGAAGACATCCGTAAGAAAACCAAGGTAACCGACATAGCCCGAAGGATTGCCAAACTTAAGAGGCAGTGGGCAGGGCACATTTCTCGCAAAACAAATAGCCGATGGGGCCGAAAGGTTCTGGGGTGGCGACACCGGAAGACGTAGCGTTAGAAGGCCTGCAAGTTGGACCGATGACCTGGTAAAGGCCGCAGGAATCCGCTGGATACGAGAAGCATAGAACCGGTCGAAGTGGCGGTGCTTGGGGGTGGCCTATGCCCAGAAGTGGGCATCTTTCGGCTGGTATGATGATGACGGACTGTCTATCTGATCTCCGAAACCCAGTAGCAGGGTAACGCGATACTCTTTGGTAGTCTGGTTTACCGACTTTCGGGCTACTCACTACCCGTAATAACAGTCAAAGATATACAAACGATAGCAGGGACCAAAGTGTTTACTGAGGCACGAAGAAATCTCATGGTCATTCACCCACGGATCGACCTTGGTTTGAGATGCTTTATCTGGAAGATGGACCTGTTTTTTTTTTTTTTTTCAGTATGGGAAATCATCAAATGACTTCTCCCGCTCTGGGCGGAGCGGGAGGGCGTGTCAGACTTTTACTGACTAAAACCCACCCGTGTTCCATCAGTTGCCCATGTGCCAGGGTCACGGTATCTCTTTCGATCAATCACGCGACCCCGGCAGGCATCGGTCCTAGTAGACCCCTACACTGCTGCTGACATCTCTTTGAGGCGCGCGTGGAACACTACGCGCCGTCGACCCGAGCTTGGTCCTTACCGGGCGGCGAGCTACCCATTGCTTGCCACCCGCAAGCTCGCGCCTACGGTGGCCGGGAGTCCAAGATGGACCTGTACGACTGCTATTATTAAGATATGATACCAGCACGCGTAGCATGACCACCATAGAAAGAACTTTGTCTATTCTTGGTAGAATAGAGATAGAATTGTCATGCTACGCCAGCATAAAACGGTACAAATCTTTCTACAATCTATAATTTTGTCTATTCTTCCGTCGACAAAACCCATTCATGTGGTCATGCTACGAATGCAGGAGACGGTAGATAAAGTATCTAAAAGAAAAATATAATATATTGAGAATAACCCTTTATTGTCTTCCAGTGAGAGATAATCTATTTCAAGCGTAATCATTAAAATATTATCCAATAAAAACAATTCATAGAAATTTGTTATTTTTTGTTATTCATTAGACCTCTGAGGGGCAATTCTTGTAATTTTAAGAACGCCCACACTCTAATCTTAGTCTCAATCTGTCAAAACCTCCATTTTTAAAAGATTTTGACTTTTGTTTGTCGCCAAGATGAGACTGCGACTAGATTTTCCGGATTTTAATTACGTGGATTGGTCTTCTGTTGTTTTAAAGTCATTAAAAATATCAGAGGTCTAATTTTAAAACTTTGAAATCTCCAAAAAAGATCGGTGAAGTCTTCATCATCATTTCAGCCAAAGACGTCCACTGCTGGACATAGGCCTCCCCAATCTGGGGGGATTTGCCATAATCGCCACGCTTGGCAGGCGGGTTGGCGATCGCGGTATAGTGGTAAAATGCATAGAGAACGCTGCTGCCCATTCTCTAGTAACTCCCTTAGTATCCTTTTACGATTTGCCCGGGAAGAAATGAGGAACACACGGAACGGCGCGGAATAGGCGATGTAACTGGATCAAAAATCTTGATCTTAATTCAGCTGACCTGTTCTGTAAATTCTATTGGACCTGCTGACCTATTCTACTGGATGTTATATTTTGGCATTGGCACACAGATTGTTTATTATAACCTGGATGAACACATAGGGTACTTTATCCCGGTAAGACAGTCCCGGGGGGTAATTTCCGAACTCCACGCGGGCTCCAATAGGCTAATTTAAACTTTGAAAGTTGTGTTCATTTCAGACACCATTCACATGGTCTTCCAATGATGTGACCAATATTATGTCTGGACTTTAAAAGAGACTGTGACCTCTGAGTTTGTTTCGGCCTTTCTTCTCAGAGTAGTCAGATAGGAAACGCCGACCTCATCTAGTTTTAAAAATAACAACTGACTTCCTTAAATACACTACAAAGTGAAAAAGAACTTTATATTCGGAAGTCGGTGCCAAAAGACTTAAATACAGATCCTAAGACACCGACTTCCGAAATTAAAGTTATTTAAGGAATTCGGCTGCGATTTTTTTGTAAAATGTTTTTATTTTTAACTTTTTAGTTATGGTATCTACCCCGTACTATTTTAGAAAAATAGGAATAGTGTTTGGTTTTCTCATGGATGTCATTGTCAGAATTGGACCAAATTTAAATGGGACTACATGAGAAGCACTAGTTTTCAATTAAAAAGAAGAATCATCAAAATTGGGATTTTGAAGATTTTTTTTTCTATTTTATAGCTGGTGCCAACATCAATAAAACATTTAAAAAAAAAATACAGTCGAATTGAAAACCTCATTTTTATTGAAGTTGGTTAAAAATATGACTGACGTAAAAGTGTTTGTACAAACCTACTTAAAGAAATACAATCATTTTCATCACTTTTTTTCATCATTTTTTAAGGAATACGACGATATCGATCTTACTAATTCAAGATGTGGATTCTGTTCATTGACAAGCTAAATAAAATTATATCTGCAGCGAATGTTCACCTTCTATATATCATCATTTCAGCCGAGAGATGTCCACTGCTGTACATAAGCCTCCCCCAATTTGGGGGATTTGCCATAATCGCTACACTTAGCAGGCGGGTTGGCGATCGCAGTATGGTGATAAAATGCATAGAGAACGCTGCTGCCCATTCTCTAGTAAGTCCCTTAGTCGCCTCTTACGACACCCACGGGAAGAAATGGGGTGGTGCTATTCTTTACGTCCGGCACCACATGGGACCTTACATATATACTGTCATAAAAGTTAACTCACGATATCGCCGTAGCTGAGCTTTATTCATTGTAAGTTAGTAGTTAAGCATAAAAGCATTAGTGTCCAAAAATTATAATTATACTACAACAAATTGTAACTATACGCATATGTTACCAAAATCAAAAGTCCTTTATTCAAATTAGGTTGAGGATCAGCAGTTTTAGAACGTCAAAGTTACATAAGACAGTCCCCCAAAACGCTCGCCCTTCACCACTTTCTAGTCCTTTAGCTGGGAAGAAGTGGCGCAACAAACTCCAACAGCACTGCCCCCCTAGCCATGTTACAAACGTTTCGTGTCGAATTCCATTCTCCAATCGGTAACGCCTCGGTGTCAGCAATTGTAGAAAACGATAAGTTGGTAGCCATGTTGATGCGCCTCAGTCGGCCGCTCGTTCTACAATATCTTTAGAAAAATGACACATTATAACAAAGCATGTAGCGTTGAACATTGTAGAAACGATAAAAATCATTCTATCATTTTGAACGATGTGAACTTGGCTACGAATTTTCTATTCGTTTGTTCTAACCACGTGACTTAACGTTGAGCGACTAGCGTTAACGATTGCAGATTATTAACTTGGCTAGGGGTGCAGCTGTCTGTTCAGTTAGAAGAACTTGATTCTATAGTAAGTAGTAAACATTAAGAGACAAAACATTAATTTAAATATTTGGCCATAAGTCAGCTAGCCAACCCAATAGATATACCAACAAATAAAATGAAAACTACATATTAAACTAAAGCAAAAGATAAAATAAAGTGTTACTTATTTCTAGACGCCTTGGCTTTACCTGTTTAGTCTACAAGATGTTTAATAATATGTAATTAATAATAAACCGTTTTTCTTGATTAATCAATAAATACACAGCAACAACATTCTGCGATCATCGTTTCGTAGGCGCTAGCTAAGAATCAGCACTATTTCAACCTAACTTCAAAAGTTACAAATGGTAGGTAGGCACCAAAACGACGAGGTATGTACGTCAAAAAATTTTAACATTTTTAAATTGGTGTATCTTAATGACTATAGCAGATAACTCAGATATTCAAACGGACAACAAAAGGTAAATTTGCGTAGATTAAAAATGACTAATGACTGCTTCGTTGGTCTAGTGGTAGCAAGCGCTACTGTTGAGCTTGAGGTCCTGGGTTCGATTTCCAGGTTGGGCAAAGTGTTATTGTGTTTTTCCATCTGGAATTTCTCAGTAGCAGCCCGGATTCTGGATTTGTGCCCGGTTGATGGCAATAGGCTCGCCCCCTATTACATGGGACTTAAACATAACTGGCGAAATGAGGGAGTACTATAGGTACACCTCTGCGCAACCCTTCGGGGAAACAAGGCGAGATGTCATGTTTGTTTTTGTAAAAATAAAAATATTCCATGTTGAACTTCATTTAAGAATCACAGTATTGTAAAAAAGTTGTAGTACCAGTATAACACGACTTACTATAATCATAACCTCGGCCTCGTAGCTACAAGCCACACACCCAAGCGACACGTGTTTTGCTACAGTGACTAAACAGAAGAAAATAAAACAGACAGGAGAAAATAAGTGAAGGAAGTTGTATAGAGCATGCCAGAAGTCAACGCGACTGGACTTGCGGAGCGACTAACTGAAACTTCGTTTGACACAAGTCGCGTATCGCTCGACGCCATGAACACCCCAAAGCACAAATTCATATTATTATGGTTGCAATGGTTTATGGTAAGGAAGGTAGAAAGGTTCAAACCCAGACAGGCGCTTTACGCCTGAATTATTTCATCACCATTGATCGCATATCCTAGAACCAAAATTTCAAAGACATGTGACATCTACCAACCCGCTCTGAGCCCGCGTGGTGGATTACGGCCCAATCTCTCTCACCGAGAGGAGGTCTGTGTTCCAGCAAAGGTAACATTATAGTCTGATTATGCTATGGTTGTAACCGATAGAAAAGCGATTTAATTGTTCTGGCCTGACCTAAACATTTGATGTGATTTTGATAGTTATAATTAATGCCATCGGCCTAGTGAGCATATATGGCAATATTATAGTTCTTATTTTTAAGAATTTCTATAGTATCCTCATCTTTCCTGCTATGATTGAAGAAGGATCTGAAAAGAATTTAAAAAGATTGTCAAAGAGAAAAGAAACAAAACATTTTAATTAAAATTATTTTATTTATAAATTAAACATTATTAGAAAATAATACAAAAATGTGAAGTAAACGTAAACTTACATAATAATTATAAGAATACTAGTAATGCGCAAAAAAAATAGAATTTAATGATGATGTGATCAAATCAGAAATATAAATTATCCGGAAAAGAACCGACATAGCTTGCAGAGTAAACAAACTGAAGTGGCAGTGGGCTGGCCATGTCTGTCGAAGGACCGATGGCCGATGGAGCAGACGAGTCCTGGAGTGGAGACCGCGTATCGGCAAGCGTAGCGTGGGACGCTCCCCAGCTAGATGGACCGAACACCTTTAGAAAGACGCTAGGAGCAGAAGGCGGAGGACAAGGTGTTGTGGAGAGGCCTATATCCAGTAGTGGACTGCGGCAGGCTGAGTTGACTAGCAATATAATATATTTTTAAATATAAGTACTTGTTAACACGTTGCGTGCCGATCACGCGATATCGCGTGATTCGGCTCTGAAAGAAAGCCACGCAAGACTGTCAGGGACACGACCTTCAGCAATGAAGAACGTGACTTAGAAGAGAATATGGCCGAACACGCGATATCGCGTGCTTGCCACTAACAATTTCGTATGCGCTCTAAATCTGTGGCGATATCGGATTAACCATCAATCTGTGTTTGGCACTCAACGTGTTAAACTTGCGTTTGTCCAGTATCTGATCGCAAGCGATGGGGTAAGCTTGTCTAGATGAAACCTACTCACTCAATACGTGAACTCTCATAGGCTATGTATATATATATATATTATATTATAGTTCTTTCCCAACTATGTTGGTGTCGGCTCCCAGATTACTCGAATGCAGCTGTATACCTGTAGTTTCGACCGCCTATCTGATCTCCACAATCCAGTTACGAGATACCACGATTCCCTTTGGTTAGATTAACCTTTTGAATGTCTTAAGTTACACAATTCGACATAAGCAATTGTCTTTCTATTGTGTCTCTAATTACGGCATTCGATGAGTTAATTTAAAGACTTATATGATTTTCTTTCTATATACACATTACTAGTAACCTCTTTTTAACCCAACTTAAGATTTTATCGTTTCCATTTGGGTAATGCAACAACGGTAGAGAAACGGGATTATAAATTATGAGTATAATGTTTCAGAGGCCAAAGTCATCTCTGTTCCTTTGAGAAAGAGAGAAGTTTATCTGTAGATGAGTGTCATGAGTATAAAAGACGATCATGATTCGTGACATTGCAGAGTATCAGACACGGTTGCCAACAGGTCGCTTCCAAAGTAGGAATATTATAGATTGAGTATGCTACAAAATACTTGTATTTTCAATGAAAAAAATTGTTCGGTTTTACATTACACTCACTCCGCACGTTCGTGCTAGACCTACAGATAGATTTATGGTTCTATACACCCTGAAATTTTAATCGTCTTACAACGGCAGCCCACTCCATGTATCCAATAACTACTACACATCCATAAGAAAAAAAAAAATACATTTGAATAATTAAAAAATAAAAATATAATTCATTATGTTGACGCATGACGTAGTTCGAAATTGATATTTTGTCTCATGAAAAATGGAGATGGAATGGTCTAGTCGACTCGTGCGCTGGGTAGGTATGTTCTCTACCGTCTGATACGTAAACATTATAAACAGGATGTTTCACAATTCGAATGCATTATTTATTTTTCTTAGTAACTTTTATCTTAATTAATGGTAACAATGTTTTAATCACGCTTAGAGGTATATTATGTCGGATACATTGAGTGGACAACCTTTGTAAGACGAATAACATGTCACGGTGTATAAGAATTCCGTTATACTATTGTTGCTTAAAGTCAGTGGGACATAATAATTTATCTTATAATTTAGTTCCATTCCTGGAAATTTTGTTTGAACGCCGTCGGCTCCACGCCTTCTGGCACTTTTGTTACATGTACCTGTAAAAGAAAGAAAATTTGCTATAATTTTTTATACTCATCATCATAACCAACATTTTAGCTTAAAGACGTCCACTGTTGGACATAGGCCTCTCCCAATTTGGGGCCATTCATTTATTACATAAGACTATTTTCGCTAATTTTGACCCTTTTAATATTTATTACGTAAGAATCTAAAGGAAAAAATGAATACACGTTTGGTTTAATTTAAATGTTTATTTTTCAAAGTAACAATTTTTTGAAATGTTTATTTGTAATCGCACGGTTGCCCGCGCTTTTTCAGAGTATAATATTAACTTTGTGCATTTTTTTTTATCTTACGCAAGAACTATCGAGACTCCCTCCCACCCTCTTGTAAGAAAACATAAGACATGGTCGACCCCCTCCCCCCCTAAATCGTCTTACGTAATAAATGAATGGCCCCTTTGGTGGGTTTGCCATTATCGTCACACTCGGCAGGCGGGTTGGCGATCGCAGTATGGTGGTAAAATGCATAGAGAACGCTGCTGCCCATTCTCTAGTAAGACCCTTAGTTGCCTCTTACGACACACGGGATGAAATGCGATGGTGTTTTTACGTCCGTCACCACACGGAGCAGGCATGAGGTAAATAAGGTTTCATAACTGCTACAATTTGTCATCTATTTGTCAATTTGTCAACTTTTCAACCGACGAAAAAAAACGGAGGAGGTTCTCAATTCAACGCGTATTTTTTTTTTATGTATGACCACGCATTACTTTTTACATAGTGGTTCGATTGTGACAATTCTTCTTCTATTGGAAAGGGTAAACTCCCAAGGTGGTCCCGTATAAATTTGGAAAACAAAATCGAACCCTAAGGGTCGGAAAACAGGGGATGATTGATTGTTCACTCACTGATTGTAATGTATAACCACGCATAACTTTATACAGAGTAGTCCGATTTTGATAATTCTTTTTTTGTTGGTTAGGGTATACCTTGTCAAGTTTTATTTGTGGTCGGCGCAACATGTCTTTTTCTTCCACACTTCTCTCAGTCGTCATCTCAGTAGTCAGCCCCTTTCTATCCATATCATAATTCTCACAATCCCACCATACTTTGTTTTGGAACATACTATACTATAATATTATGACGTCATCTTCTTTCCCTAATCCAGTCTCCATTTATGTGTACAAGTCAAGGGCAAACTTTGCAGACAAAATCGATAGGTCGGCGCCGAAACGCATGAAGGTCAACACTGTCGGATAGTTCATTGCTCTAAATCAGGGATGGTGAACCTTTTTTTATTCTGCATTAGGAATTGGACAATTGTGGCCAAATTGTGCCACAGACAAAAATATTAAATTGAACCTCTACAAATTTATTGATCTCCTAATGTGTAGGTATGTGTTTTTTTCTTTTATAAATTTGAAATATGTTTCAAAATCTATTAGTAATTTCAAAAAAAAATGTAAAAATGTCCCTACATTTTTACAAAATAATAATATAATTAATAAATATAAAATAATAACATATAAATATTATACTATATTAATTATAATAATAATATTCTGTCAAAAAATACCTCGTAATTCCCTAATTACGAGGTATTTTTTGACAGAATACGACACGCGTGCTGAAAAACACGAACATCTTCGAAGCCGTCTTGGATTTTCATTTTGACCACCATCGGCTTTGTACCCCCGAAAACCATGAATACACTACCATGATGTAAAATACAAAGCTATTCGATTGTCTCTGAGATTAAAATGCGAACGGTCTTCAAAAGGCTAAGACAAGATAATAGTGGAATTAGCAAGCGAACACTAAAAAATAAACTAAAAATCGAAATGCTTAGTGAGGTTGCCGCGGCATGCGGCAGCAGTTGAGTATTTATTGTTTTGTAAACAATACAAGTGATGAATGCTTAATTGTTGTGGCATGTTGCGATAATTTCGTTGCACTTGATGATGAACCTCATGGTCAATTGTAATGAGTTACATATGTTTGTGACTACCATTGGTAATATGTTTGATTGAATGTTAAAACGAGCGCTAATACTGCCAATAAACTGAAATGTAACACTAGTTTGGTCAAAAGAAATAATTTATTAAAAAAAAAAAATTACGAGTATTGCCCCTCTGGACTTTTCTCAAAATTGGTTGCAGCTCAGCTATGACACGAAAGAATGTGACTAACCGCGCTACATACAAGTTGGTTGCAGTAATTTGGATATTTAATATTTAAAGGACCCCAAAATAGGAATTATTTGAAGCTCAAAATGACAAAAGGTCAATAAATAAAGGTCCACAATAGTCGGAGATATCGCGTAACAGATAAACAAATGAATAATAATAAAAATACAGTCGAGTTGAACAGCTCCTCAATTTTGAAGTTGGTTGAAATGATTTAATCGAGAATGTGTTATAAAATTAGGGTGGAGAGTAAGTACTTACCCAGGCTGGGTAGTCGTGCCATTTCAGATACTGTTCAGCTTTCTTCATTGCTTCAGCCTTTTCCTAGAGCAAAAGAAATTTAAGTAAGTACCAGTTAAAGATCCTGAATCGGTGGAATTTGAATTGGAATGAAATGGTGATATGGTGAAATGAAATAATAAATGAAACGATTCAATTATTAAATAAAAAGATGAAGTGTGATGATCAAATAAAACGATAAAATGAGGTAATAAAATAATGGATGAATGAAACGATTAAACTTATTAAATAAAACGATGAATTTTGATGGTGAATTGAAACGATAAAATGAAATGAGATAATAAAATAATAAAACGAACGATGAAATGAAACGTTAAAATGAAATGAGGAAATGAAATGGCAAAATGAAATGAGGTTATAAAATGAAATGAACAATATTGAAATGCATACCTTCTCATTAGATTCTCTTCCGACCCAGACATAGATACCGCTGTAACTTCCAGTATCCAAGATGTAGCATTCCTGAAAATATCAAACTATTTTAGTTTCGAAATATCATCCAGCCCATCCAGCGGATCCCTGCAGCCTTCAGAAGGTCATCGGTCCATCTTGTGGGAGGCCTTCCAACTCTACGTCTTTCGGTACGCGGTCGCCACTCCAGAACCTTTCGGCCCCATCGGCCAAATTCGAGTTCGAGTTCAAGTTCGAAATATAAAGAATTAGACAAGAATCACATAAGAATGAGTTTTTTCGTTAAATATTGACACCTAAATGTGAGGAAACAGTAGTGTCATAGGTGGTTTTTCTTTTTTGTAACTATTTTATATTTCATATTGTGCGTTTTGTTTGTGCAGAATAAACAATTTTTGTTTATTTTCTTTCTTTCTTTTTTCAGGTTTTAACCAGACGCCATTGTTGTACGGATCGCACTAATAACGTATCGCTGAAAGTTTTTTTTTGTTCATCGAAACTATTTATTTTCATAGCTAACAGTCCTAAAATAATACTTTATTAATCGACACGTGCGGCTGATTATACATTTCTATCTAATCTGTGATAATAATATTTATTTACTAACATAGTCGAGTGCCTATATTCAAGTTGATAGCATTTGTAAAGCTTTTTGACGTACACTTGAAAAGGGGGATAAGATAAACCTAATGGCTTATGTATGAAAAATGTTATACCCTGTAAATGACTTTATTCCTGCAAGTAGGTTTGTATAAAACACGTTTACACGTAAATTATATATTTCTAAACTAAATATACTCCATTTAAAATAGCATTAGACAGAAGTTAAAAAAGGCTACTTTTAATGTACACTTTATAACAAAAGTACATTTAACTTGTTACATTTATGTTACTGCCAAATTTATTAAAATCTATTAATAAATCAACTGTCACACTACATTGTTATAATTTTAACTTTTTATCTCATGAAATTAAATGGCTTTCATTTATAGATTTATTATTTCATTCTAATTTAAAAATTCCGCTGCCGAATACGAGAGGCTGCTACTGGAAGGGATATAGTCCTCCATTAATTATTTATTCAGAAAAGAATGTCCATATTCTTCTTTCGAGGGAAGAAGTTTAGGTAGATAAGCGCACGATTATTCGATCTCTAAATACAATATAATGTATAATATGATAGATAATATATTTAACGGAAATAACACACGCTATCGTCACAAGCCTATACAGGATGTTTTTAACCAGTGCGCAAATAGTAATAAATTAAACTTAAACGAGTTATAATAACCATGCAATTTTTATTTTGATATATTTTAGTACAAAATAATTAAGTTATCATTAACGAAAGATGTCTATTTTGAAAATGGTTTTATGGTAACTTGCGCGCGTCGTCGGCGCGGCAGCATAGGTGAACGACCGAGCGTAGCTCCGAGTAGGTACTCGGCTGGTATCAGCTGTTCGGTTGGTCAAAATTCTAAGAAGTTCGAAGTACCTACGCCGGCGCGCGGTTACTGACCTATTCCTATTGTCGATATCATATTAAGTACGAAATATGTAGGGTGTCCACAGTTTTACTGGTTTAAGGTCGGATAAAAATTAAAAATAAGTATTGAAAAAATAGTTGAAATGTGTTCTATTACTCATACTGAACCACCAAAAAAAATTGCGCACTGGTTAAAAAAATCCTGTATATAAGGTGTATCTATTCATACACGAAATATGTTAAGAGGTACACCTGTAGGTGGTAAGGAAGCAACAGCAACGAAAAAAAAAATTATTAATGTATTTTTTCAAAATTTAATATTTACAAATTATTTGACGCACATAAGAAATACTGGCTCCTTCTTATTTTTTACGGCCCGAGACACCGCGGCCATGCTCGTACCGTCCGGTCGCCGCCCTCGCAGCGTCAGGCGGGCCATTCATAGAATTTGGAGTAAAGGTTTTATGCAAAACGTCTCAAGCAGTTTTAAATTATAATAATTACGAAAATTCAAAAACGCTTAGATAAAAAAAATCTTTTTGCTTCTATTGCTTCTTTACCACCTACAAGTGTACCTCTTAAAATATTTCGTGTATGAATACCGCTGGCGCTGTGAGATATTTATGAAACTTGTCGTATATTCTTGAAGCTCCAGAATAACGCTTTAAATTCTTACCTTAGTATTAAGCTGGTCTTGAGTCAAGGGAGGGGGTAGTTTGGTGATCTTGATGGAGCCAGAGCTGTCGGAGATCTCGCTTAGAGACACCTCCACGTTGGCCCCGCGTTCGAACTCCTGCTGGACAGAATATTGAGTTAGATCCAATTTAAAAGTTAAATGGTTTCCCTTTTCGGCCTGAGAAACCTAAAACCTACATTGTAAACAAATCTATACTAATATTATATAAAGCTAAAGAGTTTGTTTGTTTGGTTGAACGCTGTAATCTCAGGAACTACTGGTCCGAATTTATCATATTTTTTTTGTGTTGGGTAGCCAATTTATTGAGGAAGGCTATAACATCACGTTACGATCAAAACGAGTGGACCAGCAACAAAAAATGGACGAAATCTGGCAGGCACAGGCGATGCGACGGGAAGGGTCAGGGGAGCAAAAATTTGACGCGGACGAAGTTGCGGGCAGAAGCTAGTAAGAAATATAAGAAGGAGATGACGCTGTCGATCCATGGTACGTTCTACGATAATCAGCGAAATTCTCTTGCCCTTATACCAATTTATTTGTGGTTGGCCCAATATATTATTTTCTTCCAGCAAATGACTTATCATTCAAGTTTGGATTTTAAATGAACTGCGTTAGAGTACATTTTACGATGGCAATACAGAATTGTGGGCAGCGCGCGGTCATTGCACTGTCCGCGAGTCACACGTCACTCTGACCGCGCGCTTTGAACGAGCATAATGCAAAGTTTGTTAGGATCACATCAGATCTTTACTCCCAATAAATCTGTTAATATTCCACCACCAAATTTGAGGCCCTAGCACAAACACGCAAAGTACCGTTTTCAATCGAATATACAGCTTATCCTTGGCAAGTACAATTAGCTCGCATTCACATGGACAGAGAGTTGATAATCGAACAGTGCACACTCTGTTCGCTTTTTTTGACGAGGCGAGATATATTCTGTTGGATTATAGTCAAATAACCACAATGAAGGATTTTTTTTTTGTGGGTGGGATTGATAGCCCACCCTCAAAAAGTCACATAACTTCTCCCGCTCTAGGGTGGAGCGGAAGGGCGTGTCAGTCTTTTACTGACTAAAATCCACCCATGTTCCTTCAGTTGCCCATATGCCAGCGCGGCGGTATCTCTTTCGAACAAATCTCGCGATCCTGGCAGGTCAATGAAGAAATCAGAAACTTTAATGAGAATCACAATCACTTGTCTTTTTTGTTTCGCTTGTATACACAGTTTCGCTTGTATACAGATGACTGTTTCGCATTCGTAACCGAACTTTTTTCACAGTCTAACAATCCGCTATTTATATGCCGAGCTTAATCGCCGATAATATTCGCGAACATTCGTGAGGCTCTGCTCCCTCACAATTAGCGATGACGTCCCTAGATAGTACCAGAACAGATAATTCCATTATTCGACAAAAGATGTCGGTGGCGTTCACAGATAATCCAGTTCGTGTAGTACTTGTTACTTGATAATAGATGGCAGCAGTGTGACGTTTCATGTCTTAAAGATCTACGTAACGTTACTTTGCGCGTCCGTGCTAGACCCCTTGTTAAGTACATATTACTGACTATTCAGACCTCATCGTCTCCACCTTCAGCGGCCTCGGCGACGGAGTCCTTGTCACCAGATCCCAATGTCTCGAAGAACTTCTCAAAATCGCTCTCCTTTGAATCGATATCTGTGCAACAATATTCACAAGTTAAATCAGCTATAAGTTGTGGCGTGACGTCATGTGAATGTATCACAAAGATGGCGACCGTTAGAATTTAGCAAAATGGCCGCTGACAGACGGTATACCCGCATTCCGCAAGTTTATCAATGCATCTACAACGTGTAATATAATTAACTCAATTAGACTTTCGGCGCAAAACCTCACAGACCCCAATTTGAGTTTTCAGTTAAAAGTATAATACAATGACCAAAACTTTCCTTTTTTACGCTTAATGTTATTATTAAGAAAAACGTGTTGACCCTAGCATTACTTTATTGCATTTACAATTGCGTTTTATCGTGTTGAAATAAGATAGAATTTTCTTTGGGTCAATCGGTGGTAAGTATGGCAAAATACATATTTTTAAATATCTGTGCTAAAAGTTACTATTTTGATAGAAGAGAGAAGAACAAACTCACCAATAATTTCAATACTGGCTCTTCCATTATGGTCCTGGTCCCTGATTTGGTTGGCTACCTGGATAGCCTTCAGCCTCTCCACACTCTTGGCATTCTCGCCGACGTACAGGTAGATCTCGTGGTCATAGTCCAGAACGAAGCAATCTCCTTTGTTCAAGGACTCAAAGCTGACGGCTACCTAGTGACAAAAAATGTAAAGATATACATTGTGAACGGATTTTGTGAACGTGAGAACGTTGTAGGCTTTGTAGACTGTAGAGTTGTTGACCATTTTCTATTTGAGTAAGTATCTGGTACTTGTTGACAGGCCTACACTGTCCACCCATACCTATTAACACTGTAAAAGCCAATTATTTTTAACACGCTTTTATTAGGTCGACCTGTATGTAACTAACTATGAAATGGAATCTAAGATAACTAATTTAACCATCTTCCAAGGATCGTAGCGTCATGAAAATTGGCAGCTGTATGTAGTTCTGATGACAATACAATAATATGGTACTGTCGAACTGATCTGATGATGAAGCCGGAAGATATGAACTGGAACTGCATGATGGAACATCGTATCATAGCTGTGTTTAGACTTGTTAGAAAAGCCTAGTAATGAACTTTGACCACGATTAGGTTTCAAGGTCTGATGATGAAGCCGGAAGATAGGCACTGGCATTCCATGATGGAATATCGTACCATAGCCGTGTTTGGACTTGATAGAAAAGTTTTGTAATGAACTTTGACCACGATTAGGTTTCAAGGTCTGATGATGAAGCCGGAAGATAGGCACTGGCATTCCATGATGGAATATCGTATCATAGCCGTGTTTGGACTTGTTAGAAAGGTCTTATAATGAACTTTGACCACGATTAGGTTTCAAGGTCTGATGATGAAGCCGGAAGATAGGCACTGGCATTCCATGATGGAATATCGTATCATAGCCGTGTTTGGACTTGTTAGAAAGGTCTTATAATGAACTTTGACCACGATTAGGTTTCAAGGTCTGATGATGAAGCCGGAAGATAGGCACTGGCATTCCATGATGGAATATCGTATCATAGCCGTGTTTGGACTTGTTAGAAAGGTCTTATAATGAACTTTGACCACGATTAAGTTTTTGGTTTTTACGTGAATTTATAAAAGCGTGGTTTTCTATTGTTTTTTAAACTATTAATTTATTTTTAAATTAGTAACCGTGGAGTTTCTCGCCGGCTCTTCTCCATAGGAATCAACGATTTGGAACCGCGCACCTAGCTTCTGACGTATCATAATTGCCCATATAGGTTTATTTGAAATAAAATATTTTGATTTTGAACGACTGTCTATTTGACCACCACAACACAGTTACGGGTTAATACAATACACTTTGGTAAGACTGGGTGTTGACTTTCGGGCTTCTGACGAGCGTTTTACTTTGTGTAGATCATTTCATGCTCTTAAATCGGTGAAGGAAACTCGTACATAGTGAGGAAACCGACATGTACTAGAACCAAAAATTCGAAGACATCTACCAACTGAGCCCGCGTGGTAGATTACGGCCTTTGACCGACCGACTACGACAGTGGCAACGTATACCATTTTCACTGCGGATTATGTTACGTCTGCGGCAGAAAAGTAAATTTTACGCTCATTGCAAGCGTTTTACGCGCGTGTGAGGTAACGCGCGAGAGCATCTGGACGGGATGTATGTAGCTCTAGTATCTCGAGAACGGGCGAGTGCCTACGCGCAAGTGGACACGCGCGTAAATCGCGCTTTCTGGACAGGCTCTTAGCCTTTGTTGTATGTTTTTTGACAAAACCGACCTCTCCCAATAAGATCAAAACCAAATTTTATCAAGGAATTTATTTTATTAAGTTTAATTTTTATCAATGTTTATAGCTCTGGGGTTTTTTTTTTATCTTTTCACACCCTAAAAATATTCAATCGTATTATACCAGCTTTAAAAATCAACATTCAATTTGATTTACACATGATTGATTGGAATAAATATCGCCCAATCCAACGTTGTTTTAAGAGTAGCAAGAATTTATTTGATCCAACTTGATGGCTGGATCGTTAAGCCAGTGTTTTGAAAACTGTTTGCGTCATGAAGACAGAAATAGTATAGACTTTGATGCTTGTTGATGAAGCATCGACGAGGTAAATATACTCGATTTCATAAAATTAAAATTTTCTTTTAGTTTTTTTAAATTTGCAGGTCACGGTCTTTGCACCAGCATATCCTTCGATCCCTGGTAGTGTCCAAGGGTCTCCTTAAAGAATATATAAGAGGTTTCTGCCACAGACTTGCCCTACACGAATTTTTCTAAACATAACTGGTCAACAGCGTTAAATAAGTAAGAGCTCATGCATATCCTTCGGTCCCTGGTAGTGTCCAAGGGTCTCCTTAAAGAATATATAAGAGGTTTCTGCCACAGACTTGCCCTACACGAATTTTTCTAAACATAACTGGTCAACAGCGTTAAATAAGTAAGAGCTCATGCATATCCTTCGATCCCTGGTAGTGTCCAAGGGTCTCCTTAAAGAATATATAAGAGGTTTCTGCCACAGACTTGCCCTACACGAATTTTTCTAAACATAACTGGTCAACAGCGTTAAATAAGTAAGAGCTCATGCATATCCTTCGGTCCCTGGTAGTGTTCAAGAGTCTATATAAAGAATATATAATAATTTTCTGCCACAGACTTGCCCTACACGGTTTATCCTTAACATAACTAGTCAACAGCGTTAAATAAGTAAGTGTTCATGCATATTCTTCGGTCCTTGGTAGTGTCCAAGGGTCTACTTAAAGTATATATAGAAGATTTCTACCACAGACCTGCCTCACACGAACATTCCTCTTGCCCTTGATCTGGAACAGGCGTTTTTCGGCTCCCGCGTTGATTGTGACGTGGTTGAAGCCTGAAGCGTGGCCTCCGTCCAAGTATCTGATGGCTAGAGAAAAGAGAAAAAGAATGTTGTATAATTGTTGTAAAGGTTCCATTTGAATTTTGATCTGAGGTTACAATTATGATTCGCCGAATTCTTATTTATTTAAATTATTATGGGTTTTTGTCTGTGTAATTTAAGGTGTACAGGTTGGCAGCAATATCGACGCGCAAACTGCAACCATAAATTCACCACAATATTCTAAACATCACAACGGATTTTTTTTAAATTAAAAAAAAAAAGAAATGTTTATGCTGAACATAGGCTTTCCCCAAACGGGGAGCCTTGCCATAATCGCCATGCTTGGCAGGCGGGCTAGCGATCGCAGCATGGTGGTAAAATGCATAGAGAACGCTGCTGCCCATTCTTTAGTAAGTCCATTAGTCTCTTACGACTCCCACGGGCAGAAATGGAGTGGTGCTATTCCTTACGTCCGACATCATACGGAACTAATTGCCTCGGTCACCCAGACCATAATAACGAATTGATTTACACCTTATTCATCGAAATTGGATGAGCATTGGCGCTACAGGGGATCACTATACAAAAATACACTGCTAAAAACATAACCCTTCTTTTGGCTTCGCCGTAGTCCAGTAAATAGGTATTAACATACCAGAAAACACGATGAGGTGTGCGATATTTTAAAGTCATCAGAGCGTTTAATGCTCCGCGAAAATACGGGAGCATAAACACGTCAAAAGAAAACATTTAAAAAAAGAAAAAGTGTCTTTGATCACCAGAACCAAACGGATTACACACATGAAAGAGTAACATCAAAAAATGTCGTTAAAAATAAATCAAAATAGCGCCTGCGGTAGCGCGCTATTAACTACAAACCTGTAGTGGTTCGAAATATAAATCGATAAAATTTGTTTTCGAAAATCGTAAAGCTTGATGATTCTGTTGTGCACCAACTTAATTGGGCTATTTTTATCTTTTAATTTCTAATGAAAAAAGAAAGAGACAGAAATACATTAAAAAGAGCTGTCAAAATTAGTTGAACTAACATTTTGCTCGACAAACTAAATTCATCATGCTTAAAATCACGCCAAATTGAGATATTATTTAGTTTGACAGTTCTAAAGCGTCACTTGTCCTATTCTTTCGAGGTATGTTAGAAAGAGAACGAGAGACGAGAGACGTTTCTGCAGTGGGATAATCATGGGGTGGTTATAGTAGCTGTCAGTTTTTTCCTTACTTTTAGAAGACGTGGATCATACAACCACATGATTCACGTCTTCGAATTTTTGTTATTAAAACATTCCGGTTTCCTGACATTGTTTTCCTTCACCGTTTTGAGAGCATTGGTGATGAAGTGGTAAAAATATGTACTTAAGGACAGCTTCACCACTTACCAGGTTGGAAATAATCCAAAAACTGCTTCGACTCGTAACCCTGAGCCTCTCGATGCTGGACAGCAGAACCATGGAACTGTTCGTCATCCATGTTGACTGTGAGGACTGCTGCGGAACCGGCTTCATCTTGGGACGTCTTGGAGCCGATCCAGAAGTGGATATCCCAGGAAAAGCGAGATTCATCGCCGGTGGTCTAGAGATAAGTATATAAAAAGGTGAGGTTGTGAAAGATAATTTGAATTTGCCGTGGTTCTATAAATATACACAGGGTCTAGTTAAATTAGTTAGCAATATCTTAATTAACATAAATTACGCGTCACGTTGTTTGTCCAGGATGGACTCCTAAACTACTTAACCGATTTTAATAAAATTTGCACACCGTGTGCAGTTTCATCCAACTTGAAAGATAGAATAGTTTTTATCTCAATTACTGATCTCAATATTTGCAAATTAAATGTGTTTTATAGGACAATGTGTGTGTTCATTGGTTAGTTCTATGAATTCCTAATAGATGGCGTGGGTTTCAATTTCTAAATAATCTTCTTTACATGCTTAGATCTTTTAAACAACGCAAAGGATTTAACACGTACATTATAGACTATTTTATGTGGTAGTTAATTTGGAATACAATTAATTTTCCTGACAGTTTAAATCCATTTAAATCCAGGGGGTTTAGATTGCTAGTATTTGTTTTTTTTTTTGTAATAAAAAGTTATATTCGTATTTCCTTTGCGATATTTCTACTTGATAATACAGTATTAGACTAAAACTTGTGCTGACAATTACCCTTTTTTCGTGGGGATTTCCTTAGAGATACCTTCCGTCTTGGAGAATGGAGAGTTAAGTCGGACTTCAACCGACAAAACTACACTGGTCCTTTTACTGCCGTGATTAGTCCAATAGTAGATACCTAGTACCAATTACCCCTAATAAACATATGAGACGTATTTTGTTTTGCCTGTGCTGTTCCCACAGTTGGGAAAGGTCTCCTCCAAGTACGTACAGGAACTCCTTTCCCCGCGCCACTTTCGCAGTACGCGGCCAGGCCATCTTGCCACCGCTTTCTTGTCCTTTTTCAGACACCCATTGTGTGAAGACTTTTCCCCAGCGTCTTCCTGCTGGGGCCGTCCATTAATCAAGTGATTTTTTTTTTGGCATTTTTTAACTCCCCCTCCCCCTTGGTGATACATGGTGAGATTTAAGACTACCCCCCACCCCCCCGCTATAACACGTGTATTTTTTTTTATCAAAGAATCTGACGCATTTGACAAAAAAATAAATACACCTAACGCCGCTTTTCGGTTCAGTATCGCGCGTTTGCCGAAAAGATAAATACACGTGATGTATTACTACACCCCCCTCCCCCTTGTGATATTTTGTGATTTTTTATGGACCCCTCCCCCCCCTTTCAAGCCTCAAGTGATTAATGGACAGCCCCAGCAGGAAGACGCTGGGGAAACCCATTTGAGCCTGGCAGCCCTCTTGGCTACGTCTACTATACCCGTTTTGGAACGCAGCGTGGTGTTCCGAATTTAGTAATCAAGATGACAAAAGGTTTATTACTTACGCTAAGAACGATGTAAGAGTCGCCAGAGTAGAAGTTGCCCTGATGAGAAGCAGGCACTGGCACGGGTTCAAAGTTCTACAACAATAGAAAAAATATATTAATACTAGCTTCTGCCCGCGATTTCGTCCGCGTCAAATATTTGCTCCCCTGACCCTTCCCGTCGCATCGCAGCCTGCCAGTTTACGTCCATTTTTTTGTTGCTGCTCTGCTCCTTTTGATCGTAGCGTGATGTTATATAGCCTTCTTCAATAAATCGGCTACCCGACTCAAAAATATTTTTTCAATACGAACCAGTAGTTCCTGAGATTAGCGCGTTCCACACCTCATTTTAGGGAAGTTGTTAGAAAGATACAAAAAGTAGCCTATGTCAAAAAATCACGTCAATTCGTCGCTCCGTTTTGCCATGAAAGACGGAAAACAGACATACACACTTTCCCATTTATAATATTATATAGTATGGATTTATCCTTAGAAAGCATGACAGAAAAGTATCTATGCTTATCTTAGACAGCGGCAGCGCTGTCATTTGTGAAAGAAAACATCGCGAAGAAACTAGCTATTGCGTTCTGAAAAGATTTCACTGTGTAAACTTAGGTATAATCAGTATTTCTATCTCACATAGCGACGCGGGCTTTACTTGTGGTAACGGTGTGACGGTTTTTATGTACGACTAGCTTTTGCCCGCGGCTTCGCCGGCGTAGATGTCGGAAATTAACGCAGATATTTATCTAAACTAAAAGGCTTTTTCTAAAATAAAAGTAGCCTAAGTTACTCCTTGTTTTTCAGCTATCTGCCAGTGCAAGTCCCGTCAAAATCGGTCCAGCCATTTCAGAGATTAGCCGGAACAAACAGACAGACCGACAGACAAAAATTGTAAAAAATGTTGTTTTGGTATATGTACCGTGTATACATCCATATATATACACTTAGTAAAAAGTGGTTATCTTAATATTACAAAGAGACACTCCAATTTTATTCATTTGTATAGATACGCGGGCGAAGCCGCTGGCAAAAGTTTGTAAATAATAAATAAATGTTTAAATTTTTCCCGTATGGCTGTTTTTCAAACAATTTTTCTAATTAGCAACGCTATCGCTTCATTATTTTAATAAAACAAAATATTAATTAAAATTAAATGTTTATTAATAGCATTGATACACAATCATGCAATCTGTAGGTACCTACTGGTAACCAAAATTGTTAAATAAGTTTACATGAATTTATGTAATTTTGTATTGTATTATTTCCATTTTTTTTTTCATGGTATGACGTCTCGCGCATTATATTTGTTTTCTTTAAAAACGGTACTGCTGAGCCTGAGGGCTTGGGTTCGATTCCTGCGGGTCGGAAAAACTCCTATCGGCTTTTCCATCTAAATTTTCTGAGTAGACCTTGGCGTCTGAATTAATATCTAACTAATGGCTTACGTGGAACTAAGAATATAACTGGCAAAATGTGGGTAGGAACTGTAAACAGTTCAGCCTAAACTGACAGCTGACCAAAACATCAGTCCTACAGTTATTTCACCCCTGACAGCTGCAAACCATCAACAACCCTAATGTACCGAGAATAAAGATCATTTAAAATAGTTATTACTACTTCGCAAAACAGTTGGATTGATGATTCTTTTCGAAATTCAAATTTGAAAATGTAGTCAACAACAAAGAATGTGTGGTCTTTTTTTTAGAGCTAGGAATAGACAACAAAAATATAGTGTTACTATAGTCTGTGCCAAGTAGCGATACATAAAATATTATTCTTTTTTTTTACAACCTATTTAGATTGAAGTCGATGATAAAAGAGGTCTTTCTATAGAACTTTAGTGCTAACATTATTTTCTTATCTGCCATTATTTTTGCTTTAAAAACGTAAGTACCTAGAATTCTAAAATTGAAAGACGTGTGAAGGCGTTTTGCGTAATGTCAATGTTTGTATTTGGAACTGACGCCATGTTGTGTTTCAGAACTTAATATAGACCCAATCATCATAAATCTCGGTTTGATCATTTCAAATCTGGATTTATATCGAGATAAATGGGACTTTATACAGTATTTTTTAACTCGTGCATAAAGTTTTAATAACATGATAAATATATAAACACGCTTTTATTATTGTATATTGTATGTGTTTTAATTATTTTATTTTTAATGACAATTTGGTAATTTAATTTTAATATTAATTGATAATTTTTGGGCTGTATTTTTTTTTATTTTTGACTGTTAATTTTTAATTGTTAATTCTGATTTTGATTTTAATTCTGAATTTTTGTGTGTATTGTTTTATAATTGTGTGCCTAATGAGTCCATTGTTACTTGATATGAATAAATAATAATAATAAATTATTAGCTTGGTATGTATCTTTGTAGCGGAATCTTTGAACGTGGTTTTAACCCCATTCAAAACGTTGGATTAATTTGAAACTTTGCTCACTTATTGACCGATGGCAATACAATAATTTGTGCCACTATCCTGTTCAGGATCACGAGGATAGCAAAAATAAAACGATAAAACGCAAACCGAACTAAAAAAAAAATCAACCCACACAACGCTTTTTTCCATTATTTTCTACTTTTTAGTTTGGTTTTCTATGAAAACGTGTTTTTTAGATTTTAAACTATTATTTATTTTCTACTTTTTAGGGTGTATTGAATTTTGTGACGTATGTCAGCGTAGTTTTCTAAAACATTTTTTTTTATTTGCTAACTATTATTTATTTAAAACACTGGAGAGAGTTGTGAAATTGAATGGGGAACAACAATAAAACAATAACACCACCAACGAACGCCATTCACCGTCATTTCACCGCCATCCGACGGTGTGTCCGTGTTTATCCGACGCCATTGTGGCAACTGTCAAAATGGCGGTATCGTAATTAGTTCCTATCGTAAGCTAATTATAGGTGCAAGGTGTGAGATAGTTTTAATTTAATTTAATGATAATAACGCGTTGTTCACCATCATTTGCCTACCATTTTCCCAACTATGTTCGGGTTGGCTTCCAGTCTAACCAGATCCAGCTGAGTACCAGTATTTTATTTAGAGCGACTACCTATCTGACCTCCACAACCCAGTTACTGGGTAATACGATACCCTTTGGTAAGACCGGTTGTCAGACTTTCTGGCTTCTGACGACCCGTAACGACTGTCTAAGATCTACGAAAGACAACCGAGACCAACGGCTTAGTGTGCTTTCCGAGGCACGGAAGGGTCTTAGTAAGTAAGGATGGTCACCCATCCACGGACCAACCGCGGCAAGCGTAGCTTAACCTGAGCGATCAACCCGTGCAGCTGTTATTACTTACACAAAACTGAACAACCCTAAAACTAGAATATCTAATAATAATTCATTAATGTCGTTTAGAGCTATTCGTAGAGATCTATCTGAATTAAAAAGAGTTCAAGGTCATGTTGGAAATATTTTGAAGAAAATGATTAAAAGAAAACGATCGAGTCAGAAATGAAGGGGACCGACCTAGCCCGAAGAATTGTCAAACTTAAGTGGCAGTGGGTAGGGTACATTGCTCGCAGAACAGATGGCCGATAGGGCCGGAAGGTTTTTGAGTGGTGACCGTATACTGGGAGACTTAGCGTTGGAAGGCCTCCCACAAGATGGACCGATGACCTGGTGAAAGCCGCAGGAATCTGTTGGAAGTGAGAGGCACAGAACCGGTTGAAGTAGCGGTGCTTGGGGGCGGCCTGTGTCCAGCAGTGGACGCCTTTTGGCTAAAATGATGATGATTAAGAAGAAATATTTAAGGTTTAAACTTCTTACACTTGCCATGTCATATACTTTGAACTAATTTCATCATTCTTGGATCATTGACAGTTGTTACGGGTTGTCGGAATCACGAAAGTTGTTGGACGCCAGGCCAGGCCCCGACTATAGGACTTTAATTATCATGTGAAAGCGTGATAATCGTGGGCCCTGGGTCAAGAGTGGCGAGCGAACTGTCCGCCGTGCGCGGAGCTGAACAATAATATATTCAAATACTCACCTCATGGTTGAGGAACACCTGCTCTGGAGCCTACCTGGATTTATGTATGTAAATCTAAACTAATATTATAAATGCAAAAGTAACTCTGTCTGTCTGTCTGTCTGTCTGTCTGTCTCGCTTTCCTGCTAAAACTACTGAACCGATTTAAATGAAATTTGGTACACAGATAGTTTAGAGCCTGAGAAAGGACATAGGCTACTTTTTATCCGGGTAGTATGTTCCCGCGGGATAATTTCCGACCTCCACGCGGGCGAAGCCGCTGGCAACAGCTAGTGAGTATATATTGTATTATGTAGTGACGTTGTAAGTGGTATCCAGGACACCAGGCTGCTGCACTAGGCCAGAGATTTACTCCAACATGCGGTTCAATCACTTAACCTCAAAGTTCTTCAATTTCAACAAACTAAACCCGTATTATTTCATCAAAGGGGTTGATTATTTACAAAACAACTGGGTCATGACTGATTGTCCACAAAAGCGACCGATTCTCAAGGATTAATTTACAAACGCGTCGCGGAAGCAAAATCTATCCGACGCTTTTCAAGACCCAACCAAAAAAAGGTGACGCGTTGTCAAAGTCACACTTGACAAGTGACAAATGTCACTCCGTTTCAGGTCATGACGCGTTCACAGAGTAACCAATTCGAACGGGACGGAACAAAAGTAAGACTTAGTTCACATTAGGTCGGCCCGACAGTTTTACCGTTTACCGGCTGTCGGGTGTTGCTGTTCACACTAGAAGCTGCCGATTCGACCTAATGTGAACACCACCGCCGACACCGTAGTTTAACCGCTGCCCGGCAGTTGAGCGCTGGCTTTTGTATACGATACGATGGACGACGACGAGAAGTTTTGATTGTGTGGTATTTCAATAGAAGGCTGAAGAAAAGAAAAAGGCAATATTGGGTGCATCCAATCATTGCTGAGCGAAATGAAGTTGGAATATTTCAAACTTTAATTAGCGTAGTATTAGTAATTAAGAAGTGATGACCTAAAAATGAAGTGGCGGGTGCCTCCGCCGCAACGCGCCGACATATGTGAACGGCGCTATACTTGCTAGTACGCCAATATTATGCCCGACCCGATAGAAATCGTGGTTGACGTCCGGTAAAAGTGTAGGCTCCGTTAGTTTTATCGGGTCGCCCTAATGTGAACAGCGCTATTGAAATACATAATTATGCCAATATGAATCCGACACGTTTACTGGCCCGATAAAACTGTCGGGCCGACCTAATGTGAACGAACTCTAACAGTTTTACCAAGGGGTATCGTTTTAAACAGTTATTAGGCTGTGGAGGTCAAGCAGTCGCTCCATGTATAAAATACTGATATTCAGCTGCATTCTATTAGACTGGAAGACGACCACAATATAGTTTGAAAAGGCGAGCCAGATTTATTTTTAAGTCTCATGTAATTCATAGATATTGGTGCCGATTCCCTTATTCACAAACTAAACTAAATTTAAGTTCAGTGCATCTTTTTCTTTCTATTTCATTAAGGAAAGGACAGAAGATAAATTTTAGTTTAGTCCTGTCAAATTAATCAGCGCTTGACGTAAATTGACGTAATTTTAGTAGGCAAGTTTTTAATCACGTCTAAACTTGTATGGAGTAGTGACAGGCGCTGATTAATTTGACAGGACTAAACTAAAATTTTTCTTTTGTCCTCTTCTTAATGAAATAGAAAGAAAAAGATGCACTGAACTTAAATTTAGTTTAGTTTGTGAACAAGGGAATCGGTACCATTAATCTATTATAATACTAGCTGACCGTACAGACGTTGTCCTGTTTCCTAGGACTCGATAGCAGCGCCACCTACCGGGCTAATAATGAATCTAAACCATCCAGGGTACTACCCAAACGCATACAAAAATATTCGTTCAAATCGGTCCAGCCTTTTAGGAGGAGTTCAGTGACATACACACGTACAGTCAGTTCCCTGCATTACCTGAGCCCTTTCCCTCATTTCTTCTGTGTAAGAGGGGTCAGGTAATGTAAGGCATTGACTGTACAGTAGAATTATATACAAGATTATTTTTAGTATATGCGAAACCTGAATATAGTTTGTTCAGAATCAGTAACTGAATCGATTCCAATAATTTTTACACCATGTTATATTTTGTACCAAAAATATTTAATTACGCTTCCAAGTCGCGGGCCTTAGTGTTTTGTTTCGATTTTAAAATTATCATGTCTTTCTCGTACTCAAACGTCCATTACACGGAGATGGTACGTACACTAGCTGTTTGTGGTGATCTGCATATGTTTTTGCGTGGACAACCAGGTAACTTATCAAGCTTATAACTTTGTGATTATTAATGATACAGTTTTGAAATTTTTTTCATAGATTCTTTACATAAAAATACTAGACCCGTGTTTCGGGTTTCGCATAAACAAAAATTAATGTTGTATATAAAGAAGAAGATATGGATATTTCCTCCAATTGGTTGGCTCATACTTATTTTGAGTGGCGCAATAGGATTACCCTCCGACAAAAATGACAAAATTTCATCCCCTATTTATTCCCCTTTTCTTTTCGTTATAAAAGAATCTCTTGTACTAACATGATTCTAGACCTAGCGGCTTACGATGTACCAGTAGTCGCGGAATTGTTCGAAAGAGTTACCGTGGCCCTGGCACAGGCAACTGAAGGAACACGGGTGGGCTTTACTCAGTAAAACTCTGACATGCCCTTCCGCTCCACCCAGAGAGGGAGACGCCATTTGAAGATTTCCCACCCACAAAAAAAAAAAATGTGAAATATGGGTTAACCCTTAGGAGGAAACAAGGCGTTATGTAATGTTTTTAACTATGAATTATGTCTAAAGTAATTGGCGTGAGCTTCGACCAATTTATTAATTGACTTCAAAAACGGAGGAGGTTATCAATTCGAATGTATTTTTTTTTTAATGTTTGTTACCTCATAACTTTTGACTGGGTGAACCGATTTTGATCATTCTTTTTTATTTGAAAGCTGGTGCTTTCCGAATGGTTCCATTTTAATTTGGTTCCATTCGGACAATGGGATCCATGTGAAAACCATATAAGTCTTAAATTTGCATTAAGTATTTACGCGACAAATGAACGAATAGATAACGCGATTAGATTAGTGCGGGATATCTACCATAACTAAAAAGCTAAAAATAAAAACTTTTTACAAAAAAATAACAACCGACTTCCTAAAAAAAAAAAACATTACAAAGTGAAAAATAACATTAATTTCGGAAGTCGGTAGCAAAAAACCTTAAATACAGATCCTAAGACCCCGACTTCCGAAATTAAAGTTATTTTTCACTTTGTAGTGTTTTTTTTATCTTTTAAAATGACAGAAATAAACAAAAAAAAAACTATCTTGTCACTGCCAGTAGCTTGCATCTCGCCGAATTTCATGTTATTTCTGACGTAAGACAAAAATAGTTGATTATAAACACATGGAGACCGCTAAAAATACATTTTTATTAATGTTTCGTCCCGCCCCGGTTCGTCCGGGACAAAAATATGTCTTGTTACCTATGGTTTTTAGTTACAGAGGCTGATGTGGGCTACGAAAACTGTTTTGGCTTCTGTTGCGCTGTGCTCAACAACATTCTCCGTCCCCAATCTTAATTTATTTGGGGTGGACGCAACAAATATTTGTCTTCCTTACATACATACGTACATAAACTCACGCCTTGTCCCATGAGGGTAGGCAGAAACTACAGAACGATCCTCACATGCTCCTTTGGCCTCGTTTATGTTCATACATCTGGTCATACACGCACGCCGGTTGCGAGTTCTACGCATCTGACCTTTCTGAAGAACATCACCAATAACGTCAAAGTTCCCTTCTGAACTCCACAAAGAGTTCATAAGGGAATAGTGGGGTATCGGCATCTCCCAGTCACTGGGTAATACCGATATCCCTTAGTAAGACTGGCTGTCGGACTATCGGGGTTCTGACTAACCGCAACGACTATCAAAGATATGAATAAAAAAAATCAAAATCAAAAGTCATTTATTCAAATGAGGATCAGCGCTTTTCGAACGTCATAATTACAAAAGACAGTCCCCCAAAACGCCCGCCCTTCACCACTTCCTAGTGCTTTAGCTGGGAAGAAGAAGTGACGCAACAAACTCCCCAGCAGCACAGCTGTCTGTCCAGTTAGAAGAACTTAGAATGTCTAGATAAATAGTGATTGTTTATTATTTTTATTTAATTTACCAATCATAACAACTAACACTAGATGTGAAAGTAGATATATTGTCTTGCAGTTATTTGTTTACAACGGTTGCCTAGCAACCAAGGAGGAGACGGGGTTTTTTTTTGTATGGGAAATCTTCAAATGACTTCTCCCGCTCTTCATGTCAGACTTTTATTGACTAAAACCCACCCGTGTTCCTTCAGTTGCCCATATGTCAGGGCCACGGTAACTCTTTCGAACGAATCTCGCGACCCTGGCAAATAGGGTTAGATATTTTATGTATTTTGAACGTAAAGTTAAACCATGGAGGAGATTGTAGCTAAGTCATACCAGCGCGCGGTTAGATCGATCAAGTTGACCATTTTTACATATCCCTCCGTGCCTCGGAAAGCACATTAAGCCGTTGCTCCTGGCTCTCAGTCGTCACGAGTTGTCAAAGCCCAAAAGTCTAACCAACAGTCTTATCAAGGGATAATGGTATTACCGAGTAGGTTGTCAGGTTGCAGAGGTCAGATCGGTTTAAAGACATTTATTTCTCAAAAAACAAGAACATGACAGTTCACTTAAAATATTGAGAAATGTAATTATAAAACTAAAAGTAAGTATGATTCTCTGTGCTCACAATAAGATAATTAGGCAACAAAGGTGACGGTTGATATTGTTGGTGTTGTTAAGGATAAACACTCAATCGTTTTAAAATCCTGTTATTCAGCTGTCAAATCAAATCAAAATATTTCAAAAGCTGAAAAGTTTGTTTGGTTGAACGCGGTAATCTTAGGAACTACTGGTTTGAATTGAAAATTCTTTTTGTGTAGGGTAAACACAAAAAGGCAATGTAACATCACGCTACGATCAAAAGAAGCGGAGCAGCAACGAAAATAAACGAAAACTGGCAGGCAATTCGGTGCGATGGGAGGAGTCAGGGAAACAAAAATTTGACGCGGACGAAGTCGCGGGCTAGGTGACGTCAGAAGCTAGCTGAACGGTTCCTATTGGTTAATTCCTATGGAGAAGAGTCGGCAAGAAACTCCACAGTTACCACCTGTATCCGGTAAGACAGGAAGCTGAACCTAAATAAATCATCATCATTTTGATAGCCGAAAGACGTCCACTGCTGGACAAAGGCCTCCCTCAAGCTCCGCCACTTCGACCGGTTTTGTGCTTCCCGCTTCCAACGGATTCGGCCTTCACAAGGTCTTAAAAAAGTTGCCTAGCAACAAAATAACTACGAACTTTCATTGTATTCCCCAAACTATAAATTCTAGACCATCTGTTGCAAAGATTTTACGATAGATAATAACTCTTGCGATATTTTCAAGAAGTAAATAACATAAAGAGTATAATAAAAACTATTTATGTGTCAAAAATAAAGCTGGGTCGACAGCTGAATATACTGCTTCATTGATTTATGATATTAAAAATAGTCTGAAACCATGATACAAGTTTCATTCGTTTGCTGACAGATGGTTCTGTCGATAAAATGTTTTGACATTTCAAAAATGTACAGACGCAAGCACAAAAAGCTACTACAATCTGTCAAATTTCTTAAATAGGTTTTCAACTTTATTGCTATAAGGTTCAAGTTTGATTGGGAAAATTTGACAGTTTCAGGTAGTTTGATGTGATAGCGTCTGTACTTCATCGATGAAATCTTTTGACTACCAACTTTTCATCGGGTAAACTTGTGTCGGTCGTAAAGAATAGCATCACCCGATTTCCTATGGGAAGAAATGAGATGATAATATTCTTTACGTGATGACACCACACGGATACCAAAGCTCCGATGAAAAGTTTGTGAGCGAAATATTTTGATTTTTGAAACAGTTCGGTGTCAAAACATTTTATCGACAAAACCATCTGTCAGAAACTTGTGTCAAGGTTTCAGACTATTTTTTAACCGACTTCAAAAAAAAGAGGAGGTTTCTCAATTCGACCGTATATTATATTTTTTTATGTGTGTTCGCGGATAACTTCGTCGTTTTTGAACCGATTTTCATGATTCTTTTTTTGTTAGAAAAGAGATATCCCAAGGGTAGTATCATGATAAGGCAACCAGGATCTGATGATGGCATCCCAGAGAAGTCGATGGGAGCCTTCGAAAATCGTAGTAGCGACTAGTGCGTTTATTTTATTTTTCATGAATGATCTTAGAACACTACTATTTAATGAAGATCTGAAGTTGCTCTGATGATGAAGCCGAAAGACAGTCGAGGGAACTCCTCAACGACTTACAGCAATGCCCCGGTGATTGGACTTAATTGATTTCTATTGATGAGAACTTTGCAACCATGTAATATGTAGTGCGGGGTAGATACAATAACTAAAAAGATAATGGCAAAAACAAACCTAAAATACAGATCCTAAGACACCGACTTCCGAAATTAAAGTTATTTTTCACTTTGTAGTGTTTTTTTTTAGGAAGTCGCTTGTTATTTTTTTGTAAAAAGTTTTTATTGATACAGTTCGGTGTCAAAACATTTTATCGACAAAACTATCTGTCAGAAACTTGTATCATTGTTTCAAACTATTTTTAATATCATCAATCAATGAAGCAGTATATTCAGCTGTCGACCCAGCTTTATTTTTGACACATAAATAGTTTTTATTATACTCTTTATGTTATTTTACTTCTTGAAAATATCGTACGAGTTTAGTTTCAATCGTAAAATGTTTGCAACAGATGGTCTAGAATTTATAGTTTGGGAAATACAATGAAAGTTTATAGTTATTTTGTTGCTAGGCAACTCTTTTTGGCTTACAGTCTTACCGGATACATCTACTAACCTTTTTTTTTTTGTATTAGTGGGATATCTTCCAATGACATCTCCCGCTCTGGGCGGAGCGGGAGGGCGTGCCAGACATTTACTAGCTAAAACCCACCCGTGTTCCTTCAGTTGCCTGTGCCAGGGCTACGGTAACTCTTTCGAACAAATCTCACGACCCTGGTAGAAGACTGCAATAGGCTGAGTTGATTGATTGAAGGCCGCTGTCAGGGTTAGAACCTGGGAAACTACAACTCGTAATTCGCAGCCGTTAGGTGCAACTCCACTGCTCTCATACCTCTCATTTACTGGACTGGCTTGTTAGTCTAGTTTGGTCTAGTGGTTAGTGACCCTGACTGCAAAGACCGAGGTTGTTGGTTTCGATTCCTACCCAGGACAAATCTTTGTGAGATGAGCACAATCATTTGTTTTGTGTCTGGGTGTAATTTATCTATCCCATCAAAAACATAAATGTGAAATGAGAGCCAAGTTCAATATATGCCTTGGTTGTTGACTTCAACGACAAAATAAGTGAGATCTAAATGGGTGCCAAGTGCAATGGTCAGTCCTGAAATTTATTTGTAACTACATAAAATATCATTTCTTCTTATAACTTAGGATAATATATTGTAGCCTAAGGTCTGACTTGGCTAGTTCTCATATACGAATTATTATGTTCAATGGCTAGTTTCTACCAGCAAGCCAAATTTTCGGAATAATAAAATAAGAACCGACAAGTAACAGGATTAAAACTTGCGAAGGCTATAATATAATTCGTATATGAAAACTAACCAATTCACAAACAAACACCCACTGGAAGAAATGGGATGGTGGTATTCTTTACGTCCGGCACCTATGTAGAGATAGTTTGATACTAATACATAAAATAAGCACAAGAGTACATACCTCTATTCTCCATACTTCTAAACCTGCCCTCTTTCCAGAGTTGGCAAACGCTGGGTGTACTTCAGGCATTATCTGTTGAATAAAGAAAATTTCATTTAAATTGGTGAACCAACGGAGTCGCGGAAAAACACATAAGGTGTAACAAAAGCGTCGGGAGTCGATAGCGGACTCCTGGCCACCGTAGGCGCGAGCTTGCGGGCGGCGAGCAATGGGTAGCTCGCCGCCCGGTAAGGACCAAGCTCGGGTCGACGGCGCGCAGTGTTCCACGCGCGCCTCAAAGAGATGTCAACAATACTGAAGGGGTCTGCTAGGACCGATGCCTGCCAGGGTCGCGAGATTGTTCGAAAGAGATATCGTGGCCCTGGCATATAGGCAACTGAAGGAACACGGGTGGGTTTTAGTCAGTAAAAGTCTGGCACGCCTTCCCGCTTTGTCCAGAGCGGGAAAAGTCATTTGATGATCACTACACCCACAAAAATATGTGTAATAGAATAAACGCAAGTTCTGAAAGAAGTTTGTTTATTATTGACTACTGAATCGATTTCAGTAACTTTTAATATGGGTATTTTTTTTAATAATGTCTTCTGCCTTATCTACCGCCGATCGCGCCAAAGGAAGTTCAATCTTATGTCAAGGCAGTAAAGCTCAATTTGAAATGCATAAATTATGCTAGATTCAACACGATTCTCTTAATCATTAACAGTTAGCCTAGTTAGTAATATGCCTATATTGTTCCCACTGCTGGGAAACAGGCCTCCTCTCGGTGAGAGGGAGCGGGCCATCCACCACGCGGGCCCAGTGCGGGTTGGTAGATGTCACATGTCTTCGAATTTTAGGTTCTACGACATGTCGGTTTCCTCACGATGTTTTCCTTCACCGTTTTGAGAGCAGTGCTGATGAAATAATTTACACAAAGTAAAGCGCCTGCTGGGTTCGAACTCACGACCTACTACTCGTAAGTCGGGGCTGATACCACTGGGCCACCACTGTTATCACCTTTAAAAAATAATAGTTTAAAAAAACTAAAAAACACGCTTCCATAGAAACGCTTCCAAAGAATTTCTATGGAAGCGTGTTTTTTAGTTTTTTTAACTATTATTTATTTTCTATTTTTTAGGGTGTTTCGAATTTTGAGACGTTGACATACGTCTCAAAATTCGAAACACCCAGCGAAATTTGTGACGTATGTCGGCGTAGTTTTCGAAGACAGTTTTTTTGCTGTCCTGGTAACCCTGGCAAGGATAATGGCACAAATTTATGATATTATTGCATTGTCATCGGTCTTTGACAGGTGTGCAAAGTTTAAATGAAATCTGGTCGTTTAAAGTGGGTCAAAATCGCGCGGAGTCGGTTACAAACAAACATACTAACATACAGACAAACAAACAAACATAATAACATACAAGTGAAGCTAATATAAAGCGTGTAAAAATAAGTTTTGGGTGTGCCCATATAATAGACTGCCCAGAGCTCTATGGCCTTTTCTGTCGGTTATTTGTGCCCGATAAATACATTGGACGCCGTCGGAGCCCGGCGGCGGCTCTGACGGCACAACCTTTTTGCGCAACTGCCAAGTAAGACTGTAGCCAGAGCCGAATCCCCAGCCTGTTGCACCTTGAAAATGCTAAATGCCCACCTGACTGCCAACCCTGAATGTGATGTGTTTGTTGATGAATGGAATAAAATGATGCGTGTATGTCTGGTGTTCTGTGAGACAAATTATGCAAGAGAGTCCACTGTTCCGTATTACTTGTTAATATAGGTAATTGTATAACTTTTTGTAATTATTGTCAACCTTTTATGTGTTTCTATGTTAATTAATTTAATTGGTGTTGTACCGTTTTAATTAACTATAAATAAATAAATAGAGGGCGAGCCTATTGCCATCAACCGGGCACAAATCAACTACGGGCTGTTACTGAGAAATTCCAGAGAAAACCCCAATAATACTTTGCCCGACCTGGGAATCGAACCCAGGAACTCGCTCAGCAGTAGCGCTTGCACTATAGACCAACGAAGCACTAAAATCTTATCTTCAAACAGATTAAAAATATATTTATATCTGCTACATATATACGAAACCTGATTCGTTCCATTAAAAAGAGACAAAAAACACCGAGTAAAAGAGACAGCGATACAATTCGCAAACGAGTGAGCGAGACAGAAACAGCAATTGTTAACTGGACGTCCTTGGGAGGCAGATGTATTTCGCGTTAGAGGAAAAAGGAAAAAAAACAAATTTAGTACCTACTGATTCCTATCGAGTTTTTAATGTTTGTGTTTGTCTGTGGACTTGACTTGCGCTTTCTAAGGTCTTTTTTATGGATGGGGGGTAATTATTACCCGACTTTGGCGAAGCAAAAAGGAAGGTTATGATTTAGACCGGTATGTATGTTCATCTCTCACATAACTTCTAAACTACTTATCTTTATTTGACAAATGAGGAATCTTCGTGTCTTGATCGACTGCTGAAAATGGGACCCTCTAGATGACATAAAGTAATTTAATAGTAAGCGAACCCCAAAATAATTTAAATAAAGCTAAGATCAAAGACGAAAACCTGACTACTAAAAAAATAACGCTCTAAAAAGCATGAAACAAAAAATATTGTGAATTTTGGAAGCCGACCCCAACATAGTAGATAAGCAAAATATTTTTAAAAACGTAGTGTTGAAAACGCCTAATGAAAGAGACATTTCAAAGAAAAAAATACCCATTTATTTTATTTTGTTATTGGCAAATAATCAAGTAGGCATTTTCCAACTACGTGTGAAAAAGATACAGACTCGATACAAAAAAAAAACAGACACGCTTCAACGATTGTGCACTAGCGTGTGACTCTGTGTCTAATTGAAAACAGAATCTGTATTGGAAAAAAAGACTCATATACGTGTGGGAAGATGTATCGATGCGTGTTCTATTTTCAAATATTGATAAAATAATGGCGCGAAATTGAATAAAGGTTTGGGCAAAACGCCTGCCTCATTAGATAGAGAAATGGGTTTTAAGTTAAAAAAAATATAATTACTACGATTTCAATGGTAATTTAAGTATTTTAATTACATGAGCCTATATATGCGGGTAACTAGGCATGATAATTGACGTTTTTTTAGGTAATTTAGTAAATTTCGTAGTAGTTAAAATAATCGTTATCTAATTTGACACAGCTCTTTGACACTGTCCTCAAAATTTATTTTTGGTAAATTAGGCATTATATTTAGGAAATGTTTGTCGAGTATACAAAATTACATTACGTAGTATACTTATTCTGTTCTCAAAAAGTATTTTTGGCGAAATAGACATTATATTTATAAAATGTTAATGTAGTAGGTATTCAAAATTACATTACGTAGAATACTTACTTAGGTACATTGTGAATATGATCTAAGAACTTTATTTCTCAAAGAGAATGCACGTAGGTATGTTCGTTTTTAATCCCAGAGAGTAAACTGACATTTCAAATCCTTGTGTTTGCTAACTTTTATGACGTTTGACACAAAAAATCTGTCAAATTTCTATGAGTTTGTATAAACAAGCTTCTGCCCGTGTTCAATTTCTTGCTACTCCGACCTACCCCGTCGCATCGAATCGCCAGCCCATGAGAGGTTTCGTATTCGTGACTCTTTTTCTTTTTGCTCGGCTCCTACTTAAGAGTCCTAGCGTGATATTATAGTATAGTCTTCCTCGATAAATTGGCAACCCAACACTAAAAGATTTTTTTTTAGTTCAACCAGCAGTTCCTGAGATTAGCGCGTTCAACCAAACAAACTCTTCAGCTTTATAATAATGTTTTGGAACGTGCAACAACCTTTAATTTCTGACTAACTTACTCCATGACAATTCAAAGTACTTACTTTTAATATTTTACAAGATTTTTAAAACGGCTAACAAAACTTGTGCTTATTCCGACACTAAAAAAGGCTGGCTCAAACGAGTCTCGATTACAGAATAAACTTTTTTATTATTTTTATCTTTGTTCATTATACCGTCAGTATCTGGTTCAGCGGCTTTCGATCTTTAAGGGTTGCCAGATTTATTTTCTTAACAAAAAAGTACTGTTATAAACTTGAATTACAAATCTATTTATGGAAAGTAAAAAAACACATCAGTAGGATTTTTTTTATAAAAAATATTTATTTAAAAGAAATAATCAGCGGGGGCAGGAAAAATAAATACGTAGATACTTAATCAACGTTTTCTGCTAAAATATCAATAAAATCGTTTAAAATCAAGGAACCAACCAAAGTTTACAGAGAGCCTGAGGCCATTCGTAGGGCAATAGCCATTTTTGTTTCCGTTACGGGCTTTATCTCGTATAAGAATTTTAAGTTGCAATATGCTGAGCAATCGCCATATTCTTTGTTTTGTCCATTGTTCTTTTAGTGTTTATGTTCTTTTCCTGCGTCATGTTTACCGCGAATAAACGTATTTTTTTTCTTTCTAAATTAATAAACAAGCACCAAAACACAAAATGGCCCATTTTCACATTAGCTACCTACATAAAGAGTTATTTATGAAAAAAAAAAAAAAAATATTCTGAGCGGATTTCTCCTAAATAAATCCTTGTCAGAACTGTATTGACACAGAAAATACTTACATAAAGTAATGGCAAAAAACATCTAACTGTAGCAAACACATCGACTTCCAAAAATTAAATTATTTCCCGATGTTTTTTATCTGTGCGGAAACAAATTAAGTCGTTATTTTCTAGATTCATTTAAAATATTTAGTAGTCACGGATAAATTAACTCTCAGTCTATCACAGACAAAAACTGAAACATCTAAGTAGGTACTATTTTGTTTTTGTGTGTGGGAAATCATCAAATGACGTCTCCCATTCTGGATGGAGCGGGACGGCGTGTCAGACTTTTACTGACTAAACCCCTCCCGTGTTCCTTCAGTTGCCTGTGCCAGGGCCACGGTAACTCTTTCGAACAAATCTCGCGACCCTGGCAGACAATGAATGATCTTAAGAATCTAAGTCGCATCAGCATTCTAAAGAAAATATTCAGAGCGAAACGTATGACGCAACGACGCCATGTTTGTTTGTCACGGTTGCTAAGCAACTAACACAATGAGTGACAAGAAAAGGTTTGTTTACACCAATCAGAATACAGGATGTATATTTCGTGATGAAAATTGATAGAATTTCAAACAAAACTCGATAAAGATGAACTAATAACACAGCCCAACGTAACTCTCGCACCTAGAATGAGAGTAGTCATTCCCCGTAGATTTTGGGTCACTGAATTCAAATTCGGCCTCAGAATTGCTCCATCACATCACATTTTTTAGATATCCTAACCTAAAAGTGTAAAAAACACGATCTTTATTCATCGTTAAGAAATTTGATTTTGAAAATTTTTATATACATGAATTGTTCGTTAGTTCAAAGCCGTTGAACGATTCATGTATATAAAAATTTTCAAAATCAAATGTCTCGATGGTGAAAACAGATATTTGCGCAAACTCAACGCCATTTGGAAGAGCAATGCTTAAACTTTAAAGCATTTTATGTATTTTTTTTTTGATAGCTAAATTTGCGCGATGCTGCATAACCGTGAAAACACGCTAAAATCGTGTTTTTTGCACTTTTAGGTTAGGATATCCAAAAAAATGTGATGTGATGGAGCAATTCCGAGGCCGAATTTGAATTCAGTGACCCAAAATCTACGGGGAATGACTACTCTCATTTAAGGTGCAAGAGTCACGTTGGGCTGTGTTGTGTAATGTATAATTGTAAACAAATCAAGAATTAATTTTAGAATTATTGATTTGACACATATATACTATGTTAGAGTCGGCTTCCAGTCTAACCAGATGGAGCTGAGTACCAGTATTTTACATGGAGTAACTGACTATCTGACATCCACAAACCAGTTAGTGCGCTGAAGATCCATTGCGCGTAGAAATACCGCCACGAGCCACGATATTTACGTCTGTGCAAATTTGATTAAGAATAAAATATATCACACTATGATTAAAAAAAAAGTGCTGTAATTTTTGACGCACTTTTATTAGAATAGTTTGTATGTATTTAACGGAATCTTTGAACATGATTTTCACCCCCTTTAAAACGTCGGATTAATTTGAGACTTTGCACACTTATCAAAGATCGATGACAATACAATAATTTTATAAAACTGAAACCATTATCCTGGCCAAGATCACCAGAAAGTGAAAAGAATAATCGAAAAACTCGCTTTTGTAGTTAGCCGAACTAAAAAATAGAAAATAAGTACATAAAATAACATGACGCCTTGTTTCCCCGAAGGGTTGGGCAGAGGTGTACCTATAGTACACCCAAATTTCGCCTGTTATGTTTAAGTCCCATGTGATAGGGGGCGAGCCTATTGCCATCAACCGGGCACAAATCAAGACTCCGGGCCGCTACTGAGAAATTCCAGATGAGAAACCCGATAACTCTTTGCCCGACCGGGAATCGAACCCAGGCCCTCAAGCTTAGCAGTAGCGCTTGCTACCACTAGACCAACGAGGCAGTTTAAAAAACACGCTTTCATAGAAAACCAAACTAAAAAGTAGAAAATAAATAACAGTTTTTTAACTATTATTTTGTTTTAATGACTGGCTGTCACCGTAGTCAGTGAGTCTGTAATTATTTCATTATTTTTTACAAACAATGACGAAGAAATTAAAAAAAAATATAGTTAGAAATACAACATGTATGTATACAGTGTGTCTAGTTTTTCCTATACTACACTATATCATACAGGGTGACCAGTTATTCCGGTACCAATCAGATATAATCTAAAGCCACAATTTTTTATGAAATCTAAACTATCAACTAATACTGGAAAAACTGCTCTGATTTCCACTTAGTTGCCGCTTATCCGTATTTTTTGTTGGTTTTTATGACTAGCCTTGTGGTTGGCATTATGAGTTGGTTATTTGAGAATAGCTTATCTTTTTGCCTAGCTTTTTCCCAGTTATGTTGAAGTCGATTTCTAGTCTCAATACTCAATGCTTTTATTGCATTCCACATGTGGCATTTTTTTCGCGTGGCGCCGGACATAAAGAATAGCACCATCTAGTGTTGCAAAGGACTCGAGTCTTCGAGTCTTAATTTTAGAGACTCGGCTCAATTATGCACGACTCAGTGTGCTCAAAAGGCTCGGAGACTAGAGTCAAGCCGAGCCCGAGTCATTCTAAAAAAGGACTCGAGTCTTAAAAAGGACTCGAGTCTTAAAATGAACTCGAGTCTTAAAGAAAAACTCGTAACATGAAGATGAGACTTGTAGTTCATCATTCGAAAAAACTCTAATAACTCGTCAGATTTTTTTATATTATAACCACTCATTTGAACTTATCACCTTCTATTCGAGTCTTTTCGAATGATGAGCTACAAGTCTCATCTTCATGTTCCGAGTTTTCTTTAAGACTCGAGTTCATTTTAGACTCGAGTCCTTTTAAGACTCGAGTCCTTTTAAGACTCGAGTCCTTTTTAAGACTCGAGTGCTTGACTGTAGACTTGGAGCCTTTCGAGCACTCTGAGTCTTGCATAATTGAGTCGAGTCTTAAAAATTACGACTCGAGGAGTCGAGTCCTTTGCAACACTAGCACCATCCCATTTATTTCCGTGCGTGTCGTAAGAGGCGACTAAAGGACTTACTAGAGAATGGGCAGCAGCGTTCTCTATGCACTTTGACCAACATACTGCGATCGCCAACCCGCCTCCCAAGCGAGGAGATTATGGCAAAACTCAACCCTAAAAATGAACCGGTCAAATTGGCGGTGCATTTGGGAGGCCTATGTCCAACAGTGGATGTCTTTCGGCTGAAATTATGGTGATGGTGATTCCACAGGTAGGTATTCTATAGTTACTGCCTATTTAAACTATATAGTTTTATGTAACATCTTGCATTTATGTGTATACTCATGTTTTAGCAAATTAAATATCTTTTGTCTTGTACAACCCAGTTACTATGTAACACTATAACCCCTTGGTTAGAATGGTTGTCAAACTTTCGGCTTCCAAATAAAGAAAAGAAAGAAAGAAAATAGATTTATTTAGCACAGTTTAAAAGGCACATATACAATAGGTATATAGCAGGAAACAGTAAAATAAATATACATTTAAAAGTGTAAGGTGTGAAGTTAGAGCTACCAGATACAATTGTCAAAACTCTACGAAGGACAGTCGGGACCAGAAATAAAATACGTTTATTTGCGTTAAACAAGACGCAAAGACAGACCAAACACAAAAAAGCTTGGGGATGCGTCACATTCACGGAAAACGGCTATTGCTCAACACAATGCTGGTTTTTGTTTTCAAATTTCACGGGAGCATAAACACGTCAAATCAAAAGATTAAAAAAAAGGAAAACTGTGTTTGATCACCAGAGCCGAATGGATTTCACATGAAAGAATAACATAAAAAATGTCGTTAAAAATAGATCAAAATGGCGCCTTCGGTTTGCATGAAATTAATTAACAAAACCTGTTTAAATTAGTCTTATATGGATCGTGAACAAATTGATTTGGGATATCGTGTAGGTATAGGCGAAAATATAGCTCAACCTGCTTAGCCTTTTTTCCAATCTTAGGACAACCAACACACCGTTATCTGATCCCAAACTAGGCAGAGCCTGTACTATGGTAACCAGACAACTGATAAATATACTTATATATTTCTAAATACATACGTATTATAGATAAATTACACCCAGACACAGAACAAATGACTGTTCTCATCACACAAAGATTTGTCTTGGGTAGGAATCGAACCCACGACCTCATAGCAGTCAGGGTCACTAACTACTAGACTAACAGGCCAGTCAGTCTATCTTCCAGATCTAACCTCTACGTCCCATTTACTGAGTAAATAGGTTCCCTCAGACAGGCATTTTTTTTTTTCAGGATCGTAAATCATCAAATGACTTCTCCCGCTCTGGGCGGAGCAGGAGGGCGTGTCAGACTTTTACTGACTAAAACCCACCCGTGTTCCATCAGTTGCCCATGTGCCAGGGTCACGGTATCTCTTTCGAACAATCACGCGACCCCGGCAGGCATCGGTCCTAGTAGACCCCTTCACTGCTGCTGACATCTCTTTGAGGCGCGCGTGGAACACTGCGCGCCGTCGACCCGAGCTTGGTCCTTAGCGGGCGGCGAGCTACCCATTGCTCGCCACCCGCAAGCTCGCGCCTACGGTGGCCGGGAGTCCGCTATCGACTCCCGACGCCCGTGGCGTCTCCTCCTGCGGCGGCTAGGGACGTGAGGGCGCAGTGACTGCCACTCCCTCACACGCCCCGCCTCCTCCTTCGCGAGCATTACTGCTTCGCAGAAGGAGGTGACGGCTTCCCATTCCCTCTCGCTCCGTACCATGGCTTAACGTGACGGCTTGACGTACTTTCCTAAGTACAAAAAGGTCTCCATAAGAAATGGATGGGGATGACCATCCGCAAACTTACCGTATCCACCATAGACGATCCGATCGACCCTTACGGCTTTTCAACCGACGAAAAAAACGGAGGAGGTTCTCAATTCGACGCGTATATTTTTTTTATGTATGACCACGCATAACTGTTTACATAGTGGTCCGATTGTGATAATTCTTCTTCTATTGGAAAGGGTAAACTCCCATTTTTTGTAAACAAAATCGAACCCTAAGCGTCGGAAAACAGGGGAAGATTCACTCACTGATTATAATGTATAACCACGCATAACTTTGTACAGAGGAGTTCAATTTTGATTAAAAAATAATTATTGGATAGGGTATACCTTACCAAGAATTATTAGTGCATTAAAGCCACGAAATATTATAAAATAAAAACTTTTTAACAAAAAATTTAACGGTTTAATTTTTTGTCGAAAAATTTTTATCATTAAGCCACAAACCGTTCTCGAATACGAGCATAGCCAATGCTGTTGCAAAATGCCAGCCAGCAGGGATGACAGAAGCCAGCGCCCTTATTGCGTAAACCACTATCAATTAGAATCTAAACAATTTTGCAGGGTGTTGCTGATCCATTGATTCATGTGTTAGAAAAACTATCTGCGTAACTATGTAAATAACTCAGTGAATGTCGTTCAATTATATTGTTGTTGGTAAAGTCGTTCTGAATGAAGTATACCTCGTTTTTCTGACCACTCTTTGTAAAGTAGATCATCATCATTATCATTTTTTTTTCTGCCGAATACGTCCACTGCTGGACATAGGGCGGTCTTCACCAGGTCATCGGTCCATCTTACGGGAGGCCTTCCAACGCTACATCTTCCAGTACGCGGTCGCCACTCCAGAACCTTCCAGTTCCATCGGCCATCTGTTCTGCGAGCAATGTGCCCTGTCCACTGCCACTTAAGTTTGGCAATTCTTCGGGCTATGTCGGTAACCTTGATTCTCCTACGGATCTCTTCATTTCTGATTCGATCTTGTAGGAAATCTCCAAGCAGAGCCCTCTCCATTGCGTTTAAGGTGACTTTCAGGCCTCCTTATGAGGCCCATTGTGTTTCAGAGTGTAACTATGACGCATATAATAGCTGTCCACTTATGTGTATAATTGTATGTAATGTCTTTATAATGAATCAGATAATGATAAGTGAATAATCATCAAGACAACTAAAATAGCATTGCCAAACATGGCGTTTTACATATTACTAGCTTCTGCCCGCGACTTCGTTCCCGTCAATTTTTTTTCTTTTCCGACCCATCCCGTCGCATCGAATCGCCTGCCCGTGCGAGGTCTTTATATTCGTGACTTTTTCTTTTTTGCTCGGCTCCTAAGAGTCCTAGCGTGCTGTTATATAGCTTATAGCCTTCCTCGATAAATAGGCTACCCAACACTAAAATAATTTTTCAATTCGAACCAGTAGTTCCTGAGATTATCGCATTCAACCAACTAAACAAACAAAGTCTTCAGCTTTATAATATTAGTATAGTTGTAGAGAGATTTATAAAAATATCGAACAAGTGTTGATTGGACTCGCGCCCTGAGCTCCGTCTCAAAGTAATGCAGGGAATATCCATACTATTCAAATAAGGGTAACTTTAATAAAATACGTACGTTCAATAACTTATGTAGCGTGATTGACTTCTAAAGATTTACACTTACATAGGTTTGAATTTCTTGCAAATGTTTTGTACATGTACCAAAAAAAAAAATTAAGTTTTTTTTTTCTTTGAATTTTATCCCGATAATGCACCGGGCATTATCGGGATAAAATTCGAGACAATTTTATGAAAAAATCATTCAATATGGGATAAACTGAACTTAGACGCTTGTATTGATGATTTTCATGACTATAATTCTGCAAATCCATTGTTATGGTTTACGGTTTGTTACGGTCATTAATTATACTTTACATACAACCAGACAATGACCTACAAAATGCAAAAGAGAAAAAAAAATTGATGTTCTTGAGCTGCCCCGGCTTTTCCCCCTTAAGTAATTATAAAAAAAAATATGACAGATGCCACACAGCCAAAACTGCTGTATCGAAGCCTAACATTTTCCACAAGAGACTTGAGGAAAATGCAACGAAAATGAGGAAAAAGGAAAAATTTATTTGAAATGCATTCCCAAAAGAAATAACCTACAGGAAAAAAGTTGGTAGTGTCTAAAAACGTCCATTACTATCTGCACCCGCGGTTTTACCCGCATAAGTGTCAATCGGGAGGTAATATCGGGATAAAAAATATCCGCTTTTTCCTAATTCAGGTTATGGTCTACCCATGTGCCAAATTTCATCGCAATCCGTTGAGCCGTTTTATCGTGAAAGCGGCACAAACAAACGAAAAAAACAACGTTTCTCTTTATTATAACTACTAGTGTTTGCCTATTGGTCGAAATTCGACCATTATTTATTTTAAATTGAATGTATTTCTAATGCATTATTATATGAAAATAATAGTTAAAAAAACTAAAAAAACACGCTTCCATAGAAAACTTTCTATGGAAGCTTGTTTTTTAGTTATTTTTTTGACTATTATTTATTTTCTATTTTTTAGGGTGTTTCGAATTTTGAGACGTATGTCAGCGTAGTTTGTGACGTATGTCAGCGTAGTTTGGAAGACAGTTTTTGCTGTCCTGGTAACCCTGGCAAGGATAATGGCACAAATTTATGAAATTATAGTATTATCATCAGCCTGCCTGTTGGTCTAGTGGTTAGTGACCCTGACTGCTATGCCGAAGGTCGTGGGTTCGATTCCCACCCAGGACAAATGTTTGTGTGATGAGCACGATCATTTGTTCTGTGTCTGGGTGTAATATATCTATAATATGTATGTATTTAGAAATATATAAGTATGTTTATCAGTTGTCTAGTACCCATAACACAAGCTCTGCTTAGCTTGGGACTAGATGGCGTTGTGTGATAGTTGTGGAATATTATTATTATTATTATTATTATCATCAGTCTTCGATAAGTCTACAGAGTTTGAATGAATTCGGTCGTTTAAAGTGGGTCAAAATCGCGCTATAAGGAGTCGGTTACAAACAAACATACAAACAAACATCCAAGTGAAGCATTAGCTTCACTTGGATGTTTGTTACACGCTTTAATATTAATAAAGCGTGTAAAATAGTCCGGAGTCTGGTTTGTGCCCGGTTGATGGCAATAGGCTCGCCCCCTATTACATGGGACTTAAACATAACAGGCGAAATGTGGGTGTACTGTAGTTATACCTCTGCCCAACCCTTTGGGGAACAAGGCGTAATGTTATTTTATATAAAAATATTAGCTTTCAGCACTTCTTCTCCGTATAAATTTTAACTGTGCCAAAATTTCATACTCCGTAGGAGTAATTTTACTTCCGCGTATTAATATGTAGATTAGTTAATAAGCGTGCAATTTTAAAATAGTAGAATAAACATAACTGCAATAAGGTAAATTATATCAGTTTTCTGTATTATTAGACATGTTATACGCACTGTTTGACGAGATTAATATTCCGACATTAAATTAAATTCACATTTTGTTCATTTTGCTGGCATTTTATCGATGAAAAACCACATTTTGTATGACAACATTTTTTTGTCTATTTTTAAGTATTGCATTGAATATTTTGGATTCTTTTTTGACATAAGTAACCAATCTTCTAAGTTGATTTTTTTTTGTATGTTAATAATTTTAATTAATATTTTGCATGCCTTAATAGGTAGGACATAATGAACTGCGCATTTCCTAAACATCTTCAAATGAATTTATATCTATGTTCAGCAACAAATGAATTGAATTGAATTTGTATTTTACTTCGAAACTGCAATCTGTACTTTATGACACGAAACACAAGTGCATGTGTGTCCTTATCTAAATAATTCCATATTTAAATACAAAAACAACTCTCAACGGACAACTGAGTAGAAATTGTTAAAAAAAAAATGACGCGCGGGAGAAAATTAATGCCTCCAAAACTTTCTTCACAAAACCGACACAGAAGTAACATTATAATATCAATATTATTAAAATAATAACACAAGAAAACCACCAATATTGAAACACATAACATTTCACTGTATAGACAATCATTTATATAAATAAAAAAAAAAACACTCACGATTTTTTATTCAGACAAACGTGTAGTCTCCTCGAAGTTAGAATTCGTACTGAATCACCGGTTCATTCGTTCAGTGAATCTAAAAAGACCGAATGACAGATGCTGTGGACTGTTTGCTGTAGATAAGAACGATGTGTGTGACAATTAGATTGAAGGTCGCTTTTAGTTTTGTTGCCGGTTGATTGAACTGTTTTGCTTTTACATAATAAGTAGTGAGACTGTTTTTATGTTTGTATGTTATTAGTAAGAATGATTCAATATGCTTGTCAGTCTATCGCGACAGTTTGGCGTGGAGCGTTGAATAAACACAATTATAATTTTACTTTTACTTCAAGGTTGGGAGCGTTAGCAAATTATTGGACAGCTCTGTGACAGTTACTGACCGCAACTAAGACAATTTTGCCATGGTTTATAGTGAATATTGTTTATTTATTTAACAGTTTATGTACACAATTGTATAAAAAAATATGAAGAAAGGGGCAGAAAAATACATAAAACAGTGATTCTTATTTGTAAAGAAATACAAAACAATAGAACAAAAATATAGAACAGGTAAGGTGCGTTGGGGTAATACCGGACGGATTTTGGGATAGTTGCAAGGATGTTACAAAAACTTTTTTTTTTCAGTTTTGGTATACACCACATTCTTGAGAAATGGTGGAAATTGATAATGATTAAACACAGTGTAATTAAAATATTAATTTATTTATAAAAACTCAATACTTTTTGTTTGGTAAGCCTGTAAAATCAAGACACAATTTTTGTGAGTATTATGACGATTTGGCCGTTAAGGGGTAAGTTCGGACAGCAATTTAATACTATTTCTATAGCTAGAAGTACTAGATGTTAGAAAAGAATATAACCTATTTTTTCTGTTCTTTAAAATGACATCAACAAAATCTACCTAATATTACAAACATGGATGTACCAAGTGATTACTTTTTTTTTGGTTTAAACTGTCCGATCTTACCCCACATACCAAATTTAGAAGATATTACGATTCCCAAAGTTTAGTTCTATCCACAAGCAGGCTACTAAATAAAATACGCATATGTTAAAGCGTCATATAAAACCGTAATACTGTATGGTTGATATAGAGATGAAGGGAAGAGGTAACAAGAATAAAAATTAAGCTTTTTTAGAAACCCGTTTTATTAGAATAAGATTTCAGATCCTCAAATAATGAATATATATATATATATATATATAAAGTACAGAAATCACAAACATGGAACGAAATAATTTATAATACTTAATATATATGAAATTAACATTCTTCAATTTAAAAGAAATGAATACAAACAATTATAGCAAATAATTGACCATTGCCATAGACATTTCAGTATTTTTAGGATAAAAATACTAATTAAACTGAAATTTCTATTACAAAGGTCTTTTTAAAGGTCTTCTTACACATTTTCACTATTAGAACATTTTACCATCTTAAAGAAAATCAAGATACTCATCTGACCACTTTCAAGTGTCGTAACACTGTTTTTAGATCTTTTACGTTTTTCCATCGCTGTCTTTGTAGCTGTCTTTTGGCCAAATTTATTATCCAATCTATGTAATTCGCTTTTCTTCCTGTGTTTATCATACTTATCCAGTTTCAATTCTTTTTTTGTCAGTTCTAGTTCTTTTCCTACTCCTTTGCCTTTTTTAATTACGTCACTGCTGTTCTTGTTAGTCAAAATCGATTCATTCGTTACCGCTTCTGTTCTTAAATTTTTGTTTTGATTTCCAGATGGTCCTGGTATAGGATCAAATGCATAATTTTTAGGTTGAAGTACTATTTTTTGTTTCCGTTTTATTGTTTTCTGTATTTCTTTTTCGCTTATTAATTCTATCGCTTGCTGATTTTCTAGAAAATATAAAAACCCGCAGTCCTAGAAAGCAAAGGGAAACTTAAGGACACATGTGTGGTTTTGTTACTAAAAATATGACATGCTCCACCCTAGAGCGGGAGAAGTCATTGGATGATTTCCCACCTCAAAACAAAAGATGCAAAACAGTTACAGTTGCGTAAGTTTGTATAAGTAGATTAATATCTCTTACATAAGCCCCAGATTGTGAACGATTACGAACACAATTAAGTATTTAAAATTAAAATCATGTGTAATAAAAGTTTGACAACCACTACCAATTTCGAAATGGGCTAGCACCGGATATTTTTGTCCGATCTTCACTCGAGATGGATAACACCGGATATCAGCCTACAGAGATAGTAGACATTTATGGATACGTTTTATGGAGTTATCTCTGCTTAAAACTTAGTATTTATGCAAAATAATACCAAATTAAGCTATACTTTTGCTAAAATATGCAAATACAAATGAAGGTGAAAGACCGGATCGACAAATAATTTATGAATTTTACCTTTTTTCTTTAACGGCGCGTAAAACACGTCCGAGTTGCCGGAGGGCGTTTTTCAAAAAAGATGTACATTTGCTAATTTGAGGTGTCCCTATACTTTAGCTATTTTTTATAATTTTTTTATGCACTGCACTGAAATAAACTGCATATTTATTAAATAGTATCATATTTAAGTTTTAAAATGGACTATAATATGCAACCCAAATATCAGGGATTTTAAAATATCATAAAACTAACAACAAAAAAAGTGTAAAATATTCATGTCCCACATGTATGTTTCGAACTTTCAAGTCTCAGGTAAGAATATACAAATTAAATGGCGTCACTGTTTTAGGGTCTATATACGTAACTTGAACTCATAAATACAATTTAGAGCCCTTTATTTCGAATATGGGCTTAAAATAGCTCATAATACAATTTTATTGTTGTCCCAAGAATATGACAGAACCGGAATTCCGGCAATAGTCACGGTAATTTTTTCATACTCCCCCCTAATATTACCCTTAAAGATGGTTGTTTTTCATTTCTGGTAACATTTATCTTGTCTGTAGTATAACCGTCATTTTGATGCAAACATCAGTGTCAACAAAATCTGTGACGAAAGTGGGCGCGTTACGGTGGTGCTGAATTGGAGTTCCAGATAGTAACAGGATTTTATGAGGTATGTAGCAGTTTATCAAGTTATTTGCCGTAACACAATTACATTTTAGTTTATAAATTTTTGTAAAACAACCCGAAAATAGTTATAAAATGGACACAACAGGTTGTATGATTTTTTAAAGTTTTGTTGTTATGAATTCGTCACATCCGGTTCGTAATGTATTGTATAACCGGAATCATTTTGTGACGAACTGGAACTATTAGGCTGGGGATACACTTGGATGAATGGTATTAAAATAAATAATCCTTCTAACATTATAAATATGAAATCTGAATCTTATAATAATATACTTAACTGAATTATTTTCTTTTCATCAATTTAATTTTGATTGGTTAGTCGTGAGAGCAATTGTTAATTGGAATGGATATAAGTAATATTTAAAAATAAGTAAAAAAATGTAAAAGTTGTGTTCAAAATATGTAACTCTGTACCTCAAGATAAAGTTAAAACTGGTTTTGGTAATAACCTGTTTTTACTTTATATTATTTTAAATAAAACTATTAAAATTAAAATGTTCAACCAAATATTACTGTGTAAACTTTGCTTATTTTTTTCCTTTTAGTCACTTAGAATTCCAGATAGTCACTGTCCCATATTTTTACCGAGACAAAAATGAATCCTACTTAAGAAGTAATTAGTTATTTGATAATATTTAAGTAATTGTAGTTAACCCTGAGTTTGCTTTTTAAATTATTTGTAATCTCATTCAATTTCATTTTAGGTAAATGGTAGAAATGTAATGTTTTAGTGGTCAAAAGTTCCAACTGTGACGATCTCGAAAGAAAAATGATTGCTAAGCGATGATTATAGTGATTTATTTATGTTAAGATATTTTTATTTAAAGTTATGAAGGTAATTTAATACATAATAAAAACAAATTGACAGAACAACTCATATTTTTCATTTTATTTACATTTTTCCTTTGTGACGAACCGGAGTACGTTCTTGTGAACTCTTCCATAAAAATTAAGATTATCGAGTTGTTTTTCATAATACTAATGTATTTTTTATTTTTAACTTATTTATGAATATATTTTATCAAATGAGATAAAAATTAACTGTAAAACTTCTAAAACACAAAAACCTGTTCCGGTTCGTCACGTGTACATCTGTTTTGAAAAACGCCCCGGAACGACTGGTGGCTACTGCGGGGCGGGGCGGGACATATTGACGTGCCACGCACTGTGGCTAGCATTAAAAAATATAGCCAAATAAGCGGGATATTTGATTTCTACGTTCTTACCCCAGCTTCGATCTTACCCCAACGCACCTTACAGCATACTTGCATGTACTATGCTCATTTCTGTTCTGTACTCTGATTGTAGTAATTTTATTTTTATTTTTCTATTACTCGAGTAAATGCAGGACATGTTTTCCACATTCTGGACAAACTGTGGGCCCAAGTAGCACAAACTGGTAGTCTGAGACAGTGAGGTGGAGTCACGGCAGACTACGTAGGAGATGGCGGGACGAGCTGGATAGATTCCGTCAAAACTGGAAGGAGTCCTTTGCCCAGGAGGCTAGTAAAGAAAAAAATACTCGAGTAAACTTAAATTTTTCTATACATGTACTTCTGTTTTTTCGTCTAATAGAAACACTTCTGTGTTGTTCTTCTTTTTTGTAAATATTATTAACTTTGCCTACAAGATACGTACCCACTCAACCAAGTCCATTGTCCACAGCATTCACAGCGTTCAAGGTCGTGCGTTTGATTTCCTGCTAAGATAAAAACTATGTTTTGCAGTAAAGAGCACAATGCTGTACGTTAAAAGTACAAACCAATTTTGCTTTGACTTTAATATTAAACTAGCATTTCGTCCCAGTGAAATTTTGGCCCCTAACCTGCCACGTTGGATCCCCATTCGCTCGCCATTGCCAGCGCCATTACTTCGTTTTCAGTTGGTGTTCTATACGATTTCTTCTTTTGATAGGAATAGGGGGCAAATAAAATTCGGGCGAACGGTGGTATACCGTATAAGAGTGCTACTATTAAGAAAAAATAATCATCCCATGGAATAACTTTCGACCTAAAAGCGGGCGAAGCTACTGACAAAACCTACAGTCTTCGATAAATACTAAAACATATGAACATTGTTTTTACTTTATCCTACGTTCTATCTTTTTTATGCTACATACTGAGTTCTGGCTATCAGCAACCCGCACTAATCTGCGTTTCCGTTGAGGATATAACCAGTTTATCAACAAAACGACTGGCTAAGTATATTTAATATTGTTGCCATAGCAACCGAGAGTGAAAATAAGCACACAATTTCAATTTTGTACATACTATTCTTTTGTTTTTCCTTGTGTCGTAGTAACCATTTAAAGTTCGTGACAAGCGCTTAACTTTGTGTGATTTTTTTCACCACCACTGCTCTCAAAACGGTGAAGGAAAACATCGTGAGGAAACCGACATGTTTTTATTTCCTGGGTTGGAAATCATTGAATTACGCAATGGGCGGAACGGGAGGGCGTGTCAGGCTTTTACTGACTAAAACCCACCCGTGTTCCTTCAGTTGCTTGTGCCAGGGTCACGGTAACTATTTCGAACAAGTCTCGCGACCCTGGCAGGACTACTAGGGCCTCAGTTCAGAAAATAACCGGTCAAGGGCGAGTCGGACTCGCGCACGAAGGGTTCCGTACCATTATCGGCAAAAAAAATCACGTTTGCTGTATGGGAGAGAGCTAGAGAAATATCAAGCGGGTGAAGGAATTTCAAAAAACCCTTTCTCAGTGGATACCTACTCTTCACAAAGAATACACCCTCTAAAGTTCATATCTCTATGACCAGCGGTTTAGGCTGTGCGTTGATATATCAGTCAGTCAGTCAGGATTTTGAATTTTATATAATAAATAGCTTCTGCCCACGACTTCATCCGCGTCAAATTTTTGCTCCCCTAACCCTTCCCGTCACATTTAATTGTCTGCCAGTTTTCGTCCATTTTTCGTTGCTGCTCCGCTCCATTTGAGCGTAGCGTGATGTTATATAACCTATTGCCTTTCTCAAGAAATAGGCTACCCAGCACAAAAAGAATTTTTCAATTCGGACCTATAGTTTCTGAGATTACCGCGTTCAACCAAACAAATAAATTCTTCAGCTTTATATATTAGTATAGATTGTGTTATTGAAATAATAATAGACCTTCCATTCTTCAAGAGCACATGCGTAAACTTCTTGAATTACTTTTAAGTACCTGAGATAACAAACTGATAACTGATAAGGTTGTCGCTGAAAACCAGCGCTGGGGATCTGACTCGCATAGAGTCGCAGTATTATGCTGAGCGATGGCCGTTGTGCGTGGATGTGACGCATATTTTCCCCAGCTTTTTTTATATTTTTGTTGTGTTCAATTATTATTCTTTTGCGTCATATTTTCCGCAAATAAACGTATTTTCTTTCTTTCTTTCTATAAGGGGTTAATGGCAGTAAAAATCGCCGGACGAGTCGTAGCATCAGTTTAAAAAAAAAAACTTAATTATAGATCCTAAGACACCGACTTCCGAAATTAAAGTTATTTTTTCACTTTGTAGTAATTTTTTAAGGAAGTCGGTTGTTTTTTTTATTTTTTAAGTTTTTTAGCGTTGTCTTTCATTTGCCTAACCTTTCTCAAGTATTTTGGAGTCGCTTCCAGACTAACGGAAGGCAGTTGAATATCATTATTTTTCGTGGAGCGACTGCCAATCTGTTCTCCGCAACCCAGTTACTGGGTACGAATGATACCCTTTGATAAGACTGGTTGTCAGACTTACAGGCTTCTGATGACCCATAACGACTGTCTAAGATCTACGAAAGACAGCCGGGACCAACGGCTTAACGAGCTTTCCGAGGCACAATAGTAGATTGTATCATAAGGGAGCAAAATAATATTTTTACGGCGAGGGCGCTTTTTTGAATCCAGAGCGAAGTGAGGGATTCTAGAGTAGAATCCCGAGCGTAGCGAGGGATTCTTTAGTAGAATCCTGAACGTAGCGAGGGATTCAAAGTACGTCGCCCGAGCCAAAAATATATTTTGCCCCCGAGTGATACACTCTACTTTTCATCACCCACTATGAGAAAATAAAAGGCGCCTCATATTTTATTGTAATATTAATATTTAATGAAACAGAGTAACAACTAAATTGAAATTAAGTAGTATCTAATAATACAACAACTAAAAACTTATATTTACATTTGAGACATTTTCACAATTTTGAAAATTAATTGTTACAGTTTTATTAGGAATAGAGATTGTTGTAGATTTAATTTTATTCTGCGTGTTTGAAATAATGTCAGAATCTGGCTCATTTTGAGGAAAATGTGACGGTGAATCTCTTTGTTTGGATGTAGATGGGCGCGGCGACAGTGGCATGGATGGATTAACTGAAGGTTGCAATTTAATGTTTTCCACGATGCGTTCACATGTTTTCGCCTTGTTCTCAATGGAATCTTCTATATATCCCTCTGCTACAGCACTCGACTTCCATCCTCCATGTCGCTTGAGAACAGTTAAGTCCGCTCCAGAATCTGCCAACAGGGTAGCAGAAGTGCGACGAAAACAATGTCCTGTATATAGCTTGATATCTGGTAACTTCAAATAAGTAGCGATTTCTTGTGGCATGTAAGAAATTTTATTTTTTCCCATAACTTGTTTGAAGCACTTGCCATTTTGATAACGGATGAAAAACCGATTGGTCTTTATATCAGCAGGACGCAGGTCCAGGTATTTCTGTACAATAGTTTTGTATTCTCCTCGGATTACGAAGGATCGGTCAGTTTTTGTTTTTGTGTCTGTCAGCTTTACTAACAGTAAATTATCCGAGTGATTTTCGACATCATCAACAGTTATTTTTAAAAGTTCATTGCCACGACAAGCTCCATGTACTCCGAAAATTAAAGCCACCTGTAACAAAACCGAATGTGAATAAGACAAGTACCTATCTATCGAAGTACAGGTTACAATAAAATGCGCATTTTAAAACACTGGTTATACTTTACTAATCCACCATATATACATACATAGTTACTTACTTTTACGGCAAGAAAGATGTTGTCGGGTGCCTCATTAAGGAAAGTCTCCACGTTTTTGACTGAGAACACTTTGGATTTTTTAGGTTTAAATCCATCAGACATCCTCTTCAGATACGCTATTAATTTCGAATATGTGTCCAGTTTTACGTCGTTATTAGAACTGACTGTTGATTTTAGCATTGAGTAGGTACTCCAAAGTGTGGAAGGTTGTTTAGTTTTGGCTAAGTACTGGAAGTAGGCCAAAAACACAGATTCTGAAAAATTCTTGGCGCCTCTTGAATTTCTCCATTCAATAAAATTACCATAAGCTTTCATATATTTCTCCTGGGATTTTGCAGGTAGTAGATTATCCATCACATTTCTTGCGTCAGTTCTAATACTATCAGGAGTTAATTCTATACTTTCACTGTCACTTGAAGAACTCATTTTTCAAAACAAAATCATGAATTTCTATCAATCCGATCCGTGAAAATTGACGAAAACGCGGGCTATAGTTCGCGCGTTTTTAATTTTATTTCTTTTTTTTTGTATTCAGCCGGCGCGCGGCGCTACTATGGGCCGTCGCACCAGCCAGTCTTTATTCAAACAATATTTGCGTTCGATTTCTTGGGCGCTGAACACAAGATGTTCCAAATTCAAAAAGTGCGCGGCAAAGATAATTGCGGCGCACTTATAAAGAGGATTAAAAACTCATTACTGCCCGCTAAAAGTTTCTTATAGAAAACACCACCTTTGGGTGCACTTAAAGGCGAACCAAGTCGTCTTTTTCGAATAGATGGGATGAAAAAGGGATTTTACACGCTTTATATTAGCTTCACTTGTATGTTTGTTTGTAAACGACTCTTTATAGCGCAATTTTGACCCACTTTAAACGACCAAACTTCATTCAAACTTTGCACACCTGTCAAAGACCGATGACAATGCAATAATTTCATAAATTTGTGCCATTATCCTTGCCAGGGTTACCAGGACAGCAAAACACTGTCTTCAAAACTACGCTGACATACGTCACAAACAACGCTGACATAAGTCTCAAAATTCGAAACACCTTAAAAAAATAGAAAATAAATAATAGTTTAAAAAAATTAAAAAACACGCTTCCATAGAAAACCAAACTTTCTACTTTTTAGTTTGGTTTTCTATGGAAGCGTGTTTTTTTTTAGTTTTTTAAACTATTATTTTTATATCTAAAGATGCCCAGACATAACCAATCGTGGCAAGCGTAACTATACAACTCGTTAAAACAGATCCAACGACGCGTCCGACGGTTTTTACTTAGCCAGAAACCCCTTATCAGTTATCAGTTTGTAATCTCAGGTACTTAAAGTAATTCAAGAAGTTTACACATGTGCTCTCGAAGAATGGAAGGTCTATTATTATCTCAATAACACAATCTATACTAATAAATAAAGCTGAAGAATTTATTTGTTTGGTTGAACGCGGTAATCTCAGGAACTATAGGTCCGAAGTGAAAAATTATTTTTGTGTTGGGTAGCCTATTTATTGAGTACTAGCTTCTGCCCGCGACTTTGTCTGCATTAAACTTGTTCCCCCGACCCTTCCCGTCGCGTCTAATCGCCTACCCGTGGGATTTTCCCCGTTTTTGCAACATTTTTCATTACTGCTCCGCTCCTCTTAGTTTTAGCGTGATGTTATATAGCCTATAGCCTTTCTCGATAAATAGGCTACCCAATACAAAAAGAATTTTTCAATTCTAACCAGAAGTTTCTGAGATATAGTTTTCACATGGATCCCATTGTCAGAATGGAACCAAAATTAAAATGGGACCACACGGAAAGCACTAGTTTTTAAATAAAAGAATCAGCAAAATCGGTTCACCCAGTCAAAAGTTCTGAGGTAACAAACATATTTTTTTTTAATACAGTCGAATTGAGAACCTCCTCCTTTTTTGAAGTCGGTTAAAAATTCAAATTATTGAAGCTTTCTAAAAACCTACCAAAACAAAGTTTTTATTTTATGGGACCACTTCGCCTGAAGGGGTCCGCTAGGGCCGATGCCTGCCAGGGTCGCGTATTTGTTCGAAAGAGATACCGTGACCCTGGCACAGGCAACTAAAGGAACACGGGTGGGTTTTAGTCAGTAAAAGTCTGACACGCCCTCTCGCTCCACCAAGAGCGGGAAGTCTTTTGATGATTTCCCATCCAGAAAAAAAAGGGAGCCACTTCACTATTTTCCCCTGTCAGACGAAAAAAGTAACACGTAAGTTGGCCTTAAAATCACCAAGAAATTGGTGTAACGTCAAATACGTAACTTCCTCCATTTTGGAGGTAACTTAAAAAGGCTAGGCAAATGATAGTGCACTTTATGGAACTTATTTATCTATGATTTCTTTTTCCGGTTACGCTAAATGGTTTGTTGACAATCTGATAAACATAATTCTATTGTCTATTGTCAATGTGTCAAGCATATGGTAGTGTGGCCTGTTTCAAAAGTGTCGGATGAAAATGTAAACAAATGATTCTGAATAATATAATATCTTAGGACAACCAACACACCGTTATCTGATCCCAAACTAGGCAGAGCCTGCTGTACTATGGCAACCAGACAACTGATAAATATACTTATATATTTCTAAATTCATACATATTATGGACTAGCTTTTGCCCGCGGCTTCGCCTGCGTGGATGTCGGAAATTAACGCAGGTATTTTTCTAAAATAAAAGATTTTTTCTAAAATAAAAACCGCCTAGCCTAAGTTACTCCTTATTACATCAGCTACCTGCCAATGAAAGTCCCGTCAAAATCGGTCCAGCCATTTCAGAGATTAGCCGGAATAAACAGACAGACAGAAAAAGTTAAAAAAATGATTTTTTTGTGTAAGTGCCGTATTTACTTTCATATGCACTTAGTGAAAAGCTGTTAATTTGAAATTACAAACAGACACTTCAGTTTTATTTATTTGTATAGATAAATTACACCCAGACACAGAACAAATGACTGTGCTCATCACACAAAGATTTGTCCTGGGTGGGAATCGAACCCACAACCTCAGTCTTAGCAGTCAAGGTCATTAACCACTAGACTAACAGGTCCGTCTTGAATAGGTACCTGTGGATGACTGTCGAGACATAAAAATGGGGTTTGTAATTTTCATGTTGTCATTAAGCTATCATTATTATGTTTTTGATATTTCCCATTTGACAGTTAAGATTCATTTTATAACCTCAATTTTCGTGTCGTGCCGGATTTAAAGAACACCACCACCTCATTTCTTCCTGTGGGTGCCGTAAAAGGCGACTAAGGGACTTACTAGAGAATGGGCAGCAGCGTTCTCTATGCATTTTATCACCATACTGCGATCGCCAACCCACCTGCCAAGCGTGGCAATCATGGGAAAGCCGCCAAAATGGGGGAGGCCTATGTCCAGCAGTGGACTTCTTACAGTTGAAATGATGATGATGACGTATTTGAAAAGGATTTGTTTATACTTTCGTCGGATACTTTTGGAATTAACTTTAATACATACCTCTATTACTATATCATACCTTTAGGATTATTAAGATCTGCGATAATGCATCCTTGCTTAACATAGCGAGACGAATAGATGTTTTTAACCGACTTCAAAAAAAGGAGGAGGTTATCAATTCCACTGTATTTTTTTTATGTTTGTTACCTCATAACTTTTCACTGGGTGAACCGATTTTGATGATTCTTTTTTAATTTGAAAGTAGTTGCTTTGATTTTAATTTGGTTCCATTCGGACAATGGGATCCATGTGAAAACCATATAAGTCTTAAATTTGCATTAAGTATTTGCGCGACAAATGAACGAATAACGCGATTAGATTAGTGCGGGTTATCTACCATAACTAAAAAGTTAAAAATATTTTTTTCTTACAAAAAAATAACAACCGTCTTCCTAAAAAAAAACACTAAGAAGGGAAAAATAACTTTAATTTCGGAAGTCGGTGTCATAGGATCTCGAAAAATAACTTTAATTTCGGAAGTCGGTGTCTTAGGATCTGTATTTAAGGTTCAACCCGACCAACCCGTGTTATTACTTAGCCACAGGCCAAAGTATTGCCAGCTAATTTAAATTGAACCTGTATAGTCCGTTCACAGCTTGATGTCGTCGGCTGTTGTCGGATGGACTGTGTGAATTATGATATGGATAGAAAGGGACTGACTACTGAGATGACGACTAATAGAGAAGTGTGGCAGAAAAAGACATGTTGCGCCGACCACAGATATATTGTGATGAGGGCAGGAAAATAATGTTGGTGTTTTGTCTTTCTTTATGTCATCTATACATACAAATAAATAAAATTGGAGTGTCTGTTTGTAATATTAAGATAACCACTTTTTACTAAGTGTATATGGATGTATACACGGTACATACACGAAAACAATATTTTTTACAATTTTTGTCTGTCTGTCTGTCTGTTTGTTCCAGCTAATCTCTTGTTAGACATTGTTATTGTTTTTTTTAATTATGATAAGCAGTACTCTAAATATTATTTATTGTTATAATCACGTATTTGCAGTTTTAATATTTTATTTCTCAAAATTGTAACCATGTACCCAAGTAAATTAATATTAAATAATAGTTGTTAAACTGACTTATGCTGGTTGGCGCCAACTAGCTGTCAAACTGTCGGCAACGTGGATAACCTCACTTGGGAACATGGCAGTGGAGTTTAAATATTCGTAGAGTATAGACGTACCTACTTGGTGTTTTAGAAATAGTGTTGTAAAAGTGTACTATTTTTATTAAACGAATATAACCTATACAGACTTGGCTTTATTTGCAACATGGTGGTTTACACTCTGAAATGGCTGGGCTGATTTTGACGGGACTTTCACTGGCAGATAGCTGATGTAACAGAGAGTAACTTAGGCTACTTTTATTTGAGAAAAAAATCTTTTATTTTAGAAAAATACCTGCGTTAATTTCCGTCATAGCCTAAGCTAGTCTAAGCGAATAAATATTATAAGGAAGAGAGATTTCATATTTTGTATGTGTGTTTGTAATGGATAAACTGAAAACAACTGAACCGATATTTATTTATTTATTTCTCCTATAAAAAAAGCTACATTATCACCAAGTAACATAGGTTATATTTTATCCCAACAAATGCACAGTTCTTGTGAGTCACGCAGACGAAGTGGCGGGCAGAAGCTAGTCTTCTATACTATATATAATATTATAAAGCTGAAGAGTTTGTTTGTTTGTTTGTTTGTTTGATTGAACGCGCTAATCTCAGGAACTACTGGTCCGAATTGAAAAATTCTTTTTGTGTTGGGTAGCCTATTTATCGAGGGAGGCTATAGGCTATATAACATCACGCTACAACTAAGAGGAGTGGAGCAGTAATGAAAAATGTTGCAAAAACGGGGAAAATTTATTCCTTTTGAGAGTTTAATTCCGTTGCGTGTGCTGCGTAAACGGTTAAAGTAACGCAAAAATCATGTAAGACGGAATTGTTCCTTTTAAAAAGTTCTAAAAAAAAGTCCGCGAGAGCATATGTCTATATTTTAAGGTTGACTCACTATAACTCAAAAGGAGCGAGCAGCAACAAAAAATGCAAATCGATGCGACGGGAAGGGTCAAGGAGCAAAAATTTGACGCGGACGAAGTCGCGGGCAGAAGCTAGTGTGAAATAAAGGTAAGTAATTCCTTTCTATTTTTTGGCTTCATCTAATCGCCTTTGCACCTGTAATTGCTTAGCCAACCTGATATTTTTCTCACAATATTTCTCTTCACCATAAGTCAGCAATGTCCTGAATTTTCTAGAATCTAAACGAAAACGGAAATGGGAATAGTGGATGATAACTTGCTTTTAAAGGTTCCGTACCCAAAGGGTAAAACGGGACTATTACTTAGACTCCGCTGTCCGTCCGTCCGTCTGTCACCAGAATATATGTCATGAACCGTGATAGTTAGAGAGTTGAAATTTTCACAGATGATGTATTTTTGTTGCCGCTATAACAACACAACTAAAAATAGAACACAATAAATATTTAAGGGGGCTCCATTTTTGCTCGATATTGATATCGGCAACAGGTAGACGTTTGAAATATTCACGGAATATTTATTTATATATTCAGTTTAAATATGAATAATTAAATTTAAAAAAAAACAAATTTTTAATGGGGCTCCCATACAACAAACGTAAAATTACGTTTGTTGTATGGGAGCCCGGATTTGCTCGTTTTTGCTTGATATTGATAACGGCAACAGAGACACGCTTGAAAGATTCATAGAATATTTAGTTATAATTCACTATAAAAATAAATAGTTAAATTAAAATAAAACAAATATTTAAGGGGGCTTCCATACAACAAACGTGATTTTTTTTTGCCGATAATGGTACGGAACCCTTCGTGCGCGAGTCCGACTCGCACTTGATCGGTTTTTTATCTGTTTTTATAAGTCACTTATCTATAATAAATATTTACATACATATGTTAGATTTTTTTGGTATTAAATATAATCTGTGAGTCAATTTCCTGTCCTTAGACTTGTCATTGATAGTAGCCATTGATACATATGATAATATTCATTCATTCACTCACTCATTCATTCATAACATGTCAAAGTCAAAGTATTTAATTCTAACTAGCTTTTGCCAGCGGCTTCGCTCGCGTATTATACATAATATCTGGATGACCGAGCTTTGCTCGGTATTTTTTGGTAAATTGTGTTTAAAATAATAAGTTTATGTTCAAGTTGATTATCGATAAAGTTGGTAATTTAAAACACGAATAAAACGACATTTTATAAAAATGAATCTTAGCTAGATCGATTTATCGTCTCCGAGACCCCTTGTATACTAAATTTCATGAAAATCGTTGGAGCCGTTTCCGAGATTCAGATTATATATATATAAATACAAGAATTGCTCGTTTAAAGATATAAGATAAACCTTCCTCTCGAATCACTGCGTCTATCTAGGCGACATATGGCGAATAATTCAATGTATGTTTTGTTTTCATAATATTAATTACTTACAGATTATTGTATAGAATCAAGTTCTTCTAATTTAACAGACAGCTGTGCTGCAGGACAGTTTGTTGTGCCACTTCTTCTTCGCAGCTAAAGTACTAGGAAGTAGTAAAGGGTGGGCGTTTTTGGAGACTGTCTTATGTAACTTTGACGTTCAAAAAGTGCTAACTCTCAGCCTAGTTTGAATAAATGACTTTTGATTTGATTTGATTGATGAAAACCACATAATGCTGCGATACTATGCGAGACCGAGTCCCAGCGCTGATGTTTGGCGCTGACGTGATGAATTCGACCGGTGCAGCTAACATTGACTAAAGTAAAAATACCAATACCTATATCTAAACTAGCTTTTTCCCGCGACGAGTTTTCGTCCGCGTGGAGTTCGGTAATATCGTAGCGTATCGTAGCGTAGGCGAGCGCTAAAAAGGAAGTAGAATTGCACGGAGCAAGTCGCGGCCAAAAGCTATTATTGTCACCGCTTTTCCACCTTTTAGGGGTTGAATTCTGAAAGAGCCTGAAACACTTATTTACTCATTTATTTATAGGAGTACCCCTGTGAAGTTTTGAATAAAATAGATTAACTAATCTTGTTTCCCCATACAAACTTTCAAGCCCTTTTTCACCCCCTTAGGGGTTGAATTTTCAAAAACTCTAGGACACGTAATTATTTATTTCTAAGCATAAACCTAAAAACAAAGTTTCAGGTTTCTAGCTCTAAAAATGACGGACGTCCATACAAAATTTTAACCCCTTTTTCACCCCCTTAGGGGGCAAATTTTCAAAAATCCTTTCTTAGCGGTAGCCTACGTCATTGCAACTATCTGTATGCCAAGTTTTCAGCGAAATCCGTTCAGTAGTTTCGGCTTTGCGTTGATAGATGAGTCAGTCAGGTTTGCCTTTTATATATTAGGTCTTTACCTATGAAATTGGCGTTCTGCAGTACTGGCCATTTCAAATTAAAATAATTTTTGTTTGTCTAAGAATTCTAATTTCAAATTAATTTTATTTTAAAAACATGGAATTCTTTTTCCATCCTGGTTCAGCACCTAAGCAATGCCCTAAACGAAAACTTACCCCTAGAAAAGTGATGGTCACTGTTTGATGGTCTAGCGCCGGTGTGATTCATCACAGCTTCTTACCAAACGGGGTGAGCATTACTGCAGATGTGTACTGTGAAGAACTGAACTCAATGATGGAGAAGCTGGCACATCTCCAACCAGCATTGGTCAATCGCTCGTCTCCGCTGCTCCTGCACGACAACGCGCGACCTCATACTGCACAGCAGACGGTCTCCAAGTTGCAAGAACTGGGGTTGGAAGCTCTCCGTCATCCGCCCTACTCACCAGACCTTGTGCCTACAGACTACTACTTTTTCCAGAATTTGGATAACTTCTTGGCGGGAAAAAAATTCAATACCCGAGAGGCAGAGAAAATGCCTTTGAAGAATTTGTTGTCTCCCGTCCAGCTGATTTTTTTAAGAAGGGCATCAATAAACTGCCACTGCGTTGGCAAAGATGCATTGATTGCATGGGTGATTATTTCGATTAATACAAATAAAAAATACATGAAAAAAATTCGTTTAATTTTTTTCATATAAAACGGCATTTTCATAGGTAAGACCTATTATTTAGATGTAATATTTAAAACTGGCAACATTCCAGCTAGGCTTGCTGGGGTTGGTAATGGATGGGTGACCATCTTTACATACCGTAATTCCTCCGTGCCTCGGATAGCACATTCAACCGGGCGGTCTCGACTTTATTTCGTAAATCTTAGACAGTCGTTACGGGTCGTCAGAAGGCCGAAAGTCTGACAACCAGTCTTACCAAGGGGTATCGTATTATCCAGTAACTGGGTTGTGCAGATCAGACAAGCCATCGCTCGCTCTAAAATATTCGTATCCAGCTGCATATTGTTGGACCATTGTAGTTGGGCGGCGCCCGCGCCAGCCGGGAATCGTGGATGGCGCACGATCCCCTATGATCCCTGGTCCAAGTGCGGGAAGGAAAGAGTTTCCAGAATTAGTTTTCTTAAAAAAAAATTGATGAAAACCGCATGAAAATCTGTTACGTAATTTTTATTTTCTCATTCATTTCAATAACGGTTTGGCTGACCTGATATCGAACACATTTCTCTTTTTTTAACACGCTGTTTTATTAGCTTCAAACGTATGTTACAAGTATTTATCGGAAAATTTGAACATGATTTTTACCCCTTTCAAAATGTCGGGTTAACTCGAAATTTAGCATACTTATCAAGAACCGATGACAATACCATAATTTTATAAATCTGTGCCATTATCCTTGCCGGGGCTACCAGGATAGCAAAAACGGTCTTCGAAAACTACGCTGACATACGTCGCAAACTACGCTGACATACGTCTCCAAATTCGAAACAACCCAAAAATAAATAATAGTTTTAAAAACTATAAAACACGCTTCCATAGAAAACCTAACTAAAAAGTAGAAAATAATGGAAAATAGCGGGTGCATTTGAGGTATTTTTTTACTTGAAATTATATCAAGCATCCCACGCTTTTTTCTACTATTATTTATTTTGTTTGTGGCGTGGGAAATCATCAAATGACGTCTCCCGCTCTGGGTGGAGCAGAAGGGCGTGTCCGACTTTTACCGACTAAAACCCACCCGTGTGCCTTCAGTTGCCTATATGCCAGAGCCATGGATTCATCCCCTATGTTGGGGTTAGTTTCTAGTATAACCGGATGTAGCTAACTACCAGTACCAGCCGGGTCCATCGTCCTGTACCAGGCACGATGGTGTCTTGTATCACTAAGCCAATGAGGTTTAAGAATAGTTTTATGAATCGGTTGTCATGGTATAATCACGTGATACGAAGGAATGAGGTAAATGTCGTGAGGAAAGTATTGAGTATGAACGTCGATGGCTTTAAGAGTAGAGGGAGACCAAAGAAACGATGGATGGACTGTGTGAATTATGATAAGGGGGTGACTACTGAGATGACGACTAATAGAGAAGTGTGGAAGAAAGAGACATGTTGCGTCGACCCCAAATAAATTGGTATAAGGGCATCAGAATGTTGAGTGAATAATTTAACTCGTTAAACTAATAAAAGACGATAGTAATGACGCTAGTTAGTACTGAGAACTAAACGATATCATTTGCCAACAAACCTGACACTATGTCTGGTCACTGCGCTGACTCAGGGTATTTATATTTCTATATATCTACGTCATGTTCTAAAGAAAATGAGTCTGAACTCACGTGTTCCGGCTGGGGCAGCCAGAACACGTGACGTAAATAAATTCTAAGGATTTACTCCCGAGTTTTCTTAGAACATCATTATCTGCTTAAGTTTTTCCCCACTATTTATGTTGAGGGCGGCTTCTAGTTTAACCGTATTTAGCTGAACGGCTATTTACGTGTGCTTCATAGATTTGTCGAAATAAAATAGTGCATTATTTGTAAGATTAGATGTGAAAACAATTGAATTCTAGCTGTCAAATTAGTTTCCAAGATTCAATTTTAGAATATTACTTACTGTGATTTTTTATTTTCTCGTCCATAAGTGTTTCGAATGTAGTTTTAAATAATGTCATGTTGAAAATTCGTTCTAGAATAGAATTGACATTTATTTTGTAAATATAGATAAAATATAATAAGTTTTATGAATTGTGATAGGTATTTTAAAGTTCGGCCGTAACTTGTACCGTGTGGTGCCAGAGGTAAAGAATAGCACCATCCTATTTCTTCCCGTGGGTGTCGTACAAGGCGACTAAGGGATTTACTAGGGAATGGGCAGCAGCGATCTCTATTCATTTTACCAAAATATTGCGATCACTAACCCGCCCGCCAATCGATTATGGCAACGAACCCCCAAATTGGGGAAACCCTATGTCCAGCAATGGACGTCTTTCGTCTGAAATGATAAATATGAAGGTTTGTGAAGGTATTGTCATTGTTACTGAAAATAGTTTTACGGTCGTAATCACGGTATTGAGGCGTCATTACCGGTATTCAAAAGGCTCTTCCAGACATTGCCCTGCATTGTTAGACTCACATAAAATTCTAATCTATTACATAATAATCTATACATCTATACAAATAAATAAAATTGAAGTGTCTGTTTTTAATATTAAAATAACCGCTTTTTACTATGTTTATATGGATGTATACACGGTACATATACCAAAACAATATTTTTTAGAATTTTTGTCTGTCTGTCTGTCGGTCTGTCGGTCTGTTTGTTCCGGGTAATCTCTGAAATGGCTGGACCGATTTTGACGGGACTTTTATTGGCAGGTAGCTGATGTAATAAGGAGTAACTTAGGCTACTTTTATTTTAGAAAAAATCTTTTATTTTAGAAAAATACCTGCGTTAATTTCTGACATTCACGCGGGCGAAGCCGCGGGCAAAAGCTAGTAATGTTATAAAGCTGAAGAGTTTGTTTGTTTGAACGCAGTAATCTTAGGAATTACTGGTCCGAATTGAAAAATTATTTTTGCGTTGGTTAGCCTATTTATTGAGGAAGGCTATAGGCTATATAACATCACGCTACAACTAAGAGGAGCGGGGCAGTAATGAAAAATGTTGCAAAAAAGGGAAAATCGTACGGGTAGGCGATTCGACGCGACGGGAAGGGTCGGGGGAATAAGAAATTTAACGCGGATGAAGTCGCGGGCAGAAGCTAGTAATATAACATTCGGACTTTAAAAGAGACTATGACCTCTGAGTTTGTAACGACGTTTCTTCTCAGGGAACAGTCAGCTAGTAAATGCCGGCGCCAACTAGTTTTAAAAACATTGACCAGAAAATGTTGACGTGTAAAACTGTCAAAGATCTACTAAAAGAAATAAAAATTTCATTTAACGCGGATGAAGAAAAAAAAACCGGCCAAGTGCGAGTCGAACTCGCGCACCGAGGGTTCCGTACAAACCTGTAGGTATTCTCGGTTTAAAAATATTTTTTTTTTTAATTTTTATATTTTAGTTGATTGAATGTAAGGTAAATTGCGGTTTACGATTTATGACGTTTTAAAAAAAAACTACTCACTCGATCTCGTTCAAACCAATTTTCTGTGGTAGTTTACATGGATTAATGTACATCATATATTTTTTTTAGTTTTATCATTCTCTTATTTTAGAAGTGACGGGGGGGGGGGGGGACACATTTTACCACTTTGGAAGTGTCTCTCGCGCAAACTATTCAGTTTAGAAAAAAATGATATTAGAAACCTCATTACCATTTTTGAAGACCTATTCATAGATACCCCACACGTATGGGTTTGATGAAAAAAAAAACATTTTTGAGTTTCAGTTCTATGTATGGGGAACCCCAAAATTTATTGTTTTTTTTCTACTTTAGTGTGAAAATCTTAATGCGGTTCACAGAATACATCTACTTACCAAGTTTCAACAGCATAGCTCTTATAGTTTCGGAATAAAATGGCTGTGACATACGGACGGACGGACAGACAGACAGACAGACAGATAGACAGACATGACGAATCTATAAGGGTTCCGTTTTTTGCCATTTGGCAACGGAACCCTAAAAAGTACATGGTATAAAAATAAAGTACGATTTATTTTTCTTTTTTATTATATTTCAAAACATACCTATTTTTTATTGCTTTTTGCTTTTTGCAGTTTGCATCAAATAAATTTCAAGTTGCAAAAGTATTTACGACTAATCTTTTAAAAATCCTTAAGAAATCAAATCTTGCAAAATAAAGTATTTTCGTGTACTTTATTTTTCTCATAAAGTATAGAGTACCTACATTTATGTGAAATAATGTACAGACGCCAACACATCAAGCTACTACAATCTGTCAGATTTCTTTGATAGATTTTCGACTTTATTTCGAACGCATTAGGTTCAAGGTTCATTGGGAAAAATTGACAGTTTCGGGTAGCTTGACCTGGTGGCGTCTGTACAATACTTTATTATAAAGTACGGGTGGCAACCCTAATTACCGTTCCGATTCTCGTGGATATAATGGTTTGACAGAATCTAGTGATGAACGGGGATACCTCCTGCCGTACAGCCAGCGAGCAAAGGCCCTTATAACACATTTGGCCTGTTAGTCTAGTGGTTAGTGACCCTGACTGCTAAGACTGAGGTCGTGGGTTCGATTCCCACCCAGGACAAATCTTTGTGTGATGAGCACAATCATTTGTTCCGTGTCTGGGTGTAATTTATCTATAATATGTATGTATTTAGAAATATATAAGTATGTTTATCAGTTGTCTGGTTGCCATAGTACAGTCTCTGCCTATTTGGGATCAGACAACGTTGTGTTGGTTGTCCTAAAATATAACAAGATCAAAACATGTCATGACACGAAAAATTCGATGAAACAAAACACGTCTGCGGTATAGCACCACACGCACCGCAACGAAACGGCCGGTCTATTCTGTACTGCCAGGGTCGCGAGATTTGTTCGAAAGAGATACCGTGGCCCTGGTATATGGGCACCTGAAGGAACACGGGTGGGTTTTAGTCAGTCTGACACGCCCTTCCGCTCCACCCAGAGCGAGAGACGTCATTTGATACATACCCACAAAAAAAAGGGCCAAATCTGTAAAATCTCACCATGATAACTTAGGTGAAGTGAACTGTCATTCTACCAGCCAATGTCGTCATCATCTGCACAGCCGTCTCCCAAATATGTTGAGGTCAGCTTGCAGTCTAACCGGATACAGCTGAGTACCAGTATTTAACATGAATCGACTGCCTATCTGACCACAGCTCAGTTGCTGGGTAATACGATACCCATTGGTAAGACTGGTTGTCAGACTTCCGCGCTTCTGACGACCCGTAACGACCGTCTAAGATCTACGAAAGACAGCCGGGACCAACGGCTTAACGTGCTTTCCGAGGCACGGAAGGGTCTTGGTATATAAAAAACATTTAAAAAAAAAAAAACTACAACCGACTTCCTTAAAAACACTCTTTAATTTCGGAAGTCGGTGGCAAAAAAACATTAAATACAGATCCTAAGCCACTGACTTCCGAAATTAAAGTAATTTTCACTTTAAATTTTTGGTTATGGTAGATACCCCGCACTAATCTAATCGCCTTATTCTTTCATATGTTGCGTAAACACTTAATGCAAATTTAAGACATATGGTTTTCACATGGATCCCATTGTCCGAATGGAACCAAATTAAAATGGGACCACACGGGAAGCACCAACTTTCAAACAAAAAAGAATCATCAAAATCTGTTCACCCAGTCAAAAGTAATGAGCTAACAAACATAAAATCAAAATCAAAGTATTCATTAAATTCAAACTAGGCTGAGAGTCAGCACTTTTTGAACGACAAAGTTACAAAAGACAGTCCCCCCAAAACGCCCGCCCTTCGACACTTCCTAGTGCTTTAGCTGGGAAGAAGAAGTGGCGGAACAAACTCCCCAGCAGCACAGCTGTCTGTTAAGTTAGAAGAACTTGATTCTATACAATATTGTGTAAGTAATTCATATTATAAAACAAAACATACATTATTCACCGTATGTCAGCTAGCACACGCCAATATATACCACTAACAAAAAATTAAGTTTAATTTTTTTTTTTTATTAATTAATTAATTACAAAAAAAAAATACAGACGAATTGATAACCTCCTCCTTTTTTTGAAGTCGGTAAAAAATTGTCACCCACTCACTAACCAACTGCAACAAACATGACTGAACCTGATAGACCTTTGTGCCTAATATTACTTACTCACAAGCCGACCTCCTCTGAAAATACTGTCACCATTCATTATTTCAGCCAAAAAACGTCCACTGCTGGACATAGGCCTCCCCCAATTTGGGGGCTTTGCCATAATCGCCATGCTTGGCAGGCGGGTTAACGAACGCGGTATGGTGGTAAAATGCACCGAGAGCGTTACTGCCCATTCTCCAGTAAGTCCCTTAGTCGCCTCTTACGACACCCACGGGAAGAAATAGGATACTATTCTTTACATCCGGAACACGCCACAATCTGGTCTCCTCTGAAAATACAGTGAAATCACTACTGATAATATAAACTTACAGTGAATAAGACACCTCGTATATGAAAATATTTGGGACTGCGCCAAAAATGTAGTATTCAGAACATTTTCTTGAATCTCCTATGACTACATACGCTCGAATTGAAACAACAAAAGTTGAATCATTTCAATTTCACAATTTTCATTTTCAGTAGATGAAAATTGTTTATAGCGTCATCCTCCCTGCTCCTGACTCAGACTCCCTGACTAAGGGACTAACTAGAGAATGGGCAGCAGCGTTCTCTATGCATTTTACCACCATACTGCGATCGCCAACCCGCCTGCCAAGCGTGGCGATTTTGTCCCCGGTTGATGGCAATAGGGTCGCCCCCTATTACATGGGACTTAAGGATTGCTGGCATCACTTGGTGTACTTAGGTACCTCTACCAAACCTTTTAGGCATACGAGGCGTGTTATGTATTCTTGTGAAAAGCTTTCAAGTAAGCCTAAGTATGTACAGACGCCACCAGGTCAAGCTACCCGAAACTGTAAATTTTTCCCAATGAACCTTGAACCTAATGCTCTAGAAATAAAGTCGAAAATCTATCAGAGAAATCTGACAGATTGTAGTAGCTTGATGTGTTGGCGTCTGTACATGTCTTAGGAGTGGGAATCATCCTTTTTAGCCCAAATACGTCCTCTGCTGGACATGGGCCCAACCTCCGCCTGAAAGTAATGTATTATCTCTCTTTCTAACACGCTTATATTACCTTCACCTGTATGTTTGTAATGTAATATGTTTGTAACCGACTCGACTTGATTTTGACCCACTTCTAGCGGTCAGATTTCATTTAAACTTTGTAGACTTATCGAGGACAAATGACAATACAATAATTTCATCAATTTGTGCCATTATCCTTGCCAGGGTTACCAGGATAGCGAAAAAATTAAAATAAAAACGCTCGTTAGCTAGCCGAGCTAAAATTATAAAATTAATAATAGCTTTAAAAACACGATTTCAACCATGCTTTTTGAGGAGTTTTAATTTTTTTTTTTTTTTTCAATTATTTTCTAACTATTAGTTTAGCTTTCTATGGAAGCATGTTTTTTAGTTGTTTAAACTATGTATTATTTATTTTTACCTTACATCCCTATATCAAAATATTCTTCAAACCAAAAAAAAAATACCTATGTCTTGACCACGGATATCGATATCTATGGTGTTGACACACAAAACACACACACACACACACACACACACACACACACACACACACACACACAAATAATCAGCCTATAATGTTCCCACTGCTGGGACACAGGCCTCCTCTCGGTGAGTGGGCCGTATTCCACCACGCGAGCCCAGTGCGGGTTGGTAGATGTCACATGTCTTCGAATTTTTGGTTGTAGAACATGCCGGTTTCCTCACGATGTTTTCCTTCACCGTTTTGAGAGCAGTGGTGATGAAATTATTTACACTGAATAAAGCGCCTGCCTGGGATCGAACGTACGACTTAGAACTCGTAGGTCGCGGCTGTTGGCGATGGGCCAGCACTGCTCATTACATGCCTTGACTACTGGGAGCAATATAAACGAATCATCATCATCACTACAGTTGAAAGACCTCCACTGCTGGACATATGCCACCCACAATTTGGAAGGTTTGTCATTATCGCCACGCTTGGCAGGCGGGTTGACGATCGCAGTATGGTGGTAAAATGCATAGAGAACGCTGCTGCCCATTCTCTGGTAAGTCCCTTAGTCGCCTCTTTTTTTTTTTTTTTTAATATTCCACGACTATCACATAACGCCATCTAGTCCCAAGCTAAGCAGAGCTTGTGTTATGGGTACTAGACAACTGATAAACATACTTATATATTTCTAAATACATACATATTATAGATAAATTACACCCAGACAAAAAACAAATGATCGTGCTCATCACGCAAACATTTGTCCTGGGTGGGAATCGAACCCACGACCTCCGGCATAGCAGTCAGGGTCACTAACCACTCGACCAACAGGCCTGTCACTCTTACGACATCCACGGGAAGAAATAATTTGGTGCTATTCTTTACGTCCGGGCCGCGTATTTACAAAGGCTATACTATTTTAGTCACGAGCCAGACTCTAATGAATGAGCTTTTGTTTATGCATATTACTCAACAATACCTAGTCTATCTCAGTAAAAAAACTGACTCAAATAGACTAGCTTTTTGTTTTAATATTTTCAAAGAAAATGCACGGACGAAATCTAGTTCTATATAATACATATCACTCGAATAGCTAAGCTTTTGCGAGATATTTTTACATTTATACTCGCAACAAGTGGGTAGTGTTCTTTACCTAATAAAAGTACATCTCGTTTGTTAATTCGTTTTATTTTTGTTTATCAAATACATAATAGAAACGAGCAATTAAAATGATAACTGTTGCCATGTAACTATCAACCTATAATTGAAGCTTATCTGATTTGATTAATATGTATTCAAAATTAATATGTAACTGATTGCCACCTGCGCTAAGATAGGTTGACGGAGCCCCGCTTCGCGGGGCTCCTATTTCTGGGTGGTTTAAAAAAAAATAACTACTTCTAACTTCTAACCTAACCTATCCGAGTCGGGGTACTCTGAGTCGGGGTATTAACCATGGATGGGATTTCGTCCACGCGTGACTGAAATGGTACTAGATTTTGTCCGTGCATTTTCTTTGAAAATATCAAAACAAAAAGCTAGTCTATTTGAGTCAATTTTTTACTGAGATAGACTAGGTATTGTCGAGTAATATTCAGAAACAAAAGCTCACTGATTAGAGTCTGACTCGTGACTAAAATAGTATAGCCTTTGTAAATTCGCGTCCGGGCCGTCCGGCACGGCACCACACATAACAAATGAGGAAATAGCTTTGACCTAGTAATAAAACCTCGAAATAGCTAACTAGATATAGGTAGTTTAATTAACTAATGTTTCATTAACGACTTTCGTAGCGTGGTCGGAGGTAGGCTATGAAAGCTGGAAATAAATGAAACAGAATCCATATCCATACTTTATTAATATTATTTATTATTAATTCCTTTATTACATTTAAATACATATAGATTACATTTTTAAATATTAAAATATTAAAAAAAATATGAAAACATTTAAAAATATAAAAAATAGTAGCCCACCGGTATCGGGAATAGGGTCCAAGCTACCGGTGGTCAGGGCTGCTGAGAGAGGAACCTCCTAACAATACGCGCCGTGTCCAGAATTACTGCTTTCTGTATCAGGCCCTTGATCCAGCTGCCTAACGAGAGCCACCTAAGATGTTGATCGAGGCTCTTAGCTATTATGCCATTGGCCGTAACGACTATCGGCACATTGACTGCTGTATCCACATCCCACATGTCGACAACCTCGCGAGCCAGGTCAAGATACTTTATCTGCTTATCTTTTTCAGCTTTCACGAGGTTCTCGTCATGCGGTACTGCTATATCAACAATCATTGTGCGACGCTCTAATCGATCTATCACCACTATATCTGGCTTATTGGCAACAATAGTCCTGTCAGTGATGATAGATCGATCCCAATACAACGTGATATTACCATTTCCGAGAACTGGGTCGGGCAGATACCTATAGTATGGTACTTCTGATTCCACAAGGCCGTATTTCAGAGCAAGTTGCTGGTGGATAATCCTGGCTACAAGGTTGTGTCTATGCAAGTAGTCTCCGTTAGCCAGACTAGAACAGCCAGAAATAATGTGTCGGATTGATTCCCCCGGACGGTGGCATGCCCGACAAATGTCAACCGTGCCATCCTTCACAATATATTTCCGGTAGTTGTTCGTCATCATAACTTCGTCCATAATTGCAAAAACAAAACCTTCGGTTTCTCCAAATAGATCTCCGAATCGTAACCAGGATACGGACGCTAAGAGGTCTATATCAGGTCCATGTAGGACCCGGTAAAAGCGTCCGTGAAGCTCCTTGCTTTGCCATACTGCCTTGCGATCATTAGTATCTAATACTTTCGGTTTGCGCCAGTTCTCGTTAGCCAAGGAGAGCGGGGTAAGGCTCTTGTCCACTGAGACCACATCTCGGTGCATCCCCACGTCAGCGTCTAGGAAGTATTCCCTGAGACTGCATACCTCACGGTTGTGCAGGGTCTTAGCATTCAAGAAACCTCGACCTCCGCACTTCCGCGGGATATACAGTCTCATTACCGATGACCGTGGGTGATGCATTCGATTTGCGGTCAGCAGTGTGCGGACCCGTCTATCCAGGGCGTCAAGTTCCGTCTGAGTCCATTTGAGTATGCCGAAAGAGTACATCAAAACCGGCATGACCCAGCCGTTGAAGGCGCGCACCTTGTTTCCGCCTGATAAAAGACTTTTTAATACTTTATTCAGGCGGCCAAAGAAGCGCTCCTTCAACGATTGTTTCATGTCAGCAGTGTTAATACCTAACGCTTCCGACATACCCAAATACTTGTATGTTTCGATTGAGGCAAGGGATCTTAGGTGTATGGAATCCGAGAGTTGGGTTCCCTCGGATTCCACAATCTCCCCTCGCTTTACATGCATGACCGCACATTTGTCCACACATTTGTTGATTATTATTAATTATTATTATTTTTATTATTATTTTTCATTGACATTTCTCAGTACCCTAGGGTTCTGGACCTTTGGAAGGCTTACGAGGGGCCGACGAAGCCAACTCGCAGAGGCCCTTAGACAATTTTAAATGTTGAGGGGGCACCAACCGACGATTATCCCTGTATGCACCTATGCAAGTGCACCCAAGGACAATCCCTGGTTAGAGCAGAACTATTATAGAATATGGAAACAAAGCAAATTAGGCTATGGGTTTGGATGGCTATAGTGGATTGGTAACCGCAACTATGGAAGGACTATAGCCCCTGCCTGATCAATGTTTTGTATACACGGATAAAATGGCAGGGGGTGACTTGCACACTCAATAATGGGCCCCCGGGAAACGTCGCTGGCACATAGTGACGCAGTGACAAGGGGGCAACACTTCCTGAGGTGCTTGAGAAGTGGAGAGGCTTTCAGAACAATCTCAGAGCCCGAAAGATGGTCAAGTCCCTACGAGCACTTACTGGAATACTTCGTTTCCCCGAGCACGTTTGCTCTTGCGAATCTCCACTCAAGACAGCCAATAAAGGCAAGAATGAGGTGGGAGCTCTGAACCTCGTCAGTGTTCACTCCAGCCGGCCAATAAAGGCAAGCCAGAGATGAGGAACAAGAATTCTCCCAGGAGATCTGGTCCGTGGGGTCGCTACTGCCCAACAGCTCGCCACATGCTGCCCTGCGGATTTATTATTATTATTATTTATTATTATATTATTATAATATTATAAATGCAAAAGAAACTCTGTCTGTCTGTCGGTCTGTCTGTCTGTCTGTCTGTCTGTCTCGCTTTCCTGCTAAAACTACTGAACCAATTTAAATGAAATTTGGTACACAGATAGTTTAGAGCCTGAGAAAGGACATAGGCTACATTTTATCCCGGTAGTGTGTTCCCGCGGGATAATTTCCGACCTCCACGCGGGCGAAGCCGCTGGCAAAAGCTAGTTCTAAATAAAACAAAAAACAAACGACTTCCAAAAACAAAACATAAGGTACCTACAAAATAACAACCGACTTGCTTAAAAACACTACAAAGTGAAAAATAACTTTAATTTCGGAAGTCGGTGTCTTAGGATCTGTATTTAAGTTTTTTGCCACCGACTTCCGAAATTAAAGTTAATTTTCACTTTGTAGTATGTTTCAGAAAGCCGGTTATTGAAAAAAGGTTTATTTTAATCTCTTTAGCCTGCACAAATTCGTCAAAAAAGGAATAGTGATTGGTTTTCTCATGGATGCCGTTGTCAGAATTGGACCAAATTGAAATGGGATTACACGGGAAGCACCAGCTTTCAAATAAAAAAAGAATCATCAAAATCGGTTTAGCCAGTCAAAAGTTCTGAGGTAACAAACATTTTTAAAAATACAGATGAATTGAGAACCTCCTCTTTTATTGCAGTCGGTTAAAATAAATAAATTTTAATTTCGGAAGTCATTGTGTCTTTGGTGCAGTATTTTCGTTTTTTGCCATCTACTTCTTACAATTTTTTTTCATTTTTATACTATTGACATGTAAAAGTGTTTGTTCCAACCTACTTACAGAAATAAAATCGTTTACCATTCATTTGTTGTCCTGCTAACCCATCTAGCCTTTTCCCAACTATATACGGTCAGCCTCCAGTCTAACTGGACGTACCTAGCTACTTTTGTTTTTGTATGCATTTAATAAAAATAATTTATTTAGAGACTACAAACATACACTTCACTTTTTTTTTATGTAGGTGTATAAATATACATAAACTCTATCTAGGTAAATATCTAAAAATAAACGTTATTGTTGCAAAATGTTTTATGAAATAGGAATGGTCTCGATTCACTTACAAATGCGCATTTATTTAGCAACTGACCTACCTCAATATGTTGGTAAAAGGTTGCTCAAAGGACAAGACTCGACAACGTCAAGACGTTAGGATAGGATCAATAATTCATGATAAGGACCGTCCATTTTGCTGAATAATACATTATCCGCATGTTAATAACGTCCTGTTTGTGTTTCTTGTTGATTTCTGCGGTTATTTTTAGTAGTTATTATAATTTCTAATGAATTTTTAAGGTGACCGTGACAGGAATAACGGAATGGTTAATCGCGCCATCTATTTTCGTAAAAGGTAAACAATTTTGGATGAAGTACCACTACTGGACACTAGATGGCGGAAGCTATCAAGAGTGGTTTACTTTCGTATCGTAAGCGACGTGCTCTAGTCGACGTATTTTTTTTTTAACGACGTTTATTAGAATTTTATTATCGTAATCATTATTTATCTTTAATCATTATTTTTATATTATTACAGAAGTTTTCTATGTAACGCTACATAATTAAAAATGCTTCCTCTCTCCTAATTCACTTATTTTGCTGTGCCAGACAGGGCCCATGATCTAAACATAGGTTTACCACCTAAGAATACATGTGGAATGCAATAAAAGTATTGAGTATTGAGTAAATAAAGGGATTGCGGGCATGATAAAGTAAATAAGAAATTATTTTTATGAACAAACCTCCACTCTCCATAACACTTTCATTTCCTATTACACTCCTTAATTAAGAATAGTTCGATTTCCTCCTAATAGAAAGTGGAAGAAAAATATTTTATTTTTCTTAAATAGTTCCTCCGACCCCTACCCTACCCCTACCCCCCCCCCCCTACCCTTGATTTTAATGCCAATCAATTGACATTGGAATTTTCATGTTTCGTATTCTTGAGTTCGACCCTAGCGCCAAAATATGTTTAAATGGGTGTCCATTTTAGAGAACTAAGTGGAATCGAGATCGGGCGTTCTTGTTGTTCCCAATTTGGTAGTATTGTTTTCAAGAGTACCGAATTATGTGTATAAAAATAAATAAAAAAATAAAATGTTTTTTATTGCATCTACAAACATTGCATTTATAACATAAATTGAGGCAGCCCCATGCCCCAGTAAGTTACCGAAGTACTTGTGTTGGGGCTGTCTCGCTACTTCCCTTACAAATCTAACACAACAATGTTGAGACCGTATACAATACAAAATCAACTATAAAAGAAATCAAAATAAAACAAATAATAATAATAATAAAAAATAAAAATATAAAAAGTAATAATATAGGTGCATGCATATGGGTGCGTGGGTGTGGGAGTGAGTGTGTGAGGTGGTGTGTGGGTGTAATTGTGTATGTTTGGGTGTGGGAGTGCTTGCGTGTAGTGTTTGTGTATGTTTAGCCAGATCTGACAAGAATTTCCTCCGTTGCGTCATAAGTTAAGGTATGAAGCCATTTAGTTATAGTTTGCTTGCAGTCGTACAACGGTAGGGGATATATGCGTAATTTTAGATTAATTTTATTGTATATGTAGGCCGACTGTGTTACATATTGACGTCTGGCAAAAACTGTTCGGATTCCTGGGCAGTGAGCTACAATGTCTTTACGTCTTCTGTTTTGAGTAGATGGGTCAAAAGGGATGGCCTTATGTAAAGTCAAAGTCACATTCAGAATATATAGTTTTCGGACTGATAGTAGGCTACTTTCGCTATAGAGAGTAGTTGTGGGAAACCTAAAAGGTTTAAAATACATAACCTTAATGAGCGCTCGCTGAGCTCTTTCAAGATCGAGGAACTTCATTTTTGAAGTTCCACCTCATACCGCAATGCAATACGTTAGTACTGATTGTGTCAGGGCAATGTAGATCTTATTAAGAAGTTTCGCAGACATGAGATGACGTAAGGTTTTGAAGATCCAGATAAACTTCCTAACTCTTGTCATAAGTATCTCAATATGCGGGTACCACGACAATCTTTGGTCCATGATTATTCCCAGATATTTTGTGGAGCTGACTTGTTGGATGTACTGGCAATCACAATTTACACGACAGTTATTTCCACTCGTATGTATTTTTAATCTGAAATCGGGTCCAGGTTGAGACCTTTGACTTGGAGAAAAGCAGATGAAGTTGCTTTTTGAAGTATTTAGAGTTAGGAGGTTATTTTTGAGCCAACTGGCAATTTCTGTAAGGCCCAATTCAGCAGCAGTTTGTACCTCAGACCAAGAGTCCCCTGAATAAACAACCGCAGTGTCATCTGCATAACAGAAAATCCTACCACCATTACTTTGCAGGTTGCATAAACTATTTATGTAGATTAAAAACAGGGGTGGGCCTAACACACTTCCCTGTGGGACTCCATAAAAGACTTCATCTTCAGCGCTATATAAATTATCAATTTTGACTTTTTGTTTCCTATCCTTTAGGTAGCTTTCAAACAGAGAAAGTGCTGTACCTCTTATACCTATATTTTCAAGCCTGCGCAAAAGGATTGGAATCGAAACGGTGTCAAAAGCTTTTTTTAAGTCTAAGAACACTGTTAGGCATTTTTTACCCTTATCTACCCTATCTACGATTTCGGATGTCAGTGCCGTAACAGCATCTTGTGTCGAAAGACCTCGCCTGAAACCAAATTGTGAGGCCGAAATAATGTTATACTTTTCTAGGTAACTTATTAATTTTCTGTTTATTATTTTTTCCAAAATTTTTGAGATTGATGGTAGCACAGATATGGGTCGATAGTTGTTGACGTCACTCAAGTCCCCTCCCTTATGCACAGGAGTTACTACGGAACGTTTGAGGACACCAGGGAAAATTCCTGTTTTAAAACAGAGGTTAGCCAACTGCGTAATGAGTGGAACCACATAATCTCTCGCTAGCTTAAGGAATTTGATAGGTATACCATCCCAACCAGGCGCGCTATCAGAATCCAGGCCCATGAGGACCCTATCTACTTTTGTGGCTCGGTCTCGGATAAGAAGAAAGAGGATGTCCAGGAGTTTGGGTTACAGCAAGCAATGGCTGGTAAACCAGTTTGGGCTGTTATACTTTCAGCTAGAGATTGGCCTATGGTTATGAAAAACGCATTGATACGGTTTAAGGAGTCTAGCGGCTGTGGTGTAATTTTAAGAAGATGAGTGTTTGAAGTTTTAGGTGTTTTAAATTGGGTAATTTCATTTATCGTTGACCATAAATGTCTTGGATTCTTACTTGAATCTACTATTTGTTTTTTGTAGTACTGGCGTTTTAGTTTTCTGATTAAATTGGAGCAGAAATTGCGAAAGCGTTTGTATGTTATTATTAAAATTAAGTTATATGTATCAATTCTGGTCTGACGCTGCATTTTGTTTCTAAGTTTAATACACTTTAATGCACCTGTAGTAATCCAGGGCTTTAGGGTTTTTCTACTACAAGAAACAGACTTAATGCAGGAATTAGAGTTAAGGGACATCCTGATAACTTCAATTAATTTTGTAGCGAAGACTTCTGGGAGTGTGTAGGTGCTAAAAATTGCACCATCTATATCTATAAGACATTTATGAGCATTTTCAAAGTCAGTAGTAGTTATAGACTTATTGTTAGATTTCGTTTTTTGAATGCTAAAAGGGCTACTGGTCATGTTCAGGATTACCATAGCATGGTCAGTGATAGTTGTGTTTAGTATGGCCACAGAGGCTGAGTATTTAGCCTTGTCAAATTTCAAGAACACATGGTCAAGGCAGCTTTGCTCCCTAGTGGGTAGGCTATGTCCTGGGAGAAGACCATGGACACATAACATATTCAAGTAATTGAGTCTGTTCGTTCTTTGCTGGGATGTTTCCCTGTGTTTATCAATTATGTTGATGTTTATATCGCCTGTTACAATTATGTTTTTCTGAGTACATGAAGCCAAGTGGTTGTCAATTGAATTAATAAAATTGTATGTATGCAAAATTAACATTGGAATCGTATTGGCTCTAGATTGAAATTAGAGCTAAGTTGAAGAGTGAGCCCCCAGACTGGAGCCGTGTCCGGTAAGTAACTGCCCGATGATTGATGTTGGGAGTTCGAGACGTTGTATAGGTGCAAGTTGCACGGTAAGCTCTGCTTGCGCGATGTAGGATTTGTGTGACTTCAATATGATGCGCAGTTCGCATGTAGTTCGCGTAATGTGTGGCAGTGTAGATGCTGCTAAACTCGTATTCATCATCATCATCAGCAATAATGTTCCCACTGCTGGGATACAGGCCTCCTCCCGGTGAGAGGGAGGGAGCCATAATCCACCACGTTGGCCCAGTGCGGGTTGGCAGACATGCCGGTTTGGCAAATGGGTAACTGAAGGAACACGTCCTTCCGCTCCACCCAAGAGCGGGAGACGTCATTTGATTATTTCCCACCCATAAAAAAAGACATGCCGGTTTTGTCGCGATGTTGTCCTTGGTTATGAAATAAGTTACACAAAGTAAAGTGCCTGCTTGGGTTCGAACCCACGACCTCGTAAGTCGCAGCCGTTACAACTGAGCCACCGGTGGTATCTATACTCGTATTAATATACAACAAACAAGTCCTCAAAAGACATGTCCTTCTAACAATTTCTAATATTAACAAAAGAAAACTTGAATTCTATATCAATAATACATTATGATGGACCTTTACTAAATGCTAATTCTTGACGCAGTGATATTGAAATTCAAATGTTAGAGAGAATAACAAAGCCATGATGTTTTATGACTATCGTTGTTTTAAAAGTGATGTGAGCTGAGCAGGGATTAGTCTTGCAACGAGATCGCTCAGTTTAGTTCGCCGCTCCTAAACGAAATAGTTCGCTCTTCTAGTTCGTCAGCTCTCAGCTCAGCTTTTTTATATTAAGATTTGATTACACTTTAAAAAATATATAGTTTGTTAACCTTAAAAGATAGATATATGCTATTCCGGTTTTTTTTTTTGAATTTTTAAATACGAATAATTCCGTCGTACATAATTGATACGTTACTTTAACCGCAGCGCACGGAAAAGGATGAAGTTTTGACCATATTTCAGCAACCCATGTCGGAGTATGTGTCCGACACTTTTTGTTCCATTCAGGCCTTGTCGGACTATATGACCATCAACACATGAAATCTGATGTCGTTGCTGCCTGGCGGCCATGTTTTTGGAATAAATAATGTATTTATGGAATAAATAATCGATTTAAAGTGAAATAACACTAAGTACATTTTTCGACGTTTTCTGATTTTAACTATGGCAGTTAATGTGTTAATGCTTCGCTCCTATTGGTCGTAGCGTGGTGTTATGTAGCCTATAGCCTTCCTCGATTTTTTTCAATTCGAACCAGGAGTTCCTGAGATTAGCGCGTTCAATCAAACAAACTATTTAGCTTTATAATATTAGTAAAGAAGTAAAGATATACAACTTCCTCTTGAATCACTCTATGATGAAAACTGCATTAAATTCCCTTGCCAAGTACAGACGCGGGTAGTAACTTCGTTTCATACTACATATGTATAGAAACACATAAATAAGGTGTATCATACACGAAATATTTTAAGAGGTACACCTGTAGGTGGTAAAGAAGCTATAGAAGCAAAGATATTTTTTTTTATCTAAGTGTTTTTGAATTTTTCGTAATTATTATAATTTTAAAACTACTTGAGACGTTTTGTATAAAACCTTTACTCCAAATTCTTTGAATGGCCCGCCTGAAGCTGCGAGGGCGGCGACCGGACGGCATGAGCATGGCCGTGGTGTCTCGGGCCGTAAAAAATAGGAGCCACTATTTCGTATGTGCGTCAAATCCATACTTCCATACTATACTATATACTATATATACTATTATACTATATACTATATTACTATATTTTACTATATATTTTTATATATATATAATATTATATATATATATATATATATATATATATATATATATATATTTATATATCCATACTAATATTATAAATGCAAAAGTAACTCTGTCTGTCTGTCGGTCTGTCTGTCTGTCTGTCTGTCTGTCTGTCTGTCTGTCTCGCTTTCCTGCTAAAACTACTGAACCGATTTTAATTAAATTTGGTACGCAGATAGTTTAGAGCCTGAGAAAGGACATAGGCTACTTTTTATCCCGGTAGTATGATCCCGCGGGATAATTTCCGACCTCCCCGCGGGCGAAGCCGCTGGCAATTTATAAATATTAAATTTTGAAAAAATGCATTTAGAAAATTTTTTTTCGTTGCTGTAGCTTCTTTACCACCTACAGGTATTTTTTTTTTTTCAGGATTGGAAGTCATTAAATGACTTCTCCCGCTCTGGGTGGAGCGGGAGGGCGTGTCAGACTTTTACTGACTAAAACCCACCCGTGTTCCATCAGTTGCCCATGTGCCAGGGTCACGGTATCTCTTTCGAACAATCACGCGACCCCGGCAGGCATCGGTCCTAGTAGACCCCTACACTGCTGCTGACATCTCTTTGAGGCGCGCGTGGAACACTACGCGCCGTCGACCCGAGCTTGGTCCTTACCGGGTGGCGATTCGGGCTACCCATTGCTCGCCGCCCGCAAGCTCACGCCTACGGTGGCCGGGAGTCCGCTATCGACTCCCGACGCCCGGGGCGTCTCCTCCTGCGGCGGCTAAGGACGTGAGGGCGCAGAGACTGCCTCTCCCTCACGCGCCCCGCCTCCTCCTTCGCGAGCATTACTGCTTCGCAGAAGGAGGTGACGGCTTCCCATTCCCTCTCGCTCCGTACCATGGCTCGCACCAGGCCCGGACGCGAGAGGTCGCCGCCGCCGATCGCCTCCACGAGGACACTGCGGTGCTCCGCCCAGGCAGGGCAAACTTCCACCGTAACCTACAGGTGTACCTCTTAAAATATTTCGTGTATGAATAGATACACCTTATATTCATATACTCACGCGTTTTTCCCATGCGGGGTAACCAGAATCGTTCTCCTCCCCTTATTCCAATTTATTTGTGGTCGGCGCAACACGTCTTTTTCTTCCACACTTCTCTATTAGTCGTCATCTCAGTAGTCAGCCCCTTTCTATCCATGACATCATTCAAACAGCCCATCCATCGTCTGCCCTCTTATAGCCATCGACATTAATTCTAAAAACTTTCCTCACGACATTGTCCTCATTTCTCCGTATCACGACATCGGTCCTTGATTAGTGTGGAATATTTCAAATGAATCTGTCTTGAAGTGATGTAAAGTTCCAGAATTCCGTAACGTACATCCGTCTTGCACGGCAAAACGGAGCAACGAATTGACGTGATTTTTTAAGTAGAGATAGTTGAAGGGATAGAGAGTGACATAGGCTACTTTTTTTTCTTTTTTAGGTGGTTGGGGTGAACTTAAAAAAGCCGTGCTTTTCCCATACACAATTGTATGTAGCATGTTCGCGTGTGTCCAATGCCCAGAATCTTTACATTCTATCCCCAAATGGAAAGACATATAATCTGTGTTCCAAATCAGGAAAGGGGATCCGTGTTACCCCGAATTTAACGCGAGCGAAGCCGCGGGCAAAAGCTAGTAAATAGATAAATGGATATAGGCAAAGCTAATAATACCGTGTTAAAAACGAAGTTGGTGTGTTATCCCAGAGAGAGTTTTTGAGAACGTAATGTCAAGCCCCGCTGCCATCATTTTCATGAGTGCTGTTGCTGCGACCGTTGAAAATGTATACCCGACTGCGCCAGAAGGAGGTTACCTATACATGTCCTCGCTTATTTATCGCTTACCCAACAGCAACTTGTTCCGTGTGGAACTTAAAGAATCCTCCATCCTATTTCTTCCCATGTGTGTCGACTAAAGGACTTACTAGAGAATGGGCAGCAGCGTTCTCTATGTATTTTACCACTATACTGCGATCGCCGACCCGCCTGCCAAGCGTGGCGATTATAGCAAACCCCCCAAATTGGAGGAGGCTAATGTCCACCAGTGGACGTCTTTCGGTTGAAACGAACAGCAACTTTATTGTAACGATGACAGCAAAGATCGCAGTGGTTTTTGTTATGGGCACTAGTTTTCACATTTAGTCTTTCAGGAGAACCTTTGTACATAAGGAATGGCGGCTACCAGTGTTTATTCCTACCAGCTCGCCTACCTCCAGAAGTTGACTATATCTCCTGGCTTGTTAAGAACATCTGTGCAAGATCTAGATGCCCCGATGGTTTGTGTCCAAATCTGGGCGCTTACTCTTCAACCTAATTTTAATTCCAATCTAAAGCCAATACGATTCCAATGTTAACCCATTGAATACCGTAATTACAGACACAATTAAAAACCATTGTGTCTATACCAAATGTGGTATCTCAGGGACTTAGAGGTTTTACAAACACGTGATTCGGTACTCTTGAAAACAATAGTGTCAACATTGGAACAACAACAACGCCAGATCTCAATTCCACTTAGTTCTCCAAAATGGACACCCAATTTAAAAACATTTTGGCGCTAGCGTCGAACTCAAGAATGAAACGTCAAAATTCCAATATCAATCGATCGGAATTAAAGTCAAGAGTAAGCACCATGGACGACGCTTATGCATTCAAAGAGCTCATTTGCACTATAGTTTTGAAATCAAATCAAATCAAATATTTATTTGCGTAAAACATGGTATACAATGGTGTTAAGTAGAAAATATGGCACAAACATGTTTAGCTAGGATATAGGTACATAGCATGCAAAATTATAAAGTTAGATGAGGAAGACCATCAACATTTTTTATCAAAAAATGCATTCGAGTAACCATTTATAAAACTTAATTTTAAATGTTCTTGTATTTAATATTTTAAAATGACGCGGTATTTTGTTATAAATGCGTACACACATTGCTAGGCAGTTCTTATTATATTTCGCTAATCTAGGTAAATCATGCAACACTAGTTTATAAGGATCTCTTCTGTTTCTAGGATTAACATCATTTGCAGTCTTGAACAATTGTTTATTTTTAATTACGAACACACATATTTCGTAAATATACAGTGACGGTAACGGTAACAAACCAAGTTTCTTAAATATTGGTCGACATGAGTCGTCAGGTTTAAGAACACAAATTGACCTCATGCACTTTTTTTGAGCGACGAATGCTCTACAGAAGTCGGTGATATTACCCCACATTATAAGACCATATCGTAGTAATGATTCGACGTACGCGTGGTATGACATTACGGCAGTTTTTATGTTGGTTACATTTTTAACTTGTTTTAGTGCGTACACAAATTTATTAATTTTAGTGCTAACATTGCCTACGTGTTCTTTCCAATTAATATCTTTATCTATTATTACGTCCAAAAATTTTGTTTTCTTTACTTCTTTTACTTAAGACTTATTGTGACGCATTCAATATCATTTGACTGGCCTGTTAGTCTAGTGGTTAGTGACCCTGACTGCTAAGACTGAGGTCGTGGGTTCGATGCCCACCTAGGACAAATCTTTGTGTGATGAGCACAATCATTTGTTCTGTGTCTGTGTGTAATTTATTTATAATTTGTATGTATTTAGAAACATATAAGTGTACTAGCTGACCGTACAGACGTTATCCTGTTTCCTAGAACTCGATAGCAGAGCCACCTACCGGATCCAATAGTGAATCTAAACCAACCAGGGTGCCACCCAAGCGCGTACAAAAAAAAAATTCAAATCGGTCCAGCCGTTTAGGAGGAGTTCAGTGACATACACACGTACAGTAGAATTACATATATAAGTATATTAAAATTTATCAGTTGTCTGGTTACCATAGTACTGGCTCTGCCTAGTTTGGGAGCAGATAACGTTGTGTTGGTTGTCCTAAGATATTATTTAATACTATCATTGTGATTTTGACATTGATGCAAAATTTGAAGTAAAATAACTGATAATGGACTGTGGTCATCAGATTTGGTCAAAGACTGCAGACTATTGATTGTTGCAATCATTTTGAGAGTATTATACAGAGGTAGTTCAGGATTACCGCCTTTTTGGTCTAGTGGTTGCATGTGCTACTGCTGAGTATGGGGTCTTGGGTTCGATTTTCAGGTCAGACCAGAAATTTCTCAGTAGCAGTCCGTGGTTTGTATTATGTACCCGGTTGAGCGCAATAGGCTCGCCCCTTGTAACACAGGACTTCAACATAACTGAAGGCCGTATGGCTGGCCTGTTAGTTTAGTAGGTAGTGACCCTGACTGCTAAGACTGAGGTCGTGGTTTCGATTCCCACCCAGGACAAATCTTTGTGTGATGACCACAATCATTTATTCTGTGTCCGGGTGTAAATTATCTGCCAGGTTCGCAATATCAGTTCGAAAGAGGTACCGTGGCCCTGGCATATAGGCAACTTAAGGAACACGGGTGGGTTTTAGACAGTAAGGGTCGGTTCACATGTTTCGGACCGAACACTTTGTTACACTATGCACCTTCGGAACGCGGCGCCCGAACGGAATGACATCTGACTTGACAGTTTGATTTTGACACTTGACGCTTCCTCTTGGATTTTGGCTTGAAAAAGGGAACACGTCGCCGTGTTGTATCTCGCGATCTTTTGTAAAGTAATCCCTTATCCCGGTCGTTTTGGTGGACAATAGGTCATGACCCAGTTGTTTGTTAATAACCCCAATTTGACGTAATAACACGGGTTGAATTTTGGGTATATCTTGTTTAAATAGTTTGAAGGTTAAGCAAAGTGACGCTATTGGGAACGAGTGATTTGAAGACCGCATGCTGTGATTGCCTCCAGCCTTATTGCAGCGGATTCTAACCTGAAGAATACTCGTAACGTCACAACACGATACATATACACTCACTTACATACATAACTCCAGGTAACCCCAGAAGCAGTGTCCTTCAACCACCAGGTAAGTTCTTTTGTTGTATTGTAGGTGAGTCATTTGTTAATTGTATTGCGTCTTCACTTGAATTGTACTTGTATTGTCTGCTCCGCGTACGGCGGACTAGTTTCGCTAGCCACTTCTTGTCTCTAGAGCCCCACGATTATCACACTTCCACTGCGCATTTGAAATCGTATTGTGAGGTCTAGTCTGGCAGCGAACATCACATCTGACGGAAGATGCGTCGCGTATCATCGGTCGCGTAACGCCAGAACTGACAATTATATGAGAAAACATTCAACCTTTCACACTTAACCGAAGATGCGTTAGTGCGTCGAGCGTACAGCGTCTGTTCCGTTTCCTTCAGCGCATTGTCGGCCGACGTAAAGAGCGGCAACGTTCCGCCACGTGTATTTTTACTGATGCATTCAGACTAGGCGTAATATCAGCGGAGATCGTTTATGTACAGACCGTTCGAAGCTTTTCTGCATTGAAAATGTTTGATACATAACGATTTCTCACGGAAGTACAAGTTACGCCCGACGCATCTTTAGTCAGATATGAAAGCACCCTATTTGACCGAATAGACGCGACCGATGATACGCTCGACGCATCTTCCGTCAGATGTGAACCGACCCTAAAAGTCTGGCACGCCCTTTCGCTCCAGCCAGAGCGGGAGACGTCATTTAATGATTTCCCACCCATAAAAAAGGCGGTTAATTTAAAAGATTTAAAGTCTAGTCGCAGTCTCATCTCGGCGACAGTCAAATCTCAAGAGCTTGTCAAAAATGTATGGAAATTCGAGGTATTTTTGACAGATTGAGACTGTGGACATTTTGAAAATAACGAGGATTGCCCTTCTGGCAACATGTGAGTGAAAAAATAAGTTAAAACTCTGCTCAAGTCTCGGGAAAACCAGAAGTATTGGTACAAATGCCAGCACATCAAACTGTTATACTACAACCTGTCAAATTTCTGTAATAGATTTTCAACTTTAACGTTAAAGCAATAGGTTCAAGATTGATTGAAAAAAATTGTCAGTTTCGGGTACCTTGATGTGCCTGTACCTACGTTATTCCAGGGTTATTTTGATGTTGATTATGATAAAAGAAAAAAAAACTTCAAATCATTTGCAAATGTTAACTATAATTTCATTTCTAATTCGTCTATTGATCACAATTTTTATCTAAAAACTACATCGATTATCAAGTCAGCCATTTTTGATCACTTTTTCATACAATCATCGAAAATATTCAGTTCATTCACTCATATTCATTTCAAATACATTAATTTTAATTTATCTGTCACTAATTTTAATAAGATTACAATGATTTTTCAAAATTACAAATCAAATTTTTGAAAAAACAAGATGGCGTCTTTCGGTTCTACAATAAAAGCGTAAAATTAATTTGGATATTGAATCCAACAATATTTTGAATTTAAACTAAATATGATACATTTCTTTGGAAACCCGCCATAGCTTTGGATACAATAACAAAATCTAGTTATTTTAATCAATTAAATATGTGTTCTACTTGATTATAAGAGTTTTTCAATATTTCCCCTACTAAGTCTATCTTCTAATACTATTTCTAAAGTTTTCACCAGTTCAGTAAACATCACATCAAACATTCTAGAATCACAAAAAAATAACCGAAGAAAAGTAAAAATAATTGATTTTATCAAAAAGTTTCATTTACTCGTTACTAGATGTCGCTAAACTAAATAGCAATGTTCGAATTTAATTTAGTAAAAATTATAAATACAATTCTTCGGTTAAATTAAGTTTATACAGCCAATTTTGACGAGATTTATTATAAATCAAGGAACTAAGGAAAGGAACTAATATCAATGATCGATTCACTACTTCATAATGAAAACTAAAGCACTACATATTTCTAAGGAAAAATATATACGATCGTGACTATGCTGCCAAAAAAAAATTGCTAACGAATTAACAAAATTTTATTTTTCGCTTTTTAGAGAGAAATAGTCACGAAAAATATATTTTTCTCTCAACTACACAATCGGTTATCCACCAAGCAAAATACAGTCGTTTTTTTCAGCTTCTGAGCCCAATTACTTATGTCAAATATATTTTAACGTAAATATCTACATAACTATTCTAAACTTTTCAATCATAAAAACATAATAGTCCAAAAATAAAAATAAAATACACTACAGTTTTACGTAAAAAATATTTTAACATTAAGAATTGTGAACAGCGAACCATAAAATCAGTACATCCATTTCCATAGACAAACAAGAACATTTTATTACGTGCCATTTTTTTGTGTTTGAATTTCGAAAATCAGTAAGTTACCAAAAATATAAAAAGAATAACTTATAAAATCAATTATTTCGAGAAATAAATAGGTTTGAGCGAGTATTTCTTGGTTTTTATGTGTTCTTTACGAAGAGGTGCCAGTGTTGCCAAAAGGTTTTAATTACAAGGCAGAACGGTTTTACTAAAATTAACTTTTATTGTCCCACTGCTAGACAAAGACCTCTTCTCTTCTCAAGCTAGAAACTAACTACATTATTAACTAAGTACTTCACAAAGTCTGCAAAACGAAATAAAATAGAAAAATGGGCATAAGCACATCTCTAGTAGTCTATTTTTTATCTACCTACTTAGTTCCTAGTGACATCTACCTATTAAAAAAATGTGTCTTTACAAAATGAAATTAGAAAATTACATGCGTAATGATGATTGTTTCATTACAAAAAACATTCAACATTTTTTTTTTTTTTGTAGAGGTTCTCTAAATTACCTTTTGTGATACCTACAACTACGGAGTAAGCAAAAATCTTTTTACATCTACTTAATAAGTAAGTACTTTTGCCAAATATTAAAAAAAAATTGTAAACACTAAAAATATCGAAAAGTTAAAATAAAAGAAAAACCTCTATTGACAGATTAACTTAAAAAAAAAAAACAATTCTACAATTTAAAAAAAGAACACCTGATTTATTTATCCTCCCCTATTTATATTAAAAAAATCAAATTACGGCCGTTTTCTGGAACGAAAATTAACACAAAGAGAGAACTAACTAATTGGTCAACGGCTGTGATTGGTCGAATAAATTATCAGCAGCCAATCAGGATCCCTTGAATGACGTTTAATTTTGGAACGTCGATAAAACTTGCATTTCAGAAACCGGCGGGAAAAAATTGCGTAACAGACTAAAAATTACGTAACAGACTAAAAATTGCAGCGTTAATTTAATTATATTAATTTTGAAAGTTCGGCAACATTCATTGCGTTATTTACTTTGTCGAGCACACTAATCTTACACACAGAAGAAGCAATGAATTAAGAATTTCCTTCGTTTTGGAAAATTTTAAGTTTTAACCTACACCTCCAGCAAAGAACATATAAAAACCAAGCCCGTATAATTTACATTAAGACTTAATGTTTCCTCGGAATCAAATACAAGTTATAAGTATCTTTTGGCAGGGCAACGCAAGCTGGCTTTTGCCTTAAATCCTCAAAATTTTCTGCCCCTATTTCAAATTCTTGCATGATACTGGCAAACATGACAAAACTCATAGTAGTGACCAGAGTCTGGCCAATGCAAGTCCTCTTCCCTATGCTGAAAGGAAGAAAATGTGGTATATTCCTCCGTACAGACGAGACCTCTTTTTCGGTATCTGCATGCTTCGCTGCTGATGGTCTTTCTCCGTCAGATTCCATCCCCGAGTCACATAGTGAATTCCTTCGCACCCTGATCTTCGTTTTTTCTAGGAAGCGTGAGGGGTCGAACTTTTCGGGCTCGTTCCAGTATTCCTCTGAAGTATTTAACTCATAATTATTGATGAAGACTATTGTGCCTTTTTCTACTCCGTATCCTGAGATTGCTGCGTTTTCTGTCGCGACGTGAGGAACGATTGGTGATGACGCGTATCTTAGGCATTCCAGGACTGTTGCTTCGGTGTAGGGTAAGCTCTGTCTGTCTAAGAGTGTTACTGGCCGCTTACCTTTCGTTAAAGAGTCCAACTCTGCCCTGATCTTCCTTCCCACTTCTGGATCTCTAGCCACAGCTGTCAGACACAACATGACCAGATTACCAACAGAAGAATGTCCTCCTAAGAAGTCTTCTAACATGAAAATGATAGTGTTTCTATCCACTGTCGGGTCTTCGTGCAAAACTTTGAGTAGACCATCCAAGAAATCCTTTTCTGGTCCTTCCATGTCTAAATTCAGCTCCCTCTGCTCGACGATTCTTGACAGAATGAAGGATCTGATATCTGCAGACCAGTTCGACAGCTTATCCAAATGCTTCTTGTAAAATGGAGACAGCCAAGGCAAGAAATCGAGAGCATATCCCTGGTTGATCTCCCAGAAAATTTCGTCAAAGTGATCAACGATTCTTTTGAAGTCCTGGTCTGTATCGGCGTCAAATCTAACATTACACATGTAATGGCAAAACATGTTCATTGCTGTAGTCATTAGGATTGGTTTTAGATTGATGCTGGCATCTGAGGATCTGGTTATACCTTTTAAAGTCTGCATGAGTTCAATTGACTCGAATGTCGCAACATCTCCGATACGAGCGAAGTTGTCTGTGTGCTGTTTCGGGCCGCAGTGACGGCGGGCCAGGTTTCTTCTACGCAGCTGCAAGTTTGACCAATCGCAGAGCGCCAATGCTGGAACAAGGAAAACGTAAGGTTAAATTGATGCATCACGGATATCTCAGATACCCAAGTGGTGCCGGACGTAAAGAAAAGCACCTTCCCATTTTGTCGTGTCGTGAAAGTCGACTAAAGGACGTACTAGGGAATGGCCAGCAGCGTTCTCTGTTCATTTTACCACCATACTGCGATAGCCTACCCAGTTGCCGGCGATTATGGGAACCCCCACCTCCCCATTTTTTAGAAGAGTCCCTAAGTCCAGCAGTGGGAGTCTTTCGGCTCAAATGATGCAAAAGGCTGTCTGGTTCAGTTCAGAATTATTGCGTAACACAGTGGGAATGTTTTTCGTTTTGACAGTTCAACAACATTTATTACGTTATTTACGTTGCTGAGCAGACAAATTCTTCGAACATTTGTGGCGTTCCGCGCACACAGGTACCAGTAGGGAGTAGAAGAGTCCCTTTATTACGCTGATTACAAAAAATAAGAATTCATAATACTTTTTTTGTAACAGACATCCAAAGTTGAAATTCTGTAAAAACTACGATAGTTTCGAGAAAATGTAGTTTGTAAGTTAAGGTTACAAAAAAACAATGTTCTACCCGTTTGTTACATAGATTTTTCCACATAGACCCAACACATAATATGCATCAATGTATCACTAACATAACCGATACTGAACTGCCAATATGCAAATAGTATTAAAATTCAAAAACTCAAGTTTAGTAAACAGGTACCAGATGTCAGTAGGTCTTATAAAATGTCGATATTTTCGTAATTACATAATAATCCCTTTAAAAAAAATGTGCTCAAAAATATTGTATGTAGATGTTAATTATATCAAATTGTAGCAAATTTGTTGTAGAATAATAATCTTTTTCACCCGATTTTACAAAAACGCAAATAACTCGGAAACTAAATGCAGACATCTGGTATGTACCTTTATGCGCGGAACGCCACATATTACGCAATTAATTTGGAATATCTTTCAAAAATATTTCAAGCAGTGTGTTACGCAAGAAGGTCGGTGTCAGGTTTTATATTATTTTGATAAAAATGTAGTTCGAGAGCGTAATAGATATGGCTGTACAAAATTATAATTAAAATTATCAATACGAGCCTCTGCATTAATTTAATCCTATTAAATGACTCTTGCATGAAAATAACAAACACACCTTTAGACAAAAAAAAAAAAAAAATTAACTGACTTCCAAATCAACTTTCAATTTCGGAATTCGGCAACGTCTAACCTAAGTCGTATATAAAACTAAGCAAAATATTGCTTAGTTTTATATACGACTAACCTAACCTAACATTAGGATAAACACATAACCAGCCTATAATGTTCCCACAGTTGGGACACAGGCCTCCTATTCGTGAGCGGAAGTGGGCTATATTCCACCACGCGTGCCCGGGTTTGTAGATGTCACATGTCTTCGAATTTTTGGTTCTAGGACATGCCGGTTTCCTCACGATGTTTTCCTTCACCGTTTTGAGAGCAATGGTGATAAAAAAAATTACACAAAATAAAGCGCCTGCCTGGGTTTGAACCTACGTCTACCTATAGCCACTGCTCGGGCTCAACTAGCATTAACTTTTTTTTTTTGTGGGTGGGAAATCATCAAATGACGTCACCCGCTCTGAGTGGAGCGGAAGGGCGTGTCAGAGTTTTTCTGACTAAAACCCACCCGTGTTCCATCAGTTACCTGTACAATACCACGGTATCTCTTTCGAACGAATTTCGCGATCCTGGCAGGCATCGGTCGTAGCAAACCCCTTCAGTGGATCGTAACTGTTAACTTTGCATTACTTATACATACATACCACATGCTCTGATTCCGCTCAACTTTTTCTAAGCTTAAGTTCAAATCAATTATGGGTACCAATGAGTCGTGAAGTAGTAAATAAAGAAAACAGCATTTAATAACTACACGTATGCAACCGTTCCGTGTGTTGCCGGACGTAAAGACCCCATTTCTTCCAGTGCGTGTCATAAGAAGCGCCTAAGGGACTTACTAGAGAATGGGCAGCAGCGTTCTCTATGCATTTTACCACCATACTGCGATCGCCAACCCGCCTGCCAAGCGTGGCGATTATAGCAAACCTTTTTTGGGGATGCCTCTCTTCAGCAGTGCACGACTTTCGGCTGAAATGGACGATGATGAAACCGAAAACTTGTTATATAAGTATAAATATCTCTGCCCACCCATTTAAGGTAAACAGGCGTAATTATAATCTTTTACGCATTCAACATTTAAAACTAGGCTGTTGCTATGAATGTCAGTGCCAAAAAAAGTGTAATTCAATACGCACATTGTTTATGGTACACTTCCTACTTTTATTAGCATTCACTGCGAAATATGAATCTTACGCACAAAATGGTATTTATTACAGAAAACACTTGACATAGTTTATTAAAATGCTTCATTTTCAATTAGTTTAAGACGTAGTTCGTAGAATAGGTATTCTAAGATACCATTACGCCTGTTTGTATAAAATACTAGCTTCTGCCCGCGACTTCATCCGCGTTTAATTTTTGCTCCCCTAACCCTTCCCGTCGTATCGAATTGCCTGCTAGTTTTGCTTAAGTTTCGTTGCTGCTCCGCTCCTTTTAATCGTAGCGTAATGTTATATAGCCTATAACCTAATAAATAAGCTACCCAACACAAAAATAATTTTTCAGTTTGTACCAGTAGTTCCTGAGATTAGCGCGTTCAAACAAACAAACTCTTCAGCTTTATAATATTAGTATAGATAATACCTGGTACTTCGGTTCTGTGTGTGACGAAATTATTTCGGTTGACGCTATCCTCGCACTTTCGGTCACGAACTAACGAACTACGGATCGGGGAATGAGAGAACTAGTTCGCGTAGTTTATCTGTGGGAGCGCTCTTACGACCTAGTTCGTTTGTGAACTACACAAGACTACCTACGCTTACGGGAAGAAATGGTCTGGTGCTATTCTTTACGTCCGGCACGACACCGACATCCCGATTCTTACTATACTTCAACTACATATAAGGTGTATCTATTCATACTAAATAAGAAATATTTTAAGAGGTACACCTGTAGGTGGTAAAGAAGCTATAGAAGCAAAAAGAAAATTTTTATCTAAGCGTTTTTTAATTTTCTTAATTATTATAATTTTAAAACTGCTTGAGACGTTTTGCATAAAACCTTTACTCCAAATTCTATGAATGGCCCGCCTGACGCTGCGAGGCCGGCGACCGGACAGCACGAGCATGGCCGCGGTGTCTCGGGCCGTAAAAAATAAGATGGAGCCAGTACTTCTTATGTGCGTCAAATAATTTATAAATATTAAATTTTGAAAAAAAAAAAACAATTAGATTTTTTTTTTCGTTGCTGTAGCTTCTTTACCACAGGTGTACCTCTTAAAGTATTTCGTGTATGAATAGATACACCTTATATATGACGAGACTGGTTATTTATCCCTTTTGGTGATTGCATTTGCATATTGTTTATAATAAGAAGACGAAATTCACTATTTCCGACATCAATAAAGTTTTTTTTTATATCAAAAAATATTTTTAAATGTGGTAAGAAATTAAACTAAGATCTAAATACACCGACTTCCGAATTTAAAATAATTTTTCACTTTGCAGCGTATTTTTGTTTTTTTTTTTGTTTTGGTAAACGGGTGTTTTTTTTATTTAAAAAAAAAAATATTGACTCATCAATTCTTTGCATTTGACAAAATTATCATTTTCTAAATGCCTTTGAATACAGAAGCCACTATAAAAACGACCCTACTCACAGATATGACCCATTTCTCCTGCTGACCTAGCAATGTCAGACTGGCGCCTTAGTGATAAGATGCCTACAAATATTAATAGTAATAAGACACTATTAAATTATTACTATTTAAGCGATTTAGTCAGTTGAGCACTAAGGACGTTCGGCTTAAAACATGAGCGGTAGCGATTTGAGGATTTAATAAAATATTATTAAACCATGGATGGTTTTTATTTGAGAAATTTTATCATCATCAACAGCCTATATAGTTCCCACTGCTGGGGCACAGGCCTCCTCTCGGTGAGAGGGAGTGGGCCATAATCCACCACGTGGGCCCAGTGCGGGTTGGTAGATGTCACATGTCTTCGAATTTTTGGTTCTAAGACATGCCGGTTTCCTCACGATGTTTTCCTTCACCGTTTTGAGAGCAGTGGTGATGAAATAATTTACACAAAGTAATGCGCCTGCTTGGGTTCGAACTCACGACCTACTACTCGTAAGTCGCGGCCGTTACCACTGGGCCAGCACTGCTCGCTATAGAGCAGAATTATACTATTAAAATTAAATCAAGATAATTACGTGCTAACTGAAAAGCGAAAAACAACCAACTAAAACTATCCAATCAGTCAAATCACAATTGTCATTATTTGACCTAGCATTATTTCGCCTCCCCCAAAGTGGGGTTTACCATAATCGCCACGCTTGGCTGGCGAGTTGACGCTCGCAGTATGGTGGTAAAATGCATAGAGAACGCTGCTGCCCATTCTCTAAGGTTCGACTTTTAATCCTATTCACTAACTTGACAATTAGAGGGATACCAGGTTTTGACAAAAAAAAGATAGTGAGGTGGTGCAAGAATGAATGAAATTGAATGAACTTGAAATAATGTACTTACATGCAAACTTTGTAATTTAAATTTAATAACTTGTCTTAAAACAAGATGTGTACTATATCGATATATATGTAGTCTATGGCTGTCAGAGGAAATAAAATGACTTTAGTAAAAAAATAAGCAAAATGAAATGATTTTTATATTTAGTTTTGTTTCTAACAGAAGAAAATAAAAAAAGGAAATAACTGTTATTAAAAATTATTAATTATTCTTATAATCCACACCTAAAAATGATTTTTAAAGTTTTATTTAATTTAAAACATTTTTATCATTCATTCTTTATGCGAAATCGTTCACTACCCCGACACTATTAGTTTTAGAATGGTATCATTATTTTGCATTGAACTGTCAAGTTAGTGAATAGGATTAAAAGTTCAACCTTAGTAAGTTCCTTAGTCCCGACACCCACGGGAAGAAATGGTATGGTGCTATTATTTACGTCCGACACACGGAAATAAATAGATGTTGTTAAACTATATTTTCATTTCATTTTATTTTTCATTTCTTACTATATACACCGTAACATTTTAATCGTCTTACAACGGCAGCCCACTTCATGTATCCAATGACTGCTACACATCCATAAGAAAACAATGAACATTTGAAAAACCAAAAAATAAAATGATCTAGTTTGATTGATATTTTGTCTCATAGAAAATGGAGATGGAATGATCTAGTCGACACGTGCGCTGGCTAGGTATCTCTATTATATCGATTTTTCATAATTCGAGTGCATTATTTATTTTTCTTAGTACGTATTTTCTTAATTGGTAACAATTTTTTTAATCACGCCTAGAGGTATATTATGTCGGATACATTGAGTGGACAACCGTTGTAAGACGACTAATATGTCACGGTGTTTCATCATTCTAACTTGCCACATGGATGTCATAACTGTTAGTCTAGTAGTTAGTGACCCTGACTGCCAAGACTGAGGTCGTGGGTTCGATTCCCACCCAGGACAAATCGTTGTGTGATGAGCACAATCATTTGTTCTGTGTCTGGGTGTTATTTATCTATAATATGTATGTATTTAGAAATATAAAAGTATATTTATCAGTTGTCTGGTTGCCATAGTACAGGCTTTGCCTAGTTTGGGATTAGATAACGGTGTGTTTGGTTGTCCAAATATATTTATTTATTATTATTATTATTTATAAGAAAATACTATGTCATTCAATTTAATAAAATGTAAGTCCTACATTTTAAAGTAATACGAACTTATAGGTAGGTTTGTGATAGCAATATTTTATCAGGTCATAAAGAGTCTGGTCTCGATCTAGTACATCTAAGTAGGCCACCTAATACCTATTTTCCAAGAATAAATCTATACTAATACTAGCTGACCGTACAGACGTTGTCCTGTTTCCTAGAACTCGATAGCAGCGCCACCTACCGTGTCCGATAGTAAATCTAAGCCATCCAGGGTGCCACCCAAACGCATACAAAAAAATTCATTCAAATCGGTCCAACCGTTTAGGAGGAGTTCAGTGACATACACATGTACAGTAGAATTATATATAAAGATTATGAAGCTAAATAGTTTGTTTTTCTGTCCACGATAGCACATGTCTAACTTTTAAGGTTGGCTCACTATAACGTTTTTAAATGTAATCAAATCTAAATATTAAAAAGCTGAAGAATTTGTTTGGAACGTACTAATATCAGAAACAACGTTTAGTGTTGGATAGCCCATTTATCGAGGAAGAAAATCATCAAATGACGTCTCCCGCTCTGGGCGGAGCGGGAGAGCGTGTCAGACTTTTACTGATTAAAACCCACCCGTGTTCCTTCAGTTGCCCATGTGCCAGGGCCACGGTATCTCTGTCGAACAATCTCGCGACCCTGGCAGGTGGCTGGAGGCCTTAATTTATTATGGTAGCCAGGCAACACTGGCTAAGCAGTCGACAACCTCATAGGTTGACCTGCGAGATGTCATTCAAAAAAAAAAGTTGAGAAAAGGCTCGACAAATTGATTTAGGCATAAAATGCATTGTATTTTTTTTTTATGAATGAAACTAAACGTGTATTTTGCTAAATATAAAGTCTGAAGTAAGTTGCTGAGTCTAACTTATTTCTGTAGTCTGTACTATGTTTATTAAATTATTGTTACGTATTCTGAAATCGGATACTCTTGAGTAGAATCTATACTAATATTATTAAGCTGAAGAGTTTGTTTGTTTGATTGAACGCGCTAATCTCAGGAACTACTAGGCCGAATTGAAAAATTATTTTTGCGTTGGGTAGCCTATTTATCGGGAAATGCTATAAGCTATATAACATCATGCTACAACCAAGAGGAGCGGAGCAGTAATGAAAAATGTTGTAAAATCGCACGGGTAGGTGATTCGACGCGACGGGAAGGGTCGGGGGAACAAGAAATTTAACGCGGACGAAGTCGCGGGCAGAAGCTAGTAAATGATATGTCTCGCAAACAAAAGATTCCTTTGGAAATGTGTCTCTCGGTGAGAGGAAGTGGTTCGTGATCAACCACGCGTTTTTGGTTCTAAGACATGTCGGTTTCCTCACGATGTTTTCCTTCACCGTTTTGAGAGCAGTGCTGATGAAATTATTTACACAAAGTAGGGCCTGTTTGGCATCGAAAATACGACCTACAAATTGTAAATCTCGGCCGATATTACTTTGCCACCATTACTTGGAATAAAATTGGTGTTATAGCATAAATAACAGTTTTATTCTCCACTAGCTTTTGCCAGCGGCATCGCCCGCGTATTATAGGTACGTATAAACCTTCCTGTTTAATCACTCTATCTGTTTAAAAAAACCGCATTAAAACCCATTGCTTAGTTTTAAAGATCTAAGCATACATAGGGACAGACAGACAGAGAGAAGCAACTTTGTTTTATACTATGTAGTGATGTGGTGATGTGGTGATGTGGAACAGCACGCGTAGCATGACCACCGCAGAAATGGGTTTTGTCGACGGACGAATGGACAAAATTCCAGATTGTAGAAAGATTAAAGACAGAATTAAAGGTTGTAGAAAGATTTGTACCGTTTTATGCTGGCGTAGCATGACAATTCTATCTCTATTCTACCAAGAATAGACAAAGTTCTTTCTATGGTGGTCATGCTACGCGTGCAGAGATGGTAAACAATTTTGAATCAAATGACACTTTACGTCAATTTGTTATTTTATGGCTATTTCATAGAACGGTCAAGGAATGACAGTTGTGATTGACAGCATAAGTTGGCAATTATTGTTTCTGACTTCTCCTAAATATAACACCTTTTTAACACACTTTTATTAGCTCCATAAGTATGTTAGTATGTGCCTATGTAACGGTCAAAGTCTACTTATATACGGGTATACCTACTTATCAAGCACCGATGACAATATAATAATTTTATAAGTTTGTGCCATCATCCTTGCCAGGGTTACCAGGATAGTAAAAAATATTTTTCAAAAACTACGCTGACATACGTCACAAAATTCGAAACACCCTAAAAAAAAATTAATACCTCATGGTTTAAAAAACTATATTATTATATATATTTTCTACTTTTTACTGAATTCTGACTTTTTATGGATGTGTGTTTTTTTTTTAAGTTTTTTAGACTATTATTTATTACTAGCTTCTGCCCGCGACTTCGTCCGCGTCAAATTTTTGCTCCCATGACCCTTCCCGTCGCATCCGTCGCGTCCATTTTTCGTTGCTGTTCGCTCCTTTTGAGTTATAGTGAGTCAACCTTAAAAGATAGACATATGCTCTCCTGGACTTTTTTTTAGAACTTTTTAAAAGAAACAATTCCGTGATACATAATTTTTGCGTTACTTTAACCGTTTACGCAGCGCACGCAACGGAAACTCTCAAAAGGAATAATTTTTCCCCGCTTTTGCAACATTTTTCATTACTGCTCCGCTCCTCTTAGTTGTAGCGTAATGTTATATAGCCTATAACCTCTCTCGATAAATAGGCTACCCAACACAAAAAGAATTTTTCAATTCGGTCTAGTAGTTCCTGAGATTAGCGCGTTCAATCAAACAAACAAACAAACTCTTCAGCTTTATAATATTACATAAGTATAGATATCCTGTAATATATACTATATAGTATAATGTTATAAAGCTGAAGAGTTTGTTTGTTTGATTGAACGCGCTAATCTCAGGAACTACTGTCTGAATTTGAAAATGATGTGTTCTGTAGCCCATTTATCGAGGAAGGCTATAGGGTAGAGTATCACGCTACGACTAATAGGAGCGGAGCGTCAAAGAAAACGAGGATTAATTATTTTTGAGAGCTTCCGTTGCATGCGCTCTAATCATGTAAAACGACATTGTACCTTATAAAAAATTCTAAAAAAAACCGCGAGTGCATAATATGTCTATCTTAAAAAAAAGTCGGCTAGTCGTTCATAAACCATTAACAAGATTTTCTTTAGGGTGAAAAATGGACGCAGGCTTTCCTCAACAGAACTTGAACTTTTAAATGAATTAAAACCTATTTTACTCATATGAAAATGCCCACATTTTAAAAAGATCTGTTCTTCTTTCCATGTAGCAATAAGATCTTTTCCTTTCAAGTATGAAATAAATAGAACTTAAAAATAGTACACTGAAAAACTTAAGACTTTTGCTATTCGACTATAGCTTTAGCTTTGGCTTTAGCTTTTTTTTTTGCTTTTAGTCAATTGACACATGATTGCCTTTAGAAATCAAAAAAAGAATTGGTTTGGTTATGGTTTTTTTTATATGGAATGACAAGTCGCAGGTCAACCTCTGAAGTTTTCAGCTGCTTAACCGGACTTGCCTGTGGCTACCTTAAAAAATTAAGGCCTCCAGCCAGGGCTTAAAAACTAAAAAGTAGAGCGACTACTCCCTAAGGGCACCCTAAGTAGGGTACGGACCTCGACTTAGGGCATCGCTGGTAGAGGGCAGCAAGGGGCGGGCTGGATCGGAATGATATTATTTAGGGGCGAATTTAAAGCTACAGGCTCAGCGGCGCGGGCTGCTTCGAGTAAAGGGTCGAAACGGAGGTTAGTTTATTGTTTTAAGATTTTACTTTTAAGTCGTTTTGAACATCTTAGTGATGTATTTCTAAGAAATATGAGTGACTAATAATCAGTGATCGGATATTCGGATGCTGTGAAATCACGGAAGCGGCTTCGTATTTTTTATTAAAGCTGGGTTTCTTGGATCATATTTATTTAAAATAAATGTTTAACCCCAGATGCAAATACATATGTGTGTAGGGTGGTATGTGTTAGTTAAAACAACACACAAAACACGGTAAAAACGCGCATTCCATATTAGCCAACATTTCAACTTTAAGTGAATATGCATCTAAATATCCGATCTCTACTGATAATAGTAAATTATTTCAATAAATAAACACTGTCAAACTACTTTGGTGCGCAGAAGTGTCTACTGATATATGGTCCCAATTAATTACCAACTGGTTGGAAAAACTTGACAACAGTACTGTTTAAGAGGAGACTACGTATTTTTTTAATAGATTAAGCATACTACGCAGGGTGAATGAGTTTTAATCCGAAAAAAAAAATGGTATGAATTGATCTGTATCCGGAATTTGCATAAACTTAAGTGAACAATATTAAAAATGTTTTGTGTCGAACGGTGAAATAGGACCGAACTTTCAACAAAATCATCATTTGAACCGAAAGACGTCCAATACTGGATATAGCCTCTCCCAATTTAGGGGGTTTTGTCGTAATAGCTACGCTTGGCAGGCGGGTTGGCGATCGCAGTATGGTGGTAAAATGCATAGAGGACGCTGCTGCACATTCTCTAGTAAGTCCCTTAGTCGCCTTTTACGACACCCACGGGAAGAAATGGTATGGTGCTATTCTTTACGAACTTAAAAAATCATAATTCATAAATCATATTATATTTTACCTATATTTACAAAATAAATGTCAATTCTATTCTAGAACGATTTTTAAACATAACATCATTTAAAACTAGATTCGAAACACTTAAAGATGAGAAAATAAAAAAATAACAGTTAGTAATATTCTAAAATTGAATCTTGGAAACTAATTTGACAGCTAGAATTCAATTGTTTTCATATCTAATAAAAACAAATAATGTACTATTTTACTCTGAAATATCTATGAAACACACGTAAATAGCCGTTTTGCTAAATACGGTTAAACTAGAAGCTGCCCCCAACATAAATAGTGGGGAAAATGTTAGACAGATAATGATGTACTAAGAAAAATCTGGAAGTAAACCTCCTTAGTAGGATGTTACATACAGACATCAAATTAGTTTCCAATTTAAAAAAAACATATAAAATACTTACAATTATTTCTGTCTCCTGCAAACAGCTGATGAAAGCGTATGAAGTCAGGGCGACCACCGAAGAATTTACCGTTTTGATTCAGAACCTCGCGAATTAAATCCAAATTATTTACCACCAGACATTTAGTTGTTCCCATTTTTAGGCTGAATATATCCCCATATTCCTTTGCCAAGTCTGTGAAAGACTGAAATGGCGATTCGTGCTTGCCCAAAAGGTGTAAGTTACCTATTATAGGCAAAGGTGTTGGGCCCGGAGCCTCTTTCAGAACTACGGTCTTATTTTCACCGTACTTAGTAACTTTTTTATAAGTAACGGTGTTATTAAAATAAATTTTGTAGACCGCTACTAGGAAGACGGTTATCAAAAAGAGTGCACTCAACATCTTGATTTTTTAGAAAAAGATTTTTTAGAGTGGCTACACCGGTGGCGGGAACGACTATTCCGGCAGCACTGACTTGTGGTTGTGAGGGCGGCCATATTTATAGTGAGCGCGCGAAATTTGCATTCGTATTTTGAATTTACAAATTGCATTTGCCGCTGTTTTCGTCGAAATGTTGTGGAACATCTTTGGAGAATTCGTTTTGAGAACGCAAATAAAGTTTTGTGTTGTATTTTATTTGCACGTTCGATATTTAATTTTATTGTTTTGATTTATTATTTATTTTTTGTTTTTTAAGGCCCGCTTGTACGAAAACGGTGACGTCATCGTAATATTGAAATGGCCGTCGTGAAAATATGTAATTTTCACCATTATTTGACATTAAAGTGTCAAAAAATGCTCTATATAATGAACTACCGTTATCGTGTGACTATCAGTGACGGATTAACCCTTAATCAAATTAAGCAATTGCCTAGGGCATCACGTCTGGCGGGGCATCAGAAGAAGCACAAAAAATCCATCATTAGGGCATCACGTCTCACTCTCACGTCACCAAAAACCACACCAAAAAAGTTTTTAGGACTAATTTGACAGTTCGTGCGTTTTAAGTTAACAATATCTGGTTGACCGAGCTTTGCTCGGTATTTTTTGGTAAATTGTGTTTAAAATAATAAGTTTATGTTCAAGTTGATTATCGATAAAGTTGGTCATTGAAAACACGAATAAAACGACGTTTTATTAAAATGAATCCTAGCTAGATCGATTTATCGCCCCCGAAACCCCCTGTATACTAAATTTCATGAAAATCGTTGGAGCCGTTTCCAAAATTCAGATTATATATATATATATACAAGAATTGCTCGTTTAAAGATATAAGATAGAGTCCGACCTAGAGTCGTAACCCCGCTCCCGCTAAATAAACTACAAGAATTGGAGTTTGTACTCATGTTAGTCGTGTGGGACGTTTGCAAACCTTCCGAAAAGACAGCAAAGTATTACAATACCCAGAAGTTACTCTAGAGACTTGCGCTAATCTCTACAAATCACTCGTGGATTTTTTTGAAAAAATGCGGTGTGACTTTGATCGGTAGGTCCCATTTGTTCTATGGAACATGATGTAATAGAACAAATTGAGAAAATTTTGTCCCTATTGGTACTATAGCACAGTTTGTACTTTTTGTCTCAAATTTTTCCATAGAACAAACTAAGTATATAAACTTTATATCGTTAAACTGCTGTGTTGCTTTTATTATCAAAATAAAAATATTATGTAGCGAGTAGTTTCATTTTTTTGATAGTGAACTGTACCTGGTATTAACATCAGTGATTAATGTCATTCACGTCTTATATATCTCACCATGGAAGAATTTGGGAAAAGCGATTCCCATTTAGTTCAGTGCATTCACAGACAAATAAAACCAGGAGCAAAAGCTAGTATGTAGTTCTATAGTACAAATAGGGACAATATTTTCTCAATTTGTTCTATTACGTCATGTTCCATAGAACAAATGGGACCTACCGACTTTGATTCTTTAGAAGCCCGCGCAAAAGAAAAGCTACCAGATGTGGAATATAAAGACACCCGTCAAAGACGAAGAAAGAAAATGCCCAATGATGGTTCAGCTCCTGAAGTAAGATTCAGACCAAGAGAACAATTGAAAATAACGTGTTTTTATAACATCATTGATAAATTAAATGCAGAGATGCGAGAAAGAAGAGAGATATACAAAGAATCAGCAGAGAAATTCTCATTCTTGAATAAAATAGTCGATGCTGATAAAATGATGTGTCCCGATCAAACTGCAGAATACAGTCAGCACAGCACAAATCTACTAAAAACATATCCAGAAAACCTTAACACCGAATTAATAACAGAAATTCAACAGTTTCATTCATATGACATAAGTAAAACCCGTTCCAGACCCAGTAATTCGGCTCGTACAACTTTACATCAAACTCACGCATAATTGTATAAAATAATACTTTCCCTAATGTGGAAACTACCCTGCGTATATTTTTATCGCTTGTGATTACAAATTGCTCAGCGGAACGTTCTTTTACAAAATTAAAAATATTACAAAAATGAAAGAAGGACAAAGATGATACAAGAAAGGCTCGATAATTTATCAATACTAGTGATCGCCAATTGGTCGAAATTCGACCGTACTTCATTTGAATAGAAATACATTATAAAATGAAAAAAATATATATAATAATAAATATAAAAAAATAATATGGTTTAATATGACATTCAGTAACACTATTGACAAATTGTTGACGCTGTACTACTGTGGAGAGGGTTCGCTGGCGGGATGGTGATGGCCAGGACCAAGACGTAGGTGTAATGAGTAAAGAATACTTCTTCAGGACTCTCTTCTTTATTGTCTTAATACTTCTTAACTGCTGGATATGGAATGAATTATCACAGAAAGTTCTGTTTTTATAGAATTATCCCTATTATTTTTAACTAATTATGAAAGCTCAAAATGTCATAATTATAACCAGCCTGTATAATCTATGACAAGCTTGTACATACAATCGTGAGGCATACAACCTCTACAGTTTGCAACTAAGTTTTGTATGGGAAACTTACTAATGCCATACTTGACACTCCCCATAAAACCACAAAAAATATTTCTTCTTTAGCTTAGAAACTAAATTCCTATCGTCGCTAATACAAATAATATTACAGACAAATATTCTCGATATGATCATAGATTTTAAAAATGAAATAGGTTAAATATCTATAAAATTAATTTCTCACCTATGGTTATACTTGACATTCAGTAAGACAAAATATTAAAGACAGATGTTCTCGATTGGACCACAGATTTGGACCATAAACAAAAGATTACCTGTGCATGTGTGTATTAAATACATGGTAATGAATAGTGGTGTGTGTAACGTGCTATTTATTGAAAGTAATGTATTTTTACGCATAATTAAAAAAAAATATTAGCATTCGTCACTTCTTCTCTGTATAAACTATAACTGTGCGAAATTTCATACTCCTCCGTCCGCCCAATTTTCGTAAAAAGGGATCCAAAGTTTTCGCTTCACGTATTAATATATAGATTACACATAGAGTCTGATATTTTAAAAACGTTAGACGTTAACACTATCTTGCGTGCATTCAATGCCCGGAAAAGTCCAAGGCGCATTTCAATAAATAAATAAATTATATTTTGGTTTTTATTGTAGTCGCACCTACTCCACTCCTAAGGTACGTCAAATGATAAATGACTTTATTTTTGCAAGTAGGTTTGTACAAAACACTTTTACACGTCAATCATATTTTTCGTTACATCTCATCATCTTATTTTACAAAGAAAGAATGTTCTTAGGCGGTAAAGGTTTAAAGACCGATTCTAGTTGACATACGGATAGAGGGGCCCCACAGGCGTGGATTGCTTAGGGCATCAAGTAGTCTTAATCCGTCACTGGTGACTATTCAACTCTTTCTTAGGAAAAGAAAGTGCAATCACTACATACTTTAGCGCTAACACATTTTAAAACATCATTCTGTCTTTGCCAACTTCAAAAGATTGACAGAAACAAAACTATATTTTTTACTTATTCAAAAAATCATATAACTGTGGTCGATGCCTACTTCTACTACATAGCCTTTTACGGTTGGAATCGGCTTTTCAACCGACGAAAAAAAACGGAGGTTCTCAATTCGACGCGTATATTTTTTTTTTGTTTTTTTTTTATGTATGGCCACACATAACTTTTTACATATTGGTCCGATTGTGATAATTCTATTGGACAGGGTATACTCCGAAGGTGGTCAAATATAAATTTGGAAAACAAAATCGAACCCTAAGGGTCGAAAAACAGGGGATGATTGATTGTTCACTCAGACACTCACTGATTATAATGTATAACCACGCATAACTTTATACAGAGTAGTCCGATTTGATAATTCTTTTTTTATTGGATAAGGTATACCTTGCCAAGTATTATTAGTACATTAAAGCCACAAAAAAAAAATATATAATAAATCAATGAACAAAGATCACTCAAAGTGCCGACTCATAATTTAAGGTTTATTATTTTATGCTTTTCAGTTTTTTCGGCGGTTTAATTTTTTGTAGTCTAACCGGAAGCAACTGAGTACCAGTATTTTACATGGAACGACTGCTTATCTGACCTCCACAACCCAGTTACTGGGTAACACGATACCCCTTGGTAAGACAGGGGTGTACCGTACAATGTTTTACTGAAAAAATGCAAATCTATACTTATATACTTATTTACTTATCTATACTAATATTATAAAGCTGAAGAGTTTGTTTGTTTGTTTGTTTAATTGAACGCGCTAATCTCAGGAACTACTGGTCCGAATTGAAAAATTCTTTTTGTGTTGGGTAGCCTATTTATCGAGGAAGGCTAGGCTATATAACATCTTACTACAACTAAGAGGAGCGGGGCAGTAATAAAAAATGTTGCAAAAACGGGGGAAATCGCACGGATAGGCGATTCGACGCGACGGGAAAGGTCGGGGCAACACGAAATTTAACGCGGATGAAGTCGCGGGCAGAAGCTAGTTAAGTATAAAATACTTTGTTGAGAATCATTTACTAAATCGATTTCTGTCATTTTTAATATAGGTTATTGCCTTACCCTAAAATAATTCGTCACAATTCCGTTGTAAAGTCAAAACAAACCAAAATGGACGAAATACCTACCACGTTCCATGTGCCGGACGTAAAGAATAGCACCATGCCATAATCGCCACGCTTGGCAGGCGGGTTGGCGATCGCAGTGTGGTGGTAAAATGCATAGAGAACGTTGCTGCCCATTCTCTAGTAAGTCCCTTAGGCGCGGGACAAATACAAGTGGCGTCGGGCGGAGGCGAGGCGCGGGCGTGGCGCGGGCGTGGCGCGGGCGCGGCGCCGGTGCAGCGCAGAACAGGCGTGCTAACGGTGTCGGAAAGGCGAGGCGCGGTGTTTCTCGTTATTTTATGTTAAATTCTATATCGTCACGCATTTTCCGGGTGCGCCGAAGGCGAGGAAGCGGCGCCCGCGCCACGCCCGCGCCGCGCCCGCACCCCGCCGTCTCAGTATGTCTCGCGCCCCACCTCTTCTATACATTTTGTATGAAATATCAAAGAAGTGGCGCCACGCCCGCGCCGCGCCCGCGCCGCACCTCCGCCCGACGCCTCTTGTATTTGTCCCGCGCCTTAGTCGCCTTTTACGACACCCACGGGAAGAAAAGGGGTGGTGTTATTCTTTACGTCCGACACCACACGGTACTAACTACTAATGATGATCAATATAAATTACTAATTTTGAATGGCCGCCAAAAAAACATAAAGTTAAAATTTTTCTATTCTATTCATTTTTTTATGAAATGGCAAGTAAAGCCGATTTCGACTATTCTGCCAATGTCTAAAGTGAGTTGAGGAAACAAGTGTGAATGGCAAATTCAGAATTATAGTAATTAAAAAAAACAAAAATTAAAAAAAAAAACTGGGGGCACGAGTAAAATTCTTCAATTGATACAGTTGACACACATGTAGATCGTGATGGGTTAGAACGGGACTGAAACAAACAGATACTTAATAAAAATAAATAAATATTAGAATTGTTAAAACATAAAATATACGCATAGGTACCACAGCTACACAGACAGAATAACTTATAATTTTATGTAATGGTGACGGATGAAGGACATCAGCGCCACAAGCAGTTCAGGAGAGGAATATGTTAGCAATGAGGGGAATTGGACTTACAATCCTATTCAGTAACTTGACAGTTCAAAGAAAAATAATGATACCATTTTCAAACTAATAGTGTTGGGGTAGTGAACGATTTCGCGTAAAGAATGAATGATAAAAATGGTTTAAATTAAATGAAACTTTAAAAATTGTTTTTAGGATAAGGAATAATTTTTAATAACAGTTATTTCCTTATTTTTCTTCTGATAGAAACAAAACTAAATATAAAAATAATGTCATTTTACTTTTTTAGGGTTCCGCACCTAAAAAGGATAAAGCGGAACCCTTATAGGATCACTTTGTTGTCCGTCCGTCCGTCCGTCCGTCCGTGCGTTAGTCCGTCTGTCAAGACCCTTTTTCTCAGGAACGCGTGGAGGTATCAACCTGAAATTTATATCAAATACTCAAGTCTACTGTCCCTTGGAGCCGTGAAAAATCAAACTTCTAAGCTAACGCAATCAAAAGATATAACCGCGCAAATTTTCGAAACTCGCAAGGGAATCAAAACCTAAATGGTACTTCCAGTCGATCTAGAATTTTGAAATTTGGTACGAAGCAACGTCTTATAGCACAGATAAACGAAAAATTGCGAAAACCGTAATTTTTTTGTTACATCATATAATAAAAATATTTTTAATAATACTTTTACTTATATACCTACAGGTTTGTACGGAACCCTCGGTGCGCGAGTCCGACTCGCACTTGGCCGGTTTTTTTTACTACAGTCATTTTATTTCGTCTGGCAGCCATAGACGATGTATGTATATATCGATATAGTATTATATATCGTGTTTTAAGGCAAGTGATAAATTTAAATTACAAAGTTTGCATGTAAGTACATTATTTCAAGTTCATTCAAAATCATTCATTCTTGCACCACCTCACTATCTTTTTTGTCAAAAACTGGTATCCCTCCAACTGTCAAGTTACTGAACAGGATTAAAAGTCCAACTTTAGAAGCAAAAATTCTAACACATGTGACATCTACCAACCCGCACTGGGCCTGCGTGATAGATAAAGCCCACTCCTTCTCACTGAGAGGAGGTCTATGTGCCAGCGTTGGGAACAATACAGGCGGATCATGATTAAAAAAAAAATTGAAGGCTCCGCTCTTCCCTTGCATTATAAATATACAAATAACAAAAGAAAAAAAAACCGGCCAAGTGCGAGTTGGACTCGCGCACCGAGGGTTCCGTACAAACCTGTAGGTATCCTCGGTTCATGTATAAGGTTTATGGTTATGAAATTAAATGTTTTTTTTAAATTTTTATATTTCAGTTGATTGAATGAAAGGTAAATTGCGGTTTACGGTTTATGACGTATTAAAAAAAAATACTTACTGGATCTCGTTCAAACCAATTTTCGGTGGAAGTTTACATGGTTATGTACATCATATATTTTTTTTAGTTTTATCATTCTCTTATTTTAGAAGTTACGGGGGGGGGGGGGGGGGACACACATTTTACCACTTTGGAAGCGTCTCTCGCGCAAACTATTCAGTTTAGAAAAAAATGATATTAGAAACCTCAAATCCATTTTTAAAGACCTAGGTATTCATAAATACCCCACACGTACGGGTTTGATGAAAAAAAAAATTTGAGTTTCAGTTCTAAGTATGGGGAACCCCAAAATTTATTACTTTTTTTCTATTTTAGTGTAAAAATCTTGATGCGGTTTACAGAATACATCTACTTACTAAGTTTCAACAGCGTAGCTCTTATAGTTTCGGAGAAAAGTGACTGTGACATACAGACGGACAGACAGACAGACAGACAGACAGACATGACGAATCTATAAGAGTTCCGTTTTTTGCCATTTGGCAACGGAACCCTAAAAAGTAATAAAGAAAATATGATCTACTGTATATGTGCGTGAGTGTGATTGTATGTGTGTGTGAGTGTGATGGTGAGTCTAAGTATGTGTGTGTGGGAGAGAGAGGAGATTTTGAGTGTACATGGTGTGACTAAATAAGCTAATAACATCACTACACTATGATGATGATGCAAGAAAATTACTGGAGTTACAGACATAGCTCGCAGAGTAAGCAAGCTGAAGTGGCAGTGGGCTGGCCATGTTTGTCGAAGGACCGTTGGCCAGTGGAGCAGACGAGTCCTGGAGTGGAGACCGCGTATCGGCAAGCGTAGTGTGGGACGCCCCCCAGCTAGATGGACCGACGACCTAAATAAAGTGGCTGGGATAGACTGGATGCGGAAGGCGGAGGACAGGGTGTTGTGGCGCAATATGGGAGAGGCCTATGTCCAGCAGTGGACTTAATAGGCTGAGTTGTTTGATTGATGATGATGATGATATTAACAAAATTCCAAACAGAATTGTAAAATACTTTTACCATATAAAGAGTACATATGAGCGAGAACGTTGAAATATGTATCGAGTTTTCCGTTATTCAGGACTCCTTAGTACTGTTATGTATGAGTTTCCATATTTCAATGTAATTTGACATAACGTTAGCCGGATGTAAATGAAAGCTGAGGCCGTGTTTTTTAAGTTCATTTGGTACATCATACACACTTCTTCTTCCCAGCTAAAGCACTAGGAAGTGGTGAAGGGCGGGCGTGCCGGGTGACTGTCTTATGTAACTTTGACGTTCAAAAAGTGCTGACTCTCAGCCTAGTTTGAATAAATGACTTGTGATTGATTGACAATTTGAAGACGAATTCGTTTGTTTAATAAAAAATGATAGTTTAAAAAGCTAAAAACCACGCTTTAAGAAATAGAAAACCAAACTAAAATGTAGGAAATTATTTCTAATAAATTCGAAATAAAAATAAATAAATGCAATCATTTTAATGTAAAAACTTTTTAACAAAAAAAAAAAAACCGACTTCTTCAAAAACACTAGAAAGTGTTTAGTGTTTTTGAGGAAGTCGGTTTTTTTAACCGACTTCAAAAAGGAGGAGGTTATCAATTCGGATGTTTATATATATTTTTTTTTTATGTATGTTCGGCCATAACTCTGTCATATATAAACGGATTTGCAAAATTATTTTTTTGTTCGAAAGGAGTTTATTTCGAAATGGTCCCATATAAATTTCATGTAGATCTGATGATGAGTTCCGGAGACAGACACCGGAACTCTTTAAAAAATTACGGCAAATCAACCGCGATTTCTGCTATCGCATTAATATGCATTGTTTGTTTGGAATTAGTGCGGGGTAGATACCAAAACTAAAAATTTAAAAATAAAAACTTTTTTACAAAAAAAAAAACAACCGACTTCCTTAAAAACACTACAAAGTGAAAAATAACTTTAATTTCGGAAGTCGGTGGCAAAAACCTTAAATACAAATCCTAAGACACCGACTGCCGAAATTAAAGTTATTTTCCAATTTGTAGTGTTTTTAAGGAAATCGGTTGTTTTTTTTTATTTGTTATTCTATTAAAGCGTGCTTTTTAGTTTTAAACTATTATTTATTTTCAATTTTTTTAGTTCGACTAGTTATAAAAGTGTGGTTTTCGTTTTTTTTTTCTTTCGTTATCATGGTGATCCTAGCCAGGATAATTGCACAAAATGAAATTATTGTATTGTCATCGTTCCTTGATAAGTGAGCAAATTTTCAAATTAATCTGACGTTTTGAAGAGGGTGAAAATCACGTTCAAAGATTCCGTTACATAGATATATACCCAGGTAATAAAAGCGTGTTAAAAAGTAAGCTCATAAACTAAAACCCAACTATTGGAAAATCCTGTCAGGGTCGCGAGACTTGTTCGAAAGAGATACCGTGGCCCTGGCACAGGCAACTGAAGGAACACGGGTGGGTTTTAGTCAGTAAAAGTCTAACATGCGCTCCCGATCCGCTAGAGGATTTCCCAAAAAAAAAAAAACTATTCAAAATCAAAAGTCATATCAAACTAGGCTGAGAGTCAGCAAGCACTTTTTGAACGTCAAAGTTGCCAAAGACAGTCCCCCAAAACGCCCGCCCTTCACCACTTCCTAGGGCTTTAGCTGGGAAGAAGAAGTGGCGGAACAAACTGTCCAGCAGCACAGCTGTCTGTTAAGTTAGAAGAACTTGATTCTATACAATAATACGTAAGTAATTAATATTATGAAAACAAAACGAACATTAAATTATTCGCCATATGTCAGCTAGCAGCTATTAGAAAATCACGCTGTAAAAAGTACCTAGGAAACAAGAAAATATGCTCATCTGAATGCCGTGGTCAAATGCCTCATCGCCCTATTGTATCATATCGTACCGAGATCGTATGTTGGGGTATACGATCACGACTTATTAGATGAGAATATTTTCTTGTTTCATACTTTTTAGAGCGTGATTTTACAATCGGATTTTAGTTTTTGAACTTATTTTTTATGTAAATTATTTTGGGGATAATTTTAAAACTAGTTGTGCCCGCAGCTTCGCCCACGTGGAAGTTGGAAATTATGTCATTGGCAACCGGGACAAAGTAGCCTACATTACTCCTTATAATATCAGCTATCTGCCAGTGAAAGTCCGTCAAAATCGGTTCAGCCGTTTTCGGAGAATAGCCGGAACAAACTGACAGACAATAAATGTGAAAATAGGTTTTTCGTCCTGTATAGACTTCCATATGCATGTATTAAAAAGTTTTTACTTTGACACTAAAAAAATACACTGCAATTTTTATTTATTTGTTTAGATTAGATGTTTCCATTTAATGTGACGTCAAATAGCCAGCATTTAATCAAGACGCCCCCTTCAACGATATCTCATTTGTCAAAATATGATAAGTAGTTTAGAAGTTATGCGGGAACAAATGAACATACACATACGGGGTGAAATAAAATTAGCCGGCAGTACTTTATCCACGAGTTGGATATAAAAACAAATGAAATAAAAAAAAAAATTTTTCATCATTCTCACTTTTTTTAAAACTTTTAATAAAAAAAGGAAAAGCCAAATTAAAGAAAAAAGAGCTAGAAAATGGTTACCTATCATAAGTTCGAAAAATATTTAACCGAATTTCATTTCCCCTAAAACTTTTCAACTATTATCGTTTCGTTTTTATTTACTTCATCGAAGTCACGTCTGCCACTGTATCAGTTGACCTATTATCAATTCGACTTTTTTCATTACTCCGACGTTTCATTTGGTCGATAAACTCTTTACCGAAGTTACACTTAGCCGAAATAACATTTGTTCGAAGTATTATGTTTCCAGACATTCATTATACCTATGTTAAGATTAACCTACTCTTTGGTTTAATTAATTATTTATTTAAATGTAATGGCACTTAATAAAACAGTTTATTATGAACAAAAGTGTTTTTAAAAGGTCCCAGTAAGAAGCATGCAAACAATGCTGCTTGCTGCTGCTTGCATGCAACCATGCATGCAGCGTGCAAGCAGGCATGCAGCAGGCAAGCAAGCATGCAGCATGCAAGCAAGCATGCAGCGTGCAAAGAAGCATGCAACATTCAAGCAGGCATGCAACATGCAGCAAGCATTGTTTTTGTCACGACTCCGGCGCTGCGGGGTTTACGCGAGCTTATCGTCGCAGATGGTTTTAATGCTCACCACCGCAGCTTCGGCTTGCTGGCCGGGTTGGCCGGCCAGCCTCAGCTGCGGCGGCGGGCCTTCAGACCACCTGCTCCTCAGCTCGCGGGCCACCCTACCCCTCCGCCCCTGCGCGGGCTTAAATTACACTCTAGGGGTAGGGCAGACAAGACTACGTAAAGTCGGTTTTACAGCGATTCGTTTCTCACTAAATTTTAGCACAATATATTGACTTTTTATGACACTACATATATTTAATTTACTATTGAAAACGCTACCAAGTAACCGGCTATATATTTGTGACCAAATAATATTCCCAAAAATTTGTTTCACTGTGGTGAAAACATGGCAAACAAACCATTTGGCAACTGAAAAAAGTTCAAAAGAGGCTTCGGCCAATAGCAAAAAGTTATTTCGTAAATCGGCGAAACATAATTCGGTAAAATAATACCTATGACACATGAATCTTCGATGATTTAAAAATATGTCAAATGATGCATATTGCAAAAAAGACGTCGGCCAATAGTTTTCGGTAAAATGAAATTCGAACAAATAAAATTCGGAAAAGTAATCGGTTCCCCTAGAAAATGCCTCAGGAATTAAGTCCGCCTTTGTACTGTATTTTTTACTTGTGCATAAAGTTTTAATAAATAAATAAATAATAAATGACACTGACATGTACACTAAGGCATCCAAACGACTGTTATGTTTTATTTTTGGAAATTAGTAAAAAAAAAAATTGTGCCACGAAAAACTACTAAGCTAACAGCGACCTTATTTTAAAGAAGATAAAGATCATTGATTTTGCCAGCTAAGCTCATTTTATTTGATCTTTTATCAATACCCACATACATACACTCCGTTCGTCGGTCGGTCCATCTGCCTGGGGTAGAAGATACTTTTTACCCGACTTCAAAAAAGGAAGAGGTTATATGTTCCACAGCATTATGTATGTACAGATGCCAGCACTTCAAGGTACCCGAAACTGTCAAATTTCCCCAATCAATCTTGAATCTTGTTTGTGTGAAGATAGAAACATGAATTAAAACAATTGACTCGATAAAAAGAAATCATAAAGATAACACTAAATCACTATGGCCTTGAAGAGATCAAACCATGTAAAATTTATACCAAAAGATAGGGCTTATTGTTTTTAAGGGTTTGGTGAGAACACATTTTATAATTTCCTTATATTTTTTTTCTACGAAACAAATTTACACGAAATCTAGCAGTGCAAGCGCTCGTAACGACCGGCCAGTGCACGCCGAGATGTCTTCGAGGTTGGACGCACGCCGTTTGTTCCACAGACTTCCCCCCTCGCTTGCGCTTTGTAATAGATAAACAATTTAATAAAAACTTGTGTTGGTTTGTAACAAAAATGGGTAATAAAAAGAATAAAAGGATATACAGAAAGTTGAAAACTAAGGTATATCGAAAATTCGTACTTGACTCGTACCTACGTAATTTCTAATAATTTACTGTAAATAAATAATTAAGTAGATAATCTACTTATTTACGGTAAATAATTTCGTTTGATAACGTTCAGTTCCAAACATTATTTACCTACAATCATTGCTTAGACGCGCCACAATATAAAAAAGTACAGTAGGTAAAGATTTAACTATTTTTATGGTATTTGTATGGTTTTGGTGGTTAATATCGTATAGTAAAATAATTGATATTAAAAAATCTAGGTAATTATACCGAGATTTTTCAAAATCAATTATTATACTATACGATATAATATAAATAAACGTCGTTTCACGTCATTAAAATTATTTAACGACGTAAAATGTATCAGATTATATGAAGTTTATTTTGCAGGGCTTCAATGGGAACAAAAAAGCCATAGGTAGTTGTCACTCCTTAGATAAATTTGAATGCAATATGCGAAAGTCCCACATAAGTACTTTAACTTTATTAATAGTGGTTCGCCTAGAACTGAGACCTCACAATGCATGTTCCGATTTTTCCATCTTTGCATAGTTACTAAAAGTGTATGACGTCAAAAAACAAAACATAATTTACACATGTACAAAAACATTACAACAGTTACAGTTTCAATTAATCTTCGTTTTGTTTGAGGAGTGGTTGAGTCAAATACAATTTTTAAGTTTGAATCTGAGCATAATCGGTCGCAGGGGTAACGATCTAAGAGGGGATCGAAAAAACGAATATAAGAAAGTATAATGTTCGAGTGAGTCAAAAGAAAGGCCTTCATTTGTAATAAGTTAACGAAGTAATCAACGAAATACATTTGCAACTTCCAGCGCCATCTAGTCACATGGTCTCTGTTCAGAACGAACTACTAGTCACAGTGAGTTCACCATAATTTAATAGATACATTCTCTCGTACTATGTTATGTATTATAAGTAAATAACGAATGTATCTGTATTTTGATATATTTTAAATGAACAAGGAAATATTCAACATACGATATTGCATAATATAGTCCCAGACATTAAAGTTTCCCATACACTTTCCGTGACTATGTGTTGTGATAATGCGTTTCTTTAGTAGGTTGTTTTCTAATAAAGTTATCGTTATTATAATAGACCAGCCGACCTACCCCAATTCGCAAGGTTTATTCTCGGTAATATATCCCAAATAATCATAAATATTTCTCTAAACTTTCCTCTTGGAATAATCGATTGAATGGTAAAAATTCGAATAAAATCTGTTTGAGATTTACATTATTATGTATTTTGTGTATAATACTTTATAATTATCGATTTATTATAGAAGCCACTAAATGTAAGCAAATAAAATTATTATATTACTGCCATTTTTTTCAGCGATCTGAGTTTTTAATATTTTTGATATATTAAATTCGCTTGTTTTAGGATCGATGGAGACGATTCTTTGTTTGTTGAGGTAAAGAATAACAACGCAGATGAAAAAAGTGTTGCTTGTAGGCGAACTATAGACGCGAATTATTTCTTACGTCAATTGCAAGAGAAAGTATAGCACAACGCGTTGTTTGAATGTAAAAAAGACTATTTTAAAATAATGGGTGAAAGAAAATTTGGGCTCATGGCAAAATTCAAGCTCCAATCCAACATGTGCCAAGAAATTGTGTCAGTCAGTTCAGAAAATGTTGCTGATACTGAAGAGAAAAAGTCTTTAGATTCAAACATAGAGGCTACAACCGGCACCATAGCTATAGGCATCGGGCATTCCCCGTTCAAACAACTGTTTTTTGCAATCGACATTCCCATTTTCTCCACCCATGCGCTACAAACAAAGTTTAAGAAATTAATAAAAGAACAATACAAAAAAAATCTCTAACGTCAATTTAAAGGAACCCAATATACCTTACCTTCTGCATTTATGCTGCGTTGTGGCATGTTCAAACGCTTGCGTCGGCTAGCTGCCGGGCGCTCGCTCGCTGCGTCTATACGCTCGATACATACCTATTATGCGGGGGGTGAGGAAGCGTTTTCATGCCTACACACCGCACTACAAGCCGGCCTTAACTATGAATAATAAACCAATTCCTACTGATAAAAAGTTCCGCAATTACCCCTCTGATTAACCGCATTTATTGTTGTCGATAGACATTCGGATAATTGAAAATCCGGATAGTTGAATATATGAAGAGAAGCGGTTTTTTGTAGATTTATTGCATAAATAATGGCTAAATAGTTATTAAAAACAACAAAATCACTGAAAATTATACTAAACAAACATCAGAATTAGATATAGAACATTAGTCAGAATTTATATTTCAGTCAGGGTCGCGAGATTTGTTCGAAAGAGATACCGTGGCCCTGGCATATGGGCAACTGAAGGAACACGGGTGGGTTTTAGACAGTAAAGTCTGACACGCCCTGCCGCTCCGCCCAGAGCGGGACACGTCAAAAAAAAGGTGACATATTTTCTAGTACCTAATGCAAGTGCCGACTTGTCCGTGCATGCATGGATTTGACTTGAAGGTACAAAGTTATTTGATGGCGGTTTGTAGTCCGGATAATCGCGAATACGTTTAACTGACGGCCGGATACCCGAATTTCCACCGTATTTTCGGATACAGTAACTGTACCTGCCTGTGTTTTTTTAAGTTTTTCGAGAAACCACGCAGTTATTGGGGTTTTTTTTACCCGTCTGCCCCTTTGACATTGTGAAGTCATTTTGCATTTACGTCATTTCATTTACATAATAAGGAGTTGGGAACGTATGTAGGTAAGATTATGTAAATTATTGAAGACGTAAGAACTTACGTAAAACCTGAACCCAGAATATTCTTTGGAGTTAGGGTCGATTCACATCTGACGGAAGATGCGTCAGCGTATCATCGGTCGCGTCTATTCGGTCAAATAGTGTGTTTTCATATCTGACGGAAGATGCGTCGGGCGTAATTTTGCATTTCCGTGATAAATCGTTCTATATCAAACATTTTCAATGCAAAATAACTTCGAACGGTCTGTACACAAACGATCTCCGCTGATATTCCGCCTAGTCTGAATGCATCAGTCAAAATACACGTGGCGGAACTTTGCCGCTCTTTATGTCGGCCGACAATGCGTTGACGGAAACGGAACAGACGCTGTACGCTCGACGCACTAACGCATCATCGGTTAAGTGTGAAAAGTTGAATGTTTTCTCATATAATTGTCTGTTCTGGCGTTACGCGACCGATGATACGCGACGCATCTTCCGTCAGATGTGAACCGACCCTTATAGGAACGTCAGACTTCTTTGGAGGTATACGCATGAGTTTACTCGACCGGATCGTCCCAAACGTCACTTTAAAATTATTTAATAAATGTCGGTTATCAGTTATAACGGACACAGACGAAGTCGCGGAAAAAAATTGGCCTATGTCCTTTCTTGGGGTTCAAACTTATTCCGTACCAAATTTCATCAAAATCGATTCAGTGGTTTAGTCGCGAAAGCGTAGTAGACAGACAGAGTTACTTCCGCAATTATAATAATTAATATTACTAGCTTTCGTCCGCGACTTTGTCCGCGTAAATGTCGGTTATCGCGAACACAAACTAAGTCGCGGAAAATAAAGTAAGCTATGTGCTTTTGAAGGGGTCTGCTAGGACCGATGCCTGCCAGGGTCGCGAGATTGTTCAAACGAGATACCGTGACCCGTGGCATATGGGTAACTGAAGGAACACGGGTGGGTTTTATTCAGTTAAAGTCTGACACACCCTCCCGCTCCGCCCAGAGCAGGAGAAGTAATTTGATGGCATCCCATCCAAAAAAAAAGCTATGTCCTTTCTTGGGGTTCAAACCCGTCCCTTTCATCAAAATCGGTTCAGTGGTTTAGTTGTGAAAGCGTAACACATAGACAGAGTTACTTTCGCATTTATAATTATTAAGTATAGAGTATAGATTTGCACAGGATTGTAGGAATAGACAGAAAATACATTTATTTCACCACCCACTGCTCTCAAAACGGTGAAGAAGAACATCGTGAAGTACTCGGCATGTCCTGAAACCAAAAATTGGAAGATATGTGATATTTACCAATCCGCACTGGGTCCTACCGTGTGGAGCCGGACGTAAAGAATAACACCACCCCATTTCTTCCCGTGGGTGTCGTAAAAGGCGACTAAGGGACTTACTAGAGAATAGGCAGCAGCAATTCTCTATGCATTTTACCACCATACTGCGATAGACAACCCGCCTGCCAAGGCGATTATGGCAAAGCCCCTAAATTGGGGGAGGCCTAAGTCCAGCAGTGGACGTCTTGCGGCTGAAATGATGACTGGGTCCTATATAGGCTGATTATGATGATGGTGAAAATCCCTGATTACACTAGCATGGCCATGGCCACCGACATGCTAGTGCCAGTCACACTATAATGTTCCCACTGCTGGGACACACGCCTCCTCTCGGTGAGAGGGAGTGAGCTGTAATACACCACGCGGGCCCAGTGCGGGTTGGTAGATGTCACATGTCTTCGAAATTTTGTTCCTAAGACATGCCGGTTTCCTCACGATGTTTTCCTTCACCATTTCGAGAGCAGTGGCGAACTGTTCGTCCTACATATACTTACATAGGCTGCACTAAAAGTATCAGGAATGGAATATTTCACCAAATATTTCCTGTGATATTAAAATCTTTTTAATTGAATACTCCTTGGTTTTAAAAATCGAATACCATTTATTTATTTAAAAAAAGATTCTCGGTCTTGTCACAAGGTTTTGTTAAACTTGTTTAGTCGTTGAGAAAATGGAATTGACTCGAGAAAATTCAAGAGCGATGATTTATTATGACTTTCGAAGTGGTTTAACACAAAAACAGTGTGTTGAACGGATGATTTCTGCATTTGGTGATGAAGCCCCATCCAAAACCACAATTTATCGCTGGTTTGCTGAATTTCAACGTGGACGTGTCAAGCTCAGTGATGATCCCCGTCAAGGTCGTCCAAAAACTGCAGTCACCCAAGAAAACGTTGATGCTGTGCGTAAGCTGATTGAGGAAGATCAACATGTGACATTCCGCGAAATTCAAGCAACCTTACACATTGGCATGAGTCAAATACAAATAATCTTGCATGAACAATTAGCTGTAAAAAAGTTGTTTTCCCGATGGATACCGCATTCGCTCTGTGAAGAGCAAAAAGCGGCTCGCGTTACTTGGTGCGTCAGAACTCTCGAAAGATTCCACGCAGGGTCCTCAAATGCTGTATCGTATCAGGTGACGAATCCTGGATATACGCGTACGAACCTGAAACAAAAAACCAGTCACGAGTTTGGGTGTTCGAAAATAAGTTTTAACTTATTTTAACTTATTTGAACGAACAATTTTTGTTGGCTTTAGCCAACAAAAATTGTTCGTTCACGGAGTGTTGCAAAAAAATGGTGGCCACGTTTGTCTCCAAAACCGGCCATGTTGCGACTATTCCTCTTGAGGGACAAAGAACGGTTAGTGCAGAATGGTATGCTAGCATTTGTTTGCCTCAGGTCGTTTCTGAACTCCGTAAAGAGAACCGCAACCGCCGCATCATCCTCCATCACGACAATGCGAGTTCTCACACCGCGCACAGAACAAAAAAGAGTTTTTAGAGCAAGAAAACATAGAATTATTAGACCATCCGCCGTACAGCCCAGACATAAGTCCTAATGATTTCTATACTTTCCCTAAAATAAAGAATAAATTCCGTGGTCAGAGATTTTCATCACCTGAAGAAGCTGTGGACGCCTACAAAACGTCCATTTTGGAGACCCCAACTTCCGAATGGAATTTTTGCTTCAATGATTGGTTAATCGTATGGAAAAATGTGTCAAATTTCGCGGAGAATACTTCGAAAAGCAATGAATACATTTTTAAATACTAATGTTGTGTCACTTCCTAGATTCCCGAAATTTTCAGTGCCGCCCTCGTATACCCGGTTCCAAAATAAAGAATTTGAAGTTGAAAACTTATCGAACTCTACATTTACATTGCATAAGGGTAAAGGGAAAAAAGCCCACAAAAATCAAATTTCTTATGTTGACTAAAATTTTGTCTGCGACTGTAGCAAATATTATTTTCATCATCATTCATCATATCAGCCGAAAAACGTCCACTGGCCTTCCCCAATTTGGGCAGTATGGTAGTAAAATGCATAGAGAACGCTACTGCCCATTCTCTAGTAAGTCCCTTAGTCGCCTCTTACGGTACTCACGGGAACAAAATGGGATGGTGCTATTCTTTACGTCGAGTACAACACGGTATAATATATGTCACCGGAAAATAACAAGAACCGTAAATTTATAAATTTACTAGGAAATTTATAAACTTTCGTAGGATTCTAAACGAGAGATAAATTGTATTATTTTACGGCCACATTTTCGTAAATTGATAAACTTACCGAAGTCACGCGTAAAATAATAAGTAAGCAATAGCGCGCTCTGATTGGTTGAATAAGTCACGTGTTCCTTCTCGTTCCTCTCCACCGCCATTGTTCGCCAAAAAATATTATTTATGTTTAAATGTTGAAACGCTTACCTAATTAACAGTCGCTCGCTTCGCTCGCGTTCATAAGGTCACAATGTAACCTAACCTAACATCTGAGTAAGACAGTTAGGTACATTGTCAAATAAAATAAAATACATTTTATAGGGACACGAGCATTGCCACTGTCTGCATCGACCAATCAGAGAGCAGTGTGTTATTTTCCGTAGTTTAAAGAAGCGTTAAATTAAAAGCTCTTCTGTGATTGGTCGAACCGTTTAGAATCTTACGAATGGATATCCGTTAGTTTATAAATTTACCATAAGACGTCGCAAATTGATAAATTTGCGAAAATGTATAAAATGCGGTAACGGTCTAACGGTGCGGATCTTGTTATCTAACGGTGACATATACATAGTACCTACACATAAACTTTCCGATCATCTCGCGCAGTGCGTATAATGTAGGCAGCGACCTCGTTCTTACCCGACTTAGAAATAGGGCAATATCGACATGTCGGGAGTCACGTCTACAGGTTTTCTCACACCTAAGACAACGGGAGATAAGCAGGGTTCGAAGGCTGCGAAAGTCTCAAACTTAAACTAGACGGGTGGAGTTTAAAAACTAAGTTGATTTACAGTTTAAGTTGGAGACATTTTTGAATTTAGAACTTTATTTTGACTAACATTCTAAATACAAATCTGACAGGTTAACCAGACAATGTTGTTAGTTTTGAAAAATGAACAATATTTCGATCACACAAGAACTTTTTTGTTACAAAAGCCGACTTTAAAAAAAAACACTACAAAGTAAAATATAACTTTCATTTTGGAATTCGGTGTTTTTGGAGCTGAATTTTAGTTTTCTGGCCACCTAAGTTCCGGATATTTGGAAGTCTTTTTTTTTTAAGTTGTCATTATTTGAGTGATCGATGTTTTTGTATGCATGTGCTGCTGTGACAAATAAATGTATTTTTCTTCTTTTCATGTCAAATACATGTATTCCGCGGTTTCCGGTGAGACTGGAAGGCGAACCCATCAAAGATTTGGAAGGGTTGATCTAATATTGATGATGAAAAAGGTGCTATTCCCCATTATCGTTCATTCAATGAAGAGATCCGTAGAAGAACCAAGGTAACCGACATAGCCCGGAAAATTTCCAAACTTATGTGGCAGTGGGCAGGGCACATTGCTCGCAGAACAGATGTCCGATGGGGCCGGAGGGTTCTGGAGTGACGACCGCGTATTGGAAGACGTAGCGTTGGTAGGCCTCCCACAAGATGGACCGATGACCTTGTGAAGGCCGCAGGAATCCGCTGGATGCCAGAAGCACAGAACCGGTCGAAGAGGCGGTGCTTGGGGGAGGCCCATGTCCAGCAGTGGACGTCTTTCGGCTGGAAACATGATGATCATGTCCACTCCATCTCCGCGTGAAAATCCCTCGCCTTTTAAACTCGTGCCCTACTCCTATTCTCGAAATGACTCATGTACTGGCACGTGCTGCGTTCAATATGCGACCTTAATCCACATGCTTTACGGTCCTGAATTAAAGCAAAAAGCTGTCACGTTTTTGACCATGCGGCTTGTTTTGCGCTTTCAAATTGGCCCCAATTTGGTTGAAAGAGCGCTAGGACTTCTAATCTCGATCTTTTGGTGTGTTTGTAGGGTGTGTATTAATTACGTGAGTTGTTTAGGTGGAAGGGGGGAATGGGTCAAGTGAAATCTTAATCTCACGTGAGGGAGAGGGGGTCACGGCAAATATCACGTAATAATGTTTTTTTTTCCGCAAGAAACAATTAAAAATGGCGAGTAAACCGGTTTGTATGAATTAAAACATGTTTCTCCACTACAATTTGGCTAAAATATTTTTGCGGTTATGCGAACGCTACAAAGTAGGTCCCTCTATTGTTATGGACGTCCTCTAACAAGGTAAAGTTTTGACAGAAAATCTTTTTGGAATAGTCTCACCTAAAAACATAAATGGCGGAATTTGGGTCTAATACACAGTTATTTCTGGTTACCCTTTCAGGGATGGTGTGTTATTTTGACAAACACTGAGGAACAAGATTTCTGTAAGTAGGTTTGTACAAACACTTTTAATACACGTCAATCATATTTTCAAAACCAGATGAGGTCGACTCTGAGAAGAAACGCCGAAAGAAAACTTAGAGGTCACAGTCTCTTTCGAAGTCCAGACATAATCTTGGCCAGACCATGTAGGTTGGTCTCTGAAATGGTCTTTTGAGGAAAGAACCACACAGATAGAAGAGAAAGCAAAATGCTTGGGAGCTTCTAGAGTCACCAATGGATGACAAAAAATTCTTCAAAGCAACCATTAAAGTAAGTAGTATCAATTAAAAATACCTCAAAAACAACCCCACGTTTTTTCCATACATTTCTACTTTTAAGTTTTTCAAACTATTATTAACTCCAGAATTAAACCCGAGACTTCGCGTTCAGAATCCTCCCTTACAACCACAGCACCTACATCCCTATTCTTTGTTCCAAAAATAGGTCAGTTTCCAAGACAAAGAAGAAAAAACAAGTGTTTACCGGTAACAGAGTATTGACCTATTCTACGAATAGACTAGAAAATATTTCAATGACAAGATTTCATCACTTACCTTCTATTCCATTCATTATTTGACATCTTGCATCTCTTCTTCACCCCCTACATTTCGTATCTCCATCCCACTCCTGCGCAGGAGTTTGGAAACTGGACTGGATTTAGAAATTCGACTTTTCCGAATGTATAAGTGATGAATCTTATTTTTGTTGAACGTAAACAGTTTTTGGAAATGTAGGGGGAATTGCTAGTGGGTTAAAAACAAGGAAAGATTGTTGATACGGTATGGTCTGACGTCATGTCTGTTTCGGGCGTAAAGAATAGCACTATCTCATTTCTACCTGTGGGTGTCGTATTGAGGCGACTAAGGGACTTACTAGAGAATGGGCAGCAGCGTTCTCTATGCATTTTACCACAATACTGCGATCGCCAACCCGGCTGCCGAGCGTGGCGATTAGGGCAAACCATCCCAAACTGGGAGACGCCTATGCCCAGCAGTGGACGTCTTTCAGCGGGAATGATAATGATGTAGTAAAACTATGTAAAACAGCTTGACGTTTCTGGTAAAGATTCTGAGTAGCCAATTATTTTTAACTAGCTTCTGCCCGCGACTTCGTCCACGTCAAATTTTTGCTCCCCTGACTCTACCCGTCGCATCAAATTGCCTGCCAGTTTTCGACCATTTTTCGTTGCTGTTTCGCTCCTTTTGATCGTAGCGTGAAATAAATATGCTACCCAACTCAAAAAGAATTTTTCAATTCGTACCAGTAGTTCCTTAGATAAGCGCGTTCAACCAAACAAACTCTTCAGCTTTATAATATTAGTAGAGATAGTAAACATTTTGGACTATTTTCAAGTACCTCATTGGAGTGTACATTATTTCAGCACCACTGCTATCAAAACGGTGAAGGAAAACATCGTGAGGTAACTATCTAGAACCAAAAATTGGAAGACATGTGACATAATTATACTAACCCGCACTGGGCCCGCGTGGTACATTACAGCCCACTCCCTCTCACCGAGAGGAGGCCTGAATCCCAGCACTGGGAACATAGGCTTTATAAATAAATATCTTAGGACAACCAACACATCGTTACCTGGTCCCATACTAGGCAGAGCCTGTACTATGGTAACTTGACAACTGATAAACATACTTATATATTTCTAAATACATACATAGTATAGATAAATTACACCCAGACACAGAACAAATGATTGTCTCCTCACACAAAGATTTGTCCTGGGTGGGAATCGAACCCACGACCTCAGTCTTAGCAGTCAGGGTCACTAACCACTAGACCAGTCTTTCCCAACGTGGGCGATAACGCCCCCTTGTGGGCGCTGCAGGCCTAAAGGGGGCGGTAAGAGACCCAGAGAAAAAAGGGGGCATTGTGTAGGGCTTTGGGGTCGATTTATAATTTCATCTACCTAGCTAGGAAGACTCTTAGACACCGACTGAGCTCTCGACTCTCGACTACATCTTGTGAACATCAACTAATATTAATTAAGATATAGCTCAAACTCGGTTCGATATAAAAGACCGCGGGAAATCATGTTTTAACAAGTTTTTATTAAATAATCCGAATTGTACATTCCTATGCATCATCCAGATAAGACAGAAAAGAATGTAGCATATTTTCAAGACCTAGAGAAGAAGCATAATACTCAGCCAAGTGTATCAAAACTATTTTCGGCGGCTGCTAAGCAAGATGACGACGGACTTCGAGCTTCGTACAATATCTCTTTGTTAATTGCTCAAAAAGGCAAACCACACAACATCGGAGAAGAGTTAATTTTGCCAGCAATAAAGGAAGTAATAACTACTGTGCTTCATAAACCGGCCGCAGATATTATCCGAAAAATTCCTTTGTGTAATAATTCTGTGCAAAGAAGAATTGATGAAATGGCTGAAAACATTGAAAAATCATTGTGCAATCATCTGAGGACTAGTCAATTCTCAATTCAGCTCGATGAGTCCACTTTACCAACTAATCAAGCGTTGTTGCTATCTTACGTGAGGTTTATTAAAGATGAGAAAATACGTGAAGAACTATTGTTTGCCAGAAATTTGGAGACAGATACAAAAGGCGAAACCATATTCAATACATTGGAAAAGTTTTGTGAAGAGAAAGAGATTCCTTTGAAAAATATATCAGTTGCTACGGATAGCGCTCCGGCTATTACAGGGCGCCATAAAGGCTTCATAGCATACTTAAAGAATAAAATTCCAGATGTCCTTGCTATTCATTGCGTTATTCATAGACAACATTTGGTTGCTAGAAACTTAAGTGAACGACTATCTCAATCACTGCAATATGTCATCAAAGCAGTCAATAAAATCCGTAGCAGCTCTTTGATTGATAGATTATTTCATCAGCTTTGTGTTACTAATGACGAAGATTTCAACCGTTTGTTGCTTCATACTGAAGTTCGTTGGCTGTCAAGAGGCAATTGTCTGATTCGATTTTACAACCTGTTTGACTCTATGATAGAGTTCTTGGAAACTAAAGATACAGAACTGCGCAACAAGCTCATAACATCAAAGAATGATATAGCTTACATGACAGACCTGTATAAAATGTTCAACGACATGAACTTCCAACTGCAAGGCGATGAACTAAATTTAATTAAAACAAAAAATGTCGTTGCTGCTTTCGCAGCCAAACTGCTTCTGCACAAAAAGAATATGGGCAGACGTGAGTTTCACAATTTTCCGAATTTATCAGGGTACTGCAGTAACGACGACTTGTTTGCCTACTGCCAACATTTGGAAAACCTCCACATTGACTTCACCGAACGATACCAGGACATTTTAAACTTGGAAATACCAGACTGGGTGTTGGATCCGTTTTCAAATGTCAACACAGCAATGTCACCTCAGCTGGAAGAAGAACTTATAGAATTGACAACAAACGAAGAAATAAAAATCAAGTTCAAAAATGGATATCAAGAATTTTGGCTACAAAAACCGATCCCGCAATTGTACCCTGGACTGTGGTCAATTGTTCAACGATTTTTGATAGCATTCCCATCGTCATATTTGTGTAAACGTGGATTTAGTGCTGTGGCAACGCTGCTTACTAAAAAGAGAAATCGTTTGCGTGTTACCGAACGTGGCGACTTGCGGCTGTTTTTGAGTAAATTGGAACCTGATATCAACAAACTTATTGAACAGCATCAGATTCAACCTTCACATTAGTTTTTATATAAGAATTGATTATTTTTGTTTTATTTTCAATAAAAGATACTCTGTCCGAATACTATAAATTTGCGTTTCAATAATCAGTTATAAGTACTTAGCGGTTTTTAAGTATGTTTAAAAAGGGGGGCGTTAAAAAATAATTTATTCGTAAAGTGGGCAGTAGACAAAAAAAGGTTGGGAACCCCTGCACTAGACTAACAGACTATACGCTTATGCTTGTGAAATAAATATCTCTGCCCACCCCTTCAAGAAAACAGGCGTAATTAAAAAAAATACACATTCGACATTTAAAACTAGGCTGTTGCTATGAATGTCAGTGCCAAAAAAATGTAATTCAATACGCACATTGTTTATGGTACACTTCCTACTTTTTAAGCATTCACTGCGAAATATGAACCTTACGCACAGAATGGTATTTAATAAAGACACTGTTTATTTTCAGTTATTTTAAGATAAGGCCTGTGGCCTGAAAAGGGAATATTTCAGACTGATTGTTCCGTGTGATGCCGGACGTAAAGAATATCTCCATACCATTTCTTCCCGTGCGTGCAGGCCACTAAGGGACTTACTAAAGAATGGGTAACAGTGTTCTCTATACATTTTACCACCATACTGCGATCGCCAACCCGCCTGCCCAGCGTGGCGATTGGGGGAGGTCCTGATTCAACCGCGGATGTTTTTCGGCTGAAATGGATAGTCTGATTATAACGGTAAATGTCTGCATTCTTCTTTTTCGTATCTATGTCAAAAATAACTCGAATAAATGTATAGGTAGATGTATAAGGTCAAATTAAATTAGCTAACAACACTTTATCAATGTGTTGGGTATCGATTTCGTTAAAATAATGGAACAAAAAGCTTTAAAAAATACGTTTCTATAAACGTCACTGGCATGTAAATTATGGTAACCCAACGACGACGGTTGCTTTGATTTTTGGAAAATTGTGAAAATTATCTGTTCCTCGAAATATTACGAAAACAGCTTGATCGATAACGGGCCATTGAGCTTCGCCCGCCGATTGATGAAGTTTTGTTTTTTGTTACATTCGTTTTCAATAAACGGTGAAGGAAAACATCGTGAGGAAACCGGCATGTCCTAAAAGCAATCATTCGAAGACATGTGACATCTACCAACCCGCACTGGGCCCGCGTGGTGGATAATGGCCCACTCCCTCTCACCGAGAGGAGGCCTGTGTCCCAGCAGTGGGAACAATATAGGCTTATGATGATGATGTTTTCAATATCGATACCCGACACGTGGGCAAAGTATTGCCAGCTAATTTTATTTGACCCTACATTTTTCTGAATTTGTTTGGCTCAAAATTCAGCAACGCGATAACCGTTCGCTGAGACAGCCATTATGTTCTCTACTATGCAGGTGACAGGGCATACTGTAGCTCGCCGCCCGATAAGGACCAGCACCCTAATTGCGAAACACACAATTTATCAGAATCTGAACGGGATTGAAGATTATTTCTAAACCACTGCGTCATTTGTTCGAATAAATTGTCGGCTCAGCAACGAAAATAACGCAATTAATGTTGTTTAACTATGAATATTAAACCAATTCCTACCGATAAAAAGTTCCGCAATTACCCCTCTGGCTTACTCTTCGACCTAATTTTAATTCCAATCTAAAGCCAATACGATTCCAATGTTAATTTTGCATACACGTGATTCGGTACTCTTCAAAACAATAGTGTCAACATTGGAACAACAACAACACCCGATCTCGATTCCACTTAGTTCTCCAAAATGGACACCCAGTTTAAACACATTCTGGCGCTAGCGTCGAACTCAAGAATACGAAACGTCAAAATTCCAAAGTCAGTCGATCGGAATTAAAATCAAGAGTAGGTAAGCACCCAGGCTCGTGTCGACGACGTACTGAGTTCCACGCGCGCCTCAAAGAGATGTCTACAAAATTGAAAGGGTCCGCTAGGACCAATGCCTGCCAGGGTCGCGAGATTTGTTCGAAAGAATTACCGTGGCCCTGACACAGGCAACTGAAGGAACACGGGTGGGTTTAAGTCAGTAAAAGTCTGACACGCCATTCCGCTCCACCCAGAGCGGGAGACGTCATTTGATAATTTCCCACCCAAAAAAAAAAAAGAAAAATAGAGAGGACGTCAGCCATTGTCTGTGAAGAGACGCTGCATACACACCGAAGGTCTGAGCTGTCCATAAAGCCCTTCTAGAGGTTGTCCTTGCTGCGCAAATAATTTAATTTAATCATTTGTGTCTCCTAATGTTTACTACTTACCATTGAATCCAATCAAGTTCTTCTAACTTAACAGACAGCTGTGCTGCTGGGGAGTTTGGTGAAGGGCGGGCGTGCCAGGGACAGTTTTATGTAATTTTGACGTTCAAAAAGTGCTGACTCTCAGCCTAGTTTGAATAAATGACTTTTGATTTTGATAGAATAATAAATGAAGAACTAAGGTAACCGACATAGCCCGAAGAATTGCCAAACTTAAGTGGCAGTGGGCAGGCACATTGCTGGCTGAACAGCTGTGGCGACCGCATACTGAAAGACGTAGCATTGGAAGGCCTCCCATAAGATGGACCGATGACCTGGTGAAGGCTGCCGGAATCCGCTGGATGCGAGAAGCACAGAACCGGTCGAAGTGGCGGAGCTTGGGGAGGCCTATGTCCAGCAGTGAACTTCTTTCAGCTGAAGTGATGATGATGATGATAAGTGCCTATAGAACGACACGTCTTGGCAAGAATGTTGTGTTTTATTTTTGTGGTTGGGATATCATTAAATAACGTCTCCCGCTCTGGGCGGAGCGGGAGGGCGTGTCAGACTTTTACTGACTAAAACCCACCCGTGTTCCTTCAGTTTCCTGTGCCAGGGCCACGGTAACTCTTTCGAACAAATCTCGCGACACTGTCAGATTTTGTATGTTAAATATTTACTAGTAAACAGCTGAATTAATCGCGAATTATATTTTATTAAAAATAGAACCTGACATTGACCTGCAAATTGCAGATAAAAAACTCGCGCACGAAGGGTTCCTACCGTTATCAGCAAAAAAATCACGTTTGTTGTATGGGATGCCTGGCATATAGGCAACTGAAGGAATACGGGTGGGTTTTAGTCAGTAAAAGTTTTACACGCCCTTCCGGAATCCAACCCAGAGTGGGAGAAGTCATTTGATGATGACCACCCCAAAAAAAAGCTCCCCTTAAATATAATTTTTTTTTTTTTATATTTTAATATAATTATTTATTTTTAAAGTGATTATTTGTATATCTAAATATTCTGTGAATATTTCAGGCGTCTACCTGTTGCCGTTATCAATATCGAGCATAAACGAGCAAAAACAATAATAAATGAAACGTATAAATCCCTTAAATATTTATTTTATTCTTTGTTTTAGTATTTTTTGTTACAGCGGCAACAGAAATGCATTATTATCTACTAGCTTCCGCCCGCGACTCCGTCCGCGCGGATGTCGGTCTTCGCGTGGATGGTTTATTTCTCCATTTTGAGTAACTCTGACAATGACATCTTATAAATATCTATTGGACCCAAATACGGCTAAGCCTATAATAATTAAGGAGATCCCTCTATTGAGTTACTGCTGTTGAGCTCGCGTTCTGTAGTAAGTATTTTTTTCATAGTAATTCCGACCTTGATAAGTAGCATGTAGCAGTAAATTACTGACAGTGACGAAAAGTTTGCAATAATAAAAAAGTGATAGTGACAATGCGACAGAAAGTTAATTGAGAGCTTCAGCATACACAACATTGTTAGTGAGCTCGTCCGGAAAGAAAATAAAATACCAACCTAAATAAACCAATTTACGATGAAAACTTAAACTACGTACGTACTATAATATTTACAAAAGTATTTACAAATAACTGATCGGAACAGTAATCAAAAAGGTCGCGCTGAAAAGCACGGTTTAAAATTACACGCATACAATATTAATTCCACGGACGACCGCTCGCCACACTGGACACGACCGCTCGCCACACTGGACACGTCCGCTCGCATCAAAATTCAGAATTTAAATGCATCGCGCGACGTTTTTTTTTTTGTTTTTGTGGGGCATCTCGTAGTTAATCCTGAAAAGATTCTTACTACTTAAACGGATTGTGACCCGCCGAGTTCTAAAAAGTTACCTTTTTAGGCCTCCAGCCGGGGCTTATTATACTTAAAAACTAAAGCGAGAGCTCTAAGGGTTACCCCGAGGGGGGTACGAACCTCGGCTTAGGCAATCACTGGTAGGGGGACAGCAAGGGACTGGCTGGATCTGGGTTAAATTATTTAGGGACTAATTTAAAACTAACGGCGCAGCATCGCGGGCTGTTTCTTGCAAGGGTCGGGAGGGACTATTAAGTCGGGGTCGCGACGACGGACCTCGGCGGCGAGGTCGGTACGGTTTGTGTTTGTGTGCGGGTCTAGCTGTACTGGTCTCTTTTCGACTCTCCTGGAGGAGAGTAGTGGGATCGTCAGGATCGGTAAGAACGTGCCGCGAGCGGCGGACTTTACTGATACGGCATAGCGCGGCGCGGAACGCGGCTCGTTATATAGGAGTCGGGGAGGCGTAGCCCGCGTGTGCCGCAAACGGTTCAAGCCAAATCCGACTTTCGGCGCTACAGGTTACGGCGCTGAATCCACTGCGGGTAATGCAACGTGTGTTCGCGGTTCTACAGAACAACGTCTATGAATAAAACTGAAAAATAAGATTTTTTTTTCTACGTATTTTTCCAGGATAAAAAGTATCCCATTTTATGCCCAGGATAATAAGGTATAATTATACCAAGTTTCATCGAAATCGAACCGTTAGTTTTCACGTGATGCCTGCACATACAGACAGACAGACAGACAGACAGACAGACAAATTTTTTTTAAATCACATATTTGGGTTTGGTATCGATCCAGCAATACCCCCCGCTATTTATTTTTTCAATATTTTCAATGTACAGAATTGACCCTTCTACAGATTTATTATATGTATAGATGAAAACGTCAACTTTCTAACTATCACGGTTCATGAGACTGACGCCTGAGCCTGGTGACAGACGGATGGACGGACAGACAGCGGAGTCTTAGTAATAGGGTCCTGTTTTACCCTTAAGGTACGGAATCCTAAAAAACGTTTGTTTTTTACGGCTTTCCTAGCGCATGTTTCTTAAACGATTGCATCACCATAAATATTGTCTCTGGCTTAATATTTATGGTGATGCAATCGTTTCTCGGATATTTATGGTGATGCAATCCCTGGCTTGGTACTCTTGCATCATATTCATACATACACGCGTCTATTTGACACATGTCCAGCATCCTGCCCTATTTCTTTCATATATAGGTCAGTAGATTAGGTCACGTAAACAAATAAAGGTTACAAGCATTTGTTATGAGATTTTTAACTTTCTAATTTCTTTTAGAAGTCCTTCAATGCAGGTTATGTAGAATAAACTTCGTGTCCAAGTAGGTCGCAAAATCGAAAATCAAAAGTCATTTATTCAAACTAGGCTGAGAGTCAGCACTTTTTGAACGTCAAAGTTATATAAGACAGTCCCCCAAAACGCCCGCCCTTCGACACTTCCTAATGCTTTAGCTGAGAATTATTGCGTAGGGATACTCCAAACATAGCCCTCTCCATTGCCCTTTGGGTGACTTTCAGCCTTGTTAATGCTGTCTTCTTAGTGATTGCCTATCAATGCTCACCATGGACTTCGCTTTCCTGTTATTCGATCCCGTAGCATCGTTTTCCAGCACTCTGAGGAACTCGATCAATCAACTGTTGAAGGTCATTAGTGAGGATTTGAGCAGTCCGATGCGCAGGTATTGGCTACAGGTTCATCGGAGTGCCAACCACAGATAAAGAAATTGTGATATTTTATTTTATAGTGGTAATTAATTTGAATGAAGAGTAATTCTTATTATATTTAATTTTTTTTTATTGTATTGAATTTGATTGTTAATGTATTTTATTTTTTATATTTTATTTTAATGTTGTAATTAATTTTATGTATTTTCAACACACTTGCTCGTAAAGTGAGCCTTATTATATCGTTCTTAGGGCCATAAACCGAACTATAACATACACGTGCATAATAATATTACACACTAGTGCATAATAGAATGATCCCTACAAAGTTAAGTTAGTACCTAACTGCAAATTATATGCGAGTAAACAGAGCATTTTCAATTTAACCGGGTAATAATGTTTTTTTTTTTTTTTTTGTAACAACAAAGAGGTTTTATGCCACCGAAAATCTATTAACATTTTTGAAATAAATAAATGTGTCCCTAATTAAGACGAAAAAACATTTATTATTATCAAATTATTTATAATTCACAATAATTTCTTATAAAATATTTGCATTTTATCACAAAAATTATCATTTTGAAGTAGGCTGTATGGCTGTAATCAATCAACTTACATTTGGCGCGTGCAAAAAAAAAAATTGCGCGCCATTTCCCAATTTTCCCCTAATTTTCATATTTTGTTTGTATCGCATTTGTTGCTGTGTGGTAAATAATTATATAAATGTCAGGTTTTAGTACAGAAGATGAACAATTGATTGATTTAACCCCGCCAGAAATACTAAATGCAGCACAAAATGCAAACGAAAGCCGCTTACGATAGTTTCCTGCAATGGAAGAGCAACAAAAAAACCCAGTCATTTTCTGAAAATGTGTTTTTGGCGTATTTCTCTGAACTCGCCAATACATACAAACCTAGCTCCCTGTGGTGCATCTATTCCATGTTAAGAAGCATGGTTAAGCTCAAACATGGTGTTGATATCAAAACGTACTGTAACCTGATGGCATTTTTGAAGAGACGCTCGGATGGATATATTGGTCGGAAATCTAAAGTTTTGTCACCAGCCGACGTTGAAAAGTTTTTGAATGAGGCTCCGGATAGTCAGTATCTAGCAACAAAGGTACGTTTCATATTTTTAATCGAAACGAATCTACAATATACAAGTGTGTAACTTTAGCATAATTTCTTAGAACTAATTAATTGATTTCTTTGCAGGTTGCCTTAATATTCGGTGTTACTGGTGCTTGTAGACGACAAGAGCTGTACAATATTACAACAAAAGATGTAGAAATCCACGGAGATATGCTTCTTGTCAAAATTACCCAGACTAAAACCAAGATTCCACGATCTTTTACAATCCAAGGAACGTTTCGTGAAATAGTGAAAAAATACCAAGATCTCCGTTCAACAAAAACAAAGAATGACCGCTTTTTCCAAAACTTTCAGAAAGGAAAATGTACTGCACAAACAATCGGTATTAACAAATTTGGTAATATGCCAAGAGAAATAGCGAAGTATTTAGGTTTGCCTGAGGCCGATTTTTACACTGGACACAGTTTTAGAAGAACGTCGGCTACAATGTTGGCTGATTCGGGGGCTGATATACTAACTTTGAAGCGACATGGTGGATGGCGTTCTGACGCAATCGCTGAATCGTACATAGAAGACTCAATTCATAACAAAGCAAAAATCAATGACAAAATAACGCAAGCCATTAATTTGGAGCCAAAGGCAAAAAAGTTTTGCCCCGAACCACAACCATGTACATCTACTAGCGTGAGTTATTTGGTGCCCTCTCCTTCCAGTAATTTGTATGATTTACCTTTGTCGCCGACATTTACACAAGAAGTAAATGAAGGTACTAAAGAAGTGGCAAGTACCAATGTAACACAAACTGTGAAATTGCCATCAAAAACAATCCAATATCGTTTTGAAAATTGTACATTCACCAATTGTTTTAATAATTAAACGATTTATGCAATACATATTTGTTTTTTCCTCGCAAGTGTGTTGAAAAACGTCGTATGATACACGTGTGTATTGATGATTACCGTCCTCGGCTCTCTTAAGACCCTCACCTGACGGCTCGGGTCTCAATGGCGCCTCAGCGGTAATCACCAACATTACACACTTGTACCATAATGTACTATTGTGATTTAGTTATTGGGACTTTGTGACGTTACAAAAAAAAAATTAAAAAATGAGAGCATTGACTGATTCATCTATACTAATATTATAAAGCTGAAGAGTTTCTTTGTTTGTTTGTTTGGTTGAACGCGCTAATCTCAGGAACTATTGGTCCGAATTGTGTTGGGTAGCCTACTTATTGAGGAAGGCTATAGGTTATAAAACATCACGCTTCAATCGAAAGGAGCGGAGCAGCAACGAAAAATGAACGAAAACTGGCAGACAATTCGATGCGACGGAATGGGTCAAGGGAGCAAAATTTGACGCGGACGACGTCGCGGGCAGAGGCTAGTGTAAAATACTGGTATTGAAGCAGTCAAATAATTGACCTCCTCAAACTATTTACTGGATAATACGATACCACTTGATAAGACTGGCTGTCAAACTTTCGAGCTTGTCACAAACTGTCAAAGATCGACGCCACAGCCGGGAAAACGGCTTTACGCTTTCCGAGGTACGGAGAAGTCTTGGTAAAAATGGTTATCCACGGACCAACCGGGGCTAATTTGAAACGTAGCTAATTTAAACCGTGCGGCTTATAACGTAGCCACAAGGCCCTCTGCCTATCATCTTCATCATCTCAGCCGCAAGACATCCGCAGTTGGACACTGGTATCACCCAATTTGGGAGGCTTTGCCATAATCGCCACGCTTGGCAGGCGGGTTGGCGATCGCAGTAAGATGGTAAAATGCGTAGAGAACGCTGCTGCCCATTTTCTAGCATTGATATATAAGGTGTATCTATTCATACACGAAGCGTTTTAGGGGGTACATCTGTGGGTGGTAAAGAAGCTATAGAAACAAAAAAAATTTTTATCGAAGCGTTTTTGAATTTTCGTAATTATTATAATTTTAAAACTACTTGAGACATTTTGCATAAAACCTTTACTCCAAATTCTATGAATGGCCCACCTGACGCTGCGAGGGCGACGACCGGACGGCACGAGCATGGCCGCGGTGTCTCGGGCCGTAAAAAATAAGGAGCCAGTAATTCTTATGTGCGTCAAATAATTTATAAGTATTAAATTTAAAAAAAAAACCTTTAGAAACATTTTTTTTCGTTGCTATAGCTTCTTTACCACCTGCGGGTATACCTCTTGAAATGTTTCGTGTATGAATAGATACACCTTATATATGTTACACACTCAATGTTCTCTAGTAAGTCCCTTAGTCGCCTCTTCCGACATACGGGAAAAAATGGGATGGTGCTATTCTTTACGTCCGGCGCCACACGGCATACCTCTGCCTATACTTTTGGCAAAAACAAGCGTGATAATATAGCGTCTATCTTTCTTTATCTTAATCACATGTCAGTTTTGCGATAATTTTCGTTGATAACTTATCAATCAATCAACAACTAACATGAGGACTGACTACGAATAACATTAGATACGATTTCAGAAATCTATAGGCTCGTTGCTAAATAATAACAGCCGTACTGGTTGATCGAATTTGACGCTACGCTTGCCGCGGTGGTTGGATGTGGATGGGTAACCCCAAACATTACATTTCCCTTCCGTGCCTTGGAAAGCACGTTAAGCCGTTGGTCCCGGCTGTCTTTCGTAGATCTTAGACAGTCGTTACGTGTCGTCAGAAGCGCGAAAGTCTGACAACCAGTCTTGCCAAGGGGTTTCCTATTACCTTGCAACTGGGTTGTGGAGGTCAGATAGGCAGTCGCTGTCGTTGGCTGCATCCGGTTAGACTGGAAGCTGACCCCAACATAGTAGGGACAAGGCTAAGCAGATGATGATTTGGTGTACAGATATAGAAGCTACAAGAATATTGCACCCAGTACTTTGTGAAAAATGTCTTTCGAATTTTTTGCCCGTTCTTTTCAATCGAGATCTTTATTATATTACTAGCTTCTGCCCGCGACTTCGTCCGCGTTAATTCTCCATTGAGATATTTATTATATTACTAGCTTCGGCCCGCGACTTTGTCCCCGTTAAATTTCTTGTTCCCCCGACCCTTCCCGTCGCGTCGGATCGCCTACCCGTGCGATTTTCCCAGTTTTTGCATTTTTCATTTTTCCACTCCTCTTCAATGTAGCGTGATGTTATATAGCCTATAGTCTTCCTCGATAAATAGACTACCCAACACAAAAATAATTTTTCAATTCGGACCAGGAGTTCCTGAGATTAGCGCGTTCAATCAAACAAACAAATATACAAACAAACAAACTCTTCAGCTTTATAATATTATATATAATATATATAGTAATATAGTATATATAGTATAGATGGCCCATCTTCAACAATCTCAGGTAAGTAACCGACTTTTTTTCAAAAATGCTTGAAAATGGTTTTAATTGAAATAACTTCGTTGAGTTTGAAACATGCCGCACCGGGACGTATCACATCGAACTTGTGGATCTCTCTCACTGGCGTATTTTCCTTGTTTAATTCTGTCTGAAACAATTACCTACTGCGCTGCCCTGCAGCTGCTAATGTGCTTTGGCGCAATTTTGCAATACGTCGCTGTGGCTGCAATGTGCACTTAGCTTTACCCGACTACATTCTTTCACTCAAACCAACTTTTCAAGAATAAGGCTATAGATATACTCTCTAAAATGATGTAATATTAATGGAGGCTAGTTTAAATTAATTTATGTTATGTTATAGCTATCACACGCATATTTTTCTTTGTATACGTTTTGTCTTTCACTCCTTCTTATTATTTATATTAATATGTGGACAATCGTGTGGGTTACATGTTTGTAATTCTAAGTAAGGATTTTTTGTATTGCTCTTAGCATGTAACTGTTTTTTGTCTCTAATAAATAAAAATATCTGGTTGACCGAGCTTTGCTCGGTATTTTTTGGTAAATTGTGTTTAAATTAATAAGTTTATGTTCAAGTTGATTATCGATAAAGTTGGTCATTGAAAACACGAATAAAATGACATTTTTTAAAAATGAATCCTAGCTAGATCGATTTATCGTCTCCGAAACCCCCTGTATACTAAATTTCATGAAAATCGTTGGAGCCGTTTCCGAGATTCAGATTATATATATATATATATATATACATATATACAAGAATTGCTCGTTTAAAGGTATAAGATAAAATAAAATATTAGACCACGTTCGCATTAACGTTAAAACAACGTGACGGGATTTTAAGCTCAATGGATTTTCAACCCTAGGTGTTGAACCGAGCGTTCAGAATCCAACAGAGTGCATCTCAGCGTTTTGAAAAAATAAATTGTTCCATTTTCAAACCTCCGAGCTAAGCAGTGCGCGATTAAATCTCGGCTAGATATTTCTACGTCCATGCAATCATGGTCTTAGATAGTACTAGCCAACAAGTGCCTGTCATAGACAATCACTATCTTAGTTATTTGTTGACAGCTAATCTATTCAATTGTCTATGTTTATCTACACTACGCCACCACTTTGACAGCCCGGGAAATCGCCAAAAATTAATTTTAGAACAAAACGTTGTTATGTCAAAACGAGACGCAATATTTTCGAACCGGATGTAAATGTAATATTTTTTTGTGGTTAGCCGTACTGTTGACCCAATTTATTCCGTTCTGTCGAATTCGAGAAAAAGCTGACGGAATATTTTCGTCCACCATTTTTGACTTTGAATAAGTGGGTTCTGTACATTGTTTAGGTTTATTTCTTTTGTATGAATGGTTGGAGTACTAAGATAGGCCCTAACAGATTTGGTTTAAATAGGTTTTATCTATACTTTTTGGAGATTACTCCTTATCATCAAAAGATGTTTATTCAAACTAAGCTGAGAGTCAGCACTTTTAATCACCACTTCCTATACTATAACTGGGAAGAAGAAGAGACGCATTAACTCCCCAGCAGCACAGCTGTCTGTTAAGAAAGAAGAACTTGAGTATAACTAAATGCCGACCTCATCTAGTTTAAAAAAAAAACATGATTGACGTGTAAAAGTGTTTGTACAAACCTACTTGCAAAAATAAAGTCATTTATCATTTAAATAATAATTACCAATACAAAAAACAAAACATTAAATGGCCTTAAGTCAGCTAGCACACGTCAATATACCAACCAAACATAGACAACTTTACTCAAGCTGAATTAAATAAATAATTAAAAACAAAAACGAAAACAGAATTTAAAACCTAAATAAAATCCTCCAGGCATAAAGGGCGATTATCTAAAGGATCTTCAAAAATCGCAAATTTACACGGAAGCCATTTTCAAAAATTCATGAATATGCTAACACGCGTCGACCTTCCCGCCAAGACGGAACGCGCCAAAATATTCCCGAAAAAAAAAAACCCAAGTAATTGTTTATGCAACCATGTTTTTTTGAAGGAAGCTTGCGTGTTGCCAGTTTTTTTAACGGTTTTTTTGTTGTAATTTATTCATTTTAAAGTTTAGAACTAACTACTGTTTATGACTGCTCGCGTGGATGTTGGAAATTATTGTACGGGAACGTTGCTACCCGGACAAAAAGTCTTTCATCCTCTTTGTCAACCCATTTAGGTTTTTTTTTATTTTAAGTAGCCTACGTCCTTCGTCAGTATGCCACCCCATCCACTTGACGTAATTTTATAGATTTCCGTTAACCCTTTATAGGACGGCTCATATAAAGTGGCCAGTAAACTGGACAGTCATTTCATGGACCTTGAAGTGGACGGTCACTTCTTCACTCTTCACTGTTTGCCGTCCTGACGGCTCATATAAAGTGACAAGTAAACTGAACAGTGAATAGTGAAGAAGTGACCGTCCACTTCAAGGTCCTAGGTATCTTGAAATGACTGTCCAGTTTACTGGCCACTTTGTATGAGCCGTCCTATTAAGGGTTAAAGAGTTTCGGCGTGAAAAGGTAACATTAAGACTGAGTTACTATCGAAATAATTATAATATGAAGGTACTACTAGGTTTTGACAGCGGCTATGCTTGGGTGAATGTTGGAAATAATCCCATAAGAACGTAGGTACTACCGGGATAAAAAGTATCCTGTGCTAATCCATTCTATAAACTATTTGTATACGAAATTTTGCCGTATTTGCGTGACTGAGTAACAAACATCAAATCAAATAAACCTTTCTCTTGAATCACTCTGTCTATTGATGAAAACCGCATTAAAATCCGTTGCGTAGTTTAAAAGATATTACCGAACAAACGAGGGAAGCGGCTTTGTTTTATACTATGTAAAGATAAAGATTAGTAAGAAGAATTTATTATAAAGTTGAATTGTATATTGTGTTTTTATTATCCTATTGGGTTCTTGTTGCCATACCAAAATATTGTAGGTTCTTTTTTCTACCATGAATTAAGTTGATTTTGAATTGCGTCTTTTTTCTCGAATGTTTAGATACGCGTTTGGGAAAAATGGGTTAGTTTCGATATTTCGCCATAGCAACAAGACAACCTTGGGGTCTGTCAAGGCTTTTGTTTTTAAAATTGATAAAAAATTTAAACGTAGAGGCGTTCTGAATCATAATTATATTGAATCTATGGTAGGTGACATCTTCGTTTCGATTTCCTTGCCAGCCTGTAACTATCCTGCCAGGGTCGCGAGATTCGTTCGAAAGAGTTACCGTGGCCCTGGCATATGGGCAACTGAAGGAACACGGGTGGGTTTTAGTCAGTAAAAGTCTGACACGCCCTCCCGCTCCGCCCAGAGTGGGAGGGCGTGTCATGTATATTTTTGGAAAAATCATCTACTACCCACTGCTTTAGTTTCTTATTCAAACTTAGCATGCACATGGCTAATGAGCCTGATTACAAGAAACGATTCTCCAAAAATATACATACAACATACAACTCAAGAAAGAGTTGATTCGTGCGAGTCGGCTAGTGAGTCGACTCGCACGAATCAACTCGCCCGATTTGGGAGAATTGTTTCTTGTAAAGTTTTGTCTTCGTGCCTGTTTCTAATAGGTATTTCTGGAATTGTCGACTCACCCACAAATAATTTAACTTCATGCGAGTAGCCCATAGAAAATATTATATTACTGGCTTCTGCTCGCGACTTCGTACATGAGAAATTTTGGCCCCGATCTATCGCGTCATATCCCATCGCCCGCCCACGCTTTTACTTCGTTAAGGAAGTGGAAGTGAGGGTGGAATATTGAGAAAGAAAAAACATTTATTTGCGGCAAACATGACGCACAGAAAGACCCGAGACCCGAGAAGGTATACAAACATAAAAATAAGGTGTGGAAAAACATGCGTCATATCCACGCAAAACGGCCATCACTCAACATAATGCTGTGACTCTATGCGAGACAGAACCCCAGCGCTGGTTTTCAGCGACAGCCGGCGCTGACGTGTGACGTCGACCGGTGCAGCAACAATCATTAAATAAATACTAAAACATTAATTATCCTTAGATGAAATAATTATATTTAACAAAAGAAAAACAGAAGTGGCAACATTCCGTCCCGACTGCAAACTGACGCAGGCGCCGCCAGCTTTAGTAAATTGTCAACACTTAGCATTCTTAAGGACTTTATTTCATTTTGCTCGGTTCCTTAGAGTCGTAGCGATGTTAAATAGCTATGAGATAAGCCATTCCCTAAGGAATGGCCTAAAGAATCGAATGCAAAAAGATTTTCTCAAAGCCGACTGGCAGTTCCAGAGATTACTTGCTGCAAACAAACTCACAAACTTTACGTCTTTATTATTAGTGTTTATGTAGATAGACGATTCGCCTGATACGGGCGAGTAAATTTGTGCGAGTTGACCAATAACCCACACAAACATTTCTTCATTCACCTCTTCAAAAATAACCACTACCGTTAACTTTCCCAGTTAATTCACTATAAAGTGTTGCAGCTTACATCCTAAGTGCGTAAGACACTATCAATCATCTATACTAATATTATAAAGTTGAAGAGTTTGTTTGTTTGAACGCGCTAATCTCAGAAACTACTGGTCCGAATAGAAAAAAAATATTTTTGTGTTGGGTAGCTTATTATTGAGGAAGGCTATATAACATCACGCTACGATCAAAAGGAGCGGAGCAGCAATGAAAAATGGTTGAAAACTGGCAGGCAATTCGATGCGACGTAAAGGCACATGAGTAGATAAAAAGGGCCAGGGGAGCTGGTAATTTTAATAATTTTGACGGATATTTCTAAACCATTGCTTCACATGTTCGTAAAATTCGTCTGTACTCAACATAAATAGCGCAATGAATATTGTTGAACTGTCACCATGTAACCCATTCCTTCTGTGTGTTACGCAACTACCCTCAAGCTCGACCTTATATCATACATACATAAACTCACTCCTTTTTCTCATAGAGGTAGGAATAAACTACGAAATGCCACCTGCTACGATCTTTACATACCCACTTGAGCGCTTCATTTTCCGCAATTTTCCGGCCGACCGCAAATATTATTTGACCACATCCGAATCCGATCACATACACATCCGTAGTTCGTAAATTAAAATCACTATTGTATACCAAAATAAAATATACAGTTAAAAAGCTGAAATAAATGATTTTTTTTTTTTAATTAATTTTGAGGGTAGATGTTAGTTATGTTCGTTCTGGGAACTACAGTACCCCGTTGGTGATCTACTCGGTAGTCCTTTTGTTACGTTTTACGTTCATACATCTGGTCATACACACACGCCGGTTACCAGTACTACGCACCTGACCTTGCTGAAGATCATCACCAATAAGGTCACTATGTGTCAACTTAGATCACCTTTACATAATACAAAATAAAGTCGTTACTCGTTTTGACGTTTCGTATTCTTGAGTTTGACGCTAGCGCCAAAATGTGTTTAAGCTGAGTGTCCATTTTGGAAAACTAAGTGTAATCGAGATCGGGCGTTGTTGTTGTTCCAATGTTGACACTATTGTTTTCAAGAGTACCGAATCACGTGTATGCAAAATTAATATTGGAATCGTACTGGCTTTAGATTGGAAGTACAATTAGGTTGAAGAGTAATCTCCCTATTCGCTTAGATCTTTTAAACTTCGTACAATTCGCAACGGCTTTTAATGCGGTTTTCATCAATAGACAGAGTGATTCAAGAGGAAGGTTTATATGTATAACTAGCTTTTGCCCGCGGCTTCGCCCGCGTGGATGTCGGAAATTAACGTAGGTATTTTTCTAAAAGATTTTTTCTAAAATAAAAGTAGCCTAAGTTACTCCTTGTTACATCAGCTATCTGCCAGTGAAAGTCCCGTCAAAATCGGTCCAGCCATTTCAGGGATTAGCCGGAACAAACAGACAGACAGACAAAAATTGTAAAAGATGTTGTTTTGGTATATGTACCGTGTATACATCCATATACACTTAGTAAAAAGTGGTTTTCTTAATATTACAAACAGACACTACAATTTTATTTATTTGTATGGATGTATAGATGTATAGATACTCGGGCGAAACCGCTGGCAGAAGGTAGTTTTCCAAAAAAAGATATGTTAGCAAATGATTAAAAGCATTTTAAATTTGCTTGAGTTGAGCTTGAGTTTAGTTTTCAGTGTTTTGTTGGTGGTATATTGGCGTGTGCTAGCTGACATATGTGAATAATGTATGTTTTGTTTTATAATATTAATTAATTACACAGTATTGTATAGAATCAAGTTCTTCTAACTTAACAGACAGCTGTGCTGCTGGGGAGTTTGTTCCGCCACTTCTTCTTCCTAGCTAAAGCACTAGGAAGTGTCGAAGGGCGGGCGTGCCGGGGGACTGTCTTGTGTAACTTTGACGTTCAAAAAGTGCTGACTCTCAGCCTAGTTTGAATAAATGACTTTTGATTTTGATTTTAAATAAACGTGGCGTATATTTGGTCACGTTCTGAGCTAGTATCTTATGCACATAATATTATATTGTTTGTGGGCTTAACTTAGTTTTAACATGAAGTGTCTAGTTTTGAGACTTTAGGTATCAACATAAATCATCTTCATTATAATTCACCGACTCTTATCCCAATTTATTTGTGGTCGAACATGACTTTTTTCAATTCAATTCAATTCAATTCATTTATTTCTCAGTATATGGTACATTAAGATCTTACATTTAACATTGTTTCACACATACTACCATTGCTGGCGTAGAAATATTAAATAATAAAATAGGTACATGCATTATTTATAATGTAGAAGTATTAATTGTTTAATTAAAAATATAAACCATGTCAAAAATATAAATCATAATGTCAAAAACTAAAACTACAATGTCCAAGAATTCATAATAATGTAAAGGTACTATGTCATTAAAATAATATTATATTAAAAAGAATGATTTAAAAATTCATTCACGGAATAAAAACACATGTCTAAGAGAAAATCAAACATTTTACATTTAAACTTATTAATTGGTAACATTCTCAGGGCGGGTGGTAATTTATTATAAATTTTAATTGTCATGCAACTAGCATTTCTACTATATAATTGTAATCTTTGAGCAGGGACGAGTAATTTCCCAGCATTTTTTTTGCTCAGTCTTTCGGAGAATTGTTCATTTAATTGAAATAAATGAGAGTATTTTTTTACAAATAGACAAACTTCAAAAATATACAAACATGGGAGTGGAAGAATTTTTAAATCCCTAAATAATGGCCTGCAATGGTCCAGATATTCTGCTCCACTCATGGCTCTAATACATTTTTTTTGCACTATGAATGCCCTTTCTACATCCACTGAATTACCCCATATCACTAGGCCGTAACGCAGTACTGATGAAACATACCCATGATAGGCATTAAGGACTGTTTTTCTACTGGACACTAATCTTAACTTGCGAAGAGCATAAACAAATTTATCAAGTTTACTGCATACTCTTTCTACATGTTCCTTCCAGTTCAATTTGTTATCTATTACTTTACCTAAAAATAAAGCTGATGATCCTGGTTGTAGAATTACATTATTATGTCTAATTGATGTTGGTATTACTGGCAAGTTACATGTTTGAAATTGAACTATTTTAGTTTTCTCAATATTAACATTCAGGCATAGGCCACCCCCAAGCACCGCCGCTTCGACCGATTCTATGCTTATAACATCCAGCGGATTCTTATGGCCTTCACCAGGTCTTGGGTCCATCTTATGAAAGTACTTTCAACGCTACTTCTTCCAATACGCAGTCGCCACTCAAGAACCTTCCGGCTTATCGGCCATCTGTTCTACGAGCAATGTGCCCTGCCCATTAAGCCTTAAACTTACAAACTTAAATAAATATGAATAGATTATTATAATAAATACCTGATTAAGTCTATGAAACAATGCAACACTTAGCTTTTTACTTTGAAAAAAAAAATATGTACCACAGAGAGCACGAACGGGAGGTGCCATCTTGTTTTTAAAAAGGCGCCAAATTATTCTTCTTTTATTTTATTATATGATTGACGGTCTGTTTTTTAGATATTACTATTTGTGAAGCGTTAAAGGCATTGATTATCATAACGTCTTGCCTTTTTTTTTCTGGGTGAAAAATTATCGAATGACGTCTCCCGCTCTGGGCGGAGAGGGAGGGCGTGTCAGACTTTTACTGACTTTTACACTCATCTCAATCCCAATAGACATCATAATAATTTCTTGTCTGACATGTACTCAATTAACGTCCCAAATGGCTTAACGTGCTTTTCGAAGAACGGAGGGGTGACCCATCCAGGAATTTACCGCACCAGGCGTCGCTTGACCTTCGATTGGCAATTATTATGTAATCCCGATCCCCTGTTTACGACAGCCATGGCAAAAATAAGACGTCACAACCAAACCCAAGGACAAAACCGCATAATATTTACCACCTACGTCAATTTGAATCTAAAAAAAAGACAAGGAAAAGGCAGAATGAACGATATTTTAAATATTTATGAACGTCGCAGTCATTTTAAACCAAATTTTAAAAACAATGTTTCACACTACCGAACCTGACAGACTCTGTCCTGCCCTAACAGTGCCACCTACCGGGACCAATTTTAAATCTAAACCATCTAGGAACTCACTCAAACGCACACAAATAATTTCATCGAAATCGGTCCCGCCGTTTAAGAGGAATTCAGTAATATAGATTTAGGAGAAATTCAGGAGAAGGCTACGCTTCGACTTTCTCTACGCGATCGAATCAGAAATGTAGAGACCCGTAGTAGGAGAACCAAGGTAACCGACATAGCCCGAAGTATTGCCAAACTGAAGTGGCAGTGGGCAGGGCACATTGCAGAACAGATGGCCGACGGAGCCGAAAGGTTCTAGAGTTGCGACCGTGTACTGGAAGACGTAGAGTTTGAAGGCCTCCGGCAAGATGGACCGATGATCGTGTGAAAGCCTCAGAAATCCACTGGATGCGGGAAGCACAGAACCGGTAGAAGTGGCATTGCTTGTAGGAGGCCTGGGTCCAGCAGTAGACGTCTTTCGACTTAAATTATGTTGATGATAAGACAGACTTGCAGAATATAATTAAATACAACGTGTAAGTAAATTTATGCACATTATGTTAGTATTTTTTTCATAATATACAGGTAATTAAGTTCACAAAAATAAAATTTAAAGTACGTAGGTAAATTACAGTGACACTTCAGTTAAGACAAAACAAAATGGCGGTACTTTGTCCATTTGGCTACCTCATCATCATCATCACCAGCCTATAATGTTCCCACTGCTGGGACGCAGGCCTCCTCTCGGTGAGAGGGATTAGGCCATAAATCCACCACGTGAGCCCAGTGCGGGTTGGTAGATGTCACATGTCTTCGAATCCCATGTCTCATGTCTTGGCTACCTAATAAAAAGTAGAAAATAATGAAAAAAAGCGTTGGGTGCTTGATATCAATAAAAATAAAATACATAAAAAGCACCCCACGCTCTTTTTCATTATTTTCTACTTTTTAGTTTGGTTTTCTATGAAAACCTGTTTTTTTTTTTAAACTATTATTTTTCGTTTCGTTTAGTCCCAATAAATTATTTTTACACTTTTTACTTTTTTTTATTAATACTTTTTCTTTCTTTTATTTTTATCCACACCAGCATGCGTAGCATGACCACCGTTGAAATGTGTTTTGTCGACGGAAGAATAGACAAAATTACAGATTGTAGAAAGATTAAGGACAGATTAAAGATTGTAAAAAGATTTGTACCGTTTTATGCTGGCGTAGCATGACAATTTTATCTTTATTCTACCAAGAATACACAAAGTTCTTTCTATGGTGGTCATGCTACGCGTGCGGCGCAGCGGAGCGAGCACGGCGTACTATCAATGCCTTGTATAATGCATTTTATCCCGTTTTTTCCCCCCAAACTATATTAAAAATGTGTGACTCAAGCCAACGTAAAAAACATTGGTGAAAGCCCTTTTTTAAGGTAAAAACAAATATAGATTACTAGGTATCTGAGTTATCTAATAATGATTCACGTTTGTTATTAAACTGAATCATGAGCATGACTCACGATTCAGTTTATCAAGATAGCAAAATGTAATACATCCATACTTTACCTCCCTGCTATACAGGAAAAATGTTTAACCAGCGCGCTTTTTGGTGGTTCAGTATCAGTAATAGAACACATTTGAACTATTTTTTCAATACTTTTTTTTTTTAATTTTCATCCGACCTTAAATCAGTAAACTGTGGACACCCTACATATTTCGTACTTAATAATATGATATCGACAATAGGAATAGGTCAATAACGTAGGTACCGTAGGTACTTCGAACTTCTTAGAATTTTGACCGACCGAACAGCTGATACCTACCAGCCGAGTACCTACTAGTAGCTACGCTCGGTCGTTCACCTTCGACACCGCGCCAGCGTAGGTACTTTAAACTTCTTAGAATTTTGACCGATAAACAGCTGGTAAATACCTACTTGTAGCTACGCTCGGTCGTTCACCTTCGCCGCCACCGCGCGCAAGTTACCATAAAAACCAGTTCCAAAATAAACATCTTTCGTTAACGATAACTTAGTTTTTTTGTACTAAGATATATCAAAACAAAAATTTCACGGTTATTATCACTCGTTTAAGTTTAATTTGTTAAAATTTGCGCCCTGGTTAAAAACTTATCGTGTATAGACGTCTCTATTCGAACAAGCATGTAGCATTTCCAAGCCTAATTTCCGCTAATAGTAAGGCAGAACACACCCCTGGTACACCCATATTTTGCCAGTTATGTTTAATTTCCATATGATAGGGGGTGAGCCCTTTGCCATCAACCGAGCACAAATTCAGATTCCGGGATGCTACTGAGAACAGATGGAAAATCGCAAAAACACTTTGCCCGACCCAGAAATCGAACCCAGGACCTCATGCTCAGCAGTAATGCTTGCGCCCACTAGATCAACAAGGCTGTTTATTTTCCAGGAATTCCCAATATGTCCCTAAATTATTAGTCTTTTAACTCATTGGTGCCGATTCTGTTGTCACAAAATTCTCTAAACTAAACTAAAAATCACTAAAATTTGGTTTAATCCTGTCAAACGACGATTTCCTATTCTGAAATAGACTAAAGTGACACAACTTAACTATATTTTAGTTTGACAGCACTAAGATTGCACTGAGTTATTAGTTTAGTGAAAATGTCAATTTTGCTATTCTGAGTTTGCCGGTTTTCACCAAAAATTTTGACTATAATAATTTATTTTAACTAAATCTGACTATTTTTAATCGCGATTAAAAAGGTGTGGAATAAAACTAGTGGTCATGAACTAAAATTCTCAACAACGCCTCGCCTTCACGTGCAAAAACAGTTCTGTATTTTTTATTTTCTTTTTGCTTATATCTTGAAAATGGCGTGTCCTATCGCAAAAATAATGAAATTTTCGGCCCCCTTTGTGCACCCCGGCACATTTAAATCTCAACACGTGGGTATTTTTTTTTTTATATATTTCAAACAAAAGTGAAAAATTCCATATAAAACACGTTGAGGCTGCCACCCCAGCACGCGCCTTCGTCTCTCAAAAAAATCATTCTACGCAATGCACACAAGTACAACGTTGCGAAACCAAAAGAAAAAAATACCACGCTGAGTCGCGATTGTCAAATTCGATTTTAGTCGTGTCAAAATAATTTTTAAAAGAGATTTTTCCTTGCAGAATAGCGTTACAATTCTCATAGCCAAAAGTAAGGAATTTTAAAGATAGTTTAGTTAGTTTAGTTCGTGTACAACAGAATCGGCACCGTCTGATTCCTCTTAATGCCTGCAACTGTTCTAAATTTAAAATATTCGTTGACACTTCTTTTAAAAAGGTCTGGTGATTTACATTTTGAATTTCGTATGTGGTTTTACGGTTTTTCGTGTCCAATTTTCACCTATTTACATAATATAACGGGTTGATATAACAGGATAGGTAGAATTAGGTTAGAATGCAGTAAATTATTTTCCTGTTGTTCGAAATTTGAAAAGAGGTTTCTGAAAGGCTGCATACGCACGCAGGCACAGATTGTCAAACTTTAATACGTCAAGTGATTTCTTTGCATGGAATTAGTATGTACTGCTGGAACTTTTGCAAGCTCTCCATACCAAGCGGAATCAATTAACAGTATGTCATAGTTCAATAATTATTCCTAATAAACCTGTAATTTGTTCTAATTTTTATCTTTTTCATCTTCTTTTTTCAGCTCATCTGATTTCTACTGGTTTTTTCTGTCCTTCCTTATGTAAATTAATATTTGTCTCGTAATTGTCCTGTTAGTCTAGTGGTTAGTGACTCTGCCTGCAAAGACTGAGGTCGTGGGTTCGATTCCCACCCAGGAAAAATCTTTGTGTGATGAGCACAATCATTTGTTCTGTGTCTGTTATCTAATATGTATGTATTTAGAAATATAGGTATAAGTATGTTTATCAGTTGTCCGGTTGCCCATAGTACAGGCTCTGCCTAGTTTGGGATCAGATAACGTCGTGTTAACATAAAAAAAAAATCTTGCACTTCTTAGAAGCAAACTAAGGTAGCCAGAAACCCCAGTTGCCGGCGCGTTTTGTTCCACGCGCGCCTCAAAGAGTTAGTTCTAGCGGCCCCTTACAGTAGGTGCTGTCATACAAGAGGTCCACTAGAAGCGATATCCGACAGGGTCGCGGATTTGTACGAGAGAGTTACCGTGGCCCTGGCACAGGCAAATGAAGGAACACGGGTGGGTTTTAGTCAGTAGAAGTCTGACACGCCCTTTCGCTCCGCCCAGAGCAGAAGACGTCATTTGATGATTTCCCACCTACAAAAAAAAGGGTAGCCGGATATATTCAAATTTTCTTACGTCAATGTCAGGGTGTTTGTTGAACAAAATATGAATCACGACCGTAAGACGTATGTGTTTATAATCGCATTATCCCATTGAATTGCTTATTCAGCAAATAGTCATTCAATGGGATTGTATGAACGTAGAGGATTGTTTTGATGACGTTAATGATTATAATTCTTTAAAGTCAAATTTGTTACGGTCGCGAATCATATTTATATCAAGCTACCCGAAACTGTCAAGTTATCCCATTCAATCTTGAACCTTATTTAAGCAATAAAGTTGAAAATCTATTAAAGAAATTTAACAGATTTTAATGTCTTCAGTTCTATAGTTCTTTTGTTTCATTCATTATCAGCAGCCTGTCATGTTCCCACTGCTGCCGTCATGGGCGTACCCAGGTTCTGGGCCAGGGGGGGGCAAATCAGATTTTTTTATAAGCAAATAAATAAACGTAAATTAAAATAGGTTTTTTTTAATTCTTTTTTTAAATCTATACTAATATTATAAAGCTGAAGAGTTTGTTTGTATGTTTGTTTGTTTGATTGAACGCGCTAATCTCAAGCACTACTGGTCCGAATTGAAAAAATCTTTATTTGTTGCGTAGCCTATTTATCGAAGAAGGCTATAGGCTATATAACATCACGCTACAACGAAGAGGAGCGGAGCAGTAATGAAAAATGTTGCAAAAACGGGGAAAATCGCACGGGTAGGCGATTGGACGCGACGGGAAGAGTCGGGGGAACAAGAAATTTAACGCAGACGAAGTCGCGGGCAGAAGCTAGTATACAATATTTATTTTAAAAGTAACTTTCGAGGGTCTTCAGCAAAACGGTTTATAACGTCTTTTGTGAAAGAATCACCCATAGCGTTAACAAATTTTCTATGTAAACTGAGCATACAAAGCCCATTTAATGTACTTCGGTCATGGTCGATCTTAGCTATATTTTTACGCGTCTGAGTGTGCTGAATAACCGTTCAATTGTAGTGGTGAAATCCATAGAATAATGCACTGCCAGAAAAATTTCTAAGGCTGGCTTCACCTTCGGGTAAAATGATTTTGCTACTTCGTTATTAACTCTGTAATTCCAATATTTTCAAAGTTTTGCTCCTGCTTTTTCATCCAAAAAGTGCGCCTTAGTACGGCTTCAGATGTGATCCCTTCTAATTCATACAATATAGAAACTTCCTCCATAATGTTTTGCAATTTTGGAACTGTAATTTTAATTATCTGAGTAGGGTGCAACAATGAAAGGGTATACGCTGGTGAATACCAGCGTATACTCTTTCATTGTTGCGGTCTTTGCTCTCGCTTCTGGCTTCTAATGAAGAAAGTAACGAATCCAAATAGGGCACGCATAACGAGCGACGAAAATAATCGCTAAGGGGCGGGCCACAGTAGGCTGCTGGTTGATTTGCCCTCTGTTGTTGGCGGCTTGCTGTCTTAGGTAAGCGCAGTTCAAGGTTCAAATCTGTTGCAATTATTTAAGCTGACTGGATGAAATCTTCACTCCCTTCTTCCGCGGAAGGCCTCTTTTTTGTGGGTGGGAAATCATCAAATGATGTCTCCCGCTCTGGGCGGATCGGGAGGGCGTGTCAGACTTTTACTGACTAAAACCCACCCGTGTTCCTTCAGTTGCCTAAATGCCAGGGTCACGGTAATTCTTTCGAACAAATCTCGCAACCTTAGCAGGCATTGGTCTTAGCTTAGCTGACCCTTTCAGTTATGCATCTCTTTGAGGCGCGCGTGGAACACAACACGCCGTCGACACGGACGGAGCTTCCCATTGCTCGCCACACACAAGCCCGCGCCTACGGGTGTCGGGAGTTTGCGATTGACTCTCGACGCCCGGGGCGTCTCCTCATGCGGCGGCTAGGGGCGTGAGGGTGCAGAGACTGCCTCTCCCTCACGCGCTCCGCCTCGCCGCGAAGCTGTCACCTCCAAGGAGGTGACGGCTTCCCATGCCCTCTCGCTCCGTACCATGGCGTGCACCAGGACCGGACGCTAGAGGTCGCCGCCGACGATCGCCTCCACGAGGACACGGCGGTGCTCCGCCCCGGCAGGGCACACCTCCATCGGAGTGTATCCCATCCACCCCGGTAGTCCCATCCCGTTAACGGGGCAGTTGGGAAAAATTGTTCCATCGACCCCGGTAGTGCCGACTCCGTCGTTTAACGGGGTGGATGGCACAGATCTAGTCTCATCTACCCCGGTATGTTTTTAACAAAGCGGACAGCACAGATTGAGTAGCAAACGCCCCGGTAGTGTTTAAAGAGGGAAGAATAGGAGTATTATTTCATATATGTATATAAAATATGAACTGAAAATAAAAGGAATTTGTAATTTTCCATCAGTTTTTAACTTATAAATATGAAACAAAGTCGGGTTTGTTACAGCTCTTATAACTCGAGAACTGCTTGGACCGATTATGATGGTTTTTGATTTCTTGAATTTGTTATCGGCCTGAATCGCAGAATAACTATTAACACATAGGAATATTTCACGAATCAAAATATTAGGAACTAGCTTCTGCCCGCGACTTCGTCCGCGTCAAATTTTTGCTCCCCTGACCCTTCCCGTCGCATCGATTTGCCTGCTAGTTTTCGTCCATTTTTCGTTGCTGCTCGCTCCTTTTGAGTTATAGTGAGTCAACCTTAAAAGATAGACATATGCTCTCGCGGACTTTTTTTTAGAACTTTTTAAAAGGAATAATTCCGTCATACATAATTTTTGCGTTACTTTAACCTTTTACGCATCGCACGCAACGGAAACTCTCAAAAGGAATAAATTTTCCCCGTTTTTGCAACATTTTTCATTACTGCTCCGCTCTTCTTAGTTGTAGCGTGATGTTATATAGCCTATAGCCTCCCACGATAAATAGGCTACCCAACACAAAAAGAATTTTTCAATTCGGACCAGTAGTTCCTGAGATTAGCGCGTTCAATCAAACAAACAAACAAACAAACAAACAAACAAACAAACTCTTCAGCTTTATAATATTAAGTATAGATTTCATTTTCTCTCGCCTTTTTTTAAGTCGGCTAAAACGCTTTATGTCTTTGAAGTACCAGGTGGTCATAACTCGGTAGGAGCTCACCTAACCTGATATGTCAGCTAGAATACGCCATATGCCTTCGAAGTACCAGGTTGTCATAAGTGGGTTGGAGCTTGCTAAACATAGGAATGTCAGCTAGTTTTCTAGCTTTATGCCTTCGAATTACCAGGTAGTCATAACTTAGCAAGAACTTAAAAACATACCGGGGTAGATGAGACTAGATCTATGCCATCCACGTCGATGCAACAATTTTTCCCAACTGCCCGTTAACGGGACGGGACGACCGCGGTGGATGGGATGCACTCCTCCGTCGTATGCTCCACCGTGTCCTCCAGACGATTCACGCACTGGAAACACCCAGGCGTTTCCTCCCGCCTCATCTTGAACAGGAACCTCCCGAAGCAGCCATGTCTGGTGAGGACCTACGTAATGTGGAAGGTGAGGACGCCGTGCCACTCTCTATCCACTCCTCAAAAAGAGGACTTACCGCCGCAATAGTGGCGTGCCCTGCACTGGGTTGCGACAATGGTACCCGCGGGATCTCTATCCGCCGTGCCGTGATTTCTCGCAGCAGCGGAGTTTCGCCCCGGCGTTTTGACTCCTCGCGCCACTCCTACATTTGCGTGAGGACTTTTGCCTCCAGATCCCAAAACGGCAATCCGGCAAGGAGGCTCGCGGGCTCACAGGAGATCGTGCGGTATCCCCGGACGCACTCTCTCACCCCTTTGGGATGCACTCAACCGGCGCGCTGGGCGCAGCCTCAGTGAGGGCGCCCACATTCAAAAAACTGTCTTCGAAAACTACGCTGACATACGTCACAAAATTCGAAACACCCTAAAAAATTGCAAATAAATAATAGTATTAATAAAAACGTCTTAAACTACTAATTTTATTGGATAGGTCTAGGTCTTCAGGGAACCACCATATAATGTTTATTGACTTTGCTTTGATAGTTTTATGCGTTAGCTTCGTCAATATGTATTTAATTCACTTTGTTCAGCGTGATGATATTCTAATACTTCCTGTCACTGCTACTGATTTGGCTAGTAATGGTATACAAACTAATGCAGGGTAGATTAAAACGTTTTTGTAAAAAAAAAACAATGGACTTCCAAAAAAACACAACAAAGTGAAAAATAACTTTAATTTCGGAAGTTAGTGGCAAAAAACTAAAATAAAGATCCAAAGACCCCGACTTCCGAAATTAAAGTTATTTTTGCTTGCAGCGCTGCTAGCGAGCAGGTAGAACGGGCGCGGCTCACGATTTTTAAAAGTTTTATATTGTATTTCAAATAGAAAAATGTTATTTTTCTTAATTTTTATTGACAAAACTAGATACTTAGTAGGGACATTCACAAACTCCAGGGGGGGGCAGCTGCCCCCCTCTGCCCCCCCCCCCCCTGGGTACGCCCATGGCTGCCGTAATCCACAACTCGGGCCCAGTGCGGGTTGGTAGATGTCACATGTCTTCGAGTTTTTGGTTCTAAGACATGCCGGTTTCCTCACGATGTTTTCCTTCACCCTTTTGAGCGCAGTGGTGATGAAATAATTTACACAAAGAAAGCTCGTAAGTTGCGGCTGTTAGAACTAGGCCACCACTGCTCATGCTCTGCTCTTGTTTCATTGTCTATTGCAGGGTTGTTAGGGAGCTCCGTAACCGTAACCGAAACTATCGGATATCCGATATAAAAATGTATCCGTAACCGTAACCGAATCCGAAATAAAAGTTTCGGATAATATCGGATTTGTTATTACATTTTTATTTTAGGTAGATTAGATAACACTCAATATATATTTATAATCATTTTTATTTGAAATAGCTGTAATAATTACTCACAGATTGATTGTAATTCCTACCAAATGGTGACATATATATTTTATTAGCTATATTTGTATTTTACTTTTGAAATTCCTTAAAAGTTTAATATCCGTAACCGAAATTATCCGAAACTAACGGATAATCCGACATAATTACATATCCGTATCCGTATCCGGTATAATAATCATTCCTACATCCATATCCAATCCGTATCCGAAATTTCATATCCATAACATCCCTAGTCTATTGTTATTCCTGGTAGCACGTGTCATCAAAATCATATAAATTTGACAATCTGTCCACTTATTTTTACTGCATCGTTGGTCCAGTGGTTAAAAGTGCTACTGTTAAGGAGTGAGGTCCTGGTTGATAGGTATCAAACCCACCCGAGCAGGAGGGTCTGTCAACATCTAATTGGGTTTTTCCATCTGGAATTTTTCAGTAGCAGCCCGGAGACTGTATTTCTGGTGATTCATCATTTCTGATGATGATGAGGTACTGACTCATCAGAGACCAGATGCTAATGTCACTGGCTGGATATTTTCAGTTTTCTTGGCTTTTTATCTAGAACTTTCAAGTATATTGTGTTCTAGAAATTTTGGATCCATGTCTATTATGTAGTCATAATTGATATTCATGACTAACCCAACCTCAATCTGCCTAGCCTTTTCCCAACTATTTTAAGGTCGGCTTCCAGTCTTACCGGATGCAGTTTTTATATGGAGCGACGGCCTATCTGACCTGAACAATCCAATAACTGGGCAACACTAAACCCTTTTGATTGTCAGACTTTGACTGTCAAAGATAAATGACAGCCAGGACCAAAGGCTTAACGTGCTTTCTGAGGCACGGACGGGTCTCGATATGAAAGGGGTGACCCATCTGCGTACCGACCGCGGCAAGCGTAGCTTAACCATGATCACGAGCCCATGGTCTGCAACGAGTATCCTTAGGGGCAGAGGACTTAGTCAAATTTCCGGAGATTTTTTTTTACAGATTTTGACCATTTTTATTGCTGCACCTTATCAACCTTGTCTATAAAAACCATTTAAGGTCTGAGACACATGGTCCTACGATGCACCGTTTCCGAGTTAGGAGCTTTCTAATTTTGAGTAAAAAAAAAAAATTAAAAAAAACAGACATTTATTGATTTTTTTTCTTTGCTGCTCATTGTGCCCCTAAGCGTATACTCTAACTCCTAAATTCCGCTCCTAAGAAGATCCACTAACCGGCAGCAACTTTCTCTATACATTTGACCACCATACTGCGATCGTCAACCTGCCTGCCAAGCGTGGCGATTATGGCATACACCTTCAAATTGGCGGAGGCCTATGTCCAGCAGTGGACGTCTTTCGGCTGAAATGATAACCCTCTGATACCTAAATAGCCATAACGTTTTGATATTCAGGACTAACTCAATAATACCTTCAAAAACAAAACAGAAACAACAAAAAAAAAAAGGAAACAAAATCATTCACGGTCAAAAAATATTGGCTGTGAACGTCAGTCCGCGTTCTAAATTCAAAAACAAGGAATAGACTATTCATTACGGTTGACAGTGACGCACGAATGTCATCCATATTGCATTATGATGTTTTTCGTTCGGATATTCGTATGAGTGATGTTTTAATAATATATTATTTTAGACTTTTTTATAAGTTTGGTTTGCACGAGGACTTGTTTTTCGTTTTGTTGTAGAAATTAAAACCGTCGATAAGACTATTGTTCACCAAGGATCTATGCTCTATTTAAAGTTAGGGTAACGGGGACGATCGGGTAATTGTAGATGTCGTGATCTTAGCTACGTCCCTACAACCTAAAATAAATTTGAAATTTTGTTCATTATTATTTCGAACTATTTTTTGCATATTTAGTTATTAAATCTGTTTCTTTTTTCTATTTATAAGTATGAAGAGTAAATTTATTACTACAGTAGGTTAAAATACTGCATTCCCATACGTTTTAATATATAACATGAAAGATCGTTTCAGTTATTAACGAATGAATGAAATCTTTTTCATTTTTGTCGAGAATTATAGTGCAAAATTTAGGTTAAGTAATAATAACAATCTTTCAATTTTTTATACAATATTTTTTTTTTTCGGGAAATGTATTGATCTTGAGCTGAAGTTTATTTCTCTGATTTAATTTATGTACAAGAGTTTTGAATAGCCGACATCAAGATCAATTCATTGCACATTTTCTCTAAAATTTGCCTAAGTTAAATATTTTTTACAATGTTTTTAATATGAAAGTGGTAAAAGTATTTCAAACTTTGTATGGGTGACTTTCACAACAAAACATTTAAATTTTCACATATTGTTTAGACGTTAAATAAATCGTAAATATGTGTTAGTTCAAATTTTTAACCGCAAAATTGACAAAATACTCGCCGGTTTGAGGTCGATTAATCAAAATAATATGATAAAAATAAAAAGTAACTCATTAATTGATCAATGCCGAAATGATCGTTCATATAGTACATTAATACTTACAGAAATACAATATTTTAGCTGTAAAACCACGTCTAATAAATCATGTAAATCAGCAAAATCCGAAAAATTTCGTGTACGTCTTCTTTCCAGCTAACATGGGTATCTAAGCTAACATATGGGTAGTATCATAGTGATGAACAGGGAAAGGAATTCATCAAGAAATTGCTGAGTCTAAAAAGCGTTATCAGGTTATGCATTCAGGGTGCTGATGGGCCGGGCGTCGGGAGTCAATAGCGGACTTCCGGCCACTGTAGGCGCAGCCTTGTGGGCGGCGAGTAATGGGTAGCTCGCCGCCCGCAAGCCCAGGACCAGGCTCGGGTCGACAGCACGTTGTGTTCCACGCGCGCCTCAATGAGATGTCAGCAGTAATGAAGGGATATCGGTCCGCCAGGACCGATACCTGCCGTGGCCCTGGCATATGGGCAACTGAAGGAACACAGGTGGGTTTTAGTCAGTAAAAGTCTTACACGTCCTCCCGCTCCGCCCAGAGCGGTCATTTGGTGATTTCCCAACCAAACAAAAGGGGTGCTGATGGGGTTTCCCCGATTCCGCAGTGCATTAGGGATGTTCGCTGAGTTGCAAGTAGACTGTTTCTATTCTACTATGCGGAAACTAACTCTAGCGGCATCCTGAGGGCTTTTGCTCAGAGCTTCGAGTCAGTACCTGAACTATTTCTGTATTAGATTGATGATTTTACATACTGAGCAATAGAAGTCAGTAAAACGTGTTTTATACATTTTTTTTTTAATTTTGTAATTGTTGTGTCTATGATCCTTTGTGGGTCGAAATAAAAGTTTTTATTTATTTATTTATTACTAAAGTAGACGTGGTATTTTTTTAAATATTTAAGATGGGCAATCATAATTATATACTGTGAAAACCGTTACCATTGGGGTAGACGTGGTCTTGAGTGGGGACCGCGAATCGGCGAATGTAAGGTAGAACGCCCTCAGGCTTGGTGGAGCAACGATCTTCGCAGGGTGGGTGGTAGCAGCTGGATAAGAGTTGCCGAGATTCGAGAAGAAAGGCATGAAATTGAAGAGGCTCATGTTCAGCAGTGGACTGCTGCATTTATCTTTTTTGTTTTATTGCATAACGATATCAGTCGGAAGTGCGACGAATGTATAATACCTAATATCCTGGGCCCCATGGGTACGTCTGGTAATGAAATAAACAGTGGGGTTTTAGTCAGTAGGAGTCCGACATAACCCCCCGTCCTCAAAGGTCAGTGTTAGTGGGTTATTCCATGTATCGAATGAAGAAATGCGAAAAGAACTTCAAATTTTCCGTTTAATAAACCCGAACTAAAAATAGCCATTTTCCTGGACCACACCATACCTAAAATCCTTGCATAAAACAAAAGCAACGCCAAGAAGAAAAAAAACGTAATTTCAAATTTAAAATAAGAATCAAAATTCTTACGTCTATCCGAACACATTCGGAAAATCAACATGGCGTCCTAACGGTAGCGTTCAAAACAGTGTCAGCCAATTTAATTTTACAATATGGCGATCAATTTATGCATTTATTCGGGACGTACGAATTGACTGAAGTTACAGTTACTTTACTGAATTATTAAATATGTTTAGTTTTATGAAATTGATGCAGTCTTATGAGGACTTCTCTGAATTAATGTTTTGTACAATCTAGAACGTTGATCATGCATGAATCTCAATTATAAACTACCGAAATAGAACAATTCCTTGAACAGCTTCATTTATCTAGTAGTTGCCTGAGCGGGAATCCTGGGACGATCCCCAGGTCAAACCAAGTGGTTTAAGCTTCAGGAAGTTCTCAGTGGCAGTTTCTTTTTTCTGAATGGGAAATCATCAAATGACTTCGCCCGCTCTGGGCGGAGCGGGGAGGGTGTGTCAAACTTTTACTGACTAAAACCCACCCGTGTTCCTTCAGTTACCCATATGCCAGGGTCACGGTATCTCGCTTGAACGATCTCGCGACCCTGGCAGAGTGGCAGCTTCGAGTCTGGATTTGTGGCCAGTTCATGGCAACAGGATCACCCCTCAATACATGGGACTTAAACAGAACTGGCGAAATGTGGAATTCTATAAGTAGGTACACCTCTGCCTAACCCTCTGGGCATTTATAGGCGTGATGATAAGTTTTCTATTTACTTATAGCTAAAGAGATTGTTTCTTTTTAACCGAGTCCAAAAAAAGGTGGAGGTTATCAATTCGACTGTATTTTTTTAAATTTATTTTTTTATGTTTGTTGCCTCATAACTTTGACTGGGTGAACCGATTTTGATGATTCTTTTTTTATTTGAAAGCTGGTGCTTCCCGAATGGTCCCATTTTAATTTGGTTCCATTCGGACAATGAGATCCATGTGAAAACCGTATAAGTCTTGCATTAAGTATTAGCGGCGAAAAATGAACGAATAACGCGATTAGATTAGTGTGGGGTATCTACCATACCTAAAAAGTTAAAAATAAAAACTTTTTACAAAAAAATAACAACTGATTTCCTAAAAAAAAAAACACTACAAAATGAAAAATAACTTTAATTTTGGAAGTCGGTGGCAAAAAAAACCTTAATTACAGATCCTAAGACACCGACTTCCAAAATTAAAGTTATTTTTCACTTTGCAGTGTTTTTTTTTTTAGGAAGTTTGTTGTTATTTTTTTGTAAAAAGTTTTTTTATTGCTTGGTTGCGCTAATCCATGCAATCCTAGTGTTTTTGGAAAAATCTTTTTGCGTTTCTTGAGCAAAGTTATGGGATATTGTACATTACGCTATCCCCCTTAAGAGCCAAACAATAAGAAAAAAACGTCAGCAAGAACGCTAAGCACTAAAAACTAAAAAGGTAGTGTATTTATAATTATTTCGTAAGAGATAGGCAGATGATAGAAAATGCTTAGATTTTACGAGTTACAATTAAGCCCCATCCCCAACCAACCTACCTCTCAGTAAGGTGCCTACTAATAGATTTTCTTTCCTCAAAATTTTTTATTGATTTAAACAATAATGATTTAAATAATTGTACAAATGGGTAGTTCTACAAACTAAGGAATTTTTGGCGGCTCGGCCAAAATATAATAAAAAAATAGTTAATAACAATTTTTTTTGGATGGAATACTATTAATTACAATTGTTTCTAGATGGTCACTAAAAATAATTAAGATTTACATTTCTTTTCTGAACAAAATCACTGTTTAAAGTGCCGAATTCTCAGGATCCTGCAGTGTCCCTCGTAAAAATTTTAGTTCAAAGTGCGTCGTGATACATTTACTTCTACATTAAGGTCTTAAAAGAATCTCAAATTTATAAGTTTACTATTTTGCCTGGCTAGGTAGAACAATTACTATAGTATTTCCTTTAAAAATATCGAATAAATCTTGTTTACATTTTGTCCCCACGATTTTATATCAGTATCCTGTTCACTGTTGAGTTAGCAAATATTCACTAGACTATTTGCCGTGCGCGTTTACCGTTCCACTGAGTCGTTAGTACCTACGAAAGAGACAAAGAATGTCATCTATCTATTCTCACCTAGCACGTTGTTTAGTGAGCCGAGTGCATTCGGTGAGTGAAGTGGTGTCGTAATCAGTGGAGTTCACAGAATCCTGGTAAGATTTTTATTTACGAAATAAATAATGAATATGACTAATTTTAGCGAATTGATATGTAAGATGCTAGCGCATAGGCCTAGTTTAAGTTAATTTTTGTTGAAAGTTATTAATTGGTGTGTTTATTTTATTTTTAGACAGAAATTCGCAGGAACCTGGCCTCAGGATCCTGAGCAGATCATATTAAAAAATATTGTTTGTGTGCAATAATAGTATTTTTTTTTTTTTACGTAAACATAAATCTACAAATAAATAATTTAATAAATAAATTGAACTTACTCTCGTAATTTGTTTATATACAGTTATTTAGTTTTGGTGTTGGTCTAAGTAAATGTATTCTTATAATTGTTTCGAAACATCGGATTAATAGTATAAAATAAACAAACATTTAATCGATCTTACAAATATTATATTTTGTTACACAGGAAAAGTGGCGCCAAAAAAGAAACAGACCAAAGAAGAAAAAGAAAAAAGAAAGCAAAAGTATAACTGCGAAAATCTGGCAAACAAAAATAGTTTCCGAAATGTTGGCTCGTGAAAAAAGGCAAGCTCGCAAAAGTTGGAGGGAATACTCAGACAAATCCTACAAAAAGAAAAGTTTATCTAAACTAGACGGAGTATTTTCTCTAACAAACTGGGTCATCATATTCGTTTTTAACTAACATCATCTGATGAACCTGTAGGTCCTGAGTTCCGTGATCATGAACAACCTCAGCAAATAAATTTTGAGATAAATGTTCCTCAAACATTATCGCCACAGCCAAATCCAAGATTGAAATCAGGACGAGAACATCACCGGATGGGTTTACTAGAATACTCTGCAGGATCACGGCAAATATTTAAAGACGTCTACGAAGTGAGACGGAAAATTAAAGTTAAAAGGCAATTTTTTTAAATTTGTGAAATAAATGATTGTTCGCGATTAATTTTTGTTGTTTTCCTCAGCTTCATGGTGACAATCTCAGTTTCCTGTGCCTCGAATTCTTTTAAATGGCCATAAATCAAAAAATATTCAATATTTTGACTGTTCCCTTTAGGATAAGCTAAAAGACACTGTACTCTGGTTATTAGACTGAATTCCGCCACCAGAATGTATAAAAATTGCCGGGCCGAAATCAGACTCGAATTCTTCCTTAGTTTGTAGAACTACCCAAATAAATTAATACTGGTATTTGTCTGCCAGGGTCGCGAGATATGTTCGAAAGACATACCGTGGCCCTGGCACATGGCCAACTGAAGAAACACGGGTGGGTTTTAGTCAGTAAAAGTCTGACACGCCCTTCCGCTCCGCCCAAGAGCGGGAGACGTCATTTGATGATTTCCCATCCGCAAAAAAAAACTGGTATTGTACAAATGAATACCTAAAACGGATACATCCGTTTTAGGTATTCATTTGTACAATACCCGTATTACATGTAATACGTTCACGCAACCACTAGCGCCATCTGTTGGTTATGGAAAATAGTTTTGTTCTTAATTATTAGTTCTTGTTTCGACCTTAAAAGTGATTATACTTTGTAGTAAATGCCGTTTTATCAGACGAAATCGAGATGGGTCACCGTAGGTCCGATTTTTTTAATGTGTATGTTAACCCACATTAACATAACATAAATATAACATCACGCCTTGTTTCCCCGAAGGGTTAGGTAGAGGTATACCCATAGTACACCCACATTTCACCTGTTATGTTTAAGTCCTATGTAATAGTGGGTGAGCCTATTGCCATCCACCGGGCACTAATATCCAGACTCCGGGCTGCTATAGAGAAATTCCAGATGGAAAACCCAATAACACTTTGCCCGACCTGGGAATCAAACCCAGGACCTCACACTCAGCAGTAGCGCTTGCTATCACTAGACCAACGAGGCAGTCAACTTAGACATAAATTACAAAAAAAAATAACAGGCTAATTTCCCACCGTTCACATTGTCACACATTGACCCACTGCTGAGCAAACGCCTCACCTAAATCCTTCAAAGCATTCTTTTCCCGCCCTGCTGGGGCCGCGTGATTGTTCGAAAGAGATACCTTGACCCTGGCACATGGGCAACTGATGGAACACGGGTGGGTTTTAGTCAGTAAAAGTCTGACACGCCCTCCCGCTCCGCCCAGAGCAGGAGAAGTCATTTGATGATTTCCCATCCTGAAAAAAAAAAAAAAAAAAAAAAAAAAAGGCCACCTCGACCCAACCCTTGTAATACGCGTGTAGATCGTGTCGCCACCTCTTCTTGGGTCGGCCTCGGCGGCGGCTTCCATCCTCAGGCACCCACTGTGTGGAGACTATTGCCCAGCAGTCACTGTGCATGCGTTTGGAGTGACCCGCCCAGACCCTTTTCAGCTTTTTTGCCTACGTGTAGGATCCCCGGTTTAGAGTCAAAAATTACAAAGCGATTTTTAATAAGTAGTTTTTTTAAGAACAAAAAATTATTATACGTTATCAAAAATCAAATTACAGTTTACGTTATTTTATTAACAATAGTTTCTGTTTCGTTTATTAAAATTAAAAGCAACCGACTTCCAAAAAAAAAACAGTACCTACCAAGTGAAAAATAATTTGGATTTCAGAAATCGGTGTTTGGTTATGTATTTTCGTTTTTTTTTCGCACCGACTTCCAAAATTAAAGTTTATTTCCAATTAGTAGTTCCAAAAATGGAAGTTAAAACTTTAATATCGGAAGTTGGTATCTTTGGTTTTATATTTCCGTAATTTAGGCAACAACTTCCAAATTAAAATTATTGTCCAATTTGTAGTGTTTTTTTAAAGCCGTTTTTTTTTTCATTTAACTTTTTTAAATGACTGTCAAAAAAGAGATGACTACTATTACCCGTGCTTGACAAATCTACGTTGTTTTTTTATTATCAAACCAAGAAATTGTCAAGTACTTACGTACCAGGATAACATATCTTTTCAGCCAACATTAATAAAAGCCGATGGCCGTGAAAATTACAGATAATCTTGCCAAATATTTACACCTTTACCGATACTAAAAGATAAAAGGAATTAAAGGAAATAGACATGACTCGTTTATCTTATGTAAAAGTATTATTCATTTTTTTATTCCAGTTATAAATGACTCATAAACTAAATTCAGTTCATTACACATCAAATGTAAGTTCAAAAAACTCAAATCAAATCAAAGTATTATATTTCACACAGATAAACCTACATGGGCGCGTCTGAAACGTCAGAAGCACGGTTCCAACTGGCTAATTCCTATAGAGAAGAAACGGCAAGAAACTCCACCGTTATTGTTTTCAAATAATTGGATTTTACAATGGTTTCAAATTACAGTGTTAATAGGTATGGGAGGACAGTGTAGGCCTGTTAACAAGTACCAGGTACTTAAAAACTTTTTACAAAAAAATAACGACTTCCGAAACTAAAGTTATTTTTCACTTTGTAGTGTTTTTTTTAGGAAGTCGGTTGTTATTTTTTTTGTAAAAAGTTTTTATTTTTAACTTTTTAGTTAGTTACGGCTATACCCCGCACTAGTCTTAATCGCGTTATTCATTCATTTGTCGCGCAAATACTTATGCAAATTTAAGACTTATATGGTTTTCACATGGATCCCATTGTCCGAATGGAACCAAATTAAAATGGGACCATTCAGAAAGCACCAGCTTTCAAATAAAAAAAGAATCATAAAAATCGGTTCATCCAGTCAAAAAATTATGAGGTAACAAACATAAAAAAACAGTCAAATTGATAACCTCCTCGTTTTTTTTGAAGTCTACACTAATATTATAAAGAGGAAAAATTTGTATTTTTGTTTGTTTGTTTGTTTGTAATGGATAAACTCAAAAACTACTGGACCGATTTTAAACATTCTTTCACCATTAGAAAGCTACATTATCTGCGAGTAACATAAGCTTTATTTTATTTTAGAAAAAATAGGGGTCTGTAAGTTATTTGGGTTTTTCGGACCCAAGGTGTAAAAAATCATCCAAAAAAGTTCCTTATTAATCTGCCTTCCAAGTACCAGGTGGTCATAACTTGGTAGGAGCTCACCTAACATGGATGTGTGGTAGCTAGAAAACGCATTATGTTTTCAAAGTACCAGGTTGGCATAACTTGGTTGGAGCTCACCTAACATGGGTGTGTGGTAGCTAGAAAACGCTTTATGTCTTCAAAGTACCAGTTTGTCATAACTTGGTCTAACATGGGTAAATGGTACTTGGTGCTCTTTGCTTTGTGTTGGTGGGATCTTATAAGTTAACACAACATTTATTGATTCTGAGGCGGTACGATGTTCGCTGGGTCAGCCAGTTGGTTAATAAAATAGAAAATGGTCTATTAATCAACAGTCTATAAAGCCTACAACGTTATCACTTTCACAAAATATAAAATAATCTTCATAATTATTTTATTGTATAGGAACGACAACGGCTATACCCTAGCCATTTTTAGGGTTCCGTTGCCAACTGGCAAAAAACGGAACCCTTATAGATTCGTCATGTCTGTCTGTCTGTCTGTCTGTCTGTCCGTCCGTATGTCACAGCCACTTTTTTCCAAAAGTATAAGAGCTATGCTGTTGAAACTTGGTAAGTAGATGTAATCTGTGAAGCACATTAAGATTTTTACACTAAAATAGAAAAAAAAACAAAAAATTTTGGGGTTCCCCATACATAGAACTGAAACGCAAAAAGTTTTTTTTCATCAAACCCACACGTGTGGGGTATCTATGAATAGGTCTTCAAAAATGGTATTGAGGTTTCTAATATCATTTTTTGTAAACTGAATAGTTTGCGCGAGAGACACTTCCAAAGTGGTAAAATGTGTGTCCCCCCCCTCCCCCCGCCCTGTAACTTCTAAACCAAGAGAATGATAAAGCTAAAAAAAAATATATGATATACATTACCATGTAAACTACCACCGAAAATTAGTTTGAACGAGATCGAATTAGTAGTTATTTTTTAAAACGTCATAAATCGTAAACCGCAATTTACCTTTCATTCAATCAGCTGTGTTCGCTGCCAGGTCAGAGCCCTAGCCATAGGATTTTAATTGAGTAGGTGGAAGCGTGATGCTGGGGCCCTGGAGCAAGAAGTGGCGAACAAACTAGTCCGCCATACGCGGAGCAAACAATACAAGTACAATTCAAAGCACTCACCTGGTGGTAGAAGAACACCTGCTCTGGTGCCTACCTGGAGTTATGTATGTAAGTGAGTGTATATGTATCGTGTAGTGACGTTGTAAATGGGTTTTCCAGGATACAGGCCGCAACATTGAGGCTGGAGGCAATCACAGCATGCGGTTTCCAATAAGGTCACTTTCACTTCAAAGTACTTCAGTTTCAACAAACTTAACCCGTATTATTACGTCAAATTGGGGTTATTAACAATCAAAGCAATTGGATCACGACTAATTGTCACAAACGGATCGATTTAAAGGGATTAATTTACAACAGCGTCGCGGAAGCCAAGCGGCGACGATTCCCTCGTTCAAGCACCAAACCCAAGAGAGGTGTTAAGTGTCAAAGTCAAACTGACAAGTCAGATGTCATTCCGTTCGGGCGCGTTCCGAAGGCGCATAGAGTAACTACTTTAAACGGTCCGGAACATCTACCCCCCCCCCCCCCCCCCCCGGACGGGCCTTCCCGTCCGCTAATCACTTGGCAATCCCGACAAGGTTGCGTTTTATCAGTCCACCTGACGCGCTGCTGGAGGATGTGCAAATACTCCAAGCTCCAACGCTTCCAAAACTCTGAGCGAGCTGCTGCACCAACTGAAACCGCGATAGCCAATTTTGGCTCACATCGACAAAAGGGTGCTCCGGCAGGGCGACAAGTGGCTATCAAATAAAAAAAAAATGGCCCGGGGTCAGGGCCTCCAAGACGTTCAGGTCCAAAGACAGCGGGCACAATGGACGCGAGTTCAATACAGCTTCAAAACGGCAAAATACCGTAGCTAACTCCTTAAAGGTGAGAACGGTGTCTCCCAACAATCTGCGCCAGAGTCCCTGTGCCGCTTTCACCGTGGCCTTAAAAATACCCCCCCAATGGGGCAGGCTGGCGGATCAAACAATAACAAACAACAAAACAACCAAACAACAACAACAACCAAACAACAACAACAACGAAACAACAACAATTTAACCAAATGGCCCTCCTTAGGCAACAAAAAGGGGGTGACGGGCCCCATGAGGAAGGCTAGAGTGCCTCAACCGTCAACAACCAAACAACAAAGGACCCGTATCGTCCAAAAAGGGGTTCAACTTACTAACGGCTCCCGACAATATCCAAAACTCTCGCTGCAGAATGGCCAACAGCGCATTGCAACCGGCATGCGAGTTCTTAATGTGACGATCAGTCACGAACAATTCAACAATTTGTCGAGGAGCTGTATCGACTCAACAAAACTCAGGGTCCTTCGTTCCAACAGCGAGCACCTTGAGCTCGGGCAAGGACCCGACATCAAGACTGGCGTTCGAGGCCAATCATCCTCGGGGCGAGTCAGCCAGGGTAGTCCCCACCATAGGGGGTGAGCAATCAAGCGGGGTGCCATGCACCCACGTGAGGCCACGGCGCCTGGGTTCAAATCTCCAGGCACGTGCTTCCAAATCAAAGGCGTTTCAGAATTTTGAATCTGGGACACTCGGTTTGCAACAAAGACATCCAAAGAGTGGACGGACGTCTTCAACCAACACAAAACAATTTGACTGTCCGTCCAGGCGTAAGAAACCCGAATGTCCACAGTTCCACCCAAAGTGTGAGCAACGTGGTTCAATAGACGCACAAGAAGCGCCGCCCCTGACAATTCTAACTAGGGGATGGTCAGTGCCGTCCGGAGGAGGGCCACCTTGCTCTTGGCCATGACCAGTGACAACTTCACCTGGCCTGTCGCGCAACGGTGCGCAGACAAACAACAGCTGCATAACCGTGCGAAGACGCATCACAAACAAGGGTAGCAGTGTAGCTCCCAGGGGGGAGGATAGCGCGGGGTAACACGACCTCGTCGACTCCAGGGAGTGCGGATACAAATTGGAGCCAATCTTCCAACAGGGTTTCCCGAATTGGCTCGTCCCAGCCAAGTCCCGCAGTCCAAAGGCGCTGAAGAAAACAATTTCACCCAAACAATACAAACAAAACAACAAAACAATAGACAAAAGGCAACCCTGGGCTCCCATGTCCAAAATGGCACGGACCACAACAGAGTCCCCCGTGGGCCCCCAGACCTGACCGATGCCGTTGGCAACAAAACCATGTTGATATGAGGGGTACCTTAGCGGGGCAGGCGCCAATGTCCTAACAATGCCTGGGCGGCGACCGATCGCCGCACCCAGGCCCACGTCTTTCCCGACGAGGATGGAATTCAAATTCCTCGTACGCGCGGTGTCCCGAGCCACGCGCCATCGCTGGAAGGGCATATCCCACCGGATGCCTGAATGGCGGGGGGCGTGACTACAAACGGGGATGTTCCGCCAATGGAGGGGAGGGAAGGCGGTGCTGGTCTGGCCAGCGCTGCCTAGCAACAACTGCGTAATCGCCTTTACGCGGGGAGACCAAATGGCGGTCGCGCGGCTCCCGATCAACTTGCGCGGGGGGTGGAGTGCGGCGCTCAAAATTGCGGGCCTCTCCCTGGTTCTGAACCGGCGAGCCATAAGCCCGGTGACCAACTCCATGGTAGCCCCCCGTACGAGAACCTCCATCAGAGGCTGGTCTGCCAGCGTGGTTCACGTTAGCGCACAAAATGTTCAAATGGGACCCCCTACAAAATCTACAAGGGCTGGGGTTGGGGCAGTCCCGATGGAAGTAAGCCCCCAAACAAGAGAAGCACAGGCGGCGTGCATTGGCAATTCGGCGGCGGGCACTCACGTGCAATTTCAAAAAGGCCGCGCAAGTTGCCATGCCATGCCCCGTGTCCCTACAAAACTCACAAACAGGACGACTCTGGGTGCCAGCAAAACGAGTGGCGGGGCGACTGTTAACAGGCCCGCGGGCCCCAGTCCGTCCCGGGTCTCGTGGCCGGGAAGACGGCTGGCGTGACTCAGTGGCAACGCCAGAGTTATCCACAAACTGACACTCATCCTCCAAAAATTAGACGAGGTCACCAAATGGGGGGAGATGTGTGACACTATCCCCCCCATACTTTTGCTCGAAACGAGCCCTCAAATCGGCAGGAAGCCGTTGCAGCACAACATGCACCAAAGGGTAAGACCATTGGTCCACCGTCAAGTCCAATCGCTTTAAAGCGTTGGTCGCTGCCACCAACGGGATCGACAGGTCAGTACGCAATGCTGACAAACTAGTAATGACCGGTAACCCCAAAATCAATTCAATATGAACGTCAGCCAAACAACGTTTATTTTGGTACCGCCGGGTGAGTAGTTCCAAAGCGGTAGGGTAGGCTGAGTCAGTCAACGACAGATGCTGTACCAAGGCTCGGGCCTCACCTTCCAGGACAGACAACAAATAGGCCAACTTTTGGGCGGGTCTGAGGTCCGAGCGTGCATCAACCAAACTTGCAAACAGGTTTTGGAAACCGTACCAATGCTCCAAGCGACCGTCAAAGTGTGGCAGTTCCAAAGTAGGCAATCTACTCAATAGTCCGGGACCTGAAACAACCGAGGTCTCCGGCTTGACCTGGACAGGTGTCCGGCACTGCAATATTTCCATTTGTATGCCATTGCACAAACAAACAAATCAAATAAACCAAATAATTAAATAATCAAATAACAAAGTTCAATCAATCAATTCAAACAAACTACCAAACTGTTAGTCAGCAACTCAAGAAATAACAAAATATTGGTTTCAATTCAATTCAACAACAAACTTTTATTTTAATTCAAAACCAATATCAACGTTCAAAAATTCTATTTCATATTCAATTCAAAATTCAAATTCAAATCCAATTCCAAATGTTAAGTTCACAAACCACTGTGTCAATGGTACAACAATAATAAACCTTTATTCCAACTCAAAACAATGGTAATACTCAAAAATGCCAATTTCAAATATTAATTTTCACAAACAACCATATCAATGGTACAAACTCAATATTTTAATGTCTTCCTGACATTCAATACAACACAGAGGTCAAATAACAACAACAAGAGGTTATAACATAGCCCAATCTAACCAACTCTGTTAGCATATGCAAACCCGGTTGACCCCGGCAACATGAGTTACTCGTCTCAACAAATTTAAACTAATTATTTCAAATAAACAAGCAATCATAGTTATCAAATATTTACAGCGTATTACTACTTCCCTTAGAGAGACTGCCAAGTAATTAGCCTACTGTAAATTACCAATTTGTTGGTTATATGTCTTATAACCACGCTCTGCTACCAAAATGTTCGCTGCCAGGCCAGAGCCCTAGCCATAGGATTTTAATTGAGTAGGTGGAAGCGTGATGCTGGGGCCCTGGAGCAAGAAGTGGCGAACGAACTAGTCCGCCGTACGCAGAGCAGACAATACAAGTACAATTCAAAGCACTCACCTGATGGTAGAAGAACACCTGCTCTGGTGCCTACCTGGAGTTATGTATGTAAGTGAGTGTATATGTATCGTGTAGTGACGTTGTAAATGGGTTTTCCAGGACACAGGCCGCAACATTGAGGCTGGAGGCAACCACAGCATGCGGTTTCCAATAAGGTCACTTTCACTTCAAAGTACTTCAGTTTCAACAAACTTAACCCGTATTATTACGTCAAATTGGGGTTATTAACAATCAAAGCATTTGGTTTTTTTTTTTTTTCAGGATGGGAAATCATCAAATGACTTCTCCCGCTCTGGGTGGAGCGGGAGGGCGTGTCAGACTTTTACTGACTAAAACCCACCCGTGTTCCATCAGTTGCCCATGTGCCAGGGTCACGGTATCTCTTTCGAGCAATCACGCGACCCTGGCAGAAGCAATTGGATCACGACTAATTGTCACAAACGGATCGATTTAAAGGGATTAATTTACAACAGCGTCGCGGAAGCCAAGCGGCGACGATTCCCTCGTTCAAGCACCAAACCCAAGAGAGGTGTCAAGTGTCAAAGTCAAACTGACAAGTCAGATGTCATTCCGTTCGGGCGCGTTCCGAAGGTGCATAGAGTAACTACTTTAAACGGTCCGGAACAAGCTGAAATATTTTATTTTAAAAAATACATTTATTTTCATAAACATAAACCTTGTGCATAAACCGAGAATACCTACAGGTTTTTACGGAACCCTCGGTGCGCGAGTCCGACTCGCACTTGGCCGGTTTTTTGTAACTATGTCTTGATTTCTGACTGAAAGATTTTCTTGTTTCGTACTTTTTAGAGCGTGAATTTTCGGTAGTCGAGTTTTAGTTTTTGAATTCACTTTTTATTTAAATTATGTTGCGATTAGCCCACGATATATTTAAAAGGTGCTAATTAAGCCCTTTCATATAATTTTAACGTTATCATTGAATATTTTTTTAGTACGTCACGTTATGTCCTAGAGGACGCCATATGCATCTGCATTAATATGACGTCACATAACTTATTCCTAACAGCTCAAGACGCTTCCAACGATAGGTACTTCATTTGTAAAATTATGATGAGGAGTTTAGAAGTTAGGGGAGAAAAAATTAACATACATACATGCCTACAAACTAAAATGAGCTTAACTTAGGTTCTGTTTTCAGCGGCTGTCGTAAGTGGCGACTAAGGGACTTACTAGAGAATGGGCAGCAGCGTTCTCTATGCATTTTACCAACATACTGCGATCGAAGCGTGCCAAGCGTGGTAATTATGGAAAACCTCCCCTAAATTAGCGGGGGCCTATGTTAGCCGTGGACGACATGCGGCTGAAACGCGAAAGACGACGATATTCAAACACCCATAGTGATCAAAATTACAACCCTCATCTTTTTTTTTTTTTTGTTTAACTATCACACAACGCCATCTAGTCCCAAGCTAAGCAGAGCTTGTGTTATGGGTACTAGACAACTGATAAACATACTTATATATTTCTAAATACATACATATTATAGATAAATTACACCCAGACACAGAACAAATGATCGTGCTCATCACACAAACATTTGTCCTGGGTGAGAATCGAACCCACGACCTCCGGCATAGCAGTCAGGGTCACTAACCACTAGACCAACAGGCCTGTCAAATCTTAGTCAACAAACAATATAACATAATAAACTAAACATCACACCTTTATTCCCCGAAGGCATAGACAGACGTGTCCGTATAGTACACCTATATTATAGTTATGTAATAATCTGCGATACCCATGTTTCCCTTAAACCTAAGGGGAAGATACGTGGGCCACTCAGAAAGTATTGCGAAAAAGAGTTTTTTTGTATGAGAGACTGGCCAGTTATAAACTATTATAAAAATAATGATTATTTATAAGTAAAAATAGGTACGTTCCAATTTCAAAATTTCCCTCCACATTTTTTGCGAGCTAATTAAATTATCGTGTCTCATTGGAAAATGGATTTGCGCCGGGAACATTTTCGCGCTATGATTTTTTACGATTTCAAGTGTCGCCTGAAACCGGACGAATCATACGATAGACTTCAAATTGCTTTCATGGATGAAGGCCCTTCCAAGGCAACTGTGTACCGTTGGTATAACGAATTCAAACGTGATCGACTAACTTTGGGGGCTGAAGAAAGAAGTGGTCGCCCTTTCACAGCTGTTACAGAGGAAAACGTGCTAGCAGTGAAAAATTTGATCCAAGACAATAAGCGAATTACGTATCAGGAGATTCAAACATACGAGGGCGGCACTGAAAATTTCGGGAATCAAGGAAGTGACACAACATTACTATTTAAAAATGTATTCATTGCTTTTCGAAGTATTCTCCGCGAAATTTGACACATTTTTCCATACGATGGAACCAATCATTGAAGCAACCATTACATTCGGAAGTTGGCGTCTCCAAAATGGCCGTTTTGTAGGCGTCCACAGCTTCTTCAGGTGATGAAAATCTCTGACCACGCAATTCATTCTTTATTTTAGGGGGTTTTTTTTCTTATAACTCTGTTTTCTTGCTCTAAAAACTCTTTTGTTCTGTGCGCGGTGTGAGAACTCGCAATGTCGTGATGGAGGATGATGCGGCGGTTGCGGTTCTCTTCACAGAGTTCAGAAACGACCTGTGGCAAACAAATGCTAGCATACCATTCTGCATTAACCGTTCTTTGTCCCTCAAGAGGAATAGTCGTAACATGGCCGGTTTTGGAGACAAACGTGGCCACCATTTTTTTTGCAACACTCCGTTTACGAACAATTTTTGTTGGCTTTAACTCATTTTCGAACACCTAAACTCGTGACTGGTTTTTTGTTTCGGGTTCGTACGTATATCCAGGATTCGTCACCTGATACGATGTTGTATACACATTTGAGGACCCTGCGTGGAATCTTTTGAGAGTTCTGACGCACCAAGTAACGCGAGCCGCTTTTTGCTCTTCACAGAGCGAATGCGGTATCCATCGGGAAAACAACTTTTTTACACCTAATTGTTCATGCAAGATTATTTGTATTTGACTCATACCAATGTCTAAAGTTGCCTGAATTTCGCGGTATGTCACATGTCGATCTTCCTCAATCAGCTTACGCACAGCATCAACGTTTTCTTGGGTGATTGCAGTTTTTGGACGACCTTGACGGGGATCATCACTGAGCTTGACACGTCCACGTTGAAATTCAGCAAACCAGCGATAAATTGTGGTTTTGGATGGGGCTTCATCACCAAATGCAGAAATCATCCGTTCAACACACTGTTTTTGTGTTAAACCATTTCGAAAGTCATAATAAATCATCGCTCTTGAATTTTTTCGTGTCAATTCCATTTTCTCAACGACTAAACAAGACTAAACGACTTGACAAAACCTTGTGACAAGACCGAGAATCTTTTTTTAAATAAATAAATGGTATTCGATTTTTAAAACCAAGGAATTTTCAATTAAAAAGATGGAACAGTGGACATATTCCATTCCCGATACTTTTAGTGCAGCCTATGTACTGCAGATTGGATCGGGAAGCCTTCACGATCTTCTACACGTGCATCTTCGCGTGAGGAGGATAGTTTCACGCTGGGTGAAAAATTTTATCCAAGACAATAAGCGAACCACACAACCTCACCGAGGTTGTGTGGCATTATAATATTTTAAATTAACCTTTAATTATTAGATTTCGACGCCTCGGGCGTCGGGAGTCGATTGCGGACTGCCGGCCACAGTAGGCGCAGGCTTGCGGGCGGCGGGCAATGGGTAGCTCGCCGCCCGGTAAGGGCCAGGCCCCGTGTCGACGGCGCGTAGTGTTCCACGCGCGCCTCAAAGAGATGTCAGGAGTACTGAAGGGGTCTGCTAGGACCGATGCCTGCCAGGATCGCGAGATTTGTTCGAAAGAGACACCGTGGCCCTGGCACATGGGCAACTTGAAGGAACACGGGTTGGTTTTAGTCAGTAAAAGTCTGACACGCCCTCCCGCTCCGCCCAGAGCGGGAGACGTCATTTGATGATTTCCCACTCACAGTATTTATTAATTAGAATAATACAATATTTATATCCATACCTGCCGCACGAGCAACCTGACAAAGTGTTTTCACTCAGTGGGGAATGTAGCCCCACTTTACGAGGTTCGGCGTACACCTTCCCAAACATTTATTTCAAGTTAGCACTTTTGCATATCAAAATGTACAGGAAAAATAGAACTGGTTCTAGTTGCATCTACCAACAGGTCGTTTCGTATCCTACTTATATTGTTTGCGAGCGGTTTCCACCTGTCTATTATACATATAAATCTTCCTCTTGAATCACTCTGTCTATTGATGAAAACCGCATTAAAATCCGTTGCGTAGTTTAAAAGATATAAACGTATAGACGCGGGTACTGACTTTGTTCTATACTATGTAAAGAAGATGTGAATGTTTTTGAGGATGTTTGTTACTCTTTCACACAAAAACTACTGAACGGATTTATATGAAACTAGCTTTTGCCAGCGGCTTCGCCCGCGTGGAGGTCGGAAAATATCCCGCGGGAACATAATATCGGGGTAAAAGTAGCCTATGTCCTTTCTTAGGCTCTAAACTATCTGTGTACCAAATTGCATTTAAATCGGTTCCGTAGTTTTAGCAGGTAAGCGAGACAGACAGACAGACAGACAGAGTTACTTTCGCAATTATAATATTATATAGTGTGGATTTGGCTCACTGATAGTTTGGTTTCACCTGGATTGACACATAGGTTACATTTTATCCCGGTAGTATGTTCCCGCGGCATAATTTCACACAAGCGAAGCCGCTGGCAAAAGCTAGTAAGAATTATGGGCAAAAAACTCTATCTCTCTTTGTGTTTTAAAACATTTTACGGGCATTACCTAATTCGAAGTATTAATGTATCTATACTAATACTAGCTTCTGCCTGCGACTTCGTCCGCGTCAAATTTTTGCTCCCCTGACCCTTCCCGTCGCATCGATTTGCCTGCTAGTTTTCGTCCACGTCGTTTTGAGTTATAGTGAGTTAATCTTAAAAGATAGACATATGCTCTCGCGGACTTTTTTTTAGAACTTTTTAAAAGGAACAATTCCGTCATACATGATTTTTGCGTTACTTTAACCGTTTACGCAGCGCATGTAACGGAAACTCTCAAAAGGAATAAATTTTCCCCGTTTTTGCAACTTTTTTCATTACTGCTCCGCTCCTCTTAGTTGTAGCGTAATGTTATATAGCCTATAGCCTCCCTCGATAAATAAGCTACCCAACACAAAAATAATTTTTCAATTCGGACCAGTAGTTCCTGAGATTAGCGCGTTCAATCAAACAAACAAACAAACAAACAACAGTATTAAACTTCACGCTACGATCAAAAGGAGCGGAGCAGCAACGAAAAATGTTCGAAAATTGGCAGGCAATTCGATGTGACGGGAAGGGTCAGGGGAGCAAAAATTTGATGCGGACGAAGTCGCGGGCAGAAGCTAGTTAAATACATGAAGGTGAGGTTCCTAAAATCATGACCGTGCCTAGTTCAGGCACGTAAATCTTAGAATATAATTTACATATAAGCAAAACTGTACATATTTTTAAGCCTTTTATTTTTGAATAAATATTATGTTATGTTATGTTATCTACTGGTCTTCTCCCAACTATGTTGGAGTCAGCTTCCAGTCTAACCGGATGCAGCTGAGTACCAGTATTTTACATGGAGTGACTGCCTATCTGACCTCCACAACCCAGTTACTGGGTAATACGATATCTCTTGGTAAGACAGTTTGTCAACCATTCAACCTTCTGACGACAAGTTACGACTGTGAAATATCCACGAATTACCAACAATTTAAAGTGCTTTCCGAGGCACGCCCTACGTGCCTTGGAATGTTTAGATGGTACAAGCATAACAATCATTAACCTGAATGATCAACCGGTGCGGCCGTTATTACCGAGCCAAACTCCCCGTAATGTAGGTACCTAGAAAGTAGAAAAGACGTCCAAAGAAAGTCGTTTCGTCTTTCGTCTTTCCTAGAAAGAACGTCGAAAGACGTCCACTACCTACCGCCGGACATACGCCTCCCGTAAGGGGGGTTGCGATAATCACCACGCTTGGCAGGCGGGTTGGCGATCGCAGTATGGTGGTAAAATGCATAGAGAACGCTGCTGCCCATTCTCCAGTAAGCCCCTTAATCATTAATTACGACACCCACGGGAAGAAATGGGATGGTGGTATTCTTTGCGTCCGACACGAAAAGGAACAAATGACTTACAATACAATTACTACAAAATCATCAATGCAACCCCTAAGTTTCCTGCCAGGGCTGCGGATTGTTCGAAAGAGTTACCGTAGGCCTGGCACAGGCCACTGAAGGAACACGGGTGGGTTTTAGTCAGTAAAAGTCTGACACGCCCTCCCGCTCCGCCCAGAGCGAGAGACGTCATTTGATGATTTCCCATCCAAAAAAAAAACCCTAAGTCCAGTTAATCCTATTTCATTACTTTTTATACGTGTTACGGTGACGAATCATACTTTGTTCCACACACAACCTGACAGTGACCTGAAAATTGCGAAAACGTAAGAAAATTTGAATTCGTTGACCACCTTGGCGCTCCCCCCCCCCTGAAGTTCTCCAACTAAGTTTAAAATAAGCTAGTGCAGGAGAAGATTTGCATCGCTATGTGACCGAGTAGAGATCTACTACAGAATCTTCTACTTTAACTTGGAGCTATGTAAATCTGCTTATCAGATGCATAGGTGCAGACCATGAGGTCTCGTGGCTTGGTTAGGGCGGTCCGTGAATAAGCGACTAATCCGTACCTCGAAAAGAAATTTAAGCTGTTGATCCTGTCTACCTTTCGTAGATTTTTTATTAAAGATGGAAGTCTGGTTGTCAAAGTCTGACGGCCAGACTTACCAAGGAGAAACGGGTCAGGTGAGGTCACATCATATCAGTCAGTTACTGCTTGTAAGTTTACCTACTGGTACTCAACTGTACCCAGTTAAAGGCCCCCACAAACAGGCGCGACGCCACTCTCGTAAAACAATATCAATAAAAACTTCATCAAAATTGTTCGATACATGTCGCGTCCGCCTGTCTGAAGAAACCCTAAACTAGAAGCCGACCGTGAAATATGATGAATTGGTGATACATTTACTAATTATCTCTACTATAATGTACTTATTCTAAATCAAGCGTCACTCTATTCACGAAAGCGTTTAGATAAGACAAGATTAGAACGTTTAATTTACGCTGCAACCATTTAACCATTGGGCCACTATAACAACAAAAACCCTAACTATCAAGGCCCAAACCAAGGACCTCCAAAAACCCATAAACTAGACAACCTAACCTCCTTGTTTCGTAACTAAACCTGTAAAAAACTTATCGAATATAAATCAGAGCATACATCCAAGGATGTATACAGTACGCCGCGAGCCTTGGCTGAATACACACGCACGCCTGTACCCCATATTTTTTGTAAACTCATGTTATCTGTGGTTTCGCGCGCTTTCCCGCTGTAGGGCTTATTGACAGGTATGTTTTTTTTTTTACCTTTTTTTTAATTTCCACTTTTGTGTTTAATTTTGTTTTGTGAGCTTATAAATTATAGATAATATTATCACGTATATTTCTTCCTGGAGAATTAAGCAGAGATATAGAGTTTCACTCTTCTTGGGTCAGTAAATGAGTTTTAAATTAGGAATGATTGGAACGCATTCAAAATTAAAACCGATATATTTTTTTCGAGATTTTCGGATATAGATATAGAAGATATCTTGTGAATATGTAGATATAGGTACCTTAAAATATTATATAGATACCTTAAAATATTTTATACTATTTTTCTTAGTATTTATTATTAGGTTACCTACTTAAAAATACATTTTTGACATATTTTTGTAAGTTATTTTAAAGTCGATTTTAATGTCTGTGTGTTTGATCGCGTTGTTCTTCAAAACTACGCAACGGATTTTGATGTGGTTCTTCACCACCATTTAGAGAATTTATTCCGAGAGAATAATAAGTGTATTATTAATAATATACTTATTTTATCTAATAAAGAAATGTGGCTGTATTATTCGATCGCTAGTACCTATTAAAAAAAACAATTAAACTTTTTAATTATTCATTTATGATTACCTAATTCATACTTATTGTTAATATATTATCCTTTATAAGCGTAGATAATTCGGAAATACGTGTCGATAAAAATACTATAAAATTTGATAAAAACCTTGAAGATAAAATACTTAGCAGTACAGTACTTACATACATTATTTTACACAATTCTGAAACGTTGAGTACATTCGAACCGATTTCAAAAAAGTAAGAGGTTTTGTGTTTGTCTGTAGGTATGTATGTTTTTCGAAATTTTCATCAAATGTGTTCCGATTTTGAAAATGCATTTGGTAGAGCAACTTCAAGCGGTGGTTTTTATGGATACTCTGATAGTTTTTGATTTGTCTTCAATATGACGTATTTAATTCACTTTGTGTAACTTGATGATGTTCTTAAACTTTTTACTGTTATTTACATAACAAATAGTGGTTTACGAATCGCTGTCGGTAGGTATGACAGCTAGAATTTCCGGTTTTGAATATTGTGAAAATAAACATCCAAACACACAAACTTTCATATTAATAAATGACTAGCTTCTGCCGGCGACTTCATACGCATGAAATTTCTTGTTTTAAAATAAAATATATCATATAGCATCGCATCGCCCCCGTGATATTGCTTTGTTTTCTCTGACCGTTCTTTCTGACTTTTTTTCTTTCTGCTAGGCCCCTGAGGGTCATAGCGTACCTAATATTAAATATGAAATACCTTATATGCTTTCTAATAAATAAAGATACCAAATGCAAAGAGAATTATTCAAATCCGACAGTTAGAACGTTCAAACAACCTTTACTTATTTATACGACTTATGGAGTCTCCATTCCACATGGTCTTCACATGATGTGAGCAAGATTATGTCTGGACTTTAAAAGTGACTGTGACCTCTGAGTTTGTTTCGGCGTTTCTTCTCAGAGTAGTCAGATAGGAAACGCCGACCTCATCTAGTTTAAAAAATATAATTGACGTGTAAAAGTGTTTGTCATAAACCATTTAACATTTAAGACTAGTTCCGTGTGGTTCTGCACCCTAATTGCGAAACGCACAATTTATCAGAATCTGAATGTGATTGAAGATTATTTCTAAACCATTGCGTCATTTGTTCGAATAAATTGTGGCGCAGCAACGTAAATAACGCAATGAATGTTGTTTAACTATGAATATTAAACCAACTGGACGTAAAAAATAGCATCATCCTATTTCTTCCCGCGGTTGTCGTAAGAGACTTACTAAAGAATGGGCAGCAGCGTTCTCTATGCACTTTAACATAATACTGCGATCGCCAACCCGATTGCCAAGCGTGGCGATTATAGCAAACCACCCAAATTGTGGGAGGTCTATATCTAGCAGTGGATGTCTTTTTTTTTTGTGGATGGGAAATCATCAAATGACGTCTTCCGCTCTGGGCGGAGCGGGAGGGCGTGTCAGACTTTTACTGACTAAAACTCACCTGTGTTCCTTCAGTTGCCCAAATGCCAGGGCGTCCATACCAGCATTGGACGTCTTTCGGCCGAAATAATGATGGTATTTATAATATTAATATAGATAATATCAGTATAATTTAAGTACATATGTACCTATTGGCATAGAATAAGGCATTTGTGTGTGTATGTTATCTTATCATCAATTTTATCGATTCAATATCAGTGTGTCATGCTGTCACATATTTTGGCGTTTTTTGATAGCGAAAGAGTAATCAATTACTCACCTATGATAACGATTATATAGGTAGAGAATGGTATGACGTCTATTATTATGATCCAATATCATAAAAAAGTTACTTCAGAATCAAAAAACTCGAATACTGAAAAATCACGCTATATTAGATGTTAATAACATTGATGAAAAGGTAGAGCTGCACGATTTATTAAAATAATATGAAAAACTTAAGATAAAAAAAAACATCTAAATTATTTTGTAAAAATAATATTTATAAAGCATAATTTAAAGGAAATAAATATGGTATAATCATAAATAACATATTAATTATTAACAATATGTTAATTATCAAAATTCGGACTACTCTGTACCACCCTAGTCTGAAGCACCAGCTTTCAAATAAAAAAGGATCATCAAAATCGGTTCACCGATTTGAAAGTTCTGAGGTAACAAACATAACATCATATAGCGTGGCGATGCGTCGCCACGCCATTATCGCCACGCCAAAATTTAGGTTTACCCTCACCTATAGATGTTTCACATAAAAAAAAAAAAAAAAACAAAAACTTAAGATGTGAATTAATTAAAAAACTAAATTATATCCTAAATTAATTAAAATCATTTACAAATTAAAATATAGCGTCAAAATCAAAATCAAAATCAAAAGTCATTTATTCAAACTAGGCTGAGCGTCAGCACTTTTTGAACGTCAAAGTTACATAAGACAGTCCCCCCAAAACGCCCGCCCTTCGACACTTCCTAGTGCTTTAGCTGGGAAGAAGTGGCGGAACAAACTCCTCAGCAGCACAGCTGTCTGTTAAGTTATAAGAACTTGATTCTATACAATATCGTGTAAGTAATTAATATTATAAAACAAAACATACATTATTCGCCATATGTCAGCTAGCACACGCCAATATACCACCAATAAAACATTGAAAACTAAACTCAAGCTGAAATAAATAATAAAACAAAATCGTAAACAAAACTTAAAACGTAAATAAAGCCTCCAGGCATAAAGGGCGTGCCCGCTTACATATTCAACGATGCAAAATGATACATTTACATACATTGATACATTCAGCTAAGTTGAAGTTACAATAGTTAAACTAGGACCTCTGGAGTAAAATAAAATAACAGTTAATACAAATAACAATAACAAAAACCATGGTCAGCAAGACGACCAGTCACCACAAGCAGCACCCGTTCACGAGCATAACGCAAAGGTCAGCCATTACCCCCCTCGCCATATTTGAGGGAAGGTGGTAACCCGACCCCCGACGCTACCGCAAGCAGTGACATCTAAGGGAGCATGACAAACTTGCTGCCGGTTGGTCAGGCAAGAATATTATGAACAGCTGACGAGGTCGCTAACTAACTACATTTAAAATCATTGTAATGAGTAGATTATGTCCACAATAAATGAAATTAAAAGAAAATAAAAATAAATTAACAAAATCAGTGAAATAAAAAATTTCAAAAAAATACAATTATATGAACTACCCATATAACCTGTCTGTAGGAAAGCTAATTTTGGATTGAAAGAACATAAACATTGTCTCGAGTTAATCACAGCGACCAACTGTTCTTATCGTTTAAGTAGTCGTTGATAGAATAGTATGCCTTTGAACAAAGGTTGGATTTTACTTTAGCTTTAAACTCATTAAACTGCAAATCTAGCAAAGCAGAGGGAAGTTTGTTATAAAAGGCCAAGACCAACAAAAGAATTATGAACCTTATGAAGCCGGTGAAAAGGAGCTCGTAGTTTGTCCTTATTTCTAGTATTAATATTATGAAAATCACTGTTTTTATTGTACAAGTGTATATTTTGCCTAATATATAAGATGTTGGCGAAGATGAATTGTGATGCCACCGTAAGAATACCAATATCTTTAAACAATTCTTCAAAACAGGAACCCACCGAAACACTCATGCCCGGTGAGAACCTGCGTCAGGCGGAAGGTGAGGACGCCGTGGCGCATCTCTACTCACTCCTCAAAGAGGGGACTTAGCGCCGTAATTGTAGTGTGCCCAGTGCTGGGTTGCGACAATCGTACCCGCCATGTCGCCATGAGATCACACCGGAGCTCTGTCCGCCGTGCCGCGATTTGTCCCGGCAGCGGAGTTTCGCCCCGGCGTTTCGCCTCCTTTTATCTTGAATAAGACATTCAATATCACTTTTGCGCTTTGTACGGTTATTGTCTTATATTTGCATAACGTCTCTGCTATAGCTACTCTAAATTCGGCAGAGTTGAGAGTTTTACTGGTACCCACCCTTTGCAGCACTTATTCTTCAGTATAAAAGCTATGATTTACACATAGCCATGTCTAAGAAGTGATAAAAAATTCGTCAATACCAACGTTTACTACGGATTTGATCTTATAGAGGCCCATCACACAATTAGATCGACACCACCCATATGTCTGTTATATTCTGCTACGACAAAATGACGTTCGACAGGAATGTCGACTTATCACACCTTCTTACTACCGATATTGGGTGTTCTCCTGCGAAATTGGATGCTAGAGTGACAATTTTGTTATCTCTCCATGCCACTACAGCCACATCAACATCACTGCAGTTACCGGCGTGTTTTATTGACGTACCACGTGGTTCCTTTTAAAAACTTTTTCATCTGCCAGCTTGCAATTGGGAATTCGATTTTTTTTTATTGTTCTTAAAGTTAAAATGCCGCGACTGGACAAGTATTCTATAAGCGGTATCGAGGTGTAATAATTATCGGAAAACAGTCGGTAGTTCTGTTTGGTAGGCACAACGCGAGCAAGGCGAACTACTACATTAGATGTTGACCCAAACTGGGGCTCGTCTGCTGCGCATTTGTTTTCCTGTCCACTATAAACTTCTAATTTATATCCATATCCAGATACACCACATATAACAAAAAGTTTGAATCCCCATTTATGGGGTTTGTCAGGTAAATATTGTTTCAGCACACTTCGAGCCAATGTTGAACACGTTCATCTAATAAATGCGCTTCTGAAACTTTTTGTAAGTTGCGGTTTAGTGCTTCTATCAGTCAGATTTTATATAATCGATCAGAATCAACATGGTCATATTGCAACATTTTACTATTATCATTGAAGTGTAACATTTGCCTAAGTAATTCGAATCGTCTTGACGGCATTGTCTCAAGGTTATATTTTCAGACCAAAACAATATCAATAAATTAGCGTATTTCTTAGCTAGTTACATTTACGGGTTTATTAGCATCTTTCTAGACAGAGTACAAATAAGTCTGGTCTCTTGTTGATAATATCTTCAATAAACAAATATGAAAATACCTCAAATGGACACTCCATTGCATTTGAGGTATTTTCATATTTGTTTTTTTGTTTTGTTTAGTCGAAGTATTTCTGGAGGTACGCATCAGATTCATGAAAACGTAGTTGGGCATCATTTAGGTTCAAACTTTTCGTTTTCCATACGATATGTGCCCTGGGCATACGATTAGATGTACTTGGAGCAACTGTAGAACTACTGCCAGGGTCGCGTGACTGTACGAAAGAGATACCGTGACCCTGGCACATGGGCAACTGAAGGAACATGGGTGGGTTTTAGTCAGTAAAAGTCTGACACGCCCTCCCGCTCCGCCCAGAGCGGGAGAAGTCATTTAATGATTTCCCATCAAGAAAAAAAAAAACTGTGGAACTAGTACTAGAGCCACTGTAGAACTAGTACTAGGAGAAATGATGTCTGGACTTGGATCCGTTGCAGTACTATTGAACTATGGATGTAGTTTCTAGACTGGTGGCAGCCTGAACTTCATTTTCTAAGTCAGGGGGCTCCTCTGGGTCATCATCAGAACTTTCGGGGTCATTCGGCTGCGAGTGATATGTTGGATCGGTGATGTCATCGGCAGAAAAATCTAGGCCATCTTCACTGTCATTCCATTCTCCTGGTATATTTTCCAGTTCTTGAGTAGTCAAAGTATGTAATTTTCGACTCAATTTGATCCTAAAAATGAAATATGCAAAATTCTAATTAACGGCAAAAAATCGACCACAAACGTGCACTGTTCCATTCGTGCAACAAAACAAAACAAAAAAAAAATCCAAGATATACTTGAATCTGCAAAAAAAATATTGTTGATTATTGAAATACGTCAACTTACCTTTTACTCACATCATTTTCAATAGCCATCAATACCTATTTTACCAATTAAATCACTTTTCGTAAACCAATTCAAAGAGAGAGAAACCGGTTAATACACGTTCATCACTTAAGGGGGTATTCTATTGTAGAGGCACGAATTTGAGGTGATTTTTCGGGTGCTATAAAGTTGTAAGAATACAAAAAAAAGTCAAAAAATACAAAACTGAAAATGTTATATGTTGTTGAAGTGGTACAAAAAAAATGGCGCGCCAAACTTGTCACAATTGCAAGCTTTCTAATGATCTGAAACAAAAAAATAAAAAAGATTTTTAATTTAGATAAATGCTGCTATCGTACTAACTAAGAAACAGTCGTTTTTTTTTATTTTGCTACACTACGGCTGTTCGAAAAAATGATACAGTTTTTTCTATTTTTCTGTACTTTTTGTTTTTTTTTTTTTAATAGTATTTTTTTAATATAATAACAGTTAGTACGATAGAGACATGTGAGAAGACTCACACCAAATTTCAAGTAAATCGGTTCAGTAGAACTTGAGAAATCATGCCAAACATTTTGAAAAATGTAGTTTCGAGAAAAACGCGTTTAAAGTTTCGGATAAAATTACGCCCGGTGTCAACCATAAAATGACAATTAATACTTACATTTCTTCAATTCGCGATTCCTGCTCTATAAATGGGGCCTTCCTCTACTTAAAAAAAAAAAAGCATTTTCCGCATTTCTTTGTTCTAAACGAGCAGTTCGGGCTTCCTTTGAGGCGTTAGAAGTTCGGATTTCTGAACGATTAATCCAGCCGAGCCAGTATTGAAGTCGTGTCACTAAAATAGCTATATCTCTAGAAATATTTAGAATTTTGACTAATTCTTTTGAGGACATATTCTTGAAAGGTTAAGTTTTGAAAATATCAATAAAACAACATTTTTTTCAAATTTTTAAACCCTAGGGGGTACCCATTTAAAGGGGGTAACCCTTTAAATGCGAATTTAATAAATGTGTCGCCATCTAAGGTTCGACTTTTAATCCTATTCACTAACTTGACAATTGGAGGGATACCAGGTTTTGACAAAAAAAAGATAGTGAGGTGGTGCAAGAATGAATGAAATTGAATGAACTTGAAATAATGTACTTACATGCAAACTTTGTAATTTAAATTTATTAATTTGTCTTAAAACAAGATGTATATTAGATCGATATATATGTAGTCTATGGCTGTCAGAGGAAATAAAATGACTATAGTAAAAAAATAAGCAAATTACATGTTTTTATATTTAGTTTTGTTTCTATCAGAAGAAAATAAAAAAGGAAATAACTGTTATTAAACATTATTAATTATTCTTATAATCCAAACATAAAAACGATTTTTTAGAGTTTTATTTAATTTAAAACATTTTTATCATTCATTCTTTATGCGAAATCGTTCACTACCCCGATACTATTAGTTTTAGAATGGTATCATTATTTTGCATTGAACTGTCAAGTTAGTGAATAGGATTAAAAGTTCAACCTTAGTTAGCCGATTTGTTACTAAATCGGTAGAAAGCTTTGTTGCCGGTGTACAACACCGAGTTAAGTCGATCTATCGGGATTTGATATAATTTTACGTGTATTGGAATGGTGTGTTGCAAAATACAACATGGCTCCATAAATGGTTAAGGCCTCCATCCGGGGCTTAAAAAACTTAAAACTAGAGCGACTACTCCCTAAGGGCACTCCATGTGGGGTACGGACCTCGGCTTAGAGCATCGCTGGTAGAGGGCAACAAGGGACGGGCTGGATCCAAATAAAAATGCATCCGCATCGCTATCGACTGGTAATGTACCCAAGAGTCTGGCGGCATTACCACGTTGTATGGCAATGCTTAGCCTCTGGCCAGGGTAAAAACTAGCCCTTAGGTTACGGGAAATGTCAACCAGCCGTTTCGACATCTATATATTAATAGTGAAGGGAAAACTTTGGATCCCTTTTTACGAAAATTGGGCGGACGGAGGAGTATGAAATTTCGTACACTTATAGTTTATACAGAGAAGAAGTGACGAATGCTAATATTTTTTTTAAATTATGCGTAAATATATATTACTAGCTTTTGCCCGCGGCTTCGCCCGCGTAGATGTCGGAAATTATCGCAAGAGGACGTATTACCGCGGTAAGAATGTATTAATCCATGTTATACATACATAAAATTACGCCTTTTTCCCATGGGGGTAGGTAGAAACTACGGAACGCCACCTGCTACGATCCTTACATATCTTGTGTGTTTGATGTACTTAAAATAAAACTATTCAGAGTAAGAAAACTGCGACATAGGGCTGGATTGAATTGAATATATGTCTTTCTGGCTTTTCTTAACGCTCCTATTCTACCTATATAAACACTCAGTTATTTACCAGACACCAAATTAAACATAGTTATAAGAATAGTACTTTGGCCAGTGGCTTTGCCCGTATAGCTGTCGGAAAATATCACCTGGGAAACTACTACCGGGATAAAATATCTATGGTATGCTATATATGGTATAAGTATCCAGGATAACCAAAAATCCAAATCCATCCAAAAATCTAAACATCTAAGGAATATTTCGCGGTCTCTTACTTGGAAAGTTGGAATAATACAATTAGGTTTTCCTCTACCCGACCACTACCAACCGGGACGGTCGGACGCGGGACGGCCCGCTAGCCGCTCTGCGGCAATTTTATTATAATCTCTGATATCTTCTAAACTATTAATTTTAATGATATGCTGTAAAGGGCAATTTTGATCTACATGAAATGCACAATTTATTTAAGGTACTTAATTGCATAAGGATTAATGCTGTATGGCTTAAAATCGCATTCATAAATAAGCCATTATTTCTCGTAAAATGTAAAGGATAAAAATGGTTATTATGGGTTATCCCTAAGAGTTAGACATATACCATCGCGGACTTTTTTGTAAAACTTTTTAAGGTGTACAATACTGTAGTACATTGTTTTGAGCTATTTCGTAGGGTTCAGCCAGCGTTCGCAATGTAAGCGCAAAAAAATGTGTTTATTTATGACATCACATTAGAAACCTCTAAAATTATCAGCGTTTCTTTACTATATTATGCATGTTATATACATATAAACCTTCCTCTTGAATCACTCTATCTATTAAAAAAACCTGCATCAAAATCCGTTGCGTAGTTTTAAAGATATAAGCATACATAGGGACAGACAGACAGCGAAGTGACTTTATTTTATAATATGTAAAGATTTTCAATAAATAACACGTTACACACACTACTATTCACTACCGTGTATTTAATACACACATGCATAGATATTCTTTTGTTTATGGTCCAATTGTCAATATCTGTCGTTATTTTGTGTCTATAGTCTTATAGTTAGGGAGCTGGCGAGCATTTCGGTATATGGTTTGCACACGTTTCACGTCGCGGTGGATTGCAGTTTAAATCATTATGAATCGATTTGGTCCAATCAATTAAGGTCCTATGTCGCTGCGTTTTCGCATTACAGCGGATTGAAGTTGCTTAAAAAATCGGGGTATTAAATCATTTGCACATGTATGCCTCTAGAGTTCATGGTCACAATCATCTTGGAAACGATGAAAATCGAAGAGGCAGACATCCAGGACTCTGTATTATTATGGGACGGAGTTGTAAAAATGTTAAAAAAAAACTCTACTAAGTCATTTGCACGCGGTTCTCATTGCGCCCATTCGATTCACTATGACTCTGTGGATTCGAAAAAATATGTGGCAGACTCTTTATCACTGATTTTCAGCTGTATAACTCTTTGAAATTCAAGGAATCAAGGGACAGCGGGTATTGCATGGGATTATTGTTAATATTTATAGTTTTATTCTTATAATTTTGTTTCATATTATCCTCTAAACGCACGGTAACGATTAAACTTCTGGAGCTGAAATCTATGCAATCATTTTTTTTCTCAATGCCAACCAGAAACGAAATGCGCTTGGAACTTTAATTAGAAAGTTTTTTTTTTTTTAAATTGCATGCTTGATTGTAATCTCAATAGGATTAGGATCTGGATAGGAACAGTCTTTAATTTTTTTAAATCACGTTTTATTTGTGTAAAATACGTAGATTTTGAGAAGAAAAGCGTGCAAAATAAAAGGGGAGGCTGTAAATAGATATACGCTCTATACATTTAGTTTCACAATACGGAAAAGGTCGGAATTGAGTTATATCGTTCTCACTCATATTCCTAAATAAAAGAGAGACACCACGAAAGGAACTATGGGGCTATTTTATACCTGCTTGGTTTGGCGCGAGCGTCGGGTTGAAAAAAAAAAATCAAATGGTCTGCCTTTGGAATATCAGAGGCCTGAACGTCTGCTTCATCGATTTTCTTGGTTTTCATAAGGAATTCAATCATCAGTCCGAGAGGTAGACGTGTGCGCATAATATAGCACACTTTTTTTTACATTTTTGGAGCACTGTCAATAGACAATGCAGAGGCAACATGTTGCCAGACTATTTTTCCGTGGTTTTCTCATTGTTTTTAATCGAACAATTCAAATCTGCCAAATGTGCACTTCATATAGAGTTTTTTTTATCATAAAAATAAATGTAAAAATGAATCCACAGAAATCAGAGCCCTGGATGTCTGCCTTTTCGATTCTTTGTGTTTCCAGGATGACATGACTGTGATCATCAGCCCCAGTGGCAGACGTGTGCGCATAATATAGCACACCTTTTTTTTAAACATTGTTGAAACGCTGTAAATTTACAACGCAGCACCACCATGGTGGCAGACGAGGTCCGAGGTCCTTGATGTTTCTTAGGGTATAATTATCACTATTAATAACGTCTGCCTTGTGTGCTGATCATATCGAAATTTTGCTCGCCAGCTCCCTAACTATTATTGAATGTCAAGTATAACCATAGGTAATAAATTGATTTTATTGATATATATAACCTATTTCATTTTTAAAGTCTATGATCATATCGAGAATATTTGTTTTTAATGTTATTTGTCTATAGTGTTACTAAATATCAAATATAACCATTTTAAAAAAAATATTTTTTATTATACTTATATGTTTTTTTCATTTAATAATGTATTTCTGTTCAAATGAAGTACGGTCGAATTTCGACCAATGGGCGATCACTAGTTTGTTTAAATAGGCCAAGAGCACTCGTACCTCGCTAGAGGGTTTCAACTCCAAATGGCTCAAAAATATAATGACCAATAAGGTTGATTAAAATAAATAGCGAATTGTTTTGTGAAAATTGTGAAACTCCAAAATTATTTACATAAACACTAACTTCAAAAACTTTTTTTTCAAAATAAAACAACCAACTTCCAAAAGGCCACTGCAAAGTGAAAAATAAGTTTAATTTCCAAAATTCACGTGACCAGAGGGCTGGCGTATTTTTTGGTCAAAGAATCAGCATTGCCAATTGCCATACAACGTGGCAATGCTGCCAGCCTCTTAGGAACTTTTCAAAATTGACAGCGATGCAGACGAGTTTTTTGAAGCCCTTTGATTCTTTTTTCTCTGTTTTTATATACTTTATATACTCGTACATAATTTATTAATTTTAGTGTTAAATAAGGAATTGTAAAATAATTAAACCAAACTTTCAAATTTCCAACATTTAAGTTATTTTTAACTCGGTATCTTTGGACCAGTATTTTAGTTTGAATTTCGTGGTCGTATGTCACTTTGCCGTAAAGTTTATGATCGCTTACTAAACTACTGTTAGAATCAGGGCCGGATCTACCATATGGCTTTTTGGGCTTCAGCCCAGGGCCCCGTGAATTCAAGGCACCCCCAGCTAAGTCAAGTCAAAGTAAAAAATAGACAATAATGCGATAGAATCCATAATTTGATTAAATTAAACAGATCGTATGATTTGCAGCCCTGCGAATCCTACGATTAATCAAACCCATTCAATTAATTTAATTCAAGTCTACGTTCAGGTGTTAGGACTTCGAACTGAGTTTTGTAATTATTGAGTTTGAGTAATTAGGTGGGCCCCTACGTAGTATTAGCCCAGGGCCCCCAAAACTCACGGTCCGGCCCTGGTAGAATGTATTGTTTTATTAGGTTATGTGGCATACGACGAGCAGTTTGCAGATGAGAATATTTTCTTGTTTCATAGTTTTTAGAGGGTAATTTTTTCAACAGGTTTTCGTTGTTGTACTGACAGTTGTTTTGGTGTAAGTTATTTTGGAGTTTCACAAACAATTTTCTATTTATTTTCATCAATGTACGTAATAACTAGTATATACATACATTAAGTACTAAATTAAAGTACCAGCTATACAAATAAATACAAAAACAAAAGGACACTTAGGCTTCGAAGTACTCGTCCGCATCACTGTCATCCGGAAACGTGCTAAAAAAGCTGACAGCATTTCCACGTTGAATGGCAATGCTAATTCTTTGGCCAAAGAACAACCTAGCCCTCTAGTCTCGGGAAGTGTCGACCAGTAGGCGAGAAGATCATTTGGGCTCCATGACCCGAGCGATTCGACCGCAAATAGCGCAATAGCGTAATTTTGGGGTTAGCTAACAATATGTATATTTTTGAAATGTGCTTATTACTAATTCAGCCTTTTCATTTGATATCCAGAGGGGTAATTGCGGAACTTTTTATCGGTAGGAATTGGTTTAATATTCATAGTTAAACAACATTCATTGCGTTATTTACGTTGCTGATCCACAATTTATTCGAACAAATGACGCAATGGTTTAGAAATAATCTTCAATCCCATTCAGATTCCGATAAATTGTGCGTTTCGCAATTAGGGTGCAGTACAGCATCATAACTTGTTTTTAGTTCAATTTAATGTGACGTCCCATATCCTAGAAAAACGAACATTTTTGACGCAATTTTTTATCCTGTTACACCATCGTAATTTAAATGCTCCATCTTGACATGTTATTTTCTTTTCTCTAATTACATCATTTATTTTTCAGCATTCATCGACATTACCTATTTATTTTCTCGATTTTATTTTTTATCCACCATCGTAACTTAAACTCTCAATCTTGACATGTTATTTTTTTCTCTTTTTGCTCTAATTTCATAATGTATTTGTCATAATTTGTTTTTTCTATTTTTATCGTGTTCACACCCAGTTATTAACGCTGTGGTCTCCTATAATTGTAGGAGCTTACGTAAAAGTACCTTTTTATTACTATGCTTTATAATGTATGTCAATAAATTACATCTCAGAAAACTACAAGCAATTCTTAGTAAAGCTTGTACAAGGGTCTCGCTTGAGTGGAGACTACGCTTAAACAAGTGAATATTAATTATTTTCCCATGGATCACTGAACAAAGCTGACTGACCTTGACCCATACTGATTGGTTGATCAGTCAAAGGAAAACAGTATATGGTGTGGATCTGGAGGCGGAACAGACTATATCCTACCTCCTATCTTCAATACTTATAATAAAACTGTAGAGAGGTCAATTCTGTACATTGAAAATATATTCAAAATTAATATTGGAGGATGAATGGTGATCGATACTGATGCCAAAAATGCAATCAGTAAATTTTTTGTCTGTCTGTCTGCCTGTCTGTATGTGCACGCATGGGTCAAAAACTACTGAAGGGATTTTAACCAAACTTGGTACAATTGTATTCCATACTCCTGGGCAGGTTATAGGCTATATAACATAACGCTAAAACACAAAGGAGCCGCGCAGTGACGATACATTTGAAGCAAGTCGGATGAAAATGCGCTTTCGAGCTAAAAAAAATAACCTGGAATAACACATAGGCTACTTTTTATCCCGGTAGTACGTTCACGCGGGATAATTTCCGACCTCGACGTGGGTGAAGCCGCTGGCAAAAGCTAGTAAATAAATAATATAATATCTTAGGACAACCAACACACTGTTATCTGATCCCAAACTAGGCAAAGCCTGTACTATTGCAACCAGACAACTGATAAATACACTTATATATTTCTAAATACATACATATTATAGATAAATTACCACCCAGACACAGAACAAATGATTGTGCTCATCACACAAAGATTTGTCCTGACTGGGAATCGAACCCACGAACTCAGCCTTAGCAGTCAGTGTCACTAACCACGGGTTGATAGATGTCACATGTCTTCGAATGTTTTGGTTCTAGAGCAAGTCGGTTTCCTCACTATGTTTTCCTTCGCCGTTTTAAGAGCAGTTGTGATGAATTAATTTACACAAAGTACTGCCTGCTTGGATTCGAACTCATGATCTGTAAGTCATAAGTCGTGGCTGTTACCACTGGGTCACCGCTGCTCGCCGTTAGTCAGTCTGTCCCACATAAAAGACCGAAACTGCAAAAAACTAAATCAAACGTTGTTTAGTCAAACTAAACGGAGAATCAGAACTTTTCAAAAGTCAATATTACATAAGACAGTCCCCCGGCACGCCCGCTCTTCACCACTTCCTAGTGCTTTAGCTGGGAAGAAGAAGTGACGTAACCAACACACCAACGGTACAGCTGTCTGTTTAGTTAGAAGAACTTCACTTTTCCACGATAATATTTAATTAAATCTCCTAAAACAGGGCATCCTCTTTCCTATCCTTTTGCTGTGCCCTACAGCCTGTAGATAGGCTACAGAGGTCGTAATAATCTAAATGATGTGGTTACCACAGATAAAGATATTGAGTATTAACTTGATTCTATACCGATAGTTTGCAAAGTAATTAACATAACGAATCACAATTATTACTCGTCATAAATCACATAGCACACGCCGCAGTCGCAAATTGTACAGGATTTTTTTTTAATCAGTGCGCAAATTATTTTTAGTGTTTCAGTTTCAGTAATAGAACACTTTTCAATTATTTTTGCCAATACTTTTTTTTTTAATTTTTATCCTACCTTAAATCAGTCAACTGTGGACACCCTACATATTTCGTAATATGATATCAACAATAGGAATAGGTCAGTAACCGTGCGCCGGCGCAGGTACTTCGAACTTCTTAGAATTTTGACCGATCGAACAGCTGGTAGTACTTGTAGCTACGCTCGGTAGTTCATCTTCGCCACCGCGCCGGCACCGCGTGCAAGTTACCATTAAAACCAGTTTCAAAATAAACGTCTTTCGTTAACGATAACTTGATTTTTTTGTACTAAGATAAAAATTGCAATCAAAAAGAAAAAAAAATGCAAGCAAATTGCATGGTTATTATAACTCGTTTCAGTTTAATTTGTTAAACTTTGCGCAATGGTTAAATACTTATCCTGTATTTTTATAAACATACAACCTGGCACTGACCTGCACATTGCAAAAAAATGTAAGAAAATTTGAATTTTCTTGGCTACTTCAGCACAGATGCCAAATACTTAATCGAACTGTGAGCCGAGTCCATGTAGATTGGCACGTTAAGAAGATTGACAGCCAATGAGCCAGTTATCATTTTAAGAACCGACACTAGTAGGCTGAACAGACGACGGTGACGGCGACGATCAGTCGCCTGGACAGCCGACGAGCGTCAGCTGCCCAGCCGACAGTCGTTGTCTATGCAGCTGACGCTCTTAAACATGCAGCCGACAATTCGACTGCCAGGGTCGCGAGATTTGTTCGAAAGAGTTACCGGGGCCCTGGCATATTGGCAACTGAAGGAATATGGGTGGGTTTTAGTCAGTAAAATTCTGACACGCCCTCCCGCTCCACCCAAAGCGGGAGACGTCATTTGATAATTTAAATCCCCACCCACAAAAAAAAAAACAGAGTCAAACCGTGCTAATGGCTGTAGAACGCAGTCCAGCAAATTCAAAAACCATGTCTATGAGCTCTTGCGTTCGATTCCTCAGTCGAGCAAAGTGTTTTTTCGTTTTTGTACCTGGAATTCCTCCTTTCAGCCCTAAGTCGGGATTTGTGGGCGGTTGATGGCAGAAGACTCGACCCCTACTAAATGGAACTCAAACATTACTGCACTATATGATTATACCATAGGAACAGTGATGGCCTAGTGGTAATGGCCGCGACTTATTGAGTTGTAGGTCTTGGTCCGAACCCAGACTGGCGCTTTATACAACAATAGCTTCTGCCCGCGACTTCGTCCACGTCAAATTTCTTGCTCCCGCGATCCACCCCGTCGCATCTACGTCGATCGACGCCCATACGTAGTGTTGAGTAATTAAAAGAGTTATAGTGAGTCAACCTTAAAAGATAGTCATATGCTCTCGCGGACTTTTTTTTAGAACTTTTTAAGAGGAACAATTCCGTCATACATGGTTGTTGCGAAACTTTAACCGTTTACGCAGCGCACGTAACGGAAATTCTCAAAAGGAATAAATTTTCCCCGTTTTTGCAACATTTTTCATTGCAGCTCCGCTCCTTTTTATTGTAGCGTGACGGTATATAACCTTCCTCGATAAATGGGCTACTCAACACAAAAATATTTTTTCAATACGAATCAGTAGTTCCTGAGATTAGCGCGTTCAATCAAACAAACAAACATACAAACAAACAACAAACTCTTCAGCTTGATAATATTAGTATAGATCAACCCATAGGACTTCATTCACAGCAGTAACGATTTAGATTGTATTGTATTTTAGATTGATTGTATTAACAGTTGTATTGTTGAGTATCTCCGTTACTTTGCACCGAGTTTTTATCAATTTTGCTATACTAGATATGATATCAGTATAAAAAGCTGAATAACTCAAAGGATAACATATCAATTGACGTAAATACAAAATCTGCCTAGCCTTTTCCCAACTATATTGGGGTCGGCTTCCTGTCTTAACATGATGCGGCTGAGTACCAGTATTTTACATAGAGTGACTGCCTATCTGACCTCCACAACTCAGTTACTGGGTAACACGATGCCCGTTGGTAAGACTGGTTGTCAGACTTTCGGGCTTATGAAGACCCGTCATTTCAAACGAAAACATCAACCGCTAGAAAGAAAGATTGGGTTTGCCATGATCGCCACGCTTGGCAGGCGGGTTGGCGATCGCTGTATGGTGGTAAAATGCATAGAGAACGCTGCTGCCCATTCTCTAGTAAGTCCCTTAGTCTTCTCTTACGACACACACGGGAACAAAATGGTACGGTGCTATTCTTTACGTCTGGCACATACGGAATACCAACGGATGACCCATAATGACTGGCAGAGATCTAAGATTAACAGCTGGGACCAACGGATTAACGTGCTTTGCAAAGCACGGAGGGGTCTAAATATACAAGGTGGTAAGGATATCAACGCGCTAACAGAAAACATAATTTCTAGCACATGATATTAGCACCCAAAAAACAAAACATGTGTGCAAATCACACGTGGTTGAAGTGAAACCTTCAAACATTTTGACTTCAAGATAATGAGATGAATGTAAAAAAGTCAAATGTCTATTTGACCAAAAACCCTGCTCGAAATACGTCAAACAGAAAACAATTGAATAATGATTTTACTTATTTGTGTAAATTTTGTACAAACACTTTAACATGTCAATCATATTTTTAAAATTGGAAGAGGTCGGCGTTTCCTATCTGACTACTCTGAGAAGAAAGGCCGAAACAAACTCAGAGGTCACAGTCTCTTTTAAAGTCCAGACATAATCTTGGTCACATCGTGTGAAGAACGTGTAGATAGCTGTCCGAAATGGTATTTTGAGGAAAAATCCACACAGATTGAGTGGACCTGTCCAGTCAGTGCACGCATTTGTCAGTAATCATGCAGCTCAACTCAGAACTTAAGGAACTCAACGATTTGACGAACAATACCAAAGACATAATTAATACCGTTAAAAAATTTCAAATCTGATTCATCATATACAGACTCCATGGTAAAAGGCTGCTCATCACTATGACTTTTTTTGTGGTTGGAAAGTCATCAAATGACGTCTCCCTCTCAGGGCGGAGCGGAAGGGCGTGTCAGATTTTTACTGACTAAAACCCACCCGTGTTCCTTCAGTTGCCTATATGCCCCGGTAACTCTTTCGAACAAATCTCGCGACCCTGGCAGGCATCGGTCCTAGCAAACCCCTTCAATTTATGCTGACATCGCTTTGAAGCGCGCGTGGAACACAACACGTCATCGACCCGGGCCTGGTCCTTGTCCGAGCTACCCGTTGCTCGCCGCTCGCAAGCCTGCGCTTACGGTGGCCGGGAGTCCGCAATAGACTCCCGACGCCCGGGGCGTCTTCTCCTGTGTCGGCTAGGAGCGTGAGGGCGCAGAGACTTCCTCTCCCTCACCGCTATAATGGATGGTCACCCATCCACAGCCTGACCTCGGCAAGTGTAGCCTTGATCGATCCTTGTCGCTGTTATGTTTAGCACAAACCCGTCCATCATTCATTATCATTTGTTACGATATCAATATATCTAGATATCGACCGAAAAATAACTCGGTTGATTACGTATCTTTTTACGTAGAAACTGTTGAGATAATATTACGAGGTACGCACTACAGATTTGATATAGGCACACTAAAATAACCGACTTCCAAAAAATAATATTCTAATACTTCCTGTTACTGCCTGTCATGTAAAGGTGACTATCTTTACATACAAGACCCTTCTGTGCCTCGGAAAGCACGTTAAGCCGTTGGTCCCGGCTGTCTTTCGTAGATCTTAGACAGTCGTTACGGGTCGTCAGAAGCCCGAAAGTCTGACAACCAGTCTTACTAAGGGGTATCGTATTACCCAGTAACTGGGTTGTGGAGGTCAGGTAGGCAGTCGCTCGCATGCAAAATACTGGTACTCAGCTGCATCCGGTTAGACTGGAGGCTGACCCCAACATAGTTAGGAAAAGGCTAGGCAGGTGACGATGACTTCCAGTCACTGCTATTGTGAACACTTAATAAAAAAGAACACTTCAAAACAGAACACTTAATAAAAAAGAACACTTCAAAAGTGAACACTTAATAAAAAAGAACACTTCAAAAGTGAACACTTAATAAAAAAGAACCGACTTTGCGAAAAAACACTACAAATTGAAAAATAACTTTAATTTCGGAAGGCATGATGAGCAAATATTTTTCGTGAAACTTAGACTTTTGTTACGAATTTCCAAAAACTAAAACATAACACTCGTTTGATTGCTTTAATGAACTTGTCACAGTGTCATTAAAAGTTCTGAACCAAGTTGGATACTAAAAACAGTTTTTTTTTTAATTATTTTTGGGTGATTCGTTTTGTATGTCGATACCCAACACGAGGATAAAGTATTGCTAGCTTATTTAATTTGACCCTGTATATTTAGTATTTAACCCTTAAAAAAAACCCTTGATAACTAAACATTCGTCCGTTCGACGACCCACCTATCCCCGATTCTCTTGTTCGTGTACTTCAGGTGAACATCAATATATGCTGTGGCTGTGCGGAATAGTTCTTAATTACTGTTTTTTACTGTGGTTTTGGTTACTTTTTGTTAAATAATGATCCAAAGAACGCGAACGTGCCATGTCAGAAGTTCGCATGGTTAGTAAACACTTTTTCCAAAAAAAATGCATTTTATTTGGCGTAGTCGGTGCGACGAATGTTTAGTAACCATGTAACAACGAAAATACATAGTTTAGTTATCTAGGGTTAAAGAACTGTTGTGCCTAACAATTCTTTCAATGAGCGCCCAATGTCATATGTTATTATATGCGTATAGATTTAAAAAAATTGGAAAATAATTACCTGATCCGGGGTTCGAACTCAGAAGTACGCTGAACAGTCGCGCCTTAAAGAGTAATGGTGGAGTTGCTCGCCCATTGTTCTCCATACGAATCTACCTTTTGGAAAAGGCAACTAGAATCAATTCTACTTTTTGTACATTTTGACGTTCAAAAGTGCCTTTTTTGGGGCTTTAACAGACAATTTTAGCCATAAGACGTTCACTGCTGGACACAGTCCTTCCCTGAAGGGATTTGTCATAATCGCCACGCTTGGCAGGCGGATTGGCGATCTCAGTATGGTGGTAAAATGCATAGAGAACGCTGCTGCCCATTCATTTCATTTATTTTAGTATTTATTGTACTGATTGTTTGCTGCACCGGTCGACGTCACACGTCAGCGCCGGCTGTCACTGAAAACCAGCGCTGGGGCTCTGTCTCGCATAGGGTCACAGCATTATGCTGAGTGATGGCCGTTTTGCGTGGATATGACGCATATTTTCCCACACCTTATTTTTTATTTCTGTATGTTTCTGGTCTTACTGTGCGTCATGTTTGCCGCAAATAAACGTATTTTCTTTTTTTTTATTCTCTAGTAAGTCCCTTATTCGCCTTCTACGACACTCACGGGAAAAGGGCATTTTATGCCTAATTGAAATAAATTATTCGACTTTGTCTTTGCCTGAAAACTAGCTTATTTTTCACAGCCAATAACTATATACCTACTATGCAAAATCGCGAATTTAAAATTCAAACAAGATTCAATACTGAAACAACACATCCGTCCCATTTTTCCACTGTCTGTTATATATTTTTCTATAATATGTATGTATTTAGAAATACATATATAAGTATATTTATCAGTTGTCTGGTTACCATAGTACAGGCTCTGCCTAGTTCGGGATCAGATAACGTTGTGTTGGTTGGCCTTAGATATTAAGATATTGTTATTTATTATTATATTTCCATATTCTGTGGGATTGTTAAGAACACAAACAAGACATAACGTTTTCTGTAGGTATGGTTTCTATATTTTTACCCACTACGGGGAAGCAAAAAAGAGGGATATGATTTTGAACGGTATGTATGTATTTGGGTTGGTATGTGTGGTCATCTATTCCTTTATAACTTCTAAAATCATGGTCATTTCATCCAAAAGACGTCCACTGCTGGACATAGGACCTCCCCCAATTTGGGGGGCATTGCCATTATCGCCACACTTAGCAGGCGGGTTGGCGATCGCAATATAGTGGTAAAATGCAAGAACGCTGCTGCCCATTCCCTAAGGTTGAACTTTTAATCCTATTCACTAACTTTACAGTTCAATGCAAAATAATGATACCATTCTAAAACTAATAGTGTCGGGGTAGTGAACGATTTCGCATAAAGAATGAATGATAAAAATGGTTTAAATTAAATAAAAGTTTAAAAAATAGTTTTTAGGTGTGGATTATAAGAATAATTAAGAATGTTTAATAACAGTTATTTCCTTTTTTTATTTTCTTCTGATAGAAACAAAACTAAATATAAAAATCATGTCATTTTGCATGTAAGTACATTATTTCAAGTTCATTCAATTTCATTCATTCTTGCACCACCTCACTATCTTTTTTTTTGTCAAAACCTGGTATCCCTCCAATTGTCAAGTTAGTGAATAGGATTAAAAGTCCAACTTTAGTAAGTCCCTTAGTCGCGTCTTACGACACCCACGGGAAGAAATGGTATGGTGCTATTCTTTACATCCGGATAATTTACAGAATAAATAAATATAATATTATCATTCATCAGTGCATCAAGTACATGACCTATTTACTTATAAATAATATGCAATTTAGCGTCGTTAGCAAGGTCGCCATTTTACCTATAATCCAGCTGCTGACATTCGTTTTGACATCTGACACTTACACGGGTTTTGCAGAAAACTGTCAATGCAGCTATTTACACTTCCTTTATCATAACTTTTTAGGCCGTTTGAATATCCAATATAAACAATATTGATAGTAGACTCCACGGGCTATCCATACGATAGGTCAAATTTAATTAGCTGGTAAAACTCTACCATTTGTTAGATACTGATAATATGTTTTCGGTATCGAAAAATAATTATTAAAAAAAAAAACATCATTCCAGCTGGGTTCAATACTTTACAGGACAATATGTCATCAGCAGCCTATAACTTTCCCACTTCTGGGACACAGGCCTTGGTGAGATTCTTTAAATATCGCTCAGTCCGTCGAAGAAATATTTATAGTTTAGGATGTATTATAAATTATAGCATAGTGTGAACGGTCTCGTACAAAATGTATGACGAGCGATAAAATATTATAGGTATCTCAACATGTAACATACATATATATTACATTATTTACGATAGTCAAAAGCCGGCTTTAGATTTAGGGTTAAGTTCAATAGCGATGAACATTTAAAACGCGCGTAGCATGACCACCGTAGATAGGAGTTTTGTCGACGGAAGAATAGACAAAATTACAGATTGTAGAAAGATTAAAGACAGAGTTAAAGATTGTAGAAACAATTGTACTTTTTTATGCTGGCGTAGCATGACAGTTCTATCTCTATTCTACCAAGAATAGACAAAGTTCTTTCTATGGTGGTCATGCTACGCGTGCTGATAGACTCGCTGGTCTTAAGGTAGTAAGCGCGATGTCAATCCGTGGGACCATTTTGGGTGGGAAATCATCAAATGACGTCTTCCGCTCTGGGTGGAGCGGAATGGCGTGTTAGACTTTTACTGACTAAAACCCACCCGTGTTCTTTCAGTTGCCTGTGCCAGGGCCACGGCAACTCTTTCGAACAAATCTCGAGACCCTGACAGGTGGATTTAAAGCATACTGAATATATATGATACCTATTAACCATAGCCAATGGCACCCATTGTTTTTTTTTACCATAGATTAACAATGGCGTGTCTATGGTAAATTACCGTAAATAGAATCAATTTGATAATAAAAAATAATGTTATCGAAGAAATTATGATTTTATGATTTAAGTGCTGTATATTAATGATTATATTGCTGGTTTTTGGATAAAATGAACAGTTATAGATGTTTTAATTGACAAGACTAATCTACGTACCTATAAAGTGACAAAGCGTTTTGAACTTAGTACATTCTAAGATAAGATAGTGATCATTCATTATCATTTAATAATAAATGTAACACAGTCATAATTTGACTCAACTGAAAGCCGTAAAACGTAAACATGAAATCATTGAAAAAAACACACACATTGACATTTCGCGTCAGTTTTTTTCAATTACAGACTATGTACCTATTGAATCCGTGGTACATAACAGGTTCCGTATCGATTCACCCTGTATTTACGGACTAGCTTTTACCCGCGACTTAGTCCGCGTAAATGTCGGTTATCGCGGACGCAGACAAAGTCGCGGAATAAAAAATAGCCTATGACCTTTCATGGGGTTCAAACTTACCACGTACCAAATTTCATCAAAATCGGTACAGTCATTTAGTCGTGAAAGCGTAACAGAGAGACAGAGTTAGTTTCGCATTTATTCGTATAGATTAGAATACATAATAAACCTACCTACCTATGTATCAGATATTAATAGATTTCCTTTCCTCTTTTCAGATCCAAAGAACTCTTCATTCAACCAGCTGTCAAAAACGAAATACAAAATGGCCGACTACTGCCATACCGCTGACGGTTTTTTGAAAAAAGAACTTACGTTCTCCGAATGTCAAAGTGCGATGCAAAACAAACAATTTAAAAAAGATTTCTTCTTATTTTATGTAAATCTAGTATTTATAGTTTTAAAAACTATTTATGAATTTATTATCGAACATAGTGTTCTTATAGTTTCCGCTGTGGTTGTGTATTATTTATGTTTTATCATTTATAAGAGTTACTTCAATCCTGTGTATTATAAAAAGGTGGGTATTACAGTTTTTTTTTTTAATATGATAATGTAACTAAAACGTCTTTTGTTTGGGTGGTCTTTAACATATTTAAGTAAATTAAACCACTTTTGATTAAGCGGTAGTTGCAATGGTAGATCTTGAGGTATTGGGTTCGATTCCGGGGAAGTGAAAGTCACTTTTAATTTCGCTGTTGATTTTTCGTTACTACTATCATAAAGTCATACTTCAAGAAGATAACAACCCTACCAGCAGTGGTAGACCCCCAAAAAGACATCGAAATTATTCCATTTTTATTTTAACGGGAACTGTGCATTTTTTTTTCGGGATAAAATACAGTCGAATTGATAACCTCCTCCTTTTTTTGAAGTCGGTTAAAAATATAGCCTATGTTACTTGGTGATAATGTAGCTTTCTATAGGTGAAATAATTTTTTAAATAGGTTCAGTAGTGTTCAAGTTTATTCATTACAAACGTACATACAAAAAAATTAAATCTTTCTTATATTAGTTTAGACTAGCTTTTGCCCGCGGCTTCGCCCGCGTGGATGTTGGAAATTAACGCAGGTATTTTTCTAAAATAAAAGAATTTTTTTAAATAAAAGTACCCTCAGTTACTCCTTGTTACATCAGCTATCTGCCAGTGAAAGTCCCGTCAAAATCGGTCCAACCATTTCAGAGATTAGCCGGAACAAACAGACAGACAGACAGCCCGACAGACAGACAAAAATTGTAAAAAAATTTGCTTTTGGTAAATGATAAATGATTTTATTTCTGTAAGTAGGTTTGTACAAACACTTTTACATGTCAATGATATTTTTTTAAACTAGATGAGTTCGGCGTTTCCTAACTGACTACTCTGAGAAGAAAGGCCGAAACAAACTCAGAGGTCACAGTCTCTTTTAAAGTCCAGACATAATCTTGTTCACATCATGTGAAGATCATGTAGATTGGTGACTGAAATGGTCTTTTGAAGAAAGAACCACACAGATTGAGTGGACCTGTCCAGTCAGTGCAACCATTTGTCACTAATCGTTTAGCTCAACTCGGAAGATAAGGAGCCCAACGCTTTGACGAACAGTACCAAAGAAAGGACATTTGGGTAGGCAAAGGTATATGTACCATGTCAATCACTATGAATAAAGAAAAGTGTCGCTTATTTTGTGGAATTTCAACGGCTGATAAATTTTTGATCATATCTATTGTAAGTTAGCTTTCCTTCATCCATATACACTTAGTAAAAAGTGGTTATTTTAATATTAAAACCAGACACTCCAATTTTATTTATTTGTATAGATATAGATGTTCAAATAACGATACTCAAAATGTCTGCAAAGTTTCGCTAACTAATTTAATTTGTACCTGTATTCTTATCGATGACAGCTAAAGGCTCCCTCAAACAGGCGCAACATTCGCCACATTCGTAGAACAATTTCTTTAAAAACTTCATCGAGATTGTTCTACAAGAGCCTTAAAACGAACACCACTTCCTACATTCTGTTCAAAGTGTTATTATACCTCTGTCAGCATCAATCCAACAGCAACCTTATTCAAACAGCAATAAAGATCACTTTGATTTTGATATTGACGCTAAATCAGAGGTGATAGAGTGTGCCTTTTGTTTAATAACTAAAGAGGTTTTACTCCACGAATAGGCAGTAACATAACCAGTATATTCTAGAATTCCAGACAAAGCCAAAACAAACCCTATTTTGCACCTACTAAGCGTTTATTTCCATTTTTTTAGGAATTAACAGAAATCGGTTTCGAGCACATTGCGCCAGGGCCAGACCGTGACAGACGGATATCAAGAGCGCAGGCCACAAGACGGATGGGAAGCAAGATTCCCCCTCCTTTTCCTAATGGATGGTTTGCAATAGGAGAGAGCAGAGATTTAAAAATTGGTGGAGTTACCGCTGTTGATGCCTTAGGTGAGTGGCGCCATCTGTTGTTGAGTAGTGGAAGCTTAGAGGAAAAGAAAACTAAGAAGGATTTAACATTATTTTGTGAATAAAAAATATTGAAATTTATATGTTAAAAATATTAATTAGAACAAATAAGTCCCAAAAAGACGTGTTGCACAGGTAAAATAAGTTAGTTTTAATTGTTTAGGTTAGTAGCGCCATCTATTATCGAGTAGCATACACTAAAAACAACAAGTTTCATCTTTCCATTTTACAATCTTTTCTTCATGAATAACAAAACAACTACTAGAGCTAATTATAGTAATCAATTGTATTATTTGCGTAAATTAATAAATTAAATCTCAGTACTTTAGTTCTACAGATTTATTTTTTGTCTTTCAGGCCAAAACCTCTGTATTTACCGGGGCGAAGACGGTATCGCTCGCTGCGTAGACGCCTACTGTCCTCATTTAGGCGCGAATCTAGCAGTCGGTGGAAATGTCAGCGGCAACTGCATCGAGTGTCCCTTCCATAAGTGGCGGTTTGGAGAAGATGGCGCTTGCGTCAGTGTGCCCGGGGTCGAACATGGTTAGTACAAACCGTTTTAACAGTCGAGCCATTTTTGAATTTCAAACTCTATTCTAATTGACATAAAGTTCTAATTACAAACCTACATATTTATTTTTGCCCGCGGACTAATTCGGAGGACGCCATCTTGTTTTGTCGATACAATTTTGATTAATGATTACTAAAGACTCTCGCAGTTAGGCGCAAAGCGACAGCGCAAAACGACTTTAATAGGACCATTTCTATGAAAATTTCATGGAACTAGTGTATCGGCGCGCCAGTCTGCGAGAGCCTTGACCGCCCCATCAATGTGTTCACGCACCAAAATAATGTTTTAAAAATGGAACTCAACCGGCCTTATTAAAAAAAGTTTTCAATATTTAGAGACCGGTTTAAATCACGGAGCCCTTTTTGAATTTCGAACAAAGTTAAAGTTCTAGTACAAAACAAACCATCATCAAACCCAAAAATATTCAATTTTGAATTTAACCATTCTCGAAATAAAGTTTGGAATACCCATAACAATAATGAGGTCGGAGGTTTGAGTTTGGGTCCTAATATTCCTCGTTCACAACATGATATTCCTACCAAAGGACGCCTCACAAAAGTTAAGGAAATATTTGACTGTTAGATTTTCTACTCTCGTGCGCTAGAATATCCCGCTGCGATCTTTAATGTCCGTCGAGAACGTGGGCTAATTTCAAAGTCAAAGTCAAAGCATTTATTTCAATTAGGCCCAAAAAAAGCACTTTTGAACGTCAACAGTTACATTAAAATAGAATTGATTCTAGTTGTCCCTTCCAAAAGGTAGATTCGTATGGAGAAGAATGGGCAAGGAACTCCACCGTTACCTACTCTTTTAACTTCTTCGGTCGTTCCATCAACAAAACCATTCTTCTCCCGCAGCTCCCAAAGGCGTTTCCATAAAACATTGGAAGACGGTGGAAATGGACGGCGCTATCTGGATCTGGTATGATGCGGAGAATCGAGACCCTCTGTGGGACATGACTGAGGTGCCAGAACTGAAGCACTGGGGATACAGAGGGAGTAACGAATTCATTGTCAGCGCTCATATACAGGTTAGTTTTGCCAGACGTAAAAAAATTGCATTATCCCAAACAATAGACACGTATACACGAAAGTAACTTTTATGGCCTACAACATAAAGTTTTATTTCTTCTACGACTTTTGTTTTTAACCGACTTCAAAAAAGGAGGAGGTTATCAATTCGACTGTATTTTTTTTAACCGACTTCAAAAAAAGGAGGAGGTTATCAATTCGACTGTATTTTTTTATGTTTGTTACCTCATATCTTTTGACTAGGTGAACCGATTTTGTCTTACATCTGCATTACCTACGTATTTCCGCGACAAATGAACGAATAACGCAATTAGATTAGTGCGGAGAATCTAGCACAACTAAAAAGTAAAAAAATAAAAACTTTTTACCAAAAAAAACAACCGACTTCCTTAAAAAAAAAACACTACAAAGTCAAAAATAACTTTAATTTCGAAAGTCGGCGTCTTAGGCTCTGTATTTAAAGTTTTTGTCAAAAAACAGTTTTTTAAAACCTGTGTTCTAGTTGTTGTCAATCGGAAAAGAACCTTAAACATTACGGTAGTAAGTTTGTAACTGAAGGAACACGGGTGGGTTTAAGTCAGTAAAAGTCTGACACGCCCTCCCACTCCACCCAGTGTGGGAGACGTGATTTGATGATTTCCTACCCACAAAAAAAAATCATTTCAGTGCAACTGTGCACTTACAAAGGTTTAATATTTATAATTTTATTCCAGGAGATACCGGAAAATGGCGCCGATGTTGCTCACTTGAATGCAGTTCATTCGCCATCTTTGTTGTCAAACTTAGGAGAAAAATATCCGTTGCTGTATGATTTAATTGGTAAGTAATCAATATTTACTTTATATACAGGATAAGTTTTTAACTTGCAATTTTTATTTTGATGTACCTTAGTACAAAAAAAAAATAAGTTATCGTTAGCGATAGATGTTTATTTTGAAACTGGTTTTTATGGTAACTTGCGCGTGATGCTGGCGCGGTGGCGAAGGTGAACGACCGACCGTAGCTACGAGTAGGTACTCGGCTGGTAGCTACCAGATGTTCGATCGGTCAAAATTCTAAGAAGTTCGAAGTACTTGCGTGCGGTTACTGACCTATTCCTATTGTCGATATCATATTTGGTACGAAATATGTAGGGTGTCCACAGTTTACTGAATTAAGGTCGGATAAAAATAAAAATAAAGTATTGAAAAAATAGTTGAAATGTGTTCTTATACTGATACTGAACCAACAAAAAAAAATTGCGCACTGGTTAAAAATAAATCATGTATTATATCACAAAGATAAAGAGTATATTTGCTTGAACGCACTAATCTCTGGAACACCCAGTCGAATTTAAATAAATATTTTTGCATTTGCACTCCAATTCCTGACGAGAATATTCCTGGCTACAAAATAAAATAAAGGTTTAAAAACATTCAGAACTATTCTATTCTTTTCTACACTGTTGTTTCTTTACAGTTCGGTATCAATACCCAACACGTGCTTAGCACGTTAACTGCTATGTCGGACTATGTGTCCGACACTTTTTGTTCCATTCAGGCCTTGTCGGACTATAAGACCAACAATACATCCAAAATCTAAACATGTCGTTGCTGCCTGGCGGCCATGTTTTTAGAATAAATAATGTATTTATGGAATAAATAATCTATTTAAAGTGAAATAACACTAACAATAAGTACATTTTTTTACTTTTTCTGATTTTAACCATGGCAGTTAACGTATAAAGTGTTGCCAGAATTTAATTTGACCGTGTAGATTAAATGTAAAAAGTTAAATTTGAAAACCTCCAACTAAACGAAAATATCTAATAAGTAAAAAAATATACGTATTGGTCCTCTAACTTTAACAAAAAGGTGTAAAAATATTTTTATCAAACAATCGTGGCGTCGTATCGAAATGGCAGAACCGATTTTGATACAACATGTCTAATAACCACTGCAAGAAAGCCTACTTTCCTGCCAGGGTCGCGAGATTCGTTCGAAAGTGTTACCGTGGCACTGGCATATGGACAACTGAAGGAAAACGGGTGGGTTTTAATCAGTAAAAGTCTGACACGCCCTTCCGCTCCACCCTAGAGCGGGAGACGTCATTTGATGATTCCCTAAACAAAAAAAAAAAAACCTGGACCCAAATCGATTCACCCGTTTTAGAGCTACGGTGCCACAGACACACATATCGGTCAAACTTATAACACCGCTTTTTTTGCGTCGGGGGTTAAAAATGACCGAGCTCGCTTCATGGAGCTAAAGATGCAACCCCTGAAAATAAACTTACCGAACCCATGCCTTTATTGATTGTTTACTTTTGGTTCTACTTATACCTTCGGAGAATCCAATGGTATCAAACGGCGCGTTATGTTCTACGCGCGCCTCAAAAATATATCAACACGCATTTTTTTTTTGGATGGGAAATCATCAAAGGATTTCTCCCGCTCTGCGCGGAGCGAGAGGACATGTCAGACTATTACTGACTAAAACCCACCCGTGTTCCTTCAGTTGCCCATATGCTAGGGCCACGGTGTCTCGTTTGAACAATCTCGCGACTCTGGCAGGCATCGATCCTAGCAGACCCCTTCAGTTAATGCTGACATCTCGGTTCGCCGTCGACCCGAGCCTGGTCCTTACCGGGCGTCGAGCTACCCATTGCTCGTCGCCCGCAAGCTCGCGCCTACGGTGGCCGGGAGTCCGCTTTCGACTCCATCAACACACATTGAAGGTGCCTGCCAGAACTGATCAGCCAGCTATGCGGATTTGTTCGCAAAAATTACCGTGGTCCTTGCACAGGCAACTGAAAGAACACGGGTGGGTTTTAGTCAGTAAAAATCTGACACGCGCTCCCGCTTCGCCCAGAGCGGGAGAAGTCATTTGATGATTTACCACCCAATAAAAAAATTGGCGTGATGTTAACTCTTTCAACTTGCTGTCTATAAAGCCTCGGTATACAAATTCTGTCATTATTTTTCCAGGTTGCCACGTCTGGTCGGCAAATTGGTCCAGGAATGAAGACCACACAGCGAATATGAATCTGACTCACGACTACAGGATCATGAAGTATGATCTCGGCCATGTTGATGTAAAAGTTACACAGGTATGTAGCACCTAAAAACATAACCTACTTTAAGATGGGACCTCCATGGTCAACCACGAAATATTAATCTTTTTCCATTTGTTTTTTTTTTTAAGTGAAAACTTCTTTTGCACCGTTGTGATTGGAAAGTCTATGAAACGAAAAAGCGATAGTAAAAAGAGACAGACACATAAATTCATAAGATTTAACGTGGGAGAAAATGAGATAGGAAGCATTATAAAGTGTTTCTTATGTTCATAGATAGATAGCTAGCTAGGTCGATTGTTGAATCGGAAAATTGAGGTCACGTGACACCAAATCGCTATGTTTTTTTTTTGTGTTTTTCACGGATGATAAAATGTGTGGATACGACTTACTTACATTTCTATGGTAACATTTTTGGGTGATTTGATTTTAATCGTCTCATTATCTTGAAGACAACATTTTTGAAGGTTTCACTTCTACCACGTGTGAATTGCACACATGTATTATGATTCAGGCTCTCCGCTAGGACAAGGATGAGTGGAGTCGAACTGTCCAATATTTTTTCTGCAATTTTTAGCTCAGTCTCAGGTTGTGCGTCGATTAAAATATTATCCGTGATCGTAACAATGAATAGTGGTGACCCAGTTTTATCGACCCTGACTTACGAGTTGTAGGTCGTGGGTTCGAACCCAGGCAGACTATGGCAGCTTTACTATGTGTAAATAATATCACCACCACTGCTCTCAACACGGTGAAGGTAAACATCGTGAGGAAACCGGCATGTCTTAGAACCAAAAATTCGAAGACATGTGACATCTACCAACCCGCACTGGGCCCGCGTGGTAAATTACAGCCCACTCCCTCTCACTGAGAGGAGGCCTGTATCTCAGCAGTGGGAACAATATAGGCTGGTTATGCTGAACATATTTTGGAAAAGACCCCCCCAACTGTCTTTGGGTGTTACATATATGATGATCATGATAGCTCAAATAATCTCATCACCAGCCTGCAGCAGTCCACAGCTGGGCTTCATCATCATCATTTCAGCCGAAAGGCGTCCACTGCTGGACATAGGCCTCCCCCAATTTGGGGGGGGTTTCCATAATCGCAGCGCTTGGCAAGCAGGTTGGCGATCGCAGTATGGTGGTAAAATGCATAGAGAACGCTGCTGCCCATTCTCTAGTAAGTCCCTTAGTCGCCTCTTACGACAACCAGGGAAAGAAATGGGATGGTTCTATTCTTTACGTCCGACACCACACAGAATATAGACTTCTTCACCTGCGAGGGTTGTGAGATTTCTTCGAAAGTGTTACCGTGGCCCTGGCATATAGGCAACTAAAGGAACACGGATGGGTTTTATTCAGCAAAAGTCTGACACGCCCTCCCGCTCCGCCCAGAGCGGGAGACGTCATTTGATGATTTCCCATCCAAAAAAAATAGCTTTCTTCAATTGCATCCCATTTAGCTTATTTCTCGGCAACTCTCATCCAGCTGCTACCAAAGACTCTGAAGGTTATATATTTCTGTTTTTAATTTTAAATCTTTCTTCCCACAGATAGGCCCGGGCCACGTCCGCCTCATGCTGGACACTCCAGTAGGCCCAATCCTTGTATCACAATCAGTGACGCCTCTCGGCCCACTGTTACAAAGGGTCATACATCGAATGTTCTCGCCAGCCTACAACGCACCCTTTGCAGCTTTATCGGTCAAATCTGAGGGCGATATGGTGAGTTTTGTATATTAATAAACCTCTTTTAGATATTAAGATTATTCCTGTTGGCTCTCGCCCTTAAATATGTTTGCCTAAGTAAGTAGAAAGCCTTTAAGGGAAATCGTATAGTCGTCCTAGTCTGTGGTAGACTCTATGTATACCACAGATTTTTAACAAAAATATGTGTACTTACCGGAATCCATACATTGTAGCAAGAATATGGCAGGGGCTTTGACATTATTCGTTAGTTTTTTTTTTTTTAATTCGCTGTTTTAAAAAACGTCAGATTTTTTAAAAACGTATGAAATTTAAATTTCAACGATCACTAGGATAATTTAAATCTATTTCTAACTATATTAAATAACATTAAAAATAAAATAAATAACTACCTATACAAATAAATACAAAAAAAAGGACATTTAGGCGTCGAAGTACTCGTCCGCATCACTGTCATCTGGGAACGTGCCCAGAAGACTGGCAGCATTGCCACGTTGAATGGCAATGCTGATTCTTTGGCCAAAGAATGACCCAGCCTTCTGGTCACGTAAAGTGTCGACCAGTCGACGAGAAATTTCCTTAAAAAGGAGACGCGCACTCGGGCCCCATGGCCCGAGCGTTTCAACCCCAAACGGCTCAAAACTGTAGTTACCTATAAGGTTACAGTATTTGCGCCGCTTGAGGGTCTCAGCAGCCACAGCAGCGGCGCCAGCACAGCCCGCCGTGCTAAGAACATGAGATGGCGCAAGGGTGTCGACACAGGTTGCGTCCCACACCAGAGGCCTACCCACCTTCCAAGGCAACAACGTCATGCCGTCTGGTCTCTTCCCATCGTCACGTACCAAGCCGTTTGGTTCCAATACCGCTGGTACGCCGGCGGTGACAAGAGCTCGACGAATAATATCGTTTATGTTGGCGTGTCGTGCTATGCGGCCTGCGCTCCTGCAGCAGGACAGGCCATGGTGCCCTAGACTGTCGACAGCTTCACCGCAGTGACAGCGGTGCGGAGCAACACAGGGTGCGCCCAAGCGGAGACAGGTAGCGAGCCGAAACGATGAGTCATCCATCATAGTACCTATGGTGGATGATGGGAGCGCCTGAAGCCACAAGCCTGACTCCCATTCTCCCACAGCCAGCAGACGGGCACGCTCAACAGAATTATGTGACGTGTTTATCAGGGTATTCCGTATAATACTGCAGAGCGGCACGTCCCACTGTCTCTGCGAGGACGGGTTGTCGGGCAAAACCGTATTTGGACAAGCCATTTTCCAAGCATTCATCGCATCGGTCAAACACGGTACTTCAAAATCGACCAGTATGGAGGATAAAATATTCCTGGTTAATTTATCGGTACTGTGGACCGAGGAGAGGAAGGCTGGTAAACTTATGCTTGAAATTTTGCGGACGCCGAGTCCACCCAGGTGAATGGGAAGTGTGGCTTGCTGCCATGCTCGGTCGTCCAGGGCCACATTTAGGATCGAAGTTAGAGTGCTTCTAATAATTTGGTCTACTTTTTCTAAAAGTTGTGGGTGCTTCCATAGATGGGAGGAACGAAGGTTATATGTTAATTTTGGTCCAAAACAACAGTACCGAATCAGTGTGAAAGCCGAATGAATGTTAATTTTGAAAAGTCTTTCCGAGACATCATAGAAATTCTGTATTTTCTCCTCAATGAACGCTGGAAAGGATTCTTCAAAAATTGGGGACCCTAGGAGGTGAAGAGAATTTCTTTCCGTTATTTTGATATCTGGTGCTATTGTATTAAATTTTGCTATAGTAGTCTGTCTGTCAGTGGTTTGAGGAAGATAAATTTCACATTTTGATAAGTTAAGGTCTAGGCCAATGGAACGAAATTTTTCTTTTAGAAAAGTGAAATCTTTTTAGACTGTGTCTACGTCACCTCCTAGGGTTCCGTCATCCAAATACCATACGTTGAATTTAGAATTTAGCTGTCGAATAATTGGATTTATTGCCAAACTAAAAATGACTGGCCCAAGAGGGTCGCCCTGTTGACATCCAACGGCTGATTTCAAAAGGTTGTCTTTATAAAGTAATTTGGAGGGATGCCTGTAACATTGATAGAGAAAACTGTAAATTTTGGGTATTTCTTTTTGGACTTCTGTCAACAAGGTGTCCCTGTTTACGGAATTGAAAGCATTCTTAATGTCAACCTTTAGGATGACCTCACCTTTATCGCTATTGATGTATGTGGACAATGCATGTACCGCAGCCTCACAGCCCCCTTTGGAGCCAAACCCCAGCTATAGGGGCTGGAATTTGCTGGCCAGTGTTTCACTGTAGAATGCACAGCAAATTTTGGCTGCGATACGTCAGTAAGTGGACCCTACGGCAATGGGACGAATACCGCCATCCTTTTTGCGCAGGGCACATAGATTTGCCCCATAAAGAATGTCAATGACGGCTTCGTTCACATTGCCGCAGAGCATTAGATTTATAAGGGCCGTCAGCTCCTTCAAAAGGGACTCACCAGCCTCCCCGGCGCCTGAACACGTTAAGTCCTTCAAATGTTGAGGCGTCAGGCCGTCGAGGCCGCCGGCGGAGCCACTTCGGAAGGAGCACACGGCCGCACACACTTGTTGAGCTGTAATTGTAAGTGAGTTGGATTCGGGATCGGGTGGGTCAGGGAAGGAGAGGTCATCTGCCGGGGCGGGGTGTTTACTCTCCAGAGCTGTCAGTGTCTCTGGAGAGTACGGCGCAACCACATCGCTGCTAAAGATAATCCTAGCTGCACCTCTGATATCACCCTCGCCTAGTTTAGACTCCACATGGTGCAATAAATCTCTTTGTGGTAGGTGAGATGTTAATTTAGGGTCGAAACGTTGGGCCGAAATGTTACAGTTATCCTTAATTTGTGCTGTTAACGTTTTTTTATTTGCCAAATTTTTTTGCACATGTAGAATTCTAAACGGAAAGGTGAGTAATTGCTCCCAAGCACTTTTAGAGTTCTCTCGGGCAGCGAGGCGGACACAACGCGCTAAACTTGAAGCCACGGATGGTCTCGCGCCACGAGGAACTCTCTTTAAAACTGGAGTTGTCGTTTTTAATTTTGCAATGGTTTTCCAAAAAGGTTGAGCGGGTGAATCTGGTGTTAAAGACGTGGGTATTGTGGGGCATGATGAAGGCACATTGTGGGGTTTGTGTTTCTTCCCCAAATGTACTTTCAAACCTCGTTCACCTTTAAAAAAACGTGCTTGGGGACAATGAGGGCATCTTACTAGTACATCCAGCGATGTGGCAGGTTGACTGGCGCTTCGTACGGCGTCACTACTGTCGTCATTGTTCAACATTAAAAAATTACACAACTTACACGATTTTCTTAATAATAACACATAATACAGCTAAATCTAAAATAAAATAATAATAACAAAAATGACGTTAGAAAAATTAAGTGTCAGCTTGAGGATGACAGCGGCGCAGTCGCGCTGGCAACCTAGGGCGCCGCGCCGCTGGATGACATTTTGAGCGAAGCCCAGGCAACCGTTGCCGTGACACAGCTTTGCGTCCAAACGTCAATAGGTATTGTCTGTATTTTTATATTTTTTTCTTGAAGATATCACTATATCACTATAAAGCAGAATACACGAAGATCCTCCAGTGACGTAATAAAGTTCGTGGGGCAATTTGGGCAAACAGATCCACTCGCTGTCAGTGCGAGTCTTGGCTCCGTGCTTTAGGTTGCTTTTTCCGAGTCACGAATGAATTTATTACATGCGAAAGCAACTCTGTCTGGTTATTCAATTAAATTGAACTAGTGGTTAAAATTCAACCATAATACATTTAAATATTAAATTTTTAAGTTTGAACGTAATTATTTGACGTTTTGACATTTTGCCATTTTGTGTATTACGATCACTTAATTTTTGGGTGGGAAATCATCAAATGACGTCTCCCGCTCTGGGTGGAGCGGAAGGGCGTGTCAGACTTTTACTGACTAAAACCCACCCGTGTTCCTTCAGTTGCCTGTGCCTTCGCGGCACACCTCGGTGTTTTACTAAACCAATTTTCTCTTCCACAGTTCGAACGCGACATTTTAATTTGGAACAGCAAACGTTTTGTCTCAGCTCCGGCTTACGTTCGCACAGATAAGACAATCCGTGCCTTCAGGAATTGGTTCTCTCAGTTCTACAGCCCGCATAGTGTAACGTTTAGGGAAGCCAATCAGAACACGCTTGAATGGTGATGGGTTTGAAGACCTGGCAATATATTGGGACTAAATGCCTATAGTATGTTACTGAATGTTGGCCATTTACCTACACTGACAGTTTTTCGCCTGTCTAAATTAAAGTAATTCAACTGTGGATAACATTGTGAGTTACACACTATTAACTTTAGATACTAAGGAATATTGATTAAGAAACTTTTGTATAACTGATTGTCTTCCCAAAGACATAAATAAATGCAGGTCTAACAGAAAATGTTTGCATTTCGGCTTTAATCCTCATTTCTGGAAAGAAATGCGCATGAAGATTAAATCTGTTCGTTGATTAATTGCTTAGTTGGACTAGTGAAAGTAAGCGCTACTGTTGAGCATAAGATCTAAAGTTGCAAAGGACTCGAGTCCTAATTTTAAAGACTCGACTCAATTATGCAAGACTCAGTGTGCTCAAAACGCTCGGAGTCTACAGACAAGCACTCGAGTCTTAAAAAGGACTCAAGTCTTAAAAAGGACTCGAGTCTTAAAAAGGGCTCGAATCTTAAAAAGGACTCGAGTCTTAAAATGAACCCGAGTCTTAAAGAAAAACTCGGAGCATGAAGATGAAACTTGTACCTGATCATTCGAAAAGACTCGAAAGAAGGCAATAAATTCAAATTAGTGGTTATGATGTAACTTTGCGTACAAAAAAATCTGTCGAGTTATTCGAGTTTTTTCGAATGATGAGCTACAAGACTCGAGTCCCTTTTATAGACTCGAGAATGACTCGGGCGTGGGTTAACTCTAGACTCCGAGCCTTTTGAGCACACTGAGTCTTGCATAATTGAGTTGAGTCTTTAAAATTACGACTCGAGGACTCGAGTCCTTTGCAACACTAATAAGATCCTGGATTTGATGACCAGATCTGGCAAAGTGTAATTGGGATTTTCTTTCTGGAATTTCAAAGTAGCAGCCCGGAGCCTGGATTTCTGCCCGGGTGATGGCAGTACGGTTTTTTTTTGGATGGGAAATCATCAAATGACTCTTCCCGCTCACGGGAGGGCGTTGTCAGACTTTTACTGCCTAAAACCTACCCGTGTTCCTTCAGTTGTCTGTGCCAGGGCCACGGTATCTCTTTCGATCAAATCTCGCGACCCTAGCAGGATGGCAGTAGGCTTACATGGGACTTAAACATAACTGGCTAAATGTGTTACACTGTGGCGTGACGTTTGTATTCATCCAAAAATATGACGAAGCGCAAACTTTTTCTGTTAAAACTGTAGTCTAGTATCTACTTGTTAAAGTAGCTAGTTAACCCGAATAACTTTTTGTATTGTTTTATCATTTTCTTTCGATGATCGTAATTTCGAAGCGAGAAACTGTCCTTGTAAATGAACCAATTTAATCTATACATAATTACTGTTTAAATGTAATGAAATGCATGTAGGATAGTAAATCTTTAAATGTGTGATTATTTAGTTAAGACTTTACAATTTGAATATTTATGTAAAATTGTTTTAGCTGTTGTCGTAACGAACGCATTCGTCGCGTTCATTTTGTTCGGTGACTAACAATGCATGGTCGCGTCGACAGAGGGCGACTGTGTCGAATGTGTAACGTTTTATGTCATTTATGACATTGTCAATTATTGGCGCGAACGATCTTTTTGGTTGTCACGCGTCTTATAAGTACATAAGTATTGTATAAATTTTACTATGAAGACATGAATGTGAGTTGATGCCAAATTGTACAATAAAATTAAAAATTAAATAGTATTTTACATTAAAATGTGTTTTATTATCATCAAGTACAATAAAAACTTGTTGCCTACATCAGCCTACAATGTTCCCACTGCTGGAAAACAGGCCTCCTCTCTGTGAGAAGGAGTGAGCCGTAATCTACCACGCTGGCCCCATGCGGTTTGGTAGATGTCACATGACGTCTAATTTTTAGTTCTAGGATATGCTGGTTTCTACAAGATGTTTTCCTTAACCGTTTTGAGAGAAGTGGTGATGAAAGTATTTATACAAAGTAAAGCGCTTAATTCGAATTTATTACCTACAGCACGTTTTCGAGGCCGTTATCATTGGACCCCCCCCCCCTTTGCCCCTACTAAGCGTGAGATCCTAGTGAAAATACCACCCACAGTGTAACACACACACACACACACACCCACACACACACAAACACACACACGCACACACAATCACCAGGCATTTTTTCTTTTTTTTTTTCTTTTCAATATTTAGCCTTATTTTGGTCATTTGTTGTTTTGTATTTTTAGTCTGTTCATAATTTTGTATTGTTTTTTTTATTTTTCATTATTGCATAAGATTTTCAATAGTGTTTCCTCCCGGGAGAGGGCACTGGCTCTTGTAACACAGGTTAATCACCTAGCACAAGTGTCAGAAACTTCACATAATTGTAATAGCTTTTTCTTATGTAATAAAGATTATTCTTATTCTAACATCCTCACAACAGAATCCTCGAAACTGAATCCTCACAACAGTCGGGAGGTCTGTGTGTAGTATTCGCTATTAAAAAGCTGCAGAGTTCAGTTGAACGCGCTAATCTTAGGAACTCCTGATTCAATCTGAAAAAGCATTCTAATGTTGAATTGCCCATTTATCGAGGAAGGCTATAACATCACACTAGGATCCTTAGGTGCCGAGCAAAGAGAAAAAAAATGATTCGAAGTGCTTGCAAGGGCAGACAATTCCATGTGAAGGGCGGGTGGGCGGACGAAGTTGCGTTAAATATTAATAAAGCGTTTGTAAGGGTCGTAGCAGGATCCTGCCGGGGTCGCGTGATTGTTCGAAAGAGATACCGTGACCCTGGCACATGGGCAACTGAAGGAACACGGGTGGGTTTTAGTCAGTAAAATTCTGACACGCCCTCCCGCTCCGCCCAGAGCGGGAGAAGTCATTTGATGATTTTCAATCCTCAAAAAAAAAAAAAAAAAAGGGCTCGTAGCAGGTTGTGTTGTGTAGTTGCTCTCTACCCCACGTGGAAAAAGGTGTGAGTTTTTGTATGGATGTATGGTGATATTAAATTATCTATACTAATCTTATAAAGCTGAAGACTTTGTTTGGTTGAACGTGGTAATCTCAGGAACAGGTCAGAATTGAAAAAATCTTTTTGTATTTGGTAGCCTATTTACTGAGGAAGGTTATAGGTTATTTAAAACCACGCTACAATCAAAAGGAGCGGAACAGCTGCGAAAAATGGACGAAAACTGGCCGGCAATTCAAAGCGACGGGAAGGGTCAGGGGACAAAAATTTGACGTGGACGAAGTCGCGGGCAGAAGCTAGTTATTAAATAAAACTGCAAAAAGTATATACCTAAACATTTATTCTTAAAGAATTGAAAGAGAGATTTTAGTCAGTTGTTCTTTTAAATATTATGGTTCCACCACATTGACATCAGTGGCTGCTCTGAACTCAGCGTACTCAATAAAACCATCATTATTTTTGTCAGTCTGTTTCAATGCTCCTTCCACCATCTCCTCCAGATCAGAATCTTTGTAAGTTATCCCATTGTCTTTGTCAGCTTCTGGAAATAATAATAACATAGAGTACCTAGACTTTTTCACTGTAAAATAAATACAAAAAACTGAAGATAACTTCGAAAACAATATAGCGTGCATCTCAGCTAGTGTTTAAGTTTGAGACCGTTCACTACTACGTGTATAGGTCGGTAAATGGAGGGGCTCTTGTATGGGGAAAGCCTTTTTTTTCTAGTAGAGTCGAGTTTAAAAGTTCCAGCAGTTCAGTTACTGAAACAGTAGTTAGTTTGGCAAGTTTATGAAATTTAACAATCGTTTGGTCAAAATAAATGATTTATTTATTAGTTCAGCCCTGTGGTGGACGGGCTAGCTAGGGATAACTTAGCAATAGGGCAGGCGCGGTGCGGTGTACGGGAGGCGGGATAGGGGGTAGTCCTTGAGTACCTACAGAGACATAAAAAGGGATTCAAATAAAGAGAATTATGACTAATGGAATATATGGCAATAATGGAAGATGCTATATGGAGCTTTAAAAACATCTAATAGGTACTCAAGGTTTGAAGACATCCAAACTGAGGTCCGGAAATGACAAAGTAGGTTGGGTTGGGTATACCTTTTATACACACGGATGTACAATAGAAAAAAGCCTAGTATTCAAACCGTTAAAACCTATAGAATTACCGAAGGACAGGATGTTTAAAGTTTAGATGATAAAAAATACTCACCAAGAATCATTTCGACTATAAAAAACCTGTAACTGAACCTAGCAATTTAAAAAAGAAAACAAATAATTAAAAATAATATATTTATTTTAAAGATTTGAAAATAGAACAGTTGTAGAGTATACATAGAAAATGACAATAAAATTGAAGAGGAAAATGTAAGTAAATTGAGTAAGCATCGACTGGGACAGTTGCAGAGTAAGTATACTTAGAAAAAATTACAATAAAATTAAAAAAAGTAAACGATTAAGGACATTGACGTGCCAACTGTCACCATTGTCTCAGCACATGATTCACGATTCTTGCATTCACTAATTGCCTGGTTACCGATGGGTTGGGAACCTCTAAGTCCCTGAGATACCACATTTGGAATCGACACAATGGTTTTTTAATTGTGTCTGTAATTACGGTAATTGACTGGTTAAAATAATGTACACACGGCTACACATCAAGCTATACATTTCCAGTTTTAGCTGACCTCGCATTGTATAGGCTTTTCGTACAAAAAGAAGTCAGCTTATACTGGAAATGTGTAGCTCGACCCGTAGCTTGGCGTACTTCCTGAATTTATCGTAACAATTTGCGCATTGATGTTCTTTACACATTGTATAGGAGATATTCTAAATCGTTCGAGCGGAGTTTGGTGCGGGATCTAAGCAGTTTCGGTAAGTATAGTACTTAGACTAGTGTCTTCTGTAGTTCACGAACGAACTAGGTCGTAAGAGTGCTCCCACAGATGAACTACGTGAACTAGCTCCCTCATTCCCCGATCCGTAGTTCGTTAGTTCCTGACCGAATGTACGAGGATGCGTCAACTGAACTAATGTCGTCACACACGGCACCGAAGTACCGGGTATTATTTACAATAATGATCATTTTATGAATTATCATTCAAAGGATTTTGCTGTTTTTGAGTCCAAAAATTGTAGGTAAAAGTATAGTCTGTGCCAGATGTGTAAAAAATAAAAGTCGTTGACACCCACCTTCCAATGTATTCAAACGCTAGCACGGTCAAAACGGTAATTTCATTGTCAATGACTTTTATTTTTTACTATAGAACATTCCATAATCTTGTCGCATGGAGTAGAAGCAATATCAAAACGAGCGAACGACCAGTCTTTCTTTGATTCGAGCTGGGAGCTGACGAACTAGAAGAGCGAACTAGTGCGTTAAGAAGCGGTGAACTAAACTGAGCGATCTCAATCGCAAACTACTATGCCCAAGACTAGTAAGTACGGGATTGTAGCGCCAAGAGGTGGGTTGGTACGCAAGGCGACAAATCAAGCTATATATTTGCAGTATAAACTGAATTGTCACTGTACGAAAAGCCTATACAATGCGACGTCAGTTAAAACTGAAAATGCATAATTTGATATGTAGCTGTGTGTACGTCATGGATTTGTACGGAGTGTGGCTCAGTGTATTTAAACAAGAAGAGTGAAGCTACGTGCGGAATTAAAGCAGCAGAATTTTGACAGTTCAACGACGTTGATTGCGTTTTCTATGTTGCAGAGCGGGCGAATTTATCAAACTTATAAAACAATGTATGATAAAATGTACGTCATTGCGATCGATTACCAATTTATATGCAACGCAATTTACCTGCGGTGAATACCATAAATTAAAGCAGCAATAAAAGATTTTCCTTTTCCTTTTTGGTAACTGAGTCAAAGTCTAGTATTTCAGTTTCGTCTGAACTGACTCAACTGTCAATTGTCAGTGTCAATTTGAATGTACAGTCAGTTCCCTGCATTATCTGACCCCTTTTCCTCATTTCTTCTGTGTAAGAGGGGTCAGGTAATGCAGGGTACTGACTGAATGCATGGCACAAACAAGAAACTTGCTCCGTGTAAATTGGGAATAACGAGATGATGACCAAGATGAAAGTATGACAAGAATTGTGTAACACACTATTAGCTAACAATTGCAATGTGTTTGATTTTGACGCAATGACAACATTCATTTAAGTTGTCGAGTTCAAACTTATGAAGCAATAGGATAGGAATTTCCATCAAAAGCCTACGGATTGTGAAAGAAAATGGGTATTAGAACGGACGTAATAAAAGGCGCTCGGCTCGGCGCTAAGCAGAGGGTTGAAGATCTAGTGCGCCAAAAATTCCTCTGCGATTTTATTACGTGGTTCTCGTAGAGCAGTCTTCTTATCTAGCCCCAGGTAACTCCTTCTCTTTCTCAGCCTTTTTAGCCTTATAGTCACTGATCCTGTACTCCAGATAGTCAACATATCCATCTTTATTTATGTCTGTATGCTTGAAGACATGCTCAAGAAGCTGTTCGAGCTGTTCATCGCTATAAGTCTGATGGTTTTTGTCCACTTGTCCTGAAATAACAAAAGGATTAAACAATTTTCAAACGTATAACTGTAACCATAAGGGTGAAAGAAGATAAACGTCGTTATCCACGGTTGTACATATGTCAGAACATTACTTTGACTTCTGTAGTTTTTTTATACTCTGTGGTTAATATTTATGCCACATCAAGTTTTAAAAAAAGTTCGGTATTGTTGAGCGTTGTCTCTGACAGTCATACCTGTGTAACAGTGGTGATGATTCTGTTGTGTACCAACAAAACTTAATTTAGACTATAAAATTACACTTATAAAATTTAACGCAATAGCTCCAGAAATAAAAATTATTGAAAAAGCTCTCTTCGTCTCCTTGGGTCTCCAATCTTTGAGAACTCCTTTCCCTCTATTATTGAGGAAAAAATACAAAATTTTAATGACGTTTCGGAAAGACTGTTCCAAATTAACATGCATTCGGCCATCACTTTAATTCGTTACTGCTGTTTCGCCCCAAAATTAACATATTTCCTACGCGCTTCCCATTTATGGAAGCACACTCACCTTTTAGACAGAATGGACCAAATTATCCGGCACACACTAACCTCAATACTAAATGTGGCCTTGGACGACCGAGCTTGGGCACAAGCAACTCTTCCCATTCGTATGGGAGGCATTGGCGTCCGCAAAATTTCCAGTCTTAGTTTACCGGCTTTCATATCCTCGGTCCACGGCACTGAGAAATTAATCAGGTTAATCTTAGCTTCCACACTGAATAATTTTGATGTGCCCTGCTTTACCGAGGCTATGGATGCCTGGAAACTCGCTTGCCCGAATTCAAATCTACCCGATAACCCACTTTCCCAAAGACGGTGGGATGAGCCACTCTGCAGAGTTGTACAAGACAAGTTACTGAACTCGTCTGCTACTACTGCGGAGCGTGCGCGCCTGCTGGCTGTGGTTAAATGGGAATCGGGTCTGTGGCTTCATGCGCTACCGTCGTCGAACATAGGCACTTTGCTCGACGACACTACTTTCCGCCTCGCTGCTTCTCTAAGACTAGGAGCTCCTTGTTGTTCTCCTCATCGCTGCCACTGTGGCGAAGTTGTCAACAGTCTAGGACACCACGGCCTGTCTTGTAGCCGAAGTGCGGGTCGCATAGCGCGGCACGCGAACATTAACGACATCATCCGACGAGCTCTTGTCACCGTCGGCGTTCCAGCTGTATCAGAACCCAATGGCTTGGCACGCGACGATGGCAAGAGATCGGACGGTATGTCTTTGTTTCCTTGGAAGGTGGGAAGGCCTTTAGTGTGGGATGCAACGTGTGTCGATACTCTTGCGCCATCCCATCTTCCTAGCTCGGCTTGCTGCGCTGGCGTTGCCGCTGCGGCTGCGGAAAACCTCAAGCGGCGAAAGTATAGCAACCTTATTGGTAATTATATTTTCGAGCCGTTTGGGGTTGAAACCCTCGGGCCGTGAGGTCAGAGTGCTCATCGCCTCTTTAAAGAAATATCTAAACGGCTGGTTGACACTTCTCGTGACATAAGGGCTGGTTTTTATTTTGGCCAACGGCTAAGCATTGCTATACAGCGAGGTAATGCCGCCAGTCTCTTAGGTACGTTACCGGTCGACAGCGATGAGGATGAATTTTTCGATGCTTTATTTTAGTTTGTGTATATATAGTTTTGGTTAAGTTAATATATTGTATTATGTTGTTACTTATATTAATCCATAATAAAGTAAATAGCTCCCCAATTTAGACTATTCCTATATTTTTCCACGAAAAAAGAAGATTGAAATAGTTATTTGTTATACAAGAGTGCAAAGTTGCTTTTTAACCGCGTGCTTAATTTTGATGACCGAGCAAGCGAAGGATTCTAAAATTGAATCACGAGTGCAGCGAGTGATTCAAAAATTAGAATCCTGAGCATTAGCGAGGGAATCAAAAGAGCACGAGGTGAAAAATCTTTGCACTCGAGTGCAACACGTAACTTTTCATCCTACCTCAGCGAGGAAATGACTAAATGCAAAAAAAGCATTTACAATCACAAGATACTTTTATTTCAGTTTAGGTATTAATATTTATTAGGTACTACATTGTGATAGGTAAGTATTACAGAATTATCTTTAAATTATTTCAAATAATACTTAGGTATAATTAAGAAAAATTGAAAGTAAAGTTGCTACAGCTGCCTAAGTAGAGTGTAATATTTTTGTTAGTGACGTGAAAAGAAAATGGGGCGCGCAAAGTAAATTAAAAAAAGTACACCAATAAGGTTCCGAGTCTGAGTTTTTAACAAATTAGAAAAAGGTTGTATGATAAATTCGGCACCATGGAGGTAGAAGTAAATAGGTTTAATGATGTTTTGAATTTACAAACTTAGTGCACACGATGTTCTAAATTCAATTTACTTTATCCCCTAGCGGATAAAAACGGCTTTTGCACTCAGCTATCGAAGGGCAAAAATACTCTTTCCGAGATGGGGGGATGAAAAATAAATTAGAGCTGTCACATTTAACTGAACCAAGATTTTCTTTGATACAACTACGATGATCGAAATTCATCATTCAAGACAATCGCGGTCTGTCAGTAAGAGATAGCAATATTCTTATTTTAGTTTTGGTGGTGAACAAGCGAATCGGCACCAATGTCTTTCTAAAGTTTTTTTTTTGTGTTATATTGCAGTAAATAGTTTTACAGACTCCAGCACACAAGCTACTACAATATGAATGTATATCAAAGTTATTTAATAGGTTTTCAACTTAATTGCTAATTGTATTAGGTTCAAGATTAAATGGGAAAATTAGCCAGTTTCGGGTAGCTTGATGTACAACAAAGCACGTAATCACATTGCAGCGTCTAGAGGCGGTATTTCTAATAAAATTCATGGCGCCGAAAGTGCGTGCGCCGTTTCATCTGTTACGGAACACCTTCAGGTACTTATTCCATCGCCTCCTACTAGAGGCTCTACGCGGGTTTGTGCTGTCCATGGCCCTTTACGCAGCACCGGTGTGGGCGCGCTCTTTGAGGCCCTGAGTTACCGTGGCCCTGGCACAGGCAACTACAGGCACAAAGGTGGTTTTTAGCAAGAAAAAGCCTAACAACCCGTCTCGCTCCGCCCAAAGAGAAAGACGTCATGTGATTATTTCCCACGCAGAAAAAAACCATAAAGGCACTTGTCCCTTTGCCAGCCATTAACGAGAACCAAGTAGAGCTAACAACAAATATGCGGCTCCTTAGTCTGGAGCGTGACCGGCTCGACCTCAGCGTCAGCACACAATTGTCTACATCCTCAGAAGGGAGCGCCTTAAGTCACCACCTTTGTCGCTGGTCTCCTCCCTCCTTCGGGGAAACGGTGGTCTCATCTGACGAAAAGACCGCCGAGATGCCGTGAAGTCAATGGTACTGTTGAAAAGTGCCGTGAAACTCCTGCTAAATACCAATGCCTATAGACAAGTTGAGCTTACGTTGAACTTGCTCCAGGCCAGGCCTACATGGCCCTCTAAAGAACATGCCTGCATTCTTTTGGGTATGACACATCGCTGGTTAATCTATGAGGTTGTCGGTTGCTTAACCAATCTTGCCTGTGGCCCAAACCTTAATAAATTAAAGCCTCCAGCCATGGCTTAAAAAACTTAAATCTAGAGCGCCTACACGCTCAAAGCTTCCCGTTGGGTACGGACCGCGGCTTAGGGCGTCGCACAGTGGAACGAATGTATGGGAGCGGTTGGACGTAGACATGTCCGAAAAATAAGAGTAAAATTATGACAAACTAATGATGCCATCTTATTCGATTACTTAATGCCTTCATAAATTGTGGTGATGAATTTCTTCATAACTCCCATATTTCGGGAGTAATTTGAGAAAATGTGAAATTTTACTATGAAAATGAGTGTATCGAGCTCTCTCCCTCCTGATTCCGGGCTTGTTTCAAGTAGCGGTCTCTAATATCGTAATGCTATTACTAAGAGCTATATTTAATACTAAGACACATAGTGCGCCAAATGTGCACTTTCTGGGATAAAAGGAAATGAAAATTTAAAAAAAAAAACGTTTTTTCCCCATTTGTATTTACTTTAAACCGCAGACAGACTTATTAAGAGGTCTATAAATATATTATATATATACAGAAATATATATTAACAAAAATATTCACAAGAACTGATGAGAGTATGACTTTTAAGTAAGTTGATAATAAATTACCTAGTTTCATTAAAAGTACAATAAATAATTAAGATGTAAGCTCTAATTTACTAAGTTACACATTTTAAAACAATAACATCATTTAATTATCTTCGTCATCATCATCATCATCAATTAATTCAAATTCAGAATCGATGTCCGCTAAATCATTTATGTTAACAAATTCGATATCACTTTTCTCAGAATCCGTAAGCTCATAAAATTCCTTAAAAGAAGATTTTTTTACAAACTTATTTCCTTTTGGACAGATACTTGTAACAAGTGGATCAGAAGACAGTAAAAGATTGTGCATAATATCTTCATTGCATGAGATACTGCTATGCTTTCGAGAATGCCCCTCTCTATATTTTCTAAAATCTTTATTTCTAGCCTCAGATGCCTCTTCGGATAGAAAACCAATGGGCACAATTGACATGTTCTGAACTATGTCTGGCCCATGCATTAAATTTTTATGAAGTGAAGAAGGCATATAATACCATGGGTATAACTCCACGTAAAGCTTAGCAGTATCAAAGCAGAACTCTCGGAATTTAGTTACGTTGATCTTCTCTCCTGATGAAATACACTGCAAGATCACACAGATTTTTCTTAAAAGCATAGCATCTATTCCGGTCAGTTCAGCAGATTTAGTGTAGTTTTCAAAAAATCTCCTTGCCGAGTTGCCATTGTTGGTGGATCCACTGCCTTGTTTCACAACATCGAGAAGTAAGCCCGTTTCTCTTCTTACAGCCTCTTGAACTCTTTTCTTCCTGTCATCAACTTGCCTTTTTGCTATATCACCCCTTACTTGCCATGATTTTATGTCTAATTTGTAGGAAATGTGTAATAAGCATTCCATTGAGCGAATCCAAGCGTGAAGGGTGCTTAAGCTATATTTATACATGTCCTCGTTTGCGTGTTTATCTTTGATTAACTCTAAATTATTCATTTCTTTAGGACAAGCCTTGCATATGTCACACACTGAAGCTGCTGTATTGGATATAATGGAATGAATTTTACCATCAATCATTGTCAACAGCAGTTGGTGTTTGACACTAATTCCATCAGTGATGGTGGATGGAGTTAAGGCTTCAATCTCTGCTTCGATTTCAGCCATCTCTCTCTGCACATTTTCTTTGGTTTCCTTTATAAACTTAAACAATATTGGCCGGCAAAATGAAGTGGAAGATGGTCGCTCGTTTTCCCAAATTGTTACACCTTTTGAGACGAGCCGCAGTGGTACAAGACTAATCATAAAATTACTAGCAAGATCGATTTGCTCATCTTCACTCGTCCTTTGATGATAAATGCTTTGGCTAGATGATCCGTCAAAACCCCATTTGCTGGTCAATACGAGCTGTTGATTGGGATCAACAGGGGTTTCTAACGACCTAATAAGTCTTCTTGAGGTTAAATCCATCAAGGCTTGTAATTTGATTTTTGCAGAGCTCTCTGTAACTGTGAGATCTTCTTTGGCCGGATAGCACTTAATTTTTTCTTTAACCAACATGTAGTAACTCGGGTATTGAAGAGCTCCTTCTTGAGTGTTGAAATCCCGAAGAGTGTTATAGCGCCATTTCGATAAGTTCATCGATACATAAAGAGCCAATGCCTTCAAAGGGGATATTTCCCGTACCTGAATTGATTTACCTTCAATGAAGGCTTTGATTTTTGAGGCCTCTTCTGGATTCTCCGTCAAGTATTTCATAACATAAGCTGTATCGCTTTGTCCTGCCTTTTGAAGCGCCCTTTCGGCCGAAAACATAATTTCAGCGCTGCTACTGCTGCATGAAAGACTATCTTCAGTGCGTCTTCTTTTTTGCCGGTTACTAAGGTCCTCAAAAGATTTACGAGGACTAGGATGTGTACAAGTTGAAGCATCAGATTTAGCAGGAGAAATTATGGGCTCGATGACGTCACTTATATTTTCTGTAGAAGGTTCCATATTTTCATTCTGTAATTCCGGCCATTGAATTGCAGCCTGTAGCCAAATCTCATGTTTCTTCCGAAACTTATCTGTGCTTCTTCCAGACTGTGTCCATTTTGCATAAATGCGGTAGCAAAATCGACGACACCAGTCTTTTAAACTTGTTTCAGCACTTTCACATAACTGAACACAACTGTTATCTTTTAAAACACTGAACAAATAGTTAAAGTCGCGTAAATCTTTATGTGCGCGTGCGCATAAAGCAACGTGAATATCAAGATTTGTATTAAAATTTGGAAAATACATTGCGAGATTAGCTTGGATACAACGAGGTGTAAATCAACACTGATTTTAAAGTTACTAATAGTGACCTATTTATATAAAATCCAGGTATCCCAGGTATCCTTTGTTAAATATTGCAAGGTAATTAGTTATTGTGATAATTAGTAAATGATGCATGCTAAATTAGTGTATTAAGAGCCATTTAGTAATTAAATAATAGCAATGTTCTTATCAGTAATCATTAGTGCATCAGTTTTATATGTAAACCTTAAGTCCCTAATTATATATCCTAATTAGCTTATATCTTCTCTAATTGGCTGCTCAGAAATGTTATTGTAATAAGGTAAACCTTTAGAAAAACGGTTTTAATCAACAAAATAAACAAAAAATAAAAAAATTGTGTTATAAAATAAACATCACTCTTTATCCCAGAAAGTGCACATTTGGCGCACTATGTGTCTTAGTATTAAATATAGCTCTTAGTATTAGCATTATGATATTAGAGACCGCTACTTGAAACAAGCCCGGAATCAGGAGGGAGAGAGCTCGATACACTCATTTTCATAGTAAAATTTCACATTTTCTCAAATTACTCCCGAAATATGGGAGTTATGAAGAAATTCATCACCACAAGTTATGAAGGCATTAAGTAATCGAATAAGATGGCATCATTAGTTTGGCATAATTTTACTCTTTTTTTTCGGACATGTCTACGTCCAACCGCTCCCATACATTCGTTCCACTGTGCGTCGCGGCAAGGGACTAATATGAATGATTATTATTTAGGGACAAATTGAAAGCTACAGGCTCAGCGGTGCGGGCTGGGTCGAGCAAGGGTCGGAGCGGTGCCGAAACATCTCCATGCTCTGTGACTGATGTAGTTCCACTAGCTTTTCTGGCCATTGGACGGCATTAGCAGTTGAACAAGTAATTACACATCTTATCACATTTCATACTGATTTCTTTATGCCACTTTCAGCCACCAAGTCAGATAAGTATGTGGTACTATTCTATTACTACTGGTAATTAAACCTTCGTAGATAAAGCCATATAATACACAACACAATAGACTGCTACAAAGATCTTTTGGCGTGTAGCCAAAATGGGAACTAACGCAGCCAATAGTGGCAAAAAAAAAGGCGTCCCGCCATATTTAATTTTTTATTTATTTCTAAACGTGCCTACGCCTGACCATAATCACGCCGGTTGAAAGCAATGGAAGAGGTCTTTGAAGGAACGAGCGTGCCCAGAAGATGCCTGACCGAAGGCAGTCGGGTTAAATGTGGAAGGTAAACTAGATTTTTTCAATACATTTGACAACATCATTAGAGTGTCAACTTCATTTGAGAGTCAAAATATCTTTGTAGCACATTTTTTTGTGCATGGGAAATGTCAATGTCATCTAATGACGTCTCCCGCTCTGGGCGGAGCGGGAGGGCGTGTCAGACTTTTACTGACTAAAACCCACCCGTGTTCCTTCAGTTGCTTTTATGCCAGGGCCACGGCAACTCTTTCGAAAAAAGCTCGCGACCCTGGAAGACATACCTTTTAGCACTAGATTGTGTATTATTATTATTATTAATCATTTATTTCAGAATATACATTCCATAAAATTGTTAGTAAAACATACTTAAAACTATGTTAGTTAGATTATACACAAAATTGGGCTACTTTGTATTATTCCTTAAAAATAAATTTACAAATAGGTAATCTTCATGCATAATACTTACAAAATAATAAATGATGGTGACATTACTCACCCCAGTATCAAGTAGGGTTTTCTTCCATGGACACACATTCACAAAACGTTCTGCCTCATGTTATAATCATGGTTTGGCAGATTATGACCCAGCCCTTACTTAAAATGGTTTAATTTTAGATGCACTTTCACGACAATTTTATATCGTAAACAAGCTTTTGCCAGCAGCTTCGCCCGCGTATATCCCTGCGTCCTCAGATATTTAACGCGGATAAAGTCGCGGGCAGAAGCGAGTATTACATATTTTGCTGGCCCAAAATTTTCGCCATTTCGGACGTCATCGTTGGCAGCGCAAAAAAATCTGTGAGAACTGAAAAAGTACTTTTTCGAATTACGTTTATTTGTGTTTTCGCGTTTGAGTACTCCATTAACTTACTATTCTGTGACAAAGCTTTGGGTAATATTTACCTATTTTTGTGTTTTAATATGACAAGTTTGTTTTATGATGTTTTAATATGACAAGTTTTTTTATTATTTAAGTAAAATTAAAACTAAATTGATGTAAAAAGAACTTACTATTTACAAGAGGTAGACACTCACGATAAAACCTTATCAAATATATATCTTATTTACGAATTACAAAGCGACAAAAACAAAGCATTTACGTTTACGTGTTTACGAGTCTTCGCCGGAAGACAAAGCAAGCAATAAAATTCCAATATAATCAGACTTCTTATTGCACGAAAAGCTTATGCAGTGCGGGCTCAACCTAAACTGGAAATGTTTAGCTCGATATGTAACCGTGTGTACAATACAACTGATGAATCGTGACCGGTCCGAACTTCCCGCAGAAGGCTGCGCAATAATATTTTGCGCACCAAATGGTGACACAAGACGATTCTGAGTGACAGAACATCCCCAAAAGTTCAGGGCGCCTATCTTCAGACCGGTCAGCATTTATCGGCCTTGACTGGAAAGGCTTAGTCGCAAAACGTCTCTTTCGCAAAATGTTTTTTTCTCAGAATGTCATTTTCGCAGAATTACTCTTTCGCAAAGGGACTCTTTCTCAAAAGGTCGCTTTCTCATTTATGCTTCTTTTGCAAAATTAATGAACTTAGAATAAAAATTAGCCAGGTTTAATAAAAGGTTGTTTTTCCAATTTCTTATTTTTTTTTTTGTTTTCAATTATGCCAAAGCGTTTTTATTTTGCGAGAGTAAATTCTGCGAAAGAGGCATTGTGAGAAAGCGACTTTTTGAGAAAGTAATTCTGCGAAGGCGACATTATGAGAATGAGACATTTTACAACCAGTAGACATTTTGACCTTGTGAAGGCCGCAGGAATCCGCTGGATGCGAGAAGCACAAAACCGGTCGAACTGGTGGAGCTTGGGGGAGGCCTATGTCCAGCAGTGGACGTCTTTCGGCTGAAATGATGATGATGATGAGACATTTTGCGAAAGAGACTTTTTGCTACTAAGCCACTGGAAATAAGCTTATCCTGACATGTAGTGGGCCATACATCGATGGTAGTACTTTGACCTTAAACTGGCCTTGCTTAGTAAGGAGTTTCAATACGATAATGGGCCACCTTATACATGTGCATGTAAACCGAGGGACCACACTGGGAATTTACAAAATAAAAATCTATGGTTTTAGTAGGTAGTAGACTTAAAACAATTTTACTGTGAATTATTTGTATATGTTACTAGCTTCTGCCCGCGACCTTGTTCGCGTCAAATTTTCGCTCCCCTTCCCGTCGCATTGACTTGCCTGCCAGTTTTCGTCCATTTTTCGTTTGCTGCTCCTCTCCCTTTGAAGCGTGATGTTATATAGCCTTCCTCAATAAATGGGCTATCCAACACAAAAAGATTTTTTCAATTCCGACCAGTAGTTCCTGAGATTAGCGCGTTCAAACAAACAAACTCTTCAGCTTTATAATATTAGTATAGATTTTGGCTAAGAGACATAATATAATATGCACGCAAAACCGTTGGTCACGGACGCCATTCCACCTGGATCTTAGACATTCGTTACGGGTCGTCAGAAGCCCGAAAATCTGACAACCAGTCTTACCAAGGGGTATCGTATTACCCAGTAACTGGGTTGTGGAGGTCAGATAGGCAGTCGCTTCATGTAAAATACTGGTACTCAGCTGCATCCGGTTAAACTGGAAACCGACTCCAACATAGTTGGGACAAGGGTAGGTAGACGATGTTTATAAATTTCCAGATTGGTTTTACACTTTTTTTAAGCCTACTAGTTAACGAATTCTCAGTGTGGTCCCAGTGCCCAGTTCACAAGAATATGTTTATACTGGCCTTGGCTGCTAATGTGCAATATACTTTACTATAGAGAAAAATAATAGTTTAAAAAACTCTTGGGGTGCTCTTCGAGGTATTTATTTTACTTGGTATAAAGCACCCTACGTTTCTTTTTTCCATTATTTTCTACTTTTTAGTTTGGTTTTCTATGGAAGTGTTTGTTAGTTTTATGAACTATTATTTATTTTCTATTTTTTTAATTCGACTGGCTTCAAATCTTTTTTACAAAAAAAAAAAACAACTAACTTCCTTAAAAAAAACACTACAAAGTAAAAAATAACTTTAATTTCGAAAGTCGGTGTCTTAGGATCTATATTTAAGGATTTTTTGCCACCGACTTACGTTATTTTTGACTTTGTAGTGTTTTTTTTTTAAGGAAGTCGGTTTTTATTTTTTTGTAAAAAGTTTTTACTTTTAACTTTTTAGTTATGGTAGATACCCCGCACTAATCTAATCGCGCTATTCGTTCATTTGTCGCGCATATATATTTAATGCAAAGGAGATGGCTAAATGAGTACCCTCAGAATGTATTGGAATCTCACATTAACTCGTAATATTTAAAAATTCATTACTGAATTATTTAGTGTTTATTAATTTCCAAGAACTTTCGTGAACTGTTTAGCATAAAAAAAGTATCTTAATTGCTTTTTAAGCTTTTTGATTGACATGTCAAGGGGAAATAATACAGTCCTGCAAGCTAGGGAGGGGTCATAGCGCTTATCAGAATGTCAAATGGAAACTGATTCGATTTTTGATAACTGCTATTAAAACGATTTACTGTCTGAAACTAAAGTTTTTGGCGGGAATCAACGGCGTTCAATTCGGTGTCCTGTTTAGTGATTTGTTATTATGTTTTCAGCAGTTTTTGATTCGGAAAATAGGGTAGTTTTTAAAAAGGCACATTCCAATTCAAGGCACATTCCATTGGGCACGCCACAATTGCGGCGGTAAGTCCCCTCTTTGAGGAGTGGATAGAGAGGAGTCACGGCGTCCTCACCTTCCGCCTGACGCAGGTTCTCACCGGGCATGGGTGCTTCGGTGGGTTCCTGTTCAGGATAAAGCGGGAGGATACGCCCGGGTGTTTTCATTGTGAGGATCGTCTAGAGGACACGGTGGAGCATACGGTGGAAGTTTGCCCTGCCTGGGCGGAGCACCGCCGTGTCCTCGTGGAAGCGATCGGCGGCGGCGACCTCTCGCGTCCGGGCCTGGTGCGAGCCATGGTACGGAGCGAGAGGGAATGGGAAGCCGTCACATCTTTCTGCGAAGCAGTAATGCTCGCGAAGGAGGAGGCGGGGCGCGTGAGGGAGAGGTAGTCTCTGCGCCCTCACGTCCCTAGCCGCCGCAGGAGGAGACGCCCCGGGCGTCGGCAGTCGATAGCGGACTCCCGGCCACCGTAGGCGCGAGCTTGCGGGCGGCGAGCAATGGGTAGCTCGCCACCCGGTAAGGACCAAGCTCGGGTCGACGGCGCGTAGTGTTCCACGCGCGCCTCAAAGAGATGTCAGCAGCAGTGTAGGGGTCTACTAGGACCGATGCCTGCCGGGGTCGCGTGATTGTTCGAAAGAGATACCGTGAGCCTGGCACATGGGCAACTGATGGAACACGGGTGGGTTTAGTCAGTAAAAGTCTGACACGCCCTCCCGCTCCGCCCAGAGCGGTAGAAGTCAATTGATGAATTCCCATCCAGAAAAAAAAAAAAACACATTCCATTTCCAATTTTTCATTCAAGGAATGTGCCTCGTCTTTTAATCTTACTATCTATATTGTTTCGAAAAATATTAAGTAATAATAGTAATAGTGGACGAAAAAACTGTTTATTTTCAACTCTTTCGATTCTTTTACACATGAAGTTCAATCACATCTCTATCATAAAAAGCAAACGTCAGATGTCAGACGTCGTTTGAACCAGGGATGTTATGGAGCTCCGTAACCGTAACCGAAACTATCGGATATCCGATATAAAAAATTATCCGTAACCGTAACCGAATCCGAAATAAAAGTTTCGGATAATATCGGATTTGTTATTACATTTTTATTTTAGGTAGATTAGATAACAATATATATTTATAATCATTTTTATTTTAAATAGCTGTAATAATTACTCACGGACTGATTTTAATTCCTACCAAATGGTGACATATAAATAAAACCATTTTATTTGCTATTTATATTAGGTCTTTACCTATGAAATTGCCGTTCTGCAGCACTAGCCATTTCAAATCAAAATAATTTTTGTTTGTCTAAGAATTCTAATTTCAAATTAATTTTATTTTAAAAACATGGAATTCTTTTTCCAAAAGTAGTCATTTGTTTATTGATTAGTGTTACATTTTCATCGCATATCAATCTTTTTCGTCATCATGGATACGTTAAAAATTCGAGTAATTATGGAATATGAGTACCGTCGTGCCAGCAACGCAGCACAAGCCGCACGCAACATCAACGACGTTTACGGAGCTAACACTACAAACCAACGCACCACCTGTTATTGGTTTGCTCGCTTCCGTTCTGGAAATTTCGACCTGAAAAATGAACGTCGCGGTCGTCCAAAGACTTTGGTCGACAATGACGAATTAAAGGCGATTGTGGAAGCCGATAATACACAATCTACGGCTGAATTAGCAGCAGATTAGTTTCGACGTTAGCGTCAAAACAATATTGGTCCATTTGCGTCAAATTGGCAAGGTAAAAAAGCTTGACAAATGGGTGCCCCACGAACTCAATGATCGCCAGCGCGAAGCACGCGTCGAGACGTGCCTTGCACTGCTCAACAGACACACAAATGAAGGAATTTTGAATCGCATTGTTACCTGCGATGAAAAATAGATTCTGTTTGATAACCGCAAGCGCTCAGCAAGTTGGTTGGATCCTGGTTCAGCACCTAAACAATGCCCTAAACGAAAACTTACCCCTAGAAAAGTGATGGTCACTGTTTGGTGGTCTAGCGCCGGTGTGATCCATCACAACTTCTTACAAAACGGGGTGAGCATTACTGCAGATGTGTACTGTGAAGAACTGAACTCAATGATGGAGAAGCTGGCACATCTCCAACCAGCATTGGTCAATCGCTCGTCTCCGCTGCTCCTGCACGACAACGCGCGACCTCATACTGCACAGCAGATGGTCTCCAAGTTGTAAGAACTGGGGTTGGAAGCTCTCCGTCATCCGCCCTACTCACCAGACCTTGCGCCTACAGACTACTACTTTTTCCAGAATTTGGATAACTTCTTGGCGGGAAAAAATTCAATACCCGAGAGGCAGTACAAAATGCGTTTGAAAAATTTGTTGCCTCCCGTCCAGCTGATTTTTTTAAGAGGGGCATTAATAAACTGCCACTGCGTTGGCAAAGATGCATTGATTGCATGGGTGATTATTTCGATTAATACAAATAAAAAATACATGAAAAAAATTCGTTTAATTTTTGTGAAAGGTAAAGACCTATTATTTTACTTTTGAAATTCCTTAAAAATTTAATATCTGTAACCGATATTATCCGAAACTAACGGATAATCCGAAATAATTTCATATCCGTATCCGTATCCATATCCGGTATAATAATCATTCCTACATCCGTATCCAATCCGTATCCGAAATGTCATATCCATAACATCCCTAGTTTGAACGCTTTCCCGTTTGCTTGTTCGTTGTGTTTTTTTATTTTGGATTTTCACTGATCCACGCCTACTTATTGTGTGTGCTCACCTACCTACTGACCTCTTGCTACCTACTCTATACGGGCTTGACTTTCAATAAATTCATCATGCGATACATAAAAGCTACGGGTGATGTTTGTTTATTTGGCCATACCATGGTGTGCATAAATTGTGGCCGCTCTGTGAGAAGTATACAACGCCATGCAGTGGAAAGAAACGATTCAGTGATACAGAATTTATCAACGTCACATCCAGTCACATCAAAATCGGGTAAATCTGCTTGGACCTGGATTTAAACCTGAACCAATACCTGAACCAGTACCTAGACCTGTATCAGAACAGAAATTAAACCTACCAAATTAAAATGGACTGCAAACACCTCTAGACACTGTGTGTTTGGGGCATTGAAGAAGATTCATAGATTAAAGAACAAATAAATAAATCATATTTTAGTTGTTTTATTTCAATATATTATATGTCCTTGGTTACTCACTGCGTTCGTTATCTAGTTTAGGCCGATTTTATTAATTACCACGCAGCAACGCGCGCAAGAAAAGCACTCAGGCGGAAGGATTTTCCTAAATTGATTTAAATCTGTTTGTTGATACATCAGTACAAATAGACTGACAAAAAACGCACCAGGGGGACTTAGATTAGTTAGATTTAAATAATGTGTAATACTTAGCAGAATTGTTTACCTACCTCAAATACAAAAATCATACACTTGTTTGGGTCAGTTAATATTAATCCTTATTTTCAAACGTGCTTATCATTTCAGCCACTTATTTATTTTTTCTGTGAAAACTGTCTTTGTTTCAACTTTTTACAAGGGTATAATATGTACTATACACGCGAGCGGGAGTGGTTTTCGCGCAGATTGTAGAAAACGTTTTGTGTTACGTTTTTGGTGCAAATTACCTCTTTGTTGATATTTACTCAAGTGCCACCGTGCGCAATGGGAATGGGGCGCTAGTCAAAAATACAATATAATCCAGATACAACAGATGCAGATACGCCTAGGTAAAAGTTCATAGCAATGTCATCTGTTTGCAGTTTCCATACCTATTGACGTAGGAGTTACACGATAGCGATTTTATTTTTAAGATTGTAAAGAAATGAAAAGTTCCTGAAACAGTGTTTATATGAAATATTAATATTCAACTATTCAGCTTTACATATTGCTAGGTACCATATTTATAACTTGCCAGGATTTCGCCTATACTTCAATTTAGCCATGTCCTTTAAGACTTATATGGTTTTCACATGGATCCCACTGTCCGAATGGAATCAAATTAAAATGGAACCATTCGGGAAGCACCAGCTTTCAAATAAAAAAAAAAACTTCAAAATCGGTTCACCCAGCCAAAACTTATGAGGTAACAAACATAAAAAAATATACAGTCGATTTGATAACCTCCTTTTTTTGAAGTCAGTTAAAAATACAGTCGAATTGATAACCTCCTCCTTTTTTGAAGTCGGTTAAAAAGAGTGGTTAACTGGTAACCCTAGCAAGGATAATGACACTTTATGAAATTATTGTATTGTCATCGCTCATCGATAAGTCTACAATGTTTTAATGAAACCTGACCGTTTGAAGTGGGTCAAAATCGAGTCCTAAGCAGTCGGTTACAAACATAGTTACATACAAACATACAGGTGAAGCTATTAAAAGCGTGTTAAAAAATATGCTTACATTTAGCGAAGTCCAAAAACACGTACGGGGTCGATGTTCCATTACCGGTGTTACAACTACAAGCGATGATATCATTCACAGGAATTGTATTAAATGCTGAGTTTTCTTTTCTGTTTCCAATTTATTTATTTTTTGCATTTATACCCGTTGATTTTTTCTGTGCAATAATTTCTTTAATGTTCTAAACGGCTGGTTGACACTTCCCGTGACCCAAGGGCTGGTTTTCACCTTGGTCAGCGGCTAAGCATTGCCATACAACGTGGTAATGCCGCCAGTCTCTTGTGTACATTACCAGTCGACAGCGATACGGATGAATTTTTCGACGAATATTTTAATTTGTAAATAGTTTTAGTTAAGTTAGGATATAATATTGTTATTTTTTTAATTTCATTTAAATTTTTCATATTATTATAATAAATTATCATTAGTAAGATAAAATGTAGACGTGTCAAATTCTCGTAAGTATTACTTTTTTATTCAATAAATGCAAATCTTAATACAATATTGTAAGCACTAAATTTCAACTTAAAACATAAAACAATAAAGTTTAGTTTTCAATGCTTGTTATTCTTAGTTTCTCTATCCCGTTCATCTGCACGTTTCTTATATTCTCCCCAAGATATGAAACCATCATCGTTTAGGTCAATGTCCTTCATTGTACTATCCGTCATGACTTCCAACTCATTATCTTTTATGCCAATCATATCTTTGTTTTCTTGGACTGAAATTGGGTAAAAGATTATGGTAGTAAAGATTCTATAAGGTGGAAATTCTAAATTCATATTTTGAATTTCACGGGCTGCTTAGCGCATCCTCTTTAGGGTTAAGCAGTTTAAAAAAAAGTTAAATTGACATACAAAACATTTAACATGTTAACTGGCATGTCGGACTATGTGCCCGACACGTTTTGTTCCATTCAGGCCTTGTCGGACTATATGACCGACAACACATAAAAAATTGAACATATCGTTGCTGCCTAGCGGCCATGTTTTTGGAATAAATAATGTATTTATGGCATAAATAATCTATTTAAAGTGAAATAACACTAAGTACATTTTTTGACTTTTTCTAATTTGAACGATGGCAGTTAACGTGTTAAGTACTTAGTATAAATAAATTATAATAAAGAAATGACCAGAAAATCTATTTTATTGGTAAAAGAGCGAAAGTTTATATTGTAATATTCGAGTAAATATATTTTGTACAGAAAAAATGCAATCTTTAAAATAGTGGATTGAAAAACAGTAAATTAAGGTACATACTTACTGTCTTTGTTAGTGTATCTAAATCTGTCTACATTAGTGAAAAGAAAAAACATTTAAATCAATACAAATTTTATTGATATTGACACCGTCTTACACTATTACTTACAGTTACACAACCAAAAAAGAAAACAATAAAAAAAACATAACGCTTTCTAGTCACATAAAGTCGGAAAACTAAAAGAACAGATCGAAAATAGGCCATTTTTCTAGAGTTTAATTTATACCCAGGATTTAATATAAAAAAGTTGATAGAAAAATAAATGATAATTTAATTTCATTATTTGGAAGACTATACATTTTTTACACATTTACAAAAGGTAGGAAAAAATCATAAGAAAACTAATCGGCTTGACAGGTGAACATATTATTTTTATTTTTGAGACTATTTGCCAGTCTTACCAAGAGGTATCGTGTTACCCAGTAACTGAGTTTTGGAGGTCAGATATGCAGTCACTCCATTAAAATGTATCCAGCTGCATCTGGTAAGACTGGAGACCAACCTCAACATAGTTGGGAAAAGGTAGGTAAGTGGTGACTCTCTTAAACACATTCTATGTGAAAAAGTCAGTTGAGACATTATAGTAAAAAAAAAAACGTAAAAATTAGGTATCTAAAAAGAAATTACTAGCATAGAGAAGAGAGAAGGTACGTATAAAAATAAAATTTTCGTTTGCTTATTTTTAGTAAAAATAAGAGAAATATTTAACAATCACAAGAGAAACAGATCTAATAATTCGATTTTTATAATTAAAAGAACTATGGATTTGAGAACAAAAAAAAATCTTTTACTGACCGAATATCAGTACAGTAAATTTAATCAGATTTATATTATTTCTGTCAAATTAGAACTCCATTTATTTACTACTCTATGGTTTTGACAGATCGTTTTACAAAATAGTTCCTAATGAACACTCTTAAAATCTCTGTATATGAAGATAATAAAGATAAGGTATATGGCCGAAATAACAATAAATACATTGGAAGATCATTTTTCATTTTTGAGCAGGGTGAAGATACAAAATATACAAACAATTTAGAAAACTTTTCTTTTGCTAAAAGGGTTGGTGCCAGTTTCAAAATGTATGTGTCATATTGCGAAAAGCGCGCGCAATTTGACACATACACTTTGTGATAATTTTCGTTTGATAATCTGACCGTATTTGTTTTGTTGGCACACGGCTGTCATGAATAATGTACGATTTAATTTAATTACTTAGAAATTACAAATGTGTATAATCAGACGTGGAAGTTAATTGTTTTATCGCATTAATCTGCAGTGAGAAAAGGACAGATATAATTATCTGTTGTCTTATCTGTCTGAGATTATTGACAGCTGTCAGCTAACTGTCAAAGTCAGTTTTAATTTGACATAGAATACACTACAGTCATTTCACAGTTATTTTTGTAACCTCTGCCAAGAACCTTATTTTGAACCTTATACCGACGAGAATAAAGATCAGTGTGTTTCAAAATCTATGATCAATTTAAAAATTAAATGTTGTTCGTTGGTAAGTGGATCACTTGAGAACAGTTAGACCGATTTGGCGTCAAATGCTAGATTATTAAAATTGTGTTTAAAGATATGTAGTTCGAATAAGGTTTTTCTGCAAAATAAAATTATAAAAGTATCACGGAAACTTTACAAAATTTAAGAAAAACGGAACGTCCTTTTTTGGTATGATATTGACAGGACTGTAGGTTCAACAAGTCAGAAGTAAAATAACTGTGAATGGTCTTGTGCCTCATACTATTAAAAATATTTCGAGTATCACTTAAATGCCAGAATAAAAAAATATAATTCACATGACAACAACAAAATTAAGTAGGGCACACAACATCGACAAAAACGTCGAAAGTGTGAATTGTGAATAAGTCTTATATCATGTCCTAATTCTTATATAGAAAATTCTTATTCATTTAAAAACTGCATCAAAATATGTAGTATTCAATACAAATCTCAAGCGTGTTCAGTACATTTTTTCTCCGGAATGTGGCTTGGTATAGTTGGGACTAGATAGCATTGTGACGACTAAATTAAATGAAAAACTAGTCCTTAGATAGCAACAAATATTTACTTTTTCTCAATAACGTATTTATGCAGATTTGAATGATATGGGCACTCAAAAGTCATAATATTGTATTAACACAAACCACTTTTTTCCGGATTTTATCAAGTAGTTACCTCAAAATGCGTGTAAAACAAAATTAAATCATCTCTACTCATAATCCTACCTAGTCCCAATATGCAAGATTTTTAAAACTTATTTCCCGCCCTCCTTTTGCTGACTTTTTTGCTGTGCTCTCACGAATTCTGGATAGTCTATGTATCCATCCCTGTTATGGTCGTCCATATTTAAAATAGGATCTATTAAATTAACTAATTCGTCATCCCCGAATATTTTTTCGCCTACGGGTGGCGTACCAGCCTGTGGAGCTTGTTTGTGGCCTTGCTCTGAGTTTTAAAAAGATTAAATGTCAAAGTGATAGGTCGAGGCGGGAATTTTGGCGTTTTTTTTTTCATGTCACATGTGACAGTGACAGTTTGTTGGTGGGAATTTTGTTTTTATGTTGTTGTTTTTTTGTGAGTAATGATTATTCGTTTTTATAGTTATTGCGATAGAGCACATTTTGGATACACAATTTGAGACATTACAATATTGTTGAAAATACATAAATGTGCATGGTTTTAGACCGAAATAATATAAGAATAAAGGTATAATTAAATAAAAATACCCAGATTGTTTACCGAAACGAAGATGGCGACCGAATGATGGTACGATCCCAAGCGGCAGCGACGGCACACATAGAAAAGGAGACAAACACACAATGAGTTTTTGTAATACTTAAATATATTTTTTTCATATATTCTTGCCATCTTTCACAGAAGGATAATTCAGAAGAAAGAGTTCTCATTAGAAAAAAAATAGTTTTCAAGAGTTAAAAAAATGGCAAAAATAATCACGATAAAAAAATATTTTCCTTATTTATTTTTTTAATAAAATACTCCCCGTATTTTTCCTTAAATTTAACCAGGTACCCACAAAACATAGATCTGTAACCATTTCTTTACCCAGTACAAATACCATAACCCACATTAATAACATAAAATGTATTATGTACATGAAATAAGTAACAAAAATGAAAAAAAAACCTAGTAATAGAAAGTTCTCCAATAATAAATCAGAACGAGTAAATAAATATAAGTAAAATAACGCCTAAAAATAAACATTAAACATGAAAAAAATATTAAATTAAACAAAAAGTAAGAAACAAATAACCAGTTTTGCTTTTTACGAAAAATATCTGACAGCAAACTTGTTGGAATTTCAATTTTATTTTCAACATAAGTAGATAATTATTTATTTTTGAAAATAAAATGAAAATTTCACCTAATCAGCTCAGTTCGTCTAAGTTTTCAAGATATGATATTTTTACAGAACAGACTCAAGGTGTGAACTGTTAGGCCGCCATGTCTGACATTTTTCGCAGATTTTTTCTTGATCGACACGACCTTGTATGACAATAAGAACAATTATTGATAATTCTCGTTATTTTAAGAACGTTCACAGTACACACTCAAATGTCAAAAACTTTTTGACATTTATTGTTTTCAACTCTTGTCTGTTTTTGACATTTGATTGTCGTTGAGATGAGACTGCGACTAGATTTTGAATGTTTTTAATTACGAGACTTGACATTCAGTTGAAGATCCCACCGCGATATTTCTACGACCGTAAGAAGGTGGAGAAATAAATAAATATAAAACTCACCGTGCCAATGTATAAGAGATTTGATGAGCTCGCAGCCATCTAACTTGTTGTTATTGTCCGCGTCGTGCATCTTAAAGTAATGGAACTGTAGTTCTTGCTCCGACATCTTGGACGTGTCTATGGGCACCTCCATGTGCTCCTGGATGTGGCTGGAAAGGGAATATTGTTTTATTAATATAATTTATCTTAGGACAACCTTATCTGATCCCAAACTAGGCAGAGCCTGTACTATATAGCAACCAGACAACTGATAAACATACTTAAATATTTCTAAATACAAACATATTATACACTAGTCACAAAAATTAAGGGATGGAAAAATATAATCCAAATTTTTTGGTGATTTTCAACAAGCTGTAACTCCGAGGAAAATTATCGTATAGCAAAAAATAAAAAAGCAAATCGAAAAATAGAAGAAAAATGTTTTTTTTTTTTCAAATTTCTTGAAAAATCAATCTCTTTGATTGAAAAAATAAAGATTTTTGAGGACAACATTTTTTGTTCATCGAAAAACGAATAAAGATCGTAAAATTGCTCATAATGTTGATTTTTGCAAAAACAAAGAATTTAAAGATTAGCGGCACTATGAAAAAAAAATTGCAGCGCTTTGAATTTTTCAGGGATTTTAGGGGACACTTTGAGGTTGAAAAATTACTGACGATATCCTTCGTTTATCCACTTTATCCAAAGTTATACCAGGTTATCGAAATATACTTACTTAATTATGCGAATTTTTGTCTCTTTTTCAGACAAAGCTTTTAAACCAACAAAAAAAAAATCTACATAACCTATTCATGGTATCTTAAAGAAAACATTATGTAGTTTCCAAAACCTTCCTTCGATTTCCTATACAATCATTATTTCCAGAGTTATTGATTGTCAAAGTTAAAAAGTACTTTTTTGCTTTGACTGACGATAACTCCGCGGCAAATCATCGTACAAGCATTCTGGATACGTTAAATTAAAGGGCATTCAATTTTCAAAAAGAACTTTTGAGTGAAACAATGGAAAAAAAAAATTTGAAGCCCATAGACGTTTTTTAAGGCGCAAAAAAAATTTGAAATTTTTTTTGGTAGTTTCCTATGGTTTTCTCCAGACTCAAACATGATAAAAACTAGACACATGGAGCTACAATTTGATTTTTTATTTTTTGCTATACGATAATTTTCCTCGGAGTTACAGCTTGTTGAAAATCACCAAAAAATTTGGATTATTTTTTTATATCCATAAATTTTTGTGACTAGTGTAGATAAATTACACCCAGACACAGAACAAATGATTGAGCTCATCACACAAAGATTTGTACTCGGTGGGAATCGAAACCACGACCTCAGCCTTAGCAGTCAGGGTCACTAACCACTAGACTAACAGGCCAGTCATTAATGATTTGATTAGATGCTACTGCTGACCATGAGGTCCTGGGTCCAACTTCCAGATTTGGCAGTGATATTGAGTCTGGATTTGTGCCTGGTTGATGGCAATAAGCTCGCCCCTTTTTTTTTGATCATGTGGAAACCCTCACGGATGGCCTTCACCCTGGGGTGGGTGGAAGGGTCTGTCAGGATGCTTACTAACTAAAACCAAATGATATTCTGCTGTTACTTACTTACTAAAAATGAATCTATACTAATATTATAAAGCTGAAGAGTTTGTTTGTTTGATTGAACGCGTTAATCTCAGGAACTACTGGTCCGAATTGAAAAATTCGTTTTGTGTTGGGTAGCCTATTTATCGAACAAGGCTATATACCATCACGCTACAACCAAGAGGAGCGGAGCAGTAATGAAAAATGTTGCAAAAACGGGGAAAATCGCACGGGTAGGCGATTCGAAGCGACGGGAAGGGTCGGGGGAACAAGAAATTTAACGCGGACGAAGTCGTGGGCAGAAGCTAGTGTTTTTATGGAAAGAAACCTCCCAGACTGAATTCTTTAAAATTAGTAAGAGCATATTAAAAGTACACTTTGTAAACAAGCATATATTATTACAAATTAGAGGATTACATCCAAGATAAGAATGCTTGGAAACATGCTGGTCTTGCTCCATAGGGCAGTCTTAGAGGTTATCAAACTGGTTGCTAACTTAATTGTATAGTTTAGTTCTTTTTAACCGACTTCAAAAAAAGGAGGAGGTTATCAATTCGACTGTATTTTTAACCGAATTCAAAAAAAGGAGGAGGTTATCAATTCGACTGTATTGTTTTTAGGGTTCCGTTGCCAAATGGCAAAAAACGGAACCCTTATAGATTCGTCATGTCTGTCTGTCTGTCTGTCTGTCTGTCTGTCTGTCCGTCCGTATGTCACAGCCACTTTTTCCCGAAACTATAAAAGCTATGCTGTTGAAACTTGGTAAGTAGATGTATTCTGTGAACCGCATTAAGATTTTCACACTAAAATAGAAAAAAAAACAATAATTTTTGGGGTTCCCCATACATAGAACTGAAACTCAAAAACTTTTTTTTCATCAAACCCATACGTGTGGGGTATCTATGAATAGGTCTTCAAAGATGGTAATGAGGTTTCTTATATCATTTTTTTCTAAACTGAATAGTTTGCGCGAGAGACACTTGCAAAGTGGTAAAATGTGTGTCCCCCCCCCCACCCCCGTAACTTCTAAAATAAGAGAATGATAAAACTAAAAAAAATATATGATGTACATTACCATGTAAACGACTACCGAAAATTGGGTTGAACGAAATCGAGTGAGTAGTTTTTTTTTAAAACGTCATAAATCGTAAACCCCAATTTACCTTACATTCAATCAACTGAAAAATTTAAAAAAAAACATTAATTTTCAGGGCTGGGCAATCGACTGAAACTGCGGTGCTGAGACTCAAGCATACTGTCCAGTACTACGTTACAAGGAAAACGCCCATATATGGTTGTTTCTTGGACCTGTCGAAAGCATTTGACCTGGTGTCTTATGACGTGTTGTGGGATAAGCTCCGAAGGGAAACAAGCACACCCAGTAGTATCACAAATATATTAAAATATTGGTACGGCAACCAAACGAATGCTGTAAAGTGGGCGGGCTCATGTTCGTCAGAGTATAGGTTGGAGTGTGGTGTGAGACAGAGGCCTGACCTCACCACGATTCTTCAACCTGTACGTGAATGGGCTGGTAGGTGAGCTCAGCGGGGCCGGTGTTGGCTGTTCAGTGGATGGCGTTTGTATGAACAACATTAGTTACGCTGATGACATGGTTCTGCTGAGCCCATCTGTCAGAGCCCTTAATATCCTAATAGGCATCTGCGAGAGGTACGCGGGGTCCCACGGCCTCAGGTACAACTGTAATAAGAGTGAACTACTTATTTTTAAGGCGGGTAGCAAGTGTCCGAAAACCGTTCCTCCGGTCAGACTTGAAGGAGTGCCTATAAGTAGGGTCACAAAATTCAAGTACCTGGGGCACTGGGTCACCGAGGATCTCTCGGATGACTTGAATATTGAGCGGGAACGTAGGGCGTTGTCAGTGAGATGCAATATGCTGGCGCGTAGGTTTGCACGGTGCTCACAAGAGGTCAAAATTGCTCTTTTTAAGGCATACTGTCAAACTTTTTATACCTGCAGCCTGTGGGTCCGGTATACGCGTGGATCTTTCAATGCCCTACGGGTCCTGTACAATAATGGTTTCAGGATGCTGCTGGGGTTGCCTCATTTTTGCAGTGCATCAGGTATGTTTGCTAAGGCCAACACGGATTGTTTTAGGGCGATAGTGCGCAAAAGAGTGGCCTCCCTGATGCGCCGCGTGCGAGGCAGCACCAACAGTCTACTGAATACCGTACTGGAAAGGGTGGATTGCCCAGTTGTGAGGCATTGGAATGCCGTTCACGGCTCCGGGGGTGCCCGGTATAATGATAAGTAGCCCAATTTTGTGTATAATCTAACTAACATAGTTTTAAGTATGTTTTACTAACAATTTTATGGAATGTATATTCTGAAATAAATGATTAATAATAAACCGAGAATACCTATAGTTTTGTACGGAACCCTCGGTGCGCGAGTCCGACTCGCAATTGGCCGGTTTTTTTTATGTTTGTTACCTCATAACTTTTGACTGGGTGAACCGATTTTGATGATTCTTTTTTTATTTGAAAGCTGGTGCTTCCCGAATGGTTACATTTTAATTTGGATACTCGGACAGTGGGGTCCATGTGAAAACCATATAGCTCTTAAATTTGCATTAAGTATTAGTGGCGACAAATGAACGAATAACGCGATTAGATTAGTGCGAGGTATCTACCATAACTAAAAAGATAAAAATAAAAACATATTACAAAAAAAAAAATTACAACCGTCTTCCTACAAAAACAATACAAAGTGAAAAATAACTTTAATTTCGGAAGTCGGTGGCAAAAAAACCTTCAATACAGATCCTAAGGCAGCGACTTTCGAAATTAAAGTTATTTTTCACTTTGTAGTGTTTTTTTAGGAAGTCGGTTGTTATTATTTTTGTAAAAAGTTTTTATTTTTATGACACTGATTTAAATTATGTGATTATTACTATTACTCACACTGACTTGTTTTTTTTTTAATGTTTGGGAATTCGTATACTTGCCTTTGCAATGTTTGTAAATACGTGAGCACCATGTATCTATCACATAAATAAATTAATTGCTTAATCTTCAATTTGTTTTAATTTTATTCTAGGTACATCGTCTTCACATATAATTATATAAATATTGGATATTGAAAGCATTTAAAAATAGTAACGGTGGAGTTACTTGGCCATTCTTCTCCATACGAATCTACCTTTTGGAAGGGGCGACTAGAATCAATTCTATTTTAATGTAACTGTTGACGTTTAAAAGTGCCTTTTATAGGCCTATTTGAAATAAATGCATTTAATATATAAATGTATTTTTAATTTGTTGGATTAAAACTTCGAGAAATACAGTATTTTAATTGTCGATCTCATCTATAAAATCACATAAATCAGCAAAATCTGAATAATTTCGTATACAGCCTCTTAAGATCATTTTTATTGTCTTTCTTATACTTAAACTAGCTTCTGCCCGCGACTTCGTCCGCGTTAAATTTCTTGTTCCCTCGACCCTTCCCGTCGCGTCGAATCGCCTCCCCGTGCGATTTTCCCCGTTTTTGCAACATTTTTCATTACGGCTCCGCTCCTCTTGGTTGTAGCGGGATGTTATATAGCCTATAGCCTTCCTCGATAAATAGGCTACCCAACACAAAAATATTTTTTCAATTCGGACCAGTAGTTCCTGAGATTAGCGCGTTCAATCAAACAAACAAACAAACTCTTCAGCTTTATAATATTAATAATATAGAACTTAACCTCTAAGTCCCTGAGATACCACATTTGGTACAGACACAATCGTTTTTAGGGTTCCGTTGCCAAATGGCAAAAACGGAACCCTTATAGATTCGTCATGTCTGTCTGTCTGTCTGTCTGTCCGTCCGTCCGTATGTCACAGCCACTTTTTTCCGAAACTATAAGAGCTATGCTGTTGAAACTTGGTAAGTAGATGTATTCTGTGAACCGCATTAACATTTTCATACTAAAATAGAAAAAAAACAATAATTTTTGGGGTTCCCCATACATAGAACTGAAACTCAAAAAAAATTTTTTCATCATATCCATACGTGTGGGGTATCTATGAATAGGTCTTCAAAAATGGTCTTGAGGTTTCTAATATCATTTTTTTCTAAACTGAATAGTTTACGCGAGAGACACTTCCAAAGTGGAAAAATGTGTGTGTGTGTGTCCCCCCGTAACTTCTAAAATAAGAGAATTATAAAACTAAAAAAAATATATGATGTACATTACAGTTGACTGGCCTGTTAGTCTAGTGGTTAGTGACCCTGACTCCTAAGACTGAGGTCGTGGGTTCGATTCCCACATTTGTCCTGCAAATCTTTGTGTGATGAGCACGATCATTTGTTCTGTGTCTGGGTGTTATTTATCTATAATATGTATGTATTTAGAAATATATAAGTATGTTTATCAGTCGTCTGGTTGCCATAGTACAGGCGCTGCCTAGTTTGGGATCAGATAACGTTGTGTTGGTTGTCCTAAGATATTTATTATAATTTATTATTACCATGTAAACTACCACCGAAAATTGGTTTGAACGAGATCGAGTAAGTAGTTTTTTTTTAAAACGTCATAAATCGTAAACCGCAATTTACCTTTCATTCAATCAACCAAAATATAAAAATTAAAAAAAAACATTTATTTTCATAAACATGAACCTTATGCATAAACCGATAATACCTACAGGTTTGTACGGAACCCTCGGTGCGCGAGTCCGACTCGCACTTGGCCGGTTTTTTTAATTGTGTCTGTAATTACGGTAATTGACTGGTTAAATAAACAATGATATAACTCACTCTCTTTCCTGATTGATGTTAGCGGGGTTCAACAGCTGGGGATCTGGAATGAAACAAAACAATAAATAAGTTTTATTTACATACATATAATCACACCTTTTTCCCAAGGCAATAACTTCAGAACGCCATCTGCTACGATCTCTACACACTCCTTCTGCCTCGTTTACGTTCATACATCTGTTCATACACACACGCCGGTTACCAGTACTACGCACCTGACCCTTCTAAAGAACATCACCAATAAGGTCACTATATGTTCTCCTAGAGCGTCCCAACAGTGTAGTTTAAAAGAAGATGTAGAGAGAGTATGTTTAGATGGTTTGGTCATGTTGTGAGGATAAATGAAGGCAGCTAACAAAAGGTATTACAAGGCAGATGTGACTGGACACCCCGGAAGGGGACGCCTTAAGAGAAAAAGTATTATTTATGTCTTTAAATAGCGTCCAAAACTAGAAAAAGAAATTGTACATCCATGACTAATTCTATGTCTATTCTACCAAGAATAGACGAAGTTCTTTCTATCCAACTTGACATCTTTTCTGCCCGAGCTCGAGGTAGCTTTGCAGACTCGAGTCCTCGAGTCGTAATTTTATGGACTCGACTCATGCAAGACTCAGTGTGCTCAAAAGGCTCGAAGTCTAGAGTCAAGTACTCGAGTCTTAAAAAGGACTCGAGTCTTAAAATGAACTCGAGTCTTAAAAGAACTCGAGTCTTCAAATGAACTCGAGTTTTAAAGAAAAACTCGGAACATGAAGATGAGACTTGTAGCTCATAATTCGAAAAGACTCGAATAGAAGGTGATAAGCAGATATACTTAAGTAAATCTGACGTTATTCGAATTTTAGCTACAAGTCTCATCTTCATGTTCCGAGTTTTTCTTTAAGACTCGAGATCATTTTAAGGGGATTACCTTGCTGAAATCCGAAAAATACCGTATGTTTAACGAATTTTGTTGACGAATCCTACCGTGCAGATTTCATATGAAAAATATATGTCATACTTAAGGACATGATAAGTACTTTGTATTGTTTCGAATTTTAATAAATTTTCCCAAATTTTAGAAAAATCTGGTAGTAAACAGGTCCTTCCTCAACTTACATTGAAAATTGACTATGTAACGGTTGAATCGTTTGACATGAATTTTATATCAAAATATGCGTACTAATTTATTTAATAATTTGTATTGTTTACTTTTTCTTATTTCTTTTTACATTTTTAAATAATAATTAAAAACTCGAAACTGTGCGAGAAACGCGTTGCTTTCTTGTGACACATACTCGGGACGCGAATGACGCGATAAATCAGTGCGTTGATGGCTGCCGTGAAGGGTGGACCAGGCGCGCGTTATTTTCACCAAATAAAATTAAAAAGTTCACGTTTTCAATGATTTCTGAATAAAATAATATTGTTAATATTACAAATATAAATATTACGTAAAAAAAAGAACAGAAATTAATTATGTATATAGAAATAAAGTAGTTTGTAATCTCGTGTTGTTTTTTTTTGAACCAATCATAGAGTAAGCTTTCAATATTTTTTTAGATATACCAGTCATAATCAGACGTCCAAGTTTATTACTCAGTGATGGGAAATACACAGTCAAACAAATTAACTGGCGAAATTCATCACGTAAGTATATGAAGTTTCCGCAGTAGATTTTTATTACATCTTATGTATAAGGTATAAACAAAATATCTGGGCAAACTGTTATAGAACATAGTTCAGTTAGCGTCAAATGCATAGTTAGTGACATTCAAGGTATTCAAATAAATAGACGCAACCAAAAAGCCAATAATATTGGTACAAACCAAATTTCCTTATTCTTGTAAACAATATAATCGCTCAAAAGGTCGAGATGTTTAAAATGTCATATACAAATAGACAAGTACAGTCAAATAGCCAGAAATATGCTTATAGTCATCCCGCCAATGGCATTCTAAGTACCTATTTTATTTCAAGAAATGAACGTGAACAAAGCTAAAGACTACCGAAAAGTAATCAGACCTCGATATTGCTTGAAAAAAAATAGGTGTCAAGTATCTGTGTTTGCCTGTAATTGGTTGTGCAGTTAGATTTAAGACACTATTACTTAAATGTTCCTACCTGTAACAAGTTTCGGTGAACCTTAATTAAATAATTTTTTGTAAGTAAAAGCTCAGTTACAGAATATAACAATATATTCTGTAACTGAAATGTTAAACGTTAGGTGATCCTCCTAACTAACTACGTTACTGCGAATCGATAAGCACTTACCTGGTCATCATCACACAAAATAATGATTGAAAGTTAGGTAAGCAGGCAAAGTCCATCATTTAATTCAAAATAAATATTAATTTTTAATCCTAGAGTATTACAATACAAGGTGCAGTTTTGGATCTGCAAAACATTTTAGGAGGTAATTATGTTAGTGATTCTCGACCCGAATCATCAATAAAATGGGCAGATATTTTTTTTTTTCATTTTATTCTTATTTACGGAAATCGGTAAGTGTGAACTCCCTTTTTTAAAACGCGGCCAGTCTGTACGTGTCCTTAAACTGCGCTTTCCCACACACAAACAAACGCAACTGACATTTCTTTCATAGATATTTTGAAGAGGGTTATTAAGAGAGTTATTCTGAAGAACAATAAAATTGAAAAATCTAAAATAAAAAGTATTATTGATTATTGACTTGGTATCGTATTGTAATATGATTATTTACGAGTCTCATAACAACCTCCTGAAATGTTTTGCAGTTCAAAACTGCATCTTGTATAAAAGAACTCTCAGAGAGCGATTAAAAATACGCAAAAACCTACACATCTGTGTTCTTGCTTAATCATCAGTACGTTTGTGTTTTGTTTTGGTAGATGGCGTCAAACGAAAAAATACTAGTACAGACAATGATATAATATACAAAAATATGTAGGATAGGGCATTAGCGTGCGAAAATTATTGCCGACAAATCACAACAATTGGTGTGATTTGGTTTAGTCGGCTAATAGCAGCGAGCGAAGCAAACCGTGTCTGTGGCGTAAAGTATTATATCGAAAATGCCAAGTTGTGTTGTAAGAAAGTGTAAAATTATGGTTCCAAAATAAGTAAGAGTGAAGGAATTTCATACAATAGGTAATGTAGTAAAATAGTGAATATTTGTATAAATATCACGATTATATTTGACATTTAGAAATAAATTTCGATTTATTAACATTGTGGTTCGAAAAGGATAGAAAATATGATGGCAACTGCAGCGCGACAAGGTCAAATAGCATGCGTCATAGATTACATTAACCAGAAGCGAAATCGTAGGCACAATTCATAGCATTCGTTAGCCACTTGAATACGCAACGTGAGTTTTGTTGTTATTTAGCGAGCGTCTTTCTAACAATAATATTATGTATGATGATCATAATAAGTTGTAGCTTTAAACGATTTATAAATGAGAATTTGATTAGTGATAGCGGGTTATTAGATGTTTTATTAGTAAAGTTAAAATGTATGTAATCAAATATTTATTTTCTGATTATCTTTTATTATTTGTCAGATTTCCGAGTGATGATTACACAAAAAGTAAATGGGTCAGCATAGTTCAAGGGGAAAGAAGTCAATATGACTGGATTCCTACAAAAAGAAGTACAATATCATATACTCACTGAGTAGGTACATACATTATCGAAAATCCAGTCTGCAGACCTCAAAATGTGAGTAAATAGATAACAATTGTGTTTTTTGTTTATTATCAGTGTAGTATTCCCAGTTATAATCAATGTCTCGTCTGTGGCAAATCCACATACTCTATGATTCACTAGTGTACTTCAAACGCAACACACTACAGCTAGCTATCTCTTTCTGTATTATACGTTCCGTATTATCCATCGCAGTCATTGTTGACAATTACTAAACATCTGTAGGTAAGTACATTTGTACTAACAACGGAACGATTTCTGATCGCCGATCAGTATGAACGTGGCGTATCTTTACTTAATATATCATTGAGTACAGAGGTCAAATCGTCAAAGTCATCGGGCAATGTGATAGCCTTAAGACTCGAGTTCATTTTAAGACTCGAGTTCATTTTAAGACTCGAGTTCATTTTAAGACTCGAGTTCATTTTAAGACTCGAGTTCATTTTAAGACTCGAGTCCTTTTTAAGAATGACTCGGGCTCGGCTTGGCTCTAGACTCCGAGCCTTTTGAGCTCACTGAGTCTTGCATAATTGAGTCGAGTCTCTAAAATTAAGACTTGAGTCCTTTGCAACACTAGCACGGGGTGACCCGTAGACTCGCGTTTCTAGTTATTCTTTCTTTAGCAACGGGGAGGTAGCTAGTGATAGAGTTAAGATGAATACGCTAAGGGCATGCGTAGAAAAATCAGTGTAAGGTTTTCAACTCTTTTTCTTTGTGGGTGGGATATAATTAAATGACGTCACCCGCTCTGGACAGAGCGGGAGGGCGTGTCAGACTATTACTGACTAAAACCCACCCGTGTTCCTTCAGTTGCCTGTGCCAGGGCCACGGTAATTCTTTAGAACAAATCTCGCGACCCTGGCAGGCATCAGTCTTTGGGGATCCCTTCAATACTGCTAACATCTCTTTGTGAGGCGCGCGTGAAATACAACGCGCCGTCGACCCAGGCCTGGTCATTACGCCCGCAATCTTGCGCCTACGGTGGCCGGGAGTCCGCAATCGAGTTTTTTTTTTTTTTCTCTGCGCTAAACCAATACACAGAAGGTCCAGTACGCGAAAAATATTGCCGTAATTTTATTAAATGTGTGGGAACGTGGGCTTGATCGGTCATCATTTCAGCCGAAAGACGTCCACAGCTGGACATAGGTCTCCACCAATTTGAGGGGCCATAATCGCCACGCTCGGCAGGCGGGTTGGCGATCGCAGTATGGTGGTTCCCAATAGTTTTTGCTGCGTACCACTTCAAAAAAGACCTCAAACCTGCGTACCCCGTATTGTAGCAATCACACTAATATTATAAATGCGAAAGTTTGTTAGTGTGTGTGTATGTTTGTTACTTCTTCACGCTCAAACGCCTTGACCAATTTTGATGAAATTTGGTATACAGGTAGTTGACACCCTGGATTAATAGATAAGCTACTTAAACGAGATGCGGGAGGCGCGGGAAAGAGCACGGTCGGTCATAGTGCTCGGTGCTCCGTGCTTTTACGATGATGATCGTTACGAGGGCGGCACTGAAAATTTCGGGAATCAAGGAAGTGCCACAACATTACTATTTATAAATGTATTCATTGCTTTTCGAAGTATTCTCCGCAAAATTTGACTCATTTTTCCATACGATGGAACCAATCATTGAAGCAACCATTCCATTCGGAAGTTGAGGTCTCCAAAATGGCCGTTTTGTAGGCGTCCACAGCTTCTTCAGGTGATGAAAATCTCTGACCACGCAATTTATTCTTTACTAGCTTCTGCCCGCGACTTCGTCCGCGTCAAATTTTTGCTCCCCTGACCCTTCCCGTCGCATCGATTTGCCTGCTAGTTTTCGTCCACTTTTCGTTGCTCGCTCCTTTTGAGTTATAGTGAGTCAACCTTAAAAGATAGACATATGCTCTCGCGGACTTTTTTTTAGAACTTTTTAAAAGGAACAATTCCGTCATACATAATTTTTGCGTTACTTTAACCGTTTACGCAGCGCACGCAACGGAAACTCTCAAAAGGAATAAATTTTCCCCGTTTTTGCAACATTTTTCATTACTGCTCCGCTCCTCTTAGTTGTAGCGTGATGTTATATAGCCTATAGCCTCCCTCGATAAATAGGCTACCCAACACAAAAAGAATTTATCAATTCGGACCAGTAGTTCCTGAGATTAGAGCGTTCAATCAAACAAACAAACAAACAAACTCTTCAGCTTTATAATATTATTAAGTATAGATTTTAGGGAAAGTATAGAAAACATTAGGGCTTAGGTCTGGACTGTACGGCGGATGGTCTAATAATTCTATGTTTTCTTGCTCTAAAAACTCTTGTTCTGTGCGCGGTGTGAGAACTCGCATTGTCGTGATGGAGGATGATGCGGCGGTTGCGGTTCTCTTTACGGAGTTCAGAAACGACCTGTGGCAAACAAATGCTAGCATACCATTCTGCATTAACCGTTCTTCGTCCCTCAAGAGGAATAGTCGCAACATGGCCGGTTTTGGAGACAAACGTGGCCACCATTTTTTTTTTGCAACACTCCGTGAACGAATAATATTTGTTGGCTTTAACTCATTTTCGAACACCCAAACTCGTGACTGGTTTTTTGTTTCGGGTTCGTACGCGTATATCCAGGATTCGTCACCTGATACGATGTTGTATACAGCATTTGAGGACCCTGTGTGGAATCTTTCGAGAGTTCTGACGCACCAAGTAACGCGAGCCGCTTTTTGCTTTTCACAGAGCGAATGCGGTATACATCGGGAAAACAACTTTTTTACACTTAATTGTTCATGCAAGATTATTTGTATTTGACTCATGCCAATGTCTAAAGTTGCCTGAATTTCGCGGTATGTCACATGTCGATCTTCCTCAATCAGCTTACACACAGCATCCACGTTTTCTTGGGTGACTGCAGTTTTTGGACGACCTTGACGGGGATCATCACTGGGCTTGACACGTCCACGTTGAAATTCAGCAAACCAGCGATAAATTGTGGTTTTGGATGGGGCTTCATCACCAAATGCAGAAATCATCCGGTCAACACACTGTTTTTGTGTTAAACCACTTCGAAACTCATAATAAATCATCGCTCTTGAATTTTCTCGAGTCAATTCCATTTTCTCAACGACTAAACAAGTTTGACAAAACCTTTTGACAAGACCGAGAATCTTTTTTTAAATAAATAAATGGTATTCGATTTTTAAAACCAAGGAGTTTTCAATTAAAAAGATTTTAATACGACAGGAACAGTGGAAATATTCCATTCCCGATACTTTTAGTGCAGCCTATGTATAAAATAATATTTTCGAAATTGTTCTTGTTTTTACTGATAGCCGCACGTACCCCTTGATGCAACTGCACGTACCCCTGGGGGTACGCGTACCACTAATTGGGAAACACTGCTCTAGTAAGTCCCTTAGTCGCCTCTTACGACACCCACGGGAAGAAATGCGATGATGCTGTTCTTTACGTCATCATCACACGGAAAAAGCTTAATAGGTATCCAATAAACAATAGAGTATTACCTCCGTGATGAGCGTGTCCATGTTGTTGTTGTTGCTGCTGTGGTTGTTGGAACTGTTGTTGGGGCGGCTGCTGCTGTTGTTGGAACTGCTGCTGCTGTTGCTGAGGGGGGGGCGCCTGGTACTGTTGCTGTGGAGGGGGAGGGGGCGGCTGCTGGTATTGCTGTTGCTGCGATTGTGGTTGCTGGTATTGTTGCTGGAAGAATTTTGGATGGTAATGGTAATTTTATTAATTAAAAAAAACAGACCTTTTATTGGCCTATTATGTCCCATTGCTGGGCAAGGCCTCCTGCAGGTCCTTCCAGGAACTCTTTTCCCGCATCACTAGTCAGTCCTACATCAAACCAGTCAGTGAAAAATAACTTTAATTTCGGAACTCTTTGTTTTTGTATTTTTTTTTTCATTTTTATCTTTCCATCTATCTAGTTGTTCCGGCTAATCGCCTAAACTCCTGGACCAATTGTGTTGAGATTGGTATGGTGAGCGGATACTTTGAATCCTGGATAAGGACATAGGCTCCGGGTGTTTCCATTGCGAGGATCGTCTGGAGGACACGGTGGAGCATACGGTGGAGGTGTGCCCTGCCTGGGCGGGGCACCGCCATGTCCTCGTGGAGGCGATCGGCGGCGGCGACCTCTCGCGTCCGGCCCTGGTGCGAGCCATGGTACGAAGCGAGAGGGAATGGGAAGCCGTCACCTCCTTCTGCGAAGCAGTAATGCTCGCGAAGGAGGAGGCGGGGCGCGTGAGGGAGTGGCAGTCTCTGCGCCCTCACGCCCCTAGCCGCCGCAGGAGGAGACGCCCCGGGCGTCGGGAGTCGATTGCGGGCTCCCGGCCACCGTAGGCGCGAGCTTGCGGGTGGCGAGCAATGGGTAGCTCGCCGCCCGGTAAGGACCAAGCTCGAGTCGACGGCGCGCAGTGTTCCACGCGCGCCTCAAAGAGATGTCAGCAGTAGTGTAGGGGTCTACTAGGACCGATGCCTGCCGGGGTCGCGTGATTGTTCGAAAGAGATACCGTGACCCTGGCACATGGGCAACTGATGGAACACGGGTGGGTTTTAGTCAGTAAAAGTCTGACACGCCCTCCCGCTCCGCCCAGAGCGGGAGAAGTCATTTGATGATTTACCATCCTGAAAAAAAAACAAAAAAAAAGGACATAGGCTACTATTTATCGATACACCACGCGGGCGACGCTACGGGCGCACAGTGGAACGAATGTATGGGAGCGGTTGGACGTAGACATGTCCGAAAAAAAAGAGTAAAATTATGCCAAACTAATGATGCCATCTTATTCGATTACTTAATGCCTTCATAACTTGTGGTGATGAATTTCTTCATAACTCCCATATTTCGGGAGTAATTTGAGAAAATGTGAAATTTTACTATGAAAATGAGTGTATCGAGCTCTCTCCCTCCTGATTCCGGGCTTGTTTCAAGTAGCGGTCTCTAATATCATAATGCTAATACTAAGAGCTATATTTAATACTAAGACACATAGTGCGCCAAATGTGCACTTTCTGGGATAAAGAGTGATGTTTATTTTATAACACAATTTTTTTATTTTTTGTTTATTTTGTTGATTAAAACCGTTTTTCTAAAGGTTTACCTTATTACAATAACATTTCTGAGCAGCCAATTAGAGAAGATATAAGCTAATTAGGATATATAATTAGGGACTTAAGGTTTACATATAAAACTGATGCACTAATGATTACTGATAAGAACATTGCTATTATTTAATTACTAAATGGCTCTTAATACACTAATTTAGCATGCATCATTTACTAATTATCACAATAACTAATTACCTTGCAATATTTAACAAAGGATACCTGGGATACCTGGATTTTATATAAATAGGTCACTATTAGTAACTTTAAAATCAGTGTTGATTTACACCTCGTTGTATCCAAGCTAATCTCGCAATGTATTTTCCAAATTTTAATACAAATCTTGATATTCACGTTGCTTTATGCGCACGCGCACATAAAGATTTACGCGACTTTAACTATTTGTTCAGTGTTTTAAAAGATAACAGTTGTGTTCAGTTATGTGAAAGTGCTGAAACAAGTTTAAAAGACTGGTGTCGTCGATTTTTCTACCGCATTTATGCAAAATGGACACAGTCTGGAAGAAGCACAGATAAGTTTCGGAAGAAACATGAGATTTGGCTACAGGCTGCAATTCAATGGCCGGAATTACAGAATGAAAATATGGAACCTTCTACAGAAAATATAAGTGACGTCATCGAGCCCATAATTTCTCCTGCTAAATCTGATGCTTCAACTTGTACACATCCTAGTCCTCGTAAATCTTTTGAGGACCTTAGTAACCGGCAAAAAAGAAGACGCACTGAAGATAGTCTTTCATGCAGCAGTAGCAGCGCTGAAATTATGTTTTCGGCCGAAAGGGCGCTTCAAAAGGCAGGACAAAGCGATACAGCTTATGTTATGAAATACTTGACGGAGAATCCAGAAGAGGCCTCAAAAATCAAAGCCTTCATTGAAGGTAAATCAATTCAGGTACGGGAAATATCCCCTTTGAAGGCATTGGCTCTTTATGTATCGATGAACTTATCGAAATGGCGCTATAACACTCTTCGGGATTTCAACACTCAAGAAGGAGCTCTTCAATACCCGAGTTACTACATGTTGGTTAAAGAAAAAATTAAGTGCTATCCGGCCAAAGAAGATCTCACAGTTACAGAGAGCTCTGCAAAAATCAAATTACAAGCCTTGATGGATTTAACCTCAAGAAGACTTATTAGGTCGTTAGAAACCCCTGTTGATCCCAATCAACAGCTCGTATTGACCAGCAAATGGGGTTTTGACGGATCATCTAGCCAAAGCATTTATCATCAAAGGACGAGTGAAGATGAGCAAATCGATCTTGCTAGTAATTTTATGATTAGTCTTGTACCACTGCGGCTCGTCTCAAAAGGTGTAACAATTTGGGAAAACGAGCGACCATCTTCCACTTCATTTTGCCGGCCAATATTGTTTAAGTTTATAAAGGAAACCAAAGAAAATGTGCAGAGAGAGATGGCTGAAATCGAAGCAGAGATTGAAGCCTTAACTCCATCCACCATCACTGATGGAATTAGTGTCAAACACCAACTGCTGTTGACAATGATTGATGGTAAAATTCATTCCATTATATCCAATACAGCAGCTTCAGTGTGTGACATATGCAAGGCTTGTCCTAAAGAAATGAATAATTTAGAGTTAATCAAAGATAAACACGCAAACGAGGACATGTATAAATATAGCTTAAGCACCCTTCACGCTTGGATTCGCTCAATGGAATGCTTATTACACATTTCCTACAAATTAGACATAAAATCATGGCAAGTAAGGGGTGATATAGCAAAAAGGCAAGTTGATGACAGGAAGAAAAGAGTTCAAGAGGCTGTAAGAAGAGAAACGGGCTTACTTCTCGATGTTGTGAAACAAGGCAGTGGATCCACCAACAATGGCAACTCGGCAAGGAGATTTTTTGAAAACTACACTAAATCTGCTGAACTGACCGGAATAGATGCTATGCTTTTAAGAAAAATCTGTGTGATCTTGCAGTGTATTTCATCAGGAGAGAAGATCAACGTAACTAAATTCCGAGAGTTCTGCTTTGATACTGCTAAGCTTTACGTGGAGTTATACCCATGGTATTATATGCCTTCTTCACTTCATAAAATTTTAATGCATGGGCCAGACATAGTTCAGAACATGTCAATTGTGCCCATTGGTTTTCTATCCGAAGAGGCATCTGAGGCTAGAAATAAAGATTTTAGAAAATATAGAGAGGGGCATTCTCGAAAGCATAGCAGTATCTCATGCAATGAAGATATTATGCACAATCTTTTACTGTCTTCTGATCCACTTGTTACAAGTATCCGTCCAAAAGGAAATAAGTTTGTAAAAAAATCTTCTTTTAAGGAATTTTATGAGCTTACGGATTCTGAGAAAAGTGATATCGAATTTGTTAACATAAATGATTTAGCGGACATCGATTCTGAATTTGAATTAATTGATGATGATGATGATGACGAAGATAATTAAATGATGTTATTGTTTTAAAATGTGTAACTTAGTAAATTAGAGCTTACATCTTAATTATTTATTGTACTTTTAATGAAACTAGGTAATTTATTATCAACTTACTTAAAAGTCATACTCTCATCAGTTCTTGTGAATATTTTTGTTAATATATATTTCTGTATATATATAATATATTTATAGACCTCTTAATAAGTCTGTCTGCGGTTTAAAGTAAATACAAATGGGGAAAAAACGTTTTTTTTTTAAATTTTCATTTCCTTTTATCCCAGAAAGTGCACATTTGGCGCACTATGTGTCTTAGTATTAAATATAGCTCTTAGTAATAGCATTACGATATTAGAGACCGCTACTTGAAACAAGCCCGGAATCAGGAGGGAGAGAGCTCGATACACTCATTTTCATAGTAAAATTTCACATTTTCTCAAATTACTCCCGAAATATGGGAGTTATGAAGAAATTCATCACCACAATTTATGAAGGCATTAAGTAATCGAATAAGATGGCATCATTAGTTTGTCATAATTTTACTCTTATTTTTCGGACATGTCTACGTCCAACCGCTCCCATACATTCGTTCCACTGTGGGGCGGAAGCTACATGATTATGTACAGTAGAATCCGGTTATAACGAAGGTGAAGGGACCGGTGATATTACGTCGTACTAACCGGAAGTCGTACTAAACGAAATGACAATTTTTGATTTTTATTTAAATCACATTCATATAAATACCTACATAATAACATATTTAATAATATTTACGTGACCAAGAGCAAAAAAACATTTGAATCAAAATATTTATTTATTTCAAATAATGTACATATAATGTATAATAATAATGACACTTTTTTCTTCAACAGAAAAACATTTTCATTTTGTAGAAGTCATTCTTTTACGCGAAATGGCGCATCACTCGCAACTTAACGCCGTAAACTAAACAGTCGCATTCGAATCAGCGACGTGCAGGCAAGGGGGAAGCGCGGCGCGGAGATAGTTTCTTACCTACGATTTATTTGTAAACACGTCAACGAACCGTCGTCGTTGTAACCGGACAACGACGACGAGTGTGTGACAATTTTGTGTGAAATTCTGTCGTTAAAAGCGGACGGTCGCTGTAAGCGGAGTCGTAATAAACGGATGTACCTTCATAGTGGCTCATATTAAAACCAAACACGCGCCTATACTTACGTCGCTAAAAACGGTTGGTCGTTACATGCGAAGTCGTACTAAACGGACTATACTGTAATAGCGTTTGCCAGTGGATCCGCCCGCTTGGTGGTAAAACTATCCCAAGGGAACATAATACCGGGATAAAAAGTATCCTTTGTGTAAATTCAGGTTATAAGCTATCTTTTTGCCAAATTTCATCCAAATCCCGACTTCGTCCGCGTGAATTTATAACTCATGTTTCTCCGGAATAATGGAGCTATAGTTTGGTTTAGTAGGTTTTTTTGGCATTACAAACAATTTTACAAACAATCAAATCATTCCTCTTTTTTCAATGTTAGTGTAGATGAAATTAAAAAAACTTACTTGTTGCGGGGGAGGTGGCGGGGGCTGCTGATAATTCTGTAAAAAACAAAATAATAACCATTTATATTTGGTTTAAAAGATGTGTGACAAAAATTGAAAACAGTATGCTTAGATGGTTTGATCATGTTGAGAGGATGAATGAAGGACGGCTCACAAAAGGTATAAGGCAGATGTGAGTTGAAACGCCGGGAGTGGACGCCCTAGTAGAACATGTATAGTGGTGGTGTAATTGGTGATGTTCTTCAGAAAGGTCAGGTGCGTAGTACTGGTAACCGGCGTGTGTGTATAACTAGATGTATGAACGTAAACGAGGTAAAAAAAAGTGTTTAAGGAACGTAGCAGGCGTTCTGTAGTTTCTGCCTACCCCCATGGGAAAAAGGCGTGAGTTTATGTATATATTTGGCAAATTGACATTAATGGCGACCAAACTGTTACTGAGATAACATTCCTCGTCTATACTTAATATAGCTTCTGCCCGCGACTTCGTCCGCGTTAAATTTCTTGTTTCCCCGACCCTTCCCGTCGCGTCGAATAGTCTACCCGTGCGATTTTCCCCGTTTTTGCAACATTTTTGATTACCGCTCCGCTCCGCTTAGTTGTAGCGTGATGTTATATAGCCTATAGCCTTCCACGATAAATAGGCTACCCAACAAAAAAAGAATTTTTTGAAAAAAAAGAGTGTGAGTTTTTTGAGTGTGTTTGTTTGGTGGAACGTGCTAATCTCGGGAACTACTGGTTCGAATTGAAAAATTCTTTTTGTTTTGGGTAGCCTATTTATTGGGGAAGGCTATAGGCTATATAACATCACGCTACAATCAAAAGGAGCAGAGCAGCATCGAAAAATGGACGAAAACTGGCAGGCAATTCGATGCGACGGGAAGGGTCGCGGGAGCAAAAATTTTACTCGGACGAAGTCGCGGGTAGAAGCTAGATAATTAATACAAGTTATTATTTTAAATTTGTTTTTAGTTTATTAAACTATACTATTAATGGACGCATTAAAATGAAATTAATAATAGCGTTCGTCACATTACGACCTATCTTTTTAAATTCTTGCTTTCTTTCTTTTCTCATTTCGTGTTACGCAGTTTGAGTCATTTATGCGGCCTAACCAAATGTCGTTTCTTTGGTATTGTTCGTCGAATCGTTGAGTTCATTAAGTACCGAGTTGAGCTGCATGATTACTGATAAATGCGTGCACTGATTGGACGGACCCACTCAATCTGTGTGGTTTTTTCCTCAAAAACCATTACAAACACCAATCCACATGATCTTCACGTGATGTAACCAAGATAATATCTGGATTTTAAAAGAAACTGTGACCTCTGAGTTTGTGTCGACCTTTCTTTCTAATTTATTTATTTTGGGATAACAAACAGCAGTGTAATAATAAGCAGATAAAAGAAAAGAAAGAAAGAATACCATTTATAGATATTCCTCTCAGAGTAGTTAGATAGGAATCGCCGACCTCATCTAGTTTTTAAAATATTATTGACGTGTAAAAGTGTTTGTACAGACGCCAACACATCAAGCTACTACAATCTGTCAGATTTCTTTGATAGATTTTCGACTTTATTACTAGAGCGTTAGGTTCAAGGTTCATTGGGAAAAATTGACAGTTTCGGGTAGCTTGACCTGGTGGCGTCTGTACATACCTATTTACAGAAATAAAATAATTAATCATTTAGTAACAAATAAAGATCAAATTCTCTGGGCTGATACTGAGAAATTCCAGATGGAAAAACCAAATAATACTTTATCAGACCTGGAAATTGAACCGGGGGCCGGGGGTTTTGACATAATCACCACGCTTAGCAGGCGCGTTGGCGATCGCAAGTATGGTGGTAAAATGCATAGAGAACGCTTCAGCCCATTCTCTAGTAAGTCCCTTAGTCGCCATCTACGACACCCACGGGGAGAAATGGAATGGCGCTATTCTTTCGCGGCAACACCCGGAACAGAAAATCTTTAACTGTGCCAAATTTCATACTCTTCCGTCCGCGTACTTTTCGTAAAAAAGGGGGAACAAAGTTTTTGCTCCAAATATTAATATTCTAATATCTGGATGGCCGAGCTTTGCTCGGTATTTTTTGGTAAATTGTGTTTAAAATAATAAGTTTATGTTCAAATTGATTATCGATAAAGTTGGTTATTGAAAACACGAATAAAATGACATTTTATAAAAATGAATCCTAGCTAGATCGATTTATCGCCCCCGAAACCCCCTGTATACTAAATTTCATGCAAATCGTTGGAGCCGTTTCCGAATTGCTCGTTTAAAGATATAAGATTAGTATTCTATAAGATGTAGTCTGAAAGTGGCACCGATAACTGAAAAGTTGTGTGGGAATCGGTTGTCATGGTATGGTCACGTGATACGGAGGAATGAGGAAAATGTCGTGAGGAAAGTATTGAGTATGAATGTCGATGGCTATAAGAGTAGAGGGAGATCAAAGAAACGATGGATGGACTGTGTGAATTATGATATGGATAGAAAGGGGGTGACTGCTGAGACAGCGAGTGATAGAGGTGTGGAAGAAAAATACATGTTGCGCCGACCACAAATAAATTGGAGTAATTGTAGGAGAATGATAATGGTGATGATGTATCTGTGTATTAATATTATAAAGGGGAATGTGTGTGTGTGTGTCTGTTTGTCCGTCTTGCAAAACGGAGCGACGAATTGACGTGATTTTTTAAGTGGTGATAGTTGAAGGGATGGATAGTGACATATGCTACTTTTTGTCTTTTTCTAATCTCCCACTTCCCTAAAATGGGGGGTGGAACGCGATAATCTCAGGAACTACTGGTTCGAATTGAAAAATTCTTTTTGAGTCGGGTAGCCGATTTATCGAGGAAGGCTATAGGCTATATAACATCACGCTACGATCAAAAGGAACGGAGCAGCAACAACAAAATGGACGAAAACTGACAGACTGCGATGCGACGGGAAGGGTCAGGGGAGTAAATATTTGACGCGGACGAAGCCGCGGGCAAAAGCTAGTAATTTATATTCCAATCAACATGATTGACTTACTTTACATCATATTTATGTAAACTTTATGCTAATGTCATCTTTTCTAAGAATGCGTGCCTCGGATACAATCTACAATCTACAGACAGCATTCTGTAGGACGTGTCTTTGTGATGATATTATATTTCGTGTTTTGTCACGTTTTATTTGAAGCCAATTTGCAAGCCGTAACAAATATGGGTTTAAGTCATCATCTCCCTGCCCTTTACTATGTTGGGGTCGGCTTACAGTCTAACCGGATGTATCTGTATTATACATGGATCGACTGCCTATCTAACCTCCACAACCCAATTAATGGGTAAGGGAACGTTCAAGTATTACGTAACGCAACTTGTAAAACGTTACGGTGCGTTACAGGAGCGGGACGGGGTATCGGAACAACGCGTTACGTAACTTTTTTTATTTTTGTAAAAGACTAGGAAATTAAAATGTCCTAAGTTGGCCCTTTTCGTTTATGTTTTATGGAGAATCCCTCGATTGTATTAAACGTGATTTTTATGTTGCTTTTTTTGTTGTCAGTATTCCTTAGTGTTTACATGGAAGTACATTGTTGTTGTTAGTGCTGTTAAAGTGAGTTCATATGGTAATGTCCTCAAATGAGAGAGATTAATTGCATCATGACCTGTTCTTGGCCTATAAAAGCTCTCATGCTAAATTGTCAGCACAACAGTGCCAAAAAAATGCCTACGAAATTTGGAAAACTGCGAAAGAAAAACTAAAAAATAAAGAAAAGTTTGTAGAACATTTAAGTGATGTTATACAAGAGTTTAAAGTGAAGGCCACGAAGAAGAAAGCAACAATATCTATACTAATATTATAAAGCTGAAGAGTTTGTTTGTTTGTTTGTTTGATTGAACGCGCTAATCTCAGGAACTACTGGTCCGAATTGAAAAATTCTTTTTGTCTTGAGTAGCCTATTTATCGAGGGAGGCTATAGGCTATATAACATCACGCTACAACTACAAGGAGCGGAGCAGTAATGAAAAATGTTGCAAAAACGGGGAAAATTTATTCCTTTTGAGAGTTTCCGTTGCGTGCGCTGCGTAAACGGTTAAAGTAACGCAAAAATCATGTATGACGGAATTATTCCTTTTAAAAAGTTCTAAAAAAAAGTCCGCGAGAGCATATGTCTATCTTTTAAGGTTGACTCACTATAACTCAAAAGGAGCGAGCAGCAACGAAAAGTGGACGAAAACTAGCAGGCAAATCGATGCGACGGGAAGGGTCAGGGAGCACAAATTTGACGCGGACGAAGTCGCGTGCAGAAGCTAGTTTGTTATACGACTTTTGTCTAAACTGGATATTTATCGTAATATCAAATTTTCATTACTTTCTTCTTACTTCAGTTTGCCAAAGCATCATGTGAGGACACTATTGATATTTTTTTTTTTTAAGTTTTGTATTAAAAACATAATAAATTTTGAAATGCTGTTAAATAAAAGATGTTACTTGAAAGATGAGCGATACCAGGATGAACGAAGTGACACTACTGATAAGAAAGTTGTGGACAACTTGGACATACCGTCTACGGAACCACACACGACTACGATTGTTTCGGACATCACTAAAAATGTTCCGAACAAACCGGCTCAAGAAACTCTTATGAAGCAAAATTGGCCTATTTCAACAGAGATTTAATGTTCTTACTGAAGCAAGGGACACTGGTATAGCCAAAGATGTTGTACACGAAGAAATAAAAAACTACGGAAAGAATTAAAAGAAGATGAAAAATGTTTAAAGAAAAAAAGAGACTGCCAAAAAAAACTCGCGCCTATGAAAAACTTGAGAAAGCTGAACGTCGGAAAAACAATCCTGCTGCAATAAAACCTCGATCTGACCCTGGCCAGCCCCCTTTGGTTGACTCGCAACGTTCTCGTGGAGGCCATTATTTAACATTGCCATTTATGGCAGTGCTGCTGATGAACGCCGATGATTAGGAGTTGTCTCAATCTTACCTACATGAGAGGCTGTTGTTGATGGGATTCCAAATTTCTCGAAGCGGCACATATCTTCATTTACCTACTCCCACGCACTTCTAACAATCAAGAGGGAAGAAGGCATGTACGCACCGTACCCGTAAAGTTAGCAAGACCACAAACCGAGATGCACAAAAAGCACGAGGACGGGGAATTCTGCACTGCTACAATCAGGTCCATGGAATCTCTCGCGTCGCTTATGGGACCGCAGCAAGTATTTGTTCTATGTCTCGACGCTAGTGAAAAGTCAGAGCCCTCTGTTAATGCATATGGAATACAGAGTACTTTTACCTGACCATGACTGGGTCGTGGCAGAGCGGCACAAACTTATTCCTTCTGTATACGCCGGCGTCAACATAGATCCTGACGGTTTGGGTAACATCCTCCACAGCGAACACCCATGCTTATGATTTCGAACCACTTTTATCAGTGTCTGCATTCAGACCCTTAATTATGACAGAATCGAACATCGTAAAGCCAGTGATCATCATCTTTGTAGATGGTGGGCCGGACGAAAATCCGCGATATCGGAAAGTCAAGAACTTTCACATTCAACACTTCAAAAAAATTCAACCTGGACTCCCTGTTCATAACGACTAATGCTCCTGGGCGGAGCGCATACATCCGAGTTGAGGGACGCATGGCCCTCCTCAGCAAACGACTGTCAGGAGTCATCCTGGTGAATGAACATTTTGGTTCTCATCTCGACGACAAAGGAATGACTGTTGATGATGATTTGGAAAAACGCAATTTTCAACACGCCGCCGCCGGGGAAAAACTTGCTAATCTCTGGAGTGAAAAATTGACGACTACGATGTTTCGACGGAATATAGGAAGCCTGAATATAGCTTACAGGATCCAGCAGAACCTAATCTGGCGTGGTATAGTGCTCACGTCCGTGAATCGAATATTTGTTTCAAGTAATTAAATGTGCCGACGAATCCTGCTGTTCCCGTTCGACAAGTGCATTGAAATCTGTCTTTCCGGATACTTTCTTGCCGTCACCCTGCCCAATCCTTCAAACCCCACGCCAGCTCATGGTACCTTTCCGTTGATTGCCCGTTGATCTGTCGCCTCCTCTAGATCTTAAGCAAATGCCTTACGTTTTCTTTTGCCCATCGGTACAATCCGATCTCAAAAACAGAACATGTGCAACCTGTGGGATCTATTTCACATCCCCCAAGAGTGTGCAAACGCACAGTCGTTACGTGCATGGTAAGACTGCTCATGACCATCGTGAAAATAGAGTACGGCCACAGCGACTTGCTGCCAGAAGGGCAAATGAGCTTCTCTGCATTGTGTGCCACAGTGAAGCCTTGTCTGAGGATGTTGATTGGCTCGATAAAGACGAAGTTGATGCTAGTTATTTAACAATTCCGGAACCCTCTTCATCTGCTCTCCAGTTGCCAGTTATGAAAGAGTCTTGAGTGGCTGGCAAACCCATGGACAGAGGAGCAGTAATCGCAATTAAATTGTTTTTTTTTTTAAATACCAAGCCTTATTATTTCATTTATATGGCTAAATAAATAACATGTAACTTTAAAATCTCTTTTTTTATTTATTATTATTGTTTTGATAACAATAAAAAATGGGTAAAAAGAAAAGAAAGGTATTTTGGCGCCTTTCCGGTACTTTGCGCAACATAAATTGTGAATTTTAGGTAAAAATGGTCACTTAGATGTTACGTAACATTTAGGGAGGGGGAGGGGGTACAGAAAAACGTTACGATGCGTTACATGGGGGGGAGGGTCTAAAATCTACAAAAAATGCGTTACATAATACTTGAACGCTCCCTAATACGATATCCCTTGGTAAGACTGGTTGTCAGACTTTCGGGCTTCTGATGATCCATAACGACCACGGATAACGACTGTCTAAGATCTACGAAAGACAGCCGGGACCAGCGGCTTAACGTGCTTTCCGAGGCACGGAAGGGTCTTGGTATGTATAGATCGTCACCCATCCACGGACCAACCGCGGCAAGTGTAGCTTAACCTGAACGATCAACCCGTGCGGCTGTTATTACTTAGCTACAGATATCTACTACAATTTAATTTAAAAGAAAAACATAAATGACTTGCATTTCGCTCTCAAAACGGTAAAGGAAAACATCGTGAGGAAACCGGCATGTCTTAGAACCAAAAATTGGAAGACGTGTGACATCTACCAACCCGCACTGGGCCCGCGTGGTGGATTATGGCCCACTCCCTCTCACCGAGAGGAGGCCTGTGTCCCAGCAGTATATAGGCTGCTCATGATGATGATGACCCCGCATATTTTGGCTTAGAGTAGTAATAAAAAATCAATTCGTAATTTTAACACCTTTAGCTTATGTTACAATTAGTTCCAATTGATAAAACAATGTGAAAGCATAGGTACCCTATTGATTTCATACATATGACTTTTTATACAACGTGTTCATATTGATACCGTTCGACGTCACATGTCAGCGCCGGCTATCGCTGAAAACCAGCGCTGGGGCTCTGTCTCCCATAGAGTCGCAGTATTATGCTGAGCGATGGCTGTTTTTCGTAAATTTGACGCATATTTTCTCCAGTTTTTTTTTTATATTTATGTTGTGTTCAGTTTTTCTTTGCGTCATATTTACCGCAAATAAACGTATTTTCTTTCTTTCTTTTCTTTATATCCCATAACTCCAAGGTATTATTTATTTATTAAAACTTTATGAACAAGTAAAAATACTGTACAAAGGCGGACTTAATGCCTGAGGCATATTTTGCCAGTCAACCTTATGGTGATGCAGAGACAAAACATAGGGATAGATAATTTGGAAAATAATCCATATTAAGGGCGAAAAAAACTAAGAGGTCAGTCTCTTTCAAAGTCCAGATTCAAAGACCAAGATTAGTCACATGATGTGAAGACCATGTAGATAATTGTCAGAAATGGTCTTGTGAGGAAAGAACCACACAGATTGAGTGGACCTGTCCTGTCAGTGCACGCATTTGTTTTCGTTTGTGATTGCAAGTCGTACTGGGTTTGCATCTTGAATTCAGTCATCATTAGACTACATACATACATACATAAACTCACGCGTTTTTCCCATGAGGGTAAACAGAAACTACAGAATGCCACCTGCTACGATCCATACATACTACTTTTTGGCTCTGTGGCATTGACGTAGTTGACTTACAAGCACTTATCTCTGAGACAATCAAAGGATAATTGGACGTAGTTATGCAAAAAGGATCCAATCCACATTCAGTTGATTTTGAATTATTGACGTTTTAAGTTCAAGAGGTATTTTTTTCATTACTTGAAAAAAAATTGTCTGTGGAATATTGACACGTTTTTTATTTGTAATGGTATATTAACATATTCTGGAACAAATACTAGTTAAGAACCAGAAAGTTTAAATAGTTTATACTGAAAAAAAAAATAAGAAGCGCCATACCATAGGTTTTAAAAATTAAAGTACACGAAAAATAAAGCTATTTTTAACTAGGTCGTTTTTACTGACTCGTAGTATATATCATTTGGATCAGTTTGGTGCACTTAACTCATTTTTGACCAAGTTGTGGATTGGATCCTTTTTGCATAACTACGTCCAATTATGCCTCAGCAAATTTGATTGAAACTAATTTTCTATTCATTTAATTATAACTGGATTATACTAAAATCTGGTTTAACAAGTACTGCAGAAGCTATAATAATAATAAACATTTATTTTGAAACAAGTTAGAGGATACCAAAATTACAAAAAAAAGACAAAGATAGCTACAAAAGTTAAAACTGTGGCACAGCTATCAACGCTCAGGTCAAAAACATGGTGCAGACATTTGCTCCAGAGTAATAATTAAAAAGAAAGAAATAATTAAAACAAATACTTAAACAAATAATAAATATTAACTTGTTGTAACAAGAATTTATGTGTTATGTTACCACTGTAACTTCGGAAGACAAAGATTTTAGCATTTCTGACAGTTTTTTTTTTTTTTAACTAAAGTTCGTGTTGGATGTTTTATTTCTATATTTCTATTTATAGTACTGTAAAGTTTAGGGCTAGTGTAGTTGAAGCGGAGTTTTATTAATGAAAAACTGGAGAATTGTGTCTTAGCTTTCAAGTAAAGCTGAATATATTTTAATAAAATCCCTGAGCACTGGGACCCCTAAGATGATACTGGGCCAAATTTTTAAACATGGAATTATAACTGGTCGTAAGCTATTATCATAATGAGTCAAGACTACAATAATAAGGAAATTAATATAAGAAATCTCAGCAAATTATTGGGTTTTACCACTTTTTATATCAGTTTAAAAACTAAACAAGACTGTGGTACAAGTATGTATTTATTTCATTCATAGGTTATAGATCTTCATACATTTTTACTTAACTGACCATCATGCCCACTTTCACTTTTTTCTCTATATGAAGCATAACACTTATGAACATTCTGCCTATACAATGGTAATTTTGATATGTAAACTTTTTTTTGACTCACCTGATAGTTCTGTGGAGGTACTCCTGGGGCTACTTTCTGCTGATATTGCTGAGATATGGTGCACTGCAGCAGTGCAGCCAAGAATAAAACTCTCAACATTTTACTATCTGAAAATCAAATACCACATGAGCTCACAGTAAAAAAAAACCTATCAAACTACTTTTTTGAATATACATTTATCGCGGTAGGCAAAGGCAAGTTTTTAGTGATAAAATTAGTTATTCTTTTTTTAACTTTTAATTCGGTGTGAAAGAAATGTGTGTAAAAATAATTTTACCTGTGTATATAAACTTCTGACGTGGAATATGGTAGATAATATCCTTATCGAATCGATGTATTGATAATATATTACTCTATTTTCACCGTATGTCGATGTGATTCGCAAACGTTTTCAAAAGATACCTGGCTGGGATTCCTACACGTCACGTCATTTGCTTTTTGACGTTGACGTTTGCGTTTCTTTTCAAGTAATGCTGTTTTCACAATATAAAACTATCACAATCTCATCACAATACGTTAGTTTGTGTAATATTGAAATATCTGGATGACCGAGCTTTGCTCGGTATTTTTTGGTCAATTGTGTTTAAAATAATAAGTTTATGTTCAAGTTGATTATCGATAAAGTTGGTCATTGAAAACACAAATAAAATGACATTTTATAAAAATGAATCCTAGCTAGATCGATTTATCGCCCCCAAAACCCCCTGTATACTAAATTTCATTAAAATCGTTGGAGCCGTTTCCGAGATTCAGAATATATATATATATATATATATATATATACAAGAATTGCTCATTTAAAGGTATAAGATAATGTATAAAAAATAAGTTTAAAAAACTGTAACCCGATAACAGAAAAAAAAGTGATCCAAAAAACAAGAACGTTTTACAGGCAAAAATCAAGACATATAGCCTGTGCAAAAATTGTCATGGTAAGGCCGTGATCGCAAGCCTGTATACCATGCGGGTGCCTGAAACATCCACAAAATTATCCCGTCCTTTTCGTTAGGTAGGTATAGCTTGGCAAAAAAGAGTCTGTCGTGGTAACTATTGGAACTAAAATATATTTTTGGTGGCAACACTGTTTTGTTTATCATCAACAAGCAGCTAATCTGTCATTGTGTTATGTTCCCAGTTGTATTTTACTTATTTATAATTCATCATCGTCATCAGCCTATAGCAGTCCACTGCTGGACATAGGCCTCCCTAATTGCGCGCCATTCAGCTCGATTTTCGGCAACTCTCATCCAGTTGCTGCCAGCCACCCTGCGAAGATCGTCGCTCCACCTAGCCTGAGGGCGTCCTACCTTACGTTTGCCGATTCGCGGTCTCCACTCAAGAACACGTCTACCCCAACGGTCATCGGTTCGACGGCGAATATGGCCGGCCCACTGCCACTTCAGCTTGCTAATCCTATGAGCTATGTCGACAACTTTGGTTCTCTGCCGGATCACCTCATTTCGGATTCTGTCCCTCAGAGATACTCCAAGCATAGCTCGTTCCATAGCTCGCTGAGCGACTTTAAATTTGTGGACCAGCCGTACCGTGAGTGTCCACGTTTCGGCTCCGTAGGTCATAACAGGTAGGACGCACTGGTTGAAGACTTTCGTCTTTAAGCTCTGTGGAATACGCGACGAGAAGACTCGACGAAGCTTCCCAAACGCTGCCCAGCCCAGCTGAATTCTCCTGTTAGCCTCCTTCTCAAGGTTGTTCTTACCAAACTACAGAGTTTGCCCGAGGTAAACGTATTCTCGAACAACCTTGAGGGCACCGCCATTGACCGCAATCGGTCCCGGAGTCGCGTGATCGTTGAACATAACCTGTGTTTTCTCCAAGTTCATCCGGAGACCAATGCGTACAGAAGAATCAACTAGGCCATCCAGCATCTGCTGCAAGTCCTGTAGCGATTCCGCCAATATGACGATGTCGTCTGCAAATCTCAAGTGTGAGATGTATTCGCCGTTGATGTTTATTCCGCGTCCACTCCAGTTTAGCGTCTTGAACACATCCTCCAGTGCGTTAGCGAACAATTTTGGGGAGATTACGTCCCCTTGTCTCACTCCTCGACGCAGGGCAATGTGTTCAGTTTGCCGGTCCTGAGTTTGGACGGTCATTGAGGCGTTTTCATAAAGACATCTCAGCACTTGGATGTATCGCCAGTCGACTTGGCATCGCTGCAAAGACTCCAAAACAGACCAGGTCTCAATAGAATCAAAAGCCTTCTCATAGTCCACAAACGCAAGACACAGCGGCCGATTATACTCCTCGGACTTCTGTATAATCTGCCGCACTGTGTGGATGTGGTCTATGGTGCTGTATCCTCCTCGAAACCCGGCCTGCTCCGGCGGCTGAAACTCGTCGAGTCTCCGCGCTAGACGATTCGAGACGACTCTTGAAAACAGCTTATGTACGTGGCTTAGGAGCGAAATGGGTCTGTAGTTCTTTAAAAGGGTTTTATCCCCCTTTTTAAAGAACAGTACGACCACACTCCTTCGCCACGCTTCTGGAGTTCTCCCAGAGAACAGGACAGAGTTGAAGAGCTCCCGAAGCTCTTTCAGTACAGGACTTCCTCCTGCTTTCAGGAGCTCGGTCGTAATCCCATCCTCACCAGGGGCTTTTCCATTTTTAAGCTGTTTGAGAGCCGCCTCGATTTCATCTTGGCTGACTTCTGGCAGGTCTTCTGTGAAGTGGCGGGTTAAAGTGGCTCTAGAATCCTCATTTTCGGGATCAGGTCGAGATGCATGCGATGCGTACAAATGGCCGTAGAAGTTTTCGACTTCCGAAAGGATCTCCGGCTTTGAAACGACGATATCCCCACTAGATGTAGTCAACTTCGTCAGGTGGCTCCTCCCAAGTGGTTGGACAAACACTTTCGACCCCCGATTTTGCTCAATCGCTTTCTCTATGAAGTGTGTATTAGAGCGTCGGAGGTCGCGTCGTACCAAAGATCTTATCTTATTGTTGAGTGCCCGATGTTCTGACGAAGTGACAGGTGGGTTTTCACGTCGTTCCGTCATAAGCTCCAGAGTCTCTTCCGAAAGTTTGGACTTCCTGCCCGTACGCCGCATTTTGCAAAACCTCGCACCTTCTTCCCTGAGGATTCCCACCATGTGGTCGAGCGCCTGGTCGACGTCATTTGTGGTTTCCACGGCAGCAAATCGGTTTTCCAGTATTTATAATTAACTCTCAATTATTAATGCTTTTGTACATATAAAAAATGAATAAAACAATAAGGAGTAGTGGTGTGAGCTGTGATATACCAAGTTTTCGTAAGAAATTTGGCGGAATCTGAAGCGGAACAAATTTTTTCCCCGATTGACAATGTTTTCGACAGAACTGCCGACACGACAGGTATATATTTGACGGCGCAATATAGACTGACTCCTGACATTCGCTGTCGTTGATGTCGGATTAGAGTGACAGCTGACAGGCTGTCACTCTGACGGAGCGTCTTGTCTGTGGTAGCGAGGCGGGACATTCACTTCTCACTGAAGGGCCGCCGGCGCACCACGTTCACGACGAATCGTTTAAATCCGGCACAATCTTCAACGTATTTTGATTTATAATAAGTGTTATCGATTATTAGATTGTAATTGCAGTGGAATATATCGTTATTTCGTTAATTGAGTGTAATTTTATTTAAATTAGCCAGTTTAACCCACGTGGATGATGGATCCTACCGACGTAGGCTTTGATTGTAATGATAGAGGCCATCCTGAGCCTATATCAGAAGTGGGATCGAATGAACGCCATACGGAGGAGAGGCAACCTTCAAATAACGACCCTACAACAAAATTATTCTCGAACATGGAGGTGCTGTTATCTCGGCTGGTTGCGATGTCACAACCCACATCTACCGTGAGTACCAATGCCCCTGAACTCATAAAATTCGATCCTGACGACACAGAAGCTGATATTGAGGGTTGGTGTGACGTCACAGAGATCATAGTGCAGAACAAATGTCTTGAAGGTGTCGATTTGTTAATGGCACTCACTAGAGCTCTGAAGGGTCGTGCTGCTGCTTGCCTAACTAAATTAAACCTCAAAGAATTTTGATTTATAATAAGTGTTATCGATTATTAGATTGTAATTGCAGTGGAATATATCGTTATTTCGTTAATTGAGTGTAATTTTATTTAAATTAGCCAGTTTAACCCACGTGGATGATGGATCCTACCGACGTAGGCTTTGATTGTAATGATAGAGGCCATCCTGAGCCTATATATTTATACAAGAAATTTGTCTTTTAGTCAATGCCAGTCATTGTTTTTCCTTTCTAATACTAAGTTTTATCGGTTTTATAAGTTTCAAGCCATTTTATTGTTTTATTTATTAATAGATTATTGAGGTTATGTTTTCTAGTTTGACAAACCACATGTACGTTGACTCTTAATGATTGATACTTGAAAGATAACTGAAAAATATACCTACATGGAATTAATATGATTGTCTTTATATTTTTTTCAAGGTAAATCTCACAGTACAATTACAGAAATTGTTAATGAAGATAAAAAAATTAAGAATTTTTTCTACACCTGAAGAAACACGAAAACAGTTGGCGGAAGAAAGAATTAGACGATTTTGATCTGTTTGCAATTAGACAAAAAGTTCAACACCCTAAAGAAACAGGCAAGTTTTTTTTTTTTGTTAATGCTATTATCGCATATCACAGTAAAAAAAGTATAATTTATATTTATTATTTTTCAGGTGCCTATTCTGCGTAAACCGACAGTTTTGGTTTGGTCTTTGAAAAATGTCGGTCGAATTTTGATTTGTGCGACCCTTGTTGTAAATTAATCCTTTTGAATCGATCGTTTTGGGGACAATTTGTTGTAATCCAATTGTCCTGTGTGTAACCAACCCCTTTTGACGAAATAATACGGGTTCAGTTTGTTTGATTGAAATAGTTTGAGTTTATAGTGACCCATTGGGACCGCATGTCTTGGTAGCAGAGCGTCTTGGAGCGGCCTTGTATCCTGGAATACCCACAGCGTCACTACACAATACAATATACACTCATTTACATACATAAATCCAGGTAGGCTCCAGAGCCAGTTTCCTCAACCAGGTGAGTCTTTTGAATATTTTTATTGATCAGCTCTGCGCACGGCGGACAGTTTGCAGCCACTCTTGTCCCAAGGCCCGCCACCAGCTTCCACTGCGCTAATTAAAATCCTATGGCCAGGGCCCTGGCCTGGCGTCGAACATGTCTTGGTAGCAGAGCGTGGTTCGCGTTAGCGCACAAAATGTCCAAATGGGACCTACAAATTCTACAAGGGCGGGGGTTGGTGCAGTCCCGATGGAAGTGAGCCCCCAAACAAGAGAAGCACAGACGGCGTGCATTGGCAATTCGGCGGCGGGCACTCACGTGCAATTTCAAAAAGGCCCCACAAGATGCCATGCCATGCCCCATGTCCCTACAAAATTCACAAACAGGACGACTCTGGGTGCCAGCAAAACGGGTGGTGGGACGACCGTCAACAGGCCCGCGAGCCCTAGTCCATCCCTGGTCTCGTGGCCGGGAAGGCGGTTGGCGTGACTCGGTGGCAACGCCAGAGTTATCCACAAACCGACACTCATCCTCCAAAAAATCGACGAGGTCACCAAATGGGGGGACATGTCTGAGACTATCCCCACCATAATTTTGCTCGAAACGAGCCCTCAAATCGGCAGGAAGCCGTTGCAGCACAACATGCACCAAAAGGTAAGACCAATGGTCCACCGGCAACTCCAATCGCTTTAAAGCGTTGGTCGGTGCCACCAACAACGGGTTCAACAGGTCAGTACGCAATGCTGACAAACTAGTAATGACCGGTAACCCCAAAATCTGTTACTACTAGTTTGAGGAGACGGGTTGTAATGGGAGCCGTAAACGTCTAAGAAAGATTTTTACACTATTTAGATTTCATAAATAAGAAATGTAAAACTGACACATCAGTGTTAATGGAAAAAATCTATCATAGTACCGAAAAGGAATACCCGGATAATGTTATGTTACATTTTTCTTTTTAAATAAAATCTAAATTTTAGCGTGTTATTTCATTTTCATTGTCATGTGAATAGTGATAATGTTATGTACCCCACATAGACATACCTGACGCCTTCAACTGTTCAAGTTTATTCGATATTGCCCGTACCTTTCGAATGCGACATGTTATAGGTACTCTCTGACTTCCAATTAGTTTCCGACAGTAAGCAGCTATAAGTCGCCTTCTTGTTGAATATAAACTGTCAGCATTAACAGGTTTAGTTCAATATCATTCATGTCAAATTTGATAAAGGCATTCCAACCATCGAATGGTTGTGAATACCCTAGATGGTGTTGGTTTGTGGTGAAAATTATGACTTGTGTATCGGGTTCAATCGGCAATCCCTGAGTGTAATTTAATTAATTGTTAAACTGAATAAGTTTTCATTATGTTATTATGATGGCACTCTTAGATAAAAGGTTATTCCAGCGAAATAATGCGCAATCTACTAAATACAATGAAAGTAAAAGACTGTATGCCTATCAAGTCTTGAAATCTTGACTGATGAGAATTTCCGGGATCTCGTGTTTGTGGATTAAAACAACAAGTATCTTATCACTTTTAGTCCTACTATACAGGGTGGCCATACCTGCTAAGCAGGCGCCCTTATTTTTTCCAGACTCTTTTTTGCCAAGCTATATATATGTCCAACTTATTTGTCTCTGGTGTAAAGAAATAACAGTTGTATGTGTGATAAAAGGTGTATTGTGTTGAGAACCTAAAAATAATCTTTTTCTAGCAATACCTATACCCGCAGATATCATAAAATTGGCTTGGCCGTAGTCCGGTAAAGATTGCATTGCTCCACTGCATTTACCACATAACTTTTCAATAACTCCAACCTACAGTGCGACAAATTTCTTTTGGCGTTTGAATGACATTGACAAGGGGGCGCTGTTAGAAAACATGTTTGTAAATTAGTTTCGCAATATGAGAATCATAACCACCACTAGCTCCCTTCAGAAGGATAATTACGTTCACACTGACACACTAACAGTCCTACTGTCAGTATGTTATGTAATTGCTTTAATTTTGACAGTTCAACAATATTAATTACGTTGTTCAACAGACAGAGATAGATTAGCAATATCCTTCAAAATGATTCACATTATTATTGATAGTGTTACGCAATTAGGGTGCAGACGTTGCTACATCGTCGGGATGGTTCCAAGAATTAGACGGCTAACTGTCACTACACAATTGTTTTATTGAAGACAATTGATTATATCCGGGGCGCAGCTGATGACTAAAAAAATACGGGAACTCATGTATTTGCCAAAGATGTAAACTGAGAGAAAAACTCTTCGAAAAATAAATTGATTCCCGATATTTCGTCAAGACTTAGCTTTTTTTCTAAACTTTAAGAGTTTTGTGGGAGAAATTGGTGATGCTCTCAAGAGAACTAAGTCTGCGGTTATTATCTAAAGGCGATTTTGGACTATTTTGTGATATCTTGGTAAATTATAGTAAAGGTGTGTGTGTTTTTTGGATTGGATAGATATATTAGATCAGGTTCCGTCTGGCGCCGGACTTAAAGAATAGCACTACCCCATTTCTTTCCATGGGTGTCGTAAGAGGGGACTAAGAGACTTATTATAGAAAGGCAGCAGCGTTTTTTATGCATTTTCCAACCATACTGCGATCGCCAACCCTCCTGCCAAGCGTGGCGATTATAGCAAATCCCCCAAATTGGGGGAGGCCTACGTCCAGCAGTGGACATCATTCGGCTAAAATAATGATAATGATTAGATCAGTGCAAGAAATAAAATCTCTGAAGTTTTTCTGTCAGGAGGATAATCCTCTCGAGTTAATTTTCAACTCCGATCTGATTATGACTGGCGAGCGCCTCCATCTTCAACAAAAAAAATTAAACAACCCAAAATAAATTACACAATATTCACACGGTTACTAACAAACTACTGTCAAACTATACATTTCCAGTTTTGACAGACCTCGCTTTGTATAGGCTTTCCGTGCAATGAGAAGTCAGCTTATACTGGAAATGTTTAGCTGGATTTGTCGCTGCATGGTCATATATTATTTATTTTTCTACTTAAGCTGGTTTTCTGAAGAGCTTTCAGTTTCGAATCAACCTCATTGTATTGTAAAAAAACAAGATGGAGATGTGAGTTTTGATTTTGGTCAATTGTATGATCCTTGTATAGTTAATTTTTTTAAAGTTTGGTACCTCGGCTTTTCAGCAGTACAATGCAGTTAGGAAGAAGTACTTGGGCAATTTAAAATGCAGCACAATGCTATGAAAGTGGTGAAGTTTTGAGACATCAAAATTAAATACACTGTCGTGCCCGCAGAATATTGTGGACATGATGGTGTGTTAAATTTTGATGGTACGCACGGCCACGCATCAAGCTATATATTTCCAGTATAAGCTGACATCTCATTGTGCGAAAACCCTATACAATGCGAGGTCAGCTGAAACTGGAATTATATCGCTTGACCTGTAGCCGTGTTTACAAAACTTTTCTACTTTGTTATGCCAATGACACGACGAATAAGGATTCAAAAAGGCCAATTCTGGTAATTAAAAACATGCAAAATGTAGTCATAGTCTCATTTCGGCGACGATCAAGTGTCAAAAATTAAAGAAAATTTTTTTTTTTTTTTGACAAATTGAGACTGAGATCAGAATGTGAACGTTCTTGAATTACGAAAATTGTTACTCTAGAAACAAAAGAACACAGCACAATATTATCACATCAAAATATTTATTGGTATTCTCGAGAGTGTACAGAGTGTACTTAATTGAGCGTAAAGTGGACACCGACACACATAACTAAAAACATAATATCAAGTTACCTACTTCAAAACATACATTTGTGTAGTAGTGGTCTATTTATTTCGGTTTATGTGGGACAGATATGTCAGCGTAAAATTATGAAAACCGTTAGATTACAATCTAACTAGCGAGATTGTAATCTGTCGAAATATTGTCAACCGGGTCGTACTGCTCACAATTTAACGTATTATTTTATATTGAATTACAATATCGCGAAGTGAAATCGTCCAATTGTGAAATGGCGTGCGACGAAACGCACCTCGCGCGCTGATTGGTTGAACGTCATTTGTCAATTCGCCTGTTGTCGAGTGTAAACAAACAGTGTTTCGGTGATTATTTATAACGCGATATTATAATCTCACATATAATAATACGTTAAATCGTGAGCAATACGTTCCAGTTGACAATATTTCGACAGATTGCAATCTCGCTAGTAAGATTGTAATCTAACGGTTTTTGCAATCTTACGGTGACAGATACACAAACATTCATGGTATACAGTTTACTTACATATTAGTTTTACTTGCACAGTTGTACGCTAAGAACAATATTCTAAATGAAAATATCTATTCAAAATGGTAACATTGGCCCATCCGCCCACAGTTTGAAGTGACTTTTATGACTAACGCCGAAAGGTAAGCTCAGCTTCATAAATGGAAATCAATAAAACGAGTGTAGATACGTCGACTCCGCGCCGCTACTTCAAGCGCGACTATTAAGGCTGGAGTAGATCTGGCGAAGCTCATTAAAGCGTAGTTTTTCCTAACACACAAATAAAGATTTAAAATTAAATTCGAAACTGGCACTTTGACACTATCGTTCAACAGAAGACCGGTGTAGCAAGTTACTAAAAACATCTTTTTAGGGTTCCGTTGCCAAATGGCAAAAAACGGAACCCTTATAGATTCGTCATGTCTGTCTGTCTGTCTGTCTGTCCGTGTATGTCACAGCCATTTTTTTCCGAAACTATAAGAGCTATGTTGTTGAAACTTGGTAAGTAGATGTATTCTGTAAACTGCATTAAGATTTTCACACAAAAATAGAAAAAAAAACAATAAATTTTGGGGTTCCCCATACATAGAACTGAAACTCAAAAAATTTTTTTTCATCGTACCCATACGTGTGGGGTATTTATGGATAGGTCTTTAAAAATGATATTGAGGTTTCTAATATCATTTTTTTCTAAACTGTATAGTTTGCGCGAGAGACACTCCCAAAGTGGTAAAATGTGTGTCCCCCCCCCCCCCCCCCTGTAACTTCTAAAATAAGAGAATGACAAAACTAAAAAAAATATATGATGTACATTGCTATATAAACTTCCAACGAAAATTGGTTTGAACAAGATCTAGTAAGTAGTTTTTTTTTTATACGTCATAAATCGTAAACCGCAATTTACATTTCATTCAATCAACTCAAATATAAAAATTAAAAAAATAGGATTTAATTTCATAAACACAAGCCTTATGCATAAACCGTGAATACCTACAGGTTTGTACGGAACCCTCGGTGCGCGAGTCCGACTCGCACTTGGCCGGTTTTTTTTATCATAGCAATTAATATTGACTTGAGGTTCCGTCACATACATTCCATTCTACGCTTGAAATTCGTTTGTTCTATATTGATGTCACGTCCGCCTTTTTAAATTTATATAAAGTTTTTGTGTATCCAACTTTTTTGATTAAAGTTAAATATTTATCTTTGGTATGAAAAAGGACGGTAATGAAATTGAATGGCACTTAATAAAATCACTAATCACCACGGATGATAAATGGGCCGAAGATCACTATTTGACTTTAACCAGTCATTTACCGTAATTACAGACACAATTATAAAACGATTGTGTCTATACCAAATGTGGTATCTCAGGGACTTAGAGGTTAAACCGAAGGTTTGTGTTACCCATCACCATAAAACGCAAGATATTGCAAATAAGATTGCGGTAACCACCATTATTGGGAATTCAACTCACGACTTTAATAATTATGCTGTGAAGATTTGATATTTCCATACAGTCAAAACATAATAAAATCTAGGGATAATTTCGTTAATCACCATAATGGCCAAAGTGACTGGTTATAACTGAAGGCGATGCTCATCTACATTATAGTTCTCCCCTCCGACACAGTTTATCTCGCGACCGCCACAACGAAAGGAATTTCGTTCCAAAATAAATAGTAGTTTAAATTTACATATTTTCATTATTATTGTATTGTAAAATTAATATTAGTTTAATTATGAACGGCCACGCTATTTTAAACGAGGATTATCTCGTTTTGAATGTCAAAATTCGGAATAAATTAGGTGCTATGTTTAGGGTTTGTCGAGAAAACAACAAGTTTGACTGCCAGAAGCGAAAAAAAAGAAAACAAGTTTGACAGAACAAGTCGAGTATTTTAAAGTGACAGGAAATGGCGCGGGTGATCGCCGCTAGAGTGGGCAATTGTAGCGTGAGTCATGTTAGCCTTGAGGTCGCGTTCATGTTCGCGCAGACTGATTGTAGTTGATTTAACTGACAACAAGGTTGATATTTCATTGCCAATGAAAAACGCACTCCATTGCGCTTCGCCAGATGTGGGCTGGCTTAGGTGACGACTTTTATTTAATCTTAATTAGAATCACAGTGTACGTTTGCAAATAAAAAAACTAGGCACCGGTCGCCTCACGTAAATGGTAATACTTTGGCTTTGACCTAGCATAGCGTTATAAGGAGTTCCATTATATAAGAAGCCAGGTTATACCTAACAATGAGCCGACGACTGTACTGAGAAGTAAATAAACATGGTTGGTCGCCTGGTTAGCGTGTACAATATTTAAATCAGTTTGAATTTGCGAAGCTTCTCTTCAGGAAAATCATTGTTCAGAATGCGGCATCGGTCAATCATTTCTGGGAATCTGTTGTGTCTGAAAAACTGGATGGCCAGATCTATTTCAGATTTTATCCTGTAATCTTCAAATTCACTGCTGTTCAAGTCGGTGGTATAAGCGAAGACATCGCGCTCCCGTTGGTCAAGATACTTCAGTATCGAGCTCGAGACGTATTTAGCCTCCAACGCGTTTCCCTGTATTGTGATGAAGTTGACGATCTTTCTCATATTTTCGTCGCTTCCCGATGACAGCCTGGGACCTGTAAAGAACATTCATATTTTAATTCTTAAGTTATGCTGTACCTATGCAAGACGCCTAAAATCTCGTTCGTAGTTTTCGATTTTCGCGTGGATGTCGGAAAACCGGGAACATTCTATCAAACCGAAGATTTGATCGATCATTTGCCGCGACAGGTTCTTACCTACCGCGGCAAGCGATACTAAAAACTAAGAGTCTGTAAGATGGTCACTCACCCAACGGGATTGAGGACCATCTTATATACCAAGACCTCTCCGTGCCTCGGAAAGTACACTAAGCCGTTAGTCTCCCTGCCAGGGTCGCGAGATTTGTTCGAAAGAGACACCGTGACCCTGGCACATGGGCAACTGAAGGAACACGGGTGGGTTTTAATCACGTCTGACACGCCCTTCCGCTCCACCCAAGAGCGGGAGACGTCATTTGATGATTTCCCACCTACAAAAAAAAGCCGTTAGTCTCGGTTTTCATTCATAGATCATTGACAGTTGTTACGGGCTGTGAAAAAAATTCCTGAAAGACTGACAACCAGTCTTACCAAGGGGTATTATCTTCCAAGTTACTGGGAGGAGGTCAGAAGCCGGAAGCCAGAGGCAGTGACTCCATGTAAAATACTGTTATTCAGCTGCATCCAAAGTCAAAAGTCAAAGTCAAAGCATTTATTTCAGTAAGGCCCAAAAAGGGCACTTTTGAACGTCAACTGTTACATGAAAATAACTGTTCCAGTTAGACTGCAAGCCGACCGCAACATAATCGGAAAAAGGCTAAGCATATTGATTAATATTAATCAGCTGTTGCTTACGACGTTCCGGGTTATCTATTTGTCAAATTTCATAATGATTGGTTCAGTTAATAGACAGACAAAGTTACTTCTGAATTTATAATAAGCTAGCTTTTGCCAGCGGCTTCGTAATATAAACCTTCCTCTTGAATCACTCTACATATCTATTAATGAAAACCGCATTAAAATCCGTTGCGTAGTTTAAAAGATCTAACCGTACAGACGCGGGCACCGACTTTGTTTTATACTATGTACAGATAATAGATAGTATTAAAGTGTTAGTATTGGAGTAGTCTACATGCTCCTATGTGGATAACTACGATCTTTTCTATCAATCAGTTCACTAAAGTACCACAAATACATTTGCCTACCTAAATGTAAGTCTACTATTTAAAGAAGTTGGCGAGTATGTATTTACGCGGGAGTGCGCCGTTCGATAATCCCTACTTCATGCGAGATATGAAGCAAAATACCGAATAACAAAACTGCGCGGTTGTTACGCCGCGCCTTACATAGGTACTTTAAACATTATCAACACATAATGCCCTTCCGCTGGGACTCCAATCAAAGAGGAATTGGGTCGTAAACTTCCACGCAGGCCCATTGCGACTTGCGCATTGCATGCTCAAGGCTAATGTTGGTCAAAAAGACGCACAACGATTACGCAGCCACCAGCAACGTATATAAAGCAAGGGGATATCGCCACTCTACCCTGTTGTGTTCGAAACCGCAGTATGGCGGCACTCGTTTTGGGCGGCATTCGTTCAAATTTTATCACGAAAATTAATCCAAAACTTATTTGCCAAATGTTGGTTTCACGGTGGCTCCTGACTAAAATGAATTATATAATATTTATGACAGTTTTCATGTTTTCGTGTACATTCAGTTAAGTTATAGAATTAGTGTAGAGATATGAAACTCGAGTGACCTTCGAGAAGTGTTGGTTTCATTATGTGGAGGGCGCATGCGCGAAAAGTGGATCAATAACTACGACCCTGGGGTAAATACGAAGAGACATATTTTTATTAGAAAAAGATTGATGACCCCAATTTTGTGCTGTGGTTTGGTACTCACAAATTCGGTTAGATTTTTCGAATTATTAAACGATTTTTTGCGTACCACTGTGTACCTATAATAAAAGCTATGCGATCGATACGCATGTAATTAATTCATTTAAAAAGACATAAAGTCCTAGCTAAATAAAACAAAACTCCAAATACTTAATAAAAATAACTTACGATTTTTCCCGGTTTCCGGAGATAACCAGGGAAGGATGTAAGATTGATTTGAACTCATCACGGCTTGTAAAATTGCACTGGTGCACTCTGTCTGAGATCCGCGGCCACTGACGGAGAGGTGCGGTCAACGTATAGCGTTTATCATACATTGCAACTATAGAACTATCGAATACGCACTCGATTAAATTTTCTAGTATTTTTAATCATTCTAACGCTTATTTATGTTTTATTACGACTAATTTCGACAAAATTCTCCTTTCAAGAGTTTTTAAACACCAATCCTCATTTCGAGAATTGTTAATCCTTGTTGTTTAAATTACTTAACACTGAATTAAAAAACATAAGTCCCAGCTAATACGTTACCAGTATATGCATTTACTATACCTTTTTTAAAGCATTTTAAAATACACTTGTTGAATCATTTTATTGAATAATCACAACTCGCGTGTCTGGCGCTTTAAGTGTCAAACTTGGTGCTAAAAGACAAGATGCTAGATTTAGGTTTTGCTGTCAAACACAAAACTTTTAAGAATGTCTGCTGTCAAGTCTGCCTCACCTCAAGTCAATCTGGGTCAATAGATATCAATTATTATGATTTATTTCGTACCTTTTTGTATTATATTCGTAGATTGTTATCGACACGCTAAGAAGAATAATTTCGTAACCAAAAAATAAAGTTTCGGTCTGAAAAAAGTACTGTTTAATTAATGGGGAATAATGATTTGAACTCTTTTAAATATTACAAGGAAATCACAATAAACCAAGTATAAAAAATCATATTTTCGCCAACTATATTTTGAACATTCGTATAGAGACGCAGTTTTATTAATTTCCTAGGTTTAAGTTTTAAGCCCGTTACCGTAGTAGATATGCGTCTGAGCGTAAGATATCATTTATAAGTTAATCAATTATTACCTACCACCAAAATATTGTGGATTTTTTTAACACTTATAAGTGTTACACCCTATAAATGCGATATTCATCACCACATCAAGCGCGACCGTGCAGACCTGCTTTTCCGTCTCTATTTCCCACCATTGCTCCTGACTGACAGATGAGATGACATTAGTGACAGTAGCTGCTCCGCTTGTGTGCATGAGATAGTGTTTACATGTCTATGGAATAGATACACTACACGTATTTTGCGACTGAATTGTCCCCATTATTACGTTCTAAGTGACGGGCCCGCGGCTCAATAATAACAGCCGCGGGGCCCGATGTTCAAGGTTAGGCAACGCTTGTCGACTTCGATTCAAGGATATGTGACCATCCGTAATTACATACCAAGACCCCTTTGTGCGTTGTAATTCTTGTAACTCACGTTGAAATGTTAAATGAGAAATGACTTTATTTTTGCAAGTAGGTTTGTATGTACAAACGTACATACAAACACTTTTACACGTCAATCATATTTTTTTTAAACTAGATGAGGTCGGCATTTCCTATCTGACTACTCTGAGAAGAAACACCGAAACCACAGATAACAGAAACTAAAGGGAGATATGAAAAGGGGGCGGGGCCGGTGTCTCAGCAATATGCGCAAAAGGAGAACACATTACTCGCGGCACGTTTAGTTGAAGTTCGACCGTCGGCCGGGATTCTTTAAAAATGCCGTGTTGTTCTATTGTGATTTGCAAAAATCGAACCAATACCAGTAACTTTAAGTCAAATGGAATCACATACCATCGGTAGTTATTGAAAATTATATGTTTTTCGATATAAAAATTCAAAAACATTATTACTTAGATTGATTTGTTGCTTTTGCATCTTTTTATTATGTGGCAGAATGATAGTCGCAATATTTTATTATGCCAGTTTACAATACTTGCATTGTATTAACGAAAATTCGAACGCTGAGTTCTAACACCGCAGTGTATAATGAATATATCGAAACTAACAAAATACGTTAATAACGTGGTGCGGCCGCTGCTCGCAGTCGTCAGATAGTGATGTGCCTCGAGAGTCTTCGAGTGTGACCATGTCGATAATATTTATATTGGCAACTGAAAATTAAGTATTTATAGTTCATTATATGCAAAAGTGTTAGTAATTATAAAAAAGTATTATAACTAAGCGTTTTTTCATTTTCAAAATTTTAATTTCATTTATTTGTGTAACGACTAACGGATGCTCAAATGGCCCCGGATTTGATTCCTGTCTGATGAGGTAGATATTTGAATGGCGAAGCGAGTAACAAACTTTGAAGATACTATAATGTTTGTTAAATCGCTCACTATACATTCCAATGGAGCATCACAGACGGCGAATATAATATATATTTTCATATTACAATATCTTAAGATACTGAACGAAATCGTTAAAATGTCACGTGATACCTTTAGATGCTGAAATATATATTAAGGCTATATTTATATATTAAATATATCACGTGACATCTGAAGATATTGCAGATATTACTATACAGTATTATTATTATTATCTTAATGGTTATTTATTATTTTATATTTTCAATCAATCAATCAATCAATCCTTTATTTCAGGCTACTAAGGCCCATAAAAACAATACATAAATAATATAAAATCATTAACTATAAACTAATACATATTCTATAAAACTAAATTAAACTAAAACTGTCTCTAAACACGTAATGACGTCGTGTTCCGCTGCGTGGTGTGACACCTTTCGGCCAAAAGTCCTCTCTTAAGCAGGTCTGTAGATGGTCGGTTGGAACTCGTACCACGAACGACTTAAAGTTGATGTTGTGGCGCGACTCCAACCTTTCGACCCTCAGAGTCCAGTTGGTCTTCACTTTCAAAAACTGCACTACTTCTTCAATCGTCGTGGAGTAGTGCAGGCGTGAAATGTACAGCTGCGTCGTAGGCACAGCAGGGCGCAGCAGCATGTTGGGTCCACTCGGAGCGGTACCACACTGGTTTCGTGAACAGGGCTTCTTCTTCTTCCTTTCCTTTTTCGTGAAACCCTCTTCATCAACTTGGCCCGTTCTCGGCAAGGAGCTACGGACCGCAGCCAGGGCAGGTTGGGCACCCTTCTTCTGTTTTTCCCCTATTACAGTTGGTCGCTTAGGTTGCGACACACCTGATTCGCCGGTGGTGACAATAGCAGCGCAGCGTTTGTTAGATATTTAATAGATATCTACATGACGTTTTTGTGATTTTAAATAGTACAGCGGTCGATACAGTGAATACTGTCGTTGTAGATTAATAAACGGATCCTAGTATGGGGCTACAAAAGTGTGCGTTTATTTATATTGTATTACGATTTACGAAGGTAACTTAATGAAGTTTCTTGTTTTAATTTTCAATCGTAGATATATGAATTATTATCGTTATCCATTTTATCGACAAGCAATCCCTATTGGAAACGCATATTTTGCAGCGGTAGTGGTGCTATACGTAGGTAACTTGCAACTTAGTATGCGAACGAGTAATCGCTCCCAAATCCTTGTGTGACAAAACAGCGCAAATTAAGTCTTGTTTTTATTTTGTTTATTTGTGTTGATTTTCTATATTTTCGGATAGGTATATAAAAAAAAGATTATTATTAAAAGAAAATTAAACGAAAATATTATAATACAAGAATGTGCTAAAATTAAATATCGATAAAAATAATCGACCATCGCTTTCGACTCCCTAATTGCATGCGTGTGCATTGGATGTTCGAGTGTTTACAAGTGGATGCCCCGCCCACTATATGTATGTGTGCTATTAGAAATTGATTTAGTATAGCTGCTTTCTTCTTGGTGTGCGTGTTCAAATTTTAAGTGTGTGTCGTCAGTACACTATTTGTTAATGTTGTAATTTTTTGGGTGGGAGATAAGCGGCGACACAAGACTCCTTACTATTCCGCAATGACGGCATATCTCTAGATATCTATGACCGAAACAAACTCAGAGGTCACAGTCTCTTTTAAAGTCCAGACATAATCTTGATCAGATCATGTGAAGACTATGTGGATTGGTGTCTGAAGTAGTCTTTTAAGGAAAGGACACACAGCTTGAGTGGACCTGTCCAATCATTGCACGCATTTGTCAGTAATCATGCAGTTCCACTCAGAACTTAAGGAGGTCAATGATTCGACGAACAATACCAAAGAAAGGACATTTTGTAGGTCGCACAAATTATTCAAACTGTCAGACATGGTAAAAAATTAAATGAGAAGAAAAGGAAACCAAAAAAAAGAACACCCACTTATGAACAATATGATACTTTAAAAGTAAATATTCATGTCATTGTATAGGTACGTAAAATTCATCAATGTCAATATGTAGGTACCTATATAAAATCAGGAAATAGTCCCGATCTGATCATTTGAGGACCATGTACATGGGGGTGTCTGAAATGATCTTTTAAGGAAAGAACCATACAGATTGAGTGGACCTGTCCAGTCAATGCACGCATTTGTCAGTAATCTTGCAGCTCATTTCAGAACATAAGGAGCACAACGATTCGACGAACAATACCAAAGAAAGGACATTTTGGTAGGCCGCATTAAGTACTCAAACTGCCAGATTATCATTAAAAATTAAATGAGTAAGAGAGATATAAAAAAACAAACATCATCTACATAGTCCTCACATTCAAAATCATAAAAATTAAAAATTATACTTCTCAGAGTATAAGTATATTCATGTCATAGTTTAAACAATAGTCATCAAATGTCAAAGTGTATAAATAAACAATAAAAAAACATTCAGTATAATTACAATAATACATAAATTGGAGCAGCTTAATCCCAAGCTTTTTTGTCCTCAATATAACCTTTAACTGTTTAAAAGGCTTTCTGGTACAACTTACGTTTAATGAATGATGATGGCTTGAAAGTTTATTATAAAAGCGTATACATTGACATCTGAATGAGCCACCTATTTTCTTGAGCCTTGTTGAAGGTACAACAAATTTGTGTTTATTCCTAGTATTTATATTATGGATATCACTGAATTTTTTAAACAATTTCATATGCTTTTATGCATATAAAAGATTTTCAAAAAATACTGTGAAGGCACAGTCATTATATTAATTTCTTTAAATTTCTCTCTGAGTCAGTGTCTCGGGCTTAATTTATAAATTGATCGAACAGCCCTTTTCTGCAAGACAAAGATAGTCTGAATGTCGGCGGCATTTCCCCACAACAGAATACCGTACGACATTACACTATGAAAGTAGGCAAAGTACACTAAACGGGCTGTCTCTATGTCAGTTAAATTCCGAATTTTTCTAACAGCGTATGTAGCGGAGCTTAGCTTTTTCGACAATTTATCTATATGTGAGCCCCAATGAAGCTTGGCATCCAAAGTTAAGCCCAAGAATACAGTGCTATCTTCAGGATTCAATTCTTCGCCCTTTATCAACACATTCGTTTTCACTTACCTAACGTGAGGTAGCGTAAACTTAATGCATTTGTTTTTTTTTTTCATTTAAAAGCAAATTATTTACATTGAACCAGTCAACTACTTTTGAGATCGCGCTATTAACATCGTCAGTATCCACCTGCTGACGTTTAAGTTTAAGCAAAAGTGAAGTATCATCCGCAACAAAACCATATTATGATTATCTTTTATGAGGTAAGGCAAGTCTTTAATATAAATAAGAAACAAAAAACGACCAAGAATTGAGCCCTGTGGGACTCCCATTGTTACGATAGATCCAGGAGACCTTTTTCCATTGACATCGACACGCTGAATCATATTACTCAATTATGAAGTAAGAAGGAGCGCTGTTCCGGTTCCCGTAGTGGCGGAGTTTCCTGATTAAAGTGTCATGAAGAACGCAATCGAATGCTTTAGATAAATCACAAAAGATGCCCAAAGCATAGCATTTATCTTCCCATGCATTATAAATATATCCTAGGAGTTCAACACCAGCATCGGTAGTTGAACGACCCCTTGTAAAACCGAACTGTTTGGTATGTAATAATTTATGTTTATTAAAAAATCGTTGCAACTGGTCTAAAATTAATTTCTCAAAAATTTTACTGAAGGTAGGTAGTACTGAAATAGGTCTATAGTTAGTGCCGTCCGATGTACTACCAGATTTAAATAAAGGTATTTTTTTAGGAAATTCCCCACACTCAATACAAAAATATAAGAGCTAAAGTAGGTGCTGACTGCTGCAATGTCAATAATAGACTTGGCGACTTCTACAGAATTACCCCACAGATCTGCAGTCTTTTTTACATTTAAAGTGTGGAAGGTTTTAATTATATCTTTACAAGTAATATGTTCAAAATGAAATTCCGAATCGCAAACATTAACATTTTCAATAAGCTTGTTGATTCTAGCTGTATGTGGATATTTGACAGTCGTTACGAATAAGTAGCTAGAAGCCTGAAAATCCGAAAACCAGTAATTCCGGGTACCGTGTTGCCCACCCAGTTACTGGGTTGTGGAGGTCATTTTTTTAAAGGCAAATAATCAAATGACGTCACCCAAATGCGTAATACATTATCAGAAGGAATCGGATACATTTTGACAGTTCCGCAACATTCATGGCTTTGTTACGTTGCTAAGCAAACAATTTTTTCAAACATATGAAAGAATGGATGACATATAAGGTTCAAAATGATTCAGATTCTAATTAATAGTGTGTTATTCAATTAGGGTGTAGTTGAGCAGTTGTTCCTTATGTTAAAATGGAAGCCGAAGTCAACGTAGTTGAGAAAAGGCTATGCAGGTTGGTTTCTTCTGACGCTCTGGTGTGTTCAGTGAGAACTCCGCTTTCGTTTCCAACTTCAATGCTAATGTTGTCACCACATCCATGTTCAAGTACGTACGCACGGCGAAAAATCAAGCTATACATTTACAGTATAACTTTTTTTTATGGAAAATTATCAAATGACGCTCTGGGTGGAGCGGAAGGGCGTGTCAGACTTTTACTGACTAAAACCCACCCGTGTTCCTCCTTCAAATGACTTTGCTAGGGCCACGGTAATTCTTTATAACCAAAGACTGTCTTAAATCTCTTTGTTTATAACATACGGAATATACGATCGATTATAACTTACGATAATTTTATATAAACAGTCTTGCTACTATGTATAGTGAGTTTATTTAGTCTGTGATATCCTGGTAGAGTCACAATAAATACCTTTTCTTTCTTTTTCATTTCTTAGAGCTGAAATCAAATGAAAACTGTTTGCGTCTTCATCCGAATGTCCGTAGTTTTGAAAAAATATGTTTTTTGTACTAACTCTACTAACAGCAAGAGGGTTAATTTTCGGCCAATTTTTACCAATACAAAGTCGGTATTTTTTTAACCTTATGCGCGAAACTTTTTAAATTGCCGAAATATTTATTTTATTTTATTACTGTATATAAAACATAAATAACATGAGAATTAAATATTCTCGTTGTAATTGCAAAATAATGTAGAAGATGTTTTTCCCAAATGAAAACTATTTTTTCTCGGCGCGGTGGCGCTTTATTTTTTTTGGATAGTTACCACAGAAAATCATTTCAAACACTGGGTAGGCATAAAGATCGACACCTGAATGATGTCCACAGAGTACATTATTACATACAGTAATGATGTCTTTTGTCAAATCAAAAGCGTTGTTATTTTGATTGCAAGCTATGCAATTTCCATTTCATTCATTCGTTCCATCATTGACCTCATCAATCGCTTACCATCAACCGTGATTGAGGTCAAGGTCAAGCCCATTGAGCAATAAAAAAAACACTTTGAATAAAATTTTCAAGTTAAACATCATGGACTCTCGAAATTAATATCATGTTTATCTACTTACGTTTAAAAAAATCCATTACTCCTCCTAGATCCCGAGCAGTTTGAAGATATAATTAACTTTACTCATTAGCACGATAACACAAGACAACAAAGATATCATAAATCTTTATGGTATTTATTGAACGACAAGGCCAAATCGCCGGAGTAGTCCGCGAAATTCAACGTTTCTTATGTTTTTTTGCAATTAGCTTTTAATATCAAGTTGTATGTTACCTAATCAAAACATATTTCGCGACCGTAACAAATACGTATTTACAGAATTATTTTCAATCTTCTAAGCGTATCCTTAGCAATCATTTACCTATATAGAGTTATTCCAGAATTTCTACGACTTTGGCACCTTATCGTCACAGATATATTTAAGTTAAGATTGATCACAATCTTCATGAATTTATTAAATAATAATTCAATGGACCGACTAATAAACTACACACAATAAAATTTTAAAGGGATCAAGTACATTTTTAACTATAAAAAATATCCAATTCAAAATCAAATTTAGTCTTCCAGAGTAGCTTCTTACTTTAACTCCTATGTTTAAGTTAATAACTTATAAAAAAAAAACAATTTGTAAAATTGTGGAAAATTAATCTGAGTTACTATCGTCAATAAGACAAAAAAGGCAAAAATTTGGATTTTTTAAATTTTTATTGTACTAAATAAAAAATCAATAATCAGTGTTTCCATCACTGACACGAATCAGAGCGATTAGTCATGCTTAAAAACAGTTTATCAAAATCACTTTGATAAATCCGCCCGCCACCGTTCTTTCCAACAAATCATAAAAGTTGTTGTGGGGTATGCACGGCATCCATACACGACAGAGCTCTTCTTTGGAGTATACCCCAAGCGTACTCAATTGGATTGTGGTCTGGCGATTGAGCAGGCCACGGTAGAACGTTGATGCGAGCATCAGTAAGATTGCGTGTTACGATTCTAGCCGTGTGTGGACGCACATTGTCGTGATTTCGTCAAAACGAATCATCCACAGGCTTTAAAAAGGGATGATCACATTTGTAATAATCTTCTCCGCATGAATCTGAGCATTGAGTTTGCCCCAGATCCAAATGAGATCGGTTCTTCCACCGATCCAAACAGTTATTGTTTTCCCTCCGATATGACTGAACTTCCTGACAACAGTTCAAACGTTCTTGACATCCAGAGGTCCTCCAAACTCGAATACGTCTTGTATCCGGCCTAATACTGATACGAGAATCATTGGCAAAGCCAACATAACGCCATTCTTCTTCCTCCCAATTACTGTATTCGTAAACGGGCCCTACGATTGCGGGGTGCCATAGGTGGAACTATCAGCGGCTTTCGGGAATGCAGACCCACTTCACGTGAAAGATTTCTGATGGTTTGGTCGCTCATCAGCAAGCCTGAAGAGCTGTGTAGCCTCGTATCCTGTTGGATGGAAAAGTACCATTACCGCCATGATGTTTCATGGCGGTAATGGTACTTTTCCATCGAGCAGTATTTTGGATGTACCTGTCTTGTCTGCGTAAGGTGATGCGAGATCGTCCCCCATGTCACTCGGCCAAGTTGGTTCCAGAAGCGGCTTATGACACTCTGTGTAGTGCCAAGAGCGACAGCCAGAGTGCGTCACCAAGATCTAGCTTGCAACATTCCGACGGCTCTCATCATCTCTTCTCGTGTGCAGAAATTGTAATGGTTTTGTAAAAATGCTATTACACACTTTAATAGGAATCCTGATTGATGTTGATTTTCTAGTTTTAATTAACATTTAAAGAAAATTCTTTATTCAAGGGTGAAATTCAGTAAAAGAATCAATAACGATCCAACTAAGTTAAAATAATAATCCTCAATTGCGGAGATACTCTAAAACGTACTTGATATCTAGGCAATTTTGTTGTGTGTATTTTATGATAAGATTTCTTTATTTGTTTAAACATTGTATACATACTGTTGGATACGGGACACAAGTAAAACACAAGCGGGCTGTGAACGCACTGACTCTTTATTTTGAACACACGCAAGCGTGCCCGCGGTGGGAGGCACGGGGTGCGGGGCGCTGCGCGGCGCCGTCTGCGCAGGCAGTCCATCAGGCCGCGCATCGCTACACACATACATAATGCTTATATGTAACACATACAAGTGCATGTAAGATATTATATTATGGCAGTCCACTTCAGTCCAGTCATGTTTAGCCGTAAAAATCGGCGTACAAATATGTTCATGCCTAAAAAGAATTTAAGACATAAAACTTTTTACAAAAAAAAAAACAACCGACTTCCTTAAAAAAAACACTACAAAGTCAAAAATAACTTTAATTTCGAAAGTCGATGTCTTAGGCTCTGTATTTCTGCCGGGGTCGCGTGATTGTTCGAAAGAGATACCGTGACCCTGGCACATGGGCAACTGATGGAACACGGGTGGGTTTTAGTCAGTAAAAGTCTGACACGCCCTCCCGCTCCGCCCAGAGCGGGAGAAGTCATTAATTGATTTCCCATCCTGAAAAAAAAAAGGCTCTGTATTTAAGGTTTTTGCCACCGACTTCCGAATTTAAAGTTATTTTTGGCTTTGTAGTGTTTTTTTTTTAAGGAAGTTGGTTGTTCTTTTTTTTGTAAAAAGTTTTTATTTTTTAACTTTTTAGTTGTGGTAGATACTCCGTACTAATCTAATCACGTTATTCGTTCATTTGTCGCGGAAATACGTAATGCAAATTTAAGACTTATATGGTTTTCACATGGACTCCATTGTTCAAATGGAACCAAATTAAAATGAGACCATTCGGAAAGCACCAGTTTTCAAATAAAAAAAGAATCATCAACATCGGTTCATCCAGTCAAAAGTTATGAGGTAACAAACATAAAAAAAAAAAATGTACTGTAAAAAATTACTTAACAAATTTAAATACATTTATTCGTGGTGTCAGGAAATAGATAAAATTATTCAATCAAATAACACTTTTTAAGCTAGAAATTCGGAGACACTATAATAAGCTTTTTGCAAAAGAAAACATTTTAATTGGCGCTTGAATGCCTTAATATTCAGCTCTTTCCAACATGTATAGGTTGGCAAAAAAGAGTCTGTCGTGGTAACCATTGGAACTAAAATATTTTTTTGGTGGCAGCACTGCTTTGTTTATCATCAACAAGTAGCTAATCTGTCATTGTGTTATGTTCCCAGTTGTATTTTACTTATTTCTAATTAACTATCAATTATTAATGCTTTTGAACATATAAAAAATGAATAAAACAATAAGGAGTAGTGGTGTGAGCTGTGATATACTAAGTTTTCGTAAGAAATTTGGCGGAATCTGAAGCGGAACAAATTTTGTCTCCGATCGACAATGTTTACGAAAGAACTGCCGACACGACAGGTATTTATCCAAGAAATTTATCTTTTATTCAATGCCAGTCATTGTTTTTCCTTTCTAATACTAAGTTTTATCGGTATTATAAGTTTGAAGCCATTTTATTGTTTTGTTTACTAATAGATTATTGAGGTTATGTTTTCTAGTTTAACAAACCGCGTGTACGTTAATTCTTGATGTTTGATACTTGAAATTGAAAAATGTACAGACGCCAACACATCAAGCTACTACAATCTGTCAGATTTCTTTGATAGATTTTCGACTTTATTTATAGAGCATTAGGTTCAAGGTTCATTGGGAAAAATTGACAGTTTCGGGTAGCTTGACCTGGTGGCGTCTGTACCTACATGGAATTAATATGATTGTCTTCATATTTTTTTCAAGGTAAATCTCACAGTACAATTAGAGAAATTGTTAATGAAGGAGAAAACAATTAAGGATTTTTTCTACACCTGGAGGAACACCAAAACAGTTGGCGGAAGAAAGAATTAGACGATTTTGATCTGTGTGCAACTAGACAAAAAGTTCAACACTATAACGAAACAGCCAAGTATATTTTTTTTTTTTGTTAATGCTATTATCGCATACCACAGTAAAAAAAGTATAATTAATATTTATTATTTTTTAGGTGCCTATTCTACGTAATATATTACCTATAGTTTGAGGAGACGGGTTGTAATGGGAGCCGTAAACGTGTAAGAAAGATTTTTACACTATTTTCATAAATAAGAAATGTAAAACTGACACATCAGTGTTAATGGAATAAATCTATCATAGCACCGAAAAGGAATACAAGAATGATGTTACGTCACGTTTTTATTTTTAAATAAAATCTAAACTTTAGCGTGTTATTTCATTTTCATTGTCATGTGAATAGTGATAATGTTATGTACCCCGCATAGACATACCTGACGCCTTCATTAGTCAACTGTTCAAGTTTATTCGATATTGCCCGTACCTTTCGAATGCGACATGCTATAGGTACTCTCTGACTTCCGATTAGTTTCCGACAGTAAGCAGCTGTAAGTCGCCTTCTTGTCGATAAACTGTCAGCATTAACAGGATTCGTTCAGTATCATTCATGTCATATTTGATACAGGCATACCAACCATCGAATGGTTGTGAATACCCTAGATGGTGGCCGCAAATGCGATTGCTGAACATTATGTCTTGTGTATCGGGTTCAATCGGCAATCCCTGAGTGTAATTTAATTAATTTTTAAACTGAATAAGTTTGCATTATGTTATTATGATGGCACTCTTAGATAAAAAGTTATTCCAGCGAAATAATGCGCAATCTACTAAATACATTGAAAGTAAAAGACAGTGTGCCTATCAAGTCTTGAAATCTTGACTGATGAGAATTTCCGGGATCTCGTGTATGTGGATTAAAACAACAAGTATCTTATCACTTTTAGTCCTAGTATACAGGGTGGCCATACCTGCTAAGCAGGCGCCCTCATTTTTTCCAGACTCTTTTTTGCCAAGCTGTAGTTATTCTGTTAAAAATAGTAGGCGCTATGACATTTCAATTTTTTTTTCAAGTTCCATTGTTTTCCCGCAGCTGATAAATGCTGGACATTTTACGTTAGTTCCATATTTGGCTACGTTCTAATAGAGCTTTGCCGGGCTGTATTTTCAATTATGTTTTATTTTATTACGGTGTACCATTATTAAAAGTTGTACATACTAAGAGAGTCTTTAGACATCTGCATCACTGAAAAAAAAAATTACCGGTTTTTAAAGTTTTATTTTTTTGGTAATTGTTTTCTGACGGATAATCAAAATATCGTTAACGGAATCTCAAAATTCTTGTTGGCAACACTAGTCAAATTGTCAAAATCAAATAAAAAGATAAACAGAAACTGAAAAAGCCGACCTGCTGAATTTGTGTTTTGTATACTCCGTGTTTTGCAATTTGAATGAATTTACAGAATACATCGAGTTCTTCAGACGCTGCCAAGATGGATGATGATGTAGAACCCGTACATTTGGCTGAAGGGATAAATATCAAGTAGGTACCACTTTAAATATTTTTATATATCTTTTACACATCCCATTTCAGCACATTTCTGATGACAAATCAATAAGTTCTACTTAGTATGGCATTTTAGTGCAAAACTCGCCACAATTACCGAGTTAATTATCTATTTACCTGGAGAAAACCGATATTTCTGGCACAACCTACCTCGGGCTTTAATGCTACCTTCTTGTTAGTTTAGCTTTAAGAACGTAAGTTTTTAATTAATTCTATTAAATGCGTACAACTAATGCATCGTCCTATCTATACTTTGTCTACTTACTATTGTATAGAATCAAGTTCTTCTAACTTAACAGACAGCTGTGCTGCTGGACAGTTTGTTGCGCCATTTCTTCCTCCCAGCTAAAGCACGAGAAAGTAGTGTAGCGCGGGCGTTTTGGAAGACTGTTCTATGTAATTTTGATGTTTCTATAGTGCTGATATTCAGCCTAATTAGAATAAATAACTTTTGATTTTTCCGGCGTTATTAACCCTCAATTCACCAGGTGAAAGATACTAACGTAGACTCCCACTATGAGTCCCAGGGACTCACATATATTATTTTAATTTTTCTTTAAATAAAATAACTATTATTTCAAATACTTTTTTTATTAACTTCTTTACCACTTATTTAGTACTAAAATAAACACAATAAACTTAGCAAAACTCTTGAGATCATCTTAGAAATTATAGGAATTAAACTTAACAGCCTAAAAGAAAATGGTTTTTTTTAAGTCTTATAAAACTGTCAAAAACTTTTGAAAAACAATGATAACTATATTTTATATTTTCATAATAGACTACAAAATAAAATTAAAATAACAAAAACATATGCTTCTATATAAAAATAAAAAACGTGCAACGGGTTTTGACCAATACCTAAGAGCACCGTTGACAAATCTTTTTAGAGCAAGATAAACATATTGGCTTCATACATTTGCAGCAACAGTAAGCAGTCTTTACAATTAGTTGACTATCGTGTTCTTCGTTGTCACTCCCAATTTCATCGTCGAGTTTTTGTTGAAGCCAAGAATCCAAAATTGCATTTTCCGCATTTACATACACTGATGAAGTTTATTTTTGTTTGTGTGCCATTTTGTGATTCTACAACAATAAAACACATTAGAAGATTAATAAATTATCAATAATATATAAAATCAAGTAATAACGGCAAGAAATACAGGCAGTGAAAACATAAATAAAAAATAAAAATTATAACATAAAATACCACCATGAGTCCCAAAGACTCACTTGGCGTAATAACTCACCATATAAGAGACGTACGCGCACGTCCGCTCCACCCCGCGTCACCCGCAACACTGCAGGAAGGTACTGTGGCGGGGGGCAATGAAGTCGCGAAAATGAACGAAATATGGAGTTTTGAAATTTGAATGTGAGTCCCTGGGACTCAGGTGGTGAATTAAGGGTTAAGACTTCTTCAATAGCCTATAGCAGAGGTCCATACAGCTTCTTCAGAGGAGTATGGAAGAAAAAGACGTGTTGAGCTAACCTAAATGAAATTTGGATAAGTCAAGGAGGATGACGACAACTACGTCCTATGTTATAGGGGTTCGGTTTCCGCACTTACTCCTTTGAGTGGACCATTGTGCGTGGGCCATGGCGGCCGTCAGTGTTTACTCCAACCAGCCCACCTCCCTACAGAAGTATGATGACAACAAATTATTTGTTCCCATTATTTCAGACAACTGATGGAGGGGAAACCAGCTGAGTTCTCAATCGACTTGGATTTCAAAAAGAAAAAAGAACTTACATTAAATTTTAGCGATGATGATAACGACTTTGACAGGTGAATATGCTATTTAAAGTTTTGGTAGTTTATTTTCATATTAGAATAGGACCGAATGCGGCAAGCGTAGCTTAATCTGATCGATCAAGCTAAGTTACACACTATTGTAGAGTATCAGCTTTGGCATATGCGTGATCACTTTACCGAACTGGCCAAGTGAAATAAATCAGTGATTTTACCACACTCAACACGGGCGGTTTAATTCTTCATCCCCGTGTTCCCATCAGCACAAGTGTACAGACCAATCATATGTACGCTTGCACAAAGTGTAAAGAGTACCGTCTTACAGTATCATCTGCTAGCCTTTTCCCAACTATAGGTAATAGGTAGAACGGGCTGGTGTCCGCAACTCCACGTCTGAGCGCGTATTTTGCGTACGGGTGGGAAATCGGTTATTCGATCCACCCCAGCTCCTCGAGAAAGGCCAGCAACGCCTTGATGTTGCTGACTAAAATCCCAACTATATTGGGGCTTCCAGTCTAACCGGATGCAGCTAAGTTCCAGTATTTTACATGAAGCGACTGCCTATCTGACCTCCACAACCCAGTTATTAGGTAATACGATACCCATTGGTAAGACTGCTTGTCAGACTTTCCGGCTTCTGACAACCCGTAACGACTGTCTAAGATCTACGAAAGACAGCCGGGACCAACGGTTTAATGTGCTTTCCGAGGCATGGAAGGGTCTTGGTATGTAAAGATGGTCACCCATCCACAAACCAACCGCGGCAAGCGTAGCTTAACCTGAACGATCAATCCGTGCGGCTGTTATTACTTAGCCACAAGATTTTAAATGAACCACTTTGCTGTTTTCAGTGAAGATGAAGATGCCCTAAAGGTTATAGAACAGACGGCAGACAACATGATGCTGTCTTCTCCAGAGTACCACTCCTTTGAAAAGCTAGCTTCTAAGATGACTGACTGTGATCCTAACGGCGATGTGAAGATACTCATAATTGAAGAAGGTAAATATTAAAAACATTTTATTTCTCCTCTACAGAGGTGCCTTGAACATATCTTCTTCTTCTTCTTGTTCTTCGTCGTTACACTCTTGACAGAGTGGTCGTGGTTGTCACACCTGGTGTGGTGGCGAGCTTCACAATCCGTCGCCATTCGTCCCGTACTGCAGCCTTATTTTTCCTGGGTGGGAAATCAACAAATGTCGTCTCCCGCTCTGAGTTGAGCGGAAACTGGGCACGCCACTATTGCGGCGGTAAGTCCCCTCTTTGAGGAGTGGATAGAGAGGCGTCACGGCGTCCTCACCTTCCGCCTGACGCAGGTTCTCACCGGGCATGGGTGCTTCGGTGGGTTCCTGTTCAGGATAAAGCGGGAGGATACGTCCGGGTGTTTCCATTGCGAGGATCGTCTGGAGGACACGGTGGAGCATACGGTGGAGGTGTGCCCTGCCTGGGCGGGGCACCGCCGTGTCCTCGTGGAGGCGATCGGCGGCGGCGACCTCTCGCGTCCGGCCCTGGTGCGAGCCATGGTACGGAGCGAGAGGGAATGGGAAGCCGTCACCTCCTTCTGCGAAGCAGTAATGCTCGCGAAGGAGGAGGCGGGGCGCGTGAGGGAGTGGCAGTCTCTGCGCCCTCACGCCCCTAGCCGCCGCAGGAGGAGACGCCCCGGGCGTCGGGAGTCGATTGCGGACTCCCGGCCACCGTAGGCGCGAGCTTGCGGGTGGCGAGCAATGGGTAGCTCGCCGCCCGGTAAGGACCAGGCTCGGGTCGACGGCGCGCAGTGTTCCACGCGCGCCTCAAAGAGATGTCAGCAGCAGTGTAGGGGTCTACTAGGACCGATGCCTGCCGGGGTCGCGTGATTGTTCGAAAGAGATACCGTGACCCTGGCACATGGGCAACTGATGGAACACGGGTGGGTTTTAGTCAGTAAAAGTCTGACACGCCCTCCCGCTCCGCCCAGAGCGGGAGAAGTCATTAGATGATTTCCCATCCTGAAAAAAAAAAAAAAAAAAAAAAAAGTTGAGCGGAAAGGCATGTCAGACTTTTACTGACTAAAACCCACCCGTGTTCCTTCAGTTGCCCATATGCCAGGGCCACGGTAACTCTTTCGAACAGATCTCGCAACCCTGGCAGGTACTGCAGCCCTTCTAGTACATTCGTGAAGTTGACAATTAAGTGCAGTTTTGACCTGATAGGTCCAACGTATGGGCGAACTGCCGGGAGCTATTTGTACCTTCATCTTTTCCCTGCACGACAAGTCGTTCTATCGATGTGTCTTGGCGTGTGATATGTCTAAAGAACTTGAACATAAACGAACGCTTTTTACAGGGGATGGTCCTTTGGTACCTCCGAACGCAGAAGTGGTAATCCATCACGCAGCCTATTACGAAAGATCAGACATACCTTTCGATACTACGCTAACTACAAATAAAGGAGAGCCACTTGTAAGTATTTTTCAATTCATTTTAAATCTGTACTAATATTATTGTATAAAGCTGAAGAGTTTGTTTGTTTGGTTGAATGAGATATTCGCAAGAACTACGGGTTCGAATTGAAAAATTCTTTGTGTTGGGTAGCCCGTTTATCGAAGAAAGGCTATAGGCTATATAACATCACGCTACACTCAATAGGAGCGGAGTATGAATGAAAAATGTTGCAAAAACGGGGAAAATGTATTCCTCTTGAGAGCTTCCGTCGCGTGCGCTGCGTAAACGGTTAAATTAACGCGAAAATCATGTACGACGGAGTAGTTTCTTCTAAAAAGTTCTACAAAAGTCCGCGATAGCATATGTCTATCTTTTAAGGTTTTTTTGGCTCACTAAAATATTTTTAACTAGCTTCTGCCCGCGACTTCGCCCGCGTCAATTTTTCTTTTTTTTTTCTTTTTAAGAAAATAAGCGATAGACATAATTTTAATACTAGAAATAAAGACAAGATAGATCAACCATTTTTCAGATTAGCAAAAGTACATACATCTTTTATGGGGTACTGTGTTAAATGCTACAACAAAATTCCTTCTGATATATTGCAATTAAATGAAAGGAGGTTTAAAAATCATATTAAGAGTACACTTTGTAAACGAGCTTATTACAAATTAGAGGATTACATCCAAGATAAGAATGCTTGGAAACATGCTGGTCTCGCTCCATAGGACAGTCTTGAGTTTATCAAACTGGTTGCTAACTTAGTATTAGTTTTATTTTTCCCGTATGACACTGATTTACATTCTATGATTACTATAACTCATACACTGATTTGTAACTTATAAAATATTAGGAAATTTGTATTCTTGCTTTTGCAATGTTTGTATGTGGGCACCATATATCTATCATATAATTAATTTATCTCTCTTTGCTTCTTTTAAAATTTTTTACCTGTTGTGGTATGGTAATTTTATTTTAGGTGCATCGTCTTCACATATAAATATTGTATACAAATATTGAAAACATTTCAAAAGAGAAACGGTGAAGTTTCTGGCCCATTCTTCTCCATACAAATTTACCTTTTGGAAGGGGCAATTAGAATCAATTCCATTTTCATATAACTGTTGACGTTCAAAAGTGCCTTTTTGGGCCTATTTGAAATAAATGCTTTGACTTTACTCCCCTGACCCTTCCCATCGCATTGAATTGCCTGCCAGTTTTCGACCATTTTTCGTCGCTGCTCCGCTCCTTTTGATCGTAGCGTGATGTTATATAGCCTATAGCCTTCCTCAATAAATGGGCTACCCAACACAAAAATATTTCATCGTTCAACCAACCAAACAAACAAATATACAAACAAACAAACTCTTCTGCTTTATAATATTAGTATAGATATCAGTGGCGAGGTGTAATTTTTTCTAAAAGAGAAGCCGATGCGAAGTCGGTTTTAACTTACTGACTCATCAATAAAGAATACTTACTATCATTCTAAAATTAATATAGGAATGTAATGAATTAAATACAATTAAATTGAACAGCTGAAAACCGAATAAAATAAGCAATATTCCTCTATCTCGTTCTCGCTGACGCATTTTTCTATACCTGTCTCTGTCATAACCCGTTGTACAGCGGCTTGCTCTCGTACATATCAAGCGGTGCCACGTGACCTAAAGTGACATCATTACGGGATCGCTGTTGTATGAATTTTTAGTTCCCGATTATGACGTTTCGGCGCCGGGTTAATTTAGAACATTTTTCTTTTGTTGTAATACAAAACTATAAATAACCTTTTTTGTTGTTTGAATGTTATGGTGAATTAAATACCCGTTGTGTAACTATACTTATTGACAATAGTAGCCACTATTTACATACTATTGTATTTTTAATAGTGATAGAGTTACCAATGCGAATCCCCGAAGGCAAGCCGGTAGGAATCGTGTTATATGGTGCTTTCGCCACTGATAGATATGAATTAAGTGAAAAGCTGTTAATTTGAAATAACAAACAGACACTTCAATTTTATTTATGTGTATATGTAATTTTTCAAGGGAGTTGGCTACTTTTTGTCACGTCGCGTCCCTGTGTCATAATTTCCGAACACCCCGCGGGCGAAGCCGCTGGCAAAAGCTACTTACACAATAAATACAATTTGAAAAATTCATCATGATTTTCTCTACTTTTCAGCGTATCCGCATGGGCATTGGCAAGATGCTCCCGGGCATAGAAATCGGATTGGCCCACGTCAAGGGCCCCAAGGCGCGGTTCCACCTACTCCTGCAGCCTGCAATGGCCTGGGGTAAGCAGGGAGTCTTACCGCTGATACAGCGGAAACCTGTGCTGTTAACGATCACTCTGTACGATGTGCGTTGCGTCGGGGCTGGGTCTAGGTGAGTCTGGAAAATTCAATTAATTGAAATAGAATGATAAATGACTTTATTTTTGCAAGTAGGTTTGTACAAACACTTTTACAAGTCAATCATATTTTTTAAAACTAGATGAGGTCGGCGTTTCCTATCTGACTACTCTGAGAAGAAAGGCCGAAACAAACTCACAGTCTCTTTTAAAGTCCAGACATAATTTGGTTAGATCATGTGAAGACCATGTGGATTGGTGTCTGAAGTGGTCTTTTAAGGAGAGAACCACACAGCTTGAGTGGCTTTGTCCAATCAGTGCACGCATTTGTCAGTAATCATGCAGCTCAACTCAGAACTTAAGGAGGTCAATGATTCGACGAACAATACCAAAGAAGGGACATTTGTGTAGGTCGCATAAATTACTCAAACTGCCAGACTGTGATAAAAAATAAATGAGAAGGAACCTAGAAAAAAAAATAACGCCCACTTAATCTTCACATTTACAATATTAAAACAATATAATACTTTAAAAGTAAATATTAATGTCATTGTATAGGTAAAATTCATCAATGTCAATGTGTATATAAAATCAGGAGATAGTCGCTGTCTGATAATTTGAGGATCATGTACATGGAGGTGTCTGAAATGGTCTTTTGAGGAAAGAACCATACAGATTGAGTGGACCTGTCCAGTCAATGCACGCATTTGTCAGTAATCTTTCAGCTCAACTCAGAACATAAGGAGCACAACGATTCGACGAACAATACCAAAGAAAGGACATTTTGGTAGGCCGCATTAAGTACTCAAACTGCCAGATTATCATTAAAATGAAATAAGTAAATATAAAAAAAAACAAACATCTACATAGTCCTCACATTCAAAATTATTAAAATAATAATAATAGTATACTCCTCAGAGTATATATTCATGTCATAGTTAAGCAATAATCAAAATGTCAAAGTGTATATTCCCAATAAATAATTAATAAAAAAAGGAAAGTAATTAATAATAAAAAATATAATTCAGTACAATAATATTTTTAAAAAAAATTGGAGCAGCTTAATCCCAAGCTTTTTGTCCTCAATATAATCTTTAACAGTGTAAAATGCTCACCTATCATGTGATGTGTGACGTCTGTGAGTGAGTGATGTGATGACGTGTGTGTGTTTGTGATGTGGTGACGTGTGTGTGTAATGTGAGTGATATGATGACGTTTATGTGTGTGATCTGATTGATGTCATGACGTGTGTGTGGTATGTCATGTGATTTATTTGTTTATATATACTATACTAGCTTTTGCCAGCGGCTTCGCCCGCGTGGAGGTCGGAAATTATCCCGCGGGAATATACTACCGGGATAAAAAGTAGCCTATGTTCTTTCTGAGGCTCTAAACTATCTGTGTACCAAATTTCATTTAAATCGGTTCTGTAGTTTTAGCAGGAAAGCACGACAGACAGACAGACAGAGTTACTTTTGCATTTATAAAATGATTGTGGATTGTGGATTGTACACCATAAAAATACATAACACAAAACAATGACTACAAAATATGCAATAGGTGGCCTGGATCGCTTTATGCGATTTTTTTTTTTAGTTGTGACGACTGACGTGTGTGTGTGTGTGTGTGTGTGTGTGTGTGTGTGTGTGTGTGTGAGTCATTTTCACGTATACACCTTAACATTTTAGTCGTCTTACAAAGGTTGTCCACTCAATGTATCCGACATAATATACCTCTAGGCGTAAATCAAAAATGTTACCATTAAAATAGGTACTAAGAAAAATAAATAATGCATTAGAATTATGAATCCATGACACAAAATATCAATTTTAAACTACGTCATGCGTCATCATAATCAATAATATGTTTATTTTTTAACCGACTTCAAGAAAAGGAGGAGGTTATCAATTCGACTGTATGTTTTTTTTTTTAATTTTTTATGTTTGTTACCTCATTACTTTTGACTGGGTGAACCGATTTTGATGATTCTTTTTTATTTGAAAGCTGGTGCTTCCCGAATGGTCCCATTTTAATTTGGTTCCATTTGGACAATGGGGGCCATGTGAAAACCATATAAGTCTTAAATTTGCATTCCGCATTTGCGCGACAAAAGAACGAATAACGCGATTAGATTAGTGCGGAGTATCTGCCACAACTAAAAAGTTAAAAAATAAAGCAGTTTCACAAAAAAAAAAAAAAAAATACAACCGACTTCCTTAAAAAAAATACACTACAAAGTCAAAAATAACTTTAATTTCGGAAGTCGGTTGTTTTTTTTTTTTTTGTAGAAAGTCTTTATTTTTTAACTTTTTAGTTGTGGTTGATTTTTTTTCTTATGGATGTGTAGTAGTCATTGGATACATGAAGTGGGCTGCCGTTGTAAGACGATTAAAATGTCACGGTGTATAATTATGTATGTATATGTCGACATTATTTTTTTTTTGTTTACTGGCCTCCACTGTCCTGGGCAAAGGCCTCCTTCCATGTTTTGCGAGCCCCCGAGTCCCGCTTCCACTTTTACTGCTGAGCATGAGATGAGGTTCTGGGTTCGATTCCTAGATCGGGCAGTGTTGTGTAGAATTTCTCAGTAGCAGCCGGGAGTCTGGATTTGTGCCTGGTTGATGGCAATAGGCTCGCCCCCTATTACTTGTGACTTAAACCATAACTGGCGAAATATGGGCTCCTCTCTGCCCAGTCCTTCGACGAAACAAGGCGATATGTTATATTACATCATAAACCTTTAAACGAGCAATTCTTGTGTATATATATATAATCTGAATCTCGGAAACGGCTCCAACGATTTTCATCAAATTTAGTATACAAGGGGTTTCGGGGGCGATAAATCGATCTAGCTAGGATTCATTTTTATAAAATGTCGTTTTATTCGTGTTTTCAATGACCAACTTTGGCCATAATCAACTTGAACATAAACTTATTATTTTAAATGCAATTTACCAAAAAAATACACCAGCTTACAACCAGATATTAAACATAACATAACATCATGCCTTGTTTCCCCGAAGGGTTGGGCAGAGGTGTACCTATAGTACACCTACATGTCGCCTGTTATGTTTAAGTCCCATATAATAGGGGGCGAGCCTATTGCCATCATCCGGGCACAGATCCAGACTCCGGGCTGCTACTAAGAAATACCAGATGGAAAACCTGTATGTTATATTATATTTTATTAAATACAGTACAAGATTCTAAACTCATAAAATTCTCTCCACAGATTCAACGACCTACCAAAGGCGGAGCAAGAAAAATTTGAAACTACTATGAAAACCGTTAAAGATATACGTGAAGAAGCGAAGGACCTCTTCAAACGGCGCAAGTACCAAGAGGCTGTACGTAGTTACGAACAGGCTTTATCTGTCCTTTCACAATCACGCCCCGACAACGAGAAACAACAAATTGAAATAACAGATCTAAAAGTAACCATGTATGTAAACCAAGCTATTTGCTATTTTAAATTAAAGAAACCTAAATATATCATAGGTATGTGCAGACATATTGACAGATGTATCGACATTGAAAAACATTGTAAGGCCATCTTTTATTACGGCCGGGGTTACGAATTGTTAGGTAAAACCGAAGAAGCGATATCTTGCTACAAAAAAGCGCTAAAAATCGAGCCGAAAAACAAAGAAATCGGCCAATGTTTGGCTGAATTAGACGAGAAATTAAAAAAGGCGGCGATGAATGAGAAAGTTATGTGGCGTAAGGCTCTAAAGAACGCGCCTGAGGTTGAAAAAAAAGAAGTCTATATTGTCGATGAGGATTTTAAAAATGGCGTCACTGACATGTGTCAAGATTTGGCGGGAAGAAGTGACTTTGCGAAATTCGATCTGCCAACGGGTTTGAGTAGGGACGAAATAATTTGTATTAAAGATTTGACGAGTCAGTTTAAATGTTTGGTGGTTCAGGAAGACGGGGAGGGTAAACGGAAAAAAGTATCCATTGTTAAAACGGTGTAAGCAATCACCATATTTAAATATACAGGGTCAAGTTAAATGGACAATACTTTACCCACGTGTTGGGTATCGATATCGACACCTAATGGAAAAAAAAAATCTTTTTGGTCATTTGTTTGCCGGAATTTAACAGATCAGCTGTTTTGGTAATTTTTCGTGGAACATAGTATAGATATTTTTTTACGAATTCCCAATAATATTACCTACTTAACAAACATTCCTTTAATATACATGTCAGTGTCATTTAATGATTTACAAAGTTGGTATGACCATAAGTTTTTTTTTAATATAAAGTACTAGCTTTTGTCAGCTGTTTCGCCGTAGTGTTGCAAATAACTCGAGTCGTAATTTTAAAGACTCGACTCAATTATTTAAGACTCAGTGTGCTCAAAAGGCTCGAAGTCTAGAGTCAAGCACTCAAGTCTTAAAATGAACTCGAGTCTTGAAAAGAACTCGAGCCTCAAAATGAACTCGAGTCTTAAAATGGACTCAAGCCTTAAAATGAACTGTCTTAAAGAAAAACTCGCAACATGAGTATGAGACTTTTAGCTCATAATTCGAGTCTCGACTCGAGTTATTTTAAGACTCGAGCCCTTTTTAAGACTGGAGTCCATTTAAGACTCTAGTCCTTAATAAGACTCGAGTGGCTGTTAAATGACTTGGGCTCGGCTAGACTCTAGAGTCCGAGCCTTTTGAGCACACTGACTTTTGCATAATTGAGTCGAGTCTTTAAAATTACGACTCGAGAACTCGAGTCCTTTGCAACACTACTTCGCCCTCGTATTTTATATATAAACCTTCCTCTTGAATCACTCTGTCTATTGATGAAAACCGCATTAAAATCCGTTGCATAGTTTAAAACATCTAAGCGTACAAACACGAAATGCGACTTTGTTTTATAATATGTAAAGAAGATTGCCAGCGTATTTATTTAGACGTATTTAAGCGAATAGGATTCAATCCACACCCAGTGTCTTTTGAGATATTGACGTTTGAAGTTCAATAAGTATTTTTTTAAGTACACTTTGCTTTGATCAACTATTGTTGTACTAGATTTCCGTTGAGCGCACAAAACGGCAGGAAAAATACGTCGATAAAAATGATGTTGTGATTTTAATTTGCAACATAGTTTTTTCAACCTTACTGCTTGGAAGTTATGTTATATATTTCCTTAAATATTATTGTTCGTAATTTAAAAATATGTACAGAAGCCAGCACATCGAGGTACCCGAAACTGTCAAATTCTCCCAATCAACCTTGAACCTAATGCATTAGCGATAAAGTTGAAAATCTATCAAAGAATTTGATAGTAGCTCTATGTGCTAGCGTCTGTACATTTAATCAATTGTAGTGCCAAATAAAGGTCTATTCACGCAGCGGGCGGGGCGCGGCGTGGCGGCGGGACGGGACGACGCGCGACGACGCGACGCTCGAGTAGTTGTAATATACTAGATATTACGAACGACTTCACACAGAGCGCTCGGCGCGACGGCAGCGTGGCACGACGGTTCTGTGTGAAGGCGTCCGTAATATCTAGTACATTACAACTACTCAGCGTCGTGTCGCCGTCCCGCCGCGCCCCGCCCGCTGTGTGAATAGACCTTAAATTGCAAACGATAATAAACTTTATGTTCTATTGTTAAGGTTTATATATCACTATAAGATTATTTCTGTGGCACATGCCAAATACTTCATTTAAAACTACCGTCATTTGTCATGTCATAATCTTGAATCTCTGTCTATTGATGAAAATCGTAAAAGATCTAAGCGCAGAACCACGAAATGCGACTTTGTTTTATACTAAGTAAAGATTGTTATGAAAAGACAAAGAATTTGATGGGTTATCAAATTATAATCACTACCACCTACTTTCTTATGAAAAAAAAAACTACGTAGAGTATGTGTGCGAAAAAATTTAGTTAATAAGTTACAGAAAAGTTCTGTTTGACTATAGACTTTTAATGATTGTAAGTTTTTTTTATACATTTAATAAATAATAAATAAGTATAAGTAAGTAGTTATCATTTTTGTTACCTACTCTCTAAACCTATGAGGTTATTATTTTTGATTATTTTTAAGTGTTAACAATCAAAGGGCATCAAAAAATTCGTCTGTATCACTGTCATGTCATACTTTTGCCAAAAATTAGTATTGCCATGCAGTGTGGCAATGCTACTGTCTTTTTTTCACTTTTCCTGTTGACAGTGATGCTGATGATTTTTTTTTTATATACCCTTCGATTAATTCACCTCCTTTTTGTACTTTTACATAATTATTATTTTAAAACTATCAGCATTTAAAAAATTAAATAAATCTGTGGCCTGGTGCTAAAAGGGCCAAAGTACGTTTTTGTACGAAACGAGATTGTAATGCCAGTTTATTGAAAAACTATGATTATATATATTTTTTTTTGTGGTAAAAGGGCGTTAGTTTACCAACAATCTTTCAAAAGTTACTATGTAAAAAAGGCCAATTTAGTGTGCGCTTTCATACAGATAAGTAAAAAAAATAAATGATAAAAGGGCTGCAGTTTGGCCCTGTTAGCACCAGGCCACAGAAATATAAACAGACTTGCAGAATGTTATCCAACAAAATTAGAACAACTTTTGAACAAAGAAGTTATGAAAACCTAGTCAATAAAATATCAACAGCAGACAGCAAAATTCTGTTATATTTAAGTCAAGTAGATTAAGTTTATGTAGTTTTAGTTTTTTATGTTTTTATATATTTTTAAAATAAATATTTGGACTTCCATAATGTATTGTTTTCTTTTAGCAGTTAGTAAGTTTCTTTTAAAAATAAGAAAGGCTGGGACAAAAGCCTCTTCTATGCAACAGGAAATATTATTGTACATATATGGTGGAATTGAGAAACCTCCGTTTTTTTCGTTGGTTTATAAAGGAATGCAGAATCTCCTTTTTTTTAAGTAAGAGACAGACTAAAAATTTGATTGTGGGCTGAGTGAAAGACATTACGACAGGGATGGGGAACCTCTAAATATCTACAAGCCATGTTTTCCAGCGTCCGTGTGGTGCCTAGTGTTGCAAAAGACTCGAGTCCTCGAGTCGTAATTTTAAAGACTCGACTCAATTATGCAAGACTCAGTGTGCTCAAAAGGCTCAGAGTCTAGAGTTAAGCCAAGCCCGAGTCAATCTCGAGTCTATAAAAGGGACTCGAGTTTAAAAAACGACTCGTCTTAACATGAACTCGAGTCTTGTAGCTCATCATTCGAAAAAACTCGAATAACTCGTCAGATTTTTTTTGTACGCAAAGTTACATCATAACCACCAATTTGAATTTATTGCCTTCTTTCGAGTCTTTTCGAATGATGAGGTACAAGTTTTATCTTCATGCTCCGAGTTTTTTTTTAAGACTCAGGTTCATTTTAAGACTCGAGTCTTTTAAGACTCGAGTGCTTGTCTGTAGACTCCGAGCGTTTTGAGCACACTGAGTCTTGCATAATTGAGTCGAGTCTTTAAAATTAGGACTCGAAGACTCGAGTCCTTTGCAACTCTAGTGGTGCCGGACGTAAAGAATAGCAACATCCCATTTCTTCCCGTGAAAGTCGTAAGAGGCGACTAAGGGATTTACTAGAGAATGGGCAGCAGCGTTCTCTATGCATTTTACCATCATACTGCGATTTCCAACCCGCCTGCCAACCGTGGCGATTAAGGCAAACCCTCCTCAAATTAGGGGAGGCTTTTGTCCAACAGTTTTTTATTATACAAATCCCTTCCATAATTTTGTTGATTTACTTTGAGGCATTCATGTATGATACATTTTTCAGACTAGCAAAAGCATATATCTTTTATAGGCTTAGAGATTATTCTAAGTTTAAAGGGTACTGTGTTAAATGTTACAATAAAATCCCTTGTGATATATTGCAATTAAAAGAAAGAAGGTTTAATAGTCATATTAAAAGAACAGTAAACAAGCATATCTATACTAATATTATAAAGCTGAAGAGTTTGTTTGTTTGTTTGTTTGATTGAACGCGCTAATCTCAGGAACTACTGCTCCGAATTGAAAAATTCTTTTTGTGTTGGGTAGCCTATTTATCGAGGGAGGCTATAGGCTATATAATATCACGCTACAACTAAGAGGGCGGAGCAGTAATGAAAAATGTTGCAAAAACGGGGAAAATTTATTCCTTTTGAGAGTTTCCGTTGCATGCGCTGCGTAAACGAAGTAACGCAAAAATCATGTATGACGGAATTGTTCCTTTTAAAAAGTTCTAAAAAAAAGTCCGCGAGAGCATATGTCTATCTTTTAAGGTTGACTCACTATAACTCAAAAGGTGCGAGCAGCAACGAAAAATGGACGAAAACTAGCAGGCAAATCGATGCGACGGGAAGGGTCAGGGGAGCAAAAATTTGACGCGGACGAAGTCGCGGGCAGAAGCTAGTTACAAATATGAGGATTACATCAAAGCTTTGATTAAATACCTGTCTAGATAGAGTAATGCAAACAAACGATGCACAAAAACTGTCCCCAGTTTCGCGATTATGTGTGAGTAGCGCTCGCGTACTTATTGTAATCAAACTGTCAAAGTGTGCGTGTTTAGAGATGCCAGCTCCAAATTATTAACCTAGCTTTCTTACATCATTTAATAAGATCAATGTTAAACGAAATAGGTTTAAAAAAATAAAAACATTTTTGTGTTAGTGTTTTATTTAATTAATATAGTATGTCTCCAGCAATTTTCTTTTACGGAATCCGTAGGAAATCTACAACGCAAATATTAGAAAGAACTAACAACAATACTATTTCGTGCATGACGTCATGGATTTCATTTATTTTATATACGTAATTTCTCATTTTCAGATCAAATAAATACCATCACTTTTTAAATAATAATTTATTATTCTCCTGATTGAATTTCGGTCACGGCAGATAATCATAACTTTTAATGATATTTGTAATATGTTTCCCATATTTTCGCCAAATCTCCCTAGTAATAAACTGGCAACACCGGCTAATCAAAGTAACCTACAAAGTATCGAATAAAAAAATCGTGTTTTCTTTAAAAAAAATGTTGTTAAATAACAAAACTTAGCGATTGAAACTGATCTTGGTATTATTATATAGCTTTCCCACATAAATGCAACACAGTTTGACAGCACAAACCAGCGTAATTAATAATTTTTCGTGAGCACATAACCCCTACGTGATTCAAAATTTCAAATGACACTGATGTCGGTGAGAAGCGAGTCTACCAAATTTAGTAGACTTTTTTTGACTTTTTTCGGTACGGCTAATGTGTCATCTAGACAGGTATATAATCAAAGCATCAAAGTTAAGAATGCTTGGAAACAAGCTGGTCTTAAAGCTGGCTCAATATGTGAGCACCATGTATCTACCATATGGTTTAATTTATCTCTCATTGCTTCAGTTCCAAATCAAACAAACCAATAAATGATTTGATTTGATTTTCAATTATTTTACCTCTTGTGTTATGGTATTTTTATGTGCATCGTCTTCACATTTATATAATTCTTCCGTATCAGCAGTGTTGCCAACCTCAGCATAGAGCTAAACTGTAGATATGCCAGAAAAAAAAAACTAGAGAAAACTGTAAATATCAAGTTAAAAAACAGTAAATCAACAACTTTATCTTTTTATTATTTAATGATGATGGTGATATATATGATACATTTTAGAGAGGGAATTAAAAACAAGAAATACCATGTGATTATCAAAGTTTTAACCAAATTAAATATCAAAAGCCCTAAAGATACATTATGTCAAATAAAATGAGTAATATTTAAAAGCTAGTATTCCAACACTTTCGAAAGTTAAAGCATTCGCGGGGATTCCCAGTAAGAAAAACAGAATGTCGGTAAAACGGACATCGACCGAAAGCAATCTACGATTGTCCACTACTAACGCCATCTATTAAATAAATCGATTGATGACCATTACCTCCGGTTCGACGATTGTAGGTTTTACTGAAGCTGATTTAGTGCACCGACTACTATGTAGCAAATAAAATAGATGGCGCTAGCATCTTAAGCAATAAAACTGTAGATTTCGAGGCCTAAACTAAAAACTGAGATAATTTCCAAAAAACTGTAGATCTACAGTTAAAACTGTAGGGTTGGCAACACTGCGTATCGGTGAGTGACTGATAATTTTGATCTCATTTTTAAATTAGTTTAGTCTCTTGTCTTTTAAGCCAATTATGAAATTCAATCTTTCATTCTTTATTTGGAATTATTGATTAAAAAATGTTTGAAAATATTAAGGTTTTTCAATTTAGTGTTAGAATACATTCTATATTTGCATTGCACACGCTCCACTCACAGATGGTTGCCTTGTATGAGATATGATTGGAAAAAAGTTTAACCTGCGTCATGTCGAGAGAGATGTAAGTACGCCAGAAATTACTTATTTTCAGTTCGAGACCGCAATTTTAAATTCTTCGTCGTAAAGTGTTTTTCTCTCCATAAGTGAACGACGGATGTGAGAAGCACAGAACCGGTCGAAGTGGCGATGTTGGGGAGGCCTATGTCCAGCAGTCAGGGGCGTAGCTACCGCCGTATCTGCCGTATAAATTATACGGGGCCCCCGGGCCACGGGGGCCCCTGACGAGCGTAAGCAAAAATTAATAAAAACTTCCCAATTTTTTTTTTTTTTTAAGGAATGAGAAAAGTCACAAAAAGCAATTTCTTTTTTCCCGCGTAAAGCGTGCGTTCCAAAGCTGGCAACACCTTACATCAGTTATCGCGGGCGGGGATTCTCTGGCGGGAAATCAAATTGCGCGGGTGTTTAAAAATTTCTCCTACGTATTAATTTGTAGTTTTGTGTATATTTCCTTAGATAGTTTATTATATTCCCAGTGTATATAGTATAATGGGGACGGAAAGCGATGGGGGCGATGCCCCCATCGATAAAGAGCCGGCGAAAAAGCGGAAAAAGGCTCTAATGGAGTCGGCACAGTCTGCAGATTACAAAATCTTCATGAAACCGAATTATAAGAGACAATTTCCCGAATGCCACAGTGGCGATTGTGTAGTCTTTGTGGAATCGATAGAAAATGAAAAATTGGGCAACAAAAACCCAATTGGACTTACAAAATTATTCACCGAAAATGTTAAAGGCATCATAGGTGTACATCGAGTCAATGCCTACAAAGTTGGGATAACTTTCAAAAAACCTGCACCGGCGAATAGTTTTCTCAAAATGGACCATTTCTTGGGAAAACATAAATTAAAAGCATTCGTTCCTGCATACATGACGGAAACAACAGGCGTCATCCGCTATGTACCGAAAACGATGTCAAATGAGGAAGTTTATAAAAACATTCAAAGTGACGTAGAAGTTATAAGTATTAAAAGATTTATGAGGAAAGTTGAAGGAAAACTTACACCATTAGGTACAGTCGCAGTTACATTTGCTGCAACGGCATTACCACAGTTTGCATACATTCACATGTTTAGATACCCAGTACATACATATATACCACCATTGCTACAGTGCTACAAATGCCTTAAATATAACCACTCTGCAAGAGCTTGCCGTGGTGAGCAAATGTGCTCTTCTTGCGCCGGTCGACATTCATACAAAGAGTGTGATGTTGAAGAAATTGTTTGCATTAACTGCTGTGGCAGCCACCTAGCAATTTCAAGGGATTGCCCCATTAAGAAGCAAAAAATGGAAGAAAAGAAGAAGAAGTTCCTCAATCGGAATCAGTCATATGTAAGTGTGGTGAGTACACCTCCTCCAACTATGTCAGATACAAATGTTTTCCCAGCTCTTAAAAAACCAAATGAAAGGACTTTGGGTGAGAACTCAAAGTCATTTGCTGAAGAAATTGTAAATAATGATATAATTATAAACGCCATTGTAAAATCATTAATTGGTCTTGGTAATAATAAAGATAATGTTCCAATAACAAATAAAAGAATAAAAGAAATGTTGTTAGCAAATTTAATTGTTAATTGATGGATACATTTTTAAATATAGCACAATTCAATGTACAAAGCTTGCAGAGTAAGAAGGCCTTATTAAACACATTTCTTTTTGAACAAAAAATAGATATATGTCTGTTAAATGAGACTTGGCTAAAAAATAGTAGTGTAATTCCTCGTTTTACATCATACAACTTTATATATAAAAATTCAGTAAATAAACACAATGGAGTAGGTATTTTGATAAAACAAAATTTAGCTTATAATGTTATAGAAACAACTTTTTATGAGTCAGTCCAAAATATATGTATTTCCATAGAAACATCCATGGGTAGATTGCATATCCTATGTGTTTATTGTCCTCCCAATAGCAACAGATTTGATACTAACAAAATGAGAAAGGTGCTTCTTGAAATTCCTAAGCCATGTCTTATCATGGGCGATTTTAATGCACACCATATATTGTTTGGATGTCATACAAACAATAATAGGGGTAACAGTTTATATAACCTTATTGATGAATTTGACATATGCGTTTTAAATGATGGTAGAGCAACCACTGTGCAGTACCCAAACAGGAATGCATCAGCTATTGATCTGGCTCTGGTTAGTTCCGCATTAGCTCCTCTTTGTGAATGGCAGGTTCATGACGATCCTATGGGCAGTTATCACTACCCAACCCAGATAGTTTTAAATGTAAAGCCATCTACATATGAAGTCCGGCCTGTGGAAGAAAAATATATTTATAGTAAAGCAGATTGGTCTAAATATTATGAATTATCAGAAACCGGTTTCTCTCATTTAGACATAGATAATATGGACCCTCTTCATCTGTATGATAATTTTGTGAATATTTTATATGATATAAGAATAAATACAGTCCCAAAACGAAAATCTAACCAAACTATGCAAATTTTAAGAAAACCAGCTCCTTGGTGGAACCAAACATGTAATGAGGCAGTTCAAAAATCTAAGGAAGCTTTGTTAGAATATAGAACATCACCAAGCATCCCCAACTTCATACAATACAAAAAACTTGATGCTCAAAAGAAAAGAATAATTAAAGAGGAGAGTATCAATTCATGGCATGAGTTATGTAGTAGTTTTAATAGAATGACACCTGTTGCAAGAATATGGGGTTATATTAAAAAGTTTAAAAGGATAGGTTCTTCTTCTAACAAATATTTAAATGATGATTGGGTACCTGAATTCTTAGAAAATTTATCAGACTCATCAATATTGAATGAAAATAATATAAATGATATTTTAAAAGAATCTGTTGAATCTGAAACAAACTGCTTTCTTAATAGTCCATTAACAATAAACGAATTGCACATAGCTCTTAAGAGTAGAAAAGATACAACCCCAGGTCTGGATAACATACCATACATCTTAATTAAAAAGTTACACCCTAATGCCTTACAAATTTTATTAAATGTTTATAATAAACTTTGGGATTCACTACTCATACCAGAATCATGGAAAACTCAATGTGTCATTCCAATCTTAAAGCCCAATAAATCTGCAAATAGTCACTCATCATATAGACCCATATCATTATCATCTTGCTTAGGTAAACTTTTCGAAAACATGCTTAAGATACGTTTAGATTACTTTGCTGAAACTCAAGGCAAGTTACCAGATATACAGTATGGATTCAGAAAAGGCAGGAGTTGCTCTGAAAGCTTTGTTTCATTTATATCAGACTTAAAAAAGGCTAAACTTAGTCATTCTAATGTCATATGTGTTTTTTTGGATGTCAAAGGTGCTTTTGATAATGTTAATATTGAATCTCTAATTCGTGTTTTGCATGAATTGGGCTTACCAAGTAAAACATTAAATTGGATTTTTAAATTTTTGTACCAGCGAACTTTGTATGTTAGATTCAATAATAAGCTCCATGGCCCTAGTTTAGTTAGTAAAGGCACAATGCAAGGAGCAACACTTTCACCTCTGTTGTATAACTTGTATACATCCCAGATTCTTAAATATGTAAATACTTCTCAAGTCAAAATATTACAATTTGCCGATGACTTGCTTTTATACACAGTGAATCAAAACTTGAATATGGCTGTTAATGATATTAATACTGCATTGGCTCAATTACAATATTATTACAGTAATACTTTAAAACTAGATATAAGTTCTGAGAAAAGTTCAGTATTATTATTTAGTAAAGATTCATTAGCACAGTCCACTGTAAATATTGTATATAACCACAATGTCATTCCTATTGTTAATCATCACAAATTTTTAGGTGTTTTAATAGATGATAAACTAAAATTTGATAAGCACATTGACCATATCTGTCAAAATGCCATGAAGAGCATCAATGTCCTTAGGAGCTTAGCAGGAACTTTTTGGGGTTCTGACCCAAAAACACTTAGCATGTTATATAAAAGCATAGTCAGAAGTCATTTTGACTATAGTTGCTTAGCGTATATGAATGCAAGTACTACACTATTAAGAAAACTGGATGTGATACAAAATATGGGCTTACGAATAATTAGTGGAGCAATGCGCACCACCCCTATAAATTCTATGGAAATTGAAAATGTTATACCTCCCTTATCTTTGCGACGTTTACAGCTGGCTGAGAGATTCTGTCTCAAAGAGTTATCTTGCAATAATAGTACAGTTCTTGATAAAATTGAATATCCTCAAGAGGTCATACAGTCAGCTGTCACATCCTCCATCTCAACAAATACTTTTATTTCTGGTTCATTGCCTGAAATTTCAACCATTCTAGTTAAAGTAAAGAACCTGACAAGAGACATGTACTTCCAAAAGAAGTGGCCTGTATATGAATTCCCATATAATACTTTATTAGCTTACTTTGATATCAGGTGTTTTTTAGATACTGTTAAAAATAAATATGATTTCTTAGAATTTCTGAATGACAAATCTCATTTCTATATCATTTACACTGATGGATCTAAAACTGATGATTGTGTTAAAGCAGCATATTATGACCCACAAAAGAGGATAACAAAATGCTTTAAAATGCCAAATAGTTGTAGTATATTCACTGCAGAAGGTTGGGCTATACTAGCTGCTTTATCTTATGTAAATACTTTTGTAAATATTGATGAACATGGTGTAAGCAAAAATGTAAATAGTGTAAATAATTTATTAATTGTAAGTGATTCCAAAAGTGTTTTATCTAGTTTATGTAATTGTAACCTAAGTTATAAACAAAATTACATTGTACATAGAATTAAGTATACTCTACAAAAGTTGGGAAAACATGTAGAATTTTTGTGGGTTCCATCTCATAGTGGCATAGTTGGTAATGAGGTTGTAGATTTGGCAACTCGTCAGGATCACGACGAGGATATTACAGAATCTTTCAAGGTCCCTTTCACGGATTACTATCAACAATTTAAAACATTATCTAAGAAAATATGGAAGGATTATTGGGACGCAACAAAAGAAAAAAAGGGAAAATGGTATTCAGAATTACAGCAAGACTTACCAACAACGCCGTGGTACAATAAATTCAAATACTCCAGCAGAAAGTTCATAACAGTCATTAATCGCTTGCGATTTGGCCATTGTTTAGTCCCAGCTCATCTCTACAGGATGAGAATCATCAGTGAAAGCAAATGTACCTATTGTTCCGAAGAAAATGCGGATATAAAACACGTTATATTTGACTGTGAATCGTTCGCCATGCAAAGACTGTTACTTGTCAGTGAAATTAGTGACATAGCAGAACAAAACTCTTTAAGTGTTCCCCGCCACGTTCAGGAATTACTTTCCAAAACAGTTTATTTCAATCCATTATTTAGATATTTACTGAATACTGTAGGAAAAATTTAATTGTTTCGGGGTTCATTAGATTGTTTTTTTTTTATGTTTAACTAATATTTTGTTGTTATTAATTAGATAATTTCATCGCCTCTTAGATGTACTTAGCTCGTATGAGCGGTAAACACTTTTGATGAACTTGTTATTGTTTTATGTATTTTTAGTGAGAATAAGAGTAGTATGTTTAATGATTACGACTGAAGGACATGTATCCATGGTCAGGAATAAATTAAAAAAAAAAAAAAAAAAGTTATCGCGGGCTGCGGAATTTCCCCGTTTATAGTCTTTTTCACATAGGATGGGTACAGTGACAGTCACGTGACTTAAATAGTGAAGTCTCTTTGCGTAATGAATTCGATTATTAGCATAAATCGAGAAGTTTTACAATTGAAAATTAATCGATTTTTTTAATAGATGAGGTTAGTTATAAATAATTTAAGATTTTTTTTTAATTAGCCTACACTGTCCCACTGCTGAGCAAAGGCCTCCCCCAAATCCCTTCAAGTATCCTTTATAAAGATTATGGATGTAAAAAGAAAAACACAACAATTCATAAAAATCATTTTAATCTAATTCGTTGTCAGATTGCATTGGCAAAGACAAACAGTCATCCGAATCACGTAAGTCAATAATAAACTCATCTCCGCTCTAGTAAAGTCGTCCTGCACAGATAACAAAACTTGACAATTTAACAACATCCCGTTTAACCTCTAAGTCCCTGAGATACCACATTTGGTATCAGACACAATGGTTTTTAATTGTGTCTGTAATTACGGTAATTGACTGGTTAAACAACTTGCACAATAAGAAACACATGGAAAGCATTCGAAGCAGACGCACTCGTAAAATAGCCGATCTGATTTATCGATTATGGTGCGTCAAACTCTATTACTAGGCGGCTCATTTCACACATCAAACGCTTAAGTGATTTTTTTTGTTTTCTCGTTTTTAAAAATATACACACTTGGTAAAATAACTTATTAAAATTGGATAACAGTAGAATTATGTATTATCTTCAGTTTGCCGAAAAAAAGGGAAGGAGAGTTATCAATTTGAATTGTTTGTAAAAGTTTTGGAAAAAAGAGACAATTTTATGCAAACATTTTTTTTTCTTTTGTGAGAAATCGTTACACTTCATAAGGGCCCGCAAACAAATTTTTATACGGGGCCCCACCTAGGCAAGCTACGCCACTGCCAGCAGTGGACGTCTTTCGGCTGAAATGTTAATGATGAAGTGAACGACTTTCAATTTTTGCTCGATGTTTCGTATTTAAGCTATGCTTTCATTTATGCATCGCAGCGCACGGAGCAGATTTACTTTTTCGATACGTAGATGTACTACAGGCGCAGGCGCAGCCAAGGATTGGTGGGAACGTCACCACGGGCCCCAGCAACTCCAGCAAGATTATGGTAACATTTAACGTGTGATAAGAGCGAGTGAAGTGACCTCAAAAATTTCAGCCCCCCAGTTCGGATAGGATGAACCAAAGAGTATAATAATAATATGGGAGGGATGAACTTTATATTTTGTATTTTCATACCGAGATAAGAGTTACTTTGTCGAGTCATGCAGAAATGATATAAACGCCAATGGCTCAAGCAGTTAAGTATTACGGTTTAAATTCATCCGAATAACAGCAGCCCCGGACTTACAGACGCAGGGCTCTACGCATTTGGCATTTTAACCCCTCCCATCCAGAAGCCATTTTAACCGACTTTTGTTATGCTACCACATTTATTGCACGGATCGTCATAATGATTGATTAGATTTTGTGATCTTTCTAAGAGAAAGGTTTCTTCTCTAGATTTCTTTTGACTACATATAATAATACTAGCTTTTGCCCGCGACTTCGTCCGCGTCAAATTTTCGCTCTCCTTCCCGTCGCAACGAATCGCCTGCCAGTTTTAGTCCATTTTTCGTTTGCTGCTCCGCTTCTTTTGAACCGTAGCGTGATCTTATACAACATGTCCCAAAATTCAACGATAAGCCGGCACCAGAGGATGGACCTACTAATGACTACTCGAGAAAAAATAAGAAAAAAAAAATACCTCTACTTTTTTTTAAATTACTTAAAAAAATGGAAATTCTTCGAAAATGTATACCCCTTATGACACTTTTAACTACCATGACCACAATTTTTCAAATATTTCAGTTTTTTTGTTTGTATCGGGAACCTAAGTAGTACTTCTATTCACCATAATCTTTGAAAATTACAGAATTTTCGTAGTTTTATACAAAAAAAAACAACCAAAAAAAATTATGTCCCTAAAATTTTGAAAGATTTTAACGTTCAGTACACTTTAACTCATCGTAGTGTAAAAAAAAAATATGGAAACTACTATGGCAAGTTTTTTTTTAAAATTAGCGCAACTAACCTAGATTTTAAAATGGTATAAAACTTTAGGAAAACTAGCCACAAACAAAAAATAATGATACTTTTTCTAATCAAGAACCAAATTTCATAAGTTGTTGTTAATAGTAATCACTTCTACTATGTGCCCAAAATAGATTGGCCAAAATAGATTGCCTAAAAATATTTTTGTGTTGGGTAGCCTAGTTATCGAAGGCTATATAGCCTTCCTCGATAAATAGGCTACCCAACACAAAAATATTTTTTCAATTCGGACCATTCGTTCCTGAGATTAGCGCTTCGATAAACTCTTCAGCTTTATAATATTAAGTATAGATGTGCCTATGTAACGGAAACTTTGAACATGATTTTGTCTCCCTTTCGATTATGATGGTACTCCCTTTTTCGCACTTAGACCCTCATTCGGGTGGGTCCCCGAATGAGGGTCTTTTTACAAGCTTTTATTTACTTTCACCTGTCCCGTTGTCTGTAATCAAATCTTGCAAGTTAAATTTGATCCACTTCCCGGTTTCCGATTAACCTGAAATTTTGCGCGCATGTATAAATCGCATGACAATGCAATATTATTATGCCATGGAGCTGATCTGATGATGGAGCTGAATGGTGGCCATAGGAACTCCGCAATTAAACGACGCAACCCCATCGAATTTGGGCTCATTTGATTTTTCTTGGCGAGTACTTTGATACTACATGATAATCAGGGTCTGATGATGGAGCTGGAAGGTCGCCATAGGAACTTCGCAATTAAATGACGCAACCCCATCGAGTTTGGGCTCCTATAATTCGTCTTGACGAGTACTTTGATACTATATGGTAACCAGGGTCTGATGAAGGAGCTGGAAGGTGGCCATAGGAACTCCGCAATTAAACAACGCAACCCCATCGAGTTTGGGCTCATTTGATTCGTCTTGACGAGTACTTTGATACTATATGGTAACCAGGGTCTGATGAAGGAGCTGGAAGGTGGCCATAGGAACTCCGCAATTAAACGACGCAACCCCATCGAGTTTGGGCTCATTTGATTCGTCTTGACGAGTACTTTGATACTATATGGTAACTAGAGTCTGCTGATGGAGCTGGAAGGTGGCCATAGGAACTCCGTAACTGAATGACGCGACCCCATCGAGTTTTTGCTCATTTAATTTGTCTTAGCAAGTACTATGATACTATATGGTAACCAGAGTCTGATGATGGAGCTGGATGGTGGCCATAGAAACTCCATAATTAAACGACACAACCCCATCGAGTTTGGGCTCCTTTGATTTGGATTGACGAGTACTATGATACTATATGGTAAACAGGGTCTGATAATGGAGCTGGAAGGTGGCCATAGGAACTCCGTAACTGAATGACGCGACCCCATCGAGTTTGTGCTCGATTAATTCGTTTTGACGAGTACTATGATACTATATGGTAACCAGGATCTGATGATGGAGCTGGAAGGTGGCCATAGGAAGTCCGTAACTGAACGACGCGACCCCATCGAGTTTTTGCTCATTTAATTTGTCTTGGCAAGTACTATGATACTATATGGTAACCAGAGTCTGATGATAGAGCTGGATGGTGGCCATAGAAACTCCATAATTAAACGACACAACCCCATCGAGTTTGGACTCCTTTGATTTGGATTGATAAGTACTTTGATACTATATGGTAACCAGGGTCTGATGATGGAGCTGGGAGGTGGCCATAGGAACTCCGTAATTAAACGACGCAACCTCATTGAGTTTGGGCTTGTTTAATTCGTTTTGACGAGTACTATGATACTATATGGTAACCAGAGTCTGATGATGGAGCTGGATGGTGGCCATAGGAATTCCATAATTAAACGATGCAACCCCATCGAGTTTGGGCTCGTTTAATTCGTCTTGCACTATGATACTATATGGTATAGACTGGATTACAAACATGCTAAGCAAGCGTGTGGTTTGCCTAGAGGACGAGCAGCAACTGGCCATGATTGTCAGTGGCTGCGCCCAGGAAGGGTGCTGTCACCTCTTCTATGGAATTTGGTGATTAATGAATTAACCGCCAGACTCAATGCCAATCACTATTACACAATAGGTAGGTTATGCGGACGACCTCGCCATCCTGGTCTCAGGGTAAGTGACGAGCATGATCTTTAACCTCACCCAACAAGCACTACGTATCGTAGAGAGATGGTGCAGAGAATATGACCTCTCAGTGATCCCCACTAAAACTGAGCTAGTGATGTTCACCCGTAAACGAGCCTTAGGCCCCTTCCTACGGCCACGATGGCGGCAGCGCGTCTGGATGCAACTAACCCCTGGAGAAAGAGAGACACACAACACACCGCGCTGCTTAAGGAACTCAACAATGAGTTCCCCATCACCAAGGTTAATAACTGACCGCGTACGCAAACAGTTCATGTTTGATAAAATATACAGAATCCAGCTTCACGAAGATTGCCGGTGTGAGGGTTTGCGCCCCACTGAGCTGCGCATCTTCACAGACGGATCAAAAACAGACAGTGGCACAGGTGCAGGAGTCTTCTCGCAAGACTTCAACATACATATAGTCACACCGTTAAGACTCCACAACACAGTGTTCCAGGCTGAATGCATTGGGATCGCTCTTGCTGCTTCAGCCATTATGGCCAGGGCAGTTAAAGACCAGTCGATCAGCATACTCTCAGACAGTATGGCTGTTCTGCAAGCGCTGGACAGTTACTCGATTGACTCTAGGCGTAGCGTATACGAGTGCCACCAGCGCCTCAACCAGGTGGGTAGCCTTAATAATATAACCATTTAATGAATAAAAGGAAACAGCGGTTCCTAGGTAACGATGCCACCGATGAACTTGCCACAAGAGGATCGAACATGACACCGGTGGGACCAGAACCCATCGCGCCACTCCTCTTTGGGTTCCTACGCTCTCTGGTAAGAAAACGTACCAGGGATCTACACTGTAAGCTATGGGTGGACGAAAGTAAATGCAGGCAGGCCAAGGAAGCACTTCCTACCATCGATGGCCACCTCACAAAACAGGTTCTCCGGTTAGACGAACGACAGTTGCGTATGGTTACAGCAGCAATAACTGGCCATGTGACGTTTAATAAACATCTATTTGTCATAGGAGTTACAGACAGTCCACTGTGCAGGGCCTGCATTGAGGACGACGAGACAGCAGCGCACGTGCTTCTAAACTGCCCGGTGATTGCCACATACAGGACCAAGTAATTCGGTAACTCAGATACCCTACGTGAGATAGTCAGCAACATCAAGGCGTTGCTGGCCTTTCTCGAGGAGCTGGGGTGGATCGAATAACCGATTTCCTACCCGTACGCAAAATAAGCGCTCAGACGTGGAGTTGCGGACACTAGCCCGTTCTGTCTATTACCTATTACCTACTATATGATAACCAGGGTCTGATGATGGAACTGGTAGGTGGTCATAGAAACTCCGTAATTAAACGACGCAACCCTATCGAGTTTGGGCTCGTTTGATTCGTCTGACGAGTATCTTGGTTGGCGTGAATATGCTACTCCAACAAATTTGGGAAATAATTAAAAATACTAAAAAGTTAAAAATAAATTAAAGAAAAAAAAAACCTTTTTTTAAAACAAGCTTTTATAATTTGTTAATAAAATGAACTAAAAAGTTAAAAATAAATTAACTCTAATTAATAAGAAATATAACACTATAATTTCATTGTAACCTTAAACGATAATTAAGCTTCTTCCTTTATAAATAAAAGCGTGTTACATTTTAATGGTATAATTAAAAACATTTAGCACGTTCTTTTCCCTCTTGCTATCAAAATGTAACACGCTTTCATTTATATAAAGGAAGAAGCTTAATTATCGTTTAAGGTTACAATGAAATTATAGTGTTATATTTCTTATTAGAGTTAATTTATTTTTAACTTTTTAGTTCATTTTATTAACAAATTATAAAAGCTTGTTTTTAAAAAAGGTTTTTTTTTTCTTTAATTTTATTTTTAACTTTTTAGTATTTTTAATTATTTCCCAAATTTGTTGGAGTATCATATTCACGCCAACCAAGATACTCGTCAGACGAATCAAACGAGCCCAAACTCGATAGGGTTGCGTCGTTTAATTACGAAGTTTCTATGACCACCTACCAGTTCCATCATCAGACCCTGGTTATCATATAGTAGGTAATAGGTAATAGACAGAACGGGCTAGTGTCCGCAACTCCACGTCTGAGCGCTTATTTTGCGTACGGGTAGGAAATCGGTTATTCGATCCACCCCAGCTCCTCGAGAAAGGCCAGCAACGCCTTGATGTTGCTGACTATCTCACGTAGGGTATCTGAGTTACCGAATTACTTGGTCCTGTATGTGGCAATCACCGGGCAGTTTAGAAGCACGTGCGCTGCTGTCTCGTCGTCCTCAATGCAGGCCTTGCACAGTGGACTGTCTGTAACTCCTATGACAAATAGATGTTTATTAAACGTCACATGGCCAGTTATTGCTGCTGTAACCATACGCAACTGTCGTTTGTCTAACCGGAGAACCTGTTTTGTGAGGTGGCCATCGATGTTAGGAAGTGCTTCCTTGGCCTGCCTGCATTTACTTTCGTCCACCCATAGCTTACAGTGTAGATCCCTGGTACGTTTTCTTACCAGAGAGCGTAGGAACCCAAAGAGGAGTGGCGCGATGGGTTCTGGTCCCACCGGTGTCATGTTCGATCCTCTTGTGGCAAGTTCATCGGTGGCATCGTTACCTAGGAACCGCTGTTTCCTTTTATTCATTAAATGGTTATATTATTAAGGCTACCCACCTGGTTGAGGCGCTGGTGGCACTCGTATACGCTACGCCTAGAGTCAATCGAGTAACTGTCCAGCGCTTGCAGAACAGCCATACTGTCTGAGAGTATGCTGATCGACTGGTCTTTAACTGCCCTGGCCATAATGGCTGAAGCAGCAAGAGCGATCCCAATGCATTCAGCCTGGAACACTGTGTTGTGGAGTCTTAACGGTGTGACTATATGTATGTTGAAGTCTTGCGAGAAGACTCCTGCACCTGTGCCACTGTTTGTTTTTGATCCGTCTGTGAAGATGCGCAGCTCAGTGGGGCGCAAACCCTCACACCGGCAATCTTCGTGAAGCTGGATTCTGTATATTTTATCAAACATGAACTGTTTGGGTACGCGGTCAGTTATTAACCTTGGGGATGGGGAACTCATTGTTGAGTTCCTTAAGCAGCGCCGTGTGTTGTGTGTCTCTCTTTCTCCAGGGGTTAGTTGCATAAGGCTCGTTTACGGGTGAACATCACTAGCTCAGTTTTAGTGGGGATCACTGAGAGGTCATATTCTCTGCACCATCTCTCTACGATACGTAGTGCTTGTTGGGTGAGGTTAAAGATTATGCTCGTCACTTTCCCTGAGACCAGGATGGTGAGGTCGTCCGCATAACCTATTGTGTAATAGTGATTGGCATTGAGTCTGGCGGTTAATTCATTAATCACCAAATTCCATAGAAGAGGTGACAGCACCCTTCCTGGGGGCAGCCACTGACAATCATGGCCAGTTGCTGCTCGTCCTCTAGGCAAACCACACGCTTGCTTAGCATGTTTGTGATCCAGTCTATACCATATAGTATCATAGTGCAAGACGAATTAAACGAGCCCAAACTCGATGGGGTTGTGTCGTTTAATTATGGAGTTCCTATGGCCACCTTCCAGCTCCATCATCAGATCCTGGTTTCCATGTAGTATCATAGTACTCGTCAAGACAAATTAAACGAGCACAAACTCGATGGGGTTGCGTCGTTTAGTTACGGAGTTCCTATGGCCACCTTCCAGCTCCATCAGCAGACTCTAGTTACCATATAGTATCAAAGTACTCGTCAAGACGAATCAAATGAGCCCAAACTCGATGGGGTTGCGTCGTTTAATTGCGGAGTTCCTATGGCCACCTTCCAGCTCCTTCATCAGACCCTGGTTACCATATAGTATCAAACTACTCGTCAAGACGAATCAAATGAGCCCAAACTCGATGGGGTTGCGTCGTTTAATTGCGGAGTTCCTATGGCCACCTTCCAGCTCCTTCATCAGACCCTGGTTACCATATAGTATCAAAGTACTCGTCAAGACGAATCATAGGAGCCCAAACTCGATGGGATTGCGTCATTTAATTGCGAAGTTCCTATGGTGACCTTCCAGCTCCATCATCAGACCCTGGTTATCATATAGTAGGGTGAATCTTCAGAAAACATTATTTTTGAGTAAATTTTTTGGATTCTTAAAAACTTGCGTGCATCGCTCTTATTTTTTTAAAGTATTAATAGGTATGTTCAGATAACAAGTTTTTCTTTATTTTGCCTCCAGATAAACAAGAATTTCAAGAGATAATCATGTTTTTGTCTAAACTACTGTTGAGGATAATGATATAGTGTGAGAAAAATGATTTTCAACCTTAGGAAAATGACGATATGTTGAGGACAATGATAATATGCTCATGAGTTTAGTTTTTTACTTCTGTAAACGACGTAGGTAGGTAAATGAAAATAAAAGGAATTAAGTATCTTAATTATATTTTTATTTGGTTTAAAGTATCACAATCAACCCGTTATCAAGGCCCTTCAGAGCTGTTTGATTCCGTCATACTCGAAGGCAAAACGCCACAGGCTTGGAACAGAGGTGTGGTGGTACTTTTCTTTAAGAAGGGTGGCAATGCCCGTCATAAGAATTATAGGCCCATCTCACTTCTGAGCTATGTCTACATACTGTTTTCAAGAGTCATCACGAACCATCTAGCGCAGGTTTGACGACTTCCAGCCTCCCAAATAAGCCGGATTCCGTAAAGGCTTTAGCTCCGTAGACCACATACATACGCTGCGGCAGGTTATACAGAAGACCGAAGAGTATAACCTGCCTCTCTGTTTAGTGTTTGTGGACTACGAAAAAGCATTCGATTCGGTCGAAACCCGGGCTGTACTGCACTTCAACGGTGCCAGATCGACTATTGGTACATCGAGGTGCTGAAGTGTCTGTACGAAAACGCCATTATGTCAGTCCAACTTCTGGACCAGACCTCGAAACCTATCCTTCTGTAGTGAGGGGTGAGACAGGGAGACGTTATTTCTCCGAAACTGTTCACCCCTGCACAGGAGGATGTCTTCAAGGTTCTGGACTGGAAAGGGGCTGGCATCAACATTACTGGCGAGTACATCACTCACCTTCGGTTTGCCGATGATATAGTTGTCATGGCTGAGACTATGGAGGGCCTCAGTACAATGCTCGATGACCTCAGTAGAGCTTCCGAAAGAGTGGGTCTTAAGATGAACATGGACAAGACAAAAGTTATGTCCAATGCTCATGTGATACCCACTCCAGTGAAGATCGGAGGCGCTACACTCGAAGTTGTGGACGAATATGTGTACCTAGGAAAGACTGTCCGGTTAGGTAGATCCAACTTCAAGACAGAGGTCAATCGTCGAATCCGGCTCGGCTGGGCAGCATTCGGGAAGCTACGCAATATCTTCTCGTCCCACATTCCGCAGTGTCTCAATACCACCAGTGTGTGTTGCCAGTGATGACTTATGGAACCGAAACGTGGTCGCTCACAATGAGCCTATTAGAAGGCTGAAAGTTACCCAAAGGGCGATGGAGAGGGCTATGCTTGGAGTTTCCCTACGCGATCGAATCAGAAACCAAGAAATCCGTAGGAGAACCAAGGTAACCAACAAAGCCCGAAGAATTGCTAAACTGAAGTGGCAGTGGGCAGGGCACATTGCTTGCAGAACAATTGACCGATGGGGCCGAAAGGTTCTGGAGTGGCAACCGCGTACCGGAAGATGTAGAGTTGGAAGGCCTACAACAAGGTGGACCAATGACCTTGTGAAGGCCGCAGGAATCCGCTGGATGCGGGAAGCACAAAACCGGTCGAAGTGGCGGAGCTTGGGGGAGGCCTATTTCCGGCAGTGGACGTCTTTTGGCTGAATGATGATGATGATGATGATCACAATACGTAAGTAGGTATCTTATCTACAACTACGAGGAACCTCTTTGATACTACTGCCTATAAACAGTACACGAAAGTCATGCACTTTAAAAGATATCACTAAGCTTAAATAGTACCTATAAATACTTTATAACATTTTAAAAAGGATCACAGGGACCATTAGTGCCTGTTATCGATTAGGATGTTTCCATCATAATTTATTAACTCCTCAAATAAACTCAACAGCTGCCCCTGTTTTGAAATATACACTTCATCGTGTCTAAGGCTGTTGTTTATGTCATATATATTAAAAAATCTTTAAGTGTACATTATCTTTACACAAGGCCTGGCATTGGAGACCTTCATATCATTAAAATGTTCCAATATACAAAAATCGTCTTTTATCAAGACCATCTAACTGTTGTAGTTGATGAAATAACATATTTCACCTGCGGTATACCAGCAGCTGTCACTGTAAGACTTATGATGATTTATATAAATTATTAAAATATAATACTTGAGCTTCATGATAGTATTAATATTCAATTCCAGAAACACGACCTTATACAAATGCATAATTACGAACTCCCATCATTATCCTCAACATTTGTCATTATCATTTCACGTAATGTCATTATTCTCAACGTGCGTCTTTATCCTAGCAGTACAAATTCAGGACAATGACGGTGAGAAAAATGATGAATCGGAAAAAAACATGCTCAAAAATGTTTTGCGCACGAGGTATTTCAAAAAACGTTGTATAATTACGTATGTACACAAAACCTTCATACGTTTTTGTTAAATGTATAGAGTCACAATGGAATTTGACGGATTTAAAAATGAAAATGTAAATGACGTTTGCAATGAAACTTTTTGGAGAATGAATTTCAAACCCTTACCTGCAAAAAACGAGAGCGTGTATCATCACCAAAGCACGTCGCCTGAATAGGGTGCTGGGAAGTCTTTTCGCCGATACACCAGTTTCCCCTTCTCCTGTCTCTTACTCGACATAATATTGAAAACAAGCATAGCACAGGATAATGACGCACATTTTTTGAACATGGGTTTTTTCTTTATTAACCTAGTGGGTATTGGTCATTTTATCAAAATTATGAAGATTGATTATGTATAAATATAGCCGCCAACAGGAAATGGCTCCATGAAGTCACATTTTTTTTAAATCATCAAAATATAGACCGCCCGTGCCGAGGCGACACGTGAAAAAACGGCAATTTTACTGGTTTTTGCTTAATATTTTTTTTATTATCAATTATTTGCAATCGTGGTTTAAAGCAACATTTTCGTTGATTATTTGACTATTAAAAGCAACTCTTAAAAAAAATTACATACGCACGTTCTCGAGAAATGTTGAGAGACATGAATTTGGAGCCTCTCAAATATTGACCCAGTATCAAAGTTCTTGCCAAGAAAAATCAAATGAGCCCAAATTCGATGGGGTTACGTCGTTTAATTGCGGAGTTCCTATGGCCACCATTCAGCTCCATCATCAGATCAGCTCCATGGCATAATAATATTGCATTGTCATCCGATTTATGCATGCGCGCAAAATTTCAGGTTAATCGGAAACCGGGAAGTGGATCAAATTTAACTTGCAAGATTTGATTACAGAAAACGGGACAGGTGAAAGTAAATAAAAGCTTGTAATAAAGCGAGCTCGTAGAATATTCTATAGACAATTTAATTTAGAAATAAGACCATCATTCCATTGGCAATTCATTGGTCTCACAATGGATAAATCAAAACAAAAGCAGTGACAAGCATAGAAGAAATCGTCATAAAAATAGATAATGAAGAAATCGGTTATGTTAGAAACTACACATATTTGGGTAATTAATTCAAACATCAAACGGACATAGAAATAGAAAGAAGAGTGGCTTATTGTGCTTGGAAATGATACTTGTCTCTTAAAGAGATATTCAAAAGAAAACCCTTTTCGATAACAGCTAAGAAAAAAATGTTCAAGTCGTGAATGATTCCATGTTATCTGCATGGATGCCAAACTTTGTGTTAACTCTGAAAAATCTTCTGAAACTCAGAACGTGTCAAACGAGCATTGAAAGAAATAGGTATGTTGGGCGTGACGCTAAAAGAGCAGAAGATTAGATCTACCACAAAGTTGGAAGATATACTAAAGAAAATAAGGCAGTTGAAATGACGATGGACAGGACACATGACTAGGGGTAGCAGGATAAAATGGTCGATCATCATAACGGAATGGCAGCCACACAAAAGAAAGAGAGACAGACATCGGTCACCATGAGTGCCGAGGAAATATTTTTTAGAAAGGTACGTCTCCTCCTTGGTCTAGTGGTCGCAATTGCTACTGTCGTCCCGGGTTCGCTTCCCAGGTTGGTTAGTGTTATTGGGTTTTTCAGAAATCAGAAATTTCTCAGACGCAACCCAAAGTCTGGATTTGTGCCCGGTTGATGGCGGTCGGCTCGCCCCATATTACATGGGACTTAAGGATAACTGGAAAAATTTTGGTGTACTTTATATAGGTATAATAGGTACACCTCTACTTAACCCGTCGGGGATTAAAGATGTGGTGTTCATCATCTCTAGCTCCACATTACTTATGGTATTCAGAGACACGGCTTTTACATGGGGAGGGGGATATTAAACAATGCTAGCAAATTGGTAGCAGCAATTTGATAAATAATAGGCATTAGTACAGCAGACTACGTTCCGTGAGAGAGCGAGCGAAGCGGGCTCGAAAATTTTATCAAATCGCTTCGTTCAGGTTACGTTTTGTTTTGCATTTTCAAACAGAAATAGGAGTTACATTGTCGACTTATGCCAAGATAGCCCTGGCAACTCTGAGAATGATGAATGCACGAGCAAGCGGAGCGAGCACGACAATTTTAACGCTTCGCCTCGTTTAGGTTCAGTTTTGTTAACAATTTTCAAACAGAAATAGGAGTAATATCGTCGTCTTATGCCAGGATAACTCAGGCAACGAGGAGAATGATGAATGTAAGAGCGAGCGTAGCGAGCTCAAAAATATTTGCTCCTGCTCGGAAAGGTTAGATTTTCTTTTGATCATTCCAAAAGAACTGGGAATTATTTGCTTTGTCGATTTATGAAAAAAGCTCGAGTATCAAGAGAATGCAAAATGCAAGAGTGACACAAACCTGAGAACATTTCAGTACCTACCCTACTTTGAATAGGTTCAGCAGTTTGCTTTGCTCGCCCTTGCATTCTAGATTTTGTAATAGGCTTTTGAAGTGGAAAGTTTTTGAGACGCGTTGAGCAAAATTTAACGTGTTGCGCTTGCTGTTGTTCGGAGTCATTTATAATAATTTTCATTACTAATTATATGACAGTAGCTGTTGCCCGCGGCTTCGCTCGTGTGGATGTCGAAAATTATCATAAGAGGATGTATGTACCACCGGAATAAAAAGTATCCTATGTCTTAACCCAGGTCATTGTCTTAGTTTCATCCAAATCTGTTCAGCCGTTAAGGCCTGAAATGTAACAGACAGAGTTGTTCCCATATTATTATTGAACTCTTTAGAGTTGTTCCTCATTTTAAAATATAAATATTTACAATAAACTCAAAAAATATAGTTAATGGGGTGGTTTCCGTGGTTAAATCGTAGAAGTGAACCATCATTAATCATCCACTTCATTCACATACTTTCGTAATTGTACACACGGCTACATATCAAGCTATATATTTCCGGTATTAGGTGAACTCGCATTGTATAGGCTTTTCGTACAATGAGAAGTCAGTTTATACTGGAAATGTATCGCTTGACTTGTCACCGTGTGTACATATCTACAGTCAACCGCATGTCAGTGCGAATAATTTGTATATTTTTTTAGTCGTGAAAAGAGCAACCTAATCATTTATTATTTTAGTAAATTTTGGAAACTCCTTAGCTTTTATACCCTACTTTAGAAATTGTAAATAAAATAAAAATGACATCTTATAATTTCATTTTTATTTTATGTTGTTTCCATGGACGAAATTGCCGTAATTTGATGTTCCTCTTTGATATTAATCTGAGGTTTAAGCATTTATTCGTTTACATTCATAAATCAATGTAGCTTTGGCTTTGCCTTTATTGTGTTGCATTAAATTCGCTTTTCATAGTTACTAGTATTTATACTGACGTGTGGACGTACGGTTGAGACCCCTATCCTATCATCTTATATACAACATTAATTTTTGTTTATGCGAAACCCGAAACACGGGTCTAGTATTTTTATGTAAAGAATCTATGAAAAAAATTTCAAAACTGTATCATTAATAATCACAAAGTTATAAGCTTGATAAGTTACCTGGTTGTCCACGCAAAAACATATGCAGATCACCACAAACAGCTAGTGTACGTACCATCTCCGTGTAATGGACGTTTGAATACGAGAAAGACATGATAATTTTAAAATCGAAACAAAACACTAAGGCCCGCGACTTGGAAGCGTAATTAAATATTTTTGGTACAAAATATAACATGGTGTAAAAATTATTGGAATCGATTCAGTTACTGATTCTGAACAAACTATATTCAGGTTTCGCATATACTAAAAATAATCTTGTATATAAAAATCTTGTGTCACGATGTATGTTGCCAATAAACTCCGAAACTACTGAACCGATTTCAATCAAATTTCACATGTACCCGTATTTTGGTCTAACTTACTGGATAGGATAGTTATCATCTCAATTATTCGCTTATGTCGTCAATGTAAACGAATAAAATGTATCAATTAATTGTTTCTTAAGCAAGTGTTTATTTACCGCCATCTATGAGAACTTCATAAAACTAAACATAGTTTTATGAAGTTCTCATAAATGGCGGTGTACGTTGATTCATCAATAAAATTCTTCAATATTGTTTGACATCTAGGTTACAAATACACACAATAGATGGCGCTGTGTTCTGTTTCTTAGAATATAAATTCTATTACTTAATTTCACGTAATATTTATTTATGTTCACGATATAACGATATTATTTTAATGGTTTGTGACTGATATTTTTATAATTATACTGCGTATTATGTTACAATATTAAAACAATTAATAACAAAAAAAAAATGTACTATTTTTGTTAGAGAATTATTAAAGTCTTGGCGCCAAATTTTAATCAAAGTTTCAAGATCTGGCCATCAAATTCTATCGAGTCGCCATCTCTGGTTTGAATGTCCAAAGCTTTGGTATCTCATTCGTTCTCGAGACCTCCTCTGAGCGTAAACAAAGCTCCCTCTCAAACCATCGAGACCCACTATTTCGAACAATCGATCAATCGATTCTTCTCGAAGCATGCGAACTAGAACGTTCGGGAAATTCAAGGTTCAGGTATAAATACTGGCGCCGACTGTCACCGCAGTTCAGTTCCTTTTTAAACGAGTGAATTAATACTCTCTCCCGGTAAGTGATAGTCTCAGTAAAATCTCAGTGCAAGTCTTAGTACTACTCTCTGCGTCAGTCTCTACGTAAATATACCTGTGCATTTACCAAGTATATAACCTCTGCAAGTAGGTATTAATCAGTGCAAAATCATAACTTTATACACATGTAAGTATTTTTGCTTGCATTTTATTTTATTTTCTTCATGTATTTTGTAAATAAGTCATTGTTTATAAAGAATAGTTAAAGATAAGAGAAATAAAATCTACATTTAATAAATTATAGTTTGAAAAAACACGCTTTTGAAACTAACTGAACTAAAAATTTAAAAATAAAACTGGAGTACTCAATTTAAAAATTCATATTGTTGTACAAAAAGCGTGGGGGGTTTGATTTTCATTGCTGTAAATATTTTAACGATAGTTTAGTATACCTGTAGTAATTATAATAAGCACCCCACGCATTTTGTACGACATTATGAAATTTTCAATCGAGTACTCCAGTTTTATTTTCAATTTAGCTAATTCGATTTTACCGGAAGGGTTTAATTTTCTCAGTTGAGATTAGAGAAATAAAATATGGCGGTACGAAGTTCGCCGGGTCAGCTATTAGTATTATATTTTATCAAGTTCTTGAAACATCGTAAGGAAACCGGCATGTCCTAGAACCAAAAATTTTAAGACATGTGCCATCTACGAACCCGCACTGGGCCCGTGTGGTATATTACGGCCCACTCCCTGTCACCAGAAGGAGGCCTGTGTCCCAGCAGTGGGAACAATATAGGCTGATTATAATGATCAAGCTCTTCTAAGTGAAGAGACAGTTGAGCTGCTGCAGAGTTTGTTGCGTCAGTTTTTCTTCCCAACTTGCCGGGGGACTGTCTTCTTCCCAACTAAAGCGCTAAAAAGTGGTGAAGGGCGGGCATTTTGGGAACTGTCTTATGTAATTTTGTCATTCGAAAAGTGCTGACTCCAATCTGCAGTCCAATCTATGGAACAATGAGATCGCTTCGGAAAGCCTCTGATGCTCCCAGGAAGCTTCTGCGCTTTTAGGCGGAGCTAGACTGGCTTTGTTAGCCAGAATAAAATAAATATAAAAAAGACCCTCATTCGGGGACCCACCCGAATGAGGGTCTAAGTGCGAAAAAGAGAGTCCCATCATAATCGAAAGGGAGACAAAATCATGTTCAAAGTTTCCGTTACATAGGCACATCTATACTTAATATTATAAAGCTGAAGAGTTTATTTGTTTGTTCGATTGATCGCGCTAATCTCAGGAACTAATGGTCCGAATTGAAAAAATATTTTTGTGTTGGGTAGCCTATTTATCGAGGAAAGCTATAGGCTATATAAGATCACGCTACGGTTCAAAAGAAGCGGAGCAGCAAACGAAAAATGGACTAAAACTGGCAGGCGATTCGTTGCGACGGGAAGGAGAGCGAAAATTTGACGCGGACGAAGTCGCGGGCAAAAGCTAGTGTTTATTTATTTCTGACTTTAAAAACAATGAGACAAATATTTTGAAAATATAGTGACAATTTTATTTGTGTTTTTGTTATTGCAGTGGCCTAAAAGCCCTATATTCTAGGCAATAAAACTGCAATTCATCATTCACTTCACTCCATCATATTAAGAAAAATACTATTACTTGTCAAATAAACAAAAGTGCGATTGAAGGACGGTGCATCAATTTTTCGAGAAATTTAGTAGATTTGCCAAGATTTGTAGATTTGGGGAGATTTCTCTTTATTTAAATTGACACAGCAATAAAACACGTAAGTGTAAAACCAATTTATTTAAATATTAACATCATGCTTTTCTAGAAACTGAAAGAATTTCGAAGATTGTTTGGCTTAATATCGCGTTGGCGGGTAGAAAAAGTTCAAAGCACAGCAAAAAGTATTGTGATAATTGTTGTTGTACTTGTAAACTTATGACAATACTTTTTTACATTTACATAATTTGGGCGTCGAAACCATGAAACTGGTCAAATTCATCGTTTTTACATCAGAATAGGCACCGATCGGCACTTGGGCGCATGCGATTTCCTGTGCCTTTTCTGCCTGCTTCTACTGCAGCTTCCACACCCCACAACGTCGAATCAATCAATACTTTTACTACATTGAGACATAAAACTTGTATAAACGTTTCACATTACCGTAACTCCGCGATTCCATAGCCTTCACACCAGAATCTGTAAGTAAAGACAAGTTTCGATGTTAGTTAAGAATTTGTTACGAAAATTGGGGAATAAAAATGCAGGGTTGTTACCCGTCGCGGTTCTGTTCGGTCACAACACAATGGCGCGCGCCGATTTTCCACTCCTTAAATACCCCTGTTTCGATCTGCGTCGTACACACTGCGGCATTTTTCTTTTTCGCGAAATTAGACCTTAATCACATGATTAATTTAAATGTACGTATTTAGGTACAGTATGCTGAAAAATATTTGAAATTATGGATGAGAAACTTGGGTTTTGTTTTATTTTAAGTGTCTTAAGCAAAGGCATTTGGCAAAGGAATCACTGTGTCTGATGCCTTATGCTTTGAAAGTCTTTAGCTGTCATAGACATAGTTTTGGATAAGAAAGCGCGGAAACCTTGAAATAATAGGCGGTCTTTTTTTTACTTCTTGTAATTTTACTTTAATTTTAATTTAGTTTGTACATATTTTCCTGTTTTTATTCTATTAACTTAGTTTATAAAACAAGATTTAAGATGCCTAAGAAAAGAAAAAAACCCAAACAAGATCCTGGTGGAGAAATTGTTACTGGTCCTCCGGATTCATCTTCGGAGACAAGTGAGTCTGACTACGTCGACTCCTGCACTGCGGAAGAAAAGGCTACAGAGAAGTATGCCCCGTATAGGGTTACAGACTACAGTCGCAGGTACCCTGAGGATGCCGTAGCTGGGTATGACTTTATTGTATTTATCGAGAGCACAAATGAAGAACAACCAATAGGCCAAAGAGATATGATGTACCTGAGTGGATGCTTCACTAGATTTGTTAAAGGGATTAAGTATTTGAAAAAAATTAACAGATACAAAATCGGCGTAGTTTTCGATCGCCCGAATTTAGCCAATTCATTCTTGGACAATGTTACTTTTCTGAAAGAACAGTCGATCAAAGCGTCGATTCCGGCTGGAACGACAGAATTGTCTGGAGTTATCACGTCAGTACCTACGGATATGTCAAACAAAAAAATTTTTAAGGCAATATCAAGTTCAAAAAAAATTATAAGCGTTAGAAGAATAATGAAAAAAGTTAGAGTAGGTAGCTCATCTGAACTACAGCCTACCCAAACTGTAGTTATTACTTTTGCTTCATCTACATCTTTACCAGATTACGTTCATATTAAGATGTGGCGGCTTTCAGTACTGCCCTATATTCCACCAGTCAAGCAGTGTTTCCGTTGCTTACGTTTTGGGCATTTAGCCAAATTTTGTAAAAATTCGCAAAGATGCTCAGTATGTACTGAGGGTCATTCCTTCAAGGAGTGCTCTGTACCTGCTGAAAAAGCTGTATGTGTTCATTGCAAAGGTAATCATTTATCCATATCTGGCCAATGTCCCATTAAGAAAAGAAAGATTGCTGAAAGCAGAAATACATCGAAAACCCCTTTTTCGGACTTATTTAATAAAGCTAATTTCCCATCACTGAACAAATCGGAACATTCGACAGATATTATAAACTTGATGTTGTCTAATAGCACAGCATTAAGTTTGTTGACAGAATCTATTGTTAACTTGATTAAGTTAAATAAAACACAAAATGAAAGTATTTGTACACAAACTATAACATCTGCTATTAGAGAGACTATTAAAGGTAAAAATATTATAATATAAAATTCACTAACAAAATTTTAAATATTGCTCAGTGGAATGCACAAAGTTTGCTAAGTAATAAACTACAGTTTCAGCAGTTTCTCTATAATAATGACATACATTTAGCTTTAGTTTCAGAAACATGGTTAAAACCACACATACAATATAACATTTGTGGCTATACCACAGTTAGGAATGATTGTGGTAATGATCACAATGGTGTTGCTATATTTATACGTAATGGCATTGAATTTAGATTATTAGACACATATTTTGACGATTCTATTCAAAATATTGCAATTAAAATTAAAATTAATAACAAATACATTTCAGTAGTTAGTTTTTACAGTCCTGGAAATTGCAGTCCTACTTTTGAAAAGAACAAATTTGATTCACTAATAAATAGTATACCTAAACCATTGATAATTGCTGGGGACTTTAATGCCCATCACACTTTTTGGGGTTGTTGTAGTGACGACTCTCGTGGCAGAGCTATAATGAATTCCATGGATGAAAATGACTTGATACTCTTAAATGATGGTCAGCCAACTACTGTAGGGTCTCATCTATGGAGACCAAATGGTCTTGATTTAACTATGGTTTCTTCTTCCTTGGCTTTGTCTTGTGAATGGCAGGTTTATCAGGATTCTATAGGCAGCTATCATTTGCCTACCATTACAAAATATGTTATAGATACTGCTAATGATGTGGATCCTTCTAATGTTTCAAATATTCCTCTTCATTGTAATCTGAAATTAGTTGATTGGTCTATTTATAAAAAGATTGTAAATGACATGATGGAAAGTTTTCAGTATAATAACTCGAGTCATATTGATACATATAATAATTTTTGTTCAATAATTCTACAAGCAGTTCAGATGTCAGTAATCAGTTTTAATAAAAACAATACCACTTGCGACTCTCGCAGATCTAGGAGGAAGCTTCGACTCCCTTGGTGGAACGAGAAGTGCACTAGAGCTGTACAAGATTGTAAGCAAGCATACATCTTATTTAAATCAAATCCTTGTCTAGACAATTTTATAAGTTTCAAACATATGCAAGCCCGAAAAAAACGTATCCTACGACAGGAGCGTCGTGCATGTTGGTTAGTTTTGTCATTCTATTAATAGACTCACTCCAATGAGTCAAGTTTGGGCAAAAATGAGGAAGTTAAAAAATGTTTCTACAAATAGCAGTTTGTTTTCTAGTTATGAATGGATCTCTCAATTTCTGCATAAGTATACTCCTGATTCAGTTCAGAATTTTTACACAGTCAGTCACAATAACTTACAAAATTGCACAAATAATTTCATGGTGGAAACTTTTTCTATTGAAGAGCTAAAATCTGCTTTAAGATCAAGAAGAGATTCGGCATGTGGCTTAGATTGGCTCTCATACAAAATGTTAAAATTATTAAATTCACACAGTTTGTCTATATTTTTAAATATTTTGAATTCACTTTGGCATTGTTCTATTATTCCTGAGGAATGGAAAACAGATTGTTTAATACCTATCCTGAAACAGGGTAAAGACCCTAACAGCGCTGACTCATATCGTCCTATTACTCTAAGTTCGTGTGTTGGTAAAATATTTGAACAGCTTCTAAAACAACGTTTGATATTTTACATTGAAAGTAATAGTCTACTACCTTACAATCAATTTGGCTTTCGATGTGGTCGTTCTGCTCGGGAAAGTCTTAGTCATTTATCTCTGGATATACACAGTGCTCTTGTCGAGCATAAAATGTTGGGATCTGTTTTCTTCGATATTGTTGGTGCTTTTAATAATGTAAATTTAAGTACATTGTCATCCATTCTCCTTTCACTAAATGTTCCTGAAAAAATAGTAAGTTGGATTTTTGAGTTTTTAAATGAACGTAAATTGTATGTAAAAGTCAATAATCAATTAATAGGACCTAGGTATTCTTATAGAGGAGTTTCTCAAGGAGGAATATTAAGTCCTCTATTATTTATTTTATATATTGCTAGATTAAATAATGTGCTGGGTAGTGATGTCTGTAATTTACAATTTGCTGATGATTTGGTTGTGTATTGTTCAGGAGAAAACCTTAACAGCATTGAAACAAAACTCAATGCTAGCTTGGAAAAATTGGGACATTATTTTGAAAGTCTTAGTTTGGAGGTCAGCTATGAGAAAAGTAAGGTTGTTGTCTTTTCCAAAAATGTTGTTGGTTCTCCTAGTATTAAAATTTATTACAATAATAGCCTTATGTTAGTGGATAGTTCCATAAAATTTTTAGGTGTTACTTTTCTCAGTAATTTTAAATGGAATGTGTATGTTGATTACTTAGCAAACAGAGCATTAAAAGCTTGCAATATTTTGAAATCTCTCGCTGGCACTTATTGGGGTGCTGATCCAGGGACATTACTGACTTTATATAAGTCCTTAGTAAGAAGTCACTTCGAATATGCATTTTTTTGCTATAGTGGTGTACAAAAACTAGTAGAAAAACTAGACAAAGTGCAAAATAGATGCTTACGTATTATTTTGGGAGCTATGTGTTCAACACCTATAGTGTCAATGCAAGTCGAATGTAGTTTGCCTCCATTGATAATTAGATTCAATTACCTCAGAACAAAATTCTTCATTAAGATTTCTTCTATCAGTGATCATCCTCTTCTATTGCAGTTAAAGAAGGCTATTAATGGGATCAATCCCCCTTTTCTAGTACAAGGTTTATCTGAAATTTTAAAAGATTGTTCTAATCAAAATTATTTTTCTAGCTCCATTTGGCCTTGTTATTTATATTCCTATGAATCAAAGTATTGTCCATTTAAAATAGTAATTAATGAATCTTTGAAGTTTAAAGAGGATGTTTACAGAATGCTTGAGGAATGGAATGGTTACAATCAATTGTACACAGATGGCTCAAAAAATGATAATGCTGTATCTATGGCTATTTATGACGTTCAGGCTCGAAGTGGGTTTGGAAATAGGTTGTCTTCAGTAGCAACTGTGTATACAGCAGAGGCTATGGCAATACTCAGTGCTTTAGAGTATATTGAGACTAGGCAAGAAAATAAATGGATTATTATCACTGATAGTATGAGTGTATTGAGAGCACTAGAAAATCCCAGTTGTAATGCAAAAACAAGTTACATAATTTATAATATCAGAGAAAAATACAATAATTTACATAAGTTCAAAGATATCGTCCTTTTCTGGACTCCTTCACATATCGGGGTAGTTGGAAATGAACAAGTTGATTACCTGGCTAAATTCATTGCTAATCATCATCAGGAATGTCCAATTTTGCATAAGCCCATTCCAAATTCAGATGCGTTGACTTATTTCAAATCAAAACTGGCACGTGAATTTCACAATTTCTGGCAGCATGTAGTTGAAACCAAAGGAAAGTGGCTAGCTGAAATTAAAACAAAGATTTCTCCTCCTTGGTTTACAGGAGGAAATATCTATCGGAACAGAAAGTTTTATACAACGATTTGTCGTCTACGGCTAGGTCACTGTCGATTTAATGCACATCTGTTTAGAATTGGCATTCTGTCTTCCCCAAATTGTGATTATTGTAATTCTGCTATACAAACATTGGATCACATTGTATTTGATTGTCCTAATTTTGCTCTTCAAAGGATCATTTTAGTTGATCGCCTGCTAGGTATTTATGAAAATGCTGAAGATATCCCGCGCTCGCTTCAGCAACTTTTGACGAAAAAAGATTGTTTTTTACCAATTTACGATTTTATTGTATCAACTGTTGATGAAATTTGAATTTGACAACTACTACACTTTTGACATAAAATTATATGATATTGAGATATTGAGATAATATTAAATAAAACATGAAAGAAGACTCGGCTCCGGTCTAACAAAAGGTACTGAACTTGAATATATTAAAAGAAGACTTGGCTTACGCCTAACTATTGGTTATTGAAGACATTGATAAAAATAAGACTTATATTGAGATATTGAGATAATATTAAATAAAACATGAAAGAAGACTCGGCTCCGGTCTAACAAAAGGTACTGAACTTGAATATATTAAAAGAAGACTTGGCTTACGCCTAACTATTGGTTATTGAAGACATTGATAAAAATAAGACTTGGTTTCGGCCTGACTATTGGATATTGAAGACATTGAATAAAGAAGACATGGTTTCGGCCTTGATTATATTATAGAAAGACAAGAAAGAAAAAAAAAAAGAAGAATTGGAAGAAAAAGAAAACTAAATCAGACTTGGCTGTATGGGCTCAGCTCCCTTTGCCTGTCCCAAAGAGGGACGAAAAGAACCAAAAAAAAAAATAGTTTTGGATAACCTTATTTCTGTTAACCTTTTTAGAATCAGCAGTTTAAAAACAATATTAACATTCTGGAATCACAAACCGCTTAGTCCACTGATTATGAGCATTTTGTTAACTAAGCCATTCTTGGTAGTGTTATAAAAGAAATATTCAGTACCAAGTAGGTGTTTACATATGTTAATTGACACTTCTATCACATTAATCAGTAAGTAAGTAACATTTATTTAAGAAAACATCCATATTTCAACCCTCACATTTAAGAAACGACTAATTCACATCAAAAATAAAACAAAGAAAACAAAAACAACACACACAAAACAAAAGCAGTTACAGACGTAGTTACATAGGTTAGAACCGGGAGGAACTGTCCGCTGCTCAGAGTGCAGTAAGCTATCATATGGTGCAGTACATTATCATTTCTGTGTAATGATATACCTCCTAATATTAATATGTCAGTGCTGGATGTCTGAGATACATTATATTTTGTCTAGTTCAAACACAGATACCTTCAATATAAAATTAAGAAAATTATAAATGGTCCTGTATACTTCTTTAAATGTAACATATGTTTTGTGTCAAATAAATTATTACTTATTATAACCAGTGGCGCAGCAGTGGAGAGTCTCACCTGCCCTTATACTTACAATTTTCATAAAACCAAAAGGTTAATAAAGTAAAAGTTTTTATTTAGGAACAAAAACACATTGACATAAATTAGAATAGAAACAATGATAACTATAAAAGTTACTTCAACTTATTATTATTAATCATTTATTATCAAGTTATACAGACTCATTAAATTAAATATTAATACACACTCAGTCACATTAACTAATCAAATATAGATAAAAATAGAAATTATTCAAACAAAATAGGTACACAACAGACTTATTGCAGTGTTGGCACATTACCTGCGCTCAATGTGTAACCCACAGCAGTGGTTAATGTAGGCGTAATCAACCCTTTCTGTGAGTGCGACAAACATGCTGTTAGAGCTCCCCTGCACTCGCCGAACAAACGAGGTGCCTCTCTTTCGCATTACAACAACAGCTTAGCTGTATGCATCATTATTTATGTAACACTAGCTTCTGCCCGCGACTTCGTCCGCGTTAAATTTTCGCCTCCCTTCCCGTCGCATCAAATTGCCTGCCAGTTTTCGTCCATTTCTCGTTTGCTGCTCCGCTCCTTTTGACCGTAGCGTGATGTTATATAGCCTATAGCCTTCCTCAATAAATGGGCTACCCAACACAAAAATATTTTTTTAATTCCAACCAGTAGTTACTGAGATTAGCGCGTTCAATCAAACAAACAAACAAAGAAACTCATCAGCTTTATAATATTAGTATAGATAATTAATCATCATTGTATATGTAAGCGGGCACTCCCTTTATGCCTTTTTTTTTTTTTTTTTTTTTTTTTTTTTTTTTTTTTCAGGATGGGAAATCATCAAATGACTTCTCCCGCTCTGGGCGGAGCGGGAGGGCGTGTCAGACTTTTACTGACTAAAACCCACCCGTGTTCCATCAGTTGCCCATGTGCCAGGGTCACGGTATCTCTTTCGAACAATCACGCGACCCCGGCAGGCATCGGTCCTAGTAGACCCCTACACTGCTGCTGACATCTCTTTGAGGCGCGCGTGGAACACTGCGCGCCGTCGACCCGAGCCTGGTCCTTACCGGGCGGCGAGCCACCCATTGCTCGCCACCCGCAAGCTCACGCCTACGGTGGCCGGGAGTCCGCAATCGACTCCCGACGCCCGGGGCGTCTCCTCCTGCGGCGGCTAGGGGCATGAGGGCGCAGAGACTGCCACTCCCTCACGCGCCCCGCCTCCTCCTTCGCGAGCATTACTGCTTCGCAGAAGGAGGTGACGGCTTCCCATTCCCTCTCGCTCCGTACCATGGCTCGCACCAGGGCCGGACGCGAGAGGTCGCCGCCGACTCCCTTTATGCCTGGAGGCTTATATTTAGGCTTAAACTTCTGTTTACGTTTTTTATTATTTATTTCAGCTTGAGTTTAGTTTTCAATGTGTTTTTTTGGTATATTGGCGTGTGCTAGCTGACATATGGCAAATAATTTAATGTATGTTTTTTTTTTGTAACAATTTACATGTTACTATTTAGAATCAAGTTCTTCTAACTTAACAGACAGCTGTGCTGCTGGACAGTTTTTTGTGCCACTTCTTCGTAGCAAAAGCACTAAGAAGTGGTTAAGGACGGATTGGTTTTGGGGGACTGTTTTATGTAACTTTCCCATTCAAAAAAGTGCTGCCTCTCAGCCTAAATTGAATAAATTACTTTTGATTTCATTTGATTGATTTAAATAATATTATGTTTGGTGGCATTCAAATAGAAAACTGACTGTACCATGCAGGTTAAATTGAATACATGACTATAACTGTCCAGGGGTTCTGAGCAATTTGTATATGCCTGCACAAATGTTCTGCAGATCTGGTAACGTCTTGTGAGGGGTCGTTGAGCTTCTTTAAATAGGGTTGAGCTACACAATGACTGATAAATACATGCGGTCTGTTGGGACAGGTCAGCTGAAGGCTGCAATGGCTCTTTCTTCAAAAGGCTCTTCCAGACATGACTTTGCACTGTTAGACTCACATAAAATTCTAATAATATAAAGTTTGGTCTTTAAAGGAGACCAGATTTTTTTTTTTTTTTTCAGTTTTGGAAATCATCAAATGACTTCTCCCGCTCTGGGCGGAGCGGGAGGGCGTGTCAGGCTTTTACTGACTAAAACCCACCCGTGTTCCATCAGTTGCCCATGTGCCAGGGTCACGGTATCTCTTTCGAACAATCACGCGACCCCGGTAGGAAAAGGAGACCCATGACGTCTGAGTTTGTATCGGCATTTCTTCTCAGGGAACAGTCAGCTAGGAATAGGAAATGCCGGCACCATCCAGTTATTAAAATATTGACATGTAAAAGTGTCTTATAAGATCTATTAACATAAATAAACATTTAATTTCAATTAACTTTATTTATGCTGCTTGTGGCTAAGTAATAACAGCCTCACGGGTTGATCGTTCAAGTTAAGCTACGCTTGCCGCGGTTGGTCCGTGGATGGGTGACCATCTTTACATACCAAGACCCTTCCGTGCCTCGGAAAGCACGTTAAGCCGTTGGTCCCGGCTGTCTTTAGTAGATCTTAGACAGTCGTTACGGGTCGTCAGAAGCCCGAAAGTCTGACAACCAGTCTTACCAAGGGGTATCATATTACCCAGTAACTGGGTTGTGGAGGTCAGATAGGCGGTCGCTCCTTGTAAAATACTGGTAGGTACTATTTGGGCAAAAAAAAAAAGATAGAAATGTTGTATTTAGAAATATATGTTTGGTGTTTATCAGTTGTCTGGTTACCATAGTACAGGCTCTGCCTAGTTTGGGATCGGATAACGGTGTGTTGGTTGTCCAAGATATTTATTTTATTTATTTATAACTAGCTTTTGCCAGCGGCTTCGCCCGCGTGGAGATCGGAAATTATCCCGCGGGAACATACTACCGGGATAAAAAGTAGCCTATGTCATTTCTCAGGCTCTAAACTATCTGTATACCAAATTTCATTTAAATCGGTTCAGTAGTTTTAGCAGGAAAGCGAGACAGACAGACAGAGTTACTTTTGCATTTATAATATTAGTATGGTACTTTTATGGTCAGGCAGGCTCACCATTTCCCCTATTTAGCTATCCCACCCGTTTTTTTTTCTGGATGGGAAATCATCAAATGACTTCTCCCGCTCTGGGTGCAGCGGGAGGGCGTGTCAGACTTTTACTGACTAAAACCCACCCGTGTTCCTTCAGTTGCCCATTTTATTTACTTATAAGATACTTTTATGGTCAGGCCGGCTCACCTTTTCCCCTATTTTGCTATGGTACTCAATAAGTTTGAAAATTGATGGCTTTTTTTTTCCCCTGCAGCGACAATGGAGCCCAAGCCGCATGACATGGTCTCCTGCCCCTACAACATGGCGCATCAGGTGGAGCACTACAGGATGCACATACATCTACAAAAGTGCCGCAAGCAGCATCCCAACAGTGGGAAAGTAAACTGCCCATTTGATGCCACACATGTGGTCAACGAGGTGGAGTTGGATGTGAGTATTTCTTTTTAAGTATTATTTTAATGAAGAGACGAGAACCAAGGTAACCGACATCATAGCCCGAAGAATTGATGGGTGGGTTTTAGTCAATAAAAGTCTGACACGCCCTCCCGCTCCGACCAGAGTGGGAGAGGACATTTGATGATTTTACACCCACATAAAAAAATAAGGAAAAAATGGATTAGCGATAGCAGTATAGTGGTAAAATGCATAGAGAACGCTGCTGCCCATTCTCTAGTAAGATTTGGGTTCGACTAACTATAGTCTGTGCCAGATGTGAAAAAAAAAGTCGTTGACACCCGCCTTCCAATGTATTCAAATATTTCAAAACGATACGAAAAAAATGTAAAGAAAGTGTCGCTAACACGGTCAAAACGATAATTTGAATACATCGGTGGGCGCGTGTCAACGACTTCTATTTTTTTTCACATCTGGCACAGACTATAGTTAATATTAGTATAATTGTTATATTTGAACAGAAATTGTGGTTTAAGGATAACGCTACAGTACAAATACTAATTTTCCTTAATTACTTACAACTTTGGTTTAAAAAAAAAATGAAGAGTTTCAGGATAATTACTGCGATACCCAATAAGCAGTCAGTAATTGACCCATTTTAGGACAAAGACCTTTTATAATGTACAGGGAAAATAAGCTTTCATAGTCACTCTTCTTGCTTTTTCCCGGTTTATTTTATCTGTTAAACTGTTTTTTGTTTCTATCCTGGTGATCCTGGTCAGGATAATAGCACACATTTATGAAATTATTGTATTGTCACCGGTCCTTGATGAGTCTAGAAAGTTTGAATAAAATCTGACCATTTAAAGTGGGTCAAAATCAAGTCCAAAGAGTCGGTTACTAACATAGTTACAGTAGTTATGTTGTTATATATATGTTACATAGGATAGCAAAAAAAAAAACACTCTTTTGTAGCTAGCCGAACTAAAAATATACAAAATAACGAATGGTTTAAAAAACACGCTTCCATAGAAAACCAAACTAAAAAGTAGAAAATATTTAAAAAAAATAATATAGGGTGCTTGATACCTATTAAAATACCTCAAAAAGCACCCAACGGTTTCCTATGGAAGCGTGTTTTTTTAAACTATATTATTTCTCCCTGCGATGAGTCAGGACAGTGGCCCCGCTACCTAACACTACTGTCTCCTTCTGTCGTACAAAATATGATGGTTTTCTTCCTCTTGTCTACAGTACCATGTGTCAACCTGTCCCAAGAGACACATGCTGGATACTCAACTTTATGTGATGGATGACGATCGTCGCCCCGTTGTGCCCGTGTTACAATCGCCCCAAAACGACATTGGAGGTGATGATTGGGACAATGTAGGTATTATTTATTTATCTCCATCCATATTTTTTACTGTTTTTGACTTCTAATACAGGGCATGAAATACTTCGACAAAGGAATCAAGTTTTGGCGAGACACGGCTTTTTTATTTTTGGTGAGAAATCATCAGATGACGTCCCCCGCTCTGGGCGGAGCGGGAGGGCATGTCAGACTTAATAATTAAAACCCACCCGTGTTCCTTCAGTTGCCTGCGCCAGGGCCATGGTAACTCTTTCGAATAAATCCGCAATCCTGGCAATGGAGGGACACGGCTGGTGACAGAAATAAGATCAAGAAAGCGGCTAGTGATATCTGCAAAAAACAGAAACTGATAGCAGCGAGAACTCAAAAGACGACCAAGAAAACAACAACACGGAACATAGCGAAACAATGACAGGAAAGAGCCGAGAAAACAGTTATGCCCTCCAAAAGATGCATCGGTGAAGCTCGACCTGAACAAGGTTACCATAATATCTCAGGATTTGTCCTGAGATCTCAGGATTTTGGGACTCTTCTCAGGAATGCGGCCGGATTTTGCTTTCATAAAATCTCAGGATTTTTATAATTTTCAATAAAATACAGCTTACATTATAAAAATCTCTTTAATAAAAAGTTAAACTAATAATAATCTTCCTTTGGTAATAATTATTAATTCCAATTAATTGCACAATTAAAATCAATACTTATTTATCCAAGTAGGTACTTAATCAGTTTTATCAGGGTATAAAAACGATAATATTACGACTTTTTTTAAATTGTTAAGTACGTTTGAGAGAAAATTCTCAAACTGTAAAAAAATCCTGAGATTTTTTCCGGACTTTTTAACCGACTTCGAAAAAGGAGGAGGTTATCAATTCGACTGTATTTTTTATGTTTGTTACCTTATAACTTTTGACTGGGTGAACCGATTTTGATGATTCCTTTTTTATTTGAAAGCTGGTGCTTCCCGAATGGTCCTATTTTAATTTGGTTCCATTTGGACAATGGGGTTTATGTGAAAACCATATAAGTCTTAAATTTGCATTACGTATTTGCGCGACAAATGATGCGCGATTAGATTAGTGCGGAGTATCTACCACAAATAAAAAGTTAAAAAATAAAAACTTTAACAAAAAAACAACCGACTTCCTTAAAAAAAAAACACTACAAAGTCAAAAATAACTTTAATTTCGGAAGTCGGTAGCAAAAACCTTAAATACAGATCCTAAGACACCGACTTCCGAAATATAGTTTTTTTTTTTTTTGTAAAAAGTTTTGATTTGTTCATCCGGTAACTCTAAGAAGACCTGAATCAACATGCAGGTGACGACGTGAAACGATGCCCTCCTATAGACAAATACCACCCACCTCTCCACTAGTCCAATGCTTACTCAAGGATGCATATCCGGTAGGCTCGCAGTCCTTTCCTACCCCAAGGGCACGTCTTCCCTAACATTACAGCGCCCCCCCGGTCTACTTCTTGATGTACAATAGCCTCTGCCACCATGAAACATGAGGCCCTAGGCGCTAGCATATCTTGGGGTTGGGAAATATAAAAAAAGTTTGTTTTTTTATAATTTCATTTCATTTATTCGTGAACAATTTACATTGTGTTGAATATACATGCAATTTATTTCAAATTATAAGATCTATGAGTTATTAATTAACATTCCAAAAACATCAAAATTTAGTGCCTAACATTTTCAAGTATAATGTCGAATCAGTTTTAAAATATCGTACTAGTAGACAATTCAAAAATAATATAATTATGAATTCAAACAATTTTAAAGTACAATGTCAAAAACAATTTTAAAATAATATAATTATTAAAATGTCAAACTATTTTTAAAATAGAATTTCAAACAGTTTTAAATATGATGGCAAGAGATTATAGATTATAAATGATGCCAAAGTTTTCATAATCGGCATCAGAGTGGCATCAGTTCCGATGTCATCTAATAGTATAAAAAAACTGCCCCCACTGTAATGTAGATCTTCCCATCAGTTACCGACTTTAATAGAACAGGTTTATTTCTAATCTCTAATATTTTTATTTGCAGGAGCCCCACCACACTACATACCAGCCTGACTTTTCTAAAAAGGGGGCTCACGTGATCCAGAAAATCAAGGGGGCTACCCCTTCAGAGCGACGCAAGGCTAGAATGGAAGGCATCAAGAATTACCGACCTTTGGAGTAAAGATAAATATCTGAAATTGAGCTCTCTGTGGTCCACTTGTAAAATAAGTAGCTGGAGTGTTGGTTCTCTAGAACATTTGTTTCATTATATTATAAATTGTGCCCCACCAAAAACTGTTTTTCAGCCAAAAAGAAGATTCGGCTTTCCACTTATTTTCGGCTAAAAATTAAAATGAATACAGACATTAAATAATATTAATATTTTCACTATTATGGCCAACACGCGGGTGAATAAAAAATACAACATTACACCTAGCTTTACAAATAAAATATTGTCCATATAGTTGAGTGAAATCACGAGCGGTCTTTTACCCAGAAGTTAACCGAATGTGACCTGCTATTGCCAAGCTGTAGTAAGTATGTACGCCGAATGACGCGGTATAATTAAATTCTGATATTCGACGTGGCCTGGCTTCGGCTGGTGTATGGTCGAAGTAGCATTTTTTGTCCGAAAATAACTACAGACGAAGCTTCAGCCGGTCACTGTAGTCTATTCATGTTAAGAAAATAGTGACTCATCGTTGTCACTCAGCTTAGCCACGCCACTTGACCAATTAGATCATAGTAAATTGGCCAAAGACCCGTCCGAACTGTTTGAAGGGCTTACTTCAACTGGCCAATGTAGACATGGCTTTCTAATTTACTATGATCTAATTGGTCAAGGGGCGTGGCTAAATTTAGTGACAGCGATGAGTCACTATTTTCTTAACATAAATAGACTTTCGTAATGGCTGACATAGAAATCTGTCATTTTCACCAGTATTTGACATCAAGTGGTCAAGAAAATTTGTATTTGGAAAACCGTTTTTGTATGACCATTAACCGTTCTGGAACCAACGCTTAAAGAAATTTAACGTGAATCAAATTCAAAATATTGTTTTGTTTTTGACATTTGTTTATAGATGAGACCGAGTGATGTTTTATTTAAGTCATGTATTTAATTGAACCTCTAATAATACTCATTTTCAGCTCCCAAAAACATTTGACACTCAATAATATAATAATTTCGACACTTTTTTTATTTTGTATTCTCAAGGAATTCCCATTTTGCGCACTTAAAAATATTATTGGACACTTTAATATAATGACTACCCAACTTTTTTTTTTGTCAACTTCAAATAATTCCCATTTTACGCACCTAAAAGTATTATTAAACAGTCTATTATAATGGTTCCGCTACTTTTTTTTGTCACCAACTAAGTAATGCCCTTTTCGCCCACGTGAAACTTTATTGATCAGTCTAATTTAATGATTGACCCTCTTTTAGGTAAACTTCAACGGTGTCTACGGTGTGACTTGGGTATTTTTATTTTTCCCTTTTTGCACCTGTAAAAATATGATTGAGCGTTCTAATACAAGATGCAGTTTTGAACCTGCAAAACATTTCAGGAGTTTGTTATAAGACTCGTAAATAATCATATAACAATACGATACCAAGTCAATCATCAATAATACTTTTTATTCTAAATTTTTCAATTTTATTGTTTTTCAGAATAACTATCTTAATAACCTTCGGGCTTTTAATCTATGAAAGAAAGTCGGTTGTGTTTGTTTGTGTGTGTGAAAACGCAGTTTAAGGACACGTGCAGACTGGCCGCGTTTTAAAAAAGGGAGTTCACACTTACCGGTTTCCGTAAATAAGAATAAAATGAAATAAAAAATACCTGCGCATTTTATTGTTGATTCGGGTCGAGAATCACTAACATGTTATGCATATAACACGAAATGTTTTGCAGATCCAAAACTGCACCTTGTATAATGATTGCGACTCTGTTTGGCGAACTTAAAAAGGAAAATCTGTTTTGGTGTCCAAAAATAATAAATAGCCAAGTCACTCAAGTTTATTGATTTAAAAAAGTAGTCATCATTAGTAGCTCAAAAAATTATTAGAGGATCAATTATATGTATAACCTTTTTAAAATACGTTTAGTGTTATAATTATCAATGGTGCAAGTTGGTCCAGGCCAGTGGTCTCGAACATACCGATTTTTCGGTATTTCTACCGATATGGGCTCTGTTCTACCGAAATATAACGAATATTCTACGATTTCACAGTACACATGGAAATGTCATTTACCGATTTTGGGTACAAATATACCGTTTTTAACTGGCAATTCTACCGATCTCGCTCTAGGACGTTCGAGACCACTGGTCCAGGCTGTGGGCACACTGCGCAGAAATTCAATTAAATTCCTTCAGAACACCCTTTTTATGTACATTATGTTAATTGTAATTTTTTTGTTCAATAATTATACTATTTCAATATAATTTCTGGATGTATTTTTTTTTTGGTCTCAAGTTTTGTAGACGATGTACCGCAGAGATTGAGATACTGAGTGTGCAGGAAAAAATTTTAACCAGTGCGCAATTTTTTTTGGTGGTTCAGTATCAGTAATAGAACAAACACATTTCTACAATTTTTCAATACTTTTTTTTTTTTTTTATTCGACCTTAAATCAATAAACTGTGGACACCCTACATATTTCGTAATATGATATTGATTAATAATAGGTCTGTAACCGCGCGCCGGCGTAGATACTTCGAACTTCTTAGAATTTTGACCGATCGAACAGTCGGTAGATACTAGTAGCTACGCTCGGTCTTTCATCTTCGCCGCCGCGCCGTCGCCGCGCGCAAGTTACCATAAAAACCGGTTTCAAAATAAACATCTTTCGTTAACGATAACTTAATTTTTTTGTACTAAGATATATCGAAATAAAACTTGCTTGGTTATTATAACTCGTTTAATTTGTTAAAATTTGCGCACTGGTTAAAAAATTATCCTATATGTTACTAGTCCAACTCGATTTTAGGATGAACCAGTTTCTCCTAGGCCAAACCAGTTCTCCCTACACGCGATAGGACAAACCAGTATAGACTTATGCAGAAAAGACAAATGAAACAGCATGTACAGCCTACTACAGTAAAAGTAGCGATGTAGTGTCACGGTATCATTCCAATGTGAAACTTTAACCGTTGTAAACTGTTACACATAAACATGTAGTCATTATGTTGATGAGAAGGGAGAACTGGTTTCGCCTAGGCAAGACTAGTTCAATTCTAAAATGGGATAATAATATTATTATCTAATTCACTAGTAGAATACTGGACTAGTCTGTAAAAAGTTAAACCTGGTCAGATCAAACATACTTAAATATAAAATATGCGCACTTCGCCTTCTTTTAGTTGGATAAAAAAGGGTAATTATATATAGTTGTACAAACTATTTGGTATACGGACAAAAATAAATAAATTTCTACTACGTAACGAACACTATTTTTGAAAGTGAAATTTCTGACGCATTTAGTGATTTTTGGTCGGCATAAATATTATGGGTACGCGTCACCGAAGTGCTAATATTACAGCAGGCGTAGCATGACCGCCTAGAAACGGAATTTGTCGACGGAAGATAAGACAAAATGATAGATTCTATCGTAGAAAAATTGTGTAAAACTGGAAAAAAAGAGATGTTTCTATTCTTCAGTCGACAAGAGTAAGATTTCAAGTATGATGACTATTTTTCTAATGAGATAGAAACATTTTTACAGCATTAAAATACATAAGGAACTTTTTTTGTTCTTGGTAGAATAGATATATAATTGGTCATGCTACGCCGGCTGTACATATTTTTATCTACATTACACAAAATTTTCGCGCATTCGATTTTGAACCTTCGGTGTTAAACGGAGCATTGAGAATACAACAAACTGCGTCTCAGCGCGTCGAAAATCGAACAGTGTTTTGTTACCGTTCAAAATTCAACTTTCGGGCGGTAAGCAGTACGTTGAATATCCTGTGCTCGAATACGTCTATAGGAACTGGGCTTACTTGTGGTAACCAAGTGTACAAACACGCTGTGAATGTGTGTGTAAGTGAAGGAGCTCTCAGTACCGAGACAATGGCGAAGTGTGTGTGTGTGTTCTGACGCTAGTTGTCTTTATGCTAGTCGTGGGCATAGTAGTTCGCAACTGAGTTCGCTCAGTTTAGTTCGCCGCTCCTTAGGCGCTTTGCACATGGAGCAACTATTGCAGCAACTGGCAACTAGCTGTTTACATATCGATGGTCGCTATTAACAATGTCGGTTATGCATTTTACAAATATTCACTTTTTAACAATACATAAAGCGATCAGTGCAAAGCAATGCTATGCTTATAATTTTTTTAAATCGTCAAAACAAACTTTGAACTGCTCTACTGAACAGTAGTCTTTTTGCGGAACCGACATTGTTAAGAGGTTCCATCGATTTATATAAAAAAGTGAATATTGGTAAAAATGCATAACCGACATTGTTAATAGGGACCATCGATATATTTCAATTGGACTGCGCAATCATAGTAACTCGAGTTTCGAGTTCCGGTGATTGTCAACAGTTTTCAGTTGCTGTACTCGATGACTAAGCTAGTTCCTAACTGTCGCAACTAGCAACTGTTAAGATACCAGTTTTTAAACGCCGGTCTCCTCAACCCTCAATCGCAATGCGTCGGGTGATTTCACATCCTCCCTCTCTCTCCCTGTGCCTGGCAATGCCAGTGTCGCGTGCTTCTTCGATATCCATCGTCACACTGAACGCTGATCGCTGCGTAGATTGAGCAACTCGGCTTTGAAAGTTGCTCACAGATTGCCATAAAATTGCGGCAACCGTAAACGTTATAGCAACTATCAACTTTTTACAGGAAACTTTAGTTGATAGTTGCCTCATGCTGCATGTGCAAAGCCCATTAACAAACTAGCTCCCAGCTCGAATCAAAGAAATGCTGATCGTTCGCTCGTTTTGATATTGCTCCTACTACATGCGACAAGATTATGGAATTTTCTACTTTTGTGTACAATTTTTCGACTCTAAAAACAGCAAAAACCTTTGAATGATAATTCATAAAATGATCATGATTATAAATAATATCAAGGTTTATTGTTGCAATAAATAACTAGTTTACAATAACCTTTTTGTATTTTGTCCCGTGTGTGACGTCATCCGTTCGTGAGCCATCCTCGCTCATTAACTAACTAACGAACTACGGACCGGGGAATGAGGGAACTAGTTCGCGTCGTTCATCTGTGGGAGCGCTCTTACGACCTAGTTCGTTCGTGAACTACACAAGACTACTTCACGCACACAACCAAGGCGTGTTTGTAGTACAGTTGGTTATCACAAGTGAACCGCGCGTCGGTTCGTGAGTTTAAAAATACTGTAAATATGAGTTTTTTGGTTGATCAGGAATGGAAGTACCTATACAGTTTTAAATTCCGTCAGCACTTCTTGACTGATATTTTTAACGCTTATGGCATCAGAGAGTGATGTAAAATAATTGAGTACTATTGTTCTAGTTGCAAGTAACCTGCCTGCTTTTGATACTCAAAATTAGTGACGTGCCGGACATCCGTATTTATATCCGCGGCTATCCGAGGAAGAAGAAAGATCCGTATCTGTTACTTTTTGGCGGATCTTTTACCTTATTAATTTTCAATACATAGATGACATTGTATAGGTAACAATGAAAGACTATTAAATTCCATTATTTTTTTTATTTAAAATCAAATAGTTAGTGTTTAAACTATAAACACAAGAAAGACCCGCGCAATGCAAGTCGCAACAAGTCCTTTCACCCCTTTGTCCCTCCACGCGTGACCTTGGAACGATACTAAAAAAGTAAAGATCCGTAACCGGATATTGACACCATATATCCGAATCTGGATCCGTATCCGCGGATATAGATTTTTAAAGATCCCGGCGTATTACTACTCAAAATAGGTACAGCCCGATTCAAAAGGCTCTGAACACGAGGCGAGTGTTTGCGCAGTATCAAATTACATAGTTACGTACTTCGCAGATAGTAGCGAACTTCAGGGTCGACATAAAATCTGAATCGGGTTGTACGCACGTCCACAGGCTATTTCCAGTTTGAGCTGACCTCTCATTGTATAGGCTTTTCGTACAATGATATGTCAGCTTATACTGGAATTGACCTGTAGCCATGTTTACTAGATTAGTTTGCTAAAAGATTTTGTAAGAAAAGTGATTTAGGCCTACGCCTTAAAAGTGCTAAGATATATATTTTAAGTAAGTTGCTAATTATCAAATTAAGTACATTAGCTTATATGACGTGTTCTAACGCGTATATACATACTTATATGTTAATATTTAAATATAACGGGTCAAATTAACTTAGTTGGCTAAAAATAATGGAACAAAAAAAATTTTTTTTCATGTCACTGCCCGTAAGCAATCAGCTGTTTTTTGTGGTTTTTCGTGAAACTTAGATATAATAATATCTTAGGACAACCAACACACCGTTATCTGATCCCAAACTAGGCAGAGCCTGTATTATGGTAACTAGACAACTGATAAACATACTTATATATTTCTAAATACACACATATAATAGATGAATTACACCCAGACACAGAACAAATGATTGTGCTCATCACACAAACATTTGTCCTGGGTGGGTATCGAACCCACGACCTCAGTCTTAGCAGTCAGGGTCACTAACCACTAGACTAACAGGCCAGTCAAGATATTTTTTTACGAATTTCCAAATAACATAACAGACGTTTGGTTGCCTTAATGTAAATGAGTTTTCTTTATTGATACCCAACAAGTGGGTAAAATATTACCACCTAAAGTTGGACTTTTAATCCTATTCACTAACTTGACAATTGGAGGGATACCAGGTTTTGCCAAAAAAAAGATAGTGAGGTGGTGCAAGAATGAATGAAATTGAATGAACTTGAAATAATGTACTTACATGCAAACTTTGTAATTTAAATTTAATAACTTGTCTTAAAACAAGATGAGTACTATATCAATATGTATGTAGTCTATGGCTGTCAGAGGAAATAAAATTACAATAGTAAAAAAATAAGCAAAATGACATGATTTTTATATTTCGTTTTGTTTCTATCAGAAGAAAATACAAAAGGAAATAACTGTTATAAAAAAATATTAATTATTCTTATAATCCACACCTAAAAACGATTTTTTAAAGTTTTATTTAATTTAAACCATTTTTATCATTCATTCTTTATGCGAAATCGTTCACTACCCCGACACTATTAGTTTTAGAATGGTATCATTATTTTGCATTGAACTGTCAAGTTAGTGAATAGGATTAAAAGTTCAACCTTAATTTACTTTGACCCTGTAAAATAATACTATAGTATAAGTAACCTACTTGCAATTATTTTTATGACTACAACAAGTCCACCATTATTATTTTGACAAAATCTGGTAACCCTGCATCTGTCAAGTTACTGAATACGATTAACAGATGAAGTATAGATATACGCTATTACTATTTTTTCTCATTACAGAATTGTGCACGAATTCTCCAAAGGGGCCTGTTCCCTTAGGAGAATAGGCGAGATTCTAGCGCATAGAACTCAATTCGTATTTCCAGTTAAATGTCCCAAATCAGACGGGTCTGATGAGGAAGAAAGAAAATACATTTATTTGCTATGAACATGACGCAAAGAATGAACACAAAAAAGGATATTATCATATTCCAGGTAACTCTAATAAAATGTAGGAATTTTATTCTAGGTACCTCTAATAAAATGTAGGAATTTTATTCCAGGTACCTCTAATGAAATGTAGGAATTTTATTCCAGGTACCTCTAATACAATGAAGGAGTTTAATTCTAGGTACCTCTAATAAAATGTACGAATTTTATTCCAGGTACCTCTAATACAATGAAGGGATTTTATTCCAGATTCCAGGTACCTCTAATAAAATGTAGGATTTTTTTTTTATAAATCAGGAGGTCTATCTGTGTATCAACCAAATCTGTTCAGCCAAATCTGATTGTAGAACAAACATAAACCTTTTCACAATTAAATTAAATTTCAGAATTTGATTCGTACAGTCTTACCCCAACGACGCACTTACCCCAATGTACTCTATTTATTCATGTCACTATATCACAGTGAGACTAACTGACTTATTTATAAATAATATTTAAAGTTTAGTAGTTTAAAATAATAAGCGAAACTTATAACAAGAATTCAAAAAAAGAACTTAATTCAAAATGCCATCTGTTAGCAACACTAGATACAAAGTGTTGCCAGTACACAAAAACATGTTACTGAATTTCCATGTAAGGTTTAGTAGGTTGTCCCTATACATATTGTAGCCTTTGGTTATATCATCAATGATTTTAATATGATGTCTCTTTGTCTATTTATGGCGGTAACATCTTTTCAACAGGTTCGCCTCAGTTATAAAATTATACCTGTATATAACAAGTTATATAGTATAACAAGTTATATAGTATAACAAGTTATATAGCATAACGAGATAGTATAACAAGTTATATAGCATAACAAGATATATGGTATAACAAGTCATTTTCGCTCAAATCTAAATTATTTTGCATAAATTAACACTTTTCGGGACACTAAATGTGATATACATAAAATTTTTAGTGTCTCATTCAGTGTCTTATAAGTTAAAATCTCATCATAAATGTCTTTATTTTATTTTTATTTAATGTTTATTGTAAGACCACTTTTGTTTTGACTGCTGTAGGCAGTCTTGTAATTTTTGTGTCCTATTCATAAGATGTCTGTATTGTTGATGTTTGTCTTTGAAGTAACTACTTCAATCAGAAGTTACCATATTTTTAAATAAATGTCTATTTTAGTATAGCATTTTCTTTTATTTAAACTTTTATGATTACCCTTCTTGTACAGACGTACAGCTACTACAATCAGTCTTTCTTTAACAAGTTTTCAACTAACTATAACGTAAAAAGATTAGGTTCAAGATTGATTGGCAAAAAAATTGACATTTTCTGCAGGGATGTTACAGAGTTCCGTAACCGTAACCGAAACTATCGGATATCCGATATCAGAATGTATCCGTAACCGTAACCGAATCCGAAATAAAAGTTCGTATAATATCGGATAGGGGCGAAGCCTAATTGAGACACGTTATGACGAGTTGTTTTGATCGGCCGGGCGCAGCCGACACACAAGCCGCGCGCTTTGTTTGTTTTCTTCTGTTGTCGTCATATCATACTCGTAACTAACTTGTGAGCAATTTTACATTCACTAATAGTTCGACAAATTGAAACAAAGTTGACTCACAGACTGATTTAATTCCTACCAAATGGTGACATATTAATAAAACCATTTTATTAGCTATTTGTATTTTACTTTTGAAATTCCTTAAAAATTTATTATCCGTAACCGAAATTATCCGAAACTAACGGTTAATCCGAAATAATTTCATATCCGTATCCGGTATAATAATCATTCCTACATCCGTAACCAATCCGTATCCGAAATGTCATATCCTTAACATCCCTAATTTTCTGGAAGCTCGATATGGCTACACATCAAGCTATACAAATCCAGTTTTAGCTGACCTCGCATTGTATAAGCTTTTCGTACAGTGAGATGTTAGCTTATACTGGAAATGTATAACTTGACCTGTGTAAATATTCAGCCTATAATATTTCCACCAAAACTTCTCTGTCAGAGGGACTGGGCCGTAATCCACAAGGCCGGCCCAGTGTGGATTGGTAGATGTCACATGGGAAATCATCAAATGACTTCTCCCGCTCTGGGCGGAGCGGGAGGGCGTGTCAGACTTTTACTGACTAAAACCCACCCGTGTTCCATCAGTTGCCCATGTGCCAGGGTCACGGTATCTCTTTCGAACAATCACGCGACCCCGGCAGGCATCGGTCCTAGTAGACCCCTACACTGCTGCTGACATCTCTTTGAGGCGCGCGTGGAACACTGCGCGCCGTCGACCCGAGCTTGGTCCTTACCGGGCGGCGAGCTACCCATTGCTCGCCACCCGCAAGCTCGCGCCTACGGTGGCCGGGAGTCCGCTATTGACTCCCGACGCCCGGGGCGTCTCCTCCTGCGGCGGCTAGGGACGTGAGGGCGCAGAGACTGCCACTCCCTCACGCGCCCCGCCTCCTCCTTCGCGAGCATTACTGCTTCGCAGAAGGAGGTGACGGCTTCCCATTCCCTCTCGCTCCGTACCATGGCTCGCACCAGGGCCGGACGCGAGAGGTCGCCGCCGCCGATCGCCTCCACGAGGACACGGCGGTGCTCCGCCCAGGCAGGGCACACCTCCACCGTATGCTCCACCGTGTCCTCCAGACGATCCTCGCAATGGAAACACCCGGACGTATCCTCCCGCTTTATCCTGAACAGGAACCCACCGAAGCACCCATGCCCGGTGAGAACCTGCGTCAGGCGGAAGGTGAGGACGCCGTGGCGCCTCTCTATCCACTCCTCAAAGAGGGGACTTACCGCCGCAATTGTGGCGTGCCCAGCACTGGGTTGCGACAATCGTACCCGCCATGTCGCCATGTCCTCACCGATCACCTCATGATGTTTTCCGTCACCGTTTTGAGAGCAGTTGTGATGAAATAATTTGCATGAAGCAAAGCGCGGGTAACTGACACTGGTGGGCCACCATTAGGGATTTTTAATTTTGTTAACACAAAAAATTTACCGCCAAATATTAAAATTAGTTGCGTCACTGGTTAAAAAGTTCTAAGGGTTTATAGATGGTCGATCCACGCGTAGCATGACTAACGTAGAAATGGGTTTTGTCGACGGACGAAACGAAGTAACGTTTCGGGTACACAGTACGACGGCAGCAAAGTAGAAAGAGTCAACTGCACTTTTTATAAAATTTACTCTTCGACATGATTCGACTCAGAATTATATTTAACCTGCTTCAAAAAAAGGAGGAGGTTCTCAATTCGACTGTATTTTTTTTATGTTTGTTACCTCATAACTTTCGACTGGGTGAACAGATTTTGCCACACAAATTAAATGGTCACCCATCCAAAGGCTGATCTTGAGAAGTATAGCTTAACCTAGCGAACCTGCGACATAAGGCAAAACAAAAATTACATGGTCACCCATCCAAAGGCTGACCTTGCAAAGTACAGCTTAACCTTACGAACCTGCGACAAAACGCCACACAAAAAGTAAATGGTCACCCATCCAAAGGCTGACCTTGCGAAGTACAGCTTAACCTAGCGAACCTGCAACACAAGGCAAAACAAAAAAAATATTTTGTAAAGGTAATGCATGCTTTACGAAAGGAAATAAATATGGTATAATCAAAAATAACGTATTAATTATATGTTAATAAGTTAATTATCACATCAAAAAAAATCGCATCGATATTGAAACTTTGTTGCCTAAGTCCACTAATTTTCAGTATGGGCCACTGTGCGTGGCCACGCACACCAAGCCAAAATGTAGGTTTACCCTCGCCTATAGATGTTTCACGTCAAAAGTGCAGTTGACTTTTTCTACTTTGCTGCTGTCGTACTGTGTACCCGAAACGTTGCTTTGTCTAATCGTCCGTCGACAAAACCCCTTTCTACGGTGGTCATGCTACGCGTGCAGGAGAGAGCTTACCCCAGTTTGGCCCACATCAATCTCAAAATTTAGGGCACCTAGCGAAGATCTGTTTTCTCTCAAATTTAGTCTTAATTAAAAAGATATAATGAGTTCAATTCTTAAGATTTAGTCTCAAGAGCTGAAAAGCGCTTGTCTGGGTTCGAATCTACGACCCCGACTCGTAGATCGCAGCCATTATCACTAGGTCACCAGTGCATTCTTCTTCAGTATTGTAGTGCTTAGTATCCCCACCCTTCGTGGTTAATTGGTTCTGTTATAGTAAATCATAGTACTACAAACGACATAAAGGCTTGTTTCGCTAGTGAATGCGGGACTAGTCTTGTGCAAATACACACACGGCTGTCTTTCGTAGATCTTAGACAGTCGTTACGGGTCGTCAGAAGCCCGAAAATCTGACAACCAGTCTTACCAAGGGGTATCGTAATATCCAGTAACTGGGTTGTGGAGGTCAGATAGGCAATCGCTCCATGTAAAATACTGGTACTCAGCTGCATCCGGTTAGACTGGAAGCCGACCCCAACATAGTTGGGAAAAGGATAGACAGATGAGACACACATGGGTAAAATCGCGAAAAATTGTATGTTCCGTGTGGTACCGGACTTAAAGAATAGCACCATTTCTCACCATGGGTGTCTTTCTGAAGGGTTCCCTCTATCTGGCAGAAAGTTGATGCTCCGAATTTTATTTGGCATAACACACTTGGCATAATCTTATTTAAACGAATATTTGTAAGGCATAAAAAATGTTTCGCATAATCATTGTTTGGCCGAATGTTTGTATGCTCGACTTTACGCTGGCATACCTACTTTTAAGATGGCAGTAATTTATTTCGCATAATTACCTTTGGCAGACTTAAAATTCCGCATAATTTCGTGTAGCATAACAATTATTTAGAGCAATGATTATTTGGCATAATTTCACTTGGCATACTATGAAGATGGCGGAATTTCATTTAGAATAATTTTGTTAGGCATATTTTCATTTCTATTAAATTGCATTTTAACCTTAAATAAAATGAAATAGTGTCTCAAAAAGTCAGTATAATGTTGTGCTACAAAAATTATTGACAGAAACGAATCACTGCAGAACCGACTCCACGTAGTCTTGTCTGCCCTACCCCTAGAGTGTAATTTAAGCTCGCGTAGGCGCGGAGTGGCGAGGCGGCTCGCGTGGGACCGCCGGAGCCCCGCAGTGCCGAAGCCGTGACAGGAACCATGCATGCTGCATGTTGCATGCTCGCCTGCATGCTGTAAGCTTGCTTGCATGCTGCATGCTTGCTTGCTGCATGTTGCATGCTCGCCTGCATGCTGTAAGCTTGCTTGCATGCTGCATGCTTGTTTGCATGCTGCATGCTTGTTTGCATGCTGCATGCTTGTTTGCATGCTGCATGCTTGTTTGCATGCTGCATGCTTGTTTGCATGCTGCATGCTTGTTTGCATGCTGCATGCTTCTTCGATATGAAATGTATGCCAAAACATGATTCTAAGTTTAAAGTTTCTGAGATATGATAGTTCTGCCTTTTAATAACTATCGATATGAAATTATGCCAAGAGACGATTCTGACTGCGAACTTTCTGCGATATGATGGTCCTACTTCTTAAATTTATGCCTAAAGATGATTCTGACTTATAAAATTATGCGTTGTGAATGTATGATAAATGAGTGTATGCCAAACGATTTTCTGGGAAATGAAGTTAATGCCATCCGCTGTTATGCAAAATAATATTATGATGAAAAAAATTCTGCCATAAAGGGTCCCCTTTCTGAAGGGCATCACCAATAAGATGATGGTGATTTTGTAGGACTTATGTCCTATACTGTTATTACTGAAAATGAGCCTAAATATTAATTAGTCAACCAAAATGAAAAGCCAAAATTATATACAATATTTTTATTAATTATCCTTAATATAATCTTCATCGATCTTAACAAACTTCTCCTTCAAGTCATCCGGCACTTCTACGACTGACAAATCTTCAGCGCCAACCTCATCCTCTTTTTGTATCAAAATATCAACTACATTCTCACAAGATAGCTTCACTTTTGGATCCTTCTCCCATTTGTGATATTCCCTTAGGATATAATACACTCCATTATCCCTTAAAATCTCTCTCCCTTTACGTCTCATACAAAACTTGTTTAATGTTTCCAAAATCATTTTACGGATATCTATATCGCTGTCTCTCTGTTTCTCTTTTGGCAGATACTGTAGTGAAATTGGTAGTTTGTCCATTTCTTCATCGTCATATTCTTCGCCACCCATAATAGGATTTAACAAGTACGTTAATAGTTCCATTTCATTGCTCAATAAAAAGTCGTGAAATTCTGGATCAAAAGATAAATTTCTTATCGTACCTATTGCGCCGCCTCTCCTTATATTTGACAGCTCATAGCTACAAAATGGCAGCAGTTTTATTAACGGAATGTGAGGGTGTTCTTCTGTCAACCATTTACGTACGCGATGGGCACAGGTTAAATTTGAAATCATTGGTCCAATGAAATTTAGGTTTGATCCTTTTTTGTTATACTCTATGTTAACGTAGGCATTTAAGATGTCGTTTAAATGTGGCATGAATGTGTCTAGTATCCCATCTAGCTCTGTTTCTACCCGAGTAATGTTTGACAAGATCATTGCAGCTGCGTCGGCATCCTTCTTTTCTGGATTCAAAACGTAACCTATAAACAATTTTACGATGTTTCTAGTTTCGTCTGATTTAAACTTCAGCAGTTCTATAACTCCTTTTGCACACGCTGTGATGTTTACTAGTATTAGAAGCGCGTTTTTAGCGATTACTTCTACTCTATCGTCGGTTAAATTAAGAATACTTTGTAATAGTTTCTCGCGCGATAGTATAGTGTTGACACCATCTTCACTGCCTGATAGTCCCACTAAATGGTCCACCGCTATGTGTTTTAGGTCAATCCGTGATTCGGGCTTCAAAAATTGGAGTAATTCGTCGAGTGGATCCGCTGCCATGACTTAATTTTGTACAAAAATGGGAAAATTTAACAAACCTAAAACCTTTTTGCGACAATACTTTATGTCAATGTGACAGCAGCAGCGTGACTTTGTCGTTTGTTATCATGAACAACGTTCCGTTACTCAAGATTTCTAGCGTGAAACAAAAGTTCTATTATTAAGTAACAATTTGTTTGAAACACAAAATCTTACTATATTTTTAAACATACACGGCAATTTTGCAATTTTTGCATGAGCAGTAAATATCAAAGGCTTCACTTTGTTCACTGAAAGTAAGAGTAATACTTTTAACCGCCATCTAATATCGAGTAGCTGAAACTAACTTATTCAAGACTAAATTATGACAAAAGTAAATACTAGATGGCGGTAGAAGTTAAAACTACGGACGAAACATTAATAAATAAATTACGAGGCACAAGCCACTTATGCCGAGAAACACGCAATTTCCTGGTATACGTACCTTAATTTATTTATTGCATGTTAGTGATATTGAACCATTTATCATACCTATTGTCTTTATTCATGTTTAATATGATCCATGAACCCAATATAGGTAATTATAGGTAAGTAACTGAAGATTCTGAGAGAATTTTTAGGATGATAATAAATAGAAGGGTAGTAGGGTGGTGAATGGTCATGGACACGCAACAGTACCGAATAGGTCGAATAAATAAATAATAATATTATATAATACCTAATAATATCTCTATCTATTTACTTATTAAAAATTTATGCACAAGTAAAAAATACTGTATAAAGGCGGACTTAATGCCTGAGGCATTTTCTACCAGTCAACCTTAGGGTGATGCAGAGACAAAACATGGCAGGTGCGACATAGAGATAGATAATTAGGAAAAATAATACATACAAATACATTGATACATACATAGATACACATAGGTAGAGGAGAAAATAAATCCAGCAAATCAGCGCTGGGATGATTCTGCCAACTTCTTATGAATATTTAGCGTTATTTTTTAAATCAGATCATTCAACGCGCTCTGGCAGCTCTCTAAAAATCACCACCAGTCACAATCTGAAAAAAAAAAAAATTAAGGATATTGCTATCTATTGCTTCATAATGTTCGAAAAAATTGTCTACGTGAATATACTTTACTAGCTTCTGCCCGCGACTTCGTCCGCGTCAAATTTTTGCTCCCCTGACCCTTCCCGTCGCATCGATTTGCCTGCTGTAGTTTTCGTCAATTTTTTGTTGCTGCTCGCTCCTTTTGAGTTATAGTGAGTCAACCTTAAAAGATAGACATATGCTCTCGCGGACTTTGTTTTAAAACTTTTTAAAAGTAACAATTCCGTCATACATGATTTTTGCGTTACTTTAACCGTTTACGCAGCGCACGCAACGGAATCTCTCAAAAGGAATAAATTTTCCCCGTTTTTGCAACATTTTTCATTACTGCTCCGCTCCTTTTGGTTGCAGCGTGATGTTATATAGCTTATAGCCTTTCTCGATAAATAAGCTACCCAACACAAAAATATTTTTTCAATTCGGACCAGTAGTTCCTGAGATTAGCGCGTTCAATCAAACAAACAAACAAACAAAGTCTTCAGCTTTATAATATTATAAGTATATAAGTATAGATTACGCTATCTAAGTTGCTAAGCAAATTATTCTTCGTACATTGTTGTTATGTGTATAATCAGCCGGTGACGTCCCCACTGCTGGGAAACAGGCCCCTCAGTGTGTAGAGTGGGCCATAATCCACCACGCGGGCCCAGTGCGGGTTGGTAGATGTCACATGTCTTTGAATTATTGGTTCTAGGAAATGCCAGTTTCCTCACGACATTTTCCTTCACCGTTTTGAGAGCAGTGGTGATGAAATATTTTACACAAAATTCTAGCCAAGTTCGAACTTACGACCACCACCACCTGCTCGTCGACGGGGAGGACGCCGGCCGCCGGACGGCTTAGGACCTCGAGGCCCACCAGCCTCTGATAGAGTCCCAGCTCCCGGCGGAAGTGACAGCCCATGAGATGGACAAGATCCATCAATGAGAATGTCATGCGCTCATACTATGGGGCTACAGAGGGGGGAAACAATCTGACCGCGTACCGTGTTCGGATGCTCTCTCTCTTTCAGGTGCTTGAGCCAGCTGTCAACGTTTCACATCTGTCGCCCCCTATTCCTTAGGACCTGAGATGGTGACGCGTAGTGTTCCACGCGCGCCTCTCTGTAATGTGCGGGGGAGGAGTTTACAATACAATACAATCCTTTATAATAATAATAATATTCCACAACTATCACACAACGCCATCACGTTGTGTTGTGTTGTGCTTGTGTTTATTTCAGGCTACTAAGGCCCATAAAAACAATACATAAATAATATAAAAACAATATCTATAAACTAACACCATCCACCCCCCCTAACGTGAGGAGGAAACCCGCAGAGGCGTATCGGCACCAGTCAGGGATCGCGGAAGATACATTGGTTCCCGTGGTCCCCAACGTAGGTTCCGTCCCAGGAACACCCGGGTGGTTTTAGTCAGTAAGAGTCTGACAGACTCCTCCGCCCACCCCAGGGCGGAGGACATCCATGAGGATTTCCACCTCCAGATCAAAAAAAAAAAGCTATCAATGTTTTAACGCAACGAATATCGGATCAGTTGAGGGTCATCCAACGTAATCGTATGTCGGATGAAACTGTACTTAGGGTTTCCAGATTTAAAAAAATCGAAATCCGGAGTAAATTCCGGCCATTTGATGTGAATATGATTTAATGATTATAAATATAATAATATCTGGATGACCGAGCTTAGCTCGGTATTTTTGGTAAATTGTGTTTAAAGTTTATGTTCAAATTGATTATCGATAAAGTTGGTCATTGAAAACACGAATAAAACGTTATTTTCTAAAAATGAATTCTAGCTAGATCGATTTATCGCCCCCGAAACCCCCTGTATTCTAAATTTCATGAAAATCGTTGGTACCGTTTCCGAGATTCAGATTATATAAGAATTGCTCGTTTAAAGGTAAAAAAGATTAATGACGTTATGCATAGTGCATATGAATGAACGAAGCAAATTTTCGATTTTTCTCGCGCCCTCGCTGACCAAAATGAATAACTACTCGTACATTAATAATGTTGAATGTTACCTTATTTTAAAATAAAAATATTTGTTTTTTTTTTAGTTTCACTCTTTACTAAAATGTAATAAATTCCGGACGGTTTAGGATTCCCTCCGCATTCCAGACAAAAACTTATATTACCGGACGTGTCCGGAAAATTCCGGACGTATGGCAAACCTAACTGAACTAGATCGTTTGTTAAATGAAATACTCTCCACTGAGCCACCACACTGCTCTCATTATTTCTATGTTAATAGTTAATATTCGGGACCCGATACTTGATTCTCCCTCCCATAAATAATTCAAATTAATAAAAAAACAAAAGAAAAGATCGCGTGTTCTGCCCTTTCTTATTTCACGATAAAACCAACCTTTACTTGTTAGTGATTATCTTGATCGATTAAGCTCTACTATACCCGGTTCTTGTGATTATATCAGGCTTAAACAGTACCTACCTACTGGGTAAATATCACGCTTACCGGTTATAGAATTCAGCAGACGCATAGAAAAATATAAGAGACTTGCTTTTGTCCGCGCCTTCGTCCGCGTCAACTTACTTCCCCGACTCGTCGCGCATCGAATCGCCTGCCCGTGCGAGGTCTTCGTATTCATGACATTTTTCTATTTGCTCCGGTCCTTTTGGTTGTAGCATGATGTTAATATACCCTATAGCCCTCCTCGATAAATGGGCTATCCAACATTAAACGTAGTTGTTTGCTGCCAGGCTAGATCCCCTACAATAGCATTTCAATAGCGCAGTGGAAGTTATGATGGTGGGGTCCAGGAGACAAGAAGTGGCTAGCGAAACTAGTCCGCCGTACGCGGAGCAGACAATATATAAGAGAAAAATTGCAAATAAATTAACTACAATAAAACGAACAAAGGAACTCACCTGATGGTAGACGACCACCTGCTTCTTGGGGTTACCTGGATCTATGTATGTAAGTGAGTGTGTATGTATCGTGTAGTGAGGTTATGAATAAGTATTCTCAGGAACAGGTTACCATTTGCCGCTTCAAGAGGTTTGCCGTCCAGACATGCGGTCTTCCACACTTAACCTTCAAAGTTCTTCAATGTCAAGAAACTAAACCCGTAATAACTAACCAAATGGGGTTATTTAACACAAAACCATCGGGTCATGACTTATTGTCCGCAAAAACGACCGATTCTCAAGAATTGATTTACAAAAAACTCGCGGAAGCAAAAATCTGTCCGACGCTTTCAAACACCAAAACTAAAAGGGAAGTGACAAGTGTCAAAAATCAAACTTGACAAGTCAGATGTCATTCCGTTCGGGAACGTTCCGAAGGCGCATAGAGTAACTACTTTAAACAGGATGAAACATCTACCCCCCCCCGGACGGGCCTACCCGTCCGCTAATCAATTGGCAATCTTGACAAGGTTGCGACCGATCCGTCCACCAAAACCTCTGCAAAACGAGGAACCCCGTCGGTGCCAGCCACCAAATTGAGAATGCGCCCCCGGCGCCAATACAACGGCTTAAGGTTGGCATCCTTAATCAGGACGAGGTCTCCAATTTTGGGCGGATGCGTTTTATCAGTCCACTTGACGCGCTGCTGGAGGATGTGCAAATACTCCAAGCTCCAACGCTTCCAAAAACTCTGAGCGAGCTGCTGCACCAACTGAAGCCGCGATAGCCGATTTTGGCTCACATCGACAAGAGGGTACTCGGGCAGGGCGACAAGTGGCTGTCCAATCAAAAAATGACCCGGGGTCAGGGCCTCCAAGTCGTTCGGGTCCGAAGACAGTGGGCACAATGGACGCGAGTTCAGTGCAGCTTCAATGCGGCAAAATACCGTAGCTAACTCTTCAAAGGTGAGAACGGTGTCTCCTAACGATCTGCGCCAGAGTCCCTTTGCCGCTTTCACCGCGGCCTCAATAATACCCCCCCAATGGGGGCAGGCTGGCGGGTCAAACAACCAAGTGACCCCTCGGCGAGCTAATTTGTTACCAATGTCAACCTGGTTCTCAGCAAGGAAGGCGTATACCTCCTTCAAATAGTTACTTGTACCCTTGTAGTTAGTACCGCAATCAGACCTGATCAAAGTAGGTAACCCACGGCGAGACACAAATCTATCCAAGGTCGCCACAAAGGCCTCCGTCGAGAGGCCAACCGGGAGGGGAGGTTACCAACTCCAAGTGCACTGCCTTAGTTGACAGGCAGACAAACACACACAAATAAGCCTTAACAATTTTACTATTCCGAAGAGGAGACGTCTTCACCAAAAAGGGACCAGCAAAGTCCGTTCCGACGCCTGCAAAGGGTCTCGCCTCATTGACACGATCAGCCGGCAAGTCTCCCATCATTGGCTGCATAGTAGAGGCCTTAGTCCGGTAGCACGGCAAACAACGGAAAACGATGCTACGAATAGTACGACGGGCCGACAATATCCAAAACTCTCGCTGCAGAATGGCCAACAGCGCATTGCAACCGGCATGCGAGTTCTTAATGTGACGATCAGTCACCAACAATTTAACCAAATGGCCCTCCTTAGGCAACAAAAGGGGGTGACGGGCCCCATAAGGAAGGCTAGAGTGCCTCAACCGTCCCCCAACACGCAAGAGACCCGTATCGTCCAAAAAGGGGTTCAATTTACTAATGGCTCCCGACAATTTAGCCTTACCAGACTTCAAAGTTTCAATCTCCTTCTCAAAGTGTGCAGCCTGCACGGAGCGGACCCAAAGGAGGAGTGATTCCTGTCGCTCCTGAGGAGAGAGAACCGGAGACAGGCATTTGTTCCCGGAGTTCCTAGAATTATGGCCAAAACGCCTGATCCACGAGGTAACGTTCACCAATTTGTCGAGGGAGCTGTATCGATTCAACAAAAACTCAGGGTCAAACGGAGGGTCCTTCGTTCCAACAGCGAGCACCTTGAGCCCGGGCAAAGGACCTGACATCAAGACTGGCGTTCGAGGCCAATCATCCTCGGGGTGAGTCAGCCAGTCTGGTCCCCACCATAGGGGGTGAGCAATCAGGCGGGGTGCCATGCACCCACGTGAGGCCACGTCGCCCGGGTTCAAATCTCCAGGCACGTGCCTCCAAATCAAAGGCGTTTCAAAATTTTGAATCTGGGACACTCGGTTCGCAACAAAGACCTCCAAAGAGTGGACGGACGTCTTCAACCAACACAAAACAATTTGACTGTCCGTCCAGGCGTAAGAAGCCCGAATGTCCACAGTTCCACCCAAAGTGTGAGCAACGTGGTTCAATAGACGCACAAGAAGCGCCGCCCCTGACAATTCTAATTTAGGGATGGTCAGTGCCGTCCGGAGGGGGGCCACCTTGCTCTTGGCCATGACCAGTGACAACTTCACCTGGCCTGTCGCGCTGACGGTGCGCAGATAAACAACAGCTGCATAACCGTGCGAAGATGCATCACAAAACCCATGAAGGGTAGCAGTGTAGCTCCCAGGGGGGAGGATAGCGCGGGGTAACACGACCTCGTTGACTGCAGGGAGTGCGGATACAAATTGGAGCCAATCTTCCAACAGGGTTTCCCGAAGTGGCTCGTTCCAACCAAGTCCCGCAGTCCAAAGGCGCTGAAGAAAACATTTCGCCCAAAACAATACCGGGCATATCCAACCATTCGGGTCAAAGGTCCTCGCGACAGTAGACAACACCAGTCGTTTAGTCCAAGTGTGAGGTGACTCCAAGTCGACATCGTATGTGAAGATGTCTTGGACTGTTCGGTACTGAACGCCGAGAACTGGTATCATAGCAGGGTTGTCAACATTTTCAAACAAAAGCGGGTCCTGCCTATGATCCTCCGGCAAACCTTCCAATAGCGCTGTCGAGTTGGACACCCATTTACGCAACTCATAGCCAGCGGAAGCCAAAATACCAATCAATTCGTCACGCAACAGGACGGCTTCCCCAACTGTGGGAGCTCCAGTACAAACGTCGTCAACATACAAGTCCGTTTTCAAGATGGCGGACGCACGAGGGAACTTCAAACGCTCTCGGTCCGCGATCTCCCAAAGGGAACGAATAGCAACAAAAGGGCTCGATCGGAGGCCGTACGTATTCGTATTGAGCTCATACACAATCATGGGGTCCTGGAGATTCTCTCGCCACAGGATCAACTGATAAAGTCGGTCATCCTTGTGAATAACCGTTTGGCGGAACATCATTTTGATGTCGGCCACAAAAACTACCTGATGACGACGGAAAGACGTAATGACGTCACAAAGATCCCTCAACAATTTGGGGCCTGGATGCAAGAAATCATTCAAAGAGACACCAGACGATGTCCGCGCAGACCCATCAAACACCGTGCGCAGCTTACCGGTGGATGGCTTGAGGACCGCGTGATGCGGCAGGAAATAATGCTCACTTGAGCGCCAATCCAAATTTGACACCGACATGTGTCCCAAATCTGCGTATTCCCGCATGAAATCCAAATATTTCTGCCGCAGCACTGGGTCCCTGCTCATGCGGCGCTCCATTGCCAACAATCTCTTCTCGGCCGTAGGTCTGGATTCGCCGAGAGGTGGTCGCACCGCAACAAAAGGCAACCTGGTCACAAGCCGGCCGGAATGGAGTCGACCTGTGTTGTTCTGGTAGAACAACTCGCACTCCTCGTGTTCCGGGTTCAAACGGGCTACCTGAGGGGGCTCTTCAACCTCCCAAAACCTCTGAACGGCGTCAGAGAGGGCGGAGCCGGATGACAACACAAAATCAGGTTCAGGTGTAGGGGGGACCCTCAGCACTGGTCCCATCAACGCAAAGCCAAAGATGGTCGAGACAGCCACCAAACCGCGTGGCTGCAGAACCTTTATATCACCCAAAAATATTCTCCCTAGTACATCGGAACCCAACAACAAATGCGCTGTACTAGGGGAATCAAACCGGGGGTCAGCCAATTCCAGGCCTGACGTCAACCGGACGATTTCTGAAGACAGCTGACATTGAGGATGACTACCCAAAATATTCGTCAGAACAACGGCCGAAGCAACAATTTTAGGTGCCAGACAATTCAGAGGAGTGACCTCAAACCAAGCCAGTCCTTTGGGGGTGACATCTGTTTCGCCCACTCCCCTAATTTTGCGTGAAAAGTCACGCACATCAAGGCCCACCTGTCCCGCTAAAAAAGATGACAAAAGGCAACCCTGAGCTCCCGTGTCCAAAATGGCACGGACCACAACAGAATCCCCCATGGGCCCCCAGACCCTGACCGATGCCGTTGGCAACAAAACCGTTTCGATCTGAGGGGGTACCTTAGCGGGGCAGGCGCCAATGTCCTAGCAATGCCTGGGCGGCGACCGATCGCCGCACCCAGGCCCAAGTCTTTCCCGACGAGGATAGAGGTCAAATTCCTCGTCCGCGCGGTGTCCCGAGCCACGCGCCATCGCTGGAAGGGCATATCCCACCGGATGCCTGAATGGCGGGGGGCGTGACTCCAACCGGGGACGTTCCGCCAATGGAGGGGAGGGAAGGCGGTGCTGGTCTGGCCAGCGCTGCCTAGCAACAGCTACGTAATCACTTTTACGTGGGGAGACCAAATGCGATCGCGCGGCTCCCGATCAACTTGCGCGGGGGGTGGAGTGCGGCGCTCAAAATTGCGGGCCTCTCCCCGGTTCTGAACCGGCGAGGCAGAAGCCCGGTGACCAACTCCATGGTGCCCCCTCGTACGCGAACCTTCATCAGAGGCTGGTCTGCCAGCGTGGTTCGCGTTAGCGCACAATATGTCCAAATGGGACCCCCTACAAATTCTACAAGGGCGGGGGTTGGGGCAGTCCCGATGGAAGTGAGCCCCCAAACATGAGAAGCGCAGACGGCGTGCACGGGCAACTCGGCGGCGGGCACTCACGTGCAATTTCAAAAAGGCCGCGCAAGTTGCCATGCCATGCCCCGTGTCCTTACAAAACTCACAACCAGGACGACTCTGGGTGCCAGCAAAACGAGCGGCGGGGCGACCATCAACAGGCCCGCGAGCCCTAGTCCATCCCTGGTCTCGTGGCCGGGAAGACGGTTGGCGTGACTCGGTGGCAACGCTAGAGTTGTCCATAAACCGACACTCCTCCTCCAAAAATTTGACGAGGTCACCAAATGGGGGGAGGTGTGTGACACTATCCCCACCATACTTTTGCTCGAAACGAGCCCTCAAATCAGCAGGAAGCCGTTGCAGCACCACATGTACCAAAAGGTAAGACCAATGGTCCACCGGCAACTCCAATCGCTTTAAAGCGTTGGTCGCTGCCACCAACGGGTTCAACAGGTCAGTACGCAATGCTGATAATCTTGTAATGACCGGTAACCCCAAAATCTGTTTGATGTGAACATCAGCCAAACAACGTTTGTTTTGATACCACCGGGTGTAGTGTAGTAGTTCTAAAGCGGTAGGGTAGGCTGAGTCAGTCACCGACAAATGCTGTACCAAGGCTCGGGCCTCACCTTCCAGGACAGGCAACAAATAGGCCAACTTTTGGGCGGGTCTGAGGTCCGAGCGTGCATCAACCAAACTTGCAAACAGGTTTTGGAAACCGTACCAATGTTCCTAGCGACCGTCAAAGTGTGGCAGTTCCAAAGTAGGCAATCTACTCAATAGTCCGGGACCTGAAACAACCGAGGTCTCCGGCTTGACCTGGACAGGTGTCCGGCACCGCAATATTTCCATTTGTATGCCATTGCACAAACAAACAAATCAAATAAACCAAATAATTAAATAATCAAATAACAAAGTTCAATCAATCAATTACAAAATAACTACAAGCAAACAATCAAACTACCAAACTGTAAGTCAGCAACTCAAGAAATAACAAAATATTGGTTTCAATTCAATTCAACAACAAACTTTTATTTTAATTCAAAACCAATATCAACGTTCAAAAATTCTATTTCATATTCAATTCAAAATTCAAATTCAAATCCAATTCCAAATGTTAAGTTCACAAACCACTTTGTTAATGGTACAACAATAATGAACCTTTATTCCAATTTAAAACAATGGTAATACTCAAAAATGCCAATTTCAACAAAACTACCATATTGATGGTACAAAACTCAATATTTCAATGTGTTCCTGACATTCAATACAACAGAGGTCAGACACAAAAAGGGGCTACAACAAGGGGCTGCAACACAGCCCAATTCAATCCACTTTATTAGCCCGGCTGACCTTGGCAACATCAGGTTACCCGTCTCAATAAATTTGAACTAATTATTTCAAATAAACAAGCAATCATAGTTATCAAATATTTACAGCGTATTACTACTTCCCTTATAGAGACTGCCAAGTAATTAGCCTACTGTAAATTCCAAATTTGGTGGTTTTGTAGGTTAGAACCACGCCTCTGCTACCAAGAATGTTCGCTGCCAGGCTAGATCCCCTACAATAGCATTTCAATAGCGCAGTGGAAGTTATGATGGTGGGTCCAGGAGACAAGAAGTGGCTAGCGAAACTAGTCCGCCGTACGCGGAGCAGACAATATATAAGAGAACAATTGCAAATAAATTAACTACAATAAAACGAACAAAGGAACTCACCTGATGGTAGACGACCACCTGCTTCTTGGGGTTACCTGGATCTATGTATGTAAGTGAGTGTGTATGTATCGTGTAGTGAGGTTATGACTAAGTTTTCTCAGGAACAGGTTACCATTTGCCGCTTCAAGAGGTTTGCCGTCCAGACATGCGGTCTTCCACACTTAACCTTCAAAGTTCTTCAATGTCAAGAAACTAAACCCGTAATAACTAACCAAATGGGGTTATTTAACACAAAACCATCTGATCATGACTTATTGTCCGCAAAAACGACCGATTCTCAAGGATTGATTTACAAAAAACTCGCGGAAGCAAAAATCTGTCCGACGCTTTCAAAGACCAAAACTAAAAGGGAAGTGACAAGTGTCAAAAATCAAACTTGACAAGTCAGATGTCATTCCGTTCGGGAACGTTCCGAAGGCGCATAGAGTAACTACTTTAAACAGGATGAAACATTAGTTCTTGGGATAAGTAAGTTCAACCAAACCAACTCTTCAGCTTTATAATATTAAGATTTGATTTCAATTAAAAAAACTATAGTGCAGCAAACTTAAACGATAGACATAATATGCTTTTCCGAACTTTTTTTTTTAATTTTTTTACTATTCCATGATACATTATTATTGCGTTACTTTAACCGTTTACGCAGCGCACGCAGCCAAGCCCTCAAAAGGAATATTTTTCCCGCTTTTCTCATTGGTGCTCCGCTCCTATTGGTTGTAGCGTGATGTTATATAATAATTAATGGACTACCCAACACAAAAAGATTTTTTCCTGAGATTGAGACAAAAAGAACAAACTCTTCAGCTTTATAATATTATTGGTACAGATATGCGGTAATACGGTCTTAGAATGGTTGGTTCTAAGGCTTGCCAGTTTCCTCACGATGTTTTTCTTCACTGTTTTGAGAGTAGTGGTGTTGACATAATTTACACAAAGTAAAGCCTGTCAGGGTTCGAAGCTACAACGCACAACTTGTAACTCGCGGCCGATTTCACTGAGCCACCACTCATTATCTCCCTAGCCTTTTCCTATGTTGGGGTCGGCTTTTTTTTTCTGGATTGGAAATCATCAAATGACTTCTCCCGCTCTGGGCGGAGCGGGGGGGCATGTCAGACTTTTACTGACTAAAACCCACCCGTGTTCCTTCAGTTGCCCATGTGCCAAGGTCACGGTATCTCTTTCGAACAATCACGCGACCCCGGCAGGCATCGGTCCTAGCAGACCCCTTCAGCACTGCTGACATCTCTTTGAGGCGCGCGTGGACCACTACGCGCCGTCGATGGGGTTGGCTTCCAGTTTTACTGGATGCTGATGAATACCAGTATTAACACGCTTTTATTAGCTACATACGTATGTTAGTATGTGCCTATGTAACGGAAATTTTTAACATGAATTAGACCCACTTGAAAACGTCGGGTTAACTGGTAATTTGGCACACTTATCGAAGACCGATGGCAATACAATAATTTTAGAAATTTGTGCCATGATCCTTGCCAGGGTTGTCAGGAAAGTAAAAAACACTGTCTTTGAAAACTACGCTGACATACGTCACAAATATTTATATTGATTGATTGATTGATTGACAAAATTCGGAACACCCTAAAAAAGAAAATAAATAATCGTTTAAAAAAACTTTTGGTTTGCTTTTCTAAGGAGGCGTGTTTTTTTAGTTTTTTTTTAACTATCATGTCGACCGTCCCTATTAACAATGCGCGGACAACCGACAATATTATCTTTAAAACTGGCAAAATATCAAGATTTTCAACAAAAAAAAAAAAAAAATACGTACGATAGATCTTATTATTGTGATTCTATTTATGTAAAAAAGTGAATATTGGTAGAAATGCATAACCGACATTGTTAATTGGGACCGTCGATGTATTTTAAATGTTTTCTATTATTTAACTATTATTTTACATGGAGCGACTGCTTATCTGACCTCCATAACCTAGTAACTGGGTAATACGATACCTCTTGGTAAGACTGATTTTCAGACATTCGGCCTTCTGTCGACCAGTGACGAATGTCAATGATGTAAAAATGACAGCTGAAACCAAGGGCCTAACGTGTTTTCCGAGGCGCGGAGGTGTTTTGGTATTTATAGATTGCCTCCCATCCATGGACCAACCGCGCCAAGAGTAGCTTAACCTTTTTTATTTCAAGATGTAAATCCTGTCCTCCGCCCTAGGGTCTATCAGAATCTTACTGACTAAAATGTCCTCCGTCGACACCCGGTGCGCCTCCTGCGGGCTTGGTGAGCGGAAGATATCCCGCTACCTTTCCGCAGCCTCCTTCTGCGACATAACTGATTCGCAGAAGGATACCACCGCGTCCCAGGACTCCTCGCTGCCGACCATCGACTCGACTACGGACGGCAGCGACAGGTCACTGTCTACTCCTGAGACGAGGGCGCGACGCGGCTCCTCCCAAGCGGCACATTCTGCCAGCGTATGCCGCGCCGTGTCCTCCCGGCAGTCGACGCAGTGGTGACATCGGGCGTCCGGCTCTGTTTATGCGACACAGGTACTTCCCGAAGCAACCATGCCCCGAGAGCACCTGCGTCGTCCGAAATGACAGGGAGCCGTGCCTCCTCCCGAGCCAGTACGGTAGGTAGGGCTTGAAAGCCTGAACTTTAACTGACCTGACTTAACCGCAAGCCCCTCTTAGCTTGCTCCTATAACCTTTACTCTATAGTTAAAAGGTCACAGGCTTATATTAATGATACAACCAGCAGGCGTAGCATGACCAATTCTATCTCTATTCTACCAAGAATAGATAAAGTTATTTCTATTCATCGACATCTCTTCGCCCCGAGCACGGGGCGACCCGTAGACTCGGGATTCTATGGAGACAAAGACTTATTCTTACCATAGCAAGAGAGTGGTAACTAACGTAATTAAGGTGGATATGCTAAGGAATTTTTCATTGAATAGTCATACAGTAATTTAATAATTTAATATAATCCTGTAAAAAAAAATGTACCCCCAACTGAAACTCAAACTTAAAAGTAGAGAAAAATTAGTCGCCATGCTCGACATCGTAGAATTTTGTCGACTGAAGAATAGAAATATTTCCTCTCTTTAGTTTTAACATCGCCGTGCTTAAGACGGTAGAAATCTTTCTAAATTCTGCCATTTTGTCTATTTTTCCGTCGATAAACCCCGTTTCTATGGTGGTCATGCTACGCGTGCTGGTTCTATCGAAATAGGAAAAGAATTACTTAACTCAAGCTCTACTGAATAGCTGAAAATTACATAGCTGGACAGCTTAAGTGATCCATCATATCCGCTATACCGTTCTTATCTTAGATCTAAGTAAAAATAACCCAAGGTGCCTCTAACCTTTAGCAGTAAAAATAACACGTCATTTTGCGGCAAACGTAAGCGTTATTACGTCAGAATACGTCACCATTTACAGGTATTTTGTTGGTTAGCCATTGGTAATGATTTTTTCACCATCATCATCAATTCAGCCGGAAGGCGTCAACTGCCGGACATATATGTATTATAGGTCTCTCTCAATTTGAGGGGCTATGCCATAATTGTCACGCTTGGCAGGCGGTTTGGCGGTCACAGTATGGTGGTAAAATGCATAGAGAACGCTGCTGCCCATTCTCTAGTAGGTCCTTTAGTCGCCTTTTACGAAACCTAGTAGAAGAAATGAGATGGTGATATTGTTTACACCCGGCAACACACAGAACGTCACATATATGCATGTAACTACAACGATACACATACCTTTCCAAGCAGAACACAGGAACGCTTGGCTCCTCTTCTTCATCGTATCGATGATTCAATTCTAGTCGCACTAGAGGCCCTACCACACCGTGCTCGGGAAATGCCGCTACCGTTAGCTTTAAAAATATTGACCACCAAAATGTTGACGTGTTAAAGTGTCTTATAAGATCTACTTACATTAATAAACATTTCATTTCATTGAAACTGTGGCTTGCCGACTATTTTGAGCATGCAGAATAGCTTCCCCAGGCTTCATTAACTGGCCAGCCAGGGTCGCGAGATTTGTTCGAAAGAGTTACCGTGGCCCTGGCACAGGCAACTGAAGGCACACAGGTGGGTTTTAGTCAGTAAAAGTCTGACACGCCCTTCCGCTCCACCCAGAGCGGGAGACATCATTTGATGATTTCCCATCCACAAAAAAAGCACCTTCACATAGATCTTTAATTTTATTTATTTATTTAATCATTTAATTCGACCAACAAGACTCATAGTGTTAGTAACAATGTGCTTACAAACTATGTTAGTAACACACAAAGACAAAACCAGAAACAGATTATGATATCATTGCTGCAAGGTGACAGGCCCAGCTGAAACCTTGCAGGAGTCGTTCACAAACTTTAATACTATGAGAAGTATAAATAAGAAAAAAGCGACGCTAGTTGCTACAATAAAATACATTCGTAGCCTCCCACGCTACGCATCGAGCTACGCCGTAGCACGAACAAGAGGTATGATGCTGTTAGAGGTTTCCTTTGTATGATTTTTATTTTTTTATGTGTTATGTTGTTTTTGTGTTTTATTATTGTGTAAGAATATTTTGTTTATTTTATGTATGGGCCAACGTTGCCTGATAATAAAGCAATTATTATTAACATATCTCGTGACCCTAGGATCTTTTGGAAGACGTACGAGGGGCCGAAGCCAACTCGCAGAGGCCCCTTAGCAAATTTAGATGAAGTGAGGCACTAACCGACGATTATCCCCGTATACACTGTGCAAGTGCACTCAAGGACAACCTCCGGTTGGTGTTGGACTATTGCAGGATATGGAAACAAAGATGTTGGACTATGTATTTGGATGGCTAAGATGGACTGGTTACCAAAAACTATGAAAGGCCTATGGCCCCTGCCGCATCAATGTTTTGTATAAACACGGATTAAATGGCAGGGGCTGACTTGCTCACTCAATAATGGGCCCCGGGAAACCGTCGATGGCACATAGTGACGCAGCGACAAGGGGGCAACAGTTCCTGAGGTGCTTGAGAAGTGGAGAGGTATTCCACGGCTTTCAGAACAATCCCAGAGCCCGGAAGATGGTCAAGATCCCTACGAGCACTTACTGGAATACTTCCTTTCCACGAGCACGTTTGCTCTTGCGAATCTTCACTCAAGCCAGCCAATAAAGGCAAGAATGAGGTGGGAGCTCTGAACCTCGTCAGTGTTCACTCCAGCCGGCCAATAAAGGCAAGCCAGAGATGAGGAACAAGAATTCTCCCGGGAGATAGGGTCCGTGGGGTCGCTACTGCCCAACAGCACGCCACATTATTTAAAGCAACAGGCGAATCAATACTTGTAACTAATATATTATTTTCTGTAGGCGATTCGCACGAAATATTTAATTCGTTGGCATTTCGACAATTCCAGAAATACATATCAGGCAATTGGCACGTTTTGTATTTTATGTAAGTGTACTTTTCCTTAACTCTTTCCTCAATGTTTTATGCATAACGTGCCAGTCATGTACAGACGCCAGCACACCAAGCTACTACAATCTGTCAAAAACTCTTAAATAGATTTTCAACTTTATCGCTAAAGTTTTAGGTTCAAGATGGATTGGGAAAAATTGACAGTTTCGGGTAGCTTGATGTGCTGGCGTCTGTACAGTGAAAACAGTGAAAATATTATTTTACTAGCTTTTGCCAGTGGCTTCGCCCGCGTGGCGGTCGGAAATTATCCCGCGGGAACATACTACCGGGATAAAAAGTAGCCTATGTCCTTTCTCAGGCGCTAAACTATCTGTGTTCATTTAAATCGGTTCAGTAGTTTTAGCAGGAAAGCGAGACAGACAGACAGAGTTACTTTTGCATTTATAATATTATATAGTGTGGAAGTGTGGATAGTGTGGATGTAAAGACTAGCTTCTGCCCGCGTCTTCACCCGTGTGGATGTCGAAAAATTCACCATTTCAACCCCCCATTTCGCCCTCTTAGGAATAGAATTTCAAAATGACAGACAGAGTTACTTTTGCATTTATAATATAAGTGTGGAAGTGTGGATGTAGATAGCGTGGATTTTAAAGTCAAGATTCGCCCGATCCCGGCTAGTTAATTCGTGGGCATCAACTAATCAGCCATTAAACACGCCATTAAAGTCTTTATAAATCTTTACCTTTAATACCTTTAAACGAGCAATTCTTGTACATATATAATCTGAATCTCGGAAACGGCTCCAACGATTTTCATGAAATTTAGTATAGGGGGTTTCGGAGGCGATAAATCGATCTAGCTAGGATTCATTTTTATAAAATGTCATTTTGATCGTGTTTTCAATTACCAACTTTGTCGATAATCAACTTGAACATAAACTTATTATTTTAAACACAATTTACCAGAAAATACCGAGCAAAGGTCGGTCATCCAGATATTAATTTATTTATACTATCACATACTATTATTTATCATGTATCATCATTAGAGATCGGATATTCACCTATAGTTGAAATATTGGCTAATATGGAATGCGCGTTTTTACCGTGTTTTGTGTGTTGTTTTAACTAACACATAGGCAAGTAGAGCGTCGATTATCCGAACGTCGATCAACCGAACGACCGCTTATTCGAACTACTACGCCCACCCGACTCGCGCGTGCTATCCTCCTCTCGCGCTACAATACACGCGAAATTGTCTCGAACTCTTAATTGTATGTACTCATATGTCACTCCCAAGTAGCCGTTATTTGATAAACGAAATTTTACCGCGTGTAAGAAACTATTGGTCATTAAAGATATGTCTAAGCATCAGGTTTTCATTCACCTGTACACTGCCCTGGTAATCGAGAGGGCAGTAAGTCGAAGGTGGCCAACCTTAGACTTACTGCCCTCTTGATTACCAGGGCAGTACATAAATATGTATGGCTGAATCAATACAGTTCGATTATCCGGAAAAACCGGTTTTCCGAACACTCCTGTCTCCTAATTAGTTCGGATAATCCACGCTCTACTGTACCACCATACACACATATGTATTTGCATCTGGGGTTAAACATTAATTTTAAATAAATATGATCCAAGAAACCCGGCTTTAATAGAAAATACGAAGCCGCTTCCGTTCTTTCACAGCTAAATAGTAACATTAGGTAAATATGCATCCGAATTGCTGATCACCCAACACAACAACACATCAAGCTACTACAATCTGTCAGATTTCTTTGATAGATTTTCGACTTTATTTCTAGAGCATTAGGTTCAAGGTTCATTGGGAAAAATTGACAGTTTCGGGTAGCTTGACCTGGTGGCGTCTGTACATCATTATCCTGTATTTTCTCAACTAGGTTGTATCACATCGTTCAGTTGCCCACCAGGCACAACACCCTCCCTTTTCTACGCAGGTTGAAGGAATTAACTCCCTCCTCATACCTCCAATCTGACAAAAAAAGAATTATCAACATCGGACTGCTCTATAAAAAGTTATGTGTGGTCAAACATAAAAAAAATTATACGCGTCGACTTCAGATTTTTTTTCGAAGTTTAAAAAATACTACAATATGTAGTACCGTATTATTACTATGTCTACTTACTATACTTATATGAGCCAACACACTGAAATGACGCAGAGCAGTTTATGACGTCATTAGTGCGTGTGGGACCTATTTAAAATAATGATTTCGCGGGCTATTTTTAACTCCACGCTATTTTTGATTCATAGACAAAAGAGGGTGAAGTTGTGTTAAAGAGGTTGATTTATGGAAGCAAATGTTTTATTGTAGGGGAAAATAATTAAATTTTCTAGTTCTTAGAACTAGCACTTTGCCTGCGATTTTGCCCGTGTACAAATAAAACCTATTTTTAAATGTTAACTCTAATCTCCCTTTTGGTGCCGTACGTAAAGAAAAGTACCGTCGTATTTCTTCCCGTGGGTGTCGTAAAAGGCGACTTAGAGATTTACTAGAGAATGGGTAGCAGCGTTCTCTATGCATTTTACCGCGATCCTGCGGTCGCCAACTCGCCTGCCAAACGTAGCAATTATGGCAAGCTCACAAATTGGGGCCTATGTCCAGCAATGGAGGTTTTTCGGCTAAATTATGATGTTGAATCTCCCTTTATTTATTTATTTAGGATCTGTAACAAAATATGTACCCAATACATTGACACAAATAAAGGGCAACATCAGGTACTAAGTACGTGTACTCCTTCACTTATAGAAGACCACAGCATGCACAATAGGGTTTACAACTAAGGTAACAAAGTTACAATTTTAAGTATACGTAGAATTTGGTAACAGTTTCTATAGGACAAACAAAATGAAGAAGAAAATGAAACATTTTGAGATACAAAAATTAACACATAGAGATACTTAAATAAGTGTAAATCAATTAAACAATTCTTATATTTAGACATAGACTTGCAAATGTCTAAATTCTTAGTTTTGGTTAACATGGTACACTGCCTACAAAGACTCAAGCATACAAAAACACTAACTTTATGATTTCCTTATACAGCATCAGTTTTTATCCAGTGTGCAAACTGTAACCATAAATTTAGCATATCATTCTAGACCTCTCAGCGTAGAAAATTTTCGTCGGTTATCCAAAAAAGAAATCTGCTGTTCTATATATTTTGACCCCGTAGGTATTGCATTTTTCTATGAAACAGCTGATTTTTTTTTGTAAAACCGACGATGGATAAAAACTTATCCTGTATAAAATATGTGTGCCACGTTTCAAGTTTACTAACTGAAGGAATACGATTTTTTATACAAAATAAATTCTCCCTTTTCGCCCTCTCAAAGGTCAAATTGCCAAAAACTCCGTCTTACATTATAAGGAAGCTGTGTGCAAAATTTTACGTTCCTAAGCCCAGTAGTTTCAGCTGTGTGTTGACATGTCAGTCAGACAATTTCTCCTTTTTTACCGACTTCCAAAAAGGAGGAGGTTCTCAATTCGACTGCATTTTTTCAAATGTTTTTTACCTCAGAACTTTTGACTGGGTGAACCGATTTAGATGATTCGTTTTTTATTTGAAAGCTAGTGCTTCCCATGTGGTTCCATTTCAATTTTATTGACTTTGCTTTGGTTGTTCTTGCATTAGCTTCGATAATACGAATTTAATCCACTTATTGTGATGATATTCTAATAGTCCTGTCACTGCTATTCACCTGGCCAGCAGTGGTATAGGTATTAGTGTACCATAACTACTCCGACTTCCGAAATTAAAGTTATTATTCACTTTGTAATGTTTTTAGGGAAGTCGGTTGTTATTTTTTTGAAAAAGTTTTTATATACAAGTTGTTCCTTTTGATATCGCATAACTCAAGGGTATTAATGAGACCATCATTGTTCTGTCCTTATCACAATTTATTTATGGTCGGTGCAACATGTCTTTTTCTTCCACACTTCTCTATTATTCGACATCTCAGTAGTCACCATCTTTCTATCCATATCATAATTCACACAATCCATCCATCCTTTCTTTGGTGTCCCTCTACTCTTATAGCTATCGACATTCATACTCAATACTTTCCTCACTACATTTTCCTCATTCCTCCGTACGTATCACGTGACCATACCATGACAACCGATTCCCACATAACTTTTCATTTATTGGTGCTACTTTCAGACTTCCTCAACATTCAATCTTTTGCCAACATATTCATAATTCATAAGTCATTTATTTCTTAACAAAATACATTGTGTTGAAAATTATCATAAATCAAATAGAAAAATCAATAATAGTAACTACATCAGTGCATTCATATCGTAACATAATTAAAATAAAATTAAAATATGTCAGTAGTTCAATAACAAAAAATAATAATAATAATTAACACAGCATTTAAGTAGAAAAAGTCAAAAATCGGAACAAAAAAAAAAGAATTCATACAAACAAGTCATAATTTACAAATCATTTAGTTAAGAGCCCTCTCACAAAATTTGAACGCTCGAGTTTAGGTAAAAGACGGCAATCTTATGTATGTGTGCGTAGCTATCCACACATGCACAATACAAACAGTGTAACGCGAGTGTCGAGCCAGTCTAAACAATCTTGAGCCGTTAGAATTATAATGCGGTATTTAGATATTTATGAAAATACTTATTTTTATTTATCCAGTCTAATAAAGATTTCTAGACTAATAAAAAAAATACAACTACATATATGTTATGTAAAGCATACAATAAAAATAAAAAATTAAAACAATTACATATTGGTGCCGATTCTGTTGTACACCGAACTAAACTAACAAAACTATCTCTAAAATTGCTTACTTTTAGCTATGAGAATTGTTACGCTATTCTGCAAGAAATAATCTCTTTTAAAAATTATTTTGACACAACTAAAATGAAATTTGACAATCGCGACTCAACGTGGTATTTTTAGGGTTCCGTTGCCAAATGGCAAAAACGGAACCCTTATAGATTCGTCATGTCTGTCTGTCTGTCTGTCCGTATGTCACAGCCACTTTTCTCCGAAACTATAAGAGCATGCTGTTGAAACTTGGTAAGAAGATGTATTCTGTGAAATGCATTAAGATTTTTACACTAAAATAGAAAAAAAAACAATAAATTTTAGGGTTCCCAATACTTAGAACTGAAACTCAAAAAAAAAATTTCTATGAATCTATGAATAGGTCTTCAAAAATGGTATTGAGGTTTCTATTATATTTTTTTTCTATTAGTTTGCGCGAGAAACACTTCCAAAGTGGTGAAATGTGTGTCCTCCCATATAAATTTATATGTGTAGAGTAGCAAAATGTTGTAGTCGTAGTATATTTTTGCGTTCACGATACGAGTACCCGTAAACTGAGACGCGGGAAAAAGTGGCACAGGTCCTTCCCCGTTGGAGGCTTGCGCCGTACTAAACGCCACCCGCTTGTGAATCGTAATTTATTCTAATTTAGAGTGATTTCAAAAACGATATTATGTCTAATTAAATAAACAGATTTAAATAAAACTTGAGAATTCGATTTGTTATAGAGCATACTTTATATTGACATGATTTTTTTAATGTAATTATGCTTTATTCAAACCAAAAAAAAACCGGCCAAGTGCGAGTCGGACTCGCGCACCGAGGGTTACGTACAAACCTGTAGGTATTCTCGGCTTAAAAATATTTTTTTTTTAATTTTTATATTTTAGTTGATTGAATGTAAGGTAAATTGCGGTTTACGATTTATGACGTTTTAAAAAAAAAAACTACTCACTCGATCTCGCTCAAACCAATTTTCGGTGGTAGTTTACATGGTAATGTACATCATATATTTTTTTTAGTTTTATCATTCTCTTATTTTAGAAGTTACGGGGGGGGGACACACATTTTACCACTTTGGAAGTGTCTCTCGCGCAAACTGTTCAGTTTAGAAAAAAATGATATTAGAAACCTCATTACCATTTTTGAAGACCTATTCATAAATACCCCACACGTATGGGTTTGAAGAAAAAAAAACATTTTTGAGTTTCAGTTCTATGTATGGGGAACCCCAAAATTTATTGTTTTTTTTCTACTTTAGTGTGAAAATCTTAATGCGGTTCACAGAATACATCTACTTACCAAGTTTCAACAGCATAGCTCTTATAGTTTCGGAATAAAATGGCTGTGACATACGGACGGACGGACAGACAGACAGACAGACAGACAGACATGACGAATCTATAAGGGTTCTGTTTTTTGCCATTTGGCAACGGAACCCTAAAAACGCGATAAACTTGCGAATAAATTGTAAAAATTGCCATAAGACTTATTTTTTTTGCTAATTAATGTTATTAAAAATCAATATTCTTGTACTGAATGTAACAACTAGATTATATGTCTGTTGTTTTGTGTATTTTTTTTACTCAAATTTCTACATGTTAATGATAGAAATAGGAGTCTGAAATTGACCCTGCGCTGATTTTTAAGAAAACTAGTTGTGGGAGATTAATTACTACAAAGTAAACAAATAAGTTTTTGTAAATGTGCTACTAAAAGTGACAAAACAAAAGATTGATCTATTTTTTACATGTATTCGTCAATGCCAGAGTATTTATAATGATGAGAGGTAAATAAGGTGACTAAAGTCTTAGATATTCGCGCAAAAATGTAAAATGTCTCTTAAGGCCTTCGTTTATCGTCAATTGGGAGGCATACATCCGGGATTTTAATTATTTGTGCTATGTTCAAAGTCAGTGCCATGAAAGTAAGTATTGGAAAATGTTATCAGTTCACAAACAAGCCAGCTATCCATCTGGTGATAACATTTCAATGAATGGACACCTGCAAAAGGGATTTAGCGATGACATGCCAAACGCTTTAATTATTTTTACCGACTTCGAAGCAGAAGGTTCTCAATTCGTCTGTATTTATTTATCACATTAGCTTGGTATGTATCCAAAATATATCTCATGTAAAACGTTGGATTTGCCATTATCCTGGCAAGAATCATCAGGATAGCAAAAAAAAAACACGCTTTCCTAGAAAACCAAATTAAAAAGTAGAAAATATTGGAGCAAAGGCTTGATATCAATTAAAAATACTTCAAAAGCTTATATAACTGAAAGCGTTGTTTTTCAACCGACGAAAAAAAACGGAGGAGGTTCTCAATTCGACGCGTATTTTTTTTTTTTTATGTATGACCACGCATAACTTTTTACATGTGGTCCGATTGTGACAATTCTTCTTGTATTGGAAAGGGTATACTCCCAAAGTGGTCCCATATACATTTGGAAAACAAAATCGAACCCTAAGGGTCGGAAAACAGGGGATGATTGATTGTTCACTCACTGATTGTAATGTTTAACCACGTATAACGTTATACAGAGTAGTTAGTCCGATTTTGATAATTATTTTTTTGTTAGATAGGGTATACCTTGCCAAGTATTATTAGTATATTGAAGTCACAAAAAATTATGAAATTAAAACTTTTTAACAAAAAATTAAAAAGTTAAAAAGTTTTTGTTTTTTTAAACTGATATTACTTGGCATAGGTCACGTACCTAAGGCAAGTAGTAGCCGACTCTATCTTTCTCTCTACCTAGCCTTTTCCCGAGTATGGCGGAGTCAGCTTTCAGTCTAACCGGATGCAGCTGAAAATCATATTTTTTTATAGAGTACTTACGAGTAGAGAGAGATAGAGTACTTACTGAGTATCACGATACCGCTTGGTAAGACTGATTATCACTCGCCCACACCACTACAGTTTGCTGATGTGACGATACGTCAAATAATAGACATTTCTGTGCTACATCTAAGTTCAATATTTATCAACAAGCCTTTGCCGCGGCGTTGCCCGTGTGGAAGTCGAAAATTATCACATGTGAACGTACTGCCGGGATAAAAAAATATCCTATGTGGTCGTTTATGTCATAAACTATCTGGGTGCCAAATTTCACGCAAATCCGTTCTGCTGTTTTTGCGTGATTCAGATAAACTACCGATACGAGTACCTCAGAATCCGGGCATACGTAACTAAGCCGACCCAGTTAGTAGCTCAATCAGCAGCAAGAAAACATTGAATCAAATTATTTGTTTTTGTCAACAAATACATAGTTGGTTTTAGGATTTAAGGTCTATTCACACAGGGGGCGGGGCGCGGCGCGACGGGACGACGACGCCACGCTCGAATGGTTGTAATGTACTAGATATTACGAACGACTTCACACAGAGCTCTCGACGCGACCCGAGTGGCGCGGCGTGGCGCGACGGTTCTGTGTGAAGGCGTCCGTAATATCTAGTACATTACAACTACTCAGGCGTCGCGTGGTCGTCGCGTCGCGCCGCGCCCTGCCCGCTGTGTGAAGACACCTTAAATGATTGCATATTTTCCCCGTGGGTGTCGTAAGAGGCGGCTAAGGGACTTAATAGAGAATGGGCAGCAGCATTCTCTATGCATTTTATCACCATACTGCGAACGCCAATACACCTTTTTGTATTTTTGCCAATCCGCTGGCGGATTGGAGAAGGCCTTTGTTTGGCTGAAATGATGATGATGATGATGATTATAATACTTGGCTATTATAAATCAGGAATAGGTAAACCTTAATTCCAAGGGTTCCTGCCTGGGTTAGGGATGCCTGCTAGGGTCGCGAGATTTGTTCGAAAGTGTTCCCGTGGCCCTGGCATATAGACAACTGAAGGAACACGGGTGGGTTTTAGTCAGTAAAAGTTTGACACGCCCTCTCGCGCTCAGAGCGGGAGACGTCATTTGATGACTAACCCACAAAAAAAAAGGTTTCTTCAAATACAAAATATTCAAAATGACGACTGAACAGTTTTAGTCCATTGAAATGTTACATGGGCTTTGCATTTTTTAAAGGACGCAATTTTATTTTTGGGATATGTTGGGGGGGTCAATAGAAGAATAGAATAGAAGCTTAACCTCAAATTTGTGGGGTCGCTGCCCTTGTCCCCCGGCCGCCATCTTGGAAAAAGGGGTGCATACACATGATATCTCGAAAACTAAGCGTCTTACAAAAAATTTGTTAAGACGTAATTTATAGCAAATTGTTTTGCTTACAAATATGTAAATAAACCTTTTTGCCCTAAATTTAAAATGAAAGAAGTTATAAGCAAAAAAGTGAGAATTTTTTGTAAACATTTTCTTTTGTGCTTTATTTTTTTTTATACTTTTTTCAAAAAAAATACCTCGGACCAATCTTTTAGATGGTCTTTTTTTTCCCACAAACCTGAGGTTAAGCTTCTATTGACCCCCCCCCCCCCCCACATGTTCCAAAAATAAAACTGCGTCCTCTAAAAAATGCAATATTCGGCCCTCAAATTGTAACATTTCAATGGACTATTTATCGATTATGAACGAATGCAAAGCCTACATCCGTGATTCATTCACAAGGCTTCACACTTTGTTTTAATCTACGTTATTGGTGAGCTTGAAACATTGTCTCACTGATAGCGTGTTATCATACAGCTGCGAAACAAGTGCTGAGAGATTATCGTTATATTTGGTAATCTGGAACACCTGCATAATTGTCCGATAGAGCGTAGACTTGGGAATATAATGGACAGGGCAAACTCAAGCCAAGCTGAAGTGGCAATGGGCCGGCCTCATTAGCCGTAGAACCGATGACCGTTAGGGTTGACGTATTCTTGAGTGGATAGCGTGAATCGATAAACGTAAAGTGGGGCGCCCTCAGGCTAGTTCAATCAAATCAATCGAATCAATCGATCAATCAAATCAATCAATAAATCAAATCAATCAAATTAATCAAACCAATCAAATCAATCAAATCAATCAAATCAATCAAATCAATCAATTCAATCAATTCAATCAAATCAATCAAATTAATCAAACCAATCAAATCAATCAAATCAATCAATTCAATCAAATCAATTAAATCAATTAAATCAATTAAATCAATCAAATCAATCAAACCAATCAATCAATAAAATCATTTATTTGCAAAGAATGCAGGTTACATTAAAATTTCATATAGAGATAGGAGTGAGCCATATACATTCTGCCTGGAAATAAGCACGCAAAAAATTATACAAAAATATATATATTTAGAAGCTATCCTATAAACTTATACCTATCAAAAAATTAAATTACAAACAGTACAGTTAGAATTATTACATAAAAAGAAATTGTTGAGAAGCTATCCTATAAACTGCTAAGCGAGCGTGCGCGTTGAAGTGACAATCTTCGTAGGGTGGCTGGTAGTAGCTGGATGAGTGTTGCCGAGAATCGAGCTGAATGGCGTGCAGTCTTTCGAGTGAAATGATGGTGTGCAGGTATAAAACATTAATTAATGACTATATTATAATACATTGTTATATTATGTCAAGTTATAAAAATCGGACTGCTCTGTAAAAAGTTAAGCGCAGTCATAACTAAAATAAAAAAATTACGCGTCGACTTGAGAACCTCCTTCGATTTTTTGTCGGTTAACAAGTTAACTGCCATGTCGGACTATGTGTCCGACACTTTTTGTTCCATTCAGGCCTTGTCGGACTATATGACCGACAACACATACAAATTCGGAACATGTCGTTCCTGCCTGGCGGTCATGTTTTTTGGAATAAATAATGTATTTATGGAATAAATAATCTATTTAAAGTGAAGTAACACTAAGTACATTTTTTGAGTTTTTCTGATTTTAGCTAAGGCAGTTAACGTGTTAAAAAAGAACATTTCTATAATTAAGGCCTTATCTAAAACTTCCTATATCTATGGTGTATCGAACGATTATCTGCTAACATATTAGACTTGTCGATATAATGATAAAATTTTATTCGGCTTAATATTGAAACGTGTGTCACCTCGGGGTGTAGTGTTTAGAGTATATTTATGTAATTAGTTTAATTAATAGTACACAGAAAGTTATTAAAAATGTGGTCTGAAACAGTATTTTTAATTTTAGGTGAGTTTTTTAACGAATTTTTTAGTATCAAAAGTGGCTAAGACCGTTAAAGCAATCTTTGAAGCGTAGTGATGGACGCCAAGTTGTCATTTAGTTAAAAAAAAGATGCATTTCAAATGCATCATCGAAGTGATAATTGACGTAACAATAGGCCTCCACACCGTATTTCGATCATGGCAACCAATCTCAACGGAGACTAGCCAACGGCGCGGGAGATATTATAGTGCTCAAGTGTGTGCGCAAACACAGGAGCACTCACTCTCTTGATCCGATGGGACGGCAATCCGACACGACCGGAGAAAGATCAGGCGCAGGACCAACGGCTTAACGTGCTTTCCGAGGCACGGGGGTAACACACTGCCAACTTCCAAACTCCGGCCTGTTACCGAGGTACATCTCTGCTTAAGCCTCCGGGGCAAAGCGTTATGTCGTCGAAGTGACAAGTTCTTTATAACGATAAAGATTTATAAGTCAAGTAAATAAGTGTGTCAATTTTTTGGAACTGTCACGGCATACGGATGTGTTATTTTGAAATGGACTGACCATAAAGCACGGCTGAAAAACTGACGGCTTTTTAAAGCGGTCTCCTCACGTCCCTAGCCGCCGCAGGAGGAGACGCCCCGGGCGTCGGGAGTCAATAGCGGACTCCCGGCCACCGTAGGCGCGAGCTTGCGGGTGGCGAGCAGTGGGTAGCTCGCCGCCCGATAAGGACCAAGCTCGGGTCGACGGCGCGCAGTGTTCCACGCGCGCCTCAAAGAGATGTCAGCAGCAGTGTAGGGGTCTACTAAGACCGATGCCTGCCGGGGTCGCGTGATTGTTCGAAAGAGATACCGTGACCCTGGCACATGGGCAACTGATGGAACACGGGTGGGTTTTAGTCAGTAAAAGTCTGACACGCCCTCCCGCTTCGCCCAGAGCGGGAGAAGTCATTTGATGATTTCCCATCCTGAAAAAAAAAAAAAAAAAAAAAAAAAGCGGTCTTCGACAGAATTTGTCCGTTCAACGCAATGTCGAGGCTAACAATTTTATAAGAAGTTACAACGGTTTCTATACGCTTTTTTTTGTGGTTGGAAAATCATCAAATGACGTCTCCCGCTCTGAGTGGAGAAGAAGGGCGTGTCAGACTTTTACTGACTAAAACCCACCCGTGTATCTTCAGTTGCCCATATGCCAGGGCCACCGTAACTCTTTCGAACAGATCTCGCGACTCTGGCAGGCATTGGGCCTAGCAGACCCCTTCAGTAGTTTCTAGACGCTGCCTTCGACGTTTTGTTTTTGAAAATTTTAACGTTTAAAGTAGATACAGACGCCACCAGGTCAAGCTACCCGAAACTGTCAATTTTTCCCAATGAACCTTGAACCTAATGCTCTAGAAATAAAGTCGAAAATCTATCAAAGAAATCTGACAGATTGCAGTAGCTTGATGTGTTGGCGTCTGTACCTATCCTACTATAAATATAATAAATGTGAAAGTTTGTGACGAAGTGTGGATGGTTGTTACTCTTTCATGCAAAAACTACTGAACGGATTTGAAGGAAATTTGGTACAAAGATAGTTGATAACTTGGATTAACACACGGCCCCGACTTACAGGGTTTAAACACAGGCTGACTCTGTACTTTATGTTAATTATTTCATCACCACTGCTCTCAAAACGGTGAAGGAAAACATCGTGAGGAAACCGGCATGTCATAGAACCAAAAATTTGAAGACATGTGACATCTACCAACCCGCACTCGGCCCCGTGGAAGATTACGGCCCACTCCCTCTCACAGGCAGGAGGCCTGTGTCCCAGCAGTGGGCAAATTATTGGCTGATTATGCTACATTCTCGGCTTCGTTCTCGGAAATGATTCATATCTATTCACGTCATAAATATTTACTCGGTGATTCATACGAGTGATGAAATCGTAACACTCGGTTCATAAACGAAAACCGACACAAAAATTAATTACATCTATACTTATATACTTATACTTATCTATACTATCTATACTAATATTATAAAGCTGAAGAGTTTGTTTGTTTGTTTGATTGAACGCGCTAATCTCAGGAACTACTGGTCTGAATTGAAAAATTCTTTTTGTGTTGGGTAGCCTATTTATCGAGAAAGGCTATAGGCTATATAACATCACGCTACAACTAAAAAATAGAATGTAATAGTAATGAAAAATGTTGCAAAAACGGGGGAAATTTATTCCTTTTGAGAGTTTCCGTTGCGTGCGCTGCGTAAACGGTTAAATTAACGCAAAAATCATGTATGACGGAATTGTTCCTTTTAAAAAGTTCTAAAAAAAAGTCCGCGGGAGCATATGTCTATCTTTTAACGTTGACTCACTATAACTCAAAAGGAGCGAGCAGCAACGAAAAATGGACGAAAACTAGCAGGCAAATTGATGCGACGGGAAAGGTCAGGAGAGCAAAAATTTGACGCGGACGAAGTCGCGGGCAGAAGCTAGTGCTTTATATTAGCTTCACTTGTATGTTTGTTTGTAACCGACTCCTTATAGTGCGATTTTGACCCACTTTAAACGACCAGATTTCATTTAAACTCTGTAGACTTATCGAGGACCGATGACAATACTATAATTTCATAAATGTGTGCCATTATCCTTGCCAGGGTTACCAGGACAGCAAAAAAACTGTCTTCGAAAACTACGCTGACATACGTCACAAAATTCAAACTAAAAAGTTGAAAATAGTGGAAAAAAAGCGTGGGGTGCCTGATATCAATAAAAAAAATACCTTAAAAAGCACCCCACGCTTTTTAGTTTGGTTTTCTATTGAAGCGTGTTTTTTAGGTTTTTTAAACTATTATTTATTTATCAAACGCACACGTGTAGGCAGAAACTATAGAACGTCACCTGCTAAGATCCTCACATACTTCTTTAGCGTCGTTTATGTTCATACATCTGGTCATACACGCACGCCGGTTACCAGTACTACGCACCTGACCCTTCTGAAGAACATCACCAATAAGGTCACTATATGTCCTCCTGCATGCGTAGCATGACCACCCTAGAAATGGGTTTTGTCGACGGAAGAATGGACAAAATTACAGATTGTAGAAAGATTAAAGACAGAATTAAAGATTGTTAGAAAGATTTGTACCGTTTTATGCTGGCGTAGCATGACAATTCTATCTCTATTTTACCAAGATCTTTCAATGGTGGTCATGCTACGCGTGCTGAGCCGGCCCTTCCCTCGGTTTCCACTCACATCTGCAATCTGCCTTGTGTCCGTTTGTTTTTATAAAGATTTTAACAGCAGTGGTGGCCTAGTGGTAATAGCCGCGACTTACGAGTTGTCGTCCGTACGTTCGAACCCAGATAAGAACTGTTATGATAACCGCTCCCAAAACGGTGAAGGAAAACGCTGTCAGGAAACCGGCATGTCCTAGAACGAAAAACTTGATGACATGTAACATCTATCAACCCGTACTAGGCCCGCGGGTTGGAATACGACCCGATCCCTTTCACCTAGGAGGCACGTGTTTTAGCAGTGGTCACATTACAGTCTTTCAACAAACTATTCTTTCTCCACAGCCTGTATCCTGCACAGCCACTCAGTGCTTTCCATCTGGTCATGTACCGAAGACACAGAGTGCACCTCACCATCAGGGTCTATCTGCCAATCCGGGATGTGCGTCTGCCCGAGTGGTCAACAGATGGTGTTGGGAGGAACCGCGTGTGCTCCCCGTAAGTAGTAGTTTTATCCCCCAACGCAAAAAGAGAGGTGTTCAAGTTTGACCGCTATGTGTGTCTGTTTGTGGCACAGTAGCTCTTAAACGGGTGAACCGATATGGATGCGTGTTTTTTTATTTAAAAGAAGGGTTTCTAGTGGTAGTTCTTAGACAGCCTGAGAGACTTAAACAAAGTAATGAATTAGTAATAGACAGAGTAATTCAAGAGGAAAGTTTATATGTACAGTATGCGGGTGAAGTCGCTGGAAAAAGCTTTCGCCTGCGTATCTATACTTATAATATTATAAAGCTGAAAAGTTTGTTTGTTTGTTTGGTTGAACGCGCTACGCTCAGGAACTACTGCTCCGAATTGAAAAATTATTTTTGTGTTGGGTAGCCTATTTATTGAGGAAGGCTATAGGCTAAACAACATCACGCTACGATTAAAAGGAGTGGAGCAGCAACGAAAAATGGACGAAAATTGGCAGGCAATTCGATGCGACGGGAAGGGTCAGGGGAGGAAAACTGTGACGCGGACGAAGTTGCGGGCAGAAGCTACGTATAAACATTCCTCTTGATTCACTCTGGCTATTGATGAAAGTAGTATTAAAATCCGTTCCATAGTTTAAAAGGTCTAAGCGTACAAACGCGGGAAACGAGTTTGTTTTAAACTATGTCAAGAAGATGAACCTTCCGGAACAAATTCTCTAACTGTTAATGTAAACCGTATCAAAATACGAACCAAACCAACGGTTTGTATGAAACGATAATTGTCTAATAATTAAAATCGACTGTAAAAAGGATATTGAACGTATTTTCTAGTATTTTTCTTGTTTGTTTGTTTGCTGCAGCAAATTAGCAACTAGATAACATCACGCTACGTCCATACACATTAGCCTCTATTAATTTGATATTTATGGTGAGATACATACCTACACTTGACCTGAAAACTAAATAAAGCATAACTTTTTGTATATTTATGTTTTGATGATTTTTATTTTTGTAACAAATACAACAAATTAAAATTAAATAAACATTTTATTCCAACAGCTGCACCGTACCTGACATCTCCTTGTATGGATGATCTTCAGTGCACAAATCTCCTCACCAGCTTTCAATGCCGTCGAGCCGAAGGAGCTACAACTGCAGAAGGTGAGTCTAAGAATAATATTTTTCATATTTTTATTTAACTTTGAGGGATTGTGACTAATTCATAACAATGGGTCTGTCGATCCAACCAGGGTCGCGGTGGCTTCAGCCACGTCCCTTCACATTTATCACGTAGAATAAAAACAAATAAACATCAAAATCATCTTCTCCTTTTCAGAAGGCCAATGCGACTGTAAGCCTGGCTTCCACTACTTGATTGGGCGCTGCTGGAAGTCAGTCGACTTTGGAGGAACCTGTGACAGGCATGAGGAGTGCTTCGGAGCTCTCAGGGATCCCTACAACATGGCCTGCGAGGAGGGCACATGTGTCTGTTCGGAAGGGTACTATGAAAGACAGAGGGGCGAGTGCAGAAAAATTGGGCACGGTGAGTATACTACTGATTCATCATCATCATCAATTCGGTCGTAACACCTCCACTGCTGGACAGAGGCATCCGCAATTTGGGGGACTTTCCCATAATCGCCAAGCTTGGCAGGCGGATTGGTGATCGCAGTATGGTGCTAAAATGCATAGAGAACGCTGTTGCCCATTCTCTAGTAAGTCCCTTAGACACCTTTTACTAAACCCATGGAAGTAATGGGGTGACACTTTGCTTTACGTTCGGCACCACTAGAATGTAGAAAAATGTGTAGTGAATATTGTGGCCTGAATAAAAAGGTGTTTTAGCGGTAACCTACATTATAAGCCTCAGATTTGGTCAATCATTCGATGAAATAGAGGAGCAGGGGTGGCCCAATGGTATTAGCTCCGACTAACGAGTCGAAAGTCGTAGGTCCGATTCTAGGCAGGTACTTTTTGTGTAAATAATTTAATCACCACTGCTCTCAAAACGTTTGGCAACGCAACGGAAGATTCCTTGTTGTAGAATTAAATTCATATTCATTCGTAAAAATTATGTTAATCTTTAAGTGTTTCTACAGGACAGTTTTATCATTTGTAATAATCACGTCAATAAACCATTGCTAAAAATACAGCCCACTTTTTTACTTCTCCCTGTGGACATCGGTCCTTCGAGCCGGATCCGAACCATCGACCTATGAAAAATAGACAAGTAAATGTTGCTCTCTGATTTCAGCTGTCGGCGAAGGCTGCATCTTGGATACAGACTGTCAGTTCACCAACGGTGTTTGTGACCCACGGACCTTCACGTGTATTGACGGGACTAGCCGTAAGTTGTGTTTATTTTGTACCTTGATTATCATCTTCTGCCTACCTTTTCGAAACTATGTTGGGTTCGGCTTCCATTCTAACCACATGCAGCTGATTACCAATATTTGACGTGGAACGACTGTTTATCTGACCTCCACAACCCAGTTACTGGGTAGTAAAATACCCTATGGTAAGACTGGTAGTCAGATTTTTGGGGTTTTGAAGACCCATAACGACTGTCAAAGATCCAGGAATGACTGCTGGGATCTTAGTAAGTAAAGATGGTCGCTTATGAACGGACTAATCACAGCAAGCGTAGTCTTAACCAGCACGCGTAGCATGACCACCGTAGAAATGGGTTTTGTCGACGGAAGAATAGATAAAATTACAGATTGTAGAAAGATTTGTACCGTTTTATGCTGGCGTATCATGACAATTCTATCTCTATTCTACCAAGAATAGACAAAGTTCTTTCTATTGTGGTCATGCTACGCGAGCCCATTTTTTCTTTTGGGTGGGCAATCATCAAATGACTTCTCCCGCGAGAGGGCGTGTCAGACTTTTAATGACTAAAACCTACCCGCGTTCCTTCAGTTGCCTGTGTCAGGGCCACGGTAACTCTTTCGAACAAATCACGCGACCCTGCCAGGATTGATAGACCCGATATGGTTGTTATTATTGGTCACAAGCCCTCGATTTTTAACTTCCATGAATAGGGAATATGCATCAAATAAAAGTCTATTTTGTTTTTAATAATTTGTATTACTTTTGAATTATGCCTCCATCAAAATCTTTGATTATAATTTCTTTTTGAGCAAGAAAAGTGCATTTGTATTAAATCTGTGAGAAATTCAAATATTTTAAAAGCGGCGCTAGTGGTCAGAGCGAATGAAATAAAAGTCTATGAGAACGATTCGCTGTCGATGGCATAGACAATGACGTCCCACCAAGCGCGCCAAATAGAGGGCGTTTAATGTGCCCTTGTCGATTTTGACTTCACAAGTACAGTTGATTGCTTTTGGTGTTGAATTTTTTAAACGAACTAACGAATAAAAACATTTAAAAAGAAAAATGCATGTGCCCTATTCTTTTAAAAAACCGCAAAATTGGTCTCACAAACGTTAAATCTTAAATGGAAGGAGGATTACGAAATCGAAGGATTCCTTTCACAGCCCGAATCATGTCTGGATTATTCAAATGAATGCGTGATCTAAAAATTGATAGTTAGATTAAAACAACTTTATCATTATTTATGTACAGACGCCACCAGGTCAAGCTACCCGAAACTGTCAATTTTTCCCAATGAACCTTGAACCTAATGCTCTAGACATAAAGTCGAAAATCTATCAAAGAAATCTGACAGATTGTAGTAGCTTGATGTGTTGGCGTCTGTACATTCTTGTAGATATTGGTCGATAAGTACTTTGTATATACACCGTGATATTTTATTCGTCTTACAAAGAATGTCCACTCAATGTATCCGACATAATATACCTCTAGGCGGGATTAAAAAAATGTTACCATTAATTAAGATAATAGGTACTAAGAAAAATAAATAATGCATTAGTATTATGAAACATCCTGTTAATAATATTTACGTATCAAACGGTAGAGAACATACCTTCCCAGCGCACACATCGACTAGATCATTCTATCTCCATTTTCCATGAGACAAAATATCAATTTTAAACTACGTCATGCGTCATCATACTCATCATAATGAATTATATTTTTAATTTTTAGTTATTCAAATGTTAATTTTTTTTTTCTTATGGGTGTGTAGTAGTCATTGGATACATGAAGTGGGCTGCCGTTGTAAGATGCAAACAAGCTTACAAATTCGTTTGGTCATTCATTCATTCGTTTTGAACAATAGCCAAATCAAAGGAGTTCGATTTTCAACTGAGCTCACTCACTTGAGTGGGGTTCTAAGTGAACTTCAGAATAGTAATACTGACGGTCGATATGCCTATGTTTGAAGACGGATTTTCTATGAGTTCACTGACCATATATAATCGTCTATCGCTGTACAAGATAGTAACATATGATCAATTATTAATCCTGTAGATAATCTATTGAAAACGGATATATGTAGGTGAATAAATTTTGATATCGAATGTTCAAGCGGCCTTCAAATAGATAAGAAGTAAATAGGTATCTAATAAAAATGATTATTATCACGTTGAATGGGCTAATAATCAATTTTATTTCCGTAAGCAGTTTTGTACAAACAATTTTACACGTCAATCATAAATTTTTGAAACCAGATGAGGTCGGCGTTTCCTGTCTGAGTACTCTGAGAAGAAAGGCCGAAACAAACTCAGAGGTTACAGTCTCTTTTAAAGTCCAGACACAATCTTGGTCATATCATGTGAAGACCTTGTAGATTGGTCTCTGAAATGGTCTTTTGAGGAGTGAGCCACACATATTCAGTGGACCTGTCCAGTCAATGCATGCATTTTTCAGCAAACGCAAGAAGGATTTAGTTAATTTTCCATCCGTCGTTGCAAACTTCAGTGTTTATAATTATGAATTAATAAGTAGGATGTTTTATTTTCAGAGTCAAATATTTTTAAAGCTTTAAGAGTTCACTTATTAAATTTAAGAAATATTTTATTTGACAACTCAAAAAAAAAATATTCTGCACGAACAAAACGTACATTACGAGTAATAAAAAAGATACATAAAAAGAGATACATAAACAGATATACAATACCACCAACCCGCACTGGGGTCGCGTGGTGAATTACTGCCCACTCCCTCTAACCGAGACGAGGCCTGTCCCAGCAGTGGGAACATTATAGATGATGATACAATGTATATTTAAACAATCTAAGAGTTTTGAATTACATGCATATTTCCTTTTCAAAAAAAAAAATATATTTATTTTACCTTCCAGCCAGCACGTTCGCCCCAGTAAGAAGATCCAACGTGACCTCGCGATCTCCCGCCAAATCTCTGGCCAGAAGCCATGGCAACTCTTGTGACGCCACCAACGAATGTCCCTCACCCTTCTTGTGTTCAGTGTTTGGCTTCTGCGTCTGCCCCAGGGGTTATTACCCGAACGCTGCCGGCACCACGTGTTTTGCTGGTAAGAAAACCGTTTTTATTTAAATTAACCTAACTACTTAGAACAATGCTGTGGAAATGCGTTGTGGTGTGACTGTGAATGATAGGCTGAGGAATTGTGTGAAAGATAACGGTGTGGTTTAAAAGAATGTGTAGTGATGAAAATTGCCGACATAGCTCATACAATTAGCAACATGAAATGGCAATGGGCCGGTCACATTGGCCGTAGAACCTTTGGCCGTTGGGGTAGACGTGTTCTTGATTGGAGACCGCGAATCGGCAAGCGTAAGGTCGGACGCCCTCAGGCTAGGTGGAGCGACGATCTTCGCAGGGTGGCTGGTAGCAGCTGGACGAGAGTTGCCGATAATCGAGCTGAATGGCGTGAAATTGGAAGGTCTATGTCTAGCAGTTGTCTGCTATGGGCTGGTGATGATGACGAAAATTGCCCTAGAACCAAAATATCAAGGACATGTGACCTTTATCATACCGCACTGGGCCCGTGTGGTGGATTAGGGCTCACTCTCACTCACAATGAGAAGGCATGATATCCAACAGTGGGAACAATACACGCTGATGGATTGGAAAATGTCTAATTTTTAAATAATAAAAATTTTCAAAATCAAATTTCTCGATGATGAAAAAAGATATTCGCGCAAACTCAACGCCATTTGGAAGAAACGCTGTGCTTATACTTTAAAGCATTGTGTGTATTTTTTCGATAGCTTATCGTGATGCTACATAACCGTGAAAACACGCTAAAATCGTGTTTTTTTGCACTTTTAGGTTAGGATATCCAAAAAATGTGATGTGATGGAACAATTCCGAGGCCGAATTTGAATTCAGTGACCCAAAATCTACGGGGAATGACTACTCTCATTCAAGGAGCAAGAGTCACGTCGTGCTGTGTTATTCATTTATAATTTCTTATAAATTTGTGTTTCCGTATTAAGAATACTTTATTGAGTATTTCTTTCTAGCTACGCCATTTCTTTGCACAATTCCGAAGTTTCTTCTATCTTTTCAGAGCTCGGTACCACTTCTACTGAAGAACAATGCGCTGGTTTCCTGGCTGAAGTTAAAGATGGCGTGTGTGGCTGCCCACCTAACGTGTACTTCGATGTCAATATGAGAGACTGTGTTAAAGGTAGGTTTAAAAAGAAATGAAAGTGGAACCTCCAAGGTAGCACGCAAAATTCAAATTTAATTTTCCTTTTCTGATGCTTATGTTGATTAAAATAATTAATACAACCTTTTAATGATTACGTTTGATAAACTCATTAAACAAATTAAAAGAGCTAACAGCCCAGTTACAAGGTAACACGATACCCCTCGGTAATACTAGTGGTCTTATTTTGGTCATTTGACGACCCGTAACAACTGTCAAATACCCACCAATAACAACGGGGATCCATTGGATGGGAAGCCATTGCTTAACGTGCTGTCCCAGGCACGGAAGGGTCTTGGTATGTAAATATGGCCACACACCCACAGACCAAAAGCGACCTGATAGATGGATTTGTGCGTTTATTATTACTTACCCACATGCCCTGTCATATTCTACTGCAAATAAACGTATTTTTAACACGTTTTTATTAGCTTCACCTGTATGTTTGTAACCGACTCGATTTTGACCCACTTCAAACAGATTTCATTTAATCTTTGTAGAATTATTGAGGACTGATGGCAATACAATTATTTCATAAATTTGTGCCATTATCCTTGCCAGGGTTACCAGGATAGCAAAAAAAAACTGTCTTCGAAAACTACGCTGACATACGTCACAAAATTCGAAAACTACGCTGACATACGTCAAAAAATTTAGAAAACACACCTGGTAGTGTGTTTTTTTAGTATTTTTTTCTTTCTAAGCCTATTCTACTTTTCAGCTACTCGCCGCATCACTGATGCCTGCATCAATGATCAGATGTGCCACACCTTTGGAGCAGCCACACGCTGCGGCGAGGAGCAGGAATGGTTCCTCCGCAACTGTGAATGCATCCCAGAGCAGGCTGTGTGGGATGCTCAAAGAAATATGTGTAGACTATTTGCTGGTAAGTACGAAGTCTGCGTTCCGTGTGGACGTAAAGACTAGCGCCAACCCATTTCTTTTCTTTCTTTCTTCTTTCTTTCTTTCTTTCTTTCTTTCTTTAAATTCACTGGTAGATATAAGTACTAACACTAGTTTTAAGTTCTTTGTATACTAACCAAATGGACTTTAAGGGTCTGAAATAAAAGTTTTTTTTTTTCTTATTATTTATATCTTCCCATGGAAGTCGTAGAAGGCGACTAAGACTTAGTTCACATTAGGTCGGCCCGACAGTTTTACCGTTTACCGGCTGTCGGCTGTTACTGTTCACACTAGAAGCTGCCGATCCGAGCTAACGTGGCCTCTATACTTGCTAGTACGCCAATATTATGCCCGACCCGATAGAAATCGTGGCTGAACGTCCGGTAAAAGTGTCGGCTCCGTTAGTTTTATCGGGTCGCCCTAATGTGAACGGCGCTATTAAAATACATATGCCAATATGAATCCGACACGTTTACTGGCCCGATAAAACTGTCGGGCCGACCTAATGTGAACGAGCTCTAAGGGACTTACTAGAGAATGTGCAGCAGCGTTCTCTATGCATTTTACCACCATACTGCGATCGTCAACTCGCCTACCAAGCGTGGCGTTTATGGCCAACTCCGCCAAATTTGGGAAGGCCTATTTCTAGTAGTAGACGTTTTTTGGTTGAAATAATTGGACGTAGTTTAGCAAAAAGGACCCAAACCACACATACTACAGTCAGTAAAAACGACCTAGCTCTTAAACTACGAAGGTCGATATTTCAAAAGCAACTGGGTGTGGATTGAGTCCTTTCTGCTTAACTACGTCCTTATGATGTTGTTGATTCTTTCCCATTGCTTCGGTCTACTAGTCGCAAATGGGTTCGACTCCCAGACCTTCAAATTGTTATTATGTTTTTACACGCTTTATATTAGCTTCACTTGTATGTTTGTATGTTTGTTTGTTTGTAACTGACTCCTTATAGCGCGACTTTGATCCACTTTAAACGACCAGATTTCATTCAAACTTTGCTCACCTGTCAAAGACCGATGACAATGCAATAATTTCATAAATTTGTGCCATTATCCTTGCCAGGGTTACCAGGACAGCAAAAAACTGTCTTCGAAAACTACGCTGACATACGTCACACACTACGCTGACATACGTCTCAAAATTCGAAACACCCTTAAAAATAGAAAATAAATAATAGTTTAAAAAAACAAAAAAAACGGCTTATTTATTTTAATGGTTAATTTCTCAGTAGCAGCCCGGAGTCTGGATTTTGTGCCCGGTTGATGGCAATAGGCTCGTCCCCTATTACATGGGACGAAAACGTAACAGGCGAAATGTGGGTGTATTGTAGATACACCTCTGGCCACATTTTTGTTAAAAGTAGGGGTAATATTTATGTGTGTACTAGCTCTTCCCAGCGGTTTCTCTCGCGTGTTATACTTACAAACCTCCATCTTGATTCACCCTGTGTATTGGTGAAAACCGAGTTAAATCCTTTGCGTAGTTTAAAAGATCTAAGCATGTAAAGAAGATTATCTAGAAATTGAAACCCACGCCATCTATTAGGAATTCATAGAACTAACCAATGAAAATACACATTGTCCTATAAAAACATTTAAGTAATTTGCAAATATTGAGATCAGAAATTGAGATAAAAACTATCCTACCTTTTAAGTTGGATGAAACTGCACACGGTGTGCAAATTTTATTAAAATCGGTTAAGTAGTTTAGGAGTCCATCCCGGACAAACAACGTGACGCGGAATTTATAATATATTAAGATGTTTTCTTCTCCAGGTGTTGGAGAAATCTGTGAAGAAGACATTGACTGCTTGGCTGGCATCTTGGAGATCCAATGCATCCCTAATGACGAGGGTCAGGGCATATGCACCTGTCCCGAAGGTACCTCCAACATAGATGGACTGTGTCTCACGACTGGATTATGTGAGTACATATCTTTATATATGTATATACCGGGTGACATTTTTTAACGTCTTGAAAAAAAATGGGTGTAATAGGTGAACGGAGTAGAAGCCTTTGGCATAGAAATTTTTATTATTTTTATTTTTGAATAACATGTAATGAAATTGAGCTAGCAATAAATACTACACATTTAAAATAACATTTTCATACTAGAACAACAAAACAGAAATTTGGCAAAATAAAATAAAAATATCAATTAAAATCTATCGAAACTCAAATCATACGCACCCTACTTAATGCGCGGCATGTATCAATGATTTTGTAGCGCGGTCCTACCCTTTGAAGCTGGCTGATAGGCGGCCTCATTGATCTTTCGCAGGCGCACGAGCCGCACGCGCATCCCCGACAGCCCGCGTCCCGCGCTCCTTTAGTCACTTGCGATATATCTGACTGAAGGCCTTCCTGCCTTCTATTCTAGTTACATAACACACCATATGAAGGTCGAGACGGCAAAAAAATGTCATCCGGTATATATAATTGTACTGTACGTGTGTATGTCACTGAACTTCTCCTAAACGGCTGGACCGATTTGAATGAATTTTTTTGTATGCGTTTGGGTGGCACCCTGGATGGTTTAAATTCACTATTGGACCCGGTAGGTGGCGCTGCTATCGAGTTCTAGGAAACAGGACAACGTCTGTACGGTCAGCTAGTTGTAATATAAAGACGAACTAGCGACTCTTCCTGGCTTCGCACGGGAGCTCTCAAATCTCTCTCTCTCTGCTGGACAGTTTGTTCCGCCACTTCTTCTTCCCAGCTAAAGCACTAGGAAGTAGTGAAGGGCGGGCGTTTTGAGAGACTATCTTATGTAACTTTGACGTTCAAAAATTACAGACTCTCAGCCTAATTTGAATAAATGACTATTGATTTGATTTGATTTATACTAGAAGCCAAAATTACGTCACGGTAGCGCAGTGGTAACGGCACTGACTTAAGAGTTGTAGCTCGTGGGTTCAAGCACAAGCAGGCGCTCTACTCTGCGTAAAATTTCATAACCACTGCTCTCAAAACGGTGAAAGAAAACATCGTGTGGAAACCGGCATGTCTTAGAACGAAAAATTCGGAGACATGTGACATTTCCAACCCGCACTGGGCCCGCGTGGTAAATTACAGCCAACTCCCTCACTTTGAGAGGAGGTCTGTGTCCAACCTTTTTTTTATTGTTTATGGCATCTCGTAGTTGACATTGAGAAGTCGTAACTACTTAACCGGACTATCCTGTGGCTGCCTTAAGCGATCTCAAATCCTCTAGCCAGGAGCAAATTTCTTATATAACTAAACGACTGCACGCTAAGAGAAGGGCACCCCCTATGGGGTACGAACTTCGGCTTAAGGCGTCGCTGGGGGGAAGACAGCAAGTTGGGACAGGCTGAATCTTATCATATCATGGTGTATCATAGCAGTGCAGTGGGAACATTACATACAAATACACACGTTAACACCTCCGATACACACATGCATTATCAACCCGGGGGGAGCGCGCGGCTTGGTAGCGCGGCGGTTCGACGACGGCTCCACACACACTCCTTTTAACAACGCGACCACGATCGCATGACTTTTATTTAATTAAATTTTGACCTATGTAAAGACTTAATATAACCTAGAAATACAGTCCGCTTCATATTCTACCTGGGCCTATCTAAACGTATTGACCTGAAATAAAGGATTGCAGAGTATTGTACTCTGCAATCCTTTATTTCAGGTCACTAAGGCCCACAAAAACACAATACATAAAGACTCTAAAAACAATAACTACAAACTAATACATATTGTATAAAACAAAACTTACACTATAACTAAACACGTATTGATGACGGCTACGGTCACGCGTAGCACTTACATAGACTTCGTAGCACGCGTAGCCGATTTGCTACGAAGGGCTACGAACAGAGACAGCTGCCATTTTCGTTTAATTTCAATTGTTTCTTATTTCCAGCGCTTGGTGACGAGTGCCAGGCGACTCAGGAATGTACGGAGACCGAACACACTGTCTGTGAAGCAGGGCATTGCTCCTGTGGCATTGGATATCAAGAACAGGGAGATATCTGTGCTCCTAGTAAGTAACAGTACATTTAATTGGGTAAAAGATTTTTTGTAGGTAACAGGAATCGGGTGTATTTATTCAAACTTCGAGGATTCTCCAACCAAACGGGAGTCGAGTCTGGTGGACAACTGCCCGGCTATTGTTGTCGTATATGTACCTGTTATTTTTACAAGCTTTATATTAGCTTCATACAAGCTTTAGCTTTATACAAGCTTTATATTAGCAGCTTGTATGTTTGTTTGTTTGTAACCGACTCCATATAGCGCGATTTTGACCCATTTTGAAAGACCAGATTTCATTAAAACTTTGCACACCTGTCAAAGACCGATGACAATGCAATAATTTCATAAATTTGTGCCATTATCCTTGTCAGGGTTACCAGGACAGCAAAAAACTGTCTTCGAAAACAACGCTGACATACGTCACAAACTACGCTGACATACGTCTCAAAATTCGAAACACCCTAAAAAATAGAAAATAAATAATAGTTTAAAAAAACTAAAAAAACACGCTTCCATAGAAAACCAAACTAAAAAGTAGAAAATAATGGAAAAAAGCGTGGGGTGCCTGATATTATTAAAAAAAATGCCTTAAAAAGCATTTTGGCTTTCTATTTTGGCAGCAGTTTGGTTTTCTATGGAAGTGTGTTTTTTAGTTTTTTTTTTAACTATTATTTATTTACCCTGTTATTCGGTGTAATAAATGATATAGGATTTCATTTCTGTAAGTAGGTTTATAAAAAAACTTACACGCCAACGATTTTTGTAAAACTAGATGTGGCCGACGTTTCCTATCTGATACTCTGAGAAGAAAGGCCGAAACAAACTCAGAGGTCACAGTCTCTTTTAAAGTCCAGACATAGTCATCGTGTGTAATGGTCTTTTGAGGAAAGAACCACACAGATTGAGTGGACCTGTGCAGTCGGTGCACTCATTTGTTGCACGCAGAGAAACTCAACAATTTGACGAACAATACCAAACAAAGGATATTTGGGTAGCCTGCATAAATTACTCAAACTGACAGATATTAAAATAAAGCATATCGAGTAGAGATTCTTGTTTATAAATACTTAAGTATCTGTGGTAACATTTAATAGATATGCCAAAATTATTAGAGGCTTATAGTTTTAAATTAAAAGTCATTTATTTGCCAGAATGTAGGGTTACAACGTATGATCTTAACTACAAATTTAATATTCGTTTTAATGTTTTTATAAAGTAGTTAGTAAAGGGGCCAATATCTATACATACAAATAAATAAAAATGAAGTGTCTGTTTGTAATTTCAAATTAACAGTTTTTCACTAAATGCATATGAAAGTAAATACGATACTTACGCCAAAAAATATATTTTTTAAACTTTTGTCTGTCTGTTTGTTCCGGGTAATCTCTGAAATGGCTGGACCAATTTTGACGGGACTTTTATTGGCAGGTAGCTGATGTAATAGGGAGTAACTTTTTAGGCTGCTTTTAAAAATGCGTTAATTTTCGACATCCACGCGGGCGAAGCCGCGGGAAAAAGCTAGTAGTAGAATAAAAATGGGTCATTATTATACCATTGCACTCATGTAACACCTTAGTGTGTGTACTACTTTTTACTACTCGTAAAATATCAACGTCAAATTATTTTCACATCGCACGTACTTTTTCATAGCAACATCCAATCTTTATTTTCTCCCCAGCTATCGGCAGTCCGTGCGCGCTAGACGCAGACTGTGCCATAGAGCATACCGTGTGCTTCAACGACACAAATACAGACACGGACGCGTTGACCTGCCAGTGTGATAGAAACTATTTGGAATACAGCGATACTTGCTGGCCTGGTAAGTACATCCATACTTTTAATAATAAATGGGAAAGTGTGTGTGTCTGTTTGTCCGTCTTTCACGGCAAAACGGAGCGACGAATTGACGTGATTTTTTAAGTGGAGATAGTTGAAGGAACGGAGAGTGACATAGGCTACTTTTTTTTTCTTTGTTAGGTGGTTGGGGTTGAACTTAGAAAAGCCGTGCTTTTCCCATGGACAATTGTATGTAGCATGTTCGCGTGTGTCCAATGCCCAGAATCTTTACATTCTATCCCCAAATAGAAAGAAGTCAACGATCCAACCACTCTTAAAAACATGGTTTCTTAAACGGCATCTAGCAGACCAATGTTTTATAATGTCCGTTTGTACGATAATGCTTATAAGATAATGTTTAACACATATTTACTCACGTTTAGAACTCTGGAGCACCTTAATTATTAACAATCAAAAGAACTCGTCATAAGAAATATTTTCGTTGACGAAGTCCTTCCATTGATTTTAACACTATGGCATCAGGTCAGTCACCCAATCTCCTTCAACTTATTGACATACGATCTTCTTTGTGTTGCAGTACTAGCAGAGCATACAGAGGAGTGTGAGGTGGCCCTCCAATGTACAGAGCTGCTGGGCAGTGGCAGCAAATGCGATAACAAAACCTGTGTGTGTGAAGATGACCATCACTTTAGAGACGGGCGCTGCTGGCTTAGGACCGGTGAGTTATTTTATTTTTGTTTATTGTGAAGATTTAAAAACCAACCGACAACACTATAAGGGGAAACGGACCTTGTCTTTGGGCGTCATTGGGGCGCGCAGCAAGGGACGGACTGGACCGGATCAATTTTGGGGCAAAGGAGGTGGGTAAAGCTTAGAACATTTTTCTCCTATCATAGTCATGAAAATTCAAAGTATTTATTGACGTCATGTTATTGTGTTTATGTGAAGTTTAGGTATCGACTTTTACATTTATACTAAAATAGTAAGAAAAAAAATAGCAAGTCATATAAAAAAATCATCAAACTTGGCAAATTCGTTGTTATTTTAAGCACTTTTTTTAACTTTCATTACAAAATAAACTGTAAAACGAAATGCGCTTGGAACTCTAATTAGAAAGTAATTTTTTAAATTGCATGCTTGAATGTAATCTGAACAGGATTAGGATCTGGATAGGAACAGTCTTTAACTTTTTAAATCACGTTTTATTTGTATAAAATACGTATACAGATATAGATATAAGCTGTATATAGATATACCTACGCTCTATACATTTAGTTTCACAATACGGAAAAGGTCGGAACTGAGTTATACCGTTCTCACTCATATTCCCAAAGAAAAGAGAGACACCACAAAAGGATCTATGGGGATATTTTATACCTGCTTGGTTTGGCGCGAGCGTCGGTTTGAAAAAAGTACATCAAATGGTCTGCCTTTGGAATATCAGAGGCCTGAACGTCTGCCTCATCGGTTTTCTTGGTTTTCATAAGTAATTCAAACATCTGTCCAAGAGGCAGACGTGTGCGCATAATATAGCATACCTTCTTTTTTTTACATTTTTGGAGCACTGTCAATAGACAACGCAGAGGCAACATATTGGCAGACTATTTTTCCGTGGTTCTTCTCATTGTTTTTAATCGAACAATTCAAATCTGCCAAGTGTGCAATTTATATACAGTTTTTTAAATCATAAAAATAAATGTAAAAATTGAATACTACAAAAGTCAGAGCCCTGTATGTCTGCCTTTTCGATTCTTTGTGTTTCCAGGATGACTGTCATCATCAGCCCCAGCGGCAGACGTGTGCGCATAATATAGCACACCTTTTTTTTTAAACATTTTTGAAACGCTGTAAATTTACAACGCAGCGTCACTATGGTGGCAGATGAGGTCCTTGATGTTTCTTAGGGTATAATTATCACTATTAATAACGTCTGCCTTGTGTGCTGATCATATCGAAATTTCGCTCGCCACCTGTCAAACTATTACTATGTAACCTAGCTAGGACGCCACTTTCAAATTATGTTACTTTTTGTCTTTTCGATTTTAGCCTACACTGTGACTTATATTTATTGTAACAGACTGTACCTCACTTTTTTGAAAAAAATAAAAAATGTATTTGTATAAATTGAAAGCTATCGGCTCATCGCGGGCTGGCTCGAGCATGGGTCAGGACGAAGCTACCCTACATTTTTTCTTTTTTGTTAATGGCATCTTACCGGTCTATCTAGGAGGTTGTTGGCTGCTTAACCGGGGGGCTAGCCTGTGGGGGGCCTTAATAAATTTAGGCCTCCAACCAGGGCTGCGCGTGACGACTGATATCGCGACGTGATCAAATTAAATTAGCTGTCAGTACTTTATGCACGTATGGGATTTCGATACCGAAAAGTAACGAAAACAAAACATCTTTCAACTTTGTTCCAACTCTGAATAACAATGACTAAAGAGAATAAAGTAAATAAACGACTGTATACGCTGGTTTTTGAAAATTTGTGAAAATTATCTAAGTTCCTAAAAAATACTAAAACAGCATGCTCTAGAATAGAATAACTTGAGTATATGATACTAGTAGCAGCACTTGTATTCTCTTAGTAAAATTACAATGAAAAATTTGAGCTACAGACTCATATCAATTATCAAGTTCTCACCTTCATTTAATAAAATCACACTTTTGAGCTCACTCTTCCATGAAAACCGTATCTTTGTCTGAATGTTCAAATTTTTTAGCTCGCTTCGCCCACTGTTACACTCAATTGGCGAGGTTAAAATGACAGCATTAACCTCCTAACGCAAGATTCTATTTTATATGTAAAAAAAAAAAACTAACTGACTCAATCCCGACACCTCGGCCTAGTGTTGCAAAAGACTCGAGTCCTCGAGTCGTAATTTTAAAGACTCGAGACAATTATGCAAGAATCAGTGTGCTCAATAGGCTCGCCTAGCCAAGTTACAACCGTTTCGTGTCGAATTCCTTTCTCCAATCGGTAACGCTTCGGTGTCAACAATTGTTGAAAACGATAAGTTGGTAGCCATGTTGACGCGCCCGAGTCGGCCGCTCGTTCTACAATGTCTTTAGAAAAACGACACATTATAACAAAGGATGTAGCGTTGAACATTGTAGAAACGATAACAATTCATTCTATCATTTTGAACGATGTGAACTTGGCTACGAATGTTCTATTCGTTTGTTCTAATCACGTGACTTAATGTTGAGATGATTTCATTCCCATACATTTGATTAGTTTTCGACTAGGGTTAACGATTGCAGATTATCAACTTGGCTAGGGGTGCTGGTCTCTATAAAACTATACATGTGTATATTCCATTAATATTGCAACGTAGTCTCTTCTAAAATGCTATTATTTGTTCCCAGGTCTATTCGAAACATGTTCCAGAAGTAGTGAATGCTACCTGGGTGACATCACCCACCGAGTTCAGTGCAGGAACAGCATGTGTCAATGTTCCTTCGACTTCCCCTACTCAGAGGAACTTCACACTTGCAGTAAGTATCTTTAAAGTTGTTTATTTTATTTATACAGGAGACTACTTCTTCTAAAGTATGAAAGTATGCTTAGATGGTTTGGTCATGTTGAGAGGATGAATGAAGGACGACTCACAAAAGGTATCTACAAGGCAGATGTGAGTGGAAACACCGGGAGGGGACGCCCTAGGAGGACATATAGTGACCTTATTGGTGATGTTCTTCAGAAAGGTCAGGTGCGTAGTACTCGCAACCGGCGTGTGTATGACCAATTGTATGAACCTAAACGAGGCAAAAGGAGTGTGTAGAGATCGTAGGAGGTGGCGTTCCGTGGTTTCTGCCTACCCCCATGGGGAAAAGGCCTGATCGTATGTATGTACTACTTCTTCGTGTCGCTGGCAGGACAGTTATTAAAGAAGATCTACCATATTTTGCATAAAATCCAAAATCAAACCCAAAGCCATACTGCGATCGCCAACCCGCCTGCCAAGGCAGGCGGGTTGGCGATCGCAGTATGGCGGTAAAATGCATAGAGAACACTGCTGCCCATTCTCTAGTTACTCCTTTAGTCGCCTTCTACGACACCCACGGGAAGAAATGGGGTGGTGCTATTCTTTACGTCACAAGGAACGTGTCATATGGGCTCTAATTTTATTTTACTTTTGTTACAGCCGCAGTCGGTGATGTTGCCTCCAGCCCCGCTGGCTCATCAGCTTCTGTTACAGTTAGCAGTATATTCACATTAGTCTTAAGCTTATATTACGTGATGTTACATTAAAATAAAACCTCCATTATTCCCGGTAGTACAACCGGCAATAATCCTGCAGACCTTATTTAGTCAAAGTCAAAGCATTTATTTCAAATAGGCCCAAAAAGGCACTTTAGAAAGTAGAAAGAAAAGTATTTATTGTGTCTCTCACAGAAAGAAGACTTCACATACTAAATTAAACACACAATCATACAATTATATGGAACACAAAATTGCCAAAAGGCAATAGGGCCAAAAAGCCAAAAGGCATGTTACTCTGACATTTTTAAGCGTCTCAGCACTGTTCTTCGGATACAGAAGTGTTTTAAATATCATGTATTTTTCTACTCCATCATATAGAACACCTAAATTTAAAGCTTAAAGCGGCTTTGTGTGCATTTCTCTCCGACTTGGGGCATCCCATCTCTGGTACCCAGTTAGGTTCGAAGAACACGCGAAGCGAGTGAAGAATGACCCCGCGTCCCTGCACAGCTTCCTTCGTAGCTTTTTTTTCTTAACTATTTAGAAATAGACTCTGTCGACTACGCTTTATATTATATGTAAAATGAGATGTCATTGATTTTAGCGATTGACACAATTGACGTCTCAGTTTTTTGTGTAATATTTTTGGCAATTGGGGTCTTTTATTCTTTAAACCACCCTCTAATCGTGGTTCACACTATATTGCTTATCCATTGCTTCATGATAGAACAATTATTGCTATGTAAAATCACTGAGTACGGAAGCATCAAAAAAATAAATAAGAAATTTATTTATTCTTTAAAAGACAAAACTAGCTGATAATTTTATTTGAAAAAAAAAAAATACTACATGTGACGTAAAGACGAAGGAAATATATTGTAAGATTAATTTAATTTGTAAATATACTCAAAATTTTTTATTTTTATATTTTCGTATTTTATTTCTTCAATAATGTTGGTTTTAACTTCAAATAAACGTTGAGGAACGCCAAAAACACGATGGCCGGACCTATATTTATGCTTAAAAATAAAGTGACTGCTGCTTCTGCTATGCTGTTGCTCAGAATTTGGCTACGAGCTTGGCACTTTCAGTAGCGTCCATAAACTCCTGTAGCATGCAAACAACAAGACACGCTGGACAAGATATCAAGTGCCGCATTGTTTGTGGGACAGCACCACATCTACACACCGTTTTGTTGACATAACAGTAGAAAAAAAAATGACAGTACGACAGCAGCAAAGTAGAAAGAGTAAACTGCACTTTTCACGAAATAAACTCTTTTACAAAATTCGACTGAAAATTCTAGGATTTTTTTTTCTGTTTGGTTCTCATGTTTTACTGATACATAAAAGACCACATTTTTTTTTCTCATAGTATCTAAATACCGTATTTCCTTGGTAATGGCTATCAACTAAATGTTGTAAAGAAAATAGGAGAAGATAGCTTTATTTTCCTATTAAGACTGCGCCGACCGTACAAGGCGCGCGGCAAATAGGTATTTACTACAGCGCGCTAGTCGTGTGCGTCGCCACGCACACATTGACAAGTTTGCTCGAAGCCTCCATGCAGTTGCACGACAAAAGGTGGTAACCTAGGATTTTTAAAATTTGATTCGTTGTGTTGAGTGACTTGAAAATACGCATATTTGATTATTTCGATCAATTTATGTAGGTACCTACATAAATCCAGAAATTAAATCTAATACTCTGTATTATATAAAAATTAACGTTTGTAGTTTATAGAGCGGATAATGTAGGTATAAATATAGTATAATATAGGAAATTACCTACATTATCAGTTACTACTCATCCGATTGCTATGAAATTTTGGCATTATGAATTTTACTTGCACGACAGAGAATTTTACTCGGTAAAGTAGGTAGGCAGGGTAGATGGGTAAGTGGTAGGTATAATAAAACCAGTCTGTGATAAAAAATGTATAATTACATATTGTAATAGAAACCTTGCTTAATTTACAAAAACATGCGAAAATCATAGGTAAATGTGGTATATATAATATATAGAGTATAACGGAAAAGTTGAAGTTAAATCCGCTATCTTCAATTTTAAAATGAATGCCAGATTTGCAATCGCCACCCCCCACACGACACCCATATCGAACATTTGAGAAAAAGCTACACCCGCCATTTTGGATTTCAAATTGAATACCAGATTTGCAAACGCCACCCCCAAAAACCACGACACTCATATCGAATGTTAGAGAAAAAAAAAATAACTGGAACTAATATCATAAAATATAAATACGTACATTTTATGATAACGGCATTTTTTACGGAAATGAGCGCCAACTTTTTTCTTACAATAGCTGTCCTTCAGTTTCGTCGCGGCACTCGTGCGAGCGGGTCGTGTCACAGTTGTATTCGTTGACTGAGCAGAGCGCATACTGTTTAGTACATTCGCACTTAGAAAGGTACGGCACGTGGCCAGTCGGCCGGCTACCTGCCGCCTGTCGCAGGTGCGAGTTGTTTACGAGTAGAATGAGTGATAATTATGAGACGAATAATGAAATTATTAATGACTACATACATGAATGAGATTTCTACTTTAAATGAAGAGTTAAACATAGAAGACAGTGAAAACACGACCAATAAAAGAATGAGAGAAAGCAGTGATGAAGAATGGACGGAAGTTAAGCGGAAAGACAAAATATTGAAGGAGTCAGAAAAGATAGAAATATATATATCGAGCAAAGATAAACTGCCGAAACAATTTAGTCTTGCGAAGTTATTTAGAGACCAAAATATTAAAGATATTAGCAGGGTGAAATTTATTAACCCGTATCGAGTTCGTATAGAATTAATTAGCGAATTAAGCGCAGAGTATTTGGAGACATGTAAATTATTTATTGATAAGGGATGGCATATTCAGAGAGCAATGGAAAGGAATTTGTTTTACGGTGTAATTCGAGATGTTGACTTGGAAATGTCAGAGGAAAACGTTTTGGAGAGTATATTTTGCCCCGAACCTGCCAAGCTATTATCTTTAAATCGCTTAAATCGTAAGAACTTTGAGGCTGACGGGTGGTCACCCAGTGAAGCGGTTCGTCTTTGTTTTAAAGGGTCATTCTTGCCACCTTGTGTTTATACACATGGTTTGAGGATTAAGGTAGAACCATATGTATTTCCGGTGTCGCAATGTTCGCGCTGCTGGAAATACGGTCATGTACTTAGGAGGTGCCCTAGTGCTAAAGTCCCAAATGCGGTAAAAACCATGACAATTGTGAAACCACTAACATGAGTTGCGTCAACTGCAATGGAAACCATATTTCCCTGTCAAAAACTTGTCCAATCTTTTTAAAGGAAAAACGATTGAGGGAACTCATGTCTGAGTTTAATTGCACCTACAGAAAGGCCCTAATGATCTATGTCCCCAAAGACGAACCAATTCACAAGAAAGTGAACATAGAAAACAAGGACACTGATATAAAGTTTTCATCTTCTCAAGTCATGGACACAGCTCCAATTCAAGCTAGCAGTAGTCTGGCTTATGCTGAAGGGACAAGTAAGGCGCAAGTACATAAACAAAAACAAAAGTCGGACTCTAAACAGAAACAGAGGAAACAGGAGAACTCGTCAGATCTGGAGTTTATGGAGTGGAGTAAAACAGAAATAGAAGACTATAATGAAGCTGAAACAAAAAACTGCAGTGAAACAGGAGAAAAACACAGAGAATATAAATTTCAAGGAACTGTTAAAGAGGTTACAAGAGATAATATTCATGAAAGGAAGCACTATACAAATGATTTGCAAAGGAGTACTGAAAACTTGCATTGAGTGGGTAATTTTAGTAGCAGTTGACAATGTAGCGGACTGGCCTATCCTTAAACTAATTCTGGATTATTTCTCAAATGCCGGATAAATATGAAACGAATGTTAAATTAAATATTATTAAATGGAACGCACAAAGCATTAGACCAAAGTTAATTGAGTTTGAGAATTTGTTAATACAAGACAAGATTCACATTGCCGTATTGAGCGAAACCTGGTTACAATCAGAAATGTATTTTAAAGTTAAAGGGGGTTAAGAGGTGTAGCAATACTCACTCATAAGTCAATTAAATCTCAGATTTGCCATGATTTACAACTTACTAACTCAGGTATAGAACGTATACACGTTAAAGTGTATAATTGTAATCAAATACAACTATTTTCACAGGTAAATAATAAAACCCTTCTTTTAGGTGACTTCAATGGACACCATCCCAATTGGTCCAATAAAGTGGATAGGAGAGGTAACCAAATCTTTGACGCACTTATTGGTAGTAGCCTTATTTCGTTAAACGGTGGCGATCACACGCGTATTAAGTTAGTGAATGGTGTACTACAACAGTCATCTCCAGATGTTTCGTTAACGTCATCCGATATAAGCTTAAGTTTAAACTGGCAAGTGTTAAATGAGACATTAGGAAGCGATCATCGTGTTATAAAAATTTCAACGTATTATAAAACTCGTAACGTATTTATGTCTCGTCGAAACTATAAAAAGGCTGACTGGGTAGGGTACCAAAAACTTTTAAATGACCTTTTCAATGAATTTGTTCATCCAAATGATTTACAGAAAGGATATGACTTGCTTATAGACTATTTAGACATCGCTGCCGATTTTTTTATACCATATATTAAAGTTAATACGAACCCAGAACTAAATTTTATACCAAAACCTTATTGGTGTCCCAATCTCTCTAAGGCTGTAGCAGAGCGCCGGTTGGCACTTTCCAAATTTCGACGTAATCCATCACCACATAACCTTACAATCCTACAAAGTAAAATCGCTGATGCTCAGAGATATATTCGGTGTTCTAGAAGCAAGTCATGGCAAGACTTGTGTTCTTCTCTTGATCAAACGTCAAGCCACAGTGAGCTCTGGCGAAAGATGAGGTGGATTAAGGGATATAACGCAACAAAATCCCATGTTGACAGCACAATGGCAAGCGAATTACTTTGTGGTTTAGCTCCCGATTTCGTATCGCGCGACTACCCTACACTTACATCGAATAATCCAAAACTTGAAGTACCTATTACAATCCAAGAACTGACTAGATGCTTGAAAAATAAAGATACTGCCCCTGGTAGTGACAAAATTACTTATTCTATGATAAAATACTTACCTGACTACGGAAAACAAGTGCTACTTAATCTATTTAATTCATTTTTCAGTTATTCGTTTGTACCTAAACAATGGTGCGATATAGTGGTGATCCCTATCCCCAAACCAGGACGCGATCCTTGCTTAACTTTTTCCCTTCGCCCGATTTCTATGAGCTCGTGTATATGCAAAACTTTCCATAGCATTCTACTCAATAGACTAGAGTGGTTTATAGAAAAGAACTGTATGTTAGACCCGAATACCACCGGATTTAGAAAATGTCGATCAACATTAAATAATCTTACTAGTTTAGTTTCTAGAATTCAAACTGGATTTTCTGAAAAACAAATGACCATATGCTGTTTCATTGATCTGGATAATGCCTATAACAATGTGGATGTACATAGTTTATTACGTATAATGGATGGCTTAGGTGTGGGGCAAAAACTTTGTACCTATTTGTGGGACTTTTTACAAGCAAGAAATTTAAAAATCCAACTTGATACTGATTCAATATGTAGAACTACTTGTCGTGGCTCGGCACAGGGTGATCCATTATCGCCCTTGTTATTTAATATGGCTACTATCAATATCTGTAAAAAGATAAATAGTGTTTATATTTCGCAGTTCGCAGATGACTTTGTGTTATATTTTATTACCAACAAAATTCTGGAGGCGACACTTAAATTACAAAAGGCTGTAGACCTTTTTAAGAAGTTAGTCCAAGATATTGGTTTAGACGTTTCAAGTAGTAAAAGTAAAATTTGTATATTCAAAAATGGATTTAGAAAAGATACCATTGATATTAAAGTAGATAAAAGATCGCTCCAGGTAGTTGACAACTATAAATATTTAGGATTGTGGTTAGACCAATCTTTAAGGTGGTCTAAACATATTAATGAGTTAAGAGACAAATCTTCAAAATTTCTGAATGTGTTTAAGATACTAACTGGTCCAGGCTGGGGCATACACCCCACTCATTTACGACGTTTATACATTGCCATCATACGCAGTAGATTAGATTATGCGAGTTTTTTATTTGATAATAGCTGTCAAACCCATTTAAATAAATTGACTAAAATTCAAAACCAATGTTTGAGGGTCATCGGTGGTTTTATTAAAAGTACACCCATTCATGTGATGGAATGCGAACTACATCTGCAGCCGTTACACATTCGTACATACTACTTAGCTGGTAAATTCTTTTTAAAACTTAAATCTTTTGTAAGTGGGGACACGTGGGATATTGTTACCAACCTTAATATTTGTTGCCAAGGTACTTATTGGAGACGTAAAAAGAAACCAATTATAGCCCATATTTATGAAACATTGAATACTATAAGCGTCTACTCCGGTGATGAATTAGGGTTATTTTCGCTTAATACGTGGATAAGCGGTGTGAACTTGTCTTGTACGATTAAACCACGAATTGAAAATGTTTCCGGGCCTAAGAAGTCTTACAGTCATGATGAACTTCGAATTATATGTAATAGGAATTTCAGCAGGACTTACTCTGGATATTATAGGATTTATACGGATGGATCTAAAGTTAGAGATAATGTTGGAGCAGCGTTTTTTGACCCTCAAAGTAATACCTCTTTTAAGTTCCAGTTAAATTCAAACATTTCTGTCATGTATTCCGAGTTAATCGCTATCTTCGAAGCCATTTCATATCTTGACTCGATAAATTTTCAAAGTTCTGTAATCTATTCTGACTGTAAAAGCGCACTCCAACATCTGATGAGGTGTTCAGGAAATTTTCGTGGCTATCCGGTAGCATACAAAATAATAGATTCTATTTGTAGATTAAGACATCAAAATAAAAATATTGTTTTACAATGGGTGCCTTCCCATATCGGTATTGAAGAAAACGAAGTAGTTGATAATTTAGCCAAAGCAGCGTGCCTAGAGGGTGTTCCGGTAATGTATAAACCTTACTGGACCGATATTTTAAGTTTAGTTAGATTAAAATGTTGCGAACTTTGGAAAGAATACTTCGACGAGAAGTCATTGACAAAAGGTATTTGGTATCGGACGATGCAGCCCACCATTCATAATTATCCTTGGTTTGATAACGCCGATATGAACAGACAAGAAATCGTGACGAGTATGAGACTTCGTTCCGGACACATCCCATTGAATAGTTTTGCTGCATTGATGGGCAAAGTTACGTCTCCAAACTGTACGGAATGCAATGTGGTCGATGATGCTTTTCATATTATGGTGGAGTGTGTCCGGAATGGAGTGGAAAGATATTTGATTCAAGACCAATTTAATATGAATATTTGTCAGTTAGGAGAATGCAATATTTTTTTAGCTTTTCCAGCATCCAAGGCCGCTAGAATATTGAATAAATTAGTTAACTTAGGAATTAAGCGTAGATGTTAAGATGTGCATGTAACAAAGGTTTCCTATGAGGGTGGCATGTTCACTATGTGATCAAACCCTCGTTAATAAATAAAGATTCAAAAAAAAAAAATTGCTGTCCTTACGCTTTGTCATATTTACTAAAACAAATATTTAAGAAAAATGTTTAAAATTTAGTTATGCCTACTAAATATAAGTCATACTCAAAAAAACACAAATGTGACTTACCCTATTTCACTCTTTGCGGCAACGTATACGTACACAATAGATCGCAAATTATCGTTACCGGCGCGTCGCTCCACGATGCGACGTGACCACTCTCCGAGCTCTCGTGGACGACTGAATTTTCGACTCATGTACGTTGCGTATGACTCAAAACAGGGTGGGAATCAAAACAAAAATTAATAATAAAATAAATAAGTGACATTTCTAAAATGTAAAAACTATAAATTGTAGTATGATAATAAGAAATTAATATGAATTCAAGTTAGTGAAAAAATTTAACAGTTTACTATCAAAATTCAACTAAACCCGAGCGTGCTTTTTTAAGATTTTTGTTCGACTTTACGAATTTTTGTTTATTAAACTATACAATATTTTTAGTTTTTGCCAACTATAATCGGTTATCACATTAATTGCGGTGTTTATTACATATTTTTTATGGTAATTGTGGCAAAAGTATTGATTGTATTACTTTAACAGTGACGACTGTTTTGAATGGTTTCGCTCTGCCGCCCCTTAATTATCACAGTTTTGCGTTAAATACATTCTCCTGTAAAATTATGATTTTGTAGATAACCGTAACCGTGGCCGTCGAGTAGAACGTTTTCTACTTTCTTTAGCAAAGGCGATTACAAAATCAAATTATCTTCACTACCATAGACAACTGTCAGTTGTCAGTGTGATTTTGACAGTTTGAGACAGAAAACTTTCTTCTGAAATAGTGTATATAAAAAAGGACCTAGTTAAAGATTATTTGGATTATTGGAAACGAAAGACAATATGACAGATTTTAGAAGGAATTCCACGGTGCGATGTCAAAAATTGAGAAACGAAATGTCACTTTGTATAGAAAGAGCTGTGTCTATTCTTCGTAGAAATAGAAAGCGTCATGCTAAGCGTACTGGGCGTTGACTTCTAAGAATCTCCACATATACACACCTCTGCTCTAACCCTTCACCGAACACAGGCGTAATCTTAAGTTATGTTCTTTATAGTGATGTGCCTCGGATATCCGCGGATATCCGAGTGACCGCCTGTCAAGCAAAGCTTCAAGTGGCGTCAACTATCGGTTCAACGTCACGCGCATCGATACCGATTGAGAGAGAAACTTAAGATCCGTATCCGTATACGCGGATCTTGACACCAAATATCCGTATTCGTATTCGGATGTTTATTTTTAACGATCCAGCACATCACTAGTTATTCATTAAATCCTTTTAGGTCATTGCCATTTATAAATACAAAATTTTTAAACGAACACAGCAGAAACACCGTCTTTAACGTTCTTATCAATTTTAAGAATCATCTAATACATTTTTAATATACTTTTTTTGCTGTAATTAATTACGGCAAACTCATAATTTGACATTTTCGTGCATAAATATGATTAAATATGAATTAAGGGTACGAGCCTTGTCTTTAATTATACCTTTATGTGGCTGTTACCAACGAGGGGAATCCCCCCTCTTGGCATTATATTGTTTATAATGATCATCATAATTTCAGCCAAAACACGTCCAATTTGGGGAGAGGTGGGGGGGTGCCATAATCGCCACGCTTGGCAGGCGGGTTGGCGATCGCAGTATGGTGGTAAAATACATAGAGGACGCTGCTGCCCATTCTGTAGTAAGTCCCTTAGTCGCCTCTTACGAAACACACAGGAAGAAAGGGAGTGGTGCTATTTTTTACGTCCGGCTCGACACGGTACAGCATTATAATACCGTGGCATAATATTACTTCTCTGACGGCCTACACAAATGGCCATCGCTACCAAACGTTAACAGTAAACGCTCAGAAGTCTTCAATACATTTTCAACTTTATGTTCTAGAGCATAAAGTTGGAAATCTATTAAAGATTACAGAGCATTTTCGCTCGTACTGGTGGTTAACACTCCGCAATCTGTAATAGATTTTCAACTTTATACTCTAGGGTTTAAAGTTGAAAATCTTTTAACGACTACTGAGCGTTAACGTTTATCGTTTGGTAGCGATGGCTATTTGTCTAGGCCCTCTGTAACGCTAAGGTTAGCATAACTGTCATTTGGGCTTATTTGGCAAGCTTTTGCTCGCGACTTCGCCCGCGTGGATGTCGGAAATTAACACAGGAAATTTTCTAACATAAAAGTTTTTATAAAATAAAAGTAGCCTAAGTTACTCCTTATTACATCAGCTACCTACCAATAATCCTGTCAAAATCGGTCCAGCAATTTCAGAGATTAGCCGGAACAAACAGACAAAAGTTTAAAAAAATGATTTCTTGGTGTATACAATGTACCGTATTTACTTTCATAAGCATTTAGTGAAAGGCTGTTAATTTGAAATTACAACAAGACACTTCAGTTTTATTTATTTGTATAGATAAACTGGAGTCGCATAAGTTTCTAACTCACATTATATAAATGCGAAAGTAACTCTGTCTGTCTGTTTCGCTTTTACGACTAGGTTTACGACTAGGTTTAGTGGTGTTACCACTGAACCGATTTTGATGAAATTTGGTACGGGGTAAGTTTGAACCCCAAGAAAGGACATAGGCCTATTTGTATTTTTTGACCTAGTCTGCGTCCGCAATAACCGACATTAAGTTACGGATAAAAGCTAAGGTTCGACTTTTAATCCTATTCACTAACTTGACAATTAGAGGGATACCAGGTTTTGGCAAAAAAAAGATAGTGAGGTGGTGCAAGACTGAATGAAATTGAATGAACTTGAAATAATGTACTTACATGCAAACTTTGTAATTTAAATTTAATAACTTGTCTTAAAACAAGATGTGTACCATATCGATATATATGTAGTCTATGGCTGTCAGAGGAAATAAAATGACTTTAGTAAAAAAATAAGCAAAATGAAATGATTTTTATATTTAGTTTTGTTTCTATCAGAAGAAAATAAAAAAAGGAAATAACTGTTATTAAAAATTATTAATTATTCTTATAATCCACACCTAAAAATGATTTCTTAAAGTTTTATTTAATTTAAAACATTTTTATCATTCATTCTTTATGCGAAATCGTTCACTACCCCGACACTACTAGTTTTAGAATGGTCTCATTATTTTGCATTGAACTGTCAAGTTAGTGAATAGGATTAAAAGTTCAACCTTAGTTTATAATTTGGGAATTACTTATCGAATTAGGTGAAGCCTGCTTGTCTCGTTGAGTGAAAATGATGACATATTTAGCTTTTGCCAGCGGCTTCGCCCGCTTGAACGTCAGAAATTATTCCGCAGGAACCTACTACCGGTATAAAAAGTACCCTATGTGTTAATCCAGGTTATAAACTATCTGTGTGCCAAATTTCATCTAAATCCGATCAGTTGTTTTTACTTGAAAGAGTAACAAACATCCATACTCGTAAACTTTCCAATTTATAATCATCAGCAGCCTATAATGTTCCCACTGCTGGGACACAGGCCTCCTCTCGGTGAAAAAGAGTGGGCCATAATCCACCACGCGGGCCCAGTGCGTGTTGGTAGATGTCACATGTCTTCGAATTTTTGGTTCTAAGACATGCCGGTTTCGTCACGATGTTTTCCTTCACCGTTTTGAGAGCAGTGGTGATGAAATAATTTTCACAAAATAAAGCACCTTCTTGGGTTCGAACTCACGACCTACTTACTCGTAAGTCGCGGCCGTTACCACTGCGCTACCACTGCTGCATATTTATAATATTAGAAGGATAATATATTATTTCTTCTGCCATGCATTTTCAAGTCAAACACACAGCGAAATATAGAACAAAAGTTCATTTTAAATCCATTTTCCGACCTCCTTAGATTCTAGCGTAAAAACCGATAGCTCCTAAACTCCTGACCTTTTCGGTAACATGAACAGCTTGCGTGCCAAGCTAATCTGAACTCTAATCGATTTCACCGGAAGTTTGTAGGGAGGGCCTGTGGTAGCTTATCAACAAAGTGAGCTTTTGGAAACGTTTAGAGAAGTTTAAATGGTACTTAATAGGGTGGCAAGGGGTACCAACCTTAGGAAATTGGGAAGCGAGCGGCACGCATTTTAAAAGTCACTTGGTAATAAGTATATGGTTTAGGTAGGTATGTGTTTATTGTAAACTAGCTTCTAACCGCGACTTCGTCCGCTTAAAACTTCTTGTTTAAACATAAAATATAATATCCTATCTTTACATACTAGTACTAGTATAAAACAAACTCGCTTCCCGCATTTGTCCGTTTAGATCTTTTAAACTACGCAACGGATTTTAATGCAGTTTTCATCAATAGACAGTGATTCAAGAAGAAGGTTTATATGTATAACCAGTTTCTGCCCGCGACATCGTCCGCTTCAAATTTTTGCTCCCCTGACCCTTCCCGTCGTATCGAATTGCTTGCCAGTTATCGACCATTTTTCGTTGTTACTCCGCTTTTTTTAATTGTAGCGTGACGTTATATAGCTTATAGCATTTCTTAATAAATAGACTACCCAACACAAAAAGAATTGTTCAATTTGAACCAGTAGTTTCTGAGATTAGCGCGTTCAACCAAACAAACAAACAAACTCTTCAAAAGAAATTTAGGCAAAAATCAAATGTAAGTCAGGTGAAATTCTGGGTAGCTCGATTCTTTTGCCAGACATTTTTTTTTTCATGACTTTATCTATTATCAGATGCGCCCCAGGGTTTCAGCTGCATGAGTCTCGATTCCGTGATAATATTTGGATAAAAATATCTTATGTCTTAATCCAGGTCACCCAGGTCAGGTTTAATGTGGCAGCACAACAAACAAACATACAAAAAAATCAAATCTTTTCTCTTTATAATATTAGTTTTGGTTGTTTTGGGTGACATCAAAAAGAAGAAGAATTTACTGATAACCCAAGTACTACGTAAACTCATTCAGCACCCTCATTTCGTAACACTCTATTAATCAGAAATCTGAATCATTTTGAAGTTCTTCATTCATTCATTCTTTCATTCATTCATGTACCGTGTGGTGTCGGACGTAAAGAATAGCGTCACGCCATTTCTTCCCGTGGGTGTCGTAAAAGGCGACTACGGGACTTAATAGAGAATGGGCAGCAGCGTTCTCTATGCATTTTACCACCATACTGCGATCGCCAATCCGTCTGCCAAGCGTGGCGATTATGGCAAAGCCCCCCAAATTGGGGGAGGTCATGTCCAGCAGTGGACGTATTACGGCTGAAATAATGATGATGATTCTTTCATATGTTCGTAAAAACTGTCTACTTATCAACGTAAACAATGGCATGAATGTTGTGGAACTGTCAAAAACAAATGGATTCTTACTTCTAGTGTATTACGCAATTACCCCTCAGTGTAGGTCATTTCAAAATCGAAATACGATACCTTTCTTATATAAGGTGTATCTATTCATACACGAAATATTTTAAGAGGTACACTTGTAGGTGGTAACTTGGTAAGGAAGCTATAGAAGCAAAAGATTTTTTTTATCTGAGCGATTTTCATCATCATCATCATCAGCCTATAATGTTCCCACTGCTGGGACACAGGCCTCCTCTCGGTGAGAGGGTGTGGGCCATAATCCACCACGCGGGCCCAGTGCGGGTTGGTAGATGTCACATGTCTTCGAATTTTTGGTTCTAAGACATGCCGGTTTCCTCCCGATGTTTTCCTTCACCGTTTTGAGAGCAGTGGCGATGAAATAATTTACACAAAGTAAAGCGCCTGCTTGGGTTTGAACTCACGACCTACTACTCGTAAGTCGCGGCCATTTCTGTCTGAGCGATTTTGAATTTTCGTAATTATTATAATTTTAAAACTGCTTGAGACGTTTTGCATAAAACCTTTACTCCAAATTCTATGAATGGCTAGGTGGTAAGGAAGCTATAGAAGGAAAATGATTTTTTTTATCTAAGCGTTTTTGAATTTTCGTAATTATTATAATTTTAAAACTGCTTGAGACGTTTTGCATAAAACCTTTACTCCAAATTCTATGAATGGCCCGCCTGACGCTGCGTGCGCGCGACCGGACGGCACAAACATGGCCGCGGTGTCTCGGGCCGTAAAAAATAAGAAGGAGCCAGTATTTCTTATGTGCGTCAAATAATTAATAAATATTAAATTTTGTAAAAATACATTTAGAAAAATTTTTTTTTCGTTGCTGTAGCTTCTTGACCACCTACAGGTGGAACTTTTAAAATATTTCGTGTATGAATAGATACACCTTATATATTCAAAAAAACAGTGAGATAGTTTCACCCAAGAGAACTATTCACCATCATAGTTATAGATAGGTACATTCCAACCAACTCAATTAAATAAATCTGCCTAGACTTTTACCATCTATGCTGTGTTCGGCTTCCAGTCTAACCAAATGCAGCTGAACATCAGTATTTTACATGGAGCCACTGCCTATCTAACCTCCACGACCTAACTCCGGTAGGTCAGAAAAGGCTTGAACATCAACATTCTTCTGCCCTGATCCCAATTCATTTGTGGTCGACGCAACATGTCTTTTTCTTCCACACTTCTCTATTAGTCGTCATCTCAGTAATCACCCCCTTTCTATCCATATCATAATTCACACAGTCCATCCATCGTTTCTTTGGTCTACTCTTAAAGCCTTTGACATTCATACTCAATACTTTCCTCACGACATTTTCCTCATTGCTCCGTATCACGTGACTATACCTTGACAACCGATTCCCATACAACTTTTCAGTTATTGGTGTCACAGACTTGGTCGATGGATTAAAAATATTAGAACAAGCGAGCCGAATCGTGAATTTTTAAGGATATTGTTCCACGGGGTATCCCTTGGTAAGTAAGACTGATTGTCAGACTGATGGGCTCTTGACAACCCGTAAAGACTGTCAAAGATCGACAAATGACAGCTGGGACGGACCGGTTTGACGTGCTTTCCAAGCAGGAATTTGTAAAGTGGAGTCATTTTAATAGGTAACATTTGACAATTCATCAAAATTCAACAACGTAACCTTGCAATGGCGGGCATAAAATAATATATTTTTTCGTTTTGTTAGAACTGCACAATTGCTTAACTTATTTCAATTACGGTCACATATTTATTGTAATAATGACCGATACGAGTGATTTTACGATTTGCTTTCATATGAACTGACAGACGTCAAATGTTATCTATTAAAATGACTCCACAATAATTTAATTATTCGGGCGGGCATAAAATAATATATTTTTTCGTTTTGTTAGAACTGCAGAATTGCTTAACTTATTTCAATTACGGTCACATATTTATTGTAATAATGACCGATACGAGTGATTTTACGATTTGCTTTCATATGAACTGACAGACGTCAAATGTTATCTATTAAAATGACTCCACAATAATTTAATTGTTTGATATAAGTTTATAGGATAGCTTCTAAATATATATTTTTGTTTATAAATTTTTGCGTGCCTATTTCCAGGCAGAATGTACATGGCTCACTTATATCTACTCCACCTGTATTTTCAACCGACGAAAAAAAACGGAGGAGGTTCTCAATTCGACGCGTATATTTTTTTTTTTTTTATGTATGATCACGCATAACTTTTTACATAGTGGTCCGATTGTGACAATTCTTCTTCTATTGGAAAGAGTATACTTCCAAGGTGGTCCCATATAAATTTGGAAAACAAAATCGAACCCTAAGGGTTGGAAAACAGGGGATGATTGATTGTTCACTCACTGATTGTAACGTATAAACACGCATAACTTGTTACATAGTGGTCCGATTGTGACAATTCTTCATCTATTGGAAAGGGTTTACTCCCAAGGTGGTTTCATATAAATTTGGAAAACAAAATCGAACCCTAAGGGTTGGAAAACAGGGGATGATTGATTGTTCACTCACTGACACTCACAACTTTTTACATAGTGGTCCGATTGTGACATCCTTCTTCTATTGGAAAGGGTATACTCCCAAGGTGGTCCCATATAAATTTGGAAAATAAAATCGAAGCCTAGGTTTGGAAAACAGGGGATGATTGATTGTTCACTCACTGATTGTAACGTATAAACACGCATAACTTTGTACAAAGTAGTCCGATTTTGATAATTCTTTTATTGTTGGATAGGGTATACCTTGCCAAATATTATTAGTACATTAAAGCCACAAAAAATCATAAAATAAAAACTTTTTAACAAAAAATTAAACCGCCGAAAAACTGAAAAGCATAAAATAATAAACCTTAAAATTTTGAGTCGGCGCTGAAAAATCAATGAACAAGGAACACTCAAAGCGCCGACTCATAATTTTAAGGTTTATTATTTTATGCTTTTCAGTTTTTCGGCGGTTTAATTTTTTTAATGTAACCTACATTCGTTGCAAATAAACGATTTGATTGATTTATTGATTAATGGCTGATCACCTTCGACAAGCGTATCTTAAAATAATATAGATCCGTGCATCTGTTCTTACTTAGCTGAACGACTCCAACCAACTCAATAAAGTTGTCAAAATTAGGCCCCAATCAGTCCACAATAAAATTCGAATCTCAAATTGTATTTCTTTATTTCTTTTGATATTTACTCCATTTCTGACATAACTCCTAGTAACTTAGCGCTATAATACTAGTCGAAAATTCCTAATTACAAACTAAAGGGCAATCACGCACGCCGTGGCACGAAAGAAGGTTACTTTAAGTAGGAACAACCTCCTTTGTGCCCGCGAAAATAAGCTCTGTGTTACCTGTGGTAAGTTTGACAGTTGCGCGCGGAAGGTTGGTAGTATTTTATTTTTTAAATCAGTGGCGGTGCAAAGTATGTGTCGTGTTATGCCAAAGGTCAGGTCGTTAGGCATATAATGCCCTTTCTTTGGCGGAGGGGAATGAATTTTTAACGGTCGAATCGTTTACTACTTCAACTTGATTTTAATTAGAAAACCGTTGTTTCTGGTTACGGAAAGGAATACTTTGAAACATTTTTAATTGGAGACGATGAACAAGGTGGGAGGGTATAAAATGAGGGAATCAACAAAAGAGAAAAGTAACCAAAGTCGTTGGATATACTTATTGGAAGTTTAGCAAGAAACCGATGGTTATTTTTCGAAAAAAATCGTCAACAGCCACGGGGTACTGTAGTACCCAAAACTAACTTAACTAACATCTACCCTCCTAAATCAACTAAAACTTTTTAACACGATTTTATTATCTTAAAACGTATGTTACTATGTTTGTATGTGCCTATGTAACGGAAACTAAACATGATTTTGATCCCCTTCAAAACGTCGGATTAATTCAAAATTTGGCATACTTATCAAGGACCGATGCCAATACAATAATTACAATCATTTGTGCCATTATCCTTGCCGGGGTTACCAGGATAAATTGTCTTCAAAAACTACGCTGACATACGCCACAAACAAGGATATGGCACTTTAGGAAATTAATGTATTGTCATCGGTCTTCTATAAGTCTACAAAGTTTAAATGACATCTGACCGTTTGAAGTGGGTCAAAATCCAGTAGAGTCGGTTACAAACATAGTTACGTAATTACAAACAAACATAAATACAGATGAAGATAATAAAAGCGTGTTAAAAAAGGGGGATCTATTCTGGAAGCTCCTACAGTCACGAGCTTTAATTTGGGACCCATTTCCGTTAAATGTTGTTAGAACAATCATAATGCAATAAGGTCGAAACTTTGAAACTTTGCTTTAAGGTTGAAATATTGAATGTCAAGTTAAGACATAAAATGTCTTATCTAATCGACCTATGAAATGATAACCTCGTTGCAAAAAGCTATCATTACGATTTTCTAATTACGAACATGTGTCGTGTCATTGTCATTTAAGAAAATAGTTTAATGTGATATTTTCACAAAATATAATTTACCAATTAATAAAATGCTTGCGGCTAATCGTGACCAAATAAGGCTCCAAATTATTGATTTGCACGAACAAGGAGTAGGCATTCACGAGATATCGCGACGAATAAATGTGACAAGAAACACAGTTCGCCGCTGGGTTCGACGCCACGGGAACGAGGAAAATATTATTGACTTACGACGAAACAACCATCACCCGCAAGTTATAACACAAGAGCAGAGCCGCTTGATGCAAAGGCAATACCTGATGAATGGATTTACGCCAACGAGGCATTTTGCGGAAGCGTTTGAAGTCCACCCTTCAACAGTTAGAAGACATCTTAAAGCTATGGGACTGCATCACAGGCGGCCTGCAAAAAAAATTGCGTTGACGGATGCCCATAAAGCTGCTCGACTTATTTTCGCACGTCAGTATCTAAATTTTGATTGGACGACGACGGCTTTCATCGATGAAAAGACTTTTCAATCTTCCCAAACGGGCAGACTACATTTGTGGTGAATTGACACGACGCGATACACGGAAGACCACGTCATAGCTAACAACGCGTCTGGTCGCATTACAGTTAACATGTCTGGCTGGATTAGTTCAGCCGGCATTGGAGAACTAATAAATTTACCACCCAGGGCCACTGCTCAAGATTATGTCGATTTATTAGACGAGAGTGTCCTTCCAACATTGCAACTATATTATCCACAAGAAGATGTTGCTCCAATAAACTTTGTTCAAGATAACGCAACAATTCATACGGCAAGAATCGTTAGAACTTGGTTCGACAATAATAGAGCTTTAAATCGTATTCCGTGGCCTGCAAAGTGTGACGATTTAAATCCTATAGAAAATTTATGGGGCTTAATGGTTCAAAAATGGTCAAATAGAAACGAAAGAACTAGAGAAGCACTTATGGATCACTGCCTCACAGTCTGGGAAAGTTTAAGGGGTACTGACATATGTGACAAATTGATTGGATCCATGCGTAACCGGCTCCAGGCTGTGATTGACACTGAAGGTGGATATACGCGGTTTTGAATATTTATGATAAAAAAATTACTGGAGAGATTTAAATTAATTTAGTCGTAGCCTTCGGTGATAAGTGTTTATTTTGTGCACCGCTAACCATGCTTTCTATATAATTGTGTTAAGATTGAGGTTTGTGTCATAAATGTCTTAATAAATATAAAGAATAAAAAACTTTGTTTTTCTAAAGATTTTATTAATCAATATTTTAGCTGAAATCTTCTAAGCCCCCATAATCATAAACGGCCTTTAAACCTATTTTATTTTAAATATGTTGTTTTGGTCCGTCACTTTGATATTTATGTTTGAGAAAGAGACAAAACTTTTTAACTAATATAGGTTTGAAGAATAAGCGGGTTAGTTGACTAGCTATCATATATTGACAATATAATTTTGTTCTTTTTTATTTGTTTCTTTTTTCTTATGGGACCACAGGACCAAAAAGTAATTATTACTCGGAAATCGGTAATGATCGTTTGCCCTCGCTCCAGTTGACGTTAGCCCCTAGAAACGTAAAGTTGTCGATGGTAAACATTATGACGTTTAGTGTTTGTGCAGTGACAGCGTTAACATAATAGCTCTAAATGGCGAAAGTTTGCTACACGATATTCAACCTTAGGTGGGTCCCAAATTAAAGCTCGTGACTGTACCTAACTACCTAGCTAGACCTACCCCCTACCTAACAGCAATAACTTTTAGGTTATTAACCTTCATTACTTATTTAAATCAAAGTCTTTGGAAAAAGAAACAATAGACAATCGGCATATCCTAGACTGCCTTGTCAGAATAAAGGTCAAAGACATGACATTAAATTTGAAAATACACCATTTGTATTAAAACGAGTTTCGCAATGTAATTTAATGGTAATTTAATACCTTAAGCTTCATTAGGTTCTTCATTCATTTAAAAGGTTGTACTAGGTAAGGACTTATTCAATATTATAAATTCGAAAGTTTAAATGTTTGCTACTAAATCATGCATAATTGTACGTATAGGTATGACATAGTAGGTACTGAATAAAGAGAAACTTAAATTCGTCGACAAAACTGTTTTCCTGGGAATCAAGGCTGCAGTGGGGTCCTTATATAACAGCTCTTGCAGGACGGTTAAGTTCAGCATATGCTGTAAGAAAAATCCGTCAATTCACTAAAGTAGACACCGCGAGGCTAGTCTATTTCAGTTACTTTTATAGTATCATGTCTTCGGTATTTTATTGTGGGGACGGGCTGCAGTTATCAAATATATTTCTATTCTGCAAAAAAGAGCCATCAGAGCAATATATGGACTCCGTAGGCGAGATTCTCTAAGGAAACTGTTCAAAGATATTAATATCATGACGGTACCTTGTCAATATATCTACTAGAACATCAGGTACGTAAGAAAAAAAATAATCTATTCAATAAAAGAGGTGAAAGACGCACCTTTAGGACTAGACATAGAGACCAATTAGCTCAACCAGGTTTAAGACTGGCTAAAGTAGACTCATCCTTCATGGGGTATTGTTTAACCAGTCAATTACCGTAATTACAGACACAATTAAAAAAACGATTGTGTCTATACCAAATGTGGTATCTCAGGGACTTAGAGGTTAATATGTTACAATAAAACACCTCCCCACATACTCCAACTCAATGAAACACAATTTAAATCTTGTATAAAACGCACACTATGCAGCCCAGCATATTATAAGTTGAAAGATTACATTGGTGTTAAAAGTAATTTGATTAGAATTCGAAAATATTGTTGGAGCTGCTGAAGATTGTAAATAGGTAGTAGATTTCTTTGCACTGTATAAATTCAATCATTTACCATTGTAGAATTACATAGCAGATGACTGTGTGAGCACTATGTCCATCCTATAACGCTACTATTTACTCGGTACGTCTTTCATTGACTTGAATGTGCCCTCGCAGCTGCGACTTTGTCATGCTCACTCAAATGTCTCGCTGGGGGTGGCGTGTGTTGGATCATTGAGTTCCCTTCAAAATGGTTGAGCTAAATAGTGCTGATCCATTCGTCATGTTCATGAAAGGGCGCCATCAGTAGGGACTCGTCATCTCTTAGCAGCTTCGGCTTATTTTAATTTCTAAATTAATCTGTTCTGAAGTGTAGGTTCGCTAAAGAATAAATGCTAAAGCCCTAGAAGTTAAAACAAAGTTCGAAACTTCATGGACGAGAAGGTATGCAAGTAAAATCGCAGGAAACAGCAAGTATGTACCAAATAAATTATTCGTAGTCTATGGTACTTTGCCCGCCATGTTGGATTCGCAAACATGGCCGGTAGCTGTCAAGATTCCCGCGCTCCGACATGTTTGACTAAGAACGTTGTAGTGCAATTATTCTAAGTGGTATCTACCGGGGCTGAAATATACTTGATCTATTTTTGGGCGATAACATTTGCAAGCATTAAATAAGCATAAGTTTTATTAATGGCGTTTCTTTTTCAGTATCTACCTATTGTTGTCATGTCTCTACTCATGTCAAAGCGAATATAAGTCAAATGATTGTTCAATTTCTTACACATTCTTTCAATTAAATCAATATTAATTTACCGCAGGAGAACCAAGGTAACTGGCATAGCCCGAATAATTGCCAAACTTAAGTGGCAGTGGGCAGGGCACATTGCTTGCAGAACAGATGGCTGATGCCACCGAAAGGTTCCGGAGTGACGACCGTGTATTGGAAGACGTAGAGTTTGAAAGCTTCTCACAAGACGGAAAGAAATAAAGAAAGATGACACAGTATTTTTGTCATCTGCCAGTGTCGCGGATTTGTTTGAAAGAATTACCGTGGCCTTGGCACAGGTAACTGCAGGAACACGGATGGGTTTTAGTCAGTAAAAGTCTGACGTCTCCCGCTCGTCATTTGAAAATACCCCACCCACAAAAAAAAAGCTTTTATATCAGAGTACCTACGGTATTTTTCTGAGTTAAATTTACAATTAAACATTCATTGAAAGAATAAGAAGAAGGAAAGAACGTTAAGCCGTGGGTACTACGCCTGATCTCTCTCCGGTCGTGTCGGATTGCCGTGCCACCAGACTATGAGAGTGAGGGAAGAGTGAGTGCCTCTGTGTCTGCGCACACACGCCTGCACTACCTATAATATCTCCCGTGCTGATGGCTAGTGTCCGTTGAGATTGCCCGCCATGGCCGAAATACGGTCGAGAGTACTAAAGTATAAGTATAAGTGTGTAGCCGTGACACAGGCAAGGAACACGGGTGGGTTTTAGTCAGTAATCTGACATGCTCTTCCGCGGTAGACGTCATATAATGATCTCCCACCCACAAAAAAGGGGTCGGGATATGCAGGTCACTGCTTGTGAGGCAACTTACAGTCAAATTACTCTACTGACATCGCTCAGGTCGCTTCGTATGGCTTTCTGACATTACTGTATTATGTATGTCTGATCGTAAGGTCGTTATTGATTGATACGAAGTTTGCCCTTTACTTGGCTTACGTAAGATACGTACTATTTGTTTTAAATTTGCTTACTCTATACTCGCATTAGAAAAAAGAGGCTCGTATAAGCAGGAGTGCAAAACGTTTTATTACAAAGGTTAGTTAGACAGTCCCTAATCTTTCCCATAATTGACTATGGAGATGTGTGTTACTATGACCTGAATGCAGATCTCCTCAATAAACTTGACCGCCTTCTGAATAACTGCATTCGATTCGTTTTCAATCTTCGTAAGTATGATCACGTGTCCGCCCACCGGTTGCTTTTAAATTGGTTACCCATTCGTCAGAGCAGTTGAGGGCTCTATCAATGTTGTTTTCTATTCTTGACAAACCTACTTCTTCTTCTTACCTGACTTCCCAGGTTCAGTACTTGTGCTCTGCGCATAATAAAAATCTTCGGTCCACCAACAATCGTCTTCTACGATGTCCTTCTCACCGCTCTGGTTTCATTTACTCTTCTTTCTTTGTCCAAGCGGTCTTTCTTTGGAATGCGCACCCTCTGAACATCAGGATGGCAACCAGTCGGTTATCATTTAAAGTGAAAGCACGTGAGCATATTTGCAAGAAGTTGGCAGAATCATACCAGCGGTGATTTGCTGGATTCGGTTTCTTCTCCACCTATCGTTATATCTCTAGACAAAGTTTTTTTTTCGTTATATGTATGTATATATGTATGTATTTGTATCTATTTGTATCTATGTTTTTAGTATTCTTCCTTTTCGAGTTATCTATCCCGTAAGTTGCACCTGCCATGTTTTTCTCTGCATCACCCTAAGGTTGACTGGTAGAAAATGCCTCAGGCATTAAGTCCGCCTTTGTACAATAGTTTTACTTGTGCATAAAGTTTTAATAAATAAATAAATAAACATTTTTATATGGATTTAAGACAGTACGGTCACGGTAATTTATGTCAGTTTCACAGATGACATAATTTCAGCCAACAGACGTCCACTGCTGGACATAGGGCTCTCCCAATTTGGGGGGCTTTGCCATAATCTTCACGCTTGGCAAGCGGGTTGGCGATCGCAGTATGGTGGTAAAATGCATAGAGAACGCTGCTGCCCATTCTCTAGTAAGTCCCTTAGTCGCCTCTAACGGGAAGAAATCGGGTGGTGCTATTCTTTACGTCCGGTACATTAAAGTCCAGCACGATCATATAAGGAATCTCCAAGTCTAGCCCTCTGCATTGCACTTTGGGTGACTTTTCTACATTTATAAAATTCAAAGTCCTGAGTGACTGACTGACTGATATATCAACGCACAGCCTAAACCGCTGGTCCTAGAGACATGAAATTTGGAGGGTGTATTCTTTGTGAAGAGTAAGTATCCAATAAGAAATATTTTTTTGAAATTCCATCCCTAAAAGGGTGAAACGGGGGTTTGAATTTCCTGTGAAACTTTTTTTTCTCTGTGTCGGATAAGACAAAGCAAACATTGCAATAAGACATTGTATACCTGGATTAACACATAGGGTACCTACTTTTAGTTCCAGTAGCAGTGGCGTGCACAGGGTTTTATGACCGGGTAGGCAGTTCAAAAAAAACCGTCTTTCGTAATTACTCAAGTTAGTGAAGAAAAACTCACTCAGGTGGTTTAAAACGTTGAAATGGCGATTTCCTGATGATGCTAATAAATGATTTCGGCCACCTCAAATATCTAATCCAAGTGAGTGATAGTTACAGAACACGTCACTTATAAGAAGATGCGCGCTCGCGTTGCAAGCGGTTAAGAAATCCGATGTGGCCTTGAAAAAGGCCCTTCATGTGATTCGTATATGTAAATATATTTAATAAGTAAATTAAGTATGGGTAACAGTAAAAATAATAAAGTAAACAAACTCATTTATAAATGACATCTACGCGCCTATCTTTTTTTAAATATGATTTTGAATCATCGTCATAAAAAGGTGGTAGTATGCGTCTTCATTCTACCAATAATTCTTTTTCCGTCGAAAGCACAGAAAGATGTGTACTCGTTGTTGACTTTGTGTGTTTCTTAAATAGGTACGTGAGAATACGTTTTAATGAAAATGAACGTTCTGTCCATGCGCTGCTTGCTTGGATAGTAGGTAACAATAAACTTCGCTAAAAGTAAAACTTCTTCGTAACACTTCTCTCAATACGATAATTACCAAATGTATTTATCTTTGAGCAAGCCGCGGGATAGAAATCATATAAATCTGCAAATCCCGAACAATTCCACACTGTACTCGAACTACTAAACTAGCAAGGAAAACAAAATAATTTAAATGTGTGTAAACAACAACACAACCGGTTTTATGTTTCTTAATTATTACTATGAAACTTACGAGTTGCATTACTGGGTTCTTTGCTGGGTTTATTCTCGTACACATTTCCCTTTAGATACACTTTTTAACAAACACACATTTTCAACACAAACCTCACAATCGAACAATATTTTGAAAAAAAAAAAAACAAAAAGCGTAGTACTTAAGTAAATCGAAAAACTAAAACAGTTCAAAAAAACTAGTTGAAATAAGCAACAAATCGACCTAAATATTAACGTTTGTAAATGAATTAATCACAACAAAACTCAGTCAAAATAAAAACATAAAACAGCACGCTCCACATGAAAGAAATCAATATGGATCCTTTCGTAAACATACAATTTCTAAATTTTGAAAACTAAAACGTTGACGAATAAAATTGTATCATTGCGAATCGGAATTTTCTTGAGGCTACGTACATATTCAACTTGATTGCATAATACTCACAGCGCGCCAATAATGGCGCAGGGACGCCTGTGATTGGTTAGCCTGCGGCAGGAGTTCGCTTTATGTGTGCAATGTACAGACACGAAAATGTAGAAGAAATTACCACTACATGCGTACATTTATGAATGAATTGTAGACACTTCCGATGGCTGCCTGCTTGCGCCGCGATCTGTGAACGCGTTGCCGTAGTAAATTAATAATAGAACGGTATGAACGTTGCTACTAATTTACATTAGACGTTTAAACTTTTTGAATAATTTTATTACTTAGGAAGTTAGGATATTTTTTTAATTCTTGAAATATTAGTAACTAGTCCAGATCTAGGTCTAGGGTCTGCAGTGTCTTTTTGCCTATATGGACCGCACGCCACTGTGTAAGACGTACCTAAACAGATTACCCGCATGCAAAACACTCATGTACCTACTAACACTTTTCAAGCGTGTTTCGACTGTAATTGCTGAGTCAAGTTTCTTTATGTAGAATAAAGCATACAGTATGGAGAATTAGTTAATAATTGCTCGTTCGAACAATGTAACCATTTTCCAGAAGTTACATACAATCACGTCTTTTTCCCATGGGGGTAGGCAGAAACCACGGAACGCAACCTGCTACGATCTCTACACACTCCTTTTGACTCTTTTAGGTTCATAGACACACGCCGGTTGCGAGTACTACGCACCTGACAGAAGAAGAACATCATCAATAAGGTCACTATATGTCCTTCTAGGACGTCCCACATCTGCCTTGTAGATACCTTTTGTGAGCCGTCCTTCATTCATCCTCTCAACATGATCCAGAAGTTTCAGCACTATTTATTAGGGATGTTATGGATATGAAATTTCGGATACGGATTGGTTACGGATGTAGGAATGATTATTATACCGGATACGGATACGGATGAAATTATTTCGGATTATCCGTTAGTTTCGGATAATTTCGGTTACGGATACTTTAAAGGAATTTCAAAAGTAAAATACAAAGAGCTAATAAAATGGTTTTATTTATATGTCACCATTTGGTATGAATTACAATCAGTCTGTGAGTAATTATTACAGCTATTAAAAATAAAAATGATTATAAATATGTATTGAGTGTTATCTAATCTACCTAAAATAAAAATGTAATAACAAATCCGATATTATCCGAAACTTTTATTTCGGATTCGGTTACGGTTACGGATAAATTTTTATATCGGATATCCGATAGTTTCGGTTACGGTTACGGAGCTCCGTAACATCCCTGCTATTTATCGATAAAGTTGGTAATGTTAAACAAGTTTGGGAGCAGTGGTAGCCTCGTGGTAACGGCACCAGTTCACGAATTGTACGTCTTTGGTTCGACCTGCCAGGGTCGCGAGATTTGTTCTAAAGAGTTACCGTGGCCCTGGCATAGGCAACTGAAGGAACACGGATTGGTTTTAGTCAGTAAAAGTCGGACACGAAGAGCGAAAGACGTTATTTGATGATTTCCCACTCACAAAAAAAGGCAGGCACTTCATTTTGTCTAAGTAATCTCATCACAATAAAGTTAATTTTTTTAACTACTATATTGTGTCAGATTTGGCCATATTTTATTGTAGAAATAATTTTTCACGCAATTTTACACCGTTTTCTGCGAGAAAAATAATTACGTGAGATTTGGCAAGACCCCCCCCCCCCCCTAAGTTAGATTTGGAAAGATTTAGCTTGATTCCCTCCCCTCTAAAACACCTCACGTAATTAATGGACGCCCCCAAGGAGGATCATTTTCTAATTTCGGATCCAATCTGGCAATACTTTACGTATACCTATATATGGTTAAACTGGCAGCTAACCCAAACATAGTTGGGGAAATACTAGTCTTTTTTTTTTGGATGGGACATCATCAAATTACGTCTCCCGCTCTGGGCGGAGCGGGAGAGCGTGTCATACTTTTACTGACTAAAACCCACCCGTGTTCCTTCAGTTACCAGTATGCCATGGCTACGGTATCTCGTTTGAACAATCGCGTGACCCTGGCAGGCATCGGTCCTAGGTCCCTTCAGTTCTGCTGACATCTCTTTGAGGCGCGCGTGGAACACTACGCGTCGTCGACCCGAGCCTGGTCCTTACCGGGCGGCGAGCTACCCATTGCTCGCCGCCCGCAAGCCCCCGCCTACGGTGGCCGGGAGTCTGCGATCGACTCCCAACGCCCGGAGCGTCTCCTTCTGCGGCGGTGGTTAGGGACGTAAGGGCGCAGAGACTGCCACTCCCTCACGCCCCACGCCTCCTCCTTCGCGAGCATTACTGTTTCGCAGAAGGAGGTGACGGCTTCCCATGCTGCTTCCCTCTTGCTCCGTACCATGGCTCTCACCAGGGCCGGACGCGAGAGGTCGCCGCCGCCGATCGCCTCCACGAGGACACGGCGGTGCTCCACCCAGGCAGGGCACACCTCCACCGTATACTCCACCGTGTCCTCCAGACGATCCTCGCAATGGAAACACCCGGGCGTTTCCTCGCGCTTTATCCTGAACAGGAACCTACCGAAGCACCCATGCCCGGTGAGAACCTGCGTCAGGCGGCAAGTCAAGACGCCGTGGCGCCTCTCTATCCACTCCTCAAAGAGGGGGCTTACCGCCGCAATTGTGGCGTGCCCAGCAGGAAAGACTAGGCCTATGATAAGATCGGATAAAATTAAACCAACTTCTACGAGGGATTATAATTTACAGTATACTACCTTACCTTATAGTCTTCTAGCTACAAGAATGTAACTTCTTGGACTACAAATTAAACATTTAAGTCATTAGTAAGTGCTTCAATACGTTGCATGGCGCTAATTAGTTAGTCGAACCAACAGCAACTAACTAAAGTGAGGTCGCAGTGTTAGCGTAGCGGGGAAGAAAGCGGCTTACAAGGAAAGCTGTGGAGGTCATCATTAATCTGCCCTTTGTCCTAATTTATTTACGCAACACATCTTTTTCTTCCACACTTCTCTATTAGTCGTCATCTCAGTAATCACCCCTTTCTACCCATATCATAATTCACACAGTCCATCCTTCGTCTCTTTAGTCTCCCTCTACTCTTATAGCCATCGACATTCATACTCAAAACTTTCCTCACGACATTTTCCTCATTCCTCCGTATCACGTGACACTTCATGAATTAATCCCATTAACTACTAATATAACCAGTACATGCAATCATCATTGGCGTTTCCCACAATTGCCACTGTTTCGTCCCGTGACAACAGACGGACCGACCTTGTTTACTCTGTGCGCCTACGCATCATGGCGTGTAACGGAGTGACAACTGTCACTTGTCAGTTTTGATTTTGACACTTGGTTTTGGTCTTTGAAAGATGGACGGTCGTTGTATTTTGCCTTGCGACCCGTGTTGGTATTAATCTTCTTGAATCGATCATTTTGTGGACAATTTGTCGTGATCCAATTGTTTTGTGTGACTTTGATTGAAATAGTTTGAAGTGATATTGATTCATTGGGACCGCGTGCTGAGAAATTTTTTTTTTTTTTTTTCAGGATGGGAAATCATCAATTGACTTCTCCCGCTCTGGCCAGGGCCTTGGCCTGGCGTCGAACAGCCACGCTTGGCAGACGGATTGGCGATCGCAGTATGGTGGTAAAATACGTAGAGCACCCTGGTGCCCATTCTCTAGTAAGTCCCTTAGTCGCTTCTTACGAAACCCACGGCAAGAAATGGGATGGTGCTATTCTTTACGGTTGTCACCACACTGAATTCGAGTCGATGGGTATAAAAGGAGAAGCTTATGTCCAGCAAAGGATGGCTATAGGCTGATCCTGACGATGGCTTCGTTGTGGGCAATTTTACGAATAGGCTTTTGATAAGCAGATATAGAAGTTTAATAACCATGTACCACATCATCACCTAATGCATTAAACCGACCCCGGTGCAAATGCTGTTTCCACTGGCTGTCATAGCGCCACCAGAAATTCACAGAGCGGAGCGGTGGCAAGCTCAACTGAAAGAGCCAAGATGGTTTCTGACACACGACACCCTTTGCACGACAACATCCTCGTGTCACAAAGGCTGAAAAGCCGCTACAGCTTTTTGGAGTGTGTCCTGCCACTTACTGGAGAACGGTCTAAGGAAAGAGTAGGCATGTGGCGACATGGTGCTTACCTACCAAATCCATTCGTTCCACCTGCTAAAAATCTCGCACCTGGACACGAGTTGCCTTGACTCCGGACTCATGGCCGGAGTAAAGAAAACATGTTCAGGTGGAGATTTACAGATAGAAATAGAAATAGAAAAATGCTTTATTATCTATAGTATGGTGACAAATCAATTCTACAATAATTTGGTACAGAGATGTGAAACTAATTCATCTACTGGCTCCCAAACTAGGTCTATTGCCTGTGACTTGGGAGTCAGTGATTCCAAAAACTAATGCTAACATAAACTACGTACAATACACCAATAGATGACTCCGCGCTGTAGTGTAAATGTTCTATTGTTTGCACGCTACAGGAATTGATAGACGCTACTGAAAGTGCTAAACTCGTAGCCAAATTCTGGGCTAACTCTATTTAGCGACACGCTAAGAAGAAGAAGAAAAAGTTTTACAACTATGCTCTGAAGAATCCTTGTCACAGCGACCACAACCTAACCACGTCATATACATTGTAAAGGTTTTAATCTCTACAATAATACTGTTTCCATGTTATTTATAGTTCAAAGTGGTTCCATTATAGTCAGACCTACACCTATATATGTTTTATGCGCTTCAAGAGGTCAAGATGAAGGTAATATCGAATGAAAAGCGACTTTAAAATGTAGGATTTTTATTTCTTCTGGTTTGCCGCAAGTCGGACGAAGTGCGGGGAAAGCCTGGATGAGGCTAGCACTGGAGCGTGGGGGTTGGTAAAAGAAATAAGAGGCTTTTATCCAGCAGTGAATGAAGTCTGGGTGTGGATTACAATCAGTGGTGTGCAACTGTGCATTGCTTTACTGTATAGACAGGCACTAGGCAGCCTGTTCTTGTCTAGACAGACAAACGCAAGTTTCTTGTAGGTATGATAATTTCGCTATTTTCTTAATAACTAAATATATACAAATAAATAAAACTGAAGTGTCTGTTTGCAATTTCAAATTAACAGCTTTTCACTAAATGCATATGAAAGTAAATACGGTATTTACACAAAATAACTTTTTTTAAACTTTTGTTTGTCTGGGTTCGATTCCCGGGTCGGGTAAAGTGTTATTGGGTCTTTCCATCTGGAATTTTTCAGTAGCAGCCCGGAGTCTGGATTTGTGCCCGGTTGATGGCAATAGGCTCGCCCCCTATTACATGGGACTAAACATAACAGGCGAAATGTGGATGTACTAGAGGTACACCTCTGCCTAACCATTCGGGGAAACAAGGCGTGATGTTATGTTATGTTATGTTGTTTGTCTGTCTGTCTGTCTGTTTGTTCCGGCTAATCTCTGAAATGGCTGGGCCGATTTTGACGGAACTTTTATTGGCAGGTAGCTGATGTAATAAGGAGTAACTTAGGCTACTTTTATTTTAGAAACATTCTTTTATTTTAGAAAAATACCTGCGTTAATTTCCGACATCCATGTGGGCGAAGCCGCGGGCAAAAGCTAGTTATCATATATAATTAATGAATTTTACTTAAACAATGACATGAATAATTACTTTTAAAGCATTACATTGTTTTAATTATTGTAAATGTAAAGACTAAGTGGGTGTTTTTTTTTGTTTCCTTTGCTTCTCATTAAATTTTTATCATGGTCTGGTAGTTTGAGTAATTTGAGCGACCTACACAAATGTCCTTTGGTCCTATTGTTCGTCGAATCATTGAGGTCTCCTTAAGTTCTGAGGTTGGTTTGGTTTTCTATGGAAGCGTGTTTTTTAGTTTTTTAAACTATTATTTATTTTCTATTTTTTAGGGTGTTTCGAATTTTGAGACGTATTACAGCGTAGTTTGTGACGTATGTCAGCGTAGTTTTCGAAGACAGTTTTTTGCTGTCCTGGTGACCCTGGCAAGGATAATGGCACACATTTATGAAATTATTGCATTGTCATCGGTCTTTGACAGGTGTGCAAAGTTTGAATGAAATCTGGTCGTTTAAAGTGGGTCAAAATCGCGTTATAAGGAGTCACAAACCAAGGAGGAACAAACAAACATACAAACATACAATCTCAATCTCAAATCTTTATTGCATTCCATAATGTATACAGGTGGTGGGTATTAATATATATAGAAACAATTATGGACCCTGTAGGGTACAGCAACATTTTAAATTCTAATTAGAATAGAGGAAGAGCGCTTTAATTATTTTACTATAAATTCTTAATATTGGTCTGTATATTAAATTGTGTATTATAATAGTTGATTACGTATTTATTTGCATATTTCATATTGTAATTCGTATATTTAGTTTCTATATTTGAATAAGAATTTTATTTTAATCATGTTATTATTATTTCATTATAATATATTATTACGATTAATTTATTTATTAATTACTGGCATTATTGTGCTATATTATACAAGATTATTTTTAGTATATGCGAAACCTGAATATAGTTTGTTCAGAATCAGTAACTGAATCGATTCCAATAATTTTTACACCATGTTATATTTTTTACCAAAAATATTTAATTACGCTTCCAAGTCGCGGGCCTTAGTGTTTTGTTTCGATTTTAAAATTATCATGTCTTTCTCGTATTCAAACGTCCATTACACGGAGATGGTACGTACACTAGCTGTTTGTGGTGATCTGAATATGTTTTTGCGTGGACAACCAGGTAACTTATCAAGCTTATAACTTTGTGATTATGAATGATACAGTTTTGAAATTTTTTTCATAGATTCTTTACATAAAAATACTAGACCCGTGTTTCGGGTTTCGCATAAACAAAAATTAATGTTGTATACCTAAACCTAATTATTATATGTCATGTATGTGTGTCTATTTATTATTATTGAAATTATCAGATAGATATTCGTCTATTGTGTCATTTATTTATTAGGAAATGTTTTAACTTGTTCAAGAATATATTTATTTTGTTTTCTTGTTTTATACTGTCTGGTAATTTATTATATATTTTTACAGACATTTAATGTGGACTAGAAGAATGTAATTTAAGGCAGGACGGAGGCAAATTAAGTCTGTTTTTATGGCGCAGCGAATATTTAGTTTGTATTTCTTCCCGTGTTTTACAAGAATCTGGGTGTTTGCGAACTAGTTTACATAATTCCACAATATAAATACTCACTAGGGTTAGAATTTTGTGTTTCTGGAAGTACGGTTTGCAACTATCTGTTTGTTTAATATTAGTTATTATTCGTACAAGCTTTTTTTGTAGAGTAAATATTGAGGGTGCGTCGATACAAGTGAAGCTAATATAAAGCGTGTAAAAAGACTGTGACCTCTGAGTTTGTTTCGGCCTTTCTTCTCAGAGTAGTCAGTTAGGAAACGCCGATCTCATCTTGTTTAAAAAAAAAATTTGATTGACGTGTAAAAGTGTTTGTACAAACCTATCTACTTGCAGAAATAAAGTCATTTATCAATAATTTCAGGACACTCATTAAATTTTAATTGACAGACTTCGGTGATTTTTCGAGGTAGGCACTGCTCATTTGCCTATATGAGATGCACGACGCTGATTACAATGATGAGGAATGCCCAAAATTGTAGGACTTTCTCTCGATTTTTACCTCCGAAATCACGTTTGGCTCTCGGTGTCATTTATAGCTTTTTGATAATCATTGCGGGTAGTAAAAAACACGAAAATCTGACAACCAGTCCTTTTATTTGTCTGGTTGGAAAATCCTCAAATGACGTCTCCCGTTCTGAGTGGAAGGGCGTGTCAGACTTTACTGACTAAAACCCACCCATGTTCCTTCAGTTGCCCGTGCCAGGGCCACGCATTGTAAATATTTGACAGTTGTTACGCGTGAAGAAGCGCGAAAATTTGACAAGCAGTCCTACCAAGGGGTATCGTGTTACTCAGTAAATGGGCTGTGGATGTTGAATAAGAGTAGTGACTCCATGTAAAATTGGTATTCCGCTACATCTTGATGCTCATGTTACTAAAATTGTTAACAATGCTTTCCGTATGTACGGTTTTGTAATGACATCGGCTCAGGAAATTAAACGCCCTGACACTTATTTATACCTATTTAAAACTTTGATCAGGTCTCAGTTGGAGTACGCGATCCCGGTGTGGAATCCCTTGTATGAAAAATATTCTAATATGATAGAAAAAGTACAACGCAAATTTTTAAAGGCCATGCATTACCGTTGTTGTCGTACGTATGCATCTTACAGCAACTTACTTAATACCTATAAACTTCAAAGCCTTAAATCTAGACGTATACTGTTGGAATCGTCCTTTCTATTTGATTTATGTAACAATTCTTATGACTGTATAGATATAAGCAATAGAATATGTTATGTAGTACCCAGAACAACTATGTGCCGAGGTGTGCGCGCTCGACTGCTGTTTGCTGTAACCTCTTGTCGATCAAACGCAGGCTCACGAGCACCCCTACGGCGTCTTACTACTCAGTACAATAAGATTTCCAAGATATCGAGTTCTTTGCTGTTTCTGCAGCAAAATTTAGAAGTATTGCACTTAAGGTTATATCAGAATTGAGTATCTAACATTCTTACAATCCTAAAAACATAATTTAAATTATAATCATTTTTTCTTTCCTTCTATTTTTAATACTTTTACTTGTATAAGTTTCAGATGAGTTTTACTTTCATCTTTAATCATACTCACTATTCTAAGTAATTTGTATCGCACGCCGTTCATGTTTGTTTAACTTTTTTATATTATGTGGAAAATGTCGTTGGTTATACATTTACACGTCCGTTTTAGTTTTAAGTTCTATTTCATAATATTGTAATGTGTAACCATTTATTTTCCCAAATAAAATAAAATAAAATAAAGCATTGATTTGCTTTGTCATATGATATATTGTATGGCTACTTGGCATTACCAGATATGGAATCTTGACTCAATCAATCAACTAAGCCTATCGTAGTCCACTGCTGGACATAGGGCTCTCTCAGGCTGTGTCACTACACCCTGTCCTCCGCCTTTCGCATCCAGTCTGTCCGAGCGCCTTTTTTACACGCTTTATATTAGCTTTACTTGTATGTTTGTATGTTTGTTTGTAACCGACTCCTTATAGCGCGATTTTGACCCACTTTAAACGACCAGATTTCATTCAAACTGTGCACACCTGTCAAAGACCGATGACAATGCATAAATTTCATAAATGTGTGCCATTATCCTTGCCAGGGTTACCAGGACAGCAAAAAAACTGTCTTCGAAAACTACGCTGACATACGTTTCAAAATTCGAAACACCCTAAAAAATAGAAAATAAATAATAGTTTAAAGCGTGGGGTGCCTGATATCAATAAAAAATACCTTAAAAAGCACCAAGCACCCCGCACGCTTTTTTCCATTATTTTCTACTTTTTAGTTTGGTTTTTTATGGAAGCGTGTTTTTTAGTTTTTTTTAAACTATTTTTAGGTCGACGTTCCTTCTAATATATCACACTACGCTTTCTGATAAGCGGTCTCCACTCCAGGACTCGTCTGCTCCACCAGTTTTGGTTTTCTACTATACGAAAAGCATTTATTTTTAACACGCTTTATTAGCTTCGTATATATCTATGTAACGGAATATTTGAACGTGATTTTCACCCCCTTCACAACGTCGGATAAATTTGACACTTTGCACACTTATCAAAAACTGATGACAATACAATAATTTATTTAGTTTGTCCCATTATCCTGAACAGGATCTTCAAGAGTAGCGATTTTTATATCCAGAGACACGGCAGTGTCTTGTGCCAAGTGCGAGTTTAAAATAATAACATCTGGAGAGGGAGCCTGAGAAACAGCGAAAAAATCTAAGAAAGCATCATGGCTCTCCGATTTTCATCTCTCGGTGCTAACGAACTTCGCGTTGAAGATCCGATGCGCAAAAAAAAACTGCCGTGACATTGATACTTCTGTGTGTATGTCGGGTTACTATTCTTGGCAGGGAAACTAACTATTATTTTTTTGTGGATGGGAAATCATCAAATGACGTCTCCCGCTCTGGGCGGAACGGAAAGGCATGTCAGACTTTTACTGACTAAAACCCACCCGTGTTCCTTCAGTTGCCTATGCCAGGGCCACGGTAACTCTTTCGAACAAATCTGAGACCCTAGCAGTAGGGAAACTAACCAAAGATATGTTTAATACCAAGCAGGTACACGGCAACCTACAAACACACAACACTTCCTTGCTACGCAGTAGGTTTGTAACAAAGAGGTACGATAACATAAGAATTATTTTTTCCCCTTTCCCCCCTTTTGACCCCGAAACGTAACGTCGGATATAATATACAGCGGTGGGGGCGACCCCTAATTTTATACCGTGTACAGGTTGTTGCTAAATCGAATACTTATAGTTTTTATCGCAGTCACGATTGTGCTAAGAAAAAAGTATTATAATTTTTTTTCTGTTGTTAGGACTAACATATATAGACCCATCCGTGCCTTTGAAAGCATGTTAAGCCGTTGGTCTCGACTGTCATTTGTGGATCTATGACAGTTGTTACAGGTCGTCACAAGCCCGAAAGTCTGTCAACCAGTCTAACCAAGGGGTATCGTGTTAACCAGTAGCTGGGTAGCTGGGAGGTCAGATAGGCAGTCACTCTAGGATGCCACCGACCCCAACATAGTTGGGAAAAGGCTAAGCAGGTGATGAAAAAGTACTAGGACTCCATATAAGTAATATTCCGATAAGTGAGTCGTTACGGCTAGTCAGACGCCGAAAACTCTGGCAATCAGGACCCAGTACCTAGATTGTGAAGGACAAATACACACATATATAGCTGCTTTAGCTTAGACTGGAAGTTAACGCTAAAATATTTGGGAAAAGGTAGACATATTTGATTCAGATAGTCAGGATTGTCAAAAAAAAGTGTGTGTCAGCCCCACCGTATGAGGGGAGATTACTTCTTACGAACGATTATAAAATATATAGATTAGTAACTATAGCATAACGTAACGTAACCGAGAAAGTTTGATTTTACTGCTCCTAAATTTTATGAAAATTTATTACTCATATATGAAAATCGATTCTTAAAAAGTAAACACCAAAATTAACAAAAAAAAACGACTTTAAAAATAAATCTTTCAAACAACCTGTATACCAAGAAACTACAGCAACCTTGCGTTCTACCTTGGTCTTTAGTACCGCGGCAAGCATCGTGCAACTTAGACGCAAGAGCTAACTGTAACTATATCTAAACCCAGTCTCATTTTAGACACCACATAGTCTAAACGTGAATTAAAAGTTAACTAAAAAGGCCAAAACTAAACAGAATAAGTTTAAACAGAAAAACGTTTGTCTAAAAATGGAATTCTAAAATTGAATGTTTTAAATCGTTGTTGATTAATGCGAACGCACGCTTTTGCACTTTTGTTTTTGGTTTCGTTCTTTTTTTGAGCGTAGATATTATCCTGTTTCACGAAATGAATATTAATTTAGTGTGTGTTCCTAATGTAATTTGTTTTATAACTGTGTTTACTTAAAGCAAAACTATTTTGTAAAAAATCAAGTAACAGACTTAACTACAAATATTATTTCAACATTTATTTTAATGTTTCGACATATTCATGTGTGAAAACTAAGTTACCTACTCCTTGTATCTATACCAAAAAAGTTAAACAATATATTTTTACTCATTTCAAGAGTTATTTTAAAAACGCTTTTTTATGCTAAGCACCGCCGCTTCTCGCACTGTAAATGTTTTTATTATAAATGTATTTTCGTACAAATGTAAATACCTAAAACACATATAATTTTTGTTTTTGGTTGATCAACACAGTTTTAAAGTATAAATCCATAGATATTTTTTTTTTACGTATCAGCAGATACTATTTTCCTCTTTGGTAAATATTAAAAATAATTACAGTTATAATAAGTTGATCGATCAAAAGTAAAATGTTGTAGATATAAATAAACCGACTATAATTTTATAAATATCTGTATTGACCACACACATGTTTGATTTATAAACTAATTATTTGAAGCAAAGAAAGGAGATGTGTTTGTTTGAATTAAACACATTTATTATTCTTATAGAGGCCATACCATAAATTACCTACTAACACATTTTTGTGTCAAGTGACAACCGATTTCGTTTAAAAAGATAAAGCCATTTAAGTATATACAGACAGATAGACACACAAACAGTATAAGCTTTTGCAAGAGTCATTAGTGACAGTTGGTGACATTTGATAAGAAATCCTAAAAATCTACCTGTTCCATTATGGACCTTTTGAACTAAATCAATGTAGGTCTCATATTTCACGGGTTTGTTACTTCTACAGTTATCCATTCAAGGAATAAGACAGTTATGCCCACTTGAACTAGGAATCACTAAATTCGTATTTTAAAATATCGTTCTATTTCTATCAATATTTTGAATTTGACAGACACGGTATCATTTTTAAGTATGTGAAAATCATTTCGTGATATGATCATTTACTGATAAAATTGATCTCTAAGTTAACTAGCTTCTACTACCCACATCTTCGCCCGCGTGAACTCTAATAATTCGTTTTCGCTTAGCATTATTTCAATTACTTTTTTTTAGTTCGTTTCTAAGGATCGTAGCGTGATTGTAGCCTTATAACCTTCCTTGAAAACCAAGCTGTAAAAAAGAATAGGTACATCTGGTAGTTCCAGTGATCAACGCGTTCAAATAAAGAACTCTTCAGTATTCTATCTATACTAATATAATAAAGCTGAAGAGTTTCTTTGTTTGGTTGAACGCGTTAATCTCAGGAACTGCTGGTCCGAATTGAAAAATTCTTTTTGTGTTGAGTAGCCCATTTATTGAGAAAGGTCTATATAACAACTCGCTATGGTTCAAAGGAGTGAGCAGCAACGAAAAATGGTCAAAAACTAGCAGGCAATTCGATGCGACGGGAAAAATTTGACGCGGACGAAGTCGCGGGCAGAGCCTAGTTGCTTACATAAAATAGTAATGAGAGCCAATAAACATATCCACGATACTTACTTTGGATCTTAGAGAACTAGTTTAAGACGATTTTATGAGTCGCAAACTTTTTGAACAAAAAGAAGGAATTGGTAGTATCATTTTTATTCCAACGTCATTCCGACCAAAATTCTGAAATAAAAATGATTTTTGGGCCATTTAAGGAAGTGACATAGTCATCATTTTTCCAAAAGTTGGTATGGAACTGCCCATCTTGAACAGGTCCATTTTTTCTTTTCAATATGATTCAATTTTTTTTAATATAAATTCAAATGTGTTTTATTTATAGTAAAGTAATAATAACATAAATGCAAAAAAAACTGGCTAACAAACACACTTTTGCTCTGTTCAATATTTATGACTATCAACAACATATTTGGCTGACGTGTGTGTGGTCATTGTATTAATTATTTTTTAATAAATTCTCAATCCTTTGAGGTTTGATCAATATATTTTTTTATGAATTTACCTAACGTACGGTACATTATAGTTTAATCGTTAAACATGAAAAAAGGTTAATTTTAGCAGGATTTTTTATATTTTTGCCCTGATAATTTTAACAACAATAAATCAAGATGGATGTAAAGCCGACAGTTAATTTCATTATTTAAATGTATTCTTGAATATTTGCTTCTTCTTGTGTTTGCAACAAAAAGCGTCCAAGTCATAATCCGCCTCGCACTCAAAAGTTTCCATATCACAGTGCATTATCTCAGTTTTTTTTTCATAAAAAGAAACACTTTTTTTGTATGGTAAAAAAGAAATAAAGTAAAAAATTATAGTTATTATTTTATGGTTGTAGTGGCCATAGAAGTAAGTATACACTATGAAAATATCAAGTATCTACCTATTACGCTTTAAAAGATACAGCCCTAGGACCGACGGGTGGACAGCGGAGCCTTAGTAACAAGGTCTCGTTGGCACCCTTTAGGTACGGTACGAAACCCCTATAACGACTTCTAAACAAAAGAAAGTACAGAAAAGAGATTTATCTTTCTTAATGAAGTTTTAAAACATCTTTTTTTGTAATATCTACCTATCAGAAATTTGTATACTAATTGTATTTTTGTGGGAAAAATTCCCAGTCAATTCATGATTTTTCTCTGAAATTATATTGATCAAACCTTCGAATAATTATTATAGCAAGACCACTTATGTCTAAGAAAAACTTAATAATTCCGCTCCAGCTTTCTATGACAACTTCTACATAAAAACAATCAATTATTAAAATTGATTTTAAATATACCCCAAAAGTAGACCACTCGATCTAATTTGTAAAAATCTCAACGTGAAAAACGTGAAGTGAGCTATCAAATATATTGTCTATGTAATCAGATGGATGACAATTTACTTCAACCTCACTTCACCTGAGTTTTCGCGGTGATATTTTTACAGAATAACGCTATAGTTGAAATCTATTCCTACGATCTAAATCTGCTAAAAATACTCATTTAACATTTTTGGTCTAGCTATTAACCCTTAAACCTCTATAACGAATCGTTCTTTATTTAAAAAAATATATATATCACCATCGCCCACCATTTTTATATTACGTTCATTTATTATTCTGACAGCTAATATATTCAAAATGGTGGCTTATTGTTACGCAGCCTATTAGTAAAAGGTCCATGAAAAGAATGGACTAAGTTGAAGGGCTATTTTCGTAATTATAGGGCTTCGCATTGACTTTCAAAATTCGAACAATTGGCCACTTTTGTTTTTTTAATTGACATTTTGATGTATAGTTGAGCGGTCAGATTATTTTTTATCAATTTCCACTATGATGTCGTTAACGGGTAGTAACAGTGTTTTATAAATGACTTTTTCTGTTAATAATATGCGATATTGGCATGAAATGCGAGTGTAATGCGCCAAATGACTATTTGTCACTCTTATAATGAATTTTATTTAATAGTTGATAGTCAATAAATGATTGTATTCTGATTGACTCCAGAATAGGTTGTTTGACGCATTTTCCACATAGAAAACAAAAAAAAAAAAACAAATCGCAGTTCCAAATTCGAACAGTCATACCATAAACAAGGACATACAACGTAACCATCCGTCGCTCATCTGATTTTCGGGAACGTAAACTGTTGCGTTTCAAAAAACGAAAATGTTTGGAATTTTTGAGATGTGCCGGAAGCAAGTTGCCGCTCTCATTCTGCCACTTGTGTTGGCATCGCTGACGGGTTACTCCTCTGAAGCACTCAGCACTTTTGGTGTCTCCAACACGAAAGCGCCGTCGCCGGCAGCCCCAACAGCACCACCCGGTAAATATATTTTTTTTATATAATGGGACATTTCACACTGCACATCCACAGATTGGACTAGAAAAAAAAACACTGATCACTGTTTAAAAAAAAAACATGTTCTGAAAAAAACACATTTTTTATTTACACATTGTGTGTCATGTTTTTGAGTGTTAGAAGCACGAGTGGTTATTTTTAATACTTACAGGTACATACTGAGGATATTTGTGTCCCATTATATGAAAAAAAATGTTTGCCCAACATGCACAGGCGATTTGAATTCAAAGGCGACCTTTGAAACGAACAATGTAGGTTTACATGAAATGAAATAACAAAGCTTTATTTATTCACAAAAGAACTTAATAACGTTAAAAACACTAAACAATCTGTATATATTGTACATACATGACATTATTACACTGTTTTCTTTACACTTTTTTTCCAAATTCAAAATTGACAGTTTTAATTTGCAGAATCGGTTTAAATTTAAAATGTGGCAAATGGAACGTAGTTTTTTGCCTGTTTTTGTGTTTTTATGGATGATTGGACAATGTTTCGGAGCGTTTAGTCCCGTTTTTGGCGTTATTAAAACTGATTCTCCTCTCAAAACACCGTCGCCAACTCAGCCGTCGGGTAAGATTTTTTTTGTATAATGGGACCTTTTTTCTTTAATATTAAATTAATCATCTAAATAAATAGACATGTACAGATTAAGTAAACCGAAGAATTAATTAATATTTATGTAATTTCATACATATTTTTGTAATTTGTGTCTGGCTTGTATATATTTTGCATTTTAAATTTCATTAGTAAGTGTTGTGTTTTTACATTGTTCAAAATTGTTAATATGCTAATCAAAGCTAGAACTAATTAAATTAACTTGTATAATGTTCGTCTATTAGTCTCATTATATAAATATTCAGAAACGGCGGCGCCACACTGAAAAATTAAACAACACAGAACATTCACACACACCATTGATTTTCAAATAAAAATAACTTTATTCACTCTCTAGAACCTAGATGACACACAAAATTCCTCTGATTACAATAAAAAAAAAATTAATATTGAAATATTTGACGGTTTGATTATATTTTGTAAATACTATATAAATATAGCACCAGCTGTGCAAGCACGGATCATTAATTAGTTGAAAAAAAAAAGCTAAAGCAATTGAAAGTCATGAAGAATGGTCGTGGTCAAAACTTTTAAATATTTGTCCAGACTGTATTTAGGTCGTCCAAAAAGTGTTGTTGGATAGGTACTCTGTAAATACTGAGCTCAAACATCTCATTAATGGTGTTTCCACGGTAGCATACGACATTGTTTGTGTCAGATAATGTCAATACGAAACAGAAAGGCGACCATTTCAATAATCTATTGATTCAAATTGTTGGCTTCGGTGGTTTTATTTATCCACAACCTGCCTAAAAATATCATTAAAGATGGCGGCTAAAAATATCTGTGTTTGCACTGCGGCTTTGAATTCGAGACTTTATAATTTTCTAAATTGTGTGTCAGAGGAATACGAAAACACAAACTAGACGCCTTTTTAATACAGAACAACAGTTATATTGATTTAAGCTGAAACACTTAAACATTTAGCCGTGTCGCTCAAGAAAAAAACACTGCTTAGCATCACATTTAGGTACTACGAAAATTTGACAAACGAATTGGCACCAAAAGTCAGCCATCTTATTCCATAGACAACATAATTATACATTTTTCCCATAGACAACTGTTACAAATCTTTTTTATTATCAAAACGAGTTAGAAAAACACAGCAAGGTATTACCAGTGTAGAAAAAATGTGGTGCAGAAGGCAAATGTTAGCCATTTTGCCTATTATCATAGTTGGTTGGCTAAACATACAGTGCACAGATGGGTTTGGTATCTCATCCTTCGGGAAAGCCAATACAGACCCGCCAAAGCCTGCGACAACTTCCGCTCCGCCTGGTAAGAATTTAAAACAATATATTTCATATAAAAAAGAACAAGCTTCCATACATTTTAAAATAAGAATGCAAAACACTCACATACACACACATACAACCGCTGTTTAATAAGCATGAGAAAATGCTGTGAAAAAAAGCTTAGTTTTCGATGTTTCAAGATTATGTTAGTTTTAAGGTGTATTTCTTAGGTACTTTTTGACAGAAAAATGTTCAACAGCATTCGAAGACACTCCAGAGATACTTTGTAAACTTTTAACAACATAACAGTACAAAATTCAGTAAACTATATATACTTAACAAATTAAGACAACGCAACGAGAAAACGATACAAGGACACTAACAAGAATGTCCCGCTATATAAATCATTTATGTTTGAAACTACTGACACCACACCACATCTTAACAATAATGGTGGTATTACTCACCCAAATATTGTAATGATTAAAAAGAATCAGTAAAACTTATTTAAATAATTTGGTTATGCGATTTGGTTGAATGATTTTGTAAGGCAAGGCCTTGCTCTTTTCTTTACGAAATTTGTAACATAAAATTGTCTAAACCTAATAATACTGGGCAGACAACTTAATAACCATATCCAAGCACTATTCGATATCATAATCTTTAAATTCAACTTACTCGTAGATAGCTTTACAAAATTCACTTATAGCGAAAACTAAATATTAACGCATTGGTTTGAAATTTAAAAATAAAAATGTCTCTTAAAATTTAAGTAAATGTCGCTAAAATTCTTAATTCAAAAATTACCCGGCCATTTTTCAACCATAGACAAAAACAACAGCTTAAAAAAATTGTGAATTCAAAATTAGAAAGCGTACTTTTTGCGCGTTGAGATGTGGTGTCAACGACAAGCCACGGTCATTGTACCGTTGCTTCTTATTGCCTGGATGATTGGACAATCTGATGCTCTTACTACCTTCGGGAAGAGTAATACTGCTGGACCTACCGTGCCACCGACATTGGCCCCTAGTAAGTATGTTATGAGAGTTACGTTAAATCGAAATTGAAAATAATAACAGCGTAAAAATCAGACTACGGATTTTTATCTATTATTTTTGGCTGGACGTCACTAAGTACACTTTGAAATTCGAAATCGAAATATATTTGTAACACCTTAAAAATCGCGCACAGAAAACAGACGCACGCGAGACCTACATGATGGTGTCAATATTACAACTCTGCCTACCCCATCAGAAAATACAGGCGAGATAATGAAGTTTTGCAAACGATGCGATGTTTTTTGTTTCGATTTAACGTAACTCTCTTTCCTTGTGTATACTTTGATAATGTGGATGCTTTTGTCATGGAATTTTATAACATTAGTGCACGTATCAAATATTGCACATTAAAAGCACAGATAACTGGCAAATAATCTGACATTATAGAGAATATTAACATGTAAAAATTGTGATTTAATTAAGCCAAGATTTACGACGAGGACAACGTCATTTGTATTTTTTTAACACACTTTTATTAACTTAGTATGTATATTTGTATGTAACGAAATCTTTGAACGTGATTTTCACACCCTTCAAAACGTTGGATTAATTTGAAACTTTCCACACTTATCAAGGACCAATGATAATAAAATAATTTCATAAATCTGTGTCATTATCCTGGCCAGGATCTCCAGAATAGCAAAAAAAGCCTTTGTAGCTAGCCGAACTAAAAACTAGAAAATAAATAATAGTTTAAAAAACATGCCTCTGTTCTCATAATTATAAAAATATTAATATGGGACGACCCGGAAATTAATGTAAAAAAAAAACTTCTCATTTTTAGATAATTTTGTTTATATTGGCCTTTTAAAACAGTAGCCATTTTCGTCTGCAAAAGAAAAAATACATACCATGTCGAATAAATGTGTGAACTTTAAATTTCATAATGGCGACTTCTACAATAAAACTTGCGATAGTTTAACATCTAGATCACGCAATAGTTTAATTTGAATTTTATAGCTAATTATGAGAAATTAAATAATAAAAGAAAACAACATGACCTATTAATTGAGAACCGTAAAGAATTGTAGTTTACCTAGGTACCTACTTGTAAAAAGAATAAGGACTTATTAAAATTCTCGATGCTCTATAACAATATTAAGAAGTTGTTAAAATTCTCTATGGTCTAACATTATTGCACTTATAAAGTCGTTCCTTTTTCAAATTACTTGTGGTTAATATTTCAGGCAGCGTAAGTAAAAATTTTGTTTTGATTAATTATTTAGTGTGTAATGTATATAGTTTTAAGAAGTATTTCGTTTGTGTTTTGTTTAAGATTTAAACTATGGTACTTGGCAGTATTTAAATATATAGATACGCCGTAACTAGGCAGTAAGCATTTAAGAATGTAAGTAGGTAGATCACGAAGTAAATTTTCAGAAGTAGATATCTACCTACTTTTTGAAATAGATTTAGATAGGTATGTCGTTGTAGATCGTAATTTTTAGATAAAATATCATACACAAAAAAAATAAACTTAGTCTTCACTAGCTTTTGCCAGTAGCTTCGCCTGCATAGAGGTCGGATATAATCCCGCGGGAACGTACTACCGGCGTAAAAAGTACCTTGTGTATTAATTCTGGTAGTAAACTATCTGTGTGCTAAATTTCATCAAAATCCGTTCAGTGATTTTTGCGTGAAAGAGTAACAAACATCCTCACAAACTTTCACATTTATAATATTAGTAGGATTGACATCTCCACGTTTTGACATGTCACCCGCGGCGCGGTTCAAACTATAAAATTCAAAACAATATTTCATATTATTACAAAACTGTAACATTGACAAATGATCGCTCATAATATTATCGTCTATTGTTTCAATACCAACCTTCAAATAATAACTAGTAACGTCTAAAATGAAATATGATGCTCAAATTGTTATGTTGGTTATTCACGATATGACCTTAGTTTGTTGAGTACCAACGGAAGGGGTCAATATCCTTCAAAATAGAATTACAGTACAATGTTGAGCTCCTTTAGTTGAGCTCAATCAAAATATTTTTATTTCACATAAACATACATGGAACGTAAGAAGCTAGGTGCGCGGTTCCAATTCGTTGATTCCTATGGAGAAGAGCCTGCAAGAAACGCTACGGTTACTCTTTTAAAAATAATTGGCTTCTACAATGGTTTCAAATTACAGTGTTAATAGGTATGGGAGAATAGTTTTGGCCAATCAACAAGTACTAAGTACTTAATAAAACAGAAAATTGTCTACAGTCTACAAGGCCTAAAGCTGCATGATTACTGATAATTGCGTGCACTGACTGGCCAGGTCCACTCAATCTGTGTGATTCTTTCCTGAAAAGACCATTTCAGTCACCAACCCACATGGCCTTCACATGATGACAATGATTATGTCTGAACTTTAAAAGAGACTGTGACCTCTGAGTTCGTTTCGGCCTTTCTTCTCAGAGTAGTCAGTTAGGAAACACCGACCTCATCTAGTTTAAAATGATTGACATGTAAAAGTGTTTATACAAACCTACTTGCTGAAATAAAATCATTTATCATCTATCGACGGTTCGGGTCGCCTGTTTTAATATTATTAATAAATCTACCTACACTTCCCAAGTACAGGATGCAGCTCTGCCCCCGTTGTTATAATTACAGTAAATCGGGTTACTGGTGTTATAACTTTTTTACAGTACTGTAGTTCTTATCATGTCCTATATGGAATATTTTGCTTTTGAATCTACGCAAATTAACCTATTGTTGTCTGTTTAAATATCTGAGTTATCTGCTATTATCATTAAGATACACCAATTTAAAAATGTTGAAACAAAAGTGCGATTACACGTGATTTCATTTTTTTGACTTACTGTAATTATAATAACGGGGCAGAGCCATAGAGCAACACGGACCACCGGCGGACCGGAGGGGAGACGCCATAGCGTTTTTTCCCGATACAAAACTGTCTGTCATTTTTTGCGGGGGGAAATCTGCTCCACCCACACTTTCTCAAATTCTCACACAAAAATAATCGTCTGTTGCTACGAAACTCACACATAAAAATTAAAGCATACACTAACAATTTCATACACACATAGATACATTATGTGTCGTTACAGTACAATGAGCTGACGCAACTACATTGACAAGTTGCTTACAGCCGTGGTTGCAACTACTGTCGATACGCATTATCGATAAATTCAAGAACTCGGTTTAAAAAGTGATACAAAGATAGATATTATAATAAAGATTGACTTTATTTTTTTATCGGAATATTAGGTTTAAAAAGTGATACAAAGATAGATATTATAATAAAGATTGACTTTATTTATTATGTACTACAATAATTATCATTTAACAAATAAAATTAAGGTTTACGTCATTTTAAAAACGAGTGGATGTGTATCTATCACCTTAGAGCATTTATATATACCATGCACGTTATATAAAACTAATTGAATGCGCGGCCGCCGCCATTATATATCGTATTGTGTCGAAAATAAGTTCTCTCCAAAAATGGTTAATTGTGCAGTTTCTAGCTGTAAAAATCGATCTGCTACTACAAATCTGCGAAACCATGGTGTTTCTTATCACATGAAAGTAAATGTTATGCGCCAATGTAGTTTTATTGAAGTACATTGTCGATATCAACTTTATACCATTACGATAGAAAAATATAGTGGTACGTGAGTAGTATAAACGCAGTACAGGGGCATGGTTTGCATAGTGCTGCGACAATGTAAGTGAATGATAGGTAAAATAAAAGGTTTTTTCAATGATTTAAGCAGTATATTCAGTAATGAGTATGAATATACTCATTACTGAATATAATCAGGAATAGTAAGAGTGGCACTAATGGCATCATGAGATGATAGTCTGTCATTTGGTAGACTGAATGATTTTTGATGACTCTGGAAAATTAGGTTTAAAACTATTAATTTTTCAAGTTGAGAAATCTAAACTTCATTTCACCACTATAACTAATGTGAACTACATCAGGTCGGCTGTTTTACCTTTTCCGTGATATAAAAAAAAACTTACGGGACAAATACAGTGTGGTGTTAGAGTTGGTTTGGTGCCCTCGACTAATCTCCTCCTATTGTTCGACAACACATGAAAGTCAGAGGTCTTGAAATGTTTTGAGCAAATGACACTATTTCTTGTGGGACTCCAGGTTAGTCTATTATTTCAAAATTTCTTCCATATATCCCTTAAATTTGGATCTTTAGGAAACCTTCAATAAATAAATTAAAAAATATTATGTTTGAAGTTCACAATAAGTAATTTTAATAAAATGTGTTAACTCTTACGTTTTATAATATTTTTAATTTAACACTTTTTTTATACAACTATGTATATTAATATACAGCTTACAATATAATATTTTAAATAAATCAGAAAACTTAATCTCAAAAATGTCTCTTTATGGATATAGACTCCTTTGCCAAATTTATCGATAACTATCTACTAACAAACCAGTAACAACACTATCGCTCGGTGACAGCGTATTCTCGGAAATAGACTCGGATCAGTCGCTCGACCGATCCGCATATTGTATGAGGGCGAGCGGCCTGTGTTGGTAAACAAATCCGAAACAACACGACCGATGATTTTGTAATTTTTAAGTTTTATAGAAGTAAATAGGAATAATGTGATTAAAAATTACTTACCTAAGAAAGGTAACGCCATCTTTTTGTAAATTTGACGTGGCAGATCTCTTTTTGCAGCAAAATACAGAACAATTCGGCATTTTTGTAGGATGTCAATTTTGTCGCGCAACTAGATTTAGTCTACCGAGCAGTGCGGCTGCAACTAGTTTTATTGTACGCATAGGACCGCGTGGACTTGTACTTTGACAGAGGGGAACGCCTGCGTATGGCTACTCCCCTCTGGTCCGTGTTGCTCTATGGGCAGAGCTAAATACCAGTGTTTTACATAGGGGGCTATCCATTAATCACGTGAGGCTCGAAGGGGGGGGGGGGGAGGGCTCCATAAAAAATCACGAAATATCACAAGGGGGTGTAGTAATATATCACGTGTATTTTTTTTTCGTCAAACGCGTACAAATCGAAAGCGGCTTGTAGTGAAATTTATAAATATTTAAAAAAAAATTAAGACTCTTTGTAGGTACTAAAAAATACACGTGATATGGGTGGAGGGGGGTGGGGGTAGTGTTAAACCCCACCATGTATCACCAAGGGGGAGGGGGGGGTTAAAAAATGCCAAAAAAAAAACTTCACGTGATTAATGGACGGCCCCTAGAGAGATGCCCAACTGATCTCTACAACCCAGTAACTGGAGAATATTTTTTTTTTGTTGTTTGGGAAATCGTTAAGCGTGTCAGACTTTCATGACTCAAAACCCACCCGTGTTCCTTCAGTTGCCTGTGCCAGGGCCACGGTATCTCTTTCGAACAAATCCGCAACCCTATCAGGAACTGGGTAATAGGATATCATTCTAATATCATTATAGTCATTCCAACGTAATAACGTACCCACCGCAGGGACACAGGCGTTCCCTCTATAAGAGAAAATGAGCCTAGTGCGGGTTGTTGGATGTCACATATTGGTACCGATTCCCTTGTTCACAAACTAAACTAAATTTAAGTTCAGTGCATCGTTTTCTCTGTATTTCATAAGAAGAGGACAAAAGAAAAATTTTAGTTTAGTCCTGTCAAATTAATCAGCGCCTGTCAATACTCCATACAAGTTTAGACGTGATTTAAAACTTGCCTACTAAAATTACGTCAATTTACGTCAAGCGCTGATTAATTTGACAGGACTAAACTAAAATTTATCTTCTGTCCTTTCCTTAATGAAATAGAAAGAAAAAGATGCACTGAACTTAAATTTAGTTTAGTTTGTGAATAAGGGAATCGGCACCAATATCTTCAAATTGTTGGTACTAAAACAAAATCACGAATATTGGTTAAAAGTTTCTCGAGTTATAAGTATGGATAAGGGACGTTGCGTTTTATGATTGTATGTGATTGACGTGTGGTGCAGGACGTAAAGAATAGCTCCATCCCATTTCTTCCCGTGGGTGTCTTAAGAGGCGACTAATGGGCTTACTAGAGACTGGGCAGCAGCGTTCTCTATGCATTTTACCACCATACTGTGATCGCCAAACCGCCTGCCAATTGCGGCGATTATATCCCTTCAAATTGGAGCAGGCCTATTTCAAGCATTGGACGTGTTACGACTGAAATCATAATTAAGACAATTTAAAAGACCGAAAGTAAACATAATGAATCAGTTTTTTTTTTTTTTTTGGATGGGAAATCATCAAATGACATCTCCCGCTCTGGGCGGAGCGGGAGGGCGTGTCAGACCTTTACTGACTAGCACCCACCCGTGTTCCATCAGTTGCCCATGTGCCAGGGTCACGGTATCTCTTTCGAACAATCACGTGACCCCGGCAGGCATCGGTCCTAGTAGACCCCTACACTGCTGCTGACATCTTTTTGAGGCGCGCGTGGAACACTGCGCGCCGTCGACCCGAGCTTGGTCCTTACCGGGTGGCTAGCTACCCATTGCTCGCCGCCCGCAAGCTAGCGCCTACGATGGCCGGGAGTCCACAATCGACTCCCGACGCCCGGGGCGTCTCCTCCTGCTGCGGCTAGGGACGTGAGGGCGCAGAGACTGCCAATCCCTCACGCACCCCGCCTCCTCTTTTGCGAGCATTACTGCTTCGCAGAAGGAGGTGACGGCTTTCCATGCCCTCTTGCTCCGTACCATGGCTCGCACCAGGGCCGGACGCGAGAGGTCGCCGCCGCCGATCGCCTCCACGAGGACACGGCAGTGCCCCGCCGAGGCAGGGCACACCTCCACCGTATGCTCCACCGTGTCCTCACAATGGAAACACCCGAGCGTTTCCTCCCGCTTTATCCTGAACAGGAACCGATCGAAGCACCCATGCCCGGTGAGAACCTGCATCAGGCGGAAGGTGAGGACGCCGTGACGCCTCTCTATCCACTCCTCAAAGAGGGGACTTACCGCCGCAATTGTGGCGTGCCCTGCGCTGGGTTGCGACAATCGTACCCGCCATGTCGCCATGAGATAGCCGGATGGCCATGACCCTCTGGGCTGCACTCAACCGGCGCGCTGGGCGCAGCCTCAATGAGGGCGCCCACACCGGTGCCCCGTAGAGGGCCATGGACCGCACGACCCCCGTGTAGAGCCACCGGTAGGAGGCGTTTGGACCCCCCAGATTGGGCAGAAGCCGCTTTCCCCTCCTACCGTGAGTTGGGAACCCGCAGGTGGCGCGTTCCGAGGACCATGAAAACCCATGGCCTCGGACTTGTGCAAGGCCACCTCGAGTCCCAATTGCCGGATCCTGTCGACGATTGTCGCAACCCCACGTGTCATTAATTTGGCCGCCGCCTCGTGCGACCTCCCCTGCGCCAGGACCAGCGTGTCGTCAGCGTAGCAAACCATAATGAATCTGTTTACAACATTTCAAGCTAACATTCAGTGGAAATCGGAATATTGTGAAAATAAAACCAAGTTAGTATTCGGTTGTCTAGACTTTTTTATGACTATTGAATATATTTTGTGGCATGGCAGTAAATTCGAACATTATACTAGTCTATAAAAAATCTAGCCGATATCTATCTAATAAAAAAACAAATGAACATACCTAACTAACTTTCTATTAACTGCCTATAAAAAATAAACTACCAAATAATACCTATGTCTATACAAAAACCATAAACAATCTAGATTCAAATGCGTAGATACTAAACCATGTTAGGAATACAAACGAACCATGCATAATCATAGACCGTTTAGAGGTCAATTGTCTTTGCTAAGAATGTCTATGGTTTACGAAATGGTACAAAATGGCACAGAAAACATAAAAAAAACTATATTGCATGTTTAGGAAAATTATAGCTTTCGCTTTTATAGATAGCTGTCACATAAATCTTTGATTTGACGCAGAAAACAAATGCCAGGGTAGAAAAAAACACGCACGTGGGGAAAACAGCGTTCTGCCTGTGTCTATATTAATATTATAAACGAGTTTGTTTGTTTGAACGCGGTAATCTCAGGAACTACTGGTCCGAATTGAAACATTCTTATTTATTTATCGAGAAAAGCTATAGAGTATATAACATCACGCTACGATCAAAAGGAGCGGAGCAGCTACGAAAAATGGACGAAAACTGGCATGCAATTCGATGCAACGGGAAGGGTCAGGGGAGCAAAAATTTGACGCGGACGAAGTCGCAGGCAGAAGCTAGTACTACATATAATCATATCTGACTATTTACACTATGGAGGTATGAGAAACAGGGAGACAAGTTCACTCGACCTCCGTAGAAATGGTAAGATTCGCCGAGTAGACGGGTGTCATGTCACACGTGTTTAGAGCAGTAGTAAGGTAGCGGCTGCCACTTACGATTTTGTAGTTCTAGGTTCGAAACCAGACCGGCGCATTACTTTATGTAAATTACTAGCTTTTTCCAGCGGCTTCGCCCGCGTCGGGTCGGAATTGTCCCGCGGGAACTTACTACCGAGATAAAAAGTATTCTATGTGTTAATCCAGGTAATAAACTATCTGTATTCTAAATTTCATCCAAATCCGTTCAGTAGTTTTTGCGTGAAAGAGTAACAAACATCCATACATCTATACATCCAAACATACAAACTTTCGCGTTTATAATATTAGTAGGATTTCATCACCACCGCTCTCAAAACGGTGAAGGAAAACATCGTGAGGAAACCGGCATGTCCAGGTCTGAGCAGGCCTGTATCCCAGCAGTGGGACATTATAGTCTGATAGTGTGGGATGATTTTTTTGGAAGTCGGTTGTATTTTTTGTGGCTTGGTCGGCTATTAACATCAAAATAATACCTACTATTCAAGAAACCACCTGCTTTCAACTTCCCTCAAATTAATCACAATGATTTGCCAAAAAAGTTGGCGTTAAATATATTAACATAACAACGACCTCTTCGGAACACTGAAGCGATCGATATTGTAACAAATGGCTGTATTATACTATGTCCTTCAAGGTGTACCTTTTTGATAAACCACTAGCTTTTTTCAGCGGCTTCGCCCGCGAAAATAACGGAATTACCACAGGAGAACGTCATCAATATCATCAGCATTTCAGCCGATTCTTGCAAAAATACTGATATTCAGCTACATCCGTTTAAATACTTGTGAAAAACTAGTCAGATAATGATGATAATAAAAGGAATTCAGTGAACTAAAGAAATACTTAAAAATATTCCACTGAGTCGTTCATTTATTTTTTCATTTAGTTAACACGGAAAAAATTTAGGTACATACGTACATATTTATTTTGGTGGTCATTCGATTCTACTAACATCAAACGCATCGCAACCTTATTTCAAATACCTAAAAGTTCGCTTCTTACCTCTTTCACTAAACACCGGTTTTTGATAGTAATAAAAATGGCTACGGAATGCCTATAGCGCGGCTACGACGCAGCTACGACGCGGCTACGACGCGCTACGCCGTAGCACGCTGTTACGCGCCCTCATAGTGAAAGTTTCCGCACCGCATTTAACACGCACTGCGTCATGCGAGCAGTTAATATCTTTTCCAATCCATCTTTCACAAAACTTTAGTATACGAAATAACTGTTGTTTTTCAATAAATAATTTTGATAAAATAAGTTGGTTCACTTTTACACGTCAATATTTTAAAAACTAGATAGCGGCGGCTTTTACTAGCTGTCTGTTCCCTGAGAAGAAACGCCGAAACAAACTCAGACGTCATGGTCTCTTTTAAACTCCAAACATTATTATATTAGAATTTGATATGAGTCTAACAATGCAGGGCAATGTCTGGAAGAGCCTTTTGAAGAAACAGCCATTGCAGCTTTGAGCTGACCTGTCCCAACAGACGGCATGTATGTATCAGTCATCGTGTATCTCAACCCTATTTTAGGGAGCTCAACGACCCGTCACAAGACGCTACCAGATCTAAAGGACATTTGCGTAGGCCATATACAAAATACTCAGAGCCGCCAGACAGTTATATTATAGAGTCATGTATTCAATCTAGCCTGTATGGTACTCACATTCACAGACAGTTTTCGTTTTGAATGTCATCTAAAAAAAAAAACAGTAAATATAAAATGTCAATATTTGTTGCTCACAAACTTAGCTTATACTAGCTTCTGCCCGCGATTTCGTCCGCGTCAAATTTTTGATCCCCTGACCCTACCTTCGCATCAAATTGCCTGCCGGTCTTCGTAGATTTTTCGTTGCTGCTCCGCTCTTTTTAATTGTAGCGTAATGTTATATAGCCTAAAGTCTTTTTTAATAAATAGGCTACTTTTTACAAAAAGAATTTTTCAATTCGGACCTATAGTTCTTGAGATTACCGAGTTCAACCAAACAGGCAACAAACAAACTCTTCAGCTATATAATATTATAAGTATAGATCATAGTTCATTTCTTGGCGACTCATGATTCAAGATTCAAGACATTTATTTGTAGAAACGTGAGTATGCAGGTTATATATATAAACAAAAAAAAATACGGTTGAATTGAGAAACCTCCTTCTTTTTTTGAAGTCAGTTAATAATAGATTCTTCATATTGACCTTTGTGGCGTACAGTTCACAGTAGAATAAGTACAGAAACGCCCGCTCTTCACCAGTTCCTAGTGTGATCATGAAAATAAAATAACCCCCAGACTTTCCATTTTAAAATAGCGCAAAAGTCCTCCTTGAATTCAGAACTTGAAAGCTGCAATTTTAAAACAAAACACGACAGAAAATCAGATAAAGAGGTGGTAATTTTCTTTTTAAAACACTCGAGTTCGCGTACAATTATGCAGATAAAAGAACTGCTTAAAATAACATAAACTTAAGTGGTGAAATTATACTGAATTGTACCTTATTATCATAGATAAAATAAAAGAGAGGTATGTGTAAAAGAAAATTGTTTTATCGACGGCTAGCTTTTGCTAGTACCTTCGCCCCTATATACTCGTACATATAATCCTTCTTCTTGTATCACTCTGTGTATTGATGAGAACCGCATTAAAATCCTTTGCGGTGTTTAAAATGTGTAAACGTTCAATACGTTCACGGGAAGCGGCATTGTTTTATAATAATACTAGCTTTTGCCAGCGGCTTCGCCCGCGTGGAGGTCGGAAATTATCCCGCGGGAACATACTACCGGGATAAAAAGCCTATGTCCTTACTCAGGCTCTAAACTATCTGTGTACCAAATTTCATTTAAATCGGTTCAGTAGTTTTAGCAGGAAAGCGAGACAGACAGACAGACAGACCGACAGACAGACAGAGTTACTTTTGCATTTATAATATTATATTATAATATATATTATAATATTATATTATAATATTATATATTATAGTGTGGAAGTGTGGATAGTGTGGATGTAAAGACTAGCTTCTGCCCGCGTCTTCACCCGCGTGGATGTCGAAAAATTCACCATTTCAACCCCTTATTTCGTCCTCTTAGGAATAGAATTTCAAAAAACCCTTTCTTAGTGGATACCTACTCCTCACAAAAAACACACCCTCTAAATTTCATGTCTCTAGGACCAGCGGTTTAGGCTGTGCGTTGATATATCAGTCAGTCAGTCACTCAGGAGTTTGAATTTTATATATAAGGTGTATCTATTCATACACGAAATATTTTAAGAGGTACACCTGTAGATGGCAAAGAAGCTAAAGCAATGAAAAATTTTTTTTTCTAAATGTATTTTTTTTTAATTTAATATATATAAATTATTTGACGCACATAAGAAATACTGGCTCCTTCTTATTTTTTACGGCCCGAGACACCGCGGCCATGCTCGTGTCATCCAGTCGCCGCCCTCGCAGTGTCAGGCGGGCCATTCATAGAATTTGGAGTACAGGTTTTATGCAAAACGTCTCAAGCAGTTTTAAAATTATAATAATTACGAAAATTCAAAAACGTTTAGATAAAAAAAATCTTATTGCTTCTATAGCTTCTTTACCACCTACAGGTGTACCTCTTTAAATATTTCGTGTATGAATAGATACACCTTATATATAGACGTAGATTTCGGCGATCGAAAATACGGCACGATGCAAATTCGTTTTCGATCGGAGTCGACTTACGTCGACCGAAAAGTGATTAGGCTAATTACTTTTATTCAATGGACATCCTTAAAAACCACGTTTAGTCGTGTTATTTGTAGATCTTAGACAGACGGTACGAGTGGTCAGAACTCCAACCAGTCTTACTAAGAGGTATCATGTTACCTAGTAACTTGGTTGTGGAAACTCCCAACCTAAACAAAGCCCTCTAAAAAGGTAAAATTATACGAATTGGCCCTTTAAGTTTATAAGAAGTTGTAGGTAATATTTTGATCAAAGCATCGTTGTGTCGGAACGGCTGTATTGACTGCATCACCGCTTGAAACCCTTCTTTTTAATAAAAGAAACCACACCTAAATCGGTTCACGCGTTTAAAAGCTACGGTGCCACAGACAGACATACAGCGGTGAAACTTGATTGTAATCAATTCTATATCGTTATTTGATCGATACGTCTACGGTCAAAAACGTAACAAATTCCTTTGAAATGTTTTCTTGCTGTACTATAATTCTTATAAGTTATAGAAATATTTGTGTTCAACTGTTTAAAACACATACCTAAATAAATAATGAATACCTGTATATTTGCTTGGTACTCACAACAAAACACCAGAAATGAGGGTGTAGCAATACATACCCATAGCCGACAGCTTAGATTTCAAAAATGTCTTTAATTTAATTCTTACTTCCTATTATAATATTAAAGACTGGCTTTTACCAGTGGCTTCTCCCGTGTATTATACATATAAACCTTTCTCTTGAATCACTCTGTCTATTGATGAAAACCGCATTAAAATCCGTTGCGTAGTTTAAAAAATATAAGCGTACAGATATACGTAATGCGACTTTTTTTTAAAGATGTGAAGACGTAAAAATGGCAGAGCGGATCGGAATGAAATTTGGTACACAGATAGATTATACATACGGTACCTGAATTAACATATAGGATACTTTTTAACCGACTTCAAAAAAAGGAGGAGGTTATCAATTCGACTGTAGGTATTTTTTTAAATATATTTTTTTATGTTTCTTACCTCATAAATTTTGACTAGGTGAACCGATTTTGATGATTCTTGTTTTATTTGAAAACTGGTGCTTTCCGACTGGTCCCATTTTTTCCATTCTAGGTAATTTGGTTCCATTCGGACAATGGGGTCCATGTGAAAACCAATGCCAGCCAGCCAGCCAGTCTTAAATTTGCATTAAGTATTTGCGCAACAAATTAACGAATAACGCGATTAGATTAGTGCGGGGTATCTACCATAACTAAAAAGTAAAAAATAAAAACAGTTTACAAAAAAAAAAAAAATTAATACAGATCCTAAGACACCGACTATCGAAATTGAAGTTATTTTTCACTTTGTAGTGTTTTTTTTTTTTAGGAAGTCGATTGTTATTTTTTTTTTTTGTTTTTGTATTACGATACCGTGGGGTCTGCCCCGTATGGTCTCGCTGTCGCAAGTGCTCAGCTGAGTGTGGGCTCCTACGTTAGATTTCCGTGTCGGGCAGAGTATTATTGGTTTTTCCAGGACTCTCTTAGTAACAGCCCTGAGTTTGGAAGTTGGTTGTGTGATACCCCCGTGCCTCGGAAAGCATGTTAAGCCGTAGATCCTGCCAAGGTCGCTAGATTTGTTTGAAAGAGTTACCGTGGCCCTGGCATATAGGCAACTGAAGGAACACGGGTGGGTTTTAGTCAGTATAAGTGTGACACGCCCTTCCGCTCCACCCTAGAGACGTCATTTGATGATTTTCCTCCCACAAAGAAAAACCGTATATCCTGCGCCTGATCTCTCTCCGGTCGTGTCGGATTGCCGTCCCATCGGACTATGAGAGTGAGGGAAGTGTGAGTGCCCCTGTGTCTGCGCACACACGCCAGCACTATAATATTTCCTGCGCCATTATAATAAATTGCCAAAAGATCTAAAAAAAAAACCGGCCAAGTGCGAGTCGGACTCGCGCACCGAGGGTTCCGTACAAACCTGTAGGTATCCTCGGTTTATGTATAAGGTTTATGCTTATGAAATTATTTTTTTTTTTAATTTTTATATTTGAGTTGATTTATGACGTATTAAAAAAAAACTACTTACTGGATCTCGTTCAAACCAATTTTCGGTGGAAGTTTACATGGTTATGTATATCATATATTTTTTTTGAGTTTTATCATTCTCTTATTTTAGAAGTTACGGGGGGGGGACACACATTTTACCACTTTGGAAGCGTCTCTCGCGCAAACTATTCAGTTTAGAAAAAAATGATATTAGAAACCTCAATACCATTTTTGAAGACCTATTCATAGATACCCCACACGTATGGGTTTGATGAAAAAAAAAAGTTAGAGTTTCAGTTCTAAGTATGGGGAACCCCAAAATTTATTATTACTTTTCTATTTTAGTGTAAAAATCTTGATGTGGTTCACAGAATACATCTACTTACCAAGTTTCAACAGCGTAGCTCTTATAGTTTCGGAGAAAAGTGGCTGTGACATACGGACGGACGGACAGACAGACAGACAGACAGACATGACGAATCTATAAGGGTTCCGTTTTTTGCCATTTGGCAACGGAACCCTAAAAATCATGTCAATTTTTTAAGAAGAAATTAAAAACTATGTTATGTCAAAAATGTTGTTATAGTGTCCCAGATTTTTTAGCAGACAAATTTTGACATTATGTATTAAATACTTGATTTTAAATGGTATTTAAATAATTTGTAATAAATAATTCTAATTTGACTTCTTGAAATTAAATTGTATTTAAATAATTTGTAACAAATAATTCTATTTTGACTTCATGACACAATTGTACCATAATATTAATGTTTTTTTTTTATATACTGTTGACATTTTAAGTTTATTATTGCTTGATGTCATAATTGATACATGAATTATATTGACTTAAAACTAATTAAATCGAATCAACTATTCATATTTGCACGCCATATTATGTGGCAAACATGTCAGAAGCTATATTTTTTACTCCTTATAATATCCTGCATGCATGTTTTTATTCTTGTATGTGTACACATGTCTATAGCAAATAAATCTTATCTTATCTTATCTTATCATGGGCCGTTCTGTAGGACTATTAGTTCCTGTGGGATGATTTTCGACCCCCGTAGGGTCGCAGGCAAAAGCTGTTTTTTCTTTATTCAAGTTTCTTTGGGCTGCAATGCCATTGAACTGTTTTCGTCACTTACCGACTGAGTAATTCTTTCAGAATCAGAAGATATCGATTTCCCCCGAGCCTTCGCAAATCACGCAATATGACCTTATGACCTAAAATACCAACCCCACGCAATTTTCCTACCACGCAATACATCTATATTTGCTCCAATCCTACGAAAACGCCCTCCAAGTTAAATTATTCACCAACCTAGTTCCGCTACTCGGTAATAGATGGCGCTGTCCGATAGTGATCGGAAGCGGTTTAGATTTACACGTAGCAATCACCATTTTATCTTGACATCTTGATAGACGTTGTTAAAAGGAATACGGAGGTCAATTTAAAGTGGTATCCTTGCCTGCAACCGGCCACTGTATCTGCTGATTTGAAATTTTAATCGGAATTTGAATAAAACAGTATTATGTGTTAGAATAGGCTCTATTTGTTTGGAATTAAGGCTTGTAATCGTTTGTGTTCAGGTAATTACAACGCGTTTGTTGTTTTAATCAGTGTTGCTAGACCTCTTAATTATTATTTCCATGTAATAGCAATTCATAAACTTCAGCATTGTTTATAAGTAGATTCCTGCTTTTAGCCCATATTTTGCATGTTATTGAGAAGAATTAACCTTACAATGTTTAAATGAAAATCTTTATTTTAACTCGAGTACCTAAGATTTCTCAAATCATTTAGACCAAAACAACATGAAAGTAGTTCTATTAAAAACAAAGGCAATACGAACTGCTTATTACTCAAGAGAGAGAGAGAGAGAGAGAGAAAGAGTTTGTCGTGATTATTCTATTAAACACTAGCTTCTGCCCACGACTTCGTCCGCGTTAAATTTTTCTCTCCTGACCCTTCCCGTCACATCGGCCTGCCGGTTTTCGTCGATTTTTCGTTGCTGCCCCGCTCCTTTTCATCGTAGCGTGATGTTATATAGCCTTCGATAGAATTGTTCCATGTCGGACTATGTGTCCGACACTTTTTGTTCCCTTGTCGGACTATATGACCGACAACACATACAAAATCTGAACATTTCTTTGCTGCCTGGCGGCCATGTTTTTGGAATAAATAATGTATTTATAGAATAAATAATCTGTTTAGAACGAAATAACACTAAGTACATTTTTTAACTTTTTCTGATTTTAGCTATGGCAGTTAACGTGTTAACCTCATCAATGGAACAGTGCGGCTGTTATTACATAATTAAGTAGCCACGAGCCCCCTAAAGTCTAGCCTACCTATAGTCCGTGTAATAAATTGCTAACACTACTTACTAGTAAAGGCCCATATTAACTTGTACCTAGAAAAAATGCACAAGTATTCTTAAAACGCCATTTTGTGTAGGGACACCATGATTTCGGGTAATTTTCGGACATATATTTTTCCTAGCATTTTGCTACCTTGTTGAATGTCTCCTTTTTCTGTTTCAAACTTTTTGATTTATGCGATTTCTTAACAGTTATTACCATGTATCTGTTATATCACATAAGACTTTCTATATTATCTTCTTATGCCTGCCCTGTTGCATGTGGTGCTTGACGTAAAGATTAGCACCATCCCATTTCATCCTGTGAGCATAGTAAAAGGTGACTAAGGGACTTACTAGAGAATGGGCAGCAATGTTCTCTGCATTTTACCACCATACTGCTATCGTCAACCCTTCTGCCAAGTAGCCCGCATATCTTTATTTTTAGGTACTTTCAAGCCTATATGGTTCATCCTATATTTATTTACTGTGATTTTGGGAATGACCCGATGAGTCGAAACTCAAAATAATATTGAATGACGTCTCCAATAAAAAAATACCAACAATATTTTACATGCATAGCTTTACCACAGGTAATGTCAGAAGCGATGCGGATGATTTTTATCGACGCCGCGTCACTACATAACTAGTATAAAACAAAGTCGTTTCCTTCTGTCTGTCCCTATGTATGCTTAGATCTTTCAAACTACGCTACGGATTTTGATGCGGTTTTAAGAGGAATGTTTATACGTGGGCGAAGCCGCTGGCAAAAGCTAGTTTTTAATATTTTAAGTTTAATTAGGATAATATTTTTTTAATTTTATTAATTAATGAGGCCTCTGTCCCAGTAGTGGGAACCTTATGGGCTGATTATTATCAAAACACACGTTTTTGTGTAAACATCATTTTCATACGAAATACTCATTTACGTAAACCATATGTTTGGCCATATCAAACGCAAATTCATGCAGCTCTTCATATGCCTATTGATTATTCATCAGGAGCCAAACACCATCAATTTATTAGCATTTTATACTGCTCCATATCCTACCTATCGCTTTTATGGCCTTAAATATTCCTCAGCAACCCAGTCTATTTTTAACCAAGGCTCCCATAACCTCGGTAACAAAAAACGATAAAATACTGCGAGACAGTATACGCTACTGAGCATTTATGGTCCCCCTTCTAACCTTTACACTCCTATCATATATTATGTTATGTTTCGTCATTTGCATATCTTGGCACGCGATGTTGGATCTTGGCCGTTGGCGTTGGGGACAAATGTTTGTGGTAGACATTTTACATAAATATACAAGACGTTATCTTGGAGTTGGAATTAATAAAGGTGAATCGGATGTGTGGGTTGGTATGTGGGAAGGATTGTGTGGTTATAATATTAATGTAGGTAGATTATTAATGTACAGACGCCAGCAGGTCAAGCCACCCCAATATGTCAAATTTTACCAATCGAAAGTTAACCTTCCACTATTGTGATATAAGGTGGAAAATCTATTAAAGAAATTTGACAGATTGGGGTAGCTTGACCTGCTGGCGTCTGTACTGAAGATTAGGCCTTAGGTCATGTGTCGCTTCCTGCCAGAGTTACCGTGTCCCTGGCATAGGCAACTAAAGGAACACGAGTGAGTTTTAGTGAGTAAAAATCTGACACGCCCTTCTGCTCCATCCAGAGGAGGAGACGTCATTATAATGATTTCCCACTCATAAAAGAAAATAAAGGTCATGTGTCGTATTTGTCAATTCTTGACCTGAAATGTCTTAAATCAGTCAAAACTTTTCTTACTTAAGTTACTCAACCGTTCTTCGACTGTTTGGGAACACCATCTTCTGGGCGAGAAAAGCAATATTCAATAAATAAATACATAGGTAAAATCTTACTAACATTAGAAATGAGAAAGTGGGAATTTGGATGTTTGCTGTTCAACCACGAAAAACAACTGAACAGATTTGAATTGAATTTGGCACAGAGATAGTTTATAATCGACTTAACATATACGATACTTTTTATCTCGGTAGTACGTTCCCATTGAATATTTTTCGACCTCCACCTTGGGCTGAGCCGCTGGCAAAAGTTAGTGTTAAAATAGCTCGTGTGATAAATGCAATTCCATCGTGGCAGAAAGTTATTGGAATGTCACACAAAAGTCATTACCAGCGGGATAATTGGGTAATACAGTAACAATTACAACAATTTTACATTTTTGAAAATTCGACAACATTAATTTTGTTTTTTACGTACTACGGGCACGGCAAACGATAAAAAAATGGTTTTTACATTTTCAAAAGCGTATTCGAAAGAGGATTTTTTTTTTAATCTTTCGAATTACGAAAAATAGTGTGTTACACAAACGGGGTGCTGATAAAGAAGTATTTATTTTATGAAGCCAAATTGTCTAAAAATTGCCGTGCGTACCGTCTGATTGTCAATCTTTAATGTTTGGGTTCTATGTTCTTCAGGGTAAATAAAGCGAGTATTCCTGATGTTTTAGATTATTATTTCTTAAAAAAATGCTTCTGATTACATTAAAAGTTAATTACTGCAAAAATGCCGGCGGATCTTGAGAGCTCCACAGCAGCTTTCAACGATCTTGAATGGGCTTTGTCGCTGCTGCGTCCTCATCGTTTGTGGGAACCGGAAAAGGAAAATCTTTGGGAATGCCCTCTCGATGACTTCATTAGCTGTCTGGATATTGGCCACTTGGGGAAGGCTGTCTCTGGGAAGACAGACAAATTCTTCTCAAATGCTACTTCAACGGTGGGAGATTATTTTATTTTATGAGCACCTAAGTGTTAGGCGCTATAACTCCTTCTATTTTGTTCAGGTTTGTAGTTCTCCAATGTCCTCTTCTGACCATCGCCTACACAAATGGCAATGGCTATAAAAGCGTTCCGTATTCCTAAAATGGCATAAACTTTTCAGTAGTTTGTTTCATTCCAATACATTTTTGACCCTACCTTTATTGTTATCGTAGAGAATGTCTATCAAAGATTTACGTATGACAACCAGATCTTAAAATAGTACATACATAGGTAGAATTATGTAGTTTGATAGATTTGTAGACGGTAATATTAGGTATAGATACGCAATAGTCTGCTAGAAAGCTAGTAGGTACTTAGGTACGTAATTAAAGCCTGTAATCCTAATAAAGATTGATGTATTATAAATGTTCCCATTCGCTTATCCTTTTTTGCATTATGTTCCAGCCCGGCCATGTTCAAGGCAGGCGGAATGCGCGGGTATCAGCAGCAGCTCTTGCGTTCGCACGCACTACGACCCGATCACCCGCTGCCTCTGCGGGGACAACCAGCCACCTGTAAATGGACAATGCGACTCTCAGACTAAAGGTAAAATAATTTTATTTTGATATTTCCACGTTTGACAAAGTTTCGGACGTAAGGGATAGCATAATCCCATTTCTTCAGTGAGTGTCGTAAATGCGAGTAAGGGGCTTGCTAGAGAATTGGAAGCAACGTTCTCTGTGCATTTTTGACTACCATACTGTGATCGCCATCCCGTAAAGAATAGCACCATCCCATTTCTTCCAGTGATTGTAGTAAAAGACGACTAAGGGACTTACTAGAGAATGGGCAGCAGCGTTCTCTATGCATTTTACCACCATACTGCGATCGTCAACGCGACGATTATGGCAAAACCTCCCAAATTGGGGGAGCCCTATGTCCAGCAGTGGACGTCTTACGGCTGAAATGATGATGATGACTTCCTTAAACATGTTTTCTCGTCGGGAGTAGATCGCGGACTCCCGGCCACCGTAGGCGCGAGCTTGCGGGCGGCGAGCAATGGGTAGCTCACCGCTCGGTAGGGACCAAGCTTGGGTCGACGGCGCGTAGTGTTCCACGCGCGCCTCAAAGAGATGTCAGCAGAACTGAAGGGGTCTGCTAAGACCGATGCCTGCCAGGGTTGCGAGATTGTTCGAACGAGACACCGTGACCCTGGCACATGGGCAACTGAAGGAACACGGGTGGGTTTTAGTCAGTAAAAGTCTGACAGACCCTCCCGCTCCGCCCAGAGCGGGAGAAGTCAATTGAAGATTTCCCTTCCAAAAAAAAAAACAAGTTTTCTCAAGACTCAGCTTAGCCGCTGTTCCTAATATAGTTTTTCAAGCCCGCCAACCAGTGTCACCATCGTGAACTCACAATAAAAGTTACGGTGCTGTCCTTAAAATTAATACTTCAACACCCATTTACCTTAACACTGAAATACGTGCTAATCCCTTATCAACCGCAAGAATTTATTTAAATACCTTTCAAAAACCCACTTCGGCAACGTTTCATGTCTAAAAATCATAATTGTACTCGCGAGTAAATTATAACTTAAATTAGAACTCTTACTAAGTACTTATATTTGAAAGATTATGATCTTTTATTTATGTTTGGCACGTAAGGTTTCGAATGCTTACAATTTTACACGAACACCAACAGTTTTCTTTAATTTGATCCTGATAACGTTTCAGGGTCGGCTCGGCTGGTCATTATAACGGTTTTAATGTTATTATCAGGGTTATGGGTCTTTGGGCTTACGTGATTCGGATCCTGGGGTTTAAGGACTTAAATGGGGTGACGTGTGATCGAGGTTAAGATTATAATGAGGCTTGAAGGTTGGCTGTTAAAGAGTCGAAGAAAAATTATAAGGGTCATGGTGAAAATCCTAGAGAAAGGATTCAAAGTTTAAATTGAATGAAGCCAAACTAATGGTTTAAGAGAGCAGTAGTGGCCCAGGGGAATCAACCCTGACTTAGGAACTGTAGGTCGTGGGTTTGAACCCAGGCAGACGCTGTACCCCACCGATCACACTGGCACTGCGTGGTAGTACAATACAATTCAATCCCTCTCAAAGAGAGAGACCTGCGTTGCAGTAGTTGGAAAATTTTTTGGCTGATTCAGACAATTTTGTTTTTCAAAAATTGTTAGTTACTATTTTAATCAAAGCGCTTTCGCACCACGGATCAAAAACATCATTTCCAGCTACAGTAAAAAATCACTGCTGGGTAACCTTTTCGCAATATCAGTCTTTATGCTAACCTCTACATTTTTAAACCAACCAGTGACAAAGTTCCAACCTTTCTCATAAAATATTGTTAAACTGTTTTTTATTTACTTAAATATGGAGGTCTTGGCTACTTTGTATAAGTGCATTTTATGTATCTTTTTTATCTCGTAATGTGTGTTTTGTTTGTGCAGAATAATCAGTGTTTCTTTCTTCCTTCTTAATTTCTTCTTCTTCCCCACAGCTCTCTACCATGTCTGCGCTAACAGTGACGAATGTAACGACGGGTTGATCTGCGGTACTCCAAACATCACCGGCACTGCTCCGCTGCACCTCAGGGTTCATGCGCCGTCAGACAAGATCTGTCTCTGTGACGCTGAGACCGGGTTCACTGAAAAGGAGCATACTTGCAACGGTGAGTCTATGTTACAATGTTTGAAGTCTACTATACTTTACCATACCTAACCATACCTTACCATACCTTACCATACCTTACCATACCTTACCATACCTTACCATACCTTACTATACCTTACCATACCTTACCTTACAGTTCCGTGTGGTCCCAGATGTAAAAATAGCACCATCCCATTTCTTCCCGTGGGTGTCGTAAGAGGTGACTAAGGGACTTACTACAGAATGGGCAGCAGCGTTCTCTATGCATTTTACCACCATACTGCGATCGCCAACCCGCCTGCCAAGCGTGGCGATTATGGCATACCCCACCAAATTGGGGAAGGCCTGTGTCCAGCAGTGGACGTCTTTCGGCTGAAATTAATTAGTAGTAATATTTTGTCCTATCTAGGTCTATCTATGTGCTAAGTTTCGTCCTCATCCGTTCTGCCATTTAAACTTGAATACCTTTCGCATTTATACTATTGATCAAGAAGCTCTTAAGGAAAAAAAAGCACCAATTACTCCATTTTTTTAGCTTCTTGATGGACAGAAACCAACTTTAATAAGTCATTTGTGTAAATTCCTTAAATTATGTAAATAATGGATGAGTAATATATTGAACCATTACTTTTCCAGATGCCGTTATCCTGAAGACGTCCCTGCTCGCCATCTTCTTAGTTTCATGCATAAGGAAATTCTTGGCTAACTAATCTAATTATTTCACTAATTTAATTTCATAACCTTTTGTGAACATCACGTTTTTAATGCCATTGGAAAATCCGGACTACTTATATTAATTGATGATATTCCAAATATAAAATCAAAGAAAAACTATAAAATTTATATTTTATTTATGAAATACATATGTAATCGGATAATGAGTTGAAATCGTAAGCCCAGAGATTACGGCCGCAATTTACGAGCTGTAGTACGTGGGTTCGAACTCAAACAGGCACTTTAGCATAACCATTTTGAGCTTATAAAGTGCCCACTTCTCTTTTACATAATTTAATCACCACTGTTTTCGAAACGGTGAAGGAAAACATCGTAAGGCAACCAGCATGACCTAAAGCCATAAATTCGGTGAAATGTGACATCCACCAAGGCCTGCCAGCGTGGTGGATTATGACCCACTCCCTTTAATAAAAAGAGGAAGCCAATATCCTAGTCTGGGAACATTTTAAGTTAAATATGCAATTTTATAGTTCAAAAATGCAAACGGACTTAATATGCAATTTTATAGTTCAAAAATGCAAACAGACTTGTTATGCAATTTTCTAGTTCTAAAATGCAAACTTTAACAGGACAATTAATCAACAATCTATTACCTATATTTTAATTTTTTAATATAAGGTACCGGATTTCCCAAATTTAGAGTTATTTGTAGATTATAATTCACGGGTTTTTAGAAGTAATTTAAAAAGAGATATATGTAAAATAAAATTTTACAAGAAAAAACCAGTTAAAGCTAAATAACCATATATTTGCGAACTTATTCATTTATTTCCACTTGAGAATTTAGTACAAATACACATATCTAGCTTTTAAATAAAAATAAAACTAAAATTGCTTAGACTAAAAATATTAACTAATAAAAAAATAAAATACGTCCATTAATTTTAAGATTAATGTAAATAGTTTTAATCTCAAAGTTAAGATAAATTTCATTAATTTATTTTACAGAATGAGCAGATATCTATGATTTTCTTATTATTATTTTTTTGCAAAAATACCACTTATTCATAAAATTGTAATGTCAGTCAACTTGAGATCTATAAAGCCACAGTCAGACTTTTTTTTTTTAACTTCATACTTTTTTCGTCGTGAAGGCACGGCAACTAAATGCTTGCACAAAAAAAAAAACAACTCAAAATTTTAAGAAAATTCATCAATTTGCTCAAATTTTACGACAGTGGTAAATGATTTTATTTCTGGTAAAAGTGTTTGTACAAAACAAACACTTTTAAAATAAGTGTTGATGTGTGACATTAGTACACAAACATTTATCTGTTGAATCAGATTCGACCGTGCTTACATAAGTGTTATAACGCGGGGAGCACTGCGGTTTTTTACTATCATTAGAACTGCGGGAGCGATCAGATACAAACGTCAATCATATTTAATTTAAACTAGATGAGGTCAGCGTTTTCTGACTATTCTCAGAAGAAGGGGTGAAAAAAACTCAGAGGTCACAGTCTCTTTTAAAGTCCAGACATAATCTTGGTCACATCATAATTATGATGACCATGTAGATTCATTCAGATAAATCGCTATAATCGATAAATTTATCTGATCATACAGATTCCACAATGATCGCCATTTTAATCAGTTTAATGGTGATCAAAATTTCTGTTCATTCTGTAATTAAAAGCTTAAACATAAAGCTTATATAATAATATGAAGTATTTTAGACTTAGCTTGTGTTTAGAGTGAGTAATAGTTTTTTTATTTAATTATTTTTTTAATAATAAAATTTAGATTAAGTTATGAGACAGGAAGAAGAAAGAGCATCTTTCTTTGACACTAATTTAATGTTCGATGACTTTTATTAATTTAATTTAAAATATTATATTTGTTTGACGATAAATAATGCATCACCATCATCTGCCTAGCCGTTTTTCTATTACGTGGGGTTTGGCTTGCAGTGTAATATTTTACATGTAGCGATTTTCTATCTGACCTCCACAAACCAGCTACTAGGAGACACGATACTTACGAGTTGGTAAAACTGGTTGCCAGACTCTCGTATACATGATGATCCATATTAAATAAAATTAAATAATCTATAAAAAGTTTCCATGAAAAATGTATAACATGGTCACCCTACCTGCCTCTCTAATTTAGTATTTATAAATATTGTGTATAATTTAATTTCAATACCTTACACCTAGAAATTAAAATTATTTTTTGTAAAACATTTTTTTTCTTGCTTGTTTGTACTCTTTTCCTGCCATTTTATAATAAATAATATCATTTAAAGATAAAGTAATAACCTATTTAAATTAAAACCAACGCTACAGATATTTTGTTTTAATCTAATTAGAAGATCATGCATTTTAGAACTTTATTGTACCTTAAATTAATTGTATGGAAACTTACCTATCTCAGAATGAACTTTTTACCATTATAATATTTAAAACTGTAGAACAAATTTTAGAATATAATTATTATTACGTGTAATGTTTGAGATTTAATAAAATATTTAAAATTTTATGGTTGTTTTTGTTTTATTTTAAGGGTTAAAATGCCTAAAATAATGACATAAAAGTGTCAGAAAGGTATGATCTAAGAGTGAATTATACATAAGCCGTCTAGAACATTCGGTTCTGTTGGTATTGATGTTTTATTTTGCCAGTTGAGATTTTTTTGTGACTACGAAAAGGAAATTACTCAATTAAATTTTAAGAAAAATTGGACATTGTAAAGCAAAAAGGATCCAAAAAAAAGTCAAAAATTAGTTAAATGCACCAAACTGATCCAATATATAATAGATAATACAGGTCAGTAAAGTCCCCGCAAAAAATTACTTTATTTTTCCCATAAACTTTAGAATCAATGGTATGGCGATTCTTATTTTTTTTCTTCTAGCTTAAACAATTAAAACTTTCTGTTTCTTATCTAGTATTTCTAAAAGAATAGATAAATATACCTTTACTAATCAATAAAACGTGTTAATATTCCACTGACAAAATTGTACTTTTTATTCATATTAAAACTACTAATGAAAAAATAACTTCTCGAACTTCAAACGTCAATATCGCAAAACTTACTAGTTGTAGATTGGATCCTTTTCGCTTTACTACGTCTATTTGTAAAAAGTAGTCCGTTTTACAAGTATCTAATGGATGAGAAATAGGAGTTGGACTAGTTTCGTTCATTCATTGATAAAAACTATTTATGGTTCCATACAACGCCATCTAGTATTGAGTAGTTGTTCGAATACAAACTTCATGCTTCTGTTGTATTACTGATTCGTCACTAGATGTCACTAAATTGAGTTTAAAGTAAAATTAAAAACATAAAAAAAGAGTACGCAAGTGGGTAACGAAAGTATCTTAGATTAAAAAAGTACAATTCATTTCATCAGTCAATTTGGCTATAAAATAAATAAAACTACACCGTGCGACAACAACAAAAGTCAAAATGCTGCGAATATTACTTTATTTTTTAAATAAAAAGTCCTTGTTGATATTAATTTTAAAAGGCCATAACAAGGAGTTCCTACATTTATAACATAGGTAATTGTTTATAGTTGTTCATCATAATTTAACTAATTTTGACTTTTCTGGTTATATAACCTCAAAAGATGTTCAAAGTTAAAGATTACTTAATATTATCGGAAGCAACGCTGATACAAATTATTTTATGACGTCATGTTTATGATTTTTAAGAAATTGTTTTAGAAACTATTTCTTAATTTCACAATATTCTTCATAGGGGTTCCGTGGTGTAGTGGTTATCACATCTGCTTTACACGCAGAAGGCCGCCAGTTCGATCCTGGCCGGAATCACATACTTTTTGTCGATTGTTGAGATTTAACAAAAAAAGAAAGTCTGAAATGTGTAATAATAAAACCTCTATCTGCCTAGCCTTTATCCCAAACGACCTTTTTACGCTATAACAAGCGTAAAGACCATTTTGGGAAAATTTACTTCTTGAAGCAACTTAGTTTTTCGGTCTCTCGACCTGTATATTTCAAACTAGTTTCTGCCCATGACTTCGTCCGCGTTAAATTTCTTGCTCCCCTATCCTGCCCGCGTCGCAAGTCGCAACGAATTGCATGCCCGTGTGAGGTCTTCGTATTTGTCACTTTTATTATTTTTGCTCGGCTCTTAAGGGATTTTAAAGGACTCTTTTAAGGGACTCCTAAGGAATTCATTTTATTGTACCGTGCGGTGCCGGACGTAAAGAATATCACCATTGCTTTTCTCTTAGTGGGTTTCGTAAGAGGCGACTAAGGGACTTACTAGAGAATGGGCAGCAGCGTTCTCTATGCATTTTACCACATGACGATGATGATATAATGTGTCTAACAATGCAGGGCCGTCGCGAGATTGTTCAAGCGAGATATCGTGACCCCGGCACACGGGCAACTGATGGAACACGGGTGGGTTTTAGTCAGTAAAACTCTGACACGCCCTCCCGCTCCGCCCAGAGCGGGAGAAGTCATTTGAAAAATATCTGGCAGGGCTTTTTGAAGAAATGGCCATTGCAGCTTTGACCTGACCTGTCCCAACAGACGGCATGTATGCATCAGTTATCGTGCAGCTCATTTTCCTCCATCTTCTTAGTGTGTTGATGGCATAAATAACTCGAAACAATGTATGTATAATAAAGTATATAGAGATATAGCAATTTTTCTAAATTAGGATGGCCCAGCCATTAGGTCCTCAAGTGTTCAGGTGACAGGGCATGCGATGCAAAATAAAAATAAAAAAATCTTAGGACAACCAACACACAGTTATCTGTTCCCAAACAAGGCAGAGCCTGTACTATGGTAACCAGACAACTGATAAATATACTTATACTAGCTGACCGTACAGACGTTGTCCTGTTTCCTAGAACTCGATAGCAGCGCCACCTACCGGGTCCAATAGTAAATCTAAACCATCCAGGGTGCACCCAAATGCATACAAAAAAAATCATTCAAATCGGTCAAGCCGTTTAGGCGGAGTTCAGTGACATACACACGTACAGTAGAATTATATATATAAAAATATTTCTAAATACATACATATTATAGATAAATTACACCCAGACACAGAACAAATGATTGTGCTCATCACACAAAGATTTGTCCTGGGTGGGAATCGAACCCACGACCTCAGTCTTAGCAGTCAGGGTCACTAACCACTAGACTAACAGGCCAGTCGTCAAAATGGGAGTTGAGCACTTGTCTGTGGAGTGACGCTACATACACACCGGAGGTCTCAAACGTCCATGAACCTCCTTTTTATTGAGGTTGTTCTTGCTACAACCTACTTGAGTACGAATTCCGTCGAATTTTCCTCCCAAACCGAGCTTTGACAACCTTTCCCTTTTTATTAATCGACGAAAAAAACGTAGGAGGCTCTCAATTCGACGCGTATATATTTTTTTTATGTATGACCATGAATAACTTTTTACGTAGTAATTTTTTACGATTGTGATAATTCTTTTTTTATTAGAAAAGGTATACCCCGAAGGTGGTCCCATATTAATTTGGAAAACAACATCGAACCCTAAGGTTCAGAAAACAGGGGATGATTGATTGTTCACTCACTGATTGTAATGTTTGACCACGCATAACTTTATACAGATTAGTCCGATTTTGATAATTCTTTTTTTATTGGATAGGATATACCTTGCCAAATATTATCAGTACATTGAAGCCACAAAATTTAAAATTTTAGGGTTTATTTTTTTTGCTTTTCAGTTTTATCGGCGGTTTAATTTTGCTTGTTTCAGTTTTTGCGATCCTAAATTGGATCCTAAAGACTCAATTATAATAATAATAATAATATTATCAATATGTTGGCTGAGTTCTACTTTGAACTCAGCCAACCCTTTCGTAAAATACAAGCGTAATGTTACATTAAGTAAAAATATACTTGACAAACCTGCTTTAAGATGATCTTTATAATTTATTTCCTTAATGTACTCTTAGCTTTATGTGAGTAATAATAATAATCTTGTTTTGTTAATCCGGTTTGTTTTTCTTCAAACTAGTCTTGTTCAAAGCTTGTGTGCAAAAGACGTGTCTCGAGTTTTAAAAGTGATTGTTTTGTGTTAAAATTCTCGTTTAAGGTGAGTGTTTGGTTACTAATAGTTTAATTATTGGTTAATTTATTAAATTTAAGATTCTACGATGATAATTGGAAGGTTTTATTAAGTGTAGGAGCTGTTTTTTAAACGTGTGATTTGTTTTTTCTTTTTAAACATTCTGTTAGGAGCACATCCCTTATATGTTGATTTATTTTTATATCTTTTTTAGTTTTTGTTTATATATCTACATATTAATACGTGAAGCAAAAGCTTTGTACCTTTTGTATGAAAATTACGAGGAAGGAAGAGAATGAAATTTAGTACTTTTAAAGTTTTTGAGCTCCGTTTTGTGCCAGACGTAAAGAATAGCACCTTCCCTTTTTCTTCCTGTGGGTTTCGTAAAAGGCGACTAAGGGACTGACTAGAGAATGGGCAGCAGCGTTCTCTATGCATTTGTCCACCATACTGCGATCGCCAACCCGTGGCAAAAGCGTGGCGATTATAGGAAACTCCCCCAAATCAAAGGAGGTTTATGTTCAGCAGTGAACGTCTTTCGGCTGTAATGTATGGTTCTCCATGTGCAAAAAGCTAATATTTTTTAACTATGGTCGAATTTTGACCTCTGGGTGATCTCTATTCATTATAATTCTCTTAAGATCAGGTCACTCCCGTTTTGACTTCTTTTATCTTTTATTTGTATCTTTCTTTGAGAAAAGAATTAGTTACAAGTATGACATTTCTAATTCATAGAACCAGCCAGTATCGAAGATTATGAAAAATAGCCATTTAAATAAATTACAATATTTTATGCCAGTGATATCCGCTTCATTAAATTAAATAACTACTAGCTTTTACCAGCGGTTTTGTCCGCGCAGAAATCGAAGACTATCCTAGGGGAAAGTATTAGTGGTATAAAAGTATCCTATGTATTAATCCCGGTTATAAGCTACCTGTATGTCAAATTTCATTTTCATCCCACCATCTCGGAAAGAGTATTTTTAATCTTCAATATCTGAGTGGAAAAGCCGTTTTGCACTCGAGTGCAAAGATTTTTCACCTCGTGCTCTTTTGATTCCCTCGCTAACGCTCAGGATTCTAATTTTGAATCACTCGCTGCGCTCGTGATTCAATTTTAGAATCCTTCGCTTGCTCGGTCATCAAAATTGAGCACGCGGTTAAAAAGCAACTTTGCACTCTTGTATAACAAATAACTATTAAATTCGTTCAGCCATTTTTGCGTGATTGAGTAACAAACATCCGAACAACTAAATATTCATATTGTTATGATTATTTATAATTTATATTAAGTATATTTATTCATAATATTTATAACTGATATTTGTATTTATCTACATCTATACTACCTGACGGAATTAAAAAATATTTTTGAGGAAGGTCATTAACATCACGATACGAACCATAGAAGCCGAGCTAAATGAAAAAAAAAAAACTAAGTAAAATTACAATCGACTTCCTTAAAAAAAAACACTAAAAAGTCAAAAATAACTTTAATTTCGGAAGTCGGTGTCTTAGGATCTGTATTTAAGGTTTTTTGCCACCGACTTCCGAAATTAAAGTTACTTTTGACTTTGTAGTGTTTTTTTAAGGAAGTCGATTGATATTTTTTTTTAATTTTTAATTTTTATTTTTTAGTTATGGTATGTACCCTACACTAATCTAATCGCGTTATTCGTCCATTTGTCGCGCACATACCTAATACAAATTTAAGACTTATATGGTTTTCACATGGATCCCATTGTCAGAATGGAACCAAATTAAAATGGAACCACACGGGAAGTACCAGCTTTTAAATTTCACCCAGTCAAAAGTTCTGAGGAAACAAACATTAAAAAAAAAATTAAAAATACAGTCGAATTGATAACCTTCTCCTTTTTTTAAGTCAGAAAGAACGTTAAGTGTAAACGAAGAAATAACGCGGGCGATGGAATACGATGCAAAAGGTTGGGGGCCAAATTTCACACAAACGAAGTCGCGGGCATTAGCTAGTGTATTGTATCTATTCCATAGTTATGTAAACACTATCTCATGCACACAAGCGGAGCAGCTGCTGTCACTTATGTCATCTGTCAGTCAGTAGCAATGGCGGGAAATAAAGACGGAAAAGCAGGTTGTGCACGGTCGCGCTTGATGTGGTGATGAGCCAGTGAAGCGATATTATTCAACTTAAATACGGAATCAACAGGATTCTAAAGCTAAGGTTGAACTTTTAATCCTATTCACTAACTTGACAGTTCAATGCAAAATAATGATACCATTCTAAAACTAATAGTGTCGGGGTAGTGAACGATTTCGCATTAAGAAAGAATGATAAAAATGTTTTAAATTAAATAAAACGTAAAAAAATCGTTTTTAGGTGTGGATTATAAGAATAATTAATAATTTTTAATAACAGTTATTTCCTTTTTTATTTTCTTCTGATAGAAACAAAACTAAATATAAAAATCATGTAATTTTGCTTATTTTTATACTATAGTCATTTTATTTCCTCTTACAGCCATAGACTACATATATATCGATATAGTACACAACTTGTTTTAAGACAAGTTATTAAATTTAAATTTTTTTTTTTTTTTTTTGAAGGACATCTCGTAGTTAATCTGAAAGATTCTTACTACTTAAACGGATTGTGGCCCGGCGAGTTCTAAAAAGTTACCTTTTTAGGCCTCCAGCCGGGGCTTATTATACTTAAAAACTAAAGCGAAAGCTCTAGGGGTTACCCCGAGGGGGGTACGAACCTCGGCTTAGGCAATCACTGGTAGGGGGACAGCAAGGGACTGGCTGGATCTGGGTTAAATTATTTAGGGACTAATTTAAAACTAACGGCACAGCATCACGGGCAGCCAGCCCGTGATGCTGTGCCTTGCAAGGGTCGGGAGGGACTGTTAAGTCGAGGTCGGTACGATTTGTGTTTGTGTGTTTTGCTCACTGTACTGGTCTCTTTTCGACTCTCCTGGAGGAGAGTAGTGGGATCGTCAGGATCGGATAGAACGTGCCGCGATCGGCGGACTTTACTAATACGGGAGGGGGTGTAAGTAGCTGCCGCCACAACCAGAGGGTTGCGGTGGGCTACGGCCCTATCGAAGAAACGCTTCGAAGCGCGTTTCATATATTGATGGATAGTCGGGAGCTTCATATCTAAATGAAGATTGATATTCCGAACAAACCAAGGCGAGCCTGTGGCTTGACGGAGAAAACGGTTCTGGAGAGTCTGCATCCTATGGATGAATCGGGGCTTAGCATGTGCAAAGACTGGGCTTGCATATGTCATAATGGGCCTGATACAAGCGGTGTAAAGTCGCTTCTTACACAGAAGAGACATTTTACTCCGCTTGTTTAGGACGCAATGGAGCCTACCGAGAGCGAAAGCGGCCCGCGAGCGGGCCTGCTTTATGTGCTCAGAAAAGGTGAGGTGTTCGTCGAGGATGACACCTAGATATTTGGCTTGCTTCGCCCAAGGGATCTGCTTGCCGAACATTGAGATGGGTCGGGGAGGGGGGTGATTACGTCACGGTCGGGTGTAAAAGACCGCCTGACTTTTATCGGGATTGACCTCGATTCGCCACTTCCTGAACCATTCGCCGAGCTCGTCGACTGCGGTTTGGAGGTAGCGAACCAGCGCTGTGTCACTAAATCCCGAGAAGAAGATGGCAGTGTCGTCTGCGAACAGAGCTAACCTTGCCTTCTTACTTCTGGGGATATCGCTAGTGAACAGCGTGAAAATGAGGGGGGCTAGTACAGAGCCTTGAGGGACTCCTGCACGGATCGGGTGAGGGGAGGAAAGTGCCCCTTCGATGCGATAGCGAAAGGTACGGTTCGCAAGAAAGTCTCGTAAGATGAGCACGAGACGGTCTGGCACTCCGAGTTGGTACAGCTTATATAATAAGCCGTTGTGCCAGACTTTGTCGAACGCTTTCGCTATATCGAAGAATACAGCGCCCGTGAACATACCACGCTGAAAACCAGCATTGATATGCTCAACGATGCGGTGTACCTGATGGACACACGAGTGTCGGGTTCGAAAACCAAACTGCTCGTTGGGGATGAGGCCCTTGGGTTCGGCATAATCTCTGAATTTTTAAATTTAAATGACAAAGTTTGCATATAAGTACATTTTTTCAAGTTCATTCAATTTCATTCATTCTTGCACCACCTCACTATCTTTTTTTTGTCAAAACCTGGTATCCCTCCAATTGTCAAGTTAGTGAATAGGATTAAAAGTCCAACCTTAGTATTGTATATTTATATTATAGTAGGATAGGATAAAGAGCACCAGCGTTCTCTATGCATTTTACCACCATACTGCGATCGCCAACCCGCCTGCCAAGAATGACGATTATGGCAAAGCCCTCCAAATTGGGGAAGGCCTATGTCCAGCAGTGGACGTCTTACAGCTGAAATGATAATGACGATAGGATAATGTTCTGCAGGGTGTTAGGTTGAAAGATTAGTACTCAATATGAAAATTAACAACAAACTACGGGCCCTCTCTGAATATTATGAAAATGAAAGATCGGATGTTCCTTAAATTCTGATCTCATAGGTACTAGGCAGGTACTAGTGACGTGCCGGATATACGGATATCCGTGGGAGAAGAAAGATTCGTATTCGTATCCGTTACGTTTTTGTCGAATCTTTTACATTATAAATTTTCAATATTCAATACATAGATGAAATCTATACTTAATTTTATATAATATTATAAAGCTGAAGAGTTTGTTTGTTTGTTTGTTTGATTGAACGCGCTAATCTCAGAAACTACTGGTCCGAATTGAAAAAATCTTTATGTGTTGGGTAGCCTATTTATCGAGAAAGGCTATAGGCTATATAACATTACGCTACAACCAAGAGGAGCGGAGCAGTAATGAAAAATGTTGCAGAAACGGGGAAAATCGCACGGATAGGCGATTCGATGCGACGGGAAGGGTCGGGGGAACAAGAAATTTAACGCGGACGAAATCGCGGGCAGAAGCTAGTGTATACTAATATTATAAAGTTGAAGAGTTTGCTTGTTTGGTTGAACGCCTCAATCTCAAAAACTACTAGCTCGAATTGAAAAAATATTTTAGTGTTTGGTAGCCTTTTTATCGAGAAAGGTTTTTATGATACAGAACATTACGCTATGACGAATAGGAGCGGAGCATCAATGAAAAAGATTGCAAAACCGGGGAAATGTTATTCTTTTTGAAAGCTTTCGTTGCGTGCGCTGCGTAAACGGTTAAAGTAACGCAACACTAATGTATGACGGAAATATTCCTGTGAAAAAGTTCTAAAAAAAACTCCGCGATAGCATATGTCTATCTTTTAAAGTTGGCCCACTTATTTAATTGTAATCAAATCTAAATATTATAAAGCTGAAGAGTTTGTTTGGTTGAACGTACTAATCTCAGGAACTACGCTTAGTATTGGATAGCCCATTTATTGAGGAACGTTATAGACTATATAACATTACGCTAGGACCCTTAGGAGCCGACCAAAAAGAAAGAAAGTGACGAATAGTTCGCCCCGATATTTTTGATGCTGACTAAACATATTATAGTAATAATATAATAATAATAATAATAAACACTGACGAGGTTCAGAGCTCCCACCTCATTCTTGCCTTTATTGGCTGGCTTGAGTGGAGATTCGCAAGAGCAAAAACGTGCTCGGGGAAAGGAAGTATTCCAGTAAGTGCTCGTAGGGACTTGACCATCTTCCGGGCTCTGGGATTGTTCTGAAAGCCGTGGAATACCTCTCCACTTCTCAAGCACCTCAGGAAGTGTTGCCCCCTTGTTGTTGCGTCACTATGTGCTAGCGACGGTTTCCGGGGGCCCATTATTGAGTGTGCAAGTCACCCCCTGCCATTTAATCCGTGTAAATACAAACATTGATGCGGCAGGGGCCATAGACCTTCCATAGTTCTTGGTAACCAGTCCATGTAGCGATCCAAATACATAGTCCAACATCTTTCTTTCCATATCCTGCAATAGTCCAACACCAGCCGGAGGTTGCCCTTGGGTGCACCTGCACAGTGTATACAGGGATAATCGTCGGTTGGTACCTCACTCCATCTAAATTGTCTAGGGGCCTCTGCGAGTTGGCTTCGGCCCCTCGTACGCCTTCCAAAGGACCGGGATCCCAGAATCCCGAGATATATTAACATATAAAAATAATAATAATAAATCCGCAGTGCAGCATGTGGCGTGCTGTTGGGCAGTAGCGACCCCACGGACCCTATCTCCCGGGAGAATTCTTGTTCCTCATCTCTGGCTTGCCTTTATTGGCCGGCTGGAGTGAACACTGATGGGGTTCAGAGCTCCCACCTCATTCTTGCCTTTATTGGCTGGCTTGAGTGGAGATTCGCAAGAGCAAACGTGCTCGGGGAAAGGAAGTATTCCAGTAAGTGCTCGTAGGGATCTTGACCATCTTCCGGGCTCTGGGATTGTTCTGAAAGCCGTGGAATACCTCTCCACTTCTCAAGCACCTCAGGAAGTGTTGCCTCCTTGTCGCTGCGTCACTATGTACCAGCGACGTTTTCCGGGGGCCCATTATTGAGTGTGCAAGTCACCCCCTGCCATTTAATCGTGTATATACAAAACATTGATGCGGCAGGGGCCATAGACCTTCCATAGTTTTTGGTAACCAGTCCATTAAGCCAACCAAATACATAGTCCAACATCTTTGTTTCCATATCCTGCAATAGTCCAACACCAACCGGAGGTTGTCCTTGTGTGCCCTTGCGCAGTGTATACAGGGATAATCGTCGGTTGGTACCTCACTCCATTTAAAGTGTCTAAGGGGCCTCTGCGAGTTGGCTTCGGCCCCTCGTACGCCTTCCAAAAGACCGGGAACCCAGAATCCCGAGATATGTTTACAATATATGTATAATAATAATAATATTCCACAACTATCACACAACGCCATCTAGTCCAAAATATCATATCTCTGAAACTAAATATGATACGCAATTATGATCTTAGAAACATCGGTGGCGTTTTTTATGTTGCATATTTTACAGTATAAATAAATCTCGGAACTTTGTTAGATTCGGACTTATACGAGGTTTTTTGTTTTTCGTTTTTATTTTTTTTCTCGGTAATTCCACCGTATTTGGAAAAGTTATTTATGCTAAAATTATGCCCTCTATTTTCCCTACATACCACAAAAATAACACATCCTAATTGCGTGGGATCTAGAAGTTATTCCAAATTAACTGTTTTTGCTAGGGTTGTCACTTTCTAATCTGAATTTTGATGACTCAATTTTTATTTAATGGTACGTTTTGGTTATTAAAATTTCGAGTATTAATCCTAGGAACTTTGTTATATCCAGACTTATAAAAGGTTTTTAGTTTTTTATTTATTTTGTTCTCGATAATTCCGTAGTATTGGGATAAGTTATTTATACTGAAACTACACTTGGCCAGCAACTTCGTTCGCGCATATTTTCATAAAAACTTTAAAACTGAATTTTGACGGTAGTTTTGACAAACGAATAACGGGCCGATTCTATTGTCACAAAATTCTCTAAACTAAACTAAAAATCACTTAAATTTGGTTTATCCCTGTCAAACAACGATTTTCTATTCTGAAATAGACTAAAAGTGACACAACTTAACTATATTTTAGTTTGATAGCACCAAGATTGCACTGAATTATTAGTTTAGTGAAAATATCAATTTTGCTATTCTGAGTTTGCCGGTTTTCACCAAAAATTCTGACTATTTTTAATCGCGATTAAAAAAGTGTGGAATAAGACTAGTGATCATGAACTAAAATTCACACTAAGGCCTCGCCTTCACGGGCAAAGACAGTACTGTATTTTTTGTTTTCCTTTTCTTTTGCTTATATCTCGAAAATGGCGTGTCCTATCACAAAAATAATGAAAATTTTGAGCCCCTTTAGAACTCCTGCACATTTAAATCTCAACACGTGGGTAATATTTTTTTATATTTTTAAAACAAAAAGTGAAAATTTTCATATAAAACACGTCCAGGCTGCCTCCTAGCGCGCGCCTTCGTCTCTCAAAAAATTCATTGCGTAGCGCACAAGTACGACGTTGCGAAACCAAAAGAAAAAAAAAATACCACGTTGAGTCGCGATTTTCAAATTCGATTTTAGTCGTGTCAAAATTATTTTTAAATTTAGAGATTTTTTCTTGCAGAATAGCGTTATAATTCTCATATCAAAAAGTAAGGAATTTTAGAGATAGTTTAGTTCGGTGTACAACAGAATCGGCAATGACAATCATTATTTTGATTTTAATTTGTGCTAAGTTTTAGGTTTATTAACCTAAGAAATAATATTCCTCCATACGACCTTTAAAAACCCCTAAATTGTTCTATTGGAGGTAGTTCTGAAAATCAAAAATGACATTAAAATGTAAATGTGCCCTGCCCACTGCCTGTTAAGTTTGGCGATTCTTCTGATTGTGTGGATAACTTTGGTATAAATATAGACATAACTTCAGATCCGGATATGAACTAATATAATATGATCGCGTGACAACCCTAACGACGTAGAATACGGATCGAACTTAAAAATGTTGTGGTTTCTAGATTCCACGCAATTAGGATGTGTTATTTTTGTGGTATGTAGGGAAGATGAAGGGCCTAATTTTAGTATAAATAACTTTTCCAAATACGACGAAATTACCGAGAAAAAAATAAAAACTAAAAACTGAAAACCTCGTATAAGTCTGAATCTAACGAAGTTCCGAGATTAGAAATAAATCTCGGAACTTCGTTAGATTCTTCTCTAAAATATGCATCATAAAAAATGCCTTCAATGTTTGTTAGGTCACAATTGCGTATCATATTTAGTTTCAGAGATATGTTTTTTTTTCTAAATACCTGGTTGAAAAAAAGACGATTTTCAAAAAATTATATCTCATAAACTAAACATACTAGTGAAATGGGGATACGAAATATTGCATTGAAATAACTTAAACTATCAGTTTTTTATATAAAAAAGCAATGTCCGAAAAATCGTCTTCATAAAACACTGTGCGCTGCGAGATAAATTTAAGAAGAATAAATTTTGAAGAAGAAAAGTTCCTCTTAAAAAATTCTAAATCTCTGTAATTTTCTCTCTATACTTCGACTTATAATTATATTCAGTAACTTGATAGTTCAAAGAAAAATAATGATACCATCCTAAAACTACCTAATAGTGCTGGGTAGTGAACGATTTCGCGTAAAAAACGAAAAATGGTTTTATTTAAATAAAACTTTTAAAAATTCGTTTTTAACCGGTCAATTACCGTAATTACAGACACAATTAAAAAACAATTGTTTACATACCAAATGTGGTATCTCAGGGATTTAGAGGTTAAGATGGAATATATGAATAATAAGAATGTAAGAATAAATTCATAATTTTTAGTAACAATTATTTCTTTTTTTTTTCGTGTAATAGAAACAAAATAATTTATATAAAAATCATGCCATTTTTTTTTTGTCATTTTATTTCCTCTGGCAACTATAGACGATACTTATATGTATATATCGATATAATTTATATCGTGTTTTTAAGACAAGTTATTAAATCTATACTATAAACTATATAATATTATAAAGCTGAAGAGTTTGTTTGTTTGATTGAACGTGCTAATCTCAGGAACTACTGGTCCGAATTGAAAAATTCTTTTTGTGTTGGGTAGCCCATTTATCTAGAAAGCCTATAGGCTATATATCATCACGCTACAATTAAAAGGAACGAAGCAGGAATGAAAAACGTTGCAAAAACGGGGAAAATTTATTCCTTTTGAGAGTTTCCGTTGCGTGCGCTGCGTAAACGGTTAAAGTAACGCATCAATCATGTATCACGGAATTGTTCCTCTTAAAAAGTTCTAAAAAAAAGTCCGCGAGAGCATATGTCTATCTTTTAAGGTTGACTCACTATAACCCGTTTAATTGCTCAACACTACGTACGGGCCGGCGCGCAGCGATTCGATGCGACGGGGTGGGTCGCGCGAGCAAGAAATTTGACGCGGACGAAGTCGCGGGCAGAAGCTAGTTTAAAATAAAAAGATTGCACGTAAGTACATTATTTCAAGTTCGTTGAATTTCGTTCATTCTTACTCTAACTCACTATCTTTTTTATTTGTCAAAACGGTTCAACGATCAAATTACTGAATACAAATTAAATGTCTAAGTTTATTAGCTTTGGAGAGAAATTACCAAAGAGACAAGACTAACTTTCACATTTCTCTATTTATATTTGGTTTTTCCCCGTACCTAACTACGTAAGTGCCATCTTGGGAATTACCCCAAGAGGATACAGTTCATTCACAGTGGTTTTACCTCTGACAGCAGCAAACTAAAAGCAACGTTATTTTGGTGATGATAAAGATCACTGTGATACTGACAGACTTGTTAATGGCAGCAATCCAAAAGCAACCTTATTGTAACGAAAACAAAGATCAATTTGATTTTGCCGGTGACATAAAATTAGGGGTAAAATAAGTATGAATATACTATACTAGCTTCTGCCCGCGACTTCGTCCGCGTTAAATTTCTTGTTCCTCCGACGCCTCGTCGCATCAAATCGCCTACCCGTGCGACTTTTCCCGTTTTTGCAACATTTTTCATTACTGCTCCGCTCCTCTTTGTTATAGCGTAATGTCATATAGCTTTCTTAGCCTACCTTTATAAATAGGCTACCCAATACAATAAGAATTTTTCAATTCGGATCAGTAGTTCCTGAGATTAGCGCGTTCAAACAAACTCTTCAGCTTTATAATATTAGTATAGATAGGTGGATAGCAGCATCCTCATTTGTCATAGGTAATACCTAATATTTTCATGCTGATCATGATGATATCATCCATTAGGACATGTGTGCAAAATTTTTCCTTCATAAACTATTTTTTTTGTCTCAAGAAAACCAGAATGTCCTCTAGTAGGTATCAAAAATTCGAAGACACATTTCGGGGAAACCCCGTGGTATATCTATTCAAGTTTTCCCTCCGTTGATGCCGAATAATGCCGACCCGAACAACGGAAGATAGCCGATTGAACTCTTAATCGTGGTCCTAATAGACGTAATTACATACTTAGCAAGCCACAGGTTGCAGGTTCAAAACCTGAAAAATATTAGCGTAGATAGAATAACTTGTCATAATTGTGCACGAAAAAAACGTGTTAATCAAGTATATTATTTACTAGCTTCTGACCGCGACTTCGTCCGCGTTAAATTTCTTGTTCCCCGACCCTTCCCGTGTGTCGCGTCAAATCGCCTACCCGTCCGATTTTCCCCGTTTTGCAACATTTTTGTAATGAATTATGTTGCTCCCCTTTTCTTGGTTATAGCGTGATGTTATATAGCCTGTAGTGACACAATGTAATCAGAGACGACGCCGGCGATTGAGAGCGCGTTCCCTCGCTAGCCAGTAGTCTCCAAGTTTTTGTGTAGGTCTGTCGTGTTAGAAACGAATGTAATTTGTGACATTATAATTGAACAATACAGACATCAAGTTTTACCTAGCTGTGTGAACTTTCATTTCTGCTACTCCCATCCGAACTTATCAACTGTTACCTATCAATAGCAAAAGTGGTGACCCGCGTTTGAACATTAGCTTCCTAGTGCAGAACTGTGTGCGTGCGCATTTTTGTGAGTAGCAGATAGGTTAAAATGGCCACACCTAAATCGAGCGAAGTTACCGACTTGGCGTCAATCACCGTGTCATCGAGGATCCCGGAATTTTGGACGCATCAGCCGAGAGTATGGTTCATCAGGGCAGAAGCAACGTTGGCACCACAAAAGCTTGGAGACGCCTCAAAGTTCGACCTGGTCGTGTCGAAGTTGGGAAGTGACGTTGTAGGACAGATAAGCGACTTCCTTATAAATCCGCCAGAAATAAACAAATATGAAGCACTAAAGAAAAAATTACTCGAAATATTCGAAGAAACAAAGAACAGGCAAATTGAGAAACTCATCAGCGAGATGGAGCTTGGAGACCAGAAGCCCTCTCAACTATTGCGTAAAATGAAGGAATTGGCACGAGACAAGGTTCCTGATGATACACTTAGGGTTCTTTGGCAAAACTTATTACCAACAACGGTTCGTGCATTGCTGGTGGTCACGGAGAATAAAGACCTGGAAAAGTTAGCGGCGGTTGCTGACGATGTTCACGAGGCAACCAAATCTAATACCGCGGCAGCAGTAGCTGTTCAGCAAGTGCAAGCCTCGTCGTCTGGTGACAACGCGATTCTCGCTGAAATTGCCAAATTAAGCGCGAGATTCGAAAAGCTGGAGAGTCGGCACAACAACACAAGACCCCGCAGCAGCAGCCGCAGTCGTCATCGTGCACCCCGATCCAGGAGCAGTTCACGAGTCGGTCAGAGGAAACCAAACTGGTTATGCTTTTACCACTTCCGGTATGCCGATAAAGCACGGAAGTGCGTACAACCATGCGCGTGGGATAAGAAAGCGGAAAACTAGGACAGGTGCAGCCAACGGCGGAGATCTGCACCGTTACTACTGCCCACCGCCTATGTGTTTCGGACTCGAATAGTGGTTATCATTTTTTAGTGGATACTGGCGCAGATATTTCAGTTATACCGGTAGGCAAGAAAAATCGGCAATCACCGAGTAACAGTTTTAAGTTGTATGCAGCAAACGGCACCGAAATTAAGACGTATGGTGTGAAGACTCTTATATTAAATATAAAATTACGTCGTAGCTTCCGATGGGATTTCGTGGTCGTAGACGTCAAGCAGCCTATACTGGGAGCCGATTTTTTAAGTTATCACAAACTATTAGTAGACCTCAGCACAAAGAGATTAATTGATCAGGTAACAGAATGTAATATTATCGCTTCAATTGTCAGTAGTTTACAGCCTTCAATATATACCTTACATAACAAACATCCGTATTATAATGTTATCACTGCTTATCCTGAGATTACTAGACCTACATCGTTCAATGACCCTCCCAAGCATTCAATTTTGCATTATATTGAGACCACCGGTCCACCAGTTTTTGCAAGGGCCAGACCCCTAGCCCCAGACCGGTACATTAAGGTCAAAGAAGAGTTCAAGCGTATGATGGAGATGGGAATATGTAGACCTAGTAAAAGCTCATGGGCAAGCCCATTGCATGTCGTTCCAAAAAAGAACGGAGAAATAAGACCGTGTGGTGATTATAGGAGACTTAATGCAATTACCAAACCCGATCGTTATCCTGTACCTCGACTACAGGATTTCACCTATGTATTGGCGAACAAAAACATATTTACGCGATTAGACGTAAACAGAGCGTATCATTTTATACCGATTAATCCAGAGGACGTAGAAAAAACAGCAATTATTACGCCTTTTGGCCTATTTGAATTTACTAGAATGAGTTTTGGTTTAAGGAACGCAGCACAAACGTTTCAACGTTTTATGAGCACAGTGGTACTGCAAGGATTAGACTTCTTGTATACCTATATTGATGACGTCATAATTGCTAGTGAAAATGACCTTCAACATAGAGAACATTTAAAAACAGTTTGCGAAAGATTTAAACAATTTGGTATCACTATCAACATTGCTAAATGCGAATTTGGACAGGAAGTAGTGGATTTCTTAGGTTTTCAAGTGTCACGTGACGGTATTAAGCCTTTAGACTCAAGAGTTCAGGCAATAGTAAATTTTCCGAAACCTGAAACAATACAACAGTTGCGTAGGTTTTTAGGAATGCTGAATTTTTATCGATCCCATATACCAAAGGCAGTAGAGACGCAAATGGAACTTAATAAGTTTATTCATCATTCCAAGAAAAACGATAAGTCAATAGTACCGTGGGACGAAAGCGCGAACATAGCATTCGAACAATGTAAACTAAGCCTACAGAAGGCGGTCACATTGTCGCATCCCCGTAACGATGTTCCTATTTCATTAATGTGTGATGCATCTGACACGTGCGCCGGCGCAGTGCTTCAGCAACAGTTAGAGGGAAATTGGGAACCATTAGGATATTTTTCTAAAAAGCTATCCGAGACGCAAAGGAAATATAGTACTTATGACCGTGAACTATTAGCTATATACATGGTAATTCAATATTTCAGGAAATTATTCGAAGGTCGAGAATTGATTGTGTTTACGGATCACAAACCTTTGACTTATGCCTTTTCTAAGTTGAACAGTAATTCAGAAATACCTAGACGAACAAGACAATTATTGTTCATAAGCGAATTCACAACGGATATTCGACACATAGATGGACAACATAACGTTGTTGCTGACTCGTTATCACGTATCGCAGAAATGTATTGCCCGACAGCCATCGATTTCGCAGAATTAGCGATAGCACAGGAAACCGACGATTACATTACACGAATGGCGTGGGATAGTAGTAAGAGTAGCAAAGTTGTTATTAAGAAACTTAACAGTCCAATAATAAATAAACCTCTTTATTGTGAAATATCAAAAGACTCAGTTAGACCCTATTTACCAGAAAGTTTCAGACGAAAGGTTTTTGATACAATACACAACCTGAGTCATTCCGGTATTCGAGCTACAAAGAAATTAATCGCGAAAAAATATTTTTGGCCTGGCATGAATAAGGATATAGGCATATGGGCTAGAGCCTGTATTGGATGCCAGAGAGCCAAGGTTCAAAGACACACAGTTTCGGATTTAGGACATTTTTCTCATAGCGATAGATTCGAACATATTCATATAGATTTAATAGGTCCACTTGTAATTTCAGCGGAAGGGTATAGATATTGCCTGACGATTATTGATCGTTTTACTAGGTGGCCGGAAGCCATACCGCTAAAGGATATATCAGCAGAAACAGTAGCTAAGGCCCTATATGAAGGATGGATCTCTCGATTTGGTTGCCCTGTAAAACTTACTAGTGACCAGGGTAGGCAATTTGAAAGCAATTTGTTTCAACAATTAATGAAAATACTGGGTATAGATAAAATCCGAACTACTGCATTCCACCCGCAAAGTAACGGTATTATCGAAAGGTGGCATAGATCACTTAAGGCAGCGTTAATGGCTACAATGAGTACAGACTCATGGGTTAACGATTTGCAAACAGTTTTGTTAGGATTACGAGTCGCTATCAGAGGTGATACGGGTTATAGTGCATCAGAATTAACTTACGGTCGGAATATCAGATTGCCAGGAGATTTTTACGATACTGGTCATGATAAAAATATTGATATAGAGACATACGTAGGAAAGCTACGAGAGACGATTAGTAAGTTCCGATCATCTTCGCGGAATGGCACGATACGGAATACCTTTGTACATCCGGAATTAAAAGTTTGCAAATATGTTTTTGTGCGCAACGATACAGTGCGTAAACCCTTGCAACCCCCTTATGATGGCCCATACCGCGTCATAAGCAGGGCTGATAAGTATTATGTTATAGATTTAATCAACAGACAAGCGTGCATTTCAATTGATAGATTAAAACCAGCTTTTTTATTAAATACAGAAGAAGCCGATAAGGCACGAAATGTAACTGATGACAGTCAGAATAAGAGTCATGATTCATCGAAAAACAGTACAGTCGCAGACAGCGGTACCCCTGCGCCTGCACCGTTAGTTTCGCGTTATGGCCGAGTAATTAAAAAGACACGTTTTTTCGATGACCTATGACACAAATAGAAATAAATAGTTTAGGTGGAGTACCTACTCCCATTATTTTTTTACGGCATACGATCTAATATTTAACTTTTAGATAGCATAAACATGAGTAAAGTATTGTGTTCGCGACAATACTTTTGTTGTTTTCGAGTGATTCAGTACCTACTTAAGTAGGCTACAGATATATTGATGTGTATGCATTGCACGTAAGGTATGCAACTAGTAATTGTAACGGGTAGCGTAAGTGATTAAACTTCAGAAAAATCTTGTTTTGACAAAAATATTGTGCAGACTGATCAACTGTACATTTTGACACTACGACATTTTTCTGAAAGTAGGTTAAATAATGTATTAATATGATACATACTTTAGTTAAACATGTATTGTAATTTCATTTCCATAGGTGGACACACGCTTAGAGTAGTAATAAACAGTGTTAACTATTATTTTATTTCGTAAAATAAAAATGGGTAAAGCACAGAGTAAGAACTCAGAAGTAATTATTTCCCAAAATGGAGCAAATGACGCAACCAATACCTCAACATTGGAAAGGAAATTGGAAATTTATAGCGTTTTTACTATAATAATTGTTGTGACAGTGTTTGCGATAATTTTGTTCGTCGGGTGCAAACAATGTGGACGCCGAGCTAGGAAAGTTTTGGTGACAGATATTGTGTCATCCTTAGAAAAGGGTCAGTCACAGCCAGCAGCGGCTCGACAGATCCCAACGCAGCCAGCTCAGCATTCCTATTAATGAGTGTAAAATATTTATATTTGTAACCAGTGCCCATCTATACGAATGTGAATGTGTTAGTTTAGTTAATAAAAGGTAGAATATGATGGTTAAAATTTAAAATAAATGCTCATACTTTTTATTTACAAGTTGGTTAATCATGAATCATAACATTGTTCAACACTTATGTAATGTAACACCTAGCTCATCGTCAGCACAGTACGCTGACTCGCATTCAAATGTATTCGGTTTAGCTCTGCATTATTAACATACAGTGTGATGTTTAATTTAACAATTAGTTTTGTAATAATTAGTGTAAAATTTTTTTTTTTTTTGCCCAAAATTTAAGAGGGGAATACTGTAGTGACACAATGTAATCAGAGACGACGCCGGCGATTGAGAGCGCGTTCCCCCGCTAGCCAGTCGTCTCCAAGTTTTTGTGTAGGTCTGTCGTGTTAGAAACGAATGTAATTTGTGACATTATAATTGAACAATACAGACATCAAGTCTTACCTAGCTGTGTGAACTTTCATTTCTGCTACTCCCATCCGAACTTATCAACCGTTACCTATCAATAGCAAAAAGCCTATAGTCTTTCTCGATAAATGGGCTACCCAACACAAAAAGAATTTTTCAATTCGGATCAGTAGTTCCTGAGATTAGCGCGTTCAATCAAACAAACAAACAAACTCTTCAGTTTTCTAATATTATAGTATACTTCTTAGATAGTATAGATAAGTATATATATACAGTTAAGTGGTTAACAAAATTTACCAGGGATGTTAGGGAGCTCCGTAACCGTAACCGAAACTATCGGATATCCGATATAAAAATTTATCCGTAACCGTAACCGAATCCGAAATAAAAGTTTCGGATAATATCGGATTTGTTTATTACATTTTTATTTTAGGTAGATTAGATAACACTCAATGTATATTTATAATCATTTTTGTTTTAAATAGCTGTAATAATTACTCACAGACTGATTGTAATTCCTACCAAATGGTGACATATAACTAAAACCATTTTATTAGCTATTTGTATTTTACTTTTGAAATTCCTTAAAAGTTTAATATCCGTAACTGAAATTACCCGAAACTAACGGATAATCCGAAATAATTTCATATCCGTATCCGTATCCGGTATAATAATCATTCCTACATCCGTAACCAATCCGTATCCGAAATTTCATATCCATAACATCCCTAATATTTACCTATACTCATACATATTTAGTTAACATTGCGCTTTTTTCCTATGGGGCAGAAACTACAGAACGCCGCCGCCTGGTACGATCCTTTCATACCTACTCTTTTTGCTTCTTTTAGGTTCATAGATAATGGTGCCGATTCCCTTATTCACAAACTAAACTAAATTTAAGTTCAGTGCATCTTTTTCTTTCTATTTCATTAAGGAAAGGACAGAAGATAAATTTTAGTTTAGTCCTGTCAAATTAATCAGCGCTTGACGTAAATTGACGTAATTTTAGTTGGCAAGTTTTTAATCACGTCTAAACTTGTATGAAATACTGACAGGCGCTGATAAATTTGACAGGACTAAACTAAAAAAAATCTTTTATCCTCTTCTTAATGAAACACAAAGAAAAAGATGCACTGAACTTAAATTTAGTTTAGTTTGTGAACAAGGGAATCGGTACCATTGGTGCCGATTCCCTTATTCACAAACTAAACTAAATTTAAGTTCAGTGCATCTTTTTCTTTCTATTTCATTAAGGAAAGGACAGAAGATAAATTTTAGTTTAGTCCTGTCAAATTAATCAGCGCTTGACGTAAATTGACGTAATTTTAGTTGGCAAGTTTTTAATCACGTCTAAACTTGTATGAAGTACTGACAGGCGCTGATTAATTTGACAGGACTAAACTAAAAAAAATCTTTTATCCTCTTCTTAATGAAACACAAAGAAAAAGATGCACTGAACTTAAATTTAGTTTAGTTTGTGAACAAGGGAATCGGTACCATTATCATACACGCACGCCGGTTGCGAGTACTACGCACGACGCACCTGACCTTATATAATAAGGTCACTATATGTCCTCCTAGGGCGTCCCCTCTCGCCGTTTCCAATCACATCTGCCTTGTAAACCTTTTGTAAACCGTCCTTCATTCATCCTCTCAACATGACCAAAGTTTAAGAACAAACTTAATCTGCCCCAAAGTTAGACTGATATAATAAATCTAGACATCTAAACAAATAAATAAAATTGGAGTGTCTGTTTGTAATATTAAAATAACCGCTTTTTACTAAGTTTATATCGATGTACGGTTCATATACCAACAAAACTTCTTTTTTAATTTTTGTCTCTGTCTGTTTGTTCCGGCTAATCTCTGAAATGGCTGGACCGATTTTGACGGGACTTTCACTTGCAGATAGCTGATGTAACAAGGAGTAACTTAGACTACTTTTACTTTAGAAAAAAAAGGATCTCACGAAAAAAAAAAAACGAATGAAAAACGTTTTAGTTAAATACCATGCGAACGAAGTCGCGAGTAACAGCTAGTTGTTAATAAAAATGCTCACCAATAAATCATTTTTACTAACTCCAACAAAATACTTTAAAATGTCACAACCTTAGGTTCTCAAAACCGGTAAATACCGGTCTGTTAATGTTCTTATTTTAAAAACAATTTTTTTTTTCCTTATATCGGCCGTATAAGGAAAATCTTGCAAAAATATAGCCCGTATATTATTCAAAATTTCGAATTCCATTATTATAATTATGTGGGTGTCTTAGATTAGAATGTAGGTTAAAATTGTCAAAGGTTTTATTCTAGAAACTAGTGACCCGCCGAAACTGATGAAGGTCGTTTAGATATAGAATGTCTATTTAGGTTCTAAGTTCTGTTTACGTTTTTGTTTACACTGTCCTCCCATACTTATTAACACTGTAATTTGAAACCATTGTAAAAGCCAATTATTTTTAAAAGAGTAACCGTGGAATTACTTGCCGGCTCTTCTCTATAGGAATCAACATAATTATTGGAACCGTGCACCTTTTATAAGTGCCTATGTAGGTTTATGTGAAATAAAATATTTTGATTTAATATATTTATTTGAGTGTATATGACGGATGGTGGTCGTATAACTATAGAATATTTATAGGTAGGTACTATTACAGTGTGTAGAGTTGGTTTTTCATCAGAGAACACAAACAATCAGTTTTATATCTGTGATATCTTTTAAGATATTCATTTTATTGATATTTATTTATTTATTTAATACTTCAAGCACATTAATGTACAGAGGCGGACTTAATGTTATAGGCATTTTCTACCAGTCAACCTTTGGGTGGTTCAGAGGCATACAGTGGTAGGTGCAATGATTAAGAGGATATGTAGATATGAACGCTTAACATATTTAAATTATAAACATAAATATATACCTAACTATATATAAACATAAATACATAAATAAATATACATACATAATTGAATTTATTAAAACAAACGAGACAAACAATGACAATACAATACACTATTACATACAATTACAATTTTGTTTTCTACTTTTCTGATTTATGTGATGATCACTGATCGGATATGCGGATGCACATTTACCTAATGATACTATTTAGCTGTGAAAGCACGGAAGCGCCTTCGTATTTTTTATTAAAGCCGGGATCTTATTTATTTAAAATTAATGTTTAACCCCAGATGCAAATATATATGTGTGTGTAGGGTAGTATGTGTTAGTTAAAACAACACACTAAACACGGTAAAAAGTTAAAACAACACACAAAACACGGTAAAAACGCGCATTCCATATTAGCCAACATTTCAACTTTAGGTGAATATGCATCTAAATATCCGATCTCTAGTGATGTTACAGTGAAAATACTGTGTATTTCTATAACTTTTAATGCACCATATGTATTGTGCGTTGTGTTAAAATTGTTGTCACGACATGTTCCTCATGAGCAGAGGTAGCCCAGTGGTATCGACCCCGACTTACGAGTTGCAGGTCGAGGGTTCGAACCCAGGCAGGCTCTATGCTTTGTGTAAATAATTTCATCACCATTGCTCTCAAAACGGTGAAGGAAAACATCGTGAGGAAACCGGCATGTCCTAGAAACCAAGCATTCGAAGACATGTGACATCTACCAATCCGTACTGGGCCCACGTGGTGGATTACGGCGCACTCTCTCTGGTCTGTGTCCCAGCAGTGGGAACAATAAAGGCTGATCATGATGATAATGATGATTTTCCTCATTCCTCTGTATCACATGCCCATACCATGACGACCGATTCCCACACACCTTTTCAGTCACCGGTGCCACTTACGGACTTGCCCTCATACATTTCTAATCCACACCCACACTAAGGTTGGACTTTTAATCCTATTCAGTAACTTGACAATTGGAGGGATACCAGGTTTTGACAAAAAAAAGATAGTAAGGTGGTGCAAGAATGAATGAAATTAAATGAACTTGAAATAATGTACTTACATGCAAACTTTATAATTTAAATTTAATAACTTGTCTTAAAACAAGGTGCGTACTATATCAATATATATGTAGTCTATGGCTGTCAGAGGAAATAAAATGACTGTAGTAAAAAATAAGCACAATGACATGATTTTTAAATTTAGTTTTGTTTCTATCAGAAGAAAATAAAAAAAGGAAATAACTGTTATTAAAAATTATTAATTATTCTCATAATCCACACCTAAAAACGATTTTTTTAAGTTTTATTTAATTTGAAACATTTTTATCATTCATTCTTTATGCGAAATCGTTCACTACCCCGACACTATTAGTTTTAGAATGGTATCATTATTTTGCATTGAACTGTCAAGTTAGTGAATAGGATTAAAATTTCAACCTTAATATTATAAATGCAAAAGTAACTCTGTCTGTCTGCCTGTCTCGCTTTCCTGCTAAAACTACAGAACCGATTTAAATGAAATTCGGTACACAGATAGTTTAGAGCCTGAGAAAGGACATAGGCTACTTTTTATTCCGTGACTTTGTCTGCGCCCGCGATAACCGACATTTACGCAGACGAAGTCGCGGGCAGAAGTTAGTTCTATATAATTAGAAAAACAGTTATTTTATTCATAACCTTTCCTTCTAATGTTACCGTCCGGTTATTAAGCAAAAAAGTTTATATTGGATTTTCCTCTTTCTAAAATTGACCGTAAAAATCCCAACGGTATGTAAAATCTTTATGGCAAGGAAAATGGTATGACGGTCCACAGACGTCATAATGGTTAATTTCAAACCGAGAGACATTTTAAATTAAGTCACAAGTCAAAAGCATTTATTTCAAAATAGCTTCTGCCCGAAATTTCGTCCGCGTAAAATTTTTGCTCCCCTGACCCTTCCCGACCGACGCATCGAATTGCCTGCCAGTTTTCGTCCATTAATCGTTGCTGCTCCGCACCTTTTAACCGTAACGTGATGTTATACTATTTATGGAGTAAACAATCTATTTAAAGGGGAATAACCTGCCAGGGTCGCGAGATTGTTCAAATGAGATACCGTGGCCCTGGCATATGGGTAACTGAAGGAACACGGGCGGGTTTTAGTCAGTAAATGTCTGACACGCCCTCCCCCTCCGCCCAGAGCGGGAGAAGTCATTTGATGATTTCCGATCAAAAAAAGGGGAGTAACACTAAGTACATTATTTTACTTTTTCTGATTTTAACCATTGCAGTTAAGGGTCAGCAGTAGGAAATCGTGTTATGGGATTTCGATAAGTTTATATAGTAAACTTAAAGTAATTGCCACGAAAAAATACATCTGGCTAGCTCAAGAGTTTTACTAGACGATGAAAAAATCGGGTTGGGCATAAACCTTGCAGATGATTGTTAAAAAAATATTGAATTTCACTAAAAACGTGTAAAAAGCACTGCCGTATTTTGATAACTTAAGGCTTAAAACAAGAAGGCACCTATTGAATTTATACATAAATAAAAACAATAAAGAACAGAAAACCCGATGCATTTTTTAATTTTCCATAATGTTACTTCTGATTTGCGTAAAAAATTCGCAAACTTTCTCAATTTTGACGCTCGAAATCTCCATACAATTTACTATGGCAACGCGGTTTACCATTTATATAGCAGTGTTCGAACCGCGGAGCTCTCAGCTCAGTCGACCGCGCGTCTTCAAGGTGGGTGCACGTCGCTCTTAGTAAAAAAATACGCGGCAAATAATGGCCTGTGCGTATACGAGATCCCCCGCACAGTGGTCGGAGTCAGAACAATTTGTACAAGTACTAAAATTTAAGATTTTTGAGCTCGATTCTTTCTGCACATATTTTGTATATTGTGACAATTCCTTATTTGTTTGTTATTATTTTTACGTCTTTCCGGTTCATAATTATAATCTTATTTTCAAGTACTTGGTGTGATATAATTTGCTCTAACTACATAATTGTTCTCTTTAACTACACAACATAGCCCTGTCGTGTTTGGGCTCGTAAGATTTGTCTCGACAAGTACTATAGATCTAGATGGTGTCCAGGGTCTGATGATGAAGTCGGAAGGTGCCCATAGAAACTCTTTAAGTATACAACATAACATCGTCGTGTTTGGGCTCGTTAGATTTGTCTTGACGAGTACTATAGAACTAGAATAATGTCCAGGGTCTGATGATGAAGCCAACCGGTGACCATAGGAACTCTTTAAGTATACAACATAACCTAGTCGTGTTTGGGCTCTTTAGATTTGTCTTGACAAGTACTACAGATCTAGATGGTGTCCAGGTCTGATGATGAAGTCGGAAGGTGGCCATTGAAACTCCTTGGTCAGTGGATATGAAACGGGCACTATGAAACTTTGGGATCCGGTGGGATGTGGGAGTAGTAGGGTGGGGGAATACCATGGGACACCTCAAGAACATTGACCTTGACCTTGGGGTCGTTGACCTTAAGGTCAAACTCAAAATTCCGAAATTCAAGATCCGTGATTCTCCCAAGGTCACTGACCTTGACCTCATGGTCGTTGACCTTGAAGTCAATGTCAAAATTTCGAAAGTCAAGATCCGCGATTTCCCAAGGTCACTGACCTTGACTTCATGGTCATTGACCTTGAGGTCAAAATCAAAATTCCGAAAGTCAAGTTTCACTATTTTCACAAGATCACTGACCTCGACCTCATGGTCATTGACCTTGAGGCCAAAGTCAAAATTCCGAAAGTAAATTTTCGCGATTCTCAAGAGCAAAAACAGGTCAAAATTCATGGAAAGTGACCTTAAGGTCAAAGTACATTAGGATCAATATAAATAACCACGAAGGGCATGTTAAGGTCTTCCAGACCCCGCCATCCCCTTCGTCGATTATTTTAAGTATACAACATAACCTCGTGGTGTTTGGGCTAGTGTTGCAAAAGACTCGAGTTCCCGAGTCGTAATTTTAAAGACTCGACTCAGTTATGCAAGACTCAGTGTGCTCAAAAGGCTCGGAGTCTAGAGTCAAGCCGAGCCAGAGTCATAATCGAGTCTTAAAAAAGGACTGGAGTTTTGAAAAGGACTCGAGTCTTAATAACGACTCGAGTCTTAAAATGAACTCGAGTCTTGTAGCTCATCATCCGAAAAAACTCGAATAACTTGTCAGATTTTTTTGTACGCAAAGTTTCATCATAACCACTCATTTGAGTTTATTGCCTTCTTTCTAGTCTTTTCGAATGATGAGGTACAAGTTTCATCTTCATGCTCCGAGTTTTTCTTTAAGACTGGTTCATTTTAAGACTCGAGTCCTTTTTAAGACTCGAGCCCTTTTTAAGACTCAAGTGCTTATCTGTAGACTCCAAGCCTTTTGAGCACATTGAGTCTTGCATAATTGAGTCGAGTCTTTAAAATTAAGACTCGATGACTCGAGTCCTTTGCAACTCTAGTTTGGGCTCGTTAGATTATAGTCTCAAGCAACAAAAAGAGGCACGTGCACTCTGAAAAAAAATCATGATGTAGACGTATTAATTGACTTTATTTTTGAAAATCATAATATAACAGCTGATTGATGTCTACATACAAAACTACAATAAACCACTACATCTCCCATCCTTCCTTACTAAGTATAAATGCAATAAAAAAACAACATATTATCCACTTCTATTTTTAATATTATCTTCAAGGTTCCTGCCGCTCGAACCACTATGTAAACATCTATGTGTGCGTGAGCGAGGCGCGCGCGCCTACCGCTGTGTGAGTAGCGCTTCAATACCTAATTTTCTCTCGCGCTTGCAGTGTATCCGACCCTTAACGTGTTAAGATAGGCAAGTAAGATCAAAACCCTAGGACCACATTCTTTAAAAACTTGATTTTAAAGAATGTCGTCCTTGGTTTTTGATATTTTTTCTTGATGATAGAACTGGAGACTTAAGGCACAACAAATGTAAGTTCACGTACTTCTTTCGCATCGATTTTAATTAATGTTATCAAGGGTTATCGAGTTACCCAGTTGGTTGTGGTGGTCAAAGAAACAGTCGCTTCAGGTAATTTAAAAAAAAAAGTTGTTTGGTATTTGTTACTTTCGAAAAAACACTACAACATAAAAAATAAATCATGAAAATAATAGGAAAATATTGGGACGAACAGACTAGTCAAAATAATTTCAACAACGAAGAAAATTAAACTTGTATCTCAGTTGGATAAAGTTCATGTCAGAATGACAGTTGTCGTGTAGGTACTGTCTTGATTCTGAAACATTCCTTGTGTCAGTTAGATAATGGTGCCGATTCTGTTGTCACAAAATTCTCTAAACTAAACTAAAAATCACTAAAATTTGGTTTAATCCTGTCAAACGACGATTTCCTATTCTGAAATAGACTAAAGTGACACAACTTAACTATATTTTAGTTTGACAGCACTAAGATTGCACTGAGTTATTAGTTTAGTGAAAATGTCAATTTTGCTATTCTGAGTTTGCCGCTTTTCACCAAAAATTTTGACTATAATGATTTATTTTAACAAAATCTGACTATTTTTAATCGCGATTTAAAAGGTGTGGAATAAAACTAGTGGTCATGAACTAAAATTCTCAACAACGCCTCGCCTTCACGTGCAAAAACAATTCTGTATTTTTTATTTTCTTTTTGCTTATATCTTGAAAATGGCGTGTCCTATCGCAAAAATAATGAAATTTTCGGCCCCCTTAGTAGACCCCGGCACATTTAAATCTCAAAACGTGGGTAATATTTTTTTTATATTTTTCAAACAAAAGTGAAAAATTCCATAAAAAACACGTTGAGGCTGCCCTCGCAGCACGCGCCTTCGTCTCTCAAAAAATTCATTCTACGCAATGTAGACATACAAGTACAACGTTGCGAAACCAAAACAAAAAAAAAAATACCACGCTGAGTCGCGATTGTCAAATTCGATTTTAGTCGTGTCAAAATAATTTTTAAATTTAGAGATTTTTCCTTGCAGAATAGCGTTACAATTCTCATAGCCAAAAGTAAGGAATTTTAGAGATAGTTTAGTTAGTTTAGTTCGTGTACAACAGAATCGGCACCATTACCTATTTAACTTTCATAGTTGTTTAGATTATTTTGTACAGTCTGATGTAAACTTGAAATATGAATTTGTTATGTTTTGTTTTATAATATTAACACACTGCCGTGTCGGACTATGTGTCCGACACTTTTTGTTCCATTCAGGCCTTGTCGGACTATATGACCGACAACACATACTAAATCTGAACATGTCGTTGCTGCTTGGCGGCCATATTTTTGGAAAAAATAATGTATTCACTAAGTACATTTTTTGACTTTTTCTGATTTTTACCATGGCAGTTTTTTTTTTTTTTTTGGTTGGGAAATCATCAAATTACTTCTCCCGCTCTGGGCGCGGAGCGGGAGGGCGTGTCAGACTTTTACTGACTAAAACCCACCCGTGTTCCATCAGTTGCCCATGTGCCAGGGTCACGGTATCTCTTTCGAACAATCACGTGACCCCGGCAGGCATCAGTCCTAGTAGACCCCTACACTGCTGCTGACATCTCTTTGAGGCGCGCGTGGAACACTACGCGCCGTCGACCCGAGCCTGGTCCTTACCGGGCGGCGAGCTACCCATTGCTCGCCACCTGCAAGCTCGCGCCTACGGTGGCCGGGAGTCCGCTATTGACCCCCGACGCCCGGGGCGTCTCCTCCTGCGGTGGCTAGGGACGTGAGGGCGCAATGACTGCCACTCCCTCACGCGCCCCACCTCCTCCTTCGCGAGCATTACTGCTTCGCAGAAGGAGGTGACGGCTTCCCATTCCCTCTCGCTACCATGGCCATGGCAGTTAACGTGTTAATTACTTAAATACTGTTTTATAGAATCAAGTTCTTCTTCTGTAGACAGCCTGTGCTGCTGGATAGTTTGCTGCGCCACTTCTTCTTCCCAGCTAAAGCACTAGGAAGTGGTGAAGGACGAGCGTTTTTGACTGTCTTATGTAACTTTGACGTTCAAAAAGCGCTGTATCTCAGCCTAGTGCGAATAAATGAGTTTTGATTTTGAATGTGCTAGAAAGATGTGGCAAGTCGTTGCGCAGTAATAAATTCATATGTAAAGGGGGGGCCGGGAGGGGAGAGGTACTGCGCGACAAGTTACTTTTGACTTTTGAGACGTCATAAGGTTTAAATCGGGCTGTACCTACCAATTACGTCCTTAATAAATGACTAGCTGCTGCCCGCGACTTCGTCCGCGTCAAATTTTTGCTCCCCTGACCCTTCGCGTCGTATCGAATTGCCGGTCAGTTTTCGTGCATTTTTTATTGCTGCTCCGCTCCTTTTGATTGTACCGTGACGTTATATGTATAGCCTATAGCCTTCCTCAATAAATAGGGCACTCAACACAAACATAATTTTTCAATTCGATCCAGTAGTTCCTGAGATTACCGCGTTCAACCAAACAAACAACTCTTCAGCTTTTTAATATAAGTATAGATACTCATCTGTAATTTACAAAAAGGAGAAATCGCAGGAACATTGTTTGAATTTTAACTAAGCGAAATGCAGCCAATTGTGTCTGTTGTGTATGTAAGTTCATGAGGTATATAGAGACAGGGAAATTCGTTGTCTATTTATGAATGGAAAATTTATCCCATCTAAAAACTTTTGTTTCTTTTTTTAACGAACTTTTTATCAAATTTCCGGCTAGGTTATCCCCAGACCAAACGGGTGAGGTTAGGTAAGAAGCATAGACATTTTGTTAATAACTGTTATGGTTAATGATGAATAAAACCCTTCGATGGAACTGTGGCCATGGGCGAGCCTTTAGTCGTGCACAATCACTTGGAAAACTAGGATTGAAGGAAGGTACTCACGCCCTGCCTGGGCGGAGCACCGCCGTGTCCTCGTGGAGGCGATTGGCGGCGGCGACCTCTCGCGTCCGGCCCTGGTGCGAGCCATGGTACGGAGCGAGAGGGAATGGGAAGCCGTCACCTCCTTCTGCGAAGCAGTAATGCTCGCGAAGGAGGAGGCGGGGCGCGTGAGGGAGTGGCAGTCTCTGCGCCCTCACGTCCCTAGCCGCCGCAGGAGGAGACGCCCCGGGCGTCGGGAGTCGATTGCGGACTCCCGGCCACCGTAGGCGCGAGCTTGCGGGTGGCGAGCAGTGGGTAGCTCGCCGCCCGGTAAGGACCAAGCTCGGGTCGACGGCGCGCAGTGTTCCACGCGCGCCTCAAAGAGATGTCAGCAGCAGTGTAGGGGTCTACTAGGACCGATGCCTGCCGGGGTCGCGTGATTGTTCGAAAGAGATACCGTGACCCTGGCACATGGGCAACTGATGGAACACGGGTGGGTTTTAGTCAGTAAAAGTCTGACACGCCCTCCCGCTCCGCCCAGAGCGGGAGAAGTCATTTGATGATTTCCCATCCTGAAAAAAAAAAAAAAAAAAAAAAAAGGAAGGTACTCACTGTTCCTCACCGTCGACGGCGTTTCGGTGGCGCCACTCCAGTACACAGTCCAGGGACGTCCCTGATTTGACACTTAACAATAACTATGGTTCGAACTACAGAGACATGAGGAACCTGTTCCAACCTACTACAACCTACCTTACAGAAATAAAGTAATTTATCATTTACGAGGATTTGAGATTCACAAAAGAGGCGCATTGATTATTTAGGTATATCAGAATGTTCAACAATACTTTTACGAAAACAAAATAAGATTTAGGTACCTATGAGACGTGCCATTACATACGTAATGTCTTTATTCGGCAAGCACCCTTAAAACCCTTAATAAACATGTTTTATTGATTAATTGCAGATCCCGACCCGTGCTCGGGCCGAAGAGATGTTGAATTGAATAAATATAACTTTGTCTATTCTTTGTAGAATAGAGATAATATTGGTCATGCTACGCCTGCAGAAGTGTGTGCCTATTCTAAAATCAAATTTGAACCCTACAATGTAGTAGTGTCCTACTGTACTGTACATAGACCTTCTATACCTGCGATGGAGAAGGCTGTTATCAACAACGGGGGCCCAGCGCGGGTTGGTTGAAGTCACATGTCTTTGAATTTTTGGTTCTAAGTCTAGGACATGCCGGTTTCCTCACGCTATTTTCCTTCACCGTTTTGAGAGCAGTGGTGATAAAATAATTTGGACAAAGCAAAATGCCTGGCGTGTTCCGTGTGATGCCGGACATAAAGAAACAAACCCAGTTTTTCCCGTGTGTATCGTAAAAAGCTACTAAGGGACTTACTAGAAAATACCCACCATACTGCGATCGCCAACCCGCCTACCAACTACGGGGAGGCCTATGATGTAAGCGCCTATCTGGCTCTGGGTTTGTCGAGCCCACGGGTTACCATTGCTCTTGGGCCACCTCTGCTCCCAAAACTATTAACAAGGAATAGGTCAATGTGTGATGGCCAAAATCAGAAAAACTCAAAAAATGTACTTAGTGTGTTATTTCTTCTTCTCTGTATAAACTATATGTGTGCGAAATTTCATACTCCTCCGTCCACCCAATTTTCGTAAAAAGGGTTCCAAAATATTCGCTTCACGTATTAATATATAGATTTACAACATGAAATTAAAAATAACGAATTAATCTTCTAGAAGTCTATGAATAAAATATATGATGGTGTTTAAGAGATTAATAACAATTTCATTTCACCGATTACTATACATTTATTTGGTAAATGACAATTACAATATTTTACATAGACTTCGTCCATTACGAAATACTAGTTATGAGTATTTTTTCACCTTATTTTACAAGTTATTTATATTTCCTTCAAGGTCAATTTCGTATGGCAATGTGTATGATAAATGTTAAAATTACTTGACTTATACATACATATTTTAGTAATTACGTGTGACTGCGGTTAGAAAATCAAAACCGATATTATTGCCGATATTTTGTAACTATGTCTAGATTATATGTTTTTATTTGGGTGTTTTACCCGACTGCAGAGGGCAATGTGTTTATTAACTCGTATGTATGTTCGTTCTTTTATTAATTTAATTTTTCATTACAGTTATTTTGGGGTTAGGGGTAATTCAGAGATGGAGTACATAAATATTTTGCTAAACAGTCTTCATAAGGTTATAGAAGTATGTTAGTGTTATTCAAAACAGAGTAAAACACCATTGTTTTCATCATCCATAAAATCTTGTAGGAATGAAAAATTATAAATAGCCAATATGTTTTTTGATTAGATATCAATTAGATATCGAGAAGCAGTGGTGGCTCAGTGGCAACGGCTACTACTTACGAGTTCGAACCCGAGCAGACGCTTTACTCTGTGTAAATTATTTCAACACCACTGCTCTGCGGCGGCGACCTCGCGTCCGGCCCTGGTGCGAGCCATGGTACGGAGCGAGAGGGAATGGGAAGCCGTCACCTCCTTCTGCGAAGCAGTAATGCTCGCGAAGGAGGAGGCGGGGCGCGTGAGGGAGTGGCAGTCTCTGCGCCCTCACGTCCCTAGCCGCCGCAGGAGGAGACGCCCCGGGCGTCGGGAGTCAATAGCGGACTCCCGGCCACCGTAGGCGCGAGCTTGCGGGTGGCGAGCAATGGGTAGCTCGCCGCCCGGTAAGGACCAAGCTCGGGTCGACGGCGCGCAGTGTTCCACGCGCGCCTCAAAGAGATGTCAGCAGCAGTGTAGGGGTCTACTAGGACCGATGCCTGCCGGGGTCGCGTGATTGTTCGAAAGAGATACCGTGACCCTGGCACATGGGCAACTGATGGAACACGGGTGGGTTTTAGTCAGTAAAAGTCTGACACGCCCTCCCGCTCCGCCCAGAGCGGGAGAAGTCATTTGATGATTTCCCATCCTGAAAAAAAAAAAAAAAAAAAAACACCACTGCTCTCAAAACTGTGAAGGAAAACATCGTGAGTAAACATGTCTTAGAACTAAAAAATCGAAGACATGTGACATTTACCAACCCGCACTGGGCCCGCGTGGTGGATTATGTCCCACTCTCTCTCACCGAGAGGAGGACTGTGTCCCAGCAGTGGGAACGTTATAGGCTGCTAATGATTAGGTATCAAACACGGTACATATAGGGTTCGAAATTGAGGCTCTTTCAGTGTAATGGCTCCTACGATGCCTTCACATATTTTAGACTTATTTTGGATGGAATCCTCTATGTATTCCTCTACAACTGCATTGGACTTCCAGCCTCCGTGGCGCTTAAGGGACAGGAGATCAGCTCCGGAATCAGCCAAAAGTGTGGCTGAAGTTCGTCGGAAACAATGACCCGTGTACAACAGGGGTTCTGGAAGTTCAAGAAATGTTGCTATTTCTCGTGGGATACTGCCAATTTTATTAGTACCCATAGGCTGTCTAACACACTTTCCATTGCGATACTGTAGAAAAAATCGATTGATTGGAGTGTTTTCTCAACAATCGTTACGTATTCCTTGCGAATGACGAAGTTGCGGTCTCTTTTTGTCTTTGTATTAGGTAAATTAATTAATAGTAAGTCATCTGAATGTTTCTCAATGTTTTTGACATTAAGTTGTAATGGCTGCATCGATTTTGACGGGACTTTCACTGGCAGGTAACTGATGTAATAAGGAGTAACTAAACCTACTTTTATTTTAGAAAAAATCGTTTATTTAAAAAAAAAAAACCTGCGTTAATTTGCGACATCCACGCGGGCGAAGCTGAGGGCAAAAGCTAGTTATAAATAAATACATTTTCTCGAGAGCGTTGTTTATTTACATATTTAAAAAAGTACATTGAGTCATGTTATGTTCTTTAAAAGATGCGTTAGGGAAAATACGTCTATAATGTCATGGTAATATCTTCTCGTCCCACATACCGCAGTGTCTCAAGACGAAAGTCTTTGGGCTTGTGTGTTCCCAGTAGGGTTGCCAGGCGTCCGGATAAAGCCGGACACAGTTAGGCTTTTTGGTTGTGTGTCTTGCCAAATTAGACGGTGTCTGGCCTGTCCGGCTTTTTGTTAGGCTTTTCAAATTTGATCATTTTTGCCTTGGTTTCCGCTCCACCCGCCTCACCTTGTGTCGCTAGCGCAAGCGAGCGAACTAGCACTGTCCTCCCCGCCTTATTACTAATCAATTTTAAAGGAAAATTAGCTTTAAAAGCATGTCTGCCAATCAAAAATATTAATTCATTTATGTTACTTATTTATTTTAACGTTATTTCATTAGTGTTTTGTTTAATTTTGTTTTATGATTAAATAATTAAAGATGTGATGATGAAATCTCTCATGCGGGATCTCTGCCCCACGAGTTTATCCGGGGAGGTAGAACGGGCTGGTGTCCGCAACTCCACGTCTGAGCGCGTATTTTGCGTACGGACACTTGCGCTTATCCGGGGAGATAGATCACGCGGGGATATCGAAGGGGAGTTTACACGATCATCCAAATGTCTAACGACAATAATTAGTCCGTTTAATCTTTTGTCACGTAAAATTAATACCATGAAACTAATAAGCGGAACAATTTTATTTTTTTTTTGGATGGGATATCATCAAATGACTTCTCCCGCTCTGGGCGGAGCGGGAGGGCATGTCAGACTTTTACTGACTAAAACCCATCCGTGTTCCTTCAGTTGCCCATGTGCCAGGGTCACGGTATCTCTTTTGAACAATCTCACGACCCTGGCAGGATATGGCGGAACTATTGAGTTTCCTAATGTAAATGAGACTTAATAACAAGCAAATAAGGCAGTGTTTAGCGTGAGAGCAATGGTGGCCCAGTGGTAATGGCCTCGACTTACGAGGTCATGGGTTCGTCAAACCCAGATAAGCGCTTGCATCAGCATCATAGGCCTCCCCAAAGTTGATAATCGCCACGCTTGACAGGTGGGTTGGCGATCGCAGTATGGTGGTAAAATACATAGAGAACGCTGCTGCCCATTCTCTAGTAAGTCCCTTAGTCGCCTCTTACGACACTCTCGGGTAGAAATGGGATGGTGCTATTCCTTACGTCCGGCATCACACTGAACGGTCGCATGAACGATAAAACATCGGGAGCTTTTCGCACACCGTATCTTCAACACACTGCTAAGCCCTTAGAGTCGAAAATCGAACAGCGTGTTTTTTCGACGTGCTGAGCTGCACTCTGTTGGATTCTGAATGCTCGGGTCAACACCGACAGTAGAAAATAGAGTACGCCAAAAAGTCCCCCCGCCATATATTTACGTATGTGTTAACATCAACTTAGGCTAAGGTGTATCTGTCAGGGTCGCGAGATTTGTTCGAAAGAGTTACCGTGGCCCTGGCACAGGCAACTGAAGGAACACGAGTGGGTTTTAGTCAGTAAAGGTCTGATACGCCCTTCCGCTCTGCGTAGAGCGGGAGGTCGTGTCACAGACTTTTACTGAAGTCAATTGATGATTACCCACCCAAAAAAAGAGGAGAGGCATAAAGGGAAGGGAATTTTAGTATCATTTGATGATTCATCATTTGACTATTAGACCCAGAAAAAAACGCTAAGGTGTATTTATAATATCTATAATACGTATATATAATATCTATATCTATAATCTATACTATCTATACTTATTACTTATTTACTTATATATTAATATTATAAAGCTGAAGAGTTTGTTTGTTTGACTGAACGCGCTAATCTCAAGAACTACTTTTCCGAATTGAAAAATTCTTTTTGTGTTGGGTAGCCTATTTATCGAGGGAGGCTATAGGCTATGTAACATCACGCTACAACTAAGAAAAGCAGAGCAGTAATGAAAAATGTTGCAAAAACGGAGAAAATTTATTCCTATTGAGAGTTTCCGTTGCGTGCGCTGCATAAACGGTTAAAGTAACGCAAAAATCATGTATGACGGAATTGTTCCTTTTAAAAAGTTCTAAAAAAAAGTCCGCGAGAGCATGTCTATCTTTTAAGGTTGACTCACTATAACTCAAAAGGAGCGAGCAGCAACGAAAAATGGACGAAAACTAGCAGGCAAATCGATGCGACGGGAAGGGTCAGGGGAGCAAAAATTTGACGCGGATGAAGTCGCGGGCAGAAGCTAGTAATATTATAAAGCTGAAGAGTTTGTTTGGTTGAACGCGCTAATCTCAGGAACTACTGATTCGAATTGAAAAACTCTTTTTGTGTCGGGTAGCCTATTTATTGAGGAAGGCTATAAGTTATACAACATCACGCTATGGCCAAAAAGAGCGGAGCAGCAAACAAAAAATAGACGAAAACTGGCAAGCAATTGGATGCGACGGAAAGGGAAGCGAAAATTTGACGCGGACGTAGTCGCAGGCAGAAGTTAGTCATTCATAATTGTGACAAATAAGGAAAAATATATACCTACTACGATACGATAAAAAAAACATTGTTTATTATTATAAGTAGGTAAGTATCCGCAATATTAAGCACTTAATTGGCATGCAAAATATTTAATGTAGGCAATTAAATGTCTTATTTACTGAGTTTATCTTGGAAAACACCGTGCTATTGTATTCTTTGGTAGGTATTGTTCGTCGAATCGTTGAGCTTCTTAAGTTCCGAGTTGAGCTGCACGATTAGTGACAAATGCGTGCACTGACTGGACAGCTCCACTCAATCTGTGTGGTTCTTTCCTTAGAAGACCATTTCAGACAGCTTTCTACATGGTCTTCACATGATGTGAATAAGATTATGTCTGGACTTTAAAAGAGACTGTGACCTCTGAGTTTGTTTCGTCCTTTCTTCTCAGAGTAGTCGGATAGGAAACGCCGACCTCATCTAGCTTGAAAAAAAATATCATCAACGTGTTAACATTTTTGTACAAACCTACTTTATCATCATCATCTGCCTGCCTTTTCCCAACTATGTTGGGGTCAGCTTCCAGTCTAACCGGATGCAGCTGAGTACCAGTATTTTATATGGAGCGACTGCCTATCTGACCTCCACAACCCAGATACTGTGTAATACGATACCTCTTGGTAAGACTGGTTGTCAAACTTTCGGGCTTCTGACGACCCGTGACGACTGTCTAAGATCTACGAAAGACAGCCGGGACCAACAGCTTAACGTGCTTTCCGAGGCATGGAAGGGTCTTGGTATGTAAAGATGGTCACCTCTAAGGTGTATCTATCTATACTATCTATACTAATAATATAAAGTTGAAGAGTTTGTTTGTTTGTTTGATTGAACGCGCTAATCTCAGGAACTACCGATTTGAATAGAAAAATTCTTTTTGTGTTGAGTAGCCCATTTATCGAGAAAGGCTATATGGGCGTTTTTCAAAAAAGATGTACATTTGCTAATTTGAGGTGTCCCTATACTTTAGCTATTTTTTATAATTTTTGTATGCACTGCACTGAAATAAACTGCATATTTATTAAATAGTATCATATTTAAGTTTTAAAATTGACTATAATATGCAACCCAAATATCAGGGATTTTAAAATATCATAAAACTAACAACAAAAAAAGTGTAAAATATTCATGTCCCACATGTATCTTTGGAACTTTCAAGTCTCAGGTAAGAATATACAAATTAAATGGCGTCACTGTTTTAGGGTCTATATACGTAACTTGAACTCATAAATACAATTTAGAGCCCTTTATTTCGAATATGGGCTTAAAATAGCTCATAATACAATTTTATTGTTGTCCCAAGAATATGACAGAACCGGAATTCCGGCAATAGTCACGGTAATTTTTTCATACTCCCCCCTAATATTACCCTTAAAGATGGTTGTTTTTCATTTCTGGTAACATTTATCTTGTCTGTAGTATAACCGTCATTTTGATGCAAACATCAGTGTCAACAAAATCTGTGACGAAAGTGGGCGCGTTACGGTGGTGCTGAATTGGAGTTCCAGATAGTAACAGGATTTTATGAGGTATGTAGCAGTTTATCAGGTTATTTGCCGTAACACAATTACATTTTAGTTTATACATTTTTGTAAAACAACCCGAAAATAGTTATAAAATGGACACAACAGGTTGTATGATTTTTTAAAGTTTTGTTGTTATGAATTCGTCACATCCGGTTCGTAACGTATTGTATAAACGGAATCATTTTGTGACGAACTGGAACTATTAGGCTGGGGATACACTTGGATGAATGGTATTAAAATAAATAATCCTTCTAACGTTATACATATGAAATCTGAATCTTATAATAATATACTTAACTGAATTATTTTCTTTTCATCAATTTAATTTTGATTGGTAAGTCGTGAGAGCAATTGTTATTTGGAATGGATATAAGTAATATTTAAAAATAATTAAAAAAATGTAAAAGTTGTGTTCAAAATATGTAACTCTGTACCTCAAGATAAAGTTAAAACTGGTTTTGGTAATAACCTGTTTTTACTTTATATTATTTAAAAAAAACTATTAAAATTAAAATGTTCAACCAAATATTACTGTGTAAACTTCGCTTATTTTTTTCCTTTTAGTCACTTAGAATTCCAGATAGTCACTGTCCCATATTTTTACCGAGACAAAAATGAATCCGCCTTAAGAAGTAATTAGTTATTTGATAATATTTAAGTAATTGTAGTTAACCCTGAGTTTGCTTTTTAAATTATTTGTAATCTCATTCAATTTCATTTTAGGTAAATGGTAGAAATGTAATGTTTTAGTGGTCAAAAGTTCCAACTGTGACGATCTCGAAAGAAAAATGATTGCTAAGCGATGATTATAGTGATTTATTTATGTTAAGATATTTTTATTTAAAGTTATGAAGGTAATTTAATACATAATAAAAACAAATTGACAGAACAACTCATATTTTTCATTTTATTTACATTTTTCCTTTGTGACGAACCGGAGTACGTTCTTGTGAACTCTTCCATAAAAATGAAGATTATCGCGTTGTTTTTCATAATACTAATGTATTTTTTTATTTTTAACTTATTTATGAATATATTTTATCAAATGAGATAAAAATTAACTGTAAAACTTCTAAAACACAAAAACCTGTTCCGGTTCGTCACTTGTACATCTGTTTTGAAAAACGCCCATATACAATCACGCTACAATCAAAAGGAGCGGAGCGTCAATAAAAAATGTTGCAAAAACGGGGAAAATGTATTCCTTTTGAGAGTTTCCGTTGCGTGCGCTGCGTAAACGGTTAAAGTAATACAGTAATTAGCAACAATGATGTATGACGGAATTGTACCTCTTAAAAAGTTCTAAAAAAATGTTCACGAGAGCATATGTCTATCTTTTAAGGTTGACTCACTATAAAAATGATGTTACCAACTATCGTCCAATATCATTATTGTCTACCATGTCAAAAGTCTTGGAGCGATTAGTTCATAATGCAATTTATCCCATCTTACAAAATAATATCATCCCCGAACAGCAAGGCTTTGTTAAAAATCGTTCCACAGTTAGTAATTTAGTTTAGTATTCGAACTTTTTGTTTGAAAATATGGACAATCAACTGCAAGTTGACGCAATCTACATGGATTTCTGCAAGGCTTTTGACAAGGTGGACCATACCATGCTTTTACAAAAAATCGAATTCAATGGTATCCATGGGAGTTTACTTCGTTGGTTCTCGTCTTATATAAAAAATTGAACTCAAAAGGTTTTGGTAAATGGATTCTCTTCAGATGTGATCAGCGTGACATCTGGTGTTCCGCAGGGGTCGATATTGGGTCCATTACTTTTTATCCTATTCATAAATTATATAAATACATGTTTTAAAAATTGTAGTCTCCTCCTATATGCTGACGATCTTAAATTATTTAGTAAAATAAGAACCGTTGAAGACTGTGTTAAATTACAACAGGACTTTGATCGATTTTCTACCTATTCTTTGACCAATAAACTACATCTAAGTTTATTCAAATGTAAGTATATTACTTTTACCAAAAAATTAATACCGTTCAATTCAAATACTCACTCTGTAACACTCTACTGGATAAAGTTTCCCTAATTAAAGACTTAGGTGTACTCTTTGACTCAAAGTTACACTTTGATGCACACGTTGATCACATCACAGCCAAGGGTTTCAACTATTCGGCTTTGTAAGGCGGACCTGTAACTCATTTAAGGAACTATCTACATTCTTATTACTGTACAAAGCACTTGTTAGATCTCAACTGGAATATGCCACTTGTGTTTGGAACCCCATCTACAATAAATATAGTGACCAATTGGAATCAGTGCAACGTAAATATCTTAGGTATCTTAACTATAAACTATTTAAGAAGTGGTCATCATATGATACTCTTATAGATAAATTTTCCCTGTCAACTCTTAAAACAAGGAGATCGTATCATGATCAATCGTTGCTATACAACATTTGTCACAATAAATTTGATTGTAACAGTCTAATAAATCAAATTTACCTTCGCATACCTAGTCGTTCGCAGCGCATTCGTGATACCTATTCTCACAGTCTTTTCGCGCCTAAGCGGTGCAGAACCAACGCAGGAGAACGAGCTCCTTTAAGTCGTATAATGAAAAGTTACAACGATAATTTTGCTGATATTGAGTTATTTGCATTATCATTCGCACAGTTTAAAAAATAAAAACCGGCCAAGTGCGAGTCGGACTCGCGCACCGAGGGTTCCGTACAAACCTGTAGGTATCCTCGGTTTATGCATAAGGTTTACGTTTATGAAATTAAATGTTTTTTTTTTAATTTTTATATTTGAGTTGATTGAATTAAAGGTAAATTGCGGTTTACGATTTATGACGTATTAAAAAAAACTTCTTACTGGATCTCGTTCAAACCAATTTTCGGTGGAAGTTTATATGGTTATGTACATCATATATTTTTTTTAGATTTATCATTCTCTTATTTTAGAGGTTACGGGGGGGGGGGGACACATTTTACCAATTTGGAAGTGTCTCTCGCGCAAACTATTCAGTTTAGAAAAAAATGATATTAGAAACCTCATTACCATTTTTAAAGACCTATTCATAGATATCCCACACGTATGGGTTGGTGAAAAAAAAATTTTTGAGTTTCAGTTCTAAGTATGGGGAACCGCAAAATTTATTCTTTTTTGTCTATTTTAGTGTAAAAATCTTAATGCGGTTTATAGAATACATCTACTTACCAAGTTTCAACAGCATAGCTCTTATAGTTTCGGAGAAAAGTGGCTGTGACATACGGACGGATAGACAGACAGACAGACAGACATGACGAATCTATAAGGGTTCCATTTTTTGCCATTTGGCAACGGAACCCTAAAAATGTATTCATAAAAATCCTTTTTAAATAACACATAGCTTTTTTTTTTTTTTCAGGATGGGAAATCATCAAATGACTTCTCCCGCTCTGGGCGGAGCGGGAGGGCGTGTCAGACTTTTACTGACTAAAACCCACCCGTATTCCACCAGTTGCCCATGTGCCAGGGTCACGGTATCTCTTTCGAACAATCACGCGACCCCGGCAGGCATCGGTCCTAGTAGACCCCTACACTGCTGCTGACATCTCTTTGAGGCGCGAGTTAAGGAACCCCAACCTACCATTATTAGCTTTGTCAGCCAATAATTATTAACTAGATTATTAGTTCCCAATTTCCCACTGCGCGATCAGCATTTATAATATCTAGAACATGCGTCGGTCTGATCACGTTGTGCTTGTACTACGTTAGCAATTAAGTTAGTATATAAGATCAATATTTTATTAGATTTGATTAATTACTGTTACGCTGTAACTCTGTCGGAATAAAGTTATTTTTTAAATACTTCCGTTGTCGCTTACTTAATTGGCGCAGCCGGTAGGATCTCTGTAGTCAGTCTGCCGTGTATACAATTCTACGTGGAGCAACCGACGTCCGTGTCTACGGTTTAGCAGAGATCGCCGAACAAATAAATTCATTAAGAAGCCACTTCGAGTTACGGAAGAGGACCAGCCACAGCAGTAATTCAGGGAGCATGGAGCTAGCTGCGGAATTGTGAGTAAATCTTTTTCACCTTCCTCTCAGCTCTTCCATCTATATCCCAACCTTGTAATAGTCTATGTGTTTGTGTATTATTAGGGATTGGACAACGCCGTAATAATATTTGCATAGATTTTAATTGTATTAATAATTTAGAGTAGTGATATTTTAGTACCGTATACATTAGTGTGATTTTTTTTTCTCTCTGCCTTTGTTAGTTTCATAACTTTTCGCAATGGAAAACGTAACCCGTGTTCCACAGGAATTGGTTAACATCATACCAATATTCAGTGGTGACACTAGAATGTTGCCTTTATATATAAAAAAATGTGAATACATTTTGACTACGTTCTTAGGAACCGCAGCCCAAAATGAATATTTATTTCATGTAGTAACAAGTAGGTTATCGGGCGAAGCAGCCAGTTTGGTAGGCGAAAGAGAATCTATAGGTACGTGGGATGAGCTAAAGAAGTTGTTAAACCAACACTTCGGTGATCCACGCACAGAGGATTGTTTAGCAATGGAGTTAGAATCATGTAGAATAAATAAGGGTGAAAGTTATTTAGATTTTTGCCATAGAATACAGCGGATGAGAAGTATTTTATTTGCTAAAATATCAGAAACTATCATTGATGACTCTCTACGTAAGGCAAAGCAAATAATTTATAGTAACAGAGCAATGAATGTTTTCTTGTTTAATTTACCACCATTTCTAGTTAGATTAGTTCGTTTGCGCGACGTCACAACGTTAGAGGATGCATTAAAAATAGTTTTAGAAGAACAAAACTTCCAGGCAGTCTATGAGTCGAAAACAAACGACAGGCGTAATTTTAGTAGAAATAACAGACCCAATTTTCCTAATAACCAAAATACATTTGAATCTAATAATCAAAAGAAAGATTCTCATAGCATATCAAGTACACATGTACCGAATAGTGCTACAAACAGCACATTTACACCGAACAATTCGCATCAGCTCAGACATTATAAACAACATAATAATACTCAAAGAAATCAAGACAATTTTAATCGTACAAACAACAATAATGCGTCACCGCAGTCAAGTAGGTCATCTGTTCCGGTTTCACAACAGAACCAACAGTTCGCAGCACATGCACCGGGCATGCCGTCTTTTGCAGCGCAAGCATCTACGTCGGGTGCGAATACTGATGTCACCATGCGTACTGCAAGTTCGCGACGTGTTAATTACATAAATAATTCTAATAATAATGAACAGAGTTCAAGTAATTCGTATAATGAGTGCCAAGAATTTTCTCCCGAAGAACCCAGGGCGGAAAATTTTTGCATAACGGCCTCTACCATAGAGAACGAATAAAAATAAATTGTAATAAACGCTTAAATCTACCACATATAGTTATACCAGAATTGAAGGCAGTTTTTATGATAGATACGGGGAGTGTTAGATCGTTTATAAGCCCGTATATAGCGAATAAATATTTTAAAAATTATTTACAGTATGAACCCTTCGAAGTTGTTAGCACTCACGCATCGAGTGTTCATAGTGAAACGGCTATTATTCCATTACCGGTTACCTTTGGAAGTATAGAGTTCCATAAGTTTTATGTCTACAGTGTTGACGATAGGTATGATGGGTTAATAGGTAGCAATTTGCTGAAGCAATTACAGGCAAAGATTAATATGGAAAATCAGATATTACATTTAAAAAATACTGATATTCCTATCATATATTCACCGCCTATGAGAGAGGTATATAATCTACCATCTCGTAGTGAACTTAGAGTAAGGCTCCCGGTCAACTTACTGGACGGGGAAGCTGTGTTAGATTTTAAGCAATTTACGGAAGGGATTCGAATGCCCGCCGCATTAGTTACGTGTATTGAAGGCTATGCAACAACTGTTATTCAGAATTACAGCAATGAAAATAGAAAGTTAGTAGTTACGGGACCTTTTCAAGTTGAACCATACATACAGGACCCATCTGTTAGTGTTAATTTTATAGATAATAATATAGAAGTGGACAGATTGCTCACAAAGAATTTAGAAAAATTACAGTTAGATCATATGAACTCAGAAGAACGTGCGGTTATTGAGGGACTTTGTAAAGAATACAAAGATATATTTTACTGTGAAAATATTCCGTTAACCTTCACAAATCAGGTCAAACATAGAATAAGAACAAAAAATGAAGACCCAATAAACATTAAGGCACATAGATTGCCACCTATTCAAACAAAAGAGATCAGGAGTCAAGTTGAGAAAATGTTAAGGGATAACATTATCCAGGAATCTCATTCTCCCTGGAGTGCTCCCGTACATCTAGTGCCAAAAAAATTAGACGCATCAGGCCAACAAAAATGGAGGATGGTAGTTGACTATAGACGGCTCAATGAAATCACAATTGATGATAAATACCCTTTGCCCAACATTAACGATTTATTTGACATGCTAGGTAATAGTACCTACTTTACAACTCTCGACTTAGCTAGCGGGTATCATCAATTAGAGGTTCAGGAGGAAGATAGAACTAAAACCGCGTTTAGCACACCTTCAGGTCATTATGAGTTTAACAGAATGCCGTTTGGGTTAAAGACTGCACCCGCAACCTTTCAGCGAGCGATGGATAACGTCTTACGAGGCCTGCAAGGCTTACATTGCTTAGTATATCTCGATGACGTCATTATTTTTTCCAAAAGCTTGCCTGAACATGTAGAAAAACTTAGAGCAGTTTTTGACCGCTTCCGTCAAACAAATTTAAAAGTTCAATTAGATAAGTCTCATTTTCTTAGAAAGGAAGTACTCTACCTAGGGCATACTATTACGAGTGAGGGTTTGAAACCAAATAATGATAAAATAGATGCTGTTCTTAGGTATCCTATACCGGAAACGGTTACACAGATTAAAAGCTTTTTAGGACTAATCGGTTATTATAGGAAATTTATCAAGGATTTTGCCAAAATAACTAGACCATTAACAGCTTGTTTAAAGAAAGGTCGCAAAATTGTAATTAATGAGGAATATAAAGAATGTTTTGAGACATGTAAAAAGCTTTTAACAAATGCACCTTTGTTACAGTTTCCTAACTTTAGTAAAACTTTTATTTTAACCACGGATGCATCCAATTTTGCAATCGGGGCTGTATTGTCACAAGGAACAATAGGCTCAGATAAGCCTGTAGCCTATGCTAGTAGAACCTTGAGTGACACAGAAGTAAGATATAGCACTATCGAGAAGGAACTTTTAGCCATAATATGGGCTGTTAAGCACTTTCGACCATATTTGTATGGTAATAAGTTTACCATATTTACAGACCATAGACCATTAGCTTGGCTGTATTCATTGAAAGAGCCCAATAGTAAACTCACGCGATGGCGGTTAAGGTTAGAAGAGTACGATTTCGAAATAAAATATAAGAAAGGCCCTCAAAATACGAATGCAGATGCTTTATCTAGGATTAAGATTAATGCAATTGACGACGATTTAGATTCAATATTCGTAAATGTAGGAGATAGGCAGGAACGTATACAAAAAATTATAGAAAACGAATTGCAAGACCTCGAAACTCCATTAGAAACGATAGAACTTTCGGATTCTGATGATGGGGTCACTGCCAACTCAATTTCAAATAGAGAACATGAAGGTATTTCTATTTTAAACGAAGCTGTCGATACTAAACCAAAACAGATTTTAATTCATTCATGGTTTAAAAATAAATTAGCCGTAAAAGATATTTCTAATAATAAACAAAAAATTCTCGAAGTTCACTTACCGACAAATAACGATATATTAGTTAAAGACTTTTTGAAAGAGTATATAGATCCAAAACATAAGTACTTCATATACTTCGAGCATCCATCTTTTAGAAAAAGTTTTTCAGACATGGTAATTAAGTTATTTAAAAAGGATTCAGTTAAGTTAACCGAATGTACAGAAAGAGTTATAAATTTGACAGGATCTGAAGAAGATCAAAAAGAAGCTATTTTAAAATACCACGACGGGAAAACGTGTCATAGAGGTATTAAAGAAACTTTAACAAAACTTAAAAGACATTATTGGTGGGCAAACATGAAAGAGACAGTTACGGCAATCATAAATGCTTGCGAAACATGTAAACGCATGAAATATGATAGAAAACCGATTAAACCCCACATTCAGTTAACACAAACCCAGGATGCCCCTTTTCAGGAAGCTTTTATGGATTTATTATATATAGAAGGGAAATATTATTTAACTATAGTGGATGCATTTAGTAAAATAGCACAAGCCATAGAGGTACCGAATAGGAGTACACCAGAGATAGTTAGGGCATTGATTAAATATTTCAGCATGTATGGTCTGCCTAGGAAAATTAGTTGCGATTCCGGTACAGAATTCAATAATACTTTGATTAAAGAAATGTTAAGCTTGTACAAAATTGAACTTCATATTGGGACGCCAAATAACCCCAGTTCAATGGCAGTAGTAGAAAGGTTTCACTCTACCATTATTGAGATTTACCGTATAGCAAAATACGATAAAAGCGATTTAGATGCAGCATCAGTTATGACTTATGCCATCATGGCTTATAACAATACCATTCATTCAGCAACAGATTTTACGCCTTTTGAACTAGTATTTGGTCACACTTATTCAGATAATGTATTTAACGTGGATAGGGAGAAAAACTTAACTCAGAAATTATTGTTAGATCATAGAAAACGCCTTAAAATACTCTATGAATTCATAACAGAAAAATTAGAATACGATAAAATTCAAGTAATTAATAAAAAAGGTGGCGAAACGACACCGGTACTTGAACCAGACGATAATATTTACATGAAAGACACTAGGATTAGAAAAGCTAAAGAAAAACCGCGATATGAAAAAGCGAAAGTTATAGGTGAAGTTGAAAGAAATATAGTGCCAGTAGAAGTAAAGAAAAGAAAAACTAGAGTAGCGTTAAAAAATGTAAAACGTCCTCCACAGATCGTGCCTGGTACTTCTGGTACTAGTGGTGCCAACATTCACGCTGGACCTCCAAAACCTCGATCAGAATCCGGGGATATCAGCGATAAAGCGGGGAGTAGCAGTGAAGAGGAATAGTTATTGGACAATATATAAAATTGTAGATTTAGAATCATTAAGCTTACAAATTGATAATAATATTCGAGATTTTACTAACTTAAAAATTAAAATTAAGGAAAGTAGAGTTAGTAACGAAACTATAGGAATAGAAAGTCAAATAGAATATCTCATTAAACTAACTAGGGATAGATTTTTTCAAATCTTACCTTTTCATTATAGAAATAAAAGAGCTTTGTTTAATCCATTAGGCTCACTTGTAAAAGCTATTACAGGAAATTTAGATGAAGACGATGCAATTAAATATGATAGAGAAATCCAAATGATACAGAACAAAGAGCATGTGGTCGAACGTAAAGTATCATCAATGCAAAAAGCTTTTGATAAATTAGTAAATGACTCCGAAATAATAAATTCAAATATTAAAAACTTGGGTTTACATACCAATGAAATGGAAAAATTAGTTGAACATGAGTTCAGGTTTAATAAACTTTTCCAAATATTGAATACTATGTATCAAATTTTAAATAACTTTCGAACCTGTTACGAAAACATACAAGAGATTGAGACGGCAATAGCCTTCAGCAAATTGAATACATTGCACCAATCCATTATAAATAATACAGAATTATATAATACGTTAGAAGTCATTGCTAAACATGCTAGAACAATATATCCAGTAAGCAAACGTAATTTAATAAAATTAGAACGTAATATCATACTTAAATCATATATAAATAACAACAAGTTAGTTTTTGTTTTAGAAGTTCCCCTAATTAATAACGAAACATATAATTATTACAAGGTTATACCCATCCCTATATTCCATTCTCCAAATACCTTTACAATTATACCCAAATACCCTTACCTGATGGTGAATAGATTGAAATACATGCCCGTGGTATGCCCATGTACTGAGATTGAAAATGACAAATTTCTTTGCGCTGAAACTAATTTAGCCCAGTTTCCAACCGAGACCTGCATTGAACAAATAATGCTGATGAAGAACAACTACAAAAACTGCATACAGAACCATATTGAAATAGAAAAAACTAAGATACAAAAAGTAACCGACAATCAATGGTTGGTTTACTCAGAGGAAAGTCTCATCATCACCGAGAATTGCAATGCAGAAATCCTGAAGTACACTATTCTTGGGACCTATATCGTGACACCTGGCCAACAATGCGAGACACAAATAGGCGAAGTCATCGTTGCCGCCACCACAAACACTACAGTTTCCAGTCTCCAGCTGCCATTGATCCAGATGCCGGATCTACAACAGGACATCCAGAGAAGATCAAAGAAAGTGGATTTAAGAAATGTGGACTTCAGTGATGTGAAAGAAGTGTTACAAAGTGCAAAATTCAGTGAAATAGATGATACGACACAAACAGTGACAATAGAAATTAGTATATGGACCATCTTAGAGTATGTGATTATTGTAATAGCAATAGTTATCTTTATAATGTATAAATTTCAGTTCATAAACTTTTGTCGAAATTCTCCGAAACCGTCTGCGACACCTTCGGATAATTTCTCTCTTAGGGAGGGAGGAGTTAAGGAACCCCAACCTACCATTATTAGCTTTGTCAGCCAATAATTATTAACTAGATTATTAGTTCCCAATTTCCCACTGCGCGATCAGCATTTATAATATCTAGAACATGCGTCGGTCTGATCACGTTGTGCTTGTACTACGTTAGCAATTAAGTTAGTATATAAGATCAATATTTTATTAGATTTGATTAATTACTGTTACGCTGTAACTCTGTCGGAATAAAGTTATTTTTTAAATACTTCCGTTGTCGCTTACTTAATTCGCGCGTGGAACACTGCGCGCCGTCGACCCGAGCTTGGTCCTTACCGGGCGGCGAGCTACCCATTGCTCGCCACCCGCAAGCTCGCGCCTACGGTGGCCGGGAGTCCGCTATTGACTCCCGACGCCCGGGGCGTCTCCTCCTGCGGCGGATAACACATAGCTTCAGTTCTCACCTTCTCACATCTAGTTTGACACAAGTTTATTTCACAAGACTCAATAGTTAGGTAATCTATAATACACAATTTGTTTGCTAAGTTTGCTTGGACCTTGTTCAAACTGTTTTTTTTTTAAGTTTAATTATTAGGTGGATAACGATGCTAGTTGCGTTATTACTTAAGTGTTTTGTCAATATCTGTACCTTAATATTAAGCATTATTGCGCAATTGTTTGCTATACTGAAGAAAAAAAAAAATAACTAATATTATTAAGCTGAAGAGGTTGTTTGGTTGAATTGAACGTACAAATCTCAGGAACTATGTTAAATGTGTGGATAGCCCATTTATCGAGGAAGGCTATAGGTTATATAACATCACGCTACGATCAAAAGGAGCGGAGCAGTAATGAAAAATGTTGCAAAAACGGGGAAAATTTATTCCTATTGAGAGTTTCCGTTGCGTGCGCTGCATAAACGGTTAAAGTAACGCAAAAATCATGTATGACGGAATTGTTCCTTTTAAAAAGTTCTAAAAAAAAGTCCGCGAGAGCATGTCTATCTTTTAAGGTTGACTCACTATAACTCAAAAGGAGCGAGCAGCAACGAAAAATGGACGAAAACTAGCAGGCAAATCGATGCGACGGGAAGGGTCAGGGGAGCAAAAATTTAACGCGGACAAAGTCGCGGGCAGAAGCTAGTCATTAATAATTATGACGAATAAGGAAAAATGTGGCGTTCGGCGCATAAAGGTACCAGATGTCGGCATTTAGTTTCCGAGTTATTTGCGTTTATGTAAAATCGGATAAAAATATGGCATTTTGTGATTTTTACTGATTATTGTTCTACAACAAATTTGCTACAATTTGATACAATTAACGTCTACAGACAACATTTCTAAGCACATTTTTTTAAAAGGAAATATTCCAGATATCGGTAGGTCTTATAAAATGTCGATATTTTCATAATTATTATGTTGAGTTTTTGAATTTTAATACTATTTGTATATTGGCAGTACAGTATCGGTTATGTTAGTGATACATTGATGCATACAATGTGTTGGGATCTATGTGGAAAAATGTACGTAACAAACGAGTAGAACATTGTTGTTTTGTAACATTAACTTTCATACTCCATTTTCTTGAAACTAGTTTTTTCAGAATTTCAACTTTGGATGTCAGTTACAAAAAAGTATTAGGAAAATTATTATTTTTTGTAATCATCATAATAAAGGGACTCTTCTAGATTCTACATCCGGCCTTAACTCAATACCTCCCTACTGGTACCTTTATGCGCGAAACGCCACAAATAAATACCTACAACGATAAAAAAACACATTGTTTATCATTGTACTTATATAAATTCCGCAATAATAATCACTTGATTGGCATGCAAAATATTTAATGTAGGCAATTAAATGTCTTATTTACTGAGTTTATCTTGGTATATCGTGCTGTTGTATTCTTTGGTATTGTTCGTCGAATCGTTGAGCTTCTTAAGTTTCGAGTTGAGCAGCACGATTACTGACAAATACGTGCACTGACGAGGCGATCGGTGCAGGGCCGGACGCGAGCTATGGTACGGAGCGAGAGGGCATGGGAAGCCGTCACCTCCTTCTGCGAAGCAGTAATGCTCGCAAAGGAGGAGGCGGGGCGCGTGAGGGAGTGGCAGTCTCTGCGCCCTCACGTCCCTAGCCGCCGCAGGAGGAGACGCCCCGAGCGTCGGGAGTCGATCGCGGACTCCCGGCCACCGTAGGCGCGAGCTTGCGGGCGGCGAGCAATGGGTAGCTCGCCGCCCGGTAAGGACCAGGCCCGTGTCGACGGCGCGTAGTGTTCCACGCGCGCCTCAAAGAGATGTCAGCAGCACTGAAGGGGTCTGCTAGGACCGATGCCTGTCGGGGTCACGTGATTGTTCGAAAGAGATACCATGACCCTGGCACATGGGCAACTGAAGGAACATGCACTGAGAAAACTGACAATCATAAAAGAGGTGAATTCAGCTTAAAGTATGATGAATTCACTCAAAGGACGGAGCATAGTGATTCACCAAAAAGAACGATGATAATACTGATGTTGATGATAACAGTATTTAAGATGATGTGTCACCATGGATTTAGTTTTAGTTACCTACTATTTTTCGATGCCTTCCTCATATATCCAGTTATATCCTATTAGTTTTCCTACAATTTTTCGGTGACTTCCTCACATATTCAGTTATGTCATACAATTTTTCCAACTATTTTTCGGTGCCTTCCTTATATATCCAGTTATATCCTATTATTTTTCCTACTATTTTTCGGTGACTTCCTCACATATTCAGTTATATCATACAATTTTTCCTACTATTTTTCGGTGCCTTCCTCATATATCCAGTTATATCCTATTATTTTTCCTACTATTTTTCGGTGACTTCCTCACATATTCAGTTATGTCATACAATTTTTCCTACTATTTTTCGGTGCCTTCCTCATATATCCAGTTATATCCTATTATTTTTCCTACTATTTTTCGGTAACCTCCTCGTATTTTAGGTTAGGTCCTCTTACTTTTCCTACTATTTCCTCATATCTCTGGTTATAGCCTATTATCTTACGGAGGTCGCCCTCAATAGGAGGATTGTGTTTTTTAATAAACCAATTAATATCTCTATAATACACCAGTGATTAGTTGTAGTTCTACTCATTCTCCATCAGTAGGACTACAACTAAATACTGGTGGATTACACAGAAATTGTTTGGATTATTAGAAATCACAATCCTCCTATAATTGAGGGCGCCACTGGACTTACATGATCCCCTTATTTTTAAGTATCCAATATTGGTTCTTTCCTTTTAAATATTATTAGGTGTGAGCTCAACATTAAAAAAAAACTGAAGAACCCTAAACTTGAACCTTAAAAAAATGGAGAGTAAGTAAAAAAAATAGAAAAAAGTACCTTGGCAAGAATGGTAAGAAGGTGAAAAGGGATGTATGTATAAATTAAACAGAAAATTGAATGGTATTTTTATTTCCATAGTATGAATGAATAATTATTATATACTCTAAACATTTATATTCAGTATAAAAGAAGACTGTTTTGTTTAGAAACATCCTCGCCTTAATGATTACAGTATCTATTTGTCGGTCATTATAAAGAATCATTATATACATTATGTTCAATAATTCTAGTTTTTACAAATTAAAATAAAGGTTGAGACGAGTAGAAATTTAATTTACAAAAAATAACAAACTTTACATTAATGTACCTATAACTAAAACATTTTTGCCCTTAAGGTGATTGCTTCAGGGTAGCCGTTTTTTGCAATTTGCAGGCCAGTGCTAGGTTGTATGTTAATTAAATGTTGCACGCGGGTGTAAGTACATAAGTTGTACTACATACGTCTTACACCCGCGTCTAACATTTCAATCAAAACCTAGCACTGGCCTGCAAATTGCAAAAAACGTAAGAAAATTTGAATTTCGCGGGCTACCCTGACGCTTTCACCTTAAAGCTGCATACAATAAATTGGTTATATTATTATAGTAAATATCTATTTTCAAGTAAAGTGCTACTATAAACACTCCGATGAGACTAATCTATCCCTCATACAAATACTTTACTTTAAAATCTATTACTAAAGGTGAACGCACACTTTTCAGAGCCGAAGGAAGCGAAAGAATCGAATTTTAGAATTACTTGTATGAAATCCTATGGAACCTCGCACACTTACCGAATCGGACGAATAAGGTCGTACGATTCGGTGCGGATAAGTGTGCGAAGTTACATTGGACTTCATTTAAGTAATTCTAAAATTTGATTCCTTCGCCTCCTTCGGCTCTGATAAGTGTGCGTTCACCTTAAACCAGCTATTGGTGCTGGCTCATACCATTACTTTATGCGGACACCGTTATCGGGCCGTCTTTATAGGATATCCTAAAGGGATATCCGATAAATACCGTAACTAAGGGTAGATTACTAGTTGAGCGCACTCTGCTATAAAAAAATAACTGCCCTTGGACTCTGCAGTGCCTCAAACTAGCAACGCCGCGTACGGTATAAGTACATAATTAATAATTATGTAAACGTTTCCAAAAAAAATTGATATTACTGGATTCAAAATAAAAACACCTTAAAAATGAGCAAACGAGTTAACTCGTTTGCGCATTTTCAAGGTATTATAGCAGCGACCGTAAGCCGTTAGAATACCTACAGAATTTTGAAATTTTTACTCTAGGTACCATCTACTTGTAATATATGACGTGTTACCTCGCATTAGAGTGAGCGTGTTAGGACACGGAGAAACGGCATTTTGGCAAGGAAAGCACAGATAATCATTACCACGTTTAACTTCATAAGAATTGTAATGAGAATTAAATTCAATAGTTTCAAACATACAGCAACGGAAAAAAACCTCTTCAGTATCTGTCACCAAAATTGCATCAATTTGGCCAAAAGTGGGTAATAATTGTTCATCATCTATATCTACAGTAACAATAGAGTTCCGCTGCCATATAACACCAGCTATTGTAGCGGAAGTAACCGAATATTTGAGGACAACGCCAGTGCCGAGAGAAAACTTGACAGTGTCTCCTGAATTTAATGCAGATTTTTTTCCTAGTATTTTTGTTGTAGGTATTGTATTTTTCACAAACAAGTCATTGAGCATAAGTTGACATTTTATTGCTAGAGTCTTGCAAACATTGACTCGATTAAAAGATGATCTAGCCACTAACTTAGATACCCTGTGCTTGGCTTCAAAACGCATAGCCCACATGTTACGTACGGGGCCGAACTTCATTAGCATGGTAGGATAATGAGTCAGAAAATGAAACTTTGGCTGCAGGGGTGATTTTGTTAGCTCCGTGTACAATTGATTAAATTCTGCTATTATAACCCGGAGTTGAATATTGGTGTCACTGAAGACCCTATGACTTAATAACCTGTCGGTGATTTGCCGCAACATAATGTATAATTTCCATACTTTATTTTCTAAAGGAATGTAAAACCCGGCTATTAGGCTGAAGTATCTAATAAGGGTAAGCATTTCTGATGCTGAAGTTTTCAATTTTACTTTCGAACCTTGGACAACTAAACAATTACTTGGTTTTGAATTCCTATCTGGTCCATAATCAAATGAAATTATTCTTTGTTGCAATACTGAGATCTTTAAAAGACCTTCGGCAAGGAAGTGGTTTATGACAAAGGTCATTACATAACGAGCTACACCTTCTAATATATCATGCATTGGGTCTACTGCTACATTTTGAAATAAATCAAATCCTGTCACCTTAAGCCAACAGCATGATTCTTTAATGCCCGTGTTAGGTGTATCGTTTTCTTGCAATTGAGCGTGGTATGAAGTCATATTTCTAAGCAAGTTACTGTTTTCATATAGAGCAGTTTGCAAACCTTTCTTGTCAATGTTACAGATTCTGCAACACTTGTTAGCTGAAAAACTTTCAGTAAACCCGAGAATTGAATTCAGGCCTAAATTATCGCCAGTTATAGCAACAACCTTCAATTTTACGGTTCCTTTAAAAAACTTATTTTCTATAAAAAATCCTTTGTTTTGCAAGTAATTCAATTCCTCAATAACAGGGTCAAAAATAGCTTTGTTTCCATATTTAGTTTTGTCAGCAGAATGGCAAATAGCTAACAGCAAAATGTTATTCAACAATGAAAATAAATGTGGTGGGAGTGCTGGCAAGGAAACGTATACACCACCAAGCTTATGCACCCCAGCGTGGCTCCCCAAAGGATTTCCAATTTCAAAATCATCATAGTATACTACTAAAGGAAGAATAATGTCCGACGCCTGCGGTGTACACATTGCCAGCCATACAGATCCCTGCATTACATTTTCTAGACACATTGGCCTCATCGGATTTTCTTCACGGATTATTAAATTACCCCTTAGGTGGTTCAAATAATCCGTTACATCTTTCCAAATAGTGTCAATGGAAAAAAAAATCTTCAAAACCTGGCGAAGTTGAATTACTTGCAATGTACGTGGCTTGGTGTGTAATGTTAAAGTGTTACTCCTTTGTGAAATGTCAGGACAATAACCAACGATTACTTCATGTGGTGGTATAAAAGAACCTAATAAATTCAATTCTCGGAATCTCAAATATTCTGAACGAAACGGAAAAAAGATGCCCTTCAAAGCTGTGTTGAACTTATGAAGTCGTTTATTAATTTCGCTTCCAGACATGCTTTCCTCATCAGCTAGCACAGGGCCGAATACGGACATTAAAGACGGTGCGATATTGTCAAGAAGGGTTTGCAAATGACTAACCATAGCTTGTACAGACGATCGAGATACAGAGGGATTTACATAGAGCGTTGAAATAAATTTCAAAACTTCTTTATGAATAATACTATCAGCATTATCAAGGACTTCCGGTTCACTATCAGCTTCAATGTATATGTGCTCAGTTGCTACTTTGGTAGTCTCTGTTTCACACATAGGAACTACGCAAGCCTCGTTTGAGGTGGATGGCAAATAACGAGTGTTTACTTTATTCAAATGTTTTAAGTTAACATGTTTTCTAAATTGTCTAACGTCCGTGAAATACCGGTAGCATGCGTCTTCACCACATTTATAAACTCCAGTAATATCAATTTTTTCACATTCTTTCCTTATGTGGGTAATAAGTGAAGAAAACGTGGGAAAAGTCCTTTTACAACTGTGACACTTCATCTTAATTTAAATTGTGACTCCGAGAGTAACTAATATCTCCTTCACAGATTGTGACATACGATCGTACGATGTTTTGACTTTGTAAAAACCAATTTGGATAATAAGCCAAATGTTATAGCTTTCAGTAGGATATTTAGCCGCAGTAGCATGAAATATTTTAAAAGTCACATCAACAGCCTCAGTTAGTGTTGTGAACTTGTAAAACGTATTGTCACATACTGTGAAGGAGACACCTGACTGGCGGCACCAAATTATAAATGGTTGGAGGCTAATACCTAGGTTTTGAAGCTTTTGGCGACGCTCCTCAATTACCACTTGCACGTCTGCGTCATCATCCACGATGGTCACAAATCCATCCAATATCTCCGCTCGTGAAGCTTGCCAGTCTTTTCTAGATCGACGGGCAGGAGGAATATTAAAGAGACAGCCGAGTAGCAATATCGCTGCTATTAATTTTGTCTCCGGTTGTTCATCTGGAAAGAAAATAATAATAGTATATTTGACACAACACATCATCATTAACTGAGCAAATAGGGAAAAGTATCAGAACAAAATAAAATCTATCTATATAAGTAAAAATGAATTGCCGAAATGTGTGTCCGCCCGCCCGTTACTTCTGAACGACTGCACCATGTTAGATAATTTTTAAATTCTTTTATGTCTATATATTTTATAACGGGTTCACCGACCCAGGGAGGTCGAGCACCTAGAACTATATAACAGAATCATTTCCTTACCGTCACAAATTGCCAATGTATCAGCTATTTTTCGACGAAGAAACGAGTCCTTTGTGGTGTTAAGCTTCTGCTGAGCAGCTTTTAGTATGTTTTCCGATGAAGCATCCAAGGCGTCGAGGCCCCCGGATTTATCAGGGAACAGTGCTTCGTAGTCATGAGTCAGGAGTCGCCATCCATCACTTGACTTCAGGATAGGATACTTATTGAAGTACTCCTGTAATGTCCCTTCCTCGTAGTACAAGTACCGGAGGCGAGCTCGCACCGTCTCCCGCCACAGGGCACTGACCTCCTGCCACGGACCAGCTGAAGGACTTGACAGCTGCTCTAATGCTGACGCTACGTCCTCCACTTCACCTGCACACAAAAATTAAAACGATTAATAATTAGTACAATGACAATAACGGTTCTTAGATTCAGATATTTTGTAATTTGTAACGAAAATTTATACTAATTCAGATATTTTTCTCAATAATTTTGTTCTTGATAATTTAATTCAATCTGAAAACATAAAATTTCTTGAAAAGGAGTTACCTTCTTTAAGTCCGGTCAGGTCGATTCCAGCGAGTGGAGGGGTGTCTAGCCTAGGACTGGACTTGGAGCGAGAACGTGACTTGGGCTTTTCAATAAGGCCCAACGAAACTAAATGCTGCCGTCGAGCCCTTCTGGCGGTGACTAACCAGCCAGAGATATTGCGCTTAGCCTGGTAAGCATCAGCCGGCAGGTACGGCGCGTAGTATAGGGGTGGTGACTCCTCTTTAAATAATCTGCCAATGTCGTAGGATAGAGCAAGCAGCTGCGAATCTGTCAGAAGTACCGGGTTTTCGGCCGTAATGAGCTTCTCCATAAGCAGCTTGCATAAACGCCCACGCACGTTTGAGGGTAAGGTGCCCGTTTTCTGCCCAATTGCTATTATTTGTTTTCCCTCGACTGATGAATTCAGTATGGTATTCACCTGAAACACAAATAGTATAAGTATGGCATTACAAACTAAATATGCAAGGTAAAAGTTAAAAAAAAAATGTCACTAAAATGTTGAAAATACAGGTTCAATACCTACCTTCCATTCAGTATAATGATCAGTTGGAGTCGGTGCCAGTCTAGGCATCATGCATTTAGTTGTTAGTTATAGCTGTCACCAACTCCAAATATATTACTGATCTTTGTGACATATAGTATAGCTCCTAAACGGCCGTCCGTACACACATACAGGACAGGACAGGTACAGACGTTAAACTTATCTGTTTACGCCGGGGGTTAACAATATTGAATGTCAATTTAAATTCCTTATCAAAAGTACAGGATAATATGCAATAACTTACTAAATTGCTCCCGGTGGACTCTTGTCTAACTGCTTCACCCACTGACGACGACGAGTCCAGTGGTATCACCAGTATGTCACCATCCTAAAATAATATTTACTTTGAGACAATGTTATAATAGTACATGTAACAAAAAGGTGTGATAATATGAGTATGTACGGTCAATTAACCTCAATAATCGTTGAAATAATCACTAAATGTGTCCGAGTGCGACCGTTAACTAACAGGCTATAGCTAGCCCTAGCCGGAGATAACTCAAGGGAAGTGTTATATTTTTTTACTAGTAATCGGTTCAGCATTGCAGGTGTGAACGGTCCTGCCCTCGTCCCTTGATCCGGCCCTGATAAAAACTAATCGATCAAGATCAGGACTGATCCTGGTCTCAAAGAATGTCTATACCAAATTTTGCATCGGTTCAGTGTCTTAGGTATGAAAATGTGAAAAGGTCCTGCCCCAGCCGACAGATAGACAGACAAACTTACTTTCGCATTTATAATATTAGTATGGATGTAATTACAAATTAATACATATTGCTCTTGAACCAAAAAACAGTAAGTACGAGTACTTTTCTACAATTTTGCAGAACTTACCAAATTTTCCTGGTTAAGTCCTGCTTCGCAGTCTTGGTTGAGGATTGAGCTTTGCAGTCCTTCACACGGTGGCAGAGGCTCTAAGTTACAAGGTAGACTAGTTAACAAGTCATTCCTCAGGACCTCTTCAAAGAGTGATGAATTGTAGGAGTTATCCTGAAATTTAACAAGAAATTTAAAAAGGTAATAATAATGTACTTAGTTGGTAAACTAACAAGACTGATGAAAAGTTATGATTTTATTCCACTTTTTAAATAAATACTGCACCGGTTAAATTGTTAGGTATCTTAAGAAGACTTTAAAATAATAAAAGTTAATAAGTAGGTACCTACCTACCTACATGCAAGTAGGAGAATGTGCATTTAAGCGACGCAGGGCATGTGTAAGCAAAAAGTTTAAAACAAAATTTACTTTTTTGAAATACAATTTAACATGAAAACAAACCATATCTTTTGGTTGGTCGCTTTTTAACATGGCCAGAGCTGCTTCAAACCGGAGTCTGTCCCCTATTTGAGGGAACATACTATGTATGTCTTGTTTACTAAGCATCTGCATTGTTGCGATATCAATTCTTTCAGCTGAAAAAAAAAGGTAAATTTAACAGCGCCCTGATTGCAGCTGTGAAATGCACTACGTCGCATCGACTTTATAAAATGTAGGTTGGTAGAGCTCGTCTAAGCTGAAATGACGCGCCCCACTACTTAAATTTGTATACGTACACTACGGTAAATGCGGTAGTGGGGCGCGTCATTTTAGTTTAGACGCACTCTACCTATTTGTTTTTTTTTGGGTTGCAGTTGCACATCGAATCTAGTGTATAATATAAATATGAACGTATATCTAGGTAGGTGGGTAGGTACCATACGACAAGACTATTCTTGGTTGGAGTGTACAGCGGCCAAAAAAGTGTTATTTTCGCAAATCGTTTATTTTCTCGATTCTATAGTATGTAACACCTAGAAAGGCTAAAAGTGTCTGGGTGTTTTTTGTCTCCGACCAACCGTTTGTCGTAAAAACGATGTCGAAGGGATCCATAGGTAAGGTTATGTTAGAACTGTGACCTTGAAATTGGTCGCGAAATTTTTTTAAGTATATTTTCATAGTGCCTCTAAGACGACACTCTGACCCTATTCTTGCTAGAAATTAGAATGTGTGAATGTAATGTGTGAGCTCATGCTAGCAACTTACTAGGTAGGTTTGTCAACTTACTTTCAAAACGATCGATGTAGCGTTCCAAATTCCACTTCTTCAAAAGATCACGCGTAGCCATATCCATTTTTGCACTGATCAAACACGTTCACTGGCACTAATGGAATTGTTATTGCTATTAATTAAACGAGTCGTGAGTCGTGACTTGCCGGCTGTAGCGGTGAAATACAAATGGCCGACCGAAATGGCGCGGCGGCGGAATGAAGTGAGAGAGGGAGACCTCATTATATAATGCCGTCACCTTAAATTTGTAGGACATCATTCAAATGCTACTCATAAATGGGTCTCTGTAATAATAATTTAGTAGGATACACATAAAATAATATGACTATATTATTGAACTTTGATGCTTACTCTAAAAATATGAGATTATTTAATCGTATTATCATAGGATTCACATAAAATAATATGACTGTAATATTAAAAAATGATGCTTACTTTAAAAATATAAGTTTAAAGCATTATAATTTAATATAGTACATTAGGGGGACGTCATCGTATTTTTAGAGATACTTCTTCATATTAAACTATGAAATCTATTTATATTACGGTGACTGTCATTGTGTTTTTTAATTAGAATCTTATTTATAATTATCATACTAATTTATGGGACAGTGGACCATTTTCTATTACATTGTGTTATTATTAGAAGAAGACAATGTTATTTCATAATTACAAATTTTTACGATGACAAGTATCATAATATTGCATTATTTACCCAAAAAATTCGATTCCATCTTAACACATTTCAGTTCTAGCGTAATATTTACTTATTATCAACATATTATAAGACAACGCATCTATTTTAAACCAACGTCACGATATTTTAAGATTATGCCAAAATGACATTTTTCTCAGTGTGGGTGGGTTTTAGTCAGTAAAAGTCTGACACGCCGAAGTCATTTGATGATTTCCCATCCAGAAAAAAAAATACGTGCACTGACTGGACAGGTCCACTCAATCTGTGTGGTCCTTTCCATGATGTGAGCAAGATTATGTCTGGACTTTAAAAGAGAGTCTCAGAGTAGTCAGATAGGAACGCCGACCTCATCTAGTTTGAAAAATATGATTGACGTGTAAAAGTGCTTTGTACAAACCTACTTGCTGAAATAAAATCATTTATCTTAATCAGAAACAATGTGGAACAATGCAAAACCCATTTCTTCCTGTGGATATCGTAAGAGCCGACTAAGGGAAGGGTTACTAGAGAATGCGCAGCAGCGTTCTCTATGCATTTTACCACCATACTGCAAGCGATCGCCAACCCGCCTGCCAAGCGTGACGATTATGGCAAAGACAAACTTTTTTTATCTATCTTAATCTTGAATACGGGGCTTTTGGCTACTCTGTACGTGTGTATTATTTTTTTTGTTACTATTTTATATTGTGCATTTTGTTTGTGCAGAATAAACAATTTTTCTTTCTTTCTAAATTAGGGGAGGCCTATGTCCAGCAGTGGACGTCTTTCGGCTGAAATGATGATGATAATGAATTGCGTAATATATTAGTTGGAGTACAGAACGACGTACAAATGTCACGGCGGGGTGTTATCGTGCACTGGAGATGCGACTTTCGGTGTTGAACCGAGCATTGAGAATTCGATAGTGCATCTCAGAGCGTCGAAAAAGAAACTGTTCAATTTTGAACTCTCAGCGAAGTGTGTGGAAAAGTTCCGCCATGATTTTATTACATCTGTGGGAACGGGATGTATGTTTAGCCGACTTCAAAAAAAGGAGGAGGTTCTCAATTTGACTGTATTTTTTTTACGTTTGTTACCGCAGAACGTTTGACTGGGTGAACCGATTTTGATGGTTCTTTTTTATTTGAAAGCTGGTGCTTCCCGTGTGGTCCATCCAATTTGGTTCCGTTCTGACAATGGGATCCATGTGAAAACCATCATCATCAGCCTATAATGTTCCCACTGCTGGGATTCAGGTCTCCTCTCGGTGAGAGGAAGTGGGCCATAATCCACCACGCGGGCCCAGTGCGGGTTGGTAGATGTCACATATCTTCGAAGGCCCCGTATAAAAATTTGTTTGGGGGCCCTTATCAAGGCTAACGATTTCGACGATCCAAAAGTTTTACAAATAATTAATAACTCTCCTTGCCTTTTTTCGGCAAACTGAAGATAATACATAATTCTACTGTTATCCAATTTTAATAAGTTATTTTACTTAGTGTGCATATTTTTTTAAACGAGAAAAAAAAATCACTTAAGCGTTTGATGCGTGAAATGAGCCGCCCAGTAATAGAGATTGACGCACCATCTATACTAATATTATAAAGCTGAAGAGTTTGGTTGTTTGTTTGTTTGATTGAACGCGCTAATCTTAGGAACTACTGGTCCGAATTGAAAAAATCTTTTTGTATTGGATAGCCTATTTATCGAGAAAGACTATAGGCTATATAACATCACGCTGTAACCAAGAGGAGCGGAGCAGTAATGAAAAATGTTGCAAAAACAGGGAAAATCGCACGGGTAGGCGATTCGACGCGACGGGAAGGGTCGGGGGAACAAGAAATTTAACGCGGACGAAATCGCGGGCAGAAGCTAGTAATCGATAAATCAGATCGGCTATTTTACGAGTGCGTCTGCTTCGAATGCTTTCCGTGTGTTTCTTATTGTGCAAGTTGTATAAACTGATGTTGTTAAATTGTCAAGTTTTGTTATCTGCGCAGGATGACTTTACTAGACCGGAGATGAGTTTGTTATTGGCTTAGGTGATTCGGATGACTGTTCGTCTTTGCCAGTGCAATCTGACAACGAATTAGATTATAATGATTTTTATGAATTGTTGTGTTTTTCTTTTTACATCCATAATCTTTATTAGAAATTATTTATAATTAACCACATCTATTTAAAAAAAAATCGATTAATATTCAATTGCAAAACTTCTCGATTTTTGCTAATAATCGAATTCATTATGCAAAGAGACCTCACTATTTAAGTCACGTGATAAGTGTCACTGTACCCATCCTATGTGAAAAAGACTATAAACCGGGAAATCCCGCGGCCCGCGATAACCGATGTAGGGTGTTGTCAACTTTGGAACGCACGCTTTATGCGGGAAAAATAAATTGTTTTTGTGACTTTTGTCATACCTGAAATAAAAAAAAAATTGGGAAGTTTTTATTAATTTTTGCTTACGCACGTCGGGGGCCCCCGTGGCCCGGGGGCCCCGTATAATTGATACGGCAGATACGGCGGTAGCTACGCCCCTGTCACGACCTACTACTCGGAAGTCGCGGCCGTTACCACTGGGCCACCACAGTGAAAACCAATAAGTCTTAAATTTGCATTAACATGTGCGCGACAAAAGGACGAATAACGCAATTAGATTAGTGCGGGGTAAACATATAACATAACAAAAAAATTAAAACTAAAAAAAAATAACAACCGACTTCATTAAAAAAACACTACAAATTGAAAAATAACTTTAATTTCGGAAGTCGGCGGCAAAAAACAACTTAAATACAGATCCAAAGACACCGACTTCCGAAATAAAAGTTATTTTTCACTTTGTAGTGTTTTTTAAGGAAGTCGGTTGTTATTTTTTTTTTTTAAGTTTTTTGACGGTTCAACAACATTAATTGCGTTTTTTAAATAGCTGAGCAGACATTTTTTTTTGAACATATAAAGCAATGTATTAGCAAAATGATTTACATTCTGTAACAGAATGGTAATTAATTTGTTTTTCCTTGATTTCAGAGGGCGAGTCGTGCGTGGATGAATATTCCAACACAGTTGGAGTATGCACAGTAATCGATAGATGTGAATCAGCGAGAAATGACTTTCAGTAAGCTTTCTAACTATTTTCTTTACCTTTTTAAACCCCGATGCAAAAAGATGGGTGTTTTAAGTTTCATGTGTGTCTGTCTGTGGCACCGTAGCTCTTAAACGGGTGAACGGATATGGATGTGGCTTTTTTATTTAAAAGACTTTGTAAAAAAAAAACTGTAATTCCGTGTGTTGACACGAAGAATAGCACCATCCCAGTTCTTCTCATGGATGTCGTAAAAGGCGACTAAGGGACTTACTAGAGAATGGGCAGCAGCGTTCTCTATGCATTTTACCACCATACTGCGATCGCCAACTCGCCTGCCAAGCGTGGCGATTATGGCAAACCCGTTTGAAGGAGGTCTATGTCCATCAGTGGAGGATATCCGCTGACATGATGATGATGATGATGAGTTTTTGTACGCATTATTAGTACCATTTCTCCAGAATGCTCCTTGAAATACCTAAACCCTAACCATGTCTTAGAACCAAATACTCGAGCAGAATAGTCGACATCGGCTCAGTTGCCTAAAAAGAAACTTTTTCCAAAAGCAACAACCGACTTTCTTAAAAAAAACACTACAAAGTCTAAAATAACTTTAATTTCGAAAGTCGGTGTCTTAGGATCTGTATTTAAGGTGTTTTTGCCACCGACTTCCGAAATTAAAGTTATTTGAGACTTTGTAATGTTTTTTTTTAAGAAAATCAGTTGTTTTTTTTGGAAAATGTTTTTATAAATCTTTTTAGTTATAGAATAGAATAGAATAGAATAGAACATTTTTATTTCAGACCGGAGTCCATAGGGTTAGTAACAATTTTTCTTAACGTCTAGTGTTAGTAGGTTACAGACAGAAACAAATATACAATTATAATTCAGCATGGATGGTTATGGTAGATACCCCGCACTAATCTAATCGCGTTATTCGTTCATTTGTCGCGCAAATACTTAATGCAAATTTAAGACTTATATGGTTTTCACATGGACCCCATTGTCCAAATGGGACCAATCGGGAAGCACCAGCTTTCAAATAAAAAAAGAATCATCAAAATCGGTTCACCCAGTCAAAAGTTATGAGGTAACAAACATAAAAAAATATAGACGAATTGATAACTTTTTTGAAGTCTGTTAATAAAAATACTTGAAGACTTGCCCTTGTAATTAACTCAACAATAACCGATCACAGTGCTTCCCTATTCATTTTAAATTGTAAATTGCCTAAAGTGGTCACTCGCACGATTACTCGTTTAAACGTAAATAAACTTGAAGAAGACTTATACAATATCGACTTTGACCCAGTCTACGATTCCGCTGATCCACAGTTTTGTACATTGTACCTAATAAAAAAGGTGCAACATGCAATTCAGAAAAACACTGTCGAATCCCGGCTAAGTAACAAAAACTGCAACATAAAACCATGGGTCACGGCAGGACTCATACGTTGTATGAAACATAGAGATAAACTGCATATGAAAACTAAATCTAGTCCAGATAATTTAATTCTACAACAGTCGTACAAACGATATCGTAACTATTGTAACGATCTCCTAAAAAAAGTAAAACGCAGCTACGATAAAATTGCACTTGAAAAGGCTGGTACGAATAGCAAAAAAATCTGGAATATTATTAAAAGTGTAACGTACAGCTCAAAACAAAATCAGTCATCTTCAGGTTTATTACAAGCACACTCATCACAGTTAACATCTGCCAACATTGTAAATAATTTCTTTGTGAATGTTGGGAAGTGTTTAGCTGAAAAAGTTCGGGGCCAATCACAATATCTAACAAGCACACCATTTCAATGTAGCACTATTTTATCATCCTTTGCGTTGTTAGACACTGACGAGGCTGAGGTAGAGACGATAATTATGAGTTTGAAAGACGACTCTGCAGTAGGCTGGGATAACATACCAAATAAGATTATTAAACAGTTCAGGCACATTTTGATACCACCACTTACATATATCTTCCAAAAATGTTTATCTACAGGTATTTTTCCTGACTGCCTAAAAAAGGCTGTTGTTGTCCCTGTTTATAAATCGGGCAACAAAGAACAAGTAACAAATTATAGACCTATTTCCTTACTGCCTTCTATGTCTAAAATATTAGAAAGAATTATTAATAAAAGGCTATACAAATACTTGGAGGATAAATTAATTTTATCGAAACGGCAGTTTGTGTTTAGGCCAAAAATGTCAACAGACGATGCCGTAGACCATCTGACTGACTATTTATCAAAAGAACTTGATAATGGTAACCATGCAGTAGGAATCTTCCTGGACCTCGCGAAAGCTTTTGACACGGTTTCTATTTCTGTTCTGTTGCGCAAGCTTGAAGCCATAGGTATTAGAGGGACCCAGCTGAAACTATTTAAGAGCTACCTAGAAAACCGTACCCAATGTGTAAGGATTGGTAATGTTCTCAGTAATGATCAAAAAAACACGTCCTTCGGAATTCCCCAAGGAAGTATTTTGGGTCCTACACTTTTTTTGATTTACATAAACGATCTTTGTAATCTAAACTTAGAGCACGGCCAAATTGTTTCTTATGCTGACGATACTGCCCTACTATTCTCAGCTGACTCAGAAAACAATGTCTACAAATTTGCGCAACACGGATTTAATGTTGTTAATAAATGGCTTCAATATAATTCACTCACACTTAATGCAGACAAAACAAATTACATTAAGTTTTCGATGCGTAAGCAAACATCAACTTGCCCTACCTCGACAATATATGCTCATTATTGCGCTATGCCTACAGATAACCAATGTGTTTGTCCTGTCATCAAAATGGCAAATACAACAAAATACCTTGGTGTTATAATGGATGAAACACTTTCGTTCAAAAAACATATTGAAACTTTAAATAGCAGAATTCGCAAGTTGATATTTGTTTTTAAAAAGTTACGCCATATTGCTGACCCAAAAATAATTAGACAAGTTTACTTTGCTCTATGTCAATCGATATTAACTTACTGTATTACCACATGGGGTGGAGCGGGTAAAACATTGTTATTAACTATCGAGAGAGCTCAGAGAGCGATACTCAAAGTGTCTACTTTCCGCCCTTTCCTTTTCCCTACTAACCTACTATACAAATCTTGTGAAGTATTAACAGTTCGACAGCTATTTATAATGGGCATTGTATTAAAACAACACGCAGCTCTACCCTACAGCACTGAATTTACTAATAAAAGACGTAAAGATCCACAAAACAGAACAAAACATGCTTTTATGTCCAAATTTTATGTGTACCTCGGCCCCCTCCTCTATAATAGATTAAACTCTATAGCAGAAATTTATTCACTGAACTACACAAATTGTAAGAGAACTCTCAATGATGCTCTCCAAAGTATGTCTTACGAAGAAACAGAGAATTTATTAACTGTGCTAAAGTAATTATTCACTTATGTACGTTAGGTATTTAATTCTATTAAACTTTACAAACTAAGATATAAACTAATTAACATTTATATAATAATTTGACTACTCTCAACTTTTGATTATTTATTTATTTTATTAGACTATTTAACCTCTTCTTGCCTGAAACACAGGATTGCCTAGTTCAGGCACGTAAATCTTAGAATATAATTTACATATAAGCAAAACTGTACATATTTTTAAGCCTTTTATGTTTGAATAAATATTATGTTATGTTATGTTATGTTAGATCTACCAACTCGTACTGGGCCCGCGTTGCGGACAATTACCCACTCCCTTTTACAGAGAGGAGGCCTGTATTGTATACCAGCAGTGGGAACGTTATATTCTAATTATGTTTGTATGCGTTTCCAGTCAAAGCCGTATAACTCCAACATTTTGCTCGTACAACGCGTTCGGCAGTAGGACAGTCTGTTGTCGTGATGGAACCAACATCCTTAATGCACCGACAACCACAGTCACAGAGTGAGTATTTTATTTTATTTTTTAACAATGGATCAAAAAAAAGTCCACGATAGCGTATGTCTATCTTTAAAAGTTTTAATTGTAATTCAATCTAAAATAATCTAAATATAAAGCTGAAGAGTTTGTTTGATTGAACGTGAAGCCTATCTGTGATAGACTATCTGTGTTCAACCAAACTCTGCCATGCATGCCATATTCGCCCCGAAGTGTGTTCTTGAAGCAGGCGCGGTCCGAGAGGAGCGGTCCTAGGGGTCATGACCCCCCCCCCCCCAAAGTCAGCCATGCTGTCTAGACTCTGAACGATTTGCCTGAAAAACCCAATAATACTCCCGACCTGAGAATCGAACCCTTAAAAATATTCTTCAGTACTCATGGTGACCCCCCCCCCCCCCCCCAAAATCATAGGCTGCGACCGCGCCTGTCTTGAAGAAGGTATTTATATAGTCTTCTTTTTTCCACAGTGACCGGCCAATATGGGGCAATGCTGCCGATTCAAATGATCGCAGAAGAGTCAGTGAAAGAAGTGAGTATCTTGTCTTCTGTAACTCCAGAAGGTTTAGGTACCTACAGTGGTGTAAGTGCACCATTTTTTTTTTCCTTGGGAAATCATCAAATGACTTTTCCCGCTCTGGATGGAGCGGAAGGACGTGTTAGACTGTTACTGATTAATACCCACCCGTGTTTTCCATCAGTTGCCTGTGCCAGGGCCACAGTAACTCTTTCGAACAAATCTCACGACCCTGGCAGTGACCCACATTTTGTTAGCAATGTTCACCTATTACCATCAAGCGGAACCAAGGTGGACCGATGACTTTGTGAAGACTACGTCCTCTGAACACGAGAATCACAGAGCCGGACGAAGTGGTGAAGCTTGGGGGAGGCCTATGTCCAGTTTTGGACGTCTGTTAGCTGAAATGTTGGATACAAATCCAGACTCCCGATTGCTACTGAGAAATTCCAGTATGTTTAAGTCCCATGTAATAGGGGGCGAGCCTATTGCTATCAACCGGGCCAAAATCAAGACTTTGGGCTGCTAATGAAAATTTCCTGTTAGAAAAACTCAATAACACTGTCCAACCTAGGAATCGAGCTTAAGCTAGTCCCCGTCGAGATTGGCTTCTAAGGCTGATGAAATATTGTCTAGAAGACTATAATACAGGATTTTTTTTTAACCAGTGCGCAATTATTATTTTTTGTGGTTCAGTATCCGTTATAATAATAGAACACATTTCAACTATTTTTTCAATACTTTCTTTTTAATTTTTATCCGACCTTAAATCAGTAAACTGTGGACACCCTACATATTTCGTACCTAATATGATATCAACCATAGAAATAGGTCAGTAACCGCGCGCCGGCGTAGGTAGGTACTTCGAACTTCTTAGAATTTTGACCGACCGAACAGCTGATACCTACTTGTAGCACGCTCGGTCGTTCACCTTCGCCGCACGCAAGTTACCATATAAACCAGTTCTAAAATAAACAATAACTTAATTTTTTTGTACTAAGATTTATCAAAATAAAAATTGCATGGTTATTTTAACTCGTTTAAGTTTAGTTTGTTAAAATTTGCGCAAAAAACTTATCCTGTATACAGGGTGACAAATGGGAAGTTGCCTAAAGTAATCACTTATAAATCTGAGCGCAAGGAAAAAAAACACATTTACACAGTGAAGTAGTAATTTTTATTTGAAATATATAAACGGGCACATATTAAGTTTTTATAAAAATTACAAAACCTGGCTACGGAATAACTGGTTCACCCTTGTTTGATAGAACAACGTTTGATATAATATTACTAAATCGAATTTTAGTTGCAATAAAGTCATTTCGAAGAATTATTCATTTGACCGAATAATTCATTGGTAAATTTTTATTTAGCGTAATTATTTATTTGAACTAATTTCATTTGAACTAATTTCATTTCGTCGAACTTTCAAATGCACTGCATGGTCGAGGGTGGGCTTGGTCGACGGAGCCCCGTTTCGCGGGGCTCCTACTTCTGGGTGGTTTATAAAAAAATAACCACGAAGGGGATGGCGGGGTCTATTCGCTCGCTTCGCTCGCTCACACGACCCCGCCATCGCCATCCCCTTCTAACCTAACCTATCCGAGTCGGGGTGCCCTAAAGTCCAGATTGCATCCAGTTTCTCCTGGTAACAATAGTTGAGGGTGGCAGGTGTATAGGGTATAAGTGAAGAAAAAAATGGTTATACCATCTGAACATTACATCAAATGAACATTATACCTTTTGATCATCAGCGCAAATGTTGTTATAGCAAATAAATATTCGATGAACTGAAAATTCTGTCAAACGATATTATTCAAAGTGATGATTTTCTTAAACGTTGTTCGATTTAGTAATATTATATCAAACGTTGTTCTATCAAACAAGGGTGAACCGGAATAACTAGGTATTAATAGTAAATATTTTCGAAGTGATTTCCACCTGAATTACCGCAATAATGATGCCGTTATTTATATATTCTTGGAAATTAGACCAGAAGTGACTTTTTTTTTAAATAATTTTAGAAATACCTCCAGGAAATGATTCAAATAAGCAAATTGAACTGACAACAATTTAATACTAGGAATCGAATAACAAATTAACTAAACGAAAAAATACACTCACAACAGAACTAACAAATTATGGCGCGAATACAGACACAATTTAAAAAGTAACCGACAGAGTGACGTCCTCACGATGTTGTTCCCACGACGGCTCCGAGTGAAAAAGGGACCGGTGCTAGTGGTGCAACGCCTTATATAGGTCTTCCCCCTCTTCATATCTTCCTATCTTCTACACGGCCTTTCCTGACTGGAGACCGTCCTCGGACTCCTTTATCTTCTAGCTTCGAAGATCTGTCTCCAACGTTGGCATGGAAGGTCCCGAGTCTTCACCGCTTGAAGCACTGAAGTGCCGATCGGGCATCTCCATCTGCTTCAGCGTGCCAGAGGTGCAAGGTCCTGGTTCGTCATCAGCTGGCTCAGTCTCGTCAACAGCCTGCTCAGGCTCCTCACTTTCTGTAAAAGAAACAAAACCACACGAGAATCATTGTTGTAAGATAACAAAACAGCAATTGTTAGCAAAATAATTGTCGATAAGACAGCTCTTTTCAACAGCTTAATAACTTTTGGCTAGCCTAGCATAGCCTACGCACAATAGGTGTGAAACATTCAAATATCCAAACCAACCACCCGGGGCGGGACTTGTCGGAAGATCGCCACCTCACGACTCGTTAGAGACCTGCGTGAGGCATAACTTTGCGTGTGTGAGTCGGTTTACATATAAGCATGTTTCAAACCAATCCCAGACATAACATAGTACATATGATGCTTATCGACAAGCACTCATTCCCATTAAACACGATAGTCAGAGACAAACCCATAGTCCGACTCTACGTGTACCACAGCTCCAGGATAACATGTCTGAGAACACCACTCCAAGACCATAGGTCCGATAAAGCTACTCCAAGACCACACAGGTCCGATACGGCTACTCCAAGACCGTAGGTCCGATAAGGCTACTCCAAGACAGTATCCCTTCATGAGCTAGTACCAAGGTATGTTCCATATACTAGGTAGCATGTCCGATGCACTCCAAGACAGAGGCTCATCCAATAACATGAAACCGTACCTCACTTGAAGTGTATCCGTCAATTTGAGATAGCATGTCCGATGCGCTCCAAGACAAGCCTATTTCAAATTGCAAGACTCGACTTCCCTTTAACGTCGTTCAACATTATCGCTCCCAACAAAAATACACTCATTAGATTAATAGATAGCCCTCTAAATTTTCAAATAAGTCAAGTTTAGTGAAGTGTATCATTTACATAAAAATAAGCAAAACTCATTTCGCTAACTCGTTACACAACTAAAGAAAACACTCACCGCTGAAGAAAGCAGTACACACGTCGGGAGTCCATTCCCCTTGCCACGGGATCATGTATTCAGCAGCTGCTTTGCTTGTGTCGACTTGACATACGAGCCAGCCACGAGATGCAGCTCATAGCGGCCGTGTGGGAGTACCTTCGCCACGCGATAAGGCCCTCGCATGCACGAATCCAGCTTCCCAGTAGATTGGGCCTGTTTTCTCACAAAAACAAAGGAATTCAGTTCAAAAACACGGGGTGGCTTTCGCCCTTGATTAACATAGGCGTCCTGTTGTCCCTGATTTGAACGGAGACGTTCCGATGCTCTTTGTCGACTCATTTCGCGAAGAGCTTCCCGATTAAGGCTGGAACCTTCAAAGATCACATCGCGAACCAAGCTACGAATGGGTGGCGTCGCAGCATCAATACCTATCATTAGGTTCAAAGCTGAATAATGAGTTGTTCTATGTTTTGTGATATTGAGAATCAACTGCAGTTTCCACATAACACTCGGCCACTTTTCTCGTCGATGATTGCACTCAATACGAACCATGTTTAGCACAGTGCGACAATATCGTTCTACTTGCCCGTTAGAGTGATGCATTTCAGGGGTGATAAGGTGAATGTCACAACCCATGTCTCTGACCTGATTTAGAAATTCGGTGCTCTGGAACATGTGACCTCTATCGGCTACTATTAGCTTAGGAGTTCCGAAAAGGGAGATCATATTGGTGAAATGGCGATTTAGTTCATCAGCGTCTGTGTGGACTTCTATGGGTAATGAAGGGTCGTAAATTGCAAGTACTGGCTCACTCGTTAGACATTCCACAATGTACTTACGAGCAGCCCGTTGTTCGACACCCCAATTAAAACGTACTCCCTTTTTAGTAAGTGCCGCGATACACGCACTTTTCTGGGCAATTCCAGCTATATACCGCCTAAAATAGCTGGCTAAACCCATGAATCGACGAATCCGTTTTATTTTGCGGTTAGGCTGAGTAAATCAAAGCCCTCACTTTTTCATGACTCGGCCTAACCTGACCTTCACAAATTGATCTACCCAAATATGCGATCTCTGTGGCCAAGAACGAAGAATTGGACTCGCGTAATCATACTCCGACTCCTCTATAATTCCCGTGTCCAACAAGTCTTTAATTATGTTACGGACACAAAGAGTCTCAGCGTGAGAAAGTTAGTATGACCGATAGTAAACGGGAGTATTGGTACTAAGCTTAATAAACATACACCCTGTATTTAAAGTTGATGTTGCAGTAGCGGAACTAAAATACTGAGAGAAATTATTAATTATTTCCAACAACTTGTCGAAGTGACCGTCGACTAAGAGTGTATTGATTGGAATTGGAAATTTCATTACCCTATGCAAGTTATTAACGCTTCTTGTAACTGACTGACAATCTTTAGTGCGAACGTACCTAACACCGTCCCTATTAAGAACATCCGTTCCTACTATGACCGGCGTTTTTATAATTATATTCGGCGGACACAACAAACAAATCTACCTCGAGGGTTAAGCCGTCAAGTTCAATAGGTAACGTCACATAACTTGTACTCTCTACATCTTGAGTACCTAAACCCTTCAAAATACGAAGCGCTGGCTTACGTGAACAATTAAAATGATTAAGTAACGAACACGAAATTAAGGATATAGTTGACCCACTATCAATCAAAACATCGACCGCTACGTCTTGTATAATTGCTACAACAACATCACTATTCTTGGTGAAACAATTTTCAGCCTTATGACCCGGTTTTTTACAAAAATTACAAGTTTCGGACCTATTCGGTACAAAAGCAGACGTAGGGTTAGTCGTAGAATTATTTGACGAACCGTTTAGCGGTTGATCAGTTCTCGGTTTCTTAGTGCACATTGCCTGTTTATGCCCTGATTCCCCACAAGAAAAACATTTGATGTCATTTAAATTACGCTTACGAGAAAGATCTGTAGTTTGTTTATCCTTCACAGAACGAATCGCGGAACCTTTTGACGCAATAGTATTGTTTGGCTTAACGTAGATCGAAAAGTATTCTACTAAGTCATTGGGCAACAGCTTGGCGTTCGTCGCCGACGCTTGTATGACGGGATCAGTGATGCCGCGTACTATTATCGCCGAAATTAGCTCGTCACTAAGTCCCCGCACTACTCGTAAACGGAGCAATGACCGACGCACGTAATCCGCATACGTAGAATAGTTATCGGAATTTTTCGTCATTACGTCATATAAAATATTCGCGACGTCCAGTACTCTAGGGCACAAAGGTTTAAATTCTTTTTTGAAGTTGCTCCACGATCGGTCATTAGTTACCCATTCGTTAAGCCATGATTGAGCGTCACCTTTCAAGCAATTACCAATACACGACAAGCATTCGAAATCACTCCAATTGTTTAAAACTTTAGCGCGATCAACCTCCGCACACCAATCATCAATATTATGTAGGGTAGGATCAAAATTTGAAATATAACAATGTTGAGACCTGCCCGCAGTATTAATTGACCGAATAGCATCCACGATACGATCGGTTACTGTTGTATTTGAACTATCATTCACGTTCCCAGTCAGACGGTCTGACAGCCGTACCGACGCTTGCTCAGAAACACATAACGGCGTGCGAGAATGAGAACGCGAATAACGGCGGTAGTTATAACGCCGGCGGCTCAGTGACGTATGTCGAGACGCAGTCTCTCTAGGCAAAGGTGAAACTAAACGGCGGCCACGCTCCGGTGGTGACGAATGACGCACGCTACGCGATTCTATTCGAACTGACGATCGTAACTTATTATGTTCCAGCGACGGTGTTTGCTGGCGCCGCAATGCCCGTCGGCCACGTACACTATCAGACACTAAAGTTTTATCACGGTCACACGAACGCACTGGTGAGGGTGACGCCCTCGATTTATCTTCTAGTGTTTTAAGACGAGACATCATCGCTTGTATCTCGAGCCTTAACGCGTCGTTTTCATTAGGAGATCGCTCGCGGTACCCACTATTTCGCCGCCCTTGACTATTACGACGCGAACCGTGACGCGAGCTATTATCGCGGCTGCTGCAGCGACTGCGACTACGATCGCGTTTGCGGTCTGCCATCCTAACGTCCTAACCCAAGACAACTGAAAACAATAGACCAACCGACTAACAAACTATCAAACGATACACCAGTAATAACACTCAGCAAAAGTACCCACACACGAGTAAAATAATTGCACCACACAGAAAAAAATAAATCGACACAAAAATAAAAATGGGGGAACTTTGGATGAAGCCAAGTGAACAGTGGGCAATGGAAATGGGAAGAATCCCACTTCTGATCTTGGAAATTAGACCAGAAGTGACTTTTTTTTTAAATAATTTTAGAAATACCTCCAGGAAATGATTCAAATAAGCAAATTGAACTGACAACAATTTAATACTAGGAATCGAATAACAAATTAACTAAACGAAAAAATACACTCACAACAGAACTAACAAATTATGGCGCGAATACAGACACAATTTAAAAAGTAACCGACAGAGTGACGTCCTCACGATGTTGTTCCCACGACGGCTCCGAGTGAAAAAGGGACCGGTGCTAGTGGTGCAACGCCTTATATAGGTCTTCCCCCTCTTCATATCTTCCTATCTTCTACAATATATATAAATAATTATCTTTTTTCATTCCAGAATGTGACGAATACAGCCGTAGTGTGGTTAAAAAAGTAGGTTATATACCTCTGATACCTGATCCAGAGGCATTCATCGTATCCGAAGCAAATTGTGAATATACGGGAGTCGAACTCATAGTCGGAGGGGAGAATGCTAAACCTGGAGAGTTTCCGCATATGGTGAGTTTGACACCGTCATCAACATCATCATTTCAGCCATTCGACGTCCACTGCTGGACATAGGCCTCCCCCGATTTAGACGGCTTTACAATAATCGCCACGCTTGGCAGGCGGGTTGGCGATCGCAGTATGGTGGTAAAATGCATAGAGAACGCTGCTGCCCATTCTCTAGTAAATCCCTTATTCGCGTTTTACGACACCCACGGGAAGAAATGGGGTGATGATATTCTTTACGTCCGGCACCACAAAGGACCATCATCACAAGCAGCCATATTGTTCTCAGTGCTGGGACACAGGACCCAGTGCGTGTTGGTAGATGTCGCATGTCTTCGAACTTTTGGTTCTAGAACATGATGGTTTCCTCACGATGTCCTGCGCTCCCTCTCCATGTCTGCGTCCCGACTCTTCAACTTTTTAATTCTGAACTTACTCTTAACAAAACTCCATCTTGTAACACTTTGCATGCATTTTTTTAAAATAATTGTACGTACTTCGCTTTTGAGCAAATAAAGTTACCTAAATCTGAATCTTCCGTGTGGAGCCGGACGTGTGGTTAAAGAATAACACCACCCCATTTCTTTCCGTGGGTGTCGCAAAAGCCGACTAAGGGAATTACTAAACAATGGGCAGCAGCGCTCTCTATGCATTTTACCACCGTACTGCGATCGCCAACCCGCCTGCCAAGCGTGGTGATTATGGCATAACCCCCAAATTGGGGAAGGCCTAAGTCCAGCAGTGGACGTCTTACGGTTGAAATAACCCACCATAACCCAGTTCGTTTGCCATCCAAATCCTTTTCATATAATTTTCTCTTTCCAGGCAGCAATTGGCTGGGCAGATTTTAAAGGTGGATACCAATTCAGCTGTGGTGGGGCCCTCATCAGTCCTCGATTTGTGGTGACAGCTGCACACTGCAGAAGGGACAGTACTGCACAAACTCCGGAGCCGGTCATAGTCAGGCTTGGAGACCAGAATATTGATAACAATGTGTACGATGGAGCTGATCCTGTTGATGTAAGTTTTCTTTAAACGCAGCTTGCGATGGGAGTAATTGTAGAAATCGTCACGTTACGAAAAACCCCTTAAGTTGATAGAAAACTAAAATACAGATCCAAAGGATGTTCCGTTTCATAGCTCTCAGCCGGTATATTAACACTATGTAGTCGGGCATTTTTTTAAAATCTTTTGTTAATAATTCGCGGATAACGTTGTTAGCAGTGTATATGCTACTCCTATAGAGTAAGTGTTGTGATCATTGTATGTAAACTGCTGTATATTGTCCAGAATGAAATAAAATGAAATTTTCGTGGGTGCGTGTATATAGTCTTTAGGTGTGTGTGTACGGAGAGAAATCAAATGCGGATTAGATTGGAATATGTACTTTACTTTACGAAAGGATTTACATAAGTAATTTAGTATTAAGATCGTAAGCGCGTCTATAGGCTATGGTGTCTACGGGCGAACTGTCGGTCGCCGGGCACTGCGCATTTAACTCGAATACAAAATGAAGCGTCAGCGCCCACAACACTACTCTTCCCTTTTTAAAAAAAAAAAACATTTTTTTTTTTTTTATAAAATACTATCATCATTCTAAAATCGAATATGTAACAAAATAACATCACCAAACACATTTCTGACTAACAGTACTACAAGTTACAAAGAATTTGCTTATACATCATTTAGGTTCTATAAACTATGTCGTAATCTGATATCTGTGCGCCTTTGCGCAACTTACAATGTACACTTTAAACAATGTTGTGACTACTGTAATGAAAGTTTTAAGTTTTATCATCACGCTACGATTACAAAAGGGTATCAGCAGTGTATGTCCGTTTATTTCAAAAATCTTGTCACTTATTTCTAGCATGAAAATACAATTAACATATTGTTAAAACAACATGAATACACAATAAAAAAATATTTAATGCTAACAACAATATAACCTTATTACTATCAATTTAAGGGTAGTCACCATGACGAACTACTCTGCAAAAATAAACTGGCACCCCTGAGAGTCCACAGTATTCGTCATGATGACGCCAAATAATAAAAAAAACATTCACACTTGCGTTTTTACTTACACTATTAGACACATTAATCTATTTTAAAATTACACATATGTACTTCGCATAACTTCGCATGACAATTGTATGCTCGATTTATATCTAATTTAGAAAAAATCTTCTTATTTGCCAAAATGTACGTAAAATCATGAAGACGGGGCACGGGGTAGCGATCCGGTTTAGTGATCGCATTTAAACGTCTATAATCACCACATGGCCTAATATTACCGTCCTTCTTGGGTACTACGTGCAAGGGACTTGCCCAAGCGCTATGGCTCGGCCTACAGATCCCAAGCTCTTGCATAACCCTAAATTCATTTTTGGCTTTTACATACCTGTCCGGTGGAAGCTGTCTGGCTCGCGCGTGCACTGGAGAACCTGTTGTCTCTATGTGATGACAAACGCCATGTTTAGGTGTCTCCTTATATGAAACAGGCTTAGTTAGATCTGGGAACTTACTCAATAACTCGTGATAGTGGCAATTATCAACAATGGTTTTTACAGTGGGCTCAGTCGAACTAGAGAGATTTCCTCTCGTGCTTAAATTAGTAACCTCATCGACTAGCCTTCGTCCGTTCAAGTCAATTAATAACTTATGATTAGCTAAGAAGTCAGCACCTAATATTGGTTGCTGTACGTCCGCTATCGTAAATAACCAACGGAACGCTCTTCTAAGATTTAAGTCTAGTTCTAAAATATGTGTACCGTACGTAGTAATCTCGGTACCGTTCGCAGCGTACAACTTATAATTAGCACTATGTGCGTTAGCACTTTTAAATACGGCCTTGCGAGGTAGAACAGACACATTTGCACCACTATCCACTAAAAAGTTCAAACCTGAATTCCTGTCCCGGACACATAGACGGTGATTGACGTGCGCGCGGTCACAGCCTCCCGTCGCTGACTGCATCGACTCTAGTTTTCCGATGGCTTGGCGTCTTTCTTCTTCCAGTTGCACGGTTGAACACACTTATTCGCCGTGTTGCGGAACTTGAAGTGGTATCTACACAACCAGTTGGGGTCGTCGTCAGGTGCTCTCACTTTTCTAGACCTGGAACTTGATCTGGATCGGATTCTTCTGGACCCATAACTTCTCGAGCGCCCTCTGGAAATGTTCTCGATCTTGCTTAATCTGTCGCTTAGCTTCTTTATTTCTGCTATCACTAAATTCTCTATGTCCGATTGTCCTGGTTTTTCCTTAACGCTTGCAACGCTGTGAATCGGGGTGATAGTCTCAGCGACCTTGTCTGCGATTGACGCCAATTTCTCCATGTCTTCCTCATCCGTCACTGCCAAAACGCCTCGTACCGATGGTGGTAAATGATTTTTCCACATTACCTTGAGTGTTTCGTCGGTAACTTTTCCTCTGGCCAGGTCTCGCATTTTTCGTAGGAGGTGCGATGGCTGTTGATCGCCTAGCTCCATTTCTCCAATCAACTTCTTGATTTGTCGTTCTGCTGACTCCTTGTAGACCGAAATAACCTTTTTTTTTAAAGCCTCATATTTCTTTTCTTTCGGCGGATCTAGTAGGATATCCGCGACTTGCTCGGTGACTTCCAGGTTCAGTTTTGATAATAAAATCCGATACTTGAAATCGTCGGACATCTTCTGCGGATTTATGAACGCCTCTGCTTTGACGAACCATAATTCCGGTGCCCTTGGCCAAAAATCTTCGATCTTGTCAGTTATGGAGACAGGTGAGAGGACATATTCATCGGTGGACAGTTTTGCTTCCATTTTTGTTCACGGATACGGATGGATATGGACGAAAGTATAACCGTATAGACGCGAGTTGAGTTGCCCGTTCTCTCGACGCCCGTTCCGCCCGTTCTTTAAAGTCACGTCACACTTTTATCACGACACTTTTGATCACGTCGTGGTTTTAGATCGCGTCGGGTTTAGATCACGTCGGGGTCACCAATTTAGTGGGTGCGTGTATATAGTCTTTAGGTGTGTGTGTACGGAGAGAAATCAAATGCGGATTAGATTGGAATATGTACTTTACTTTACGAAAGGATTTACATAAGTAATTTAGTATTAAGATCGTAAGCGCGTCTATAGGCTATGGTGTCTACGGGCGAACTGTCGGTCGCCGGGCACTGCGCATTTAACTCGAATACAAAATGAAGCGTCAGCGCCCACAACAAAATAAAATACAATAAAATGAAATGAAATAAAATAAAATGACGCAAGAACCCCACCTGTTTAGAGCCCCTTGTTAACAAGTTTCCTGCCCCTTACCACTTCGCGTAACAGAACGAGTAAACTCATCATCAGGGTATGACGAGTTTACACGTTTCCCGCAAATTATAAATTATTTTATTTCTGTAATTAGGTTTGTACAAACACTTTTACACGTCAATCATATTTTTTAAACTAGATAAGGTCGGCGTTTCCTATCTGACTACTCTGAGAAGAAACGCCGAAACAAACTCAGAGGTCACAGTCTTTTTTAAAGTCCAGACATAATCTTGGTCAGATCATGTAAAGACCATATGGATTGGTGTTTGTAATGGTCTTTTAAGGAAAGAACCACACAGATTGAGTGGACCTGTCCAGTCAGTGCAAGCATTTGTCACTAATCGTGCAGCTCAACTCGAAACTTATGGAGCTCAACGATTCGACGAATGAGGAACGATTTAAAGATTGTGTTAATATTGTAATTTGTTTTTTACAGGTAGCAATCCGTCGTATACATCTGCACCCAGACTACAATTCTCCAAAGGTCTACGATGACATAGCCCTTCTAGAGTTAGTGTTTAATGTAAAGTTCAGGCCCGCCATCCGCCCTGCTTGCCTCTGGACCAAGCACGACCTGAGCGGTCATGAGAAGGTCATAGCGACAGGATGGGGCGTTGTAAACCCTCGTAAGTTTTTAAATACTTATTTTTTTATTTTAATTTAATTTATTTTATTTTATTTTATTTTATTTTATTTTATTTTATTTTATTTTATTTTATTTTATTTTATTTTATTTTATTTTATTTTATTTTATTTTATTTTATTTTATTTTATTTTATTTCATTTTATTTTATTACTTTTACATACGTAAACTCACGCCTTTTTCCCATGGGAGTAGGCAGAAACTATGGAACGCCACCTGCTACGATCCATACATACTTCTTTTGCCTCGTTTAGGTTCATACAATTGGTCATACACACACGCCGGTTGCGAGTACTACGCACCTGACCTTTCTGCATTTTTTTTTTTTAATGTTAAATATTAAGTGCAGTGGTGGCCCAGTGGTAACGGCAGCGTCTTACAAATTATAGGTCGTGGTTTCGAACCCAAGCAGGCACTTTACTTTGTGTAAATTATTTCATCACCACTGCTCTCAAAACGGTGAGGTTCTAAATAATAAAGAAAGAAAAATATTTGATTTGCGACACGCACAGGACATAAAAACAATAAAAAGAACATAGAAACTTTTAGAATACATACATATAACAAAAAGTTAAAATGTATAAAAAACTTTTTTACAAAAAAAAAAACAACCGACTTCCTTAAAAACACTACAAAGTGAAAAATAACTTTAATTTCGGAAGTCGGTGTCTTAGGATTTGTATTTGAGGTTTTTGCCACCGACTTCCGAAATTAAAGTTATTTTTCACTTTGTAGTGTTTTTAAGGAAGTCGGTTGTTTTTTTTTTTGTAAAAAAGTTTTTATTTTAAAATTTTTAGTTATTGTATCTACCCCGCACTAATTCCAAGCAAACAATGCATATTTATGCGATAGCAGAAATCGCGGTTCATTTGCAGTCATTTTTTAAAGAATTCCGGTGTCTGTCTCCGGAACGCATCATCAGATTTATATGAAATTTATATGGGACCATTTCGAAGTAAACCCCTTTCGAACAAAAAAAGAATTTTGCAAATCCGTTTACATATGACGGAGTTATGGCCGAACATACATAAAAAAAAAAAAAAATATAAACATCCGAATTGATAACCTCCTCCTTTTTGAAGTCGGTTAAAAATGAAAAGAATAAGACCTGTGCGAGGCCAAAAAGGCTCCTATCTCAGCATAATGCTGCGATATTTGTAAAAAAAAAAAAACAACTACCGCAGCGCTGGTATTCTGATAGGGCCCACTGTGATGCCATGGACACACTTACGGACGTGACAAAATAATTAATCCCACAATCAAAATATATTACATATAGGTAAAAAAAAATAAGCAAACGATAAAATATATTTCAGATATCAATAAAAACTACTATCCATACTAATATTATAAATGGGAAAGTGTGTATGTCTGTTTGTCCGTCTTTCACGGCATAACGGAGCGACGAATTGATGTGATTTTTTAAGTGGAGATAGTTGAACGGATGGAGAGTGACATAGGCTACTTTTGTCTGCTTTTTATCTCTTTCTAACCCTCCACTTACCTAAAATAGGGGATGGAATGCGCTAATCCCAGGTACTACTAGTTCGAATTGAAAAATAGTTTTTGAGTCGGGTAGCCTATTTATTGAGGAAGGCTATAGGCTATATAATATCACACTACGATCAAAAGGAGCGGAGCAGCAACAAAAAAATGGACGAAAACTGGCAGGCTGCGATGCGATGGGAGGGGTCATGGGAGCAAATATTTGACGCGGACGAAGTCGCGGGCAGAAGCTAGTATTATTATAAATGGGAAAGTGTGTGTGTCTGTTTGTCCGTCTTTCACGGCAAAACGGAGTGACGAATTGACGTGATTTTTTAAGTGGAGATAGTTGAAGGGATGGAGAGTGACATAGGCTACTTTTTGTCTCTTTCTAGCCCTCCACTTACCTAAAATAGGGGATGGAATGTGCTAATCTCAGGCACTACTGGTTCGAATTGAAAACATATTTTTGAGTCGCCTATTTATTGAGGAAGGCTATAGGCTATATAACATCACGCTATGATCAAAAGGAGTGGAGCGGGCGAAGTCGCGGGTAGAAGCTAGTACTTAAAAAAGTAGCTAGTAATTATAAAACCTTCTCTTTTCACAGTTACTAAGCAGACAGCCAAAGAACTCCAGAAGGTTTCATTGTCTATCCTAGACATCGACTTTTGTAATCGAACTCTGAAGGCCTTACACTCTAGAAACTGGATGAGAGGATTCACTGATTCACAGATGTGTGTTGGTGACCTCAGGGGTGGGAAGGATACCTGTCAGGTAAGTCTATGTTTTACCTATCAGTTTTTATTTATTTATTTAAACTTCTCGCACACAAAGGCGCACTTAATGCCTTAGGCATTCTCTACCAGTCAACCAAGGGTGGTGAAGAGATTAGATGGCAGGTGCTTTGGTTGAGAGGAACACTTATTGAAAAATACTATTAAAATAGGGTGTACTACGTGAGCTCGACAAATGAATGTGCGAATAACACTTGTGCGACAAAACTGTAGGTACTGCGACTCACAATAGTTCGAATGCACGCTTGTGGGACACACTCGAGCTCACATAGTACACTAGGTAAGGTTAGGTTAAAACTGTGACCTCCTACGCACGAGCCGAGCGAGCGAAGCGAGCGGTGTCGCGGCAGCGGCGGGCGAGTGCTAGAAACGACTAGATTCAGTGTGCATTCAAACTATGGTGCGTCGCAGTACAGTTTTGTCGCACAAGTGTTATTCGCACATCCATTTGTCGAGCTCACGTAGTACACTCAATAAAATACATCCTATATCGAATTATAATTAAGATGGGAAATATAAATAGATTTTATCATGTTTGTGGACCCCTGAGCTAATGAAAATATCCGGAAAAGAACCGGAGTTACCGTTATAGTAGCTCGCAGAGTAAAGGGTAATTTTACATTGTATTTTGCGGAAAAAACAATGTAAAATTTCAAGTTTGACAAGTAAAAATACTGTACAAAAGCGGACTTAATAATGTCTGAGGCATTTTCTACCAGTCAACTTTAGGGTGATGCAGAGATAAAAGATGGCAGGTGCAAAAAATGGAATAGATATATCGGAAACAACTATAAAATACAAGAAAATAAAAGGTGATGTGGCACAGTATCCCTTGATTTTTGTGCCGTCACTGGCCAGCCAAGCTAGTCAAACGCAAGGGATAAATTCAATAAAAATAAGTACAAATTAACGTATTGACACTAAATCCCATTTCAAAATCTCACGTGAGATTAGGGGGGGGGGGGGGGCGAACCAAATCTCACTTCATCTCACCAAGGAGGTTGGTTGTTCGAAAAATCGCCAATGTTGTCTCACGGAATTAATGGACGCCCCCCTAAGCACGCTGAAGTGGCAGTGGGCTGGCCATGTCTGTCGAAGGACCGATGGCCGGTGGAGCAGACGAGTCCGGGAGTGGAGACCGCGTATCGGCAAGCGTAGTGTGGGACGCCCCTCAGCTAGATGAACCGACGACCTGAAGAAAGTGGCTGGAGCAGACTGGATGCGGAAGGCGGAGGATAGGGTGTTGTGGCGCAACTTGTGAGAGGCCTATTTCCAGTAGTGGACTGCGATAGGCTTAGTTGATTGGTCATCTGAGCTGGTTACCAAAATATCTATGCCAAACACATCCGAAAGCCGTCGTCGTACCAATATTTCAGCCGAAACACGTCCACAGCTGTACATAGACCTTCCCAATTTTGGGATATTTGCCAACGTTTGGCAGGTGGGTTGGCGATCGCAGTATGGTGGTAAATGCATAGAGAACGCTGCTGCCCATTCTCTAGTAAGTCCCTTAGTCACCTTTTACGACACCCACGGGAAGAAATAGGATGATTCTTTACGCCCAGCACCAAACAGAACATACGTGGTCGTACGCCACGTACAAAACAATACAAAGTCAAACAACAAGGCAAACTGGCATACGAACACGGTTTTCACATGACAGTATTTTCTTGTTTCATACTTTTTAGAGATTTTCTTTTTTGGACATAGTTTTTGACCATTCAGAACACATAGCATAGCATTTTAGGTACATGCAAAAGTCTGGGCTACTCCAAAACCCTAAAATACTGTGAAGTTTTAGTATTTATACTTCTTTTTACTCATGATTTACTGCACCGTTCGACGTCACACGTCAGCGCCGGCTGTCGCTGAAAATCAGCGCTGGGGCTCTGTCTCGCATAGTCGCAGTATTATGCTGAGGGATAGCGGTTTTGCGTGGATGTGACGCATATTTTCCCCAGCTTTTTTATATTTTTGTTGATTTCAATTTTTCTTTACGTCATATTTACCGCAAATAAACATATTTTCTTTCTTTCTTTCTATCAACTCATTTTACTTTCCACTTTCCAGGGTGACTCGGGCGCTCCCATCCAAGTGGTGTCCAAAGAGAACTCCTGCATCTTCTACATCGTTGGACTGACATCATTCGGCAAGAAATGCGCAGAAATTGACAGACCTGCTGTGTATACCAGGATCTCTAGTTACATAGACTGGATCGAGAGTATTGTGTGGCCAGGACAGTAAATAGATTTTAAGATTTAAATAAACAGTATTTAAGATGGAAAAAATGATTTATTTGTACACCAACTTGCATTGTCTGTATCGTCAAGTCTAAATCGCGTGGACCAACTTTAGCTTTATTCATACCGTCTACACTTTTTACGAAATCGTATCAGTGATTAGCAAAAAGAATGGGACCTCTACTAAGCTCCGTTTAAGTGAACTGCGTGGTTCTCCATGTGCCGACCGAGCGGCCATAGTTAAGCCACAAGCGTGCATTCGAACTATGGTGAGTCGCAGTACAGTTTTGTCGCACAAATGTTATTCGCACATCCATTTGTCGAGCTCACGTAGTACACTCCACATTCATTGCGTTATTTACGTTGACGACCAGACGAAGGTGCCGAACATATGAACAAATGGATTGGGAATATCGTTCAAACTTATTTAGATTCTGATTGGTAGATTATCAGTAGCAGAAACGGCCACAATCACTACCGATAAAACTTGGAGATAGTGAATACTACTTTTCTCGTTTTTTGGTGAAAACATCTTTACATCCATACTAATATTATAAACGGGAAAGTGTGTGTGTCTCTTTGTCCTTCTTTCACCGCAAAACGGAGCGACGAATTGACGTAATTTTTTAAGTGGATATAGTTGAAGAGATGGAGAGTGACATAGGCTACTCTTTGTCTCTTTCTAACCCCCACTTCCCTAAAATGGGGGGTGGAAGTTTGGATGGAGCAAAAAAAAAATTGAGTAGTGGATGGAAATTTGTGTGAGACTGCTCTAACCGCGGTAGGTAGTACGTCCTCTTACGATAATTTCCGACATCCACGCGGGCCAAGCCGCGGGCAAAAGCTAGTAGTATATAACAAAGTGGCTTCCCGCGTCTGTAAGCTTAGATCTTTTAAACTACGCAACGGATTTTAATGGGGTTTTCATCAATAGACAGAGTAATTCAAGAGGAAAGCTTAAATACGCCGACGAAGCCGCTGGCAAAAGATAGTGTGGAATAAAACAATGCAATTTTGGTTTTTAACAAGTTTTTATTTAAATAAGGAAGTAAAGATTTTCACTGCGATTAATAATAATACAATTTGATTTAAATAAAAGTGACTTTATAACCGTAAGCAGGTTATTTTTTCTAATTACAATATTACATATAATGTACAAAAATATTACCTACATTCCTTGTTCCTTTACTGACTAGAAACTCAGTCTAGTCCCATTCTTGTCTGAAACTCAAGAGTTGCTTGGAAATGGAGTGCAGGATGGCATTTTTTTTTTTTAGAAAATCCTGTTTTTATAATAAAATCCGCAAAAAGAATTTTAACGCGTATCCTGGGTAAATTGCCTCGCGAGTAAATGATAAATCATTTTATTTCTGTAAGTAGACCTGTACACTTTTATAAGTCAATAATATTTTTTTTTTTTGTAACTAATCTTTTTTGTCGGCGTTTCCTATCTGACTACTCTTAAAGGAAAGGCCGAAACAAACTCGGAGGTCACTCTTTTAAAGTCCAGACACAATCTTGGTCACATTTTATTCATTGGTTGTTTTGCAAACTCCGTTTACAACTTCTTGAATTTTAGGCCATATTCTGTACATTTTACGTATTCCATGTCCAATATCATTATCATAACTTATCTTATACCTTTAAACAAGCAATTCTTGTATATATATATATATAATCTGAATCTCGGAAACGGCTCCAACGATTTTCATGAAATTTAGTATACAAGGGGTTTCGGGGGCGATAAATCGATCTAGCTAGGATTAATTTTTATACAATGTCGTTTTATTCATGTTTTCAATGACCAACTTTATCGATAATCAACTTGAACATAAACTTATTATTTTAAACACAATTTACCAAAAAATACCGAGCAAAGCTCGGTCAACCAGATATTAAGTATATAAATGCACAAACTTAGTGTATGTTTTTTCAATCTGTAACATTTTCCCAACTGGGTATGTTGAGGTTAGCTTGGAAACCATAACAATACTGGAATTCTGCTGCATTCTGTTAGACTACAGTCTAAATTAACCTCCGACGCGTAAAGAGGGGTGCTATAAGTTTTACCGCTATGTATGTCTGTCTGTGGCACCGTAGCTCTTAAACGGATGAACCGATTTGAGTGCGATTTTTTATTTAATTTAATAGTATGTTTTCTAGTGGTAGATCTTAGACATGTTTCATCAATCGGTTTGGCCGTTTCGACAAGCCGATCCTTTGAACAATATATGACCTACAACTTTTTATTGAATTTAAAGACATACGTATACTCGTATATATTTTTTTCTTTTTAGAGGTTCTTTTGGGGTGGGGGGTTTTTTAAATTTCAAATTCATTTAAGTTAGTTTTTTACATGGAGCAACTGCCTATAGTCTCCACAACCCACTTACGGAGCAACATGTTACCCCTTGTTAAGACTAGCTGTCAGGCGTTTGGCAAATAGCATGTTCTAAAATATAAAAACATTATAAAATCTACTTAGGTACAGACGCCAGCGCATAGAGCTATACAATCTGTCAGATTTCTTCAATAGATTTTCAACTTTATCGCTAAAGCATTAGGTTCAAAATGGATTGGGAAAATTTGACAGATTCGGGTAGCTTGATGTGCTGGCGTTTGTACCTAAGTAGGATCAAAATAATAATTTCATAGACCGTGACATTTGAGTCGTCTTACAAAGGTTGTGTTGTCCACTCAATGTATCCGACATAATATACCTCTAGGCGTGCTTAAGAATTGTTACCATTAAATAAGATAATAGTTACTAAGAAAAATAAATAATGCATTAGAATTATGAAACATCATGTTAACCTCTAAGTCCCTGAGATACCACATTTGGTATCGACACAATGGTTTTTTAATTGTGTCTGTAATTACGGTAATTGACTGGTTAATAATGTTTACGTATCAGATGGTAGAGAACATACCTATGCAGCGCACGAGTCGACTAGATCATTCTATCTCCATTTTCTATGAGACAAAACTTCAATTTAAATCTACGTCCTGCGTCAACTTAATTGCCTGCCCTGCGTCATTGGATACATGAAGTGGGCTGCCTTTGTAAGACGAATCAAATGTCACGGTGTATATACACTTTCATACAAATCTTTGCAATATAAAATACACAAAAAGGTAAAAATACATAATCAGCCTATAACTTTCCCACTGCTGGGAAAGTTATAGGCCACCACGCGGGCCCAGCGCGGGTTGGTAGATGTCACATGTCTGCGAATTTTTGGTTGCAGGACATGCCGGTTTCTTCAGGGGGCTCAGTGGTAACTACCCCGACTTACTAGGGTTGAACTTTTAATCCTATTCAGTAACTTGACAGTTCAACGCAGCTCAACACAAAATAATGATACCATTCTAAAACTAATAGTGTCGGGGTAGTGAACGATTTCGCATAAAGAATGAATGATAAAAATGGTTTAAATTAATTAAAACCTTAAAAAATGGTTTTTAGGTGTGGAATATAAGAATAGTTAATCATTTTTAATAACAGTTATTTCCTTTTTTTATTTTCTTCTGATAGAAATAAAACTAAATCTAGAAATCACGTCATTTTGCTTCTTTTTTACTAAAGTCATTTTATTTCCTCTGACAGCCATAGACTACATATATATCGATATAGTATACCTCTTTTTTTAAGACAAATTATTAAATTAAAATTACAAAGTTTGCGTGTAAGTACATTATTTCAAGTTCATTTAATTTCATTCATTCTTGCACCACCTTACTATCTTTTTTTTGTCAAAACCTGGTATCCCTCCAACTGTCAAGTTACTGAATAGTCCAACCTTAGTTGTAGGTCGAAGGTTTGAGCCCATGTCCAGCCGTGGACATCTTTCGGCTGAAATGATGATGATGAAGTACACTACTGTAAAACGTTTTCTTTTTGCCTGTCTTAAAAAACAGTTTTGTTGACCGACTATTGTTAAAACATCACGCCTGTATTCCCCAAAGAGTCAAGCAGAGATACACCTATAGTATTATACATCCACAATAACTGTTAAAACAAAATACATGGTACTAACTAAATATATGCCTAATCACAGACAGGCTTTGATTAAACACATTTTTTTAATGTTATACAATACATGTAAATAAACAATTATTTTAATTTATAAGCAATTGATATATGTATATCTTTAACAGTAATCACTTTACTGACGTTATCTTTACATAGTATAAAACAAAGACGCTTCCCGCGCCTGTACGGTTAGATCTTTTAAACTACGCAACGGATTTTAATGCGGTTATCATCAATAGACAGAGTGTTTCAAGAGGAAAGTTTATATGTATAATATGCGGGCGATGTCGCTGGCAAAACCTAGTACTGAATAATATTTAAAAAATATAAATACATTAGTCATAAAAAAATCCTAAACAACCAGACTATAGTCAACAACAAAGGTTTTAGTAAAACTACCCTTACACATATGGTATAAACAAGCTATTACATGTGGCAACACTGCCAATAAAAAAAGATAAAGATTCTTCTCTATGGGCGGAGAGCTACCGAAGGGGTATAACCATAGACCTCTCCGATTCCCGTCCCTTAGATGATGACTACTGTAGGCAAGGATTAGCATGAAGGATAGAAGATATAGGTTTAATTTCTTTTCTATATAGCTATATAGAAGTATTATAGAAGTTATTAGCAGCCAAAATGTGGTACAATGGAAGATGCCTCTGCTTTTTAAATTCGCCATGTCCTGTAACAAAGGAGAAAATATTTGAATGAGTTTATTTAAACAAAAATTAGGTGGCGGCAACTTGGTTTTAAAGACACGGTTGGCGTAATGGCTGAGCGATCGACTGCTGTGCAGCGTGTCGCGGGTTCGATCCCCACATGGAACAGATATTTGTATGATTTGCAAGTAATTATCCCGGGTCTGGGTGCCACAACGTTTTTTAAAAAAAAAATAGATTTTATTTATTTAATACAGACACACAGTTATAAATTTTTAAGATAGATAGATACCCACATTATTGTCCACAGATTGATCAAATAAGATAAAAATGGAAAGGTTTTAAGAAAGGTGGTGGTGGTGGTGGTTTGATCTTTGTATACAAAATTCTACTGTACGTGTGTATGTCACTGAATTCCTCCTAAACCGCTAGACCGATTTGAATGAATTTTTTTGTATGCGTTTGGGTGGCACCCTGGTTGGTTTAGATTCACTATTGGACCCGGTAGGTGGAGCTGCTATTGAGTTCTAGGAAACAGGACAACGTCTGTATGGTCAGCTAATAGTTATATATATAATTTTCTTAACTAAACTTCATCAGATAGTCCACAGCATATGAGTAGCAAAAAGGCGTGTCGCGCCATGGAGCAACCCTTACACGCCTTGGCATAACTCTACTAGAATGAAAATGTACCACCCAAATCCGTTGTCACTTGAAAGTCTACCACTTAGAAGCTAGTGCGAATAGCCTTAAGCAGAATTGGGCAGGACATCTAGTTAGATGGGGAGATAGCCTATAAAACAAATATTATTGCAACTGCTGAGTACGAGCTCCTGGTTCTATGTTATCTATGTTTGCAACGTTTGGCTTACGCACTTAGTCCTTTGAGTGGACCATTGTGAGTGGGCCATGGCAGCCGTTGGTGGTTATTCCAACCAGCCCACCTCCCTCCAGACGAGCTCCTGATTGAAACAAGGTTTTACCAACTTGCAGCCCAGATTCTCAGATTCTGAATGCAATGAATACCCATGCAGTGTAGCGCTAGAGAGTGAATACTTAGATTTTACTATTTTTCTGTTTGGGTTCATAGTACCTTTATGCAACTTCTCCCAAACACTACAACTCCACCCCTATCACGCACTCACTGACCGAATTATGTGTACCTTCACAACATGATGAATACTCCCAAAATTACGCTACCGTCATTTTAAGAGTCTACATTATAACTATGTTTACAGAATGAACTCACCTTTAAATAAATAGACCTAGCAACAAAAGCATGGTCAATATCAATTAGAGATGACACTATCGTACAAAATATCACATTTAACGCACTGGCATGTAAATTAAAATTATTTTCATGACTAAAAAATATTAGGGAGGATAAAAAACCAAGGCTGGCATGCACCAAACTGTCTGCGATGGCGCGAAATGTAAAAGAATTCGAATATTTTGATCGAAACACAATAACATCTCCAATATAGGCGATAAAGATGATTGCCAGAGTGAGAATAACTTTTAAAAATTTCATGTTTAAGTTTTGTTCACCATTTTTGGGCTGTGTTGATCATTTTACGGTTTTTGTACAGGTGGTTTAGTTTGAGTATGTAATTAGTGTTGCTGATTACATAGTTCAATTGTGAATAAGACTTTGTTTTCATTAAATTATTGCTAACTTGTGATAACAATAAACTTGCTGACATCGCAATGTTTTGGTTAGCGTTCGAAAATAAGATTGAAGAGCATTAAGAAGGCGACGGATTCACGAACTAATAAAAATGTCAATGTTAAACAACTGCAAAGTATACAAATACCGAATAAAGTCAATGAATTATAGCAAAACATGATTTTCTCTGATATTAATAATAAGTAAGATTTTTTGAAATCTTTATGACATTGCGAGTAATTTAATTTTTGCAAATATTTGAATTTAATTTGGTTTTCAAACGCACCACAAGTGATGTCAAATTGACATAAGATTGGCAGTATTGTTTCTTAAATCCGTTTGTTTGCCGTAGCTTAGGCAAATATTTTAACATCCTATTCAACTATGATAAGTTGATAACGTTCATTTATGTTACAAAAATATCACATAATGTAGTTCCCGATTGATTTTGCCCGTCGAATGGATCTGGAAATAGACTAAAAGGGCATAATTATTACATCGACCGTTTTTTATTTTTTTTCGATCTGTCGATTCAACGTGTATAAGTATGAAGGATGTGTTACATGTGTTTGCGTATCTGACAGCGTCTTACGCAATTAGGGTGCTGATATGCCAATACCATTGTATAAATGACAAGTACAACGTTTAGGTCAAAGAAATCTCCACCAAAAACATTAATTACTAAAAAGTGGCTGTTGTTGAATTCCCGAGGAAGCACAGGACCGGTCGATGTGCTTGGGCAGTCCTATCTTCAGCAAAGGACCTCTTTCTTAGAGCTGAATAAAATGCCGATGAAACATATACTAATTCTCGCCTAACTTGGCCAATAGGAAAGCAATACCTATTTGATACCTTCGATTTTCGAACGACAAAGTTAAACTATTTAATCTCAGAAATACCATAAAACATTTATATAAAGCCACACCTTAATTCCGATTGAAATGTTGACTCAATATTAAATAATAAACCTCCATTATAACTTGAACTCTTTAAACAGACATTTTCTTCAAACAAGAAAACCTAAGATTCTGGTTGTCTTCAGTGTTAAAGAAACTCTATTTTCAAACATTTTATTTCTACAGAGGGGTCTAAGTCACTGGCTAATACTGTTATACCTGAAACCTTATCACATAGTCATTATCAGTTGCTGCATTAGTTATCAGCTGGGGTTGCTAACTCTTAGATCTAAATCTACTTCCTAACTTATTTCCCTAATCATCGTACAAAAAACAATAGTACACCTAACGTTCCTGAAGAACATCACCTTTAAGATCACTCACTATATATCCTCCTAGGGCGTCACATCCCGACGTTTCCACACAACTACCTTAGAAATAAGCAAGTAAGTACTAACTAATATGAAGTCGACGGTTTACTTGAAATTAAGTTATAAAACAGCACAAAAAAAATCTTATTGAATCGATATCACACCACAAATTAGTATTTTGAAACATGAATTAGATTGCTGGAAGCATGGCACTGACATTGGCAAATAGTAAAGCTCTGCCCATCCTCATAAATACAGCCCTGCTGTGCAGTACCTCACTCTTCACCCCCATGATCACTTGAATTAGTTACTGCGTAGTTATTAGCCTTAAGTTTAAAGGCACTACAAATTGCTTCGAGCTTTTTTGTATACTAACTTTTTAGTCACCATTCATTCGGCGCACAGCAAAAAAAAAAAAACGATATTGAGTTCCAAGCAACTAGTGATAAGATAATTTACTTGTGTACACGTACTGTTCCTTTGTAAAATACTTTTATACGATAAAATCACACTTTTCTAGTATATTTAATACAAAGTCTACTAAAACTCAACAACATTTAGTCGATTTTAAAACTTTTAACATTAAATATTACACCTGGCTACTAACTTACATGTCTCCCGAAAACGGTGTAGGTCTCTTACGCGGCAACACTGTGAACTCGACAATCAACACTACTCGGAACTGAGCGATATGAGATAAAAAGTTTGTTAATTCACTTCGTATTTGTACAACGTGCGGTTTCGAACCTATTTTACCAAAAGGTTCATAAAACCGGATTAAAAGTTTATCAAAATGCGTGAAATTGTGCATGTACAGGCTGGACAATGTGGAAACCAGATCGGATCCAAGGTCAGTAGTTTTTTCAGTATAATTTTCTCAAGAATAAGTAGTTTGCTGCGCTATCTGTCGTAGCACACGAGAAATTTCTATTATAACGTTCGAAATTCAATTTGCATAAAGAAAACTAATGAATAATCGTGTTGAAAAATGACTGCACCTAAGATGGACTATCGCGTGGCGTGCCTGGCCCATAAAACTGGTTAGCATTTGTCACTGGAAATATTAAGCTCGCCTAACGACAATTTTTCAAAGGGCTTAGTTTTGATATCAGTAACGGGGCGTGGATGTAAATTAAATATCAAGGTCATTTTTATTAGTAGCTACCTACACGAATGCTGATAATTACGAAATAATCCATGCCGGTTACTGAGATAAAAATGTATGTACTTCTAAGAAATTGCTTGAAGAAAGTTATCTACCGGTTTTAATGCAGATGCACTGCACCCCAATTTATGATTGGTTGACCTACTTTTTAGAAACTTGCAATTTACATGAATCGAAACGTGTTTTTTGTCGCATTACGTCGCGTTGCGGTGTAATTCTATTTAGCGCCATCTATTATCGAATAGTTGAACTAACTTGCGTAACGTCTAGAAGGATAGAAAAAAATCGTCTATTGATGTTCTTTTGTTATTAAATTGTCATTAGCTAATCCGTTTTTGCCGGTAAATTAAACAAAGTTAAAAATACATCTTAATTAAATTAAAATGACATGGACCAGCATTTTGCATTTTTTTTTGTAATGTCATAAGTCAAAACTTTTAAGTAGGTATTTCAATTTGACACTTTAGAAATGAACGAAAATGAATTCTATTTGAATGTAAATGTTGACAACATTTACATTCAAATAGAATTCATTTTCGTTGCACTTTCTAATAGTTTCGTATGGAGAAGAATTGGCAAAAAACTGCACCGTTACTCGAATAAAATGTTTATTAAATTTGCAAACAGTAATTTCTATCTATTTGAGTAGGTATTTGCTTGATTGGAGAGAATAATATTTTAAAATGTATAGGACAAGAGTAGTATTCCTAAAAAAAATATTAGCATATACTTAACAAAATCTTTACCTTCACACGTTTTAATTCATACAAAAGAAATTACAATAAAATTCTGTTCAACAGTTTTGGGAGATCATTTCTGATGAACATGGAATAGACCCTAACGGTTATTACAAGGGGGAGAGCGACTTGCAGCTGGAACGCATAAATGTCTACTACAATGAGGCAGCCACAGGTGAGAGATTTATACATACGTATACCAATTACAGGCACTTAAGAATGGTCAAGGGGTCCATCAGTCTGCCAGGGTCGCGAGAGTGTTCAAACGAGATACTGTGGCCCTTGGCATATGGGTAACTGAAGGAGCACGGGTGGGTTTTAGTCAGTAAAAGTCTGACACGCCCTCCCGTTCCGCCCACAGCGGGAGAAGTAATTTGATGATTTCCCACCAAAAAAAAAGGAGTCCGTCAGTCAGAAACATGAAGCTAGTTACCAATTCCAAAACATATTAAGTACTTATGGAGAAGAACGGGCAAGAATCTACATGGACACTCTTTTAAATCAAAATATTGTTCTCAAAATTGGTTACATCATTCACGTTGAAATAATACATGTAAAAAGACGTGCACATTAAAAGCATCTGTACTAAATCAAATACATATTCTGAAATTAAAATAAGCCGTGACAGCTCAGAGATGACCAGTCCCTACTGAAGTTGCCTGTTCACAAACAGGACGTATGGATCAGCACCAGACTTGCCTATACATGCTGTATTGGGAAGATGTGGTCATATTTTTAAGGTTGCAGTATTCATCAAGCTGAACTAGTTTCTCCGTGAGAAGAATTTAAAAATAATCGTGAAAAAATTATCAAGTATCCCATATCAATAAAATAATGTAGATATAATCAATATGGGTAGAGTGCACCCATGTATGGGACAGCTAAACAGCCTGCGCATTTCCTCAACATCTGCAAATGAATTTTAACTATGTTCAGCAATGAATAGAATTGCCTTCATAATTTAGTTACCGAACATGTAAACAAATATTAATATTTTGAAAGAATAAGTTATCATTCTTTCAAAATATTAATATTTGTTTACATGTTTAAGTTTACATGTTTGTGTGCAATTAAAAATTAATGAAAAAATTACTAGTTCATGATAAAATTACTTTTAGAACTAGAGCGATGCCCCTAAGGTAACTAATTTAACCAGCTTCCAAGGATCGTAGCATCATGAAAATTGGCAGCTGTATGTAGTTCTGATGACAATACAATGATATGGTACTGTCGAACTGATCTGATGATGGAGCCGGAAGATATGAACTGGAACTTCATGATGGAACATCGTATCATAGCTGTGTTTGGACTTGTTAGAAAAGTCTTATAATGAACTTTGACCACGATTAGGTTTCAAGGTCTGATGATGAAGCCGGAAGATAGGCACTGACATTGCATGATGGAATATCGTATCATAGCCGTGTTTGGACTTGTTAGAAAGGTCTTGTAATGAACTTTGACCACAATTAAGTTTTTGGTTTTTACGTGCATTTAAAAAAGCGTGTTTTTGTATTGTTTTTAAACTATAAATTTATTTATAGTTATTTCTAAAATTATCTTAATTTACACCAAAATAAAGCTAGGTATCTAATATTTTGTTTGAGTGAAACAACTAAATCTACATCTACACTGGTCACAAAGAGCTAAACTTTGTAAGTTTGTTTGTAGTAGGTAAGTAATTTTGCGGCAGGTTTTAGATTATTTATTTTACATAACGCTAGGACCTTTAGGGATCAATATAAAAAAAAAAGTCGGAATGAATGCTACGACGCGCCGAGTTCGGGGCAAAGCTCGTAGGATGTAAAAAATAATCATATTTAATTTACTTGTATATAAGATAATTTTTAGCTATAAATTCTGCTACATGACCAAAAAGACATGCTAACAGACAATTTGCATCTTACATACTACTCTCAAAGCGACAAAAGTAAAGATCGAACGTAAGAAAAAAATAATATACAAAAGGTCTGCAGACCACGTGCGCCGCAGACTCCATCGCACAAAAAATATGTCGTCTGCGTCCATATGCTTTTTAGGGTTCCGTTGCCAAATGGCAAAAAACGGAACCCTTATAGATTCGTCATGTCTGTCTGTCTGTCTGTCCGTGTATGTCACAGCCACTTTTCTCCGAAACTATAAGAGCTATGTTGTTGAAACTTGGTACCGCATTAAGATTTTCACACTAAAATAGAAAAATAACAATAAATTTTGGGGTTCCCCATACTTAGAATGATAGAATGAATTCCCCATTTTTTTCTAAACTGAATAGTTTGCGCGAGAGACACCTCCAAAGTGGTAAAATGTGTGCCCCCCCCCCCCCCCCGTAACTTCTAAAATAAGAGAATGGTAAAACTAAAAAAAATATATGATGTACATAACCATATAAACTTCCACCGAAAATTGGTTTGAACGAGATCCAGTAAGTAGTTTTTTTTTAATACGTCTTAAATCGTAAACCGCAATTTACCTTTAATTCAGTCAACTCAAATATAAAAATTAAAAAAAAAAAACATTTAATGTCATAAACATAAACCTTATGTATAAACCGGGGATACCTACAGGTTTGTACGGAACCCTCGGTGTGCGAGTACGACTCGCACTTGGCCGGTTTTATAATCTTTGTTTGTTAAACTACAAAAGAACTAAGGGGACCGTAGCTAGCCCCATAAAAGAAACCAGAAACGAAATAATTTCACTTTGGATGAAGCAGACACAATTGTTATTGTCAGACAATGATTTATGAATAATTCATGAAGAGAAAGACTCCAAAGTTTCGCAATACTAGATCATCATTTCAACCGAACGCCACGCCCACTGCTGGTCATAGGCCTCCCCCAATTTGGGCTGGTGTGCCATAATCGCCACGCTTGGATTAGTGATCGGAGTATGGTGGTAAAATACATAGAGAACGCTGCGGCCCATTCTCTAGTAAGTCCCTTAGTCGCCCCTCTTACGACACGAACGAGAAGAAATGGGCGGACGGATGTTCCTATTCTTTACGTCCGGAACCACAGCAGCGGCATTATTTCATTAATGTAACGATCATTTTGTAAGCTAGTTTTAGAGAATAGTTTAAATAACAAAAAATTAAACCGCCGAAAAAACTGAAAAGCAAAAAATAATAAACCTTAAAATTATGAGTCGGCGCTTTGAGAGTGGTCTTTGTTCATTGATTTTTCAGCGCCGACTCAAAATTTTTTTGCTTTTCAGTTTTTTTGGCGGTTTAATTTTTTGTTAAAAAGTTTTTATTTTATTATTTTTTGTGGCTTTAATGGACTCATAATACTTGGCAAGGTATACCCTATCCAATAAAAAATGAATTATCAAAATCGGACTACTCTGTATAAGGTTATGTGTGGTTATACATTACCATCAGTGACTGAACAATCAATCATCCCCTGTTTTCCGACCCTAAGCGTTCGATTTTGTATTCCAAATTTATATGGGACCACCTTGGGAGTATACCCTTTCCAATAAAAAAAGAAATGTCACAATCGGACTACTATGTAAAAAGTTATGCGTGGTCATACATAAAAAAAAAATATACGCATCGAATTGATAACCTCTTCCGTTATTTTTCGTCGGTTGAAAAATAATAGTTTAAAAAAACGCGTGTTTTTTTTAGTTTTTTAAACTATTATTTATTTTCTATTTTTTAGGGTGTTTCGAATTTTGAGACGTATGTCAGCGTAGTTTTCGAAGACAGTTTTTTTATGTCCTGGTAACCCTGGCAAGGATAGTGGCACAAATTTATGAAATTATAGTATTGTCATCGGTCCTCGATAGGTCTACAGAGTTTAAATGAAATCTGGTGACATAAGGAGTCGGTTACAAACAAACATACAAGTAAAGCTAATATAAAGCGTGTAAAAAAACCCGACCATATGTATTGGCCCTACGATTCTTACAAATAAGCCACATTTCATTTCACAAAAAAAAAACTTGTTTCAATTCGCTATGTGGGTGGGTAGCCCTCAAAACATGAGTATTATAATATAAATATGGACATAACAGGCGTGCTAGTCAAACAACCCACAAGGTTAATCTGCGGTTGGCGCGGTCGTTCATGGCTGGTGACCATATTTGATAAATTATTGAGACCACGTCCACGTGTAACTGTTAGAAAATTGATAGGACAATCTACTTTAGCACGCGTAGCATGACCACCGTAGAAATGGGTTTTGTCGACGGATGAATAGACGAAATTACAGATTAAAGATTGTAGAAAGATTTGTACCGTTTTCTGCTGGCGTAGCATGACAATTCTATCTCTTTTCGACCAAGAATAGACAAAGTTCTTTTTATAGTGGTCATGCTACGCGTGCAGGGATGGCGAACCTCTATATGTCCACGTGCCATGGTTTTCTGAATAAAAGTTTTATGTGCCAACCAATAATTTTGAGTCCACTCTTTATTTACAAAAAGAAAAATACTTAATGATAAATGATTTTATTTCTGTAAGTATGTTTGTACAAACACTTTTACATGTCAATGATATTTTTTTAAACTAGATGAGTTCGGCGTTTCCTAACTGACTACTCTGAGAAGAAAGGCCAAAACAAACTCAGAGATCACAGTCTCTTTTAAAGTCCAGACATAATCTTGTTCACATCATGTGAAGACCATGTAGATTGGTGACTGAAATGGTCTTTTGACTGGTACTAATTAATTAACAGTAGGTAATCTTAACACAAACAGTTTTATTATGTATTTATTTAAATGAATGAACGAATTAGTGCAACTATGTATTTATTTTGCAAATCTTTACATAGTATAAAACAAAGACGCTTCCCTCGTCTGTCCGCTTATATCTTTTAAACTACGCAACGGATTTTAATGCGGTTCTCATCAATAGACAGAGTGATTCAAGCGGAAGGTTTATATGTATAATACGCGAACGAAGCCGCTGGAAAAAGTTATTTAGATTGTAAATGCAAAAAAATTATATCAGGTTCATATTTTGTTACTTTTATCAGAATGCAAGTAGAACTAGAATCACATAACAAACGGAGTCTAATTGAGTCTTTAATAATATTCGTTCTGAAAATAACAACAGGAAAAGGTACAGAAAATCCTCAATTGGCTGCCGTGCCCCAAATTATATTGTCGCGTGCCACCGAAGGCACGCGACAATCTACTCTAATATTATTACGCTGAAGAGTTTCTTTGGTTGAACGTAGTAATCTCAGGAAGTACGTTTAGAGTTGGATAGCCCACTTATTGAGGCAGCCTATGGAGTAATAACATCACGCAAGGACCCTTTGGAGCCGAGTAAAAAGAAAAAAAATCTTGAATTTTTTTCCTTTTTACTCGGTTCGATTTTTTTCGGATGATGAGCTATAAGTCTCATCATCATGCTCCGAGTTTTTCTTTAAGACTCGAGTTCATTTTAAGACTCCAGTCCTTTTTAAGATTCGAGTCCTTTTTAAGACTCGAGTCCTTTTTTAAGAATGACTCGGGATCGGCTTGACTCTAGACTCTGAGCCTTTTGACCATCATTGAGTCGAGTCTCTAAAATTAAGACTCCAAGACTCGAGTCCTTTGCAACACTAGCACGGGCCGACCCGTAGACTCGCGTTTCTATGAAGACAAAGACAGTTGTTTTTTCCATAGTAACGGGAGGTGAGTATAAGGTGGATGCTTTTAGGTATAAGATTTTTTGGTATTAATTGAACTTAGAGGGTTTTATTGGTGATTTTAATGGCTATAATTCTGTAAAAATATTTGTACCCCTAAATTTCAAAAGTACAGAAAATTTGATCGTCATGCTCGACTTCGTAGACTTTAGTCGACTGAAGAATAGAAACATTTCGTCTCGCCGTGTTTAAGACGGTATAAATATTTCTACAATCTGTAAATTTTGTCAATTTCGTCAACAAAAAACCGGCCAAGTGCGAGTCAGACTCACGCACCGAGGGTTCCGTACAAACCTGTAGGTATTCACGGTTTATGCATAAGGCTTGTGTTTATGAAATTAAATCCTTTTTTTTTTAATTTTTATATTTGAGTTGATTGAATGAAAGGTAAATTGCGGTTTACGATTTATGACGTATAAAAAAAAAAACTACTTACTAGATCTTGTTCAAACCAATTTTCGTTGGAAGTTTATATAGCAATGTACATCAAAAATTTATTTTAGTTTTATGATTCTCTTATTTTAGAAGTTACAGGGGGGGGGACACACATTTTACCACTTTGGGAGTGTCTCTCGCGCAAACTATACAGTTTAGAAAAAAATGATATTAGAAACCTCAATATCATTTTTAAAGACCTATCCATAGATACCCCACACGTATGGGTACGATGAAAAATTTTTTTTTGAGTTTCAGTTCTATGTATCGGGAACCCCAAAATTTATTGTTTTTTTTCTATTTTTGTGTGAAAATCTTAATGCGGTTTACAGAATACATCTACTTACTAAGTTTCAACAACATAGCTCTTATCGTTTCGGAAAAAAATGGCTGTGACATACACGGACAGACAGACAGACATGACGAATCTATAAGGGTTCCGTTTTTTGCCATTTGGCAACGGAACCCTAAAAACCGTTTCTATGGTGATCATGCTACGCGTGTAGGTTGCCGAAAATCATTAGAATATTACATACTGCCCAGAAATTGGGTCATAGAGGTCGTACCGGTCAACCTTGCAAGAGAAGCTAATTGGATGACGAATAGCGGCATGGCGGCACCGGTGGATAAACCTTGAGTGGACTTAATACTTTTCGGTGGTATAAATTGATAAATTGCTTTTATACGACATCTAAAAGGGCGGTCTAACACGCGTTGAATGTTTAGAGGCATTAGCGACAAAAGAAAACGGATAATACTTCATAGGCAGGTACAGAAACTGCCAGGGTCGCGATTTTTTCAAAAGAGTTAGGTACCGTGGCCCTGGCACAGGCGACTGAAGGAACACGGGTGGGTTTTAGTCATAAAACATGACACGCTGTCCCGCCCCGCTCAGAGCAGGAGACGTCATTTGATAATTACATAACCAGAAAGTAGGTTCTCACGCACAGACATGCTTTATTTGTCGAATCGCACGAAATTTACTCACCCGCATCGGGCGAGTAAACTATGACACTTATCAGCGGCGAGGCGTAAATTTTTCTAAAAGAGAAGCCGAGGCGAAGTCGGCCTTAACTTACTGACTCATCAATAAAGAAAGAATACTTCTAAAATTCATTATCATTCTAAAATTAATATGAATTAAATACAATTAAATTGAACAGATGAAAACGAATAAAATATGTAATATTCCTCTATCTCGTTCTCGCTGACGCATTTTTCTATACCTGTCTCTGTCATAACCCGTTGTACAGCGGCTTGCTCTCGTACATATCAAGCGGTGCCACGTGACCTAAAGTGACATCATTACGGGATCGCTGTTGTATGAATTTTTAGTTCCCGATTATGACGTTTTGGCGCCGGGTTAATTTAGAACATTTCTCTTTTGTTGTAATACAAAGGTATAAATAACCTTTTTTGTTGTTTGAATGTTATGGTGAATTAAATACCCGTAGTGTAACTATATTTATTGACAATAGTAGCCACTATTTACATACTATTGTATTTTTAATAGTGATAGAGTTACCAATGCGAATCCCCGAAGGCAAGCCGGTAGGAATCGTGTTATATGGTGCCTTCGCCACTGACACTTATTTATGGGTGAATCGACTTGATTGCACACTAGCTTTTGCCAGCGGCTTCGCTTGCGTATTATACATAGCTTCCTTTTGAATCCCTCTGTCTTTTGATGAAAACCGCATTAAAATTTAAAAGAAAAAAGATAAAGATACCTATGTAGAGATATTTAACACTTCGCTCGCGACTTCGTAAGACGTACGCGTGAAATTTATAACTCATTTTACTTCGAACTAATGGAGCTTTTGTTTTTAAATCGGTTTAATAAGTTTTGTGTTTATCCATTGCAAACAATTTTGACAAACTATCAAACCTTTCCTCTATATAATATTAGTGTAGACAATTGTCATACAAATTCGCCCGATTCAGCCGAATTAATTCATGCGAATTGACCAATAAGACAAAAGCATTTGATTGGCTGAAAGTTAAAGAAAGTATCGTTTCGCAGTACGCACAATAGAAAACTGGTTTTTGTACGGATGTATTTCCAAATTTTCTATACCTACGAACTGGTATTAACGTACCATTTCACCGAAATGTCCACTTCAAGGTTTCCAGCCATATCGATCAAACAGATTCGGTACAACGGGGTTAGTCGACATCACACGCGCGTAATAAAATCGGTTGTTGCGTGTGGTGTCAGACGTAAAAAATAGCACCACCCCATTTCTTCCCGTGGGTGTCGTAAGGCGACTAAGGGACTTACTAGGGAATAGGCAGCAGCGTTCTCTATGCATTTACCACTAAACTGCGATCGTAAAAATCGCCCTGCGTTTTTTGTGATAAAAATGTGGGCTTAGCCGAGAAAACGTAAGAACCCGTTTATAGTTTTAGTGTTATTATGGATTTAAATAATTAAAAGAACATAAATATGTTGCGATGACCTCAAATAAATCTCGAAGAAGGTCAGACGAACGATTATGTTGACTTCAACAAATATTATTTAAATAGCTAGGAAATTATTCCACAGAATATGTGCTACAGGGGCAAAAAGCTTGTTACTCCATCGATCCCTAATAAAGAACTAGATACACAATCCCAAGCAAAAGTTCTTTTAAAACTGTCACCAAATTGAGTTATTGTAATGCTGGTTGAAATAAATTAACGTTCATGTAAATTCCACCTTAAATGCAATGCTTAAAGTTTATTTCATAAAGCTATATAAGGTATATCTATTCATACACGAAATATTATAAGAGGTACACCTGTAGGTGATAAATAAGCTGCAGAAACGAAAAAAATATTTCTAAATGTATTTTTTTTTTTTTTCAAAATTTTATTTTTATGAATTATTTGACGCACATAAGAAATACTGGCTCCTTCTTATTTTTTACGGCCCGAGACACCGCGGCCATGCTCGTGCCGTCCGGTAGCCGCCCTCGCAGCGTCAGGCGGGCCATTCATAGAATTTGGAGTGAAGGTTTTATGCAAAACGTCTCAAGCAGTTTTAAAATTATAATAACTACGAAAATTCAAAAACGCTTAGACAAAAAAAAAAATTTTTGCTTCTATAGCTTCTTTACCACCTACAGGTGTACCTCTTAAAATATTTCGTGTATGAATAGATACACCTTATATATACAAAAAGCAATAAATTTTTACGACCGATACTCACTGGTCAACATACATCAAAAGTTTAACCTTAGACGCATGTTCTTTATTAGTGATCGATGTGTTGCTCCTTGTAACATCAGATATCCGCCAATGAAATTTCCGCCAAAATTTGACTATTTAAAACTCAAAACACAAACTCCTTGTAAGTCTTTGGTATGTTAAAATATACCTTATTTGGAGTACATAAGGTCACAAAAACTCGAAATTGTAGGTTTGAGGCATTTTTGCTTAAATCGGCCCAATTGATCCAGCCGTTTCCGATTTTTGCCGGAACAGCTGCCAGACAAAAAAGTTTTTCTTATTATTACCGCATATACTTGCATTTACAAAGTAAAAAGCTGTTACATTATTGTGACATTACAAACAGACATTTATATTTTATAAAATTGTATAAATGTGACAACTTCGTTATTTGTTACCCTAAATACAATATCAAAGGATCTATTCTACCTGCCAGGGTCGCGAAATTCGTTCGAAAGAGTTACCGTGGCGTTGGCATATGGGCAACTAAAGGAACACGGGTGGGTTTTAGGCAGTAAAAGTCTGACACGCCCTTCCGCTCCACCCTAGAGCGGGAGACGTCATTTTGTGATTTCCCATCCAAAAAAAAAGGGTCTTTTCTATGGAATTTAAATACCAAAGGGGCTGAGGATTGTCCTTTTTTTGCACCTGCCCATTCAATACAAAAGAACTATATAGCTATCGGCAATACCGGCCCCACCGATGACGCATAAACGGTAAACGAAAACATCGTCGTGACGAAATCGACATTCTCGGACCAAAAACTCGGAAGACAGCCCACACGGCCCGCGAGGTGACGGCCCACTCCCTCTCAGAGAGAGGCCATTGTCCTAGGAGTAGTAACGTTAAAATTTAAAGATTGATTATGCTTACGCAATGATGCATCCTATTTCGTAATATTATAAACTAGCTTTTGCTCGCGGCTTCGCTCGCGTTAAATTCGGGGTAACACGGTTCCCCTTTCCTGATTTAGAACACAGAAGAGAACTTGGAACAGAATGTTATTTTAATACGCTACTGTAGACGATATTATGTCTTTCCATTTGGGGATAAAATGTAAAAATTCTGGGCATTGGACACACGCGAACGTGCTACATACAATCGTCCATTGGAAAAGCACGGCTTTTCTAAGTTCACCCCAGCCACCTAAAAAAAGAAAAAAAAGTAGCCTATGTCACTCTCCATCTCTTCATCTATCTCCACGTAAAAATCACGTCAATTCGTCACTCCGTTTTGCCGTGAAAGACGGACAAACAGACACACACACTTTCCCATTAATAGTATTAGTATGGATATGAAAGTTTTGATGTTAAAATATTTCTGTACCAAATCTCGCAAAAAAATCTGAACGGATTTGGATGAACTTTGGCACATTGATAGTTTATAACCTGGATTAACATATAGGATACTTTTTAAACCGTTAGTATTGGGATAATTTTCGACTTGTATACGCACGAAGCCGCTGGCCAAAGCTAGTCTATTTTAATAAAAATGAAATGCTTTTCGTTGGTAAGAGTATCACTGAGTTCAGCTGCACGATTAGTTACAAATGCGTGCACTGACTGGACAGGTCCACTCAATCTGTATGGTTCTTTCCTCAAAAGACCATTTCAGACACCAATCTACATGGTCTTCACACGATGTGACCAATATTATGTCTGGACTTTAAAAGAGACTGTGACCTCTGAGTTTGTTTCGACCTTTCTTCTCAGAGTAGTCAGATAGGAAACACCGACCACATCTAGTTTAAAAAATATGACTGACGTGTAATATGTTTGTACAAACCTAAATCAAAAAAAAAAAAAAAACATTTATCATTTAACGATTACATGGATTTGGCTATTTTATATGTAATATAAAATGTTCGTATTATTTCAAACGAGCTTTTGCCAGCGACTTCGTCTGCGTAAATGTCGGTTATCGCGGACGCAGACGAGGTCGCGAAATAAAAAGTAGCTTATGTCCTTACTTGGGGTTCAAACTTACCCCGTACCAAACTTCATCAAAATAGGTGCAGTGGTTTAGTCGTGAAAACGAAACAGACAGACAGGGATTTTCAACCGACGAAAAAAAACGGAGGAGGTTATCAATTCGACGCGTATATTTTTTTTTTTTTTTTTTTATGTATGACCACGCATAACTTTTTACATAGTGGTCCGATTGCGACAATTCTTCTTCTATTGGAAAGGGTATACTTCCAAGGTGGTCCCATATAAATTTGGAAAACAAAATCGAACCCTAAGGGTCGGAAAACAGGGGATGATTGATTGTTCACTCACTGATTGTAATGTATAAACACGCATAACTTTATACAGAGTAGTCCGATTTAGATAATTCTTTTTGTGTTGGATAGGGTATACTTTGCCAAGTATTATTAGTAAATTAAAGCCACGAAAAAATATAAAATAAAAACTTTTTAACAAAAAATTAAACCGCCGAAAAACTGAAAAGCATAAAATAATAAACCTTAAAATTTTGAGTCGGCGCTGAAAAATCAATGAACAAGGATCACTCAAAGCGCCGACTCAAAATTTTAAGGTTTATTATTTTATGCTTTTCAGTTTTTCGGCGGTTTAATTTTTTTGTTTTTAGTCGAAGATATCAAATTCCTTAAAATGGATGTACTATTTTTCCGTGTGATTCTTGTATAAATTCAAGAGACAGACAAAATATGTCATGTCCGCTAGTAGTAATAACAACCTCTCATTATAACGTGTGTCCTTGTATAACGTCACTTACTACACACAAATATGTCAGCCCATACAAAACTAAACTGACATGACGTAATTTGCTTCTAATTTTTATTTTGATCACTGGTGATTCATATTTTGATACAAAACTAGGGTTGCCTACCGTATTCTAAAATAGAGTATTGTACTCTTTTTTTACTTTATATTGTACTAGTTTTTGCCAGCGGCTTCGCCTGCGTTTTATACATATAAACCTTCATTTTAAATCACTCTGTTTATTGATGAAATCCGTATTAAAATCCGTGGCGTAGTTTAAAACATCTAAGCGAACAAACACGAAATTCTTTTTTTTTTGTATTTACATATTTAGTACAAATACTTGTGTGAAATATTGTGTGAATTTCTGTCTGTCTGCCTGATATTTATACAAGGTGTAACAGAATAGACAGCAAGCCCTGAAAGTATAGCGTGGCCCTGGCATATGGGCAACTGAAGGAACACGAGTGGGTTTTAGTCAGTAAAACTAACACGCCCTTCCGCTCCACCCTAGAGCGGCAGACGTCATTTGATTTCCCACACAAAAAAAGGCCCTGAAACTAGTTTGTTCATAATTGACTACTGAATCCTAATTCCTACACACTATTAATCAGAACCATTTTGTAGGTTAGCTATCTTCCATTCATGTTTGAAAAAAAAATGTCTGCTTGGCATCGTACCTATACAAAGCCATGAATGTTGTGGAATTTTCAAAATGAAAGCGATTCCTACTGAAAGCGTACTAGGTACGCAATTAAAATCTGAATTGATTTCAGTAAAAGTACTTTTAAAATGTTTTTTTTTTTTTAATTTTTTTTTGGCCATCTCTACCGCCGATTGAGCCAAAGAAAATCCAACCTTATGAGAAAAGGGGTAATGACTCAATTTTAAATGCCTAAACTAATGCTAGCTAATGTTCATCAGTATACAGAGTGATGCAAGAGGAAGGTTTATATGTATAACAAGCAAAGTCGCTAGCAAAAGCTAGTTAAATCTTATGTGACAGACGAATGGCCTTTTTAAACGTCCCGTCCGATGTAGAGGTCCGTTTTATGACAGGATAACGGACCGGTTTTTGTCACCTAGTTTTTTGCGGTGTTTGAAGTGTATATTTTAGAATACAGTCTGTTGACAGGTGACATTTGTACGTAGTCCTCCAAACAGTGTTTTGGCCATGGCGGCCAATCTCAACGGAGACTAACCATCGGCGCCGGAGATATTATAGTGCACTTGAGTGTGTGCGCAGACACAGGGGCACTCACTCTTCCCTCACTCTGATAGTCCGATGGGACGGCAATCCGACACGACTGGAGAGAGATCAGGCGTAAGACCAATGGCTTTACGTGCTTTCCGATGCACGGCGGGGGGGGGGGGGGGGGGGGTATCAGACCGCCAACTTCCAAACTTTGTTTTATTATTTATTTCAGCTTGAGTTTACTTTTCAATGTTTTGTTCGTATATTGGCGTGTGCTAGCTGACATATGGCGAATAATGTATGTTTTGTTTTGTTTTATAATATTAATTACTTACACGATATTGTATAGAATCAAGTTCTTCTAACTTAACAGACAGCTGTGCTGCTGGGGAGTTTGTTCCGCCACTTCTTCTTCCCAGCTAAAGCACTAGGAAGTGTCGAAGGGCGGGCGTTTTGGGGGGACTGTCTTTTGTAACTTTGACGTTCAAAAAGTGCTGACTCTCAGCCTAGTTTGAATAAATGACTTTTGATTTTGATTTTTGAACTCCGGGCTGTTACTAAGAAATTCCGGCTACATACACCGTGTATGCATGAATGGTTTATGAAATTATTCTATTATCCTTGATAGATGTGCAAAGTTTCAAAATAATCCGTTTCAAAGGAGGTGAAAATTACGTTCAAAGATTCAGTTTAAAAATCAAGAAAAACGGCAACGTCATTAAAAAAAAAATTAAGAAAAACATAAAACAGTTCTTATAAGACGGAAATAAGAATAAAAACATACCTGTTCCATTTTTAAACTTAAATTTCACACAGAAGACTAAACTGCACTAGTTGCACTCGCGTGGCGTCATCGCTATGTAAACAAGTTGGTTGCTAGGCAACATGGTGACGTAATCAAGCGCTGACGCATACGTTGCCCTCCACGGCCTGATGCACGTGAGTAACTCGTAGAGCTACAAGGCTCTTTTGGGCGTCTTAATAGTAGTGACATGAGGCCATGTTTGTAAACATTAGTGTAATTGTCATAGAAATTGTATAGACAAAACAAGATGGTGGTTTGAGTACCATTTTTTTTTCTAGGCGCCAAAATGCGTAGGGACGTTTTTAACCGATTTCCAAAAGGGAGAGGTTCTCAATTCGTCTGTATATTTTTTTTGTATCCGCGATATCCCCGGCAACTGTGGGGGGCTTTCAAAAATTATTTTTGTAATAGAAAGGTGATCAGGGGTGGTCCCATATAAATTTAAATGGACCGATGGGACCATAAAGAATACCGACACTACTTGAAATAACTTTCATCATTATGGGCATATTTTTCTTTATGAAAAACATTGAAATCTTGATAAAATTAAATCATTGGCTCCATACATATTGATTAAGTTCGCATAACTTGACAAAATCCAGAACCCAGATGCAGGAATTGGAGGCAGGAATGCGCTGGATACCGGAAGGACAGAACCGGTTGAAGTGGCGGAGCTTGGGGGAGGCCCATGTCCAGCAGTGGACGTCTCTCGGCTGAAATGATGATGATGATGAACTCTACAAAATATAGACATAACATTTTTTTTATATTTTCGCTATTTCTTGGTTTTATGTATATGAGAACGTTGTAAACCTTGCAGATTAGTAGATCATTGACGGACGGAAGTGTCGGACTATGTGTCCGACACTTTTTATTCAATAATCAACTTTAAAGTCAAATAACACCAAGTACATTTTTGACTTTCTGATTTTACCCATGCTAGTTGACGTGTTAAACTGTAATTAGAAAAGCATTGTAAAAGCCAATTATTTTTAAACGAGTAACCGTGGAGTTTCTAGCCGGCCCTTCTCCATAGGAATCAACTAATTGGAAAACACGGACCTAGCTTCTGACGTTTCTTTAAGTGCCCTTGTAGGTTTATGTGAAACAAAATATTTTGTTTTCGTATTTTTGGACTCGATTGGTGTCTACGGTGACTGGCCTGTATAAAAAACGCGAAAAACAAAATCCAAGTTTTTTATTGCATTTTCGACTCCGACATCGACCCCAGATAATACGTGGGCTGACTGACAAGGCTTCGTTTCAATGGAAAAATGATGTCACATTTTAAGATTCGTCATATTCATGTAAAACTCTCGTTATGTCATTGTATGAGCTAATTTTTATGTTTTCTTCCAGGCAAATATGTTCCACGTGCAGTGTTGGTCGACCTTGAACCTGGTACCATGGACTCCGTCAGATCGGGGCCATATGGACAGCTCTTCAGACCAGACAACTTCGTGTTTGGTCAAAGCGGAGCCGGTAAGTAACGCCATCTAGCGGCGAGTAACTGAACTAATCTGAGATGCGTCATACATTGAAAAGTTGTTTGGAAATTGGTTGCCATGGCATGGGCATGTAATGCGGAGGTATGGGGAAAGTTTTAAGTATGAATGTAGGTGGCTATAAGAGTAGGGGAAATAAACGATGGATGTACTGTGTGAAAGATGATCTATGGTTAGAAAGGAAGCGACTGTCGAAATTACTACAAAGGAAAAAAACACATGTTGCGGCGATTACAAATAAATTGGGAATAAGGCGCGAAATGTGTCATTCATGTGCGTGTGGTGTCGTAATAGGCGACTAAGGGACTTACTAGAGAATGGGCGGCAGCGTTCTCATTGCATTTTACCAACATACTGCGATCGCCAACCCGCCTGCCAAGCGTGGCGATAGTGGCAAAGCCTCCCAAATTTGGGGGAGGCCTATGTCCAACAGTGGGATGTCTTACGGCTGAAATAATGATGATGTGTAATACTCGTACAGCAATTTTGTTCTCGGACATGGTGGCGCCGCCAAGTAACGCCATCTAGCGACAAGTAGCCGAACTAATTGGTTTGATGTGTCATTATGACTGTCTTCTAAAAATTTTGATGCTGTCATTGGTAGTATCTGTAGGCTAGATTGTATGATAACCAATTTATATGCAATTATTGCTAAAAGTAGGAAGATTACTTGAAAATGAACATGAAATCTTTGCCTTAGGTTCATGTAATAATATATCTTAATCCGGTAACTTAGGTCAAGGCAGCCCAACTCATACTGATCTAGAGGGCCATCTGTTAAACAGAACTTTCCTACAATTACACTAGATACCTAAGGGACTTACTAGATGGATAGTAGAGACCTACCTACCTACATATTAAAATGTAACAAAACTCAAAAGTTTAAGCTCTCATAACTTCAATAATCTAAAAATTTCGCCAAAACGATTTTGACAAAATTTCCCTGTTTCTCGCCAAAAAATTTTATCAACATATAGGGTTGCTAAAATTTGTTTGGGTAGTGAAATTTTGCAATATTTGGAATGTATTTAGTATACGCACATTTTAATTTGGCCAAATTTTAACTTGGCAAAATATTACCAAGGATAATGTCATTAAGGCATTTGGTCTTTAATCAAATGATTGATTACAGCATACAATCTTTAGAAAACACAAAAAAAAAGTGTTATTCCAACTGAAATATTTGACTACATAGAAATTGGTAAGAGTACTAGTTGGTAAACAAGTTGTTGTTTAAACGTTCACTTGCCAAAAATGAGGTTTACATTACAATTATTTGTGAAGAGATTTTTTGCTAAGTAATAATTTCACAAATTAAATTATATGGAGAACTTACTTTTGCCAGCGGCTTCGCCCGCGTGGAGGTCGTAAATTATCCCGCGGGAGCATACTACCGGGATATAAAGTAACCTATGTCCTCTCTTAGGCTCGAAACTATCTGTGTACCAAATTTCATTTAAATCGGTTCAGTAGTTTTAGCAGGAAAGCGAGACAGACAGACAGACCGACAGACTGAGTTACTTTTGCATTCATAATATTATAGTGTGGATTGTTTGGGAAGTGATAATTTGTCAATTTGTTTTTGACGAAACATCGAAAGAGATACCGTGACCCTGGCACATGGGCAACTGAAGGAACACGGGTGGGTTTTAGTCAGTAAAAGTCTGACACGCCCTCCCGCTCCGCCCAGAGCGGGAGAAGTCATTTGATGATTTCCCATCTTGAAAAAAATAAAAAAGGGTAACCCTCATCGACACTAGTTTGTGTTAGAAGGAATATTGTAATTTCATAGATTATTTCTCCACCAGGTAACAACTGGGCTAAGGGTCACTACACAGAGGGCGCTGAGCTCGTGGACTCCGTCATGGACGTCATCAGGAAAGAGGCTGAGGGCTGCGACTGCTTACAAGGTAATTATTATAAACTTGACCCGCTCTAAGGCAAAGGTTTTTTCTCCTACAGATATGGAATACTAGTTCATTACAAAACACGTTTTTTTTTATAACAAAAAACACCCCTCATAGAATACCTAACTAAAAAGTAGAAAATATGGAAAAAGCAGGGGGTGCGTTTTGAGGTATTTCATAATTGATGTCATATTTAACACTTTGGTGCACAGTTCTATCTCACTGGTTTCGGCTACTGAGACACTATTTGTTTTCATACATTGTCCACGAGCGTAGTGTACATAGAGAGGGGTCCATGACAACATGAATGTGTGCGTGTAGGTACTCATTAACAATTTTTTTTTTTATTGTATTGTGACAGTACGAAAGTCTTAATTATAACTGTGGTGACAGTACAACATTTCGTTCTTTAAAATAATATAGAATATCGGTAATCGTGTGGCGTACTGATTTTATGCAAAAAAAACTCAAGACTTCGACAGGCACACTATCGTGTCATTTTTAGCTTCCTAGACGCCTGTGGTCGTTACTGTCCGCCAACGTGTTAAGTTTCAAATGAATTCGACGTTTGGAAGGGGATGAAAATCACGTTCAAAAGATTCCGTTACATACATGCCAAGCTAAAAAAAAGCGTATTTAAAACACGCCTCGTACCGTATGCGGATGGGGTGCCTGCCATGTCGGACTATGTGTCCGACACTTTTTGTTCCATTCAGGCCTTGTCGGACTATATGACCGACAACACATACCAAATCTGAACGTGTCTTTGCTGCCTGGCGGCCATGTTTATTACTCTTTCAGCTATATTAAGTCACCCGCGCGACCCAAAAATCACTGTGTCAATATAACTTTTGTTTACATTACTCTCATACACTTTGTGGAAAGTTTGAAGTCAAAATATAAGTAAAGAATTAAATTATAAAAATAGGCTGTATATAATATGATATATATGTATTTTTGGAATATATAATCTATTTAAAGTGAAATAACACTAAGTACATTTTTTGACTTTTTCTGAGTTTCACCATGGCAGTTAGTGTGTTAATATCAATTAAAAAATCCTCAAAGAGCACCCACGCTTTTTTCCATTATTTTCTACTTGTTTTTGTTTGGTTTTCTATGAAAGCGTGTTTTTTAAACTATTATTTGTTCTTCTTGGTTTTGAAACACAGTTTTAAACATTTATTCTTCCTCTACCCAGGATTCCAGCTGACGCACTCCCTGGGTGGCGGTACCGGGTCCGGCATGGGCACTCTGCTGCTCAGTAAGATCCGCGAGGAGTACCCCGACAGGATCATGACCACGTTCAGTGTTGTGCCTTCGCCCAAGGTAAGATATCATTTATAACCGCTTACAGGTTGGTAGGAACAGCTACAGGAACAACGTGACTATGAATTCCGCGCATGATTCTAGAGCAACATTTTTAGATGTTATCAAAAAAAAACCGAAAAGTGTTGATAATGAAAATACAGTAGAGCGTCGATTATCCGAACTAATTGGGAGACAGGAGTGTTCAGAAAACCGGTTTTTTGGATAATCGAAATGTATTGATTCAGCCATACATATTTATGTACAGGTGAATGAAAACCAGATGTTTAGACATATCTTTTATGCCCAATAGTTTCATTCACGCGGTAAAATTTAGTTTATCAACTAACGGCTACTTGGGAGTGACATATGAGTACATACAACTAATAGTTCGAGACAATTTCGCGTGTATTGTAGCGCGAGAGGAGGATAGCATGCGTGAGTCGTGCGGACGTAGAAGTTCGGATAAGCGGGCGTTCTGTTGATCGACGTTCGGATAATCGACGCTCAACTGTATTTAGAACTGTCTGCGCCCCGCACAGTGGAACGAATGTATGGGAGCGGTTGGACGTAGACATGTCCGAAAAATAAGAGTAAAATTATGCCAAACTAATGATGCCATCTTATTCGATTACTTAATGCCTTCATAAATTGTGGTGATGAATTTCTTCATAACTCCCATATTTCGGGAGTAATTTGAGAAAATGTGAAATTTTACTATGAAAATGAGTGTATCGAGCTCTCTCCCTCCTGATTCCGGGCTTGTTTCAAGTAGCGGTCTCTAATATCGTAATGCTATTACTAAGAGCTATATTTAATACTAAGACACATAGTGCGCCAAATGTGCACTTTCTGGGATAAAAGGAAATGAAAATTTAAAAAAAAAAACGTTTTTTCCCCATTTGTATTTACTTTAAACCGCAGACAGACTTATTAAGAGGTCTATAAATATATTATATATATACAGAAATATATATTAACAAAAATATTCACAAGAACTGATGAGAGTATGACTTTTAAGTAAGTTGATAATAAATTACCTAGTTTCATTAAAAGTACAATAAATAATTAAGATGTAAGCTCTAATTTACTAAGTTACACATTTTAAAACAATAACATCATTTAATTATCTTCGTCATCATCATCATCATCAATTAATTCAAATTCAGAATCGATGTCCGCTAAATCATTTATGTTAACAAATTCGATATCACTTTTCTCAGAATCCGTAAGCTCATAAAATTCCTTAAAAGAAGATTTTTTTACAAACTTATTTCCTTTTGGACGGATACTTGTAACAAGTGGATCAGAAGACAGTAAAAGATTGTGCATAATATCTTCATTGCATGAGATACTGCTATGCTTTCGAGAATGCCCCTCTCTATATTTTCTAAAATCTTTATTTCTAGCCTCAGATGCCTCTTCGGATAGAAAACCAATGGGCACAATTGACATGTTCTGAACTATGTCTGGCCCATGCATTAAAATTTTATGAAGTGAAGAAGGCATATAATACCATGGGTATAACTCCACGTAAAGCTTAGCAGTATCAAAGCAGAACTCTCGGAATTTAGTTACGTTGATCTTCTCTCCTGATGAAATACACTGCAAGATCACACAGATTTTTCTTAAAAGCATAGCATCTATTCCGGTCAGTTCAGCAGATTTAGTGTAGTTTTCAAAAAATCTCCTTGCCGAGTTGCCATTGTTGGTGGATCCACTGCCTTGTTTCACAACATCGAGAAGTAAGCCCGTTTCTCTTCTTACAGCCTCTTGAACTCTTTTCTTCCTGTCATCAACTTGCCTTTTTGCTATATCACCCCTTACTTGCCATGATTTTATGTCTAATTTGTAGGAAATGTGTAATAAGCATTCCATTGAGCGAATCCAAGCGTGAAGGGTGCTTAAGCTATATTTATACATGTCCTCGTTTGCGTGTTTATCTTTGATTAACTCTAAATTATTCATTTCTTTAGGACAAGCCTTGCATATGTCACACACTGAAGCTGCTGTATTGGATATAATGGAATGAATTTTACCATCAATCATTGTCAACAGCAGTTGGTGTTTGACACTAATTCCATCAGTGATGGTGGATGGAGTTAAGGCTTCAATCTCTGCTTCGATTCCAGCCATCTCTCTCTGCACATTTTCTTTGGTTTCCTTTATAAACTTAAACAATATTGGCCGGCAAAATGAAGTGGAAGATGGTCGCTCGTTTTCCCAAATTGTTACACCTTTTGAGACGAGCCGCAGTGGTACAAGACTAATCATAAAATTACTAGCAAGATCGATTTGCTCATCTTCACTCGTCCTTTGATGATAAATGCTTTGGCTAGATGATCCGTCAAAACCCCATTTGCTGGTCAATACGAGCTGTTGATTGGGATCAACAGGGGTTTCTAACGACCTAATAAGTCTTCTTGAGGTTAAATCCATCAAGGCTTGTAAAGCACTTAATTTTTTCTTTAACCAACATGTAGTAACTCGGGTATTGAAGAGCTCCTTCTTGAGTGTTGAAATCCCGAAGAGTGTTATAGCGCCATTTCGATAAGTTCATCGATACATAAAGAGCCAATGCCTTCAAAGGGGATATTTCCCGTACCTGAATTGATTTACCTTCAATGAAGGCTTTGATTTTTGAGGCCTCTTCTGGATTCTCCGTCAAGTATTTCATAACATAAGCTGTATCGCTTTGTCCTGCCTTTTGAAGCGCCCTTTCGGCCGAAAACATAATTTCAGCGCTGCTACTGCTGCATGAAAGACTATCTTCAGTGCGTCTTCTTTTTTGCCGGTTACTAAGGTCCTCAAAAGATTTACGAGGACTAGGATGTGTACAAGTTGAAGCATCAGATTTAGCAGGAGAAATTATGGGCTCGATGACGTCACTTATATTTTCTGTAGAAGGTTCCATATTTTCATTCTGTAATTCCGGCCATTGAATTGCAGCCTGTAGCCAAATCTCATGTTTCTTCCGAAACTTATCTGTGCTTCTTCCAGACTGTGTCCATTTTGCATAAATGCGGTAGCAAAATCGACGACACCAGTCTTTTAAACTTGTTTCAGCACTTTCACATAACTGAACACAACTGTTATCTTTTAAAACACTGAACAAATAGTTAAAGTCGCGTAAATCTTTATGTGCGCGTGCGCATAAAGCAACGTGAATATCAAGATTTGTATTAAAATTTGGAAAATACATTGCGAGATTAGCTTGGATACAACGAGGTGTAAATCAACACTGATTTTAAAGTTACTAATAGTGACCTATTTATATAAAATCCAGGTATCCCAGGTATCCTTTGTTAAATATTGCAAGGTAATTAGTTATTGTGATAATTAGTAAATGATGCATGCTAAATTAGTGTATTAAGAGCCATTTAGTAATTAAATAATAGCAATGTTCTTATCAGTAATCATTAGTGCATCAGTTTTATATGTAAACCTTAAGTCCCTAATTATATATCCTAATTAGCTTATATCTTCTCTAATTGGCTGCTCAGAAATGTTATTGTAATAAGGTAAACCTTTAGAAAAACGGTTTTAATCAACAAAATAAACAAAAAATAAAAAAATTGTGTTATAAAATAAACATCACTCTTTATCCCAGAAAGTGCACATTTGGCGCACTATGTGTCTTAGTATTAAATATAGCTCTTAGTATTAGCATTATGATATTAGAGACCGCTACTTGAAACAAGCCCGGAATCAGGAGGGAGAGAGCTCGATACACTCATTTTCATAGTATAATTTCACATTTTCTCAAATTACTCCCGAAATATGGGAGTTATGAAGAAATTCATCACCACAAGTTATGAAGGCATTAAGTAATCGAATAAGATGGCATCATTAGTTTGGCATAATTTTACTCTTTTTTTTCGGACATGTCTACGTCCAACCGCTCCCATACATTCGTTCCACTGTGCCCCGTGGTTTCACCCGTATAAGTGTCGATCCCGTGGGAATATCGGTATGAAAAGTGTCTTTTAATCCAGGTCATGGTCTACCCATGTGCCAAATTTCGTCTAAACCCTTCTGCCATTATTGCGTGAAAGTGTAACAAACAAACAACAAAAATCCTCTTTTTTTTTAAATCCACGCTAGTAAAAGGATATTCTATCTTCAATAACAAGTTGAAGGCTCCATTAACTATCTCCATAATTTCTAATTTCATATATTTTTTTCTTAACAAATCTTTTAATAGCTTCACCTGTATGTTTGTTTGCAACCGACTCTTTTGGACTTGATTTTGACCCACTTCAAACGGTCAGATTTCATTCAAACTTTGTAGACTTATCGAGGATTGATAACAATACAATAATTTCATAAATTTATGCCAATATCCTTGCCAGGGTTACTAGGATAGCAAAAGTATATATAAATATAAATAAATAAAACTGACTTCGAAAACTACGCTGACAAAATTCGAAACACTCTCAAATTCTAAAAAATACAAAATAAATATATACTAAAAAACACGCTTCTATAGAAAATCAAACTAAAAAGTAGACGATAATGGAAAAAAGCGTGGGGTGCTTTTTAAGGTATTTTTTCATTGATATCAAACACGCCACGCTATTTTCCATTTTTTTTTTTTTGTTTCGTCACTTTCCATTTCTTTCATTCATGTAGATTTAATGTGTCAATTTTATCCTCCCACAGGTGAGCGAGGTGGTCCTGGAGCCCTACAACGCCACACTATCGATGCACCAGCTGGTAGAGAACACAGACATGACGTTCTGTATCGACAACGAGGCGCTCTACAACATTTGCTTCAGAACTCTCCGCCTCACCAGCCCGAGCTACGGGGACTTGAACCATTTGATATCGGTGAGTTAACACTTACTATAAGAAACGGTATGGCTGGTCCATACATTCAAAGTAGGAAGGATATGGAACGAGCTAGGCTTTTTTTTTTTGGGTAGGAAACCATCAAATGTCGTCTCCCGCTCTGGAAGCGGAAGGAATTACTGACTAAAGGGTCGCGAGATTGTTAGAAAGAGATACCGTGACCCTGGCACATGGGGCAACTGAAGGAACACGGGTGGGTTTTAGTCAGTAAAAGTCTGACACGCCCTCCCGCTCCGCCCAGAGCGGGAGAAGTAATTTGATGAATTCTCATCCAAAAAAAAAGCCCATATAGCACAGAACTGGTGTCCTGAGACAGTGAGGGCAGACCACGTAGGAGATGACGAGACGAGCTGGATAAGTTCCGTCAAAAATGGCAGGAAGACGCGCGGGTTCGCGATAGTTTATTTATTTATTTACTTAGGGACAACAAACGGCAGTGTACTAACTTAATAATAGAGGTAACAAATACACTACTCACATCGTTATCCATATATTAATAAACATAACTTCTAGTTGTTCGAAAGAACGATGCAGATGAAAAATAAAAACAGAATAAAACTAAACATTACTTAACTACTTGGTTCTGATCACTTAAAATAGTAACAATATCTTTTTTAAATATAGCCTTACTGAGAAACATAATATCAGTTGAGCCAAATTGCCTATTCCTATAGTTGGAAGTAGTGGAGGGAGGTCTTTGCCCAGGCAGCAGTGAAACACTGAAGGCTAGTGTAGCGGAATATCATCCTCACAGATAAAGTTCGGCACGTAGGGTATTTCAAATTATTGTGTCCGAACAAACTTTTATATGTACCCACTGCTTATTAATTTTGTAACAGATTTTGTATATAAGGTGTATCTATTCATACACGAAATATTTTAAGAGGTACACCTGTAGGTGGTAAGGAAGCCACAGCAACGAAAAAAAATTTTTTCTAAATGTATTTTTTTCAAAATTTAGTATTTATAAATTATTTAACGCACATAAGAAATACTGGCTCCTTATTTTTTTACGGCCTGAGACACCGCGGCCATGCTCGTGCCGTCCGGCCGCCGCCGCCCTCGTAGCGTCAGGCGGGCCATTCATAGAATTTGGAGTAAAGGATTTATGCAAAACGTCTCAAGCAGTTTTATAATAATTACGAAAATTCAAAAACACTTAGATAAAAATTTTCTTTTGCTTCTATAGCTTCTTTACCACCCACAGGTGTACCTCTTAAAATATTTCGTGTATGAATAGATACACCTTATATAAGGAGCGACTTTTCGAAATATATTCTTTTCCATACTCAACTCGCCTTTGTGTCTCACCCTCCATAACCTGCGTATCCGACAAATTTTTTTTAATGAAATTCACTAATATTCTTGTTTTCTTCCAGCTCACAATGTCTGGTGTGACCACGTGTTTCCGTTTCCCGGGACAACTGAACGCTGACCTCAGGAAGTTAGCGGTCAACATGGTGCCATTCCCCAGGCTGCATTTCTTCATGCCAGGTTAGTTCACCATTTCAGCTGTAAGACGTCCCACTGTTGAACATTGGCTTACCCCAATTTTTGGGGGTTTGCCTTAATCGCCACGCTTGGCAGGCGGGTTGGCGATCGCAGTATGGTGGTAAAATGCATAGAGAACGCTGCTGCCCATTCTCTAGTAAGTCCCTTAGTCGATTCTTACGACACCCACGGGAAGAAATTGTATGGTGCTATTCTTTACGTCCGGCTCTATACGGAACAATTTAGTGCTTGGCTGAAAAATAATAGTACTTTGATTTATATTGATTAAAATAATCACAAAAAATCCGCTAGAAATGCGACGTTGCCAGCCAGCATCGTATCAACGCTCTTAAAAACTTATTTTTATTAAGATTTGACGATTTGGCCGAAGTAAAGAGAACCTGTTCAAATGGAAATTCACAGATGACTCCGCCCTGGAGTGTAAATGTGGTGTAGTCCCACAAACAATGCGGCACTTGATATCTTTTATGTCCTGTTGATGAGTTGATGGACGCTACTGAAAGTGCTAAGTTCGTAGACAAATTCTGGGCAACAATATTTAGATTGCTATCGACACGCTAAGAAGATGAAGATTTGTTACTAATATTATTATATTTATTTCAGGATTCGCGCCTCTAACGGCCAGGAACGCCCTCACATTCCGCGCACAAACTGTACCTGAGTTGATGAGTCAAGTAAGTTCATAAACCTATACTTTCTCTAGTGACTTCTTTCATGTAAATCTTCTAACTCCTGCAACTAAAATCACAAACGGAATTTAATGGATTACTGACAAATGCGTGCACTGACTGGACAGGTCCACTCAATCTGTGTGGTTCTTTCCTCATAATGCCATTTCAGACACCAATCTGTATGGTCTGCAAATGATCTGACCAAGATGTCTGGACTTTAAAAGAGACTGTGACCTCTGAGTTTGTTTCGGCCTCATCTAGTTTAAAAAAAATATTATTGACGTGGTAAAAGTGTTTGTACAAACCTACATAAAATACACACATAATCTTAGCCAAGACCATATGAAGAGGTTTGGAACAAAAAGTGTAATTTACAGTTTTTTAACTTTTTGAGTAAATTGAGAAAATAAATATTCAAGTTGATCTAAGCAATTTTTATTATTTTTTATTAACCATTTATGTGTCAGTTATTGTATACAATTTAATTTATTATAAGTTAACCTTGCTGGTTTTGAAATTTGGAAAAAAAAATACATATCAAATGACACCCTTTGATCCAATAACTTGTAAATGTCACTATTTGATTCAATAATTTTGTAAAATGTCACCTTTTGAGACTCACTGTCTAAAAAATGTTTCGACACAGATTGAGTGGACCTGTCCAGTCTTTGTATAACTTCGTATTTGACTAATTTCTGGGAGTTTTTATTGGCCTAGTATGTGAAGCAGTGGCGAAGGGTGATTTTATTAGAGAGGTAAGCCGGAGCAAAAAAAAATGCTTACCTAGTCCGGACGTGGCGCACGTAGTCCAGTTACTTAAAGATTAAATACATTAACATGAAATACATTCAGTGTGATTATTAAACACTGCTGAGAACTACTGACTGTCATAATTTCGTAAGGGAAGCCGACAGGAATCGGCTTATTAGTTACCTGCGCCACTGATGTGAAGGGTGGTCTATAAGGTCGAAAAATGCAAAAACACCCGTTTAAAAAGTAATGTCGGATACTGGGTTTTGAAATTGAACAGCCGAGTGCACGCGTTTGTTACTAATCGTCCAGCGTTAAAATTCCAGTGCGCGATAATTTTACGTCCGTGCGATCGTAGACTTGAAATTATACTTTGAGTTAGACCTTCCCTCAGAGTCAGTACTAGACGTCTCTAACCTCATACCCCCCTTCAGATGTTCAACCCGGGCAACATGATGACGGCGGCGGACCCTCGTCACGGCCGCTACCTGACGGTGGCGACCATCTTCCGCGGCAGGATGTCCATGAAGGAGGTCGACGAACAGGTGCTCGCTATCCAGAACAAGAATTCCAGGTCAGTTTGACATCAGAAACGGAGAATTCTACTAAACTCTTATCCTAAGATTAATTTTTAGGTTTAAAGAATTTATTTCTCATAAGAACTTAAATAAAGGTCACTTAAAATGAGATACAAAAATGCTTACATCTAGTTATACATATTTGCCTCCGGTGACATAGTGTACATAAATGTTTCTTAAGATTTTTTTTTAAATTTTTATATTATCACATTTTTTTAACTCTTCCGGTAAATTATTGTATATTTGTGCTCCCTCAAACAATATTGTCTTTCTACCGTAATTAGTCCGTGCTCGTGCAGTCATTAGTTGAAACTTGTGTTTACTTCTTGTGTTGTATGTTGTTGTTTTTTATATATTTTTCCGTACTAGAACTGTTAGATGTAAATTTTTAACACGCTTTTGTTAGCGTGGTATGTATGTAAGGAAATCTTTGAACGTGATTTTCACTCCTTCACAACGTCGGATTAATTTGAAACTTTGCACACTTATCAAGGATTGATGACAATACAATAATTTTACATATTTGTAACATTATCCTGGCCAAGATCACTAGGATAGCAAAAAAAAAAAGACGCAAAACCCGCTTTTATAGCTAACTGTACTGCTATAAAAAAAAAATGAATTAACGTAACACAACAGGTACAAATAACACAGGCCAACATGGTTTTGTTGTTGAAAAGTGGAGGGTCATTTCCGAAGTCATTTTTTGCGTAGAATCCGAATCCGGAGTCAGAATTGGCCCATCACGTCAGGATTTTGAGATATTTGAGGTTATGTACCCAAAAAATTGCGTTTTTGGCTACTTTTCTACTTTTGAGGTTATGTACAGAAGATACAGAATTTTATGGCGGTTTTTCTTTAGTCGTATCATAATAGTACTACTCTTCCTCTTCGATTAGAGAGGCGCAGAGTTCAATTTCACCAAGTTACGCTAATTTCAAATTACGTCTGTCTCAAAGTTTTTAATGCAAATGCTCACATGAATGGGACATATCTCGTAATTTGAAATTGGCGTAACTTAGTGAAGAAAAATACGGTAAATATATCATTTATTTCTCAAAAGATTTTACATCAATCACTTAACGAGAAACAAAGTTTAATAATGGTAAGGTATACAAAAATAAACGTCCAAAGCGCAAAATGTAACAAACATTTGTTGCGTAGGAAAAATTTAGTAAATTTATAATTAAACAAAAGTAGAAAAAGAGTGGGTAGATGTAAAAAAAAGTATCATCACTCACATAGCTTAGCGCGTCAAGTGCGCCAATGTTCTTATCAGTACCATTCTAGGAGACCGTGCACACTACACAGTAAAAAGTAAAAAATGTATGTATTAAAAAAAAAACTAAAAACACGCTTCCATAGAAAACCAAACTAAAAAGTAGAAAATAATGGAAAAAAGCGTGGGGTGCTTTTTAAGGTATTTTTTTATTGATCAGGCACCCCACGCTTTTTTCCCATTATTTTCTACTTTTTAGTTTGGTTTTCTATGGAAGCGTGTTTTTTAGTTTTTTTAAACTATTATTTATTTTCTATTTTTTAGGGTGTTTCGAATTTTGAGACGTTGACATACGTCTGAAAATTCGAAACACCCAGCGAAGTTTGTGACGTATGTCAGCGTAGTTTTCGAAGACAGTTTTTTTGCTGTCCTGGTAACCCTGGGAAGGATAATGGCACAAATTTATGAAATTATTGCATTGTCATCGGTCTTTGACAGGTGTGCAAAGTTTGAATGAAATTGGTCGTTTAAAGTGGGTCAAAATCGCGCTATAAGGAGTCGGTTATAAACAAACATACAACCATACAAGTGAAGCTAATATAAAGCGTGTAATAAACATTTTCTCCCGTCTTCCCTTAGCTACTTCGTGGAATGGATCCCGAACAACCTGAAGGTAGCGGTGTGCGATATCCCGCCGCGCGGCCTGAAGATGTCGGCCACGTTCATCGGCAACAGTACCGCCATACAGGAGATCTTCAAACGGATCTCTGAGCAGTTCACCGCTATGTTCAGGAGAAAGGTAAGATTCCTTCTGACCGAGATTTTGCTATAGGTAATTTGTGTTAACAGTATTTTTTTATCGCACCAAGCAACGGTTTACTTGTGGTAACCATGTGTACAAACACGCTGTGAATGTGTTTGTAAGTAAATGGCTTAATTATTTTTATTTATTTTTTTTAAATATACAGGATAAGTTTTTAACTAGTGCGCATATTTTAAGACTGCGCCGACCGTACAAGGCGCGCGGCAAATAGGTATTTACTACAGCGCGCTAGTCGTGTGCGTCGCCACGCACACATTGACAAGTTTGCTCGAAGCCCGCATGCAGTTGCACGACAAAAGGTGGTAACCTAGGATTTTTAACATTTGATTCGTTGTGTTGAGTGACTAGAAAATACGCATATTTGATTATTTCGAACATTTTATGTAGGTACCTACATAAATCCGGAAATTAAATCTAATAATCTGTATTATATAAAAATTAACGTTTGTAGTTTATAGAGCGGATAATGTAGGTATAAATATAGTACAATATAGGAAATTACCTACATTATCAGTTACTACTCATCTGATTGCTATGAAATTTTGGGATTATGAATTTTACTTGCACGCCCGGGAATTTTACTCGGTAAAGTAGGTAGGCAGGGTCGATGGGTAAGTGGTAGGTATAATAAAACCAGTCTGTGATAAAAAATGTATAATTACCTAATGTAATAGAAACCTTGCTTAATTTACAAAAACATGCGAAAATCATAGGTAAATGTGGTATATATAATATATAGAATATAACGGAAAAGTTGAAGTTAAATCTGCTATCTTGAATTTTAAAATGAATGCCAGATTTGCAATCGTCACCTCCCAAAACCCATTACACGACACCCATATCGAACATTTGAGAAAAAAATTGGTTGCCTGTAAAGTCGGTATACGGGCGAAAGTTTTACGTGACAACGACTTTGAGTGGTAAAATAATTTTAATGTGAATATTCATTCGTATAGTAGGAAGAAGGATGAAATAATAGTAACAATTTAAAACATTTATTTATACAAAGAACTGTGCTCGAGTGGAAGGGACGCGTGCCTTTCACTTTTTATGTCTGTCTCTCTCGCTCTTAGGCGGGCTAACCATGCCCGAGTGGAAGGGACGCGTGCCTCTCACTCGCTCTCATTGTGAGCGCATAACGTGAGCGGAGCGTAACGCAGTTTCTTGAAGTGTCACCCGGCAAACCAATTTATAAGACGTTGTCACGTCAAAAGCTACACCCGCCATTTTGGATTTCAAATTGAATACCAGATTTGCAAATACCACCCCCAAAAACCACGACACTCATATCGAATGTTAGAGAAAAAAAAATAACTGGAACTAATATCATAAAATATAAATACGTACAACGGCTTTTTTATACGGAAATGAGCGCCAACTTTTTTCTTACAATAGCTGTCCTTACGCTTTCCCATATAATTACTAAAACAAATATTTAAGAAAAATGTTACAGTAATATGGAAGCAGAAAAAAAAACAACAAAAAGCAAAATTTAGTTATGCCTACTAAATATAAGTCATACTCAAAAAAACACAAATGTGACTTACCCTATTTCACTCTTTGCGGCAACGTATACGTACACAATAGATCGCGAATTATCGTTACCGGCGCGTCGCTCCACGATGCGACGTGACCACTCTCCGAGTTCTCGTGGACGACTGAATTTTCGACTCGTGTACGTTGCGTATGACTCAAAACAGGGTGGGAACCAAAACAAAAATTAATAATAAAATAAATAAGTGACATTTCGAAAATGTAAAAACTATAAATTGTAGTATGATAATAAGAGATTAATATGAATTCAAGTTTGTGAAAAAATTTAACAGTTTACTATCAAAATTCAACTAAACCCGAGCATGCTTTTTTAAGATTTTTGTTCAACTTTACGAATTTTTGTTTATTAAACTATACAATATTTTTAGTTGTTGCCAACTATAATCGGTTAACACATTCATTGCGGTGTTTATCACATATTTTTTATGGTAATTGTGGCAAAAGTATTGATTGTATTACTTTAACAGTGACGACTGTTTTAAATGATTTCACTCTGCCGCCCCTTAACAAATTAAACTTAAACGAGTTATAACAACCATATGCAATTTTTATTTCGATATATCTTAGTACAAAAAAATTAAGTTATCGTTAACAAAAGATGTTTATTTTGAAACTGGTTTTTATGGTAACATGCGCGCGGCGCCGAATGTGAACGACCGTGCGTAGCTATGAGTACCTACCACCTGTTCGATCGGTCAAAATTCTAAGAAGTTCGAAGTACCTACGGCGCGCGGTTACTGACCTATTTCTATTGTCGTTATAATATTACGAAATATGTAGAGTCCACAGTTAACTGATTTAAGGTCGGATAAAAAATAAAAAAAAATCTATTGAAAAAGTAATTGAAATGTGTTCTACTACTGATACAGAATCACGAAAAAAAAAAATTTGCTCACTGGTTAATTTTTTTTCCTGTATACGTATCTTTATCAGTTGTCTGGTTGCCATAGTACAGGCTCTGCCTAGTTTGGGATCAGATAACAGTGTGTTGGTTGTCCTAAGATATTATATTATTATTATTCTGCACCCAAAAAATAAAGCTTTTATTGGAAATTAACATATTGAAAGAAAGAAAAATAGTTTATTTGGGACACGCACAGGACATAAAAACAATGAGAAGAACATAGAAACATTGATATTGAACATTCCTCCGTGCCTCGGAAAGCACGTTAAGCCGTTGGTCCCGGCTGTCTTTCGTAGATCTTAGACAGTCGTTACGGGTCGTCAGAAGCCCGAAAGTCTGACAACCAGTCTTACCAAGGGGTATCATATTACCCAGTAACTGGGTTGTGGAGGTCAGATAGGCAGTCGCTCCATGTAAAAATATTGGTACTCAGCTGCATCTGGTTAGACTGGAAGCCGACCCAACATGGTTGGGATGATGCTAGGATGCTGATCCTTGGAGGTATGAGGAATAGGGTCTTAAGTTCACTCTAGAGAAGGGAGAATCTTCCGAACAAGACGGGTGTCGTGTCAGGTGGGCTAGAGTCCGGCGATTTATTTTTCTTTTGGAATGCCATCTCGCAACCCAGAAGGTTGTCCGGCTACTTAACCGAACTTGCCTATGACTATATTAATAAACTAGCTTCTGCCCGCGACTTCGTCCGCGTCAAATTTTTGCTCCCCTGACCCTTGCCGTCGCATCGATATGCCTGCTAGTTTTCGTCCATTTTTCGTTGCTGCTCGCTCCTTTTGAGTTATAGTGAGTCAACCTTAAAAGATAGACATATGCTCTCGCGGACTTTTTTTTAGAACTTTTTAAAAGGAACAATTCCGTTTTACATGTTTTTTGCGTTACTTTAACCGTTTACGCAGCGCACGCAACGGAAACTCTCAAAAGGAATAAATTTCTTTGTTTCTTTGGACGCTTCTCTTTGTTGTAGCGTGATGTTACATAGCCTATATCCTCCCTCGATAAATAGGCTACCCAACACAAAAAGAATTTTTCAATTCGGACCAGTAGTTTCTAAGATTACCGCGTTCAATCAAACAAACAAACAAACAAACTCTTCAGCTTTATAATATTAGTATAGATTAGTGTCTCCAGCCAGGGCTTAAAAATTTTAAAACTAGAGCGACTGCACGCTAAGGGCACCAAAACACGCAAAGAAACGCTACAAAGTGAAAAATAACTTTTATTTCGGAAGTCGGTGGCAAAAAACTAAAATACAAATCCAAGGACACAAATCCTGCCAGGGTCGCGAGATTTGTTCGAAAGAGATACCGTGGCCCTGGCATAGGCAACTGAAGGAACACGGGTGGATTTTAGTCAGTAAAAGTCTGACACGCTTCCGCTCCACCCTAGAGCCGTAGACATCATTTGATAATTTCCTACCCAAAAAAGGGGACACCGACTTCAGAAATTAAAGAATTTTTTCACCTGTTTTTATTTTGGTTATATCTTTTTGCAAAAAAGTTTACGTATCCCTTGTATATTTAATTTTGTTAGCCTACCTATTTGTGATATTCGTAACATGTAATGTCTTTGTATTGCAGGCTTTCCTTCACTGGTACACGGGTGAGGGTATGGACGAGATGGAGTTCACAGAGGCAGCTAGCAACATGGCTGACCTGATCTCCGAATACCAACAGTACCAGGTACAGCATCCTTCTTTATACTTGTCTGACCTGTTAGTCTAGTGGTTAGTGACCGCTAAGACTGAGGTCTTTGGTCCGATTTCCACCCAGGACAAATCTTTGTGTGATGAGCACAATCATTTGTTCTGTGTCTGGGTGTCATTTATCTATGATATGTATGTATTTAGAAATATATAAGTACTAGCTTTTGCCAGCGACTTCGCCCTCGTGGATGTCGGAAATTATCGCAAGAGGACGTACTACCGCGGTTAATGTTTTAAGAATGCATTAATCCAGGTTATATAGGTAATAAGAGAACAGTCTCACAAAAATTTCCATAACCTACTCAACTTTTTTTGCTCCATACAAACTTCCACCCCTCATTGGGGGGTTCGAAAGACACAAAAAGTAGCCTATGTCACTTTCCATCCCTTCAACTAACTCCACTTAAAAAAATCACGTCAATTCGTCGCTCCGTTTTGCCGTGAAAGACGGACAAACAGACACACACACTTTCCCATTTATAATATTAGTATGGATATTTATCAGTTGTCTGGTTGCCATAGTACAGGCTCTGCCTAGTTTGGGATCAGATAACGGTGTGTTGGTTGTCCTAAGATATTATATTATATATTAATTCACAGGAGGCTAATGTCGATGACGACGAAGTCTTCGATGAAGAAGAAGAAGCGCAAGACGAGTACGCAGGCACTACCAACACAATGGAGATGATTTAAAAACAACAAACAACGTATATCATTTACATATATATCTTTAATTATGTAATTATTATTATCATGTTATAATTTAAGATTTAAAATTACAATAATATCAATTTTTTTTATTAAAAAATCGATAATTTTTTTTCGTGCCCGTTTTCTTAAAAAGTTTTAAAAACGGATCTTTTTTCATCTGTCGTTTTTATTTTCTGCGTTAGTATCGAAGCGTAGTTTTCTTCGCCCTTTCGTTTTTAAAGGCGTATATAGTAAAATTGCTTTCGTAAAACATTTCTGAAGAAAAAAGGAGAAGGTACCGCAAAGCTATCTGTAGATGGCGTGACCATTGCTAAGTCTCTACAGACTACAATAAATTTGACATTTCGTTCATTCATTCATTCCATTTCGTGTTCATTTCTGAGTTTTGTTTTACATCAATGTATTTACAATTATTTCAATAATCAAGTGTTTTGTAAAGGAATTTAAAAACTTTAATATTTTCTGGTATTAAAAAAAAAAATCATCAAGTCACTATCTTCTAATCTTAGAGACAAGGAAATGGTAGACTCCAATTTTGGCGTTCTTATTTAAGAACAACATCGAAACACCTTATTTTCGTAAAGAATAAAATGTGTTTATTTCTGTAAGTAGGTTTATACAAACACTATTACACGTCCATCATATTTTTTAAAACTAGATGAGTTCGGTGTTTCCTAACTGACTACTCTGAGAAGAAAGGCCGAAACAAACTCAGAGGTCACAGTCTCTTTTAAAGTCCAGACAAAATCTTGGTCAAATCATGTGAAGACCATGTAGATTGGTGTCTGAAATGGTTTACAATCATAATTTTTAGCTTTTATTAGGAACTAACAACGATTTCCTTCTCCATAACGATAGGTAAGAAAAACGATCCGTTTTGAAACTCAAAGAAGCCGGGCAATTAAACTTAATAATTTATCATTATGTCAATTGTTTCCAGTTTTGCGTGCAGAATGAATGATTCTTATTAAAAAGCTCGCTTATAGGTCACTAAGATAAATCTAGTGCTTTTTGAAATAAAGGTTTAGAACGGGACAAGCTAAGAAGTAAACGGAGTGTAAATTGAAATAATTCAAAATCTATTCGGTTCCCTTTTTAGAGAATTACAAAGACCGTAACAAATATATCTTACAACCCAACCCTCGTAAGTTCATTTAGTATATCTCATTGAATGATTATTTCACGAAAAAGTCATTTAATAGGAATAAATGAACTTTGTACTGGTCATTTTAAAATTATAGTTCTGTAAATACATGCGTACTTTTTTTTTGTGGGAAATCATCAAATGACGTCTCCCGCTCTGGGTAGAGTGGAAGTTCGTGTCAGACTTTTACTGACTAAAACCCACCCGTGTTCCTTCAGTTGCCTGTGCTACGGTAACTCTTTCGATAAAATCTCGGGACCTTGGCACATAAACATACAACTAGCTGCTAATTGGAAGTTTGTACGAAATTGAATTTTGCGGGTTACCTACCTTATCGGTTACTCCTGAAGAGGTTTTTAGTTATTTTAATTACACTTTGTTACAAGAATATGCTCAAGGCGAATAAAAATGTTATCCAGTTGGCTTGTCTTTTGTCTCGATGTTACAATTACGCACTTTAGTAGTGATTCCTAGATCCAAGCGCTTTTTTCTTACAGCTTTATTAACTTAAACGTTTTATTTTAAAAGATTCCGTTTTTTTTTTTAAATAAAAATAATAACTGTCACCTTTTAAAATAAAACCCGTTTTATTAAAAACCGATTTCGTTTATTTTTGAAACCGTGTTTTTTATGAACCGTTTTTTTAGCCATTTTAAATTATAATCGTAATGTTAAGCAAATGTTTGTTGAGCTGTGTTGAGCATTTAGATGACTGCAGTGTTGTCTTTTATTATTTTTTAAATAAATGAAAATTTGTGTAGAACTGGTTTTTTTTTATTCACCAATCTCCCTACAACACTTACATACATACATAAATCCACGCATTTTTCCCACGAGGGTAGGCAGAAACCACAGAACGCCACCTGCTACGATCTCTATACACTCCTTTTGCCTCGTTTAGGTTCATACAATTGGTCATACACACACGCCGGTTGCGAGTACTACGCACCTGACCTTTCCGAAGAACACCAATAAGGTCACTATATGACCTCCTAGGGCGTCCCCTACCGGTGTTTCCAATCACATCTGCCTTGTGAGCCGTCCTTAATCTTAATTTTGTCTATTCTTCCGTCGACAAAACCCCTTTCTACGGTGGTCATGCTACGCATGCTGGAAGCATGTAGATTACGTTAGTGAAAGAATGATCGAAACTGACTCATTAGTTTTTGATAAAGTCGTAAACTTACAAAAATGGCGGTCGAATAAAGATACGCCTTTTTAACAAGCTTTTATTAGGTTCACCTTTATGTTTGTATGCAACTATGTTTGTTACTGACATCTTTGGACTTGATTTTGAGCACACTTACTAACTTAGCCACCATCAGGGATTTTAATTTTTAAAACATAAAAAAATTGCCGTTAATTAGTTGCCAAATATCAGAATTAGACTATCACTGGTTCAAAAGTTATGTTTCTAGGTGACCGATCTTGGAGAGAATTTCCCCAGCTTTGCTCCAGGGCAATTAAAAAGATATCAAAGTTTTAAATTTTTCCATACATTGGGACAAGCAAGAACAAAATACTTATATTATTTTCTAGACAATGGTACCGATTCCCTTGTTCACAAACTAAACTAAATTTAAGTTCAGTGCATCTTTTTCTTTCTATTTCATTATGGAAAGGACAGAAGATAAATTTTAGTTTAGTCCTGTCAAATTAATCAGCGCCTGTCACTACTCCATACAAGTTTAGACAAGATTAAAAACTTGCCTACTAAAATTACGTCAATTTACGTCAAACGCTGATTAATTTGACAGGAATAATCTAAAATTTATCTTTTGTCCTCTTCTTAATGAAATATAAAGAAAGAGATGCACTGAACTTAAATTTAGTTTAGTTTGTGAACAAGGGAATCGGTACCAGTATCTATGATGTCATATGGTGAAATGTTTGAGTCGAAATATACGTATAAATAAGTTATTCTATCATTTGAACCTAGCAAAGAAAGCTGTATTCATTACCTGTAACTTAGTCGCTGGCATTTAGATCCCTGCCTTTTTTTTTCTGACTGGGAAATCATCAAATGACTTCTCCCGCTCTGGGCGGAGCGGGAGGGCGTGTCAGACTTTTACTGACTAAAACCCACCCGTGTTCCTTCAGTTGCCCGTGTGCCGGGGTCACGGTATCTCGCTTGAACAATCTCGCCACCCCGGCAGGTCGATCCCTGCCTCCAGTATCGTATACGGTAAGTAAGAAAGAGATAGATGTGCATGTATACAGACGAGCTACTTAGTGCGACTTGCCTTTTTTGTGGGTGAAAAATAATCAAATGACGTCTCGCTCTGGGCGGAGCGGGAGGGCGTGTCAGACTGACTAAAACCCACCCGTGTTACTTCAGTTGCCCATATGCCAGGGCCACGGTACCTCTTCGAACAGATCTCGCGACCCTGGCAGGTGAGCGACTTACCTGGACTTGTCTTCGATTTTTTTGAAGTTGGAACATTGGTCTTTCAATATTTTCGTAACTTTCAAGGCCAGGTATGACCAGTGCAAAAAAATAGTGCGTGGAGTCCCTCCGCACGGAAGAAGTGAAACTTCGTAATGTGGAAATGAAAATAGGAAGGGGTAGAAATTGATTTTTCGCAACAGTGCTTTCATACCCCCTCCATGGTAGCGTTAAACGTTTAACGCAACCTTGTTGGAAGTCGCATTAGAAGTTTCACTTCAAAAACTGTCAGAATAACCTACACTATGCTTCGTTAAGGGTAGTGATACACTCGTTAGATAAAAAATACGTGTTTATTTCCCAAGATCATCATAATAAGACCAGGCGATGTTCTGCCCAGAGTTCTGTTTCTGTTGCTTGCCATTCTCTTGTTGTGGTTTCTTATTGAATAAGTTCTGGAGGACTCGTAACATCTCCGAGAGGAAGGCCCCTGCGTCTTTCACCTGTAACATAGATGGAACGTCACGGTGGTATTAGAAAGACTAGCTGTTGCCCGCGGCTTCACCCGCGTGGATGTGAAAATGGACGTGGTACCGAGACAAAAAGTATAGCCTATGTTACTCCTTATAACTTAAGCTATCTGCGAGTGAGAGTCCCGTCAAAATCAGTCCAGCCGTTTCAGAGATTAGCCTTTGTCCGAGCCGTGGGTACAATATAGGCTGGTTATGATGATATTAATTGTATAGGGGACAAATAGGAACGAGAATGGACAAATGGAGGATATTGAATAATTTTCGAACTGCTGCTAACAGGGGGAACTAAGGGGACAAAGCAGGGTGCAAGATTGATTCCAATTCAACAATAGTGCGTCTTATGTAAATATGTTCGTCTACCAAGTTAAAGCCTATAAAATTCTCTACAACTTTGAATACACTACACTCTTTTACCGAATTTCAAACCATTTTAGAGACACTGGAAAAATGAAAGCTTTCGAAACAAATATTGGTACAAACTGTTTTGCCTGCCAAGCGAGCGTCGCTGAGAAAGTAGGTACTCTTATAACCTTTGTCGCTGGGACAAATTAGTACGGTACTCTCCGGCGATATGAACAGTCGGGGATCTACTTTTAGACCAGCTTAAACTGGAAATGTATAGCTTGATATGTAATACATACAGTTGACAAAAATGCAGTGGTGCCAAATTGAGCACAACTGTATTTTTTGGCACTCTTTAAAGGTCCACGGAGTCGAACACAAGTAAATTCGAACAGTACAGCTAGAATAAACTTGGAAAAAGAGGGGAAAAAATAAATAGAGGTGTACGTCAAGGCGACCCGCTTTCACCCAAATTATTCACAGCTGTGCTAGAAGAAATCTTTCGAAAATTAAAGTGGGACGAGTTTGGATTAAACATAATCGGAGAACAAATTTCACATCTACGATTCGCTGACGACATCATATTATTATTCGCAAAGCATGCTCATAGACCTGGATAACGAAAGTTGCAAGGTAGGTCTAACGATGAACTCTTCCAAAACTAAAGCCATGACAAACGCATTAGAAGGCACCATCACTATTAACGACGAGCCAGTTGAGTTTGTGAATGACTTCACCTACCGCCAACAAATTTCAATGACTGATATAATGACAAAAGAAATAGACACAAGAATTGGGAAAGCATGGAAATGTTACTGGGGGCTTAAGGAAGTAAGGGGCCGTCCATTAATCACGTGATGTTTTTTTTGGCATTTTTTAATCCCACTCCCCGTTGGTGATACATAGTGAGGTTTAAGATTACCCCTCCCCCAGTTCACGTGTATTTTTAGTACCGACAAAGAATCTATTTTTTTTTTTTTTTTAATATTTTTATAATGCTGGTTTATATATCATCTAATTTTATTATAAAAAATAAATACACGCGATATTATTACTACACCCCCCTCCCCCTTGTGATATTTCGTGATTTTTTTATGGACCCTCCTTTCGAGCCTCACGTGATTAATGGACAGCCCCTAATGAGGAACAAGGAAACTAAGATGACCGTCAAAACACAACTATATAACACCTGCATACTCCCAGTGTTAACACATGGTTGCCAGACTTGGGCCCTCACTAAAGCGCAACACAATAAACTGGAAACGTGCCAGACAGCAATGGAAAGAAGCACGTAGCCGTGTGTACCATGAGGTAAATATAATGATCAGCACTGTACAGGGTAAAAGCGTCCCTTATTCCATTCAACTCTACCCTGAGTCAATCCATTCCTTCATATTTTTAAATATGTCTGTTAAACAACGTAAAGAAGGCAATAAATGTAGTTGAACTGACACAATGAAAGTCATTAGGTACTACTGTTTTGCTAGTTTGCGATATCGTGACAATGTAGCGGACATTGTCGCAAACTGTACATTTTCACGTTGTCGCGAACTACACTTCGTGAGCTCTTTGTTATGCTACGGCTACGGTCTCGCGTTATCGCGAACATTGAGTTGCGCTCTCTCTGTTGTACATCGACACACACAGTTATTGAGTTTTACCATTAGGATTTTTTAGTGGCAGCCCGGAGTTTGGAAGTGGCGGTGTGATACCCCCGTGCCTCGGAAAGCACGTTAAGCCATTGGTCCTGCGGCTGATCTCTCTCCGGTGGTGTCAGATTACCGTCCCATCGGACTATGAGACTCAGGGAAGAGTGAGTGCCCCTGTGTCCGCGCACACACGTGTGCACTATAATATCTCCCGCGCCGGTGGCTTGTCTGCGTTGAGATTGGCCACCATGGCCGGAATACGGTCTGGAAGACTAACTATACATCGGCACATTGTCCTATGTGCAACAGAGAGAGCGTTTGTTAGAAATCACAATAACACGACAGTTTAGCCGTAGCATTTCACAGTGAAAGAGAGCGCGCGAAGTAAAGTTCGCGACATCGCGACAGTGTAGCCGCAGCATTCGTGGGTTTCACAATTAAAACTCATGCAGACTGGCGGGCGAGTCTCGTTGACCTACATTCTACAAGAGTACGTCTTAAACTATGGATGGACCAAAGTGAGTGCAGGCAGGCCAAGGAGGAACTTCCTTCTACCGATGCCCGCCTCACAAAACAGGTTCTGTGCCTAAACAAACAACAGCTGCGTATGGTTACAGCAGCCATAACTAGTCATGGGTCATTTAATAAACATCTATTTCTCATAGGAGTTACATATACAGGCAGTCCACTGTGCAGGGCCTGCATTGAGGACGACGAGACAGCAGCGCACGTGCTTCTAAACTGCCCGGCGATCGCCACATACAGGGCCAAGTACTTCGGTAACCCAGGTACCCTACGTGAGATAGTCAGCAACATCAAGGCGTTGCTGGCCTTTCTCGAGGAGCTGGGGTGGATCGAATAACCGATTTCCCACCCGCAAAATATGCGCTCAGACGTGGAGTTGCGGGGAGACGTCTGATCTACCTTTTAACCTAAGACTCGTGTCGCGCTGTGGCGTGGCTCCTATCTAGCCTTTACTCTGCAGCTCAATTTTGTCTCGTTCAAAAGTTATATTTTTATCGACCATTCTACCGTGTTTTCTGTTATAGTCTGTGCCAGATGTGAGAAAAATAAAAGTCGTTGACACCCGCCTACCAATGTATTCAAATTACCGTTTTGACCGTGCTAGCGACACTTTCTTTACATTTTTTTTTCGAATCGTTTTGAAATATTTGAATACATTGGAAGGCGGGTGTCAACGACTTTTATTTTTTTCACATCTGGCTCAGACTATAGTGTGTTCGTCCCCAACAGATTAGAACCGTATAGAACGTCAGTACCTTCTTTCGTATTATTCCAGTTTCTTCCCGTGTCGGGTTTGCTGTGCCAGCTTCAGATATTACCGATGCCTGTTAAAGATTACAAACAAACACACTATCACACTCTTCTAATTTGTAATGTTTATTGTGGTGTAAAACGAGTTAGTTTTGTTATGTGGACGTACATAATAGCACCATCCCCATTCCCAGTTTATCTCGTGGGTGACGTAAAAAGCGACTAAGGGACTTAGGTACTAGAGAATGGGCAGCAGAGTTCTCTATGCATTTTACCACCGTACTACGATCGCCAACCCGCCTGCTAAGCGTGGCGATTATAGCACACACCCCACAAATTGGGAGAGGCCTATGTGCAGCAGTGGAAATCTGTCGGCTGAAATAATGAAAATGAGTTCAGTTGTTGGGTATGTATTTTTTATTATGTATTATTTAAACCTAAATATATAAGGTGTATCTATTCATACACGAAATATTTTAAGAGATACACCTGTAGGTGGTAAAGAAGCTATAGAAGCAAAAATATTTTTTTATGTAAGCGTTTTTTAATTTTCGTAATTATTATAATTTTAAAACTGCTTGTGACGTTTTGCATAAAACCTTTACTCCAAATTCTATGAATGGCCCGCCTGACGCTGCGAGGGCGGTGACCGGACGGCACGAGCATGGCCGCGGTGTCTCGAGCCGTAGAAAATAAGAAGGAGCCAGTATTTCTTATGTGCGTCAAATAATTTATAAATATTAAATTTTGAAAAAAATACATTTAGAATTATTTTTTTTTCGTTGCTGTAGCTTCTTTACCACCTACATGTGTACCTCATAAAATATTTCGTGTATGAATAGATACACCTTATACGGTTGCAAATTAAATTAACTGTCAATAATTTTCCCACTTGTTTGGTATCGATATCGAAAACGAATGAAATAAAAATTGTGTCATCATTCGATGGGTGTTGGTCAATGCCAAACAGATATTCAAAGAACGTACGGCGACAAATCAAGCTACACATTTCCAGTATAAGCTGAATTCTCATTGTACGGAAATCCTATCTAGTGCGAGGTCAGCTAAAACTGGGAATGTATAGATTGAAGTGTAGCAGTGTTTTCTACTAAATAACTAAGTTACTAACTACTAACTCTTAGGTACGCATGTTAATCTAAAACTATCTATGGTTATTTTTACATATCTACACAATAATAACTAAAAATATCAACGATATCGAAAATCAGCGTCAGGTGGCACACCTTGTGTTGTCATCTGACATTATTCTGAGCTGAGGCCCTTTTGGCATTATTATCATTGTTTCTGTATTATTTTGTTTTTTAGTTTAAAGGTTTTACTTTAAAATGATATAGTGCCAATAAACGCAATTTTCTTTCTTTCTTTCTTTTCTTTCTATATTATAAGTAAAAATTGGTCTTTAGGTTAGGTATACAGGATCTGCAAGTGACATGTCTCATCATCATAATTTTAGCCGAAAGAAGTCCACTGCTGGACAAAGGCCTCTCCTAAAAGTGGGATTGGCTATAATCGCCACGCGTGGCAGGCGGGTTGGCGATCGCTTTTGTGGTTAAATGCATAGAGAACGCTGCTGCCCATTCTCTAATAAGTCCCTTAGTCGCCTCTTTCGACGGCCACGGGAAGAAATGGTATGGTGCTATTCTATAATAATAATAATAATAATATTCCACAACTATCACACAACGCCATCTAGTCCCAAGCTAAGCAGAGCTTGTGTTATGGGTACTAGACAGCTGATAAACATACTTGTATATTTCTAAATACATACATATTATAGATAAATTACACCCAGACACAGAACAAATGATCGTGCTCATCACACAAACATTTGTCCTGGGTGGGAATCGAACCCACGACCTCCGGCATAGCAGTCAGGGTCACTAACCACTAGACCAACAGGCCTGTCAATTCTTTACGTCCGGCATCACACGGAACATAAGATGCGTTCTCTATCTATCGATTATGATTAACCCACCTTTGGGGGAGGCTTATGTCCTACAATGGACATCTTTCAGCTGAAAAGATAAATGATGATGAAACTATCTTAGACGACTTCATTACTTATCTTATACCTTTAAACGAGCAATTCTTGTATCATCATTACATATTATAAAATAAAGTCACTTCGCTGTCTGTCTGTCCCTATGTATGCTTATATAATTAAAACTACGCAACGGATTTTGATGCAGGTTTTTTTAATAGATAGCATGATTCAAGAGGAAGGTTTATATGTATATAACATGCATAATATAGTAAAGAAACGCTGATAATTTTAGAGGTTTCTAATGTAATGTCATAAATAAACCCATTTTTTTGCGCTTACATTGCGAACGCTGGCTGAACCCTACGAAATAGATCAAAATAATGTACTACAGTATTGTACACCTTAACAAAGTCTACAAAAAAGTCCGCGATGGTATATGTCTATCTCTTAGGGATAACCCACAATAACCATTTTTTATCCTTTACTTTTTACGAGAAATAATGGCTTATTTACGAAGCGATTTTAAGCAATACAGAATTAATCCTTATCCAATTAAGTACCTTAAATAAATTGTGCATTTAATATAGATCAATATGGCCCTTTACAGCATTTAATTTAAATGAACATCTTAGAAGATATCAGAGTTTTAAAAAGCGGGAGCAGAGTGGCTGGCGGGCGTTCGTCCGTCCCGTCCGTCCGTTGGCAGCGGTCGGGTAGTACAGGATAAGCAGGATTGTAATTCATATTACGTTGGCTTCATAGTAAATGCGAATATCATGTGTGTTCGTTATACTCAAAATAAACCCAAGTAAGAGACCGCGAAATGGCTTAGATGTTTAGATTTTTTGATATTTGTTTTGTTTCTCATTATTGCAAAGACGGCCAAACGGATTTAGATAGAATTTGGCACAAAGATATATTTCATGGATACGTAACAGATAGGATACCTACTTTATCCCGGTAATAGGTTCCCGGGGGATATTTTCCGACAGCTATACGGGCCAAGCCACTGGCAAAAGTACTATTCCTATAATTATGTTCGGTGTCTGGTAAATGATTGAGTGTCTGTATCGGTAAAATAGGAGCGTTAAGGAAAACCAGGAAGACTGATGTTCAACTAAACCAAGCCCTGTGTCGCATTCTTCTTACTCAGAATACTATTAGTTTTGTTTTAAGAACGCGAACGCCAACACACTTGATATTTTCATAAACTATGAATCCGAAGGATTATGAATTATAATCCTACTTACTACTAATATTATAAATGTGAAAATATGTATGATTGGGTGTTTGTTTCTCGATAACGCAAAAATGGCTTAATGGATCTGGATCGAGTATAAATTACCTATATAACCTGGATTAACACATTTTTACCGCGGTAGTACGTCCTCCTGCATTAATTTCTGACATCCACGCGGGCGAAGCCGCGGGCAAAAGCTAGTATATATATATAATCTGAATCTCGGAAACGGCTCCAACGATTTTCATGAAATTTAGTATACTAGGGGTTTCGGGGGCGATAAATTGATCTAGCTAGGATTCATTTTTATAAAATGACGTTTTATTCGTGTTTTCAATGACCAACTTTATCGATAATCAACTTGAACATAAACTTATTATTTTAAACACTATTTACCAAAAAATACCGAGCAAAGCTCGGTCAACCAGATATTAATATCATAATTAGATATCATTGAACATATAATAATATATCTAATACAAGATAATTTACTAAGAATAAACATTGTCATTTCATTTCAGGCTGATTTATTTTTGAAAGTTTCATTCGGTATAAAAATCTAGGTATTGGAAATTCGTTTTGATTCTTCAATCGAAGGAAATTAGGTAAATTTTATTGTGATACGCCTGTATATTTTGAGAAAAATATACTTTCTTTACACCATTTTTTTTAGGGAAAGCTCCAAAGCGGCCCGCAAAAATTAAAATTTTCTTACTTTTTTGTATCAACAATAGGTACCTACAACTCCTGCATTGGCCTCAAATGTCATGATTCATTAAATAGTCATTCAATATGGTAATATGAACTTAGAAAGTTGTATGATCATTATAATCATCTACCTTTTCGCAACTCAACATATCGGCTTCCAGTCCAACCGGATGCAACTGAGTATTTCACATGGAGCGACTGTCTGTCTGACCTCCACAACCCAGATACTGAGTAATACGATACCACTTGGTAAGACTGCTTCTTAGACTTTGAAGTAGTCTACTTGATACGGCCATGAATCATACGCAATTCAACAACAACCTGATTCTAACCTGCAAATTGCAAAAAAATTAAGAAAATCTGAATTTTGTAGGCTAACTTGACAATTTGGATATTAGGAAAAATAATTTAAAAAAAATTGCCTGTATTGTCCCACAGCAGGGCAAATTAGTTTACATTAAAATAAATTATTTGTATAAATAATGTTGGTTAAAATGTTATGTACAAACTATTACTACCATAGATATAGAGAACGGATTGAGAGTTAGCCTCAGATCTCTTTCTTGAAAGAGAGAAAACGACTGTGCGGCTAATACCTGTTTCTTTTCTGCAAGCGTGTAAAAGAAAATAAAATGTTGACATATTGGAATTGTATAGTCCAATTCAAAATTAGAATTCGAAAAAGAGACAGCTACGGGCCGTAAATCTCTCTCTTACTTTTCGGTCTGTATTCACGTCACAACTGAATCTGGAACGCTGAGTCCATTCTCTATTATCTATGATTAATACTAATGTACAGACGCCAGCACTTAAAGCTACTACAATCTGTCAAATTTCTTTAATAGATTTTGAACTTTATCGCTAAAGTATTTGGTTCAAGATTGATTGGGAAAATCTGACAGTTTCGGGTAGCTTGATGTGCTGACGTCTGTACATCAAACGTAATTTACAACACACACATTATTACTTAAATCTACATTACTATACAGACAGGGTAGGGCAGTGTATTTATTCCTAAAAGGGCCGCTGCGACTGTGCCCCGGAAAAAATACATTACCTTTAAAAACACCCTCTACTTGTCTATAGAGATGAAACGAATAGTTCGATCGGATACCGTACCGGATATCTGGTCAAAAAGATTATTACAAATATTTAATAAAAAATATTAAAGATTCGGTATTTATTGTGCTACTATTCAGTATCTAGACGGATATTCAAATTAAGCCGGATACTGGATAGTAGGGTAGGGATGCCCGATCTGAATCGATCTTTCCGAAGATCGATTCATGACCATACGATCTACCGATTTTATGAAAAAATCGTATCAACTAAAACCTAAACCGTACGAACTTCAAGTTGTCTGATATGTTAGCATTCCGAACGTCTGTTTTCTCTATTAAAATTATTAATTTCGAAAAGTATAGAAGATGTTCTACACAAAACAGATTAAAATTTTCAAAATTAATCAAGAACATTCACGACTATCTTTTAATTAATATCGCGTTACCACGCCCATTTTAAGCTACTTCTAATCACGTCCGAGAGCTGTCTGCGAATCTCAGTAGGTACGTGACGCTCCGTATGGATGCACTATCCTATTACGGCTGTCAAAGTATATCCAGCTAGAGAAAAGAGACGTTTGGAAGGGCGTTTGGATGCTAAACCCGACAAGTTGTAGTTGGTACGGTTCATTGTTAGGTTTTAGTTGATACGTTTTACTGTCTTAATCGCCTATTACAGTTATACGTCATCACGACGGCGTCCGAGGCGCACTTTGTAACAGGACTATTAAGTTAAAATAAATAATGTTTGTACAGACGCCACCAGGTCAAGCTACCCGAAACTGTCAATTTTTCCCAATGAACCTTGAACCTAATGCTCTAGAAATAAAGTCGAAAATCTATCAAAGAAATCTGACAGATTGTAGTAGCTTGATGTGTTGGCGTCTGTACATATTGTGATTTTCATTATTATTATGAAATTACGATACTATCTTTTGAGATCGGGTAAAAAAAACACAATACGATTAAGGTCGTGAATCGATTCACGAAGTTACAATCCATTACGATCCAGAAGATCGATTCAAACCAAAGAATCATCCTCAAAGGGCATTCCTACCGGATAGTAGCTGAATATCCGTCTCATCTCTAAAACTCCCACAAATCACAAAAATCTACGTCTACTCCTCCGCCAAGCCCTACGTCTACCAAACCCAAGGTAAGACGAAGTTAGAAAACTTAAACTTGTCTTCAACTTCTTATAATAGGAATAGATTTTAAACATAGAACCGTATGTAGCGTTAAAATACCCGTGCAGTTTATTCAACCACAACATTTTTTCGTCTACCTCTTTCTTGGTATTCGTGAACAGCGTTAGCAGCTTATCTTTGTCATGCTCGTCAATTTTCTCCGTCATAATATTCGTCCGGTCCGCGAGCTTGGATGATATAAAAGGAAGTATTTCCATAGATTCGTAGGAACTTGGTGTGTCTATTTGTGGCTTGTTTGGCCAGGTTTTGGTTCGAGCTGTTTGTAGAATTGGCGTGTTTGCCAACATGCAGAGGGCATCTGAAAGTAATGGAGTAAATGATCATCATTTTCAGAAACACAGTCTTAGAGTACCTAAAAGCAACATGTCTTCTTTTTCGCAAAGATTTAAACGACTTCCGACTTCTCCCCGGTCAGCCGTCACGCTATCATAGACATTTATTCAAACTAGGCTGAGAGTCAGTCTGCCAGGGTCGCGAGATTTGTTTGAAAGAGTTACCCTGGCATATAGGCAACTGAAGGAACACGGGTAGGTTTTAGTCAGTAAAAATCTGACACGCCCTCCCGCTCCGCCCAGAGTGGGAGGCGTCATTTGATGATTTCCCATCCAAAAAAAAGGCTGAGTGAAGCACTTTTTGAACGTCAAAGTTACATAAGACAGTCGCCGGCCCGCTTGCCCTTCACCACTTCCTAGTGCTTTAGCTGGGAAGAAGAGGCGCAACAAACTGTCCAGCTGTCTTTTATATCATTCATCAAACAATCCACCAGAGATGTTAGGGAGCTCCGTAACCGTAACCGAAACTATCGGATATCCGATATAAAAATTTATCCGTAACCGTAACCGAATCCGAAATAAAAGTTTCGGATAATATCGGATTTGTTATTACATTTTTATTTTAGGTAGATTTGATAACACTCAATATATATTTATAATCATCTTAATTTTAAATAGCTGTAATAATTACTCACAGACTGATTGTAATTCCTACCAAATGGTGACATAAATAAAACCATTTTATTAGCTATTTGTATTTTACTTTTGAAATTCCTTAAAAGTTTAATATCTGTAACCGAAATTATCCGAAACTAACGGATAATCCGAAATAATTTAATATCCATATCCGTATCCGTATCCGGTATAATAATCATTCCTACATCCGTATCCAATCCGTATCCGAAATGTCATATCCATAATATCCCTACAATCCACCTATCTATGTTCTTCCTTTCCTCCTCTATCAATCAACATTCAAATGCGAATGGTTAGGTTCAGAAACATAATAGGGGGCAAGCCTTTAAACGGACACAAATCCAACCGGGCTGTTACTAACTTGAAATTCTTAATAGAAACATCTGAAATCGAATTCGATATTTCACACATTTCTTTCATAATTTTCTTGGTCTTAATCAAAACTTATCATAGCCATTTAGAGTTATTATATTATATTATACCGACCGTGTGGTGCCGGACATAAAGAATAACACCACCCCATTTCTTCCCGTGGGTGTCGTAAAAGGCGACTAAGGGACTTACTAGAGAACAGCGTTCTCTATGCATTTAACCACCATACTGCGATCGCCAACCCGCCTGCCAAGCGTGGCGATTATGGCCAAGCCCCCCAAATTGGGGGAGGCCTAAGTCCAGCAGTGGACGTCTTACGGCTGAAATGATGATGATGATGATATTATATTATATATTATTTATTCATAATCAAGTAACAATAGACTCATTAGGCATACAATTATAGAAACAATACACATACAAATTTAGAATTTAAATCAAAATTAACAATCAAAAATTAAACAATTAATATTAAAATTAAATCACCAAATTGTCATCTAAAAATAAAGTAAATAAAACATACAATCATTATAATTTTCTAACCGGCACACACTGGTCCCAAATTAAAAAAAAGTGGACATTGATAGTAGACCGCTGATATTTTTTTTTATTGTTGATACAATGATAACAGATAAGGCAAAAAAATATTATTGTCCTACTTCAAATACTTTTCTGTAAAAACAATATTTCTTTTTTTTTTGTATGGGAGCGATTACATTTTACTCAATTTCTCAAAAACTTTAAGCGATGTCGAGATGGCAATCACATATGTTAGAAAACTAATAATTCTGAGTATTTGGCTCGAAGAAACTTATTGCTTATCTCTGCGTACTTTCGAGATAATAGTGACAGAAAATAACATTTTTTTTTAATGTTAATTTTTTGCCTTTTTTTAATCATAGCCTTACTTTAGCACATAATTATAATGTATGCGTAATGTCAAATAAGTAAAAAGAGACTTCTCTGTAAAAGAGGTTATGGGGGCTCACTAATGACTGAAAAGCTATGACCTTTCTGAAGGAGTACTTTCATCAGTTCTAAAAAACAATCAAAATGAAGACATATTAAGCTGCAAACATAAAGTTGAATATGTTCACAAACGATTCTGAAAAAATATTATGGTGAAAGATTAATATTTGGGTCTATATTCTCTTGAGAAATCTCTATTTCCTCGTTTTCCAACGAAAGCAATTCATTGTTCAAGATCAAAGCACTAGCCTCTGGAAACAACTGTTTATGTAAACGAGCAAACTTTGGTTTGATATGGCTGATGTAAGGATCTGAGCTAATTAGAAAGCTGTGGATAATGTCTAAATTAGTCTGAACTCTACCGATTTTTCTTGTATGTGCCATTCTAACATTCCGGAAATCTTTATTCCTCGCTTCGGAAGCTTCTTCGGAAAGCATGCCTATCGGAATAAGGAGAAATTTTCACAAGTATCAGCACCGTGTATCAACAATTTATGGACACTTGAAGGCATGTAATACCATGGATATAAGTTTACATATAGCATTGCTGTTTCTTTACAATATTCCCTAAACAAGTTGGTATTAATAAGTTGACCAGATGAAATTGTTTGTAAAATGACTGCAAATCTCTTGATTAAATCAGGGTGGATACCCGTTATTTCAGCAGATACTTCATAATTTTCAAAAAACCTTCTTGCCGTGTTACCGTCATTGGTTGTACCAAATCCCTGTTTTACTATGTCAATTAACAAACCAGTTCTTTCCCGGAATTCTTCTTGTGTCAAATTCTTTTTAATTTCTTTTAACAATTTATCTTCTTTTCGTGCAGCCCACTTTTTGAAGTCTAAGTTGTACGAAATGTGTAAAATACATTCCATACATCTTATCCACATATGCAGCGAAGACAGACCATATTTATACATATCTTCTCTGATGAGTCTTTTGGATACAAAGTCCAAGTCATTCATTTTGCTAGGTGGGGTATTGCAAATATTACAAACAGCTGCAGAAGAAGTATTGGAAATCACAGTAGAAATTTTCCCATCAATCATAGTCATGTACAAATCATGTTTAATATCAAAATTATCTACAATTGTGGGAACAAGATTACGAATTTCTTCCTCTAAGGATGCACTTTCCTTCTTTATCAATTCATTTGTTTCTTTTGCAAATATAAAGCCAATTGGACGACAATAGTTTGTTGAAGAGGGAGCAGGATTTTGCCACAAGATAGTACCACTCTCTTCTTCCAAACGAAGCGGAACCAAACTAATCATGAAAACTGAAGAATCGTCAATTTTAGTGTCGGAGTGTGACTTTTGTTTATAATTACTTTGAGAAGATGACCCGTCAAAACCCCATTTGCTTATTAGTTTTAGCGATTTTTTGTCGGCAGAGTTGTGCTGAATTGTTTTTAATATCCTATTAGTTGTCAAATCTAGAAGCGATTGAAGTCTTATCTTAGCATCAGATTCAGTTACAGTTATGTCTGACTCTGGAGGATAACAAGTTTTTTTAGCTTCCAGGAGCTTTTGATAGGATGGAAGACCATACATTTTCTCTGAAGCAAGAATAGTTCTTAAATTTCGATATTGCCATTTTGACAAATTTGTTGAGGTGTAAAGCGCTAACGTTTTATCATCTGGTAAACACGGTTTGTCAGTCTTTTTAGCGAATAGTACATCATGTACCATCTCACATTTTTCCTTGTTTTGGCTGAGTTCGTTTAATATAGCTGCTAATTTTGTTTTTTTAGACTCTTTTAATTTGGCACATAAAGCATAAACTAATTCCTCCTCTGTGTGATCTAGAAGTGTTAGAGAACGCCTTTTCTTCTGTTTATCAGATATATCAACAAATGGTTTTTTACTTGTACCATAACTTAATTGATGAGTATCCACTTGCGTTTCGAAATTTGGAATTACTTCCTCGGCAACTTTAAAAATGCTGCTTAAATCGATATTTTGACATTTTGGCCAAACTATTTGGGATTGTAACCAGTCTGAATTTTTGTTAAGAAAGGTCTTTTGAGCTCTACTGGAAGCAGACCATCTTTTTGAGATATTACTTGAAAAATTACGACAAAATAATTTAATATTACTCAAATCTTCGGAAGACAATTCAACACCAATACGTTCAATAAGGGCATTAAATAAAAATTCGACATTTTTAAAACCACCTCCTGATTTAAGAACAACGTATAAGTCTAAGTTGGTGACAAATGCGGACATATTATAATTTTAAGGAAAATTGAAAACAAATTAGAATCAAAGATATCAAAGACAAAGTGACTTTGATTTTAACAAAAAAAATTACGAAAACAAATTCGACGAAAGAAAGACAAACAAAAATTATTTGATTTTAAAATCCAAAGATTCAAAATACAACAATAACAAAACAAACAAACAACAAGCATTTCTTCAAGCGCACAGAAAAAATAAGGACACGTCTTATCGCAACCACATTTAGTTGTTCACTGAGTGAGGTGTACGCGCGCGATTCGTGACCGTATTACGTTACGTCATGAGAGGCGGCCATCTTGTTATCCCGGCAAACTCGCGTCGAAGCTCCATTTTGCTGGCCAGCGGACCTATTGCGATATGAGTAAGGCTATGATTAAAAAAAAGCGAACAATTAACATTAAAAAAAAATGTTATTTTCTGTCACTATTATCTCGAAAGTACGCAGAGATAAGCAATAAGTTTCTTCGAGCCAAATACTCAGAATTATTAGTTTTCTAACATATGTGAATGCCATCTCGACATCGCTTAAGGTTTTTGAGAAATTGAGTAAAATGTAATCACTCCCATACAAAAAAAAAAGAAATATTTTTTATAGAGAAAAGTATTTGAAGTAGGACAATAATATTTTTTTGCCTTATCTGTTATCATTATGTCAACAATAAAAAAATATATCAGCGGTCTACTATCAATGTCCACTTTTTTTTAATTTGGGACCAGTGTGCGGCATCGGAACAGCAACATGCCTGTCACATCCATGCCGGATATAAGGGCAGTCCAATCGGTCAGCAGTTATGAGTTGAGCTGCATGATTACTGACAAATTCGTGCATTGACTGGACAGATCCACCCAATCTGTGTGGTCACCGCCATCATCACTTTAGCCGAAAGACAACCACTGTTGGACATAAGTCTCCCCCAAGCACCACCGCCACTTCAACTGGTTCTGCGCTTCTTTCATCAGGTCCATCTTGTGGGAGGCCTTCCAACGCCGGACATCCGCCGCCCCCTATTCCTACGGACCCGAGATGGTGACACATAGTGTTCCACGCGCGCCTCTCTGTGATGTACGGGGGGGGAGTTTAACACCTCACTCCCCCCCTAACGTGAGGAGGCCCGCAAAGGCAGGCCAGTCGGGGATCGCGGAAGACATATTGGTTCCCGTGGTCCCCCCCAGGACATTCATGAGGATTTCCATTTTCAGATAAAAAAAAAGGCCTTCCAACGCTCCGTCTTCCAGTAGGTACCTACACGGTCGCCACTCCAGAACCTTCCGGCCCCATCGGCCATCTATTCTGTGAGCAATGTGCCCTGCTCACTGCTATAGGCATTACCTAGGCTGTATCTACAGTTCGCCTGCACTGCCAAACAATATCTCCGAAGAGCAACGAAGTTTCCGAACTGTGCGTCGAACGGCTCAACGCGCCGCCTGAGCCTCCTCCCGCGCTCCTGATGCCCTCAGTCGACCACGGCAGTCCGCGCCAATCCACGTATCGAACAACATTATCAATTCGCGCCGCGTATCAGTGTTTAACTTTAAATTAATTATATTGTGTTATTAATAAACTATTAATCGTTAGAGCTTGTGTTTATTTGAAGAGTTCCAAAATCACCAATACATACAAAACTCTACACTGCCACTTAAGTTTGGCAATTCTTTGGGCTATGTCGGTTACCTTGGTTCTCCTCTCCTACTGATCTATTCATTCTCATCTAACATCTGCTCTGCATTTCCTTCCTTCAAAAGACCATTTCAAATATCTATCTACACGGTCTTCACATGATCTGTCCAAGATTTATGACTGTAGTTTAAAAAAGACTGTGGACGCTGAGTTTGTTTGCGAGAGTAGTCAGATAGGAAACGCCAACATCATCTCGTTTTTAAAATACGATTTGACGTGTAAAATTGCTTGTACATTTCTATTAACAGAAATAATATCATTGACCATTTAACCTCTAAGTCCCTGAGATACCACATTTGGTATAGACACAATCGTTTTTAATTGTGTCTGTAATTACGGTAATTGACTGGTTAAAACCATTCCGCCCTTCATTTCTCCTCATCACGCCTAGATTTTATAAATATTTTAAATAACACTTACATAGCACAAAATAAGCTGACATGGCGATATATTTCACCAATAACCCAGAACGAAATAGGAAACAGTTAGCTAACCGTATATAAATTGATTTTAAAACAACATGCCCAACTTATACGATAAATTATTTTGAACATGAAATTAATTAAAATTCGTTGCTAATTCTGCCTGCATTATTTTTATTGGAAATCATTAATGATTTTAAAGTAATAATTATATGCTATTAGGGTTGCTACGCAAATGTTCAAGTCACTTTCCATTCGACAGCATTTATTGAATAATAAAGCGGACCCGAAGCAACTGCTACACTTAGTAGACGGTAATTCAACTCAAGCCGAAGATCGGCTACCAACTGACATGCCTTATAACCATTATATAGTTGAGTAAACTGCCAAGTATAGGACACCACGGCCTGTTTTGCAGCCGACGTGCAGGTCGCTTAGCGCGGCACGCGACGAGCTCTTGTCACCGTCGGCGTCCCAGCTGTATATGAACCCAATGGCTTGGCACGCGACGATGGCAAGAGACCGGACGGTATGTCTTTATTTCCATGCAAGCTGGGAAGGTCTTTAGTGTGGGATGCCACGTGTGTCGATTCTTTTGCTCCATACCATCTTCCTGGTACGGCGTGCTGTGCTGGTGTTGCGGCTGAGAAAAACCACAAGCGGTGTAAGCATTATTTTGCTTACGTTGATTAGATTACGAAGTTAAATACCCTTTTTTATTTTTTATCGTGGAGAAATACTCATGCATGCTGCGCTACCACGGGGAAATAGCGCAGTTATGTGGGACTCCAACCCACTAAAACTCCACGGTGTCCTACACCGCTTATGGGGGAACACGGGTACGAAAGTACTCTTCCGCGAACACGCCGCGGGTGTCCGTCGTCGGACCCACCTCTGGGGTCGAAGTTAAATACCCGCATTAAGTTTAGTGGCAACCGGAAGTCCGGAACCCATTCATTTTCTTTTAGTTTATAATTTGCGATTGGGTCCCGCTTGCTTGTTTGGTCTTTTAAATCGTTTTTCTGGCAGTCAGGCATTTTTTTTAATCTATGTCTAGCTCGTTGGATAGTGTTAAAGAAATTGAATTCTTTAACCTCTAAGTCCCTGAGATACCACATTTGGTATGTAAACAATCGTTTTTTTAATTGTGTCTGTAATTACGGTAATTGACCGGTCAGTAGCATTTCAATTACACACCTACTAAATCTGTGACTTGGCGAATAATTTGCAACTAAATTTGGGAAAAAACAGATATAAATGTGGCCAAGTTGGGGAGATTCCCTCGCAGGTTGACCACCAAGAAACACTTTCGAACCAGTGTCCGACAGATTCTGATATTTGGCGACTGATTCCGACTAAATTTGGGAAATAACATAGGTATCTTGCCTAAGTGCCCTTGCTTTTGAGATTCAAATGGGCCATGGTGGGGTAGGCACTCCCCAGATCGGCCACCTATAATTATAAATCCTTATAACTTTTCAACCACTAATTCTGATATTTGGCGACTAATTTCTACTAATTAGCGACTATTTTTGTATGTTCCCAAAACCATGTCAGTCACACGGCTTTAACATAACTGGCGAAATGACGTTGTCCTATTTATACTTCTGGCTAACCCTCTTGAGATTTAAGACTTACATCAAATTAACTATTTCTAATCAACCATTACATACTGTGACTATAGATTTAATTAAAATATTTTCCTAACATTTATTATTGTAGTTGATTAGCCAATCAAATAATTAAGCTATTTAGTATACATAACATCACGCCTTATTTCTGGAAGGGTTGGGCAGAGGTGTACCTATGGTACACCCGCATTTCGCCTGTTATGTTTAAGTCTCATGTAATAGGGGGCGAGCCTTCAACTGAGCACAACTCCAGACTCCGGGCTACTGAGAAATTCCAGATAGAAAATCCCAATTACACTTTGCGCGACCCTGCTCTGGGTGTTGCGAGAGAGCAGACTTTTACTGATTAAAACCCACCCGTGTTCCTTCAGTTGCCTGTGCCAGAGCCACGGTAACTCTTTCGAACAAATCCGAGACCCTGGCAGGCATTGGCCCTAGCGGACTCCTTTAATTTTGCTGAAATCTCTTTGAGGCGCGCGTGGAACACAACAGCCGTCTACCCAGGCCTGGTCCTTACCGGGCGGCGAGCTACCCGTTGCTTGCCGTCCGTAAGCCCGCGCCTGCGGTGGCCGGGAGTCCGCTACGGACTCCCAACGCCCAGGGCGTCTCCCACTTTGCCCGACTCACTAATCGAACACATTGTGGTTATATTGGGCAATCAAATAAGTTACGCTTTCAGAATCGGCTCGTGGATGGGTGAGCTTCTTTTTATACCTAGACCCCACAGTGCAGTGGCGAAAGCACCATATAACACGATTCCTACCGGCTTGCCTTCGGGTATTTGCATTGGTAACTCTATCACTATTAAAAATACAGTAGTATGTAAATAGTGGCTACTATTGTCAATAAATATAGTTACACTACGGGTATTTAATTCACCATAACATTCAAACAACAAAAAAGGTTAATTATAGCTTTGTATTACCTACAACAAAAGAGAAATGTTCTAAATTAACCCGGCGCCAAAACGTCATAATCGGGAACTAAAAATTCATACAACAGCGATCCCGTAATGATGTCACTTTAGGTCACGTGGCACCGCTTGATATGTACGAGAGTAAGCCGCTGTACAACGGGTTATGACAGAGACAGGTATAGAAAAATGCGTCAGCGAGAACGAGATAGAGGAATATTGCATATTTTATTCGGTTTTCAGCTGTTCAATTTAATTGTATTTAATTCATTATATTCCTATATAAATTTTAGAATGATAGTAAGTATTCTTTATTGATGAGTCAGTAAGTTAAAGCCGACTTCGCATCGGCTTCTCTTTTCGAAAAAATTACACCTCGCCACTGCCACAGTGCCTCCGAAAACAAGCTATTGCATCGGTATCATACTTTGAAACGTTACGAGTCGTTCGAAGCCCGAAAGTCTGACAACCAGTCTTACCATAGGGTGTCGTATTACCAAATTACTGGGTTGTGGAGGTCAGATGCCTATCTGATGCGGCAGGCGCCGCTACACTTCCTCCCGCACTAGTAGAATTCGCCGACCGAGGCATACCCTAACCATTCCCGATGACGCTGCAACCTTCCTCCAGGAGAGTAGCAAGCTCACAATTTACCGACACAGACCGCAGTACGTCCTTCCGTCCTCGCCGCCGAGGTCTGCCGTGACGGCCCAGTCCATGTCCGCCCCGACCCTTGCTCGAGTCAGCCCGCGCTGCTGAGCCTGCAGCTTTAAATTCATCCCTAAATAATAATCATTCAAATCCAGTCCGTCGCTTGCTGCCCTCTACCAGCGATGCCCTAAGCCGAGGTCCGTACCCCACAGGAGGAGCCTTTAGTGTGTAATTGCTTAGTTTTTGTCCTGTCCTTAGTACAACCAACACACCTTTATCTGGTCCTAAACTAGGCAGAGCCTGTACTATGGCAACCAGACAATTGATAGACATACTTATATATATTCTAAATAAATACATATTATAGATAAATTACACCTAGACACAGAACAAATGATTGTGCTCATCACACAAAGATTTGTCCTAGGAGGGAATCGAACCCACAACCTCAGTCTTAGCAGTCAGGATCACTAACCACTAGACTAACAGGCCAGTCAAAGTTAGTTAATTTATCGAGGCAGCCTCAGGCAAATCCGATTAAGCAGCCGACCAACTCAACAAACCATCGTCAGGCCCGTCAGTTGCCCACCAGACACTGAGACATAATAACCGTCTGGTCGGAGAAGTTTCCTTTTTCTATAGAGGTTGAGTGAATACACTCTGTATAGATAAATGATTTTATTTCTGCAAGTAGGTTCGTACAAACACTTTTACACGTCAATCATATTTGTTTTTAAACTCGATGAGGTCGGCATTTCCTATCTGACTACTCTGAGAAGAAAGGCCAAAACAGAGGTCACAGTCTCTTTTAAAGTTCAGACGTAATCTTGGTCAGATCATGTGAAGAGCATGTGGTTTGGTGTCTAAAATGGTCTTTTAAGGAAAAAACCACGCAGATTGAGTGGACCTGTCCAATCAGTGCACGCATTTATCAGTAATCATGCAGCTCAACTCAGAACTTTAGGAGCTCAATGTTTTGACGAACAATACCAAAGAAAGGACATTTGGTAATTATGAAACACACTTACAGTAAGAATGATTTTCATTTTCACAGTTCAACAAAATTCATTGCGTTGTTGAGTAGACAAATTTTTCGAAGAAACGCAGCAATGAATTAGCAATATCTTTCAAAATTATTCAGATTGTTATTAAAAGTGTGTTACGCAATTAGGGTGCTGTTCTATATACAACATTAATTTTTGTTTATGCGAAACCCGAAACACGGGTCTAGTATTTTTATGTAAAGAATCTATGAAAAAAATTTCAAAACTGTATCATTAATAATCACAAAGTTATAAGCTTGATAAGTTACCTGGTTGTACACGCAAAAACATATGCAGATCACTACAAACAGCTAGTGTACGTACCATCTCCGTGTAATGGACGTTTGAGTACGAGAAAGACATGATAATTTTAAAATCGAAACAAAACACTAAGGCCCGCGACTTGGAAGCGTAATTAAATATTTTTGGTACAAAATATAACATGGTGTAAAAATTATTGGAATCGATTCAGTTACTGATTCTGAACAAACTATATTCAGGTTTCGCATATACTAAAAATAATCTTGTATTTATACAGGTTCGAATTAAATAAGCTGGAAATGCTTTTAACCCACCATCGATATCAGAAACCACAAATAAGTGGAACAAAAAAATTACGTCATTCGATGGGCGAAAGCCCGCTAATCGATCAGCTGTTTTAGTAATTTTTCGTGGAACATAGATATTATTTACGAATTTTCGTCGTTTGGATGCCTTATCTGTGTCATTTTTCAAGTTTTGAACTAAGTTGGATTGATTTAAAAAAAAAAACATTACTTTTCGATACCGATACCCAACACCTGGGTAAGGTATTGCCAGCTAATTTAATTTGACCTTAATAATGTCATTATTACGCGCTATGCCTTATTTCTGGCGCATTTTCTCCGAGTTACGAAGTTACGGTGGTCGAACATTTGACGGAAGATGCCGTAGGTGTAACTTCCGACGAGTATATTTATTCGGTCGACGCACTAACGCACCACGCAGGAACAATGGTAACCCAGTTGGTATCAGCCCCGACTTACGAGTTCTAGGTCGTAGGTTGAACCTAGGCAGGAAATTTACTTTGTGTAAATAACTTAATCACCACTGCTCTTAAAACGGTGAAGGAAAACATCACGAGGATTCCGGCATGTCCTAGAACCAAAAATTCGAAGACATCTGACATCTAACAACCCGCACTGGGCCCGCGTGGTAGATTACGGCCCACTCAGTCTCACCGAGAGGAGGCCTGTGTCCCAGCAGTGGGAACATTAGAGGCTGATTATAAATAACGCATCTTCGGTTGCGAGTATAAGGTTGAATTTTCTGTAATCTACTTGTTTATTCTCACAATACGAGACGCATTTTCCATTAAATGTCATTATCATTTCAGCCGAAAGACGTCCACTGCTGGACTTAGGCCTCTCCCAATTTGAGGGGATTTGCTATAATCGCCACGCTTGGCAGGCGGGTTGGCGATCGCAGTATGGTGGTAAAATGTATAGAGAACGCTGCTGCCCATTCTCTAGTAAGTCGCTTAGTCGCCTCTTACGTCACGGGATGAAATGGGATGGTGCTATTCTTTACGTCCGGCTCCACACGGAACATTCGTAAAATAATACAACAAAATTAGATTATATGCGTTTATTAAATAAATTATTCACTTGGATAGTAAAATATTTTCTAGGAAATGCATTATTTATTCACATTACGATTTATTATACATATATTTATTTACATTATTATCGAGATTTAGCCGCCATTTTGATTTTTTAACAACAGCGCCTCTAGCGGTCTAAAGTAGGACTAACGTGAGAGTTTTCTAATTGAAATAATCATAGGGAAACTACTACATGTACAGTCGGGGAAAATTAATTGTTTATCAAATTTATCCATACTAATATTATAAATGGGAAAGTGTGTGTGTCTGTTTGTCCGTCTTTCACGGCAAAACGGAGCGACGAATTGACGTGATTTTTTAAGTCGAGATAGTTGAGGGGATGGAGAGTAACATAGGCTACTTTTTGTCTCTTTCTAACCCCCCACTTCCCTAAAATGGGGGTGGCAGTTTGTACGGTGCAAAAAAAAATTGTATGGAATGAAAATTTGTGTGAGACTCTATAACGCGAGCGAAGCCGCGGGAAAAAGCTAGTTCTTTATATTTTATACAACCGATACGAATGAAATGGCGACAGGTCACGGGAACAATCTGCGACTTCCGCCTTCCCCTGAAACTTAATTGTTAGACCTGCTGCCTCGTATGGGTCAGAATGTTGGGCCACAAAAAGGATGAATGAAAGGCAATTGTATGCAGCTGAGATGAGAATGTTAAGAGGGATGTGTGGTGTTACACGAATAGATAGAATAAGAAATGAGTACATAAGAGGAAGTCTGAAATGGCACCGATAACCTGAAAAGTTGTGTGAGAATCGGTTATCATGGTATGAACACGTGATACGGAGGAATGAGGAAAATGTTGTGAGGAAAGTTTTGAGTATGAATATCGGTGACTGAGGGGATGGGCAGACCAAAGAAACGATGGATGGACTGTGTGAATTATGATATGATTTGAAAGGGGGTGACTACTGAGATGACGAACAAGAGAAGTGTGGAAGAAAAAGACATGTTGCGCCGACCATAAATAAATTGAGATAAGGATCCTGAGGGTATATAACACCCGCCGGGGTCGCGTGATTGTTCGAAAGAGATACCGTGGCCCTGGCTCATGGGCAACTGATGGAACACGGGTGGGTTTTAGTCAGTAAAAGTCTGACACGCCCTCCCGCGCCGCCCAGAGCGGAAGAAGTCATTTGATGATTTCCCATCCAGGAAAAAAAAAAGGGGTATATGACAGGGGTGATAATAATCTACGGACAATTTAAGTTGCTAGTCAGTTTGATAAATAATTAATTTCCTTGACTGTACATGTTATTACTGAGACACTACACACGATAATTTTACAAGCGTAACTACTAATATACACGGTGACAATTTAATTGTCTTACAACGGCAGCTCACTTCATATATCCAATGACTACTACACATTCATAAGGAAAAAAAAAACAATTTAAATGACAAAAAAAAAATATTATTCATTATGATGACGCATGACATAGTTTGAAATTTGATATTTCGTCTCATGGAAAATGGAGATGGAATGATCTAGTCGACTCGTGCGCTAGGTAGGTATGTTCTCTACCGTCTGATACATTAACATTATTAACAGGATGTTGTTTAATGGTAACAATGTTTTTTAAACATCTAGAGGTATATTATGTCGGATACATTGAGTGGACAACCTTTGTAAGACGACTAATATGTCACGGTGTATAACAAGATTTATTCATAAAAATATAATTCACATTTTATTTTTTTTCTTTCATTCAATTATTAACAATCACAAAAAAATTGTTTGATAAATATAATTATGGCCTCGAAATTCATATAACATCTAAAAAAAAAACATCCAAACTAGTGAAATAAGTTTCCATAAACATGATTGTGTACTAAATAAAAGATAGTTGTCATTTTTGTTACTATAAACGAAAAAAAAATACAGTATTCAGTTTTTCTACACAATTCATTATTATTTATACTGAAAAACCATTTTGGAAATATAATATTTATATTTTACAGTACATACTCAAATTGAAACGTGTCGACAAATACATCTAATGGAACAAAAAAAACTCACCATTCGATGGGCTTTTTTTGTGGATGGGAAATCATCAAATGATGTCTCCCGCTCTGGGCGGAGCGGGAGGGCGTTTCAAAATTTTACTGAGTAAAACCCACCCGTGTTCCTTCAGTTGCCTGTGCCAGGGCCACGGTAACTCTTTCGAATAAATCTCGCGACCCTGGCAGACCATTCGATGGGCTATGGTAATCGAATAATTGTTTTTGTAAATTTTTCGAGGAACATAGATATTTTTTACGAATTTCTAAAAAGCATAACAGTCGTTTGATTGCCTTAATGTATATGTCAGAGTCATTTAAAGTTATGAACAAAGTTAGAATGATGTTTTTTTTATTGGTTTTTTTTATATTGATACCCAACACTTTAATTTGACCGTGTACAGGAAAAATTTTAAACAGTGCGCAAATTTTTTTTGGTGGTTCAATATCAATAATAGAACACATTTCAACTATTTTTTCAATACTTTTTTTAAATTTTTTATTCGACCTTAACTCAGTAAACTGTGGGCACCTTACATATTTCGTAATATGATATCGACAATAGGAATAGGTCAGTAGCCGCACGCCAGCGTAGGTACTTCGAACGTCTTAGAATTTTGACCGATCGTACAGCTGATAGGTACTTGTAGCTACGCTCGGTCGTTCACTTTCACCGCCGCGCCGGCGCTGCGCTCAAGTTACCATAAAAACCAGTTTCAAAATAAACATCTTTCGTTAACGATAACTTAATTTTTTTGTACTAAGATATATTAAAATTAAAATTTGATTGGTTATTATAACTCGTTTAAGTTGAATTTGTTAAAATAAAACTTATCCTGTATGTATAATATGTAACATTATAGGTACATTCTCAAGATCTATTGTCCACATTTAAATTAACTATGCTGTTATTATTAGATACGTTTAAAATTAATATATTATAGATTTTATCGGTTTGTGATCTTCGTAGATTTACAACAAAAAATACCTTGTAGTTATAGAACACCGACTAATGACAGTCGGATTTGTGAAATCTCCACGATAACCCGCATAAATACAGATTTTCTTTAATTTTTTGCAATTATACAAGCTAGAGTCAGATTGAGAATTTCATAAATTTGTGCACTTATCCTAGCTAGCATCACCAGGATAGCAAAAACACAACAAAAAACCCTAAAAACACGCTTTTCTAGCTAGCCGAACTAAACAACAGAAAATAAATAATAGTTTAAAAAACTAAAAAAACACGCTTTTATAAAAATGCGTAGGCTGCCTTTTGAGGTATTTTTAATTGATATGAAGCACTTTTTTTTTTGTTTTTTTGTAGGTGGGAATCACCAAATGACGTCTCCCGCTCTGGGCGGAGCGGGAGGCCGTGTCAGACTTTTATTGACTAAAACTCACCCGTGTTCCTTCAGTTGCCTGTGCCAGGGCTACGATAACTCTTACGAACAAATTTCGCGACCCTGGCAGGACATCAAGCACCCTGCGCATTTTTTTCAATTATTTTCTACTTTTCAGTTTGGTTTTCTATGAAAGCGTGTTTTTTGTTTTTTTTAACTATTATTTTAAAATTTCAGTAAGCATTGTGTTTATAAAGTATGGCAATTGTCAATATAAACTCGTTTTGAAATTTATAAATCAAATTTTACGTAAAGAGAGTACCTCGATAAATAACTTACTAAATAATATTTCTACCTTACAAAATATTAGACTAATATTATGTACAATTTTCATTATTTCAGATCTCTATATCAGATATAGTACAAAATATATATATCGTTTTATTTATACAAAGTAGTATGCATATATTTTGCTTTTATTTTTATATCAGTGTAAATGTAGGAAAAATTTCATGACTTTTATGGTTTAACAAAAAATATCTACTTTGATCTAGATTTTAGATTTTCAAAGTATTTTAGCTATTTCAAGTATATTTAAATAGTATAAAACAAAATCGCGTCTGTACGTTTATATCTTTTAAACTACGCAACGGATTGTAATGCGGTTTTCATCAATAGACAGAGTGATTCAAGAGGAAGGTTTATATCTATACTAATATTATAAAGCAGAAAAGTGTGTTTGTTTATTTGGTTGAACGCGGTAATCTCAGGAACTACTGGTCCGAATTGAAAAAATATTTTTGTGTTGGTAGCCTATTTACTGAGGAAGGCTATAGGCTATATAACATCACGTTAAGATCAAAAGGAGCGGAGCAGCAACGAAAAATGGACGAAAAGTGGCAGGCAATTCGATGTGACGGGAAGGGTCAGGGGAACAAAAATTTGACGCGGACGGTAGTTTAAAACATCTAAAAAAACAGACGATAGAAGCGACTTTGTTTTACACTATGTAAAAATGTGTTATTTCATTTAAATATACGGTGTATTTTCTATGTATTTAACTAACATTTACTTTATGATATATTTACGTAATTCAACTGAAGTATCTCACGGGTTTTAAGTATCGTTATTTTACTAAAATATACAGTGTGGCAGGCACATAGACGCGAGAACTGTTATCATGATTTCGCACAAGATCTAGACCCCCTAGAATAGAAATTTTAGTCGGTTATAGAAACAAAAAATCTGCTGTTTAATCAAAAATTTCTCAAAAATTTCATTATCTGAATAACCTTTTCCAAACTTGTTTGTGTATTACTTACTCATTTTTATTATTACTTACTCATAAGCTCCTCAACAGGGTCAAAATATATGTAATAACAATTATTTTTCTATAATCGACGAAAAATTGATACGGTTAATATTATGCGCTGAATTCATGGTCCCAGTTGCTCGGCGATGCCCCTGCCACACTGTTCAATATATATTAAGTGTTTTATAATTTCAACAAAATATCTTACTTCTGTAGTTTCACTTAAAATAAAATTGTAAATTATTTCACTCACTGCTAAAATCTCTTGGGTCTTAAAGTTAAATCTTCAAGTTATAGTAGACGGGTTTGTCCTCGATCATGGGGCCCATTTCCCCCAGCTTAGGGTCGCAGGGGGGCCACATGGGGGCCTGTAAGTCCATGTCCTGGTCTTGTGGTATCTGGCCCTTGATGACAAAAAAAAAGAATGAGTAATTTTCATAATCAATATCATTCCAGCCGGATGACGTCCACTGCTGGACATAGGCCTCCCCAAAAAGGGGGGAGTCTTGTCATAATCGCCACGCTTGGCAGACGGGTTGGCGATCGCAGTATGGTGGTAAAATGCATAGAGAACGCTGCTGCCCATTCTGTAGTAAGTCCCTTAGTCGCCTCTTACGACACCCACGGGAACAAATGGAATGGTGCTTTACATCCAACACCACACGAAAATAACAACCTTACTTCCATATAAATTAAGTTCATTTTCAAATAACAACAAGTACAATAAAGATCATAAAAACAAAAGTTGCAACAGAAACTATGTTGTTGGCATTTTTTTTTTTTGTGGGTAGGATATCATCAAATGACGTCTCCCGCTCTGGACGGAGCGGAAGGGCGTGTCAGACTTTTACTGACTAAAACCTACCCGTGTTCCTTCAGTTGCCTGTGACATGGTCACGGTAACAGATCAGATCTCGCGACCCTGGCAGATGTTGTAGGTATTAAAGTTGCTTTTCGTCCATACCTGTCTATTGTCTGGGATGATGCTATTCTTTACGTCCAGCACCACAAGGAAATATCAGACTTACTCCCATATAAATTAGGTTCATTTCCCAATAACAACAAGTACAAAAAAACTCGCAGAAGAAATAAAACTCTATTTTGTAGGCATTAAAGTTACTTTTCGCCCATACCTGTCTATTCTTTACGTCCGCCACCACACGGAAATATCAGCCTTACTCCCGTACAAATTAAGTTCATTTCCCAATAACAACAAGTCCAACAAAACTCGCAGAAGAAATAACACTATATTTTGTAGGCATTAAAGTTACTTTTCGCCCATACCTGTCTATTGTCTGGTCTTCGCTTCCCTCTCGCTCGCTTCGGCCATGGCTTTTTAAGATGTACATAAGTGATGTGGGCTCTCTTCTCACTCGCGTGCTTGAAACCTTTACCGCACATTTCACATTTAAAAGGTTTGAGACCGGTGTGGATCTAAAAAACAAGAAACTGACTTTAATCTAGTGTTGCAAAGGACTCGAGTCGTAATTTTAAAGGCTCGACTCAATTATGCAAGACTCAGTGTGCTCAAAAGGCTCGGAGTCTAGAGTCAAGTACTCGAGTCTTAAAATGGACTACAGGCTGTAAGGGTCTGCCCTCCGTAGACTGATGGGGTGGATTCAATATATCATACTCAGATGACCAGTACAAGAAATTATTTCAGGACCGTTATGGGAATCCAATAAACCTGATTTGTTTTATTTCCTCACACGCAATGTATCTCGGATCAATTCGGAAAGCCGCCTTTGTTTAATCGCCGACGACGAGTTCGATGAACTCTGTAGTTAGACGGGAAGTGAACAGCTGATTTTACGCATCGTTCGTTAGAGTATTTTAACATCCATTGCTGCTTTTTTTATTTTAGCCGTATTGTTTACATAAATGGAGTGCTGCTTTCAGAGAATGTAATTTTACATTGAAATAAAACTGAAAAAGCTAAAAAAACGTAAAAATAAAAAAAAATCCTGTGAAAAATTCCAGTGAAATATGATTCAAAATAAGGAGCCGAATGCACTCTGTCAGTTTGTGGAGCGCTGTCCCTTACACCCGGTATAAAACTTCCTCTTGAATCACTCTATCTATTAAAAAAACCCGCATCAAAATCCGTTGCGTAGTTTAAAACATCTAACCGTACAGACGCGGGAAGCAACTTTGTTATATACTGTGTAAAGATACAATAATCACAAAAAACCACTAGAAATACGACATAGCCAGCTCGCGCAGTATGAACAATCTAAAGTCGAATATACTCACAAACATATGCCTCTGTCGATTACTATGCGTGGAGAAGTGTTTCCCACACAGTCCACAGACGTAACTCGCTCGCTCCTGACTGTGGACCCTCCGGTGGGCGACCAGGCGTTGTTTCATTCTAAACGACTTCCCACAAGAGTCACATTTAAAAGGCCTTTCTCCTGTATGTACCCAGGTATGGTCTTTTAAGAGGGCATAACTCTGAAATGGAAGAATAAAGGATAATAAATAATCCACACTAATATTATAAATGCAAAAGTAACTTTGTCTGTCTCGCTTTCCTGCTAAAACTACTGAACCGATTTAAATGAAATTTGGTACACAGATAGTTTAGAGCCTGAGAAAGGACTAGGCTAGGCTACTTTTTATCCCGGTAGTATGTTCCCGCGGGATAAATTCCGACCTCCACGCGGGCGAAGCCGCTGGCAAAAGCTAGTAATAAATAAATATCTTAGGATAACCAACACACCGTTATCTGATCCCAAACTAGGCAGAGCCTGTACTATGGTAACCAGACAACTGATAAACATACTTATACAGGAAAATTTTTTAACCAGTTCGCAAATTTTTTTTGGCGGCTCTGTATCAGTAACACATTTCAACAATTTTTCAATACTTTTTTTAAATTTTTATCCGACCTTAAATCAGTAAACTGTGGACGCCCTACATATTTTGTAATATGTTATCGACAGTAGGAATAGGTCAGTAACCGCGTGCCGTCGATACTTCGAACTTCTTAGAATTTTGACCGATCGAACAGCTGATAGGTACTTGTAGCTAGCTCGGTCGTTCACCGGCGCAACCGCGCCGGCGCCGCGCGCAAGTTACCATAAAAATCAGTTCAATCTTTCGTTAACGATAACTTATTTTTTTTATATACTAAGATATATCAAAATAAAAATTGCATGATTACTATAACTCGTTTAAGTCTAATTTGTTTGTCTAATTTGCGCAATGAATAAAAACTTATGCTGTATGTTTGAAACCGGCTCTTTTGGACCCACTTCAAACAGTCAGATTTCATTTAAACTTTGTAGAATTATCGAGGACTGATGACAATACAATAATTAAATTAATTTGTGCCATTGCCCATTATCCTTGCCAGGGTTACCAGGATAGCAAACAAAAAAAAAACTGTCTTTGAAAACTACGCTGATATACACACATAATTCTAAACACACTGAAAAATAGAAGGAAAAAGCACGCTTCCATAGTTGCGTGCCGGGGACTGTCTTATTTCATTTTGACGTTCGAAAAACGGTGTCTGTCTCACGGCCTAATTTGAATAAATGACTTGATTTTTGATTGATTAGAAATATTGCACGGTGGATGCGAATCTGTCTCGCATTTGGTCGGTTTAACTACATTTTCATTCTTTCATTTATTTAAACTTCTCGCACACAAAAAGGTACAAAGGCGGACTTAATGCCTTAGGCATTCTCTACCAGTCAACCAAGGGTGGTGAAGAGATTATATGGCAGGTGCTTTGGATGAGAGGCACAATGAAAATAAGAAAATACTATTAGAAATAATAGTTAAAAAATTACAAAACACGCTTCCGTAGAAAACCAAAAAGCGAGGGGTTTTCGTTCTTTTTTTTTTGCTATACTTGTGATCTTGGCTAGGATGATTACACAAATTTATGAAATTATTGTATTGTCATCAATCCTTGATAAGTGTGCAAAGTTTCAAATTAATCTGACGTTGTGAAGAGGGTGAAAATCACGATCAAAGATTTCCTTACATACATACATACCGAGCTAATAAAAGCCTGTTAAAAATGAACTTACTTGGAAAATCCTGCCACATACTTCGCACATGCACGGAGACTTCATAGAAGGGTAGTTAGTTCGATTCTTGTCAGGGTGCATTCGTCTGAAATGGCCGTGGTACGCCCGGGAGTCTTCTAGCTGAAGGCCACACTGAAACGGAAAGGTTATTTGAATTATTTATTTAATCATTTAATTCGAGTAACAAGACTCATAGTGTTAGTAACAAAGTGCTTACAAACTATGTTAGTAAAACACTTACTAAAACAAAAACAGAAACAGATCTATACTTTATTAATATTATAAAGCTGAAGAGTTTGTTTGTTTGTTTGATTGAACGCGCTAATTAATCTCAGGAACTACTGGTCCGAATTGAAAAAATCTTTTTGTGTTGGGTAGCCTATTTATCGAGGGAGGCTATAGGCTATATAACATCACGCTACAACTAAGAGGAGCGGAGCAGTAATGAAAAATGTTGCGAAAACGGGGAAAATGTATTCCTTTTGACAGTTTCCGTTCCGTGCGCTGCGTAAACGGTTAAAATAACGCAAAAATTATGTATGACGGAATTGTTCCTTTTAAAACGTTCTAAAAAAAAGTCCGCGAGAGCATATGTCTATCTTTTAAGGATGACTCACTATAACTCAAAAGGAGCGAGCAGCAACGAAAAATGGACGAAAACTAGCAGGCAAATCGATGCGACGGGAAGGGTCAGGGGAGCAAAAATTTGACGCAGGCGAAGTCGCGGGCAGAAGCTAGCTATTAATATTATGATTATGCTTGCAATTCTTATGGGGTTACTAGGTTTTGCGGCTTTGTCCGCGTGGATATCGGAAATTTTCTTGCGTTGTTTCCAACCAGATGACTAAATACCTAATTTAATAATGTTAACTTTAAAAAAAAGGACTTTCCACACAACCTCATCCCCTTTTCAGCTCGTCGTGAGAATTAACAAACACACTGAGATACGTTTAAATTTATTTTTAATCGCTAGCCTAAAAACAAAGTTTGAAGAAGCTAGCTTCAAAACTGACGGACTTTCATACAAACTTCCACCCCTGTTTCACCCCTTTACGGAAGAGTTTCTTAAAATCGTTTCTTAGCTGACGTCTCCTACTCATAATCTACCTCTGTGCCAAATTTCATCTTCATAGAACTAGTCGTTTTCGAGATTTCATGCTTAATCAGTGAGTGACCTTGAATAGTTTTTGTTGCGTTCATCGGAAATCTAGTATTATTGTTGCCCGAAGATCTCACCTGTTCACACGGTATAGGTCCTTCAGCCTTGCGCATCTGACTGGGATATATCCGTCTCTTTTCATCCGAGTCTTTGTCCTTCTCTCTCGCCCTTCGTTCTAAGTCCTTGCATTCTTTCGATTTCCTACCCTTTTTGGGTTTGTTTGATTCTCTCGAATCTTTGTCCGCACCTGTTAAAGAAAGCAAAAATATTAAAATTAATCATCATCTGCCTAGCCTTTTCCCTACTGTATTGGGGTCGGCTTCCAGTCTAACCAGAAGTAGCTGAATACCAGTAATTACATCAGTGGCGAAAGCACCATATAACACGATTCCTACCGGCTTTCCTTCGGGAATTCGCATCGGTAACTCTATCGCTATTAAAAATGGTATGTCAATAGTGCCTACTATTGCCAAAAAATATAGTTACATACTACGGGTATTTAATTCACCATTACATTCAAACAACAAAAAAGGTTATTTATAGCTTTATATTACAACAAAAAGAAATGTTCTAAATTAACCCGGCGCCAAAACGTCATAATCGGGAACTAAAAATTCATACAACAGCGATCCCGTAATGATGTCACTTTAGATCACGTGGCACCGCTTGATATGTACGAGAATAAGCAGCTGTACAACGGGTTATGACGGAGACAGATATAGAAAAATGCGACAGCGAGAACGAGATAGAGGAATATTGCACATTTTATTCGGTTTTCAGCTGTTCAGTTTAATTGTATTTAATTAATTACATTCCTATATTAATTTAAGAATGATAGTAAGTATTCTTTATTGATGAGTCAGTAAGTTAAAGCCGACTTCGCTTCGGCTTCTCTCTTAGAAAAATTTACACCTCGCCACTGAATTACATGGAGCGACATGGCTATCGCTCCATGTAAAATTGGATTGTAGATGTCAGATAGGCATCTGACCTCCATAACCCAGTGAGATTTTCCCGGTTGCCAGATTTTCGGGCTTCTGACGACCCGAACGACTATCCAAAATACACAAACGACAGCCGGGACCAACAGCTTAACGTGTTTTCCGATGGTTTATATCAGGGGTACTCAAACTGAGGTTCGCGAACCTGTAGGGGTTCGCCATTGACGGTAGGGGGTTCGCGATAAAATTTACGTAATGGCGGCTACAGAAATCGACTTGATGCTGAGTCAGAATTAAGGCTTAAATTGTCCAATATTATTCCAAAAATTGACTCAATTTGTGACAAGAAACAAGCCCATCAATCGCATTTATACTAATAAGATATTTGTTTTTGGCCTGTATTTGTTACCTTTTATTCAATTAACAAACTTTATTTTATTCTTTATATAATCTTATTCTTTTCTTTTTTTTGCTGTCATCTGGAAACTTGAATGGGGGTACGTGGAGCCAGAAGTTTGAGAAACCCTGGTATATATGAAGACTGGCCAATTGGCCAGTCTACATATATACCAGGCTAATTAGTCTAGTGATTAGTGAACCTGACTGCTAAGACTGAGGTCGCGGGTTCGATTCCCACCCAGGACAAATGTTTGTGTGATGAGCACAATCATTTGTTCTGTGTCTGGGTGTAATTTATCTATAATATGTATGTATTTAGAAATATATAAGTATGTTTATCAGTTGTCTGGTTGCCATAGTACAGGCTCTGCCTAGTTTGGGATCAGATAACATCGTTGGTTGTACTAAGATTTAAAAAAAAATATATATATATACAAGATTATTTTTAGTATATGCGAAACCTGAATATAGTTTGATCAGAATCAGTAACTGAATCGATTCCAATAATTTTTACACCATGTTATATTTTGTACCAAAAATATTTAATTACGCTTCCAAGTCGCGGGCCTTAGTGTTTTGTTTCGATTGTAAAATTATCATGTCTTTCTCGTATTCAAACGTCCATTACACGGAGATGGTACGTACACTAGCTGTTTGTGGTGATCTGCATATGTTTTTGCGTGGACAACCAGGTAACTATCAAGCTTATAACTTTGTGATTATTAATGATACAGTTTAGAAATTTTTTTCATAGATTCTTTACATAAAAATACTAGACCCGTGTTTCGGGTTTCGCATAAACAAAAATTAATGTTGTATAATCTTATTCTTTTCTTTTTTTTGCTGTCATCTGGAAACTTGAATGTACCCCACGTGGAGCCAGAAGTTTGAGAAACCCTGGTATATATGTAGACTGGCCAATTAGTCTAGTGGTTAGTGAACCTGACTGCTAAGACTGAGGTCGCGGGTTCGATTCCTACCCAGGACAAATCTTTGTGTGATAAGCACAATCATTTGTTCTGTGTCTGGGTGTAATTTATCTATAATATGTATGTATTTAGAAATATATAAGTATGTTTATCAGTTGTGTGGTTGCCATAGTACAGGCTCTGCCTAGTTTGGGATCAGATAACATTGTTGGTTGTCCTAAGATTTAAAAATATATATATATATATAGATGGTCACTCATCAATTGAGTAACGGTGGAGTTTCATGCTCATTCTTCTCTATACGAATCTACCTTTTGGAAGAGGCGAAGAGAATCAATTCTGTTCAAAGGTGCCTTTTTTTGGGCACGCCACAATTGCGGCGGTAAGTCCCCTCTTTGAGGAGTGAATAGAGAGGCGTCACGGCGTCCTCACCTTCCGCCTGACGCAGGTTCTCACCGGGCATGGGTGCTTCGGTGGGTTCCTGTTCAGGATAAAGCGGGAGGAAACGCCCGGGTGTTTCTATTGCGAGGATCGTCTGGAGGACACGGTGGAGCATACAGTGGAGGTGTGCCCTGCCTGGGCGGAGCACCGCCGTGTCCTCGTGGAGGCGATCGGCGGCGGCGACCTCTCGCGTCCGGCCCTGGTGCGAGCCATGGTACGGAGCGAGAGGGAATGGGAAGCCGTCACCTCCTTCTGCGAAGCAGTAATGCTCGGGAAGGAGGAGGCGGGGCGCGTGAGGGAGTGGCAGTCTCTGCGCCCTCACGTCCCTAGCCGCCGCAGGAGGAGACGCCCCGGGCGTCGGGAGTCGATTGCGGACTCCCGGCCACCGTAGGCGCGAGCTTGCGGGTGGCGAGCAACGGGTAGCTCGCCGCCCGGTAAGGACCAAGCTCGGGTCGACGGCGCGTAGTGTTCCACGCGCGCCTCAAAGTGATGTCAGCAAAACTGAAGGGGTCTGCTAGGACCGATGCCTGCCGGGGTCGCGTGATTGTTCGAAAGAGATACCGTGGCCCCGGCACATGAGCAACTGATGGAACACGGGTGGGTTTTAGTCAGTAAAAGTCTGACACGCCCTCCCGCTCCGCACAGAGCGGGAGAAGTCATTTGATGATTTCCCATCCTGAAAAAAAAAGGTGCCTTTTTGGGCCTATTTGAAATAAATGCTTTGACTCTGACATCCACGGAATCCCAATACGTAAATTGTAGTAATTAATTTGTTTACAGGAATCTGCTGGATGCGGGAAGCACAAAACCGGTCGAGGTGGCGGAGCTTCGGGGGAGGCCTATGTCCAGCAGTGGACGTCTCTCGGCTGAAATGACAATGATGATTTGTTTACCTATGTTATGTCTCGCTGAAACGCTGAGATGTCGCTTATGAGCCTCCGGTGAAACAAATCTTACGTTACACAGCTCGCATAATGGACCGTCTTCTGGTATCTGGAACAACACATAAATATTATAATATCTGGATGACCGAGCTTTGCTCGATATTTTTTGGTAAATTGTGTTTAAAATAATAAGTTTATGTTCAAGTTGATTATCGATAAAGTTAATAATTAAAAACACGATTAAAACAACATTTTATAAAAATGAATCCTAGCTAGATCGATTTATCGCCCCCGAAACCCCCTGTATACTAAATTTCATGAAAATCGTTGGAGCCGTTTCCGAGATTCAGATTATATATATATACAAGAATTGCTCGTTTAAAGGTATAAGATTAAACCATTGGTTTGGTAATACGATACCCTTAAGTAAAGTAACACTGGCTGTCATACTTTCGGGCTTCTGACGATCCATAACGACTGTCTAAGACCCATAAATGACAGCTGGGACGAAGGGCTTCACGTGCTTTTCAAGGCACGGAGGAGTCTCACTAAGTAAAGGTTTCTATCTATCTATCTTAGGACAACCAACACAACGTTGTCTGATCCCAAACTAGGCAGAGCCTGTACTATGGCAACCAAACAACTGATAAACATACTTATATATTTCTAAATACATACATATTATAGATAAATTATTCCCAGACACAGAACAAATGATTGTGCTCATCACACAAACATTTGTCCTGGGTGGGAATCGAACCCACGACCTCAGTCTTTGCAGTCAGGGTCACTAACCACTAGACTAACAGGCCAGTCACCCATCCACGGACCAACCGCGGCAAGTGCAGCTAAAGCTGTTCGATTGACCCGTGCAGCTGTTATTGTTTAGACACTACCTTTTCTAGCATCGAAATTTTGGGGGGTGTTAAATGTATGTTCCTGACATACATTTAACACCCCCCAAAATTTCGATGTTCTATTTTATATACATACCTTGCAAAGCAGGAGCGGTTAGCAAGTCCACTAAATACAGTTTATTGAGGTTGTCCTTCCGTGTGTTGCGGTCGTAAACAATAGTACCATCCCATTATACCATCCCACAGGCGACGAAGGGTCTTACTAGAGAATGGGCAGCAGCGTTCTCTATGCATTTTACCACCATACTGCGATCGCCAACCTGCCTGCCAAGCGTGGCGATTATAGCATACCCCCCTTAAGCGGAGGCCTATATCCAGCAGTGGAGGTCTTTCGGCTGAAATGAAGATGATGAGATTCTACATACCTGTACATTCTCCAGGCGATGTTTGAGCTTCTTGTGCAACTCTATGCCCTTAGCGCTGACGAAAGAATACCCGCACAGCTCACACACAAAGTCTGAAGGATGTTTGATGCGAATGTGGCCCATGTACGTGGTGAACTTACTAGAAATAATTTGTTATATTTTCAATACATGGTTGGGCAAATTTCATAGATGTGATGGGTCAATCTAAACTAATATTATAAAGCTGAAGAGTTTGTTTGTTTGGTTGAACGCGGTAATCTCAGAAACTATTGGTCCGAATTGAAAAATTCATTTTGTTTTGGGTAGCCTATTTATTGAGGAAGGCTATATAACATCACGCTACGATCAAATGGAGCGGAGCAGCAACGATGCAACGGGAAGGGTCAGGGGAGCAAAAATTTGACGCGGACGAAGTTGCGGGCAGAAGCTAGTAAATGATAATATCAGTGAGATCAGTGGTGGCTTAGTGGTAACAGCCGCGACTTACGAGTAGTCGTGAGTTCGAACCCAAGCAAGTGCTTTACCTTGTGTAAATTATTTCATCGCCACTGCTCTCAAAACGGTGAAGGAAAACATCGTGAGGAAACCGGCATGTCTTAGAACTAAAAAATCGAAGACATGTGACATCTACCAACCAGCACTACGCCCGCGTGGTGGATTATGGCCCACTCTCACCGAAAGGCGGCCTGTGTCCCAGCAATGGGAACATTATAGGAAAAAAAATTATCATATCGTCCCTTTATTGGTAAAACCGATTATCTACCGAAAACTAAACTTGTGGCAATGATGATTTAAAAGTTTGACAGAAAAATTATGTAACTAAATTACATCTATCTTACCTGCAATAATGTAATTATAATGAAAAAAATAATAAAGTATGTTTGTAAATCATAAAAATAGAAGTACTTCATTGATAATGCTTGAAAAAATGCCAAACACTATCTTCAGGGAGGTCATTTAGTTGGTTTTTCTTGAATAACGACATAAGCATATATATCATTAATTAAATCACTTGGAGCTTATAGGTTCACCGTAACCTTTCGAGTAATATTAAATAATAAGGTACCACAAACAACTGTAAAAATAACACTCTGAAACATTCTACAAATTGAAATTTTAAAAATGATAATGGGTTTTACTTGAGTAAAATTAAGAATTGTGGTAGACTATCTGCTTAAAAGGTGCCTCCAAACATAGGTTACTAGTAATTTACATAAGTTGTGCAATAAACATTTTTATTTTTTTATCTGCAATATGTTCATACAAGGAACTACAACAGGCCTGGTCATTATTTTTATAGTTATAAAAATACCAAAAAATCATTATTTACATGAAAGTAAAAACTAAATAAAGTAGAAAAATAATTAGAATTTTATTAGGAAGTAATCAACTTTATTAGTATTTTTTTTTATTTTTATCTAAGTTTACAAAACAATTTGTGAAAAAAATGAATGAATTTAGATTTTCTAAGTACTTATACAAAACAGTTTGTGAAACCATGAAATTAATTTATGTTTTCAAAAATTGTTTAGTATACTTAGATAGAAAATCTAAAACTAAAATAATGTATATTTCATGCATCAGCTGATGAGTCCACAGATGACTCGGATTGAGACTCTTCAGAGGCGGCCACATCAGGTACGCGTTCAACGCGATCCCTATCTACAAGCAAACTTCTGTACCATCCATGGTGATCTTCTGGTATAACCCCCTTCTCACATAGATTAATGAGATCTTTTTTTATAGCTTCCGTTATTGGAAGAGGTCTATCAAACAACTGTTCTGTCTACAAGCTGTTTTCAAGAGTCATTACGAATCGTCTTGCGCGCAGGTTTGTCGACTTCCAGCCTCCCGAACAAGCTGGATTCCGTAAAGGCTTTAGCACCGTAGACCACATACATACGCTGCGACAGGTTATACAGAAGACCGAAGAGTAACCTGCCTCTCTGCTTAGCGTTTGTGGATTACGAAAAAGCCTTCGATTCGATCGAGACCTGGGCTGTATTGCAGTCTCTTCAACGGTGCAAGATTGACTATCGGTACATCAAGGTGCTGAAGTGTTTGTATGAAAACGCCACTCTGTCAGTCCGGCTCCAGGACAAAGCCTCGAAACCTATCCTTCTGCAGCGAGGGGTGAGACAGGGAGACGTAATCTCTCCGAAACTGTTCACCGCTGCACTGGAGGATGTCTTCAAGGTTTTGGACTGGAAAGGGGCTGGCATCAACATCAATGGTGAGTACATCACTCATCTTCGATTTGCCGACGATATAGTAGTCATGGCTGAGACTATGGAGGACCTCAGTACAATGCTCGATGACCTCAGTACAGCTTCCAAAAGAGTGGGTCTTAGAATGAACATGGACAAGACAAAGGTCATGTCCAATGCTCGTGTGATACCCACTCTAATGAAGATTGGAGGCGCTACACTCGGAGTTGTGGAGGAATATGTGTACCTAGGACAGACTGTCCAGTTAGGTAGGTCCAGCTTCGAGAAAGAGGTCAATCGTCGAATCCGACTCGGCAGGGCAGCGTTCGGGAAGCTACGCAATATCTTCTCGTCCCACTTACCACAGTGTCTGAAGACAAAAGTCTTTGACCAGTGTGTGTTGCCAGTGATGACATATGGCACTGAGACGTGGTCGCTCACAATGGGCCTCATAAGAAGACTCCAAGTCACCCAAAGAGCAATGGAGAGGGCTATGCTTGTAGTATGCCTACGCGATCGAATCAGAAATGAAGAAATCCATAGGAGAACCAAGGTTACCGACATAACCCGAAGAATTGCCAAACTTAAGTGGCAGTGGGCAGGGCACATTGCTCGCAGAACGGATGGCCGATGGGGCCGGAAGGTTCTGGAGTGGCGACCACGTACTGGAAGACGGAGCGTTGGAAGGCCTCCCACAAGATGGACCGATGACCTCGTGAAGGCCGCAGGAATGCGTTGGATGCGAGAGGCACAGAACAGGTCGAAGTGGCGGTGCTTGGGGGAGGCCTATGTCCAGCAGTGGACGTCTTTCGGCTGAAATGATGATGAAGATGACTAAAAAAAAAAAAATTTTGCCTTCTTTTTATAGTTATTTGTTGCAGTTACTCTTATAATGGCCCAACAGTAATCCCCTAACATGTTTTCATCCCAAAATCCTTTATGTAGTTCTTCAAAAACCTTTAAATCTTGGTGGAAATTTTCCCCTTGTTCGCCACTCATACTTCCTAAGTTTTTAGGGAAAAACCTCAGATGGGAGTGCAGAAAATGAATCTCTAATGACATGTTTACTCTCATCTGTTGAAAATTGTCGTTTGAAGCGAACGAATAAACAATAAACTGTGGTCACCATGTTAGGTTACAAAAAACAATTGACTGCAGAAAGACATTGTGACGTGGTAAAATATTTCTGCTTGCACTTTTAGGTTAAAGGAAGATAGGTAATAGTACATTATGGTACAAGTGTGTAATGTTGGTGATTACCGCTGAGGCGCCATTGAGACCCGAGCCGTCAGGTGAGGGTCTTAAGAGAGCCGAGGACGGTAATCATCAATACACACGTGTATCATACGACGTTTTTCAACACACTTGCGAGGAAAAAACAAATAACAGCAACAAATGCGATACAAACAAAATATGAAAATTAGGGGAAAATTGGGAAATGGCGCGCAATTTTTTTTTTTTGCACGCGCCAAATGTAAGTTGATTGATTACAGCCATACAGCCTACTTCAAAATGATAATTTTTGTGATAAAATGCAAATATTTTATAAGAAATTATTGTGAATTATAAATAATTTGATAATAATAAATGTTTTTTCGTCTTAATTAGGGACACATTTATTTATTTCAAAAATGTAAATAGATTTTCGGTGGCATAAAACCTCTTTGTTGTTACAAAAAAAAAAAAAAAAACTGTATTACCCGGTTAAATTGAAAACTTTACGAGCAAGTGTGTTGAAAATATATTTTCAACACACTTGCTCGTAAAGTGAGCCTTATTATATGGTTCTTAGGGCCATAAACCGAACTATAACATACACGTGCATAATAATATTACACACTAGTGCATAATAGAATGATCCCTACAAAGTTAAGTTAGTACCTAACTGCAAATTATATGCGAGTAAACAGAGCATTTTCAATTTAACCGGGTAATACAGTTTTTTTTTTTTTTTTGTAACAACAAAGAGGTTTTATGCCACCGAAAATCTATTTACATTTTTGAAATAAATAAATGTGTCCCTAATTAAGACGAAAAAACATTTATTATTATCAAATTATTTATAATTCACAATAATTTCTTATAAAATATTTGCATTTTATCACAAAAATTATCATTTTGAAGTAGGCTGTATGGCTGTAATCAATCAACTTACATTTGGCGCGTGAAAAAAAAAAAAATTGCGCGCCATTTCCCAATTTTCCCCTAATTTTCATATTTTGTTTGTATCGCATTTGTTGCTGTGTGGTAAATAATTATAAAAATGTCAGGTTTTAGTACAGAAGATGAACAATTGATTGATTTAACCCCGCCAGAAATACTAAATGCAGCACAAAATGCAAACGAAAGCCTAATACCTGCAAAATCTAGAGAAAAGTATTTAGCTGCTTACGATAGTTTCCTGCAATGGAAGAGCAACAAAAAAACCCAGTCATTTTCTGAAAATGTGTTTTTGGCGTATTTCTCTGAACTCGCCAATACATACAAACCTAGCTCCCTGTGGTGCATCTATTCCATGTTAAGAAGCATGGTTAAGCTCAAACATGGTGTTGATATCAAAACGTACTGTAACCTGATGGCATTTTTGAAGAGACGCTCGGATGGATATATTGGTCGGAAATCTAAAGTTTTGTCACCAGCCGACGTTGAAAAGTTTTTGAATGAGGCTCCGGATAGTCAGTATCTAGCAACAAAGGTACGTTTCATATTTTTAATCGAAACGAATCTACAATATACAAGTGTGTAACTTTAGCATAATTTCTTAGAACTAATTAATTGATTTCTTTGCAGGTTGCCTTAATATTCGGTGTTACTGGTGCTTGTAGACGACAAGAGCTGTACAATATTACAACAAAAGATGTAGAAATCCACGGAGATATGCTTCTTGTCAAAATTACCCAGACTAAAACCAAGATTCCACGATCTTTTACAATCCAAGGAACGTTTCGTGAAATAGTGAAAAAATACCAAGATCTCCGTTCAACAAAACCGGCCAAGTGCGAGTCGGACTCGCGCACCGAGGGTTCCGTACAAACCTGTAGGTATTTTCGGTTTAAAAATATATATATTTTTTAATTTTTATATTTCAGTTGATTGAATGTAAGGTAAATTGCGGTTTACGATTTATGACGTTTTAAAAAAAAACTACTCACTCGATCTCGTTCAAACCAATTTTCGGTGGTAGTTTACATGGTAATGTACATCATATATTTTTTTTAGTTTTGTCATTCTCTTATTTTAGAAGTTACGGGGGGGGGGACACACATTTTACCACTTTGGAAGTGTCTCTCGCGCAAACTATTCAGTTTAGAAAAAAATGATATTAGAAACCTCATTACCATTTTTGAAGACCTATTCATAGATACCCCACACGTATGGGTTTGATGAAAAAAAACATTTTTGAGTTTCAGTTCTATGTATGGGGAACCCCAAAATTTATTGTTTTTTTTTCTATTTTAGTGTGAAAATCTTAATGCGGTTCACAGAATACATCTACTTACCAAGTTTCAACAGCATAGCTCTTATAGTTTCGGAATAAAATGGCTGTGACATACGGACGGACGGACAGACAGACAGACAGACAGACAGACATGACGAATCTATAAGGGTTCCGTTTTTTGCCATTTGGCAACGGAACCCTAAAAACAAAGAATGACCGCTTTTTCCAAAACTTTCAGAAAGGAAAATGTACTGCACAAACAATCGGTATTAACAAATTTGGTAATATGCCAAGAGAAATTGCGAAGTATTTAGGTTTGCCTGAGGCCGATTTTTACACTGGACACAGTTTTAGAAGAACGTCGGCTACAATGTTGGCTGATTCGGGGGCTGATATACTAACTTTGAAGCGACATGGTGGATGGCGTTCTGACGCAATCGCTGAATCGTACATAGAAGACTCAATTCATAACAAAGCAAAAATCAATGACAAAATAACGCAAGCCATTAATTTGGAGCCAAAGGCAAAAAAGTTTTGCCCCGAACCACAACCATGTACATCTACTAGCGTGAGTTATTTGGTGCCCTCTCCTTCCAGTAATTTGTATGATTTACCTTTGTCGCCGACATTTACACAAGAAGTAAATGAAGGTACTAAAGAAGTGGCAAGTACCAATGTAACACAAACTGTGAAATTGCCATCAAAAACAATCCAATATCGTTTTGAAAATTGTACATTCACCAATTGTTTTAATAATTAAACGATTTATGCAATACATATTTGTTTTTTCCTCGCAAGTGTGTTGAAAAACGTCGTATGATACACGTGTGTATTGATGATTACCGTCCTCGGCTCTCTTAAGACCCTCACCTGACGGCTCGGGTCTCAATGGCGCCTCAGCGGTAATCACCAACATTACACACTTGTACCATAATGTACTATTATATACTTACCTACATTTTTTTGGAGTATAAAAAAGTTATATTTTGTAAACTAGTGACATTTTTCTACTTTATTCAGTTTTTTACTTTCATGTAAATAATGATCTTTTGGTATTTTTGTAATTATAAAAATAACAATGACCTGTTGTAGTTCCTGGCATGAACATTTTGCAGATAAAAAAATAAAAATGTTTATTGCACAACTTATGTATACCTAAATTACTATTAACTTGATGTTGAGGAAAAAAACAAATAAAGATGCATAATCTCTTTTAATTGAATTAAAATCTGCACAAGTGCGAAGGATTATGTTCTGTTAAAAGCAAGTAGAACTACTTACTCTCTTTTTAATGTGTAAGATTCTAAGTACTTTCCAATAATTCAGCAGTATCAGAACCATTTAAAGTATTTTATTTTGTATTAGTACAATGCTACAGTGTGTTCAGAATGTAAGTAAATTGCAACTAAAATAAGATATGAAACGGAATGTGTTTTTGATTGCAAGGCTTCCAAAAAATCGTACAGGTATAAGACTTTAGGTGTTATTGAATGCAGATGTTACTTAAAAGCTTGTAATATAATTGTTTTTTTGCCTATCTATCTTGAAAACTATGCATCGTATCGAAATATCGGTTTTACCAGTAGATAGAGCTCAAAAAGTTGAGTAGCTTGGTGTAAATAACTCATTTTTGAAAAAAAGTGCAAATAATCGGTTTTACCAATAAACGGACGATATATTGCTAATGATGAATATCAGTGGTTATAAAAATAAAATCCTGCTCGCATTTGACCACATCGCAAAGTAAAAAAAAAAAACGTTTGTGGTCGACAGATCCTCGTCAGATATGTGGTTCCTTACGCGATACTTACATGCTCACATACTTGTATATAATAGAATGAGATAGAGAGAGAAAGCGTAAATTGATTACGCGTTTACAGAGTCATCTAGCATAAGTTTTAAAAGGTCCCACAAAGTTACCGCCATTCTGGGTTCTCATTTTGACCTCACATTGACTTCATCACCCTCGAACACCTACTAAAAGACACCCATGATGAAAAATTTGCGAATTTCTACAGCAGCAATCTTGGATTTTCAATTTGACTATCTTGTCGGATTTAGATCCCTTGAAAACTATGAAAACGACACCCATGACGAAAAATTAGAAAATTTTCGCATCATCCATCTTGGATATTCAGATTGAAAAAATGTTAGAAATTGATTTTTTGATGTAAGTATCGTATATACTTTTATATGCATTTAGTGAAAAGCTGTTAATTTTTTATTATAAAGAAACATTTAAATTTTATTTATTTGTATTAATTTCATTGACGATCAATATTGAATAGTTTCCATATAACATAGATAACAATTTCAGATGAGAATATTTTCTTGTTTTATACTTTGAGCAGTGGTGGCCCAGTGGTAACGGCCGCGACTTACGAGTAGTAGGTCGTGAGTTCAAACCCAAGCAGGCGCATTACTTTGTGTAAATTATTTCATCGCCACTGCTCTCAAAACGGTGAAGAAAAACATCGTGAGGAAACCGGCATCTCTTAGAACCAAAAATTCGAAGACATGTGACATCTACCAAACCGCACTGGGCCCGCGTGGTAGATTACGGCCCACTCCTCACCGACAGGAGGCCTGTGTCCCAGCAGTGGGAACATAATAGGCTGCTGATTATACTTTAGAGAGCGTGATTTTAATTTTTAATCTTATTTTTTTTCTCACTTACACAAATTCATCTTGACAATGTGGACACCTGTATTTGGTCCCTTTATGCCACCGCTCGTGCAGACGCGCCGTTTGTCTATGGGTGGTGACGTAGATGCATTGCTTACAACTGAAACGTTGAGTGTGATGCGCCGTGATATGCTTACGAAGAGCGTGTGGGTGTTTGAAATGCGTCTTGCATATCTCGCATTCGTGCTCCCCGCATTGCTGAAAAATATAAAAGAAATAAGATATAAAAGACCAAAAAATTCGAAGACATGTTACAGTCAACGTCAATAACATCGGAACGAACAGACTGTTCAAAATGATCTAAACAACTATGAAAATTAAATATCAACTCAATGACACAAGGTATGTTTCAGAATGAAGACGGTACAAGACAACGGTCATGCTGACATGAACTTTATCTAATTGAGATAAAGTTTAATTTTCTTAGTTGTTGAGATCATTGAGTCCCCGACACGCCCGTCCTTCACCACTTCCTAGTGCTTTAGCTGGGAAGAAGTGGCGCAACAAACTGTCAAGCAGCACAGATGACTGTTAAGATAGAAGAACTTGATTCTATCTATACTAATATTATAAAGCTGAAGAGTTTGTTTGTTTAGTTGAACGCGGTAATCTCAGGAACTACTGGTTCGAATTGAAAAAATGTTTTAATGATGGATAGCCCATTTATCGAGGAAGGCTATAGACTATATGACAGAATGCTACGATCAAAAGATGCGGAGCAGCAACGAAAAAATGGACGAAAACTGGCAGGTAATTTGATGCAACGGGAAAGGTCAGGGGAGCAAAAATTTGACGCGGACGAAGTTGCGGGCAGAAGCTGGTCTGATATAGACTTACATAATATCACAACTTGTTACCCCGAAAGGTTGAGCAAACGTGTAGCTACAGTACACAAACATTTCGTCAGTATTTAAGTCTCAGACGTAAAGAATTTCTGTCCGTGGCTGTCGTAAGAGGCGACTAAGGGACTTACTAGAGAATGGGCAGCAGCGTTCTCTATGCATTTTACCACCATACCACGATCGCCAACCCGCCTGCCAAACGTGGTTATTATAGTAAAGTCCCTCAAACTAGGGGAAGCCAATAAAAATTGAAATATTACGATATTATTATATTTTGTTCTTACGACTGAAATTTTGTCACCAAAAATTCGAAGACATGTGACATTTACCAACCCGCATTGTGCCCGCGTAGTGTATTCAAAATCAGAAGTAATTTAATCAAATTAGCCTGAGAATCAGCACTCTTCGAACGTCAAAATAACATAAGACGAGGACTGTTTTTTTTTCTGGATGGGAAATCATCAAATGACTTCTCCCGCTCTGGACGGAGCGGGAGGGCGTGTCAGACTTTTACTGACTAAAACCCACCCATGTTCCTTCAGTTGCCCATGTGCCAGGGTCACGGTATCTCTTTCGAACAATCTCGCGACCCTGGCAGGCATCGGTCCTAGCAGACCCCTTCAGTATTGCTGACATCTCTTTGAGGCGCGCGTGGAACACTACGCGCCGTCGACCCGAGCCTGGTTCTTACCGGGCGGCGAGCTACCCATTGCTCGCCACCCGCAAGCTCGCGCCTACGGTGGACGGGGACTGTCTTATGTAATTTTGACGTTCGCAAAGCACGTTCGAAATATCGTGAGGAAAGTTTTGAGTATGAATGTCGATGGCTATTACAGTAGAGGAAGACCAAAGAAACGATGGATGGACTGTGTGAATTATGATATGGTGACTACTTAGATGACGACTAATAGAGAAGTGTGGAAGAAAAAGACATGTTGCGCCGACCACAAATAAATTGGTATAACGGCAGGAGAATGAAGAATGATAACCAAATGAGCAAGGGACAAGTATAGACAGATAATGTATACTAATATTATAAAGCTGAAGAATTTGTTTGTCCGTTTGATTGAACGCGGTAATCTCAGGAACTAATGGTCCTAATTGAAAAAATATTTTTGTGTTGGGTAGCCTGTTTATCGAGGAAGGCTATAGGCTATAACATCACGCTACAACCAGAGGAGCGGAGCAGTAATGAAAAATGTTGCAAAAACAGAGAAAATCGCACGGGTAGGCGATTCGACGCGACGGGAAGGGTCGGGGGAGCAAAAATTTAACGCGGACGAAGTCACGGGCAGAAACTAGTTAAAAATATTCATCATCATCATAATCATTTCAGCCGAAATACGTCCACTGCTGGAAAAAGGCTTCCCCAAATTTAGGTCTTGCCATAATCGCCACGCTTGGCAGGCGGGTTGGCGATCGCAGTATGGTGGTAAAATACATAGAGAACACTGCTGCCCATTCTCTAGTAAGGCCCTTAGTCGCTCTTACGACACCCACGGGAAGAATTAAGATGGCGCTATTCTCTACGTCTTACACCACACACAAACATAAAAAAATATCCAAGAAAATATTACTAGTTTAAAATTGTATACTTACATCTGTATGCCGCGTCATATGGCTGTTGTAAGCATCTTCATCTAAAAAGCCTTTGAAACACGCAGTACATTTGAAAACAGAGTTTTTGTAATTTGAACTTTCTTGTCTCTTCACTATCTCAGCAATTTGCTGTTCAAAAGTCAAATCCGTAATCGTAAAAAGAGTTTCATTCAAATCGTCACTCAAAAACGGTTTCCGTCGCCGATCTATCTTCGGTTCCGCCGGATCTTTTATTTTTTTTACTCTTTTAACGGTTTTAACCAATTTTTTCTCTTTTATCTTCTCTTTCCTCGCTTTCTTTGTCTTGCATTTCTCTAAAGGAAGATTGTCGTCCGAAGAATAATTATCTTTGTCTGATAACACGTATTCTTTTTCAGAAATATCGTCTTTATCGTTAAAGACATCCGTAATTCCGTCTTCGTTAATTCCGTCATCGTTAAGTCCGTCATTGTTAAGTCCGTCATCGTTAATTCCGTGTTCGTTAAGTCCGTCGTCGTTCTTGTCTGTGATATCGTCTGTTAGAAAAATTTCGTTTTCTTCTTTAATATCTAAATTGCAGGTAGAGGAAGATTCGTCCTGAATTGTAACTGGTTGGTTTTCATAGTCTATGTAGGTATCGTAGTGGTTTACTTCAAAATGTCTATAGGATAATGTCGATGTTAATTGATTATTGAACCTGTTTATTGTTTTAATGTTCTGAACGGTTAACTGAAACAAGGAAGATTAAATTAGGAAAGAGGGTAGTGGTAATACAAAAAATAAGGTGGTAAAATTAAGGTTGCGGTTTTTCAACTTATTGTATCTTCATCAAAAATGGTCGTATCGGATTAGAAAAAAAAAGCAATTTGAAGCTTCTAGTGTCTATATTCGAGATTCCATGATCAAAATTTTTCAAAGCCACGTGTATAGCTCAACCCAGCTTATTGAAAAATTTTTTTTCCTTAACTTTTCCATTAGTATATGAGTATTAATCCAGGACCTAGAGAGGTGATTGTGTAACATAAAAAAGTAGGAATGGCTTTCTTTGTAGATAATGGTCAAGTACGAAAAACAAAATCACTATGACTAGTACTGACTAACCGGCTTTGTTAGGGTCAGTTTAGACAAAATGGAACATGCGCTCATGTTGCGGATTATTGCAACTACTATGCAGACTTATTATCATTTTACAAGAAAATCATTACTATTGTTACGTAGATCGTAAAGACTTAAAACGTCGGTACTACACGAACGATTATCTGTAGACGACACCGCCATCTATTATCGAATATCGGAATTATCTGTCCGGTACTTTCTAGAGACGTTGCCACTAACTGTGAATTGTGGCAAAGAGTCGCGAGTATTCAAGAATGATCAGCTCGGCATATAAATAGAGGATTATTGGACTGAAAAGACAATTCGGTTACAAATGAGATACAATGAACGCTTGTAGAACACACACAGAACGTTTCTGATAACTGAGGTATTTGTGATTATATAAGGTGTATCTATTCATACACGAAATATTTTAAGAGGTACACCTGTAGGTGGTAAAGAAGCTATAGAAGCAAAAAGAAAAATGTTGTCTAAGCGTTTTTGAATTTTCGTAATTATTATAATTTAAAACTGCTTGAGACGTTTTGCATAAAACCTTTACTCCAAATTCTATGAATGGCCCGCCTGACGCTGCGAGGGCGGCAACCGGACAGCACGAGCATGGCTGCGGTGTCTCGGGCCGTAAAAAATAAGAAGGAGCCAGTATTTCTTATGTGCGTCAAATAATTTATAAATATTACATTTTGAAAAAAAAAATACATTTAGAATTTTTTTTTTCATTGCTGTAGCTTCTTTACTACCTACAGGTGTACCTCTTAAAATATTTCGTGTATGAATAGATACACCTTATTATGATTAATCGTTTTTGTGTTTTGGTAAAATTGGTTTACATTTATTTACCCTGAACCCTAGCTCGTGACAATATAGTACTCACACAGTCCTGCTTCTTAATCACCTCCAGCATGAGTGAGTTAGCTCTTAAACTCTTCAGCCTGAATCGACTGCAATTCTTCAATCTTTGTACACATTCCACGCATAGTTTCTTCGGCAATTTGTCTTCTTCACATAGCTGGAAAATCAATTGATTTATTGAAATAAACAATTCGATGGTCCCAATGAACAATGTCGGTTATGCATTTTTACCAATATTCACTTTTTTATATAAATCGATGGTCCCTATTAACAATGTCGGTTCCACAAAAAGACTACTGTACAGTAGAGCAAAGTTTGTTTTGGCGATATTTTTTTTTTTATAAGATATAAATCTTCAAATTTGCACTGATCGTTTTATGTATTATTAAAAAGTGAAAATTGGTAAAAATGCGTAACCGACATTGTTAATAGGGACCGTCGAATTACACAGGCGGCTTAGCAGTGGGATCATTTTTTTGATGAGGCACGAATGAAGAACGGGATGGTATTGTCAAACGGGTGGTTTGTATCTGGACTAGGCCCTGGGGCTATTTCCCAACGGCTGATGTCGGGATATTGTATACAAGGTCAAATTAAATCATCTGACAATTCTTTACCCACGTATGTTCCCATCTTCTCCCGTGAGTGTCGCAAAAGGCGACTAAGGGAGTTTCTAGAGAACGGGCAGCAGCATTCTCTATGCATATTACCACCACACTGCGATCGCCAACCCGCCTGCCAAGCGTAGTAATTATAGTAAACCCATGGGAGGTTTTGGTCATTGGGGGAGGTCTATGTCTAGTAGGGGATGTTTTGTTGCTGAAATGATGATGATGATGACTTTATACACGTCTTGGGTATTGATACTGATAAGTAATGAAACAAAAACTGACTGGCCTGTTACTCTAGTGGTTAGTGACCCTAACTGCTAAAACTGAGGTCGTGGTTTTGATTCCCACCCAGGACAAATCTTTGTGTGATGAGCACAATTATTTGCTCTGTATCTGGGTGTAATTTATCTATAATATGTATGTATTTAGAAATATATAAGTGTTTTTATCAGTTGTCTGGTTACCATAGCCCTAGCCCTAGCTCTGCCTAGTTTGGGATCAGATAACGGTGTATTGGTTGTCCTAAGAGATTTTATAAAAAAAAAATCTTTTGATGTGTGAAGGTTGTTTTTCTAATTTTTAGTGGAACATAGATATTTTTATTACGAATTGCAACGACCAAAACATAACAGTCGTTTGGTTGCCTTTTAAATGTCAGTGTGATTTAAAGTTTGAACAATTTGGAATGAGAATTACTGACAATACTAAAATTCATGGACTTATTATGCAAACAGAACTTACCGATATTCCTGTGAGATTCTCATATGCTTGTTCCATTTTGTTTATTCTCATATGAACTAACTTAACATCCATTACTAGGCAAATTCTGCAAGCCTGAAACATATAAAATTCATATTTTATTCATATTATATTTTGACAGGCCTGTTGGTCTAGTAGTTAGTGACCCTGACTGCTATGCCGGAGGTCGTGGGTTCGATTCCCACCCAGGACAAATGTTTGTGTGATGAGCACGATCATTTGTTCTGTGTCTGCGTGTAATTTATCTATAATATGTATGTATTTAGAAATATATAAGTATGTTTATCAGTTGTCTAGTACCCATAACATAAGCTCTGCTTAGCTTGGGACTAGATGGCGTTGGCGTTGTGTGATAGTTGTGGAATATTATTATTAATATATTATTATTATTATATAACACCTTGTTTCTAGATGGGAAAGTCCAATAACACTTTAACTGACCCGGGAAACGAACCCTAGTTTATTTATGTAAGTATATCTTATGACACTATGTAAGTATATCTAGGACACTTTTATACGACATTTCTGCCTACCCCCACGGGAAAAAGGCTTGAGTTTATGTATGTATGGGCACGCCACAATTGCGGCGGTAAGTCCCCTCTTTGAGGAGTGGATAGAGAGGCGTCACGGCGTCCTCACCTTCCGCCTGACGCAGGTTCTCACCGGGCACGGGTGCTTCGATGGGTTCCTGTTCAAGATAAAGCGGGAGGGAACGCCCGGGTGTTTCTATTGCGAGGATCGTCTGGAGGACACGGTGGAGGTGTGCCCTGCCTGGGCGGAGCACCGCCGTGTCTTAGTGGAGGCGATCGGCGGCGGTGACCTCTCGCGTCCAGCCCTGGTGCGAGCCATGGTACGGAGCGAGAGGGCATGGGAAGCCGTCACCTGCTTCTCCGAAGCAGTAATGCTCGCGAAAGACGAGGCGGGGCGCGTGAGGAAGTGGCAGTCTCTGCGCCCTCACGTCCCTAGCCGCAGCAGGAGGAGACGCCTCGGGCGTCGAGAGTCGATAGCGGACTCCCGGCCACCGTAGGCGCTAGCTTGCGGCCGGCGAGCAATGGGTAGCTCGCCGCCCGGTAAGGACCAGTCTCGGGACGACGGCGCGTAGTGTTCCACGCGCGCCTCATAGAGTTGTCAGCAGAACTGAAGGGGTCTGCTAGGACCGATGCCTGCCAGTGTCGCGAGATTGTTCGAAAGAGACACCGTGGCCCTGGCACATGGGCAACTGAAGGAACACGGGTGGGTTTTAGTCAGTAGAAGTCTGACACGCCACTCCGCCCAGGGCGGGAGGTATTGTATGTATTATTAGCCTGAAGATGGACGGTCCCACCGCGTTTGGCCCATAAAGCCGTGTGGAGAAGACTTGGAGACGTACCGCGCGAGTTGTTTCGAGGTGACGCGGTAAAAGAGTCCCTGGACAGACTTAGAGGAGGTCTTTGCCCAAGGCAAACCTTAACCATATTTACCTTCAAACTAACAGGTTGACCATAATCACAATTTGAAGAATCCTGTAACAAATAAATTCATGTATATACTCAGATGAAATGGTCAACAACTAGATAGTGCTGCTGTCTAATAAACATCAATGTAAACAAGCGCCGTATATTCTCTTGATTAAAAATAGTTTAGAGTGTTCTTTTATAACTAATTCTGCTTTTATTTATAAAGTATGTTCCTAACAATCCGGACAAGTGTTATCTGAGTATAATAGTATGTAATAGTGAACTTTTGGGTAAAATAACATTTTCATAAATAAATCTAATAATTAAGTACATAAATACAACCAATCTATACTAATATTATAAAGCTGAAGAGTTTGTTTGTTTGTTTGATTGAACGCGCTAATCTCAGGAACTACCGGTCCGAATTGCAAAAGTCTTTTAGTGTTGGGTAGCCTACTTATTGAGGAAGGCTATAGGCTAAGTAACATTACGCTACAACCAAGAGGAGCGGAGCAGTAATGTAAAATGTTGCAAAAACGGGGAAAATCGCACGGGAATACGATTCGACGCGACGGGAAGGGTCGGGAGTACAAGAAATTTAACGCGGACGAAGTCGCGGGCAGAAGCTAGTCAATGATAATTGTTTACAAAGTGTTTGACGAAGCTACCAAAAACGAAAAATTTAACTACAATTGTTACAAAATAACAAAACAAAAACAACATTCGTTTAAAACTTTTTTCGGCTATTAACTTCAGAGGGAGGTGGGCAAGTTGGAATAATCACTGATGTCTGCCATGACCCACGCACAATGGTCCATTTAAAGGACTGACTGCGGAACCCATACCATAGAAGATAGATCTACGCAGACAGACATGAAATGCAACTTTGTTTTACACTATGTAAAGATCTTTATCTGTCTTTTATTCTGCTAGTCTACCATTTTTAAGTTGTACCTTTGTTTTAACTTAATTTGCTAAATACATTTATTGGAGAAGTGTGAAAGAAAAAAAACATCTTGCGCTAACACTAAAAAAAAATGGGATAAGGGCAGGAAAGAAAGAAGAAAGAAAGAAAATACATTTATTTAGCACAAACTCAAAAGGCACACAAAATAATACACCAAAAAATAAATAAATTAACAAAAAACATAAATTAAAAAGAAAATCAATAAAAGTGCAATGTTAATAACTAGCATTTATGTGTGCCCCACGACTGCGCTAAAAAGGTTCAGTTCAGCAAAAATGCCAGACAACTAGTGCCTAACGCTGATTTTCAACTGGACCAGGACAATTATGATATTGTCTATTTATTGTATATTTATTATTTTACCTGAACAATCAAAGGCACAGCCCCAGCTCTAACCTTCCGTAGCCCATTCTTAGTCTCGTACAAGTCTTCGCTCAAAAAATGATCAGAACACACTGCACTCCTTTCCCTTGGTACCCAAGATTCTTTACCCAGGGCCTTGACCCAGGATTTACGAAGTGATGACTCATTGGGGAAGCTGGAAATAACATTAATTAGTCATTAAAGATGCTTTTGAAACCAATTTCTAGTAGGAAACGGCGAAATGAGTCGACGGTAAAAAAATATTAATTAAAGTAACATTATGTATTCTTGTTATTTTTTTTTTACTGGTAGTAGGCTGCAAATAAGATTATTGTAAACTCTAATTAGTTAATATCATTCCAATATTTACATAAAAGGGCAATTTATAAAACTAAATTGCGCGTAGGCGAACGTAGCATCACCAAAGAAATAAGTGCATAAATATCGCTTAGACTTACACATGGAACGTAATTCCCTGTGATTTGGATATGTGTCTCGAGTCATTCTTGCAGCTCGCCACACAACACCTCATGTTCAATATATATTTCTCACAATAAACACAATTATTAGACAACTGAAATCACAACAGAGGGATCCAATCGTAGACATGGTTTTTTCGGTGGATAACACATTTTTTCAAAAGGTTTTAAGAAGAACATTTGCGTTTTATAATCAACAATCACATTTAGCAATAGGATTTTGTTTATTTCATGACGATTAGATAATATTTAGCAAAAATTCGTAAAATAATTGACTGTCACATTTCAAGCCGACAAATAGTAAATTGACAAATACGGATGTAAACGTCATTAGGATCATGAGATTCGTTGCACTCTTCCAATTAGTTATGAACTTGTCACGAAAGAAAGTGAGGGAAAATATCGGTTGTCGTTGACTCCTCCACTGAATTTAGGGGCGTAATCATAACAATGTATGTAAACATAACTATACATCGATGCTTTTACTCCCTCGCACTTAAACTAGCTTAGTTCAGCTAGAAAGAGACAGGGTCTACAAAGCATTAGTAGCTTTATAGAGTTGATCATAGAAAATAATACTAAACATTTGTCCTTCCGCATAACTTTACTAAGCACTAGTTCACATGATAGGTGACTTTACACAAGTTTAGACGCGCTTCCTTCGCGCAATCAAACTACGGATATCCTCCTTTATCGTGCCGTAACGTGCGTCATAGCATTTTTGCGATTTTAATAGGTAAAGTACGAATATGTTAACGCCGTAGTTAAGCAAAAAGTATCCAATCCACAACTTGGTCAAAAATGAATTATAGGTTGGCAAAAAAGAGTCTGTCGTGGTAACCATTGGAACTAAAATATTTTTTTGGTGGCAGCACTGCTTTGTTTATCATCAACAAGTAGTAGACATGCGAAATGTAGCTCACTGAAAAGAAAAGAGAGATACAGCTCTTTTGATCAAAAGAGCTATATCACTCTTTTAGCTCTTTAGCTCACCGAATAACTCTTTTAACTCTTGAGCTCAATTGATTTACTTGCGAGCTACAGATCAAATTGAGCCGCGCTTCTAGCAAGTCAAACGACACAACTAGCTCAATGGCTCTATAAAATCTTTAAAGTTCTTTAGCTCATTTATCTTACTTGCGAGCTCGAAATTAAATTCATTGGGTTGTTTTGTTTTTATTACAAACAAATATTAAAATTATGAAAGCCAATGATTTTCCTTCATATTTGAACAGGTCTATGACTGTAAATCTAGATGAATTAATATTTCAAAAAACGAATTATTTGACAGTTTATTGTAATGAATGGACGTATGTCATGTATATCATTTAGTATTTGTTTTGTTTACAAAATCACAAATTATTATTCCCTAAGGATTTTCATACTTATGTAAAAGTGCTAAAGCATTTTTACTTTTAAAACAACGGCAATAAGAGTTATTTACTATGACGTATTGATCCGAAGAGTCGGTCAGTGAGCGACATGCGAAATCGTTCACCTGTTCGTCGGGGAAGTTCGGGCATTATCGGGCTGCTGTCGGCGTTTCGTCGGTAGGTATCACTCGTAAACTCGCAGTTCGCACAGCCACAGAGTATAGATTCAATGAGCCGTTGAGCTAAATGAACTAGTGAGCTATTCCGTGAACGACTGAGCGACTGAGAGCTAGATTGTAACTAAAGAGCTAGTTCAATTTTATCTCTCATTCGCGAGCTACCCATGTCTAACAAGTAGCTAACCACTCAACTGTCCAACCCGCGCGGCGATTATCTCCCCAACTGTCCGGGCATCAAATTTCACTTTCTTTTTTACGACATTGCGAAATATTTTGCACAAAAACGATTACGACTGAAAAACTACTATAGCTATATTCTAATAAGAAATACTCACGGAAAGCTAATAAGATATTGAATTCTAATTAGAAAAAAACTAAATTAATCAAACAAAAAGCTAATAAGATATTGAATTCTTATTAGAAAATAAAGTCGGGGATTTCAAAAAAATATCGTATTTATTTTTTATTTCGTGTTTTACAAGAAAAATATAATAGTTATTAGGCAAAATTATTTTTATTATAATAGTACATAATATACCCTTCAAAATGACACCAATATCTAAATATAAGTATTTAGTTTTCTATTAAGAAAAAACAAATACTTCTCAAAAGGTCCCCGAGCCAACACTAAAATCATGAATTACGAGTTCCGTTTTAATAATTTGTAGACCCCATCTCAATATATTTCGTTTGTAAATAGCTGTTATAGTGCTAATAGTAAAGTATTCTCTTATATTTAAGCATTTATTTAACAAAAACAACCAATTCGAAAACTCGATCAACTACAACCAACGAACAATGTCCGCGCGGTCATCATAAAACTTTTTCAGCTATATTATTCCATGTAAACGTTTCGAAATTGGCGTAGTAATGCATATTTCGCAAAGGAAATATCTTCACGTTTAATTTGATGTACAATAACAATATAAATGTGGTATAAAAACAGAAAACTTATCACATTTTAGTTGGAGATCCACACACAAACATAGTTCGCTAGACAACAAGGATGAACTGTCATTTTCTTTTTTTTTTTCTAAATTTTATGTTGCCGGTCCACAGACGAAATTCATTCTCCTGGATGACAAATCTCATATAGCGACATCTAGTATTTCTCTAATGTACGACTATCAAAGGACTGTAGCGATAAACACGTTTCAAGTGACGAATGACGCATAAAACGTCCATGGTTACAAAAGTAACCAGGACGTTTCGACAAAATTTTATTTGTTTACTTTTGTAACCATGGACAGTTGAGTGGCTAATCTGTCATTGTGTTAAGTTCCCAGTTGTATTTTACTTATTTCTAATTAACTATCAATTATTAATGCTTTTGAACATATAAAATATGAATATGAATAAAACAATAAGGAGTAGTGGTGTGAGCTGTGATATACTAAGTTTTCGTAAGAAATTTGGCGGAATCTGAAGCGGAACAAATTTTGTCTCCGATTGACAATGTTTACGAAAGAACTGCCGACACGACAGGTATTTATCCACTGACCTCTATCTAATACGCTGGACTGGCTATCCCATACAAAATGACAACTATTTGCTGTGCCGATTCAAAGCGCCCCCAGTGAGAGTTCTAAGAACTAATAAGATTGCAAATGGCCGTTGTTTGTTGTATTTGAGCTAAGCGTCTCTGCGAAATAAAAAGTTTTCTAAAGTATTTACTGTGATTGTGATTTAGATTAAAGTGTTATAATAATGACAGTGATTATAACATAGCTTGTATTGTTCGTCCAACATGAAATCGTGCGTATATTGTAAAACACGATACGAAAAAGGCAGTGGTGTCACTTTTCACAAGTAAGTGTATCTAAATCATAAATACTTATTAGAAAACCGCTTAAAGCAGTGTATAGCAAACCAATCACAATCGCGCCCGATGCGAGCGACCCGCGGTTGCTTACCGCCTCGGTACAGAGACGAATAGCAGTCTCCTGTCTCTTTCCCTCGCCGGACTATTGCATGCGACTAGCATGTCACTGCGCGTTAGTCCGCTGCCCGCACGCTACCTGCGTAGACGCATATGTCGCCAGCGCCTACGTCGTGCCGCCCGCCATTGTTGTTACGCGAAAGACCATATTATTTAGGGTTTTCGTTCCCCAATGTTTATGTGTTTGTGACTTTGTGTAAACTATTGTGTTTCGTGTTATTTCCAATAAACATTAAAAACTAGAAGGTGGTTTCCGTTCTACGTGTTTCCCTGAGATAACCTCCCTCATATGTGGCGCTCCAACGTTAGTTTTTCGTGTGACAATAGTGCATAGTTGTGACAGTTTTGCAGTGACGAACTAAAATGCCAGTGACCAGGAGTAGAGCGGCTAGTTTGACTCGGAGGGAAGATGCAAACGACGCATTACCCGTCCCCTCGCGACCAAACACGCCGACCGCAGAGCCCGCCATTCAAGATGGCGACGACGCGTTTTCTTCCTCGCCGCGCATCGATGCTAACGCTACGTTCTCCAACGAAAACGTGGCAACTATTATCGCCTCTCTTCAACGCTCTCAAACCGAAGCATTAAGGGAGTTGCTCAACTCGATGTCGCGGGCGAGTGCATCGACTCCGGAATCACTCGCACTGCTAGGCCAAAACACCCTAGCCCGCTGCAAAGCCACGTTCTCCGGCCGACCGAAGGAGTCGGTTGAAGCATTTATCGACGCAATAGAGGCCTATAGTGATTGCGCGCAGGTGGCGGATTCAAACATTCTGCGCGGTTTGGCCTACCTATTCAAGGATGAAGCAGCCACGTGGTGGCAAGGAATAAAATACTCCGTGTCATCATGGCGCGAAGCCAAAGAAAACTTGATAAGTGCCTATGGTGATCGCCGGCCGCCTCATCGGATCTACTTAGAAATGTTTGCGACGCCGCGCCGCAGGGCAATGAAAACACAGATATTTTCGTAGCGCGCATCCGCGCCCTTTTAGCACGTTTACCTCAAGGCGATGTAAAGGAGTCGGCTCAAATAGACATGACCTACGGCCTCCTCCACAGCAGAATAAGAAAGAGGTTACGAAGAGAGGATTGCCGCAGTTTCTATGAGTTACTCCGCCTCGCACGGAATATCGAGGATTCATTCGACGAGGTAAATACGGCGAGTGAGCGTCGAACACAAACGCCGGCAACATTACCGACGTCCACGCAAACCGCCGCTCGTGATAACGCCCGCGCTCCCGCGCGCGGACTCGTTCCCGTCCGGGCGCCGGCGCACGCCACGCCCGCCGCCGCGGCGCAGCATGCGCCCGCTCCGCCCGTGCTCCCCGTGCCTGTTCCAGCGGCGCCACCCGCACCTCTCCCATCGAAGCACGACACGGCAAAGAGGCCACGGCCGTCTTGCACATACTGCAGACGGTTTGGCCACACCAAAGAACATTGTCGTAAGTTGCAGAATCAAGGTGAGAGTGAACAAAGTAAAAGTAGTGATCAAAGTAAAAGTAGTGATCAAAGTTTTTATTCCGTAAAATCTCATTTAGTTGCTAAAAATTTCGCGTCAGACTATATTTGCGACAAAAACAATTTTATTCCACGAGAAAATGTGCGTAAATATTTTAGTAAAACACAAAGTGATGCTATCCCACAATGTGTAACTAATAATATGTGTAATTCTGATAATGTTGCGAATTCGCAGATTTCGAAAAATGTGTGTAGTAGTTTTGATATAAAAAGGGGTAAAACCAATCCACATCAAAATGATTTTATGTGTAATAATATTAAAAATATAAAGGAGAATGTCCATTCATGTGAGAATGATGTTTTGTGTTACAATTTTAAAAATATAAAGGAGAATGTACATTTTAGTAATAATTATGTTTTGTGTAAGAATTGTAAAAATCAAAAGGAGAATGTCCAGTTTTGTGATAATGATGTTGTGAATAGCGATTTCATAAATGAAAAGGATAATGCCCATTTATGTTTAACCGACATATGTTTGAGTAACGACCGTATGGGACCCTCCATTGGCCGCGATTTACGACCTATTTTTAATATAAAAATTTTGGGTTTTTCCGGCACTGCGTTGATTGATACGGCTGCCAAACATTGTATTGCGGGTCATACGCTATATACTCTCCTTCAACGTCAAGGTCATCCCCTCAGCTCTTCGACACGCGAAGTTAAGCTTGCCGACGGTGTAATCCGTACGATGGATGTACTTACCACCACGTTAGAGGTGTGCTTAGAAACGGTAGTTATTACGATTCCATTCTCAATTTTTCCCGACTCGACTAATAACGAGACGTTATTAGGTATCGATTTTATAACCGCCGCGGGAATAGTTATTGATTTTTGTAAAGAAACTTGGTATTTTAGTAAATGCGAAAATGTAAAATATAACTTATGCTTCGAACCTACCTCGCGTGACGTGTCCTGCGCCGCTACAGATATACTTAGGGATGATGAAGGTACTCACCTTAAACCAGCTGAGCGTCAAGCGCTTGCTGGCGTCCTCACCAGGCACGCACGCGTCTTTAGAGCAGGGGGAGGTCCAACACCGTATGCGGAACACCGCATTGATACAGGTGAGCATCCTCCAATTGCTGTTCCTCCTTACCGTCTAAACCCTTCGAAGAAAAAGCTGATGAAGGCTGAAATAGGTAAGATGTTACAGGATGACATAATAGAAAAATGTGAATCAGCTTGGTGTTCACCGGCACTAATGGTGCCGAAGTCCAACGGTGGTATCCGCTTCTGCGTTGACTACAGGCGTCTGAATGCAGTCACCAAAGCTGACACATATCCGATGCCACGCATCGACGAGCTACTTCAGAGCACGAAACGGGACTGCTACATGAGTACGCTAGACCTTCGATCTTCATATTGGCAGGTTAAGGTAAGGGAAGCTGATAGAGACAAAACAGCTTTTGTCTGTCCTCTAGGTACTTACCGTTTTAAAAGAATGCCGTTTGGTCTCCGCAACGCGCCAGCTACCTTTCAGCGTCTCATCGATCGTCTCCGATCCTGCTCTGCGTTACAAGATGTAACTTTATTAGCTTATTTAGACGATCTGTTGGTAATATCACAGGGATACCAACAGCATCTGCAAGACCTCGAGGCAGTTTTTAAACGTCTGGCCGAGTTTAACCTCCATGTGAATAGGGAGAAGTGCGCTTTTGCTCGAGAAAGTGTTAAATATCTCGGCCACGTTATTACACAAAATGGTGTTTCCACCGACCCAGGGAAGGTGAGTGCTGTACTCGAGATGAAGGTACCAGGAAACCTAAAGCACCTGAGAACCTTCTTACAAACTTGTTCGTGGTTCAGAAAATTCATACCTAACTTCTCAAAAGTTGCTGAACCATTGACACGCCTGACTAGAAAAAGTCAAGTATGGTCTTGGGGCTCAGAACAGACCCAAGCATTTAATGAACTGAAAGGTCTACTGACCACAGCTCCAATACTGGTGCAAGCCGATTTCAGTCGTCCTTTCATTCTGCGTACTGACGCAAGTAACTACGCCTTGGGCGCAGTTTTATTGCAGGGCGATGGCAATCAGGAAAGGCCAATTGAGTATGCCAGCCGACTCCTCAATGCAGCAGAACGCAACTACTCCACCACGGAGCGCGAAGCACTCGCTGTAGTTTGGGCGGTGGAGCGTTTTGGGCCTTACCTAGACGGTCAACCAGTTGTGATTGGAAGTGATCATCAGCCTCTACGCTGGTTGCTATCACTTAAATCACCAGCAGGCAGATTAGTTCGTTGGGCTCTGAAGCTCCAATCATTTGATATTCAATTTGAATATACTCCAGGGAAGGCGAATGTCGTAGCAGACACGCTAAGTAGACCCATATGTTCCAGCGATACAAGCGATAGTTGCGGTATTTGCACCGTCATCTGTGATCTTCCCGCAAAGACACCTAGTCAGCTTCGCCTGGAACAGACTTCGGACCCTGAAGTTGACAAGATCATTAAGGAACTAGAAGGACCTGATGATGTTGCATCTAAACGATGGTTAGAAAGGGGTTACCTCATGGATCAAGGAGTCCTGTACCGATTCAATCCGGACTCCGAGAGTGAATCCCCTCAGTTAGTCGTACCTGCTGATCAAGTTACCGCTATTTTGAAGGAGTTACATGACTCTCAAACAGCTGGCCACCCAGGTATCGATAGAACCTACCAGAAGGTAGCGCAGCTGTATTATTTTACAGGGATGCGGAGAATAATCACCGATTATGTCTTAGCCTGCATCCACTGCCAGCGATATAAGGCCAACAACGCCAAACCCCCAGGCCTACTCCAGACACCTGTCATGAGCCAGCGGAACGAGGTGTTGGCCGTGGACCTGTTCGGCCCACTTCCGGCAGGAGACCAGGGGGAGCGGTGGGTTTTTCTCATTGAAGACACTGCTACCCGATGGACAGAGCTCTTTGCTCTAAAAGAAGCGACAGCGGAAGCCTGCGCTCATGTCCTCATCGAGGAATATTTCATGCGATTCGGTCTACCTCGCAGGATTATTTCGGACAACGGTGTCCAGTTCGTTTCCGCAGTGATGCGACAATGTATGTCAACCCTAGACATCAAACAAAATTTTGTTCCGCTATATCATCCACAAGCTAATCCTGCAGAGCGAAAAAACCGCGACCTTAAAGCTATGCTGGCCCACCTCGTGGCTGATGACCACACCTCATGGCCCAAGAAGTTGCCAGTGATCCGTTTCGCCCTCAATAGCGCGAAATGTCGCACAACAGGTAAGTCACCGGCTTATTTGACTTTTGGCAGAGAGATGCGGTCACCCACAGAGGTCGTCCACGACCTTCGTGACATCAAGTTCAAAGAAAACTTTGTCCCACAAGTGACTCCTTACCTTGAAAACTTCTTGCATTCACTGTCAGCTGTTCGAGAACGCGTCGAGATCCAGCAGGACAAGACAAAGCAGTACGCCGACGCTTCACGCCGACCATCTGACGCCTTCAAGGTAGGTGATTTAGTCATGCTTAAATCTCATTTATTGAGCAAAGGGTCAAAAGACCTCACTTCTAAGTTCTTCCCACGCCGAGATGGCCCTTACCAGATCAGTAAGAAGGTAAGTCCAACAACGTACACCATCGCGAGGACAGAAGAACCTAATTTAGATCTAGGGAAATATCATTCCGAAGATCTTACACGTTACCGAGGTAGCTACGACTCCTTACCGAATCCCGTTATTCCAAAACGAAGTCGCGGACGTCCAGCTAATGCTGTTGTTAGTGTACCAGTCCAGGACCGAGGGCGTTGTCCAGGACTGGAGGGGGAGTATATAGCAAACCAATCACAATCGCGCCCGATGCGAGCGACCCGCGGTTGCTTACCGCCTCGGTACAGAGACGAATAGCAGTCTCCTGTCTCTTTCCCTCGCCGGACTATTGCATGCGACTAGCATGTCACTGCGCGTTAGTCCGCTGCCCGCACGCTACCTGCGTAGACGCATATGTCGCCAGCGCCTACGTCGTGCCGCCCGCCATTGTTGTTACGCGAAAGACCATATTATTTAGGGTTTTCGTTCCCCAATGTTTATGTGTTTGTGACTTTGTGTAAACTATTGTGTTTCGTGTTATTTCCAATAAACATTAAAAACTAGAAGGTGGTTTCCGTTCTACGTGTTTCCCTGAGATAACCTCCCTCATAAGTGTATTTTTACAATAATAAACGTTTACGTTTATTATTGTAAAAATACACTGCTTCTGTTCGAGTTTACGGGATTTTACGAACATTTTTACTTAACCAATAACTTTTGTTAGGGATGTCAAAATTCATATCGATACTTTCGTAATATTATATTAAGATGTAAAAAAAAAAACATGCTTAACAATAATGTTTATCATCTTTGTTAAAATAATAATACGCACATTATTATGATCTGTAATAATAGCAAAACACTTTAAGGTTTATTATTATTAGAGTCAATAACAAATAATTTAACACCTATGATTCATAATAATTCTCATTAAGTGTTCTATATAATTATAGATATACTATATTATTTTAATTTTTTACCCATACCTACTATAATGTTTCTTTTAATTACAGGTTCCCCTCCGATTACACTCTCAAACTTTGGTTAAAAAATATGAAGGTTGTCAATTGGACTCCAACCATGTATCATTATCTTTGTTCTAAACACTTCACGGATGGATGTTTCATAAAACATCAGTCACGGACTACATTGAAAAAATGCAGTATCCCCACAATATTTCTTGGTGAGTGTACATTCATAGTACCTAAGTAAATACTTTGTCGGTATCCAAGAAATATTATTGATTATCTTAATAAAATAAAACTTTTGTTTTTCTCAGAAACTAATTTGTCCTTGGTACAAACTGAGATGCTTAAAGACGCTGACCAACCAACGAGATACCAATGCCAGAGTGATATTGAAATGAACTTGGATAAATTTAATTTACCTTTAGTACCTGTGCAAGTCGGGTTAACAAATTATGATTGCAAATATATTGAAGTTAATCCAAAAGAAATATTGCCATGTGAAGCCCATGCAGGTAGTTATGTAAAAAAAAAATATCTAAAATACTGAACATGGTTTACTGATGTACTAAGTTGGCGACTAACAGTGGTTAAATACTAATACTAAACAATGTGTAATTTTGTGCCCTTGTGTAATTTTTTTTTTAAATATACGCGTTCATATCGCATGTTCTTTGCGTATCGGAAAACGTAAAGGTGGACCGATGACCTGATGAGAGTCACTAGAATCCGATGTGGCGACGCTTGGGGGAGGCCTATGTCAAACAGTGGACGTCTTTCGGCTGAAATGATGATGATGACATACCTTTCCAAATTATTTTCAATGATATTTTCACTATCTAATCATCCTTCTTTGAATAATATAAGTAATGAAATATAATTTCTTGTTACAGTTCCAAGCACAAGTTACAACACAAGCAACTGTAGTACACCAAAGATATCTAGAACTTTAGCGGAAATCTGTTCTAGTGTAAAATTAGATCACCGCTACGAGAACACCCCAAAATCTTCCAAAATTAAATTGGAAAGGGTCAAAAGAGCCTTGAAAATGTCACAAGCCCGAATTAAAGTATTGTCTCAAAATGTGAAACGTATGAAAATTACCGTGTCTACTTTAAGATCTGTAATTGCTGATTAAAAAAAAAGAAAACTGGTATGTGATGATTGTTTATATATGTTAAATCAGTACGACAATTTTAAACCACAACTTTTTAAAAGAATGACCAAATATTTAAAACATGCTAAGTATGCTCCAGAATTAAGATCATTTGCCATTACTCTACATTTTTACTCGCCAAAGGCATATGCATATGTGCGTAGTAAATTTAATTTGGCCTTGCCGCATCCTCGTGTTATACGCTCATGGTATAGTTCAATTGATGCCAATCCAGGTTTCTCTGTTGAAAGTTTCAATGCTTTGCGACTTAAAAGTGAACTAGCAAAACAAAAAGGGGAAAAACTTATATGTGCATTAATAATTGACGAAATGAGCTTAAAAAAAAGTTGCACTCGCAGTCGTGATGGAGTGACTCGTGGCCAAATCGATTTGGGTATAGGTTCTGAGAGTAACGATTTACCTGAATGTAAAGATGCGTTGGTATTTATGGTCGTGCCTTTAAATAGTTATTGGAAATTGCCCATAGCCTATTTTTTTATTAATAGTTTGACTTCAGAAACCAAAAGTGCTCTAATTAAACAGGCTTTAATTCGGTTGCATGACGTATCTGTGGAGATATGCTCCTTAACTTTAGATGGACCACCCGAACATTTTTCTGCAGTAGCTAAATTAGGGGCAGAGCTTCAAATAGGAACAGCAGCAAAACCATATTTCTGTCATCCCATAGATAAAGAACACAAAGTGCATGTTATTTTTGACCCCTGTCATATGTTAAAAAATATAAGAAATTGTTTGGGTGATCTAAAAGTTTTAAAAGATGACAGAGGTAATTTAATTAAATGGGTATATGTCGAGAATTTGGCAAAATTGCAAGAAACTGAAGGCCTAAGATTAGGAAACAAATTGAAAAACTTGCATATAAATTATAAAAAAATGATTATGAAAGTTTACCTTGCGGCTCAAACTCTCAGTAGCAGTGTAGCAGACGCGATTGAGTTTTGTGATAAAATTTTAAATCTCCCTGAGTTTAGTGGTTCCGCAGCTACGGTAAGGTTCATAAGAGCTGTGGATAGAATCTTTGATTTTCTAAATGTACGGAATCCTTGGGGTCGAGGATTTAAAAGTCCTTTACGAGTAAATAATGAAAACAGGTGGAGGACAAAAGTTCTTGACGAAATTAGGTATCTGAGTCAAATCAAACTGATGGATAATACTTTGGCAGTAAAATCACGCCGTAAGGCGGGTTTTATAGGATTCTACAACGCAGTAATTTCTGTTATGAATATATTTGATATTTATGTGAAGTCAGACAGACCTGAATTAAAGTATCTTCTGACATATAAGATGAGCCAGGATCATCTAGAATTGTTTTTTTGTGCCATTCGTAGCCGTGGGGGTTGGTGCCCAAACCCAACAGCTGCACAATTTGTCAATGCATATAAACAGTTATTAATCCATCACGAAATAAAAACTTCTACCGGCAACGTTCAGGACAATAATGTATCCATATTAACTAATTCTAGTGCAAAGCGTGCTAAAATAAATAAATTTAATGTTGATGATTTTACGAATGCTGAAAATATGCGTACTACGAAGAAATACCGCCTTGACGACGATGATCCATCCTCGTTACAAACCGAGTTAGGTGAATTTTTACATATATTTTGGGCTATACCCGACTCTAATATTAATGAGACTTCCAAACAATGCATTGGCTATATTGCAGGTTTTGTAATTCGATCGATTCGAAAAAAAATTAAATGTGATGAATGTTTAATGGCCTGTGAAGCTGTACCACTAGATGCAGTGTCAAATAGGAGAAATGGGGTAGCACTTATTATCCAAAAGCAGAGAGGTGGTTTAACTGTGCCCTCTGTGAGTGTAGTCAATATTTGTTTTATGGTGGAATCATTATTCCGACAAGCATGTAAATATAATAAAAATAAACCACCTATAGAGTTGAATTTTCCTGCAGTACTCACTGCAAAGGTAATAAGGAACCTCTTAACAAAAACAAATGAACTGTTTCCTGAGCTAGAAGATCATTTTAGAGATAGTTATGTCTCAGACAATTTTCACAGTCATTTAAATATTCTTTTAAAAGAAATAATAACTAAATATGTAAACATCCGTTTGTTCGCAGAAACAAAAAAATATTCTTTATTAATAACTGGAGAGAAGGTTAGACATTTTTTGACTCGGCAAATAATATGGGCTCGACAGTAAGTTTTAATTAAACATCCATCCTCGTTACAAACCGAGTTAGGTGAATTTTTACATATATTTTGGGCAATACCCGACTCTAATATTAATGAGACTTCCAAACAATGCATTGGAAAACTTTTTATTTCGCAGAGACGCTTAGCTCAAATACAACAAACAACGGCCATTTGCAATCTTATTAGTGTCAAAAAAATATTCTTTATTAATAACTGGAGAGAAGGTTAGACATTTTTTGACTCGGCAAATAATATGGGCTCGACAGTAAGTTTTAATTTAATAAAATATGTGATTTCAGAATGCTTTTTTATTTCCCTGTCCCCCTCCCCTGCGGTAATTAAGTTGTTACAAGTTAATTACCGTAATTACAGACCTAATAAAAATTTATTGTGTCTCGTACCACATGGCGACATACGGTATCTGACTAGTAAAAGATAATCCCTTCCTTTAAAGAGTGCACGATAAGACAATTAGAGGTACTTAATTTACTATTTTACAGAATTTTATTATTTATTGATCCGATAGTTAACTTTTATCCGTTAAAGGGCGAATTTCACCAAACTTTTATACCTAGAATAAGTCATATCCAGAGAATACATTTTGAATTTTTGACAGTTCATTCGTACTGAAACTGTCAAACGTCGATTTAATTCCCAGGATAAAAGATATCTGACGTTGCTAAAATCTGCCCTAAGGAGAACAAGGAAGGGGTCAACTTATTATGAATTACAGTCCATAAACAGTACTATATACTGCTATTTCAAGTTATGTTTTATATGTAAAATATCTGTTTATTACGACTATCTATAGTTCATTGGTTTAGTTAGGTACTCAACTAGTGCAGACATGTCTTTTTATTTGTGTTTTAGTAACAAAATATATGCCTATATTACTTGTTTTAAATTAATTATCTATGATTTTAGTAAATCCTAACGTATTTTATGTTATAAAACGTATTCCACGTTTTAAAAACATTACGTTTAGAAGACAACACGAATGTTACATGTTAATAATTATCTAAACAAATTAATTTATAGAAAATAGTAACAAAAATAGCCTTGGTAATATTTCTATCATTGTAGTCGATATCAGAGAAGTTTTTATCGATAACAAACCATTTGTTGTACATCACTAGTATTAGTTCCATTCCCCCTCACTGCTGCCGTCAGCGCCAAAATGGCGATTTTCAAATAGGCACAATAAATTGATAGCGGTAGCCAGTCCAGCGTATTAGATAGAGGTCAGTGTATTTATCCAAGAAATTTATCTTTTATTCAATGCCAGTCATTGTTTTTCCTTTCTATTCTAATACGAAGTTTTATCGGTATTATAAGTTTCAAGCCATTTTATTGTTTTATTTACTAATAGATTATTGAGGTTATGTTTTCTAGTTTGACAAATCGCGTGTACGTTAATTCTTGATGTTTGATACTTGAAATTGAAAAATGTACCTACATGGAATTAATATGATTGTCTTTATATTTTTTTAAGGTAAATCTCACAGTACAATTAGAGAAATTGTTAATGAAGGAGAAAACAATTAAGGATTTTTTCTACACCTGGAGGAACACCAAAAAAGTTGGCGGAAGAAAGAATTAGACGATTTTGATCTGTGTGCAATTAGATAAAAAGTTCAACATTATAACGAAACAGCCAAGTATTTTTTTTTTTTTTTGTTAATTCTATTATCGCATACCACAGTAAAAAAGTATAATTTATATTTATTATTTTTCAGGTGCCTATTCTACGTAATATATTACCTATAGTTTGAGGAGACGGGTTTAATAGAGAAATAACGGTCAGTAAATCATAAGACTCATTTATTAACAAAGTAGGTACATCATCGAGTAATCCATAATTATATTTAATCACTGAATACGTTTAAACTGTGGGCCAACACTTTTATTGAAATATTTACTAGATACTATTTAATTACAATATTAATATTATAGAACACAATCAACCAGAGTTTTAATCAATCGTAAGGACAATGCCTAGAAATAATGCGATACGAACATTATTTCTGGCGGATACTTATAACTTATACACGAATGTAAAATGACCCGGAGAGATGTTGCCTCGGCGATGGTTTCACAGAAAGTAACCCGTCGTAGCTCATTGAAGTTTTTCTAAACTCCAATGGCGCGCTCCTCCTTACTTCCGATGACGTTGGCGCGCTTGCCGCCACCGGAAACGACATTAGCGCCAACAGTTTGTTCTAAAACTCCAATGGCGCGCCCCTCCTTAGCTTCCAATGACGTTCGCGCGCACGCCACCACCGGAAACGACACTAGCGACAACATCCGGCCGTCCTGCTCACGCGTTCGTCCTCGAACAGCGTTTTGGTCCAATGTAGAAGCTGAAACATTATAAATAATAATTAATTTAAGCCGTTTATTAGACTTGTGCATTATGTGGCCAGCTTTAATGTCGAATTTTAGCTAAAGTGTTCGAACTACACACAACAGCGTTCATTACGGTTGCCTGTCGGTCCAGGCCTTCAACAGCTTTCACAACGGATGCCTGTTGGTCCAGGCCTTCAACAGCTTTCACAACGGATGCCTGTTGGTCCAGGCCTTCAACAGCTTTCACAACGGATGCCTGTTGGTCCAGGCCTTCAACAGCTTTCAGAACGGATGCCTGTTGGTCCAGGCCTTCAACAGCTTTCACAACGTATGCCTGTTGGTCCAGGCCTACAACAGCTTTCACAACGGATGCCTGTTGTTACTAGACCAACACCCCATAAACACTTATAATGTTTAAAGCGAATGCATTTGACCTATTCAATTATTACAGTAAAACAACAGTAGAAAAAGTGAAAAAAAAAGAAATAAGAAAATAAAATTGTGGATACAAAATACCTTATTGTCGCTCTTAGGTACTTATATATTTTTGACAACATCCGGTCCTTCAGCAACGTGGATCCAAGGCTTCATATTCTCCACGCAAGCAACACCATCATATCTTTTCGACGATCTTTCAGCTCCCCTCAGGTCCGCCACTTGATATCTATCGTGTCCCAAGATGTTTGTTACTTGGAAGGGCCCCTTGTACAGAGGCATCAGCTTAGTGCTTTGACCATCATTTGTGTGACTTGGAACTTTGAGCACCACTAAGTCTCCGACCTTGTAAATAGGGGCCTCTTTCCTTTTAGAGTCAAATGACGCTTTTTGCCGTTCAGCGTTCCTATTTATGTTTGCGTCGACCGTATTCCTCAACGCAGTGACGTCAGTAGAATGCTCATTATTATCATCAGTGATTGCATCATTATTCATTCGAATTCTGAACCCAAAAAATACCTCACTGGGCACCACAGCAGACGTGGTTTTATTAATTGTGCTATTATTGCCTTGTTGTATACTAGTTATGTGCTGATCCCACTTATTATTATCAGTGTCAGCACTCATACTACGCAATGCTTCTAAAATTGTCTGATTATAGCGCTCCACTTGGCCATTTGAACGTGGAACCGCAGTAGCAATGATGTGAAGCCTAATGTTTCGATCTTTGCAATAATTCGTGAACAGCTTGGATGTAAAAGCACTACCAGCATCACAAACAAGGCGTTTTGGGTTTCCAAATACTTTAAATATCTTATTTAATTCGTTAGTGACAACTTTGCTTTTAGTGTTTTTTACAGCCGAAATAAAGACGAATTTGGTAAACGAGTCGACTATCACTAATAAGTAATTGTTTTGCTGCGTAGTCTTGACAAATGGACCAAGGTGATCAACGTGAAGTGTGTGGAATGGCCTGGCGAATTTCGGAATCGGGTATAACTTGCCTGGTTTTTTGCCATGGATGTTTTTGTAATAGATACAATTTAAGCAACTTTTTATATATTTTGAAACTGTTTTCTTTAAACGTGGAAACCAATATTTTGACCTAATTCTTTCGACCGTTTTGTCTACTGCAAAATGCCCTACATCATCGTGGTTAGCACGAATTATTTACCATATACATTTTTTGGTACTAACCAACGCCTGCCAAACTCAGTTCTACGATATACTTTGTTTCCTAATAACTCGTATTCCTTGAATATTTGTTTGTTGGTCTCGGCCTCCCCTGACTGTAATATGTCTCTTATACTACATATACTGGGGTCTTGTAATTGAACTGCTAGTAACCAATCGCCTTCAGTAATTGTGTTTACACTTACTACCTCATCAGATAAATTATTCATAGAACCAATAGGGTTCCTGCTCAATGCGTCAACGTGTTGCATTTGTGACCCAGCTCTATGAACAACTTCAAACGTAAATTCCTGTGTATACAATATCCACCTACTTATTCGTGGAATAATCTCTTTCTTGCTTAACGCATATCGTACTGCATTGCAATCTGTAGTAATTTTAAAATTCGTCCCTAATAAGTAATGTCTAAATTTTTGTAACCCGGAAACTATTGCTAATAACTGTAATTCAAAGGAATGGTACTTCTTTTCCTCATTACTTGTTTGTCGACTATAAAAATACACAGGCTTTTCACCGCTATTAGTTACCTGAGTTAAGATACATCCTATACCATCACGACTGGCGTCAGTATATAAATTTATTGGTAATTTGGGGTTAAAAACGCTAAGTACTGCATTTTCTATTAATGCAGTTTTTACACATGCTACAGCCTGGTCTTGTTGGGGCCCCCATTGCCAAATTGCACCCTTTTTTAATAAACTAGTCAATGGTTTGCAGAGAAGCGCACAGTTATTAATAAATTTCCTAAAATAATTAATCAAGCCTAAAAATTGTCTTAATTGATGAACTGACTTGGGAGTTTGGTATTTTGAAATAGCGTCAAGTTTTCGGGAACTAGGTCGAATGCCTTGTTCGGAAATGTCATAGCCCAAAAACGTTATTTGATTTCTGAAAAATGAGCACTTATCTAAATTTATAGTTAACCCATTTTTGACAAAAATATCCAGAACCATTTCTAAGCAAACCATATTTTCTTCAATAGTTTTTGTGGCTATAAGTAAGTCATCCATGTAACATATTACCCTTCCGAAGCGTAGATTGCCCAAAACTGTGTTCATTAATCTTTGAAAGACGGCCGGTCATACTCCGAAAGGCATTCTCAAATATTCAAAATGGCCGTCACTTGTTATAACGCAGTTTTGTGCACATCCTCAGTTTTTATGCTAATTTGATGATAGCCACTTTTAAGGTCTAAGGATGTATAGAATTTACACCCCTGCAATCTGTCAATGAGATCCTCTATCATGGGCATTGGGTATTTTTCTTTAACAGTAATTTTATTTAGCTGCCTGTAGTCTACGCATAGCCTTTTAGTTCCTGATGCCTTGTCAACTAAAAGAGCTGGGCTAGCATATGCAGAGTTACTGTTTTTAATTATACCATTTTTTAAAAGATCATCTACTATTTCTCGCGTGATTGCTCTTTCCGACTCTGACATTCTATAAGGTCGTTGGTAAATAGGTTTATTAGACGTTAGTTGTATTTCCAACTCTACACATGAGGTTTTTCCTAAAGTTGATAAGTCTTGAGAAAAAGATTGAGGGTATTTTGATAAAATTTTATTTAATATCATTTCGTATTCATGTGATACGTTATTAGTAATCTTAATACTGCAAACATTCAATGATTCAACTGATTGAAAAGTTAACGTTTCTCCGACACGAACGTACATTATATTTTTATCTTCAGTAAAATTTCTCCCTATCAAAATATCACAGCCTGATAGAGCGTCAATAACGTACAGTGTTACAATTAATTCCACATAATCGACTTTGAGTTTAACTGCGACAGCCTCGCTTACTTTAGCAGATAAATCATTAGTAAATCCTACTAAATTAATGGGATTATTTAAAGGAATAGGTTGTAACTTTAAATGGTCGACTAATGTAGATGTGATTAAAGAACAGTCACTGCCCATATCAAAAAAAGCACAACATTCCATATTGTTTATCAAAATTGGTTTGTTAAACTTTTGTTTAATTTTTTTATCAGTAATCAATTTCACTTCAATATCCTTCACGGCCTTAGTTTTCGATTTGAGCCTGCAAGCTGCCTCTAAATGCCCTACTTTGGTGCAGAAGGAACACTTGACGCTGTCTTTGACGGTACAGTTATTTTTTCGGTGGCCCGTGTCCCCACATCGGTAGCAGGTATTCGATGAACTACTGTTACTCACACTAGGTTCAACTTTGCCATCAGATTTATTTGATGTATTATGGTGCCCATGTTGAAACAGTCGAGAATGTTTTGATGGCAACGAATTTCTAGGAAGCACCTCATTTTCCGTAGATGAATACATTTTGCCATGTAAAAAGGATGCCAAATCGTCACAATACCTAAAATTGCCTGCTTCGGCAGCTACACTAATGTTTTTATCACCTATTGAACCTACTATTATGGATATTATATCTCGGTCTCGAAAACTTAACTGCAACCGATCGATTTTCGATTTTTGATTAAAATAAAATTCGTATAAAGACTGATTTGCTGAAGGTTTTGCTTCGATTAACTCTTTGAGTGATCTAAACATATTACTTTTTACTTGAAAGGTATCCGATAATGTTTCGCGCCATTGCTTCCACTGCCACGTGGTCCACCTGGTTTCATTTTTCTGCAAACCATCTAGCCAAATTTTCGCGGTATTGCGTAATTTCTGAAGCGCCTGATACTTGGTCATATTATCGGACCATCCAAAGGCATTAGAATTAGCCTCAACAACATTAATCCACATATCTACATTGTCTATAAGCGGGTCGAATTCGGGAATCACTGACGATAATAAAACATTCTGACTCACGGTTTGCGATTCCTTACGGCGACGGCGGCTTCGCTTCTTGCGCTTCTGGGTATTTGAACTACTGCTGCTCGTGCTGGAACTCGTCGATGGCATTCTTGACCTTCGTTTGTGGCTTCGTGGCATATTCTGTGAGCGTAGTAGGCACGATAGCACTTCTGATAATAGAGAAATAACGGTCAGTAAATCATAAGACTCATTTATTAACAAAGTAGGTACATCATCGAGTAATCCATAATTATATTTAATCACTGAATACGTTTAAACTGTGGGCCAACACTTTTATTGAAATATTTACTAGATACTATTTAATTACAATATTAATATTATAGAACACAATCAACCAGAGTTTTAATCAATCGTAAGGACAATGCCTAGAAATAATGCGATACGAACATTATTTCTGGCGGATACTTATAACTTATACACGAATGTAAAATGACCCGGAGAGATGTTGCCTCGGCGATGGTTTCACAGAAAGTAACCCGTCGTAGCTCATTGAAGTTTTTCTAAACTCCAATGGCGCGCTCCTCCTTACTTCCGATGACGTTGGCGCGCTTGCCGCCACCGGAAACGACATTAGCGCCAACAGTTTGTTCTAAAACTCCAATGGCGCGCCCCGCGCCCCTCCTTAGCTTCCAATGACGTTCGCGCGCACGCCACCACCGGAAACGACACTAGCGACAACAGGTTGTAATGGGAGCCGTAAACGTGTAAGAAAGATTTTTACACTATTTTCATAAATAAGAAATGTAAAACTGATACATCAGTGTTAATGGATAAAATCTATCATAGCACCGAAAAGGAATACAAGAATGATGTTACGTCACGTTTTTCTTTTTAAATAAAATCTAAACTTTAGCGTGTTATTTCATTTTCACTGTCATGTGAATAGTGATAATGTTATGTACCCCGCATAGACATACTTGACGCCTTCATTAGTCAACTGTTCAAGTTTATTCAATATTGCCCGTACCTTTCGAATGCGACATGCTATAGGTACTCTCTGACTTCCGATTAGTTTCCGACAGTAAGCACCTGTAAGTCGCCTTCTTGTCGACTATAAACTGTCAGCATTAACAGGATTCGTTCAGTATCATTCATGTCAAATTTGATACAGGCATACCAACCATCGAATGGTTGTGAATACCCTAGATGGTGGCCGCAAATGCGATTGCTGAACATTATGTCTTGCGTATCGGGTTCAATCGGCAATCCCTGAGTGTAATTTAATTAATTTTTAAACTGAATAAGTTTGCATTATGTTATTTTGATGGCACTCTTAGATAAAAAGTTATTCCAGCGAAATAATGCGCAATCTACTAAATACAATGAAAGTAAAAGACTGTGTGCCTATCAAGTCTTGAAATCTTGACTGATGAGAATTTCCGGGATCTCGTGTTTGTGGATTAAAACAACAAGTATCTTATCACTTTTAGTCCTAGTATACAGGGTGGCCATTCCTGCTAAGCAGGCGCCCTCATTTTTTCCAGACTCTTTTTTGCCAAGCTGTAAATGAATGAATCAAATTGATCCAAATTATAGAAACTCCGGGTAAGTAAAAACGAACCAGCTAAAAGAGCTTTATTATAAATCTACTTAAACTTTAGAACTGACGCGACGTTTCTTATTTTTTTCAGACATATTTCAAACTTTCTGGTTTTTAAATAGTATTTCTTACAAAATATGTAAATATACGATAACTAATAAAAAAAAACGTGTTAATACGTGTTTTTGTTAATTTTAAAACAAATGAAAAATACCTCTTGAACTTCAAACATCAAAATCTCAAAACTAACTTGGTGTGGACTGGATCCTTTTCACCTTACTACGTCAAAATCTTCAAATTACGAGCTCAGCTGAAACTGGGAATGTATAGTTTGATGTGTAGCCGTGTGTACACCACTCAACATTTTACTCCTGTAGGAAGGTATTTTTTTTATATTTTTCGGCTATTGGCAAAGGTGCTATATAGGATCAAGTTCTTCTAACTTAACAGACAGCTGTGCTGCTGGGGAGTTTGTTCCGCCACTTCTTTTTCCTAGCTAAAGCACTAGGATGTGTCGAAGGGCGGGCGTTTTGGGGGGACTGTCTTTTGTAACTTTGACGTTCAAAAAGTGCTGACTCTCAGCCTAGTTTGAATAAATGACTTTTGATTTTGATTTTTGCTGTTTGGTCAATGATGTGGTCTTGTAAAAGGGCTCCAACAGTTATCATTTATTCTGCTCAAGGATGAGTTGCTTAGTGTTTTAGCAAGTCTATGGCCAAAGGAAATTCGATGATATTTAAGTCTGTTACTGTACCGTCAGTACATTCCAACTAGTAGGGTGACTGACGCCACTGGGGCATATAAAAGGCCTTGTTTGTCCGAACATAGTTTTCCCCGACCCTTGCTTGAGCCACCTCGCGCTGCTGAGCCTGTAGCTTTTTGTCCCTTAATATTAATCACCCCAAACCTAAGCCAAGGTCCGTACCCCACTGGGCTGCACTTAGCGTGTATTGGCTTGGTTTTAAGCCCTGGCTGCAGGCCTTAATTTATTGAGGCAAACACAGGGAAGTCCAGTTAAGCTGACAACCTCCTGGGTTGACATGCGCGGCGTCATTCCAAAAAAGAAAACAAATACATTTCAATTTGTAGGAACGTCGATTCGGCACCTCCGTTGCTTGTAGTCTCTCGCCGGGCCTCCTCCAGGTAACACTGAGTTGCAAAGGACTCGAGTCTTTGAGTCCTAATTTTAAAGACTCGACTCAATTACGCAAGTCTCAGTGTGTTCAAAAGGCTCAGAGTCTACAGATAAGCACTCGAGTCTTAAAAAGGACTCAAGTCTTAAAAAGGACTCGAGTTTAAAAAGGGCTCTAGTCTTAAAAATGACTCGAGTCTTAAAATGAACCCGAGTCTTAAAGAAAAACTCGGAGCATGAAGATGAAACTTGTACCTCATCATTCGAAAAGATTCGAAAGAAGGCAATAAATTCAAATGAGTGGTAACGATGTAACTTTGCGTACAAAAAATCTGACGAGTTATTTGAGTTTTTTCAAATGATGAGCTACAAGACTTGAGTCCTTTTTAAAACTCGAGTCCTTTTTTTAGACTCGAGAAAGACTCGGGCTCGGCTTGACTCTAAACTCCGAGCCTTTTGAGCAGGCGCGGTCGCAGCCTATGATTTGGGGGGGGGGGGGGGTCACCATGAGTACTGAAGAATATTTTTAGGAAGGTTCATCTCCTCGTTGGTCTAGTAGTCGAAAGCGCTACTGACGGCGCTACTGTGCGGGAATTAAACTCACTATTACGAGATTGAAAGACTTATATCTATGGTCAGGAATAAAAAAAAAGTGTTTTCTTTTTATTTCGTTTGACACTTGTTAATGACAGCTGCGTGTATCAAAGAAAAAAAAACAAATCATTTATTGATTTACTGTGAAAAATTCGTTTTTTTTTCGATTAAGAGCTATAAATATTTTCTAATCTTGTAATTAATCTGGACCTTGATCATTTATTCAGTGAAAAATCTGAAACTAAGACTAAGTAAGATTTTTTAGAAATAATTAATTGAGGTAAGTTTTAACATAAAGCAAAAAATATGAGTTGCTGTGTACAGAATTGTTCAATCATGACTCGAAGATAACAATTCAAAGCCATGGGAACACATTTCATTAGTAAGTACCTTGCCCTTCTATTCTTAACCCATTCACTGCCACTTAAATTTTAAAAACATCACCTTGGTGCCACTTAATATTTTTCCTTCACCAAGATCTTCACAACACCAACCGTTTTTCCTTACCAAAACAAGAATGACAGTTCGAAGCAAAAACCAACAGTTTGTCCACATTTAACAATTGTTTCTAGCTGTGTATGTTGGCAAATATTTAAATAAATTCTATCATTTTAAAGTAATTCCAAAAAACGTCCTAAAGTACACTCAACGCATATGGTGCGTTGGTGGCATGACGTAGTTATCTCGATCAACGCAAATGGTGCGTTGGTGGCAACAAATGGGTTAAATGGTTTTTCGTTTACTAGTTTTTGACCGTGGCTTCGCCCGTGCGGTCAGAAATCAACCCACGGGACTGTACTACCGAGATAAAAAGTATCCTTTATGTTAATCCGGGCTATAAACTATCTGTGTGCCAAATTTTATCCAAATCCGTTTAGCCGTTTTGGCGTGATTGACTAACAAACATCCGAATACCAAAATTTATATATCTCTACGTAATTTAAAACAAACCCGCTTCGCGCGCCAATCAGATAGGCTCAATTTCATCAAGAGGAAGATTTGAGGCAAAAGCTAGTATGTAACAGCAGATCTCTTTAATCAGAACTCTGAAAATTTACCTCCGTACGGATTCGTGGAGTGTTCGGATTATAGTACAGAGGATTTATAGGGTATATTTTGTTAAATAAAACTAATAGTGATGAAAAATTTTAAATGTATATTCATCTATATCAATCCAAATGTTACATTAATTAAACTTTTTAAAATAAATCCAATATTTTTTGTTTGTCGGGAGGTATTTACAAACAAAAAGCTTTCATCTCGCAATTTACTTAAATAGATTTTGTCTGGCAAAGAAATATCCATGTTCGGATTACAGAGGTGCTCGGATCAGAAGGGGTTTGGATTAAAGAGGTCCTACTGTATATAGTAGGATTTGTTTAAACCAGACAGAATAAGGGACAAATGCAAACTTAATGCCTCGGGCATTCTCTACCAGTCAACAAAGGGTGGTGAAGATAAAAGATTTGGAAATAAGCTAGGTAGCTATTGGTATGTGGCAGGAACTTGAATTTGGTACCGGTACTTGTTAAATGGAGTACTGGTACTCATCAGGGACTGGCATTCGGAACCTAGACCTGTGGTACCGATTCCAAGACCTGACCGTAGAATGCAGTGTTAGTCAGATGAACGTATTTACATTGTCTCAATTTTACATGAGAGCTAAAATTCTATGAAAATCCTCTCCTCACCACACCTCACCTCTTCAAGTTTTACCAGCTTTTATTAACAGATAATCATCAACTCAGCCTATCGCAGTCCACTGCTGGATATAGGCCTCTCCCAAATTGCGCCACAACACCCTGTCCTCCACCTTCCGCATCCAGTTTGCCCCAGCCACTTTCTTTCGTCAGTCCACTTAATTGCCCACGCTACGCTTGCCGATATGCGGTCTCCACTCCAAGACTCGTCTGCTCCATCGCCCATCAGTCCTTCGACAGACATGGCCAGCCCACTGCCACTTCAGTTTGCTTACTCTGCGAGCTATGTCGGTAACTCCAGTTCTTTTCCGGATAATTCCAACAGATAATACGATTGACTAAAGAAAATTATCTCTCATAAAGCTGGTAAATCTTGAAGAGGTGAATTTTCACAAAATTTTTAGCACTGCTGTAAAATTAAGAAAATGTAGATACCTACATTTATCTGGATCGTACCCAACTCTTACACCGCGAAAAGTAGTAGAAGTTATCTTTATGTACTTCAGACTATTGTGTTACCTAATAACTGTGACATCTGGTAAGACTGGATGCTGACCCTAAGAACGTGAGGCAGATGAGAGATTCAAATTTTAACATATTGCTTTACATCAGAAATACAGGAAAAACTTTTAACCAGTGCGCAAATATTTTTTGGTGGTTCAGTATCATAGAACACATTTCAACTATTTTTTCAATACTTTTGTGTTTAAATTTTTATCCGACCTTAAATCTGTGGACACCCTACATATTTCGTAATATGATATCGACAATAGGAATGGGTCAATAACCGCGCGCCGGCGTAGGTACTTCGAACTTCTTAAAATTTTTACCAATCGAACAGCTAGTAGGTACTTGTAGCTACGTTTGGTCGTTCAACTTCGCAGCCGGGCCGGGGGCGCGCGCAAGTTACCATAAAAACCAGTTTCAAAATGAACATCTTTCGTTTTATAACTTGTTTAATTTGTTAAAATTTGCGCACTGGTTAAAAACTTATCTTGTAAACATATTGTTGTCTATATCTTTAATATCTATCTTAACTAGTGGTCGCCCAGTGGCCGAGATTATTTAAAACAAGCTTCTGCCCACGACTTCGTCCGCGTCAAATTTCTTGCTCCCCCGACCCATCCCGTTGCATCGAATCATCTGCCCGTGCGAGGTTTTCGTATTCCTGACTACCCTCCACACAATTGTTAAAAAATAAAAAAAATATATATAACCGAATTGGTCGAGCCCTTCTCGAGTTATGCGCTTAGCAACATTCATTTTTATTTATATAGACTTGATGTGTTACTAATACAATTAATATAAAAATATAAGCTTTCCGCACTACTTCTCTATTCAAAGTTTAACTGTACCGAATTTTTATACTTCTAATTTACGCATAAATTTCATTAAAATTACGCATTTATTAAAATGACTTTATACTTTAGTACAAAGTGGGTCAGGGGATCAAACAATTTCGCGGGGACGAAGTTGCAGGCAGAATCTATTTGTATTTGAAAAGTGTATTATTATAACTTGCTATAATTATACAATAATTACAGGTTACCGAAGCATCTGAAACATTCTGCTGCATGGTAAGCAGCCTTAGCTGGACTGGGTTTCCGAATGAATGACTCTTGTTATATGCTCTGAACATTCTCTACTTGAAGACTTTGATGACACACGGCCGAAACAATAAAGAGTAAAAAGTGGAGCCATTCCTAGCAAAGTAAGTTAACAGTACATTCATAGTTTTCTTTTTAGGGTTCCGTTGCCAAATGGCAAAAAACGGAACCCTTATAGATTCGTCATGTCTGTCTGTCTGTCTGTCTGTCTGTCCGTGTATGTCACAGCCATTTTTTTCCGAAACTATAAGAGCTATGTTGTTGAAACTTGGTAAGTAGATGTATTCTGTAAACCGCATTAAGATTTTCACACAAAAATGGAAAAAAAACAATAAATTTTGGGGTTCCCCATACATAGAACTGAAACTCAAAAAAATTTTTTTCATCGTACCCATACGTGTGGGGTACTTATGGATAGGTCTTTAAAAATGATATTGACGTTTCTAATATCATTTTTTTCTAAACTGTCTAGTTTGCGCGAGAGACACTCCCAAAGTGGTAAAATGTGTGCCCCCCCCCCCTGTAACTTCTAAAATAAGAGAATGATAAAACTAAAAAAATATATGATGTACATTGCTATATAAACTTCCAACGAAAATTGGTTTGAACAAGATCTAGTAAGTAGTTATTTTTTTATACGTCATAAATCGTAAACCGCAATTTACCTTTCATTCAATCAACTCAAATATAAAAATTAAAAAAATAGGATTTAATTTCATAAACACAAGCCTTATGCATAAACCGTGAATACCTACAGGTTTGTACGGAACCCTCGGTGCGCGAGTCCGACTCGCACTTGGCCGGTTTTTTATGGATGTTTATCCATTGCCTCATGCATAAGGTCTAAACTACTTATCATAATTTGGCAAATGATATGGGATTGTTCTCCGAGTCTTGATTGTCGGCTGGGTATAGGCTATGTAACGTCACATTAAATTGAATATGGCACCCTATAGACAAACGTCATGAACTATAAAATAAATATTTGGGTACCAAATGAAAGCACATTTCCAAAATGTATATGTCACCGTAAAATTGTAAATACCGTTAGCTTACAATCTATCTAGCGAGTTTGTAATCTGTCGAAAGATTGCGAACCGTAACATACTGCTTACAGTTTAACGCATTATTTTTCGGTAGATTATAATCTATCGAAGGGAAACCGTCAAATTGTGAAATGGCATGCGACGGAACGCAACTTGCGCGCTTATTGGTTGAACGTCATGTGCACCGCGACGCCATGTTTGTTTGTTAATTCGATTGTTGTCGAATGTAAATGTCACCGTAACATTATGAACATCGTTAGATTATAGATTAGAACTCTGACCAACCGCGCGCGAGCCGAGTGAGCACTACCTGCAACCTGATGGTAGTTACTCGGCTATTTAGTATTACTGCAAGATGTGATCCGTCGCATGCAAATTTGATACCAATTCACAGTTTGTCGGTTTGCCACTGACAGATTACAATCTATCGTAAAATGGTTTTTGCAGTTCACCATTTTTCGATAGTTTATAATCTTGCGAGATAGATTCTAATCTAACGGTATTAACTATGGAGAGCAGTGGTGGCCCAGTGGTAACGGCCGCGACTTACAAACGCGGTCGTGAGTTCAAACCCAAGCAGGCGCATTACTTTGTGTAAATTATTTCATCGCCACTGCTCTCAAAACGGTGAAGGAAAACATCGTGAGGAAACCGGCATGTCTTAGAACCAAAAACTTAAAAACATGTGACTTCTACCAACCCGCACTGGGCCCGCGTGGTGGATTATGGCCCACTCCCTCTCACCGATAGGAGTCCTGTTTCCTAGGAGTGGGAACAATATAGGCTGTTGATGCATGATGTGGTATTAGCAATTAACGCAAGACCTCATGCACCCCAATTAGAGTATTGAGTTAAAAACATAATATAATGTATTTTTTAAGTTATTTTTATTGAAAAAAAAAAGTGTTGATCCTAGTATTACTTTATGCATTCAAAATTGAGTGTTATCGCCTTGATATAATAAGGTTTTTTTTTTAAAAAAAAATTGGCATACGGGCAGGAAAATGATGTTAGACCTCTTTATTGGTGTAACAGCCTACCCCATCCCAGCTTTTCCCACCAATTTTAAGAAGAATTTATACAAATAAAAGTAACTATTTTTTTCAGATGGCTACTGTTATTCAGGAAGAATTAAAGGTAAGCTAGTAGTGTAGCCAAAAAGTATCGTAAATGTGTTCAGTTGAAACATACATCTTAATACAATAGCATGTGTTCTTTCTGCAACGAGATTACGGCGTGTCACACTTTCATCCGCCGCTTCTAAGACGGTTGGCAAGGCGCAACGGTTAGTCTCTGGGAGGGACGTAAATTTATCGCGGTGGGTTTTCTTCGCGCCAGTGCGCTCAATCTTCAGCGCACTGCTTAGTGCTGAGGGCTGAAAATCGAACAGTGTGTATTTTCGACGCACTGCGATACGCACTGGTGGACTCTAAATGCTTGGCCTAACACCGACAGTTGACAGACTAGTGTGTGATAAAACGTGCCGCGATGTTTTTACGTGTATGTAAAGGTGGGATAACCCCGCGTCCTATTAAAAAGCGATCATTAAATAGATGGTCGTCGCGTTCATAATTATGTTACTTTCATTCATCAATCTCCTGCCCTTATTCCAATTTATTTGTGGTGTATTTAGTTGTGGTCGGCGTAACATGTCTTTTTCTTCCACACTTCTTTATTACTCGTTATCTCAGTAGTCAACCCCTTTCTATCCATATCATAATTCACACAGTCCACCCATCGTTTCTTTGGTCTCCCTCCACTCTTAAATTCATCAACATTCATATTCAATACTTTCATCACGATATTTTCCTCATCCCTCCGTATCACCTGACCGGTAGTCATGGTATCATGACTACCGATTCCCACACAACTTTTCAGTTATTGGTGCCACTTTCAAACTTCCCGTTATGTCTCATTTCTTATTCTATCCATTCGTGTAACACCACACATCCCTCTTAACATTCTCATCTCAGTTGCATGCAATTTTGCATGCCTTTCATTCATCCTTTTAGTGGCCCAACATTCTGATCCATACAAGACAGCAGGTCTGACCATGGAATGTTACTTTGTTGGATAAATTGAAAATCGTCCTCTGTTGGCGCGACCACGTGTTCGGTTTCATCGAACAAAAAGTGACATAATAACGTGACGATCGCTAGAATTAGATTTGTTTTCGTTTTCTTTTATAACATTGTTATGTAACGGAAGTAAAGAATACGTTAAAATCAAAATATTTTATTTCACATAAACCTACATGGGCTTATGAAACGTCAGAAGCTAGCCGCTAGCCGGCAAGAAACTCCATGATTAGTCTTTTAAAAATAATTGTCTTTAACAACGGTTTCAAATTACCTTACAATTAATAGCTATGGTAAGACAGTGTAGGTCTATCAACAAGTACCAAGTACTTACTATGATAGAAAATGTTCTACAATCTACAGTCTACAAAGCCTACAACGTTCTCACATTCACAAAATGTAACAACCTATTCAAACCAAATGTCACAATTGTCATGCCAACCAATAATAATAAAACCACAAACATAGTTTCACAAAGATTGCCGTGAATACGGCACATCAAGTTTTAGAAAAAGCTCGAGCTTATAGATGTTGTCTCCGTCACACCCTTCTTTATTACAGTGTCTTCCTAAACTCACAATTTTTTTCAGGTGTGCAGAGTTTGCCTGGCTGTAAATGTCAAAATGCATAATATGAAAGATTTTGGACTGAGTGAAATGTTCAAAAATATCACCGGAATATCGGTAAGTCATAGGTATGACCTTCATAGTTGGATGAACTCCTACAATGCGGTGACCGTTAGCCCACGTTCACAGGAACGTATAAATATCGCAGCGAGGTTTAATCGTGCACTATATTTTCAACTCTCTGTGTTGAGCGGAGCATTGAGAATACAACAGAACAACATCTCAGCGCCAGAAAAATCACATTGTAGGATTTTCGAAATCAAGTGCGCGAAATAAAAATCGCCCCGAGAAAAACACCCGCGCTTACCTTGAGTTAAAAAGTAATAAAGTACGACGTAACACTTCAGATACCCACATGTGTTTTAAGAACGTCCACAGTCTGATTTGTTTTAATTAGTAAGAATACTTCGAGTTTCCCTACATTTTTGAGAAGTTTGTGACATTTTATAGTCACCCTGGCGACACTGCGACTTGATTTTACGCGTAACGTACTTACTACTCGTAAGTCGCGGCCGTTACCACTGGGCCACCAGTGTTCAAAGGGTTTTCTATACAAAGTATTATTTCTTTAATTACCTAAAGATATGTTCCTTGCCTGTGGCAGACTTTATCTTCAAGCATTTGAATAGATTCCACCGAAATAGTGTTAATTTTGCACACATGCTCAAATAACTGTAGCATTTATCGGGGCTAGGTATGGTCTTTATAGGCTTTTCGACAAGAATTTTAATAGCTATTGTAACAGATTTTTTTGTGTATTTGAAATTATCTAAGGCATCGAGATTATGATAAGTCAACCAAGTCAGTCTTCATTTGTCAGGCTATCGACAAAACAGCCAGTAGACTACAGCGGGTTTGTTGGGAGTGCACTGCGCGGCTCACAGCGGCTGCAGCGTTCCGAGAAGATGCGCTGCTAAGCGATGCGCTGCTGAAAAACCAAGTACACTTCAAAGAAAGTGACATTGCAATATTAAAACAAAATTACAGTTCTCTAAAATCAACTCTATCTGTTGTATCAGCATTTACTTCATCCATCATTGAATGTGAACGTTCTATATCTAAAAACAATGAAATAGATAATAATATACTCAAAGCCAATGATGAAACAGTTACAAAAGAAAGAAAACCTAATGTAAATATTAAAGAGAAAGAGGTACAATTTGGAAAGTACGGGGCTTTGAAAGGTATTCCTGTGAAAACGGAGGTAGAATCTAATCTTGTAGCTGATAATAATATGCGATATCAAGATCGAAAAAGCTTCAATGATACGTCTCCCACAGAAGATAGTGAAGATGAATGGACAAATACTGAAGTAAACATTAATACTAATAATTTAAGTGAAGATACCCAAATTGAAGTCCCGGTAATAAATGATGGCAACATCATGTTTGTAGATTACGATTATAATGTAGAGAAAAAACCAAAACTAGATGAAATCGGTAATATTGTGGGTGAGTCTTCAAGTGACGAAGACACACATAGCTATTCAAAAGCTGTACCTGTCATTAAGTCTGAGCAAAAGATGAACAGTAAGGGTGGTACTACAAAGAGAAGAGCAACTATCAGGTAAGAAAATTACCTTCTGTGATGTCGGCACGAGTTTATAACATACTAGCTGCACTGCGTGGTTTCACCAGCATAAATCTCGATACCTTGAGAATGTCGTTTTATTTTCGTAAGTATTAAGATATTTACCCCACGTCAGTATGGTTTTAGGAAAAATAATTCTGCAAATGTAGACGATGACGATGATCGTCGGTGATCTGATGTGTGATGTCTGTGTGTTTTGTGTTCTGTTCTGTAAACTACCTCTAAATATAGACACTAGCTCGTCAGGCATAGCGCTGTACATGGACATGTCAAAAACACACAATTATATGTAGTTGCATAAAAAGTATTATTTTTCCTAATCCAGATAATGGTCGTCCATGTGTCAAATTTCATCAAAATCCGTTAGGCCGTTTTAGTTCACTCAAAGATACAAATTACACATTTATAACACTAGGAGGATATGTACCATAAAAACTAATAATAATGTAATTTTGTCCACGAAGGATCAACGAGGGTTTAAAAAGAAAAATAATTGCATTGAAGAAAAAGGCTGTTCCTGTCCTCGATATAGCTAAAGAAACTGGAATTTCGGTATGTATTATGCCCGTCCTCAACTATACTACTATTATCATGATTTATTTAACGGACAATGAAAGGTCCATTCCGGCAAAAAACAAAAATGCTTAAAAGATGTGAGCAGCAATATTATTTTAAAACCTATGTTAGTACTTACATATATGTATATTTAGATTTTAGACAAAATGTATCTTATGATCTATGTTAGTACTTATACATTACGACAGACAGTGTTGTTTTGATGAGATGTCCCATTATGGTGCTCTCATCTGGCCTGTCAGCTATCACCTTCAGGATGCTGTTGCCACTGCCACGCAATCTGGTGAGACGCACTTTTCTTCCGTACGACAGCTGAGAAGCTGTCAAACTCGGGCTTTTGCAAACATATCTGACGCACTGCAGTTATGTGGCAGCCGCATCAGAGTCCGGAAGGCGTTATTATATTGCATGCGCAGCGCATGGACGGTACGTTTGGTCCAGCTCCATAAGCCGCTCGAGTACAGAAGGTGCAGTATGCTTTAAAAAGCGTGTACTATAAAGTACTTATCGTATTACGCGCAAATCACTCAAAGGTGCAATTGCTCTTCACTACCATTGAACTACACGAACTACGTTCGAGAACATAATTCGAATGTTGTAGAATAATGTTCACGAACCATCTAGAAGCTTAAAAACGCCACGCTTCCGCCATCTATTATCGAGTAGCAGAACCATCCGAATTTTCTTGAATTACGTTCTTCAACTATCTAGAAAATTAAAGTCGTGGTATAAATATGGAGTTGTCAGCACTTCACGACTGCCTTGCTACCCCCTTCCCAACCAGCGACCCCCTAACCGTAGACTGCCTATCTGATCTCCATAACCCAGTTACTGGGTAACAAGGACCTCTTGGAAAGACTGGTTGTCAGACCATCGAGGATATGACTACCCGGAACGACTGTCGAAGATCGACAATTGACAGTCGGGACCAACGGCTTTACGTGTTTTCCGAAGCACGGAGGGCCCTTGGGTATGTGAAGATGATCACCCATCTACTGGCCAACCACAGCAAGTGTAGCTTAACCAGGTCGACCGACACGTGCGGCCACAACACCCACATAACATTTTTTTTTTCAGGTGTCTAATATTTACGGAATATGGAGTCGCTATAACCGTGCCGTCAAAAAACTACATAGACCTCTACGACGAGAATATACTGAAATAGAAAGTGACTCAGAACATAATAACAGTGATAACGAATCTGGCAAAGAAAAATGGGCTGTTTCTTCGATTGTCAAACAACGCTTGCGGCAAGCCGGGCTTCAATACATACTCAAGAAAAAGCCTGTAAGAATTGAGAACATGGGGCAGAAAATAAGGTAATTTTATCTTGGGCGATATCAACATTGCCATACGCGAACTCTACTCATCACACTGACGTGTTGCATAATTTTGACGATGTTCATAATGTTACGGTGACATTTAGGTGCATTCGACAATAAACGAATTAGCAAACAAATAAAGCGGCGCGGTCAACTAATTCAGACGTACTTCTATGTACGTCTGAATTAGTTGACCGCGAACCGAACTGTGCTTCCTTTCCTATGCACAGTTCTTATGGCCGGGTTGAAGACAAACTTAAGACGAGGTGATTCAACACTCATACAGATTTGAGGGGGTGAGGTGCGGGGAAATCCGCGGGGCGCCTCCCGCGCGTCCTTCTTGTCGAATACGTTAGCGCGCCAAAAGTTCGGGCGGCGCGGCGGCGGCGGCGAGCGTAGCACAGACAGGTCCTAGTGTAGCGACATCAGTATGTCCACAATATTAGAAACCACAGAAGAAAAGATAAAACAAGAACGAATATATTTATTTATTTATTTCTAAAACTATTTTACATAGTTCTTGATTGAATCCTCGTTGGAACATTTGTATACAGCAGCTAATTCTATCTAGTGTATCCTACTAATATTATATGTAAATGCGAAAGTTCGTGAGTATGGATTTATGGATGGATGTTTGTTACTCTGTCACGCAAAAACTACTGTACGCATTTGGATGAAATTTAGCACGCAGATAGTTTATAACCTAGACTAATATTATAAATGCGAATGTTTGTGAGTATGGATGTTTGTCACTCTTTTACGCAAAAACGACTGAACAGATTTGGATGAAATTTAGCACGCATATAGTTTATAACCTGGACTAACATTATAAATGCGATAGTTTGTGAGTATGGATGTATGTTTGTCACTCTTTTACGCAAAAACGACTGAACAGATTTGGATGAAATTTAGCACGCAGATAGTTTATAACCTGGACTAACATTATAAATGCGATAGTTTGTGAGTATGGATGTATGGATGGATGTTTGTCACTCTTTTATGCAAAAACTACTGAACAGATTGCGATTGCGAATTGCGAATGTTTGTGGGTATGGATGTATAGATGGATATTTGTCACTCGTTTACGCAATAACTACTGAACAGATTTGGATGAAATTTAGCACGCAGATAGAGCCATAGTAAAAGTTGTTGTATGATGACCTCTTTTCGCATTACTAGTTACTAAAATATTCTGTAACACCGTGTAAAAGCTTTCTCCGATGGTTCATTTGCTTGCTCGCCGACCGATTCTTTTTACTATAAAGAAAAAAAAATGCATTGTAATTGTTTAAAAAATAAGAAAAACAACAAAAATAATAATTACTGAAAATTTCAAAAAAGAAAATGAATAACAAATAAATAATCATTTAAAAATGATTATTTTAAATAAGAAAAATCAACAAAAGTAAGAAAGTTTTTCTGGGATTTGAACCCGAGATAAGATGCTGTGACGTACAATTTTCCCAATGCACGAGACCACTAGACCAATCGTACTAATACTAAAGGGGTCAAAATTACGCATCTATAGATAAAACTATACAAACAAAATAATGTGTGCACAAAAAGGTACGTACTTACTTTACAACATCCATCATGTGTTTTTGTTTCTTCGAATATGATCTCTTTATTGCACTCCGTATATTTTTTTGCTGCCCATTTTTTATAATGTCAATCACGAGAGCGGAACAAAATGACACAGGTCCATCTAGCAGCGCGCCTCAGCGGTCACTGTCGCTTTGCATAGAAATGAAAGAGAACGAAAAGACGCCGCGATGGCGCAATGTTTCGTTCGACTCTTTAGAGTTATTTCTAAATCAATCCTTATAATTATCTTATTTTAATCGATAAATAAAAACAATAGCTCCCCTTAAAATTATATGTTACACCAATGTTATTAATTTTATCAAGATTTGTTCATATGTAATACAGTTACAATTGTTTGAAATTCAATTTTAATGGTTATTTTATGATTTTTTTCTATCGAGAAAATTTACTGAAAACGTGTTTTGAACACAATGGTCCACCCATAAATATGATCAAGATTAACATTTTTTTTTTTTGCTGCTCTAAAATGTATACATTTGGCTAAAAAACTGTTTTGTGAAGCCTATTTTGACTAGGTACAGCGCCTTAAGGCAGTATTCTACTGTAGAGGCATGAATTTGAGGTGTTTTTTCGGGTGCTATAAGTAAAAAACAAAAAAAAAATTCAATATATGTTTTTTGACCAGGCATTTATTAATGTTTTAAGAATACAAAAAAAAACAGTCAAAAAATAAAAAAACTGAATTGTTATATGCTGTTGAATGGGGGGTACAAAAAAAATGGCGCGCCAAACTTGTCACGATAGCAAGCTTTATAATGATCTGAAACAAAAAAATTAAAAAGATTATTAATTTAGATAAATGCTGCTATCGTACTAACTAAGAAAAAGGGAAAAAAATTTTTTTTTGCTAAATTACTGTTGTCCGAAAAAAATTATACATTTTTTTCTATTTTTTTTTTGTACTTTTCAGAATTTTGAAAAATAGTAAATAAAAACATTTTGTTATATTAATAGTTAGTGCGATAGAGACATGTATTGAGTAGACTCACACCAAATTTCAAGTAAATCAGTTCAGTAGAACTTGAGAAATCATGCCAAACGTTTTGAAAAATGTAGTTTCAAGAAAAACGCGTTTAAAGTTTCGGGTAAAATTACGCCCGGTATCAACCATAAAATGACATTTTATACTTAAATTTCTTCCATTTCTTGAATCCGCGATTTCTGCTCCATACATGGGGCCTTCCTCTACTTTAAAAAAACATTTTCCGTATTTCTTTCTTCTAAACGAGCAGTTCGGGCTTCCTTTAAGGCGTTAGAAGTTCGGATTTCTGAACGATTAATCCGAGCATTATCTCGTTTGGTGGCGAACGCGTGAGCTTCTTGACAAATGTCCATTCCCATAAAAGACATAATTTTCAAAATAGGAATGAAGCCTTCACTAACTGTTGGAAACTGGCTGTACCTTACACTAATTGTAGGAAACTTTCAAAAATCATTAGGGTGACCTTGAATTATTATATATATATTATTATACAACTACAATAAAAGGGTATAATACAAAAGTATAAGAGTGTATAGGTATTTACGACCGCAGGTAGACAGATGATCCCTAACGCATTTTGTTCGATGCGTTCCAGCCGAGCCAGTATTGAAGTCGTGTCACTAAAATAGCTATATCTCTGGAAATAATTAAAATTTTGATTAATCCTTTTGAGGATATATTCTTGAAAATATTACAAAGAAAAAAAATCATTATTTTCAAATTTCTACACTAGAATACCCCCCTTAAGGCGACCCAAACAGCCACTTGGCGGCGCCGCAGTCGCGCTGCGGTGCGGGGTGCGGGCCGGCCTACGAGAGTGAGTGAGCGCGAGAATACGAGAGTGAGTGAGCGCGAGAATGATTCTGCCGTCAGCGGAACTAACCGTGGGGATATGTTCCTAGTAGAATCGGCACAGATACGTGTAATCCTGAAGAACTGTGCTTCTATCTACGTCTGAATTCGTTGGCGCGGTGCACATGACATTCAATCAATCAGCTCGTGAGATTCGTTTCGTCGCATGACATTTCACAATTTGACGGTTTCACTTCGATAGTTTGTAATCTAACGAAAAATATTGCGTTAAATTGTATGCAGTATGTTACGGTTCACAATCTTTCTACAGATTACAATCTCGCTAGATAGATTATAATTTAACGGTAATTACAATTTCACGGTGACATACATTTTTCGTGGGTTATTTAAAAATAATAGCTGTTCCATATATTTTGACCATGTATTGCACTTTTCTATAAAACAACATTTTTTTTTTATAACCGACGAACGTGTTCTGCTCTAGTTATCTCTCATGTTATGATTCATGTTTTACAATACAATTCAATCCTTTATTTCAGGCTATTATGGCCCATAAAAACTATGTAAATAATAAAAAAACAATAACTATAAACTCATAAAAAAAAACAAAATCCAAAGTTATTTATTCAAACTAGGCTAAGAGTCAGCACTTTTTGAACGTCAAAGTTACATAAGACAGTCCCCCCAAAACGCCCTCCCTTCGACAAACTATAAGCATACATATTCTACTAAACAAAACTTAGCTATCACTAAACACGTAACGATGACGGCGTCGTGTTCCATTGCGTGGTGTCGCGTAACCGTCCTCGGAAACGTCGATATAACACCCTGCCACCCTAGATATACAAAGTCCCGACATCAATCATCGGGTAGTTGCCCACCAGACACGATACTCGTCTGGTCGGAGTATCTTCCCTGCACTACAGAGGGTGAGTGAACTTTACTCAGAACTCTACCGGTCTTTTGAAGTGAAAACTACTTTAGGTTACAATTTATCTAGCGAGATTATCTGTCAAAAAATTGTGAACTTCAAAAACCATTAATACATACATATAACCACGCCTTTTTCCCAAGGGGGTAGGCAGAAACCACGGAACGCCACCTGCTACGATCTCTACACACTCCTTTTGCCTCTTTAAGGTTCATATAATTGGTCATACACACACGCCGTTTGCGAGTACTACGCACCTGACCATTCTGAAGAACATCACTAACAGTGACCATTAATAATATAATAATAATATCTTGGGACAACCAACACACCGTTATCTGATCCCAAACTAGGCAGAGCCTGTACTATGGCAACCAGACAACTGATAAACATAATTATATATTTCTAAATACATAAATATTATAGATAAATTACACCCCGACACAGAACAAATGATTGTGCTCATCACACAAAGATTTGTCCTGGGTGGGAATCGAATCCACGACCTCAGTCTTAGCAGTCAGGGTCACTAACCACTAGACCAGCTATACTCAACCTGCGGCCCGCCGGGCCTTTGTTATGGGCTCATCTGACGATTGTTACAAAGGATGGGTGTCAATAACCAAAGTATTATTAAATTAGTGACCAAATCCTACTAACCCCCATCCTATTTATAAAATAAATAAAGTATGTGTGCGAATCGCCTTTAGGAAAAATGAAATACACAAAGAACGTTTACTGAAACAAACTTAAAAATTCTCATCTGGATGATGTTATAGCTAAAGCAACAAGGCAGATCTTGATAAAGTTTTGAGAAAGTGTTCACAGTATCAAAAATCGAATTAAAACATATACACTTCTTTGTAAAAACTATTTTTTTCATTAATAAAGTAACTGCATCGTTTTAATTAAGACCTAAATAATGTTTGCTTGCGGCCCTCGACACCATGACTGCAACGTGTTTGTGGCCCATATAAAAAAAAGGTTGAGTATGGCTGCACTAGACTAACAGGCCAGTCATTTACAATCTAACGCATTATTTTTCGATAGATTATAATCTGTCCATGGCAAACCGTTAAATTGTGAACCGATATCAAATTTGCATGCGACGGATCGCATCTTGCACTAATACTAAATAGCCAGGTAACTGCCATCAATTTGGAAGTAGCGCTCTTTCTGAAGATTGAACGAACCTGAACCGTCCTCCTCGGGTCGGTGAGGCATAATCGGGTATACTCGGCTCCAGTCGATCAGTGACGCAGAATTAAGTATATTCGAATTTTAGTTCTAGAACATTGGCGCTTCCTCGCGATGTTTTTGCTTTACTATTTTGAGAGCAGTGGTGATAAAATTAATTACGCGAAATTAAGCACCTGTCTGGGTACGAATTCAAGCCGACGACCAACAACTAGTAAGTCGGGGCCGATACCACTGGGCCCCCGCTGCTCCCAAATTTAAATGCCTTTATGTGATTATTATATATTTAATTTCAGTATCCGTAAAGCGCTTCATGACAATTTTAAACAGCTAATTATAGCGTTAAAGCAAGAAGGAATATCTATGGCCCAAACAGCTTATCTGTTGAACACTACAGTAAGTATAAACAATATTACCTTATCTAAGATTCCGTACTGTCACAGGGCTGTGTAGTATTTCATCTCACGAAACGACGCGGGCTTTACTTGTGGTTACCAATTGTTCAAACACGCAATGGATGTGTGCCTGAAGATGACTAGCGTCATCACATAACACTCACACACACTTCCGACTTCACCATTGTCTCGGACTGAACCGAGAGCTTCTACGCTTACACACACATTCATGGCGTGTTTGTACACTTGGTTACCACTAGTAAAGCACGCGTCGCTTCGGGATATACAACATTAATTTTTGTTTATGCGAAACCCGAAACACGGGTCTAGTATTTTTATGTAAAGAATCTATGAAAAAAATTTCAAAACTGTATCATTAATAATCACAAAGTTATAAGCTTGATAAGTTACCTGGTTGTCCACGCAAAAACATATGCAGATCACCACAAACAGCTAGTGTACGTACTATCTCCGTGTAATGGACGTTTGAATACGAGAAAGACATGATAATTTTAAAATCGAAACAAAACACTAAGGCCCGCGACTTGGAAGCGTAATTAAATATTTTTGGTACAAAATATAACATGGTGTAAAAATTATTGGAATCGATTCAGTTACTGATTCTGAACAAACTATATTCAGGTTTCGCATATACTAAAAATAATCTTGTATAAATACTGTGCCACAAACAAAAGACGACACACTCAAAAGACCATTTTAGACACCAATCTACATGGTCTTCACGTGATGTGAGCAAGATCATGTCTGGACTTTAAAAGAGACTGACCTCTGAGTTTGTTTCGGCCTTTTTCTCAGAGAAGTCAAATAGGAAATGCCGACCTCATCTAGTTTTAAAAATATAATTGACGTGTAGAAGTGTTTGTACAAACCTTACAGAAATAAAATCATTGATCATAAATTAATTTCCTTTTCAGCCAACTACGGTTCGCAAATGGTGGGTACGCTGGAACAAAGACGGCCATATGAACAACCTCAAAGCTCCGCCAAAGAAAAGGAAGACAACGGCTCTAGAAGACCGACTCTTAATAGAGCGGGTGACTCAGGAGCAAACTGTCCATACGCCAACCCTGGCGAAGGAATTTGGTGTTTCTACAGAGTAAAAATTCATATCTTCTCTTCTTTCTTCTATCTATATATATAAAAATGTTATGTTGGTTTGTGTACGCTTCAAAAGCTCAAAAAGTTCTGCACCGATCGAGCTGAAATTATAGCATGATATATAATCCGCATCAAGGATTGTTTTTATCTATTTTTTGCATCAGTCACATAACCGCGACCGCGAAAAACAGTTTTTTTAACGATCAGCTGTGTACCAGTAACCGCGCCATCTGGCCGGAAGCGAGGAAAACACTCGCTGACAACCGCAATAGTAATGGCGCAGTCACATTAGAAACAAGTGCATTCTTTGTTTTGTTTCTCATTTCTCAACCATTCAATCACAATGTGCCACAGCGAAGCGTGGCAGGGTATAGCTAGTCATTGATAAAATCATTCTCCAATCCATAATTTCCACACTTCTGTATTAGTCGTCATCTCGGTAGTCACCCCTTTCTAACCATATCGTCTTTCACACAGTCCGTCCATCGTTTCTTTGGCCTTCCTCTACTCTTACAGCCATCGACATTAGTACTCAAAACTTTCTTCACTCCGTCTGCATTACAACCGTTTTCCAAACCACTTATACGGTAGACAGAAACTACGGAACGCTACCTGCTACGATCGTACATATCAATCCATACATCAGCTGTACATGTCTTAAAATTGTTTTTTTTTTATTATCGTCATCAGATATCAGTTACTCGACAGCGGCCTTGTGAAGTGTCCTGAAAGTATTTTGTTCATAATTGACTACTGAAATCGATTTCATTATCTTTTCATATGGTTTCTTTTTCAAATATTATGTATTTTGGCATACAAACCGCCGTTTGAGTCAAAGAAAAAGATATAAATTTTAATCCATACAGTAAGGCTAGTGTCAACACGTTATGTCAGTATAATAATTAATATGTTTTGGTCAGAATATTGTTACGTGCTGGGGTTCGGGATAAATAAATTTAAACCAGTTTTACCAAAAACACTAATAGTTTATTCAACCAATCACAAGTAGCGCAGTAATCAGAAACGTTAAACAGAATCACTTGTCTCGCTTGTACTTCACTGTTTTATTTGTAGTTCACTGTATCGCATTCGTAACCGAACTGTCTTCTCAGTCGTTATTTATATGCTGAGCTGATCATTCTCGAATACTCGCGATTCTTTGCCACAGTTCATAGTTAGCGGCGACGGCACTAGTAAGTACCGGACAGATAATTCCGCTATTCGATAATAGATTGCGGTGGCGTCTACGAATAATCGTTCGTGTAGTACCTGCTTTTTGATAATAGATGGCGGTAGCGTGACGTTTCAAGTCTATGATCGACGTAACAGTATTTTGCTTTTAACTCGATATTGTCATTGAGGCGTATGAGATCTTCCGTTGTTGATAATACATGTTGTGTTTTTCTTTTCCCTTCTAGTTGTGTAAGACGTAGGCTAAAGGAAGCAGGGTTTCAGTTCAAGGAGCAGAAAGCCACCGTACCCTTGAGATCGGGCCGGAGTCACAAGTAATTCACTCATTTATTACACATAACATGCCTATAAGCCCAAAGGGACACGCAGAGGTGTACCTATACAGGTCAAATTAAATTATCTGGTACTTACGTAATACTTTACTACGTGTTGGATCGATATCAAAAAGTAATGAAGTAAGAAAAATAAAAGAAAAGAAAATTTACTAAAGCTAAGTGTTTTAATTGTGCTTTTCTATTTGAAATTTCTCAGTCACAGCCCGAAGTCTGGATTTTTGCCCGGTTGATGTCAATAGGCTCGCCCTCTTTTACATGGGACTTAAACATAACTGGCGACATGTGGGTGTACTATAGGTACACCTCTGCCCAACCCATCGGGGAAAAAGCGTGATTTAGTACTAACAATAAGCCTTTTTTTTTTTAGGATCGATGAGGCCACCAAACAACAAATAATAGCAATGAAGCACAGTGGCGTTTCAGTTACCGAGATTGCTAACCAATTCCAAGTCACAGTAAGTTTTATTTAGTCACAGTAAGTTGAATTTTTTTTTTAATCAGTGCGCAGTTTTTTTGGTGGTTCAGCATCAGTAATAGAACACATTTCAATTATTTTTTCAAATTGACCTTAAATCAGTAAACTGTGGGCACCCTAGATATTTCGTAATATGATATTGAAATAGTAATAGGTCAGTAACCGCACGCCGGCGTAGATACTTCGAACTTAGAATTTTGACCGATCGAACAGCTGGTAGGTACTAGTACCTACGCTCGGTCGTTCACCTTCGCCGCCGCGCCGGCGCACAGTGTAGAAAAGTGGACAAAAGTCCAGCCACAGCTCAATTTTCGTCCGATTTCAATAAAACATAATTCAAAATACTCGGAAGGATGCCTATTATCATATGCGACTGCGATATTACTAAATTTCCTCTCCCACATACCCTTACTACCCTTATAAACCACCCCTACCAACACCCCCGCGGGCGCATCCGCCTAATCCTAGGTAAAAAGTTTAATCGACTACTTCTCTTCAAAAAAGTTAATGTCTCAACCACGAACAGGCTAATACACCTCAACCTTGATGTACCATATCCCAATTTACCCTCGCAAGTAGGCAAAACTGGCAGGCAAATCGATGCGATGGGAAGGGTCACGGGAGCAAAAATTTGACGCGGACGAAGTCGCGGGCAGAAGCTAGTAATTTATACTAAGTAAAGCGCGTGCCTGAGTTCGAACCGTCGACCTACAACTCGTAAATCGAGGACAATACCATTAGGCTACCACTGCTCTCAAGTCGGCTAGCTGAAGTCGGTAAATTTTATTTTTTTCAGCGTACTTCGGTCTACTTATGGTGGCGACAATGGTGCAAAGAAAATAATATAAAAATAAACAGTGCTAAAAACACAAGTAAGACGGCTGAACAAGAACAGAGTGTAGCAGAAGATACTAACGTCGTAAAGATTGTGCGAACACCATCAGTATTGTCTTCACAAAAAACTTCATGGCAGAAAATTCCTGATTTGTAATTTGTATCTTAATATGAGCTAAGTCATTGAGTAGCATAATGTTCCCATTACTGGGACAGGCTTCCTCTTTGTGAGGGAGTGGGGCTATTATTCACCATGCGGGCCCAGGGCGGGTCAAAACTGAATCATATTTGGAAATTTACCTACACCTCTGCCCAATCCTCCGGGGAAATAAGGCGTGGTGTTATATATGTTTGTTATGTAATCTTTAAGATCATCAATACAAGCCAAGTTCATTTAATCCTATATTACTTTTGCACAACATATATATTCAATGGGATTAAGAAGTTTAGAAAATTGTAATTTCGCGGGCTAATTTAAAGTTTCCCTATAATTAAGTCTTGGGAATACCACCCTTTATGAACGTCTACTCCAAGATTTTATAGTAATTGCCAAGAATTCCCAATGTTGGTCAGACAACTAAAATGCGCAATTTTTTGTAAGCGCTCTGTCTGTGTATGTATGATCGCATATATTAACTTGTAGCTACTACTTACACCTCTGCTTATCTCTACGGAGGAAACACTAGTGAAAGTATATTATAATCCCATCAAAAACATAAATGTGAAATGAGAGCCAAGTTCAATATATGCATTGGTTGTTGACTTCAACGCCAAAAGAAGTGAGATCTAAATGGGTGCCAAGTGCAATGGTCAGTCCTGAAATGTATTTGTAACTACATAAAATATCATTTCTTCTTATAATTTAGGATAATATATTGTAGCCTAAGATCTGACTTGGCTAGTTCTCATATACGAATTATTATGTTCGATGGCTAGTTTCTACCAGCAAGCCAAATTTTCGGAATAATAAAATAAGAACCGACAAGTAACAGCTTTAGAACTTGCGAAGGCTATAATATAATTCGTATATGAAAACTAGCCAAGTCAGACCTTGGCTACAATATATTATCCTAAATTATAAGAAGAAATGATATTTTATGTAGTTACAAATACATTTCAGGACTGACCATTGCACTTGGCACCCATTTAGATCTCACTTCTTTTGGCGTTGAAGTCAACAACCAATGCATATATTGAACTTGGCTCTCATTTCACATTTATGTTTTTGATGGGATATCATTACTTTTTGTACATAAATTATTAGTAGGTACTTATTTATAACAAAATTAATACCAAATGATTTTTGTAATAAGTGTTACTAATAGAATCGATGAAGTGAAAAATTATAATAAAATGATAAAAATTTACCAGTTTCTGATTTATTCCTTGGTATTCACCTAATTACCTATCTGCATGCCAAATTTGAACTTTCTAGATCATCTGGAACTGGGTTAGAGTTTTGATCTATAGGTCAGTCAGTGATAAAAATGACGATTTTTGGACGTTAATATCTAAATAACCGTTAGAGATGTGTTTATGGAATTTAAAGTACATATGTATCTCATAAGTCTCACTATATGAGCCAAATTTGACGCGTTTATGTGAAACAGTTTTTGAGTTACGAGGGGGTCAAAAGTGGCTTCAAATGGTTCGTGTAATATTACACACGCACAGTGGAACGAATGTATGGGAGCGGTTGGACGTAGACATGTCCGAAAAAAAAGAGTAAAATTATGCCAAACTAATGATGCCATCTTATTCGATTACTTAATGCCTTCATAACTTGTGGTGATGAATTTCTTCATAACTCCCATATTTCGGGAGTAATTTGAGAAAATGTGAAATTTTACTATGAAAATGAGTGTATCGAGCTCTCTCCCTCCTGATTCCGGGCTTGTTTCAAGTAGCGGTCTCTAATATCATAATGCTAATACTAAGAGCTATATTTAATACTAAGACACATAGTGCGCCAAATGTGCACTTTCTGGGATAAAGAGTGATGTTTATTTTATAACACAATTTTTTTATTTTTTGTTTATTTTGTTGATTAAAACCGTTTTTCTAAAGGTTTACCTTATTACAATAACATTTCTGAGCAGCCAATTAGAGAAGATATAAGCTAATTAGGATATATAATTAGGGACTTAAGGTTTACATATAAAACTGATGCACTAATGATTACTGATAAGAACATTGCTATTATTTAATTACTAAATGGCTCTTAATACACTAATTTAGCATGCATCATTTACTAATTATCACAATAACTAATTACCTTGCAATATTTAACAAAGGATACCTGGGATACCTGGATTTTATATAAATAGGTCACTATTAGTAACTTTAAAATCAGTGTTGATTTACACCTCGTTGTATCCAAGCTAATCTCGCAATGTATTTTCCAAATTTTAATACAAATCTTGATATTCACGTTGCTTTATGCGCACGCGCACATAAAGATTTACGCGACTTTAACTATTTGTTCAGTGTTTTAAAAGATAACAGTTGTGTTCAGTTATGTGAAAGTGCTGAAACAAGTTTAAAAGACTGGTGTCGTCGATTTTGCTACCGCATTTATGCAAAATGGACACAGTCTGGAAGAAGCACAGATAAGTTTCGGAAGAAACATGAGATTTGGCTACAGGCTGCAATTCAATGGCCGGAATTACAGAATGAAAATATGGAACCTTCTACAGAAAATATAAGTGACGTCATCGAGCCCATAATTTCTCCTGCTAAATCTGATGCTTCAACTTGTACACATCCTAGTCCTCGTAAATCTTTTGAGGACCTTAGTAACCGGCAAAAAAGAAGACGCACTGAAGATAGTCTTTCATGCAGCAGTAGCAGCGCTGAAATTATGTTTCCGGCCGAAAGGGCGCTTCAAAAGGCAGGACAAAGCGATACAGCTTATGTTATGAAATACTTGACGGAGAATCCAGAAGAGGCCTCAAAAATCAAAGCCTTCATTGAAGGTAAATCAATTCAGGTACGGGAAATATCCCCTTTGAAGGCATTGGCTCTTTATGTATCGATGAACTTATCGAAATGGCGCTATAACACTCTTCGGGATTTCAACACTCAAGAAGGAGCTCTTCAATACCCGAGTTACTACATGTTGGTTAAAGAAAAAATTAAGTGCTATCCGGCCAAAGAAGATCTCACAGTTACAGAGAGCTCTGCAAAAATCAAATTACAAGCCTTGATGGATTTAACTTCAAGAAGACTTATTAGGTCGTTAGAAACCCCTGTTGATCCCAATCAACAGCTCGTATTGACCAGCAAATGGGGTTTTGACGGATCATCTAGCCAAAGCATTTATCATCAAAGGACGAGTGAAGATGAGCAAATCGATCTTGCTAGTAATTTTATGATTAGTCTTGTACCACTGCGGCTCGTCTCAAAAGGTGTAACAATTTGGGAAAACGAGCGACCATCTTCCACTTCATTTTGCCGGCCAATATTGTTTAAGTTTATAAAGGAAACCAAAGAAAATGTGCAGAGAGAGATGGCTGAAATCGAAGCAGAGATTGAAGCCTTAACTCCATCCACCATCACTGATGGAATTAGTGTCAAACACCAACTGCTGTTGACAATGATTGATGGTAAAATTCATTCCATTATATCCAATACAGCAGCTTCAGTGTGTGACATATGCAAGGCTTGTCCTAAAGAAATGAATAATTTAGAGTTAATCAAAGATAAACACGCAAACGAGGACATGTATAAATATAGCTTAAGCACCCTTCACGCTTGGATTCGCTCAATGGAATGCTTATTACACATTTCCTACAAATTAGACATAAAATCATGGCAAGTAAGGGGTGATATAGCAAAAAGGCAAGTTGATGACAGGAAGAAAAGAGTTCAAGAGGCTGTAAGAAGAGAAACGGGCTTACTTCTCGATGTTGTGAAACAAGGCAGTGGATCCACCAACAATGGCAACTCGGCAAGGAGATTTTTTGAAAACTACACTAAATCTGCTGAACTGACCGGAATAGATGCTATGCTTTTAAGAAAAATCTGTGTGATCTTGCAGTGTATTTCATCAGGAGAGAAGATCAACGTAACTAAATTCCGAGAGTTCTGCTTTGATACTGCTAAGCTTTACGTGGAGTTATACCCATGGTATTATATGCCTTCTTCACTTCATAAAATTTTAATGCATGGGCCAGACATAGTTCAGAACATGTCAATTGTGCCCATTGGTTTTCTATCCGAAGAGGCATCTGAGGCTAGAAATAAAGATTTTAGAAAATATAGAGAGGGGCATTCTCGAAAGCATAGCAGTATCTCATGCAATGAAGATATTATGCACAATCTTTTACTGTCTTCTGATCCACTTGTTACAAGTATCCGTCCAAAAGGAAATAAGTTTGTAAAAAAATCTTCTTTTAAGGAATTTTATGAGCTTACGGATTCTGAGAAAAGTGATATCGAATTTGTTAACATAAATGATTTAGCGGACATCGATTCTGAATTTGAATTAATTGATGATGATGATGATGACGAAGATAATTAAATGATGTTATTGTTTTAAAATGTGTAACTTAGTAAATTAGAGCTTACATCTTAATTATTTATTGTACTTTTAATGAAACTAGGTAATTTATTATCAACTTACTTAAAAGTCATACTCTCATCAGTTCGTGTGAATATTTTTGTTAATATATATTTCTGTATATATATAATATATTTATAGACCTCTTAATAAGTCTGTCTGCGGTTTAAAGTAAATACAAATGGGGAAAAAACGTTTTTTTTTTTAAATTTTCATTTCCTTTTATCCCAGAAAGTGCACATTTGGCGCACTATGTGTCTTAGTATTAAATATAGCTCTTAGTAATAGCATTACGATATTAGAGACCGCTACTTGAAACAAGCCCGGAATCAGGAGGGAGAGAGCTCGATACACTCATTTTCATAGTAAAATTTCACATTTTCTCAAATTACTCCCGAAATATGGGAGTTATGAAGAAATTCATCACCACAATTTATGAAGGCATTAAGTAATCGAATAAGATGGCATCATTAGTTTGTCATAATTTTACTCTTATTTTTCGGACATGTCTACGTCCAACCGCTCCCATACATTCGTTCCACTGTGACACGGTGCTGCTCGCCAGTTCTGTTACTTGAACTTGGCTTGACACGCTACCGCGTGTCTAGATAAACTTTAACTTAAGTTATTGTGGTTTTTATTCATTATCTCAACATCATCATCATGATCATTTCAGCCGAAAGACGTCCACTGCTGGACATAGGAGTCCCCATAAGCACCGCCACTTCGACCGGTTTTGTGCTTCCCTCATCCAGCGGATTCCTGCGACCTTCACAAGGTCATCGGTCCACCTTGTGGGAGACCTTCCAACTTTACGTCTTCTGAAGACGGTCATTACCTCAGCAGGAACTATAACTGCTATGATAGTTACATCATATTTTATTTTATTAGTTGGTAGTAAAAAAAAGGTGAGGAGATATCACGGAGCCCTGGGGGATTCCGGCGCGAATAGGATGAGGGGAGGAGAGAGAACCCTCGATGCGATAGCGGAAGGTGCGGTTCGATAAGTCTCGTAGGATGAGCACGAGACGGTCAGGCACGCCGAGTTGGTAAAGCTTGTATAATAAGCCATTGTGTCAGACTTTATCGAAAGCCTTCCCTATGTCGAAGAACAACGCGCCCGTCATCGCACTACGCTAGAAGCCAGTGCTGTATGTGCTCTACGATGCTGTGGGTTTTTTGGACGCACGAGTGTTGGGTTCGGAAATCAAACTGGTCGTTGGGGATAAGCCCTTTTGCTTCGGCATAGGCTTTGAGACATTTATGAATAAGCCTATCGTAGATTTTGCCGAGAACATTGAGGAGACTGATGGCAAGGTAGCCGGAGGGCTCAGACTTAGGCTTGCCTGGCTTTGGGATACCGATGATGGTGGCTTCTTTCCACGCTTGAGGGAAGATGTTATGCTCAGGGCGCCATTGAAGATGGCGGTCATGAGCAATATGAGGGGCGGGAAGGAGTTTGAACACCTTATTGGTGATACCATCCGAACCGGGGGCTTTCCAAGTTGGATTCTCGATGCTGGGTTCAACGAGATTTGATAATTCGGTAAGATCGATTATTACGTCAGTGTGAATTTCGATGAAGTGTACTAATAATAATCAGTCTGTATTGTCCCACTGCAGGGCAAAGGCCTCTCTTTCCTTTTTCCACTCAACTCTATCCTGAGCTAATAAGGACCACTCCCTCATGTAGGCGTCGATTTCGTCCCGCCATCTACGCCTGGGTTTTCCGCGATGCCGTTTGACGTTTTCGGGGACCCATGTTGTGATGGTCTTAGCCCGCAATCAGGCCCGGACTGGCCATACGGGCAAATCGGGCAAATGCCCGATGGGCCGGAGGCCCAGTGGGCCGGTCGGGCTGCTGGCTACACCAATAATATTAAAATGATTTTCCAAGTTCCCTTTAATATAATTAATTTTTATAAACCAACACATGACCTAAACTGAAACCTAAACCCTTACATTAGTGCAATAAAAGTTCAGTTCCTAATCAAAACTTCTAACTTCACTCTCTTTCTAATTCTTATCATTAGGGGCAAATGCTTGTCAACTTCCTTGAGGAGGGGCTTTTCTTAATGAATTCCTTTTTTAAGAAACGCCCCAAAGGAAATAGACGTAACGAAGCCCCGTACATCGTCATACCGGCTGAATTGCTGCAGGACTTGCAGCAGATGCTGGACGGCTTAGTTGATACTTCTGTACGCATTAGTGTCCGGATGAACTTGGACAAAACAAAGGTTATATTCAAGATCACGCAACTCCGGGACCGATCACAGTCAATGGCGGTGCCCTCAAGGTTGTTCGAGAATACATTTACTTCAGACAGTTTGGTAAGAACAACCTTGAGAAGGAGGCTAACAGGAGAATTCAGCTGGGCTGGGTAGCATTTGGGAAGCTTCGTCGAGTCTTATCGTCGCGTATTCCGCAGAGCCTAAAGACTAAAGTCTTCAATCAGTGCGTTCTGCCTGTTGTGACCTACGGAGCCGAAACGTGGACACTCACGGTACGGCTGGTTCATAAATTTAAAGTCGCTCAGCGAGCTATGGTGTATGGTAAGCTCGTTAGCTTTGCTTGGAGTATCTCTGAGGGATAGAATCCGGAAAGAGGTGAATCGGCAGAGAACCAAAGTAGTCGACATAGCTCATAGGATTAGTAAGCTGAAGTGGCAATGGACCGGCCACATTAGCCGTAGAACCGATGATCGTTGTGGTAGACGTGTTCTTGAGACCGTGAATTGGCAAACGTAAGGTAGGACGCCCTCAGGCTAGGTGGAGTGACGATCTTTGCAGGGGGGCTTGTAACAGCTGGATTAGAGTTGCCGAGAATCGAGCTCAATGGCGTGCAATTGGACAGGCCTATGTCCAGCAGTGTACTGCTATAGGCTGATGATGATGATGATTTAATTCAATACAATAAAATCTCTATGAAGGTTTCTCTGATAACAGAAAAATAAAGTTAAGTTAAATTTGAAGACATTCGATATAGAAGTTTAAACAAATTTTCCCGAAAAAAGACTAAGAAAAAAAGAAGTTGTAACCAGGAGAGATCGTACAGGATGAACTTATCGCTGATGCAGTTAATGCATCTAAAGTTAATGTTTAAAACCTTATCTTTGACACAGTTACTCAAAGCATGGATCACCGTTTTCTCGAAAATGGACAATTCTGCGCTGATTTTTCATATCTGTCTTCATTTGTTTTGGTGCATAAAGCGCTTAACAGTTTAAGTCTAATGGTTTTTTTTATGACTTGCAATTTTTTTTACTATTTTAGAATAGATGCAAAGGTCGATACCTAAACTTCACATAAACACAATTACATAACTTCAATAAATACTTTGAATTTTCATGTCTATGATAGGTGAAAAATGTTCTAATCTTTACCCTCCTCCTTTAGCTTTCACTGGGATAGCATTAAATCTACTGACTTGGAACCATATAAAACATTAAAAAAAACGTGTATGACGAAAGCGAAGAAATTGTTTTAGGACACGAAGAAGAAAGATTCATTGTATGTGAGACTTTCCGTCAATACTAAAATTGCACAGTTTGCTGCTTCAAGATTTTGTAAAATTGATTTATTAATGCATAGGTACACTTTTCTAGCACTAACTTAGAAGTTTCTGCTTACTTTGTCATTGAGTCAAGTAGCACCTGAAAGATCTTTTTCAACCTTAAAAAAACTTTTTGACAAAAAAAAAACCGACTTCCTCAAAAACACTAGAAAGTGAAAAATAACTTTAATTTCGGAAGTCGGTGTCTTAGGATCTGTATTTGAGTTTTTTGCCACCGACTTCCGAAATTGAAGTTATTTTTCACTTTCTAGTGTTTTTGAGGAAGTCGGTTTTTTTTTTGTCAAAAAGTTTTTATTTTTTACTTTTTAGTTATGGTATCTACCCGCACTAATTCCTATACCACTAATCGCCAGGTGAAATTTAATACTTTACTACTGCTGTAAATCGTTGAGGAATTCCCTTGACTGCCTGTCTATGGTCTCCATCATCAGACCTGTTATGGTACTTATAAGCCTTATGGGAGCTTTCTCATCAATAGAAATTAATTAAGTTCAAACACCAGGTAATTGCTGTAAATCGTTGAGGAGTTCCCTCGATTGTCTTTTGGCTCCATCATCAGATCAACTCCGGACCTTAATTAAATAGTAGTGATAAAATTGGCACTTTGAACCGTATAAAGTAACCCCAACAATAGGGAACTGCTGTAAATCGTTGAGGAATTCCCTCAACTGTCTATGGTCTCCATCATCAGACCTGTAATGGCACTTATAGCCCATATGGGTGCAAAGTTCTCATCAATAGAAATGAATTAAGTCCAAACACCGCGTAATTGCTGTAAGTCGTTGAAGAGTTCCCTCGACTGTCTTTCGGCTTCATCATCAGATCAACTTCAGACCTTCATTAAATAGTAGTGCTTTAAGATAATTAATGAAAGAAATAAAAAACGCACTAGTCGCCACTACGATTTTCGAAGGTTCCCTTCGACTTCTCTGGGATGCCATCATCAGATCCTGGTTTCCTTATCATGGGACCACCCTTGGGATATCTCCTTTCCAACAAAAAAAGAATCATCAAAATCGGTCCATATACGACGAAGTTATCGGTGAACACACATAAAAAAAAAAAAAAAAAAAAATATATACGGTCGAATTGAGAAACCTCCTCCTTTTTTGAAGTCGGTTAAAAATTATTAACCGACTTCAAAAAAAGGAGGAGGTTTCTCAATTCGACCGTATATATATATATTTTTTTTTTTTTTAAATCGCATGAGGAGAACTAAGTCCTCTAATTTTTTTTAGCTCTTTCATGTTAATGGCAGTGGTAAAAGATTTTTTAATGTAATTCGATTCCAACGATATTATAGACAAAGCCGAAAGCAGCGAACTGCTTCGAAAATCATTCATACAATAAATACCTACCTGAAATTTGCGTTGGTAGGTAAGTTTTCTGTTTCGTACCGTGTGGTGCCGGACGTAAAGAATAACACCACCCTATTTCTTCCCGTGGGTGTTGTAAAAGGCGACTAAGGGACTTACTAGAGAATGGGCAGCAGCGTTCTCTATGCATTTTACCACCATACTGCGATCGCCAAACCGCCTGCCAAGCGTGGCGATTATGGCAAAACCCCCCAAATTGGGGAGGCCTAAGTCCAGCAGTGGACGTCTTGCGGCTGTGATGATGAAGTTTTCTGTTACGAATGGCAGAGGGCCGGTTGTCTGTGAAATGCCCGGACCGATTTAAAGCCCCAGTCCGGCCCTGCCCGCAATGCATCTGACATGTGGCAAACGTGTCCGGCCCAGTCTCATCTAAGCTTGGCTGCTTTTGGGTGACGTCTAACTCATCATCACTATCTGTCTAGCCTTTTCCCAACTATGTTGGGGTTGGCTTCCACCAGCTAAGTACCAGTATTTTACATGGAGCGACTGCCTATCTGCCCACAACCCAGTTACTGGGTAATACGATACCCCTTGGTAAGACTTGTCATACTTTCGGGCTTCTGACGGTAACGACTGTCTAAGATCTACGAAAGACAGTCGGGACCAACGGCTTAGCGTGCTTTCCGAGGCACGGAAGGGTCATGGTATGTAAAGATGGTCACCCATCCACGGACCAACCGCGGCAGGCGTGGCTTAACCTGAACGATTAACCCGTACCGTTGTTATTACTTAGCCACAAGCCCTAAGTGACGTCTAAGTGTAAGATTTATTAAAAATGCACAAATTAAACATATTTCTTGTAAGTTTATTGATAAATAAATATATTACATCATTTTGTTACCTCTACATATTCTTACAATGTTTTCTAAAGAAATGTATGCATTTCGGGAAATTTCGTCTATCTTCGGCAATACGAATGCTCAATGCTGAGATCTAATAAAGAGTTGTTACAAGTATGGCAATACTTGCACATTTTGTATTACCATGTTTAAAAAATTATACAAGGTCAATATAATTTGCTGGCAATACTAAGCGACACACGAAGCTTGTAGACTCTATATTTACAATGGTGTAAAAAAAATACGTTGCGGTCGCCTTATATACAAGTATGTCCTGGCCTTTATATTGAGATAATGCCTCTTATATGAGCCAATAAATAACATATACATTATACTGAATAACTACAATAAATAAAACTTAACTTAAACAATATAATTACTATTTAACTGTCTCTTAAAAAATACAGTCAACATCATCAGCAGCCTATAATTTTCCCACTGCTGGGACACCGGCCTCCTCTCAGTGAGAAGGAGTGGGCCATAATCCACCACGTAGGCATAGTGCGGCTTGGTACATGTCACATGTCTTCGAATTTTTGGTTCTAAGACATACCGATTTCTTTACGATGTTTTCCTTCACCGTTTTGAGAGCAGTGGTGATGAAATATTTATATTTTTAAATAAATACAAAAATTATAAAAATACAGTACTAATTCCATTATCATCAGATAGTTAATAACTACAATAAATAAAACTAACAATACAATAATTTTCTCCATTTTAAAACACCTACTAATTAAGTGATCATTACTGTTAAAATATAAATAAACAATAATGATTATATTGCAAAAGCATTTCATTCATTTTTAAACGATACAAATTGATGTGCAATTTGTACTTTTAAAATATTGTTACGAGCTGGGGTTCGGGATAAATTAATTACAACCAACATTCCGAAACACACAAACTGTTCAATTAACTAAACACAAATAACTCAATCAAATCAAAACGTCAAACAGAATCACTTGTCTCGCTTGTACTGTATCACTTGATTCGTATTCGATCACTTCCGAAATTGAACTGCTCGTCGGTTTTTTTTTTTTGTGGGGCATCTCGTAGTTAATCCTGAAAAGATTGTTACTACTTAAACGGATTGTGGCCCGGCGAGTTCTAAAAAGTTACCTTTTTAGGCCTCCAGCCGGGGCTTATTATACTTAAAAACTAAAGCGAAAGCTCTAAGGGTTACCCCGAGGGGGGTACGAACCTCGGCTTAGGCAATCACTGGTAGAGGGACAGCAAGGGACTGGCTGGATCTGGGTTAAATTATTTAGGGAGCTGCTCGTCGGCCCAACAATCCGCTATATATATCCCGGCAGAACATTCGCGAACATTCGACACTGCCACAGTTCACAAGTAGCGTAGAAGCTTCTAGTAACTTCCATTCACAGAACAAAGAATAAAGAAAAGTGCCCCTACACTGGCTGCACGGGAACCAGTGTCGCCAAACTCACACATTTGCATATCAAATTGTCCATTACACACATAAAAACTTTTTAACAAAAAATTAAACCGCCGAAAAACTGAAAAGCATAAAATAATAAACCTTAAAATTATGAGTCGGCGCTTTGAGTGATCCTTGTTCATTGATTTTTCAGCGCCGACTCAAAATTTTAAGGTTTATTATCTTATGCTTTTCAGTTTTTCGGCGGTTGAATTTTTTGTTAAAAAGTTTTTATTTTATATTTTTTTGTGGCTTTAATGTACTAATAATACTGGGCAAGGTATACCCTATCCAACACAAAAAGAATTATCAAAATCGGACTACTCTGTATAAAGTTATTCGTGTTTATACATTACAATCAGTGAGTGAACAATCAATCATCCCCTGTTTTCCGACCCTTAGGGTTCGATTTTATTTTCCAAATTTATATGGGACCACCTTGGGAGTATACCCTTTCCAATAGAAAAATAATTGTCACAATCGGACCACTATGTAAAAAGTTATGCGTGATCATACATAAAAAAAAAAAAAAAAATATACGTGTCGAATTGATAACCTCCTCCGTTTTTTTTCGTCGGTTGAAAAACAGTAATATGATTGGCTACAAATTACAAACGCAACTTTTACAAATCATCTTTTTATTGCTTTCAAAAATTATGTCTTATTGCAACGAGTGAAAGTTGTTATTATTTGACATGACACAAACAATAAAGACGTTTTTCGTCTAAAAACTTTAGACAGACAAATTTACAAAGAGTTCAGCAACTCAACGCTAGATGGCGCTGTAACCAATTCATTCTATTCAGAACGCTAGCGCTATTGCAAGAAATTTGAACCTTATATCTCTACTGATAGAGTTGCAAATGTTTTTGAGTTTGTATACTGAACTTATGTTTAAGTTTCTCGGTAGAAGCAACTCTGAAACTATTGAGCGTTGCGTGAATTCCTATTGAGTAATTACTCACTAACTCAAACAACAACATATTTAAAAATCACTGAAATCCGAGGCGGTATTGTAATTAAAATCAATTATATTAAAAATTAACGAAGTTTAGTACTTGCCGATGATACGATACACCTCCACGAGATACATTTTTATTCTGCTTTCGTAATTGCAACTCAAAACAGCACAACAAGGCATAATTTGTAATATTTCGCGTATTTGTGAGACAACCAATCGCGATAAGTATCTGACGGCGAATAAGCTAAATGTTGCGCATCTGCGCTTAATGTTGACACGCGCGCGAAGTCTAAGGGGCAGTTCCTCTAGTTTTCTTTATTCCGTGCTTCCATTAAACAACTGTTTACTGTTTAATCCCACTATTCGACAATAGATCGCGGTAGCGTCTACGTACAATTTCGTGTAGTGCTTGCTACTTGATAACAGATGGCGTTAGCGTGTCGTTTCTAGTAATTTCGAACACTGCCCCATCCTTAGATGGAATTAGCTTGATGTTTCTAGACTTTTCGGTCTACGTAACAATATTATATTTTAAAACTACTAACTGCACAACACGACTTTATATTTACAAAAGCAAAATTCATGCAATTCTTGGCAATGTTGCGCTGGTCTTATACAAGTGTATCCTGGTCCGTATACTGAGATAAAGGCTCTTAAATGAGCCAATAAACAATATAATTATAACTACAATAAATATAACATAACTTAAACGATAAAATAATTATCTATTTCTTAAAATAAATTATTAATTACATAATGTTCAATAAGTTAACATGAAATATAATAAACAATTATGATATACTGTAAAATTTAAAACTTTTTGCGAATTGCACTTGATGTTTTTGCTGTATATTGTGTATAAAATAACAGATACAATAAACTAACAATGTTTGAGAGTAAATAAATGAAATATCGCTCCTTTAGAATTATAGCTCATTAAATTATTAAAATTTGTTGTAATTGGTTGGAACGAAGATCTTTTCGCTGTAATATTGTATATTGTGTATAAAATAAGGCACAATGAAATAAATGCACAAAAATTACAATGATTTTGTCAGACTTGCCAGTGGCAGCAATAAAACAGTAACCTTATTATGACGAACATAAAGTTCACAATTATTTTATCAGACTTGTCAGTAGCAGCAACCCAAGAGTAACCTTATTGCAATATGCATAAAGACCACAAAGATTTTGTCCGTATTTACTTCACAATAAGGTTGGTCTTGGGTTGCTGAACCCAAGACCAACCTTATTGTGAAGTAAATAAAGACCACAATGACTTTGACAGAGTTGTTAGTGGCAGCAACCCAACGGTCACCTTATTGTGACAAGTATTTACAACCTGATTGATGCCAAATCTTAATAATCTGTTGGGGTCTACTTGTCGGATTGACCTAGACAACCCGATCCCATCAAGTTGCCCTCGACAACTCGACCCCAAAAAGTTCACCTTGACAACTCGACCCCAACAAGTTGCCCTCGACAACTCGACCCCAACAAGTTGCCCTCGACAACTTGACCCCAACAAGTTCACCTTGACAACTCGACCCCAACAAGTTGCCCTCGACAACTCGACCCCAACAAGTTGCCTTCGACAACTTGACCCCAACAAGTTGCCCTCGACAACTCGACCCCAACAGTTGCTATCAACAACTCAACACAGACCAGTTACCCTCGACAACTCAACCCCAACAAGTTGCCCTCGACAACTCGACCTCAACAAGTTGCCCTCGACAACTCGACCTCAACAAGTTGCCCTCGACAACTCGACCCCTTGAAGTCATCCAGCAGGCGTAGCTTGTCCAATTCTATCTCTATTCTACCAAGAATAGACAAAGTTCTTTCTATTCAATTCGACATCTCTTCGGCCCGAGCACGGGGCGACCCGTAGACTCGGGTTTCTATGAAGACAAAGCAAGAGAGCAAGAGAGTGATAACTAATGTGGATCCGCTAAGGACTTTTTCATTGAATAGTCATACAGTGGGATAAAACGATCTAAGAGTATTGTATTGATGATTATAAATTAATATAATCCTGTAAAAAAAATGTACCCGCAACTGAAACTCCAACTCGAAAGTAGAGAAAAATTAGCCGCCATGCTCGACATCGTAGAATTTTGTCGACTGAAGAATAGAAATATTTCCTCTCTTCAGTTTTAACATCGCCGTGCCATTTTGTCTATTCTTCCGTCGATAAAACTTGTTTCTATGGTGGTCATGCTACGCGTGCAGGTAAAGTCTACAGGATGTAAGGGTAAACACCGTTGTCACTTAATCCATGGGTAACTTGACTTATATATAAAATAACAGAGCGAGTTAAAAAAATAAAAAAAATTATTTTCCTAAAAAGGTTTAGAACGGATTTTATCCCACACTGCCCGCAAATTCATGGATATGCGCATGAGTGACGTAATCACCACAACGATCGCCGGCCGTCCTGCCACCCAAACAACACAAATACACATTACCTGTGATGTAACTTTCCCATCCTAATTTTTCTGGCTTAGGACAAATACCTACCTTAGGTTTTGCGTGACGAGTCTAAATTTTTCGAAATGGCTTTGGATTCTAAATGATATGAAAACATTTTTTTTTTAATAAACCAAACCATTGGGTAGGTACTTTTGGCGTATTTAAAAAGTTAATCACAATTTTATGTACAGTTCAATTAAAAACTAAATTAAATTTACACTGATTGAATAAAATATCAACACTTACCGACGTACATTAACCTCAACACGTGTTCAAAATGGGTTCCGTCCAACATACCCGCCCACACGTTACGGAAAAACAATGTTGAACATTATTTTCCTGTATTCGGTGTTCATTTACCTGGCTCCAGTAATGTTCATTACGAACATTGTAAATCCCCACAACCACAACCACAACATTGTAAACATTGCTTCGTCCGTAAACAAAATGGAAATGTTATCGAGGTTATTGATAAGCCACTGCGAAAATACCATCCGTGGTATGCGATCTTTATCATTTAGTTCTTGGACCGGCTGAAATGATATGGATGTTGACGATCGATGAGGAGAGTATTGTCCATAGTGTCCAGTGGGAAACATTGAAAATTGAACCGCCAGCACAGTGAACTGGCCGTAGGTACGTTGCTTTTATGTCGCCGCCAACATCGTTTCACGGTTTGGCACAGGTTGTCCAGGGAACAATTCTGCGTACATCGTACGCGCCCCGTTCAGATTATTACCCGCAATGGCGTAAAGCCGAACGATTTCGGTTCACTGTTCATTTGTGTAAGACATTGTAACACACTCAATTCACGCGCGAGAAATGAGCGACGCTACGACGCGGCGTTACGTGCGGTCGCTAGCGAGACTGACAGCTGACTGACTGGGGTCGTGACCCGTGCGTCGGCGTCGTACAACGCGCCGTGGTTCCCGAAGTTTGTTGCCCTCGCGCATAGGGTGAAATGTTCTTGTGGAAAAATTCAGATTTTCTTTAAAAAAAAAAAGTTATTCTTTTTTCATTGATTTTACGTTCTATTAACGAAACCAAATCACTGGTTTCAAGGATAACGGTGTTTACACTAACATCCTGTATATACATAAAATATCATACTTAGTATACTCATCAATACTCTAAGCTGGTCAATTCACACTTCTTGCCCTTCCGTCGCACGCGCTTCGGTCTCGGCTTCTTCAGATGTACGTGGTCTACGTGGGAGCGTAGTTCGCCGGATGTACGGAAGGTCTTTTCGCAGGCGTCACATTTGAACGGCCTTAGACCTGTGTGGAGCTGGGGAAGAGAGGAATATACGATCAGTAAAGAAGAAATCTTTTAAAATAAAATTTTGGTGTTTGTATTTTTTTTTAAGTCACTGTTATGCAACCGGTTTTTTACACATTTTGGTTAATACAGTTATGTTTCCGGACGTAAAAAATAGCACCATCCCATTTATTTCCGTGGGTGTCGTAAGAGGCGACTAAGGGACTTACTAGAGAATGGGCAGCAGCGTTCTCTATGCATTTTACCACCATACTGCGATCGCCAACCCGCCTGCAAAAAGTGGCGATTATGGCAAATCCCCCAAATTTGGGAAGGCCTATGTCCAGCAGTGGACGTTTTTGGGTTGAAATGATGTCGTGACGGACCCTGCCAGAACGCGGTAGTTGCTTTTTTATACAATATCAGAGCATCATATTGAGATACGAGCATTTTTGGCCTCGCACCGGTCTTCCTTTTAAATATGCTTTTATTAACTTGGTATGTATGTATTTATGTATCGGAACGTGATTTTCACACCCATCAAAACATCGTCGGATTAATTTGAAACTTCGCACACTTATCAAGTAAGTCCCTTAGTCTCCTTCTACACCCACGGGAAGAAATGGGATGATGCTATTCATTACGTCCGACACCACACGAAACAGGATAATTACAAAAATTTATGAAATTATTGTATTGTCATCGGTCCTCGATAAGTTTAAATGAAATCCGACCGTCTGAAGTGGTTCAAAATCGAGTCCAAAGGAGTCGGTTACAAACAAACATACAGGTGAAGCTAATAAAAGCGTGTTAATAAATAATAATAAAAAATGTATATTATAGTTTAGTTTATACAGGATAAGTTTTTAACCAGTGCGCAAATTTTAAGAAATTAAACTTAAACGAGTTATAATAACCAAATTCAGTTATCGTTAATGAAATATGTTTATTTTGAAACTGGTTTTTATGGTAACTTGCGCGCGGCACCGGGGCGGCGGCGATGGTGAACGAACGAGCGTAGCTACAAGTACCTACCAGCTGTTCGATCGTTCAAAATTCTAGGTAACTCAAAGTACCTACGCCGGCGCGCGGTTACTGACCTATTCCTATTGTCGGTATCATATTACGAAATATGTAGAGTGTCCAGTTTACTGATTTAAGGTCGAATAAAATTTAAAAAAAGTATAGAAAATAATTGAAATGTGTTCTATTACTGATACTGAACAAGAAAAATTTGCGCACTGTTTAAAAAAAGTTCCTGTATTTATTGGGTCATAAAAGTTTTACAGTATTGAGATGTGACACTGGATCCCGCACTAGGATACCTTGTGTCGCAGGATCAATTTCTTTCGACATACAATATGAATTATGGTAAACAAAAGCAACGGTTTAGTAAGTTTCACTAAAACTACAGAATAAAAGGTAACCAAATAATATGTATACTCACAAACATATGCCTGGTAAGGTTATAGCTGAAGGTAAAGTGTTTCCCGCACACGGCACACTCATACATTCGCCTCACGTCCGCATGTTGACGCATATGTCCCGCGAGGTTGGCTTTCATGCTGAACGCTTTGTGGCAGTGGTCACATTGGAAACGTTTCTGACCAGTGTGGACCCACATATGGCCTGCTAGGGTTGTTGTGTTCTGGGGATAGGGAATGAGGCATTTTTAAACACCGTTCTAAGCTGACGACTGTCAGACTAAAAAAAAACATGTATGCAATTCACACGTGGTAGAAGTGAAACCTTCAAAATTGTTGGCTTCAAGATATTGAGACGATTAAAAACAAATCACCCAAAAATTTTACCATTGAAATGTACGGAAGTCATATCCACACATTTCACTATCCATGCAAAACACAAAAAAATGGCGATTTTGGCGTCACGTGACCTCAAATTCCCGGTTCAATAATCGAGCTAGCTAGCTATGTATCTACGAACATAAGAAACAATGTATAATGCTTCCTATCTCATTTTCTCCCACGTTAAATCTTATGAATTTATGTGTCTGTCTCTTTTTACTGTCTCTTTTAGTTTCATAGACTTTCAAGTCACAACGGTGTTATAGAAGTTTTCACTTCGAAAACTCAAAAATTCAAATTCATTTTTTTGAATGTTTTTAAGAACTTTTTGTTTCTTATTCAAGTTTTGGGAAAATTGCATCATTTGTTAATAAAAAATCCTAAATATTTTCTCGAAAAATTGCTTTTTAACCGCCATTTTGAATACAGCGAGGTGAAAAAAATAATTAAATAAAAAGTATAAATATTTACTCCACAGTTTAGTGTGGTTCTAGGGTCATTGCAGACCGGAAACCTTTTGATAATTCGATTTGAAGAAAAAAAAGGTTCGTACAATCCAGATTTTTAGTCTTTATACAGATTTTTCCTTAATTCATTTTTTTACAAAAACATCATGGAGACTATCAAAAGAGAGAAAGAGCACTGTTTGAACTATAAAAATATGTCTGTTTCGAATGTTTCAGCCACGAATCGAATTAGTTATGAGGCGCTAAATTGCGGTGGTTACTCGCAGAACAGATAGCCGATGGGGCCGAAAGTTTCTGGAGTGACGACCGCGTACCGGAAGACGTAGAGTTGGAAGGCCTCCAACAAGGTGGACCGATGACCTTATGAAGGCCGCAGGAATCCGCTGGATGCGGGAAGCACAAAACCGGTCGAAGTGACGGAGCTTGATGATGAGGGGGCGTCCATTAATTACGTGAGGTGTTCTAGGGGGGGAGGGGTTCAAGTTAAATCTTGTTCTTGGTTCAAGCCAAATGTCACTTAGGAGGGGAGGGGGGTCTTGGCAAATATCACGTAATTATTTTTCTCGCAAAAAAGCGGTGTAAAATTGCGTGAAAAATTATTTCTACAACAAAATATGGCCAAATCTGAGACAATAGTACACTGGTAAAAATATTAACTTGACTCAAGAGCCAAAATCAAGATTTTGGCTCTTGAGTCAAGTTAATATTTTAAAACGAGAATACCATTTTGAAGAAAATGATTTTCCTGAGTCAAGAGAATAAATTCTTGAGTTAAGAAATTATTTTTGGTCTAAGAAAACTTTCTTGTTTATGTTTTTTTTTCTCATTAATCCAACACGTTTACAGCCCAAATAGAAGTTTTGAAGAATCTCGCGTGAGATTAGGGGAGGGGGGAGGGAGTTGAGGAAAATCTTATGATATCTCACCAAGGGGGAGGGCGGTCGAAAAATTCTCAAAAATGCCTCATGTAATTAATGGACGCCCCCTGATGAAAGGTGTACGAACACTGCCATTCTCGTCCAAAATGGGTAAAGGTGACAAACATATTTTGGCTGTGTCTACCTATTAGAGATCAAGCTAGAAAAGCTACAGTACTTACCAAGAAGAATTTCCCGCAATGTTCACACATGTAAGGTGTGGTGACCACCGTAAACTGTGTCCGGTTGATACCCGGGTGGGCGTACCTGAAGTGGGCAGCGTATACCCGGAGGCTTTCTAGTACCACGCCACACTGTAAGATCACAAGAAAATACATATTTCTTTATATTTTTAAATATTTTTTCATTTTATATTCTAAATATCTGGATGACCGAGCTTTGCTCGGTATTTTTTGGTAAATTGTGTTTAAAATAATAAGCTTATGTTCAAGTTGATTATCGATAAAGTTGATCATTGAAAATACGAATAAAACGACATTTTATCAAAATGAATTCTAGCTAGATCGATTTATCGCCCCCGAAACCCCCTGTATACTAAATTTCATGAAAATCGTTGGAGCCGTTTCCGAGATTCAGATTATATATATACATATATTGAAGAATTGCTCGTTTAAAGATATAAGATAAGATATTTAAAAATATAATTTACAAGTGTTTATAGCGAAATGAAGGAAAGATATATCGTTTAGATTCTTAAAACTGACACCATTTAGGCAGTCAATTAACACGTTCAGCGTTGAGAGCCCTCCTGGAAGGCTCAATCTAGTCGCATTTAGAATACGAAGAGCCCTCGTGGAGGGCTCATTTTTATTATTTACATATAGGTTTTTTCTTTGCAAATGCAGTCTGCCTCAAAAAAGCATGCTAAGCCATAAAACATAGTTGGGAAAAGGCTAGGTATATGATGTGGATGTCGAAACCTCTTACCTGTTCGCAAGTGACAGGACCATTATGTGTTGGCACACTGTTCACATCTCTTCGATGTATGACCGGACGTCTCACGGCATTCACCCAGGAAGAACCCAGTCGCCTTTGTTTGATAGACGGGTCATTGCTCATACGGTTCCTGAAAAAAACAACGTATAACCATGCAATTTTTATTTTGATATAGGTACCTTAGTACAAAAAAAAAAAGTTATCGTTAACGAAAGATGTTTATTTTGAAACCGGTTTTTATGGTAACTTGTGAGCGGCGCCGGCGCGGCAGCGAACGTGAACGACCGAGTGTAGCTACAAGTACCCACCTACAAGTACCTACCTACCAGCTGTTCGATCGTTCAAAATTCTAAGAAGTTCGACGTACCTACGGCGCGCGGTTTTTGACCTATTCCTACTGTCCATATCATATTACGAAATATGTAGGGTGTCCACAGTTTATTGATTTAAGGTCGGAAAAAATGAAAAAAACAAGTATTGAAAAAATAATTGAAATGTGCTCTACTACTTATACTGAAATATCAATAAAATTTGCGCACTGGTTAAAAAAAACCCTGTATATACTTAATATTATAAATGCGAAAGTAACTCTGTCTGTCTGTTACGCTTTCACGACTAAAACACTGAACCGATTTTGATGAAATTTCGTACGAGGTAAGTTTGAACCCCAAGAAAGGACAATAGGCTACTTTTTATTCCGCGACTTCGTCTGCGTCCGTGATTACTGACATTTACGCGGACGAAGTCGCGGGCAAAAGCTAGTAAAATAATAATTAGAACTATATGCTGGTAGGTACTTACGGGTCATCCTCTTTGATGTGTTTAGAAGATAATCGTAGATGTCTGTCGTACGCCTTCTTCGTTAGGAATTTGACATCGCACACATCACAGTGCGGGCCTTTCAGTTCAGTCTGTTAAAAAATAGACATAATATGTATATGAGTAAATCATCGTCACTTCAGCCGAAAGATGCCCACGGCTGGACATAGGCCTACCTCAAAGGGATGGGTTTTGCCATAATCGTGACGCTTGGCGGGTGGGTTGGCGATCGCGGTATGGTGGTAAATGCACAGAGAACGCTGCTGCCCATTCTCTAGTAAGTCCCTTAGTCGCGTCTTACGGGAAGAAATAGGGAACAAACAGGTGTAGGTCAATATTCAAGTAGAGCATTCATTATAATATGACAGGTCGTCAGAAGCCCGAAAGTCTGACAACCAGTCTTACCAAGGGGTATCGTATTACCCAGCAACTGGGTTGTGGAGGTCAGATAGGTCAGTCCGCTCCATGTAAAATACTGGTACTCAGCTGCATCCGGTTACACTGGAAGCCGACCACAACATAGTTGGGGAAAGGGCAAGACAGATGATGATTCATTATAAAATGACGGACGGACGCGACACCACGCAGCGGAACACGACGCCGACAACATTACGTGTTTAATTATAGTTTAAGTTTTGTTTTAAAAACCAATGTATTAGTTTACTAGCTTTTGCCAGCGGCTTCGCCCGCGTGGAGGTCGAAAAATATCCCGCGGAAACGTACTACCGGGATAAAAAGTAACCTATGTCCATTCTCAGGCTCTAAACTATCTGTGCACCAAATTTCATTTACATCGGTTCAGTAATTTTAGCAGGAAAGTGGCAGACAGACAGACAGTCCGACAGACAGAGTTACTTTTGCATCTATAATATTATAGTGTGGATAGTAATTTTTTATGCTTATTTATGTATTGTCTTTACGGGAATTAGTAGCCTGAAATAAATGATTACGTTGTATAATATATCTAAGAAAGTAAAACGGGAATTATTTTAGGTTCAATTAAATACATGCCAGTATGTATCAGTTTATAGTTATTGTTTTTATGCTTATTCATGTATTGTGTTTTAAGGGGATGACTTGCCTGATATAAAGGATTGTACTGTATAATATTTCTAAGAAAGCAAAACAGAAATTTCGTTACGTTATAAATAATCAAACTAATATTATAAATGTGAATGTAAGTTTGTTTGTTACGCTTTTACGCGAAAACTACTTAACCGATCATTATTAAACTTTGCACACATATTCTTGGAGGTATTAGAAGTAACATAGGATACTTTATTGTTATTTTTAACGCGAGCGAAGCTGCGGGAAAAAGCTGCTATATATAAAAGAAACTTACATTTTTATCAAACAGCTTGTGCTTCATTCTCTTGTGTACCTTCACACCAGTTTGACTCACAAACGTGTAGCCACACAGCTCGCACACACACGCCGACATGTGCTTCAGACGTAGGTGGTTCAGTAGCGTGGTTTGTTTCCTGGTCAAAAGATATCACAATTTTAATATATGTCTATACTAATATTATAAAGCTGAAGAGTTTGTCTGTTTGGTTGAACGCGCTATTTTCAGGAACTACTGGTCCGAACTGAAAAAATCTTTTTGTGTTGGGTAGCCTATTTATTGACGAAGGCTATATAACATCAAGCTACAATCAAAAGGAGCGGAGCAGCGAAAAATTTACGAAAATCGGTAGGCAATTCGATGCGACGGGAAGGGTCAGGAAGCAAAAGGGCTAGTGTGAAAATATAACGGTTGTAAAAGAAATGGTAATGAAAACAGCACGCAGATTTGTGTAATTTTAAGAAAATCAAAAAAGTCACTACAAATTGAAAATTAATTTTTAACTTCGGGGGTCTTTGGATATATATCGCACATCCTCTAAAAAACTGTCATAACACAAAACAAGTAAGAACAGATAAAAACACAGTCATAATATGACTGTTTTTTTATCTGTTCTTACTTTTTTTCTCTAAAAAACTGTCATTACACAAAAAACTGTTTTTACTTGTTTTTGTGTTATGACAGTTTTTTTAGAGGATGTGCGATATATCAGTTTTTTGCCACTGACTTCCGAATTTAAAGTTATTTATCGCTTAATAGTGATTCTTAGAAGTGTTTTTTTTTTTTGCAAAAAAGTTTTGATTTTGCACTTTTTAGTTGTGGTATCTACCCCGCACTAACTCGTATACCACTACTGGCCAGGTGAATAGCAGTGACAGGAAGTATTACAATTTTATCACGATAAACAAAGTGGATTGAATACGTATTATCGAAGCTAACGCAAAAACTACGAAAGCAAAGTTAATAAAAAAAAAAGTGTTTATTCACAATGTTAGGTTGTTTTTATAAAATATATTACTTCTGCCAAACGGCAAGGCAGTTTGTTGGCAGATGTAGCTACTTTTTTAAAATTTTTGTAATAATACTATATTAACACCTTTTCATTTAAACATATAAAATATAAACAACAATAAACAGAGACATAAAAAAAAAAACATATGTATCACCCCTGAACCATAAGCAATAAATAAAAAATCTAGAGAATTTTCGGTTCACAGTTTGAGGAGAAAGCGCGAAATATACATTGAAAAAAAATACAGTGGAACATAGGACCTCCTCCTTTTCTGAAGTCGGTTAAAAATATATACTCACTCGAACTCAACGCAACACTGCGGACACTTATACTTGCTGCCGGCGTGATACTTCATGTGGCCTAATGCGACGTTCCTGGAACAACACAGAGACGTTTATAAAACCTTTAGGAAATCAGTAAAACCGTAGCTAATACAATTAAATTATGTTATTCTGAAGATAGGATACCAGCATGACTTTTAAATAACAGAAAGAAAAAATCAACAACTAGTTTAAAAAAATAACTTTAACAAGCTTTATGGTTGTCATGGTATGGTCACGTGACACGGAGGAATGAGGAAAATGTCTTGAGGAAAGTATTGAGTATGAATGTCGATGGCTATAAGAGTAGAGGGAGACCAAAGAAACGATGGATGGACTGTGTGAGTTATGAGATGGTGACTACTGAGATGACGACTAATAGAGAAGTGTGGAAAAAAGAGACATGTTGCGCCGACCACAAATAAATTGGGTTAAGGGCGGAAGAATGAAAATGAAGCTTGATGGAGTGTATTTTTTCTTCATCATCACCATTTCAACCGAAACACGCTGTTCGACGCCAGGCCAGGCCCCTACCATAGGATTTAAATATTATGTGGAAGCGCGATGGTGGGGCCCTGGAGACAAGAGTGGCTGCGAACTGTCCGCCGTGCGTGGAGCTGATTAATAAAATCAAACAAAAGACTCACCTGGTTGAAGAACACCTGCTCTGGAGCCTACCTGGATTTATGTATGTAAGTGAGTGTATATTGTATGGTGTAGTGACGTTGTAAGTGGTATCCAGGACACCAGGCCGCTGCAATAGGCCAGAGATTTTCTCCAACATGCGGTTCACTGTCACTTCAAACAATTTCAACTAAAGTTCAAACTAAACCCGTATTATTTCGTCCATTGGGGTTATTTACAATCAAACAATAGGATCACGACTAATTGTCCAACAAAACGATCGGTTCTAAGGGTTTACTTTCAAAAGGTCGCGAAATCCAAGCGGCGACGATCCTCCATTTTTCAAGAACAAAATCAAAGAGGAAGTGTCAAACTGACAGATGTCACTCCGTTTCACGTCATGGTGCGTTCACAGAGTAACCAATTCGAACGGGACGGAGCACACGCCCTCAGCTGGATATAGGCCTTCCTCAATTTGGAGGTAGTGTTGCAAAGAACTCGAGTCCTCGAGTCGTAATTTTAAAGACTCGAGTCAATTATGCAAGACTCAGTGTGCTCAATAGGCTCGAAGTCTAGAGTCAAGCACTCGAGTCTTAAAAAGGACTCGAGTCTTAAAGAGGACTAGAGTCAAAAAAGGACTCGAGTCTTAAAATTAACTCGAGTCTTAAAGAAAAACTTGGAGCATGAAGATGAAACTTGTAGCTCATCATTCGAAAAGACTCGAATAGAAGAATGATAAGTTCTAATGAGTGGTTATGATGTAATTATGCGTACAAATAATCTGACGAGTTATTCATAGACTCGAATTCATTTTAAGACTCGAGTCCTTTTTTAAGACTCGAGTCCTTTTTAAGACTTGAGTGGCTTGTAAATGACTCGGGCTCGGCATGACTCTAGACTCCGAGCCTTTTGAGCACACTGAGTCTTGCATAATTGAGTCGAGTCTTTAAAATTACGACTCGAGGACTCGAGTCCTTTGCAACACTATTTGGAGGAGGAATTTTGGCAGGGTTTGCCATGATCACCAAGCTCGCACACACTTCTGACTTCGCCATTGTCTCGGACGGTACCGAAACCGCTTGCGCTAACATACATTCACAGCGTGCGATTTTTTTAATATATAATTTTAGAAATATTGTTCATCCACACTAATCCATACTAATATACTAATATACTAATATATACTAATTACTAATTACTAATATTACTAATTACTAATTACTAATAATATTATAAATGCAAAAGTAACTCTGTCTGTCTGTCGGTCTGTCGGTCTGGCTGTCTGTCTGTCTGTCTCGCTTTCCTAGCTACTGAACCGATTTAAATGAAATTTGGTACACAGATAGTTTAGAGCCTGAGAAAGGACATAGGCTACTTTTTATCCCGGTAGTACGTTCCCACGGGATAATTTTCGACCTCCACGCGGGCGAAGCCGCTGGCAAAAGCTAGTATTATAAATGCAAAAGTAACTCTGTCTGTCTGTCTCGCTTTCCTGCTAAAACTACTGAACCGATTTAAATGAAATTTGGTACACAGATAGCTTAGAGCCTGAGAAAGGACATAGGCTACCTTTTTATCCCGGTAGTATGTTCCCGCGGGATAATTTCCGACCTCCACGCGGGCGAAGCCGCTGGCAAAAGCCAGTGTTAAATAAATGCAAATATCGCTAACTACATAAAATCAAGTAGATTAATCCGTATGGTGCTGGACGTAAAGAATAGCACCATCCCATTTCTTCTAAAGGACGTCGTAAGAGGCGACTAAGGGATCCAGACACTAAGACATCCAGCAGTGGATGATGAATATAGTCGTATGATCAGAAGACGTAGCGTTGGAAGGCCTCCCACAAGGTGGACCGATGACCTGGTGAAGGCCGCAGAAATCGGCTGGATGTGGGAAGCACAGAACCGGTCCTAGTGGCGGTACTTGGTCGAGCCTATGTCCAGCAGTGGACATCTGAATCCTTACCTATTTCTTGTGACTAACGGACACAGTTTGCACGTAAATTCTGTTGTGTGTTGTCGTTTCATATGCGCGCGCAAATCTCTATTTTTCTTCATTCGAATATAACATATGCTGCACTTTATCGAACCGCTTTGCTGAAACGTAAAAAACAACGGAATCAGTCCTTACATCGTCACGAAGTCATAAGTAATTTATTTCATGACAAAACACACTGCGTTGAAAATTTGAGTAACGATGATAATTAATCTTATACATATAACAATCTCATGTCACGATGCATGTTACGGGTAAACTCCGAAACTACTAAACTAATTGTTATCAAACTTCGTAATTATTTGTAATTTGGTCCAACTTAAAAGATAAGATAGTTTTTACCTCAATTATTGTCCTCTATATTTGCAAAATAAATGCTTTTTATACGACAATAGTGGTGTGTATTCATTGGTTAGTTCTATAAATTCCTAATGGATGGCGTTGTACGTTAATTTATCGTATCTTTTGACATCTAGGTTGCATCCACATCCACTAGATGGCGTTGAGTTTCAATTTATAGATAATCTTCTTTACATGGTATAAAACAAAGTCGTTTTCCACGTCTCTACACTTTGATCGGATTTTAATGCGGTTTTCATCAATAGACAGAGTGATTCAAGATGAAGGTTTATAAGTACGTAGGCGAAGACGCTGGAAAAAACTAGAAAGGCTATACAAGGTGCAGTTTTGGATCTGCAAAACATTTTAGGAAGTAATTATGTTAGTGATTCTCGACCCGAATCAACAATAAAATGGGCAGGTTTTTTTAAACTTTTATTCTTATTTACGGAAATCGGTAAGTGTGAACTCCCTTTTTTAAAACGCGGCACGTCTGTACGTGTCCTTAAACTGCGCTTTCACACACACAAACAAACGCAACCGACATTTTTTTCATAGATCCAAAGCCCAGGGGTTATTAAGAGAGTTATTCTGACAAACAATAAAAATGAAAAATCTAAAATAAAAAGTATTATTGATTATTGACTTGGTATCGTATTGTTATATGATTATTTACGAGTCTCATAACAACCTCCTGCAATGTTTTGCAGGTTCAAAACTGCATCTTGTAGATTTACCTCGCTATGCTTGATGACATGTCGTTCCTGCTTATCCTGGGTCGGAAAGCCTCGAAAGCAGACATCACACTTGAAAGGCGCCAGGGTATACTTGTCAGAGTCCCGTCTGACCAGGACTTCTCGTCGCAACTCATCATGGTTCAGGGGTTTCACGTTGAAAATGTTCTCGTCAATTGGCATCGAAGGTTTTACATAGGGCTGCTTATTCTTCTTCTGTCTAGGAACGAAAGTAAATGATTCTATTTCTGTAAGTCGGTTTTGTACGAATACGCTTCCACGTCAATTTACTATCGTGTCTCGTTGTCTGCACGCTATAGGAGTTGATGAACGCTGCTGAAATTGCCGTGTCCGTGTGGCGCTGTACGTAAAGAATAACGCCATCCCATTTCTTCATGTAGGTAAAGACAACTAAGGGAGTTACCACAGAATGGGCAGCAGTGTTCTCTATGCATTTTACCACCATACTGCGATCACCAAGCCGCCTGCCAAGCGCGGTGATTACGGCAAAACCCCCCATTTTTGGAGAAGGCCAGAATATCCAGCAGTGGAAATCTTTTGGCTGAAATGATGACGATGACTGAAAGAGCCAAACTCGTGGCCGATTTCTGTGTTCAAAACGGTTAAGGAAAACATCATGAAGAAATAATGCTGGGACACAGACTTCCTCTCGTAAGAGCATACGTTCGAGACCAACGTCATATAGCGAGATCGGTGGAATTGCCAGTTAAAAACGGTATATTTGTACCCAAAATCGGTAAATGACATTTCCATGTGTACTGTGAAATCGTAGAATATTCGTTATATTTCGGTATTTCGGTAGAACAGAGCCCATATCGGTAGAAATACCGAAAAATCGGTAGGTTCGAGACCACTGCGTAAGAGCGAGTGCGTCGTAATTCACCACGCGGGCCTAGTGCGGTTGGTAGATGTCACATATACTCGAATTTTTGGAGAACAGCGGACAAGAAACTCCACGGACAGTCTTTTAAATCAAAATATTGTTACAAAAAATTGGTTACACCATTCATGTTGATTTCTACATATGAGAACGATGTAAAAGGCGTGCACATTAAAAGCGTCAGTAATAAAAACAGTTACTGAATTTAGTTTTTATAGTTATCGCACGTTTTCAATTACATCTTATAGATTGCTAACGACATGCTAAGAAGAGAAAAAGTAAAACCATATGTCTTCTTACCTTCCTTTAACCCAGATAATAACATCATCGTCATTTTTCGTCTTTCTTTTAACAGCAACTTTTCTCTTTTTAACTTCTCCTGTCTTCTTTTGTATACAAACAATCGCTTCATTGGGCACACTTGTAACTATTTCATCATTCACACAATTTCTATCATCGTCTATGTCACAAACTTTAGTTAAGTCATCAACCACAGCTATTTGATCTTCATCAGTACTATCTACGCTTTTAGAGATATCAGTCTGTTCACTATCTTCGTCACTATCACTTATATTATTAGAGAGATTCACTGTTTCCACTTCTTGATCCTCATTTTTAAGTAAAACAACTTTATCAAAGTCTACTTTCGCGTCATTAATATAAATATTTTCCGTAACTATATCGTTATCATCGTCATCATCTCCGACATCGGTTTCTTTCTCACCGATCTCAATTTCGGTAATCGGTATTAAATCTATTTCGGTTTTCACATCAGCGCTAGGGTAAGTTTCTTCAATAATTTCATTTTTTCTCTCGTCTTTTATAGTTATCTTGTCTGTTATTAAGTTTTGTACTTCTATCTCGACTTCCTCGTTATGAGGTATGCCGATAACTTCTGTTTTTATTAACGTATTGGGCGCATGTTCTTCCATATTGTGGCTGTTGAATTTAAACACTTCCTGAACCGTCCATGTTGATTTTAGGTTCGTATGTTGCCGATGTATGTTTCGTATGTCGCTTATTTTTAGCTGCAAGTAACAAATGTTTTATATAGATGTCGCATGTCACGAAATCGCGGGAATTTATACCTTATTACAATGGCATAAGGGTCACATGAAGCACACTTCTAAATTACGTTATCTTTAGAAGAGCTAGATGTATTGTAATTGTTACGTTACTGTTACAATTTAAAAAGTGTCAGACAATGCATTTAAGGTCTTATTACAATGGTATAAGTCTCTTGACGCTCGCTTCAAAATATCATGTAGTACTTAGATGTATAATAATCTTTATTTCAGTCTCGCATTTAATGTTCAAGGTGTTCCTTTTGATATCTCAATTGGGTATTAATGAGACCATATCAAAGACTCAACTGGCATATGATTTTTTTCATTGTTCATACAAAATAATTCGATGTTACGATTATTTCTGTTAACCTTACGTGAAATATGATAACGTACAATTTCTTAGCTAAAATTTTAATTGTTGGTTTGAATGATTTACTCGTACTTATTGAATTTAAAAAACCCACTACTCAATAAAAAAAATATCAGCATAGATACTCAGCTTGTAACAGTATTACAGATTCAGATTTCAGATTTTGTTAAGCGTTTTTTTTACACCCGTTCTTATAGTTCTTCCAGTCCACTGATGATCTTTCAGGGCACACTTCCACCGTATGCTCCACCGTGTCCTCTAGACGATCCTCACAATGGAAACACCCGGGCGTTTCCTCCCGCTTTATCCTGAAGAGGAACCCACCGAAGCACCCATGCCCGGTGAGAACCTGCGTCAGGCGGAAGGTGAGGACGCCGTGACGCCTCTCTATCCACTCCTCAAAGAGGGGACTTACCGCCGCAATTGTGGCGTGCCCAGACCTACAACTCTTAAGTCGCGATCGTTACCACTGGGCCACTACTGTTCAGGGTATACTCACATCATCATTGTTCTTCAGATGTTCTTGCAGCAATGCATCGCTGAACAGCGCTTTAGATCTGAATGAAGCGGCTGACTGCAGCCGGGCCGTGCACTCCCAACACACACCCATCGGTAGCCGGTTGTCTGAGTCTGTTCTCGGCTGAAATAATACAATATTCAGATTATACTCATGGTCAATACAAAATGATAAATGATTTTATTTCTATAAGTAGATTTTGTTCGCCGCCAGGTCAGGCCTCACCATAGAATTTCAATAGCGCAGTGCTTTTTCCAAGAACAAAACCAAGTGTCAAAGTCAACACAAGTCAGATGTCACTCCGTTCGGGCGCGTTCCGTTAGGCGCATAGAGTAAACAAATCGAACGGGACGGAACGGGTTTGTACAAATACTTTTACACGTCAACCATATTTTTAAACCTAGATGAGATCGGCGTTTCCTATCTGACTACTCTGAGAAGAAAGGCCGAAACAAATTCAGAGGTCAGTCTCTTTTAAAGTCCAGACATAATCTTGGTCACATCATGTGAAAACCATGTAGATTGGTGATTGAAATGGTATTTAGAGGAAAGAACCACACAGATTGAGTGGACCTGTCCAGTCACGCATTGTCAGTAATCGTGCAGTTCAACTCAGAACTTAATAAGCTCAACGATTCGACGAACAATACCAAAAAAAGGACATTTTGTGTACGCTGTATAAATTTCTCAAATAACTTGAATAAGTGCTATCAAAGATACGATCAACGTTAATCATTCAAACTGACAATACATGTATTGCCAGTATTATTTAGTATTGTATTATCTCCACATCGTATTAAAAATAATAGTTTTTGATAGCAAAAGTGTTGCATCTATACTAATATAATAAAGCTAAAGAGTTTGTTTGTTTTTTTTTTGGTTGAACGCGGTAATCTCAGGAACTACTGCTCCGAATTGAAAAAAATTTTTTTTGTTGGGTAGCTTATTTATCGAAGAAAGCTATATAACATCACGCTATGACCAATAAGAGCAGAGTAGCAATGAAAAATGTTGCAAAAACGGGGAAAATTCGATGGGGGTTTTCACGGGCAGGCGATTCGATGCGACGGGAAGGGTCGGGGGAACAAGAAATTTAACGTGGACGAAGTCGCGGGCAGAAGCTAGTACTTTATATCTATTTTAACTTACCACCTTTCCTATAATATCTTCGTACATTTTGTCCAGACCGTAATCTTGCAACCGGTACATTTTGCCGTCCAATGAAAGGCATAGCTTGCAGATCTAGAAAACAAAGATACTGGGTGTAAGGGACAGCCCTCCACAAACTTATGGGGTGGATTCAGTATATCATACTAAGATGACCAGTACAAGAAATTATTTCAGGACCGTTATGGGAATCCAATAAACCTGATTTGTTTTATTTTCTCACACGCAATGTATCTCGGAACAATTCGGAAAGCCACCTTTGCGCAATCGCCGACGACGAGTTCGATGAACTCTGAAGTTAGACGGGAAGTGAACAGCTGATTTTACGCGTCGTTCGTTACATAATTTCAACATCCATTGCTGCTTTTTAGATTTTACCCGTATTGTTTACATAAATGGAGTGCTGCTTTCAGACAATGTAATTTTACATTAAAAGTGAAAAGCTAAAAAAAAAGTTTAAAAAAAATGAAAAATCCAGAGAAAAATTCAGGTGGAATATGATTCAAAATAAGGAGCTGAATGCACTCTGTCAGTTTATGGAGGGCTGTCCCTTACACCTGGTATATAACTTTAATTAGAAACATTATTGTGTACTAGTACCGTGTGGTGCCGGACGTAAAAAACAGCATCATCCCATTTCTTTCCGTGGCTGTCGTAGAAGGCGACTAAGTGACTTACTAGAGAATGGGCAGCAGCGTTCTCTATACATCTTACCACCATACTACGATCGCCAATCCGCCTGCCAAGCGTGGCGATTATGGCAAACCCAGATTTATGTCCAACAGTGGACGTCCTTCGGCTGAAATGATGATGATGATTGTCTACTATCAGTTACCTAATGGATAAAAAGCGGTTTGTATACTGTCTACGGTGACGGGATAATTATTTTTTATTAATGGGTAGGTTAACGACTAACATGCAGCAAAATATCTTTGTAGCAGTGAAGTGAATCTGCCAGGGTCGCGGATTTGTTCAAAAGAGTTACCGTGACCCTAGCACAGGCAACTGAAGGAACACGGGTGGGTTTTAGGCAGTAAAAGTCTGACACGCCCTTCCATTCCGCCCAGAGCGGGAGACGTCATTTGATGATATTCCACCCACAAAAAAAAAGGTTGTCATTTTCAAGGTTTTTGAGGTTGCTTATAACCTGGATACAGCTGAGTACCAGTATTTTACATGGAGCGAATGCCTATCTGACCTCCACAACCCAGTTACTGAGTAATACGATACCACTTGGTAACACTACTTGTCTGACTTTCGGGTATATTGTATGTTAAAACAAGCTATTTCACTCGGACAAAGTTGGGGACAGAAGCAATTAAATGTTAATATTTAAATAAATATTCTTCTTACCCTCAATGCAGCGGGTCCGTAACAGTCATCCTAAAAAAATATGTGACTATATTAGTTATTTTTATCATCATCGGTCGGTCATGATCCCCCCACCCCCCACTTTGTGAGTATGTGTATATCAGCGAAATCTTACCTCAATAAACGGTATGACTCCATACTTAATCCTCCTGGTTCCTTGCTTAGTAAAATAGAAGTCATCTTCTTTAAAATGATCTGAACATATAACGGTTCTGTTTGTGGGCACCCAGTTCGGTATGGCAAGGGACTCCAGCCATGATACACGCTGTTTTGGGTCTTTTGGGAACCTGAAATTAAATAATACGATGATTTTAAACAACATTGCTGATGGATTCATGTAAAATACTGGTACTCAGCTGCATGGTAAGACAGAAGCCGACCTCAAAAAAGTTGGATAAAGCCTAGGCAGATGAAGACTGACCTATACTATCTATTCTTAATATTATAAATGTGAAAGTAAAAAAAAGTTTGGAAAAGGCTAGGCTATTGCTGATGGATTCAGTTAGGCAGTTTTGGCATCTCATGATTTTCAACTAACACCTCATAGTTTAAGTCCAGTTGAACAGTCAGGCACTAGTTCTCTCGACTCTTAAATTCGCACCTTAAAGCATAATATACCGCCAACAGATCCCTGAACCGAATACTGGTTTTAACACACCCAAAATATTTTTTTACTTCCTTTTCCACACAAACTCGTACAAAAACATCATCACAACTTTACGTGTAGGGTATGTAGTAGGGTTGCCACCTTTTTTTCATGCAATTAAAGTACTTTGGTTATTTTAGGTAAGAAAAACAAAGTACATGGTATAAAAATAAAGTACGATTTATTTTTCCTTGTTATTATATTTCAAAACATATTTTTTATTGCTTTTTGCAGTTTGCATCAAATAAATTTCAAGTTGCAAAAGGTATTTACGACAAATCTTTTGAAAATCCCAAAGAAATCAAATCTTCATTACATAGTATAAAATAAAGTCACTTCGCTGTCTGTCTGTCCCTATGTATGCTTATATCTTTAAAACTACGCAACAGATTTTGATTCGGGTTTTTTAATAGATAGAGTGATTCAACAGAAAGGTTTATATGTGTATAACATACATAATATAGTAAAGAAACGCTGATAATTATAGAGGTTTCTAATGTGATGTCATAAATAAACTCATTTTTTTGTGCTTATATTGCGAACGCTGGCTGAACCCCACGAAATAGATCAAAATAATGTACTACAGTATTGTACACCTTAAAAAGGTCTACAAAAAAGTCCGCGATGGTATATGTCTATCTCGTACAGATAACCCACAATAACCATTTTTTTTCCTTTACTTTTTACGAGAAATAATGGCTTATTTACGAAGAGATTTTAAGCAATCCAGCATTAATCCTTATCCAATTAAATACATTAGATACGTTGTGCATATCATGTAGATCAAAATTGCCCTTTACAGCATATCATTAAAATGAATATTTTAGAAGATATCAGAGATTATAATAAAATAGCCGCAGAGCGTCTAGCGGCCCGTCCGCGTTCAGCTGTCCCGGTTGGTAGCGGTCAGGTTGTGCAGGATTAGTAGGATTGTAATATTGTAATTCATATTACTTTGGCTTCATAGTAAATGCGAATATCATGTGTGTTCGAAGTACTCAAAATAAACCCAATTGTATTATTCCAAGTAAGAGACCGCAAAATATGGCTTAGATGTTTAGATTTTTGAATTAATTAGGATTTTTGGTTATCCTGGATACTTACCATATTGGATATTTCATCCTGGTAGTAGGTTCCCGGGTGATATTTTCCGACAGCTATACGGGCGAGACCACTGGCCAAAGTACTATTCTTATAACTATGTTTAATTTGGTGTCTGATAAATAATTGAGTGTTTGTATAGGTAAAATAGGAGCGTTAAGAAAAACCAGGAAGACTTATATTCAATTCAATCCAGCCCTATGTCGCAGTCTTCTTACTCTGAATACTATTTGTTTTATTTTAAGTACATCAAACACACATGATATGTAAGGATCGTAACAGGTGGCGTTCCGTAGTTTCTGCCTACCCCCATGGGAAAAAGGCGTAATTTTATGTATGTATAACATGGATTAATACATTCTTACCGCGGTAGTAAGTCCTCTTGAGATAATATCCGACATCTACGCGGGCGAAGCCGCGGGCAAAAGCTAGTGCAAAATAAAGTATTTTCGTGTACTTTATTTTTCTTATAAAGTATAGAGTACATTTATGCGAAATAACGTACAATACTTTATTATAAAGTACGGGTGGCAACCCTAGTATGTAGATACCCCAAAAAAATCATATTGACAATCCCTTCAATTGTATTTAGTAGACAATCAATGTGTGCATCAAAGAGTGTCATTCAGAGGGGTAATTGCGTACTACACTATCAGTAGGAATTGGTTTCATTTTGACAGTTGCGCAACATTCATGGCGTTGTTTACGTTGCTAAGCAAACAATTTTTTCGAACATATGAAAGTTTGGATGACAAATAAGCTTAAAATTATTCCAGTTTCGATTAATTGTGTGTATCGCAATTAGGGTGCAGGTGAATAAACAATTACAAATTACCATTTCAGAAAGGCTTTACTATAAACGGTCTCCGAAACAATCAATGGCAATTGAATTATAGTAATATTGTCAAAGTCTTCAATTGCATTTGGTACACGATAAATTTACGCATCAATGTGCATCAAACACGTAAAAATTTACAACTGCGATTGATTGTTACGACAACTTATTTGTTTACTTACAAATGAAAAGTGATCCTCTCAGAAATGGAAGTGCTTGACTGACTGGTTTTCTTCAGTTTTCCATTATTACGACAGTTTTTTATGCAGCACTTCATCATCTATTCCTCGTAAGGTAAAGGATAACACAGAAGACCACAAACCAAAATAATCCACTTTCAATTAAACACCATTCAAACTAGAATAAGGCCGGGAAAAGTAGAAGTACATACTCAAATAGTTAAGTACATACATAATGTACAGAATTAAAATATAAAAGGGAATACTAAGAACAATCATATAGATAAATTCAAAAGTAGGAACAAATGCCGTGGAAGTATTTGCTTAGTGAGAAATACATCTTCAAGTGTCGGTTTAAGGAAGATACATTATCAATTCACTGTACACATAAACACAACAGGCTAGCATTAATTTCACCGATTTTAGGAATAACTTTTCAATAAAATATAAGTAGTAAACAGTAAACTGAAATGTCAATCAGTTGTCAACACCAAGAAGGTTGTCAAAACGGTTGTCAGTTGTCATGCATGTCTCATTTCGTTACAACAGATTGGAATAGGTTAAGCTAGATACACACGCAGCGACATTAACGAGGTATATTTATTTGTCGCAAACATAGAATAAAACACATTACTCCATGACGTCTAAAAAATAAGCCAGCTATATCATCTTATTTAAAAGTGTAACACGGCCTTTGGCAAATGTCTGTGAACGTTCCTTAATGCGCGGTGACGGGTAGGGCAGCATACACCCTCGCCTGGGCTCCCATGCTATCAGATAGTGGACGAAGGATTGCGACTTCGTACGCCACGCTCGCGACCCGCTCTTTTAAGTTTCGTTTGTTCATCTATTTTACCCTGATTGTGCTTTTTTTTACCTTTTATCAATTTATTACCTTTTTATTGTCAAACGTGTATTTACCATCATTTTAAAGATCGAAAACACCGTGAGATTCATTCCATTCGTTACAACTGATGCCCAACTCACAGCCAAAATTTCAATAAAAAAGTCCTAAATTAAATTCAGTGACAATAAGTGCTAAATCAATCCTATCATGCTAAATCAATCCTATCATGCTAAATCAACCCTATCGTGCTACCTTTTCCGTTAGTGCATTTCACGTGAAATATATCCTAACAGTGCAAAAACCTGCCAGGGTCGCGAAATTTGTTGGAAAGAGATACCGTGGCCCTGGCATATGGGCAACTGAAGGAACACTGGTGGGTTTTAATCAGTAAAAGTCTGACACTCCTTCCGCTCCACCATAGAGCGGGTGACTTAATTTGATGATTACCGCCCACAAAAAAAAAAATGTGCAAAAACAATAAGAAAATTTCGGGCGAGTTCACTCCCGCCAAAACCGTACTTCCCGCCAAAAATTGTAACCGACGCTAACCGAGCCGCGCACGGGAGAGTTTACCGCGTAGTGTTTTGGCGCGAACTTAAATAAATGAATATTACGTGTCGTGCGTAATACGTAGTTCGTTACATTTCTACGTACCTATACCTACTGTCACCCACAGAACAATCACCCGTGTTGATCGAGCGAGTAACAGCAAAGACTCTGTTACCATGCCGCCGAAACCAACGAAAAAACGCACCGGAAGAGATGGTGGGTCGGGATCCAACACGAACGCGGAGCAGAATAGGCAGATAGCAGAATAGGTGGTCGCATTATCATCATCATCATCACCGAACATCACTTTGTCTGACGAGGTGCTTCAGACCCTTGTATGCTCACAAGACACCAAGCCGAAACAAATCGCATCCTCATTGAGGGCATAATGGCGAACAAGGATGAACTGTGCACATCATCACCACGGTACGTGTGATGACGCGCGGCGATCAGGCAACTTCGCAAAGCGCACACCGCGCTATGACGAGTTATTCAAGAACGCAGAGCCGCTCGAGGCATGGCAAGATGACCCACTGACCACTGCACCAACATCAGTGATGCACGCGCTGCGGGGGCTGCTTATGCTGTTAGTCGGCGAGGCCGCCGTCTGGTGGCAGGGCGTAAAGTCATCAATAACATCGTAGTCCGACGGGCTGCTACGTCTTCGAGGGATGTACCGAGTGCCGCGAACCAGTTACAAAATCATTATCAGTGACCGGGCCGTGTTTATAAGCAAAGTGCGCGCTTTATTATCAAAGTTACCGAATGATGTGATGAAGTTAGACGAGGTTTACAAATTGTTAGATCGTAGAATTAGAAAATGAGTGTCTCGCGACGCGGTGCACGAGCTGGATCAGTTAATAGCGAAGGCCACGTTAGTCGAGGAATCGTTGGCGGAGGTGAGTGTTTTACCATTGTAATAGCAAACAACAATAATACCTGTCTGCGCGTAGGAACGTTCGGACACAAACGTTAACCCTACTAATAATATAATATACAACTCAGGACAACCAACACACCGTTATGTATAAATATGGTATATAAGTATGGGATAAATGCGTATGCGCGTCTGCTAGCGCACGTTGTTTTGTTTCACTCTCTCGGTTTTTAATTGCTAATCCTAGTAAAAAGTGCATTACTATACCTCAAAGTTATACCAACACAAAGCTGAACTCAAGTGTTATTAAACAGTGCCAGTGAACTCGAAATATAACTGCAATTGCAGGAGTAACAACAGTTTTTAAATTGGTGCAAAACATAAACTTTGAACGGTTGGACCGGTACGGGTGAGTCACCGCGCGAGCGCCGAACTACAATATCACACTACATCTGTCTCAGTCACTCCACTGCAATACGGGCCGCAGCTGCACTGCTCACACACTCACTACGCGCCCATCTGACACACGCTCGTTTGCAAACCAAGTTTTTTTTTTTTTTTTTTTTTTTTTTTTTTGTATTATAAACTTGTAAACAAACGCACTATGAATACTCTGTGCGAAGCTTGTAAGCAGGACATTACGACGGATAGACTTATTAAATGCTCTAACTGCGAAGCTAACTATCACAAAATATGTGTTAATGCAACTTTCATCGATAGTCACAAGCAAATTGATATATGGGTTTGTCCTACTTGCCGGGCTAAGACACCTCGTACGGATAACAGCAACACTCCCGCTCGTCAAGCAACTACGAGCGCCGAGCTCGATGTCTCTAGCATAAATACCCTATCGCGCGGACACAAGCGCATGGCTGTTGGATCTCCCACCAGAGATGACCCCGACAACTCAGTTTCATATGCTGAGCTTGTCTCTGAAATAAGGCTTATGCGCTCGGACATGGATGAAGTCAAATTGTCACTGAAATCATTGCTTGATGGTGTTAACAATTGCAATGCCCGTCTTGACAGCTATGAAGTAAGAATTAAATCGCTCGAACAAAGGAATTCGCAAGTGGTCATTTTGAGTGATACAATTGACAACCTAAAGGATCAATTAAACCATCAAATGCAATCAACGATGCGTAATGAGATCGAGATTATGGGCATCGAGGAATCTCCTTCCGAAAACCTTCAACACATCGTACTGCTAACCTCGTCGAAGCTTGGTGTTCAGCTGTCTGTGGATGACATCGACTGGACAAGTCGGGCAGGCCTAAAGAAATCCCCTGCGTCTAATTCAACTACGAATTTCCCTAGGCCAGTCATCGTTAGATTGCTGAGACGGGCTAAAAGAGATGAGCTACTAAAGGCTTCCAAAACCAGACGCAATCTGTCTTCCAAGGACATTGACATCCAAGGACCTGTCAGAAAGATCTTTGTCAACGAGCATCTAACGAAAGACAACCGCATCTTGTTTCGTGAAGCTCGCGCCCGTGCACAAAGCACGGGACACAAATACTGCTGGACTAACAACGGTCGTATACTTATCCGCAAGATTGAGGGGCAACCAGCTATTACTATCAAGAGTATCAAGGAACTCGATCTTTTTCTTGGAACGCAAATTGAATCAAGTGTTATACCGGATGCTTTACACTAAAATTGTTTTGCTTGCTTTATTGTTAATTATGTGCTCTTTTAACGTTACTGTTCATATTTTCATAATCTTATGTAAAATAACAGTTTATACATTCACACCACCTCAACACTATAAACTTCCACGTCAAAAACACCTTTTGTCAATGCACACTCAAATAATAACTCAGAACACACACACATACCGTAGTACTCTTTACACCAAATTAAGAATCTCTCTTGGCTCCCATTACTCTATGCACTTCTCGCAAACACCTTCAAGCAAAATTGCGGCTTTAATCATTCCTCTGTCTGCACTTACTCCTAAAATTATTTTCGATAATGGATAAAACGGACCTGTTAAGTGAAATAGACGAGACGTTGAGCATATCTTGCCGCACTGTATCGGAACATAACTTAAGAGTATTGACTTCAAATATCAGGAGCTTGCAAAAAAACTTTCTCAGCCTCCAAGCATCGCTTAGCCGTCTTGACTTTGAACCAGATGTTATTATCCTAACAGAATGCTGGTTAAATGAAAATTCAGTTATTTTCCAATTGCCCGGATACAAAAGCTTCCATTCCACCAAAAAAATTAACAAAAGTGGCGGGGTGACTATTTACGTTAGGAATTGCTGGACCGCGTCAGTCTCCGAACCAGAATTTGACGATGCCAATTGCCTGCAGGTCAAACTGCAGAATGAAATCACACTCCTTGGAATCTACCGATCACCTTCATTCACCAACATTGATCGCTTTCTAAACTCTTTGGACGATAACTTAGTGAAACTAAAGAACGAAGCAAGTGTCATCGTGACGGGTGACATCAACATTGACCTACTAAATGACTCACCTAATGCTCTCCATGTGCCTTATCAATGCTTGATGGCTGAACATGGGCTATTGCCAGCTATCACTCACCCAACTCGAGATAAAGCTTGTTTGGATCATGGATACGTTAAACTAAAAGGCAGTACTGCTCAGGGAATCGTCTGTGAGGCCTCGGTGACGGATCACCACCTAGTGCTGCTCGGAATCAACAACTGTATTCCCACAACCAAACCCAAAAACAGATTCAAACTCAAAACTGACTACTCTATGGTAATTGATGAACTAAGCAGGGTCGACTGGGCCGATGTTACGTCCGCAACAAATATTAATGATGCAGTACTTCTATTTAATAAGACCCTGACTGACATAATGAAAAAACACACTATTAAAATTAAAATCAGTCGTTCTAAATTTAACTTAAAGCCCTGGATCACGCCGGGTCTTCTTAGATGCATCCGTCACCGAGACACGCTTCACGCTCAATCAAACCAGCAACCCAATAATGAAGCACTAAAAATTGTCTACTTGAGATACAGGAACTACTGCAACGACATTCTGCGACGACGAAAAACTGAACATGACAGACGAGAATTGGAAAAAAACAGCAAAGAACCAAAAAAGCTCTGGCGGACTATTAAAGAAATATGTCAAGTCCCCAAGCGAGCCAGCGACAACCAAGACTTGCTGAAAAATAATGGAAAGAACAACATATCCATTGACAAGTGCAACGAGTTTTTCGTCTCAGTTGGTCAAAACCTGGCAACCAACATCATAAATAGGCAACCGACAGCGAGGGTCGAACCATGCGTTGGTGTTGAAGGCAAAATCCCACCCAAAGACTCACTCTTCTTGCTTCCAACTGACAATCAAGAAATCAGTAATGTCATAGATGATCTCAAAGACGACAGTTCTCCAGGTCTCGATGAATTTCGGCCTCTGCTCCTTAAACACGTGAAGAAATACATTTTAGAACCCCTAAAATACATATGCAATCTGAGTATGGAAACTGGAGTCGTGCCTACTTGCTGGAAGACATCTGTTATCACACCCATTCACAAAAATGGTCCCAAAAATGTCCTTGATAACTACAGGCCAATTTCGTTGCTCTGTGTAACCTCTAAAATCCTAGAAAAGCTTATAAACAAGCGCCTCGTCAGCTTTCTAGATAAAAACTCTCTACTCTCTGACCGACAATTTGGCTTTCGGCGAGGAAAGTCCACTGAGCAGGCTGTGAGTCTACTGACTGACATTATCTCGTCAAATATCGACAAAGGCCAACGTACAGCTGGTGTCTTCCTAGATCTGGCCAAGGCCTTTGATACAGTCTCAATTCCCACACTACTAAAAAAACTCGAATCCTTCGGTGTCCGAGGCCTGTCCTTAGAATGGTTCAGGAGCTACTTGTCTGGTCGACATCAGCTTGTTAAAATTGGGGATAGTGTTAGCGGGAGTCTTCCGGTCTCCTTCGGGGTGCCACAGGGAAGTATTTTGGGTCCCACCCTCTTCATTATGTACATGAACGACATTCTGAGTCTTAATATTGATCACTCGGAAGTAATTTGCTACGCTGATGATACAGCTGTTATTTTTCATGGATCTACTTGGAAAGATACTCTTGAAACAGCTGAAAAAGGGATGAGCATCATTTCAACTTGGCTGGAACATAATCTATTAACATTAAACATAAAAAAAACTAACTTCTTGACATTTCACGTCACTCGATCTAGTAGACCAAATATAAACTCCTTAAAAATACATAACAACAAATGCCATGTCCTAACAACAGTACCCGTTTGCGCTCCTGACTGCAACTGTAATGCCATTGACAGAGTAGAAAATACAAAATACCTAGGTGTCATAATTGATCAGAACCTGTCCTTCAAAGCACAAATTCATGCACTCTCAAAAAAGACTCGGAAATTCATTTACGTTGCGAAACTCCTAAGAGCCAGTGCGCCCAAAAAGATACGTATTCAGGCCTACATCTGCCTATGCCAATCTGCTCTGCAATACTGTGTTAGTGTCTGGGGCAGCGCCGCCAAGACCTACATGCTTGAACTGGAACGGGCCCAGCGGGCCGTTCTCAAGGTACTTCTGGGAAGGCCTCGGCGTTTTTCTACGGACGAACTGTATAAGGAATCTGGAGTTTTACGCGTACGACAACTGTTCATCCTAGGGGCACTTACCAACCTGTTAAAACTCAACATTTATCGGTCTAGCTGCAGTAAGAAGGGTAGGAAAATAGCTGAAAGAATCCCACTTCCAAAAACAAAAACCCTCTTCGCGGCCCGGCTTTCGTCGTCTTTACCCATTCGGGTGTTCAATGCTATAAGCAAAAATTTTACCATTCCGAGAAACTACACTGAGGCCAAAACTAAACTTAAACCTTGGTTGCTGAGCCGGACATATGACGAAACTGAGAATCTACTTTGTATCTTACGCTAATTCTCACAACACTCTCACAAATACACACACATCACACACATTTCACTCACCTAACTGTTTTTCTTGTATTGCCTATTCTGTGTAATCTCTTTTCACTCAGGCTTTTAATTAATTTAATTTATTTTTTTATTTAATTTAATTTAATTTTTTTTTTTATGATTATGAGTTGAATTTAATTTCTATTTAATTTTATTTTATTATGAATGTTACTATGAAATATCAATTACCATCTTGCGCTAGCAGAACTTCTAAATCATTAACTCGGTGTATTGTTTGGGTCACCAAGATACAGGCTGTGCCTAGTTTGGGACCCGCTGTTAAATCTAATTTAAGTCTTCTGCTGCTTATAATATTATATCGCATGCCACTCTTAAGTCTGTAAACTATGTGAAAGTTTAATAAATGAATTTGAATTTGAATTTGAATGTGAGTAGTGTAGAATTGGGGGTTCTGCATCACTTGCTCGCTGCGCTCGACAAGTGATGCAGAATCCCCAATTATATTTACGGTCAACGATACAATTTGCAATGCAGATTGAATATTGTATTTCATTGTACCGCGCGTTGTCGAACTGGAACTAGCTGTGGAACAACATTATCTAAACAACAATATCAAGTTCGATCGCTGAGCATCGTTACATCGAAACGACGTGATGCGCATCTTGTACTAATGATTGTCGGCCTCATACAGCGTATCGCGCACTCCTACCTGTACGAAGTGTGACGACTGTTCATATTAAACAGATTGAACTATGTTTGTATAGTCGCTTATTTGATTAATCGAAATGAATGACGATAGTGTGGCGAACATTCATAGGTAGAACAATGCAGTGCGACTGAATTATCAGTTTGTCAATTTAATTGTACTAGACGATAGACAGTAATGATTGATTCTGCTGAGTTTTATCTAAATCAATGCATACGTACGACTGTTTTATCTGTTTATCGTGTGTTTATTATTGAAGTATCTATGGAACATTACCTACTTAATACAGTAAATTATATTATTAGTATTCTCTTTCACTTTTGATAATTTTATAAAAGAATTTAAAAATAGTGAAAAACAAAACCCAGACCGAAACAAATACTTATTTGTTCCGTGCGGGAATTGAACCCGCGACACTCGACGAGTACTTGTGATGAGTAGAGTTCTTAACCTATGCGCCAAACGTGTCGTCAGAGGTTAGATAAAATACTGGACCACCATCCACACAAAACACGAATACGTTATTTTGAATAACATTTTTATTTGGAAGTAATTACTGAACAATTATAATTATACAAGCGATGATTGGGTATTTTAAATGTAATGCACTTAATTGTAGCTGACAACGTATGAATACGTTATTATAAGAGAAAGGATTTTCCCCGTTTCTTCGTTCGCCTGGAAGTCGTACATACTAAATAAACTTTAATAAGCTTCAAACGATAAAACGAAATTCTCGTAAACAGGTTCTGTTTAACCTTTTAATTTCGTAAAATATAATTACACTTTTAGGGATTTCTAATAAAATATTTTGGAGTTCAATTTATATTAGTCATACTCATTGTTAATATGAAAGACCCGCTATGGGTGGTCTCTAGAATTTCATAACGGAGGGACCCATTTGAATGCAAGTACATACGATTACCTTATAAAAATTTCGTCTCAGTTTTCAGCGACAGCGCGGCGCCATCTAATACATTCTCCTAAAATGGTAAGTTAGGGCAACGTTACAATTGAGTATGAATGATGAATAAGAAATAAGTAATTATGAATCTTATGCGTAGTACGCATGGGGATTAAAATTGTATGTCAATATTTACGTCTAATTTTAAATAAACTATAACTAACAACCATTCCTTATGTGTGTATACCGTTTTACAATTGATGGTTATAAAATCAGTGTCATCTAGAGATAATCTCCCACAATATTTTTAGCAGTGCGTTCTGCAGTGCTCCGTATAACTTAACATCGTTACGTTTAACAATTAAAAACTGTAAGTATGTACGTATCACTTTAACTATTTTTCTATTATCAGCGTGTGTGTTTGTGTTTGTCTGAGTGTTTTTATTAGTAAGTTGAGAGGTTGCTGTTGAGAGTGAGTATACGACTTCGATTCCCTTGCAGAAAAAATAGCTTGGCGTGACAGGAATCTAATTTAAAGTATTATGAATGGACTGGATGATAATATTTGAAACTAAATGGTTAAATGTTCGTAAGTAAACCTGTTTTACAAATGTTATATTTTTTGTTTTGTTTTCAGGTTTCCCAATCCATTTGACTCCGACGCTGAAGTGATCCCTATATCGCAAAAGAAGAAGCCAATTAAGCCTAAACCTAAAGCAAAAGGAAAAAGTAAAAAACCACTCCAAGAACAGCTGGATGGTAGTGGGTCTGAATCAGAGGTTGACCCTCCGATTGCATCTACTTCAGCGTCTATATCGGCTAAAAAGAAACGAAAACGCTGCATCTTCCCAGATTCCGAGGTAAGTTGAGATAAAATTGTGATTTAGTTATTATATTTGACAGTCCGGTTGACCCAATGGCTGAGCGGTTGGCTGCTGTGTTGCTTATTGCGGGTTCGATTCCCAAACGGCACAAATATTTGTGTGGTCTACAAACAGTTGTTCCAGGTCCGGCTGTTTAAATGTTTATAAACGGATTCGCGACACAGGAAAAATTCTAAATGTGGGGAGAGAGAAAAACATGTTTAGTAGTTAGTGGTGTTAAGATAGTTACTGATAATTATAAAATCCTGGGTTTCGATTCTCAGATTGACCAAGTGTAGATAATTGTGTCAACTTTGAATAATTTTATAAGTAAGTAGTACCTAGCAGCATTGAGTCTAACTATTCGAAAAATACAGGTGTGATATTTATATGTTGTTTTAAATGAAAGTTAACGTTTATTTAATAATTCATGATTTGGTAGTAGATTTGTACTGTTTACAATTTCTAAGGTGTAAAAGATTTCATTCGAATGTTTGAGACCGACATAAATCGATGAAGATTATGGAAGCCTCAAGATATTGTTGTATTACTATTGTGATGATATATAATAATACCAGAGGGCTGGTGATCATTATGAATCAGCAGATTATAATGATGATATAATAATGAATTATTTTTTCTTTGTTTCCAGGATGAAGAGCAACGCGAACCGATTCGGGCGTCGAAACTGAAGAACTACCTAACGCGTCGAGTCGGTTCTGGTTATACCATGCAAAGCAACCCCACAAAGTGCGGAGAATATTATGTTGAGGTCCGCATATCAAATAGTCAGGAGTTAGAGGGCGTAACAACCACCGACCGTTGGAAACATTCACTGGTTTGTTTCAAAACAGCGGTAAATGACGTAAGCCCAACTTGGAAGGCGGTAACTCAGTTGGTTGCAACAGTTAAAGAGGATTACGCCTCTATCCAACCAATTCTGTACCCCCAAAACCTTTTTTAATCCTCTTATTATTTTGTTTTTTTTTTTCGTAAAGTTTAACTCATTACTTAACTTTTATTAAATTGTTTAACTTTATACATAATTAATATTTTAGTATTAAACTTGGTTTAAGCCTTTATAATATTGGGCATAATATACATAGGTACTTTAGTATGCTCTTAATTTTATTTTTTTATTTGAGTAGGTGTCTACTAACCATATCACTTATATTTTTGCATTGTTCTCTTACAGAGTCTACTTAGTAGATCAAAACAAAAATCTAAATAAAAATCTAAAATTGAAAACAATACAATATAAAATTTATAAAAATATTATTCTCATTAATACAATTTTACTACGAAAATAGAAATAAAGCTTTTTTAAAATAATTTAAAATGGTTTTCTGTCAAACTTGTAATATTAAGGTTCATAATTATTCTTTCTTTTTTAATCCTCTTATTATTTTGTTTTATTTTCGTAAAGTTTAACTCATTACTTAACTTTTATTAAATTGTGTAACTTTATACATAACTAATATTTTAGTATTAAACTTGGTTTAAGCCTTTATAATATTGGGCACAATATACATAGGTACTTTAGTATGCTCTTCATTTATTTTTTTATTTGAGTATGTGTCTACTAACCATGTCACTTAAATTTTTGTATTGTTCTCTTACAGAGTCTACTTAGTAGATCAAAACAAAAACCTAAATAAAAATCTAAAATTGAAAACAATACAATATAAAATTTATAAAATATTATTCTCATTAATACAATTTTACTACGAAAATAGAAATAAAGCATTTTTAAAATTATTTAAAATGGTTTTCTGTCAAACTTGTAATATTAACGTTCATAATTATTCTTCTCACAAAAAAACCAACATTCATAAATCTAATAACCTCATAAAAACTCAATTTGAAAATGTCTGTATAATAGCTTGTGCTTTTAAAAACAAAATAATCAGTTACAAAATAAATCCTCAAAGTTTTACTATTACACCTGAAAAGTTCTTAAATGAAACTTCAGACACATGTTGCTATCTAATTAAAGAATTATTAAAACAACACGTTTCTTTGAAAGTCAATTTCGAACTATTTATTTTGTACACGCTACCTAAAAATGATGAAATTAGTCTTAAATCTTTTAACACAAGATATGTAATTATCCTTCAAAGCACAGATATAATATCCATTTATCATGCATTTGCAGAAAAAATCTTAAATAAATGTTCCGAGTTCGAACTAAGTGAGTCAGGCTGGACAATTGAATCGATAAGTCATTTAGAAATTAATTTAGTTAAATACAGTCCTTTGAGAGCAGGTTCTTATTTAGAATTACCTAAACGAATTCAAAATACGAAATCATGCCTAAACATAGTCAATAAAGATAATCATTGTTTTCTTTGGAGCATTATAGCATATTTGTACCCAGCAAAAAATAACCCCAATAGAGTTACATCATATTGTCATTATTCTAAAGTGTTAAACATTACAAACATGACATTTCCACCCAGTTTAGACGATATAAAATTATTTGAAGACTTAAATCCAAACATAAGTGTTAATGTTTATGGTTTGGAACAGAATTATTATGTAACCGGGCCTTTATATAAAACTTTAAAGAGAAAACTTTATCATGTAAATTTGCTTTATTTCAATAACAACGGTAAAAGTCATTTTTGCTTGATTAAATGTTTTAGTAAGCTTGTACACAGACAACTTACAAAACATAAGTCTAAGATATATTTATGTGATGAATGTTTTTTGTATTTTGATTCACCAGAAAAACTATGTAATCATAGCTGTGCAAGAGTTCAAACTATACTTCCAGAAGAAAACTCAAAACTTTGTTTTTCAAATTTGAATAGAACTCAAAGAGTTCCAATTGTTATCTACGGTGATTTTGAAAGTCTATTACATGAGTATTCAGACAAAAATAAATCCACATGTATAGAAAATATACAAGTCCATACGGCAAGTTGTTATGGATATTACATTTTTTGTCAGTCTAAACCTGAATTAAATGAGTTTAGATCATATAGGGGGCCAGACTGCTCGAAAAAGTTCGTTAAATCTATTAGTCAGGATGTAATAAGACTTCATAGACTAATTTCAGAGATAAAACCCATGATAATTAGCAACGATCAACAAATGTCTTTAAACAACGCTAAACAATGTCACTTATGTAAAAAATCATTTTCTGATACTGACCTTGTTGTCGCTGATCATGATCATTTCACAGGAATGTATAGAGGACCAGCACACAATACATGTAATTTAAATGCAAAATCTTGTCCATTCATACCGATAATATTTCATAATCTGTCTGGTTATGATTGTCATTTGTTTATAAAAGAACTTTCAGCTCTTTGCGGTCGTATAAATCTTATTCCCAGAAACAAAGAAAAATATATTTCTTTCACAAAATTCGTCCCGATTGATAAAACAAATGTAGCTCAGTTAAAATTTATCGATTCTTTTAATTTTTTAAGTTCAAGTCTAGATAATTTAATAAAAACGATGAAAACGGAAGATTTTCAAAACTTGCGAAAGTTTTTTAATGATGATTATTTGTTTAATTTAGTTTGCAAGAAGGGTGTATACTGTTATGATTTCATAGATTCATGGGATCGTTATAAAGATACGAAATTGCCTGATTCATCGAAATTTTATAATAAACTGACATCTCAATCTATTTCGGATGAAGATTATAATCATGCATTAAAAGTCTGGAATGCATTTGATATTTCTAATTTAGGGGAGTACACAGACTTATATTTGAAATGCGATGTCCTACTTTTATGTGACGTTTTTGAAAAGTTTAGAACAATGAGTTTAAAGTATTATAACCTTGATCCTTGTTATTATGTATCGTCTCCCTCGCTGAGTTGGGATGCAATGTTATTATATACTAAAATTAATTTAGACTTAATTTCAGATATTGATATGTACCAAATGTTAGAACAAGGTATAAGGGGGGGCCTTGCCCAGTGTTCTTTAAGATATGCGAAGGCAAATAATAAATATCTTCCAAATTATAACAATAAGGAACCTGACAGCTATTTAATTTATCTTGATTGTGTAAATTTATATGGTCATGCCATGATGCAACCGCTTCCTACTCGAAACTTTAGGTTCTTAAATGAAGATGAAATAAATAATTTTAATGTAATGTATATTTTAAATGACAGTGATACAGGATTTATTTTAGAAGTTGACTTATGTTATCCTTATAAAATTCACGATTCTCATTCAGATTTACCATTTGCCGTTGAAAAATTCGCTCCACCAGGTAGTAAAAATGTTAAACTAATTGCTAATCTGTATGATAAACATAAATATATCATTCACTATGTTCATCTAAAAGAATGTATACAAAATGGTCTTACTTTGCTAAAGATATATAGAATACTAGCATTTGAACAAACTTCATTTTTGGCTCCATACATCTTGTTGAATACTGCTCTTAGACAGAGAGCGGTTTCCGATTTTGAAAGAGACTTTTTTAAAAAACAAAACAACTCTATTTTTGGAAAAACTATCGAAAACAAAAGAAAACAAGTCGATGTAAAACTGGTTAATGTATGGAAAGATATTCATAATAAAACTAACAAAACTTGCGGGGCTGAAAAATATGTGAGTGCACCAAATTTCAAAAGTTTATCTGTGTTTTCTGATACTTTAGTAGCAATCCAGTTACAACAAACGAAAATTGTTCTTGATAAACCAATTTATATTGGTTTTTCAATATTGGAATTGGCTAAGAGTCATTTGTATCGTTTTCATTACTCAGTGATGAAACGTTTATACGATAATAATATTCAACTTTGTTATACTGACACTGATAGCCTTTTGTATTTACTGTATACAGAAGATTTCTATGAGGACATGAAAAATAATATAAAATACTTTGATACGAGCAACTTCGAAAATGGAAATCAATTTAATATACCTAAAGTAAATTGTAAAATACCAGGTTTTTTTAAGGATGAAATGGGTGGTGATTTAATATCCGAGTTTGTAGGTTTAAGAGCGAAATTGTATTGTATAGACTCTCTAAGTTCTTCAATTATCAAAGCAAAAGGTATAAAAAAATCAGCTGTGAAAAAACTCGATATTAAGAAATATAAACGAGCTTTATGGTACAATGAATGCCTAAGAGATGACATGTGTATTATAAAGTCGAAGAATCATAAGATTTTTACTCAGAAGATTAATAAGCTGGTTCTAAGTAGGAATGATGATAAGCGACAAATCATGGAAGATGGTTGTAAAACTTTGCCATGGGGGCATCATAAAACAGTGTTTTAATTAATTGCTGTATAAGATGACAATGCATTAATTTAAGGTGTCTATTTAAGTAAAAATAAATAAAGTTAAATGTATTGGAATATTATAATACAAAATAAATGATTTGTAATCAAATAAATGTGTTTAAATGTGATATTCTTTACCTACTTCCTATTTAAACAAATGAAACTCCAGAATAGGTGATAGTTATAACATTTATTTAATTTTAACAGAAATGTAATGCTTAAAATTATTTTACAACATAATGATTTAATAGAACATTTACAGTCGATTATACATGTTTAAAAAATAATAAAATAAAAACAATCATATCTCGAAACAGTAATAAAACAATAGTAACAAAATATAATTAATTATATTTAAGTAAGATTATTTTATTGCTTCTAACACTATATGAGTCTCATTGTTACTCGAAATAAAGAATTTTAAATACAGATAATTTATTTCGTTTGTTTAATCTTACATACTTCTTTATTACATTTTTAAATATTTTTATAAAAGAAAATACAATTTATAATTATTATTTTGTTTATTTATTTTTACATACTTATTTATTACATTTTAAATATAATAATTATATTACATACGGTATAATAATTACGGACTTATTAACTCAAGTATACTTTTTTTTAGTACAAACTATAACTATTTAAATTTAATATACTATACCTACTACTTCTTATTTATAATAAGTAGTAAAAAAAACATCATAACATTTATTTAATTTTCACTCAATCATAATATTTATTTAATTTTAACATAAATGTAATCTTTTTAATTGTTTTACATCATATTGATTTTATGGAACATTTACAGTTGACTATACATGTTTAAAAAAATAATATAACAAAAATATCGAAATAATAATATTACAATAAGTAACAAAATAATATAATAATAATTGGCTAATTAACTCAAGTATACATTTTTTGACAGTACAAACTACAAACTAAAACTGCTCAGTGTCACTTAACTTTTTCCCAATTTTTTTAATGAGGATCTCTGCTGCTTCCATCACTTCGTCATAAGGTTCACGCACCACATATTGTACACTTATACATGCATTGTCACTATCACTATAATAGTTTTCATTTTTAGAGCCTTTAAGTTTATGCACTTCTAATTTAATTAGATGACCAGGACCGCTTCCCTCTCGGCGAGCAATGTATGATGTTGGTGATGATCCTAATGGGCATTTTCTTTTTTTTGAAGGCTTTTTAGAAGTGTGTGCTTGATTATTTCCACTGATAAGCTTTTCAATATTAGCACTCTGTTTTAATCCCTCAAAATATGGCTCGTAATTACCCTGGGAGTAAAAAAATGAGCTCATAACAGGATTGTCATTGACAACATCAGAGTTCCACTGTAAAATAAAAAATAAATTAGCATATCAAAAATAATTACAGCATGAGAAAAAAAATGTACCTACTCCTAAATAATATAAAAACATTGAGTACCTCGCGGAATCTAGGTTGTTCCTGTTCTACTGAAATTACATTTTCATTGTCCAAAATGCTGGGGCTGCAGGATGGTGATGGTGCTTGAGACATTATTCTGAAAGAAAAAGAAACTATTTACAAATAAACACTAAACCAATATTTCAATTATTATTTTGTTTAATTGGTTATTTCAAACACTTACCTTTAAGACTGAAAATATTATTTAAATCGCGAACAACAGCGTAAGGTCCTACTTCGATCAGCTACTACAATGAAGTGCAATGTTTAATTACTTTGACATACCTAGAAGATATTCTCCTTTGAGTTATTCATTAGTCACAAATGCAGGTAACACGAGAACATAATCTTTATAACGATGCAGGTTCAAACCTGTTGTTTGAACACTGTGCTCACATATTCATATATAAAGGATAGTAAGTAATGAAAACAAATAATAGACAAGATGAAGTTGATCAAACAACCCATATCCCTGAACGTTAATAATATTAATTTCAAAGACTCAGTTCATCAGATAAGACACAGTGCTTTATTGCCTAATACGATTCGTTGTATAATATGTGGACCTTCAAACTGTGGCAAAACAAACGTTATGATCAGTTTATTGTTACATGAGAATGGTCTCAAATTTCAAAATCTTTATCTTTATTCGAAAACTACGTTCCAACCGAAATATCGTTTCTTATGTGAAGTATTAAGAAAAGTACCTCAGATTAACTTCAATGAATTCAGTGACAATAAAGAAGTCATATCACCCAGTGAAGCTTTACCAAATTCTGTATTTATATTTGATGATGTTGTATGTGAAAAACAAATAAATATCCGTAATTACTTCTCTATGGGTAGACATAAACTAATTGATTGCTTTTACTTATCGCAAACCTACTCAAAAATTCCAAAACAGTTGCTACGTGATAACGCTAATTTTCTTATAATATTTAAACAAGATGATGTAAACTTAAAGCATATCTATGCAGAACATGTCAACTCTGATCTATCATGGAATCAGTTCAAAGATATTTGTAAAACGGTTTGGAGTTATCCATATCAATTTCTTCTTATTAACAAAGAGTCACCATTAAATAATGGAAGGTACAGGCAGAATTTTGATACTTATTTAAAATTTGACTGAAGGTATTTATATATAAGTAAATAACATACAAAAACAAAATTAGTATCGTTTGTTCCTCAGTTGCACTCAGTTGTTACAACATGGAGAAAAATATTAAAAGAGAATTAATGAAGTCTGTAGACTCTATAAAGAATAAAATTAAACAAATGAAGAATCAGGAACATTCAATGAACTTGTCACTCGATAAAATGCTAAAACCTGTCACAGATCCACTTAAAACCCTTATTGATTCTAATATATCTATGGAAAAAATCAAACATTTAGAAAATACAATGCTCACTGATTCTGAAAACAATGAATTGGATAGTATCAATACTAGCTCATCTACAAAGTTTGAAGACTGCTACGATCCTAAACTAAATTCTGCCCAGTCACTTAAAAAGTCTAATAAAATGGAATTACCAGATGATTTAGAAATTTCGTTAGAGGGTCATGATGTCCACGGTATCTATGATGGTGTAAATGTACCGTTTGGAATAAGAAGTATAAACAAAACTTTACTGTTGGGTAATTCAGTGGTAACATTTTTTAAAATTGATAGTTTAAATGACAATGATGAGATTTTAATTAAAGTCGATGACAAGGCCTATAATTTAACTCCTGGTCTGAAAGAACTTTTACTTCGAAGAAAACCTGATTTAAAATTAATTTCGAGTGAAGACAAACTTGTCTATAAGGATATGTTGCATTCTACAAATGCTCATAAGAGAGATTTTAATCCTAATGGACAAATAAGAGGCGATAAAGGAGTAAAATATCGTGAAATTATCAAACCAATGTTTTCCGAAGCGTCAAACGATAATAAACTTGATCACACTAAAATTGGAGGAAACTTACCAACACTAAAAAAATACAAAAACAACACTGACTTTGTATATTGGGATGATCCTAACGAATTAGTTGAGAGATTAAAACTATTAGTTGCTTCAAGAGATGCTGGAAATACAAACCATGACAATGAAATTTTATCGATAGTTGAAGAATTAAAAGAAGCTGACATAATTAAAGAATAAATAGTTATAATAATATGCTTTTCATTCAGTATTATACATGAATTCAAGACAAAAGTACTGAATTCTGAACATGAGCAAAGCTGACGTGGTAAACGAAATCCATAAAAATGCGAGGGTGAACTTTCCGCGAAGACATGTTAATATGAAAGATATAGATGACCTGTGGCAAGCAGACTTAATTGATATGCAATCAATTTCAAAAGAAAATAAAAATTACAGATTTATTCTTACCGTTATAGATACATTTTCGAAATATGCATGGGCCTTTCCTCTGAAAAGTAAAACCAAAGATGATGTATGTAACTCTTTTAAAATTTTACTGGCTACAGGACGTGTTTCGAAAAATCTACAAACGGATAATGGAACAGAATTTTATAATAATAAATTTCAAAAGCTTATGAAATCTAATCATATTAACCATTATTCAACTTTCTCAACAAAAAAGGCCTCAATAGTTGAACGATTTATCAGAACATTGAAATCTAAACTGTATAAGGAATTTAGTTTAAAAGGCAACTATAATTGGGTAGATGGTGCCCTTAATGATGTTATTTATAAATACAATCACACTTACCATCGGACAATTCATGAAATTCCAGCTAATGTGGATGATGTTAACAAAAAACGTATATTAGAAAGGTATTTAAGTTTGGCAAAAAATGAAAGAATAAGAAGCAAGTATAAAGTAGGTGATTATGTACGTATCAGTAAGTACAAAGGAACATTTGAAAAAGGATATACCCCCAACTGGTCAACCGAAATATTTAAAATTCGAAAAATACAAAATACAACTCCTATCACCTATTTAATTGATGATACAATCAGAGGTCAACCAAGAACAAGAACTCACAAGAACAAGAACACACTCACAAGAACTTCAAAAGACAAAACATCCCAATGTATATCTAGTCGAGAAAGTCCTTAGAAGAAAAGGAAACAGGGTTTTAGTAAAATGGTTAGGTTTGTCTTCTGCTGAAAACAGTTGGATTGATAAATCGAATGTATTATAACAAATAATAATAACTTTAGTAACTTTACAACAAAGTCATTGATGAATTCCATATGTACCTATTTATTAAAGTGTTCAATCCAAATTCATTAGTCTTATGATGTGTATTGGAGAGAGTAGTCTTCTCAATTGGCTAATAAACAATTTACCATTTGAAATACACTTACCAGGTTACAATTATTGTGGTCCTGGTACAAAATTAATTAAAAGGCTTTCACGCGGAGATAAAGGTATTAATAAATTAGACGAATATTGTAAAGAACACGACATTGCCTATCTCAAATCATCAAACTTAAAGGATCGTCACAGAGCTGATTTAATTTTGTTAAAAATGGCAAAACAACAAGCAGTTGCCTCCGATGCGAGTGCAAGCGAAAAAATCGCAGCACGCTTAGTAAGCAAGGCAATGTCTACAAAAATTAGGAGTGGTTCTGGCCTAAAAAAAAATAAAAAAAAGTGCTCTCAAAAAGTTCCATCTGGAAAAGGGTTAAAAAATAAATTTAAAAATGTTATCATTAAAACGAAAAGACACATGAAAAAATTAAAACCAAAATGCAAAAAAGTGGCAATAGAATTAGCTATGGCCGCAACCAGAGAATTAGCTAATGATTCATCCATTAAACTTCCTCGTGTTATTCCTATACCAAAAACTGGTGGTTTGTTACCTTTGATTCCTATTTTTGCTGGATTATCAGCGGCGGGAGCCATAGCAGGCGGTGCAGCTGGTATTGCCAAAACCATTAATGAATTTAAGATGGCTAGAAAGCTGTTGGCTGAATCGAAGAGACACAATGAAAAAATGGAAGCTCTCTGCATTGGAAAAGGATTACAACTTAAACCACATAAAAATGGGCTTGGAATTTTTGTATCGAATGAAAAAAACTAAAGTATCGGCTACCCAAACGAGCCATAACTAACTTTGACATTTTGAAGTATGGGAATAGTATTCCCTATTTTAGAGGAGTCTTTATGAGAGATCAATTACCAAAACGCCCGTTTAAAAAAGAATGTGGAGTTATTAATTTAGACAGTTCTAAAGATCCTGGCTCTCATTGGGTAGCCTATGCAAAATACAATGATTATATTGAGTACTTTGATAGTTATGGAAATCTTAAGCCTCCAAAAGAATTTATAAAATACGTAGGTTCTAAACTCCACTATAATTATGATAATATACAACACGATCATCCTTTCAATTGTGGGCATCTCTGTTTACATTTTTTAAATAATTTTTGGTGTAGTTATCCCTAATAAAATAAACAGAATCTTCTGAAAGAGCCCAGTATACAAGCATGTCTACTACGGTTACCATCTCCGGAAACAAATCTGAATTGGTGTCATACTTTCAACCACCTCTGCATCTATCTGATCAATACGAGTGCGGTTTGTTATATTTTACAGTGTTAAATTCAAGACCAAATGTGTCCATCAATAACAGCTGTCTATCTGTAATCAGAATCGAATGTGATCTTGTACACAGCTCGTACTGCAACGGATTACCAACTCATTTTATTCATGAATTTGTATTTGATACTGCTCCTTGTCATCAGTACAGAGAAATACCACGAAACGTTATTTACTTTCCGGTGAACAAAAATATAATTTCATCTATATCTATTAGGATTGTTGATCAATTTGGTAATTGTATTAACTTCGGTGAAGAATTTAATATTCAACTACACCTTCATTTAAGAAAAATAAAATGATACTATATTATAAAAACGCTCCTGTGAAAATAAAACGTCTTATTCCCTCAATGACCGCTAAAGTGCATAGACGTAAGAAAAAAGTTAAGAAATTGACTGAAGCAAATAAAGATTTTCTAAGAGCCCTAGGTTTTAAAGTATGAATATACTACAGATTACTGAATTACCGCACTTCGATACTTCGATCGAAAGTTATGAAATACATTCATATAATCCCTACAATAACAGCTTTAGAGAAAACGATGAAATCAGAATCCCCATTCATCAGCAAGACACCTACGTGCTACCATCGGCCAGTTCAATTTACATCGAAGGCCAAGCAAAGCTGCTCGGTAAAGATGGGAATCCGATCAAGAAAACTGTTACGTTCACTAATAACCCTGTTATGTCTTTGTTTCAAGACATCAGGTACGAAATGAATGGTATTGAAATAGATCGTATAAAAAATTCTGGGATAACGTCAGCAATAAAATCATACATATCATTAAATGAAGCTGAAAATAAAGTTGCTGAAATATGGGGTTGGAATTTAAGCGGATTCCAAAGTGATGGGCATTTTAGTGTTGTGATACCATTAAATAAGATTTTAGGGTTTGCAGAGGATTACAATAAAATCGTTATAAATTGTAAACACGAACTTATATTGAACAGAACTAACTCTAACTTAAACAGTGTTATTCTTACTGATGATGTTGTTAATTTTCAAATAGATATACAAAGAGTTCAATGGAGGGTGCCACACATAAAAGTGTCAGATCGGGAACGATTAACACTCTTAAAGCATTTGGAAAGAGATAAACCCATTCAGATGGCTTTTAGAAATTGGGATTTATATGAATATCCTTTATTACCTAAAACCACAAAACATTCTTGGTCAGTTAAGACTGCTTCACAATTGGAAAAGCCTAGATATGTAATTTTTTGCTTACAAACTAACAGAAAAAATAGTAGAACTAAGGACAGTTCACTATTCGATCATTGTGACGTGACAAACGTTACGCTCTTCTTAAATTCACAATATTATCCTTATGAGCCTATGGGTTTAAAGTTCCCTGACAACAAATACAGTATAATATACGAAATGTATGTGAAATTTCGTCAGTCTTACTACAACTGTCCAGTAGACCCATTGCTTGACCTAAAGGACTTCAAAGAAAAAGCTCCCCTTTTTATCTTGGACTGCTCAAGGCAAAACGATAGTCTAAAATCAGGTCCAGTGGATGTACGAATAGAAATTGAATGTTCAACGCCAATACCAGATAAAACAACTGCATATTGTTTGATTATAAACGATCGACTAGTGGAATACAAACCTCTCAGCAACACTGTACGAAGGCTGTCATGATTGCTATTGTAGATATTCAAGGTTTTCGGACAGATACAGGTGAATTTATGATAAAAGAAATCGCTATTTTGTCTAATAAAAAAATTCAATGGTTTTTAATTAAGCCACCTTTTCCATTTCACAATTTGACGAAATCAGAAAGAAAGCACGTTAGTTGGATTGAACGTAACAGAAAGATATATTGGCGTGAAGGATTTGTACCATATTCCAATTACCAGAGTTATATTGCCGATATTTTAAGTGATAAATGTGTATATGTTAAAGGTTTAGAAAAAGTTGTGTGGTTAAAACATATATTGGAAAACAGTAATAGTAACATATTTAATTTAGAAGACAAAGGTTGTCCTAGTTTGTTAAGTCTGCACAGTCAATATAAACATTCTCAAGATTTGTATAGTTGTGTTTATCATGACTCTGTATGTGCTTTAAAAAATGTATTGTGTTTAAATAAATGGTGCTATGATAATACAATTTTTAAATAAACATTTTCTTGTTTAATTTCTTTACTTAGGTAAAATGTTTCCTATCCCTCCCAATCCCATCAACGTCGTCAAATCGTTATAAGCTGTTGACTGCAGCTAGACAATGTCATTATGCATTTATCTGTAAAACAAAGCATGTGTCAAAATAAATACAAACCTCGATATGACATGTATAATACTTTTAAAATGCGTGAGTTTTCATTTAATTATTACTGGGCGACAGCTGATTCAAAGAAAAGATTAGTTATGGAAATGGCCGACGCTGGATTCTTTTACTGTGGCGATAGTATAAATGATAAAGCAGCATGTTTCTCATGTGGAGGTGTTATAGAAGATTGGGAGATTTATGACGATCCTTGGATGCAACATGCAATACGTTTTCCTCAATGTTTTTATTTAAACGCTGTTAAAGGAAAAGAGTATATATTGAAAACGCATCGTAAATTATAAATCGAGCACAGCGGATGCGTCAAAACCTCAGGTCGGCGATATAGCGCAAAAAGATTTCATTGGTTATTTATCGAAATATAATTGGGGGTTCTGCATCACTTGTCGAGCGCAGCGAGCAAGTGATGCAGAACCCCCAATTCTACACTACTAATGTGATCCCAAACTAGGCAGAGCCTGTATTATGGCAACCAGACAACTGATAGATCTTTATATATATAATTCTACTGTACGAGTGTATGTCACTGAACTCCTCCTAAACCATCATCATCATCAGCCTATAATGTTCCCACTGCTGGGACACAGGCCTCCTCTCGGTGAGAGGGAGTGGGCCATAATCCACCACGCGGGCCCAGTGCGGGTTGGTAGATGTCACATGTCTTCTAATTTTTGGTTCTAAGACATGCCGGTTTCCTCACGATGTTTTCCTTCACCGTTTTGAGAGCAGTGCTGATGAAATAATTTACACAAAGTAAAGCGCCTGCTTGGGTTTGAACTCACGACCTACTTGTCGTGAGTCGCGGCCGTTACCACTAGGCCACCACTACTCTAAACGGCTGGACCGATTTGAATGTTTTTTAGGGTTCCGTTGCCAAATGGCAAAAAACGGAACCCTTATAGATTCGTCATGTCTGTCTGTCTGTCTGTCTGTCTGTCCGTCCGTCCGTATGTCACAGCCACTTTTTTCCGAAACTTTAAGAGCTATGCTGTTGAAACTTGGTAAGTAGATGTATTCTGTGAACCGCATTAAGATTTTCACAGTAAAATAGAAAAAAAATTATAAATTTTAGGGTTCCCCATACATAGAACTAAAACTCAAAAATGGTTTTTTTCATCAAACCCATACGTGTGGGGTATCTATGAATAGGTCTTCAAAAATGGTGATGAGGTTTCTATTATCATTTTTTTCTAAACTGAATAGTTTGCGCGAGAGATACTTCCAAAGTGGGGTAATGTGTTTCCCCCCCCCCTCCCCCCGTAACTTCTAAAATAATAGAATGATAAAACTAAAAAAAATATATGATGTACATTACCATGTAAACTGCCACCGAAAATTGGTTTGAACGAGATCGAGTGAGTAGTTTTTTTTAAAACGTCATAAATCGTAAACCGCAATTTACCTTACATTCAATCAACTGAAATATAAAATAAAAAACAAAACATTTATTTTTAAACCGAGAATACCTACAGGTTTGTACGGAACCCTCGGTGCGCGAGTCCGACTCGCACTTGGCCGGTTTTTTTTTCGTATGCGTTTGGGTGGCACCCTGGATGGTTTAGATTCACTATTGGACCCGGTAGGTGGCACTGCTATCGAGTTCTAGGAAACAGGACAACGTCTGTACGGTCAGCTAGTATACTTATGTATACTTCTAGATACATACATATTATAGATAAATTCACAGAACAAATGATTGTGCTCATCACACAAGAATTTGTCCTGTGTGGGAATCGATCCCAGGATTTCAGTCTTAGCAGTCAGGGTCACTAACCACTAGACTAACAGGCCAGTCAATGCCGCAAGTGACCCGCGTAGGTCGGGTAGTAAAGAAAGTTTTGTTAATAGGTCGTCTGAGATGCACACGTCAAATGTAAAAAATAACAATAAGTAATAGCGAAAGTGACGGGCGTGTTAGACCGAAATGTACCTATAGTTTTTCAGACATACGGTAGAAAACTGCCGTAACAAAGAGGACGGAAAGGTCACCGACCTTACCCATAAGCCGAGCGATAGTACCGAATTTACGTTGCTACGGATGTGGTCAGCTGGGAGTAGTACAGACGCCAGGACATAAAAGCTACCCAAAACTGGCAAATTTTGCCAATCAACCTTGAACCTAATACTTTAGCGATAAAGTTGAAAATCTATAAAAGTGTTCAGTCTCTGCCAGGGTCGCGAGATTGTTTGAAAGAGATACCGTGACCCTGGCACATGGGCAACTGAAGGAACACGGGTGGGTTTTAGTCAGTAAAAGTCTGACATGCCCTCCCGCTCCGATTTTTGTAGTGTTCAGATAGGCTATAGTACAGATTTGCTGCCGCTAGGGGAAATTCAGCTCGTTAATCATAAAAGGGAAGCCATCTTAGACACGGGTGCCAGACATTCCATTGCGGGCCCCATGTCACATAATTTGCTTAGGAAAGCCGGCGCTGATTTTAGGAAAACTTTACATACGATAGACTAAAACCCACCCGTGTTCCTTCAGTTGCCCATGTGCCAGGGCCACGGTATCTCTTTCGAACGAATCTCGCGACCTTGACAGGCATCGGTCCTAGCAGACCAGTTTGCTGACATCTCTTTGAGACGCGCGTGGAAGACTACGCGCCGTCGACGACGTACGTACGATAGGCCTAGCCAATGGACCACAGCAAAGAGACAATTGACTAGACCTATAAGTACTGTACTCGAGTGTGATACCAATATAATATTGAAAGGTCACGTTTTACCTACCACTTTTATAGTTTTTCCGCACGCGAAAACTCGGACATTGCTAGTTATAGATTTTATTAGGAGAGCTAGTATTCTGTTGGACTTACCACAAAGCAGCTGGTGTTTTAACGATGAGCTGGAGCGCTGGCATCCGTCTATCACCAGTTTTCAGTAACCTACCAACGGCCAGATAGAGCTGATGACGGTAGAACCGACTAACCTTGTGCGGTGTGCCAAGGTATGATGAAGGTGTTGTGGCGCTGACGCTTCATTTTGTATTCGAGTTAAATGCGCAGTGCCCGGCGACCGACAGTTCGCCCACAGACACCATCGCTTATCAGGCGCGGTTCGAGAGGGGGGGTCCTAGGGGTCATGACCCCCCCCCCCCCCCCGAAGTCAGCCATGCTGTCGAGACTCTGAACGATTTGCCTGAAAAACCCAATAATACTCCCGACCTGAGAATCGAACCCGGGACCTCATGCTCATCAGTAGTGCTTTCGACTACTAGACCAACGAGTAGATGTACCTTCCTAAAAATATTCTTCAGTACTCATGGTGACCCCACCAAAATCATAGGCTGCGACCGCGCCTGTCGCCTATAGACGCGCTTACGATCTTTATACCAAATTCCTAACGTAATTCGTTTCGTGAAGTAAAGTACATATTCAAACCTTATCCGCATTTGATTTCTCTCCGTACACACACACCTAAAGACAATATACACGCACCCACAAAAAAGGCATCAAGCAGAAGTTAGGCTCCGCATCAATACTGCGTCAACCAGCTTACAGAAATACAATATGATCTAAACATCATAGCAATATTAGTCGCTGCTGAGGTAATGAATAAAAAACACAATAACTTAAGTTAAAAGTTTATTATAATATACTTTCACTAGTGTTTCCTCCGTAGAGATAGGCAGAGATGTAGTAACTAGAAGTTTACATTTAAAATCATACACACACAGACAGAGCGCTTACAAAAATTGCGTATTTTAGTTGTCAGACCAACATTGAGAATTCTTGGCAATTACTATAAAATCTTGGAGTGGACGTAATGAGGATCAATTCGACAAAAGGATATAGCAATTTTGAATAAATCACTCAAATCCATTGAGAAATGACGAAGTTATTAAACTTTAAAAAAAGGGAGTTTTAAAACGCACGCCGCGCGCGCGAAACTGCTGATGACGTCACGAGGCTCGATCGCCCGCCACGCGCCGCACTGCTTTGTTATGATTTGCGGAGTTTAATCGTTGTTTCTTGTTTATTAATGTTTTATAGATATTGGTAGATAGGAAACATGGAAGTCGGATTTACGCAAGGCCCAATCGGACAATCTCGCGAAGATTGATTCGTTTATGGTTGAAAAGTAAAAAAAAAAAACAATTTATTCCAGTGCTGGTAGGTTCTACGTTTTAGAATGTTTTGATTTGGCAGGCAGGTACCTTTTTCGTGTTTCTACAATGTGTAGGCACCTCTCTACCTATTTTAAATAATATTTCGTACTAACTTCTGCCCGCGACTTCGTCCGCGTAAAATTTGCTGCTCCCCCAACCCATCCCGTCGCATCGAATCGCCTGCCCGTGCGAAGTCTTTGTATGCGTGACGTTTTTCTTTGTGCTCGGCTCCTAAGGGTCTTTGCGTGACCTTATATAATATATAGTCTATAGCCTTCCTCGATAAATGGGCTATGCAACACTAAACGTACAACTCTTCAGCTTTTACTTGGGTGTGCTACGCAATGAATTTTTTGAAAGACCAAGGCGCGCGCAATGCACGTGTTTTATATGGAATTTTTCACATTTTCTTCGAAAAAAAAAAATACTACCCACGTGTTGAAATTTATATGTGAGGGGGTTACAAAGGGGGTCGAAAATTTCATTATTTTTGCGATAGGAAACGCCATTTTCGAGATATAAGCAAAAGAAAAGGAAAACAAAAATACAGTACTGTTTTTGCACATGAAGGCGAGGCACGTGAGGGCAAGGCGCGAGGCGCGTGCAATGGACGTGTTTTATATGGAATTTTCACATTTTCATCGAAAAATAAAAAAAAAATATTACCCACGTGTTGAAATTTATATGTGAGGGGGTCACAAAGGGGGTCGAAAATTTCATTATTTTTGCGATAGGAAACGCCATTTTCGAGATATGAGCAAAAGAAAAGGAAAACAAAAATACAGTACCGTTTAAAGCACGTGAAGGCGAGGCGTTCGTTGGTGTGAATTTTAGTTCATAACTACTAGTTTTAATCCACACCTTTTTTATCGCGATTAAAAATAGATTTAGTTAAAATAAATTATTATAGTCAATTTTTTTGAAATGCAGTTCAAAGTACTTTTAGTTAAGGGGACATGGGGCGTCGCTCCTCATGAAAGTACACCACTTCTTTCTATTTTTTGGGTATTTTGGGACACAAAATAACAATTAGTCCGGTGTAGCAACACTTGTATTTTCGCATCGTGGCACGATACAATATTTTATGAAGACATTATTCGTTTAAATGTTCTGCGAGTCACGTAACTAAAGGCAGAAAGAACGTGCACGTGGCGGTGCCGCGGACGCGAACGTGGAAAATGACGTCATCAACAAATTGTGCGTATTGGCGGGCGTTTTTGAAAATGCAAAATTAAAACCGCTCTAACTTCGTCATTTTTGGACCAATTTTAATAATTCTTTCACTGAAATAATTGGTTTAGGTATGACTGTAATTCTACATATTTAACTAAAATCGTCGCTGATCCTCCAAGAGTCTTAATTAAAGAGAAGCTTCAGGGTAGCCCGCGAAATTCAAACTGACTTGATTTCTTAATTCTGTTGAATGACAATTTCGTGAAAAAGCAATAGCATTAAATTAACATATTAATTACCATGCCAGACTATGTGTCCGACACTTTTTGTTCCATTCAGGCCTTGTTGGACTATATGAGCGAAAACACATACAAAATCTGAACATGTTGCGCCTGGCGGCAATGTTTTTGGAATAAAGTGAAAAAAAAAAACTCAGTACATTTTTTGATTTTTTCTGATTTTCACCATGACAGTTAACGTGTTAACTTGGGTTGCCTTCATGATTTTAATGATTACTTATCTTTTACATACTTAACTATTATTAAGTTCGAACCTATGTCTACTTATTATTACACTGCTGTTTGTTGTCCTTAAATAAATAAATAACATGCATACATAAATTACGCTTTTTTCCCATGGGGGTAGGCAGAAACTACAGAACGCTACCTGCTACGATCGTTACATACACCTTCTGCCTCGTTTAAGTTCATACATCTGGTCATACACACACGCCGGTTACCAGTACTACGCACCTGACCCTTCTAAAGAACATCACCAATAAGGTCACTATATGTTCTCCTAAGTCCCTTTCCGGCGTGATCAGTCACATCTGACTTGTAAATACCTTTTGTTAGCCGCCATTAATTCATCCTCTCAACATGACCAAACCATCTAAGATACTCTTTTCAATTTTAATTATGTGAATACATTCTTTAAACGATCGCGAATTATATTATGTTCCACAAACAACCTTGTTTTTGGATGGGAAATCATCAAATGACGTCTCCCGCTCTTGGGCGGAGCGGGAGGACGTGTCAGACTTTTACTGACTAAAACCCACCCATGTTCCTTCAGTTGCCCATGTGCCAGGGTCACAGTGTCTCTTTCGAACAATCGCGCGACCGTGGCAGGAACATACAACCTGACCTGCAAATTGCTAAAACGTGAGAAAATCGAATTACTCAGTGAGCTATAAATTCCACATCAGGCATTTTCTGCCACAACGTTTTTTTCGAAGACAATACTGAAGGTGTTTGCACAATCTTTTCGACGTTACTGTCTTCTGCTAAACTCTGCTCTTGTCCGACCGTCGTACTTGTGTTATTTTCACTTGTTATTTTTATGTTATTTTCCTTACACCAACGTCGCCACCATAAGTAGACCGAAGTACGCTGAAAAAATAAATTTAAATAATTTACCGACTTCAGCTAGCCGACTTGAGAGCAGTGGTGGCTCAATGGCCCCGACTTACGAGTTGTAGGTCGTGGGTTTGAATTCGCTAGGTAGGCGCTTTACTATGTGTAAATTATTTTCAGATCCAGCTCGTCCCTTGCTGCCTCTACCAGCAACGCCCTAAGCCGAGGTCCGTAACCCACAAGCCATGCCCTTTTTTTTTTTTTTTGGATGGGAAATCATCAAATGACTTCTCCCGCTCTGGGCGGAGCGGGAGGGCATGTCAGACTTTTACTGACTAAAACCCACCCGTGTTCCTTCAATTGCCCATGTGCCAGGGCCACGGTATCTCTTTCGAACAATCACGCGACCCCGGCAGGACAAGCCATGCCCTTGCCTTACTCCGACAGCGAATAAGTGAGTGAAAATGGCGGACATTCATTTGATTTAAACCTAAATTTTATCGGATTTTGAAAGAAAGAAAATACGTTTATTTGCGGTATATATGACGCAAAAAAAAAACTGAACAGAACAAAAATATAAAAAATCCGGGGAAAATATGCGTCACATCCACGCAAAACGGCCAACGCTCAGCTCGGCTCGATCGTTTGGATATCTGAACAGAATTTACAGGACTCCTTCGATAATCAATGTTTGATTTATGTTAGATTCCTCACGAAGGCGTATCGAATGGTTGTGCATCGCGATGCAGTTCAGAACATTACCCTTACACACAAATTCACAAATGTTACCTCTTTTATCTATACTAATATTCTAAAGCTGAAGAGTTTGTTAGTTTGAATTCGCAAATCTCAGGTTCCAGTAGAAAAATCTTTAAGTGTTGGGTAGCCCCTTTATCGAGGAAGGCTATATAACACCACGCTAGGACCCTAAAAGTCACGAATATGATTATATGAACACCTCGCAGGGGCAGACGATTCGATGCGACTGGATGGGTCGGGGAAGCAAGAAATTTGACGCGTACGCAGTCGCAGCCAGAAGGTAGGTATTAGTAGTATATAGACGTAGGATTAAATAAAACTTACTGTGACTCGGAATTGATTAGCAATGTCGGTAACCGAAACGCCATTCTGCTTCATTGATATAATTTGTTGTTTGGTGGCCTCATCCACCCTAAAAGAAAAAAAAAACATTTTAAAATAATAAATCACGCCTTGTTTCTCCAAAGGGTTGAGCAGAGGTGTACCTACAATACACCCACATGTCGCCAGTTATGTTTAAGTCCCATGTAATAGGGGGCGAGCCTATTTTAATCAACCGGGGACAAATCCAGAGTTCGGGCTGTTACTGAGAAATTTCTGATAGAAAAGCACAATGAAACCACTTGGGAATTTATGTTCTTTTCTTTTTTTCTTGTTTCATTAGTTTTTTTACATCGATCCAACGCCTGCGTAAAGTATTATTAGATAGTTTAATCTGATCCTATATAGACACCTCTGCGTATCCCTATGGGCACATAGGCGTGTTATCACTACATAGTATAAAACAAAGTCGCTTCCCTCTATCTGTCCCTATGTATGCTTAGATCTTTAAAACTACGCAACGGATTTTGATGCGGTTTTTTGTTTGAATAAATAAAGTGATTCAAGAGGAAGGTTTATATACTTATAAAACGCGGGCGCAGTCGCTAGCAAAAGCTAGTGTGTAATAAATGAGTGAAGTATGTACTTATGTTTTCGGCCCGATCTCAACGGTGCGCTGGCTTTCCTCTCCTTGAGCTGAAATCCTGCTTCCCTTAGTCTGTCTCTTATACACCTAGACGGAAAAAACAACACAACATGTTACATCATTAAGTATAAATTATTTAACAAAAAGGAGAAATACAATGCATGTTACGCTATTTGAATATTACATTAATATGCTCAAGTTTTGTGAATAATGACCCCGATGCTATAAAAATCTTGTGTTATAGGGGCCATCCATTCGTTCGTGTATTTTACAAAATTAGGGAACTAAAACGTGTAACAGCGTCAGTAGTGTGTAAGTAAACGCGTGTAATGTGGTGTAATGCGGAAATTATATGTGTGACTGTGATGTGTGTGAACGTGTGTGATGTGTGTGTGATGCGTGTCGTGTGTGTTTAGAGAGGTGTGTAAGTGTTTGTGATACTAATACATTATTTAATTGTATTGGGGTTTCATGAGTAATTCCGTTTCAGCGTAATCTAGGATGAGGAGGAATTCTTTAGTTAATTTTTAACAGAAGACCTCATATACCTCAATGACAGTATCGAGTCAAAAGCATTATATATTGAAACATCACGCTACCGCCATCTATTGTCAAGTAGCAGGTACTATTTAGAAAACGGTTGTGATGCGGACGAGTGAAGAAAATATCGTGAAGAAAATTTTATGTATGAATGGTACCGATTCCCTTGTTCACAAACTAAACTAAATTTAAGTTCAGTCATCCTTTTCTTTGTATTTCATTAAGAAGAGGACAAAAGAAAAATTTTAGTTTAGTCCTGTCAAATTAATCAGCGCCTGTCACTACTCCATACAAGTTTAGACGTGATTAAAAACTTGCCTACTAAAATTACGTCAATTTACGTCAAGCGCTGATTAATTTGACAGGACTAAACTAAAATTTATCTTCTGTCCTTTCCTTAATGAAATAGAAAGAAAAAGATGCACTGAACTTAAATTTAGTTTAATTTGGGAATAAGGGAATCGGCACCAATGTCAATGGCTATTAGGGATGTTATGGATATGACATTTCGGATACGGATTGGATACGGATGTAGGAATGATTATTATACCGGATACGGATACGGATATGAAATATTTTCGGATTATCCGTTAGTTTCGGATAATATCGGTTACGGATATTAAACTTTTAAGGAATTTTCAAAGTAAAATATAAATAGCTAATAAAATGGTTTTATTTATATGTCACCATTTGGTAGGAATTACAATCAGTCCGTGAGTAATTATTACAGCTATTTAAAATAAAAATGATTATAAATATATATTGAGTGTTATCTAATCTACCTAAAATAAAAATGTAATAACAAATCTGATATTATCCGAAACTTTTATTTCGGATTCGGTTACGGTTACGGATAAATTTTTATATCGGATATCCGACAATTTCGGTTACGGTTACGGAGCTCCTTAACATCCCTGATGGCTATAAGAGTAGAGGAAAGCCAAAGAAACGATGAAGGGACTGTGTGAAAGACGATATGGTTAGAAAGGGGGTGACTACCGAGATGACGACTAATAGAGCAGTGTGGAAGTTATAGACAGGAGAATGATAAATTTTACCTTGTAGAAACCCCTAATTCCTTCGCCAGGGTTGGCGTATGGACAGTTTGTTCCTGAGTCACCCGCTCTATTAATAGTCGGTCTTCTAGAGCCGTTGTCTTCCTTTTCTTTGGGGGAGTTTTGAGGTTGTTCATATGACCTTCCTCGCACCAGCGATTCCACCATCTGCGAACCGTATTTCGCTGAAAGGAAATTAATTATGATTAATGACTTTATTTGTGTAAGTAGGTTTGTACAAACACTTCTACATGTCAATGATATTTTGAGGGTCGTCAGTCATAGCTCGCCGCCCGGTAAGGACCAACCTCGGGTCGACGGCGCGTAGTGTTCCACGCGCGCCTCAAAGAGATGTCAGCAAAACTGAAGGGGTCTGATAGGACCGATGCCTGCCAGGGTCGCGAGATTGTTCGAAAGAGATACCGTGACCCTGGCACATGAGCAACTGAAGGAACACGGGTGGGTTTTAGTCAGTAAAAGTCTGACTCCTCCCGCTCCGCCCAGAGCGGGAGAAGTCATTCGATGATTTCACATCCAGAAAAAAAAGGGTCGTCAGTCATACAAAGAAAATCATCATAATATTTTCAGCCGAAAGACGTCCATTGATGGATATTGGACTCACCCAATTTGAGGGGTCTTGCCATAATCGCCACGCTTGGCAGGCGAGTTAGCGATCGCAGTATGTAAAATGAATAGAGAACGCTGCTGCCCATTCTCTAGTAAGTCCACATACACGGAAAGAAATGGGATGGTGCTATTCAGAAAGAAAATAAATTTAAAAAAAACGGGCAAGTGGAGTCCAAAACTGTTGCAATAATTGACCTGCTTTATTATTTGCCATAAAAACAATCAAATCAAAAGTTTATTTGGTACAAACACACTATTGTTACTGTTGATTCATATATTGTTGCTGTTGTACAGTATTTATATCTCCCGAAGCGACGAGCTTTACTAGTGGTAACCAATTGTACAAACACGCTGGGAATGTGTGTGTAAGCGTAGACGCTCTCGGCTCAGTCCGAGACAGTGGTGAAGTCGGAAGTGTGTGTGAGTGTTATGTGATGACGCTAGTCATCTTCACGCACACATCCATACCGTGTTTGAACAATTGGTAACCACAAGTAAAGCCCGCGTCGTTTCGTGAGATGAAATACTACACAGCTCTGTGACAATACGGAATCTTAGATAAGGTAATATTGTTTATACTTACTGTAGTGTTCAACAGATAAGCTGTCCGGGCAATAGATATTCCTTCTTCCTGTAGCGCTATAATTCGCTGTTTTAAATTGTCATGAAGCGCTTTACGCATACTGAAATTAAATATATATAATAATCACATAAAGGCATTTAAATTTGGGAGCAGCGGGGGCCCAGTGGTATCGGCCCCGACTTACTAGTTGTTGGTCGTCGGCTTGAATTCGTACCCAGACAGGTGCTTAACTTCGCGTAATTAATTTCATCACCAGTTCTCTCAAAACAGTGAAGCAAAAACATCGCTTGAAAGCCAGCCATGTTTTAAAAATAAAATTCGAATATACTTAATTCTGCGTCACTGACCGACTGAAGCTGACTATACCCGATTCAGCGTCACCGATTGTAATCTGTAGAAAGATTGTGAATCGTAACATACTGCTTACAATTTAACGCATTATTTTTCGTTAGATTTCAATCTATCGAATTTAAACCGTTAAATCGTGAAATGGCATGCGACGGAACGCACCTAACGAACTGATTGATTGAATGTCATGTGCACCGCACCGCCATATTTGTTTGTTAATTCGTTTGTTGTCAAATGTAAATGATCGTAACATTATGAGCACAGTTAGATTATAGCTTCGGTTAGAACTGTGATTAACCACGCGCGAGCCGAGCGAGCGTTACTTCCAAGCTAATGGCTGTTACTTGGCTATTTAGTATTAGTGCAAGATGCAGTCTGTCGCATATAAATGTCGCATGCAAATTTCATACCAGTCCACATTTTTTTCGGTTGGCCCTGGACAGATTATAAATAATGCGTTACATTGTAATATGTTTTGCAGTTTACAATTACGATACATTAAAATCTCGCTAGATAGATTGTGATCTAACGGTGTTTACAATTTGACGGTGACATATCCCTCATCAGCAGCCTATAATGTTCCCACTGCTGGGACAAAGGTCTCTTCTCGGTGAGGAGTGGGCCGTAACCACCACGCGGTAGGCCCACGTGCGGGTTGGTGGATGGCATGCCGGTTTCCTCACGATGTTTTACTTCACCGTTTTGAGAGCAGTGGTGATAAAATAATTTACACAATGTGAAGCGCCTCCTTGGTCACCACTGGTCATACACACCCGTTCCGAATTATAGTATAGTGATTATAGTAACAAACAGAAGAGTAATTTCCGTAATTTTACTCTGTCAAAAATACATCTACTTTCCGTACATTTTTGGCAAGTTTTTGACATTTGATTGTCGCCAAGATGAGATAAGCCCGCCGCCCGCCTTTGTACAGTATTTTTTACTTGTGCATAAAGTTTTTATAAATATAAATATAAGCTTGCGCGATGCAGAATTATGCATGACGTCGGTGTGATGAGTAGAGTCCGCGTATGGCAATGTTGATATCGCCACAGATAAAATTACCTTATTTTCTGCCCCATATTCTCAGTTCTTACAGGCTTTTTCATGAGCATGTGTTGAAGCCCGGCTTGCCGCAAGCGTTGTTTGACAACCGAAGTACAAGCCCATTTTTCTTTGCCAGCTTCGTTATCACAGTTATTCTGTTCTGCGTCACTCAGTCTAAGTTTTTTGACGTCACGGTTAAAGCGATACCATATTCCGTGAATATTAGTCATCTGAAAAAAAAAAAATTGTTATGTGGGTGTTCGTGGCTGTTATAATAGCCGCACGTGTCGGTCGACCTGATTAAGCTACTCTTGCTGTGGTTGGCCAGTACATGCATGACCATCTTTACATACCCAAGAGCCCTCCGTGCCTCTAAAACACGTTAAGCCGTTGGGCCCGGCTGTCAATTGTCGATCTTCGGCAGTTGTTACGGGTAGTCATATGCTCGATAGTCTGACAACCAGTCTTTTCAAGAAGTCCTTGTTACCCAGTAACTGGGTTGTGGAGGTCAGATAGACAGTCTACGGTTAAGGCGTCTCTGTGTGTGTGTGGGGGGGGGGGCGGTAGCAAGGCAGTCGCGCAGTGGTGACAACTCTATTTATACCACAGCTTTAATTTTCTAGATAGTTCGAGAACGTAATTCAAGAAAATTCGGGTAGTTCTGCTACTTGATAATAGATGGGAGAAGCGTGTGTTTTAAAGCTTCTCGATGGTTCGAGGACATAAATTAAGAACATTCGAGTAGTTCAATGGTAGTGTAGTAAAAAAGCAAGTGCAGCTTTGAGTGATTTGCGCGTAATACGATAAGTACTTTATAGTACAAGCTTTTTAAAGCATACTGCACCTTCTGTACTCGAGCGGCTTATGGAGATGTACCAAACGTACCGTCCATGCGCTACGCATCCAATATAATAACGCCTTCCGGGCGCTGATGCGGCTGCCACATAACTGCAGTGCGTCAAATATGTTTGCAAAAGCCCGAGTCGACCGAATATTCCCAGTCGCCCCCGCGGGGATTGCCACCGGAGGCAAATGGGAATAAAAATTCCCAGTCGCCACCGGTGGTGACTGGGAACTCATTGCCCCCACTTTAGTTTCGCTGTACATTGCTTTCTCCGTCGTAGAGAATAAAAGGATGAGGCAACTGATCCTATACCTGCCTCTAATCTTTAAAAAAAGACAAAGTGCAGTATTTTTTTTATTTTGATTTCGATATGAATTAACTTGTTAAAATTAAACATTTGAACTGGTATTTTGTATCACAGATAATCAGACTCTTAAAGACAGTAATTAAATTAAGAAAGTAATAAATAGTAATCATTTCTTAATAAATACGTATTATAAACAAGACTGTAAATATTTATATTCTTAGATAACAGACTTTTTTATTATGGTCAATTATTAATTTACCATTAGTATAACCTTATAGAGTCTGTCAAGCGAGTCGAGTCCACAACCATTTTACTGATTTCTTATAATGGCAATACTATTATCTGTCAAACAGATTGTCACAATTTCTGTTCTAACCTCGAGCATTCCGGTTTTTGTTGAATTTTTTAATGTTATAATGCCAAAACCTATTAAAAGTAGTGTCAGGAGCCTGCTGTTTACAATGATTAATAAATATAATCATGTAAAGATTGAATCTGATGACGTGTTAACAGAAAAACGACGACTTTTGGATGAAATTGTTTCAACAACAGGTAGGTTGGCTACAAAATGTTGATACTTTTAGCACAATTGTCTAATTTTGTTTATTTTACTATGATGTGATCACGATTTCGGTTTTGGTTTAGATTCAGACGTCGTATACATGACATTGAATCTCAATGGGGCACCTATAAGTGAAAAGTATTATAAGAGATTGTTGTCATCTTTTTTCAGCCACCTTGGATGATGAATTAATAAAAAGCACAATTGATAATTTAGTTAAGAAAGTCATAGCCATAGATGAGAATAAAAAAATGAAATCTGAAACAGACTATTTGACAAAAATTGCTGCTATGACAGGTTAGTACAGATTTATTTGTTTACATTGTTTGCATTTTCTACAAATATTATCATAAAATTTGTGCGTTTGATACTGAACTGACATATTGAACTTTCAGATTTAAGTGTGAAAACACTGCGAAGAATTAAAAAAGAAGGTGCTATTAACCAAGGCGAGTGGAACACACCGGGGAAAAAACGTCTACGACAGCCAACTGTAGCCAATCTGGATAATTTTGACTTATCAGCCATACGCAATAAAATTAATGAATTTTACTGTGTGAAAAAGCAAGTTCCAACTCTACGAAGTTTGCTTGCAGATTTAAGAGAGTCAATTGGATTTACTGGATGTCATGAAACATTGAGACAATTATTACTCAAAAATGGATTTGAATTCAAAAAAAATAAAAATGAGAGATCTCTTCTTATTGAAAAGTATGAACTAGCTGCATGGCGACATAGGTATCTCAGAGCTATTGATGAAAAGCGGAAACAAGGAAAATTAATAGTTTATCTTGATGAGACCTATGTCCACCAAAATTATAAAGTTAAAAAATCATGGCAAGGGCCATCAACAAGCGGTGTAATTGACAAAATATCGTCAGGCAAAAGATATATTGTTGTTCATGCTGGATCCGAAAAAGGTTTTGTTCCCAATGCATTATTGGTATTCAGTACTAAATCAAAAATGGCAGATTATCATGATGATATGAACAGAAATAATTTTATGAAATGGTTACGTGAAAAATTAATACCCAATTTAAGTCAGCCCAGTGTCATTGTTATGGACAACGCTAGCTACCATGTAACACAAATAAATAAGCCACCATCTATGAATGATTTAAAGGCTGACATTCAGAAATGGCTAACTGAAAATGGAATTCATTATGAAGAATTCTTTACAAAGGCTGAGCTTATGTGCCTTGTGAATGAACATAAAACAACTCCAATGTATGAAGCTGAAGAATTTTTGAAACAACATGGCCATGAGGTTTTGAAACTTCCGCCATATCATTGTGACCTGAACGCAATTGAACTCATATGGAGTTTGGCTAAAAGAAAAATAGCCAGCAAAAACTTAGGGATTCCAGGTAAAGAAATGGAGAACCTTATAAAAGAATGCTTTAATAGTGTCACAGCCAATGATTGGAAAAAATGCACAGATCACACTATTAGTGTCGAAAATAAGTATAAAGTAAGAGACAGGATATCCGAAACCGAGTTGGAACCCTTCATCATTTCTGTGCGTAATGATTCTACTGACAGTGATTTCTCATTTGAAGGCATTGAATTTCTGAGTAATTCCACTTTGCCCCACCAAGCCCGCCACCCTGGTGTGGCAAAGTGGACTGCCTAAAATTTTGCAGTGGAATATGCCCCACTATTCTGATTTGATGGGGCGGATAACACTAGCATAAACACTTTGTGGATTCTGCCCCACTAGGGTTGGCACCTCAGGATTTGTGTATGAAGGTTAACATGTATTTTTACATTTGTTTGTAAAAAAAATAAATGTATACCTATATCTGTAAGTAAAACGTTATTAGTGCTGGAAGCTTAGATTTAATACGTAGCGAAGTGGTTTAAATAAAAGTAAAAAATAAATAAATAATTTTAATGTACTATTTATTTCTGGAAGGAATCGGTTTATAAATCACAGATTAATTACCTTTTACAAATAAAATTTTACTAACTAAGATAAATCTTGATAATCACAAATTAAACAATGATTTGTTCTTATGATATGTTCTTAAAACGAAACATATTTACTACATAACTATTCAAAATCACAGATTCTTCATCATTTGGTATACCTTTTACAAATAAAATCTTACTAACTAAGATAAATCTTGATAATCACAAATTAAAAAATGATTTGTTCTTATGATATGTTCTTAAAACGAAACATATTTACTACATAACTATTCAAAATCACAGATTCGTCATCATTTTGTATGGTTTGTGTAGATATAGGTATTTTCTTACTGATTACGTTATAAATAATAAAAATAAATTTAAACTATATACATACAAACAGCCACTAAATTACTTGTTACAAAAAATAGAATCACAGATTATAGAGTCACAGATTATAGAATCACAGATTGATCGACATGGTATAAAACAGTCTTATGTATTACCTTATGAATAAAAACAATTTATATGCAAAAAAAACAGCCACGAAATTACTTCCGGCTAAAAAGCAAAAACTAAAATTATAGAATGATAAAATTTTACATAGCAAAAAGTCTTATTAATACAAATAAGAAACATCCTAACGAAAGTAGGTAAATACTGACTGTTGACAAAATAATTATCATAACAAACAGCCACTATATTAGTTTGAGTACTGACTATTTATAAGAATTAAAATCATCTAAAATCATAGATTTTGTATTTGTTTAGTTCACATTTTTTGGAAAAACTAAAATAGATTTCTTGGAAAAACTATCTTAGTTTTTCCAAAAAATGTCCAACCGTAATGTCGCCGTTTATGAGCTCCATTTGGGCATCTTGTATATTCTGATCGTTTTGTATATATTTATCAAGGCGTAGCTTGGAAGGTTGGTTCTGCATAGATTTAACTATTGAAAGCGTTATGTCTTCGTATAAGACATTAAGAAGTCTTAATAAACTGGGGCTTTTTTTAAGAATTTTTTTGTTAAATTTATTATGCCAACTTTCGAGGGCATTAGTTGTGCGGTGTTTTGCCCCAAATACGCACCACACTTTTAAAAAGTTATCTTTCAGCCAATTGCGCAGCATATATTTTCTAAATTCATTACTTTTTTCGTCATCTGGGCTTTGTGCGGCTATGTAAAACCAACCTTCAAAAATCTTTTCTTCTGGTAATAAGGGTAAGACTGCGCTAAGCGCTACTTGTTTTCGCAAATATTTAGATTTTGTCAACCCTAACCCTTTCCCCTTTTTCCAAATTGCTTTACAAAAATGAAAAAAGCACCCTTTGATTGATGCTGATTTAAAGACATTTTTAAAACCAGTCATAGCCGCTGCCTCAAAATCCGACTGAAAACTATGTGGTTGCCAATCCGGAATCTGTGATTTTATTACAGAAAAGAGAGCGGTGTAAGCTTTGGTTGATTTAGTACTCATAAGAGCATATACTAATGGCACAATATTTGTTGTTTGTTGGGAGCTACCCAAATCAGCATGCAACGAATACAATTGTATGAACGGTTGTGGGCAACTTTTAAAAGTGCCATCGCCAAAAAAATGTTTGCAGGTTTTCATCAAATTCTTAGCTTGCTCTGAACAAAATATTAAAATAGAAATATCTTCGTCAATATACTTGGCAAGTAAAAAAGAATGAAATTTTTCAGGAACTTCTATTTCTGATAATGTATTGTAATATATTTTTTTTACATTAGCATCTTTGTTTCTGTATTTATACAATGCAGACTTTACTTTACAAAATGGAGGAATTTTACTCACAATATTGCTGTTGCTACTTTCTAAATATAAGGAAGCTACATTTTTGTCGTATGTTGCTGGAATGCTTGGTACGTCTGCTGAAGTGATTTCTCTCTTTATTTTCTGCATTAATTTTGTCACTTTGTTTCGGTCAAAATCAGGTTGACATTGGTGAGGTTTTTCGTTTAAAAGTATATTTCCCTGAAAACAAAAAAATGTAGGTATTAGAAAATATTTATAACATAGCACAACTTCAAGTAATATTATATGTATATGTATTATTATTATTTTAAATTGTATTAGACCCGTATTACTAAAAGTGAGTCAGTAAAAAGAATTACTAATAAGTAGGGACTTACTTTCACTACAATCGACCCATTGCACTTTTGTCTCCTTCTGTTTTTGCATTCCCAAATTTCAGATGCATTTTTGTACTTTCTTTTGAAATAGTATTGATGCCCAGCTCTAATAATACATTTTCCATCATTTATAAATTCAAGGCCAGTTTGCCCACTAGAACTTCCTGCTACAGAGTCTTCTGCCATTTTTGTAAAGCTGAAAAACACAAAAAATATCTTATTAAAAAAAATCTACGCAAATCATCAGCATCCATGAAAAATAAATACGAAAATACTTACAATAAACTCAATACCACTCACCACCACTCCACAAATGCAAATGTCCGTCTATTTTGTAAACAAACAGAATGAAACAAAAATGTCAGACAAGGACAACCGATAAGTCGCGGTGGGCGAGGCAGTGGTGAACCATAACCGGTTTAGTCATTTTTACTCCAACAGCATGTTTTAATCTCAGATTAAATAAAAAAATACTAACAAACAAATGAAGCCATGATGTTTGTACGTAAAGGACCTCAAAATAATAGACCTATTTTGACATTTGTGTTCGCGGCGTAATTAGTGATGTAACCATACGACTCGTAGCTAATTTTATGAGCTTATAATTACAAGTATTTATTTACTTTTTCGAAGCCGGGATAAAATGATATAGATTTTTTTTTAAACTTAAATCCTTCCGATATTTTTATTACTTTCGAATGCATTTCAACGCATTTTTTTATTATTTAATAAGTATTTGATTTATTCAAAGATAAAAAATAATAATATGACAATAATACAAGTACATATCACAAGACTTAATAACTAGACTTAATAAATTAACATAAAACTATAACTCTCATAAAGCGTTTCTGAACGCATTCTTTCACAATCTGTGGTTACGTTACGTTTCGATACTAGTAATATAGTATTTACGATTTCTTTTAATAATTATTATTTAAATTATCCCTTTAGTAATAGTGTTCTCGTACATTATTCTTCGTTTTTTGTTATTTAATAGTTATCAACAGTGATAATGTATCAATTTCTGGGCAAACATCTAAATATATTTTTAAATCATTTAATGTTTGCAACGGATGGATCGGAACGTAAATGGAATACAAATAGCAAATGTCACAGCTATGTCAGACTAAATTGAATAAATACAGCAAAACTATATAATGTATTTATTTAAATCCAGGAAGATTTAATATGTGACAGTTTTTTACAAAAGTAGAACCTTAATACACTGTTTAAATAACCATTTTGATGTATTTAGATTTACGTTTGCTTGTCTCAGACTTGTCAAATCCTAACGTCAGTGGTTACATTTATTTTTTTTACAAACAAATGTAAAAATACATGTTAACCTTCATACACAAATCCTGAGGTGCCAACCCTAGTGGGGCAGAATCCACAAAGTGTTTATGCTAGTGTTATCCGCCCCATCAAATCAGAATAGTGGGGCATATTCCACTGCAAAATTTTAGGCAGTCCACTTTGCCACACCAGGGTGGCGGGCTTGGTGGGGCAAAGTGGAATTACTCGAATTTCTTGATTCTGATTTTAGTTCTGATGAATAAATACGTACATTGAAATGCTTTTTTTTTTATTTATCCCAAGTAATTTTTTTATCAAAATTCAAGTATCAACAAGTTTTCAGCGTGCTATATCAGTGTTGACACCTGAAAGATTTTTGAATTTGCCGCCTTTTTCATGGGACTAGAATCGCTTGACGGACTCTAACACCCATATATTTATATTTCTGGAATACTCAATATTTAAAATTAGTCATAAATTTCAATCACAGATAATTCGAACATTAACAATAATAGAATAATTTTCTTAAAGTTTTGGACTAAAGATAAAAATAAATAATAAAAATATTCTAGTACACCATTAAAACAGATAAAATCAGACTTTTATTCCGTTACGTTACTATCATCGATCACTCGATTAATCGTTACGCAGTATTCGTAAACTTCGTCTTTTTTTTAGAAATTAGAGGCAGGTTTAGGATAAGTTGCTTCATCCTTTTATTCTCTATGACGGAGAAAGCAATGTACAGCGAAACTGAAGTGGGGGCAATGGGTTCCCAGTCACCACCGGTGGCGACTGGGAATTTTTATTCCCATTTGCCTCCGGTGGCAATCCCCGCGGGGGCGACTGGGAATATTCAGAGTCGACAGCTTCTCAGCTGTCGTACGGAAGAAAAGTGCGTCTCTGCTCTCCAGATTGCGTGCCAGTGGCAACAGCGGAAGGTGATAGCTGACCCGATAGTGGGACATCTCATCAAAACAACACTCTGTCGTAGTGTATGAACTAACACAGGGGATAAGCTACATTGTGACTAAAATCTTAGTAGATATACATATAAATACTAACATAGGTTTTAAAATATATTGCTGCTGACATCTTTTAAGAATTTTTGTTTGTTTGCCGGTCTGAACCTTTCATTGTCATAAATACTATCATAATAATTGTAGCATCGTTGAGGACGGGCGTAATACATACCGAAATTCCAGTTTCTTTAGCTATAATGCGGACAGGGATACCTTTTTTCTTCAATGCAATTATTTTTCTTTTTAAACTCTCGTTGTTCCTGTGTGGACATAATTACATTACTAGTTTTTATGATGCATATCCTCCTAGTGTTATAAATGTGTTTTGTATCTTTTGGTGAACTAAAACTGCTTAACGGATTTTGTTGAAATTTGACACATGGACAACCATTACCTGGATTAGGAAAAAGGATACTTTTTATGCAACTGCATATAATTGTGTGCTTTTCACATGTCCATGTAAAGCGCTATGCTTGGCGAGCTAGTGTCTATATTTAGAGGTACTTTTTGTAAAAAGTATACACTGCTGTAGTAACAGATTAGCTTCTGCCCGCGACTTCGTTCGCGTCAAATTTTTGCTCCCCTGACCTTTCCCGTCCCATCGAATTGCCTGCTTGTTTTCGTCCATTTTTCGTTGCGGCTCCGCTCCTTTTGATCATAGCGTGATATTATATAGCTTATATCCTTCCTTAATAAATAGGCTACCCAACACAAAAATAATTTTTCAATTCGGTTCAGGACTTCCTGAGATTACCGCGTTCAAACAAAAAAACTCTTCAGCTTTATAATATTAGTATAGATTTATTTTTCCTCAGACCATAATGACATGGGGTAAATATGTTATTGTGAAACCGCGCCGTGCAGCTAGTATTTTATAAACTCGTGCCGACACCACAGATAATTTTCTTACCTGATAGTTGCTGTTCCCTTTATAGTCCCAATCTTACTGCTCATCTTTTGTTCAGACTTAACGACAGTTACAGTGTCTTCTTCACTTGTAGACTCACCCACAATATTACCGATTTCATCTAGTATTGGTTTTTTCTCTACATTATAATTGTCTTCTACAAACATAAAGTTGCCATAATTTATGACCGGGACTTCATTTTGGGTATCTTCGCTTAAAATGTTATCATTATTATTAATTTGTACTTCAGAATTTGTCATTTTATCTTCACTATCTTCTCTGGGAGACGTATCATTGAAGCTTTTTCGATCTTGATATCGCATATTATTATCAGCTATGGGATCAGACTCTACCTCTGTTTTCACAGGAATATCTATCAAAGCCTCGTATTCTTCAAATTCTATCTCTGTCTCTTTAACACTTTCTTTCGTTTTTCTTTCTTTTGTAACTCTTTCATCATTGGCTATGAGTATATTATTATCTATTTTATTGTTTTTAGATATAGTATGTTCGCATTCAATGACAAATGAAGTAAATGCTGGTATAAAAGATAGAGGTGATTTTAGAGAACTGTAATTTTGTTTTAATATTGTAATGTCACTTTCTTTCATGTGTACTTGGTCTTGCAGTAGCGCATCGCTGAGCAGCGCTTTTTCTCTGAACGCTGCAGCCGCTGTGAGCCGCGCAGTACACTCCCAACAAACCCGCTGTAGTCTACTGGCTGGTCTGTCGATAGCCTGACAAATGAAGAGTGATTTGGTTGACTTCTCATAATATCGATGCCACAGATAATTTCAAATACACAAAAAAATGTCTTTTACAATAGCCATTAAATTCTTGTCAAAAAGACAAGACCATCCCTAAAGCCCCGATTATTACCAGTTATTTGAGCATGTGTGCAAAATTAACACTTTTTCTGAGGAATCTATTCAATTGGTTGAATAAATGTTTGCCACAGGCAAGAAACGTATCTTCTGATAATTAAAGAAGTAATGCTTTTGCCCGATTCCGAATTGCGATAAAAGTGATTATTTCGCGAATCCGACCAAATTTAACAGTCGCAAAATATAAGGGCTATTCAGTAATAATTGTGACGTTCCGCGTTGGTCGAATTCGCGATATAATCGCTTTTGTCGCAATTCGGAAAGCAGGGTTTGTATAGAAAACCCTTTGAGCACTGGTGGCCCGTGGCCCAGTGGTAACAGCCGCCACTTACGCTACGCGTAAGTCGTGAGTTCGAGCCCGGAAAGGCGAAATACTTTGTGTAAATTATTTCATCACCACTGCTCTCAAAACGGTGAAGGAAACATATGAAGGAAATTGACATATCCTAGTACCAAATATTCGAAGGCATTTAACATCTATCAACCCGCACTGGGTCCGCGTGGTGGATTACATCTTACCCCTCTCGAAGAGCGAAAGCCTGTGTACAAGCAAGGGGAACATTATAGAGTTATTATGAACGTACTGAAGTTGTATACAGGACAATTTTTTCGGTTACGATTTCGGTCCCATGGAGAAATTTCTTCAGTTTGATGGTCTGAACGACAACCAGAAGGCCAGTTCTCGCAATTAAAAACGTTCAATATCCGGTCGCAGTGTCGCCAGGGTGACTATAAAATGTCAAAAACTTGTCTAAAATGTAGGGAAACACGAGGTATTTTTGACTGATTAAAATAGATTAGACTGCGGAAGATCTTAAAACACCTCTGCGTATCTGAAGTGTTACGTCTAACTTTATAACTAAAGGTAACCACGGGCACCTTTCACGAGTCGATTTTTTTTTCGGGTAGATTTTGGAGAGCTGAAAATCACACTGTTTTTTTGACACGGTGGGATGTTGTTCTGTTGTATTCTCAATGCTCCGCTCAACATAGAGGGTTGAAAATCCAGTGCGCGATTCAATCTCGCCGTGGTATTTTTACGTTCCTGCGAACGTGGGCTACCGGTCACCGCATTGTAAGAGATCATCTAATTATGAAGGTCATAACAATGACTTACCGATATTCCGGTGACCTTTTGAAACATTTCACTCAGTCCAAAATCTTTCATATTGTGCATTTTCACATCTACAGCCAGGCAGACTCTGCACACCTGAAAAAAAATTGTGACTTTAGGAAGAGACTGTAATAAAGAAGGGTGTGACAGAGACAACATCTATAAGCTCGAGCTTTTTCTAAAACTCGATGTGCCCTATTTCCGGCAATCTTTGTGAAACTACGTTTTATTATTATTGATTGTCTTGTCATGGCAACTACGACTTTCTATTTAAATAGGTTGTTATTTCATTTATGTATATTAATTTATATGTTGTGAATGTAAGAACGTTATAAGCTTTGTAGACTTGATTTGTAGAACATTATCTATGATAGTAAGTACTTGGTACTTATTGACAGCCCTACATTGTCTTACCATAGCTATTAACACTGTAATTTGACTAGCCTGTTAGTCTAGTGGTTAGTGAGCCTGACTGCTAAGACTGAGGTCGTGGGTTCGATTCCCACCCAGGACAAATCTTTGTGTAATGAGCACAATCATTTGTTCTGTGTCTGGGTGTATTTTATCTATAATATGTATGTATTTAGAAATATGTAAGTATGTTTATCAGTTGTCTGGTTGCCATAGTACAGGCTCTGCCTAGTTTGGGATAAAAAAAAGTATTTGAAACCAGTCATGTGGTTTTATGCCGGCTGTTCTCCATAGGAATCAACAAATTGGAGCTCTGCACCTAGCTTCTGACGTTTCATACATGCATAGAATCCAACAGAATACATCCCAGCGCGTCGAAAATACACACTGTTCGATTTTAAACTCTCGGCGCTAAGCAGTGCGTTGATGATTGCGCGCACTGACGCGAAAAAACCCGCCGCGGAAAATTTACGTCCCTCCCAGAGAATAACCGTTGCGCCTTGCCAACCGTCTTAGAAGCGGCGTATGAAAGTATGACAAGCCGTAATCTCGTTGCAGAGGGAAAACATGCTATTGTAATAAAATGTATGTTTCAACTGAAAATATTCACGATACTATATGGCTACACAACTAGCTTACCTTAAACTCTTCCTGAATAACAGTAGCCATCTGAAAAACAGTGACTTTTATTAGTATAAATTCTTCTTAAAGTTGATGGGAAAAACTGGGATGGGGGAGACTGTTACACCAATAAAGAGGTCTAACATCACTCTCCTGCCTGTAACACAGACACAAACCGTACCGACCTCGCCGCCGAGGTCCGTCGTCGCAACCCCGACTAAATAGTCCCTCCCGACCCTTGCAAGAGCCAGCCCGCGATGCTGCGCCATTAGCTTTAAATTATTCCCTAAATAATTTAACCCAGATCCAGCCAGTCCCTTGCTGTCCCCCCACCAGTGATTGCCTAAGCCGAGGTTCATACCTCCCTCGGGGTAACCCTTAGAGCTTTCGTTTTAGTTTTTAAGTTTATTATACTTTATTATACTACAGCCCCGGCTGGAGGCCTAAAAAGGTAACTTTTTAGTACTCGCCGGGCTACCATCCGTTTAAGTAGTAAAAATCTTTCAGGTTAATTACGAGACGACCTACAAAAAAAAAAAAAAACTCCTGCCTGTATTCCAATTTATTTGGGGTCAGCGCAACATGTCTTTTTTCCACACTTCTCTATTACTCGTCATCTTGGTAATCACCCCCTTTCTATCCATATCATCATTCATACAGTCCATCTATCATTTCTTTGGTCTGCCTTTATTCTTATAGCCATAGATATTCATACGCAAAACTTTAAAGGGGTATTAATAAGGGAAACGATTAACAGCTAACATAAGACAACACACTAGTAGTAAAAAAACTGACTTCAGTAGTCGGTCAAATCACGCTCTACAAATAAGAAAATATTCTCATCTGAACGTCGCGGTTGTATTGTTTCAATGTTGTCGGGGTTTAGTTATACAAGGTGTAACAGAAAAACGCAAAACCTGAAAGTAGTTTGATCCGAATTGACTACTGAAATCTGTTTCAATAAATTTTATTACAGGTAATTTTTACAAAAATTACGAGTTTTGCTATACCTACCGCCGATTGAGCCGAATAAAATTCTATATTATTTGAAGGCGATAAGAGCCAATTTTAAATGCATAAAGTAATACTAGGATCCACACATTTTTTAAAATGAAAATCTATATGAAAAAACCGTGATATTTTGTTTTTAACTCAATACTCTAATTGGAGCGCATGAGGTCTTGCGTTAATTGTTAATACCGTTAGATTACAATGTATCTCGCAAGATTATAAACTATCGATAAATTGTGAACTGCAAAAACCATTTTACGATACATATTAATCCGTCAATGGCAAACCGACAAATTATGAACCGGTCTCAAATTTGTATGCGACGGATCTTATTTTGCGCTAATACTAAATAGCCGAGTAACTACCATCACGTTGGAATAAGCGCTCGCGCGCCTTTGGTCACAGATCTAACCTATCTAACGATGTTCATAATTATACGGTGACTTTTACCTTCGACAAAAAACGAATTAAAAAACAAATATGGCGTCATAATGCACTTGACGTTCAACCAATCAGCGCGCGAGTTGCGTTTCGTCGCATGCCATTTCACAATTTGACGGTTTCGTTCACAATGCGTTAAATTGTAAACAGTATGTTAAGGTTCGCAATCTTTCGACAGATTACAATGTCGCTAGATGGATTATAATATAATGTAACGGTATTTCCTGTCTTACGGTGACATATATATTTTGGAAATGTGCTTTCATTTGGTACCCAATTATTTATTTTATAGTTCATGATGTTGTCCTCTATAGGGTGCCATATTCAATTTAATGTGATGTTACATAGCCTATGCCCAGCCGACGATCAAGACACTTCCAACAATACCGTATCATTTGTTAAATTATCATAAGTCGTTTAGGCCTTATGCATGAGGCAACGGATTAACATGCGTAAAAAAGAAAACTATATTTATGTACTATTTACTTGCTTTGGTAGGAACGGCTCCACTTTTTACTCTTTGTTGATTCGGCCGTGTGTCATCAACGTCTTCAGGTAGAGAATGTTCAGAGCATACAACAAGACAGCCATTCATTCAGAAACCCAGTCCAGCTAAGGCTGCTGGACTGGGTTTCTGAATGAATGGCTCCCAGACTGGAGCGGGCTGGGGCTGTATTAAAGCGGCTCCTGCCCAATCTGGGGGGTCCAAACGCCTCCTGCCGGAGGCTCTACACGGGGATCGTGCGGTCCATGGCCCTCTACGGGGCACCGGTGTGGGCGCCCTCACTGAGGCTGCGCCCAGCGCGCCGGTTGTTTGCGGCCCAGAGGGTCATGGCCATCCGGTTAATCCGGGGATTCCGCACGGTCTCGTGCGAGGCGGCGAGCCTCCTTGCCGGAGTGCCGCCATGGGATCTGGAGGCAAAGGTCCTCGCGCACATGTGGGAGTGGCGCGAGGAGGCGAAACTCCGGGGCGAAACTCCGCTGCCGCGACAAATCGCGGCACGGCGGACAGAGCTCCGGTGTGATCTCATGGCGACATGGCGGGTACGATTGTCGCAACCCAGTGCTGGGCACGCCACAATTGCGGCGGTAAGTCCCCTCTTTGAGGAGTGGATAGAGAGGCGTCACGGCGTCCTCACCTTCCACCTGACGCAGGTTCTCACCGGGCATGGGTGCTTCGGTGGGTTCCTGTTCAGGATAAAGCGGGAGGATACGTCCGGGTGTTTCCATTGCGAGGATCGTCTGGAGGACACGGTGGAGCATACGGTGGAGGTGTGCCCTGCCTGGGCGGGGCACCGCCGTGTCCTCGTGGAGGCGATCGGCGGCGGCGACCTCTCGCGTCCAACCCTGGTGCGAGCCATGGTACGGAGCGAGAGGGAATGGGAAGCCGTCACCTCCATCTGCGAAGCAGTAATGCTCGCGAAGGAGGAGGCGGGGCGCGTGAGGGAGTGGCAGTCTCTGCGCCCTCACGTCCCTAGCCGCCGCAGGAGGAGACGCCCCGGGCGTCGGGAGTCAATAGCGGACTCCCGGCCACCGTAGGCGCGAGCTTGCGGGTGGTGAGCAATGGGTAGCTCGCCGCCCGGTAAGGACCAAGCTCGGGTCGACGGCGCGCAGTGTTCCACGCGCGCCTCAAAGAGATGTCAGCAGCAGTGTAGGGGTCTACTAGGACAGATGCCTGCCGGGGTCGCGTGATTGTTCGAAGGAGATACCGTGACCCTGGCGCATGGGCAACTGATGGAACACGGGTGGGTTTTAGTCAGTAAAAGTCTGACACGCCCTCCCGCTCCGCCCAGAGCGGGAGAAGTCATTTGATGATTTCCCATCTTGAAAAAAAAAAAAAAAAAGCTAAGGGTGCTTACCATGCAGCAGAATGTTACAGATGCTTCAGTAACCTGAAAATGATTGTATACTTATAGCAAGTCATATACACTTTTCAAATACAAATATATTCTGCCCGCAATTTCGTCCATGTGTAATTGTTTATATTTTGATACAAAGTGGATCCCCTGACCCACTTTGTATCAAAATATAAAGTAATTTTAATAAATGCGTAATTTTAATGAAAATTACGCGTAAATTAGGGAGGATAAAATTTAAATGGAGTAGTGCAGGAAGCTCATAAAATATTTGTATAAAATTCTCGTGTCACAGTGTTTGTTACAAAACTCCTCTGAAACGACTGGACCGATTTTTATGAAATTTTGTGTGGATATCGGGTAGGTCTGAGAATCGGCCAACATCTATTTTTTATACCGCTAAATGATAAGGGTGACCCCATTTCTAAATATTTTATTTTTATTTTATTATGATTTGGCATTGAAAAATACATACAACTCAAAATTTTCACTCTTTTTCATCCGGCAAAACAATGTGTGCCGGATCAGCTAGTATTTTTATATTAAGTGCATTAGTAACACATCAAGTTTTATAATAATCTTGGCCACTTGGCGACCACTAGTTATGATAGATATTAAAGATATAGACAACAATATATTCTAAAAATTTCTGATGTAAAGGAATGTAAGTTATAATTTGAGTCTTTCATCTGCCTCGTGTTAGGGTCGGCATCCAATCTTATCAGATGCAGCCAGATACCAGTATTTACATAGATCAACAATCAATCTGACCATCATAACACAGTTATTGGGTAACACAATAGGCAGAGGTGCATAAAGATAACTTCTACTACTTCTAGAGTCAGGGCTTGGAATTGGTACCAAAAGTCCAGGTTCCTGCATACTGGTCCCAGACGAGTATGAGTACTCTACCCAACAAGTACCGGTACCAAATTCAAGAACCCGTCATATCATCATCAAAACCCTATAATGTTCCCACTGCTTGGACAGTGGCCTCCTTTCGGTGAGAGGGAGTGGGCCATAATCCACCACGCGGGCCCAGTGCGTGTTGGTGTATTTGTTCCGCCACTTCTTCTTCCCAGCGAAAGCACTAGGAAGTGTCGAAGGGCGGGCGTTTTGGGGGGACTGTCTTTTGTAACTTTGACGTTCAAAAAGTGCTGACTCTCAGCCTAGTTTGAATAAATGACTTTTTGATTTTGATTTTGGTAGATGTCACATGTCTTTGATTTTTTTTAGACATACCGGTGTCCTCAGGTTGTTTTCCTTCACCGTTTGGAGAGCAGTGGTGATGAAATAATTAACACATAGTAAAGCGCTTGCTTGGGTTCTAACTCACGGCCTACTACTCGTAAGTTCTGGCCGTTACCACTGGGGCACCACTGCTAACACACACCCGTCACATACCACTAGCTAGATAGCTTATTTCCAAATCTTTCAAAGGTCCCATCTAATCTCTTCACCTACCAACAAAAACCAAAAAACCTTACTTCGTATTGGTGAGCAAGTCAGATTTTTCATTTAATAAGTGACCAAGGTCCAGATTATTCACAAGATTATGTATTTATAGCCCATAATTCGAAAAGAAACAAATTTTTCATAACAAAACTATTTGTTTTTTTTTTCTTTATTACACACAGCTGTCATTGTCAAGTGTCAAACGATTTTTTTTGTTTTTATTCAAGTTGGATACAAGTCTTTCAGTCGAGCCAAATAGTTGTTATTTTTTTTAATTTAGGAATCACCGAGCATAACGAAATCTTTCTTATATTTAAAAATCTCGTGTCCTGCATTGTATTTTCACGGTAAACTCCTGTTCAAAAAATTAAAAGTCTGACAAGCCTTCCGGCTCCACCTAGATCGGGAGAAAGGATTTGTTGATTTCCCACCCAAAAAAATGGCATTACTACACCTGTCGAGACCAATCGCGGTCCATGCCGGGCATTCCTACCGTTGTGGTTTTTATTCAGTGGTCAATATTAGATAAACAAACCTAAAAAAAACAGGTGCCTATGGGGGCTTGATCAGGAGCCCTGCACTGCGTTTTACCACACCTTTGAACTTACCGACTTCCAACCCGACGGATAAAACGGGCAGCGACTGGTCACTGGAGGCCTCATCGTATGTGATAGTTCCAGCCTATCGGCCTGGCTTGGTGCGGGCTGGCCTGTGAAAAAGCGGGCCGTGGGAACTTGGCATAATCCTTCAGAACACATCGCCAGATTGGCAGTCGATTTATTGATTTAGTGCCCACGTGTCCAACTGCATGAAATGAAGATGCGGATGTTCTGCTTCCTCTGCTTGCGCTTAAAAACGAATCGCCGAGCGTGGGCGGCGTTGTAATAACGCTCGTACCACGTCGATGCTTAGCATCCTATTTCTTAATATTCGAACCTACTCCTCTTTTCCAAGATGATCACTGTTTCTTGCAGAGTGTCAAAAACGTGGTAAGGTTCCGAGGTATGTGGTAACTGGTTTGGTGGTATGTGATAGCTGGTTTTCTAGTAACTGTGTGCTAGGGACTGTGTCACTTCACTACACATGTTATGAAATGTGCCAATACGCCTTCACTCATACCTTACAAGGTCTAATTGTAAAAAAATAAGTTCAGAATTTTGTCCTCTAGAGAGCGCCATATTCCATTTAATGTGACATCACATTTTGCCACCGGTTGGCCACCTGCACCGGTCGAATCGCTTTCAACGATACCTCTTTTGTCAAAGTATTATTTGTTTTAGTTTATTTAGAAGCTATGACGGAACAGATAACCATACTTAAAGGATCGTGCAGACTAGCGTGATGCGACGGTCGCGCGCGATTCGGCGATTTATATCCGAAGAACAATTTCTATGACCGTGTCGCAGCGCGACAGGTCTCCCCTGTGTGAACGGTCGCGCGCGTTTTCATAAAAATTGTTCTACGGATATAAATCGCCGATTCGCGTGCGACCGTCGTGTCCCACTAGACTGAACGAGCCTTAAGTAGGTACAATATTGTAGGTATTGGTGCTGATTCTGTTGTCACAAAACTCTCTAAACTAAAAATCACTAAAATTTGGTTTATTCCTGTCAAACAACGATTTCCTATTCTGAAATAGACTAAAGTGACACAACTTAACTATATTTTAGTTTGACAGCACTAAGATTGCACTGAGTTATTAGTTTAGTGAAAATGACAATTTTGCTATTCTGAGTTTGCCGGTTTTCACCTAAAATTTTGACTATAATAATTTATTTTAACTAAATCTGACTATTTTTAATCGCGATTAAAAATGTGTGGAATAAAACTAGTGGTCATGAACTAAAATTTTCAACAACGCCTCGCCTTCAGGTGCAAAAACAGTTCTGTATTTTTTATTTTCTTTTTGCTTATATCTTGAAAATGGCGTGTCCTATCGCAAAAATAATGAAATTTTCGTCCCCCTTAGTACACCCCTGCACATTTAAATCTCAACACGTGGGTAATATTTTTTTTATACTTTTCAAACAAAAGTGAAAAAAATCCATATAAAACACGTCCAGGCTGAACCCTAGCACGCGCCTTCGTCTCTCAAAAAAATCATACTACGCAATGCACACACAAGTACAACGTTGCGAAACCAAAAGAAAAAAAACCACGCTGAGTCGCGATTGTTAAATTCGATTTTAGTCGTGTCAAAATAATTTTTAAATTTAGAGATTTTTCCTTGCAGAATAGCGTTACAATTCTCATACCCAAAAGTAAGGAATTTTAGAGATAGTTTAGTTCGGGTACAACAGAATCGGCACCATTGTATTCACATGACATCGTAGTGTAGCGGCATATAAAGCACACTGACGTCACGCAGAATCAAGCATCGCGCAAGCAGAGTTTACCGCACAACTAGCTTATATAGGACCTCAGTCGTCGGGCAGTTGCTTTCCAGACACGACACCCCTCTGGTCGGTCACTTTACAACCTGCAGTGCTATTCTGTAACCATCTCACCGGGTGAAGTGAGCGTGAAGTGAGCTATCGATGTCATTCCACCTGATGCTAGGGATGACCAACTATCATATCTACAATCATAATCGAGATTTTAGATACCTAATATTCTTATGCTAATTCTATTGATTATTTTTATAAGGATTTCAAAGCTAGCATAGTGTCTAAACAATACTACTCTTTCGGGAAGTTTTTCAAATGAAATAGCAAAACCGAAATTCAGACATTGTTGTTTTTTTTGTATTTTTTCCTCGACTAGCCCTTTATGCCTGACGCTCAAGTGCGACACGCACGAACAATCTATACTTATAATAAAACTGTAGAGAGGTCAATTCTGTACATTGATTAGACATTCAAAATTAATATTGGAGGATGATTGGTGATCGATACTGATGCCAAAAATGCAATCAGTAAATTTTTTGTCTGTCTGTCTGTCTGTATGTGCACGCATGGGTCGAAAACTACTGAAGGGATTTTAACCAAACTTGGTACGATTGTAGTCCATACTCCTGGGCAGGTTATAAGCTATATAACATAACGCTTAGACACATAGGAGCTGAGCAGTGACGATACCCGCGGGATATTTTCCGAGCTCCACGCGGGCGATGCCGCTGGCAAAAGCTAGTTAATGAATATAGTAAGACATATGTACATGTATAGGTAAGATAGCTACAACAGAAAATGTGAATCGACATTGTCAGTTATTATGAACCCACTGAAAAACGGATTAAAATTAAATACGTAAATGCAATCACATGGCCTAATCACGATGTGTCTTGGGGAAGCAATTGTAGATCGACTCGAGTAAAGATTGTGCAACGTTCTTCAGCGTTGTTACTTACCCAAATCTATTAAAAAAAGATGAAAGAACCTGGCCGTGCCTGACTGACGGAGCATAGAATTCAATCTCACACATACTATGTGGGAACCCACATCTAGGCGCTGTCATATTCACATTGACATTTGATTTTTTTTTTATTATGTAGGTATTGTCACGTATGCGCACTAAGAACATTACATAAATGCAATACCAACGTCCAAATTGTGGCGACTAACATTTTATTGTAGACTAGCTTCTGCCCGCGTTAAATTTCTTGTTCCCCCAACCCTTCCCGTCGCGTCGAATCACCTACCCGTGCGATTTTCCCCGTTTTTGCAACATTTTTCATTTCTGCTCCGCTCCTCTTGGTTGTAGCGTGATGTTATATAGCCTATAGCCTTCCTCGATAAATAGGCTACTCAACACAAAAATAATTTTTCATTTCGGACCTGCAGTTCCTGAGATCAGCGCATTCAATCAAACAAACAAACTCTTCAGCTTTATAATATTATTAGTATAGATAAAGATATACCTACTTACTTACTTATGTCGTTATTATCAATTAAAAGAATATTCATCAACTGTCTCCCACAACTAGACTATTAACTAACTAGATTATTGATATGCCTAAAATATATTGTGTATTGTTGTTATAAGGTTTGTATCTTGAACTATTGTTTATCCAGAATCTAGATGATAGTTGTTTAAAAATCCTTTAGGTATGCTATTTACATATATTATGTAAATAATGTTAACGAACACATAACCGATCACTGAATACTTGCTTTGCACAATTTAATGAAGTTGCTCGATCTCACCTCATCATCTGCCTGCCCTTGTCCAACTGTGTTGGGGTCGGCTTCCAGTCTTAACCGGTTGCAGCTGAATGCATGGGTATTTACATACAATGACTACCAATCCCACTCCGACAACCCAGTTATTTGGTAATATGTTACCCCCTTGGTAAGACTGGTTGTCAGAGTTTCGACCTTCGTGATCACAAGACCGATCCCTGTGGGACACCGCACGACATCTCTCGCCGGTTCCAGTCTCCCTGGTGACCGGGGTAGATGACGGCTCTATCCGCCAAGTAAGCCTCGACCATGCGACAGAGGTAGGTCGGCATCCGGTGATACCGGAGTGCCTCCCTAATGCAACTCCAGGGTAGGGTGTTCCGGAGGAGGAGACGCCCCGGGCGTCGGGAGTCAATAGCGGACTCCCGGCCACCGTAGGCGCGAGCTTGCGGGTGGCGAGCAATGGGTAGCTCGCCGCCCGGTAAGGACCAAGCTCGGGTCGACGGCGCGCAGTGTTCCACGCGCGCCTCAAAGAGATGTCAGCAGCAGTGTAGGGGTCTACTAGGACCGATGCCTGCCGGGGTCGCGTGATTGTTCGAAGGAGATACCGTGACCCTGGCACATGGGCAACTGATGGAACACGGGTGGGTTTTAGTCAGTAAAAGTCTGACACGCCCTCCCGCTCCGCCCAGAGCGGGAGAAGTCATTTGATGATTTCCCATCCTGAAAAAAAAAAAAAAAAAAAAATGGGTAGGGTGTTGAAGGCATTGGCGATGTCAAGAGACACCGCCAAGACGACCCCACCCCGGGCCACGGCATCCCCCGTCGTGAGGGCTCGCACGCGCACCATGGCGTCCACCGTAGAGCGCCCCTTGCGGAAACCGAACTGGCTGTCCGCCAAATCCGGCCCCTCCCGGACCAGCCACCCAACGAGGCGGTCTGCAATTACTCTTTCAAAGAGCTTGCCCACCTCGTCGAGCAGCACGATGGGCCGGTAAGCGGACGGAGAGTCCGCTGGGCGCCCAGGCTTCTTAATGAGGACCAGTTGCCCCGTCTTCCAACGAAGTGGGAACTGGCCCCTCTCCAAACATGCGCTTAGGAGCCCCCTGAGTCGAGGCCCGAGAGCCTCTAAGGCCAGGACCCAGGCTTTGCCAGGCAAGCCGTCGGGTCCTGGGGCGGTATTTTTGGCATTTAGCCGACGTACCGCCACTCTCAACTCTACCCCGGTCACCTCTGGAGCGTTGTCGTCGTCATTGGTGGTGTGATCCGCAGCGTCGGGCACCGCAGGAGGCGGAGCCATTAGTGGGGGACTATGTTCCCCTCGCGAAGGGAACAGAGCGCTCACCACGCCCTCCACGAGTTGGGGCCGGAGACTCTGAGTCAGCGGAGGAGCCCATGGGCGGAGTTTCTCCCGGACGGCCTTGTAGGGCCGTCCCCATGGGTCCCTGTTCAGAGTCTCCAGCGACTCCTTGCGGGCCAGTCCTCTGGCCCGCAGGATCTCCTCTTGGAGGGCGGTCTTCGCCGCTCTGTACCCCTCATATAACTCCGCCTGAATGGCTTCCGTATCCGGAGGGCGAATACGGAGCCTGCGGTGCCTGGTGTACCGGCGTCGCGCCGCAACGCACGCTTCGCGCAACGCTGTCAGCTGCGGCGACCACCAGTACACCTGGCGCCAAGCCCGTCCTGGCTGGACTCGGGGTATAGCCACGTCACAAATCTCGGACATGGCCTCCCGGAACCACTCGGCCTCGTCGTTGATGTCAGCAGGCCTGTCCGGTGGTGACACCCAGGCCTGCACGATCGAGGCTTCCAGGAGAAGCTCCCGGTCCAGCTTCTTAAGCGCCCACCGCGGACCACACGGGGCCTGTCGGACCGGCGCGGTCGAGGCCTGGGCGGAGACGTCAAACCGGATATACCGGTGGTCGGAATACGTCTCCACCCCCTCCATTACACGCCAGTCAACGACCTGCGGCGACAGAGCGGGCTTTAGCAATGACTTGAAAGGCTGAAATTAAAAAAAAAAACTGTCTTGACAATGACAGCGTCGATCACCTCACTTCACCCGAAACCGTTACTCACACGGTGTTGTTGCCATAGCAACCACACCAAATGAGTAACTGCTTGCTCGACGTGAACACTTCCCGTCACACTTGGTCAAGGTGGAGTGAACTCACGCGGGCGCGCTACGCGAGTTTCATTTGAAATGTTGATTTTTGACATACCTAGTAGGTAGGTATCAAGATGATGATGATTTGATGAATATTCTTGTATTAATAATAAGATTATTAAGTAGGTATACATGCATTTATATGAATGTTTCGAATACTTGCGCACTAATTATTCTCAATCCGATTACGAAATGGCTTCTGCACAAGGTGATTAAAAAAAAAGTTGATACCTATTGATGACAGCGTCTAGCGCGCATGCGCGGCTTGATCACGCGATACTCGCAATTTCGTTGTCATGGTAATATCACCTCACGAGCACGCGGGTGACCGTTTTGAACTATTGATTTTTGACATTATTATCAAGATGATGACGATTCTGACGATTCCATGAATATTCTTTTTTTTTTTTGTTTGCAACCAAATAGGTTACCTTCAAACATTGAAATAAATGCGTATCTAATCATTTTGTCTGAACTCTAAATATGTTCAGGCACATGGTCATCAAAACAAAAATAAAAGAAAAAAAATATGTATGACATTGATGAACTAGTGGCCTCGTGCGCTTGCGCGGCGTGAGCACTTCGCTATTCTCGTCCCATCATCGCATGTATTCTCGGTGAAGTGAACACGCGCAGAGACGTGCTAAGCGATAGTCATTTGAAGCGTTGAATTTTGATTTGAAGATGATGATTTTATGAATATTCTATTATTATTGACAATGAGTTTGATGAGAAGGATGGCTGATGATGATGAGTGTTTAAGTACACATGCACATCATCTTTTATCTCTCATCATCGTTACATTACCAATCAATGCTCAGACTACGAGAAGATTCTGTGTTACTACACAAGAAGTACCGTACAGCTACCTACTGGTAGCTGTACGGTACTTCTTGGTATTGCATATTATTAGTGCAGGTGTCACCACGCGATAATGGTTAAATGAGCAGTAAGTAGGTACATAGTTTAAAAAAAGCGGATTAATTGTTGACATCAAAGTGTAGGTACTAAACTGACATTATACTTGTATGAAAACTGTTGTATTAAGATAGGTACTAGAGATGGGTCGTACTAGGTAAATTTTGTACTAGGTGCACCTAGTCCAAGTCCGTACAAATACTAGATCCAAATACCTATTCCACCTAGTCCACCTAGTCCATGAAATACGCATACTAGATGCTTAGTCTTTGCGTACCACCGATACGTGTATACGTACGTCAGCAGTAATAAATTGTACCTTCATAATTTACGCAGGCTTAGGACTATCAACGTAAAATTAATACATGTTGGCCTTTGTCCGTAAAATGATCACAAGCGACACTTCTTTTTTGGGAGCCATTTTTTAAAACAAAACTTGAGAGGTGTCAAGGGACACCCGGATGGAACGAAGTTCCCTTCCAGGATTCATGATTGTTTTTTATTATTATTTACTATGTACAAAAAACCTGTATACACTCAACAAAAATATTATCTCTCTCTCTCTCTGTCCCTCTCTCTCTCTCCTACGTTCCAAAACAAAATATATACAGTCGAATCGAGAAACCTCCTCCTTTTTTTCAAGTCGGTTAAAAAGTGTCGTTACAACTTTTTCTCTTAATTCCGTCTAGCCCACTTTCGCAACGCGCCGTAAGGAACTTCGTTCTAATAAACAAATTAATTAATGTCACAATAAAAATAGATCTAAGTTCTTAATGATTTATCAAAATTTCGTTACGAAAACCGATCACTAAATAAGTCCGATAGTACGTGTTTGCGACGTTAAGTCAAGTGAGATCACATTCGCATGAGTCAGTACTTCATTAGTATCGAGTATTGTCAAAGTACCTATTCTATAAAATACTCCTATTCCCGGCTAGTATCGAGTCTCGAGACTAGTCCGACAGACAAGGATGGAAAGACTGCGGAATAAGGTAGTTAAAAAAGGACAGTATATCTTCTAGCACAACACAGTGCGTGTCATGTTACTTTTACATCATTGAATTAGGGTTCAAATTCAAGTAACTGACACACGAGATTTTGTCAAACATGAATGAGCTATGACTATGCTGCTATCTCGCTTCGCCGCGTAGTCGGTACTTCGATGCGCGCGGACCGCGGCGCGGGTGCTGAGTACTGCCTAGGCACAGTGAGACTAGGTGGAACTAGTATTTTAAAAGTTGGAATAGGTGCAACCTAGTCTCTTTAAATACCTATTCCCTGTATCTATTCTAGTATATACGCCTCATCTCTAATAGGTACATATCTACAAGAATTGAAATAAATCCCTGCGTACTAATTATTCTCTAAACCGAATACGAAATGGCGTCTGCACAAGGCGAACAAAAAAAAAGTTGATACCTATTGATGACAGCGTCTAGCGCGCATGCGCGGCTTGATCACGCGATCCTCGCAATGCCGTTGTCATGGTAACATCACATCACCTCGCGAGCACGCGGGTGACCGTTTTGAACTGTTGAATTTTAACATAATATTTTCAAGATGGTGACCATTTGATGAATATTCTTTTTATTGATAATAACGACATAAGTAAGTTAGTAAGTAAGTAGGTATATTTTTCACTACTATACACTAACACCCAGTGGTGTTAGTGTAAACACCGTTATCCTTGAAACCAGTGATTTGGTTTCGTTAATAGAACGTAAAATCAATGAAAAAAAACAACTTTTTTTTTTAAAGAAAATCTGCATTTTTCCACAAGAATATTTCACCCTATGCGCGAGGGCAACAAACTTCGGGAACCACACCGCGTTGCAAGACGCGACGCCGACACGGGTCGCGACCCCGCAGTCAGTCAGCTGGCAGTCTCGCTAGCGATCGCACGTAACGCCGCGTCTTAGCGTCCGTCGCTCATTTCTCGCGCGTGAATTGAGTGTGTTACAATGTCTTACACAAATGAACAGTGCACCGAAATGGTTCGGCTTTACGCCATTGCGGGTAATAATCTGAACGGGGCGCGTAGGATGTACGCAGAATTGTTCCCTGGACAACCTGTGCCAAACCGTGAAACGATGTTGGCGGCGCGCAACGTACCTACGGCCAGTTCACTGTGCCGGCGGTTCAATTTTCAATGTTTCCCACTGGACACTATGGACAATAATACTCTCCTCATCGATCGTCAACATCCATATCATTTCAGCCGGTCCAAGAACTAAATGATAACGATCGCATACCACGGATGGTATTTTCGCAGTGGCTTATCAATAACCTCGATAACAACAGAATGTTGGACGGGGAACCCATTTTGAACACGTGTTGAGGTTAATGTAGGTCGGTAAGTGTTGATATTTTATTCAGTCAGTGTAAATTTAATTTAATTTTTAATTAAACTGTACATAAAATTGTGATTCACTTTTTAAATACGCCAAAAGTACCTACCCAATGGTTTGTTTTATTAAAAACAAAATGTTTTCAAATCATTTAGAATCCAAAGTCATTTCGAATCAAATTTACATTTAGACTCGTCACGCAATACCAATTTGTGGCTGTCCTAAGCCATGATAAGTATGATGGGAAAGTTACATCACAGGTAATGTGTATTTATGTGCTGTGTGGACGGGACGGCTGGCGATCGTTGTAGTGACTAGTGATTACGTCACTGATGCGCATATCCATGAATTTGCGGGCGGTCTGGGATAAAATCCGTTCTAAGCCTTTTTAGGAAAATATTTTTTTTAATTTTTTTAACTCGCTCTGTTATTTTATATTTAAGTCAAATTACCCATGGGTTAAGTGACAACGGTGTTTACCCTTACAGTCTGTAAAATGTTACTCGGCACATTTTTGGACGCTGGTATTGCATTTTCCTAATGTTCTTAGTGCGCATACGTGACACGTTAGGTAATAGGTAATAGGTAGAACGGGCTGGTGTCCGCAACTCCACGTCTGAGCGCGTATTTTGCGTACGGGTGGGAAATCGGTTATTCGATCCACCCCAGCTCCTCGAGAAAGGCCAGCAACGCCTTGATGTTGCTGACTATCTCACGTAGGGTACCTGGGTTACCGAAGTACTTGGCCCTGTATGTGGCGATCGCCGGGCAGTTTAGAAGCACGTGCGCTGCTGTCTCGTCGTCCTCAATGCAGGCCCTGCACAGCGGACTGTCTGTAACTCCTATGACAAATAGATGTTTATTAAACGACCCATGGCCAGTTATTGCTGCCGTAACCATACGCAGCTGTCGTTTGTCTAACCGGAGGACCTGTTTAGTGAGGCGGGCATCGATGGTGGGAAGTGCTTCCTTGGCCTGCCTGCACTCACTTTGGTCCACCCATAGCTTACAGTGTAGATCCCTGGTACGTTTTCTTACCAGAGAGCGTAGGAACCCAAAGGGGAGTGGCGCGATGGGTTCTGGTCCCACCGGTGTCATGCTCGATCCCCTTCTGGCCAGTTCATCGGCGGCATCGTTACCTAGGGAACCGCTGTGTCCTTTTATCCATTGAATAGTTATATTATTGAGGCTACCCACCTGGTTGAGGCGCTGGTGGCACTCGTATATAAGCCCAGAGTCAATCGAGTGACTGTCCAGCGCTTGCAGAACAGCCATACTGTCTGAGAGTATGCGGATCGAGTGGTCTTTAACTGCCTTGTCCATAATGGCTGAGGCGGCAAGAGTGATCCCAATGCATTCCGCCTGGAACACTGTATTGTGGACTCCTAATGGTGTGGCTATATGTATGTTGAAGTCCTGCGAGAAGACCCCAGCACCTGTGCCACTGTCTGTTTTTGATCCGTCCGTGAAGATGCGCAGCTCAGTGGGGAGCAGACCCTCACACCGGCGATCTTCATGAAGCTGGATTCTGTATTTTTTGTCAAAAATGAACTGTTTGGGTACCCGGTCATTTATAGCCTTGGTGATGGGGAACTCATTGTTGAGTTCCTTAAGTAGCGCGGTGTGTTGTGTGTCTCTCTTTCTCAAGAGGTTGGTTGCGTCCAGACGCGCTGCCGCCATCGTGGCTTCCTGCTGTATGAACAGGTGGAGCGGTGGTAGTCCCAGTATGGCGTCCATGGCTGCAGTCGGAGTAGTCCTCATGCAGCCCGTGACCGCCATGCAGGCTAGTCTTTGCATGCGTTGCAGTTTGTTGCAGGCTGTAATAAGCTTGGTGCGGGGCCACCAGACTACGGCCCCGTAGGTGATCATGGGTCGGATCACTGCGGTGTACAGCCAAAGTATGATTTTGGGGGATAGGCCCCACTTCTTACCTATCATTTTCCTGCATTGCCAGAATGTGATGCAGGCCCTGTTTAGTTTGCTGTCTAAATGACTACTCCAGTTTAACTTACTGTCAAGAATGACCCCGAGGTACTTGACTTCGTTGGCCAGCTGAAGTTCTGTATTGAACAATTTCGGTAGGCGGAAGGGGCCTAAAGCTCGCTTATGGGTGAACATGACTAGCTCAGTTTTAGTGGGGTTCACTGAGAGGTCATATTCACTGCACCATCTCTCTACGATACGTAGTGCTTGTTGGGTGAGGTTAAAGATCGTGCTCGTCACCTTCCCTGAGACAAGGATGGCGAGGTCGTCCGCATAACCTATTGTGTAGTAGTGATTGGCATTGAGTCTGGCGATTAACTCGTTAATCACCAAATTCCATAGAAGGGGTGACAGTACCCCTCCCTGGGGGCAGCCTCTGGCAATCATGGCCAGTTGCTGCTCATCCTCTAGGCGAACCACGCGCTTGCTTAGCATGTTTGTGATCCAGTCTATGAGTACCTGTTCAACTCCATGTCTGGAGAGGGCGCTGCTGATGCTGGAGAAATTTGTTTTGTCGAAGGCTCCTTCGATGTCTATGAAGGTACCCAGGCAGGTCCCTTTCTGGTGAATCGCTTCCTCTATCTGGCTAACTACCAGATGAAGTGCCGATTCTGTGGATTTACCTGAGCTATAAGCGTGTTGGTTACCGTGCAGCGGTAGGGTTTTCAGAGCGCCGTCCCTCAGCTCCCTGTCGCACAGCCTTTCCAGGGTTTTTAGCAGGAAAGAAGTCAGGCTGATTGGTCTGTGGGATTTGGCGTTTGTGTAGTCGCCCTTACCTGGTTTAGGGATGAATATTACTTTCACTTCCCTCCATCCTTTGGGAACATATCTAAAGGCCAGGCACGCTCTCATTAAAGGCACCAGTCTTACTGCGATGAGGGTTCCACCCCACTGTAGTAGGGCGGGGAACACCCCATCTGGTCCGGCGACCTTAAACGGATGGAAGCTCCGGATGGCCCATTGGAGTTTCTCCAACGTGATCACCTTGCTAGCATAAGACCAGTCATTATCTGATGGTGTTTGATTTGCTTCTTGCCAGTCGATTACTTGCGAGAAAATACATCCAGGGAAGTGTGTTTCAATAAGGACGCGTCGCGTTTCTTCTGGCGAGGATGTGAGTGTGTTGTCTGGTTTTCGAAGGGTGGTAGGCCCAGTTGTGGTTTGTTGTGCCAGTATTTTCCTTACCCTGTTTGCTTCCTGGCAGGACTCAATGCTACCAGTGTATTTTCGCCATCCCGAGGTGCTCCTGAACCTGATGCATTTTTTGTAGCAGGATTTGGCTGCGTAGTACTCATCCCAGTCCTCATCCGCACATGAATTCATGGCTCTATTCAGAGCTTTCCTTACCTTCCCGCGTTTTCGCTCCAGATCAGCACCCCACCAGGGCTGTTTGCCCGGTGTACTACGAGGAGTCGTCTCTGGGCAGGCAGTTTGGTAGCTGTCTATTATTGATTTAGTGAGGTATTCAACTTGTACCTCAATCTGTGTAGTGTCCGCAAATAGCGTAATACGTGACACGTTATAAGTTAAATAAATACCTACCTAGTAAACAAATGTCAATGTGAATATGACAGCGCCTAGATGTGGGTTCCCACATAGTATGTGTGAGATTGAATTCTATGCTCCGTCAGTCAGGCACGGCCAAGTTCTTTCATCTTTTTTTAATAGATTTGGGTTAGTAACAACGCTGAAGAACGTTGCACAATCTTTACTCGAGTCGATCTACAATCGCTTCTCCAAGACACATCGTGATTAGGCCATCTGATTGCATTTACGTATTTAATTTTAATCAGTTTACAGTGGGTTCATAATAACTGATAATGTCGATTCGCATTTTCTGTTGTAGCTGTCTTACTATATTCATTAATTGTTCGTGCGTGTCGTACTTGTGCGTCAGGCATAAAGGGCTAGTTGAGGAAAAAGCAGAAAAAGAAAACAACAATGCGTTTCTGACTTAATTTCTGTTTCGCTATTTTTTTTTTTTTTGAAAAACTTCCCGCGTCAGTAGTAATGTCAAGATAGTTTACTAGCTCTGAAATACGCATGAAATGATCAATAGAATAAGCATAAAAATATTATCAAAATCTCGATTATGATTGTAAATCTTGTTTAGTCAATCCCTAGCAGCATTGGGATGACACTGACAGCGCACCTTTTCACGGTGAGATTTTTACAGAATCGACATGCTGTTCATCATACCTCAAAAGTAACATTTTGCTGAGCGATGGCCAATTTGTGAGGATATGACACATACGATTCCCTCAAATTGTTCTTTTTACATTTGTCATTTTTCTGCGTTATATTTACTGCGAATTAACATACTGTTGCGTAGATCGAAAAGTCTAGAAACGTCCCGCTAACTCCTAAGAATGGGGCAGTGTTCGAAACTACTAGAAACGACACGCTAACGCCATCTGTTATCGAGTAGCAAGTACTACACGAACAATTGTACGCAGACGCTACCGCCATCTATTGTCGAATAGCGTGATTAAATAGTAAACAGTTGGCTCCCGTAAGTACTCGAAGCTTCTACGCAACCTGGAACTGTGGCACATTGTCGAATTTTCGCGAATGTTCTGCTCGGCATATAAATAGCGGATTATCGGGCTGACGGGCAGTTCGATTACGGAAGCGATCGAATACGATTCAAGTGATACTGTAGGTACAAGCGAAACAAGTGATTCTTGTGATAAACACCATTTCGGGTGTGATATTGCAGCGATGAGTACCACCACCTAAAGTTACTGGGCACAATGGGAGAGATGATCCAGGATAGTGTCTTGTGCCGGAAATGGGAAAATGTTCGAGGGAATAGCTGTCACCTGCAAATGGTAGTCCCAAATACGAAGGTACCAGAAGTTCTACAGCTCTACCACAATGGTTCTTCAGGAGGTCATATGGGAGCAAGAAGGACTTTGTTAAAGATCCGAGAAAGGTTTTACTGGACCCATTGTCGAAAGCACGGAACAGATAAATAAGGTTGGAAAGGCCTTCTCTCCAATTTTGTATTAGGACCAGTGTCGCCGCTTGACTCCCTCTACTTTAATTTCTTACACATTCGCAATACTATATCTACAAATATTTCGCACACAACCAAATCACACACACATAAATCTCAGGGTAGCTATTCGTTTGCACACTAGCACCAAGCTCCCGTAGGCATTGGACACTACACGCAAAAAAGCAATAAAAATGTTCATATACGCTAGTGCTTGATTAAGACGATATTTTTTATCGATAAATTCTGTCTGTTTAATTGTGTATTTTTAAATATTGAATCGGGAAAATGGAATATGAAATAAAAGTCAAGAAATAATTTTATTTTACTTTTATTAATCTATAAAAGGAAAGGGAGTCACCCTTTAATTGAATGACTGACTGACTAACTGATCTATCAACGCACAGCTCAAACCACTGAACGGATTGGGCTGAAATTTGGCATACAGGCATCCACTAAGAAAGGGTTTTTAATAGATTATCAGATAATTACGGATTTAACCTGTTAAAAGATTATCATCACGCTATACCTTTATGGAAGTAAGTAGTCAATCATAACATATACAGGGTGGATGTTGATATGGGGCAATAAGGGCAGGTACCTTAACCGTTGTCGCGACAAGAAAACGGTCTTAGGAGACTGTCCTTAACTTTTTGAAACATTTTGATCTGCATTCACAGATTTTGAAAAAATTGTACAGTCTGCAAGAACATGGGCAATTTTCACAAAAACTTTTTTGATGCCAGACGATCTTATTTCTTATTAGGTACTAGGGTCAAAAACTATATCGGGCCAACTGAGGTTTGAGTACGAGAAAATTCAGAAATTGCAAAAATATTTCCATACATTTCGCCTAAGAGGAGATAGAACATAATGAAATATTATCCGCAACTATCAAAATCCGTAATGCGCGCTTAGCCTAAGTTTTTAATATCTATTTCAACTTGATACCTCCACGCGTTTCTGAGAACAAGTGTCTTGTCAGGCAACGATTTCATCCTTTAAGGGTTTCCATTTTTCATTTGTCTGAAAAATAATGCAAAATTGGCATGCACTATTGTAGAACTACTTGTTTCACGATTGAATTATTTGTAGCTGAATGCTTGCATGATAATGATTGGCCAGAGTGAGATATCATCATCATCATTTCAGCCGAAAGACGTTCACTGCTGAACATAGGCCTCCCCCAAGCACCTCCACTTCGACCGATTCTGTGCTTTCCGCATCCAGCGGATTCCTATGCCCTTCACAAGGTCATCGATCCATCTTATGGGAGGCCTTCCAACGCTACGTCTTCCAGTACGCGGTCGCCACTCCAGAACCTTTCGGCATCATCGGCCATCCGTTCTGCGAGCAATGTGCCCTGCCCATTGGCAATTCTTCGGGCTATGTCGGTTACTCCTGTGGATCTCCTCATTTCTGATTCGATCACGTAGGGAAACTCCAAGCATAGCCCTCTCCATTGCCCTTTGGGTGACTTTTAGCCTTCTGATAAGGCCCATTGTGAGCGACCACGTTTCAGTACCATAGGTCATCACTGGCAACACGCACTGGTCAAAGACTTTCGTCTTGAGACACTGTGGTATGTGGGACGAAAAGATATTGCGTAGTGAGATATTAATCTACTGTATTATAAGATACCATACCATACATATTCGAAATAATATTTATGAAAATGAACAATCAAATAAAATAACAATAGTTGATCCTTAAATTTGCAGGATCAGATTTGTTCATAATTTAGGAGTATACAATTAGGATTAGAATGTGCAATAAGGAACTTAGTCCCAACAAGTTATTCATAAATTTAAAAAAAACTTACCAAAGAACTTGAACAAATCTGAACAATTTGTTCTCTTGGGATCGCCCCTGGTTTTAAGTACCTATAACCTTTATTGATTGACCTTACTTGATTTTTTTAATGATAAAATCATTTTCAACAAAATGTTTCGAGCAAATTATGCTCGTCTTTGTCGGCATCCAGTTTCCTCTACCTGTCATGTCTATCCATTGTTCCCTTGCGTTAGGTTCTTTAGGAAACCTAAAAATTTTAATTTATTTCATAGGTCAAATTGAGTTTTTTTAGATATTAATACTAAATAAAATGTAGTAAATACATGTAGGTGGTATGTCTACATGTCCCTTTATAATTATCATGCTGTCACATTCATTCAATGATTAATATAATATTTAATATGCGAAAAATATATCAAAATAAAAATATACATACTATAATTAATGAAATTTATAATATTTCAAAAATAATCCTTGGCAAACGTACATAATATAGTCGAGAATTCTATCGATGATTTTATTTAAACACATGGTCACCTCACTGTCGATAGACATGGCGCCGTGCATTTCGACCAATCACGGCAAACGTCGAAACGTCAATGGTTGAAGTGTAGAGGATGCAATGTATGCAGTACATTGCAAGCGGACTCGGTCATTGCGTTGATTAAGCGAGTACACATCGGGCAATGTATATTTTTTGCAACTTGTTGCGATATTGTTGTTAATGTTTGGAATTTCATAATGAAAATATATTTTGATGTTTTTTACTAATAATATTGTAATTAAATGTTATTTTCGACTTACCGATGGAAAGATATACCTCCTCGCTCTATACTTGAGGTCTGACTTTTTGTCTTACAAGTTACAATTGCACAACAAGGCATTTTAATGCAGAGCTCTGTTCTCCGAAGTAATCCGAAACACACTAAACGCGGTGAACGAATGAATCGATCGAGTTGTGATTGTCGAATCATAATTGTGGCGCGCTTGCCACGCCCACATTACCATTCCAACCTTATTTATCTATTCCGTGGTCGAAAGGATGTGGAGGACTGGTGTCGCAGATGTACCAGTTGTGCAGCGGTAAAAGGACCACACACACGCAGCACCCCTGGGAATGGATAGCACTAGATGTCACTGGGCAATCCCCTGAAAGTGAAAGTGAAAATAAATATTTCATGGTTGTTATGGATTACTTCACCAAGTGTCCGGAAGTCTTTGCCATCCCTAATTAAGAAGCCTCAACAGTCGCTGATAAATTAGTCCACGAAGTCTTCTGGCGGTTTGGGTTACCCTTGGAAATCCACAGCGATCAAGGAAGGAATTTCGAGTCTCAAGTGTTTCAGGAAACATGTCGGGTTATGGGTACTCACAAAACCAGAACCACTTCATACCACCCACAATCTGACGGAATGGTGGAGAACTTTAATCAGACGTTGGAAAGATTTCTGGCAAAAGTTGTAGCAAGCAGACAAAAGGATTGGGACAAGCACATACAACCGTTTCTTCTGTCATACCGAAGTGCAGTTCACGAGAGTACAACTGAGACGCCAGCCTTCGCGAACTTTGGAATCCCGAGTGAAGGTTACCAGTTGATCTAATACATTCATTTTGCATTCCCCTGATTCACCACGCAGTATAACAGATTATGCAAATGATCTGCGCAACAAGATGAATGACGTATATGAGCATGTCAGAGAATCAGGCCAACAGATGTCCGAGAGAATGAACACTCGTTATGATCGAAAGATGAACAATACTGGCTTCGATGAAGGTTCGCTAGTGTGGTTGCATAACCCAGTCCCCTCAACTACAGGCAAAATGGAACAGGCCGTACCGAATTGTGGCCAAGATCAACGACGTCACTTACCGAATACAAAAGGGTATGCGAACTGCGCATAAAATTGTTCATGTAGATCGATTGGCACGATACTAAAGGAATAATGATGCTCGGAACGACCATGTCTAAGGAGGGGGCAGTGTTGCGTAGATCGAAAAGTCTAGAAACTAGCAACGACACGCTAACGCCATCTGTTATCGAGTAGCAAGTACTACACGAACAATTGTACGCAGACGCTACCTCCATCTATTGTCGAATAGCGTGATTAAATAGTAAACAGTTGGCTCCCGTAAATACTCGAAGCTTCTAAATGGGTCCAGGGGTGACGGATTTGCGGACATCCGTCGCCGCCTATTCCTAAGTCCCGAGATGGTGGGGCGTAGTGTTCCACGCGCGACTTTATGAATTGGGGAGGGGGGAGTTTTAGACTCCCCCCTAACGTGAGGAGGCCCGCAGGGATGGGCCGGCACCACTCAGGGATCGCGAAAGACGCATTAGTACCCGCGGTCCGGGACGTAAGATGGGGACGTAACACCAGAGTGCTTTTAGTCAGTAAGAGTCTGATAGACCCCTCAGCCCACCGCAGGGCGGAGGACATCCATGAGGATTTCCAACTCGAGATAAAATAAATTTATAGTTTAAAAAACACTAGAAAAACACGCTCTTATAAATGCACGTAAAAACCAAAAACTTTATCGTGGACAAAGTTCATTACAAGACCTTTCTAACAAGTCCAAACACGGCTATGATTCGATATTCCATCATGGAGTGCCAGTGCCTATCTTCCGGCTTCATCATCAGACCTTGAAACCAAATCGTGGACAAAGTTCATTACAAGACTTTTCTAACAAGTCCAAACACAGCCCAAGTAGCACAGAACTGCATTATAAATGGTCACTTAAGGCCCACAGCGGTAATCTAAGCATTTATAAAGACTTATTAGTATTCACCTGTGCTGCAACAGCTGTTTCGAAAAAAACGTGGCCAACTATAATGCTTTTTTCTGTACAGTAATTCTATTAAGCACCACAAACACGCCACAAAGTCACTGTTACTGAGCGCTTAGTACTGCAGTACCCTATTAGCTGTAAGTTTTCTGAATAATAGCCCACACGTGTACTATACAACCGTTGCATTTTAAGAGAGAACATATCACCCACTATAACATAATCAGTTACTTTGTGAAGTTATTTAATGCTTTATGCTGCATACAGATTCACTTTTCCCCTATTAGTCAGGTGTTTACCATACACTCGAATAACAGCATGTATCCAAGTGTCGGCATGCGCGAATGGAATATTGGACGCGACGGGTTACGTATGTTATATTTATTAATAAATAAATAAATAAAATGAAATTAATTTATTTCAGACATAACCCATATTACAAAAATTAAGATAAAAGTAACAATGCTGCAGCAGAAAAGAATAAAATGTCATTAACAAAATAAAAATATACGTCACATAGTTGAAATAAAATAAAATTTCAAATTTACGTCGGATTTAAATTAAAGCACATATGAACAAAACAATACAAAAAAGCCTTTATAAATAGAGGTCAGTGTAGGCTGAGTAGGTACAAAAATGCCCTGCTACAAAAATCTTCTTATAACCTACCCATTTTCGGGACTAATATGGTTGCGACAAAATTAATATTGTTGTTTTATATGTTTCTGGTACTTACCTAAAAATGAAGAAAATTTATTACGAGACATCCAAGATTTTTTTAAAGTAATAAATTAATACCTTTCGAGACTTTTTAAGATTCCAGATTTCGACAATTTTTCTCAGAGGTAGTCAGTTAGGAAATACCGGTACAGCTAGCATCTAAAAAAAAAACAACGTAATTTTCTTTATGTTTATTTAATGTTCCCTTTTTAAAGTACAATTTAGGGTGTACCACCCTGGTCCAGGCCTTGAATTTTCATCTTTTTATAATTTCAAGGAGTACAAAAGTACTTCTCGGTGGCCACCATAGAATTTCCTTAGTTTTCCACTGTGCAGGAACGAATGTTAGATCGACATCACCTCTCTCTATAGTCTGAACTATTTTGAAAGTCTCGTTCTGTAAAAACAAGAAAAATATACTTATTATAATAGAAGTATCAGTTTCTTAATGACAACATTATCTATACAGTTTTTGAGGAAAAAAAAACAAAAGATACAATGGTGCCGATTCTCTTATTCACAAACTAAACTAAATTTAAGTTCAGTGCATCTTTTTCTTTCTATTTCATTAAGAAAGAAAACGTCAAGCGCTGATTAATTTGACAGGACTAAATTAAAATTTTTCTTTTGTCCTCTTCTTAATGAAATACAAAGAAAAAGATGCATTGAACTTACATTTAATTTAGTTTGTGAACAAGGGAATCAGTACCAATAACATATTAAATACCTAAACTTAACGTAACATAATGCTATTTCATGTGGAAGTAATTAAATTATTAGGCCAGAAAAATACATTATCTTTAGATAGGTACCGACTAATTTATAGGTATTTTGTCGCATATTGAATAAATCAATAACTTATGTATTATACATATAATTAAATCATAATCTCAGCTACTTAAATTACAATTTTAATTAAGTACTTATCGTCGAATAACAACTAAAAAAGGGAACAAAATGGCTTTAAAAGAACCACGGCGGAACCCTAAAAGCTTGGATCCATAAAGGTACTTATCTAGGTAACTGACGCAAATGTGAACCAATACTACTCTCCTAATCGATCCATGTCTGATTTGTATTTCACAAGTGCTAAACTATTTTACTCTTGGCTGAATTACAGGCCACATGTGAACACCCGTACAGACCTTAGCATTAAATTGAGATTAAAACTGTTCACTTGCCATCCGCCATATTCACTGCGTTACTTTGTATTATTATAAAATTTTATCTTCTAATTTTTGTTTATTTTAGAGGATATCAATTGTAAATATGGATTAGAAAATAATTACACGAAAACAGTTTTTTTTGGTTACTTTGTAAAAAAAACGAATATATTAATTTTATTTTCATTCTAATTTTGTTGCTTTTCTTTTAGTATTTAGTGGTATTCCGAGGGCGCGTGAAAATTTTGAACTAAATATGTATGGTATTTGACAGTAAAGTTACCTTCCCAATAAGATTTCAAATATAATAGGAGGAAATCGATGTTTTACTTACCTTAAATTTTATGTATGTATATTCTCACAAATGGCACCTGAGATCTTGCACACAACGATACACTTCATGTTTTACAATTTGACAGTTCATATCAAAGAAAAATAAATAATTTAAGTTATTGCATTCCACAATTTCGCTCAGTGTGTAATTTCAACTGTATAAAAGTACACACAATGTACACATTCGTCTTCCTTGCTGCATAATAAGTAACACGTGCCTCATTAATCAGGCAATATGCAGCTCTTTAGGTGACTGTTACACACATAAATGCTACTATAATGTTGTTATAATGCAATTATTTGTCAATTGGATTGCTTATACAGCTATGTGCTGAATAATTTGTGCCCAAATTAGAGTTATATCCTCTGAGGATGCGCTGTCTACGCTATTATTCAGCAACTAATGCATTCACTGTGCACTGTTAAAATGCTGTTATACAGCACTTTTGTGCTACTTGGGAGCTATGATACGATCTTCCATCATGAAGTTCCAGTTCATATCTTCCGGCTCCATCATCAGATCAGTTCGACAGTACCATATTATTGCATTGTCATCAGAACTACATACAGCTGCCAATTTTCATGACACTACGATCCTTGGAAGATGGTTAAATTAGTTACCTTAGATTCCATTACATAATTAGTTACATCCAGGTCGACCTAATAAAAGCGTGTTAAAAAGGCCTATATTAGGCCCAGCATTGGAAGTCTTTCGGCTGAAATAATAATAACGATGACGTAATTAATAAAAACCACAATAACTTTAGTAAAAGTTTATTATCATACACACACTGACAGAGCGCTTACAAAAATTGCGCATTTTAGTTGTCCGACCAACATTTGGAATTCTTGGCAATATTATAATCTTGGAGTGGTTCATTAAGGGCGGTATTCCCAAGAGTCTTAGGCGCTCTACCCACTGCACCGCGCTCCGTCGCGTAGCGCGGGATGGCAGATTTTACCATTGTATGCAAGTATCTCAATTTATATAGAAATCACGTCTAGCACAACACACTGCCGACGCGGAAATGCGCGGGAAGGCGCCTCGTGCGTTGTACGTCGCTCCGCGCACCGCGGCGGGAGTCGGGACGCATCTTCAGTGGGTGAACCGCCTTAATTAAGGAGAAACTTTAAATTAGCCCGCGAAATTTAGATTTTCTTAATTTCATAATTCCATTGAATTACTATTTCGTGAAAAAGTCAATCAATAGGATTAAATGAACTTGGCTTGTATTGATGATTTTAATGGTTACATAACAAAAACATACATAACATCACGCCATATTTCCCCGGAGGATTGGGCAGAGGTGTAGGTAAGTTTCCAAGAATTAATCAGTTTCGACCCGCCCTGGGCCTGCGAGGTAAGCAATAGCCCACTCCTCACAGAAAGAAGACCTATATACCAGTAATAATGAAAAAATTATGGTACTCAGTGACTCAGCTCATATTAAGATTTATAGAGAGGCATTATCTGCTATGAAGTTTGTTGTGAAGATAATACTGATGACCTTTTTGACTTTGACTTTGTCTTTGACTTTGTCTTTGACTTTATCTTTGACTTTGTTTTCTCAATCTTTTCGTCGTTAGTATCTTCTGCTACACTCTGTTCTTGTTCAGCCGTCTTACTTTTATTTGTATCACTTGTTATTTTTATATTATTTTCCTTACACCATCGTCGCCACCATAAGTAGACGGAGGTACGCTGAAAAAATAATTTGGAAAAATTCAATCAACTTTAGCGAGCAGACCTGAGAGTGGTGCTTTTCTGCTACGACTGACGAGTTGTAGGTCGTGTTTTCGAACTCAGGCAGGCGCGATACTATGTGTAAATTATTTTATTACCACTGCTCTTATAACCGTGAAGGAAAACTGAAATGAAGAATAATACAAGTTCGTGTGGGAGAGGCCATAGCTGAAGTGTGAAAAGTATAAAAACACATTAAAGTGAAAAATAATTTAAAATCAGAATCTGAAATACAGACCCGAAGTCATAGACTTCGGAAACTCAAGGTATTTTAGCAGTGTTTTATAGAAGTCAGGTGGGTTTTATTTTTTGTTTTTTAAAAGCGACTGCCTTTCTGGCCTCCACAACCCCGTCACTGGGTAATACCCCTTCGTAAGACTGGTAGTCAGATTTTCGAGGTTTTCACGACCTGTAACGACTATTAAAGATCCACAAATGCCGCGGTATCAAACAATTTAAATTATAGCATTAACACGACCAAGTAATTACACATGTGTGTGTTATTTGATTCATTCATCGATGAAAAATGTTGCAAAAACAGGGAACATTTATTCCTTTTGGGAGCAATCCGTTGCGTACCGGAACGCGGAACAATCATGTATGACGGTTTTAGTTTAGTTAAAAAGTTCTAAATAAAAAGTCCGCGACAGCATATGTCTATCTTTTAAGGTTGGCTCACTATAACTTTTTTTCTTTTAATCAAACCTAAATATTACACAGCTGCACGGTTTCTTTGGTTTAGTGTTGGATAGCCCCTTTATCGAGGAAGACTGTAGACTATACAGAGTGTAAGGGGAACGCTTCCGAAGCCAGAACGTAGGTTATATACAACCTAAATGCAAACGGATACCAATAACCTTTCGCATTAAATTGATTATTTACAAGCCTTCATTTTTAAATAATCAGCAATGAAAACCGTAAATGTAAGGTCACTGGCAGGCAGCGAACCGGCGCGGGCGCCACGTGCTTCATTCGGCCGCGTCCCGAGATTTATATTTGTGTGTAAGGGTGCCTAATTTACAAACACCACTTTCAAAATTCATAATTTTGTAAAGTGTGTACAACCCCCACACACTTTACAAACTAATGAATTTTAATCGTATTCGTAGCCGTTAAACATTAAAATTGACAGCGGCATTTTACGTACCTGTCTAAATCCTTTGCAATCTAAAGTTAAATTAATCAAATTTAACTTTAGATTAAATTAATTTGAGTTAACTTACTAAATGAAGGATACAGTCATTGCAATAAACAAGCTCGCGTCGTGTGACTAATCACATTTCCATAAAGTTCAAATTCAATTGATTCACATGTCCTAGTTTTTTAAACTGTACACGTAATGAAAATGTTTTAGTCAATCACTGCTAATATCGGTGATCGTTTACTTTAATTCATTCACTTTCGATTATCGACTTACATACAAAACTGTTATTAAATGTAAGACACAGTTCATCAATTTAAAACTTTTGATACTTCTGCAATTTACTTATTTTATTTGGTCGGCGTTATTCAAAGGATGCGTAAAATCGCTGCATGTACTTGGGGTCGTCGACCACGCGTCTGTCGGCGTGCGCTATGTTACCCGGTCACAAGCTGATTTTTACATTTGAATTTATATCGCTTGCTAAAGTTGTGAAAAAAATATTTTTAAGTGTATGTGTTAAATCTCAAATAATGGTTCAATTAACTGTTCTCACAACATGTACAAAAAAAATGGTAAAAATGTATAAAAGAAAAAACCTTTTCTTTTGGTTATGTATCGAAAATGACTCGATATCACCTGTCTTCGTTTTCGGAAGCGTTCCCCTTACACTATAACATCACTCTAGGACCCTAAAAGTCACGAATATGAAAACCTTGCACGGGCAGATGATTCGATGCGACGGGATGGGTCGGAAAAGCAAGGAGTTTGACGCGGACTAAGACGTGGGCAGAAGCTAGTAATAGTACATAGACGTTGGATTAAATAAAACTTACTGTGACTTGGAACTGGTTAGCAATCTCGGTAACTGAAACGCCACTATGCTTCATTGCTATTATTCGTTGTTTGGTGACCTCATCGACCCTAAAAGAAAAAAAATCGTATTTTTTATAAAAACTCATGCTTTTTCCCCGATGGGTTAGGCAGAGGTGTACCTATAGGACACCCACATGTCGCCAGTTATGTTTAAGTCCCATGTAATAGGGGGCGAGCCTATTTTCATCATCCTGGCAAAAATCCAGACTTTGGGCTGTGACTGAGAAATTTCAAATAGAAAAGCACAATTAAAACACTTTGCTTTACTAAATTTTCTTTTCTTTTATTTTTCTTGCTTCATTCGTTTTTGATATCGATCCAACACGTGGGTAAAGTATTACGTAAGTACCAGATAATTTAATTTGACCTGTATAGGTACATCTCTGCGTGTCCCTTTGGGCTTATAGGCGTGTTATGTGTAATAAATGAGTGAATTACTTGTGACTCCGGCCCGATCTCAAGGGTACGCTGGCTTTCGGCTTCTTGAACTGAAACCCTGCTTCCTTTAGTCTGCGTCTTATAGAACTAGAAGGGAAAAGAAAAACACAATTATGTAACAGCAACAACGGAAGACCTCATACGCCTCAATGACAATATCGAGTTAAAAGCATAATACTGTTACGTCGATCGTAGACTTGAAACCAAGGAATTTATATCCAACCTGGAACGTGCATTGTCAATTTGACACCATTATAAAAATATTCCTTATGCATATGGAATTTAAGTTCTATTACAGACAATCACTTGGTGAAAGAGAAATTCAGTCCGAGAGAGAAAGCGTTTCGAGAGCCCTGTGGCCCTGTGATACCAGGAGGATTATTCCCAATTCTTGAAGTAGGGTGCCCGTAATGAACGACATTATAAGATTATTTACACAATACAGCATATAATTAAGAGGTAGTTATCAACGTAAGCATAATTACGCATCTGCCAGGGTCGCGTGATTGTTCGAAAGAGATACCGTGACCCTGGCCCATGGGCAACTGAAGGAACACGGGTGGGTTTTAGTCAGTAAAAGTCTGACATGCCCTCCCGGTCCACCCAGAGCGGGAGAAGTCATTTGATGATTTCCCATCCAAAAAAAATAAATACATATAATTACGCATGTCTGTTATAGGTATTTTATGTTTATACTAGGCTGATTTTAACATTTATTTTTGTAATATATTTGGAGACTATTCTGTAGTACAGTCAGTGCCCTGCATTATCTGACCCCTTTTCTTCCCCCTTTTCTTCGTTTCTTCTATGTAGGAGGGGTCAGATAATGTATAGCACTGACTGTACAAGCCACGCTTATAACTTTACAAGGAATGATGTACCGAATACTTAATAGACGGGATCATGAAATTTCACATCTCCTGAGGAACATTCTAGGGAAATAGCAAAAAGTTTCGACTTCCCATGTTAATCACTTATTTAGGTGTGTGACTTCGTATATTTTAAATAAATATAAAAAATATAATTTTAGTGTCAGCAATGGTGGCCCAGTGGTAACGGCCGCGACTTACGAGTAGTAGGTCATGAGTTCAAACCCAAGCAGGCGCATTACTTTGTGTAAATTAATAAGATTCACACGAAATGCAACTTATTAAAAGCATTGCGTCTCATTATCTTACCACCCGTATGATGAGCCACGGTAAAACTCAAACATTGAAAATTATAGGTCACAAATCAACTTTCAGACAGAAATAGCATAAAACTGTTTTATTTAGTAATGTGTGAACCTTACTAAAAATCTACCAAATAAATATTTATGAATTCTCCATAATGCGTTTTACTTTAATCTATCCTTAAAGCATAATTATTATAATTTTTTATGTCAAATTATTGGATAATATATTATATCCTGTTATATTAGTATCTACCTACATCATATTGCTTCGTCACCCTAATGAAAGGGACAGAGGGCACTCGCGAAGCTATCTTGCTCGGACCGCGCATTGGCAGCCTGTGCGCATTCCAGTTTGTATTTAAGTTCCTTGCTTGAAAGATCACGCTACCGCCATCTATTATAAAAGAGCTGGTACTACACGAACGATTACTCGTAGACGCCACCGCCATCTATTATCGAATAGCGGAATTATCTGTCCGGCACTTACTAGGGCCGTCGCCGCTAACTATGAACTGTGGCAAAGAATCGCGAGTATTCGAGAATGATCAGCTCAGCATATAAATAACGACTGAGAAGACAGTTCGGTTACGAATGCGATACAGTGAAAACAATACAAATAAAACAATGAAGTACAAGCGAGACAAGTGATTCTGATTAATGTTTCTGATTACTGCGCTATTTGTGATTGGTTGAATAAACTATTAGTGTTTTTGGTAAAACTGGTTTAAATTTATTTATCCCGAACCCCAGCAGGTAACAATATTCTGACCAAAAACATATTTATTATTATGAAATATCATGTTGACCCTAGCCTTACTGTATGGATTAAAATTTATATCTTATTGTCTTGAAATTAGATTGAAATTTCTTGGTTCAATCGGCGACAGATGTGCCAAAATACATAAGTATTTGAAAAAAGTTAATGAAATCGACGGCAGTAGTCAGTTATGACCAAACCAATTTCAGGACTTGGGTTTATTCTACAAGATCAAATTAAATAAGCTAATGAAACTTCACAGGCGGCTTTCAAGTAACTGATATCTGATGACGATAAAAAGAACACATAATTTTAAAGCTCTACTGAGAACGTAAACTCACAACCGGCGTGCATGTACAGCTAATGTATGGATAGATATGTAGGATCGTAACAGGTGCCGTTCTGTAGTTTATGCCTACCGTATTATTACTTTGAAAAGTAGTTTGGAAGTGTCCGTTTCGACTACTCGGACATAGTGTCGTAGAAGAAAAACGACTACGTCAACATTACGAAAGAATTTGTAAAACACTAACAATGAAAGTCGTAAATTCGTAGATCCAATATTCAGAAAGTTATAAAGGTTTAACCATGGCCGCGCGGTCAGCACATGGAGAACCACGCGGCCATGCAGTTCTCTGAAACGGAGCCTTGTGGAGGTCCCACTCTTTTTGCTAACCACTGATACGATTTCGTAGAAAATGTAGACGATATTAATAAAGCTCTAATCTCACCTTCCTTCTAAATTGCAGTTTAGAATTTAAGTTCTGTAGGCCGAGCTTTATTCATACCGTCTACATTTTCTACAAAATCGTATCAGTGATTAGCAAAAAGAATGGGACCTCTACTAAGCTCCGTTTAAGTGAACTGCGTGGCCGCGCGGTTCTCCATGTGCCAACCGTGCGGCCATATTTAAACCTTGATAACTTTCTGAATATTGGATCTACGAATTTGCGACTTTCACTGATAGTGTTTTAGAAATTCCTTCGTAATGTTGACGTAGTCGCTTTTCTTCTACGACACTATCTCCAAGCAGTCGAAACGGACGCGTTTGGTAAACTGTTGTAATGCGGACGCGTGAAGAAAGTTTTGAGTATGAACGTCGATTGCTGTAAGAGTACAGGAAGGCTAGAGTAACGATGGACGGACTGTATGAAAGACGACATGGTTTGAAAGGGGTGACTACCGACATGACGACTAATGGAGAAATGTGGGAAGTTATGGATAGAAAAACAATAATTTTTACTCAATAGAAACACCAAATTCCTTCGCCAGGGTTGCCGTGTGGATAGTTTCTTCCTGAGCCACCCGCTCTATTATGAGTCGGTCTTCTAGAGACGTTGTAGCCCTTTTCCTTGGTATCACACTTTTGCGGTTGTTCATATGACCTTCTTTGCTCCAGCGTAACCACCATGTGCGAACCGTATTTGCCTGAAAAGGAAATTAATTATGATAAATGATTTTATTTCTATATGTAGCTTTGTACGAACACTTCTACACGTCACTGATATTTTTTAAACTAGATGAGGTCGGCATTTCCTATTTGACTTCTCTGAGAGAAAAAAGACCGTAACAAACTCAGAGGTCACAGTATCTTTTAAAGTCCAGACATAATCTTGGTCAAATCATGAGGATTGGTGTCTGAAGTGGTCTTTTGAGGACAGAACCACACAAACTGAGTGGACCTGTCCGATCAGTGCACGCATCTGTCTCTAATCGTGCAGCTCAACTCGGAACTTACGAAGCTCAAAGATTATTAATAATGATTAGCCATTAGAGAGCCACTGCTGGGCAAAGGACTCCCTACTCCCCTTCCACGTCTCTATGTCTGCGAGCTGCTAAAGACCAATGTTTATAAAAGGAGTCAAGCTCATTCCACTATCTCCGTCCTGGCCTGTCGCAATGTCATTTGCCATTATTGCGTAAAAAGAAAATCATCATCATCATTTCATTTTTTCATTTCATTTATTCTTAAACAATTTCCATTGTGTTGAATATGTACCCATGCAATTAACATAAAAATAGAAAAATACAGAGAACTATGAACTAAAATCCTCCCAGTGAAAATTCAAATATTTGTAGAGCTAAAAACAGTTTCGAATATAATGGCAAAAACAATTTTAAATGCAATGTCAACAGTTTTCAATATAAAGTCAAACAAGTGTAAAATATAATATCAACCAGTTCCCAATATAATGTCAAGCAAAATCAAAACATAATGTCAAAAGTTTCTAAAAATTATATAATGTCAAAAGTTTCTAAAATTACATGTCTAAAGTTTTCTAAAAATTATATAATGTCAAAAAGGCAAAAAGAAATTAAAACTAAAAGTAGATCATTTATTATTTGACATTAGTTCAGATATATTATACAGACATTTTTCTAATAAAAAGGATTTTAATTTTGTTTTAAACAAGTGGGTGTTATAAATTAGAATCTTTAGCTCAGGAAGCAATTTATAAAATATCTCTACAGCTTGGTACTTCGAGCAATGCTCTACTATTTTAAATTTTGGTGCTATTTGTTGTTTAAAAAATTTTCTTCGCGTGCTCTCTCTAATTTCACGTTCTTCTTGTGATTCAAACTCATGCAGATACTTAGCAAAATGACTTAAGAGCACCAATATACAGTATGTTAACTAACAGAGGGCGTTCCCGTTAACCCGCGATAGTATTACATCCCTAAATGCTAAAAAAATATTACCATTCGAAAACAAAATGTTTTTATTTTTTTAATATTAAAATATTCACTAAAAATGTTAAATTGATACGTAAAAGAAACACTCTGTACACGCGTACTTGAAGGACGGCAACTTCGCAATTTACCTATTTATGAATGACGGGCCGCGCCAGCGGCGATCTATTTGATGTACGTAGCCCCGCCCCCTGCCCCCGGATGTCCACCTAATTTTAGTCGGAACTAATATCACGCGCTGAGCGGATGTGCATTATTTTCGCATTGAAACATCTTGCGTCATTCTTGTGTGAAAAATGCCGCATTATCAGTTCAGTGCTCAGGAGTATGCGAACATGGTGCTCATTTATGCTAAGTGTAATTATGATGGTGCACGTGCTCTGAGGATGTATGCTGAGAGGTACCCCAATGCACATCAACCGCGGAATTCTCGTGTTATTGTGAGTGCCCTGGTGCGTATTCGTAACAATGAACCGGTAGTGCCGCGTCGTTCTGGTGGCCGCCGACCCGTGATCTCTGTGCGGCAGGAAGAGAACGTGCTAAGGCATTTTGAGGAGGAGCCCGGTTCAAGCACTAGAAGAGCCGGCCGCCTGTTAAACATGAGTCACGTCGCAGTCTTTAAAATTTTAAAGAAAAACAAGCAGCATGCGTACTCACTTCAAAAAGTACAAGGTCTGCTTGGTCGAGCTGACTTCGAGCGCCGGTTAACTTATTGCCAGTGGGCACTGCAGCGATGCGCGGAGGACATCCACTTCATCGAAAACGTCATATGGTCAGATGAAAGCCTATTTACGCGCAATGGCATGTGGAATCGACGTGTATGCCATCACTGGGCAGAAAGAGGCCATAATCCGCGTGCCACTCGGCCGTTAGCACATCAAATACGGTGGTCACTGAATGTGTGGGCTGGGATAAACGGAAATAAAATAATAGGACCTGTCTTCATCCCAGGGACTCTAAACCGTGTGAGGTATCTGGCTCTTCTTAACGACACCGTCGCGCGTTACCTCGACAGATTGCCGCTAGCCGAGCTCCGAAATGTGTGGTTTCAACACGATGGAGCACCCCCTCACATTTCAACAGAAGTGCGGTCGCGGTTAAACGAGTTGTTTGATAGCCGCTGGATCGGGAGGTACGGTCCCGAGGCGTGGCCACCACGGTCACCTGACTTAACGCCACTTGACTTCTTTTTTTGGGGTTGGGTCAAACAACTCGTTTATAAAAAAGAAAGCCACTCGCGGGAGGAGATGGAAATGCGAATCCGCACAGCATTCCGTGTTATCAGGAACCGCATACGCGAGGACCCGCTTTTAATGCGACGAGTGCACCAAAATAACCGTCGGCGATTGCAACAATGTGTAGACAGAGGAGGTCAGCATATTGAGCAGTTCAAAATCTAGGTAAGTTTTTAACATTATTTAAATGTATCATAATAGCTAAAACATTTCGAAAACATTAAAATAAAAAATAACACTAAACGACTGTGCTACAAAATTAATAAGTTCAGAAGGCCCACTCTTTCCTAAAACTGCTTTTATACTCAGGGAGTGCCCCGTTCAACGAACGTGTTACTACTACTGTGACGTTACACGATTGCTATGAATAAACGTAAGTATTACGAAGGCAACTGCTTAAAGTAAAAGTTTTTAAATTTCTGTATTGGAGAAAAAATTCACTTGCCAACTTCGATCAAAAATGTACTAGATTCCCGATGAGCGCTTCAAAAACGGCCCGAAAAATAAGAGCACAAATATTTTTGTGCTCTTATTTGAAATTAGTTTGGTCCAATGATAGCCAACGATAAGACGTCCTAAATGCCGCAGCACGCGTTCAAATATTGTGTAAATAACCACTGTAGCACCAAGTTTTTGGAAGGAATATCTTTATTTTCATAAGTTTAAATCTTTAAGTATTTTTCATAAAATAAAAACAATCAAATAGTAAATATAAATCATTTAGCAAATACATATTATGGTTGTTTGACCAATGTTTGCGACAACCCACCAACTATTGTAACAAACATTGTCTGTTCTGGAACAGAGAATGCATGAAGTAGTATTAAAATTTTATTTTTGTTTGTAGATTTCCTAGCGAGCCATTTCGCTGTGCAGAATGGGTATCTATTGTAGCGAAAGAAAGAGGAGAAGAATTATACAAACCTTATAAAAATTAATATTTGAACTTTAACACTAGAAGCGCGGAACGTAACGACTGAGGTAAATTTGGATAAAAAAATATGTATATTGCAATTACGTGGTTGAAGTCTCGTATAAATAATAATAATCATCATATTTCATGAAAAGTCATAAAAAGTTACGATTATATGCATAATAAAATATTAATTAGAGCAGGAAGAATATCGAAGTGGGTCAAATTTGGGACGCCCGCACTTCTAGTGTTAATTTAAATGAAAAAATAATTTGATTTAATACAAATTTAACTTCTAAATACTGGTACATAAAAGTAGACGCACTCATTTTTATACGGGTGGATCACATTGATTTAACCCGCACTTAATTAAATAAAATAACTATTATACTATTTTAGTCCTACTACTTTTTTAAATCGATTAAAAATGTTTGCCAACATCAAAACGTACCTTTTCACCTAAAAAAAAATATTCTGCAACTCTACGTCTTTCAATAAGTACTGTGTTCTGAGCATTGAAATGTAATACCAAGAAATACGTCTAGTTCCAAAATAGAGTAAGCACGAAATTGTCAACACATTGTTTTTAACCTTATTGCTTAGACCTTAAGTTTCAGTTTAGAATAAATAATTTTGTACTTATATAAAAATGACTTGCGATTTTTAAGGGACATTTTAAATTTATTGCTCTTTACCTTTCTCCGATGACAAAAGGACTTAAATATGAATATTTTGCAATCGTAATTATGCTTTATGTTTGAGTGTTAAGGATTATAATAAACTGAAGTTGTTATTATTATGAAACGTTTTTCTATATTTCGTAGTAAGAAATATAAATGTGTAAGTGTGTGCAAACGTGGCCACTTGAGCGCCTTATTTTTGTTCCTGATCCTATATCTAGTGCTATTATTGATCGAAGCTTGCCAATGTGTAATACCGTCATTATCATTTAAATCCTAGCTAAACTGTGGTTTAAATAAATGAAACTTTCTCCAAACTTAACCGCACACTATTTATTAGCGGTACATTATTTTTTAGATAAAATTAATTTTTAAAAGCTTTTTTCAAATTAACACTGTAAGCCTGTCGTACCACCGGTCTGAGTGGCTAGGTAAAACAAATATAAAACAAATATAATAATATACAGCCTTTAACTGTTCTGTGTTCAAATAGTCCCTAAGTCTCCTGAGTGCATAACATGCTGACGATATGGACGATTCAATAACAGCAAGCTCCGGTTTCCAATTTAAAAGCGAATCTATATGTATCCCTAAGAATTTAACCTTATCCACTTGTTCAATCCTGTCTCCACTTATTTGTATATCTAAGCTATCCTTATGACGACTCGTAGTCTTAAATAATAATAGGTTAGTTTTACCTGTATTTAGCAATAAGCTATTGGCTGTAAACCATTCGCAAATTTTTTCTATAATTAGATTTGTATTTAATGTCAATTTTTTTATGTCTTTTGCCCCAATTATTATGTTTGTGTCATCTGCGAAAACAAGTTTCTCGTTCGGCTGACTTTTGTTCATGAAGTTGAGTAAGTAATTTGTAAAAATAATATAAAGTATAGGTCCTAAAATTGAACCTTGAGGCACACCACGTCTTACATATGTCATTTTTGACTTGTGTATCACTTCGTTATTATGCTCGTCTTTACTTTTAATTTCGACATACATTCGTCTATTTTGTAGATACGATTTCATAAGTTTTAATGTCTTGCCTCTTATACCATAATGTTCGAGTTTAGTAAGTAGTAGTTCATAATCTATTGTGTCAAAAGCGGAACTGAGGTCAACAAATAGTCCAGCTACTTTCATTTTTTCATTTAACTTACTAACTATGTCATTTATTAATGTGTTAATAGCATCTGAGGTACCAACGCCTGTCTGATATCCAAATTGTCTTAAATTTATAATTTTGTTAACACCTAAATGCACCATCAGTCTAGTTTTAATTATTTTTTCAAAGAGTTTTGATAAGGTGGGTAATAAGGATATGGGGCGATAATTTTTTGGATCGGTCTTAGTGCCCTTTTTATGTATTGGAATCACCTTGGCCAATTTAAGCTGGTCAGGAAAGATTGACTCTTCGATGCATTTATTGAAGAAATCAGAAAGAGGAGAAGCTAATATCTCTATATTTTCCTTTATGATCGATATCGGTACGTCGTCAAAGCCGCAAGAATGTTTATTTGCCATTTTGCCAACTAACTTTGCTATTTCATTTTTTGTAGTTGGCTTGAAAGTTATATCATTTTCAACTCTTTTCGTCGTATCCATCAGAAAAGACATTGCTCTATCTTTATCTTTATTCACTATGGATGATTTTAATACGAAAATGTCAGAAAATATATTTGCAATGTCCTGAGGATCAGTGATTACTTTATTGTCTACATTTAAGATAAGTTTTTTACATTGCTTGTTTTTCTTCTTTTTAGTGTGTTCATTTACTATTTTCCATGTTTCTTTCACTAAATTTTTTGCGCTGTTTAGATAGCGTGATATGGCTTGCTTTTTGGCTTGCTTAATTACTCTCCTATGAATTCTAACGTAGTTAATTTTATATTTTTTTATGCTTACATTATTTAATGTTCCAGAGCACAGTACTCTTTTCATTGTACTTGATACTTTAATACCTTTTGTAATCCACTTTATTGTATTTTTATTTTTGGCCTTTATTCTAACTGATTTTTTGGGATAACAATCTTGGAATATTTTGTTGAAATAGCCTAGAAACTGATTAATTCCCATATTAGTCAAAGTTTTGTTAGGAATACTTGTTTTGAAAAAGGAATTATTCTTCTCATTAAAAGATCTTTTAATTACTGTCATGTACTCGAAACTTTTTGATTTTTTGTTGATATCATCAAGACTTACATAACAAAATAGTCCACCATGACCATCAGCTAAGCCATTATGATCCACAAAACACTGCTCTATGTACTCACTATCAAGATTAGTGAGTATGTTATCTAAGCAAGACTGAGAGTTATTTCGGATAAAAGTCGGAGCTCTCACAAGGTATCTAAAGTTGTAACATGTCAATGTACTTATAAACTCAGAATATTTTTTGTTTTCAACAAGTACGTCAACATTGAAGTCCCCACATATAATACAGTTTTTGTCAATAAAGTATTCCAATAATTTTTCTAAGCTGGAAATGAAGCTATCGAAATTTTTATCATAGGGGCTTCGATAACAACAACAAATGTATAATCCTGTTGCAACATCTTTTACACCACATATCTCGAAACTTTCAGCTTTGTAAAACTTACAAATTGACTTAATGCTTTCGCATTCTTTCAAATGATGTGCTAAAATGAGACTACCTCCCCTTTTCTTGTTCGTCCTTGTGTTATATGCAACTAAATTAAAATTTGACATATTAAATACTTTGGCAGATTTGTCATTCAAGAAATGTTCAGATATACACAAATAGTCCACGAGATTACCCGATGTTTCAATATATAATTCGAGTTCGCTTTTTTTATTACTTATTCCGCACACATTTTGATGAAAAATCTTTAAAAAACTAGTGTCCGATAATTGGGTGCTATTACTTAAGTCATCTGGCATCACCTTTTTATTCTCGAAAAAAATCGCTATCATTTATAAGTTCATGTGAAACATTTAAATCATCATCATCAATTCAGCCGAAAGACGTCAACTGCTGGACATTGGCCTCCTCCAATTTGGGGGTCGTACCATAATCGTCACGCTTGGCAGGCGGGTCGGCGATCGCAGTATGGTGGTAAAATGCATAGAGAACGCTGCTGCCCATTCTCTAGTAAGTCCCTTAGTCGCCTATTACGACATCCAACGCAAGAGTTAGGTTGGTCCTATTCTTGTGTGCGGTACGATTGGTCCGCCAGGTTAACCAAACAGAAAAACACTTCGCCAAAAAAATTGTCGGAATTGGTCAAAATTGAAAGGCATAAACCAAAAATTTGTCAAAGTAGAAATAAAGAAGTTATAAGGGTTTTAAGTTGGCCGCGCGAACGTAACGTGGAGGATTGCGCGGCCAGCAATGGAGATCTCAGCCACTACTTGGGTTAGCGTTAACGTTATAACCAGTGGTAGCGCAGTGATAACGGCCGCGACTTACGAGTAGGTCGTGAGTTCAAACCCGAGCAGGCGTTTTACTTTGTGTAAACTATTTCATCACCACTGCTCCCAAAACGGTAAAGGAAAACATCGTGAGGAAACCGGCATGTCATAGAACCAAAAGGATGGGGGTCCATAAGGGGGTATTTCGGCCCTGAGGAATTTCAAGTTCCTATTTTATTATATGAATGGTTAGACTACTATAAATAAAAATATAATGCGAATTAATTGAAATAGTTGAATATAACTGCTATGAAATATTACATAATATTGACTAAGATATAAGTTACTGGACAAATAAATATAGATTGAAATGTTTTTTTAAAAGTATATTGAATGTAACAAAAATGCATATTACACGGTATCTTTGTTTCTTTCAAGTTTTTAGACGAAAAACGTCTTTATTGTTTGTGTCATGTCAAATAATAACAACTTTCAATCGTTGCAATAAGACATAATTTTTGAAAGCAATAAGAAGATGATTTGTAAAAGTTGCGGTTATAATGTGTAGCCAATCATATTACTGTTTTTTATGTGTGTAATGGACAATTTGATTTGCAAATGTGTGAGTTTGGGGACACTGGTTCCCGTGCTTAGCCAATGTAGGGGCACTTCTCCTTTATTATTTGTTCTGTGATTGAAATAATCACAACTACTTAGTATTGTTTATAAATGCTTAGTAATTTTATTGTAGTAATTCTATCAAGTATAAATACCGTGAAGATTAATACTGCACTGTCTTATCTATAAGCTTCTATTCTATCGTTCAAGTAAAAACATGTTCTCAAGACAGTAGACAGTCGTCGCAGCACGAGTTCACAAAAAAGCGCGATATTCAATTGTTATAACTTTTGTTTTTACTATGAGCGCAATGACGCAACACTTTTATCCTCATATAGAATTTGTGTCACAGTGTATTTCATAATATATTTCAATTCGAAGGTGTTGCGACCCTGCGCTCATATAAAAACAAGAGATCAAACCTCTTAAAAAGCTGGAATTCTAGCAAAAAATGCAAAATAAGGAATCTTTGGGCCCCTGGGGAGTGAGCAATTACTAGAATAATACAGATAATTTTAATAGAAACTTTAAATACATATGTTCTACAATAATATAATACTAAACTTTCATACGCACTATCAACCTTATTTTGTCCTATTTTTTGGGGCCAGAAAACCCGCTTATGGACCTCCATCCTTTCGAAGACATGTGACATCTACCAACCCGCACTGGGCCCGCGTGGTGGATTATGGCTCACTCCCTCTCACCGAGAGGAGACCTGTGTCCCAGCAGTGGGTACATTATAGGCTGCTGATGACGATGATGATGATGACTTGGGTTAGAGATCTAATTTTATTTGTCAGTTGAAGTCTGAATTTGTCAAAAAATTACGAAAACATAATTATACACATTATATATGTAAATATTATATGAATACCAATTATATGAACCTAAACGAGGCAAAAGGAGTGTGTAGAGATCGTTACACGTGACGTACCGTGATTTCTGCCTACCCCCGTGGGAAAAAGGCGTGAGTTCATGTATATAAAAAAAAAATAGTTTATTTGCACCTTTAAGTAAAACAAAGATATAATTTATAATATAAATAGGCTTAAGGTTAGTGAGGTTGAACATTTGAGTTGCAGCCAATACCTAAGCTAAGATAACTTAATGTCTTGTAATTATAGGTATCAGCGCCCACCCTCGATATTATTATAGCCGATGATCAATAAGGTGTAATTTGTGAAAAACTGGAGCTAAAATTAACAAAGAAAAAAAGAAAAAAATAAACGGTGTGCGTAGGTGAGTTGAGGGGTAAGTGTGTATATGTGGATGTATGTGTGTGTGTGTGTGTGTGATGTGTGTTTGTGAGTGTGTGTGTCGGGAGTGTGAGTATAGTGTGTGTGTGTGTGCTAAAGGAAAACTTAGGATATAAATTTTTACAACGATATACTTGACCAACATATAATGGTATAAATAATATTCTATTTGTGTCATGTACGCAATAATTAAAATTTAAAAAATACTAAGCAAGTACATTAAACAGCCTTTCAGTTTCTTCATAGGTTTTGGATAGAAGCCAAGAGATTACCTTCTGTTTGCACTCTCTTTTATTCATGGAGAAAATTTGCAACTGTTTATTGGCAATGTTGAACAATTTTGGGCCCAAGAACATGTTAAACTTTTGAGAAAATGATGTTCTACACGGAACAGATTTAAATAGATCGAAACGTCTTCTCCCTGACACTTCTTTTTCAGTCAGTGAACTGAGCTGGACACAGGAATGCTGTCTCATAATTGAGGCTAGTACATACAATTTACGGACAGTTAGTACCTCACATTCCTTGTATAGCTCAGTGGTAGAAAAATACCTGGGCTTAAAGTAGCTAACTTTTAGTAAGGCTCTTTGAGCTCTTTCAGCAATTAAATTATGCGTTTTAGCGGCACCGCCCCAACATGTAATACAATAGGCTATAACCGTCTGACACAAGGAATAATAAATCATTTTCATAATATTGGCGTTGGCCGAGTGCCTTATTTGTTTAAATACATAAATGAGTTTTCTTATTCTGTTTGAAAGATTATTTAAGTGATTTTTGAAATTAAAATTTTTGTCAATTATGAGTCCTAAATATTTTATACATTCAACGGCAGAAAGGGAGGGACACGAACAATTAATAGATTCATTATGGCAAAGTGTGAGGTTAAACGATGTGTTGACTGTAGCGCGTCACCAGGGTTGCGAATAGAAAAAGTTATATATTTTGTTTTCTCGGTATTTAAAGAAAGGTCATTTTGAGCAAGCCATCTTGTAACTATGTTAAAACCATTTTGGGCTTTTTGGAAAGTTTCACTCCAAGTATCACCATGGAATGTCAAGGTAATATCGTCGGCATAAGAAATTATTTTGCAGTTTTCAATATTTAGTAGTGTTAGGTCATTAATATAAACTAGGAACAACGTTGGACCTAGAATACTACCCTGGGGTACTCCATGTGTAACAGGTAAGCAATCACTTGTATAATTGCCAATTTTCACTCGTTGCTCTCTTCCAGATAAATAATCAGACATTAATTTTAGTTGATTTCCACAGATACCGAGCTGATAGAGCTTGTTAACTAGGGTGGGAATAGAAACCGTGTCAAAAGCCTTCGCCAGATCGAGAAATATAGTGAGGCATTTCTTTTTGCTATCTATGGTTTTGACAATGTGTTCAGTAAAGTCATTTAACGCATCTTCCGTGGACTTGCCTCTTCGGAAACCAAATTGATTTTTCGAAAGTAGGTTATATTTTTCTAAATAATTTGTAAGTCGTTTATTAAGTAGCCTTTCAAAGATTTTTGATGGAGAGTTTAGGATTGAAATAGGTCGATAGTTCGTGACACGGCTTCTATCTCCACCCTTAAAAATAGGTCTAACTATAGACCGTTTAAGTGATCTAGGAAAAATGCCCTTCTCTAAGCACTTATTAAAGATATGCGTGAGCGGGGTTATTATATTATTTTTTATCAGTTTAAGTATGTCAGATGAGATTCCATCGTCACCTGCAGCACAGTTACTTTTTAGACCCATGATTATTTCTTCAATTTCAGTTTCGTCAGTGTCAAGGAGAACAAATGAATTGCCGGGTAATGGCGTGTGACAACGTGTAAATTTTGTAAAGTGATTTGATCCTGTAGGAGGGGTGATTCTGTTCGCTAAATTTTTGCCAATAGTGGCAAAGAACTCATTTGTGGCATTGACAGATAGGTGAGGGGTTGACTCCATTGCAAGAAGGTCTAGCGAGTTATCTGTTTTGACATTTCTGTTAGTTATCTTATTTATAGCTTTCCATATATATTTATTATTTTTACCTGCTTCTTTGAGTAACCCTTTTTCATATTCCCGCTTTAACTTGTTAATAATCTTAGTATAAAAATTTCGGTAGCACTTATATATGATTTCGAGTACTACATTATCTGGATTTTGTTTAAGTTTTTTGTGCATTCGATCCCTGTTACGCGTACACCTGATGAGTCCTATTGTCATGCAAGGTTTTAGTATTCGGAACCTATTAGTAACATTTAAGATTTTCGTGTTAATTTGCATAATATGAGTTATTTTTGTTATGAATATATCCATAGCCGAATTTGGGTTAATCGCATTAAAAATATCTGTGAAATCAAGATGTTCAGCTGCCAACTTAATGGCTTCAAAATCAAGTTTAACTATTTGCTTTTCTAGTTGTTTACTAGCGTTTTTAATTTTAGCACAGCAAAGTATGGGTGAATGATCTGTAATGAAGGATTCAATTATAAACGTGGTAATTGGCATTTTTGTCTTCAGAATGACGTGGTCTAAACAGCTATTGGCACGTGTTGCTGTGTTAAATGCCGGAAGAAGTCCATTAAGGGATAGAAAATCAAGACAGTCCGATAAAAAGCGATCAGAGCTGTTGGCAGCAATATTTATATTGATGTCACCCACCATTATAATATTCTTGAACGTTGATAATCGGTCTATTATTTTTTGTAGGGACATTAAGAAGTTATTAATGTTTTTGAAACAAAATGGGCGATATATCGCTAAAATAGCCACTTCATTATTAATTTTAATAAGTATGTAATTTCCTTCTTGTAGAACGGGTTCTTCCAGAGAGGCTTTAATATTATTTTTTATAAAAACTACTACACCGTCATTCTGATTATAATGGGAAGATGTAGACATACTCAGATATCCATCCAATACAGGGAGATTTCGAACACACGACATCCAGCATTCAGATAAAACTATTACGTCACTATTAAATTTTAATCTTTGCAGAAGGATACTAAGACGATCAGAGTTAGCATTAAGACTACGAATATTTTGCGACAGTATTTTCAAATAAGAGTTAGGTTGTTTCAGAAAAGATGCACAATATTCAGGTTCACAGCTAATTGTGTCGGATACTGAATAGTTATCAATCTCACATAATAAATCTTTATCGAATTTTGAAATTTAATTTCACATTGGTGTATAACAATATTATGTAACGTTTTTTTGTAAATATTTTCAAATAGTTTAGCTGTATTAAATATTTATGTAAAGTCTTTAGAATAGTTATGTCAAAGTTTAGACGATTTTTTGCGTAATGTTTTTTAATGTTAGGATTGTTGTTATGTATTAATATAATTATTATAGTAGTAATGTGTATGAAGCAAGTACACAGTGCTTTGTGAGTCCGTGTGTGTGTATGTTGTGTTGTGTAGTTGTAAATAAGTTTGTGAATGATTTGGTATATGTTTACCGTTTTACATGCAGAATAAACAATTAAGTAATAATGATACAAAACTAACAGTATGTTGAACGATAATAAAAACCTAAACATATGGAAAAAAAAAAATAGAATTAAGTTAATTGCCTTTTTAACAAGCATTGAAAAATTTTTATGGCAACAGTATGGGCCCCATACAAGTCATATTTTCGTATTAATTAGTTTTTCAAGTTGTTCTTCAGTTTTAATATGGATAGTCGGTTCCAATTCGCCTTTTTTAACCAAGATTTTTCCATTTGAGGTCCAACAGTATTTCAGTTGATTGTTTTTAATATGGTTTCTTGAGATGAAGTGTAGTTTTCTTGCATTCGAAGTAAGGTATTCAGTGATATACACGGGCGTATGTATGTATATGTAAATATTTTACACAACATTCACTTTGGAAGTTATGGTCGCGCTATCGTGCACTTGTTGTTTATTTGTTGTTGTTTATTTCTTTAATCTTTAGACTTCACACTGTAAAACTGTTATAATAAGAAAGGTACTATTAATTTGTCAAAACTAACGAAATCAGTCCAAAACAAAAAGTACGTAGCGGCGCAGTCGAAACGTTACTTTGTACGCTGCCATCTCAATCTTTATATGTATATATAAAAATCTCGTGCCACGATGTTCGTTAAGGGTAAACTCCGAAACTAATGAACTGTTTGTTATCAAACTTCGTAATTATTTGTAATTTGGTCCAACTTAAGAGATAGTATAGTTTTTATCCCCATTATAGTCCTCTATATTTGCAAAACAAATGTTTATTTTACGACAACAGTGTGTATTCATTGGTTCGTTCTAGGAATTCCTAATAGATAGCGGTGCAAGTTAATTCATCTTATTGTTTGACATCTGGGCTGGGTAGACATCCACTAGATGGCGTTGGTTTCGATCTTATAAACTACGCAACGGATTATAATAATGCGGTATCATACGCGGGCGAAGCCGCTGGAAAAAGCTCGTTGTCTGTAATAAATTCCAATTATTGTTTTATTAAACTGGTGCAATTTTTGACAGGTGAGTTTGTGTAAGCTATAGAATTTCAGTACATGTTTAATTAAAAGGGTAATGTCTTCACTGCCCTGAGCTGACATCAGCAGAGTCAGACTAGTCTACTAAGGGTATCGAACGACAAAAACTGTTGTGATAATCTATCTGCTTTATTATTTGCCATAAAACAAACAAATCAAAAGTGTATTTGGTACAAACACGTTATTGCTACTGTTGATTTACATACTGTTGCTGTGGTCTCACTGCTTAATAGTGGTAAGCAATTGTACAAACACGCCGTGAATGTGTGTGTAAGCGTAGAAGCTCTCGGTTCAGTCCGAGACAATGGTGATTTCGGAAGTGTGTGTGTTATGTGATGACGCCAGTTATCTTCACGAACACATGCATAGCGTGTTTGAACAATTGTTTTTTTTTTTACTTACTGTGGTGTTCAACAGGTAAGCTATCCGCACAACACCCACTCCTCTTTCCTTTAGCGCTATAATTCGCTGTCTAAAATTCTCACAAAGCGCTTCATGCTTACTGAAATGAAATACGTAGCAGTCACATAAAGGGATTTACATTCAACTGTATTACAATTTTGGAGCAACCGTAGTCAACTGGTATCGGCCCTGACTTATTAGTTCTCTTACCAGGCGCTTACCTTTGCGTATTTCATCACCACTACTCTCAAAATAGTAAAGCAAAAACATCGCGAGAAAGCCGGCCATGTTCTAGGACCAAAATTCGAATATGCTTAATTCAGCTTTACTGGACGGCTGGAGCCGAGTATACTTAATTCTTCGTCACTGACCGACTGAATCTCAGTTTACCCGATTCAGCGTCATCGATCCGAGGGAAACGGTTTAGGTTCGTTCAGTGTTCAGAAAGAGCGCTACTTCCAAGTTAGGGCAGTAACTTGGCTATTTAGTATTACTGCATGATGCCATTCACCGCATGCAAATTTGATACGGGTTCACAATTTTTCGGTTTTTCAGGGGCACATTATAATCTATCCAAAAAGGCCAGGACAGGCCTGTTGGTCTAGTGGTTAGTGACCCTGACTGCTATGCCGGAGGTCGTGGGTTCGATTCCCACCCAGGACAAATGTTTGTGTGATGAGCACGATCATTTGTTCTGTGTCTGGGTGTAATTTATCTATAATATGTATGTATTTAGAAATATATAAGTATGTTTATCAGTTGTCTAGTACCCATAACACAAGCTCTGCTTAGCTTGGGACTAGATGGCGTTGTGTGATAGTTGTGGAATATTATTATTATTATTTTTATATATGTTAACATATCTCGGGACCCTAGGGTCCCGGTCTTTTGGAAGGCGTACGAGGGGCCGAAGCCAACTCGCAGAGGCCCCTTAGAAAATTTACATGAAGTGAGGCACTAACCGGCGGTTATCCTTGTAAACACTGTGCAAGTGCACCCAAGGACAACCTCCGGTTGATAAAGATAAAGATATATTTATTGCATAACTGTGTGCATTAAGTTCTTATTAATAAACATTACATTTTTAGTTTCAACAGTCTACCCAAATCGGACATGCAATATTTTTTTTTTAAGGAACCTATTATAATTTCTTACAAATATTATTTTTTATCAAAAAACTCACGAAGATTATAAAATACATTTTCAATTAACATCTTTTTCAATTTATTTTTAAACATACTTCCATTTAATTGCTTAATCGTTGGTGGTAACTGATTGTAAACACGAATAGCAGTCACATAAGTACTTTTATAAAACATCATATTATTAACAATTGGTAAATTAATGTCATATTTATATTGTGATCGCATATTTTTTTTAGAATTTGATTTAAAATTGAAGTATTGCATATTGTTTTTTACAAATAAACATAATTCAAGTATATAGATACCAGTCAGTGTCAAGAATCCCTCCGTTCTGAAGACATCTCTTAATGAGTCGGTACTGTACATATTATATATTGTCTTAGTTGGTGTCTTCGTTGGTGTTGGACTATTGCAGGATATGGAAAATAAGATGTTGGACTATGTAATTGGATGGCTAAAATGGACTGGTTACCAAAAACTATGGAAGGCCTATGGCCCCTGCCGCATCAATGTAAATACACGGATTAAATGGCAGGGGGTGACTTGCACACTCAATAATGGGCCCCCGGGAAACGTCGCTGGCACATAGTGACGCAGCGACAAGGAGGCAACACTTCCTGAGGTCCTTGAGAAGTGAAGAGGTATTCCACGGCTTTCAGAACAATCCCAGAGCCCGGAAGATGGTCAAGTCCCTACGAGCACTTACTGGAATACTTCCTTTCCCCGAGCACGTTTGCTCTTGCGAATCTCCACTCAAGCCAGCCAATAAATGGGCACGCCACAATTGCGGCGGTAAGTCCCCTCTTTGAGGAGTGGATAGAGAGGCGTCACGGCGTCCTCACCTTCCGCCTGACGCAGGTTCTCACCGGGCATGGGTGCTTCGGTGGGTTCCTGTTCAGGATAAAGCGGGAGGATACGTCCGGGTGTTTCCATTGCGAGGATCGTCTGGAGGACACGGTGGAGCATACGGTGGAGGTGTGCCCTGCCTGGGCGGAGCACCGCCGTGTCCTCGTGGAGGCGATCGGCGGCGGCGACCTCTCGCGTCCGGCCCTGGTGCGAGCCATGGTACGGAGCGAGAGGGAATGGGAAGCCGTCACCTCCTTCTGCGAAGCAGTAATGCTCGCGAAGGAGGAGGCGGGGTGCGTGAGGGAGTGGCAGTCTCTGCGCCCTCACGTCCCTAGCCGCCTCAGGAGGAGACGCCCCGGGCGTCGGGAGTCCATAGCGGACTCCCGGCCACCGTAGGCGCAAGCTTGCGAGTGGCGAGCAATGGGTAGCTCGCCGCCCGGTAAGGACCAGGCTCGGGTCGACGGCGCGTAGTGTTCCACGCGCGCCTCAAAGAGATGTCAGCAGCAGTATAGGGGTCTACTAGGACCGATGCCTGCCGGGGTCGCGTGATTGTTCGAAAGAGATACCGTGAGTCATCAGTTGCCCATGTGCCAGGGGCACATGGGCAACTGATGGAACACGGGTGGGTTTTAGTCAGTAAAAGTCTGACACGCCCTCCCGCTCCGCCCACAGTGGGAGAAGTCATTTGATGATTTCCCATCCTGAAAAAAAAAAAAAGCCAATAAAGGCAAGAATGATTATTATTATTATCCTTTATTCCATTTAAACATTCTTATAAATTATATTTTTAAATATTAGTTAAAACAAAAAACATTTAAAAATATAAAAAATAGTAGCCCACCGGTATCGGGAACAGGTCCAAGCTACCGGCGGTCAGGGCTCCAGAGAGAGGAACCTCCTAACAATGCGAGCCGTGTCCAGAAGTACCGCTTTCTGAATCAAGCCCCTGACCCGGTACTCCCTTTCTTCTCCTAAAATTGTTTGTCCTAAAATCATTATCCATAACACGTTAGCTATAAACGGCAGTAACCATAATATTCAAAAAGTCGAAATTTTGTTTTACATGATTATCTTTGCTTCTAAAACTATTCTGTCATAAAATCAAATACTATAATCATTAAATCTCCTAATTTTGCATGTTATAAAGTCATATGTCCTAAGTATTGTATTATATACAGTGTATTATGCCGAATGTTCATTTATAATAAAATCGTTAGTAGTAAAAAAATGCTACAAGTTAGGTTTTAGTGACAGAAACGAATCGCTGTAAATCCGACTCCACGTAGTCTTGTCTGCCCTACCCCTAGAGTGTAATTTAAAATCGCGTAGGCGCGGAGGGGCGAGGCGGCCCGCGAGTTGAGGAGCAGGTGGTTGTAACGCTCGCCGCGGTGGTGATCGTTAAGCCGTCTGCGACGATAAGCTCGCGTGGGACCGCCTAAGCCCCGCAGTGCCGGAGCCGTGACAGAAACCATGCCTGCTGCATGATGCATGCTCGCTTGCATAATGCATGCTTGCTTGCATGCTCGATTGCATGCTGCTTGCCTGCTTGCATGCATGCTCGCTTGCATGCTGCATTCTTGCATGCTGCATGCTTGCTTGCATGCTACATGATGCATGCTTGCTTGCATGCTCGATCGCATGTTGCTTGCTTGCATGCATGCTGCATGCATGGTGTATGTTTGTTTGCATGTTTCTTAGAGGGAAATAAAATCACATGTTCACAATCACCTGTTTTATTGAGTGATACTGTATTTATTGAGTGATAATACATGCAGCGCCATGACAGGCCTTGATAAATGCCATAATGCTTTTGTTTCTTTACTATTTATGTATTGTATCAGTTGGATTTTATAAAATAATAAAATTCTTAATGAACTCCGTAATACTTTATTTTAAAAATATAATTAAAACAATTAACATAAAATAATTTGAATTTAGAACTTATAACTTTTATGGAAAACAGTTTTAAGTCTTTTGTATATTATTGATAGTAATATTTATGACAAACGGATTTAGGGCATATTGTATTTAGGGATTTCAATTTTATGGCATGTGATATTATGTGACATTTAGTTCGGGCAAGTTATCATTCGGACAAATGATGATTAGGACAAAAAAAATTAAGGCTTTTTAGATTATGGATAAAAAAGTTAGGTCACACAATAGAGAACCCCTTGACCCAGCTGCCCAACGAGAGCCTCTTCAGATGTTGGTCGAGACTCTTGGATATCAAGCCATTGGCTGTGACGACTATCGGCACAATGATCGCTGAGTCCATATCCCACATGTCGACAACCTCGCGAGCCAAGTCAAGATACTTGATTTGTTTATCTTTTTCGGCTTTCACGAGGTTCTCGTCATGCGGGACTGTAATGTCAACAATCATTGTGCGCCGCACTGATCGATCCACCACCACTATATCAGGCTTATTTGCAACAATAGTCCTGTCAGTGATGATGGATCGATCCCAGTACAGTGATATGTCCATTTTCGAGAACTGGGTCGGGCACATAACTGTAGTACGGCACTTCCGATTCGACAAGGCTGTATTTCAGAGCAAGTTGCTGGTGGATAATCCTGGCTACAAGGTTGTGTCTATGCAAGTACTCCTCGTTAGCTAGACGAGAACATCCGGAGATAATATGTCTGATGGATTCGCCCGGACGGTGGCATGCCCGACAGATGTCCACCGTGCCGTCTTTAACAATATACCTCCGGTAATTCTTCGTCATCATTATTATTATTATTTTGAGTTCTTTATTTTTCTTCCCATTTAAGGGAGTTAAAGACCTTACACACGGGCCGGAACCAAGTGTGTAAAGGGGAAATTTAAATTGAAAAGGTGGATGATAGTGTAGAAGAAGTCAGGAATTTTCGTGTGATGCGACAGGTGTTGAGTATGGTGGCTTTTTGTAGCATGTAAAGTGTGTGAGAAGGCATGTGTAGAGTGTTAAGACTTTGTGTGAGAGCCTTCAGATGTCAATGTATACGCTTTTATAATAAACTACCAAGCCATGTTCAAGATCTAAGTCTCAATAAATTTAAATCATTCATTAAACGTAAGTTGTGCCAGAAAGCCTTTTACACTGTTAAAGATTATATTGAGGACAAAAAGGCTTGGGATTAAGCTGCTCCAATTTTTATTTTTAAATTCTTATTGTACTGAATGATATTTTTTTATTTTTTTATTATTAATTACTTTCCTTTTTTATTAATTATTTATTGGGAATATACACTTTGACATTTTGATTATTGCTTATACACTTTGACATTTTGATTATTGCCTATACACTTTGACATTTTGATTATTGTTTAACTATGACATGAATATATACTCTGAGGAGTATACTATTATTATTATTTTAATAATTTTGAATGTGAGAACTATGTAGATGTTTTTTTTTTATATATATATCCCTCTTACTCATCTCATTTTAATGATAATCTGGCAGTTTGAGTACTTAATGCGGCCTACGAAAATGTCCTTTCTTTGGTATTGTTCGTCGAATCGTTGTGCTCCTTATGTTCTTAGTTGAGCTGAAAGATTACTGACAAATGCGTGCATTGACTGGACAGGTCCACTCAATCTGTATGGTTCTTTCCTCAAAAGACCATTTCAGACAACCCCATGTACATGGTCCTCAAATGATCAGACAGAGACTATTTCCTGATTTTATATACCCATTGATGAATTTTACCTATACAATGACATTAATATTTACTTTTATAGTATTGTATTGTTTTAATTATTGTAAATGTGAAGATTAAGTGGGTGTTATTTTTTTTTCTAGGTCCCTTTTCTTCTCATTTATTTTTTATCACAGTCTGGCAGTTTGAGTAATTTATGCGACCTACACAAATGTCCTTTCTTTGGTATTGTTCGTCGAATCATTGACCTCCTTAAGTTCTGAGTTGAGCTGCATGATTACTGACAAATGCGTGCACTGATTGGACAGGTCCACTCAATCTGTGTGGTTCTTTCCTTAAAAGACCACTTCAGACACCAATCCACATGGTCTTCACATGATCTAACCAAATTATGTCTGGACTTTAAAAGAGACTGTGACCTCTGAGTTTGTTTCGGCCTTTCTTCTCAGAGTAGTCAGATAGGAAACGCCGACCTCATCTAGTTTAAAAAAAATATGATTGACGTGTAAAAGTGTTTGTACAAACCTACTTGCAAAAATAAAGTCATTTATCATTTATTTATCGGTACTACACCGGTGGATGAGAGTACTATAGGAACGATATGTACTGTTTGTGCTTTAGAAAAGCGAAATGAAAGTCATAAAATTGGAACATCAGTTGGTATCCTGAAAGATTGGTTACCCAGAAATGCAATACAGCTTTCAATCATTACTTTGAATGATCCTATACCAAATGAAAACTTGTCACTGAGAGAAATATGCCAAAAATTGTCGCGCTTTGGTGGCTAAGGTTATTTATATATACATTGTTCTACTGAAAAATCTGCCTGTAAGAAGCATTCAGTGCTATGTAATTCTAGATGTCATGATTCCTCTTCTTGTCGGAACAAAAATTAAAAAATACTTTTAAAGAAACCAAGATCTCAACTTGTTGATAAGAAATAAAGATATCTCAAAACTGTTTGGCTTTAAAAGATTTTTAATGTTTGATTAGTTTTAATTGTATTGTTAATATTTAAATTCCAAAAAATATGATCGTTTTAATTATAATTACTTTAATACGTGTTAATGTTACAAAGTATTGTAACTAACTGCAGGATACATAAAGTTGATTTATTAATAAAGATAAAACCAATAAAATTTTGTTTTATTTAATTATATATGGTAGATGTTGATGATCAGACAGAGACTATTTCCTGATTTTATATACCCATTGATGAATTTTACCTATACAATGACATTAATATTTACTTTTATAGTATTGTATTGTTTTAATTATTGTAAATGTGAAGATTAAGTGGGTGTTATTTTTTTTTCTAGGTCCCTTTTCTTCTCATTTATTTTTTATCACAGTCTGGCAGTTTGAGTAATTTATGCGACCTACACAAATGTCCTTTCTTTGGTATTGTTCGTCGAATCATTGACCTCCTTAAGTTCTGAGTTGAGCTGCATGATTACTGACAAATGCGTGCACTGATTGGACAGGTCCACTCAATCTGTGTGGTTCTTTCCTTAAAAGACCACTTCAGACACCAATCCACATGGTCTTCACATGATCTAACCAAATTATGTCTGGACTTTAAAAGAGACTGTGACCTCTGAGTTTGTTTCGGCCTTTCTTCTCAGAGTAGTCAGATAGGAAACGCCGACCTCATCTAGTTTAAAAAAAATATGATTGACGTGTAAAAGTGTTTGTACAAACCTACTTGCAAAAATAAAGTCATTTATCATTTATTTATCGGTACTACACCGGTGGATGAGAGTACTATAGGAACGATATGTACTGTTTGTGCTTTCCATTGGGTTTTAATTTCAATGGCGAGGTCCTGGTACTTACTAAGTTTTTCAGATATTGTAGTTTGAATATTGTGCGAGTTAGGTATAGCTATATCTATCAAGTAAACTGTTTTATTTATTTTGTCGTGAACTGTGATGTCAGGTCTATTGTAGTGTATAGTTTTGTCTGTAATTATTGTTCGGTCCCAATAGATTTTATGATTCCTGTTTTCTAAAATAACTTCAGGTTTGTATTTATAATAGGGAATCTTTTCACTTATAAGTTTATATTGGTGTGCTAAGTGTTGGTGTACGATTGCGGCCACTTGGTCATGTCGGTGTTTATAGTCTGTCTGTACGAGTGATCGACAGGCCCCTGTTATGTGTTGAATGGTCTCAGAGGCACTGTTGCAATGTCGGCATGTGTCAGACGGCTGATTGAGGTCTTTGATGATGTACTATTATTATTATAGATTGTAATCTATGGATATCTACAATTTGAGGGTGACATATGCACACCTTACCAGCAGCCTATAATGTCCCACCACGCGGGCCCAGTATGTATTTGTAGATGTCACATGTCTTCGAATTTTTGGCTCTTAGTCATGCTGGTTTCCTTCACCGTTTTGAGAGCAGTGGTGATGAAACAATTTACACAAAGTAAAACGTCCACAGTCTGATCTCAGTCTGACTCTGTCAAAAATACCTCTACTTTCCAAACATTATTGGCAAGTTTTAGACATTTGAGTGTCGCCGTGATGAGTTGCGCGGTAAACTATGCTTGTGCGATGCAAAATTTAGCTTTTCAGTGTGATGAGTAGAGTTCGCGTGTGGCAATGTTAGTACCGCCACAGAAAAAAATACCTTGTTCTCTGCCTCATATTCTCAGTTCTTTCAGGCAATTCCTTGAGTAAGTGTAGGAGCCCGGCTTGCTGCAAGCGTTGATTGGCAATCAAGGAATTGTTTGTGGCCCATGGTTTTTTGCCAGATTCGCTATCACTGTTATTCTGTTTTGAGTCACTTTCTTGTCCTGGAGTAGAACATCTACGTTGTTTTTTGACGTCACGTCTATAGCGAGACCAAAAAGCTATAATATTAGGTGCCTGAAAAATTAAAAAAAAAAAGTATTTGGGTTTGTGGGTGTGGGTCGTTCGTTCTGGTTAAGGTACGCTTGCCATGGTTGGTCAGCACATGCACATGACCATATTGACCATCTTTACATACCCATGAGCCCTCCGTACCTCGGAAAACACGTTAAGTCGATTGTCCCGGCCGTCATTCGTCGATCTTTGACACTCTTTACGGGTAGCTAAATGCTTGATAGTCTAACAACCAGGGCTTCCAAGAGGTATCGTGTTACCCAGCTACTGAGTTGTGGAGGTCAGATAGGCAGTCTACGGTTAAGGTGGCGTTGGGGTGGGCCCCTCCCACCCCACTGACGCCCTTAGGACCGCTGCCGCACGTTTATCTACCCGCTGACGGGCCGCTGCAGTACGGTAGCAGCGGTTACCAAACGCCTAAATTGAAAGCGAATCACATTGCGTTTGTATACTAGTGATGTTTTAAATATATTTGACAGTAGTTAAGCCACTCTAACGAAGAAACATTACTGTTAGTGCTCCTGTTGAAAAACATTAAACAGAAAAAAAACGAAGCCACCGTAAAAGAGCATCTCCGATGTTTCCGTTAAAATGTAATTTCGATGATTGCCATAATTTTTATCCTAGGCTAAAACAAGATCCGAGCAAATTTTTTAAATTTTACTTATGAATGTCTAGAGAATGTTTCCACGAATTACAAGAATTGGTTAAAATTTAAATTCAGCATCAAGAAACTATATCCGTACGATTACTGTGTTTGTCGCTTTTGGAGTTCCATATATATATAGCAGGACGCATTCCAATTTCATTTATAAATTCTTCCAGATTTCTATCATCCATTTTAAGCAAACCAGTAAATGAAAATTAGATGAAATTAGCTCTCACCCTGCTTAATGAACACGTGGAGTTTGCGACGTTGCCTTACTGTTGTCGAGCGTTCGCCGTACCGACGCCGCACTGTTGCTGCATCGGGCGCTTTGTATGAAAACGAACGTCCGTGCGCAATACGACAAACTCTTCTCTCTCTTCTAAATAGCACCGCTTTGGCACCGCAGCGGTCCGATACGAAACTTCTAAATTGAAAGCGCCAAAATACTTACGGTCACTCCAGTTTCATTACTTATAACGCGGGTAGGGACACCGTTTTTCTTCATATCAATTATTTTTCTTTTTAAACTTTCGTTGTTCCTGTGTGGACAAAATAACATTATTATTAGTCTTTATGATGCATATCCTACCAGTGTTATGAATAATAATAATGTATCTGTCGGCGTCACATCGTAAGCAGCACGTGCATCGGGTTACGCGATATTGCCATAGCATCGTAGCACTAGTGCCGTAGCGTCGTAGCACGCTACGCCATTCTCCCACCTCATTGCTGATGGGCGGAGTTGGAGCGCGCTACGTCGTTGTCCTACCTCCAATACTTCAGTATAAAAGACGCCGCACGGCGGCGAAATGGCAAAAATCCGTTTAAGTAGTAAGAATCTTTTCAGATTAACTACGAGATGCCCTACAAAAAAAAAGCGAAATGGCATTCTAACTTCAGGAGCGGACCGGACATCACGGCACAGGTGCACAGGTTGTATTGCTCTCAACTATCGTAACTCTGCCTCACTGTATATTGATACTCTTTTGTATGAACTATAATGCTGTAACTGTATTACTGGGTGTCACGGCTATTTTAATAAGGTGTTAAATTAATAATTATGGAAACTGATTAAGAGCAGTTGCGTGTAAGGTCTATTGATTAAATAATTTCTTAATATTGAAAGAACCTCTTTTATTTTACAATATGACCCTCTGCCGTCATATCTTTATTTCAGACATAAATCTATAAATTTTACAAAGATAGCTTTAGTGGGGTTGTTTGTAGTGCAGTCAGAGTGCCCTGCATTACCTGAACCCTCTTCCGCATTTCTTTTATGTAGGAGGAGTCAGGTAATGCAGGGCACTGACTGTACACACAAAGAAAATAATAACAACGTGTTAGTACTTTGTTAGTAAAGAAAACAAGTTATACAATATAATAACCAGAGGTCGGAGTAGGTAGATTGAAATGGGATCAATGAACTGGCACGTATATATTAGTATGGATATGCCTCCGGGATTCCGGGATTTTGAAATTAATTTCAAATGTTGTAATGTGTAGAATAAAGAATACATCAATATAAATAAGAAACGTTAACTCTTTTGCTGTCTTTTTAATAGTATATAGGTGATCGGCCTTCTAGAGTAAGAAAAAAACAATTTTAAATGTTTATTTATCGCATTCTATAAATTTCTAACATAGTACCTAGTTTAAAAATTACCTTACTTTCACAATATTTGATTCAATCCCGTAAGTACCAAAATGAAATCCCGGAAAAAAGGTTTATCCATGTTGTGATTTCTATGACTATTCATGATGCGAGTACGTAAAATCAATTTACCTACTCCGACCACTGATAATAACAACTAAATATATTTTCTACTAGCTGTGCCCGCGGCTTCACCCGCGTGAGGTTCGAAAATTATCACACGGAGACGTACTCCCCAGACAAAATATATATTACTATAGTACTCCTATGTTACTCCTTATATTATCAGCTATCTGCCAGTCCATTTCCCGTCGAAATCAGTCCAGCCGTTTCGAAGATAAGCCGGAACAAACAGACAGACAGAAGAAAAAAATAAAAATTGTTTTTTGATGTAAGTACCGTATTTACATTCATATGCATTTATGGAAAAGCTGTTAATTTGAAATTACAAACTGACACTACAATTTTATTTATTTGTATAGAGTATAGATGTATAGATTTCTGAGCAGGTGTACACTGGCCCAGTACACAGTAAACGGATTGTTCATTTTGCACGCTAATGTTATGAAACTTTGTATCTTTGAGTGAACTAAAACGGCTTAACAGATTTTGATGAAATTCGGCACATGGACAGAACGTAGCCTGGATAAGGATGCTTTTGATCCTGTTATTCCCAAGGTATCTACTCTTACTACTATTGAACAGTTATAAATTCATGCCGACACAATACAGAACGATTTTTACCTGATGCTTACTGTTCCCTGTATAGTTCCAACCTTACTGCTCATCTTTTGCTCAGGCTTACTGACAGCTGATACAGCTTCTGAATAGCTATGAGTGTCTTCTTCTCTTGAAGACTCGCCCACAATATTATTATCGATTTCATCTAGTTCTGTGTTTTCCTCACCCACAACATTATCGATTTCATCTAGTTCTGTGTTTTTCTCACCCACAATATTATCGATTTCATCTAGTTCTGTGTTTTCCTCACCCACAATATTATCGATTTCGTCTAGTTCTGTGTTTTTCTCACCCACAATATTATCGATTTCATCTAGTTCTGTGTTTTTCTCTACATTAAAATCCTCTTCTACAAAAGTGGTGTTGATATCATTTATGACCGGGTCTTCGTTTTTGGTATCTTCGGTTAAAATCTTATCATTCGTATTAATTTGTACTTCAGTATTTGTCATTTCATCTTCGCTATCTTCTCCGGCAGACGTATCATTAAAATGTGTTAGTTCTAAAAATGCGTCACTTTTTCTATTTTGATATAACATATTACTATCTTCTTCAGGATCGGATTCTACCTCTGTTTTCACAGGAATATCTATCAAATGTTCGTACTCTTCAAATTCTACTTCTTTGAGTATATTATTATCTATTTCATTGTTTTTAGATATAGTATGTTCGCATTCAATGTCAGATAAAGTAAATGCTGGTATAAGAGACAGAGTTGATTTTAGGGAACTGTAATTTTGTTTTAATATTGCAATGTCACTTTCTTTCATGTGTACTTGGTCTTGCAGCAGCGCATCGCTGAGCAGCGCTTTTTCCCTGAACGCTGCAGCTGCTGTGAGCCGCGCAGTGCACTCCCAACAAACCCACTGTAGTCTACTCGATTTTTTGTCGACAGCCTGTTAAATGAAGACTGATTTGGTTGACTAATCATAATCTCGATTCCTTAGATAATCTCAAATACACAAAAATGTCTAATACAATAGCTATAAAAATACTTTTCGAAAAGACCATACCTAAAGCCCCGATAAATGCCACTGTTATTTGATCAAATGTGCAAAATTATCACATTTTCGGAGGAATCTATTCAAATGATTCAAGATAAAGTTTGCCAACAGCAAGTAACATATACATTTACGTAATGAAAAATAAAAAACCGGCCAAGTGCGAGTCGGACTCGCGCACCGAGGGTTCCGTACAAACCTGTAGGTATCCTCGGTTTATGGCTATGCATAATGTTTATGTTTATGTAATTATTATGTTTTTAATTTTTATATTTGAGTTGATTGAATTAAAGGTAAATTGCGGTTTACGGTTTATGACGTATTAAAAAAAACTACTTACTGGATCTCGTTCAAACCAATTTTCGTTGGAAGTTTACATGATTATGTACATCATATATTTTTTTTTAAATTTATCATTCTCTTATTTTAGAAGTTACGGGGGGGGGGACACATTTTACCACTTTGGAAGTGTCTCTCGCGCAAACTATTCAGTTTAGAAAAAAATGATATTAGAAAACTCAATACCATTTTTGAAGACCTATTCATAGATACCCCACAAGAATGGGATTGATGAAAAAAATTTTTTTGAGTTTCAGTTCCAAGTATGGGGAACCCCAAAATTTATTGTTTTTTTTCTATTTTAGTGTAAAAATCTTAATGCGGTTCACAGAATACATCTATTTACCAAGTTTCAACAGCATAGCTCTTATAGTTTCGGAGAAAAGTGGCTGTGACCTACAGACGGACAGACAGACAGACAGACAGACAGACAGACGGACAGACAGACAGACAGACAGACAGACAGACATGACGAATCTATAAGGGTTCCGTTTTTTGCCCTTTGGCAACGGAACCCTAAAAACTTAGTAAAGAAAACTCTTGAGCACTGGTAGCCCAGTGGTAAAGGCCACGACTTACGAGTTGTAGGTCGTGAGTTCGAGCCCGGAACGGCGCATTACTTTGTGTAACTGATTTCATCACCACTGCTCTCAAAACGGTGAAGGAAAACATCGTGAGGAAACCGACACGTCCTAGAACCAAAAATTCGAAGGCAGACGACATAGTCTACCAACTCCGACTGGGCCCGAGTGGCTCACACCCTCTCGAAGAGTGAAGTCTCGTGTCCCAGCAGCGTAATAGGATCATTATGTAGGTATCGAAATTGTGTAAGGGACAATTGTTAATTCTTTTTCGGTTACGATTATGGTCCCATGGAGTAATTTCTTCAGTTTGATGGTCTGTACAATGACTTACCGATATTCCGGTGACATTTTGAAACATTTCACTCAGTCCAAAATCTTTCATATTGTGCATTTTCACATTTAAAGCCAAGCAGACTCTGCACACCTGAAAATAATTGTGACTTTCTTAAGAGACTGTAATAAAGAAGAGTGTGACAGGGACAACATCTATAAGCTCAACCTTTTTCTAAAACTTGTTGTAGAGGGAACACGCATGTGCTAATATATTAAAATGTATGTTTCAACTGAAAATATTCACGATACTATATGGCTACGGTTCCCTATCCATTTACATAAAATTTTAAGACCTAATATAACTTGGCATACTTTTTTTCCCCTAATTATATTTTCGCATAACATTCTGATAATAAAATATTTACGCATAATGATAATAAAACATATTTTTTAAAGGCATAATAAAGAAGTATAGTAATTATCTCCTAAAATGTTACACACTAATAAACATGCATACAGCAAACATGCAGCAGGCATGCATTCAGCAGGCATGCAGCATGCAAGTATGCATCCAGCAGGCATGCAGCATGCAAACAAGCATGCAACATGCAGCAGGCAAGGTTTCTGTCACGACTCCGGCGCTGCGGAGCTCCGGCGGTTCCACGCGAGCTTATCGTCGCAGATTTGTTTTACGCTCACCACCGCAGCTTCGGCTCGCTGGCCGGCCTCGCCACCCAGCCTCAGCCGCGGTGGCGAGTGTCAAAACCACCTGCTCCTCAGCTAGCGAGCCACCTCGTCCCTCCGCGCCTACGCGGTTTTAAATTACACTCTAGGGGTAGGGCAGACAAGACTACGTGCAGTCGGTTTTGCAGCGATTTGTTTCTTAACTTTAATTTAGGGTTAAAAATTGAATTATATAAAGTATGCGTAACTACTATTATGCTAATAGTCATTATACCTAGTAACATTATGCGAATTAAATTATGCCAAAAAAAATTAGCCTTCAAGATCATTATGCTAACATAAACTGTGTTAAAAAAATATATAGCAAAGTATTATTATGGCAAAACAAATTATGCCAAAATAGGTAAGCCAAAGTACATTAGGAAAAAGAAAATTATAAGAAAAGAAGGGATACCCATGGCTACACTATTACCTTACCTTTAATTCTTCCTGGGTAAATGGAGCCATCTGAAAAAAAATACTTTTATTAATATAATTACTTCACGACTTGAAGTTGTTGGGAAATACTAAGATGGGGAGGCTGTTACACAAAAATGGGGTCTATCATCATTGTCCTGCCCGTATCCAAATTTATTTGGGGTCAGCGCAATATGTCACCGCTTGCATCATTGCTACATCACCGTCGTCTCTACACAAAGCCAAAAGTTTCATTAATTTCGAATTTTTCTAAGCTATCTTCTCTGAAGATAAATCTAGCCAGCAGATAATATCTATGGACTCTCTTAATCATACATCTTCAGTCAAAGGAGAAACCTACCTCATGCTTACTTTGGGTAAACACACGTATGATAACGTTCAACTGCTTGTGGTCGAAAATTTATGCTCAGATATGATTATAGGCCACGAAGTATTAGAGTAGCATTCCTCACTAGCATTCGCATTTGGTGGTCCGAAAGAACCTCTTGTCGTGTGCAACGTAGCTGCTTGTCGCTTGTCGTGGCTTTATTTGCCAATCTATCTCCCGAATGCAAAACATGCGCTATTAAATGTCAAAGATACAGCGATGACGACCGAGGAAGTGAGGAATCTTTTAAAGGAAGGTGTCATTGAAAAGAGCCGGTCACCATGGAGAGCACAAGTACTAACCACAAATAATACGAATCACCGGAAACGCCACGTAATCGACTACACCCGAACTATAAATCGATTCACAGAACTGGACGCCACTTTCCAGTATAGAGGAGCTCTTATCAACAGTGGGTAAATATTCTGTATTTCACGCCATAGATTCAGAAAGCGCTTATCATCAACTTCCTATTTTACTAAAGGAGAGACCATACACTGCGTTCGAAGCAGCTGGAAATCTATACGAGTTTTGACGTATATCTTTTGAAGTAACTATGACTATAATCTGCAAAATTTTCTTGCAGCTGCTAAGTAGTACGGTCTAACTCTCAATGAAGCAAAATCCCACACCTAAAGTCTTGCCAAACCACATAGCGAACGTCCTCTTCCGTGTCTACGCTATCGTCGAAACACCAGCAAAGTTACGATCACTCCACGAAGCCCTTTGTCACCCCGCTGTAACCAGAATAGCACATTGGGTGCATTCCAAAAACTTGGCCAATTAGATTGAAGAGATAAAAAGCATGACAAAAGACTGTCACATCTGTTCTGAGATTAAGCCTAGATTAATTAAAGATGATCCACAAAATACACTGATTAAAAGTACTATCACTTTAGTGATAGTACTTTTGAATGACATTGCATGGATTCAAGGGATGAGGGATTTTAACAGTAATCAATGAGTACTCCCGCTTTCCATTTGCCTTTCCATTTTCTGATTTAAGCGCAAAGAAGGTTATCAAGTATTAAGACAGCATTTTTAACATTTGCATTGGCTTATGTACATTCGGACCGAGGGGCATAATTTTTATCAGCTGAAGTAATCGATTTTCTACACTTCAGGCAAATAGCGACGAGTCGTACAACGCCATACAACCCTCAAGGCAATGGTCAAGTCAATTCTACGCTCTGGAAAACTGTACATTTGGCATTCAAAACTAAAAACCTGTCGATCTGTAAGCATTACAGTCCATATGCGCACTTCCTTGTAAAAGTACTAATTGTACACTGCATGAAAGAATGTTCTACCACTCCCGGACATTTACGAATGAAGATTAATATTTCCGACATGGCTAACAAGCTCAAACAGAATACTTATACGACGCTTTGACCAGAAAACAAAATATTAACCACTACCCGAGGAGGTGGAGGTACTGGAGACTAACTCTACCTATTTGTATGTTCGAACAATGGATGGTTGTGAGACTACTGTATACATTTAGACCTTTGGATGGTTCCCCAAGATCACAGTCTCCATCATCATCATGTTCATCAATGACGAGAACATTGCCTCCTTCACCAACAATACAATTGCCACCAGTTTCACAGCGAGCGACTCCCTCATCACCGCCACCATTGGAGGTTTCGCAAGAGGTACCAGAGCGAATGAGCTAGAACGGGATTGAGCCTCTAGTCTCGGAGCCACCCCAAAGATCCGCAACATCACAGAACCCACTTAAGTTTTTACTTGATTACTTCTAGCCGGGGTTAATGTGGTAAAATCTTTTAACACTTTATTCCTCTGTAACCTTCTGTAATACTTCTACTTTGAAATATTCACAAAGTCATAAGAATGTATTGTTGCTGTTATACCAAAATGTCATATTTTTGTTAATTAAAACCTACAGAACAGGTTTGGACTAATATTTCAATTTCTGTGGGATTATTTTCGACAGCCAGGCGGGCGAAGCCGCTATGGAAAGCAAGTAAATAAGAAACTAATTAAGAATAGAATGGTAAGGAAGCTACTTATGAAATGTGATCCCATGGCTTTGATTTGTTTCCTTCGAGTCATGATTGAAACAATTCTGTACACAGCACCTCCCATCTTTTAGTTTTATGTTAAAAACGTTGTTTCTTACCTTAAAAAATAAGTACTTGTGTCTAAAAAACCTAACTTAGTCTTGGTTAGCAAGTCGGATTTTTCATTTAAAGTGACCAAGATCCAGATTATTTACAAGATTAGAAGGTATTTATGGCTCTTACACGAAAATATCTGATTTTTCACATAAAACGGTTTGTTTACTATTTTCTTTGGTACAATCAACTGTCATTGTGAAATGTCAAACTGTCAAACGAAATAAAATATAACTTTTAAACCTGATTAAAGATACAAGCAAGGAACGTATAAAAGTCTTTCAACTAATAATATAAGTATAGCTTGGCAAAAAAGAGTCTGTCGTGGTAACCATTGGAACTAAAATATTTTTTTGGTGGCAACACTGCTATGTTTATCATCAACAAGTAGCTAATCTGTCATTGTGCTATGTTCCCAGATGTATTTTACTTATTTCTAATTAACTGTCAAATATTAATGCTTTTGAACATACAAAAAATGAATAAAACACTAAGGAGTAGTGGTGTGAGCTGTGATATAATAAGTTTTCGTAAGAAATTTGGCGGAATCTGAAGCGGAACAAATTTTTTCTCCGATTGACAATGTTTACGAAAGAACTGCCGGCACGACAGATATTTATCCAAGAAATTTACCTACTATCCGACTTCCGATTAGTTTCCGACAGTAAGCAGCTGTTAGTCGTCTTCTTGTCGACTAATAAACTGTCAGCATTAACAGGATTCGTTCATTATCATTCATGTCAAATTTGATACAGGCATACCAACCATCAAATGGTTGTGAATACCCTAGATGGTGGCCGCAAATGCGATTGCTGAACATTATTTAGTGTGTATCGGGTTCAATCAGCAATCTCTGAGTGTAATTTAATTTATTTTTGTACTGAATTAGTTTTCATTATGTTATTATGATGGCGCTTACATCTCTTAGATAAAAGGTTATTCCAGCGAAATAATGCGCAATCTAAAAATACAATGAAAGTAAAAGACTGTGTGCCTATCAAGTCTTGAAATCTTGACTGATGAGATTTTCCGGGATCTCTTGTTTGTGGATTTACAACAACAAGTATCTTATCACTTTTCGTCCTAGTATACAGGGTGGCCATACCTGCTAAGCAGGCGCCCTCATTTTTTCCAGACTCTTTTTTGCCAAGCTGTAATAGATGGGTTTAAACTTGATTAAGGTTTAAAATCCTAAAACTTTTTAATTCAAATTGTTGGTTTTTTCCATTTATTAATCACCAAGAATGATGAAATAGTGATTTATTTCTCTAGACAAATAGACAACAGACTTCCCAAAATTGAAAAGATAAAAAAACTGGCAGCACTCTTCTACCACTGCGCTCTAAACAGTTGCTGTCGCGATGGAACAATATCTTTTTGCTTATTCTGTTACTCCAGTTCAAGCAAGTGAGGATTTTATTTAAATGTTAATATTCATATTTTTGTTGCAAGCGTGTCTGCCATCAGTTTTCGATATTATTTTCCACCTTAGAGTCTGGGGTACAAGGGGGAGAACACAACAACCGGACTTCCCAAATATCAACCTCACCTGCACGCATTTGTTATGGGACCGATGACGAGGCGCTGGCGACCAACCGATGGCGGTATATGTTAGTCATAGATTAGGCAGAATAATTTTAAACCTTTGCCTCAATAGACGTAATGTCATGTCAATATAGTCTATGACAACAAAACGTTCTCGTCTTCTCGTGTAATTTTTTCTGGTGTAATTTTCCGTAATAAATTAAAAGCTTAAAGTAATTGGTGGTTTCTGTGCCTTAAAAATATTAAAATGGTAGCAGAGCGTGGTTAGGTTCAATACTACCCTAGCCAGTTCAGTAAAAACAAAATAAAAGTTGTAACAAAAACGGTGCGTGCAAATCCGTGTGAATACGACGACAAACTACAAAACAAAATGGACTCCGCCATCAAACAAATACAGCGTCTTACGGACGAAAAGACGTATCCCATGTGGAAATTCACCATAGATATAACCTTCAAGAGTGAAGGATTATACAACATTGTCAACAAAGGCCCAACAAAACCTGATGATGAAGAAATGCAGTTGGATGCAAAAGCGCAACGCATTATAACAAGCACCATCGACAGAAAACTTCTATGTTTATTAATGTCGTGCAACACAGCTAAACAAATGTATGACAAGCTCACTATAATCTTTCAACAGCAAACAAGTCAACAAAAATGTCACTTATTACAAGATTTCTTTCAATATACTTATGACAACAGCAAAGACATGAACTACCACATAGCTATGTTAGAAAACTATGCTTATCAGTTAAACAGTCTCGGTGAAAAGATAAATGATAATATGCTGATCTCCAAAATACTATCAACACTACAAGATACCTACAAACACTTCGTAACAGCATGGGAATCAACCCCAAAAACAGAACAGACTGTAAACAATCTCACTGCACGTCTATTAGTAGAACAACAGAGAAATAGCAGTGAAGAGCAACAAAGTTCAGTTGCATTTAATTCGCTGACAAATAAAAAACACAACAATAAAAATAAGTGTTCAATTTGTGAAAAAGATAATCATGAAGAGAAAAATTGTTTATTCAAAGGCAAACAACAGTGCACAATTTGTAAAAGGTTCTATCATAAAGAAAAAGATTGTTATTTCAAAAAGAAGAAAGATAAAAATGCTGTCTCGTTACTGACTGAAACATTTGTGATTGACTCCGAATGTTCTTCCCATAAGACCAACAAGGAGGTACTTCTTAAAGAACAAAAAGACTGCTTAATAAACATACAAACAGCAAATAAAAATATTTTTTTAAAGTCAAATGTAATGGGTAAAATTGAAACACAAAATGTGAATTTTGAAAATGTTTTATTAGTGCCAAATTTGAAGAAAATTCTCCTGTCAGTCCACGCCATTACTGAAAAAGATGGAGAAGTATTATTCACAAAAGAAAATGTTACTGTAAAGAAAAATAAAAATATAATTTTAAAAGGAACAAAAAATGAAAATGGTTTGTACAATATTGACTTAACTACAAATTCTGAAGATGCCTTACTGTCTTGCAAAACTAAAACCCCTGAAGACTGGCATGTGAAGTATGGTCACCCTGGAAAAGAAACATTAAAAAATATTATAAAAACAGTTGAAGGAATAAATATAACTAATGAACAAATAGATAAAATGTCTGGAAGCTGCGATATATGTATCAAAGCAAAACAAACAAGATTGCCCTTCTACACAAGACACAAATCTGACAGAATAATACATACCATTAATACTGATGTGTGTGGACCGGTTACACCTGCAACCTGGGATGGTGATAGATATGTGCTTACCTTTATTGATGATTACACCGATTTCACATATACTTACCTGACTGCACATAAAAGTGAAGTTTTCACCTACTTAAGTAAATATATACAGGAAGTAAAACGCCACACAAGTGAAAAAGTTAGCATGATTCGTTGTGATAATGGTGGTGAATATACAACAGCCCAACTAAAAGATTGGTGCAGAAAAAGAGGAATAAGATTAGACTCAGGCGCGGTCGCAGATTATGATTTTGGGGGGGGGGGTCACCATGAGTACTGAAGAATATTTTTAGGTAGGTACATCTACTCGTTGGTCTAGTAGTCGAAAGCGCTACTGATAAGCATGAGGTCCCGGGTTCGATTCTCAGGTTGGGAGTATTATTGGGTTTTTCAGGCAAATCGTTCAGAGTCTCGACAGCATGGCTGACTTTGGGGGGGTCATGACCCCTAGGACCCCCCTTCTCGGACCGCGCCTGATTAGACTACACTGTCATATACAGCCAACAATAAAACGGAAAGGCTGAACGTTTTAACCGCACCCTTATGGAGAAAGTGCGAGCCATGTTATTTCAATCCAAATTAAATAAGAACCTGTGGGGAGAAGCAGTACGGTCAGCAACTTACCTTCTAAATAGAACACCAAAAGAAGGGCAGACAAAGACACCTATAGAGAAATGGACAGGCAGAAAACCTAATGTTAAAAATATACAAACCTTTGGTTGTACTACCGTAGAGCAACACGGACCACCGGCGGACCGGAGGGGAGACGCCATAGCGTTTTTTCCCGATACAAAACTGTCTGTCATTTTTTGCGGGGGGAAATCTGCTCTACCCACACTTTCTCAAATTCTCACACAAAAATAATCGTCTGTTACTACGAAACTCACACATAAAAATTAAAGCATACATTAACAATTTCACACACACATAGATACATTATGTGTCGTAACAGTACAATGAGATGACACAACTACACTGACAAGTTGCTTACAGCCGTGGTTGCAACTACTGTCGATACGCATTATCGATAAATTCAAGAACTTGGTTCGGAATATTACGTTTAAAAAGTGATACAAAGATAGATATTATAATAAAGATTGACTTTATTTATTATGTACTACAATAATTATCATTTAACAAATAAAATTAAGGTTTACGTCATTTTAAAAGCTAGTTATGGTTGTATCTATCACTGGTTTTTAAAGTGGATTAGTTTTGGATATGAATACATTTTTGTGGGTCTGCTTTTTGACTTGATTGACGAAGTACACGGAGATGTCAACGAATCAGGAATAGTGAGAGTGGCACTTATAGCATCATAGATGATAGTCTGTCATTTGGTAGAGTGAATGATTTTTAATGACTCTGGAAAATTAGGTTTAAAACTGTTAATTTTTCAAGTTGAGAAATCTAAGCTTCATTTCGCCACTATGACTAATGTGTAGTACATCAGGTGGACTGTTCGCTGTTTTACCTTTTCCGTGATATAAAAAAACTTCCGGGACAAATACAGTGTGGCGTTAGAGTTGATTTGGTGCCCTCGACTAATCTACTCCTATTGTTCGCCAACACATGAAAGTCAGAGGTTTTGAAATGATTTGAGCAAATGACACTATTTCTTGTGGGAATCCAGGTTAGTCTATTATTACAAAATTTCTTCCATGTACCCCTTAAATTTGGATCTTTAGGAAACTTGCAATAAATAAATTAAAAAAGGATTGTGTGGTTTTTATAAAACCACGATAAAAGTGAAACTTTTTTCACATTATAGACATTAAACTAAAAAATTTCGGAATATATGCAATAGCTTAATAAAAAGACTTAATTTAATGTTCATACGAAATAAGTTAAATAATAAATTCAAACACTCAAAATTGAAATAAATCCATAAACAACAACATGCATTAGCGAGCGCCTTTCAGTTTATCCCTACTTCGCAGCAGACCGTCAAGCGACATGCAACACACAGACGAAAAAGTGTGAGACGAAGTAATAAAAGTATCGCTTTAAAAAAAAATATGGTTGAAGTTCACACTAAGTAATTTTAATAAAACGTGACTCGTAAGTTTTGTAATATTTTTAATTTATACAACTATGTATATTAATATACAGCTTACATTATAATATTTTAAATAAATCAGAAAACTTATTCTCAAAAATGTCTCTGTATGAATATAGACTCCTTTGCCAAATTTATCGATAACTATCTACTAACAAACCAGTAACAACATTATCGCTCGGTGACAGCGGCTACTCGGAAACAAACTCGGATCAGTCGCTCGACTGATCCGCATATTGTATGAGGGCGAGCGGCCTGTGTTGGTAAACAAATCCGAAACAACACGACCGATAATATTGTAATTTTTAAGTTTAATGGAAGTAAATGGGAATAATGTGATTAAATATTAGTTACAAATGAAAGGTAACGCCATCTTATTGTAAATTTGACGTGGCAGATCTCTTTTTGTAGCAAAATACAGAACAATTCGTCATTTTTGTAGGACATCAATTTAGTCGCGCAACTAGATTTAGTCTACTCAGCAGTGCGGCTGCAACTAGTTTTATTATACGCCTTGGACCGCGAGGACTTGTACTTTGACAGAGGGGAACGCCTGCGTATGGCTACTCCCCTCTGGTCCGTGTTGCTCTATGTGGACTACTTATGCAAAACGTCTAACGCCACTGAAGAAGTAAGATGAAAGAAGTGAAGAACTCATCATGGTCGGCTATGCTCCAACAGGTTACCGGCTATGGGATCCTGAAAATAAAGAAATTAAAATAAGAAGAGATGTTGTCTTTCAAAAAATAAAAGAAAAAATAAATACAGAAGAAGACAAAATAAATACAGAAGAAGACGAAATAAATACAGAAGATGATAATAGATATATAGAAGAAGTTGAAATAAATACAGAAGAAGACGAAGTAAACACAGAAGATGACAGAAGTAACACAGAAGAAGAAAAAGAAGAAAGAAACAAAGAAAAGGTAATACCAATTCAAACAAAATCAGGTCGCCAGTTAAAAAACCTACATATCTAAAAAAACTATGAAAACCACATCTGCAGAAGCACCAAATTCTTACAAAGAAGTTTATCAAGATAAAGAATGGAAACAAGCAATAGAAAAAGAATTAAATGCTTTAATAAAACTTGGAACATGGACAGAAACAGACTTACCTGAAAAGAAAAGAGCAATAGATACCAAATGGATATTTAAGCAAAAGGATGATGGAACTAAAAAAGCTAGATTAGTCGTACGAGGCTTTCAGCAGAAAATTGAAGATAATACAGAAATGTACTCACCTGTTGCAAGAATGTCAAGCATTAGACTGATGATATCCAAGGCAGTAAATGAAGACTTACCAGTACGACAGCTCGACATTCCTACAGCTTTCTTGAATGGAGAGGTAAAATCCGAAATATACATCAAGCCACCTGAAGGATACGCACCTGAAAATATAAACAAAGTACTAAAATTAAACAGAGCATTATATGGTCTTATTGAATCCCCAAGATGCTGGAACGATACAATAAATAAATTTGCAAAAGAAAAGGGATTTAAGCGTTCAGAATATAATTCATGCCTGTATTACAAAGAAAATTGTTGGATGATAATTTATGTAGATGATATCTGGATTATAGGAAAAAAGAGTGAAGAAATTATAGAAGCACTAAAGAAAGATTACAATGCAAAAGATTTAGGAGAAACAAAAACATTCTTGGGTATACAGAAAGAAAGAAGCAAAGACAAAATTAAAATTAAACAAACAAAATTAATTGATAAAATACTTACCAAATTTAACATGAAAGAATGTAAAGAAACTAAGACTCCAATGGAAGTAAATTTTAAAATAAATACTGAAATAGAAAAAGAAGAATATGAAAAGAAAGACTTATAAAGACAACTAATAGGAAGCCTACTCTACCTAACTACAATATCAAGACCAGATCTTACTTATTCAGTTTCTTACCTCAGTCGATACCTAGATAAATTTAATGAGACTGCTTGGAAGGCTGCCAAAAGAATTCTGCGATACCTAAAAGGTACTCAAGAACTAGGAATAATATACACCAAAAGTAAAAATAATAACATAAAAGCATATTCGGATGCAGACTGGGCGAGTGACGGCACAGATAGAAAGAGTGTCACTGGAAGCATCATATTCCATGGAAATAATCCTGTAGCATGGTCATCAAAGAAACAACTCTAAGTGGCACTATCGACAGCAGAAGCTGAATATGTTGCAGCAGCTGTCACAGCACAGGACCTACTCAACATAAAAGGAGTTGCAAAACACCTCGACTGCTCTGGAGAAAACAACACACTTGTAGTAGATAACTCCAGTGCTATATGCATAGCAAAGAATTATGAAAACTCCAAAAGGACAAAACATATAGACATTAAGTATTATTTCTTAAAGGACATTGTTAATAAAAGATTGATAAATATTAATTACATAAATACTAATGATAACATAGCTGATTTCATGACTAAAAGTTTAGGATCAGAAAAATTCATAAAATTTAAAAATATTTTGTTAAAATAAATTTAATATTTTTGATACTAAGAAGTATAACATTTTATTTGGATAAAATTAATATTTTTGTTAAGATAAAGTTTATTTAATTTTCTTAAACTGATGTAAAACTAAAATATAATATAAAATTGTAAAAGACAAAGGTTGTAAGGTTGTTAAGGGGGAGTCTTAGCCATAGATTAGGCAGAATAATTTTAAACCTTTGCCTCAATAGACGTAATGTCAACATAGTCTATGACAACAAAACGTTCTCGTCTTCTCGTGTAATTTTTTCTGGTGTAATTTCCCGTAATAAATTAAAAGCATAAAGTAATTGGTGGTTTCTCTGCCATAAAAATATTAAAAGTAAGTTTTCTGTTTTTATACCACATTTATATTGTTATTGTACATCAAATTAAACGTGAAGATATTTCCTTTGCGAAATATGCATTACTACGCCAATTTCGAAACGTTTACATGGAATAATATAGCTGGAAAAGTTTTATGATGACCGCGCGGACATGTTTGTTGGTTGTAGTTGATCGATTTTTCGAATTGGTTGTTTTTGTTAAATAAATGCTTAAATATAAGAGAATACTTTACTATTAGCACTATAACAGCTATTTACAAACGAAATATATTGAGATGGGGTCTACAAATTATTCAAACGCAACTCGTAATTCATGATTTTAGTGTTGGCTCGGGGACCTTTTGAGAAGTACTTGTTATTTCTTGATAGGAAACTAAATACTTATATTTAGATATTGGTGTCATTTTGAAGGGTATATTATGTACTATTATAATAAAAATAATTTTGCCTAGTAACTATTATACTTTTCTTGCTAAACAAGAAATAGAAAATAAATACGATATTTTTTTTTTAATCCCCGACTTATTTTGTATTTAGAATTCAATATCTTATTAGCTTCTTGTTTGATTAATTTAGTTTTTTTTTTAAATAATTTTTAAATTTAGAGATTTTTCCTTGCAGAATAGCGTTACAATTCTCATACCAATTTAAGGAAGGATTTTTAGAGATAGTTTAGTTAGTTTAGTTCGTGTACAACAGAATCGGCACCAGTTACGATGAGACAAAATGACAAGATAAGTAAATTTTGCTTTCATCTACAGTTCTTGATCCACTAAGTACGTACGTATACGTAGGCAGGTACTACGTTTTAGAATGTTTGGATTTGGCAGGTAGGTACGTTTTTCGTGTTTCTGCAATGTGTAGGCACCTCTTTACCTATTTTAAATATTATTTCTTACTAGTTTCTGCCCGCGACTTCGTCCGCGTAAAATTTCCTGCTCCCCCAACCCATCCCATCGTCGCATCGAATCGCCTGCCCATGCGAGGTCTTTGTATGCGTGACGTTTTACTTTGTGCTCGGCTCCTAAGGGTCTTAGCGTGACGTTATATAATATATAGTCTATAGCCTTCCTCGATAAATGAGCTTATCCAACACTAAACGTACTTAACTCTTCAGCTTTTACTTGTGTGCGCTACGCAATGATTTTTTTGAGAGACGAAGGCGCGCGCAATGAGGCAGCCTGGACGTGTTTTATATGGATTTTTTCACTTTTTCATCAAAAAAAAAAAAAAAACATTACCCACGTGTTGAGATTTAAATGTGACCGAGTTGTTACGGGGGTCGAAAATGTCATTATTTTTGCGATAGGAAACGCCATTTTCGAGAAATAAACAAAAGAAAAGGAAAACAAAATATACAGTACTGTTTTTGCACGTGAAGGCGAGGCATTCGTTGGTGTGAATTTTGGTTCATGACCACTAGTTTTATTCCACACCTTTTTAATCGCGATTAAAAATAGTCAGATTTAGTTTAAATAAATGATTATAGTAAAAATTTTTGGTGAAAACCGGCAAACTCAGAATCGCAAAATTGTCATTTTCACTAAACTAATATCCCAGTGCAATTTAGTGCTCTCAAAACTAAAATATAGTTAAGTTGTGTCACTTTAGTCTATTTCAGAATAGGAAATCGTCGTTTGACAGGAATAAGCCAAATTTTAGTGATTTTAGTTTACTTTATCGAATTTTGTGACAACGGTATCGGCGTCAAGATCTTTCCGAACAAATTTTAAATTGAAATGATCTTTACAGCAGTTAGTACTTTTAGTTAAGGGGACATGGGGCGTCGCTCCTCATTAAAGTACACCACTTCTTTCTATTTTTTGGGTCTTTTGGGACACAAAATAACAATTTGTCCGGTGTATTTTCGCATCCTGGCACGAATTACGATACAATATTTTAAGAAGACTTTATTCGTTTAAATGTACTGCGAGTCACGTAACTTAAGAGGCAGAAAGAATGTACGCAGCGGTGCCGCGGGCGGGAACGTGGTAGACGTCTGACGTCATCAACGAATTGTGCGTATGTGCGAGCGTTTTTGAAAATGTAAAATTACAGCTTGGCAAAAAAGAATCTGGAAAAAATGAGGGCGCCTGCTTAGCAGGTATGGTCACCCTGTATACTAGGACTAACAGTGATAAGATACTTGTTGTTTTAATCCACAAACACGAGATCTCGGAAATTCACATCAATCAAGATTTCAAGACTTGATATGCACACAGTCTTTAACTTTCATTGTATTTAGTAGATTGCGCATTATTTCGCTGGAATAACCTTTTATCTAAGAGTGCCATCATAATAACATAGTGAAAACTTATTTAGTTTAAAAATTAATTAAATTACACTCAGGGATTTCCGATTGTACCCGATACACAAGATATAATGTTCAGCAATCGCATTTGCGGCCACCATCTAGGGTATTCACAACCATTCGATGGTTGGTATGCCTGTATCAAATTTGACATGAATGATACTGAACGAATCCTGTTAATGCTGACAGTTTATAGTCGACAAGAAGGCGACTTACAACTGCTTACTGTCGGAAACTAATCGGAAGTCAGAAAGTACCTATTACATGTCGCATTCGAAAGGTACGGGCAATATCGAATAAACGTGAACAGTTGACTAATGAAGGCGTCAGGTATGTCTATGTGGGGTACATAACATTATCACTATTCACATGACAATGAAAATGAAATAACACGCTAAAATTTAGATTTTATTTAAAAAGAATAACGTGACATAACATCATTCGTGTATTCCTTTTCGGTGCTATGATAGATTTTTTCCATTTACACTGATGTGTCAGTTTTACATTTCTTATTTATGAAATCTAAATAGTTTAAAAATCTTTCTTAGACGTTTACGGCTCCCATTACAACCCGTCTCCTCAAACTATAATATATTACGTAGAATAGGCACCTGTAAAATAATAAATATAAATTATACTTTATTTACTGTGGCATGCGATAATAGCATTAACAAAAAAAATACTTGCCTGATTCTTTATAGTGTTGAACTTTTTGTCCAATTGCACACTGATCAAAATCGTCTAATTCTTTCTTCCGCCAACTGTTTTGGTGTTTCTCCAGGTGTAGAAAAAATCCTTAATTTTTTTTACCTTCATTAACAATTTCTCTAATTGTAGTGTGAGATTTACCTTGAAAAAAATATAAAGACAATCATATTAATTCCATGTAAGTACATTTTTCAATTTCAAGTATCAAACATCAAGAGTCAACGTACAGGCGATTTGTCAAACTTGAAAACATAACCTCAATAATCTATTAGTAAATAAAACAATAAAATACCTTGAAACTTGTAATACCGACAAAACTAAGTATTAGAAAGGAAAAACAATGACTGGCATTGACTAAAAGACACATTTCTTGGATAAATACCTGTCGTGTCGGCAGTTCTTTCGAAAACATTGTCAATCGGAGACAAAATTTGTTCCGCTTCAGATTCCGCCAAATTTCTTACGAAAACTTGATATATCACAGCTCACACCACTACTCCTTATTGTTTTATTCATATTTGATATGTACAAAAACATGAGTAATTGATAGTTAATTAGAAATAAGTAAAATACAACTGGGAACATAGCACAATGACAGATTAGCTACTTGTTGATGATAAACAAAGCAGTGCTGCCAACAAAAATATATTTTAGTTCCAATGGTTACCACGATAGACTCTTTTTTGCCAAGCTATAAAACCGCTCTAACTTCGTCATTTTTGGTCCAATTTTAATAATTCTTTCACTGAAGAATTTGGTTTAGGTATGACTGTAATTCTACATATTTAACTAAAATCGTCGCTGATCCTCATTTAGGGTGGATCCCAGAGGATGGTTATACCACCATCGGTTGATCGCCAGCGCCTTGTCGTCGGTCCCATAACAAATGCGCGCAGGTGAGGTTGATATTTGGGAAGTCCGGTTGTTGTGTGCTCCCCCTTGTACCCCAGAATCAAAGGTGGAAAATAATATCGAAAACCGATGGCAGACACGCTTGCAGCGAAAATATGAATGTTAACATTTAAATAAAATCCTCACTTGCTCGAACTGGAGTAACAGAATAAGCAAAAAGATGTTGTTCCAACGCGACAGCAACTGTTTAGACCACAATAGTAGAAGAGTGCTGCAAGTTTTTTTTTTTAATCTTTTCAATTTTGGGAAGTCTATTTTTATTTCACTATTTCATTGTTCTTGATGATTAAAAAATTAAAAAACTAACAATTTTAATTAAAACGTTCTAGGATTTTACACCTTAATCAAGTTTAAACCAAGGTTAAACCAATCTATTACTTAATTGAAAGACTTGTATCTATAGTGAGGAATAACAGTTTTTTTTTTATTTCGTATGACACTTGATAATGACAGTTGATTGTACCAAAGAAAATAGTAAACAAACCGTTTTATGTGAAAAATCAGATATTTTTCGTGTAAGAGCCATAAATACCTTCTAATCTTGTAAATAATCTGGATCTTGGTCACTTTAAATGAAAAATCCGACTTGCTAACCAAGACTAAGTAAGGGTTTTAGACACAAGTACTTATTTTTTAAGATAAGAAACAACATTTTTAACATAAAACTAAAAGATGGGAGGTGCTGTGTACAGAATTGTTCCAATCATGACTCGAAGGAAACAAATCAAAGCCATGGGATCACATTTCATAAGTAGCTTCCTTACCATTCTATTCTTAATTAGTTTCTTATATACTTGCATTCCATAGCGGCTTCGCCCGCCTGGCTATCGAAAATTATTCCACGGGAATTGAAATAATAGTCAAAACCTGTTCTGTAGGTTTTAATTAACAAAAATATGACATTTTGGTATGACAATAACAATACATTCTTGTGACAATGTGAATATTTCAAAGTAGAAGTATTACAGAAGGTTACAGAGGAATAAAGTGTTAAAAGAGTGTACCACATTCACCCCGGCCAGAAGTAATCAAGTAAAAACTTAAGTGGGTTCTGTGATGTGGCAGATCTTTGGGGTGGCTCTGAGACTAGAGGCTCAATCCCGTTGTAGCTCATTAGCTCTGGTACCTCTTGCGAAACCTCCAATGGTGGCGGTGATAAGGGAGTTACTGGCTATGAAACTGGTGGCGATTATATCCTTGGTGAAGGAGGCAATGTTCTCGTCATTGATGAATATGATGATGATGGTGACTGTGATCTTGGGGGGCCACCCAAAGGTCTAAATGTAAACAGTAGTCTCACGACCATCCATTGTTCGAACATACAAATAGGTACAGTTAGTCTCCAGTACCTCCACCTCCTCGGGTCGTGGTTAATATTTTGTTTTCTGGTCAAAGCGTCGCATAAGTATTCTGTTTGAGCTTGTTAGCCATGTCGGAAATATTAATCTTCATTTGTAAATGTCCGGGAGTGGTAGAACATTCTTTCATGCAGCGTACAATTAGTACTTTTACAAGGAAGCGTGCATATGGAGTGTAATGCTTGCAGTGGGACATACTTCCAGCTGTCTATCGACAGGTTTTTAGTTTTGAATGCCAAATGTACAGTTTTCCAGAGCATAGAATTGACTTGACCATTGCTTTGAGGGTTGTATGGAGTTGTACGACTCGTCGCTATTTGCCTGAAGTGTAGAAAATCGATTACTTCAGCTGATAAAAATTATGCCCCTCGGTCCGAATGCACATAAGCCAATGCAAATGTTAAAAATGCTGTCTTAATACTTGATAACCTTCTTTGCGCGTAAATCAGAAAATGGAAAGGCAAATGGAAAGCGGGAGTACTCATTGATTAATGTTTAAATCCCTCGTCCCTTGAATCCATGCTATGTCGTTCAAAAGTACTATAACTTTAATCAGTGTATTTTGTGGATCATCTTTAATTAATCTAGGCTTAATCTCAGAACAGATGTGACAGTCTTTTGTCATGCTTTTTATCTCTTCAATCTAATTGGCCAAGTTTTTGGAATGCACCCAATGTGCTATTCTGGTTACAGTGGGGTGACAAAGGGCTTCGTGGAGTGATCGTAACTTTGCTGGTGTTTCGACGATAGCGCAGACACGGAAGAGGACGTTCCCTATGTGGTTCGGCAAGTCTTTAGGTGTTGGATTTTGCCTCATTGAGAGTTAGACCGTGCTTCTTAGCTGCCGCAAGAAAATTTTGCACATTATAGTCATAGTGACTCCGAAAGGTATACGTCGAAATTCGTATAAATTTCCAGCTGCTCCCAACGTAGTGTATGGTCTCTCCTTTAGTAAAATAGGAAGTTGATGATAAGCGCTTTCTAAATCTATGGCGCGAAATATAGAATATTTAGCCACTTTTGAAAACAGTTCCTCTATACTGGGAAGTGGCGTTCAGTTCTGTGAATCGATTTATAGTTCGGGAGTAGTCGATTACGTGGCGTTTCCGGTGATTCGTATTATTACTAGTTAGTAGCTGTGCTCTCCATGGTGACCGGCTCTTTTCAATGACACCTTCCTGTAAAAGATTCCTCACTTCCTCGGTCGTGATCGCTGTATCTTTGACATTTAATAGCGCATGTTTTGCATTCGGGAGATAGATTGGCAAAGCAAGCCACGACAAGCGACAAGCAGCTACGTTGCACACGCCAAGAGGTTCTTTCGGACCACCAAATGCGAATGCTAGTGAGGAATGCTTCTCTAATACTTCGTGGCCTATAATCATATCTGAGCATACATTTTCGACCACAAGCAGTTGAACGTTCTCATACGTGTGTTTACCCAAAGTAAGCATGAGGTGGGTTTCTCCTTTGATTGAAGATGTATGATTAAGAGAGTGCATAGATTGTCTGCTGGCTAGATTTATCATCAGAGAAGATAGCGTAGAAAATTCGAAATTAATGAAACTTTTGGCTTTGTGTAGAGACGACGGTGATGCAGCAATGATGCAAGCGGTGACATATTGCGCTGACCCCAAATAAATTTGGATACGGGCAGGAGAATGATGATAGACCCCATTTTTGTGTAACAGCCTCCCCATCTTAGTATTTCCCAACAACTTCAAGCCGTGAAGTAATTATATTAATAAAAGTATTTTTTTTCAGATGGCTCCATTTACCCAGGAAGAATTAAAGGTAAGTTAATAGTGTAGCCATAGGGATCCCTTCTTTGCTTATAATTTTCTTCTTCCTAATGTACTTTGGCTTACCTATTTTGGCATAATTTGTTTTGCCATATATTTTTTTAACATATAGTTTATGTTGGCATAATGATCTTGAAGGCTAATTATTTTTGGCATAATTTAATTCGAATAATGTTACTAGGTTAATGACTATTAGCATAATAGTATTTACGCATATAATTTTTAACCCTAAATTAAAGTTAAGTATTGTCTTATAAATTCGAAATATGTTGTGCTACAAAATTTAGTGACAGAAACGAATCGCTGCAAAACCGACTGCACGTAGTCTTGTCTGCCCTACCCCTAGAGTGTAATTTAAAATCGCGTAGGCGCGGAGGGACGAGGTGGCTCGCTAGCTGAGGAGCAGGTGGTGAGCGTAAAACAAATCTGCGACGATAAGCTCGCGTGGAACCGCCGGAGTCGTGACAGAAACCTTGCCTGCTGCATGTTGCATGCTTGTTTGTATGCTGCATGCCTGCTGGATGCATACTTGCATGCTGCATGCCTACTGAATGCATGCCTGCTGCATGTTTGCTGTATGCATGGTGTATGCATGTTTATTAGTGTGTAACATTTTAGGAGATAATTATTATGCTTCTTTATTATGCCTTTAAAAAATATGTTTTATTATCATTATGCGTAAATATTTTATTATCAGAATGTTATGCGAAAATATAATTAGGAGAAAAAAAGTATGCCAAGTTATATTAGGTCTTAAAATTTTATGCAAATGGATAGGGAACCGTAGCCATATAGTATCGTGAATATTTTCAGTTGAAACATACATTTTAATATATTAGCACATGCGTGTTTCCTCTACAACAAGTTTTAGAAAAAGGTTGAGCTTATAGATGTTGTCTCTGTCACACTCTTCTTTATTACAGTCTCTTACGAAAGTCACAATTATTTTCAGGTGTGCAGAGTCTGCTTGGCTTTAAATGTGAAAATGCACAATATCAAAGATTTTGGACTGAGTGAAATGTTTCAAAATGTCACCGGAATATCGGTAAGTCATTGTACAGACCATCAAACTGAAGAAATTACTCCATGGGACCATAATCGTAACCGAAAAAGAATTAACAATTGTCCCTTACACAATTTCGATACCTACATAATGATCCTATTACGCTGCTGGGACACGAGCCTTCACTCTTCGAGAGGGTGTGAGCCACTCGGGCCCAGTCGGAGTTGGTAGACTATGTCGTCTGCCTTCGAATTTTTGGTTCTAGGACGTGTCGGTTTCCTTCCGATGTTTTCCTTCACCGTTTTGACAGCAGTGGTGATGAAATCATTTACACAAAGTAATGCGCCGTTCCGGGCTCGAACTCACGACCTACAACTCGTAAGTCGTGGCCTTTACCACTGGGCTACCAGTGCTCGAGAGTTTTCTTTACTAAGTTTTTATTTTTCATTACGTAAATGTATATGTTACTTGCTGTTGGCAAACTTTATCTTGAATCATTTGAATAGATTCCTCCGAAAATGTGATAATTTTGCACATTTGATCAAATAACAGTGGCATTTATCGGGGCTTTAGGTATGGTCTTTTCGAAAAGTATTTTTATAGCTATTGTATTAGACAATTTTGTGTATTTGAGATTATCTAAGGAATCGAGATTATGATTAGTCAACCAAATCAGTCTTCATTTATCAGGCTGTCGACAAAAAATCGAGTAGACTACAGCGGGTTTGTTGGGAGTGCACTGCGCGGCTCACAGCAGCTGCAGCGTTCAGGGAAAAAGCCCTGCTCAGCGATGCGCTGCTGCAAGACCAAGTACACATGAAAGAAAGTGACATTGCAATATTAAAACAAAATTACAGTTCCCTAAAATCAACTCTGTCTCTTATACCAGCATTTACTTTATCTGAGATTGAATGCGAACATACTATATCTAAAAACAATGAAATAGATAATAATATACTCAAAGAAGTAGAATTTGAAGAGTACGAACATTTGATAGATGTTCCTGTGAAAAAAGAGGTAGAATCCGATCCTGAAGAAGATAGTTATATGTTATATCAAAATAGAAAAAGTGACGCATTTTTAGAACTAACACATTTTAATGATACGTCTGCCGGAGAAGATAGCGAAGATGAAATGACAAATACTGAAGTACAAATTAATACGAATGATAAGATTTTAACCGAAGATACCAAAAACGAAGACCCGGTCATAAATGATATTAACACCACTTTTGTAGAAGAGGATTTTAATGTAGAGAAAAACACAGAACTAGATGAAATCGATAATATTGTGGGTGAGAAAAACACAGAACTAGATGAAATCGATAATATTGTGGGTGAGAAAAACACAGAACTAGATGAAATCGATAATATTGTGGGTGAGAAAAACACAGAACTAGACGAAATCGATAATATTGTGGGTGAGGAAAACACAGAACTTGATGAAATCGATAATATTGTGGGTGAGAAAAACACAGAACTAGATGAAATCGATAATATTGTGGCTGAGAAAAACACAGAACTAGATGAAATCGATAATATTGTGGATGAGGAAAATACAGAACTAGATGAAATCGATAATATTGTGGGTGAGTCTTCAAGAGAAGAAGACACTCATAGCTATTCAGAAGCTGTATCAGCTGTCAGTAAGTCTGAGCAAAAGATGAGCAGTAAGGTTGGAACTATACAGGGAACAGTAAGCATCAGGTAAAAAATCATTCTGTATTGTGTCGGCATGAATTTATAACTGTTCAATAGTAGTAAGAGTAGATACCTTGGGAATAACAGGATCAAAAGCATCCTTATCCAGGCTACGTTCTGTCCATGTGCCGAATTTCATCAAAATCTGTTAAGCCGTTTTAGTTCACTCAAAGATACAAAGTTTCATAACATTAGCGTGCAAAATGAACAATCCGTTTACTGTGTACTGGGCCAGTGTACACCTGCTCAGAAATCTATACATCTATACTCTATACAAATAAATAAAATTGTAGTGTCAGTTTGTAATTTCAAATTAACAGCTTTTCCATAAAGGCATATGAAAGTAAATACGGTACTTACATCGAAAAACAATTTTTATTTTTTTCTTCTGTCTGTCTGTTTGCTCCGGCTTATCTTCGAAACGGCTGGACCGATTTCGACGGGAAATGGACTGGCAGATAGCTGATAATATAAGGAGTAACATAGGCTATAGTAATATATATTTTGTCTGGGTACTACGTCTCTGTGTGATAATATCCGAACCTCACGCGGGTGAAGCCGCGGGCACAGCTAGTAGAAAATATATTTAGTTGTTATTATCAGTCGGAGTAGGTAGATTGATTTTACGTACTCGCATCATGAATAGTCATAGAAATCACAACATGGATAAACCTTTTTTCCGGGATTTCATTTTGGTACTTACGGGATTTAATCAAATATTGTGAAAGTAAGGTAATTTTTAAACTAGGTACTATATATTAGAAATTTATAGAATGCGATAGATAAACATTTAAAATTGTTTTTTTCTTACTCTAGAAGGCCGATCACCTATATACTATTAAAAAGACAGCAAAAGAGTTAACGTTTCTTATTTATATTGATGTATTCTTTATTCTACACATTACAACATTTGAAATTAATTTCATAATCCCGGAATCCCGGAGGCATATCCATACTAATATATACGTGCCAGTTCATTGATCCCATTTCAATCTACCCACTCCGAGCTCTGGTTATTATATTGTATAACTTGTTTTCTTTACTAACAAAGTACTAACACCTTGTTATTATTTTCTTTGTGTGTACAGTCAGTGCCCTGTATTACCTGACCCCGCCTACATAGAAGAAATGCGGAAGAGGGTTCAGGTAATGCAGGGCACTCTGACTGCACTACAAACAATCCCACTAAAGCTATCTTTGTAAAATTTATAGATGTATATCTGAAATAAAGATACATTATTATTATTCATAACACTGGTAGGATATGCATCATAAAAACGAATAATAATGTAATTTTGTCCACACAGGAACAACGAAAGTTTAAAAAGAAAAATAATTGATATGAAGAAAAACGGTGTCACTACCCGCGTTATTAGTAATGAAACTGGAGTGACCGTAAGTATTTTGGCGCTTTCAATTTAGACGTTTCGTATCGGATCGGACCGCTGCGGTGCCGAAGCGGTGCGATTTTGAAGAGAGAGAAGAGTTTGTCGTATTGCGCACGGACGTTCGTTTTCATACAAAGCGCCCGATACAGCAACAGTGCGGCGTCGGTACCGCGAACGCTCGACAACAGTAAGGCAACGTCGCAAGTTCCACGTGTTCATTAAGCAGGGTGAGAGCTAATTTCATCTAATTTTCATTTACCGATTTGCTTAAAATGGATGATAGAAATCTGGAAGAATTTATAAATGAAATTGGAATGCGTCCTGCTATATATATGTTACCGGCCAAACCCGATTTCAGGACAAACTAGTTTTGCCTAGGCTAAACTAGTTCTTCCTATACGCGATAGGATTAACTAGTATAGCCTAGTCCAAACTAATTTATCCTAAGCCCGATAGGATAAACTAGTTTAGGCTAGTCCAAACTAATTTTTCCTAAGCCCGATAGGATAGATCAGTTTAGGCTAGGCCAAAGTAGTTGATCCTGATATAAATACGCACACTTTAGGATAAACTGGTATGGCCCAGTCTAAACGTTATAGTAAACCTAGAAAGTCAAAATAAATCGATAAACTGAATAAAATGCACTTAGAATTGCAGAGTGTCATTGCCTTCTTGCACTGGCATCTGTTTGTGGAACAGTTTTTGTTGCAGCTGCATCTCACAAAACCTTAACGTTTAAATTATTTAAATGTTTTATTTATTATTTGTTATAGTATGATTATTTGTATTACCAATTATCCATAGCTTTTAACGACGTATCAGTATGGTTTTAATAAAAATGATTATTTTTCCAGTTACGGAGTATTTTGTTCAGTTTATCGGTTTATTTTGACTTTCTAGGTAGTAGGTTTACTATAATGTTTAGACTGGGCCATACCAGTTTATCCTAAAGTGTGCGTATTTATATCAGGTTCAACTAGTTTGGCCTAGTCTAAACTGATCTATCCTATCGGGCTTAGGAAAAATTAGTTTGGACTAGCCTAAACTAGTTAATCCTATCGGGCTTAGGACAAATTAGTTTGAACTAGGCTATACTAGTTAATCCTATCGCGTATAGGAAGGACTAGTTTAGCCTAGGTAAAACTCCGGAAATCGGGTTTGGCCGGTAACATATATATGGAACTCCAAAAGCGACAAACACAGTAATCGTACGGATATTGTTTCTTGATGCTGAATTTAAATTTTAACCAATTCTAGTAATTCGTGGAAACATTCTCTAGACATTCATAAGTAAAATTTAAAAAATTTGCTCGGATCTTGTTTTAGCCTAGGATAAAAATTATGGCAATCATCGAAATTACATTTTAACGGAAACATCGGAGATGCTCTTTTACGGTGGCTTCGTTTTTTTTTCTGTTTAATGTTTTTCAACAGGAGCACTAACAGTGATGTTTCTTCGTTAGAGTGGCTTAACTACTGTCAAATATATTTAAAACATTACTAGTATACAAACGCAATGTGATTCGCTTTCAATTTAGGCGTTTGGTAACGCCTGCTACCGTACTGCAGCGGCCCGTCAGCGGGTAGATAAACGTGCGGCAGCGGTCCTAAGGGCGTCAGTGGGGTGGGAGGGGCCCACCCCAACGCCACCCTAACCGTAGACTGCCTATCTGACCTCCACAACTCAGTAGCTGGGTAACACGATACCTCTTGGAAGCCCTGGTTGTTAGACTATCAAGCATTTAGCTACCCGTAAAGAGTGTCAAAGATCGACGAATGACGGCCGGGACAATCGACTTAACGTGTTTTCCGAGGTACGGAGGGCTCATGGGTATGTAAAGATGGTCAATATAGTCGTGTGCATGTGCTGACCAACCATGGCAAGCGTACATTAACCAGAACGAACGACCCACACCCACAAACCAAAATACTTTTTTTTTAATTTTTCAGGCACCTAATATTATAGCTTTTTGGTCTCGCTATAGACGTGACGTCAAAAAACAACGTAGATCTTCTACTCCAGGACAAGAAAGTGACTCAAAACAGAATAACAGTGATAGCGAATCTGGCAAAAAACCATGGGCCACAAACAATTCCTTGATTGCCAATCAACGCTTGCAGCAAGCCGGGCTCCTACACTTACTCAAGGAATTGCCTGAAAGAACTGAGAATATGAGGCAGAGAACAAGGTATTTTTTTCTGTGGCGGTACTAACATTGCCACACGCGAACTCTACTCATCACACTAAAAAACTAAATTTTGCATCGCACAAGCATAGTTTACCGCGCAACTCATCACGGCGACACTCAAATGTCTAAAACTTGCCAATAATGTTTGGAAAGTAGAGGTATTTTTGACAGAGTCAGACTGAGATCAGACTGTGGACGTTTTACTTTGTGTAAATTGTTTCATCACCACTGCTCTCAAAACGGTGAAGGAAACCAGCATGACTAAGAGCCAAAAATTCGAAGACATGTGACATCTACAAATACGTACTGGGCCCGCGTGGTGGGACATTATAGGCTGCTGGTAAGGTGTGTATATGTCACCCTCAAATTGTAGATATCCATAGATTACAATCTATAATAATAATAATAATAAACCCGCAGGGCAGCATGTGGCGTGCTGTTGGGCAGTAGCGACCCCACGGACCCTATCTCCCGGGAGAATTCTTGTTCCTCATCTCTGGCTTGCCTTTATTGGCCGGCTGGAGTGAACACTGAATAGGTTCAGAGCTCCCACCTCATTCTTGCCTTTATTGGCTGGCTTGAGTGGAGATTCGCAAGAGCAAACGTGCTCGGGGAAAGGAAGTATTCCAGTAAGTGCTCGTAGGGACTTGACCATCTTCCGGGCTCTGGGATAGTTCTGAAAGCCGTGGAATACCTCTCCACTTCTCAAGCACCTCAGGAAGTGTTGCCCCCTTGTCGCTGCGTCACTATGTGCCAGCGACGGTTTCCCGGGGGCCCATTATTGAGTGTGCAAGTCACCCCCTGCCATTTAATCCGTGTATTTACAAAACATTGATGCGGCAGGGGCCATAGGCCTTCTATAGTTCTTGGTAACCAGTCCATTTTAGCCATCCAAATACATAGTCCAACATCTTAGTTTCCATATCCTGCAATAGCCCAAAACCAACCGGAGGTTGTCCTTGGGTGCACTTGCACAGTGTATACAGGGATAACCGCCGGTTAGTGCCTCACTTCATCTAAATTTTCTAAGGGGCCTCTGCGAGTTGGCTTCGGCCCCTCGTACGCCTTCCAAAAGGCCGGGACCCTAGGGACCCGAGATATGTTAATATATATAAAAATAATAATAATAATAATAATGATGACGAAGAATTACCGGAGGTATATTGTTAAAGACGGCACGGTGGACATCTGTCGGGCATGCCACCGTCCGGGCGAATCCATCAGACATATTATCTCCGGGTGTTCTCGTCTAGCTAACGAGGAATACTTGCATAGACACAACCTTGTAGCCAGGATTATCCACCAGCAACTTGCTCTGAAATACAGCCTTGTGGAATCGGAAGTGCCGTACTACAGTTATGTGCCCGACCCAGTTCTCGAAAATGGACATATCACACTGTACTGGGATCGATCCATCATCACTGACAGGACTATTGTTGCAAATAAGCCTGATATAGTGGTGGTGGATCGATCAGTGCGGCGCACAATGATTGTTGACATTACAGTCCCGCATGACGAGAACCTCGTGAAAGCCGAAAAAGATAAACAAATCAAGTATCTTGACTTGGCTCGCGAGGTTGTCGACATGTGGGATATGGACTCAGCGATCATTGTGCCGATAGTCGTCACAGCCAATGGCTTGATATCCAAGAGTCTCGACCAACATCTGAAGAGGCTCTCGTTGGGCAGCTGGGTCAAGGGCTTGATTCAGAAAGCGGTACTTCTGGACACGGCTCGCATTGTCAGGAGGTTCCTCTCTCTGGAGCCCTGACCGCCGGTAGCTTGGACCTGTTCCCGATACCGGTGGGCTACTATTTTTTATATTTTTAAATGTTTTTTGTTTTAACTAATATTTAAAAATATACTTTATAAGAATGTTTAAATGGAATAAAGGATAATACTAATAATCATTCTTGCCTTTATTGGCTTTTTTTTTTTTCAGGATGGGAAATCATCAAATGGCTTCTCCCACTGTGGGCGGAGTGGGAGGGCGTGTCAGACTTTTACTGACTAAAACCCACCCGTGTTCCATCAGTTGCCCATGTGCCCCTGTCACATGGGCAACTGATGACTCACGGTATCTCTTTCGAACAATCACGCGACCCCGGCAGGCATCGGTCCTAGTAGACCCCTATACTGCTGCTGACATCTCTTTGAGGCGCGCGTGGAACACTACGCGCCGTCGACCCGAGCCTGGTCCTTACCGGGCGGCGAGCTACCCATTGCTCGCCACCCGCAAGCTTGCGCCTACGGTGGCCGGGAGTCCGCTATGGACTCCCGACGCCCGGGGCGTCTCCTCCTGAGGCGGCTAGGGACGTGAGGGCGCAGAGACTGCCACTCCCTCACGCGCCCCGCCTCCTCCTTTGCGAGCATTACTGCTTCGCAGAAGGAGGTGATGGCTTCCCATTCCCTCTCGCTCCGTACCATGGCTCGCACCAGGGCCGGACGCGAGAGGTCGCCGCCGCCGATCGCCTCCACGAGGACACGGCGGTGCTCCGCCCAGGCAGGGCACACCTCCACCGTATGCTCCACCGTGTCCTCCAGACGATCCTCGCAATGGAAACACCCGGACGCATCCTCCCGCTTTATCCTGAACAGGAACCTACCGAAGCACCCATGCCCGGTGAGAACCTGCGTCAGGCGGAAGGTGAAGACGCCGTGACGCCTCTCTATCCACTCCTCAAAGAGGGGACTTACCGCCGCAATTGTGGCGTGCCCATTTATTGGCTGGCTTGAGTGGAGATTCGCAAGAGCAAACGTGCTCGGGGAAAGGAAGTATTCCAGTAAGTGCTCGTAGGGACTTGACCATCTTCCGGGCTCTGGGATTGTTCTGAAAGCCGTGGAATACCTCTCCACTTCTCAAGGACCTCAGGAAGTGTTGCCCCCTTGTCGCTGCGTCACTGTGTGCCAGCGACGTTTCCCGGGGGCCCATTATTGAGTGTGCAAGTCACCCCCTGCCATTTAATCCGTGTATTTACATTGATGCGGCAGGGGCCATAGGCCTTCCATAGTTTTTGGTAACCAGTCCATTTTAGCCATCCAATTACATAGTCCAACATCTTAGTTTCCATATCCTGCAATAGTCCAACACCAACGAAGACACCAACTCAGACAATATATAATATGTACAGTACCGACTCATTAAGAGATGTCTTCAGAACGGAGGGATTCTTGACACTGACTGGTATCTATATACTTGAATTATGTTTATTTGTAAAAAACAATATGCAATACTTCAATTTTAAATCAAATTCTAAAAAAATATTCGATCACAATATAAATATGACATTAATTTACCAGTTATTAATAATATGATGTTTTATAAAAATACTTATGTGACTGCTATTCGTGTTTACAATCAGTTACCACCAACGATTAAGCAATTAAATGGAAGTATGTTTAAAAATAAATTGAAAAAGATGTTAATTGAAAATGTATTTTATAATCTTCGTGAGTTTTTTGATAAAAAATAATATTTGTAAGAAATTATAATAGGTTCCTTAAAAAAAAAAAATATTGCATGTCCGATTTGGGTAGACTGTTGAAACTAAAAATGTAATGTTTATTAATAAGAACTTAATGCACACAGTTATGCAATAAATATATCTTTATCTTTATCAACCGGAGGTTGTCCTTGGGTGCACTTGCACAGTGTATACAGGGATAACCGTGCCTTACTTTATGTAAATTTTCTAAGGGGCCTCTGCGAGTTGGCTTCGGCCCCTCGTACGCCTTCCAAAAGACCGGGACCCTAAGGTCCCGAGATATGTTAACATATATAAAAATAATAATAATAATATTCCACAACTATCACACGACGCCATCTAGTCCCAAGCTAAGCAGAGCTTGTGTTATGGGTACTAGACAACTGATAAACATACTTATATATTTCTAAATACATACATATTATAGATAAATTACACCCAGACACAGAACAAATGATCGTGCTCATCACACAAACATTTGTCCTGGGTAGGAATCGAACCCACGACCTCCGGCATAGCAGTCAGGGTCACTAACCACTAGATCAACAGGCCTGTCCTGGCCTTTTTGGATAGATTATAATGTGCCCCTGAAAAACCGAAAAATTGTGAACCCGTATCAAATTTGCATGCGGTGAATGGCATCATGCAGTAATGCTAAATAGCCAAGTTACTGCCCTAACTTGGAAGTAGCGCTCTTTCTGAACACTGAACGAACCTAAACCGTTTCCCTCGGATCGATGACGCTGAATCGGGTAAACTGAGATTCAGTCGGTCAGTGACGAAGAATTAAGTATACTCGGCTCCAGCCGTTCGGTAAAGCTGAATTAAGCATATTCGAATTTTGGTCCTAGAACATGGCCGGCTTTCTCGCGATGTTTTTGCTTTACTATTTTGAGAGTAGTGGTGATGAAATACGCAAAGGTAAGCGCCTGGTAAGAGAACTAATAAGTCAGGGCCGATACCAGTTGACTACGGTTGCTCTAAAATTGTAATACAGTTGAATGTAAATCCCTTTATGTGACTGCTACGTATTTCATTTCAGTAAGCATGAAGCGCTTTGTGAGAATTTTAGACAGCGAATTATAGCGCTAAAGGAAAGAGGAGTGGGTGTTGTGCGGATAGCTTACCTGTTGAACACCACAGTAAGTAAAAAAAAAACCAATTTTTCAAACACGCTATGCATGTGTTCGTGAAGATAACTGGCGTCATCACATAACACACACACTTCCGAAATCACCATTGTCTCGGACAGAACCGAGAGCTTCTACGCTTACACACACATTCACGGCGTGTTTGTACAATTGCTTACCACTATTAAGCAGTGAGACCACAGCAACAGTATGTAAATCAACAGTAGCAATAACGTGTTTGTACCAAATACACTTTTGATTTGTTTGTTTTATGGCAAATAATAAAGCAGATAGATTATTACAACAGTTTTGTCGTTCGATACCCTTAGTAGACTAGTCTGACTCTGCTGATGTCAGCTCAGGGCAGTGAAGACATTACCCTTTTAATTAAACATGTACTGAAATTCTAGCTATAGCTTACACAAACTCACCTGTCAAAAATTGCACCAGTTTAATAAAACAATAATTGGAATTTATTACAGACAACGAGCTTTTTCCAGCGCCTTCGCCCGCGTATGATACCGCATTATTATAATCCGTTGCGTAGTTTAAAAGATCGAAACCCACGCCATCTAGTGGATGTCTACCCAGCCCAGATGTCAAACAATAAGATGAATTAACTTGCACCGCTATCTATTAGGAATTCCTAGAACGAACCAATGAATACACACTGTTGTCGTAAAATAAACATTTGTTTTGCAAATATAGAGGACTATAATGGGGATAAAAACTATACTATCTCTTAAGTTGGACCAAATTACAAATAATTACGAAGTTTGATAACAAACAGTTCATTAGTTTCGGAGTTTACCCTTAACGAACATCGTGGCACGAGATTTTTATACAACGTGGCGCTACAATGGTGACATTAATTTAACATACGTATATGGTTTCATATTTTCGTTTCATAAAGAAATTTGAATTCCATAAAACATTATTATTTATTGATTTATTTCAAATTTTAGAAAATAGCATCTTGGAACAACCTGTATTTAAAGAATTGTAGCACAGAGGTCATTTACCGGGTTCACGGATTCTTGCATCGCATCAATGAAATTAAAACGAATAGGCGAATTGAAGGCAAGAGAGATAGATCCCTTTGTCGGCGAGCAGCGCTGGCGTCGCGCGTCGTCGTCCCTTCCCCCGCCGCCCCGAATCATTTTTCTTTTCTAGTGCTCGCCGGGCCTGTGTCCTTGACACACTTATTTATGTGAATACTCGTGCGCATAATAACGTCGTGTAATATTTTTGTAAATGTTTACGCGAAAAAGACGCTTACCTGTTGTTTTATTTATTTTTGCGTAATTAGGGTACCTAGTGTTTGATTATGGTACTGCAATAAACACGCTTTGCTTTGTTTTAATTAGTTTTCTTTCTTATTACGATAGGTAGTTACTTACATCTTTTGCGATAAGGACGCTTTTATTTGTATGATTAGTGATTGTGTAAACCTGTGATCGTAATGGCAAATACACATCCGAACTACACAGCAGCTGAATATGCGGATATGATGTGCGGAGAACGTAAACTCGGTGGAACAATTACGCCTTCGAATAACAAACGCGTTTGAGAAATTGAGGGACATGGCTGTAAGTGACAATTTATTTTCAAAAGTGCGGGAGAACATGAAGCGCCGTTTAGCCCTTTGCATCAGCCATCAAGGTGGTCTCATTGAAAATAAGAAAATTTAAAACACTTAAATAAACTTAATGATTAGCTTGGATGACGGTGATAATAACTAATAGTAATAAGAGAAGGTATAAGTGATTGTCTACAGTCGGTTTCTTTGATATTATTATGCCGTCAAATAATCGGACCGTTCTCGAGTACCAGGCGCGTTTGCGCGGTTGCCAGCGCGCAAAGCGACGCGTTGCCGTTCCGAGTAAACGTAATCCAGGTAGGTAATTAATTTCATTAATGAATTTTTGCACAGAGTGATCCCAATTTTGGTAAGTTTTTTTATTAATTAGTTAGTTCCAAAGATATTTTTTTTCTATTTACGTTTTTTTTAAACCTGTCATAATTAATATGATTAATGACCATCAGCCCTATACGTGTGTGAAATTAATGTCACCATTGTAGCGCCACGTTGTATATACATATAAAGATTGAGATGGCAGCGTACAAAGTAAAGGTAGAATTCCGTGCATCGCGATCGATCGCGGCCGCGCGCGGCCTACGACTGTCGTCGATCGCTCGCGACAATAGTCAAATTATGCAAATGTATGGCACCGCTGCCGAGGCCCGCGACAGACGCGCGCGGCTGACGAATGTCGTGAGCCGCGCGCGGCCGTACGTGTCTTAACATGTTCTAGCGCTTAGTAACATCGTGGATTTCATGGCGCAAACATGTCTAGGAACGCAGGAGAAAACTTTTCGGTCGAGGAAGACGAAATATTAATACATTTTGTGTCTCAAACTCCAATCATATATGATATGAGGCATGGAGATTATCCTCCTCTTTTTCTTCAAGGAAGTCAATTAGCACTTCGACCATGATTTTGACTTCGGTAGATACACGTCTGGAGGGAACTGACGAACAACATCTACTAATTTCAAGACACGGCCGCGCGCGGCTCACGACCTTCGTCGGCCGCGCGCGTCTGTCGCGGGCCTCGGCAGCGGTGCCATACATTTTCATAATTTGACTATTGTCGCGAGCGATCGACGACAGTCGTAGGCCGCGCGCGGCCGCGATCGATCGCGATGCACGGAATTCTACCTTTACGTTTCGACTGCGCCGCTACGTACTTTTTGTTTTGGACTGATTTCGTTAGTTTTGACAAATTAAGAGTACCTTTCTTATTATAACAGTTTTACAGTGTGAAGTCTAAAGATTAAAGAAATAAACAAAAACAAATAAACAACAAGTGCACGATAGCGCGGCCATAACTTCCTAAGTGAATGTTGTGTAAAATATTTACATATACATACATACATAAACTCACGCCTTTTTCCCACGGGGGTAGGCAGAAATCACGGTACGTCACGTGTAACGATCTCTACACACTGCTTTTGCCTCGTTTAGGTTCATATAATTGGTATTCATATAATATTTACATATATAATGTGTATAATTATATTTTCGTAATTTTTTGACAAATTCAGACTTCAACTGACAAATAAAATTAGATCTCTAATCCAAGTCATCATCATAGTGGATAGAGAGGCGTCACGGCGTCCTCACCTTCCGCCTGACGCAGGTTCTCACCGGGCATGGGTGCTTCGGTGGGTTCCTGTTCAGGATAAAGCGGGAGGATACGTCCAGGTGTTTCCATTGCGAGGATCGTCTGGAGGACACGGTGGAGCATACGGTGGAGGTGTGCCCTGCCTGGGCGGAGCACCGCCGTGTCCTCGTGGAGGCGATCGGCGGCGGCGACCTCTCGCGTCCGGCCCTGGTGCGAGCCATGGTACGGAGCGAGAGGGAATGGGAAGCCGTCACCTCCTTCTGCGAAGCAGTAATGCTCGCGAAGGAGGAGGCGGGGCGCGTGAGGGAGTGGCAGTCTCTGCGCCCTCACGCCCCTAGCCGCCGCAGGAGGAGACGCCCCGGGCGTCGGGAGTCGATTGCGAACTCCCGGCCACCGTAGGCGCGAGCTTGCGGGTGGCGAGCAATGGGTAGCTCGCCGCCCGGTAAGGACCAGGCTCGGGTCGACGGCGCGTAGTGTTCCACGCGCGCCTCAAAGAGATGTCAGCAGCAGTGTAGGGGTCTACTAGGACCGATGCCTGCCGGGGTCGCGTGATTGTTCAAAAGAGATACCGTGACCCTGGCACATGGGCAACTGATGGAACACGGGTGGGTTTTAGTCAGTAAAAGTCTGACACGCCCTCCCGCTCCGCCCAGAGCGGGAGAAGTCATATGATGATTTCCCATCCTGAAAAAAAAAAAAAAAAAAAAAAAAAAAAAGTCATCATCATCATCGTCATCAGCAGCCTATATTGTTCCCACTGCTGGGACACAGGTCTCCTCTCGGTGAAAGGGAGTGAGCCATAATCCACCACGCGGGCCCAGTGCGGGTTGGTAGATGTCACATGTCTTCGAAATTTTTGTTCTATGACATGCCGGTTTCCTCACGATGTTTTCCTTTACCGTTTTGGGAGCAGTGGTGATGAAATGTTTACACAAAGTAAAGCGCCTGCTCGGGTTTGAACTCACGACCTACTACTCGTAAGTCGCGGCCGTTATCACTGCGCTACCACTGGTTATAACGTTAACGCTAACCCAAGTAGTGGCTGAGATCTCCATGGCTGGCCGCGCAATCCTCCACGTTACGTTCGCGCGGCCAACTTAAAACCCTTATAACTTCTTTATTTCTACTTTGACAAATTTTTGGTTTGTGCCCTTCAATTTTGACCAATTCCGACAATTTTTTTGGCTAAGTGTTTTTCTGTTTGGTTAACCTGGCGGACCAATCGTACCGCACACAAGAATAGGACCAACCCAATTCTTGCCGTGGATGTCGTAATAGGCGACTAAGGGACTTACTAGAGAATGGGCAGCAGCGTTCTCTATGCATTTTACCACCATACTGCGATCGCCGACCCGCCTGCCAAGCGTGGCGATTATGGTACGACCCCCAAATTGGAGGAGGCCAATGTCCAGCAGTTGACGTCTTTCGGCTGAATTGATGATGATGATGATGATGATGATTTTCTTTTTACGACTTACGACCCAGTGGGTCCCACTTAATGGCAAATGACATTGCGGCAGGCCGGGACGGAGATGGTGGAATGAGCTAGACTCCTTTATAAACATTGGTCTTTAGCAGATCGCAGACAGAGAGATGTGGAAGGGGAGTGGGGAGTCCTTTGCCCAGCAGTGGCTCTCTAATGGCTAATCATTATTAATAATCTTTGAGCTTCGTAAGTTCCGAGTTGAGCTGCACGATTAGAGACAGATGCGTGCACTGATCGGACAGGTCCACTCAATCTGTGTGGTTCTGTCCTCAAAAGACCACTTCAGACACCAATCCTCATGATTTGACCAAGATTATGTCTGGACTTTAAAAGATACTGTGACCTCTGAGTTTGTTACGGTCTTTAAAAAATATCAGTGACGTGTAGAAGTGTTCGTACAAAGCTACATATAGAAATAAAATCATTTATCATAATTAATTTCCTTTTCAGGCAAATACGGTTCGCACATGGTGGTTACGCTGGAGCAAAGAAGGTCATTTGAACAACCGCAAAAGTGTGGTGCCAAGGAAAAGGGCTACAACGAGTCTAGAAGACCGACTCATAATAGAGCGGGTGGCTCAGGAAGAAACTATCCACACGGCAACTCTGGCGAAGGAATTTGGTGTTTCTATGGAGTAAAAATTATTGTTTTTCTATCCATAACTTCCCATACTTCTCCATTAGTCGTCATGTCGGTAGTCACCCGTTTCAAACCATGTCGTCTTTCATACAGTCCGTCCATCGTTACTCTAGCCTTCCTGTACTCTTACAGCAATCGACGTTCATACTCAAAACTTTCTTCACGCGTCCGCATTACAACCGTTTACCAAACGCGTCCGTTTCGACTGCTTGGAGATAGTGTCGTCGAAGAAAAGCGACTACGTCAACATTACGAAGGAATTTCTAAAACACTATCAGTGAAAGTCGCAAATTCGTAGATCCAATATTCAGAGAGTTATCAAGGTTTAAATATGGCCGCACGGTTGGCACATGGAGAACCGCGCGGCCACGCAGTTCACTTAAACGGAGCTTAGTAGAGGTCCCATTCTTTTTGCTAATCACTGATACGATTTTGTAGAAAATGTAGACGGTATGAATAAAGCTCGGCCTACAGAACTTAAATTCTAAAATGCAATTTAGAAGGAAGGTGAGATTAGAGCTTTATTAATATCGTCTACATTTTCTACGAAATCGTATCAGTGGTTAGCAAAAAGAGTGGGACCTCCACAAGGCTCCGTTTCAGAGAACTGCATGGCCGCGTGGTTCTCCATGTGCTGACCGCGCGACCATGGTTAAACCTTTATAACTTTCTGAATATTGGATCTACGAATTTACGACTTTCATTGTTAGTGTTTTACAAATTCTTTCGTAATGTTGACGTAGTCGTTTTTCTTCTACGACACTATGTCCGAGTAGTCGAAACGGACACTTCCAAACTACTTTTCAAAGTAATAATACGGTAGGCAGAAACTACAGAACGGCACCTGTTACGATCCAACATATCTATCCATACATCAGCTGTACATGCACGCCGCACAGTGGGCCCATACTGAAAATTAGTGGACTTAGGCAACAAAGTTCCTATATCGATGCGATTTTTTTTATATGACGTGTTATATTAATCCTGACAACTTTTATTCTTATAAAATTTCTTCTAAAGTTGATAGTTTGTCTTGAAAAAAATTAATTAGATTTTTTTTGTATGGAGCGAATCACGTTTAATTTTTTTTCTTCATTTGTACTAATATGTTGAGTGTGCGGCGTGAGTATATGATAGCTAGGGTCATTCTCTATCCATGAAAAAAAAATCAGCGCCGGCCATCTGCGGCAGCGCGAGTAATCATTCGGTAAAAAAAAAATGATTTGGAAGAATTTTTTTGTCATTTAAAATAAATTCAAAGCATATTTTTTGTCTCATTTGGCTGTTTTCACCTTCTATTTAGTTAAATAAATAGTTTTAATAGCGCATACGTACTTATAACTAGTCATTCTGGTAGAGATTTAGTTATTATTGCATGTTATCGGTAGCACCTGCATTGTGATTGATGACTCATTTGTTTGTGCACTCGGCTAAGCGCATAACTAATAAGTCATCGAAAAATGCTCGTCTCTGATTGGCTGAATAATTTTCACTCACTGTTATGTCCACTACTTGAGTAATTAACACTAACTATAAATATAAAGACATTCATTAAGTCCATCTAGTTTCGCTCTTGTCGCTTGTTTGTGAACACAGTGAAATACTTGTATTTTTATATTTACATTAGAACTATGGCTGGATTTTGTACCAACCTAGATCTTTTTGTGAAATTAAGAAGTGGCGGTGATCTGAAAAATCATATGTTTCTGTATGAAAGTATCATTTCTGTCTTGACTACCGAAGTTTCTGAAGAAGACAAGAACCGAATCAAGGAGTTCTGTCGACTTTTTTGTGTAAATTTAAATAAAAAGTGGATAGAGTCAAGTAGAAATCAAAAAACTTTTATGAATCGTGTAATTAATCGCAAGTGGTTGGAAAAAAACATCAACTGGCCTGTTTGTGACAGTGTTGATCTGAGAAGTGTGATGGGCTTTTCGGACGCAGCCTTATCTGAGCTTGTGGATATAGATTGCCATGTTCCTACTCTTGCAGTATGTACTGCGGAAGCGGGATCATCTACAGAAAAGGAGCACAGAAAACCGTTCGAAGAGTTAAGTAATAAGCAAAAGAAAAGACGTTCTACTTCCATAGTAGAAGAAAATTCCGAGGAAGAGTTGCAGCACTAGTACATAACAAAATTGAAAGACAACGGCAAAACGAATCTGGCAAAAGTGGTCGAATACCTTTCCAGTAATCCAGATGCGCTATCCGAAGTTGAAGAGAGACTATTCAAAAAGCAGAGCTTAAGTACTGTCTCTGAAGATAAGTGTTTAGCTCTTTATACATCGTTGTATAAAGTAATAATTGTTTTGTTGCGCTCTCGAAATGGAAGTACTTAGCTCTTCGACAATTTCTGAAAGAAGAAAACTGTGCTGCCTTTCCATCTTATCCAAAGCTTGTAAATGCCAAGAAAAGATGTTACCCACCACAAGAGAGTATGGAGATTACCGAAAACGGAGCTCACATTAAATTGCAAGCGCTATTGGACCACACTGTGGAGAGGATATTACTTGATATAAATACTGTTGATAGGTCTCAAAATGAAGAACTCAAGTTGACCTGGAAATGGGGACTTGATGGTTCTTCGTCGCAGAGTAACTATAAACAGAAAACGTCAAACACAGCTACAGAGTTCGATGATTCATCAGTAGTCATGATAAGCATCGTCCCTCTTCGGCTAGTGTCTACTAGGCCATCATCTGGGAATGAAAATCTAGTTTGGGAGAACCCCACACCTTGCTCAACTCTGTACTGTCGACCAGTGAAGTTCACTTTCACTTCGGAGACAGCTGACTTTATAAAGTCTGAAGAGTCTGAGATGAAAAAACAAATTGATGAACGAATATCTACACAGTGTGGCAATATTATTGTATCACATGAATTGCATATGACCATGATTGATGGAAAAGTGGCCAATATTATTGCTGGAGTACCATCATATGCAACGTGTCCCCTTTTTGCTTGGCAAAACCGAGTGAGATGAATAATTTAGACGCTTTGACTTCTAAACCACTTCGTGAAGAAATTTACAAACAAGGAATTTCTTCACTGCATATGAAGATTCGGTGTATGGAATGTCTTCTCCATATATCTTATAATCTGGATTTTCAACGATGGACTGCTCGCGGCGAACATAAGGCTTTGAAACAAGCTAAAAAAAATACCACACAGCAAGAGTTTCGTGAGCAAACTGGAATGCTGATTGATATAGTCAAACAGGTATGTATTTAATTTTCGCTCTCTTTATGTTGTTTGTGAATTATATCTCTATGTATTGTATATTACAGTATTGTTTTCCCATTTTAGGGTTTTGGAACTACAAACGACGGGAATACAGCGAGGTGCTTTTTCCAAGATTAATAAAGATCTTCCAGAATAACGGGAATCTGATTTTCAGATTTTCCGTTATTCTACAAGCCATATCATCAGGCAAAAACATTGACTGTGAAAAATTTAAAAGATACTGTAGAGAAACAGCTGATGTGTACGTGCAACACTATTCGTGGTACTACATGCCAGTTAGTGTACATAAACTTCTAATGCACGGTGCAGACATCTGTAACCACTTTGGTGTTTTGCCAATCGGTAAGTAAAAAATAAATATAGTTTGATGTATTATTTGACTCGATTGCGTTTTGAAATTAAAATGTATGTACTTATTCGTTTTAGGTACCTTATCTGAAGAAGCTTCGGAAGCCCGTAATAAGGACTTCAGAAACGTCAGGGAGAGGCACACTCGGAAAACGGGGAGAATAGCAACAAACGAAGACATCCTCCATGGACTTCTAATAAGCTCTGATCCCCACATATCCTACATAAGGCCTAAAATAATGAAACAGGTTCATAATGAGTTGTTGCCTGAAGCAACTCAGTTGTTACAGACTACTGAGCCTCCCTGTGACAGTGAAATTATGGAGGAAGAAGAATGCCTCATAGCAGAGTCCGAAAATTTGCCGGACCCACTAGCACTTCTGGAACAAGAAATAATGTGATCCGGCTCTAAATTATTCCCACAAAAGCCCATCAGGGTTAGGAATATGACAAACAGCCCTTTTCAGGGCTACAATTACTTCACAGTTTCATATTGATCATACGTACGATAACTTATACTATAATAATATACATACAGTTGATTATGTAGATAATTATCAACGACTTGCCCGTACAAATTTAAATTATTTCACCTATCATTAACAAAATTAGTATAACCTGAAACATTACGATATATTTATTCAACAATAGATAACGTGCAGTTAAAAAATAACACAGCCAATCAGAGACGAGCATTTTTCGATGCCTCATTAGTTATGCGCGCACAAACAAATGAGTCATCAATCACAATGCAGAGCACCTGCATTGTGATTGATGACTCATTTGTACCGATAACATGCAATAATAACTAAATCTCTACCAGAATTACTAGTTCTAAGTACGTATGCGCTATTAAAACTATTTATTTAACTAAAAAGAAGGTGAAAACAGCCAGAAGGTGAGACAAAACATATGCTTTGAATTTATTTTAAATGACAAAAAAATTCTTCCAAATCATTTTTTTTTTACCGAATGATTACTCGCGCTGCCGCAGATGGCCGGCGCTGATTTTTTTTTAATGGATAGAGAATGACCCTAGCTATCATATACTCACGCCACACACTCAACATATTAGTACAATTGAAGGAAAAATATTAAACGTGATTCGCTCCATACAAAAAAAAATCTAATTAATTTTTTTCAAGACAAACTATCAACTTTAGAAGAAATTTTATAAGAATAAAAGTTGTCAGGAATATTATAACACGTCATATAAAAATAAATCGCATCGATATGGTAACTTTGTTGCCTAAGTCCACTAATTTTCAGTATGGGCCCACTGTGCGCCGGTTGTGAGTTTACGTTCTCAGTAGTGCTTTAAAATTATGTGTTCTTTTTTATCGTCATCAGATATCAGTTACTTGAAAGCCGCCTGTGAAGTTTCATTAGCTTATTTAATTTGATCTTGTAGAATTAACCCAAGTCCTGAAATTGGTTTGGTCATAACTGACTACTGCCGTCGATTTCATTAACTTTTTTCAAATACTTATGTATTTTGGCACATCTGTCGCCGATTGAACCAAGAAATTTCAATCTAATTTCAAGACAATAAGATATAAATTTTAATCCATACAGTAAGGCTAGGGTCAACATGATATTTCATAATAATAAATATGTTTATGGTCAGAATATTGTTATCTGCTGGGGTTCGGGATAAATAAATTTAAACCAGTTTTACCAAAAACACTAATAGTTTATTCAACCAATCACAAATAGCGCAGTAATCAGAAACATTAATCAGAATCACTTGTCTCGCTTGTACTTCATTGTTTTATTTGTATTGTTTTCACTGTATCGCATTCGTAACCGAACTATCTTCTCAGTCGTTATTTATAATGCTGAGCTGATCATTCTCGAATACTCGCGATTCTTTGCCACAGTTCATAGTTAGCGGCGACGCCCCTAGTAAGTACCGGACAGATAATTCCGCTATTCGATAATAGATGGTGGTGGCGTCTACAAGTAATCGTTCGTGTAGTACCAGCTCTTATATAATAGATGGCGATAGCGTGATCTTTCAAGCAAGGAACTTAAATCCAACCTGGAATGCGCACAGGCTGCCAATGCGCGGTCCGAGCGAGATAGCTTCGCGAGAGCCCTCTGTCCCTTTCATTAGGGTGACCAAGCAATATGATATAGGTAGATACTAATATAACAGGATATAATATATTATCCAATAATTTGACATAAAAATTATAATAATTATGCTTTAAGGATGGATTAAAATAAAACGCATTATGGAGAATTCATGAATATTTATTTGGTAGATTATTAGTAAGGTTCACACATTACTAAATAAAACAGTTTTATGCTATTTCTGTCTGAAAGTTGATTTGTGACCTATAATTTTCAATGTTTGAGTTTTACCGTGGCTCATCATACGGGCGGTAAGATAATGAGACGCAATGCTTTTAATAACTTGTATTTCGTGTGAATCTTATTAATTTACACAAAGTAATGCGCCTGCTTGGGTTTGAACTCATGACCTACTACTCGTAAGTCGCGGCCGTTACCACTGGGCCACCATTGCTGACACTAAAATTATATTTTTTATATTTATTTAAAATATACGAAGTCACACACCTAAATAAGTGATTAACATGGGAAGTCGAAACATTTTGCCATTTCCCTAGAATGTTCCTCAGGAGATGTGAAATTTCATGATCCCGTCTATTAAGTATTCGGTACATCATTCCATGTTATAAGCGTGGCTTGTACAGTCAGTGCTATACATTATCTGACCCCTCTTACATAGAAGAAACGAAGAAAACGGGGAAGAAAAGGGGTCAGATAATGCAGGGCACTGACTGTACTACAGAATAGTCTCCAAATATATTACAAAAATAAATGTTAAAATCAGCCTAGTATAAACATAAAATACCTATAACAGACATGCTTAATTATATGTATTTTTTTTTTGGATGGGAAATCATCAAATGACTTCTCCCGCTCTGGGTGGAGCGGGAGGGCATGTCAAACTTTTACTAAAACCCACCCATGTTCCTTCAGTTGCCCATTTGCCAGGGTCACGGTATCTCTTTCGAACAATCACGCGACCCTGGCAGATGCGTAATTATGCTTACGTTGATATCTACCTCCTATTTATATGCTGTATTGTGTAAATAATCTTATAATGTCGTTCATTACGGGCACCCTACTTCAAGAATTGGGAATAATCCTCCTGGTATCACAGGGCCACAGGGCTCTCGAAACGCTTTCTCTCTCGGACTGAATTTCTCTTTCACCAAGTGATTGTCTGTAATAGAACTTAAATTCAATATGCATAAGGTATATTTTTATAATGGTGTCAAATTGACAATGCACGTTCCAGGTTGGATATAAGTTTCTTGGTTTCAAGTCTACGATCGACGTAACAGTATTATGCTTTTAACTCGATATTGGTACCGATTCCCTTGTTCACAAACTAAACTAAATTTAAGTTCAGTGCATCTCTTTCTTTGTATTTCATTAAGAAAAGGACAAAAGAAATTTTTTAGTTTAGTCCTTTCAAATTAATCAGCGCCTGTCACTACTCCATACAAGTTTAGACGTGATTAAAAACTTGCCTACTAAAATTACGTCAATTTACGTCAAGCGCTGATTAATTTGACAGGACTAAACTAAAATTTATCTTCTGTCCTTTCCTTAATGAAATAGAAAGAAAAAGATGCACTGAACTTAAATTTAGTTTAGTTTGTGAACAAGGGAATCGGCACCATTGTCATTGAGGCGTATGAGGTCTTCCGTTGTCGCTGTTACATAATTATTGTGTTTTTCTTTTCCCTTCTAGGTCTATAAGACGCAGACTAAAGGAAGCAGGGTTTCAGTTCAAGAAAGCCAGCGTACCCTTGAGATCGGGCCGGAGTCACAAGTAATTCACTCATTTATTACACATAACACGCCTATAAGTCCAAAGGGACCCGCAGCGGTGTACCTATACAGGTCAAATTAAATTATCTGGTACTTACATAATACTTTACCCACGTGTTGGATCGATATCAAAAACGAATGAAGCAAGAAAAATAAAAGAAAAGAAAATTTAGTAAAGCAAAATGTTTTAATTGTGCTTTTCTATTTGAAATTTCTCAGTCACAGCCCAAAGTCTGGATTTTTGCCAGGTTCTCTATTACATGGGACTTAAATATAACTGGCGACATGTGGGTGTCCTATAGGTACACCTCTGCCTAACCCATCGGGGAAAAAGCATGAGTTTTTATAAAAAATACGATTTTTTCTTTTAGGGTCGATGAGGTCACCAAACAACGAATAATAGCAATGAAGCATAATGGCGTTTCAGTTACCGAGATTGCTAACCAGTTCCGAGTCACAGTAAGTTTTATTTAATCCAACGTCTATATACTATTACTAGCTTCTGCCCACGACTGAGTCCGCGTCAAGCTCCTTGCTTTCCCGACCCATCCCATCTCATCGCATCGAATCGTCTGCCCGTGCAAGGTTTTCATATATTCGTGACTTTTAGGGTCCTAGAGTGATGTCATAAAGGGTATAAGGAGAACGCTTCCGAAAACGAAGACAGGTGATATCGAGTCATTCTCGATACATAAACAAAAAAAAGTTTTTTTCTTTTATACATTTTTACCACTTTTTTTGTACACTGTGTTGTGAGAACAGTTAATTGAACTATTATTTGAGATTTTTTTTCACAACTTTAGCAAGCGATACAAATTCAAATGTAAAAATCAGCTTGTGACCGGGCATCATAGCGCACGCCGACAGACGCGTGGTCGACGACCCCAAGTACATGCAGCGACTTTACGCATCCTTTGTATAACGCCGACCAAATCAAATAAGTAAATTGCAGAAGTATCAAAAGTTTTAAATTGATGAACTGTGTCTTACATTTAATAACAGTTTTGTATGTAAGTCGATAATCGAAAGTGAACGAATTAAAGTAAACGATCACCGATATTAGCAGTGATTGACTAAAACATTTTCATTACGTGTACAGTTTAAAAAACTAGCACATGTGAATCAATTGAATTTGAACTTTATGCAAATGTGATTTAGTCAAACGACGCAAGCTTGTTTATTGCAATGACTGTATCCTTCATTTAGTAAGTAAACTCAAATTAATTTAAAGTGGATAATTTGAGTAATTTACCCTAAAAAAAACGTCAAAGTCAAGTGACAGTACAAAATCAGCTCCGTAATATTTTATATTTTTAAATAGTTTGTCCTGTAATTCAGTATTCTAAATATGTTTATTAGTGAATGTGGCCCACAATGAGCAAGTGGCATTGGAATTCAGTGATTCTTTCCGCAAACAAAAAAGTTATAAACATCAAAACAAAAAGTGTACCAGCATCTCGAAAAGGACAAATCAGTGCTATCACAGTTTTTTGCAAATAAGAGTACTCAAAACTCATAAAATAACATTACTGTACCATAATCCGAGCGTAATAACAATAAAAACAGTGTTAATCGATAATTTATAAAATTTTAAACAATTGTTAATTGACCGTCATTTCGTAATTATTAGAATCGTAACTGAATGGTGACGCAAAAATTTCCGAAAAACAAAGACGTATTTCGAACGTCCTACCTAATGAACGGCCGGTCGAGTGGCTAACGTGTGCACTTCATGTGAGCGCGTCATCCGTGAGTCGTAAGTGCACCTTATATTCTTATATGGATATTCTTTTTCCTCATTAATTTATTCCTTTGTATAGAATATTTCATACAAACGGGCCCTTTGTATTCGTGCCGAATGTGGAATAGTTTAGTTGACAGTTATAACTTAAATCTAGTTAAAGACGAAAATAATTAGATAACGTTTAAATTTTAACGAGAGTTGTCAAAACTGTCAAATAGAAGATTAAGTGTTGCACTATTAAAAAGGAAAAAAAAAATACCCTATTTCGGGGAAATTAATTTAAAACTCGCACTACTCAGGAAAGAGACAATGGGGTCGAGAATAAAAAGCATCAACAATAGCGGCCGTAAGGATCCTCTACAAGTCACTTGTTACAAATGCAAAAAACAAGTTGACCACCGAAGCACCTTATTATGCACTTTATGTAAAAACCATTTTGAATATTACTGTGCTGGTTATCCTGAAAAAGTATACCGCTTAAAGAATCTAGAAGAACGTAAAAAATTCATATGGGAATGCAAACCGTGCACCCAGAAAGCAAAAGAACAAATCGCACCCAGCTCTGTTGTATCCAATGTGACAATGAGGACCAAAAAACGCTCGTCTCCTAAATCATACATAGACGACACGCCTTCTGGATCGGAGGAGACTACGCCTTGGTCTACTCCAATTACAACCTCCGACATATATGACTCACACATACTCACAATGGATCATACACACGATGTGTCAACTGGAATAACAGACACAACATTGTCGAAGAGTATGGACTATACAGTAACCGATTCTATCCACGCCCAAGAAATGAAGGATACGATTGAACTCCTCCAGACTCAACTTAGTAGTTCGCAGAATGAACTTGAAAATATCATACTAGAAAACAATGAGCTACGTAAACAAAATGATAAACTGCTTAAAGAGAATATAACGTTGAAAAAATTCTTATGCCAACCACCGCAAAATGAATGTGATACACTAGAAATAACAAAAAAAAGCTAAGACATTTACTTTGTTACACCAAGATATGCAAGGCTTCTTTACGCCACCTAGAAGTAATAATAGTAACACACGGACACGACTCAATGGAAATATCCTGGACCTACAAAAAGACATCGCAGATATGGAGCATCAGCTGAAACAGGCTGGAAACGAAATATTAAACCTCAAGGATCAAATAGTGAAGCTTCAGAAGATGTTGGAAAGTAAAGGTGAAAATCAAAAGGATAAACACACTCCACCAGAGGCCCTAAAAGTTGAACACCCGAACAAGATATATCTTTGGCACTCAACAATGTGTTGGACTATCATCTGCATTGACGCACTCAAGACAGGCAACATCTTATCAAAAATATACCGTCACTTCTCTAACTAAGCCATATGCACTAACTAGTGACATTATTAAAAACTGCCAAAATATTGAGCTATCGCCAAGTGACAAACTGATTATTTGTGTGGGTGAAAATGACTACGATATTAATATTTTGTCTTCACAAATTCGTCAACTTCTCAATGTATTCTGCAATAATAATGTAATTGTTCTGAGTTTACTAAAAAACATGTATTTAAATTTAAATGACTTGAACCAAACTATACGCAACATTTGCAATGATTATACAAATTCTAATTTTATTGACATTAACCATAAATTATATAATACATGCAAATTGATTAATTATGTTATTGACTGTGATGATTATGAAAAAAAAATACTTGAATGTCAAAGAACTAAAAAAATTAATACTGCGTAGTCAACCAAAACTTGTAAAAACGATTAACAAATACAAAATTGATCCTAAAGGAACGATCCCATATTACTTTGCACGAAAACAGATCGAATCTGATGTTATAAATAAACCCAATGAAAAAAATCTCCCTACTACAAAAATACGTACTATACCCCACTATTTTAAGGTTGTAGACAGGAATCAGCTTTTTCGTTAAAAATATTAGTAAATCCAAGACTTTTAAAATATTACATCAAAATATAGCGATTATCTTATCAAAACAGGAAATACTAGAACTAACACTACTGGAATTACGAGACGGGAATAAGGAACCCGACATTCTATGTTTCTCTGAAACCTTTATGCGTGCCGGTAATGAAAAATATTTAAAATGAAATAACTATATTTTAGCAATTACGTTTAGTAGAGACAAACAGAGAGGGGGAACCTGTATTCTCACAAAACAGGGCATTATACACAATGAGCTTACTTACATACAAAAATATGCAACGCAGAAATCATTTGAAGCCTGTGGCATTGAAATACCATTGCAAAAACTGTTAATAGTATGTCTATATAGAACGCCAAAGTCTGACCCCAATGAATTTTTGAATAAGCTAGACCAATTTATGTGAGAAACACACAAAAAATATGACTAAACACAAAAATAGTTATTGTTGGTGATTTTAATATCAATACCTTAAAACCAGGAAAAGTGACTACCTATTTAAAAGATTTATGTAATACCAACAATCTACAAATGCTATTCTAATATTCCTACTCGTAAAGACGCTTGTATAGACCACATTCTAAGTAATATAAAGACAACATCAGCAGATGTTTTTCCTCTTTATTTATCTGACCATGACACTGCCCAGTTATTAGAATTTCCGGTGAAAGAGAAAAATTTGGAGTCTAAATCCTACTACATTTACAACAAAGACTACTGCTCCGATAATATAAAAAAATTCAGAGAATGTCTGAAAAGTTTATCGTGGTCAGAAGTACATCTAGAAAGTGATCCAAATAAGGCTTTTAATAAATTTCATGATCTACTATGTCTGTTATACAACTTATGCTTCCCAAAAATAAAAATAAAAATTAATAACTATAACACATACAAACAAAAATGGATAAGTAAGGGTCTAAGAAATAGTTGTAAAACTAAACGATCTTTACGATATCTTTACTACAAAAATAAAACTGCAATGTTCAAAACAAAATATAAAAGTACTCAAATATACTTAAAAAGTGCATTGTTAAATCAAAAATTAATTCTAATATTAATTACATTGAAAAAAGCCAAAATAAATTGGGAATACAAAATGTGACAATAATATCTCTCAATTACAAGTAGATAAGCAGACACTAACAAATCCCACTGACATGGCGAACGCTTTTAATAATTATTTTATTGACTCGACAAATACATGTGATAATTTACATAAAGACTCTGATACGGTTTCAATTCCTAATTCCATGTTCCTTAGTTGCATGACTGAAGATGAAGTTAAAAAGGTGATAATGAGCTTAAATAATACTAACTCCGAAGGTTATGATGGAATTAGCACAAAAATTATCAAAGCGTGCAACAGCGAACTAATTTCCATATTTAATTAACCTTTCATTTTCATCAGGTACTTTTCCTAATGCCTTAAAATTATCAGTTGTGAAACCACTTTACAAAAAAGCAATAAAAATGACGTGAAAAATTACCGTGCGATTACTCTTATTCCTATTTTATCAAAAATATTTGAAAAATGTATGCTCAACAGACTTGTCAACTTTTGTAGCAAAATTAACATTATAGCAAATGAACACTTTGGATTTCAAAAGCAAAAGTCGACAACTCAGGTAATATTTTCGCTTCTAAGCAATATCCTGAGTAATCTAAATAATAACCACATAACAACAGCGCTTTTTTTCGATTTGTCACAAGCGTTTGACTTTGTAGCACATGACGTTTTATTAAAAAAGTTCGAAAATGTTGGTATAAGAGGACTGGCTTTGCAGTGGATTAAGTCTTATTTAAGTGATCGGAAACAATACGTTGTCATAGATAAAGTACATGAAAACTTACTTACATCGTTTTCTTCTGTGTCCAGGGAAAATAAATGCGGCGTCCCTCAAGGGAGTGTCTTAGGACCCCTATTATTTATATTGTACATAAATGACATACCACGAGTGACTAATCATAAATGTATATTATTCGCAGATGACATTTCAATTATGACGTCTGATAAGAAGCATAAATCAGTATCAGAACATGAAATTGACATTAATAATACTATTGACAATATTTTAGAATGGCTACAGACAAATAAATTAAAAATCAACTTAGACAAATCAAATGTTATACAATTTAATCAATCTAAACATGTTAAATACAATTTTAAACTTAATATTAATAGATTAAAAGAAGTTACTCAAACCAAATTCTTGGGTGTTCTTATAGATCAAGACTTAAATTGGAAAGTACATGGAGACAATTTATGCAATAGGATCAATAAATTTGCTTATGCTCTCAGACAAGTGAAGAATGTGACAAACAGAAAAACGGCAATAACAACTTAACACGCATACACAGAATCCATTTTATGGTATGGGCTTATTATATGGGGGAACAGTACAGATAAAGATAGAGCATTTATTGCGCAAAAAAAATACATCAGGGCCATTTGTGGTCTTCAACCTGATGAGTCTTGCAAACCGTTTTTTAAAAAGCTGGGTTTATTACCACTTCCCTCACTATACATTTATGAAATCTGTAAATATGTGTACAGTAATAAGGGATTGTTCAAAAAAGCGTATGAAGTAATCACTAGACCAACAAGGGATCCACACAGACTTGTTTTAAAGGATAATCCTAAATCAGCCAAGTACGCTAAAAGCTGCCTTGTAATGTGTGTACGTATATATAATAAAATACCAAACGAAATAAAATTATTAACAAACACAAATTCATTTAAACACCAATTGTATAAATGGCTGAATGGACACAACTTTTATGATATTAAAGATTTTTTTGACTTCAAAATATAAATATGTTGTACATGTATTAATGAAAATGTAAATGACTATTATTCTATTAGGTAATCTGCGACATCGTTTAGTTCATATTTAAATCGTGAATGTATAATTATTTTGCATGCAATTAATACAATTTTTGTATCGCTAAACATGTGGACATTATATAAAAAACAAACTGTAACAACTTTATACCATGTTTAAAGCAAATAAAGACTTATCTTATCTTATTTAATTTAACTTTAGATTTAGACAGGTACGTAAAATGCCTCTGTCAATTTTAATGTTTAACGGCTACGAATACGATTAACGACGATTACGACTGCTTCGTTGGTCTAGTGGTAGCAAGCGCTACTGCTGAGCATGAGGTCCTGGGTTCGATTCCCAGGTCGGGCAAACTGTTATTGGGTTTTTCCATCTGGAAATTCCCAGTAGCAGCCCGGAGTCTGGATTTGTGCCCGGTTGGTGTCAATAGGCTCGCCCCCTATTATTACATGGGACTTAAACATAACAGGCGAAATGTGGGTGTACTGTAGGTACACCTCTGCCTAACCCTTCGGGGAAACAAGGCGTGATGTTATGTTATGAATACGATTAAAATTCATTAGTTTGTAAAGTGTGTGGGGGTAGGCACCCTTAAACACTTTACAAAATTATGAATTTTGAAAGTGGTGTTTGTAAATTAGGCACCCTTACACACAAATATAAATCTCGGGACGCGGCCGAATGAAGCACGTGGCGCCCGTGCCGGTTCGCTGCCTGCCAAGTGACCTTACATTTACGGTTTTCATTGCTGAGTATTTAAAAATGAAGGCTTGTAAATAATCAATTTAAGACGAAAGGCTATTGGTATCTGTTTGCATTTAGATTGTATATGTTATGGACCAACTGAGAAATTGGGCATTATACATAATGCCCAGTCATTATGAAAAATGCCCAAAATGAGAGTGCAATTTGATAAGAATTATTCAAATAATCAAATTGACCAGGCATTATACATATTGTCCATCGCCTTTTGGGCAAAGTATTACAAATATATTTAATAGCATAGAATTAAAGCCGCAGTTCAATATTTGAGTCATGGTAGGTAAAAAAATAAAAACGCATGCTTGCAAACTAGCTTTGCAGTAAAAACTGAGCAGTAAACTAAATAAAAATGAGTCATAAAATAATTAAAACGGGCAGTTCAATAAATACTGAGCCGTGGAATAGTTGAACTTGGCGGTTAGGCGCGTACAGTTAACAAATCGTAATTGGTAATGAGGCATGCAAGCAAGCAAGCATGCAACATGCAGCAGGCATGGTTTCTATCACGGCTCCGGCGCTACGGGGTTTTAAATTACACACTAGGGGTAGGGCAGACAAGACTACTTGCAGTCGGTTTTGCAGCGATTTGTTTCTGTCACCAGCACGCGTAGCATGACCGCCTAGAAACGGAATTTGTCGACGGAAGAGAAGACAAAATGATAGATTGTATCGTAGAAAAATTGTGTAAAACTGAAAAGAAGAGATGTTTCTATTCTTCAGTCGACAAGAGTACGATGTCAAGTATGATGACTATTTTTCTGATGAGATAGAAACATTTTTACAGAATTAAAATACATAAGGAACTTTTTTGTTGTTGGTAGAATAGATATAGAATTGGTCATGCTACGCCGGCTGCACAACATATTGAATTTATAAGACAATACTTTAACTTTAATTTGGTTTAAAATTGAATTTTAAAAAGTAAGCCGTTTGCGCCTCGCGCGCTTTAAAAAGAAGTCATAAGTTGTCGGCGACGAAATCTAAGCATCTAGGCGCAAGTAGTATCGGAGTGCACCCTGACAATGATTTTGTAAGTTAGAAAGCATTTTTAAATTAGTAAAGGTCTCAAAAGTTCCTAAAAATATCAAAATTTAGACCCCCTCTGGGTAAGTGGGTGCAAGTAGCGCAGAGAGCGCCTTGATAATAAAATGTAAATATAAGGAATAATTTTGTAGCTAGTAAGGAATTTAATAATTTTGAAAAGTCTTGTTTATAAGTTTATGTATTAGATTCTAATTAGTTTTAGTTTATAGATTTCATGCTTAGTTTTCTTATTAGAATCTAATTAACTTCAATTTGAGTGAATCTTGTAAGGAAATGTACAAAATTTCGAAAGGATGTTCTATAATTACGTAACTTGAAAATGAGGTTTTTTGTTTCTGGTCTGATTGTTGCTATTTTTGTTGTTAACGATAGAATTAGATGTAAAACCACTTTTAACGTTTAAATTATCAAAATCGGACCACAGGATTCAGAGATATTATAGATTAAAGATAGTGGCAATTGTCCTAAGTCAAACTTTGTAAGTTTTTGTTCTAGAAAGTTTTTATTGTGACTATGTACATGCAATATTGTGTTTTTATATAAGAAGGGACCACATAACAAATGTGAAAATATATAAAATGTAAGGGTTATGTGATAATTAATTAAAAATAAAGGGGTTCAAAGACTTCGGCTTGATGAAAACTAACAGTGAAATGGGCCTAAAAATCACTGTCGTCTATAAGGTAATGGGAAGCGGCCCCGTCGACTATAAAATACGCACGATCGGCCGGGCCCATTTAGTCGCAGCTCAGCCGTTGAAGAGGCACAACGAAGAACAAGCCGGAGTCCATGGACCAAAAATACTAGAAGAAAAGTGTTTTATTTCGTCTGTTTCTCTCAGAATTCAGCCTCACGTTCAGTCTCCCGAGGTCTTGGTCGACCGTAGTGTTATTACGCATTCAGGGGTGCGTGGTGACGTGTTTTACCAGCGCAATAGGTAAGTAGGGAAGCACGTCAAAAACGTGGGAGAAGTCCCAGGGCGAGTAAGGGTGCTGATCACATCCCATTCGTCCACTACAATTGGTCCTTCGAGCGCCGGATTCCCTGCAGGAAGAAACCAGAAGAGTTCAGAAGATTAGAAGTTCAGAAGTCCGAAAAATTCAGAAGACTGAAACATGCCGGTTACCAGGTCGCAGAAGGATGCCCCCTCACGTCCGCCGTCCCGTCCTTCCGCTAAGGACGCGACAGAAGAGGCAACAGAATCAGAAGGGGTCACGTCGGCGTCATCGGGAACCGCAACTACATCGGGCACGAACACCTCTTCGGGTACGACGGCTACGGAAGAGACCACGACAACGGAGACAACGGTGGAGACTGCGACCACAGCGGCGACCGAGAAGAACGGTCAGAAGAAAGAAGCCGCACAGAAGGAAACGACCAAGAAGGCCCCAGAAGATGCCGCGGAAAAGGCTGTTCCTGGTTCTACCAAGACGCTAAAGCCGAAAGGGGTCGGTCGTCGCGCCAGGTCCACGAAGACCACGAGCACCACGGCCAGAAGACGCGAGCTGGAAGCCAAAGAAGAGTTAGCGCGCCTGGAACTGAAGCAAGCACAGGCCGCGGCGAAACTAGCCCGTGTCAGATTGGAACTGGCACAGTGTGAAGATGATGATTCCGTGGATGAAGACCTGGAAGACAGAACAGCACAGGTGCAGAACTGGATCCAGACATCTATAATGGAAGACGACAACAGGGAACGACCGGAGCCACGAGATCAACCTCCAGCAGAAGAACCTCAGAAGGTGAAGCCAGAAGAGCACTCTCCAACGAAAGGAACTACGATTGAAATTCAAACGTTGGCGACGGCGTTGAAAGAAGCCTTCACTATACGGGAACAAGCAACGCAGCCGAAGTATATCCACGAGTTACCCTACTTCGACGGCAGCAGCAGTGAGTGGTTGGCGTTCAAGGTTGTCTACGAGGATACAGCACCGATGTTCAACGACGTCCAGAATATGGCTCGCTTAAGAAGAGCACTTAAGGGCAACGCAAGAGAAGCTATCAAGAGTCTGCTGTACTCCGAAGCCTCTCCGCTGGAAGTGATGCAAGCCCTGAGAAGAAGATATGGAAGGCCTGACGCGCTGGTGTTAGCAGAATTGGACAAAGTCAAGGCGTTATCGAAGATTTCAGAAAATCCAAGGGACATATGTGTCTTCGCAAGCCAGATCAACAACAGCGTAGCAGCGATAAAGGGGTTGAAGAAACCACAGTACCTACATTCACCTGAAATAGTGAAACAAATAATAGAGAAGATGCCAACGGTCCTCAAGTTCAGATGGTATGACTTCACGGCAGCAGCAGAAGAAAGTGAATTCTCCGACTTAACCCTGGTATCCAACTTCCTGAACAAAGAAGCAGACAAATGTGGAGCCTTCGCGACCTCAGAAGAAAAGAGTGGGATCAAGAGGACTCATCGACAAGCGGCGCATGCTACGAAGGAGAAGGACTTCAAAGGAAAGGATGCTAAGAAGACTTGCCCCATGTGTGAAAGTGAGCACTTCCTAGTTGAATGTCAGAAGTTCCAGAAGGCGTCGGTTCAAGATCGGTGGGCAATAGTTAAGAAGAGCCACGTCTGTTTCAAGTGCCTTCAAGGGAAACACCGGAAGGAGAGCTGCAGGAAACCACCATGCAAGGAATGCAAAAGGTGGCACCATCATCTGTTGCACGTCGACTCAGAAGACAGGACCTCGGGAGACAAAAAGGAGACACATCAAGAAGAAACAAGTGTCACGGCGTCAGTGAATGCAGTAAACAACGCAAGAGCATACCTGAAGATAGTTCCAGTGGAAGTTTTCGGGTCAAAAGGATCTAAGAAGATACTAGCCCTCATGGATGAGGGGTCAACAGTGTCACTCTTGGATGAGAAGGTGGCAGAAGAAGTCGGCGCTCAAGGAAACAGAGAAGAACTGGTCATCGAGACAGTAGGAGGCAGGCTGATAAAGAAAAAGGATTCTCAGACACTGGACCTCACGGTGAAGGGAGTTCACCAAGGAACCAAGAAGACAATCAGAAGAGTCCGAACTATCAACGAGCTGAAGCTTGCACCACAGTTCTTAGACAGAAAAAGGATTGAAGAATGTCGACACTTAAAGAAGATCGCCAACTCGCTGTACTACGAAGGGGAACCACCGCAGCTACTCATAGGTCAAGATAACTGGGAGCTGATTGTGACTCAAGAAGTAAGAAGAGGGAAACCAGGACAACCAGTCGCTTCAAGAACAGGACTTGGTTGGGTGCTACATGGATCGGACAGCGGGAGTACAAGACCAGTGCAATTCCTGAACACGTGTCTTCATGTCAGCACACCTGAAGAAGAGATGCATCAAGCCATCAAGGACCATTTCGCGATCGAAGCGCTTGGGGTGCTACCGAGAAGACCTACTACGGACTCAGAAGGTAGAGCACTTGCCATCCTAGAGAAGACCTGCAGAAGACTTGAAGATGGTCGATTTGAAGCTGGACTCCTGTGGAAGAACGAAGAAGAGCAGATGCCAGAGAGCTACACGTCTGCTAAGAATCGATTGATCAACATCGAGAAGAAGATAGACAGGGATCTCCAGCTGAAGGCAGAATACAACAAGCAGATCCAGCATCTAATCGACAGCAAGTATGCAGAGGAAGCACCTATAGGACAAGAAGACTCCAAGAAGAAATGGTACCTCCCTCACTTCTCCGTGGTTCATCCCCTTAAGAAGAAGATAAGGATCGTCTTCGACGCAGCAGCCAAATCCAGGGGAAGAAGCCTCAACGATGCTCTACTGCCAGGACCAGACCTACTGCAGTCACTCTTTGGAGTACTGCTCAGGTTTCGTCAAGGGCCCTTAGCAGTGGCAGCCGACATAAAGGAAATGTTCCTGCAAGTTCGTATCAGACCAGAAGATAGAGACAGCCTGCGCTTCCTGTGGCGAGGGGATCGGCGCGACATAGTACCGAAGGAGTATAGGATGACATCAGTCATCTTCGGCGCAACTTCATCTCCCAGCACAGCGATCTACGTTAAGAACCGAAACGCAGCGGACTTCAAGGAACAATACCCAGAAGCTGCAAGAGCGATCGAGCTGAACCACTATATGGATGACTACCTACACAGCTTTCATTCAGAAGAAGACTTCAGAAGAGTGACGGCGCAGGTGGACTACATACATCGGAAGGCAGGCTTCGAGCTTAGAGGATGGGCATCAAACCAACTTGAGCTGCTGCAAGACGTAAAAAAGGACACAGCAGAGAAAACCGAAGTGGACCTTGGCGAGAAAGAAGAGAAGACACTAGGACTGCGCTGGTTCACAGAAAGGGACTCCATCGGCTTCAGGGCGAACCTTCGAAACACACCGGAGGAGATAGCTACAGGGCTCCAGGTGCCTACGAAGAGAGAAGTCACCAGCGCCGTAATGTCAACCTTCGACCCACTGGGATTAGCATCACCGGTTCTCGTCCAAGGCAAGAAGCTGCTTCAGAACATATGGCGAAGCGGCGTCGGCTGGGATGAAGAAATAGAAGACAAGGAATACGAAGCGTGGAGAACCTACTTAGAGAAGATGAAGCTGCTTCAAGACCTTCAGATTCCAAGATGTCTAGCGCCACATGGCACCGAGGGGGAGCTGCACACCTTCACAGACGCAAGCGAGATGGCGTACGCAGCAACAGTTTACTGGAGGACACAAGGTCGGGACGGGACTTACCACATCAGCTTAGTGGCGGCAAAAGTACGTGTCACACCACTAAAACCAGTGTCGATCCCGAGACTCGAGCTGCAGGCGGCCCTTCTTGGAAGCAGACTAGCACATTCGGTGGAAGAAGAAATGGACCTGAAGGTGGTAAAGAAGACCTTCTGGACAGACTCCAGCATCGTACTCTCTTGGATCAAGACGGACCCGAGAACCTTCAAGACGTTCGTAGCTCATCGCTTAGCAGAGATAGAAGATCTCACGAAACCACAGGACTGGAGATGGGTACCGACAGCACATAACCCTGCTGACGATGCGACGCGCGACGTACCGGAACACTTCGACTGCTGTCACCGCTGGTACGTTGGACCTGACTTCCTAAGGAAAGAGGAAGCCCACTGGCCGGCACCTAGAACATTCAAGAAGGAAGCCACCGGTGAAGAGAAGACAGCAGACGTCGTAGCAGCAGCAAGCACCACTTATCCATCACCAGATCCTGAGAGGTTCTCGTCCTGGAAGAGACTGTGGCGAGCTACAGCAAGAGTGTTACAATTCATACAACTCTGCAGAACAAAGGAGAGGGTCAACGTCAGCCGAGAAGATCCCGCCTGGAAAGCGACGAAAGGAAAACGAACTAAAGGTGTCGAGAAACGACATCAATCTTCAAGAGTGCCAGACAGGAAATATATACCGCTGAACGCCGAACAACTAGAGCAAGCTGAAATCATACTACTGAAAGGCAGTCAAGAGAGAAGCTTCAAAGAAGACATCAAGTGTCTGCAGCAAGGAAAACCATTAGAAGGAAGCAGCAAATTGAAAAAGCTCGACGTAGTGCTGGAAGACGGTCTCCTGCGGCTGAAAGGAAGAATCGACGCGATACGGGGAGTAACAAGAGAATACAAGAGACCCATCGTGCTCGACAGTAAGGACAAGACCACGAGACTTATACTGGAAGATTTCCACTGCCGATTCAACCATGGTAATCACGCAACAGTAATAAACGAAGTGAGACAGCGTTTCTGGGTGCTGGGAATAAGATCAGCAATCAGAACAGTGCAACATCAGTGTCAATGGTGCAAAGTGAGAAGAGCTAAACCGCGAGAATTACCGACGGGCAACCTACCTTCAGAAAGGCTGATGCACAGTACACATCCCTTCACGTGCACTGGCATAGACTACTTCGGCCCGATGACAATCACCGTAGGAAGACGCCATGAGAAGAGATGGGGAGCTCTATTTACGTGCTTAACAACTAGAGCCGTACACATAGAACTCACCCCTTCACTCTCCACCGACAGCATGATAATGGCCTTACGGAGATTCGCAGCAAGAAGAGGAATGCCGAAGATTGTCTACACCGACAACGGGACTAACTTCGTCGGCGCGAACAAAGAACTACAAGAAGCACAAGACACCATGAAACAAGAAGATCTCATCTCAGAAGCAGAGAAGATCGGCGTGCAGTGGAAGTTCATCCCTCCTGGTGCCCCGAATATGGGCGGTGCATGGGAGCGTCTAGTGCGATCGATCAAAACTGCGCTGGACACCACCCTGAAAGAAAAACACCCGCGAGAGGAGATACTCCACACCCTCCTCTTAGAGGCCGAGCACATCGTTAACTCTCGACCTCTCACTCACCTCTCCGAGAATCCTGAAGAAGAAGCGCTAACGCCTAATCATTTCTTAATTGGGCGGTCATGTGGCGCACCAAGAGTCGGCAACTTCGAAGACAGCGAGCTGGTGGGCAGACCCACCTGGAAGGCCACGCAGCGGCTTGCCGACCACTTTTGGCAACGCTGGCTGCGGGAATACCTACCTACCCTGCTGCCCAGGAAGATCAAAGGAAGAACCAACCCCACCGATCTACGAGTCGGAGACGTCGTGCTCATCGTCGACCACAGCCTGCCGAGATGTACCTGGCCACGCGGCAGAATCCAGCAGGTGTATCCGGGACCAGACGGGCGAGTCAGAATCGTCGACGTCGAGACCAGAGGCGGAGTTCTACGAAGACCCAGTTCGAGAGTGGTGTTGTTGGTGCCGGGAGTATCGCCGAGCCTGGAGGATGGTGCGACGCACGAGGGGGAGAATGTCGGCGACGAAATCTAAGCATCTAGGCGCAAGTAGTATCGGAGTGCACCCTGACAATGATTTTGTAAGTTAGAAAGCATTTTTAAATTAGTAAAGGTCTCAAAAGTTCCTAAAAATATCAAAATTTAGACCCCCTCTGGGTAAGTGGGTGCAAGTAGCGCAGAGAGCGCCTTGATAATAAAATGTAAATATAAGGAATAATTTTGTAGCTAGTAAGGAATTTAATAATTTTGAAAAGTCTTGTTTATAAGTTTATGTATTAGATTCTAATTAGTTTTAGTTTATAGATTTCATGCTTAGTTTTCTTATTAGAATCTAATTAACTTCAATTTGAGTGAATCTTGTAAGGAAATGTACAAAATTTCGAAAGGATGTTCTATAATTACGTAACTTGAAAATGAGGTTTTTGTTTCTGGTCTGATTGTTGCTATTTTTGTTGTTAACGATAGAATTAGATGTAAAACCACTTTTAACGTTTAAATTATCAAAATCGGACCACAGGATTCAGAGATATTATAGATTAAAGATAGTGGCAATTGTCCTAAGTCAAACTTTGTAAGTTTTTGTTCTAGAAAGTTTTTATTGTGACTATGTACATGCAATATTGTGTTTTTATATAAGAAGGGACCACATAACAAATGTGAAAATATATAAAATGTAAGGGTTATGTGATAATTAAAAACCGACTTCCTCAAAAACACTAGAAAGTGAAAAATAACTTTAATTTCGGAAGTCGGTGTCTTAAGATCTGTATTTGAGTTTTTTGCCACCGACTTCCGAAATTAAAGTTATTTTTCACTTTCTAGTGTTTTTGAGGAAGTCGGTTTTTTTTTTTGTAAAAAAGTTTTTATTTTTTACTTTTTAGTTATGTTATCTACCCGCGCTAATTCCTATACCACTAATCGCCAGGTGAAATTTAATACTTTACTACTGCTGTAAATCGTTGAGGAATTCCCTTGACTGTCTGTCTATGGTCTCCATCAACAGACCTGTTTTGGTAGGAATTTATAAGCCTTATGGGAGCTTTCTCATCAATAGAAATGAATTAAGTTCAAACACCAGGTAATTGCTGTAAATCGTTGAGGAGTTCCCTCGATTGTCTTTCGGCTCCATCATCAGATCAACTCCGGACCTTAATTAAATAGTAGTGATAAAATTGGCACTTTGAACCGTATAAAGTAACCCCAACAATAGGGAACTGCTGTAAATCGTTGAGGGATTCCCTCAACTGTCTATGGTCTCCATCATCAGACCTGTATTTGGCACTTATAGCCCATATGGGTGCAAAGTTCTCATCAATAGAAATGAATTAAGTCCAAACACCGCGTAGTTGCTGTAAGTCGTTGAAGAGTTCCCTCGACTGTCTTTCGGCTTCATCATCAGAGCAACTTCAGACCTTCATTAAATAGTAGTGCTTTAAGATAATTAATGAAAGAAATAAAAAACGCACTAGTCGCCACTACGATTTTCGAAGGTTGCCTTCGACTTCTCTGGGATGCCATCATCAGATCCTGGTTTCCTTATCATGGGACCACCCTTGGAATATCTCCTTTCCAACAAAAAAAGAATCATCAAAATCGGTCCATATACGACGAAGTTATCGGTGAACACACATAAAAAAAAAAAAAAAAAAAATATATACGGTCGAATTGAGAAACCTCCTCCTTTTTTTGAAGTCGGTTAATTAAAAATAAAGGGGTTCAAAGACTTCGGCTTGATGAAAACTAACAGTGAAATGGGCCTAAAAATCACTGTCGTCTATAAGGTAATGGGAAGCGGCCCCGTCGACTATAAAATACGCACGATCGGCCGGGCCCATTTAGTCGCAGCTCAGCCGTTGAAGAGGCACAACGAAGAACAAGCCGGAGTCCATGGACCAAAAATACTAGAAGAAAAATGTTTTATTTCGTCTGTTTCTCTCAGAATTCAGCCTCACGTTCAGTCTCCCGAGGTCTTGGTCGACCGTAGTGTTATTACGCATTCAGGGGTGCGTGGTGACGTGTTTTACCAGCGCAATAGGTAAGTAGGGAAGCACGTCAAAAACGTGGGAGAAGTCCCAGGGCGAGTAAGGGTGCTGATCACATCCCATTCGTCCACTACATAAGTCATAGTCAAAAGTCATAATGGCGGTCTCTGATTGGTCAAAGCGTGCCACGCGATGCGTATATACGCCATATATAACCTACGTTCTGGCTTCGGAAGCGTTCCCCTTACACCCAGTATAGTCTAGAGTCTTCCTCGATAAACGTGCTGTCCAACACTAACCCAAAGAAACCGTGCAGCTGTGTAATATTTAGGTTTGATTAAAAGGAAAAAAGTTATAGGGAGCCAACCTTAAAAATAGACATATGCTGTCGCGAACTCTTTATTTAGAACTTTTTAACTAAAGTAATACCGTCGTACATGATTGTTCCGCGTTCCGGTACGCAGCGGATTGCTCCCAAAAGGAATAAATGTTCCCTGTTTTTGCAACATTTTTCATCGATGAATGAATCAAATAACACACACATGTGTAATTACTTGGTCGTGTTAATGCTATAATTTAAATTGTTTGATACCGCGGCATTTGTGGATCTTTGATAGTCGTTACAGGTCGTCAAAACCTCGAAAACCTGACTACCAGTCTTACGAAGGGGTATTACCCAGTGACGGGGTTGTGGAGGCAGTCGCTTTTTGTAAAATGCTCCATGAAAACAAAAAAATAAAAACCACCTCACTTCTATAAAACACTGCTAAAATACCTTGAGTTTCCGAACTCTATGTCTTTGGGTCTGTATTTCAGATTCTCATTTTAAATTATTTTTCACGTTAATGTGTTTTTACATTTTTCACACTTCAGCTATGGCCTCTCCCACACGAATTTGTATTATTCTTCATTTCAGTTTTCCTTCACGGCTATAAGAACAGTAGCTGCAGTAGTGATAAAATAATTTACTCATAGTATAGCGCCTGCCTGAGTTCGAACACACGACCTACAACTCGTCAGTCGTATCGACCATTGGGTCACCACCACTCTCAGGTCGGCTCGCTGAAGTTGATTGAATTTTTCCAAATTATTTTTTCAGCGTACCTCCGTCTACTTATGGTGGCGACGATGGTGTAAGGAAAATAATATAAAAATAACAAGTGATAAAAATAAAAGTAAGACGGCTGAACAAGAACAGAGTGTAGCAGAAGATACTAACGACGAAAAGATTGAGAAAACAAAGTCAAAGACAAAGTCAAAGACAAAGTCAAAGACAAAGACAAAGTCAAAGACAAAGACAAAGTCAAAGACAAAGTCAAAGACAAAGTCAAAGTCAAAGTCAAAAAGGTCATCAGCATTATCTTCACAACAAACTTCATAGCAGATAATGCCTCTCTATAAATCTTAATATGAGCTAAGTCACTGAGTACCATAATGTTCCCATTACTGGTATATAGGTCTTCTTTCTGTGAGAGGGAGTGGGCTGTTGCTGACCTCGCAGGCCCAGGGTGGGTCGAAACTGATTAATTCTTGGAAACTTACCTACACCTCTGCCCTATCCTCCGGGGAAATAAGGCGTGATGTTATGTATGTTTTTGTTATGTAACCATTAAAATCATCAATACAAGCCAAGTTCATTTAATCCTATTGGTTGACTTTTTCGCGAAATAGTAATTCAATGGAATTATGAAATTAAGAAAAATTGAATTTCGCGGGCTAATTTAAAGTTTCCCCTTAATTAAGACTCTTGGGAATACCGCCCTTAATGAACGTCCACTCCAAGATTTTATAGTAATTGCCAAGAATTCCAAATGTTGGTCGGACAACTAAAATGCGCAATTTTTGTAAGCGCTCTGTCAGTGTGTGTATGATAATAAACTTTTACTAAAGTTATTGTGGTTTTTATTCATTACCTCATCATCATGATCATTTCAGCCGAAAGACTTCCAATGATGGACATAGGCCTTTTTTATCTCGAGGTGGAAATCCTCATGGATATGCCCCACAGAGAGACGCGCGTGGAACAGTACTCGCTACCATCTCGGGCCCTAAGGAATAGGAGGCGACGGATGTCCCCGGATCCGTTGCCTCTGGACCCATTTAGGGAGGCTGGAAGAGAGCGTTGTCCGCCCTCCGTCGACGCCCGGTGCGCCTGCTGCGGGCTGGGTGAGCAGAAGATATTTTACGATCCCTGTCCGCAGCCGCCTTCTGCGACATAACTGATTCGCAGAAGGATCCCACTGCGTTCCAGGACTCCTCGCTGCCGACCATCGACTCGACTATGGCCGGCAGCGATAGGTCACCGCCTACTCCTGAGACGAGGGCGCGACGCGGCTCCTCCCAAGCGGCAGATTCTGCCAGCGTATGCCGCGCCGTGTCCTCCCGCCAGTCGACGCAGTGGTGACACCGGGCATCCGGCTCCCTGTTTATGCGACACAGGTACTTTCCGAAGCAACCATCTCCCGAGAGCACCTGCGTCGCCCGAAACGACAGGGAGCCATGCCTCCTCCCAAGCCAGCGCCCTTGTACTGGCTGGACCGCCTCGACGGTGACGGTTCGCGCAGCCCACCACCAGGGCTGCGCGAAGCTGCGACTGACGGTGCTTCTTGTGTCGCTCCATCAGTCGCTTGCTCCGCTCCCGCGCTTCCCCATGCCACCGATACAGTGACGCGAGTACTTTCACCTCGAGGTCCCACGGTGGGGATCCAGCCAGTACACAGGCCGCCTCGTAGGAGATCGTGCTATATCCACTGATGAGTCTGACTGTCATAGCTCTCTGCGGTCTTCGCAGAACAGCGTGCTACCGGCCGTCAGGTCAGCCGCCCAGATCGGAGCCCCGTACAGGGCCATGGATCGCACGATCCCCACGTAGAGCCGCCTACAGGCAGCGCTCGCCCCCCCCAGACCGGAAAGCAGCGTTGACAGCACCCCAGCTGCGCCCAACAACTTGGGCGCCAGCCGCCGGAAGTGGGGGCCGAAGTCCCACCGGCTGTCGAGCACCAATCCAAGATATTTCATGGTAGACTCGACAGCGATCCTACCACCCCCCGACCACGGTGTGTGATCCGACCGGCGGCGCCAGCCGGGGCCGGGGGGGGGGGGGGGCCCTGTGTCCCTTTCTTGAAGTAGGGTGCCCATAATGAACGAAATTATAAGATTATTTACACAATACAGCATATAAATAGGAGGTAGTCTTCAACGTAAGCATAATTACAGCTTGGCAAAAAAGAGTCTGGAAAAAATGAGGGCGCCTGCTTAGCAGGTATGGCCACCCTGTATACTAGGACTAAAAGTGATAAGATACTTGTTGTTTTAATCCACAAACACGAGATCCCGGAAATTCTGATCAGTCAAGATTTCAAGACTTGATAGGCACACAGTCTTTTACTTTCATTGTATTTAGTAGATTGCGCATTATTTCGCTGGAATAACTTTTTATCTAAGAGTGCCATCACAATAACATAATGCAAACTTATTCAGTTTAAAAATTAATTAAATTACACTCAGGGATTGCCGATTGAACCCGATACACAAGACATAATGTTCAGCAATCGCATTTGCGGCCACCATCTAGGGTATTCACAACCAGTCGATGGTTGGTATGCCTGTATCAAATTTGACATGAATGATACTGAACGAATCCTGTTAATGCTGACAGTTTAAAGTCGACAAGGTGACTTACAGCTGCTTACTGTCGGAAACTAATCGGAAGTCAGAGAGTACCTATAGCATGTCGCATTCGAAAGGTACGGGCAATATCGAATAAACTTGAACAGTTGACTAATGAAGGCGTCAGGTATGTCTATGCGGGGTACATAACATTATCACTATTCACATGACAATGAAAATGAAATAACACGCTAAAGTTTAGATTTTATTTAAAAAGAAAAACGTGACGTAACATCATTCTTGTATTCCTTTTCGGTGCTATGACAGATTTTTTCCATTAACACTGATGTGTCAGTTTTACATTTCTTATTTATGAAAATAGTGTAAAAATCTTTCTTACACGTTTACGGCTCCCATTACAACCCGTCTCCTCAAACTACAGGTAATATATTACGTAGAATAGGCACCTGAAAAATAATAAATATAAATTCTACTTTTTTACTGTGGTATGCGATAATAGCATTAACAAAAAAAAAAAAATACTTGGCTGTTTCGTTACAGTGTTGAACTTTTTGTCTAATTGCACACAGATCGAAATCGTCTAATTCTTTCTTCCGCCAACTGTTTTGGTGTTTCTACACCTGGAGGTGTAGAAAAAATCCTTAATTGTTTTCTCCTTCATTAACAATTTCTCTAATTGAACTGTGAGATTTACCTTGAAAAAAATATAAAGACAATCATATTAATTCCATGTAGGTACATTTTTCAATTTCAAGTATCAAACATCAAGAATTAACGTACACGCTGTGGCGGCTTAGTAATAGCAATTTGCCGAGTTGCATTCTTGACGGAATATGGGAGCGCGGGCGATCGGCTCGCCAGTCGTCCACGTCACGCCGCCCTGCCTTGTCGCATACCTAGTACGTAGTTAGTCATAACGAAGTATTGTGGAACCCGAATTAAAGACATATTCTTCTTTGGAGTCACGTCTCTTTAATTACCTCACCATAACCAGAACACGCCCAACACTGGTGACCTTTCGACGATTTCAAGATTTTACGTTTTCGTGACAATAGAGTAGGCGACTCAAAAAGCGTACGAGGCAGGGGCGTAAAGACCGCGTGGTGCAAAGTAAAACGCAGCGTGCTAAAGTTATATTAGAGCAACGCGTGTATATCGTTCCGCAAAATGAACCCGCGAGTGGTAACCGGTTCCCCCGGGACTTCAGGAGCAAATGCAGACATCGCGATGGTTACGGTGCAAATGAGAGTTCCGGAATTTTGGAGAGAAATACCAAGATCGTGGTTCTGCCAATTTGAGGCAATAATGGCACCACAGAAGCAAGGTGACAGTCAAAAATATGATATGGTGCTCGCGAGATTGCCCACAGACGTTGTACAGCAAGTAACCGACATCATCGAGGCACCGCCGGAAACAGGGAAATATGAAACGATCAAAAAGCGATTATTGTCCATTTACGAAGAGAGTGCAGATAAACAATTTCAAAAATTAATGCATGAAATGGACCTGGGAACACAAAAACCGTCGCAGTTACTAAGAAAAATGGCAACTTTAGCGAAGAAATGCGATTTGACAGAAGAACCGCTAAAGAGACTGTGGCTGGATAAGCTAACACCCAACGTACGCGCACTGCTGGCAATGAGCGAAGACACCAAGTTGGAAGATATGGCCAGGAAGGCAGATAGAATATTAGAGACTTTGGGAAACGGCGAGGTTGCATCCATAACACCAAGCACATCAACAAACCACAGTGTAGCCGACCACTTGAAGGATTTAGTAATGGAAATGAAAGAATTGCGCGGGGAGATAAATGAGATAAGGCAGCGAAATAGAAGCACGGCAAGGAACACAGAAGGTGGGCGATGGCAACAACGATTCAGATCCAAAAGTCCGAGACGGCGCACACCAAAATCACCCGACTGGCTGTGCAGACATCATTATCGCTATAGGAACAACGCGCGGGAGTGTGAATCGCCGTGTAGCTGGGCCAAGAAGCAGCAGAAGCCGGAAAACTAGACGCGGTGCAGTCAGCGACGGTGGAAGATTGTGCCGCGGGGAATCACCGACTCTGTGTAAAAGACTTTAAAACGGGAATTGTGTATCTAGTGGACACGGGCGCTAACGTGTCAGTGATACCTGTAAGTAAAGTGAAAACAAAGCAAAATCAAGAGTGTACGTACAAACTTTTCGCAGCAAATAATTCGGAAATAAAAACCTATGGTGTAGTGACTATAGAATTAAACTTAGGTTTACGTAGAAGTTATAAATGGCCATTTATAGTTTGCGATGTGAAGCAGCCAATCATAGGGGCAGATTTTCTAAAGGCACACCAATTAGTCGTAGACTTACATAATAAAAGGTTGATTGACGGTCTCACTAATTTGAGTAGGGAAGCAACTATAGTGAAATGTGCCGAATTTTCCATATCTAGTATTCAGCATGATAACCCGTACAAAGATTTGCTCGAAAAATTCTCAGAAATAACCAAGCCGATATCGTATAAAGAACCGCCTAGTCATAATACATTCCATCACATAGAGACTACAGGCCCTCCCGTATTTTCCCGCGCTAGGCCGTTGCCACCGCATAGATATAAAATGGCACAAGACGAATTTAGGTTAATGCAAGAATTAGGTATATGTAGGCCGTCAAAGAGCCCATGGGCGAGTGCGCTACACGTCGTGCCTAAGAAGGATGGCCAGATCAGACCCTGTGGCGACTATCGTGCACTCAACGCGATCACGAAGCCGGACAGATACCCGATCCCAAGGCTACAAGATTTCACCTATGGACTAGCAGGTAAGAAAACTTTTGCACGTTTAGACATTAATAGAGCCTATCATAATATTCGCGTAGCACCGCAGGATGTAGAGAAAACAGCGATCATCACCCCATTTGGACTGTTCGAATTTCCTAGAATGTCATTCGGTTTGCGTAACGCAGCGCAAACATTTCAGAGGTTTATGAACAATACAGTTTTACAGGGATTAGAGTATTTAAATGGAGAACGGAAAGGGGAATGTTCATACCTATTCTGTTACATAGATGACGTAATAATTGGAAGTACCGACGCCGAATTACTTCGCAAACATCTAAGCCTTGTTTTTAGCAGATTCGAACAGTTTGGAATAACTATTAATCTGTCAAAATGTTGTTTTGGTAAACAGGAAATAGAATTTTTAGGGTACAATGTTAGCCAGGAAGGGATAAAACCTTTGAAAGAAAAAATCGAGGCTATACAAGGTTATCCGCGGCCGGAAACCGTCGAACAGCTACGACGATTTCTGGGAATGGTGAATTTTTATAGGTTACACATAGAGCAAGCGGCTGAGCACCAGTCCGAGTTAAATAAGTTTTTGCATGGGGCCAAGAAAAAGGATAAGTCAAAAATAACATGGGACGGTAAGGCCACGGCGGCTTTCGAGCAGTGTAAGGCAAGCCTACAAAGCGCCATTACACTGGCTTATCCAGAGGACAAAGGTAGATTGTCTCTAATGTGTGACGCATCCAATACATGCGTGGGGGCAGTTCTACAACAAGGAGTCGCCGGAAAAACGAGGCCCTTAGGTTATTTTTCTAAGAGACTATCGGAAGCCCAGCAAAAATACAGTACTTACGATCGAGAGCTATTGGCAGTTTATTTAGCTATCGTACATTTTAGAAACATGATCGAAGGTCGAGAGATTACGATCCTCACGGACCACAAACCATTAACGTATGCTTTTTCTAAAATAGGTACCGATCGAGAGACCCCACGACGCACAAGGCAGTTATTGTATATCAGCGAATTCACAAGCGACATACAATACGTCAACGGAAGCGAGAACCCGGTTGCTGACGCGCTATCGCGGGTAGAGTCCGTTGTTTGCGCAACGTCTATCGATTTCGACGAAGTCGCCCGAGCACAGGAAACAGACGATCAAATGGCGCGTATGTTAGCAGAATCGCAAGGTAACATTATACTAAAACAAATACATTCACCGTTGTGTAATCAAACAATTTATTGTAGCATTTCAGATAAACAGGTAAGACCATATCTCCCACACAAATTTCGTAAACTAGCTTTCGAAACAGTACATAACATAAGCCACCCCGGAATTAGGGCCACACGGAAGATGATAACGAAACGTTTCTTTTGGCCAGAAATGAACAAAGATATAACCAGATGGGCAAGGGCTTGCATTCATTGTCAAAAAGTAAAAGTACAGCGCCATACAGTTTCCAAATTAAGTAGTTTTCCGTTGACAGATAGATTTGAGCATTTACACGTCGATATAGTTGGTCCACTACCGACGTCACAAGAAGGCTATAGGTATTGCGTCACTATGATAGACAGGTTTACGCGGTGGCCTGAAGCAATTCCAGTAACAGAGATAACCGCGGACACAGTAGCAAAAGCCATATACGAAGGCTGGGTATGCAGGTTCGGGTGCCCCCTGACACTAACAAGTGATCAGGGAAGACAGTTTGAGAGCGAACTTTTTAAAAGTTTACTAAACATTTTAGGCATAAGAAAAACCCGTACAACAGCGTATCACCCGCAGGCGAACGGAATGGTTGAAAGAATGCATCGCTCACTTAAGGTTGCAATTAGGGCTAGGCTACAGGATAATAGGTCATGGGTCGATGAATTACCGACAGCATTGTTGGGACTTCGCGCGGCTTGTAAAAATGATGATAATGTAAGTTCAGCGGAATTAGTATTGGGACAGACCCTACGTTTACCAGGCGATTTTTATTGCGAAACCGAGAAAACCAAAGTAGATCATCAACCAACGTTCGTAAGCAAACTTCGAAGCGTCATAAATAGTATGCGGCCACAGTCAAGAGAGAACAGCGATTCGCGGAAAATATTCATCCATAAAGATTTAAATACGTGTTCTCATGTTTTTCTAAGGAATGATATGGTAAAAAGTTCGCTAACCCCATCATACAACGGCCCTTATAAAGTAATCAGTAAGGATAAGAAAACTTTTCACATACAAATAGGTGATCGTCAATCAACCATTTCTATAGACAGATTAAAACCAGCGTATATTATTAATGAAGAAAATCCGCCAGAAAACATAGGTACTGATAATGAGTGTGATCCAGATATAAAATCAAGTGGACAAAAATCGCTACCGCCTATGGCTAAAACCACACGCTGTGGTCGAGTGATTAAGCAACCGGTGCGATTTTTGCTCACCTAACAAATAATGTAAGTACATAGAAGGTTGTTAAAAATAGCAGGTCAAAATATAATTTGTTATTTGTAACCAGTGATCCTAATATCGTAGGTTGTATTATCCGTAGTTTATATAGTGAATGGCGTTACCATAACCAACGCTGCCGACCCTCGAGGTGTTACTTATTTATTGCAGAGCGGGCGTTATGGTAACTACCCTTAATAATGTGTATAGCGTATATATAATTTCAAGTCGGCTCGGAGCTCCGGCAACGATGAGACCGCAAACATGTTAGAAAATAAGTTACTTAAGATCTATTTTAGCGACAGAATTGAAACAATAGGCAGCACTCAACTGTTGGAATGCTGACAGGTATAGAATATTATCGTAAGCAATATTGTAAGCTTAGAGACTTCTGAGTACTGTAATAGTCATGTAAGTATGTAGTTTTACTATGTTTTAAATACATATTGTTAAAAAAATGTTTTAATTGTAACATTTGTTTTTGGAAAAGGGGGGGTGTGATGTGGCGGCTTAGTAATAGCAATTTGCCGAGTTGCATTCTTGACGGAATATGGGAGCGCGGGCGATCGGCTCGCCAGTCGTCCACGTCACGCCGCCCTGCCTTGTCGCATACCTAGTACGTAGTTAGTCATAACGAAGTATTGTGGAACCCGAATTAAAGACATATTCTTCTTTGGAGTCACGTCTCTTTAATTACCTCACCATAACCAGAACACGCCCAACACACGCGATTTGTCAAACTAGAAAACATAACCTCAATAATCTATTAGTAAATAAAACAATAAAATGGCTTGAAACTTATAATACCGATAAAACTTAGTAATAGAAAGGAAAAACAATGACTGGCATTGACTAAAAGATAAATTTCTTCGATAAATACCTGTCGTGTCGGCAGTTCTTTCGAAAACATTGTCAATCGGAGACAAAATTTGTTCCGCTTCAGATTCCGCCAAATTTCTTACGAAAACTTAGTATATCACAGCTCACACCACTACTCCTTATTGTTTTATTCATTTTTTATATGTTCAAAAGCATTAAAAATTGATAGTTAATTAGTAATAAGTAAAATACAACTGGGAACATAACACAATGACAGATTAGCTACTTGTCGATGATAAACAAAGCAGTGCTGCCAACAAAAAAATATTTTAGTTCCAATGGTTACCACGACAGACTCTTTTTGCCAACCTATACGCATGTCTGTTATAGGTATTTTATGTTTAATATCTGGATGACCGAGCTTTGCTCGGTATTTTTTCGTAAATTGTCTTTAAAATAATAAATTTATGTTCAAAACTATTATCGATAAAGTTGGTCATTGAAAACACGAATAAAACGACATTTTATAAAAATGAATCCTAGCTAGATCGAATTATCGCCCCCAAAACCCCCTGTATACTAAATTTCATGAAAATCGTTGGAGCCGTTTCCGAGATTCAGATTATATATATATACAAGAATTACTCGTTTAAAGGTATAAGATACTAGGCTGATTTTAACATTTATTTGAGTAATATGTGTGTTGAGACTGCTATGTAGTTTAAGCCACGCATATACCACTTGTGGCCCAGTGGTAACGGTAATAAATTATAGGTCACAAATCAACTTTAAGACAGAAATTGCATAAAACTGTTTTATTTAGTAATGTGTGAACATAACTGTAAATATCTACCAAATAAATATTTATTAATTCTCAATGATGCGTTTTACTTTAATCCATCATTAAAGCATATTTTTTTTTAAATGAAATTATTGGTTAATATATTATATCCTGTTATATTAGTATCTACCTACATCGTATTGCTTGGTCACCCTAATGAAAGGGACAGAGGGCTCTCGCGAAGCTATCTCGCTCGGACCGTGCATTGGCAGCGTAGACAGAGTATTTCTATAGACTGCTGGATATCTTTCTTTGCATTCGCACAAGACAAAGACAAACATATTATCGTCACTAGCAAAGAAAAGAGACGGAGCAACAATATTTCTGTCCTTTATCACGTGCCGGCTGAGCACATCATTGTGCACAACAAGTTTGACGTTTGTGACTGTTGTAGATTCACATCTAATTGATTTTTAACAATTTACATCCAGGTAACAACAAATTACGGATCTTTTCGTGCTCAATTTGATATATTACATTTGTGCAACAGTGCAAAATGGTAAGGTGCAGTGTAATAAACTGTAAAAGTGATAGTTTGATGAAGATTGACGGATTATCCTTTCACTCGTAAGTATTCGATGTTTTTAAGTATTTGATCACTTTTTGTTCTACTATTTTTAATCAAATGGTTGCAGTAATGTACTAACTAATCTGTATAATGAAAAAATGTCCTAAAATCGTGATTTGGGCAATATTTTTATTTCCTAAACTAAAAATTCAGTATTGCTACGTTTTTGCGGGGAATTTACCCTTTTTTATGGGTAGTACTGTTTTTTAATGCAATGTCAAAAAAAACTATTCAGGCTGTTCTATACGATATTAGTAAAACACACTACTACTACATAGCTACTAGTATATTATGTAATATTAGTGTGTTTTACTTATATCGTATACATAAACTATACTATAAAAACGTAAGATATTAAAAATATCTTATTATACTTGCAGATTTCCAAATAAACCTGAAATAAGAAACATGTGGATAGCTGCTACCAATAGGCCTAATTGGGCTCCAAAAACGAGTTCCAGGATTTGCAGTCAACACTTTGACTGTAATCTTATAATAAAGAAAGGAAGAAAAACTTTCTTGTACCCCGATGCTGTTCCAAATACGGTAATAAAAATAGATATATCACATGATTGCAAAGATTGCATTTTATTACAATGGTTATAAAATTTTAACATTCGATTTTGTTAGATTACAGAGTCAGTAAATCGAGTTAGCACTATGATGATGAAAAGCAGTGAAGCCACATCTGCAGAAACGTTAGCGGGGCCCTCAAATACAGTTTTACCTGTAAGTAAGGATTCATATTTTAACAGCTTAGTAACAAGCAGAAATGTGCATGTAATATTGTTTCAAAAATAATTGCGTAATATAACATTTTCGTTATTTATTTCAGTATTCGTCACCAGAGTTTACGCCCAGAACATTGAAAAGAAAATGGCTGAAAAGCCAGGAAATATCAGAACAGCGGTTGAAAAAACTAAAAGCACTTCGAGAAAAATCTAGGAGATTAAATAAAAAGGTAGCAGATTTAGAACATGTTTTAACAGAATTAAAATCAAAGCTGAAAAATCAGAAAGAATATTTAGGATCCATTCACATAAAGGAATATCATTCTTTGCAGAAAAAATCTTTTGTCCAAACTCATTTTAGCGACTTTCATACGGTGCCAGGATGTATTTACAACCAATCATTTTGAAAGTCAACCTTTTATTATAAACCACAAAGTTTTACTTATTAAGGCAATCTCCATGCACTATTTTGAACTGCGTATACATCACGCAACAAAAGGATTTGAACCCAAGCAAAAAATTAGAAATATTCTTACGAAGCTTGTTCTATTTAAAGGTCAATAACTTGTAAAATCAATAAAGCTAATTAAAAATAAATATATTGTATTATTTATTCACAAAGTCTATTATCACATATCAAACGGTACGTATTTGGAATCACATCATCTATTGGAGTTCACCAGAATGTGTTCTTCCATTCATGTTTATCCTCGGCATCCCATGCCTACACATATACCGCTGATAATCGAATTTTTAGTGCCACTTTCTGGCTTACGCTTGCATACTAATTTCTAATTTTATCCATTCTCAGAAAAAAAAAATGTATTTAGAATCGCACAAATTGTGGGGTAAATTTTTCCTCACATGGTAACCCTAAATATAGTGACGTATATTTTTTTGTCTCTTTCTGCGACACGCTTTCTATGTGTCTATAGTATTCTCTGTCTACGATTGGCAGCCTGTGCGCATTCCAGGTTGGATTTAAGTTCCTTGTTCTAAACTAAAACAAATAATACTTTGACAAAAGAGGTATCGTTGAAAGCGTTTCGACCGGTGGCAATGTGATGTCACATTAAATGGAATATGGTGCCCTCTAGAGGACAAAATCATGAACTTATTTTTTTACAATCAGACCTTGTAAGGATGACTGAAGGCGTATTGGCACATTTCATAACATGTGTAGTGAAGTGACACAGTCCCTAGCACACAGTTACTAGAAAACCAGCTATCACATACCACCAAACCAGTTACCACATACCTCGGAACCTTACCATGTTTTTGACACTCTGCAAGAAACAGTGATCATCTTGGAAAAGAGGAGTAGGTTCGAATATTAAGAAATAGGATGCTAAGCATCGACGTGGTACGAGCGTTATTACAACGCCGCCCACGCTCGGCGATTTGTTTTTAAGCGCAAGCAGAGGAAGCAGAACATCCGCATCTTCATTCATGCAGTTGGACACGTGGGCACTAAATCAATAAATCGACTGCCAATCTGGCGATGTGTTCTGAAGGATTATGCCAAGCTCCCACGCACCATGCCAGGCCGATAGGCTGTTGGAACTGTCACATCCGATGAGGTCTCCACTGACCAGTCGCCGCCCGTTTTATCCGTCGGGTTGGAAGTCGGTAAGTTCAAAGGTGTGCTAAAACGCAGTGCAGGGCTCCTGATCTGGCCCCCACAGGCACCTGTTTTTTTTAGGTTTGTTTATCTAATATTGACCACTGAATAAAAGCCACAACGGTAGGAATGCCCGGCACGGACCGCGATAGGTCTCGACAGGTGTAGTAATGCCATTTTTTTGGGGTGGGAAATTAACAAATCCTTTCTCCCGATCTAGGTGGCCCGGGAGGGCTTGTCAGACTTTTAATTTTTTTAGCAGGAGTTTTTCGTGAAAATACAATGCAGGATACGAGATTATTAGATATAAGAAAGATTTCGTTATGCTCGGTGATTCCTAAATTTAAAAAAAAAATAACTATTTGGCTCGACTGAAAGACTTGTATCCAACTTGTTTAAAAACAAAAAAAAATGTATTTCGTTTGACAATTGACAATGACAGCTGTGTGTATTATTGAAAAAAAAAGCAAATAGTCTATTTGTTATGAAAAATTTGTTTCTTTTCGAATTATGAGCTATAAATACTTAATCTTGTGAATAATCTGGACCTTGGTCACTTATTAAATGAAAAATCTGATTTGCTCACCAATACGAAGTAAGGTTTTTTGGTTTTTGTTGGTAGGTGAAGAGATTAGATGGGACCAGGGGGGTGACACTACGTACATTTTGACAGCAAACTTGGCCCCATTACTATTAAATTACATTCAATTTTCAACAGGTGGCGCTACAACTTGATCGAAATGTTTCATTTAAAATAAGATTATTGATGTAATATTAATTGGAGATAAGTATGAGAAATATATCAAACTCATCTTACAAACTGAAATAGACACATAAATGAAATACAATTTGGTAAAGCACAAATATCAACTTTATTTAAAAAGACCTGCGGCCTAATTGCGGAACGCATTATTGGCAAATGATTGAGACTAGTTGCTTTCGTTTTTATCGCAGTTTGTTTAAAATTACGAATTTGGTATTGCGTTACTCCCTTAAAGTGTGAAAGCAACGACTAGTTGGTTTGAACGATAAAGAGTGAACGATATGTCAAGAAAAAATGGGCAAACGTCTATTTTTGGAATTGCGTAACTTATTTGACAAGCGACAATTTGCATAATATTCTCTGACCTTATCAAACAAAGAACTTATTGGTAAGACAAAAAATGGAATACGTATAGCTTGGCAAAAAAGAGTCTGTCGTGGTAACCATTGGAACTAAAATATTTTTTTGGTGGCAGCACTGCTTTGTTTATCATCAACAAGTAGCTAATCTGTCATTGTGTTATGTTCCCAGTTGTATTTTACTTATTTCTAATTAACCATCAATTATTAATGCTTTTGTACATATAAAAAATGAATAAAACAATAAGGAGTAGTGGTGTGAGCTGTGATATACCAAGTTTTCGTAAGAAATTTGGCGGAATCTGAAGCAGAACAAATTTTGTCTCCGATTGACAATGTTTTCGAAAGAACTGCCGACACGACAGGTATTTATCCAAGAAATTTATCTTTTAGTCACTGCCAGTCATTGTTTTTCCTTTCTAATACTAAGTTTTATCGGTATTTTAAGTTTCAAGCCATTTTATTGTTTTATTTACTAATAGATTATTGAGGTTATGTTTTCTAGTTTGACAAATCGCGCGTACGTTAACTCTTGATGTTTGATACTTGAAATTGAAAAATGTACCTACATGGAATTAATATGATTGTCTTTATGTTTTTTTCAAGGTAAATCTCACAGTACAATTAGAGAAATTGTTAATGAAGGTGAAAAAAATTAAGGATTTTTTCTACACCTGGAGGAACACCAAAACAGTTGGCGGAAGAAAGAATTAGACGATTTTGATCTGTGTGCAATTAGACAAAAAGTTCAACACTATAACGAAACCGGCAAGTATTTTTTTTTTTTTTTTTGTTAATTGCATACCACAGTAATAAAAGTATAATTTATATTTATTATTTTTTAGGTGCCTATTCTACGTAATATATTACAGCTTGGCAAAAAAGAGTCTGGAAAAAATGAGGGCGCCTGCTTAGCAGGTATGGCCACCCTGTATACTAGGACTAAAAGTGATAAGATACTTGTTGTTTTAATCCACAAACACGAGATCCCGGAAATTCTGATCAGTCAAGATTTCAAGACTTGATAGGCACACAGTCTTTTACTTTCATTGTATTTAGTAGATTGCGCATTATTTCGCTGGAATAACTTTTTATCTAAGAGTGACATCATAATAACATAATGCAAACTTATTCAGTTTAAAAATTAATTAAATTACACTCAGGGATTGCCGATTGAACCCGATACACAAGACATAATGTTCAGCAATCGCATTTGCGGCCTCCATCTAGGGTATTCACAACCATTCGATGGTTGGTATGCCTGTATCAAATTTGACATGAATGATACTGAACGAATCCTGTTAATGCTGACAGTTTATAGTCGACAAGAAGGCGACTTACAGCTGCTTACTGTCGGAAACTAATCGGAAGTCAGAGAGTACCTATAGCATATCGCATTGGAAAGGTACGGGCAATATCGAATTAACTTGAACAGTTGACTAATATAATATATAATATATTTACTTTATTTCAGATTAAATAATCCATATTTGTGTTAGTAAGTACTTAACAACTATGTTAGTAAAGCGCAAATAAAAATAAAGAAAAATTCAATCAAATCAATTAGACACGTGGAGTGCAATCCAGTGTCTAGTAAAAGGACCGTCTAACCGGTCTGCTATTACTTTTAGAATGCTGTTGGAGCTTGTTCGGATACGGTGCATTATGGATGCCGCTCGCTTTCTCATGATGGCATGAAAACCATCAGTCCGAGCCTCCATAAACATGCCAGATGCACTACAGCATCTCGGAAGCCCCAACAACATTCTAAAAGCATTGTTGTATTGTACACGATGGGCACTGAGTGCCCGCTGAGTACAGCTGATCCACAGGTTGCACGAATAAAAGGATTGGCAGTATGCCCTGAACATTGTGCACTTCACCTCATTTGGGCACCGTTTAAACCTGCGAGCCAGCATGTTCCCACGGACAGCCAATGCCCTTCGTTCCCTCTCAACGTCTACGTCATCAGAGAGGTCCTCCGTGACCCAGTGACCCAAGTACTTAAGCTGCGTCACTCTTTTAAGCGGTACACTATTTAGTGTAACGGGTGGGACGGTGACGACTTTAGAATTCCGCGGTAGGAATATCAACAACTCGCTTTTGTTCGTATTGTACTTGAGCCCATGGGCCACGGCGTACTCCTCACATCTCCTAACCAGTTTGCGTAAACCGCTAATTGAAGGACTCAGCAACACCATATCGTCTGCATAACTTATGTTATTAATGGTGGTGCCATCAATAGTGCAGCCGACTGCAGTGCTACTGAGACCCTCAATCAACTCATTGATGTACAGGTTGAAGAGTCGAGGGGATGTTAAGCCACCCTGTCTTACACCACACTCCAACCTGTACTCATCGGACACAACGTTCGCCCATCTCACAACATTGACTTGATTGTTATACCAGTAATCAAGAACATTAATGATATCCTCGGGGAGTGAGGTGGATCTCAACTTCTCCCAAAGATGGTCATAGGATACCAAATCGAAAGCCTTTGATAAATCTAGGAAGCATCCATAAATCGGAGTCTTCCTGTCAGTGTAGTACCGGACAGTATGCTTAAGACATAAGATTGCAGTTTCTGTGGACAGTCCCGCTTGAAAGCCGAACTGCGCATCGCTTATATTAAGATGTCTACATAATTGTTGATCCAGCATACTGTCCAGCACTTTAGCTACAGTGGTGGCTAGCGAGATGGGTCTATAGTTGGAGCTATCAGAGGGGTCTCCCGTTTTATTCTTGATTACTGGCACAACAATAGTCTTAGTGCACTCATCAGGTATGTATGAGTGTCTCATACAAAAAGTATAAAACATCGATAAAACTCTAGGCAAGTGTACACCGGCATGCCTCAGGTGCTCTATGCTAATGCCGTCATGTCCAGGGAACTTACCCCTCTTCATCTTGCTAATAGTAGAAGCTACTTCCTTAGCTGAGAAACTGACTGACGGTAAATTTTTTGACTCACGAGCATCAGCCTTGAGCACCCGCGGCAATGCGGATGGTCGATCAAGAGGCACCACTTTAAATTTATTAACAAACATATTAGCAATGTCAACTGACTCACCGAATCCGCCGACGCTGAGAGGGGTGTACGGTCGTGGATTCAGCTTGCTAGTCTCCTTCCAAAAGCTTTTAAAGTTTTTATTAGCATGCTGAGAGGCCAAAACATCCATCTTTACCTGATCCGCATTATTCTGACACCATTTCAGTTTATATTTAAAAATACGCCGAGACTCTGCCATTTTGTCATACACTGGTCCACTACGCGGACGACCAAGTGACAACCATAACTGAAATTGCATCCGCGCCTCCTTATGTGCTGGGTAAACATGCCTGTTCCAGCCAACAACACACTTTTTACGTGTTTTAAACTTATGATCAAAGCTGTCCACAGCCGCTTTACGTATAACATTAATAATATTACTATACATCTTATCAATCACGGATCTATGTTCTACCTTGTTACACATACCATCGCAACAGTGGCTTAATTCCACAGGAAAATCTAGGTCTCTAAATTGTTCGTTACATAACATGTGATAATATTCAATTTGTTTAGTATCCCTATTACCCCATACAACTTTATTACAACTTGCTTCTTTAAGAACATAATGAGGCCTCAGTATATTTAAGCAGCAACTTATCTCTAGAGCCAGATGGTCAGACCAAGCTGAATCATAGTGCACCTTCACGTCTATAACCGACTGCCTGGCGGCCTCAGTCACTACGCAGTGATCAAGCCAGCGAGTGGTATTTATTTATTTATTTATTTATTTAACACTTTAAGCACATAAATGTACAGAGGCGGACTTAATGCCATAGGCATTTTCTACCAGTCAACCTTTGGGTGATGCAGAGACAAACAGTGGTAGGTGCAATGAATTTGAAGATATTCAAATATAAACGTATAACCTATTTAAATCATAAACATAATATATAAACCTAACTATATATATATACATAAACACATACATATACATAAATAATCGAATTTTCTAAAACAAATGAGACAACAATTACGAAACATTACCGTTGTGATGATACTGCCAACTTCTTGCGAATGTGCTCGCGAACTTTAACTTTGAAGGTCAATCGGTTGGTTGCCATCCTGATTTCCTGGGGGAGCGCATTCCACAGAGAGACAGACTGGACAAAGAAAGAAGAGTGAATGAAGTCTGTGCGATGAGTGGGACACTGAAGAAGACGACGGTACCGTGGGCATCACTTATAAAAGTGAAGGCACTACCTAACTTCTCGACGTCTATACATGACCATTGTTGGTCGCAACAGAATCTTTCCAGTTCTCTGCCAAACCGCTCGCCTGGATGAGCATTATAGTCACCAAGCATGTACACTGACGCCACTTGTGTATTTTCAATTATCGCACTCATCTCACTAAGACATTCCGTAAACTGAACGAGGTTTTCATGCAAGTCTACTGGCATGTAAACACAGAACACTACGAACGATCGATCCTGAGCACTTACTTTTATTGCCGACAGCCGCACACTGTTAGTTTCGAGCACAGTCACTGAGTCGAAGGCATCCTTCCGCCACAGTATTGCTACACCGCCATAGGGTCTGCCTCGTACTATGTCAGCCGACGTGTCAATTGCAGACTTGCCGGTAAAACCAAACGCGTCGCTAATTTTCCCAAGGACGGCTAAGTCGTGTGGGAACGACCAGGTTTCTTGTAAAGCCACAATATCGGCTTGTTTACATAATGTTCTCACGTAGTCCATCGAACGCGTGACAGACTTGCAATTATAACTAAAAAATCTACTGCTTAGCTGATTGTCCATTTTGTACATTTATGGTTTGCTTATTCTCGCCTTGAGCTCGTAAGCCGGTTGATTTATCAGCCAGATATATAAATCGTCTAAAAGTTATTCCAGACGGCCACAATTTATCGTCCAAGAAAATATCTAATTTTTGTGAAGTAACAAAGATTTTATAAGAATTATAATCTTTTTGTTTCTTCATCTTTATTTTCACAGGCGAGACCTTTTCTTTTGTTTTTTCATAAATATAATCCAAAATATCAGATTCCAAAACATCTTTGTGCACGTTAGATACAAATAACGGTACTTTAGTAGCCGCGGCCTTAAATTTGCAAGCTGGGTCTAAATCGGCTTTACCTTTATTTCCAATAAATTTATTTCTAAGCCGTTTATTCTGCACTACAATCCATTCATTGCTATTTTTAGTTTTTGCCCACTCACCTTTATTCCCTGCCATTTCGGCAAACGAAATCTTTCTAGGCGTAGTTCCTTCAGTGGTTTGTTTACACCTAAACGAACGCGCCTCTGTCGAAGCGGTAGTCCCGCACGCACCGATAACGACAGTTGTGTTATCATACACACTACTCGACGTACGTTCCAAGTCGTCGTCACAACGGTCCGACAGGTAACCCGGAGCACACGCATACGTTCTCACCAAGGGCTGCGCGTCCACTTGCATGTTGTTTTGCCGAGGTGAAGACGTCCTTCCACTTGAACAAACCACTAACGGTGTGTCACCAGGAATGTCGTCACAGACATCCATGACTAACTTATCAGTAGAGAACTTGTTGATCGGTAATTGTGACAACAAATGGCTTTCATCACGGTTTTGAACAGTATCAGTTATCTTTTGAGCACTATTAATGTTGGGCGATAATATATCTAGCGCTCGTATATCCAGATACCCTCCACTTTTTATTGTACTCGACTTCATACTTTTTTTTTCTATTTCTTCCACTAATTTTGTGGTAGCATATGATTGGTTTATTTCCTGTACATCCGATTTCAATCTGACGATATCTTTTAATAATGCTGATACGTCTACGTGATCACGTCTACGTGATAATGAAGGCGTCAGGTATGTCTATGCGGGGTACATAACATTATCACATTTATCACTATTCACATGACAGTGAAAATGAAATAACACGCTAAAGTTTAGATTTTATTTAAAAAGAAAAACGTGACGTAACATCATTCTTGTATTCATTTTCGGTGCTATGATAGATTTTATCCATTAACACTGATGTGTCAGTTTTACATTTCTTATTTATGAAAATAGTGTAAAAATCTTTCTTACACGTTTACGGCTCCCATTACAACCCGTCTCCTCAAACTATAGGTAATATATTACGTAGAATAGGCACCTGAAAAATAATAAATATAAATTATACTTTATTTACTGTGGTATGCGATAGCGGCATTAACAAAAAAAAAAAATACTTGCCTGTTTTGTTAAAGTTGCAACTTTTTGTCTAATTGCACACAGATCAAAATCGTCTAATTCTTTCTTCCACCAACTGTTTTGGTGTTCCTCCAGGTGTAGAAAAAATCCTTAATTGTTTTCTCCTTCATTAACAATTTCTCTAATTGGACTGTGAGATTTACCTTGAAAAAATATAAAGACAATCATATTAATTCCATGTAGGTACATTTTTCAATTTCAAGTATCATACATCAAGAATAAACGTACACGCGATTTGTCAAACTAGAAAACATAACCTCAATAATCTATTACAAAATAAAACAATAAAATGGCTTGAAACTTATAATACCGATAAAACTTAGTATTAGAAAGGAAAAACAATGACTGCCATTGAATAAAAGATAAATTTCTTAGATAAATACCTGTTGTGTCGGCAGTTCTTTCGTAAACATTGTCAATCGGAGACAAAATTTGTTCCGCTTCAGATTCCGCCAAATTTCTTACGAAAACTTAGTATATCACAGCTCACACCACTACTCCTTATTGTTTTATTCATTTTTTATATGTTCAAAAGCATTAATAATTGATAGATAATTAGAAATAAGTAAAATACAACTGGGAACATAACACAATGACAGATTAGCTACTTGTTGATGATAAACAAAGCAGTGCTGCCACCAAAAAAATATTTTAGTTCCAATGGTTACCACGACAGACTCTTTTTTGCCAACCTATACCTATAGTTTGAGGAGACAGGTTGTAATGGGAGCCGTAAACGTGTAAGAAAGATTTTTACAATATTTAGATTTCATAAATAAGAAATGTAAAACTGACACATCAGTGTTAATGGAAAAAAATCTATCATAGCACTGAAAAGGAATACAAGAATGATGTTATGTCACGTTTTTCTTTTTAAATAAAATCTAAATTTTACCGTCTTATTTCATTTTCATTGTCATGTGAATAGTGATAATGTTATGTACCCCACATAGACATACCTGACACCTTCATTAGTCAACTGTTCAAGTTTATTCGATATTGCCCGTACCTTTCGAATGCGACATGTTATAGGTACTCTCTGACTTCCGATTAGTTTCCGACCGTAAGCAGCTGTAAGTCGCCTGCTTGTCGACTATGAACTGTCAGCATTAAAAGGATTCGTTCAGTATCATTTATGTCAAATTTGATAGAGTCTGGCACACGAAAGTTGATCCTGAAAAACAGCGGCAAATTTAAAAAATCCAAGTGTGGTAACCCGCAGTGCAATAGGAATAACTAGTTTTGATATTTGTAAAAAAAAATATTATGTTCAAACAAGGTTGAAACCGATTTTTCGTGGTAGTATAGTATTCTGACGAATGAATACGGTGGATTGACATATTTTTTATACAAAGCTACCAAATCATATACTATATATTAGTAAAAGTTATTTGACAATTGAAAATTCGACCAGTGAATTACGTAAATGAGTTCTGATTAATTTAAATAGATTTCACCAGTTTTATATCGAACTAGCTGTCCGCCGCAGTTTCATCCGCATTTTGGTTACTGAAAGAATTTTTTAAATCCGACCAGTAGTTCCTGAGATTAGTGCGTTCAAACAAACAAACAAACTCTTCAGCTTTATTAATTATCGTATGCAATGATCGTAATTAATGAGGTTCATAGACATCAAGCTATTTAGACTATGTATGTTGATAGAAAAAAAAATAAACGGTTAATTATTTAAATACTTTATTTTATGAATCATAATCAAAATCGGAATCTAAAAATTCCATTTCTAGTGATGCATCCGAATCACTGCTACTATCGTCACCAACATTTATGATGAACCGATCCATTTCTTCATCGGTTATTCTGTCTCTTTCTTTGTATGTATTTTCTATATGGATAACATGATCAGTATTTTTTTTCCATTCTTCTGGGGTTACACACTCAAAGGATTCCCTTATAATTCTTTCCACTTCAATAGATGGTAAATTTATATTTTTACTTGCGATTTTACGTTTTACCAGGCTCCAAGTTAGCTCTATGGCATTTAAGTCGCAGTGGTAAGGAGGTAAACGCAGTACTTCATGACCATGCTGTTGTAATAATTGATCAGCTTCATAAATTGGATCTGGTTTATGTTTCTGAACCAGACAGAGCAATTCAGCTTTCGTATAATGACTTTCAAAATCTATGTTATTTTCTCTGAGCCACTGTTGAATTTTGTTTTTCACAGTCTGTGTTGTAGGTGGTTTATTCACTTGCACTGTGTGATAACTTGCATTATCCATGACAATGACACTTGGCTCGTACAAATTGGGTATAAGTTTTTCCACTAACCATTTATTAAAATTTTGTGAATTCATGTCATGGTGATAGTCTGCCATTTTTGATTTAGTGCTAAACAATAAAAGTGCATTTGGCACGAAGCCTCTTTCTGAACCAGCGTGAACAATTATGTACTTTTTGCCTGCTGATATCTTGTCTATAACAACACTTGTTGAAGGCCCCTGCCATGACTTCTTGGGTCTATAATTTTGGTGAACATATGTCTCATCTAAATAAATTATTGGTTTCCCTTCTGCACGTTTGGAAGAAATAGTTCGTAAAAATTTGTGTCTCCAAGCTACAAGATCAAATCTTTTAATAAGTAAGGACCGTTCATTTTTGTTTTTTTTTAAACTCATAACCATTATTATGTAATATGCGACGCAAAGTTTCACGGGAGCCAGTAAACTCGATAGATTCCCTCAGTTCAGTCAATAAGCTTCGCAAAGTAGGTACTCGTTTTTGTACTAAGTAAAATTCATTAATTTTATTTCTAATAGCATTTATATCGAAGCTGTCCAAATTAGATACTGTGGGCTTATGGGGTCGTTTTTTCCCTGGTGTACTAAAAATTCCATCATTCAATCGTCCTTCCTTTTTAATTCTTTTTAAAGTTGCGACGCTAACTTCTGAAAAAGAAAACAATAAAACATAAATTACATCCCATACATTTATAATACCATAATGATATGAATTCTAGCAGTACATTACACAGTAAAAACACTGCATACACAGTTACAGCTTGGCAAAAAAGAGTAGAAAATAATGGGGGCACCACTGTGCTGTTCGTATGGCAACCCGTATAGCGTACCAATCTGGTCTTGATAATTAGCTGTATTTTTGGTAAACATAAATTCATGTCAACTTTATTGGTAAATAATTTATTCAAATCAGTAATTTAATTGAACAAGGACGTGTTCTCGTCATGTATCTGATAACTAAGTACATAAAAATAAATATTTAGGTATACTCCTGTTTACAACATCTTTTTGAAAAAATAAAAAAGGCATTATATTTTATAATATTATTTTATTTTATTCCAATAAATCTTCCTCTAAATATTCCACCCCCATCACATCCATGTACTTACTGGCTAGAGCAGGCTGCCAACTCATCTGAGTCGTACTTAGATTTAGAGGTACTGCTGCTATCATCTTCAAGATTTATGACTAATCGCTCTATTTCCTCATACAGAGTCAGTTCCCGCTCACAGTACTCCTTTTCTATTTTTATCACATGTTGGCAGGAATTCTTCCAATCCTCTTCGGTAATAGCTTGGAATGCACGTTCAGCTGTTTCCTAAAAAGATGAACAAACAAACAAACAAACAAAATATTTAATTATACCTCTATCAATATTAAAAGTAAAACGTATTATCACACATTTTACTTTTAATATGTCATACCTTTATGTCGATCGATCCTATATTTTGGGCTGCAATTTTGTGTTTTGCTATCCCCCAGATTAGCTAGATTGGATTTAGGTCACAGTGGTAAGGTGGAAGTCTTACCACAGTATGCCATGTATATTTTTCCGGGTGTAGAAAATACACCTTTGTTTCTGTCTTCTTCCAACACAACTCTTCTTATAGTGCTAACAGATTTACCTGAATTGAATAAAATACATACATGTACAAAAAAATTGCATTATCTTCTGTTACCTATGTGATATAAACGAGGTAATAACTTATTTTGTTATTTAGTCTATGGCACCTTAATTTCTGGTACATTTCTAATGCAAATGCTTCAAAAAATACATTATTACCTTGTAATCACACTCAAAAAAGTTAAGTAGAAATCGAATTTATATTTACTTATAGCAGAGTACAAGTCACTCAAGGATCAATATTAATCTAGGCGCGCTATACCAGAGTAATGCAAACAAAATGTTAACATAACCTATGTGCTCGATGTTTATTGTTCCACATTTCCACTTATTCGGTATGCAAGCAATTCAAAACAGGTTTGGGTTCATCAATTAACACTTGATTCAACTAAAAACAACAAAACAAACTCTTACATACCTGCCATAACAGCGGTTCTTTGGTAAATGTTGTCAAGATCGGAAAAAATAGTTTGGGCCTCCTGTTCCGCCAGACATCGCCTGTGCACAATATAAATAATCTCCCTCCCAGTACTGCGACTGGTTTTATTCATTATTTTTCACTTTTTACCTAATATAATCACCGTTAGATGGTTGAAATAAAAATTCTACGAAGTCGTAAACTTTGTTTACTATAAACGTCATTATTTTGAGAATGTTGCCAGCAGACAAAAAAATTAGTTCCGTTTCTAGACTTTTTTGCCAAGCTGTACAGACGCCCGCCACCAGGTCAAGCTACCCGAAACTGTCAATTTTTCCCAATGAACCTTGAACCTAATGCTCTAGAAATAAAGTCGAAAATCTATCAAAGAAATCTGACAGATTGTAGTAGCTTGATGTGTTGGCGTCTGTACATACCAGTGATTGACGAAATTTCTTCCAAAAACTGGTTCTGGGTTTTAATTAGCTCATTCTCTCCCAAAGCACTTAGTTTTGCAATAGTTCCTTTAACCGATGCAACTTCAGTACCTTCAATATTCAAATTGTCTGTAAACAAAACATCCATTACATAACTATGCGAATAAGGTAAACATGACTTTGAAGCAAATATTATAATATTATTTAGAAGTATCAAAATTATATGTATAAACTAACCTATAAAGTCTGTTATCGCAAGTAAACATTGCTGTTTTTCGTTGTAATCATCTCGTTTCTTTTGTTGTTTTTCCTCAAATGAATTCATCATAGTAAACAATAACTTCCACACGTCACTTTTTATTGTTTTGTTCATTTTAAACGTTAAAATTCGAGTTTATATACAATGACATCCTATGAATAGTCTGACAATATATAAGTCGAATGACAATCATCTGACGTTTTTAGAAAGTTGCCATATAAAAACTTACGATTAAACCCCAGGATCAACTTTCGTGTGCCAGACTTTACAGGCATACCAACCATCGAATGGTTGTGAATACCCTAGATGGTGGCCGCAAATGCGATTGCTGAACATTATGTCTTGTGTATCGGGTTCAATCGGCAATCCCTGAGTGTAATTTAATTAATTTTTGAACTGAATACATTTGCATTATGTTATTATGATGGCACTCTTAGATAAAAGGTTATTCTAGCGAAATAATGCGAAATCTACTAAATACAATGAAAGTAAAAGACTGTGTGCCTATCAAGTCTTGAAATCTTGACTGATGAGAATTTCCGGGACCTCGTGTTTGTGGATTAAAACAACCAGTATCTTATCACTTTTAGTCCTAGTATACAGGGTGGCCATACCTGCTAAGCAGGCGCCCTCATTTTTTCCAGACTCTTTTTTGCCAAGCTGTAAAGTTATGTCAAAACATTATTACGCAATTATGTTCCCTAAGGACGTAGACATTTGTATAACTTTTTTCTAAGTACGCCATAAGCTGTTGGGTAGCTTTCGGGCAGGTTTCGGCGTGCCGATGCCGCACGAACTGGCCCCTATCTTGTAGCGGATTGTTTCTTACTAGGTTTAAATACATATGACGTCATACCTTCAACGTATTTACCGAGTATTTCATTCCGTAGCCGGGCTGCGTACTGGGAAGCATATACTTGCCATATACACCCGTACCAGTATATACGGCTCACCTCTAATTCAGTGCTGTGGGTTTTTTAATCTGTGGTAATTTGTGTCATGCTCATGTTTACGTTTGTTTGTTTGACACTTTTGACAGCTTCCAATATTTTGTGTTTAATAAAACACACAAATTGATTTACCTACTGAATGAAAACTTATATGTTAATTCGTATATATGTAATAAATACCTTGAATAAATAATCTACGTACGTTGTTAACATAATACTTCGGTACATCAGAGGTCATATTATGTTTTCGTTATGAAAAAAAAAAACAATTTTATTTAAAAAAATATGAGGTGCTGTGTTCAGGATTGCACGAATGATGACTTGAAGAAAACAAATAAAAGCAACGGAATCACATTTCACAAGTAAGTCTTTAACCGACTCGACCATTAAAATTCTAAACAGAAATGTCAGTCATGATCTGCCATACTATTTGATTGGTGTCCCTGACCCAATTGGACATAAGTAAATATTGTAATAAAATAACTGAACATATTATGGTAGAAAAAAAGGATAGAATTTCCATTATGGGCCATTGATTTTGAAGGTTTTTTTTTTTTTGTGTAGATAGTACTCATAAATAGAAAGTTATTTACAAATTTTCAAGTTACAGATAGTCACGGTTTATGAGATAAAAAAATTTAAAGTTTCCATTTTCCATACAAATTGTAAAATAACACACCATTTGCAATTTTTTAGGTTGGCTAAATTGTCATGTAAGACGTCAATGTTGACATTTCACGTTCCGTTGATGGCAGAAGTGTATTTTATTCAACTTTGTCATATTCACATACCCCGACCACAGCACCCCGACTCGGAGAGGTTAGGTTAGAAGAGGATGGTTATTGTTGGATGGCTTTTCGTGGTTATTTTTTTTAAACCACACAGAAGTAGGAGCCCCGCGAAGCGGGGCTCTGTCGACTTTCCATGGGGCTCCAAAGGGTAGGGATGGTACAGGGGGTAGCCCACCACCCCCCTCCCTTCCCCACCCCTCCCATTCAATAAATTGATGGCCCATAATGGAAATTTTAACCGAAAAAAATATCAATTTCTATGTGGGTGGTCCCAACTTAAGGTAGCCCACAAATTTGTTTTATGAATATAACTTTTTCATGTAACAGTCACTCAATGTATTAAATTAATTTAAAAGGTTTTAATGATTATTTTAATAATTATAATTCTGTAAAGCCGTATTTCAGTTAGTCACAAATCATATTTTATTCTACATGTAGCATGTTACTTTGTAGTATGTAATGCTAGTACTGAGGTCAGTGGTAGCATAACATACTAAAAGTAGGTACAAATTACAAAAAAATTTGAGAAAATTTGAAAGTGTGCTACCGTGACTTCCACCTTAGTAGCAGTAGCAGCCCAAGGTCTGGATTTCTGCTTAGTTGATGGCAATAGTCTCGCCCACAATAACATGGGACTTAAACATTACTGACGAAATGTGGTACTATAGGTACAGTCACGAGCAATAACAAAGAAACACCCTTAAAATTCAAATTCATGTAGCAACATTAAATCGCAAAAATAAGTATGCTAACTGTGTCCAAAAATTATGTAAACGTTAAATTGTGTCAAAATTAACTACACATCTTTATCAAATTTTTGTCAACAATAGATTACCAAAAAATAATATTAACTTTTGGTTACATAATTATGAACGCAAGGAAATTTCAAAAACATGTTAACAGTATAGTTTCGAAATTATGTAAACAATTACAAAGCAGCAGTTTCAAGCACCTTGAGCTCGGAAATAAGTCGAAATTCGGGTTCAAAAGGAACCCAAATTGTGATTTTACCTAATTGACAAAACCAGAGTACATAAATATTTATAGGATCTTATTGTATTATTTATTTTTAGATTTTTTATCATTGCGTTATACATATTGTGTCATAGTAAGGTAAAAGTAGCCATCAGTGAGTGGTATCGACTCACCCGTCCACTGTTTTTATTTCCGTGTACCGTCCTAAAACTATTGTGCTATTAGATTCCTTTTTACTTTTTTTTTTTTGCTATCGTGGTGGAAATCCTTATGGATGTCCTCTGCCCTGGGGCAGACGAAGGGGTCTTTTAGACTTCTACTGACTAAAACGACCCCGTGTTCCCTCGCACACTTGCACCGGGAGCTACGGGGACGCTTAAGCATTCTTCAACGTAGCCCTCGGCTGGTGCCGGCCGCCCGCCACTGCGGCCCCGTCTGGTCAAGCAGGGGGAGTGAGGTGTTTGACTCCCCCCGCGACGTCTAAGAGGAGCGCGCGTGGTTCATTACCCTATCATATATGATAGGGGGCGGCGGACGTCTCCGATTCTGCCGTCCCTGGACCCATTTAGGGGGGCCGGTAGAGGACGTCTACTGATAATGTCCTCTACGGGCCCCCCTAAATACATGTATTTTTATGTATTTTTAGCAGGTGCACCAGGGGCCTGCACACAGCAGACGCCCGGTGCGCCTGCTGTGGGCTGGGAGAACACTCGAAATCGCCCTCTTTCTTTCCGCTGCCTCCTTCTGCGACATGACATTTTCGCTGAAGGAGATCATCGCATCCCACGACGCTGCGCCACCAACCATAGAACGGATCACAGCCGGCAGCGACAGATCGTTTCCTTCTTGCGAAACAAGGGTTCGACGCGGCTCCTCCCAAGCTGCGCATTCTGCAAGCATGTGAACACCGTGTCTGACAATGGACGCAGTGATGACACCGAGCGTCTGACTCCCTGCCTACCCGAAGCAACCGTGCCCCGAGAGCACCTGCGTCGCCCTAAATGACAGGGAGCCGTGCCTTCTCCGAAGCTAGTCGTCTAGCATCGGCTGGACCGCCCCGATGGTGACGAGGCCGGCGGGCTATTAGATTCCTACGGCAACATTGCAAATCATACAGAAGGGATAGGCGCGCATTACGGTTGTTTTTTGTTATCGTGCAATACAGCTGGATAAATATGTATTTCCTGTGTTATTGTGATTATTATTGAAATCGCTATAAAATCAATAATAACAACGTGCCATATCGTATTTCTAATGAAAACACTGAATTTTTAAGTCCTTGTTTTATTGCAGTAACCAACTCCTATTTATTTATAAAACTGTAGTTATTACTGTAATAAACTTAACAAAAACAGGAAAAAGTAGGTATACACTTTCAATCTCATTTTAATGTATCCATGACAATTCCTATAACACGTATACAATTGTATATAATATGTTATAGAAATTGTCATGGATACTTAAAAATTACATTGGAAGTGTAAACTTTTTACTGATTTTGTTTCGTTTATATTATTGTGAAACTAATGTATACCCAGTTTTGACACAGTTTGATGGTTAGGTAATTTAGAAAAAAATATCGTACACATATTTTTTGAATGGTAGAAGTTAAGATATTTTAGAAAATGTGACAATGTATATATATTATTGCTCGTGACTGTACACCACTAACCAACCCTTTGTGGAAACAAGGTGCAATATTATGTCATTCATCATAAAAACACTTAAAGACGTGATAAATTTTTCCTTAGGTTGCCAAAGGATCCAGTACTTCACTCTTCATGGTTAGACGTCTTAACTAGAGCGGGTTGCCGACTCAGTAACTGGCTTGTGGTATGCTCTGATCATTTTCTACCTGAAGATTTTGACTATTCACGACCGAATCAGCGAAGAATCAAAACTGGAGCTGTTCCCACTCTGGTGAGTAGCAAATAAAAAAATAGAAAATACACATATTAAGGTTTATTCATAAACAGCTGATAGTTACGAGACATTTCAATGTCAAAAATGTATGGTCAAACTGTCGGCATCTGTATACATGAAAGTGTGTGTTTATATTTGTGTGTGGGTGAATGTGGGGGGGCTACGTGTGTGTGTGGGGGGGGGGGGGCGTTAGTGTAGTGTGTATGTGCTATTGGAAAACTTAGGATATAGAATTTTTACAATAATTTACTACACCAACATTAATAAAAAGATAATAATAATATACATAAGTAAAAGATGACGCGCAAAAACTTGCCTGATTTGAAGATATGAATGAGTTCTAAGTTGTAGTGAAGAAAATAAATAAATACAAATACTTTTTTCAGATGGCTTCCGCAAACCAGACTGAATTAAAGGTGAGCTAGTCTGCATGATCTGTAGGAGAACCAAGGTAACAAACATAGCCCGAAAAATTGCCTAACTTAAGTCGCAGTGGGCAGGGGTCATTGCTCACAGAACAGATGGCCGATGGGGCGTGAAGGTTCTGGAGTGGCGATCGCGTACTGGAAGACATAGCGTTGGAAGACTGCCCATAAGATGAACCAATGACCTGGTAAAGGCACAGAAATTCGCTGGATGCGAGAACCACGGAATCGGTTGAGGCGGCGGTGCTTGGGAGTCTATGTCCAGCAGTAGATGTCTTTCGGCTGAAATGAGATGATTGCTAATTTCTTCTCTAAAACTAATTGCGATCTCCACACTCCTTAAATCACCCGTGCTTCCTGGTCAAAAGTTTGATCATTTCGATCCAGGCCGTCCCTTGCTGCCCTCCTCCAGCGACGCCCTAAGCTGAGGTCCGTAACCCATAGGAGGTGCCATTAGCGTGTTCTCGCTTCGTTTTTAAGCCTTGTTTGGAGGCCATAATTTATTAAAGTAGTGACAGGCAAGCCCGGTTAAGCAGTATCCGTCAGAATGGCGGGTGTATGACTTTCAAAAAAATCAAAATTAAACTATATAAATGTACGTAAAATATACGTTTTTGTACTAAAATAAGTATAAACGTACGTGTCTGTATGCGAAGCAAACATCATTTTAAAGTAATCCGCCATCCTGATGTCAGGTTGGCGGGTGCATTTTAATTCAATTAACTTTTTTCAAATTTGACAATAGGAATTAAATGTACGTCAATTGTACATATAGGAACACTATTTGAAACCTTCTTAAATGTTATACAAGCTCTGATATTGTAAAACGCACGTGAGCCGCCACCCTGACGCCAGAATGGCGGGTTGATTCTAAACCAATCAAACTATTTTGATCAACCAAATAACAAATAAATGTACGTCTTATGTTCTTGTCAGATAGTAAAACAAAAGTCGATTAAATAATTCACAGCGTGATTTAATCAATTTTATAACATTTGACTATAAAGAATACAGTGGACAATCAACATTTCTGCACTTCTATTTAATCCTGGCTTCAGATCATCATAGCACATCCACATACCATCACCCCTATCCTATATGAATGCGCTTTATAGTTCCCTACTGCATCATAATTAGAAATTAAGCTTGGAGGTACATATTCAAGCACTTCTATAACACAGGGTGTCCCACGGATATGCCACATGTAGGGAAAGTACTTTGAATACTGTAGATGGAAGATTTTACTGAAAGAAGACATTATTTGAATTTAAAAAACAATTTAAACTGAATTTATAGACATTTAAATAATGGCATGGCTAAACCGGGAATCGAACCCGTTACACGAGAAAAATAATCACCCTGTAGTTTTATCATACCAGTCAAAAGGCTTCATCATAAGGATTATTTTTTGCTGAATAATATAGTGTCACAAATAAAAGGAAGACCATGAATTTTAACATTTGATGTGAAATTTTGTTCAGAAAAATGAAAAGCTGACATTGCCGTAAGGACATACAACTGACATTATCATAAGTATAATTATCTATCTCAATGAACACTTTCATCCCTGGATCGGGACGAATGGACAAATAAGATGGCCGCCGAGATTCCCAGATCTAACCCCGTTACATTTTTTATGGGGTTATGTAAAAAATTTAGTTTACAAGAACCAGCAGTGCGATTCTTTAACCATCTCACCGTGAAAACTTAGGTGAAGTGAGGGTGGAGTGAGCTGTCATTCCAACTAATGCCATGGATTGACACCATTGACAGCTCACTCTAAGCTCACTTCACCTAACTGTTCACTGTGACATTTTTACAGAATCGATCCGCAGTATGAAAGTGTCCACGAGCTACAAGCAGAACTTAGACGCATTATTCTAAATATCCACCACAACAAGATCAGAAAATCGACAGGGAGCGAAATAATCAAAAGAGTGCGACTTTGTATTCAACAGGAAGGGACTCATTTTGAGCATTTGATAAATTGATTAATTTTGTATTAAAAATGTTAAAATTCATGGTCTTCCTTTTATTTTTGACACTATGTTATTCAGCAAAAAATAATTCTTATGATTAAGCCTTTCGATTGGTATGATACAACTACATGGTGATTATTTTTCTCGTGTAACGGGTTCGATTTCCGTTTCAACCATGCAATTATTCAAATATCTATGAATGCAGTTTAAATTGTTTTATTAAATTCAAATAATGTCTTCTTTCAGTAAACCATCTACAATATTCAAGATATTTTCCCTCCATGTGGCATATCCGTGGGACGCCCTGTAGAATAAGTATTATTAGAGTTGAGTGTTATTTCTAACGTAATATTGTCAATACAGACAAATGCCGATTGACTATATTCAAAAAGTATGATGTTTTGGGGTATTTATTCAAAGATTCGTATGCCTTTACAGCCATTTTGTTTGCAAATGACCAAATTGCTGTCGCCCCATAACATGGATTCAACTGCCTCATTTATTTGGGAAATCTCTTTTGTTGGGTCAATTGAAAGAAATGTCATTTTTCTTCGAACATTGCTGGTCACACAAGTCTCACTTGTACAGGTTTCTATCCTCTCGGCACTCCAGATAATATCAGCAAAGAGCCTTTCAAAAACGTATGTCACGCTACATTCACAATGTATTTTCCTTGTTTCTCCTAATAAATGTATATAAGGAGTGGTGCTTTACATGCGACTGTGACCAACCAGTTGATGTCCAATAAGGCTCGCCTGCCTGTTCACAATGGTGTACTGGTGCCTACGCTTATGTATGGAAGTGAATGTTGGGTGTGGCAAAAGAAGCATGAAAGTAGCATAAATGCCGTGGAAATGCGTTCCTTGCGAAGCATATGTGGGGTGACTATGAATGATAGGCTGAGAAATGATGTGATAAGAGAACGGTGTGGTTTTAAAGAAGATGTAGTAACAAAAATTGAAAAAAATATGCTTAGATGGTTTGGTCATGTCGAGAGGATGAATGAAGGACGGCTCACAAAAGGTATTTACAAGGCAGATGTGAGTGGAAACACCGGGAGGGGACGTCCGAGGAGGACATATAGTGACCTTATTGGTGATGTTCTTCAGAAAGGTCAGGTGCGTAGTACTCGCAACTGGCGTGTTTGTATGACCAATTGTATGTACCTAAACGAGGCAAAAGGAGTGTGTAGAGATCGTAGCAGGTGACGTTCCATGGTTTCTGCCTACCGCCATGGGAAAAAGGCGTGATTGTATGTATGTATGTATATCAGTGGCGAAGGCACCATATAACACGATTCCTACCGGCTTGCCTTCGGGGATTCGCATTGGTAACTCTATCACTATTAAAAATACAATAGTATGTAAAAAGTGGCTACTATTGTTAATAAATATAGTTACACTACGGGTATTTAATTCACCATAACATTCAAACAACAAAAAAGGTTATTTATACCTTTGTATTACAACAAAAGAGAAATGTTCTGAATTAACCAGGCGCCAAAACGTCATAATCGGGAACTAAAAATTCATACAACAGCGATCCCGTAATGATGTCACTTTAGGTCACGTGGCACCGCTTGATATGTACGAGAGCAAGCCGCTGTACAACGGGTTATGAGAGACAGGTATAGAAAAATGCGTCAGCGAGAACGAGATAGAGGAATATTGCATATTTTATTCGTTTTCATCTGTTCAATTTAATTGTATTTAATTCATTACATTCCTATATTAATTTTAGAATGATAGTAAGTATTCTTTATTGATGAGTCAGTAAGTTAAGGCCGACTTCGCTTCGGCTTCTCTTTTAGAAAAATTTACGCCTCGCCACTGATGTATATAGGAGTGCTTGAATATCTACCTTAATTTCTAATTATGATGCAATAGGGAACTATAAAGCGCATTCATATAGAATAGGGGTGATGGTATGTGGATGTGCTATGATGATCTGAAGCCAGGATTAAATAGAAGTGCAGAAATGTTGATTGTCCACTGTATTCTTTATAGTCAAATGTTATAAAATTGATTAAATCACGCTGTGAATTATTTAATCGACTTTTGTTTTACTATCTGACAAGAACATAAGACGTACATTTATTTGTTATTTGGTTGATCAAAATAGTTTGATTGGTTTAGAATCAACCCGCCATTCTGGCGTCAGGGTGGCGGTTCACGTGCGTTTTACAATATCGGAGCTTGTATAACATTTAAGAAGGTTTCAAATAGTGTTCCTATATGTACAATTGACGTACATTTAATTCCTATTGTCAAATTTGAAAATAGTTAATTGAATTAAAATGCACCCGCCAACCTGACATCAGGATGGCGGATTACTTTAAAATGATGTTTGCCTCGCATACAGACACGTACATTTATACTTATTTTAGTACAAAAACGTACATTTTACGTACATTTATATAGTTTATTTTTTATTTTTTTGGAAGTCATACACCCGCCATTCTGACGGATACGGTTAAGCAGCCTCCTAGGTTAACCAGCGAGATGTTGCTCCCAAAAAAAAAGGTAATAATATTTATCTATTTATTTTGTCACATACTGACAAAATGATAAAACCTGAGATCCGTACCCCACAGAGGGTCTATGGGGTACGGACCTCGCCTTTAGGCGCCGCTGGAAGAAGGCAGCAAGGCACAGGCTTGATCAGAATGAACTTCCCTTCATTTCATATACTTAAGTATTATTATTTCTTTTAGGTGTGCAGAGTGTGTCTAGCTGTAGATGTCAAAACGTATGATATGAAAGACTTCAAATTAAGCGAAATGTTCCAAAATGTCACAGGAATATCGGTAAGACATGGTTGTATTTGTTCCATGTAAGTATTGCCGAACGTAAAGAATAGCAACATTCCATTTCTCTTTCGTCTTAGAAAGCTAGAAACGCAGTTTTTACTAGAGAATGGGCAGCAGCGTTCTCTGTGCACTTTACCACCATACTGCGATTGCCAACTCGCCAGCCAATGGAATGATGATGATGATTGTTGTAGAAATTTGGATTAGCTGAAGTGACTGAAACTCAGCTTTAGAAATTAAAATAATAGGTACCTATTATTTTAATTTCTGAAGCTGTGATTCAGTCAGTACCTATTTGGAATAAAAGCAAAACTGAAGCCCTAGTGCGATTCGTAAATAAAACAACAATTTATACAGCGTTTTAGGGGCAGTCCTCTGCATACTGACAAGATGCATTCAGCTCCTTATTATGGATCATATTTGACCGGCAACTTCAGGATTTTGCCATCGTTTTTTCTGTGACTATTCCTTTAGACCTTAGCCTTGAAGACTGTAGATTTGTAGACCATTTTCTACTTTATTAAGTACCTGGTACTTGTTGACAGGCCTTCACTGTCCTCCCATACCTAAGAAAGGAAGAAACATTCTCTAGTAAGTCCCTTATTCGCCTTTTACGACACTCACGCGAAGAAATGGAGTGATGCTATTCTTTACGTCTGGCAATGCTGACCCTATATCAGAAGAAGGTATTAATTTGTTCTTCGCTTCGTAAATATGCATTTGTATCTAATAGTTTAGCTAAAATGCCATGACAACTTTCATTCATCAGGCTTGCGACATAAAGGAAAGCGTACTCCAGCGGATTTGTTGGGAATGTACTGCGCGGCTCACAGCAGCTGCAGCGTTCAGAGAAAGAGCGCTGCTCAGCGATGCGCTGCTGAAAGACTTGGTAAACATAACACGTAATGACATCGCATTATTGAAACAAAATCACAACTCCCTAAAATCGCCTCTGACCATACATACTGTATTGAATTCATCTGATATTGAAAGCGAAGACACTGTAGTAGAAAACAAAGAAATAGAAGTATCATTCAATTTTGAGACAGATATAAGAAAAACAAAATCTGAATTACAAGTGATTGAAGAAGAGAACGAGATAGAATTTGAAGCGTATGAGCCTTTGATAGATGTACCTGTGAAAACCGAGATAGAATCTGATCCTATAGCTGAAACTAGCGTCATATTTAAAGGTACAAGCGAAATAATTTCAAAACCAACACATTTCAATGAAGTCTTTACATCTAGAGAAGATGGTGATGAAGATCTAATAAGAAATACAGAAGGACAAATTAATAATAATGAGAATGATGCAGATAGCATTGTTTTTGTCAATGATAAAGATAAAAATATGAAGCTTGATGTGATCGTTAATATTGTGAACGAATCCACAAGCGAAGAAGACACAAAAGATTTATCGGTCAATAAGTCAAAGCGAAAGATGAGCTGTGAGTTTGAGACAGCGAATAAAAGAGTCAGGTAAGAATAAGTTCTTCGTTTTCGCAATAACGATATGAGAAAAGATCATGCAGTGTATATACAGGTATATATAACTAATTTAATTGATAGTTAGCCTAACTCCGCAGACGTATTCGATATGTTGAAACGATAAAAACAAAATGCGTTTCTCGGGATCAACGACGGCTGGTGGTGTTGTTACTTACTTGAAGTATGTTGAGAAAATCGGTTTTCGATTCATTTAATTCATTTATTTGTCATAAATAATCAATGTTTTTGACTAATGTTATATTCCACCACTGACTTATATATTAAAATCGGTAGTTCGATATCCATCATGTCTACAAAAACAGTTTTCTTTGTATAAACACAAAGAAAACGGTTTTTATTTCAAGTACTGTATGCACGCGTAACACGAGTTTGTTGATCTCGAAATAAAAACTAATATTTTTTTTTAAATATTTTATTATATATCTAGCTTTTGCCCGCGACTTCGTCCGAGTAAATATCGGTTATCGCATGCGCAAACGAAGTCGCGGAATACCATAGCACTCTGATATTTTAAAATGATTTCTGTAGTAGCCAGTATGATAATTTCATAATAACATCTATTTTGTTCACACAGACTCAATGACAAGATAAAAGAAAAAATAATTGCGATGAAGAAAAATGGACTCTCTGTTCGGGCAATAGCGAAGGAAACAGGATTGACGGTAAGTATTAAAATACTTATTAAGTTGTTGTAGGCGACGCATCACACATTCATACTTACCTGTAATGTGTACCTACTTAAGCTAATAAACTTATAACTAATCCTAAAACTATAACTTAAAGCTAAATAACCTAAATGTGTCTTAATACTAAATACTTACCTTGTATGTTGCCCATGCCTATATCATGTATTTATGTGTGGAACTATTGATGTTATCAATAAATTGAAATGCCCGCGCGAGCGTCCCGTTCGCGCCTGTGCTCATTCGGTCCGCGATTCGCTCCTACATTCAATCATTCGCGGAAAGGGTTGGCGCGCCATCGCGCCCCCTCGCCCCTGCAGTCAGACGTTAGATTCCAACACGCGCACACGCACTGCGACACAACGCGAAGGACGCTCGCCCGCCGTTTGTTTACCGATGAAAACCGTTGTTTCCGTTCATCCCCCGGCCTCCCAACACACCAGCGACCTACCTACGAACTCTATACTTTACAATCTGGTCCTTCTAACCGGATCTAGGCCGGGGACGCGAAATCGCAAACGGGAGTGAAAAGACAAAATGGCTACCGAGCCCGTGAAAAGTGTAAAAAGTGCAGTGACTCTGGCATCGTCTGCCTCAATCTCATGTCGCCTGAAACGCCAGCAATTGGAGCTGGCCGCCGCTGAAGCCAAGGCAGCAATTGATAAGGAGCTCATCGATAAAAAGCTAAAATGCGAGTTAGCTCTGATTGAAGACGAACGCGTGTCTCGAACTCACTCGAGAACCTCTGAGCTTGTGACTATTGATGAATGGCTGGACCATACGTTAGAGCCGCCGGCGACACGCGCCGCGGCAGCAATGTTGGAGCCGCCGGCGACGCCCGCCGCGGCAGCAAAGATGGCAGCGCCGACGGAGGCCGCGCCGGCACCGAATGAAAAACATGGCCACGCACCCGCCTCCGCCGTTCCCGCTGATAGTATTCTCCAGCTAGCCTACGCACTCAGGGACTCCATGGACGCCTCGTCTGCCAGAAGAGAGGATAGGTTACTGACACGCCTGTCCACGCCACGTGAGCTACCTACTTTTTCCGGCGACTGCATAGAATGGTTGCACTTTAAAAGTGCATTCGAAGAGTCGTCCCATATTTGCAACTACACCGATTCCGAAAACTTGTGGCGACTGCGCCGAGCATTGAAAGGTGAAGCCAGGGAGGCGGTCACCGACCTACTCATCGGCAATACGTCACCAGCCGTCGTGATGGAAGCCTTAGAATTGAGGTTTGGGCAAGCTGATATTATTATTCAACATCTCTTGTCACAGATAAGGAAATTACCTCATTTACCTACCAATTATCATCACGAATTAATTAACTTTGCAACTAAAGTTAATAACTGCATAGCTACGTTGGACTCACTAAACCAACGAGACTATCTACGAAGCCCCGAGATTGCCGCTACCATAATATCGAAATTACCTAGCGTGCTACTCAGCCGGTGGACGGACTACGCCCACGATAAAGTCGTACATAACAACATACCTAAACTTGAACTACTTGGATTGTTCCTGAAAAGAGAAGCAAAGATGTTGTCTGTTGTTGGTGTACCACAGACACGGGATTACAGAAAACCCGACCCCGGGCCCCCCAGCCGTAAATACGACGAGAGACAGCGCCACTCCACGAGCCGACCAGTGTTTGCAACAACAGCCACGCCCGAGAGTAGAAGTAATAATAATAATACTTCGTGCCCGCTTTGTAAGAAACCTCACATTCTTACTGAGTGCCGTACCTTCAAACGCAAACTGAAGAGGGACAGATGGAGATTTGTAAGATCAGAAAATCTATGCTACTGCTGCCTGTTATCACGACACGGCCGTGACACGTGCCCGGCGCCCGTATGTGACATCGATAGCTGTGGGATGGCACACCATCCGCTTCTGCACTACAAAGCCAGCAACCCAAGGAGTGCGGTACCTGCGCCTACGTCACCATCACGCGACGAGACCGTGGCGCACGTCGCGACTACAGCCGCGACGACGCGCCCTCCCGCGCCCGCCGTTTCGGGCTCCGCTGCCGCGCTTGGCGCGCGCGCCCCGTCAGCCCCGACTTCAGCGGTTAGTGAAGTGATGCTAAAGGTAATAAAAGTGAATCTAAGTGGCCCCAAGGGCACCGTTAGTGCGTACGCGTTACTGGACGATGGCGCTTCTATTTCTATGATTGATAAGACTCTAGTTAACGAGCTAGGTTTAGAAACGTTACAATGTAGTCCGATTAAGTTCATAGATGCATTCGGCATCGAAATATTTCAGTCAGAAGTACCTAAAGTTTCTGTTAACATTTCTGGTTGTATGCAAAATGCTGAAAATTACAATGTAACCTTACGTCAAGTCGATAATTTGAATTTACCTAAACAAAATTTATCTTGCGTCAAACAATTGCAGTGTAATCATTTGTTAGGTATCAAAGATTATGTCTGTAGCGAATGTGTGGTGCCTCGTTTACTGATAGGGGAAGATAATTACTTTCTTTTAGCCCCCCTACAGATTCTGCATGGTAACAAGCAGGAACCGTATGCAACGAGATGCAGGTTAGGATGGTGCATTCATGGCTGCTATGATGGTCTCACTCACTCTCCCGTGAACGCGCACGCCTTCCATATCGCTCACTCGATGCATCCACAAGCGCAGCCGGAGCCGGAAGCTAGCTGTGACGTAAGTAAATTAAACGAATTGGTAAAAATGTCGTTCGAGCTTGACTCCATTGGAATTTCGACCGTACGTCGTGAGAATACGGCACATTTGAGAGCGGTAAAGATTTTGGACGAAACATCGCGAAACATCGGTGGTCAATGGGAAGTTGGTTTACCGTTTACTAAAGACCATCTTTCTCTCCCGGACACTTTTGATTATGCACATTCTAGATTAAAGGGTTTATTAAAGAAATTTCAGGCTGATGGTAAGTATGCTGAAAAATATTGTCAGGAAATGAAGCGGCTCTTCGACAACGCCTACGCGCGAGAACTAGAGGACAATGAACTTTCGCCGAGTCATACATGGTACCTGTCGCACTTTGGAGTCCAGAACCCGAACAAACCCGAAAAATTAAGGTTAGTGTTTGATTGTGCGGGAAAAGTTAAAGGTGTCTGTCTAAATGATTTTTTACTTACCGGCCCCGATTTGTATAATTCTTTACTAGGAATTATGTTACGTTTTCGTGAGCATAAAATTGCATTAATTGCCGACATTAAAGATTTCTTTGTTCAAATTAAAATTCGCCATGAAGATAAACATGTTTTTCGCTTTCTTTGGCAAGAGAGCCCGGATATGCCTTTGAAAAAATGTGTAATGGAAAGTTTACTTTTTGGCGCCACTTGTTCTCCTTTTGTCGCACAATACATTAAAAATAAAAATGCTCTTAAATACCAGGATATGTACCCCGAAGCCGTCGATGTTATCATCAAAGACCATTATATGGACGATTGTCTTCACTCATGTGAGGACGAAAGTCAGGCTATCCGATTAGTGCGCGAAGTAACCGACATACACAAATCAGGCGGATTTGAAATTACGCGCTGGTCGAGCAACAGCCGCTCGGTTCTCGACGCAATCCCGCCCGCCGCTCTAGCGCCTGCCGCCATTGAGCTCACACAAGGAGCTACGAATACGCATGAGCGCACGCTCGGTTTGATTTGGTATCCGAGCGATGACTGTTTTGGTTTTAAAATTGCGTTAGATAGAATACCTACCTACTTTGATACCTCGTCAGAAATGGACGTCAGAGTCCGAGGGTTTACAGGTTGGCGATTACGTGGTGCTCGTCGAACCCAACTTGGAGCGCAGCTGCTGGCGACACGGAGTGGTGAGTGAGACCCATGCAGGGAGAGATGGCCGCGTCCGCGTTGTAGATGTGCGCACTCGCACTGGCTTGTTGCGTAGGCCTGTAACTCGCGTCGCTCTACTTACACCTAGGGTTAGTGATAGCGCTAACTAGTTAGCACTAAGGAGGCAGATTGTAGGCGACGCATCACACATTCATACTTACCTGTAATGTGTACCTACTTAAGCTAATAAACTTATAACTAATCCTAAAACTATAACTTAAAGCTAAATAACCTAAATGTGTCTTAATACTAAATACTTACCTTGTATGTTGCCCATGCCTATATCATGTATTTATGTGTGGAACTATTGATGTTATCAATAAATTGAAATGCCCGCGCGAGCGTCCCGTTCGCGCCTGTGCTCATTCGGTCCGCGATTCGCTCCTACATTCAATCATTCGCGGAAAGGGTTGGCGCGCCATCGCGCCCCCTCGCCCCTGCAGTCAGACGTTAGATTCCAACACGCGCACACGCACTGCGACACAACGCGAAGGACGCTCGCCCGCCGTTTGTTTACCGATGAAAACCGTTGTTTCCGTTCATCCCCCGGCCTCCCAACACACCAGCGACCTACCTACGAACTCTATACTTTACAGTTGTGTTTTAAAAAAATAAAATACTTCCGCATTAATTGACACTGACACTGTTTGGTGACTGACTGTTAGTTGACTGCGCCGTTGATGTAGTGGTAGCAAGCAATACTGCTGAGCATGTGGTCCTGGATTCGATTCCAAGGTAGGGCAAAGTGTTACTGGGTTTTTCTATATGGAATTTCACAGTAGCAGCCCGTAGTCTGGATTTGTGCCCAATGGCAATAGGCTCGCCCACTATTCATCATCATCATCAGTTCAGCCGAAAGACGTCCACTGCTGGACATAGGCCTCCCCCAAGCACCGCCACTTCGACCTGTTCTGTGCCTCTCGCATCCAACGGATTCCTGCGGCCTTCACTAGGTCATCGGTCCATCTTGTGCGAGGCCTTCCAACGCTACGTCTTCCAGTACGCGGTCGCCCTTCCAGAACCTTCCGACCCCATCGGCCATCTGTTCTGCGAGCAATGTGCCCTGCCCCCCTATTACATGGGACTTAAACATAACAGGCGAAATATCGGTGTACTATAGGTACACCTCTGCCCAACCCTTCGGGGAAATAAGGTGTGATGTTATGTTATGGTACTTCTGAAGTTAGTGATTTCTTTGTTTTGTTTTTAGATACCATCTGTTGACCGTTGGTGGAGCCGCTATCGCAAAAACGGTAATACATATAAATCTACCACTGCAGAGGCAGATGACATTGATATAAACCCGAGTTATTGTGACAATCCGCCAGAACCTGGCAAAGAAATAGGAGCTTGTTCTGCAGTAGTGCGACAAAGATTGCATGAAGCTGGCTTTGAACACATACTCATGAAAAAACCTGAAAGGAATGTGAAAAAGGAAGAACAGACAACAACTAGGTAACTAAGACCGTAAGCACACTGAATCAGAATCGAAATTCGCGATCCCATCTCTATCAGCAAGCATAGCTTTTCACAACCGCTCTACTTGCTTTTCGATTCGATTTTTATGGTTCGTTTAGGGAAAAATAAATTATGTTAAACCAAATGGGCAAACATATTAATCGTAATAACAACCTATACGATCAACAGTATGGTTTCACCAGAGGACGTTGCATAACCGACACCAGTGCCAACATATTAAAACATATCTTTATCGCATGGGAAGAGGCACAAGATTCAATAGGCATATTTTACGACCTACCCAAGGCATTTGATTGGGTGTATCACGAAACAATGCTCTTGAAACTTGAGCATTATGGACTGGGTGAAGTTGCGCTTACCTTAGTAAAATCATACTTGATTGATAGACTGCAGCAAGTTCAAATAAATGGTGTGAATTCTTTGGATTTAATAGTAAAAACGGGTGTTCTGCAGGGCGCAATATTGGGTCATTTCCTTTTTTTAGTGTATATAAATGATTTACCTTTTTTACTGATCACATCACTGATTTTGAGACATGCACAGGACTGCCAGGGTCGCGAGATTCGTTCGAAAGAGAGAGTGGTTTTAGTCAGTACACGCCCTCCCGCTACGCCCAGAGCGGGAGAAGTTATTTGATGATTTACCATCCAAAAATAAGAAAAATAGGCATGCACAGGAGCTTGACGACGTAAATATCGCTATTCTCCTGGTCCACTTTGAATGCACTACACGATCAGTGACAAATTGATGGATGGGTCCACTCAATCTGTGTGGTTCTTTCGTGTGCGTCAGAATGGCTGGTTGTCTGTGGCGTTGGTCTATGAGAGTTGATTCGAAAATTGCTACATAATTGCTTGTATTTGCTACATATAGTAAATAATTGCTACATAGGATATATATTTAGAAATAAAATATTTTTTTTGACCAGCAATCCTGACATTTGGTTGGCTGGTCTCCGCCTAGTTTAAAGTCAAGCGTGCAGAGTTTCCTGAAATGTATTGCGTCAATAATTGCTACATATTTACTTCATTTATCTCATTTAGTTGTAACTTCAAACATATGTTAAATAAAGGATGTAGCAATTATTTAAATTTTCCCAGGGAAAAGTGCCTGATAAAAAACTTTTTAACAAAAAATTAAACCGCCGAAAAACTGAAAAGCATAAAATAATAAAACTTAAAATTATGAGTCGGCGCTTTGAGTGATCCTTGTTCATTGATGTTTCAGCGCCGACTCAAAATTTTAAGGTTTATTATTTTATGCTTTTCAGTTTTTCGGCGGTTTAATTTTTTGTTAAAAAGTTTTTATTTTATATTTTTTCGTGGCTTTAATTTACTAATAATACTTGGCAAGGTATACCCTATCCAACACAAAAAGAATTATCAAAATCGGACTACTCTGGATAAAGTTATGCGTGTTTATACATTACAATCAGTGAGTGAACAATCAATTATCCCCTGTTTTCCAACCCTTAAGGATCGATTTTGTTTTCCAAATTTATATGGGACCACCTTGGGAGTATACCCTTTCCAATAGAAGAAGAATTGTCACAATCGGACCACTATGTAAAAAGTTATGCGTGGTCATACATAAAAAAAAAAAAAAAAAATATACGCGTCGAATTGATAACCTCCTCCGTTTTTTTTCGTCGGTTGAAAATAATAAAGGTAAATAGTTGCAGAGCGTCTTCACTCAACGGTATTGCTACATTAGGAGGCAGGCGTTCTAAATTGTTAAATGGCATGTTATGTATGAGTAGGTAAGTGGATAATAAGCATATTAAAAGGATATCGTAAATAAAAACAAAATGTGGCTCGTTTATAAGATTCAGTTTAATAATATTACAATTTACTTAAAAAATATTCATTAATTTACCTTAACTTTATATTATTTTTTCGCATATATTATACAATGTGGAATTAGCTTCTTTTTACTTTTCGTAATTTTTTTCGATTCGTCATCATAACATTTCCATTGTGAATTTCGTCTGCAATGAGCTTTGTAGTGACCAATTAGTGTTTCACATACTGGGGGATCGAATTCTATTATTGACAGTAAATGAAACTCAGATCCTTGTAACGAAAGAGATGTTGGTGGATCATCTATTGAAATAAATTGATTGGAATGAAATTCAAATGCAATAAGATCTCGCAAAGATACACTAAATGATTTAACACAGTTACATTTACTTCGCCGGCATTTTGTAAGTTCTTGAGCATTAATTAAAGTATTTGCGGCTTCTTGTAAATCATTAATGGCTGAATTTATATCAACGTGTAGAACAGGTATCTTACGCTGAACTCTATTGATTGCACAATCTGATTCTGTACAATGTTCACTTTCATTTGCACTGTATATGGGTCGTTTTCAAAATTAATGTACATTTCTTTTGTGTTTATTTTGTGTTATCGTGACACAAAAGTAACACAAATGAAGAATAAGGGCAAAGTCACAATGAAGTATTTAAAAATCAATTTGGTAGTAGTAAATCAGTTTAATCTTATTAACAGACAAAATCACGTATAAAAAAACTTAGAAAGTAAATGTCAAGTAAATGTAAATGTCTTAAACATAACAAGGTCATACAAATTAAAACACATTTATTTGGTTTTAGCAGTCTTGCATTTTTAACATACGCTTAACGTTTTAATCATATTATAATTAAAATATTTAACAATCAATAACTCAAAAACCTTGTATTTAATAATATAGAAAAACAAAAATCTTTAATTTTCTTAATAATTTGACAATCAACAGTTTTAATGTTAAACACGTGTACAAAAATCACAATTAAAAATTTAAGAAATTTTATTTCGCTGTTTAACTCAACATGGGTATTTAAAATTCTATTGTCTTTAACAAAATACAAAAGGTCTGAATCGAAATCACATTTAGACAACAGACACAACTATATTTTTTATTGTGTTTTTTTGCTCAGTACTTGACGCTAATTCATACTGATTTTTTATTGATTCGCACAATATATTTTTATGAAATAATTCCTTTTTAACTTTTTTCTTTTCTGAAAGCAAAATATTCAAAGAACTAACAAAGGATTCAGTTTTGGAGTTTGGCGTTAGGTCTCTAACATTTGAAATATTCTCTTTATCCTGATAATTGTCCTGTGAATGCGCTGCTTGTAGAATTTTGTACCTATATATTGTTTTCTTCAGTGCTTTATTTTTTCTTATTAATGTATTTGCTTTTTCTTTTATTTTTTTCTTTTCTTGTGTTATTTTGTTATATCTCTTTTTATACACTTTTCGACAACATTTAGTTTCATCCGATTTTTCTTCAGTTATTTGTTGCTTAGACCTTCGCCATTCCTTTCGCCTAACTATTTTTTCAGATTCAGAAAGTTGACTTATTGGTATGTATTTATTTTTAGTTCTAATCAAATTCTTTTCTTGTACTTCCTTCCATTTTTGTGGATGATTTGTTTTTAAACGCTCTCGGTAACGTCTTTGCCGTTCAGCAGGCGTTAACGGCATCTTTCCTAAAACGGAAAATGGAAATACTATTTACATAATTGAATACTGTAAACAAGCCCTAACCCATTCCATTGTGTAACGCGACACAAAAATAATAACACAATGGTCACACAAATGAATAAAACGAACGTGTCCCTAACCTATAAATAATAATAATATTGTAATTTCACCCTCGAGTTATTCGTGAAACATGCATTTGACAACAACTTACCATCAACTTCACTGACATGCTGCAATGTAAAGTATAGTACTTACCGAATTCACGTAATTTGGCACTTTAAAACAAATTCTTATTGTCCTTTTTACGACGCGCACGAAGTGAAGCCATCAGTTACAAAACAAAATGGCGCGGCCGAAAGAAACTAGCGCCCTCTCGTTGTAACCATTTTGACGTATAGAGTTGCCTTACTAAATTTGGAATTTACTTCTATTGTTGTAAAATATCAACGTTACAAGAAAGAATTACACAAAGGAATGGAATATGAGACACGTGTTTGTGGGTAAATAAATAAATGATTTATTATAATTACATAGTTTTATAGTATATTCCATATATCTTACCCGTTCATCTGACAAGACATTGTTGAATCAGGTTACTTATTGCGTGCATTATTTATTATTTTCTGCATTTTTACTACACGCGCGACTGGTGGACATTGCACTTTTGTATGGGAAAGAAATTACGACAGGAATTAAACTTAGTTTTATAAAGCCATAGAAGCAATTTTCAAATAAAAACATATGTATGTTTGTTATTTTATTAGTAACTAGTCTGAATGTTGATTTATATGTTTACATTTTGAACTTTATTTTATTTTATTTTACCAATAAGTTGCATGGACACATAATTACAACAAAATGTACATTAATTTTGAAAACGACCCATATACAATCTATTATTAACGCAAGAATCGCATTACTTACGCTGTTACCAGAGCCTAAACGATTAAACCGACACCTACATAACTAAGTATTTGCCTTTATTATTTTATATCAGGCACTTTTCCTTGGGATAATTTAAATAATTGCTACATCCTTTATTAAACATAATTATGTTTGAAGTTACAACTAAATGAGATAAATGAAGTAAATATGTAGCAATTATTGACGCAATACATTTCGGGAAACTCTGCACGCTTGACTTTAAACTAGGCGGAGACCAGCCAACCAAATTTCAGGATTGCTGGTCAAAAAAATATTTTATTTCTAAATATATATCCTATGTAGCAATTATTTATTATATGTAGCAAATATAAGCTATTATGTAGCAATTTTCGAATCAACTCTCATAGACCAACGCCACAGACAACCAGCCAACATGCCATTTAACAATTTAGAACGCCTGTCTCCTAAAGTAGCAATACCGTTGAGTGAAGACGCACTGCAACTATTTACCTTTACTATTTTATCAGGCACTTTTCCTTGGGATAATTTAAATAATTGCTACATCCTTTATTTAACATATGTTTGAAGTTACAAATAAATGAAATAAATGAAGTAAATATGTAGCAATTATTGACGCAATACATTTCGGGAAACTCTGCACGCTTGACTTTAAACTAGGAGTTGACCAGCCAACCGAACGTCAGGATTGCTGGTCAAAAAATATATTTTATTTCTAAATATAAATCCTATGTAGCAATTATTTATTATATGTAGCAAATATAAGCAATTATGTAGCAATTTTCGAATCAACTCTCATAGACCAACGCCACAGACAACCAGCCATTCTGACGCACACGTTCTTTCCTCAAAAGACCATTTCAGTCACCAATCCACATAGTCTTCACATGATGTGACCAACATTATGTCTGGACTTTAAAAGAGACTGTGACCTCTGAGTTTTTTCGGCCTTTCTTCTCAAAGTAGTCAGTTAGGGAACGCCGACCTCACCTAGTTTTAATATTGACGTGTAAAAGTGTTTGTACAGACCTACTGATAGAAATAAAATCATTTATCCATAATTGGTTTACTGTAAGTAATTTGGTATTAAATGAAAAAGAAAACGAAATGTTTAAGATTCGTGCGAATGTTAGAAGTACTGAATGGTCACGATGTATTGAATGAGGAGATAATAGATTTCATCTTGGCGTACTGCTGGTTCTACTCCACGGACACTTGAGCTTACTAGTTAAAAACTAAAACAAAAACTTACTGTTCCCTTTTATGATCTAGGTTATTTTTTTCAGCAAGCATAAAGCGCTTCATGACGATTTAAAAGAACGAATAATAGCTCTAAAGCAAGAAGGAATGACTAATAGTCGAATAGCTTACCTGTTGGATACTTCGGTGAGTTTAAAATGTATAACGAAAAAATTATACCGCCGAAAAAACTGAGTAGTAAAAAAAACCTGTTTTATTTAACCTTAATAATTAGTTATTAGTTTTTTTTTTCTTTCCAGTTTTTTCGGCGGTTTAAGTTTTTCGTTAAAAAGTTTTATGATATACAAGATGCAGTTTTGAACCTGCAAAACATTTCGGGTGGTTGTTATGAGACTCGTAAATAATCATATAACAATACGATACCAAGTCAATAATCAATAATACTTTTTATTTTAGATTTTTCAATTTTATTGTTTTTCAGTATAACTCTCTTAATTACCCTCTTCAAAAAATTATGAAAGAAATGTCGGTTGCGTTTCTTTGTGTTTGTGAAAGCGCAGTTTAAGGACACGTAGAGACTGGCCGCGTTTTAAAAAGGGAGTTCACACTTACCGATTGGGTAAATAAAAATAAAATGAAAAAAAAAATACTTGCCCATTTTATTGTTAATTCGGGTCGAGAATCACTAACATAATTACCTCCTAAAATATTTTGCAGATCCAAAACTGCACCTTGTATATTTATTTTTGTGGCTATAATCTACTATTAAAACTTGACGGGGCATACCCTATCCAATAAAACAAGATTTATCAAAATCAGACTATTCTGTAAAAAATTATGCGTGGTCTAACATTACTATTAGTGAGTGAACAATCAATCATCCCCTGTTTTTCGACCCTAAGGGTTTGATTTTCTTTTCCAAATGTATATGGGAACACCTTTTTTTTCAAATATCATAATCGGACTACTCTGTAAAAAGTTATGGGTGGTGGTTATACATTAAAAAAAATATATGTATACGCGTCGACTTGAGAACCTCCTCCATTTTTTGTCGTCGATTAAAAATACCACTTTCACTAGGTATACATAACATACATACATACATACATACATAATCAGCCTATAATGTTCCCACTGCTGGGACACAAGCCTCCTCTGTGTGAGAGGGCGTGGGCCGTAATCCACTGCGCGGGTACATGTCACATGTCTTCGAGTTTTTGGTTCTAGGACACAGGTTTTCTCACGATATTTTCCTTCACTGTTTTGAGAGCAGTGGTGATTAAATGAAATACGCAATGTAAAGAGACCCAGGCAGAGCAGTGGTAGCAAGCCGGCGCTTAACTTTATGTAAATTATTTCATCAGACTTGCTCTCAAAACGATGAAGCAAAACGTCGTGAGGAAACCGGCATGTCTTAGAATCAAACATTCTAAGACATGCGACATCTACCAACCCGCACTGGGCCCGCGTGGTGAAATTTTTTTATTGAAAGACTTTATTTATTTACTAGCTTCTGCCCACGACTTCGTCCGCGTTAAATTTCTTGCTCCCCCGACCCTCCCAGTCGCATCAAATCGCCTGCTCGTACAAGGTCTTCATATTCGTGACTTTTTCTTTTTGCTTGGCTCCTAAGGGTCTTAGCCTGATGTTGTATAGCTATAACTTTCCTCGATAAATGGGCTACCCGGGAATTTTTTTTTTTTCAATTCGAAGCAGCTGTTCCTGAGATTATGTGTTCAACCAAACAAACTCTTCAGTTTTATAACATTAAGTATAGATCAAAACTTTATGCATCATCATCATCATCATCATCTTCAGCCGCAAAACGTCCACTGTTGGACTCAGGCCTCCCCTAATTTGGGGGGCTTTGCCATAATCGCCACGCTTGGCAGACTTGGCAAACTTTATGCACAAGTAGAAAATACTGTACGAAGGCGAACTTAATGCCTTTTTTTTTGTGGGTTGGAAATTATCAAATGACGTCTCCCGCTCTGGGCGGAGAGGGAGGGCGTGTCAGACTTTTTCTGACTAAAACTCACCCGTGTTCCTTCAGTTGCCCATATGCCAGGGCCACGGTTACTCTTTTAAAGGACTTAATGCCTGAGGCACACACACAGACACATCTGTATTAATTGTACCCATTATTCTCTTTCCATACATTGCTCCATGTAAAATACCGATACTCAAGCTGCATCCGGTTAGACTGGTAGCCGACCCCAACATAGTTGGTAAAAGGCTAGGCATATGACGATAATAATTCTCTTTCTATAAATCGATAAAGGTACAAGTTGGTAGCTGACGACATGAAGCTGCAGCAAACGATGTGTCGCAGTGACACTACTGGTTTCTACGTATTTCTATGAAATTCCCTCCGTAGTTAGCGACATGAAGTTAGCGACGCGTCGTCGAGCGGCTGACGGCAGTGTCGTCCTACCGCAGATCAGTAGTGCCGCTGACGCCGGAGCAACGACACGTCGAGCGTGTTTCTTTTCAAAATGTTTTTTTCCGATTCTGAAGAATCTTGTTTCACGGAGCACTCGGAACCAACTGGATGCCATCTGCTGTTGCCGTCTGCAGTCGGGTTCGAAATCATGACTGCAGCGACATGACGCAACGACGTGTCGTGACGACATGAAGCGATGACATGTCGTCTGCTGCTGCTGCGTGCAGTCGGCTACCAACTTGTACCTTAAGGCATATAAATGTGTGCTCATTCATATTGTTTTTAGCGAATCACAGTCCGTAAATGGTGGAGTCGCTGGTGCAATGAAGGTCACATGCAGAACTGCAAAAAGACCGGAAGGAAGAGAAAAACCACGCCTGAAGAAGATCAGCTCTTAATAGACCGCGTGACTCAGGAACAAACCGTTCATACACCATCCCTGGCTATGGAACTGGGAATTTCTCCGGAGTATGTAATATAATTATTTGGAAGTAAAACTTTTAAGCATGCTTGACTTGGGGAGTAAGCTGGTGAATGCGTAAAAAGAGCGTTACGAAAAGTGTGATCGGGCGAGGCGAACGTTAGTTGAGAGGGAGATATAAGTATAGTGTAGATAAAAAGAGAGAGAGTTACGTTTCGTGTATCACTGTAGGGGCAAGAGAGAGAGGTGTGAGCACACATTTTCTTTCTCTCTTTAACATTTTGATGGAGCTGAGGAAGTTTTACTTCAGTCGTGTTGTCTAAAGCACACTCGTTTTTTTATTACTTGTTTTACATTGAGCTTCTTATGCTCGTCCTCATATCATTATACAGGTTTTAATTGAAGTTAGTGAAACTCTGCTGTGGTGATGGTTCTCAATATAATGTTCTTTCTTTGGTATTGTTCGTCGAATCGTTGAGCTTCTTGAGTTCTGAGTTGAGCTCCACGATTAGTGACAAATGCGTACACCGTGGTTCTTTCCTCAAAAGACCATTTATTTCTGGACTTTAAAAGAGACTGTGACCTCTGAGTTTGTTTCGGTCTTTCTTCTCAGAGTAGTCAGATAGGAAACGCCGACCTCACCTAGTTTATAAAAAAAATACTGACGTGTAAAAGTGTTTGTACAGACGCTTGCACATCAAGGTACCAGAAACTGTCAAATTTTCTCAATCAATCTTGAACCTAATACTGTAGTGTTAAAGTTGAAAATCTATTAAAGAAATTTGACAGATTGTAGTAGCTTCAAGTGAAACCTGCTTACACAAATAAAATCATTTAGACAATAGAAAATATTAGTGTTTCCGCGGTACACTACAATCTTGTTTTTTAGTAGGTACTAGGCAGAGAAAGAGCAATGAATATAGGCTATAAAAGAAATAAAACACGAAAATTCCATTAGAGATTTTTTGTTTTCGGAGTAGTCAGATAGCAAACGCCGACCTCATCTAGTTTAAAAAAATATCGTTGACGTGTAAAAGTGTTTGTACAAACCTACTTATAGAAATAATATCATTTATCATTGAGGGTACAAAATATCGTGTACTTCTTGTTGTACAATTTTTTTCGATTTTTGGCTAAGCCAAAGCTTCAGTCGGTCACTACTTGATGAAGAGCGTGTCTGCTGGTAACTAACTGCGAATATTTTACAGGCTTTTCTTTAAGTTGCAATGTATGTATTTATGTATGAACCTAACTATGTTGTAGAAACTTGCAACTCAATTTTGAAGCAGATATCTTCATGCGATTGAGCTGAAATGATGTATACACGTTTAGTTTAGCTAACAATGCACGGTTAGATGTTTGAAGTCACTCTTAATCCAACATGGTGGAGCACCTAAGATGGTGGACTAGTTATTTTTAATGCACTCCTACACTATAAAATAAAATAAATAAAATAAAAATAAAAAAGCCTTTATTTCCCATTACCATTTAAAATATCGTTATAAATCTAATCTAATTCTAATTTGTTTGTGGTTTTAATTCTTCTTATAATCTAAGTTATTATGATTATTTTGTGATATGGGTCCCTACACGGGTGAAGGCCTCCTCCAGTTCCTTCCATTTGTCCCTGTCCCTTGCGATATTCTGCCAATCGTTTCCTGCTGTATCAGTGAGGTCGTCAGCCCACATTCTCTTCGGTCTGCCTACTCTTCGTTTTTCCTCTGGCCCTTTCCACCACTCTTACACTATGGGTATCAATGAAATGGCAGAAGAATCACTCAAAAGTAAAAACAAAAACTTTAAAGAAATTGTTTAAAAAACTAAAAAACACGCTTCCATAGAAAACCAAACTAGAAAGTAAAAAATAATGGGAAAAGGCGTGGGGTGCTTTTTGAGGTAGTTTGTGTCGTATGTCAGCGTAGTTATCGAAGACAGTTTTTGTTTGCTATCCTAGTAACTCCGGCAAGGATAATGGCACAACTTTATAAAATTATTGTATTGTCATCGGTCCTTGATAAGTATGCCAAATTTCGAGTTAAGTCGACGTTTTTAAGGGGGTCAAAATCAAGTTTAAAAGTTTCCGTTACATATTAACATATGAACGAATGAAGTAAAAGCGTGTTAATTATTAAAAAGAACAGTTTTTTTTTATCAAGATCTCACTTTTATTTATATCTTTTTAGGTGTGTAAGGAGACGACTGGCAGAAGCAGGGTTTAAACACAAGGAGAGGAAAGCGTATGTACCCTTGAAAGCGGGCCGGAGTCACAAGTAATCCACCATTTATTTACCACTAGCTTTTGCCAGCGGCTTTGTCCGCGTATTATACATATAAACCTTCCTCTTGAATCACTCTGTCTATTGATGAAAACCACATTAAAATCCGTTGCGTAGTTTAGAAGATCTTAGCGTACAAACGCTCTTTTTTGTAAAGACATTTAGCAGGTCAACCTGTTTTCCTTCACCGTTTTGAGAGCAGTGGTGATGTTATAATTTACATAGAGTAAAGTGCCCCCAACTAACAAAAAATAATCTTACAAATATCCCAAGACCATATTTTTTTCAGTCTTATATCACACTTATAGACACATATAAGTGTGGATTTGGGTGCACTTTATAAGTATATTCACCCTTATAATTGCCTTGTAACGGTCTCGCGAAGAGTATTTTCAAACTTACAAAACTCTTGCTGATACTATATTATAAAGAAAAAAACTTACAAGTGACTTACAAGGGCTTTAAGGGCAAATAACCTTAAAGTCCTCTTACTAATGCTATTTTAAGTGTAATATCGCTAGTAGTCCTCTTTGTGATCTCCTATTATAAGTGTAATCACAAACCGCCGTGAGCTAAAGATAAACTTTGCGAAAATAATAAAAAGTCACGTAAAGACGTAAATACTATATTTTATTTCATTTTCCTACAAAACGCTAGTGCGTAAGCTAGTTTGTCACGCACTTTATGCGATTATTAGGTTGCGAAGTAGTTTTTCTCGATTATTTTGAAATTTTCATAACAATATTTTCACGGGCTTTTTCAAAAATGTGTCTTTTATTATATATTATTTTAATTATTGTGAAATAATATCAAAATGTCGCCATTACGACCAACCAAGGTTCATAAGTGCTTTATCAGAACAATATGAGTCCAGTATTCTTGTGTACAGTACACTCGTAAAAGTCAAATTAAACCTAGAACCATTGTCTACACGGCCATTACTGCTCATAATTTTAGGATTCCTTAATAAGTAAGAGCAAGCCAAACAACAAAGTCATTATAGGTACAAGTAAATAATTAATTCACAACGTTAATTCAATGTAAACACGCTTATATTATGTTTTAGGACAAATATACATACAGTATATTTGTTTGGTTGCAATTATGGATGTCGACTGTTTCATAAGTAAAAAAAGATCCGAATGCTTAAGAATGAAACTTGGCCATGGAACATAACGCACTTTGTATTGTGTGAAAAATGTATCGCCTGTACTTCAAAGTTGTTTTTTTTTTCAAATTTTTATTTTTCGTAACCCGTAACCTCAGATTCATTTTCAATACTTCCGTCACTGCAGTCTCTATAACTACTTCGTTCAATACCACTAAAAAGTCGTCGTTATTTTGTACGGAACCATCAAAAATATTGTTTGTGTCAGTTGCATGAAATGCTCGGAGAGACACTGATTTTTGTATTAATTCCAAGTATTTTCTACGTATTTTTCTTCGGTATGCTCCACTTCTGTTAAACCGCTTCCATTTTAGAAAATCTATTGGGGAAAATCCTTAAATAAACAGATATTTTAGCAGGGTAATATATCAGCAATTTGGCCAATTTTATTGGCCGGGAACGACCTGGGCCAAGTTTTTGGATTATTAATTTATGTGAAGGATATAATAGAAACTTAATCATAATATATACTAAATATTAAAATGATCCTTCACATATTAAAATAAATAACCCTTAATAGAGAATTGTTTAAGACACTATTAGGACTTTTAAAAGTGCTACTACTCTTTAATATGTCTTGGGTGAAATATATCACACTTTTTTAAAACACTAGTTTTACAGAAGTCTAATAAAACACTTAGTATAGTCACTTCTAAGATTGAATGTACTTATAAAATGTATTTATAAGTTTTAATTAAGAATCAAAGGCAATTAGACTTGTAAAAGGCGCTTATAATGCCACTGCTCTTATTAATATTATATAACGTTTTCTTATAAACGTCTATAAAAATAATGCTACAAGTATGAATGCTCTTAAAACTTAAATAGACGTATAAAATACACGTAACACTATAAGAGTTTCTGGCTTAATCAGAACACATATAAACCTTAAAACCATAGCTCTTACAAGCTTTTGTTTGTAAGGATATTAAGGGTTTCTGGCTTAATCAGAACACGTATAAACCTTGTATGAAACTATACCTCTTACAAGGTTTTGTTTGTAAGGGTATTTTGCTAGTTAGGTGTGCTTGGATTCAAACTCACGACTTATTACTCGAAGCAGTGGTGGCTCAGCGTTACCACTGAGCCACCACTGCTCACTGCTCTTCACATACTATAAAACAAAGTCGCTTCTTGCGTCTTTACGTTTATATCTTTTAAACCACGCAACGGATTTTAATGCGGTTATCATCAATAGACAGAGTGGGTGTTGTGATTCAAGAGGAAGGTTTATATTTATAACTAGCTTTTGCCCGCGGCTTCGCCCGCGTGGATGTCGGAAATTAACCCAGGTATTTTTCTAAAATAAAAGATTTTTTCCAAAATAAAAGTAGCCTAAGTTACTCCTTGTTACATCAGCTACCTACCAGTGAAAGTCCCGTCAAAATCGGTCCAGCCATTTCAGAGATTAGCCGGAACAAACAGACAGACAGACAGACAAAAATGGTAAAAAATGTTGTTTTGGTATATGTACCGTGTATATCCCATAAAATAACCATCATGTATTAAAATACTAGGTATTTATTTTACAGGGTCGATGAAGAAATCAAACAACGGATAATATCGATGAAACTAAATGGAGTTTCTGTCACCGATATTGCCAACCAATTTCGAGTGCCGGTGAGTACCCAGTCCTCATGTCAAATCAAATCAAAACAAAATATTTTCATCCACACTAATATTATAAATGCAAAAGTAACTGTCTGTCTGTCTGTCTCGCTTTCCTGCTAAAACTACTGAACCGGTTCAAATGAAATTTGGTACACAGATAGTTTAGAGCCTGAGAAAGGACATAGGCTACTTTTTATTCCGTGACTTGACCGACATTTACGCGGACGAAGTCGCGGGCAGGAGCTAGTTACACATAAACCTACATGAGCACTTAAGAAACGTCTATATGCACGTAAAACCAAAAACCTTATCGTGGTCAAAGTTCATTACAAGACCTTTCTAACAAGTCCAAACACGGCTATGATACGATGTTCCATCATGAAGTTCCAATTCATATCTTCCGACTCCATCATCAGAACAGTTTGACAGTACCATATTATTGTATTGTCATCAGAACTACATACAGCTGCCAATTTTCATGACGCTACGATCCTTGGAAGATGGTTAAATTAGTTACCTTACATTCCATTACATAGTTTGTTACATACAGGTCGACCTAATAAAAGCGTGTTAAAAATAAAGCTAGATGCATGGTTTCAAATTGTTGTTTGTGTCCGCGTCGTCCGCGCTTCATCATCATCACTTCAGCCGAAAGACGTCCACTGTTGGACATAGGCCTCCCCCAATTTGGAGGGGTTTGCCATAATCACCACGCTTGGCAGGCGGGTTGGCGATCGCAGTATGGTGGTAAAATGCATAGAGAACGCTGCTGCCCATTCTCTAGTAACTCCCTTTTTTTTCTGGATGGGAAATCATCAAATGACTTCTCCCGCTCTGGTTGCAGCGGGAGGGCGTGTCAGACTTTTACTGACTATACCCACCCGTGTTCCTTCAGTTACCCATATGCCGGGGTCACGGTATCTCTTTCGAACAATCACGCGACCCCGGCAGGCATCGGTCCTAGTAGACCCCTACACTGCTGCTGACATCTCTTTAAGGCGCGCGTGGAACACTACGCGCCGTCGACCCGAGCTTGTTCCTTACCGGGTGGCGAGCTAATCATTGTTCGCCGCCCGCAACTCGCGCTTACGGTGGCCGGGAGTCCGTGACGGACTCCCGACGCCCGGGCCGTCGGCCTCCTGCGGTGGCTAGGGACCAAAGAGAATATAACCACTAGAGAGCGTATAGGCCAATATCTTCTAAGCACACGACTCACCACTGCGGGCCGGGGGACGAGGAAGAACGCGCGACTGCAATTGGTCAGTTCAAGGTCAAGTTGCGTAGGTATGCCCATCGTAGGCCTGCTCTACTTCAATAAGGGAAAATAGTAGATATCGATAAAATGGATTTAAAATTGTGATAAATACTCAATTAAAATCAAAGAAATCATATTTAATCAAAATCAGTCACTAATAAAATGAGAGCTAGAGAATCCAAGAACAAAATTTACGCCACTATCATATTCGACGAAATGGCATTCAGAAGCGGGTTCGCAGAAGGTACTATGGCTACGTGAGTTTTGGCGCCAGTTTACAAACGGATTGTCAAGATGAAGCTACAGAAGTCACAGTATGTGAATTGAATAAAATTTTCACTTATTTTAATTTTTGGTATATACTTTCAGCTATTAAAAGTAACAGCACTCATTTTTACGATAAAAATACAAAGGGAAAGTAAGGGATAGATGCATTAGAATTGTCTAATGAAAGAGCGAGACTTTTCCAAAAGACATCAACGCGCGTGACTCAACCGTGTGCTCGTTCACCCATCACCATTTTAAATAGACCCCTACGGTGGATCATAATATGATTAAATCAAAAGAATTTTTCGTACTGTTTACTTACTGAAGAAAAGTTATGCGATCCTTTTTGTAACTAGAAGTCTTGGAATGTTTCCCACACCACTTCACCCCGCATGAAGGCATTTTGATGCGTTATAATTACAGATGAAGTTACATTATTTCCATTAATTTAACGTGCACAGGGGTCTAAAAACTGGTCACAACTAAAATGGTTACTAGAACCGTAGCCTATGCATATGCGACAAAATACTAATAGTTTTCGAGCGTCGGGGCACTGTATGCGCAGTCAAGTGGTTATATAGTCTTTGCTAGGGACGTGAAGGCGCAGAGACTGCCTCTCTCTACCGCGCTCCGCCTCCTCCTTCGCGAGCATTACTACTTCGCAGAAGGAGGTAACGGCTTCCCATTCCCTCTCGCTCCGTACCATGGCTCGCACCAGGGCCGGACGCGAGAGGTCGCCACATGAGCAATAAATAGTTCTCACCAATATTAGAGTTCAAATAAATGTTTATTTTTTCAGCGGACCACAATTTATCAATGGTGGCAGAGATGGTGTAAGGACAATAACATAAAAATAGCAAGTGATAACAACAGAAGTACTACGACTGAACCAGGCATGAGTTTAGCAGAAGTTACTAACGTCGAAAAGAGTATACAAACGCCAACAATAATATCGTCACAAAAGACTTTATGGCAGAAATTGCCCGATGTAGAATTGAAGCCTTAAGATTACACGAAATAAGAATTGTGCAATTTTTCCTTGCCCGGTAATAGTTCAACTAGGCCCGCAAATCGACTATAAGGACTAGTTTAACCTCTTAAGTCCCTGAGATACCACATTTGGTATAGACACAATGGTTTTTTAATTGTGTCTGTAATTACGGCATTCAATGGGTTAACCTCTAAGTCCCTGAGATACCACATTTGGTATAGACACAATGGTTTTTATTTGTGTCTGTAATTACGGTATTCCGCAAATTAACTATAAGGACTAGTGTTGCAAAGGACTCGGGTCCGCGAGTCGTTATTTTAAAGACTCAACTCAATTATGCAAGACTCAGTGTGCTCAAAAGGCTCGGAGTCTAGAGTCAAGCCGAGCCCGAGTCATTTAACAGCCACTCGAGTCTTAAAAAGGACTCGAGTCTTAAAATGAACTCTAGTCTTAAAGAAAAACTCGGAGCATGAACATGAGACTTGTAGCTTATCATTCGAAACAACTCGAATAACTCGTTGGATCTTTTTGTACGCGTAGTTACATCATAACTACTAATTTGAATGTATTGCCTGCTTTCGAGTCTTTTCGAAAGATGAGGTACAATTTTCATCTTCAAGCGAAGAGTTCTTGTTTAAGACTCGAGTTCATTTTAAGACTCGAGTGATTATCTCTAGACTTCGAGCCTTTTGAGCACACTGAGTCTTGCATAATTGAGTCGAGTCTTTAAAATTACGATTCGACGACTCGAGTCCTTTGCGACACGAATAAGGACCAATTGTCGGCTATTTCAAGATTGTATAAAATTGTCGAAAATTGACCTGTATATAATTTTCGTTAGGAGCATATGCCTACACACGGCTACACATCAAGGTATACAATTCCAGTTTTAGCTGAGGTCGCATTGTATAGGCTTTTCGTTCAGTTAGAGGTCAGCTTATACTGGAAATGTATAGCTTGACCTGTAGCCGTGCGTACGTGATCTTGGAATTGACGTTTAGAAACGTAATATTAAAGAGACTACAGATGCCAGCACATTAAGCCACTAAAATCTGTCAAACTTCTTAAATAGATTTATCAACTTTATCCCCAAAGTATTAGGTTCAAGGTTGATTGGGAGAATTTGTCATTTTCGGGCACCTTGAAGCGCTGGCGTCTGTACTAACGAGTTTGATGAGGGGGCAACACTCTTAAGGTCATGGCACATTATACCGGCACCGCAACGGCACGGCTCCAAACCAGGAATTAACTTGTCATTCAATTTTGATCATTGAATCGTGTGTATTATAATATATTTCATAATGTCAATATGAAAAAGCCAACAGCGGGCAGTCAGCGCGCTTGCCGCTACCATACAACTCAACTCGCAGCCCGCGTGCTGCAAGCCAGTGGACCATGTGTTTACAGCGCGCCGACCGCATGCTTACTACGCGCCGACTCCGAGTCGCCAGCGTAACGTCGTTATTGCGCCGTGCGTAGCCCGCGCACCACCGTCGCCTCACGCGCCTCGCTGCCTCCTCCCTCTAGTCTCGAATCAGATTTAAGACAGTGAATTCGCTTTGCTACGGCTCAAACATTAATAAAGAAAAACTAATAGAGGAAGTACGAAGATGCCACATAACAATTGTGTTCGCGATGACAGCAAGCTTGCATCTCGCAGCCAGGGCGCGGCCTGCAAGCTTGCACCTCGCAGCCAGCGCTCGGACTGCGAGATTGCACCTCGCGGCCGAGGCGTAGTTAGCGCGATGGCAGCTAGCTGTAGCCTAAAATTGAGGAGACGCCGTGCTGTAGCTGTGCAGTTGCGTTGCCGGTATAATGTGCTATAACCTTAAAACTGTTGTCAATATTGGTTATGAAACAAAAATATAACTCATATTAAAAAATATTTTAAATGTAATTTGATTTTATTTGCTACTTCCATCTTATTTACATTTCGCGTCATTAAGTGTAATATTACGGACGCTCTCGGTCAGCCACCGCAGCCTTAAGAAACCCTACCTTTTTTCTGGATGGGAATTTCTCGTGCTTCTACAGTTGCCTGTGCCAGAGCCACGGTAACTCTTTCGAACAAATCCTCGTCCCTAGCAGGTATCAGTCTTTGTGGATCCCTTCAATTGTGCTGACATCCCTACCTAAGCTGCTGGATTACTATTATGACTACCCCGTAGACACCGTATCAGTGATTCAGTGCTGGTCAAATGCCTCCCGCCGTTCCATGCATGAGTGTCGGCAAAATAAAAATAAAATGCTCTATATTTTCTGGCCGAGCACAACACTGACTTACTAAGCAAAAAGACATTGTTCCAATTATACAGGAAATATATAATAAAGGAGTTTTATTTCATCCCGCTTTGACTTTCATGACAGAAATGATACGATATGTGTCACAGTTTCGGCGTTAAATGCACAATTCAAAACAACAGTCGATAAAAGCAAGGCAATACCATCACAGCACTATGTTCAGTCATGACGTACTTTCTTGTCACCGTATGATGACACCGGCGTGGCTGGCACGGCTTTTCTTAATTTGCCCGCTTCTGCACTAGAGGTGCGCATCCGATATTTATGAATAATATCAAAATATTAAGAGTTATTTTATTTTAATGGTTTCGCTTTTTATATACAGCAGCAGCAATTTTTTTAATACAACTTGCTTCTGCCCGCGACTTCATCCGCGTTATATTTATTGCTCCCCCAACCCATCTCGTCGCATCGTATATATATTTTTTTATGTGATAAAGAAAATTATTGTTTTTACTATTGTCCGCGCATTTTTTTTTTATATTTATTAAAACCTTCCGAAGGCCTTAAGGCACATACAAAAAAAGAATTGCCGAATCGGTCGAGCCCTTCTCGAGTTATGCGCTTCGCAACATTCATTTTTATTTATATAGATTTAAGTTTCTTTGAAAGAACAACCAGTAATAATGCCTTAACGTACCGCCACATAGGTACTGATGATATCTCAGCTGAAATAAATATCATTTACTGTAGATATATAATTATCAGAATACGACGAAAATAGGCGAAAGCAAATTTAAATCATTAAATGAATTTGTGTTTTAATCATTAAACGAAGTTTTTATACTCAAGGTTTGTAAGTACAAATATTATAATAAATACGAAGAAAGGGACAATGCTATCTTTGGAAACAAATGAAACTTAATTCAAATAAACCTCAATCGGGTCCGTGTTTATTTTATGACACAACAGCCAAGCTTATGGTGGTTTGAAATGGTTTACATGAATTTTATTCTCTTTTTAATTACAAAATCTGAACTTCACTATGTAGTTTTATTTAAAACAAATTACTTCAAACACAATAGTATCGTTAAACAAGGATGTATAATCCGATGACTGATATACTGATCTCACAAAATGTATTGAAATGATAAACGAATATTTTAATATGAGATTTTAAGTCGTTCAGAATCCTGCCGGGGTAGTGAAATTGTTCGAAAGAGTTATCGTGGCCCTGGCATAAGCACTGAAGGAACTCGGGTGGGCTTTAGTCAGTAAAAGTCTGACACGCCCTTCCGCTCCACCCAGAGCGTGTGACGTCATCGATTTCCCACCCACAAAAAAAAAGTCGTTCAGAATAATAAAGTAATGAGAACAAACTACTGATATAAGTAAAGGAACAGCTCTATTTACAAATCGACCACATGTGACGTCACAGGATTGTCACGATTAGATGACTCTGGCGCTCGAGGCACAGACAATATGACAGTATGGTGGAGATGGGCATTACACTCATTATAATTTATCGATAATCAACTGACACCGACATTTAATGAGCAAATAGTTCTGTATTTTAATAATATTTACATAATTTCCATGATTTCTGAGTCACTCAAATTCAATACCAGAAGTTTTATTTATTTATTGTTGAATAACTTAAAGAAATTAAATATAACGTAGGTTACCGTCGAAGTCGATATTCTTGTTTTATTGATTGCTAGCTACATCTCTACGTGTCATGATATGATGACTGTGGCGCTGAGGGCACTATATTTTTCGAACTTTATAATTGGTGTTAGTTTTTGCCATCTTATGTTAATATGGATGAAATATAAAGAAAGAAGCTCAACTAATATAAATTAGGATGAGTCAAGGAACATAATAAGCACAGGAAATAAAAAAAACAATGTTGTTTTATGAGTTTTATTTACGTGTAAAAGTCTGTCACGGTATCGTGACCGTGGCGTGCTGGGCACGTTTTGGTTTGTCATCTATACATGACTCTGGCGGTCAAAAGGTTAAAAGCAAAGTTTAGACAGAAGTATGCTGCCCGCTTCGTGAATGACAGATTATGGGAGTGTTGCTATTAAGAATTAGTTCTTGTAAGCTATCGTTACGCTCACAGTCACAGACGCCGTCCGTCTCAGTGTATCCGACGTGCTGATGTACGGCACCAGGATACGCGTGGTGTACGCAGGGACCTGCTACAGAGCCAACAAGACTCGCTCAGTCTCCGTCTGCAGCACATCTTCTATTTCCTCCATCGGCAGCTTGTCAGGGGAAATGGAGAACTTTGACTTCCACACCCATACCACTTCTGCACACACAGGTATCAGGGACGGTGCCTTGTTCCCAGGCTATTAAGTCGCTGGCGTGGTGGATGCCATCGGCAAAGCGGAAAGACTGGACGGGATCAAAGAAGTTTCCAGGATTGTTTTGTACCCCTACAGTCGTGCCAGATTTTAAATGCCTGGTGACAGTACCGGTTGACATCGTTTTATTTTTGTAAGGAGTAACTTAACTCCATATAACACCTGCTATCTACAAGTGAATATATTTCCAGTCGTTTGGGAGATGGGCTGGAACAAACAAATTGACAGGCAATTTTTTTTCAAAAGTGACGTATATGCATTTAGCAAAAAAACTGTTATTATGACATTACAAACAGATTCTTCCATTTTATTTAAATTTTTACAAGATTAAGCGTTATTATGAGACGTTTATTGGTTTTATTACCTTTAGCCAGCGACTTCGCTTACGTGGATGTCGGTAAATGATCCTTAAAGTTCCTTCTGCAATTGTTCCAATACAATTTGTCTCAACGTTGGTACGTAAGTTAACGTAGTTTCTTTATTTTTGATTACGTGAATGGCTAAATATCTTAAATCATCATTCATCATTTCAGCCGTAAGACGACCATTGCTGGACTTAGGCCTCCCCCAATTTGGGGGCTTTGCCATAATCGCCACGCATGGCAGGCGGGTTGGCGATCGCAGTATGGTGGTAAAATGCATAGAGAATGCTGCTGCCCATTCTCTAGTAAGTCCCTTAGTCGCCTTTTACGACACCCACGGGAAGAAATGGGGTGGTGTTATCTTAAATACGCAATACAAAAAAATCCGTAGGTCTGACGATGGCATGCTTGACAAATAATCGAATGGTATCCATAAAGTAACAGTAAGTACTCTGTGAGTGTCACTACACTACCGACCTTATGATTCTGGTTTGTCAGGGACGAAAAGAACCAAAAAAAAAAAATGATTCTGGTTTGACATCTGACAGTTGACTGACAGTTGTCTGTGCAAAGGAAAAAGAAAACACAAAACACTTTTATTTTATTGATTTATTTTACCGTGGAAACTGAAAAATTGGTTTTCCGTTCGTGTGTAGTAACTTCATCACAGTCTTGTAATTATACTGCACCTTGTTCCCTTAAACACAAAATCCGAGTTTTATAACAATACACTAAGCATACGTTTGAAAACATTAAATAATTTTCAATGTTTCACCACGAATTCTCAAGAAAATATGAGGTGCTGTGTACAGAATTGCTTGAATAATGATGAAAAGAAGACAAATAAAAGCAATGGAATAACATTTCATAAGTGAGTACCCGAACAATCATTAAAATATCTAAATTTTAATTTCGCTCACACCTTTGTAGTGATTGCCCTGGGCACTATCTGCTGTTCTTGAACATATAGGTAGCTAGCTAGGTGATCGTAGACTTGACTGCTCAATTTATACCAGTTAAGAAGCAAGTCATTCAAAATTTACAAGAAACGAATTAGAAAGAAGGAAAATATGTTTATTTGGGGCAAACAAGACGCGGAAAAGACCAAATACAGCAAAAAAAAATTAAAAAGAGGTGGAGGAAAATCCTCCTCGAGGAAAGCCAGTAACCCCTTGGTAATAGGTAATAGGTGGAACAGGCTGGTGTCCGCAACTCCACATCCGAGCGCGTATTTTGTATGCGGGTAGAAAATAGGTTATTCGATCCACCCCAGCTCCTCGAGAAACGTTGGTAACGCCTTGGTGTTGCTGACAATCTCACATAGGGTACTTGGGTTACCGAAGTACTTCGCCCTGTATGTTGTGACCACTAAGCAGTTTAGCAGCACATTTGCTGCTGTCTTGTTGTGCTCCATGCAGGCAGGGCCGTAGCTAGGGGGGGGGGGGGCATTGTGGGGCAATGCCCTACCTTGAAATCACAATGCCCTACCTTAAAAATACCAAAAACAATGATAACCTATTAGAATCCGTACGCAAAATACGCGCTCAGACGTGGAGTTGCAGACACCAGCCCGTTCTACCTATTACCTACCTATTACCTATTAAACTATTAGAATGGGATTGCATGTTTATAATTTTAGATAATAAAATGTAGCAATAGGTATTTAAACTTTTCCAAACATACCACAGTTTGAGACATTCATTTCATATTATAATAATTATTTTCTCTGTGTATAGATGGCATTTGAAGCGCCATCACATGAAGCAATCATAATCATCATCATCATTTCAGCCGTAATATGTCCACTGCTGGACATAGGCCTCCCCCAATTTGGGGGGCTTTGCCATAATCGCCACGCTTGGCAGGCGGATTGGCGATCACAGTATGGTGGTAAAATGCATAGAGAACGCTGCTGCCCATTTTCTAGTAAGTCCCATAGTCGCCTCTTACGACACCCACAGGAAGAAATGGGGTGATGCTATTCTTTACGTCCGGCACCACACAGTACATGAAGCAATGGGTCTATTTAATTATAATATGCCGATGCAGAGAAAAATTTCAACTGTCTTGTTCGCTTGTTATTCATCATTGAGGATTTAATAGCTGTCCTTAGATCCATGCTCATGTTCTATCACAGAAATTATTTGTCTATGAATAGCTATTGAATGTACATCACTGACCTAGCAGGCGCGGTCCGAGGGGGGGGGTCCTAGGGGTCATGACCCCCCTCAAAGGGTCAAGAGCTTGTATGATACATTCCGGTTTTAAGTAAGTTTGTGGTCTTGCAGTCTACATTCTCTTGATACTTGAGCTTTTCTTTATAGACCGACCAACCAAATAATTCCCGGTTCTTTTGGAATAATCAAAAGAAAATCTAACCTATCCGAGGTGGGCAACAATACTCCTAGTTGCCGTAATTTTCCTGGCATAAGTCGACGATGTAACTCCTAGGTCTTTTTGAATATATAAAACAAAACTGAACCTAAATGAGCTGAGTTATTACAATTTTCGAGCTCACTTCGCTCGCCTTTGTATTCACCAATCTCATAGTTGCTATGGCTGTTCTGGCATTCGTCGACAATGTAACTCCTATTTCAGTTCGAAAACATCAAAAAAAAACCTAACCTGATTAAAAATGGTTGTTAAAATTTTCTAGCTCGCTTCGCTCGCTCTAGTATTCATCATTCTCCTGGTTGGCAGCGATATCATGTATAAGTCGACAATGTCACTCCTTATTCCATTTGAAAACATAAAAAAACCTATCCTTAACGGGTTCTTAAAATTTTCGAACTGGCCTCGATCACTCTAGCATTTATCATTCTCATGGTTGACAGGGATATCCTGTATAAGTCGATAATGTAACTCCTATTTCTATTTGAAAACGTCAAAAAAGTACCTAACCTGAACGAAGCGGGCTGTTAAAATTTTCGAGCTCGCTTCGCTGGCTCTAGCAATAATCATTCTCATGGTTGGCAGGGATATCCTAGCAAAAAGATGACAGCGTAACTGCTATTTTTTATGTTCAAAAATATATAACAAAACCTAACCAGAACGAAGAAGTTGTTAAAATTTTGGAGCTCGCTCCGCTCGCTATTTTCGCCCTAAGTAGTGTGCTGTCCAATTATCTATTTATAAATAAGTGCTGCGACCAATTTGACAGCATTCTTTAATACCCCGCATGTAAAAGCGGTGTCCCTGAATACCTTAACTAATGACGAACTTAAGATGTACATAACATCACTTTTTTATTCCCGGAGGGTTATTCAGCTACCTATATATGGTAAACCAAAATTTCACCAGTTATCTATGTGTCCCATGTCACAATGGGCGAGCTCAGTGCCATGAACCAGGTACAAATTCAGACTCCGAGTTGCTTCTTAGAAATTTCTAATGGAAAAACCCAATAAAACTAACCGACCTGAAAATCGAACCCGGAACTTCAAGGTTAGTAGTAGCGCTTGTGACCACTAGACCAAGGTGTACCTTCCTCATAATATTCCTCGTCACTTATGGTGAGCCCCCAATCTTGGGCTGCGACCGCGCCTGTGACCTAGAGGTGATGTTGATTGATTTAGGAGCCCGTGCTTCAGAGCAGATCAATTATGATATACTAGCTTTTGCCAGCAGCTTCGCCCGCGTGGAGGTCGGAAATTATCCCGCAGGAACATACTACTGGGATAAAAGTAGCCTATGTCCTTTCTCAGGCTCTAAACTATCTGTGTACCAAATTTCATTTAAATCAGTTCAGTAGTTTTAGCAGGAAAGTGAGACAGACAGAGAGACAGACCGACAGACAGAGTTACTTTCGCATTTATAATATTAGTGTGGATTTTTTACTTCCGCCCTACCTGTAGCCAATGCTGCCCTACCTCAAATTAGAGTCTAGCTACAGCCCTGCATGCAGGCCCTGCATGGAGCACATTTGCTGCTGTCTTGTTGTGCTCCATGCAGGCCCTGCATGGCGGACTGCCTGTTACCCCTATGAAAAACAGGTTTCTTAAATGACCCGTGTGCATACAGTTACAGCTGCTGTAACTGTATGCAGCTATTGTTTAGTTAGACAGAGAACCTGTTTCGTGAGGCAGGCATCAATTGTAGGAAGTGCTTCCTTAGCCTGTCTACAATCACCTTGGTCCAGCCATAGTTTGTGATGTTGGTCATCGGTCCACTCCCTTGCCAGGGTGCGTACTTATGGGTAAGGTACCTGACCTGAGCGGTGCAGTAGGTTCAGGTCCTACTGGTACCATGCTCGACCCCCTTCTTATTTTTCATTGGCTGCATCATTGCCCAGCGAACCGCTGCGTCCTTTGATTCATTGAATGGTTATATTATTGAGACTACCCACTTGTTTTATGCTACAGATCAGATTGACAGTCGCCTCATATAAAGTACTTTATTCTTGGCTCTGTAGGGCTGTTCTTCCTTCCAACAATAAAATATTTTCACTTTAAACTAGTAGTTCCTGAGATAAGTGCCTTCAACCAAACAAATCCTTCAACTTTATAATATTATTACTAGCTGACCCGACAAACGTTGTTTTGCCAGGTGAGAGTGTGAAAATTTAGAGTTGTATGTATTTTTCAATGCTAAATCATAATAAAATAAAAATAGAAAAAAAATACTGCACTGCCTCGTTGGTCTAGTGGTAGCAAGCGCTACTGCTGAGCTTGAGGTCCTGAGTTCGATTCCCAGGTCGGGCAAAGTGTTATTGGGTTTTTCCATCTGGAATTTCCCAGTGGCAGCCCGGAGTCTGGATTTGTGCTTGGTTGATGGCAATAGGCTCGCCCCCTATTACATGGGACTTAAACATAACAGGCGAAATGTGGGTGTACTGTAGGTACACCTCTGCCCAACCCTTCGGGGAAACAAGGCGTGATGTTATGTTATGCAGAAAATATTTCCAAAAAAAAAAAACAGGTTTGGGTCACCCTTATCATTTAGGGGTATGAAAAATAGATGTTGGCCGATTCTCATACCTACCCGATATGCACACAAAATTTCATAAAAATCGGTCCAGCCGCTTCGAAGGAGTTTGGTAACAAACACTGCGACACGAGAATTTTGTATATTAGATAAGTATAGATTATTATGGTTCTTATTATACAAGCATGTTTTAGACTTCATATACATATAATTTCAGGTTACCAAACCATCCCAATTCTGTTGCATGGTTAGCAGCCTTAGCTAACCTGGGTTGCCGATTGAGAAAGCGTCTTGTTGTATGCTCCGAACATTTTCTACCTGAAGACTTTGATGTCACACGGCCGAATCAGCGAAGAATCAAAAGTGGTGTAGTTCCTACCATAGTAAAAGTAAATATACTCATTAAAAATATTTAACAATCTAACAACCTGCTTCTGTGACAACTCATAAATCAATCAATCAAAAAGGTTGCCCTTAATTTATCCTCTCAACATGGCCAAACCTATCTAAGCATACTTTTCTCAATTTTTGTCATTACATCTTGTCACCTCATACATTAATAATAGGTCTTTACCTATATGAAAATGCCGTTTTGTATGAAAAAAATTAAACGAATTTTTTTCATGTATATTTTATTTGTATTAATCGAAATAATCACCCATGCAAACAATGCATCTTTGCCAACGCAGTGGCAGTTTATTGATGTCCTTCTTAAAAAATCAGCTGGACGGGAGGCAACAAATCCTTCAAAGGCATTTTGTACTGCCTCTCGGGTATTGAATTTTTTTCCCGCCAAGAATTTATCCAAATTCTGGAAAAAGTAGTAGTCTGTAGGCGCAAGGTCTGGTGAGTAGGCCGGATGACGGAGAGGTTCCATCCCCAGTTCTTGCAACTTGGAGACCGTCTGCTGTGCAGTATGAGGTCGCGCGTTGTCGTGCAGGAGCAGCGGAGACGAGCGATTGACCAATGCTGGTTGGAGATGTGCCAGCTTCTCCATCATTGAGTTCAGTTCTTCACAGTACACATGTGCAGTAATGCTCACCCCGTTTGGTAAGAAGCTGTGATGAATCACACCGGCGCTAGACCACCAAACAGTGACCATCACTTTTCTAGGGGTAAGTTTTCGTTTAGGGCATTGTTTAGGTGCTGAACTAGGATCCAACCAACTTGCTGAGCGCTTGCGGTTATCAAACAGAATCCATTTTTCATCGCAGGTAACAATGCGGTTCAAAATTCCTTCATTTGTGTGTCTGTTGAGCAGTGCAAGGCACGTCTCGGCGCGTACTTCGCGCTGGCGATCATTGAGTTCGTGGGGCACCCATTTGTCAAGCTTTTTTACCTTGCCAATTTGACGCAAATGGACCAATATTATTTTGACGCTAGTGTCGAAAGCTGCTGCTAATTCAGCCGTAGATTGTGTATCATCAGCTTCCACAATCGCCTTTAATTCGTCATTGTCGACCAAAGTCTTCGGGCGACCGCGAGGTTCATATTTCAGGTCGAAATTTCCAGAACGGAAGCGAGCAAACCAATAACAGGTGGTGCGTTGGTTTGTAGTGTTAGCTCCGTAAACGTCGTTGATGTTGCGTGCCGCTTGTGCCGCGTTGCTGCCACGACGGTACTCATATTCCATAATTACTCGAATTTTTAACGTATCCATGATGACGAAAAAGATTGAAATGCGATGAAAATGTAACACTAATCAATAAACAAATGACTACTTTTGGAAAAAGAATTCCATGTTTATAAATAAAATTAATTTGAAATTAGAATTCTTAGACAAACAAAAATTATTTTGATTTGAAATGGCCAGTACTGCAGAACGGCAATTTCATAGGTAAAGACCTAATTATAAATTATTAAATAAAAGGGGTTCCTCAACCTGGGAACGATTATTTGGATACAATCTGAGGCGTATAGACACGTAATAAGTTTATTTTTAATGACTGTCGTTGTACTCATGTCGATGTTTACCTTCAAATATCTCGGTAACGTGACACTTTGTTACGGAACATTTTTTGTTCATCTATATATCCACTACCCGTACATATCACATTCATCGTGCGCCGCGATTTAGAAAAAAACCAAAATGGCGGCGGGCCGATATTCCAGATCGGTACTAAGCCCTTTCAACTGTTTTTTCAGATGGCTGCCGTTACCCAGGATGACTTAAAGGTAAGCAAATATATAGCCATAACCAAATATATTTTAATACAATAAAAAATATATACTTTAGTTGGCCATAAATATGCCACATCGAGTTTTAGACGGGTATGGAACCCTAAAAAGTTTAATATTATACGCGTTGTCTCTGTAACACCTTTCTTTGTTTTAATCTATTCCTAAAAGTCCCGTTATTTTTTTCAGGTGTGCAGAGTTTGCCTGGCTGTAGATGTGAAAATGCACAATATGAAAGATTTTGGACTGAGTGAAATGTTTCAAAATGTCACCGGAATATCGGTAAGTCACTGTGATGAAATACCAACATAATAGGCCATTTTCCAGTTAAAGAATACCTAATTGATTAAAAACAAAAAATATTTAAGTACATACATCTACATCTATATATATATAAATGTTATGTTGGTTTGTGTACTCTTCAAAAACTCAAAAAGTTCTGCACCGATCGAGCTGAAATTTTAGCATCCGCATCAAGGATTGTTTTTATCTATTTTTTGCATCAGTCACATATCCGCGACCGCTCAGCTGTGTACCAGTGACCGCGCCATCTGCCGGAAGCGAGGAAAACACTCGCTGACAATCGCAATAGTAATGGCGTGCCACAGCGAAGCGTGGCAGGGTATAGCTAGTTAATTATAAAGAAGTAAAGTTTGTAATTTGTTCATAACATTATTTCAGCCTAAAGACGTCCACTGTTGGACATAGACCTCCCTCAATTTGGGAGGTTTGCCATAATCGCCACGCTTGGCAGGCGGGTTGGCGATCGCAGTATGGTGGTAAAATGCATAGAGAATGCTGCTGCCCATTCTCTAGTAAGACCATCGTGTGTGCAGCCGGCGTTCTTCGATTTATAAGACGTTATCACGTCATAATTTTTACCTCTTTGTATTATTAGTATAGATAAGGTGCCAAGATTACAATCAGTCACGTGACAACAGTCTTCATTTGTCAGGATATCGACAAAAAAACCATTACAGTACAGCGGGTTTGTTGGGAGTGCACTGCGCGGCTCACAGCGGCTGCAGCGTTCAAAGAAAAAGCGCTGCTCAGCGATACGCTGCTGAAAGACCAAGTACACATGAAAGAAAGTGACATTGCAACATTAAAACAAAATTACAGTTCTTTAAATTCCCCTCTATCTATTAAACCAGCATTTACTTCATATGATATTGAATTCGAGCACACTGTCTTTGAAAACAATGAAATAAAAATATTAAGCAATGATGACACAGATATCAAAGACAGAAAACCTGATATAAGAATTGAAGAAGAAGAAAAAGAGATAGAATTTCAACAGTTTGAGGCTTGGATAGATGTATGCGTGAAAACTGAAGTAGAAACTGATCCTATAGCTGATGATGATATCCAATTTCAAGATCAAAAAAGCGATACATTTACAGAACAAACACATTTCAATGATAGTCTTACGTCTCCCAGAGAAGACACAACAAAAGCTGAAGTACAACAAATTAATGAAAATAATAAAAATATAAAAGAAGATACGTTAAAAAGAATCCCATACATAAATGATGCTGGCAATATCGTTTTAGTAGATAAAGGGAAAAAAATTAAGCCTGTTGTAATTTTGGATGGGAGCTCGAGTGAAGAAGACGTAGTTAATAAAGCCAAGCAAACGAGCAGTGAAGGTGGGACTTCGAAGAAAAGAGGAAGGTACGAAACAATTTTTCGCTCGTATGTACAGAAACCTTAGGAGAAAAATTATTTTAGTAATATACAGTGTGTGTGTGTCTGTGTATGTATGTGCGTACTATGTGTGTGTGTGTGTGAGTGTTTATCTGTGTATGTAATTAACTATGTTTTACAAATAAACTATTCTATCCTAGGTGACGATAAAACGACAATAAATGACAACGTTGACAATAATAAAAATAATAAGTTGAAAAACTAAAACCTTACTAAAAAATCACGCTCTAAAACGTATAAAACAAGAAAATATTCTCATCTGAAATTGTTATGTACAAATTACGAGTATTCAATATTTATCGTACTTAAATAAACAAATTACACGTAATCTATATACAACATTAATTTTTGTTTATGCGAAACCCGAAACACGGGTCTAGTATTTGTACGCTGCCAGACTAGACCCCTACAATAGCATTTCAATAGCGCAGTGGAAGATATTATGGTGGGGTCCAGGAGACAAGAGTGGCTAGCGTACTGTCCGCCGTACGCGGAGCAGACAATATATAAGAGAACAACTCACCTACAATACAACAAAACAACTTACCTCATGGTTGAAGGAAACTGCTCTGGTTCCTACCTGGAGTTATGCATGTAAGTGAGTGTATATGTATCGTGTTGTGACGTTACGAGTATTCTTCAGGTTGGAATCCGCTGCAACAAGGCTTGGAGGCAATCACAGCATGCGGTCTTCAAATCACTCGTTCCCAATAGCGTCACTAACACTTAACCATCGGGTCATGACAGATTGTCCACAAAACGACCGGTTCTCAGGGATTACTTTACAACAGGGTCGCACGCGCAATTTGGACCGCCATCCCTTTACAAGAACTTCAGTTTTAACAAACGTAACCCGTATTATTACGTCAAATTAGGGGTTATTAACAATCAAACAACTGGATCACGACTAATTGTCACAAGCGGATCGATTTAAAAGGATTAATTTCAACAAAAGCGTCGCGGGGGTTCCAAAACGCGACGGACCTCTTTTAGCGGCAAATTAACAAGAAGTGTCAAGTGTCAACGTCAAATTGACAAGTTAGATGTCACTTCGTTACACGCGCATTCCGTTAGGCGCACAGATAATAAACGGGACAGAACAGTATTTTTATGTAAAGAATCTATGAAAAAAAATTCAAAACTGTATCATTAATAATCACAAAGTTATAAGCTTGATAAGTTACGTGGTTGTCCACGCAAAAACATATGCAGATCACCACAAACAGCTAGTGTACGTACCATCTCCGTGTAATGGACGTTTGAATACGAGAAAGACATGATAATTTTAAAATCGAAACAAAACACTAAGGCCCGCGACTTGGAAGCGTAATTAAATATTTTTGGTACAAAATATAACATGGTGTAAAAATTATTGGAATCGATTCAGTTACTGATTCTGAACAAACTATATTCAGGTTTCGCATGTACTAAAAATAATCTTGTATATAAAAATGAATCCCTATTTCCCTTGGTCACGCCATCACGCGTGAACGGCTGGACCGATTTCACTTTTTTTTGTTGTCTGTGTTATTGTCAGGAGAAGGTTTTTATGAAAGAAAAAATTTAAAAAAATTGCGCGGAAAATTAGAAAATTTAAGAACACTTATTTAAGAATATTTATGGACAAATATTTTTGAATTTGATTAAATTCATGAAGAAGGATATAAGCTAATAAACATCACACTAGGGCCGTTAGGAAAATATAAAGTAAGAAAGAACGCAAAGCTAATAGATAGCGCGGGAATACAATGAGATGCGATTAGGTGGGTCGGGGGAACAAGAGATTTCACGCGGATGAAGTCGCGGGCAGTAGCTAGTATAATTAGTAAATATTCATAGTGATTCAGAGAATAGCCGTGATCGTATGCCACTTTGCTGTAAAGCATCGCTCTTTACTGTTCGATTTTTAGTATTTTTTTAGAGCAGGTAGGATATGCTTCCAACGATACCTCATTTGTCATATTATGATAAGTCGTTTAGAAGTTATGAGGGAACAGATGGATATACATACGTAGGTCACTCGGTAAGTCTTGTCGTTTGGCACATTTATCACGTGCTAACCGTTTGTTTTCATACCTACGTATAGTATGCGGGTTTATGTGTCTACATGTCAGAACTTGTCAGTAACCGCCTAGTATTACGCACGCGAGCACGGTTTAAAAGTTAAGAATAGCATCGCTTACAAAATCTCAGATTCATGCAATAATATATTACAATTTTCAACGTGAGTTGTCTCGTCAACAGTGCCACGAAGAAATGGGGCGTATATTCAGAGACACAAGGCCATCCCTCAGGACTGTGGAACGCTGGTACAAACAGTTCGAATGAGGTAATTTTGACTTGGAAGACGATCCGCGTCCGGGCAGGCTGGTTGAAGTGACTACTTCCGATACAGTGGCCGCTGTTGAGAAACTAGTAAGAGAAAATCGCAGAATCACATTTAAACTAATTGAAGAAACCCTTGGCATTTCTGCATGGGCTGTAAATAAAATTTTGCATGAACATCTACGGCTACACAAAGTTTGCTCACTTTTTGTTCCATGGCTACTTACGGATGAGCAAAGAGACTGTCGTGTGAAATGGTGCAAAAAGATGCTGGCTAAATTTTAATCCGGGCGATCTGCAGATGTTTCCTCCATTGTTACGGGAGACGAAACCTGGATGTACTACTACGATTTGCCTACGAAGTCTAAAAGCCGCCTATGGGTTTTCCAAGATGAAGACTATCCCACCATGCCCAAGAAATCGCGGTCTGTCAAAAAGAAAATGATAGTAGTTTTTTTAGGTCGTCGCGGGATTATCAAAACTATTCCTTTAGATACGCAACGCACTGTGACTGCTGACTGGTATATTCAATCGTGTTTGATCCCGCTTTTGAATACTCTTAAAGAACTGCGACCAAAAAGTCAGCTGCGTACTTGGCTGTTGCATCACGATAACGCTCCTGCTCATCGCGCTCAGCAAAATACAGAATTTATCGCATCAACTGGAATCCGAGTGTTGGATCACCCTTCCTACAGCCCAGATCTAGCGCCCTGCAACTTCGCACTGTTCCCGTACGTAAAGAATCAAATGAAAGGACGGAAGTTTTCGTCAGATGAAGAGGTTTTGAATGCCTGGGAAGAATGTTGCGCTTCCATTCCAAAAGAGAAATGGAATCTCTGGTTTAACAGCTGGTTTGAGCGTATGAATAAGTGTGTGTTAAGTGACGGAAAATATTTTGAAAAGCAATAAAATTTTGTAGTCTAACGACTAGACTTACCGAGTGACCTACGTACATACTATACATACATACCGGTCTAAATCATAGCCCTCTTTTTTGCTTCGTCGTAGTTGGGTCAAAATAATAAGTGTATTTATTTTCTCTCAGAATGGTTTTGTAGCACTTCAAAGTTTTAAACTATACGTATACATTCACATTGTGAGAGCTGGTCCCGAATAGTATTAGGAACAACCTGTGTCACAGGTCACACGGGCCCCAGTTAGTAGGCTTATACAAATTGAGAGAATTGCCTGTCACATGTATTTACAAAACAATTGAAATAAAAAAAAGAAATGAAAAGAAAAATAAAAGTAACAACAAAAGCAGCCAAAGGGCGAACATGATGGTGGTAAATGTGTTGGTGCATTGTGGCGAATGTATTGGTGCATGGGTAGGTGAGTAGGTGAATAAATTAAATTACATTAAAATTAAATTATTTATTATCTTAGACAACATAGATCCATTTTATGTTCGTAAGTTAGGTACAAAAAAAAAATCAATAAAAACTTAAGAGCTATGTTAGTGTGTTATTTTAACTAAATAAATACTGAGCTTACAGAAACTATTATTTACAAATATGCATCAAGACAATATGAATCACTCCTGCCTAACCAACACTTGCATGAAGTGATTCATCATTGGTGAATTAAACTTGTCCATTAACATCTTCAGAATAGTGGTGATATTTTAGGTTTATGGTGATGAGTGGTGATAAACTTATAGGTGAATGGTGATGAATGGGCAGGTGAATAATGCCGAATGGATTGGTGAATGGTGGTAAATGTGTAGGTGAATAGGTAAGTGGAAGGTGGTGAATTCTGATGCATGTGTAGGTGAAATATGATTAATATGTAGGTGAATGGCAAACACTGACAATACAATTTGTGAGTTTATGTATGTAATTTACTGTCGTATTGTTATCTCTCCTTATATTCAGGGTGGCTGGGGCATCGATGCATAAACTGAAACCATTAATTAGCACAAGAGTCTACATGGGGTAGCGTAAAAATTTTACGTAGGGTATTAAAAAAAAATTGGTCATTCATACACTTTAACCGCGGGTAAAATGGGGCTATTTAAAAAACGAGGGGCTATTTGAGAAAAAGTAAAAATAAGATTGCATCCATGATTTCTTCGTAAATCTGAAAGCAACCATCGTGAGTTAACAGAATTTTGTCGTGGGTGCTAGTGTCGATTTCAAAACAACCAATCACAAAGGTTAATTCGTTAGATGTCAAAATATAAACTTTTACGCACATTTGTTTTGGTAAGTTCACACAATTTTCTTCTGTTTTTCACCATTTATAGCTTGGTTTGCTTTAATAGTTTTTGTGATATGATGATTTTTCGAAAATGGGGCTTTTTGGAATACAAAATGGGGTTATTTGGTTATTAACTAATAGCCCCTTTTCCAAATAACCCCTTAATATCTGAGTTCAGAGGGATTGAATGTATTAGCGATTTTTATATTTCTGCTTGTTGCAGATGTTGTCAATTAATTTCCGCCATGGTCCGCATTTACAAAACAACTAACCAAAGTATCCGGAATGGAAAATATCACAAACCGTACGGATCATACAGCGACGAAGCTCTCCAACAAGCAATATCTTCTGTGCAAAAAAAGGAATTAACATTAACAGCAGCTTCTGAACGGTACGGTGTCCCTATTGCTGCAATATCTCGAAAATCTAGAGAGCAAAATTGTACCCAGCGTAAATCTGGTCATCCTACACTGTTCTCAAATATTGAAGAAGAAATATTTATCAAATATGCCCAAGTGATTAAGTTACAAAGAAGTTCCTCGTTTTGCCTAGAAAGTCTGATTATATAATAAACGTAAATTGCCAACATTTAGAAGAGGTTTTATTACTTTTTAATAGATTTTCATAAGTTTTTTTCATCATTTTTCAATTAAAAAAATATTTTCTACCATAAAATAGTGATTTATCGTTTTTTTTTTAATGTTGTCACTCTTAACTTACTTTCTAAATATTGCATGATTAAATTTATGTAGTAATTTGAACAAAATCTACCTGTTTTTGAGCACAAAAATGGTTGATTCTTATTAGCCCCACCCTAAGGGTTATTTGGAAAGGCTCACCTTTTAAAAAAAAACCTAGTTGCAAAGCATGAATGACCATGAAATGCACAGTACCTATAAACATATACTCGAAACTATATGCTATTTTTTTTTTGTGAAATAACATAAAAAATATAAAATTACAGCGATTTAAAGTTATTTTTTGTACCAAATAGCCCCATTTTACGGTATTGTTTAAATAACCTTTTTTTCTGGTTGGGAAATCATCAAATGACGTCTTCCGCTCTGGGTGGAGCGGAAGAGTCGCTTGATTGTTCGAAAGAGCCCTGGCACTGGGCAACTGAAGGAACACGGGTGGGTTTTAGTCACTAAAAGTCTGACATGACCTCCCGCTCCGCCCAGAGCGCGAGAAGTCATTTGATGATTACCCATCCAAAAAAAAAACCTTTTCGCCAGCCAGAATTGTGGAAGTCAAATCAAATCAAATCAAATCAAAATATTTTTATTTCACATAAGCCTGCAAGGGCACTTATGAAACGTTAGAAGCTAGGCGCACGGTTCCAAATTGTTGATTCCTATGGAGAAGAGCCGGCAAGACACTCCACAGTTACTCTTTTAAAAATAATTGGGTTTTACAATGTTTTCAAACAACAGTTTTAATAGGTATGCGAGAACAGTGTAGGACTGTCAACAAGTACTACTAAAACCACCAACCAACCAGGTACTTAATAAAATAGAAAATTGTCTACAGTCTATAAGACCTACAACATTCTCACATTCACAAAATATAAAAGAATTTACTTAAATGATAGTATTACATAAATAAAACATAATAACCTATTTAAACCAAATGTCATTGTTGTTATGACAACCAATAATAAAGAGGTCAAATTAGAATTGTAAGTATATAATGTCAAATTATGAATAGAGTATGTCAAAGAAGAATGTAAAAAAAAAATCTTAAATAATGTAGATCGTCATTTGAGAGCAGTTAATAGACATTTACATGGTCATCCTGTAATGAGCTACCAGGGAAGCCACATGTGCAGACGGAGTTATTGCCAAACTTCCTTATCTTGAACGTAGTCTTTTATCTTATAATATGCATTTTTGATAAGGACACGCTTAATGTGTGATTTGAACTTTCCGTAGCTAAGTTCAGTAACCGACTTTGGCAACTTGTTATAGAAGCGGATACTGTTTATAAGAAATGATTTACTAGTTTTGGTTAATCTAAATTTAGGTATCACAATTTCATTTTTACTACGAGTATTTATATTATGGAAATCGCTTCTTAGTTTGAAGAGGCCTAAGTTTTTGCGAACATACAAGATACATTCTAAAATATAAAGAGAAGGTAGAGTCAGTATATCAATTTCTGTAAATTTGATTCTAAGAGACTCGCGAGGCTTCATTTTATAGATTGCGCGGATTGCCCTCTTTTGTAAAATAAAAACTGAATCTACGTAAGCTGCCGAACCCCACAGCAGAACGCCATAAGACATAATACTGTGGAAATAAGCAAAGTACACTAATCTAGCTGTAGCTATATCGGTCAACTGCCTTATTTTTCTTACTGCATATGCAGCTGAACTTAATCTACCTGAAATTGCTGTAATGTGGGCACCCCATTGCAACTTTGAATCTAACGTATAGGTTGGCAAAAAAGAGTCTGTCGTGGTAACCATTGGAACTAAAATATTTTTTTGGTGGCAGCACTGCTTTGTTTATCATCAACAAGTAGCTAATCTGTCATTGTGTTATGTTCCCAGTTGTATTTTACTTATTTCTAATTAACTATCAATTATTAATGCTTTTGAACATATAAAAAATGAATAAAACAATAAGGAGTAGTGATGTGAGCTGTGATATACTAAGTTTTCGTAAGAAATTTGGCGGAATCTGAAACGGAACAAATTTTGTCTCCGATTGACAATGTTTACGAAAGAACTGCCGACACGATAGGTATTTATCCAAGAAATTTATCTTTTATTCAATGCCAGTCATTGTTGTTCCTTTCTAATACTAAGTTTTATCGGTATTCTATGTTTCAAGCCATTTTATTGTTTTGTTTACTAATACATTATTGAGGTTATGTTTTCTAGTTTTAACAAACCGCGTGTACGCTAATTCTTGATGTTTGATACTTGAAATTGAAAAATGTACCTACATGGAATTAATATGATTGTCTTTATATTTTTTTCCAGGTAAATCTCACAGTACAATTAGAGAAATTGTTAATGAAGGAGAAAACAATTAAGGATTTTTTCTACACCTGGAGGAACACCAAAACAGTTGGCGGAAGAAAGAATTAGACGATTTTGATCTGTGTGCAATTAGACAAAAAGTTCAACACTATAACGAAACAGCCAAGTTTTTTTATTTTTGTTAATGCTATTATCGCATACCACAGTAAAAAAGTATAATTTATATTTATTATTTTTCAGGTGCCTATTCTACGTAATATATTACCTATAGTTTGAGGAGACGGGTTGTAATGGGAGCCGTAAACGTATAAGAAAGATTTTTACACTATTTTCATAAATAAGAAATGTAAAACTGACACATCAGTGTTAATGGAAAAAATCTATCATAGCACCGAAAAGGAATACAAGAATGATGTTACGTCACGTTTTTCTTTTTAAATAAAATCTAAACTTTAGCGTGTTATTTCATTGTCATGTGAATAGTGATAATGTTATGTACCCCACATAGACATACCTGACGCCTTCATTAGTCAACTTTTCAAGTTTATTCGATTTTGCCCGTACCTTTCGAATGCGACATGCTATAGGTACTCTCTGACTTCCGATTCGTTTCCGACAGTAAGCAGCTGTAAGTCGCCTTCTTGTCGACTATAAACTGTCAGCATTAACAGGATTCGTTCAGTATCATTCATGTCAAATTTGATACAGGCATACCAACCATCGAATGGTTGTGAATACCCTAGATGGTGGCCGCAAATGCGATTGCTAAACATTATGTCTTGTGTATCTGGTTCAATCGGCAATCCCTGAGTGTAATTTAATTAATTTTTAAACTGAATAAGTTTGCATTATGTTATTATGATGGCACTCTTAGATAAAAAGTTATTCCCGCGAAATAATTCGCAATCTACTAAATACATTGAAAGTAAAGACTGCGTGCCTGTCAAGTCTTGAAATCTTGACTGATGAGAATTTCCGGGATCTCGTGTTTGTGGATTAAAACAACAAGTATCTTATCACTTTTAGTCCTAGTATACAGGGTGGCCATACCTGCTAAGTAGGCGCCCTCATTTTTTCCAGACTCTTTTTTGCCAAGCTGTAATTCCTAGAAATTTAGTTTCCGAAATAACATCTAGTTTATTGCCGTCAAGTTTTAAATTTAGATCTACTTGGGGTACATTTGGTAATGAGAATTTAATACATTTAGTTTTGCTTGCATTAAGTAAGAGATTATTAGCTGCAAACCATTTTGATAGAACAGCTAGACCCTCGTTCACATGTAAGACATCCGTATCTTTTCTATCTATTTTAAAAATAAAAGAAGTATCATCAGCGAATAAAATTATATCCGAAAAGTTAGCCATCATGTAAGGAAGGTCATTAACGTAAACTAGAAATAAGAAAGGGCCAAGAATTGAACCTTGGGGCACGCCCATCTTAACAAGAGACCCCGAGGACGTCACCCCGTTAACATTTACTTTTTGCTGCCTGTTTGATAAATAGGAAAGAACAAGATCAGCAGCTTGTCCACGAATTCCGTAATGGTGTAATTTACAGATCAGAGTATTGTGGTCAACGCAGTCGAACGCTTTTGAGAGGTCACAGAAGATGCCAATTGCATCCTGGGACTTTTCCCAGGATTCCAAAATGTGACTGATGAGTTGTACTTCCGCGTCAGTCGTCGACCTACCTTTCGTGAAACCAAAAATAGTCGGCCTATGTAAAATCCCATTAGAGTTGAAATGAGCTAACATCTGGTCCAACATGATTTTTTCATAAATTTTGCTCAATGCTGGTAGCACAGATATGGGTCTATAATTAGAAGCTTCGATCAATAATATTGATCGAAGATTAGAAGAATCAGTCTTACTACCCGATTTGAAAATTGGTACTACTTTACTATGTTTCATTAAATCAGGAAACGTACCGCTGTCTAAACATTGATTAAATATGCCTGTCAGGACAGGAGCAATTGTGTCAATGATATCTTCAAGAACCTTAACCGAAATCCCCCATAAGGCTTCTGTGTTTTTTTTTGTTAAGACTTTTAAATGATTTTTTAATCGTGGCAATAGAAATGGGTTTGAATTCAAAATTAGGAATGTCCTTACTGAAGTTTTCTTTAAGAAGAGATTCAGCTAATATAGATGAAGAGGGAAGAGATTTTGTAACTTCTATTGGAATATTGGTAAAGAAATTTTCTAGTGTCTTAGCAACTATTAACTTATCTGAAATGTTTTCATTATGAATTTTTAGAGACAATTCATTCTGATCTCGCTGTTTTGTGTTTCCAGTTTCTTTATTAATTACCTGCAACACAGCTTTTATTTTGTTGTTGGAAGTACTAATTTTGTTACTTATTAATTTAGATTTAGCTTGAGCACAGACTCTTTTGAAAACCTTAGAATATTTTCTTACATAATTATGAAGGGCTTGATCAGGAGTCAATGATTTTTCGTGATACAAATTATATAAAGTATCTCTACTTTTTCTAATGCCAGTAGTAGCCCATTCACTAAATTTTGGTTTAATATTGATTGTAACTTTTTTCACAGGACATGCTTTATTGAATTCTTGGCATACCGTAGAAAACAAAGTACCGTAATTAATATTGGGGTCTTGTGAATCAAAACTTTCTGTTGAGAGATTCCTAAGAACATTATTATTAAACATTTTCAATTTATTTTGAGTAAGGGGCGAGAAGCGACTTGATAGTACTGTATGAGATTGAAATAATTAGTAAATGAAATAATGAGGAATGAAAGTGTGTGAAAGATAGGGTGTTTAAAAAAAAATTGCTAATACTGTATCGCTAGTTATCATCTGCCTAGCCTTTTTCCCAACTATGTTAGAGTCGGTTTACAGTCTAACCGGATGCAGCTGAGTACCAGTATTTTACATGGAGCGACTGCCTATCTGACCTACACAACCCAGTTACTGGGTGTTACGATACCCCTTGGTAAGACTAGTTGTCAAACTTTCGGTCTTCTGACGACCCGTAACGACTGTCTAAGATCTACGAAAGACAGCCGGAACCAACGGCTTAACGTGCTTTCTGAGGCACGGAAGGGTCTTGGTATGTAAAGATGGCCACCCATCCACGGACAAACCGCGGCAAGCGTAGCTTAACCTGAACGATCGATCTCTGCGGATGTTATTACATAGCCACAAGCCCTTCAATACTGTATGAATAAATTGATTACTAATAATATTTTTATTTTGTTCACACAGCCGCCTGTACTTGCTTAGCGACAAAATAAAAGAGAAAATAATTTCGATGAAGAATGAGGGTCTTACTGTGCCCGCTATTGCTAAAAAAACTGGAATGTCGGTGAGTTATTTGCTTATGATTTTTGTAGTTAGTATCGTTCCGTGTGGTTCCAGACGTATTAAATAACACCAGCCGGTTTCTTCCCGTGGGTGTCGACTGAGGCGACTAAGGGACTTACCAGAGAATGGCCAGCAGCGTTCTCTATGCATTTTACCACTATACTCCGATCGCCAACCCGCGTGAAAAGCGTGCCGATTATGGCAACCCCCCCCCCCCCCCCCAAATTGAGGGAAGCCTACGCCCAACAGTGGACGTCTTACGGCTGAAATGATGATACGACCATGAATTTTGTTGTGAAACCTTCTTTAGGAGCTTCTTATCGCTTTCTTTGATCAATGAACATCACTGAACCACGCATGAGTATACTCGGCTCTAGTCGGTCTGTGACGCTGAATCGTGTATAGTCAGCTCCAATTGGTCGGTGACGCTGAATCGGGTATAGTCGGCTCCAGTCGGCCGGTGACGCTGAATCGCGTATAGTCGGCTCCAGTTGGTCGGTAACGCTGAATTAAGTATGCTCGGCTCCAGTCGGTCTGTGACGCTGAATCACGTACACTTGGCTCCAGTCAGTCTGTGACGCTGAATCGTCTATAGTCGGCTCCAGTCGGTCGGTGACGCTGAATTGTGGTATAGTCGGCTCCAGTCGGTCGGTGACGCTGAATCGTGTATAGTCAGTTCCAATTGATCGGTGACGCTGAATCGGGTATAGTCGGCCGGTGACGCTGAATCGCGTATAGTCGGCTCCAGTTGGTCGGTAACGCTGAATTAAGTATGCTTGGCTCCAGTCGGTCTGTGACGCTGAATCACGTACACTTGGCTCCAGTCAGTCTGTGACGCTGAATCGTCTATAGTCGGCTCCAGTCAGTCTGTGACGCTGAATCGTCTATAGTCGGCTCCAGTCGGTCGGTGACGCTGAATCGTGGTATAGTCGGCTCCAGTCGGTCGGTGACGCTGAATCGCGTATAGTCGGCTCCAGTTGGTCGGTAACGCTGAATTAAGTATGCTCGGCTCCAGTCGGTCTGTGACGCTGAATCACGTACACTTGGCTCCAGTCAGTCTGTGACGCTGAATCATCTATAGTCGGCTCAAGTCGGTCGGTGACGCTGAATCGTGTATACTTGGCTCCATACGCAACTTCTCACTTCTATCATGTGGTCGTTAGCACACCTCTTTTTTTAACAGACTTCAAAACAAGGGCGTCTGAATTGGTCTTTATGTTCCGCGATATTTCCGGCAATGCAGGATCGATTTTGAAGAGTCGTTTTTATTGGATAGGGTATACCTAAGTGTGGTTGCATATAAATGTTATTAACTTTAGGTCGATTTTGTGTTAGGTTGATCTTGATGATGTTCTTATTCTTTCTGTCACTGTTGTTTACATAGAAAGAAAGAAATAAAATACGTTTTGTTGCGGCAAACATGACGCACAGAAAAACCAGAAACATACAAAAATAAGGCAATACAAACTGTAATTGGAATTGCTGTACACGACTAAGTGAAAAATGAAACTCTTAAAAAAGCATCCTATTTTAAAAAGAAAACTTCAAAGTGAAAAATAACTTTAATTTTGGAAGTCATTGGCAAAAACTAAAATACAGATCCAAAAACACCGACGAAATTAAAGTAATTACTGCGGAGTATTGGCAACTTATTAAATTCTACATTTTTTTTAGTGGTTGGGAAATCATCAAATGACGTCTCCCGCTCTAGGGTGGAACGAAAGGGCGTGTCAGACTTTTACTGACTAAAACCCACCCGTGTTCCTTCAGTTGCCTATATGCCAGGGCCATGGTACTTCTTTCGAACTAATTTTGCGACCCTGGGCGAATTCTACCCTGCACTTCATAATCATCATCATCATTTCAGCCGAACGACGTCCACTGCTGGACATAGGCTCCTACCCAAGCACCGCCACTTTGACCGATTCTGTGCTTTTCGCATCCAGCGGATTCCTGCGGTCCTGAACTTACTTATACACCGTGACATTTTAATCGTCTTACAACGGCAGCCCACTTCATGTATCCAATGAAAGAAAGAAAGAAAAATATTTTATTTGGGACACGCACAGGACATAAAACAATAAAAAAGAACATAGGAACAAAGACAAATCAAAGACCAAAGACAAATTAACGTTTAAATAACTTAAAAAAAAATTATTCATTACTAGCTTTTGCCAGCGGCTTCGCCCGCGTGGAGGTCGGAAATTATCCCGCGGGATCATACTACCGGGATAAAAAGTAGCCTATGTCCTTTCTCATGCTCTTTAAACTATCTGTGTACCAAATTTCATTTAAATCGGTTCAGTAGTTTTAGCAGGAAAGCGAGACAGACAGACAGACAGAGTTACTTTTGCATTTATAATATTAACCTCTAAGTCCCTGAGATACCACATTTGGTTTGTAAACAATCGTTTTTTAATTGTGTCTGTAATTACGGTAATTGACCGGTTAAGTGAGGATGATGACGCATGACGTAGTTTGAAATTGATATTTTGTCTAATGTAAAATGGAGATGGAATGATCTAGTCGACTCGTGCACTGGGTAGGTATGTTCTCTACCATCTGCCCCCCTAGCCAAGTCACAAACGTTTACCGTTCTACAATCGGTAACGCCTCAGTGTCAGCAATTGTAGAAAACGATAAGTTGGTAGCCATGTTGAAGCGCCTGAGTCGGCCGCTCGTTCTACAATGTCTTTAGAAATACGACACCTTATAACAAAGGATTTAGCGTTGAACATTGTAGAAACGATAAAAAATAATTTTATCATTTTGAACGATGTGAATTTGGCTACGAATTTTCTGTTCGTTTGTTCTAACCACGTGACTTAACGTTGAGCGACTACCGTTAACGATTGCAGATTATCAACTTGGCTAAGGGTGCTGATACGTAAACATTATTAACAGGATGTTTCATAATTCTAATGCATTATTTATTTTTCTTCGTACCTATTATCTTAATTAATGGTAACAATTTTTTTATCACGCCTAGAGGTATATTATGTCGGATACATTGAGTGGACAATTTTTGTAAGACACCTAAAATGATACGGTGTATATTTTTTTAGATATCATCTATAAATTGCTGGTGGAGACGCTATCGCATAAATGGCAACACGTACCGAAGATCTATTACTCCAAAGGACCAAAGTGATACAAGTCAGAATTATAGCCCCAGTGGTGTAGAACTGGGTAAAGAATTGGAGAATTGTCCCACAATTGTGAGGCAGAGATTACGTGAGGCCGGGCTTGAACACATCCTCATGAAGAAGCCTGATAGAACTGCGACCACGGACCTGGAAATTAGGTAATTTATTCCAAAATCAAAATATTATATTTTAGCTTCTGCCCGCGACTTCGTCCGCGTCAAATTTTTACTCCCCTGACCCTTCCCGTCGCATCGAATTGCCTGCCATTTCTCGTTGCTACTCCGCTCTTTTTAATCGTAGCGTGATGTTATAAAGCCTATAGCCTTCCTCAATAAATAGGCTACCCAACACAAAAAAACTTTTTTCTATAACAAACAAACTCTTCAGCTTTATAATATTAGAATAGATAAACTTACATGGGCACTTATGAAACGTCAGAAGCTAGGTGCACGGTTCCAAATTGTTGATTCCTATGGAGAAGAGCCGGCAAGAAACTCCACGGTTACTCTTTTAAAATATTATAATTGGTGTTCCGTCCCGTTTAAATTGGTTACTCTGTGAACGCACCATGACGTGAAACGGAGTGACATCTGTCATTTGTCAGTTTGACACTTACTCTCTTTGGTTTGGTTAAAAAAAGGGAGCATCGTCGCTGATTTCGCGACCAGTTGTAAATTAATCCCTTTAAATCGATCCGTTTGTGACAATTAGTCGTGATCCAATTGTTTGTTTGTGTAATCAACCCCCTTTGACGATATAATACGGGTTCAGTTTGTTTGAAATTGAAATTAGTTCCATGTGTTAGTGATACCATTGAATACCGCATGCTGTGAATACCTCCAGCCTTGGGGCGGCCTTGTATCCTGAGAATACTTACTCATAACGTCACTACACAATACATTATACACCCATTTACATACATACATCCAGGTAGGCTCCAGGGCAGGTGTTCTTCAACCATCAGGTGAGTCTCTTGTTTTAAATTGTATTGATAAGCTCCGCGCACGGCGGACAGTTCGCTCGCCACTCTTGACCCAGGGCCCACGATTATCACGCTTCCACATAATAATTAAAATCCTATGGTCGGGGCCTGGCCTGGCGTCGAACAATTGGTTTTTACAATGGTTTTAAATTACTGTGTTAATAGGTATGGGAGGACAGTGTAGGACTGTCAACAAGTACCAGGTACTAAATAAAATAGAAAATTGTCTATAGTCTACAAGGCCTTTAATGTTGTCACATTCACGAAATATAAAAGGATGTAAATAAATGATAGTATTTCATAAAAAATAAGTTAACATAACATCACGCCTTGTTTTCCCGAAGGGTTAGGCAGAGGTGTACCTATAGTACCCCCACATTTCGCCTGTTATGTTTAAGTCCCATGTAATAGGGGGCGAGCCTATTGCCATCAACCGGGCACAAATCCAGACTCCGGGCTGCTACTGAGAAATTCCAGATAGAAAAACCCAATAACACTTTGCCCGACCCGGGAATCGAACCCAGGACCTCATACTCAGCAGTAGCGCTTGCTACCACTAGACCAACGAGGCAGTCAAAAAAAAAAAAGTTATTTAAACCAAATGTCATTGTCTATTGTAATATTTGAATTTGCATCCAATACAAATTCAGTACTGGTGGTGATGTGATTATCTACCAGTTTGAGTAGGTAAATGATTTTATTTCTGCAAGTAGCTTTATACAAACACTTTAACACGTCCATCGTATTTTTAAAACTAGATGAGATCGATGTTTCCTATTTGACTACTCTGAGAAAAAAGGCCGAAACAAACTCAGAGGTCACAGTTTCTTTTAAAGTCCAGACATGATCTTGGTCACATGTGAAGACCATGTCTGAAATGGTCTTTTGAGTAAATAACCACACAGATTGAATGGACCTGTCATGTCAGTGCACGCATTAATCAGTAATCGTATTACTTACTTTACTCGCCTACCCAAGTGTTCTTTCTTTATCTTTCGTCGAGTCGTTGAGCTCCTTAAGTTCTGAGTTGAGCTGCACGATTACTGAATAATACGGAGACTGGCGACAGTAGTATTGAGCCAGTGGTAACCGGCCCGAGTTGTTTGCTGTAGGTTCGATGAACCCAGACAGCCGCTTTACGTTCTGTAAATTATTACATCTCTGTTCTCAATACGATGAAGGAGATGAGTAACATTGAGATAAACCAGTATGTCCCAGAATCAAACATTCGAAGACATGTGACATCTAGCAACTCGCACTGGACCCGCGTCGTGCGTGACGGCCTAATCCGTTGAGAGCAGTGGTGATGAAATAATTTACACAAAGTGCCTGTCTGGGTTCTTTTGTGAGTTGGAAATCATTAGGCGCGGGACAAATACAAGTGGCGTCGGGCGGAGGTGTGGCGCGAGCGTGGCGCGGGCGAGGTGCGGGCGCGGCGCCGGTGCAGCGCAGAAAAGGCGTGCTAACGGTGTCGGAAAGGCGAGGCGCGGTGTTTCTCGTTATATTCTATATCGTCGCGCATTTTCCGGGTGCGCCGAAGGCGAGGAAGCGGCGCCCGCGCCACGCCCGCGCCGCGCCCGCACCCCGCCGTCTCAGTATGTCTCGCGCCCCACCTCTTCTATACATTTTGTATGAAATATCAAAGAAGTGGCGCCACGCCCGCGCCGCGCCCGCACCCCGCCGTCTCAGTATGTCTCGCGCCCCACCTCTTCTATACATTTTGTATGAAATATCAAAGAAGTGGCGCCACGCCCGCGCCGCGCCCGCACCCCGCCGTCTCAGTATGTCTCGCGCCCCACCTCTTCTATACATTTTGTATGAAATATCAAAGAAGTGGCGCCTAGCCCGCGCCGCGCCCGCACCCCGCCGTCTCAGTATGTCTCGCGCCCCACCTCTTCTATACATTTTGTATGAAATATCAAAGAAGTGGCGCCACGCCCGCGCCGCGCCCGCACCCCGCCGTCTCAGTATGTCTCGCGCCCCACCTCTTCTATACATTTTGTATGAAATATCAAAGAAGTGGCGCCACGCCCGCGCCGCGCCCGCACCCCGCCGTCTCAGTATGTCTCGCGCCCCACCTCTTCTATACATTTTGTATGAAATATCAAAGAAGTGGCGCCACGCCCGCGCCGCGCCCGCACCCCGCCGTCTCAGTATGTCTCGCGCCCCACCTCTTCTATACATTTTGTATGAAATATCAAAGAAGTGGCGCCACGCCCGCGCCGCGCCCGCGCCGCACCTCCGCCCGACGCCTCTTGTATTTGTCCCGCGCCTTAAATGACGTCGCCCGCTCTAGGTGCATCGGAAGAGCGTGCCAGACTTTTACTGACTAAAACCTACCCGTGTTCCTTCAGTTGTCTATATGCCAGGGCCACGGTATCTCTTTCGAACAAATCTCGCGACCCCGGCAGGCATCGGTCCTAGCGGACCCCTTCAATACTGCTGACATCTCTTTGAGGCGCGCATGGAACACAGCGCGCCGTTGAAACGGGCCTGGTCCTTACCGGGCGGCGAGCTAGTCTGGGTTCAAACTTACGACCTATAACTCTCAAGTCGCGACTGTTACCATTGGGCCACCATTGCACCTGACACATTGGGAGAAGGGCAGGTGCATGACTATCCTGCCAAGGTCGCGAGATTTGTTCGAAAGAGTTACCGTGGCCCTGGCACAGGCAACTGAAGGAACACGGGTGGGTTTTAGGGTCGGTTCACATCTGACGGAAGATGCGTCGCGAATCATCGGTCACGTAACGCCAGAACAGACAATTATATGAGAAAACATTCAACCTTTCACACTTAACCGATGATGCGTTAGTGCGTCGAGCGTACAGCGTCTGTTCCGTTTCTGTCAACGCATTGTCGGCCGACGTAAAGGGCGGCACCGTCGTGCCACGCGTATATTGACTGATGCATTCAGACTAGACGTAACATCTGCGGAGATATTTGTGTACTGACCGTTCGAAGTTTTCTTGCATTGAAAATGTTTGATACAGAACGATTTATCACGGAAATGCAAAATTACGCCCGACGCATCTTCCGTCAGATATGAAAACATACTATTTGACCGAATAGACGCGACCGATGATACGCTGACGCATTTTCCTTCAGATGTGAACCGACCCTTAGTCAGTAAAAGTCTGAAACGCCCTTTCGCTCCACCCAGAGCGGGAGACGTCATTAGATGATTTCTCACAAAAAAAAAAAAGAAAGGGGGATGACCGCGTGCCACGTGTGAAATACTTATTCTGATAAATTTAATGATTGTGTATTTTATTTCAGTACACGTAAAGCGCTCCATGAAGATTTGAAACAGCGAATAATAGCTCTGAAGCAAGAAGGAATGTCAAACAGTCGGATAGCTTACCTATTAAATACTGCAGTGAGTATGAAAAACATTTATCGTTTTATGTAATAGCGCTTGTTATGCATGCTGTCGCTGAAAACCAGCGCTAGGGCTCTTTCGTCCACACTATCCACACTAATATTATAAACTAGCTTCTGCCCGCGACTTCATCCGCGTTAAATTTCTTGTATCCCCGACCCTTCCCGTCGCGTCGAATCGCCTACCCGTGCGATTTTCCCCGTTTTTGCAACATTTTTCATTACTGCTCCGCTCCTCTTAGTTGTAGCGTGATGTTATATAGCCTTCCTCGATAAATAGGCTACCCAACACAAAAATAATTTTTCAATTCTGTCCAGTAGTTCCTAAGATTAGTGCGTTCAGTCAAACAAACAAACTCTTCAGCTTTATAATATTACTAGCTTTTGCCAGCGGCTTCGCCCGCGTGGAGGTCGGAAATTATCCCGCGGGAACATACTACCGGGATAAAAAGTAGCCTATGTCCTTTCTCAGGCTCTAAAGTATCTTTGTACCAAATTACATTTAAATCGGTTCAGTAGTTTTAGCAGGCAAGCGAGACAGACAGACAGACAGACAGACAGACCGACAGACAGACAGAGTTACTTTTGCATTTATAATATTAAGTATGGATATAGTAATATATAGTAATATAGTATAGAAGATGCAAACGTAACTGTCTGTCTGTCTCGTTTTCCTGCTAAAACTACTGAACAGATTTAAATGAAATTTGATACACACATAGTTTATAGCCTGAGAAAGGACATAGTTTTTATCCCGGTAGTTTGTTCCCGCGGGATAATTTCCGACCTCCAGGTGGGCGAAGCCGCTGGCAAAAGCTAGTAAGATATAATAAGATAATTTATTTGCTTAAAACATGTTATACATAGGTGTTATTATAAAATGAGATACATGTTTAGCTTACAATTAAAGCATGAAAATTTAGTTGAATAATCAAATGAATTAATTAATTTCAATACATTCAGACACACACACATTCATTCATGCATAGAGTCGCAGCATTATGCTGAGGGTAAGTTTGAACCCCAAGAAAGGACATAGGCTACTTTTTATTCCGTGACTTTGTCTGCGTCCGTGATAACCGACATTTACGCAGACGAAGTCGCGGGCAGAAGGTAATAAATAAATAATTGGCAAAATGTGGGTATACCATAGGTGCACCTCTGCATAACCCATTGGAAAATAAAAGCGTGATGTTATATCTATTTTCTAGAGAAACACAGTTCACAAGTGGTGGAATCGTTGGTGCAATGAAGGTCATATGCAGAACCACAAACAGCCTGGAAGGAAGAGAAAAACCACGCCTCAGGAAGACAAACTCTTAATAGAGCGGGTGACGCAAGAACAAACAGTCCATACGCCCTCCCTGGCGAAGGAATTTGGTATTTCTGCAAAGTACGAATTCAAATCATTCTTCATCATCATAGTTTCAGCCGAAAGACGTCCACTGCTGGACTTAGCCCCGCCCCACCCAACTTGGGGTGGTTTCTCATAATCGCCACGCTTGGCAGGCGCGTTGGCGATCGCAGTATGGTGGTAAAATGCATAGAGAACGCTGCTGTCCATTCTCTAGTAAGTCCCTTAGTCGCCTGTTACGATACCCACAGGAAGAAATTGGATGGTGCTATTATTTACGTCATCAGCACTTCTCTCAATACGGTGAAGGCAAACATCGTGAGCAAACAAGCATGTCCCAGAACCAAAAACAGGAAGACATGTGACATCGGCCATGCCCCAGCAATGGGAACATTAAAGACTGATTATCCTATCACTAGCTTGTGCCCGCGACTTCGTGCGTGTTAAATTTCTTGTTCCCCCGACCCTTCCCGTCGCGTCGAATCGCCTACCCGTGCGATTTTCCCCGTTTTTGCAACATTTTTCATTACTGCTCTGCCCCTCTTGGTTGTAGCGTGATGTTATATAGCCTATAGCAGCCTTTCCCAAAGTGGGCGATAACGCCCCCTTGTGGGCGCTGCAGGCCTAAAGAGGGGTGGTAAGAGACCCAGAAAAAAAAATGGGAGCGTTGTGTAGAGTCTACACGCCCACTTTGGGAATGGCTGGCCTATAGCCTTCCTCGATAAATAGGCTACCCAACACAAAAATATTTTTTCAATTCGGACGAGTAGTTCCTGAGATTAGCGCATTCAATCAAACAAACTCTTCAGCTTTATAATATTAGTATAGATTTGAATAGAGAATGGACAGCAGCGCTCTCTATGCATTTTTTCACCATAATGCCCTTATGAAAATAAAAGTGCCGGTCATATTGGCGGTGCATGGGGAAGTCCTGTGCCCAGCATTGGACGTCTTACAGCTGAAGTGATGATGGTTAGAATGACTACCATAACACAACCCTCCCCTTCTCCTTCTCTCTTCTCTTTTTAGGTGTTTAACAAATAGACTAAAGGAGGCAGGATTTAAAAACAAGACTAGAGAAGCCTATGTACCCTTGAAAGCAGGCCGGAGTCACAGGTAAACCACTCATTTATTCATGGTACTCTGACGATTACAGCGCTACAAGGCTCTTTTGGTGCGTGGTCAAAATCGGAAGTAACCCCGCCATCCTGCCAGGGTCGCGAGATTGTTCAAACGAGATACCGTGACCCTAGCATATGGGCTGAAGGAACATGGGTGGGTTTGAGTCAGTAAAAGTCTGACACACCTTCCCGCTCCGCCCAGAGCGGGAGAAATCACTTGATGATTTCCCATCCAGAAAAAAAAACTCCGCAATTTTATTTTTAAACGACTACAAAAATCCAGGAAGTTTCAAAACTCTGTCATTTATAAACCGATTTGAAGAAATTTCTTTTGTTTGAAAGAGTGTCCCAAAAACCCCCTAATAATTAAAACCCTCAAAACCATAGTCTTGCAGATAACGTAAGATTTTTTTTAAATTCTACTCTTCCTCAATAAGTTAGAAAGAAAAGAAAGAATGTCCTTTATTTGGACATAGTTCGTAAAACACAAAATGAAATAATATTAAAAATAAAAACCTAAAACAACGACAAATGAACAGGTTAAATTAAATTGTTATTTTATTTATGTACAGGGTCGATGAGGAATTCAAACAACAAATAATATCGATGAAACTAAATGGAATTTCCGTTACGGACATTGCAAACCAATTTCGAGTACCGGTGAGTAAATAAAATCACCACTATATCTACTTGTGGTAACCAAGTACACAAACACGCTGTGAATGTGTGTGTTCACACGTTGAATGGCGATCACGCGATATCGCGTGATTCGTCGGCTCTACATTATGGTCGATCACGCGATATCGCGTGATTCGTCGGCTCTATATTATTGTCAATCACGCGATATCGCGTGATTCGTCGGCTCTACATTATGGCCGATCACGCGATATCGCGTGCTTGTTGCTAAGAATTTTGTATGCGCTCTAAATCTGTGGCCATATGGAATTAACCATCAATCTGTGTTTGGCACTCAACGTGTTAAGACGAATAGCGTCAGTACGCAACACACACACATACGCGCACACACACACGCGCACGCGCGCACACACACACACACACACACGCGCACGCGCACACACACACACACACACACACTCAACTTTGCCATTGTCTTTGGCGGTACCTACAGTTCCAGCGCTTGCACAAACATTCACAGCATGTATGCATAGTTGGAAACCACAAGTAAAGCACCTCTCTACTTCTACTATAAGATGCTAGCATTACAAACTATCTCTTGCCCGTGGCTTCTCTCGAAGATGTCAGAAAATATCCTAAAGTAACGTATTGCCGGGTTAAAAAGTCATCACAGACTCATTTATGGTCGGCGCAACATGTCTATCTTCCACACTTCTCTATTAGTCGTCATCTCGATAGTCACTTCCTTTCTATCCATATCATAATTCACACAGTCCATCCATCGTTTCTTTAGTCTCCCTCTACTCTTATAGCCATCGACATTGATACTCAATACTTTCCTCACGACATTTTCGTTATTCCTTCGTATCAAATTCGTATAAAAGTATAAGACGTTTATAACAATGTTGGAGTATTAACTAAACCAATTCTTTCTTTTAGCGGACCACAATTTATCAATGGTGGCAGAGATGGTGTAAAGATAATAACGTAAAAATAGCAAGTGATAAAAACACAAATACTACTACTGAACAAGACAAGAGTTCAGAAGATGGTAACGTCGAAAAAATTGTACAGTTGCCAACAATAATGTCAGCACAGATGTCTTTATGGCAAAAATCGACCGATGTGTAATTTATATCTTGAGAATTTAGATATGCTTGCTAGAAAGAGAATTTCGGTGTTTTAGTTGCCCGACTTAACTATAATGTCTAGGACGCGGTGTAGGTATGACCTGCCTGGGCGGAAAACCGCCGTGTCCTCGTGGAGGCGATCGGCGGCGGCGACCTCTCGCGTCCGGCCCTGGTGCGAGCCATGGTACGGAGCGAGAGGGCATGGGAAGCCGTCAATTCCTTCTGCGAAGCAGTAATGCTCGCAAAGGAGGAGGCGAAGCGCGTGAGGGAGAGGCAATCTATGCGCCTTCACGCCTTTAGCCACCGCAGGGGGAGATGCCCCGGGTGTCGGGAGTCCATTGCGGACTCCCGGCCACCTTACGAGCGGGCTTACGGGCGGCGAGCAATGGGTAGCTCGCCGCCCGGTAAGGACCAGGCTTGTTTCACGGCGCGTAGTGTTTCACGCGCGCCTCAAAGAGATGTCAGCAGCATTGAAGGGGTCTGCTAGGGCCGATGCCTGCCAAGGTCGCGAGATTTGTTCAAAAGAGTTACCGTGGCCCTGGCACAGGCAACTGAAGGAACACGGGTGGGTTTTAGTCAGTAAAAGTCTGACACGCTCTTCCGCTCCACCCAGAGCGGGAGAGGTCATTTGATGATTTCCCACCCACAAACAAAAGCTATAATATCTCGGTCAGAATGAGGAATGTTACGGCAATTTCAACATTTTATAGAAACTACAAAGAATTGCCCTATAAATGATAATGGTTCGGGTCCGGGACCTACTTATAAACTGTGACTACTATCGATGTTTTTTTTTTTTTGCTTTTAGTTTACGAAAACTTAACTAAAATATGTTTAGTTAATATACAACACATAGGAATATAAGTACTTATAGTTTGATGTTACGGAAATCCTTTAAGAAGTATTGTAAATATGTATTTAATATAATAAATATTAATTTTCAAGTGTATAATTATTTTTATTTCCGTCATTTCAGTTTCGTCTTTTTAATTACCTAGTACATTCAGAATATTTCTGAAAAACGTTGGGAAAATATAAAAGCCTACTGGCATCAGAAACAGAGTCCAAGCTACCATACTATGACCAGCTCCGCACACTGTCACAATGTTGAACAAAGGCTCCCATCGATCACGATTATAAGTTAAAAAGTGTTATTTACATTAGGCTAAAATTTATGGAGCACATTTTACCGTTAATGCCAAGATTCAACAGAATCAAATCTACTCGCAGTCCACTGCTGGACATAGGCCTCTCCCATGTTGCGCCACAACACCCTGTCTTCGGCCTTCCGCATCCAGTCTGTCCCAGCCACTTTCTTTAGGTAGTCCGTCCGTCTAGCTGGAGGACCTCCCACGCTACGCTTGCTGATACGCGGTCTCCAGTCCAGGAATCGTCTGCTCCAACGGCCATCGGTCCTTCGACAGACATGGCCCGCTTACTGCCACTTCAGCTTGCTCACTCTGCGAGTTATGTCGGTAACTCTGGGTCTTTTCCGTAGAACTTCATTTCAGATTTCATACTTCAAAGAAACTTGTGGAAGGAATTTGTGGACCGGCCCAACTGTTAATGTCCACGTTTCGGCACCGTATGCCATTACGGGCAGAACGCACTGGTTTAAGACCTTAGTCTTCAGACATTGCGGGATAGGCGACGAGAAGATTTGACGATTTCTTCCAAACGCTGCCCAACCCAACTGGATCCTTCTGTCGGCTTCTTACTCAAAGTTGTGTCTAACGAGCTGGCTAAATAGTTGACCAGCATTTGCCCCCTGTGATTCCTGCGCCCCACACAAAACGGTCTGACTTTCGATTCGCGGTGTTCCTGTAACCCCACCTTTGCCTTAAAGTCCCCATAACAAAGTTGTAGTGGGCCTCGGCAGCGGCTGTGTCGTCAGAGCATGTGGAGGTTGGCGTATATACCTGCATCACTTTCAGGTAGTAGGGGAAGGTGGGGCAGCTTCATACAGTTTTTATATTTCGACTTATAGAATGCTCTCGGATATCGATATCTATATTGTTTCATCAAAAATCAATCGTCTTACTATCTGACTCTATATAAAAAAAATGAAATATGTGTAAATACACTTGTACGGCTTTCTAAAACACTTTAAAGAAAAAAAGAAAAATGTATGAATGTACCCCACATGCGGGGCACTTTCATACAGGCTATGGGGCAGATTCATACATGTGAAAAAATACACAAGTTGTGCATGAAATATTTATTTATTTATCAATATTGGATTTTCTTTCGAACATAAGGTGTGTTTCTGGATGTGCTTTAGAACTTCAAACAAAAATGCTCGAGTTTATCCAACCACTTCTCGTGGCTACGCCCAAAGAGCCTTCTGGAGCATCTTCTATGAAGTGGTCCCTAAAATGTACTCGTAGGAAGATGAATAAAGGCGGTATGGTGTTTCCACTTGCTTGATATAATACCACCAAATGTGACCAGCTCTCTTTTTTCGGCAGACATTATATGACCGACCTGTTTTTGATTATTTTCAGCAAAAATGTTAGGTGTGCTCAGCACAGATGAGATGCCGATTCAAAATACGATCGGCAGTAAACTTGTATTTCCGGTATATATTGTCCAGGTTCTGGAAGAAAACATTCACTGCCTGAAACCGCATGATCTAGCAGCACTTGTATTTTCAGGTTTATGGAAACTGAAATTTTTAAGGCCTTTTCGGAAACTTGCTAGCTCACTATTACTCCAACTTGTAAGATATTTAATCCTATTGGCCTTAGCAAATTCATGTACTCGTATATTTATTGAAAAGATTCGATTCTGTTTTTGCAAAAACTTGCTGCGATGCCAATTCAGATTTGAATACACGAGTTTCGCTACCAAGATCTTGTGTTTTTCGTAATTTTTTGATATGGCTTTGGAGTGTTTGTGCATTACCTCTATTTTTGGATGCTGATTTCCGAAGAGAGAGTTTGCTGTCCACAACTTTATCGATAACTTTTAAAATTGCCTCTTCATCCACCTATCTACTCCTAGTTCCCTTTTTATTGTAATTTCTGACCATAATCGTTCTGCAAAACAAAATTATGGTATAACTTAAATTTTACAAACTAAAATAAAATAAAAAATGGAAGACAGAAGTGTACGGGGCAATTCATACTGTATGAATGTGCCCCGTACACTTCTGTATGAACCTACCCCATCACAAGAAAATTAAATCAAAATATTGCTAGAAAAAAGGCAAGCATATATAAAATTATTCACAGGTTAATTCATAAACTTGACCCTATTATCTTTCAAATAAAATAGAACTGAATAATTCAGAGAGCAGCTTTTATAAAAAAAAAGACATTATAAGTGAGATCATAAAATTACTTACGCCTGGCCGAATCACGTTCAGTGTCACACCTACGCGAGTATCATACCGACTGCTTTCAAACTCCATGAGCAACCACACACATCAGTAAGCTGCGCTAACACCCATAAGCCATTCTGTTGATGTGCACCTAACATCAGATATATCTAGTGTATGAAGGTGCCCCTTGTATGAATCTGCCCCACCTTCCCCTACCTGTCAGTGAGTTTTAGTACAAGGTACGCTACCAGTGTCAGCACACTACTGGTTTGCACAACGCTGCTAGTGATTTCCTTGTTGACCAGGAAGCTGACACCGCCTCGGGAGAGCTTCGTGAATGTGGAGTAGGTTGTCTCCAAAGTTATCGTATCCTCCCCCTATCTTCGGACTTCAGATAACCCCAGTATACAGGAAATATGCCGCGGCAGCGCCCGGCGAGTGCCAGAAACGACATGGATTGGGGAGGTTAGGTTAGGTAAAAACTGTGACCTCCTATAGGTACACGAGCCGAGCGAGCGAAGCGAGCGGTGCCGGCGAGTGCCAGAAACGATTCTGTTGACGAGCCCTGTCAGCGACCTCACCTCTTCCGGGCTTTAAATTGATGTCGAAAAATTCGAAAGTTAGGTTAGATTATTTAAAAAACATGTTTCTCATCTCATGTATCTCAAAAAGGGGGAGGGGGGGGTTCGACACTTTTCCTTGACTATCAGACGTCCTACCATTGTGTTTCCCAGTACCTGGGTTGAGGTCAGATAGGCAGTACCTCCAGGTAAAATACTGGTTTTCAGCTGCATCCAGTTAGTTGAAGCAGACCCCAACATAGTTGTGGAAAGGCAGGTAGATGAAATGTTTCGAGTGTATAAGTTTATTACACGCTTTATGTTAACTTCACTTGTATGTTTGTTTGTAACCGACTCCTTATAGCGCGATTTTGACCCACTTTAAACGAACAGATTTCATTCAAACCTTGCACACCTGTAAAAGACCGATGACAATGCAATAATTTCATAAATTTGTGCCATTATCCTTGCCAGGGTTACCAAGGCAGCAAAAAACTGTCTTCGAAAACTACGCTGACATACGTCACAAACTACGCTGACATATGTCTCAAAATTCGAAACACCCTAAAAAATAGAAAATAATTAATAGTTTGAAAAACAAAAAAACACACTTCCATAGAAAACTAAACTAAAAAGTAGAAAATAATGGAAAAAAAGCGTTTTTTTTTTAATACCAATTTACAGAACTACATAACATAAACATAACATCACGCCTTGTTTCCCGAAGGGTTGGGCAGAGGTGTACCTACAGTACACCCACATTTCGCCTGTTATGTTTAAGTCCCATGTAATAGGGGGCGAGCCTATTGCCATCAACCGGGCACAAATCCAGACTCCGGGCTGCTACTGAGAAATTACAGATGGAAAAACCCAATAACACTTTGCCCGACCTGGGAATCGAACCCAATTTACAGAACTATTAAAACAAAAAAAATAAAAACGCTTTTTTTCCATTATTTTCTACTTTTTAGTTTAGTTTTCTATGGAAGTGTGTTTTTTTTGTTTTTCAAACTATTAATTATTTTCTATTTTACAAAACTAAAGCATTATCAAAGAAGTATCGTAAAAATAACAGTCACTGCCGAGGTAATGAATAAAAACCACAATAAGTTACATTAACGTTTATTATAACTTACCATAACATCACAATTGTTTCCTCCGCAGAGAGGCAGAGGTGTATTAACTAAAAGTTTACATTTACGATCATACATACACTGACAGTGCGCTTACAAAAATTGAGCATTTTAGTTACAGAGAACATATAGTGACCTTATTGGTGATGTTCTTCAGAAGGGTCTGATGCGTAGTACTGATTACGTGTGTGATTGACCAGTTATATGAATTTAAACGAGGCAAAAGGAGTTAAAGGAGTATCTACCAACCCGCACTGGGCCCGCGTGGTAGATTACGGCCCACTCGCTCTCACTGGGAGGAGGCCTGTGTCCCAGCAGTGGGAACGGTATAGGCTGATTATGTAAAAGGAGAATGTAACGATTGAAGCAGGTGGCGTTCTTTAGTTTCTGCCAGGGGAAAATGGCGTGACTTTATGTATGTAAAGTCGTCAAAACAATCCTCTAACTTCATATACAGGATTTTTTTTTAACCAGAGCGCAAATTTTTTTTGGTGGTTCAGTATCAGTAATATAACACATTTCAACTATTTTTTCAATACTTTTTTTTTGATTTTTATACGACCTTAACCTCTAAGTCCCTGAGATACCACATTTGGTATAGACATAATGGTTTTTTAATTGTGTCTGTAATTACGGTAATTGACTGGTTAAATCAGTAAACTGTGGACACACTATATATTTCGTAATATGATATCGACAATAGGAATAGGTCGGTAACCGCGCGCCGGCGTAGGTACTTCGAACTTCTTAGAATTTTGACCGATTGAACTGGTAGGTACTTGTAGCTACGCTCGGTCGTTCATTTTCACCGCCGCGCCGGCGCCGCGCGCAAGTTACCATAAAAACCAAAACCAGTTTCATAATAAACATCTTTCGTTAACGATAACTTAATTTTTTTGTACTAAGATACATCAAAATAAAACAATTGCATGGTTATAGCTCGTTTAACCAGTCAGTTACCGTAATTACAGAAACAATTAAAAAACCATTGTGTCGATACCAAATGTGGTATCTCAGGGACTTAGAGGTTATGTTTAATTTGTTAAAATTTGCGCACTGGTTAAAAACTTATACTGTATACCCATTACCGTATTCCGCTTTACCAACATTTTCAAGAATGATTCAGTTTCAACCCGCACTAGGCCCGCGTAGTGTATAACAGCACACTCCCTCTCACAGAGAGAAAACCTATGTCCCAGTAATGGGAACATTATGCTACTCAGTGACTTAACTCATATTAAGATACAAATTACAAATCAGGCATTTTCTGCCATATAGATTTATGTGAAGATAATATTGATGGTCTTTGCACAATCATTTCGTCGTTAGTATCCTCTGCTACACTCTGTTCTTGTTCAACTGTCGAACTTGTGTTATTTTCTCTTATTATTTTTATATTATTTTCCTTACACCATCGTCGCCACCATAAGTAGACGGAGTTACGCTGAAAAAGTAATATTTTTTTTTATTTTAATCGACTTCCGAAAGGTGGAGTTTTCAATTTGTCTATTTTTTTAACCCCATCGCAAAAAGAAGGGTGTTATAAGTTTGACCGCTATGTGTATGTGGCACCGTAACTCTTAAACGGATGAACCAATTTTATTATAAAGCAGGGTTTCTAGCGGTGATTCTAAGACAAGTGTTATTAAAATCGGTTCAGCTGTTTCGACACGACGCTCCTTTGATCAAAATATTACCTACGACTTCTTACATACTGAACTTAAGGGGCGAAGGTTTCTGTTTTGTTCGGGGATCCTCTAAAATTTGTATTTTATAACCTTAATAACAAGGTTTGTCTTTGACATGATTTAAATCATGGAGCCAGTTTTAGTTATAAGAATACTTGTTACTTTGTCTATCTACTATTGTATAGAATCAAGTTTAACTTAACAGTCAGCTGTGCTGCTGGACAGTTTGTTCCGCCACTTCTTCTTCCCAGCTAAAGCACTAGGAAGTGGTGAAGGGTGGGCGTTTTGGGGGACTGTCTTATGTAATATTGACCTTCAAAAAGTGCTGATCCTCAGCTTAATTTGAATAAATGACTTTTGATTTTGAATGTAACAGTGATCTCAACACAGTTCTTTTCAATTACTTATTTGCCTTGCTACTGAAAGCGAATGAGAGGGTGAAGAATGACGGTTATCCATTTGAATTAAACCGTCAAAATTATTCGATGTTATATTTCTAAACGGCATTTACAGGACTCCTTCGCAGTGGTCTCGAATGTCATAGAGCGAGAACGGTAGAATTCCCAGTTAAAAACGGTATATTTGTACCCAAAATCGGTAAATGACATTTCCATGTGTACTGTGAAATCGTAGAATATTCGTTATATTTCGGTATTTCGGTAGAACAGAGCCCATATCGGTAGAAATACCGAAAAATCAGTAGGTTCGAGACCACTGCTCCTTCGATAACATAGGTTTATGTTAGGATTCGGCACCAATGGTTGTGCATAGCGAAGCACTAGTTAAGAAGTTTATCCGCTACATCCAAAACTCACAAATTTTATATCTTTATTATAATGCATAGATTTAGGATTAAAGTTCCATGTGTTACCAGGAGTAAAGAATAGCAACATCCTATTTCTTCCCGTGAGTGGCAACTAAGAGGCGATTAAGGGACTTACTACAGAATGGGCAGCAGCGTTCTCTATGCATTTTACCACCATACTGCAATCGCCAACCCGCCTGCCAAGCGTGGCGATTATGACAAACCCCTCTATGGGAGAGGCGTATGTCCAGCAGTGGACGTTTTTCGGCTGAAATGAATATGAGGGTAGATGTAAGATTAAATAAAACTTACCGTGACTCGGAATTGGTTAGCAATATCGGTAACTGAAATGCCATTGTTTTTCATTGATATAATTTGCTCTTTGGTTATCTCATCAACCCTGAAAGAAAAAGTCATATTTTAAATTATCAATCGCGCCTTGTTTCCCAACGGGTTAGGCAGAGGTGTACCTACAGTACACCCACATGTCGCCTGTTATGTTTAAGTCCCATGTTATAGAGGGCGAGTCTATTGACTTCAACCGGGCATAAATCCAGGCTTTAGGCTGTGACTGAGAAATTTCAGATAGAAAAGAACAATTATAAACACTTTTTTACAAAAAAAAAAAAAAAACAGCCGACTTCCTTAAAAACACTACACAGTGAAAAATAACTTTAATTTCGGCAGTCGGTGTCTTAGGATTTGTATATAAGGTTTTTGCCACCGACTTCCGAAATTAATGTTACTTTTCACTTTGTAGTGGTTTTAAGGAAGTCGGTTGTTTTTTTTTTTGTAAAAAATGTATTTATTTTTAAATTTTTAGTTATGGTATTTACCCCGCACTAATTTCAAACAAACAATGCATATTTATGCGATAGCAGAAATCGCGGTTGATTTGCTGTCATTTTTAAAGAGTTCCGGTGTCTGTCTCAGAAACCCATCATCAGATCTATATGAAATTTATATGGGACCATTTCGGAATAAACCCCTTTCGAACAAAAAAAGAATTTTGCAAATCCGTTTATACCTATATGACGGAGTTATGGCCGAACATATATAAAAAAAACTCCTTTTTGAAGTCGGTTAAAAACACTTTGCTTTACTTGAGAATAAATTTTCTTTTCTTTTTTTTCTTGTTTCATTAGTTTTTATTTCGATACTCAAAACGTCGGTAAAATTTTGGCAGATAATTTATTTTCAGCCTGTATAGGTAAACCTGTGCCTCCCGCGTCTGTACGCTTAGATATTTTAAACTACGCAGCCGATTTTAATGCGGTTTTCAATAGTGATCCAAGAGGAAGGTTTATATGTATAATACGCGGGGCGAAGTCGCTGGAAAAAGCTAGTGTGTAATAAATGAGTGAATTACTTGTGACTCCGGCCTGATCTCAAGGGTACACTGGCTTTCTTCACCTTGACCTTTAACCCTGCTTGCTTTAGTCTTCGTCTTAACACCCTAGAAGAAGAAAAACAACATGTTACATGATCAACGGAAGACCTCATACACCTTTTGTTTTTGTGGCTGGGAAATCATCAAATGACGTCTCCCGCTCTGGGCGGAGCGGGAGCGCGTGTCAGACTTTTCCTGACTAAAACCCACCCGTGTTCTGTTGCCTATATGCCAGGGCCACGGTAACTCTTTCGAACAAATCTCGCGACCCTGGCAGGCATCGGTCCTCGCGGACCCCTTTTATTTGTGCTGACATATCTTTGAGGCGCGCGTGGAACACTACGCGCATTCGACCCGGCCCTGGTCCTTACCGGGCGACGGGCTACCCATTGCTCGCCGCCCGCAAGCTCGCGCCTACGGTGGCCGGGAGTCCGCTATCGACTCCCGACGCCCGGGGGCGTATTTACGTTTCCGTGTTCATTAGGAGGCAGTACTGCCTTGAAACACGCACGGGTTTGTTGCGCTAATTGCCTTTACAAACTCGTGTTCCATTCAGGGCACGCGTCCTCCAATCGCGCACGGGTTTGTAACGCCAACTGTTCTTCGTTTCCGTGTTCATTAGGAGGCAGTACTGCCTTGAAACACGCACGGGTTTGTTGCGCTAATTGCCTTTAAAAACTCGTGTTCCATTCAAGGTACGCGTCCTCTAATCGTGCACGGGTTTGCAACGCCAACTGTTCTTCGTTTCCGTGTTCATTAGGAGGCAGTACCTACTGCCTTGAAACACGCACGGGTTTGTCGCGCTAACTGCCTTTACAAACTCGTGTTCCATTCAGGGCACGCGTCCTCCAATCGCGCACGGGTTTGCAAGTAGTGTGAGCCATAAATCCGTGTTTATTTGAAGGCATTTTTGTGTTCAATGAATGGGCAAGAAAACTCAAACAAAGTCTCTAACTTTTTATTAGGACCAAAATAAATCTACATTCAGAGATGTACGAGTATGGTATGGTACTGTAGGCAATCAACGTACATAAACAAATATAATGAAGTAATTTTATAAAGTTAATGTTTTTTGACAGGAGGCTCATTATCATCAATATTTGATGCAATATTATGAACACGTTTTCTTTTCACAGTTTCTGACTTGGCTGGTCGTCCTGATTGAATCCTTCAACTGCATGATAGACCTCTTTCTTTGCGGCGAGCGATCGATGTTGGTTGTACATGAATTTTTCGTGATTTTCGTCGAAAATTTTTTTCAACTATAAATGATATAATACTCGATGGAGTTTGTAGCTTCGACAAATCAGATCCAAACTTTGTAAGAATGTTTGTATATGCAGCATTTGAATCCTTTTCCAAGATATTAGTAATTCTTTGCCACTACACTAGCTTTAATATTTTGAACAGCATTGTCAAAGTTTTCATTGTTGATAGTCACACTGTTTTCCGCTCGATTTATTGGAAGTTCAAAAGTGTCTGGTACAACATCATCTGGTGTAATGGAGTCAGTTTTGCTGTCTTTATTATTTGTGCTTGATTCAACCGTAATATTTTCAAAGAATGACGGTGAAAACTGGTAACCGAGAGCAAATTTTGCAAATTGTTGACGATCACAGTCATTCAAATTAGGGTTGTAACGGAGGCCTTCTTAGCGGAGCCGGAGGCGGAGGCGGAGGCGACGAGTTTCACCTCCGCGGATGCGGAGGTTAACGGAGGCGAAGGCGGAGGTGAAAGTGGATGTAGAAAAAATTGTAATTTTTGGTTCATTCAACCAGGGTTCTTTCTTTTCCACTCCACATAGTTCTTCGTATTTTTTTTATGCATTGACTTGAAATGCCCTTTAAGGGGGGAAACCCCTGCCGGGGTCGCGTGATTGTTCGAAAGAGATACCGTGACCCTGGCACATGGGCAACTGATGGAACACGGGTGGGTTTTAGTCAGTAAAAGTCTGACACGCCCTCCCGCTCCGCCCACAGCGGGAGAAGTCATTTGATGATGAAAATTTCAATTTTTTTAAATCACAAATAGGTTCATATTTTTAGAAATTATGTTGTTAACAAAAAAGCAAAATTGTGATGATTACAGACAAAAGTTGCGACTTCAGGAATGCTCACCAGCAAATTACTCAGATGGAAATCGTCCATGGACATCACGTTCTAACGCCAGTAATTCTGGCGGAAATTACTTGAAAATTTTTTAAAGTGTACTTTAAAACATGAATAATATACGCTCCAAGTTTAAACAATTTCTAATTATTCCTTCCCTGTTTAAAAGTTCACGAAAAACGGCCTCCTAAACTGGTTTCTCCCCTTAACCCTCTCAGCGCCATGTGGTCCGCTGGCCGCCATAAATTATTTCATTGCAAGCCAATATGATTTTTAAAACTTATCTCCGCAGGCCATGTGGGCGGCCGGCGTTCCCCAACTTCCGCGCCTAAAGTTAGTTCAATTGTAGTGAGGCCAGCTGCATAAAAATATATGTGACCCGCGCGCCGGCCACATGGCCTGCTTCTCAAGAAAATTCTTATATATACATGGCGCTGAGAGTGTTAAGTAATGTCGTAGTCCGACCTTTCGTTGAATAATTTTTCCCACAGGTTTTACATTTTGCAAAATTATTATCTATTTCTACAAAAAACTGCCAAATCTCATTTGTTTTCGGCTCCATCGTGTGACGTAAATAAACATAACAATGATTTCGCACTAAATCACGTAAACCAATCAAGGTTCAATAAGAATTACATCGGTAAAACTTCGTACGTTACGTCCAACTCGTCCAAGCATTTCGACAGGTTGATTCTTATCTTGTATGGCAGATACAGTCGTGTATCATAATTTGACAATTGACATATGTCCGCCCAACCGCGATCCCGCCGCACACTCGTTGCTTCTTGAGTTCTTGACCATTTTGTGCGCGATACGTGGCCTGACGGCTGAGTCGTCGTCGAGCGTCGCTGCACGCGCGTTATTGTTCTATGATTCGTAAATAAACCTCCGTTACAACTCCGCAAAAGTTTTACGGAGGCGGAGGCGGATGCGAAGATACGATTTCTTGCGGAACTTCCGCAGTAACGGAGGCGGAGGCGAAGCTCCGTTACAACCCTAATTCAAATGTAGCGATGTGGTAAGTACAGTCCCATGTTTTCTTTCTACAGCGCAGAGATGTTTACAAAATCGGCCCCCAGCACCATACGGACAGTCACATGTTGCCATTTCACAGTCAACAACATACTTATCAGTCTTCTCTTTCACGAAGTAGGTATTATCATCTATGTATACAATATCCTTAATACTGCTACTTGCTTGGCAAAATTTTTCATACGCTAACGTAAGATTTCTTGCCCGCCCATTTGCAAACTGAATCAACCTTTTCTTGTGGTATGATTCAAAGGTTTTCGCGATAAAGTCAACTAACGCGCACATATTAAACACTTTACAGCGCTGTAGTACTACGTCTTTAAAAAAATTCTTATTGAGGATTCACAGTAATTGTTCGTGTTATTCCCTCGTGTTAGAATATCAGAGCGATATGCTAAACACCACTCCTCACGCCGACTCCATAAACTTAATAAATGTTTTTCAAGTTTTTTATTTTTCTTAACTTTTTCCTCATTTGATAAATCAGACATTCTAATTTCGGCTTCTTGCATGGTATTGGCATACATTACAGTACGGAAAGTTTTCATAACTGATTGCCGATCTTCTTTAATAACCTCATGTTCGCTTTGCCACAACCAACGCCAAAGAGCTTGATTTACATGAAATATGCAAAGAAGTAATCTACTGTTTGGAAAAACTGTTCGTAAGGCATTCCTTTCTGCGCTGCTGTCATCAGTCATAATGATTTTTGGTTGAAAAACCTTCTGGCAAGTCTCTTCTAAATAATCTTTTGCAGATTGAAAAGAATGTGTATAATTTTCTTGTGATTGACTTGTGTGCAAAATTACAACAATAGATAAAGCACCAATTTTCGTTGCAGCAAAGATAAATGTAACACAGGCATTTGTTTGATCTCAAGATCCACTTGTGTCCATAAACACCATATCATCAGCCAAACCAGCCATGAACACTCTTTGCATAATAGTTGTTATTACAACACACACAATTGGTTCTTCTTTTAAAAGACAATGTCCAAATTGGCCCTGTGCAATAAAGAGTATCAGATTAAACGATAATTAATCGCCTATTTTATTATTTTAGTTGCAAATACTTCTGTATCACGGACTAGCTGTATTCCAAAATGTACTTTTAATAGAATTTAACGTGACTAATAACATTAGATCGCCATCTTCGCCTAATGTCATGTGGCGTCAGAAGTGAAATAGGGATGTCCAATCAATTATAATCGATTGATTGAATTTTTAATCGATCGATCGTGTTTTCTTTTCTAAAGTGTATTTTTAAAAACCTAATAAGAATACTTTATGTATGCAGTCTTACTCCTATTTAAATAGGTAGTAAGAATAATATCATACAGTAATCAAAACTTTTTATTTCTATACAATCATTCAAACATCTAATTCATTTTTTACGACAATTAATACAAAAATAACATTTCTTTTTCGGCGTAAAATAAACCATTGTCATACATACTTGTAATGTTTATATGACAAAGGTGATGTAACAGACAGTTTGAAATAATTTAAGACCACAGTAAATCTTAATCGAAAAAATCGATTATTGGTGTGGTGTTGTACTACATCCCTAGTTTTGCTGTGAACGTCACGTCACGTCGTCCGTTATTGTCACTTTGGAAAAGTTACAGTTCCTGTGCTGTGCTTTTCCTGTGTTCTTTTCTTGTGTTCGGTGTTTTGGTGACTTTCGGGACTTTTTTACGACATGGCTATTTTAACGGACTTGGATCGCTTTAAAAAACGATTTACGTGGCTGTGATTTTCGGAACTGTGTACCGCTCGAACGATAACTTGGCACTCTAAAACGGACTTAGATCCTACGCATACGCAATGGAATGTACAATGGAATGAAATAACTGCATAGGTACCTAATTATCTAGGTAGGTATTATGATATTACCTACTTTTCAGTTTCATAAAAATCACTCAGAGCTATGAAAAATCGTAGGTACCGTACGTACCTACCTACATTTAATATTCGTTGTTATGGTTAGATTATAACCTCAAAATCTGATACTTTTTTTTGAAATATATCTTTTTTGCAGCTAGTCCGCTATAAATACAAGATATTTTAAGAATCTACTAATGATAGAGAATGCAATACATAATTATCCGGTGCTCTTGGCTCCAGGGCCAACAATGTATGGACGCAGAGCAATGTCCTTTATCCGTACATTTATTTTAGACAACTCTATCTTCTTTCGTTTTAAAACTTCAATTATATCACCGATGTCTCGCGTCCCGTAAATTCGGCGGCGCCACTGTTCATACAGATGAGTAACTTGGCGGTCGCATGGATTTTTTTGCGCATTAGATAAAGTAATGTATGCATTCTTCTCACATTCTTCAATGATAGCTATTTCATGATACAATTTTGCTGCTACAGCTGTCATACCCACCTTCAAAATACGATTCAAATTGTTTTATCGTGTCTTCGGAACAACGCAGTAGGCTAAATTCTTGGGCGACATTGACTCGGTGGGAATGATTATAGTTCTCTCTAGAACATATCTCTATGAGAACATTCAACCCCCGTTTCATTAGTTGCGAATTTTTTTATCGTACTCTTAGTTAATTTTAAAAATTTTATCCCAATATTTGCTTTACAATTAAAGTTTCTAGTAACACCTTTTTTTACCTTTGGTTTTGTTCCTTTCCGAAAGATGACAAACAAATACTTTTCTGAAATCATATCGTGTCTGCTGAGAATATCGTCTCAACATAATCCAATTTGTTTCAGTTGACTCCGAAAATTTTTCAATGAAATAACCACACTTTTTGTCGTAATCACCTTCACAAGATAAGCAGCATCGAATTTTACATTGGTAATTATCATTGTCTCCATCATATTTTACGACTTCAAAATTGTCCACAATACCACTAAGAATGTTCTTCAATAGTTCCATTGGTGGGGCTCCGACGGAAGGCAAAAATTAGGTACCTTCGACGCGGACAGAAAAAACTGATGAACGCAAGTGTCAAGCCTAGGGTTAGGGATAAGGGAGCCGTGCACCTACCTCCTCGTGAACCGCGCGATCTACCAGCAGCTCTGTTCCGGAGTCTTCACAATTCGGCTCAACCACGTGTCGGCAATGTCCAGAGGCACAACACAGGCACTTCAGTTCTACCGTCGAATCCACAAATACACCACTAAAGAAACAGCGGGACTGCTATGAACTTATAATATTCAAAATTATATTGTTCTGCGATAAAATAGTACAGCGGGTAAAAAAAAAACACAGCGGGAATGCGATCACAACTGAATCCATATTTGAACTGTTATAATGTCCTTTCCGAGCGAGCCATAAAGAAGGCGACGCTCATTGGCGAGAAGGTGCACGGTGCTGATTGGCGGATAAAGGATTAGCTTGACATCTTGCGTAATAGTTTAGCAAAACAAAATAGATGGCGCTAACATTTCCTCCCCCTTTTAAAGGGTCACCTTTAAACCCAATCATAAAGTGTAATAAAGAACTGCGAAAATATAATATTGAAACTGCGTTTTATATAAGATAAACAGCGACAATCTTAAACTAACTAACTGCTAGCACTTAAACTACTGTGGTTACAAAAAAAAAATAACAATCTTATTGCGTAGGTAATGGGCACAAACGTTCGATCGGACGCACGTACGTACCTTTAACGGTTCTTACAGAAACTACACGCGTTATACCATCGTTGGAAGGAAGAATCTTCTCTACTATCGCTAATGGCCACGATAAAGGAGGTGAATTGTCAATTATAATGTGTATAACAACAACCGTGCCAGGCTTGATTGGCACAGACGGAGTATTCCATTTCTCTCGGGTTTGTAAACTATGTAAATATTCCATTCTCCATCTTTTCCAAAAAGATTGCACTAATTTATCAAGCAGAGAATGTCTCTGAAGCAAGTTGAGATTATCTGATTCTACTTCAGGCGCGGGCAATGAGAGTAACGGAGCGGTATGCAAAAAATGACCTGGCGTTAACGCGGTAGGTTCTGCGGGATCGGCACTCAGAACCGTAAGAGGCCGAGAATTTAACAAACACTCGATCTGAACGAGCACTGTAACTAGCTCTTCGTAAGAGAGAAGCTGTTGACCGATGACCTGGAAAAGGTGCGTCTTGACGACCTTCACCATACTCTCCCAACATCCGCCAAAATGTAGGGCGGCCGGACAGTTAAACTTCCATGTGATACGGTTTTCAGCAAGCTCTTCTTCGAAGCGAGAGCGGAACTCGACATTATTAAGAAATTTATATAAGTCGCGTAAATAAGAATTAGCGCCTACAAAATTAGTGCCTCTATCCGAGTGCATTACTTGGACAGGGCCCCTGCGAGACAAGAACCGTTTAAGTGCAGCTAAAAAACTGGCGGTGCTAAGATCAGTGGCTACTTCAATATGTAGCGCGCGAGTTGTGAGACAAGTGAACACGCAAATATATGCTTTCAAAGCCTTTGCACCCCGACGGCGAATGGGAGTGTAAGTTATAGGACCTGCGTAATCACAGCCCGTGTGAGTAAACGGCTTAATAACCTGACGCGTCCGACAGTCCGGTAAGTCAGCCATGAGCGGGAAGACGGGACGCGGTCGAGCGCGGAAACAAATATTACAATCGTGAACTACCTTACGAATAGCACGACGAGCAGACAGTATCCAGTATTTCTGCCGTAATAGTGACATGAGCTGTTCAGGCCCAGCGTGTAAATATTTCTTATGATAATATTCAATTAATAAGTTAACAAAAAAATCATGGCTTGGCAGAAGTACCGGGTGCTGCTGTGAGTAACTTAGATCAGAATGGGTGAGACGTCCACCAACTCTGATTAAATCGTTATGTAAAACGGTCTTAATTTATTAAGAGACGATGAAACCTGCGTGTTCAGTTTTAAATTTAGAATTTCTTTATTGAAACGTTTATTTTGGATAAGTTTCAGCAATTTGTTTTCTGCAAAACTCAAATCAGCTGCGGTTATATGTACGGAATCGCGACGTGGTAACAAATTAGCGAATCTATAAATGTAAACAATCGTACGGAGTATTTTACTCCATGACGAAAGGCGGCAAAGAGTATCATAAACATAAGAATCGTCAGCGGGAATTAAAACAGCGTGAACGAGTTTCTTTTGTTCAGGTATCTCGTCCAACGTGAGCGGTTCCGTACCTTCAGTAATAGGCCACTGCGACGGATGTAATGTTAGCCAGGGGGGCCATTGGGACCACGGAGGGTGGTCTTTAGGATTAAAACGATAAAGAATTCTCTGATAACGTCGATCACATTCGCGAATCATAATTTGTAAAAACATTTGTTTACAATCAGCGGTCATCGCTACAGAGTGTAGACGAAAATTTGAAATAATTTTGAATAAATTACCCTGTAGGTTGGGCCCACTGTGCAGCAAATCATTTAACGAAACACCGGACGATGTTTTGCAGCTGCCATCCAGCACGGGACGCAACCTAGACGAAGACTTGTCAGGGCGGGGAACCCCATGATGTGGGATTATATAAGTAGGGTACACATCTGCAGTTTCATGCGGAAGAACTGAGACGGGCGAGATATAACCTTTAAAAAGGTAATCATTTAAAACTTCGTCATAAGCGGCGCGTAGCTCAGGTGAAGCTTCAAGCTTCCTCTCTAAGCATAAAAAACGTCTGCGAGCGATATTGAATGAGTCACCCAGTGTGAACACATCCTTATCAAACGGTAGACCCACGGTATAGCGACCAGTAACTGGGTCCCGTTGCGTAGTTGAATGATAAAAATATTCACATTCAGCATCAGCAGGATGCTGAACGGGCGGGCCAGGAACTTCTTCAAGTTCCCAGAAGCGGGAAATCAAATTGTTATCCATAGGCGAAGGGACTATGGCGCAGCACGATGTGACACATGCTGGGCGGTTACTGAGTGTAGGTACGACCCCCATGAGTACGTAGCCTAACACCGTATTGACAGCGGCGGGCAGTGACGGGCCACCAGGAACCACGTCAGGCAAAAGTAAATGCGGGAACAGCGATGCTCCAATCAAAATATCAATTTTACTTGGAATAGCGAAACTATCATCAGCGAACTGAAGTTTATTCGAGTAAGGTAGGGCCTTAATATCAACAAAAGCGGAAGGTAAGTTGTCCGTAATTTGATCAACTACTAACGAGTCAATATCAAATCGGATATTTTTGTTAAAGCGTGAAAATATACGTAAATTTACTGTCCCGAACGACGTCCTCTCTGTGCCTCCAAAACCTCTTACGGTCGTAGACCGTGTATTGTTTTGACGTAAACGTAAAAGTTCACAACATTCCCTAGTAATGAAGTGACTATGCGAGGCGGAATCGAGTAAAATTCTTATTAAATGCTCACGCCCAGCACTATCGCACGCCACGACTTGAGCAGTCGCGAGCAAAACGGTAGTATGCGAATCATATTGCGGCGTCTCGCTGCAAGCGGCATTAGAGGAAACAGAACGCGGAGCGTCAACGGACATCGAACACAAAGCTACATCAGGCTGCGTGGCGGAGCGCACCGGCTCGGACGCGGGCACGGGCGCTTCGGGCGCTTCGCGCTGCGACGCAGGTATAATTGAACTCGCCGCTTCCGCGGTCCGTGGGTTCGAATCCCAAGTAAAATGTAATAGTGAATGGTGACGTTGTTTACACGTTCTACAGCCAGATGCGGATTAACAACTTGATATTTTATGTTTAATACTTAGACAATTAACGCAACCGTTAATTTTCCTGACAACCTGTAAGCGTTCATACGGAGTTGATTTATGAAAATCAGGACATTTAAATAAGTGTTGATGTGTGACATTAGTACACAAACATTTATCTGTTGAATCAGATTCGACCGTGCTTATATACGCGTTATAACGCGGGGAAGACTGCGGTTTTTTACTATCGTTAGAACTGCGGGAGCGATCAGCTGATTTTGCGGAATTATGTACTTGCGTGCCGGCTGTTAAAGCGTTAGCGCGATACAATATTTTACTCTGTTTATCAACGAAATCGACTAAATCATTAAATAAAGGAATGTCAGACTGATCCTGACTGTTTTCAAAGTTACGAACAGTTTCACTGTCTAACTTGGTAATAGCTATTTGTACGAAAATTAAATTCAATAAATCTGAAATTTTTAAATGTTGTAAGGCACGGACGGCGTTAACAAACTTATCATTAAAAATGTCTAAATTATCGGAAGTAACGGAAGTTAACGGTTTAAAATCTATGATCTGTTTTAAATAAGTGGCCGCTAGTGTGCGTTTGTCTTCATACCGATTCACTAGCGTATTGAAAATGAGTTCGTAATTCTCAGCGGTAGGTACAATGCCGGCGCATGCGGCTAGCGCTTTACCGGTCAATTTGCCCTGTAAATAATGTAATTTTTGATGATCCGAGAGAGATGGATTATCATGAACAGCGGATTTATAATTTGAGTAAAACAATGGCCATGAACGAATGTCACCGTTAAAACTCATTAATTCAATCGGCGGTAACTTAATGAAAGAAGATTTTTTCTCTAAGATGGACGGAACGACGTCTGCATTGGTAGCAACCAAACGTTTTAAGCGACTATATAACTGTTCAAACGAAACCAGCGCCTTGTAGTCAGCGCGCGCGGTGGGGTCAGCTGTCAGTAGACAGTTATTATACTGATCCATAACTTCATGAAATTCGGAACGAATAGCGTCAATGTTTGAGCTAGCGTCCAGAAAAGCCTCTTTCGCATCATCTCCCGTGCCTATGTCTTTAGATAAATCGTAGGCAGACTGTAAACACTCGAATAAAGCATTCCGTTTGGCTTCCAACGCCAACAACGAAAACTCCGTACTACCAGACTTAATAGCTTTCTTCATTATGAAATGAGAATTTTAAATTGAAGGTAACAAAATAATTTATTTGTGAGTTTGCGAATAATATAAAGTACAAGTGGGTACTTCTAAAAAAGGTAAATCTCAGCGATAATTATCGAAATAGAACCTTATTTCGCGAATACCACGGAGAATATGAATATTACAGCGAATAATAAGATGAAATATTAGTATGACAGCGGGAAAAATAAGTATTTAGTGTTAAGCGGTAACAAAATGAAATAATTACCTTCGCGGTACGCAACGAGCGTAATGGCGTCGGTATGTTTTATAGGCTAACGAAGACCTAAAAACGGCGGGTTTTAACACTAAATCTCCTATTAGGTGACCTAAAAGGGGCGGAAACTGTATCAATACGGTTCGAAGGACCACAATAATGGTGGGGCTCCGACGGAAGGCAAAAATTAGGTACCTTCGACGCGGACAGAAAAAAACTGATGAACGCAAGTGTCAAGCCTAGGGTTAGGGATAAGGGAGCCGTGCACCTACCTCCTCGTGAACCGTTCGATCTACCAGCAGCTCTGTTCCGGAGTCTTCACAATTCGGCTCAACCACGTGTCGGCAATGTCCAGAGGCACAACACAGGCACTTCAGTTCTACCGTCGAAGCCACAAATACACCACTAAAGAAACAGCGGGACTGCTATGAACTTATAATTAGGGTTGTAACGGAACTTCGCCTCCGCCTCCGTTACTGCGGAAGTTCCGCAAGAAATCGTATCTTCGCTTCCGCCTCCGCCTCCGTATAAATTTTGCGGAGTTATAACGGAGGTTTATTTACGAATCATAGAACAATAACGCGCGTGCAGCGACGCTCGACGACGACTCAGCCCTCCGGCCGCGTGTTGCGCGCGAAATGGTCAACGAGTACGCGGCGGGAACGCGGTTGGGGTGGTGCGCCTGCCCCTCACCCAACCGCGTTCCCGCCGCGCATGTCATTTGCAGAGATACAGAACGTCCCAAAAGGGGCGATTTTAGTCCGTTTAGACATCTTTACGTCCCTTCGATGTCCGATCATATATTCCGTCCGTTTTCCGTCCCTTTTCAAATAGCCAACTACAGTAATTTACTTTCTTCTTAATGCGTTTCAATTGCAAATAACAAAACGTAGTTTTAAACATTACAAAAATGCGTAAAACTTTAATTGAACTAATGTTTATCTCGAATTTATGTCGTACGTTCTGGAGCTATTGAACTATTTTAAAACTATGTTTCAATCAGAGACTCCACTGTTACATAAACTAAAGCCAAAAACAGAGAAATTAATACAAAGCTCTTGCTGCTAATTATAAGGAACTCTCTCACGTTAAAGGAACCAATGTATTTAAAGTCCAACATAATAATCCATGGCTCTACGTGCAAATAGATAAAATATACATTGGAATATCAGCACAGGAAACATGGTATGAAATGCAACGCCAATTAAATCCTCCCGCACCATCAGACACAGACCGATTAAGCCTTGACTGCATGCAGTTGTTTTACGTTGAAGCAAGCAATAAAAAAATCTACCAATTGTTGACTCCGCCACGAGTACAAGTTTCAATTTCCCAGTATTGACATCAGCAATCGAAAGATTTCCATTCTTATAAGATGTATTCGATGATTTCAATTTTCATTACAAAACATTAGTTAAAGACTGGCGGGAGTATTGCTTAATGAAGACCGATGCCCAAACGAGTTACGGTCTACCGGTGGAACAATACTGGAAAAAAGTTTTCCAAATAAGGATATTGCCAGGAAAGTAAAATACCCAAACATCAGAAAATTTATTGGAATTCTGTTGGTTTTACCATTTGCAAATGCAAGCGTGGAAAGAGTTTTCAGTAAACTGAAAAGGATCAAGTCGTAAAGCAGAACCCGCCTCAACAACAATACTTTAGTATATTTTATGGCAACGAGTGCAGGAATCAAGGTTGTCGTTAAGTTTGAGCCGACCAAAGACATGCAAGAAACAAAATTAAAATATTGAACATCTTTAACAAAACCAATCAATTTTTATTTGTTTGATAGGTATACTATTGTTTGTACTCAGGCCCTTTTAGGTATACTTTTTCTCATTCAATCGTAACAAATTAATATTTCTCCAGTCGTACTTTTGATTTTTGGACAATTCGTCCCATATTAGGTAGTCGTCCGAAAGTCGACGCAGGTAATGGCAACAGTGGTCATTTACCAAACGATACACGACAGGAATCGACCTGTCGAATTGTTTGGACAAGTTAAATTGTACAAAGTACTACATTTTTACATCCACTTTCACCTCCGCCTCCGCCTCCGTTAACCTCCGCATCCGCGAAGGTGAAACTCGTCGCCTCCGCATCCGCATTTGCCTCCGCTAAGAAGGCCTCCGTTACAACCCTACTTATAATATTCAAAATTATATTGTTCTGCGATAAAATAGTACAGCGGGTAAAAAAAAACACAGCGGGAATGCGATCACAACTGAATCCATATTTGAACTGTTATAATGTCCTTTCCGAGCGAGCCATAAAGAAGGCGACGCTCATTGGCGAGAAGGTGCACGGTGCTGATTGGCGGATAAAGGATTAGCTTGACATCTTGCGTAATAGTTTAGCAAAACAAAATAGATGGCGCTAACATCCATATTAATCGAAAGTACACTTTATAAATATTACCTCAAAATGTTCTAATGATAAATACAGTTTGCTTTGTATTTATTTATCACCGTCACAAGATAAAGTATTCATTGTTCACAACATTACCAATTTATCTTTTAATACTTCCATAATCTAGTATTTCATTACTTAAAAGCACACATAAACGCAGAGTGGAAAAACAAACAAATGCGACTGGCGAAGTGGCGAGACGCGAGCGAGCGCAGTTTACGCGCCAACTTCATGACTAAGTTCCATGCATTGCCTTGAACACGTGTTTAGAAGAACAGTTGGCGTTGCAAACCAGTGCGCGATTGGAGGACGCGTACCCTAAATGGAACACGAGTTTGTAAAGGCATTTAGTGTGACAAACCCGTGCGTGTTTCAAGGCAGTAGGTACTGCCTCCTAATGAACACGGAAACGAAGAACAGTTGGCGTTGCAAATCCGTGCGCGATTGGAGGACGCGTGCCCTGAATGGAACACGAGTTTGTTAAGGCAGTTAGTGCGACAAACCCGTGCGTGTTTCAAGGCAGTACTGCCTCCTAATGAACACGGAAACGTAAATACGCCGCCCGGGGCGTCTCCTCCTGCGGCGGCTAGGGGCGTGAGGGCGCTCAGACTGCTTAACCTTATACACCCTAACGACAGTTCCGAGTTAAAAGCATAATACAATGACTGAATTAGACTGAATTTTCTGTGGCTCAATTGGCGGTAGTATGGCAAAATATATTTTTGTATGGATTTAAAACTGAGTCTTATTGCCCTGAAATAAGAAAGCATTTCCTTTGGCTCAATCGGCGGTAGGTATGCCAAAATACATATTTTTGAAGACAAAATAACCATATAAAAAGTTAATGAAATCGATTGCAGTAGTCAATTATGAACAAACTACGTTCAGGACTTGTGTTTATTCTACAAGATCAAATTAAATAAACTAGCGAAAATTCACAGGCGGCTTTCGAGTAACTGATATCTGATGACGATAAAAAAACGACAAGTGCGAGTCGGACTCGCCCACCGTGGATTCCGTAAAAATTTGGACCACTGTTCCTTTCATAAAAAATCTATTTTTTTTAATAATTAATTACGAATGTCTAGTTTTCAGGTGTTTCCCTATACTTGTAGTATAAGACGGTATTACATGCCAAATTTCATAGTTCTAGGTCAACGGAAAACAGCCTTTAAATTTTGATTTCCTAGAGAGTGTCGAAATATACGGTTTTTGCAGCATAAACGGCTGTATCTCTTTTTAGGTTAACTTACAAGTTTGATTTTTTTACAGCTTCAAGAGACTGTAGACCTGAGTATACACCATGTCATTTTAATCGTCTTACAAAGGTTGTCCACTCAATGTATCCGACATAATATACCTCTAGGCGTGATTAAAAAATTGTTACCATTAAATAAGATAATAGATCTAAGACAAATAAATAATGCTTTTAGAAGTATGAAACATCTTGTTGATAATGTTTACGTATCAGACGGTACAAAACAAATCTACCCAGCACACGAGTTGACTGTTCATTCCATCTCCGTCTTCCACGAGACAAAATATCAATTTCAAACTACGTCATGCGTCATCATAATGAATAATATTTTATTGTTTAGTTATTCATATGTTCTTTTTTACTTATGGATGTGTAGTAGTCATTGGATACATGAAGTGGGCTGCCGTTGTAAGACGATTAAAATGTCACGGTGTATATTTTTAATTTCAACTCGATGTCTTCAGGCGTTCTCGAGATAAAGGGTCTTGACCGACATAGAGATGGACGGACGACAAAGTGGTCTTATAAGGGTTCCGTTTTTTTTAGGTACGGAACCCTAAAAACGTAATTTTAAGGCACTACTGAGAGCGTAAATTCACAACCGGCGTGCATGTACAGCTGATGTATGGATTAACATTATGTAGTATCGGTGGCATTCTGTAGTTTTTGCTTACCGTATTATTACTATGAAAGGTAATTTGGAAAACAGTTTATAATGCGGAAGAGTGAAGAAAATATCGTCAGGAAAGTTTTGAGTATGAATGTAAGGAAGGCCAAAGAAACGATGAATGGATTGAGTGAATGACGATATGGATAGAAAGCGAGTGACTACCGAGATGACGACTAATAAAGAAGTGTGGAAGTTATAGACAGGAGAATTATAATTTTTACTTTGTAGAAACCCCTAATTCCTTCGCCAGGGTTGCCGTATGGACAGGTTGCCCCTGAGCCACCTGCTCTATTACGAGTCGGTCTTCTAAAGTCGTTGTCTTCTTTTTTCCTCCCGGAGGTTTGCGGTTGTTCATATGGCCTTCCTTGTCCCAGCGATACCACCATCTGCGAACCGTATTTCGCTGAAAAAGAAATAAATTATGATAAATGATTTTATTTGTGTAAGTAGGTTTGTACAAACACTTTGTTTAGTCCCGATCTATTTGTTTATTATCTGTGCGCCTAACGGAATGCGCGTGTAACGAAGTGACATCTCACTTGACAGTTTTGACGTTGACACTTGATAGTTCTTGTTAATTTGCCGCTAAAATAGGTCCGTCGCCTGTTGGAACCCCGCGACGCGTTTGTTGAAATTAATCCTTTTAAATCGATCCGTTTGTGACAATTAGTCGTGATCCAATTGTATTAATTGTAATAACCCCTATCTTGACGTAATATTACGGGTTACGTTTGTTAAAACTGAAGTTCTTGTATAGGGATGGCGGTCCGAATTGCGCGTGCGACCCTGTTGTAAAGTAATCCCTTAATCCCTGAGAACCGGTCGTTTTGTGGACAATCTGTCATGACCCGATGGTTAAGTGTTAGTGACGCTGTTGGGAACGAGTGATTTGAAGACCGCATGCTGTGATTGCCTCCAAGCCTTGTTGCAGCGGATTCCAACCTGAAGAATACTCGTAACGTCACAACACAATACAGATACACTCACTTACATACATAACTCCAGGTTGGCACCAGAGCAGTGTCCTTCAACCAACAGGTAAGTTGTTTTGTTGTATGGTAGGTGAGTTGTTCTCTTTGATTTGATTGTCTGCTCCGCGTACGGCGGACAGTACGCTAGCCACTCTTGTCTCCAGAGCCCCCCATCAAAAACTTCCACTGCGCAACTGAATTGAGGTTTGGCCTGGCAGCGTACATTTTTGGTATGCAGAGCGCGGTTATAAGACATAACCACCAAATTGGTAATTTACAGTAGGCTAATTACTTGGCAGTCTCTATAAGGGAAGTAGTAATACGCTGTAAATATTTGATAACTATAATTAATTGTTATTTGAAATAATTTGTTGGAATTAATTGAGTTGAGTAACTCATATTGCCGGGGGTCAACCAGGTTTGCATATGCTTCAGAGTTGGTTAGATTGAGCTATGTTATAACCTCTTGTTGTTGTTATTTGACCTCTGTTTTGTATTGAATGTCAGGAAGACATTAAAATGTTGAGTTTGTACCATTGATATGGTTATTTGTGAATATTAATATTTGAAATTGGCATTTTTGAGTATTACCATTGTTTTGAGTTGGAATAAGGGTTCATTATTGTTGTACCATTGACACAGTGGTTTGTGAACTTAACTTTTGGAATTGGATAGAATTTGAATATTTGAATTGAATATCATATTGACAGTTTTGAACGTTGACATTGGTTTGAATTAAAATAAAACTTTATTTTTGTTCATTAAATTAGAGCCAGTATTTGTTATTTCTTGAGGTGCTGATTAGTCAGTTTGGTAGTTTGACTGTTTGCTTGTAGTTATTTTGTATTGATTGTTTGAACTTTGTTATTTGATTATTTGGTTTATTTGAATTGTATTGTTTGTGCAATGGCACACAAAGCGGTGAGAGAGGCAATCAGTGGATTGACCACACAGCTTCGGTGGTTCACTTCAGCTGCAGCAACTGCTGAGCGCCAGGATCTCGAAGGGATCACGCTTGCTCGGTTCGAGCAGTTGAACTTAAGACTCGGCAACGTTGATGCTCTGCTCACCCGCTACAACGAGTACATTTGTGATGTGGCTCTGGAAGTGCTGGATCAGGCAGCACGTGACAAGGTCCTTGCTGACTACGACCAGATCTTGGACCTGGGGGATGTCATTGGTCAACGTGCTCGGGAAATATTGGGGAGCCGGACACCTGTCCAGGTCAAACCGGAGACCTCGGTTGTTTCAGGTCCCGGACTATTGAGTAGACTGCCTACTTTGGAACTGCCACACTTTAACGGTCGCTTGGACCAGTGGTTAAGTTTCCAAAACCTGTTTGAAAGTTTGGTTGATGCACGCTCGGACCTCAGACCCGCCCAAAAGTTGGCCTATTTGTTGTCCGTCCTGGAAGGTGAGGCCCGAGCCTTGGTGCAGCATCTGTCTTTGACTGACTCAGCCTACCCTACCGCTGTGGAACTACTCACCCGGCGGTACCAAAATAAACGTTGTTTGGCTGACGTTCATATTGGATTGATTTTGGGGTTACCGGTCATTACTAGTTTGTCAGCATTGCGTACTGACCTGTTGAACCCGTTGGTGGCAGCGACCAACGCTTTAAAGCAATTGGAGTTGCCGGTGGACCATTGGTCTTACTTTTTGGTACATGTTGTGCTGCAACGGCTTCCTGCCGATTTGAGGGCTCGTTTCGAGCAAAAGTATGGTGGGGATAGTGTCACACATCTCCCCCCATTTGATGACCTCGTCCAATTTTTAGAGGATGAGTGTCGGTTTGTGGACAACTCTGGCGTTGCCACTGAGTCATGCCAGCCGTCTCCCCGGCCACGAGACCAGGGACGGACTAGGGCTCGCGGGCCTGTTGATGGTCGCCCCGCCGCTCGTTTTGCTGGCACCCAGAGTCGTCCTGGTTGTGAGTTTTGTAGGGACACGGGGCATGGCATGGCAACTTGCGCGGCCTTTTTGAAGTTGCACGTGAGTGCCCGCCGCCGAATTGCCAATGCACGCCGCATGTGCTTCTCTTGTTTGGGGGCTCACTTCCATCGGGACTGCCCCAACCCCCGCCCTTGTAGAATTTGTAGGGGGTCCCATTTGGACATTTTGTGCGCTAACGCGAACCACGCTGGCAGACCAGCCTCTAATGAAGGTTCGCGCACGGGGGGGTACCATTGAGTTGGTCACCGGGCTTCTGGCTCGCCGGTTCAGAACCGGGGAGAGGCCCGCAATTTTGAGCGCCGCACTCCACCCCCCGCGCAAGTTGATCGGGAGCCGCGCGACCGCCATTTGGTCTCCCCGCGTAAAGGCGATTACGCAATTGTTGCTAGGCACCGCTGGCCAGACCAGCACCGCCTTCCCTCCCCTCCTTTGGCGGAACGACCCCGGTTGGAGTCACGCCCCCCGCCATTCAGGCCTCCGGTGGGATATGCCAATCCAGCGATGGCGCGTGGCTCGGGACACCGCGCGGACGAGGAGTTTGGCCTCCATCCTCGTCGCGAGGGACTTAAGCTTGGGTGCGGAGCCTGGGTGTGCGGCGATCGGTCGCCGCCCAGGCATTGTTAGGACATTGGCGCCTGCCCCGCTAAGGTACCTCTCAGATCGACACGGTTTTGTTGCCAACGGCATCGGTCAGGTCTGGGGGCCCACGGGGGACTCTGTTGTGGTCCGTGCCATTTTGGACATGGGAGCCCAGGGTTGCCTTTTGTCTATTGTTTTGTTGTTTGTTTGTATTGTTTTGGGCAAAATTGTTTTGTTTGTGTATTGTTTTGGTTAAAATGTTTTCTTGAGCGCCTTTGGATTGCGGGACTTGGCTGGGACGAGCCAATTCGGGAAACCCTGTTGGAAGATTGGCTCCAATTTGTATCCGCACTCCTTGCAGTCAACGAGGTCGTGTTACCCCGCGCTATCCTCCCCCCTGGGAGCTACACTGCTACCCTTGTTTGTGATGCGTCTTCGCACGGTTATGCAGCTGTTGTTTGTCTGCGCACCGTCTGCGCAACAGGCCAGGTGAATTTGTCACTGGTCTTGGCCAAGAGCAAGGTGGCCCCCCTCCGGACGGCACTGACCACCCCAAAGTTAGAATTGTCAGGGGCGGCGCTTCTTGTGCGTCTATTGAACCACGTTGCTCACACTTTGGGTGGAACTGTGGACATTCGGTTTTCTTACGCCTGGACGGACAGTCAAATTGCTTTGTGTTGGTTGAAGACATCCGTCCACTCTTTGGAGGTCTTTGTTGCGTACCGAGTGTCCCAGATTCAAAATTTTGAAACACCTTTGATTTGGAGGCACGTGCCTGGAGATTTGAACCCAGGCGCCGTGGCCTCACGTGGGTGCATGGCACCCCGCTTGTTTGCTTACCCCCTATGGTGGGGACCAGACTGGCTGACTCATCCCGAGGATGATTGGCCTCGATCGCCAGTCTTGATGTCGGGTCCTTTGCCCGGGCTCAAGGTGCTCGCTGTTGGAACAAAGGACCCTGAGTTTTGTTGAGTCGATAAAGCTCCCTCGACAAATTGTTGAATTGTTGTTTTTTGTTGTTGAATTGTTGGTGACTGATCGTCACATTAAGAACTCGCATGCCGGTTGCAATGCGCTGTTGGCCATTCTGCAGCGAGAGTTTGGATATTGTCGGGAGCCGTTAGTAAGTTGAACCCCTTTTGGACGATACGGGTCTTTTGTTGTTTGGTTGTTGACGGTTGAGTCACTCTAGCCTTCTTTATGGGGTCCGTCACCCCCTTTTGTTGCTAAGGAGGGCCATTTGGTTAAATTGTTGTTGTTGTTGTTGTTTGGTTGTTATTGTTGTTTGGTTGTTTTGTTGTTTGTTATTGTTTGACCCGCCAGCCTGCCCCCATTGGGGGGGTATTTTGAGGCCGCGGTGAAGGCGGTTAGGGACTCTGGCGCAGATTGTTGGGAGACACCGTTCCCACCTTTAAGGAGTTAGCTACGGTATTTTGCCGCATTGAAGCTGTGTTGAACTCGCGTCCATTGTGCCCGCTGTCTTCGGACCCGAACGTCTTGGAGGCCCTGACCCCGGGCCATTTTTTGATTTGACAACCACTTGCCGCCCTGCCGGAGCACCCTTTTGTCGATGTGAGCCAAAATTGGCTCTCGCGGTTTCAGTTGGTGCAGCAGCTCGCTCAGAGTTTTTGGAAGCGTTGGAGCTTGGAGTATTTGCACATCCTCCAGCAGCGCGTCAGGTGGACTGATAAAACGCAACCTTGTCGGGATTGCCAAGTGATTAGCGGACGGGAAGGCCCGTCCGGGGGGGGGGGGGGGGTAGATGTTTAGTCCCGATCTATTTGTTTATTATCTGTGCGCCTAACGGAATGCGCGTGTAACGAAGTGACATCTCACTTGACAGTTTTGACGTTGACACTTGATAGTTCTTGTTAATTTGCCGCTAAAATAGGTCCGTCGCCTGTTGGAACCCCGCGACGCGTTTGTTGAAATTAATCCTTTTAAATCGATCCGTTTGTGACAATTAGTCGTGATCCAATTGTATTAATTGTAATAACCCCTATCTTGACGTAATATTACGGGTTACGTTTGTTAAAACTGAAGTTCTTGTATAGGGATGGCGGTCCGAATTGCGCGTGCGACCCTGTTGTAAAGTAATCCCTTAATCCCTGAGAACCGGTCGTTTTGTGGACAATCTGTCATGACCCGATGGTTAAGTGTTAGTGACGCTGTTGGGAACGAGTGATTTGAAGACCGCATGCTGTGATTGCCTCCAAGCCTTGTTGCAGCGGATTCCAACCTGAAGAATACTCGTAACGTCACAACACAATACAGATACACTCACTTACATACATAACTCCAGGTTGGCACCAGAGCAGTGTCCTTCAACCAACAGGTAAGTTGTTTTGTTGTATGGTAGGTGAGTTGTTCTCTTTGATTTGATTGTCTGCTCCGCGTACGGCGGACAGTACGCTAGCCACTCTTGTCTCCAGAGCCCCCCATCAAAAACTTCCACTGCGCAATTGAATTGAGGTTTGGCCTGGCAGCGTACACACTTTATACGTCAATTATATTTTTAAAACTAGATGCGATCGGCGTTTCCTATCTGACATCTCAGAGAAGAAATACCGAAACAAACTCAGAGGTTACAGTCTCTTTTAAAGGCCAGACACGATCTTAGTCACATCATGTGAAGACCATGTACATTAGTGTCTGAAATGGTCTTTTGAGGACAGAGCCACACAGATTGAGTGGACCTGTCCAGTCAGTGCACGCATTTGTCACTAATCGTGCAGCCCAACTCGGAACTTACGAAGCTTAACGATTATTATTAACTAGCTTCTGCCCGCGACTTCGTCCGTGTCAAAGTTTTGCTTCCCTGAACCTTCCCGTCGCATCGAATTGCCTGCCAATTTTCGTCCACTTTTCGTTGCTGCTCCGCTCCTTTTGATTGTAGCGTGATGTTATATACCATATAGCCTCCTCAATAAATATATGTATTATTATGTAAATTGTATGTGTATATAGTAATATTCAACACAATGTAAATTGTTAAATGAATAAATGAAATGAATGAATGAATTAATAGGCTACCCAACCCGAAAAGAATTTTTCAATTCGGACCAGTAGTTTCGGAGCCGATTCAATACAAACAAACAATCAAATCTTTCCTCTTTATAGTACAACGAGATTAAAAAAAAGTATCCTATGTCCGACTCCTGGTTCTAAGCTACCTCCTCACCAATTTTCAGCTAAATCGGTTCAGCCGTTCTTGAGTTATAAATAGTGTAACTAACACAACTTTCTTTTATATATATAGATGATTAGCCATTAGTGACCCACTGCTGGGCAAACGACTCCCTACTCTCTTTCCAAGTCTCTCTGTCTAGAGCTGCCAAGGACCAAACTTTATAGAAGGATTTCAGCTCCCGCCATCCCCGTCTGGGCCTGCCATGATGTCGTTTGCCACTAAGCGGGACCCACTGGGTCGTAAGTTTGACCCACTGATCATCTGACATACGGCAGATGTGTCCAGCACAATTCCATTTAAGCGAGGCAGCTTCTGCCAGGGTCGCGAGATTGTTCGAAAGAGACACCGTGACCCTGGCTCATGGGCAACTGAATGAACACGGGTGGGTTTTCGTCAGTAAAAGTTGACACGCCCTCCCGCTCCGCCCAAGAGCGGGAGAAGTTATTTGATGAAAAAAAGGATGTTTATGTTTTTGACCGATTTGTATTCGTAAAAAGAGAACCATCATCAATATTTCAGCCCAAAGACGTCCAGTGCTGAACATAGGACCCCCAATCAATTTTTGGGGCGTTTGCCATAATCGCCACGGTTGGCAAGCGGATTGGAGACCACAGAATGGTGGTATAATGCATAGAGAACGCTGCTGCCCATTCTGTAATAAGTCCATAAGTCACCTTTTTCGACACCCACGGGAAGAAATGGGATTGTGCTACCGGCACCACATGGCACCGGCATGGTACCGGCAAAAGGAAAAAAACGGGCAAGTGCGAGTCGAACTCGTCTACTAAGGTCGTTCGACCAAGACTGTTGTTATAATCTTCTTGCTTTATTATTTGCCATAAAACAAACAAATCAAACGTTTCTTTACTACAAACACATTATTGTTACTGTTTATTTATATATTGTTGCTGTAGTACAGTCTGTACCCTACATTATCTGACCCTCCCGGTATGAACGACGCTCACATCGAAGTGCTAAGTCCCGCCCCATTTAAATAAATCATCTTGTTAAGCCATTTTGGTCATTATCTTGTTAGCGTTAAGATTGAGTTGCGTATTAACAAGTAATATGTTTGTGTTTACACGGCTACTACCTAATCGTTAATTTCGCTTATTCTCAACAAGTTACTGTGGCTTCGCGGTTCGATGCTGGATTGACAATGAATGGTGTGTGAGTTCGAAATCACACTCCACCTGTTAACAATTTCTTTTTTAAATTGTTTTCATTTTATGATTTCTACCATATTTCTTGCATTATTACAGAACTGGTGTGTAAATAAAGAAACAAGTGGGTAAATAAAGAAATCTGTATGTCCACAGAACTTATAATTACCAAGGAAGTAAAATAATATTGACTTCGTGGGGTAGATTGAAGTAAGTTGTTTTAAGTGACACAGGTCAATCTACGCCTAATAGCAGTGACAAAGCAAAACATTGGTAAAACGTTTGACGTAAATCGTGAAAAGTAACATTAGACATGTCTTTATTGATTTTGTTATGTGTAAACAAAGCGTCATGTCGCAATCTACTGATTATACTAGACATAAAATAATAATTATGTTTACATGAGCAAAATGGTGGAATCAAAGAGATTGTTCGTAGTGTTAATATATAGGTAAGTGTTTTAATTTTTAATTTTACTCTTTGAAATTGACCTTTATAATTTGTTATAGCCTAGTAATCTTGTATTTTGCTATTATTCCATTACACCCACTCCCTACAAGTTAGCTGCACGTTTCCAAAAATGTTAATAAGTTTTTTTCTTTTGTTTCAGACGAATACAGTCAGGTTATGGTTAAGACTTTATGGAAATACTGAAAAATCTTCAGTGAAATCGTCCAGGAGCAAATCCCATGATGTATATCGTATAGTCACGAATCCGAACGCCACCAAACTACTTATTGTTGCAAGCCATATTCAATGTCCATTGATGCCTATTCGCTTAGCTGCAATTAAACATAATATTTCTTACTACCTTGTCTAACCATCGGTAGAATGACCCTGGGCTACTGCAGCACATGAGAGGAAAAGATTTGTGCTGGAACATGGTGCATACGTAGCCGCTTATAGCAAGTTATTGGAGATGATGCGTCACGCCGCCACTCACTTACCTACATAAGTATTTTTAAACATATTAAGTAAGTGAATGCTCAATTCAATGAATGCTAAACCATTACAATGTTACAATTTCTGTGGTGATGTTATTGTTATAAATGGAAATCCATTTTTCTGTTTAAATAACATGTTGATTCACCACATACTTATACCTATAAAACTGTAAAACATTTCACAAATTACTTAATCACAGTTAATGAACTGTTTGTTGAACAATAGCTAGCTTACCAATGAGTCCTCATCATAACATATATCGCTGTTAATAATATATGTAAGAGAAGAAAGTGTTGTGGTTATTTCATTGATATTGTTTTATATAATTTATTAAGTAAACAGTTAAGTTTGAATGTGCTACTATAAAATATATATTAATTTTGAAACGATGAGCATTTACTTACTTTATTTACTTAAGTATATTTTAATGAAATAATAAATATTTTCTTCAATAATGGTGCCGATTCTGTTGTACACGAACTAAACTAACTAAACTATCTCTAAAATTCCTTACTTTTGGCTATGAGAATTGTAACGCTATTCTGCAAGGAAAAATCTCTAAATTAAAAAACTATTTTGACACGACTAAAATCGAATTTGACAATCGCGACTCAGCGTGGTATTTTTTTTTTCTTTTGTTTTCGCAACGTTTACTTGTGCATTGCGTAGAATGATTTTTTTGAGAGACGAAGGCGCGTGCTAGGGTGCAGCCTGGACGTGTTTTATATGGAATTTTTCACTTTTGTTTGAAAAATATAAAAAATATGTTACCCACGTGTTGATATTTAAATGTTCCGGGGTATACTAAGGGGGTCGAAAATTTCATTATTTTTGCGATAGGACACGCCATTTTCAAGATATAAGCAAAAAGAAAATAAAAAATACAGAACTGTTTTTGCACGTGAAGGCAAGGCGTTGTTGAGAATTTTAGTTCATGACCACTAGTTTTATTCCACACCTTTTTAATCGCGCTTAAAAATAGTCAGATTTAGTTAAAATAAATTATTATAGTCAAAATTTTTGGTGAAAACCGGCAAACTCAGAATAGCAAAATTGACATTTTCACTAAACTAATAACTCAGTGCAATCTTAGTGCTGTCAAACTAAAATATAGTTAAGTTGTGTCACTTTAGTCTATTTCAGAATAGGAAATCGTCGTTTGACAGGAATAAACCAAATTTTAGTGATTTTTAGTTTAGTTTAGAGAATTTTGTGACAACAGAATCGGCACCATTGATGTTGTTTTGTTCCTAAACAAACTGCCTATCTAAAAAAAACATTTCACGCCTAAAATATTTAAAGTAAAGTAAAAAGAAACATAGTAAAAAAAACATTTTGAACAAAAAGAAGTCTAGGTTATACTGGTTTCGAACCTAGAAAACGATGCTTATCTATCTGCGTTAATGACCATGAGACCAATTCACTTCTTATTAGGTGACTTCAAATTAAATTTTAGTTGTGATGCTAGACGCAATATTTTATAGAATTTGATCCATATGATATAGACCATTAAGTTCATTATTGAAAAACCATAAGCAGCTATTGAAATGTATCACGGAATTAAATATTAAGCATTGACAGGTAACAGTGGTGTTTTTATTATAATTTTATGTTAATCCACCCTCGATTGGGTTATTTCTGGTAGTCGTATTGCATATTCTTCAGCCTTCAACCTTAAAGACATCTAGATAATAATGTTAAGTCATTTTAATCATTATCTTGTTGTGGTTAAGGTTGAAAGGCTTATTAAGAAGTATTATGTTAAGTGTTCACACGGCCACTACCTAATCATTAATTTCGCATATTTTTAACAAGTTACTGTGGCCTCGCCGTTCGATGCTGGATTGACAATGACCCGTGTGCGAGTTCAAAACCACATTTCATCTATCATCAATTTCTTTTTAAAATTGTTTTAATTTATGATTTCTATAATACTTCTTGTATTATTATAGAAAGACCGATATGAATTTCGAATAAAAAACTTATTTTGTAAACAGGTGAATAAATAAAAAATCTTTACGTTAAAAATAAACAACAAACTTCCAAGCATTGTCATGCTTAACACGTTGAGTGCCGATCACGCGGTATCACGTGATTCGTCGGCTCTGTATTATGGCCGATCACGCGTTATCGCGTGCTTGCTACTAACAATTTTTTGTTTGGCTCTCAACGTGTTAAAAATGTTTGTTAGCAAATAGTTAACTTTGAATGTTACAGTAAAAAAGCTAATTAATTCTGAACTATGAGCATTTACTCACTTTATTTATTATAGTATATTTTAAATAATAAAGATTATCATTTTTTGCAATGATTTTGTTTCATTCTATTACAAACTACCCATTGAAAAACACATTTAAAGACTTCGTTCCTTAGAGAAAAGTAAAAGAATATAAAAATAAACAAAAAAGTAAAAAAAATATAAAAATAAACAAATCATTACGAACAAAAAGTAGTCTATAGGTTATGCTGGTTTTGAACCCAGACAACAATTTGTTTAATGACTACGAGACCAAATGAACTCTTACTAATTTGTCTTCAAATTAGCTGTTAGTTGTGAGCTAGATGCAATATTCTATAGAATTTGAACCATATAGTAGGTATCATTAAGTTCAATATCGCAAAATCACTAGCAGTTATTAAAATGTGTCACAGAATACTAAGCGTATACAGCAAATTGTGATGTTATTGACGCGCGATTTTTTTGTTAATCCACCCTCACCTTGGTTGTTTTAAATATTCTTATTGCATTTTGACACTCAACCTTTTAATCCTCTCAACCCTAACGACACTAGGATAATAATTAAAATCGCTTGACAACATGATTTATCAAAATACCCAAAGGAGTTTCCAATGCGTGATAAGGACCAAATTCGCTATTATTCAAGGAAGTTTTACCCACTTGTTTAAAAGATATGTTCGTTAGGCGAAATCATATCAGAAGTTCTATAATAATGCAAGAAATATGGCAGAAATCATAAATAAAAACAATTAAAAAAAAGAAATTGTTAACAGGTGGAGTGTGATTTTGAACTTACGCACCGGTCATCGGTCAATCTAGCATCGAACCGCGAAGCCACAGTAACTTGTTGAGAATATTACTTGTTAATACGCAATTCAATCTTAACGCTAACAAGATAATGACCAAAATGGCTTAACAAGATGATTTATTTAAATGGGGCGGGACTTAACACTTCGATGTGAGCGTGGTTCATACCGAGTGGGTCAGATAATGTAGGGCACAGACTGTACATTACGTGGGCTTTACTTGTTGAGTATTTATATCTCAACAAGTTAAGCCCGCGTCGTTTCGTGAAATGAAATACGACACAGCTCTGGCTCTATAACAGTAGGTACGAAATCTTAGATAAGTAAGGTAATATTGTTTATACTTACTGAAGTCTCCAACAGGTAAGCTATCTGCCTAATAGACATTCCTTCTTGCTTTAGAGCTATTATTCGCCGTTTTAATTCTTCATGTAGCGCTTGACGTATACTGAAATTAAAAATATAACAATCACATAAAATCATTTAAATTCAACTTTTGGGAGCAGCGGTGGCCAAATGGTATCGGCCCCGACTTACTAGTTGTTGGTCGTGAGTTCAAATTTGAACCCAGAAATGCGCTTAACTTTGTGTAAATAATTTCATCACCAATGTTCTCAAAACAGTGTAGGAAAACCTTGTGAGGGAACCGTCATGTCCTAGAACCAAAATTCGAAGACATGTGACACCTTTCAACCCCCACTGGGCCCGCGTGGCGGATTTTGAAAACCAATACGCCATTCACACTCACCGATATCATTCTGCCCATTAAGGCACAAAAAAATGGAAAGGCTGCTGGTGTTGATGACTTAACGGTGGATCAAATCAAACACCTCGGGCTTGACAAACATTTCCAAACTTTGGAGGAGAACTAAAATCGTAGCACTGCCGACACCAGGAAAACCCTCGGAAGTTTCCAAAAGCCAACGGCCTATATCTCTCCACACGTATAAACTGTTCGAAAGACTACTGCTAAACCGCCTTACGGCAGTAATTCAGCCAATGTTAATATCTGAGAAGGCTACTTTTAGACCGGGAAATCGTGATCCAGCCAAGTCCTTTAATGTACTTAATATTTAGAGGATAGATACAAGGCCAACAGAGTCATTGTTGTTGTATTTGTTGACCTCTCAGGAGCTTTCGACACCCTTAACATCAATATACTACTTGCCGAAGTGGGCACCCTTACAACGACTAGGGTTTCAGAAACATCATGACCGAATTTCTACTCAACTGCCGCTTTCAGGTTTGTTTTCAGTCTGGTAAAAGTAGATAACGATGGCAAAAGAACGGTCTCCTTCAGGGCAGTGTGTTGGTGCCAACTCTTTTTAACATCTACACAAACGACCAGCCTATTACCCAACACACTAGCACTAACCTGTGTCACTAGCAATCGACTTACTAGGAAAATACTACGACAGCATTGCTCTCCGGCCAAACCCGCCCAAGACAGAATCATGCTCATTCCATCACCGCAACAGATACACGAACTCAGGCCCTAAATATCACGTGGCAAGGAACTATAGTTGAAAATTTCTCAAACCCAAAATACCTGAGAGTAACTTTAGATAGGGCACTAACGTTTAACTCACATTGCTACAAAACGAAACAGAGGGAAGGGACCCGTAACAATCTGCTACGTTGTCTAACTGGTACTAACTCAGGTCCAGCATCCGATGTCCTTCTCAGAACTAACATGTCTTTATGCTTCTCTGCTGGAGAATTAGCGTGTCCAGTGTGGCACCGATCCTCATCCGCCAAGCAAGTGGACATTGCCCTAAATGAGACATATCGGGTAATATCGGCCTGCCTAAAACCAACTTCTCTCAATAAGTTCTACCCTCTTTCAGAAATCGCACCACCTGCCGTACGAAGGGATACCGCGTGCGCCTTGGAAAAAAGAACCAAGAACCCAATTGGGAATTTGAAAAAATGAATTTATAAATATTAATAATTTTATGTATTTATAATCTTTATTATTAATAATACTGACATTTAATGCAAAAACTTAAAAAAACATTTTTTTCAATTAATTATTTAATAATTATTAATTTTATTAATAATTTTTAACAATTAATAATTTAATAATTATTAATTTTATTAATAATTTTTAAAAATTAATAATTGTAAAAATTTGAAAAAAATCACGTGACTATAAACGCGCTACATACAACTATGGTGCGCAATGACGACGCACCATAGTTGTGACGTCATAATGTTTAGTTGCTTCATCGGGCAGCTAAACATTATGACGTCGAACGCGCTCGTGTTTATTCGGGTGTTTTCGTTACTAGATTCAAAAGTAAAGTTTTATTTTGAAATAACTTTTGAACTATTGCGAATTTAAAAAATAAAAATAGTTTTGTTATTATCTTTCGATTTATCTCAATAAAAAAAAAAAGATCAAAAACCTACTTCCCGACATCCCCCCTACAATTACAAGACGACTTTAGGCAGACTTAAAAGTAGTAAGAGCTTCTTACGCTCTGCGCAGGCCATCCAGAACAAACCACCCAATGTGAGAAGCAAAAAAGAGAAGCATCCACGAACCCCAGGAACATTTGCCTTCTACGCGTGATTTTCAGTGTCCTACCTATATGGAGAGCTCTCAATCGATTACGTACCTAAGTAGACCGCTTTAGACATAATTTGTCAAAGTGGGCGATTACAGACTCATCCAACACCCTGTGTGAGTGCGGTACGTCTGATCAGACCATGCCTTACTTGATGGAGTGTCCCAAGTGACCATTCACCTGCACTTCAGATCTTAATAATGCCATCGATGCCGCAATAAACGTAGCCACCTACTGGGCTAAAACTATATGAAATAACACAATTACCTTAGTTTTTTCCCTATGTTCACAGTTCTTTCAGGTTTTTTCATGAGTATGTGTTCCAGCCCGGCTTGCTGCAAGCGTTGTCTGACAGTCGTGGAACAAGCCGTCATTTCTTTGCCAGCTTCGTTAGCACAGTTATTCTGTTCCGAGGCACTTTCTATTTCAGTCACACTACAAGTTTTCTGAATAAATAAAGTTAAACGTACTGTTTATTTGTCTTGTCCCCGAGGATTGTGGCTATGTATACAAGGTGCAGTTTTGGATCCGCAAAACATTTCAGGAGGTAATTATGTTAGTGATTCTCGACCCGAATCAACAATAAAATGGGCAGGTTTTTTTTTTTCATTTTATTCTTATTTACAGAAATCGCTAAGTGTGAACTCCCTTTTTCAAAACGCGGCCAGTCTGTAGGTTTCCTTAAACAGCGCTTTCACACACACAAAAAACGCAACCGACATTTCTTTCATACATTTTTTGAAGAGGGTTATTAAGAGAGTTATTCTGAAAAACAATAAAATTGAAAAATCTAAAATAAAAAGTATTATTGATTATTGACTAGGTATCGTATTGTTATATGATTATTTACGAGTCTCATAACAACCTCCTGAAATGTTTTGCAGGTTCAAAACTGCATCTTGTATATGCATATAACAGCCGCGTGGTCAGTACATGGTTCACTGATTGTCATTCGTGGTCAAAGTCTTAAGAGGTATCGTGTTACACTGACTGGGTTGTGTAGGACAGATAGGCAGTTTACGGCTTCGATCGCTGGGGGGGAGGGGGGGGGGGGGGGTCACGGTGCATCTCTCTATCTACATGACAGGTTTAAGCTACAAGATAGTTCGAGAGCATTATTCGAGAACATTTGTGTAGTTCTGCTACTTGATATGGCGGTAGCGTGGCATGTCATAGCGACCTTCGTGATCATCAACTTTGAATAATTTGTACAAATACTTACCGACACTCCATTTTCTTTAGCTATAACGGGGACAGGGACACCATTTTCCTTCATTGCAATAATTTTTCTATTTAAACACTCGCTGTTCCTGTGCGGACAAAATTATAATATTTAATATTCGTTTGTATGATGCGTATCCTCTTAGTACCGTATGTAATTTTAAATATGAAACTTTATAAACTTTATAATCTTTGGGTGAAATAAAACGGCTTAACGGATTTTGATGAAATTAAGCACATGGCCAGTTAATTTTTATCCCGATATTCCTTTGGAATCCACTCTTATTATATATTCAACGGTTATCATTCGTGCCAATACAAGATAAAATGATTTTCTTACTTGATAGTTGCTTTTCCTTTTATAGTCCCAACTTTCCTGCGTATCTTTTGCTCAGACTTACTGATAGATACTGCTTCTGAAGAATTTTGAGGGTCTTCTTCACGTGAAGACTCACGCACAATATTACCGATTTCCTCTAGTTTTGGTTTTATCTCTACATTATAATTGTCTTCTACAATAACGACGTTGCTATCATTTATGGACGGTACTTTATTTTGGGTATCTTCGCTTAAAATATTATCATTATTATTAAATTTTAATTCACTATTTGCCATTTCATCTCCACTATCTTCTCTGGATGACGTATCATTAAAATGTGTTAGTTCTAAAAATGCATCGCTTATTCGATCTTGATATCGCATAGTATTATCAGCCATAGGATCAGATTCTACCTCCGTTTTCACAGGAATATCTATCAAATGCTCGTAGTCTTCAAATTCTACCTCTTTCTCTTTAACACTTACTTTTGTTTCTCTTTCTTTTATAGCTGTTCCATCATTGGCTATGAATATATTATCTTTTTCATTGTTTTTAGATATAATGGGTTCACATTCAATGTCAGCTGAAGTAAATGCTGGTATAACAGATAGAGTTGATTTTAGAGAACTGTAATTTTGTTTTAATAATGCAATGTCACTTTCTTTGATGAGTACTTGGTCTTTCAGCAGCGCATCGCTGAGCAGCGCTTTTTCCCTGAACGCTGCAGCCGCTGTGAGCCGCGCAGTGCACTCCCAACAAACCCGCTGTAGTCTACTGGCTTTTACGTCGATAGCCTGGCAAATGAAGACTGATTTGTTTGACTTATCATAATCTCGATGCCTTAGATAATTTCAAATACACAGAAATGTCTGTTACAATAGCTATTAAAATACTTTTTGGAAAGACCATACCTACCCCGATAAACGCCACGTTATTTGAGCATGTGTGTAAAATTAACACATTTTGTGAGGAATCTATTCAAATGATTGAAGCTCAAGTCTACTCCCTGCAAGGGACATATCTTCACGTTATTAAAGAAATAATACTTTGTATAGAAAACCCTTTAAGCAGTAGTTGCCCAGTGGTAAAGCCCGCGACTTACGACTTGTAGGTTGTGAGTTCGAGCCCGGAAAGGCACATTACTTTGTGGAAATAATTTCATCACCACTGCTCTCAAAACGATGAAGGAAAACATCGGAAGGAAACCGACATGTCCTAGAACCAAAAATTTGAAGGCCGGTGAAGGATCTACCAAACCACACTGGGTCCGCGTGATGGAATACAGCCCACACCCTCTCGTAGACAGCAGGCTTTTGTACTGGCAGTGGGAACATTACAAGATCATGATATGAAGAGGTATTGTTGTAAGTTGTGTAAGAGACATTTTTTTTGTTATTATTTTGTTCCCTTGGAGAAATTTCTTAAGTTTGATGGTCTGTATCGCAACCAGAATGTTATTTATCTATACAACTATACAAATAAATGAAATTGGAGCGTCTGTTTGCAATATTAAGATAACCACTTTTTACTAAGTGTATTTGGATGTATACACGGTACATATACCAAAACAATATTTTTTACAATTTTTGTCTGTCTGTCTGTTTGTTCCGGCTAATCTCTGAAATGGCTGGACCGATTTTGACGGGACTTTCACTGGCAGATAGCTGATGTAACAAGGAGTAACTTAGGCTACTTTTATTTTAGAAAAATACCTGCGTTAATTTCCGTCATCCACGCGGGCGATGCCGCGGGCAAAAGCAGTGTCAACTCGGTGACAATCAAATGTCAAAAACATGTCAAAAATATATGGAAACTCGAGGTATTTTTCACAGATTGATTCTGAGATCAGACGGTGGACGTTTTTAAAACACCCCTGCTATCTGAAGTGTTACGTCTTATATTTCTTTTTTGGATGGGAAATCCACAAATGACTTCTCCCGCTCTGGGCGGAGCGGGAGGGCGTGTCAGACTTTTACTGACTAAAACCCACCCGTGTTCCTTCAGTTGCCCATGTGCCAGGGTCACGGTATCTCTTTCGAACAATCACGCGACCCCGGCAGGTTACGTCTTATATTATAACTGTTTAATGAGGAACGGGAGTATTTTTCCAGCGGCGATCTCTCATCGCGCAGTTTGTTTTGAAGAGATGAAATCCCACAGTGTGTTTTTTTTTTCGTTTTGACGCGCTGGGATGTTGGTCTGTTGTATGCAATGCTCCGCTCAATAGTTGAAAACCAAGTGTGTGCGAAACCCACATTTTTACATTCCTACGAACGCGGGCTAACGGTACCCACATTGTGGTAGTTCATCCAATTATGAAGGTCATAACAATGACTTACCGATATTCCGGTGACATTTTGAAACATTTCACTCAGTCCAAAATCTTTAATATTGTGCATTTTTACATCTAAAGCAAGGCAAACTCTGCACACCTGAAAATAATTGTGACTTTAGTAAGAGACTGCAATAAAGCATAGTGTGAGAGAGACAACATCTACAACCTCGGAATTTTTTCTAAAACTCGATGTGCCGTATATTTAATCCTCTCGCGATATTTATACATCCTTCCCAGGGACTAAGCGTTGCGCCATGCCAACCGTCTTTGAAGAGGCGCGGCGTATGAAAGTGCGACACGCCGTAATCTCGTTGCAGCGGGAACACATGCTATTTGTATTAAAATATATGTGTCAACTGAAAATATTCACGATACTATTTGGCTACACTACCAGCTTACCTTTAATTCTTCCTGGATAACTGGAACCAACTGAAAAAAGTTACTTTTATTAGTATAAATTCTTTTTAAAGTTTTTGGAAAAAACTGGGATGGATTGGCTGTTACACCAATAAAGAGGTCTAACATCATTCCCCTGCCCGTATGCCAATTTATTTGGGTCGGTGCAACATATCTTTTTCTTCCACACGTTTCTATTACTTGTCTTCTCGGTAGTCATCCCGTTTCTAACCATTTCATCATTCACACAGTTCATGCATCGTTTCTTTGGTCTCCCTCTACTCTTATAGCCATCGACATACATACTCAATACTTTAAAGGGGTAACACAAGACAAACACTGGTAGTAACAAAACTGAGTACTGAAAGATCACGAAGTAGAAGGCCGAGCGCGTGATGGAGAGACACCCTAACACCCCGAGCCACCGCAGGAGACGCCCGGGCGTCGGGAGTCCATAGCGGACTGTCGGGCACTTTAGGCGCGGGCTTGCGGGCGACGAGCCGGCACTTTAGGCGCGGGCTTGCGGGCGGCGAGCCATGGGTAGCTCGCCACCCAGTGTGGACCACGCCCGTGTCGACGGCGCGTTGAGTTCCACGTGCGCCTCAAAGAGACGTCAGCAGTAATTGAAGGGTGGTGGTAGGAGTGATGCCTGCCAGGGTCACGGATTTGCATGCGTTGACCGCTCGATCAAACAAAAATTCGATATTTTGAACAGTCAATGTATTGAGTGTGCGATAAATTGAAAGTTCGATTTAATAACCATTGGATATTATGAACATTCGAGTATTTAGACGTTCGATTTATAGTATTCGATCAATAGATATTCGATTATTTGGCATTCAATTTGGCTTAGTACACCCAATTATATATATATATACTAGCTTTTGCCAGCGGCTTCGCCCGCATATTATACATATAAACCTTTCTCGTGAATCACTCTGTCTATTGATGAAAACCACATTAAAATCTGTTGCGTAGTTTAAAAGATCTAAGGGAATAGACGCGGAAAGGGATTCGGTTTTATTTATGTAAAAATTTTGGAAATGTGGTAATTAAGCCCTTTCATTTGTTGATCAATATCTTGTTTTATTTGTTCATTAATTTATGTCCTATAGAGGGTACCATAGGTATCTATACAAATAAATAAAACTGAAGTGTCTGTTCGTAATTTCAAATTAACAGCTTTTCACTAAATGCATAGGAAAGTAAATATGGTACTTACACCAAAAATTCTTTTTTTAAACTTTTGTCTGTCTGTCTGTTTGTTCCGGCTAATCTCTGAAATGACTGGACCGATTTTGACGGGACTTTTATTGGCAGGTAGCTGATTTAATATGGAGTAATTTCAGGCTAATTTTATTTCAGAAAAATTCTTTTATTTTAGAAAAATACCTGCGTTCATTTCCGACATTCACGCGGGCGAAGCCGCGAGCAAAAGCTAGTACAAAATAATATAATGACCTATATCCCATTATCAGCGGACAATCAAGAAGCTTCCAACAATACCTTATTTGTCAAATTCTGATATAAAGTTTAGAAATTATGATGGAACAGAGAAACATACATGAAAAAGAATTATAAATGTACTAATAAAAATTAAATATGTGCTGTTAACTTACTTTGGTAGGAATGGCTCCACGTTTTACTCTTCGCCGATTCGGTCCTATGTATTCAAAGTCTTCAGATAAAAAATGTTCAGAGCATACAACAAGATGCTTATTCATATGGAAACCCACTCCAGCTAAGGCTGCTAACCATGCAGCAGAATGTTCCGGATCCTTTGGTAACCTGAAATTATTGTAAATTTAAATGTCCTCCAGAAGTCTTCCAGCAGGAAGCCACGATGGCGGCGGCGCGTCTGAACGCAACCAACCTCTGGAGGAAGAGAGACACACAACACACCGCGCTGCTTAAGGAACTCAACAATGAGTTCCCCATTACTAAAGCTATAATGGACCGGGTGCCTAAACAATTCATTTTTGATAAAAAATACAGAATCCAGCTGCACGAAGATCGCCGATGTGAGGGTTTGCGCCCCACTGAGCTGCGCATCTTCACGGACGGATCAAAAACAGACAGTGGCACAGGTGCTGGAGTCTTCTCGCAGGACTTCAACATACATATAGCCACACCATTAGGAGTTCACAACACACTGTTCCAGGCGGAATGCATTGGGATCACTCTTGCCGCCTCAGCCATTATGGCCAGGGCAGTTAAAGACCACTCGATCCGCATACTCTCAGACAGTATGGCTGTTCTGCAAGCGCTGGACAGTCACTCGATTGATTCTGGGTTAATATACGAGTGCCACCAGCGCCTCAACCAGGTGGGTAGCCTCAATAATATAACCATTCAGTGGATAAAAGGACACAGCGGTTCGCTTGGTAACGATGCCGCCGATGAACTGGCCAGAAGGGGGTCGAGCATGACACCGGTGGGACCAGAACCCATCGCGCCACTCCCCTTTGGGTTTCTACGCTCTCTGGTAAGAAAACGTACCAGGGATCTACACTTTAAGCAATGGGTGGACCAAAATGATTGCAGGCAGGCCAAGGAGGCTTTGCCTACCATCGATGCCCGACTCACAAAACAGGTCCTTCGGCTAGACAAACGACAGCTGCGTATGGTTACAGCAGCAATAACTGGCCATGGGTCGTTTAATAAACATCTATTTGTCACAGGAGCTACAGACAGTCCACTGTGCAGGGCCTGCATTGAGGACGACGAGACAGCAGCGCACGTGCTTCTAAACTGCCCGGCGATCGCCACATACAGGGCCAAGTACTTCGGTAACCCAGGTACCCTACGTGAGATAGTCAGCAACATCAAGGCGTTGCTGGCCTTTCTCGAGGAGCTGGGGTGGATCGAATAACCGATTTCCCACCCGTACGCAAAATACGCGCTCAGACGTGGAGTTGCGGAAACCAGCCCGTTCTACCTATTACCTATTACCTATGTCCTCCAGACCGTATTTCAGCCACGGCGGCCAATCTCAATGGAGACTAGCTATTGAGGCGGGAGATATTATGACGCACAAGTGTGTGCACAAGACACAGGTGCACTCTCTGTTCCCTCACTCTCATAGTCCGATGGGACGGCAGTCCGACACGACCGGAGAGAGATCAGGCGCAGGACCAATGGCACGGGCGTAACACACCACCAACTTCCAAACTCTGGGCTGTTACTAAGAAATTCCTAGTGGAAAAACCTATTAACACTTGCCCGACCTGTGAATCGAAACCAGGAGCCCTTCTCACAGCAGTCGCGCTTGCGACCACGACACCAACGGGTCAGTTTAGCGCCGGGCCGGGTATCGAGGTGGACACTGGTCCCAGATGGGTACCGTTACTCCACCGTATTTACTTCCTATATCTGTTCTTCTATCTGTTTGGCACACAAACAGTTTTTTGCCCGAATTAGCACTAAGGATACTTTTTATCCACGCCGCTGGCGCAAGCCATTCAAATGAAATAAAATACTATATATGAATTAGATCGCTAGGTACTTACTTATGAAATGTGATCCCATGGGTTTGATTTGTTTTCTTGGAAAAATCTTTGAAGCAATTATGTACACAGCACCTCATGTTTCCGTTTTTTGGTAAAAAATAGTTTCCAACATTTAAGAATAAGTAGGTCTAAAAAACCTTACTTAGTATTAGTTAGAAAGTCGGATATTTCATTCAATAAGTGTCGAAGTTCAGATTAATTATAAGATTAGAAAGTATTTATTGCACATAATCTGAAAAAACTAATTTTTCACGCGAAAATAAATGTTTTGTTTACGTTTTGAAACCGCTGTCATTTTTTTTTTTTTTTTTTAATTTATTCCTGACCATGGATACATGTCCTTCAGTCGTAATCATTAAACATACTACTCTTATTCTCAGCTAAGTACATCCCGAAACAATTAAATTTTTTCTACAGTATTCAGTAAATATCTAAATAATGAATTGAAATAAACTGTGTTGGAAAGTAATTCCTGAACGTGGCGGGGAACACATAAAAGAGTTTTGTTCTGCTATATCACTAATTTCACTGACTAGTAACAGTCTTTGCATGTCGAACGATTCACAGTCTAACGTGTTTTATATCCGCATTTTCTTCAGAACAATAGGTACATTTGCTTTCACTGATGAATCTTAGCTTCAATGTCTTCAGTAATTACTTTAAAATATGTATTTATGTTTTTGTTGTATTCTCTTCCGTTTCATCTTCACATTCTTCATCTTCAAAGTTTTCGTGTGATTCGTTCTCAATTAGTAGCAAATCATAGAAGATCTCGTCGTGGAATAAAGCAGCTGTTTCAATGTTAACATTTTCGTAGAAATCTGAACTGTTAACATCAATTTCTTCAACATTATTTGGTTTTTCATCCATATCTTGAATTATATTAATAAATATAAAATTATTGAAAACTTTTTGTATCTTTCCCGCCAATCACCCAACCGCTGTCATTGTCAAGCAGTGTTGCCAACTTTATGATAACGAAACCACAAATTGTGGTATCGTATTCGTAACCCAGAAAACCACAAAATTTGGCGATCCCTCTCAAACCACCAGTAAACCATTAACATAATAGGTCTTTACCTATGAAAATGCCGTTTTGTGTGAAAAAAATTAAACGTATTTTTTTTCATGTATTTTTTATTTGTATTAATCGAAGTAATCACCCATGCAATCAATGCATATTTGCCAACGCAGTGGCAGTTTATTGATGCCCTTCTTAAAAAAATCCGCTGGACGGGAGGCAACAAATTCTTCAAAGGCATTTTGTACTGCCTCTCGGGTATTGAATTTTTTTCCCGCCAAAAAGTTATCCAAATTCTGGAAAAAGTAGTAGTCTGTAGGCGCAAGGTCTGGTGAGTAGGGCGGATGACGGAGAGCTTCCAACCCCAGTTCTTGCAACTTGGAGACCGTCTGCTGTGCAGTATGAGGTCGCGCGTTGTCGTGCAGGAGCAGCGGAGACGAGCGATTGACCAATGCTGGTTGGAGATGTGCCAGCTTCTCCATCATTGAGTTCAGTTCTTCACACTACACATCTGCAGTAATGCTCACCCCGTTTGGTAAGAAGCTGTGATGAATCACACCGGCGCGGCGGCGGGCGCTAGACCACCAAACAGTGACCATCACTTTTCTAGGGGTAAGTATTCGTTTAGGCCATTGTTTAGGTACTGAACCAGGATCCAACCAACTTGCTGAGCGCTTGCGGTCAATCAAACAGAATCCATTTTTCATCGCAGTGATACATACGTAAAGAAAGATAAACCAATAGAAACTTGGCTTTAATTAACTATTTTCACAAGCCATAGAAATAATATGTATTAGATTGACAACACTAATCAAAGATGACAACTGACATTATGAAATACTATCAGCCAGTTAGTAAGGAGATTATATATCATTCACCCCCCCCTCTATATTTTCTTGATCGAGGAGGTAATCATTAAGACGAATTGGGAGTCTCCTTAACCTTGCTGATCTACGAACAGCCTGAGGTTGTTCGGCACCGTTGTTATTGGTTTCAGGAGTTCTAAAAATGTCTTCTTCATCATTTTCATCATCGTTTGAATCATTTCTGTTTTCTGTATTTCGACAACTTAACTCAGCTTCATCCACCAACGTAACAGGAAGCGGTGCCAAATGCCTGTTAGATACTGTCGATTCCTGGCCATTGGTGCGTCTCACGTACGAGTAACTTGGGTTACTATGCAGGAGCTCAACTTCCTCCACATAGGGATCGGTCTTAGAACCTCGTACATATTTTTTTAACAATACTGGACCTGGAACGAGCCACGATGGAAGGGATTCTCCAACAGGTGTTCTTCGAGGAAAGTTAAATAGTCTCTCATGTGGAGTGGCATTTATCGATGTGCACAAAACTGAGCGCACGCAGTGTAGCGACGGACGGTTTTAAAGCTTGCTCCCAGTTTTCAATGGGTAGATTTTTTGAACGTAAGTAAAGTTGTATTGTTCTCCAGAGCGTTCCATTCAATCTTTCTACCTGGCCGTTTCCTTGCGGATTATACGGCGTAGTGCGAGATGACGCGATGTTACAATTTCGTAAGAAAGTTTGCAGATCTTCTGACATGAAGGAAGCACCTCGGTCACTGTGCATATATAGGGGTTGACCAAATTCAAAGAAAATATTTCTGAGACAGTTTATGACAGTCACAGAGGTCATGTCCGCGCAAGGATAGGCAAACGGATACCGTGAAAATTCATCTATTATCGTGAGTATATACTTGTTCTTAGTATTTGATGGCAAGGGGCCCTTAAAATCAATATTCAGCCGCTCAAAAGCTGATGTAGCTTTAATAAGTGTTCCCTTGGATTTTGCGAAACGTGGCTTAATTTCTGCGCATATTGGACATGAGGCAGTCATTTGCTTAATATCATTGATAGAGTAGGGCATATTTTTCTGCCTGATCCAGTGGTACATTCTAGTTATTCCTGGATGAGAAAGGGCATCATGTAATTCATATAACTTGTTGTTACTCATGGATGCGCAAACTCTGGAGAGGGCATCAGCTGCAACATTTTCGTTACCTGGTCTATAAATTATGTCGTACTTGTAGCATGATAGTTCTAGCGTCCATCTTTCGAACTTGTCGTTTTTTATTTTGCTTGTATGACTTTGGCTAAAGATGTGGCTCACAGATTTCTGATCCGTTATAAGAATAAAATGTCTATTCAGTAGATAATGCCGCCATTTCCTGAGACTTTCAACGATAGCACAAGCTTCCTTTTCTACAGAAGCATGCTTGCGTTCACTGTCTGATAGCGTTCTTGAAAAGAATGCAACGGGGCGACCTTTTTGAGAAAGCGTCGCGGCTAAAGCAAACTCAGAAGCATCTGTTTCAACTGTTAATATTTCCATTTCATCAATAGCAACCAATGCTGCCTTCTGTATGTCTGCTTTTAGTTGCTGAAAGCTGTTCTGCGCAGTCTCATTAAGAGGAAAGTGGGTTACATTAATTAACGGTTGGATCTTCTCGGAAAATTTGTTGACCCATTTGGCGTAGTGGGCAAACAGCCCTTGTGCTCTTTTGAGTTCAGCGGCATTAGTTGGTAGCGGCAAATTTATAAGAGGAACAAGTCGATCTCTATCAGGCTCAATCGTATTATTTGTAATCGTGTAACCCAAAAGGCTTATCGTACTTTTACTAAAGTTACATTTTTGTTAATTTAACGTTAGTCTGTATTTCTTCACTGCGGCCATAAATTGTCGCAAATTCATATCGTGTTCCTCCTTGTTTTTGCCACAAACAGTAACGTCGTCAAGATACGCAAAGATTCCTTGTAGTTTTTCCTTATCGATAATATATTCAAGAGTTCGTTGAAAGGCGGCTACTCCATTGGTGACAACAAATGGTATCCTCGTAAATTGATAAAGTTTTCCACAAGCTTCGAACGCAGTAAATTTTCTTTCTCTTTCTATTATCGGTACCTGATGATTTGCGCTTTTCAAATCGATCTGGCTAAAGTAATTAAATTTAGCTACCTTTGAAACAATCAATTCTATGTTAGGAAGCGGGTATGCGTCTAGGTATGTAAGCCTATTGATAGTTCTGGAGTAATCGACGACCATGCGCTTTCGATGTCCTCCACCACCAGTAACCAGAACCTGAGCGCGCCATGGAGATATACTTGGTTCTATTATACCATCTTTTAACAGTTTTGCTATTTCTATCTTAATAAATTCTTCATCTTCTTTGTTATGGCGTCTAGATTTAATAGCGATAGGAGCTAAATCTTCAGACAGGTGTGTAAAAATGGTGGCTGATGGTACAGAAGCTTCCATTACACAGATTTGGAGAGCCTCTCTAGTACCTCCAAATTGGAATTCAAGCTTAGAATGATCTTTCAAAATATCATGCCCAATTATGACATCTGCGCATAAGTTGTTCACTATTAAAAGAGGACGTTTTACATATTTATGTTTGTTAATGATAAGAGTAGCAAAACATATTCCATCGACATATGATGTGTGGCTAAGCGATGCCAGATTAATGGTCTGTTTATATGGCCTTTGTTTCAATTTCATCATATGAGCTATATTTTTCTCGATGAAACTCACAGAACTTCCTGTATCAATGAGAGCGTCTACGAGAATATCATTTACTGTGATGGCAACTGTTGCTTGTTTTAAAGTAGACGGTGATGCAGCGGAAAATACAGTGCTGATAGACTCTGGTTGTGATACAGTAGGGTTTATAGGAGTGGATATGGCGTTGCTAGTGGTGGAGTTCCGTGACCGACAAACTGACACAAAGTGTCCTTTTTTGGAACATAACTGGCAAGAAACATGGAAAGCAGGACACTTAAACCTCTGATGAAGATTCCCACCGCAAAAGAAACAGCGCTTTGTTGATTGATGTCTTGTCAGAGGAACTGATACTGCAGCGCTAGAATTTGGTATAACTTGCAGTTGTGAGTAAAGCAGGCGTCGACAGAGCGTTTAGTGTAGTAGGGATACTAACGCTTTGTGGCGGAATCTTTCTCAGCTGTTTCAATGGTCACGGCCTGTTTGAGAATTTCATCCAAGGGTATAGAGGTATTTTCTAATAAACGTTCTTTTATTTTAGGTGATAGAATACCTGCTATAAAAGCGCAACGTATCGCTTGATTTCTATGTTCTAGTGCCGAGACTGATTGGAGGTTGCAGTCTTGTGCCAGTAGTTTTAAAGTTCGGCAGTACTCCGAAATCGTCTCATCACTCTTCTGTTTTCGTGTAGCAAGAATGTGACGGGCTAATATCTCATTTTGGGGCGTAATGTAGGCTTTGTTTAAAATAGATACGGCATCTTCGTAAGACTCGCAGTCTCGTATATGAGTGAAGATATTAGCAGTGAGGTGGTTTGCTAGTAGTTTAAGCTTTATTACCTCGGTTGTTCCGTGCGGAATTTCTTCTGTCAGAAAATTAGTAAAGGTATGAAACCAGTGTCGCCATTTTTCACCAGCTCCGGAAGCATTAGTCTCGACGTAAAATTTTTCCGGGCGAAGGTATCTGGCTAGATAGCTTTTGTTTCCTAGCTGTTCTTCACCGTCTGCATTTTTCTTCGACATTTTAGATACAATAGTTAATTAAATTGATACATACGTAAAGAAAGATAAACCAATAGAAACTTGGCTTTAATTAACTATTTTCACAAGCCATAGAAATAATATGTATTAGATTGACAACACTAATCAAAGATGACAACTGACATTATGAAATACTATCAGCCAGTTAGTAAGGAGATTATATATCACGCAGGTAACAATGCGGTTCAAAATTCCTTCATTTGTGTGTCTGTTGAGCAGTGCAAGGCACGTCTCGATGCGTACTTCGCGCTGGCGATCATTGAGTTCGTGGGGCACCCATTTGTCAATCTTTTTTACCTTGCCAATTTGACGCAAATGGACCAATATTGTTTTGACGCTAACGTCGAAAGCTGCTGCTAATTCAGCCGTAGATTGTGTATCATCAGCTTCCACAATCGCCTTTAACTCGTCATTGTCGACCAAAGTCTTCGGACGACCGCGAGGTTCATTTTTCAGGTCGAAATTTCCAGAACGGAAGCGAGCAAACCAATAACAGGTGGTGCGTTGGTTTGTAGTGTTAGCTCCGTAAACGTCGTTGATGTTGCGTGCCACTTGTGCCGCGTTGCTGCCACGACGGTACTCATATTCCATAATTACTCGAATTTTTAACGTATCCATGATGACGAAAAAGATTGAAATGCGAAGAAAATGTAACACTAATCAATAAACAAATGACTACTTTTGGAAAAAGAATTCCATGTTTTTAAAATAAAATTAATTTGAAATTAGAATTCTTAGACAAACAAAAATTATTTTGATTTGAAATAGCCAGTACTGCAGAACGGCAATTTCATAGGTAAAGACCTTATATTATACCAGACAGATAATACCTAAATATTATTTGAAAATAAAACAACCATATGTTTTTATAAAATAATAGTTTATTTTTGATAAGTACAAAAAAAAATCTTAACGGCAATAATCTTCGGCAGAATCGGCTTCTTACATACGCTATTGGGCAATATATAGTTGTTGCAGCATTTTCCTTCGCGTTTTAAACCAGCACGAACGGTAAGAATTGAAACTAGCAAATCTAACTTCATTCGGTTTCTGTGTTTCGTCTTGATAACGTTCACCATACTAAATAATCGCTTCAGCGTTAGAATGAGGTAAAACTTGAATTAAACCACATAATTTGCACTTAGCCAGTCCTTTAAATCTGAATCACGTAACCAACTTTCACGGAACTTTTGGGTGTACTATGGTTTAGGCATATTCGTTTTACAAAATAAACCAAAACAAGTAAAACATTCAACGGCAACTCCAAACTTTACTGTACAGCTTGGCAAAAAAGAGTCTGGAAAAAATGAGGGCGCCTGCTTAGCAGGTATGGCCACCCTGTATACAAGGACTAAAAGTGATAAGATACTTGTTGTTTTAATCCACAAACACGAGATCCCGGAAATTCTCATCAGTCAAGATTTCAAGACTTGATAGGCTCACAGTCTTTTACTTTCATTGTATTTAGTAGATTGCGCATTATTTCGCTGGAATAACTTTTTATCTAAGAGTGCCATCATAATAACATAATGCAAACTTATTCAGTTTAAAAATTAATTAAATTACACTCAGGGATTGCCGATTGAACCCGATACACAAGACATAATGTTCAACAATCGCATTTGCGGCCACCATCTAGGGTATTCACAACCATTCGATGGTTGGTATGCCTGTATCAAATTTGACATGAATGATACTGAACAAATCCTGTAAATGCTGACAGTTGAAAATTTAATATAACACAGCTCACACCACTACTCCTTATTGTTTTATTCATTTTTTATATGTTCAAAAGCATTAATAATTGATAGTTAATTAGAAATAAGTAAAATACAACTGGGAACATAACACAATGACAGATTAGCTACTTGTTGATGATAAACAAAGCAGTGTTGCCACCAAAAAAATATTTTCGTTCCAATGGTTACCACGACAGACTCTTTTTTGCCATCCTATACCATACATACATATACTATGCCATACTGTCCATTGTATTTATATTTTTGTGCATGCCTAAGAAACAAACATTTTTGATTAAAATCAAACTTGACCCAGTTTTCATGCAAATAAAGTCTATAATCAAAATTATTCAAGAAACTGACAAATTATTTTCTGGGAATCCCCGAAAACAACCACCTTAGTTCTCAATGTTGCCTACACATAAAAAAATATACGCTTATAACCTAAACGTTCGAGTTATTTCCCGAAAATATGTTAATCGTGCTAGTGGTTGAATTTCGTACCTTACCACTAACAGAAGTAACCAAAGCCACTAGATAAATCCACTAGCCACTAAAACCAAAAGCCTTCTAAAAAGCCTAAGCCTAGGCCTAGTCTAAGCCACAATCTAGTGGAAATTTTACTAAGTTGGCAACTCTGTTGTCAAGTGTAAAACGAAATAAAATACTTTTTTTATTTATCACCATAGATACAAGTTTTTCAAGTTATGTTGTTGGTTGTAGATATATTTAAAGGTTTCAAATCCTAACACTTTTCAATTCAAATAGTTGTTTTTTTTTTTAATATGGAATTCACGGACATTAATGAAATAGTGAAATAAAAACATACCTACTTCCTAAAATTGTAAAGATAAAAAAAAAACGACGGGTTGTACTCCGGGAGTGCCGGCTGAAGTGAAAACTTGAATATTAACGTTGTGCATTTTTGATATTTTGGAATGGTTAGCGAATAATATTGCACGAATTGCTTTAATTATCAGTATAGAAGTAGGTACTATCATAGAATACAATATTTATTTATTGCGCTATCGTACACAAACATGACAATTTATATTATATTAAAAAGTTTATCTTTCAGAAAAATCACTCTCCGTCCGTCTTACGAATTTTCGATCAGGTCACGTGTCCTGACGCGAGTTTAACATTTTTTACCCATTACAAAAAAAGTGCACAACGCCGACAGAAAGTTTTCACTTCAAAAACAGTCTTCAATTTTTTTTTTACTTTAAACAGTTTCTGTAGTGATGGAACAATGACTTTTTGCTTACTTTGTCAGTATATTTCTACTAGAAAATGAGGATTTTATTTATATGTTGACTATCACTCATTTTCACTGCGGTCTCGAATTGATCGACTTGAAACTGGCACCACGAATGACTTGAAGTTCGTGGTGTGGCGCGGTTCCAACTTCTCGACCCTTAAGATCCAGTTGTTTTTCACACGTGCATACTCCACGATCTCCTCAACCTTCGTGGTATTGCTGGGCATGCGAGTTTGTGACCACAGAGCCAATCCTTTCGCAGCGGTGACACTGCTGCCCACCATCACTCTGGAGAATTTAGGGTGGCTTCTGGGATGGTTATACTGCCATCGGTTGGTTGCCAGCACCTCGTCTGTTAGTGGCAATACGCAGGTGAGGTTGACATGTATGGGGAGTCCTGTTGCTGTGTGCTCCGGCTCCCCCTTACACTTTAGAATCTAAGGCGGGTCTAAAGTATACTACATTGATTGAAAACCAATAGAAGACACGCAGCGAAAATGTGTGACAGCCAAAAAATAAATAAAACCTCATTTTCTGGCAGAAATATACTGACAAAGTAAGCAAAAAGTTATGGTTCCATCACTACAGCAACTGCTTAATGTAAAAAAAAAAAACTGAAGACTGTTTTCTTAACAATTTTAAGAAGTACCTAGGTATATTTTTATTTCAATGTTTCATTTTTCTCCGTAATTTCCATATTAAAAAAACAACTATTTGAATTGAAAAGTGCTAGGATTTGAAACCTTAAATAAGTTTAAATTTATCTATAACTTTTGCTTGAAAGATTTTTATCAATGGTGATAAATAAAAAAAAATTATTTCATTTCGTTTGACACTTGACAAATTGACAATGACAGCTGTTTCAAAAAGTAAACAAAACATTTATTTTATCGTGAAAAAATAGTTTTTTCAGATTATGAGCAATAAATACTTTCTAATCTTATAATTAATCTGGACTTCGACACTTATTACATGAAATATCCGAATTTCTAACTCATACTAAGTAAGGTTTTTTAAGACTTACTTGTTCTATAATGTTAGAAACTATTTTTTACCAAAAAACGGAAATATGAGGTGCTGCGTACATAACTGCTTCAAAGATTACTCCAAGAAAATAAATCAAAACCATGGGATCACATTTCATACGTAGGTACCTAGCGATCTAATTCATAATTAGTATTTTATATCATTAAATAGCTTGCGCCAGCGGCTTCAGCCACGTGAAGTTCGAAATCTATCCCACGGGAACGTACCACGGGGATAAAAAGTATCCTCAGTGTTAACACGGGCCAAAAACTGTTTGTGTGCCAAACAGATACAAGAACAGATGTAGGAAGTAAATACGGTGGAGTAACGGTACCCATCTGGGACCGGTATCCACCTCAATACCCGGCCCGGCGATAAATGCCCCTTTGGTCTCGTGGTCGCAATCGTGACTGCTGTGAGAAGGGCTCCTGGGTTCGATTCCCAGGTCGGGCAAGTGTTATTAGAATTTTCAATTAAGAATTTCTTAGTAACAGCCCAGAGATTGGAAGTTAGTGGTGTGATATCCCTGTGCCTCGAAAAGCACGTTAAGCTGTTGGTCCCACACCTGAGTTCACTCTGGTCATCGCTCTATGAGAGTGAGGGAAGAGCGAGTGCCCCTGTGTCTGCGCACAAATTTGTGCATTATAATATCTCCCGCGCCGCGCCGTGGCTGAAATATGGTCTGGACGACTATATATACATATAAGTATACAATTCAGGTTACCAAAGGATCCGGAACATTCTGCTGCATGGTTAGCAGCCTTGGCTGGAGTGGGTTTCCAAATGAATAAGCATCTTGTTGTATGCTCTGAACATTTTCTACCTGAAGACTTTGAATACATACGACCAAATCGGCGAAGAGTAAAAAGTGGAGCCTTTCCTACCAAAGTAAGTTATTAACAAGTCCATATTTAATTTTTCTTAGAACATTTTTTTTTTTTTTATGAACCCCCGATGTATTGAGTGTGCGATATATTGAAAGTTTGATTTAGTAACCATTCAATATTATGAACATTTGAGTATTTAGACGTTTGATTTATAGTGTTAGATCAATTGATATTTGATTTGGCCTAGTACACTCATATAATTATCTTACACCAATAGAATTAAAAAAAGAATAAGTTCCAAAACTAAACCCTGACCACAGAAAAAACACGCTCAAAAAGGAAAATACTCTCATTAGAAAGCTGTTGTCGTAACCCCCCTTTTTTTTTGAGTGGGAAATCATAAAATGACAATCCTGCTCCAGAGCGGGAGCGCGTGTCAGACTTTTAATGCCTAAAACCCACCCATGTTCCTTCAGTTGCCTGGGCCAGGGACACGGTTACTCTTTCGAACTAATCCGTGACCCTGGCAGGCATCGCTCCTAGCGGACCCCTTCAATTACTGCTGACATTTCTTCGAGGCGCACGTGGAACTCAACGCGCCGTCGACATGGGCCTGGTCCATACCGGGCGGCGAGCTACCCCTAGCTCGCCGCCCGCAGACCCGCGCCTACACTGGCCGACAGTCCGCTATGGACTTCCGACGCCCGGGTGTCTCCTGCGGTAGCTCGAGGTGTTAGGGTGCAGAGATTGTCTCTCCATCACGCGCTCGGCCTTCTTCGTGATTTTTCAGTACTCGATTTTCTTACTACCAGTCTTTGTCTTGTATTACCCCTTTAAAGTATTGAGTATGTATGTCGATGGCTATAAGAGTAGAGGGAGACCAAAGAAACGATGGACGGACTGTGTGAATGATGAAATGGTTAGAAACGGGGTGACTACCGAGATGACGAGTAATAGAAACGTGTGGAAGAAAAAGACATGTTGCGCCGACCACAAATAAATTGGGATACTTGCAGGAGAGTGATGTTAGACCTCTTTATTGGTGTAACAGCCTCCCCATCCCAGTTTTTTTCCAACAACTTTAAGAAGAATTTATACTTATAAAAGTAACTTTTTTTCAGTTGTCTCCAGTTATCCAGGAAGAATTAAAGGTAAGCTAGTAGTGTAGCCAAATAGTATCGCAAATATTTTTAGTTAACACATACAATTTAGTACAATAGCATGTTTTCCCTCTGCATCGAGATTACGGCATGTCGCACTTTCATACGCCGCGCCTCTTCAAAGACGGTTGGCATGGCGCAACGCTTAGTCCCTGGGAAAGATGTATAAATATCCCGAGAGGATTGAATATACGGCACATCGAGTTGTAGAAAAAGTTCCAAGGTTGTAGATGTTGTCTCTCTCACACTATGCTTTATTGCAGTCTCTTACTAAAGTCACAATTATTTTCAGGTGTGCAGAGTTTGCCTTGTTTTAGATGTAAAAATGCACAATATGAAAGATTTTGGACTGAGTGAAATGTTTCAAAATGTCACCGGAATATCGGTAAGTCATTGTTATGACCTTCATAATTGGATGAACTACTACAATGCGGTGACGGTTAGCCCACGTTCGCAGGAACGTAAAAATATCGCGGTGGGGTTTCGCATCCACTGGGTTTTCAACTGTTGAGCGGAGCATTGAGAATACAACAGAACAACATCCTAGCGCGTCAGAAAAAAACACACTGTGGGAATTTCACCTCTCCAAAACAAACTGCGCGAAAAGGGATCGCCGCTGGAAAAACACGCGCGTTCCTACCTTGGATTAAACAGTTATAAGACTCACTTCAGATACAGCACGCGTAGCATGACCACCATAGAAACGAGTTTTGTCGACGGGAAAATAGACAAAATGGCACGGCGATGTGAAAACTGAAGAGAGGAAATATTTATATTGTTCAGTCGACAAAATTCTACAGTGTCGAGCATGGCGACAAATTTTTCTCTACTTTTGAGTTAGAGGTTCAGTTGGGGGTACATTTTTTTACAGGATTATATTAATTATAATCATCAATACAATACTCTAAGATCGTTTAATCCCATTGTATAACTATTCAAAGAAAAAGTCCTCAGCGGATCAACCTTAATTACATTAGTTACCACACTCTTGCTTGTCTTCATAGAAACCAGAGTCTACGGGTCGCCCCGTGCTTGGGTCGAAGAGATGTCGAATTAAATAGAAAGAACTTTGTCTATTCTTGGTAGAATAGAGATAGAATTGGTCATGCTACGCCTGCTGAGGTGTTTTAAGAACGTTCACCTTCTGATCTCAGTCTCAATTTGTCAAAAAATGCTCGAATTTCCATATATTTTTGTTAAGTTTTTGACATTTGATTGTCACCGAGTTGACACTGCGACTAGATTTTTAACGTTTTTAATTACAGACCATCAAACTGAAGAAATTTCTCCAGAGGACCAAAATCGTAACACAAAAAAAAATGTCTCTTACACAACTTACAACAATACCTCTTCATATCATGATCTTGTAATGTTCCCAATGCCAGTACACAAGCCTACTCTCTTCGAGAGGGTGTGAGCTGATCCACCACGCGGGCCCAGTGTGGGTTGGTAAATCACATGCCTTCAAATTTTTGGTTCTAGTACACGTCGGTTTTCTTCCGATGTTTTCCTTCATCGTTTTGAGAGCAGTGGTGATGAAATTATTTCCACAAAGTAATGCGCCTTTCCGGGCTCGAACTCACAACCTACAACTCATAAGTCGCGGGCTTTACCACTGGGCCACTACTGCTTAAAGGGTTTTCTATACAAAGTATTATTTCTTTAATTACAAAAGATATGTCCCTTGCCGGGGGCAGACCTAAGCTTCAATCATTTGAATAGATTCCTCACAAAATGTGTTAATTTTACACACATGCTCAAATAACTGTGGTATTAATCGTGGCTTTAGGGAAGGACATTCTGAAAAGTATTTTAATAGCTATTGTAACAGACATTCCTGTGTATTTGAGATTATCTAAGGCATCGAGATTATGATAAGTCAAACAAATCAGTCTTCATTTGTCAGGCTATCGACATAAAAGCCAGTAGACTACAGCGGGTTTGTTGGGAGTGCACTGCACGGCTCACAGCGGCTGCTGCGTTCAGGGAAAAAGCGCTGCTCAGCGATGCGCTGCTGAAAGACCGAGTACTCATCAAAGAAAGTGACGTTGCATTATTAAAACAAAATTACAGTTCTCTAAAATCAACTCTATCTGTTATACCAGCATTTACTTCATCTGACATTAAATGTAAACCCATTATATCTAAAAACAATGAAAAAGATAATATATTCATAGCCAATGATGAAACAGCTATAAAAGAAAGAGAAACTAAAGTAAGTGTTAAAGAGAAAGAGGTAGAATTTGAAGAGTACGAGCATTTGATAGATATTCCTGTGAAAACAGAGGTAGAATCTGATCCTATAGCTATGCGATATCAAGATCGAATAAGCGATGCATTTTTGGAACTAACGCATTTTAATAATACGTCTTCCAGAGAAGATAGTGAAGATGAAATGACAAATAGTGAATTACAATTTAATAATAATGATAATATTTTAAGCGAAGATACCCAAAGTAAAGTACCGTTCATAAATGGTGGCAACGTCGTTATTGTAGAAGACAATTATAATGTAGAGAAACAACCAAAACTAGATGAAATCGGTAATATTGTGGGTGAGTCTACACGTGAAGAAGACCGCCAAAATTCTTCAGAAGCAGTATCTAACAGTAAGTCTGAGCAAAAGATGCGCAGGAAAGTTGGGACTATAAAGGGAAAAGCAACGATCAAGTAAGAAAATCATTTTATCTTATATTAGCACGAATGATAACCTTTGAATATATAATAAGAGTGGATTCCAAAGGAATATCGGTATAAAAAGTAATTGGCCATGTGCTTAATTTCATCAAAATCCGTTAAGCCGTTTTAGTTCACCCAAAGATATAAAATTTCACATTTAAAATTACAATGTCTGGATGACCGAGCTTTGCTCGGTATTTTTTGGTAAATTGTGTTTTAAATAATACGTTTATGTTCAAGTTGATTATTGATAAAGTTGGTCATTGAAAACACGAATAAAACGACATTTTATAAAAATTAATCCTAGCTAGATCGATTTATCGCCCCCGAAATCCACTGTATACTAAATTTCATGGAAATCGTTGGAGCCGTTTCCGAGATTCAGATTATATATATATATACAAGAATTGCTCGTTTAAAGATATAAGATACAGGATAAGTTTTTAACCAGAGCGCAAATTTTAACAAATTAAACTTAGGGCCGATTTTTCAATCCTCAGATAAAAGTACCAATAGCTACCTAAAGAATAAAGTTATTAGACTCTTTATTCGTCTGATAAGTGGTCGTCAGTTTTTCAATCGTTATTTTATTTAGGAATAACTATCTGACCGAATATCACATCTGTGAATACGCTAACTTCAGGGGGGTGAACACGAATAAAACGACATTTTATAAAAATGAATCCTAGCTAGATCGATTTATCGCCCCCGAAACCCACTGTATACTAAATTTCATGGAAATCTTTGGAGCCGTTTCCGAGATTCAAATTATATATATATATATATATATACAAGAATTGCTCGTTTAAAGATATAAGATACTATACTAAGAGGATATGCATCATAAAAACAATCTACCTGGATGCCCGAGCTTTGCTCGGTTTTTTTAATTTTTTTGGTAAATTGTGTTTTTTAGAAATTATATTTAAATACAAATTACATTTTTTATTTTCCTTCAAAAAAAAAAAGACAAGTTTATTTTTTAGTTGATTATCGATAAAGTTGATTATTGAAAACATGAATAAAACGACATTTTCTATAAATGAATCCTAGCTAGATTGATTTATCGCCCCCGATACCCCCTCTAAACTAAATTTCATGAAAGTCGTTGGAGCCATTTCCGAGATTCAGATTATATATATATATATATATACTAGCTTTTGCCCGCGACTTCGTCCGCGTCAAATTTTCGCTCTCCTTCCCGTCGCATCGAATTGCCTGCCAGTTTTAGTCCATTTTTCGTTTGCTGCTCCGCTTCTTTTGGACCGTAGCGTGATGTTATATTAAGTATAGATGTGCCTATGTAACGGAAACTTTGAACATGATTTTGACTCCCTTTCGATTATGATGGGACTCCCTTTTTCGCACTTAGACCCTCATTCGGGTGGGTCCCCGAATGAGGGTCTTTTTTATATTTATTTTATTCTGGCTAACAAAGCCAGTCTAGCTCCGCCTAAAAGCGCAGAAGCTTCCTGGGAGCATCAGAGGCTTTCCGAAGCGATCTCATTGTTCCGTAGATTGGACTGCAGATTGGAGTCAGCACTTTTCGAATGACAAAATTACATAAGACAGTCCCCAAAATGCCCGCCCTTCACCACTTCCTAGTGCTTTAGTTGGGAAGAAGACAGTCCCCCGGCAAGTTGGGAAGAAAAACTGACGCAACAAACTCTTCAGCAGCTCATCTGTCTCTTCACTTAGAAGAGCTTGATCATCATAATCAGCCTATATTGTTCCCACTGCTGGGACACAGGCCTCCTCCCAGTGACAGGGAGTGGGCCGTAATATACCACGCGGGCCCAGTGCGGGTTCGTAGATGTCACATGTCTTCGAATTTTTGGTTCTAGGACATGCCGGTTTCCTTACGATGTTTCAAGAACTTGATAAAATAGCTGACCAGGCGAACTTCATACCGCCATATTTTATTTCTCTAATCGCAACTGAGGAAATAAAACCCTTCCGGTAAAATCGAATAAGCTAATTTAAAAATAAAATTGGAGTACTCAATTGAAAAATTCATATTGTTGTACAAAATGCGTGGGGTGCTTATTATAATTACTACAGGTATATTATACTATCGTTAAAATATTTACAGCAATGAAAATCAAGCCTGCCACGCTTTTTGTACAACAATATGAATTTTTCAATTGAGTACTCCAGTTTTATTTTTAAATTTTTAGTTCAATTAGTTTTTGCAAACTATAATTTATTAAATGTAGAGTTTATTTTTCATAACTTTAACTATTCTTTATAAACAATGACTGCTTTACAAAATACATGAAGAAAATAAAATAAAATGCAAGCAAAAAATACTTACATGTGTATACAGTTATGATTTTGCACTGATTAATACTTGCAGAGGTTATATACTTGGTCAATGCACAGGTATATTTACGTAGAGACTGACGCAGAGAGTAGTAGGTACTAAGACTTGCACTGAGATTTTACTGAGACTATCACTTTCCGGAAGATAGTATTAATTCACTCGTTTAAAAAGGAACTGAACTGCGGTGACACTCGGCGCCAGTATTTATACCTGAACTTTGAATTTCCCGAACGTTCTAGTTCGCATGCTTCGAGAAGAATCGATTGATCAATTGTTCGAAATAGTGGGTCTCGATGGTTCGAGAGGGAGCTTTGTTTACGATCAGAGGAGGTCTCGAGAACGAATGAGATACCAAAGCTTTGGACATTCAAACCAGAGATGGCGACTCGATAGAATTTGATGGCCAGATCTTGAAACTTTGATTAAAATTTGGGGCCAAGACTTTAATAATTCTCTAACAAAAATAGTACATTTTTTTTTATTAATGGTAATAATATTCTAACATAATACGCAGTATAATTATAAAAATATCAGTCACAAACCATTAAAATAATACGGTTATATCGTGAACATAAATAAATATTACGTGAAATAAAGTAATAGAATTTATATTCTAAAAAACAGAACACAGCGCCATCTATTGCGTGTATTTGCAACCTAGATGTCAAACAATATTGAAGAATTTTATTGATGAATCAACGTACACCGCCATCTATGAGAACTTCATAAAACTAAACAGTAAATAAACACTTGCTTAAGAAACAATTAATTGATACATTTTATTCGTTTACATTCACAACATAAGCAAATAATTGAGATGATAACTATCCTATCCAGTAAGTTAGAACAAAATACGGGTACATGTGAAATTTGATTGAAATCGGTTCAGTAGTTTTGGAGTTTATTGGCAACATACATCGTGACACAAGATTTCTATATATATAAGATATACAAGAATTGCTCGTTTAAAGATATAAGATATTATTATAATTTTGTCCGCACAGGAACAGCAAGAGTTTAAAAAGAAAAATAATTACATTGAAGAAAAAGGGTGTCCTTGTCCCCGTTATAGCTAGAGAAACTGGAGTGTCGGTAAGTATTTGCACAAATAACTCAAATCTGATGAACACGAAGGTCATTCGCTACCGCTATGTATTATCGAGTAGTAGAACTTCACGAATCTTCTCGAATCATATCCACGAACCATCTAGAAGCTTAAAATCGTTACGTTACCGCCGTCTATTATCGAGTAGCAGAACAACACAAATGTTCTCGAATAATACCCTCGAACTATCTTGTAGCTTAAACCTGTCATATAAATAGAGATGCCAGCACCGCGCACCATCTACCTCCCCGCCCCCCAGCGATCGAAAACGTATACTGCCTATCTGACTTCCACAACCCAGTCAGTGGGTAACACGATACCTCTTAAGACTTTGACCACGAATGACCATCAGTGAACCATGTACTGACACCGCAGCTGTTATATATATACATAGCCACAATCCTCGGGGACAAGACAAAAAAACAGTATGTCTATGTTATTTATTTTTTCAGAAAACTTGTAGTGTGACTGAAATAGAAAGTGTCTCAGAACAGAATAACTGTGATAACGAAGCTGGCCAAGAAATAGCGGCTTGTTCCACGACTGTCAGACGACGCTTGCAGCAAGCCGGGCTGGAACACATACTCAGGCAAAAACCTGAAAGAACTGTGAACATAGGGAAGAAACTAAGGTAATTGTGTTATTTCATATAGTTTGAGCACAGTAAGTGGTCACGTTTATTGCGGCATCAATGGCATTATTAAGATCTGAGGTGCAGGTGAACGGGCACTTTGGACACTCCATCAAGTAAGGCATGGTCTGATCAGACGTACCGCACTCGCACTGGGTGTTGCATGAGTCTGTAATCCCCACTTTGACAAATTATGTCTACAGCGGCCTACTTAAGTACGCAATCGATTGAGAGTTTTGCATATAGGACACTAAAGATAACGTGTGGAAGGAAAATGTTCCTGGGATTTATCAAAGGTGGTGGATGATTCTCTTTCCATAGCTTGCTTCTCATAATGGGTGTTTTGTCCTTGATGGTCTGCGCAGAGCGTCAGAAGCTCTTACGACTTTTAAGTCTGCCCAAAGTCGTTTTGTAATCGTAGAGGGGAAGTTGGGAATCGGATTCGTGGTTCTTTTTTCCACGGCGCTCGCGATATCCCTTCGTACGGCAGGTGGTGTGATTCCTGCAAGAGAGTAGAGCTTATTTAGAGGAGTCGGTTTTAGGCAGCCCGATATTACCCGATATGTCTCATTTAGGGCAATGTCCACTTGCTTAGCAGGTGAGGATCGGTGCCACACTGGACACGCTAATTCTCCAGCAGAGAAGCATAAAGACATGCTAGTTCTGAGAAGGACATCGGGTGCTGGTCCCGAGTTAGTAGCAAATGTAGCAATTAGACGACGTAGCAGATTCTTACGGGTCCCTACCCTCTGTTTCGTTTTGTAGCAATGTGACTTAAACGTTAGTGCTCTATCTAATTTTACTCCCATGTATTTTGGGTTTGAGAAATGTTCAACTATAGTTCCTCGCCACGTGATATTTCGGGCTCGAATTCGTGTATCTGTTGCGGAGATGAAATGTGCATCATTCTGTCTTGGACGGGTTTGGCCGGAGAGCAATGCTGTCGTAGTATTTTCCTAGTAAGTCGATTGACACAGTGTAGTGCTAGTGTGTTGGGTAATAGCCTGGTCGTTTGTGTAGATGTTAAAAAGAGTTGGCACCAACACACTGCCCTGAGGGAGACCGTTCTTTTGCCATCGTCATCTATTTTTACCACACTGAAAACAAACCTGAAAGGGGGAGTTGAGTAGAAATTCGGTTAGTATGTTTCTGAAACATAAGTCGTTAGTAAGGATGCTCATTTCGGCAAGTATTCTTTTGATGTTAATGGTATCGAAAGCTGCTGAGAGGTCAACAAATATAACAGCAGTGACTCTGTCGGCCTCGTATCCATCCTCTAAATATTGAGATCTAAATAACATCGAAGGCCTTGGCTGGAGCAGGACTTGCCCGGCCTAAAACCAGCTTGCTAGGTATTAACCGTGGCTCAATTACTGCTGTAAAGTGGTTTAGCAGTAGTCTTTCGAATAGTTTATACGTGTGGCATAACAGAGACATAGGCCGGTAGCTTTTGGGATCATCCGAGGGTTTTCCTGGTTTTGGCAGTGCTACGATCTCAGTCCTCCTCCAGAGTTTTTGCGATGGTTAGACTAGTGTTGTGATCCACCGTTAAGTCATCAATACCAGCAGCTTTTCCAATTTTTTGTGCCTTAATAGTCAGAATGATATCGGTGAGTGTGAAAGGCATACTGATTTTCGAAATCCACCACGCGGGCCCAGTGGGTGTTGGAAGGTGTCACATGTCTTCGAATTTTGGTTCTAGGACATGACGGTTCCCTCACGAGGTTTTCCTACAATGTTTTGAGAACATTGGTGATGAAATTATTTACACAAAGTTAAGCGCAATTCTGGGTTCAAAGGACATGGCTAAATTAAAGTATAGGCGACATCCTGACAAGTTATAAATATGGTACCTAGCAATATGTAAAGCTGAATAGTTGAATATTAATCCATACTTCCATACTTAATATTATAAATGTAAAAGTAACTCTGTCTGTCTGTCTGTCTGTCTCGCTTTCCTGCTAAAACTACTGAACCGATTTAAATGAAATTTGGTACACAGATAGTTTAGAGCCTGAGAAAGGACATAGGCTACTTTTTATCCCGGAAGTATGTTACCGCGGGATAATTTCCGAACTCCATGCGGGCGAAGCCTCTGGCAAAAGCTAGTATTTCATATAAACACTGTTTCAGGAACTTTTCATTTCTTTACAATCTTAAAAATAAAATCGCTATCGTGTAACTCCTACGTCAATAGGTATGGAAACTGCAAACAGATGACATTGCTATGAACTTTTACCTAGGCGTATCTGCATCTGCTGTATCTGGATTTTATTGTATTTTTGACTAGCGCCCCATTCCCATTGCGCACGGTGGCACTTGAGTAAATATCAACCATTGAGTTAAATAACTAGAGAAGCAAACCTCATTAAAATGTGTCAAATAAAGTGTAACCACTATTGAAACGCGACGACGTAGCTTTGAAACCAGTAAACATTTAAACGTAAACATATATCTGTCTCACTCACACAAGTCGCAAGAATAATGCCGTCGCTTAGATTAGACAAAGACCGCAATATAAACATGCAATGCCGGGATAGGGTTGCCTACCCATTCAAATTACCCATCTTTTAAGCCATAAAAAAACTTTAAAAAAATATGTTAAACGTTATTAAAGTTATGTATTTCTTATTGGATGTGTATTAGAATTTTAACGCTAATGAAAATAATTAAGACGTTTTCTTTTTGAATATTTTTTGTATTGGAAGTGCTTCGAACAAATGTCAATAGATTTAGTAAGTAGCCAGTCAGTCTCTCTTCTCAGCAACCGGATTATTTCAACCCATTTATCACAGCGTGCTCCATCTTTAGGCACTGCAACGATGTTATTGTTAAAAAAAATATTGAAAACCACTTATTCTATAAATTAAAAACTCCCACAAATATGGGAAACTAAAACTAAGTTTTTTGTGGTAGCACTGAACCTAAATGACAAAATAATACATATTGTTTATTTTATTGCGTTTTTACGTTGATATAGACACAGAAACAATAAACTTACGTGTGGAAAGTAATACATATTAATTTATTGTGTTTTTGTAATCTTGAATCGCACTCTTTCACTACGCATTTACCCATTTCGGCGAATTTTTTTGTCGCCTGTCACTGGGTCCATTTTGGTTGGCGTTACAGAGAGCACTGAACTGACATTAGCTACGCATATGGCTGTGGCCATATGTCCCGTGGCAACGCTTTGACGCGGTAATTGCTAATCTAGTGTAACATATATATCAATGATATCAACAAAGAGGTAATTGCACCAAAAACGTAACACAAAACGTTTTCTACAATCTGCGTATACCTTTGTAAAAAGTTGAAACAAAGACAGTTTTCACAGAAAAAATAAATAAGTGGCTGAAATGATAAGCATGTTTGAAAATAAGGATTAATATTAACTGACCCAAGCGTATATTTTTTTTTATTTGAGGTAGGTAAACAACTCTGCTAAGTATTAGGGTCTGTTCACATCTGACGGAAGATGCGTCGAGCGTATCATCGGTCGCGTCTATTCGGTCTAATAGTGTGTTTTCATATCTGACGGAAGATGCGTCGGGCGTAACTTGTACTTCCGTGATAAATCGTTCTGTATCAAACATTTTCAATGCAAAAAAGCTTCGAACGGTCTGTACACAAACGATCTCCGCTGATCCCTAGTCTGAATGCATAAGTCAAAATACACGTGGCGGAACGTTGCCGCTCTTTACGTCGGCCGACAATGCGTTGACGGAAACGGAACAGACGCTGTACGCTCGACGCACTAACGCATCTTCGGTTAAGTGTGAAAGGTTGAATGTTTTCTCATATAATTGTCTGTTCTGGCGTTACGCGACCGATGATACGCGACGCATCTTCCGTCAGATGTGAACCGACCCTTATACATTATTTAAATCTAACTAATCTAAGTCCCCCTGGTGCGTTTTTTTGCCAGTCTATTTGTACTGATGTGATGTATCAACAAACAGATTTCAACAGGGTTGTCACTAATACTAGTAGGTAGATTGGTTTTTATTCGTTGTTTATTTACCAATTTAAATCAATTTAGGAAAATCCTGCCGCCTGAGTGCTTTTCTTGCGCGCGTTGCTGCGTGGTAATGAATAAAACCGGCCTAAACTAGATAACGAACGCAGTGAGTAACCAAGGACATATATAATATATAAATATCTGGATGACCGAGCTTTGCTCGGTATTTTTTGGTAAATTGTGTTTAAAATAATAAGTTCAGCCGGCTTACTATGACTTTTTCATTTGCAACGCTACCTCCTGGACCATAACGTCAAACCAAACACGTCAAGCCAATGACTTAGTGTTGCTTAACAACGCCATCTGTTGAAGTAGCTTGAGTGTTGTTGTGTCTTTAAAGCAGTTAGTTGCTCCCAATTAAAAAAATAGTATTATTAGTATAACAGTCCAGGGAAATTAAAACAGTTTGTCAGGATATCACTTCACAATATTTATTAAGTTTTAACAAAATCACTTCAACACAACAAAACACTCTTGTTTTCACTTCAACCGTTCGACGTCGACTGCCTAATGATCGTGCGCACTACTTCCCACCGCAGGTACTCCTTTTCTTCTCCTAAAATTGTTTGTCCGAAAATCATTATCCATAACACGTTAGCTATAAACGGCAGTAACCATAATATTCAAAAAGTCGAAATTTTGTTTTACATAATTATCTTTGCTTCTAAAACTATTTTGTCATAATATCAAATACTATAATGGTTAAATCTCCTAAATTTGCATGTTATAAAGTCATATGTCCTAAGTATTGTATTATATAAATTGTATTATGCCGAATGTTCATTTATAATTAAACCGTTAGTAGTAAAAAAATGCTACAAGTTAGGTTTTAGTGACAGAAACGAATCGCTGTAAATCCGACTCCACGTAGTCTTGTCTGCCCTACCCCTAGAGTGTAATTTAAAATCGCGTAGGCGCGGAGGGGCGAGGCGGCCCGCGAGCTGAGGAGCAGGTGGTTGTAACGGTCGCCGCCGCTGCTGAGGCTGGCCGGCGAAGCCGGCCAGCAAGACGAAGCTGCGGTGGTGATCGTTAAACCGTCTGCGACGATAAGCTCGCGTGGGACCGCCTAAGCCCCGCAGTGCCGGAGCCGTGACAGAAACCATGCCTGCTGCATGATGCATGCTCGCTTGCATACTGCATGCTTGCATGCATGCTCGCTTGGATGCTGCATGCTTGCTTGCATGCTACATGCTTGCTTGCATGCTCGATTGCATGTTGCTTGCTTGCATGCATGCTGCATGCATGGTGTATGTTTGTTTGCATGTTTCTTAGAGGGAAATAAAATCACATGTTCACAATCACCTGTTTTATTGAGTGATACTGTATTTATTGAGTGATAATACATGCAGCGCCATGCCAGGCCTTGATAAATGCCATAATGCTTTTGTATCTTTACTATTTATGTATTGTATCAGTTGGATTTGATAAAATAATGAAATTCTTAATGAACTCCGTATTACTTTGTTTTAAAAATATAATTAGGATAAATAAACATAAAATAATTTGAATTTAGAACTTATAACTTTTATGGAAAACAGTTTTAAGTCTTTTGTATATTATTGATAGTAATATTTATGACAAACGGATTTAGGGCATATTGTATTTAGGGATTTCAATTTTATGGCATGTGATATTATGTGACATTTAGTTCGGGCAAGTTATCATTCGGACAAATGATGATTAGGACAAAAAAAATTATGGCTCTTTAGTTTATGGATAAAAAAGTTAGGTCACACAATAGAGAACCCCCACCGCATGTTGTCTTTTACCGGAAACAGCCTAGGTTGACATTTAAACTAAAACGTGATGGTACAACCGGAAGTAGTGCATGCGATAACACTTGTATTTTATTATTAATGTAAACAGTAGTATTTAAATTTTAATAACAATACTTGAAAATATTGTTATTAAATTCAAATACAGATAATAATTTAAACAAAATGAATGTCTATGATTGATCAGATTAAATATCTAAAAAAAATGAATAATATATTCCGGAAATCCGACTATCGAAGAAAGAGTTTCTAACAGTCGGCCTTTCCTGATACATTTTCCGTCCCGGGAAATTTATTTCTCATACAAAAAAAATAATAAAAATAACTAAATAACGTAATTAGATAGTAAAATATACTCAGCTTAGTTGTGTATTTTCTTAAGTCTACCCAAACTTTAGACTATAATTGAGATATTAACGGCTCATCATATTCTTAACAACTCTCTATCTTAGCTAAGTAAGACCTGCTACTTATTCTCAAATAAGTTACTTAACTTAAGGTGTTAAGGCCTCAGACATATCCTTAACACCTGTCTTAGCTGGGACCTCAGACATATTCCCAGATAAGCCACTTAAGATGTTAAGATCTCAAACATATTCTTAACACCTGTCTTAGCTGAGACCTCAGACATATTCTCAGATAAGCCACAGACACCATATACATACTTAACTTAAGATATCAAGGCCTCATACATATCCTTAATATCTCTCTTAGCTGAGACCTCAGACATATTCTCAGACGAGGTAATAGACTTAACTTTAATATAGTTGCATCATTACCAATCAATCTAAAATTATTCTGTGTTGTCATTTTCAGGCATCTCAGACTCTGAATCCGATCTATTGAAAACTACCCAAGGGTGAATTTTATCTACTGAAAAGATACCACTAAATCTTCTATTTCCCTTTTTAGATAGTGGTGTATCTTCAATTACATATCGGTCATTATCAAGAACTTCTGCAATACGATACGGACCTCTAAGTTTAGGAACTAATTTCCTACTTTGTCCTACTGATGGATCATCTCTTTCTACCCTTACAAGTTCTCCTATCTTATAATTGACTTCTTTCCTAGCTTTATCGAAACGTTCCTTTTGTTTGTTTTGATTTTCTTTAATATGTTCTGAAATTTCTTTTCTAGTGTTCTCTAACGTAGTGGCTAAATTTTCTGTGACATTTGTAACATTAAGCTGTAATAACGCATTTGAGGTACTCACTAAATTAAGACCAAACAGTGCCTGAGCAGGGCTTTTCCCGGTACCTTTGTTTAGTGTATTATTAAGTCCCCACTGAATTTCTGAAATATGTTCATCCCATTTATTTTCGGATTTGCCATAATTTGTAGCTGTTAATGCTGTTAAAACAGTTCGATTGTATCTCTCGACTTGGCCATTGGCCCTCGGAGTCGCTACAGCGTTCATTACATGTTTAATACCTAACGAACTTAAGTAATCTTGAAAACTTTTAGAAGTGAATGACGTACCTCTATCGGAAATAACACGTTTTGGAACACTAAATGTGTGAAAATAGTTTTTAATAGCTCTGATGGAATGGACAGACTTGGTACTTTTAACGGGAACAATTATCACAAACTTCTTAAAAGCGTCAACAATTAATAATAGGTATGCATTTTTGTGCTTACTTCGAACAAAAGGACCTAAATGATCAATATGTACAGTGTGGAATGGTTGTTCAACCTTCTCAATGGGATGCAATTTGCCTGACTTTTTCCCAGTTGTTATTTTAGAGTGGGCACATTCTAAACACGACTGAACATACTTTTTAGTGAATCGTTGCATCTTAGCAAACCAGTAATTATTTTTAATTATTTCTAATGTTTTATCAAGACCGAAATGTCCAATTTCATCATGGTTTGACTTCAAAGTTTGCCATCGTACGCCTTTCGGTACAACCCAACGATCACCAGTATCTGTTTTCCTGTATAATAGTCCCCTTTTAACAACAAAATTATTTTTAATTTCAATAATATTGCTATTTTCTTTATCATTTAATATAGCAACAATTCTTTGCAACTCAGGATCATTTTGTTGTACCGTGGCTACCCAATCTGTATCAATTCGTCTTACTTGTAACTCTATTATTTCTGATGAAATGGGATTTCGGCTCAGAGCATCTACATGAGCCATACCTGTGCCTGGTTTATAAATTATTTGAAAGTCGAATTCTTGTATGGTGCTCCACCATCTTGCAACTCTTGGCAGTATGTCCCTCTTTTCAAAGGTTGCACGGAGAGAATTGCAATCGGTAACAATTGTGAAATGAATCCCTAACAAATACACTCTAAATCTCTGAAGCGACGTTACTACAGCCAGCGTTTCTAAGTCATAAGACGTGAATTTGGCTTCTTCAGGGGATGTCTGTCTACTGTAAAATGCTACGGCACTAAAAGAAACCTCTTTATTTGGCCTCTGCATCAAGATTCCAGCAAACCCAACTTTAGACGCGTCTGTATGCAACTGTGTTTCGAATTCGGGATTATAAAATGAGAGAATGGGTCGTTTAACTAGTTCCGTTTTTAGGTTTAAAAATGCAGATTCTTCTGCGTCTCCCCAATGCCATTTAGACTCCTTTTTTAAAAGTTGTGTTAGTGGTTTTGCGATAATTGAAAAACCTCTTATAAATTTTCGAAAGAAACTCGCTAATCCCACAAAGTGCCTAATTTTATGTTGGTCTGTTGGTCTGGGAAATTGATCCACAGCTTCAGTTTTCTTTTTGCCTGGTTTTACTCCGAACTCGCTAACTTCAAAACCTAAATAATCTATGGATTGTTTCAGAAAATTACATTTTGATAAATTTAGTGTGATGCCGGAAGATCGGAAAAGGCTCAGTATATCCTGTAGTCTTTGCAACCCTTCTTCTATTGTTCTGGATGGTATAATTACGTCATCCATGTAAGCAAACGCCTCCTTGAATCTCGCGTTCCCCAAAACACTATTAACAGCTCTTTGAAATGTTGACGGCGCATTAACTAGCTCAAATGGCATGCGGTTAAATTCATAATGACCATCTGGGGTCACAAAAGCTGTCAAATGCTTTGCCAATTCTGCCATTGGAATTTGATAATACCCGGATGCGAGATCGAGGGAAGTAAAATATCTATGACCTGACAGATTATCTAACTGATCATCTATACGGGGTAGAGGATAGTGTTCTTTGACGGTTTTTTGTTTAGTGCCCTAAAGTCAATGCAAAGACGATAGTCACCGGTCTTTTTGCGCACTAATACGATTGGGGATGCATAATTTGATGATGACTGTCTAATTATTCCAGAGACACTCAAGTCTTTTATCATTTCACGAACAACGTGCCTTTCTGAATGGGATAATCGATAAGGTCTGTACACCACAGGTGTGGTATCACTAAGGTTTATGTTCATTTCTGTACCACTTATACACCCTAACTATATAACCGAAAAGGCAAAACAGTCTCTATACTCATTTAGCAACTCAGTTAATTTGGTTCTGTGATCAGATCCAATATTGTCATCCACCTGTATCATGCAAGCTTTAATTTGGGGTGTTACTGTATTATCTGGACAGTGTTCTATTCTGCCAATATTTAGTGTTTGTGCTTCACTTAAAGGAAGGGCCCGAAGCAGTAAAGTGTCTTTCAGTAATTTGAACCCAGAGTTTAAGCCCTTAATAACAATCGTTCCCTGTCCGTTACTCACTTGTACCACACTTTGAATAATCTCATATTGTTTATAAGTATCCTGACAAAAACTAGGTTCAACAAATAAGTCTCCTGAATATCTCGGTTTAGTATAAATACTGACTGGAGTATACCCCTGTATAATAAGCGAGTTATCAACGTACACCAATACGTTTTTAGTTATATTCGTGGTTATCTTAAGCTGGTTATTAGTTTTTAGAACCACAATATGTTCTTGTTCTGTGAATGTCTGTCCTAGTAGTAAAGGAACTTGTAATAATTTATCAGGAACGATAAGAGTTTCTACCGTAGCAGTGACTGAATCTACTTTTACTTCAACACTGCCTTTACCAAAGCAATTGACAACGCTGTCCCCAAAGCCTCTCAATACAGGTAGTTCTGATTCCGACCACGAGTTAACTAATTTTTTAGCCGCAGATTCTTGCAGCATAGAACATTGACTTCCGAAGTCAATGAAACAATCAAAATTCAGACCATTCACGATGGCGGTTTTAAAATATTTGGAGTCACTATCCGGTTCTTTTGAAATTCTTAAAACTGTTTTATTATTAGTAGATTTTTTAGTGCCCGGACAACTCACAGCTAAGTGCCCTACCTGATGACATTTATCACAACGCTTGATTGGTAGTTTGCATTTGAAATATGGGTGTCCCTCTTCACCACAATTGTAGCATTTTGTAAGCCTATAGTTCCTATTGTTCCTATTATCATGATCATTTTGAGCTGCTTTTAATGTCTTTGATTGTTTGCTATCAGCGTTGCTCGCCCGCAGGGATGAATTTGGCTTGTTAAACTTCTTCGTAATTCTTATATTTCTGAGATAAACTAATAATTTATCAGGTTCCGTGAACTGTGTGGCTTCTGCACTTGTTCTGACAGACCTGTCCTCAATTCCAAACAAGATACAATCTATTGCATTTTTACCATGTATATTACAGCGATTCAATAAAACAACCTTTTGGTAAAAATATTCTTCTAAAGATTCGCCAAAATCAGCCCTACAAGCAAGCATTTCCGTTAATAGCTGACCATAGTTCTGGTCACTTGGAAATGCCAATTTTAATTTGCTCTGCCATTCAGCCCATGAAAACAGAAGGCCCTGATACCATTTTAGAGCCAATCCCGCTAATTTAGGAAGAGCATAGTGAACGGTCTGCCTTTCGGTCCAATTATAAATCTGAGCACATTCGTTAACTTTACTTATCCATGTTTCTATTGTTTGAGTCCGTTTACTGGGATCAAATTCTGGTATTACATTCAAAACCGGAAAACGTTCACTACCCCCGTCTGCTTTCATGGTCTGTATGAACTCTTTAAGAGCCGAAACTAAAATGTTAGTATTAGTATCTGTGTCTCTAATAGAATCAAAAGGACTCACCACTGCTGCTGGTGTAGTTTCCGAACGAGATGCTTTCGCTATGTCTTGACTATGTCTTCGCAGCATGTCACGATTGCACGATGCGTCGCGACCGTGAGCCACCTCCCGACTTGGTGACACATCGCACAACCGCGGCGCATCAAGCATCCCTGAAGCATCACGTGATCGCGACGAGCCATGCGCCCCATCACGCGTCGCACTCGGTGTCGCTTCACGCACCCGCGATGCATCACGCAATTGCGACGCGCCATACGCACCAACAGGCGTCCCATCACGCGACGCATCACGTGCTGTAGACCGCATCCACGACGCATCACGCGTCGCAGCTTGCGTCGCATCACGCATCCGCGACGCATCACGCGGCACATCACGCGCCGCATCACGCATCCGCGACGCATCACGCGTCCCATCACGCGACGCATCACGCGTCGCAGCTTGCGTCGCACCACGTATCCGCGACGCATCACACGACTCATCACGCGATGCATGACGCGCTCCATCACGCGACGCATCACGCGACGCATGACGCGCCCCATCACGTGACGCAGACCGCGCTGCATCACGCATCCGAGAAGCACGGTGCGATCGCTACACATGACGCACCCGCAACGCATCACGCGATCGAGACGCATCACGCGTCCCATCACGCGACGCATCACGCGTCGCAGCTTGCGTCGCATCACGCATCCGTGAAGCATGGCGCGATCGTGACGCATCACGCACCCGCGGCGCATCAAGCGTAGCATCACGCGATGCATGACGCGTAGCTTCACGCGTTGCATGACGCATTGCATCACGCGTTGTACCACGGCGCCTTGAACCAGGACTGCTGCGATCTCTGGACTCGCTCGTTCTCGATTCACTAGACTCGTTGCGGTTGTGGCGAGTCTTGCGACGTCTCCGCACAGCAGGCTCAGAGCCACTTGCTGAAGAGTCGTATGACTCCCTTGTATTTTGCCGAGACTTTCTTTTGCGAGTCATGATTGCTAGAAATATATGAATTACAAAAAGTTAATGTTCTTTAATTTAATATTTACCCAAGATAATTCTACCAATATTTCTAATATTTTAAGTATCTTTAAATATTACACAAAAGAGGGGAAAAAAAATACATTTATAACCAGTTCAGCTAAAATGCTACTAATCACTCATACACCAGCAATCAAATGTTATTTTCATTTTGAGCCATTGTTAAGTAAAGAGAAGCAATTCCCTTACCTTTTATGGGCGTTCAGTCCTTCACCGAGGGCGATTATTGATCGCTATCCTGATTATATCCAACTTCTGAACTATAACAGTCCAGGGAAATTAAAACAGTTTGTCAGGATATCACTTCACAATATTTATTAAGTTTTAACAAAATCACTTCAACACAACAAAACACTCTTGTTTTCACTTCAACCGTTCGACGTCGACTGCCTAACGATCGTGCGCACTACTTCCCACCGCATGTTGTCTTTTACCGGAAACAGCCTAGGTTGACATTTAAAATAAAACGTGATGGTACAACCGGAAGTAGTGCATGCGATAACACTTGTATTTTATTATTAATGTAAACAGTAGTATTTAAATTTTAATAACAATACTTAAAAATATTGTTATTAAATTCAAATACAGATAATAATTTAAACAAAATGAATGTCTATGATTGGTCAGATTAAATATCTAAAAAAAATGAATAATATATTCCGGAAATCCGACTATCGAAGAAAGAGTTTCTAACATTAGTCGCCAATAGATGTCAGGAACAGTCATATTTTTCAGTTTATGTTTAAAAGTTGATTATTGAAAACGCGAATAAAACGACATTTTCTAAAAATGAATCCTAGCTAGATCGATTTATCGCCCCCGAAACCCCCTGTATACAAAATTTCATGAAAATCGTTGGAGCCAAGAATTACAGGATACAAGAGAGTGTGATACGTGACTTAGAAAAGTGTAACACCGAATAACACGTCCCCGTAAGTTTACGAATACGAAACACTTAACAACGAATGCACGCTACCACGAAAAACTAAACGCCGTAGCAATGCAATCTCGAATAACTATATCTCTAATATTCACTTTTTCGAAACACTTAACAACGAATGCACGCTACCTCGAAAAACTTAACGCCGTAGCCATACGATCTCGAATAACTAAATCTCTAATTCATCTATTCGAAACACTTAACAAAGAATCGCTTCCACTAAAACTGAACAACGTACCTGTAACGAACTTAATGTGATGTCGAATATCTAAACCTCTAAAGTCATCGTAAAAAGTCTTTATTCATATAACAATCAATAAAATAGAGAAAAAAAAAATTAAGTGTCAATCAACCAAATCAATCGTTTTTCCATAACAATACAATCAACCAAATCGAAAATTAAAAAAAAACTTTAAAAAATTCAGTTAATGTTTAAAATTGCACAAGTATGCAAGACCATCTAAAAATGTGGTTAAGTCCATTGTTTCCTTTTTTCCAAATGTTTTTTAATTTTTTCTTCCCTATTTTCTTTTTTCTTTGCTGATATGGCTGTGAATTTAATTTTTCAACTATTAATTCTTTATGTTTTTGTTCCTTGTTTAATTATTCAATGGTCTTATATAAATTCAATTTCTTTCTGCCCAATAGGGTGTTCCAGCGGTGGTGCCATGATTCCACCTCATTTTGTGTAATTGGTAAAATACTTCTTACCTGAGTTATTATTCGCGAACAGTATGGCCACTTTTTTACACACTGCCAATAACATTTTGTATTTAAACGTCTGTCTAAAGTAAACACATATCCTTCGTGTAGCAATAGTCTTTTACTCTTTTTAGATAATAAAAATTGTAAGTGCGCCATTATCACTGACCGCAAATTCCCGTAACAAATATTGTAAGAACGGGTAATACAGCTAATTTTTTTCCCATGAACCCTAAGGAAAAATATAATTATTTGGTTCATCATCATCATTTCAACCGTAAGACGTCCACTGCTGGACTTAGACCTCCCCCAATTTGGGGGGCTTTGCCATAATCGCCACGCTTGGCAGGCGGGTTGGAGATCGCAGTATGGTGGTAAAATACATAGAGAACGCTGCTGCCCATTCTCTAGTAAGTCTCTTAGTCGCCTTTTACGACACCCACGGGAAGAAATGGGGAAACGGGAAATTATTTGGTTGAGTGACACATAATATGACATTTTTTTTTTCTCATATGTTTTATTTGTGTGATTGTTATATGAATGAAGACTTTTTACGATGATTTTTAGTGGTTTAGTTATTCGAGATCATATGGCTACGGCGTTAAGTTTTTCGAGGTAGCGTGCATTCGTTGTTAAGTGTTTCGAAAAAGTGAATATTAGAGATTTAGTTATTCGAGATTGCATTGCTACGGCGTTTAGTTTTTCGTGGTAGCGTGCATTCGTTGTTAAGTGTTTCGTATTCGTAAACTTACGGGGACGTGTTATTCGGTGTAACACTTTTCTAAGTCACGTATCACACTCGATACAAGAATTGCTCGTTTAAAGGTATAAGATATATCTTATATCTTTAAACGAGCAATTCTTGTATATATACATATAATCTGAATCTCGGAAACGGCTCCAACGATTTTCATGAAATTTTGTATACAGGGGGTTTCGGGGGCGATAAATCGATCTAGCTAGGATTCATTTTTATAAAATGTCGTTTTATTCGTGTTTTCAATGGCCAACTTTATCGATAATCAACTTGAACATAAACTTATTATTTTAAACACAATTTACCAAAAAATAACGAGCAAAGCTCGGTCATCTTGAAATAAAACAACTAAAATATGATTTATTTATTTGTTCTTTAATCTATGAATCTTCTTCAATGCCCCAAACACACAGTGTCTAGAGGTGTTTGCAGCCCATTTTAATTTGGTAGGTTTAATTTCTGTTCTGATACAGGTCTAGGTACTGGTTCAGGTTTAGATACAGGTCCAAGCAGGTTTACCCGATTTTGATGTGACTGGATGTGACGTTGATAAATTCTGTATCACTGAATCGTTTCTTTCCACTGCATGGCGTTGTATACTTCTCACAGAGCGGCCACAATTTATGCACACCATTGTATAGCCAAATAAACGAACATCACCTGTAGCTTTTGAATAACCGCAGTTTATGTATCGCATGATGAATTTATTGAAAGTCAAGCCCGTGTAGAGTAGGAAGCAAGAGATCAGTAGGTAGGTGAGCACACACAATAAGTCTAATAAATAAGCGTGCGTCAGTGAAAATCTATATATATAAAAATGAATCCCTATTTCCCTTGGTCACGCCATCACGCGTGAACGGCTGGACCGATTTCACTTTTTTCTTTTTTGTTGTGTTTGTTATTGTCAGGAGAAGGTTCTTATGAAAGAAAAACACAACAAAAAAAAAGTGAAATCGGTCCAGCCGTTCACGCGTGATGGCGTGACAAAGGGAAATAGGGATTCATTTTTATCTATACTAATATTATAAAGCTGAAGAGTTTGTTTGTTTGTTTGTTTGTTTGTTTGTTTGATTGAACGCGCTAATCTCAGGAACTACTGGTCCGAATTGAAAAATTCTTTTTGTGTTGGGTAGCCTATTTACCGAGGGAAGCTATAGGCTATATAACATCACGCTACAACTAAAAGGAGCGGAGCAGTAATGAAAAATGTTGCAAAAACGGGGAAAATTTATTCCTTTTGAGAGTTTCCGTTGCGTGCGCTGCGTAAACGGTTAAAGTAACGCAAAAATAATGTATGACGGAATTGTTCCTTTTAAAAAGTTCTAGTAGTCTAGTCTTCACGTAGGGTACCTGGGTTACCGAAGTACTTGGCCCTGTATGTGGCGATCGCCGGGCAGTTTAGAAGCACGTGCGCTGCTGTCTCGTCGTCCTCAATGCAGGCCCTGCACAGCGGACTGTCTGTAGCTCCTATGACAAATAGATGTTTATTAAACGACCCATGGCCAGTTATTGCTGCTGTAACCATACGCAGCTGTCGTTTGTCTAGCCGAAGGACCTGTTTTGTGAGTCGGGCATCGATGGTAGGTAAAGCCTCCTTGGCCTGCCTGCAATCATTTTGGTCCACCCATTGCTTAAAGTGTAGATCCCTGGTACGTTTTCTTACCAGAGAGCGTAGAAACCCAAAGGGGAGTGGCGCGATGGGTTCTGGTCCCACCGGTGTCATGCTCGACCCCCTTCTGGCCAGTTCATCGGCGGCATCGTTACCAAGCGAACCGCTGTGTCCTTTTATCCACTGAATGGTTATATTATTGAGGCTACCCACCTGGTTGAGGCGCTGGTGGCACTCGTATATTAACCCAGAATCAATCGAGTGACTGTCCAGCGCTTGCAGAACAGCCATACTGTCTGAGAGTATGCGGATCGAGTGGTCTTTAACTGCCCTGGCCATGATGGCTGAGGCGGCAAGAGTGATCCCAATGCATTCCGCCTGGAACACTGTTGTGAACTCCTAATGGTGTGGCTATATGTATGTTGAAGTCCTGCGAGAAGACTCCAGCACCTGTGCCACTGTCTGTTTTTGATCCGTCCGTGAAGATGCGCAGCTCAGTGGGGCGCAAACCCTCACATCGGCGATCTTCGTGCAGCTGGATTCTGTATTTTTTATCAAAAATGAATTGTTTAGGCACCCGGTCCATTACAGCTTTAGTAATGGGGAACTCATTGTTGAGTTCCTTAAGTAGCGCGGTGTGTTGTGTGTCTCTCTTCCTCCAGAGGTTGGTTGCGTTCAGACGCGCCGCCGCCATCGTGGCTTCCTGCTGTATGAACAGGTGGAGCGGTGGTAGTCTCAGCATGGCTTCCATGGCTGCAGTCGGAGTAGTCCTCAACTCCTCATGCAGCCCGTGACCGCCATGCAGGCTAGTCTTTGCATGCGTTGCAGTTTGTTGCAGGCTGTAATAAGCTTGGTGCGGGGCCACCAGACCACAGCCCCGTAGGTGATCATGGGTCGGATCACTGCGGTGTACAGCCAAAGTATGATTTTGGGGGATAGGCCCCACTTCTTACCTATCATTTTCCTGCATTGCCAGAATGTGATGCAGGCCCTGTTTAGTTTACTGTCTAAATGGCTACTCCAGTTTAACTTACTGTCAAGAATGACCCCGAGGTACTTGACTTCGTTGGCCAGCTGAAGTTCTGTATTGAACAATTTCGGTAGGCAGAAGGGGCCTAAAGCTCGTTTATGGGTGAACATGACTAGCTCCGTTTTAGTGGGGTTCACTGAGAGGTCATATTCACTGCACCATCTCTCTACGATACGTAGTGCTTGCTGGGTGAGGTTAAAAATCGTGCTCGTCACCTTCCCTGAGACAAGGATGGCGAGGTCGTCCGCATAACCTATTGTGTAGTAATGATTGGCATTGAGTCTGGCAATTAATTCGTTAATCACCAAATTCCATAGAAGGGGTGACAGCACCCCTCCTTGGGGGCAGCCTCTGGCAATCATGGCCAGCTGCTGCTCATCCTCTAGGCGAACCACGCGCTTGCTTAACATGTTTGTGATCCAGTCTATGAGTACCTGTTCAACTCCATGTCTGGAGAGGGCGCTGCTGATGCTGGAGAAGTTTGTTTTGTCGAAGGCTCCTTCAATGTCTATGAAAGTGCCCAGGCAGGTCCCTTTCTGATGTATCGCTTCCTCTATCTGGCTAACTACCAGATGAAGCGCCGATTCGGTGGACTTACCCGAGCTGTATGCATGCTGGTTACCGTGCAACGGTAGGGTTTTCAGAGCGCCGTCCCTCAGCTCCCTGTCGCACAGTCTTTCCAGGGTCTTTAGAAGAATAGAGGTCAGGCTGATTGGTCTATGGGATTTGGCGTTTGTGTAGTCGCCCTTACCTGGTTTAGGGATGAATATTACTTTCACTTCCCTCCATCCTTTGGGAACGTATCTAAAGGCCAGGCACGCTCTCATTAAAGGCACCAGTCTTTCTGCGATGAGGGTTCCACCCCACTGTAGTAGGGCGGGGAACACCCCATCCGGGCCAGCGACCTTAAATGGATGGAAACTCCGGATGGCCCATTGAAGTTTCTCCAGCGTGATCACCTTGCTAGCATAAAACCAATCATTGTCTGATGGTGTTTGAGTCGCATCTTGCCAGTCGATTGCTTGCGAGAAAATACATCCCGGGAAGTGTGTTTCGATAAGGACGCGTCTCGTTTCTTCTAGCGAGGATGTGAGAGTGTTGTCTGGCTTGCGAAGGGTAGTTGGCCCTGGTGTAGTTTGTTGCGCCAGTACTTTCCTTACCCTGTTTGCTTCCTGGCAGGACTCAATGCTACCAGTGTATTTGCGCCATCCCGAGGTGCTCCTGAACCTGATGCATTTTTTGTAGCAGGATTTGGCTGCGTAGTACTCATCCCAGTCCTCATCCGCACATGTATTCATTGCTCTATTCAAAGCTTTCCTTACCTTCTCGCGCTTTCGCTCCAGATCCGCACCCCACCATGGCTGTTTGCCCGGTGTACTACGAGGAGTCGTCTCTGGACACGCAGTTTGGTAGCTGTCTATCATTGATTTAGTGAGGTGTTCGACTTGTACCTCAATCTGTGTAGTGTCCGCAAATGACGTCGGATCGCTTGGTGTCGCAAGTTTGGAAACTAGGCTGCGTGTGTAGGTACCACGATCTGTGTTGCGCGGTTTGCGGCGCGGAGCTACTGGCGGGACAGAGGCCTGGATGTCAAAGCGGATCCATCTGTGGTCGGAGCAGGAAGCCTCCCTGGAGACCTGCCACCCAGTGGTAATTTCCGCCGCGGCCTCTGTTGCCAGAGTGAGATCTATGATTGTGCGGCTTCGTCTGGTTACGAATGTCGATTCGGAGCCAGTGTTTAGTAGGGATAGGTTAGTCGAGAATAAGTAGTCAACCAAGGCCTTACCTCTTTCGTTTTGCGTTTCCATACCCCACAGCTGGTGGTGAGCATTGGCGTCGGCACCGATGATGACCTCAAGCCCGGAACTCTCGCAATAGCTCACGAGGCGGGCGAGGTCATGCGGGGGTGGCGCCTCCGCTTCGGGCATGTAGGCCGAAGCGAAGACGATTGCCATCTCCATGGCGCCGTCACGCTGTATAATCAGCTTCACTGCAGAGATATCTCTGCAACAGAATTCAGTTAGAAGCTGTGTTTTAAGGTTTCCTGTTACATAGATACACGATCTTGGTTGATCGTGATCAGTAGTAACCAGGAGCTTACCGCCAAGATTGGAGAGTCCTTGTATGCGGCCCGCTCTAATCCACGGCTCCTGGATCAGGGCGATGGCCGTTTGTTGCACCTCCAACCACTTCCGGAGCTGAGCCGTTGCGGTCTGACTGTGGTGGAGGTTTGCTTGGAGGATTTTACATATCGACGAGGAGGACGCCATTGCTGGTCGATTCCTCATCGTCTTCCTCCAGATTGAGCCCGGCAAGCAGACCGCCCTCTTCGAAGTCATCCCCCAACCGGCACGAAGCCGGAGACAAGGTAATGTCGTCCGACTCCTCGCCTGAAGAAGGGACAGCTCCCAAGGTGGCGGCACTTGGGGCGGCCGATTCTGCTACTGCAGGTTCGGCCGCGGTTGCTACCGGGTTGTTTGGTGGGGGAGTCGATTCCCCCGCTGGTGTCTGTGGCTGCTGCAACAGAGCCTCCGAAATGGTTCCCGTGGCGGAGTCCCATCCTTGGGGGACATCGGTGAACCTGCCGTTCCTACCCTGGAACTGCAGGTACACGTTCCCTGCCCCCAAAGATAGACGACGACCCGCGCCCATCAGGGTCGGGATTTGGTCCACCGGGACACCGACCACCACGAACCATGCCGAGGCCTGCTTGTCGGCGTGCAGCAGCAACCAGCGCTTGACGTCGACCCAGGGGTTCTGGTAACTGAGAGCACGGCCAATATTGGTCGGCTCTCCGAGGACCCCCTGCTCGTCGGGGATCACGATGCCACATCGTGCCCGTCTTTGGATCTCCGACTGACTCTTGACTACTAGCGTTAGGTTAGTAGGGAGAGTCATTCCGGAGATTGTTTTCCTTAGCCAGGCTAAGGTGTGGTCATTCTCGCACCACAGTTTGAGGACACCACCGGCATACAGCGGCTTTGCGTTAAAAGTCGGCGCCGTGGTGTCTTGTTTCGGAGAGCAGGCCTCGACTAGTATCTGCTTCTGAATAGCAGCGAGTACCTGGTCTGATACGTCCTTGCTGATGAACCCAGTGCGGTCACAGGTGACCGCTACATCGAGGGTAGCACTAGCAGCTTGGACGTAGCTTCTTTGAGCAACCCGTTTGGATTGATCAAGACGCGGCCGCTTATGCTCTCCACGAGGTGTGATAGTCTCGTTGAGAGCTCGCTTGGCCGCGGCCTGACCCTTCCCACCAGGTTGCTGAGTCTTTGCCGGCGCACTGGATGACGGTCGACTGGTCGTCGGACGGCTTAAGCCGGCCTCCGCCTGCGACCGCTTCCCAGCGGCGAAGTTTAGCTGGCCGCTAGTTGGTTTGCCCGAACTAGCGGCAGTGGCCTGGTTGTTTGGAGCCCCCCTACCTGGCCTTCTGCGAGCCTGACGGCGCTCCTTCCGCGTCATACGCTGTGCTGTGGCAGCTGGAGCGCATGAGGCGTTTGTGCAAGGGCAACGGGCTTGTTGAGTGCTTTTACCCTTGCCCTTGCCCCGCTTCTGAACAACCTTCCAGGCGCGAGAGATCGCGTCCTCGTGGCTGTCGGTCACCGTTTGATCGGCGGCGACCTCCTTATGGGAGGAGGCTAGAGGAGCCGCAGAGGTGGGATGGTGTTTCCCAGTGCCAGTAATAACCGGCACCGGTGTTAGTTTAGGAAGGGTTGGACCGGCAGCGGTGTTAGACTTCGCCGTGGTCCTCCCCTGAGTTTTGGAAGGGCTGGTACTGGTCCCAATCAGCGCCGACGCCCTTTGTTTATTTTGGGACTTTAATAAACAATTTTTCTTTCTTTCTTCTTTCTTTCGCTGGTACCCGCGGCGTTAGCTGCAGGGTGTCCAGGGGCAAGAGCAGTGCAAGCACCACTCTTGAGAGTTTCATCGGCTTTCGCCTCCACTCCGAGTTTGTTGGTTTTAACTGGGGTTAAGTTCTCCATGTTAAAAGTTGTGAAAGGATTCGTCTCTCTGGCTCCCACCCTCCATGGAGCCCGCACCTGGGAACGTCTTGCTATGAAAAAGCTCGAACGTTAGGATTACCAGAGAGATATAGGGGCGCAAGGCTGGTTTACAGTGCGACATCGGGTGCTCGATCGGGTTGGCCCCCAACGAGCTGAACAACCCTCTCTTACACCGTCAGCATGACCTTTACCTACCGCTTCGGTCATCCGAGGACAACCTCCGCGGACCTCACGCACCTCGCCTGTGGCCCTCTGACGGGACACTATGGCCATTTCCCTACCCCTGGCTAGGGGGTAGGGCCACCGTTTCGCTTGAAATCCAGACCAAAGGGGGCGTGTTGCCTCACGGACACATAACAACCAGCGCCGTTCGGCTCAGCCCCCCAGGACTCCTTCATCCCCGCTCACGGCGCTCAACTGCGCAGGTCCTAGCGCAGGTGACTGGTTCCTCCTAACTCGCCATCAGCTGCGTTTAGTGACAGTCGAGCCCGCCACCACCCAGTCACAGGGTGGTCACGTTCCGGAGTGGAAGTTGGGCAGGTGGGAGTTGGGTGGAGAGTGGGGATTTGGGTGGGATAGTGTGAGGAGGGGTTGTGGTATTTGGGGCAGGAAGGCTGTTTGGGACAGGGAATGAGGGGTTGTGCGGGAGTGGGGAGGGGAGAAAAGTGAGGTGAAGTCGCCTGGCGGTTTCAGTTACGTCTATTTCATAAGGAATTAGACCAAGAACAGGGTGGCAACCTCGTGAAGGTATATCCGCCAGACTTGCCTTGAGGATCTACACGACTTCAGCGCTCTCCCTCAAGACCCCGCCACTCTACCGCCTCTGAGGGAGGCGGCCGAGTAGGCCTGCATCTATACTACCAAGCAAAGCCAAGCAAAGCGTGTCGTTGTGCAACCGCAAAAGCATAAATACAGACCCCCCCCCTTTACCCCCCTCGTTTAAGTAAGATTATGCTAAGTGAGTTATGCCAAATAAAATTCGGAGCATCAAGTTTCTGCCAGATAGAGGGAACCCTTGTCCAAGTTCATCCGGAGACCAATGCTTTCAGAAGAATCAACTAGGTCGTCCAGCATCTGCTGCAAGTCCTGCAGCGATTCAGCCAATATGACGATGTCGTCTGCAAATCTCAAGTGTGAGATGTACTCGCCGTTGACGTTAATACCGCGTCCACACCAGTTCAGCGTCTTGAACACATCCTCCAATGCGTTAGAGAACAATTTTGGGGAAATTACGTCACCTTGTCTCACTCCTCGACGCAGGGGGATGTGTTAAGTTCGCCGGTCCTGAATTTGGACGGTTATTGAAGCGATTTCGTAAAGACATCTCAGCACTTGGATGTATCGCCAGTCGACTTGGCATCGCTGCATAGACTCCATTACAGACCAGGTCTCGACAACGTCAAAAGCCTACTCATAGTCCACAAACGCAATAATAATAATAATAATACGTTTATTAGTACATAAAAAAAAAGCAAGACACAGCGGCCGATTATACTCGGACTTCTGTATAATCTGACTGGACAGGTCCACTCAATCTGTGTGGTTCTGTCCTCAAAAGACCATTTCAGACATAGTCCTCACATGATGTGACTAAGATTATATCTGGACTTTGAGACTGTGACGTCTGAGTTTGTTTTGGCCTTTCTTCTGAGAGTAGTCAGATAGGAAACGCTGACCTCATCTAGTTTTAAAAATATAATTGACATATAAAAGTGTTTGTACAAACCTACTTACGGAAATAAAATCATTTATCATACTTTATTTATTTTTCAGCGAAATACGGTTCGCAGATGGTGGTACCGCTGGGACAAGGAAGGCCATATGAAAAACCGCAAACCTCCGGGCGGAAAAAGGAAGACAACGACTTTAGAAGACCGACTCTTAATAGAGCGGGTGGCTCAGGAACAACTTATCCATACGGCAACCCTGGCGAAGGAATTCGGCATTTCTACATCGTAAAAATTATAATTCTTTTGTCTATAACTTCCACACTTCTCTATTAGTCGTCATCTCGGTAGTCACTCGCTTTCTATCCATATCGTCATTCACTCAATCCATTCATCGTTTCTTTGGCCTTCCTTACATTCACACTCAAAACTTTCCTCACGATATTTTCTTCACTCTTCCGCATTTATTTTGAAGACTTGTTAGTCTAGTGGTTAGTGACCCTGACTGCTAAGACTGAGGTCGTGGGTTCGATTCCCACCCAGGACAAATCTTTGTGTGATGAGCACGATCATTTGTTCTGTGTCTGGATGTTATTTATCTATAATATGTATGTATTTAGAAATATATAAGTTTGTTTATCAGTTGTCTGGTTGCCATAGTACAGGCTCTGCCTAGTTTGGGATCAAATAACGTAGTGTTGGTTGTCCTAAGATATTTATTTTTATTTTATTTATTTATTATAAACTGCTTTCCAAACTACTTTTCAAATTAATAATACGGTAGGCAGAAACTACAGAACGGCACCTGTTACGATCCTACATATCAATCCATACACCAGCTGTACATGCACGCCGGTTGTGGGTTTACACTCACGGTAGTTCTTCCTCACGAGGTGGCGGTGCGCGTGAGGGAGAGACAGTCTGTGCGCCCTTACGCCACTAGCCGCCGTAGAAGGAGACGCCCCGGGCGTCGGGAGTCGATCACGGACTCCCGGCCACCGTAAGCGCGGGCTTGCGGGTGGCGAGCAATGGGTAGCTCGACCAGGGCCGGGTCGAAGGCGCGTAGTATTCCACGCGCGCCTCAAAGAGATATCAGCACAAATAGAAGGGGTCCGGTCGCGAGATTTGTTCGAAAGAATTACCGTGGCCCTGGCATATAACTGAAGGAACACGGGTGGGTTTTCGCCAGTAAAAGTCTGACCCGCGCTCCCGCTCGCATTTGATGTTTTCCCACCCACAAAAAAAGGTGTATGAGGTCTTCCGTTGATCATGTAGCATGTTGTGTTTTTTTCTAGGGGGATAAGACGCAGACTAAAAGAAGCAGGGTTACAGGTCAAAGAGAAGAAAGCCAGCGTACCCTTGAGATCGGGCCGGAGTCACAAGTAATTCACTCATTTATTACTAGGGCTTCCATTACGTAATTACGCAATTACGTAATTACGAACTCATTTTAAAGTATTTTCAATTCCGTAACTGAAGATGTCAATTCCGTACTTACGTAATTATTAGTATCATCAATCCATCAAAATAGTCAACCAATAAAAAAGCATTATACGTACACATTTATAATGTGGCAACACTATACTATATACCTACATCGAAACTGTACAAATAGGGTATTCCCCGCAGTTTATTTTATATCTATTTTGCAAAAAATAGTTCTAAGACGTACAGAATAGAGTTCAAATATATCAACTTGGCGAGTCGGCAAGGCCGGGGAGTCCCTGACGAAAAGTCCTTACGACCACGGGGAACTTAGGGGAACTACTATGCTCCTCACATTCTTAACTAAAAAGAAAGTAGTTTCATTGCTCAATTGTCGGTTGTTCAGTTCACATCGCTAGACTCTCGGCACAGTTGACACTTGATCTGATACTTAATTAAAAGTTGGTGGTAAATGCGCGCAAATATTAACAATTTGTAGCAGTTGTATCTTTATCGTGGGTGACTTTGAAATTTGAATGTGTGGATTATCTCTTCAAAGATGTAAGTACTTAAATCAGTCTTATTTAGTATTAAAAGGGCATTAAAAACCTCATGGGGCGTGGAGCATGCATAGTTCATACAAAATAATTTGTAAATCAAACATTTTCTTAAGGTGTATTTATTCCGATTAGATTATAGAATATCTAGGTTCCCAAATATACAAGATTATTTTTAGTATATGCGAAACCTGAATATAGTTTGTTCAGAATCAGTAACTGAATCGATTCCAATAATTTTTACACCATGTTATATTTTGTACCAAAAATATTTAATTATGCTTCCAAGTCGCGGGCCTTAGTGTTTTGTTTCGATTTTAAAATTATCATGTCTTTCTCGTATTCAAACGTCCATTACACGGAGATAGTACGTACACTAGCTGTTTGTGGTGATCTGCATATGTTTTTGCGTGGACAACCAGGTAACTTATCAAGCTTATAACTTTGTGATTATTAATGATACAGTTTTGAAATTTTTTTCATAGATTCTTTACATAAAAATACTAGACCCGTGTTTCGGGTTTCGCATAAACAAAAATTAATGTTGTATATTAATTAAGAACACTGATTAAAACATAAAAGGTCGGTACCTATCAAAAATTTGAAATTCCTCATAGTTCGTCTCTAAATCAGGAATGAATGAACTAAGCATGCTCTTTCGCCTATTATAGAAGAAAAAAACGTTTGGCTACAAAATAAGTGTTTACATTATTTTGTAATGAGTTGACAACTATGTTTAACCAATATCATTTTAACCTAACTTCCTTTTATTTTTTTTTCAGGTCTTCTTCAAATAAGACTGTATACAAGGAGTTTTTGAACAAACGCACACAAAGCTCTATCTGGGAACATTTCTTGAGAGCTGATAATGGACAGAGTGTTGAATGTAAGCATTGCAAAAAAAATATTGAAAACTCCAGGTGGCGCAACTGGAGCGTTACACACTCACATGCGTGCCAAGCATATCGGAGAGATGCCGCAACAGCAGGAGTCGCAAAGCCCGAGTACATCAACGTCTAATAGTGGTCAAATTCAAACACGAAAACGTACGAATGAACCTTCACAAAAGAAACTTAAACTCACTGATTATTTTTCAAATATGGAGGTTCGAGTGGCCAGAATGGCTGCATTGGATGGGATACCATTGAGCACATTTTGTACGTCAGAAGATCTGAGATATCTTTTTAAAAACTCTGGCTACGATGTGCCGAAATCTTCTACGACTATAACACAGATAATTCTAAAACAGAGTGATAACACAAAAAACAAATTGAAAAATCAATTGAAAATTATGAAGTCTGAAAATAAAAGATTTACTATCACGTTTGATGAGTGGACGTCTACCCGTAATAAAAGGTATATGAATATAAATATCCACAATAAAGACTTTGATATGGCCAAATATAAAAATTTGGGACTTGTACGGATACAGGGATCAATGCCAGCTGAAGTAAGCACTCAATTATTACAGCAACATTTGAGTGACTTCGGTTTAAGTCTGGAAGACGACATAATTGCTTTCACAACAGATGGAGCGAGTGTTATGGTCAAAATGGGTAGAAATTTTGACGGCCACCACCAATTGTGTATGGCTCATGGGATACAACTAGCAGTCCTGGATGTTTTATATAAAACACAAAAATCTCCAGAACCTGAAGTCCAGGAGGATGTCTCAAATACCGGCGCTGAAGAAGAAGAGGAAATTGAAGAAGATGAGGATGCGTTTATTGTAGAATCGACCAGAGTTCCAGAATCGGAGTTTTTATACAAAGGCACTATAAAAAAATTAAGAGATCTAATAAAATCGTTTAAAAACTCCCCTTTGAAAAACGACTTGTTGCAAAAGTACATTTTAGAAGAATATGGTAAAAATATTGACCTAATACTAGACTGTAAAACGCGATGGAACAGCTTATCAGATATGGTAGGCCGATTTCTCAAATTAAAATCATGCGTTTTTAAGGCGTTATTAGATTTGAAATCAAATGCGAAATTTACAGACGAAGAGATCCAAGACCTTCACGACATTCATTACAGCTTGGATGTAATAAAAACTACAGTTTTGTCATTATGTCGCCGTGATTCAAACTTATTGACGGCCGACGCTGCGCTTCGATTCATGCTAGAGAAACTTAACCTTCAGTCAAACGATCTCAGTGGAAAACTAGCCACATCTCTTAGAAAGAGAATTAAGGAAAGGCGAACAAATGTATTCGGTGTTTTGCAATATTTGCATAACAGTGAGGAATTTTTTAAAACAGCTGCCTCAGAATATTTCACGAAACCATCGTCGGATGATATACGAATGTACATAGTGGAACTTTTGGAACGGTTGAAATATAATTCTACTCAAAAAAGCACTAATTCACAACCACAACCGAGTGCATCGGACGCAATTGCTACCAGTGACGATGATGACGAGGAGTTGACAATCGCACAACAGTTAGACAAAGAAATAAACAAAGTGACTGTAAATAAAACAATTTCAACAGTAAACACAGATCTCCATTCCATTATTAGGGTAGAAATGTGCATTTACGACAGCGCTGGCGGCGGTCGCGAAGTTTTTTTGACTGCAGCGTATAATTATTTACTTTCGATAACGCCTACAAGTGTTGAAGCCGAGCGAGCCTTTTCATCCGCCGGATATTTTTGTAATAAACTAAGAAGTTCCCTAGGTGACAAAACTTTAAATGCCTTGTCATTTATGAGATCACATTTTCAAGAAGAAAGATTATATTCGGGACGATAAAAAATGGTTTGACTTAACTAAGTTCTTGAATAATTCATAACTATTAAATAAAATTAACCACCTCTTTAAATGAATCAATAATTTGACAGTACAGTGTTAGATTATTTTGTCATGGAACTAATATTTTTTTTTTGTATCTATCTGTGGAGGCTTGTTATTAGCAATTTAGTTATATATTCTTGTTACTATAATGTTATTAGTCTGTAAGCTTTCTAAAAATTAAAAATAAAATAAATAAATATAAATAAATATTTTTTTGTTTAAACATTGTGTTTATTTTGATACATCCTTGAATTTGAGATAGTAAAAGATAACTGTAAAAATTGTAGATAATCTATCTACAATATTTACAAAAATTCATAATCAATTTTAAAAAAAATAGGAAAAATTACGTAATTACGGAATTACGGAATTGGAGAAAAAAGTTGCGTAATTAGTTACGTAATTGACATTTCCGTAATTTTGGAAGCCCTATTTATTACACACTGGCTTTTTCCAGTGGCTTCGCCCGCGTATCATACATATAAATCTTCCTCTTGAATCACTATTTAAATCCGTTGCGTAGTTTAAACTTAATATTAAAAAAATTAAACCGCCGAAAAAACTGCAAAGCAAAAATAAAAAGCCTAAGTAATTTTGAGTCGCAGCCAAACAAGCAAATTAATTAACTAAGTTTGTTTGGTTATCTCTATACATTTAAAGTAATTTAGTTATCCTTGGTCATTGATTGTTTGGCGCCGACTCAAAATACAAAATATAAGAAACCTAAGTAGGTTTCTTATTTTTTCCTTTTCAGTTTTTTCGGCGGTTTTTTTTTAAGTTTTTATTTTATATTTTTTTGTTGCTATAATCTACTAATTACTACATGCTTGTTGCAATGCAAGTTATGCGTGGTCATACATTACAATCAATGCGTGAACAATCAATCATCCCCTGTTTTCCTACCCTCAGGGTTGGATATTTTTTGCCAAATTTACATGGGTGGTCCCATGTAAATTTGGCAAAAAATATCAATCCTTCGGGATTATACCCTTTAAAAAAAAAATAATGAGTTATCAAAAAAAAAAATGTAATATCAAAATCGCACCACACTGTAAAAAGTTATGCGTGGCAAACATTAAAAAAAAAGATACGCGTCGACTTGAGATCCTCAACCGATTTTTTTCGTCGTTTAAGGTGCGCACAGACGCGGGAAGCACTTTGTTTTATAGTATGTAAAGATAACACGCTTATACGCCCAAAGGGATACGCAGAGGTGTACCTATTCAGGTCAAATTAAATATTGTGCCAAAATTTTACCGACGTTTCGTATCTATTTCGATACAATATAAAAACTAATGAAACAAGAAAATTAAAGAAAAGAAAACTTATTCCCAAGTAAAGCAAAGTGTATCTGCCGGGGTCGCGTGATTGTTCGAAAGAGATACCGTGACTCAGGCACATGGGCAACTGATGGAACACGGGTGGGTTTTAGTCAGTAAAAGTCTGACACGCCCTCCCGCTCCGCCCAGAGCGGAAGTCATTTGATGATTTCCCATCCAAAAAAAGCAAAGTGTTTTAATTGTGCTTTATCTGAAATTTCTCAGTCACAGCCCAAAGTCTGTGTTTATGCCCGGTTGATGTCAATAGGCTCGCCCTCTATTACATGGGACTTAAACATAACAGGCGACATGTGGGTGTCCTATAGGTACAACTCTGCCAAACCCGTTTGGGAAACAAGGCGCGATTGATAATTTAAAATATGACTTTTTCTTTCAGGGTTGATGAAATAACCAAAGAGCAAATTATATCAATGAAAAACAATGGCATTTCAGTTACCGATATTGCTAACCAATTCCGAGTCACGGTAAGTTTTATTTAATCTTACATCTACCCTCATATTCATTTCAGCCGAAAAACGTCCACTTGTGGACATACGCCTCTCCCATAGAGGGGTTTCTCATAATCGCCACGCTTGGCAGGCGGGTTGGCGATCGCAGTATGGTGGTAAAATGCATAGAGAACGCTGCTGCCCATTCTCTAGTAAGTCCCTTAGTCGCCTCTTACGACTCTCACAGGAAGAAATAGGATGTTGCTATTCTTTACTTCTGGTAACACATGGAACTACAATCCTAAATCTATGCATTATAATAAAGATATAAAATTTGTGAGTTTTGGATGTAGCGGATAAACTTCTTAACTAGTGCTTCGCTATGCACAACCATTGGTGCCGAATCGTAACGTAAATCTATGTTATCGAAGGAGTCCTGTAAATGCTATTCAGAAATATAAAATCTGATTATTTTGTCGGTTTAATTCAAATGGATAACCACCATTCTTCGCCCACTTGTTCGCTTTCAGTAGCAAGGCAAATAAGTAATTGAAAAGTACTGTGTTGAGATCACTGTTACATTCAAAATCAAAGGTCATTTATTCAAGTTAGGCTGAGGATCACCACTTTTTGAAGGTCAATATTACATAAGACAGTCCCCCCAAAACGCCCGCCCTTCACCACTTCCTAGTGCTTTGGCTAGGAAGAAGAAGTGGCGCAACAAACTATCCTGCAGCACAGCTGTCTGTTTAGTTAAACTTGATTCTATACAATAGTATATAGACAAAGTAACAAGTATTCTTATAACTAAAAATGGCTCATGATTTAAATCATGTCAAAGACAAACCTTGTTATTAAGGTAATAAAATACGAATTGTGTTGGTATAATGAACAGGGTATAAAGTTAAGGGTAAATAAATCCCCGAACAAAACAGAAACCTTTAAAAAGTAAAAAAACATACGTATTCGCCCTTTAAATTCAGTATGTAAGAGGTTGTAGGTAATATTTTGATCAAAGGAGCGTCGTGTCTTGTCTTAGAATCACCGCTAGAAACCCTACTTACCTTATAATAAAAAAAATCCGAACCCAAATCGGTTCATCCATTTAAGAGTTACGGTTATACACATAGCGGTCAAACTTATAACACTCCTCTTTTTGCGACGGGGTTAAAAAAAAATAGACGAATTGAAAACTCCACCTTTTGGAAGTCGATTTAAAAAATATTATTACTTTTTCAGCGTAACTCCGTCTACTTATGGTGGCGACGATGGTGTAAGGAAAATAAAATAAAAATAATAAGAGAAAATAACACAAGTTCGACAGTTGAACAAGAACAGAGTGGAGCAGAAGATACTAACGTCGAAACGATTGTGCAAACACCATCAATATTATCTTCACATAAATCTATATGGCAGAAAATGCCTGATTTGGAATTTGTATCTTAAAGTACTCAGTATCATAATATTCCCGTTACTGGGACATATGTCTCGTCTGTGAGAGAGGGAGTGTGCTGTTATACACTATGCGGGCCTAGTGCGGGTTAAAACTGAATCATTCTTGAAAATTTTGGTAAAGCGGATTATGGTAATGGGTATACAGGATTTTTTTAACCAGTGCGCAATTTTTTTTTTTGGTGTTCAGTATCAATAATAGAACACATTTCAATGATTTTTTCAATATTCTTTTTTTTAATTTTTATCCGACCTTAAATCAGTAAACTGTGGACACCCTAGATATTTCTCAATATGATGTTGACAATAGTAATAGGTCAGTAACCGCGCGCCGGCGTAGGTACTTCGAAATTCTTAGAATTTTGACCGATCGAACAGGTGGTAGGTATTAATAGGTCAATAACCGCGCGCCGGCGTAGGTACTTTCGAAGTATCTCCGCCGGGTTCTTAGAATTTTGACCGATCGAACAGCTGGTCGGTCGTTCACCTTCACTTCGTTACCATAAAAACCAGTTTCAAAATTAAAATTTTTCGTTAACGATAACTTAATTTTGTTGTACTAAGATATATCAAAATAAAAATTGCATTGTTATTATAACTCGTTTAAGTTTAGTTTGTTAAAATTTGCGCACTGGGTAAAAACTTATCCTGTATGTGAAGTTAGAGGGTTGTTTTGACGATTTAACATACATAAAGTCACGCCATTTTCCCCTGGCAGAAACCACAGAACACCACCTGCTACGATCTTTACATACTTGAATGCATGATTGTAAAAACCCTCCTCAGACCACTTTTTCCGAAAACTTGTTTTTGACTGATTTGTTTTCTCTATGGCAAAACAGCAGTGATGGCCTAGTGGTAACGGCCGCGACTTACGATTAGTAGGTCGTAAGTTCGAACCCAAGCAGGCGCTTTACTTTGTGTAAATTATTTTCATCACCACTGCTCTCAAAACGGTGAAGAAAAACATCGTAAGGAAACCGGCATGTCTTAGAACCGAAATTCGAAGACATGTGACAACTACCAACCCGCACTGGGCCCGCGTCGTGGATTATGGCTGCCTGTGGCCGCCTGTGTCCCAGCAGTGGGAACATTATAGGCTGCTGATGATGATGATGGCAAAACAAACCTTTTGAGTGTAAAAACACACCTTGTAATAAGATGATTGTAAAAACCCACCTCAACCCTAAACTTTAAAAATAAATTTCAATATAACTATGTGATATTTATGCAACCAGCTTTTAACATACCATATTTTAAATGTTTTTAAAAGAAAGTTAGAGTTATATTTTTTTACACCAGACGGGTTTCTTTGATTTTCTGAAACTTTTGCATTTGGTCTGAGGAATCTGAGGTGGGTTTTTACAATCATACATTCACTTCTTTTACATAATCAGCCTATATTGTTCCCACTGCTGGGACACAGGCGTCCTCCCGGTGAGAGGGAGTGGGCCGTAATCTACCACGCGGGCCCAGTGCGGGTTGGTAGATACTCCTTTTGCTTCGTTTAAATTCATATAAGTCATACACGCACGCCGGTTATCAGTACTACGCATCAGACCCTTCTGAAGAACATCACCAATAAGGTCACTATATGTTCTCTGTAACAAAAATGCGCAATTTTTGTAAGTGCTCTGTCAGTGTGTGTATGAGCGTAAATGCTAATTTTTCAACCGACGAAAAAAAACGGAGGAGGTTATCAATTCGACGCGTATATTTATATTTCATGTATGACCACGCATAACTTTTTACATAGTAGTCCGATTGTGATAATTCTTTTTTTATTGAAAAGGGATATACTCCGAAGGTGGTCCCATATAAATTTGGAAAACAAAATCGAACCCTAAGGGTCGGAAAACAGGGGATGATTGATTGTTCACTCACTGATTGTAATGTATAACCACGCATAACTTTATACAGAGTAGTCTGATTTTGATTTGTTTTTTTATTGGATAGGTTATACCTTGCCAAGTATTATAAGTACATTAAAGCCACAAAAATTATAAAACAAAAAATTAAACCGCCGAAAAAACTGAAAAGCAAAAAATAATAAACATTAAAATTTTGAGTCGGCGCTGAAAAAGTGAAAAATCAATGAACAAAGATCACTCAAAGCGCCGACTCATAATTTTAATGTTTATTATTTTTTTGCTTTTCAGTTTTTTTCGGCGGTTTTTGTTAATACACCTCCGCTTCTCTGCGGAGGAAACAGGTGTAATGTGATGTTACATAATGTTATAATAAACGCTAATTGAACTTATTCTGGTTTTTATTCATTACCCCAGCAGTGACTGTTATTGTTATGCGTTATGGTATGCGTTATCGCCCACTTTGGGAAAGGCTGGTCTAACCAGATGAAGCTGAAAACCAGTATTGTCCAAAGAGCACCTATCTGGCCTCCTCAACCCAGGGCCTGGGTAACACTATAAGCACCCCTTGGTAAGACTGATTGTTTGACTTCAAGCTTTTGTCGACCCGTAACGACTGCCAAAGATCTACTCGTACTAATGACAGCCGACCATCAGGTTAACGTGGTTTCCGAGGCACAGTGGGATATGCAAAAATGATTACACATGTACGGACCAACCGCGGCAATCGTAGCTTAACCCAATCGATTGAATCGAGCGGCTGTTTATTTACCCAGAAGTTGTTTTAACACGACAAAAGAAATTAGCTTTTTTTTTTCTTTGAAGAGCGATGGCCGCCCCTTCGCCTCTGCAGTTTACCGGCGAAAGATGTCACTCATATACTCTCTGAATCTGAATGGTAAGGACCAGGGCCGGGTCGATGGCGCGTACTGTTCCACGCGCGCCTCAAAGATATGTAAGCAGCACTGAAGGGGTCTGCTAGGACCGATGCCTACCGGGGTCGCGAGATTGTTCGAAAGAGATACCGTGACCCTGGCACATGGGCAACTGAAGGAACACGGGTGTGTTTTAGTCAGTAAAAGTCTGACACGCCCTTCCGCTCCGCCCAGAGCGGGAGAAGTAATTTGATGATATCTCAACCAAAAAAATAAAACTCTGAATCGATATTTTTAAGGTAACATACATACTGTAGCGAGACGGTTAAAGAAAAACACCATATTCACACCACTTTTATAATTTCAACGAAACATGAAGTAAAAAAATACAGTAGTAATATAAAAAAATATAAAAAACAAGTATATGGTTGACTGCAGATGTGGCTATAAAAATATTTGGTTTTGTTTAAAAAGAGGGATGAGTCAAACTTAGTGGTTAATTAGATTTAACGGAAATTATCTCCGCGCACGACCTATCCCCAATACGATTGCAATCGATTAAAAAAACAGGCCTATGCACGTCGATTTATAGGTTTCTTTTTTATAACGAACACCTAGTTGAATCGTGAAATGCACGTTACATCGGGATGCGTAAAAAATAGAAAATTATCTAGATAATCTATTACAGGAAAATAGAAAAAAATAGGTAAGTTAAAAGGTTCCTTATAACCAGCCGGGCGAAACAATCCAGAAGGACAGTCGGTGCTGCGTGCAGCGACGGCAGCAAGCAACCGTCTATGTGGGCGTCGGGCTCTGCGACGGTGGCAAACGTCCGCAACACGCCGCTGACCTCAGTTTAATCCGACGGCTGATAGCCCGTCGGGGGGGAAAAGCCGAAATTCGGCTTGTATGGTCGTCGTCTAAAGACAAATAAACAGAACGGTCAGACCAAGGTTACAAGCGGAATTTTCGATATAGCTAGCGAGAATCGCCGGTAGAACAGATTAGAATAGTAAAAGGAAAAGAAAAGACGTAATACGTACCAGTTAAATGGAAGAGTTGCACAAAGAACTTTATCAATATGAACAATTTTAAAAGTAGCACCAGATAGGACACACGTAGGTTTAGAAATATAATTATAGGGTTAAAATTGTTAATTTAAACTTGGGAGTTCCGAAAATAAGAATATTGGGGTCAATCTCCAGAGGCATTTTTTTTCGTGTCGGGCTGGATAAACCCATTTTAAAATCGAAAAACGTTTTCATAATATTTTTTTATATACAGTTCGGTGTCTAATCTATGTGATACAAGACTAATATTATGAATAAGTTTATTTTAAATATTTAAAAAAAAATCTTGAACCCTAAAATCCTGATCGCTCTGGGTTGACCCAACTCCCGATTGAATGAAAAAAATATTTTTTAACTTTTTTATGAGAAGGTTCATACGAAACAACTTATTTGGATTACATAACAAATAGTTAATCTTCATAGTAATAAAATATTTTTATTTATATTAACAATACTTTTGCCACAATTTTAATTTAAAGTCCTGACCGGGCATTTTATCTCATCGCTCTGCGCTGAGGTAAAACATCGCGCTCATCCCTAGTTACGCGTTATAGACACTCTATTCCCCTCCCGCGGGGCAACGCCAGCAGTGGTCTAACCACCGAGAAGGATACCTGTGTGCCACGTTCCCGCGCTCCAACATTACGAAGGTAAGTTCGTGATTGCTCTGGATTTGGTTCTCGAATTTTATAATTGCTATGGCACGTTATTTAAATTAAAGAGTAAGCTTGTGGATGTGTTTGTTATGCGAATTAAGTGATCGTTATGATGTTTTTTATGAGACGTAATCACAACTTTCTACCTACTGCTTTTAAATTCGGCTATATGTATGTTTTTGTGACTTTTTCTGATCGCTATGGCTGTGATTGCTCTGTCCAAAAAGACCAGAGCGATGATATTTTGCATTAATTATTCGTTATAAATCTATTTTAATTAGTAGTACCGGACCGTTAAAATGACAAATGATGAACTATGCATATAACCTTTAATTTATAACCTTTCCTGGGTTTCTTTGGGTAGCCTAAATGCATAAACAGGTTTTGACGTATTTTACCTTGATGATATTATTATATTAGCATTTAGCTAACCACAACTGTAACCTTTCTTCTCTTAAATTTAATGGCAACTATTGTTGCAGATTGAAATCATGCCTCGAAATAAATTATCTATTGAAGAAAAACGTCTTAGGAAGAAATTGGCTGAGTGTCGTAGAATGGCCAAGATAAAAAATGATCCAGACCTATACGCACAATAGCTTGTAAACTCAAAAGAGAGAGTTACTAAAGGAAAACAGTTCGGGGCACAGTACTACCAATGAGTGATTTGACTCCAAGCCAGCAAAAAGTTCGTAGGAAGAAAAGTAGGCAGAGTTCTCGACGGTATTATTTAAAGAAAAAAGTGGATAAGCAGCAACTGATGAGCTCCCAATAAATGAAGAACCTATCTATATATTTGAGAATCTGATCTCATTATTTGAATTGCATTTTACTTTGTGTTGTTCTTTTTAATTGTTTATTTACTTTCCACTAAAGATATAGTTAAGGAAAATGTGATTATTACAAATCTCTTAGATAATCGTGAAAAGACTGTTATTTTAGTCATGATTCTAAGTCCTATTAAACATTATGATTACAAATAGTTACGTTTAAAAGTTGTTTATATTTAAGAATGTTATCTTGTTCTTTATAAACGTTAGTTTTCTTTAATTACTTTTAAAAAACTAATATTGAAAGAGTCTAAGTCATTTTATATTATAAAAGACTGTAGGTATTAATGGTTGATTTCAAAAGGTTTTAAATTTTGTCTCATTTACCTAGAAGTGATTTAATTAAGTTTAAATAAATGAAACTAAACCAAAAGTTGATTTTTATAATTATGTTAATTTGTTATTTTAACAATTATTTTATATAAAATATTCCGTATTTTTGATATGTATGACTGATAATATGCCTTGACCTTTTTCTAAAAAAAACTTTTTAACAAAAAATTAAACCGCCGAAAAAACTGAAAAGCAAAAAATAATAAACATTAAAATTGAGTGATCTTTTTGGCGGTTTAATTTTTTGTTAAAAAGTTTTTATTTTATATTTTTTGTGTCTTTAATGTACTTATAATACTTGGCAAGGTATACCATATCCAATAAAGAAAGAAAAATCTAAATCAGACTACTCTGTATAAAGTTATGCGTGGTTATACATTACAATCAGTGAGTGAACAATCAATCATCCCCTGTTTTCCGACCCTTAGGGTTCGATTTTGTTTTCCAAATTTATATGGGACCACTTTGGGAGTATACACTTTCCAATAAAAAAAGAATTATCACAATCAGACTACTATGTAAAAAGTTATGCGTGGTCATACATAAAAAAAATACGCGTCGAATTGATACCCTCATCCGTTTTTTTTCGTCGGTTGATAATACATTTCTCTTACATATTATAATCTTGTTACACGTACAATGAATATGACTGAAAACGGCTAAATAAATAACATTTTATCAATATTAATTATTTTGTTTCGCTGATTTCACCATTTATGATCGCTCTGGCACCAGTTATGATTGCTCTGGTCGCGAAATTTTTTGAACTTAAATATTTCCATAACTGTTTGTGTAAATTGAAGGCCAATAGTAAAATGTACTATTTTAATATCATTCTTTTTAATGAGATACAGAATTACCATTAAATATCAGTATCTGAAAAGCACCAGAGCGATCACACGAATACGCCCGTTTTGGAGATTGATCCATTGATGTGAAACGCTCAGCTCCCATCTGCAGTCTGCCAGTTGACAAGCAAAAATTTTTGGCGTAAGATTTTACAGGATCGAAATTTGAAATAGAACAAAAAAATATAAAGGCCAGTGTTTCTAAAAAAAAAGGTTGATTTAGAAACCAAAAAGTTTCGTCCGCAGCGAATTTACGCTGCAATACCTACATAAACTCACGCCTTTCTCCCATGGGGGTAGGCAGATACTACAGAACGCCACCCGCTACGATCCTTACATACTACTTTTGCCTCGTGTTTAAATTCATACACCTGGTCATTCACGCACGCCGGTTACCAGTACTACGCACCTGATCTTTCTAAAGAACATCACCAATAAGGTCACTAATTATGTTCTCCTAGGGCGTCCCCTTTCGGCATGTCCAGTCACACCTACCTTGAGAATACCTTATCTATTTTTAACACTCTCACCGCCACGTGGTACGCCGGCCGCACACATAAATTCTAGTGCAGCAAGCTGTTGTTGATTTTTGAATTTGTTTCTGCAGGCCATGTGGGTGACGGCACAAACGCGGTAAAACTTTTCCAGTTTTGTCCGATACAGTTGTTCTTGACTCCTTATCGGCCAAAGCCAAAAAATATATATGAATTCGTCGGGTCACAGCGGACCACACGGCCTGCTGATAAAGTTTACAGCGTGTGCTGCCGGCGTGCCGCTAAAGTTTTCTTAAATTAAGCGTGGCGAGTTGCGAAAGGAATGGGTTGGGCGGCGCGCCGCGCCGCCGCCCACATAGCCTGCTGCTAAGGAAAACTGTATTTATGCGTGGCGGTGAGAGTGTTAAAGTAAATTGCTTTGTTTTCGTAGAGTGTTTTTTTTTTGTAAGTTAACCCTGCTGGAGCAACATAGTCTAGCAGTAAAACGTTAATTGGAACATCACATCTGTTCTCTCTTAGTGTGCGTCCACATTGCGAGCCTAGCGCGGTTACGACGACGGGCGCGAAATTTCAAACATTTGAAACGCGCCTTTGCGTCCATAGTGTAGTGACTAAGGCGGAAGCCTAGCGCGATGGGACTGAGCGAGACAACGCGCGTAATTTTCAAACGTTCCTGTCCGCGCGTTCTGGCCGCACTACGAGCCTAGTCAGCAAGCGATCTAAGGCGCGAGTGGCGGAGGTAACAAACCAATTCGGTCTTGCCGCTCGGCGTATGTGCGTCTGTATATTATTTTTCGTAAAACAGCGGTGAATACTGAATTGTTAATAAGTGCGATTCAATCTAAACCACCTATATGGCAAAGCAAACATAATTATAATCTCAGTTCTTCATAATTATAAATTAAAAAATCACCACTTATTTCTCTGTTTTTAGGGTTCCGTTGCCAAATGGCAAAAAACGGAACCCTTATAGATTCGTCATGTCTGTCTGTCTGTCTGTCTGTCTGTCCGTCCGTATGTCACAGCCATTTTATTCCGAAACTATAAGAGCTATGCTGTTGAAACTTGGTAAGTAGGTGTATTCTGTGAACCGCATTAAGATTTTCACACTAAAATAGAAAAAAAACAATAAATTTTGGGGTTCCCCATACATAGAACTGAAACTCAAAAATGTTTTTTTTCATCAAACCCATACGTGTGGGGTATCTATGAATAGGTCTTCAAAAATGGTAATGAGGTTTCTATTATCATTTTTTTCTAAACTGAATAGTTTGCGCGAGAGACACTTCCAAAGTGGTAAAATGTGTGTCCCCCCCCCCCCCGTAACTTCTAAAATAAGAGAATGATAAAACTAAAAAAAATATATGATGTACATTACCATGTAAACTACCAACGAAAATTGGTTTGAACGAGATCGAGTGAGTAGTTTTTTTTTAAAACGTCATAAGTCGTAAACCGCAATTTACCTTACATTCAATCAACTGAAATATAAAAAATATATATATTTTTAAACCGAAAATACCTACAGGTTTGTACGGAACCCTCGGTGCGCGAGTCCGACTCGCACTTGGCCGGTTTTTTATTTATTGCGTGCACACCATCTTTAGTGTTCAACACCTCTCAAGTTCAGGAGCGGACTGTCTAGTAAAAATATCAAATCCTCGTCCATAGTTTGCAACTCCCGATATACGTCGAACCGCTACAAGAGCTCGCGCGTCACCGCACGCTCCCGCTCGCCGCGCACGCCTTAGGCCCAGTCACTAGGCTTTCAGTGTGGACGCACACTTAGATACAAATAGCAATTTGAAGTATCGTTGGAAACGTATTAATCGGTGGATATGTGCTCTCACATTAAATTGACTAAGGCGCCCTTAGAGTCATGACTTTTTTCAATTTAGGCTTGTGTGGTATGAATAGAAGGCTTATTAGCACATTCCAAAATATATATCCATATTGTTAGATAGCCGCAAAATAATTTAAATAAAAAGTTGGTTTTGAAACAATTTTTTTTCATGACAGCCGTCACTTTGGCCTTTATGTGCGTGCGGCCACTGACACGAAACTTGCACAAAAGTATGAAACATTACCAAACAACCAAAGACAAACAACTTAGAACTATGGCGGCGTTCATACTCTGGGCATGGATCAAATCAAAGGACTACAAAGTTTTCCACAATAATCTTTTGGCAATCGCCAGAAAATACTTGCTTTGCAGATTTTAAGCGTTATAAAATTTTTGTTACGAAAAAAAAGTAAGGTAATGATTATGAACACGATGTTGCATGATATTATGCAAGAAGACTCAAAGGGTCACTACTTACGATTCCTATAAGACAGTCACTGACAGTGCTAAAAGATTGTGTTCCAAGGTAGCGGCAAAAATTAAAAAGTTAAAATAAACATGGTGGCCGCTTGATGTTTGACAGCCTGTGTGTTTATTTTAAATAAACAAATAATCTGAATTACACAAGTTTACTATGATTTAAGTAATTAAATAGTCAGTGTATATTACTGTCGTAATGTAATGATACTAATAAACCCGTAACCTATTCACAAATTAAACGAAAACTGGAGGCATGAGTACTATGCCATGTTTACGTTTTTAAAACTAACATTTTAATAAATATAAATCATAAATCATGAGGTGCAGTGTTATGAGTTGTACTAATGACACGAGAACAAGTAACAAAAGCCATGGAATCACATTTCATTTGTAAGTTACCTTAAATTTTTTACATATAAATTCGATCAAAACAAACTATTTAATATACTTCTGATCTCCTTCATTGCGCTAACCCTGACTATAGCAAAGCATTTCTAACAACACAATAAATAAAAGGAAAGGATAGAGAGGTGTGTTCAAAATCTTAGTTAAAAAGATAAAACTCAAACCTGGAAAAGGTTATAACATTTTTACAATAAGAATTTTGCGTCTATTCGGGCAGCTTTCTGCGTAGTTAGATATGTCTTAAAGTTATTTCAGTATTTGAAGATCCACTATAATATATAACAAAACTGCTTCAAAATTATTTCTAATTGTAATAAGTATCTTATACTGATACTATTATTCTATGAGCATTGGTGGATCAGTGGTACTGGCCGCGACTTACAAGCGTTATAGGTCGTGAGTTCGGCAGGCAGGCTCTTTAATTTGTGTAAAATTATTTCATCACCACTGCAAACAGGGTAAGGAAAGTACTGGCGCAACAAACTACACCAGGGCCAACTACCCTTCGCAAGCCAGACAACACTCTCACATCCTCGCTAGAAGAAACGAGACGCGTCCTTATCGAAACACACTTCCTGGGATGTATTTTCTCGCAAGCAATCGACTGGCAAGATGCGACTCAAACACCATCAGACAATGTTTCGTTCGTTTATGCTAGCAAGGTGATCACGCTGGAGAAACTTCAATGGGCCATCCGGAGTTTCCATCCATTTAAGGTCGCTGGCCCGGATGGGGTGTTCCCCGCCCTACTACAGTGGGGTGGAACCCTCATCGCAGAAAGACTGGTGCCTTTAATGAGAGCGTGCCTGGCCTTTAGATACGTTCCCAAAGGATGGAGGGAAGTGAAAGTAATATTCATCCCTAAACCAGGTAAGGGCGACTACACGAACGCCAAATCCCATAGACCAATCAGCCTGACCTCTTTTCTTCTAAAGACCCTGGAAAGACTGTGCGACAGGGAGCTGAGGGACGGCGCTCTGAAAACCCTACCGTTGCACGGTAACCAGCATGCATACAGCTCGGGTAAGTCCACCGAATCGGCGCTTCATCTGGTAGTTAGCCAGATAGAGGAAGCGATACATCAGAAAGGGACCTGCCTGGGCACTTTCATAGACATTGAAGGAGCCTTCGACAAAACAAACTTCTCCAGCATCAGCAGCGCCCTCTCCAGACATGGAGTTGAACAGGTACTCATAGACTGGATCACAAACATGTTAAGCAAGCGCGTGGTTCGCCTAGAGGATGAGCAGCAGCTGGCCATGATTGCCAGAGGCTGCCCCCAAGGAGGGGTGCTGTCACCCCTTCTATGGAATTTGGTGATTAACGAATTAATTGCCAGACTCAATGCCAATCATTACTACACAATAGGTTATGCGGACGACCTCGCCATCCTTGTCTCAGGGAAGGTGACGAGCACGATTTTTAACCTCACCCAGCAAGCACTACGTATCGTAGAGAGATGGTGCAGTGAATATGACCTCTCAGTGAACCCCACTAAAACGGAGCTAGTCATGTTCACCCATAAACAAGCTTTAGGCCCCTTCCGCCTACCGAAATTGTTCAATACAGAACTTCAGCTGGCCAACGAAGTCAAGTACCTCGGGGTCATTCTTGACAGTAAGTTAAACTGGAGTAGCCATTTAGACAGTAAACTAAACAGGGCCTGCATCACATTCTGGCAATGCAGGAAAATGATAGGTAAGAAGTGGGGCCTATCCCCCAAAATCATACTTTGGCTGTACACCGCAGTGATCCGACCCATGATCACCTACGGGGCTGTGGTCTGGTGGCCCCGCACCAAGCTTATTACAGCCTGCAACAAACTGCAACGCATGCAAAGACTAGCCTGCATGGCGGTCACGGGCTGCATGAGGACTACTCCGACTGCAGCCATGGAAGCCATGCTGGGACTACCACCGCTCCACCTGTTCATACAGCAGGAAGCCACGATGGCGGCGGCGCGTCTGAACGCAACCAACCTCTGGAGGAAGAGAGACACACAACACACCGCGCTGCTTAAGGAACTCAACAATGAGTTCCCCATTACTAAAGCTATAATGGACCGGGTGCCTAAACAATTCATTTTTGATAAAAAATACAGAATCCAGCTGCACGAAGATCGCCGATGTGAGGGTTTGCGCCCCACTGAGCTGCGCATCTTCACGGACGGATCAAAAACAGACAGTGGCACAGGTGCTGGAGTCTTCTCGCAGGACTTCAACATACATATAGCCACACCATTAGGAGTTCACAACACAGTGTTCCAGGCGGAATGCATTGGGATCACTCTTGCCGCCTCAGCCATCATGGCCAGGGCAGTTAAAGACCACTCGATCCGCATACTCTCAGACAGTATGGCTGTTCTGCAAGCGCTGGACAGTCACTCGATTGATTCTGGGTTAATATACGAGTGCCACCAGCGCCTCAACCAGGTGGGTAGCCTCAATAATATAACCATTCAGTGGATAAAAGGACACAGCGGTTCGCTTGGTAACGATGCCGCCGATGAACTGGCCAGAAGGGGGTCGAGCATGACACCGGTGGGACCAGAACCCATCGCGCCACTCCCCTTTGGGTTTCTACGCTCTCTGGTAAGAAAACGTACCAGGGATCTACACTTTAAGCAATGGGTGGACCAAAGTGATTGCAGGCAGGCCAAGGAGGCTTTGCCTACCATCGATGCCCGACTCACAAAACAGGTCCTTCGGCTAGACAAACGACAGCTGCGTATGGTTACAGCAGCAATAACTGGCCATGGGTCGTTTAATAAACATCTATTTGTCATAGGAGCTACAGACAGTCCGCTGTGCAGGGCCTGCATTGAGGACGACGAGACAGCAGCGCACGTGCTTCTAAACTGCCCGGCGATCGCCACATACAGGGCCAAGTACTTCGGTAACCCAGGTACCCTACGTGAGATAGTCAGCAACATCAAGGCGTTGCTGGCCTTTCTCGAGGAACTGGGGTGGATCGAATAACCGATTTACCACCCGTACGCAAAATACGCGCTCAGACGTGGAGTTGCGGAAACCAGCCCGTTCTACCTATTACCTATTCATCACCACTGCTCTCAAATGTTAAAGGAAAACATTGTGAGGAAACCGGCATGTCCTAGAATCAATAATTCATAGAAATGTGACATCTACCAACCGGCACTGGGCCCGCGTGATGAATTACGGCCCACTCCCTCTCACAGAGGCCTGTGTCCCAGCAGTGGGAACAGTATAGGCTGATTATCAATATTATTCTAAGATACTATCAACCACAGAATTACAATAGTCTTCTGATTTGGAGATGATACAAAACTATTTTTTGTTCTAATCAAACTATTGTGGAGTCATTTTAATAGGTAACATTTGACGTCTGTCAGTTCATATGAAAGCAAATCGTAAAATTACTCGTATCAGTCATTATTACAATAAAAATGTAATCGTAATTGAAAGAAGGTAAGCAATTGTGCAGTTCTAAAAAAACGAAAAAATATATTATTTTATGCCCGCCGTTACAAGGTTAAGTTGTTGAATTGTCAAATGTTACCTATAAAAATTGCTCTACTTTAAGTCTCCACTGTACTTTGACTGCGCATGATTTTCTTAAATTTATTTTGCATAACTGTGTAACTTTGAATTTTGATGAATTGTCAAATGTTACCTATTAAAATGACTCTACTTTAAGTCTCCAGTGTACTTTGACTGCGCATGATATCCTTAAATTTTTCTTTCGTTCTGTTTCTACTATCTAACTGTATGTAACTTTTCACACCTAAGCCACCAAACGTTTTAATTTTTTTTTTTTGCTTTATATTATAACACAATTGATGAAACTTTATTCAGATTACAATCTAGCCTATTAGTTAATAAGTAATTTAAATATAACTTAAACTTCTATGTTACTATTAACATCTGATCTTTCTTATTGACTGTAAGCTATGGAGAAGGCACTTGATTCACGTGTTCTTTATAAAAGTTAGCACTTTCACTACAGTTTAAGTTCACTTACACTGCACTAAACAAACTCAAAAGGTTTTACCCTATTTGGCCACCAATTAATAATTTTGCAAATTCTAAGAAAAGTAGCCATGGCCCATTGGCGTAGCTAGCGATTTTGTCTGTGGGGGCTGCCGTCCAGCTGAATTAACCACAGTCATTTACTGAGAGATCATAAATGACATCTAGAATGTAATAATCCCATCCAAAAAAAAAAAAGTATGTCGTATAAAGTTTGCTGCCAAGACATAAATAATACTTTCAAAAATATGGTGAAAGAAAGGAAGGGTCATGCCTGGGCCCAGGAGAGAGACAGGTTACTTTTCATCCTAAATATTTGTAAATTACCATAATACTGACTGCTGGTTTAGTGGTTGCAAATGTTACTGCTGAACATGGGGGCCTGGGTTTAATTTCTGGGTTGGACAAAGTGTTAATGGGTTTTCCATCTTAAATTTCTCAGTAGCAGTGCAGAGTCTGGAATTGTGTTCAGTTGATTGCAATAGGCTCGCCCCTTATTACATGGATCTTATGTGGGTGTACTGTAGGTCCACCTCTGGCCCAACCCTTCGAGGAAATAAGGTGTCATGTTACGTTTTATTGTTTGTAAAATAAAATGATGAAATTGTTAACATAGTCGCACTTAAAAGCTGATGTGGGAGTAAATGTCTTTTTTTATTAGCCTATGCTGTCCCACTACTGAGCAAAGACCTCCTCTATATTTATTTATTTAAAACTTTAACACGTTGAGTGCCAAACACAGATTGATCGTTAATCCGATATGGCCACAGATTTAGATAATAGGGTGTTAGTACGCATACAAAATTGTTAGTAGCAAGCACGTGATATCGCATGATCGGCCATGTTATGCATAGCCGATTCACGCGATATCGCGTGATCAGCACTCAACGTGTTAAGCACAGAGCGGACTTAGTGCCATAGGCATTTTCTATCAGTAAACCTTTGGGTGATGCAGAAAGATACAGTAGCAATGGCATAATTATCCTTCCAGACTTCCTTTTCCTGGGCCATGTTGATACAATCCTTGCAGTATGCGTCTAGGTCGTGTCGCCACCTCTTCTTGAGCCAAAGAAGTCTTCATCACCATGAGCAGCCTATAACGTTCCCACTGCTGGGACTCAGGCCTCCTCTCGGTGAGAGGGAGCGGGCCGCAATCCACCACGCGGGCCCAGTGCGGGTTGATAGATGTCACATGTCTTCGAATTTTTGTTCTAAAACATGCCGGTTTCCTCACAATGTTTTCCTTCACCGTTTTGAAAGCAGTGGTGATGAAATAATTTACACAAAGTAATGCGCCTGCTTGGGTTCGAACTCACGACCTACTACTCGTAAGTCGCGGCCGTTACCACTAGGCCACCACTGCTCCGTAAAAACAGTGCTCTGTAGAAGTCTTAATCAAATTAAATTTACAGGTTTCCAAAACAGCCGGAGCTCCGCGCTGCTTGGGTGGAGGCTCTCGGCGAAACTGACTGGGAGCCCAAGGAAAGAAGTACCGTGTGCTCTGAACACTTCAGGAGCGATGACATCTATGAGACCAAGGGTGGTCTGAGGAAAATTAAATGCGGAGCAGTGCCTGTTGTGATGACAGTGAGTATGAAATAAGTTATTTATTCAAATTATACACTTTATGATGTATAAATTACGTTATGACTAGTGTTGTGCTGGAACGTTAAAAATGGATATCCGAATACGGATCCGAATACGGATTTTTAATGTCAAGATCCGCGGACACGGATAAGGAACTTTGTTACTCAATCGGTGTACAAAACCTGACGTTTTGCTAACGCGGAAATGTTTCGACTTGCACTGCGCAGGTCTTTCTTTTATCTTTTTTTTTTTCTTTCCTTTTTTGGGTCTTTTGTTTATAGTTTAGTCACTAAATATTAGATTTTAAGAAATGAAAAACAAAATGAATAGAATTTAATATTTTTTTCATTGCTACCGCTATATAGAATTTCATCTATGTATTGAAAATTAATACGATAAAAGATCCGCCAAAAAAGTAACGGATACGGATCCTACTTGTCCCTCGGATATCTGCGGATACGGATATCCCGCACATCACTAGTTATGACAGTCCTCCGGCCCGCCCTTCACCACTTCCTAGTGCTTTAGCTGGGAAGAAGTGCCACAACAAACTGTCCAGCAGCACAGCTGTCTGTTATGCTAGAAGAACTTGATTCTGTATAATAGCATGATATACATTAGGGTGGAGCATGAAAGTATGAAAAAAAAAATTTTGTGAGATTTTTTCTTGTAATAGAGGGGGATTGGTGCCTTATATTAAAGTTGAAATAAATACATTTTTTTCAATCAATTTGATCACTATCTTCTGCCTCCGCACTGACCTCAAACTTTTTATTTTAATGAAAATAGTCTAGTACAGATAGGCCAAATATTAAACGTAATTTAACGGTAAATGGGTGAATAAACAATACTAAATATATAATTCAGATGTTTATTTATCACAAAAAAACGAAATTAAAAAAAAAACTAATATTAAAAAATACAATTAATTTGCACAAAAATCTCTTTTAGTCTCAAATTTTGGCATTACGTTCCGTGATTCCATTTTGGCTTTTATTACACCAAATCGTGACTTTTTTCTACTTTGAGAAGTGACAGCTTCCGTCGTCACTTTTACAGCACGTTTAACAGTTTAAGTATGGAAGCATGGAAGCCCCGTGAACAACACTTCATCCTCACCACTTGATTCAACGATAGACTGAATTTCTTAGTCAGACAAGTTTTTCGTAATCGGTGGTTCAGTTATTATTTCCTGCCAATTTATTAATCCAATATATGTTGAAGCATTGAAATTTATAGACGGCCCTTCAAACATTATAGGTGTTGAAGGTTATGGCATCTTGCGTGCTTTAAATATGCCCCGAGCTACCAGTTCTCAAATGTGCTTCCTGTCATCTGTTGCAAGGAGAATGCTCTCGGGATGTACAAAATAGCTATTGCGTTGAATGATAGGATCAAAAACCTTTATGTCCTCTGAAGGCTTTAATCATGTTAAAAAGACGTTGCGTGCCATCTTTGCATGATGGTATATTTTTTATATAGAACCAAGATGGTGCGTAAACTTTTACTACAAATGTAGATAAAGTTGTCAAGTTTTTTGTTGGCGTCTGTGTTGTAACATACAATCATAGGTTGGCACGTGTGAGCCAAAGGGCATGTGACATTTTGCCTGGAGATCTGATTGCTAGATCTTCTGGGAAATCGCCCGAAACTACCGCTGAGACAATCTTGTGCAAGTTCTGTTGATTTGTAGGTACTCAAATCTTCCATCAATTATCCTGCAATGCGCAGATTATTTTTTAACAGGCAATTTTCACAAGTCTCAATTGCTTTCCCCAATGTTCCAGTGTAAGACTTAGGCCACGAAGTACCTCAGTCAAGATGAAAAAACAAGTGTCTCAAATGAAGTTCACTCATGTGGAGTAAACAAATAGCTTTTTTTCAAATAGTCTTATAACGTCCCCATACTTGCCAGTATTCACATTGGTACCATCCCAACCGATGGCCATAAGATGATGTTGTGAAATGCCTTCATGTGACTGGAACCCTATCATCGCAGTTTATATTCCTTTCGCTAAACCAAAGTTAGGTACTACGTACCCTCCCGCGCGCCCTCACTTTCTTATTTTAAATTATAAACATAAGTTTATGCAGTCTTTTTGTTATGTTTCGAAAATAAACTGTAACTGCAATAATTTTTGGGAATAAAATCGGTCAGTTTATTAAAATTTCACATATTTACATGTCGTCAAATTGGAATCTAAAATCTTTCTTTTTTCAAAAATTCAATGACGTTGCGGAGGCTGTTACTGTTAATCAAATCAAATAAAATTTTGAATGGATTAATTTAAGTCTAAAAGGCATACATTTTTTACTATTAGATCACTCACAACCAAAATTTTTTTTTTCGCTCCACCCTAATATACATACATAAATAAACTCACGCGTTTTCCACAGGGGTAGGCAGAAACTATAGAATGCCACCTACTATGATCCTTACACTCTTTTTACCTTGTTTAGGTATGCTCATACACTTAGGGGCCGTCCATTAACCACGTGATGTGTTTTTCTGCATTTTTAACCCCCCCCCCCCTTGTGATACATGATGAGGTTTAAGACTACCCCCCATATCACGTGTATTTTTTAGTAAATACCTACAAAGAATCTTATTTTCTTTTTTAATATTTCTTATTTATTATAAAAAATAAATACACGGGATATATTACTACACCCCCCTCCCCCTTGTGATATTTTATGATTTTTTATGGACCCCTCCTCCAGCCCCTTACTACAGAATGGGAAGCAGCGTTCTCTATGCAATTTACCACCATACTGCGATCCATAGGCCTCCCCCAATTCTTTTAAGGGCGTTTGCCATAATCGCCACGCTTGGCTGTCGGATTGAAGACCACAGAATGGTGGTAAAATGCATAGAGAACGCTGCTGCCGATTCTCTAGTAATTCCCTTAGTCGCCTGTTACAATACCCACGGGGCGAAATAGAATGGTGTTGTTCTTAACGTTCGGCACGATACGGAACGGAATAATGATGTATGGGTAACTTTTTAGTTTTAAATCTTTTGTCTCAAAACTTATGGTTCATTTTCCAGCACTCAGCAGACGATCTTGACGCACCAGCCGCATTGAGGGTAAGAACGAATTTTATACCATTTATAATATTAATATCTCTCTTTATCAAAAACCACCTTTTGGCCGCGAGCTTATTCCGCGTGAGATTTCTTGTCCCCCGCGGTATTATTGCCTCTTCGCTTTGCGTTCGTACTGAGATCTTTACGGGCTGTCCATTAATCACGTGTGGCTCGAAAGGGGGGGAGGGGTCCATAAAAAATCACGAAATATCACAAAGGGGGAGGGGGGGGGTGTAGTAATATATCACGTGTATTTTTTTCTCTTTTTAATTAGTTGATACTTATAAATGTATTTAAAAAAAAAGTACTAAAAATCTAGATTCTTTGTAGGTACTAAAAAATACACGTGATATAGGGGTAGTCTTAAACCTCACCACATATCACCAAGTAGGAGGGGGGGTTCAAAAATGGAAAAAAAATAATCTCGTGATTAATGGACGGCCCCTAATTACTTTATTTACTACATACTTGCTTTTTGAGGTATTTTAATTGGTATCAAACATTACATAACTTAAAAGTAGAAAATAATTGAAAAAGAAGCGGGGTTCTTTTTCAATTATTTTCTACTCTTAAGTTTGGTTGTCTATGGAAGCGTGTTTTTAAAACTATTTGTATCAGTAATTTTCATCTAATTTATTATAAACTGTTTAGATTTTAAATGTCCTTACCACTCAACTTTCAACCTTACCGGTTTAAAGTCTAAGTTTATTTTTGACTAGCCATTTGTAAGAGAGTACTTTGCAAATTTTGCTTACAAAGCAATTTGAGCTTTATCCTTGGTGTCACTGAGTTTCAAGTTCCGTAACTTGGTACAAATCTAAGATTGTTGTAATATTATTTCCAGGTGTGCCGAATATGCCTGGTGATGGACAGTAAGATGTATCACATAAAAGAATTCAAGCTGGATCAAATGTTTGAGCAAATTACTGGACTGGTAAGTGTTCAATATCCACCAACTTGAAATTAAAACATATAGGTAGTAATATATCTTAGGACAACCAACACACATTTATCTGATCCCAAACTAGGCAGAGCCTGTACTATGGCAACCACACAACTGATAAATATACTTCATCATCAGCAGCCTATAATGTTCCCACTGCTGGGACACAGGCCTCCTTTCGGTGAGAGGGAGTGGGCCTTAATCCACCACGCGGGCCTAGTGCGGGTTGGTAGATGTCACATGTCTTCGAATTTTTGGTTCTAAGACATTTTGGGTTCCTCACGATGTTTTCCTTCACCGTTTTGAGAGCTGTAGTGATGAAGCAATTTACACGAAATTAAGCGATTGTTTGGGTTCGAACTCACGACCTACTACTCGTAAGTCGCGGCTAATACCACTCGGGCACCACTGCTCCCAGGACATGACACTGACATATCTATACTAATATTATAAAGCTGAAGAGATTTTTGTTTGTTTGTTTGTTTGATTGAACGCGCTAATCTCAGGAACTACTGATCCGAATTGAAAAATTCTTTTTGTGTTGGGTAGCCTATTTATCGAGGAAGGCTATATAACATCACGCTACAACCAAGAGGAGCGGAGCAGTAATGAAAAATGTTGCAAAAACGGGGAAAATCGCACGGGTAGGCGATTCGACGCGACGGGAAGGGTCGGGGAACAAGAAATTTAACGTGGACGAAGTCGCGGGTAGAAGCTAGATAAATTACACCCAAAATATATTGATATATATTGATCTATTTCCCATATGGAAAAAAGAAAGAAAATACCAGTATTTTACATGGGGTGACTGCCTTTTTTATCTCGGGGTGGAAATCCTCATGGATGTCCTCCGCCCTGGGACGGGCGGAGGGGTCTGTCAGACTCTTACTGACTAAAACCACCCCGGTGTTCCGTCCCACACCTATGTCGGGGATCACGGGATCTAGTGCGATATCTGCTATCCCCGACTGGTGCCGGCCCGTTTGTGCGAGCGTCCTTACATTTGGGGGCGTTTTACATCAAAGAGAGGCGCGCGTGGAACACTAAACGCCGTAATCTCGGTTCCTAAGGAATAGGTGGCGATGGATGTTGGATCGATCGTCGATCGTAATTACTTAGCCATTTAAACGTATCTTACACCCCTAAAATCTACAACTTTGGAGCGGGTTTCGCTTCTACGAAATAATCAGTCTGTTATGTTCCCACAGCTGGGACCTAGGGCTCCTTTCTGTGAGTGGTAGTCGTCCGTAACCACCACGCGGATTTCGAATATTGAATTCCTCACGATTAGTGTATGCAAAGGACTCGAGTCCTCGAGTCGTAATTTTAAAGACTCGACTCAACTATGCAAGACTCAATGTGCTCAAAAGGCTCGAAGTCTTAGAGTCAAGCCGAACCTGAGTCATTCTCGAGTCTAAAAAAGGGACTCGAGTTTCAAAAAGGACTCGAGTCTTAATAACGACTCGAGTCTTAAAATGAACTCGAGTCTTATAGCTCATCATTCGAAAAATCTCGAATAACTCGTCAGATTTTTTTGTACGCAAAGTTACATCATAACCACTATTTTGAATTTATAGCCTTCTTTCGAGTCTTTTCGAATGATGAGGTACAAGTTTCATCGTTATGCTCCGAGTTTTTCTTTAAGACTCGGGTTCATTTTAAGACTCGAGTCCTTTTTAAGACTCGAGCCCTTTTTAAGACTCGAGTTTTTTTTAAGACTTGAGACCTTTTTAAGACTCGAGTGCTTATCTGTAGACTCCGAGCCTTTTAAGCACACTGAGTCTTGCATAATTGAGTCGAGTCTTTAAAATTAGGACTCGATGACTCGAGTTCTGTGCAACTCTACTCACGATGTCTTTCTTCACGGTTTTCAAAGACTCAAATTAATTAGGCAGTGTTTGCTTGGGTTCGAAAACACTTACACTAACGGCTTGTGGATAAGTAACAACAGCAGCACACGGGTCCATCGATAAGGTTTAGACGCCTGCCGTGGCCTTCACATACCGAGACCACTCCGTGCTTAGGAAAGCATGTAAAGCCATAAGTCCCGACTAGCAGTCGTGGATCTTTAACAGTCGTTACGGATCGTCAGAAGCCAGAAGTGTGACACCCAGTCTTATGTAATGTTTGTATTTGTGCTTGTTAACAACTTGCACGTGTGGTGCTGGACGTAAAGAATAGCACCATCCCATTTCTTCCCGTGGGTGTCGTAAGAGCCAAGTAAGGGACTTACTAGAGAATGGGCAGCAGCGTTCTCTATGCATTTTACCACCATACTGTGATCGCCAACCCGCCTGCCAAGCGTTGCGATTATGGCTAAACCCCTCAAATTGGGGGAGGCCTATGTCCAGCAGCGGACGTCTTTCGGCTGAAATGCTGATGATGATAGGTACGTACACACTGGCATGATGTTATATGTTGATCTGAGCTGTTCTTTTATTGTGTAAAGGCTACTTCAGAAGAGCGTCTGCCGCAGCGTGTGTGCTGGGAATGCGCCGCTCGTCTGAACTCAGCGTGTCGCTTCAGAAACAAAGCTTTGCGCTGCGATGCTTTGTTAAACGATCTTCTGGAGCAGGACTCTTATGTAAGTATTGTTACGTAGATCGAAAAGTCAAGAAATATCACGCTAACTCCATCTAAGGAAGGGGCAGTGTTACGTAAATCGAAAAGAATAGAAACAACACGCTTATGCCATCTGTTATCTATCAAGTAGCAAGTACTACACAAACAATTGTACGTAGACGCCACCGCCATCTATTAGCGCATAGCGGGATTAAACAGTAAACAGTTCTCACTGGTAATATCTGGAAGCTTCTACGCTACCTGTGAACTGTGGAAAAGTGTCGCGATTGTACCCGAATGTTCTGCTCGACTTATAAATAGCAGATTCTCAGACTGAGGGGGCAGTTCGATTACGGATGCGATCGAATACGATTCAAGCGATACAGTACAAGCGAAACAAGTGATTCTGATTGATGGTTTGATTATTGCGGTATTTTTGATTAGTTAATTAAACTGGTTTGTGTGTTTTTGGTAAAATTGGTTTCAATTAATTTATCCCGAACCCCTGCTCGTAACAGTATCTTTACCGGGGGCAGAAGCTATTCCAAGATAAAAATTCTTGAAATATGATGGTTCTGCTCCATAGGACAATCTTGAGTCTAGACGAAATAAAACTGGTTGCGAAGTGAATTGTATAATTCATTATTTTTTTTATAAAATTCATTTACACTCTGTGTTTACTTAAACTTACTCACACACTGACTTATTACTTGTTACTAGTCTTGGAACATCATATTTTTACTTTTACCATATTTGTAAATATGTGAGCATCATGCATCTATCATGTAATTAATTTATATGCCATTGCTCCATTTTTTTATTCTATCTACCTACTGTGGTATAATAATTTTATTATAGGTGCATCCTTTTCACATTTGAATGTACCTAAAATATTGTAAAATATTTTAAAAGAGTAACGGTGGAGTTACTTGCCCATTCATCTCCATACGAATCTACCTTTTGGAAGGGGAAACTAGAATCAATTCTATTTTAATGTAAATGTTGACGTTAAAAGTCCGTTTTATGTACCTATTTGAAATAAATGCTTTGACTTTGGTACAATAATTACAATTTCTACGTCCCACATGTTGACAACTTCGTGTGCTAAGTCAAGATATTAGATTTTCTATCTTAAAGCTCAGAATCAGAATTCGCCCGCGTGGTGGTCGAAAATTATCCCGCGGGGACGTACTACCGGGATAAAACGTATCCTATGTGTTAATCCAGGTTACAAACAATCTGTATGCCAAATTTCATCCAAATCCGTTCAGTAGTTTTTGCATGAAAGAGTAATAAACAACCATACATCCTCATATATTTATAATATCAGTAGGATATACAATCCGTATTGATGGTTTTGATGATTCTGTTAAGCCGCATTTGTTACTTCCGGGAATCATATTTTATAGCATAAATAGCTATTGCCAGTGGCTTCTCCCGCGTATAGTACACTAGCTGACCCGGCAAAGGTTGTTTTGCCATATAAATAATAAATTACTAAAATGGCTATTAAAAAATAAGGGTTGATCGTAGAAGGGTGAAAATTGAGGATTGTATGCATTTTTTTATGTTGTATCATAAAAAAATAGAAATTAAAAATTTTGTCTAAACAATCTACACTAATATTATAAATGCAAAAGTAACTCTGTCTGTCTGTCTGTCTGTCTCGCTTTCCTGATAAAACTACTGAACCGATTTCAATGTAATTTGGTACACAGATAGTTTAGAGCCTGAGAAAGGACATAGGCTACTTTTTATCCCGGTAGTATGTTCCCGCGGGATATTTTCCGACCTCCACGCGGGCGAAGCCGCTGGCAAAAGCTAGTAAAAAATAAAAATTAGGGGTGGACTACCCCTAACATTTAGGGGGATGAAAAATAGATGTTGGCCGATTCTCATAGATACCGGATAAGCACAAAAAATTTCATCAAAATCGGTCAAGCCGTTTCGGAGGAGTATGGCAACGAAAACTGTGACACGAGAATTTTATATATTAGATATAAATATTTCTCTTGAATCATTCTGTCTCTTGATGAGAACTGCATTAAAATCCGTTGCGTAGTTTAAAAGATATAAACGTAAAGACGCGGGCAGCGACATTGTTTTATAGTATGTAAAGATTAAATATAATAGGGTTCGGGGACTTTTTTTTGTGGTCCCTACATCGAAACGGGTGCGTCTCATAACGTATAAACTCATTTGGTCTAATTTCATTTTACTATCGTTCATAAGATATAATCAACGTGTGATATACCAACTGTTGATATAATTTCTTTCCATATAACATTTACTTATTCTAAAACTTAATTATTATAACGTTGTTTGATATAACGTTTATGTAATCGAAAATCATTTGGTCTAACGTTTAATACGTATATTGTTTATTTAATCGAAAATCAACCTTTTATGTAATCGAAAATCATTTGGTCTAACTTTTAATACGTATATTGTTTATTTAATCGAAAATCATGAGGTCTAACGTTTATCAGCATTTTGTGATTAAATAAATCATATATAAAAAACGTCATTATGGTTAACACCCCGGCTCGGATAGGTTAGGTTAGAAGGCTACGGGAGCGAAGCGGAGCGGAGCTCCCGCCTTAGCCTTTGTGGTATTTTTTTTTAAACCACCCAGAAATAGGAGCCCTCCGTCGACCTATCTTAGCGCAGGTGGTAATCAGTTACTAGATATGTTTAATATCTACTTAGGTTACTATTCATATTAGACCAAATAAGTTTTATATGTTTTGAGTGGTATGTCAAACGATGTTATATTTAATGTATGTTATGCTTATAAAATTAGTTATTTTAAAATTATATCAATCGTTCATTATATTAACTAATCGTTATATTAAATAAAATTATAGGTTCCGTTGTTATATGTTATTAATATTAGAGATTTAGTTGTTATATCATCAATTACTTACCCCATCGAAACCGCTTTTACCGCCACTTTTTGATTAATAGACCACTACGATCCTTACATACTTCTGCTGCCTCGTTTACGTTCATATATCAGGTCATACAACTTTCTGAAGAACATCACCAATATGTTCTCCTAGGGCGTCCGTCCCTTGACGTGTCCATTCAAATCTGCCATGTAAATACCTTTTGTTAGCCGCCTTCAAGGATCGTAGCAGGTGGCATTCTGTAGTTTCTGCCTAGGGAAAAAGGCGTGAGTTATGTATGTATATATGTAATAGACCACTAATAATATATCTCTGCTTGGTTGTTTGTCCCTAACAACATTAAAAACAACTTTATTCTCCAAATAAACCATCATTTTTCTTACAGCTAAAAATCCGCGACGTTAGATCGGTCAACAGAAAGCATAACCAACTCACTTCTAACTTAGTACATCAACTATACGAAAATAATGATTTCGATTTGAGCGTCAAAGATCTCTCCAGCGTCAAAGGTGAAGAAATACCGAGTCCTCCCGATGTTATACCGACTATAACCGAAGAAATTGAAGTGAACAGCCTAGCACCTATAAATGAAGTGGAAATAAAAGATGAGAGTAGTAATGAGATTTTCTTTGAAGAATACGACCATTTTGATGATGACGATGATAAGGCGTTAAGTGAAGTTTATGTCGCGAAGAAAGAGAAGCCGAAGATTAAGAAGAAGAGGGAGAGAGTTGTGAAAAAGGTTAAGGCGCCGAAAAAGGTTGAAGAAGAGGATGATCCAGATACTACTAGGGATAAGTAAGTGAATTGCAATCAGTATACTGTTATTTTTATTAGTATAACTACCCTACTTTGTATGATTTTTTACCACTTGACAAAATATGGAATTTTATTTATTAGTATGTATTTATTTATTTAAACTTCTCGCCCACAAAAATGTTCCAAGGTGGGCTTAATGCCTTAGACATTCTCTACCATTCAATAAAGGGTGTTAAAGAGCGTTAAACTAAAAAGTAAAAAATTAAATCGTAATTACAAAAAACTGACCTCCAAAAAAAGCAATACAAACTGAAGAATAATTTTAATTACAGAAGTCTGTGGCAAAAAATAAACTAAAATAAAAAACCAAGGTTGCTGACTTCTTAAATTAAAGTCTAAAGTATATGTATGTATGTATATATCAAGCACCTCAGGAAGTGTTGCCCCCGTGTCGCTACGTGTCTATGTGCCAGCGCCGGTTTCCGGTGGCCCATTATTGAGTGTGCAAATCACCTACTGCCATTTTATCCATCTACATATATACAAAACATTGATGCGGCAGGGCCCAGAGGACTTCCATAGTCCTTGGTAACTAGTCCATTTTGCCATCCAAACACCATATTCTAACATCTTTGTTTCCATATCCTGCAAAAGTCCAACACCAACCGGAGGTTGTCGTTGGGTGCACTTGCACAGTGTGTACAGGGATAGTCGTCGGTTGGTGCCTAACGTATCTAAATTGTTTAACGGGCCTCTGCGAGTTGGCTTCGGCTCCTCGTAAGTCGTACGCCTTCCAAAATACCGGGATCCCAGGTTCCGAGATATGGTAACATATATGAAAATAATAATAGTATGTACATGTATACACGATAAGTTTTTAACCAGTGCGCAAATTTAGACAAATTAAACTTAAACGAGTTATAATAACAATTTTTATTTTGATATATCTTAGTACAAAAAAATAAGCTAACGAAATATGTTTATTTTGAAACTAGTTTTTATGGTAAATTGCGCGCGGCGCCGGTGCGGCGGCGAAGGGGAACGACCGAGCGTAGCTACAAGTACCTACCAGGTGTTCGATCGGTCAAAATTCTAAGAAGTTCGAAGTACCTATGGCGCGCGGTTACTGACCTATTCTTATTGTCGATATTATATTTTGAAATATGTAGGGTGTCCACAGTTTACTGATTTAAGGTCGGAATTTTTTTTAAAAAAAGTATTGAAAAAATTGTTGAAAAGTGTTCTATTACTGATACTGAAACACCAAAAAAAATTGCGCACTGGTTAAGAAAAAATCTATATACTAATATTATAAAGCTGAAGAGTTTGTTTGTTTGTATGTTTGTTTGTTTGTTTGTATGTTTGTTTGTTTGATTGAACGCGCTAATCTCAGGAACTACTGGTCCGAATTGAAAAAATCTATTTGTGTTGGGTAGCCTATTTATCGAGAGAGGCTATAGGCTATATAACATCACGCTACGATTAAGAGGAGCGGAGCAGTAATGAAAAATGTCGCAAAAACGAGGAAAATCGCACGGGTAGGCGATTCGACGCGACGGGAAGGGTCGGGGGAACAAGAAGTTTAATGCGGACGAAGTCGCGGGCAGAAGCTATCCTATATAAAAACTTAAAGAAAATAATCACAGGCATCAAAAAACTCGTCAATGGGAAAAGTGCTCAAAAAGCGATGCTGATTCTTTGACCAAAAAATTGGCTAACCCTCTTGTCGCGTGAAGAGTCGACCAACCGCTTGGCGATGTCCCGAGTTGGACGTAGTATTTTTTTTTTGTAATAAACTTTTATTAAATTTCCAGGTACAAAACAAATGACGTGAAGCGCCGTCGAAATAACGAAGCGTTCGACGAAGCGCTGTTCACGATCACTGCACTAACTTACGACCAACAAATAGCAGAGATATTGAAACGGCAGGAAAGTTACAACTACGTGAGCGCCCCCTATAAGTGTACGATATGCTACCGAGGGTTCCAGATCCGGGATCGGTATGTCGCTCATTCTGTCAGGCATACTGAGGTAAGAATTAGATTTAAAAAAAAATTACAAAAAAAAAATAACAACCGACTTCCTTTTTTTAGGAAGCTGGTTGTTTTTTTTTTTTGTAAAAAGTTTTTATTTTAACTTTTTAGTTATGGTAGATATCCCGCACTAATCTAATCTCGTTATTCGTTCATTTGTCGCCGCAAATACATAATGCAAATTTAAGATTTATATGGTTTTCACATGGATTCCATTGTCCGAATGGAGCTAAATTAAAATGGGACCATTCGGGAAGCACCAGCTTTCAATTAAAAAGAATCATCAAAATCGGTTCACCCAGTCAAAAGTTATGAGGTAACAAACATAAAAAAAATATACAGTTGAATTGGTAACCTCCTCCTTTTTTTGAAGTCGGTTAAATACTGTTAAGATATGGGGTTCAGATCAATATACAGGGTGTTTGGCGCATCTGCCAGGGTCGCGATATTTGTTGGAAAGAGTTACCGTGGCCCTGGCATATAAAGGAACAAGGTTGGGTTTTACTCAGTAAAAGTCTGACACACCCGCCCAGGCCGAGGGTGGGTTCGATTCCCACCCAGGACAAATGTTTGTGTGACACAGCACACACAGTCAGACACAGTCAGTTGTTCTGTGTCTGGGTGTAATTTATCTGTAATATGTATGTATTTAGAAATACAATATATAAGTAATATTTATCAGTTGTCTGGTTACCATAGTACAGGCTCTGCCTAGTTTGGGATCAGAAAACGGTGTGTTGGTTGTCCTAAGAATTTTTTTTTGCGGGATTGGTTGGGTCATGTGTAATCTTTCACCAATAGACCCATGTTCTAAGAGTGTCACTGTAATCGAGATACGATGTTTTTGTCTGTTTTTGAAAATTACCTGAATCATCGTCTTAAAAGTTACATATTTTTTTTAGTTTAGTGTTGTATTTGCACCAAACAACTTTCATTGCATAGAGAATTCATTAAATGTTCTTTGTTTTTTATTACTAAGTATCTGCTGTCCGTCCGTCCGCCCGCCTGTCAGTCAGCGGTCTGTTTCTCATGAACCGTTATAGACAGTTGAAAAGACATTGCCCATTTTGTTAGGAGATATGGGCCCCTAGAAAAAAAACGCGGGCAACGGTGGTTTTATTTAGATCCTGAAATCAATTTTCAGTTTTTCACCCTAGTTTCAGAGAAATGTAATTTTTATATATTATAACAATTTGAATGATGTATTGATTTGACAGATTAATCTTTCTACTCTCCTCGCGTTCCGAGTTACGCAAAATCGATGTATGTAAGCGCGCCAAACAACCCTGCCATAGAGCGTGGCGATTTCTTGACGCGCTAACAGCGATGTTATTGTGATTCGGAACGCGGGGTAGGTGTGGCCATCGATTTGGTAAATCGATCAACAAAATATTTATTGTTGATCGATTTACCAAATCGATTTGATAAAAGTCGATTTTTAACAATTGTGGTGTGACCGTTTTGTGGTAACTTTTGTTAGTGTTGATATTTTGCTGTTTGTGCAACAGTTGTAAACAGTTTCTCTTTGTAAAAAACAAGCTCTCGCTTTCTATTTACATAATTAAAGAGATACTTTTGCATATGATTTATATTATTTACTAAAAGTGAATAACAATTTCAAATCGAAACGTCAATTGAGATATCATCAAACGTTAATTTTTTAACGATCTAGCCAGTTTTAGTTGGCCATATCATGAAATGCAACTAATTCATGAAATGGCTAGTCACATCATATAGTAATCAATTCTACGATCTGACCACGACATATGTATATATGCTCAGATTACAATTCCTTCGTGTTGTAGTTTATTTACTACCTATTTCTATTTTTTTTTATTTTAGCCCGCCCGCTGCTTATTTTAATGCGCGATTTGAATATCTATCATATACGTCTAATCAGTTACATGAGACCTAGATTATGACCGGAGACAAGCTATTGTAAACATCTCCGGTACTTTTAGTCGGCGGAATAGTAACATATAGATATTTTTAATCGATTACTACCATTTAATTGACATAATCTGTGGTCTATGTTGACAAAATTCAGGTTAAGTTTTAATGGCAGAACTACCTTTGATTCAATAAAATAATTATTAGTTACGATTTTTAATGCTAGGGTGAAAGAGATGTTGATAAAATAAAATTGGACTTATAAAATTACGACTTAATTTTTGAGAAGTAAATAGTCTCTGCCCGGCACTGAAAATAAGGGGCCCATCGGCGGGCAATGTCTTTTACATGGAATGTGTATTTCTGTTGCCAAATAATAAAAATAAAAACTAACTTAAAAATTAAAGGGGTCTTCATAGAAGAAACGTGTTTTTTCGGCGTTTTTGACTTGTAATACTTTTTTTGACTTGTTTCAGAAAAGCGGTGCCTTTGAATGTTTTATCTGTAAAACTAGATTGAAAACTAGTCGCGCGCTACGGAAACATTTAACGGCGCAACATACAGAGCAATATAGTTGTAAAGGATGTCCGTTCGTCACTAGAAATAGGTGAGTTACTCCTAAGTAATCCACACTAATATTATAAATGCAAAAGTAACTCTGTCTGTCTGTCTGTCTGTCTGTCTGTCTGTCTGTCTCGCTTTCCTGCTAAAACTACTGAACCGATTTAAATGAAATTTGGTACACAGATAGTTTAGAGCCTGAGAAAGGACATAGGCTACTTTTTTATCCCGGTACTATGTTCCCGCGGGATAATTTCCGACCTCCACGCGGGCGAAGCCGCTGGCAAAAGCTAGTATTTTATAACTATACTCCATTTAAAATACTATTAACCAGTTGCAATACCATTGGTAAGACTGGATTTCAGACTTTCGGGCTTCTGACGACCTGTAACGACTGCCTAAGATCCACGTTCAGTTCTGAGCTGCATGATTACTAATAAACGTTATAATATCTGGATGACCGAGCTTTGCTCGGTATTTTTTGCTAAATTGTGTTTAAAATAATAAGTTTATGCTCAAGTTGATTATCGATAAAATTAGTCATTGAAAACACGAATTAAACGATCTAATCTAAACTAATATTATAAATGCAAAAGTAACTCTGTCTGTCTGTCTGTCTGTCTGTCTGTCTCGCTTTCCTGCTAAAACTACTGAACCGATTTTAATGAAATTTGGTACACAGATAGTTTAGAGCCTGAGAAAGGACATAGGCTACTTTTTATCCCGGTACTATGTTCCCGCGGGATAATTTCCGACCTCCACGCGGGCGAAGCCGCTGGCAAAAGCTAGTATTTTATAAAAATGAATCCTAGCTAGATCGATTTATCGCCCCCGAAACCTCCTGTATACTAAATTTCATGAAAATCGTTGGAGCCGTTTCCGAGATTCTGATTATATATATATATACAAGAATTGCTCGTTTAAAGATATAAGATATCTTTATATCTTAGGACAACCAACACAACGTTGTCTGATCCCAAACTAGGCAGAGCCTGTACTATGGCAACCAAACAACTGATAAATATACTTATATATATTTCTAAATACATACATATTATAGATAAATTACACCCAGACACAGAACAAATGATTGTGCTCATCACACAAACATTTGTCCTGGGTGGGAATCGAACCCACGACCTCAGTCTTTGCAGTCAGGGTCACTAACCACTAGACTAACAGGTCAGTGTACACTAACTGAACAGTTATTTCCTCAAAAGACCATTTCAGACACCAGTCCACATGGTCTTCACATGATGTGACCAAGATTGTGTCTGGACTTTAAAAGAGACTGTGACCTCTGAGTTTGTTTCGGTATTTCTTCTCAGAGTAGTCAGATAGGAAACGCCGACCTCATCTAGTTTTAAAATATTGTTTACGTGTCTTATACACGTGTTTTTACAAACCTATTAAGGGCCGATTTTTCAATCCTCAGATAAAAGTAGCTACCTAAGAATAAAGTTATTAGACTCTTTATTCGTCTGATAAGTGGTCGTCAGTTTTTCAATCGTTATTTTATTTAAGAATAACTATCTGACCGAATATCACATCTGTGAAAACGCTAACTTCAGTGAGGTGAAACAAATATACAGAATAAACCAATGTTAGAACGGGACGGACTATTTCATTGCTTACTGTCAATGTTATAAAAAAATCTGCGGCAGCCAGATGTCCCTTTTTTTACGTTGAGAGGTTATTTTTTTGGTTGTGTGGTATTTTTATTTGTAATTCCATGATTTCTTATTGTATTAAAATAATCATGGAAAGCAAAACTGAATCCCACACTTTAAAGTGTTCGACACTCGGTCTTACAATTCTTTCTTTTCGTTCATATTCTTTCTTTACTTTCATTCATATTTATTTCATATTTATTCATTACTAGCTTTTGCCAGCGGCTTCGCCCGCGTGGAGGTCGGAAATTATCCCGCGGGAACATAGTACCGGGATAAAAAGTAGCCTATGTCCTTTCTCAGGCTCTAAACTATCTGTGTACCAAATTTCATTGAAATCGGTTCAGTAGTTTTAGCAGGAAAGCGAGACAGACAGACAGACAGACAGAGTTACTTTTGCATTTATAATATTAGTGTGGATGACTTCATCCTCACTTGCCATTTCGCCAATACTATCGCAAACATCCATTTTCATTAAGTACACTTTTTAAAAACGAAAACTAACCTCAAGTTTGGTAACGCCAACGTCGTTTATCAATGGAACAAGCGGTTATCTGGCCGTCCAAGGGCCAAATAGATTTATTCCTCCGGTAAGGGAATTATTCGACCAATAAAGCCTATTTGACGATTGAACAACACAGTTTTTAACTATCTATTGAATAAACCCTATCCGTCTGTTTATCTGAGGATTGAAAAATCGGCCATAAGAGAAATAAAATAATTTATTACTATTGATGTGCCGGATATCCGACTCCACGGATATCCGAGGGAGAACATAGATCCATATCCGTATCTATAACATTTTTGGCGGATCTTTTATGGATCTTTTATTTAATTAATTTTCAATAAATTCCAATCAAATTAGTTTGTTTCTTAAAATGAAATATTTAGTGACTACACTATAAACAAAACAAAAGAAAGACCCTTACAATGCAAATCGAAACACGTCCTGTCAAGCAATGCGTCAAGTGGCGGCTACTATCGTTTCAACGCAAAGCGCATTGACACCGTAAAAAAGTTAAGATCCGTATCCGTATCCGCGGATCTTGACACCAAATATCCGAATTTGGATCCGTATCCGCGGATATTTGGTGTCAAGATATTTGTATACATTTTGAACGATCCGGCACATCACTATTTATGAGGAATGAAGAATTTTCTAAACCAAACAATATTAATTTTGTTTCAGAGGTGTCGCGAGGGAACATGAAAAATGGCATGGAGGAACGAAATACCAGTGTCCACATTGTGCTAGCGAATTCGAGTGAGTATTTACTTTATAAAAGACTTTAAAAAATGGAATAATGTCGAAAGTGTATTTAATCTCTGGGATAAGTATTTATCTTTTTTCGACTTTATTTCAACGTCTACAAAGTTATCATTTAACTGGCTACGTACGAGTGTTGTGTTGAAATTTCGTCACTAATATTCTGCATCAGTATTATTTTATTCGCAGTAAAATAACTACTTATTTGGGACATATACGTATAAAGCACGTTTGGATTTCGTATGTTAACTTTTTGTACACAGCCAAACAAAAATCTACCCTCCGGTCATGGAAATAAAGTCGAACATTTATCATTCACGTGTTTATACTCTCGTAAGCTATTGTTTAAGCTTATCTATTCACAACCTTATTTCAAGGCGTATAAGGTTGAAATTTCCTCTCAAAAATTCTACAACAGTATTATTTTGTTCGCAGTAAAATAACTACATATTTGGGACATATACGTATTAAACACGTTTCGGACTTCGTATGTGAATTGTGTGGGTATACATTTGTCAGTGAGAAAGGAATTGCTGTCCATAAGAAGAAAAAACATCGGATTGATAAAGCGGTCAGTATCTTACTCATTATATGCCTAGCTTTTTCCCAACTATGTTGGGGTCAGCTTCCAGTCTAACCGGATGCAGCTGAGTACCAGTATTTTACATGGAGTGACTGCCTATATAATTCGTAATTCGTAATTCTTTATTGACATAATTGTTTACATAAATTTTTGAAGCCTCTGACTCCTGAACTAGGTGTACCTGTATGTCAGGAGTCCACAACATATGAACTCCACAACATAGTTACTAAGTACTGGGGAGTTTAGTACCCAGTAACTGTGTTGTGGAGTTCAGATAGGCAGTCACTTCATGTAACCAGTAACAGACTGGTTGACAGACTGGGTCCTCAAAAAAAAACAACTATTCAATAAATAAAAAAAATATATGTAGATTAATTAAAAATGATCTCATTTATACCCTAGAGTTACGGGCACCTTGTATATTATGTCAGTATTATCTTGTTTAAAAATATTAAAAAAAAAAAAACATCTTATTTAGCAGTATTTGTAAATCTTAATATATATAAATTATGCGTCACGTTGTTTGTCCGGGATGGGCTCCTAAACTACTTAACCGATTTTAATAAAATTTGCACACCATCTGCAGTTTGATCCAACTTGAAAGATAGGATAGCTTACATCTCAATTTATAGTCGCAATATTATTTTATTGCAAATTATTTGTTTATTATTTGACAGTGACAATTATCTGTTAGCTCCAAACGATTTGAGCAAAAATTTGACGCGGACGTAGTCGCGGACAGAGGTTAGTTAAATTATATAATCTCGCTCTGCAGTGTAACTACATTCATCATATTCCTGCCCTTATCCCAATGTATTTGTGGTCGACGCAACATGTCTTTTTCTTCCACACTTCTCTATTAGTCGTCATCTCAGTAGCCACCCCTTTCTATCCATATCATAATTCACACAGTCCATCCATCGTTTCTTTGGTCTCCCTCTACTCTTATAGCCATCGACATTCATACTCAATACTTTCCTCACGACATTTTCCAATATAGATTCTTATTTTACAGTTAACATTAGAAGGGCCTTACTGCGAGCAATGTGACGTGAAGTTCGTGTCGGAAGAGGCTCACGAGAGACATCTGAAGTTATCTGCGAAACACAGCAGTGATCATGACCCGTAAGTGAACCAATGAATCTATACTTAATATTATAAGCTGAAGAGTTTGTTTGTGTGGTTAAACGCGCTAATCTCAGGAACTACTGGTTCGACGTGATAAATTCTTTTAAAATTTGGATAGTCCATATACTGAGGAAGGCTATTAAATCAAAATCAAAAGTCATTTATTCAAATTAGGCTTAGGATTAGCACTTTCAAAACGTCAAAATTACATAAGACAGTCTCCCAAAACGCCCACCCGTCACCACTTCCTAGTGCTTTAGCTGGGAAGAAGAAGTGGCGCAACAAACTGTCCAGCAGCACAGCTGTCTGTTAAGTTAGAAGAACTTGATTCTATACAATGGTATATAGTAAAACAATAAGAGACACAAAACATTAAATTGAATGATTTGTTATATGCCAGCTAGTCAACCCAATATACCAACAAATAAAATGAAAACTATACTCAAGCATGAGCAAAAAAAAATATGTATAATGTAAACATGGCTGCAAAAATAAAAGCCTCCTGGCATAAAGGGCGTGACAGCTTACATATGCAATGCTGAATTATGTTCACATATAGCAATATAACATCACGCTACGACCAATAGGAGCGGAGCATCAATGAAAAATATTGCAAAAACGTGGTAAATTTATTCCTCTTCAGGTGTGTGTCTTGCCCTGTTGTTAAAGTAACGCAACAATCATGTATAATGGAATTGTACCTCTTAAAAAGTTCTAAAAAAATTCTGCGACAGCATATGTCCGTCTTTTAAGGTTGACTCGCTATAACGATTTTAATTGTAATCAAATCTAAATATTAGAAAGCTAAAGAGTTTGTTTGGTTGAACGTACTAATCTTAGAAACTACGTTTAGTGTTTAATAGTCCATTTATCGAGGAAGGCTTTATGACATCACGCTAGGAACCTTACGAGCTGAACAAAAAGAAAAAGAGTCATGAATATGAAGACCTCGCACGGGCAGGTAATTTGACGCGATGGGTCGGGGGAGCAAGAAATTGACGCGGACCAAGTCGCAAGCTATAAGTACTTGCACGACAATACAAATTGTGTGCCATTATAGCTGGAGGAACCTTGTCTCCTAAAGCACAGGCCTTTGAGTTTAGGAGGCATCAGTTTTGCCTTTAATGTACAATATTCCATTAATCCTTGTGTACTTATATATATGTTTTCTTGTCTTGTCTTATTATTTGGTTTGACAAAAGTGGAACAGTTAAAATAGCTGAAGTAGATTTTCTTTATTTTTTTAGAGCCTGCTTAAAAATATAAAGAAAATGTACTTGACCAATTCGTTAATCCACACTATATATAGGTAATATATATTGTTACGTAGATCGTAAAGTCTAGAAACATCACGCTAACTCCGTCTCGGAAAGGGGCAGTGTGACGTAAATCGAAAAGTCTAGAAACATCACGCTAATTCCATCTAAGGACGGGGCAGTGTTGGAAGCTTCTGGAAATGACACGCTAACGCCATCTGTTATTGAGTAGCAAGTACTACACGAAATTGTACGTAGACGCTACTGCCATCTATTGTCGAATAGTGGCATTAAACAGTTCGATGGAAGTTACTAGAAGCTTCTACGCTGTGGCAGTGTCGAATGTTCGAGAATGTTCTGCTCGGGATATAAATAGCGGATTGTTGGGCCGACAGGCAGTTCACATCACTTAGACTCTATCCCAGATCAGTTCGACTCTGTCGCCGACACAACGGCCGCGATCGACTCTCTCACGGAGCACGTACAATCGATCGTGAACGAAAGTTCACGGGAGGTTCCAGATACGGGTGACCGTAAATGGAAGCTCCCCGACGATGTACGTGATCTGCTGACAGAGAAGAACGCGGCCGTTCGTGCCTACAGCAACTTTCCCTGTGACGCTAACAAAGCTCACATGCGTTACTTACAGCGTGCTGTAAGGACACGTGTGACTGAGCTGCGTGACGCTAACTGGGACAAGATGGTGGGCGAACTAGAGCCAACTCATCTCGCTTTCTGGGAACTTCAGAGGAAACTGAAATCCTCTGAGTTTTCCACTATGCCCCCCCTGACCCGCCCCGATGCGACCATTGCATTCGAGGATATCGACAGGGCTGAATGCCTAGCCGATAGCCTCGAAGCCCAATGCACACCCAGTTCGCAGCCAGTAGACCAAGCGTTTGTCGATAAGGTAAACGCGGAAGTCGAACGCAAAGCCTCACTCCCGCCCGTTGAAGACCCTGATGATCCCCTGCCCCCTGTCACACCTGACGAGGTGCACGAGATCATCAAGGGTCTGAAATCTCGTAAAGCCCCCGGATCAGACGGCATCACCAACAGAGTGATCAAGCTGTTCCCCGCGCACCTGATTATGCTCATGTGTACCATCTTCAATGGTGCCTTGAGTAATAACATTTTCCCCCAAGCGTGGAAGGAAGCCACCGTTATTGGCATCCCTAAGCCCGGTAAGCCCAAAACCGAGCCCACGAGCTATCGCCCCATCAGTTTGCTCAAAGTTCTCGGCAAAATCTATGAGAGACTTATTTATAAGCGACTCAGAGATTATGCCGAAACCAAGGGCCTCATTCCCAACGAGCAGTTTGGTTTTCGAACCCAACACTCGTGTGTCCATCAGGTACACCGTATCGTTGAACATATCAATGCTGGTTTTCAGCGTGGTATGTTCACGGGCGCTGTATACTTCGATATAGCGAAAGCGTTCGACAAAGTCTGGCACAACGGCTTATTATATAAGCTGTACCAACTCGGAGTGCCAGACCGTCTCGTGCTCATCTTACGAGACTTTCTTGCGAACCGTACCTTTCGCTATCGCATCGAAGGGGCACTTTCCTCCCCTCACCCGATTCGTGCAGGAGTCCCTCAAGGCTCTGTACTAGCCCCCCTCATTTTCACGCTGTTCACTAGCGATATCCCCAGAAGCAAGAAGGCAAGGTTAGCTCTGTTCGCAGACGACACTGCCATCTTTTTCTCGGGATTTAGTGACACAGCGCTGGTTCGCTACCTCCAAACCGCAGTCGACGAGCTCGGCGAATGGTTCAGGAAGTGGCGAATCGAAGTCAATCCCGATAAAAGTCAGGCGGTCTTTTACACCCGACCTCGACGTAATCACCCCCCTCCCCGACCCATCTCAATGTTCGGCAAGCAGATCCCTTGGGCGAAGCAAGCCAAATATCTAGGTGTCATCCTCGACGAACACCTCACCTTTTCTGAGCACATAAAGCAGGCTCGCTCGCGGGCCGCTTTCGCTCTGGGTAGGCTCCATTGCGTCCTGAACAAGCGGAGTAAATTGTCTCTTCTGTGTAAGAAGCGGCTTTACACCGCTTGTATCAGGCCGATTATGACATACGCAAGCCCAGTCTGGGCACATGCTAAGCCCCGATTCATCCATAGGATGCAGACACTCCAGAACCGTTTTCTCCGTCAAGCCACAGGCTCGCCTTGGTTTGTTCGGAATATCAATCTTCATTTAGATATGAAACTCCCGACTATCCATCAATTCATAAAACGCGCTTCGAAGCGTTACTTCGATAGGGCCGTAGCCCACCGCAACCCTCTGGTTGTGGCGGCAGCTACTTACACCCCCTCCCGTATTAGCAAAGTCCGCCGCTCGCGGCACGTTCTTACCGATCCTGATGATCCCACTACTCTCCTCCAGGAGAGTCGAAAAGAGACCAGTACAGCTAGACCAGCACACAGACACAAACCGTACCGACCTCGCCGCCGAGGTCCGTCGTCGCGACCCCGACTTAACAGTCCCTCCCGACCCTTGCAAGAGCCAGCCCGCGATGCTGCGCCGTTAGCTTTAAATTAGTCCCTAAATAATTTAACTCAGATCCAGCCAGTCCCTTGCTGCCCCCCCTATCAGCGATTGCCTAAGCCGAGGTTCGTACCCCCCTCGGGGTAACCCTTAGAGCTTTCGCTTTAGTTTTTAAATATAATAAGCCCCGGCTGGAGGCCTAAAAAGGTAACTTTTTAGAACTCGCCGGGCCCCAATCCGTTTAAGTAGTCACAATCTTTCAGGATTAACTACGAGATGCCCCACAAAAAAAAAAAAAAAAAAAAAAAAAAAAAAAAAAAAAAAAAAAAAAAAAAAAACCGACAGGCAGTTCGATTTCGGAAGCGAGCGAATACGATTCGAGTGATACAGTACACGCGAAACAAGTGATTCCAAGTGACGTTTCTTGTAGTTGCGATATTTGTGTTTATTTAATTAAACAGTTTGTGTGTTTTGGTAAATTGGTTTAAATTAATTTATCCCGAACCCCAGCTCGTAACATTTGGTGTCAGAAGTAAGGGATAAATTATGCCAGTTTTACCGAAGGAGGATACGGAAGGTATCCGTACCAGGAGTCAGCGCCAGCAGGAGGTGGATCAGAGGCGGTTTGAAGGAACTTCTAGACAGACACCTGGGGGTAATCAGCCGATGACGGAGCCAGTCTCCCAAGCGTCTGGTGTTGCTACAGCATCACCAGCCATGGATCTTTCTGCGCTAATGGCGATGCTGCAGGAGCAGGCCCGCCGACAGGAAGAACAGGCCCGCCGACAGGAAGAACAGGCCCGCCGCCTACAGGAACAGCTGCAGCAGGACAAAGAGGAGCAAACTCGCCGGCAGGAAGAACAGACCCGCCGCCTGCAAGAGCAGCTTCAGCGTGATAAAGAGGAGCAGGTTCTCCTTTTGAAAGATCTACACGCGACATTTCGCAAGGACATCAAAGCCATGAAGGAGACTGTTCAGGTACATGAAAATCGTATCTCTGAGGCCGAAGTCCAGATCGCTGATATAAGAAAAGCGGTTGGAGTTCTGAAAGCTGGAGATCGGACTACGGCTTCTATAGTTGCTGCACCTTCCGTGCGCGGGTTTAAAGTGCCACCCTTCGACGGAACATCTTCCTGGTCGGCATACAAAATTCAATTTGAAGCTGTCATGGAAGCAAATGGGTGGACAACGGGCCAAGCCATGACCGCGCTTACTTTGGCCCTTCGTGACCAGGCCTTAACTGTGTTAGAGGCTCTCGGCAAAAATGTTACCTACGAGCAGCTCGTTGAGGCGTTAGAGCCCAGATATGGTGATGCGCACCTGGAACACGTTTTTCGTGCCCAGTTGAAGGATCGTGTGCAGCGCAGTGGTGAAAACCTACAGCAGTGGGCCCTGGAAATCGAAAAGCTGGTTCGAAAGGCGTACCAGACTGCGCCCGCACTCATCGAGGGTATACTAATTCAAACCTTCATAGATGGCATACGGGACTTGGAAGTAAGGGCTGCTGTGAGACTTGGGCACCATGAAACCCTCAAGGACGCCTTGGCCCATGCGTTGGAGGTGGAGGCAGTGAGGCATGATCATCGAGCCCATCGCATCAGGGAGGTTGCGGCGTCACCTGTTCGTGACCGTGTTAGGTACAGCCCTAGATGCTACACTTGCGGAGAAAAAGGCCACCTTCGCTCAAGTTGCCCGAAGCGAAGCACAGCTAACGAAGACCAGACCCAGGAAAGAAGGGCGGCTGATGTGACCGCCCAGCAGCAGGGAAACTAATAAACGCCAGGACTGCGGGGCGGGTGCTGGCTGGTGTTAAAATAGCCCCAAGAATTTCGGTCTCACAAGCCCATGATGGGAACACCCTAGTCATAAAAGGTGAAGTGAACGGAAGACCATGTAAGCTGACATTGGATACTGGAGCTTCTCGCACGGTTGTCAGTTCCCAACTAGCGAATCGTTTTCTTGGGGACTTCTTTGGTAAGCATGACGGCGTAAAATTAGTAACAGCCACGGGTCAGCACATAACCGTCCGTGGTGAGAAGGAGGTGGAGTTAAAACTGGGTAACACAATCTACCGGCATAAGGTCATCATGGCTGACATAGTAGATGACTGCATCCTAGGTTTGGACTTCATGCGACAGCACTGTTGCGAGATCGACGTTAATCAAGGAGTCCTAAAATGTGGATCAGAAGAAGTCTTCATGGAAGGTGCACCATCAGGGAAAGTGTACTGCTTGAAGAAGATTGTTCTTCCTCCCCGATCGGAAACAATAGTTCCAGTAAGTCTCCCACATAATTCTGGGCAGAAGAACCGATGTATTCTCATTGAAGGATTGGATGATAACCTTCCATGGAAGATTGCGCGGACCTTGGTAAAGGCAATCGACGTTGCAGCCGTACGCATACTGAACCCAAGTGAAAAGGAGCAAGTAATCAAGAAGGGTACATTGATGGGTTCCTGTGAGGAAGTAGCTTGGATGCGTGAATGCCAACATGGGCCTCCTCAAAATAACGCCCAAAGTGCAAGATTTAACGTGTTAAATCTTTTGGAAGACTGTCGTAAAGATCTGTCAGAAGAAGAAAGAGAGAAGGCTAAGAAGATGCTACTTCAATATGCAGACATATTCTCTACAAATGATGCTGACATAGGGAAGACTGGATTGGTTCAACACAGAATTAATACCTGAAATGAGTTACCGATACGACAGCGACCAAGAAGACTACCAGTGGCAAGAGAAAAGGAGGTAGATACCATGATTAAGGGAATGGTAAAGGATGGAGTTATAGAGCCTTCGTCTAGTCCATGGTGTTCTCCTGTGGTCCTGGTGAAAAAGAAAGATGGCAGCATGCGGTTTTGTGTAGACTATCGTCGATTGAATGACGTTACTAAGAAAGACAGCTATCCACTACCCCGGATCGACGACACACTGGACACGCTGTCAGGAATGAAGTGGTTCACCACGTTAGACCTAAAAAGTGGCTACTGGCAAGTGGAAATAGACCCTAAAGACAAGGAGAAAACTGCATTTTCTACGGGAAAGGGACTATGGCAGTTTAACGTTATGCCATTCGGATTGTGCAATGCTCCCGCAACATTTGAAAGGCTAATGGAGTTAGTTCTCACGGGACTAATTGGAGACGCCTGCCTTGTCTATTTAGATGACATCATCATCGTGGGCCGCACATTCGAAGACCACCTTCAAAATCTGGAACGTGTTCTATCGAAAATCCGAGGAGCCAATCTTAAGCTAAGTCCAAAGAAGTGCTCATTCTTCAGACAGCAAGTAAGCTTTTTGGGGCACGTGGTTTCGAAGGAAGGAGTGCAAACAGATCCTGAGAAAATCGTCGCCGTCAAGGAATGGCCAGTCCCGAAAGACAAGACGCAGGTCAGGGCATTTTTGGGTTTGTGCTCGTACTATCGACGGTTTGTAAAGAATTTTGCTGACATTGCCAAACCTCTTCACAAGCTTACTGAGGAGAAAATACCGTTCTGTTGGGATGAGAACTGTGACATCGCATTTCGAGATTTAAAGGAACGTTTGTGCAATACCCCAATTTTAGGCTACCCTGACACAGAAAATGAATTCATAGTTGACACGGACGCAAGTAATACTGGTATAGGCGGTGTGTTATCTCAACGGAAAGGAGATTATGAAGTTGTGATAGCTTACTTCAGCAAATCTTTATCAAAGCCAGAAAGAAATTATTGTGTCACGAGACGCGAACTTCTTGCCGTCGTAAAGACATTGCAGCATTTCAGCAAATACTTGCTTGGACGTAAATTCCACCTGCGGACTGACCATGCTGCATTAAAGTGGTTGTTGCAATTTAAGAATCCAGAAGGACAAGTGGCGAGATGGATTGAACTGCTACAAGAGTATGACTTTGCAATTGAACATCGTAGTGGGAAGTCTCACGGTAACGCGGACGCTTTATCAAGAAGACCTTGTCCTGAAGACTGCAAGCATTGTGTCAGGCAAGAAGCTAAGGAAACGGTACCTGTCAGGATGCTAAGAACGGACCTTAGTGACGAATGGAAGGAAACCCTACAGCATGCTCAGCAAAGTGACAGAGATATCAGGCCAATTCTCGAGTGGATTAAAGCTAATGCTCCCAAACCGAAATGGTGTGATGTTGCAGCGATGAGTACCACCACAAAAAGTTATTGGGCACAATGGGAGAGCTTGGTGATCCAGGATGGTGTGTTGTGCCGAAAATGGGAAAATGCTCGAGGGAATAGCTGTCACCTGCAAATGGTAGTCCCAAAAACGAAGGTACCAGATGTTCTACGGCTCTACCACAATGGTTCTTCAGGAGGTCATATGGGAGTAAGAAGGACTTTGTTAAAGATCCGAGAAAGGTTTTACTGGATCCATTGTCGAGAGGATGTGGAGGACTGGTGTCGCAGATGTACCAGTTGTGCAGCGGTAAAAGGACCACACACACGCAGCAGGGGTGCATTGAAAGTGTACAACGTGGGAGCCCCGTGGGAACGGATAGCACTAGATGTCGCTGGGCCGTTCCCTGAAAGTGAAAGTGGAAATAAATATTTCATGGTTGTTATGGATTACTTCACCAAGTGGCCGGAAGTCTTCGCCATCCCTAATCAAGAAGCTTCAACAGTCGCTGATAAATTAGTCCACGAAGTCTTCTGTCGGTTTGGGGTACCCTTGGAAATCCACAGCGATCAAGGAAGGAATTTCGAGTCTCAAGTGTTTCAGGAAACATGTCGGGTTATGGGTACTCACAAAACCAGAACCACTTCATACCACCCACAATCTGACGGAATGGTGGAGAGATTTAATCAGACCTTGGAAAGATATCTGGCAAAAGTTGTAGCAAGCAGACAAAAGGATTGGGACAAGCACATACAACCGTTTCTTCTCGGGTATCGACGGAAGACGCGTTATTAGCTCTACTGGAATCGATTGTGAACAATATAGACTGTAAGCAAAAATGTGTCGGTATATTTTTGGACCTCTCTAAAGCCTTTGACACTGTCTCTGTCCCTATTTTACTCGGAAAATTGGAGCAAATTGGAATACGTGGCACAGCTCTCAAACTGCTTAAGGATTTCCTATCAGACCGGACTCAGTGCGTCAAAATAGGCGAGCACATGAGTAGTGAGCAACTACTAGATTTCGGAGTGCCGCAAGGAAGTTTGCTTAGCCCTCTCCTCTTTCAAATCTATGTAAACGAACTCTGTCTACTTACCCTTCCTTCTACTCAAATTATAGCTTACGCCGATGATACCGTTTTACTGTCCAGCGGACCCGACTGGGAAAGAGCGCGGGATGCTGCTGAAAGGTCCTTAACCCAAGTTATGATCTGGCTGAGAAATAACAGCTTAACTCTGAATGTCGGCAAAACAAATTTTATAACCTTTGGTTCTAGACCATCTTCCATTCCATCTGACCTCTCCCTACAAATCAAAGCTCATGTTTGTGATGAGCGCGACCGGAACAGTATCTGTTCATGCCAGACTGTGATGAGAGTTCCCTCTGTTAAGTATCTCGGCGTTTACCTTGATTCTAGTCTCAGCTGGAAGACTCACATTGAATCTCTGTCTGCACGCACTAGAAAACTCATTTATGTGTTCAAAAAGTTAAGAACTTCTGCGCATAAAAATATCCTAAAAATGGTATACACAGCTCTTTGTGAATCAACAATAAGCTACTGTATCGCTGCGTGGGGTGGTGCAGCCAAAACAATCCTCATCCCGGCCGAAAGAGCCCAACGTGCAGTAATCAAAGTCTTGTTAAGTAAACCATTTAGGTATCCCACTCAGCAAGTTTATTCGGACTTTAAGGTACTGACAGTCCGCCAAATGTATATGTTTCGAGCGACCACACGTACTCATAAATTTTACCCTCCCAGTAGATCTGAAAGCCCTACGCTCAGAAGAAGACCCAAACCAATTTGTCCAAGAGTTTTAACAAATACCACCTTTGCACGGCGGCATAACCGTTATTTAAGCACATTACTATACAATAAGCTGCACCACACATTAAACATACATTTTTTGAACAAATTCCAATGTAAACAGAAACTAAAAGAATATCTGCTCACCCTAAATTATGACGACACGGAAGAATTACTTAAACCATAACTGAAACAAATCAGGCACCCACTCACACATACACGCCGTCACTCACTCTTACATATCTACACTCACACATACCGTATACACCTACACATACACAACTAAACTTACACTAACACACACACCAGGTACCCTAATAGATACTCCTTTCTCCTTGTTATTAATTAATCTCAAACTACTTTTACTTTGCTCCCCGTTTCTTATACCAAAATTAATTGTATTAGTCTAATTTATGTTTTTTTTTTTTTAATGTACACATTACTAAATTTGTAAGTACCTCTATAACATTTATATTGGACGGATGGATGACCCCTGTAACACAGGTTTTTCCTAGCATAGGGGTCATTGATCATTTATCTTGTACCAGTCTATTTGCATATTAAATTGTCACCCTGTATCTGTGTACTTTACGTCGAATAAATTCTAAAATTCTAAATTCTAAAATTCTGTCATACCGAAGTGCAGTTCACGAGAGTACAACTGTGACGCCAGCCTTCGCGAACTTTGGAAGGGAGTTAAGGTTACCAGCTGATCTAATAACCGGCATTCCCCCTGATTCACCACGGAGTATAACAGATTATGCAAATGATCTGCGCAACAAGATGAATGACGTATATGAGCATGTCAGAGAATCAGGCCAACAGATGTCCGAGAGAATGAAAACTCGTTATGATCGGAAGATGAACAATACTGGCTTCGACGAAGGTTCGCTAGTGTGGTTGCATAACCCAGTGCGCGGCAAAGGAAAGTCCCCTAAACTGCAGGCAAAATGGGACGGGCCGTACCGAATTGTGACCAAGATCAACGACGTCACTTACCGAATACAAAAGGGTATGCGAACTGCACCTAAAATTGTCCATGTAGATCGATTGGCACGATACTACGGTAATAATGATGCTCGGGACGAGCATGTCTAAGGAGGGGCAGTGTTACGTAGATCGTAAAGTCTAGAAACATCACGCTAACTCCGTCTCGGAAAGGGGCAGTGTGACGTAAATCGAAAAGTCTAGAAATATCACGCTAATTCCATCTAAGGACGGGGCAGTGTTGGAAGCTTCTGGAAATGACACGCTAACGCCATCTGTTATTGAGTAGCAAGTACTACACGAAATTGTACGTAGACGCTACTGCCATCTATTGTCGAATAGTGGCAATTAACAGTTCGATGGAAGTTACTAGAAGCTTCTACGCTGTGGCAGTGTCGAATGTTCGAGAATGTTCTGCTCGGGATATAAATAGCGGATTGTTGGGCCGACAGGCAGTTCCCTAAATAATTTAACTCAGATCCAGCCAGTCCCTTGCTGCCCCCCCTATCAGCGATTGCCTAAGCCGAGGTTCGTACCCCCCTCGGGGTAACCCTTAGAGCTTTCGCTTTAGTTTTTAAGTATAATAAGCCCCGGCTGGAGGCCTAAAAAGGTAACTTTTTAGAACTCGCCGGGCCCCAATCCGTTTAAGTAGTCACAATCTTTCAGGATTAACTACGAGATGCCCCACAAAAAAAAAAAAAAAAAAACCGACAGGCAGTTCGATTTCGGAAGCGAGCGAATACGATTCGAGTGATACAGTACAATATTTTAATATATAATATTATAAATGCAAAAGTAACTCTGTCTGTCTGTCTGTCTCGCTTTCCTGCTAAAACTACTGAACTGATTTAAATGAAATTTGGTATACAGATAGTTTAGAGCCTTAGAAAGGACATAGGCTACTTTTTATTCCGTGACTTTGTCTGCGTCCGCGATAACCGACATTTACGCAGACGAAGTCGCGGGCAGAAGTTAGTATGATATGAATAAAACACAGGCAATAATATTGATGGATTTATTTGTCTTCTTCATGTAAAAGTCAGTATTTTAAAAGTTGTACAAAAAGTAAATGTAGTTTAGTTACTTTAATATTAAATAAAGAACTTTTGCAAACAAAAAAAAAGCACAAACTAGTGTTACATAAAAACCTCTCACATAATTGTACTGTTTTTCAACAAGCTTTTCTTAGCTTCATACGTATGTTAGTATGTGCCTATGTAACGGAAAATTTAAACATGATTTTGACCCCCTTCAAAACGTGGCATACTTATCAAAGACTGATGCCAATAAAATAATTTAATACATTTTTGCCACTGTCCTTGCCGAGATTACCAGGATAGCAAAAAACTGTCTTCGAAAACTACGGTGACATACATCACAAAATTCGAAACACCCTAAAAATCAATGGAAGCGTGTTTTTTATTTTATTTTTTTAACTTTTTTTTTCATTCCTTGAAGTGCTTATGGTTAGCTTATATTTTTTAATTGACAGCAACCGAATCCGCAACGACTCACAGAGCATGAATACAGAGCGCAGCGGTCGAGTCATGAGGCGCATAGAGAGGAGGCCGCTCATACACCCGCGAGTACCTAGCGACGACCAGGAGGCCGAGCCACCCGTCAACTGCGAACAGGTATGTTACAAGTAGATAGACGACTCACAGAGCATGAATACAGAGCGCATGAGGCGCATAGAGAGGAGGCCGCTCATACACCCGCGAGTACCTAGCGACGACCAGGAGGCCGAGCCACCCGTCAACTGCGAACAGGTATGTTACAAGTAGATAGACGACTCACAGAGCATGAATACAGAGCGCATGAGGCGCATAGAGAGGAGGCCGCTCATACACCCGCGAGTACCTAGCGACGACCAGGAGGCCGAGCCACCCGTCAACTGCGAACAGGTATGTTACAAGTAGATAGACGACTCACAGAGCATGAATACAGAGCGCATGAGGCGCATAGAGAGGAGGCCGCTCATACACCCGCGAGTACCTAGCGACGACCAGGAGGCCGAGCCACCCGTCAACTGCGAACAGGTATGTTACAAGTAGATAGACGACTCACAGAGCATGAATACAGAGCGCATGAGGCGCATAGAGAGGAGGCCGCTCATACACCCGCGAGTACCTAGCGACGACCAGGAGGCCGAGCCACCCGTCAACTGCGAACAGGTATGTTACAAGTAGATAGACGACTCACAGAGCATGAATACAGAGCGCATGAGGCGCATAGAGAGGAGGCCGCTCATACACCCGCGAGTACCTAGCGACGACCAGGAGGCCGAGCCACCCGTCAACTGCGAACAGGTATGTTACAAGTAGATAGACGACTCACAGAGCATGAATACAGAGCGCATGAGGCGCATAGAGAGGAGGCCGCTCATACACCCGCGAGTACCTAGCGACGACCAGGAGGCCGAGCCACCCGTCAACTGCGAACAGGTATGTTACAAGTAGATAGACGACTCACAGAGCATGAATACAGAGCGCATGAGGCGCATAGAGAGGAGGCCGCTCATACACCCGCGAGTACCTAGCGACGACCAGGAGGCCGAGCCACCCGTCAACTGCGAACAGGTATGTTAATAATATCTTAGGACAACCAACACAACGCTATCTGATCCCAAACCAGGCAGAGCCTGTACTATGGCAACCAGACAACTGATAAACATACTTATATATTTCTAAATACATACATATTATAGATAAATTACACCCAGACACAGAACAAATGATTGTGCTCATCACACAAAGATTTGTCCTGGGTGGAAATCGAACCCACGACCTGTCTTAGCAGTCAGGGTCACTAACCACTGGTATAACAGGCCAGTCATGTTGTTATGTTACAACTTGTTTTGAAGTAAAACTTTACCCACGCTTGAGTTGGGGAGTAAGGTGATGAATGCGTAACGAAAACGTTACGAAAAGTGTGATAGGGCGAGGCGAACGGAAGTTGAGTAGGAGATATAAGTAAGTGAAGATAGAAAGCGAGAGAGAGTTACGTTTCGTATATTATTATAAAGAAGTTTTACTTCAGTCTTGTGGTCTAATTTAAACACACTTTTATTAGCTTCACCTGTATGTTTGTTTGTTTGTAAGCATGTTTGTAACCGACTCCTTTGGACTTGATTTTGACCCACTTCAAACGGTCCTATTTCATTTAAACTGTAGACTTATCGAGGACCTATGAAAATACAATTCTACTAATATTATAATTGCGAAAGTTTGTATGTATGGATGTGTGGGTGTGTGGATGTTTGTTACTCTTTCACGCAAAAACTACTGAACGGATTTGGATGAAATTTGGAACACAGTTTATAACCTGGATTAACACATAGACTACTTTTTATCCCGGTAGTACGTTCCCGCGGGATATTTTCCGACCCCCACGCGGGCGAAGCCGCTGGCAAAAGTTAGTAATTTCATAAATTTGTGCCATTATCCTCGCCAGGGTTACCAGGAAAGCAAAAAAACAACCTGATTTTGACACTGATATACGTTAACCTTTTGAGCGCCACGACAAAAAAGTGAAATCGTGCCCTCAGCGCCAAGCTATAAATTCATCCTTTAATACCTACAAAATAGTAGTGAGTTCGAAATTATATCGATAAAGCACTAACCACGTATTTTTTAACGTATAGTATGTTTTTAATAAAAGGTTACTATACCAGAAATATATAATAAAGGAGTTTTATATCATCCCGCTTTGTCTTTTATGGTAAAAATGACACGATATGTGTCACAGTTTCGGCGTTAAATCCACAATTCAAAACAACAGTCGATAAAAGCAAGTCATTACCATCACAGCACTATGTTCAATCATGACGTACATTCTTGTCACGATAGGATGACACTGGCGTAGCTGGCACGACTTTTCTTAATTTGCTCGCCTCTGCCCTAGAGGTGCGCATCCGACATTTATTAATAATATCGAAATAATAAGAGTTATTTTATGTTAATGGTTTCGCTTTTTATATACAGTAGCAGCATTTTTATTTAAAACAAGTAGCTTCTGCCCGCGACTTCGTCCGCTTTATTTTTATTCCCCAACCCATCCCGTCGCATCGTATGTATATTTTTTAATATGAAAAAGAAAAGTATTGTTTTTACTATTGTCGAAGCGATTTTTTGTTATTATTATATTATTAAAATCTTCCGAAGGCCTTATGGAACATACAAAAAAATATTAGACGAATCGGTCGAGCCATTATATATATATAGTATTAATTTTTATTTATATAGATTTAAGTTTCTCTGAAAGAACAACCAGTAATAATGCCTTAATGTACCGCCACGTAGGTACAGATGATATCTCAGTTGAAATAAAAACCATTTACTGTAGATAAATACTTATCAGAATACGACGAAAATAGGCGAAAGCAAATTTAAATTATCAAATGAATTTGTATTTTAATCATTAAACGAAGTTTTTATACTCAAGATTTATAAGTACAAATATTATAATAGATACGAAGAAAGGGACAATATTATCCTCGGAAACAAATGAAACTTAGTTCAAATAGACCTCAATCGGATACGAGTTTATTTTATGACACGCCAGTCGAGCTTATAGCTGTTTGAAATGGTTTACATGAATTTTATTCTCTTTTTAATTATAAAATCTGAACTTCACTTTGTAGTTTATTTGAAACAAATTACTTATAACACAATAGTATCGTTAAACAAGGATGTATGTTCCGATGACTATAGTCTGATGTGCACGCCCTTCCGCTCCACCCAGAGCGGGAGACGTCATTTAATGATTTCCCACCCACAAAAAAAGTTTTCAGAATAATAAAGTAATGAGAACAAACTACTGATACAAGTAAAGGAACAGCTCTATTTACAAATCGACCACATGTGACGTCATCGGATTGTCACGATTAGATGACTCTGGCGCTCCAGGCACAGACAATATCTAAGTGTGATGGGGATGGGCATTACACTCATTATGATTTATCGATAATCAACTGACACCGACATTTAATGAGCAGATAGTTCAGTATTTTAATCATATTTAAATAATTTTCGTGATTCCTGAATCATTAAACTTCTATATCAAAAGTTTTATTTATTTATTGTTGAAAAATTTAAAGAAATTAAATATAACGTAGGCTACCGTCTAATTCGATATTCTTGTTATATTGATTGCTAGCTACATCACTACGTGTCATGATATGATGACTGTGGCGCTGAGGGCACTATGTTTTTCGAACTTTATAATTGGTGTTAGTTTTTGCCATCTTATGTTAATACGGATGAAATATAAAGAATGAACCTCAACTAATATAAATTAGGATGAGTCAAGGAACATAATTAGCAAAGGAAATAATAAAAACAATGTTGTTTTATGAGTTTTATTTACGTTTAAAAGTCTGTCACGGTATCGTGACCGTGGCGTGCTGGGCACGTTTTGGTTAGTCATCTATACATGACTCTGGCGGTCAAAAGGTTAAAAAATTCGAAACACCCTAAAAAATAGAAATAAATAATAGTTAAAAACTTTGAAATAAATTAATTTAGTTGCTTAGTACTAGCACCTTCGCTTTTTTTTAAATTATTTTCTACTTTTTAGTTTGTTTTTCTATGGAAGCTTGTTTTTTAATCTATTATTTTATCTTGTTCTTCCCACGCTTACGGAAGTAAGCATTTGCTTAACATGCTTTGAACATACCTTAAATAATAAAAAAAAAACATAGGCTCAGCTTTTTCTAAAGTCTTCTACAATAAAACTAAATCTTTCTCTCATACAGTGCGGTCTACAACTTCGGGACCTACGAGTGTATGCGCAACACTTCCGTCGGGCTCATCCGGATAAGAACCGAACCAAGTACCCGGCGATGAAGACTCCGTGCATGTGTGAGCAGTGCGGCAAGATATTCCAGGTCGGTTGTCTCTTTCTTTATCAAGGTTTTTGGAACGAAGTTCCTTATCGCGCGTTGCGAAAGGAGGCTAGACGGAAAAAATTAAGACCAAAAGTTGTAACGACACTTTTTGCTATAGTTTTAAGCCGTGCGGCGTGCGCGTGTTTCACTCTCTCTCTCTCTCTCTCTCTCTCTCTCTCTCTCTCTCTCTCAGTGGTGTCGCGTCGATTATTTTTTTTGAGTGTATACAGGTTTTTTGTACATAATAAATAATAATAAAAAATATTACAATTCCTTCACTAATTAACCGAAAGGAACTTCGTTCCATCCGGGTGTCCCTTGATACCTCTCAAGTTTTTTTTTTTTTACCGTGTGTTCCAAACGTAAAGAATAGCATCGCCCCATTTCTCCCCGTGACACAGTGGATCGAAATTGCTATATGAGGAACATACGTTTTTTTTTTACAATTTGTATTTTTTTTTAAATACCTATCGTAAGATCTCGTCATTCTCATGAATAATTGTCGTTACAAGTTTTTCTCTAAAACTGATAGTTTGCCCGGAAAAAATATTTTAATTTCTTTTTGTATGGAATGAAACAGAAACTGCTAAAATTTGGTCATGTTTTAAAAGACCAGGCTTTCAAACTACTATATTCTTATTCTTTGACTTATTGGCTATATACTGGGCGGCAGCGTTCTCTATGCATTATATACCACCATTCTGTGGTCGCTAATCCGCCTGTCATGTGTGGTGATTATGGCAAAGCCCCCCAAATGGGGGGTAACCTAGCATTATTATAGCACAGTCTCTTTTAAACTCCAGACAAGATCTTGGTCAGATCATGTGAACACCATGTGGATTGATGTCTGAAATGGTCTTCTAAGGAAAGAACCACACAGATTGAGTGGACCTGTCCAATCAGTGCACACATTTATGAGTAATCATGCAGCTCAACTTAGAACTTGAAGAGCTCAATGATTTGACGAACAATACCAAAGAAAGGATATTTGTGTAGGCCGCATAAATTACTCAAACTGCTAGACCATGGTAGAAATTAAATGAGAAGAAAAAGAAACCAATAAAAAACCACCCACATAGTCTTCTCATACACATATGTACATACATAAAATCACGCCTTTTTTACCTGGGGGTAGGCAGAAACTACAAAACGCTACCTGCTACGATTCTTAAAAACTCCTTTTGCCTCGTTTATGTTCATACATCTAGTCAAACACACACGTCGGTTACCTAAGTCTTCACATTTACAATAATTAAAACAATATAATACTTTAAAAGTAAATATTCATGTACTAGCTTCTGCCCGCGACTTCGTCTGCGTCAAATTTTTGCTCCCCTTACCCTTCACACATCGAATTGCCTGCCAGTTTTCGTCCATTTTTCGTTGCTGCTCCGCTCCTCTTATTTATAGCGTGATATTATATAGCCGTCCTCAATAAATAGGCTATCAAACACAAAAACAATTTTTCAATTCGGACCAGTAGCTCCTGAGATTACCGCGTTCAACCAAACAAACAAACTCATCAGCTTTATAATATTAAGTACAGATTATTAAACTGTATATCTTGTTTTCAGAGTATGGCCCTTTTAAAAGACCATATGTGGGTTCATACCGGTGAAAAACGGTTTAAATGTGACCGCTGCACCAAGAGTTTCACCCAGAAGACCAACCTAGCATTCCATATGAGGGTCCACAGCTCTTCGCGACCCTCCTACGAGTGTCCGCTGTGCGGGAAGCACTTCGCATTCTTCAACAATAGAAGAAGACATATGTTTGTAAGTAATCATAATAACTATAGTTTCTGTAGTGTTTGACAGCTAGTTGACTTTGACAATCAACTTTCAGTTGATTATTGTTACAAGTGAGGGTACCCCACAGTGTAGTTAAACACGTTGAGTGCCGATCACGCGATATCGCGTGATATTTATCGCATTATGTAAGTTAACAATAAAAAAAGCACGTGCAAAAAAATATTTGGCGATATCGGGCTAAACATTTTTTTTTTTTTGGATGGGAAATCACCAAATGACTTCTCCCGCTCTGAGTGGAGCGGGAGGGCATGTCAGACTTTTACTGACTAAAACCCACCCGTGTTCCTTGAATTGCCCATGTGCCAGGGTCACGGTAACTCTTTCGAACAATCTCGCGACCCCGGCAGGCATCGGTCCTAGCAGACCCCTTCAGCGTATCGGGCTAACCATGAAGATAGAAAAAGGGCTTGTGGCTAAGTAATAACAGCCGCACGGGTCGATTCTTGAGGTTAAGCTACGCTTGGCGCAGTTTGTCCTTGGATGGATGACCATCTTTACACACCAAGACCCTTCCGTGCCTCGGAAAGCACGTTAAGCCGTTGGTCCCGGCTGTCTTTCGTAGATCTTAGACAGTCGTTACGGGTCGTCAGAAGCCCGACAGTCTGAGGACCAGTCTCACCAAGGGGTATCATATTACCCAGTAACTGGGTTGTGGAGGTCAGATAGGCAGTCGCTCCATGTAAAATACTGGTACTTAGCTGCATCCGGTTAAAAACAACGGTGCAACATAGTTGGGAAAAGGATAGACAGATGGTGATGGACGCCAAATAAGTAGATAATAGTCTCTTAGCGTTAAGACAATACGGACTCATCCGTGAAACTGCAACAAATCAAAATATTTTTCTTTCACATAAACCAGGGGCAAAAAAACAAGGGCATTTATGAAATGTCAGAAGCTATGTGAACGATTCCAAATTGTTGATTCCTATGGAGAAGAGCCGGCAAGACACTACACGGTTACTCTTTTAAAAATAATTGGTTTTTACAATGGTTTCATATTACAGTGTTAATAGGTATTGGAGGACAGTGTAGGCCTGTCAACAAGTACCAGTATACTTAATAAAATATCAGGTTGGTGCATAAGTTCTTGGACACTTGGATTTCATAACAAAAATTCTAGGTTTTAATTCGATTACACGCTAGAATAGTCTATCATTCTACAGAATGCTCTAGGAGCTTTACGCCAAGGGGTATAAAAGGGCGCGCGCATTCCGAGTTGTTCAGTTTAGTTCAAAATGGAACCGCGTCAACTACGAGCGATCATGATTTACGAGCATAATCTAGGAACGAGTGCAAGGCAAACGGCCGAGACAATTAACACTGCGTTTGGACAAGGCACTATTGATCATTCCACAGTGAGTTATTGGTTTAAGTCTTTCGATAAGGGGGATACGAGTTTTGAAGACAAACCTCGCTCCGGTCGGCCAATTGTCTTTGACGAAGACCCTCTACGCTCACATTTGGAAAGACATCCGGATACGAGTACCAGGGAATTGAAGAAAGAACTTCGTTACGACCATTCCACTATAATTCGGCACCTGCATGCAATAGACTACCACAAAATAATGAGTCGGTGGACGCTCCACGCTCTGACAGACAGCGAGCGAGCAGCACGCGTGACCAACTGCGAAAGTCTCCTTCTGCAACCACACAGACAAGACTTTCTCAGGTCCATTGTCACTGTCGACGAATCATGGGTTCACTACAACAACAAAACGCGGCAGGCCTATTGGGTTCCACGCCGGGAAAGGGTGCCATCGAAACCAAAGCCAGATCGTCATGGACAAAAGATAATACTATCAGTTTACTGGGATTGGCAGGGCATTCTCTATTGAGAACTGTTGGACGAGAAGCAGAATATTAACGCTACTATTTATAGAGAGCAACTGCAAAACTTACTCGCAGAGATAGCGACTAAGCGTCCAAAAAGGCTGTCTGTATCACTTCTTCAGGACAACGCTCGACCACATATTGCGAAGTCTGTCCGCTACATTCTGGAAAAGCTGAACTGGACAGTGGTACCTCACCCACCATACAGTCCTTATATTGCGCCGTCGGACTATTGTTTGTTTCGGGCTCTAAAGTTACATCTAAGAAAGTAGAAGTTTGAAAACTATGAACAACTCCAAGACGACATCACCGAGTTTTTTGACCACCAGCCTCCTGCTTTTTGTGAACATGGCATAATGTCTTTGCCAGAGAGATGGTTACATGTCGTTGAACATGACGGTCATTATATTGTGGATTAATATTTCTTTAATAAAAAATAAATTTATTTTTAGTAAATGTGTTTGAGTGTCCAAGAACTTATGCACAAACCTAATAGAAAATTGTGTACAGTCTACAAGGCTTACAAGACTTTTTTTGGGCGGCGACGACGATGTCTTCGGGGGAAGACTCTGCAGTGCAGACGACCCTCTTATCCTATGCCTATTTATACGACTTCTACAAAATTCTAGAACTTTCGTATAGCTCTGCTACTCGATCATAGATTATGATGTTGATTTTAATTTTATATTTATTTTGATTTTTTCATTGTAATCTTGATTAAGATTTTAATTTTGATTTTGATTTGATTTTAATTTACGCTAGTAAATTGAAATAAAATAATAATAAATAAAAAAAAAGTCAATAAAATTTTCATGGTTTTTTTAACTAGATATTATTATTATTATTCTTTTTTTTATTTATTTAATAAAAAATCGTCAATTTTTTTGTATATGGGTATAATGCTTGCAATAAATCACTATTTATTTTATTTCATTATTTATAGATGGCGTTATCTTAGTAACAATGCTTTTAAATCTTGAATTTCTTTGTCTCCAGATCCACACAGGCCTGAAACCGTTCAAATGTGACACGTGTGGTAAATGCTTCACTACGGCAGGCGAACACAGGGCGCATGTCGAACATGTACATCTCAAGAAACCATGGCCCAAGCGGGCTAGGCAGAGAAACAGGGATTGGAAGTGCGATGACCCCAGTATCGAGGACTGAGTGTGTAAAGTACATTATAATACCAACTTCTTACAGTCCCACTGTTGGGCAAAAAGGTCTTCTCGTTCAGAGAACCCCGGAGTATTGGTCAGCATGCTTAATCAAGACAGGTTGGCGATTTCAAGACTAATATTAACTACTAGCTGACCGTACAGACGTTGTCCTGTTTCCTAAAACTCGATAGCAGCGCCACCTATCGGGTCCAATAGTGAATCTAAAAAATCCAGGGTGCCACCCAAACGCATACAAAAAAATTCATTCAAATCGGTCCAGCCGTTTAGGAGGAGTTCAGTGACATACACACGTACAGTAGAATTATAATATTAACTATAATAAGTCCAGATTTTTTTGGCATGATGCTTTTTCTTTACTAATGTCAGTGATGTCCAAGATAAACTCAAACTGTTTTGTTCCAAAATGCTATCTGACTTAGTTGTAACTTAAAGTTCTGAGTGAGTTTTTGCATTTTCAACTTTATTTTGTTACTTAACTTAACTTAAAGTTCTTAATTAAAAAACGATAATTTAGCACCGGACTAGTCGCGAAACAATATACTATGTTATTAGCAAGAAGTAAATTACATTTTTAATCTCTGTATAGACATTTAGGGATCGAAATTGTAACGGAATGAGCGTAGAAAAATCTACTTTCGAGATCATAGCTATTTACAATCATTCGACCGGCTATCGTATCTAAACTGAAATAGTTCGGTAATCTAAGAATATGCCCCAAGATTATGTCTGGACTTTAAAAGAGACTGTGACCTCTGAGTTTGTTTCGGCCTTTCTTCTCAGAGTACTCAGATAGGAAAGGCCGACCTCATCTAGTTTCAAAAATAAAATTGACATGTAAAAGTGTTTGTACAAACCTACTTAAAGAAATAAAATCATTTATCATTTACCTGATTTGCCTTGCCCTGACAACAAACAGCTGTCGAAAGAAAAGCAGTCATCTACTTGGTTTAACACTAGATTTACCAGACCAGTCATTTTGACTGGTCATGCAATTTCAATTCAAAATTCCCATTACTTATAACATTTGCTTTCTTAAATGATGTTATGATTTTTGTAGCTATAAGTAGAGCATACATTTTATGAATTTAATGTTACTTTATATACATTAGTAACAAATATATTTTTTGTTATTAACATTTATACGTTTGCACGACCAGTCAAAATGAGTTGTCTGGTAAATCTAGTGTTAAAATGAATTATACTAAAAATATTTCACGAGAAAATCATTCAGTTGGGTTCAATGGACTAAGAGGGTTTGTATTGATGATTTTAATTATATTATTCTGTACATATATTAGGGTCTTACGGGGTTACAGTCCCGAATAATATTTTAATCAACTAAGAATTTACATTGCATAAAAATGTAAGGGAATTTTAATTTCATGGGCTGCCGAATGATGAATTAATTTATTTCTGCACTTAACCCTGCAGTGGTCGCGCAGATTACAGTTGTAATCCAGGTTTAATTTGTAATACATAAACAGCCTCTCCAGGGACAAACCACGCATCGGCAATGCGCGAGCGCTACTGAGTGGGGGCGGGGACTATCGAACTTAAAATACATGGAGTCTCGGCTAACACACTTGAATTGTTTTTAAAATATTTAATTTTTTTAACACCCTGGATTTCAATTGTAATCCGCGCGACCACTGCAGGGTTAAGTAAGTTTGTACAAACACTTTAACACGTCAATTTTATTTTTCAAACTAGATGAGGTCGGCGTTTCCTATCTGACTACTCTGAGAAGTAAGGCCGAAACAAACTCAGAGGTCACAGTCTCTTTTAAACCCCAGCCCTTTAGCGCATCCATCTTTCAAACTGACAAAATTTTTGGGTTTTAGATTTCTGAACAGCGTATATAGGACTCCTAAGATAACATTGATTAAGGTTAAATTCGGTACGAACACCAAACGAATGGTCCTGAATAGTTATCATGGAATTGTTGTTTTCTGTATTGGGGCTGCAAAAACAGTCCCAATACAGAAAGTCAGACATTTTTTTTTCTGGGTGGAAAATCATCGAATTGCTTCCCCCGCTCTGGGCGGAGCGGAAGGGCGTGTCAGACTTTTAAAACCCACCCGTGTTCCTTCAGTTGCCCATATGCCAGGGCCACGGTATCTCTTTCGAACGAATCTCCCGACCCTGGCAGAAGCAGGCATTAAGTCCAGCTTTGTACAGATGCCAGCACATCAAGCTACTACAATTTGTCAAATTTCTTTAATAGATTTTCAACTTTATCGTCAATGCATTAGGTTCAAGTTTGATTGGGAGAGTTTGTCAGTTTCGAGTACCTTGATGCGCTAGCGTCTGCACATTTTTGTGTGCGAGAAGTATAAATAAATACAGTATGTATATCATATACACTCGCGAGCAACCAAATCGACTCAAGCCTTGTCGGCGCACACATACATTGATACAACTAAAATTATGAATGGAAATTATTAAATTGATATGTCATTCGAAAGCTTAAGATGTCAGCTTTAATTTGATATCAATATCATTGAAATCCATCCATTATTTTTGAAATAAATGATGTCTGAACGCAAGAGTAGGAAAAACGGGAATTTAGGAAAAAGGGTATGTGTCTCGTATTTGACAAACTAAACAAAAAATTTAAAAATAAAATTAATTAATTAAATCAGTATTTCGTATTGCCCCCTCTAGCCCTAATTACATTCCGCAGTCTGTTTTTCATGGACCTTATCAATTTTTTGACATTTTCTTGAGGAATGCCGTCCCACTCCTCTAATAATGCTGTCTTTAACTCGTCTACGCTTGAAGGGACTGGATTTCTGGCCCGAACTCTTCTTTTAAGCTCGTCCCACAAGTTCTCGATGAGATTCATGTCAGGACTGAGCGCAGGCCAGTCCATCGTGCGTAATTCGACCTCTTGCAGAAACTGTCGAGTGACTCGTGCCGTGTGGCAGCGGGCATTGTCGTGCAAAAACACGAAGTCTTCACCGACAAACCCTGCGTAGGGCACAACATGATCCAGTAGAATGTCGGTGATGTACCGATCAGCTGTTAGCCCGCCTCCTCGGCCGCCCTCAGGCACGAAAACAAGTTCGGTTTTTCCCTCTAAAGAGATACCAGCCCACATCATGCAGGAACTGCCGCCATATGCCACTGTTTCAGCGAAACAACATTGGGCAAATCGTTCCCCCGGACGCCTGTAGACTCGGCCTCTCCCGTCACTGCCATGCAGACACATTCTGCACTCATCAATAAACAGGACCGATCGCCATTGCGCAACGCTCCAATTGAGATGCTCTCGAGCAAATTGAAGGCGCGCTTGTCGGTGGCCTGCAGTCAATTTAGGGCCCGTCGCAGGTCTTTTTGGCGTCAAGTTGGCTTCCTTCAAGCATCTTCTCACTGTCCACTCGCTGACAGCCACTTGTCGTACACGTCTCAGTTCTTGCTGCACATCAACGCCCGTAAAGTGTCGATTACGCAGCGAGGTTGAGACAATGAAGCGGTCGTCTCTCTCTGAAGTGCACCGGTGGCGGCTCGTTCTTAGTCTCCGATTGAAGGCACCAGTTTTTTGGAACCGTCTGTATACTCGGGATACAGAAAACTGGCTCAAGCGGAGCTGGGCAGTGACTGCTCGCTGACTTAAACCCTTGTTGCAACAAGGCAACAACTTGAGCGGCCTCTTCTGGTGTGGTATCTATGGGTTAGCGAAAACAAGGATTGCAATTTATGGAGATGTGTATCGGTCAACTTGTGACAAGCAACTGAAAAGATAAACCGAAGTGGGGGGGGTTTTATAGCGGGAGCAGGTAGCGCAAGTCGTGGATTCCTAAAGAGGTATCTTACGCTGACGGCCAATTAAAATGTGTCAATAAATCAGCGCTTAGTTTTTTTTTTAAGGTATTGATGTTAATTGAAAGCCTAATTCTTCAGCTTTCGAATGACATATCACTTTTGTAATTACCATTTATCGTTTTAGGAAAATCAATGTATATGTGCGCCGTCTAGGCTTGAGTCGATTTGGTTGCTCGCGAGTGTAGTTAAAACCCACACTAATATTATAAATGCAAAAGTAACTCAGTCTGTCTGTCTCGCTTTCCTGCTAAAATTACTGAACCGATTTAAATGAAATTTGGTTCACAGGTAGTTTAGAGCCTGAGAAAGGACATAGGCTCTTTTTATCCCGGTAGTATGTTCCCGCGGGATATTTTCCGACCTCCACGCGGGCGAAGCTGCTGGCAAAAGCTAGTAACTTATTAGTAATGGTTTCCTAGACGTTTTATACAGTAAGCACCTAGAATTAATTAGAAATTATAATAACTTAGATTTGATCTCAATAAGGAAGGCCTACACAATAACACGTAATGTGGGTAGATATACAACATTAATTTTTGTTTATGCGAAACCCGAAACACGGGTCTAGTATTTTTATGTAAAGAATCTATGAAAAAAATTTCAAAACTGTATCATTAATAATCACAAAGTTATAAGCTTGATAAGTTACCTGGTTGTCCACGCAAAAACATACGCAGATCACCACAAACAGCTAGTGTACGTACCATCTCCGTGTAATGGACGTTTGAATACGAGAAAGACATGATAATTTTAAAATCGAATCAAAACACTAAGGCCCGCGACTTGGAAGCGTAATTAAATATTTTTGGTACAAAATATAACATGGTGTAAAAATTATTGGAATCGATTCAGTTACTGATTCTGAACAAACTATATTCAGGTTTCGCATATACTAAAAATAATCTTGTATATTTATACCGGACAATTATTTTTATCATGGCAATCTTTAGGTATAACGTATATAATTAATCATGTAATATACAGTACTCAAAATATATTATTTCAATAAATGGACCTTTTCGTTTATTGAAATATGTATTTTTGCTCTTGTCGTCTCTAAAAACATTTGTTGAAAATGAAGCAAATATTTCGGTTCCTTAGTTATACAGCCTTTGGTTATTTTTATGTGCTAAAAATACAATGTGACATTTAAATAATTGAAAACCTCAAAAAGAGACCGCTGTGTCCTGCATTTTGTCGATTAATCCACACTAATATTATAAATGCGAAAGTAACTCTGTCTGTCGGTCTGTCTGTCTCGCTTTCCTGCTAAAACTACTGAACCGATTTAAATGAAATTTGGTACACAGATAGTTTAGAGGCTGAGAAAGGACATAGGCTACTTTTTATCCCGGTAGTATGTTCCCGAGGGATAATTTCAGACCTCCACGCGGGCGAAGCCGCTGGCAAAAGCTAGTACCAATATAAATGTATGGAGCAGCCGCCATTTTTTTTTAAACTAACTTCACAATGGAGACTGTCGTAATCTCTCTAATAATACAAATAATTATATTTAATAAATTAACGAAAATACTCAAAATTAATATATTCTGTACATTTTAGTTTTATATGTAGTAATTAGAGATATATTTTAGAATATTGTGACTGCTAAATAATTATTTTTATTAATTTAGTGGTGATAAGTATTGTATTTAAGAGGCTCTTAGATTATAAAAATTAAAAAGGCGAAAATAGAACCTTCGCCTTTTTTAAGTCGGTTAAATAGCATGGAGGCCTAGAAATGATTCGAATGTAACGAACTTAACGAATACTTTTAACGTAAATGTATAATTTACCAGGGCTAATTAATTTTAACATTTCAGCCGCATTTATTTCGTAATTTGTTAAGCAGACAAAATTTTTAAACCTCATCATGTTTGATAAAAAAAATATATACATAAAAAAATGTAAAACCACGACATCAGAACTATACATATTTTATGTTGACCAAATTATAAGTTTTATAGTTTTTATATAAGCATTTAATTCAGTACGTATAAACGACCTCGTAATTGTTTTGCCAACAATTCTCATTAAAAATGAAACCTCATGGGGGGCAGATGCCAACATATTATGTCACTACTTTTCTAGAAAACCATAGCTGCAGCTATGTGGGTCTTCTTTTTAAGTCTGTTAACGAAGATATAAGCCGAGAGAGGGAAAAATATTGTTTATTGATGTACCCCTCGCATTAGCGGGGTAATTGCTTAACACTGTAGGAATAGATGTCATTTACACAGTCCAACCAGTGGCGTGCCTAGGGTTTCAAAATAAGGCAAGCCCAATAAAATTTTAACCGATTTCAAAACAAGAAAGTTCAGTTTATGACTGAGTATGTAGGTACCTACGTATGTATCATCGCAATTTTCTCATAAACTACTGGTTAGGTACAATACATTTTGAATTTTGTTTGATATAGATAAATAACTCGGCGCCGGTTTGTCACTTACCTGATGCTGCATATGCTTTTTTAAAACGACATCGTATTTTGAAATTAACGGGACCAGTTCTAAAAAAATGCCTTTATTTAATGAAGTTTCGGACTCATAATGTCCTCTTAAAGGAAGTTCCTGTTGTGCTAAATGACAGACAATATCAACTTATCTTTGAAATACACTACGGTTGTTATCAACGCGCGTGTTATATTTTGAAATTTCCTCAGATAACTGGCGTGATATAGATGTCTCAATTCGTTGTTTACCAAAATTACCGAAAGAAACCATTGCACACAGGTGTTAATGGGAATTTGCGTGCCTTTGCATGGCGCCAGATATGTTATTTATATCATTATAACCAGATGTATTCCAAACGGAATCTTCATTCGAAAAAAATATGCAGCACAAGCAATACAACTTATTAGTGTGCGAAGGTGAACAGCCAACAATCCAACTAGTTTTATACACTGATCTATTAAATTTTCGTTTATGGGATTTACTAGTCTGAGAAATACACAGATTAGGCGTCGGTTTTAATGAAGAAATTAACTGTTTTTTCTGAGCAAAGTTTAAAGATTTTACCTTATCTTCGCCAATCAAAACTTGAACGCATTTTAAATCCTCACAAGGTACAATTACTAGTGATGGATTAATTAGCATTCGCCTTCATTGTTAGCATGCGAATGCTCATTTAGCATTTAGCAAATTAAATGTAGTTGCGAAATTCTGTGAAGTGCGAAGTGAATTTATCGCTTCGTATTTCATACTATCATATTACGTCAAAGCGTCGACGCACGTAGCGGTAGTGTTCGCTCTCCGTCGCACCCACGGGAAGTCCGGAATACTAAATCTATCGGTTTCACGTGAACGAGACTTTTCGCGCGTGAAAATTATTAGCAGGTCCTGCGAACTTGCGAAGAATGGGTTAAGCAATTATTATCGTATTAACTTTGATTTGCGCGTACTTAGGGTTGTATATTGAATGAACGCTTGTGATTGTTTGATTTATTTAAATTATTAGCATTAGCAGGGTGGTGCGAAGAATGATGTTTAGCAATTATTATCTTATTGTCTTTGATTTACTCGTATATAGGGTCGTGTTTTGATTGAATGAATGCGTGATTGTTTATTTAATAATAATTTGTTTGGCACGTGCGTGGCGCGCGTCTTTTTGTGTCAAATTTCAGTACGTTTTGGCAAGTGATAGTGAGAGTTTAGTTTACGTATTCGAACTTACAGTAATTAAAGTTTTTCGTCTTGTGCTTACGATTGTATTTAAATAGATCATAGTGTGAACATAGTGTAATAGGAGGAAGTAAAAAGTAGTGAGAAGTGGTCATGTATAAAAGTGTAAATAATAATTTTAAATTTTGTATATAAATATTTTAGTGTAAACTGTTGAACGGATAACATTAAAAATGTATGTGTACCAGCATTAATAAAACGTTATCAGCGAGTAAAATAAACGCACGCTAGGAGACGTTGTAAGGCGAACGCGTTTTTTAATTCGCATATTAACAAAAATCACATACTTCATTATTATCAATTATCGTCATATTAGCAAATAGCATAGCAATAGCAATTAGCATGCTAAGACTCAAGAATTCACATGCTAATGAAATTTATGCGAAATCGCATTAATGGACATTACTAACAATTACCTCCATTGTTGTAGGTAAGTCACCAAAACAATTGTATCACTGAGAAAATCTAAGAAAACACACAAAAATCTTTAATAACAAAACTTCCCACTCAAGCAAATGAAACTGAAGTGAGTTGCACTCGGGTGTCGGGAACTATTTACGCAGAGTTGCAGTGTTGTCATTTAGGCAAAAAAGTCGCCAGGTATATGAAAAATCTAGCTAGATGTCGCAAATTTTTTATTTTTAAGATATTGCTTGAATATTTAATTTCGTTATTTTAAAAAGACGCTAGTTTTTATTATTGCTAAATCTTAAAAAAAGTCTCCAAACTCGTTAACACTAGAAGTGCGGGCGTCCCAAATTTGACCATTTCGATTTTCTTCCTGCTCTAATTAATATTTTATAATGCATATAATCGTAACTTTTTATGACTTTTCATGAAATATGATGATTATTATATTTATTATATAAACGAGACTTCAACTACGTAATTGCAATATACATTTTTTAAATCCAAATTTACCTCAGTCAAGATCTCACAACATCGCTAAAACGGCAACACTGCAGAGTTGGCAAGGTGACAAGGTCACGCATCATACGCATGCACGGCTTAAATCTTCCATACTGATCCTTTTTTAGACGCACAAGGTTCTAACTCGTTATACGGCACATCGCTATAAGTGCGAAAGTGACAGAGATAGTATTTGAAAGCCAGGCAAAAGCCGGTACGTGTAAGCGAGATAGCTATATTTAGATGCTGCAAATGCGAAACTCTGCGCGCGGAACAATCGCGATGTGTAGTAGTGTGGCATAGGTAGATACTTTGTGTTATTTTGATAAGAATTAAGCGCGCGAACTTTTAAATAGTTCGGTTTTGATATTGATTCTCTATCGAGCATTTTAGTAAGGCATGCCGGGCTTTTGGGCTTATATGAAGGTACCGCCACTGAGTCCAACAACGTTAATTAAGTTACTTACGTTGCTGAGCAGGCAAAATGTCGATCATATTGTTACGAGCTGGGGTTCGGGATAAATAATGTATACCATTTCACACCAAACAGAAACCTTTTTTTTAAAGTCACATAATCAGAAACAGTGGTCTCGAACGTCATAGAGCGCCAGTTAAGTTTGCCAGTTAAAAACGGTATATTTGTACCCAAAATCGGTAAATGACATTTTCATGTGTACTGTGAAATCGTAGAATATTCGTTATATTTCGGTAGAACAGAGCCCATATTGGTAGGTTCGAGACCACTGATCAGAAACTAAAATCAGAATCACTTGTTCACTGTTTTACATTTCTCGCTGTACTGTGTTCAGCATTTTTTTTTTTTATGTTATCTTGCAGGTCCAACCTATGAGGTTAGCGGATGGTTAACCGGACTTGCCTGTGGCTACCTTAATAAGTTAAGGCCTCCAGCCAGGGCTTAAAAAACTTAAAACTAGAGAGACTACTCGCTAAGGGGATCCCCCCCCTGTGGGGTACGGAGCTCGGCTTAGGGCATCGCTGGGGCAGCAAGGGACGGGCTGGATCGGAATTATATAGTAATTAGGGACAAATTTAAAGCTACAGGCTCAGCGGCGCGAGCTGCCTCGAGCAAGGTTCGGGGTGAGCCCGTCCCCAGCAAACATAGGCTTATATACTTTTTGTCCTAATAACACATTCTTGTATGATAATTTCCGACGCAAGCGAAACCGCTGGGACAGCTTGTAGTCATATTTAACTCGTTGTCTTATGACGTGCAAATGACATTCAAACTTAGTGGTATCGCAATTACGAGGTCAGCTATACTTTAATGGTTTGAGCTTGTTGTGAATATTTATTAGAGTGTGAGTTTGTGCTAATTATTTATTGGAAGAGTTGTAATAAAGGCGTAATAATTATAATATAGTATGTTGTTTTATTCATACAATTACCCTCATAGGAAATCCGAATGACATACGTTCCCACATCAGCATGCATAGCATGACCACCGTAGAAAGGGGTATTGTTGATGGAAGAATAGACAAAGTGACACACAATGTGAAAATTAACAACAATAAACTAAAAGACATTGCCCATTTTGTTAGGAGATATGGGCCCCTAGAAAAAAAACGCGGGCAACGGTGGTTTTAACTTGGTTTTGAAGAACAAAAATTACTTTTTTAGATCCTGAAATCAATTTTCAGTTTTTCACCCTAGTTTCAGAGAAATGTAATTTTTAAAGATGATGAAATTGAGATTCCACTTATAGACAATTTGAATGATGTATTGATTTGACAGATTAATCTTTCTACTCTCCTCGCGTTCCGAGTTACGCAAAATCGATGTATGTAAGCGCGCAAAACAACCCTTCCGTAGAGCGCACAGTGGAACGAATGTATGGGAGCGGTTGGACGTAGACATGTCCGAAAAAAAAGAGTAAAATTATGCCAAACTAATGATGCCATCTTATTCGATTACTTAATGCCTTCATAACTTGTGGTGATGAATTTCTTCATAACTCCCATATTTCGGGAGTAATTTGAGAAAATGTGAAATTTTACTATGAAAATGAGTGTATCGAGCTCTCTCCCTCCTGATTCCGGGCTTGTTTCAAGTAGCGGTCTCTAATATCATAATGCTAATACTAAGAGCTATATTTAATACTAAGACACATAGTGCGCCAAATGTGCACTTTCTGGGATAAAGAGTGATGTTTATTTTATAACACAATTTTTTTATTTTTTGTTTATTTTGTTGATTAAAACCGTTTTTCTAAAGGTTTACCTTATTACAATAACATTTCTGAGCAGCCAATTAGAGAAGATATAAGCTAATTAGGATATATAATTAGGGACTTAAGGTTTACATATAAAACTGATGCACTAATGATTACTGATAAGAACATTGCTATTATTTAATTACTAAATGGCTCTTAATACACTAATTTAGCATGCATCATTTACTAATTATCACAATAACTAATTACCTTGCAATATTTAACAAAGGATACCTGGGATACCTGGATTTTATATAAATAGGTCACTATTAGTAACTTTAAAATCAGTGTTGATTTACACCTCGTTGTATCCAAGCTAATCTCGCAATGTATTTTCCAAATTTTAATACAAATCTTGATATTCACGTTGCTTTATGCGCACGCGCACATAAAGATTTACGCGACTTTAACTATTTGTTCAGTGTTTTAAAAGATAACAGTTGTGTTCAGTTATGTGAAAGTGCTGAAACAAGTTTAAAAGACTGGTGTCGTCGATTTTGCTACCGCATTTATGCAAAATGGACACAGTCTGGAAGAAGCACAGATAAGTTTCGGAAGAAACATGAGATTTGGCTACAGGCTGCAATTCAATGGCCGGAATTACAGAATGAAAATATGGAACCTTCTACAGAAAATATAAGTGACGTCATCGAGCCCATAATTTCTCCTGCTAAATCTGATGCTTCAACTTGTACACATCCTAGTCCTCGTAAATCTTTTGAGGACCTTAGTAACCGGCAAAAAAGAAGACGCACTGAAGATAGTCTTTCATGCAGCAGTAGCAGCGCTGAAATTATGTTTTCGGCCGAAAGGGCGCTTCAAAAGGCAGGACAAAGCGATACAGCTTATGTTATGAAATACTTGACGGAGAATCCAGAAGAGGCCTCAAAAATCAAAGCCTTCATTGAAGGTAAATCAATTCAGGTACGGGAAATATCCCCTTTGAAGGCATTGGCTCTTTATGTATCGATGAACTTATCGAAATGGCGCTATAACACTCTTCGGGATTTCAACACTCAAGAAGGAGCTCTTCAATACCCGAGTTACTACATGTTGGTTAAAGAAAAAATTAAGTGCTATCCGGCCAAAGAAGATCTCACAGTTACAGAGAGCTCTGCAAAAATCAAATTACAAGCCTTGATGGATTTAACCTCAAGAAGACTTATTAGGTCGTTAGAAACCCCTGTTGATCCCAATCAACAGCTCATATTGACCAGCAAATGGGGTTTTGACGGATCATCTAGCCAAAGCATTTATCATCAAAGGACGAGTGAAGATGAGCAAATCGATCTTGCTAGTAATTTTATGATTAGTCTTGTACCACTGCGGCTCGTCTCAAAAGGTGTAACAATTTGGGAAAACGAGCGACCATCTTCCACTTCATTTTGCCGGCCAATATTGTTTAAGTTTATAAAGGAAACCAAAGAAAATGTGCAGAGAGAGATGGCTGAAATCGAAGCAGAGATTGAAGCCTTAACTCCATCCACCATCACTGATGGAATTAGTGTCAAACACCAACTGCTGTTGACAATGATTGATGGTAAAATTCATTCCATTATATCCAATACAGCAGCTTCAGTGTGTGACATATGCAAGGCTTGTCCTAAAGAAATGAATAATTTAGAGTTAATCAAAGATAAACACGCAAACGAGGACATGTATAAATATAGCTTAAGCACCCTTCACGCTTGGATTCGCTCAATGGAATGCTTATTACACATTTCCTACAAATTAGACATAAAATCATGGCAAGTAAGGGGTGATATAGCAAAAAGGCAAGTTGATGACAGGAAGAAAAGAGTTCAAGAGGCTGTAAGAAGAGAAACGGGCTTACTTCTCGATGTTGTGAAACAAGGCAGTGGATCCACCAACAATGGCAACTCGGCAAGGAGATTTTTTGAAAACTACACTAAATCTGCTGAACTGACCGGAATAGATGCTATGCTTTTAAGAAAAATCTGTGTGATCTTGCAGTGTATTTCATCAGGAGAGAAGATCAACGTAACTAAATTCCGAGAGTTCTGCTTTGATACTGCTAAGCTTTACGTGGAGTTATACCCATGGTATTATATGCCTTCTTCACTTCATAAAATTTTAATGCATGGGCCAGACATAGTTCAGAACATGTCAATTGTGCCCATTGGTTTTCTATCCGAAGAGGCATCTGAGGCTAGAAATAAAGATTTTAGAAAATATAGAGAGGGGCATTCTCGAAAGCATAGCAGTATCTCATGCAATGAAGATATTATGCACAATCTTTTACTGTCTTCTGATCCACTTGTTACAAGTATCCGTCCAAAAGGAAATAAGTTTGTAAAAAAATCTTCTTTTAAGGAATTTTATGAGCTTACGGATTCTGAGAAAAGTGATATCGAATTTGTTAACATAAATGATTTAGCGGACATCGATTCTGAATTTGAATTAATTGATGATGATGATGATGACGAAGATAATTAAATGATGTTATTGTTTTAAAATGTGTAACTTAGTAAATTAGAGCTTACATCTTAATTATTTATTGTACTTTTAATGAAACTAGGTAATTTATTATCAACTTACTTAAAAGTCATACTCTCATCAGTTCTTGTGAATATTTTTGTTAATATATATTTCTGTATATATATAATATATTTATAGACCTCTTAATAAGTCTGTCCGCGGTTTAAAGTAAATACAAATGGGGAAAAAACGTTTTTTTTTTAAATTTTCATTTCCTTTTATCCCAGAAAGTGCACATTTGGCGCACTATGTGTCTTAGTATTAAATATAGCTCTTAGTAATAGCATTACGATATTAGAGACCGCTACTTGAAACAAGCCCGGAATCAGGAGGGAGAGAGCTCGATACACTCATTTTCATAGTAAAATTTCACATTTTCTCAAATTACTCCCGAAATATGGGAGTTATGAAGAAATTCATCACCACAATTTATGAAGGCATTAAGTAATCGAATAAGATGGCATCATTAGTTTGTCATAATTTTACTCTTATTTTTCGGACATGTCTACGTCCAACCGCTCCCATACATTCGTTCCACTGTGGAGCGTGGCGATTTCTTGACGCGCTAACAGCGATGTTATTGTGATTCGGAACGCGGGGTAGGTGTGGCCATGTTAAATATTTTGTTGATTGATTTACCAAATCGATTTGATAAAAGTCGATTTTTAACAATTGTGGTGTGACCAAGGTCAAAAACAAGGTCTTGCTTTCTATTTACATAATTAAAGAGATACTTTTGCATATGATTTATATTATTTACTAAAAGTGAATAACAATTTCAAATCGAAACGTCAATTGAGATATCATCAAACGTTAATTTTTAAACGATCTAGCCAGTTTTACTTGGCCATATCATGAAATGCAACTAATTCATGAAATGGCTAGTCACATCATGAAGTAATCAATTCTGCGATCTGACCACGACATATGTATATATCCTCAGATTACAATTCCTTCGTGTTTTAGTTTATTTACTACCTATTTCTATTTTCTTTTTATTTTAACCCGCCCGCTGCTTATTTTAATCCGCGATTTGAATATACGTCTAATCAGTTACATGAGACCTAGATTATGACCGGAGAAAAGCTATTGTAAACATCTCTGGTACTTTTAGTCGGCGGAATAGTAATATATCGATATTTTCAATCGATTACTATTATACCATTTAATTGACATAATCTGTGGTCTATCTTGACAACAGTCAGGTTAAGTTTTAATGACAGAACTACCTTTGATTCAATAAAATAATTATTAGTTACGGTTTTTAATGCTAGGGTGAAAGAGATGTTGATAAAATAAAATTGGACTTATAAAATTACGACTTAATTTTTGAGAAGTAAATAGTCTCTGCCCGGCACTGAAAATAAGGGGCCCATCGGCGGGCAATGTCTTTTATCCAAAGTTTCTTTATTTATTTACTTACGGTTGTTGTTTTGTTTTAAATCTAAATCAACTCGATTAATTATGGCGATTACAAAATCAAATTGTCTTCACTACCTTATACAATTAACAGTTGTCCCTGCGATTTTCACAGTTTGTATAGAAAACTTCCTTCTAAAATAGTCTACATCTAAAGGGACGTAGACAAAGATAGTGAGAAACGAACGACAAGATAACAGATTCCAGAAAGATTTCTACAGTGCGATATCAAAATTAGAGAAACGAACTGTGTCTATTCTTCATAGAAATGAAAGCGCCATGCCTTTTTTTTGGATGGGAAATCATCAAATGACTTCTCCCGCTCTGGGTGAAGCGGGAGGGTGTGTCAGACTTTTACTGACTAAAATCCACCCGTGTTCCTTCAGTTACCCATATGCCAGAGCCACGGTATCTCGTTTGAACTATGTCGCGACCCTGGCAGGAAAGCGCCATGCTAAGCCTGCATAAAACGGTATAAATCGTTCTACAACGTGTAATTTTGTCTATTCTTCCGTCGACAAAACCCGTTACTATGCTGGCGTACCTAGCATGACGTTCTATCTCTATTCTACCAAGAATAGACAAAGTTCTTTCTATAATGGTCACGCTGGGACACATGCCTTTCTGTGAGAGTTCCGTAATCCACAACGTGGGCCGTGACTGTCTCGTGCTCATCCTACGAGACTATCGAACCGCACCTTCTGCTATCGCATCGAGGGTTCTCTGACCGATGACCTTATTAATCCGCTGGAATGGAAAAGTTTATTTATTCTTTTTGGCGTATTTAAATAAAAGCTTGTTTTAAACCGTGTTTTTTTTTACTTTTATGTTTTCGCTGGACAGGTTTCTCAGTATGTTCATCTCATTCAACGCATCACAATCGATGCTTCAGACTCAAATAATTAGACCTCAATGTCATAATTATTGAGGGCTCCAAAAATCCAGGTACACCAAAATTTCAGATGGATTGGAGCAACGGAGTTTAATTATCTATTGTCATCCAAACTTAACGTGTCTACTATAACGCAATGGCTTGTAACATTACTATGTAAAGGCCGACTTAGACATCACAGAGAGTGAGCATTCCCCGGCCACCGCAGGCGCGAGCATGCGGGCGGCGAGCAATGGGTAGCTCACCGCCCGGTAAGGACCAGGGGCGGGTCGAAGGCGCGTAGTGTTCCACGCGCGCCTCAAAGAGATGTCAGCAGAACTGAAGGGGTCTGCTAGAAACGATGCCTACCAGGGTCGCGAGATTCGTTCGAAAGAGTTACCGTGGCCCTGGCATATGGAAGGAACACGGGTGGGTTTTAGTCAGTTAAAGTCTGACACGCCCTTCTGTTCCGCTCAGAGCGGGAGGCCATTTGATGATTTCCTATCCAAAAAAAAAGTATTCCATCCCCAAATCATGTCATGTCAAGAATAGCAACAAAAGAATGCTCTAGGTCTTGTTCTGGTGCTATGTTCGTTTAGTCTAAACCCACCTTTACGTGATCGCGACTTGACTAGTCTGGTTCGAACCTTGACAGGCGCTAAAATTTAAATAAATCTTTCAGTCTCACAGAGAGGAAAAGAAAGAAAGAAAATATGCTTTTTTTGCGGCAAATATGACGCACAGAAAGAACAGAAGTATAGAAAAATGTCCTAGCAATGGGAACATTATTATAGGCTGGTTATGTGTGTAATAACCACGGCAGGTAGTCAGGAAATAAAACAAATAATTTTATTAAATTTAATCTATTAGAATACTGAGTACATAAATTCGTGAATTTCTAACTTAATTAGTTACATAATCATAAAATGACTAGATGTATAATACTTAGAACTCACTCTTCAAAGTTCATTTCAACTTTCCTTTACGGTACTTGTTCGCTATCGGTCTCGCGGTAATATTTAGCCTTAGATGGAGCAATATTTTTGTTGAGTAGGTATAATACTTATTTATGTTGAGTATGTGTGACACTATATATGTTGAGTTGTTCATGATAACACAGGTTAAATAAAAAATTGTTAGCGAAATTGCAGAATGGGAATCTATATCCATGATATTTTTTTAATGGAAAAACTTTACTAACGTCATGGAGTCGAAACATGACATGTGACATCTACCAACCCGCACTGGGCCCGCGTGGTGGATTACGACCGATTCCCTTTCACCGAGAGGCCTGTATATTATAGGTGATTACGTACTATGTTTTTTAAGGGGTCCATGAACACTGATAGTGTTATTATTTAAAGTATGACTTGAGAATATCTGTTCTTTTTTGTTTTATAATGTTTAGTTAACGAAAATCATCACATCTGCGGAGTTTATCTAACTAATATAATTTGACCCCGTTTAATATGCTTTTCTAGCGAATAATGTTGATAATGTAAACATCCACTTAACAATAAACACAGTTTTTAATACTAATTCGACTAGTCTTATCATTTCACCCGGAAATGGCTCACAGTAAGCGGCGTCAATTAAGCAAAACAAAATGTGCATTTCTACTTCATTAAACAATAAGAAATTGCTTGATTATGACTGATTCTTACTGACTAGAAATCTTATTTTCTCACTTATATATTATAAATGCATACAAATATTCGTAAATAGACAGAGATCTTACAAAAAGAACTACAATTAGAAGATGACACACTTATATATAAAATCAAAACTCATTATTTTAACTTAACTAGGCTGAGAGTCAGCACTTTTTGAACATCAAAATTACAAAAGACAGTCCCTCAAAACGCCCGCCCTTCACCATTTCCTAGTGCTTTAGCTGGGAAGAAGTGGCGGAACAAACTCCCAATTCTTGTTTCAATTATGGTTATTACATAATTTTTAACACGTTAACTGCCATGCCATGTCGGACTATGTGTCCGACACTTCTTGTTCCATTCAGGCCTTGTCGGACTATATGACCGACAACACATACCAAATCTGAACATGTCATTGCTGCCTGGCGGCTGTTTTTGTAATAAATAATGTGTTTACCAGTGGCGAAAGCACCATATAACACGATTCCTACCGGCTTGCCTTCGGGGATTCGCATTGGTAACTCTATCACTATTAAAAATACAATAGTATGTAAATAGTGGCTACTATTGTCAATAAATACATATAGTTACACTACGGGTATTTAATTCACCATTACATCCAAACAACAAAAAAGGTTATTTATAGCTTTGTATTAAAACAAAAGAGAAATGTTCTAAATTAACCCGGCGCGGCGCCGAAACGTCATAATCACGAACTAAAAATTCATACAACAGCGATCCCGTAATGATGTCACTTTAGGTCACGTGGCACCGCTTGATATGTACGAGAGCAAGCCGCTGTACAATGGGTTATGACAGAGACAGGTATAGAAAAATGCGTCAGTGAGAACGAGATAGAGGAATATTGCTTATTTTATTCGGTTTTCAGCTGTTCAATTTAATTGTATTTAATTCATTACATTCCTATATTAATTTTAGAATGATAGTAAGTATTCTTTTTTGATGAGTCAGTAAGTTAAAGCCGACTTCGCATCGGCTTCTCTTTTAGAAAAAATTACACCTCGCCACTGGTGTTTACGGAATAAATAATCTATTTAAAGTGGTAACACTAAGTACATTTTTTGACTTTTTCTGATTTTAACCATGGCCAGTTAACGTGTTAATTTTGACAATTTCAGATCAAGCTTTTTTCGTAAAATGGTAGCTATTAAATTTAGTGTAAATTTTGTTGATTATCACATTTCAGAGACGTTGCAAGTCGGCTATTTTTTAAGGTTATACATTATCTATATCTTCTATATCTATACTTATAATAAAACTGTACAGAAGTCAATTCTGTACATTGAAAATATATTCAAAATTTATATTGGAGCATGAATGGTGATCGATACTGATGCCAAAAATGCAATCAGTAAATTTTTTGTCTGTCTGTCTGTCTGTCTATATGTGCACGCATGGGTCAAAAACTACTGAAGGGATTTAAACCAAACTTGGTATGATTGTAGTCCATACTCCTGGGCAGGTTATAGGCTATATAACATAACGCTAAGACACATAGGAGCCGAGCAGTGACGATAAATTGGAAGCAAATCAGATGAAAATGCGCTTTCGAGCTAAAAAAATTAACCTGGATTAACACATAGGCTACTTTTTATCCCGGTAGTGGGTACCTTCACGCGGGATATTTTCCGACCACCACGCGGGCGAAGCCGCTGGCAAAAGCTAGTATTCTAATATTATAATTATAATACACTTTCTTAGTTTCTAATCTTATGTCTATTTGTAAGGGTTGAATGCGTGATCCTGACATCGGCGTGGTTTGCGCGGTATTCTGAGAACAAATAAGTTAGTTTGGATTGGAATGCATATAAACCAGAATTATAATTTATAAAAACAACATCATTATCAATCATTTCAATCGCAAGACGTCCACTGCTGGACATAGGCCTCCCTGCCAGTTTTCGTTGCTGCTCCGCTCTTTTTGATAGTAGCGTGATGTTATAAAGCCTATAGCCTTCCTCAATAACTAGGCTACACAACACAAGAATAATTTTTAATTCAGATAAGTAGTTCCTGAGTATAAACGCGGTAATCTCAGGAATTACTGGTCCGAATTGTTTTTTTTTTTTTTTTTATAAGTAGTCTATTTATCGAGGAAGGCTATAGGCTATACAACATCACGCTACAACCAAGAGCAGTGGAGCAGTAATGAAAAATGTTGCAAAAACGGGGAAAAACGCACGGGTAGGCGATTCGACGCGACGGGAAGGGCCGTGGGAACATGAAATTTAACGCGGACGAAGTCGCGGGCGGAAGCTAGTACAGTATAGATGTGTAGAAAAGATCGGCGCTTGCGCAGTACTACGGCGTAGTTTACTAAGGGTTACGCCGTAGCAGTGTGCTACGGCGTAGCTGAAAGTTCATATAGGTTTCGTACGTGTCTTAAAGATACTTACATTCATAAACATTTAATTCCATTAGTTTCAATCAAAATCAAGATTTTGTCGCACAATTAGTTAAAATTTTGCGATAAGGAGAATTCTGTCCGTCCCAGGTTCTATCACTGCATCTTTCACTTCAGATTTGCCAGTCATAAAATAACATCACGCCATCACGCATCAAATAACACACGTATCCCCGAAGGGTTGGGCAGAGGTGTACCTATAGTACACCCACATTTCGCCTGTTATGTTTAAGTCCCATGTAATAGGGGGCGAGCCTATTGCCATTAACCGGGCACAAATCCAGACTCGGGCTGCTACTGAGAAATTCCAGATGGAATACCCAATAACCGACCCGCACTGTGCCCGGAGTGGAGGATTACAACCCACTCGGGGTCCCACTGACAAGTAACCCTACCCAACTGTCACCTACCAATCAGAATGAAACTTTGCACATCGATATAACACTAAAAAATATTGAACCCGTGTATTTTTAATTTTTTACGGAATCCACTTTTTAGGGGTAGAAACCACCCCTAATATCCCCTAAGTAGGCTAACCCACGTAACTCTGGGTAGAGTGAGATTATTCGACTGCTTTCCAATCAGAACATTACGATCTTGACCACACCTTGATCTTGACTAACCTACCTTAACCCTAATTGAACTTATCCCCACAAACCGTTACAACCCTTATAAACCTAGGGGGTGGTTTCTACCCCTAAACAGTGGATTCCGGAAAAATAAAAAAGCACAGGTTCAATATTTTTAGTGTTATATCGATGTGCAAAGTTTCATTCTGATCGGTGGGTGACAGTTGGGTAGGGTTACGTTGTGAGAGGAGGCCTGCCCAGCAGTGGGAACATTATACGCTGATTATTCAGTGTTTGTTTACAGGAACAGAGATTAGTTTACTGTACTTACATTTCTGTTCCGTCCCGTTTGACTTGATTAATCTGTGAGCCTAACGGAACGCGCGTGTAACGAAGTGACATCTGTCACTTGTCAGTTTGACACTTTCTCTTTTGGTTTGGTCTTTGAAAAGTTTGTTTGATTGAAGTACTTTGAAGTGACAGTGACCGCGTGTTGGAGACCGCATGCCTTTGGTAGCAGAGCGTATTGGAGCGGTGGATTGTATCCTGGAGAATAGAGTTTGTGACAATTAGTCGTGATCCAATTGCTTTGATTGTAAATAACCCCAAGTTGACGAAATATTACGGGTGGAGTTTGGACATATTTGTTTGTTGGAAATACCTGTGTTAGTGATATCATTGAAGACCGCATGCCTTTGGTAGCAGGGCGTATTGCAGCGGATTGTAACCTGGAGAAACTCATAACGTCACTACACAATACAATACACTCATTTACATACATACATCCAGGTAGGCACCAGAGCAGGTGTTCTTCAACCAGGTGAGTCTTTTGTATATTGTATTGATAAGCTCCGCGCACGGCGGACAGTTCGCTCGCCACTCTTGTCCCAAGGCCCACCATCATAACTTCCACTGCGCTTATTAAAATCCTATTGTGAGGCCTTGGCCTGGCGTCGAACAATTTCAGTGCTGTGTTTTGCTGATTACTGTATGTGTTCTTCTATAGCCTCCTTGCTTATACATTGTACATCACATCTGGAACTTCTATAGCTTGGTCTGTTACTGTATGTGTTTAAAAAAAAAAAAAAAAAAAAAAATACTTTTTATTCATAAGTTCACATATAAATTACATAGAAGTGACATCAGTACAGAGTTACATATTAAAATTATTAAGCAAATATTAAACTATGCCTAAAATAAATCTAGTGTAGGTATAACTTATATAATAAATTGGATAAAGGCCTAATGAAAAACAATAGCGACCTGCCTGATGTAGGTTTATTCAAACCTGTGTTTCAGGCCTTCACGTAACAACGCTGAGTGTTTTATTGGTATCCGTCAGAATCGCGGGTGTATGTCTTCCAAAAAAATCAAAAATAAACTATATAAATGTATATAAAATGTACATTTTTGTACTCAAATAAGTATAAATGTACGTGTCTGTATGCGAAGCAAACATCATTTTAAAGTACGCCGCCATCCTGATGTCAGGTTGGCGGGTGCATTTTAAATCAACGAACTTTTTTCAAATTTGATATTAGGAATGAAATGTACGTCAATTGTACATATAGGAACACTATTTAAAATTTTCTCAAATTTTATACAAGCTCTGATATTGTAACACGCACGTGAGCCGCTACCCTGACGCCAGAATGGCGGATTGATTCTAAACCGATCAAATTATTTGGATCAACCAAATAACAAACAAATGTACGTCTTATGTTCTTGTCAGATAGTTAAACAAAACTCGATTAAACAATTCATAGCACGATTTAATCAATTTAAAACATTTGACCATAAAGAATACAATGGGCAATCACCATTTCTGGACTTCTATTTAATCCTAGCTTCAGATTATCACAGCACAGCCATATACCATCACCCCTATATCATCAGCATTATCATTTCAGCCGATAGACTTGCACTGCTGGGCATAGGGCTCCCCAAGCTCCGCCACTTCGACCGGTTTTGTGCTTCCTGCATCCAGCGGATTCCTGCGGCCTTCACGCACACGACAAGGTCATCGGCCCACCTTGTGGGAGGTTAGATGGCCTCCCACAAGGTGGGCCGATCTCTACGTCATCCGGTACGCGGTCGCCCTCCAGAACCTTTCGGCCCCATCGACCATCTGTTCTGCGAGCAATGTGCCCTGCCCACTGCCACTTCAGTTTAGCAATTCTTCGGGCTATGTCGGTTACCTTGGTTGTCCTACGGATCTCTTCATTTCCGATTTGATCGCGTAAGGAAACTCCAAGCATAGCCCTCTCCATCGCCCTTTGGGTGACTTTCAGCCTTCTGATAAGGCCCATTGTGAGCGACCACGTTTCAGTTCCATAGGTCATCACTGGCAACACACACTGGTCAAAGACTTTCCTCTTGAGCCACTTCGGTATGTGGGACGAGAAGACATTGCGTAGCTTCCCGAACACTGCCCAAGTGACGCCTATATTAATGCGCTTTATAGTACCCAATTGCATCATAATTACAAATTAAGCTTGTAAGTACATATTCAAGGACAATAAGTATTATTACCGTTGAGGGTTATTTGTAACGGAATATTGTTAATACAGATAAATTCCGATTCACTGTATTAAAAAGTATGATGTTTTGGGGTAATATCAAAAAATATGGCTGTTAATGTATGGATGAGCGAGATCCTTAGGAGAACCAAGGTAACCGACATAGCCCGAAGAATTGTTAAACTGAAGTGGCAGTGGGCAGGGCACATTGCTCGCAGAACAGATAGCCGATGGGGCCGAAAGGTTCTGGAGTGGTGACCGCGTGCCGGAAGACGTAGAGTTAGAAAGCCTCCCACAAGGTGGACCGATGACCTTGCGAAGGCCGCAGGAATCCGCTGGATGCGGGAAGCACAAAACCGGACGAAATGGCGGAACTTGGGGAGGCCTATGTCCAGTAATGCAAGTCTATCGGCTGAAATGATAATGCTGATGATATAGGGGTGATGGTTTATGGCTGTGCTGTGATAATCTGAAGCCAGGATTAAATAGAAGTCCAGAAATGGTGATTGCCCATTGTATTCTTTATGGTCAAATGTTTTAAATTGATTATATCGTGCTATGAATTGTTTAATCGAGTTTTGTTTTACTATCTGACAAGAACATAAGACGTACATTTGTTTGTTATTTGGTTGATCAAAATAATTTGATCGCTTTAGAATCAATCCGCCATTCTGGCGTCAGTGTAGCGGCTCACGTGCGTGTTACAATATCAGAGCTTGTATAACATTTGAGAAGTTTTTAAATGGTGTTCCTATATGTACTATTGACGTACATTTCATTCCTAATATCAAATTTGAAAAAAGTTCGTTAATTTAAAATGCACCCGCCAACCTAACATCAGGATGGCGGCGTACTTTAAAATGATGTTTGCTACGCATACAGACACGTACATTTATACTTATTTGAGTACAAAAACGTACATTTTACGTACATTTATATAGTTTATTTTTAATTTTTTTGGATGTCATACACCCGCGATTCTGACGAATACTTTTATTGGACTATTAAATTAATGTACATAGAGCTAGCATTGATACATAATAATTATATTATTAAATAAAAATTGCCTTAACATTAATAAACTTATTGCATGATTTCTAGCAATTTTTCAGTGTCTGAGTAATTTAATGTCGCTAAGTATTTACTTAACATTTCACTACATTTTTTACAATTTACACTATATATACTTAGAGACTTATTGATTTTATTATATAAGAACGGACCTAAAAAACCATAAAATTTATTTATAAAAGTATGTCTAGTTTGAGGCTTTATGCAAACTAAGTCTTTTCTTCTCTTATGTATAGGTATGGGGGTATAAGGGAGATTGCTATGCTGGTGTAATACTATCTTTAATATAAATAGTTGACGCACAGTTAAAACCTTACATGCCGTATAAAGCTCATATGTGGGAAATCTAAATGGGCGAAAGGTGGCTACCTTAAGGATAGCTCTCTGCGCACGTTCTAATGGTAGTAGGATTGTTTTTGCAGCCCCTCCCCATGAAGTTATGCAATATGTAAGAATGGATTGACACAAAGCTAAATAGACCTGTTTAATTAATTTGTAGTCCGTTATATATCGTAAATTCTTAAAAATGTATATTAATTTACGCATTCGAGTGCATAATAAATCAATGTGTTTACGGAAGTTCAGATTTGTATCAATCGTCACACCAAGATATTTCATATGATCGGCTTTTGCTAAAGTAGGACAATTACATGCATTGTCAGCGTACTTGCCGCACTTATGCGCATAAATGTTTATGTTAGTAGTTGGCAGGTTAGTATTTCTCATAGTGAATAAAATGTGTTTAGTTTTTTCTGCATTTAGTGTTAGGAGATTTTCATGTAGCCAATTAGACACTATATTAAAACCGTTCTGGGCTTGTTTATACACCTCCTCTCGAGACTTGTCTGAAAACAATAGAGCTGTGTCATCTGCATAAGACATTATGACACCATTTTGGAGTGTTAAGCTGCACAGGTCATTAATATATACTAGGAATAAAGTAGGACCCAATATACTACCTTGTGGTATTCCGTAATTACTATTTCGAAGCTCAGAACTGACGTACTGACCAATTTTTACACATTGTTCGCGGTCTCTTAAATAATCAGAAAGCAGTGTAAGCGTTGTTCCTCTTATTCCGAGTCTTTCAAACTTGCCCAATAATAAAGGACAGGAAATTGTGTCAAAGGCCTTGGCGAGGTCTAGGAAGATCCCAATGGAGTGCATGCCCTGATCCAAATTAGTTGTTATATAATCCGTCATTTGATGTACTGCTTGATTAGTTGATTTTTTGGGCCTAAAGCCAAATTGTCTATCCGAAAGCAATTTGTTATCCTCTAGATATTTCATTAATCTAATATTAATGATTTTCTCTAAGATCTTGGAGAGCCCTGTTAAAACTGAAATGGGTCTGTAGTTGTTAACACATTTTTTGTCACCAGATTTATATACAGGAGTAACCACTGCTTTTTTAAGCGACTTAGGGAATACACCATTAGTTAAGCATAACTGAAAAATATGAGTTAGCGGCGGAGCAAGGAGGTATTTGAAATGTTTAAGTATGTTGTTTGATATGTCGTCCCACCCAACCGCGCAAACGTCCTTTAATCCAGAAATGATTGTTAATACTTCATCGACATCCGTATCTAGTAAGACAAAAGATTTGAGTCTGGGGAAAGATTTAGGTTGGTTTTGAGAGAAAGAACCTCTAGATTGTATGGTCTTTTCTGCTAAGGTTTTGCCTACGTTAGAAAAATAGTAATTAACTATATTTGTTGATTCTATTGGGTTGTTCTCTATAAGTCAAGTGGAGGTTCAAGTTGTTTTGATCTAAATGTATTTGTTTTTATAAATTTCCAAATAAGTTTACTATTTTTGCCTGCTTTCTGCAGTTCTTTTCTGTCATATTCATTTTTTATTTTTTTCAGAAGGTTGTTGCAGAAGTTTCTATATCTTTTATAAGTAATGGAAAGAATTTCATTTTCAGGCTCAAGTTTGAACTTTATGTGAAGTTTGTCTCTATGCCTAATACATCGAACAAGTCCGGGTGTAATCCAAGGTTTAATGCACTTGTACTTCCTTGGCGTTATTTTGGCGACTGTATGCTTTATTATTGCAGAGTGAAGTGAATTTATAAAATAATTAATAGCAAAGTTTGCATCGGTGGAATTATAAACTGGGTCAAAATTAATATTACGTATGTCTTTTTCGAGGTGTGTCATGTTGACATTGGTATAGCTGCGTAAACAATTTTTTCTTGGTAAAGAAACTTGTAATATTAGTAAAACTGCTTGGTGATCAGTAAGCGAAGAGTTAGTAACAAATGTTTTGGCTGGTTTATTTGTTTTTATAATGAAATGATCTAAGCATGAACCACTTTGATGCGTGGGGTGGTAATGAGCTGGCAAGAGTCCGTGGAATGAGCAGATATTAACATAGTTATGTGCATGAATGTCCATTTTCCCGGAAGCAATGTTGATATTAATGTCCCCCATTAGAATTATGTGTTTAAAAGTTGTAAGACTTTGTAACTGTACGTTTAGTGAATCTAAGAAATTTGCGACATTTTGAGAAGGTGGTCTGTATATAGCCATAACTACTGTATCTGTATTAATTTTAATGAGTAAGCAATTACAATTTTGTAGCAAAGGTTCTTCTACAGTTGTACTTAAATTATTGTTGACAAATACAACTAAACCATCATTCTGGTTGATGTTTCTGTTGGTTTTATGCGAAACATATCCGTCTAAAGATGGTAAAACAGTGGTTTGGTTTGACAGCCAACATTCTGTTAGGACGATAATGTCGCAACTTATACCCAGGTTCTGTAGCAATATTTCAAAACCATTTATATTTCGATTTATGCTGCGAATATTTTGTGTGAGAAAGGTCAGCGGTTTCTCTCCCAAGGGAAAGTGGTGCTTACACTCATCAATATTACAATTTATAACTTCAGACACAGAAAATTGATCTAGGTCCTTAAGTAATTGATCAGTCATGATAAGTAAACACCCAATAAATATAAACAAACAAAAACTACTACTAGTGTGCTTAAAGGATAGGTTAATAGGTAGCGCTCTTAGGCGCCTTCATAATCTATGGAATGGATATAGCTGTCCTCGGCATATTTCCGTGCAGGACAATTTACATCACCAGTTTTATGATCACTTTTCCTATTAAAACGTTTGCACGTCGCACAGTTTGGTGGACTGGACTTTGTGCAGCATTCCTTAAAAGTGTGGCCAGTCTCTCCGCAGTGATTACACGTCGGGTTAGTGTCACGGCAGAACTTGGCCGCGTGTCCAAACTGCTGGCAGTTGAAACACCGAGTAACGATCGTGAAATCTCGAACTGGGCATGACGTCCAATTGATGAATATTCGTCCTTGATTGACTAGGATCTTCCTGATGCTAGCTGGCACTTCTAGAATAAAATTGCAATTAGGGAGGTCTTTTTTCCCAGATTTATGGCTCAATTTTATTTGTTCTTCAAACGACTCACGAGTTGTATTGGTCAACTTATCTGAGAGGTTTTGCTCGTAGATGCAATCCAAAACCTCCTTATCAGTCAGGGCTACCGGGACTCCAATAACAGTGATTCTTGGGCGCCGCTTTGATGGTTCTTCAATCTTAAGGCCCGAAGAGACGAGTTTTTCTAAGCTTCTGAGCTTTTGAATGTCCTCTTTGGAGTCGGTACTGATAAGAACACCTCCATTTTTTACTTTCTTAAGGCCACGGACATGTAGTTTAAGTTCCCCGGGCGAAATAATTTTCTGTACGAGAGACTTGGTATCGTCACTAGATTTGGTTTTGTCGCTGGGATATATGGCAACTGAGCTTAAATTTGCTGGGCGCACAAAATTATCCGAGCCTTTTTTGACCATATTAGCGTACGAAGCGGGTTCTGTCGGCTTTGAAATGCCTTCAACTACCTCTTTGAACTGTAGGAGAGAGTTCGCGATGTTCTGTTGTTGCTGTAAGTGCTGAGCGGAACTATGGGCTTGAATCGTTTTTTGCTTTAAGGCTTGATATAAGACAGCCATCTGAGATGCGCCATGTGAGACACTACGGCAAAGATTGGCTACACGTACCTTTTGGTCTGCGTTCATTTTTCCCTCAGCAACTAAACTGCATACTTCATTTAGGATTTTTTCTATGGACCCCATCCATTTCTGTACCTCCGGCGTAGAAATAACTTCGGCTGGTAGCTCATGTTCCAAGGGAGGTTGTGGCTTTGGGTCTACAGGCTGGAAATCTTGAGTTGGTGTCGGCGGAGGACTTCGCGTCACTAGCTGGCTACGGCCAAACGGGCTAGATCCAGTGTTAGACATATCTAACACAGAAACACTATATATCTTTAAAAATACTTTAGCTCATTCTTACACAACGCAAGTAACCTCGTAATGCTCACTCGTGACACACTTATATCACTGACGACGCAATTATTTCTAACAAATATATTTATAATTAATTAATAGTATCATAATAAGCTAAGCAAGATACGTCCGCGCGGTAAGAAGGCGCGATTGAACTAAAGCCTCCTTGTTTATAAATTGTACATCACATGTGGTACACTCCGGGTCGTCTGTAGCTTGATTTGTAGGGACCTGTGAACGGTAGATACAATCTATTTATTTATCAGAAAAATTCTTAAGCTGACGAAAGATGTTTTTATTTCCGTCAATCATGTTTTTTTTTTTGGATTGAATTGGATGGGAAATCATCAAATGACTTCTCCCTCTCTGGGCGGAGCGGAAGGGCATGTCAGACTTTTACTGACTAAAACCCACCCGTGTTCCTTCAGTTGCCTGTGCCAGGGTCACGGTATCTCTTTCGAACAATCTCGCGACCCTGGCAGGAATGCACAGGTTTGATTATGATTCTGTCTCTTTCCCGCGAGATTTCATTCACGTTTGTTTCGCACTTTTTTCAAGTTTGTTTGTGGCCGAAAACCATTTCAAAACTAACGGACGTTCATACAAACTTCCACTCCCTATTTCATCCGTTTACAGGAGGAGTTCTCAAAAATCCTTTCTTAAGTCTCTTACTCATAATTTACCTCTGTGTCAAATTTCTTCTTCGTAGTTCTTAGAGAAAATCATTAATATTAGATTAATGAAATATCTAGAGGATAACAAATTGCTTTCGGATAGACAATTTGGCTTTAGGCCCAAAAAATCAACTAATCAAGCAGTACATCAAATGACGGATTATATAACAACTAATTTGGATCAGGGCATGCACTCCATTGGGATCTTCCTAGACCTCGCCAAGGCCTTTGACACAATTTCCTGTCCTTTATTATTGGGCAAGCTTGAAAGACTCGGAATAAGAGGAACAACGCTTACACTGCTTTCTGATTATTTAAGAGACCGCGAACAATGTGTAAAAATAGGTCAGTACGTCAGTTCTGAGCTTCAAAATAGTAATTACGGAATACCACAAGGTAGTATATTGGGTCCTACTTTATTCCTAGTATATATTAATGACCTGTGCAGCTTAACACTCCAAAATGGTGTCATAATGTCTTATGCAGATGACACAGCTCTATTGTTTTCAGACAAGTCTCGAGAGGGGGTGTATAAACAAGCCCAGAACGGTTTTAATATAGTGTCTAATTGGCTACATGAAAATCTCCTAACACTAAATGCAGAAAAAACTAAACACATTTTATTCACTATGAGAAATACTAACCTGCCAACTACTAACATAAACATTTATGCGCATAAGTGCGGCAAGTACGCTGACAATGCATGTAATTGTCCTACTTTAGCAAAAGCCGATCATATGAAATATCTTGGTGTGACGATTGACACAAATCTGAACTTCCGTAAACACATTGATTTATTATGCACTCGAATGCGTAAATTAATATACATTTTTAAGAATTTACGATATATAACGGACTACAAATTAATTAAACAGGTCTATTTAGCTTTGTGTCAATCCATTCTTACATATTGCATAACTTCATGGGGAGGGGCTGCAAAAACAATCCTACTACCATTAGAACGTGCGCAGAGAGCTATCCTTAAGGTAGCCACCTTTCGCCCATTTAGATTTCCCACATACGAGCTTTATACGGCATGTAAGGTTTTAACTGTGCGTCAACTATTTATATTAAAGATAGTATTACTCCAGCATAGCAATCTCCCTTATACCCCCATACCTATACATAAGAGAAGAAAAGACTTAGTTTGCATAAAGCCTCAAACTAGACATACTTTTATAAATAAATTTTATGGTTTTTTAGGTCCGTTCTTATATAATAAAATCAATAAGTCTCTAAGTATATATAGTGTAAATTGTAAAAAATGTAGTGAAATGTTAAGTGAATACTTAGCGACATTAAATTACTCAGACACTGAAAAATTGCTAGAAATCATGCAATAAGTTTATTAATGTTAAGGCAATTTTTATTTAATAATATAATTATTATGTATCAATGCTAGCTCTATGTACATTAATTTAATAGTCCAATAAAACACTCAGCGTTGTTACGTGAAGGCCTGAAACACAGGTTTGAATAAACCTACATCAGGCAGGTCGCTATATTATATAAGTTATACCTACACTAGATTTATTTTAGGCATAGTTTAATATTTGCTTAATAATTTTAATATGTAACTCTGTACTGCATGTCGATTCTGTAAAAATCTCACCGTGAAAAGGTGCGTGGAGTGAGCTGTCAGTGTCATCCCAGTGCTGCTAGGGATTGACCAAACATAACATTTACAATCATAATCGAGATTTTGATAATATTTTTTATGCTTATTCTAATGATCATTTTATGCGTATTTCAAAGCTAGTAAACTATCTTGACATTACTACTGTTTCGGGAAGTTTTTCAAATGAAATAGCAAAACCGAAATTCAGACATTGTTGTTTTTTTCTATTTATTCCTCGACTAGCCCTTTATGCCTGACGCACAAGTGCGACTCGCACGAACAATTAATGAATATAGTAAGACATATGTACATATGGTATAGGGTATGATAGCTACAACAGAAAATGCGAATCGACATTGTCAGTTATTATGAACCCACTGTAAACTGATTAAAATTAAATACGTAAATGCAATCACATGGCCTAATCACGATGTGTCTTGGAGAAGCGATTGTAGATCGACTCGAGTAAAGATTGTGCAACGTTCTTACTAACCCAAATCTATTAAAAAAAGATGAAAGAACCTGGCCGTGCCTGACTGACGGAGCACAGAATTCAATCTCACACATACTATGTGGGAACCCACATCTAGGCGCTCTCATATTCACATTGAGATTTGTTTACTAGGTAGGTATTTATTTAACTTATAACGTGTCACATAAGCGCACTAAGAACATTAGGAAAATGCAAAACCAGCGTCCAAAAATGTGCCGAGTTACATTTTATTGTAGATAAAAATATACCTTCTTACTTACTTATGTCGTTATTATCAATAAAAAGAATATTCATCAAATGGTCACAATCTTGAAAATATTATGTTAAAATTCAACAGTTCAAAACGGTCACCCGCGTGCTCGCGAGGTGAAGTGATGTTACCATGACAACGGCATTGCGAGGATCGCGTGATCACGCCGCGCATGCGCGCTAGGCGCTGTCATCAATAGGAATCAACTTTTTTTTTTTGTTCGCCTTGTGCAGACACCATTTCGTATTCGGTTTAGAGAATAATTAGTAGGTACGCAGGGATTTATTTCAGTGCTTGTAGATATGTACCTACCTAAATACAACAGTTTTCATACAAGCATAATGCCAGTTTAGTACCTACACTTTGATGTCAACAATTAATCCGCTTTTTTAAACTATGTACCTACTTACTGCTCATTTAACCTTTATCGCGTGGTGACACCAGCACGCTAAGAATATGCAATACCATGACGTACCGTACAGCTACCTACTACAAAGAATCTTCTCGTAGTCTGAGCATTTGATGGTAAGGTAACGATGATGAGAGATAAAATATGATGTGCATGTGCACTTAAACACTCATCATCATCAGCCATAATTCTCATCAAACTCATTGTCTATAATAATAGAATATTCATCAAATCGTCATCTTGATACCTACTAGGTATATCAAAATTCAACGCTTCAAATGACTATCGCGTAGCACGTCTCTGCGCGTGTTCACTTCACCGAGAATACATGCGATGATGCGACGAGAATCGCGTGGAGTGCTCACGTCGCGCAAGCGCACTATGCCACTAGTTCATCAATGTCATACATATTTTTTTCTTTTATTTTTTTTTGATGACCATGTGCCTGAACATATTTAGAGTTCAGACAAAATGATTAGATACCTACTCATTTATTTCAATGTTTGAAGCTAACCTATTTGGTTGCAAACAATAAAAAAGAATATTAATCGAATCGTCATCATCTTGATAATAATGTCAAAATTCAATAAGTAGTTCAAAACGGTCACCCGCGTGCTCGTGAGGTGAAGTGATGTTACCATGACAACGGTATTGCGAGCATCGCGTGATCAAGCCGCGCATGCGCGCTAGACGCTGTCATCAATAGGTATCAACTTTTTTTTTTATCACCTTGTGCAGAAGCCATTACGTAATCGAATTGAGAATAATTAGTGCGCAAGTATTCGAAACATTCATATAAATGCATGTACACCTACTTTATAATCGTATTATTAACTAGCTTCTGCCCGCGTCAAACTTTTGCTCCCCTGACCCTTCCCGTCGCATCAATTTGCCTGCTAGTTTTCGTTGCTGCTCGCTTCTTTTGAGTTATAGTGAGTCAACCTTAAAAGATAGACATATGCCCTCGCGGACTTTTTTTTAGAACTTTTAAAAAGGAACAATTCCGTCGCACATGATTTTTGCGTTACTTTAACCGTTTACGCAGCGTACGCAATGGAAACTCTCAAAACGAATAAATTTTCCCCGTTTTTGCAACATTTTTAATTACTGCTCCGCTCCTTTTAGTTGTAGCGTGATGTTATATAACCTATAGCCTCCCTCGATAAATAGGCTACCCAATACAAAAATAATTTTTCAATTCGGACCAGATGTTCCTGAGATTAGCGCGTTCAATCAAACAAATTCTTCAGCTTTATAATATTATAAGTATAGATAAAAGAATATTCATCAAATCATCATCATCTTGATACCTACCTACTAGGTATGTCAAAAATCAACATTCCAAATGAAACTCGCGTAGCGCGCCCGCGTGAGTTCACTCCACCTTGACAAAACGTGACGAGAATCGCGTGAAGTGTTCACGTCGAGCAAGCATTCGGTGTGGTTGCTATGGCAACAACACCGTGTGAGTAACGGTTTCGGGTGAAGTGAGGTGACCCAAGTCAGTTTTTTTTTTAATTTTAGCCTTTCAAGTCATTGCTAAAGGCAATGACGTATTCGCAGTTAGCCAATGAAGTATATGTTAATGTCAATTCCAACCATTGTTGAACATTTCAAAATTATAAATTATGTTTTCAACAAATGAATATTAGGTACCTACTTACTTGAGAGGTGTGAGATCGACCAATCGGTGAATCGAGCAGCTTGTAGCTAAATAAAAACAGCCGCACAGTCCGACCGATCCGGCTAAGCTACGCTTGCCTCGGTCGGTCCGTCTATGGGGACCATCTTTACATACCAAGATCACGAAGGTCGAAACTTTGACAACCAGTCTTACCGAGGGGGTAACATATTACCAAATAACTGGGTTGTCGGAGTCGGATTGGCAGTCATTGCATGTGAAATACCCGTGCATTCAGCTGCAACCGGTTAAGACTGGAAGCCGACCCCAACACAGTTGGACAAGGGCAGGCAGATGATGAGGTGAGATCGAGCAACTTCATTAAATTGTGCAAAGCAAGTATTCAGTGACTGGTGATGTGTTCGTTAACATTATTTACATAATATATGTAAATAGCATACCTAAACGTTTTTTTTTTAAACAGCTATCATCTAGATCAGTCTTTCCCAACGTGGGCGATAACGCCCCCTTGTGGGCGCTGCAGGCCTAAAGGGGGGCGGTAAGAGACCCAGAAAAAAAAGGGGGCATTGTGTAGGGCTTTGGGGTCGATTTATAATTTCATCTACCTAGCTAGGAAGACTCTTAGACACCGACAAGACAAAAAGGGGGGCGTTAAAAAATAATTTATTCTTAAAGTGGGCAGTAGACAAAAAAAGGTTGGGAAATCTAGATTCTGGATAAACAATAGTTCATGATACAAACCTCATAACAACAATACACAAAATATTTAGGAACATCAATAATCTAGTTATGGGTGCTGTTGAGACACAAATTGCTCATCTCCCTTGCTAACAAGATTTCAACATTATTCATGTATTGATTTTCGTTTATTTTTGTACTATAAGGTACACCTCTGCCCAACCCTTCGAGGAAACAAGGCGTGATGTTATGGTTTTTTTTTTCATAATATGTGTAAATAAACATTGTATGTAAGTACAATTATTATTTTAAGCCGATAGAACTATGTATGGTTTGGTTGCTATAGCCTAATTAAATCTGTATAATGTATACCGTTTTACACAATGCGTCTAAGTTTCTCATTCAAATTACAGATGTGCTGCAAAAAATGTCTTATGTTTCAAGCAGATCCTTTGTGCTTTCCTATCTTTGTGTGTTTCATTTTATTGTGTGTGTTCTTAAATAAATAAGATTTGTAACACATCAAACAAATTTGCTAATACATTTTTCTACTGAGCTTGCTGTTTCCCGAGCTTTAACTTCTTGATGCTACGAACGGAGGGTCGTTGGATGTGTGAGGACTGCACGTCGCCATCGCGATTAGCTGAAAATAATGGTAAGCGTTTATTACTAAGCATTTTTTAAACTCATTCCTACACATACAAATCTTTTTTTTTTAGTGTATTTCAATTACATTTTATGTGGTTCAATGTCACAAGCATGTAATTGAAATTATCAACAGAATCCTGCAGCCAATTTAATACTTTCAAAAACTGTAGCAGTATGACTTATTTATAATACATTTAACAATCAGTGTCCAATTCCAGCCCAAATAAATCAAAGCGGTCAATATTATTCCTACATTTTGAGTACAATGAGTTGCAACATTTCTTAACTCCATGTATCCTTGTCCCAATTTTTTGGCTCTATTATGTTTATCAAATATGGTCTGAAACTATGAACACTAACCTCAGACTGCCAAGATCAACAGACAGCCCGGACTGATGTAATCAAGTAGATGCGGTGTTCTTTTACTGTCTTCAGTTCCTTTATCCTCAGCAACTGCATGGTCGAATAGGCTCATCTACCGAGATGTAAAGTATTCAGATTTTTATAATTGCATTTTTTTATCCATACCTTCTCCCACAGCTGGGCAAAGGTCTCCTCGATACTTTTCCAGTTTTTCATATAGTATTTTTGTCCAGAGTAGGCCAACTTCATTCCCACCAGTATGTTGAGCTGGAACAAATGACAGTTGAATTAAACTTGCTATAAACAGGTAAGATAATTGAAAAACAAATGAGTCTAAGTTGGAATTTCAGAAAATATATCAGAATTATTGAAATCATGATGATGACATTCATTACAGGTTTCAATAAGTACCGAAATAAAATCAAATATTGCTGGATTTTTTCTAATTATTATGACAGTTTAATTCTAGTAAATGACAACATATTATCATGTATATTTTATGTGAACAGTAAATTGCAGACATAATAATAAACATATTACTAATATCACAAATACTTAGGTAATACAGGCTGAAACTTCACATCAAAGCGTATATTTTGCATGTGGATCACAAAAACTTACATATCTGAATATGTAAATCAAAAGTGGCCGCAACCTATTTCTTTTTTCTGTCAACTCAGGCCCAATTTTCTAATTCAAAGGCACGGCATTCAGGTATCTAAAACACAAGTTACAAACTTGTGTTTTGTTTTTAATATTCACATTAATATTTTAAGCTTCAAGATAGTTAATTGAAATATCAGTCATACCAGGCAGGCAGGCATATAAGTATGGTTTTTGTTTCATTTTCCATCAATACGATCACATTTCTGAGAGTCATCTGAAAAAAACAATGTATACATTAGTACCTACTATTTAAACTTTATTGACAGGCTTGTATAAATAAATAGCGAAGTTGGTCGGCCTGCTCAGGTAAACACAAAGTTGGCAAGGAAAACTTGAGTGTCTTGTATTGAAATTTACTAGTTTCACACCATTCGTTAATGATAACGTACAAACCTTCGTAAACTTTTCGTGATTATTCCTGTGGTAACTTCGTCGGCCTAAAACCACGAGGGGTAAGATCACTTTGAGCCAATGCTAATCATTGATATATCTTTTACAAAGTGTTTCTGCCACACACATAGTTTGTGCTACCCTTGTTGATCTTGTTGTATATATTGCACTACCGATGTAAATGAATACACTATAAATACACCGAGAACTTTATTCGGTCAGCATGAGCAAACAAACTCGAAACTACTAAACAAAACTAGATTATGGAAAAACCCCTGTTTATTATTTTACTAGTCTATGTATTTTACTCTTTGGGAAAGACTATTTATGAAAGACAAGTAAAATACCGCCAAAATTTGACACTTGACAGTAAAATTCTAAATTATCTATGGTTTCACTAAACAGAGAGACCACAGGGTTTAATTTTTTGTGATACTATTTCCAGACAACGTAGCGTACATATTTTTTTTTTAAGTTTTACTAAAAAGACATTAAATACAGACTGACGAATATTTTTTGATCAAACTCAATAATATCTAACTCCAAGATAACACATTTTTTTTCTGTTGAGGAATATGCCATAGACATCGATTTCCAAAATAGATGATCAAGAGTTTAGTAAGTTTTTTTATGATGATTTGAAATACATTAACATGTGTGTAAAATTTTTACTAACAAAGCGAACTAAATTCAAACTAAACTAATAAAATTAAATTTTTATAAGTTTTTGTGATCCACATGCAAAATATACGCTTTGATGTGAAGTTGCAGACATCAGCTTGTATTATTTAAATATTTGTGATATTAGTAATATGTTTATTATTACGTCTGCAATTTACTGTTCACATAAAATATAAATGACAATGTTGTCATTTACTAGCATTAAACTGTCATAATAATTATAATAAATCTAGCAATATTTGCTTTTATTTATTTAAGGAAACCTTATATTAACTAATATCTTCATCGTGATTTCAATAATTCTGATATATTTTCTGAAATTCCAACTTAGACTCATTTGTTTTTCAATTATCTTACCTTTTTATAGCAAGTTTAATTCAACTGTCATTTGTTCCAGCTCAACATACCTAATGGTGGGAATGAAGTTGGCCTACTCTGGAGAAAAATACTATATTTTTTTAACTATTGTTACTACCCTCTGAACATTAGGTTCACCATAACGACGGTTTTAGCAAGAAGCTATAGTAACATCAAGGTCATACATACTGTCCAAAGACGGCATAACATAAGAAAAACTGGAAAAGTATAATATTTATTAGCAAAGAATATTTGACACAAGTTTGCATACACATATTTGTTAAATACAAAAAATTGAGCCCTGTCTCCTAAACTAGGAAGATCCTGTATCTTAGGAGGCATTGTCTTCGCTATATAATTGAGGTCGATCGGTTTATGAGCATTACAGGCTGATACGGTACTTATACACAGAAATAATGTTGCAGTCAAAACTCTTAACCAGTCAAAAGTATTATTGACTAGCAAAATCAGTCAAAAGTACTTTTGACCGTATGCTTTAGTCAAAAAATACTTTTGAAAAGTATGGTAGTATGGAGGAGACCTTTGCCCAGCTGTGGGAGAATGCATGGATAAAAAAAATGCATATTAATTATAAAAATCTGAATACTTTACATCTCGGTAGATGAGCCTATTGGACCATGCAGTTGCTGAGGATAAAGGAACTGAAGACAATAAAAGAACACCGCATCTACTTGATTACATCATTCCTAGCTGTATGTTGATCTTGGCAGTCTGAGGTTAGTGTTGATAATTTCAGACTATTTTTGATAAACATAATAGAGCCAAAAAATTGGGACATGGAGTTAGGGTTACCAGATGAACAAATCAAAAGTCCGGAGAAAAGGCCTGATTTCCATTGAAAAATCATGAGATTTATTACAGTTTGAAAATTTTCTCTCAAACGTACTTAACAATCTAAAAAAGTCGTAATATTATCGTTTTTATACCCTGATAAAACTGATTAAGTACCTACTTGGATAAATAAGTATTGATTTTAATTGTGCAATTAATTGCAATTAATACTTATTACCAAAGAAATATTATTTTTAGTTTGTTTAACTTTTTACTAAAGAGATCTTTAAAATGTAAGCTGAATTTTATTGAAAATTCTAAAAATCCTGAGATTTGCAAAATCCGGCCGCAATCCTGGGAAGAGTCCAAAAATCCTGAGATCTCAGGACAAATCCTGAGATATGGTAACCCTACATAGAGTTAAGAAATGTTGCATCTCATTGTACTCAAAATGTAGGAATAATGTTTACCGATTTGATTTATTTGGACTGGAATTAGACACTGATTGTTAAATGTATTATAAATAAGTCATACTGCTACAGTTTTGAAAGTATTAAATTGGCTGCAGGATTCTGATGATAATTTCAATTACATGTTCATGACACTGAACCATATAAAATGTAAATGAAATAGACAAAAAAAATATAGATGAGTTTAGGAATGAGTTAAAACAAATGCTTAGTAATAAACGCTTACCATTATTTTTAGCTAGTCACGATGGCGGCGTGCAGTCCACACACATCCAACGACCCTCCGTTCGTAGCATCAAGAAGTTGAAGCTCGGGAAACAGCAAGCTCAGTAGAAAATAGCAAATTTGTTTGATGTGTTACAAATCTTATTTATTTATGAACAAACTTAACACTTAATAAAATAAAATATACAAAGATAGGAAAGCACAAAGGATCTGCTTAAAACATAAGAAATTTCTTGCAGCACATCTGCAATTGGGATGAGAAACATAGACGCTTTGTGTAAAACGCTATACATTAAACAGATTTAATTAGGCTATAGCAACCAAAACATACATAGTTCTATCGGCTTAAAATAATAATTGTATTTACATACAATGTTTATTTACACATTTATGAAATAAAATAAAAAAACAAACATATCATCACGCCTTGTTTCCTCGAAGGGTTGGGCAGAGGTGTACCTTATAGTACAAAAATAAACGAAAATCAATACATGAATAATGTTGAAATCTTGTTAGCAAGGGAGATGAGCAATTTGTGTCTCAACAGCACCCATAACTAGATTATTGATGTTCCTAAATATTTTGTGTATTGTTGTTATGAGGTTTGTATCATGAACTATTGTTTATCCAGAATCTAGATGATAGCTGTTTAAAAAAACCTTTAGGTACTTATGCTATTTACATATATTATGTAAATAATGTTAACAAACACGTCACCAATCACTGAATACTTGCTTTGCACAATTTAATGAAGTTGCTCGATCTCACCTCATCTGCCTGCCCTTGTCCAACTGTGTTGGGGTCGGCTTCCAGTCTTAACTGGTTGCAGCTGAATGCACGGGTATTTCACATGCAATGACTGCCAATCCGACTCCGACAACCCAGTTATTTGGTAATATGTTACCCCCCTTGGTAAGACTGGTTGTCAGAGTTTCGACCTTCGTGATCTTGGTATGTAAAGATGGTCCCCATAGACGGACCGACCGAGGCAAGCGTAGCTTAGCCGGATCGATCGGACTGTGCGGCTGTTTTTATTTAGCTATAAGCCTCTCTCGATTCAGCGAATGCTCGATCTCACACCTCTCAAGTAAGTAGGTACCTAATATTCATATTTTGTTGAAAACATAATTTATAATTTTGAAATGTTCAACAATGGTTGGAATTGACATTAAGTAAAAATATACTTCTTTGGCTAACTGCGAATACATCATTGCCTTTAGCAATGACTTGAAAGGCTGAAATTAAAAAAAAACTGTCTTGACAATGACAGCGTCGGTTACCTCACTTCACCCGAAACCGTTACTCACACGGTGTTGTTGCCATAGCAACCACACCGTATGAGTACTGCTTGCTCGACGTGAACACTTCACGCGATTCTCGTCACATTTAGTCAAGGTGGAGTGAACTCACGCGGGCGCGCTACGCGAGTTTCATTTGAAATGTTGATTTTTGACTGACCAGCGCGCGATCTTCTTATCTTGTTTCGGGACCCAGAGTCATAAAAAACGATGACGCGACACGCGCGCCATATGGCTGAGCGCACAAAAGATTTTTTGTTACCGAGAACGGTAATACGAGCCACCTTGAGTGTTGTTTTTGTTCAAGTATATGAATGGGTCTTTCAAATAGTGATAAGCGTTTGTTAACATTTCGTTTCATTTTGTTTATATTGAGCTGTAAACATTGAGTATAGTTGAAAAAGTCATTATGTGAACTTCAAAAAGGATTATTTTAAAAAGTAAATCGGTAACATCTATATTTTATGACTTTTATTAATGTAAGGGTTCTATCTACATACGATAAAATAAAAAAAAACATACTTCATACTGAAAAATATTTTTTTACAAGCTTATGAGTAGCACGGAACATTTGCTGACGGTGAATAATTTTTCACGCAAATTATATAATTTATTACAATAATACCCTTTCACGTAGAATAAAAATATTATTATTGTCAGAAAGCTATGTTTCTATTCTAACTTATGTGTAAGTTTTATGTTGATAGGTTTATCTAATACAGAAAAATATGGGATTGATTGAAGGGATTCCCACTTACGTAAAAACGCACTTAACATTTCTCGTTTGTTTTTGTTCAATGAAGTATGAGTAAATAAAATACATCTTAGGTTACGATTTTCTACAAGGAATGCCCTTTCCAATGATGTATCACACTTGTTATTCAATAGCCATCGAAAAAAAATACAAGTTAAGAAATATCGCATATCGGGAGAATAGACCATAACACGTGTGCCATAAGGGCGGCGTAACATAAAATGCATATCCGGTTTTAATTAAAGTAAGAAATATGTGTGTGTGTGTTACGAATGAAAAAATGTTATGCTGCATCGCAATCCCTGTGGGAATGGATAAAGAAATATATTATGATTTAAAAAACTACTTACTAGTTCATTTCATAAATTTTTACCGATATAAAATTCCCTGTATATACGACTTTATCGGTCGACGGCCATTTTGCTGTAGCATTTTTTGTCTCACTTGCACAAAAATTGTAATCTTATCTCAAATTTAGTGCCTCCTTAATATTTTATGGTTGAAAACTATTAGGGAGTAAATATTCAATATGATAGGTATTGCTTTTTACGTAGAACTGGTCTCACAATTTAATACATTACGATAGCATTCGGCCAAAATTCTAGTACTGTTACACGTGCACTGAAAACCACTCAGAAATAGAAGTATACTTACCCTCAGGTTAAATCCTGGTTGCACACACATAAACTATATTATAAATAACCATTAAATCAGTAATTTACTCAAAAGTATCACCCACAACCGAAAATATCTTTAAAATACCACAGGTTAAAATTCGCGTGCGAACGTAAACAAACGACTGACGTTTGACATTATTTTTTAAATCAAAATGAACCGTAGCGGAACTTGTTTGTAATTAATAGCATGAAGAAATGTATTAAGAATCGAGTGGAATAAAGAAATAGCATTAAAACATGGTAGGATAGAAAGAAATAGACATATTATGACGACGGAACGTTCCGGACGCAAAAAAGGGACAATAGTCACTTTGGGGCTTCAACGGTATATGTAAAAAAGTGACAAAAGTCACTTTGGGGCTTTGAGCGGGTAGGTAGGTAGGTATCAAGATGATCATGATTTGATGAATATTCTTTTATTAATAATACGATTATTAAGTAGGTATACATGCATTTATATGAATGTTTCGAATACTTGCGCACTAATTATTCTCAATCCGATTACGAAATGGCTTCTGCACAAGGTGATAAAAAAAAGTTGATACTTATCGATGACAGCGTCTAGCGCGCATGCGCGGCTTGATCACGCGATGCTCGCAATTTCGTTGTCATGGTAACATCACCTGACGAGCACGCGTGTGACCGTTTTGAACTATTGAATTTTGACATTATTATCAAGATGATGACGATTCGATTAATATTCTTTTTTATTGTTTGCAACCAAATAGGTTACCTTCAAACATTGAAATAAATGAGTATCTAATCATTTTGTCTGAACTCTAAATATGTTCAGGCACATGGTCATCAAAACAAAAATAAAAGAAAAAAAAAATGTATGACTGATGAACTAGTGGCCTAGTGCGCTTGCGCGGCGTGTGCACTCCACGCGATTTCGTCGCATCATCGCATGTATTCTCGGTGAAGTGAACACGCGCAGAGACGCGCTACGCGATAGTCATTTGAAGCGTTGAATTTTGATATACCTAGTAGGTATCAAGATGATGATTTGATGAATATTCTTTTATTATAGACAATGAGTTTGATGAGAATGATGGCTGATGATGATGAGTGTTTAAGTACACATGCACATCATATTTTATCTCTCATCAATCATCATCGTTACCTTACCAATCAATGCTCAGACTACGAGAAGATTCTGTGTAGTAGGTCGCTGTACGGTACTTCTTGTTATTGCATATTCTTAGCGTGCAGGTGTCACCACGCGATAAAGGTTAAATGAGCAGTAAGTAGGTACATAGGTTAAAAAAAAGCGGATTAATTGTCGACACCAAAGTGTAGAACTAAACTGACATTGTACTTGTATGAAAACTGTTGTATTTAGATAGGTACATATCTACAAGAATTGAAATAAATCCCTGCGTACTAATTATTCTTGAAACCGAATACGAAATGGCGTCTGCACAAGGCGAACAAAAAAAAAAAGTTGATACCTATTGATGACAGCGTCTAGCGCGCATGCGCGGCTTGATCACGATGCCGTTGTCATGGTAACATCACTTCACCTCGCGAGCACGCGGGTGACCGTTTTCTTTTTTAACTGTTGATTTTCAACATAATATTTTCAAGATGGTGACCATTTGATGAATATTCTTTTTATTAATAATAACGACATAAGTGAGTAAGTAAGTAGGTATATTTTTATCTACAATAAAATAAATACCTACCTAGTAAACAAATGTAATTGTGTATATGACAGCGCCTAGATGTGGGTTCCCACATAGTATGTGTGAGATTGAATTCTATGCTCCGTCAGTCAGGCACGGCCAGGTTCTTTCATCTTTTTTTAATAGATTTTCTGAAGAACGTTGCACAATCTTTACTCGAGTCGATCTACAATCGCTTCTCCAAGACACATCGTGATTAGGTTATGTCATTGCATTTACGTATTTAATTTTAATCAGTTTATAGTGGGTTTATAATAACTGACAATGTCGATTCGCATTTTCTGTTGTAGCTGTCTTACCTCTTACTATATTCATTAATTGTTCGTGCGTGTCGCACTTGTGCGTCAAGCATAGAGGGCTAGTCGAGGAAAAAATAGAAAAAAAACAACAATGTCTGATTTTCGGTTTTGCTATTTCATTTGAAAAACTTCCCGAAAGAGTAGTATTGTTCAGACACTATGCTAGCTTGAAATCCTTATATAAATAATCAATAGAATTAGCATAAGAATATTAGGTATCTAAATCTCGATTATGATTGTAAATATGATAGTTGGTCATCCCTAGCATCAGGTGGAATGACATTGATAGCTCACTCCACGCTCACTTCACCCGGTGAGATGGTTACAGAATAGCACTGCTGTAATCATCTCACCGGGTGAAGTGAGCGTGGAGTGAGCTATCAATGTCATTCCACCTGATGCTAGGGATGACCAACTATCATATTTACAATCATAATCGAGATTTAGATACCTAATATTCTTATGCTAATTCTATTGATTATTTTTATAAGGATTTCAAAGCTAGCATAGTGTCTAAATAATACTACTCTTTCGGGAAGTTTTTCAAATGAAATAGCAAAACCGAAATTCAGACATTGTTGTTTTTTTTTTTTCTATATTTTCCTCGATTAGCCCTTTATGCCTGACGCACAAGTGCGACACGCACGAACAATTAATGAATATAGTAAGACATATGTACATGTATAGGTAAGATAAATACAATCACATGGCCTACGATGTGTCTTGGAGAAGCGATTGTAGATCGACTCGAGTAAAGATTGTGCAACGTTCTTCAGCGTTGTTACTAACCCAAATCTATTAAAAAAAGATGAAAGAACCTGACCGTGCCTGACTGACGGAGCATAGAATTCAATCTCACACATACTATGTGGGAACCCACATCTAGGCGCTGTCATATTCACATTGACATTTGTTTTTATTTTTTATTATGTAGGTATCGTCACGTATGCGCGCTAAGAACATTAGGAAAATGCAATACCAACGTCCAAAATGTGGCGACTAACATTTTATTGTAGACTAGCTTCAGCCCGCGTTAAATTTCTTGCTACCCCGACCCTTCCCGTCGCGTCGAATCGCCTACCCGTGCGATTTTCCCCGTTTTTGCAACATTTTTCATTTCTGCTCCGCTCCTCTTGGTTGTAGCGTGATGTTATATAGCCTATAGCCTTCCTCGAGTAATAGGCTACTCAAAACAAAAAGATTTTTTCAATTCGGACCTGCAGTTACTGAGATCAGCGCGTTCAATCAAACAAACAAACATACAAACAAACTCTTCAGCTTTATAATATTAGTATAGATAAAGATATACCTACTTATGTCGTTATTAACAATAAAAAGAATATTCATCAAATGGTCACCATCTTGAAGATATTATGTTAAATTTCAACAGTTCAAAACGGTCACCCGCGTGCTCGCGAGGTGAAGTGATGTTACCATGACAACGGCATTGCAAGGATCGCGTGATCAAGCCGCGCATGCGCGCTAGACGCTATCATCAATAGGTATCAACTTTTTTTTTTGTTCTCCTTGTGCAGACGACATTTCGTATTCGGTTTAGAGAATAATTAATACGCAGGGATTTATTTCAATGCTTGTAGATATGTACCTATCTAAATACAACAGTTTCCATACAAGTATAATGTCAGTTTAGTACCTACACTTTGATGTCAATAATAATTCCGCTTTTTTAAACTATATACCTACTTACTGCTCATTTAACCTTTATAGCGTGGTGACACCTGCACGCTAAGAATATGCAATACCAAGATGTACCGTACAGCGACCTACTACACAGAATCTTCTCGTAGTCTGAGCATTGATTGGTAAGGTAACGATGATGAGAGATAAAATATGATGTGCATGTGTACTTAAACACTCATCATCATCAGCCATCATTCTCATCAACCTCATTGTCTATAATAATAGAATATTCATCAAATCATCATCTTGATACCTACTAGGTATATCAAAATTCAACGCTTCATATGACTATCGCGTAGCGCGTCTCAGCGCGTGTTCACTTCACCGAGAATACATGCGATGATGCGACGTGAATCGCGTGAAGTGCTCACGCCGCGCAAGCGCACTAGGCCACTAGTTCATCAATGTCATACATTTTTTATTCTTTTATTTTTGTTTTGATGACCATGTGCCTCAACATATTTAGAGTTCAGACAAAATGATTAGATACTCATTTATTTCAATGTTTGAAGGTAACCTATTTGGTTGCAAACAATAAAAAAGAATATTCATCGAATCGTCATCATCTTGATAATAATGTCAAGATTCAATAGTTCAAAACGGTTACCCGCGTGCTCGTGAGGTGAAGTGATGTTACCATGACAACGAAATAGCGAGAATCGCGTGATCAAGCCGCGCATGCGCGCTAGACGCTGTCATCAATAGGTATCAACTTTTTTTTTGTTCGCCTTGTGCAGACGCCATTTCGTATTCGATTTAGAGAATAATTAGTACGCAATTATTCGAAACATTTATATAAATGCATGTATACCTACTTAATAATCGTATTATTAATAAAAGTGGTTTTAAGTTTTTGTGGTTTTAAGGTTTAAGTTTTTTAAGTGGGTGTTATCTTTTTTTTCTAGGTTCCTTTTCTTCTCATTTATTTTTTATCACACTCTGGCAGTTTGAGTAATTTATGCGACCTACACAAATGTCCTTTCTTTGGTATTGTTCGTCGAATCATTGATCTCCTTAAGTTCTGAGTTGAGCTGCATGATTACTGACAAATGCGTGCACTGATTGGGCAGGTCCACTCAATCTGTGTGGTTCTTTCCTTAAAAAACCACTTCAGACACCAATCCACATGGTCTTCACATGATCTAACCAAATTATGTCTGGACTTTAAAAAAGACTGTGACCTCTGAGTTTGTTTCGGCCTTTCTTCTCAGAGTAGTCAGATAGGAAACGCCGACCTCATCTAGTTTTAAAAAATATGATTGACGTGTAAAAGTGTTTGTACAAAGCTACTTGCAAAAATAAAGTCATTTATCATTTATCTAAGAATATTCATCAAATCATCATCATCTTGATACCTACCTACTAGGTATGTCAAAAATCAACATTTCAAATGAAACTCGCGTAGCGCGCCCGCGTGAGTTCACTCCACCTTGACTAAATGTGACGAGAATCGCGTGAAGTGTTCACGTCGAGCAAGTTGTTACTCATTCGGTGTGGTTGCTATGGCAACAACACCGTGTGAGTAAAGGTTTCGGGTGAAGTGAGGTGACCGACGCTGTCATTGTCAAGATAGTTTTTTTTTTATTTCAGCCTTTCAAGTCATTGCTAAAGGCAATGACGTATTCGCAGTTAGTAAAAGAAGTATATTTTACTTAATGTCAATTCCAACCATTGTTGAACATTTCAAAATTATAAATTATGTTTTCAACAAATGAATATTAGGTACCTCCTTACTTGAGAGGTGTGAGATCGAGCATTCGGTGAATCGAGAGAGGCTTGTAGCTAAATAAAAACAGCCGCATAGTCCAACCGATCCGGCTAAGCTACACTTGCCTCGGTCGGTTCGTCTATGGGGGACCATCTTTACATACCAAGATCACGAAGGTCGAAACTCTGACAACCAGTCTTACCAAGGGAGTAACATATTACCAAATAACTGGGTTTTCGGAGTCGGATTGGCAGTAATTGCATGTCAAATACCCGTGCAACCGGTTAAGACTGGAAGCCGACCCCAACACAGTTGGACAAAGGCAGGCAGATGATGAGGTGAGATCGAGAAACTTCATTAAATTGTGCAAAGCAACTATTCAGTGATTGGTGATGTGTTCGTTAACATTATTTACATAAAATATGTAAATAGCATACCTAAAGGTTTTTTTAAACAGCTATCATCTAGATTCTGGATAAACAATAGTTCAAGATACAAACCTTATAACAACAATACACAAAATATTAAGGTAAATCAATAATCAAGTTATGGGTGCTGTTGAGACACAAATTGCTTATCTCCCTTGCTAACAAGATTTCAACATTATTCATGTATTGATTTTCGTTTATTTTTGTACTATAGGGTACACCTCTGCCCAACCCTTCGAGGAAACAAGGCGTGATGTTATGCATTTTTTTTTTCATAATATTTGTTAATAAACATTGTATGTAAGTACAATTATTATTTTAAGCCGATAGAACTATGTATGGTTTGGTTGCTATAGCCTAATTAAATCTGTTTAATGTATAGGTACCGTTCTACACAATGCGTCTATGTTTCTCATTCAAATTGCAGATGTGCTGCAAGAAATTTCTTATGTTTCAAGCAGTTCCTTTGTGCTTTCCTATCTTTGTGTGTTTCATTTTATTGTGTGTGTTCATAAATAAATAAGATTTGTAACACATCAAACAAATTTGCTAATACATTTTTTCTACTGAGCTTGCTGTTTCCCGAGCTTTTTTTTGAGTTGTCTTACTTTAGATCTAGGTTTGCGATATGTCTTACTATATTCATTAATTGTTCGTGCCTGTCGCACTTGTGCGTCAGGCATAAAGGGCTAGTTGAGGAAAAAACAGAAAAATAAAACAACAATGCGTTTCCGACTTAATTTCTGTTTCGCTATTTCATTTGAAAAACTTCCCGAAACAGTAGTAATGTCAAGATAGTTTACTAGCTTTGAAATACGCATAAAATGATCAATAGAATAAGCATAAAAAATATTATCAAAATCTCGATTATGGTTGTAAATGTTATGTTCGGTCAATCCCTAGCAGCACTGGGATGACACTGACAGCTCACTCCACGCGCCTTTTCACGGTGAGATTTTTACAGAATCGACATGCTGATGTCACTTCTATGTAATTTATATGTGAACTTATGAATAAAAAGTATTTTATTTTTTTTTTTATTATTATTAGTAGTTTTTGAGATTTTGTGATTAATCAGTGAGTGAATGTATGAATGAGTGATCTTTCGCTTATATAAGATAGCTTCTGCCCGCGACTTCGTCCGCGTCAAATGTTTACTCCCCTGACCCTTCCCGTCGCATCGGATTGCCTGCCAGTTTTCGTCGCTGCTCCGCCCCTTTTGATCGTAGCGTGGTGTTATATAGCCTATAGCCTTCTTCAATAATTAGGCTACCCAACACAAAAATATTTTTTCAATTCGGATCAGTAGTTCCTGAGATTACTGCGTTCAACCAAACAAACAAACTCTTCAGTTTTATAATATTATAAGTATAGGTAATATAATCAATGGCGTTCATTGCAGGTAGGCACTACGCCGTCTGTTCTTGTCTAGGCAGACAAACGCAGGTTTGTTTTAGGTATAATAATTTAGTTAGTTTCCATTAAGGAGACGAGATTGTTCGAAAGAGATACCGTGACCCTGGCACATGGGCAACTGAAGGAACACGGGTGGATTTTAGTCAGTAAAAGTCTGACACGCCCTCCCGTTCCGCCCAGAGCGGAAGTCATTTGATGATTTCACATCCAAAAAAAACCTGTGCATTAGAACAGGCAGTTTCGTTTCTGTTTCGCTTGCCGTACAACGGACAAGTTGTGGAGGAACCTACTGTAGTTTCGCTACGATGGTTTCGCGTCTTATATGTGACCGGCCTCAATCTCAGGGATGGACAAATTAAAGGCACTTACAATGTGAACATGAGATTTTTTGTGGCATTATGATATTTCTCATGTAGTTTAGCTGCATGCCTGAAATTAACAACCAAAGTTAGTCTTTTTGTAGTATAAAACAAAGTAGCTTTTCGTCTGTGTAACCACTGTATGTAGGGGTAGCCCAGTGGCCTCGCCGAAAGGGCGGGATTGCCATAATCGCCACACTTGGTAGGCGGGTTGGCGATCACAATATGGTGGTAAATTGCGTAGAGAACGCTACTGCCCATTCTCTAATAACTCCCTTAGGGACCATCCATAAATTACGTAACGACGGCACTAACATTAACAATTGTGATGTCGAATTAATTTCTATGAAAAATTAAAACGAAATAAAAACAATATTCAAATGCCAGTTAATTCTTTGACATAGTCTTAAATGTCATGTCAATAAAAACCTAGAGTTATAGGACATTAACAGGAACACGTTTATCATTTTGTTCGGTAGGAAGTCAACTTTTATTGACACCAAAAATATAACTCCCATGTTTTATTTTTCTTTTTCTTCAGAAATGTGGAATAAACAATTGTGCTATAAGCAAAATACGCTTCAAAAAGTTGCGAGCGCTCGGACACCATACAACCAGTCATATGCAGAAGTTTAGCTGTCATAAATGAAATTGTTTTTTTTAGCAAGTCAGTATTATCCTTTATATATAACTTTTATTCCAAGTGGTTTACGTCTGGCACGGACGTAAAGAATAGCATCATTCTGTTTCTTCCCGTGTGTCGGAAGAGGTGACTAAGGGGCCATCCATAAATTACGTCACACGTTAAGGGGGATGGAGGGGGTTGACGAAGTGTGACATTGTGTGACAAGGGGGTGGGAGGGGTCCTAAATTTCGTGACGTCTCATTACAAAATCTATTTTAATCTAAGTGTTAAGTAAAACACGAACTTTGAAATATTAACGAAAAACGCAAAAACATTTGCAACTCTATCTGTAGAAGAATAAGGTTCTACGCGGGCGAAGCCGCTGGCAAAAGCTAGTTAATTCATAAACGTGATTAGGTAGCAATGAAAATCTATTAAATTCCATTTGTATTAATGTTTATTTCTTCCGTCCGGTCCGTACCCGCGGATATACATTTTTAACGTTCCGGCACATCATTAATATCTATACTATAATATTATAAAGCTGAAGAGTTTGTTTGTTTGTTTGTTTGATTGAACGCGCTAATCTCAGGAACTACTGGTCCGAATTGTTTTTTTTTTTTTGTGTTGGGTAGCCTATTTATTGAGGGAGGCTATAGGCTATATAACATTACGCTACAGCTAAGAGGAGCGGAGCAGTAATGAAAAATGTTGCAAAAACGGGGAAAATTTATTCCTTTTGAGAGTTTCCGTTGCGTGCGCTGCGTAAACGGTTAAAGTAACGCAAAAATCATGTATGACGGAATTGTCCCTTTTAAAAAGTTCTAAAAAAAAGTCCGCGAGAGCATATGTCTATCTTTTAAGGTTGACTCACTATAACTCAAAAGGTGCGAGCAGCAACGAAAAATGGACGAAAACTAGCAGGCAAATCGATGCGACGCCGGGAAGGGTCAGGGGAGCAAAAATTTGACGCGGACGAAGTCGCGGGCAGAAGCTAGTATACTATAATAGTACATCTTAGGGGCCATCCATAAATTACGTCACACGGATTTCATGACTTTTGACCCCCTACCCCGTCCTTGTCACAGTTGGTCACATATATGAGAGCTCCCTCCCTAGTGTGACATCACATATTATGCATCTAAAAATAATTATTGAATTAAAACAGCAATTCCGAAATTATTTTTATTTCAATAAAATGATTTTTTAATAAAATTTACATCAAATCAAACATTGCAAGAAATTTGAACCTTATATCTCTACTGATACAGTTGCCAATGTTTTGAAAAACGACGTCACGAAATTTAGGACCCCTCCCACCCCCTTGTCACACAATGTCACACTTCGTCAACCCCCTCCCTCCCCCTTAACGTGTGACGTAATTTATGGATGACCCCTTATATACCCGAAAGTCTGACAACCAGTCTTACCAAAGGGTATCGTATTACCCAGTAACTGGGTTGTGGAGGTCAGATAGGCAGCCCGCTCCATGTAAAATACTGGTGCTTAGCTGCATCTGGTTAGACGGGAAGCCGACCATAACATAGTTGGGAAACAGGTTAGGCAGATGATAACGATGATGTATATTCTCTAAATATAAGTATTCCAAGTATATTTTCCAATACCAATGTTCCCACTGCTGGGACACAGGCCTCCACTCGAGGAGAGGGAGTGGGCCATAATCCACCACGCGGGCCAACTGCGGGTTGATAGATGTCACATGCCTTCGAATTTCTGGTTCTAAGACATGCCGGTTTCCTTACGATGTTTTCTTTCCCCGTTTTGAGAGTAATGGTGATGAAATAATTTACACAAAGTATTGCGCCTGCTTTGGTTCGAACTCACGACCTATACGGCTCATAAGTCCCGGCCGTTACCACTAGACCACCACTGCTCGTAGCCTAGATAACAAATCGGGTACTTTTTATCTCGGTAGTACGCTCCCCTGGGATATGTTTCGACGTACACGCGGGCAAAAAGCATTTGTAATTATTGACTTTACAACTTATACCATAGCTTTAAGGGGTCCCTGCCAGGGTCGCGAGAATTGTTATTGTTGTCGCTCCTGTGTGATGTGTCGCGCCCGTTTTCATAGAAATTGTTCTACGGATATAAATCTCGCGACCTTCACGTCGCGCTGGTCTGCACGAGCCTTTATGTGAATTGCTTTGCGAAATTCTTGGAATGCTTAAAATGTCTTGCAAGTACATGCCTGTTGTAACTTGTCTTCTTTTTCAGAACAAAATTCTTCAGCGCACATTATAGAGCGAGACAAAAAGAAATACTCGGCTGCGTAAAAAAAATAACTTTAATAAAGATGGACACAAGACAATTTTCTTTACTGATATCAAGAACTACGTTTAGTGTTGGATAGCTCGATTATCGACGAAGGCTATATATTAAATAACATCACGCTAACACCCTTAGGAGCTGAGTAAAAAGAAAAAAAGTCCCGACGAAGAATACTATCGCATCTAGTCGCATCGAATCACCCATGCGCACGCAACGGGAGCTCTCAAATGAATCCATTTTCCCCGTTTTTGCAACATAATTCATTGCTGCTCCGCTCCTATTGGTCGTAGCGTGATGTTATATAGCCTATAGCCTTCCTCGAAAAAATGGGCTACCCAACACTAAAAGATTTTTTTCAATTCCCATCAGAAGTTCCTGAGATTATAGCGTTCAACCAAATAAACAAACTTTTAAGCGTTATAATAAAGGGCAGGAGATTGAAAATGATTTTTGTTTTCAGTTATTACAGGAGTCGTGGAAATGCAAACTGTAAGCCGTAAAGGTAGACCTAATAGGCAATCCTACGGCGTTGTACAATGGCCATCGACCCGGCTTCCATCGACGAACTCTCAAGATTAAAGCGCACATAATCAACAAATTACTTAGATTTAAGAGAAGATGACACACTTATAATTAAAGATAAAGATAATAAAAAGATCGACGTTGCAAGCCAGCGAATAAGTATTGAATAATGATATTTTTAATAAAATAAGGGATTGAATCAAGAAGGACTGATGGATGAGATCAATGAGACAGTTTTGTACTATTTATAAGAATTAAGATACTCTTAAGGGTTTTAATATATGTAGAGATGCATATACGGGACACATTGTAAGGCATACAAATGTAAGTACCAATTTTGTCTCTATAGTATGTACCGATGAAAATGTAAACAAATCGGCTATCAGAATTATCTAGACACGCGGTAGCGTGTCAAGCCAAGTTCAAGTAACAGAACTGGCGAGCATCACCGTGTGTACACGAACCATTTGGAGCACTTTTGACCCCTTCATAACTCAAAAACTATTTCACATTAACGTGTCAAATTTGGCTCATATATTGAAACTTGCGAGATACATATGTGCTCCAAATTTCATAAATAAATCTCTAACGGTTATTTAGATATTAACGTCAAAAAGTCGTCATTTTTATCACTGACTGACCTATACATCAAAACTACCCAGTTCCAGCCAAGTCAGACCTTAGGCTACAATATATTATCCTAAGTTATAAGAAGAAATGATATTTTATGAAGTTACCTATAAATAAATTTCAGGACTGACCATTGAACTTGGCTAGTACCCATTTAGATCTCACTTCTTTTGACGTTGAAGTCAACAACCAAGGCATTATCATAATATTGAACTTGGCTCTCATTTCATATTTATGTTTTTGATGGGATTACATTAACAGCAACTTATACATAATTTATTAATAAAAATAACTATTAGGAAACGCCGACCTCATCTAGTTAAAAAAAAAAAATAATTGACGTGTAAAAGTGTTTGTACAAACCTACTTATAGAAATAATATCATTTATCATTTACTAACAAACCCTAAGGTAAGCGCGCGCTGCGATGCCATTAAGGCATTGAGAAAATATCCCGCGGGTATCGTCACTGCTCAGCTCCTGTGTCTTAGCGTTATGTTATCTAGCCTTTAACCTGCCCAGGAGTATGTACTACAATCGTACCAATTTTGGTTAAAATCCCTTCAGTAGTATTTGACCCATGCTTGCATATACAGACAGACAGACAAAAAATTTACTGATTGCATTTTTTGCATCAGTATCGATCACCATTCATCCTCCAATATTAATTTTGAATGTATATTCAATTTACAGAATTGACCTCTCTTTATTATAGGTATACAAGGTGTATCTATTCATACACGAAATATTTTAAGGGGTACACCTGTAGGTGGTAAAGAAGCTATAGAAGCAAAAAGAATTTTTTTATCTAAGCGTTTTTGAATTTTCGTAATTATTATAATTTTAAAACTACTTGAGACATTTTGCATAAAACCTTTACTCCAAATTCTATGAATGGCCCGCCTGACGCTGCGAGGGCGACGACCGGACGGCACGAGCATGACCGCGGTGTCTCGGGCCGTAAAAAATAAGAAGCCAGTATTTCTTATGTGCGTCAAATTTAAAAATATTAAAATTAAAAAAAAAACCCTTAGAAATTTTTTTTCGTTGCTATAATAAATAAAATAAAAAAATAAAATTCGTTTATTGCAGGTAACATAACCCATATTAGAAAACCAAATTAAAATTATAAATACAATGTCACAAATAAATAAATACAAACGAGCAAATATAATATTAACATAACATCAACACATATTAAATACATAAATCAAATTCATAATCAACTTATTACATTAATCTCTTACGTACGACACTATATGTAACTTGTCTGTCACAGCAGTGTCGCACATAGTGTTGGGATTTTATCCGGATAAATACTCAAAATGGATAAATACTCGATAAATATCCGTTTTTACTGAGTATTTATCCAAAACAGCGGATAAATACTATTTTATGTTTTCGTAACGTAAGTTTGGTCATTTTCCTAACAAAAGGATTAAAATTAATGAAAAATAGACAATGCAGATTGGTATCGTACCTTATTAATCATTTTAACAATTACAAATCGCCGATATTGACTATAATTTCATTCAATTATGAATACAGTTAGACAATCACTGTCAAATTTAGATAAAATTATTTATTTGTACATTGGTTTTTCACATACATACATGAACTCATGCCTTTCTCCCATGGGGGTAGGGGGAAACTATTTAAGTAACGCTTAAATCATTGTAAAAATAAAAGAAACTACCTCGTGAAAGTCGAGAAAGATAAACAAATCAAATAACTTGACTTGGCTCGCGAAGTCGCGAGGTTTTCGACATTGTAGGATATGGATTCAGCGAGCAATGTGCAGTTTTGAGACCAGTGGTGATGTAATTATTTACCACAAGTAAAGCGCCTGCCTGAGTGCGAATCCACGGCCTACAAGTTGTAAGTCGGGGCTGATACCACCGGGCCACCACTGCTATCGCCAATATGAAAGGCATGTCAGACTTTTACTGACTAAAAGCCACCTGTGTTCCTTTAGTTGCCTGTGCCAGGGTACTTCTTTTAAACAGATCCGCAACCCTGGCAGGCATCGGTCCTCGCGGACCCCTTCAATATGTAATGACATCTCTTTGAGGTACCGTGTGGTGCCGGACGTAAAGACCCCATTTCTTCCGGTGGGTGTCGTAAAAGGCGACTAAGGGACACTTACTAGAGAATGGGCAGCAGCGTTCTCTATGCATTTAACCACCATACTGCGATCGCCAACCCACCTGCCAAGTGTGGCGATTATGGCAAAGCCTCCCAAATTGGGGGAGGCCTGAGTCCAGCAGTGGACATCTTACGGCTGAAGTGATTGTGATTGATCTCTTTGAGGCACACGTGGAACACAATGCGCCGTCGACACGGGCCTGTTCTTTACCGTGGCGAGCAATGGATGGTTCGCCGCCCGCATGCCCGTGGCCACCGTGGCCAAGAATCCACAATGAACTCCCGACGCCCGGGGCGTCTCCTACTACGGTGGCTAGGGACATGAGGGCGCACAGACTGACTCTCCCTAACGCGCTCCACCTCCTCCTTCGCGAGCCTTACTTCTTCGCAGAAGGCGGTGACAGCTTCTTATGCCCTCTCGCTCCATACCATGGCCTGCACCTGCGCGAGAGATCGCCGCCGCCAATCGCCTCTACGAGGATACGGCGTTGCTCCGCCCAAGCAGGGCAAACCTCCACTCTATGCTCCACCGTATCTTCCAGACGATCTACACAGTGGTAAAATTTACTGAAACCTGCTTTTAGATTTTCTCAAATCCAATGACTCATTATCAGTATCTGTCTGTAAATATAAACCATTTTGTGTTGATTTCATATCCTTAAATATTATAAACACTAGAAGTGCATTGCATTTGTTGGACTCTTGTTGAAAGACAGATTCTGTTATGGGTTCAAAAACAGATATGCATTGATATATCTAATCCCAAAAGTTATCGTAAGGCAAAGCTGCTTGTAGCATTTGACTTGACGATATATTTCTCTTTTGCGTACGCTGACAGAGCGGCTTTTCTATTTTTCATACTCCTTAGTGATCGTAGATAGCTGCCCTATCTTGTGTAGCATGGCAGATTTAAACTTTTCTCCCGTTACCTATTGTTTTACGATTTGTTGTAGCTTCGATCGTGGTTTTTGGGTTTAGTTCTTGTGATTTTTTGACTGTCTTATAAATCGATGAACGCTGGCTGCACGCACAGAAAAGCATGACTCACTGTCACGTTTCGCCTGAACCGAGCGTGTAAGCGAGAGCGCGAAACAAGCGATAGAGAGGCACGATTGGCCTTAGCATTCGACTTGTGAAATCTATCTCTCTTCCACTCCATCGGCCAATACATCCGAGTAAAAGAGACTTAGACATTATCACGTAAAATTATCGTCCGTATACCGACTTTACAGACAACCAATTGTATTTTATTAAAGATTTTATCATATCTGCATAAATTTTTGAAACTACCGTATTTCAGTGCACCATGAGCCAGTAAATTACTAGTGTGTGCTACGCAGTTTAAAGGCTCAACACCTTTAACTAATTGAAAAGCCCTTTGCATGTTTATAGCGTTGGCAAACAACAACAACAAACTTGTCTTCGCCGCATTTTTCTTGACTTTTAGAAGATCTTCACAGAGATAATCAATTATGTGTAGCCACATTCTCATTCATCATTTCTCTACACTCTCAACAAAGAAAGATTCTGAATTTGTATCTAAAGAGAATGCTCTATTAGAGACGTTTGGACTTCTGACACAATTAAAGCCCTGGCAATTGACATTAGGACTAAATAATGTAATAAAGTAGTATTTTGAAAAGCATAAATAACAATAAAAGTCATTAACATTTTCAAATAATCATCCGTTGCGCAAAAAAGATATTTATCCATCATTTTGAGTATTTATCCGATAAAAATGAGTAAAAACGAGTATTTATCCGTTTCGGATAAAAACCCTCCCCCCCTAAAATCCCTTCCGGTGACTCAGCATTGTAAACCTCACACGCTGGACCCAAAGGTGACTGTAAAGAAAATTGAGTCTTAAAGATATCAGCAATGCCTTTACAATCGCTCACCCCCTCGACACTCACCGGAAGTCCAGTTTTGACGTTAACCTTATTAGTGTTTTTCCAAAAGCCTCGAAAATCACCTTTGGCGTGCTTTTCTGCAAGATTGTCCATTTTAATCTGGGATTGATGATCTTGACACCATTTTAAATTTGATTTAAAAACTTTTCTGCTGGCACACATTTCGTCGTACATAAGGCCAACGTTAGGTTTACCGCACGATACCCACTCCGTAAACTTAATTCTAGCCTTCCGGTGAGCCTCGCTGACGTGTTTATTCCAACCCACAATGCGTGGCCCACTCCCACTCCTCGTACGGCTCTCTCGACTTGCCAAGGACGCAGCACGAAGGGCGGACACAATGTCGGAGTACATCATATCAAGAATACGATGGTGATAGGGGTCATTACAGTACAAATCAGCACAATTTATACACTCGGTAGGAAAGTTAATTAACCTTAAGCGTTTATGACATTCTGTGGTATATTTTGCGGTCTGTTCCTTATTTCTAGTACCCCACGACACATTGTTATCGCTCAATGGCATTTCTGTCTGTAATTTAGGTGTAAGTAATTCAAGGTCACACTCTATGATTAGAGGAAAATGATCAGATCAAACGAAGAATCATGCACATTGGAAAGTCCCATAGGGCCACTGTCCAGTAGCCATGCACCTCGCCTAGTGTTTACCTTAAATGCGGACGTTGGTGGTAATCACATTGTCACATAGTCACATTGAATTTTAACGAATTCTTCTTTCAATTCATTCAGATCATTTAAAGTGGCATACGTGCTCTTCATTTCCTTAATTGTAGTTTGCATCAGTACTATGTCCTTTAGAAGTTTCGTGCAATCTAAATTATCAAACGTGATCGGAGGTAGCTTTTCTAGCTGGCGAGCAACAAACACTGGGATTTCGGTTGGTTCTGCTGATTTAAACAGCTTGATTATATCTGCCATATCTCGTTCTTCCTTCCCTTTGTTTTTTCGGACCACCTTGCGCAACTCCGTGGGTATGGAGTCAAACAGAACCGACTTGGAAGTCTTAATTTCTTCACTGGAAAACGACGAAGTACATATCCGCACCAACGTTAGTTCGTCTATCACGGACACCTTATTTTGAATGTATGATAATATCTCGTCTATCACAATGTTACACTTGCTGCACTTAACAACGTTCGTCATTTTTACAGAATTTGCGCTATCGATATGCGCGACCGACTCGGATGGTTGCGCGGACGCGACTGACTATAGCTTCTTTACCACCAGGTGTACCTCTTAAAATATTTCGTGTATGAATAAATACACCTTATATAGATAGACATAGATAAGGTAAGAAGGTTTTCATTACAAACTTCAGTTATAAGCAAAATCTTTGTTACTGACAACCTTGGTTGCCTGGAAGAGATCGCATAAAGCGATAAGGCCGCCCATTGTATATTTTGTAATAATTGTAATGTTTTTTTTGTGATGTATTTTTATGGTGTACAATAAAGTATAAATAAATAAACCTTGGCTTGCCTATGGACTCTGTTGTCTGAAATAAAAGTTTATTTTTTTAATATCCGCCAACATAGTAACGGATACGGACCCTTTTCCCTCGGATATCCGCAGATACGGGTACCTACCGATATCCGGGACATCACTAGCATATGTGAACATGAACAGCTTTTGTTTACAAATTCATTATAAAGTATTGTAACATACTAGGTACTTACCGGGAACTACTCTCGGCTCTGGTGGAGGAGTCGGCTCGTCAGCAATGACATACGGATCTGCGAGTTCTTTGAGCAGTGAAACAGTTTGCTCAGCTTTGACCTTGAACATTGCCATCGAGGACAGCAGCTTATTACACTTTGAGCAGACTAGTAGGGGCTGTGTTTTGCTTTCGTCCTGTAGAAAAATCGTAAGAATACGATACAAATACATACTTAATTTTCTTTAACAAGATTTGTTCAGACCCCAACATATTAAGGCACTACAATCTGTAAAATTTCTTTAATAGATTTTCAATTTTGTCGCCAAAGCATTAGGTTCAAGGTTGATTGGGAGAATTTGTCAGTTTCGGGAACCTTGATGTGCTGGCGTCTGTACAACATAGCTAGTGATAGGTGTGTCCTTTTAAGCAAACAATTGCCTGTGTTAGGACACTCCTCTGTTTCGCAACTTAGATAAAAGTAATGTACATACAAAAAAAAAACGCCATACTTTATTATTTAAGTATACAGGAAAAATTTTAACCAGTGCGCGAATTTTTTCTGGTGGTTCAGTATCAGAACACATTTCAACAATTTTTCAATACTTTATTTTTATTTATTTACTCAAAACAATGGATTATGGTACACGTTAGAAATACAGTAATACAAAATAAGTACTATTTATACAGACGTGTGGGTGAGCACTGCTCTCCTAGCTAGGTTATGAAAACCTGTGTTAAGGAGAAGCAGTCCGGTCCCCTAAGGTACAATGTCGTAAAGTTATATAGTGCTTTTGATGTTACTGTACAATTTCAGAGATATGAGTTAAGTTTAAAAGTTTAAGTTTTAGAAAAGTTTTATTAAATTAAAATAATTTAGGATAAATATGTGAGTGTGTGTGTCTGTGTGTGATTGGGTGTGGTATGTGTGATATCGTGGGTGTGTTTGGGTGTGTGGTGTGTGTGTGTGTGTATGTGTGTGTTTGTGCTTGTCCATACTCACCACCTATTTTAAGATTTGTTCAGTTTCGGTATATGATTTATTTTGGAGGTACGATTGTACAATCTTTTTGCATTTGTAATACGGTAGACCGTAGATTTGACATTCGTCGTTTATTATGTTATACAAAAACGGACCAAGAAAATGAACGAATCTCGTGACAAAAGTTGAGCGTACCCGCGGCAGGGTGCATATCCTATCTTTTCGGCGTTTACTACGTTTTTTATTTTCTAGTATTCGGTATGGAGTGTTGCGGTGTTGTAGAATAACTGTTTGTAGTATAAAATATTGCCGAACATTTAGCACTTTGCAGTCACTGTATAGTTGGTCTGTTGGGAATAGAATAGGACGAAAAGTAGCCACTTTTAATATGGCCTTGTGTGCTACTTCTAGCGGCTTGAGAGTGGTTTTTGCTGCGCCGCCCCAACAAGAAATACAATATGTAATGATGGATAGGCAAAGTGCCAAATAGACGTTACGTATAACTGTAGGATTAGCAATATACCGAAGAGTTTTAAATATGTATATCAGTTTGCGAACCCGTCCAGTTAGTAGACCGATATGAGACTTGAAATTGAGATTCCTGTCTATGACTATTCCCAGGTATCTGATGCTTTCAACAGAGGTTAAATGTGGGCATTGACAGTTTGAGCCCTGTATTTGTCGATGACAAGTATGGGCTTTGATCGTCATTGGGGTCCGTGGTTGAGAGACCGAGCTATTAGAATTGGTCAGGAATTTGGTTTTGGAGGTATTAAGGGTTAGAGTGTGGAAATTAAGCCAATTTAGCGCTACGTCGAAGCCAAGCTGAGCTTGGTGCTCTAATTGAGACCAGGAATCCGCGACGAAGGTTACTGCTGTGTCATCTGCAAACGATATTACCTTGGCATTAAGGATATTGAGGTTACACAAGTCATTGATAAAGATTAAGAAAAGAGTTGGGCCCAAAACGCTTCCTTGTGGTACCCCATAGTGAATTGGAAGTTCTTCGCTATTATGGCCATCGATTCTAACTTTTTGCGAACGATTGGAGAGATAACTTTGGAAAAGATCAAGTTGTAGCCCCCTGACGCCTATTTTCTCAAGTTTGATTAAGAGTGTGGAGACGGGAACGGTGTCGAACGCTTTCGCGAGATCTAGAAATATTGTGAGGACTTTTTTATTTTTATTTTTGCGAAAGCCATATTGTTGTTGCGAGATTATCTTGCAATGCTCCAAGTAGCCAACCAATCTTTTGTTTATTAAGCGTTCAAGAATTTTTGATAAAGCACTTAGAACGGCTATAGGACGGTAGTTATTCGGCAAAGTTCCGTCACCCCCCTTGAAGATTGGATAAATTATTGCCTTTTTAAAGGAAGTTGGAAAAACAGCTGTTTCAAGACAAATATTGAATATATGGCATAAAATAGGCGCCAAAGTGGTAGAGAATTTCTTTAATACTGTAGGTGAAATACCATCCCAGCCAGTAGCAGCGTTTGGTCGCAGTGAATTTATTGCTGATATGATTTCTTCTGCATCAATTTTATCCAAGACCAAGGAAGAAGTTGGTATGGAACTGTTTTGTGAGACAGGTGAGTATTGTGAGGGCCTGGTTTTTATAACGTCATCTGCAAGTTTCTTGCCAATATTGACGAAGAAGGAGTTCACATCGTTACATGATTGAGTGAGTGTGGGTGATGAGGATAGCAATTGTGTGGATGAGTGTGTAGTTTTTGTGGTGTTTGTTATTCTTTTTTGTGGTATCCCAGAGTAATTTTGGGTTGTTGCTTGCTTTGCTGAGTTCTTCCGCATCGAAGAGCCTCTTCGCCTTTTCTTTTTTAAGAATTTTGCTACAAAAGTTTCTGTATCGTTTGTAGGTTATGTTTAGCGTTTCGTAATCCGGAGACTGCTTGAGGTATCTGTGCATGGCATCTCTATTTCTCATGCACCGTAACAAGCCAGGAGTTATCCAGGGTTTCTGCCGGGGTCGCGTGATTGTTCGAAAGAGATACCGTGACCCTGGCACATGGGCAACTGATGGAACACGGGTGGGTTTTAGTCAGTAAAAGTCTGACACGCCCTCCCGCTCCGCCCAGAGCGGGAGAAGTCATTTGATGATTTCCCATCCTGAAAAAAAAAAAAAAAAAAAAACCAGGGTTTAAGGATCTTCTGCCTAGCAGTCACTTTTTTAACTATAGTATTTTCGGCTATAGCTGAACTCAATTTTTCAATGAATTTGTCGGTAGCGATATTAGCGTCTGTTGCACTTAAGATAGGGTCCAAGTCCATATTCAAAATCGATGTGCCTAGTACCTCATAATTAAGTTTTGTAATGGTTGACGAGGTGGTGACAGGGATACGCTTGCTGTCCAGACAAAGTAGTGAAGAACCATGGTCGGTAACTGTAGACTCGTAGACAAATGTGAGAGCGGGCGATCTTGTTTTCAAGATAATGTGATCCAGGCAATTTTTGCCCCTGGTGGGAAGTGTATGTGCTGGGAGAAAACCGTGAAAAGCGAGACAATTCAAATACTCGTGAGATCGCGTATCAAGAGAAGAAGGTTTGATGTCAAGATTTAAATCACCCGCTATCACAACAGTCCCGATGTTATGTAGGGATGGAAGTATGTGATTTAGGGCGGAAAGAAAATTCTGTATGTTGTATGTAGAAGGTGAGCGATAGATACAGAGTAAGGCCATGTCCAGATTAATTTTTATTATTAATCCAGAGGCAGGTTGATTCATTTCTGGTTCCTCACCGACCGCTATAATTTCTGACTTGATATAGACCACGACGCCATCACTTTGGTTAATGTGGTTGGTTGTTCTAAATGTGGTATAATTTGGAAGAATTGACTGAATTTTGTAATTTACCATGTCGAATTTATACAAGATATAATACTTAATATTATAAAGCTGAAGAGTTTGTTTGTTTGATTGAACGCGCTAATCTCAGGAACTACTGGTCCGAATTGAAAAATTATTGATGTGTTGGGTAGTCTATTTATCGAGGAAGGCTATAGGCTATACAACATCACGCTACAACCGGAGCAGTAATGAAAAATGTTGCAAAAACGGGGAAAATCGCACGGTTAGGCGATTCGACGCGACGGGAAGGGTCGAGGGAACAAGAAATTTAACGCGGACGAAGTCGCGGGCAGAAGCCAGTACAAGATAAGTTTTTAAACCGTGCGCAAACTTTAACAAATTTAACTTAAACGAGTTATAACCATGCAATTTTTATTTTGATATATCTTAGTACAAAAAAAATAAGTTATCGTACGAAAGATGTTTATTTTGAAACTGGTTTTTATGGTAACTTGCGCGCGGCGCCGACGCGGCGGCGAAGTTGAACGACCGAGCTTAGTTACTAGCACCTACCAGCTGTTCGATAAATTCTAAGAAGTTCAAACTACCTACTGACCTATTCCTATTGTCGATATCATATTACGAAATATGTAGGGTGTCCACAGTTTACTGATTCAAGGTCGGATAAAAATAAAAGTATTGAAAGAATAATTGAAATGTGTTCTATTACTGCACCACCAAAAAAAAACTGCGCTCTGGTTAAAATTTTTCCTGTATAGCTTAAGATTCTGTATGAAAACTTTAAAGATAAAAAAAAAAATCATATGGCAGTTCACATGGTCTCATTAATACTCTAGTTATGAGATCAAAATCAAAATATTTTTATTTCACATAAATCTACATGGGGCACTTGTGAAACGTTCAGAAGCTAGGTGCCCAGTTCAAATTTGTTGATTCCTATGGAGAAGAGCCGGCAAGAAAATCCATGTTTACTCATTTAAAAGTAATTGGGTTTTACAATGCTTTCAAATTACAGTGTTTATAGGTATGGGAGGACAATCTAGGCCTGTCAACAAGTAGCAGGTACTTGAAAAATAGAAAATTGTCTACAATCTACAAGGCCTACAACATTTTCACATTCACAAAATATGATAGTATTTCATAATGGATGACAGGATAACAATAGGAACACCTTGTTTGTATACAGAAGCTGTTGGTAAACCTGTATAATATATAGGCTTCTGCACGACCCACTCCGTTGCATCATAGTATAAAGAGGGGAAGTAGGCTATCTCCGGCCCAATCCGCGATATAATTGCCTACTGTCTTAGGGTTGTCAGTTTTAGCTAAATTTTAATTCAGTGCCTTTAAATTGGCAAGGGTCGGAAAGTTGTATTTTTTACTAGTATCGTCTGGTACAGGGTTTTTCAGGCCTCACTACTTTAAAACTCAGCCCTTGCCAAAGATAACACATCTCTGTATTAAGTGATCATTAGTCAATAAAGTTCAACAATGGTTTTCCTAACAAATATAGAAATGTATTCAAGAATCAGAGCAGAATTATTTGAAAAAAAAAAGGATAAAATTAACCAGCCGGTGGCGGCGGCGGCGGGGTGGTGTGGGCGCGGCTGTCCGCGCTTCGCTCGCAACCGCATAAACAGCGGCAACGTCAATTCGCGGTTCCGACTCTTCATGTCGCCGCTAGATGGCACAGGCGGTAACATAGACTAAGAGCTTGTGTTTAAATTATTTGGTTAGTACATGTACTAGTCAGTTTATGTATTTTTTTTTTAAAGACATAATGTACTATTTTTACATACAAATGACCATATTTATTTTTAAAGAATACAAACATATCTAATGAATCACACATTTATTACAAAATTACAAATTAGCTACAGAAAAATACTTTCTTCGGTTTCGACTATTACGAAACGCCTTGTTATTAAACTTTAATGTGTAATATATCCGCATTCTTATAAATAACTTTTGTAAATATAATTTCGGAAAGCATGGGCAGGGTGGTGAAAAATGTAAATCTTTTATTTGTTCATAAACAGACATGCCAATTTTGCAGTTTATGTGATCATTTTTAAATGTTTTTTGGAACATCTGCTCCATCCTCTTCATATTTTCTACAAAGTCGTTGGGTGGAACCACTAACAAAATTTGGTCTTTACAATCATTTTTGTAGTGGAGGTACTTAGATTCTGCACTTAAATTGCAAACTTGCTGGTTAGCGTCTAAATACGATTTAAGTTGTTCGCAATCCTCGTGACGATCCATGCATTTTTTCAACAAGGCTCCGCATACGTAAAAAAAAAGCATTTTTTTCGGGAATATCAAATTCTATATAGTCTGAACAGCTAATATCCCGCAATACACTATTTGACTGCAATATATCTGGTTGCTTAATATTGATAACGGGTGGAACGTTATTGATTTCGTTAGCGTCATTATCCGTATTTTTGTCATTACTTAATTGAACGAGGGATTCTGTCAAATCTTCCGTACAATTGCCTTCTTTCGGAGCCCGGGTAATATTGGCAAAGAAAATTTTACGATATGCAGATATAAATTGTCTGCTGGTTGGTTCTAGAGCATTTCCATTTTTCAATCTAATTTTACCAAAAAAATTCTCAATCACGTCCTGATCAAGACGTCTTGTCAGAATGTATTGATATCCTTCTTGCTTAAGATCTTCGTACAGATGTAAAATTGACTGGATTGTGATCTGAAACCCTTGAATAAATTTCACGTTTTGAGTAGCGTCGTTTCCAGTTCGGGGATCTCGTAATTTTAATGTTCGGAAAAAAAATCAACATTTTATTGAAAAATTCAATCTGTTCTTTACGCCCAGAAAACGCTCTTTTGTACTTATAGCTGTCACGGAGACTCGATGAATTCAATGCGTCAAATTGATCGTTCATCAACATTATTAATTCGACTGTGTGCCTTGCTGATTCATCTATCACATTAAAATCTATGTATGTTGACAAACCCGCTGCTACAGATCTGCTTAAAAGTTGCGTCGCGTAACGAACTTTCATTTTTTCAAAGTTCGTAGGGTACATATGGCTGTTAGTCAATTTATGAGCTTGTCTAAAGCTTTTCTTCTTATCATGCTAATAGATTTTTTTTATGTGACAAAATTTTGCTACAGCGCCAATTTGGAAATGAAAATCATACGCCATCAAGTTGGTACGAATCAACTTTATCAAATGAGGTGCGTCAAAAATATAATAAATTTTATGATCATTAACAGTAAAATAAGTTTTGTTCACGCAAATCCCTCTTTCTTTAGCAGCTTTTAACAAATCTGGTCCCGTATCTGAAATGCACACTCTGATTTTAATCCGATCTCAAAGAGTTTAATAATAAGTTTATCAATCCATATAGATATATTAGCATCGCTTGAACATTCCGATAATAAGGCGTAGCCAATTGGCTGGCTCCATTTCACAAAAATGCCTCTCATTATTACCACTAAGGCATATTTTGCTGGTGTCGGTGATTGAACGCCATCTACTTCGTGTAAGCCTATTATTTTGTCGTTTTTTATATCATAAAAGACGTTCGTTTTTAAACTCATAGCGTCCATCACTAAAGTGCAATGTTTTTCTCTCTCCGACATATTGTTTACTTTTAATTTTAGTGCTGTCATTAATTCTTCGTTTATTTGAGTAGTTATCGGAATGTATAACTTATTTAACGTACTTCTACAGGGCAAACAAAGAGTTTTTTCTAATAAACGGTAAGCTTGTGGGCTGACGTGTTTAAGCAAAACATTTTGTAAGCGATAGAGTATCTGTTTCCTTTGTTAGCACATTATCTTGTGAAGAATTTGCTGATTCATTTTCTCGTAAACGCTTTTTACATTCTAATAACTCGGATTTCAGTTTCCTCTTGCGTGGAGTACTTGCAGAAAGACCAGCAGTAGTTTGAGTTAGGTTATCTGTGGTGTTAATATCCGTTTGGCATGAGGAAGTGGCAATAGTTAAATCAATTTCATTTGACCCTGAAGCACTAGTTGTTTCTGTTTGACTTGAATGATTATATGAAGTTGTTATTTCCACTTGTGTATGTTTGTCAACTTTTTTTAAGATTATGCAAATTTAAACTCGGCAAACAATTTTTTTTTAGTAATTTTCTAACGCTGTTTTTTATTACGTCTTCCGGGTGGAAATGGGCATCACAAACAACATGCTTGGGTTGGGATTTATTTATCAAATCCTCGCGGTCAATTAAGCGCAGCCACTGAAGGCGTCTGAAATGAAAGAAATAGTAGATTATTAACCAAGGGGATAAAGCAGTGTCTTTTGTCACGGGTGACGATTTAAATCGCGAGCGTAACGAAGGATTCGAGGTTTACTACCGAGCGTAGCGAGGGTGTTAAAAACTTAAATCACGAGCGAAGCGAGGGATTTAAGATGAGTCCTGAGTGTAGCGAGGGATTTAAGTTCACCCAAGACTAAGACAGCTTTATCACCGAGGAAAATACTCTACTTTTCGTACCATTTGCGAACAAATTAACACAATAATAATATGAGATAAGCAATTATTAAAATAATTGCTTATCTCATATTAGCAATAATTAAAAATAATGACAACTAAAAGTAAAAGTTAACATTCGAAACATTGGTCCAATTAACGTTTATGTAATTGAAGAAAACAAAAACGCGGTAAATTCGTAGACTAATATTTTTTTGTCGGAAAAGCAAAGGCATCAAGCTCATACGGCCTCGTCGGTTTTCGTAATTTTATTTAATAATCATAACTGCATAATAAATGCGTATTCCTTTTTCAAAAAGATGTATAATGCTTTATATTCAAACTCAATGGTGTAAACACATATGTAGTTCAGTATAAATTTCGGTAAGTTTTCCAAATTTAAATCACATTCTCCCCCAGGATGAATGAAATTCAGTACAATTTTCTTTCCCTGTTTTTAACAGATTAAAAATGACTATTGTTATGTTAGCTTTTTGTGGAATAGAATGTCACTTTTTTGGGCAAGTGGTACGAAAAGCACATTTAATATACATTAGGTATACATACATATAATAAAAAAAAAATACAGTGACTAAAATATTATAATAAAAAAAAACAGTAAAACAACATTAAAAACTAACGCCTATCTCTTAGACTATAATATTTGTTGTTATGATTCGAACTTTGCTTTATTGTATATCTGATTTACAATTGCACAATTACTTATTTTTAATTACGATTTTTAACTGTAAGTAGGTAGGTACATAATTAATATGCCTACAATACTGAGAAATCGGCATAACTAAACGTAAACAAAGCAATAGCGGCAAATGCAAATCAATTTTATTGATAGATCAAAAGTAGTTACCTAATACATTCTAGTAGGAAAGTAGGCCTAACTACCTACTTCCTCTATGTGATAGAAAACTAATACAATAAAAAATAAGTAAGTACGTAGTTATCTCATCATCAAGTAAAAATTATATGCTAGAATAAGTGACTAGCTTACCTTTCCTGTTCAATAGGTAATCTGAATAGAGACAATTGTGGAATCGATGAATTATTAAGACACCCAAACACACAGCAATACGTTCTCCTGCGATTATCGGACATTTTTTTCATTTAGTGTTGCCGAAAAGCCGTGACCATAGAGCAACACGGTCCGCCGGTGGTCCGTGTTGCTCTATGGCCGTGACGCGCGAACCTCGTGCAGTGTTAGCCCCGACTGGCGAACTGAGAAACGGGTTGAGATTTTGTTAAAGTGTGCGTGCGGCGACGCATAGATACTATGGCGCACACATACAGGCCGCGCGCGATGCGTTTGTATGAAGATAACTTACTTCCCCTCTTTATACTATGGTTGCATCGCCTGCCTGGGGCAGTAATAGCCTGGGTGTTTTCACTGACCGCTATTTCTTTATATTTGTTATTTTTCTTTTCGCTTTTGCCCTAGCATTGTTGTAATGATAAGTAGCCTTTCTCAAAGAGGCAAAAAAAAAAAACCCACTGGCAGTTCCAGAGATAAGCGCGTTCAAACAAACAAAACACTTCAGCTTTATTATAAGTACCTATCTACACAAACTTAAATAAAAGTGTGCATCTGTAATCTATACTATATATATATATATTATATATTATATATAATATTATAAAGCTGAAGAGTTTGTTTGTTTGATTGAACGCGCTAATCTCAGGAACTACTGGTCCGAGTTGAAAAATTATTTTTGTGTTGGGTAGCCTATTTATCGAGGGAGGCTATAGGCTATATAACATCACGCTACAACTAAGAGGAGCGGAGCAGTAATGAAAAATGTTGCAAAAACGGGGAAAATTTATTCCTTTTGAGAGTTTCCGTTGCGTGCGCTGCGTAAACGGTTAAAGTAACGCAAAAATCATGTATGACGGAATAGTTCCTTTTAAAAAGTTCTAAAAAAAGTCCGCGAGAGCATGTCTATCTTTAAAGGTTGACTCACTATAACTCAAAAGGAGCGAGCAGCAACGAAAAATGGACGAAAACTAGCAGGCAAATCGATGCGACGGGAAGGATCAGGGGAGCAAAAATTTGACGCGGACGAAGTCGCGGGCAGAAGCTAGTGTCAAAATAACAGCTTTTTTTTACTAAATAGTACTTAACATTTTACTCCATCTGTTAGTTTGTTTGTTCCAGCTAGTCTCTGAAACGTTTGAACCATTTCACGGTACTATAACTTAGACAGCTGATTTTATAGGGAGTTACATAGGCCACTTCTGGTCTTTCATCTTGGTAGCATGCTCCCGTCGGATAATTTTCGATATCCACATCTAGAAAAAAAAAAAACAAAAATGCTTAGAGACTTACCAATTTCAATCTGTTGATTACTTCCTCTACCATCGTGTGATTTTGTCGTATGGAATACATATTTTTATCACTTTTGGAACATAAACTGCAACTGCACTGAGAAAAGAAATATTAGAATAAGTCCATCATTTGTAATTTGCTACACTAGCACAGCAGTTACAATCTGTGATAAATAACTATTAAGTTCTGCAACCCTGGCAGGCATCGGTCCTAGCGGACCCCTTCAATGATGCTGACATATCTTTGAGGCACGTATGGAACAGTCAAAGGAAAGACTAAGCCTGTGACATGGCGCATCCCTACCAAACCCATTTGTTCCACCTGCTGAAAATCTCACACCTGGACACGAATTGCCTTGGTTTTCCTAGAAGTCTTTAAATAGACTCCGGACTCAGTTAGGCCGGAGTAAAGAAAACCTGCTCAGGTGGAGATTCACAGATGACTCCACCCTGGAGTAAATGTGGCACTTGACATCTTGTCCAGCGTGTCCTGTTGGTTGCACCCTACAGGAGTTGATGGACACTACTGAGTGTAAAGCTTGTCGCAAAATTCTAGACTATATTTAAATTGCTATCGACACGCTATAGGACAGAAATTAGGATAACATTGGAGTTGCAAATTAATGAAGCACTAAGGTGTTATGTAAAGATTAAATTAATGAATAAATTAAGCATTAATTTAATTATTAGTCAAGTATGAACTTCGGAATTTCAAAAAGATTGCCCCTAGGACGACCCTCTGCCCGAGATAGGTTCTCCTAAATCCAGTTACTGTGTTCATGTATGTTATTGCCAAAAATCAAATAAATAATGAAATCTTAATGCAGTATTGAAGTCAACACACTGGCCACCATTTTGTTTCAGATAATTCCAAATTTGAATTTATAATCAATTAAAAAAGGTAACAGACTCATTACAAAAAAAAAAAACAATTTATTGTAGTTAGAGGTACTTCAGTTAAGAATATGAGATTGTATGGAATTTGTATAACACAGTACTGTTTTTTTTTTTAATAAAGCGATAAGATGAATAGCCATCAATAAACAAAAGGTTGTATTTGTCTGAATCATATTCTTTTTAATAATATACTTAAGTACCTACAATAGATACTGAACTTTCATCATCATGCTCCATTTGCACCAACTCGTCAGGTACCAGTGGACTTGACAAGACTATAGGAACGAGCTCCAGAGGTATACCAGATCTTCGTCGATATCTGGTCCTCGGATGTTCATTTCCACTAACACTGTAGGCATTTTCATTACCATTTTCATGCTGATTAGCACACCCTCCGTCCATCTTGTCTGCTAAAAAATATCGATTTTTATATCACAGTAATAATTCGTTTTGAAATAAGTAATTAAAATTATTGAATTAATGCAACTACAGGATTTCAAACCGGAATCATAATAGATGATTGTACAACTTTTAGGACTCCGTTGAAAAAGAACATAAGAAATCTAGGGCGTCACAATATCATTTTAGCTCAATGTCAGTAATTTAACAATTATTTTATTAGTTATGGACTTTATAGATAAATAATGATTGATTATTCATTAAAATTTTACCTGAACAGACCGGTACGTTAAAGAAAACTACACTCTGGTAAATTGTTTAATGTGGTCCAGTGCAATGCAAAGTGCAGTTGCAAACATGCAAATAGTAATACAACTGTAAAACACAGAACCGATCGATTTTCAGATTTAGATGATCGTCTGCCATTATTTATTTATTTTTATTATAACAAACTCCGTGTCCGTCAGCCACATTAAAAAAATAGAAATACTCTTATTCTTTAGTTGTCTCTGGATGATATCGGAACAGAAAGTTTTATACAACGATTTGTCGTCTACGGCTAGGTCACTGTCGATTTAATGCACATCTGTTTAGAATTGGCATTCTGTCTTCCCCAAATTGTGATTATTGTAATTCTGCTATACAAACATTGGATCACATTGTATTTGATTGTCCTAATTTTGCTCTTCAAAGGATCATTTTAGTTGATCGCCTGCTAGGTATTTATGAAAATGCTGAAGATATCCCGCGCTCGCTTCAGCAACTTTTGACGAAAAAAGATTGTTTTTTACCAATTTACGATTTTATTGTATCAACTGTTGATGAAATTTGAATTTGACTTTTGACATAAAATTATATGATATTGAGATAATATTAAATAAAACATGAAAGAAGACTCGGCTCCGGTCTAACAAAAGGTACTGAACTTGAATATATTAAAAGAAGACTTGGCTTACGCCTAACTATTGGTTATTGAAGACATTGATAAAAATAAGACTTGGTTTCGGCCTGACTATTGGATATCGAAGACATTGAATAAAGAAGACATGGTTTCGGCCTTGATTATATTATAGAAAGACAAGAAAGAAAAAAAAGAAGAATTGGAAGAAAAAGAAAACTAAATCAGACTTGGCTGTATGGGCTCAGCTCCCTTTGCCTGTCCCAAAGAGGGACGAAAAGAACCAAAAAAAAAAAAAATGTCTCTGGATGATACAGCGATGGAAAATAAATCATGTAAAGATATTCAAGTTATTTATTCAAACTGAAGATTTCCAGACTGTAATAATACAAATTAACATTAACTAATTGTGGGGGATGATTCATGGTAGCCTGTGATATTTAATTATTCTCACTTTTTTGCAATTTGCAGGTCCGTTTGTTAGTAGAATTCAACTATGATCCGCGAGCGTAGCAAATATTTAGGTCAGTGGGTCGTCTTAGGGGCACATATTTATAATAATTGTAATCGAAAGTACTAATTGGCATCTAATGTGACTTATGTGACGAATGACGATTTCAGGAAAGTGTCAAAGTGACCTTAGAGACTTGAAATAATTAATACTGAAAATGCTAGTATCCAATCCAAAAGTAAGACACTATGGTTTCCAGTGTCACAGTAGAAACGCGCCATTTTTTTGGAAAAACAGGCGGGAAAGCCTAGTTTTTCTACCGCGTCAAGCGTCAATCAACAATTCAACACGTGAGACGAGTCCAGTGAAGGAAAAAAGGTAATTAATTGCTTTTGTCCTATTGATTATTACTATGTAAAATTACAAGTGAATAAGGATACACAGCTATGCAAGAGTGAATTGTGCTGGGACAGCCTAATAACGTAAGACGGAGAAAGCTGTAATGGCGCAATTCTGTAGAAGTGTAGAGGCTTATGACCACCCCTAACTGATCAAATGAAACTATGTTTGATCCGAGATGAATTAAATTAATCAAGGCCAAGAAATCCGTCTGCTAGACAGAATAAAATTGATGAAAGTAGATAGGTATGTCTGCTGTATGTTCTGTATCTAAAATTTTGTACCTAAAATTTTAAATTGCAGTAAGCAATGAGTCGTCGAATTTTGCGGCAGAAGCCGCGTATCAGTTATTATGAGCCTGAAGAGCCGAGCTTGGACGAATATATATGTAAGTGTACATACATTTAATTATTTTTAGACCGGTGAATTATCTTTACATAGTTTAAACAAAGTCGTTTCCTGGGTTTGTACGCGAACGCGGAGATCTTTTAAACTACGCAACGGATTTTAATGTTTCATCAACAGAGTGATTCAAGAGGAAGGTTTATATAAATAATACGCGGGCGCAGCCGCTGGTAAAAGCTAGTAAGTTATAACTATGTCATTATTGCGTAATGATCAAGTGTGATGATCAGAGATGCTGTTCCCTGTATGAGAAAAGAGTTTTCCCTTGCAGTGGCAGAGACTATTAAAAAAACCGGGCAATGCGAGTCGGACTCGCGCACGGAGGGTTACGTATGTACCATTATCTATAAAAACGGCATCACTTTGGTTGTATGGGAGCCCCCTTAAATATTTATTTTGTTCTGTTTTTAGGGTTCCGTAGCCAAATGGCAAAAACGGAACCCTTATAGATTCGTCATGTCTGTCTGTCTGTCCGTCCGTATGTCACAGCCACTTTTTCCGAAACTATAAGAGCTATGCTGTTGAAACTTGGTAAGTAGATGTATTCTGTGAACCGCATTAAGATTTTCACACTAAAATAGAAAAAAAAAAACAATAAATTTTGGGGTTCCCCGTACTTAGAACTGAAACTCGAAAAAATTTTTTTTCATCTAATCCATACGTGTGGGGTATCTCTGAATAGGTCTTCAAAAATGGTATTGAGGTTTCATCATCTATTGTATTTGTTGTTGTAGCAGTAACAGAACTACGTCGTCTGTGAAGAATTCAACAGTATAACTATCACAGTTCATGAGATACAGCGTGGTGACCGACGGACGGACGGACAGCATAGTCTTAGTAATAGGGTCCCGTTTTACCCTTTGGGTAAGGAACCCTAATAACTAACGATATTCTGTAAATATATTAAATTGAGAAGCGTCCATGCTTTAGGGCTGGGGTCTTTGTAATCACACAACGTGCCGATCGCGACAAACGACGGCCAAATTCTGCATTTGGTCGTACGTGTACGTGTATGTGTTAAGGACCTATATACGTAGACCGTCCTAAAGCGTTTATTCCATAACCCGATTTATCGGGCCCTGGAAATCGTGTGTCCTGTCTACCAGTTATGGCGCGACTTATTACACTACGCTAGAAATCGCTCCCTGCCTGAGTCTCACAGAGTACTTGTTAATATGCTCAGTCGCGCTTATTCCACTACATGATTTATCGGGCCCTGCCCCCAGGGACAGGGTAGTGTAATCGCAAACAGTTAGGGTTCCTAAATTGGGCGTCCGTCGCTTATTGCACTACACGATCTACAGCGCGGCAAGGAGTCAGGGAGATCGGGACCGCTCGGACGCCCGATTTAGGGACCCTAACTTTTAGAGGAATTTTTATTTCTGGGAAATGCTCTCAATTTTTTAAACATAGTATTAAATTTTCTTAATGTTAGGTACTCTGTACACTCTTTGGTTTCTTACATCAATAGTGCACAGACTACAACCGTCTCCGCATCGTCCAAATCTTGGCGCAGAGACAGAGGGAGGATAGAGAGAGAAAATAGATCACATATGACAAATTTTAAATTTCTTCCCAAGCATTCAATTTCGCGATAATGTCCGGTATTCTTTTAAAACACCGCTATTCTTTCCACTTCTTCAATCACTCCATTTATTATCTATCTTCTTCTTAAATCGTTATTCTGAGAATCGCATGAGTACGCGGAACATAATACGTTCGGCTACAAGTTACGAGACGCGTTCTATCAGCGGCGGCGACACACAATTTCTTTAGACTTGATGAGAGAGTCTTAGTTGTAGAGACAAAAGTTGCTCGAGGACGCTATACCGAAGTTATAAATATGTTGTTGTGTTGTCAGTTTGCGACGAGTGCGCCGACGAGTACGAGTACTGCGCCATACACGGTCCTCTACTGGTCATACCTGATGATAAGGTTAGAACTCACCTTTTTTGTAGTGCCTAATTTTAGGGATAGATATGTTTTTTCGTGCTTCATAAAGTTATACTGTTATACTAAGATGGGATTATGTGGATGGAAGATTAATAAATTTATAGTTTAAAAAACAATAGAAAATCACGCTTTTATAAATGCACGTAAAAACCAAAAACTTAATCGTGGGCAAAGTTCATTACAAGACCTTTCTAACAACTCCAAACACGGCTATGATACGATATTCCATCATGGAATGCCAGTGCCTATCTGCCGGCTTCATCATCAGACCTTGAAACCTAATCATGGTCAAAGTTTATTACAAGGCTTTTCTAACAAGTCCAAACACAGCTATGATACGATGTTCCATCATGCAGTTCCAGTTCATATCTTCCGGCTCCATCATCAGATCAGTTCGACAGTACCATATTATTGTATTGTCATCAGAACTACATACAGCTGCCAACTTTCATGATACTACGATCCTTGGAAGATAGTTAAATTAGTTACCTTAGATTCCATTACGAAGTTACGTACAGGTCGACCTAATAAAAGCGTGTTAAAAACACTTATCTTAGTCGTCCATAAATAAAAGATTTGTCTTTCACTTTACCTACGCTTGGTGTGCCACTCTTTTCCCTCTCATTTTACACGTTAACTTTTATTAATGATTAGCTACAATGGTCCACTGTTGGATATAGGCCTTCCCCAAGCTCTGACACTACGACCGGTTTTGTGCTTCTTGCATCCAGTGGATTCCTGCGGCCTTCAAATGGCCAATATTACGTGAATGTGATGCATATTTTTTTCCCCAAATTGTTCTTTATAGCAAGTGTTTTTAAATTATTATTTTTTTTGTTTCGGCTAGCTACAAAGCTACGTGTTTATTTTTTTTGTTTTTTGCTGTCCTGGTAACCCCGGTAAGGATAATGGCACAATTAAATTATTATATTTTCATCGTTCCTTGATAAGTCTAAAAAGTTTAAGTGAAATCCAACCGTTTGAAGTGGGTCAAAATCAAGACCAAAAGAATCGGTTACAAACATAGTTACATAATTCTAAACATCATCATCATCATCATCATTTCAGCCGTATGACATCCACTGCTGGACATAAGCCTCCCCCAATTTGGGGGGGGGGGGGTTTGCCATGATCACCACGCTTAGCAGGCGGGTTGGCGATCGCAGTATGGTGGTATAGTGCATAAAGAACGCTGCTGCCCATTCTCTAGTAAGTCTCTTAGTCGCCTCTTACGACACCCACAGGAAGAAATGGAATGGTGCTATTCTTTACGTCCGGCATCACACGGTACATTCCAAACATACATACAAACAAACATACAGGTGAAGCTAATAAAATAAAATAAGCTAATAAAGGGAAAATATGGGAAAATGATTTTGTGTTCTTTCTCTGCGTCATGTCTCCCGCAAATAAATGTATTTTGCTTCGAATTCCTTTGTTTAGGTTCCATCCAAAAACCCGTTCCCTGCTTACGTCCCGCGCGCCGCCCTTACTATCCCACATGTGTTCCTACATCTGGCTCCCTCCATCATACCAGGTATGCTCCTTATTTTACCATAAAATAAAATCACTGTTTTCTACCTATATTTTGTCGAATTTTCGATATTATTAAGCTGAAAAGTTTATTTGTTTGTTTGAACGAGCTAATCTATGGAAACACCAGTTCGATTTGAAAAACTTTTTTTGCATTTGATATCCCGATTTTTAGGAAGGGTACCATCTGGCATAGCTGGGCATTAACTCGTTAATCCGTTAATCGTTAATTAACGAAGTTAACATTTTGATTAACGGATTAACTTTTAAAAATGTTAACGGACACGTTAACTTCCGTTAATATGCAGAAGTCCGTTAATCGTTAATCCAATGCCTACTATTTACCGCACAGCACCGCGGCGCGGCGCTAAAAACAAGTTCAGACAAGTATGAAACGACAAGTGCCGGGTGGCGCGTGGCAGCGAGTGAAACAAAACAAAACTAGATATATTTTGCCGGCGCGTGTGAGTGAGAAACGAACTGCGAAGAGATGTGTTTCGTTTAATCATTCCATTACTTAGCGCCGGTGCTTAGAGTGACGAGTGTTTTGTTTGTTGTTATTATAAATTACTATCAGTGATCATTTGCGTATTGATAAAGAAGAGTTAGGTAGAAAAAGTATAGTGTGCAGTATAGGTAGTAATTAATACCATATCATGGAAGACATGGAAACGGATTCCAGCGGTCCTGATGATGAAGAGAAATTATACAAGTATTTTGTTTTGTTCCTAACCTGTTAACTTCCAGAACCTAAACCAACAGGTTTTATTTGTTCACTAACGCAACGATATAAAATGCAATTTTACACATATTAACGGATTAACGAAGTTAACTATTTGATTAACGGTGCCCACGTATGCCATCTGGTTACCATCACGGTATAAGACTCTAAGGAATCGAGCAACGCTAGGTGAAAACAAACTAATAGCACTGGTAGGTTATAGATGCAAGGAGGCGGGTCGCAGCCCAAAATTTCACGCGGTTGAAGTCACGGGCTAACTAAAAATAATAAAATTGTTTAGGACATATTAGGTCTTTACCTATGAAATTGCCGTTCTGCAGTACTGGCCATTTCAAATAAAATAATTTTTGTTTGTCTAAGAATTCTAATTTCAAATTAATTTTATTTTAAAAACATGGAATTCTTTTTCCAAAAGTAGTCATTTGTTTATTGATTAGTGTTACATTTTCATCGCATTTCAATCTTTTTCGTCATCATGGATACGTTAAAAATTCGAGTAATTATGGAATATGAGTACCGTCGTGGCAGCAACGCGGCACAAGCGGCACGCAACATCAACGACGTTTACGGAGCTAACACTCTACAAACCAACGCACCACCTGTTATTGGTTTGCTCGCTTCCGTTCTGGGCAATTTCGACCTGAAAAATGAACCTCGCGGTCGTCCGAAGACTTTGGTCGACAATGACGAATTAATGCGATTGTGGAAGCTGATGATACACAATACGGCTGAATTAGCAGCAGCTTTCGACGTTAGCGTAAAAACAATATTGGTCCATTTGCGTCAAATTGGCAAGGTAAAAAAGCTTGACAAAAAGCCCCACGAACTCAATGATCGCCAGCGCGAAGTACGCGTCGAGACGTGCCTTGCACTGCTCAACAGACACACAAATGAAGGAATTTTGAACCGCATTGTTACCTGCGATGAAAAATGGATTCTGTTTGATTACCGCAAGCGCTCAGCAAGTTGGTTGGATCCTGGTTCAGCACCTAAACAATGCCCTAAACGAAAACTTACCCCTAGAAAAGTGATGGGTCACTGTTTGGTGGTCTAGCGCCGGTGTGATTCATCACAGCTTCTTGCCAAACGGGGTGAGCATTACTGCAGATGTGTACTGTGAAGAACTGAACTCAATGATGGAGAAGCTGACACATCTCCAACTAGCATTGGTCAATCGCTCGTCTCCGCTGCTCCTGCACGACAACGCGCGACCTCATACTGCACAGCAGACGGTCTCCAAGTTGCAAGAACTGGGGTTGGAAGCTCTCCGTCATCCGCCCTACTCACCAGACCTTGCGCCTACAGACTACTACTTTTTCCAGAATTTGGATAACTTCTTGGCGGGAAAAAAAATCAATACCCGAGAGGCAGTACAAAATGCCTTTGAAGAATTTGTTGCCTCCCGTCCAGCTGATTTTTTTAAGAAGGGCATCAATAAACTGCCACTGCGTTGGCAAAGATGCATTGATTGCATGGGTGATTATTACGATTAATACAAATAAAAAATACATGAAAAAAATTCGTTTAATTTTTTTCATATAAAACGGCATTTTCATAGGTAAACCTATAGGTTCAAGACCTATTATTTACAACAAATACCTTCAACAATTAAAATAGAGCAAACCATTATATTTTAACTAGGTAGAGCCTGTGTTTCAGGCTACAAAATGCACAAATTCTATAACTAAATCAGGGGCGTAGCTACCGCCGTATCTGCCGTATAAATTATACGGGGCCCCCGGGCCAGGGGGGCCCCCGATGTTCATGAGCAAAAATTAATAAAACTTCCCAATTTTTTTTTTTCAGAAATAGCAAAAGTCACAAAAAGCAATTTATTTTTTTCCGCGTAAAGTTGGTAACACCCTACATCGGTTATCGCAGGCTGCAGGATTTCCCCGTTTATAGTCTTTTTCACATAGGATGGGTACAGTGACACTTAATCACGTGACTTAAATAGTGAGGTCCCTTTGCGTAATGAATTCGATTATTAGCAAAAATCGAGAAGCATTGCGATTGAACATTAATCTATTTTTTAAATAGATGTGGTTACTTATAAATAATTTCTAATAAAGATTATGGATGTAAAAAGAAAAACACAACAATTCATAAAAATCATTTTAATCTAATTCGTTGTCAGATTTCATTGGCAAAGACGAAGTCATCCGAATCACCTAAGTCAATAATAAACATCATCTCCGCTCTAGTAGTCGTCCTACACAGATATCAAAATTTGGCAATTTAACAACATTCAGTTTAAACAACTTGCACAATAAGAAACACGGAAAGCATTCGAAGCAGACGCACTCGTAAAATAGCCGATCTGATTTATCGATTATGCTGCGTCAATCTCTATTACTGGGCGGCACATTTCTCGCATCAAACGCTTAAATTATTTTTTTGTTTTCTCGTTTTTAAAAATATACACACTTGGTAAAATAACTTATTAAAATTTGATATTTAATTTGAATTGTTTTTAAAAGTTTTGGAAAAAGTGACAGATAGATAATTAGTCTAGTCAACAAGTTCAAAAACGTGAAAAATAGAGATAAAGGTCCTAAAAATATGAGCGATGGCTCATTCGATTCGGAATCACCTCTAGAAAAAGGTTTTTGAAGGATTTTGGTGCAGGTAAAAAATTGCAATTGTTATTAACAAAATAAGATTTTAAAAAAATGATATTTCGTTTTTAGTTAATAACTCAAAAAATATTAACATTTAAGCAATTTTGAAAAAAGCTCGTTAAAGAAGAGGAAATTTCCAATAAAAAATCTTAACTTCCGGAACTCTATCTCCATTATTTATCATTTTAATTTGACGTTGAAAATAGGGCTCCGCGCGGAGAGAGTTCAGTAATAAAAATATTTTTTTATAACATAAATTGTGATTTTAAAAATTTGAATAACATCTAGTATCTTCTTAATACTTGAAAGAATCGAGCCCTGAAGAAAAAAAAGTTTAATCACCATTTTTCAAAAAGTTATTCAATTGTTAACTAAAAAATTTTTTCCCAATCTCCATTGGCATAAACAATGAGATGAAAGGTATAAATAATTGGCCTATAAATAAACTTTGTGGAGCCCTTTTGATACATGTACTTTATAAGATCCTGCGATAAATTTTCATAAAATTTACTAATTTGTTAATTATGATTTTTTATAAATATTGAAAAATTAAAAATCTATAAAATGATGATAAAAAATTTTAATGTGCAAACAGGCATAAAATAATATAAATAAATATTAATTGAAAAAAAAAAAATCAATATTTTTTAGATTTTTAATTTTTGAACTCTCTTTACCGGCGCCGGCGGCGCGCGGAACCCTATTTTCAACGTCAAATTAAAATTATAAATGATGGAGATAGAGTTCCGGGAGTTAGGACTTTTTTATTGGAAATTTCCTCCTCTTTAACGAGCTTTTTCAAAATTGCTAAAATGTTAATATTTTTAGAGTTATAAACAAAAAACGAAATATCATTTTTTCTTTTTTCATCTTATTTTGTTAATAACAATTGCAATTTTTTACCTGCACCAAAATCCTTCAAAAACATTTTTCTAGAGGTGATTCTGAATCAAATGAGCCATGGCTCATATTTTTAGGACCTTTATATCTATTTGTCACGTTTTTGAACTTATTGACAAGACTAAATTATGATGAATAAATAATTCTATTAATTTTATGCAAACATCTTTTTTTTTCCTTTTGTGAGAAATCGTTACCCTTCCTAAGGGCCCCCAAACAAATTTTTATACGGGGCCCCGCCAAGGCACGCTACGCCACTGAACTAAATTAAAACTTAGGTCAACAAAAGCAAAATAGCATGTTAGCGGTTTTAGCCTGCTAGTGAAATAATCTAGATAATAAAGCTAGAGAGCTCTTTGTTTGTTTGGAAGCGCTAGTCTCTAGAACTACCAGTCCAATTCTTAAAAAATAGGCTATTTAACATCACGGACCCTTAGAAACCGAGCAAAAATCAAAACTCAGAAAAGAAGCTAAGCGAAAATGAAGGGTGTGCGGTGGTTCGGTGGAACAAGAAATTTCGGACAATTTTCAGAAATTTCGGACGAAGTTGCGGGCTGAAGCTAGTGAGAAACTAAATATATGGAACAGCTGATTTGATTTTAGAGTTTCAAAGTCGACTCCATAGTACCTACATTAGTTGAAAATCAATAATCCCTTGAAAGATTTTCAGCTATTTCAATTACATCTCGTATTTTGTCACTCAGGAGCAGGTCTGGGCGTATTCAGCACGTTAACTCTCCCTCGAGGGGTGCGCTTCGGTCCGTACTGCGGAGTACGGACGCAAGAAGTTGACTCCATGTATTGTTGGCAGGTACAGTAATAATAGGAATGACCATTTTTAGCCTACGGATACATGTGCAGGATTACAGTTTTTACACTAAGATTTAAAAATGAAGGTCTAAGGCTGACCCCACATTAGGCGTGCGCGATCCTCGGGCGTGTGAGAAGCGCGAGCGCGCTGCGTGAGCGTCGCGTTTAGCTGCCCTGCGGCGCGCACGCGGCGCTCGAGTCGCGTTCTTACCTCTTCGCCCGCTACTGTTTCGGTCAGTGACATGGTGGGCAGTGTTGTGTTGACATACGTTAAAAATAGAGTCACCGAATGAAATTAATATCGAAAGCTTTATCCTAGAAATACAGAATCGTCCTGCGATATGGGACAGGACTACAAAGGAGTATAGTGATCGTATTGCAAAAAAAAAATTGTGGGAAGAAATCAGCACTTTATAAAAGACTAGCTTCTGCCCGCGACTTCTTCTGCGTGAATGTCGTCTATCGCGGACGCAGACAAAGTCACGAAATAAAAAGTAGCATATGTCCTTTCTCAGGCTCTAAACTATCATTTAAATCGGTTTAGTAGTTTTAGCAGGAAAGCGAGACAGACAGAGTTACTTTGCATTTATAATATTAGTGTGGATAGTGTGAATTTTGAAACGAAAATTGTCCAAATTGTGACTGACTTGACTGAACTGAGCTACTCACACGCCCGAGGATCGCGCACGCCTAATGTGGGGGAGGCCTAATTTATCATGGTTATTTTATTCCAACTTAAGCCAAGATTGAAATATCCAAAAAACACAGTATTTAAATTGCTTATGCTCCATTGTATCCAAACAAATATCCAGTAAATGTTAAAATGATAAATTACTATTTCTGCCAGTAGGTTTGTACAAACAAACACTGTTGCACGTCAATCATATTTTTTAAAACTAGATGAGGTCGACGTTTCCTATGTGACTACTCTGAGAAGAAAGGCCGAAACAAACTCAGAGGTCACAGTCTGTTTAAAGTCCAGACACAATCTTGGTCAGATCATGTGAAGACTCTTTCCGTCTCGCGTCTCTATGAACAGCATCGTATAATGCCATATGTTTGTGTTTACGCGAGCAATGATAAGAGCCGCTTTACGCTCCGCTGCACCGGAAACACAAAAAACGTCCGACGCGCTGCCAGAACCCTCGTCACACGCGACGCGAAACGCTCCGCGTCTCTGTAAATGAGGCCTTAGGTGTCATTTGGTCTCCGCTAGATCTACTCGCGCTCGCATAAGCGGTCGCACGTAATCGACGCAGCGGACTGCGAACGCTCCAACTGGATGCGCTACGTCAACTGCGCGAGGAACTGGCGCGAACAGAACCTGCTCGCTTACCAGTACCAGGGACAGCTGTATTATAGGTAAGTGTGAGCTTGTAAAATAAACTTTATCCGTAAATAACAACTGACTTCCGAAAAAAACACTAAAAAGTGAAAAATTACTTCAATTTCGGAAATTGGTGTCTGGATCTGTATTTTAGTTTCTTGTCACAGACTTTTAAAGCTATTTTTCACTATGTAGTGATTTTTTCGGAGTTATCATTTTCGAATACGTCATTAAAAATAAAAAAAAGATTACAAAAACGAAACATTTAATAAATCTCTCCTGAAGAGAAAAGATTCTAAGCAAAGACAAATTCTACAATGATCAATGATTTTCTACTCCAGCGCATTCTTTGTCACAACAGCGAGGAGAAGCAAGGCATTTTATCGTTCCCCTCGACTATCAGCGGAAAAGTCGATAGTGCAAACGGCATCATCATATTTAGCTTCGCACTTTCTAAAATAATATCAATTTCTGAATCTCCTGAATCTTGCTTGTTTGCTTTTAAAAGTTTCCTTCTTTTCCCCTTAGCCTTTATGAGATTAGCGGATACCATCCGCTAATGTTGAAGGCATGGTGAAACTAAAATAAAAATGAAAATAAACATTTTACATTGTAATCGCCTCCGACTTAACATTCCCCCACGAGCCACGACCCTTGTTCGATGAAGTGCTAGCTCGCGCCGTATCTGAGCCTGTAGCTTCAAATTCATAAAATTCATTCAAATTAATAGCAATCATGAATTGATCAAGCTTTTTCCAACTTGTTTTTCTCCCCCCAGTGATGACCCACGCGTGCATTCGCTTAGCATTGTAAGAAATTTGCAACTGGCTAGAGGCTTTGAGTTCGCTTAAGGCAGCCACAGGAAAGTCAAAGAAAAAATAAAACATTGTAATGACATGGCCTACAAAAATGTAACAATAATGTATAGTCTCCTCGTATTGAATATCCGATATTGGGCTCGTGTAGTTATCCGATATTATAATAAGATGTAACATGACTGAATATAAACATCAAGAACTTTGAAAATATTGGTTTAGTGCACTAGGGTTAGATGCGCAGAATCATATACATATGTAGTGATGTTGGGGAAGGCCTTTCTCCAGCCAAGGATGTCTTTCAGCTGATTTCATGGTGATATCTTCTCGGGAGACCTTGGTCCAGCAGTGGATACATTTCAGCTGATTTTATGGTGATGTTTGCTCGGCATGTAACCACTGTATGTATTGGTCTTCCTACTCTCCTAAAATTCCTTCCTACTTACATTCATTCGGGTCATATTAGGTCTTCATACACAGTTGCGCAAAATATCTTAGATCTAAGCGAGATACCTATATAGGAAACTAGCTTTTGCCAGCGACTTCGTCCGCATGGAGGTCGGAAAATATCCAGCGGGAACATACTACCGGGATAAAAAGTAGCCTATGTCCTTTCTCAGGCTCTAAACTATCTGTGTACCAAATTTCATTTAAATCGGTTCAGTAATTTTAGCAGGAAAGCGAGACAGACAGACAGACAGAGTTACTTTTGCATCTATAATATTAGTGTGAATTCCAGTATCCAAGTCTTCCCTCGTATAGCTAGGAAACAAATTCTGCTTGGAATTTTTATAACTTATAAAATAGTTTCCATCATCCTAAGAAATCGAAAGGTAGACTTAAGAACCACCGTACGAGTACAGTCTTTCTGCAAATTACACAATATATTGATGTAAAACGCACAGCTGTCACGTGCTGCCCCGCATATTTTAGAGTTAGATTTCGAGGAGACCCTTTTACAGTCTCCCAGATATGTGGCCCTAACAGGCGTTGCACAGAGGGGTTTCAGATCGGTCTTTTGAGAGGTGACGGTACCACTTCCATATGTAGACATCTCATCCCACACTCCCCGTATCCCAAAAGCTCGGGCGCCTTTTGAAAGTTCCACCAGAAAAAAACCTTAATTCTAGACAATCTTGTTATTATTTAAATGTTTCAGGACTATAAAAATAATTCCTCGCTTCACGGAGCTGATGGTGTTCTATGGCAGTGAGTTCGCGAACGCACTTCACATTAATCTCAGCAAGTACAACTCGCCGCCAGGATATGCGCAGAAATTCGGTAAAATATTGTTTATTGCCTTTTTTTGTGGGTGGGAAACCATCAAATGACGTCTCCCGCTCTAGGGTGGAGCGGCAGGGCGTGTCAGACTTTTACTGACTAAAACCCACCCGTGTTCCTACAGTTGCCCATGTACCAGGGCCACGGTATCTCTTTCGAACAAATCTCGCGACCCTGGCAGTTGATGTACCCGTCGGATCAGCGGGGTAATTGTGTAACATATTGTAGCAATGGCCGTCATTTACACAGTCCAACAACGTTAATTGCGTTACTTACCTTTTTGAGCTGATAAAATTTCGAACATATCGTCTCCAGCTGCGGTTCGGGATACATAATTTATAACAATTTACACCCTGATATTTTAACGTCCTACGTTGAAATATAGGCACGCATAGCATGACCACCATAGAAAGAACTTTGTCTATTCTTGGTTATTCCACAACACGATTTTTTTTTTTATAAGCGCTTAAATAGAACAGATAAAACCCCGGAACTAAAAACGTGGAATTAGATACTTCTCATTAACTTAAGTGTTAGTCAACTATGTAAGTAGATAGCGGAGTAGTACTTAAAAACCGTCTTAGACTACAAAACTATAAAGTTATCGTCTTGTTAAAGTTTAAATTTTGAGTGAGCATAATTCTTTTAGTAAAAATAGAAGTTAGACATAATTTTTTTGTTTCAATGTAATTTGAACTTTGTTTTGTTAACAAAGAGTTTTAATTTCAACAACTTGATAATTTTCTATATTTTATTACTGTATTCTTCCGTGTGGTGACGAAAGTTAACAATAGCACAATCCCATTTCTTCGCGTGGGTGTCGTAAAAGGCGACTAAAGGATTGGAGAAGGGCAGGTGCATTCTCTTTGCATTTTTTTACCATACTGCGACCGCCAACCCGCCTGCCAAGCGTGGTGATTCTGGAAATCCTCCTAAATTAAGGGAGGCCTATATCCAGCGGTGGACGTATTTCGACAGTGATGATGATGATTCTAACTATCAGAGATTTTGAATAAAGTGCAATGTGTTTCAGAAAACTTTTAACATTGATATTTATACATTTTTTCTATTACTACAGGTGCTCCCACTGCAAAGAAACCTAAAGTAGACCAGCAAAAGGAAAACATCGAAAATACAATATCATCCAAGAATAAGACAGACGGTAAAACACATTCAAAGGATACTGAAAATGCTACGAAAAAGAAAAGTACGTTCAAATCCATAAATAAATCACAAAAACCTATTTCAAGTAAAGTTGGTTTTAAAAGTAAAGCTAATAATGTAAGTAATAGTACTATTTCTACCAAAGAAAATATTGTAAACATGAAAAGTAAAGAAAATACTACTCCACTGCAGTGTAATAATGTTGATAAAAATGAATTGAAATGTAAGAAATGTTATTACAATGGTATTAACATAAGTGATATAAGGAGACACAGCTTAAGACACAATAATGTATGTGATAAAGATAGACCGCATAAATGTGATATTTGTCGGGCTAGTTTTAGTCAAACGGGTGCTTTGAGAAGACATATTCGTACACACACTGGTGAGAAACCTTATAAATGTGATATTAGTCAGGCTAGTTTTAGTGAAACGAGTGATTTGAGAAAACATATTCGTACACACACTGGTGAGAAACCTTATAAATGTGATATTTGTCAGGCTAGTTTTAGTCAAACGAGTGATTTGAGAAAACATATTCGTACACACACTGGTGAGAAACCTTATAAATGTAATATTTGTCAGACTAGTTTTAGTCAAAAAAGCACTTTGAGAACACATATTCGTACACACACTGGTGAGAAACCTTATAAATGTAATATTTGTCAGACTAGTTTTAGTCAAAAAAGCACTTTGAGAACACATATTCGTACACACACTGGTGAGAAACCTTATAAATGTGACGTTTGTCAGAAAAGTTTTAATGAATCTGGTAATTTGAGAACTCATATTCGTACACACACTGGTGAGAAACCTTATAAATGTGATATTTGTCTGAGTAGTTTTAGTGAAACGAGTAATTTGAGAAAACATATTCGTACACACACTGGTGAGAAACCTTATAAATGTGATATTTGTCTGAGTAGTTTTAGTGAAACGAGTAATTTGAGAAAACATATTCGTACACACACTGGTGAGAAACCTTATAAATGTGATATTTGTCTGAGTAGTTTTAGTCAAACGAGTGATTTGAGAAAACATATTCGTACACACACTGGTGAGAAACCTTATAAATGTGATATTTGTCTGAGTAGTTTTAGTCAAACGAGTGTTTTGAGAAGACATATTCGTACACACACTGGTGAGAAACCTTATAAATGTGAAATTTGTCTGAAAAGTTTTAGTCAAAATGATGTTTTGAGAACTCATATTCGTACACACACTGGTGAGAAACCTTATAAATGTGATATTTGTCAGATAAGTTTTAGTCAAAAGTGTCATTTGAGAACACATATTCGTACACACACTGGTGAGAAACCTTATAAATGTGATATTTGTCTGAGTAGTTTTAGTCAAACGAGTGTTTTGAGAAGACATATTCGTACACACACTGGTGAGAAACCTTATAAATGTGAAATTTGTCTGAAAAGTTTTAGTCAAAATGATGTTTTGAGAACTCATATTCGTACACACACTGGTGAGAAACCTTATAAATGTGATATTTGTCACATCAGTTTTACTTATAGAATTTCTCTGAAAAAACATTTTAGCAAGCATCATCAATGATTCACATTCAATACACAGCAACAGTAAATATGGCCCAAATCCTAAACGTGAATTTGTGATTTAATAAAACTATATTTTCTATGGGATTGCAAAAATAGTTGAATGAAGGGCGACTACGAAAAGGTATTTACAAGGCAGATCTGAGTGGAAATACCGGAAGGGAACGCCCTAGGTGAACATATAGTGACCTTATTGGTGATGTTCTTCAGAAGGGTCAGGTGCGTAGTACTGGTAACCGGCGTGTGTGTATGACCAGATGTATGAACTTAAACGAGGCTAAAAGACTATTTTAGGATGGTAGCAGGTAGCGTTCTGTAGTTGCTACCTACCCCCTTTTTTATTTATTTTTTTTGGATGGGAAATCATCGGATAACTTCTCCCGATCTGGGCGGAGCGGGAGGGCGTGTCAGACTTTTACTGACTAAAACCCACCCGTGTTCCTTCAGTTGCCCATGTGCCAGGGTCACGGTGTCTCTTTCGAACAATCTCGCGAACTCAGCAGCTGCCTACCTCGATGACAAGGAGTGAGTTTATGTATTTATGTAATAGATTCCAAGTTTCGTCTCTAGTTGGATTAATTGAATTATCTCACATTTGATTCATCATCAAGTTTGTCCTAAATATGCTCAGGTAGGTTTTCAGTCTAACAGGCATACGGCTGAATGCCAGTATTTTATATAGAGCGACTGCTTCTCTGACCTGTACAACCCAGCTTCTGGTTAAAACTAGGGATGTTATGGATATGAAATTTCGGATACGGATTGTTTACGGATGTAGGAATGATTATTATACCGGATACGGATACGGATATGAAATTATTTCGGATTATCCGTTAGTTTCGGATAATTTCGGTTTCGGATAATTTCGGTTACGGATATTAAACTTTAAGGAATTTCAAAAGTAAAATACAAATAGCTAATAAAATGGTTTTTTTTATATGTCAGCATTTGGTAGGAATTACAATCAGTGTGTGAGTAAATATTACACCTATTTAAAATAAAAATGATTATAAATATATATTGAGTGTTATCTAATCTACCTAAAATAAAAATGTAATAACAAATCCGGTACTATCCCAAACTTTTATTTCGGATTTGGATACGGTTACGGATAAATTTTTATCTCGGATATCCGATAGTTTCGGTTACGGTTACGGAGCTCCCTAACATCCCTGGTTAAAACGATAACATTTGGTCCGACTGGTTGTCAGAGTTTCGGGCTTCTAACGACCTACTAACGCCATAACGTGCTTTTGAGGCACGAAGAGAATATAACCGCCATGAACCAACTGCGGCAGACGTAGTCCACCCTTGCGCCTGTTTTCATTTAGGAAACCACGAGCCCCTTTTCACATTTGGTAATTAGTTCCACCACGACCGTGTGCTGTATCAGAAAACCGGTACCTGAAAGACGAATTCTAAAATATATACATACCTACTAGCTGCGCCCCGCGATTTCACCCGCATGAGTAAAAAGTGAGATAAAAGTATAAGTACTATGTAGAACATAGGATACTTTTTATCCAGGTCATTTTCTACTCATGTGCTAAATTTCTTCGAAATCCGATCAGCCGCTTTAGCTTAAAAGCGTAACAAGCATACCTAAAAATTACGGAAAACCATTTTTTTCTCTTTATATCACATATTACATACTAAATTCTGCCCGCGAATTCGTCTAAATGTTGGTTATCGCGGACGCATACGAAGTCGCGGAATAAAAAGAAGCCTATTTTGTGGGTTCAAACTTACCCTGTATCAAATTTCATCAAAATCGGTTCAGCGGTTTAGCCGTGAAAGCGTAACAGACACAAAGTTACTTTTGCATTCATAATATTAGTATAGAGTTTTAAATTAATCCAATGTTTTGAAGCGGGTGAAAATTCACGTTCAAAGATTTCGTTACATATGTATATACAAAACAAGCTAATAAAAGCGTATTAACCTCTAAGTCCCTGAGATACCACATTTGGTACAGACACAATGGTTTTTAATTGTGTCTGTAATTACGGTATTCAATGGGTTAATAGTAAACATCGCATTTGCATGTATAATCCACACTAATATTATAAATGCAAAAGTAACTCTGTCTGTCTATCTGTCTGTCTGTCTCGCTTTCCTGCTAAAACTACTGAACCGATTAAAATCAAATTTGGTACACAGATAGTTTAGAGCCTGAGAAAGGACATAGGCTACTTTTTATCCCGGTAGTATGTTCCCGCGGGATAAATTCCGACCTCCACGCGGGCGAAGCCGCTGGCAAAAGCTAGTATTATATAGTATAGTATAGAAGAGTAAATGATTACTAAATCATCATCAGCCTGCAGCAGTCCACCGTTGGACATAGGCCTCTCCAATTGCACGCCATTCAGCTCGATTCTCAGCAACTCTCATCCAGCTGCTACCAGCCACCCTGCGAAGATCGTCCCCCCACTTAGCCTGAAGGCGACCTACCTTCCGGTAGCCAACCAACCTAAGAAAGAACACGTCTACCTTAACGGTCATCGGTTTTACGGCTAATATGGCCGGCCCATTGCCTCTTCAGCTTGCATATTCTGTGAGCAATTAAACTTTTTTATTTAACTTGTTGTCTGTCTCAGTGCATACATACATACATACATACAATCACGCCTTTTTCCCATGGGGGTAGGCAGAAACCACGGAACGCCACCAGCTACGATCTCTACACGCTCCTTTTGCCTCTTTAAGGTTCATACAATTGGTCATACATACACGCCGCCTGCGAGTACTACGCACCTGACCTTTCTGAAGAACATCACCAATAAGGTCACTGTATGTTCTCCTAGGGCGTCCCCTCCCGGTGTTTCCACTCACATCTGCCTTGTAAATACCTTTTGTGAGTCGTCCTTCATTCATCCTCTCAACATGACCAAACCAGTGCATCATATCTGTTATTCACTTCAACCAAATTAAGAACCTTCTTGGCATCTATAATCCCATAGAATAGGTTTAATAAGTTGACAAAAAAACATTGCCTTTTATTCCCGAGCCATATTTACTGCCATTGAGTTTATAATGTTACTTTAATTGACAGTAGGGAGCTTTGCCTCTAGTATTATCAAAAATGTTCATAGTATGATACGTTAGAGAAATGAGTATATAGTCGACTTTGTGATGCTTTTACCACTTAATCAGAAACTGTCTTGTTGATGTAGTAGTCGCAAAAGCGACTGCTGAGCCTGAAGTTCTAGGTTCGTTTCTCAATTCGCGCAAAATGTGATAGAGTTTTCCATCTGAAATTTCTCAGTAGCACCGCAGTGTCTCTAGATTTGTGTCCGGTTGATAGCAATAGGCTCGCCCCCTATTTCATGATACTTAAACATAACAGGCGAAATGTGGGGGTACTATAAGTACACCTCTGCCTAATCCTTTGAGAAAACAAGGCGTAATGTTATCTTATTACTGAAATTTATAATTGTTTTACCACTTTTGCAACAATCCAACTTCTCTATCTGCCAATTTCGATCATAACGCAGAAATAGTCTTTTGGCAGAAACGGTACATAGTATACTAATACATATAAGAATTCTTGGGTACGTTTCACCATTCAGTGGTTCCTATAGGTACAAATATTACTTACTAGCTTCTTCCCGCAATATCGTTCACGTAAGGTGTACACAATATACTAAAATAATAGATTCAATTTTTATAGAACTCTTAGCGTTCTGTCTTTTTTTTTTTCGTTTAGCTCGGCTCCTGAGGGTCATACTCGACAGACACCCAGCATAGAGGTAGGTATGTTAAATAACCTAAAATTTTCCTCAGGCATTTATAATAATCATAATCATATGGCTATGAAATGCAAAAAGATTTTTATAACCTTTCAGTTTTATTATTAGCATCTATAAATTAATAAAAGAAAGAAAGCTAAAATAATAAGATGTAACGAAACGATGTGTGTGCGATATCAACCTTAGGGTAGACTATACCTGTTCTCTGTGTTACCTTGCATGACAACAAAAACATAACTTATAATTAAAATTTTACGATTCGATACACATAATATTTTCTTTAATTTATTATACTTATTAGATATTATTGTGCTCTTGTGATTTAGTTCAGTTTTTTTCTTTTAACTTAGATTATTATGAAAACTGTTAATTTGAGACTCACTTATTATTTTATTAGTCTTCATTTGTTAGTGTGCTTTTTTCTTAACATGGTGGATTTGTGATTTAATTTTTGTTGTGAATAACTATTTAGTTCTTTTTTAACATTTACCACCCAGGGAAGTAAAATACACAAAAACAAAAATATATATAGTAATAAATAAAAGCATTTACTTAAAATGTTAAAATAATTCTTAGATGAAAAAAGATGATTATTCTTAAGGATTCTTCGATTTTTCATTTTACACGAAAAATCGTTGTGCTATTTTGTGCCTTCGCTTTTTGATAACAGTGAAAATGTTCTATAGTATATTTTTACCTAGTATTTGATTAATTAATTTTTTAAACGTCCATTTTTGACGAAGTTACTAAAGCAAAAAAAAGCGCTAAAATTTTGTTGGTTTTCGTTTGATCCCTTAGTTTTTTCCATTAGTGTAGTGAAGCTAAATGCTATTTAGAGTCGTAATAAAATTAGACGATTTGAGACTCACTTATTATTTTCTTTTTCTTTTATATAGAAATATAAAATAATGGAGATGAGAGAGAGAGAGAGATTTTGGAGTTTTTTAATTTTTTTTCTTTTTTTTAGTATTTATCTTGTTATTGTGCTCTTGTGATTTGGTTAAGTTTTATATTAAAGGTCTTAATTTTTTTAATATGGTGTTTATGTGATTTAGTTTATTTTTGTTGTTTAAAAGTTTTTAGTTGATATTTATCATCACGGGAAGTAAAATATGACTTGTTCATATACAATTTTATAAGTTGTATATGAACAAGTCATATTTTACTTCCCTTTTTACCTTTGACTTCGGTCAATTTGATAGTAGTCTTTCCTTTTCTATAATACATTTTTGCCTAGGTTACTATATTCAATAAAATTAAAGCTTTGATTTTTTAAACTTTTCTGTATCTATTAGTAAATAAAAATATTTTTCTAATTGTTTTTTTTATTCCTCAACATTGTGTACTAAATATCAGAATTCATAAAAACCGGGCCTAATATCGATGTTATACTGCAGCATTATGTTAATAAATTTATAGTTTAAAAATCACTAGAAAAACACGCTTTTATAAATGCATGTAAAAACCAAAAACCTTATCGTGGTCAAAGTTCATTACAAGACCTTTCTAACAAGTCCAATCACGGCTATGATACGATATTCCATCATTGAATGCCAGTGCCTATCTTCCGGCTTCATCATCAGACCTTGAAACCTAATCGTGGTCAAAGTTCATTACAAAGCTTTTCTAGCAAGTTCAAACACAGCTATCATACGATGTTCCATCATGAAGTTCCAGTTCATATCTTCCGGCTCCATCATCAGATCAGTTCGGCAGTACCATATTATTGTATTGTCATCAGAACTACATAAAGCTGCGAATTTTCATGACGCTACTATCCTTGGAAGATGGTTAAATTAGTTACCCTAGATTCCATTACATAGTTACATACAGGTCGACCTAATAAAAGCGTGTTAAAAAGTCCATAATTATAACCAGAGGCCAGTTACCCAACCAAGCACAAATCCAGACTCCGGACAGCTACTGAAAAAAATAACCCAATTCCAAAGATTTAGGCATAAATTATAAATCTATCTAATCTAACTAGCCTATATTGTCCTACTGCAGGGCAAAGGCCTCTTGCCAGGGTCGCGGATTTGTTCGAAAGAGTTACCTTGGCCCTGGCACAGGCAACTGAAACTGTGCGTTTTAGTCAGTAAAAGTCTGACACGCCCTTCCGCTCCACCCAGAGCAGAAAAGTCATTTGATGATATCCCAACCCAAAAAAAAGGCAAAGGCCTGCTTCTCGCGTTTCCATAGAATTCTGTCTTTTGCTAGTGCTGGCCAGTCCTCGGTAGGAGACAAGCTCGTCCCACCATTTTCGTGTCGGCGTACCGTGATTGCGTCGTGCGTTTAGTGGAACCCAATTGGTGGGTCTATTAGCCCATTTGTCATCTAACATCCCGTAGACATGTCCGGCCCAGTTCCATTTAAGCTGAGCAGATTTCTGCGTCCGTGACCTTCGTTTTATAACAATACTAGCTGACCCAGCGAACTTCATACCACCTCAGATTCTTTATTAGGTTCTTTTTTAATTAGGTTCCACCAACACAAAGCCAAAAGCACCAAGACCATCTCTAGGCGTAACATTACGCTATTTCTACGAAGAATATACATATAGCTGTTTTCATACAATGTGACATTTTGTTTCTTCATTTTTGAGATCTCATCGTAGAAACCTTTCTACAATCTGTCATTTTGTCTTTGGAATATCCTTCTCTAGGTCCTTTTTGATGTAGACTGTTTTAGAAGAAAGTTTTCTATCTTTATTGTCAAAATCACACTGACAACACTGTCAGTCGCCTAAGGTAGGGAAAACAATTTGATTTTATAATCGCCATGCTAAAACAGTAGAAAACTTTTTAGTCGACGGCCGCAAAGTAGGATATATGGTTATCTACAAAATCACGATTTTATAGGAGAGCGTACTGTCTACACGAAACGTCACTTTGTCTATTCTTCCGTCAACAAATTCCCTTTCTACGGTGGTCATGCTATGCATGCTGGAACTTCGAAGGCAAAAACCGTTTTCTAGCTAACATTCCTATGTTTGGTAAGCTCCTACCAAGTTATGACCACCTGGTACTTCGAAGGCATAAGGTGTTTCATATGTGACACATACAAATTTTAGGTGAGCTTAGCAATTAACGCGACGCGAGCAAAGCTGCGGACAATAGTTAGTAATAATTCAATCATAACTCGAAAGACACGTGGCGCCATCTGTCAGTATAGGAAGTATGCTGTTATTTTCCTCGGGAACAGTCCTTTTTCCCGGGATGAAAGGTACCCTAAGTAAGTTTCTGTACACCTGCACCTGTACACAGCTCCAAGACTTTACACTGGAGTATATCGTTTTAATTTCAACTCCATACCTCCACGCGTTCCCGAGATAAAGGGTCTTGATAGACAGACAGACGGACGGACAAGAAAATGATCCTATAAAAGGTTCCTTTTTCCTTTTGAGGCACGGAACCCTAATCCATACTAATATTATAAATGGGAAAGTGTGTGTGTCTGTTTGTCCGTCTTTCACGGCAAAACGGAGCGACGAATTGACGTGATTTTTTAAGTGGAGATAGTTGAAGGGATGGAGAGTGACATAGGCTACTTTTTGTCTCTTTCTAACCCCCACTTCCTTAAAATGGGGGGTGGAACCCGCCAATCTCAGGAACTACTGGTTCGAAATGAAAAACTATGTTTGAGTCGGGTAGTCTATTTTTTGTTGAAGGCTATCAGGCTATTACATCACGCTACGATCAAAAGGAGCGGAGCAGCAACAAAAAAATGGACGAAAACTGGCAGGCTGCGATGCGACGAGAAGGGTCAGGGGAGCAAATATTTGACACGGACGAAGTCGCGGGCAGAAGCTAGTTATTAATAAAACAAAAAAATCATTTTAAAAATGTATTGCAGACTTTCAATAGCTAAGTCTATCACAATAATTACATATGTGTACATTGTATATAATATAATAATGTAAACAAAGATCACAATATAAATTATAACTAAAGACTCACTTGCACCAAGTCTATAGATATGACGGTTATGTTTCTCGAAATCAGGATTTATTAGGGGTGATTGCGTAACTTGCTATCAGTAGGAATTGGTTTCATATTGTTAGTTAAACAACATTCATTGCGTTATTTGCGTTGCTGAGCCGACAATTTATTAGAAGAAATGACGCAATGGATTATAAATAATCTTCAATACGATTCAGATTTTGATTGATAGTACGTTTCGCAATTAGGGTACAGTTTAGAGTTAAAATAAAGTCTAAAAAAATACTTCAAAAATTTTATGAAACGCGTAATGCTTTTAAATTTATATATCCCACTTTTTTTCGTGTGTCGTAAGAGGCGACTAAGGGACTTACTACAGAATGGGCAGCAGCGTTCTCTATGCATTTTACCACCATACTGCGATCGCCAACCCACCTGCCAAGTGTGGCGGTTATGACAAATCCCCCTAAATTAGGGGAGGCTTATGCCCAGTAGTGGACGTCTTTGGGCTGAAATGATGATTCTTTGTTTCAAAATACTTACTACAAAATTGAAGTCACATATTTCCCGAATTACCATATAATTAGAAGATTGTGGGATACACCTTTTCGTAGTGCTTTAAAAAAAATTAAACAGTGTTTGAGGTTATATGTCGGTATGTAAAACGTTTAGAATAAAATGATAACAATAGTTATTTGTTATACAAGAGTGCAAAGTTGCTTTTTAACCGCGTGTTCAATTTTGATGACCGAGCAAGCGAAGGATTCTAAAATAGAATCACGAGCGCAGCGAGTGATTCAAAATTAGAATCCTGAGCGTTAGCGAGGGAATCAAAAGAGCACGAGGTGAAAAATCTTTGCACTCGAGTGCAACACGTAACTTTTCATCCCACCTCAGCGAGGAAATGACTAAATATGCAAAAAAAAGCATTTCAATCACAAGATACTTTTATTTCAGTTTAGGTATTAACGTTTATTATGTACTACATAATGATAGGTAAGTATTACAGAATAATCTTTAAATTATTTCAAATGATACTTAGGTATAATTAAGAAAAATTGAAAGTAACGTTGCTACAGTTACCAAAAGTCGAGTGTAATATTTTTGTTAGGTACTGTAATGTTGGTGACGTGAAAAGTAAAATGGCGCGCGCAAAGCAAATTAAAAAAAAAGTATATCAAGAAGGTTCCGAGTCTAAGTTTTACAAATTAGAAAAAGGTTGAATGATAAATTCGGCACCATGGAGATAGAAGTAAATAGATTTAATTATGTTTTTAATTCACAAACTTAGTGCACACGATGTTCTAAATTCAATTTCCTCTAGAGAATAAAAACGGCTTTTCCACTCAGATATTGAAGATTAAAAATACTCTTTCCGAGATGGTGGTGGGATGAAAAGATTTATTAAGGTCTAGAATTCTGCCACTTTCCATGTCAAATCATCATCATCAGCAGCCTATAATGTTCCCACTGCTGCGACACAAGCCTCCTCTTGATGAGGGAGAGGGCCATAATCCACCACGCGGGCCCAGTGCGGGTTGGTAGATGTCACATGTCTTCGAAACTTTGCTTCTAGGACATGCCGGTTTCCTCGCAATGTTTTCCTTCACCGTTTTGGGAGCAGTGGTGATGAAATAATTTACACAAAGTAAAACGCCTGCTTGGGTTCGAACTCACGACCTAACACTAGTAAGTCGCGGCCGTTACCACTGGGCCACCACTGCTGCAATTTGCTTGCCACATCAAATAATTGATTTAACATATTTCAATCACCGAAAATAACGAAAATCGTGAAAAAAAACTAGTAGGAGATCACGTAATGTCAGAAATATTCTAGGCCGTAGGAAACTAGCTATGGTGGCGCTATCTACAATCTTTAACCGACCTTTCCCATTAAAATACATAAAAAAATCTTCTTTACATAGTATAAACATAGTCGCGTTAAAAGATTTAAGCGTACAGACGTACGCTTAAATCTTTTAACACTTTAACTGCCATGGCTAAAATCTGAAAAACTAAAAAAATGTACTTAGTGTTATTTCACTTTAAATGGATTATTTATTCCAAAAACATGGCCACCAGGCAGCAACGACATCATAAATAAATTATTATTATTACATCATAATAATTCATCATCATGTCTAAGAACACTCGCACATAAGTCACCTTTAATACACTTTTTTTTTTTTATTGAAATCGCTTCATCCGTTCGGGAGCTATGATGCCACAGACAGACAGACAGACACGTCAAACTTATAACACTCCTCTTTTTGCGTCGGGGGTTAAAAAGCTTCCGATGATTTTAAGAGATGTATTCCGTGCAAAGACAGGATGAAGAAGAAAAAAAAAACAAAAGTGTACAATGTGGTAGGTACATAAAAAACAAATTCTTAAAAACCAAACGCTCATGCAATGAGCCGTAGTTGAGCATTATTGCTCAACAAACTTGCTTAGGCGTTTAATTAAAAACGCTAGTATTCTGAACAGGGACTATAACTTATAGCTGATTTTATAGGGTGTTACATAGGCCACTTCTGGTCTTTCATCTTGGTAGCATGCTCCCGTGGGGTAATTTACGATATCCACATCAAGAAAAAAAAAACAAAACTAAAATGCTTAGAGACTTACCAAAATTGATTACTTCTACCATTGTATGATTTTGTCGTATGGAGTACATATTTTTATCACTTTTGGAACATAAACTGCAGCTGCACTGAGAAAAGAAATATCTGAATAAGTCCATTGCTTGTAATTTGCTAGTGTAAATTACAATCTAATGATAAATAACTAATAAGTTCCGCGACCCTGGTAGGCATCAGTCCTAGCGGACCCCTTCAATGATGCTGATATGGAACAGTCTAAGGAAAAACTAAGCCTGTGACGGCGCATCCCTACCAAACCCATTTGTTCCACCTGCTGAAAATCTTGCACTTGGACACGATTTGCCTTGGCTTTCCCAAAAGTCTTTAAATAGACTCTGGACTCAGGTAGGCCGGAGTAAAGAAAACCTGCTCAGGTGGAGATTCACAGATGACTCCACCCTGGAGTAAATGTGGCACTTGAAATCTTGCCCAGCGTGTCCTGTTGGTTGCACGCTACAGGAGTTGATGGACGCTACTGAAAGTGCTAAGCTCGTAGCAAAATTCTGGGCTGACTGTATTTAGATTGCTATTGGTACCGATTCCCTTGTTCACAAACTAAACTAAATTTAAGTTCAGTGCATCTTTTTCTTTGTATTTCATTAAGAAGAGGACAAAAGAAATTTTTTAGTTTAGTCCTGTCAAATTAATCAGCGCCTGTCACTACTCCATACAAGTTTAGACGTGATTAAAAACTTGCCTACTAAAATTACGTCAAGCGCTGATTAATTTGACAGGACTAAACTAAAATTTATCTTCTGTCCTTTTCTTAATGAAATAGAAAGAAAAAGATGCACTGAACTTAAATTTAGTTTAGTTTGTGAATAAGGGAATCGGCACCATTGACACCCTAAGAAGAAGAAGATGGAGTTGCAAATTAATGAAGTACTTCAGTGTTATGTAAAGATTAAATTAATGCTGCAAGCATTAATTTAATTATTAGTGAAGTATGAGCTTCAAAATTTCAAAAAGATTGCCCCTCTGCCCGAGATAGGTTCTCCTAAATCCAGTTACTGTGTCCATGTATGTTATTGCCAAAAATCAAATAAATAATGAAATCTTAATGCAGTATTGAAGTCAACACACTGGCCACCATTTTGTTTCAGATAATTCCAAATTTGAATTTATAATCAATAAAAAAAGGTAACAGACTCATTACAAAAAAAAAAGAATTTATTGTAGTTAGAGGTACTTCAGTTAAGAATATGAGATTGTATGGAATTTATATAACACAGTACTGTTTTTTTTTTTAATAAAGCGATAAGATGAATAGCCATCAATAAACAAAAGGTTGTATTTGTCTGAATCGTATTCTTTTAATAATATACTTAAGTACCTACAATAGATACTGAACCTTCATCATCATGCTCCATTTGCACCAACTCGTCAGGTTCCAGTGGACTTGGCAACATTATAGGAACGAGCTCCAGAGGTATACCAGATCTTCGTCGATATCTGGTCCTCGGATGTTCATTTCCACTAACACTGTTGGCATTATCATTACCATTTTCATGCTGATTAGCACACCCTCCGTCCATCTTGTCTGCTAAAAGATATCGATTTTTATATCACAGTACCAATTCGTTTTGAAATAATTAAAATTACTGAATTAATGCAAGTTCTACAGGATTTCAAACTGGAATCTTATTAGATGTACAATTTTTAGGACTCCGTTAAGAAAGAACATAAGAAATCTAGGGCATCACAATATCATTTTCATTAGATTCACCATATTTGACATGCATTAGTATTGACCATGTGATAGTTTCACTGTCCTTTTACATTTATAATAACTTACCATCTATAATAATTTCAAATTTTTTATGCCATATCTACCTACATAATTATTGTATGCCTATAAGGCAGGACATATTGATACTTTAATATATTGTTAAGACCTGTAACTTACATGTGCCCACAATAAAGATACTTTGACTTTGACTTCAATGTCAGTAATTTAACAATTATCAGTCAGGGACTATATCGATACCTCTGGGCTCAAAGGTCGTAAAGGACATTTGGGCGAAAATGAATTTTTGATACTGTTTTACTCAGTTTTTAATTCTCTATCGATCTGTATATTCCGTTTTACGAAATTCGCAAAAAAAAATGCCTTTACGACCCACATAATTTGAGACGTTAAACATAGTTTACCGTGAAAATATGGATGTAAATAACACTTTGTTACCAGAGTGAACTCATTTTGGTAGTAAAGCAAAGTATAAAACAACTTTTTGGTGTAAAATACATAAAAATATCAATTGTCTTATACCACCTTAGGTGGTTAATATAATTCACCTCAAAAATTTGGATGTAAAGGACATCGTCTTTGCAATTATTGTCCTGTACACCCTTACAATTTAAAATAAAAAAATGACAAGTGTCCTTTACGACCTAGTTTCATTTTATTTGCTTCCACTAAGGGCGTTTATAAACGTAAGTGAGGAATTGTCCCATAAATATTAGAATATTCAAAAAACAACGAATTTAATCTAAACTTACTACCTAACTTAATAAAATTAAATGATTTACACGAAACTATTATTACTCACAATTTTGCGAAATGTATTATAACGATTATCGAAATTACAAGATGTTCAAGTTTAGGTATCCACTTCACTATCGTAGAATTTGATTTCTGTGCACAAATTTTCAACCCCTACCTTATTAAAATGTTTCTAATAGTCGTTATACATTACTTACCTATATTCAACAAATAGCCTCTTGTATTGGCTAGGTTTAAGATTCATCAAACACTTAATTCACCCAACAATGAAACTATCACCTGCAGCTTTGACCTACAAAAAGTCCTGAATACGCCACATGGACAAAGTATGATATTGTACTATTCTAGAAAATATTCAGTGTTTAATTTCACCATTTATGAAAGTCTCACACAGGATGTTAATTGTTATACATGAGGGGAATGTGATGGCAAAAGAGGGAGTAATGAAATTGCAACGTGCTTAATGAAATATCTTGAGGAAAAGAACAAAACGGGCGTAAAGCATCTACTGATGTACTGTGATTCGTGTTGTGGTCAAAATAAAAATAAAATCGTATTAGCTGCCATGAACCATTTCGTAAAATCAGCAATCGGGCCATACATACATGCCTGTCGATACAGTTCATGCAGTTATCGAAAGGGAAGTGGGTAAAATTATTGTATGGAGTTCCTCACAGTGGTCTACATATTTCGAGTCGGCCCGCAAAACACCATGACCTTACAAAGTGAATATCATGGAATGTACTGACTTTTACAATTTGATCAATTAGCTTTAAATAAATTCACGCCAAAGATATTAAAAAATATTAAGTTCAAAAACATCAGAGTCGCCACATTCAAAAAAAGCATAACGACCAAATGTTTGTCAAATACTCCATGGAAGATAAAGCAGAGACTCATTCTGTAATATTATGCGAGCAAACCCCAGAGAAAGGAAAAACAAAAGGAAAGGGGAAGGGAAAGTCCAAAGGGAAAAAAGCCAGATTAACAATAAACCAGTGATTGGTGATGCAGTGAAGCAGCTATACAATAGTAGATTACCAATAGCCGCTGCGAAATATAAAGACCTGATAAACCTGTCTGAAAATGGAACAATACCTAAAAGATTTCATAAAGAATACAGGGAGTTTCCATGCAATTCTGAGCTACGTGAGACTTTGAACGAAACAGACGAAGAGGAAGATGAAAAAAGTGAGGAAGAAGGTGAATAAATAAATTTTCAGCTGATGATGATTTATTTACTCATCATCTCATCAAACAAAATAAAGTTAGTTTATAGAAGAAAGTTAGTTTAAGAGAATAAAGTTGATTAAAGAAGTGAAACCAATTAAAAAAGTACAGAAGAGAGTAGAGAAAAGGCAAGCAAGAAAAACTATGTTAATTACCAAAATATTATTTTTTTATTTTTAAACATTTAGAGCTTTGCGTTCAATTAAGTAAGTACAAATAAACGATCTCAATTTGATTACACAAATGTACGTTTTATTTGTATAATTATGTTATTTCATGAATATTCGTGAAGAAAATACAGTAGTATACACATAAATACATACAAAATTACATAATCCATCTAATACTTAAGTTTAATTATTAATTTATCCTTCTTCTTAGCGCGTGAGAAGAATTGAGAAGAATTTATCCTTTCAGAATACCTTAGCGGGTTATCCTTAAGACCCTAAAAATATTACACTTGTCGATTATTTCCTTATTTTGTTTAGTTTTGTGCAGTAAAGTGGATTTACGCCCTTAGGTTATATCATAGGGTGAAAATTTGAAGGGTGTAAAGGACTTTTATTTTTAAATTTATGGTCGTAAAGGAAATCTATCTCGGTATATACGTCACTAGGGTAATTTTTTAACACTGCAATAGATAATACTAGAAATTCTAAACACTTTTCTCCAAGGTTTCATTTAAATAGCTCAAGAAACAAAAAAGTTAGAGCAAAAATATATTTTCTTTTTTCGTTTTTTGCTTCTCCTGAAAAGTCGCATTTTGTCCTTTACGACCTTTGAGCCCAGAGGTATCGATAATATAGTTAATTAATGATGGATTATTAATGAACATTTTACCTGAACAGACCGGTACGTTAATGATAACTACACTCTGGTCATTTTTTTAAACCCCGGCCAGACTGTTGTAAACAAGCCCTCCACATCGATCTCCACCGGCGGTTTACAACAGTGTAAACACTTGTTTGCAACAAAAATTCGTTTGACCTTCAACAACCTCTGTGGACGGACGCGCGTTGCCAACCGCGTGTGGATGCCGCCGTTGTAAACACGTATTCCACAGTGTAAACGCTTGTTGTAAACCACGCAAGGGCAGTTGCGCAGCAGCAACCGTTGCATCCGCACGTTACGCACATATTTACGAACTGTGTTTTCGAAAATGGCGTCTACGCGGGAAATAGTAGATTATTAACCAAGGGGATAAAAACATGATCCAGAGGCTAGGTATCTGAGAGTGACTAATAGTCTTTCTTCAGCAGAAACAGCCTTCCTCAGCAGAAACAGCCTTCCTCCGATGCGTATTTTTTTTAGTTATAAATTGCCTCACCATTTCTAATCTATACCAATATTATTAAGCTGAAGAGTTTGTTTGTTTGTTTGATTGAACGCGCTAATCTCAGGAACTCTATGGGTAGCCTATTTATCGAGGAAGGCTATAGGCTATATAACATCACGCTACAACTAAGAGGAGCGGAGCAGTAATGAAAAATGTTGCAAAAACAGGAAAAATCGCACGGGTAGGCTAGGCGATTCGACGCGACGGGAACAAGAAATTTAACGCGGACGAAGTCGCGGGCAGAAGCTAGTAATTCATAGAATGTTTCCTTTTCCATTCTGAGAAAGTTGCGCAGGTTACCAAAATCAAGTAGATTCATTAAATTTAGATGACTAAGTTTTATTCTTTCCTTAAGTCAACGCTTCATCCAAATTCTTTTCTATTTTTCTTTTTTCTCCTCACTTGCGCACTCAAGTGCTAATGCTACGCCAACTTTTTGAAGTTTAGTTAAGAGCCCTCTCACAAAATTTGAACGCTCGAGTTTAGGTAAAAGACGGCAATCTTTTGTATGTGTGCGTAGCTATCCACACATGCACAATACAAACAGTGTAACGCGAGTGTCGAGCCGGTCTAAACAATCTTGAGCCGTTAGAATTATAATGCGGTATTTAGATATTTATGAAAATATTTATTTTTAGTTATCCAGTCTAATAAAGATCTCTAGACTAATAAAAAAAAATACAACTATATGTTATGTAAAGTATACAATAAAAATAAAAAATTAAAACAATTACATATTGGTGCCGATTCTGTTGTGCACCGAACTAAACTAACAAAACAATCTCTAAAATTGCTTACTTTTAGCTATGAGAATTGTTACGCTATTCTGGCTAGCTCTTATAGTTTCGGAGAAAAGTGGTTGTGACATACGGACGGACAGACAGACAGACAGACGGACAGACAGACATGACGAATCTATAAGGGTTCCGTTTTTTGCCATTTGGCAACGGAACCCTAAAAAACAATAAATTTTGGGGTTCCCCATACTTAGAACTGAAACTCAAAAAAAAATTTTTCATCAAACCCATACGTGTGGGGTAAAATGGTATTGAGGTTTCTTATATATTTTTTTTCTAAACTGAATAGTTTGCGCGAGAAACACTTCCAAAGTGGTAAAATGTGTCCCCCCCCCCTTAACTTCTAAAATAAGAGAATGATAAAACTAAAAAAAATATATGATGTACATTACCATATAAACTACCACCGAAAATTAGTTTGAACGAGATCCAGTAAGTAGTTTTTTTTAATACGTCATAAATCGTAAACCACAATTTACCTTTCATTCAATCAACTCAAATATAAAAATTAAAAAAGTAACATTTAATTTCATAAACGTAAACCTCATGCATAAATCGAGGATACCTACAGGTTTGTACGGAACCCTCGGTGCGCGAGTCCGACTCGCACTTGGCCGGTTTTTTCTTTTCTCTTCGCAACTTAGTACTTGTGCGCTACGCAATGAACTTGCTGAGATACGAAGGCGCGCGCAAGGGGGCATCCTGGACGTGTTTTATATGGAATTTTTCATTTTTATTTGAAAAATAAAAAAAATATTACCCACGTGTTGAGATTTGTATGTCTGGGGTTTTATAAAGGGTGTCGAAAATTTCATTATTTTTGCGATAGGACACGCCATTTACGAGATATAAGCAAAAGAAGAAAAAAATACAGTACTGTTTTTGCACGTGAGGCGAGGCGTTGCCGTTGGTGTGAATTTTTGTTCATGACCACTAGTTTTACTCCACACCTTTTTAATCGCGATTAAAAATAGTCATATTTAGTTAAAATAAATTATTTTAGTCAAAAAATTTCTACAATCTATTAAAATAATGCTTTACTTGATAATTAACGAAACTATTATTCAAAAAAAAAAATGCGAAGAGTAGCAAAATGTTGTAGTCGTAGTATATTTTGCCTTCACGATACGAGTACCCGTAAACTGAGACGCGGGAAAAATTGACACAGGTCCTTCCCCGTTGGGCGCTTGCGCCGTACTAAACGCTGCCCCCTTGTGCATCGTAATTTAGAGTGATTTCAAAAACGATATTATGTCTAATTAAATAAACAGATTTAAATAAAACTTGAGAATTCGATTTGTTATGGAACATACTTTATATTGACATTAATTTTTTAATGTAATTATGCTTTATTCAAACCAAAAAAACGCGATAAACTTGCGAATAAATCGTAAAAATTGCCATAAGACTTAATTTTTTTACTAATTAATGTTCTTAAAAATCAATATTATTGTACTAAATGTAACAAGTAGATTATATGTCTGTTGTTTTGTGTATTTTTTTACTCAAATTTCTACATATTAATGATAGAAATAGGAGTCTGAAATGGACCCTGCGCAGATTTTTAAGAAAACTAGTTGTGGGAGATTAATTACTACAAAGTAAACCAATAAGTTTTTGTAAATGTGCTACTAAAAGTGACAAAACAAAAGATTGATCTATTTTTTACATTCTTCAATGCCAGAGTATTTATAATGATGAGATGAGAGGTAAATAAGGCGACTAAAATCTTAGATATTCGCGCAAAAATGTAAAATGGCTCTTAAATAAGGAGCCATATCGCAACGCGTGCTTCCAAACAAAGAATCGACAACATACTGAGGTGGGAGCCTTGTTGTAAACAGTGTGGACGCAAACACCAACCGTGGGCTCCACAAACCTTCCACCAAGGTGACCCCTGTTGGAAGCTTGTTTAGAACAGTCTGGCCCGGCCTTTAATGTGGTCCAGTGCAAAGTGCAGGTGCAAACATGCAGATAGTATAAAACAACTGTAAAACACAGAACCGATCGATACATTTCAGATTTAAGCTTTATTCACACAGCGAGCGCGGCGTGACCGGGCGCGACGTGAAGTGGCGCCGGCGCGGCGAGAGCCTTCAGGCGCGGGACAAATACAAGAGGCGTCGGGCGGAGGCGAGGCGCGGGCGCGGCGCGGGCGTGGTTCAGGCGCGGCGCCGGTGCAGCGCAGAACAGGCGTGCTAACGGTGTCGGAAAGGCGAGGCGCGGTGTTTCTCGTTATTTTATGTTAAATTCTATATCGTCACGCATTTTCCGGGTGCGCCGAAGGCGAGGAAGCGGCGCTCGCGCCACGCCCGCGCCGCGCCCGCACCCCGCCGTCACAGTATGTCTCGCGCCCCACCTCTTCTATACATTTTGTAAGAAATATCAAAGAAGTGGCGCCACGCCCGCGCCGCGCCCGCGCCTCACCTCCGCCCGACGCCTCTTGTATTTGTCCCGCGCCTCTCACTGCGGGCGCGATCACGTCCCGTCGCACCGGCACACATATACAATACAAGCAGTGTAACGCGAGTGTCGAGACGGACTAAACAATCTTGAGCCGTTAGAATTATAATGCGGTATTTAGAGATTTATGAAAATACTTATTTTCATTTATCCAGTATTTGTATTTTTATTAGTGTGTAAAAATATATGTTATGTAAAGTACATATGATAAAAATAAAAAAATAAAGCAAAAACATATTATTGTCAAGTAATAATGACTTACACTTCGTTAAATAAATATTTGTCATAAAGGCATTGATCTTGCTTTTCTAGGATCTATGATTTCTGGCAATACGCAATGAGGATCAGCGACGATTTTAGTTAAATATGTAGAATTACAGTCATACCTAAACCTATTATTTCAGTGAAAGAATTATTAAAATTGGACCAAAAATGACGAAGTTAGAGCGGTTTTAATTTTGCATTTTCAAAAACACTCGCCAATACGCACAATTCGTTGATGACGCCATCTACCACATTCGCGTCCGCGGCACCGCCGCACACGTTCTTTCTGCCTTTAGTTACGTGACTCGCAGTACAATAAAACGAATAATGGTACCGATTCCCTTGTTCACAAACTAAACTAAATTTAAGTTCAGTGCATCTTTTCTTTGTATTTCATTAAGAAGAGGACAAAAGAAAAATTTTAGTTTAGTCCTGTCAAATTAATCAGCGCCTGTCACTACTCCATACAAGTTTAGACGTGATTAAAAACTTGCCTACTAAAATTACGTCAATTTACGTCAAGCGCTGATTAATTTGACAGGACTAAACTAAAATTTATCTTCTGTCCTTTCCTTAATGAAATAGAAAAAAAAGATGCACTGAACTTAAATTTAGTTTAGTTTGTGAATAAGGGAATCGGCACCAATGTCTTCTTAAAATATTGTATCGTGCCACGATGCGAAAATACAAGTGTTGCTACACCGGACAAATTGTTATTTTGTACCCCAAAAGACCCAAAAAATAGAAAGAAGTGGTGTACTTTCATGAGGAGCGACGCCCCATGTCCCCTTAACTAAAAGTACTTTATACTGCTGTAAGTTTGCCGGTTTTCACCAAAAATTTTGACTATAATAATTTATTTTAACTAAATCTGACTATTTTTAATCGCGATTAAAAAGGTGTGGAATAAAACTAGTGGTCATGTACTAAAATTCACACCAACGAACGGCTCGCCTTCACGTGCAAAAACAGTACTGTATTTTGTTTTCCTTTTCTTTTGCTGATATCTCGAAAATGGCGTTTCCTATCGCAAAAATAATGCAATTTTCGACCCCCTTTATAACCTCCTCACATATAAATCTCAACACGCGGGTAATGTTTTTTTTTATTTTTCGAAGAAAAAGTGAAAAATTCCATATAAAAACTTGTTAACAAAAAATTAAACGAAAAAACTGAAAAGCAAAAAATAATATACCTTAAAATTATGAGTCGGCGCTTTAAGTGATCTTTGTTCATTGTTTGTTCAGCGCCGACTCAAAATTTAAAGGTTTATTATTTTTTGCTTTTCAGTTTTTTCGGCGGTTTAATTTTTTGTTAAAAGTTTTTATTTTATAATTTTTTGTGGCTTTAAAATAACTAATAATACTTGGCAAGGTATAGGTACGCTATCCAATAAAAAAAGAATTATCTAAATAGGACTACTCTGTATAAAGTTATGCGTAGTTAAACATTACAATCAGTGAGTGAACAATCAAACATCCCCTGTTTTTCGACCCTTAGGGTTCGATTTTGTTTTCCAAATTTATATGGGACCACCTTCGAAGTACACCCTTTCCAATAAAAAAAGAATTATCACAATCAGACGATTATGTAAAAAGTTATGCGCGGTCATACATAAAAAAAAAACATAAAAAACATAAAATATACGCGTCGAATTGATAACCTCCTCCGTTTTTATTCGTCGGTTGAAAACACGTCCTGCTCCATCGCGCGCGCCTTCGTCTCTCAAAAAATTCATTGCGTAGCGCACACAAGTAAAAGCTGAAGAGTTAAGTCCGTTTAGAGTTGGATAGCTCATTTATCGAGGAAGGCCATATATGTATAGACTATATATATAACGTCACGCTAGGACCCTTAGGAGCCGAGCACAAAGAAAAACGTCACGCATGCAAAGACCTCGCACGGGCAGGCGATTCGATGCAACGCGATGGGTTGGAAATTTTACGCGGACGAAGTCGCGGGCAGAAGCTAGTAAGAAATAATATTTATAAAATAGGTACAGAGGTGCCTACACACTGTAGAAACACGAAAAAGGTACCTACCTGCCAAATCAAAATATTGTAAAACGTACTACCTGCCTACCCATTCATTTGACGTTCGTCTGTCAACGTCAAACATGTGACTTTGCTCCTTCTTGCGTACAGCCTTGACGAGATCCCGCCTCTTTTCGGACCACTTGTGGTTAAACCCCAATTTCTCGATATTTTACTATGAACCCCATACAAGATTGTGACTGTTTCGTAATGTTTACAAGTTTTACTATTCGGTGAATAACACTTATGTAATTTGATTCAGAATAAAACGAGTATCATTCAAATTGAAAACAAGTTTTATTATTTCCGTCCCATTTTTATCATTATAAGTCCCAGAATTTTTTGTGAAAGACATATTTTAATATAAAAATCATTTAATTTTAATCACTATTACACCATAACAACGATTACATAATAAACACAGTACACTAAGCAGTCAAAGCATAAACAAAAGACGATAATCTTGTCGCGTCTCAAGTGGCCGTTTAGAATGTTTATACAACGTCAACATTCATTCACCTTTGTTTTTTGTGGTCATAAATATGTCACAGTTTGTTAGATGTGCAGGGCCGGATTGAGGGGAGGGCAACCGGGGCTACAGCCCCGGGGCCTCCACAAGTGAGGGGCCCCCACAATGAGAATTAAAAAAAAAATACGAACTACGATGAAACAAAATCGCCTATTAAAGCTATCCTTACTAAGCATTGAAAGTGATCTACTTCGGGGCCTGGATTTCAGCGAAATCATCGACGATTTCTCGTAGAAAAAGGCTCGCAAGGTTTCACTCCTTAACGCGATAGTTTAGTTTCATATAATTCTTGTACTTTACTATACCCACAAATGTTTCTTAATAAAATTTAATTTGTCTTGTAATAAATTATTGAAACACTACAATTCAAAAAATTGATTCATCAATTTGGAAAATTATTAGGGGCCTCAACTCCTTTGGTGCCCCAGGGCCTCCAGACCTCTAAATCCGGCCCTGTAGATGTGTGTTCATTTAGTTAGTTCAAGAGTGACGCTACCCTAAGAAATATTTACAAGTGTTCAAAATGAACAGAAGTCGTAAATATTTCCTGTTAAAAAGATAGGTAAAAAACAGTAGTTTACAACAAGAATGTGCTTCACAAAAACTTTTTAACAAAAAATTAAACCGCCGAAAAACTGAAAAGCATAAAATAAACCTTAAAATTATGAGTCGGCGCTTTGAGTGTTCCTTGTTCATTGATTTTTCAGCGCCGACTCAAAATTTTAAGGTTTATTAGGGTTCCGTTGCCAAATGGCAAAAAACCGGAACCCTTATAGATTCGTCATGTCTGTCTGTCTGTCTGTCTGTCTGTCTGTCTGTCTGTCCGTCCGTATGTCACAGCCACTTTTTTCCGAAACTATAAGAGCTAGGCTGTTGAAACTTGGTAAGTAGATGTATTCTGTGAACCACATTAAGATTTTTACACTAAAATAGAAAAAAACCAATAAATTTTGGGGTTCCCCATACATAGAACTGAAACTCAAAATTTTTTTTTTCATCAAACCCATACGTGTGGGGTATCTATGAATAGGTCTTTAAAAATGGTATTGAGGTTTCTAATATCATTTTTTTCTAAACTGAATGGTTTGTGCGAGAGACACTTCCAAAGTGGTAAAATGTGTGTCCCCCACCCCGTAACTTCTAAACTAAGAGAATGATAAAACTAAAGAAAATATATGATGTACATTTACATGTAAACTACCACCGAAAATTGGTTTGAACGAGATCGAGTAGGTCGTTTTTTTTAAAACGTCATAAATCCTAAACCGCAATTTACCTTCCATTCAATCAACTCAAATATAAAAAAAAAACATTTAATTTCATAAACATAAACCTTATGCATAAACCGAGAATACTTACAGGTTTGTGCGGAACCCTCGGTGTGCGAGTCCGACTCGCACTTGGCCGGTTTTTTTATGCTTTTCAGTTTTTCGGCGTTTTAATTTTTTGTTAAAAAGTTTTTATTTTATGATTTTTTGTGGCTTTAATGTACTAATAATATTTGGTAAAGTATACCCTATCCAACAATAAAAGAATTATCAAAATCGGACTACTCTGTACAAAGTTATGCGTGTTTATACGTTACAATCAGTGAGTGAACAATCAATCATCCCCTGTTTTCCAACCCTTAGGGTTTGATTTTGTTTTCCAAATTTATATGGGACCACCTTGGGAGTATACCCTTTCCAATAGAAGAAGAATTGTCACAATCGGGCCACTATGTAAAAAGTTGTGAGTGTCAGTGAGTGAACAATCAATCATCCCCTGTTTTCCAACCCTTAGGGTTCGATTTTGTTTTCCAAATTTATATGGGACCACCTTGGGAGTATACCCTTTCCAATAGAAGAATAATTGTCACAATCGGACCACTATGTAACAAGTTATGCGTGTTTATACGTTACAATCAGTGAGTGAACAATCAATCATCCCCTGTTTTCCAACCCTTAGGGTTCGATTTTGTTTTCCAAATTTATATGGGACCACCTTGGGAGTATACCCTTTCCAATAGAAGAAGAATTGTCACAATCGGACCACTATGTAAAAAGTTATGCGTGATGATACATAAAAAAAAAAAAAAAAATATACGCGTCGAATTGAGAACCTCCTCCGGTTTTTTTCGTCGGTTGAAAAACGGGTTTAACTTATGAAGTCCACAATTGATTTCAAATGTGAAAACTGTTCCAATAACTTAATTAAATTACCTCTCAATTACACATTATACCATAGGTTTAATCGTTTCTAACAATTAAAGCTAAAAGAAAGGAAATCGGGCGATGACGTCATCGACTTTGGAATGGCGATGGCGGCCGCGTTAATTAAAAATAGAGGAATGAAATTTTAAAATTGCAATATTTTGTTGCTATAATTGAATTTCTTGCACAACATCGTATATTTATGAATAGTTAATGAAATTGTCGTAACGTTTCAATAGTAGGTATTTCAGCCATTTACGACAAAATATGTATACGAAAAGCCGTCACAAAGTATTTCTAAGCCGGCCATTTTTTCACTTCGACAACTTATTTTCGCAAAATATATGCGTAAATGTAATAAACTTCATATAACTAATAATTAAATAGAAAGGTCATACACTTTAGTTACGTATTCATGCTTATAAAACCCAAATTCACCAGTCAATCACAGTTTTTTTTTATTGTTTCGTTGAGAGCGTCGGCCCGCGAGTGTGCCACTGCCAACTTTTATAGTGTCTTTTGCATCCAACACAGCGTCTCAAAAGTGCCATAATGTTAGTAGCAGTAAAGGACATATAGAAAGCTTTGTCTTCCTTGTTCATTTTAACATAAGAACGAAAGAGATAGGCTACGTAGTTTCATAGATAATCGCAAAACAGTGTGATCACGATCCATCCTCGGTACTACGTAGGGGAGCAATCTAATTGAAATTTTCATCCTCGGTAGTACGGAGGCTACCAGTGAAAGGGCTAACCACTCAAGACGATTTTTAATTAGGTGCTCCAGTAACTTGGCTAGGACTGAAGACAAAGCAATTGGCCTAAGGCCATTCGGGTCATTTGCATGTTTTCCTGGTTTCAGTAGAGGAATAATAATCTGTAACTTCCACTGATCTGGAACCTGACCGTGAATATAACAATAATTTAAAATATTTAAAAAGAAGATTTTAGCTTTTTCGCCAGAATGGGTTATGAATGAATATGGTATGCCATCAATACCAGGAGCTGAGTCCCGGACATGTTTGAGCACCACATTCAATTCCTCCAAACTAAATGGTCTATCAAAGGGATCCTCTGTTACAATATCTAAGGGTGCATTTTCACATTCAGATGAAAATGGAACATAAGATGATGCTATTTTGTCAAAAAAATGTTCAGCAGTTTCCCTAGTGATGGGTGAAGAGATTGATGGGGAACATCCACGTCTAAATCTATTAATATTTTTCCAGACAATTGAAATTGGAGTAGAGGGAGATAGGGAAGTGCAAAACGTAATCCAACCCGTGCGTTTTCATATTCCCATTATAACATATTTCCGCCTCATTTCTATCCCTGATTGCTGAAGTGCACTCTGGATCCCACCACGGAGGTGAAGGAACTTTGTCACGGGCACAGTTTTTCAATGGAAAGCAGGAGTCTGCACTGGAGGTGATGGCCGTAACAAAACCCTTATAACATCTCTTGGCATGGCAGTGACCAGAAGGATTTGATAAATTTGAATTTAAATTTGGAAGTATGTCTATTTTGTCCTCTAATAATGAAGTAAATTTTGCCCAGTCTGGTTTGGACAGGTTATATTTCAAAAGTGGAGGGGAAGTTTTCTCGAAAAAAGTTTTATTAAGCAAGGATATAACAATAGGGTAATGATCACTACCATGCGACAAGGTTGTACATTCCCAGGAGGTTGACGCTGCTAGCTCAACTGAACAAAAGGTTAAGTCAATGCAACGCTTTTGTTGACCGGGAACAGGTCTGCGTGTTGGGCATCCATTATTTAAAATGCAGAGATCCAAATCGTCCAGGATCTCAACCAGAGCTGAGCCAAAGGTATTACAGCGTTCAGATCCCCATCTGTAATGGTGGCAGTTGAAATCGCCCATAACCAGTATCGGACCATGAACATTGGAAAAAATACCTTTTAAAATTATTAAATGAGCATGATGAGGATGTGCAATATAAATGGAGAACACTGTGATACCTTCAACCGTCCCTGCGGCAATGCTCATATCTCCTGTAAGTGAAGGTAAAGTATGAGGCGAAAATGGGACCTGGTTGTTGACCAAGAGAGCTGACCCTCCATAGCCATCCGATCTGTCACATCTGAATATGTTGAAATGGGGAACACGGAAGCTAAGACTTGGAGTAAGCCAAGTCTCAGCTATGGAACAAGCCAAAGGCTTGTATTTATTTAATAGGAATGTGAGGTCGTGCTTTTTATCAATCAATCAATCAATCCTTTATTTCAGGCTACTAAGGCCCATAAAACAATACATAAATAATATAAAATCAATAACTATAAACTAATACATATTCTATAAAACTAAACTAAACTAAAACTGTCTCTAAACACGTAATGAAGACGGCGTCGTGTTCCGCTGCGTGGTGTCGCGTAACCGTCCTCGGAAGCGTCGAAACATGACACCTTTCGGCCAAAAGTCCTCTCTTAAGTAGGTCTGTAGATGGTCGGTTGGAACTCGTACCACGAACGACTTAAAGTTGATGTTGTGGCGCGACTCCAACCTTTCGACCCTCAGAGTCCAGTTGGTCTTCACTTTCAAAAACTGCACTACTTCTTCAATCGTCGTGCAGTAGTGCAGGCGTGAAATGTACAGCTGCGTCGTAGGCACAGCAGGGCGCAGCAGCATGTTGGGTCCACTCGGAGCGGTAGCACACTGGTTTCGTGAACAGGGCTTCTTCTTCTTCCTTTCCACTTTCGTGAAACCCTCTTCATCAACTTGGCCCGTTCTCGGCAAGGAGCTACGGACCGCAGCCAGGGCAGGTTGGGCACCCTTCTGTTTTTCCCCTATTACAGTTGGTCGCTTAGGCTGCGACACACCTGATTCGCCGGTGGTGACAATAGCAGCGTAGGCACGCTTAGGGGTCGACGTACCTACGTGTGACGTTTCCGCAGCCGGTGCTTGGTCAGCATTATCAGCTGGTGACGCACTTGTGTTCGCCGATGCAATACTGCCGATAGATGCATTTTGCGCCGCTCGACGTGTGTTCACCTTAGAGGCCTCAGGTGACCCAATTACTGAACCCACTTTGCGCAATAATGCTATTTCCGCTCGTAGTTCAGTATTTGTTTTTTCCGTAACCTCCATTCGGGACTGCATTTTGGTCATCTCCACTTTCAACGTAGTGATGTCCTTCAGCAGCCGTGTTACATCTACGTGATCGAATGTGACGGGAGGCAGCTTACCCAGCTCCTTCGCCACGAAATCTGGCACGTCATCCGGGTCGGTCTTCTTTAACATGTCCACAATGTCTTGAACACTCTTTTCAGTGCCATCTCTGCGGCGAGACGGCATCTGGTCCAGTTTTCCAAGTGACTGGAACAGTAACAGTTTACCACTGCTGATCTCGTCCTCCTTGAAATTGGACAGAATGCATATCTGCAGAATGCTCACCTCGTCCATGTAGTCGATGGCATGGACCAGGAAAGCCAGCAATTCATTGACTATGAGTGGTTTGGAACTCATAGTGACAGTACGGCAGCGGCTATGGCCGCGCTACACGTGAATAATATTCGCTCCGTGCACAGTGGAAACACGTCCGTATTTGACCGCGCATCGCACTGCACTTTATGCCACACGCTCCTCACATTCCACTGTAGGAAAATTTGGCGAGACGCCATTTCTAATATCTAAAAGAAGTGTTATAAGTTGGTCGGCAACGTTGGACGGTGATTGAGTGTTAGTAGTCGAAGAAGAAATAACGATAGGTAAAAGTTTCATGAGTAGTTCAACAATAGAAGAGGTACTATTATTGGAAGTGTCCTTTTTGTTGAGAGCGCAGCCGTTAGGCTGTGAAAGTTGGGGGGAACTAATAATCTGCTGATGAGCAACTTTGTCATAAGACGGGGAGAGAGGGGCATGAGATTTAGGCTTCAGGTGTACTGTCTTTCGATAAGACTGCGATATCGGAGTTTTAGCAACATTCGCATAGTTGCGAGAAGCTGTTGGAATTAATTTGTTGGCTTCGGCATAAGGCATGGATTTTTCAGCCATAATGGTCTTAATGGCTTTCTGTCTACCATGCTCGGGGCATGACTTGCTGTTAGCGAAGTGAGTGCCCGAACATAGAATACAGAAGGCCTCGCCCTCAGAAATGGTGCAACCATCACCTGGGTGATCGTGGCCACATTTACTGCAGCGTGGTTTAGACCTACATACATTAGCCACATGTCCAAATCTACAACATTTGCGACATTGTATGGTGGAATATATATATTGCTCAACAGGAAGAGAATTGTAACAACAAAAGATTCTCTTAGGAAGGACTTGTCCATCGAATGTAATGACATAGGTTTCAGTTGCTTTCCATTCATTTTCTTCGTCTCTCTGAACTTTCCTATTAATTCGACGAACTTTTAGGATTTGCCCACAACCTGAGGGCACAGACAAATAGGTGATAGCCTCTTCTTCTGAGATATCAGATGGAATTCCAGTCACTACTCCCATCCTTGTGATATTAAATGTAGGTATGGAGGCGACATAACAGTACTTGGCTAACAGACCGTTAACCAGGAAAGAATTTGCATCTTGAGGAGAAGCAAACTCTACGGATACGCGGTTTCTACCAACTCTATTAACACCACCACGAACTATGTTCGCAATGCTGTTGTTAATTTAAAAAAATCCGAAATTAACTGGATGTAAGGTGGTGCCTGAGTTAGGTTGGGTTTCTATTCGGGGAGACGTGGACGACGTAAGGACCTTTGTCCATTGCTGAGTATTTGGAACGACCGATTTGACTCTTCTTTTGTTTGTTCGGTGGGGATGGTGTCAAGATATCTTCGTTACCAGGACGTTTACGGGAAGATCCGTTTGGCTGGGATGGGGATACATCCATCTCTGTTATACTGCATACAACATCCGCAAATTGCGATAAAGGATTCGGGGACAGAGGTAATAAAGGATCTGGGATGTCAGGCGGGTCAGGATCAGGGGGTTTGTTTTTATCCATCTTTAATAAAAACGAGTTTAAAATACGACAATCACAATACAAACCTGTTTACGAACACAAAGACAACACACTTAATGCTAACAAGTCACAAAAATATCAACAATCACTAAATAAAACAACTACAAATTCAAAACACACGTGCTATCCAAGAACACTGTGGCGAGAAACGACAGACAAGCTACTTGTTGTTGATAAACAAAGCATTGTTGCCACAAAAAAAATATTTTAGTTCCATTTTTCACCATGATAGACTCTTTTTTGCCAAGCTATAATTTCAAATTAACAGCTTTTCACTAAATGCATATGATGAAAGTAAATACGGTAGGTATGTAGTTACACCAAAAAATCATTTTTTTTAACTTTTGTCTGTCTGTCTGTTTGTTCCGGCTAATCTCTGAAATAGCTGGACCGATTTTGACGGGACTTTTATTGGCAGATAGGTAGGCTTTTATTTTAGAAAAAGTCTTTTATTTTAGAAAAATACCTGCGTTAATTTCCGACATCCACGCAGGTGAAGCCGCGGGCAAAAGCTAGTTACAAATATGTGAATTAATATTTGTTACGCTCGCGGATCATAGTTGAATTCTACTTACAAATGGTCCTGGAAATTCCATAAAAGTGAGAATAGTTACATTTCACAGGCTACCCTGAATCATCCCCCACAATTAGTTAATGTTAATTTGTTTTATTACAGTCTGGAAATCTTCAATTTGAATAAATAACTTATATTCTAACATGATTTATTTTCCAACTCTGTATCCAGAGACAACTAAAGAAGAAGAGTTTTTCTTTTTAATGTGGCTGACGGAGACGGACACGGAAGTTGATAAAATAAAAATAAATAAATAATGGCAGACGATCATCTAAAGGTGTCTTCACACAGCGGGCGGGGCGCGGCATGACGTGACGGCGACGCGACGCTGAGTAGTTGTAATGTACTAGATATTACGGACGCCTTCACACTTCACACAGAGCGCTCGGCGCGACCGGTCACGCCGCCGCCGCGCCGACACATGAGTAGAAAAACGGAACAGAGATAAAGCTTCGAACAACCGCGCGATTCGATTGCACTACTACAAGCACGCGGGGCATGTGTGCGTGACGTGACCACTGGCCGCTTGTCGCGTACGCGGCGAGACTGGAAAAAACCGGTTTACGCTTGCACAGCCAGTTGACAATCTCAGGGTTAGTGCAACGCACGTTGTTTGTATTGTTAGTTGCAAGTTTGGATATTTTTATGTAAAACGTGGTATTTTATTGTCAATAATGGTTGTTTATTGTACTGTGTATATGAATAATACTAGAAAAAATAAAGATATATCATACTTTAACTATCCCAAGGAGTACAATAGGTGAGTAAATATTTGATTACTTATTACTTTTTCAAGTAAGTTACCTACCTACCTTTATTTCATTGTATGGTCCTTTTTTATTTTTTATTACAAATTGTCAGTATGTGGGTAGGTTGATGTTGTAGCAAATACATTAAAATAAATACGAACAATCACCGACCTCTATAATTACCACTGGACTGGCGGCTGTCAAAATGCTTTTGTGCCCATTTGATAATCGCCATTTTGGCGCGGTCGGACGTGATTGGACGTAGCGAGTGTGTTTGGTACTAAAGTTTAAAATAATTTACACAAAAAATTAAACCGCCGAAAAAACTGAAAAGCAAAAAATAATAAACCTTAAAATGATGAGTCGGCGCTGAAAAATCAATGAACAAAGATCACTCAAAGCGCTGACTCATAATTTTAGGTTTATTATTTTTTGCTTTTCAGTTTTTTCGGCGGTTTAATTTTTTGTTAAAAAGTTTTTATTTTATATTTTTTGTGGCTTGAATGTACTAATAATACTTGGCAAGGTTTACCCCATCCAATGAAAAAAGAATTATCAAAATCGGACTACTCTGTATAAAGTTATGTGGTGGTTATACATTACAATCAGTGAGTAACAATCAATCATCCCCTGTTTTCCGACCCTTAGGGTTCGATTTTGTTTTTAAAATTTTTATGTGACCACCTTGGGAGTATACCCTTTCCTATAAAAAGAGAATTATCACAATCGGATTACCATGTACACAGTTATACGTGGTCATACATAAAAAAAAATATACGCGTCGAATTGAAAACCTCCTCCTTTTTTTCGTCGGTTAAAAAAAAAATATCCGCGTCGAATTGATAACCTCCTCCTTTTTTTCCGTCGGTTAAAAATAACTTTTCTTTCGAAAGTTGGTGGCAAAAAAGTCAATGAAATAAAAAACAAACTCACCGACTTCCGAAAGAAAAGTTATTTTGTAGGTTATTTTAAACTTTTTTTGTGGTTGTTTTTGAAGTCAGTTACATTTTTTTTTTTGAAAAGTTTTTTTATTTTATCCTTGTTAGTTTAAATATTCAACCCAAATTATTGTCAAATACATAACTTTCTTACATGTGCACTAGAATTTTGTAATCCGTAGCACCGGTAATAACAGCGCCCATGTACAGACGCCAACACATCAAGCTACTACAATCTGTCAGATTTCTTTGATAGATTTTCGATTTTATTTCTAGAGCATTAGGTTCTAGGTTCATTGGGAAAAATTGACAGTTTCGGGTAGCTTGACCTGGTGGCGTCTGTACACAATGAGCTAAAAATAAAAACTATTGAACCAAACTAAATGAAAATTTTATGGGACCAAATGGCAGGTATACTGTAACGAACAAAAAAAAGAATCATCGAAATCGGATCAGAAACCTCTGAGTAATCGGTATAGACAATGTTGATATCTTTTTAGGTTTTTGTTGATTTTTCAAAAACTGCTATTCCGATTTCGATAAAATTTTCATGGAACCATTCGGGAAGTATACATTTTCCAACAAAAAAAGAATTTTTCAATTCGGTTAGTAAGCGACGGAGTTATGCTCGAACAAACATAAAAAATAATATAAACATCCGAATTGATAACCTCCTCCTTTTGGAATTCGGTTAAAAAAGAGTGTCCATGGAGTTTCTAGCCCATTCTTCTCCATACAGACCTACGTATTAGAATGGGTATCTATGGTATTTTCACAGTTATTATGTCTTGTGACTGGGACTGTAGCACCATAACTATTTTTGTACTAATTTTATTTTATGTCTTTTGACAATTAAAAGTGCCTGTAATTGGCTTAATTGAATTAAATTAATTGATTTGATTCGATTCGATTCTATCATACTGAATAATAAAACAATTTAACAAATGTTTTGTTTAATTTGTCTTACCCTATTGTGACAACCCTACCAAAATAGGTAACAATTTTGCTCGTTCTTAAGGAGCTTAGTCTCTGTTCCGTTTGTCTACGCATGTGGCGCCGAGTCGGAATACAACTCAGAGGGGGCGGGGCGGGGCGCCGGCGCACATACGGGTATTTGATACAAAAAACTGGCCAAAACCTTTTTTTGGTAATTTTGGGTCAATTGTGCCTCCTAATTATTTTTCATATTAATTTTAGTATAACCCAATCATTTCTATACCCTTTTCTCCAAAGGGACTTACGTGTGAAATAAAATCGAAATAAAATAAAACATTATTTTCTATTTCAAGCATTATGGTGATTTATTTGTACAATAACTAATAAAAAAAGCATTTAAAAATACACAATGATTTAAAAATAACGCTTACTATTTACATAACCTTACAAAATACATAAATGAAAAGCTATGTACAAACTGTAATTTACATCGAAATAAAAGTTAAATATACATTTTCTTGTAATATTTACAGAGAAACTTATACAGCTAATATTCGTCAGACTCGCTATCGCTATCTGCTTGATCAGTACTAGTGCCCGGGTCAGCATTATCAGTGTCAGTGTCCGCGGGACACTCGTATTCAACTTTAAGAAATTGTAGAATTTCTTGCGATAGTGGTTTCCTGTTCCTTTTGAATTGCATTCTGCTGCTGCTACTAAGAAAGACATCAGAGGTCAGAAGAAGGCGGTTCATGACATCTTGGAGGCAATCCTTTCGCGAAAACTTTCTTGCAAAGTTTTGCCTGTATAGGCGGAAATGTTTATTCCGCGACTCAGCTGCCTCCTCTGATAATTGTCCAATCGGCAAAAGAGCATGTTTGATTACCAAAGCCCCATGACACAAAACTTTATGCAAAGTTGGCGTCATGGGGTGCCAGTTGTATAACTGCACATATAGTTCGGCTGTTGACTTCAGAAACACCGAAAATTTTTCCGTGTCAATAGAGAACCCACTCGAAATAACTTCTAGAATCAACTTGAGGTTCTTAAGGAAGTTTATATCAATCCCTGTTATTGAGGCAGTTGTTACAGGATCGGCAAAGAACCTCCTAGAAGTATTTCCATCGTTAGTATTTCCAAAGCCAGCTTTCGGCACGTCTACAAGCAAGCCCATTTGCTCTCGAAAGGCCTCTTGAATCTCTTTCTTTTTATCTGCCGAAAGCTGCTTTTCCTCCTTGTTAAGCCTCCATTTTTTGATAGGTAGTTTGTAGGCTATATGGAGACATGTTTCGAGAAATCTAATCCGAGCGTGCAATATTGATAGTCCAAATTTGAGCGAGTTCGAATCTATCAAACTTTCGTCGGTTTTAAGATTGTTGAAATCTTTGCTGGTCTGCTTGCATATGTAGCACTTCATTGTTGACGTGGTATTAGTTGCGGCATTGCACACTTTACCATCTACCATTGTAAGCACAAGTGTGTGCGACACCTTTATGACTTTATTGTCAGCCTCAACTTCAGTGGGGTTTATGTTTTGTGCCTGGTTTTCAATGTGTGCTATTTCGGATCGAGTCACTTCATTATTTTCATGCACAAACTGAATCCTTATAGGACGGCAAAATCGGCAAGATGAAGGAGCTGGATTCTGCCACCAAATCTTCAGTTGGCCATTCACATTACTTGTCAGTCGTAGGGGTACTAATGAGCTTATAAAAACATGGGCATCGGAGCCTGACTCATCTTGGAATTTTTGTTTAAATTCTTGTGCTTTCGAGCCATCACATCCCCATTTGCAAATGAGTTCCATATTCTGCCCTTCAATTTCTGTTGCTGTCATTAACACTTTCTGGAGGTACAGGCAAAGGCGTTGAGTGGTGTGGTCAAGAAGATCTTGTAAAGTAATTTCTGCTATCGATTCGGAGACAATAGATTTAGGATAGCACTCCTTTTTCGCTCTCTGTAGGAGAGAATAACAGGGGTATATATCCTCCTGCCCATCTCTTATCACATTATATTGTTTGCGCGTTAGGTCGGCTTCCACGTATTTAATCAGTGCTTGTGTTATCGTTAACTTGCCGCTTTTTGAACTTTTGTCGGCTGAACTTATGATTTTGCGGAATCTAGTGGCTCGTGTCGGAGTCGCTGAAGCCTGTTTTATTATTTGAGACAAATCATTGTTGCCTGCGGCTCGTTCACTCATCACAGCAGCATACGTCAACTTTTCATGCGATATTTCTGATCTCACGTTCTCTGTTTTGCGCCTTTTGCTTCTTTCACTACATTCTTGGAATTCCTTAAGAGGTCGGCCGGGTTTATTGTGTCGCCAAACAGGTAGAGAAATTTTTTCTTTAAGCCATTGTTCATTCGTTTTTCGGAAACGACATTCTTTGTAGCTTGCTGAGGTCCATTTTAGCTTGTAATGATGTTTAAATGATTTTAAGCAATCGCGGAGTACTTTAGTTTTGTCCTCGGGGCATTTGGTCATTTCAATTAGTTTATGCTCAAGAAAGTCCAGTTTTTTATCTAAATTTTTGTAGTCGCACTGTTTTATTACGTTAAACATATCCTCTCTTGTTATTGTCATCGATGACTCATCATAAGGACCTGCCAACAAGAAAAAATCTATGTTAAAATCAAAGAAACACAAAGTGTTGTTTTTTTTCGAAAAAAACCTATTTTTGTTCAGAGGCTATAATTCATAGGGGCGGAAAGAGGCGGAAGGTTTTTCTCTTGATATGAAATCTAGAAGGTTCAAAGAACACGATTATGTATAAACTTTAGCTTAACTATGTTTATCTGATACTTAATTTGACAAAGGAAACCTATTTTACGTGTTTTTTTTTGCATAAAAATACTCATGACTTTATGGTACAATTAAAGAATGAAAAAGTGATCCTAACAGTAGCACAATAGATTCAAAATAAAGTACATACCTGTGCCTGAAGATTCCATGATGGTTTTTGGGGTTTGCACTAAACACAACAGTATGATTAGTCTTAAACAGCAATTGAAATTTGCGAGCGCCGAGAAAACAAACGTGTCACTAGCACAACAGATGAGTTCCGACTGACGTTGAGGGCGCATGGAGCGCTCTAGCCCCTTCTGGGTACCGGTTTCTTAATGAATAGAGTGTCCCATTGTTAAAACATAACAAAGGATAGCTGCGCGGTTACTATTGTAAAAATGACTTTTGGCCAGTTTTTTGTATCAAATACCCGTATGTGCGGCGCACAGTGGATCGAAACTGCTATATGACGGACATTCATTTTTAATTACAAATCTTTTTTTTTATATGTACAGACGCCACCAGGTCAAACTACCCGAAACTGTCAATTTTTCCCGATGAACCTTGAACCTAATGCTCTAGAAATAAAGTCGAAAATCTATCAAAGAAATCTGACAGATTGTAGTAGCTTGATGTGTTGGCGTCTGTACTTATCGAAAGATCTCGTCATTCCAATGAATAATTGTCATTGCAAGTTTTTCTCTAAAACTGATAGTTCGCCCGGAAAAAAAAATTTAGATTTTTTATGGAATGAAACAGAAACTGCTAATTGTAAATGTTTTAATGTTCTATCTATGCCCTATTAGTTTAATTACTTTTATAACTGTGTTAAATAGTGTATGTAATTCTAAACTGTACTACGTGTGTAATAATTATAATATTATTACCTACAAGCATGATTCTTACTTCCGGCTTCCACAACCTCACCTACAATACTCGTAAGAGGACACAGATAGAATCGTTTCACCTAAGTATGTCCCCAAAATATTATTAGTGAAAAAGTACTTTTAACTTAGGTACTTTTTTTTTCCATTTTTCCGAACCTCATAACTCTTGAACGGGCAACTATGAGCGCGCGCTGATAGCGTAGAATTATAGCCAGCAAGTCAAAGAATTAGAATATAGTAGTTTGAAAGCCTGGTCTTACAAGACATGGCCAAATTTAAGCAGTTTCTGTTTCAATTCTTACAAAAATATCTATAATATTTTTCCGTAAACAATATTTTAGATATTTTGTTACTTGTAATGATAATTATTTATCGGAATGACGAGATCTTTCGATAAGTATTAAAAAAAAAAGCAATTGGTAAAAAAATACGAATGCCCTCATATAGAAGTTTCGATCCACTGTGCACCACTTTGTGTTGAATGGTTTACGTATGTAGTAGTACGCTCGTATCGTGAACTTAAAAATATACTACGACTACAACATTTTGCTACTCTTCCCATTTATTTATTTTTGTAAAAGATAAGAGTTTCGTTTATTATCAAGTATTATTTTAATAGATTGTAGAATCATATTATATTTTTGTTTTAATTGTTTAGCAATGGAGTGTGAGGGTCGTTTATACCATTGTGTCAAAAAAAGGCAAAATACACACTCTGCAGCCGTACCATAATGAGGATCAATTCGACAAAAGGATCTAGCAATTTTGAATACTACATCGAATACAATATAAATAAGTTAATCTCTTTTAGAATCACTTAAATCCATCGAGAAATTAGGGAGATATTAAAGTTTTCAGAAAACGAGTTTTAAAACGCACGCCGGCCACGCGAATCATGTGATGACGTCACGAGCTACGATCGCCCGCCACCCACCGTACTGCTTTGTTATTATTTGCGGAGTAAAGGCGTTGTTTCTTGTTTTTTATAATAGATTATTTAAGTTTTATAGAGATAAATAAACAACAAATTGTTACCTACTTTAAGTTTTATAGAGATTTCAATATAGATATAGGTCATATAGGTAGATAGGAAACATGGAAGTCGGATTTAACATTGCCCAGTCGGAGAATCTCGCGAAGATTGATTCGTTCCGTCGATTGATGGTTACAAAGTTTAAAAAAAAAATATTCCAGTGCTTAAATAAGATGAGATAAAATGACAAGACAAGTAGATTTGCTTTCGTCTACAGTTCTTGATCCACTAAGTACCTATACCAAAGAGTAAACTAATTTATGTACAGGGAAAAGAGAGCCCTCTTGCGTGATAAAATTGCAAATCTATTTGACAATACGCCATCTTTAACTTGGCCCCAAACTAATCACATACCTACATAGCTATAATTATATGTATGTTATCATGTTCTAATAAAACGTTTCGTCCTATCTCTGCAACATGTTCTAGTAGAACACGTTCCAGAAATAGGACGAAACAAAATAGTCCCGATGGAATTGTGGTAGTTACAACGAAATAGGTACAACAATACAGATCGGGAACTACAAAATGCGCGTACGCAGAATGCAATGCAGCAAATCGCCATATTGTGATTGTTTTGTTTATTTTCAGTTCAAGAAATGTCACTTAATACATCATAGGTAAAATCTGGCACCAGGTCTTTTTAAATAAAGTTGATATTTGTGCTTTACCAAATTGTATTTCATTTATGTGTCTATTTCAGTTTGTAAGATGAGTTTGATATTTTTCTCATACTTATCTCCAATTAATATTACATCAATAATCTTATCTATACTATATATAATATATATATATATATAATATTATAAAGCTGAAGAGTTTGTTTGTTTGTTTGTTTGATTGAACGCGCTAATCTCAGGAACCACTGGTCCGAATTGGAAAATTCTTTTTGTGATGAGTAGCCTATTTATCGAGAAAGGCTATAGGCTATATTTCACGCTACAACCAAGAGGAGCGGAGCAGTAATGAAAAATGTTGCAAAAACGGGGAAAATTTATTCCTTTTAAGAGTTTCCGTTGCGTGCGCTGCGTAAACGGTTAAAGTAACGCAACAATCATGTATGACGGAATTGTTCCTCTTAAACAGTTCTAAAAAAAAGTCCGCGAGAGCATATGTCTATCTTTTAAGGTTGACTCACTATAACTCTTTTAATTGTAATCAAACCCAAATACTAAACTATCTCGAAACTAATATTATTAAGTTGAAGAGATTGTTTGGTTGAACGTACAAATCTACTAAAACTATGTTAAATGTTGGATAGCCCATTTATCGAGAAAGGCTATAGTAGGCTATAATTATTATATCACGCTGCGACCAATAGGAGCGGAGCACCATTACAAAATGTTGCAAATTTGCCCGTACATTATTTGAAATTAATGAATATCTTACGAGATATATAACAGTTTTAAAATAAATCCACAGCAAAATAATGATCAAGTAATATATACGCGCATTTTTATTTTGCGGAATGATGTGCGTGTGCGGCGGCCATGTCGGGGAAGGACACGATAACGTGGTCGGTAGGTACATCTGCGAGGTATCATGCCGCGCGGCTCAGTCGCGCGGTCGGCTCCCTACGGAACGGTTGTAATTAGCGAACTACTTTTTTTGTGTTTTTATGATACTATCTCATCGAAAACGAATACTTTTTAAATAAATATAACATTCTTTTTTTATTTCTAGACCTTTTCTCAATTATTTCTTAACTAAATAAGTAATTAGGTAGGAAGGTACTTACCCAATATTCATTACTTTTTTGTGTTTTTATGATACTATCTCATCGAAAACGAATACTTTTTAAATAAATATAACATTGTTTTTTTATTTCTAGATCTTTTCTCAATAATTTCTTAACTAAATAAGTAATTAGGTAGGAAGGTACTTACCCAATACTCATTATAGTATAGGTAGGTACCCATATTGTACAAATAGTATAGAAGTATATATAATTATATTAGTTATGATTTTGTAGTAATTTTTATTGGGTTTTATTTGGTCAGTTATTTCTTAGTTATTTTCTTATATAAGTAGGTATAATATTAGTTTCACCTACATAATTATTAACATTTAAGTTTTATAAATATTCTTTTTTCTATGGTTTGATTATAATAATACTTAATTGCCTATGTTGGACTAACAAAATAATTAAGTTACTTTTATCAAAGTATCAACATTTAATTTTTAATCCTTTTTTTATATTACCTATTTTTTTGTGTAACGTGTTTACCAATCTTTCTGGGCAAATTTATAAAATGACTAGAAAACGAACTCACCTTTCTCGACAGTCGGCTACTGCAAAACGGCTGCGACTTTTGCGAAGCAATGAAACAACGGATGAAAATGAGCATAGGTTGGCTACTCAACGAGTAGTCAATGAACAAATCCGTGCTAGGGAATCAAGCGTTGAACGTTCTCAGCGTTTGGCTGCACAGCATTCCCGGACTTTGGCGAACCGACACCGGGAATCAAGCGCTGAACGTTCCCAGCGTTTGGCCTCACAGAGTTCCCGAACTTTGGCGAACCGAGAACGGGAATCAAGCGCTGAACGTTCTCAGCGTTTGACCTCACAGAGTTCCCGAACTTTGGCGATCCGAGAACGGGAATCAAGCGCTGAACATTCTCAACGTTTGGCTTCACAGAGTTCCCGAACTTTGGCGAACCGAGAACGGGAATCAAGCGCTGAACGTTCTCAGCGTTTGACCTCACAGAGTTTCCGAACTTTGGTGAACCGAGAACGGGAATCAAGCGCTGAACATTCTCAACGTTTGACCTCACAGAGTTTCCGAACTTTGGTGAACCGAGAACGGGAATCAAGCGCTGAACGTTCTCAGCGTTTGGCCTCACAGAGTACCCGAACTTTGGTAAACCGCGAACGGGAATCAAGCGCTGAACGTTCTCAGCGTTTGGCCTCACAGAGTACCCGAACTTTGGTAAACCGCGAACGGGAATCAAGCGCTGAACGTTCTCAGCGTTTGGCCTCACAGAGTACCCGAACTTTGGTGAACCGAGAACGGGAATCAAGCGCTGAACGTTCCCATCGATTAGTTCAACAAAATGTACGATCAACAAGGAATAGAATTCGCAGGCAGTTCAATTTATTGAAATGTGCCTTTTCTTATGACTGTAACTTTGACTATTCTGGTCTAAATGATGTTGATATTGGTAGAATGGATAAAATATGCAACAAGTGTCAAGCCCAGAAATGGAAGGCTGAAGCTCTGGGGCTATGTTGTAGTGGTGGCAAAGTAGATATACTTAAAATTCCCGAACCAACATCAGTTTTAAAAGAACTGATTTCAGGCTCACATCAATCCTCAAAACATTTCTTAAATCATTCAAGACAATACAATACACTCTTTCAGATGACTTCATTTGGTGCCAAAGAAATTCGGGTGGGGAACTTCATGCCCACTTTTAAAGTGCAAGGGCAAGTTTATCATTTGATCGGTAATTTACTTCCGGCTCAAGGTGCACAACCAGAGTTTTTGCAAATATATTTTGTTTCTCATGCAGATCAGGTGTCCTTGCGCTCAAATTTAAATCCGACCTTGCAAATCGATCTTATCGATGCTCTACAAATATATCTTCACGATCATAATACTTATATACAAAGTTTCAAATACAATCTTGAAAATAGACCAATGAGTGATTTGAAACTTATTATTCATGCTGATGTAAAACCTCTAAACGATCACCGAGGTCGATATAATGTGCCAGCAGTGGACGAAGTAGCAGTTCTTTTGATAGACGAGGATAAAGGTCCGCGAGATATTGTATTGAATGCTAGGGATGGTCAACTTCAACGAGTTTCTGAGCTTCACAGATCTTATGACCCACTTCAATATCCTTTACTGTTTCCGTTTGGCAATGATGGGTACTGTATAAACATTGTACAACAGAATGGAGCTGCTCGATCTAAAACTGTATCATGTATGCAGTTTTATGCCTTTAGACTCATGGTGAGAATAAATGACTTTAATAGCTTACATTATTTTAAAGGATTAATCAACCAATACTGTGTTGATATGGCGGCTAAAATGATCTCTGAGAGACTTGATTTTATCAAAAGAAACCAGAAAAAATTAAGGGCAGAAAATTACATTCATTTAAGAGATGCTGTGACTAATGATGGCATTATAGACGCTGCTAATATTGGCCAGCATGTTATATTGCCATCGTCATTTACAGGATCTCCAAGGTATATGAATGAAAAAAGTCAAGATGCCATGACATACGTCAGAAAGTTTGGACGACCAGATCTTTTTATTACATTCACATGTAACCCCGAATGGCCAGAAATCAAAATTGAGTTATTTTCCGATCAAAAATCATATGATAGACATGATTTGGTTTCTAGGGTATTTCATTTAAAACTGAAGAAAATGATAGACTTATTGACAAAGAAACATATCTTTGGACCAACTCAAGCCTTTGTTTACAGCGTAGAATGGCAAAAAAGAGCACACATTTTATTATGGCTGGCAAACAAAGTACAACCGGATTCCATAGATGAAATCATATCAGCTGAAATACCAGACAAACGACAAGATCCCACACTGCATAATATCGTTATAAAAAACATGATCCATGGACCTTGCGGATTTCATAATCCTGCATCACCGTGTATGAAAGAACATATTTGTTCAAAAAAATACCCTAGAGCTTTTATTTCTGAAACCCAAATCGGTGATGACGGTTATCCAACCTATAGGCGCAGATCTCCAGATAATGGTGGAAATACAGGAACTGTTCGTGTCAAAGGAACTGAAATGAGCGTGGATAATAGGTGGGTTGTTCCTTATAATCCAGTCCTTTCACGAAGTTTCAACGCACACATAAACATAGAATTTTGTCAGTCGGTCAAAGCTATTAAATATATATGTAAATATATTCATAAAGGTTCTGATCAAGCCACATTTTCTTTGCAAAATATTAATGATGAAGTAGAAAAATATTTAAATGGTCGCTATATTAGTTCATCAGAAGCTGTTTGGAGAATTTTCCAATTTCCTATTCATGAACGTTTCCCAGCTGTAGTTCATTTAGCAGTTCATTTGGAAAACGGACAAAGAATTTATTTTAATAATGAAAATCTTCAAGATCGGGTTAACAATCCGCCATTGACAACGCTTACAGCGTTTTTCGATCTGTGCAAAAGAGATCAATTTGCTAAAACTCTTTTATATCAAGAAGTACCTCAATATTACACTTGGGAAAGAAACACATTTTCTAGAAGGAAGCGTGGGCAAGAAGTTGAAGGATTTCCAGGTGTAAAAAAAGATACAGCTTTAGGCCGCGTGTACAATATTCACCCAACGCAAACTGAATGTTATTATTTAAGAACTTTACTGCAACATGTTCGCGGTCCAACGTCATTTGAAGACCTTAGGACCGTTAATGGTATGATTTTGCAGACTTATCAAGGCGCCTGCCAAAGATTAGGTTTACTGGAAGGAGACCAACATTGGGAAAATACTCTGTCAGATGCTGCTATATCAGAGCCAGCCACAAGATTAAGAGAATTATTTACTATCATCCTCATATTCTGCCAGCCCTCTGACCCCTTGGAGCTATGGAGGAAATTTCGTAACGATTTGTGTGAAGATGTATTAAACAAAATTCGTAATGAGAATCAAGATATAAGATTAGAATATAATGATGATATATACAATGAAGGACTTACAATTATTGAAGATAAGATTCACGAGATGTGTGATAAATCTTTAACTGATTTTGGACTTCCAGCATCGAATAGGAATAATTCAAATAATAATATGGATCCGTTGGAAGAAGCTTTGCGGAAACCTTATGATTTAAATAAATTAAGTGAATATATTTCTGAAAATGAACCTAAATTAGTGAATGATCAGCTTACGGCGTACAATTGTGTTTTGAACAGTGTTCGTTTTAACGAAGGGAAGATATTTTTTTTAAGACGCCCCAGGTGGAACCGGCAAGACATTCGTTACTAATTTGATATTAGCAAAAGTTAGGTCTCAGGGAAAACTTGCTTTGGCCGTTGCGTCATCGGGTATCGCTGCAACTCTGTTAGCAGGTGGACGCACCGCTCATTCGACGTTTAAACTGCCTCTTACTGTTTCTTTGCAGAAAGATAGCGTGTGCTCAATCCGTAAAAATGGCCCTATGGGAAAAGTTTTGCAAGATGTCAGTTTAATCATATGGGATGAGTGCACCATGATTCATAGAGCACATGTAGAGGCTTTAGATAGGACTCTTAGAGATATTAGAAGCTCTAACAAAGTCATGGGTGGAATCACTGTCATGTTTGCTGGTGATTTTCGACAAACGTTACCGGTGATAGTTAGGGGAACTAGAGCTGATATTGTGAAGTCTTGCTTAAAAACTTCACCATTTTGGAAGTTCGTTCAAACCTTAAAACTATCTACTAACATGAGAGCACATTTGGGTGGAGGCAGTACAGATTTTCCTTCAAAGTTACTTTTAGTAGGAGATGGGAATATACCTCATTTTGAAAATAAAATTGAAATTGACCACGATTTAGGTGAAATAGTTACCTGCATTGAAGATCTAATCTCCAAAGTCTACCCAGATGTAGTCCAAGTACAAATCAAAGACTATCAGTGGATGTGTCAGAGGGCAATATTGGCGGCTAGAAATAGTAGTGTTGACGCAATTAATGACATGATACTGAGTAAACTTCCCGGAGATAGCGTAAATTACACTTCCATTGATAATGTAATGGATCAGGAAGATGCGGTACATTACCCACAAGAATTTCTCAATTCACTAAATCCAAGTGGCCTTCCCCCATATTCCCTCAAATTAAAAACTGGTACTCCAATTATTTTGCTAAGGAACCTTAAACCACCAAATTTATGCAACGGAACCAGACTCCAGGTTAAATTTCTTCGCAACAATGTGATCGTTGCCACAGTTTTGACTGGACCAGCAGTTGGTCAAACCGTGCTAATACCTCGCATCCCAATGATTCCCAATGATTTGCCTTTTAACTTCAAAAGAATACAATTTCCAGTTAAGGTATCGTTTGCCGTAACAATTAATAAAGCCCAGGGGCAAACATTTAAGCACGTAGGAATCGATTTACGTCAAGACTGTTTTTCACACGGACAACTATATGTTGCGTTATCAAGATCAGGTTGCGGAGAAAACCAGTATGTTCTTCTACCGCAAGAAAATAAAACTAAAAATATTGTGTACGTAGAAGTACTATAAAATACTACGTTACTTAGATACCAACATAATATTATTAAATACCCACATTTTATCTTTAAAAGTCTCCAGGACTGACACCCTACGTCCCTTTAGTATTCCTGTTTCTCTAACATATGTTTACTTTAGTTCCACTCTTACTGATCATAGCGTGATATACCTAAGATAGCCTATATTATACTCTTAATAAAGATATAAAAAAAAAACTAAATAAATCATGAAATCTATACTTAATATTATAAGGATGATGAGTGTGTTTGTTTGGATGCACGCGCTAAACTCAAGAACGTCTGGTTCAAATTGCACTTTAGTGTTGGATCGCCCATTTATCGAGGAAAGCTATAGACTATTTACATCACGCCAGGACTCTTAGGATCAGAGCAAAAATAAAACAAGTCACGAATAGAAATTCTACGTACGGGTCAGCGATTCGATGCGACTGAGTGGGTCGCGGGAGCAAGAAATTTAACGCGAACGAAGTCGCGGGCAGAAGCTATTTCCTATATAACCTGGATTAACACATTCTTACAGCGGTAGTACGTCCTCCTGCATTAATTTCCGACATCCACGCGGGCGAAGCCGCGGGCAAAAGCTAGTTTTAAATAAAACATTTCGATCAAGTTATAGCGCCACCTGTTGAAAATTGAATGTAATTTAATAGTACTTGGGCCAACATCTAGATGGCAACTCTTTCTTTACTTTGCTGTCAAAATGTACGTAGTGTCACCCCCCTGACCTATACGTAGTCGAATCGAGAGACTTACTGCCGAATCATCAATTTGGTTTCAGGAAAGGGCTTAGTACAATGGATAGCATTGGTATATTAGTTACGGATATCCGCTTAGCCTTTTCTAGAAACGAATCCGTTGTTGCCGCATTCCTCGACATCTCCTCTGCGTATGACAATGTACTTCTGCCCGTACTCAGGCAAAAACTGCAACAGCTGAGTCTACCGGCCAAGATGATACGATGCATATGCGAGCTCCTGTTGTCCCGTTCATTGGTTCTGAGAGTCCAGGGTGAGGAGTTTGATGAGAGGGTTGTATGGAAGGGTCTTCCTCAAGGTTATGTTCTCAGTCCCATACTCTACAATCTCTATACGGCTGATATTGGGTCCTGCCTAATTAACAATTGCCTTGCCAGATTTTACAATATGCCGATGACATTGTTCTGTATGTGACAAATCCTTCCATAGATGACAGTGCGTCATCTTTGTGCCTCTCTCTGGATTCTTTGAATCAATGGCTTTTAAGCCATGGGCTATCGCTGTCGGCACCGAAAAGTTCGGCAGTAATTTTCTCTCGAAAAAGACTCATCCCTCATATTGCTATAAATATTTCAGGCCACGACATTCCTATAGCTAGTAAAGTAAAATTTTTGGGCGTTATTCTCGATTCAAAATTAACTGGTAATAGTGTTGGGATTTTATCCGGATAAATACTCATAATGGATAAATACTCGATAAATATCCATTTTTACTGAGTATTTATCCAAAACAGCGGATAAATACTATTTTAAGTTTTCGTAACGTAAATTTTGTCATTTTACTAACAAAAGGATTAAAATTAATGAAAAACAGACAATGCAGATTGGTATCGTACCTTATTGATCATTTTAACAATTACAAAATGCTGATATTGACAATAATTTTACTCAATCATGAATACAATTCGTCAATAACTGTCAAAGTTAGATAAAATTATACATTTAATTTAATTCATTTTTTTTTTCACATACATACATGAACTCGTGCCTTTCTTCCATGGGGGTAGGCAGAAACTATTTAACCCTCAAATGCATTGTGATGGAAATTTCCATCAACCAATTCAATGTAATTTTTTCGTTATCATTCCAGTCATTTTTTGTTTTTGTAATTGGAAAAAAGTGGTTTATTATCTCACTACACATTTTGTTCTCAGTAGGTTTGTTCTGATTACATAAAGATGTAAATTTCCAGCAACACATTACAAAAAAGGGTTAAGTAACGCTTAAATCATTGTAATAATAAAAAACAAAAACATTACAGTCCCGCATGACGAGAACCTCGTGAGAGCCGAAAAAGATAAACAAATCAAGTATCTTGACTTGGCTCGCGAGGTTGTCGACATGTAGGATATGGACTCAGCGATCATTGTGCCGATAGTCGTCACAGCCAATGGCTTGATATCCAAGAGTCTCGACCAACATCTGAAGAGGCTCTCGTTGGGCAGCTGGGTCAAGGGCTTGATTCAGAAAGCGGTACTTCTGGACACGGCTCGCATTGTCAGGAGGTTCCTCTCTCTGGAGCCCTGACCGCCGGTAGCTTGGACCCTGTTCCCGATACCGGTGGGCTACTATTTTTTATATTTTTAAATGTTTTTTTTTAACTAATATTTAAAAATATAATTTATAAGAATGTTTAAATGGAATAAAGGAAAAACTTGAGAGGTGTCGAGGGACACCCGGATGGAACGAAGTTCCTTTCCAGGATTCATTATTGTTATTATTTTTTATTATGTACAAAAACTCTGTATACACTCAACAAAAATATTCTCCCGAGAGGGAGGAAGAGACGGAGAGAGATCTCTCTCCGTCTCTTCCTCTCTCTATCTCCCTCTCTCTCTCCCTCCCTCCCTATCCCTCTCGCTCTCTCTATCCCCCTCTATCTCCCTCTCTCTCCCTCTTCTTCTCTCTACCTCTCTCTCTCTCTCTTCGTTCCAAAAACTTCGTTCCAAAACAAAATATATACAGTCAAATTGAGAAACAGTTGTAACGACACTTTTTAACCTAAAAAAAAGGAGGAGCCTTTTTTTTAGGTTAAAAAAGGAGGAGCCTTTTTTAGGTTAAAAAGTGTCGTTACAACTTTTTCTCTTAATTCCGTCTAGCCTCCTTTCGCAACGCGCCATAAGGAACTTCGTACCAAAAAAACTACCTCGTGAAAGATAAAGTATCCTGACTTGGCTTGCGAGGTTGTCGACAATGTGGGATATGGATTCAGCGATCAATGTAAAGTTTTGAGAGCAGTGCGTACCCACGACCTACAAGTCGTAAGTCGAGGCTGATACCACCGGGCCACCATTGCTATCGCCAATATGAATGCGTGTCAGACTTTTACTGACTAAAACCCACCCGTGTTCCTTCAGTTGCCTATGCCAGGGCCACAATACCTCTTTCAAAGAGATCCGCAACCCTGGCAGGCATCGGTGCTCGCGGACCCCTTCAATATGTGCCGACATCTCTTTGAGGCACGCGTGGAATCGATGAACGCTGGCAGCACGCACGAAAAAGCATGACTCATTGTCACGTTCCGCCTGCACCGAGAGTGCAAGCGAGAGCGAAACAAGCAATAGAGAGGCACGATCGGTCTAAGTGTTCGACTTGTGACGCATCTATCTCTCTTCCACTCCATCGGCCGATACGTCCTATAGAAGAGACTTAGATGCTATCACGTAAAATTATCGTCCGTAAACCGACTTTACAGACAACCAATTGTTTTTATTATATTTTATCATGTCTGCATAATTATAAATTTTTGAAACTACCGCATTTCAGGACGCCATGAGCCAGCAAATTAATAGTGTGTGCTGCGCAGTTTAAAGGCTCAACACCTTTTAACTAATTGAAAAGTCCTTTGCATGTTTATAGCGTTGGCAAACAACAACAATGAACTTGTCTTCGCCGCATTTTTCTTGACTTTTAGAAGCTCTTCACAGAGATGTTCAATAATGTAGCAATTCTCTACACTCTCAACAAAGAAAGATTCTAAAATTGTGTCTAAAGAGCATGCTCTATTAGAGACGTTTGGCCTCCTGTCACAATTACAGTCCTGACAATTAACATTACAACTAAATAATATAATAACGTAGTATTTTGAAAAGCCTTAATAACAATAAAACCAATTTACATTATAAAATAATCATCCGACGCGCAAAAAAGATATTTATCCATCATTTTGAGTATTTATCCGATAAAAATGAGTAAAAACGAGTATTTATCCGTTTCGGATAAAAACTCGAGTATTTATCCTCTGAGTATTTATCCCCTGCCCATCACTAACTGGTAAACATCACATAAATCATCTTATCCAGAAATGTGAAAGGGTTATCTCAATTTTAAACGTCCTTGCGGGTGTTTGGTGGGGCGCTCACCCCTTCACCATGAAATTAGTGTACAATGCCTTAGTTCGCAGTATTTTGGATTATGGAACATATCTCCTGGGTCCTTGTAACAAAGGTGCTTTGGCTGGGCTGGACAGAGTCCAGTCCAAATGCCTTCGGATCATCTCAGGTTGTATGAAGTCCTCTCCCGTTAACGCGTTGCAAGTCGAATGCGCTGAACCCCCTCTGCCCTCAGACGGCAATATCTGGCCTCCCGTTTTGTGTCTAGACTAATAGCTAGCTCCTGTCATCCTCTTATAGGAAGACTGAACGAGTTAGATGCCTTATGCAGAAGCTCAAATTACTGGAAAAACAAAGAAATCCCCTTAATCCTAAAATCCTATCGGCTACTCCTAAATTTAGCATGCCCGATCGTCCAACTCCCCAGATTACCCCTTTTTAATTTCTCTTATGAAGTTTTAAATTATATCCCAAAAATTTTCTTTGATATTGGTATATCAAAAAAATCCCTATCAGCGAATTCGGCTTTCAATGCGGTGGTGAGCGAGCGATGGAATGGTTTTCAATTATTTTTTACGGATGCTTCGAAACTTTCCGATCTTAATAACACTGGTGCTGCGGTCTATTTCCAAAGCTCCAAAATTATCTTACAATTTAAATGCCCTAAGGAATCTTCTGTATTCACTGGTGAGTGTGTGGCTATATTGGAAGCTAGTCTCTTTATTGAGTCCCACCATAATATTCAGAAAGCCGTCATATTTACAGATTCCCTTAGCAGTTTGCAAGCTTTGACTCAAAGTCCCTTTAAAAGTAAACTACACAGCTCCCTTATTTTAAAAATTAAAAAATCTTTAATGTCCTGTGCTAGTAATCAAAAAGATGTTCAGCTGGTTTGGATACCTAGTCACTGTGGCATTAAGGGTAACGAATGTGTTGACGCCTCCTTGGCTAAAGATGCTTGCTCATCTTTAACGGCAGACCTCATATACAACACTCATCAGGGTTATGATCTATTGTCCCTTCCAAAATTAAATCTGCAGTGTTCCTGGCAGGAGCAGTGGAATATTTCAAGCAAGAAGAGAGGCAGGTTTTTCTATGCAGTACAACCGACCATTAAACCAAAACCATGGTTCTCCGGTTACAAAAAAGTATCCAAAACTGTCATATCTGTTATATGTAGAATCCGCTTAGGTTTTTGTTGCACTCCCGTCTTTTTACACAAAATCCGTGTCCGCGACTCCTCTCTCTGCGAGTGCGGACTGGCGGAGGGCACCCTTGAGCACATATTCTTTGAATGCTCTAACAACGTCCCACCTCTAGATCTGTATAACCATCTCACTAAATTTAAGATCCCTCTTCCGATCAATTTCCCCTCCCTTCTAACTTATTCCTCTCCTGAACTGCTTTTGGCGCTGATGATTTTCATCCGCCACAATAATATAAAATTATGATTCTTTTCCCAATCTGTGTGGATATGGTATATTTATATTCAATTTTCTAACAATTATAATATTTATGTAATTTACCTATATTTCTTTGTTTGTTTCAGTCCAATACTAACCCCACAAGATCAACATTAAGCCCAACTGTATCATCGAAGATTATAAACTTTTTTTTTTTTTTTAAACACGCACACTTGCTATTTCAATTCACTTTAGACATTGGCAGAATAGTCGACATCGGCTTTGCTTGCCATTATAAAAAATAGAATAGAATAGGATAGCTTGTCTGTAGGCTTGGGCATAGTAATTCGCGAGGAGGAAGGAAAATGGTAATTGGCGGGAAAGATACAAAAAGTTTTCAATAATTTTATATTTATTAATATAATTCAAGATATGGATGATGATGATGATGAAACCAAATAATGTTGAAGAAATTGATGTTAACAGTTCAGATTTCTACGAAAATGTTAACATTGAAACAGCTGCTTTATTCCACGACGAGATCTTCTATGATTTGCTACTAATTGAGAACGAATCACACGAAAACTTTGAAGATGAAGAATGTGAAGATGAAACGGAAGAGAATACAACAAAAACATAAATACATATTATAAAGTAATTACTGAAGACATTGAAGCTAAGATTCATCAGTGAAAGCAAATGTACCTATTGTTCTGAAGAAAATGCGGATATAAAACACGTTAGACTGTGAATCGTTCGCCATGCAAAGACTGTTACTTGTCAGTGAAATTAGTGATATAGCAGAACAAAACTCTTTTATGTGTTCCCCGCCACGTTCAGGAATTACTTTCCAACACAGTTTATTTCAATTCATTATTTAGATATTTACTGAATACTGTAGAAAAAATTTAATTGTTTCGGGGTTCATTAGATTGTTTTTTTTTATGTTTAACTAATATTTTGTTAATATTAATTAGATAATTTCATCGCCTCTCAGATGTACTTAGCTCGTATGAGCGGTAAACACTTTTGATGAACTTGTTATTGTTTTATGTATTTTTATTGAGATATTTAACTAATATTTTGTTGTTATTAATGAGATAATTTCATCGCCTCTTAGATGTACTTAGCTGAGAATAAGAGTAGTATGTTTAATGATTACGACTGAAGGACATGTATCCATGGTCAGGAATAAATTAAAAAAAAAAAAAAAGTAATTCGCGACTGAGATCGCTCAATTTAGTTCACCGCTCCTTAACGAACTAGTTCGCTCTTCTAGTTCATCCGCTCTTCTAGTTCATCCGCTCTTCTAGTTCATCCGCTCTTCAAGTTCATCCGCTCGACTAGTTCATCCGCTCCCAGCTCGAATCAAAGAGAGGCAGATCGTTCGCTCCTTTGCTCGTTTAGATTTTGCACGTACTGCATGTGACAAGATTATGGAATGTTCTACTACTTTTACCTACAATTTTTGGACTCTAAAAACAGCAAAAACCATTGAGTGATCATTCATAAAAAGATCATGATTGTAAAAAATACCAAGGTTTATTGTTGCAATAAATAACTAGTTTAGTGATTACAAAAACCTTTTTGTATTTTGTCCCGTGTATCAGTTCGGTTGACGCCATCTTCGCTCATTCGGTCGCGAACTGATGAACTAACGAACTATGGATCGGGAAATGAGCGAACTAGTTCGCGTAGTTCATCTATGGGAGCGCTCTTACGAACTAGTTCGTTCGTGAACTACACAAGACTACTTGTCTGTCATTGTGTTGTGTTCCCAGTTGTATTTCACTTATTTCTAATTAACTATCAATTATTAATGCTTTGTACATATAAAAAATGATTTAAACAATAAGAAGTAGTGGTGTGAGCTGTGCTGTGACATATCAAGTTTTCGTAAGAAATTTGGCGGAATCTGAAGTGGAACAAATTTTGTCTCCGATTGACAATGTTTTCGAAAGAACTGCCGACAGGGCAGGTATTTATCCAAGAAATGTATCTTTTAGTCATTGCCAGTCACTGTTTTTCCTTTCTAATACTAAGTTTTATCGGTATTATAAGTTTCAAGCCATTTTATTGTTTTATTTACGAATAGATTATTGAGGTTATGTTTTCTAGTTTGACAAATCGCGTGTACGTTGACTCTTAATGGTTGATACTTGAAATTGAAAAATGTACATGGAATTAATATGATTGTCTTTATATTTTTTTCAAGGTAAATCTCACAGTACAATTACAGAAGTTGTTAATGAAGGTGAAAAAAATTAAGGATTTTTTCTACACCTCGAGAAACACCAAAACAGTTAGCGGAAGAAAGAATTAGACGATTTTGATCTGTGTGCAATTAGACAAAATGTTCAACACTGTAAAGAAACAGGCAAGTATTTTTGTTAATGCTAATAACGCATACCACACTAAAAAAAGCATAATTTACATTTATAATTTTTCAGGTGCCTATTCTACGTAATATATTACCTATAGTTGGAGGAGACCTGGGTTATAATGGGAGCCGTAAACGTCTAAGAAAGATTTTTACACTTTTTCGATTTCATAAATAAGAATTGTAATACTGACACATCAGTCTTAATGGAAAAATCTATTAAAGCAGCGAAAAGGAATACACGAATGATGTTATGTCACTTTTTTTTTTTTAATAAAACCTAAATTTTAGCGTTTTCTTTCATTTTCATTGTGATGTGGATAGTGATAGTGTTATGTACAGACGCCAGCACATAAAGCTACTACAATTTGTCAAATTTCCTTAATAGATTTCAATTTTATCGCTAAAGTGTTAGGTTCAAGATTGATTGGGAAAATTTGACCATTTCGGGTAGCTTGATGTGCTAGCGTTTGTACCTGACGGCTTCGTTAGTCTACTATTGAAGTTTATTCGATATTGCCCGTACCTTTTGAATGCGACATGTTATGGGTACTCTCCGACTTCCGATTAGTTTCCGACAGTAAGCAGCTCTTTGATTGAAATAGTTTGAGGTTATAGTGACCCATTGGGACCGCATGCTTTTGGTAGCAGAGCGTCTTGGAGCGGCCTTGTATCCTGGAATACTCACAGCGTCACTACACGATACAATATACACTCATTTACATACATAAATCCAGGTAGGCTCCAGAAGCAGTTTTCTTCAACCAGGTGAGTCTTTTGAATATTTGTATTAATCAGCTCCGCGCACGGCGGACAGTTCGCAGCCACTCTTGTCCCAAGGCCCACCATAGTCATTATTTATGCTTCCACTGCGCTCATTGAGTTCTATGGCCAGGGCCTTGGCCTGGCGTCGAACAACATATATAGGCTGAAAAATAACGATGATTGTTGAAAATTTCGGAAACAATCATGTTGACTGAGGTCTTAATTGGCCGCGTCAACCATTAGAGTTATATATAATAAAAATGTAGTCGCCTTCTTGTCGACTATAAACTGTCAGCATTAACAGGATTCGTTCATTATCATTCATGTCAAATACGATAAAGGTATACCAACCATGGAATGGTTGTGAATACCCTAGATGGTTGCCGTAAATCCGATCGCTGAACATTATTTATTGTGTATCGGGTTCGATCGGCAATCCCTGAGTGTAATTTAATTTATTTTTATAGTGAATAAGTTTTCATTATTTTATATAATGGCACTCGCATCTCTTAGACAAAAGGTTATTCCAGCGAAATAATGCATAATCTACTATATTCAATGACAGTAAACGCCTGTGTGCCTATCAATTCTTGAAATTTTGTCTATTGAGAATTCCCGGAATCTCGTGTTTGTTGATTAAAACACCAAGTATCTTATCACTTTTAGTCCTACAGGGTGGCCATACCTGCTAAACAGGTGCCCTCATTTTTTCCAGATTCTTTTTTGCCAAGCTGTACAAACAGACACTTCAGTTTTATTTATTTGCATAGATAATTATTATCGATAATACTCATTGGCCTCTAATGTGATGATTTCAGGAAATTGACAAAGTGACCTTATAGCTTGGCAAAAAAGAGTCTGGAAAAAATGAGGGCGCCTGCTTAGCAGGTATGGCCACCCTGTATACTAGGACTAAAAGTGATAAGATACTTGTTGTTTTAATCCACAAACACGAGATCCCGGAAATTCTCATCAGTCAAGATTTCAAGACTTGATAGGCACACAGACTTTTACTTTCATTGTATCACTTTCAGTGCCGAGCACCCGGCTCCCGGGTCGAACGACAATTCGTTCGCATGCCGACAACTCGCATCCGAGTCCTACATATAAATAGTTATAAGTGTCTTGTGACCATGGCGAGCACCCGCCTACCGGGTGCAAATTATTACGTACTACTAGGGTTGCCAAAATAAGCTGAAGGTTTAAAACAAAGGTGTCGGTTCGTTTTTATGGAGCTTAAAGTTTGAGAACACAGGCGTCAACAAAGTATTTAAAAACAAAAGAAAGCAAATGTTTCAATTTTTTCCTTATCCGCACGTGTTTTATTGCGGTAAAAACCATCGCTGAAGGTATAAACAATAAGAAAAAAGGCGTCGGTTCATTTTTGTTTTAATAATTCACTGATCTTAGATAATTACTTGAGGCGAATCGCTTGAGCGAGTCGTAACCCGCGAAAATCAAGTTTTCTTATGTTTTGATAAATTTAATTTCGCGGATACAACTGCGGAGGCACCTTAGAGATATCCTGTAAGGTTCTCTTGGCGTAAGAGTTATGATTTTTTAATAACTACGAAAACAAACAAAAATACATGAAGAAAGAACTGTGTTCAATAAAAAAAAAATGGCGATCGACAACCCTACCTGGCAGGCCGGTTGTGGTCGTGACTTACTGAACTCGGATTCGGGTGCTGCGGCATGGGGTTCCCGTTACGTAACCATCACGCCGATAGACTCAACAGATGGGTTGTTATAGATTTGCGACACACATTTTATGGCATGCTAATTTTTATGCAATTTACGTACTTAGCAGTGAAAGTGGTATTTAGTAGATTGCAGATTATTTCGATGGAATAACCTTTTATCTAAGAGTGGCATCATAACAACATAATGAAAACTTATTTAGTTTAAAAATTAATTAAATTACACTCGGGGATTGCCGATTGAACCCGATACACGAGACATAATGTTCAGCAATCGCATTTGCGGCCACCATCTAGGGTATTCACAACCATTCGATGGTTGGTATGCCTGTATCAACTTTGACATGAATGATACTGAACGAATCCTGTTAATGCCGACAGTTTATAGTCGACAAGAAGGCGACTTACTGTCGGAAACTAATCGGAAGTCAGAGAGTACCTATAGCATGTCGCATTCCAAAGGTACGGGCAATATCGAATAAACTTGAACAGTTGACTAATGAAGGCGTCAGGTATGTCTATGCGGGGTACATAACATTATCACTATTCACATGACAATGAAAATGAAATAACACGCTAAAGTTTAGATTTTATTTAAAAATAAAAACGTGACGTAACATCATTCTTGTATTCCTTTTCGGTGCTATGATAGATTTTTTCCATTAACACTGATGTGTAAGTTTTACATTTCTTATTTATGAAAATAGTGTAAAAATCTTTCTTACACGTTTACGGCTCCCATTACAACCCGTCTCCTCAAACTATAGGTAATATATTACGTAGAATAGGCACCTGAAAAATAATAAATATTAATTATACTTTTTTTACTGTGGTATGCGATAATAGCATTAACAAAAAGAAAAAAAAAATACTTGGCTGTTCCGTAGTGTTGAACTTTTTGTCTAATTGCACACAGATCAAAATCGTCTAATTCTTTCTTCCGCCAACTGTTTTGGTGTTCCTCCAGGTGTAGAAAAAATCCTTAATTGTTTTCTCCTTCATTAACAATTTCTCTAATTGTACTGTGAGATTTACCTTGAAAAAAATATAAAGACAATCATATTAATTCCATGTAGGTACATTTTTCAATTTCAAGTATCAAACATCAAGAATTAACGTACACGCGGTTTGTTAAACTAGAAAACATAACCTCAATAATCTATTAGTAAACAAAACAATAAAATGGCTTGAAACTTATAATACCGATAAAACTTAGTATTAGAAAGGAAAAACAATGACTGGCATTGAATAAAAGATAAATTTCTTAGATAAATACCTGTCGTGTCGGCAGTTCTTTCGTAAACATTGTCAATCGGAGACAAAATTTGTTCCGCTTCAGATTCCGCCAAATTTCGTACGAAAACTAAGCTCACACCACTACTCCTTATTGTTTTATTCATTTTTTATATGTTCAAAAGCATTAATAATTGATAGTTAATTAGAAATAAGTAAAATACAACTGGGTACATAATGACAGATTAGCTACTTGTTGATGATAAACAAAGCAGTGCTGCCAAAAAAATATATTTTAGTTCCAATGGTTACCACGACAGACTCTTTTTTGCCAACCTATAGATACTTGAACTAAATAAAGCTGAAAATGCTAGTACCCAATCTAAGAGTAAGACACTATGGTTTCCAGTGTCACAGTAGAAACGCGCCATTTTTTGGAACAACAGGCGGGAAAGCACAGTTTTTCTACCGCGTCAAGCGTCAATCAACAATTCAACAAGTGAGACGAGTCCAGTGAAGGAAAAAGGTAATTAATTGCTTTTGTCCTATTAAATACTATGTCAAATTAAAAATGAATAAGGATACACAGCTATGCAGAGTGAATTGTGCTGGGACAGCCTAATAACGAAAGACAGAAAGCTGTAATGGCGCAATTCTGTAGAAGTGTAGAGGGTTATGACCACCCTTATCTGATCAAATGAAACTATGTTTGATCCGAGATGAATTAAATTAGTCAAGGCCAAGAAATCCGTCTGCTAGACAGAATAAAATTGATGAAAGTAGATAGGTCTGTCTGCTGTATCTTCTGTATCTACCTAAAATCTTAAATTGCAGTGAGCAATGAGTCGTCGAATTTTGCGGCAAAGCCGCGTATCAGTTATTATGAGCCTGAAGAGCCGAGCTTGGACGAACATACATTTAATTATTTTTAGGTGAATTATGTTTGCATAGTATAAAACAAAGTCGCTTCCTGCGTTTGCACGCGGAGATCTTTTAAACTACGCAACGGATTTTAATGTTTTCATCAATAGATAGAGTGATTCAAGAGGAAAGTTTATATAAATAATACGCGGGCGCAGCCGCTAATAAAAGCTAGTAAGTTTTAACTATGTCATTATTGCGTAGTGATCAAGTGTGATGATCAGAGATGCTGATCCCTGTGGGTCATTTTCACAAAAACTGTACATCGTGTTTCGGACGTGTCCCACCACTTTAGTATTTTTTTAAATGAAAAATAACTGCGTTTTAGAAAAACAACACTGAAAATTAGGATCTGTGGTTAGTTTTTACAGTGTTGTAAAATGTTGCTGTTAAAAAACACCCTCATATTACCTTAATTTTCAAAAATGTTGATAGGAGGTACCCAGTTTAGCGCTGTCCTACTACCAGTTTCAGTAAAATAATGTAACTTTAATGTATTTTGTTGACTTATATATATTAAACTGTGTGTTTTTTTTTTGGAAAGTATAGTTATGCACAATTTGTTGTACAATTACAAAAATAGCCTAACTTCCCACAAAACGTTTAAATAATTTTATTTTTGCGTGATAATGCAAACAAAACGACCATTAATTAATATTTATTTTCGGTCGTCAAAATTTTTAATACATTCAACGGGTCCCGACAATTAATTCTGCATTTTTGACGGCGGCTGGCGGACTTACAACACACACCTCAGTAGTGGTCCGATTTTGATCTTCCAGAGCCGCAACCAATTTCAAGGTAAGTTTACAAGTTTCTTTCTTGCAAATTATTATATATACTATATTAACTTTCAGTGAATTTAATTTGCTTGGAAGCTTGTTGATTTGATGTGTAATGTTGAAAGAATTAAAACAAAAGAGTTTCAGGTAAAGGTTCCGATACTTCCGTTCCGTAACCAAAACGCAGGTAACATAGAAATGGAATTGAAAAGTTTCTGAATGGAATTCTTAGGAAGATGATACATTATATTAAACATACCTAAATTAATTCTTTACATTCTTACGCCAGTTTTGTCAACAATAGTCAACTATAACTTGTAACTATGTATCAATGATTTTGTTTATTGGTGATGTCGAAACTGCCGCAGGACACAAGCCTCGTGCCATCATTATAAACAAATTTTACTATAGGGTAGACTCTGAAATTGCAATAAAAAATTTTCTTCATTTTTTTAATGACTCCTTACTAAAATTTAGTCATGCTAAGAGCATTCAGTTACATCAATTTTACTTGAAATATCTATATGAGAAGAGAAGATTTGAAAATATAAATAAAATTATTTCATATTTTTGTTAATGTGCAATGGTCTTAAGGATTCTATTCCGTTATAGGAACAGTCTATTCCGTGACTGTCCTATTTTATATTTTGTCTAAAATATTATTTTTAGAGCGAAATGCTATCAATCAGATAGCATTGGTAGATTTTGTAATTTAGAGTGTAATAATTTGATGAATGTAATTAAAAAAAGAATTCCTATCTTGTGTCCTTATTGAGAAACATACTGAAAAGTATTTAACTAATTTAGTACAAAGAGTAACGTAATGGAAATTAAAATGATGATTATGCATATTTGCCAGTGTTAATTTTATTTTTATCTATTTTATATTGAAGTACAAAAGATCGTTAACGAATTATACTAGTTGATTAAATCCAAACGAGTTTTATTTTATTTTTAAATCCAAAAGTTATTTAGTTGCGGAATGGAATAAATTTTGTTCCCCAGGGGCAGTTAATTAGTTATATTTCAGTAAATAATCCTGATTAAGAGGTTCTATTAGTATTTTCAAATAGCGAAAAGACTATCTATTGTAAATTTAATTTAAAAAAAACCATTTACAATGAAAAAATATATAAACGGCATAATTTCAACAGTGTACAGATTTTCTGAAAATTACCTCTGTATGACAAAAGAGTTTTCCCTTGCAGTGGCAGATACTATTAAAAAAACCGGCCAAGTGCGACTCGTGCACGCAGACTTCCGTACCATCCATACTAATATTATAAATGGGAAAGTGTGTATGTCTGTTTGTCCGTCTTTCACGGCAAAACGCAGAGACGAATTGACGTGATTTTTTAAGTGGAGATAGTTGAGGGGATGGAGAGTGACATAGGCTACTTTTTAGGTTTCCGTTGCCAAATGGCAAAAAACGGAACCCTTATAGATTCGTCATGTCTGTCTGTCTGTCCGTCCGTCCGTCTGTCCGTCTGTAACAGCGTAATTTTAGCAATAAGGTCCCGTTTTACCCTTGGGTACGGAACCCTAATAACTAACGATATTCTGTAAATAGATTAACCTCTAAGTCCCTGAGATACCACATTTGGTATAGACACAATGGTTTTTAATTGTGTCTGTAATTACGGTATTCAATGGGTTAAATTGATAAGCGTCAAGCTTTAGGGCTGGCGTCTTTGTGATCTAACCACATGCCGATCGCGACCAACGACGGCCAAATTCTGCATTTGGTCGTACGTGTACGTATATTATAGGACCTACGCCACCCTAAACTCCAGGTTCTACGGCGACAACCGACGGAGTGTCCCATCCGTCTCTCATTTCCGTCAGTCGTCGATAGCGAGTGACGTTTTTAAAGAGAATGTAGCCGGCGCGGGACGAATACAAATGGCGTCGGGCGGAGGTGAGGCGCGAGGTACGGGCGCGGCGCCTTTGCAGCGCAGAACAGGCGCGCTAACAGTGTCGGAAAGGCGAGGCGCGGTATTTTTCGTTATTTTATGTTAAATTCTATATCTTCACGCATTTTCGCCGTCTAGTTGACTCCTGCGTACACTCTCCCGTCATGCCACTTCTAACCGCGGGTGCGCCGAAGGCGAGGAAGCGGCGCCCGCGCCGCGCACGCGCCGCGCCCGCACCACGCTGTCCCAGTATGTCTCGCGCCCCACCTCTTCTATACATTTTGTACGAAATATTAAAGAAGTGGCGCCGCGCCTGCGCCTCACCTCCGCCCGACGCCTCTTGTATTTGTCCCGCGCCTTAAAAACATCTTATTTGAAGTTGGTGGCGGTGAAGGGCTAGTGGCTAAATAATAATAGCCGTACGGGTTCATCGTTCAGGTTAAGCTACGCTTGCCGCGGTTGGTCCGCGGATGGCTGATCATCTTTACATACCAAGACCCTTCCGTGCCTCGGAAAGCACGTTAAGTCGTTGGTCCAGGCTGTCTTTCGTAGATCTTAGACAGTCGTTACGGGTCGTCAGAACCCCGAAAGTCTGACGACAACCAGTCTTACCAAAAGGTATCGTATTACATAAAATCAAACGTCTTTATAATTACATAAAATATCATTTATTCTTATAACTTAGGATAATATATTGTAGCCAAAGGTCTGACTTGGCTAGTTTTCATATACGAATTATATTATAGCCTTCGCAAGTTCTAAACCTGTTACTTGTCGGTTCTTATTTTATTATTCCAAAAATTTGGCTTGATGGTAGAAACTATCCATCGAACATAATAATTCGGATATGAGAACTAGCCAAGTCAGACCTTTGGCTACAATATATTATCCTAAGTTATAAGAATAAATGATATTTTATGTAATTATAAATAAATTTCAGGACTGACCATTGAACTTGGCACCCATTTCGATCTCACTTCTTTTGCCGTTGAAGTCAACAACCAAGGCATATTGAACTTGGCTCTCATTTCACATTTATGTTTTTGATGGGATATAGATATCTGTGCTTCTTCCCAAGTATTGGATTTCGCGATAATGTCCGGTATTCTTTGAAATTTTTATTTTAGAACACACCACTTTTCTTTCCACGTCTTCAATCACTCCATTTAATCCTCATTCTTGAGAGTCGCTTGACGTACGCGGAACATACGTTCGGTGACGAGTCACGAGACGCGCTCGTCGCCGTGTCGGCGGTGGCGACACACACGTTCTTTAGACTTGATGATAGTCTAATTTGACTCTTGCGGAGTGAAGGTGTCTTCACACAGCGGGCGGGGCGCGGCGTGACGTGACGGCAACGCGACGCTGAGTAGTTGTAATGTACTAGATATAACGGACGCCTTCACACAGAGCGCTCGGCGCGACGCGCCACGCCACGCCGGCGCCGCCGCACAGTGGACTGTAAAACAAGCTTCCCTTTCGTAGGATTGTCGAAAAATAAAAAGGTTTGTTTTGACATTTCCAAGTATACAGTTTTGTTGACAACATCAAAACATCGTATATTACTAGTAGTCATGGATTTTTTTTTCGATTCCACACCATGGAATATGAGTTTATAAGTACATTTCAAATGTATGAAAATGGAATTTGATATCCTCATAACTTTTTTTAGTCTTGCAATGTAAAGCTGAAAATTTTAGGCGTTATTACTGAGTCTATAATGAAGCCATGTGAGTATTGACCTTGACCCCGGAGGCGCCCGTTCGAAAGATATTAACTATTTAAAAATCCACATTTCAGCGATATTGTTTTCTTCATAGTTTTTTTTTGTCTTGCCTGGTTAAGCTGAAACTTCTAGATATTGTTACCGAGTCTGTAATAAAGCCACGTAATCTTTGATCTTGACCCTAAACCACCCCGTTCAAAAGATATGAATTATTTAAAAATGCATATAAATTTGGCGATATTAGTTATCTCATAACTTTTTTCGGTCTTACAATGTAAAGCTGAAAATTTTAGATATTGTTACCGAGTCTGTAATGAAGTCATGTGACTTTTGACCTTGACCCCAAACGCGCCCGTTCAAAAGATATGAAGTATTTGAAAATGCATATAAATTGGGTGGTATTATTTTCCTCATATTTTTTTTTGTTCTTGCATTGTAAAGCTGAAAATTTTAGATATTGTTACCGAGTTTGTAATGAAGCCATGTGACTTTTGACCTTGACCCCGAACGCGCCCGTTTGAAAGATATTAATTAATTTAAAATTCATGCAATGTACCTCAAAAAGTCAGTTTCCTAATTTGTTTCTGCCCAGTATTGATACCAACAAACTCGTATAACTTTAACCTTGACAAAAAGCCAAACGTATGAATTTATGAAATATCAATATTTTGAAGATTTGGTCATGGTGAAAGTGGTTGGTGAAACATTTATTGTATAGAATAACAAAGAATTCTGTAATTACCTAGGTAAGTACATATCATATATTGTCTAATTTGACTGCCTAACTTACAACAGTCGCTACCTGCACTTGGTTCCTATTGTTATACCACAGGTGTGCTCAAATATTTTGGTTTTGCTAATTAGGGCGATTAGTTTCTTTGTTTGTCAAGTAATGGAGACCTACTTACGTGCAGTTCCCATTTTTCTGCGAATTTTATGACATGTACTTACTTACCTAGGTAATTACAGAATTCTTTGTTATTCTATACAATAAAGGTTTCACCAACCATTTTCACCATGACCAAATCTTCAAAATATTGATATTTCATAAATTCATACGTTTGGCTTTTTGTCAAGGTTAAAGTTATACGGGTTTGTTGGTATCAATACTGGGCAGAAACAAATTAGGAAACTGACTTTTTGAGGTACATTGCATGAATTTTAAATTAATTAATATCTTTCAAACGGGCGCGTTCGGGGTCAAGGTCAAAAGTCACATGGCTTCATTACAGACTCGGTAACAATATCTAAAATTTTCAGCTTTACAATGCAAGAACAAAAATAAATATGAGGAAAATAATATCACCCAATTTATATGCATTTTCAAATACTTCATATCTTTTGAACGGGCGCGTTTGGGGTCAAGGTCAAAAGTCACATGACTTCATTACAGACTCGGTAACAATATCTAAAATTTTCAGCTTTACATTGTAAGACCGAAAAAAGTTATGAGGTAACTAATATCGCCCAATTTATATGCATTTTTAAATAATTCATATCTTTTGAACGGGGTGGTTTAGGGTCAAGATCAAAGATTACGTGGCTTTATTACAGACTCGGTAACAATATCTAGAAGTTTCAGCTTAACCAGGCAAGACAAAAAAAAAACTATGAAGAAAACAATATCGCTGAAATGTGGATTTTTAAATAGTTAGTATCTTTCGAACGGGCGCCTCCGGGGTCAAGGTCAATACTCACATGGCTTTATTATAGACTCGGTAATAACGCCTAAAATTTTCAGCTTTACATTGCAAGACTAAAAAAAGTTATGAGGATATCAAATTCCATTTTCATACATTTGAAATGTATAAACTCATATTCCATGGTGTGGAATCGAAAAAAAAATCCATGACTACTAGTAATATACGATGTTTTGATGTTGTCAACAAAACTGTATACTTGGAAATGCCAAAACAAACCTTTTTATTTTTCGACAATCCTACGAAAGGGAAGCTTGTTTTACAGTCCACTGTGCGCCGCACCGAGTCGGAATACAACTCAGAGGGGGCGGGGCGGGGCGCCGGTGCACAGTGGATCGAAAATGCTTTATGACGGACATTCATTTTTAATTACAAATTGTTTTTTTTTTTATATGTACTTATCGAAAGATCTCGTCATTCCAATGAATAATTGTCATTGCAAGTTTTTCTCTAAAACTGATAGTTAGCCCGGAAAAAATATATATTTTAGATTTCTCTTATGGAATGAAAGAGAAACTGCTAATTATAAATGTTTTAATGTTCTATCTATGCCCTATTAGTTTAAATGTTATATAACTGTGTTAAATAGCGTATGTAATTCTAAACTGTACTACGTGTGTAATAATTATAATATTATTACCTACAAGCATGATTCTTACTTCCGGCTTCCACAACCTCACCTACAATACTCGTAAGAGGACACAGATAGAATCCTTTCACCTATGTCAACAAAATATTGTTAGTGAAAAAGTACTTTTGACTTAGGTACTTTTTTTTTTTCATTTTTCCGAACCTCATAACTCTTGAACGGGCAACTATGAGCGCGCGCTGATAGCGTAGAATTATAGCCAGCAAGTCAAAGAATAAGAATATAGTAGTTTGAAAGCCTGGTCTTACAAGACATGGCCAAATTTAAGCAGTTTTTGTTTCAATTCTTACAAAAATATCTATAATATTTTTCCGGAAACAATATTTTAGATATTTTGCTACTTGTAATGATCATTATTTATTGGAATGACGAGATCTTTCGATAAGTATTTAAAAAAAATGCAATTTGTAAATAAATACGAATGTCCCTTATATAGCAGTTTCTATCCACTGTGCACCACTTTGTGTTGTATAGTTTACGTATGTAGTAGTACGCTCGTATTGTGAATGCAAAAATATAAAGTGTTAAAAAATTAACTGCAAGAAAAGTAAGAACTTGTTTAGTATTACAAATAAAAAATATTGGCGAAAAAAGATTTCAAAATAACAACCCGTTTCAGAGATTTGCAATATTTTCACTTCGCACAAAATTATTGAATATGCGCACTGTACACCGCATGCGCACCGGCGCCGGCGGCCTACCTACGACACCGCGGCCGCCTCGCCGCACGCGTGAGTCATTCACCCCTGCGACACGAATCGACGGCGCAAATTCGTAAACAGCTGATTCTAATTTTCCCATCTCATTTCACAGACTTTGGACTGGCAAATTATCGAAATACTTACAAATAGCATATTCTAACTGTTTAAATTAAGTTAGCTCGATAACCTGGTATGTTTAAACAATTTGAATCAACCTATTTACAATAATTTAAAAATTATTTACAAATGGTCTTAATTTTTACCTTATTTACAAAAGGTGCTGGAAGTGTTCACCGTTTTGTCTAATGCATAAGTTAGCACGACGTATTACGTTTCCTTGCACTGCGATCAATGTGTCTCTGTCACTTTTAATTAAATCAAATGCACTTATTATACGAGTTTTTAATTCGTCCACGTTTTGAATGTTGTTGCCACTATGTCCATACACAGTCGTTGAAGTATTCCAGCACTCAATCTTCAATGTCACCTGAGAGTCGTGGCCTACTATTGCTTGATGAGGACGAAGCTGACTAAGCGCTGGTAGACTCCTAGGATTGCACTCGTCGTTGCTCACCATACAGTTCACGGAACGGTTACGTGCCGCAGCTAAACTTTCACCAGTCATAATGTAGCACACTACCATATCTAAGTACTCTCGATTGGAATACGTAAACGGCATTATTAAAAGTATTCGCGAAACTGCGCGAACGCACGTATTTGCCGTAAATGACACAGGGAATCACACCCATATCGCGCGACGGATATCGGACGACTAAACGGATCGGGAAAGGGTAGCGAGGAGCTGCGGGAAGAGTAGCGGGCGGCGGGGGAACGCTAGCGAGTCACTCGCGCGCGGTACGATGCCGCAAGCGCAGCCCTGCGTACAGCGCACAAAAAAATATTTTAATAAATTGTTTTATTTATGTGAAAATACTAAAATGCTCAAAAAAAAATTTAAAAAGAATTATGTGTTCGTTTTTCGATGTCGAGTAAGTGGACGAAATTCTTGCAGTTAATTTTTTAACACTTTATATACTACGACTACAACATTTTGCTACTCTTCCCATTTATTTATTTTTGTAAAAGATAAGTTTCGTTTATTATCAAGTATTATTTTAATAGATTGTAGAATCATATTTTATTTTTGTTTTAATTGTTTAGCAATGGAGTGTGAGGGTTGTTTATACCATTGTGTCAAAAAAGACAAAATAAACACTCTGCAGCCGTACCATAATTGCGTATTGCCAGAAATCATAGATCCTAGAAGGGCAAGATATGATAAATATTTATTTAACGAAGTGTAAGTTATTATTACTTGACAATAATATGTTTTTGCTTTATTTATTACTTTTATCATGTATGTACTTCACATATATATATTTTTATTTTTATTAGTCTAGAAAGCTTAATAAAGCTTTCTAGACTAATAAAAATACAAATACAGGATAAATGAAAATAAGTGTTTTTTATAAATCTCTAAATACCGCATTATAATTCTAACGGCTCAAGATTGTTTAGTTCGTCTCGACACTCGCGTTACACTGCTTGTATTGTATATGTGTGCCGCGGCCGGCGGGACGGGACGCGATCGCGCCCGCAGTGTGAAGGCTCTCACCGCGCCGGCGCCACGCCACGTCGCGCCCGGTCACGCCGCGCTCGCTGTGTGAATAGAGCTTGAGAGTCAAAATGGCGGGTGTACCATCGCGAATCAAATTATACCAATTACCAAAAAAATGTACCTAAAACGTACTATTTTGTACCTAGCTCTAAAAAATCTGTACCTCCTTCAGAACGAAATTATTTCGAAATTAAGGTACACCCGCCATATTGACATCAAGATGGCGGGTGTTCTATAATGTTTTATTATTTATCCATTACTCATAAAATATAATTACACCAAAAAATTGTACCTAAAAAGTACCTCAAGTAAAAAGAAACACACTTGATCAGTGGGATACCTGAGAAATAAAACAACCGTGTCTCGTGTACTTATGTTTATTATTATCTATACATCTATACTCTATACAAATAAATAAAATTGGAGTGTCTCTTTGTAATAGTAAGATAACCACTTTTTACCAAGTGTATATGGATATATATGTTATGGACCAGGTGATTAATGCGGGCATTATACATAATGTACGAGCATTATGAATAATGTCTAGCTCTATCGGGCCAAGTGATTAATACTATCTTAACTTCATTATTTATCACATGGCACGGTCATTATTATATTGCTACACTAGCTTTCGCCCGCGGCTTCGCCCGCGTGGATGTCGGAAATTATCGCAAGAAGACGTATTACCGCGGTAAGAATGTATTCATCCATGTTATACATACATAAAACTACGCCTTTTTCCCATGGGGGTAGGCAGAAACTACGGAACGCCACCTGCTACGATCCTTACATATCATGTGTGTTTGATGTACTTAAAATAAAACTAAAAGTAGGTATTCAGAGTAAGATGACTGCGACATAGAGCTGGATTGAATTGAATATAAGTCTACCTGGTTTTTCATAACGCTCCTATTCTACCTATATAAACACTCAGTTATTTACCAGACACCAAATTAAACATAGTTATAAGAATAGTACTTTGGCCAGTGGCTTTGCCCGTATAGCTGTCGGAAAATATCACCCGGGAAACGACTACCGGGATAAAATTGTATGGTAAGTATCCAGGATAACCAAAAATCCAAATCCATACAAAAATCTAAACATCTAAGCCATATTTCGCGGTCTCTTACTTGGAATAATACAATTAGCTTTATTTTGAGTACTTCGAACACACATGATGATATGCATTTACTATGAAGCCCAAGTAATATGAATTACAATCCTACTAATCCTGCACTACCCGACCGCTATACCAAGCGAGATGGCCGGACGCGGAGCGGCCCGCTAGCCGCTCTGCGGCTATTTTTATTATAATCTCTGATATCTTCTTAAATATTCAATTTAATGATATGCTGTAAAAGGCAATTTTGATCTACATGAAATGCACAACATATCTAATGGCTTAACAACATATCTAATGGCTTAACAACATATCTAATGGCTTATTTACGAAGCGATTTTAAGCAATACAGTGCTTAAAATCGCTTCGTAAATAAGCCATTAATTCTCATAAAAATTAAAGGATAAAAATGGTTATTGTGGGTTATCCCTAATAGATAGACATATACCATCGTGGACTTTTTCGTAGAACTTTGTAAGGTGTACAATACTGTAGTACATTATTTTGATCTATTTCGTAGGGTTCAGCCAGCGTTCGCAATGTAAGCGCAAAAAAATGAGTTTATTTGTGACATCACATTAGAAACCTCTAAAATGATCAGTGTTTCTTTACTATATTATGCATGTTATATACATATAAACCTTCCTGTTGAATCACTCTATCTATTAAAAAAAAACCGCATCAAAATCCGTTGCGTAGTTTTAAAGATATAACCATACATAGGGACAGACAGACAGCGAAGTGACTTTATTTTATAATATGTAATGATGATAATTGGGCGATTTGATAATAAAGCTAAATATGACGCGGTGTGAGGGCGGGGAGGGAGGCACGCATGGCGTGGCATATTTTGACCATTCAGAGACCGCCATTATGACTTTCCTTAAGTTTTAAATGCAAAAACTAGTGAATTCATAATGTAGATGTCCTTGATAATTAATCCAAATAATGAGTCTGATTATTTAAATGGTTTAATATTTAGTTTATTTTAAGTTAAATGACAATAACAATAAAAAATAGTAATTAAATATGGGAATTAATTTTTAATTTTTACAAGCATTGTCTTATAAATTCAATATGTTGTGCTGCACTTAGTGACAGAAACGAATCGCTACAAAACCGACTGCACGTAGTCTTGTCTGCCCTACCCCTAGAGTGTAATTTTAAACCGCGTAGGCGTGGCAGCTTCGGCTCGCTGGCCGGCTTCGCCGCCCAGCCTCAGCCGCGGTGGCGAGCGTAAAACACATCTGCGACGATTAGCTCGCGTGGGACCGCCGGGGCCCCGTAGCGCCGGAGCCGTGACAGAAACAATGCCTGCTGCATGTTGCATGCTTGCTTGCATGCCTCATCGTTTATAGAACTGCTTAAAATAAAATGTATTAAGTACTAACCAATTACGATTTGTTAACTGTACGCGCCTAACCGCCCAGTTCAACTATTCCACGGCTCAGTTTTTATTGAACTGCCCGTTTAAATTATTTTATGACTCATTTTTATTTAGTTTACTGCTCAGTTTTTACTGCTAAACTAGTTTGCAAACATGCGTTTTTATTTTTCTTACCTACCATAACTCAATTATTGAACTGCCGCTTTAATTCTATGCCATTAAATATTTTTGTATTACTCTGCCCAAAAGATGATGGGCAATATGTATAATGCCCGGTCAATTTGATTATTTTAATAATTCTTATCATATTGCATTCTCATATTGGGCATTTTTCATAATGACCGGGCATTTTTCATAATGACCGGGCATTATGTATAATGCCCAATTTCTCACTTGGTCCATAACATATACACGGTACAAATACCAAAACAACATTTTTTACAATGTTTGTCTGTCTGTCTGTTTGTTCCGGCTAATCTCTGAAATGGCTGGACCAATTTTTCGGGACTTTCACTGGCAGATAGCTGACGTAACAAGGAGTAAATACGCTACTTTTATTTTAGAAAAATACCTGCGTTAATTTCCGACATCCACGCGGGCGAAGCCGCGGGCAAAAGCTAGTGATTAATAATATTGATCTAGGTACATACAGGGTGTAAAATACACATCACATACCCGTCAACTACGCATACTGTACATCTAACAAAGTAGCTTGGTGCATAAATTATTGCTGGGAAACGACTTTTTCTCTTGGGAAAAAAAAAAACGCAAAATATGATTTGTTATTTCGGGCAATGTACTGCGAACCCAGTTAAACCTCGCCCTTTCATTTTGGGTGGGAAATCATCAAATGACGCCTCTCGCTCTTGCGTGGAGCGGAAGGGCGTGTCAGACTTTTACTGACTAAAACCCACCCGTGTTCCTTCAGTTGCCCATATGCCAGGGCCACGGTAACGCTTTCAAACAAATCTCGCGACCCTGGCAGGCACCGATCCTAGCAGACCCCTTCAGTATTGCTGACATCTCTTTGAGGCGCGCGTCAAAGAGCTGGCGCATACTCTCCGACAGCGCCTCAGTCCTCCAATCCCTAGCCAAACGATACCTACATAAACTCGAGCCTTACACTAGAATGTTCTTACGCATTAGAACGGGTAACAGTTGCTAATTGCAACAAAGTGACACTGCAATGGATAAAAGGACACAGTGGATCACTAGGCAATGACGCTGCTCACGAACTAGCCAAAAAGGCATCCAACGCGTCAGTCTGCGGCCCCGAGCCCATCGTGCCCACCCCCTTCAACCAGCTACGCAGGTGGCTGCAGGAATTTACCCACACACGTCTGCTACGCCTGGACAGGGATGATCTGCGTCTGATGACGGGACCATCACAGGACACTGCCCGCTAAACAAACACTTTTACACAATAGGCATAACGGACAGCCCCCTGTACAGGGCCTGCATGGAGGCTGAAGAAACCATTGCGCATGTACTCTTCGAATGTACAGGCGTCACCCAGATTAGGACAGATACCCTCGGGCCACCCAAATCTTACACAGACGTTCTCAGCAGACCAGGAGACATAACTATAATAGCTTCTGGAGGGAGGTGGGCTGGTTGGAGTAAACACCGACGGCCGCCATGGCCCACGCACAATGGTCCACTCAAAGGACTAAGTGCGGAAACCAAACCCCCATAACATAGAAGTAAACGAGACACGGTTGTTTTATTTCTCAGGAAGTATCCCACTGATCAAGTGTGTGTTTCTTTTTATTTGAGGTACTTTTTAGGTACAATTTTTTGGTGTAATTATATTTTATGAGTAATGGATAAATAATAAAATATTATAGAACACCCGCCATCTTGATGTCAATATGGCGGGTGTACCTTAATTTCGAAATAATTTCGTTCTGAAGGAGGTACAGATTTTTTAGAGCTAGGTACAAAATAGTACGTTTTAGGTACATTTTTTTGGTAATTGGTATAATTTGATTCGCTATGGTACACCCGCCATTTTGACTCTCACCTTGCGGAGACGAAAGTTGCTCGAGGACGCAAGTAATAAATATGTTGTTGTCTTGTCAGTTTGCGACGAGTGCGCCGACTTTGTGTACGAGTACTGCGCCATACACGGCCCTTTACTGGTCATACCTGATGATAACGTAAGTCCTCACCTTTTTTATAGTGCCTAATTTTAGGGATAGATTTTTTTTTCCGTGCTTTATAAAGGTATACTGTTATACTAAGATGAAATTATGTGAGGATGATGGAAGATTAAAAACACTTATCTTAGTCGTCCATAAATAAAAGATTTGTCTTTCACTTTACCTACGCTTGGTGTGCCACTGTCTTTTCCCTCTCATTTTACACGTTAACTTTTATTAATATATTTTAGCTACAATGGCCCACTGCTGGATATAGGCCTCCTCCTCCAAGCTCCGCCAGGTCGACCGGTTTTGTGCTTCTCCCATCCAGCTGATTCCTGCGGCCTTCAAATGGCCAATATTACCTACGTGAATGTGACGCAGATTTTTCTCCCCCAAATTGTTCTTTATACCACGTGTTTTTTTTTGTTTTAAATTATTATTCATTTTAAATTTTTTAGTTCGGGTAGCTACAAAAGAGTGTTTTCTAGTTTTTATTTTTGTTGTTGTGGTAACCCTGGCAAGGAGAATGGCACAATTCACCAAATCGCCAATTGGCCAATTTCGCCATTGTTCATACATACAAAAAACATACAGGTAAAGCTAATAAAAGCGTGTTAAAAAGAACAAGTTGGGGGAAAATATGAGAAAATTATTTTGTGTTCTTTCTCTGAGTCATGTTTCCCGCAAATAAATGTATTTTGCTTCGAATTCCTTTGTTTAGGTTCCATCCAAAAACCCGTTCCCTGCTTACGTCCCGCGCCCGGTGTTCCTACACCTGGCTCCCTCCATCATACCAGTGCTACCCATTCCACCATAACAATAAATATCACACTGTTTCGAAAATAAAATCACTGTTCTCTACCTATATTTTGTCGAATTTTCGATACTATTAAGCTGAAGAGTTTGTTTGATTGCGGTAATTTCTGAAACTATCAGTCCGATTTAAAAAACTCTTTATACATTTAATAGCCCGACTTTTGAGAAACATCACGACCAGGACCCTTAGGAACCGAGCAACGCTAATTGGAAACGAACTAATAGCGCGGGTAGGTGATGGGAAGCGGCGAGGCGGGTCGCAGCCAAAAATTTCACAGATGAAGTCACGGGCTACGTAAAAATAAATAAATAAAATTGTTTATGAATAAAAAATGACATATTTACATAAATACGTTCAACAATTAAAATAGAGCAAAGCCTATATACTTTAACTAGGTAGAGCCTGTGTTTCAGGCTACAAATTGCACAAATTCTATAACTAAATTAAAACTTAGGTCATCAAAAGAAACATACCATGTTAGCGGTTTTAGGGTGTAAGTGAAATAATCTAGATAATAAAGCTGGAGAGATCTTTGTTTGTTTGAAAGCGCTACCCAAGTATCACAGAAAGCATTTTAACAAACGAATATTAAACTTATGTAAAACTTAAGGTCCGTATAAACTCTTATTAACCGTATAAACTCTTATTAACCGTATAAACTATTAGTTCACCGAGCATCTTGACGCTTTATATTGGGATTTCAAAAACAATTAAATGCTTTACACTGTATAGTGGTTGGATAATGGTATATCAAAATGCTTTTGTGAAGCCTTTAGTTTCAGTGCAGCAAACCACAACGCTGTTGTACAGCTTTCAGCTGTTTTTAGTGCCTTAGGGTCTACAATAGCATTTTTAAGTATTAAGATAATGCCTAATGCTGGTTAGTAGCATAAACTTGTATCATTATAATGCACCGTAAATCCGTTAAACGGCTTTGAGCTGTATTTAGTGCTCTTTGTTGTGTATTAGCACTATTAAGTCGTAAGTAAAAGCCTAGTACTGCTGAACAGCATGAACGTGAATCAATGTAAGGCTTGTATTTTTAAAGATCAACTGAGTTCTGTTGTGCTGCTAACAGCTCTTTATTCAAATACAAGTGAGTCATTGTAATGTGTAAAGCTGTATATATTGTACATTCAATTTACTATATTCTTAAAACCATTTGTCTATTTTGTTTGTCTGTTTTAAACTATGGATATTGAAAAATTAATTATTTTTTTAAATATCCATACGGATTTAAGACCCATTTTACATTTTTGCGCGAATATCTAAGATTTTAGTCTCCTTATTTACCTCTCATCTCATCATTATAAATACTCTGGGATTGACGAACACATGTAAAAAATAGATCAATCTTTTGTTTTGTTACTTTTAGTAGCACATTTACAAAAACTTATTTGTTTACTTCGTAGTAATTAATCTCCCACAACTAGTTTTCTTAAAAATCAGCGCAGGGTCAATTTCAGACTCCTATTTCTATCATTAATATGTAGAAATTTGAGTAAAAAAAATACACAAAACATCAGACATATAATCTAGTTGTTACATTTAGTACAAGAATATTGATTTTTAATAAGCTTAATTAGTAAAAAATAATAAGTCTTATGGCAATTTTTACGATTTATTCGCAATTTTATCGCGTTTTTTTGGTTTGAATAAAGCATAATTACATTAAAAAATTAATGTCAATATAAAGTATGTTCCATAACAAATCGAATTCTCAAGTTTTATTTAAATCTGTTTATTTAATTAGACATAATATCGTTTTTGAAATCACTCTAAATTAGAATAAATTACGATGCACAAGCGTTTAGTACGGCGCAAGCGCCCAACGAGGCAGGACTTGTGCCATTTTTTCCCGCGTCTCAGTTTTCGGGTACTCGTATCGTGAACGCAAAAATATACTACGACTACAACATTTTGCTACTCTTCGCATTTTATTTTTTGTATAAGATAAGAGTTTCGTTTATTATCAATGAAAGCATTATTTTAATAAATTGTAGAAAAATGTTGACTAAAATAATTTATTTTAACTAAATCTAACTATTTTTAATCGCGATTAAAAAGGTGTGGAGTAAAACTAGTGATCATGAACAAAAGTTCACACCAACGCCTCGCCTCACGTGCAAAAACAGTACTGTATTTTTTTTTTCTTTTGCTTATATCTCGAAAATGGTGTGTCCTATCGCAAAAATAATGAAATTTTCGACCCCTTTTATAAAACCCCACACATATAAATCTCAACACGTGGGTAATATTTTTTTTATAGAATTCAAACAAAAAATCTAAATATATAAAAAGCAAACCTGACTGACTCATCCTTCAACGCACAGCCGAAACTACTGAACGGATTTCGCTGAAATTTGGCATACAGATAGTTGTAATGACATAGGCATCCGCTAAGAAAGGATTTTTCAAAATTCGCCCCCTAAGGGGGTGAAAAAGGGATTAAAATTTTGTATGGAAGTCCGTCATTTTTAGAGCTACAAGCCTGAAACTTTGTTTTTAGGTTAACAAATAGAAATAAACAATTCTGTGTCCTAGGGTTTTTGAAAACTCAAACCCTAAGGGGGTGAAAATGGGGTTTGAAAGTTTGTATGGGGAAACAAGATCAGTTAAACTATTTTATTCGAAACTTCCTATCAATAAATGAGTAAACACGTGTGTCAGACTCTTTCAGAATTCAACCCCTAAAAGGTAGAAAAGGGGTGACAAATTCTGTAAATCAACATGGGTATCGTTTTTATGATTTATTGGGTCGCTGATTACGAAAACAACAACTATTTCACAAAAATTGCACAAAAAACATAAAACAAAATAGACAAGAAGATTTATACAAAAAATTGCACAAAATTACTCCTGAACAAAAATAATATAATTTAAAAATTAAAAAACAATGAAAATAAACAACCAAACCAATTTTTTTTTTCAAATGGCAAAACCAATAGAAATACTAAGGTGAGAAATATTAAACTATTTGTATTGATCCTGAATGATCTTCCCTTTGAATTCAAACGAATACAGTTTCCCCTCAAAGTGCTTTGCAATGACCAGAATCACAAGGGCAGACATTAAAATTTGTGGGTATCGGACTTGAGAGAAAACTGTTTTTCACACGGGCAATTCTATGTGGCTTGCTCTCGCGTAAGCTCGCCCAGTATTCTGCCGGGGTCGCGTGATTGTTCGAAAGAGATACCGTGACCCTGGCACATGGGCAACTGATGGAACACGGGTGGGTTTTAGTCAGTAAAAGTCTGACACGCCCTCCCGCTCCGCCCAGAGCGGGAGAAGTCATTTGATGATTTCCCATCCTGAAAAAAAAAAGCTCGCCCAGTAGTCTGATAATGTTGGCATACAGTAATAGATTAGCAAAAAATGTGGTTTATAAAGAAGTTTTGTAGTTTTTGGCCTTGACTTCGTCCGTGCAATTCTACTTCCTTTCTTAGCGCTCGCTTACGCTACGTTACGCTACGAAGTCGCTGGCATAAGCCAGTTCCATATAAAACACGTCCAGGCTGCCCCCTTGCGCGCGCCGTCGTCTCTCAACAAGTTCATTGCGTAACGCACACAAGTACCAATTTTCGAAGCCAAAAGAAAAAAAATACCACGTTGAGTCGCGATTGTCAAATTTGATTTTAGTCGTGTCAAAATATTTTTTTACATTTAGAGATTATTTCTTGCAGAAAAGCGTAACAATTCTCATAGCTAAAAGTAAGGAATTTTAGAGATAGTTTAGTTCGTGTACAACAGAATCGGCACCAATATGTAACTGTTTGAATTTTTTATTTTTATTGTATACTTTACATAACATATATTTGTAATTTTTTATTAGTCTAGAAATCTTTATTAGACTGACTAAATAAAAGTAAGTATTTTCATAAATCTCTAAATACCGCATTATAATTCTAACGGCTCAAGATTGTTTAGACCGGCTCGACACTCGCGTTACGCTGTTTGTATTGTGCATGTGTGGATAGCTACGCACACATACATAAGATTGCCGTCTTTTACCTAAACTCGATTATTCTAATTTTGTGAGAGGCCTCTTAAGTTGTACAAAAATTCTGAAATAGGTTTGTTTTGTTTAAAGATTCCCAAAATTCCGTTCAAGTAATGGCATTAATTCAGTCTACATCAAGTCTACCGGTATACCGGTGAACTCATATAGAACTACTTTATAGACCAATGTCTATAAAGTAGTTCTATATGAGTTCACGACAGTGGTTCATCAAAAGTCTTCTCTCTGGCCTCTGGCTTAATAATTGTACACGGGTGAGTTTTTATACTGCTGGCGGCATTAAGTAGCCTTTTTAAACGCTCACCGGGCTTCTATAGGCCGACACCATTTTGTAAATATAACCAAAAAACATTATCCTTCAAACCTATTTATAAAAGTAATAGACCTATATAATAATGGTTTAACTTAATTCAATACTGCCCAACCAATACTATTATGTTAATTATGCAAAATTCGTTCTATACTAGGAATACACAATTGTTTTGGTTATTTCACACAATCACATTTTATATCAAAACCACAAAATATCGAAGGCGCGTGAAAATTTTCAATGAAACTTATACAGACATTTACAGTAAACTACATTGCGCAGTAATATTTGAAGGTATAAAATAAAAAAGAGTCAAAACCCAGTATTATAAATCTTATTTTGATGCAAACAAATATTGTGTCACTCACTCAGTTTTGACCATCTTCGTTCATATTATACTAGCTTTTGCCCGCGGCTTCGCCCGCGTAGATGTCGGAAATTATCGCAAGAGGACGTATTACCGCGGTAAGAATGTATTAATCCATGTTATACATACATAAAATTACGCCTTCCCATGGGGGTAGGCAGAAACTACGGAACGCCACCTGCTACGATCCTTACATATCTTGTGTGTTTGATGTACTTAAAATAAAACTAATAGTATTCAGATTAAGAAGACTGCGACATAGGGCTAGATTGAATTGAATATAAGTCTTCCTGGTTTTTCTTAACGCTCCTATTCTACCTATATAAACACTCAGTTATTTACCAGACACCAAATTAAACATAGTTATAAGAATAGTACTTTGGCCAGTGGCTTTGCCCGTATAGCTGTCGGAAAATATCACCCGGGAAACTACTACCGGGATAAAATATCTATGGTACGCTATATATGGTAAGTATCCAGGATAACCAAAAATCCAAATCCATCCAAAAATCTAAACATCTAAGCCATATTTCGCGGTCTCTTACTTGGAATAATACAATTAGCTTTATTTTGAGTACTTCGAACACACATGATGATATGCATTTACTGTGAAGCCCAAGTAATATGAATTATAATCCTACTAATCCTGCACTACCCGCCTGCTACCAAGCGAGATGGCCGGACGCGGAACGGCCCGCTAGCCGCTCTGTGGCTACTTTATTATAATCTCTGATATCTTCTAAAATATTCATTTTAATGATATGCTGTAAAAGGCAATTTTGATCTACATGAAATGCACAACATATCTAATGTATTTATATGGATAAGAATTAATGCTGTATTGCTTAAAATCGCTTCGTAAATAAGCCATTATTTCTCATAAAAATTAAAGGATAAAAATGGTTATTGTGGGTTATCCCTAATAGATAGACATATACCATCGCGGACTTTTTCGTAGAACTTTGTAAGGTGTACAATACTGTAGTACATTATTTTGATCTATTTCGTAGGGTTCGCCAGCGTTCGCAATGTAAGCGCAAAAAAAAATGAGTTTATTTATGACATCACATTAGAAACCTCTAAAATGATCAGTGTTTTTTTACTATATTATGCATGTTATATACATATAAACCTTCCTGTTGAATCACTCTATCTATTAAAAAAAACCGCATCAAAATCCGTTGCGTAATTTTAAAGATATAACCATACATATGGACAGACAGCGAAGTGACTTTATTTTATAATATGTAATATAATAATAATAATGATTGTGAGACAAAGTAGTAAAATTGCAACGACGTTCACTGTATTATAACATTAGTACCGTGGCATTAGATATGTTTTTACAATGATGTAGAGTTTATTTAAGTTCTAACTGTGAACACTTAAATAGCTCCAATCATTCTTTTACTACATTCTAATGCTAGTCTAATGCTTTTGTAATGCAATTAACATCTTCATTATCAATGTTATTGCTGGTGTAATGCTTCTGTAATGCGATTGGCAACTTCATTGACCGAAATAATGCTTCTTTAATGCGACTGATACTTTCTTTGACCACAATAATGCTAAAATAATGCGCCTGTAATGCGATTAAATAACTATTGTGAACCTATTGGAGATCTAAAGCCGTATAATTTGTGCCCAAATAAGCATTACAGTAGCCGTATAAACGTTTGTAATGCTACTATAAAACTAACTCAAAATGCGAAAACGATACAGAAATGCTGTAAGTCAGCCGTTATAATGCTTTGATGTGTTACTTGGGTAGTCTCTAGAATTACCAGTCCAGTCCAATTCTTGAAAAAGGCTATTTAACATCACGTACCCTTAGAAACCACGCAAAAACCAAAAAGTCGGAAAGGAAGCTGGAGCGAAAACGCGGGCTGAAGCTATTGAGAAATGAAATTTATGGAACAGCTGATTTGATTGTCGAGTTTCAAAATCTACTCCATAGTAAAATTAGTTGAATCAATGACCCCTTGAAAGATTTTCAGCTGTCTCAATGTCACCTCGTATTATGTCCCTCAGGAGCAGGTCTGGGTGTATTCAGCACGTTAACTCTCCCTCGCGGGGTGCGCTTCGGTCCGTACTGCGGTGTACGGACGCAAGAAGTGGACTCCGTGTATTTTTGGCAGGTACAGTAATAATAGGATATGACCAATTTTAGCCTACGGATCCGGGTGCATGTGCAGGATTACAGTTTTTACACTAAGATTTTAAAATTAAGGTCTAATTTATCATGGTTATTTTATTCCAACTTAAGCCATGATTGAAATATCCAAAATATCAGCATTTAAACAGTAGGTATTTAACATTTTGAATGTCTTAAGTTACACAGTTCGACATAAGCAATTGTCTTTCTATTGTGTCTCTAATTACGGCATTCGATGAATTAAATTGCTTCTGCATTTGTCATAAATTACCTTCCTTGACAGATGCAGGGTTACCAGACTGACAAAAAACATAGTGAGGTGGTGTAAGAATGAACGAAATTGAATGAACTTGAAATAATGTGCTTACGTGCAAACTTTTTTTTTAAACTTGTCTATAAAACACTCACGCACAAAACTCGTCTATGGTTGCCAGAGGAAATAAAACGACAAAAGTAAAAAAAAATTAAAATAACTTGATTGTTATATTTAGTTTGTTTCTATTTGAAGAAACTGAAAAAGGAAATAACAGTTTTTAAAAATTATTAATTATTCTTATATTTCACACCTTAAAAACGATTTTATTAAGTTTTATTAAATTAAACAAAAGTTTTAGTATGATGACTTTTTTTATCTGTCAAGTTGCAGAATACAATTAAAAGTTGAAGTATAGATATTTCATACATATATACAACTTGTACAGGTAACTTTATCGGGTAAATCCATTTTACACGTGGTGTACCCCACTCTATTTGTACTACAGGCGTAACATGACCAATTCTATCTCTATTCTACCAAGAATATACAAAGCTTTATCTAGCAGAGTTCAGAAAAATCCATAAATTCCGCGATATTTTTACGTTCCTACAAACCTGCACCCTAATTGCGAAACGCACAATTTATCAGAATCTGAATGGGATTGAAGATTATTTCTGAACCATTGCGTCATTTGTTCGAATAAATTGTGGCTCAGCAACGTAAATAACGCAATGAATGCTGTTTAACTATGAATATTAAACCAATTCCTACCGATAAAAAGTTCCGCAATTACCCCTCTGGGCTAATTGTTCTAGTCGATTATTTTCGAACGGACGTAACAAAATAACGGCGTGATTTTTCACACACTAGATTTTAACTCAAGATGCAGAACCGAGTATTTAATACAATACAATCCTTTATTTCAGGCAACTATGGCCCATAAAAACACGATACATAGATAATATAAAAATAATAACTATAAACACAACTACACAACTACTCTAGGTACTGTATTAATAATAATCCTATAGAGTGCATCTCAGCGCGTTGAAAATCTTAATTATTATTATTTATTTTATTTGACAAGATTGGTCTACTGGTTAGTAGACTTATCAACTAAGGGTTTGTATTTATTAATTAGAATAATACAATATTTGTATTCACACCTGCCGCACGAGCAACCTGACAGTGTCTCAATATTGGTGCATCGTGTTGTTCGGCTAGGGTTTTCAAGATACTTTTGCTGCTAGCCCTCATTCTGCTTAATAAAGATGCGTACCGCAAATAACAGTATTTTATTTCTTTCTTCTTTCTTTCTTAAACGCGCTTGTTTGAAATGGAGCGTTTTTTGCGGCCGAGCCCGCGATGGCACTGACGCGTCTCACGCGGCGGTGCACGCAGCGTCAATTCTCGATGAAGCGATGCTAGCTAACCTAACAAATAGTCGGTTTGATTGAGTACCCCGTATGCGCCACAGCGATGTCCGCCGCGTGCATCGCTACACGGTCGAGGATTCGCCGCGGGTGCATTGGCAGTTGGCAGGCACCGCCACTCATTCCGTCTCGCGTGTGTATGAACAGCATCGTATAATGCCGTGTTTGTGTTTACGCGAGCAATGATAAGTGCCGCTTCACGCTCCGCTGCACCTTAAACAAAAAACATCCGACGCGCTGCCAGAACCAGAACATCACACGCGACGCGAAACGCTCCGCGTCTCTGTAAATGAGGCCTTAAGGTGTCTTCACACAGTGGGCGGGGCGCGGCGCGACGTGACGGCGACGCGCTGCCTTCATACAAAACCGTCAAGCCGAGCGCTCTGTGTGAAGGCGTCCGTAATATCTAGTATATTACAACAACTCAGCGTCGCGTCGCCGCACAGTGGGCCCATACTGAAAATTAGTGGACTTAGGCAACAAAGTTCCTATATCGATGCGATTTTTTTTTATATGACGTGTTATATTATTCCTGACAACTTTTATTCTTATAAAATTTCTTCTAAAGTTGATAGTTTGTCTTGAAAAAAATTAATTAGATTTTTTTGTATGGAGCGAATCACGTTTAATTTTTTTTCTTCAATTGTACTAATATGTTGAGTGTGTGGCGTGAGTATATGATAGCTAGGGTCATTCTCTATCCATGAAAAAAAAAAAACAGCGCCGGCCATCTGCGGCAGCGCGAGTAATCATTCGGTAAAAAAAAAAATGATTTGGAAGAATTTTTTTGTCATTTAAAATAAATTCAAAGCATATTTTTTGTCTCATTTGGCTGTTTTCACCTTCTTTTTAGTTAAATAAATAGTTTTAATAGCGCATACGTACTTATAACTAGTAATTCTGGTAGAGATTTAGTTATTATTGCATGTTATCGGTAGCACCTGCATTGTGATTGATGACTCATTTGTTTGTGCACTCGGCTAAGCGCATAACTAATGAGTCATCGAAAAATGCTCGTCTCTGATTGGCTGAATAATTTTCACTCACTGTTATGTCCACTACTTGAGTAATTAACACTAACTATAAATATAAAGATATTCATTAAGTCCATCTAGTTTCGCTCTTGTCGCTTGTTTGTGAACACAGTGAAATACTTGTATTTTTATATTTACATTAGAACTATGGCTGGATTTTGTACCAATCTAGATCTGAAAAATCATATGTTTCTGTATGAAAGTATCATTTCTGTCTTGACTACCGAAGTTTCTGAAGAAGACAAGAACCAAATCAAGGAGTTCTGTCGACTTTTTTGTGTAAATTTAAATAAAAAGTGGATAGAGTCAAGTAGAAATCAAAAAACTTTTATGAATCGTGTAATTAATCGCAAGTGGTTGGAAAAAAACATCAACTGGCCTGTTTGTGACAGTGTTGATCTGAGAAGTGTGATGGGCTTTTCGGACGCAGCCTTATCTGAGCTTGTGGATATAGATTGCCATGTTCCTACTCTTGCAGTATGTACTGCGGAAGCGGGAACATCTACAGAAAAGGACGTGTGTGAAGTTAGCATCTCAATTGTTAGCATCTCACAAAAAAACACCATAAATAGTGGCATCCCACGTAGTTCCACAGTTCTTGATAAGTTTTAACAATAGTTCCGTCGATTTGACTATCAAAAACTCATTTTTAAAAAATGAGATGCTAACTTCGCACAACATATCACAGCATCTCAACGAATTTCTCGAAATTAACCATTTTTGAGTTGAAAGCAAAAGAGTTCTGCACCCTAAACGTATTCTGTTGATAGTTCTATAGGTTGAATCCAATTAAAATCACCAAAAAATTAATATTATGTATTGTTCCTAAATGTTATTAAGGAAATATCCGTACAGGAGTGAGATGCTGAGGTAAAACTGGGAGTTCTGAATCATATGAAGAGTTCTATCGAGAACTTAGGTCTTTCAAACAAGAAACGAAAGAGTTCTAGTGTTTTGAACATTCACGATAGGTATAAAACTATTTAATAATCAAAATATTCATACAAGAGTGAGATGCTGAGGTATAACTGGGATTTCTGGATGGAATGAAGATTTCTATCCAGTAGTCGAGGTCTTTCACTCAATTACCTAAAGAATTCTGTTGTTTTGATCATTCATATAGGTATATAACATTGTTATAACCAAAACATACAAATAAAACCGGCCAAGTGCGAGTCGGACTCACGCACCGAGGGTTCCGTACAAACCTGTAGGTATCCTCGGTTTATGCGTAAGGTTTATGTTTATGAAATTAAATGTTTTTTTTTTATATTTGAGTTGATTGAATGGAAGGTAAATTGCGATTTACGATTTATGACGTATTAAAAAAAAACTACTTACTGGATTTCGTTCAAACCAATTTTCGTTGGAAGTTTACATGGTTATGTACATCATATATTTTTTTTAGTTTTATCATTCTCTTACTTTAGAAGTTACGGGGGGGGGGACACACATTTTACCACTTTGGAAGTGTCTCTTGCGCAAACTATTCAGTTTAGAAAGAAATGATGTTACAAACCTCAATACCATTTTTGAAGACCTATTCATAGATACCCTACACGTATGGGTTTGATGAAAAAAAATTTTTTGAGTTTCAGTTCTATGTATGGGGAACCCCAAAATTTATTGTTTTTTTTCTATTGTTGTGTAAAAATCTTAATGCGGTATACAGAATACATCTACTTACCAAGTTTCAACAACATATCTCTTATAGTTTCGGAGAAAAGTGGCTGTGACATACACGGACAGACAGACAGACAGACAGACAGACAGACAGACCGACAGACAGACAGACAGACATGACGAATCTATAAGGGTTCCGTTTTTTGCCATTTGGCAACGGAACCCTAAAAATGAGATGCTGAAGTATAACCGGGAGTTCTGATTTGGATGATGATTTTTATCGAGTAGTTAAGGTCGATCACTCAATTATCTAAAAAGTTCTGTTGTTTTGAACATTCACAATAGGTATATAACATTATTATAACAAAAACATCCATATAGAAGTGAGATGTTGTAGTATAACTAGGAGTTCTGGATTGAGTGGTGAGTTCTATCGAGTAGTCGAGGTCTTTTACTCAATTACCGAAAGAGTTCTGTTGTTTTAATTATTCACAATAGGTATATAACATTGTTATAACAACAACATCCATATAGAAGTGAGATGCTGTAGTAAAACTGGGAGTTCTGATTCGGATGGTGATTTCTATTGAGTGGTCGAGGTCTTTCACTCAATTACCGAAAGGGTTCTGTTGTTTTGAACATTCACAATAGGTATATAACATTGTTATAACAAAAACATACATATAAAATGAGATGCTGAGGTATTACTGGGAGTTCTGATTCGGATGATGATTTCTATCGAGTAGTTAAGGTTTCACTCAATTTTCTAAAGAGTTCTGTTGTTATGATCATTCATATAGGTATATAACATTGTTAAAACCAAAACATACAAATAAAAATGAGATGCTGAAATATAACTGGGAGTTCTGATTGGGATGATGATTTCTAACGAGTAGTTAAGGTCATTCACTCAAATATCTAAAAAGTTCTGTTGTTTTGAACATTCACAATAGGTATATAACATTGTTATAACAAAAACATCCATATAGAAGTGAGATGCTTTAGTATAACTAGGAGTTCTGGATTGAGTGATGATTTCTATCGAGTAGTCGAGGTCTTTCACTCAATTACCTTAAGAGTTCTGTTGTTTTAAACATTCACAATAGGTACGTAACATTGTTATAATAAAAACATCCATATAGAAGTGAGATGCTGTAGTATAACTGGGAGTTCTGATTCGGATGATGATTTCTATTGTGTAGTTAAGGTCTTTCACTCAATTACCTAAAGAGTTCTGATGTTTTGATCATTCACAATAGGTATATAACATTGTTATAACCAAAACATACAAATAAGAATGAGATGCTGAAGTATAACTGGGAGTTCTGATTCGGATGATGATTTCTATCGAGTAGTTAAGGTCGATCACTCAATTATCTAAAAAGTTCTGTTGTTTTGAACATTCACAATAGGTATATAACATTGTTAGCATCTCACTCCTATATGGATGTTTTTGTTATAACAATGTTATATACCTATTGTGAATGTTCAAAGCAACAGAACTCTTTCGGTAATAGAGTGAAAGACCTCGACTACTCAATAGAAATCATCATCCGAATCAGAACGCCCAGTTATACTACAGCATCTCACTTCTATATGGATGTTTTTGTTATAACAATGTTATATACCTAGTGTGAATGTTCAAAGTAACAGAACTCTTTCGGTAATTGAGTGAAAGACCTCGACTTCTCAATAGAAATCATCATCCGAATCAGAACTCCCAGTTATACTTCAGCATCTCATTTTTATAATTATGTTTCGGTTATAACAATGTCACATACCTATTGTGAATGTTCAAAACAACAGAACTCTTTCTGTAATTGAGTGAAAGACCTCGACTTCTCAATAGAAATCATCATCCGAATCAGAACTCCCAGTTATACTTCAGCATCATATTTTTATAATTATGTTTTGGTTATAACAATGTTATATACCTATTGTGAATTTTAAAAATAACAGAACTCTGTCGGTAATTGAGTGAAAGACCTCGACTACTCGATAGAAATCATCACTCAATCCAGAACTCCTAGTTTTACTGCAGCATCTCACTTCTATATGGATGTTTTTGTTATAACAATGTTATATACCTATTTTGAATGTTCAAAACAACAGAACTTTTTAAATAATTGAGTGATCGACTTGAGTTACTCGATAGAAATTATCATCCAAATCAGAACTCCCAGTTATACTTCAGCATCTCATTTTTATTTGTATGTTTTGGTTATAACAATGTTATATACCTATATGAATGATCAAAACAACAGAACTCTTTAGGTAATTGAGTGAAAGACCTTAACTACTCGATAGAAATCATCATCCGAATCAGAACTCCCAGTTATACTTCAGCATCTCATTTTATATGTATGTTTTTGTTATAACAATGCTATATACCTATTGTGAATGTTCAAAACAACAGAACTCTTTCGGTAATTGAGTGAAAGACCTCGACCACTCAATAGAAATCATCATCCGAATCAGAACTCCCAGTTTTACTACAGCATCTCACTTCTATATGGATGTTTCTGTTATAACAATGTTATATACCTATTGTGAATGTTCAAAACAACAGAACTTTTTAGATAATTGAGTGAACGACCTTAACTACTCGATAGAAATCATCATCCGAATCAGAACTCCCAGTTATACCTCAGCATCTCATACTTATATGTATGTTTTGATTATAACAATGTTATATAACTATATGAATGTTCAAAACAACAGAACTCTTTAGGTAATTGAGTGAAAGACCTTAACTACTCGATAGAAATCATCATCCGAATCAGAACTCCCAGTTTTACCTCAGCATCTCATTTTATATGTATGTTTTTGTTATAACAATGTTATAAACAACAGAACTCTTTAGGTAATTGAGTGAAAGACCTTAACTACTCGATAGAAATCATCATCCGAATCAGAACTCCCAGTTATACCTCAGCATCTCATTTTATATGTATGTTTTTGTTATAACAATGTTATATACCTATTGTGAATGTTCAAAACAACAGAACTCTTTAGGTAATTGAGTGAAAGACCTTAACTACTCGATAGAAATCATCATCCGAATCAGAACTCCCAGTTATACTTCAGCATCTCATTTTATATGTATGTTTTGGTGATAACATTGTTTTATACCTATTGTGAATGTTCAAAACAACAGAATTCTTGAGGTAATTGAGTGAAAGACATCGATTACTCGATAGAAATCATCATTCGATCCAGAACTCCTAGTTACACTACAGCATCTCACTCCTATATGGATGTTTTTGTTATAACAATGTTATATACCTATTGTGAATGTTCAAAGCAACAGAACTCTTTCGGTAATTGAGTGAAAGACCTCGACTTCTCAATAGAAATCATCATCTGAATCAGAACTCCCAGTTATACTTCAGCATCTCATTTTTATAATTATGTTTTGGTTATAACAATGTCATATACCTATTGTGAATGTTCAAAACAACAGAACTCTTTAGGTAATTGAGTGAAAGACATCGATTACTCGATAGAAATCATCATTCGATCCAGAACTCCTAGTTATACTACAGCATCTCACTCCTATATGGATGTTTTTGTTATAACAATGTTATATACCTATTGTGAATGTTCAAAACAACAGAACTCTTTCGGTTATTGAGTGAAAGACCTCGACTACTGGATAGAAATCTTCATTCCATCCAGAAATCCCAGTTATACTACAGCATCTCACTCCTATATGGATTTTTTTGTTATAACAATGTTATATACCTATTGTGAATGTTAAAAACAACAGAACTCTTTCGGTAATTGAGTGAAAGACCTCGACTTCTCAATAGAAATCATCATCCGAATCAGAACTCCCAGTTATACCTCAGCATCTCATACTTATATGGATGTTTTGATTATAACAATGTTATATACCTATTGTGAATGCTCAAAACAACAGAACTCTTTCGGTTATTGAGTGAAAGACCTCGACTACTGGATAGAAATCTTCATTCCATCCAGAAATCCCAGTTATACCTCAGCATCTCACTCTTGTATGAATATTTTGATTATTAAATAGTTTTATACCTATCGTGAATGTTCAAAACACTAGAACTCTTTCGTTTCTTGTTTGAAAGACCTAAGTTCTCGATAGAACTCTTCATATGATTCAGAACTCCCAGTTTTACCTCAGCATCTCACTCCTGTACGGATATTTCCTGAATAACATTTAGGAACAATACATAATATTAATTTTTTGGTGATTTTAATTGGATTCAACCTATAGAACTATCAACAGAATACGTTTAGGGTGCAGAACTCTTTTGCTTTCAACTCAAAAATGGTTAATTTCGAGAAATTCGTTGGGATGCTGTGATATGTTGTGCGAAGTTAGCATCTCATTTTTTCAAAATGAGTTTTTGATAGTCAAATCGACGGAACTATTGATAAAACTTATCAAGAACTGTGGAACTATGTGGGATGCCACTATTTATGGTGTTTTTTTGTGAGATGCTAACAATTGAGATGCTAACTTCACACACGTCAGAAAAGGAGCACAGAAAACCGTTCGAAGAGTTAAGTAATAAGCAAAAGAAAAGACGTTCTACTTCCATAGTAGAAGAAAATTCCGAGGAAGAGTTGCAGCACTGGGGGCCTATTACGAACTTTTAAAAAACCAGGCAAGTTCCAAGCAATTCATTTCACTGGCTGGTTAAATTTCGTACTATGACATTTCAAATTCTGCCCGACTTGACGCTGGCTAGTTTGTCTATGGCTGGCTTGTAATTCTCTGTCGCAACGTTCAGAAATAGAATTAAATATTTATCGGTAAGTTACGGTTTTATTTAAATCATTAATTTTATGATAAAAATAATTATCTAGTCACACTAGTATAAAAGTAGGTGAAAATATAAACATATAGGTATATAGGTGTGGTGTGTGGTAGAAATAAACACGTAACTCACGTTCTAGAGGATTTTATTGTCCACAGTCGTACACCGTTAACACTAAGTTCAGAAGGCACAATAGAGAAGAGTTCACAAGCACAAACAGAAGCACAGTATAGATTAGCGGAAGGATGAAAGTAGAAGAATGATAGATAGATGAAGTATAGTCCAGATTAACAACAATGAAAAATAAAGCTAACTCGCAATACCGCGTGTTTATAAGATTGAGGCGACAAGCGTGCGCTCCGCGTCGAGGTAAGGTCCTGACTGGTTCGACCTTGCGCGGTGGAAAGGGCATGCGCCCGCGCACGCCGTAGCCGGCCGTATATAACTATTGATAGTTATGCAGGTATCGGTCATTAGTGATGAGGGTTCGGTCGATAGTTCGATGACCATCGACTATCGATAGAAAATTTATCGACCAACTGATAAGGGTGTATATATGATGGTGTTTAAATGTAAATGAATATATATAAATTGTATTGTAATTTGTAATTGTGTTTGTTTGTAAATATTAGTTTTAAGTTTTTGATTATATAGATAAATATATGTAAATAATTTAAATAAAGTGTAAAGTTGCCTACACCACCCCCCTCCAGAGACCGTCAAGGGCGATAGAAGTCAGTAAATTTAACACGCCTCCCAGAACGTGTTGTGTAACTTGGTGGCATTACTGGTGAGGGTTCCTCCACCTGGTCAGATAGGATGAAGGCAGGCTTCAGACGGTCAATGGATACTGTCGCTTCTCTGTTTTTAACAAGTATCTTAAATACCTTGTCCCCTCGTGTGATGACTTTATATGGCCCAGAATAAGCAGGCTGGAGAGCACCTCGCAATGCGTCTTCACGGAGGAAAACGTGATCGCAAGTTTCTAGCTCCTTGTACACGAACACCTTGGGATTGCAGTGGCGGGAAGCTGGTACCGGTCGCAGTTTCTCGGCGTAATTTCTGAGCCTTGCAGTAAATTCGGACGTGTCTACTGTACCGTTGACCGTTGGCTCAAAAAATTCTCCTGGTAACCTTAGTGGCTCCCCGTACAGCAGTTCCGCAGAAGAGGCTTGGAGGTCTTCCTTAAAGGCAGTTCTTATGCCTAATAAGACCCATGGCAAAGATTCCGTCCACCTATCGTTTGCATGGCAGACGATCGCGGCTTTCAGCTGACGGTGAAACCGTTCAACCAAACCGTTGCATGCCGGATGGTAGGCTGTTGTCCGTTTGTGTTCGAATCCGGCTATCCTCGACAGACATTGAAACAAAGCCGATTCGAACTGGCGACCACGGTCGGTTACAATATCTGTCGGGCAACCGAACCGAGAAATCCAAATGGACAGCAAAGCCTTGGCCACAGTTTCCGCGGTAATATCTTGTATCGGTACTGCCTCTGGCCACCGTGTAAATCTATCCACGGCCGTTAAGCAGTACCGATAACCCTGAGAAAGTGGGAGAGGACCTACCAGATCAATATGGATCTGCTTAAATCGAGCGCGCGGTAAGTTGTAAGTGCCGAGAGGGGAAGTCACGTGACGGTTGACTTTCGTCCTCTGACACGGTATACAAGCACGCGCCCAGTCCCTATAGTCTTTTCGCACACCTGGCCATACAAACCGCTCGGCTAAGAGCTTGGCCGACGCATTGGCACCAGGGTGGCTTAAAGAATGCAAGCTATTAAAGATTTGCCTTCGAAGTGCTTTAGGTACGTATGGCCTGGAAGCTGAAGTACTGACGTCGCAGTACAGGGGAATTTGGCTACCAGGGACATTGAATTGTTTCAGCTGCAGAGAAGAACCTTCGCTCAAAAGGTTACAGAGTTCTGAGTCAGAAGCCTGAGCTTGAGCTAATTTTTCGAGGTCTACTGGGTCTGCTAGCTCTTCAATTCGCGACAAGGTATCTGCAACCACATTATCCTTTCCGGAAATGTGGCGGATATCTGTCGTGAATTGGGATATAAAATCCAAGTGCCTGTATTGCCTAGGCGAACAATTGTTCTTCCTTTCATTGAAGGCAAAACTTATAGGCTTATGGTCAGTATAGACTATGAAATGGCGAGCTTCTAGCATGTGCCTGAAATATTTAATGGCCTCGTAAATTGCTAGAAGCTCCCTGTCATATGGTGAGTATTTCACCTGTGAAGTGCTCAATTTCCTTGAGAAAAAAGCTAAGGGCTGCCACGCGTCATCTTTAAATTGCTGCAGGACTGCTCCGATAGCCCTGTCAGAAGCGTCTGTAACAACAGCAAGCTTAGCGGTGCAGTCCGGATGAGCTAGAAGAGCAGCTTGGGTCAGGCTTTCTTTACAAGCTTCAAAGGCAGCTAGTGTGTCGCCTGTCAAGGAAATTGGCTGTGAACCTTTGACAGAGGCTGTTAGTAAGGCGTGAAGTGGGGCTTGGATTTCGGCTGCGTGAGGAAGAAATCTCCTATAAAAATTAACCATGCCGAGGAAGCCTCTGAGCTGGCGAACGTTCTTTGGTGGGGGAAAGTCCTTGATCGCCTGAACTTTGGCATCAAGTGGCTTAGTACCGCTCTCGGTAATCCGGTAGCCTAGAAACGTTACCTCCTCCATACCGAAAACGCATTTCGAGGTGTTCAGCAACATGCCATATTCCTTCAGCCTGTTGAAGACCTGACGAAGATGATCCTCGTGCTCCTCAGGACTTCTAGAAAACACGAGAAAATCGTCCAGATAACAATATACGAAGTCTAATCCCCTCGTCATCTCGTCCACGAACCGCTGAAAAGTTTGGCCCGCATTCCTAAGACCGAACGTCATAAAAGGAAATTCAAATAACCCAAATGGAGTCGTGATGGCGTTCTTAGGAATGTCCTCGGGGCTGACAGGTATCTGATTATATGCTTTTTCTAAATCGAGCGTGCTGTAGACTTTACATCCAGCTATACTATGGGTAAAGTCGTGGATGTGTTTAATCGGGTACCTGTCTGGCACAGTACGGGCATTCAACTTTCGGTAATCGCCGCAAGGACGCCAGCCGTTATTTTTCTTTGGCGCTAGATGTAGCGGTGAAGCCCACGGGCTCTCAGAAGGTCTAGCTGTGCCAAGGGACAGCATAGACTGGAACTCTTTTTGGGCAACCTTAAGCTTGTCCGGTGCTAAACGACGAGGTGAAGAGCAAACTGGAGGGCCTGGTGTCGTGCGTATGTGATGTACTGTTTTGTGTGGTGTGCAGTGTGGCTTACCAGCTGGTCGAGTAATTTCTGGAAACTCGCTGAGAATTTTATGATACCGAGTGTCACCAGTCACGACCTTAACAGAAGAAATGCTATTACAATTAGCTACAGCAGCAATAGTGGAAACGGAAGTTAAATTATCAATTAGGCGCTTGTTACGACAGTCAACAATGAGATTATAAAAGTTTAAAAAATCTGTGTACGTTACCCTAGCAAGAAAGTGTCTCCTAGAGTTATATGAGTAGAACGTATAATGTGTGCCTTATCTGCTGTAAATGTGCCCCCAAATAAAAAATGTGTGCCCCCTGTCGTTTTGGAAAAAAAACGGAAAAAACGATTCTTGCTGGGGTAACGTTTTTCTAGCAGGAAAATTCTAAACGAATGATCGGAGAGAGAAAAATTGTGCATGGCCAGAGAGCTTATATGTGTGCCAAAATGTGCCCCCAAAAATAAAATCTGTGCCCCTTCAAGTTTTCAAGATATTGCATTTCCTGCTGGAGTAATGTTTTGATGAATCGCATATCTCTAAAACCATTGCATGTGCCCCTGTAGAGTAAACATACACGAGTAGCTCTTTATGTGTGCCCCTTAGTGCCCTAATTAGATTCAAGAAAATATTTATAGTTTTCAAGTTATCGCGGTTTGATGAAAATCCGAAAAAACATCGCAGCGCCTAAATGAGACAAGGCACAAGTTCGCTGAAAACTGTATTCGGTCCTTCTTGACGCTAATAATAACCATACAAAGTTTCAAAACTGTTCATGCATGCGTTTTTGAATAATCTTGCTAAAAGTCAAAACGATGGTGTCATAACTTTGACGGCAAAATACAAGAAACCGGCTCAATCCCAGATGTGTACGTGTAAACCAAAATCTTGTGCCTTTAGTCAAAAATATATGGTGAAAATATTCAGCTTGGAATGTTTCGCATTAAGTAAATATAAACAAAAAACCAAAATATGTAAACAACGGCTAGTTATCCGACCAAATTCCAATGACTACAAAAAAGCGATTGATTCATACATATCGATGACCTTCTTAATTGGACGTATTATACCTAAGCTGTTGTCCGTACAGTCGCGTTCAAAAGTTTTGGGGGCTGATTAAAAAATATATTAAATGCACCTTGTGACCATATTAAATGAAACAGCTTGTTGATGTGGAAATTATTATTTTCATTCCCTTAAATTTTAATTCTTAAAGTAATTATTGCATCAAATCACAGATTACATTGCCTACCTATAAGTATTAGAAATTATTTGCACGTTGTGTAGTCATTATTATTTAAATCACAGATCAGTTTTTCATCTAACAAGAAGACCGCCAAGATTGTCTGCCTCCGATTTCAATGATTTTTATATATGTTGATATGTTTGAGTAACTGAGTAATTACCCAAAAGGAATTCACGCAACGCTCAATAGTTTCAGAGTTGCTTCTACCGAGCAACTTAAATATAAGTTCAGTATACAAACTCAAAAACATTTGCAACTCTATCTGCAGAGATATAAGGTTCAAATTTCTTGCAATTTTGTATATTTCTTGATGAATAAATATGCTAATTTTATAAGAAAAAAAAAAAACGTTAGCAGGAATCGAACCCTGAACATCTGCGCGCCAGCCACGTCACCCTGCCTACTAAGCTACGCACCGCTATGCAATTTCAATTTAAATGATTTTTTAATAAAATTATCATCAAATCAAACAGTGCAAGTTTGAACCTTATATCTCTACAGATAGAGTTGCAATTGTTTTTGAGTTTTTATACTGAACTTATATTTAAGTTGCTCGGTAGAAGCAACTCTGAAACTATTGAGCGTTGCGTGAATTCCTTTTAGGTTATTAAAACATAACAACATATATAAAAATCACTGAAATCGGAGGCGGACATTCTTGGCGGTCTCCTTGTAAGTCTAAAATATAATTATAAATCCCTCAAAGGTACGTAATACGACATAAAAAATGGAAACACGTTGTTGAAGCACAGATCATTGTGCGGTTGACTATAGGAATATTTAGTGAAATTCAACTCTCAAAACTGTAGGTACCAAGATTTATTTGGTTAAGGTGAATGCTCCAACCAACCCGCGAAATTCAAATTTTATTACGTTTTTTGAAAGCCAGTGCTAGGTTGTACAACCTTACTACCTCTAGGTATTCATCACACATTTCATGAACTATATTTTTTTTAAACATCGGGAACAATCAAATTTTGAGTCAAAGACCTGGCAAATGGCAAATATCTGGATATTTGCCATATCTTTCGTTCACACATAAATTACTGGATGTATTTTAATGAAATTTAGAATGGAGAAGATAGCTTACCTTGGAATAGCATTTAGGCTACTATTTATAATGTACTTAATAATGTTTATGGTCATAGAAACAGCTAGTAGAATATAATCCCATTGCAACTTTATTTTATTACTTATTACTTTTCTACTTCAGTGTACTCAGGCACAACACGTGTGAACCGGTTAGTGAATAAAGTAAAGAAGGTCATCGATATGTATGAATCCGTCGCTTTTTAGTAGTCATTGGAATTTGGTCGGATAATCAGCCGTTGCTTACATATTTTGGTTTTTTGTTTATATTTACTTAATGCGAAACATTCTAAGCTGAATATTTTCACCATATATTTTTGACTAAAGGCACAAGATTTTGGTTTACACGTACACATCTGGGATTGAGCCGGTTCCTTGTATTTTGCCGTCAAAGTTATGACACCATCGTTTTGACTTTTAGCAAGATTATTCAAAAACGCATGCATGAACAGTTTTGAAACTTTGTATGGTTATTATTAGCGTCAAGAAGGACCGAATACAGTTTTCAGCGAACTTGTGCCTTGTCTCATTTAGGCGCTGCGATGTTTTTTCGGATTTTCATTAAACCGCGATAACTTGAAAACTATAAATATTTTCTTGAATCTAATTGGGGCACTAAGGGGCACACATTAAGAGCTACTCGTGTATGTTTACTCTACAGGGGCACATGCAATGGTTTTAGAGATATACGATTCATCAAAACATTACTCCAGCAGGAAATGCAATATCTCGAAAACCTGAAGGGGCACAGATTTTACTTTTGGGGGCACATTTTGGCACACATATAAGCTCTCTGGCCATGCAAAATTTTTCTCTCTCCGATCATTCGTTTAGAATTTTCCTGCTAGAAAAACGTTACCCCAGCAAGAATAGTTTTTTCCGTTTTTTTCCAAAGCGACAGGGGGCACACATTTTTTGTTTGGGGGCACATTTACAGCAGATAAGGCACACATTATACGTTCTACTCATATAACTCTAGGAGACACTTTCTTGCTAGGGTAACGTACACAAAAAATCTACGCCTATTATAGGCTTCGTTACATCGGCTACAATGAAACGCCATTGAAATATTCTGCGTAAACCAAAATCTAAATTTAAATTTATACAACCATATGTAGCTATGCTAGAACCATTAGCCGCACACAAACTGTAGTCCGTACGAGCACGACGATCATGTAGTGCTGACCGTGGGAACACGCAGAGGTCGCTCCCTGTGTCGACCAGGAACTGCGTCTTCGAAGATCGGTCAGTAACAAACAGGCGACCAGAAGCGGGTAAAGGGCAATCGTCAGTCGCCATTATCGACCGCCCTTGGAGTTTTCCGCCTTGAAGTCACAGGGCCGGATACACTTGTTGGCCTTTTCTCCGAACTTGTTGTGGTACCAACAACTGGGGTACTTCTTGTAGTTCGATTGAGAGCGCTGCCTCGAACTGCTGCGAGTGTTTCTGGTGGAACGGGAGCGTGAACGGCTGTTCCGAGTAGACATTTGCTGGAACTGTCGACGAAGCTCAGCTATCTCCCTAGTTAGTTCGTTCAGACCTGAACTAGGGACAGCGTCACTCACTGCTGCGACCTTCGGAGTTGTTGTAGCCAGGTCGTTCACTCTATCGGCTAAGTCAGCTAGATCCTCGAGAGAAGTTGCCCCTGGTTGACCTGCGAGCATAGTCTGGATGCCATGCGGTAGGCGACTAACCCATATCGTCCTTAAGAAATCGTCAGGAACGTTTGAGCCTGCCAGGCTTTTCAGGTGCCGAAGAAATTGAGACGGCTTTCGGTCACCAAGCTCTTCATGCATCAACAACTGTTTGATTTTCTTCTCGTTAGACGAGGTGAGTCGCTTGATAAGCTCGGTCTTCAGTTTTTCGTATTTGTTACTGGTAGGCGGGCTAATTATTATGTCCTTTATCTCTCTGGAATACTGGTTGTCCAGGTGTCCGATGACGTAATTAAATTTAGTTACGTCGCTGGTTATTCCGGCTATACTGAATTGGCCTTCGACCTGGGCAAACCAAATCTCCGGCTCTTCAGCCCAAAACGGAGGCACCCGTACGCCGACTTTAAAGACGTTGCTTTGGTCTATCGACGTCGGGACATCACTAGTGGTGCCAGGTGGCGGCAACGCTGCCGTGCCTTGTGCGTCTTTGAATATGTATCGTTCCATCGTTCTTCACGGGGTCACCAGTATAGGTATATAGGTGTGGTGTATGGTAGAAATAAACACGTAACTCACGTTCTAGAGGATTTTATTGTCCACAGTCGTACACCGTTAACACTAAGTTCAGAAGGCACAATAGAGAAGAGTTCACAAGCACAAGCAGAAGCACAGTATAGATTAGCGGAAGGATGAAAGTAAAAGAATGATAGATAGATGAAGTATAGTCCAGATTAACAACAATGAAAAATAAAGCTAATTCGCAATACCGCGTGTTTATAAGATTGAGGCGACAAGCGTGCGCTCCGCGTCGAGGTAAGGTCCTGACTGGTTCGACCTTGCGCGGTGGAAAGGGCATGCGCCCGCGCACGCCGTAGCCGGCCGTATATAACTATTGATAGTTATGCAGGTATCGGTCATTAGTGATGAGGGCTCGGTCGATAGTTCGATGACCATCGACTATCGATAGAAAATTTATCGACCAACTGATAAGGGTGTATATATGATGGTGTTTAAATGTAAATGAATATATATAAATTGTATTGTAATTTGTAATTGTGTTTGTTTGTAAATATTAGTTTTAAGTTTTTGATTATATAGATAAATATATGTAAATAATTTAAATAAAGTGTAAAGTTGCCTACAAACACAATATTTATTGCGACATACAATTAATTCATATTATAATTTTCTGTGTTTGTAAATTGTAACGCGAGATTATGTATCCGAACGTACTCAACAAGTTAGGAAGTATTGTTTCACAAATTAAGACAGATAACGTATTGTTCGTTTGATACTTCCGTTTGTAATATATTCGGAGTATAAACAAAATTATAGCGTAAGTGTTATTGAGTGTTTTTAATTAATATTCCGTTTTGAACATGATATAATATTAATATATTTGTAATTATTATAGTTCAGTGCATGAGAGTTCTAGCCGTCGTCGGCGCGTAACTTATGTGCAGCTGGAAACATTGTAGGTGTTCTTAAATTCCCACAAAGTGGCGATTGGGTACAATAAATTGAAATGTAATGTAACGTAATTGTAATGTTTTTTGTGATGTATTTTTATGGTGTACAATAAAGTATATATAAATAAATAAATAAATCTGCCCAAGCACGAGAGTACTCAAAGCGGTCTCAACTCCTCACAAAGATTTAGTACCAAGTCTTTGCTAAGTCGATATCTTTGAATAAATTGCACAACATCCATGTCGAACGCATTACATTCATCACGAAGTCGTCTTCTTTTGTTCCTTGACACTCTATTTCGATGAGAAAAGTCACTTTCCAGGAACTCAAATAGTTCATATTCGTCACACATGATATTTTCTTTTGCTAATATATATAATACTCGAATAATTTCGCCAAATAAACTCAAAACAATTCAATAAAAGCTCCTCTGACGCAGCGTAAACAAAATGGATTGTGAAGTTACTTTTTGACAGTTCAAATACGAAAAGAAATGTCAAACGAACGGTCGTATTACGGTATTGCCAGGCAATATTCGGTCAGAAGTCGGCCAGCGTGTCACGTGACCGCTGACTGGCTTGTTTGGCGAGTTCATAATACGAAATTGCAAGGCAGTTCAGTTTACGCCGTGAACTGCCTGGAAATAAGAGTTCATAATAGGCCCCCTGGTACATAACAAAATTGAAAGACAACGGCAAAACGAATCTGGCAAAAGTAGTCGAATACCTTTCCAGTAATCCAGATGCGCTATCCGAAGTAGAAGAGAGACTATTCAAAAAGCAGAGCTTAAGTACTGTCTCTGAAGATAAGTGTTTAGCTCTTTATACATCAGTTGCGCTCTCGAAATGGAAGTACTTAGCTCTTCGACAATTTCTGAAAGAAGAAAACTGTGCTGCCTTTCCATCTTATCCAAAGCTTGTAAATGCCAAGAAAAGATGTTACCCACCACAAGAGAGTATGGAGATTACCGAAAACGGAGCTCACATTAAATTGCAAGCGCTATTGGACCACACTGTGGAGAGGATATTACTTGATATAAATACTGTTGATAGGTCTCAAAATGAAGAACTCAAGTTCACCTGGAAATGGGGACTTGATGGTTCTTCGTCGCAGAGTAACTATAAACAGAAAACGTCAAACACAGCTACAGAGTTCGATGATTCATCAGTAGTCATGATAAGCATCGTCCCTCTTCGGCTAGTGTCTACTAGGCCATCATCTGGGAATGAAAATCTAGTTTTGGAGAACCCCACACCTTGCTCAACGCTGTACTGTCGACCAGTGAAGTTCACTTTCACTTCGGAGACAGCTGACTTTATAAAGTCTGAAGAGTCTGAGATGAAAAAACAAATTGATGAACGAATATCTACACAGTGTGGAAATATTATTGTATCACATGAATTGCATATGACCATGATTGATGGAAAACTGGCCAATATTATTGATGGAGTACCATCATATGCAACGTGTCCCATTTGCTTGGCAAAACCGAGTGAGATGAATAATTTAGACGCTTTGACTTCTAAACCACTTCGTGAAGAAATTTACAAACAAGGAGTTTCTTCACTGCATATGAAGATTCGGTGTATGGAATGTCTTCTCCATATATCTTATAATCTAGATTTTCAACGATGGACTGCTCGCGGCGAACATAAGGCTTTGAAACAAGCTAAAAAAAATACCACACAGCATGAGTTTCGTGAGCAAACTGGAATGCTGATTGATATAGTCAAACAGGTATGTATTTAATTTTCGCTCTCTTTATGTTGTTTGTGAATTATATCTCTATGTATTGTATATTACAGTATTGTTTTCCCATTTTAGGGTTTTGGAACTACAAACGACGGGAATACAACGAGGCGCTTTTTCCAAGATTACAAAAGATCTTCCAGAATAACGGGAATTGACGAAAATCTGATTTTCAGATTTTCCGTTATTCTACAAGCCATATCATCAGGCAAAAACATTGACTGTGAAAAATTTAGAAGATACTGTAGAGAAACAGCTGATGTGTACGTGCAACACTATTCGTGGTACTACATGCCAGTTAGTGTACATAAACTTCTAATGCACGGTGCAGACATCTGTAATCACTTTGGTGTTTTGCCAATCGGTAAGTAAAAAATAAATATAGTTGTATAATTTGACTCGATTGCGTTTTGAAATTAAAATGTATGTACTTATTCGTTTTAGGTACCTTATCTGAAGAAGCTTCGGAAGCCCGTAATAAGGACTTCAGAAACGTCAGGGAGAGGCACACTCGGAAAACGGGGAGAATAGCAACAAACGAAGACATCCTCCATGGACTTCTAATAAGCTCTGATCCCCACATATCCTACATAAGACCTAAAATAATGAAACAGGTTCATAATGAGTTGTTGCCTGAAGCAACTCAGTTGTTACAGACTACTGAGCCTCCCTGTGACAGTGAAATTATGGAGGAAGAAGAATGCCTCATAGCAGAGTCCGAAAATTTGCTGGACCCACTAGCACTTCTGGAACAAGAAATAATGTGATCCGGCTCTAAATTATTCCCACAAAAGCCCATCAGGGTTAGGAATATGACAAACAGCCCTTTTCAGGGCTACAATTACTTCACAGTTTCATATTGATCATACGTACGATAACTTATAGTATAATAATATACATACAGTTGATTATGTAGATAATTATCAACGATTTGCCCGTACAAATTTAAATTATTTCACCTATCATTAACAAAATTAGTATAACCTGAAACATTACGATATATTTATTCAACAATAGATAACGTGCAGTTAAAAAATAACACAGCCAATCAGAGACGAGCATTTTTCGATGACTCATTAGTTATGCGCGCACAAACAAATGAGTCATCAATCACAATGCAGAGCACCTGCATTGTGATTGATGACTCATTTGTACCGATAACATGAAATAATAACTAAATCTCTACCAGAATTACTAGTTCTAAGTACGTATGCGCTATTAAAACTATTTATTTAACTAAAAAGAAGGTGAAAACAGCCAAATGAGACAAAAAATATGCTTTGAATTTATTTTAAATGACAAAATAATTTCTTCCAAATTATTATTTTTTTACCGAATGATTACTCGCGCTACCGCAGATGGCCGGCGCTGATTTTTTTTTCGTGGATAGAGAATAACCCTAGCTATCATATACTCACGCCACACACCCAACATATTAGTACAATTGAAGAAAAAAAATTAAACGTGATTCGCTCCATACAAAAAAATCGAATAAATTTTTTTCAAGACAAACTATCAAGTTAAGAAGAAATTTTGTAAGAATAAAAGTTGTCAGGAATATTATAACACGTCATATAAAAAAAAAATCGCATCGATATGGTAACTTTGTTGCCTAAATCCACTAGTTTTCAGTATGGGCCCACTGTGCGCCGTCACGTCACGCCGCGCCCCGCCCGCTGTGTGAAGACACCTTTAACCGTCATTTGGTCTCCGCTAGATCTACTCGCAGTCGCACGTGGTCGACGCAGCGGATTGCGAACGCTCCAACTGGATGCGCTACGTCAGCTGCGCGAGGAACTGGCGCGAACAGAACCTGCTTGCTTACCAGTACCAGGGACAGCTGTATTATAGGTAAGTGTGACTTGTAAAAAAAACCGACTTCCGAAAAAGAAAACACTAAAAAGTGAAAAAATACTTATATTTGGAATGGTGTCTGGATCTGTATTTTAGTTTCATTACCAACTTCCGAAATTACGGCTATTTTTCACTTTTGACTCTTTTTCTGTTTTTTTCTTGGAGTTTAATCTTTTAAAATTTTCAAAAAGATTACAAAAACGAAACATTTATGAAATCTCTCCTGAAAAGAAAGTATTATATAAAGAAACTATAAATCACAGAAAACTTCTACAATGATCAATAACTGACTCCAGCGCATTCTTCGTGCCACTACCGAGGACAAGCATGGCATTTTATTTATCGTTTCCCTCGACTATCGGCAGGAAAAAACTAATAAAAGGCCATAGCGCATTCGACATTGCCATCTTTAGCTTCGCTGCCATCACTTCCTAAAGTCACATCTATTTCTGAATTTCCTGAATCAGAATTATCTTACTTTAAACTGCTGATTTTATGGGGATATCTTCTCGGAGTTCTTTGTCCGGCAGTGGATGTCTTCTCGAGAGGCTTTTATCCAGCCAAGGATCTTTCGACTGATTATTTGTTGATGTCTACTCGGCATGTAACCAAGTTATATATTGGTATACATATAAGGGTGGTCCAACACCTTTGTGCTCACAAAAAAAGTCTTCCTACTTACATTCATTCGGGTCATAAAGTCTTCATACAGCTGCGCAAAATATCTTAGATCTATGCAAGATGCATAGGAAATTATAGTGTCTGGTGGGGTTCCGACGGAAGGCGAATTAGGTACCTTCGACGCGGACCGTAAAACTGATGAACGCAAGTGTCCCGCCTGGGGCCAGGGGTGAGGGAATCGTGCACCTACCTCCTCGGGGAGCCGCTCGATCTACCAGCAGAATCTAGGAGCTTCGGAGTCCTCACAGTTCGGCTCACCACGTGTCGGCAAAGTCCAGAGGCACAACACAGCACTTCAGTTCAACCGTCGAAGCCACAAATACACCACTATAGAAACAGCGGGACTGCTATGAACTTATAATATTCAAATTATATCGTTCTGCGATAAAAAAGTACAGCGGAGTTGCGATCACGGCGGAATCCATATTGGAATCTTATAATGTCTTTCTCGAGCGAGCCATAAAGAGGGCGACACTCGTCAAGGAGAAATTTACGAGGTGCACGATATAATTGGCAGGGAAAGGACTAGCTTGACATCTTGCGTAATAGTTTAACAAAATAAAAAATAGATGGCGCTAACAGTGTCCATGACTGGGGTATGTTCTCTCGTATAGCTAAGATAAAAATTCTAAATGGAATTTTCATAACTTAAAAAATATTTTATATCATCCTAAGAATTCGGAAGGTAGACTTAAGAACCACCGTGCGATTGCATTGCTTTCTGCAAATTACACAATATATTGATGTAAAACAATAGCTATCTTTGGGCAGAGAGCGCACTGCTGTCACGTACTGCCCCGCATATTTGCAGAGTCAGATTTCGAGGAGACCCTTTTAGAGTCTCCCCAGATATGTGGCCCTAACAGGCGTTGCACAGAGGGGGGTTTCAGATCGGTCTTTTGAGAGGTGACGGTACCCCTTCCATATGTAGACATCTCATGCCACACTCCCCCGGTCTTATCCCAAAAGCTCGGGCGCCTTTTGAAAGTTCCACCAGAAAAAAACCTTAATTCTAGATCATCTTGTTATTTCCGAAATGTTTCAGGACTATAAAAATAATTCCTCGCTTCACGGAGCTGATGGTGTTCTATGGCAGCGAGTTCGCGAACGCACTTCACATCAATCTCAGCAAGTACAACTCACCGCCAGGTTATGCCCAGAAATTCGGTAAAATATTGTTTATTGCCTTTTTTTGTGGGTGGGAAATCATCAAATGACGTCTCCCGCTCTGGGTGAAGCGGAAGGGCGTGTCAGACTTTTACTGACTCAAACCCACCCGTGTTCCTACAGTTACCCATGTACCAGGGCCACGGTATCTCTTTCGAACAAATCTCGCGACCCTGGCAGTTGATGTACCCGTCGGATCAGCGGGGTAATTGCGTAACACTCTGTAGGAGTGGCCGTCATTTACAGTCCAACAACGTTGGTTACGTTACTTACGTTTTTGAGCTGACAAAATTTCGAACATATTGTTACGAGCTGGGGTTTGAGATACATAATTTATAACAATGTTCTTATTTTTATTAATCAACTAGCTTTTGCCAGCGGCTTCGCCCGCGTGGAGGTCGGAAAATATCCCGCGTAACGTACTACCGGGATAAAAAGTAGCCTATAATGATCAATGTATGCGAGGATAAGAGCTCGAAAGCGCATTTTCATCCGACTTGCTTCAAATTTATCGTCACTGCTCGGCTCCTATGTATCTTAGCGTTATGGTATATAGCCTATAACCTGCCCAGGAGTATGGACTACAATCGTACCAAGTTTGGTTAAAATCCCTTCAGTAGTTTTTGACCCATGAGTGCACATACAGACAGACAGACAAAAATTTACTGCTTGCATTTTTGGCATCAGTATCGATCACCATTCATCCTCCAATATTAATTTTGAATATATTTTCAATGTACAGAATTGACCTCTCTACAGTTTTATTATAAGTATAGAAGATAGATAAATGTCCCCCGTTGAGAAATAAAAAAAAAATTACACCCTGATATTCTAACGCCGGCAGGGCCCGATAAATCGTGTAGTTGGAATAAGCGCTTAAGCAGTGCGTTGGAAATACAGAGGGCGATAAAACCCCGGAACTAAAAACGTGGAATTAGATACTTCTCATTAACTTAAGTGTTAGTCAACTATGTAAGTAGATAGCGAAGTAGTACTCAAAAATCGTCTTATACTACAAGACTGTAAAGTTACCTACCGTCTTGTTGTTAAAGTTTAATTTTTGAGTGAACATAATTATTTTACAAGGAAAAATATAGAAAATTACCAAGTTGTTGAAATTCAAACTCTTTGTTAACAAAACAAAGTTCAAAATATATTGAAACCAAAAAAGTATGTTTCTTACTTCTTTTTTTACTAACAAGGAGACGGCAAGAGCGTGAGGTCCTTAAATCGAACGGAGGTTCCGCGTGTAGTTAGTACTCAGTGAGTGTATTCATATACTGAAACCCTAGAACGCACTACTTCGTCATTGCCGAGAAAAAAATTCCTGAAGTTTGAAAAAAATAAATTCATTTTTTAAAATTATTATTAAATAATTCGTTATAAACAATTCCTTTTGAATTTTTATTTTGTAAATTTAAAATTGGCATGTTATTAAATAAAATGTAACATAATATGAAGAATTTACAAAATAAAAATTCTTCTATTCGTCACGTTTCATTTGACCTGCACCCTAATTGCGAAACGCACAATTTATCAGAATCTGAATGGGATTGAAGATTATTTCTAGACCATTGCGTCATTTGTTCGAATAAATTGTCGGCTCAGCAACGTAAATAACGCAATGAGTGTTGTTTAACTATGAATATTAAACCAATTCCTACCGATAAAAAGTTCCGCAATTACCCCTCTGATCGTAGTACCGTTTATTCATGCCCCTATACAAAAGATTCCAACAGTAAGAAAAGAGTTTCTTCGCCCTCTATACCTGCGGTATCCTTGGATTTCGTCAACTGCATCTTATTCCATTTTCAACCGACGAAAAAAAACGGAGGAGGTTATCAATTCGACGCGTATATTTTTTTTTTTTTTTTTTTATGTATGACCACGCATAACTTTTTACATAGTGGTCCGATTGTGACAATTCTTCTTCTATTGGAAAGGGTATACTCCCAAGGTGGTCCCATATCAATTTGGAAAACAAAATCGAACCCTAAGGGTCGGAAAACAGGGGATGATTGATTGTTCACTCACTGATTGTAATGTATAAACACGCATAACTTTATACAGAGTAGTCCGATTTTGATAATTCTTTTTGTGTTGGATAGGGTATATCTTGCCAAGTATTATTAGTACATTAAAGCCACAAAAAATATAAAATAAAAACTTTTTAACAAAAAATAAAACCGCCGAAAAACTGAAAAGCATAAAATAATACTTAAACCTTAAAATTTTGAGTCGGCGCTGAAAAATCAATGAACAAGGATCACTCAAAGCGCCGACTCACAATTGTAAGGTTTAAGTATTATTTTATGCTTTTCAGTTTTTCGGCGGTTTTATTTTTTGTTAAAAAGTTTTTTAAATGAACAGTTCGTTACTTTATTTTTCAAGTTTGCTGCGAACGGACGTATTTTCTTATGATATGTTTATTTAATAATAACTACATGCGAATTTTTTATTTCCATATGTTTAATGTTAACAAGGTTTAAATTATTAAATTCGCAATTCAGTAATGTATAAAAGTTCAAAAGGAATTGTTTATAACGGGGTATAAAAGTTTAATAAAAAAAAGAATTATTTTTTTTCAAACTTCAGGATTTTTCTCTCGGCAATGACGAAGTAGTGCGCTCTAGGGTTTGAGTATATGAATACACACTGAGTACTAACTACACGTGGAACCTCCGTTCGATTAAAGGACCCCACACTCTTGCCGTCTCCTTGTTAGTAAAAAAAGAAGTAAGAAACATACTTTTTTGGTTTCAATATATTTTGAACTTTGTTTTGTTAACAAAGAGTTTGAATTTCAACAACTTGGTAATTTTCTATATTTTTCCGTGTGGTCCCGAAAGTTAACAATAGCACCATCCCATTTCTTCCCGTGGGTGTCGTAAAAGGCGACTAAGGGACTGGAGAAGGGCAGCTGCATTCTCTATGCAGCTGCCTCTATTATCATACTGCCATCGCCAACCCGCCTGCCAAGCGTGTCAACCTCCTGCCAGGTGATTCTGCCAATCCTCCCAATTTGGGGGAGGCCTATGTCCAGCGGTGGACGTATTTCGCTAGAAATTATGAATGATGATGATGCTAATTAAAATATGATTATTTATATGATTTTTTGTTAATTATCTGAGATTTTGAATGAAGTGCAATATGTTTCAGAAAACTTTTGACATAAATATTTATACATTGTTTTTATTACTACAGGTGCTCCCGCTGCAAAGAAACCCAAAGTAGACCAGCAAAAGGAAAACATCGAAAATACAATAACATCCAAGAATAAGACAAACGGTAAAATACATTCAAAGGATACTGAAAATACTACGAAAAAGAAAAGTACGTTCAAATCCATAAATAAACCACAAAAACCAATTTTAAGTAAAGTTGATTTTAAAAGTAAAGCTAATAATGTAAGTAATAGTACTATTTCTACTAAAGAAAATGTTGTAAACATGAAAAGTAAAGAAAATACTACTCCAGTGCAGTGTAATAATGTTGATAAAAATGAACTGAAATGTTATAACAATGGTATTAACATAAGTAATATAAGGAAACACAGCTTAAGACACAATAATGTATGTGATAAAGATAGACCGCATAAATGTGATATTTGTCGGGCTAGTTTTAGTCAAAAAAGCACTTTGAGAACACATATTCGTACAAACACTGGTGAGAAACCTTACAAATGTGATATTTGTCAGATAAGTTTTAGTCAAAAGGTTAATTTGAAATCACATATTCGTACACACACTGGTGAGACACCCTATAAATGTGACGTTTGTCAGAAAAGTTTTAATGAATCTTGTCATTTGAAAACTCATATTTGTACACACACTGGTGAGAAACCTTATAAATGTGATATTTGTCAGACTAGTTTTAGTCAAAAAAGCACTTTGAGAACACATATTCGTACACACACTGGTGAGAAACCTTATAAATGTGACGTTTGTCAGAAAAGTTTTAATGTATCTGGTCATTTGAGAACTCATATTCGTACACACACTGGTGAGAAACCTTATAAATGTGATATTTGTCAGAAAGGTTTTAATGAATCTGGTCATTTGAAAAGACATATTCGTACACACACTGGTGAGAAACCTTATAAATGTGATATTTGTCTGAGTAGTTTTAGTACAAAAAGTAATTTGAGTACACATATTCGTACACACACTGGTGAGAAACCTTACAAGTGTGATATTTGTCAGATAAGTTTTAGTCAAAAGGTTAATTTGAGATCACATATTCGTACACACACTGGTGAGAAACCTTATAAATGTGATATTTGTCTGAGTAGTTTTAGTACAAAAAGTAATTTGAGTACACATATTCGTACACACACTGGTGAGAAACCTTACAAGTGTGATATTTGTCAGATAAGTTTTAGTCAAAAGGTTAATTTGAGATCACATATTCGTACACACACTGGAGAGAAACCTTATAAATGTGATATTTGTCAGAAAACTTTTAGAGAATCGGGATCTTTGAGAACTCATATTCGTACACACACTGGTGAGAAACCTTATAAATGTGACGTTTGTCAGAAAAGTTTTAATGTATCTGGTCATTTGAGAACTAATATTCGTACACACACTGGTGAGAAACCTTATAAATATGATATTTGTCAGAAAGGTTTTAATGAATCTGGTCATTTGAAAAGCCATATTCGTACACACACTGGTGAGAAACCTTATAAATGTGATATTTGTCTGAGTAGTTTTAGTACAAAAAGTAATTTGAGTACACATATTCGTACACACACTGGTGAGAAACCTTATAAATGTGACGTTTGTCAGAAAAGTTTTGATGTATCTGGTCATTTGAGAACTCATATTCGTACACACACTGGTGAGAAACCTTATAAATGTGATATTTGTCAGATCAGTATTAGTCAAAAGGGTCATCCGAGAACTCATATTCGTACACACACTGCTGAGAAACCTTATAAATGTGATATTTGTCAGAAAACTTTTAGTGAATCGGGATCTTTGAGAACTCATATTCGTACGCACACTGGTGAGAAACCTTATAAATGTGACGTTTGTCAGAAAAGTTTTAGTGTACCTGGTCATTTGAGAAAACATATTCGTACACACACTGGTGAGAAACCTTATAAATGTGATATTTGTCAGAAAACTTTTAGTGAATCGGGATCTTTGAAAACTCATATTCGTACACACACTGGGGAGAAACCTTTTAAATGTGACGTTTGTCAGAAAAGTTTTAATGTATCTGGTCATTGGAGAACTCATATTCGTACACACACTGGTGAGAAACCTTATAAATATGATATTTGTCAGAAAGGTTTTAATGAATCTGGTCATTTGAAAAGACATATTCGTACACACACTGGTGAGAAACCTTATAAGTGTGATATTTGTCTGAGTAGTTTTAGTACAAAAAGTAATTTGAGTACACATATTCGTACACACACGGGTGAGAAACCTTACAAATGTGATATTTGTCAGATAAGTTTTAGTCAAAAGGTTAATTTGAGATCACATATTCGTACACACACTGGTGAGAAACCTTATAAATGTGACGTTTGTCAGAAAAGTTTTAATGTATCTGGTCATTTGAAAAGACATATTCGTACACACATTGGTGAGAAACCTTATAAATGTGATATTTGTCTGAGTAGTTTTAGTACAAAAAGTAATTTGAGTACACATATTCGTACACACACTGGTGAGAAACCTTACAAATGTGATATTTGTCAGATAAGTTTTAGTCAAAAGGTTAATTTGAGATCACATATTCGTACACATACTGGTGACAAACCTTATAAATGTGATATTTGTCAGAGTAGTTTTAGTACAAAAAGTAATTTGAGTACACATATTCGTACACACACTGGTGAGAAACCTTATAAATGTGACGTTTGTCAGAAAAGTTTTGATGTATCTGGTCATTTGAGAACTCATATTCGTACACACACTGGTGAGAAACCTTATAAATGTGATATTTGTCAGATCAGTATTAGTCAAAAGGGTCATCCGAGAACTCATATTCGTACACACACTGCTGAGAAACCTTATAAATGTGATATTTGTCAGAAAACTTTTAGTGAATCGGGATCTTTGAGAACTCATATTCGTACGCACACTGGTGAGAAACCTTATAAATGTGACGTTTGTCAGAAAAGTTTTAGTGTACCTGGTCATTTGAGAAAACATATTCGTACACACACTGGTGAGAAACCTTATAAATGTGATATTTGTCAGAAAACTTTTAGTGAATCGGGATCTTTGAAAACTCATATTCGTACACACACTGGGGAGAAACCTTTTAAATGTGACGTTTGTCAGAAAAGTTTTAATGTATCTGGTCATTGGAGAACTCATATTCGTACACACACTGGTGAGAAACCTTATAAATATGATATTTGTCAGAAAGGTTTTAATGAATCTGGTCATTTGAAAAGACATATTCGTACACACACTGGTGAGAAACCTTATAAATGTGATATTTGTCTGAGTAGTTTTAGTACAAAAAGTAATTTGAGTACACATATTCGTACACACACGGGTGAGAAACCTTACAAATGTGATATTTGTCAGATAAGTTTTAGTCAAAAGGTTAATTTGAGATCACATATTCGTACACACACTGGTGAGAAACCTTATAAATGTGACGTTTGTCAGAAAAGTTTTAATGTATCTGGTCATTTGAAAAGACATATTCGTACACACATTGGTGAGAAACCTTATAAATGTGATATTTGTCTGAGTAGTTTTAGTACAAAAAGTAATTTGAGTTCACATATTCGTACACACACTGGTGAGAAACCTTACAAATGTGATATTTGTCAGATAAGTTATAGTCAAAAGGTTAATTTGAGATCACATATTCGTACACATACTGGTGACAAACCTTATAAATGTGATATTTGTCAGAGTAGTTTTAGAACAAAAAGTAATTTGAGTACACATATTCGTACACACACTGGTGAGAAACCTTATAAATGTGATATTTGTCAGATAAGTTTTAGTCAAAAGTGTAATTTGAGTACTCATATTCGCACACACACTGGTGAGAAACCTTGTAAATGTGATATTTGTCACATCAGTTTTACTAATAGAAGTTCTCTGAAAAAACATTTTAGCAAGCATCATCAATGATTCACATTCAATACACAGCAACAGTAAATATGGCTCAAATCCTAAACATGAACGTGTGTCGAGATATTCTATGGGATAATAGATGAATGAAGGGCGACTAAGAAAAGGTATTTACAAGGCAGATCTGAGTGGAAATACCGAAAGGGAACGCCCTAGGAGGACATATAGTGACCTTATTGGTGATGTTCTTCAGAAGGGTCAGGTGCGTAGTACTGATAACCGGCGTGCGTGTATGAACAGATGTATGAACGTAAACGACGCTAAAAAAGTATGTAACTATCGTAGCAGGTAGCGTTCTATAGTTTCTGCCTACCTCCATGGCAAGGAGTGAGTTTATGTATGTATGTAATAGATGCCAAGTTTCGTCTCTAGTTGGATTAAGTCAATAACTTCACATTTGGTTCATCATCAAGTTTGTCCTAAATATGCTCAGGTAGATTTTCAGTCTTACCGGATGCAGCGACTGCCTATCTGACCTGTACAACCCAGCTTCTGGTTAAAACTAAGGATGTTATGGATATGAAATTTCGGATACGGATTGTTTACGGATGTAGGAATGATTATTATACCGGATACGGATACGGATATGAAATTATTTCGGATTATCCGTTAGTTTCGGATAATTTCGGTTACGGATATTAAACTTTAAGGAATTTCAAAAGTAAAATACAAATAGCTAATAAAATGGTTTTTTTTATATGTCAGCATTTGGTAGGAATTATAATCAGTGTGTGAGTAAATATTACACCTATTTAAAATAAAAATGATTATAAATATATATTGAGTGTTATCTAATCTACCTAAAATAAAAATGTAATAACAAATCGGGTATTATCCCAAACTTTTATTTCGGATTCGGATACGGTTACGGATAAATTTTTATCTCGGATATCCGATAGTTTCGGTTACGGTTACGGAGCTCCCTAACATCCCTGGTTAAAACGATAACATTTGGTCCGACTGGTTGTCAGAGTTTCGGGCTTCTGACGATCTACTAACGGCTTAACGTGCTTTTGAGGCACGAAGAGAATATAACGGCCATGAACCAACTGCGGCAGACGTAGTCCATTCGTTCGCCTGTTTTCATTTAGGATACTTTGAGCCCCTTTTCACATTTGGTTATTAGTTCCACCACGACCGTGTGCTGTATCAGAAAACCGGTACCTGAAAGACGAATTCTAAAATATATACATACCTACTAGCTGCGCCCCGCCATTTCACCCGCATGAGTAAAAAGTGAGATAAAAGTATAAGTACTATGTAGAACATAGGATACTTTTTATCCAGGTCATTTTCTACTCATGTGCTAAATTTCTTCGAAATCCGATCAGCCGCTTTAGCTTAAAAGCGTAACAAGCATACCTAAAAATTACGGAAAACCATTTTTTTCTCTTTATATCACATATTACATACTAAATTCTGCCCGCGAATTCGTCTAAATGTTGGTTATCGCGGACGCATACGAAGTCGCGGAATAAAAAGAAGCCTATTTTGTGGGTTCAAACTTACCCTGTATCAAATTTCATCAAAATCGGTTCAGCGCTTTAGCCGTGAAAGCGTAACAGACACAAAGTTACTTTTGCATTCATAATATTAGTATAGAGTTTTAAATTAATCCAATGTTTTGAAGCGGGTGAAAATTCACGTTCAAAGATTTCGTTACATATGTATATACAAAACAAGCTAATAAACCTCTAAGTCCCTGAGATACCACATTTGGTACAGACACAATGGTTTTTAATTGTGTCTGTAATTACGGTATTCAATGGGTTAATAGTAAACATCGCATTTGCATGTGTAATCCACACTAATATTATAAATGCAAAAGTAACTCTGTCTGTCTATCTGTCTGTCTGTCTCGCTTTCCTGCTAAAACTACTGAACCGATTTAAATGAAATTTGGTACACAGATAGTTTAGAACCTGAGAAAGGACATAGGCTACTTTTTATCCCGGTAGTATGTTCCCGCGGGGTAATTTCCGACCTCCACGCGGGCGAAGCCGCTGGCAAAAGCTAGTATTATACAGTATATAGTATAGAAGGGTAAATTATTACTAAATCATCATCAGCGTGCAGCAGTCCACTGCTGGACATAGGCCTCTCCAATTGCACGCCATTCAGCTCGATTCTCAGCAACTCTCATCCAGCTGCTACCAGCCCCAACCCTGCGAAGATCGTCCCCCCACTTAGCCTGAAGGCGACCTACCTTCCGGTAGCCAATCAACCTAAGAAAGAACACGTCTACCTTAACGGTCATCGGTTTTACGGCTAATATGGCCGGCCCATTGCCTCTTCAGCTTGCATATTCTGTGAGCAATTAAACTTTTTTATTTAACTTGTTGTCTGTCTTAGTGCATACATACATACATACATACAATCACGCCTTTTTCCCATGGGGGTAGGCAGAAACCACGGAACGCCACCTGCTACGATCTCTACACTCATTTTGCCTCTTTAAGGTTCATACAATTGGTCATACATACACGCCGGTTGCGAGTACTACGCACCTGACCTTTCTGAAGAACATCACCAATAAGGTCACTATATGTCCTCCTAGGGCGTCCCCTCCCGGTGTTTCCACACACATCTGCCTTGTAAATACCTTTTGTGAGTCGTCCTTCATTCATCCTCTGAACATGACCAAACCAGTGCATCATATCTGTTATTCATTTCAACCAAATTAAGAACCTTCTTGGCATCTATAATCCCATAGAATAGGTTTAATAAGTTGACAAAAAACATTGCCTTTTATTCCCGGGCCATATTTACTGCCATTGAGTTTATAATGTTACTTTCATTGACAGTAGGAAGCTTTGCCTCTAGTATTATCAAAAATGTTCATAGTATGATATGTTAGAGAAATAAGTATATAGTCGACTTTGTGATGCTTTTACCACTTAATCAGAAACTGTCTTGTTGGTCTAGTAGTCGCAAAAGCGACTACTGAGCCTGAGGTTCTAGGTTCGTTTCTCAATTCGCGCAAAATGTGATAGAGTTTTCCATCTGGAATTTCTCAGTAGCACCGCAGTGTCTCTAGATTTGTGTCCGGTTGATAGCAATAGGCTCGCCCCCTATTTCGTAGGCCTTAAACATAACAGGCGAAATGTGGGGGTACTATAAGTACACCTCTGCCCAATCCTTTGGGAAAACAAGGCGTAATGTTATCTTATTACTGAAATTTATAATTGTTTTACCACTTTTGCAACAATCCAACTTCTCTATCTGTCAATTTCGATCATAACGCAGAAATAGTCTTTTGGCAGAAACGGTACATAGTATACTAATACATATAAGAATTCTTGGGTACGTTTCACCATTCAGTGGTTCCTATAGGTAGAAATATTACTTACTAGCTTCTTCCCGCAATATCGTTCACGTAAGGTGTACACAATATACTAAAATAATAGATTCAATTTTTATAGAACTCTTAGCGTTCTGTCTTTTTTTTTTCGTTTAGCTCGGCTCCTGAAGGTCATACTCGACACCCAGCATAGAGGTATGTTAAATAACCTAAAATTTTCCTCAGGCATTTATAATAATCATAATATGAAATGCAAAAAGATTTTTATAACCTTTCAGTTTTATTATTAGCATCTATAAATTAACAAAAGAGAAAGAAAGATAAAATGATAAGATGTAACGAAACTATGTGTGTGCTATATCAACCTTAGGGTAGACTATACCTGCTGCCTGTGTTACCTTGACAACAAAAACATAACTTATAATTAAAATATTACGATTCGATACACATAATACTTTCTTTAATGTATTATACTTATTAGTTATTATTGTGCTCTTGTGATTTAGTTCAGTTTTTTTCTTATTTTATTAGTCTTAATTTGTTAGTGTGCTTTTTTCTTAACATGGTGGATTTGTGATTTAATTTTTGTTTTGAATAACTATTTAGTTCTTTTTTAATATTTACCACCCAGGGAAGTAAAATACACAAAAACAAAAATGTATATAGTAATAAATAAAAGCATTTACTTAAAATGTTAAAATAATTCTTAGAAATACTTTTTACACGAAAATCGTTGTGCCATTCTGTGCCTTCGCTTTTTGATAACAGTGAAAATGTTCTATAGTATATTTTTACCTAGAATAGTATTTGATTAATTAATTTTTTAAACGTTCATTTTTGACGAAGTTATTAAGCAAAAAAAATAGCGCTAAAATTTTGTTGGTTTTCGTTTGATCCCTTAGTTTTTTTCCATTAGTGTAGTGAAGCTAAATGCTATTTAGAGTTGTAATAAAAATAGACGATTTGAGACTCAGTTATTATTTTCTTTTTCTTTTATATAGAAATATAAAATAATGGAGATGAGAGAGAGAGAGAGATTTTGGAGTTTTTTAAATTTTTTTCTTTTTTTTTAGTTTTTATCTTGTTATTGTGCTCTTGTGATTTGGTAAAGTTTTATATTAAAGGTCTTAATTTTTTTAATATGGTGTTTATGTGATTTAGTTTATTTTTGTTGTTTATAAGTTTTTAGTAGATATTTATTATCACGGGAAGTAAAATATGACTTGTTCATATACAACTTTATAAGTTTACCTTTTTATACGAACATCTTCGTACTGTTTCGTGCCTTTGGCTTCGGTCGATTTGATAATATTGTCTTTCCTTTTCTATAATACATTTTTGCCTAGGTTACTATTTAATCAAATTAAAGCTTTGATTTCTTTTTAATTTTTAGTATTTACTAGTAAATAAAAATATTTTTCTAATTATGTTTTTTATTTCTCAACATTACAAAATATCACTATTCGTAAAACCGGGTCAAATATCGATGTTACATGAAGTTATACTGCAGCATTATGTTAAAAAGCACATATAACCAGAGGCCAGTTACCCAACCAAAAACAAATCCAGAATCCGGGCTGCTACTGAAAAATAAAAGAGAAATAATAGTTAAAAAAAACTAAAAAAACACGCTTCCATAGAAAACCAAACTAAAAAGTAGAAAATAATGGAAAAAAAGCGTGGGGTGCTTTTTAAGGTATTTTTTATTGATATCAGGCACCCCACGAACTATTATTTATTTTCAATTTTTTAGGGTGTTTCGAATTTTGAGACGTATGTCAGCGTAGTTTTCGAAGACAGTTTTTTTGCTGTCCTGGTAACACTGGCAAGGATAATGGCACTTTATGAAATTTTAGTTTGTCATCTGTCCTCGATAAGTCTACGGAGTTTAAATGAAATCTGGTCGTGGAAAGTGGGTCAAAATCGCGCTATAAGGAGTCGGTTACAAACATACAAGTAAAGCTAATATTATATAAAGAGTGTAAAAAAAAAACAATTTCAAAGAATTAGACAAAATTAGAAATCTATCTAATCTAATCTAATTAGCTTGTATTGTCCCATTGCGGGGCATAGGCCTCCTGCCAGGGTCGAGGATTTGTTCGAAAGAATTACCGTGGCCCTGGCACAGGCAATTGCAACTGTGGATTTTAGTCAGTAAAAGTCTGACATTCCGCTCCACCGAGAGTGGAAAAAGTCATTTGATGATATCCCAGCTCAAAAAAAGGCAAAGGCTTGCCCCTCCCTTTTCCACAGAATTCTATCTTTTGCTAGTTCTGCCCAGTCCTCGGTAGGAGTCAAGCTCGTTCCGCAATCTTTGTCTCGGCCTGCCGCGTTGTCGTCGTGCGTTTAGTGGGACCCAAGTAGTGGTTATATTAGCCCATTTGTCATCGAACACCCGGCAGACATATCCGGCCCAGTACCATTTAAGCTGAGCAGATTTCTGCGTCCCTAACTTTCGTTTTATAACAATACTAGCTGACCCAGCGAACTTCATACCACCTCATCATCATCATCATCATCATTTCAGCCGTAAGACGTCCACTGCTGGACTTAGGCCTCCCCCAATTTGGAGGGCTTTGCCATAATCGCCACGCTTGGCAGGCGGGTTGGCGATCGCAGTATGGTGGTACAATGCATAGAGAACGCTGCTGCCCATTTTCTAGTAAGTCCCTTAGTCGCCTTTTACGACACCCATGGGAAGAAATGGGGTGTTGTTATTCTTTACGTCCGGCACCACACGGTGTACGTTACCCTAGCAAGAAAGTGTCTCCTAGAGTTATATGAGTAGAACGTATAATGTGTGCCTTATCTGCTGTAAATGTGCCCCCAAATAAAAAATGTGTGCCCCCTGTCGTTTTGGAAAAAAACGGAAAAAACGATTCTTGCTGGGGTAACGTTTTTCTAGCAGGAAAATTCTAAACGAATGATCGGAGAGAGAAAAATTGTGCATGGCCAGAGAGCTTATATGTGTGCCAAAATGTGCCCCCAAAAATAAAATCTGTGCCCCTTCAGGTTTTCGAGATATTGCATTTCCTGCTGGAGTAATGTTTTGATGAATCGTATATTTCTAAAACCATTGTATGTGCCTCTGTAGAATAAACATACACGAGTAGCTCTTAATGTGTGCCCCTTAGTGCCTCAATTAGATTTAAGAAAATATTTATAGTTTTCAAGTTATCGCGGTTTTATGAAAACCCGAAAAAACATCGCAGTGCCTAAATGAGACAACGCACGAGTTCCCTGTAAATTGTATTCGGTCCTTCTTGACCCTAATAATATCCATACAAAGTTTCAAAACTGTTCATCTATGCGTTTTTGAATAATCTTGCTAAAAGTCAAAACGATGGTGTCATAACTTTAACGGCAAAATACAAGGAACTGGCTCAATCCTAGATGTGTAGGTGTTAACCAAAATCGTGTGCCTTTAGTCAAAAATATATGGTGAAAATATTTAGCTTGGAATGTTTCGCATTAAGTAAATATAAACAAAAAACCAAAATATGTAAGCAACGGCTGGTTATCCGACCAAATTTGAATGACTACTAAAAAGCGACGGATTCATACATATCGATGACCTTCTTTACTTTACTCACTAACCGGTTCACACGTGTTGTGCCTGAGTACACTGAAGTAGAAAAGTAATAAGTAATAAAATAAAGTTGTAATTGGATTATATTCCACTAGCTGTTTCTATGACCATAAACATTATTAAGTACATTATAAATAGTAGCCTAAGTGCTATTCCAAGGTAAGCTGCCTTCTCCATTCTAAATTTCATTAAAATACATCCAGTAATTTATGTGTGAACGAAAGATATGGCAAATATCAATTTGATTGGTCCCGATGTTTAAAAAAAATATAGTTCATGAAATGTGTGATGAATACCTAGAGGTAGTAAGGTTATACAACCTAGCACTGGCTTGCAAATTGCAAAAAACGTAATAAAATTTGAATTTCGCGGGTTGGTTGGAGCATTCACCTTAATCAAATAAATCTTGGTACCTACAGTTTTGAGAGTTGTATTTAGTGTATTCCTATAGTCAACCGCACAATGATGTGTTTCAACAACGTGTTTCCATTTTTTATGTCGTATTACGTACCTATGAGGGATTTATAATTATATTTTAGACTTACAAGGAGACCGCCAGGATTGTCCGCCTCCGATTTCAGTGATTTTTATATATGTTGTTATGTTTGAGTAACTGAGTAATAACCCAAAAGGAATTCACGCAATGCTCAATAGTTTCAGAGTTGCTTCTACCGAGCAACTTAAATATAAGTTCAGTATACAAACTCAAAAACATTTGCAACTCTATCTACAGAGATATAAGGTTCAAATTTCTTGCAATTTTGTATGTTTCTTGATGAATAAATATTCTAATTTTATAAGAAAAAAAAGAGAAAAAAAAAACGTTAGCAGGAATCGAACCCTGACCATCTGCGTGCCAGCCACGTCACCCTGCCTACTAGGCTACGCACCGCTATGCAATTTCAATTTAAATGATTTTTTAATAAAATGATCATCAAATCAAACATTGCAAATTTGAACCTTATATCTCTACAAATAGAGTTGCAATTGTTTTTGAGTTTTTATACTGAACTTATATTTAAGTTGCTCGGTAGAAGCAACTCTGAAACTATTGAGCGTTGCGTGAATTCCTTTTGGGTAATTACTCAGTTACTCAAAAATAACAACATATATAAAAAGTCATTGAAATCGGAGGCGGACAATCTTGGCGGTCTACTTGTTAGATGAAAAACTGATCTGTGATTTAAATAATAATGACTACACAACGTGCAAATAATTTCTATTACTTATAGGTAGGAAATTTAATCTGTGATTTGATGCAATAATTACTTTAAGAATTAAAATAATAATTTCCACATCAACAAGTTGTTTCATTTAATTTGGTCACAATGTGAATTTAATATATTTTTTAATTAGCCCCCAAAACTTTTGAACGCGGCTGTACGGACAACAGCTTAGGTATAATACGTCCAATAAAGAAGGTCATCGATATGTGTGAATCAGTCGCTTTTTAGTAGTCATTGGAATTTGGTCGGATAACCAGCCGTTGTTTACATATTTTGGTTTTTTGTTTATATTTACTTAATGCGAAACATTCCAAGCTGAATATTTTCACCATATATTTTTGACTAAAGGCACAAGATTTTGGTTTACACGTACACATCTGGGATTGAGCCGGTTCCTTGTATTTTGCCGTCAAAGTTATGACACCATCGTTTTGACTTTTAGCAAGATTATTCAAAAACGCATGCATGAACAGTTTTGAAACTTTGTATGGTTATTATTAGCGTCAAGAAGGACCGAATACAGTTTTCAGCGAACTTGTGCCTTGTCTCATTTAGGCGCTGCGATGTTTTTTCAGATTTTCATAAAACCGCGATAACTTGAAAACTATAAATATTTTCTTGAATCTAATTGGGGCACTAAGGGGCACACATTAAGAGCTACTCGTGTATGTTTATTCTACAGGGGCACATGCAATGGTTTTAGAGATATACGATTCATCAAAACATTACTCCAGCAGGAAATGCAATATCTCGAAAACCTGAAGGGGCACAGATTTTATTTTTGGGGGCACATTTTGGCACACATATAAGCTCTCTGGCCATGCACAATTTTTCTCTCTCCGACCATTCGTTTAGAATTTTCCTGCTAGAACAACGTTACCCCAGCAAGAATCGTTTTTTCCGTTTTTTTCCAAAACGACAGGGGGCACACATTTTTTATTTGGGGGCACATTTACAGCAGATAAGGCACACATTATACGTTCTACTCATATAACTCTAGGAGACACTTTCTTGCTAGGGTAACGTACACGGCACCACACGGTACCGCCTCAGAATCTTATTAATAGTTAAATTATTAGGTTCCACCAACACAAAGTCAACAGCATTAAGTTATGACCATCTGTAGGCGTAGGTACCATTACGCTTTCTATTTCTACGAAGAATATACAGCTGTTTTCATACAATTTGACATTTTGTTTCTTCATTTTTGACATCTCATCGTAGAAACCTTTCTACAATCTGTCATATTGTCTTTCGTTCATAAAAATCCTTCTCTAGGTCCTTTTTGATGTAGACTGTTTTAAAAGAAAGTTTTCTATCTTTATTGTCAAAATCACACTGACAACTGTCAGTCGCCTAAGGTAGGGAAAACAATTTGATTTTATAATCGCCAGGCTAAAACAGTAAAAACTTTTTACTCGACGGCCGCAAAGTAGGATATATGGATATCTACAAAATCACGATTTTATAGGAGAGCGTACTGTCTACACGAAACGTCACTTTGTCTATTCTTCCGTCAACAAAACCCCTTTCTACGGTAGTCATGCTACGCATGCTGGAACTTCGAAGGCAAAAACCGTTTTCTAGCTAACATTCTTATGTTTGGTAAGCTCCTACCAAGTTATGACAACCTGGTACTTCGAACGAAAGCATAAAGCGTTTTAGATGACACATACCTATGTTAGGTCAGCTCCTACCAAGATGACCACCTGGTACTTCGAAGGCATAAGGTGTTTCATATGTGACACATACAAATTTTAGGTGAGCTTAACTATTAACGCGAGCAAAGCTGCGGACAAAAGTTAGTAATAATTCAATCATGATTCGAAAGACACGTGGCGCCATCTGTCAGCATAGGAAGTATGCTGTTATTTTCCTCGGGAACAGTACTTTTTGCCGGGATGAAAGGTACCCTAAGTCAGTTTCTGTACACCTGACAACGTAAATGCAAAATTTCAAGATGATCAGAAATACCCTATACATTTTGATTCCCTAGAGAGTGTCGAAATAATACGTTTTTGCGGTATAAACGGCCGTACCTATCTTTTTTTCACGTTAACATAGAAGTTTGATTTTTTCACAGCTTCAAGAGACTTTACATTTGAGTACCTGTATCGTTTTAATTTCAACTCGATACCTCCACGCGTTCCCGAGATAAAGGGTCTTGATAGACGGACAGACGGACGGACAAGAAAGTGATCCTATAAAAGGTTCCTTTTTTCCTTTTGAGGCACGGAACCCTAATCCATACTATAATCTTCTTTATCTTTATCTTCTTTATCTTTACATATTATAAAATAAAGTCACTTCGCTGTCTGTCTGTCCCTATGTATGCTTATATCTTTAAAACTACGCAACGGATTTTGATGCGGGTTTTTTTAATAGATAGAGTGATTCAACAGGAAAGTTTATATGTATATAACATCCATAATATAGTAAAGAAACACTGATAATTTTAGAGGTTTCTAATGTGATGTCATAAATAAACACATTTTTTTGCGCTTACATTGCGAACGCTGGCTGAACCCTTCGAAATAGCTCAAAATAATGTACTACAGTATTGTACACCTTAAAAAATTCTACAAAAAAGTCCGCGATGGTATATGGCTAACTCTTAGGGATGACCCATAATAACCATTTTTATCCTTTACTTTTTACGAGAAATAATGGCTTATTTATGAATGCAGTTTTAAGCAATACAACATTAATCCTTATCCAATTAAGTACCTTAAATAAATTGTGCATTTCATGTAGATCAAAATTGGCCTTTACAGCATATCATTAAAATTTATTATTTTAGAAGATATCAGAGATTATAATAGAATAGCCGCAGAGCGGCTAGCGGGCCGTTCCACGTCCGGCCATCTCGCTTGGTAGCGGTCGGGTAGTGCAGGATTAGCAGGATTGTAATTCATATTACTTTGGCTTCATATTAAATGCGAATATCATGTGTGTTCGAAGTACTCAAAATAAACCTAATTATTCCAAGTAAGAGACCGTGAAATATGGCTTAGATGTTTAGATTTTTGGATGGATTTGGATTTTTGGTTATCCTGGATACTTACGATATAGGATACTTTATCCCGTTAGTACGTTCCCGGGTGATATTTTCCGACTGCTATACGGGTGAAGCCACTGGCCAAAGTACTATTCTTATAACTATGTTTAATTTGGTGTCTGGTAAATAACTGAGTGTTTATATAGGTAGAATAGGAGCGTTAAGAAAAACCAGTAAGACTTATATTCAATTTAATCCAGCCCTATGTCGCAGTCTTCTTACTCTGAATACTATTAGTTTTATTTTAAGTACATCAAACACACAAGATATGTAAGGATCGTAGCAGGTGGCGTTCCGTAGTTTCTATCTATATGGGGGTACCCATGGGAAAAAGGCGTAATTTTATGTATGTATAACATGGATTAATACATTCTTACCGCGGTAATACGTCCTCTTGCGACATCTACGCGGGCGAAGCCGCGGGCAAAAGCTAGTATTATATATGGGAAAGTGTGTGTGTCTGTTTGTCCGTCTTTCACGGCAAAACGGAGCGACGAATTGACGTGATTTTTTAAGTGGAGATAGTTGAAGGGATGGAGAATGACATAGGCTACTTTTTGTCTCTTTCTAACCCCCACTCCCTTAAAATGGGGGGTGGAACGCGCTAATCTCAGGAACTACTGGTTCGAATTGAAAAACTATGTTTGAGTCGGGTAGCCTATTTATTGTTGAAGGCTATAAGGCTATATTACATCACGCTACGATCAAAAGGAGCGGAGCAGCAACAAAAAAATGGACGAAAACTGGCAGGCTGCGATGCGACGAGAAGGGTCAGGGGAGCAAATATTTGACACGGACGAAGTCGCGGGCAGAAGCTAGTTATTAATAAAACAAAAAAATCATTTTAAAAATGTATTGCAGACTTTCAATAGCTAAGTCTATCACAATAATTAGATATGTGTACACTGTATATAATATAATAATGTAAACAAAGATCACAATATAAATTATAACTAAAGACTCGCACCAAGTCTATAGATATGACGAAAACAGGATTTATTAGGGGTGATTGCGTAACTTGCTATCAGTAGGAATTGGTTTCATATTGATAGTTAAACAACATTCATTGCGTCATTTACGTTGCTGAGCCGACAATTTATTAGAAGAAATGACGCAATGGGTTATAAATAATCTTCAATACGATTTAGATTCTGATTGATAGTGCGTTTCGCAATTAGGGTACAGTTTAGAGTTAAAATAAGTCTGTTTTCAATTCAAAGAAATGTCGCTGCCTTTTTCCATTAATGTTCGTTCCAAGGTATCTGAAAACGCATACAAACCATACTCACAAAATGGAGTTAGTAACACATTTTTCCGTATTTAGGATTCTTAACCTCAATTGTCAAAAGAAAAACATCTTCAATGCGATTTTAAATTATTATTTTGGGTTTAAGGAATCCAAAATTTTAGTGTTTGTGTATGTTACCGACCAAACCCGATTTTAGGATGAACTAATTTCGCCTAGGTTAAACCAGTTCTCCCTACACTCGATAGGACAAACCAGTATAGACCTATGCAGAAAAAGCAAAAGAAATAGCATGTACAACCTACTACAGTAAAATAAAAGTAGCGATTTAGTGCGATGGTATCATTCCAATATGAAACGTTAACCGTTGTAAATTCTTACACATAAACATGTAGTCATTATGTTGGTGAGAAGGGAGAACTGGTTTGACCTAGGCGAAACTAATTCATCCTTAAATCAGGTTTGGCCTGTAACATATTATACATTTTCTTCAGATACATTTAAACAGATCATACAATAATGTGATATATTCGGATCTTAATCCATAAAATCTATTTTAAACAACAGAATCATTATTTATATGAAGTAAATAGTTTGCCAATAAATTATGTATTAGATTCATCAGAGATCGCGTTAGTGAAATAGGTAAATAATTCAAGGACTATCTTAAAACTATATGGACTTGGTTTAATCAGACAAAACTAATAAACATGTCTTTGTTATTAAATAGGGTATAACATCATTTCTAACCGTACAATGTAAATAGGTATGAAAAATTTCAATAAAATATACAGGTCGCATTAAATTACCTACCGAAATTCCACAAATGTGATGGGGATCGGTTAAACATGATAAAATAAAACAATAATTTGATTTAATTTTGTTTAGGGTCAACGTTTTTTTATTTGGTTTTACCATATTGGTTACTATGCCAGAAAGAAATTCTAAAACGTACAAAATCTAGTCGCAGTCTCATCTCAGCGACAGCCAAATGTCAAACACAAATTTTCAAAATTTTACTGATATATATATATTGAAAATCGAGTCATTTTTGACAGATTGAGACTGAGATCAGACTGTGAAGAAACAATAAAAACAGTTTTTAAACTGATATTTCAAGTAACCACAAGATTTTTATGGGTCGTTGAGTCCATAAATCATTTTTTTTTAAATGTTTTAACATGTCTAGATATCTATCATGTCTCGATAAAATTCTTATAAAAAAGAACCCTATATAACAATAATAGCGCACTTTATTAATAAGAGGTTTATCATTTTATGAGTCATATTTGAAATCATAAAATTTCTAATTTGATCTCTATAAATCTGAAAGTGCGAAATATTGCGTTCTATATGTGAACCACGTCCGTTCGACTTAAGGCCATTTTACAATTTGGCTGTAACTCAGACGCAAAACATACAAATATTTGTATGGAAAAAGATATTAAAAAAAAATATCATTTACACACTAACCGTCGGCATACAAATGCTAAAACCTTCAAAAAAGATTGTATAAAATCTTAAATTATTAATATATACATATATCACAATAACGATTGCTTCAATTTATCAATTTCCTACTAGGCTTCTTCGAATTTAATATATTACATATACCTACACATTTTTTTATACTAAGAACGAAATTCCACACAAAATTATATGAAAAGAAAAATATGACTTAAAACAGAATAATATTTATCCTGGGCTGCATTATTTCAATATTATTTTCTAATATCTTGGATTTTTGGAGTACGAAAATGTATGGTGAGTAAAATCAAACTTTCTTCGTTATGTTATGTTTCTACTAATAATATTTGATAATCGTTCATAAGGAGTAAACTCCAGTCGTGCGTCGGAAATGACACACGTTTTTTATTATTGTCGGTAATCGAAAACGCAAAATATTAGTTAAATGGGAAAGGTATTTGTCACAATGGCGCCACCGTAGCTATTTCCTTAAACTGAATAAAACCTAAAATGCGTTCATACTGCGAATATGATTATTTGTGTTTCAAAATACAAAAAAAAATCATTTAAATCGGTCCAGCCGTTTAGGAGGAGTTCAGTTACAACGAAAAGTGGCATTGTATTTTATATATATATAGATATCGAGGTTTTATTAAGATTTCGAATTCTGACACGTTCCATGTCAAATCATCATTATCAGCAGCTTATAATATTCCCCCTGTTGCGACACACACCTCCTCTCGGTGAGAGTGGGCCATAATCCACCACGCGGGCCCAGTGCGGGTTGGTAGATGTCACATATCTTCGAAACTTTGCTTCTAGGACATGCCGGTTTCCTCACGATGTTTTCCTTCACCGTTTTGGGAGCAGTGGTGATGAAATAATTTACACAAAGTAAAACGCCTGCTTGGGTTCGAACTCACGACCTAACACTAGTAAGTCGCGGCCGTTACCACTGGGCCACCACTGCTGCAATTTGCTTGCCACATCAAATAATTGATTTAACATATTTCAATCACCGAAAATAACTAAAATCGTGAAATAAAACTAGTAGAATATCACGTAATGTCAGTAATATTTTAGGCCATAGAAAACTAGCTATGGTGGCGCTATCTACAATCTTTGACTTACCTTTCCCATACATAAAAAAAATATTCTTTACATAGTATAAAACAAAGTCGGTTCCTGCGTTTGTGCGCTATCTTTTAAACTACGCAACGGATCTTAATGCGGTTTTCATCAATAGACAGAGTGATTCAAGAGAAAGGTTTATATGTATAATACGCGGGCGAAGCCGCTGTCAAAAACTAGTTGATAATAACAAAAAATGAAAATATTAAAAAAAAACTCGCACGAACCTTTCACGACTTACAAAGCAATATTATTATTATTAATAATAAAAAATGTTTAACGGATAACTATTTAGAAACATACTCTATAACAGCCCTCGAAAATCAAATTTTATTTTCTTGCATTTTTTTTTGCAATACAATACTTCTTACTGTTGTCCGAAACTAATTTTATTTATAATTATTTATTTATTTATTATAAATAAAATCATTTTATTTCGGACAACTAAAGTTAAAACTGAAGTATTTTATTATAATCATTAAAACAGAATAAAATTAGATTTCTCGCGGGCCACCGTATCGCTCCCCGTTAACAGCAAAAGTTTTATCAAAAGCTGTAAATTTAGCTTAGTTTAAAGTGTAAATATTCAAAAAAAACTGTATTTATTATTTATACAATATAATTGTTCCCTTTATATTACAGTAATTTAAGAGATAAGTAAGTAAACTAAGAATTTATTATAAAATAACACAGGGAAGTAAATTAGGGGATATGTTTTCGAGCACTCCATTTTAAAGCAGTGCCCAGAGTTCAAATCAAATTAAAAATATTTGGGCACTTATGTTATGAAACGTCACGGGCATAAGCGCCATTTTGGTCGAAAATTACTTATGAATTCCATCCTACTTAAAATTTTCTGTTTTTTCGAATGCGCTTACTACTCCGATGGCTCTACGATGTCTTTCCATTTTCACGATATGACAATAAACAAAAAGTTATGTCCATTTCTCTACAATTTCAAACTTTAAACCACTCTCCTGAACAATTTGGTTTTTGTCGCTTATACCCTATTACTTTTTAACCGTCGATATATTAAATAATCTGCGTTTAAAAACTTCTCGGGTATGACATACCCGACCTCACCCACACCGGGTTCAGTTACTTCACTAGGCTTCACACTTGGTGAGCCATTGTCGATCACAGATGATGTGGTCGACAATGGCTTTATTAACTGCACACTGATCGCATAAAGACTATCAATTACAATCTGAAATTCCCTGAGTTAACTATTTAGCTACCTTACTTATCTCTTCAGTTGAAAATTAGGTCGGCTACAAAATGTCACAGACTACGATCCCTACGTACATTTTTGTAAATACAGTTTCGCGTTTCATCGAAAAAGCCTCTAAATTCGAGCTACCATTTTACCCGACTGCGTATAACAAAGAAGGGGTTCTTAGTTTGAATAAAAATACAAAGTATTGGATATACGCTATATTATGCTGGAATTTACGTTGACATCTACCAACTACCACTGGGCCCGCGTGATCACGGCCCACTCCCTCTCACCGAGAGGAGGCCTATGTCCCAGCAGTGGGAACAATATAGGCTGATTATAACCCTGGAGTTTTTTTCAGTAGTTACGGGTCGTCAGAAGCCCGAAAGTCTGACAACCAGTCTTACCAAGGGGTACTGTATTACCCAGTAACTGGGTTGTGAAGGTCAGATAGTGTTTCGTCCCGTTTGACTTGTTTAATCTGTGCACCTAACGGAGCGTACCGAACGGAGTGACGTCTGTCACTTGTCAGTTTGATTTTGCCCCTTTGGTTTGGTCTTTGAAAAATGTCGGTCGAATTTTAGCTTGGTGCGACCCTTGTTGTAAAGTAATCCCTTTGAATCGATCGGTTTGTGGACAATTTGTCGTGATCCAATTGTTTTGTTTGCAAATATCCCCTTTTGACGAAATAATACGGGTTCAGTTTGTTTGGTTGAAATAGTTTGAGGTTATAGTGACCCATTTGGAGACCGCGTGCCATGAAAATCTCTGGCGTATTGGAGCGGCCGTGTATCCTGGAATACTGACAGCGTCACTACACAATACAATATACACTCATTTACATACATAAATCCAGGTAGACTCCAGAACCAGTTTCTTCAACCAGGTGAGTCCTTTGAATATTTGTATTGATCAGCTCCGCGCACGGGCGGACAGTTCGCAGCCACTCTTGCTCCAGGGCCCCACCATCATAGCTTCCACTGCGCTAAAAAAATCCTATCGCCGGGGCCTTGGCCTGGCGTCGAACAGATAGGCAGTCGCTTCATATAAAATACTGGTACTCAACTGCATCCGGTTAGACTGGAAGCCGACCGCAATATAGTTGGGAAAAGGATAGACAGAAGGATACGATACCCCTTGGTAAGACTGGGTGTCAGACATTCGAGCTTCTGGCGACCCGTAACGACTGTCTAAGATCTACGAAAGACAGCCGGGACCAACGGCTTAACGTGCTTTCCGAGGCACGGAGGGGTCTTGGTGTGTAAAGATGATCAGCCATCCACGATCCAATTGCGGCATGCGTAGCTTAACCTGATCGATTGATCCGTACCTCTGTAACTTATTTTTTATTAAGTATATTGTTTTTAATTCAGTTTCTTTATAACTCCTAATAAATTTCTTTCTTTCATTAAATACTGGTTTGATAACACCATCCAACCTTACAACGCCAAAACATGACGTAAATTCAAAATTACTACCAAATAATACAGCGTATATCCACATAACATAAATATATAAATGTGAGTCTTATCTCAATCCCAATAAGGTCTTATTTCCTTTGAGTGAGGAGCGGAGTTTCTTCACGAAAGCCGAAGGCTGTATGAGAACCGATACTTCGGTACCATGTTTGCTGAGTCGGTTCATGTCGTCTTCACCACCCTATAAAGATAAATAAGGAATAATTAGTATATTATCATGAGATCTTCATTATTTCAGCCGAAAGACGTCCACTGCTGGGCATAGTCCTCCTCCAGTTTAGGGGAGGGGTTGGCAATGCTTTGGCCAAGATATAGTTCAACTGTTTTTTTATTGACCTAAATACGGGGCTTTTGGCTACGTAGTATATATGTATGTGTATTTTATGTATAATTTCTTATCTCGTAATGGGCGTTTTGTTTGTGTAGAATAAACAATTTTTCTTTCTTTTTTTTCCATCATATATATATTTTTTTTTTTTTCAGGATGGGAAATCATCAAATGACTTCTCCCGCTCTGGGCGGAGCGGGAGGGCGTGTCAGACTTTTACTGACTAAAACCCACCCGTGTTCCATCAGTTGCCCATGTGCCAGGGTCACGGTATCTCTTTCGAACAATCACGCGACCCCGGCAGGTTCCATCATATATGAATTTAAAGATCCGACATTTATTTTACCAATTTATTTGCGCCGACCCTAAATAAATTCGGATAAGGGCGGGAGAGTGATAATTATGATGATATGAATTTAAAGATCATGATGAATTTAGAAATAGCTTATATTGGATGATTAGAGAGATAGGTTACTGTAATAGTGTTCTAGCTTTGCCACTTTCTGAAACAGCTAGAGTACTTTACAAACGACCTATTTAAGATGATAAAATAGAGATAAATATACATTTGTTTAACTAACCACGGCTGGCAAATTCACAGGTGCGACTGCGCCCTTAACTTAATAAAAATTGACCTCCACGCGGGCTGAACAAAGTCAAAGTCAAAGCATTTATTTCAATTAGGTCCAAAAAAGGCACTTTTGACCGTCAATAGTTACATGAAAATAGAATTGATTCTAGTTGCCTCTTCTTAAAGGTAGATTTATTTATTAAGAAACTCCCGTACAAAAGCAAGTACTTATACACTGTACACATAAAGAGATATTTACCTTCAGTAGATTTATAGGCCTATTATTGATCTCAGTAAGCGCCCAACTGCCCGGGGGCGGCACACTCGCCCTGGCACAAGCGCTGTGAGGCGCCACGCCCGTTATATTGCACTCATTGTCCAACTTCAGACCTAAGGATTCCTGGTCCCTCTTGTTGATGACGTAGATTTTACCTAGAGGCACTCTGTGGAATAGTATGTCCACCTGAAATGCATTAAAAAAAAATGATTAAAAGCTAAAACGGCGATTATTTTTACTTAAAAAAAAAACAACCGACTTCCTTAAAAAAAACACTACAAAGTCAAAAATAACTTTAATTTCGCAAGTCGGTGTCTTAGGCTCTGTATTTAAGGTTTTTGCCACCGACTGCCGAAATTAAAGTTATTTTTGACTTTGTAGTGTTTTTTTTAAGGAAGTCGGTTGTTTTTTTTGTAAAAAGTTTTTATTTTTTGACTTTTTAGTTGTGGTAGATAATCCGCACTAATCTAATCGCGTTATTCGTTCATTTGTCGCGCAAATACGTAATGAAAATGTAAGACTTATATGGTTTTCACATGGACCCCATTGTCCAAATAGAACCAAATTAAAATGAGACTACTCGGAAAGCACCAGCTTTCAAATAAAAAAAGAATCATCAAAATCGGTTCACTCAGTCAAAAGTTATGAGGTAACAAACATAAAAAAAAAAAAAAAAATACAGTCGAATTGATAACCTCCTCCTTTTTTTGAAGTCGGTTAAAAAAAAGATGTAATTAGATTTTTCAATTAGGAATTTCTTAGTAATCCGGAGTTCGGAGTTTGGAAGAAGAGGCGGTGTGATACCGCCGTGCCTAGGAATGCACGTCAAGCCGTTGGATCTCTGTCAGGGTCGCGAAATTTGTTCGAAGGAGATACAGTGGCACTGACATATAGGCAACTTAAGGAACATGGGTGGGTTTTGGTCAGTAAAAGTCTGACACACCCTCCCGCTCCGCCCAGAGCTGGAGACGTCATTTGATGATACATTATAATATCTCTCGCGCTATAATATCTCTCGCGCCGATGGTTAATCTCCGTTGAAATTGGCCACCGCGACCGAAATACGGTCTGGAGGACTATGTAAGAGGCAATGGGTTATAAATGTCTTTCAAACCCGGCCAGGCTATTTATTCTTTTGAAGTATATGTGTAGTGCCTCACTTACCGTGTGTGCACGCGAGTTGCCCACTAGTTGCCGCGCGTGTGCCGCGTCCCTGCACAGCTAGTATATATATATATATAGTACAACATGTAGTGCCTCACTTACCGTGTGTGCATGCGAGTTGCCCACTAGTTGCCGCGCGTGTGCCGCGTCCCTGCACAGCTAGTATATATATATATATAGTACAACATGTAGTGCCTCACTTACCGTGTGTGCATGCGAGTTGCCCACTAGTTGCCGCGCGTGTGCCGCGTCCCTGCACAGCTAGTATATATATATATATAGTACAACATGTAGTGCCTCACTTACCGTGTGTGCATGCGAGTTGCCCACTAGTTGCCGCGCGTGTGCCGCGTCCCTGCACAGCTAGTATATATATATATATAGTACAACATGTAGTGCCTCACTTACCGTGTGTGCATGCGAGTTGCCCACTAGTTGCCGCGCGTGTGCCGCGTCCCTGCACAGCTAGTATATATATATATATAGTACAACATGTAGTGCCTCACTTACCGTGTGTGCATGCGAGTTGCCCACTAGTTGCCGCGCGTGTGCCGCGTCCCTGCACAGCTAGTATATATATATATATAGTACAACATGTAGTGCCTCACTTACCGTGTGTGCATGCGAGTTGCCCACTAGTTGCCGCGCATGTGCCGCGTCCCTGCACAGCTAGTATATATATATAGTACAACATGTAGTGCCTCACTTACCGTGTGTGCATGCGAGTTGCCCACTAGTTGCCGCGCGTGTGCCGCGTCCCTGCACAGCTAGTATATATATAGTACAACATGTAGTGCCTCACTTACCGTGTGTGCATGCGAGTTGCCCACTAGTTGCCGCGCGTGTGCCGCGTCCCTGCACAGCTAGTATATATACAACATTAGTTTTTGTTTATGCGAAACCCGAAACACGGGTCTAGTATTTTTATGTAAAGAATCTATGAAAAAAATTTCAAAACTGTATCATTAATAATCACAAAGTTATAAGCTTGTTACGGTACCTGATTGTCCACGCAAAAACATATGCAGCCTACCGGAGGGCACCACGCCAGCCGCGCGCGCGGCTCTCACTCTCACTCATTGATAATAATTTGCCACAGTGATTGTTTATGTATTAGTTGGTGATAAACATTTTCCATCACGCTTGCAGGCTTTGGACTGTCGTAATGGTCAAGTGTAGGTAGATATTATTATGTAATTTATTCGTAAATGCAGTAGTAAGTGGTAAAATGTAATCAATGCCATTTGTTGCACCTTATGTCAACAACTCAAAGTTCAAAATGGATGAAAATTGTTAAACATCGCATTACTGAACCACAGCAGGCTGTAAACAAATAATAAATTTGTACCCTTGACTATCTTTGCGTGTTTAAAAATGTTAATCATCACTATCTACAATAATTGGCGTAATCACTATTCACTCAAACAAACTGAAGCAACTGTTAAAAAAGGGCCCGTCTTTCTCATAAGCACTGACGCACTGCCACACCACCACAAACAGCGAGTGTACGGACGTTTGAGTACGAGAGAGACATGATAATTTTAAAATCTAAACAAAACACTTTAGCCAGGGCTCACGGCGGTCGCGCGCTCGCGATACGTATGCATCGATCGATGGCATTCGGGCGACTGAGGAGCGCCGTCGCCGCCCCGCAGCAGTGCGTACACGCCGCCTAGCCCACGCTATGACCTGTCGTGAACTCGTGACCCGTGTGCAAACAGATGATTGCGGATACTAACTTTTAAGCGTAATTAAATATTTTTGGGACAAAATATAACATGGTGTAAAAATTATTGGAATCGATTCAGTTACTCATTCTGAACAAACTATATTCAGGTTTCGCATATACTAAAAATAATGTTGTATATATAGTACAACATGTAGTGCCTCACTTACCGTGTGTGCATGCGAGTTGCCCACTAGTTGCCGCGCGTGTGCCGCGTCCCTGCACAGCTAGTATATATATATATATATAGTACAACATGTAGTGCCTCACTTACCGTGTGTGCATGCGAGTTGCCCACTAGTTGCCGCGCGTGTGCCGCGTCCCAGCACAGCTAGTATATATATATAGTACAACATGTAGTGCCTCACTTACCGTGTGTGCATGCGAGTTGCCCACTAGTTGCCGCGCGTGTGCCGCGTCCCTGCACAGCTAGTATATATATATAGTACAACATGTAGTGCCTCACTTACCGTGTGTGTATGCGAGTTGCCCACTAGTTGCCGCGCGTGTGCAGCGTCCTTGCACAGCTAGTATATATATATATATAGTACAACATGTAGTGCCTCACTTACCGTGTGTGCATGCTAGTTGCCCACTAGTTGCCGCGCGTGTGCCGCGTCCCTGCACAGCTAGTATATATATATATATAGTACAACATGTAGTGCCTCACTTACCGTGTGTGCATGCTAGTTGCCCACTAGTTGCCGCGCGTGTGCCGCGTCCTTGCACAGCTAGTATATATATATATATAGTACAACATGTAGTGCCTCACTTACCGTGTGTGCATGCGAGTTGCCCACTAGTTGCCGCGCGTGTGCCGCGTCCCTGCACAGCTAGTATATATATAGTACAACATGTAGTGCCTCACTTACCGTGTGTGCATGCGAGTTGCCCACTAGTTGCCGCGCGTGTGCCGCGTCCCTGCACAGCTAGTATATATATATATATATATATAGTACAACATGTAGTGCCTCACTTACCGTGTGTGCATGCGAGTTGCCCACTAGTTGCCGCGCGTGTGCCGCGTCCCTGCACAGCTAGTATATATATATATATATATAGTACAACATGTAGTGCCTCACTTACCGTGTGTGCATGCGAGTTGCCCACTAGTTGCCGCGCGTGTGCCGCGTCCCTGCACAGCTAGTATATATATATATATATATATTTATCCTGCTAATGATATGGCGTCCCACATAGCCCGAAATGCATTTAATCTGGCGTCCACCGGCTTTGGACGTCCGCATACCGGACGCCACTTTTTTAGTCAGTGTTACTTTGGTCCTTTTGGCTCTAGCGACCTGTACAACAAAAATTGCCGGAAGGCAAAAAGTCACTGAAGCGCTTGCATTTGTATAACTAAAACTTCCGCGAAATCCCGCATCAACGGTGCGTCGCTCGTGTAGCGCGTATATCGACAGTGCGTATACTCATTTAAGACACTTTCGATAAAGCCGATTATTTGGCGTCCAATTGCGACGTTGCCAAACCGACTGTATTTGAGCGGTTCGAAATATTTTAAAAATGAAAACAACAAATCAGATAAACACAGTTTGCCGAAGTTGCCACATACGTATCGCTGCTTATTTGACGCTCGGTTGCAAAATAAGTATTGTGCCCTCACTTGTGAAAATCAGGTGTTGGCCATCCGTAAATTATACAGCTATTTGAAGTCGATTAAATGATTTTTATTATATTATACGTTCGGAATACGCTTAGCACGCCTAATAACAATACAACAATCTAATATCTAATATTTTCTTAAAATTAATTATGTTAGATCTGAAAGTCACAAAAGTAAATTGTCATTAATACGTTGAATAATACTAATTATTTTACGTAATTTTTAGGGATTGATTTTTAAAGTTTTATAAATACAGAAAACTATTTCAATTGTTTTCACCTGTCATACATATAGGGTAACCCATTTGTCTATAATAAAATAGTAATCTTAAATTTATGTGTGTTTATTTCATTATTTTTCCTTGCGACTGTAGAAAAATACACGGATGTCGAATATGGTGCGGCATGAATAGTATGTACCGTCAACTGAAGTTCGTTTATGGCTTCAAAGCTGCGCGACACATATACGGATGTCAGTTTGACGCATACTTTTCATACTGTACGATATTTGACGTCCGTATACATGAATCTATGGCACTACGTTAGAAAAATAATCGGACGTAGAATATGGTGCGGCATGAATACTATATACTGTCAACTGACGTCCATATATAGCTTCAAAGCTACGCGACACTTATACGGATGTCGGTTTGACGCATACTTTTCATACTGTACGATATTTGACGTCCGTATACATGAATCTGTGGCACTACGTTAGAAAAATAATCGGACGTCGAATATGGTGCGGCATGAATATTATATACTGTCAACTGACGTCCGTATATAGCTTCAAAGCTACGCGACACTTATACGGATGTCGGTTTGATGCATACTTTTCATACTGTACGATATTTGACGTCCGTATACATGAATCTATGGCACAACGTTAGAAAAATAATTGGACGTTGAATATGATGCGGCATGAATAGTATATACTGTCAACTGACGTCCGTATATAGCTTCAAAGCTACGCGACACTTATACGGATGTCGGTTTGATGCATACTTTTCATACTGTACGATATTTGACGTCTGTATATATGAATCTAATAGCACTTCTTCCTTTTCCTATAAATGCATAAGCTCCCATTATGAATGTATGACCCATCGCCGTCTCAGATAAATAAATCATTTTATTTGCAACCAAGTACTTAAGCCTAGCATACAAGGACACTTTTTTCTTTTTTTGGGTGGGAAATTATCAAATAACTTTTCCCGCTCGGGGCGAAGCAGGAGGGCGTGTCAGACTCTTACTGACTAAAACCCACCCGTGTTCCTTTTGTTACCATGTTGCCGGGGGCCACGATCTCCCTTTCGGACTTCTTCGCAACCCTGGCAGGCATCAGCCCTAATGAACCCGGTCAATTCCGCTGACATCTCTTTGAGGTGCACGTGGAACACAACGCACCGTCAACCCGGGTCTGGTCCCTATCGGATGGCGAGCTACCCATTGCTCACCGACCGCAAGCCCGCGCCTGCGATGGCCGGAAATCGGCCTGCGATTCCCGATGCCCAGGGCGTCTCCTCCTGCGGCGATTAGGGGCGTGAGGGCGCGAAATTTGCCTCTCTCTCACGCGTTCTGCCTCCTCCTTCGCGAGCATTACTGCCGCCCAAGTCGGGCAGACCTCTACCATATGCTCCACCCTGTCCTCCGGGTGATCCACTCAATGGTGACACCCAGGCGTTTCCTCCCGCCTTATCCTGAACAGGAACCTCCCGAAACAACCGTGACCCTGCGTCAGGTGGAAGGTGAGGACGCCGCGCCGTGGCGCCTCTCTAGCCACTCCTCAAAGAGGGGACTTATCGCCGTAATTGTGGCGTGCCCAGCGCTGGGTTACGACAATCGTACTCTCCTTGACGCCATGAGATCCCACCGGAGCTCTGTCCGCTGTACCGTGATTTCTCGCGGCAGTGGAGTTAAGCCCCGACGTAAGATATAAGGACCCTGGAAGGGTTTCGCAACGATCAGATAACTTATAATCAGGTACACTAGTGGCTCTGTGAGTTCTAGACCTCGCGAGACTGTCTTTTTTGCATAACTCAGACGACGGTGAACTTGAGCGACCTTCTTCAAGGTACCAATACAGCAAAAGAAGTAGAGAATGTATTGGTACATATGAAGCGCGGAAAATCCCCGGGACACGACGGGCTCAGTGTGGAACACTTAAAGAACGCTGGTATCCATTTGCCCAGGGTACTGGCTTTGTTTTATAATTGTTGTGTGTCGCACGCTTATCTGCCAAAGGATATGATGAAAACTATTGAAGTTTCAAATTTAAAAAATAAGACTAGTGACATATCAGATAAAGCGAACTGCAGACCAATCTCTCGCTCTTTTAAAGAATGATGTCAAGCTCCATGATGCTCAACATGGGTTCAGAGAGGGCTTATCTACGGAAACTGCAATTTTATGTATAAAAAGACTGTAAAATATTATACAGGAAATCAGACTCCTGTTTTTGCCTGTTTCTTGGATACCTATGTCAAAGGCATTTGACATGGTGTTTTGTGACAAGTTATGGTCTAAATTGTGTATGCCCAGTGAACTGATGAGTGTTTTTAAAAACTGGTACACACATCAAATTAAATGTGTAAAATGGGCAAATGGACGGTCGGATGAGTACGTGATGGAATGTGGAGCTAGACAGGGTGGATTAAGCTGTTTAATTTATATATAAATGTGCTTATTCTCGAGCTCAGCAGTTTGCATGCTTGCTGCTACATAGATGGGCTAGCATTTAATAACATTAGCTACGCTAATGACATGGCGCTGCTGAGCCCGTCTATGGCAGGTCTCAGAAAATTTAATAAAGTTTGTGAGCGTTATGCTGAGGAGCATGGTTTTAGATATAACACGGACAAAAGTCAGTTGCTTATCGTTAATGTGGCCAATAAAGGCGCAGAGAGACTACTGTCACTTTAAATGGTGGTGTCATATGCGTATTGTAGCGGAGGATTTGAGGAACAATCTAGATCGGATCAATGAATACCGGGAGCGAAGAGCATTATCAGTGAGATGTATCTAATAGTTTTTTACTCGTGTAGCGTTTGGACTAGTTTCACTCAAAAAGCTGTTAATGCTCTTCGTGTCCAGTGCAACAATGCATTCAGGATGCTGTTGGGGCTGCCACGCTTTTGTAGTACCACGAAGATACGCTCAGTAGTGGGCGATTACAGGCTGTGAATAATATTATATTATCAGAAAAATCTAGTTAATAGTACTCTTTGAATCTAGTTAAATTAAACTTAGAAAAACCCGTAGTAAACTCATGCTAATATTAGGGTTCCTTCGTACGATGAGGAAGAACAATTGATTCCACAGCAGTAGTAACATCTTGTATAGGTATACAAAAATGAACGAATAACGCGATTAGATAAGTGCGAAGTATCTACCACAACTAAAAAGTTTTTATTTGTAACTATTTAGTTATGGTAGATACCCCGCACTAATCTAATCGCGTTATTCGTTCATTTGTCGCACAAATACTTAATGCAAATTTAAGACTTAAATAGTTTTCACATGGACCCCACTGTCCGAGTATCCAAATTAAAATGTAACCATTCGGGAAACACCAGCTTTCAATTAAAAAAAGAATCATCAAAATTGGTTCACCCAGTCAAAAGTTATGATTATGAGGTAACAAACATAAAAATATACGGTCGAATTGATAACCTCCTCCTTTTTTGAAGTCGGTTAAAAACACGATTAATAATTTTCAATACTGTGTCTCTGTATTTAGGCTTTCATTCGATAGAGAACTTTTATCTGACTATTAAAATTAAAACCCATAAGGTGGATGTGTGTTTTTATTTTTAACTCTTTAGTTATGGTAGATACTCTGCACTAATCTAATCGCGTTATTCTTTCATTTGTCATTCAAAAAATAATCATCAAAATCGGTTCACCCAGTCAAAAGTTATGAGGTAACAAAAATAAAAAAAAATATAAAAAATACAGTCGAATTGATAACCTCCTCCTTTTTTTGAAGTCGGCTAAAAATGAGAACAGCCCAAATAAGTCAGCGGTCAACCGTGAAACTAAAAAAATATTTACTTAGAATAGACAATGCGTTTTGCGAGACTCCGTGAAAGAAAGAGATAAGTATAAATAAACGAATCATAATGCTGGCAACGTCGCACTTTGAAATCCCAACCGTCTGATTTGGACGTAAAAATATCCACGCAATAGATTAATAATATTGATATACGTAGGAGGTCAATAAAGCTTCACTATTGTGCGGGGTCCAAAAATGTTTGGGCCTAACTACAAGAAGAATATTGCCGCAAATAAATGAGCAAGAAAATTAAGTATAGGATGGAGTAGGAAATCAAAAAACTAAGCAATATTCATCAACAGATGATAAAAAATGTTAGCAGAACTGGTGGACGTCGTAATGATGCGCAACATGCTTGACGCCAAATGAGTTCCTGGATGTAAATATATATATATATATATATATATATATATATATATATATATATATATTACAACATGTAGTGCCTCACTTACCGTGTGTGCATGCGAGTTGCCCACTAGTTGCCGCGCGTGTGCCGCGTCCCTGGGCGCGCGGCTACACAGCGCGGCAACTCGGTCGCCGGCGCGCCCACTCATTCTCACGCCGGAGGGACCCCACCACGCTATCCTGTACCACCAACACTTTGTTATTATCCCAATAATTTCATAAAATCATACATACTTGGTGTTACACGAATGGATAGAATAAGAGACACCCACACACACGAACGCGCGCGCGCGCGCGCACGCACGCACGCACGCACGCACGCATACACACACACACACACACACACGTCATATATAGTCTGGAAGGAGCAAAAATATATACAGGATTTCTTTTTAACCAGTGCACAATTTTTTTTTGGTGTTTCGGTATCAGTAATAGAACACATTTCAACTATTTTTTCAATACTTTTTTTATTATTTATTTCCTTAAATCAGTAAACTGTGGACACCCTACATATTTCGTAATATGATATCAACAACAATAGGAATAGGTCAGTAACCGCGCGCCAGCGTACATACATCAAACTTTTTACAATTTTGACCGATCGAACAGCAGGTAGGTACTTGTAGGTACGCTTGGTCTTCGCCGGCGCCGGCGTAAGTTACCATAAAAACCAGTTTCAAAATAAACATCTTTGGTTAACGATAACTTAATTTTTTGTACAGACGCCAACACATCAAGCTACTACAATCTGTCAGATTTCTTTGATAGATTTTCGACTTGATTTCTAGAGCATTAGGTTCAAGGTTCATTGGGAAAAATTGACAGTTTCGGGTAGCTTGACCTGGTGGCGTCTGTACTATCATATATCAAAATAAAAATTGCATGGTTATTTTAACTCGTTTAAGTTTAATTTGTTAAAATTTGCGCACTGATTAAAAACTTATCCTGTATATGAATTCTTATGTGTAATGTGAAAGAAAACATCAACTTGTGTATTCACCAAGCAGCTTTATTGAAGTTCAGCGGTAGGACTCCATACATTTTTGGTTCTACGAGACTATAACGGAAGTGTGAGAGAAGGCGTTTTCAGGCTTCATCAATAGCGAATCGGCTCGGCTGGCCTAAGTTTTCCAGCGGGACATGTCGCCACATATTATCCAGACTAGCGAAAAGGTCATAGAGTCGTTTAACATATAGACAGTAAAAATACTAGCTTGGAATGACTCAATAGTCGTTCGGAGATGGTCACATGGCGACGTTTCCCGGTGGAAAACATTCGTAGCGAACAGGGTTACTCAAATTTCAAATATTTTGCCACCATCGTGTTGGAGACATGTTAAATCCGAAGAAAACCGGGCGGATTGTGCTAGTCGTGGCTTTAGTGCCATCAAAAATAGTCAAACAAAAACTTTGGTGGGAGGGACCAACTTGGCTGATACAAAACAACATTCTATCTAGATCATTCGACAGAATTTGAAACTCCATACAAAATTAGTACAATACATAAGAGGAAGTTTGAAAGTGGCACCGATACCTGAAAAGTTTTGTGGGAATTGGTTGTCATGGTATGGTCTCGTGACACGGAGGAATGAGGAAAATAAGAGGCTATAAGAGTCGAGGGAGACCAAAGAAACGATGGATAGACTGTGTGAATTATGATATGGATAGAAAGGGAGTGACTACTGAGATGACGACTAATAGAGAAGTGTGGAAGAAAAGACAAGTTGCGCCGACCACAATAATTTGGGATCATCATCAATTCAGCCGTAAGACGTTCAGGTCAATTTAGGGGGGTTCGCACATAATCGCCACGCTTGGCAGGCGGGTTGGCGATCGCAGTATGGTGGTAAATGCATAGGGAACGCAGCTGCACATTCTCTAGTAAGTACCTTAGTCGCCTTTTACGACACCCACGGGAAAAAATAAGAATGTGCTATTCTTTACGTCCGGCACCAGACATGTAACAAGAAAATATTCTTACCTGAAAGCCTTTAATCGTATGACACTTTCTGCTAAAGCACATGATCGCTTACTACTGTTAGAATTTATTGTTTTGTTAGGGTAGTTAAGAATACTTTCTTGTTTCATACTTTTTGAAGCGTGATTTTTTAGCGGTCGGGTTTCAGATTTGAATGATTATTTTTATTTACGATATATTATTTTGTGGTTGATGCAAATAAGGCCTTGCATTTGATACCCAACAAAGCATCTTATTTTTTTTTCGTTTATGTCTACATGTCCTCCAAAGGGCGCCATATTCAACTTAATATCGTCACAAGGCCTATAACCAGGGGACGATCAAGACTTCAAAAAATAACTCATTTGTCAAATTATGATAAGAAGGTACGAAGTTACGAGGGAACAGATAAACATACATACCCACATACAAACATACATACACTCAAAATCATAATCCTCCTTTTAGTTCCACCGTAGTCAGGTAAAAAGAATAGACAGATAATCTTTAAATGAACTTACCACACTTGATTATGATAATCAGTGAAGATAGGTGCATGTGCCGTGTTGATGGTGGCGGGTAGGGCTGCGCCCCTCCGCTGTTCAGCGCGCAGGGCGGCGGCCTGGCGCGCGCGGAGAGGCGTCAGGGCTCCCGGGGCTGACGTAGGGGCTGGGGCGGCCGTGTATAGGGACGTGTCTGTTGGTAAAAGACGTATTTAAGTTATAAAACTACTGCCAGGGTCGCGAGATTGTTCGAAAGAGACACCATGACCCTGGCACATGGGCAACTGAAGGAACACGGGTGGGTTTTAGTCAGTAAAACTCAGACACGCCCGAGCTCCACCCAAGAGCGGAAGAAGTCATTTGATGATTCCCGACCAACAAAAAAAAAAGTTATAAAACTATCGTGTTAGTGAAATAAAGAAAATAAAATGTAATTATAATTAATTATTTATTAAATACTGTTAGAAATTCCTAAAACATAAAAAAAAAATACTTTATTTGAAACAGACTGATAAAAATTTCGCGTAATTTCAACTTGATACTTTCATGCGTTCCTGCCCTTAAGAGTTCTGCTTTTAAGTTTTGAAGTACTGAACCCTAGCTAGTTAGGAAAACTAGTTACTGCCCGCGACTTCATCCACATGAAATTTTGGCTCCGTCGCGTCGTAACTCATCGCCCACCATCCCATAGGATATACATCCTACTAATATTATAAATGTGAACATTTGTATGTTTGTTACCCAATCACGCTACAACGACATAACGGATTTGTATGAAATTTGGCACACATAGTTTATAACCTGGATTAACACTATGATACTTTTTATACCAGTACTACGTTTCCGTGGGATCATTTTCAACCTCCACGCGAGCGAATACACTGGCAAAGCTAGTTAAATTATAAATCTTACCATTACTCAAGGAGCTACTTCTTCTTCTAGTAGAGTCCACTCTCACTTCAGGTCTGGATCTGTGCACCACTTTAATTGGTGAAGTCACTCCAGGACTCCTGCTAAAAAGGGGGAAAAATATGATTAATAGTTTGGCTACTTGCAAAAAATATAATGGGGTTGGATCGAGGTGGCTCTGGAAAAGGATGCCTGGAGAGATTTGGGAGAAACCTTTGCCCAACAGTGAGCAAAAGCCTCAGAAACACTTCTACTAGGGTTCTGTCTTCTATAACTTTATAGAACATACAGGATAAGTTTTTAACCAGTGCGCAAATTTTAACAAAATTAAACTTAAACGAGTTACAATAACTATGCAATTTTATTTTGATATATCTTAGTACAAAAAAAAAATAGCTATCGTTAACGAAGGATGTTTATTTTGAAACTGGCTTTTATGGTAAACTGCGCGCGGCACCGGCGTGGCGGCGAAGGTGAACGACCGAGTGCAGCTACTAGTACCTACCGGCTGTTCGATCGGTCAAAATTCTAAGTCGTTCGGAGTACCTACGCCGGCGCGCGGTTACTGACCTATTCCTATTTTCGATATCATATTACGAAATATGTAGGGTGTCCACAGTTTACTGATTTAAGGTCGGATAAAAATTAAAAAACAAATATATTGAAATGTGTTCTATTACTGATACTGAACGATAAAAAATTGCGCACTGGTTAAAAAAAAAATCCTGTATAAGTGCTAAAATGAATTTATGAATTACACCACTTTTATACAACAAGACTGATGCCAGATGTTCAATAACTTTTTATGGATAAGATCGTTAAGTATGGTTTTCACTTACCTATCTTGATTATCGTCTTGCCTGGTAGGACTTTCTTTCTTGGTCTGACCTATAGATTTTAGCCTCGTCAACAAAGAAAGTTCGGTTAAACCTCGCTTCCATATTGGCTTGTTTTGTGTTTGACTTTGTTCCGTATTTTCTGGAAAAAAAGTACTCTATTACTTTACATAACACTTATTAGTAACACTAGCTTCAGCCCGCGACTTCGTCCACGTTAAATTTCTTGTTTTCCGACCCTTCCCGTCGCGTGCCTACCCGTGCAATTTTCCCCTTTTTGCAACATTTTTCATTACTGCTCCGCTCCTCTTTGTTGTAGCGTGATGTTATATAGCCTATAGCCTCCCTCGATACATAGGCTACCCAACACAAAAATAATTTTTCAATTCGGACCAGTAGTTCCTGAGATTAGCGCGTTCAATCAAACAAACAAACTCTTCAGCTTTATAATAAACCGGCAACTAAATTGTACCTAGATTTAAGATAATAAACACATTTTTTTTTTATAATATTAGTATAGATATTATAAAATAATAAACCTTAAAATTATGAGTCGGCGCTTTGAGTGATCTTTGTTTATTGATTTTTCTGCGCCGACTCAATTTTTTAAGGTTTATTATTTTATGCTTTTCAGTTTTTTCGGCGGTTTAATTTTTTGTCAAAAAGTTTTTATTTTATAATTTTTTGTGACTTTAATGTACTGATAATACTTGGCAAGGTATACCCTATCCAACAAAAAAAGAATTATCTAAATCGGACTACTCTGTATAAAGTTATGCGTGGTTATACATTACAATCAGTGAGTGAACAATCAATCATCCCCTGTTTTCCGACCCTTAGGGTTCGATTTTGTTTTCCAAATTTATATGGGACCACCTTGGGAGTATACCCTTTCCAATAAAAAAAGAATTATCACAATCGGACGACTATGTAAAAAGTTATGCGTGGTCATACATAAAAAAAAAAACATTCAAAAAATAAAATATACGCGTCGAATTGAGACCCTCCTCCGTTTGTTTTTCGTCGGTTGATAATTATAAATGAGAATGTAAGTTTGTTTGTTACGCTTTCACGCGAAAACTGCTTAACAGATCCTCATGAAACTTTGTACACATATTCTTGGAGGCATTAGAAGTAACATAGGATATTTTCATGAAAAAAAAAAAAAATTGTAGGTGGCAAATCATCAAATGACGTCTCCCGCTCTGGGCGGAGAGGGAGGGCGTGTCAGAGTTCTGGTTGTCCTAAGATATTATTATTAATAGAATTTCAACTTACCATTCTTTATCTCTCTCTTCGGACTATGATTCTGTGCTCTTCTAGCTATACTCTCTCTCGCTCTAACTGCAGCATCATATGCATTCTGACTCCTAGAGCGTTCTATAGACGTTAGCCCATTCAAAGATTCAGTATTTGACCCCGAAGTGACCTGCACTCTACTCGAGTCTCCGTTACAATTGACCTCAGGGGTCACGTTGACTGAACTCGTATTATTATTACTTAGAAATAAGTATTCGTAAGTCGAATCTCCGACTTCTAAATTAGGTAAGGAAGATTTTCGACTTTTCTCAACACTTTTTAGTTTTTTCACTGGTAGCGGCGAAGGTTTTGGGTTAGACGTGGACGCTAAACATAATCTCTCGTACAGTTCTTCATTTTGAACTCCACTTAAATTCGTAGAGGTCGGAAAATTTGAGAATTCATCATTTGTACCCGATAAATTAACTGTAGTAGTCAAACTAAGGTGTCCATAATCCGAATCGGTTTTAGTAAACGTGGTTCCGTATTCGTTTTCTTCTGTATTAACTATGTTCACGAAATTTGGGTTCGGCTGGTCCGTTATAGTCAGATTTTGTTTAAATTCGAAGTCAAAAACGTCTGTTTCGGGTCCCATGACAGGTATGGCCGTATGCGGAGGTTCCTTATTGGAAACTTGGATGACCGTTATGTTGGTAGCTTGGTGGTTACTGTAGAAAAAAAAAAACAATCAAATGATTATACATCGTCATTCTAATCCCCCGCCAGGGTCACGAGATTTGTTCGAAAGAGTTACCGTGGCCCTGGCATATAGGCAACTGAAGGAACACGGGTGGGTTTTAGTCAGTGGTTCTAGGACATGCCAGTTTTCTCACGATGATTTCTGAGCTGCACGCGTAGCATGACCTCCATAGAAACGGAATTTGTCGACGGAAGACAAGACAAAATGATAGATTGTATCGCAGTAAAATTGTGTAAAACTGAAAAGAAGAGATGTTTCTATTCTTCAGTCGACAAGAGTACGATGTCAAGTATGATGACTATTTTTCTGATGAGATAGAAACATTTTTACAGAATTAAAATACACTAGGAACTTTTTTGTTCTCGGTAGAATAGATATACAGGGTTATTTGTAAAACACCGATAACCTTTCAGGACTATGTTACTTACATCATAATCAACAACTTTTATTCTATGACTTTTAAAAATTCATTCATTTCATTCTTTTAAATTTATTTTAGTTCATCAGATTTTCATACAAAAATCGGTAAATAGGTCAAATTTAAGCGACCCCGCTACCCTAACCCCGCTCCTCTCACAAATGTACTATCGGTTTCTTTTGCTTCACATTGACTTCGTAACATTTAGCGCGTTCAATTTAAATATTTTTATTTTTATATGAAAATCTGATGAACTAAAAAATTATGAATTTTTAAAAGTCATAGAACAAAAGTTGTTGATTATGATGTTAGTAACATAGTCCTGAGAGGTTGCCGGTGTTTTACAAATAACCCTGTAGAATTGGTCATGCTACGCCGGCTATAGTGCTCTCCCTCCCACTGAGAGGAGGCCTTTATGCTAGCAGTGAGTACATTGTAGGCAGATAATAGTTATGGCTATACTAGTCAGCGTCAAGAATATTGGCACGAACAGACTGTTCAAAATGATCTACTGAACTAAGGAAGTTAAACTTTATACCAATTGGATAAAGTTCTAGTCAGAGTCACAGTTGTCGTGTACCGTCTTCATTCTGAAACATACCTTGTGTCATTGTGTTAATAATTAATTTTCATAGTTGTTTAGATCATTTTTATATTTATTTATTTATTTTCATATTGTTTAGACATGTGTTTTGACCGGCCTGTTAGTCTAGTGGTTAGTGACCCTGATTGCTAAGACTGAGGTTGTGAGTTCGATTCCCACCCAGGACAAATCTTTGTGTGATGAGCACGACCATTTATTGTGTCTGGATGTAATTTATCTACAATTTATGTATGTATTTAGAAATATATAAGTATGTTTATCAGTTGTCTGGTTAACATAGTACAGGCTCTGCCTAGTTTGGGATCAAATAGCGGCGTGTTGGTTGTCCTAAGATATTTATTTATTATTTTATTTTATGTGACATCAACCAACACGCATTGGGCCTGCGTTATTGACAGTCCACTCCCTCTCACCGAGAGGAGGCCTAGGTCCCAGCAGTGGGAACAATATAGCCTAATTATCTAAGCCAATCGTGGAAATACTGACCTCCAAACCGTACACTCTTCTACTACACAATTGTAACTTAAAATCTGCCTATGTATGCACGGCAACAAATCAAGCTATACATTTCCAGTATAAGCTGACATCTCTTTGTACGAAAAGCCTATACAATAGGAGGTCAGCTAAAACTGGAAATGTATGTATAACTGGATATGTAGCCATGGAAGTGTAAATTAATTGGTACCAATAACTGAAAAGTTGTATGGGAATCATGGTATAGTCACGTAATACAGAGGAATGACGAAAATGTCGTGAGGAAAGTATTGAATATGAATGTCGATGGCTATAAGAGTAGAGGGAGATCAATGAAACGATGGATGGACTGTGTGAATTATGATATGGATAGAAAGCGGGTGACTACTGAGATGACGACTAATAGAGAAGTGTGGAAGAAAAAGACATGTTGCGACGACCACAAATAAATTGGGGTAAGGTAAATGTAAATTAATTCCACCCACCTCAAGCTCTCTGTGCCATCTTTATCTCCGTTGCTGACCACCAATGTCTGCTTATACTCTCCTTCAACTTCCTCGTCACACAATCTGTCTATCTCCGCAAAGAATTCTTCATCACTGTCCGTTGCACTTGTCCTAGAACAAAGTAACATACAATAAATGACAGAGGCACTTATGAAGGTATAATAGTTTTATACAGGATAAGTTTTTAACCAGTGCGCAAATTTTAACAAATTAAACTTAAACGAGTTATAATAACCATACAATTTTTATTTTGATATGTCTTAGTACAAAAAAAAATAAGTTATCGTTAACGAAAGATGTTTATTTTAAAACTGGTTTTTATGGTAAGTTGCGCGCGGCGCCGGCGCGGCGGCGAAGGTGAACGACGTAGCTACAAGTACCTACCAGCTGTTCGATTGGTAAAAATTCTAAGAAGTTCGAAGTACCTACGCCGACGCGCGGTTACTGACCTATTCCTATTATCGATATTATATTACGAAATATGTAGGGTGTCCACAGTTTACTGATTTAAGGTCGGATATTTTTTTTTTTAAGTGTTGAAAAAATAGTTGAAATGTGTTCTATTACTGACACTAAACCACCAAAAAAAAATTGCGCACTGGTTAAAAAATGTTCCTGTATTTTTCGTCAAAAGTCGAAAACTATCCCGACTAAAAAGAAAAATGTTGGAGAATGTGTAAATTAAACCGCTCTTTTAAGTGATACCACACATGGCCTAGTAGCCCCCCTAGGAATTTTAAGATCTCCGTTCAGTCCTTGTCGCAAAAAGAAATATATTTTTTTATTTCTTTCTTATTTGCAAAATTAGTTAGGCAAACCTCATCTAAAACTATTCCAAAGGACAATGCTCAATGATGTATGGAATCCCGTACCATGTTGCATCAAAATCAAACTTTGTTTTTTATATACTACATTGATCATATTAACTCCTACAAAAGTTCTTTTTGAAAAATAAACCCGGGTTTCAGAGTTATTTAGTAAAATCAAAATAACCTAAAAATTAGGTCTGTTTTGGTCGACGCTGCCAACGACTTGTTTTATATCTACTTAGACACGTTATACACGGACGAATATTATTGTTCTAAAAACAGCGTAATACACGTATATAAGTTATGAAGATTTACGAGTTAGAGCAACGTCTAGCCCCACCACAGGGTTCGTGACTGAAACTCGTTTTTCTTTAATACGTTGAGTCTCACAGTTACCTACTGGATACAAGTCACTATCTGCTTAAGCAGTCTTCCCGGTGGAGACTAAACTATAGCCTCCAGCCAGGCACATGTGACACTCAGTGATTTGACCGACCCTTATATTATCAACAGTGTGAACCGGTAACGTGGGTATAATTCTTGCCAAACTTCTTGGCCGCTCTGAAGTTGGCTACAATGGCTGCGCAGTCGTAAATCTAATAAAAAAACAGCAGCCTATAATGTTCCCACTGTTGGGACACAAGCCTCTTAGTGAGAGGGAGCCGTAATCCACCACGCGGGCCCAGTGCGGGTTGGTAGATGTGACATGGCTTCAATTTTTTGGTTCTAAGACGTGCCGGTTTACTCATGATGTTTTCGTTCACCGTTTTGCGAGCTGTGTGATGACATAATTTACACAAAGTATATCGCCTGTTTGGGTTTGAACTCACGACGTACTACTCGTAAGTCGCGGCCGCTACCACTGGGCCGCCGCTACCACTGGGCCACCACTACTCACCAATACCAATAATACATTATCATAAATAAGGGTGATCAGTCAGACTGATAGGTAAGTGATAGAAAAATGAAACAAACAAGTTCTTTTGGGTTTTTAATAGGGATCAAAACTGTTACATAAATCATACATCATACTCCTGAAAAAAATCATCTAAATCCGTTGCTGGCGAAGTTATGTCATTATACCGTCCCCAGCTCAAATAGTATACTATAGTCATAACATGAGCACAGCAGCCCACTGTTCGCTTACCGACGAGGCGACTGCAGCAATAACCTACTATGGTTTCTAATGTGTTGGCCACAGCATCATCTCTGCTAATCAATAAATACATGTGATAAGTACGACTGTTGACATGTCTCGAATTAATCATACCTCTTAAGAGGTAATTATTAAGCCCTAAAATCAAAGGTACATCATCATCAATAGAATTATTCACCTCAACCGAATAAATACCAGTCCGACGGATGTGTTCCCTATAATAAGATCTAGCCTGCTTGAGTTGGTAGGTCTCAAGAGCTAACATAGTAAGCCATCTTAACGTCAATTATGGCTTAGGAATATTGAGATCTCCACATGGTCCAGCATCTGGCAGACCTGGGCGATTGCAGTTGTACACATCACGACGTTGAACATCTCTGTAGCTGACCTCCAGCAAGCAGCATATACTCTTTCCAATCTTGATATCTATAAAAATAACATGATTATACATGTAATACAAAACATTTCACAATGGGTTATAGACTTGATAAAAGTATTACTGTAATGTGATGTAACTAGGAATACATGATAATGATCAGGCAGTAATTGTGTCAAAATAGATAATAATTAGGTTTCATTTTTATGTTGTAACATAAATAAAAATATTTACCAAATGGAGCGGAATATTTCTAACTAAAATGTTTCTCTCTTGTCGATCTTGTCTTACAGGATATGGTCTAGTTGCACGTAGAATAGAATTGCCACAAGAACAACATAATTTTCCATGACCAAAAGCATGCAAAGATAAACTTCCTTCACTGATAGTGTTTGCTCGATCTTGAAGCAGTCTCAAACACTCTGTACAAAGCACACATTCTGAAGACATCTGCAATTAAAACCATGAGTGAAAAAGTGTGCTTCTACCCTTTATGACGTTATCTATCTTCTGTAACATATTCAAAGAAATTACATCTACAAGTAATCAAGAGTAAAGCGTTTTTTGGCCTCAAACAGGTTCGTTTTTTTTTTGTTATTTATTTGTTGGATATTTCCTGTGCGAGTCCAAAAATGTTTTCATTCATTCTATAAAAATAATGTTTTGTAAGCTGGTACATTCATAAAAAGATTAGTCAGGAAATAGGTGCCTGACATTCATAAGTACCTATATATTCAAAGAGTAAAATAAGATCTGCTTACCTGAATAGAAGTTATCCAAGACTGTAACAAGTTAATCATTGGAGTAGACGCTTTTTCTAATGTGTGTAGGTTTCTGGGTATCAAAAATGAACTATTGATACATCGCCGGTTTTGCCGGGTGACTGACGATGTCAATCGGTCGACCAACTCGACATATTTGCACAATGAAATACTCACAAAAAAGTTCACAAAATACAAACAAGTTCTACTTTTCAAAACAATTCAATAATTATTCAATCTCAACTCTCAAAAACACAGACGCGAGACGGTACCAACATACTCGCTACTCGCTAGCGCAAACCACAGACTACAGAGTACATTTCAGTACATGCGCAAAATGTCAGATGCACAGATAACAAATCCATTCTGTTGCATTCTACATCTTTTTTACTAGTTGGGAACGGCTAATTAACCATAACAAAACCAGATAAAATAATGATAATCTTTTAAATAGATATTCTATTCTAGTTTTTTTTTAAATTAATGTAGAATCAGCAGAGTATTATTTTTACAGCGAACATGGCACTTTCAAAAATCAAGGTTATGTTAATCATTTAACACGTGAAGTGAAACGGAACGTCATTTATAGGAAGTAAAACAATATCCATACTTTTAAACTTAAAAATAAATTCCCTGTTCAAAAACTAAATCCCCGACGTGTAACGTCGTAAAAAAATATGAAACTAATTACTTCAAAATTTTGGTCTTGATGCGTGAGACTTTTTGGTACCACTTTTGAGCATTCTCCTTTCAAGTTGACAGCATTAAGTAGTTCTTGAGATGTCCAGCTATGACAGACAGACGGACAGACAGACTGAGTCTCACCAAAAGGGTTCTTTTATACCATTTTAGTATGGAACCCTAAAAAACGATGACGAATTGAGAACCTCCTCCTTTTTCTAAGTCGGTTAAAAATAATTCCCTATCACCGAGAGGAGGCCTGTGTCCCAACAGTGGGAACAATATAGGCTGCCATAATGAAAAAATAATTAACCTTACCTTTTAAAAATAGAGTCATCTAAGCAGATATTCTGCCCACAGATCTTGGCCACACTTTTCCTAGGCTCAGTCTTAGTTTGACTAGTACTGGGTAAGGAGGAGAATGGAGTGTCCCAGTTGGATATATCAATGTCTTCTTCTGTCGAGGTCGTGGGTTCGGTGTCCGGTTCAGTTCGGGTCGGTTCGGTTCGGGTCGGCTCTTGAGACGTCGGGTTGGTTGGTCGGGTAGTTGTTAATTCTATGCCGGGTACCCTGGAAATAAACAATTTATTTATTAAATACTAACTTTTATAAGCGTCTTCGCTCACTTATCTATACTAATATTATAAAGCTGAAAAGTTTGTTTGGTTGAACGCGGTAATCTCAGAAACTACTAGTCCGAGCTGAAAAAATATTTTTGTGTTGGATAGCCTATTTATTGAGGAAGGCTATAGCTTATATAACATCACGCTACAACCAAGAGGAGCGGAGCAGTAATAAAAATGTTGCAAGAACGGGGAAAATCGCACGGGTAGGTGATTCGACGCGACGGGAAGGGCCCGACCCTTCCCGTCGCTGAAATCTCAGGAACTACTGATCCAAATTAAAAAAAATATTTTTGTGTTGGACTGCCTATTTATTGAGGAAGGGTTTAGGCTAAATAATATCACGCTACAATCAAATAGAGCGGAGTAGTAACGAAAAATGAACGAAAACTGGCAGATAATGCGTTGCGACGGGTCACGGGCAGCAGCTAGTTTTGTATAAAATAAAGCTAAACATAAATAAAAGTTATAGTACCTATCTGGTGGAGTAGGAGGCGTCGGCGGTAGTGGAGACATGGGGTCCCTGGCCGCGGCCCGGGGCGGCGGGGGCGGCGGCGGGGGCGCAGGCCCGGCACAGTACACGTTTTCCCCGCGCCCCAGGATCTTCAGCTCGTGGAGTGTGTTGCGGAGAGTTGACACCCAATCCTGCATTGATTCCCTGGAAACAAGTTGAAAATTGTTGTAATACAATGATGATGTTTGATTACTAATTTCAAAAAACGTATTGCCAAACAGTTCCAAAAAAACAATATTTGACGATATTTGCAATGCTCGAGACTGTCATGTGGGTCCCGTGTGTGGTGCTATGTTCCCTCTGCGAGGACGCCTCCTCTGCGTGCGAGGGAGTGCTGTAATTTACCAAGCGGGCCCAGTGCGGGTTGGTAGATGTCACATGTCTTCAAATTTTTGGCTCTAAGACATGCCGGTTTCCTCGCGATGTTTTCCTTCACCGTTTTGAGAGCGGTGGTGATGAAATCTATACTAATATTATAAAGAGGAAACCTTTGTATTTTTGTATTGAATAGGCTCAAAAACTACTGGACCGATTTCAAAATTTCTTTTACCATTACTTAGAGGGATTCTTCCGAATCCGTATAGGCTATATTTTATCCCGGAAAATAGATAGGATTTTTCGTGGTAGTGAAAATTGTGGAGTAAGGCGTCGAAAAAACTGCCGTACGTTAACGATTCTCGCGAACGCTGCCTAAATGGTTAGAGATGTATGGTTGACTTCTATAGAAAAGTTGTAGAACTCAATAATGCCTACAAAAAAGTCCGCGATAGTATAAACCAAACATTTATATTTTAGCCATTATAACCACTTTTCCATAGAATAAAAGTAATTAAAATTATTAGCCTATGTTTATTGATCATATTATCGTCAAATACTAATCCTTATCCAAATAAACTATTTATTGAGCAAGATTGTTTCAATAGCTATAAATAACTTTTTATTTTATTCCAATCGGACAATTCATTCAAAAGATATTACGAATTTAAAATTGTAATTGGTATTAAAATGAATGATGGTGTCGCACGACTCGCACGGCGAAACCGCAGGGGAGGGATGTGCACCCCATCTATGAAGCAGGTGGTCGGCTCTCTACGCAGCGGACGCGGCCAAATCGAGTAAATTTACTGAATTAATGCACTTATTAAAATTGATTTCGGAACTATTTAGATACTCATTATCAAAAGTTCTTTTCAAAACAATTTTTTTTTTTCAGAGAGCTTAAAAAATAAATGTCCACCCGTGCGAAGCCGGGGCGGGTCGCTAGTTAAATATATACACAAAATAAGGCCTGGGTTGAAACTACAACTCGTAAGTTGGGCTGATACCGTTGTAAACTGAGAACTTTTTGTCATCGATAAATTTTTTTTTTGGTTGAGAAATCATCAGTAGATTTCTCCTGCTCTGGGCGGACCGGGAGAGCGTGTCAGATTTGACTTAAACCCACGCGTGTTCCTTCAGTTGCCGCACAACAAATCTACGACCCTGGCATATATCGGACTAAGTGGACCCCTTCAATGTGTGCTGACATCACTTTGAGGCGCGCGTGGAACACTACGCGCCGTCGACCCGAGCCTGGTCCTTACCGGGCGGCGAGCTATCCATTGCTCGCCGCCTGCAAGCCTGCGCCTACGGTGGCCGGGAGAACGCTATGGACTCCCGACGCCCAGGGTATCAGCGCAAAGATTGTCTTTCTTCACACTCTTCCGACGGCTTCCCATGCACTGGACCAGGGCCGAACGCAAGAGATCGCCGCCACCGGCCAACTTTACACTAAGAAATAGATTTGAAAAGGAACTTATGCTTACCAATCGGGCGCTAACATCCTGACAGCCCCACTATCAGTGTCCACCAAAAAGTCATACTGGTCTCCACAGTGAGGTTTGACACTAGCCGTCACGTGCCTCGCAGCTCTTAGACACGCCCTCCATATTGGTTTGTGGGTGATCGTGGCAGTACTGCTCGCTTCTGGGTACTGTTCCAGATAGGGGGTCCTGCCGTTGTGAACGCATAGCTGTGTCCACATCGGTTTTAGGGGCACTTTCTGGAAAGTGGAGATGGAAAATTAAATGTTTTTTTTTTTTGTAAATATGTATTATAGGACGTAAAGAATAGCACCATCCCATTTCTTCCTGTGGGTGTCGAAGAAGGCGATTAAGGGGCATACTACAGAACGGGCAGTAGCGTTATCTATGCATTTTACCTCCATACTGCGATCGCTAACCTGCCTGCCAAGCGTGGCGATTATAGCTAACCCTCCCTTTAGGGGAGCCCTATGTCCAGCAGTGGACGTCTTATGGTTAAAATGATGATGATGATTATAGCGATTATTATCGTAGCGGTAAAGGGGTTTTTTTGTGGAAATTATTGCATAATATACAATGCTAGAGTTCAGTAAAAATATCAGAATCAAAATGATTTATTTGTGAAACATAGGTTACAGGTCAAGGTGTTAATAATAATTGATGCGCTATGTTTTCCCATTACAAAAATAACAGTGAAGACATACAAAAATAACAGTGAAGATTACCATAAAAATAAAGGCAGACCAAATTCACTGTTATAAAACAAAAAATAACCGGAAAATAAAATACATGCATGAGAAATCTATGCTAATATTATAAAGCCGAAGAGTTTGTTTGTTTGATTGAATGCGCTAATCTCAGGAACTACTGATCCGAATTGAAAAATTCTTTTTGTGTTGGGTAGCCTATTTATCGAGAAAGGCTATAGGCTACATAACATCACGCTACAACAAAGAGGAGCGGAGCAGTAATGAAAAATGTTACAAAAACGGGGAAAATCGCACGGGCAGGCGATTCGATGCGACGGAAAGGGTCGGGGGAACACAAAATTTAAAGCGGACGAAGTCGCGGGCAGAAGCTAGTATTGGATTATTACGAGTAAAAGGTATGTACAGTAGTTACAGTGATTTATTATAATATTGCGGCGGTATTTTGTCGCACAATGGAATTTCAATGGGCTCAAAAACTTCAAAATAGAGCAACTACTGACTAATGGTACCCCTTGTGGAGTACGGACCTCGGCTTAGGGCATCACTGGTAGATGGCAGTAAGGGCCGGGCTGGATCGGAATCATGCCCAACGATTGATTTCGGGATGTTGTATATGTACATATATACTAGTTGTGCGGTAAACTTTGCTAGCGCAATGCAGGACTTTGCGTAATGTCAGTTTATCGTTTGATCGATTCGTTCAGTGATGCAAAGTACACATGTAGCGGTATAAATGCCACTACAGTACCATAGAACAACTCTGGAGGAAAGGCAGCCTGAGCATCACCTATTGCTATATCAGCATGCCAGGGTCGCGAGTTTCGTTCGAAAGAGGTACCGTGGCCCTGGCACAGGCAACTGAAGGAACACGGGTGGGTTTTAGTCAGTAAAAGTTTGACACTTCCGTCCTTTGAGACGTCATTTGATGATTTCCCACCCACAAAAAAAAAACTGCATCACCAACCAGAGCGTGACGGTTCAGTTTAGTTCATTATTCAGAAAGTGTGCAGACATCAGGCTTACCTTACTGCCCAAAGGCCTAAGTTTACTGCTGCCTACGTCATTGGGTATCCGTTTAAGATATCCATTCTTCTGTATTTCCCTGTAATAGACGGGCCCTTCTTCTCTACTGGAAGCCATCTTGAATTAGCTGTCATTCAGCTGCTGCAAAAATAAATTGAAAACGGTACAATATATGATTATGACATACAGGATAAGTTTTTAACCAGTGCGCAATACATATATTTTAGTACAAAAAAAAAAAAAAAATAAGTTATTGTTAACGAAAGATGTTTATTTTGAAACTGGTTTTTATGGTAACTTGCGCACGCGCTGGCGCGGCGGCGAAGGTGAACGACCGACCGTAGCTACAAGTACCTACCAGCTATTCGATCGGTCAAAATTCTAAGAAGTTTGAAGTACCTAACGGTCGCGGTTACTGACCTATTCCTATTGTCGATATCATATTACGAAATGTGAAGGGTATCCACAGTTAACTGATTTAAGGTACGATATTTTAAAAAAATGTATTTTAAAAATAGTTGAAATGTGTTCTATTACTGATACTGAACAAACAAAAAAATTTGCACACTGGTTAAAAAAAAATCCTGTTCACACGTAAACATTACTTGATGCCTCATTTCCATGAAGAAGGGAAGAAGTGGTGTTAAAAACTCCACACAGTGGCGTCTATTGCAGGAAGGCTAGGCCGCCTGTTCTTGTATAGGCAGACAAATGCCGGTTTCTTTTAGGTATGATAATTTAGTTAGTTTCTTAATAATTTCGGGACACACATTAAAATGTAATTGACAGACTTATGGTGATTTTTCGAAGTACGCACTGCTTATATGCCTATATGCAATGCACGCCACTGACTCTACAGCAGCATAGCTCAGTTCAGTTAGTTAGAGGAACTTCTATTCTGTACAATATTGTATAGTAGATGATCTTTGTCTTCCTTCACCCAATATTCCAGTTTTGTTCGAGTTAATGTTAGTATGTGCCTTGTCTGGTGTCATTCATCTCTATTAGCAACCATATTAGCAATCTTCTTTCATAGGATCCATTCATTGTAATCATAATAATGTAATATATAAAGTTCTCGTGTCCCAGTGTTTATTACCAAACTCCTCCGAATCGGCTGGACCAATTTTTATGAAATTTTGTGTGGATATTGGGTAGGTCTGAGAATCGGCCAACATCTATTTTTCATACCCCTAAATGATAAGGGTGACCCACCCCCAAATACTTTTTTATTTTTTTGACAGTTTTTTTTTTTACTTTTATTTTATTATGATTTGGCATTGAAAAATACATACAATTCAATTTTCACTCTTTTTCACCCGGAAATACTCTTATCATAATAGGCATAACCCTATTTCTACTTTCTTTCCTCGTTTCTTTTAGAACAACTTTTAGATCTTTTTTAAATTAAGGTATCAAGACATTTAATTCAAATAAACCAATTACAGGGACTTCTGAATTTTCAAGGAGTTAATCAATCAGAAAGATGAGTGGAGATAATGATGTTCACATACATAAACTCACACCCTTTTCCCATGGGGATAAGCAGAAACTATGGAATGCCGTCTTATAAGATCCTAACAAACTCCTTTTGCCTACTTTATGTTCATACATCTGGTCAAACACACACGCCGGTTGCGAGTATTACGCACTTGACTTTTCTGAAGAATATCTCCAATAAGCTCACTATATGCCCTCCTAGGACGTCCTCTGCCGAAGTTTCCACTCACATCTGACTTATCTTGATGATGGTTAGAATAGTCCTAATAGGTTTCGGTGAATATAAAAAAAAAGAATAATAAACAAATATAATTTGACCTTCAGAATTATAGAGACCTAAATAGAAATGTTAAGATTTAAACTTTTGACTCATAAAATGTTAAAACTCTTATTAAAAAAGAGCCCTATTGTTGTGATATACGCCTCTTTTTTAATAAGAGTTTTATGAGTCAAAGTTGAAATGTTAAAATTCCTAATTAAGTCGATATTAGCCTTATGCTATTGCAAACTGATTAAATATAATGTATGCATGTTACCTTGATCTCAAAAACGAATTGAGCTACTTTTAACAATACTTACAAGAAAAATTATTTCAACTTCAGAACAATTATTAAACTGTTAATGTAGAGCTGAGTTGCTCACTATGTTAGATTATGCTTCTGAATGTAATATCTACAACTACGATCAACAATTGACGCTCGTATTAATTACGGAGGGCATACGGGACAACACAGGCAGTGACTCAGAACAAAACTATGCATGGACATCCTTAAAAAGTCAACTAACTGTTCGGAACTTATCGTAAAAGGCATGCCGCGAATACTTTCGATTAACACACAATCCACTACAATAACCCGGAAATCTACACATGTAAGACGTAGATAGGGTTGTGATGCACTCGTTAAATAACAATTATGTGTACAAACGCGAAAGAAAGCGCAAAAAATGATTACCTTTATTTCCTGAGTGTAATACTTGCACCTTTCTCTTCGATTTCCAGTCACTATTTAACGGTTGACCTTCATACTATATAATTATAGCGGCGGTTTACGTACTGATAGTGTTATTGCGAAATAAATGTCTTTTGTTTTAAATCACAATACTATTTTTTGACAGAAAACATGCACAATAGTCTTGTGTAGTTCACGAACGAACTAGTTCGTAAGAGCGCTCCCATAGATGAACTATGCGAACTAGTTCGCTCATTTCCCGATCCATAGTTCGTTAGTTCATCAGTTCGCGACCGAATGAGCGAGGATGGCGGCAACCGAACTGATACACGGGACAAAATACAGAAAGGTTTTTGTAATCACTAAACTAGTTATTTATTGCAACAATAAACCTTGGTATTTTTTACAATCATGATCTTTTATGAATTATCACTCAATGTTTTTTGCTGTTTTAGAGTCCAAAAATTGTAGGTAAAAGTAGAACATTCCATAATCTTGTCACATGCAGTACGTGCAAAATCTTAACGAGCGAAGGAGCGAACGATCTGCCTCTCTTTGATTCGAGCTCGGAGCGGATGAACTAGAAGAGCGGATGAACTTGAAGAGCGGATGAACTTGAAGAGCGGATGAACTAGAAGAGCGGATGAACTAGAAGAGCGAACTAGTTCGTTAAGGAGCGGTGAACTAAACTGAGCGATCTCAGTCGCGAACTACTATGCCCAAGCCTAATGCACAATGAACACAAAGCAAAGACGCCATATTAAATATTTATGACAGTAGTGCAATTCTGTTGCCATTTTGTAAATTAATTAATGAATGAAACATGAAGGCTATGATCATAAAATGTTTATATATTTGTGTTAATATGGTTTTTAATTATTCGGTAAAACTGTAAGTACTACACAAAAGTAAAAAGAAAATAAATTAAAATATATTTTTCTTTCAGATTTCCTTTGTTTTCGCCTACCACTCTATACACATAGACAAAATTAGAAAATTGTGAAAATGGAGATGAATTGGCAACATTTTTCTTGTTCATCATTGTCTATGAAACTTAGTTGACATTCCTTGTGGTGATAAAGTGTGGAAAACAAATAAGAAAACTACGGAAAATGTAAGTTAACATGATTTTATTAGATCAGTACGAAATGGGTCTTTCGATTAGCCTCTTAGAAACGTTTCGCTGAACCAAATTTATTAATATACGCCTTGATTTTCAATTCTCATCATCGCTGTCAAAGTATTTTAACTTTTTAATTTTAGTACGTGCAATTGCCACCGCTGCGCTGCTATCTACACTTATTTTGGTCACGTGATCAATTCAACCGCCAAAATTATTGTCATTTTTTCGCCGACCCACAGAATTTTCTGTCGTTACAAGAAAACGGTTATTTTCCTCGTCTTTCTTGAGTGATTACAGCTAAAAATACTCGAAAACGCGTGCTAGTCGTTTGCTTGAAGTGAAACAATAGTGAAAATACACAATCATGGCAAAAGTGCACATAACCAACGTTGTTGTGCTGGACAATCCAAGCCCGTTCCTAAATCCATTTCAGTTCGAGTTAACCTTCGAATGCATTGAAGAACTGAAAGAAGACTTAGAATGGAAGATGATATACGTTGGATCAGCTGAAACGGAGGAGCACGACCAAGTTTTAGACACAATTTATGTCGGACCGATACCTGAGGGAAGGCACATGTTTGTGTTCCAAGCGCCGCCGCCTGATGTGACACGAATCCCTGAAAACGACGCTCTAGGCGTCACGGTAGTGCTTTTAACGTGTTCGTACCGAGGACAGGAGTTCGTGAGAGTAGGTTACTTCATAAATAACGAATACTCAGAATCTGAGCCAGAGTTACGCGAGAACCCACCGGCAAAGCCACAGTTTGACAAAGTGCTGAGAAATATCCTCGCTTCTGAACCTCGCGTGACTAGATTTAAGATTAACTGGGCGGAGCCTGACGCGGCGGCGGCAGCGGATTCTGGAGATGGCAACTTGGAAACTTCACATGCACCAAGTAATGACTCTTATGCCTTCAATGCTGATAGTCAGATAAGTGGGATTGAGTTCCAAGGCAGTTTAAGCGGTTATGGCGATAATTCTAATTCTATCGCTCCTATGGAGTGCTGAGGTAAGAAAACTATTTTTCATGCTATTTTTAGCTTTAAGTTACATATAATTTGCAACAAGTTTCTTTATTTATGTGCAGGACTGGGCAATTTAGAGGTTATGTTATTGAACTTGGCTGGTTGATGTGGAAGTTCTTGGGTAGCCTGTAAAATTCAAATTTTCGTACGTTTTTTGCAATTTGTAGGTTTGTATCAGACTTTGTTGAACAAAATATGCTTTGGAACCAAAATGAATATGGCTATCTTTACATATTATAAAATAAAGTCACTTCGCTGTCTGTCTGTCCCTATGTATGCTTATGTCTTTAAAACTACGCAACGGATTTTGATGCAGGTTTTTTTAATATATAGAGTGATTCAAGAGGAAGGTTTATATGTATATAACATGCATAATATAGTAAAGAAACGCTGATCATTTTAGAGGTTTCTAATGTGATGTCATAAATAAACACATTTTTTTGCGCTTACATTGCGAACGCTGGCTGAACCCTACGAAATAGCTCAAAATAATGTACTACAGTATTGTACACCTTAAAAAGTTCTACAAAAAAGTCCGCGATGGTATATGTCTAACTCTTAGGGATAACCCATAATAACCACTTTTATCCTTTACTTTTTACGAGAAATAATGGCTTATTTATGAATGCGATTTTAAGCAATTCAGCATTAATCCTTATGTAATTAAGTACTTTAAATAAATTGTGCATTTCATGTAGATCAAAATTGCCCTTTACAGCATATCATTAAAATTAATATTTTAGAAGATATCAGAGATTATAATAAAATCGCCGCAGAGCGGCTAGCGGGCCTTCCCGCGTCCGGCCGTCCCGGTTGGTAGCGGTCGGGTGTGCAGGATTAATAGGATTGTAATATTGTAATTCATATTACTTTGGCTTCATAGTAAATCCGAATATCATGTGTGTTCGAAGTACTCAAAATAAACCTAATTGTATTATTCCAAATAAGAGATTGCGAAATATGGCTTAAATGTTTAGATTTTTGGAAGGATTTGGATTTTTGGTTATCCTGGATACTTACCATAAAGGATACTTTATCCCGGTAGTAGGTTCCCAGGTGATAAACTATGAATCCGAAGTAATATGAATTATAAACCTACTTACTACTAATATTATAATGTGAACATTTGTATGATTAGATGTTTGTTTCACAATCACGCAAAAGCGGCTCAATGGATCTGAGCACACAGATAGTATTTATTACCTATATATAATTAGCCTATATTATTCCCACTGCTGAGACACAGGGTTCCCACTCTGGGTGAGAGGGAGTGGGCCGTAATCTACCACGCGGGCCCAGTGCGGGTTGGTAGATGTCACATGTCTTCGAATTTTTGATTCTAGGACATGCCGGTTTCCTCACGATGTTATCCTTTACTGTTTTGAGAGCAGTGGTGATGAAATTATTTACACAAAGTAAAGAGCCTGCCTGGGTTCGAACCCACGACCTACAATTCGTAAGTCGGGGCTGATACCACTTAGCCACCACTGCTCTCACTCAACTGCTCTCTTATTACCTGTATAACCTGGATTAATGCATTCAATACATTAACCGCGGTAGTACGTCCTCTTGCGATAATTTCCGACATCCACGCGGGCGAAGCCGCGGGCATACATAAATAAAATCATTAACTCAACCATCTAAGTTCATTTAATTTCAATGAATGACTATTTGTTTAAAAATTACATAGTAGTAATTAGTTAGTAAATACAGACACAATTAAAAACCATTGTGTCTATACCAAATGTGGTATCTCAGGGACTTAGAGGTTAAATACACAAAAACAGACCTGCAAATTCTAAAGAATATTTGAATTTTGGGGCCATCCTGGAGCTTAGAACTTAAAAACTGAAGTTAGAACTTAAAATGATATAACTACATTATTTAATATACACAAAGTCCAGTAAACTGGAACCCTAAGTTCTGAGGAGATAAAGATTAAGCCTTTGTGTAGCTATGCTGTTTGTAACTCATTTAAATCTACTTCTGAACAGCAAGGGTACTACTAAATTAATCTAGTCTACATATCTACATAGTGTCATGTTACTTCTGCCCATCTTATGATTCCTAGGGAGATATCTAGCAATAAAGAATATCATGGCACTTTTCAACCGACGAAAAAAAACGGAGGAGGTTATCAATTCGACGCGTATTTTTTTTTTTTTTTTATGTATGACCACGCATAACTTTTTACATAGTGGTCCGATTGTGACAATTCTTCTTCTATTGGAAAGGTTATACTCCCAAGGTGGTCCCATATAAATTTGAAAAACAAAATCGAACCCTAAGGGTCGGAAAACAGGGGATGATTGATTGTTCACTCACTGATTGTAATGTATAAACACGCATAACTTTATACAGAGTAGTCCGATTTTGATAATTCTTTTTGTGTTGGATAGGGTATACCTTGCCAAGTATTATTAGTACATTAAAGCCACAAAAAAATATAAAATAAAAACTTTTTAACAAAAAATTAAGGTTTATTATTAATTTAAGGTTTATTATTTTATGCTTTTCAGTTTTTCGGCGGTTTAATTTTTTGTTAAAAAGTTTTTTTTGTTCCCACTAATGTGTCTGGAGTGAAAGAGTGGACTGTAATATAACCATATACAGACATAAATTCTCGCCTTCCCATGAGGATAGGCAGAAACTACAGAATATCACCTGCCTTGATCATTCAGTATTCCCTTTGCTTTGTTTACCTTCATAAAACTGGTCATACAAACACTGGTTAACCTCTAAGTCCCTGAGATACCACATTTGGAATCGACACAATGGTTTTTTAATCGTCTGTAATTATGGTAATTGACTGGTTAAGAATATATAGTCATCCAGACCGTATTTCAACCATGGCAGCCAATCTCAACGGTAACTAGCCATTGCCAGACACAGGGGCACTCACTCTTCCTTCACTCATATAGTCCAAATGACTGGCTTTCTGGTTGAGAATACTATGCTCATAACGTATAAGAAAAATTGTGCATAGTACCTATTAGGAGGTTGCACTTGTTTTTCAGAAAGTTGAGGAGGTAAGGTGAGGAAAGGCAACTCTTTTATGTGCCCATTTCTGAATCTGTGGAGTGAAAAGGAGGCTGATAAACTAAAAATAAAAACTAGTCAAAACCAATTACAACAACTTAGCTTAAAGAACGCACTGGATAATTATGACAGAATGTAGAAGTCCTGTCATATATTTGATAATTGACACTCCTTATATTGACAATAATGTTCCCACTGCTGGGACACAGGACTCCTCTCGGTGAGAGTGAGTGGGCCATAATCTACAATGCGGGCCCAGTTCGTGTTGGTAGATGTCACATGTCTTCGAATTTTTGGTGCTAAGACATGCGGGTTTCTTCACGATGTTTTCCTTCACCGTTTTTAGGGCAGTGGTGATGAAATAATTTACACAAAGTAAAGCGCCTGCTTGGGTTCGAACTCACGACCTACAACTCGTAAGTCGCGGCCGTTACCTCTGGGCCACCACAGCATATGAATGGTCCCCTCAATATCATCATATGAAGTTTAGATTCTATAGGAGTTTCTCTCTGTTCTAGAACATACTAATGAACCATTGCAGTTCATGTAGAAACTTGTTCAAAATCTTGTTTACAGATAAAATTTTCCACCACATTATGACTCATGCATTCTGACCTTTAATATACAACTATATTCTTTTGAACAGCCAATATTTGAATTATAAGTACTGTAGCCTCTTTACCATTATGGACACTGGCGGTCAACCACTTATCAACCTTATTGTCTAAGGTATAAGGGTGAAGTGATCCACCACTAATGTCTGCAGTTGTACAAAAAGACACATAGGTATACATCCAGTCTTATTTATGGGCATACAGGGGGAGGCCAATGGTTAAAACTCTTAATTTACACTATTATATCATAAGGTTCTTCAGAAAAGCCAGGTGTGTCGTACTCGCAACTGACTGTGTATGACCAGATGTATGAACCTAAACAAGGCAAAAGGACTAAGTAAGTGAGGATCGTAACAGGTTGTTCCATAGTTTCTGCCTACCCCCATGGGAAAAAGGCGTTCTGAAGAACTTCATCAATAAGCTTACCATATGTTCTCCAAGGGCGTCCTCTTGCGCCGTGTCCAGTCTTCATTACATTTATAATATAACTAGCTTCTGCCCTTGACTTCATCCACGTCAAAGTTTTGCTCCCCTGAACCTTCCCGTCCGCGTCGCATCGAATTGCCTGCCAGTTTTCGTCCATTTTTCGTTGCTGCCCCGCTCCTCTTGATCGTAGTGTGATGTTATATAGCCTATAGCCTTCTTCAATAAATAGGCTACCCAACACAAAACGATTTTTCAATTTGGGCCAGTAGTTCCTGAGATTACCAAGTTCAACCAAACAAACTCTTCAGCTTTATAATATTAGTATAGATATCACACCTTGTTCCCCTGAAGGGTTAGGCAGTGGTGTACCACCAGGTGGCGAGGTGTTTAAGTTGTGTATGCTGATATTAAATTAAACTTATCTCTTGGCATTTGACCTTCTCTATGACATCTAGACAAATGTATGATGAATATAGTTGAACCAGTTGAAGTAAAAACATTTAAAGGTTAATGTAAACATTATAATAACATAACGCTTGTATTCGCCGAAGGGATAGGCAGAAATGCACTTATAGTAATACCCATGTTACTAATACCTCAGATATGTTTAAGTCCCATATAACAAGGGGTGACTTCTAAACTGCCCGGCGATCGCCACATACAGGGCCAAGTACTTCGGTAACCCAGGTACCCTATGTGAGATAGTCAGCAACATCAAGGCGTTGCTGGCCTTTCTCGAGGAGCTGGGGTGGATCGAATAACCAATTTCCCACCCGTACGCAAAATACGCGCTCAGACGTGGAGTTGCGGACACCGGCCCGTTTAACCTATTACCTACCTAACAGGGGGTGAGCTTGCCATCAACTGGGCACAAATTCAGAATCTGGGCTGCTATTGAGAAATCCTAGATGAAAAACCCAATAAGCCCAGCCCTAGAATCTAACGCAGGACCTTATGCGATTTTTGGCCCAATGAGGTAAGCAACATATTGGGTTTGTTTATCAGCAATTTCTCAGTGGCAGCCTGGAGTCTTAGTTTGTGCCCGGTTTTTGACAGTAGGCCCGCCCTCTATTAAATGGAACTTAGCCTACTTTCGCACGGACGTCTGAAAATTCGTATTTTATTTTTTTCGGGAATTTTAGACAACAGAATTAACACACTTCCCACCACTTCCCAGAGGTCAGACCTACCCTAACTTGAAATTTGTCTTCTACATACTAATAGGGTTCTATGCTCCGAATTTCAGCGAGGAGGGTCAACCGTGACCCTAAGTAGGTAACCACACCCCTGACCTTTCCAAACTTAAAACTTTTAATTTTTATTTATTTATGAACTTGACCTCTTATAAAATTAAATTAACTAAATATTTTTGCATACATGGGGTTCAGGGGGCCCCTGAACCCCATGTATGCAAAAATATTTCCCAAAAAGTCCTTAGGGAATTGCAGGACTTATTTCGGAATTCCGGAACATAGTGGGACGTTAAAATATAATTGCGTGATTTTGTTTTGATCAATCAACTGTTTGTTTTCAGTTAAATTTTATTTAAAAACGTTGCTCGATTTCTTAATAAACTTCGACTATACCACAAGGCCCTGGTTACTTATCTATTTTCGTGACTTTACACCCTCTGCCCATACACCTGTTAAAAAGTTATAGAACTTATTACAAAAAAAATTGTGCCTTGATTTCAGAGTCCGCACACTTAGCTTGTCATTTAATTTGTTTTTCAGCAGAATTTTTGTTTTTATTTTCATCTAAACATTCTTTGTTTCAGACAACCAAATACTAGTTTAGCAGGATGAATATCCGGAGAAGATGAAGTGGCTGAGCACTTTATGATGGGACTCATAACTTGTATAGTGTACACACAATAATGAACTGATGATTTTGACAATCTGGAGTTACTAATATTTCATGGAAACTTGCTCGATTTTAGCTTAGGAATTTAATTTAAGTAGTTTTATTGTAAGAAATAGTTTATTTTTTGTAAAATAGTAATAGTAGATTTTTCAATTTATTTAACGTAAGTCTGTTTTCTGATAGCAGATTCAATTTTTGTTGTCAAAGCATGTGCTAAGTTTATTTACCAAATAGCATATAACAAAATAATACTAAAATTTTTAAGTCAAGCATTATATTATTTTCAGTTGTAGTTTTAAGCTGATGAAAATAAGTATTCATTGAATTTAATAAGTTAGAAGGAAGCCAGAAAAAAATATTTAGGAGTGCAGTGAGGCTTCGTCCGGGAATGGTATGATACGAACATTCATGAAATTTTGGTCCTGTTCTCCTTCTGGATGATGCTCGGAATCATCCAAATGCCCTCCATAAAATCTTGTTTCACACCAATCTGCTCCTTCAGACGAACATCTTCAGAAAATTTTCATCATCACCAAACCACTCAGCGCACCTTTTATTTGTCAAGTTATTGAATACCATTATAACTTCAAATTAATAATGCATTTTGACAGCAAATTTACTGAACTGGCTTTCAGAAAATAGTTTTTTAGTCTTACTTCTTGCTAACTGTAATTTTATGCTTTATATTTATTTATGTCTACCATGTTCGTATCCCCTTTATAACAAAACAATGTTTTTATTAAGATCTGAGCGGCAATTTGCGTAATTTTAAGAACGTCTACAGTCTTATCTCAGTCTTAATTTTGTCATTTGACTGTCGCAAAGATGAGACTGTAACTAGATTTTGTACGTTTTTGATTACTAGAATTGGCCTTCAGGTTTAAACCACGAAACCAGTTTGTAAATTAAGAACCCAATATGTATAGTAATACAGTTCTTTTCACGAAACTGACAACTTAGTCCAGTGCTAAGTTGTCACTTTTATATTAAGAACTTTACCCAAATTGATATAAAGTTGGCAATACAAAAATGACTCCTAGTTTTAGCCTAGAACTAAAGCCTATTCGTGTTAAAAAAAAAGAATGACTCATCGTTGCCACTTTATCCACGCTCCTTGTCCAATTAGATCATAGTAAATTACAATAGTAAGTAATAATTTTATTTAACAAAAAATTTAGCCTAGGTAACATCAGTATTGTCTCAGTTATAGATAGGTATGGCTATTACAGATGAGTAAGACCCCTGCCCTTCACAGTAGGAGAATCTTGTATTTTTAAGGACATACTGTCTGAAGTGCTTATTTCAACTGGTCAATGTAAACTCAGCTTTCTAATATACTATGATCTAATTGGTCAACGGGCGTGGCCTGCTGAGCTGAGTGACAATAACTCACTATTTTCTTAACACAAATAGACTATAAAATTAGATTGTAATAAGATTGTATTATGTGTAAAAGTTTTTGTCAAATAGTAGAATTGTTAACATGACTGACGAAACAACTGTATTTGTGATTAAGATTTATTTAAAATATATATTGTAATGTAATATTAGGGTGTTATTTTAAAGCTCTCAACATTTATAACAAGGAGGATTATTATGATAAAGGTGCGTCCTGGGGCATAAGCGGAGCGATAAACCTTTAAAAGAGCGGTGAATGGCCATACAATAACGGCTATCCTAAAACACAGCATTTTTCGACACTTTACTGGTGAAAATAACAGATTTCCATGATGGCTGATCATTTCTATGACAAAAATTTGAAAATTTAGATTTTTCTTCGGTTCAGAATCCATGATTTCAGGTTTAGCGTTAATATCCATGCCATTTCTGCCACCCTATATGTTATTATATTACAAGACATCTGGGCGTGGTTTAGGCTTCCGAAGACATGCTTCTCGCTCTGCTATCGCTTATGCGAGGCTCGCAGCCCTAGGTATGATTTATTTTTCACTATGCTAAGTTCTAACCAATCATATTATATTAAACTAGCTTCTGCCCGCGACTTCGTCCGCGTCAAATTTTTGCTCCCCTGACCCTTCCCGTCGCATTGATTTGCCTGCTAGTTTTCGTCCACTTTTCGTTGCTCGCTCCTTTTGAGTTATAGTGAGTCAACCTTAAAAGATAGACATGCTCTCGCGGACTTTTTTTTAGAACTTTTTAAAAGGAACAATTCCATCATACATGATTTTTGCGTTACTTTAACCGTTTACGCAGCGCACGCAACGGAAACTCAAAAGGAATAAATTTTCCCCGTTTTTGCAACATTTTTCATTACTGCTCCGCTCCTCTTAGTTGAAGCGTGATGTTATATAGCCTATAGCCTCCCTCGATAAACAGGCTACCCAACACAAAAAGAATTTTTCAATTCGGACCAGTAGTTCCTGAGATTAGAGCGTTCAATCAAACAAACAAACAAACAAACTCTTCAGCTTTATAATATTAGTATAGATTACGTACATTTTATCTCGTCCTTGACGTAACTAGGCTTTGTGGGTATTTTAACACAAACTATACCTATAATTAAAAATGGTCGTAACATTGCTTAGACTAGGCATAGCATAGATAATGTCTAAGAAGTGCCTTCGCATCTAGCATTGGTAGGTACGTTGACGCAGAATACACTGCGTTGATGGTGCATAGACATTGCGTTGATGGTACATAGACACTGAGTTGGTGGTCCATAGACGCTGCGTTTACGCGGCGTAGATAAAAATAGAAGTCGTTAGAATTATTAACACGCCACTCCACTTATTTGTATGCTACAGTGTTTTTCAATAATACAAATGTGAATCTGGACGAAACAACTTTTGCGATACGTTTTGAGTGAAAAATAACAAATATGAGTCAATAAGTTTAGTGGAGAATGTATGGATGAAGTGGTCAAAAGAAATTTACATGAATTATATAAGAAGATCTTAACCTCTTGACCGCCAGGGTCATGTATAGATGACAAACCAAAATGTGCCCAGCACGCCACGATCACGATACCATGACATACTTTTAAACGTAAATAAAACTCATAAAAATACTTTTTTTCTTTTCTTTGGTAATAATGTTCCTTGACTCATCCTAATTTATATTCGTGACTCTTTATATTTCATCTATATTAACATAAGATGACAAAGATTAATACCAATTATAAACACTTATAATAGTCATCATATAAAGACACGAAGTGATGTAGGCAGCAATCAATGTAACAAGAATATCGATCTCGACAGTAACCAACATCCCTAGGATATCCTACTACCTATATTTAATTTATTTAAATTGTTCTACAATAAATAAATAACGCATCTATGCAGCTTGGATCGCAGCATCTATGCGGCTTCAATCGCAGTTTCTATGCGGCTTGAATCGCAGTAACAAGGCAGCTTTTTTTTTGGGTGGGAAATCATCAAATTACGTCTCCCGCTCTAGGGTGGAGCGGAAGGGCGTGTTAGACTTTTACTGACTAAACCCACCCGTGTTCTTTCAGTTGCCCATATGCCAGTAACTCTTTCAAACGAATCTCGCGACCCTGGCAGAAGGCGGCTTCAATCGCATCATCTGTACGGCTAGAATCGCAGCCTTAACAAGGCCATCGGTCCACCTTGTGGGGGAAGGCCTTCGAACTCTACGTCTTCCGGTACGCGGTACTCCAGAACATTTCGGGCCCATCGGCCATCTGTTCTGCAATCTTCCCTGCCACTTAAGTTCCCAAAAAAATCGCAACATCTATGCGGCTCAATCGCAGCATCTATGCGGCTTCAATCACAGCACCTATGCGGCTAGAATCACAGCATCTATGCAGCTAGAATCACAGCATCTATGCAGCTAGAATCACAGCATCTATGCAGCTAGAATCACAGCATCTATGCAGCTAGAATCACAGCATCTATGCGGCTAGAATCACAGCATCTATGCAGCTAGAATCACAGCATCTATGCAGCTAGAATCACAGCATCTATGCGGCTAGAATCACAGCATCTATGCAGCTAGAATCACAGCATCTATGCAGCTAGAATCACAGCATCTATGCAGCTAGAATCACAGCATCTATGCAGCTAGAATCACAGCATCTATGCGGCTAGAATCACAGCATCTATGCAGCTAGAATCACAGCATCTATGCGGCTAGAATCACAGCATCTATGCAGCTAGAATCACAGCATCTATGCGGCTAGAATCGCAGCATCTATGCGCCTTCAATCGTAGCATCTATGCGGCTAGAATCACAGCATCTTTGCAGCTAGAATCACAGCATCTATGCGGCTAGAATCGCAGCATCTATGCGCCTTCAATCGTAGCATCTATGCGGCTAGAATCACAGCATCTATGCGGCTAGAATCACAGCATCTATGCGGCTAGAATCAAAACTACGTTAGACATACATCTACGCTAGATGCGAGGGTAATGTTTGAGTCTTTCTCAATACATTGAGATTGACTATAGTTTTTTATCGTGAGACGGCAATAATGCAAGAATATACAGATAATTATAATTAAGGAGTGTTATTACAAATTAGTGGTTATGTTTACAAGAAGATGGTGCAAAATAATTATGAAATGAGGGTGGCATTACAGGCAATTAAGGTTGACAATGGTGCCATTTTTTTTTGTTTGCTACCTAAAGTAAACTAAGAGTATTGCTATATCCTACTAAAGAAACATTCAACGTCTCGGTTGCTTTGAATTTTACGTAATTTTAAGTATGATGAATTTCGTTCGTTGTAGTTGCGCCGCAGCAAATCTTAGTCCATACTAAATTTGACAGCTCTGAATTATTTCTACCTCTTATTTCGCAGCCGTGAGGCTCACTTTAATGCACTTTATACTTTTATTGGATGTTTAATTAATTTTGTGCTGTCTGTAGTTTGGCTTGTAAATAAATTTTTGCTTTCTTATTCTGGTCTAGAAGCCTAAATTTTAGGCATTTTTCAAACTAACATAAAAAAAACTAAAAATATTTTAGCATCCATTTTTTTATATGATATTTATTGACATTTCAAGAATATAAAAAAAAAAACAAAAAAAGAAATTTGACAAATTACAGGACGGTGAAGTGAAGAAGACTACAAAAAAAAACTGTGCACCCTGGTTGACATGATTCCAGGCCCTTGTAGTGATCTGACACAAAAAAAAATTGAAAAATTCTCAATCTGTAAAGATGTCGCTATCGCGTTGACCTTAGCCAAAAAAAAAACACAGTGGCATCGACGTAAAAAATCAATTTTAAGTAGGTATCCCTTTCTTTAAGTTTTCGAATTTTTTAAAATTACTTCAAATTGATTTTTTTTTTTAATCCAAGGCAGACGCGATAGAGAGAGATATACAAAGAAGATTCCCACCAAATTTCAAATAAATCGTTTGGGTAGAACTTGAGATATCATGTCAACCACTTCAAAAAAAGTAGTTTCGAGAAAAACGCGTTTAAAGTTTGAGAAACAATTCCAGTAGAATAACTCGTATAATAATATTTAATACTCACTTATGATCTAGACACGCGGGAGCGTGTCAAGCCAAGTTCAAGTAACAGAACTGGCGAGCAGCACCGTGTGTAATATTACACGAACCATTTGGAGCCACTTTTGACCCCCTCATAACTCAAAAAATATTTCACATAAACGTGTCAAATTTGGCTCATATATTGAGACTTGCGAGATACATATGTGCTCCAAATTTCATAAACACATCTCAAACGGTTATTTAGATATTAACGTCCAAAAATCGTCATTTTTATCACTGACTGACCTATAGATCAAAACTCTAACCTAGTTCCAGGTGATCTAGAAAGTTGAAATTTGGCATGCAGATAGGTAATTAGGTGAATACAAAGGAATAAATCAGAAACTGGTAAATTTTTATAATTTTACTATAATTTTTCACATAATTTATTCTATTAGGAACACTTGTAATAAAAACCATTTGGTATTAATTTTGTTATAAATATAAATAAGTACCTACTAATAATTTATGTACAAAAAGTAATGATATCCCACCCAAAACATAAATGTGAAATGAAAGCCAAGTTCAATATTGTGATATATGCCTTGATTGTTGACTTCAGGGACAAAAGAAGTGAGATCTAAATGGGTGCCAAGTTCAATGGTCAGTCCTGAAATTTATTTATAACTACATAAAATATCATTTCTTCTTATAACTTAGGATAATATATTGTAGCCTAAGGTCTGACTTGGCTAGTTCTCATACTAATATACTATCCTAAGTTATAAGAAGAAATGATATTTTATGTAGTTATAAATAAATTTCAGGACTGACCATTGAACTTGGCACCCATTTAGATCTCACTTCTTTTGTCCCTGAAGTCAACAATCAAGGCATATATCACACTATTGAACTTGGCTTTCATTTCAAATTTATGTTTTGGGTGGGTATGATTAATCGGCGATTACAGATCCATACATTGGGCCTTCTTCTACTTCATACTCGATGTTTTGCTAAGTTCTTTCTGCTAATCGAGTTTTTCTGCCTTCTTTTGAAGTGTTTATTGTGTGATTCGCTCCTATCAGCCGGCTTAGATGATGCGTCACAAAATCCACTGTATCTCCGAAAATAATTCGAATTTTGAAAAATCCATTTAAGGATATATTTTTAAGGGTCTAAACTTTGAAAATATGCAAAAAACAAAAAATCGATTTTGTATTATATTTACACTAGTATTATAAAGAGTAAAGATTTGATTGTTTGTTCAAATCTTAAGCGATTTGAAAAAATCTTTTACGTATGGAAAGCCGGAGTAACATAAGCTATAAATTTCACGCGGACGAAACCGCGTACACGCCATACTGCGATCACCATCCTGCCTGCCAAGCGTGGCGATTATGGCAAATCCCCGCTTGAGGGAACGCTTACGGCCAGCAGTGGACGTCTTTCGGTTGAAATGATATGATGCAAGTCGCGCGTGGAGTGCTATTATTAATATGAAGCTGGAACAATAAAGATTTGAGATTTGACAATTGAAGACATGAGTGGATGAAGGGGATATGTCGCATTTTCAGATGTTCGCTGTTCTATGCATGAATGATGGTGTTATGTGCATACAAACAATTTTAAACCTTAAAAATATTAAATGTGTGGCGCCGCTAGACACCCTTGGATAAATGTAAGGCGTTTTGAAATATCCTAAAATGTTTATGCGAAACATTGAACTCAATTTTCTCGAAATTAGAATTTTGCGACATATCCCCTTCATCCACTCATGTCTTCAATTGACTGTAACACTCTTGTGGCAACAACGCAATTGTGCTAGAAGTTTGGGACCTAACCGTTACCTGGCTATTGATGAATATTTTACTCGCAGTACACACGGCTACAGATCAATCTATAAATTTCCAGTTTTAGCTGACCTCGCATTGTATAGGTTTTTCGTACAGTGAGATGTCAGCTTATACTGTAAATGTATACCTTGATGTGCGGCCGTGCGTACACAATTCACTCTGGTTTTAAGGAAAAGCAAAATGTGTCGGTTGAACAAAGCAAAATGTAAAGTTTGTTCTCCAAAATTATAAAGTGTCAATGACGCAGAGTCTAATGTCAATGACACTTAAATAACGTTATTGTTCAATTAGAGCTTTAAGGAAGTACGTAATTGAATTAACAAGTTTTTGTCTATATTGCGTTGAACTCAATTCATCATAATTTCAGTCTTAAGACGTCCACCTCTGGACAGAGACCTCTCCTAATTTGGGAGGCTTTATTATCGCTACGCTTGGCAGGCGGGTTGGCGATCGCAGTATGGTGGTAAAATATACAGGGTTATTTGTAAAACACCGGCAACCTCTCAGGACTATGTTATAATCATCATAATTAACAACTTTTGTTCTACGACTTTTAAAAACTCATCATATTTTAGATCATCAGATTTTCATACAACAATCGGCCGCCCGTAAATAGGTCTAGTACAAGCGCCCCCGCCGCCCTAACCCCGCTTGCCTCGCTAATGTACTATCACTTTCTTTTGATTCGCATTGCCTTCGTAACATTTAGAGCGTTCAATTTAAATATTTTTATTTTTGTATGATAATCTGATGAACTAAAATATGATGAATTTTTAAAAGTCATAGAACAAAAGTTATATGTATGTTTATTGATTTGTCTAAAACATCCTGATTGGTAATAAATCTGTACTAGTTTTAATGTATTCTACATGATGCATATTATATATGAACGATGTGCATTTACGTGTATGGTTCACTTACTTTTTATTTAAAGTTTCCAATGGCGGACGTCAAAAATAAAAGAATAGGGAACTAAGTCGGCTGTTCATTTTCAAAACATAGTATCTGTCAATTTTTCGACCTTATAGACCACCCTCCACATACTAGGCTAGCAAAAACTCCCAGAAATTAGTCAAATACGAAGTTACACAAAGCCGGAAACCGAACCGATCTAGAGAAATCAGAAATAGTTTTTGGCTCTTCTGTAAAAGGAGGTGGGTAAAGTTTAGAACATTTTTCGCCTATCATAGTCATGGAAATTGAAAGTATTTATTGACGTCATGTTATTGTGCTTATGTGAAGTTTAGGTATCGACCTTTACATCTATTCTAAAATAGTAAGAAAAAAAAATAGCAAGTCATATAAAAAAATCTTCAAACTTGGCAAATTCGTTGAAGTTTTGTTATTTTAAGCACTTTTTTTAACTTTAATTACAAAATAAACTGTTAAGCACTTTATGCACCAAAACAAATTAATGCTAGTAAAAAAGCCTATTTACTGTAGTATTTGTCAGACTAAAAAATATCTTGGTGCATAAAGTGCTTAACAGTTTATTTTGTAATTAAAGTTAAAAAAAAGTGCTTAAAATAACAAAACTTCAACGAATTTGCCAAGTTTGAAGATTTTTTTATATGACTTGCTATTTTTTGACGTGACAACGTCTTATAAATTGGTTTGCCGGGTGACACTTCAAGAAACTGCGTTACGCTCCGCTCACGTTATGCGCTCACAATGAGAGCGAGTGAGAGGCACGCGTCCCTTCCATTCGGGCATGGTTAGCCCGCCTAAGAGCGAGAGAGACAGACATAAAAAGTGAAAGGCACGCGTCCCTTCCACTCGAGCACAGTTCTTTGTATAAATAAATGTTTTAAATTGTTACTATTATTTCATCCTTCTTCCTACTATACGAATGAATATTCACATTAAAATTATTTTACCACTCAAAGTCGTTGTCACGTAAAACTTTCGCCCGTATACCGACTTTACAGGCAACCAATTTTTTTTTTTCTTACTATTTTAGAATAGATGTAAAGGTCGATACCTAAACTTCACATAAGCACAATAACATGACGTCAATAAATACTTTCAATTTCCATGACTATGATAGGCGAAAAATGTTCTAAACTTTACCCACCTCCTTTAGTTTTATGTAGATACTGGATTTTAATATTTCATAGCCGAAGTGTTTAAGCGTATACACGGGATATTTTTTTATCTTCACTGGATTTTCGGCGCACTTCTTAGGGCTGAAAGTTCAAAATCTACTGCATCAAAAAATCTCCCGTGCATGCCTAGGCTAAAAGTCTCGAAACTTCTCTTTTCATCACTAGCACTGTTTCAGTCGACTCGCCAAGCTTCCTTTAGTTCAGACAGAACGGAAAAATGCCTGAGCAGCTTCCTGGCTGCATTGAAAATAACACCGTATCATCAAGGTCTAAAGTAGAAAAGAAAACAGCAACCGAGTCACGAGCATGTGAGAGCTGACTGTCTCGATATTCATACAATTTTCTACTTCAGGTAGTGGTAATACAGTCTTATGTTCAATGGAAACCACTAATTGCTCGAGCATTTTGGATTTTGAACGGACCCTTAACACGTTAACTGCTATGTCGGACTATATGTCCGACACTTTTTGTTCCATTCAGGCCTTGTCGGACTATATGACTGACAACCCATATAAAATCTGAACATGTCGTTTCTGCCTAGCGGCCATGTTTTTGGAATAAATAAGTAATCTATTTAAAGTGAAATAACACTAAGTACATTTTTTTACTTTTTCTGATTTTAGCCTTGGCAGTTAACGTGTTAAGCATTTCCACAACAGCCAGTCATATTCGATATAGACTGAAGTAAAAATATCGTGCACTAGAATTTGAACTCTAGGTGTTGAACCGAAGATTGAGAATCCAACAGAGTGTATCTCAGCACTTCGAAAAACCATACTCTTCCATTTTCAACTGTCTGCACTAACCAAAACGCGAAAAAATCCCGCTACGATATATTCAGGGGCGTAGCTACCGCCGTATCTGCCGTATCAATTATACGGGGCCCCCAGGCTACGGGGGCCCCCGATGTGCGTAAGCAAAAATTAATAAAAACTTCCCAATTTTTATTTTATTTCAGAAATGACAAAAGTCATAGGAAGCAATTTCTTTTTTCCCGCGTAAAGCGTGCGTTCTAAAGTTGGCAACACCCTACATCGGTTATAGCGGGCTGCGGGATTTCCCCGTTTATAGTCTTTTTCGCAAAGGATGGGTACAGTGACACTTACAAGTAACCCTACCCAACTGTCACCCACCGATCAGAATGAAACTTTGCACATCGATATAACACTGAAAAATATTGACCCGTGTTTTTTTTATTTTTCCGGAATCCACTTTTTAGGGAAAGAACCACCCCTTAATAACACATAAGTAGGCTAACCCACGTAACTCTGGGTAGAGTGAGTTTATTCGACTGCTTTTCAATCAGAACATTACGATCTTGGCCACAGATAGGCTAACCTTTTTTTATCTCGAGGTGGAAATCCTCATGGATGTCCTCCGCCCTGAAGTGGGCGGAGGGGCTGTCAGATTCTTACTGACTAAAATCACCCTGGTGTTCCGTCCCACACCTACGTCGGGGACCACGGGAACCAATATGTCTTCCGCGATCCCCGTCTGGTGCCGGCCCGCCTTTGCGTCCTCACGTTAGGGGGGGATTGAGGTGTTAAACTCCCGCCGTACATCACAGAGAGGCACGCGTGGAACACTATGTGCCACCATCTCGGGTCCGTAGGAATAGGAGGCGACGGAGGCTCCCTGATCCGTCGACCCTGGACCCATTTAGGGGGGCTGGAAGAGTGCGTTGTCCGCCCTCCACTGACGCCCGGTGCGCCTGCTGCGGACTGGGTGAGCGGAAGATATCTCCCGCTCCCTTTCCGCAGCCTCCTTCTGCGACATAACTGATTCGCAGAAGGATACCACTGCGTCTCAGGACTCTTCGCTGCCGACCATCGACTCGACTACGTCCGGCAGCGACAGGTCACTGCCTACTCCTGAGTCCTGAGACGAGGGTACGATGCGGCTCCTGCCAAGCGGCACATTCTGCCAGCGTATGCCGCGCCGTTTCCTCCCGGCAACAGATAGGGTAACCTACCTTAACCCTAATATAACTTATCCCTACAAACCGTTACAACCCTTATAAACCAAGGGGGTGGTTTCTACCCCTAAAAAGTGGATTCCGGAAAAATAAAAAAAACACGGGTTCAATATTTTTTAGTGTTATATCGATGTGCAAAGTTTCATTCTGATCGGTGGGTGACAGTTGGGTAGGGTTACGTGTTAGTCACGTGACTTAAATAGTGAGGTCTGCGTTAATGAATTCGATTATTAGCAAAAATCGAGAAGTTTAGCAATTGAACATTAATCTTTTTTTTTAATAGATCTGGTTAATTATAAATAATTTCTAATAAAAATTATGGATGTAAAAAGAAAAAGTGAGCCGTTGCGGGGCGCCTGGCAGATGTGAAACATCGCAATTATTTTGTAAAGATAATATTTATAAGCATACTTTTACGAAAGGAAATAAATAGGTATAATCAAAAATGACAGATTAATTATATGTTAATTATCAAAGTTCGGACTACTCTGTACCACCCTAGTCTGAAGCACCAGCTTTCAAATAAAAAAAGGATCATCAAAATCGGTTCACCCAGTTGAAAGTTCTGAAGTAACAAACATAACATGGCGTGGCGATGCGTCGCCACGGCCATTCTCGCTACGCCAAAATGTAGGTTTGCCCTCGCCTATAGATGTTTCACATCAAAAAATAAAACACCCATCTAACGCTTGACCTTGAGAAGTGTAGCTTAACCTGAAGAACCTGCGGCAAAACAATAATCAGCTATAAATGATTTAATAAATCAGTTTGCCGAAAAAAAGGCAAGGAGAGTTATTTAATTTGAATTGTTTGCAAAAAATTTGGAAAAAGTGACAGATAGATAACACAGGTTTACAAAAAAAAAAGTCCTGACTATTTAACCGGACTATGGTATTCCTAGGTATTTCGGCGTCCTGAATCCGATCCCGGGGTCAGTTTTGCCCCATCACGTCAGGAAAACGAGATTTCAAGGTCAATTAGAGGTCAAAATGGTGATGTCTTGGAAGCGGCCCTGGAACAACTTTTCAATTCTTTTTACTATTCAACACTTGCGCAGTTATCCCCCAGGTTGACAGGCCACTTGGGAAGTTGGCCCGGGACCACTTCCAAGTAATCACCATTTTTACCTCTAAATTATCGAAATCTCGTTTTCCTGACGTGATGGGGCAAAACTGACCCCAGGATCGAATTCAGAGCGCCGAATTACCTAGGATTACCATGGTCTGGTCAAATAGCCCGGAGGTTTTTTTTTTTGTAAACCTGTGTAATTATGATGAATAAATATTTATTTTAATTTTATGTAAACTTTTTTTTTTGTGAGAAATCGTTATGCTTCATAAGGGCCCCCAAACAAATTTTTATACGGGGCCCCGCCAAGCCACGCTACGCCACTGGATATATTATTACGTTCTAGTGAATGCTGACTTGTATACAGGGGCAAATAATACATTAGTTTGTAATACTTTACTGTTGGGTATCAATATCGAAAAATAAAGAAAAAAACTACATATTTTTTCAACATGCCATTTATGTTCGAAATTGTGACATTATGACAAACAAACGACTGATAAGTTAAGTTTTAAGATCCACGAAAGGACTGAACGATTGCGGGTTTGACCTTTACCCATCGTATGACATTTTTTTCTTTTAATTTTTTTCGGTATGGTATCGATACCGAAAAAAATTAAAAGACCCTTTTACCCAAAACGTGGGTAAAGTACAGACGCCAGCACATCACACTACCCGCAACTGTCAAATTTTCCCAATCAATCTTGAACCTTATTTTATAGCGATAAAGTTGAAAACCTATTAAAGAAATTTGACAGATTCTAGTAGCTTTTTGTGCTCGTCTGTACTACCACCTGATTTAATTTGGCCCTGTGCATATTTGACCTCCGCAAATGGAAATAATAATAATATTCTACAACTATTACACAACGCCATCTAGTCCCAAGCTAAGCAGAGCTTGTGTTATGGGTACTAGACAACTGATAAACATACTTATATATTTCTAAATACATACATATTATAGATAAATTACACCCAGACACAGAACAAATGATCGTGCTCATCACACAAACATTTGTCCTGGGTGGGAATCGAACCCACGACCTCCGGCATAGCAGTCAGGGTCACTAACCACTAGACCAACAGGTCTGTCTAAATGTTCTCTGTACCTACCATAATATAACATTGGTTGGTAATATATCAAATTGTAAATTGTTGTAAATAATTTGTACTAATCTGTTTTGTGTAAATTACGTTTATAAATTACTTTAATTCTTAATATATAGTTTGAAAACACGATTTTGTTTTACTATATCACCTACTCCTTGCAACCTTAGGGCCTGTGCACACCACGTTTATTAAACGCGCCGTTGCCGCGCGATTGTAGCGATACACACGCGAGTTAGACGCAGCCTGTAGACCTATGCACACCTGTGTAAATTCAAACACGCGTTTCATGCGATACAGACGCGCGTTTGTAGCGATACAAACGCGATGCAAGCGCGCGTGTGTAGCGATACTAACGGTTACAAACTGCTTTGTAGGATAAAATCGCGCTATTGACGCGCGTTTGTAGCGATACAGATGCGATGCAAACGCGTGTGTAGCGATACAGATGCGATGCAAACGCGTGTGTAGCGATACAGACGCGATGGAAACGCGCGTGTGTATCGATACAATCGACAACAAACTGGTCTGTACGATAAAAGCGCGCCATCGACGCACGTTCCTAAAACGCGCGTTTAAAAAACGTGCCCTTAGGGCGTTATTCCACCTCCGTCACCGTCACGGGAACGTATCGAGAAATGAGATTCTATGAATCGAACTTGATATCCGGCAGTCACCTATAAACCCTTATACGTTAACTTTTGAACCAGTGAGAGTGACCGACTAATTCTGATATTTGGCGACAAAGTTTTATGTTATTAAAATTAAACTCCCTGATAGTGGTTGTCAGTCACATGGGTGTGCGGTGGACATGGAGCCATAGTAAATGTATTTGCCACTATTTCGACTCCATCATTTTGTTCTCGGTGACTTTCCGGTTACATTTCCTTTCAGATTATCTTTATTAGGGTTCGGTACCACCTGCCAGGGTCGTGGAATTGTTCGAAAGAGATACCGTGGCCCTGGCATAGGTAACTGAAGGAACACGGTAGGATTTTAATTAGTAAAAGTCTGAAACGCCCTTCCGCTCCACCCAGAGCGGGAGACGTGATTTGATGATTTCTCATCCTAAAAGAAAAAGTGGTTTCTGAAGCACGGAGGGGTCTTGATCAAGGAACTTATACCCGACCCCCGAATGTGCATTGTCAATTTGACACCATTATAAAAATAAACCTTATGTATATGTTACTAAGTTCTATTACAGACAATCACTTGGTCAGAGAGAAATTCGGTCCGAGAGAGATAGCGTTGCGAGAGCCCTGTGTCCCTTTCTTGAAGTAGGGTGCCCATAATGAACGAAATTATAAGATTATTTACGGGTAAAGTCCATTGACGCATTTGCCCAATAAAAAGTGTCCCAACCATTTTTCTTAAAAACGACGTCTTTTAGATTTTTACGACAATTAATACTAAACAAAATGGTTATTTGCCCAGCGCGCCAGATATTCCAGGTTATACAATAATACTCGATAGCAGAGTTTATGCGTTGCGTTGCGTTTATGTTTACTGCGTTTTACTTTAATCCGTCTTTAAAGTGTAACTATTATTATTTTTAAAATCAAATTATTGGTTAATATATTATTTCCTGTTATATTCGTATCTACCTACATCATATTGCTTGGTCACCCTAATAAAAGGGGACAGAAGGCTCTCGCGAAGCTATCTCGCTCGGACCGCGTATTGGCAGCCTGTGCGCATTCCAGGTTGGATTTAAGTTCCTTGGTCTTGATATGTAAACAGCAAACATAGCTTAACCTCCATTAAATCCGTGCGGCTGTTCTCATTTAGCCCACTCCTTGTATTTCCAAATCATCATCACGTCCACTGCTGGACACAGGCCTCCCTCAGTTCGGGGGGCTTTGCCATAATCGCCACGCTTGGCAGGCGGGTTGGCGATCGCAGTATGGTAGTAAACTGCATAGAGAACGCTGCTGCGCATTCTCTAGTAAGTCCTTAGTCGCCTTGTACGACACACACGGAAAGAAATGGGGTGATGCTATTCTTTACGTCCTACTCCATGTCCGTTTCCACCGCGCGGCCAACTCTTCAAATTTGATGAAATTTTGCCAGGAATTAGTTGTAATTTGTTACAATACACACCTCTTTTCCTGAATTTGTTACAAAAAAAAACTAAGGCGCTACGACCTAAAACAGTTGGCTGCTAGAACCGCCACTTGCCGTAGTGATTATCCGTGATTACACAGAAACTAAATAATGCAGATAGGCGAATGATACATCAAAAGAAAGGTCTTAATTTGTTGTATTTGTTACAAAAATAAAAATCATCAAAACTTAAATATACAAAAAGTTATGCTATATTTCGTTTTCAGGTTAAGTGTAGGTACGTATTTCACTATAAAATCAAATTAATAGAGGCTAATGTGCATGGACAATAAGTTGCTAATTTGTTACAGCAAATAAACAAGAAAAATACTAGAAAATAGGTTCAATATTTTTTTTACAGTCGATTTTAGTTGGCCGCGCGGACGGCAATATGCCTAAAATACAATGGCGTTTATTTCGTTATTAATAGTAGGTTCAAGCTTAGTTCTAATACTAATCGACAGGTATCGTAGCCTAGTTTGGATAAATGTGGCGAACATAACTAAAACTTTTATATTTTAGGAGATATTCACTAAAATATAGTAGTATGAAACTGTATTAGAGTAGAGTGACCATAAATTTTCATAATAAAGTGAGACTGAATCGTCATTATTGGAATGTTCGGTAGTCTTAATTTTTTAGGGTGAAACTCTTTAAGACATCCTATAGCATACTTTATAAAAGTCAAATTCACAAATCGATAAAAATAGCTTTATTCAAAATCAGCATACAGGCAAAAATCAAGTAATTATATTACTTGATTTTTGCCTGTATGCTGATTTTGAATAAAGCCGAGAGTCAGCATTTTTGAACGTCAAAGTTACATAAGAGTGTCTCCCGCAACAACAGCCGCCCTTCACCACTTCCTAATGCTTTAGCTGGGAAGAAGTGGCGCAAGGAACTCCCCAGCAGCACAGCTGTCTGTTCAGTTCAATAGTGCAAAGGAATTATCATTACAAAATATTAAATTACATTATTTGTCACATAGCAGCTGACTCTGCAGCTAATTCTTCACAAATCCTCACCAGACATTAGGGAAAGTCTCATCTAATCAAACCAGCTAATTATCCAGATATCTGGTGTCTCTGACGTCATCACCAGAGGTCGTGATCCTCACTTTCAAAACGAAGCCGTTTGAACGTTCTCGTAATTAATCATTTATCTAAGAATATTACATGTTGAAATAAATTAATATTAGGTATAAAGTTTTAGGTTAGGTATGAATGAGAAATTCGCTTTCTACTTTATATTTTGTGTGATTTCCGGAATGACTGTTTCTTAAATACTATCTTATCTTAAACTGGGTTAGTCCACGTTTTCACGGACTTACGTTCATCCACCGCAATTTTACTACTAAAATCTTCAATCCATAATAGCACTAGATAAAGGATCAGGAACAAAAATAAGGCGCTCAACTGGCCACGTTTGCACACACTTACACATTTATATTTCTTACTACGAAATATGGAAAAACGTTTCATAATAATAACAACTTCAGTTTATGATAATCCTTAACACTCAAACTTAATAATTTTTTTTTTTAATATACTACCATAACATTTATAAATTAACTGAAACTAATGTAAGACACAGAATGTGGACACATTTTCTTACAGGTACTTATTTCAATTTTAGAATAATTTAAAAAATATAGTGATTTTATTTTAAAAATGACATAGTGATCTATTTTTGTGCCTGCTATAAATTACTAACTAAGAAAAATCTTTAATGTTAATACTAATCGCTACTTCAGTGAGTAAAACTGAGGGCGCTACATTGCAATTGCAGTCTTTATTTTAGAAAAAAGTTTTTGTTATTTCAGTTCTACAGTTTAGAATTTACCTTTTTCATTTCTATAAATATTTTTAGTCCGGCGTTGTTTAGATTTTAATTAACATTGATGTTTTGAAGTTTTTTGGAGTAACAAGGCTAATGTGTATGGACAATAAGTTGCTAATTTGTTGCAGCAAATAAACAATAAAAATACTAGAAAATAGGTTCAATCATATTTTTAGAGTTGGTTTTAGTTGGCCGCTCGGACGGCAATATGCCTGAATTACAATGGAGTTTATTTAATTATTAAAAGTAGGTTCAAGCTTAGTTCTAGTACTAATCGACATGTAACGTAATCTTGTTTGAATAAATGTGGCGTAAATAAAATTAGGCCTACTATATTTTTAAAATTAATCTAAAATTGAAATAAGTACCTGTAAGAAAATGTGTCCTACATTCTGTGTCTTACATTAGTTTCAGTTAATTTATAAATGTTATGGTAGTTTATAAAACAAATAAAAATATTTTGTTGACTTGTATTACTTGATTTTTGCCTATATGCTGATTTTGAATAAAGCTATTTTTATCGATTTGTGAATTTGACTTTTCTAAAGTATGCTATAGGATGTCTTAAAGAGTTTCACCCTAAAAAATTAAGAGAAGACTACCGAACATTCCAATAATGGCGATTCAGTCTCACTTTGTTATGAAAATTTATGGTCACTCTACTCTAATACAGTTTCATACTACTATATTTTAGTGAATATCTCCTAAAATATAAAAGTTTTAGTTATATTCGCCACATTTATCCAAACTAGGCTACGATACCTGTCGATTAGTATTAGAACTAAGCTTGAACCTACTATTAATAACGAAATAAACGCCATTGTATTTTAGGCATATTGCCGTCCGCGCGGCCAACTAAAATCGACTGTAAAAAAAATATTGAACCTATTTTCTAGTATTTTTCTTGTTTATTTGCTGTAACAAATTAGCAACTTATTGTCCATGCACATTAGCCTCTATTAATTTGATTTTATAGTGAAATACGTACCTACACTTAACCTGAAAACTAAATATAGCATAACTTTTTGTATATTTAAGTTTTGATGATTTTTATTTTTGTAACAAATACAACAAATTAAGACCTTTCTTTTGATGTATCATTCGCCTATCTGCATTATTTAGTTTCTGTGTAATCACGGATAATCACTACGGCAAGTGGCGGTTCTAGCAGCCAACTGTTTTAGGTCGTAGCGCCTTAGTTTTTTTTTGTAACAAATTCAGGAAAAGAGGTGTGTATTGTAACAAATTACAACTAATTCCTGGCAAAATTTCATCAAATTTGAAGAGTTGGCCGCGCGGTGGAAACGGACAACCTACTCCACACAGAACGGTATTTCCTAATGATTATCTAATATTCCTGTGGGATAGATAATTCCGTATCACTCATCTTATTTCTAACCTTTACCTTTTTATAAGCTTACACCTACACTCGGTAAAGGTCAGTTGTTCTCAATATAAAATTGTCACAATATTGTTCGTTGAAATAATATTGTTATGTCTTTACTTATGATCCCTGGGGATTATGGAGGCTGTCTGAAAGCCACTTAGGCGATTGAGGCGGTTCACCCACTGAAGATGCGTCCCGCTGCGGTGCGCGGAGTGACGTGTAGGTAACGCACGGGGCGCCTTCCCGCGCATTTCCGCGTCGGCAGTGTGTTGTGCTAGGCGTGATTTCTATATAAATTGAGATACTTGCATACAATGGTAAAATCTGCCATCCCGCGCTACGCGACGGGGCGCGGTGCAGTGGGTGGAGCGCCTAACACACGGCACCGCGCACCGCCGGTGGTGAATCGGATCTCATGTCGCATTGCCCTCATTTCACGTGATTTTACGGGGATGGCGCTGAGGCATAGAGCAACACGGACCAGAGACCTCCGGTCTGCCGGTGGTCCGTGTTGCTCTATGCGCTGAGGCGACTGACAATACAGTGCGATATAACCTTGAAGCTCCTTGGCCGCACGTAATATTACGGTGACGGCGACCGGCGACTGTCTGCACTAGTGAGGTTCCGCGTAATGAGATTTCTATATTTTTGTCGTAAAAATTAAATAATTTTAAACTTAAATACATTTTATTGTGTACAGATACTTGTATATCAGAGTAACACTATGGTTATTTTGTAATGAAAGTACCCACTTTCATTGCAAATAGTGACAGTAATTTCTAAAGAGCCTTGTTTATTCTTAGCCAACCTATAAAGTATTTTACGAATTTGCCCCATCCCTAGTATTCGTAAAATTACGTGATTGGCGATACAAGCAAGGAGATCAGTGATCACAATGTATTTAAATCCCAAAATTCACAGTATTTATAATTCAAAACATTAAAAAAGTTCCATAACAATAAAGATTATACCCTACACCTTAAAACTGACATATTTTCTAAGGAGTTTGTGCACTATGAGAACTTTTCCAATAAAATAACGTAATTATACGTGTGTGGCGATTCGTGCACTTTTTTCAGAACACGTAATATTACGGTGTCGGCGTTTAAAGGGTTAAATCCGTTGATGCCTAACACACGTACACCGACCGACCGCGCGGTCAATCCGCCTTACCGCCACCGCCCTCCGCGGCGGTGCGCGGTGCAGTGTGACAATCGCCTAAGTAGGTACTTGATAAATGATCTTTTGGCTGCAGCCCTGTCGCTCGAAGTGTTTTATTTTTCTGGAATACATTGCGTCGGAAATGCATCTGACTAAAAGAGTGATACATTTATATGTTTAATAGCTTCTGCCCGCGACTTCGTCCGCATAAAATTTTCGCTCCCCATCCCGTCGCATCGAATTGCCTGCCAGTTTTCGTCCATTTTTCGTTTGCTGCTCCGCTCCTTTTGACCGTAGCGTGATGTTATATAGCCTATAGACTTCCTCAATAAATGGGCCACCCAACACAAAAAGAATTTTTCAATTCCGACCAGTAGTTCCTAGCGCGTTCTATCTCTTTAGCTTTATAATATTAGTATAGATAGCTTCTGCCCGCGGCTTCGCCCGCGTGGCAGGCGCGGTCCGAAAGGGGGGTCCTAGGGGTCATGACCCCCCCCCCCCCCCCCAAAGTCAGCCATACTGTCGAGACCCTGAACGATTTGCCTGAAAAACCCAATAATACTCCTGACCTGAGAATCGAACCCGGGACCTCATGCTCATCAGTAGCGCTTTCGACTACTAGACCAACGAGGAGATGTACCTTCCTAAAAATATTCTTCAGTACTTATTGGGAACGTGCGAAGTGGGTGGAAGGGGTAATGAAAACGATCGCTGCGCTTGTCGCGGCAGAAATTTGCAACAAAAGGGGTCAGTCAGTAAACAAACAAACTTGTCGATGTTGTTTTAAATTTTTTGAAAATGGGTCATTATTGTTGTTGTATCGTAGACTGCAAAAATAATAAATGAATAAAAATGTTTGACATACTTTATCTAAATGTTTAGTCATGTTTTTAGGTTAGGAGAGTAGTTAAGTTTAAACTTGTTTTATAAGGCGTTGAAGTCACCGATGTTTGACGAATGATGGTGGCTCGTATTAAATAACTATTGCCATTAGTTATCAGTTCTTCTATATTCCTTACATGTTCTGCTAACACCAATTTATTTCCTTTTAGCATAGTTTGGGGCTGGAAACTTATTGTGTGTTTTACACTCTCAAAACCAGTTTTTATAATAACGTCCATTTTTCCATAAACAGTTTTTAACAAATTCCTTTAAAAATACCACTTATTGTCTGTCTAAATATATTTTATTTACTCTAATCTATACGAAATTGGAGGACACGGTGGAGCATACGGTGGAGGTGTGCCCTGCCTGGGCGGAGCACCGCCGTGTCCTCGTGGAGGCGATCGGCGGCGGCGACCTCTCGCGTCCGGCCCTGGTGCGAACCATGGTACGGAGCGAGAGGGAATGGGAAGCCGTCACCTCCTTCTGCGAAGCAGTAATGCTCGCGAAGGAGGAGGCGGGGCGCGTGAGGGAGTGGCAGTCTCTGCGCCCTCACGTCCCTAGCCGCCGCAGGAGGAGACGCCCCGGGCGTCGGGAGTCGATAGCGGACTCCCGGCCACCGCAGGCGCGAGCTTGCGGGTGGCGAGCAATGGGTAGCTCGCCGCCCGGTAAGGACCAGGCTCGGGTCGACGGCGCGCAGTGTTCCACGCGCGCCTCAAAGAGATGTCAGCAGCAGTGTAGGGGTCTACTAGGACCGATGCCTGCCGGGGTCGCGTGATTGTTCGAAAGAGATACCGTGACCCTGGCACATGGGCAACTGATGGAACACGGGTGGGTTTTAGTCAGTAAAAGTCTGACACGCCCTCCCGCTCCGCCCAGAGCGGGAGAAGTCATTTGATGATTTCCCATCCTGAAAAAAAAAAAAAATCTATACAAAATAAACAAACTCTTGCTATTACTTTTTTGACATATGCCCCTAAAAGTGCGTTTGCAAGATGGCGCTCCTGTCGTGCACGTTCCGAATAGGCTGCGACCGCGCCTGCCGCGTGGATGTCTAAAATTTTGTTGCGTTCGTTTCCGACCATTATCATCTGTCCAGCCTTTCCCAAGTATGTTGAAGTTGGGTTCCAATTTGACCGGATTTAGCTGAGTACCAGTATTTTACATGGAGCGACCGCCGATTTGACCTCCACAACCCAGTTACTGGGTAATACAATACCCCTTGGTAAGACTGGCTGTCAGAATTTCGGACTTCTGGCGACCTATAACGACTGTGTAAGATCTACGAAAGACAGCTGGAACCAACGACTTGCTTTCCGACGCACGGAATAGTCTTGGTATGTAAAGATGGTCACCCATCCACGAACCAGCCGCGGCAAGCGTAGCTTAACCGGATCGATCGACCCGTGCGGCCGTTATTACTTAGAGACAAGCCCTTCCGACCATATGACTAAATAATAAATTTAATGATGTTTACTTCGAAAATGAAAGACTTGTCACACAACTTTATCCCCCTTTTCAGCTCCTTGGGAGTAGAATTATCAAAAACGCTGAGATACATATACATTATTTTTTTATCGTCAGCCTAAACACAAAGTTTGAAGAAACTAGCGTCTTTTTTGTTTAATTTATTTTCGCTGTCTATATACACAATACAGTGGACCCCCGTTAATCCGACAAACGTTTTGCAGGGCAGTGTCGAACTATCGAATTTGTCGGATTATATAGTACTGCCTAAGACCCCCTACAGCCCGGATTTTTCTTACAAAAGAGTACCTTGTAATCCGACAAATTACAGATCCAATGATAAGATTCTATATGTTTAACTCTGAACTAAAAATCATACTTCATTATGTATGTCAAAAGTAAATTGTGTTTCAGCAGCAACTTGCTCTATTACTTCCGAAGTTACATTGATTTGTGGATCGTTGCTAGACGACGTCGTAGTGGCGACTATATCTGGCCATAACTTTTTCCAAGGCGATGAAAAAATATTCAGTAATAATAGACATGTCGAATTACAGGGGGTCCACTGTATAGGTAAAGTATATAATTTCATTGTTTATTACAAAACACAAGTTCATATTTCAAAATCCTCAAATATGCGACATAATTGTTTCCGGTTCACCAGTTTACCTCTCTATACGAAAGTCTAAATCGATATTTTATAAAAGGTTAATTATGGAAGCGCGTGTGAGATGAATAATTAAAGGCTCGTACAGACAGGCGCGCAGAATTGTCGCGCGACGGGTCGTTAAGGCCATTCTGCGATTTATCGCGACGCAACACCTTTCACACGTCAAGCGTGACCACTTGTTGTCGGCGGCGGCGACCTTTCACGTCCGGCCCTGGTGCGAGCCATGGTACGGAGCGAGAGGGAATGGGAAGCCGTCACCTCCTTCTGCGAAGCAGTAATGCTCGCAAAGGAGGAGGCGGGGCGCGTGAGGGAGTGGCAGTCTCTGCGCCCTCACGTCCCTAGCCGCCGCAGGAAGAGACGCCCCGGGCGTCAGGAGTCGATAGCGGACTCCCGGCCACCGTAGGCGCGAGCTTGCGGGTGGCGAGCAATGGAGCTACCCATTGCTCGCCACCCGCAAGCTCGCGCCGCCCGGTAAGGACCAAGCTCGGGTCGACAGCGCGTAGTGTTCCACGCGCGCCTCAAAGAGATGTCAGCAGCAGTGTAGGGGTCTACTAGGACCGATGCCTGCCGGGGTCGCGTGATTGTTCGAAAGAGATACCGTGACCCTGGCATATGGGCAACTGATGGAAACCCACCCGTGTTCCATCAGTTGCCCATGTGCCAGGGACATGGGCAACTGATGGAACACGGGTGGGTTTTAGTCAGTAAAAGTCTGACACGCCCTCCCGCTCCGCCCAGACCGGGAGAAGTCATTTGATGATTTCCTCAACCTGAAAAAAAAAAAACCACTTGTGTTCGACGACGTTGCGGCCGCGACGAGCAGCGCTACAACTTGTGGTACATTTTGTATGGCATCGCGGCGAATTTACGGCCGCGGCACGATGCCACACGAAATGTACCTTATCAAATCAAATTATTTCGGGCTAGAACAACCCATATCATAAATACCTTACAGACTAACATACAAGCAAATAAAAATACAAAACAATGTAACTAACGTAACTTATATTTACGTAACTAATATAACTTATGCTATCGCGTGCGTTTTCGTAAAAGTAGTTCTACGGGTGTAAATTGCCGAATCGCGCGCGACCGTTGCGTCGCGCTAGTCTACACGAGCCTTTAATCGTATAGCTACAGCTATTAGAAGCGTCGCCCCGACGTAGAATGTCAGAAGGCAGTTTCACGGATCAAAGGATTGTTACTGGGGAGTTTGTTACGCCATTTTGCTTGTTCGTACGGATGTAAAAATATAGTGGAGGTATTTCAACCGGCACTGGATTTTCAACCTTCGACACTGAATCGAGTATTGAGAATTCAATGGAGTATCATCCCAGCGCGTCGAAAAACCACACTTATATTTTCACTTAAAGGGCTAAGCAGTCCTATATTATGTGTGAGAGATTCAATTAAAACATGCATTGCATGTAGCGTGTGTGGTTCTCTTACCATTCCTACGTATCGTCAACACGACGATAGCGAAGCGTCTACGCGGTTTTGTGGGTGCGTGTATATTGTCTTTAGGTGTGTGTGTACGGAGAGAAATCAAATGCGGATTAGATTTGCGTATGTACTTTACTTCACGAAACGAATTACATTAGGAATTTGGTATAAAGATCGTAAGCGCGTCTATAGGCGATGGTGTTTGCGGGCGAACTGTCCGTCGCCGGCCACTGCGCATTTAGCTCGAATACAAAATGAAGCGTCAGCGCCACAACAGCGGCATCATTAGCAAGTAAACGGCCACGCGACGATAGCGAAGCGTTTAGGCGACAATAACAGCATATAAACGTCTACGCGACGATAGCGAAGCATCTCTGCGGCAACAACAGCATATAAACGTCTACGCGACGATAGCGAAGCGTCTACGCGGCGTCAATAGTATATCAACGTCTACACGACGATAGCGAAGCATCTCCGTGGCAACAACAGCATATAAACGTCTACGCGACGATAGTGAAGCGTCTACGCGGCATCAACAGTATATAAACCTCAAACCGACGATAGCTATAGATAGTTCATTTCACGACGACGCGCCCCTCTACGTCCCTTTCCTTTGTTTTTAACCGCTCTCGGTACAATTGTCAAAGAGTGGGGCGCGTCTTCATGGATTGAACTATCTATAAGCGTCTACGCGGCGTCAATAGTATATAAACATCAACGTGATGATAGTCCCGATTAAACACCGAGAGTTCAAAATCCAGTGGCAGAAAAATTCCCGCCGCGATTGTATTGCGCTCGTGGGTACGTGGGCTAACGAAGCGTCTACGCGGCGTCATTATCATATAAACGTCTACGCGATGATAACAAAGAGTCTATGCGGCGTCAATAGCAAGTTAACGAGTACGCTATGATATCGAAGCGTCTACGCGGCGTCATTATCTTGTAAACGTCTATGCGACGATAGCGAACCATTCATGCGATGATAGCAAAGCGTCTACGCGGCGTCAACAGCATTCACGTTGTGTCTTCGTGTCGCTTCGCTATGGTTGCGTAACTGACGCAACGATAGCGAAGCGGTTATATTTTCGTGACGATAGCGAACCGGTACGCGGCGTTTATAGGATGTAAACGTCTACGTGGCGTCAACATCAAATAAACGTCATCGTCACGATAGCGAAGCGTAGTACGCGTCGCTAACTACATGTAAACGTCCACTCGACAATAGCGCAGCATCTACGAAGTGCTACGTACGCAGCCTTAGGAATTAAAATGAAGTTAAACGTTCTTAGCGGTGATAAAATAAACAGTATTTATTATCTGTTATGTAATCTTAACATTTTGACTTTGTAGCCTCAGTATTAATTTATCTGTGATTGTCTACAATCGTGTGTTTTCTAAGGTAAATAGTGTAGTCTGTGCTAAGTTTTAACATGTAAGTATTTGTACACTCGTTGAGGATAATTTGAAGCAACGTATTTGTCAGTTCTGTCACAGTAAACAGTTTTTCCTTTTAAAGGTAGTAAAACCTATTATACATACCTACCTGTATATTTTTTCACCAACTATTTATGTGTAGTTCATCATCATCATCATCATCATCATCATCATTACAGCCGAAAGACGTCCACTGTTGAACATAGGCCTCCCCGAACAGGGGGGTTTGCTTTAATCGCCACGCTTGGCAGGCGGGTTTGCGTTCGCAGTATGGTGGTAAAATGAATAGAGAACGCTGCTACCCATTCTCTAGTAAGTACTATACATAATCAACCTATAAAGTTCTGACTGCTGGAACACAGGCCTCTCTGTGAGATGGGAGTGGGTTGTTATGTACCACGCGGGGGCAGTGCGGGTTGGTAGATGTCACATGTCTTTGAATTTTTGGTTCTAGGACATGCCGGTTTCCTCACGATGTTTTCATTCACCGTTTTGAGAGCAGTGGTGATGAAATAAATTAAACTAAGTAGACCGCCTGACATAAGGAAAGTGGCTGGGGCAGATTGGATCCGGAAATCCGTCGCCCCCCTATTTCTTAGGACCCGAGATGGTGGCGCGTAGTGTTCCACGCGCGCCTTTCTGTGATGGGTGACGGGGGGGGGGGGGGAGTTTAACACCTCACTGCAGCTACAGCACTGGCAGGCCGTCACCAGTCGGGAATCGCGGAAGATAGTGGTTCCCGTGGTCCCCGACGTAGGTGTGGGACGGCACACCGGGGTGGTATTAGTCAGTACGAGTCTGACAGACCGGCGGAGGACATCCATGAGGATTTCGACCTCGAGATCAAAAAAAAAAAAGACTGGATCCGGAAGGCCTAGGACAGGGTGTTGTGGCGCAACATGGGAGAGGCCTATGTCCAGCAGTGGACTGCGATAGGCTGAGTTGATTGATTGATAGGCATTGAACCCACGACCTACACCTCGTTAAGTCGGGGCCGTTAACTACTAGGCCACCAGTTTTCTTAAGTATTATGCTATGCAACAAATCGAGCGTTGCAAAACCTTGTTTAAGATTTCTAATAACATTGAAGTGTGTTGCAAAATAATTAGATCTACATTTTATCACCGGAAATTATCCCGCGGGGACGTACTACCGCGATAAAAAGTACCCTATGTGTTCGTCCAGGTTATAAACTATCTGTGTGCCAAATTTCATCTAAATCCGATCAGGCGCTTTTGCGTGAAATATTAACAAACATCCAACTTGTCAGGTATAGAGATTACAATTGATTGTAAATTGCTTTTGTATTAAATCTTTGTTGTGTAGCATGCAAATAAAGGCGTGTCTACATTGCAAGCAGTTTTGGAATAACAGTTTTTTTTTTTGCTAGTAAGGAAAGTTTTTTTCAATGGTTGAAACGAAGTCGTGTAGATTCCTAATTTATTTATTTGTGACCCATAGGTAAAAAAATGGCTTACAACTGTCAGTGTTTTGGATCATTCATTCTGCACGAAGACCCTTTTATGGGCTTTAAATGCCAATTCCCTATTTCTTTATACTGTAGGAATTATAGGTACGAAAGGGCTTTTTTTGTAAAAGTACACATACACACACATGACACAATTGATTGAATTTTAATTATACAGTTTACAGATAAAGGAATTGGCATTTATTTTTATTTTATTTATTGGGGAAAACAAACAGTTACACATTACATATTTTATGAAGAAATACAAAAACATGTGGCCAAATGTGAAACCAACAACATTTTCCACGGAATACACATAAAAATAATAAGCTTTACAAACTATGCTATTTTAACTTAAACCTACAAACTACAACAATTTATGTTAATGAAGACATGTTTTAAACTTAAAAGTAAAAACGTAAATTTAGCAAAGAGGAAAAATAAAATTAATTAAAACCTCATCAAGGCATACAAATCTTAATTAGAGTTACTAGTGACTAAGTGTTTTTAGTACAGTATTTTTGAAACTACCAGCAGAAAGAGCAAACATATCGATGTGATGGAAATTATTGTTATAATTATTGGTTAATCGACGCAGAGGTGCTCGCATACCCGCGTTACTGCGACAAGATGTAACTGCAAAAAGCGGACGTACGCGCACCGCGCGGCATACTGTCGTTCTTGGAACGATGTAACTTATTTTGTTCCGGATATCTATACAGTCATATAAATTGCTACATAAATCAAACAAGAATACCGTCTCTAGCAGAGTGCGTCTTGATTTTAATCCAAATAATTTATATTTCTTAAGCAAATCATCATAAGTCAAAACTGTGCGGAAGCAACGATAGTGCATGGCTTTTAAAAAAAATTTTTGCACCCTTTCAATACGTTCTGAATACTTATTGTAAAATGGATTCCATACTGGCACTGCGTACTCGAGCTGTGATCTGATCAGAGACTTGTACAAATATAAATAGGTAGAGGGGCGCACAAACTCCTTCGCAGATCTCATCACAAAACCGTACATCCGATAGGCACTATTTACAATTTTGTTAATGTGGGCATCAAGGTGAAGTTTATCATCGAGCAGAATACCGAGATCACGAATAAGGGATACCCTAGATAGTTTAGTACTGTCCAAAGAATAAGGGTGCTTGAAAACATTCCTATTCTTTGTGAAACTGATACAACAGCATTTTGATAGACTCAGTTGCAATTTATTGTAGCTGCAATATTCACTGAAGCGATCCAGATCTTCCTGTAATAATCTGCTGTCGTGCAAATTTTTTATTGGTCTATAAATTTTGAGATCGTCTGCGTAGAGTAAAATTTTTGAATTTTGAAAACAGGTGTCAACATCGTTTATAAATAATATAAATAAAAGGGGTCCGAGAATAGAACCCTGAGGTACACCGGAAGTTACATTAATAGTTGTAGCAGATCTGAAACCGTTAACTACGACCCTTTGAGTTCTATTCGTGACATATGAAGAGAACCACCGGAGCAAATCACCACGTATACCGTTAAATGCAATTTTATGTAATAAAAGCTCATGATCAACCTTGTCAAATGCGTTTCGAAAGTCTGTGTAAATAGCGTCCACTTGAACACGAGAATCCATATTGTTGAACAAGTAATCCATAAATTCCACCAAATTTGTAGTAGTTGATCTTTTTTTTACAAATCCGTGTTGTTGTTGAATTATACAGTGATGAAGAACAGGATAAACTTTATCGTGGACTAATCTCTCAAAAAGCTTCGGCAAGGCTGACATTATGGATATAGGACGATAGTTCTCAACATCATGCTTAGAGCCCGATTTATATATTGGTGTTATGTTCGCATTCTTCCATACGTCGGGGAAAACTCCTTGTGCTAGTGATTTATTAAACAAAATATGTATAGGAGTGCATATATTTTTAGCGGTTGCTTTGAGAAATGTTACTGGAAGACCGTCGGGGCCCGGACCTTTAGTTGAGTCTAAAGAATTGAGTGCCTTCATTATTTCGTCTTTGTTCAGCTCTATCTTACTAATTAGGGAGTTGCGCTCAGAATCCACACTAGAAGAAACACCCTTATTTATTTATTTATTTATTTAATACTTCAAGCACATTAATGTACAGAGGCGGACTTAATGCCATAGGCATTTTCTACCAGTCAACCTTTGGGTGGTGCAGAGACATACGTGGTAGGTGCAATGATTAAGAGGATATGTAAATATGAACGCTTAACATATTTAAATTATTAACATAAAATATATACCTAACTATATATAAACATAAATACATAAATAAATATACATACCCTTACATAAATAAATATACATACCATTACCCTTAATAGACGATTGAACATATACTGATTTAAAAAATCTGAAAAGAAGTTACAAATTTCTTCGGGGTCATTAGTATTTTGGTCTTTGTATTTCATCTCAGAAGGTATGCCAGAAGAAGACTTCCTATTAGCAATGTACGTCCAGAAGTATTTAAAATTACTGCGAATGCCGTCTTCAACAGATTCCATGTATTTTGTATAGCAGGAATTGCATTCATTATGGAATCTAGATCTGTATAGCGAGAACTGTTCATAATCAGAAATGTTGTGATACACCTTCCATTTAACCCAGGCCTTTGCCTTATTTTTGTAAATATGTATCAGCGATGGTGAAAACCAAATTGGAAATTTCGTTGATTTAGAGTGAACGAGTGGAACGTAAAGTTTAATTATACTGAAAATGTTATTATAAAACTTATTTACTGCTGCATCTACAGAGTTTTCCAGTCCAATTTGCTCATTCCAATCAATCTTACTTAATTCCTCATTTATTTTCTCGTAATTAGCTTTACAATAGTTGAACTTTTTTATGGACTTTCGAATCATGTTTTTATGGGGGGTTTTAAATGGTATTAATAAACAGAGTGGCGGGTGGTGGCTGTCAAGTTGTAGTAAATAGTCAGTGGGGGGAAAACAGAGCATTCATTGTTGCTGATGGCAAGGTCTAATAATTTCCCGCTCGGATTCTTGACAGTGTTATATTGATGAGCATTAATTGAAGACATAAATAGACTAAGATGTCCGCAAATCGAGGAATTGCCACTACAAACTAGCCCCGATACTGATCCATTATTATTATTACACGGAATCCAGTCAATATCAGGCAAGTTGTAATCACCCAAGAGATAAAATTGTTCTACGTTAGTGTCGCCAAGTAAAGGTTGTAGGAGATCAAAATATTGAACATAAATCGATTCCGGTGTTTTAGGTGGAATGTAGGCCGCCCCGATAATTTGGTTCTTCCCTTTAGTGGAGCTGGGAAACCTAATAAGGACGTGCTCCAAGTCAGCGTCTAGGACAAACTGAGGAACTATTCTTATAGAGCGCAATCCCCTCAATACAGCAACCAGGACGCCACCTCCTTCTTTTTTATTCGTGGCCGTACGGTCTCGATCACACCTATGTACAATGTAACGACAATCAATGAACTCACTATCTAATACTTCAGGTGTTAACCAGGTTTCTGTGAGTATTATTATATCGTAGCAATTCGCTAGAATATTCATGTATAAAATGTGCAGTTTAGTGCGGATCCCGCGACAATTTTGATAATAAATAACCAAGTTATCCGCCATTGAAAAAGTTAATTTTACAACAAGATATCAAGCCAGCATTATATGTTTCAAGAATAAACAACAAAAGAGCACAATATTTCAGTTTGATCGAGTGCAGCAGGGTAGAGTTACATGCACACAAACAGTTATGTAAGAAATACCTAGATACTAACAAAAATCTCCAATACCAAGCAGTGTGGCAGCATAATAGTCTATAATAACATTTATCGACATAGCAGACATCTAAGAAATGAACATACATTATATATATACAATCTAACGTATATCTGTAACCACAATAAAGCAGCAGTTGAGTAAAAAATATGGAGACAGATTTAACAAATTTCATTTTAAAGAGTTGATTATATTTAACTGAATCCCTATAAATATAAACACAAGCCTTTTTCCATGCCCTATAGATTGAAAAAAATACAAACAGACATATGATAACATTAGCACGCGTACGATCATTCTGCAATCGCAGGTATGAGGGTTGACTGACCGGGCTTGATCTTAGCAATGTCTTCAGGAGATCTAATTGCGAATGATTTTGCCCCCTCTTTCTCACGAACGAGGATGGTTCCATGTTTGACCCATAAGAATCGGTAATTATTCGCTTTTGCTGCGTCCCGGCATTCACGAAATAACTTTTTGTTTTTTAAAGTGAGATGTTCGTGCAAATAAATAGAAAGCGACGTACCCGGTAAGCCCAATTTTTCAGTACTGAGCCCCTTATTTAAACGATGAGCGCTAAGAAAATTATCCCGTAGTATGCGCGAAGTCAGTTGTACAATAATATTCTTCGGTTTATCATTTTCTCGGTGGGCGTGTGGAACCCGGTGTATTGATATTATGTCGCTCTGCCTCAAATTGCAATTAATAGTGGAACCAATATTGATCATAAGTGTAACCAAGTCCTCATTACGCCTTTCGGGGAGGTTACAGATTTCAATGTTGCAGCTCCGAGCGTTCTGTTCTAGAGAGTCGATTTTAGCAACAATTTTCGGCAGTTAAGATAATGTTGTACAGAGTGGGCAGAAACATCGATGCGCCACTTGTTACCCATAGAGACAGTTCATGATTCTTAATCCCCCTCGTAGTTTTTTTTTCGTTCCTTTGGGCTAGGTAGATTGATCACATATTGTAAACACACCTTTATCCGAACCCATTGTATTCCTATTTGTCCAATTCAGAATAGACGTGAGGCGTTTGCGAACGAACATACAAATAGTACATACCAATTCCATAGAACGACAGATAGTCAAATTGAAATTTCAAATGGCATCCAATTTGAAAAATAACGTTGTTTTGTATTGTAAATAAGAAATTTAAGAAGTGAACGTATAATTTTTGCATAGTGGCTTTCAGGTTTTTAGTTTTAAATTAAATAATCATGTGGCGAAAATTTGTGATATTTTTTAGTCTTACTAAGTGAGTAGTGTCTTTAATTTTTTGACTTGTAAAAATGGGATCCAGGTAGGTAAAGATTGGGTTCCCCTCGAGGGCGCCTATCCTACCACCGGCGATTATTGAGTATATGATAATAGATATTACGAGCGATTATTCGCTCGCAGTATCTCTCCTAAAAGTATTATAAATGTGAATTTTTGTATGTGTGAATATTTGTTACTCAATAACGCAAAACATCTGAACGGATTTGCATGAAATTTGGCACACAGATAATTTATAACCTGTATAAACGGCTAGTAAATTATAATAGGCTGCGTGAGGTGCCGGACGTAAAGAATAGCAACACCCCATTTATTCCCGTGGGTTAACACCTACGACCCCCCCCCCTCCGTCCACCCCTTTTATGACTAAAAGGCGACTAAGGGATTTACTAGAGAATGGGCAGCAGCGTTCTCTATGCATTTTAACACCATAATACGATCGCCATCCCAGAAGGATCTATCCGAAACCCTTTATGCGCACCGCATGGTAGGGCATATCTCTGGGGAGACTTTAAAAGGGTCTCTCCGAAACCTAGCTCTGCAAGTTTGCAAGGCAACACGTAAGCGGTGTGCACCCTCTTCCCTGAGATCACTCAGAGGACGGATAGAGTCTCCCATATTCCCGTACGCGCTCGGCGCGACGGCTCTGTGTGAAGTCGTCCGTAATATCTAGTACATTACTACTACTCAGCGTCGCGGCGCCGTCCCGTCCCGCCGCGCCCCGCCCGCTGTATGAATAGTCCTTTAGATTAATTAGGCGAGGTTTCAGCGCTTTAATCATTCAGATCCCATTGCTTAATGCTCTTTTCAAGCGATTCCCTTAACCAAAGTCCTTACCCCACAGGGGTGCACTTAGCGTATAGTCGCTCTAGTTTAACGTTTTTAAGCCTTGGCTAGAGGCTATTAAGGTTACAACAGGCAATTCCGGTGAAGCAGCCGACAACCTCATAGACTGACCTACGAGATGTCATACCCAACAAAAAAAAAAAAACAGATTTATTCAATCAAACAATATTATCATTCTCCTGTGCTTATTCCAATTTATTTGTGGTCGGCGCAACATGTCTTTTTCTTCCACACTTCTCTATTAGTCGTCATCTCAGTAGTCACCCCCTTTCTATCCATATCATAATTCACACAGTCCATCCATCGTTTCTTTGGTCCTCTACTCTTATAGCCATCGACATTCATGCTCAATACTTTCCTCACGACATTTTCCCCATTCCTCCGTATCACGTGACCATACCATGACAGCCGATTCCCACACAACTTTTCTGTTATTGGTGTCACTTTCAGACTTCTTCGTATGTAGTCATTTCTTATTCTATCCATTCGTGTAACACCACACTTCCCTCTTAACATTCTCATCGCAGCTGCATGCAATTGCCTTTCATTCATCCCTTTTGTGGCCCAATATTCTGACCCATACACGACAGCAGGTATTCAATCAAAATACGACGGAGTAGGGGAACAAGAAATTTAACGCGGACGAAGTCGCGGGTAGAAGCTAGTAGTATAGATTGTAAATATTTCTCATTTATGAAGTATTGTTAGCAAAACAAGTATTTAAAGTGATTTTATTGTTTGCCTTCAGTTTGGCCGCGAAGTCACACTCCAAAGCGCATGAAGATAACAGACATTTCGCTGTAGATAAAGGTAATGCATTGTTTATTCTACTAAGATAATGAAAGTAATGTATTGGGGAAAGTGGTTTTCACAACAGGGGGGCAAATATCAGCTACACAATACAATCCTTTATTTCAGGCAAGTTAGGCCCATAAAAACACAATAAATAAATAATATAAAACAATAATTATAAACTAAAACATACAAACTATCACTAAACACGTAATGATGACGGCGTCGTGTTCCGCTGTGTGGTGTCGCGTAACCGTCCTCGGAAACGGCGATACAAGACACCTTTCGGCCAAAAGTCTTATCTCAGGCAGGTCTGTAGATGGTGGGTTGGAACTCGTACCATAAACGACTTAGGCGGTTTGCAGACCAAGAGCTAAGCTAAGTTAGTTTAGCTTAGCTCGCATAGCTGACGCAGTTTTCCATACTTGTGTGCAGACCGCAAACTATGCGATATGTATGGAAAACTGCGTCAGCTATGCGAGTTAAGCTAAACTAACTTAGCTTAGCTCTTGGTCTGCAACCCGCTTTAAAATTGATGTTGTGGCGCGATTCCAACCTTTTACACCCTCAGAGTCCAATTGGTCTTTACTTTCAAGTACTGCACAACTTCCTCAATCGTCGTGGAGTTATGTTAGCTATGAAGGGCTATGGTGGCTCAGCGTACCCTTCGACTTTCGCTTGGCAGGTTGTTGGTTCAAACTGGAGAGGCATTATATTGTGTGCAATTTTTAACACATTTTTATTAACTTGGTATGTCTCTATGTAACGGAATCTTTGAAATCTTTGATTTTCACCCTCTTCAAAGAGTCGGATTAATTTGAAACATTGCACGCTTATCAAGGACCGATGATAATACAATAATTTATTAAATTTGAGCCATTATCCTGGCCAGGATCACGCGGAAGGCAAAAACTAAAAACACGTTTTTGTAGCTAGACGAACCAAAACATTGAAAATAAATAATAATTAACGAAAGAGGAAAAAATAATAGCACAAAAACGTGCTATCTGACGTATTTTTAATTGACATCAATCACACGCACGCTTTTTATCATCACTTCTCTTAGCGGTGAAGGAAAATATCGCGAAGAAACCGGCATGTCTCACAAGGAGAGTGCCAAACTTGGGAATCACAGATTCCGTTGATTTTTATAAATGTTGTAGAGTAGTCTCCCCTCAATAACTAGGTAAAATGGTAAGACGCACTTCACCTTCATTTTCGAGAAAAATGAAAGTGAAGTTTAAAGTTCATGTCTACTCGACTCAACTTTAAAAATAAATGAATAAATTTGGAAAAAAATGTGTCGAGTGAACTACAAAACAATTTTAACGTGTTACACTAATGAAAACTCGTAGTTTTTTTTTTTGTGGGGCATCTCGTAGTTAATCCTGAAAAGATTGTGACTACTTAAACGGATTGTGGCCCGGCGAGTTCTAAAAAGTTACCTTTTTAGGCCTCCAGCCGGGGCTTATTATTTTAAAAACTAAAGCGAAAGCTCTAAGGGTTACCCCGAGGGGGGTACGAACCTCGGCTTAGGCAATCACTGGTAGGGGGACAGCAAAGGACTGGCTGGATCTGGGTTAAATAATTTAGGGACTAATTTAAAGCTAACGGCGCAGCATCGCGGGCTGGCTCTTGCAAGGGTCGGGAGGGACTGTTAAGTCGGGGTCGCGACGACGGACCTCGGCGGCGAGGTCGGTACGGTTTGTGTCTGTGTGCTGGTCTAGCTGTACTGGTCTCTTTTCGACTCTCCTGGAGGAGAGTAGTGGGATCGTCAGGATCGGATAGAACGTGCCGCGATCGGCGGACTTTACTAATACGGGAGGGGGTGTAAGTAGCTGCCGCCACAACCAGAGGGTTGCGGTGGGCTACGGCCCTATCGAAGAAGCGCTTCGAAGCGCGTTTCATATATTGGTGGATAGTCGGGAGCTTCATATCTAAATGAAGATTGATATTCCGAACAAACTAAGGCGAGCCTGTGGCTTGACGGAGAAAACGGTTCTGGAGAGTCTGCATCCTATGGATGAATCGGGGCTTAGCATGTGCAAAGACTGGGCTTGCATATATCATAATGGGCCTGATACAAGTGGTGTAGAGTCGCTTCTTACACAGAAGAGACATTTTACTCCGCTTGTTCAGGACGCAATGGAGCCTACCGAGAGCGAAAGCGGCCCGCGAGCGGGCCTGCTTTATGTGCTCAGAAAAGGTGAGGTGTTCGTCGAGGATGACACCTAGATATTTGGCTTGCTTAGCCCAAGGGATCTGCTTGCCGAACATTGAGATGGGTCGGGGAGGGGGGTGATTACGTCGCGGTCGGGTGTATAAGACCGCCTGACTTTTGTCGGGATTGACCTCGATTCGCCACTTCCTGAACCATTCGCCGAGCTCGTCGACTGCGGTTTGGAGGTAGCGAACCAGCGCTGTGTCACTAAATCCCGAGAAGAAGATGGCAGTGTCGTCTGCGAACAGAGCTAACCTTGCCTTCTTACTTCTGGGGATATCGCTAGTGAACAGCGTGAAGATGAGGGGGGCTAGTACAGAGCCTTGAGGGACTCCTGCACGGATCGGGTGAGGGGAGGAAAGTGCCCCTTCGATGCGATAGCGAAAGGTACGGTTCGCAAGAAAGTCTCGTAAGATGAGCACGAGACGGTCTGGCACTCCGAGTTGGTACAGCTTATATAATAAGTAGGGCTTCCAAAATTACGGAAATGTCAATTACGTAACTAATTACGCAACTTTTTTCTCCAATTCCGTAATTCCGTAATTACGTAATTTTTCCTATTTTTTTTAAATTGATTATGAATTTTTGTAAATATTGTAGATAGAGTATCTACAATTTTTACAGTTATCTTTTACTATCTCAAATTCAAGGATGTATCAAAATAAACACAAAATTTAAACAAAAAAATATTTATTTATATTTATTTATTTTATTTTTAATTTTTAGAAAGCTTACAGACTAATAACATTATAGTAACAAGAATATATAACTAAATTGCTAATAACAAGCCTCCACAGATAGATACAAAAAAAAAAAAAAAAATTAGTTCCATGACAAAATAATCTAACACTGTACTGTCAAATTATTGATTCATTTAAAGAGGTGGTTAATTTTATTTAATTGTTATGAATTATTCAAGAACTTAGTTAAGTCAAACCATTTTTTATCGTCCCGAATATAATCTTTCTTCTTGAAAATGTGATCTCATAAATGACAAGGCATTTAAAGTTTTGTCACCTAGGGAACTTCTTAGTTTATTACAAAAATATCCGGCGGATGAAAAGGCTCGCTCGGCTTCAACACTTGTAGGCGTTATCGAAAGTAAATAATTATACGCTGCAGTCAAAAAAACTTCGCGACCGCCGCCAGCGCTGTCGTAAATGCACATTTCTACCCTAATAATGGAATGGAGATCTGTGTTTACTGTTGAAATTGTTTTATTTACAGTCACTTTGTTTATTTCTTTGTCTAACTGTTGTGCGATTGTCAACTCCTCGTCATCATCGTCACTGGTAGCAATTGCGTCCGATGCACTCGGTTGTGGTTGTGAATTAGTGCTTTTTTGAGTAGAATTATATTTCAACCGTTCCAAAAGTTCCACTATGTACATTCGTATATCATCCGACGATGGTTTCGTGAAATATTCTGAGGCAGCTGTTTTAAAAAATTCCTCATTGTTATGCAAATATTGCAAAACACCGAATACATTTGTTCGCCTTTCCTTAATTCTCTTTCTAAGAGATGTGGCTAGTTTTTCACTGAGATCGTTTGACTGAAGATTAAGTTTCTCTAGCATGAATCGAAGCGCAGCGTCGGCCGTCAATAAGTTTGAATCACGGCGACATAATGACAAAACTGTAGTTTTTATTACATCCAAGCTGTAATGAATGTCGTGAAGGTCTTGGATCTCTTCGTCTGTAAATTTCGCATTTGATTTCAAATCTAATAACGCCTTAAAAACGCATGATTTTAATTTGAGAAATCGGCCTACCATATCTGATAAGCTGTTCCATCACGTTTTACAGTCTAGTATTAGGTCAATATTTTTACCATGTTCTTCTAAAATGTACTTTTGCAACAAGTCGTTTTTCAAAGGGGAGTTTTTAAACGATTTTATTAGATCTCTTAATTTTTTTATAGTGCCTTTGTATAAAAACTCCGATTCTGGAACTCTGGTCGATTCTACAATAAACGCATCCTCATCTTCTTCAATTTCCTCTTCTTCTTCAGCGCCGGTATTTGAGACATCCTCCTGGACTTCAGGTTCTGGAGATTTTTGTGTTTTATATAAAACATCCAGGACTGCTAGTTGTATCCCATGAGCCATACACAATTGGTGGTGGCCGTCAAAATTTCTACCCATTTTGACCATAACACTCGCTCCATCTGTTGTGAAAGCAATTGTGTCGACTTCCAGACTTAAACCGAAGTCACTCAAATGTTGCTGTAATAATTGAGTGCCTACTTCAGCTGGCATTGATCCCTGTATCCGTACAAGTCCCAATTTTTTATATTTGGCCATATCAAAGTCTTTATTGTGGATATTTATATTCATATACCTTTTATTACGGGTAGACGTCCACTCATCAAACGTGATAGTAAATCGTTTATTTTCAGACTTCATTATTTTCAATTGATTTTTCAATTTGTTTTTTGTGTTATCACTCTGTTTTAGAATTATCTGTGTTATAGTCGTAGAAGATTTCGGCACATCGTAGCCAGAGTTTTTAAAAAGATATCTCAGATCTTCTGACGTACAAAATGTGCTCAATGGTATCCCATCCAATGCAGCCATTCTGGCCACTCGAACCTCCATATTTGAAAAATAATCAGTGAGTTTAATTTTCTTTTGTGAAGGTTCATTCGTACGTTTTCGTGTTTGAATTTGACCACTATTAGACGTTGATGTACTCGGGCTTTGCGACTCCTGCTGTTGCGGCATCTCTCCGATATGCTTGGCATGCATGTGAGTGTGTAACGCTCCAGTTGCGCCACCTGGAGTTTTCAATTTTTTTTTTGCATTGCTTACATTCAACACTCTGTCCATTATCAGCTCTCAAGAAATGTTCCCAGATAGAGCTTTGTGTGCGTTTGTTCAAAAACTCCTTGTATACAGTCTTATTTAAAAGAAGACCTGAAAAAAAATAAAAGGAAGTTAGGTTAAAATGATATTGGTTAAACATAGTTGTCAACTCATTACAAAATAATGTAAACACTTATTTTGTAGCCAAACGTTTTTTTCTTCTATAATAGGCGAAAGAGCATGCTTAGTTCATTCATTCCTGATTTAGAGACGAACTATGAGGAATTTCAAATTTTTGATAGGTACCGACCTTTTATGTTTTAATCAGTGTTCTTAATTAATATATATTTGGGAACCTAGATATTCTATAATCTAATCGGAATAAATACACCTTAAGAAAATGTTTGATTTACAAATTATTTTGTATGAACTATGCATGCTCCACGCCCCATGAGGTTTTTAATGCCCTTTTAATACTAAATAAGACTGATTTAAGTACTTACTTACATCTTTGAAGAGATAATCCACACATTCAAATTTCAAAGTCACCCACGATAAAGATACAACTGCTACAAATTGTTAATATTTGCGCGCATTTACCACCAACTTTTAATTAAGTATCAGATCAAGTGTCAACTGTGCCGAGAGTCTAGCGATGTGAACTGAACAACCGACAATTGAGCAATGAAACTACTTTCTTTTTAGTTAAGAATGTGAGGAGCATAGTAGTTCCCCTAAGTTCCCCGTGGTCGTAGGGACTTTTCGTCAGGGACTCCCCGGCCTTGCCGACTCACCAAGTTGATATATTTGAACTCTATTCTGTACGTCTTAGAACTATTTTTTGCAAAATAGATATAAAATAAACTGCGGGGAATACCCTATTTGTACAGTTTCGATGTAGGTATATAGTATAGTGTTGCCACATTATAAATGTGTACGTATAATGCTTTTTTATTGGTTGACTATTTTGATGGATTGATGATACTAATAATTACGTAAGTACGGAATTGACATCTTCAGTTACGGAATTGAAAATACTTTAAAATGAGTTCGTAATTACGTAATTGCGTAATTACGTAATTACGTAATGGAAGCCCTAATAATAAGCCGTTGTGCCAGACTTTGTCGAACGCTTTCGCTATATCGAAGAATACAGCGCCCGTGAACATACCACGCTGAAAACCAGCATTGATATGCTCAACGATGCGGTGTACCTGATGGACACACGAGTGTTGGGTTCGAAAACCAAACTGCTCGTTGGGGATGAGGCCCTTGGTTTCGGCATAATCTCTGAGTCGCTTATAAATAAGTCTCTCATAGATTTTGCCGAGAACTTTGAGCAAACTAATGGGGCGATAGCTCGTGGGCTCGGTTTTGGGCTTACCGGGCTTAGGGATGCCAATGACGGTGGCTTCCTTTCACGCTTGGGGAAAAATGTTATTACTCAAGGCACCATTGAAGATGGTACACATGAGCATAATCAGGTGAGCGGGGAACAGCTTGATCACTCTGTTAGTGATGCCGTCTGATCCGGGGGCTTTACGGGATTTCAGACCCTTGATGATCTCGTGCACCTCGTCAGGTGTGACAGGGGGCAGGGGGTCATCAGGGTCTTCAACGGGTGGGAGTGAGGCTTTGCGTTCGACTTCCGCGTTTACCTTATCGACAAACGCTTGGTCTACTGGCTGCGAACTGGGTGTGCATTGGGCTTCGAGGCTATCGGCTAGGCATTCAGCCCTGTCGATATCCTCGAATGCAATGGTCGCATCGGGGTGGGTCAGGGGGGGCATTGTGGAAAACTCGGAGGGTTTGAGTTTCCTCTGGAGTTCCCAGAATGCGAGATGAGTTGGCTCTAGTTCGCCCACCATCTTGCCCCAGTTAGGAAAACTCGTAGTCGAATGACTGCAGTTAAAAGCAGCCGCATGACAAGGCCAAATTTTGGCCAATCGTATTCTTACACGTACGTCCCTTTCCCCAGGTAGTAGGTATATGTCGGAGCAGGTAAAATTAGGGGGAGAGGGGTCTTGCACAGCAGGAGCGTATAATAACTGAAAATATATATACCTAAAAAAATTGATTTACGTTAAAAATTCCCAATTTTAATAACGAGTATTTTTAGAATTTAATTGTTTAATATTATATTATTATTGTTAACCATAAAATAAAAATCCATTAAAATTGACAAAAAAATATATAAACACATCAGATATATAATAAACTAGATTCTGCCCGCGACTTCGTCCGCGTCAAATTTTTGCTCCCCTGACCCTTCCCGTCGCATCGATTTGCCTGCTAGTTTTCGTCCATTTTTCGTTGCTGCTCGCTCCTTTTGAGTTATAGTGAGTCAACCTTAAAAGATAGACATTTGCTCTCGCGGACTTTTTTTTAGAACTTTTTAAAAGGAACAATTCCGTCATACATAATTTTTGCGTTACTTTAACCGTTTACGCAGCGCACGCAACGGAAACTCAAAAGGAATAAACTTTCGCCGTTTTTGCAACATTTTTCATTACTGCTCCGCTCCTCTTAGTTGTAGCGTGATGTTATATAGCCTATAGCCTCCCTCGATAAATAGGCTGCTCAACACAAAAAGAATTTTTCAATTCGGACCAGTAGTTCCTGAGATTAGCGCGTTCAATCAAACAAACAAACAAACAAACTCTTCAGCTTTATAATATTAATAATAGTATAGATTTAATATTTAATAACTTCAGCATTTGAATTATTTATTAATTAAAATAACAAATTATTTATAAAAATAAATAAATAAATCTGGAAAAAAGGAGTCGAATAGACTTGAAATTTAAATTTATTTTTCTCAAAAATGAAGGTGAAGTGCGTCTTACCATTTTACCTAGTTATTGAGGGGAGACTACTCTACAACATATATAAAAATCAACGGAATCTGTGATTCCCAAGTTTGGTACCCTCCTTGTCAGAGCCAAAATTAGTGGGCATGTGACTTCTACCTACCCGTACTTGGTCCGGATGGTGGATTAGGGCCTACTCCCTCTCACAGAGAAAAGGCCTGTGTCCCAGCAGTGGGAACAATATAGGCTGATTAAAAGCCCTCTGTACCGAACATGAATAGTTAAATAAATAAATAAACAAGCAGTCTAATGAAGACTTTTTCTTTCAGTCTTCCACAGAATGTCGCTTCAGCGGCTGACAACGCTTCGAGGGCTGATGGCCAATCAGCCGAAAGCCCTCGCAGCTTACATCGTGCCCACTGCAGACGCCCATAATGTGAGTTTTTATATTTGAGTCCTTTAACTAAAAGGGGCGAATAGCATTTAAAAATACTATATAACTTAGCAATACAGCAACCCTTTTGGGCAGTTTTCTCATTGACAACGATGCGGACGAAATTTTTAATAAAATGTCGGAGGAAGGGGGAAGAGTACTTCTTTTCCCCCCTTCCTCCGAAATTTGGGTAGGCTATACAGAGTTCTCAAGCTGCCAGACCATATTAAAACTAACTTAGAGAAAAATGTTTTTTTTTTTGGATGGGATGTCATCAAATGACTTCTCCGAGGGCATGTCAGACTTTTACTGACTAAAACCCACACGTGTTCCTTCAGTTGCCCATGTGCCAGGGTCACGGTATCTCTTTCGAACAATCTCGCGACCCTGGCAGGACCCCAGATAGCCCTCACATTCATAATATTAAAAGACTATAATACTTTACAAAGTTCATTTCAATGTAAAAGTAAAATGATAAAAAAGTCAAGATCACTGCGTAAAGACGAGCGAGGTGGAGGGACGAGCTTGACTCCTACCGAAAGGACTGGCCAACACTAGCAAAAGACAGGAATGTGTGGACAAAGGAGAGGGAGGCCTTTGCCCTGCAGTGGGACTATATAGGCTAGATTAGATTAGACTGCGTAAAGAACAGTGCCCAAATTCCTATAGATCATTTAAAAATAACGAACTCACAAAATCAGACTGTCAAAAATACAAAAAAAAAATAGTGCGTGGAGTCCTTCCGCGCGGAAGAAGTGAAACTTCCCGCTTGCGTTGGAATATTGGACGCTACTTGTTGCGCTCGCGCCGCGCTGGCCTGTAACAGGTATACTACGCGCATGCGTTCGAGTGCCACGCATTCACTCTCGCTCTGTCTCTTTCTATTCCCCCTCCCCAGTAGTGTTGAACTTTTGACGCAACAGTGCTTTCATACCCCCTCCATGGTAGCGTTAAACGTATAACGCAACCTTGTTGGAAGTCGCATTAGAAGTTTCACTTCAAAAAACCAACAAAATGATCACTTTCGGCCAGTCTGATGCATTTGGCGACACTTATTTTAGCTAAACCATTTCCTTTTTTAATTTTGTTTTACATCGATACTCTGTACAGACGCCACCAGGTCAAGCTACCCGAAACTGTCAATTTTTCCCAATGAACCTTGAACCTAATGCTTTAGAAATAAAGTCGAAAATCTATCAAAGAAATCTGACAGATTGTAGTAGCTTGATGTGTTGGCGTCTGTACATTGGTAGCGTCATAATTTACCTGCCTTTTCCCAACTATGTTGGGGTCGGCTCCCAGTCTAACCGGATGCAGCTGAGTACCAGTATTTTACATGGAGCGACTGCCTATCTGAACTCCACAATCCAGTTACTGGGTAACACGACACCCCTTGGTAAGACTGGTTGTCAGAGTTTCTGGCTTCTGACGACCCGTAACGACTGTCAATGATCCATGAATGACAGCCAAGACTAACGGGTTAACGTGCTTTTCGAGGCACGGAGGGGTCTTGGTATGTAAAGATGGTTACCCATCGATGAACCAACCGCGACAAGCATAGCTTTAACCTGATCGGTCGAAGTTTGCGGCTGTTATAACTTAGCCAAAAGTCCCTGACTCAGCCTGCCAGGGTCGCGAGATCTGTTCGAAAGAGTTACCGTGGCTCTGGCATATAGGCAACTGTAGGAACACGGGTGGGTTTTAGTCAATAACTTTGGGTTTTAACGTCATTTGATGATTTCCCACCCACAAAAAAAGCCCTTGACTCAGTACATTTGTAAAGTTTCAACACTAAATTAAAATTATCCTCTTCTCTCGCAGTCCGAATACATAGCGCCCGTAGATGCAAGACGCGAATGGATATCCGGGTTCACGGGGTCGGCTGGCACGGCGGTGGTGACGTCATCTGCAGCGTTGGTCTGGACTGACGGACGTTACTACACACAGTTTGAAAAGGAGGCGGATATGAAACTCTGGACCCTCATGAAGCAATGTAAGTTTTGAACTTCGTCCTTCGAGCCGAATTAATTTTATTATTAACACGCTTTTATTAGCTTGGTATTAGGTATGTAACGGTATCTTTGAACGTGATATTCACCCCATTCAAAAAGTCGGACTAATTTGAAAGTTTGCATACTTGTCAAGAATCAATGACAATATAATAATTTCATAAATCTGTGCCAAAAAAAAAATAAAACGCTTTTCTAACTAGCTGAACTAAAAAACAGAAAATAAAAAATAGTTAAAAAAAACAGCACGCTTTCAAAGAAAACCAAACTAAAAAGTAGAAAATAATGTAAAATGGTCTTCTTCGAAAGCGTGTTTTAGTTTTTAAACCTTTATTTATTGTTGTGTTATAGGCCTCTCCTACAGAGTCGAAGACTAATTGTGTAAATCCTACTATTCCCCACGCCGCTCCGCCCAGAGCGGGAGCAGTCATTTGATGATTTCCCACCCACAAAAAAAAATGGTGAGTTTTAAATATCAATTTTGCCCACAGCCCTCACCGACACTCCGACTATAGAAAAATGGTTGACCCAACACCTGAAAGAGGGAGCCGCAGTCGGCGTGGACCCTCACACCTTTACGAGGGACCAATGGACCCCTCTGCAGGTAAATTATAGCATAATAAGCCTTTAGTGTTCCCTCTGCTGGGATAGGCCGCTTCTCTTGGAGGGGGAGTGAGTTATAATCCACTTAAAACAAAGTAAAGAACCGGCCGTCGCAAGTATAAAACAAATTCGCTTCCTGCGTCTGTATCGTTAGATCTTTTAAACTACGCAACGGATTTTAATGCGGTTTTCATCAATAGACAGAGTGATTCAAGAGGAAGATTTATATGTATAATACGCGGGAGAAGCCGCTGGCAAAAGCTCATCATCATCATCATCATCATCATTATCATCATCATCATTTCAGCCGAAAGACGTCCACTGCTGAACATAAGCCTCCCTAAACACGGGGAGGTTTGCCGTAATCGCCACGCTTGGCAAACGGGTTGGCGATCGCAGTTTGGTGGTAAAATGCAAAGAGACCGCTGCTACCCATTCTCTAGTAAGTCCCTTAGTCGCTTCTTGTGACTCCTACAAGGGGAGGTTTGCCATAATCGCCACGCTTGGCAAACGGGTTGACGATCGCAGTATGGTGGTAAAATGCATAGAGAACCATCCCATTTCTTCCCGTGGGTGTTGTAAAAGGCGACTAAGGGACTTACTAGAGAATGGGCAGCAGCGTTCTCTATGCATTTTACCACCATACTGCGACCGCCAACCCGCCTGCCAAGCGTGGCGATTAGGGCAAACCCCCTATAAATTGGGGGAGGCATATGTCAAGCAGTGGATGTATTACGACTGAAATAATAACACATTATTATAAAGCAATAAAGACATTGAATATTGAGTATTAATAATCACTGTTTTTGTTCACAGACGGCGTTAACAAAACACAACATGTATCTGATTCCGGTGTCAAAGAATTTGGTCGACGAAGCGAGATGCGAGTTGGGTGACCCGCCACCGAAGAGGCCCAGCAATGCTATCATACCTCTACCTGTCAAATATACCGGTAAGTACACTATGGTTTACATTATAGTTCAATGGTACGCAAGACGATAAAAAAATACAATAACTTTAAGGCAAGTTGCGACGAAATTAATGACGACCTAAAGAAAATAAATTGGAAAGACGCCTTAAATTACCAATCGGTTGACGAGTCTCTCGACACTTTCTATAACATTATTTTTCGGTATTATTAAGAAACTTGTACCATTGACTACTTGCAGATCCTCTAAGTTCCCCGTGTGGTTCTTAAAACCTCTTATACACATTTATAAAAATAAAGCTAGGGCCTGGATTAGATGAAAAATGTATCACAATGTTGCGGATTATGAGCAGTTTGCGATTTACCGATCTAGATTCCACGATGAATGTAACAACTGCTTTAAGAAATACATCAATTCTGTTGAAGATGGTATTCGGAGCAATGTGAAGCATTTCTGGACGTTCATTTCTAATAGAAAAAAATCCACTGGCATTCCATCTACTATGACTTTTAACAACCAGTCAACTAGCAACCCAGAAAACATTTGTAATCTTTTTTCCGACTTTTTTAATTCGGTTTTTGAAACATCCACTTCTGCTAATATTCCATCCACGTATGACTACTGCTCTGGTAGCTGCACTCTGTTAAATGAAATAAGATTTACAATGGATGAAGTACTTCGTGCGCTGAAAGCACTGGATCCTTCTAAAGGGCCAGGACCGGATGGTTTACCAGCAAACTTCATAAGAGAGACAGCTGTTAATTTGTGTGCACCTCTTCATATTATATTTAACCAATCTGTCTCTCAAGGTTGCTTTCCTCAAGCATGGAAACTTGCAAATATAACCCCTATTTACAAGTCTGGACCTAAGGACGATGTCGTGAACTATCGTCCTATATCAATACTGTCAGCTTTGTCAAAGGTTTTCGAGAGACTAGTCCATGATAAAGTATACCCAGTACTGCACAATACTATCATTCAATAACAACATGGATTCGTCAAAAGAAGGTCAACTACAACCAACCTGGTAACTTTTGTAGATTATTTATTCAACAACATGGACTCTCGTGTTCAAGTTGACACTTTATACACTGATTTCCGGAAAGCCTCTGACAAGGTTGACCACCAACTTCTATTGAACAAGATTGCTTTCAATGGTATACGTGGATATCTTCTGAGATGGTTCTCATCTTACGTTTCCAATAGAACTCAGAGGGTTATGATGTATGGTTTTAGTTCTAGCACCCTTAATGTTACTTCTGGAGTGCCCCAGGGCTCGATTTTAGGACCTCTTTTATTCATTATATTTATAAATGACATCCATAAATGATTTCAAAATTAAAAATTACTGCTATACGCAGACGACCTGAAAATCTTTAGACCTGTTAAAAAGTTGGAAGATTGTCTACTATTGCAAGATAACCTAGACAGGTTCTGTGCGTATTGCTCAGCTAATAAACTACAACTTAGCGTCTCTAAATGTAGCTGTATTAGTTTTACTAAATAAATAATGTCATTTTAGTTAGGAATACACTAGTACGCGATCTCGGTGTTCTTTTGGATGATAAACTGCACCTTGACGTTCATATTGATAAAATTATAAATAATGCTTTTCGTATGTACGGTTTTCTGATGAGATCAGCCACAGAATTCGTTCACCCATATACATACTTACATCTCTACAAATCGCTAATAAGGTCCCAGTTAGAGTATGCTGTGGCGGTATGGAATCCCTCTATAGTAAATACTCAGACGCAATAGAAAAGGTTCAGAGTAAGTTTTTGAAAGCCATGCATTTCCGTTGTTTTCGTACTTGCTTCTTATTTCGATCTTCTGAATAAGTATACGTTACACAGCCTCAAAACAAGACGTACTATTTTGGAGACAATGTTTTTTATTTGATGTATGTAATAGCTCATATGATTGTATGGATATTACCAATAAGATAAGCTACGTTGTACCTAGAACAACCATAAGCCGTGGGGTGCGCGCACGACCTCTTTTTGCCGTATCATCTAGTCGTACGAATGCAGGCTTACGAGCACCCCAACGTCGCATCACTGGTCAATATAATGATCTTTTCCATAATATTGATATCTTTGCTCTAGCAACTGGTCAATTTAGAGACCTTGTTCAGGAAACAATTTTGAATATTACTGACTTGTTGAAACTGATTTTTTTTATAATTTCTTATTTTCCTTTTTATATATTTTTTTTATTGCATGCCTGTTTAGTTTAAGTTTAATTTTATCAGTAACCCTTAATGTATCTTTTTTTTTTGTACCTTTAAACCAGCCATACTCAACCTTTTTTTATAGGGGCCACAAACACGTTGCAGTCATGGTGTCGAGGGCCGCAAGCAAAAATGATTTAGGTCTTAAAACGATGCAGTTACTTTATTAATGAAAAAAATAGTTTTTACAAATATGTTTTAATTCGATTTTTGATACTGTGAACACTTTCTCAAAACTTTATCAAGATCTGCCTTGTCGCTTTAGCTATAACATCATCATCTAGATGAGAATCTGTAAGTTTGTTTCTGTAAACGTTCTTTGTGTATTTCATTTTTCTTAAAAGCGATTCGCACACGTACTTTTTTATTTATTTATTTTATAAATAAGATGGGGGAAACCTACTAACCCCCCCCCCCCCCCCCCCCTGGGTTAGTAGGATTTGGTCACATCTTTGGACGCTTTTATATTTTTGGGGAACAGTACTCCAAAATTCCACATATGTGGCGTTCCGCGCATAAAGGTACTTCTCTATGGTTCTGTGGTATTCTATGGCTCTGCGGTATTATTTTATTTATTGTGATTTAGGGGGGAATTATAATACCTTGGTTATTGACACCCATCCTTTGTAACAATCGTCAGATGTGCCAATAACAAAGGCCCGGCGGGCCGCATGCGCACACGTACTTTTTTATTTATTTATTTTATAAATAGGATGGGGGAAACCTACTAACCCCCCCCCCTCCCCCTGGGTTAGTAGGATTTGGTCACATCTTTGGACGCTTTTATATTTTTGGGGAACAATACTCCAAAATTCCACATATGTGGTGTTCCGCGCATAAAGGTACTTCTCTATGGTTCTGTGGTATTCTATGGCTCTGCGGTATTATTTTATTTATTGTGATTTAGGGGGGGGAATTATAATACCTTGGTTATTGACACCCATCCTTTGTAACAATCGTCAGATGGGCCAATAACAAAGGCCCGGCGGGCCGCAGGTTGGGTATAGCTGCTTTAAATTGTAAGCGCACGTCGCATTAATTTTATAATTTGCTTTTATAATATGTGGAAAATGTTGTGGGTTACACATTTACTCACTGTTAAGATAAAATTTTTGTATAATATTGTAGTGTGTAACTGTTTGTTTTCCCAAATAAACAAAATAAAATAAAATAAAAAAATGATACTTTTGAAAACCAGAGTCGGATACCTTTTTAGTGCATCCGCAAGATTATTTTTTATTTTTTCAGTTTTGGGCAAAAATAATCCATCTAGTGAAAAAATTGTTAGTAATACAAAAACGCACATTAATTCCATTCATCAGCAGCTTATAATGTTCCCACTGCTGGGACACAGGCCTCCTCTCGGTGAGAGGGAGTGGGCCATAATCCACCACGCGGACCCAGTGCGGGTTGGTAAAAGTCACCTATCTTCGAATTTTTGGTTCTAAGACATGCCGGTTTCCTCACGATGTTTTCTTTCGCCGTTTTGAGAGAAGTGGTGATGAAATCATTTACACAAAGTAAACTGCCTGCTTGGATTCGAACCTGTGACCTACAAGTCGCGACAGTTACCACTGGGCCATCGCTACTCTCATTACAAAACAAATTAATAAAATTAAGATTTGTAGCAACAGGAGTGAAAAGACTGCCACAGGTGCAGAATTTCTCTATTTTTTTTTATGCCTATATTTTTTTTATTTTTCTGATAACTTGCTTTGCCTATTACCCAATTGCGGTTAGGCGTGGACTTTTGGGACAACCAGTATTTATTGCTTTCGACAATGTGAACTAAGGTGGTAGAGTTTTACAAAGACATGATGTGCGGGATTTCATCAGGTCTTTTAGCGGGAGATGTAATAAAAGCGTCTTGATTGTTCAGTAAAATGGTATGTATTTAAAAAAAAAAACCGTCGGTAGACGGTGATTAAAATAAATGAAATAAAGTAAATAGCCAAATCACACGTAGCCTTGATCTCGTGCTGTCATACGTTTGCTAGGTGTTCCGCGCAAACACATGATCTTTGTAGACAGCTGGTGAAATGTGGGTGTACTGTACGTACACCTTTGCCCAACTCTTCAGGAAACAAACCGTAATGTTTGATACACTTTGTGTTCTAGGAAAATCTGCCAGCCATAAGATAACGGAGCTTCGTCAGAAGATGGCTGAGAAAAACGCAGCGGCGCTCGTTATAACTGCTCTGGATGAAGTGGCATGTGCGTTATAATCTTCTTTTCAAAATTCTGTAAGCTTAATTCCAGCCAATTTTCCGCAGACACCATTAACCTCTACGCTTTTTTTTTTTTGGATGGGAAATCATCAAATGACTTCTCCCGCTCTGGGCGGAGCGGGAGGGCATGTCAGACTTTTCAACTGACTAAAACCCACCCGTGTTCCTTCAGTTGCCCATGTGCCAGGGTCACGGTATCTCTTTCGAACAATCTCGCGACCCTGGCAGACCTCTACGCTTCTGAAATTCAAAACAGCCCAGTCTCCTTCTTGTACCTCATCATCTCGTGTTACTCTTGACTGGTAGCTACGTAACTCCGGTACTTAGAAGACCCCCTACTTTTTTGCCTCTGTCCAACAGATGCCTTTTTGGTATCCCCAGATTAGATCGGCGAGTGTGGGAGTTTTACCTCACTAAAACCACCCCAATGGTTGCCATCTACACATGGAAGAGGTACCGTCGGCTCTCAAAAGACCGATCTGAAATTCCCAATATGCAAAGCCTGTAAGGGCACATCTCTGGGGAGACTGTAAAAGGGTCTCCTCGAAACCTGACTGTGCAAGTATGCGAGGCAGTGCGGGACCACCACTGTGCGCCCTCTTCCCTGAGATCACTCAGTGGGACCCCGAATTCCCATCTGCCTTAAATTATGCAAGCAGGGTTTGGAGTTTCTTCCGGGGTCGCGTGATTGTTCGAAAGAGATACCGTGACCCTGGCACATGGGCAACTGAAGGAACACTCTAGTCAGTAAAAGTCTGACACGCCCTTCCGCTCCGCCCAGAGCGGGAGAAGTCATTTGATGATTTCCCATCCAGAAAAAAAAAGGATTTGGCGTTTTAGGCGTTGAAGCGGTTGCCTTTCCGACGCCTTTTTCTAAGAGCTGGATCAGCCCTCTTACAATCCTGCTCGGTAGCCTCCTTCTGGACCATTAAAACCTCACAGAAGGCCAGCATAGACCCAACTACTGCGTCCAGCACATGCCTTTTTTTAACCGACTACAAAGAAGGAGGAGGTTATCAATTCGTCTGTATTTTTTTTTATTTTTTTATTTTATGTTTGTTATCTCATAACTTTTGACTGGGTGAACTGATTTTGATGATTCTTTTTTTATTTGAGAGCTGGTGCTTCCCGAATGGTCCCATTTTAATTTGGTTTCATTCGGACAATGGGGTCCATGTGAAAACCATATAAGTCTTAAATTTGCATTAAGTATTTGCGCGACAAATGAACGAATAACGCGATTAGATTAGTGCGGGGTATACCTAACGTGACCAGACGTCCCGTTTTGAACGGGACTGTCCCTTTTTATAGTTACGTGTCCCGGTGTCCCCGAAATGATCTCTGGGACGCCAAATTGTCCCGTTTTCTGAAACCGCGCGAAAACTTGAGTAGTCGAGCTGGCTGGACGCGAGCGGTGTGCGAGAAGAGCGAGACCGCGTCGTCGGTCGACGCGATGATAGCCGAGAGCGGCGAAGACGTCATCGCTCGCGCTTTGTTTACTAATCGTTTGAGAGATTTTTCGTTCGTCCACTTCTCGATATTTGTTTTGTTGTTGTTTGATGCTCGTGTACCCTGTAAATAACTTGAACTTCTTTTGTTTTGAAACCATAAGTTAAAATGCCGAAACGCAAGTGTACGTTCAATGTTAACTTACAAGCAAAATATCCGTTTATCAAGCAAACAAATACTCCCTCAGATGTCAGATGTGAAAAGTGTCGTACAGAATTTAGCGTTTCCCACAGTGGTGCCAGTGATATTGAACAGCATTTGAAGTCTGAAAAACATAAAAATGCCGATCGCGCCGCTGCTTCGAGTTCTTCGATGTTAACCTTTTTCAAGAAATCGGATACACCAACTTTAAAGGATCTGGATATCGCCGCGGCAGAAGGTGTCTGGGCTTATCATACGATACAAGAAAATCACAGTTTTCGTTCTAATGATTGTGCGTCGAAATTAATTCAATCATGTTTTGAACCCAAATTTACATGCGCGCGTACGAAATCAGAAGCTATTGTAGTGAATGTTTTGACACCTACAGCGATGAAAGAATTAAAAGACGATCTTGATAAGTCCAATTGTATTACAATACTAAACGATGCTTCAAACCACGGTAACAAAAAAATATACCCTATTCTAGTACGCTTTTTTCAACCTTACGTAGGTGTGCAAGTAAAAATTTTAGATCTCCAAGACCAACCAGGTGAGACTTCTGACATCATTGTCAATTATTTAAACCAAGTGTTGACAGATAATAATTTGACAGCAAAAGTCGTGGCATTTTGCGGAGACAATGCCAACGTTAATTTCGGAGGCGCGGCTAGGCGAGGAACTAACAATGTGTTAACGAAATTACAATAATCTCTGAAAAAACCATTGATAGGTATTGGATGTGGAGCCCATGTAATTCACAATGCAATAAAATCAGCTGCAGACAGGTTACCCTTAGATTACGAAAGCATCATTGTGAAGAGCCCGAGCAAATAAAGCTGCACGTTCGTGGTGTCCGGAGAACAAAAAATGGAGGAGTAATCGTTAGTACCGAGACGAAACTTGACGCTGATAAACTGAAGCATGCAGTCCAGCTCTCTACATCTGGACTGACCGCAGACGAACCCAGCAAGCGCAAACCTCGGATCGTGGTTGTAGGAGTGCCGACTTCCCTGACTGAAAATGAGGTGTTCAAGTGCATTTTCGAACAAAACGTGTCCGACAAGTTACCAGCGATGTCCTTGGAATCCTTCTTGACCTGCATAAAATTGAGCCACAAATCGGGGAAGCGAGATGCTATGACCTGTAACTACGTTGTTGAAGTTTCAGCCAGTATACGTAAAGCCATAATCCCTCAGTCAAGACTTTTTATAAATTGGACGTCCTGTCCTGTCAGGGACTTCACATTGGTGACAAGGTGTTATAAATGCCAACAATATGGCCATGCAGCAAAAACTTGTCGAGAGATCATCGCTACGTGTGGTCACTGTGGTGACGCTGGCCATTCGATGACTGAATGTACGAAGAAAGCAGACATCCCGAAATGCGCAACTTGCTCTCGCTTTAAAAAGCCCAGTGATCACAAAACGGGGGACGCTGATTGCCCTGCTAGGAAAATAGCAGAATATAGATACATTAACTCCATCGATTATGAGGGCACCTAGTCAGTCATACTCAAGGCCCACTTCCGTATCGCTTGTTGCTGACTCAACGAAATACCTGACCACTGCACTGTCCTACTTAAATCGATTTGCCGCTGTCTAAGCACTATTAGCCGCCCGCTTCATAAATCGAATCTAGCAACTTTGTTTTCAACCTCGTTAATAATACTGTAAATTTAATCATATTTGTGATCTAAGTACTAATAACTACATATTTTCCGTACCTAAATATTATATAAATTATCTAGATATTAAAACCTTAGTTATAATTGTAACATGATAAATTAACAAACTTTATCACTTTTCATAAAACTTAAGTTAAATATTGTTAAGACATCAGTTGACCTAATATAAATTGTAAGAACTCATGCCGCCTGTGATACAGGTTTATCCTAGTACAGGCATCATACTTTGTACTACCTTTACTATATTCTAAGATTTATACTGTTATTTACCAACTTTTACTTTTGAATAAAAATTTATTATTATGTATCTTTGACATTCTCGGGACCCTGGGGTCCCGGACCTTTGGAAGGCGTACCAGGGGCCGAAGCCAACTCGCAGAGGCCCGTTAGAGGTTCTTAATGGAATGAGGCACCAAACCGTCGATTATCCCTGTTTGTACTACGCAAGTGCAGCCAAGGACAACCCACGGTTGGTGTAGAACTATTGCAGGATATGGAAATAAAGATATTGGGTTATGGGTTTGGGTGGCTAAGTGAACTGGTTTTCTCGAATTATGGAATGACTATGGCCCCTGCCTGACCAATGTTTTAAAAATACACAGATAAAATGGCAGGGGGTGACTTGCACACTCAATAATGGGCCTCCGTAAACGGTCGCTAGCACAAAGTGTCGTAGCGCCAAGGGGGCAACATGTCCTGAGGTGCTTTGAGGAGTGGAGCGGTATTCCACGGCTTTCAGAACAATCCCAGAGCCCGGAAGATGGTCAAGATCCCTACGAGCACTTACTGAAATACTTCCTTCCTCCGAGCACGTTTGCTCTTGCGAATCTCCACTCAAGCCGGCCAATAAAGGCAAGAATGAGGTGGGAGCTCTGTTCCTCGTCAGTGTTCACTCCAGCCGGCCAATAAAGGCAAGCCAGAGGTGAGGAACAAGACTTCTCCCGGGAGTTAGGGTCCGTGGGGTCGCTACTGCCCAACAGCTCGCCACATGCTGCCCTGCGGTTTTTTGTATCTCTCTTGGTCTGGCTCCTCATCCTAGACCTGCTCCGGCAAAGTAAACTCTACCGGCACAGACCTAGAGTTCGGAGCGCGCAAGCCCCACCACGACGTCAACGTAGAGATATGGCGGTGGGGTTATTATTATTATTATTATTATTTCCTTTATTATATTTAAATACATATTAATTACATTTTTAAATATTTAAATATATAAAAAAATATAAGAAAACATTTAAAAATATAAAAAATAGTAGCCCACCGGTATCGGGAACAGGGTCCAAGCTACCGGTGGTCAGGGCTGCTGAGAAAGGAACCTCCTAACAATACGCGCCGTGTCCAGGATGACTGCTTTCTGGATCAGGCCCTTGATCCAGCTGCCTAACGAGAGCCTCCTGAGATGTTGATTGAGGCTCTTGCCGATTATGCCATTGGCCGTAACGACTATCGGCACAATGACTGCTGTATCCACATCCCACATCTCGACAACCTCGCGAGCCAAGTCAAGATACTTCATCTGCTTATCTTGTTCAGCTTTCACGAGGTTCTCGTCATGCGGGACTGCTATATCAACAATCATTGTGCGACGCTCTAATCGATCTATCACCACTATATCCGGCTTATTGGCAACAATAGTCCTATCAGTGACGATAGATCGATCCCAATACAACGTGATATTGCCATATTCGAGAACTGGGTCGGGCACATACCTATAGTATGGTACTTCTGATTCCACAAGGCCGTATTTCAGAGCAAGTTGCTGGTGGATAATCCTGGCTACAAGGTTGTGTCTATGCAAGTAGTCTCCGTTAGCCAGACGAGAACAGCCAGAAATAATGTGTCGGATTGATTCACCCGGACGGTGGCATGCCCGACAGATGTCAACCGTGCCATCCTTCACAATATATTTCCGGTAGTTGTTCGTCATCATAACTTCGTCCATAATCGCAAAGACAAAACCTTCGGTTTCTCCAAATAGGTTTCCGAATCGTAACCAGGATACGGACGCTAAGAAGTCTACATCGGGTCCATGTAGGATCCGGTAAAAGCGTCCGTGAAGCTCCTTGCTTTGCCATACCTCCCTGCGGTCATTAGTATCTAATACTTTAGGTTTGCGCCAGTTCTCGGTAGCCAAGGAGAGCGGGGTGAGGCTCTTGTCCACTGAGACCACATCTCGGTGCATCCCCACGTCGGCTTCTAGGAAGTATTCCCTGAGACTGCATACCTCACGGTTGTGCAGGGTCTTAGCATTTAAAAAACCTCGACCTCCGCACTTCCGCGGGATATACAGTCTCATCACCGATGACCGTGGGTGATGCATTCGATATGCAGTCAGCAGCGTACGGACCCTCCTATCCAGGGCGTCAAGTTCCGTTTGAGTCCATTTGAGTATGCCGAAAGAGTACATCAAAACCGGCATGACCCAACCGTTGAAGGCGCGCACCTTGTTTGCGCCTGATAAAAGACTTTTTAATACTTTATTCAAGCGGCCAAAGAAGCGCTCCCTCAACGATTGTTTCATGTCAGCAGTGTTGATGCCTAACGCTTCCGACATACCCAAATACTTGTATGTGTCGATTGAGGAAAGGGATCTTAGATGTATGGAATCCGAGAGTTGGGTTCCCACGGATTCCACAATCTCCCCTCGCTTTACATGCATGACCGCACATTTGTCCACACCAAATTCCATCCTGATGGCGCTACTGAAGGTTTCAGTTACTTTCAGTAGCTCCATCAGTTGCAAATTGCTGGGGGCAAAGAGTTTTAGGTCATCCATGTAGAGGAGGTGAGATATAACTTGACCACCTCTCCTCAATCGATAGCCTATACCTGAATCCTCCAGCAGTGTGCTAAGAGGATTCATGGCTAGGCAGAACCAAAGTGGACTCAAACTATCGCCCTGGAATATACCTCGCTCGATCCTTATCGGTTCGCTGTTCCTCTGGATATTTCGACATCCTGGATAGCGAAGGACTGTCCTCCACTGCCCCATACATGATATCAAGAAGGTGCGCAGCGTTGTATCTACTTTGTACAATTCCAGCACCCTCTTGAGCCAGGTATGTGGCACCGAGTCATAGGCCTTCTTATAGTCTATCCAGCATGTCGACAGATCCCTTCGGGAACGACGAACCTGTTGGCTAATGGTCATATCGATTAGGAGCAGCTCCTTAGTACCGCGGGACCCGTTCCTACATCCATTTTGAGAGACAGACAAGATCGAGTTTGTGTCAATATGATTGTAAATTTTAGCTCTCAAAATGGATGTAAGTACTTTATAGACCGTCGGTAGACAAGTGATAGGTCTATAATTTTTGGGTTCCGCGGTGCTACCTGATTTATGGAGTAGGTGGGTTATCCCTGTTGTTAAGAACTGGGGCAACGACCCTGACTCTAAGGCTGACTGGAACTGAGATGCCAAGCGAGCGTGCGACTTTTGGATCCACTTGATCCAAAAGTTGTGCAGTCCGTCCGGCCCTGGAGATTTCCAGTTAGGCAACGGACGGACTGCACAAGCGACATCTTGGGGGCTGATGGTAATTGCCCCCATTTCTGTTATTTGACCGCACGCTCGCTCGATCTCCCTAGTCCAATCACCTTCGGTGTGATTGACAGGCACCGACCAGATGTTTCGCCAGAACGAAGACATGGCGACATCATCCGGAAGGGGCGTGTCAGCCACACCTTGGTCCGGTCGCTCCCAAGCTCGGTAAACCCACCTTTCATCACTTTGGAATGTGTGATTCTGGGTGTACCGCTCCACCCTCCGCCGGTACCGACGAATACGGTTTGCCCATGCACAGATCTTCTGCTTCAGGAAGTCGATGCGCTCTGTGACGCGGGGCAAATAATCTCGAGGACTAACATCCGTCCCGGAGAACGCCCGCTTCACAAAGCGCATCACTCGAGGGCGAGTATTGCCCTCCCTGAAGCAGATTAGCTTACCGATGAGTGCTCTAGCCTCACCGATACGACGCTCAATCCTGCACTGCCAAGCTGGTACGGCTGGTTTTGGTCGTGTAGCTCTGTCACTATTAGGAAACTTAACACGAGCTACACGACAAGCCGCTACAGCTGCACAGTACAAGATCGAGTGGGTATCGGCCAGGTCTTTGCTGCCGTCAAAATATGTTGACAGTTGTGAGTCTAGAGCACACACCAGCGCCTTGTTTTTCTTATGCATGGGCAAACGAGGTAAACGTGGTCTATGTTCAGGAGGAGTAGAGCGATACTCCCGGAAAGCATCATCCAAAGCGCTCCTCAATCGTGCATTGCATTGGGTACTCACGGATATAGCCCCGTCATCATCCTCTTCACCAGCGCAGTTGGGTCGCGGTGAAACACTGGGTAAATTTTGCAGTTGTACCGCGACCAGTGGCGAAGCAGGCGTAACATGGCTATTCCGTGATTCGAGACAAAGTCGATCAAGCACGGTGGCATCCAGCATATGGTTACGCTGGATGACCCGTACCTGATCCGACAGTCGTTGCGATGATACGTTGACAGCGGGCTCAAGCACCTGGAACAGAGAGAGCATCCGACCACGGTACGCAGTCAAGTTAGTTCCCCCCTCTGTAGCCCTATAGTATGCGCGCATGACATTTTCATTCACAGCTTGTGTCTACTTCATGCGCCGCACACTTCCACCGGGAGCGGGGACCCTGTCAGAGGCCGGTGGGCCTCGGAGTCCCAAGCTGGCCGGTGGTCGGCCTCTTCCACGCCGACGTACTGGTGGTGGTGTCGTCGGCGGCGAGAAGTATTCGTCGCTCGAGCTCGACGCAACTGCAGCAGCCGGTGTCACTGGACTCACGTCTGGAGCAGGATCCGGCAACTGCGAGGCGGAGCTGAGCGACGAACCCGAAGATGTTGGTTGTGTGGTTTTAGTAAGTCGGGCCCGACTTCGCGTCAGCATCGTACTTTCAGTCGGTTTCTAGTCATAATATTCGCATGATTCTTTAGCATATTATTGTTATATGTTGCCATTTTTGTTTTTCAATGATATTATGGTGGTATATTTATCAAAACATTGTTAAATCATTTACGTTTAAAAATTCTAGAAAATATAAAAGCACGGACAAAAAATTTTTTTGACCGTCAGCTTGACAGTCGGGCCACAGATTATTATTATTATTATTATATTCATTTTTTTATATTTACACGATTCGAGTTGAAGCTCTAAAGGAGTTTTGCGCCGAAACTGAAACGGAATATCAACAAATGCTCGGCTATAGCAAAACCAGATGGCTTGCTCTTATGCCTGCCTTGGAAAGGGTTTTAAAAATGTATCAGCCATTAAAAAACTACTTTTTGAGCATTGAAAAATGTCCCCTGTTACTAAAAAATTTTTTTGAAGATCCCACATCCGAATTGTGGCTTTATTTTTTACACGGTCAGTCGGCAAGTTTTCATCAAGCTGTATTAAAACTGGAAGTTCAGACGGTATCAGCAATTGAAGCTGCAAAAGAAATTAATCAATTAAAAGACAATTTGACTCAGAAACAGACCAATCAGTTTCTTCCATTTATGGTCCGTCAATTAATAGTGAAATCAAAAGATAATGTTACTGAGGTAGATGAAGAGTTTGTGAAAAGAACGGCTACAGAATTTTATGGAACAAGCCGTGAATATCTGGAGCAGTGGACTTGTTTTCTTACCAAAGAAATGGAGATATTTTATTGGGCAGATTTAAAAAAGGTCCCCGCATGGGAAGACGTTCAAAAATCTCTGGATGTATTAATTGAAAAAGAATATATTGACTGTAATAAAGATGCAGAAGTTTTTGACGAATTTTCGTTAATTTGTAACTACATTACATCGCAGAAAGTAACTGAATGGAATAATCTAAATGTTTCCACGGAAACTCGTTGGGTGGAAGTACTCAAACACTTTCAAGCCAACAATCTTCAGCATGAAAACTTTTCTATTTTAATTGAATATATTTTATGTTTGCCTGCTACAAATGCTCCAGTAGAAAGAGTATTCTCTATGATGAACAAATTGTGGCCATCTGAGAAAACCCAGTTACAAATCTCAGTTCTAAAGGCGATGTTGATAATTAAGATGAATATAAAAAAAACATGCCAAGAGTTTTATTCTTACTTAAAATCGTCACCAGCTATATTAAAGCAAATTTGTTCCTCTGATAAATATAAATTCAACTAAACGTTTCGGGTATGTATATTTTTTAATTTGTAACTTTTAAGTTAACTGACTTTTTTTGAATAAATAACTTTAAAAAAATGTTTTTTTTCATTGACTACCTATTAATTAACCTAAACCAATGTCCCGTATTAATAAACCAATGTCCCGTTTTAAGTCAAAAAATAAATGGTCACGTTAGCCGTATACCATACCTAAAAAGTTAAAAATAAAAACTTTTAACAAAAAAAAAAAACAACCGACTTCCTTAAAAAAACCGGCCAAGTGCGAGTCGGACTCGCGCACCGAGGGTTCCGTACAAACCTGTAGGTATCCTCGGTTTATGCGTAAGGTTTATGTTTATGAAATTAAATGTTTTTTTTTTTGAGTTTTTGTATTTGAGTTGATTGAATGGAAGGTAAATTGCGATTTACGATTTATGACGTATTAAAAAAAAACTACTTACTGGATTTCGTTCAAACCAATTTTCGTTGGAAGTTTACATGGTTATGTACATCATATATTTTTTTTAGTTTTATCATTCTCTTACTTTAGAAGTTACGGGGGGGGACACACATTTTACCACTTTGGAAGTGTCTCTCGCGCAAACTATTCAGTTTAGAAAGAAATGATGTTAGAAACCTCAATACCATTTTTGAAGACCTATTCATAAATACCCTACACGTATGGGTTTGATGAAAAATTTTTTTTTGAGTTTCAGTTCTATGTATGGGGAACCCCAAAATTTATTGTTTTTTTTCTATTGTTGTCTAAAAATCTTAATGCGGTATACAGAATACATCTACTTAACAAGTTTCAACAACATATCTCTTATAGTTTCGGAGAAAAGTGGCTGTGACATACACGGACAGACAGACAGACAGACAGACAGACAGACAGACAGACAGACCGACAGACAGACAGACAGACATGACGAATCTATAATGGTTCCGTTTTTTGCCATTTGGCAACGGAACCCTAAAAAAAACACTACAAAGTCAAAAATAAGTTTAATTTCGGAAGTCGGTGGCAAAAAACCTTGAATACAGATCCTTAGACACCGACTTTCGAAATTAAAGTTATTTTTGACTTTGTAGTGTTTTTTTTAAGGAAGTAGTTTTTTTTTTTTTTTTGTTAAAAGTTTTTAGTGAGTGCGATATTGTCAGATGACGTCTTCCGCTCTGGGTGGAGGGAATGGGCGTGTCACTTTTACTTACTAAACCCCTATGCCAGGACCACGATAACTCTTTCGAACACATCTCGCGAACCTGGCAGGCATCGGTCCTAGCGGACCCCTTCAGTTAATGTTGACATCTCTTTGAGGCGCGCGTGGAACACTACGCGCCGTCGACACGGGCTATCCAGCAGATGCCTAAAGACAGATTTCGTTAACAGGACGTTGCCTAAATAAAGCTCTGGAGGTTTATATCCGGACAAAGCGTAATGTCAGCACTACCCTAACTCCAGCACTCTCTCCGCAGACACCCTGAACCTCCGCGGCAGTGACATTCAGTACAACCCAGTTTTCTTCTCTTACCTCATCATCACGCCATCTTCTGTGCTTCTGTTCACTGCCAGTGAGCTTAGTCCTGCTGTTAGGGAGCATTTGGCCGCGGAGGCGGTGGAAGTACGAGGGTTTCCGTATGGAGATGTGGAAAAACATCTACATGAGATGGCTGTAAGTATGGCTTTATACAGGATTTTTTTTAACCAGTGCGCAATTTTTTTTTGGCGGTTCAGTATCAGTAATAGAGCACATTTCAATTATTTTTTTCAATACTTTTTTATTAATTTTTATCCGACCTTAAATCAGTAAACTGTGGAAACCCTACATATTTCGTAATATGATATCAAAATAGTAATAGGTCAGTAACCGCGCGCTGGCGTAGGTACTTCGAACTTCTTAGAATTTTGACCGATCGAACAGCTGATAGGTACTTGTAGCTACGCTCGTTCGTTCACCTTCGCCACCGCGCCGGCGCCGCGCGCAAGTTACCATAAAAACCAGTTTCAAAATAAACATCTTTCATTAACGATAACTAATTTTTTTTTGTGCTAAGATATATCAAAATAAAAATTGCGTGGTTATAATAACTCGTTTAAGTTTAATTTTTTAAATTTGCGCACTGGTTAAAACGCCTGTATTTTAAATCCAAGTAGTAGTTTGAGTATATTGGGGTAAGTTCGCCGCTGGGATAAGACTGTAAGAATCAAATCCTGCGCCATTAAATTACCAAAAGGTAAATTTTACAATGATCGTCGTCGGGGCAGAACAAATTGACACAAGCCACAATTCTGCCCGTATTAAAAATATTGCCAAATTATGCGGGACTTTGAGTCGTACGGGCTTACCCTATCGCCGGAATTACCCCAAGCTTTGTTATTATAATTATTATGGATAAAGAACCCTCTATATTTTTGATAAAATAATTAATTAATTATCTTTATTCGCCTGCTCTTATCCCAATTTATTTGTGATCGGTGTAACATATATTTTTCTTCCACACTTCTCTATTAGTCATCATCTCAGTAGTCACCCGCTTTCTATCCATATCATAATTCACACAGTCCATCCATCGTTTCATTGGTCTCCCTCTACTCTTATAGCCATCGACATTCATACTCAAATTTTCCTCACAACATTTTCGTCTTTCCACCGTATCACATGCCCATACCATAACAAACATTCCATTTATATCGTTCTCACATTCAAAAAATTTCGACATAAATGATATACCCAACTTTTTGTAGCAAAATTTTGATTGAAAAAAAGTGTCGATGGAGTTGCTTGTCCGTTCTTCTCCATAGGTACCTAATACAGGAATGGGCAACTAGCTTTATTTTTCTGACTCACCTCCACTTGACAATTCAAAAGTACCTGTAACTGGCTTCTTTGAAAATAGCTTCTGCGCGCGACTTCGTCCGCCTCAAATTCTTGCTACCCTGACCCTTCCCGTCGCATCGAATTACCTGCTAGTTTTCGTCCATTTTTCGTTGCTACTCCGCTCCTTTTGATCGTAGCGCGATATTATATAGCTTATAGCCTGAATAAATAGGCTACCCAACACAAAAATAATTTTTCATTTCGGACCAGTAGTTCATGAGATTACCGCGTTCAACCAAACAAACAAACTCTTCAGCTTTTGAATATTAGTAGTGCTTTGTTTTTTTTTTAGTTTTTAATGGATATCCGCACAACTTTTTAGTTACCGATGCAACTCATTCACCCATCATTTCAGACGTAAGACGCCCTCAGGCCTCCCTCAATTTAGGGTGTTTTGCTATAATCGCCATTCTTGGCAGGCGGGTTGGCGATCGCAGTATGGTGGTAAAATACATAGAGAACGCTGCTGTCTGTTCTCTAGTAAGTCCCTTAGTCGCCTTTTACGACACCCACAGGAAGAAATGTCTGTACTGTACCGATGCCACTAACCAACACTAAATATTTATTTGTTACAGAAAGAGCTTTCTCAGAAGAATGGCGGCAAGCATTCTATCTGGCTCTCCAGTGACGCTAGCGAGGCGATACATAGGGCAGCGGCCGGGGTAAGTGATAAATGATTTTATTTCTGTAAGTACATACAAACACTTTCACACGTCAATCATATTACACGCTTTATATTAGCTTCACTTGTATGTTTGTATGTTTGTTTGTTTGTATGTTAGTATGTTTGTAACCGACTCCTTATAGCGCGATTTTGACCCACTTTAAACGACCAGATTTCATTCAGACTTTGCACACCTGTCAAAGACCGATGACAATGCAATAATTTCATAAATTTGTGCCATTATCCTTCCCAGGGTTACCAGGACAGCAAAAAAACTGTCTTCGAAAACTACGCTGACATACGTCACAAACTTCGCTGGGTGTTTCGAATTTTGAAACGTATGTCAACGTCTCAAAATTCGAAACATCCTAAAAGATAGAAAATAAATAATAGTTTAAAAAAACTAAAAAACACGCTTCCATAGAAAACCAAACTAAAAAGTAGAAAATAATGAGAAAAAAGCGTGGGGTGGTTTTTAAAGTACCTATGTTTTTATTGATCAGGCACCTAAGGCAGGTAATTATTTTTTAACTACAGATATGAGTTTGGCGAATGGCGTTTCTCTGAGTTAACAAACTCAGAGGTCTCTTTTAAAGTCCAGACATAATCTTGTTCACATCATGTGAAGACTATGTGGATTGGTGACTGAAATGGTCTTTTGAAGAAAGAACCACACAGATTGAGTGGACCTGTCCAGTCAGTGCACGCATTTGTCACTAATCGTACAGCCCAACTCAGAACTTACGAAGCTCAACGATTTGACTACATAATTTACTCAAAAACTGAAATAGGCCTTGTAGACTGCAGAACATTTTCTATTTTATTAAGTACCTGGTACTTGTTGACAGTCCTGCACTGCCCTCCCATACCTATTAACACTGTAATATGAAACTATTGTAAAAACCAATTATTTTTTAACGAGTAACCGTGGAGATTCTTGCCGGCTCTTCTCCATAGGAATCAACAATTTGGAACAGTGGAAGTGCCCATGTAGGTTTATGTGAAATAAAAATATTTTGATTTAATTTTATTTGAATATCATAATTTTCCTAGTCAAACCGGATGCAGCTGAGTACCAGTATTTTACATAGCGCGACTGCCTATTTGACCTCCACAACCCAGTTACTGGGTAATACGGAACGCCTTGGTGAAACTGGTAATCATACTTTCGGGTTTCTGATGACCCGTTATGACTGTCTAAAATCTACAAATTACAGCCGGGATGAACGACTTAGTGGGGTGTTAGGCATGGTGGGGTCTTGGTATCTAAAGTCGCCCATCCACGGAGTAACCGCGGTAACCGTAGCTTAACCCAACTGCTCTACGCGTGCCGCTGTTACTTACTTATCTTCAAGCACTCAAGGGCAAATGCAGCAGTTTGACTATAATAAGGCTGGGATCTAAGGTTGAACTTTTAATCCTATTCACCAACTTGACAGTTCAATGCAAAATAATGATACCATTCTAAAACTAATAGTGTCGGGGTAGTGAACGATGTCGCATAAAGAATGAATGATAAAATGTTTTAAATTAAATAAAACTTTAAAAAATCGTTTTTAGGTGTGGATTATAAGAATAATTAATAATTTTTAATAATTGTTATTTCCTTTTTTAATTTTCTTCTGATAGAAACAAAACTAAATATAAAAAGCATGTCATTTTGCTTATTTTTTTACTATAGTCGTTTTATTTCCTCTGACAGCCATAGACTACATATATATCGATATAGTACACATCTTGTTTTAAAACAAGTTATTAAATTTAAATTACCAAGTTTGCATGTAAGTACATTATTTGAAGTTCATTCAATTTCATTCATTCTTGCACCACCTCACTATCTTTTTTTTGTCAAAACCTGGTATCCCTCAAGTTAGTGAAAAGGATTAAAAGTCCAACCTTAGTTGCCCAACTAATACTCAACTATCTATACAGGGTTATTTGTAAAACACCGGCAACCTCTCAGGACTATGTTACTAACATCATAATCAACAACTTTTGTTCTACGACTTTTGAAAATTAATCATATTTTACTTCATCAGATTATCATACAAAAAAAAAAAAATTTAATTGTACGCTCTAAATGTTACGAGGTCAATGCGAAGCAAAAGAAAGCGATAGTACATTAGCGAGGGGAGCGGGGTTAGGGCGGCGGGGGCGGTTGAACTTGACCTATTTACGGGCGGCCCGGTTTTTGTATGAAAAACTAGTCCTGAGAGGTTGCCGGTGTTTTACAAATAACCCTGTATATGGCTTTAGAAGGCATGCTATTTGCCCTTGGATGCTTGAAGATAAGTAAGTAACAGCGGCACGTGTAGATCGTTCAGGTTAAGCTACTCGCGCGGTTACTCCGTGGATGGGTGACCATCTTTACATACAACACTCCTCCGTGCCTCGGAAAGCACGTAAGGGGTCATCCATAAATTACGTCACACGTTAAGGGGGAGGGAGGGGGTTGACGAAGTGTGACATTGTGTGACAAGGGGGTGGGAGGGGTTCTCAATTTCGTGACGTCACATTTCAAAATCTATTTTAATCGAAGTGTTAAGTAAAACACGAACTTTGAACTTTTAACGAAAAACTCAAAAACATTTGCAACTCTATCTGTAGAGATATAAGGTTCAAATTTCTTGCAATGGTTAATTTGAAATTAATTTTATTGAAAAATCATTTAAATTGAAACAAAACCAATTTCGGAACTGCTGTTTTAATTCAATAATTATTTTTAGATGTAAAATATGTGACGTCACACTAGGGAGGGGGGGTCTCATAAATGTGACCAGCTGTGACAAGGACGGGGGAGGGGGTCTCATAAATGTGACCCGCTGTGACAAGGACGGGGGAGGGGGTCTCATAAATGTGACCCGCTGTGACAAGGACGGGGGAGAGGGTCTAAAATCATGAAATTCCTGTGACGTAATTTATGGATGGCCCCTAATCCGTTGGTCCCGCCTGTCTTTCGTAGATCTTAGACAGCCGTTACGGGTCGTCAGAAGCTCGAAAGTCTGACAACCAGTCTTACCAAGAGGTATCGTATTACCCAGTAACTGGGTTGTGGAGGTCAGATAGCCAGTCGCTCCATGTAAAATACTGGTACTCAGCTGCATCCGGTTAGACTGGAAGCCAACCCCAACATAGTTGGGAAAAGGCTGGGCAGATGAGGTTATGTCGGTTTTCCCACGATGTTTTCCTTCACCGTTTTATCGGTCGGATAATCACGAAACGAATTTTATTTCCAGATGGATGTCATACAGAACCCTTTGAACTTAATATCGGAGTTATCTCCCGTAGCGCTGATGAAGCTTATCAAAAATGAAGTGGAGTTAGAGGTAAGCAATAAGTATCTATACAAATATTATAAAGCTGAAGAGTTTGTTTGGTTGAACGCGGTAATCTCAGGAACTACTGGTCCGAGCTGAAAAAAACTTTTTTTGTTCCTATTTATTGAGGAAGGCTATATAACATTACGCTACATTCAAAAGAAGCGGAGCAGCAACGGAAAATAAACGGAAACTGGCAGGCAATTCGATGCGACGGGAAGGGTCAGGGGAGCAAAAATTTTACGCGGACGAAGTCGCGGGCAGAAGCTAGTCATTAATAACACGCTTTTATTAGCTTGGCATGTATGTAACGGAATCTTTGAATGTGATTTTCACCCCCTTGTAAACGTCGGTTTAATTTGAAACTTTGCACACTTATCAGGAACCGATGATGATACAATAATTTCACAACAGCTTTATTCCAAAACGCACTTAGTACATATCTTTTTGCTTTGTGGTTTTGTTTAAAAAAAAAAATCTATTGCGTGAAACGCTTCATCCTGTATTTAATATTTTTTATCAAAAAGTTCACGTACTATAATATTTTGTATGAGTGTCAACAAGTAAATAATTATTCATAATTTATCTCATTTATTATTACACGCTTTATATTAGCTTCACTTGTATGTTTGTATGTAACTATGTTTGTAATCGACTCCTTTTGACTTGATTTTGACCCACTTCAAACGGTCAGATTTCATTTAAACTTTGTAGACTTATCGAGGACCAATGCCAATACAATAATTTCACTAAATGCCATTGTCCTTGCCAGGGTTACCAAGATAGCAAAAAAATAAAAAATATAAACACTCTTTTGAGCTAGCCCCATTTCTTCTCGTGTGTGTCGTATGAGGCAACTAAGGGACTTACTAGAGAATGGGCAGCAGCGTTCTCTATGTATTTTACCACCATACTGCGATCGCCAACCCGCCTGCCAAGCGTGGCGATTATGGCACATCCCCCCAAATCAGGGGAGGCTTATGTCAAGCAGTGAGTCTTTCGGCTGAGGTATGTAGCTAGCCGCACAAACTAATTGAAAATAAATAAAAGTTAAAAAACTAAAACACACGCTTCCATAGAAAACCAAACAGAAAAGTGGAAAATAATTGAAAAAAAAGAAAAACCGTGTGGTTCTTGATACCAATTCAAATACCTCAAAAGTCACCCAACGCTTATTTTTCAATTATCTTTTTTGTCTTTATTGAACTTAGACCATTATGGAATATAACTCAGAACTCTTCAATTGTTGGTGAACCATCGTCATTATCTGCTTAGCCTTTTTCCCAACTATGTTGGGGTTGGCTTCCAGTCTAACCGGATCCAGCTGAGTACCAGTATTTCACATGGAGCGACTGCCTATCTGACCTCCACAACCCAGTTACTGGGTAATACGATACCCCTTGGTGAGACTGGTTGTCAGATTTTCGGGCTTCTGACGACCCGTAACGACTGTCTAAGATCTACGAAAGACAGCCGGGACCAACGGCTTAACGTGCTTTCCGAGGCACGGAAGGGTCTTGGTATGTAAAGATGGTCACCCATCCACAAACTAACCGCGGCAAGCGTAGCTTAACCTGATCGATCGATCCGTGAGGTGAACCAATTAAAATGAACAAATATTTTATTTTCTACAGGGTTTCCGTCAATGCCACATTCGGGACGGCATCGCTGTGAGTCGGCTTTTCAAGTGGCTCCACGATCAGGTCGACGACGGGAAGCCTATCACAGAAATACAGGCTTCCGATAAACTGCTGGAGTTCCGCAAGTAAGTTGATGACATAACATCGCGCTTGCTGATGAAGGGGTTGCCAGAGGTGTATACAGGAAAAAAAAATAACCAGTGCGCAATTTTTTTTTGTTGGTTCAGTATCAGTAATAGAACACATTTCAACTATTTTTTAAATTTTTATCCGACCTTAAATCAGTAAAACGTGGACACCCTACATATTTCGAGCCTAATATGATATCGACAATAGGAATAGGTCAATACCCGCAAGCCGGCGTAGGTACTTCGAACTTCTTAGAATTTTGACCGACCGAACAGCTAATACCTACCAGCCGAGTACCTACTCGTAGCTACGCTCGGTCGTTCACCTTCGCCGCCGTGCCGACGTAGGTACTTTAAACTTCTTAGAATTTTGACCGGTCGAACAGCTGGTAAATACCTACTTGTAGCTAGGGTCGGTCTTTCGGCGCTAGTTACCATAAAAACCAGTTCCAAAATAAACATTATACATTAACGATAACTTAATTTTTTTGTACTAAGATATATCAAAATAAAAATTGCATGGTTATTATAACTCGTTTAAGTTTAATTTGTTAAAATTTGCGCACCGGTTAAAAACTTATCCTGTATACAGGGTAACAAGGACTCCTCGCCACTAGTACCTAAAGGTTCATAAGAAACCCAGAGTCAGACATATCATCATGATTTCAGCTGTAAGACGTCCACTGCTGGACATAGGCTTCCCCCAAAAATGGCAGGGCTTGCCATAATCGCCACGCTTGGTAGTAGGATTGGCGATCGCAGTATGGTAATAAAATGCATAGAGAACGCTGCTGCCCATTCTCTAGTAAGTCCCTTAGTCGCCTCTTACGATACCCACAGGAAGAATTGGAATGGTGCAATTATTTACGTCCGGCAACAAACGGACAATAGCCAGTTGAAATGAACATTTTTGGCAATTAAAAACAACAACTTGTTGTTATTTTTTTTCCTTTTTACTTTGTTACTGTATTTTTCTTTCACTAACTGTGTCCCAATAAACAGTACAGTCATCTGTGGCAACTTTACTTTCTATGAGCAGCTTTACCCATGACTACTACTAGTACAAAAAAAGTGTAGTAGATACTTAAATATATCTCACTTACTAAATATCTGTATCCGTCATTTAATTTCAAAGCGATACAAAAGAAGAGAATTCGACTATAGTCAGTGCCAGATATGAAAAAAATAAAAGTCGTTGACACCTGCCTACCAATGTATTCAAATTATCGTTTTGACCGTGCTAGCGACACTTTCTTTACATTTTTTTTCGTATCGTTTTGAAATATTTGAATACATTGTAAGGCGGGTGTCAACGACTTTTATTTTTTTCATATCTGGCACAGACTATACACCGTGGCATTTTAGTCGTCTTGCAAAGGTTGTCCACTCAACGTATCCAACATAATATACCTCTAGGCGTGATTGAAAAATTGTTACCAATTAAGAAAATACGTACTAAAAAAAAAGTAATGCATTAGAATTATGAAACATCCTGTTAATAATGTTTACGTATCATTTGGTAGAGAATATACATACCCACCCAGTGCACGAGTAGACTAGATCATTCCATCTCCATTTTCCATGAGACAAAATATGAAACAAACTTCGTCATGCATCATGATAATGAATAATATTTTTATTTTTTAGTTATTCAAATGTTCATTTTTTACTTATGTATGTCTAGTAGTCATTGGATACATGAAGTGGGTTGCCGTTGTAAGAGGATTAAAATGTCACGGTATATTTGTACGAGATTTTTAGTAATTGCGATATATTTTAATTCATATTCTTATCTTTTACTCATAGGTAAAGTTGCTCATGAAATCTAAGGAGGCCATAGTTGACAGTATTCTTTTTTCTTCATTCTATTTTTAGAGAAGAAGCGGACTTCATGGGCCCCTCGTTCGAGACCATCCCGGGTGCGGGCGCTAACGGTGCCATAATACACTACAGTCCCTCCAGGAACGGAGTGCAGAAGGTCATTAAAAGCGACGACATGTTCCTATTGGACTCCGGGGGGCAGTACAAGTTAGTATAAACCTGATAAATTAATCTGCCCACATTTTTCCCAACTATGTTGGGGTCAGCTTCGAATCTAACCGGATGCAGCTGAATACCAGTATTTTACATGGAGCCTGTTGACCTTGACCTTGACCTTTGTTTGACCTTGTTGACATTTTTCGTCGGTTATAAAAATAATCGTTTGAGTTCGCTTAAGGTAGCCACAGGAAAGTCCTGCTAAGTAGTGACGACCTCTCAAGGTCAACTATGAAATGCCATTAAAAAAAATGCGCGGACTTACATTACAGTAACTTCGAAGCAGATTCTATTACTACGACTAGTAGTTCCTGAGATTAGCGCGTTAAATCAAACAAACAAACAAACTCTTCAGCTTTATATATTAAAAAAAAGTATCCTATGTCCGTCTCCTGGTTCTAAGCTACCTCCCCACCAATTTTCAGCCAAATCGGTTCAGCCGTTCTTGAGTTATGAATAGTGTAACTAACATTTTTTTTTTTTTTTGTGGGGCATCTCGTAGTTAATCCTGAAAAGATTCTTACTACTTAAAGGGATTGTGGCCCGGCGAGTTCTAAAAAGTTACCTTTTTAGGCCTCCAACCGGGGCTTTGTAACTAACACAACTTTCTTTTATATATATATAGATTACCACCCGCCCTGAGAATGTTACCAATTAATAAGTTTAAATGTAAAATGTTTGATTTCCTCTTAGACATGTGTTTTTATTCGGTGAATGAATTTTTAAATCATACTTTTTAATATCATATTGTTATTAATGACATTAGTTATGAATTCTTGGACGTTTTAGTTTTTGACATTATGATTTATATTTTTGACATGGCATATATTTTTGATTAAACAATTAATACCTCTATATTATAAATAATGCATTTACCTTTTTTATCATTTAATATTTCTACGCCAGCAATGGTAGTATGTGTGAAACAATGTTAAATATAAGATCTTAATGTACCATATACTGAGAAATAAATAAATGAATGAATGAATGAAGAAAATGGACGAGAACTGGCAGGCTGCGATGCGACGGGAAGGGTTAGGGGAGCAAATATTTGACGCGGACGAAGTCGCGGGCAGAAGCTAGTATTACTATAGATAGAGATTGTATACTTACATTGCCATTTCGCTGATTGTCTACCAACTAACAAGACACTAAAACCATATACTGGTTTTAGTGTCTTGTTAGTTGGTAGACAATCAGCGAAATGGCAATGTAAGATTATTAATTTGTTATTAATTCGCATTTTTCTCCTCTCCTTAGAGACGGCACGACAGATATAACTCGTACCCGCCACATGGCCCGCTCTCCCTCTACTGAGGAGAAGTCTGCCTTCACCAGAGTTCTGAAAGGGCAGATGATGATCGGCAGCGCACTCTTCCCGAAGGGAGTCAAGGTACGTATTTTTCGTGACCGAACTTTCGTATTGGGCGATTTTCGACTAAAAAATCATGATTCGGCCATATTTTCGTTTTCGGCCTGTTATGGAGATAAATGAAAATCTTCTTCGACGGTAATTAAATAAATAAATAAATATCTTAGGACAACCAACACACCATTATCTGATCCCAAACTAGGCAGAGCCTGTACTATGGTAACCAGACAACTGATAAATATACTTATATATTTCTAAATACATACATATTATAGATAAATTACACCCAGACACAGAACAAATGAATGTGCTCATCACACAAACATTTGTCCTGGGTGGGAATCGAACCCACGACCTCAATCAGGGTCACTAACTACTAGACTAACGGGCCCGTCAATTAGGCGTATAATTAATGATTTGGGTTTTTACAAAATTCGTGATGTTGTATGTGCGTGCACGTCGAGCGCTAATGATAGTGACGTTTGCGCCGCGCGTGGTGGAATTCGGTACCCCGCACTCCTCCCCTCTGCCGTCCGGTAGTGGGGGGCTCGCCGCTCATCATGACGATGCGTAGACACAGCCTTAACCCAGCCTGACCTTTTTTTTTGGATGGGAGATCATCAAATGACGTCTCTCGCTCTGGGCGGAGCAGAAGGGCGTGTCAGACTTTTACTGACTAAAACCCACCCGTGTTCCTTCAGTTGCCCATGTGCCAGGGTCACGGTATCTCTTTCGAACAATCTCGCGACCCTGGCAGACAAACCTTGAGCCAGCCTGACCTTGGGCCAAGCCAAAAACGAAACGAGATGTTTGTGCATCATTCAGTGAAATTTCGCGCAAAGGAGACGGGAATGACTCCATAGATTCCTGGGTCCAGGTGTTAACTAAATCAAACTAGCCTTATTTGTAAGAGGGTATAATAACAAAGACTCACTGAAAATTTGGTGAAATTTGGCTATCCAGGAACCAAGTTATATGAATTATAGTAAAAGTGAGGTTTACACTTTATACAGCAATCCATGTCGTCAATATCCAATCGATAGGCGTAAACAGTTGTTCAAAATAGAGGGCCAGGTAATTTAGAGTAGCAAGATCCGTCAAATAGTCCGTTATAATATGCAAAGCCGAGGTGTCGTGGGGTTAAATAATAAAACTAGGAAAATACGGGCGCACTCAGAACGAAAGAAAACAAACAAGTGCATCTGCCAGTCAGTGACTGACGGATGTCAGGCACAAGTGTTGCCGGAACAAAAAGCTCACTATAAATTGATTCAATCGATTCCACGAAAGCTTGATATGCACTTGTCACTCGACTTGCATACATATTCTCAGATTTTACCGATTTATTCATAATCGATTAGTAGTAATTCAGGCATTATTTAATCGATTATTTAGTTTCATTAACTTAATTGATGTTTTCTCGCTTTCTAGGTAGAAACATGGTACCATATTCTGTGATTTCCTTTAGAAAAATATAACGGTTTTTTTAATACACATTTCAACTAGTTAACAGCTGGGCCCAGAAGTCCCCTTCTCCTTTGGAAACAATGTTATATAACTCAGAAGTAAAATAGAACCGAAAATGAAATTTAAGCCAAATACGAAGTTTCCGCTTTAGTCTTATTTTCGGCCGAAATATGATAAAATTTGTTTTTATTACTAGATTCCACTGTACCACTCCTGGGCTTCTCCACTCCTTCCATATTTCACGGAATCTATCCAGTTCGTTTCGCCATCTCCTACGTGGTCTGCCGGGACCCGGACTTACTGTCTTAGGGCACCAGTTCGGCAACATTTTCGGCTTAAAATCCATTTTCGGTCTAAAACCACTTATTTTACAAAAGAATTTATATCTATCACTGTTTCGACTGAGGTGATGGTCTTTGATTTCTGTGTGTGTATTATCAAGAAGAAATCTTCTATTTCAACCCAACTTCTTTGATTTCTGTGTGTGTATTATCAAGAAGAAATCTTCTATTTCAACCCAACTTCTTTGATTTCTGTGTGTGTATTATCAAGAAGAAATCTTCTATTTCAATCCAACTTTTTTGATTTCTGTGTGTGTATTATCAAGAAGAAATCTTCCCAAACCCAACTTCCCGCCTCTTTCAGGGTAACGTACTCGACAGTTTCGCCCGCCACTCACTCTGGGAGGTAGGGCTGGACTACGCACACGGAACTGGGCATGGCGTGGGACACTTCCTCAACGTGCACGAGGGTCCCTCCGGCATCTCCTGGAGACCATACCCTCATGATCCCGGCCTTAATGCTGGACAGATTCTAAGCAATGGTGAGTAAGAGTAACTGTAGTAGTAGAGATATCTGTGCAGGTCTTCCTCGAAGTCAAAATATTTTTATTTCACATAAACCTACAAGGCCATTTATGAAAAATTAGAAGTTAGGTGCACGGTTCCAAGTTGTTGATTCTACAACGTTCTCACATTCACAAAATATAAAATAATCTACATAATTGATAATAATTTTTAAATAAAATATAATGGCCTATTTAAACTAAATTTAGTTATCGTCATGACAACCAATAATAAAGTGTTCAAATTAGAATTGTAGTTATCTAATGTCCTGCCAGGGGCGCGAGATTTGTTCGAAAGAGTTACCGTGGCCCTGGCATATAGGCAACTGAAGGAACACGGGTGGGTTTTAGTCAGTAAGTCTGACACGCCGTCCTGCTCCGGCCAGAGCGGGAGAAGTTATAAGATGATTTACCACCCAAAAAAAATGTTTATAATGTTAAATAATGAGTAGATTTGGTCAAAGAAGAATGTAAAAAATTAAATAAAAAATGTACTTCGTGATTTGGGAGCAGTGAATAGACATTTACATGTTCATCCCGTTAATGAGGTCCCAGGGAAGTCACAGTACCAAGTAGCTAAGTACTTTCACCATACATAGTTCATCTATACAAATAAATAAAATTGGAGTGTCTGTAATATTAAGATAACCACTTTTTACTAAGTGTATATGGATGTATACACGGTACATATGCCAAAACAACATTTTTACAATTTTTGTCTGTCAGTTTGTTCCGGCTAATTTCTGAAATGGCTGGACCGATTTTGACGGGACTTTCACTGGCAGATAGCTGATGTAACAAGGAGTAACGTCATTTTAGAAAAATACCTGCGTTAATTTCCGACATCCACGCGGGCGAAGCCGCGGGCAAAAGCTAGTCCTTAATATAAATATTATGGTTTCAGAGCCGGGCTACTACAAAGTTGGGAAATTTGGCATTCGTCACGAGGACCTGGTGGAAATCATTCCAGTAAACAAGGACACCAAACATCCCAGAGTAAGTAATGAAATGTACAGTTCGCGGACGTCACATTAAATACAGGATCACATTAAATTATCTGGCAATTCTTCACTTCCGTGTGATGCCGGACATAAAGAATAGGACCATCCTATTTCTGTCCGTGACTGTCGTAAGAGGCGACTAAGGGACTTACTAGAGAATGGACAGCAGCGTTCTCTATACATTTTACCACCATACTGCGATCGCCAACCCGCCTGCCAAACGTGGCGATTATGGCAAACCTCTCCCAAATTGGGGGAGTCCTATGTCCAGCAGTGGACGTCTTACGGCTGAAATTATAACTTATTCCACGCGGTGGGTATCGACATAGTAATCTGAACCTTATCTAAATACCGCGCTTTGACACTTATTTTTAAATATAGCAGCATCATGCTAAGGGCCTTTTGGCCTCGTACTGGACTTTCTGTTTTCTTTTTTAATTTATTCATATTTTATTATTATTTAATTATTATTTTTGTTTAGTTTCTGTTCAAGTCACAATAAATACTTTTTCTTTCTTTTAAACTATCATCATTCTTCTGTCCTTACCCCAATTTATTTGTGGTCGGCGCAACATGTCTTTTTCTTCCACACTTCTCTATTAGTCGTCATCTCAGTAGTCACCCTCTTTCTATCCATATCATAATTCACACAGTCCATCCATCGTTTCATTGGTCTCCCTCTACTCTTATAGCCATCGACATTCATACTCAATACTTTCCTCACGACATTTTCCTCATTCCACCGTATCACGTGACCATACCATGACAACCGGGTAAATACAGGGTCAAATAATTTTTTCGGGCAAAACTTCACCCAATTGTTGGGTATAGACATCGTAAATAAATGAATCAAAAAATAAAAATGCTTGGAATCCATCAGCGAACCTGTTTTTACACGCTTTATATTAGCTTCACTTGTATGTTTGTTTGTAACCGACTCCTTATAGCGCGATTTTGACCCACTTTAAACGACCAGATTTCATTCAAACTTTGCACACCTGTCAAAGACCGATGACAATGCAATAATTTCATAAATTTGTGCCATTATCCTTGCCAGGGTCACCAGGACAGCAAAAAAACTGTCTTCGAAAACTACGCGGACATACGTCACAAACTACGCTGACATACGTCTCAAAATTCGAAACACCCTAAAAAATAGAAAATAAATAATAGTTTAAAAAACTTAAAAAAAACACGCTTCCATAGAAAACCAAACTAAAAAGTAGGAAATAATGGAAAAAAGCAAAAAACACGCTTCCATAGAAAACCAAACTAAAAAGTAGAAAATAATGGAAAAATAGTTCAACAAAAAAAAAAACACTTCACTTTTTTTCAATAAAAAATACTTTAAAAACTTAAAGTATTTTTTTTTTGATCAGGCACCCCACGTGAAGCGTGGAAGCGTGTTTTTTGTTTTTTTTTTATATTATTTTTTGTGATTTCTTGTAGTTAAACTCAGATATTTTTACGCATTTCCGAAAACCATAACATAACAGTCGTTTGGTTGTCGTAATGTACATGTCAATGTCATTTAAAAATAACAAACGATCACACAAACGATAACAATTAAATGATCTCCTAAAACGGAGCTTCCTGTCTCCTATCCTTTTACCCTACAGGGTTCATAACGATCTAACTTATGCAGGATAAGTTTTTATCCAGTGCGCAAATTTTAACAAATTATACTTAAACGAGTTATAATAACCATGTAATTTTTAGTGCGATATATCTTCGTAAAAAAAAAAATCGTTAACGAAAGATGTTTATTTTGAAACTGGTTTTTATGGTAACTTGCGCGTGGCGGCGGCGAAGGTGAACGACCGAGCGTAGCTACAAGTAGGTATTTACCAGCTGTTCGATCGGTCAAAATTCTAAGAAGTTCGAAGTACCTACGCCGGCGTGCGGTTACTGACCTATTCCTATTGTCGATATCATATTAGGTACGAAATATGTAGGGTGTCCACAGTTTACTGATTTAAGGTCGGATAAAAACTTAAAAAAAAACGAATTGAAAAAACCACCAAAAAAAAGTTGCGCACTGGTTAAAAAAAAAATCCTGTATAGTTACCACCTAAGTACACATTATGGAAAAGCAATAAAGATTTAGTATTGAAAAATTTATAAAAGTTCGAATGGAGCAAAAATGATTGTTTTCACCATTTACTTTAATTATACCCGCAAATTTAATTTAATCTTGTAAAAGTCTACTGGATCCTCAACGCAATACATTGAGCTTATCATTAGGATGTACTCTGTTCGAATATCAACCCTCGGTTCAACACCGAGGGTTGTAAATCCAGTGTCCGTGTGAAAGTCTACTAATATCTAAGTTATTTCCAGGCCAGCGGCTTAGTGGGAGACTACGATGCCCGGGGCGTGTTAGGATTCAACACTCTCACTCTAGTACCGCACCAGAAAGAATGCATCGATGTGAATATGCTTTCTGATTTCGAGGTAAGTGTCTTAATAGAATAGAATTGAACATTTTTATTTCAGACCGGAGTCCATAGGGTTAGTAACAATTTTTCTTAACGTCTAGTGTTAGTAGGTTACAGACAGAAACAAATATACAATTACAATTAAAATTCTGCATGGAGCCGCATCCATCTCCGCAGCATCGGGGAATCCCACCGATCTGCGAATACACTGAGAATACTGTTGGTGCTGCCGCGAACACGAGTCATCAGGGATGCACACCTATTTCTAATAATAGCGGCAAAACCATCAATATGAATAAATATCATTAATCCATACTTCCATACTAATATTATAAATGCAAAAGTAACTCTGTCTGTCTGTCTAATCGCTTTCCTGCTAAAACTACTGAACCGATTTAATTGAAATTTGGTACACAGATAAATTAGAGCCTGACATAGGCTACTTTTTATCCCGGTAGTACGTTCCCGCGGGATGATTTCAGACCTCCACGCGGGCGAAGCCGCTGGCAAAAGCTAGTACTAAATATAACTAACGAAAAAAACAACAAACTAACTATACAGGATACCATGCCAATTTTATTTTGATATATCTTAGTATTAAAAAAAAAATATCGTTAATGAAAGATGTTTATTTTGAAACTGGTTTTTATGGTAACTTGCGCGCGGCGGCGGCCCGGCGGCCAAGGTGAACGACCGAGCGTAGCTACAAGTACCTACTAGTTCGGTCGGTCAAAATTCTAAGAAGTTTGAAGTACCTACGCCGGCCGCGGTTACTGACCCTTTTCATTGCCCTTTTATTACGAAATATGTAAAGTGTCCACAGTTTACTGATTTAAAGGGGGATAAAAATTTAAAAAGTATTAAAATATTGTTGAAATGTGTTCTAAAACTGAACCACCAAAAAAATTGCGCACTGGTTAAAAAATTTCCCTTTATACTAAATATTATTATTATTACTTAGCTACCAAGTTGGTCAGAAAACTGATAGTGATAATGGAGGAACACGTGTGTGAAGCAGGGATGTTAGGGAGCTCCGTAACCATAACCGAAACTATCGGATATCCGATATAAAAATGTATCCGTAACCGTAACCGAATCCAAAATAAATGTTTCAGATAATATCGGATTTGTTATTAAATTTTTATTTTAGGTAGATTAGATAACACTCAATATATATATTTTTTTTTTATTTAGCCTATACTGTCCCACTGCTGGGCAAAGGCCTCCCCCAATTTCTTCCAGGAACTCTTGTCCCACGCCACCTCAAACCAGTCGTTGCGGTACGCATCTAGGTCATCTCGCCACCGCTTTCTGGGCCGACCGCGGTGGCGTCGTCCATCTTCAGGCACCCATTGTGTGCAAACCTTTGCCCAGCGGTCATCCGGCATGACGGTCATACGGCTAATGTGGCCCGCCCAATCCCATTTGAGCCTGGCAGCCTTTTTGCCTACGTCGGTTATACCCGTTTTGAAACGCAGCGTGGTGTTCCGAATTGTGTCTTGTCTTTTTACACCCAGAATACTGCGTTCCATCGCATAATATATGTCTGCGTTTCATATATTTATAATCATTTTTATTTTAAATAGCTGTAATAATTACTCACAGACTAATTGTTATTCCTACCAAATGGTGACATGTAAATAAAATCATTTTATTAGCTATTTGTATTTTACTTTTGAAATTCTTTAAAAGTTTAATATCCGTTACCGAAATTATCCGAAACTAACGGATAATCCGAAATAATTTCATATCCGTATCCGTATCCAGTATAATAATCATTCCTACATCCGTAACCAATCCGTATCCGAAATTTCATATCCATAACATCCCTAGTGTGAAGTTAGCATCTCACAAATAAACACTGTATATGTATAGTGGCATCCCACATAGTTCTAGAATTCTTGATAAGTTTTAATAATAGTTCCGTCGATTATACTATCGATTTTTGAAGAAATGAGATGCTAATTTCGCAAAATATTTCAGTGCAGCCTGAATAGGTTCACAGAAGTAGCACTGAACTGCATTTGAAAATATTTACGAGGCCAATCTCTTGTTAATTAATATGATGTAATTTTTCATAAAAAAAATATGGAAGTAAATACAGCAGTTACATAAAAAAAAAAAAAAAAATATTTTTGTCTGTTTGTTCCGGCTAATCTCTAAAACGGCTGGACTGATTTTGACAGGATTTTCATTGGCATATTTTTATTTATTTATTTTTCACTACAGGTTACAGACATCATTGTAGCCCTGGCTCGTGTACTAGGAATTCGGGTTGTAACGGAACTTCGCCTCCGCCTCCGTTAATGCGGAAGTTCCGCATGAAATCGTATCTTTGCTTCCGCCTCCGCCTCCGTACAACTTTTGCAGAGTTGTAACGGAGGTTTATTTACGAAACATAGAGCAATAACGCGCGTGCAGCGACGCTCGACGACGACTCAGCCGTCCGGCCGCGTGTTGCGCGCGAAATGCTCAAGAATCAACGAGAGCGCGACGGGAACGCTGTTGGGGTGAGGCGCCTACCTCCAACCCAACAGCGTGCCCGCCACGCATGCCATTCCCCAAACGATACACGACAGGAATCAATCTGTCGAATTGCTTGGACGAGTTAAATTGGACGACACAAATTACTACTTAATCTACATCCACTTTCACCTCCGCCTACGCCTCCGTTAACCTCCGTATCTGCGGAGGTGAAACTCGTCGCCTCCGTATCCGCATCCGCCTCCGCTAAGAAGGCCTCCATTACAACCCTACTAGGAATTCCTGTATCACAAGAGCCAATATAGTTGATATTATAAGAAGTAACATAGGCTACTTTTTGTTCTGGGAGCACTTTCCCGTGGGATTATTTCCAATATCCATGCGGCGTGTGTCCCAGCTGTGGGACGGTGTAGGCTGATTATGGTTACGAGAGAAGCCGCTTGCAGCAGCTAGTTTTAAATAAATCTATACTATCTATACTAATATTATAAAGCTGAAAAGTTTTTTTGTTTGTTTGTATGTTTGGTTGAACGCGTTAATCTCAGAAACTATTGGTCCGAATTGAAAAAATCTTTTGTGTAGGGTAGCCTATTTATTTAGAAAGGCTATAGGCTATATAACATCACGCTACAATCAAAAGGAGTGGAGCAGCAACGAATAATGGACGAAAACTGGCAGGCAATTCGATGCGACGGGAAGGGTCAGGGGAGTAAAAATTTGACGCGGATGAAGTCGCGGGCAGAAGATAGTAAATAATACATTTGCCCCGGTAGTATATTTCTGTGGGATAATTCCCGACATACACTAATATGTTAAAGAATTATTAATGTGAATATACGTTGTTTCAGCTGTCCTACATCAACGCGTATCACAAGCGTGTCCTGGACACTCTGAGCCCCGTACTACTGAACCGCGGACTACACGCAGACGTGAACTGGCTTCAACAGGAGTGCTCACCCTTGAGCAGGGCTTGAAAATGGTGAGTTTTAAAACGAACATTTTACTATGCTCAGCAAACAGTCGTTTTTTTTGGGATGGGAAATCATCAAATGACTTCTCCCGTTCTATTTATTTATTTATTTATTTTGGCCAACCAAAAACTGTATATACTCATACAATATAACAATATTTTTCTCTATGATAATGATAAATGATAAATGATTTTATTTCTGTAAGTAGGTTTGTACAAACACTTTTACATGTCAATTATATTTTTTTTAACTAGATGAGTTCGGCGTTTCCTAACTGACTACTCTGAGAAGAAAGGCCGAAACAAACTCAGAGGTCACAGTCTCTTTTAAAGTCCAGACATAATCTTGTTCACATCATGTGAAGATCATGTAGATTGGTGACTGAAATGGTCTTTTGAAGAAAGAACCACACAGATTGAGTGGACCTGTCCAGTCAGTGCAAGCATTTGTCACTAATCGTTTAGCTCAACTCGGAAGATAAGGAGCCCAACGCTTTGACGAACAGTACCAAAGAAAGGACATTTGGGTAGGCCACATAAATTACTCAAACTGCCAGATCATAATTACTAAGAACGAAAGAAAACAAAATTAAAAAAAGACCCACATAGTCTTCACATTCACAATAATTAAAAAATACGTTACTTTACAAAGTAAATATTCATGTCATTGTATATATAAAAAATTATCAATGTCAATGTGTATATAAAAAAAAAAAAAGAAACGGATATAATTTTGTTGGTCAGATCATTTGATGACCATGTAGATCGGTGTCTGAAATGGTCTTTTGAAGAAAGAACCACACAGATTGAGTGGACCTGTCCAGTCAGTGCAAGCATTTGTCACTAATCGTTTAGCTCAACTCGGAAAATAAGGAGCCCAACGCTTTGACGAACAGTACCAAAGAAAGGACATTTGGGTAGGCCACATAAATTACTCAAACTGCCAGATCATAATTACTAAGAACGAAAGAAAACAAAATTTAAAAAAGACCCACATAGTCTTCACATTCACAATAATTAAAAAATACGTTACTTTACAAAGTAAATATTCATGTCATTGTATATATAAAAAATTATCAATGTCAATGTGTATATAAAAAAAAAAAGAAACGGATATAATTTTGTTGGTCAGATCATTTGATGACCATGTAGATCGGTGTCTGAAATGGTCTTTTGAAGAAAGAACCACACAGATTGAGTGGACCTGTCCAGTCAGTGCAAGCATTTGTCACTAATCGTTTAGCTCAACTCGGAAAATAAGGAGCCCAACGCTTTGACGAACAGTACCAAAGAAAGGACATTTGGGTAGGCCACATAAATTACTCAAACTGCCAGATCGTGATTACTGAGAACGAAAGAAAAAAATAAAATAAAAAAAGACCCACATAGTCTTCACATTCACAATAATTAAAACAATACGATACTTTACAAAGTAAATAATCATGTCATTGTATATATAAAAATTATCAATGTCAATGTGTATATAAAAAAAAAACCGGCCAAGTGCGAGTCGGACTCGCACACCGAGGGTTCCGTACAAACCTGTAGGTATTTTCGGTTTAAAAATATATATATTTTTTAATTTTTATATTTCAGTTGATTGAATGTAAGGTAAATTGCGGTTTACGATTTATGACGTTTTAAAAAAAAACTACTCACTCGATCTCGTTCAAACCAATTTTCGTTGGTAGTTTACATGGTAATGTACATCATATATTTTTTTTAGTTTTGTCATTCTCTTATTTTAGAAGTTACGGGGGGGGGGACACACATTTTACCACTTTGGAAGTGTCTCTCGCGCAAACTATTCAGTTTAGAAAAAAATGATATTAGAAACCTCATTACCATTTTTGAAGACCTATTCATAGATACCCCACACGTATGGGTTTGATGAAAAAAAACATTTTTGAGTTTCAGTTCTATGTATGGGGAACCCCAAAATTTATTGTTTTTTTTCTATTTTAGTGTGAAAATCTTAATGCGGTTCACAGAATACACCTACTTACCAAGGTTCAACAGCATAGCTCTTATAGTTTCGGAATAAAATGGCTGTGACATACGGACGGACAGACAGACAGACAGACAGACAGACAGACAGACAGACAGACAGACAGACATGACGAATCTATAAGGGTTCCGTTTTTTGCCATTTGGCAACGGAACCCTAAAAAGAAACGGATATAATTTTGTTGGTCAGATCATTTGATGACCATGAAGATCGGTGTCTGAAATGGTCTTTTGATGAAAGAACCACACAGATATTGCCACTAACTTCATTCATCCGCTAGACGTTGAACACAAAGGACGTGTGTCGATTGCTCGTGCATAGAATATTGTGATTGGCTTATTTTAGTTAAATTCATTTCCTTGTCGCACCTTGCTTGATCTTATCTGAGGGCCCCTCCCTCTGGGCGGTCCTAGAAAGAGATATAAATAATACTGTTGTTGTCGCGTCAAAGTGATTTGAAAAAGTGATTGTGATTCGCCGGACTCGAACCATCACCCAAGTGACTAATGACCGGACCGCTTACGCATCGCGCCACCGAGACAGTAGCAACGATCGGCAAAGCAGTGGTCCGCTACGAGCTACGAACGTGAGTCACCGCTGCTACGCTCGCGCCGTGCGCGCTGCTACGTCACGAGCCTGTGCTACGAATCGACTACGAGAGCTGCATCGGCTACGCTCTGACGCTGTTGCTGGTTGTTATCGGTTTTGTGTAATACCGATTTGGCTTTGTTTTATTGCTGATATTTGCTTTCTACCTATTATTACATTGGTTATTAACATGGCAGGGGTACAACGCACCCCACCCAATACCCCCAGGACACAGATTGGTAATATAAGCCAGACTCAAACACGCTCAGAACCGGACATCACCACGGCCGTCACAGCGTGCGACTATGGAAACACTAAACGAAACAATAAGCGCGCGCGTAATGATACTTCGCCACACGGAGATTCGACTGAGACGAGCTCACAAGAAACACAAGAGTTACAAGATATTCTTGCAAAGTGGAAGAAAGAGCAGGATGATAGAATTGCGGAACTACTGGCGGAGCAAAGAAAGATAATATCTGAGCTGTCTTCGAATATAAAAGATATTAAACTCCAAAACAATAAAATACAGGCATCCAACTCTGAAATTTGTAAGTCAAACGCTGGAATCGTTCAGTCAATTGATTTTTTTAATAATCAGTTCGAAGATTTGAAGACGGAAGTGGAAATGTTGAGGAAGGAGCGACGCGAGCAGCAAAACTATATTGAATCTCTAGAACAAAAAATAGTGGATCTTCAGCACAAATCAAGATCTTCCGGTATAGAATTGCGCAACATCCCACAAGTAAGTACTGAAACGAGCTCCAGTCTAATAAAAACGGTATGTGATGTAGGCACAGCCATTGGTCTGCGCATAGATGAAACAGAGCTGCGCGATATTTATCGTCTTCCACGTAAATCTACAACCTCAACCACCCCGCGCCCTATAATAGCCGAATTCACGACTGTACAAACTAAGCAGACACTCCTGTTGGCCGTGCGTGCGTACAACAAAGGAAGAGGAAAAGACGACAAACTAAACACCGCAGTCATGGGTCTGCCTGGTGACCGTCAACCCGTGTACATCTCTGAACACCTAGCGGCTAGCACCAAAAAGCTATTCTACCAAGCCCGAGAGTTCGCCAACAAAAATAGCTATAAGTTCTGTTGGATTTCCAATGGCAATATATTTCTGCGCAAGATAGAAGGAGACAAACAGATTCTTGTTAGCTCTGAAAAATGTCTCAGTCTCCCAGAGAACCAAAATCCCATCATTTGACTGTCACAGAATGTTCTTATTTTTTTAGTTAATTTCGTTCTTTGTTTATTTTTAATTAGAGTTTTAAAATTAATTTTTACATCAAATAATACACTCTTACCTATATTTATATCACACACTTTACATACAACAGCACAATGGACACACGCTATATTTACACTAGTCGACACACACAACTATAACATACTTTATCCCATCACCACACAGGTGCACACAATACGTACATGTGAAACTGCCACAAACCGAAAAATACCAAAAGTTCGTACAGTACTGTTCACAAATATTTTTGTCCCTAAGTCACACACAGCATGTAATAACTGCCTTTTTACTTTCATTTACAACGACGACGTTTCAACATTTTTCATACCCGTATTTTCTAAAAACAAATGGCTAATCTAGATATAATTAATAATGAATTAGATGCGTTTCAAGTCTCTAAATCGTTTAAGTGTCAACCAGAAAGTTGCGCGCAGTTTATACAAGACCCAACAAAAGGATTAAAAATATTACATTTAAACATAAGAAGCATCACTAAAAATTTCGATGAAATTCCAGTTCTAATGCGGTTACTAGGTTTCCAGTGTGACGTGATCGTTCTCACTGAGTGTTGGTTAAGCAAAGTTTCACACTTGCCGACCTTGGATGGCTTCACGTCGTACTCTACTAAAACCACATACAATCAAAATGACGGGTGTGCTATTTACGTTAGATCTTCCATTAAAGCTGACGTCAAGGAACCATATTTTGCCGACGCTAACTGTCTTACTTGTTGCATAGAAGACGTTACAATAGTGGCTATTTATCGCCCTCCTGTTTTTAAAAATATAAATACATTTATTGACAGTCTCGATAACGTACTCAAAATAACTACTCCTTCCGTGGTCTTGATCGGCGATATGAACATCGACATTAAGATTGACAATATTGATAATCACTCGGATGAGTATCTAAACTGTACTGCGTCTAACGGGCTTCTCCCAGCGCACCTGTTTCCAACTCGGCTCACAAACTGTTTGGACCATATTTTGCTGAAAACAAATAAATCTGCCTCGACGTTTGTTATTGAATCATCCATAACAGATCACGAACCGCTGCTATTATTTCTACAAACTAGGTCTTCTAATTCAGTTGTTACCCGTACTAGGTCAAAAATAGATTACGAATCCGCGACAGAAGATATCAATGCCCATGACTGGTCTCCCATCCTGTCCATCTTAGACCCTAATGATGCTGCAGATGCGTTAATCGGAAATCTCTCCTCCATCGTTATAAAGCACACCCGGGAACAAACAGTTCCAAAAAGAGATCGTAATTTAAAGCCCTGGATTACGCCTGGATTACTCCGCTGCATACGGCATCGAGACCGAATGCATGCTAAATATAAAAAGTCGGTAAATAATGAAATATTAAAAATTACCTACACTCGCTATCGAAATTTCTGTAACTCACTGCTAAGAAAACTTAAACGCTCGTATGAAAAAGAACAGTTTCATAATGCAAAAAATAATGTTAAGGCAACTTGGAGTGTTATTAAGAAAGTCTCAGATCTTCAAACTCAGTCTTCTCCATCTTTTGATCTTTTAAATATGTTAGATAATCCTAAATCCTCACTTAATCACGTCAACAACTTTTTTGCTAATGTAGGGAGCAGCTTGGCGTCTAAATTTAAATCAACCTCAACAGTGCCCCATTCTGTAGTGGAATCACAGTCTAGCAGCTCAATGGCCCTCTTTGAAGTAACCGAAGACGATGTGGACTTCATTATTATGAGTCTGAGGACTGACTGTGCTACTGGCTTAGACTGTATACCACCTAAAATAATAAAGGCCTCGAGATCTGTTTTGGTGCCAGTTATTACACATATCTGTAATCAGTGCATAAGAGAAGGTGTCTTCCCGAGGGCATTTAAAAAAGCAGTAGTTCACCCCATACATAAGTCTGGGTGCAGAGACGATGTCAATAACTACCGTCCAATCTCAATTTTAACAGCAATGTCAAAGATCTTAGAGCGAGTACTGAATAAAAATCTGACCAGTTACCTCGAAAAAAATAAAATCTTAGCTAATAACCAATACGGGTTCAGAAATGGAGTAAGTACTGAGGACGCTGTTATGGATTTATCTAACCACGTAGCTAGGACGCTAGATAGGAAACACAAGTGCCTGGGAATCTTCCTTGATCTGTCAAAGGCATTTGACACCGTTTCTGCCCCAGCCTTATTGAGAAAAATGGAAAGCATTGGAATACGTGGACACCCACTGAAAATCTTTGCAGACTATCTGAGCGATCGTACCCAAAAAGTAAAAATCGGCCAACATGAAAGTGATGAGCTTCCAATCACATACGGCGTTCCGCAAGGCAGCATCCTCGGGCCTACCCTCTTTCTCATTTATATAAATGAACTCTGCAAACTGCCTCTCGAAAATTGCAGGATCTATACGTATGCGGACGATACTGCCCTTGTTATAGATGGTTGTGACTGGCCCCAAACATACCAAAACGCTGAGGTTGCGCTTTCTTCCGTGATGAAATGTTTGTCCGACAACTTGCTTACCTTAAACGTTGATAAAACGGTATACGTTCCCTTTGCTTTAAGGTCAAATCTGTCCCCCCCAAATTTCCTTAACCTGAGAGCACACACTTGTGATTCCCTAGCACCATGTAGCTGCCTTCTCCTTACTAGATCCTCTTGTGTAAGGTACCTAGGAGTACTTATTGATCACCACCTCAACTGGCACCCCCACATAGTTAAGATCACGTCCCGCATACGTAAGCTAATATATGTCTTTAAGAAGCTACGGATCTCTGCTGATCATGAAACACTTAAATTAGTATATTTTGGCCTGTGCCGTTCGGTCCTAACGTACTGCCTGCCCGTTTGGGGTAGTGCCACAAAAAATGTTTTTATCCGGCTTGAGAGAGCCCAGCGAGCCGTCCTTAAGGTAATGCTCTCTCTTCCACGTAGATACCCCACTGTGCAGCTCTACTCCGATTGCAAGGTACTCACAGTCCGGCAACTTTACGTGCTCTTGACTACCTTGCGTAAACACTCTGTACGTCCCTTAAAGGAACCGACTGGCAGACTTAAGCATAATGTGTTCCCTCACGAACGCCATAGAACTGCCTTTGCCAAACGTCAATTTTATGTTATTAGCACTAAACTGTACAACTGCCTAAATAAAAAGTTAAATATTTATTCGTACCCCAAATATCATTGCAAAAACGTACTAAAAGATTATCTCCAAACTCTTGATTATGATAACACTGAGGATCTTCTGCTGGGCAACTTACGGTAATGATGATGAATTATATATATAATTCAGTCATAAATGTAACATCCTATTCTTTCTCACTACACACACTCACCCTACACTTACTCACTACATACACATACCTACACTTATTCAATACACACATACTTACACCCTACATTTATACACTTCATCACACAGTTAAATTTTTTTTTTTTTTTTTTCATTTTACTTTTAATTTACATATCTGTTTTCTTTGCCACATCTCTTATTGTTTACACGTCCTAATTTACTTTTATTTTGGCTTTGTTTGTTTACGGAGAATCACTGACTCCTAAGTCACAGGCCTACACCTAGTTTAGGAGTCAGAGGATTTAATTAATGTGACCTAGTAATAAGCCTTATATGTTTTTAGTTTTATAGATATTTAATGTCATGGCTTGTGGTGAAAATAAAGAATTTATTTATTTATTTATTTATAACTACTCAAACTGCCAGACCATAGTCAAAAGTGAAACAGTGACCCACATAGTCCTCAAATTCTCAATAATCAAAGTAATATTCATACAATTAATATTCATGTCATGTGAAATAATAATAAAAAAAAAAAAATAAGAGTAAAAAATAGCAAAATAATAATAATAAAACAACAGTCAGTGTAGATTTATTGGAGCAGTTCAATCCCAGGCCGTTTTATCCTCAATATAGTCTTTAACAGTATAATAGGCTTTCTGACATAATTTACGCTTTATAAAAGATTTGAATTTATTTAGGCTTAGTTCTTGAATGAGGCTAGGAAGTTTATTATAAAAACGAATACATTGGCATCTAAACGAGCCACCTATTTTCTTGAGCCTGGTCTTAGGAACAACAAATTTTTGTTTGTTTCTAGTATTGACATTATGGATATCACTGTATCTTTTAAAGAGATTAATATTTTTATGTGCATACAGCAGATTTTCATAAATGTACTGAGAAGGCACAGTCATTATATTAATCTCTTTATATTTGTCTCTGAGGGAGTATCTGGGACTTAATTTATAAATCGAACGAATTGCCCTTTTTTGTAAAACAAAAATTGTCTGAATATCGGCGGCATTTCCCCACAGCAGAATACCGTACGACATCACGCTATGAAAATAACTAAAGTAAACTAAACGGGCTGTCTCTAAATCAGTTAAATCACGAATTTTTCTAACAGCGTATGCTGCAGAGCTAAGTTTTTTTGACAATTTATCTAAGGTTAGTATTCCAGTTTATTATAGTTTAGCACCGCATGCCCCATAAAAGTAAGAACTATGATACAAATTTACACTATGCTATAAAATTAAATTACATTTAAGAGACATATAAAAACCAAAATAAAATAAAAACAAAATTAGGATTAAAACAAAATAATAAAAATAAAACAAAACAAAAGGGGCTCTGGGCGGAGCGGGATGGCGTGTCAGACTTTTACTGACTAAAACCCACCCGTGTTCCTTCAGTTGCCTATGTGCCAGGGTCACGTCTTTTTCGAACAATCTCGCGACCCTGGCAGAGCAAACTGTTTGTTAAATTGATTCAAATTAGTTATCACAAAAATGTGTCTGGGACTGACTGGATGCGAAACTGACAGGGTGTTGTGGCGCAGTATAGGAGAGGCATATGTCCAGCAGTGAACTGCGATAGGCTAAGTTGGGTTACCTATCTTAAGCAAGGAATTAACAAAAAAATCCTCTCAATTAAAAATCAGAGCTGACGTCATGAAAATAGAAGAAAAGTTGCATGTACTAGGTGTACGTTTAACGAAGTGTTATTGTTATCAAAAGATAAAACATGCTTCCATAGAAAACCAAACTAAAAAGTAGAAAATAATGGAAAACTTGGTATTTCGCTCAAGCATGAATTTCGAACTATAGTGAGTCGCAGTACAGTTTTGTCGCACAAGTGTTATTCGCACATCCATTTGTCGAGCTCGCGTAGTACACACGTCTCTGAGACAATAAGGTAGTTTTAGAATATACTAAACTCGAAATGAAATTCTGTCATAAAAATATGTTTCTTTTTTCAGATGCTGTTCCAAGATTTAGGTTATAATAAGAAGTTATACTTTTGTATTTTATACGCAGTACAATAAATACCTACATGCTTTTACTTGAGTTTTTTTATTTACTCGTGTATTACCCCTACTTGGTTCTCACGAATGCAAACGACTACTGTGGCGAAATGATGAGATCCTATCGTCTAAGTTAAATATTAGTGGATTTTACACATACCTAAGCCTTCCAGAAGTAGTGTTTGTTATCAACATCAAACCTTCTGTGCCGCACACTATAATTCCAAGTATTTTTGAGGAAGGTCACGGAAGGTCAATTAAATGTCATCCATTGTAATAATAATAATATCTTAGGACAACCAACACACCGTTATCTGATCCCAAACTATGCAGAGCCTGTACTATGGTAACCAGACAACTGATAAATATACTTATACAGGATATTTTTTTAACCGTCCGGTCAATGACCAAACTTTCACCATTCGTTCAATAACCAGGTACCCGGGTACCCGCATATAATGTGTCAGGTAGAAAAGTTATTAGTAAGCTAGCTTCGTGTAATTGTAACAGTATCGGTATTTACACGTGGTTAGCAGTACTTCTGTAGTTTCCAAACAATTAGTTTGGAAGAATCTTGAGCTGCAGGAATTTTATGATTTTTTGGCTATTTTGATAACCTCTGGCGCCAACAACTCAAATACCGACAATGCAATGGATATGTGGCAGACGTATTCATATCCATTATATCGTGCAGCGTTATATGAGCATCAATCGCTTCTGGAACATCATTCGCTTTATTCGATTTGATGATGCCAATACTCTAGCTCAGCGTAAATAGACTGATAAAGCTGCTCCTATACGAGACATTTGGACAATGCTACATAGTAATTAAGCAAAACACTGTAAGCCCACAGAATACCTGACAACATTGTATTACAACCACGACATGAGAAGGGTGTGCGACATAATAAAATTTACTTAATAATAAATTGTAATAAATCAAAAAAATAATCTTACAAATATAAACGGAATTATGTTATTTTAGTTACTATCTTTGCTATTGTTGTTTATAATAAAAATTGTTTAAATAAAATAAATCATAAATGATATTGTACTTATAATTAGTCTTTTAGTGTGTATAAGCCCGACATTCATGCATAATAACGTTAGTGGGTACCCGGGTGCCTGGTTATTGAACGAAGGAGGTATCAAGTTTGATAGTTAATATTCTTAAATAATTGATACTAATTTTATTTTACAATATGGTTTCAACCTACTTAAATTTCGGGGATCCAGACGGTTTTACAATTTTTTAAAGAAAAAGTTAGTAAATTCTATCTGTGAAGCTGAAATGGATACCCGGGTACCTGGTCATTGACCGGACGGTTAACCAGTGCGCAAATTTTACCATGCAATGTTTATTTTGATATATCTTTGTACAAAAAAAAATAAGTTATCGTTAACGAAAGATGTTTATTTTGAAACTGGTTTTTATGGTAACTTGCGCGCAGCGCCGGCGCGGCAGCGATGGTAAACGATCGAGCGTAGCTACAAGTACCTACCAGCTGTTTGATTGGTCAAAATTCTAAGAAGTTCGAAGTACATACGCCACGCGGTTACATTCCTATTGTCGATATCATATTATGAAATATGTAGGGTGTCCACAGTTTACTGATTTAAGGTCGGATAAAATTAAAAAAAGTATTGAAAAAAAATAGTTGAAAAGTGTTCTATTACTGAACCACCAAAAAAATTTAAATTTTTTTTTTTTTTTTTTCATTTTACTTTTAATTTACATATCTGTTTTCTTTGCCACATCTCTTATTGTTTACACGTCCTAATTTACTTTTATTTTGGCTTTGTTTGTTTACGGAGAATCACTGACTCCTAAGTCACAGGCCTACACCTAGTTTAGGAGTCAGAGGATTTAATTAATGTGACCTAGTAATAAGCCTTATATGTTTTTAGTTTTATAGATATTTAATGTCATGGCTTGTGGTGAAAATAAAGAATTTATTTATTTATTTATTTATAACTACTCAAACTGCCAGACCATAGTCAAAAGTGAAACAGTGACCCACATAGTCCTCAAATTCTCAATAATCAAAGTAATATTCATACAATTAATATTCATGTCATGTGAAATAATAATAAAAAAAAAAAAATAAGAGTAAAAAATAGCAAAATAATAATAATAAAACAACAGTCAGTGTAGATTTATTGGAGCAGTTCAATCCCAGGCCGTTTTATCCTCAATATAGTCTTTAACAGTATAATAGGCTTTCTGACATAATTTACGCTTTATAAAAGATTTGAATTTATTTAGGCTTAGTTCTTGAATGAGGCTAGGAAGTTTATTATAAAAACGAATACATTGGCATCTAAACGAGCCACCTATTTTCTTGAGCCTGGTCTTAGGAACAACAAATTTTTGTTTGTTTCTAGTATTGACATTATGGATATCACTGTATCTTTTAAAGAGATTAATATTTTTATGTGCATACAGCAGATTTTCATAAATGTACTGAGAAGGCACAGTCATTATATTAATCTCTTTATATTTGTCTCTGAGGGAGTATCTGGGACTTAATTTATAAATCGAACGAATTGCCCTTTTTTGTAAAACAAAAATTGTCTGAATATCGGCGGCATTTCCCCACAGCAGAATACCGTACGACATCACGCTATGAAAATAACTAAAGTAAACTAAACGGGCTGTCTCTAAATCAGTTAAATCACGAATTTTTCTAACAGCGTATGCTGCAGAGCTAAGTTTTTTTGACAATTTATCTAAGGTTAGTATTCCAGTTTATTATAGTTTAGCACCGCATGCCCCATAAAAGTAAGAACTATGATACAAATTTACACTATGCTATAAAATTAAATTACATTTAAGAGACATATAAAAACCAAAATAAAATAAAAACAAAATTAGGATTAAAACAAAATAATAAAAATAAAACAAAACAAAAGGGGCTCTGGGCGGAGCGGGATGGCGTGTCAGACTTTTACTGACTAAAACCCACCCGTGTTCCTTCAGTTGCCTATGTGCCAGGGTCACGTCTTTTTCGAACAATCTCGCGACCCTGGCAGAGCAAACTGTTTGTTAAATTGATTCAAATTAGTTATCACAAAAATGTGTCTGGGACTGACTGGATGCGAAACTGACAGGGTGTTGTGGCGCAGTATAGGAGAGGCATATGTCCAGCAGTGAACTGCGATAGGCTAAGTTGGGTTACCTATCTTAAGCAAGGAATTAACAAAAAAATCCTCTCAATTAAAAATCAGAGCTGACGTCATGAAAATAGAAGAAAAGTTGCATGTACTAGGTGTACGTTTAACGAAGTGTTATTGTTATCAAAAGATAAAACATGCTTCCATAGAAAACCAAACTAAAAAGTAGAAAATAATGGAAAACTTGGTATTTCGCTCAAGCATGAATTTCGAACTATAGTGAGTCGCAGTACAGTTTTGTCGCACAAGTGTTATTCGCACATCCATTTGTCGAGCTCGCGTAGTACACACGTCTCTGAGACAATAAGGTAGTTTTAGAATATACTAAACTCGAAATGAAATTCTGTCATAAAAATATGTTTCTTTTTTCAGATGCTGTTCCAAGATTTAGGTTATAATAAGAAGTTATACTTTTGTATTTTATACGCAGTACAATAAATACCTACATGCTTTTACTTGAGTTTTTTTATTTACTCGTGTATTACCCCTACTTGGTTCTCACGAATGCAAACGACTACTGTGGCGAAATGATGAGATCCTATCGTCTAAGTTAAATATTAGTGGATTTTACACATACCTAAGCCTTCCAGAAGTAGTGTTTGTTATCAACATCAAACCTTCTGTGCCGCACACTATAATTCCAAGTATTTTTGAGGAAGGTCACGGAAGGTCAATTAAATGTCATCCATTGTAATAATAATAATATCTTAGGACAACCAACACACCGTTATCTGATCCCAAACTATGCAGAGCCTGTACTATGGTAACCAGACAACTGATAAATATACTTATACAGGATATTTTTTTAACCGTCCGGTCAATGACCAAACTTTCACCATTCGTTCAATAACCAGGTACCCGGGTACCCGCATATAATGTGTCAGGTAGAAAAGTTATTAGTAAGCTAGCTTCGTGTAATTGTAACAGTATCGGTATTTACACGTGGTTAGCAGTACTTCTGTAGTTTCCAAACAATTAGTTTGGAAGAATCTTGAGCTGCAGGAATTTTATGATTTTTTGGCTATTTTGATAACCTCTGGCGCCAACAACTCAAATACCGACAATGCAATGGATATGTGGCAGACGTATTCATATCCATTATATCGTGCAGCGTTATATGAGCATCAATCGCTTCTGGAACATCATTCGCTTTATTCGATTTGATGATGCCAATACTCTAGCTCAGCGTAAATAGACTGATAAAGCTGCTCCTATACGAGACATTTGGACAATGCTACATAGTAATTAAGCAAAACACTGTAAGCCCACAGAATACCTGACAACATTGTATTACAACCACGACATGAGAAGGGTGTGCGACATAATAAAATTTACTTAATAATAAATTGTAATAAATCAAAAAAATAATCTTACAAATATAAACGGAATTATGTTATTTTAGTTACTATCTTTGCTATTGTTGTTTATAATAAAAATTGTTTAAATAAAATAAATCATAAATGATATTGTACTTATAATTAGTCTTTTAGTGTGTATAAGCCCGACATTCATGCATAATAACGTTAGTGGGTACCCGGGTGCCTGGTTATTGAACGAAGGAGGTATCAAGTTTGATAGTTAATATTCTTAAATAATTGATACTAATTTTATTTTACAATATGGTTTCAACCTACTTAAATTTCGGGGATCCAGACGGTTTTACAATTTTTTAAAGAAAAAGTTAGTAAATTCTATCTGTGAAGCTGAAATGGATACCCGGGTACCTGGTCATTGACCGGACGGTTAACCAGTGCGCAAATTTTACCATGCAATGTTTATTTTGATATATCTTTGTACAAAAAAAAATAAGTTATCGTTAACGAAAGATGTTTATTTTGAAACTGGTTTTTATGGTAACTTGCGCGCAGCGCCGGCGCGGCAGCGATGGTAAACGATCGAGCGTAGCTACAAGTACCTACCAGCTGTTTGATTGGTCAAAATTCTAAGAAGTTCGAAGTACATACGCCACGCGGTTACATTCCTATTGTCGATATCATATTATGAAATATGTAGGGTGTCCACAGTTTACTGATTTAAGGTCGGATAAAATTAAAAAAAGTATTGAAAAAAAATAGTTGAAAAGTGTTCTATTACTGAACCACCAAAAAAATTTGCGCACTGGTTAAAAAAAATCCTGTATATTTCTAAATACATACATGTTATTATGTATAAATTCATCACACAAGATTTGTCCTGGGTAGAAATCGAACCCACGACTGCCGTCTTAGCATTCAGGGTCTAATGACTGCTAAGACGGAGGTCGTGGTTGTGTTAGATTACAAAAGTAACAGGCCAGTCAAAAGCCGTTCATCCGCTGACAAATATTCCGGAGGGTGTTTATACGCAAGCGTAATGGTTTCATTATTTTTGACCTAGGACGTCTAATTTTTGAGATATTTGCGAAAAACAAAAAAAAGGATTTCAAGTTATCCAATTTTTGAAGAATGAAATAAAACCATGAAAATAGTTGTAAACTTATATTTATTTAATTAGCTTAATGTAACTAACTTAATTATAAATATCAACAATGAAATAAAACCAGTAATAACTTCATTATCTTCTCCGCTTTCTATAGAATCTGTGAACAAAATGAAAATTTAGGTTTCAAGTTACTGATCACTGAAAAGTGCCTGAAAAAGTTTAAAGTTGTTGGTTGGAAGGGAGAAACCAAAAAGGGTTTGTCACTTGACAAAGTCTTCTTGAATGATAAACGACCAAAGGCGAGAATACAAACAGGCCGGAATCGTGGAAGAAGCGTGGGGTGCTTGATTGGTATCAATTAAAAATATCTCAATAAGCTACGGACACGTGTTCTTAAACTATTATTTCGATACCTTAGTTCACAACTGCACTAACTACAAATTGTCAATTTTGCAGAGAGAGCTTTAAAGTTTTTTAAAGTTTAGACAAGAACAGTACAAAAACAAAGTAAAATAACGAAACAAATATGCATCTATTCATAAGACTAGTCTTTTAACTCCATCATAATATCTCAATATTATGTATATTTAGTGTGTTTGGCATCAAAAAAGTGAAAATTGAAAATTTTGTAGTTAGTGCAATTGTGAACTAAGGCATCGATTTATTTTCTACTAGCTTTTGACCGCAGCTTTGCTCGCGTAAAAATAACAATAAATATGTACAAAGTTTCATGATGATCGGTTAGGTGTTTTTCGCGTGAAAGCGTAATAAACAAACTTACATTCACATTTATAATATTAGTAGGATTATTTAGTACGGTTAGCTACAAAAACGTGTTTCTTCGTTTTTGCTATCCTGGTGAGCCTGGACAGGATAATGGCACAATGGCCCTAGGGGTATAAGCATAGTGAATTTGCCCTTGAAAGATATTGGCACGATACTAAGAGGATTTTTAGGTACTAATAAGATAATAATATCCTGAAAGTATCAGATCTCTAGCCCATTTGGTTTTTGAGAAAAAGGAAAATATGTAAAAAAAAAAACTAACAAAATCAGAAAAAACAATTCTCGGAAGCGCGTGAATTGATTGATTTGAATTTTGGATATGTTTTGGGGGCTGATTAGAGTTGCCACCTTTTTTCTTGCAACTAAAGTAAATTGGTTATTATAGGTATGAAAAAAAGGTACGTAGTATAAAAATAAAGTTCGGTTTATTTTTGTATACCCCTAGGGCCTTTATGAAATTATTGTATTATCATCGGTCCTTGATAAGTGTGCAAAATTTCAAATTAATCCGACGGTTTGAAGCGAGTGAAAATCACGTTCAAACATTCTGTTAAATACATACATAAGCTTATAAAAGCGTATTAAAAATAGTTTCATCCCCCCATCTCGGAAAGAGTATTTTTGCCCTTCGATACCTGAGTGCAAAAGCCGTTTTTATCCGCTAGAGGATAAAGTAAATTGAATTTAGAACATCGTGTGCACTAAGTTTGTGAATTCAAAACATCATTAAACCTATTTAATTCTATCTCCATGGTGCCGAATTTATCATTCAAACTTTTTAGACTCGGAACCTTCTTGATATACTTTTTTTTTAATTTGCTTTGCGCGCGCCATTTTACTTTTCACGTCACCAACATTACAGTACCTAACAAAAATATTACACTCGACTTAAGTAATTGTAGCAACGTTACTTTCAATTTTTCATAATTATACCTAAGTATCATCTGAAATAACTTAAAGATTATTCTGTAATACTTACCTATCATAATGTAGTAAATAATAAATGTTAATACCTAAACTGAAATAAAAGTATCTTGTGATTGAAATGCTTTTTTTTGCATATTTAGTCATTTCCTCGCTGAGGTGGGATGAAAAGTTACGTGTTGCACTCGAGTGCAAAGATTTTTCACCTCGTGCTCTTTTGATTCCCTCGCTAACGCTCAGGATTCTAATTTTTGAATCACTCGCTGCACTCGTGATTCAATTTTAGAATCCTTCGCTTGCTCGGTCATCAAAATTGAGCACGCGGTTAAAAAGCAACTTTGCACTCTTGTATAACAAATAACTATTACCACATGTTTAAATACTTACAATTTTCTCCTTTCGATCTGGTTTATTTCTTTTAGAACTGAATTTTGTTCTGCCATTAATTCACATAGTTTCTGAAAAATATAAGGTCATTATTAATTTCCTGCCTTGTTGGTCACAAACGCTAGTGCTGAGCACGAGTTCCTGGGTTTGAAATCCTAGGTCGGGCAATTTTATTGAGTTTTTCCATATGGAATTTCTCAGTAGCAGCCGGAGTCTGGATTTGTGGCCAGTTGATGGCAATAGGCTCGCCCTCTATTACATGGGACTTAAACATAACTAGCGAACTGTTTGTACTATAAACAAATTTCTGCCAAACAGTTTAGTGGAAGTCATAATGAGGATAACAATTTATTTCTTCACACTTATACAGGATGTAAGGGACAGCCCTCCGTAGACTGATGGGGTGGATTCAGTATATCATACTAAGATGACCAGTACAAGAAATTATTTCAGGACCGTTATGGGAATCCAATAAACCTGATTTGTTTTATTTCCTCACACGCAATGTATCTCGGATCATTTCGGAAAGCCGCCTTTGTGCAATCGCCGACGACGAGTTCGATGACCTCTGTAGTTAGACAGGAAGTGAACAGCTGATTTTACGCGTCGTTCGTTAGAGTATTTCAACATCCATTGCTGCTTTTTTGATTTTAGCCGTATTGTTTACTTAAATGGAGTGCTGCTTTCAGAGAATGTAATTTTACATTGAAATAAAACTGGAAAGGCGTAAAAAAATCAAAAACATCATGAGAAAAATTCCGGTGGAATATGATTCAAAATAAGGAGCTGAATGCACTCTGTCAGTTTGTGGAGGGCTGTTCCTTACACCCAGTATAAACATGGTACATCGAATTTTAAAACAGTACAACTGTTTCTTATTCGGATCTCTTTAGAACCTCACACACAACCGACAGCGAGTGGTGACGTCACTACGGACGTTCGTTGTCGCCGTCGCACCTAGCGGTCTCGGGCAGTGTGCGAGAGAGAGCGTGCGCGTGTATTTACGAACACCATTCGGCCGACATCGGTAGCGGTAGCCGTGTGGTCCGATAGACCGAAGCGGTGTCGGAGTGCAAGTGAGAGAGAACGGTGAAGCCCTTGGTTCGTAAGTACTTCTTACCTGTAAAAGTGTATTTGTTTGATTTTGTACTTGTAACAGGTCTCCTTTAGGAATTGGGTCGGGAGGTAAGTACCGGCGACGCCGACGTACAGCCAAATATTTCACCTGAAAATAATATTATTAACATCAATTCTCTGAGTATTACTTGTGGCTAATTAATAACTGTACCGTATGGAGCCGGTGTACCGTGTGGTGCCGGACGTAAAGAATAGCATCACCCCATTTCTTCCCGTGGATATCGTTAGAGGCGACTACGGGACTTACTAGAGAATGGACAGCAGCGTTCTCTATGCATTTTACCACCATACTGTGATCGCCAATCCGCCTGCCAAGTGTGGCGATTATGGCAAAGCCCCCCAAATTGGGGGAGGGCCTATGTCCAGGAGTGGACGTATTATGGCTGAAATGATGATGATGATGAATTAATAACTTAAGTGGCAGTGGGCAGGGCACATTGCTCGCAGAACAGATGGCCGATGGGGCCGGAAGGTTCTGGAGTGGCGACCGCGTACCGGAAGACGTATAGCAACTATAGATTCCACTCCAGGCTTCCTACAAGGTGGATGACCTTATGAACGCCGTAGGAATCCGCTGGACGCGGGAAGCACAAAACCGGTCGAAGTGGTGGAGTTTAGGGGGGCCTATGTCCAGCAGTGGACGTCTTTCGGCTGAAATGATGAGGATGAAGTTATAACAGCCGTACGGGTCGATCGATCAGGTTAAGCTACGCTTGCGACGGATGATCCGTGGTTGAGGGATCTTCACATACCAAGTCACCTTACGTGCTTCGGAAAGCACGTAAAGCCGCTGGTCCCGGCTGTCTTTCGTAGATCTTAGACAGTCGGACTGATTGTCACATTGACAATCAGTCTTACCAAGGCGTATAGTATTACCCAGTAACTGGGTTGTGGACGTCAGATATGGTAGCTTAGCTCCATGCAAAATACTGATATTCGGCTATACAGTGGACCCCCGGGTCCCCCGGTAATCCGACAAACGTTTTGCAGGGCAGTGTCAAACTATCGAATTTGTCGGATTATAGAGTACTGCCTAAGAAGACCCCCTATAGTCCGGATTTTTTCACAAAACGAGTACCTTGTAACTCGACAAATTACAGATTCATTTCCCGTTCAGTCATGCATTATCTACATTAGCGAAGACTGGCAAAAAAATATTCAATAATAATAGACATGTCGGATTACAGGGCGTGCCGGATTAGACAGGGGCCGGATTACCGGGGGTCCACTGTATCTGATTATACTGGACGTCAACCCCTACATATTTGGGAAGAGGTAAGCAGATGATAACTTATACATACTTCTCTCATAGGTTTTATCTTCACTTTGCACTCTGGTGGTATCTCCCGACCTATTGTATCAAGCACCTTTATCGTTGATTCCGACACAAGAGGAACATTCTGATCTTTTTCTTCTTTCACAGTAGTGTTGGCTGATATATCTGCTTGTTCTTTCCGCGCTTTCCGTTTAATGTCGCGCCATGTCTGAGGAGGAAGTGAAAAGGCCATTTACCAAACTATAGGTTTCATCAGTGCTGTCACCCAGATTATGGCAAAAACCCTCCAGAAACCCAGATCTTACACAGCTGTTTTTAACAGACCAGCAAGCGTAGCATGACCGCCATAGAAACGGAATTTATCGACGGAAGAGAAGACAAAATGATAGATTGTATCGTAGAAAAATTGTGTAAAACTGAAAAGAAGAGATGTTTCTATTCTTCAGTCGACAAAAATACGATGTCAAGTATGATGACTATTCTTCTGATGAGATAGAAACATTTTTACAGAATTAAAATACATAAGGAACTTTATTTGTTCTTGGTAGAATAGATATAGAATTGGTCATGCTACGCCGGCAGGAGATGTAATCAACTTCTGGAGAAAGATGGGCTGCTTGGAATACCCACTGTCAGCTGCCATAGCCAACGCACATTGCAGCTGTAGGACTTTATGCGGAAACCAAACTCTCTAACATAAGACTATGAAGGAGATGGAGCGATTGGTCTTGGCTGTCATTTATGGATCTATGAGTTACGGGTCATCAGAAGCCTGCAAGTCTGACAGCCAATTGTACCAAGGGGTATCATATTGCCTAATAACTGGGTTGTAGAGATGAGATAGGCAGTTGCTTCAAGAAAATATTGGTATTCAGTAGTAATGTCAATTAATGCGATTTCGCATAAATTTCATTAGCATGTGAATTTTTTAGTCTTAGCATGCTAATTGCTATTGCTATGCTATTTGCTAATCTGACGATAATTGATAATGATGAAGTATGTGAATTTTGTTAATATGCGAATTAAAAACCTCTTCCTCCTTAGGACGTCTCCTAGCGTGCGTTTAGTTTACTTGCTGATAAAGTTTTATTAATGCTGGTACACAATCACATGCATATTTAATGTGATCCGTTCAACAGTTTACACTAAAATATTTATATACAAAACTTAAAATTATTTACACTTTTATACATGACCACTTCTCACTACTTTTTACTTCTTCCTATTACACTATGTTCACACTATGATCTATTTAAGTACTTACTAAGCACAAGACGAAAGAATGTAATTACTGTAAGTTCGAATACGTAAACTAAACTCTCATAATAATTTTCACTCGCGAACGAAGTCTCGTTCACATGAAACAGATAGATTTGGTATTCCGGACTTCCCGTGGGTGCGACGGAGAGCGAACACTATCGCTGCGAGCGTCGACGCTTTGATGTAATAATGATAGTATGAAAGTACGAAGCGATTAATTCACTTCGCACTTCACAGAATTTCGCAACTACATTTAATTTGCTAAATGCTAAATGAGCATTCGCATGCTAACAATGAATGCGAATGCTAATTAATCCATCATTAGTATTCAGATGCTGGCCTACATACTTGGGAAACAGCAGGCAGATGGTGATGGTGACGAAACAATGGGAATGGTGGAATGGTGGTGAAATAACAATGGTCGGCATCAAAATAAGAGCATAAAATTGTAATGTGGGCATAGTACGAAAAACTTACTGAAAAAGACATGACCGCTGAAATCTGTAAACAGATTTGGTTTCAACAAACCAAAGCCAATCGAAATCACACAGTAAGCTTATTGCTCCCGGTTTTTGTTATTTTTTGCCGACCAGTGTAATTAAACATTTCATGTTGTACTTTCTTATTTAGTTTTAAGAACAAGCCAGACTCTTTTCCATAGTAATTTGACCAGTTTATAACACGTTCGTAACTGAAGTATTTAGTTATTACTTGCCTGTTTCCACTGCTCAATGGACTTGTCGGGCCCGTGTTGCTTCAACAAACCGCGGAGATATGTCCATTCTTCATCAATACTCTTTATGCCGAAACTCGTATCGTAAATAGAGTTAGCGAAGTTCTTATGTGTAGACATGTAGTTTATTAAGAAGTTTATTTGGGCGCTAGTGCTCCTGATGCTGTAATGTAATAAGTATGACCCTAAAATATGCCGATTTTATTTTATTAAACCAAGTAAGAAATATATACGCTCAACTCAAAAACAAAGTTAAAATGCGAGTGCGTCAGTAATTTCCCTTGCACAATAACTTACAGCTTTTTGGGTTCCATTCTTGCTGTTGTTTTTAGAAATTTTTGTTGTTTATTTACTTTTTTCGTTAGAATTACTTTGACAAGTCTGTGTCACTGCCTGTCACATTAGGAGTTTGACGTCTGTCAGCTCAGTCAGCTGTCAAATAGATTAACGTTAAAAAGTAGTCAGAGGGGCGTTCTAATATTTCGCTCGCTCACTTTTTCTTTTTATGGGTGGAAAATCATCAAATGACGTCTGGGTGGAGCGGAAGAGCGTGTCAGACTTTTACTGACTAAAACCCACCCGAGTTCCTTCAATTGCCCATGTGCCAGGGCCACGGTATCTCTTTCGAACAAATCTCGCGACCCTAGCAGGCATCGGTCCTAGCAGACCCCTTCAGTGCTGCTGACATCTCTTTGAGGCGCGCGTGGAACACTATGTGCCGTCGACACGGGCCTAGTCCTTACCGGGCGGCGAGCTACCCATTGCTCACAGCCCGCAAGCCTGCGCTGACGGTGGCCGGGAGTCCGCGATCGACTCCCGAAGCCCGGGGCGTCTCCTCCTGCGGCGGCTGCGTGAGAGCGCAGAGACTGCCACTCCCTCACACGCCCCGCCTCCTTCTTCGCGAGTATTACTGCTTTCGCAGACTCCGGCAAGGAGGCTCACCGCCTCGCAGGAGACCGTGCGGTATCCCCGGACTAGGTGGATTGCCATGTCACTCGCTCGCTTAGGCGCGGACCAGCTAATAAGTAAGATACTCTTGAACGCACACCCCGTACTAATGAACGAATGAACCCAAAGTTCGGCAAGGAAGGCTCTTCCTCGATTTCCCTACAAATAGCCATCTTCTTCTTCTTGGCGTGTCGATAGCAATCTGAATAGAGTTAGCTCAGAATTTGGCTACGAGCTTAGCATTTTCAGTAGCGTCCATCAACTCCTGTGGCGTGCAAACAACAGGACACGCTGGACAAGATATCAAGTGCCGCATTGTTTGTGGGGCAGCACCACATTTACACTCCAGGGCTGAGTCTTCTATGAATCTCCACCAGCACGCGTAGCATGACCACCGTAGAAATGGGTTTTATCGACGGACGAATAGATAAAGTAACGTTTCGGGTACACAGTACGACGGCAGCAAAGTAGGAAGAGTCAACTACACAACTTAAAGTAAAATATTTTTTTTTGTTTTGCCTTGTGTCGCAGGTTCACTAGGTTCAGCTGCACTTCGCAAGGTCAGCCTTTGGATGAGTGACCATTTAGTTTATGTGTGGCGTTTTGTCGCAGGTTCGCTAGGTTAAGCTGCACTTCGCAAGGTCAGCCTTTGGATGGGTGACCATTTAGTTTTTCTTTTGCCTTGTGTTGCAGGTTTGCTAGGTTAAGCTACACTTCTCAAGGTCAACCTTTGGATGAGTGACCATTTAGTTTATGAGTGGCGTTTTGTCGTAGGTTCGCTAGGTTAAGCTGCACTTCGCAAGGTCAGCCTTTGGATGGGTGACCATTTACATAGTTTATGTGTGGCGTTTTGTCGTGGGTTCGCTAGGTTAAGATGCACTTCGCAAGGTCAGCCTTTGGATGGGTGACCATTTAGTTTTTGTTGACACCGACCGTATACCGATAGGTCATGCAGTCGAAAGTTATGAGGTAACAAACATAAAAAAAAAATACCGTCGAATTGAGAACCTCCTCCTTTTTTTGAAGTCGATTAAAAATAATTCTGAGTCGAATCATGTCGAAGAGTAAATTTTATAAAAGTGCAATTGACTCTTTCTACTTTGCTACCGTCGTACTGTGTACCCGAAACGTTACTTTATCTATTCGTCCGTCGATAAAACCCATTTCTACGGTGGTCATGCTACGCGTGCTGTACAGGTTTTCTTTACTGCGGCCTACCTGAGTCCGGAGTCTATTTAAAGACTTCCATGAAAGCCAAGGCAATTCGTGTCCAGTAATAGCCATTAACAGCCCTCTTATCTGGGAAGACGTATGTCTTGCTCCAAGTTGATTCAATCCTCACTGTTGTGACAGGCTTCCATTGTTTGAATATTGAGAGCATTGTGATGAAATAAATTGCACAAAATAAAAAATGCATGCCTGCCTGGTTTTGAACCCGCGATCTAGAACTTACGTCAGTTACTAATGGGCCTGTGGGCCAAAACTGAATCATGATATAACGCAACTATTAGTGGATTTAACTGCTTTGAACCTTTTCACGTGCAGAATCAATTAATTTAAACATAGCTATTAGTCTTTCATTTATATGACTCTAAATTTGTACCGGGAAGCCTCTGATATCTAACTCTTTAGAGGTAAGGCGAGCTAAGACCAGCTCATTATAGTCAGTAAGACGTTTGGTGGCACTAGTAAAGCGCCTTATCTGCATGCTGTGGTGGCTCACTTCTTTGCCCCAGAAAATTACTGCCGCGGCAGAAAGCACAGGCTGTTTGCTGAACCTCCATTTTCCACCGTTGCGCGTACAAATTTCCTAGTAGCTCGAAATCTGGTTGCAATATATGATCTCTTGGACACTTAGCCAACAAACGATCTGTTTGCGGACGAATTGACGTAGATTTTATCGGCATGTCAGAAGTAAGAGGGACGTTGAAAATGTAGTCAACTTTTTTTTGAACTTGATAACTTATGTACAAACTTTTTTAATTTTTTTTTAACTGTATTCATTTATAAAACAAATACATACCTACAACATAACTGGCAAAAATGTGGGGAACTATAATTACAACTAACTTAATTAAACGTAGGGGAAGTACGGCCAAAATGACATAGACGGACAAAATGACACACCGGGCTTTTTTCGAAATTGGCGGGCTATAATCCTGCAGTTGGCATATCATTATGTGACGCCGGCCATGGTGGAATACCTGTTAAGTTTATACCGCCATTCACTTGGTCACGCCGAAGTTACTTGCAGGAAAGCGTTTTGTGCGCATAAAAGTTTTTTATTTTTATTGATTTAGTCCTGTTTTTGATCAGTTTCTCGTGGTTTCTATTACATCTTTTGTAGTAAATTCAAAAAGTGTAGCATTATACAGCATTACTTAAAAGTATTTATTTATAAATCTCGTGTTTATAGTAATTATGACTTAATTAGTGTTTAGATAACCTGTGGGGCAAAACGACATACTTACATTCGGGGCAAAACGACATACCTTTATTCAATGATGAGGTTTTCAATGTTGGATCGAACTACGATAACGATCCTTAAAAGCAGTCAGAAAAGAGGTGAACCCAAGTACAGAAGACTCATTACGCTGAGGACTCGAATGTAGAATATTTCCAGCTGTGTCGAACGGTGATGATGATGACTGCGCATGCGTTTATTGTAACGACCTCTTTTCCCGTTCCAAGCCCAACGAGTGCGGTGCTACGGTGCAACAATTGTTCTCTTTGGGCTCATATTTAATATTTTGTGAAATATGTACTTCATAATTTTCGTTTTCATTATGTATTTCATTTTGTCCGTACTATATGGACAAAATGAATTTTCTTAGAGGCTTCGATTAATTTAAATTATATTTTTTATATGGGTCCTATTCAATTATGAGTTTACGTAGGTTAAAACTTATGAACCAAAGATGATTATTCAACCTAAACAGTGATTGTAACTATGTTAATTAAAAATATATGATTAAAAAACAAAACCGTATGTCATTTTGGACGTACTTCCCCTACAACATTTTTTTTTTTTTTTTTTGGTTAGCAATGATTTATTTATTTCATGGATTACATATTTAAATTAATAAAGGAAAAAAATACAACCTAATCTAACTAAAACTATTTACAAATTAAAAAAAAATTGCGTCGAAAAGTCATCCGCATCGCTGTCGCCTGGTAAAGTACCCAAGAGACTGGCGGCATTACCACGTTGTATGGCAATGCTTAGCCTCTGGCCAAGGTAAAAACCAGCTCTTGGGTCACGGGAAGTGTCCACCAGCCGTTTCGAAATATCCTTAAATAGGCTAAGAGCACTCGGACCCCACGGCCCAAGCGTTTCAACCCCAAACGGCTCAAAAATATAATTACCAACAAGGTTATTATACTTACGCCGCTTGAGGTTTTCCGCAGCCGCAGCAGCGGCTCCAGCACAGCACGCCGTGCCAGGAAGATGGGATGGCGCAAGAGTATCGACGCACGTTGCATCCCACACTAAAGGCCTACCCACCTTCCATGGAAATAAGGACATACCGTCCGGTCTCTTGCCATCGTCGCGAGCCAAGCCATTGGGTTCTAATACAGCTGGAACGCCGACGGTGACAAGAGCTCGTCGGATGATGTCATTTATGTTTGCGTGCCGCGCTAATCGACCCGCACTTTGGCTGCAAGACAGGCCGTGGTGTCCTAGACTGGTGACAACTTCGCCACAGTGACAGCGATGAGGAGAACAACACGGAGCTCCCAAACGTAGGGAAACAGCGAGGCGGAAACAAGGGCGGATCCAGGGGGTGGGTCATGGGGGTCATGACCCCCCCCTGGGCTGGGTCCCAGGGCTGCAGCTAGACTCGAATTTGAGGTAGGGCAGCATTGGCTACAGGTAGGGCGGAAGTAAAAAATATATTATAATTGATCTGCTCTGAAGCACGGGCTCCTAAATCAATCAACATCACCTCTAGGTCACAGGCACGGTCGCAGCCCAAGATTTTGCGGGGGGGGGGGTCACCATAAGTGACGAGGAATATTTTGAGGAAGGTACCTTGGTTTAGTGGTCACAAGCGCTACTACTGACCTTGAAGTTCCGGGTTCGATTTTCAGGTCGGTTAGTGTTTTTGGGTTTTTCCATAAGAAATTTCTCAGAAGCAACCCGGAGTCTGAATTTGTACCCAGTTCATGGCAGTGAGCTCACCCATTGTGACATGGGACACATAGATAACTGGTGAAATTTTGGTTTAGTATATATAGGTAGCTGAATAACCCTCCGAGAATAAAAAAGTGATGTTATGTACATCTTAAGTTCGTCATTAGTTAAGGTATTCAGGGACACCGCTTTTACATGGGGGGCATTAAAGAATGCTGTCAAATTGGTCGCAGCACTTGTTGATAAATAAATAATTGGCATTAGGACAGCAGACTACTTAGGGCGAAAATAGCGAGCGGAGCGAGCTCGAAAATTTTAACAACCGCTTCGTCCTGGTTAGGTTTTGTTATATATTTTTAAACATAAAAATAGCAGTTACACAGTCGCCTTTTTGCTAGGATATCCCTGCCAACCATGAGAATGATTAATGCTGGAGCGAGCAAAGCGAGTTCGAAAATTTTAACAGCCCGCTTCGTTCAGGTTAGGTACTTTTTTGAAGTTTTCAAATAGATATAGGAGTTACATATTTTTTTTAATGTTTTCAAACGGAAATTGGAGTGACATTGTTGACTTATACAGGATATCGCTGCCAACCAGGAGAATGAGGAATACTAGAGCGAGCGAAGCGAGCTAGAAAATTTTATATTTTCGAACAGAAATAGGAGTTACATTGTCGACTAATGCCAGAACAGCCCTAGCAACTATTAGATTGTTGAATACAAAGGCGAGCGAAGTTAGCTCGAAAATTGTAATAACTCAACTCGTTTAGGTTCAGTTTTGTTTTATATATTCAAAAAGACCTAGGAGTTACATCGTCGACTTATGCCAGGAAAATTCAGGCAACTAGGAGTATTATGAATGTAAGAGCGAGCGTAGCGAGCTCGAACATTTTTGCCCACCTCGGATAGGTTAGATTTTCTTTTGATTATTCCAAAAGAACCGGGAATTATTTGGTTGGTCGGTCTATAAAGAAAAGCTCAAGTATCAAGAGAATGTAGACTGCAAGACCACAAAATTACTTAAAACTGGAATGTATCACAAAGGCTCTTGACTCTTTTGGGGGGTCATGAACCCTAGGACCCCCCCTCGGACCGCGCCTGCAAAGTCAGTGATGTACATTCAATAGCTATTCATAGACAAATAATTTCTGTGACAGAACATGAGCATGGATCTAAGGACAGCTATTAAATCCTCAATGATGAAGAACAAGCGAACAAGACGACGGTTGAAATTTTTCTCTACATCGGCATATTATAATTAAATAGACCCATTGCTTCATGTGATGGCGCTTCAAATGCCATCTATACACAGAGAAAAGAATTATTATAATATGAAATGAATGTCTCAAACTGTGGTATGTTCGGAAAAGTTTAAATACCTATTGCTACAATTTTTTTATCTAAAGGCTCGTTCAGAGTAAAGGCTCGTACAGACAGGCGCAACATGTCGCGCGACCTGTCGCAGAGGCGATTCTGCGATATTTCGCGACGCAACACCTTTCACACTGGCGCGTACACTCCTGCGCGAATCGCGCGCGACTGCTTTTAGTACATTTTGTATGGCGTCGCCGTTCGATCTTCGTCTTTTCGTTTTTGGTATTTTTAAGGTAGGGCATTGTGATTTCAAGGTAGGGCATTGCCCCACAATGCCCCCCCTAGCTACGGCCCTGCTGGGTCCACCGTGGACCACTATTTAAAATTGTTAAACATAGGGTAAGGATATATTTTTTTGTCACAATATAGATTTTATTGAAATACCTTCAATCAATCTAATATATAAAATTCTCGTGTCACAGTTTTCGTTGCCATACTCCTCCGAAACGGCTTGACCGATTTTGATGAAATTTTTTGTGCTTATCCGGTATCTATGAGAATCGGCCAAAATCTATTTTTCATCCCCCTAAATGTTAGGGGTAGTCCACCCCTAATTTATTATTTTATTTTTTAGACAAAATTTTTAATTTCCATTTTTTTATGATACAACATACAAAAATAAATACAATCCTCAATTTTCACCCTTCTACGATCAACCCTTATTTTTGAATAGCCATTTTAGTAATTTAATCATTTTTCTTTTATTTATATGGCAAAACAACGTTTGCCGGGTCAGCTAGTTTATTATAAATTACCGGTACCGTGTGGTGTCGGACTAAAAGAATAGCACCACCCCGTTTCTTCCCGTGGGTGTCGTAAGAAGCGACTAAGGGATATACTAGAGAATGGGCAGCAGCGTTCTCTTTGCATTGCAGACTATCATACTGCGATCGCCAACCCGCCTGCCAAGCGTGGTGGTTATGGCAAACCCCCCCCCCCCTCCCCAAATGACAAGCACCAAAAATAAATGGTCCCTAGTGCCCGGCGGCCCACCTTACCTTGGCTACGGTAGCGGTCAAGGCCACGGTGAGGCAAGGGGTGCTAAGAATCCCCGGAAGAGATCCGGCTTCCACAATCACCGACACCTGGACCTGGCAACATATGACACGCGTACACTTCGGACCGACGAGAAGATCGCCGAACTGGAGGAAGAATTGAGCAGGTTACGATGGGATATAGTAGGGTTACCTGAAGTCCGAAGAGAGGGGGAGGACTCGATAATCCTCAAAGCTGGAAACCTGCTCTATTTCCGGGAGGGCGACCAGCGGTCCCAAGGTAGTGTCGGGTTTATCGTCCATAAGTCCCTTGTGAGTAACGTGGTGAAGATCGAGAGTGTGTCGACCAGGGTGGCGTTCCTTATACTCAGAATATCCGCAAGGTATTCGCTGAAGGTCATAAGGTTCCACCCCGACCTCTTCACACCCCGACGATGAGGTGGAGACCATGTATGAGGATATTTCCAGAGCCATGCATGGTTCCAAAACTCACATCACCGTTGTCATGGGGGACTTTAACGCGAAACTGGGCAAGCGAGGCGATGATGAGTTGAGAGTGGGGCAATTTGAAGTTGGACGTCGCAACCACCGGGGTCACCTACTGGCTAGATTTATGGAGAAAGGGCCTCTTTATGATGAATTCCTTCTTCAAAAAACGTGAGCAAAGGAAGTGGACCTGGCAGAGCCCTGATGGTGTAACAAAAAGTGATATTGACTTCATTATGTCGACGAAGAAGCAAATATTCAATGATGTCTCAGTGATCAACGCGGTGAAAACCGGGAGTGATCACCGCATGGTAAGAGGCACATTAGAATATCAATATCAAGCTGGAAAGATCTCGGCTGACGAAGTCAACGCTCCGTCCAGCACCGATCCAACTTCAAAACCCCGAGAGCTTTCAGCTCGAACTCCAAAATCGTTTTGAGTGCCTAGGGAGCTCCGTAGACGATTATAACGATGGTTTGTGCAAACTGTCCATACGGTCGGGTCTCAGTTCTTCAAGACCCGCCGTACTAATAGGAAAAAGAAATTCTCAGATCCAACATTACAGCTTATGGAACAGAGGCGCGGAATGATCCTGCAGTCTTCAGAAGCTGTGCTCGAGTACCGGCAGCTCAATAGACGGATCTCTAAGTCCTTGAAAAGCGACCTTCGCCGCTATAACACAGAGCGGATCAAGGACGCGAAAGAGCGGAATAAAGGCTCCAAGATCTTTACTAAGGATCTATCTATTGGGCAGAGCCAGCTTACGAAACTGAAGACCGACGATAGCAGGGTCGTATCCGCCAAACCTGAGCTGTTTAAGGAGATTGAGAGGTTCTATGGACAGTTATACACGTCAACAAGTGACCCCGTTAAAAATCTGGCAAATGACCATAGAGCTAGGTTGACCCGACACTATACCGAAGACATCCCGGACGTCAGCTTGTACGAGATTCGGATGGCTCTGAAGCAGCTCAAAAACAACAAGTCGCCGGTTGATGACGGAATTACGGCTGAACTCCTGAAGGCCGGCGGGAAACCCGTTCTCAAAGCCCTTCAGAAGCTGTTTGATTCCGTCATACTCGCGGGCAAAACGCCACAGGCATGGAACAGAGGTGTGGTGATACTTTTCTTTAAGAAAGGTGATAATGCCCTTCTTAGAATTATAGGCCCATCTCACTTCTGAGCCATGTCTACAAGCTGTTTTCAAGAGTCATCACGAACCGTCTAGCGTGCAAGTTTGAAGACTTCCAGCCTCCCGAACAAGCCGGATTCCGTAAAGGCTTTAGCACCGTAGACCACATACGCTGCGGCAGGTTATACAGAAGACCGAAGAATACTCTTCGGTCTTTTGTATAACCTGCCTGCCTGTTTAGCGTTTGTGGACTACGAAAAAGCCTTCGATTCGGTCGATACCTGGGCTGTACTGCAGTCTCTTCAACGGTGCCAGATCGACTATCGGTACATCGAGGTGCTGAAGTGTCTGTATGAAAACGCCACTATGTCAGTCCGACTTCACGACCAGACCTCGAAACCTATCCTTCTGCAGCGAGGGGTGAGACAGGGAGACGTCATTTCTCCATAACTGTTCACCGCTGCACTGGAGGATGTCTTCAAAATTCTGGACTGGAAAGGGGCTGGCATCAACATCAATGGCGAGTACATCACTCACCTTCGGTTTGCCGATGATATAGTTGTCATGGCTGAGACTATGGAGGGCCTCAGTACAATGCTCGATAACCTCAGTAGAGCTTCCGAAAGAGTGGGTCTCAAGATGAACACGGACAAGACAAAGGTCATGTTCAATGCTCATGTGATACCCGGTGCTCCAGTGAAGATCGGAGGCGCTACACTCGAAGTCGTGGACGAATTTGTGTACCTAGGACAGACTGTCCAGTTAGGTAGGTCCTACTTCGAGAAAGAGGTCAATCGTCGAATCCGACTCGGCTGGGCAGCGTTCGGGAAGCTACGCAATATCTTCTCGTCCCACATTCCGCAGTGTCTCAAGACGAAAGTTTTTGACCAGAGTGTGTTGCTAGTGATGACTTATGGATCCGAAACGTGGTCGCTCACAATGGGCCTTATTAGAAGGCTGAAAGTCACCCAAAGGGCGATGGAGAGGGCTATGCTTGGAGTTTCTCTGTGCGATCGAATCAGAAATGAAGAGATCCGTAGGAGGACCAAGGTAACCAACATAGCCCGAAGAATTGCTAAACTGAAGTGGCAGTGGGCAGGGTACATTGATCGCAGAACAGATGGCCGATGGGGCCAAAAGGTTCTGGAGTGGCGACCGCGTACCGGAAGACGTAGAGTTGGAAGGCCTCCAACAAGGTGGACCGATGACCTTGTGAAGGCCGCAGGAATCCGCTGGATGCGGGAAGCACAAAACCAGCCGAAGTGGCGGAGCTTAGGGGAGGCCTATGTCCAGCAGTGGACATCTTTCGGCTGAAATGATGAATGATGATTATAAATTTATATTTTGTATGATAGCAGCAAACGCATTATTCGGGAACGAACGCATCGAAAAGAACAGTGGCGAACTCCCAAACTTTTAATTGCCGTTTCTACCCGTTTTTGCCAGACTATACATACATTAATAAAATACCTACTTTTTACTTTTATGTATGATTACAAAAATTAAATTATAACTTCTTGTGACTTGACCACGACTATGTGACCCCCCCCTGACACCAAAGCTGGATCCGCCCTTGGGCGGAAAGTAGTGTCGTCGAACAAGGTGCCGATATTCGACGACGGTAGTGCATGAAGCCATAAACACACAGTGCACGCTCCGCAGTAGTAGCAGACGTGTTGAGTAAATTGTCTTGTATTACTGTGCAGAGCGGCTCATCCCACCGTCTCTGGGAAAATGGATTACCGGGTAGCTCAGTGTTCGGGCAAGCGAGTCTCCAGGCATCTATAGCCTCGTTGAAGCACGGCACATCAAAATTAATCAGTGTTCCCCACACTAGGATTTTCCTGATTAATTTCTCAGTACCGTGGACCGAGGATATAAAAGCTGGTAAACTAATACTAGAAATTTTGCGGACGCCGAGGCCTCCCATACGAATGGGAAGAGTAGCTTGTGCCCAAGCTCGGTCGTCCATGGCCACATTTAAAATCGAGGTTAATGTATGCCGGATAATTTGGTCCATTCTGTCTAATAAGTGAGTGTGCTTCCATAAATGGGAAGCGCGAAGGACGTATGTTAATTTGGGGCCGAAACAGCAATAGCGAATTAAGGTGATGGCCGAATGCATGTTAATTTGGAACAATCTTTCCGAAACGTCATTGAAATTTTGGATTTTTTCGTCAATAAAAATGGAAAAGGAATTCTCGAAGATTGGAGACCCAAGGAGACGAAGCGAGCTTTTTTCAATAATTTGAATATCAGGAGCTATTGCACTAAATTTGGGAAGTGTCAGATGTCTGTCAGTACTGTCCGCTAAGAAAAGTTCACATTTTGAAAGGTTAAGATCAAGGCCAATGGAATGAAGTTCATTTTTTAAGAATTTAAGATCATTTAAGACAGTCTCTACATCGCCTCCCAAGGTTCCGTCATCAAGATACCAAACGTTAAATTTGGAATTTAGCTTTCGAATAATTGGATGGATTGCTAAACTAAAAATCACTGGCCCGAGGGGGTCACCTTGTTGGCAGCCAACTGCAGATTCCAAAACGTTGTCCCGATACAGTAATTTAGATGGGTGTCTATAACATTGCCAAAAGAAACTAAAAATTTGGGGTATTTCTTTTTTAGTTTCTGCCAGCAAGGTGTCCCTGTTAACTGAATTGAAGGCATTCTTTATGTCAACCTTCAGGATAACCTCTCCTTGGCCAGAATTTAGGTAGGTCGATAAGGCATGTACAGCAGCCTCGCAGCCCCCTTTGGAGCCGTAACCTAGCTGCAGGGGCTGAAATTTTGCCGAAACCACCTCACCAAAAAATTTACAACAAATTTTGGCTGCCATACGCCGGTACGTAGTTCCCACGGCAATGGGACGAATACCGCCATCCTTCTTACGCAGGGCGCATAAATTGGCCCCGTACAGGACGTCGATGACGGCCTCGTTCACCTTGCCGGAGAGCATAAGGTTAATCAGAGCCGTTAGCTCCTTCACGAGCAACTCACCAGCTTCCCCGGCGCCTGAACAGATAAGGTCCTTTAAGTGCTGAGGACTCAGACCGTCGAGACCGCCAGCGGAGCCACTCCGGAAGGAACAGACGGCTGTGACCAACTCTCGACCTGAAATGGTGAGGGAGGCATTATCCGGGTCAGGTGGGGCGGGAAAGGAAAGGTTATCCGCTGGGGCAGGGTGTTTGCTCTCCAAAGCTGCGAGCGTTTCTGGAGAACACGGTGCCACCACATCACTACTGAAAAGAATCCTGGCTGCTCCACTAATGTCACCTTCCCCTAACTTTGATTCTACAAGATGGGAAATACCTCTTGAAGAGGTATGTCTCTGTGTCTGTAATTTTGAATCAAAATTTTGAGCCGAAACATTACAGTTTTCTTTAATTTGCGCTGTTAAAGTCTTTTTGGTTGCCAAATTCTTTTGTGCATGTAGAACTCTGTAAGGGAAGGTGACCAGCTGTTCCCAAGCACTTTGTGAGTTCTCCCGGGCGGCAAGACGAACGCAACCTGCTAGGTGTTGCGCCACAAGCGGTCTAGCCCCGCGGGGAACTCGCTTCAAAACTGGTACAGAGTTTTTGAATTTAGACAGGGTTTTCCAAAACGGGTCATCTGATGTAGCTGGTGTTGTTGGTGTTGATGTAAAGACAGAGTCTGAAGTGAGTGCATTTAGTGGTCTGTGTACTTTTCCAATGTGCACATTCAGACCCCGCTTACCTTTAAAAAACCGTGCCTGGGTACACAGCGGACATCTTTCCAGGATGTTTAGCGAAGCTGAAGGTTGACCAGCACTAATTTCCACCACATCGCTGCTACCACTAAACATTTACCTACTTATTTTACTTAAATTTTAATAAATATATATAAAACAAACTAAATAACAAAAACACTAAATGTCTGTGTGACACTTCGGTGACGGGAACGACCCGACGCAGTCGCACTGGCGGCCTAGGGCGTCGCGCCTCCAATTCATTTTAGCGCAGCGCTGGCAACCGTTGCCGGGAGACAGGCAAACTGGCGTCGCTTCATTGATCTTCCGTCCAATATAGGAAGGACCTCGAATTGTGGCAATCCGGTGACCAAAAGTCTCTTTACAAATCTCAATTGTCCGTTTATTTGTATGATCTATCATGGCATCATTGTGTAATACGCGACGGTCACCTAAGTCGTTGTTTTTTCACTGTTCGGTTGCTATGGCTACTGGCCTAAAAATGTGTTATATCTCAAAAATCTATTTTTATTTTAGTACAATGTATTTTAGATAAACTCAGGTTATTCTCTGATTATTAATCCAAGCTAGGTAAAGCTAGGTTTCAGTTGATATTTATTAGTTTATTTTAAAATATTATCACACTTGATTGACGTGACGTAACGTACAACTTAAATGTGGGTGATATATACAATACAAACTTGACAGACAGTCCTCTATGCAGAGCTTGCATGGAGGCTGAAGAAACCGTTGCGCATGTACTTTTTGTAATGCACAGACGTCACCCAGATTAGGACAGAAACCCTCAGGGCACCTAGATCTTACACAGACGCTCTCAACACACAAGGAAACTCAACCCCAGTCAAACTCAAGTACTGGAGGGAGGTGGGCTGGTTGGAATAACCATGGGCCGCCATGACTCACGTAATAATGGTCCTTTTGACATAACAACACCCAACATAGGTGAGGGTCAACTATAGACATTTGTCGCCCCCTATTCCTTAGGACCCGAGAAGGCTGCGCGTAGTGTTCCACGTGCGCCTCTTTGTGATGTACGTTATGTTACTCTCCCCCCTAAAGTGAGGACGCCCGCAGTGGCGGGCCGGTACCAGTCGGGGATCGCGGAAAACGCATTAGTTCCTATGCTCCCCGACGTAGGTGTGGGACGGAACACCGGGGTGGTTTAGTCCCCCCTCTCACACCCTAGGGCGGAGGACATCCATTACGATTTCCACCTCGAGATTTAAAAAAAAGGGTGAACTATAGAGCATGTCGTAGCACAGAAAGCGACTTCAATCAACCACTGCGTCATTTCGCTGTGGGGTCTTCTTTCAACTTACCCAATGAAAGAGCAGGAACAGAAAGTAGGTGTTAATAAAAAAACTCACATAGTATAAATGATATTATATTTATGAAATAACTACCTAAGTTAAGAATAAGTAAGGCAAAATTGATTTTTTTCACAATGGCACTGTCACTATTCAATTGACATTACTGTAAGCGCTTTTATTTTTAATTGATTCGTATCAATATAAACTTAAAACTAAAATTTTAAGTACACTTCTGGACTCGGCTACCGTGCATTTACATGTAAAGAATAAAGGCCAAAAATAGAAAAAAATTACGAGTCAAAAAAAAAGTTTTAAATCTTGACATTTTGGCGATCACAAATATTGTTCCGAATTTGAAATATAAAAAATGCAGTGTGGCTCGATTTAGGAGTCCAAAAGTGTATACAGGGAAGAACGTTTATTTTTAATTTGTAGAAAAATTCTTATTCTAAACTTAAAATTATTGATGTCATGAAACGATTTTTGTATCCATGCAAATTTTGTTAAGAATTGCTTTATTAGAAAAGAAAATAAATATACAATGATGATTTATGGTTAAACATTTGTACAAATGCAAATGCAAATTAAATTTGTACTATACCTAATAATTAAAACTACGTTTTCGTTTTCTATCACTTTCGCATTGATACAAAAATCTTTTCATGAATGATGGTTACAATTTTCGTGTTCCTTATAAAAAAAATCACCAAAATAAAATTGTTCTATTAGATTTGATTCCATTTCCAGTGTGTTTAGTAAGTCAGTAGAACTATTTATCGTTTATAAAAATGTTTACAGTAAAATTAAGACAATTTTAACAATTTAATGTTTGCAAGTTCGCAAAATACATAAACTATGTACAGTCTGTGATAGCTGTTACCTGACCCCCTCTGATAGGCTACAATGGCAAGGTGGGTCAGGTAACAGTGAACAATGCTTTTTGATCGACATATAGATTGATCAAAATTTTCATAACTTTTTTATTGCAATGCATATAACATATTTCGCGAGCTATTTTAATATGTCTAAGAAATATAATTTCTTATATATATTTTTTTATTTCAGTAGTTTTTTTTTTTGCAATAATAATGTATATATGTAAGGCATAAATACTGCGACAGTGCTTAAGCACTATTAACGGGGCTCTAATTATTAAATATTAATAAAACTTAAGTTTTTAGTATAAAAACTATTTAATGAGGTCCTCAAATTCTATATATCACAACTATAGTAAATAACACCCGACCCTTAATAATATATTACTAACATACATAGTTTTAAAATGTTTATAAAAATGGCTATACAGGGTAAAAATTTAATTAACTGGCAATACTTTACCTACGCGTTGGGTATCGATAACAAAACTAATTAAATAAAAAAATTCTTCACGATACTAACATGTCCGGCACCATACGGAACAATTTGTGTTCCGTATGGTGCCGGACTTAGTTATAGCACCATCCCATTTCTTCCCGTGGCTGTCGTAAAATGCGATTAAGGGACTTACTAGAGAATGGGCAGCAGCATTCTCTATGCATTTTACCACCATAGAGCGATCGCCAACCCGCCTGCCAGGCGTGGCGATTATGGCAAACCCCCTCAAATTGGGGAGGCCTTTGTCCAGCAGTGGACGTCCTTCGGCTGAAATGATCATGATGACTAACATGTACATTAAGGCAACCAAATGACTGTTACGTTCTGGTTTTAGGAAATTAACTACAACAACAGCTAAGCGATCTACGCGCGCCATGTCAACGCGGATCACTGACCCATTGCGGGACCGTCACCCATCAAATGATGATTTAAAAAAAAATATCTGAAGATTATTCGATGCCGGCACCCAACACGTGCATAAAGTATGGCTAGCTAACTTATTTTGACCCTGTATTAAGTGAACCCCTATCCAGCACGGGCGCAATGGAATTTTGGCATTAGGATATCGACAAATATAGATTACTGGCTTGCTAAGATAAAATAGCAATCACCTAAAGAAATATTTCAATAGACGCAACAAACTCGAAATGTCAAACGCTTTCATTTGACAATCCAACTGAATATCCAAATAATTCAATTGTTTGAACTGTCACTTGAAAGTGACTGTAAGTACCAATCCAAGAAAATCGCGAATTGGTTGGGACAAGGAACTTATACCCGACCCCTGGAATGTGCATTGTCAATTTGACACCATTACAAAAATAAACCTTATGAATATGTTACTAAGTTCTATAACAGACAATCACTTGGTCAGAGAGAAATTCGGTCCGAGAGGGAAAGCGTTGCGAGAGCCCTGTGTCCATTTCTTGAAGTAGGGTGCCCATAATGAACGAAATTATAAGATTATTTACGGGTAAAGTCCATTCAAGCATTTGCCCAATAAAAAGTGTCCCAACCATTTTTCTTAAAAACGACGTCTGTTGGATTTTTACGACAATTAATACTAAACAAAATGGTTATTTGCCCAGCGCGCCAGATATTCCAGGTTATACAATAATACTCGATAGCAGAGTTTATGCGTTGCGTTGCGTTTATGTTTACTGCGTTTTACTTTAATCCATTTTTAAAGCGTAACTATTATTATTATTTTTAATCAAATTATTGGTTAATATATTATATCCTGTTATATTCGTATCTACCTAAATCATATTGCTTGGTCACCCTAATGAAAGGGACAGAGGGCTCTCGCGAAGCTATCTCGCTCGGACCGCGTATTGGCAGCCTGTGCGCATTCCAGGTAGGATTTAAGTTCCTTGGGTTGGGATAATATTTAAATTGTAGCACAGATCCACATTTTAATACTACGTTTCTTATAAAAATACGATTCAATATACATTATTTGTTACAATTTGACACTTAGACGCAGACGCTGAGACTTACAATTGTGACGAATAAGGTCTTAAATTGTTCCCTAGATAAGTAGATTGCTTTTTGAGGAAAGGCAATACTGAGAGTTTTCATAAAAATTCACGCTACTAGGTGGCGCCATTTAGACAAGAGTTAGGACAAAGAATAGGTACAAACTATATAGGATAAGTAATAAAATGGCTTGTGTCTAAGTAATAACAGCAGCACGGGTTGATCGATCAGGTTAAGCTACGCTTTTCACGATTGGTACGTGGATGAGTGACCATTTTTACATACCAAGACCGTTCCGTGCCTCAGAAAGCACGTTAAGCCGTTGGTCCCGGCTGTCTTTCGTAGATCTTAGACAGTCGTTACGGGTCGTCAGAAGTCCGAAAGTCTGACAACCAGTCTTACATAGGGGTATCGTATTACCCAGAAAAATATTGGTACTCAGCTACATCCGGTTAGACTGGAATCAGACCCTAACAAAGTTGGAAAAAAGCAAGTAATTCGTGTGGTGCCGGACGCAAAGAATAGCACCATCCCATTTCTTCCCGTGGGTGTCGTAAGAGGCGACTAAAGAGACTTACTAGAGAATGGGCAGCAGCGTTCTCTATGCGTTTTTTCACTATACTGTGATCACGAACCCGCCTGCCAAGCGTAGCGGTTATGGCAAATCCCCCCAAATTGGGGGAGGCCTATGTCCAGCAGTGGACGTCTTTCAGCTGAAATGATTGAACTTTGTATGGAGCAGATAACATTTTTTTTTCTCGATTACGACATTGGTCCCAAAGAGAAAGTTTTTCAGTTTCGATGACGTTCAACATTCGGATATCATTCAGTCACATATAAAGAAAATATAGGCCCTTTGACACTGTTGACAGGTGTTTGGGCCTGACGTTTTAGTGCTGCCATCTATTGAACGACATTTCAGAAAACCCTAATTAACTTGGCTGGGGAAAGATAATCACCATATCTATGTGACCCCAACAACATGGTTGGTTCTTAACACGTTGCACTCAACGCCGATCACGCGATATCGCGTGATTCGGCGACTCTGCTTTATGGCCGATCACGCGATATCGCGTGCTTGCTACTAACAATTTTTGTATGCGCTCTAAATCTGTGGCCATATCGGATTAACCATCACTCTGTGTTTGACACTCAACGTGTTAACACTGCGCGGGACACTTAGAAACACCCCCAGATGTAATAACGACAAAACTACTATTGTCTCGTTCAGTATTCTCCCGATTAATTCATATTGAGAATTTATGCCTGTAAGTTGCAAGAATTGGATATAATTGCGCTTTTGAAAGGAGTTGCATCGTGGGTATCGTGTTACCCAGTAAATGGGTTGAGGAGGTCAGATAGGCAGTCTCTCTATGTAAAATACTATATTCAGCTGCATTCAGTTTAAATGAAAGCCAGCCCGAACACAGTTGAGAAAAGCTAAGCAGATAATGATAAGAGGTATCCAATTTATTTTAGACTGGCTGATAGACAAACCATAAAGGAGAATTAGGATAGAACCTCAAAAATCCAAAATGTTAATCACAAAATTCTTTTGTTGTTAGGAATTGGTGTAAAATTGTGCGTCAATCGATCATGTCGCGGTTGGTCTATGCATGTAATGAAAAAAAATCAGAGTTCAAATTCTTTAAATTCTGTCTCAATGTGAATGTGCTCAGATTCTTTTTTTACAATTCGCAGCTTAGTGAGAGTCTGTAAGTCGAACAAAATATAATTTGCGTCCGTAACACGTGTGTATTTACAGAATTATAATCATCAATACAAACCTTTAGGTTGATTTAATCCTAATAAATGACAATTTGTGAAAAAAAAATAGAAAATTTGAATTTCGAGCGCTTCTACTTTAAGTAAACGACGAATTAGGTAAAATAAAACGTAACGGAATAATGCTATTAAAACTATTTTAGATGTATATTTTGCTAATAATAAATACGTTTGAGATTGCGACGGTTCACTGGACCATACAATACTGCTATTAGTTTTCTATATCGATACCCGAGACGTGGGTAAAGTATTGCCAGCTAATTTAATTTTGACCCTGTATATAAATAAATATTTTTCTACTAATTTTTATTAATTGTTTTTAATAATTATTATTTATCAATACATAATTTCTGTGTATTTCATAATGATTTTTATGACATTATACAAATTATCCGTTTAGAGATGTGGGCATAGGTTTAGTAGTCGAATATCGATTCTTTTCTTGGTATAAAGGTTATCGATATCGGTATCACGAGTTGCTTTTAAAAAATGTGAAATGCCTGCCATTATAAACAATATTTTAATGAAAGTTATCGGAATTGTGACGGGAAAATTTTCAAAATTGATGAATTATATTGTTAAATACAGGATCAGTTTTTATCCAGTGCGCAAACTGTAACCATGAATTCAGCATATCATTCTAGACCCCCCAGCGTAGAAAATTTTCGTCGGTTATACAAAAAAAAATCAGCTGTTCCATACATTTTGACCCCGTAGGTATTACATTTTTCTATGAAACAGCAGATTTTTTTTTTTTTTGTAAAAGCGACAAAAAAAAATCTGCCCTCTGGGTCTAGAATGATATGCTGAATTCATGGTTACAATTTACGCACTGGATAAAAACTTATCCTGTATATTAATTTGTTATTACACAGTAGACTCGCTCTCTAGTACACGAGTCTAATAATGCTGGTGCACACCCACATAAATTATACCACCTATCTCTTGGACAACATTTTTTTATGTCAAAAGATTGAAAATTAATCAAAAATTCAATTGAAATGATTCTGTTAAAAGTTAAAATGTATGAAATTCATATCATTTTTAATTCAGAATATATTTCATTATTGATTTCATTGATTGAATATATTAGTAGCCTATAATTTTTATTTAGTAACTGGGACGTGGAGGTCAGATATACAGGGGCACCATGTAAAATTATTAGTATCCTGCTGCATTTGGTTAGATTGGTAGCTGCCCACAACATAGTTGGGAAAAGTCTAGTCATATGATGATAATTTTAATTTCTTTAAAAATAAAAGCAGCAAATCTAGATGTGTATTTATAATATTCATATAATTTTATTTTTTTATAATACATAATACTGGGATTATGTTATAAAATATAAATTATAAAACTTACGTTTTAAAATATTGCTATAAATAGTGTATAACATGATTCCATAATTTTATGTGGATTTTGTATATTATATTCAAGAATGATCTTCTATAACTGGTATTATATTTTATATAACATTTTCTTTCGTTCCCGATATTAATATATTCCCTATGACCCGTCTTTGAGAAAGACTTTTGTCCAGCAGAAGATACTTATAAAAGAAGCCTAGATCCAGACCAGTTATATACAGGATAAGTTTTTAACCAGTGCGCAAATTTTAACAAATTAAACTTAAACGAGTTATAATAACCATGCATTTTTTATGTTGATGTCTTAGTACAAAAAAATTAAGTTATCGTTGACGAAAGATGTTTATTTTGAAACTGGTTTTTATGGTAACATGCGCGCGGCGCCGGCGCGGCGGCGAAGGTGAACGACCGGGCGTAGCTACAAGTACCTACCAGTTCGCTCGGTCAAAATTCTAAGAAGTTCGAAGTCCCTACACCGGCGCGCGGTTACTGACCTATTCCTATTGTCGATATCATATTACGAAATATGTAGGGTGTCCACAGTTTATTGATTTAAGGCCGCATAAAAATTAAAAAAAAAAAACTATTGAAAAAATGGTTGAAATGTGTTCTATTACTGATACTGTACCACCAAAAAAAATTTGCGCTTTGGTAAATTTTTTTCCTGTATAATAATATAAGGGAACTTTTGACTTATAATATAATGATTTAAAAACTATTTGGAAGTAACGAGCCATATTGATAATATTTTCTATTATTATAATATAAAAATATACCCATATTTATATTTTCTCGGTATACAGGCGCTTAATCGTATTTCTAATATTTCTGTCCGATATGTCTTTGCTGTTGGCGAGATAAACTATATCTTTTGAGAACCTACCACAAAGGCAACATTTTTTTTTTCTAGAAAGTTTGATTCATGCGTTTTCGAGAATATGGTGGACAGACAAACTTATGGACTCAAAGGAACCTCTTTTTTTTGGAAGCGGTTGAAAACTATACCACCTTATTTAAAAAATGAACTAAATCATTCGACTTGTTTTGAATGTGACGAAATATTATAAATATGGTGTATTCGATTTTCAAGTTTTTTTTTCTGAAATTTGTTTTTTCTCAGATTTATGGTAGGATCTCCATTTTTTTTTCATATATTGCGTCATTATGAATGCTAAGACATAATGGACCTTTTTATGCATACGCCTATTTTAAAGTGACAGATCTGCCCTCTTGTGTTTACGTCAGAAACTCTTTTAATATTACCTCCAATTAGTACTTACCATACTGCGTTTGCAATTAAGTAGTCAAATATGTACACATATATGTGTTTATGGAAAAAATACTCTTAACACGCACTCATAAAGTCTAATTAGCGCTACAATTTTTTTAATAGTACTAATAATTCTGAAATCAATAATATTTCCAATCTTCTGTTTTGTTTATGTTTTTGAGATTTGTTCAAAAGGAAATACCATCGAAATCCAAACAAGCTCTTGAACAATCAGAGTTAAAAAAGAATTACCGACGCAAACACACAACCTCGCTTTATATTACGCTTTCACCACTGTGCTATCTAACTTCTTTTCCGCTAAACGTCTGCGTCTATGTATTAAGGGAACGAAACCCCATAATGCAGCTCCGAATATCAAAACAAAACCTAATGTCACGAATAAAGACTTATAAGATTGTGTATGCTCAAACCAAAACCCACATATAGGGGGCCCCACTAACTGTAAAATACCGTTAACAAATAAACTTATACCGTACGAAGACATCAGTCTCTCGGTACCAAGCATTTCTGTCATAACTAGGGCTGTGACACCCACGTTGATACCAGAAGCGAGGCCGAAAATCGAACAGAACGCCGAAATTGCTGGATAACTCGTCACTAATGGTAGCATTGAGAGACTGATACCAGATAACAGAAGACCGAAAATAAAGAAGTATCGTTTAGGTGTTATTACTATGTCTGATAAGGCGGAGCCACCGATTCTGCCGACCAAATCTAAGGCAGAAATGATGGATAGCAGATACGCTCCTAAAGACTTATCGAAGCCACATTCTTTAGCGTACGAAGGAACTAAGATAATAAAGTTTGTATACGATATTGCAGAAGTACAGTTTGATATTAAAATTACTAAATATATAGGATCTTTTAACAAGTTAATGTCGAAATATTTGCTCGGCTCTTTTTTGGAGTCGTCTTCTTTCGCGCGTTTTTTGCAGCCGCAGCAATATGAAATGGGGGCTAAACTGTCTGTTACAGATTTGAGACTGAATTGAGAAGCAAACTCGCTAGGTTTCTCAAACGCTGAGAGTGTGGAGCCATGGAAAGGAGTAGACATGTACTGAAAACTTGACGTGGAAGGACTCCGTTTCGGCGTCTTAGGAACGCCTAACTTCTTACCGAAAGCTTCCTGAGAATTAACCCTACTGCTCCTCCCTTCAGGCACAGATTCTAACAAAGATAGATTGCTAGGCAAATGATTTTTACTGGATATGTGTTGGAGACCATGTCGTGACGAAACCGGTGTCGATTTCCGGGTTCGGTCTCCTTCTTTCAATGCAACTTGGACAGCACTAACCGATCTTGCGAAGTCCAGCTTCGGGTTTTCATCGAGGTTTACGTTGGATTGGTTTTTGAAGATCGGGGGGGAACCGTTGGGGTATTTATCTGGCGTCGGGGTGGGTTCTTCTGGGGTGAAAATTAATTTAGGGTTCTCGGAGTCTTCTAGTTCACCATCTTCTTCGATGAACGGTTCCAGCTGAAATGGAAAAGGTTTTAATGATACTTTTTTCTTTTTTATATTCACATTCAGCCATTAGTTCCCATTGTTGGGACACAGGCATCCTCTCTGTAAGAGGGTGGGGGCTGGTGGATGTCACATGTCGTCGAATTCTTGGTTCGAAGACATGCTGGTTTCCTCACGATGTTTTCCTTCACCGTTTTGAGAGCAGTGGTGATGAAATAATTTACACAAAGTGTCAGTCTGGATTCCAACCCACGACCTACAACTTGGTAAGTCGCGCTGTTACTACTGAGCCAACGCTGCTCATTTAATCCCACTGAATGACTACTGCATGGAAAAATCATTGAATGGGATTAAATTAACTCAACGGTTCTATTGATGATTTTAATTACTATACGGTAAATATAATTCTGTCCACCTTTTTTTTTCTGTCACCTTTGTTTGTTTTGCTGTCCTTGTCTGTTTCTGTGCTACTGCCCGCAGGTTCGCTTGCGTTAAAAATAACAATAAATACAGTTTTTTTTTTCATAAAAAATATCCTGTGTTACTTCTAATACCTCCAAGAATATGTGTACAAAGTTTCATGATGATCGGTCAAGTACTTTTCGTGTGAAAGCGTAATAAACAAACGTACTTTCGCATTTATAATATTAGTAGGATATACATAAGTGCTACGGTCACGAATCATATTTTGTTCAAATTAGCACTTTAGCGACTAATTCCGACTACAAAATGACTTGGAGAAAACAGGTGTCCTAGTTTTTTAGATTTAAATGGGCCAAGCTGGGGTAAGCTCTCTCCAAATCGGCCAAATATAAACCCTTGTAAGTTTTATACCAGTTGCCGACTAATTCTGATATTTGGCGACTATTTTTTTGTGTTATCAAAATTAAAATCACAGATGATGGCCAAGCTAATGTCAGTCACACAAAAATAGAATAAGACCGTAAAACTGAGATCATTCGAAGGTACATTTTATGGACGGTATGGGGCGGCGATCGGTCTTCTAAGACATCGAAGCATAAAATAATAAAAAATAGAGCGTTTTTTATACTTTCCAAAAATAAAACGCGATTTTACAAAAAATACATAATTTATTTTCAAAATACATTTAGTTACTTACTGAGTAATATTTGCTACTTAATACAAAATTAACATTTAAGTAATAACAGTAAGTATAAAAACTAGTTTTATTTTAAGAACATTCATTTATTTTTATTTGGAAATTATAACCATAATAAATGAGAAAATAAGAGAATGAATGTAATAATAATAAGGAATGAAAAAGTTCAAAATATTTTTAAGCAATTTCGAAATACTAAGGTAAGTAAGCACTACTTAATTTTAGCTAATAAATAAAGAAAAAAAAATATTTGGCAAGAAGTTCTCAATTTTCATACTTTTGTATTTTTTTGCCTTTGTGTTAAGTCAAAATATTATTCGAAGCCAAAAATATCAATCAATGCAATACCCACTCTCGAATTGCTAAATCAAGACACCGGGCATGTAGGTATAAAACCATACATTTAAAAATATATTAAATAATCAATATACCTGTCATTGCTTTATTTTTAAATTTTGGTATTACATAGTAATTTTATTCCATCATATAATTATTGTATATAAAATATTGCGACACATTTTAAAATCTTGCCGATTCTTCACCATACGAAACTACATTTTTAAAGGAATAACTAAAATCAATTCCATTTTTGAAAATGTTGTCGTTCATAATTGCCTTTTATGTGCCTATTTGAAATAAATGACATGACTTAAACATCAAAATAATGATGGAGCAACGAAAAAATAAGCAATTTAGATACCGACATTACTGGTCATCATGGTTCCGAAATGGAACTCAATTACAGAAAAAAAAAATGACTTCTTTACATATAATGCAGGGTGACTTTATTTAGGAGTCCGGAAGTGTATTTTAATAAAAATTTGTAATTAAAAACTTCCACAATGTAATTTCAAGATTTTTACTGGCCAAATGTTATTGCTATGCCTGCCTTTTACAAGAATAAGTATTGCTCAAAGCAAACACTAACCTCAACGTGGCATAATTAGCCTACAATGTTCCCACTGCTGGGACGCCGGCCTCTTCTCGGTGCGAGAGAGTGGGGCAGGGCCCACGTGGGCCCATTGCGGGTTGGTAGATGTCACATGTCTTCGAATGTTTGGTTCTAGGACATGCCAGTTTCCTCAAGATGTTTTCCTTCACCGTTTTGAGAAACACAAAACTTCTTCGGATCAAAACACACAAAAAACTATTTAGTAAAACTAAAAAGAGCCAAATTAAAATAAATACCTAGGTTTAAAAATAATAAATTAAATTAATAAATTTCAAAGCCTCTTAAGGTAACTTTTGTTCATTTTAACTAATAAATAATAATAAGGGAAAAATAAAATAATTATAAATAAAAAAAAAGAATAAAGATTTAAAGTTATTTTATACATTATACAAGTCAATTCATTTGGTTCTATTGTGAAACTATACACCAAAACTAGACATAACATAACGCCTTGTTACCCCGAAGGGGTCCCAGTAACAGTTTACCCGACCCGGGAATCGTACCCAGGCTTAGTAGTAGTGCTTAAACCACTGGACTATCGAGGAACAGTCGGATATTTGCATAAGATCTGTGACAGTAACAAACATCAATAAAAGTTAAAACAGTATAACATGACGCTGTCCTTTTCTTACACGGTATGTTAGGGGCCATGCATTAATCACGTGATGTTTTTTTTGGCATTTTTTAACCCCCCTTGGTGATACATGGTGAGGTTTAAGACTAACCTCCCCCCTATATCGTAACGCTTTTAGGTCCAGTATGGCGCGTTTGCCGAAAAACTAAATATATGTGATTTATTACTACCCCCTCCCCATTGTGATATTTCGTGATTTTTTATGGACCCTCCCCCCCTTTCGATGATTAATGGACAGCCCCTTAGATAAAGATAGCAACACACTAATGTCGTGCCTAATATCTTTACGGCTCAGAGGCGTGGACGATTTGGGCAGAAAAACATGAAGAAGCTTTTGAGATGTAAGTACATACATACATAGATAAATTCACGCCTTTTTCCTATGAGGGTAGGCAGAAACTACAGAACGCCACCCGCTACGATCGTTACATACACCTTATGCCTCGTTTACGTTCATACATCTGGTCATACACACACGCCGGTTACCAGTACTACGCACCTGACCCTTCAGAAGAACATCACCAATAAGTGCGGATTGGTAGTCGTTAAAATTATTCGAATTTTCTGGGACATGTCAGATAGACAATATTTAATTAAAAGTACCTACATATAATTAAAAATAAATCATTTAAGTTGAAAATGCTTTATAATTCGGACTTAAAATGTAAATAAATTCGTTTGTAATTGTCAAATACACATAACAAGACGCCTATTAGTGGCGTGCATTGCATATAGCACATAAAAGCAGTGCGTACCTCGAAAAATCATTATAAGTCTATCAATTAAATTTTAATAATAATAATATCTTAGGACAAGCAACACACCGCTATCTGATCCCAAACTAGGCAGAGCCTGTACTATGGTAACCAGACAACTGATAAACATACTTATATATATTTCTAAATACATACATATTAGGGTGTTTCATTTTTCCAAATTTTCGATTTTTATTTGACTTCGCTCGAATTCTTGTTCCCACTCATGTATAAGGTTCATACGCCAAATATCAGTAAAATCGATTAACATCTAAAGGTTGCACAGTTTGATGAGTTGTATGTCAAGTAATAGATATCGGTGCAGTGGAGGGTAGCAATATTTTAATATAAACATGAATAGTAGACGAGGAATTTACGAGGAAGGTACCTTGTGATACATTTTTAGGAGCTCAACTTCCTTTCAAGAAACAAGTGTTGTTGGTATTTTACACTATCACACAGAAAAAAAAGAGACACTTTGGGACGCCACTAATTCAACAAGCATTCAACTGTAAGAAGTGTGGAAGAAGGCTAATATACCTGTCAAGGCAGGTTAATATTCGAGCTGGCATTCAAAAACTTTATAAGAAATACCAAAATTTGGCCAAAGAGAAATGCAGAAATACGGACACAGCAAATATGAAACGCCAAATCTGGAAAGGTGATCTGGAAGATCAGTATTTGATATTGCCAACCAGAACGTAATGATTATGAAAGACGTGTTACAAGACAATAAAGAATTCCTTATATCACAGAGGGAGGATTGCATGAATTCCTCCATGAGTGATGTCGATAATCGTTTTTCTCAAAAAAAATACCCGAAAGCTTAACAGACAAGAAAAAGTGGATGCCTATTAAATAAAACACTATAAAGCAATTAAAGAAATCAACAAGGCAGTGACCTTGGAACAAGAATCTTCTTCATCGTCATCAAGTGATGAAAGCGATGAATTCGCTGCATCACCAGCAAAAGTGGCACATCCTATAAGTAAATTGAAACCGCTCGATTGGACACTCACAGGTACATTGGATCGTGAACAACTCTCCATTCGGTAAGCTAGTACTTCGTTCATTACAGCTGTTAAAAGTCTTGGTCACAATGTATCAAACATTTCTATATCGCCGTTTACTGTTCATCGAGCTCGAATGGCCAACAGAAGCCAAATGGCTCAAAAAATTGAAGCATCATTATTTGACCATCCCTCCACCTTTAGTCTTACATTGGGACAGTAAATTGTTGCCATAAGTCGCATCCTGTAAGATTCCAGAAGACAGAGTAGCTATTAGACACCGCAAAAAGGGGCATTGCTTTGATAAAACAATTTAACGATTCGGTCAAAGACGAACAGCAGAAACAATTTTTGTTAAGAGCCGTCAAGCATCACAGAAAACGCGTGGCCAAGCGAACCAAAGATGAGGTTGCAGCTTATGTAGCCAATTAAGTACTTAATTATTTTTAATAACGTTCTATTTTATGATCAATTTAATTTTCTTTCATTTAAGAATAATGTATGGCTACCGTATTGTGCAATTTTGAAATAAACGCAGTTAATTACGTTTTTTGCGATTTTTCGTTATATTGTTCATTCTGTGCAACCTCTAAACATGGTCCAATCCACTTGAAATTTGGCAAATATACTATTAATATAAGCTAAAACCGGAAGCCGAGCGAAGTCAGAAAAAATATCACTATAATTTTTTTCTCCTACAAAAGTGAAATACATATTATAGATAAATTACACCCAGACACAGAACAAATGATTATGCTCATCACACAAACATTTGTCCTGGGTGGGAATTGAACCCACAACCTCAGTCTTAGCAGTCAGGGTGACTAACCACTAGACTAACAGGCCAGTCAAAATTAATGTGTGTCCCGAAATTATTAATAAACTAACTAAATTATCATACCAAAAACCAATCAAAAACTAATGTATACTTGTGCTTGAAATAAACATTTTGTATTCGTATTTGTACCTACAAGAAACCCGCGTTTGTCTGCCTAGACAAGAACAGGCGGCCTAGTGCCAACCTCTACCGTAGAGCAATGCACGCCACTGACGCTTATATTACCCGAAGGGACCGACAGAATTGTACGTATAGTACCCCCACATTTCGCCTGTTATGTTTAAGTCCCATGTAATAGAGGGCGAGCCTATTGCCATCAACCGGGCACAAATCGAGACTCCGGGTTGTGACAGAAATTCCAGATTGAAAACCCCAATAACACTTTGCCCGACTCGGGAATCGAACACAGTAGTGCTATTCTGTAAACATTTCACTGTCATAACTGGTATGAAGTGAGCTTAAAATGATCTGTCACTACCCACTGCCACTAAGATCACTATCGGAGTAGGTAGATTGATTTTACGGACTCGCATCATGAATAGTCATAGAAATCATAACATGGATAAGCCTTTTTTTCGGGATTTCATTTTGGTACTTACGGGTAGGGTTGCCAGGTCATAAAACCGAAAAGCCGGACATACCTGTCAGTTTAGCCGGACATTTGGGTAAAAAGACCGGACGTCTTAATTTTTTTAATCTTAAAACAAAACTAAACATAAGACTAATGAACTAAATACCTATATTTTAAAATCTTTGTAACATAAAGGAATTCATATTTTTTGGTTGGCAGACACCTCCTTTAAAAGCTCGTTTTTCCTTTAAAATTGAGTAGTAATAACGCGGGGAGGACAGTTCTAGTACAGTACAAGGCGGGTGAAGATACAAAAAAGATCATATCTAAAAAATCTAACAAAAAGCCGGACAGGCCGGACACCATCTAATTTAGCCGGACATGCAACTAAAAAGCCTGACTGTGTCCGGCTTTATCCGGACGCCTGGCAACCCTACTTACGGGATTGACTCAAATATTGTGAAAGTAAGGATTTTTATACTATTACATTAGACATTTTTAGAATGCGATAGATAAAATTTTAATTTTTTTTTTCTTATTTATCAAGTAATAAAGTGAATCTTACCGTTGTGCGTCCATTCGAAACTTAAATAATATGAGTCATATTAAGCAAGTTTTGAATGCACGTACATGGATTGTTTTAGCAAATAACTAGTTACTGACTCATCTCATCTAGGATACTATGTCCTAATTCGTTGTTGCATCGCGTTGTGCGTACATCCCGCAGGCATATCCTTACTAATATATACGTGCCAGCTCATTCACCCCAAATCAATCTACCTACTCCGATCACTGGTGGTAGTGTCAATCCCTGGCAACGGACGGGATGACAGCTCGATTTTAGGGCACTTCACCGAAGCTCTCATGGTGATATTTTAACAGAATACATTGACCTCATGTTTAACAGTAGCGCTGACCACTAGACCAAAGAGGTAGTGTGTAAGAATATATTTCGTGTAAACGTTAAAGAAAAAAATACAAGTGTGATTTGTGCGAACTGCTAAAGTGGCATTATTTAGTATATAATGCATACAAATATCAACTTGGAGCATCAAAATGAATTGGGTTCTAGATTAACAAAAACATGTATACTGTGCTGCAAGCAGTCCTTTCAAATATTATTTTAAAGTAAAGATATATCAGTTTTATAGTTATTTTTGTGCACTGTTGGTACGGAGTACGGACCCCTAAATATACTGAATGAAAAAAATTGAAATGTATTGTTTTTACGTTTGTATAATTTACATAACATATTTGTTTCAGTATAATAAATTCACAATATCTTCCTTCGTTTACAAAACTGCATAAGAATCGTTACATTTTTAATATCATATTAACCCATTGAATACCGTAATTACAGACACAATTAAAAACCATTGTGTCTATACCAAATGTGGTATCTCAGGGGCTTAGAGGTTAAATAAATTTCATATTACTAAAAGTAATTCGTGAATTTTAAATATTGCTTTAAAATTAAATACTGCGGTCACCAATTCCTGCTAACCAGCGTTGACATAATGGTTATGTAACATTGAGACATAAGAAAAAAGAAATACAGTATTTTTATCTCAGGCAGTGACGCGCGCTTGACTTGTGGTAACCTAGTGTAATAGCACGCTGTGAATGTGTGCATGAAGACAAGTAGAGTCAGCACATAATACACACACAAACAAACACATACACAAACACACACAGTTCCGACTTCACTATTGTCTCTGACGGTACCAATAGCTCCTACGCTTACACACACATTCACAGCGTCTTTATACACTTGGTTACCAAAAGCAAAGCACACGTCACTTCGTGAGATAAAAATACTGTACACACGGCGACAAATCAAGCAATATATTTCTAGTATAAGCTGCTTTCTCACTGTACGAAAGGCCTATACAATGAGAGGTCAGCTAAAACTGGGAATATATAGCTTGATATGTATAGCCGTGTTTATAAACGTTACTTAGCACAAGGTTTTGCTAAGAAATGTTCCCGTCTCTATCTTACACCGGTAGTTTGACGGTGACAGAAACAATACTTAGCAAAAGTACGTGGTAAGTGTCTTTACATTAATCACGTTAACTGCCATGGTTAAAATGAGAAAAAGTCAAAAAAATTATACATACAACATACATACAATCAATCACGCCTTTTTCCCATGGGGGTAGGCAGAAACCACGGAACGCCACCTGCTACGATCTCTACATACTCCTTTTGCCTCTTTAAGGTTCATACAATTGGTCATACACACACGCCGGTTGCGAGTACTACGCACCTGTCAAACGTCAGTTGGTTGAGTTAAACGTAAGGGATTGGCTAGACTCAGTGAGTCCAGCCAATCACTGACGTTTGACTGACAATTCCAATGTCGATCTATTGGAATTATATTCGAGAGTAAGCACCCTGAATTGTTGTGTTGTCGGTCATATAGTCCGACAAGGCCTGAATGGAACAAAAATGTCGGACACATAGTCCGACATGGCAGTTAGTCTTAATTGTGAAAAAAATATATATCATAAATAAGAAATTTAATTTAAGACTAAATATTGGCAATAATCTTAAACCTACAAACAAAGTCAAAAGTCGAGACGTCAACATTTAAATAGATAAATATGTAATATGCATAGTATAATCAGCCAAGAACATACCCACTGTTGGGACGCAGGCCTCTTCTTAGAGAGAGAGTATGGGCCATAATCCACCACGCGGGACCAGTGTGGGTTGGTAGATGTCACATGTCTTCGAATTTTTGGTTCTAAGACATGCCGGTTTCCTCACAATGTTTTCCTTCAACGTTTTTAGAGCAGTGGTGATGAAATTATTTACACAAAGTATAGCCTTGTCTGGTATCGACCCTACGACCTACAACTTGGTAAGTCGCGACCTTCACCACTGCGCCACCACTTTAAATTGCATACGTATGTAAATGCTATTTATAATATTTATTGGGCATTTTTAGAGGCTAGGTAGACTTTCAGGGATTACTGGTAAAGCTAAGGAGTTTGGGAGGTATGAGGAACAGTGTGAAAAGTCCACTCAACCTTCTCAGTGCAGGGAGGATTCTCCGAGCAGACGAGTAAAGTGTTTGTTAGGCAACTGCCTAACGATATAATGTAGGGACGTTGAATACCGGATGACATTTTTTACCGTCTCGACTTTCATATGGTGTGTTGTGTAACTAGAATAGAAGGCAGGAAGGCCTTCAGATTCATCGCAGGTGACTAAAGGAGCGCGGGACGCGGGCAGACGGGGATGCATGTACGGCTCGTGCGCCTGCGAAAGATCAATGAGGCCGCCTATCGCCCGGCTTCAATGGGTAGGACCGCGCTACGAAATCAATGATACATGCCGCGCATTGAGTAGGGTGCGTATGATTTGAGTTTCGATAGATTTTAATTGCTTTTTTTTTAATTTTCGTTTTTGTTGTTCTAGTATGAAAATGTTACTTTAAATGTGTAGTATTTATTGCTACATCAATTTCATTACATGATATTCAAAAATAAAAATATTAATAATTTCTAATCCAAAAGCCGTACTCCGTTCACCTATTACACCCATTTTTTTTTTCAAGACTTTAAAAAATGTCACCCGGTATATGCTAGTTGCGCGGAACTCTGCTTGCGCGATACGGGATTCCGCGTGACGTCAGCGGCACGGTTCGATCAATCAGGTTAAACTATCCTAGCCGCGGTTTTTCCGTGAATGAGTGACCATCCTTACTTACCAAGACCTCTCCGTGCCTCGAAAAACACGTTAAATCGTTGGTCCCGGTGGCATTCGTGGTTGTTTGTCACATTTGCCTGCCTTTTCCGAACTATGTTGGGGTCGGCTTAGAGTCTCACCGGATGCAGCTGAGTACCAGTACTTTACATGGAGCGACTGCCTATCTGACCTGCACAACCCAGTTACTGGGTAATACGATTCCCCTTGGTAAGACTGGTTGTCAGACTTTCTGGCTTCTGACGACCCGTAACGACTGTCTAAGATCTACAAAAGACAGCCGGGACCAACGGCTTAACGTGCTTTCCGAGGCACGGAGGGGTCTTGGTATGTAAAGATGATCACTCATCCAATTTACCTAACTATACGAATCAAAAGATATGTATGTGAATGGTAATATCTCTTGGAAAATTCAGAAAGTCTTTCAATTTAATATTATTGCTACGACTATATTCTTTTTTGAGCAATGTCTACGTCATAAATTTAGGCAGGTTCGGCGGTTCGGTTCGGTTTTCGGCAGGTTCTGTGTATGACCATAGGTTTTTTCCACGCATTGAAATTTCAACGTACTGCTAAGCGTCGAAGGTTGAAAATCGTGTTTCTTCGACAGGTTTGGATGTACTCTGTTGGATTCAGAATGCTCAGTTCAACACCTAGAGTTGAAATTACAGTGCACAATAAAATCCCTCCGCAAAATTTTTACGTCCGTCTAAGCACCCTACTGAAGGGGTCCAGTAAGATCGATGCCTGTCAGGGTCACGAGATTTGTTCGAAAGAGGTACCGTGGCCCTGGCATATGGGCAACTGAAAGAACACGGGTGGGTTTTAGTCAGTAAAAGTCTGACACGCCCTTCCGCTCCACCCAAGAGCGGGAGAGGTCAAATGATGATTTCCCATGCACAAAAAAAGAGTAGCCTATGTTTCCACTGTTGGTAGTATAGCTGTTGGGTTGTATAGCTTGATTTGTCACCGTGCGTACGTTACGCACGGCGACAAATCAAGCTATACATTTCCAGTATAAGCTGACCTCTCATTATTCGAAATGCCTATACAATGCGAGGTCAGCTAAAACTGGAAATGTATAGCTTGATATGTAGCCCTGTGTACGTCCGGACGTAACGTAAGCCTATAATGTTCCCACTGCTGGGACACAGGCCTCCTCTTTACGAAAGGGCCATAATCCACCACGCGCGTTGGTAGATGTCACATGTGTTCGAAAAGCTACGAATACATAGATACTAAAGTAAAATCATTGTGATGCAAATATTATTGCTAAATTGGGGCAAAGTCACTCTATATTACTATATTTACTTAGCATATTTGACCAAATATTCGCTTTACTTGATTATACATACATACATAACTGACGCCTGTTGTTATTTGTTTGTAAGTATGTAACTATGTTGGTAACCGATCCCTTTGGACTTGATTTTGACCCACTTCAAACGGTCAGATTTCATTTAAACTTTGTAGACTTATCGAGGACCGATAACAATACAATAATTTGATAAATTTGTGCCGTTATCCTTGGCAAGGTTACCAGGATAGAAAAAAAAAACTAATTTACGCTTTCACAAAAACTACGCTGACATACGTCAAAAATCGAAAAACTAGAAAATAAATAACAGTTACAAAAAAGCACGTTGTTTTTTCCATTATTTTCTACTTTTTAGTTTGGTTTTCTATGGAAGCGTGTTTTTTTAGTTTTTAAACTATTATTTATTTTTTTCCCATGAAAAAGGCATAAACTAACGCCAGCCACCTGCTACGATCTCTACACACTCCTTTTGCCTCGTTTAGGTTCATACAATTGGTCATACACACACGCCGGTTGCGAGTACTACGCACCTGACCTTTCTGAAGAACATCACCAATAGGTTACTATATGTTCTCCTAGGGCGTCCCCTCCCGGTGTTTCCACTCACCTTGTAAATACCTTTTGTAATTCCGTCGTAACTTGATCAATTTAAAATATACCCTTTATATATTGAACTAAAGTTCCTTTTGGTGTGTCAATGAAATAATGCGAATATTCGGTCAAATACGCCAAGCAATAAAATGTAAACTCGTAATAGTCTAATTAGATAACAATATTTTTCACATGGTTTTAATAAACCATTGAGCTAGTTTATTGTATTTAGAACCTTATTTTTTATTAAAATAAAATTCTTTATACAAAACCGACTAAATAGTCCACCACTCTAAAAACCAGAATATGCGCAAAGATTTCATTTTATTAGAACGCGAGTTTAGTTGTCAGTTTTATATTAAGTACCTTATTTGAATCGAAATAAAGTTCAAAATACAAAAAAAACTCGATTGTTTAAGTTATTTTTTGTAAATAATTCTTTAAATATCATTGAAAGTAACATTTCTATAAATGGCTAATACTTTATACTTTTAAAAGCACCATGATTTAATAACTTAATCTAAGCCAACTTTCTTTGTAAATCTGCCTTGTTTGTTCCATGCGAGAAAGAGATGGCGCTATACCGGTCACATAGCTCCGTCTCTTTCTTACACAAAACATTTTCTGTCTTACACTTCTTTATTCGGTCCATGAGAGTATTTATCTCTCTCTTTCTTGTTTCCTTCTAAAATTAAGGACTATTTTTTGTTAAATAGTCAATGTAAATTGCAGTGATAGTCTACATATAGACATTTATGGCATAAATAAACAGTTGCCAATGCGAATACAGGCTGTTCTTTTAGTCAATCTTTATAGAGGGGGTGCAAGATTTTGATAATAGTTATTGGCGCCAAATGTCTACAATTATGCATTTCAAAATAACTAAGAAAATCAATAATCTTGTATTCATTTCTAGAATAACCTGACTTACGAAAAAGCTCTTGTAGTCTGTAAACAATTTTCTATTATATTAAGTACCTGGTACTTGTTGACAGTCCTACACTGTCCTCCCATACCTATTAACACTGTAATATGAAACTACTGTAAAACCCAATTATTTTTAAAAGCGTAACCGTGTAGTTTCTGGCCGGCTCTTCTCCATAGGAATCAACAAATTGGAACCGTGTACCAGCTACTGACGTTGCATAAGCACCCATGTAGGTTTAAATGAAATAAAAATATTTTGATTTGATTGTTTAAATAATTTATCTTGTTCTCTTGCACCTACCCTCAAAAAGATTAACCTACCATACAAAACAACCTTAATAATCATACTAAATAAAAAAATACCCCAAAAAGTAAAAGCCTAATCCTTTCCCCCCATGCCCATTAGACTTTCTGTCCCTTCTCAGCCTCTTTTCTAGCCTTTTCCCTCTTATGCCTATTGATAAAAGGCATTAAAAGCCACAAAGCCGCCCCAGCGATGAAAATCATTCCAAAAGTCACAAACATCTTCAAGAAGTTTTTATCTCTTTCAAACCACAGACCACAGATTGGTGGACCGACTAGCTGAAGTAAGCCGTTGACGAAGAGACTTATACCGTAAGTCGACATTAGTCTTTCAACTCCCAAAACCTCTGCCATGACTAAGGTTGTCACACTATTGTTTACCCCAGAAGCGAGACCGAATAACGCGCAAAAAACGCTTATAGCAACGTACGATTGTAAAAACGGTATAATAGCTAATGTTATACCAGAGAATAACAAGCCACCAACGAAATAAAAACTCTTTGGAATTAAATTCAAATCACAAAGAGCCGAACCGCCGATACGTCCTACCAAGTCGAGAGCTGAGACTGTACTGAGTAAGTACGCACCTCTGGCCTTGTCAAAACCGATATTTTGTGCATGTGAGGGTAGTAGAATAATAAAATTTGTGCACGATATTGCTACAGTGCTACTCGAAATCAAGATAACTAAATAAGTCGGGTCTTTCAACAATGTTAAGTCGAAAAATTTGTTTCCTTCAATTTTCTTTGTAGACTTCTTCTTTTTGCAGCAGAAACAGCAGTACGCTGCGTCGGCTACGCTTTCCGACATGGATCTGAGTGAAAATTGTGAAGCGAATTCGTTCGGCGCCTCGAAAGCGGAAAGCGTAGAACCATGAAATGGTGTCGCAGAAACATGAGCGAAACTTGACGTGGAGAAGTTCCTTTTAGGTCCAGCATTTGCCGTACTTAATTTCCGCCCAAAACCTTCTTGAGAACCTAGTTTTTTCAAAACCCCAGAATTAATAGATGAAGAACTGTAGGTGGACTTTGGTATCGGACGCGTATAAGATAGCTTCCGCTTGGACGGGTTGTGACGAAGTTGCTGTGATGACGTCATGCTCTGTATGTTGGCTTGAGACGGTTTTTTGTCCGGCGTGTGTCCGTTTTCGGTTTTCTCCGGCGTCGTGACCGTCATTTGGAACGATTCGATTGGCTCTTCCTCCTCGAATAAAATGTCGTCCTGAAAATTTATTGGCTGTCATAATTTTTGGTTGAATTGATGATAAAACTGAAGGTCAATTCACGGTTATTAAAAACATCGAAAAGTTTAATTCTGAATTACAAAAAATTAAACAAAATATTTTTTTGAGTTCTGGCAACACCATCTAAAACGTTATTAACGTATATCTTAATCACTTTTGATATAAAAAAGTTATCTTAACGTAGTTTAACTTTTCTAAGTTTTGGCGACAATCTTGTCTCAGTGACAAGCCATGTCAAAAATGAGGGGTGTTTTTCATAGGTAGAGACGTGAGTTTTAAATGGGAACGTTTTTTAATATTTCCAGAATTGACCCTCAAATGTTAAGATTTCAAATAAATATGGGCACTGACTGTTATAATTTATAAATGGCAAAAACAACGTTGCAAATAATTTGAGTTGCATGTAAAGAAATAAACTGCATTACTATTGCGATACGATAATTTGTAATACACATATTTATCCAAAATAAAATATACACAAATACGGTTAAATACTATTCTATTATGTAACTTTATACATAGTGCCAATTTTGACATCCGCAAGCTCAATTGCTATTTTATTAGATATTGAGGCAAATATACATTTGTTATTATTCTTAAGGGGTGTTGTCAAACTCAATTAAAAGCAATAGGGGTTTTTATACTGAAACCATTATAAGTAAAATTATTGATACTTTTCAAGCAGCCAAATCAAGAAAGAGACTGAAGAGTATTAGAGCTTTTAAAAAAAACATAAGATTTAAAAAACACTTCAAAAACTTGACGTCAAAATAGTCTGACAGCTCTTTATCTCCTTTCTCTTTCTCGCTTTGTCATTATCCATATTTAATTGTTATCACAGACCCAACACATATTAATATCATGCATTTTGAATAAATTAATTACAAAAATAAAATAAACATAAAAAAAAAATATTTGACTTCTGGCAACACCATCTAAAACGTTATTAACGGATAATCACTTTCGTTATAAAATCGTTATATTTCTAACGTTGTTATAGCGTTAGCACGGTAACGGTTATTTTATCGTTATAGGCGTATTTTTGAAAATGAAACAAAAACTCGAATGTGTGTGTTCAAGACTCCTGTATGATATTACTTATGACTTTAAACCCAAAGCATACACCACCCTTAGCAGAAGGAAATTGACAACCCAATGCCCAAACGCTAAATGAATCTGGCAATTAAGTTTTTTTTTGTGGGGGGCAATCATCAAATGACGTCTCCCGCTCTGGGCGGAGCGGTAGAGCGTGTCAGAGTTTTACTGACTAAAACCCACCCGTGTTCCTTCAGTTGCCTATATGCTAGGGCCACGGTAACACTTTCGAACAAATCTCGAGACCCTGGCAGGGGCTATTAAGTATCTAAGCATCTATTTAAAAATTAATTAAAAACAATTAAAAATAATATGAGTGGCCAATACTCATCAATGTCCTACTAAGGCCTCCCTCAATTTGAGATTTGCCATAATCGCCACGCTTGGCAGGCGGGTTGGCGATCGCGGTATGGTGGTAAAATGCATAGAGAACGCTGCTGCCCATTCTCTACTAAGTCCCTTAGTCGCGTCTTACGACATCCGCGGGAAGTAATGAAATGGTGCTATTCTTTACGTCCGGCACCACATTGGACGGGCCATTTGTTTGAAATGGAGCATTTCTATTGGTTTATTTGAACGTAGCCAACTTCGATACTCAATTCAAAGGAACGAAACCAAATTTGATTATTAAAGTTTAAAAAAAATCTAGTTACTGAGCCATGTTTAACCTCTAAGTCCCTGAGATACCACATTTGGTACAGACATAATGGTTTTTTAATTGTGTCTGTAATTACGGTAATTGACTGGTTAATGCTAAATAGAGTTTTAAGGTGTAATGTTTTTTTACCTTGGCCAGAGGCTAAGCATTGCCATACAACGTGGTAATGCTGCCAGTCTCTTGGGTACATTACCAGTGAATGCGGGTGAATTTTCGACGAATTTTTTTTAATTTGTAAATAGTTTTAGTTAATTTAGGTTATAATTTACTGTACCGTGTGGTGCCGGACGTAAAGAATAACACCACCCCATTTCTTCCCGTGGGTGTCGTAAAAGGCGACTAAGGGACTTACTAGAGAATGGGCAGCAGCGTTCTCTATGCATTTTACCACCATACTGCGATCGCCAACCCGCCTGCCAAGCGTGGCGATTATGGCAAAGCCCCCCAAATTGGGGGAGGCCTAAGTCCAGCAGTGGACGTCTTACGGCTGAAACAATAGGTTATAATTTTGTTTCTTAATTAATTTAAATCTTTTAACTATTTAAATAAATAAAATGTTCTAGTTTTTGAAAATTGGTGGCCACAACCAGTTTTGATTTTCATCATCTGTCCAGCCTTTGCCCAACTATGTTGGGGTTGGCTTCTAGTGTAACCGGATGCAGCTGAGTACCAGTATTTTACATGGAGCGACTGCCTGTCTGACCTACACAACCCAGTTACTGTGCGATACCCCTTGGTTGGTCTGGTTGTCAGACTTTCGACGGGCTTCTGACGACCCGTAACGACTGTCAAAGAACAACAAATGACAGCCGGAACCAACGGCTTAACGTGCTTTCTGAGGCACGGAGGGGTATCGGTATGTAAAGGTCACCCATCCACGAACCAACCGCGACAAGCGTAACTTAACCTGGTGGATCGACCCGTACGGGTTTTGCTTAGCCACCAGCCCCTCTAACTAGTTTTGATTCTATTACCTCTAATAATAAATGACTTTATTTTTGCAAGCAGGTTTGTACAAACACTTTAAACACGTCAATCATATTTTTTCAAACTAGATGAGGACGGCGTTTCCTATCTGACTACTTACTATATGAAATGTGTTTTCTTAACATTTCTTTCAGACATGTACAGTCAGTGCCCTTTATTACCTGACCCCTCCTACACAGAAGAAATTTGGAAAAGGGATCAGGTAATGCAGGGAACTGACTGTACGTCTATATTTATTTAGAAATATGTTTTTTTTTTTTTTTCAAAAATCTAAACTTAATGATATAATTACTGTCTTCACATAATAATTTCAAGTTTTACACATTCTGTGGCATCAGCTTCCCATCAATAGAATAGGACTTCAGTATAAGCCCAGGTTTGCAAATACGTGATATTCCCGCGACGATTTTATTTCGCGCACGTCATTTTCATCGTAATGCTTAGGGCAGAGAGCTGAAATTCCAACAGTGTGGTTTTTTTAACACGCTGGGAAGCCCTTTGTTTTCTGAATGCTCGGCTAAACACAGACAGTTAAAAATCGAGTGCGCCAAAAAATTATGCCACGATTTTTTTATGTCCGTTGGAACGTGATACAGACAAAGAGTTTACCAAATTTCCTTCTAATAGTCGTTGAAAATATTCAATCATAAGTAATATTTAATACAGGAAACATAAAGAAAGTGATTATTTTTGAATTAATGAAAATGTTAGTGAGTTTAAAGCGAAGCATAAGTGACAGCAAAGGTGGCTTGGAGTTATTGTGGCAACACTTAGGGATACTTTAAGCAGCAAATCGCCATTTATTTTAAACCAGATATAATTGGAATAACTAAAAACCTAAAAAACTATAAACAAGATTTACAATGGGACCGAACTTAATCGTGAATACACGAGAAAAAAAATCAGCTGCTCCATACAAATTATAGGACTCAACATAATCGCGATAACGCGAAAAAATAATATTAGCTGCTCCATACAACCATAGGGCCCAATAAATCGCTAAGACAAAATCAGGTGCTCGATCCAAGTATAGGATCCAAGATATTTACGAAAACGCGAAGAAAACATATTAGCTGCTCCATACAATTATGAGGCTTAAAAACATTGCGAAGACGCAATCAGCTGATCGATTCATTTGTGGGACCCAAGATATTTAAAAAAAACGCGAAGAAAATATATTAGCTTCTTCATGCATTTATGGAACTCAATAAATTGCGAAGACAAAGTGAGCTGCTCGATATAATTATGGGACCCAAGATATTAAAAAAATCGCAAAAAAATACTTTGCTGCTCCACACAATAACGGTACCCAAAATGATCGAAAAATTCTAGCAGCTATTCCATACAATTAGCATAATCAACCTATAATGTTCCCACTGCTGGGACAAAGCCCTCCTCTCAGTGAGAGGGAATGAGCCGTATTCCACCACGCTAGCCCAGTGCGGGTTGGTATAGAATTATGTTCGAAGAACTCCAGAAAATGTAGGGAACAGTTGATTTTCGATATTAGCCTTGGATTACTCCCGCAGTAAGTTGCTGATAATGATGAGTAAAATGACCCCTGAAGAGGTTACTTCAGCTATAGTCTGTGCCAGATGTGAAAAAATAAAAGTCGTTGACACCTGCCTACCAATGTATTCAAATTACCGTTTTGACCGTGCTAGCGACACTTTCATTACATTTTTTTTTTTTCGTATCGTTTTGAAACATTTGAATACACTGGAAGGCGGGTGTCAACGACTTTTATTTTTTTCTTATCTGGCACAGACTATACATCCTTCTATATCAAAACAGGAATAATATACGAGGTAGCAGAAAGGTCGACCCGCAACCGTACTTGATTCTGTTTAGGAAGCGAGCCTATTACCATCAACCGGGCATTAATTGGCATATCTGAAGACTCTTCAACCAGTGCCTCCTGCCCGTATTGACATACGATGCCGAAACATAGACACTGACAGTTGGGCTGGTCCACAAATTTAAATTCACTCAGCGCGCTATGGACCGGGTTATATTCAGATTGGCTTTGAAAGATAAAATCAGTAATTATCCGTAAAAGACGTGTAAGCAAGATGAAGTGGCAGTGGGGTGGCCATGTTTGTAGAAGGACCGATGGCCGCTGGAGCAAACGAGTCATGGAGTGTAGACGTAAGTGTAGTGTGGGACGCCCTCCAGCTAAATGGACCGATGGCCTAAAGAAAATGGCTGGGACAGACTGGATGCGGAATGCGGAGGACAGGGTGTTGTGGCGCAGCATGGGAGAGGCCTATGTCCAGCAGTGGACTGCGATAGGCTGAGTTGATTGAGTGGGCAATATTTCAGATGCTGCTGCCAAAAAATTCCTCATAGAAAACGTAAATAACACCGCCCAGCCCGGAACAGAACTCAGGAATGAGATCTTGGGTTATCATGGATGCAATAAACAATTTTATTCTAGAAACCAAAGAAAGAAGAAAAAAGAAAGAAAGAAAGAAATAACGTATATAACCACGCGTAAACCACGCGTTAAAAAACGTATATAACCACGCGTTAAAACAATCTTTAAGAAGCCAGCGTATTGCCAGCACCCGGACATAGCTCGAAACTCCGGGCTGCTACTTAGAAATATCTGATGGAATATTCCAATAACACTTTGCCCGTCCCGGGCATAGAACTCAGGACCTCATGATCAGCAGGCGACCACTAGAACAATGAAGCAGAACTTGTTAACTGGTACTTTTTGATATAGTCCGGTAGTAGAAATTCTCAAGACATCGGTGTCAGCCGAAGTTTGTCCCTTCCAGGGTCGCGAGATTGTTCGAAAGAGACACCGTGAACCTGGCACATGGGCAACTGAAGGAACACGGGTGGGTTTTAGTCAGTAAAAGTCTGACACGCCCTCCCGCTCCGCCCAAGAGCGGGAGAAGTCATTTGATGATTGCCAATCCAAAAAAAAACCCCGATGTTTGTTGGGCCATGGTTGGGCTTCAGTTTAAGCCAAGTTTCGGACGGGTGATTTAACCAATCGCGGCAAGCGTACCTTAACGTGATCGATCGGCCAGTGCGCCTATTATAACTTAGCCACAAGGAAATTAATATTGATTTCAAAACATTTCTAATGCACATCCCGACACAATATTAAATTATTAGGATCACATAACAACAACCCAACTATACTCAAACCATCTTCCCTCTCACTCTCACAAAAGCGATGAAACGAGACAACATTAGGAGCATGGACAATAAATTTGGTTAGTACACAGTAAATCTGTCTAACATCAAATACTAAGCGACTAAGGACGGACAAACAAAAACACTACGAACATTATATACGTGGTCATAGTTTCTCAAAGTTTTTTGGGAACCCTTGACGTTTGGAAAAATTGCATTCGATTCACATTGTGAGTGAAATTTTAAACATAAGCTCAAATAAAACTGTATTGATTCGGATTACTGAAATCCGATTTCATTTAAAACTAGTATACGTCAATGTGTGTATAAAAAAAACATAATAATCTATAAAAACATGAAACGAAAATAGCCCACGATTTTGTACAAATTTAGAAAATAAAAAAAATGTTATAATGTGTAAGTCCCAAAGTGAAGTATTCACCTTTAAAAATACTTCAAAATGGATTCCCTTACTATCTCTGAAAAAAATATTAAAATCAAAATCAAAAATAATTTTAATTTTTATGGTTTTTAAATGTTCCTGTTTTAAATGTGCCAATCCGAAATAAAATATTTATATTTCTCCGTTTCTAAATTGTAGACAAAGAAATTAACTCATCTCTAAAAAGTTAAGAACTGTTATATCTCTAAAAGCCTGGTACAATTAAAATTAAAGAAAACCCCGACCAAAACAAAAACTTCTAAAAAGAAAAAAAATATACGTAACACGTATATTTTTTTTTAATATGAAGTTGTGTGTAATATTTTCATCAAAGTACCTTCGTGTCGAAACGGCTGAACCGATTTTGATAAAACATGTCCAGACATGTTTCCCCAGATGTTGTCCCTAAAATGACTATTTTAATAAAAAAAAACGCACCCAAATCGGTTCACCCGTTTATGAGTTACGGTGCCACAGATAGACACATAGCGGTCAAACTACCACTCATTTGCGTCAGGAGTTAAAAAAACCCGCCCTTTACCATTGGGAAACTATGACCAACATATACACATATAAACACATAATAAAAATGAATTGCTTACTTTACGCTCTGATGCCACCGTGACGTGCCCAGTTCAGAGCAAGTTTCATTTTCAAAAAGACACTTTTTTAATTAAAAATATACCGAAAAGTCGCGTGATTTCGGTTCAAATTAGAGTATTACGGACAAAAGCGTTCCATTTGATTTAATGCTGCATTAAAAACTAATCTTTGACACATTAATTTTTATTTTGATAGAACTGCACAGTAATTGGACGTAGTTATGTGAAAAGTATCCAATCCACACCCGGTTACTATTGAGATGTTGACATATGATGTTCAAGAGATATTTTTCACTAGCTTTTGCCAGCGGCTTCACGCGCGTGGAGGTCGGAATATATCACGCGGGAACGTACTACCGGGATACAAAGTAGCCTATATGTTAATCCAGGTTATAAACTAACTGTGTTCCAAATTTCATCCAAATCCGTTCAGCAGTTTTTGCGTGAAAGAGCAACAAACATCCACACATTCACACATGCATACATCCATACATACGAACTTTCGCATTTATAATATTAGTAGGACGTAGGATTAGTTTTTTTTTTTTATTAACATAAAGTATAATTTTGTCGGTAGAATATTAAACTTTTTTTTTATTAGTAATGTTATCTATTATATATATATAAAGTTCAAAGTCCTGAATGACTGACTGACTGACTGATATATCAACGCACAGCCGCTGGTCCTAGGGACATGAAATTTGGAGGGTGTGTTCTTTGTAAGGAGTAGGTATCCACTAAGGAAGGATTTTTTGAAATTCCATTCCTAAGAGGGTGAAATAGAGGGTGGAAATGGTGAATTTTTCGATATCCACGCGGGCGAAGCCGCTGGCAGAAGCTAGTATTAATGTATTCTGTTACAAATACTAGTTAAGAACTAGAAAGTTTGAATTGTTAATGATGCAAATTAAAATAAGAAGCGCACTATCATTGTTTCTAAAGTTTATAAGAAAAATCTACGTCGTTTTTATTGATCCGTAGTATGTATAATTTGGATCTGTTTGGTGCTCTTAACTCATTTTGGATCAAGTTGTGGATTCGATCCTTTTTGTTTAACTACGTCCAATTATAACACACTTTCAAAATATTGCTAAAGCATTGCTTTATATGTTCGAAAAATTTGTCTGCTCTACAACATAAATAAGGTATCGAATGTTGTTGAAATGAAAGTCATATTGATAGTGTGTTAGGCTGTTACCCCGCTGTAAATATTATCTTAACTGGTTACCCACCCAGCTTCTAAAAAGACTTACTCAATTTAATCTCAATTTAAATGATTGTAGTCTACCAACAGCTGACAACAGCAGCTGTTCTAAATTGTATTTTTAAATTTGTGTAAATTCATTAATAATAATACATGATTTGCACGCCCATGTGTCGGTAGAACATAGAGGACTCATAAAATAAAACATCTGTGTACTGTATTACCCATGTGTGCAAACCATTAAATGATTTGATTTGACATAAGTTTTGACAATTGATCTACTTGACTAAGCTGTCAAAAACCGTGAAATAAGGATGTCAATCTACGAAATACAGTATGGAATGCAATGTTAAGTATATAACATTCCCTCATATTTAATTGACATTTATAATAGTCGTACTGTCAAACACTGACTTTGATAATTTCTATAATCAAATTCTTTAGAAAATTTTGGTGTAATAAAATATTTTAATATGTTAAAAGATTAGTTTCAATGCAGAATATATTCGCGAAAATATCAGTTATTATTAAAACAAATAAATTATGGTATTAAAAAGGGGGTCTACAAAGTTCGACAGTCACTGTCTTTTATATTCAGTCCCCTACGTAATAAAAAAAATCAAATGCCATACTGTTCCAAAAATATAGCTCTCGTAGGAATAAAAACATTAGATATTCCTAAAAATTTAAAACTATTCACGGTGAGAAATTTATCCAGAGTGTTGGCAAAGTTGGAATTCACCCAATATAATATTGATAACTCTTTTTCATCATTTGGCAAACTGGGTAAAATTGGTTGGTAATACTGGAAACTTCGCCAAAACTGTTGATGTCATTGGAAACTGCCAAAACATTGCATCCCATCGTTTCCAATGGGGAAGAAAACTGTCAAATTAGTTCCGTGAAGATGGCGCTTTCTTTCTTTCATTCAACTACAAATTCCAGTCTCTCTTATTACAAAAGGTGATCTAACTTTAGTTTTAGTCTAAAACTCCGAACCAGTTGGAAATCCAAAATTTCCAACTTTATTTCGAATTGGGTAAAGTTCTTAATACAAAAATAACAACTTAAAACGGGGCTGTCCGTTTTGTACAAAGAACTGCATGTCGATTTATGTTTGGGTTCTTATTTGAAAAACAAGCTCGATGGTTTAAAACTTTAAGCCATACCTAAAAAAGAAATCTACATATTTTGTAATAAGACCGATTGAGTTTTTCGTTGATATCTTTGCCTCAAAGCCCTAAGTGCATTGTCTTGTCGCCAATTGGTCACGCGGCCAATCTTCCAGCAAACAACTGGAATCTTCAGCTAAACTGTTTCGAACTTCGCCAAAATCATTTACAATTTCGCCAATACCTTCCAACTTGGCCATTTCTAATTTCCAGCTTCACCAAAAACATTGCCAACTTAGCCAAAACAGTTTCCAGTGTCACCAAAAACATTTCAAACTTAGCCAAAAATTTCCAGCTTCACCAAAGCTTTTCCAGCTTAGCCAAAACTGTTTCCAGCTGCACCAAAAACCATTCTAACTTAGCCAAAACTGTTTCCAGCTTCACCAAAATTTTTTCAACTTCACCAAACTTGTGTCCAGCTTTACCAAAAACATTTCCAACTTAGCCAAAACAGTTTCCAGCGTCACCAAAAACATTTCCAACTTAGCCAAAACTGTGTCCAGCTTTACCAAAAACTATCCCAACTTCGCCAAAACTGTGTCCAGGTTTACCAAAAATATTTGTAACATAGCGAATCATAGTCAACTGACCTGTGGACCGTCCTCTTCCTCTTCAGGCTCTTTATACTTCCTGACCATATGTTCTTCCACGGGTTGGAACAGTAGCGCGGCTGCCCATACGTTTAGCATTATACCGCCTAATATTAGTACTGCGCCCCTGGAAAGAGAGAGAAATGGTGGTTTAGAATAAATTATAGAACTTTTTAAATTAAACAAGTCTGGTTTAGGGTGAAGCCGATAGCCCGCGAATTAGATATTTTCTTAGGTTTTTTTTTTTGGTAAAATGCATATCTGTGTCAGGCTGTGTGTCGAACAAAATATGATTCAATTGGCTTCACGCATTAATAGGTTGACTTGTTTGTCTAGTGATCGACTGCACTACCGTCCATGGGTTTAATCCAGATTGAGCACGGCCAGTTTCGCACGGTTCTTACTACTTAAAAAAGTGCTATATTTACCGATGTGCCATATTTTCCAAAGACCCATATTTACCAAAGACCTACATTTACCAAAGACCTACATTTGCAAAAGCAGCTACACGCTAGCTTTATTACACTGGGTGTAAGGGACAGCCCTCCACAAACTGATGGGGTGGATTCAGTATATCATACTAAGATGACCAGTACAAGAAATTATTTCAGGACCGTTATGGGAATCCAATAAACCTGATTTGTTTTATTTCCTCACACGCAATGCAACTCGGATCAATTTGAAAAGCCGCCTTTGTGCAATCGCCGACTACGAGTTCGATGAACTCTGTAGTTAGACAGGAAGTGAACAGCTGATTTTACGCGGCGTTCGTTAGAGTATTTCAACATCCATTGCTGCTTTTATGATTATAGCCGTATTGTTTACATAACTGGAGTGCTGCTTTCAGAGACCGTAATTTTACATTGAAATAAAACTGAAAAAGCTGAAAAAAATAAAAATAAATCCTGAGAAAAATTCCGGTGGAATATGATTCAAAATAAGGAGTTGAATGCACTCTGTCAGTTTGTGAAGGGCTGTCCCTTACACCCTGTATTTACCAACAATCTTTATTGAACTTATGATGTCGTCTTAACATTATGCTGAGCTAAGGCCTTTTTGGCATTATAATAATTGTTTCCTGTTCATTATAGTATTAAGGGAGACTTCGTCCTTGGAGTGCCATATTTCAGGTGTTTACGTTTTTTTTTTTGTAAAGGAAACGAGTAAAGCTTTTTGAGTGCGGTTTTTTTCTTGCTTTTATTCATGATATACAGAACGTTAAATTTTTTTTTTATGAAAAATAAAACCCAAAATGCAGCTCCGCGAAAACAAGTTCTCAAATCGCGGGAAGTAAACGGCTGACATCACTGCCCCCTCTTTGTTGATCTGAAACACAAATTCAAAGCATATTATCAATAAGTGACCCTTTGGCCATGGAATGACGGATCGTTTTTTCGATAGATACATTTTTGCATTTATTATTTATCTTTTTATGCAAAAAAAAGCGCGAATATACGATCTTTTTTTTTAAATTGCCGCCATTTTTCGAAATTTGTACTAAACGAAAAACCCATCCGTCATTCCATGGCCAAAGGGTCACACAATGATAATATGCTTTGAATTTGTGTTTCAGATCAACAAAGAGGGGGCAGTGATGTCAGCCGTTTACCTCCCGCGATTTGAGGACTTGTTTTCGCGGAGCTGCAACGGCCGCCATTTTGGTTTTTTTTTCTCAAAATATATTTTTTTAGCGTTCTATATATCATGAATAAAAGCAAGAAAAAAACCGCACTCAAAAAGCTTTACTCGTTTCCTTTAAAAAAAATAAAACGTAAACACCTGAAATATGGCACTCCAAGGACGAAGTCTCCCTTAAGCTATTTTTACTGATATACCAATGAACGCAATTTTCTTTCAAAGAGCCATATTTCCCAAAGAGCCATATTTCTCAAAGAGCCACAAATCTCAATGAGAAATATTTCCCAATGAGCTATATTACCGAAATGAGTCACATTCCTCAATGAGCCACATGTCCCAATAAGCCACATATCCCATAGCGCCATTTATTCCGAAGAGCTACATTTCCCAAAGAGCCACATGCCCCAATGAGGCAAATTCACCAAAGAGCCACATTTACAACCAGATACTTACTTGTACCCATACTCCTCCAGCAGATACCTGAGCACGGGCGGCAGTATGATGCTACCGAACGCGCTCCCCGACATACAGATGCCGTTCGCGAGCCCGCGCAGGCGCACGAAGTATGACGTCACTATGTACACGGTGGGGGGGAAGGCCAGGCCTGCCCCTGTGCCTACCATCGCACCAAAACTGGAAGGAGAAATAAATATGATAAGAATTTTAAAAATTTGCAATCTACATAGAGTTAGCCCAGAATTTGGCTACGAGCCTAGAATTTTGCCCTGGCACAGGCAACTGAAGGGAGGCGGGTGGGTTTTAGTCAGTAAAAGTCTGACACGCCCTTCTGCTCCACCCAGAGCGGGACACATCATTTGATAATTTCCCAAGCAAAAAAAAAGCGTGTCAATAGCAATCTAAATAGAGTTAGCCCAGAATTTGGCTACGAGCTTAGCACTTTCAGTAGTGTCCATCAACTCCTGTGGCGTGCAAACAACAGGACACGCTAGACAAGATATAAAGTGCCGCATTGTTTGTGGGACAGCACCACATTTCTCCAGTTCGAAGTCATCTATGAATCTCCATCTGAACATGTTTTCTTTACTTCGGCCTACCTCAGTCCGGAATCTTTTTAAAGACTTCCATGAAAGCCAAGGCAACTCGTGTCCAGGTGCGAGATTTTCATCCGATAACAGTACTGGTATTGGACTGGCTCGTTATTCTATGGCCGCATGTGCTACTGCTGAACATGGGATCCTGGGTTCGTTTCCCAGGCCGGACAGAGTAATATCTATAATAATATCTTAGGACAACAACACACCGTTATCTGATCCCAAACTAGGCAGAGCCTGTACTATGGTAACCAGACAACTGATAAATATACTTATACTAGCTGACCCGGCAAACGTTGTTTTGCCATATAAATAATTTCCTAGGCGGGGATAACTAATTAAATGACGATTGATCAGTTTTCGACCGGAGAGGAAAACTGATTAATTTACTAAAATGGCTATTAAAAAATAAGGGTTGATCGTAGAAGGGTGAAAATTGAGGATTGTATGTATTTTTGTATGTTGTATCATAAAAAAATAGAAATTAAAAATTTTGTCTAAAAAATAAAAAAATAAATTTAGGGGTGGACTACCCCTAACATTTAGGGGGATGAAAAATAGATGTTGGCCGATTCTCATAAATACCGGATAAGCACAAAAAATTTCATCAAAATCGGTCAAGCCGTTTCGGAGGAGTATGGCAACGAAAACTGTGACACGAGAATTTTATATATTAGATATTTCTACATACATACATATTATAGATAGATTACACCCAGACATAGAACAAATGATTGTGCTCATCGCACAAAGATTTGTCCTGGGTGGGAATCGAACCCACGACCTCAGTCTTAGCAGTCAGGGTCACTAACCACTAGACTAACATGCCAGTTAAAAATTCGAAGTGTGTGATTGGGTTATTCTTTTCTCAGTGAGAATGGAGTGACAAGACTGGTCACAGGGTGCAAATTTATACTTTTTTGTTTTAATGCCAATTATTTTAAAAATCCACATCTTTTTTTTTTTTTTTTTTTCAGGATGGGAAATCATCAAATGACTTCTCCCGCTCTGGGCGGAGCGGGAGGGCGTGTCAGACTTTTACTGACTAAAACCCACCCGTGTTCCATCAGTTGCCCATGTGCCAGGGTCACGGTATCTCTTTCGAACAATCACGCGACCCCATCTTAGTTTATTTTTTCTGATACCTATTATGAATTGGCCGATTAAACCGCCAATGAATCTGAAACCATAAATTCAAGATATGATTCAAGACTTGAAAGTTGCCATCGGTTTTCGTCGATCCCTGCTACCTTGTTATATAATAGTCGTCCTGCAGACGTAGCATGAAAGAACTTTGTCTATTCTTGGTAGAATATAGATAGAATTGTCATGCTACGCCAGCATAAAACGGTACAAATCTTTCTACAATCTTTAATTCTGTCTTTGATCTTTCTACAATCTGTAATTTTGTCTATTCTTCCGGCGACAAAACCCATTTCTACGGTGGTCATGCTACGCGTGCAGAACGTATTTCAACTATGGCGGCCAATCTCAACAGAGACTAGCCATCGGCGCGGGAGATATTATAGTGCAGGCGTGTTTGCGCAGACACAGGGGCACTCACTCTTCCCTCACTCTCATGGTCCGATGGGACGGCAATCCGACACGACCGGAGAGAGATCAGGCGCAGGACCAATGGCTTTACCCCATCTTATTATAATAAAGAGCCCAAAATCAAGTACATAAAAATAATGGGAAAAAGCGTGGGGTGCTTTTTGAGGTTTTTTTAATTGATATAAAGCACCCCACGCTTTTTTCCATTATTTTCTAGTTTTTCGTTTGGTTTTCTATGGAAGCGTGTCTTTTAGTTTTTTTAACTATTTATTTTCTATTTTTTTTTGGCTTTTCAAATTTTGTGACGTATGTCAGCGTAGTATTGTCTTCGGTCCTTGAAAAGTATGCCAAATTTCGAGTTAATCCGACGTTTAGAAGGGAGTTAAAATCATGTTAAATGTTTCCGTTACACACTAACACACGTATGAAGCTAATAATAATAAAGAACTAGTGGAGAATCTGTGGCCCGACTGTCAACTTGACGGAACAACATTTTTTCTCACCGTGTATTTTTCTAGTATTTTTAAAGTCTAATAATGCAAAAATGTTTTATAATATGTTTAAACAACAGCAGTGGAGTGCCAAAAATTGGTACTGTAACCAAAAATCTGCATAATGCAAGACTAGACAAAATAACAATACACGAGTAATAGTGAAATGCTGACGCGAAGTCGGGCACGACTGCTGCAAAGCACACACCCAACATCTTCGGGTTCGTCGCGCAGCTCCGCCTCGCAGTTGCCGGATCCTGCTCCAGACGTGAGTCCAGTGACACCGGCTGCTGCAGTTGCGTCGAGCTCGAGCGACGAATACTTCTCGCCGCCGACGACACCACCACCAGTACGTCGGCGCGGACGAGGCCGACCACCGGCCAGCTTGGGACTCCGAGGCCCACCGGCCTCTGATAGGGTCCCCGCTACCGGTGGAAGTGTGCAGCGCATGAAGTGGACACAAGCTGTCAACGAAAATGTCATGCGCGCATACTATGGGGCTACAGAAGGGGGAACTAACTTGACTGCGTACCGTGGTCGGATGCTCTCTCTGTTTCAGGTGCTTGAACCAGCTATCAACGTGTCGTCGCAACGACTGTCGGATCAGGTGCGGGTCATCCAGCGTAATCATATGCTGGATGCCACCGTACTTGATCGACTTTGCCTGGAATCACGGAATAGCCATGTTACGCCTGCTTCGCCACTGGTCGCGGTGCAACCGCAAAATTTACCTAGTGTTTCACCGCGACCCAACTGCGTTGGTGAAGAGGATGATGACGGGGCTATATCCGTGAGTACTCAATGCAATGCACGATTAAGGAGCGCTTTGGAGGATGCTTTCAGGGAGTATCGCTCTACTCCGCCTGAGCTTAGACCACGTTTACCTCGTTTGCCCATGCATAAGAAAAACAAGGCACTGGTGTGTGCTCTAGACTCACAGCTGTCAACATATTTTGATGGCAGCAAAGACCTGGTCGATACCCACTCGATCTTGTACTGTGCAGCTGTAGCGGCTTGTCGTGTAGCTCGTGTCAAGTTTCCTAACAATGACAGAGCTACACGACCAAAACCAGCCGTACCAGCTTGGCAGTGCAGGATTGAGCGTCGTATCGGTGAGGCTAGAGCACTCATCGGTAAGCTAATCTGCTTCAGGGAGGGCAATACTCGCCCTCGAGTGATGCGCTTTGTGAAGCGGGCGTTCTCCGGGACGGATGTTAGTCCTCGAGATTATTTGCCCCGCGTCACAGAGCGCATCGACTTCCTGAAGCAGAAGATCTATGCATGGGCGAACCGTATTCGTCGGTATCGGCGGAGGGTGGAGCGGTACACCCAGAATCACACATTCCAAAGCGATGAAAGGTGGGTTTACCGAGCTTGGGAGCGACCGGACCAAGGTGTGGCTGACACGCCCCTTCCGGATGATGACGCCATGTCTTCGTTTTGGCGAAACATCTGGTCGGTGCCTGTCAATCACACCGAAGGTGATTGGACTAGGGAGATCGAGCGAGCGTGCGGTCAAATAACAGAAATGGGGGCAATTACCATCAGCCCCCAAGATGTCGCTTGTGCAGTCCGTCCGTTGCCTAACTGGAAATCTCCAGGGCCAGACGGACTGCACAATTTTTGGATCAAGTGGATTCAAAAGTCGCACGCTCGCTTGGCATCTCAGTTCCAGTCAGCCTTAGAGTCAGGGTCGTTGCCCCAGTTCTTAACAACAGGGATAACCCACCTGCTCCATAAATCAGGTAGTACCGCAGAACCCAAAAATTATAGACCGATCACTTGTCTACCGACGGTCTATAAAGTACTTACATCCATTTTGAGAGCTAAAATTTACAATCATATTGACACAAACTCGATCTTGTCTGTCTCTCAAAATGGATGTAGGAACGGGTCCCGCGGTACTAAAGAGCTGCTCCTTATCGATATGACCATTAGTCAACAGGTTCGTCGTTCCCGAAGGGATCTGTCGACATGCTGGATAGACTATAAGAAGGCCTATGACTCGGTGCCACATACCTGGCTCAAGAGGGTGCTGGAGTTGTACAAAGTAAATACAACGCTGTGCACCTTCTTGATGTCATGTATGGGGCAGTGGAGAACGGTCCTTCGCTATCCGGGATGTCGACATATCCAGAGGAACAGCGAACCGATAAGGATCGAGCGAGGTATATTCCAGGGCGACAGTTTGAGTCCACTTTGGTTCTGCCTAGCCATGAATCCTCTTAGCACACTGCTGGAGGATTCAGGTATAGGCTATCGATTGAGGAAAGGTGGTCAGGTTATATCTCACCTCCTGTACATGGATGACCTAAAACTCTTTGCCCCCAACAATTTGCAACTGATGGAGCTACTGAAAGTAACTGAAACCTTCAGTAGCGCCATCAGGATGGAATTTGGTGTGGACAAATGTGCGGTCATGCATGTAAAGCGAGGGGAGATTGTGGAATCCGAGGGAACCCAACTCTCGGATTCCATACACCTAAGATCCCTTGCCTCAATCGAAACATATAAGTATTTGGGTATGTCGGAAGCGTTAGGTATTAACACTGCTGACATGAAACAATCGTTGAGGGAGCGCTTCTTTGGCCGCCTGAATAAAGTATTAAAAAGTCTTTTATCAGGCGGAAACAAGGTGCGCGCCTTCAACGGCTGGGTCATGCCGGTTTTGATGTACTCTTTCGGCATACTCAAATGGACTCAGATGGAACTTGACGCCCTGGATAGACGGGTCCGCACACTGCTGACCGCAAATCGAATGCATCACCCACGGTCATCGGTAATGAGACTGTATATCCCGCGGAAGTGCGGAGGTCGAGGTTTCTTGAATGCTAAGACCCTGCACAACCGTGAGGTATGCAGTCTCAGGGAATACTTCCTAGACGCTGACGTGGGGATGCACCGAGATGTGGTCTCAGTGGACAAGAGCCTTACCCCGCTCTCCTTGGCTAACGAGAACTGGCGCAAACCTAAAGTATTAGATACTAATGATCGCAAGGCAGTATGGCAAAGCAAGGAGCTTCACGGACGCTTTTACCGGGTCCTACATGGACCTGATGTAGACCTCTTAGCGTCCGTATCCTGGTTACGATTCGGAGATCTATTTGGAGAAACCGAAGGTTTTGTTTTTGCAATTATGGACGAAGTTATGATGACGAACAACTACCGGAAATATATTGTGAAGGATGGCACGGTTGACATTTGTCGGGCATGCCACCGTCCGGGGGAATCAATCCGACACATTATTTCTGGCTGTTCTAGTCTGGCTAACGGAGACTACTTGCATAGACACAACCTTGTAGCCAGGATTATCCACCAGCAACTTGCTCTGAAATACGGCCTTGTGGAATCAGAAGTACCATACTATAGGTACCTGCCCGACCCAGTTCTCGGAAATGGTAATATCACGTTGTATTGGGATCGATCTATCATCACTGACAGGACTATTGTTGCCAATAAGCCAGATATAGTGGTGATAGATCGATTAGAGCGTCGCACAATGATTGTTGATATAGCAGTACCGCATGACGAGAACCTCGTGAAAGCTGAAAAAGATAAGCAGATAAAGTATCTTGACCTGGCTCGCGAGGTTGTCGACATGTGGGATGTGGATACAGCAGTCATTGTGCCGATAGTCGTTACGGCCAATGGCATAATAGCTAAGAGCCTCGATCAACATCTCAGGAGGCTCTCGTTAGGCAGCTGGATCAAGGGCCTGATACAGAAAGCAGTAATTCTGGACACGGCGCGTATTGTTAGGAGGTTCCTCTCTCAGCAGCCCTGACCACCGGTGGCTTGGACCCTATTCCCGATACCGGTGGGCTACTATTTTTTATATTTTTAAATGTTTTCATATTTTTTTTTAAATATTTTAATATTTAAAAATGTAATCTATATGTATTTAAATGTAATAAAGGAAAGAACTAGTATAAAACTTACCTAAAATACAGATAGGTTATAGAAAACGCACAGCTGCTGAAGATCATGCCGAAAGCTGCAAAACTGCCGCCTATAAGCGTCACCGTTCGATACGACCATTTCACCGACAGTATAGACGACAATGGACCTGGAATTTAAAGAAATTTTATTAGGTACAGGTTATATAAGAAGGGCAATCATTTAATCGAACTATAAATAATTCATGTAGCTGATGTCTTGCTTGATAAGAGTTATCTGCGCAACCTGCCTTGGACACTTAATTCATTATATGTTGCCGGTGTTGTTTGTGCGTTGTTTTACTTACATTACCAACAACATTAGTTTTACTGTTGTCCGAAATTGAATAAATTAATTTAAAAAAAAATAGGTTGCAAATCACGTTTACGGAAATAGAACATTTTCTCTGCAAAACAATCTCTAACGTTTGACAATGGAGGCTTTGCCTGTAAATTTTTATTCTGGTTCAGCTGCCATGACATTTGAAAACATTTCATTATTACCATTTGCAGCGAGACTGAGCTTCTCAAGTTCTGAGAGCCGCACGATTAGTGACAAATGCGTGCACTGACTGGAGAGTGGACCTGCCACTCAATCTGTGTGGTTCTTTCCTCTAAAGACCATTTCAGGCAGCTATCTACATGGTCTTCACATAATGTGACCAAGACTATGTCTGGACTTTAAAAGAAACTGTGACCTCTGAGTTTTTTCGGCCTTTCTTTTCAGAGTAGTCAGATAGGAAACGCCGACCTCATCTAGTTTAAAAAAAAAATGATTGACGTGTAAAAGTGTTTGTACAAACCTACTTACAGAAATAAAATCAATTAATTTTATCATTTACCATTTATGATCCATAGCGTTAATTTAATCCACACTATCCACACTAATATCCACACTATCCACACTAATCCACATCCACACTATATATATATAATATATAATATATATAATAATATTATAAATGCGAAAGTAACTCTGTCTGTCTGTCTGTCTGTCTCGCTTTCCTGCTAAAACTACTGAACCGATTTAAATGAAATTTGGTACACAGATAGTTTAGAGCCTGAGAAAGGACATAGGCTACTTTTTATCCCGGTAGTATGTTCCCGCGGGATATTTTCCGACCTTCACGCGGGCGAAGCCGCTGGCAAAAGCTAGTATAATATAATATAACATTTATTTCAGGTTACAATTTAGCGTAAAAACATTAAATTTTGTCTTGGAATTTTTGCCTTGCATTGTTGTATAGAGCTGATTGAAGTGAGCAAATATATCAGCCAGATATGGAAGTTTTGCTAGCCATTCTTCTTTTTAAACAGATATGCATAATCTTAACCATGGTATTGAACGTCTCAGTCTCATTTATTTACTCATAAATCCGAGAAATTACCTCGAGAAAACCATCGTACTTCTGTAAACGAAACAAAACACCTGGCTAGCGCACTCTCGTGTTTTGCGGCTGTTTAAGTAGGTATTTTTCTTTCGTCTGTCAATTTAACTTTGCTTACGGCCCACTCTCTATCACAGACAGCAGGCCTGCGTCCCAGCAGTGGGAACAAGACTGATCATGATCATCAACTGCCTAGTTTTAAAAAAACAAATGAAGCATGGTACTTACCCAAACTACTATACAAGAAGTAACACAGCGCGACTATCCCTGATGAAGCCGATGCACTGGACTGGAACACGTCGTTAAACTCTACCAGGAGGACTCCGAAAGACTTGATCGTTCCAGGGATCAGGATGTTCACGAGAGTGGCACCTGTGGATAAGCGGGTTATGTATTAAAACTGTTTCACCCTGAATGGGTTAAGGTCTTAAGGGGCAGATACATGATTTTCGTGACTTTTAAATCTGTTACTACGCTTTCAAATACTGCATGTTAGTTACGCAAAAAATATATGTGAAACTAGACCGCATACACATCTATTCTATCAGTGAATATTTTAGTATTTTGGTTAAATACTATCTGAAATAAATTCAGGAAGTAACGTCTACTCAAAATATAAAAACGAAATTTCTTTAAAACTACTTAAGATATTTCACGACTTTTTTATACAAACAGATTATATAATTATCAATAATTCTGTGATTTTTTGGAAATATTCATACTTTTTTCAATAAAAATAAATATTCTCTATAAATCTGAACGAAACGGCATGCGGTACCTGCGCGGGCGACGGGCGGCAGTGGACCGCTGACCACTGTCACGGGTAGACTCTGACACTTTGCGTAAGCGCGGTACTAACATATTTTTTCGACCATATGGTCGAAAGGCACCGCATGCCGTTTCGTTCAGATTTATAGAGAATATTTATTTTTGGCACTACTTTACCCACGTGATTGGTATCGAGATCGAAATTAATGAAATACGAAAAATATTTTTTAATTTTTCTTCGTTCCTACTTAATTGAAATCTTTAAATGACACTGAAATATACATTATGGCAACAAAACGACCGTTATGCTTCGGTATTTGAAAATCGGTAAAAAATATCTATGTTCCTCGAAAAATTACAAAAACAGCTAATTGATTAAGGGCATTAAACTTCACCCATCGAATGATGTTTTTTTTTGTTCCATCTTTTTTTATCCATACACAACAGGTGAGTAAAGAAAGTATTGCCAACTAATTTAATTTGACCCTATATACAACATCCCGACGTCAATCATCGGGCAACCCACCGTATACAACACCGGTCCGGTCGAAGGATCCTCACTTTTCAATCTTCACAAAAGTGAAGTTTACACCCTGCTCCTAATACCTTTATACTCACTATTATAGTTTCCAAAAATGGTATTACGATTATTTAATCAATGGTAAATGCCCGATTTGGACAAAGGTCTCTTCAAAGTAGGTTACAAAATCACAATTCTACCCTCGCCACTGCTTTTAGGTCATCTAGTCACGAGAGAACTAAAGAACTGGTGCTACCGACATAGCTTGCAGAGTAAACTAGCTGAAGTGGCAGCGGGCTGGCCATGTTTGTCGAACGTTCTAACATCTTTAACTAGTCTAAATCGACGTTCACAACGTATCAACTCATAATGTCAACTTCTCACAATGTCAACTTCTCAGAATGTCAAATTCGCATAATATCAATGTCTCAAAATATAGATTCTTCACAATTGCAAATTCGCAAAAAGTCAACTTCTCACAATGTCAACTACTTAATTAATGGGTTGGGTAAAGACCTCAACACATCAAGGTCTGAAACTGTAAAATCAACCTTGAATCAAATGCTTTAGCCATAAAGTTGACAATCTATTAAAGAAATTTGACAGATTGTAGTAGCTCGATGTGCTGGCGTCCGTACATGATGATAGGTTTCTTAGTAGTCTTCAGATATCTTCCGTAATATATCCCTAATTATATCGACGCTTGAAAGGCAAAATTGACTAAGCGACATTTGCTGAAAGTTGCAGAAGAGTGATTCAAAGCTTTATAAAAATCATTATAAAAGAACTAGTGAGTGGATTTTGGTAAATATAATACAGTTTTTCCAAAATCCACTCACTAGTTCTTTTATAATAATTTTTTTATTCGAAAAATAAAGCTTTGAATCACTCTCCTGCAACTTTCAGCGGATGTCGCTTAGTGCAATTTTGCCTTTCAAGCGTCGATATGTATACCTAGCTATACATATTACCACATTCAAGCTACCTTGTTAAAATGGTAACTGTTTTTATTACACGAATTTGACATTCTGAGAAGTTCACATGGTGAGAAGTGGTCATTTAGCGTCCGGTGGACATTTTGAGAAGTTCACATGGTGAGAAGTGGACATTTAGCGCCCGGTTGACATTATAAGAAATGGACATTTTGAGGAGTTGACAAGGTGAGAAGTGGACATTTAGCGTCCGGTTGACATTATCAGAAGTGGACATTTTGCGTCCGCTTGACATTTTGAGAAGTTGACATTGTGAGAAGTGGACATTTTGCGTCCGGTTGACATTTTTAGAAGTTGACATTATGAGCTGATACGGTTCACAATGTCACAGGGACGTAATAATATCGCGGTAGATTTTTTGTCAACTCTTGGCGCTAAGCATTACGTTGAAGAACCAGTGCGCGAAAGAATCCCAATTTTATTACGTACGCGGGGACGTGGTGAGTCCATCAAAAAATCAGATAAACCTCTTTAATCTAAGTTTACAGGAGCCACGGATGGCAGATTACCTACGAGAACGCACCAGCCCCACTTCCCGTCAGGCGGGACCATCTCCCAGTCCCGCTCCGGCGCCGGACCGATCGTGAACCGGCCGCCGCATACCGCGTTCGAGTCTTCCGGCAACTTCACTGTGGACAAAGAGAGTAGATTGTTAGAACAAGTCCCTTTAACTAAAACACATCTGACAGGGTCGCGAGATTCGTTACAAAGAGTTACCGTGGCCCTGGCATATGGGTAACTGTAGGAACACGGGTGGGTTTTAGTCAGTAAAAGTCTGACACGCCCTTCCGCTCCACCCTAGAGCGGGAGACGTCATTGGATCATTTCCCACTCAAAAAACAAAAAAAAAACATATGGGTCTATTCTATTGGCCCTGAACTATATATTTTTTTTTCATTTAACTTATTGTTTATTATGTACAACATTTTACTAAGTAAAAAAAAAAGACAGAGCTCACTGGGCATCAAAGAATTCGTCCGCATCGCTGTCGGTGGGAAAAATGCCCGGAAGGCTGGCAGCGTTGCCACGTTGGATGGTAATGCTTATTCTCTGACCTAAAAAAGGCCAGCCCTCTGGTCACGTGAAGATTAAAAACCATACTTCAATAATCATAATCAGGGACACAGGCCTCCGCTCGGTGAGAGAGAGTGGGCCATTATCAACAACGCGGGCCTAGTGCGGGTTGGTAGATGTCACAAGTCTTCGAATTTGTGGTACTAAGACATGCCGGTTTCCTTCACCGTTTTTGAGAGCAGTGGTGATGAAATAATTTACACAAAGTACAGCGCCTGCTTGGGTTCGAACCTATGTCCTATAACTCGTAAATCGCGGCCTTCACCAGCTGGCCACCACTGCTCTAAAGCCAATGTATTACAGTAAAACAATTTAACACGTTAATTGCCATGGTGAAAATCATATAAAGTCAAAAAATGTACTTAGTGTTATTTCACTTTAAATTATTTATTTATCCCAAAAGTATTTTATTATTATCATATTATTACATATTTTATTGTATTATTTTATTATCATATTTATTACATTATATACAGCCTATTTTTATAATTTAATTCCTTACTTTTATTTTGACTTCAAACTTTCCACGAAGTGTATGAGAGTAAATGTAAACAAAACTTATATTGACACAGTGATTTTTGGGTCGCGCGGGTCACTTTATATAGCTGAAAGAATAATAAACATGGCCGCCAGGCAGCAACGACACGTTCAGATGTAGTATGTGTTGTCGGTCATATAGTCCGACAAGGCCTGAATGGAACAAAAAGTGTCGGACGCATAGCTTGACAGAGCAGTTAACGTATTAATATACCTAAAAGGGAGTATCCGAGTCACTACACTTGGCAACAAGACCAAGAAGTTCCTATATGTTGTTCGGAAAGTAAACAACGTATAGCTGACTCATTATTCCTCGTTTGAATGACAAAGAGTCTTATAGTCAGCCAGGGTCGCGAGATTGTTCGTAACAGATACCGTGGTCCTGGCACATGGGCAACTGAAGGAACACGGGTGGGTTTTAGTCAGTAAAAGACTGACACGCCCTCACGCTCCGCCCAGAGCGGGAGATGCCATTTGATGATTTCCCATCCAAAAAAAAGCGTCTTATAGCACTAGCGATGTGTATATACAGACGCTAGCTCTTCAAGGTATCTGAAACTGTCAAATTCTCCCAATCAACTTTGAACCTAATGCTTCGGCGATAAAGTTGAAAATCTATTAAATAAATTTGACAGATTGCAGTAGTTGGAAGTGCTGGCGTTTGTATGAACATACTCGTTGGATTAAGAAGTTTAGAACGCATTACAAAATCATAGTATGTGTTCATTTACGCAGAAGATATTTTGCGAAACAAGTGGCTATGTAATAACAGCCGAACGAGTTGATCGATCTGTTAAAGCTACACGTTCTACGGTTGGTTTGTGGATAAAAGATTGTATAGAAAATCGTTATTTTTGCCGGTACGAAATCCCATCGCATCGGGGCCAAGCTTATAACAATTATAACTCACAAAGCGGGGTAGCCCGAAACTGAATTCAAGGTAGTGAAAATCCTGCCAGGGTCGCGAGATTTGTTCGAAAGAGATACCGTGACCCTGGCACATGGGCAACTGAAGGAACACGGGTGGGTTTTAGTCAGTAAAAGTCTGACACGCCGTTCCGCTCCACCCAGAGCGGGAGACATCATTTATTGATTACCCACCCAAAAAAAAAGCTATACATTTCCAGTGTAAGTTGAATTCTCATCGCACGAAAAATCAACACAATGCGAGCTCAGCTAAAACTGGAAATGTATAGCTTGATAGTAGCCGTGTGTACGACATTAATTCTTGGGCCACTTCCATAAAGTAGCACACATTTTTATTCCGTGCTATTTGGCAATCACTTCAAACGCTACCCTATTGACCCGAATCCCAAATTAGGACATCAATCTTCTACTTTTTTTAGTAGTTATTGGGCTCGAATTTCTCAATGGCAGCCTCGAGTTTGGATGTGCCCGGTTGATGGCAATAGGCTCGATCAATATACCTAGCCTATTCACCAACTATGTTTGGGTTAGCTACCGGCCATGGGTACACCTCTGCCTAATCTTTTGGCGAAACAAGGCGTGATGGTTCATGAGGGCATTGCTCGGCGCAATAATCTCCCATAATGATCCAAAAGCACACCATTAGTCAGACAAGTTAAAAATATAGTATTTATAGATGTTTGCACCATTGAGCTGGCTGAGAGCCAATTTTGGAACTGGAGGTATGAAATATACAGGAAAGAAATTATAAACGGCAATTTTTTTGTGGGTGGGAAATCATCAAATGACATCTACCGATCTGAGCGGAGCGGGAGGTCGTGTCAGACTTTTCCTGACTAAAACCCACCCGTGTTCCTTCAGTTGCCTATATGCCAGGGCCACGGTAACTCTTTCGAACAGATCCCGCGACCCTGGCAGATAGACTTGACCCTCTTAACTTTCTCATTTGTGGCTAATCGTTCCATTAATTCCTTTGCCATCTGTTTTCTTACTCCAGTTCCAAAAATTGGAACTTTGCCAAACTGCCCTGATATCGTCTATGAAAGAATATAATATTTAATACCACTATGAACCTCTTTTATGCGAAGCAGTTATAAAGTAGGCTACCTACTTAAATACGCGCCATTGACTGGTTTATAAAGGGGTCACAAACTAAAGTTAGCTTGTGATGAATGAATGAAATGAATGCGGTACTTTAACCGTTTACATAGCGCAACGTAAACGGTAAAAGTAGCGCAACAATCATGTATGATGGAATTGTTCCTCTTTAAAAGTCACGAATAATTTGCGAACGAAAAATTTTAAGTATGTCAGACAATTACCCCACAGATATAAGATGTCAAACTCAGTTGTTTCAGAGCTCAAGAGATCCGAAATGGAGTGCGTATGGAAGCCTTAGAAAAATTAATTACGAGTCGTTTTCGTCATCGCATAGATTGAAACGAAATCAAACTGAATTGGTGGTAGACACATGGAAAATAAAAGCGTTGTAAGGTTAAAGACGTAGGGCATGGGAAGCTGTCACCTTCTTCTGCGAAACATTAATGCTCGCGAAGGAGGAGGCGGAGCGGGTGAGTGAGAAGCAGTTCTGCGCCTTTACGCCCCTGGCTGCCGCAGAAGACGCCCTGGGCGTCTGGAGTACATAGCGGAGTCCCGGCCAACGTGGGCGCGGGCTTATCGGTGAGCAATGGGCAGCTCGCCGCCCGGTAAGGTCCAGGCCTGGGTCAACGGCGCGTTGAATTCCACGCGCGCCACAAAGAGATGTCAGCAATATTGAAAGGGTCCGCTAGGGCCAATGCCTGCCAGGGTCGTGAGATTTGTTCGAAAGAGTTACCGTGGCTCTGGCACATGTATCTGAAGGAACACGGTTGGGTTTTAGTCAGTAAAAGTCTGACGCGCCCTCTCGCTTCGCTCAGAGCGGGAGAAGTCGATTAATGATTTACCACACAATAAAATTGGCTGTTTATGGAGTCGCCATGTCGAATACAGGTATTCAGCTATATCCGGTTACACTGGAAGCCGAGCCCAACAAAGTTGAGAAAACGTTAGGCAAATTGATTTATCATCATCATCATCTCAGCCGCAAGATGTCCACTGCTGGACATAGGCCTCCCCCTATATGGGGGGCTTTGCCATAATCGCCACGCTTGGCAAATGGGTTGGCGATCGCAGTATGGTGGTAAAATGCATAGAGAACGCTGCTGCCCATCCTCTAGTAAATCCCTTAGTCGCCTTTTACGACACCCACGGGAAGAAATGGGGTGATGCTATTCTTTATGTCTGACACCACACGGGACAAGAAAGAAAAATAGATTTATGTCAACACTCAATGAAATAGAAAAGTATACTGCCTTGGAGAAGACTTGAAGGTTACTTCTAAGTTATAAAACATTATCTTTATGTATCAGTAAAGTATAGATAGATGTTTAGTATAAGATGTTAGAATTCATGGTCGCGTGTTTCACTGTAATATGGCTTGAGGTCAGATTGAAGATATTGTGTGAAATATTGAAGATTTTTTGGGGCATAGCGTTTTAATAGTGCTCTCAATCCTATTTCTGACTTGAGCTGCATGATCTATACTATCCATACTAATATTATAAATAGGAAAGTGTGTATGTCTGTTTGTCCGTCTTTCACGGCAAAACGGAGCGACGAATTGACAAGATTTTTTAAGTGGAGATAGTTGAAGGGATGGAGAGTGACATAGGCTACTTTTTATCTCTTTCTAACCCCCCACTTCCCTAAAATGGGGGGTGGAACGCGCTAATCTCAGGAAGTACTGCACCCTAATTGCGAAACGCACAATTTATCGGAATCTGAATGGGATTGAAGATTATTTCTAAACCATTGCGTCATTTGTTCGAATAAATTGTGGCTCAGCAACGGAAATAACGCAATGAATGTTGTTTAACTATGAATATTAAACCAATTCCTACCGATAAAAAGTTCCGCAATTACCCCTCTGGTTCGAATTGAAAAATAATTTTTGTGTTGGGTAGCCTATTTATTAAGGAAGGCTATATAACATCACGCTACGATCAAAAGGAGCGGAGCAGCAACAAAAAAATGGATGAATACTGGCAGGCAAGGGAAGGGTCAGGGTAGCAAATATTTAACGTGGACGAAGTCGCGGGCAGAAGCTAGTAATATTATAAAGCTGAAGAGTTTGTTTGTTTGGTTGAACGTGGGAATCTCAGAAACTACTGGTCCCAATTGAAAAAATATTTTTGGATTGGGTAACCTATTTATTGAGGAAGGCAATAGGCTATATAATATCACGCTATGATCAAAAGGAACGGAGCAGCAACGAAAAATGGACGAAAACTGGTAGGCAATTCGATGCGACGCGAAGGGTCAGGGGAGCAAAAATTTTACGCGGACGAAGTCGCGGCCAGGAGCTAGTTACTGATAAATACGTGCTCTGACTGGACAGTTCCTCTCAATCTGTGTGGTTCTCTCCTCAGAAGACCATTCCAGACACCAATCTACATGGTCTGCACATGCTGTGACGGGATGAAATAGGACGCCCTTTTTTTTACGTCCTGTACCACACGAAACATGCTTATGATATGTATGACTAATTACCAATGACATAGATGTTATTTAATGATATTATTATGCATGTACTAGAAATATTTACACGACTGATCAATCGAATATAGTGGAACTAAAATTATTTTACCATGTTATTGGTGCCGATTCTGTTGTACACGAACTAAACTAACTAAACTATCTCTAAAATTCCTTACTTTTGGCTATGAGAATTGTAACGCTATTCTGCAAGGAAAAATCTCTAAATTAAAAAACTATTTTGACACGACTAAAATCGAATTTGACAATCGCGACTCAGCGTGGTATTTTTTTTTTCTTTTGTTTTCGCAACGTTTACTTGTGTGTACATACATTGCGTAGAATGAATTTTTTGAGAGACGAAGGCGCGTGCTAGGGTGCAGCCTGGACGTGTTTTATATGGAATTTTTCACTTTTGATTGAAAAATATAAAAAAAATGTTACCCACGTGTTGATATTTAAATGTTCCGGGGTGTACTAAGGGGGTCGAAAATTTCATTATTTTTGCGATAGGACACGCCATTTTCAAGATATAAGCAAAAAGAAAATAAAAAATACAGAACTGTTTTTGCACGTGAAGGCAAGGCGTTGTTGAGAATTTTAGTTCATGACCACTAGTTTTATTCCACACCTTTTTAATCGCGCTTAAAAATAGTCAGATTTAGTTAAAATAAATTATTATAGTCAACATTTTTGGTGAAAACCGGCAAACTCAGAATAGCAAAATTGACATTTTCACTAAACTAATAACTCAGTGCAATCTTAGTAGTGTCAAACTAAAATATAGTTAAGTTGTGTCACTTTAGTCTATTTCAGAATAGGAAATCGTCGTTTGATAGGAATAAACCAAATTTTAGTGATTTTTAGTTTAGTTTAGAGAATTTTGTGACAACAGAATCGGCACCATTATGTACATATTTTTTTTATGTGTTCCCATATTATTATGTAAGTATTTTTTTTTTTTATATTAGTGGGAAATCATCAAATGACGTCTCTCGCTCTGGGCGGAGCGGGAGGGCGTGTCAGACTTTTACTGACTAAAACCCACCCGTGTTCCTTCAGTTGCCTGTGTCAGGGTCACGGTAACTCTATCGAGGAATTCCGCGACCCTGGTAGAATTATGTGAATACCTGTATTCTGGCAAATAAATTGATTTAATTTCATTTAAACCCTTTCCATCCTTGATGAGACTGGTTGTCAAATTCCGTTTTCTGACTACCCGTAACGATGACAAATCCAGTAGCCAGTAACCGTTTAGTTTCTTGCCGGCTCTTGTCCATAGGAATCAACAAATTGGAACCGTGCACCTAAGGTTGAACTTTTAATCCTATTCACTAACTTGACAGTTCAATGCAAAATAATGATACCATTCTAAAACTAATACGGTCTTATTACAAAAAACTAAATAAGCCTTTGTTTAAACCTAAACTATCAAGTCCAAGCTCATCTGTAAAACCATGGTCTAAACTTGTTCGTATTACAAAACATTTATGAATCGTGGTCTTCTTAATACCGTCATTTAAACCATTATCTTAATATCAACCACAGATTAACACAAATATCACTCGTTCGTCATGATATCATTCTATTGCAACGTTCCGTATCCCAAGAAAAGAAAACGTTTTGATAGTATTATCAATGATTTAATTATGTAAGGAACATTCAAAATATTGAGACCTTGTTATTTTGCATGAACATTAATATTACTTATCGATTGCAGTTTTGTTTAGGTTTAATCACATTACTAATGTATTAGGTAGTAGTATATCTAAGTTCGTGTCACGAAACGTAACATTTTCGCGCGTTTTAAGAAAACAAAATTTATACAAAAGTATCGCAAGCCGAAGAAACGCTTAGTAAACCTATACTTTTGCCTGAAATCTTCATCGGATAACTCAATGAAGGGATTGACTCGAACCCGATTTCTGTTGAATCGGCGTGACCTTTCTAATGACTGAATAGCTTCAATATCCTGATTATCAATTAAATCTACCATGTTTATGTCCATTTTTGGATAAAAACAACACAACACAACGAAATAAATGATAACCTAAAAGCAGAAACTTGACAGATGCGACTTAGACCCATCGATAAACCAGGGGTCGCCCAGGTTTAACGTTAAACAAGGGTTTAGCCTATGGTTTATCGCAAAACCTTTTTTTGTAATAAAACTTAAACTTAAACCATTGTTTAATGAAGTTTAAACCTGGGTTTTTAGTTAAACTGCTTTTTATAATGAGACCGATAGTGTCGGGGTAGTGAACGATTTCGCATAAAGAATGAATGATAAAAATGTTTTAAATTAAATAAAACTTTAAAAAATCGTTTTTAGGTGTGGATTATAGGAATAATTAATAATTTTTAATAACAGTTATTTCCTTTTTTATTTTCTTCTGATAGAAACAAAACTAAATATAAAAATCATGTCATTTTGCTTATTTTTTTACTATAGTCATTTTATTTCCTCTGACAGCCATAGACTACATATATATCGATATAGTACACATCTTGTTTTAAGACAAGTTATTAAATTTAAATTACAAAGTTTGCATGTAAGTACATTATTTCAAGTTCATTCAATTTCATTCATTCTTGTACCACCTCACATCTTTTTTTTGTCAAAACCTGGTATCCCTCCAATTGTCAAGTTAGTGAATAGGATTAAAAGTCCAACCTTAGTGTTATTTCACTTTAAATAGATTTATGTATCCCATAAATACATTATTTATTCCAAAAACATGGCCGCCAGGCAGCAACGACATGTTCAGAATTGTTGTGTTGTCGGTCATATAGTCCGACAAGGCCTGAATGGAACAAAAAGTGTCGGACACATAGTCCGACATGGCAGTTTACGTGATAATTTGCTCTACTTTACTAATATGTAAACAGTATGTTTTATAGCCTAGGTGCAACCTTCGAGGCTTCTCCAAGGCAGTAAACTTTCCTATGTAATAGGTTTCGACATTGACGATGTACTTAATTGGTATCGTTCATTTTAATTACGTTACAAATTGTTACTAAGACGCGAAAACTTAGGTTCTGGATCTACGACATTACTTCAAAGCTGAAATCTTTCCTTGCCAGGGTTACGACGATAGCAAAAAAAAAACTGACTTGTTAATCTACCCTTTCACGAAAACTACGCTGACATACATCACAAAATTCGAAACACCCTAAAAAACATAAAATGAGTAAATAATAGTTTAAAAAAACATGCTTCTATAGAAAACCCAAACTAAAAAGCAGAAAATAATTGAAAAAAAAAAGAAGCGTTGGGTGCTTTTCAACCGACGAAAAAAAACGGAGGAGGTTCTCAATTCGACGCGTATATTTTTTTTTTTTTTTTTATGTATGATCACGCATAACTTTGTACATAGTGGTCCGATTGTGACAATTGTTCTTTTATTCGAAAGGGTATACTCCCAAGGTGGTCCCATATAAATTTGGAAAACAAAATCGAATCCTAAGGGTTGGAAAACAGGGGATGATTGATTGTTCACTCACTGATTGTAACGTATAAACACGCATAACTTGTTACATAGTGGTCCGATTGTGACAATTCTTCATCTATTGGAAAGAATATACTCCCAAGGTGGTCCCATATAAATTTGGAAAACAAAATCGAACCCTAAGGGTTGGAAAACAGGGGATAATTGATTGTTCACTCACTGATTGTAACGTATAAACACGCATAACTTTGTACAGAGTAGTCCGATTTTGATAATTCTTTTATTGTTGGATAGGGTATACCTTGCCAAGTATTATTAGTACATTAAAGCCACAAAAAATCATAAAATAAAAACTTTTTAACAAAAAATTAAACCGCCGAAAAACTGAAAAGCATAAAATAATCAACCTTAAAATTTTGAGTCGGCGCTGAAAAATCAATGAACAAGGAACACTCAAAGCGCCGACTCATAATTTTAAGTTTTATTATTTTATGCTTTTCAGTTTTTCGGCGGTTTAATTTTTTGTTAAAAAGTTTTTTCATTCGGCGACCACCGGCAACTCTAAACGATTAAATTGAAATGTATGCTAGGCTCTTGAGTTTAGAGTTTAAATTGTCCTATGACAAATAACCACAAAAATACTAAATACACAGCAGTAATAGGAATTCAGTAATAAACACTTTATGAGCAGTTATCAAAGATGGAACGTAAAGAGATTTATGTTCCATGGTAGACGCGTTTAATTGTTTCATCTATGTTTTATGGGCACTGCCAAGGTCTTCTGTGACACATTCCATAGCTCTACATGTATTTTCTATGACATTTAGAGCTTGTTCGTTTACGTATTTAAGAATTGCTTGCTGTGCCCAACGCTTCACTTGCGGGAATGTTGAAAATTATCACTGGGAACGTGCTACATATGTACATACATACAACAATCACGCCTTTTTCCCATGGGGGTTGGGTAGGCAGAAACCACGGCACGCCACCTGCTACGATCTCTACACACTCATTTTGCCTCGTTTAGGTTCATACAATTGGTCATACACACACGGCAGTTGCGAGTACTACGCACCTGACCTGTCCGAAGAACATCACCAATAAAGTCACTATATGTCTTATGTCGGAACGTGATATCCGTAAAAAAAAAATACAAAAGAAAAAACAGCCGACTTCCTTAAAACACTACAAAGTGAAAAATAACTTTGATTTCAGAAGTCGTTGTCTTCTTAGGACCTGTAAGTATTTAAGTTTTTTGCCAGCGACTTCTTTTTTTTTTTGTAAAATGTTTTTATTTTTAACTTTTTAGCAGGGATGTTAGGGAGCTCCGTAACCGTAACCGAAACTATCGGATATCCGATATAAAAATTTGTCCGTAACCGTAACCGAATCCGAAATAAAAGTTTCGGATAATATCGGATTTATTATTACATTTTTATTTTAGGTAGATTAGATAACACTCAATATATAATTATAATCATTTTCGTTTTAAATTGCTGTAATAAATACTCACAGACTGATAGTAATTCCTACCAAATGGTGACATATAAATAAAACCATTTTATTAGCTATTTGTTTTTTACTTTTGAAATTCCTTAAAAGTTAATAATATCCGTAACCATAATTATCCGAAACTAACGGATAATCCGAAATAATTTCATATCCTTATCCGTATCCTTTTTAATAATCATTTCTACATCCGTAACCAATCCGTATCCGAAATTTCATATCCATAACATCCCTACTTTTTAGCAAGGATGTTAGGGAGCTCCGTAACCGTAACCGAAACTATCGGATTACCGATATAAAAATTAACCGTAACCGTAACCGAATCCGAAATAAAAGTTTCGGATAATATCGGATTTGTTATTACATTTTTATTTTAGGTAACACTCAATATGTATATATAATCATTTTTATTTTAAATACCTGTAATAATTACTCACAGACTGATTGTAATTCCTACCAAATGGTGACATATAAATAAAACCATTTTATTTGCTATTTGTATTTTACTTTTGAAATTCCTTAAAAGTTTAATATCCGTAACCGAAATTATCCGAAGCTAACGGACTATCCGAAATAGTTTCATATCCGTATCCGTATCCGGTATAATAACCATTCCTACATCCGTAACCAATCCGTATCCGAAATTTCATATCCATAACATCCCTACTTTTTAGTTACGGTATCTACCCCGTACTAATTCCTATACCATTGCTGGCCAGATGAAGACTTATATAGTTTTCTCATAGATGCCAATGTCAGAACTAGACCAAAATGGGAACACACGGGAAGCGCCAGCTTTCAAATAAAAAAGAATCATCAAACTCGGTTCATCCAGTTGAAAATTCTGAGGTAACAAACATTTTAAAAAAATACAGTCGAATAAAAAAAAAAGAAGGAGGCCTTTTGTTGAAGTCGGTTTAAAATACAGAAAAAGTCCCGTCAAAAACAGTCGAGCCGTGTCAGATATTAACCGGAACAAACACACTGATAGACAGGCAACAGACAGAAACAAACACACTGATAGACAGGCAACAGACAGAAATTTAAGAGAAATAAAAATAATAAGCTCTTCCATACATTTTACTTTAACCTTGTGGTGCCGGACGTAAAGAACGGCACCATCCCATTTCTTCCCGTGGGTGTCGTAAGAGGCGACTAAGGGACTACCTAGAGGATGAGCAGCAACGTTCTCTATGTATTTTACCACCATACTGCGATCGCCAACCCGCCTGCCAAGCGTGGTGATTATGGTAATCCCAAAATTGAGGCTTATATCCAGCAGTGGACATCTTTTGGCTGGGTAGGTATTGCAAGATTTTCTGAAACAGTTTTTTTTTTGAAGCACTGTTCGACGGTCCCTAACATTGCCGTATGTTTCCAAATACGATATGAGTATTATTTTTAGCCTTCATTTAATTGACTGGATCGGCCCAGACCCGTGTTTACGATCACGTCTGAAATACCAACCTCTTTGTGAACACCATTCTTTGTTTACATTGCTGATTTTCTACTTAATGCGTTTTCTGGCCGTGAAATAGAGAAACGGGTTTAACGGTTTTACTGTTTATTTGGTATGTCGTTGCTAAGGTGAAAATGCGGCGGAAAGCTAACCAAAGTTGTTGCTTTAATCCGAAAATATTTTGACTGCCTCGTTGGTCTAGTGGTAGCAAGCGCTACTGCTGAGCATGAGGTCCTGGGTTCGATTCCCAGGTCGGGCAAAGTGATATTGGGTTTTTCCATCTGAAATTTCATTGCAGCAGGCTTTTTTTTTGTGTGTGGAAAATCATCAAATGACGTCTCCCGCTCTGGGCGGAACGGGAGGGCGTGTCAGACTTTTTCTGACTAAAACCCACCTGTGTTCCTTCAGTTGCCTATATGCCAGTAGCAGCCTGGAGTCTAGATTTATGCACGGTTGATAGCAATAGGCTCGCCTCCTATTACATGGCACTTAACAGGCGATATGTGGGTGTACTGTAGGTACACCTCTGCCCAACCCTTCGGGGAAACATGGCGTCATGTTATGTTATTTTGTTTCTCTAAAATTACATCAAGAATGATACGTAAGGATACGTGGTAGACGCCCCGGGCGTCGGGAGTCGATTGCGGACTCCCGGCCACCGTAGGCGCGAGCTTGCGGGCGGCGGGCAATGGGTAGCTCGCCGCCCGGTAAGGACCAAGCTCGGGTCGACGGCGCGTAGTGTTCCACGCGCGCCTCAAAGAGATGTCAGCAGCAGTGAAGGGTCTACTAGGACCGATGCCTGCCGGGGTCGCGTGATTGTTCGAAAGAGATACCGTGACCCTGGCACATGGGCAACTGATGGAACACGGGTGGGTTTTAGTCAGTAAAAGTCTGACACACCCTCCCGCTCCGCCCAGAGCGGGAGAAGTCATTTGATGATTTCCCATCCTGAAAAAAAAAAAACAAAAAGTATACGTGGTGCTTAAGGATCAGAAGGCCATATGTATTTATAGAATTATAATCATTAGAATGATCAGAACTTCTCTATAGTTCATAAAACCCTATTAAAGGACTATGAGTTTCAACCTGTGCAGCGTTGTACCTTGTGAAAAAGGAAATCTGAATGGATAGAATAAGAAATGAGTACATAAGAGGCCGTATGAAAGTGGTACCGATAGCTGAAAAGTTGTGTGGGAATCGGCTGTCATAGTATAGGCACGTGATACGGAGGAATGGGGAAAATGTCGTGGGGAAAGTTTTGAGTATAAATGTCGATGGCTATAAGAGTTGCTGGAGACCAAAGACGCATGAACTGAACAAAAGTGTGACTACAAGGCGATGACTGCCGAAATGACGACTAATAGAGAAGTGGGGAAGAAAGTGACATGTTTTATCCCACCCAATCAAAAGGTGACGATGCGAAGAGCTTTTTCAAATTCATGGCCCCCGTCGCATGAAAGTAACATTGTTTTGGATACGATGGCACATACGCTATGCGTAAAAATCCCTATCTATACTAATATTATAAAGCTGAAGAGTTTGTTTGTTTGGTTGAACGCGGTAATCTCAGGATCTATCCGAATTGAAAAATTATTTTTGTGTTGGGTAGCCTATTTATCGAGGAAGGCTATAACATCACACTACGACCAATAGGAGCGGAGCAGCAATGAAAATCGCACGAGCAGGCGATTGGATGAGACGGGAAGGGTCGGGGAACAAGAAATTTAACGCAGACGAAGTCGCGAGCAGAAGCTAGTAAATAAATAAAGAAAGAAAAGAGGACAAGTTGCGCCGACCATAATATAATTGCAAAAAGGCTAGGCAGATGATGACTGTGCAGATGGAAAACCAAACCTAGCGGCTTAGCAATAAGAACCGACCGTGGCATAGATACGGAACCGACACAAACCAGATTCGACACACAAAGACACGCCCCTCGCACTGTGTTATCATTCAACAGCTGTCTGGTATGACTCAGACGAACTACTCGCTTCCAGTTATTTACATATTTGAGCGAGCGAAATACAATGTGAACGGAGTACAAATTATAAATTTGGCTAAGTAATAACATATTAAATTCCTGCGTGCCTCGGAGACCACGTTGGGTAGGCAATTGGCAAGTTCTGAATTCTGTGCCATAAAAATTAACATTATTTCGATCTTCTCCTGTTATCTAGTAAGAAAAATACAATTCGACTGGAGACGCCGGAAGGGGACGCCCTAGGAGGACATAAATAGTGACCTTATTTGTGATGTTTTTCAGCAAGGTCAGGTGCGTAGTACTGGTAACTGGCGTGCGTGTATGACCAGATGAATGAACCTAAACAAGGCAAGAGGAGTATTTAACGATCGTAGCAAGTGGTGTTCTGTAGTTAGGTACTGCCATGATCTATATGCCATGATACTGCCATGATACTGCCATGCCATGATACTGCCATGATCGTAGCAAGTGGTGTTCTGTAGTTAGGTACTGCCATGATCTATATGCCATGATACTGCCATGCCATGATACTGCCATGATCGTAGCAAGTGGTGTTCTGTAGTTAGGTACTGCCATGATCTATATGCCATGATACTGCCATGCCATGATACTGCCATGATCGTAGCAAGTGGTGTTCTGTAGTTAGGTACTGCCATGATCTATATGCCATGATACTGCCATGCCATGATACTGCCATGATCGTAGCAAGTGGTGTTCTGTAGTTAGGTACTGCCATGATCTATATGCCATGATACTGCCATGCCATGATACTGCCATGATCGTAGCAAGTGGTGTTCTGTAGTTAGGTACTGCCATGATCTATATGCCATGATACTGCCATGCCATGATACTGCCATGATCGTAGCAAGTGGTGTTCTGTAGTTAGGTACTGCCATGATCTATATGCCATGATACTGCCATGCCATGATACTGCCATGATCGTAGCAAGTGGTGTTCTGTAGTTAGGTACTGCCAACCCCACCGGGGACAAAAGGCGTGAGTTGTTAATGTATGTAAAAATACATTTTTATTTTTCTGAACTAGAATTATATAATTTCAAAACTTGCCAATTGCCTTACAGATTTTTCTAGACTAGTTTCGTACAATCCTACAAAAATTAAAATATTCTTTAAAAGTTTTTATTCGCCCGTTTCATGCGAATGGACAAATAAGTCATCAAAATGTACGTTCACGTCATGTTTTTATTTTAAAAAAGGTCTTCGTACCCAATTTGGGTTTTAAATTGAAGTTGTAATATCAACAACAGCTGGTTTGCGGTTGAATCTAGGTCAATGCACTTGGTCAATAACTTTGGGAGTTACCTACAATGTATGCTTTTGTGTAGTTTGAGGGTCACAAGTCCGACGACGCACTTGTATCCCTAGATTTTTTTTGTGGTTGGGAAATCATCAAATGAAGTCTCCCGCTTATCGTATCAGACTTTTACTGACTAAAAGCCACCCGTGTTCCTTCAGTTGCCCATATGCTAGGGCCGCGGTATCTCTTTCGAACTTATCTCGCGACCCTGGCAGGCATCGGTCCTAGCAGACCACTTCAGTACTGCTAACATCTACACAATTGAAGCAGTCAAAGTTGTGAACATTCATAACCATAATGTTCACAACTTTGACTGCTTCAATTGTGTTATTTTATTTTCTATTTTATTTTCTGTTCTTTTTCATAATTTTTGTTTTAATTGTTTACTTGGTTTAGTTAGTTATTAATTTATTCTTTGGTTTAAATTGTATTTATACCCAGAAATAGTTTAGTAAGAAAAACATCATACCTACTTGTCTATTTTATCATGCCACAAAATGGGGTCTGGTGACCTGTAATACAGGTTTTTCTTAAACCTACTTCAGGCACCAGCTCTCACAATGTGAATTATTATAGTCGAAACTGTTAAATGCTGCAAACCATTGTGAGAGAAATAAATAATATTATCTCTTTGAGGCACGCGTGGAACACTACACGTGGAACGCTCGCGCCTACGGTGGCCGGGATTCTGCAATGGACTCCCGTTGCCCGGGGCGTCTACTCCTGCGGCGCATAGGGGCGTAATGCGGCGCATAGGGGCGTAAGGGCGCAGATGGGCACGCCACAATTGCGGGCACGCCACAATTGCGGGGGCACGCCGCAATTGCGGCAGTAAGTCCCCTCTTTGAGGAGTGGATAGAGAGGCGTCACGGCGTCCTCACCTTCCGCCTGACGCAGGTTCTCACCGGGCATGGGTGCTTCGGTGGGTTCCTGTTCAGAATAAAGCGGGAGGATACGTCCGGGTGTTTCCATTGCGAGGATCGTCTGGAGGACACGGTGGAGCATACGGTGGAGGTGTGCCCTGCCTGGGCGGAGCACCACCGTGTCCTCGTGGAGGCGATTGGCGGCGGCGACCTCTCGCGTCCGGCCCTGGTGCGAGCCATGGTACGGAGCGAGAGGGAATGGTAAGCCGTCACCTCCTTCTGCGAAGCAGTAATGCTCGCGAAGGAGGAGGCGGGGCGCGTGAGTGAGTGGCAGTCTCGGCGCCCTCACGTCCCTAGCCGCCGCAGGAGGAGACGTCGGTTGCGGACCCCGGGCGTCGGTTGCGGACTCCCGGCCACCGTAGGCGCGAGCTTGGTAAGGGCCAAGCTCGGGTCGACGGCGCGTAGTGTTCCACGCGCGCCTCAAAGAGATGTCAGCAGCAGTGAAGGGGTCCACTAGGACCGATGCCTGCCGGGGTCGCGTGATTGTTCGAAGGAGATACCGTGGCCCTGGCACATGGGCAACTGATGGAACACGGGTGGGTTTTAGTCAGTAAAAGTCTGACACGCCCTCCCGCTCCGCCCAGAGCGGGAGAAGTTATTTGATGATTTCCCATCCTGAAAAAAAAAAAAAAAAAAAAGGCCGCAGATTGCCTCTCCTTCACGCGCCCCGTCTCCTCCTTCGCGAGCATTACTACTTCTTGCAAACGCCACATGCAAAAAAGAATGATGGCACGAGGCGTGCGGGCGTTAGGCACGGGAGCCGTGTCATTCTGAAATTGATGGTAACTCCTTCATGGCTGAAAACACGGGAGGCGTGTCATCTAATCGTATGGCATTGGCACGGCAGCCGTGTCACGTTATTTTTGTTCAGCGCCACAGCTATAAGTATGACAAATCGGACGTCGCGACGTCCGATTTGTCACAAGTAAGTAAACATGTTCACACGACCAGCACGCGTAGCATGACCACCATAGAAAGAACTTTGTCTATTCTTGGTAGAATAGAGATAGAATTGTCATGCTACGCCAGCATAAAACGGTACAAATCTTTCTACAATCTTTAATTCTGTCTTTAATCTTTCTACAATCTGTATTTTTGTCTATTCTTCCGTCGACAAAACCCATTTCTAAGGTGGTCATGCTACACGTGCTGATTATATAGCCTAAAGCCTTCCTCGATAAATGGGCTATACAACACTAAAATAATTTTTCGATTATAGGCTATATAACTTCACGCTACAACCAAGAGGAGCGCAGCAGTACCTAATGAAAAATGTTGCAAAAAAGAAGGGGGAAAATCGTACGGGTAGGCGATTCGACGTGACGGAAAGGGTCGGGGGAACAAGAAATTTAACGCGGACGAAGTCGCGGGCAGAAGCTAATTATACATATAACCTTCCACTTGAATCACTCTGTCTATTGATGAAAACAGTATATAGGCAAAGCGATTTTGTTTTATACTATGTAAAGATGTTGATCTTCAAAAGTACTTCGCTTTAGGCACATAGCTTATTTGAAATAAATATTTTGCCTTTAAAATCACTTGTGCACTGTCTTGTCTGTCAGTAGTGAATTTAAATAGATTTACATACCCTCTTTCTGATCACGATTATTCTGATCATCACACATTGCACTAAACGGTACTCAACTGAGCACATTCTGATGAAATCTAATGAAACTAGGCTGTTCTCAGACATTGCGTGCGCGCAAACAATTTTGTATGATATCCTGGCATGCGAAGTGGTAAGGGCTGGCTCAGACAATGCTAGTTGAAGACGGCCTTTAAAGGTATTTTTAGGGTACCGTAGTTAACGGTGAACGCTTATAGTTTTTTAGGGTTCCGTAGTGAAATAGTTTCCGTAGATTAGCTCAGACTCTTAGAAGTAGAAAGCTGTTTAATTTGGAATGGATTTACATATTAGCCGACAAAGAGGTCAAATAAAATCATCAAAAAAAAAAAAAAAATACCACATGGTGTGGTTGACGTAGGATAGGTCTTCCAAAAATATTGGGGTTTGTGAAAACAAATTTTCTATAAAAGGATCCGTTTGTGTGATATATTATTAAGGTTTAAAGTATAATTTTTTGCTAGATTTAAGTGTCCCTAGCCCAGCCAGCTAAATGACTGGTTTTGGATATGTAAAAACAAATCACGGTAGTAGTATTTATAATGAAGTTAAAGGGAAAATTATCACAGCTAAGTAAGATTTACAAGTTCACGAGTAATATTCGACCAACTTAGATTTGCAGTGGGGATATATTATTTTGTTTGTTCATGGGATAAATGACCCCAACTACGGAACCCTTCATTATGCGTGGTCCGACACGCACTTCGCCGGTTTTTATTATATTGCTTTGTTATCATCTGTTTGCCTTTTCCTATGTTGGGGTCGGCTTCGAGTCTAACCGGATGCAGCTGAGTACCAGTATTTTACATGGAGCGACTGCCTATCTGACCTCCACAACCCAGTTACTGGGTAATGTCCTTACCTGAAGACCCCTTAGAAATACTGACTGTCAGACTTTCGGGATTCTACACCCGTAACAAATGTGAAAGATCTACACTGAGGGTTCTGGATATGTAATCAACAGTCACTGATCCCTGGATCGACCCCTGTGGCTGTTAGCACCCCACTTTACTTTCTTAATTCATTTGAATTCAAGTGGAACAATCCTTTCAAACATCAATTTACTAGTCTAGACGATGTAGGAGTGGTGTGTTCAAGTATTAAAAATAATGTATGAAATCCTTACATGCAATCGTGTAAGGGTCGGAACAGACGGGATTAGTTGTAATAGTTAGTTGTGAGAATTTAACTGTCTAGACTAGCACGTGGAGTTCAGCCAGGACACTGGCTTATATAAATTTAAAACAAAGAAATACAATGAGTAAATGTGAGAATCTTTGGTACCTACAGTCAACAACAAAATGCAATGCAGTAACGGTGGACATTGTACAACTTAAAAATGTTACTGGTTTGATTACGAGGCTTTTGGCTGCTTTGCACGAGTGTTTTTCTTGTGTAATGTGCGTTTTGGACAATAGACAATATTACCTTTTTAAGCTTGAATACGGGGCCTTTGGCTCTTTGTACATGTGTATTTTTAGTTTTTTATTTCTTGGTACTATTTTATATTGTGCGTTTTGTTTGTGCAGAATAGACAATTTTTCTTTTCTTCTTTTTTTTTTTGTTAATACAAACGACTTCGAAAAAAAACACTACAAAGTGAAAACAACTTCAGTTACTTTATTTTAATATGGTGCCGGACGTAAAGAAAAGCACCATACCATTTCTTTCAGTGGGTGTCGTAAGAGGCGGCTAACAGACTTACTAGAGAATGGGCAGCAGCGTTCTCTATGCATTTTACCACCATACTGCGATCGCCAACCCGCTTGCCTGCCAAGGATGAAGCCCTACTGTGGATCAAAGAGTTGGTTGTCATGATATGTTATCTTCTTACACATACGATACAGTTACGTGCCCTACATCCAAAACATATGACTAACGATATTATTGTATTTCAATTATTGTAATTTTCCTGTTTCTGTTATTATTATTGCCTACTGATAAACACACAATTGATTGACAATAAATTGTGTCACCTTTCGTAACACGTTGTGGTTTTAATTCTTCATTTGTAAATGGCTATTTTGTATACATAGTTGGCCGCTTACTAAATAACGGCCGTCTCTATTACAAAATGCATTCAGTTCAAGCCATTTTTCGTATTTCTAACTTTATTTCGATTAAAGTAAAGTTCTTAATATAAAAATTACAATTTAGAGCCGGACTAAGTCGTCAGTTTTGTAAAAAGAAATTGTAACCTTATGATCATATTCTTCATCATTTTATCCAAAAAACTTCCACTGCGAGACATAGTAGACCTAATGGCTAAGCTTGGCAGAAGAGTTGGCTGTCGCAGTATGATGGTAAAATGCATAGAAACCGCTGCTGCCCATTCTCAAGTACGTTCCTTAGTCGCCTTTAATGACACCCACGGGAAGAAATAAATAAATAAATATCTTAGGACAACCAACACAACGTTATCTGATCCCAAACTAGGCAGAGCCTTAGTATATCTATACTGGGCCTGTACTATGGTAACCAGACAGCTGATAAACATACTTATATATTTCTAAATACATACATATTATAGATAAATTACACCCAGACACAGAACAAATGATCGTGCTCATCACACAGACTTGTCCTGGGTGGGAATCGAACCCACGACCTCAGTTTTAGCAGTCAGGGTCACTAACCACTAGACTAACAGGCCAGTCAAATGAGATGGTGCTATTCTTCACGTCCGGCAACACACGAATCTACCCTCACGGCTCACCTATAAATTATTTCCTGGGCTGACCCTGGCGCTTTTCGCTAAGCTATACTCAGATAGACCACGCATTAAATACATGCCACTTGTGACCAAAAAGTCATGTTTACTATCACATTTGTAATTTGTTAGTTAAAAAAAGTTAGCGCCTTACTAATACAGTGTGAACAAGACATTGCTGGCAGACGAACGTTCTCGGTAGAACTCGTTGAGTGATCGCTTAGCGCCTCGTTGGCTAATAAGTTCCCGGGATTGAACAATTTTGTGCAAAAAACTATAAAAAAAAACCTAATGAAATTTTATAGAGGTGGTTATTTTGTTATAGTACCTTTATATTATTCAAAAGAAATGAAATACATATCAATAAAACTAAACCAGTTCTTATAAAAACTTTCATTGTAATCCATTAGAATCGGCTTTTTAAACCGAAACAAAATACAATGAGTTTAACAAGGAAGAGCCATCTTAAAAATATAAGTATGTAAGTAAGTATTACTATTCAATAAAAAAAAGTAATTTTCACAACGAGTTCTAACCATATTTTGTATGCTGGTATTATTTTTAGCAATTTCAGGAATTTCAAACGATTCTAGGTTCCGGGATTCTGAAAGTCATGTCCGTATTATTCTTTCTTGGGAATAAAAGTGAAGTTTAGATACAACAGCGCCCGATTATCTGATCTCTAGTGATCACTTAGCGCCTCGTTGGCTAATAAATACACGAACTCATCACGCGTGTCCTAAGTCTAAAACTGGTTAGAGCTCACTGTATTTTCAACCCACTTCTTTTGTGCCGAGAGTTGAAAACTCAACAGTCTATTTTGTTTTGACACGCTTTTTTTTGTGGGTGGGAAATAATCAAATTACGGCTCCCGCTCTGGATGGAGCGGAAGAGGGTGTCAGATTTTTACTGACTAAAACCCACCTGTGTTCCTTCAGTTGCCTGTATGCCAGGGCCACGGGTAACTCTTTGGAACAAATCTCGCGACCCTGGCAGGCATCGGTCCTAGAAGACCTCTTCAGTTCTGCTGACATCTCTTTGAGGCGCGCGTGGAACACAACGCACCGTCGCGTCGGCCCGGGCCTGGTCCTTACCGGGCGGCGAGCTACCCATTATTGCTCGCCGCCCGCAAGCCTGCGCTTACGGTGGCCGGGAGTCCGCGATTGACTCCCGACGCCCGGGCGTCTCCTCCTGAACTTACAACTTACAACTCGAAAGTCGGGGCCGTTACCACAGCGCTACTACTGCTAGATCAACTTAGTAAGTATCTTCTATATCTTCTTAGGACGATCAACTCAACGTTATCTGATCCCAAACTAGGCAGATCCTGTACTATGGCAACCAGACAACTGATAAACATACTTATATATTTCTAAATACATACATATTATAGATAAAAGTAAACAACAAGTTTAAGATCATAATCCTTTTAATCGCATTGCTGGTGCATCTAGTTGATAACGTAAATGATAACTGACATGTTAACACATTGGCCCTGAGCAATTTGTTACTAATACCGTGATGAATGTAGTCATGTGGTTTTTAAGGGGAATTCCACCATGACTCTTCCGTGGGTATCATATTTTGTGGTTAAAAGATTATGTTAAGATCTCTCATAGATGACCAGGATCAAATTAAATTAGCTTGTAATACTTAAATCACGCGTTTGAGTATCGAGAACGAAAAGTAATGGAACAAAACAAAAAAAAAACACCATTTGATCGTTTGTGACATTTACCAACCCACACTGGACCCGGGTGATGGTTTAAGACCCACATAGAGGAGCTCTGTGAACGGCTAAGTAATAACAGCCGCATGGGTTGATCGTTCAGGTTAAGCTACGCTTGCCGCGGCTGGTCCGTGGATGGGTGACCAACTTTATAAGATCTTCCGTGCCTCGGAAAGCACGTTAAGCCGTTGGTCCCGGCTGTCTTTCGTAGGTCTTAGACAGTCGTTACGGGTCGTCAGAAGCCCGAAAGTCTGACAACCAGTCTTACCAAGGGGTATCGTATTACCCAGTAACTGGGTTGTGGAGGTCAGATAAGCAGTCGCTCCATGTAAAATACTGGTAACCAGCTGCATCCGGTTAGACTGGAAGCTGACCTCAACATAGTTTGGAAAAGGCAGGGCAGATGATAATAGAGGGGTCATGTGGCCCAGAAATGGGAACATAATAAGCTGAATAAGTTTATGCAGTATAAATGCACTGAGCACGTGTGAACACGCCGTAACAATAAGATATAACCTTCGTAGACACGAGTAGGTATAGTTAAAGATCATTCATAGTATTGCTCCTAAACGTGACTCGCGTATTTTGACTATCTCGTTGGTGTAGTGGCCGCATGTGCTACTGTTGAGTGTGAGGGCCTCGGTTCGATTCCCAGGTAAGGCATAGTGTTTTTACACGCTTAATATTAGCTTCACTTGTATGTTTGTTTGTAATCGACTCTTTATAGCGCGATTTTGACCCACTTCAAACGGTCAGATTTCATTTAAACTCTGTAGACTTATCGAGGACTGATGACAATACTATAATTTCATAAATTTGTGCCATTATCCTTGTCAAAGTTACCAGGATAACAAAAACTACGCTGACATACGTTACAAACTACGCTGACATACGTTTCAAAATTCGAAACACCTTAAAAAATAGAAAATAAATAATAGTTAAAAAAAACACGCTTCCATAGAAAACCAAACTAAAAAGTTGAAAATAATGGAACACCCCACGCTTTTTTTCCGTTATTTTCTATGGAAGCGTGCTTTTTTATTTTATTTATGAGGTACAAAAAAAAAAATACAGTTACCATGCTAGAAGCAATACAGCACCCACACCATTGTCCAATTTTAATAAAAAGAATAAGTAGAAGTGAAAGAAAAAATGAAAGAGACAAATATGTGTGTGGTAGCCATACTTAACATAATTTAATTTAAACTAGCCTTCAAGAATTTTACACCATTTTAGACGGTATATCGACAGCCTTTTTCTTAAAAAGATGGTTTGAGAGAGTGTGGGTTTTTCCATGAGGAAGTTTTCAGTAGCACCTTTTTTGTGGATGGGAAATCATCAAATAACGTCTCCCGCTCTTGGGCGGAGCGGGAGGGCGTGTCAGACTTTTATTGACTAAAATCCACCCGTGTCCCTTGAGTTCCCTGTGCCAGGGCCACGGTATCTCTTTCGAACAATCACGCGACCCCGGCAGGCATCGGTCCTAGCAGACCCCTTCAGTGCTGCTGACATCTCTTTGAGTGCGCGTGGAACACTACGCGCCGTCGACACGGGCCAGGGGGCCGGGGGGACTCTTCAACCTAATTTTAATTCCAATCTAATGCCAATACGATTCCAATGTTAACTTTACATACACGTAATTCGGTACTCATGAAAACAATAGTGTCAACATTGGAACAGCAACAACCCCCGATCTCGATTCCACTTAGTTTAAAAAAATAAACACTCAATTTAAACACATGTTGGCGCTAGCGTCGAACTTAAGAATACGAAAAGTTCCAAATCCAATGTCAATCGATCGGAATTAAAATCAGGAGTCACCCTGGTCCTTACCGGGCGGCGAGCTACTCAGTAGCACCCTGTAGTCTAGATTTGTGCCCGGTTGATGGCAATAGGCTCGCCCCCTATTACATGGGACTTAAACATAACAGGCGAAATGTGGGTGTACTATACGTACACTTCTGCCCAACCCTTCGGGGAAACAAAACGTGATGTTATGTTGTTAATCAATCCTAGACTTTAAACCTAACTATGTTGGGGTCGATTTTAGTCTATTCGGATGCAGCTGAGTACCAGTATTTTACATGGAGCGACTGCATCATCATCAGCAGCCTATAATGTTCCCACTGCTGGGACCCAGGCCTCCTCGTGCGGGTTAGTAGATGTCACATTTCTTCGAATGTTTCGTTCTAAGACATGTCGGTTTCCTCACAATGTTTCTCTTTACCGTTTTGAGAGCAATGGTGATGAAACATTTACACAAAGTAAAGTGCCTGATTGGGTTCGAACCCCCGACCTTACAACTCATAAGTCGCGGCCGTTACCACTGGGCCACCACCACCACTGCTCTCATAAAGAACTCAGAGGTCGGAGTTAGGTTAGGTTAGGTTACTTACACTGATTTCATACAACGAAAGAGTAAAGTGGATATCGCCCAAATCCCAGGATTAATTTTGAAGAGCAGAAAAATCCCGTGATCTATTTATAAAAAAGGCGAAGTATAAGTATGAGAATTTGCTTAACACTATTAATAATTAATTTGTATTGTGAATTTATTACTAATAAAAATTGTATGTTAATAATTATCTTTGTTTTATTTGTCTTATCTATATCTGAGGTTTTTATTATTATTATCTGACAGGCCTGATGGTCTAGTGGTTAGTGACCCTGACTGCTATGCCGGAGGTCGTGGGTTCGATTCCCACCCAGGACAAATGTTTGTGTGATGAGCACGATCATTTGTTCTGTGTCTGGGTGTAATTTATCTATAATGTGTATGTATTTAGAAATATATAAGAATGTTTATCAGTTGTCTAGTACCCATAACACAAGCTCTGCTTAGCTTGGGACTAGATGGCGTTGTGTGATAGTTGTGGAATATTATTATTATTAGTATACATACGTTAAACATATCTCGGGATTCTAGAATCCCGGTCCTTTGGAAGGCGTACGAGGGGCCGAAGCCAACTCGCAGAGGCCCCTTAGAAAATTTTAAATGATGAGGGGGCACCAACCGACGATTATCCCTGTATGTACTATGCAAGTGCACCCAAGGACAATCCCCGGTTGGAGCAGAAATATTACAGAATATGGAAACAAAACAAATTAGGCTATGGGTTTGGTTGGCTACAGTGGACTGGTAACTGCAATTATGGAAGAACTATGGCCCCTGCCTGATCAATGTTTTGTATACACTAATAAAATGGCAGGGGGTGACTTGCACACTCAATAATGGGCCCCCGGGAAACGTCGCTAGCACATAGTGACGTAGCGACAAGGGCGCAACACTTCCTGAGGTGCTTGAGAAGTGGAGAGGTATTCCACGGCTTTCAGAACAATCCCAGAGCCCGGAAGATGGTCAAGTCCCTACGAGCACTTACTGGAATACTTCCTTTCCCCGAGCACGTTTGCTCTTGCGAATCTCCACTCAAGCCAGCCAATAAAGGCAAGAATGAGGTGGGAGCTCTGATCCTCGTCAGTCTTCACTCCAGCCGGCCAATAAAGGCAAGCCAGAGATGAGGAACAAGAATTCTCCCGGGAGATAGGGTCCGTGGGGTCGCTACTGCCCAACATCTCGCCACAAGCTGCCCTGCGGGTCCACAAGCTGCCCTGCGGGTCCACAAGCTGCCCTGCGGGTCCACAAGCTGCCCTGCGGGTCCACAAGCTGCCCTGCGGGTTATTATTATTATTATTATTTATTTGTAATATTGTTGGTCACACGGAATTGTCTATTGGAAATACCGGGAAGATCCATATTAATATCAACATTTCGATGCAAGTACATACATAACTCTACCTAATTCCGACCTCTGCTCATAACCCAGTTATTGAGTAACAGGAGAATGTGTTACTAAATCCAACAAAATGCATCCTAGCACGTCGAAAAAACACACTAGTAGATTTTCGACCTTCGGCCCTAAGCAGTGTAGTATAGGAATACATATCATATATAATGTAAAACGTTAAGCATGGAATGGTCAGAATATATCGGAGTCTCATTCAAGAAACATCTTTTATTTCGTTCCTCTGTCCCATCCTTTTTTTTTTTTTTTTTTTTCTCAGGGTGGGAAATCATCAAATGACTTCTCCCGCTCTGGGCGGAGCGGGAGGGCGTGTCAGACTTTTACTGACTAAAACCCACCCGTGTTCCATCAGTTGCCCATGTGCCAGGGTCACGGTATCTCCTTCGAACAATCACGCGACCCCGGCAGGCATCGGTCCTAGTAGACCCCTACACTGCTGCTGACATCTCTTTGAGGCGCGCGTGGAACACTGCGCGCCGTCGACCCGAGCTTGGTCCTTACCGGGCGGCGAGCTACCCATTGCTCGCCACCCGCAAGCTCGCGCCTACGGTGGCCGGGAGTCCGCTATTGACTCCCGACGCCCGGGGCGTCTCCTCCTGCGGCGGCTAGGGACGTGAGGGCGCAGAGACTGCCACTCCCTCACGCGCCCCGCCTCCTCCTTCGCGAGCATTACTGCTTCGCAGAAGGAGGTGACGGCTTCCCATTCCCTCTCGCTCCGTACCATGGCTCGCACCAGGGCCGGACGCGAGAGGTCGCCGCCGCCGATCGCCTCCACGAGGGCACGGCGGTGCTCCGCCCAGGCAGGGCACACCTCCACCGTATGCTCCACCGTGTCCTCTAGTCGGTCCTCGCAATGGAAACACCCGGACGTATCCTCCCGCTTTATCCTGAACAGGAACCCACCGAAGCACCCATGCCCGGTGAGAACCTGCGTCAGGCGGAAGGTGAGGACGCCGTGACGCCTCTCTATCCACTCCTCAAAGAGGGGACTTACCGCCGCAATTGTGGCGTGCCCATCTGTCCCATCCTTACATGGCGACCCTGCCAGTAAGTGATCGGGTTCGCGCATTCCGATCACCAAATAAAGAGGCGTAATATAAACAGTGGTGGATTGGTAACTTCAGTTAGGACGGAAAATTTACGACAAAATGGGGAAACAACAGTCAAAAGAGGAGCAAGTAATTATAGCGCAAACGGCTAGCGGAGGAAATAATCAGTCAGCACTGGATCAGCTAAAGTATCATGCGAGTTTTAGTACGTGTCTACTAGGAGCCATTTGTGTGATTTTGGCACTGGTTCTTCTTTATCTCGGATACCGTCAATATACAAAGTGTCACCGGCAGTGGATACAAAGAGAGATACTGGACAACCATCTACGAAGGTCGAGCAGTTGGTTTCGGCGCAGGGAGCTAAATGGAGGAGATCAAAGCGAGCGTGCAGGTGTTAATATAATTTAGTGGCGTGTGAGTGTGCAGTGAGTGTATCGTGGAAATAAAGTAAGGGTTAAAGTGCGGTACGTAGAAGATATCCGGGTACGTTGAATGGCAAGAATAAGATGGACTCATCTAGAGGACATTATATAGTTTCTCAGAGCTGGCAAGTAGCCAAATAATATGTATGTTAGGCCATAAGTATATGTAATCGCATTTATTTTGTGTTTTAAAACTATATGGCAGATAGATTAGAAGAATATCATGGTAAATTGTTAGAAGTAAGAAGGTATTTGATTAAGATAGGACCGGAGCGACGTCAAACGGGTACTGTTTCTTCGAAAAAATTTGAAGAAGCGAATGTAATATTTCATAAGTTTGAAGCAGAATTATTAGAATTTCGTAGTCAAACACATTTGTTCAGCGCCAGGGAGCTGTCTGCGATAAATAACCGTAGGGAACAAATAGGGAAATTGTTTGACGAAATAAAGGTTCTTTGCGCCGTACCTTCGAAAGACAAAATAAGTGAAGGAAAAATGGAGTCGTTCAGTTTAAAGACAGCTGTTTCACTACTGCCAGTTATGAATGATGACGAAAATACAACAAAGCAGTTGATTTCTTCGTTAGAAATGTATGCGTCCTTACTTGATGACAAATCAAAGCCAACTCTTATTAACTTTATATTAAAAACCAGATTGTCGGAGAGCGCAAAACTCAGATTATCGAATAAATATGAGTCAGTACAGCACCTTGTTGATGATATGAAAAAACATCTACTAACGAAAAAATCTTTTATAGCATTACAACAACAATTGATGAGCAGTACACAAGGCAACAGGAGTCTGGAGGACTACGGTAAGGAAATTGAAAACTTATTTGTAGAGTTAACTATTTCGCAGGCCGACGGCGACATGACAAAATACGAAATTTTGAAGCCATTAAATGAGAAAGTAGCAATTAAACGATTTGCCACAGGACTTCGTAATACTAGTCTTAGTACTATAATTTCAGCAAGGAATTACGACAATTTGAAAGGTGTAATCCGTGGCGCTAAGGATGAAGAGACTTCTATGCCTCCCGAGAGCAGCATCATGAACATGGAGAACCAACCGTCCCGAAGATACTCTTACTCAAACCGCGGACGATGGTTTCAGGATCGCGGCGGCTACAACCAGCATAACAACTTCCAGCGAGGCCAGGCCAACCATCGTGGGCAAACCAACCAACGCGGCCGGTGGCAATCTTTCCGCGGCGGTCTGCGGGGCCACCCCGCCGCTCGAGGTAGTCAGGAGAATCGAGGTAACACTAATAACTATAATAATCAGCGGGGCCGGAATATTTACCAAAATTCCCGAGTTAACCATATGAATTCAGTTACGTCACTATTACCAGAAAATAACGAGAACAATAATACGGTAGTTTCGGGCCAAAACGACGATGAGTTTTTTCGTGAGCAATAATAATAGTCACGATACCATATGTCATTATAATAATTATAACTCAATTCAATTATCGCTCGATAACAGCTTACGTAATTGGTTAGTGGATACGGGAGCATCGCTCAGTGCGGTGAAGTATGATACCTTACTCCGACACAACATTCCTTACCAAATAGGGCAAGTACGAATAACTGGTGTGTGTGGTGAACTTTGCTCTGTGGGCTATGTTGATTTAAGATTGACAAATAAGGATCAAGAATTTGTCAACAGATTTCATGTATTTAAAGATTTATGTTGCGCAAGCGATGGAATTTTAGGAATAGATTTTTTAAAGAAATATAAAAGTAAAGTAGATTTAGAAATAAACACTATAACCCTAATAAATAATAACGTAGAAATAAGTTTACCTTTACAATTAGGGGCACCTCAAAATAAATACATTCAATTGGCTCGTAGATGTGAATCGTTGCATTTTGTGCCCACTCATTTAAAAGAGGAATGTGTGGTTTTACCAACAGAATTATGTGAGGGAGTGTTTTTAGCAGGATGTATTACGAGACCAGTAAATGGTAAAATGCCTATCCAAATATTAAACACACGAGACGAGGTTATTAACTTGAGTTTCTTTAATCAACAAGTAGAAAAATTAAAAGACTACAGTACACTTAATTTCAATAAACCCGCAGTTAACTCGGATAGAGTGAAAAGATTATTTAAAGAATTAAAATTAAATTATTTGAACAAGGAAGAACAGTTGGAAATAGAAAAAATATGTGCAAAGTTTTCTGATATATTTTGTTTAGAAGGAGATAAATTAACCACCAGCAATATATATGAACAATCTATCGTTTTAAAACCAAATGCCGTACCTATCTATAAAAAACAATATCGATTACCAAAATCACAAAAGGGAGAAATAGAAAAACAAATAAAAAAAATGTTACAGGACGACATTATTGAGGAAACCATGAGTGAATGGTCCAGTCCAATCCTGTTGGTACCCAAAAAATCAGAAACCGGAGAAAAAAGGTATAGGTTAGTGATTGACTATAGGAAATTAAACGAAACTATTGCTGATGACAGATTTCCCCTTCCAAACATTATTGACATATTAGATTCGCTTGCAGGAGCTATTTATTTTAGTCACCTTGACCTTCAAAATGGCTACTACCAAATAAAATTGGACGAAAATAGTAAAAAATGCACTGCATTTACTTTTGAAAAACAGTATCAGATGAAACGCATGCCTATGGGCCTTAAGAGCAGTCCAAGCGCATTTTCAAGGGCAATGACGGTCGCATTGTCAGGATTGAACTACGAAAAATGCTTAATCTACATGGATGACCTCGTCTGTTGGGGACGAACACTGGAAAACCATAACAAAAATCTTATTGAAATTTTTCTTAGGTTACGACAGGTGAATCTAAAACTAAATCCAAAGAAATGCGTGTTCCTAAAAAAGGAATTATTGTATTTAGGCCACGTAGTGAGCGGTGACGGGGTTATGCCCGATCCTGATAAAATACGAATAATAAAAGAGTATCCCAGACCAAAGAATAGCGATGACGTAAAAAGATTCGTAGCATTCGCGAATTATTACCGCCGGTTTATAAATTCATTTGCCCAAATGGTCATACCATTAAATAAGTTATTAAAGAAAAACTGCGAATTTATATGGACAGAAGAATGTGAAAAATCATTTCAATTATTAAAAGAATGCATAACTGCACCACCTGTATTGCAATATCCCAATTTTTCTGATAGTAACGAATTTCATTTATATACAGACGCATCAGGTTTCGCGTTGGGGTCGATCTTGTATAATAATGACAATCGTCCAGTAGCATTCGCGAGTCGCCCATTAAACAAAGCCGAACTAAATTACCCAACAATCGAGAAAGAAATGCTTGCAATAGTCTGGGCCGTTAAATATTTTCGACCGTATTTATTTGGGAAAAAATTTAAAATATTTTCAGATCATAGACCGTTAGTTTATTTGTTCAATATGAATAATCCATCCAGTAGATTAACAAAATTTCGCCTAATTTTGGAAGAATATGATTTTGAAATAATATATATTAAGGGAACTGATAATGTAGGTGCAGCAGATGCGTTGTCTAGGGTAGTAGTCACATCAGAAGAATTGAAAGATATGAATCAACGGGTAATAAATGTAATGACTAGGAACCAACGAAAGACATTGGAAAAGAGACAGGAAAGTGACTCAAGTTTGCCGACTACCAATATATCTGTGAGAGACCAGCGTAGTCAACCAAGGGTCGTAGAAATGCTTCGGAAGCCGGGTAATTCGATAGAATTGTTAGACATTTCGCGGGAAAACTATTCTAGAATGAAGGACAACTTAACAAACAACTCAGAATCATTTGTATTTAATGAAAAAGAGTTAGTTATATATACTTGCACAGGCTTACAATCATGTATGGCGCGAGACGAATACGTGAGTCGGCTAGAAAAATACTGTAGTGAATTAAATATTACAGAAATTTATATAATGAAAACAGCAAGTAATGGTGAATTTATAAAGTGGCTAACAAAAGAAATAAATATAAGGCCGTCATGGTACGGGCCAAAAATTAATATATTAAAAGGGTTCCACAGAGTATTATCGAAAGATGACAAAAAAGTAATTCTTAATGACTACCATATCTTACCAACTAGCGGACATGCCGGTATAAGAAGAATGTTGAATAACATTAGGAAATTATTTTTTTGGCCGGGCATGGAAAGTGACGTAACTGAATTCGTTAGTAAATGTAAAAAATGCCAAATGCAAAAACACTCTCTACCTGTCAGAGAACCAATGACAATAACTACAACAGCACAGGGTGCATTTGATAAAATATATTTAGATATAGTAGGACCACTGGATAAGGATTACTACGGTAATGTTTATATATTAAGTATACAATGTGAACTTACTAAGTTCGTGGAAGCGTACCCGCTACAACGAAAAGACGCAGTGTCGGTAGCAAAATCATTTGTAGAGAACTTTATACTAAGGTACGGCGTGCCGCGGGAAATTGCCACAGATCGAGGGTCCGAGTTCATAGCATCAACAATGAGTGAAGTATGCAAGCTGCTCAATATTAAACAATTATTTTCAACATCTTACCACCACGAATCTATCGGTTCCCTGGAAAACACACACAAAAACTTAAACGCATACCTCCGAATACAAACAAATAATAACCCCAGGGAGTGGAGCACCTGGATTGCATATTGGTGCTTTGCTTACAATACAACTGTCCATACATCCACAAAATTTACACCGTACGAACTGGTTTTTGGTAAATCATGCAATTTGCCAAGCAACTTAACACAGGAAATAGAACCTCTTTATAATAGTGATGACTATCCATTGGCGCTAAAGTACAGGTTGCAAAAATCTCACGAACAGGCCCGGGAAAATTTATTGAAATCGAAGGAAAATAGAAAGCTTAGCTATGATAAACAAACTAATTCAATTGTGTATCAACCTAATGATTTAATATTGTTAAAAAATGAAAATAGTAGTCGATTTGAAAATGTATACAAAGGTCCATATAAAGTCATAGAAGATAAGTCGCCGAATGTGCGTATAATAAAAGATAATAAAATAGAAACAGTGCATAAGAACAGAACGAAGTTATTTAAGAATTAATTTGGATTGTCTAATATTACGCTATATTATCTTAGACTGTAGTATCTAGAATAATTATTATCTACTTATATTACTAAATAATCTTAAACTGTAATCACTAAAGTACCATGTAAAGCATTGTAAAAAAAAAAAAAAAAAAAAACTTGTAATCCCATTATAAATTGCATTATGTATGTACAAAACAAGAAAAAAAAAATATATAAATAAAAAAGTTTTTTTTTTTTTTTCTGAAAGGTAAGGAGGTGTAGTATAGGAATACATATCATATATAATGTAAAACGTTAAGCATGGAATGGTCAGAATATATCGGAGTCTCATTCAAGAAACATCTTTTATTTCGTTCCTCTGTCCCATCCTTACAGCAGTACGTTGAAATTTCAGTGCACGTAATAATCTCTTAGCGATTTTATTATGTTCTGTGCAAACGTGTGTACAACAGAATCACGTGACAGTATAATATGATAGTCATGCTGTCTGTTTATATCGGAAACTTTACAATAACATATATACATATCAGCTATTATGTAACTACAAGACTTGAGTACATAGTCTGTTATGTAAACAACGGTATATGAGTATACACATTGTATACATAGTAGGGATGTTATGGATGTGAAATTTCGGATACGGATTGGTTACGGATGTAGGAATGATTATTATACCGGATACGGATACGGATACGAAATTATTTCGGATTATCCGTTAGTTTCGGATAATTTCGGTTACGGTTATTAAACTTTTAAGGAATTTCAAAAGTAAAATACTATAATAGCTAATAAAATGGTTTTATTTATATGTCACCATTTGGTAGGAATTACAATCAGTCTGTGAGTAATTATTACAGCTATTTAAAATAAAAATGATTATAAATATACATTGAGTGTTATGTAATCTACCTAAAATAAAAATGTAATAACAAATCCGATATTATCCGAAACTTTTATTTCGGATTCGGTTACGGTTACGGATAATTTTTTATATCGGATATCCGATAGTTTCGGTTACGGTTACGGAGCTCCCTAACATCCCTGATATATAGGGTAGCGTGTGGTGTCGGACGTACAGAATAGCACCACCCCATTTCTTCCCGTGTGTCGTAAGAGGCGACTAAGGGACTTACTAGAGAATGGGCAGAAGCGTTCTCTATGCATTTTACCACCATACTGCGATCGCCAACACGCCTGCCAAGCGTGGGCATCATGGCAAAACTCTCCAAATTTCGGGAGGCCTATGTCCAGCAGTGGACGTCTTTCGGCTGAAATGATGACGTTGATGTATGTAATTCTATATAAATTAATTATGTAACTTCGTAAACTACCACATGGTCAGGGTCAATCCGGTAACATTTACGAGAGAAAAAAAGTTCTCGCTTCATAGTGCCCCTAAGGCTACACTCCAACCAATAACAGAAAATGTCTAAACTAGGGTGTTTAGAAACCAGGCAGGGTCGTGGATTCGTTCGAAAGAGTTACCGTGGCACTGGCATATGGGCAACTGAAGGAACACGGGTGGAGTTTAGTCACTAAAATTATATTTTAAATCCTTATTTTAAATCCTTGAAAATACTAACATTTCCATCTTTATATATTTTAGAAACAGCTTTATTTGTGAAAAGTAATCCAGATTTATTCAAAAAATTGTCGGCAGTCAGAAGGAATCCAATACAGACTCAATATATAAATCAGTTGTGTCAAGTTAAATGTAAAACAGACTAATGGAAAAAAGTATTTTTGGCATAGCCCCACGCATTAAAGTACCTAATATTATTAAAACTATGACTGTTTTCAAATTTAAAAGGGCATTAAACAAATTATTAATTGATAAAAGTTATTACTCAATTGACGACTATCTTAATGATGCATCACTGAGTGATTGACATGATATTATACCTATTTACATTGTTTTTTATTATTTATATTACTGTATTCTTGATGACCGTTGACATTTTTTTTATATTTTTTTTTTATTGTAAGTTTATTGACATTTCACATTTTTCGTTTTATTGTGACATTTTACCAATTTGACATTAATTTATATCATGGATTATTTTATTTTTCTTAATGTTTGTGTAAATTCAATAATAATAAATAAAATGTGATTTGCATGCCCATGTGACGGTAGGACATGGAGGACTCATAAACACCTATGTATTGTAATACCCATGTTTGCAAACAAATAAATGATTTGATTTTATATGATTTGAATTGATTTAAAAGTCTGACACGCCCTGCCGCTCCGTCCAGAGCGGGAGACGTCATTTGATGGTTCCCCACTCAGGAAAAACGGGGGTTTATAATTATGTTCGTACCAATCTGTGTATCCTATGATACTGGGCAATAGTACCGCTATCTATTAGTTAATGAATTTTGGAATCGGATCAGTAGTTTCGAAGCTTACCCCCTACATACAAACTCACAAATTGTACCTTTACAATATTACAGGTATAGTTTTGATTACTTTAGTAACACATTTAAATCCTACCTTGCAGTTTCTTATATCTGGATTTAGCCATTATTTAGCACTAAAAAACACAACACTTCACTGCACACCACGAAATGAATAGAAAAATTACTAGCAGAGAAAAGTATGTCCGAGGATAAAAAGTTAGGTGTACCCACATTTTTTGGTTTGTGTATGTTAGGTTTTTTTTTACGGTCGGGATATGAGCCTTTTAGTCTTCGGTATTTCTATATCTATACTTCTATAACAATATTATAAAGCTGAAGAGTTTGTTTGTTTGGTTGAACGCTATAATCTCAGGCACCACTGAATCGAACTGAAAAAATCTTTTAGTGTTTGATAGCCTATTTATCGATCCCATACAACGAAAGGCTAATAGGCTATTTAACATCACGCTACGACTAATAGGAGTGGAGCATCAATGAAAAAAGTAACGAAAACGGGGCAATTTATTCCTTTTGAGAGCTTCCGTTGCGTGCGCTGCGTAGACGGTTGAAGTAACACAAGAATCGTGTATGACGGAATTTTTCCTGTTAAAAAATTAAAAAAACAGTCCGCGAGTCAGCATAATCTATCTTTTAAGGTTGGCTCACAATAACCTTTTTAGGGTTCCTTTGCCAAATGGCAAAAAACGGAACCCTTATAGATTCGTCATGTCTGTCTGTCTGTCTGTCTGTCTGTCCGTCCGTATGTCACAGCCATTTTATTCCGAAACTATAAGAGCTATGCTGTTGAAACTTGGTAAGTAGGTGTATTCTGTGAACCGCATTAAGATTTTCACACTAAAATAGAAAAAAAACAATAAATTTTGGGGTTCCCCATACATAGAACTGAAACTCAAAAATGTTTTTTTTCATCAAACCCATACGTGTGGGGTATCTATGAATAGGTCTTCAAAAATGGTAATGAGGTTTCTATTATAATTTTTTTCTAAGCTGAATAGTTTGCGCGAGAGACACTTCCAAAGTGGTAAAATGTGTGTCCCCCCCCCCCCCCGTAACTTCTAAAATAAGAGAATGACAAAACTAAAAAAAATATATGATGTACATTACCATGTAAACTACCAACGAAAATTGGTTTGAACGAGATCGAGTGAGTAGTTTTTTTTTTAAAACGTCATAAATCGTAAACCGCAATTTACCTTACATTCAATCAACTGAAATATAAAAATTATATATTTTTAAACCGAAAATACCTACAAGTTTGTACGGAACCCTCGGTGCGCGAGTCCGACTCGCACTTGGCCGGTTTTTAATTGTAATCCAATCTAAATTATTAATATCTGGATGACCGAGCTTTGCTCGGTATTTAATTTTTTTTTTTTGGTAAATGAATCCTAGCTAGATCGATTTATCGCCCCCGAAACCCCCTGTATACTAAATTTTATGAAAATCGTTGGAGCCGTTTCCGAGATTCAGATTATATATATATATACAAGAATTGCTCGTTTAAAGGTATAAGATTAAGCTGAAGAGTTAAGTTGTACGTATTTATCTCAAGAACTACGTTTAGTGTTGGATAGGTTATTTATCGAGGAATGCTATAGACTATATAACATCACGCTAGGACCCTTAGGAGCAGAGTAAAAAGAAAAAAAAGTCACGAATACGAAGACCTAGTACGAGCAGGCGATTCAATACCGGTATTCAAACTGGGTGTCAGACATAGAGTTCTGACTACCCGTCACGACTGCCAAACGATCTACGCATGACAGCCGGGACCAACGGCTTAACGTGCGTTGCCAGGGTCGCGAGATTTGTTCGAAAGAGTTACCGTGACCCTGGCACAGGCGACTGAAGGAACACGGGTGAGTTTTAGTCAGTAAAAGTCTTTCGCGCTCTCCCGCTCCGCCCAGGGCGGGAGACGTGATTTGATGATTTCCCAGTCACAAAAATAAACGTACGTGTAACATGTAAGGGATGGTCACCCATCCACAAACCGACCGCGGCAGGCGTAGCTTAACTGTCAAACGACCCTTGGAGCTGTCATTATTTAGCGACGAGCGTATCCTTTGTTTCAAAGAACAATAACGTTTTCTATTTACTCCGAGATATTATATACTTAGCACTTAAATTGTGGACTTTTCACATTATCATATATGTGTTCATATGTTGTTAGAAATGCGCACTTTAAACAATGACTAAGTTTTATCAAAAATAATGGTGTTTATTTGGTTAGCACAAAGCACAGACTATTTCTTAGACTTATGTCTATGAATAATATCTTTAAGGAGTATATTTTTAAGATCTCTTTTAAATACAATAATTGAGAAAATGACAAGGAAAACAACAACTCATTTAATTTTAAATTTAAAAGCCCCTGATCGATGGAACTTTAAAGGACCGTCGCTCGCGTCGTGTCGAAACGGCTGAAGAGATTTTGATAAAACATATTCGCATTAAATAAAATACCCGCACCCAAATATGTTCACCCGTTTAAGAGCTAGGATACCACAGACACACATAGCGGTCAAACACACACCTATTATTGTGTCGGGGGTTAAAAATTTATAACACCCCGCTTTTTGCGTCGGGGGTCAAATATTAGAACCGCGCGGACCTCCAAAAAACTTTAAATAAAGCTTATAAGAAGAACTCACCTTTTTTCGAAGACTTAACAGAAACGGCGCCTCCATCTTGATTTTGCACCGAAGACGGTACAATCAGCACCTGATTATCCTCCAGTAGCTTCTCATTCGCCTCGTCCCCCTCATTCTCTTCCTTAACCGATTTGACAGGTGACGCCATCTTGGTTTCGTTGCGCTACACAAAATGTCGGCCAATTCTCATAATATTAGGTACTGATTCATTGGAATGTTTAATATCTAAGTTGTATGTATACGTTGCTACATAGTTTTATGTAGATTCAGTCTTGTTTCATTGGCTGGCTTTAAATCTGGAACAAGGGAAAGATGGCGGTTAGAAAATTGTGTTTGGAACGCTAAACTGCAACCACATACATTTAAAAGGAGACGACACTTTTGAATCTGAAATTGAATCAGCAGTCTTCGAAAGCCAACATCAAATAAAACAATACAACAAAAGTGCCCAAAACGCCTACCCTTCACCAGTTCCTAATGCTTTAGCTGGGAAGAGTAGTGATTTGATTCTATCCATTAGTAGGCATGAGGAACAGTTCACTAATCCTCTTTAGAAAAGGGAGGATTCTCCGAGCAGACGGGGGTTTCGACTGGTGGGAAAATCTCGGGACGTTGAATATATCCTATTTGGGCGGCAAACTCTGCTTGAAGCTGATGCCACCACAGCAGGTATGCAAAGTAATTAATATTACGAGACAGGACATTAAAACAAATTATTTATTTTTTATTACTCTTGACGAGTTCTATGATGAAACCAGCGTGCCGGAAGACGGGTTAAATATGGAAGGGAACACAGATGCAGACAGAGAGTTCTACATTTTGGCTGTGCGTATAATACATGTGGATAAGCGCTGAGTACGACTGGCATATCAACCAAGTGTGGGTGGTACCTTGCAGTGGGTCTGGTAATGCGATTGTAAAAGGGCGATGATGGGATCAGGTCGTAAAAGGTCCTCACCGAAGTAGAGTTTGAAGAAAATGGACACATAAGCAACATCTAAACTTCTAAACTAATATTAAAAACTTTTTAACAAAAAATTAAACCGCCGAAAAAACTGAAAAGCATAAAATAATAAACCTTAAAATTATGAGTCGGCGCTTTGAGTGATCTTTGTTCATTGATTTTTCAGCGCCGACTTAAAATTTTAAGGTTTATTATTTTATGCTTTTCAGTTTTTTCGGCGGTTTAATTTTTTGTTAAAAAGTTTTTATTTTATGATTTTTTGTGACTTTAATGTACCAATAATACTTGGCAAGGTATACCCTATCTAACAAAAAAATAATTATCAAAATCGGACTACTCTGTATAAAGTTATGCGTGGTTATACATTACATTCAGTGAGTTAACAATCAATCATCCCCTGTTTTCCGACCCTTAGGGTTCGATTTTGTTTTCCAAATTTATATGGGACCACCTTGGGAGTATACCCTTTCCAATAAAAAAAGAATTATCACAATCGGACTACCATGTACAAAGTTATGCGTAGTCATACATAAAAAAAAAAAAAAAAAAAAAAATATACGCGTCGAATTGATAACCTCCTCCTTTTGTTTTCGTCGGTTAATAAATGCAAAAGTAACTCTGTCTGTCTCGCTTTCCTGCTAAAACTACTGAACCGATTTAAATGAAATTTGGTACACAGATAGTTTAGAGCCTGAGAAAGGACATAGGCTACTTTTTATCCCGGTAGTATGTTCCCGCGGGATAATTTCCGACCTCCACGCGGGCGAAGCCGCTGGCAAAAGCTAGTTGTCTATATGTCAGCTAGTCATGTAGCCATACCAACAAATATAATGAAACTATACTCAAGCAGTCTTTGGTCTATTCTGGAGTAAAGTAAAGAAAATCAGAAAAAATCTTGTGAGGATCATCCATCTAAGGATTTTCAGGTTTCTTATAAGCAACGAACGAACGCGCTAATCTCTAAAACTACTAGTCGGATTTTGACGATTATTTTTTCTTTGAAAGCCCGATTCTTAAGGAAGGTTAAAGGGTAAGCAAACAAAGGGAAGAAAGAAGAAAGAACACGATTATTCAGAAAACAAAAGAATATTACGATCTTGTTAAGAAACCAATCCGGATAGTAACCGCAGATTTTAATCAACAGAATTGGAATCACATGAAAAAAGCTATTAACACAAGCAGTATGGCTGACGATAATCAGTAATTGATGTTTCACGGTACGCAGGCTTTTGCTGCCAGGTTTTAAATCAAGGGCATGGTCAAGAGATGCAATTGAAAGGAGGTAATTCAATTAAACAGGCAATTTTGATGTCTAGGAGTGAGTCAGTCAAAAATACAAATCGAAATGCAGGAACAGTCATTAATATTGTTCAGTGCGCATTGTACATCCTAATACACGTGCTGCCTGTGGGCTTCATATACGCAACGATCATTCAGCGCCCTGCGCGTCCAATATAACAATGCGTTCAGGGCGTTGTTGGGGCTGACGCGTTGGTGCAGTGCGTCGGGTATGTTCGCGGACGCACATGTTGACGGCTTCCACGCCGTGCTCCGCAAGCGATGCGCAGCGGCGCTCTGCAGGTTGCGCGCCAGCACCAACAGCATCCTGGCTGTTATTGCGGATAGGCTGGATACGCGTTGCGTTCAGCACTGGGTTAATACCCACATTAGGAAATAAGTTATTTTACTGTTTATCTTATTTTATTTTTATTTCATTTTATTTTTTTATTCTTTAAGTACTAACACTAGTTTCATAAGTTTTACTGTACTAACATTCTATGGATTTTTAAATCTGAATTAAAAAGTTTTTATTTTATTTTATTTATTAAAAAATATATCAGCGTGTGGTGTCGGACGTAAAGAATAGGACCATTCCATTACTTCCCGTGGGAGTCGTTATTTACGTTGTCGAGCAGACAACTTTTATTTTATTTATTTACCTCTCTACTACAACTATCTTTAAAGATCTTAAACCTAATTCGATAGTGTGGCTAGAGACATGAAGAAATAAATTAGCAATAGCCTTCAAAATAATTCAGATTGTATTTGAAAGTGAGTTACGCAATTAGGGTCTGGAATCAGGCGTGTTTTATTTGAATATGGCCCAATTTAAGCAAATTATAATTATATGCATTTATTTCAGATTTACATTCATAAAATTGTTAGTAACACAGAAATGCTTATGAGAAACTAATGTTAGTAATGAGACAAGACACTTTAACTTCTAAATAAAAAAAAAATGTTATGAGAAAATCCGATACACGTGCATGTGTTTACTTCACTGCGTGCAGTAGTATCCAGAGCTCGAGCATCGGTCAATCCCACCGGTCTGACAATACACACAGAATGCAGCAAAGCAGTCTACGTGGACCTCGGCAAACATGCCAGACGCACTGCAATACCGCGGCAGCCCCAACAGTACCCTGAATGCATTGTTGCACTACACTCTCAGGTCACTGTACGCCCTCTGCAAATAGTCAACCCACAGGCTGCACGTGTAGAAGGACTGACAGTATGCTCTAAACAACGTTATTTTTTCGTTTTTTTACAGCGTGCAAACCTGCGAGCTAACATATTACATCGTACAGACAATGACCTGCGTTCTCTCTCAATGTCAGTACTGTCCTTCAAATCATCTCTTGTTCTCATAGCATTTGGTCCCTGCCTTAAAAACCGTGACTTCAGATTTCACTGAGTTGTATTTGAGGCCATGGACCTCTGCATAAGATTCACATACAGATACAAGGTTTCTCAATGCACAGACCGATGGGCTTAGGAGGACCATGTCTTCAGCGTAGCTTATATTATTTACACATACACCATTTATATGGCAACCGATCCTAGTGCTACGGAACTCCTCGATCAACTCATCAATATAAAAATTAAAGAGACGAGTAGAGGAAAACGCTCCTTGCCTCACCCCACAATCCAGCTTGTACTCATCCGAGAGTGTGCCTGCCCGTCTAAGAAGATTTTTCTGGTATTGCAAATGAAGATTACTTAACGTCTGACCTTGATCCATATCGCTATCGCAGCTCCACAAGCCGATGACTTCCTCATTTAGACTAATTACTTTAATGAACAACCATTTCCGATTGTTCGGGAGATCTTAGAGCAGGAAATCGTGAATGACGATTGGAAAAGGTCAACTAATAAGGATGTTACTAAGTTACAGTCTTTCTCTGAGTTCTCTCGTCACATAGATCGTAACATTAATTATGCTGACGTCACGCAAATCCTGCATCGCGCAAGTAAAGTTTTCCGCACGTCATCATCATAATTTCAGCTGAAAGACGTCCACTGCTGGACATAGGCCTCCCCTAATTTGGGGGGCTTTGCCATAATCAGAGAGATTATAATTAGAGAGCAGTAGTGGCCCAGTGGTATCGACCACGACTTACGAGTTATTATAGGTCGTGAGTTTGAACCCAAGCAGGCACTGATCTCAAAACGGTGAAGGAAAACATAGTGAGGAAACCGGCATGTCTTAGAATCAAAAATTCAGACATGTGAGATGTTCCAACCCGCACTGGGGCGGCGTGGTGGATTATGGCCCGCTCCCTGTCACCGAGAGGAGGGCTGTGAACGTTATAGGCTGCTGATGATGATGCCATAATCGCCACGCTTGGCAGGCGGGTTGACGACTGCAATATGATGGTAAAATACATAGAGAACGCTGCTGCCCATTCTCTAGTAAGTCCCTTAGTCGCCTTTTACGACACCCACGGGAAGAAATGGGGTGGTGCTATTCTTTACGTCCACGGAACTCACGGAACTTTACCGCACAACTAGCATTATATACAACATGCTTACATCAATCGTAACCATGATAGCAAGGATTGCAAAAAGATCCTGAGCTTTATGACGGTAACAGTAACCGATCAGATTACCATGTAACCCGACTTGTCGGTATCTGCCAGGGTCGCGAGATTGTTCGAAAGAGATACCGTGGCCCTGGCACATGGGCAACTGAAGGAACACGGGTGGGTTTTAGTTAGTAAAAGTCTGACACGCCCTCCCGCTCCCCGCTAATTTCATGATTCCCCATGCAAAAAATTTTTTTTTAAAAAAACCCGACTTGCCAACTGACAGGCGACGCACTAAAGAAGGTTGTTCAAGATATTCAAGTTCTTCTAACTTAACAGACAGCTGTGCTGCTGGGGAGTTTGTTCCGCCACTTCTTCTTCCCAGCTAAAGCACTAAGAAGTGTTGAAGGACGGGCGTGTCGGACGGTCGGACCGTCTTATATGATTTTGACGTTCAAAAAGTGCTGACAATCAGCCTAGTTCGTATAAATAAAAGTCTTTTGATTTGATTTAGCCCGCCATATTCCAGTCTTCTTACGTTATTTTTGCAATTCGCAAGTCAGTATCAGGCTGTGAGTTGAACAATGATACGTAACCGTAACTTTGTTCGACGTAACATTTGATCGGTAAGACATAAAACGCTGCCGCCATTGATTATCAAGTGACAGAACTGGTCGAGTATTCCCGGGAGCTGTTCTGAGGAACTATCGAGAAACGCCAGCTAAGATTGAGTAGCAGAACCAGATGAGCATTCCCGAATTATGTAGACAGTTCAACTCATCATATACCTATTTAATAGAGAGCTGAGAAGACAAACAGGTTACGAATGCGAAACTGAACTTCAAGTAAGAAACAAGTGACCAAAGCCATTGATGATGACAGCATGGAACCAAAAAGTCCTCAAAGGCCAAAACGCGCGCTACTTACGATGAGACCTTACCTTATTCCATACCGACTTATGACAAGTCAAGGAACGTTCGAACAGAGAGCAGAGGTTTCGGCCCTGACTGACAGAGACGTGGTTTGAGGGTTCAAACCCAAGCAGCCGCATTACTTTGTGTAAATAATTTCAACTTTAGAACCTGTGGTTCTTTAAAAGTAAAAAAAAAGCGTACCAGTGCTTTTTGGGGTATCGCTTTTTTTTTTCAATTATTTTCTACTTTTTAGTTTGGTTTTCTATGGCAGCGTGTTTTTTAGTTGTTTAAACTATTAATTATTTTCTATTTTTTAGTTCGGCTAGCTACAACACACACAGTAAAGAAAGTTAAGCTACAAAAGAGTGTTTTTTTGCTATCTTGGTATTCCTGGCAAGGATAATGGCACTTTATGAAATTATTGTATTGTCACCGGTCTTCGATAAGTCTACAAATTTTAAATGAAATCTGACCGTTTGAAGTGAGTCAAAATCAAGTCCATAGGTGTCGGTTACAAACACTGACATACAAACACACAGGTGAAGCTATTAAAAACGTTTTCATTATTGTTAAGAACGTAAAATTCCGTAACATTCTGATTTAAGTTTCTGATTGCTATATTTGTGACAATGGTGCCGATTCCCTTATTCACAAATTAAACTAAATTTAAGTTCAGTGCATCTTTTTCTTTCTATTTCATGAAGGAAAGGACAGAAGATAAATTTTAGTTTAGTCCTGTCAAATTAATCAGCGCTTGACGTAAATTGACATAATTTTAGTAGGCAAGTTTTTAATCACGTCTAAACTTGTATGGAGTAGTGACAGGCGCTGATTAATTTGACAGGACTAAACTAAAATTTTTCTTTTGTCCTCTTCTTAATGAAATACAAAGAAAAGGATAATAATAATAATAATAACCCCACCGCCGTATCTCTACGTTGATGTCGTGGTGGGGCTTGCGTGTTCCAATGAGCCCTAGTTCTGTTTTGGTAGAGGTTACTTTACCGAGACAGACCTAGTGTGAGGAGCCAGACTAAGAGAGATACAATCCAAGCCAAGGTCGCACATGCCGAGGGCTGCATGGCTATGGGAGAGCAGTAGTCATTAGTGTGCCAACTCTGGATAGTAGGGGACCTCCAGTTTTATTCACCCTTGCCACAGTGAACGCAGGGCTCTGCTGTGGTCGACTTTTTTAGTCCCTAGCTTCTCGTGGGAATAGTATGATAACAAGGTCAAAAACAAAAAAACTTATTCAGGCAACCAAGCCTTCAGCAGATGATGAAATACCATCGGTTTCATCATCATCCTCTCCGAGGTCCATCTTTTCATCAATCGTATCATCACCACCTTCATATTTGTCACGCTCATCAAGATCACCATCATCATCATCATCACCAATATCAGTAGACGTTGTGTCGGAGGCTACTACTGCCATAGACCCCTCACCCGCTACTGACAAATCGAATACGCGAAAAAAATGGAGCGAAGACATGAACCAATTCATTTGGCGTACATATTTAACCATCACTAATTTAGACACTGAAAAAAATTCATATCTTACATCATTGCACCAACAATTCATTAACAAATTTCCACAAATGAATGTCTCCAAGCAAAGAATTGGAGATCAACGAAGAGCAATAGTTCACAAAAAGCTACTTTCAGCTACAACACTTGAAAAAATTAGATCAGAAGTAAGCAGAGAGCTTCAAACAGACACCAGTAATTTAAATTCACACATCCGTTCATTGGCACAATTAAATACAGATCAAAACAGCACACATCCACAATTAGAACTTAAAACCAGAATGAGATGGTCAAATGAAATGAACGAAACTCTAATAAAATGTTATTTCGTTGCTACGAACATGGAAACAGATATGACTGTCTGGCGAAAAAGAACAAGAGAATTGTTCATTGAATTCTATCCACAATTGTCACATTTATCTGAGCAGAGAATATCAGACCAAAAAAGAGTCGTTTTAAATAACAGTATGATATCAGAAGCACGACTTCAAGACCTTAAAACACACGCAGAGGATACACTCAACGAAGCGAATCCTTCTAGGCAATCAGAACATCATAACTCACATATAGCTGCAGACAGTATCCCAACACAAGCATCCACAAGTAATATACACACGTATACAGAAACTGCATACGTCCTTCAATCAAATACACAAGCTGAAGTAGAAAATGAGTCCAATTTCTTGAATAGTATTGACTTTGAAGCGTTGACTAACACAATTACAAACCCAGATCATAATACTTCAAGTGTAGAAATAAGTCAGGAGAGAAGTCAAGAACTAGAAGAAACATTCTCTAACACACTACAACATTTCACAAACATTCATCCCACAAAAAGAAATTACATACCTAAACAAAAATCATCGAAAAACCTGTCACAAATAGTAAGTTACATTAATAATGTCATCCTACCAAAATATATTAATGCAGATACAAATTTCGATACCATGCAATCAGTAATATATAGTGCTGCTTGGACAGCTGCTAAAACGAATGGAAGTAAACTTTCTTATATCACCTCTGAGAATCCGGGTAACATGAATGTACCAAAAATGCAGAAACCTAAATGGCAAAGAAGACTGGAAATAAGAGTTAAAGATTTAAGGACAAAAATCGGCAGACTAACAGCGTACATGCAAGGAAACAGAGGTTGGAAGCTTGTTAGAGAGGTACACACAATCCTGGAAAAATATAAAATACACTCAACTCATGAAGAGCCGAACACACAACTCACACACTTTTTAGACACACTTAAACAGAAACTTACTCTTGTTAGCAGTAGATTAAACAGATACAATAAATGTACACTTCGCAAAACTCAAAATAATAAGTTTAAAAATAATGAAAAGCAATTTTATCGAACATTAAAGCAATCCACAACAAACCAAACAATACCCATCGAAAGTGAAAATAACGCTAACCATAGTTTACCACCAACAGATGAACTCCGACAATTTTGGTCAAAAATTTGGGAGAGGCCAATATGTCATAACGAAGAAGCTGAGTGGATTAAAACAGAGACAGAAAACCATAGGCACACTGAACAAATGGAGTTCGAAAATGTTCCAATAGAAATTTTCCATGATGTCCTTCAAAAATTACACAACTGGAAAGCACCAGGTTCAGACTACATTCACAATTTTTGGTATAAAAAATTTACCCACATTCACCCATACCTCTATAATTACATTAACACGTTCATTAAAAACCCAACAAGGATGCCTACATACATAGCGGAAGGACTTACGTATATGATACCAAAAGACATCAACGACAGCAGAAACCCAGCAAAATACAGGCCCATAACATGCCTACAAACAATATATAAAATAATAACCTCGTGCATCACTCATATCATTTATCAACACCTTGACAAAAATACAATATTATCGGAAGAACAAAAAGGCTGCCGAAAGTTTAGTCAAGGCTGCAAAGAACAACTTACAATAGACTCCGTTATACTAAAACAGGTCCAACAGAAGAAACGAGATCTATGTACTATGTATATAGACTATAAAAAAGCATACGATTCTGTACCACATACGTGGTTACTAGAAGTTTTGAAAATATATAAGATAAATCCTCTAATTGTAACCTTTTTAAATAACATCATGACTCAATGGACAACAAGGTTACATCTTAGATCACCTTCAGGAATAGTTGAAACTGAACCTATTAAAATCCGAAGAGGAATATTTCAAGGTGACTCACTTAGCCCATTATGGTTCTGTCTTGCCTTAAACCCCTTATCCAACAAATTAAATACACTAAAGCCAGGATACAACCTACCGTTTAATGACACTATAGATGACTTACAGACTAAAAGACAAAACTGTAAAATTAACCACCTCCTTTATATGGACGACATTAAATTATACGCTTCTACACCAGATGACTTACATGAACTGGCAGAAACCACAGACCAATTTTCAAGCGACATTAGAATGGAATTTGGTATAGATAAATGCAAAATCAACTCAGTCAAGGCAGGTCAAACTTACGAACATTCACACACTATACAGACAGGTGAAACCATAGAGTCTTTAAATGAAAATGAAACATATAAATATTTAGGATACATTCAAGCTCAGCAAATTAAACATAAAGAAATTAAAAATAAACTTACACAACAATTTAAACATAGGCTTAAATCCATTTTTAACACTCAATTGCACTCTAGACATACAGTTAAAGCTATTAATGCCTTTGCGATTCCCATTCTTACGTACTCCTTTGGTATAATAAACTGGACCAAAACAGAACTAAAAAACCTACAACGTGTTATTAACACCACTTTGACCAAACACAGGAAACACCACCCTCGATCTTGTGTACAGCGACTAACACTACCCAGGAAAGAAGGAGGACGAGGCATAATAGATATAACGAACCTACACAATAAACAAATAAGTACACTAAGAACATATTTTAACACAAAAAGTACCACCTCTACTCTACACAAAGCAATCGTTCAAAATGACCGAAAACTGACACCGTTAAATATGTTAGACAAAGCTACACAAAGTAACGAAAAACAGACCGACCGACAGACTAAAATATTGGAATGGACTCGAAAGTCACTCCATGGAAGACATCGCCAAGACCTGTGCCAACCCAACGTCGATAAATTAGCGTCGAACGAATGGCTTAGGCGTGGAGATCTTTTTCCTGAGACCGAAGGGTTCATGACAGCAATCCAAGACCAAGTAATCGAGACTCGTAATTACCAAAAGCATATTATGCGAATCCCCCTTTCAACAGATATTTGCAGGCGATGTCATAGTTCTTCCGAAACTATACAACATATTACTGGAGCATGTAGGGCAATTGTTCAGACTGATTATAAACACAGACACGATCAAATAGCTAACGTAATACATCAAAAACTTGCTATCAAATATAAATTAATAACTACACCCCCAGTACCTTACTATAAATATAACCCTGAAATCGTTCTTGAAAACACAACACACAAGCTATACTTTGATCGAGCCATCCTCACAGACAGAACAACACATTACAATAGACCAGACATTACTTTATTAGATAAAATTAATAAAACCGCGCAAATTATTGACATAGCAGTACCAAACACACACAACCTACAAAACACTATAGCAGAAAAGTTGTCGAAATATACAGACTTAAAAATAGAAATAAGCCGAATGTGGAGATTAGGGAACGTTGCTATAATCCCAGTGGTGCTCTCAACTACGGGTGTCATTCCCAAACAACTGCACCAGTCATTAAAAATGCTAGACTTGTCTCCTTCCACCTACCAAACTCTGCAGAAAGCTGCTATTCTGAATACTTGTAGAATAGTCCGAAAATTCCTACAGAACGACAATGACTCACAAACATCACATCCACAAACATCATCAATATCACAAAGTCTAAACATATCATCACACCGTAATAGGTTATCACCTACTACTTAGGTTAGCACTTGGCTTCGGCCCGTGTTATTCTATAAAACCGGCACATCGGTGTCGAGATACAAAAATGTATGCCAACAATAATAATAATATTCCACAACTATCACACAACGCCATCTAGTCCCAAGCTAAGCAGAGCTTGTGTTATGGGTACTAGACAACTGATGAACATACTTATATATTTCTAAATACATACATATTATAGATAAATTACACCCAGACACAGAACAAATGATCGTGCTCATCACACAAACATTTGTCCTGGGTGGGAATCGAACCCACGACCTCCGGCATAGCAGTCAGGGTCACTAACCACTAGACCAACAGGTCTGTCAAATTTAGTTTAGTTTGTGAGGATGCACTGAACTTAAATTTAGTTTAGTTTGTGAACAAGGGAATCGGTACCAATATGAATAAATTGTTAGTGTTTTTGGTGTCAAGTGGCATCACAATGTATCCCGAACCCCAGCTGGTTACATCATATAGCCATGAGCCCATTTATCGCAATATTACATCACCTTGGTATTTTCCTTACATATTCCTATCTTATCAAATTCCAGCCTACTCTTTTATAATCAGACTATTGCCAAGTAAATTATAATTTCTTTGTACAATGATAGCAGTGAAAATATTTGTAGTTACATTGTTAAAACATGACACTGAAGTGTTTGTTATTTATATGTATCTTCTTCTTTGTAACACTTGTCGGAGCGGTCGTCGTCCTCATGGTCATGGCTGATATGATTCGTCTCACGATTTCTCGCGACCCACTCCGATTTTTGAAATTATTTCTTATTTTTAACTGACTTCAAAAAAGGAGGAGGTTATCAATTCGACTGTATTTTTTTTTTATATTTGTTACCTCATTACTTTTGAGTGGGTGAACCGATTTTGATGTTTTTTTTTTTGGAAGCTGGTGCTTTCCGAATGGTCCCATTTTAATTTGGTTCCATTCGGACAATGGAATCCATGTGAAAACCATATAAGTCTTAAATCTGCACTAAGTATTTATTCGGAAGTCGGTGGCAAAAAAACCTTAATTACAGATCCTAAAACACCGACTTCTAAAATTAAAGTTATTTTTCACTTTGTACTGTTTTTTTTTAGGAAGTCGGTCGTTACTTTTTGTAAAAAGTTTTTATTTTTAACTTTTTAGTTATGGTAGATACCCGGCACTAATCTAATCGCGTTATTCGTTCATTTGTCGCGTAAATCCTTAACAAATATTTAACAAAATACAGTCGAATTGATAACCTCCTCCTTTTTTTGAAGTCAGTTAAAAATAAGAAATAATTTCAAAAATCGGAGTGGGTCGCGAGAAATCGTGAGACGAATCACATCAGCCATGACCATGAGGACGACGACCGCTCCGACAAGAGTTACGAAGAAGAAGAAGATAGCAGTCGGGCAGATCGGAAGTCGGTGGCAAAAAAACCTTAATTAAAGATCCTAAGACACCGACTTCAAAAATTAAAGTTATTTTTCACTCTGTAGTGTTTTTTTAGGAAGTCGGTTGTTCTTGTTAATGACGTGCCTTACCTCATAAGGGATAATAAAACAGTATTGTTTGCGGATGACATTTCACTTCTGTTTAAACTTAAACGTCCAACTGACTCATGCGGCTGTAATTAATAAGCCACAACCCCTCATGCCGCGTCCGTTCCATTGCGTGTGGTGTCGGACGTAAAGAATAGCATCACCCTATTTCTTTCCGTGGGTGTAAAAGGCGACTAAGGGACTGACTAGAGAATGGGCAGCGGCGTTCTCTATACACTTTACCACCATACTGCGATCGCCAACCCGCCTACCAGGCGTGTCAATAATGGTAAACCCACCCCAAATTGGGGGGGGGGGCCTATGTCCAGCAGTGACGTGTTACGGCTGAAATTTATACTATATCTATACTAATATTATAAAGCTGAAGAGTTTGTTTGTTTGATTGAACGCGCTAATCTCAGGAACTACTGGTCCGAATTGATAAATTCTTTTTGTGTTGGGTAGCCTATTTATTGAGGAAGGCTATTGGCTATATAACATCACGCTACAATCTAGAGGAGCGGAGCAGTAATAAAAAATGTTGCAAAAACAGGGGAAATCGCACAGGTAGGCGATTCGACGCGACGGGAAGGGTCGGGGGAACAAGAAATTTTACGCGGACGAAGTCACGGGCAGAAGCTAGTAATATTATAAAGCTGAAGAGTTTGTTTGTTTGATCGCGCTAATTTCAGGAACTACTGATTCGGATTGAAAAGTTCTTTTTGTGTTGAGTAGTCCATTTATCGAGGAAGGCTATAGGCTACATAACATTACGCTACGGTCAAAAGCAGCGGAGCCGCAAACGAGAAATGGACGAAAACTGGCAGGAATTTCGATGCGACGGGAAGGGGAGCGAAATTTTGACGCGGACAAAGTCGCGGGCAGAAGCTACTTTAAAAATAAAAGGATTAAATATAATGATCACCATAAAATGCTTTGATACCCTTAGTTCTTTAACCAAAAATATATACTTGACACCAGAAAAATAAAGTCTAAAATTACAATAGTACTAGCTATTTTAGTCACGACTGGTTTTTAAATTGTATTCGAACACCAAATGTAGTAAATGATCACCAAATCATAACTTGTACGACAAAACTGTACTGCGACTCACAATAGTTCGAATGCACGCTTGTGCGATACACCCGAGCTCACATAGTACACTAGGTTAGGTTAGGTTAAAACTGTGACCTCCTATGCACGAGCCGAGTGAGCGAAGCGAGCGGTACCGCGGCAGCGGCCGGCGAGTGCTAGAATCGACTAGATTCAGTGTGTCGCACAAGCGTGCATTCGAACTATGGAGAGTCGCAGTACAGTTTTGTCGCACAAGTGTTATTCGCACACCCATTTGTCGAACTCACGTAGTACACTCTTAATAATTTCGTGTTCACTAACTATTTTTGGGTTAACAATGTTTTTTTTTTGGAGTCAGTTTGCTTAAATAGGATAGCAAGATGTAAAAACTTTGGTTATAATTTTACATTGAAATGCTGGTTTAATTTTGGTGATCATTTACTACTTTTGGATTAAGAATGTATTTATTTGGAGTCAGTTTGCTTAAATAGGATAGCAAGATGTTAAAATTTTGGTTATAATTTTACATTAAAATGCGAGTTTAATTTTGGTGATCATTTACTAGTTTTGTCTGTTATATGTTACTATATCTGGTGGTAAGTTAAACATAAGCCAAAAATAAAGTTTAATAACATCAATCTGAGACAGTAAACAAGAAATCTGATAAAAAGGCGTTGTCAACTACAAAAATATGACTCTTAGTAAAATTAGGTTAAATAAGACTCAAATATTGATATAAACATATTCATGAAGTGAATGTACTTGACATTTTTATCAGGTGATAAAAGAGGTTTGCCTCTTTATATGTAGTATGTTTACACTATTATCATGTGCTTACGCGCTGAATATACCTTCGAGCTGTTTGCACCCTGCCACGGTCGCGGATTCGTTCGAAAGAGTTACCGTGGCCCTGGCATAAGCAACTGAAGGAACACGGGTGGGTTTTAGTCAGTATAAGTCTGACACGCCCTCCCGCTCCACCCAAAGCAGGAGACATCATTTGATGATTTCCCACTTCCTCTCCATGGAATAGACCATAAGCCTATTTGATTGTTTGCCATAAAATTAAAGGTAGAATTGATTTCTTTCCAAAATGATGACGTCGATAGTACTTGAACACGCTTCCTACGCGAAATATATGCGGCCATCAAACGCGTAATCTGAATTAATACGGTTAGCAACAGAATATTATACATAATTTTATTACTGTCCGACATAATATTATGATAATGATACGAGGCAGATGTGAGTGGAAACGCCGGGAGGGGATGCCCTAGGAGGACATACATATAGTGACCTTACTGGTGATGTTCTTCAGAAAGGTCAGGTGCGTGATAACCAGCGTGTGTGTATGACCAGGCAGCTTACTCTTGAATTTAATTCCGATTGATTGACATTACAATTGGAACTTTTCGTATTCTTAATTTCGACGCTAGCGCCAAAATGTGTCTAAATTGGGTGTCCGTTTTTTAGAACTAAGTGGAATCGAGATCGGGCGTTGTTGTTGTTCCAATGTTGTCAACTGTTTTCAAGAGTACCGAATTACGTGTATGCAAAATTAACATTGGAATCGTATTGTCATTAGATTGGAATTAAAGTTAGGTTGAAGAGTAAGCCCCCAGATGTATGAACGTCCTCATTTCAGCCGTAAGACGTCCAATACTGGACATTGGATTAATTGCAGCATAATTTCAGGGAGCATAATTTGTACGAACGTAAACGAGGCAAAAGGAGTGTGTAGAGATCGTAGCAGGTGGCGTTCCGTGGTTTCTGCCTACCCCCATGGGAAAAAGGCGTGATTTTTATATATAAAAAAAAAGCTGAAGAGTTTGTTTGATTGAACGCGCTAATCTCAAGAACTACTGGTCCGAATTGAAAAATTCTTTTTGTGTTGGGTAGCCTATTTATCGAGGAAGGCTATAGGCTATAAAACATCACGCTACAACCAAGAGGAGTGGAGCAGTAATGAAAAATGTTGCAAAAACGGGTAAAATCGCACGGGTAGGCGATTCGACGCGACGGGAAGGGTCGGGGGAACAGGAAATTTAACGCGGACGAAGTCGCGGGCAGAAGCTAGTTTAACATAATTTTATTACTTTCCGACATAATGTTATGATAATTTATACTATTTCTTCGTAAGCTACGCTTGCCGCGATTGGTTCGTAAATAGGTGACCATTTTTACATACCAAGACCCCTCCGTGCCTCGGAAAGCACGTTAAGCCGTTGGTCCCGGCTGTCTTTCCTAGATCTTAGACAGTCGTTAAGGATCGTCAGAAGCCCGAAAGTCTGACAACCAGTCTTACCAAGGGGTATCGTATTACCTACTAACTAATAATATCTTAGGACAACCAACACAACGTTATCTGATCCCAAACTAGGCAGAGCCTGTACTATGGTAACCAGACAACTGATAAATATACCTACTTATATATTTCTAAATACATACATATCGTCGGTTGAAAAGTAACTCTGTCCGTCTGTCTCGCTTTCCTGCTAAAACCGATTTAAATGAAATTTGGTACACAGATAGTTCAGAGCCTGAGAAAGGACATAGGCTACTTTTTAGGGTTCCGTTGCCAAATGGCAAAAAACGGAACACTTATAGATTCGTCATGTCTGTCTGTCTGTCTGTCTGTCTGTCTGTCTGTCTGTCCGTCCGTATGTCACAGCCATTTTATTCCGAAACTATAAGAGCTATGCTGTTGAAACTTGGTAAGTAGGTGTATTCTGTGAACCGCATTAAGATTTTCACACTAAAATAGAAAAAAAAACAATAAATTTTGGGGTTCCCCATACATAGAACTGAAACTCAAAAATGTTTTTTTTCATCAAACCCATACGTGTGTGGTATCTATGAATAGGTCTTCAAAAATGGTAATGAGGTTTCTATTATCATTTTTTTCTAAACTGAATAGTTTGCGCGAGAGACACTTCCAAAGTGGTAAAATGTGTGTCCCCCCCCCGTAACTTCTAAAATAAGAGAATGACGAAACTAAAAAAAATATATGATGTACATTACCATGTAAACTACCAACGAAAATTGGTTTGAACGAGATCGAGTGAGTAGTTTTTTTTTAAAACGTCATAAATCGTAAACCGCAATTTACCTTACATTCAATCAACTGAAATATAAAAATTAAAAAATATATATATTTTTAAACCGAAAATACCTACAGGTTTGTACGGAACCCTCGGTGCGCGAGTCCGACTCGCACTTGGCCGGTTTTTTATTCCGTGACTTTGTCTGCGTCCGCGATAATCGACATTTACGCAGACGAAGTAGCAGAAGCTAGTTATAGATAAATTACACCCAGGCACAGAACAAATGATTGTGCTCATCACACAAACATTTGTCCTGGGTGGGAATCGAACCCACGACCTCAGTCAGGGTCACTAACCACTAAACTAACAGGCTAATAGTAACTGGGTTGTGGAGGTCAGATAAACAGTCGCTCCATGTAAAATACTGGTACTCAGCCGCATCCAGTTAAGACTGGAAGCCGACCCCAACATAGTTGGGAAAAGGTATTGGCAGAATGATTTGATACTTTTTTTTTCAGGATGGGAAATCATCAAATGACTTCTCCCACTCTGGGCGGAGCGGGAGGGCGTGTCAGACTTTTACTGACTAAAACCCACCCGTGTTCCTTCAGTTGCCCATGTGCCAGGGTCACGGTATCTCTTTCGAACAATCACGCGACCCCGGCAGGCATCGGTCCTAGCAGACCCCTTCAGCGCTGCTGACATCTCTTTGAGGCGCGCGTGGAACACTGCGCGCCGTCGACCCGAGCTTGGTCCTTACCGGGTGGTGAGCAAACCATTGCTCGCCACCCGCAAGCTCGCGCCTACGGTGGCCGGGAGTCCGATGATTTGATACTTTATTTTCGTAATACAAAGGGTTAAATCAAATGATGTAACAAAACTCGGCAGACGTGATCAGTATCGAAAAAACACGATAAAATGAAAATGATTTGATGGATGTTTTGGAGGTCAACGACCGCTGCTAGTGTCGTTACTTGAAGTAGGAGTTGATAAAATCTGTTTGCTTTTGTTCTATCTTATCATGTGTTTAAATATCGATTATCCATTACGCCTGTTAAGTTCACACAAAAAAAGAAAATAAAAACTTTTTAACAAAAAATTAAACCGCCGAAAAACTGAAAAGCATAAAATAATAAACCTTAAAATTTTGAGTCGGCGCTGAAAAATCAATGATCAAGGAACACTCAAAGCGCCGACTCATAATTTTAAGGTTTATTATTTTATGCTTTTCAGTTTTTCGGCGGTTTAATTTTTTGTTAAAAAGTTTTTATTTTATGATTTTTTGTGGCTTTAATGCACTAATAATACTTGGCAAGGTATACCCTATCCAACAATAAAAGAATTATCAAAATCGGACTACTCTGTACAAAGTTATGCGTGTTTATACTTTACAATCAGTGAGTGAACAATCAATCATCCCCTGTTTTCCAACCCTTAGGGTTCGATTTTGTTTTCCAAATTTATATGAGACCACCTTGGGAGTATACCCTTTCCAATAGAAGAAGAATTGACATAATCGGACCACTATGTAAAAAGTTGTGAGTGTCAGTGAGTGAACAATCAATCATCCCCTGTTTTCCAACCCTTAGGGTTCGATTTTGTTTTCCAAATTTATATGAGACCACCTTGGGAGTAAACCCTTTCCAATAGATGAAGAATTGTCACAATCGGACCACTATGTAACAAGTTATGCGTGATCATACATAAAAAAAAAAAAAAATATATACGCGTCGAATTGAGAACCTCCTCCGTTTTTTTTTTCGTCGGTTGAAAACTGATGTTTCAAGTAACTACCCAGACAGGCACTTTGTGTAAAAAAATTCATCACCGCTGCTCTCAAAACGGTGAAGGAAAACATCGTGCGGAAACCGGCATGTCTTAGAACTAAAAATTCGAAGACATGTGCCATCTACCAACCCGCACTGGGCCCACCGCCTCTCGGAGAGAAGAGGCCTGTGTCCCAGCAGTGGGAACAATATAGGCTGATTATAAAATCAAAAGTCATTTATTCAAACTAGGCTGAAAGTCAGCACTTTTTGAATGTCAAAGTTACATAAGACAGTCCCCTCAAAACGCCCGCCCTTCACCACTTCCTAGTGCTTTAGCTGGGAAGAAGAAGTGGCGGAACAGACTGTCCAGCAGCACAGCTGTCTGTTGAGTTAGAAGAACTTGATTCTATGCATTGATGTACCTGTAAGGCACTTACAAAGAGTCTATTTTGATAAATTTATCATCGTTTTCAAGTAACGACCGCTATCTGTCAATACCTCTTCAACATAATCTTTGATACAGCTATCTGCTACGGTATCATGTAATGTCTATAATCAAATGAGCATTAGGCTTCTAGTGCTTAAGATTGTCGAGTAACTGACTTATGAATAGTATTTATGTACATACTCAATCTGTTTTTTTTGTCGGTGGAAAATCGTCAAATGACGTCTCCCGCTCTGGGTGGAGCGGAAGGGCGTGTCAGACTTTTACTGACTAAAACCCATCCGTGTTCCTTCAGTTGCCCATGTGCCAGGGCCACGGTATCTCTTTCGAACGAATCTCGCGACCCTGGCAGGAAAGCAACCACTTGGCAACACCTCCTTTAATAATATTATTCAAATTACATAAGAACACAAATATTATTACCTAAGTTAAGTCAAACGTGATTCCAATACCTAATTCTTCGTTCCAAAAATAGCCATGTGTAATTCGAAAGAAAATAATACCGGTATTTTATATATAATGTTTTTTACGAGGAACTTAAAACAATTCGTATTATTTTTACGACGAGCTCAATATATTGATCCGTGTTTCGTGTGGTGCCGGACGTAAAGTATAGCACCACCCCATTTCTTCCCGTGGCACAGTGGAACGAATGTATGGGAGCGGTTGGACGTAGACATGTCCGAAAAAAAAGAGTAAAATTATGCCAAACTAATGATGCCATCTTATTCGATTACTTAATGCCTTCATAACTTGTGGTGATGAATTTCTTCATAACTCCCATATTTCGGGAGTAATTTGAGAAAATGTGAAATTTTACTATGAAAATGAGTGTATCGAGCTCTCTCCCTCCTGATTCCGGGCTTGTTTCAAGTAGCGGTCTCTAATATCATAATGCTAATACTAAGAGCTATATTTAATACTAAGACACATAGTGCGCCAAATGTGCACTTTCTGGGATAAAGAGTGATGTTTATTTTATAACACAATTTTTTTATTTTGTTGATTAAAACCGTTTTTCTAAAGGTTTACCTTATTACAATAACATTTCTGAGCAGCCAATTAGAGAAGATATAAGCTAATTAGGATATATAATTAGGGACTTAAGGTTTACATATAAAACTGATGCACTAATGATTACTGATAAGAACATTGCTATTATTTAATTACTAAATGGCTCTTAATACACTAATTTAGCATGCATCATTTACTAATTATCACAATAACTAATTACCTTGCAATATTTAACAAAGGATACCTGGGATACCTGGATTTTATATAAATAGGTCACTATTAGTAACTTTAAAATCAGTGTTGATTTACACCTCGTTGTATCCAAGCTAATCTCGCAATGTATTTTCCAAATTTTAATACAAATCTTGATATTCACGTTGCTTTATGCGCACGCGCACATAAAGATTTACGCGACTTTAACTATTTGTTCAGTGTTTTAAAAGATAACAGTTGTGTTCAGTTATGTGAAAGTGCTGAAACAAGTTTAAAAGACTGGTGTCGTCGATTTTGCTACCGCATTTATGCAAAATGGACACAGTCTGGAAGAAGCACAGATAAGTTTCGGAAGAAACATGAGATTTGGCTACAGGCTGCAATTCAATGGCCGGTATTACAGAATGAAAATATGGAACCTTCTACAGAAAATATAAGTGACGTCATCGAGCCCATAATTTCTCCTGCTAAATCTGATGCTTCAACTTGTACACATCCTAGTCCTCGTAAATCTTTTGAGGACCTTAGTAACCGGCAAAAAAGAAGACGCACTGAAGATAGTCTTTCATGCAGCAGTAGCAGCGCTGAAATTATGTTTTCGGCCGAAAGGGCGCTTCAAAAGGCAGGACAAAGCGATACAGCTTATGTTATGAAATACTTGACGGAGAATCCAGAAGAGGCCTCAAAAATCAAAGCCTTCATTGAAGGTAAATCAATTCAGGTACGGGAAATATCCCCTTTGAAGGCATTGGCTCTTTATGTATCGATGAACTTATCGAAATGGCGCTATAACACTCTTCGGGATTTCAACACTCAAGAAGGAGCTCTTCAATACTAGGGCATGCAAAAACCGGGTTGTTTATAAAAACCGTTTTATTCGGGTTTTTTATTTACAAAACCGGTGAAACCGGTTAAATCGGGTTTTTCGGGTTTTTTAATTTTTGTTAAATAAATGAGAAATATGTCTGTAAAGAAATGAAAATGCTGAAGTCTAATCAAAATTTGTATTTTTTACGGACTGAAATAAGCTACAACTACTAACAAGCAATACAAAAAGGTTCTTTTCTTTATACATAGCATAGAATAATAATCATAAAGCTTATTATTTAGGAAAATAACATATTCTTGAAAACTTAAGGTATCTAACATACACAATTAGGAACATTTGGTAGGTAGACAAAGGCTTAAAATTACAGAATATTAAATAACAATTTAACTGTCATAAAATACAAACTGGCAAAATCAACAGCTAAATCAAATGACTATTTTTTACTTTGATAAAATTGTCATATATGACCATATATTTTTTACTTTGATAGGATACAAGTGCATCGAGGGAGTCATCATTTAGAGTACTACAGATTTATTAAACACTAGCTTCTGCCCGCGACTTCGTTTGCGTCATATTTTTGCTCCCGTGACCCTTCCCACCGCATCGAATTGCCTGCCAGTTTTCGTCCATTTTTCATTGCTGCTCCGCTTTTTTAGATTGTAGCGTGATGTTATATAACCTATAACCTTTCTCAGTAAATAGGCTACCCAACACAAAAAGATTTTTTCAATTCGAATCAGTAGTTTCTGAGATAAGCGCGTTCAACCAAACAACCAAATAAACAAACTCTTCAGCTTTATAATATTAGTATAGATAGTATAGATGCGACCTGCTCATAAAAAGGCTCTCTCTGATTCCACACTTGTTGGAGGTATAGATTCCAAAGCTTTTTATACTTTTATTAAGTGCTCTCCCATTTATCCTCCACCGTCGTAAAGTGCCATCTCCACCCTCATTTTAGTATCTAAATCAAGTTCAAGTAGATGGGCTTGCACCAGAGGTATGCTGTTTGAGCGTCTTCTTTATTTCTTGTCCGAGTTGGTCCTTGATGTTCCATGAAACATTTACTACTGTATATTCTAAGTTTTCCTGAGTTATAGTTGCCGTCGGTTTAGTAGTAGGTAACCGAAAAAACCGAAAACTCCGGTTTTGATATCTTAAAAAACCCGGTTTTCAAATCAGTCGGTTATCCGGTTTTTTCGGTTATCCGGGTATCCGGTTTGCATGCCCTATTCAATACCCGAGTTACTACATGTTGGTTAAAGAAAAAATTAAGTGCTATCCGGCCAAAGAAGATCTCACAGTTACAGAGAGCTCTGCAAAAATCAAATTACAAGCCTTGATGGATTTAACCTCAAGAAGACTTATTAGGTCGTTAGAAACCCCTGTTGATCCCAATCAACAGCTCGTATTGACCAGCAAATGGGGTTTTGACGGATCATCTAGCCAAAGCATTTATCATCAAAGGACGAGTGAAGATGAGCAAATCGATCTTGCTAGTAATTTTATGATTAGTCTTGTACCACTGCGGCTCGTCTCAAAAGGTGTAACAATTTGGGAAAACGAGCGACCATCTTCCACTTCATTTTGCCGGCCAATATTGTTTAAGTTTATAAAGGAAACCAAAGAAAATGTGCAGAGAGAGATGGCTGAAATCGAAGCAGAGATTGAAGCCTTAACTCCATCCACCATCACTGATGGAATTAGTGTCAAACACCAACTGCTGTTGACAATGATTGATGGTAAAATTCATTCCATTATATCCAATACAGCAGCTTCAGTGTGTGACATATGCAAGGCTTGTCCTAAAGAAATGAATAATTTAGAGTTAATCAAAGATAAACACGCAAACGAGGACATGTATAAATATAGCTTAAGCACCCTTCACGCTTGGATTCGCTCAATGGAATGCTTATTACACATTTCCTACAAATTAGACATAAAATCATGGCAAGTAAGGGGTGATATAGCAAAAAGGCAAGTTGATGACAGGAAGAAAAGAGTTCAAGAGGCTGTAAGAAGAGAAACGGGCTTACTTCTCGATGTTGTGAAACAAGGCAGTGGATCCACCAACAATGGCAACTCGGCAAGGAGATTTTTTGAAAACTACACTAAATCTGCTGAACTGACCGGAATAGATGCTATGCTTTTAAGAAAAATCTGTGTGATCTTGCAGTGTATTTCATCAGGAGAGAAGATCAACGTAACTAAATTCCGAGAGTTCTGCTTTGATACTGCTAAGCTTTACGTGGAGTTATACCCATGGTATTATATGCCTTCTTCACTTCATAAAATTTTAATGCATGGGCCAGACATAGTTCAGAACATGTCAATTGTGCCCATTGGTTTTCTATCCGAAGAGGCATCTGAGGCTAGAAATAAAGATTTTAGAAAATATAGAGAGGGGCATTCTCGAAAGCATAGCAGTATCTCATGCAATGAAGATATTATGCACAATCTTTTACTGTCTTCTGATCCACTTGTTACAAGTATCCGTCCAAAAGGAAATAAGTTTGTAAAAAAATCTTCTTTTAAGGAATTTTATGAGCTTACGGATTCTGAGAAAAGTGATATCGAATTTGTTAACATAAATGATTTAGCGGACATCGATTCTGAATTTGAATTAATTGATGATGATGATGATGACGAAGATAATTAAATGATGTTATTGTTTTAAAATGTGTAACTTAGTAAATTAGAGCTTACATCTTAATTATTTATTGTACTTTTAATGAAACTAGGTAATTTATTATCAACTTACTTAAAAGTCATACTCTCATCAGTTCTTGTGAATATTTTTGTTAATATATATTTCTGTATATATATAATATATTTATAGACCTCTTAATAAGTCTGTCTGCGGTTTAAAGTAAATACAAATGGGGAAAAAACGTTTTTTTTTTTAAATTTTCATTTCCTTTTATCCCAGAAAGTGCACATTTGGCGCACTATGTGTCTTAGTATTAAATATAGCTCTTAGTAATAGCATTACGATATTAGAGACCGCTACTTGAAACAAGCCCGGAATCAGGAGGGAGAGAGCTCGATACACTCATTTTCATAGTAAAATTTCACATTTTCTCAAATTACTCCCGAAATATGGGAGTTATGAAGAAATTCATCACCACAATTTATGAAGGCATTAAGTAATCGAATAAGATGGCATCATTAGTTTGTCATAATTTTACTCTTATTTTTCGGACATGTCTACGTCCAACCGCTCCCATACATTCGTTCCACTGTGCGTGGGTGTCGTAAGAGGCGACTAAGGGACTTACTAGAGAATGGGCAGCAGCGTTCTCTCAACATTTTACCACCATACTGCGATCGCCAACACGCTTTTAGCAAGCGTGGGGATTTTGGCAAATCCCTCCAAACTGGAGGAGGCCTATGTCCAGCAGTGGACGTTGACGGGCTGAAATAATGATGATGATGATGAATATATATAAGGTGTATCTATTTTTTTTTTTTTGGATGGGAAATCATCAAATGACGTCTCCCGCTTAGGGCGGAGCGGGAGGGCGTGTCAGACTTTTACTGACTAAAACCCACCCGTGTTCCATCAGTTGCCCATGTGCCGCGGTCACGGTATCTCTTTCGAACAATCACGCGCTCCCGGCAAGAGGTGTATCTATTCATACACGAAATATTTTAAGAGGTACACCTGCAGGTGGTAAAGCTACGAAACAAAAAAATTTTTCTAAAAGTTTTTTTTTCAAAATTTTGTACTTCTACATTATTTATAAGAAATACTGTTTCTTTCTTATTTTTTACGGCCCGAGACACCGCGGCCATGCTCGTGCCGTCCGGTCGCCGCCCTCGCAGCGTCAGGCGGGCCATTCATAGAATTTGGAGTGAAGGTTATATGCAAAACGTCTCAAGCAATATTAAAATTATAATAATTACGAAAATTCAAAAAAGCTTAGATAAAAATTTTCTTTTTGCTTCTATAGCTTCTTAACCATCTACAGGTGTACCTCTTCAAGTATTTCGTGTATGAATAGATACACCTTATATATTGATTATTAAAATGTTAGTTTTTTAGTCAGTCCGGCACCACAAAGAACACTCAGCTGGTATTGACCTGTATACAGTAAAGTAATGATAATTATATCATGTGGCCTACCATACTACTTTTACTATGTACTGATAACACCTCAGTATCTTATCAGGCTTGAGTATGAGATAAATAAATCGATATCTTCAGTCGATTACTTTACTATAATTCACTTGTAATTACATGGTTTAATCGTATGAAAATAGTAATAAAACCACGCCCTTTATTGTTTTGTTGTGATGGCTACAAAATACTTATTGCCTAAAATACTATGCAAAAATTAAACGATAATATTGTACATTCGCAAAGGACCGTGTGGTGCCGGACGTAAAGAATAACACCACCCCATTTGTACCGTGTGGTGCCGGACGTAATGAATAACACCACCCCATTTCTTCCCGTGGGTGTCGTAAGGCGACTAAGGGACTTATTTGAGAATGGGCAGCAGCGTTCTCTCTCCATTTTTAACCGACTTCAAAAAAAGGACGAGGTTATCAATTCGACTGTTTTTTTTAATATTTATTTTTTTATTTTTGTTACCTCATAACTTTTGACTGGGTGAAGTTCGATTTTGATGATTCTTTTTTTATTTGAAAGCTGGTGCTTCCCGAATGGTCCCATTTTAATTTGGTTCCATTCGGACAATGGGATCCATGTGAAAACCATATAAGTTTTAAATTTGCATTACGTATTTGCGCGACAAAAGAACGAATAACGCGATTAGATTAGTGCGGAGTATCTACCACAACTAAAAAGTTAAAAAATAAAAACTTTTTACAAAAAAAAACAACCGACTTCCTTAAAAAAAAAACACTACAAAAAAAAAAGTCGAAGTCGGTAGATTTTTTTTGCAAAAAGTTTTTTTTTACCACCATACTGCGATTTTTGCCATTTTTTTTACCTCCATTTAGGGGAGGCCTATGGCCTATCAGTGGATGTCTTACGGCTGATATGATGATGATGACGCGGACGAAGCCGCGGGCAAAAGCTAGTTCTCTTATAACCTTGGTGTTTATGATTTCACTTAATTAATGGTTTTTTTTTTTTCAGGATGGGAAATCATCAAATGACTTCTCCCGCTCTGGGTGGAGCGGGAGGGCGTGTCAGACTTTTACTGACTAAAACCCACCCGTGTTCCATCAGTTGCCCATGTGCCAGGGTCACGGTATCTCTTTCGAACAATCACGCGACCCCGGCAGAATTAATGGTGTTTGTTAGATTAAGTATGATCATAAGGAAATCCTCAATAGCTTTGAGTTAGAAGATAAAACATTGTAAAAACCCGTTTTATCTTAATTTTCGTTAAGAAAACAGATCTAGTTTGCATCAATTATTCATAATTACCTAGATTACCGGAATGAACTTTATTCTTATTAAGATAGCTCGCGAAATGCAACGGTTTTTGAAATTTGGAGCTCAGTGTCAGACTGTTTGTTAAACAAAAATATCTGGATGAACCGAGCATTGCTCGGTATTTTTAATAAATTGTGTTTAAAATAATAAGTTTATGTTCAAGTTGATTATCGATAAAGTTGGCCATTGAAAACACGAATAAAACAACATTTCATACAAATGAATCCTAGCTAGATCGATTTATCGCTCCCGAAAACCCCTGTATACAAAATTTCATGAAAATCGTTGGAGCCGTTTCCGAGATTCAGATTATATATATATATACAAGAATTGCTCGTTTAAAGATATAAGATATGATTCATAACCTTATGTACTGACTTGTGATGTGCTGGATATCCGTATGCGCGAATCTTGACACCAAATACCCGTATTCGAATACGTATCTGCGGATATTTTTAACGATCCGAAACATCACTAGTACTGACAGTTTAATTTATTCAAATGAGCCATTAATTAAAGCAGCGAATTATTTGACAGCTTAAATCCCATATGACAGGGCACAAAGCACTGCTTTTAAATCCACATAATCATCATTATTTAATGCGATTACGTCCACTGCTGGACATAAGCTTCTCTAAAAGGGTGGGTTTGCCATAATCGCCACGTGTAGCAGGCGGGTTGGCGATCGCAGTATGGTGGTAAAATGCATAGAGAACGCCGCTGCCCATTCTCTAGTAAGTCCCTTAGTCGGCTTTTACGACATCCACGGGAAGAAATGGGGTGGTGCTATTCTTTACGTGCGGAACCACACAAAATAATAATATAATAAATAAATTAAATAATAATAAATAATAATAATAATAATTTAATTATATAAATTATTTTAAATTATAAAGCTGAAGAGTTTGTTTGTTTGTTTGATTGAACGCGCTAATCTCAGGAACTCCTGGTCCTAATTGAAAAATCCTTTTTGTGTTGGGTAGCCTATTTATCGAGGGAGGTTATAGGCTATATAACATCACGCTACAACTAAGAGGAGCGGAGCAGTAATGAAAAATGTTGCAAAAACGGGGAAAATTTATTCCTTTTTAGTTTCCGTTGCGTGCGCTGCGTAAACGGCTAAAGTAACGCAAAAATGATGTATGACGGAATTATTCCTTTTAAAAAGTTCTATAAAAAAGTCCGCGAGAGCATATGTCTATCTTTTAAGGTTGACTCACTATAATTCAAAAGGAGCGAGCAGCAACGAAAAATGGACGAAAACTAGCAGGCAAATCGAAGCTACGGGAAGGGTCAGGGGAGCAAAAATTTGACGCGGACGAAGTCGCGGGCAGAAGCTAGTCTATACTAATATTATAAAGCTGAAGAGTTTGTTTGTTTGATTGAACGCGCTAATCTCAGGAACTACTGGTCCGAATTGAAAAAATATTTTTGTGTTGGGTAGCCTATTTATCGAGGAAGGCTATAGGCTATATAACATCACGCTACAACCAAGAGGAGCGGAGCAGTAATGAAAAATGTTACAAAAACGGGGAAATCACACGGATAGGCGATTCGACGCGACGGGAAGGGTCGGGGGAGAAAGAAATTTAACGCGGACGAAGTCGCGGGCAGAAGCTAGTCACACATAAAGCCGGTTGAATTCCCTCAAATAGCTCCATATAATGTAACATAAGTTGGCATATCAAATAACGTCTCAAGTTGCTTCAATGCCTCATTAATTGCCCCTGCCCGGCACCGACCTCACAGGCTGACATCTAGGACTTTAGGTCAGCCTCTACTGTTCTCATTCTGAAGGATATTGCTTATCTATTCTCCTTCTTAGCGTGTCGATAGCAATCTAAATACAGTCAGCCCAGAATTTTGCTACGAGCTTGGCATTTTCAGTAGCGTATATTAATTCTCGTAGCGTGCAGACAACAGGACACGCTGGAAAAGATATCAACTGCAGCATTGTTTGTGGGACAGCATCACATTTACACTCCAGGGAGGAGTCATCTGTGAATCTCAACCTGAACAGGTTTTCTTTACTCAGGCCTACCTGCTTATCTATTGCTTCATTCCGTAATTCTGTGCGGTGCCGGACTAAAGAATAGCATCATCCCATTTTTTCCGTGGGTGTTCTAAAAGGCTAAGGGACTTACTAAGGTTGAACTTTTAATCCTATTCAGTAACATGACAGTTGGAGGGATACCAAGTTTTGACAAAAAAAAAGATAGTGAGGTGGTGCAAGAATGAATGAAATTGAATGAACTTGAAATAATGTACTTACTTACATGCAAACTTTGTATTTTAAATTTAATAATTTGTCATAAAACACGACGTATACTATATCGATATATATATATATGTATATATAATAGTCTATGGCTGCCAGAGGAAATAAAATGACTAGAGTAAAAAAAAAAAGTAAAATTACATGATTTTTATATTTAGTTTTGTTTCTATCAGAAGAAAATAAAAAAGGAAATAACTGTTATTAATAATTATCAATCATTCTTATATTCCACACTCTAAAAAGGATTTTTTAAAGTTTTATTTCATTTAAACCATTTTATCATTCGTTCTCTACGCGAAATCGTTCACTACCTCATCACTATTTGTTTTAATATGGTATCATTATTTTTCGTTGAACTGTCAAGTTACTGAATAGGATTAAAAAATCAACCTTAGAGAATGAGCAGCAGCGTTTTCTATGCGTTTTACCACCATATTGCGACGGTCGACGCCTGCCAAGCGTGGCGATTATAGCAACTCATCCCCTCAAATTGGGAGAGGCCTATGCCCAGTAGTGGACGTCTTTGGGCTTCAATTATGATGATTGCTTCATATGTTCAAATATTTTGTCTGCTGAACAACGTAAATAGCGCAGTGAATATTGTTGCAGTGTCGAAATGGAATTACACCGATTTTCGTACTACAGAATTTTAGTTTTCAAGTTCAATTTTAGATCTAACTAAATAGACAGCTGTGCTGCTTGACAGTTTGTTGCGCCACTTCTTCTTCCCAGCTAAAGAACTTTGAACTGGTGAAGGGCGGGCGTGTCGGGGTACTGTCTTATGTAATTTCGCTCCAAAAGGGCTGATCTTCACCCTAATTTGAATAAATGACTTTGATTTGATAACATAACCCGGTCGGGTTAGGTTAGTAACTTGAAAAGATTTGTTCTGAACGTAACCCTGTTCCTAACCTGACCCGATGTATGGTTCCTATCATGACCCGAATTAGATATACAGTTACTATGGCAGTCAGTACACGATGGCAGTTCTTTTTGGAATTTTTAAGTTTGTTAAAAATAAACAAACACCTACTTTGTTTAATTCCACTTCGCTAGAATTGTTATTATTTTCGCAGCTGACTAACAAACTTTCAAGAAACTAAATTTAATCCGAACAGTTACACAAGTTTACACAACTGGCTTAAAAACACAATTCTCAGAAGTCTGTTGAAATTATACATTGTGCGCACAGCCAAAGTGTGGTACTCTGTGCCAGCGTCTGTGTTCCCTTCCACATTTAACCTGTCTGCCGTCAAAGCAAGAGTAAACAAGCATCTTCTGGGCACGCTCGTTCTATCATAGTAGACATCATACATCGCTTTCCATGAGGCGAGATCGAGGTTCAGAGAAGGCACATTCACCAATAGAAAATTCCCAGGTCGGATAAAGCTTTATTTGATATAAGCATCTGGAATTTGTCAGTAGCAGCCCGGAGTCTGGCTTTGTGCCCGGTTGATGGCAATAGACTCGCCCTCTATTACATGGGACTTAAACACAGTGGCGAAGGCACCATATAACACGATTCCTACCGGCTTGCCTTCGGGGATTCGCATTGGTAACTCTATCACTATTAAAAATACAATAGTATGTAAATAGTGGCTACTATTGTCAATAAATATAGTTACACTACGGGTATTTAATTCACCATAACATTCAAACAACAAATAAGGTTATTTATACCTTTGTATTACAACAAAAGAGAAATGTTCTAAATTAACCCGGCGCCAAAACGTCATAATCGGGACCTAAAAATTCATAAAACAGCGGTCCCGTAATGATGTCACTTTAGGTCACGTGGCACCGCTTGATATGTACGAGAGCAAGCCGCTGTACAACGGGTTATGACAGAGACAGGTATAGAAAAATGCGTCAGCGAGAACGAGATAGAGGAATATTGCATATTTTATTCATTTTCATCTGTTCAATTTAATTGTATTTAATTCATTACATTCCTATATTAATTTTAGAATGATAGTAAGTATTCTTTATTGATGAGTCAGTAAGTTAAGGCCGACTTCGCTTCGGCCTTAACTTCGACTTCTCTTTTAGAAAAATTTACGCCTCGCCGCTGCTTAAACATAATTGGCGAAAGGTGAGTGTATAATCCTCCAGACCGTATTTCGGCTATGGCGGCCAATCATAAAGAGACTAGCCATAGGCGCAGGATATTAGAAGTGCGCAAGTGCGTGCGTAGCCACAGGTGCACTCTCTGATCCCTCACTCTCATAGTCCGATGGGACGGCAATCCGACACGACCGGAGAGAGATTAGGCGCAGGACCAACGGCTTGAAATGCGCGCCGAGGCACGGGGATACGGGGGTAGAGGTGAGTCTACTATAGGCACGTCGGGTTTAGTCCTACAAGAGGTATCGTAAGACTCAGTGGGTTGTGGAGGACAGATAGGCAATCGCTCCATGTAAACTAATGGTATTTAGCTGCATCAGGTAAGACTAGGAGCCGACCCCAAACATAGGAAAAGGCTATGACTTTTGGAGCAGACATTACGCAAAGAACAATGCCCATTTTTCACCTGACTGTGTATAGAAATGAAATAAATCTTAAAATTCAGATAATTTAATTGTATTTTAATTACGCTTATCACAATATTTAATATTAGGAAACAGCAACGCAGGAAAAAAGATTTTTTAATTGTTGTATAAGCTTATTCTACGTCAAGGGCAAACTTATTACTATATTATGAACGCATCTTAAGCACCTTTTTTTACGATGTTCCATTATACATACTGCTACTTTACGTTATTCATCTCTTTTTCAAGTCTTATAAATTATTTTAAGTTTTTCAGTATTTCTTTATCAGTTTTTGTATAAAAAGATGAGAAAAGATAAAGAAATACTTATACGGATAAATTAAAAACAAAATATAATTAAATAATTAATCTTGCAGTATGTAATTGAGTTCGCACAACTGAAAAGGATTTGTTTGCATCTGAGAGTTCTGCGATTGACATCTGCGCAGACACACAGACTGTGTGTCAGCGCAGATGTCAACACAGTTCTACGTTGTTGCGCTTGCATCTCGTTGTGTACTTTGCGAGACCGAGGAATAGCAACTAACTATCGTTTTTTTACTGAAAATGTAATTAGTAAGTATTTATGTATGCTGGAGAAACAGTAGTTGATGCTCGACACTCAATTTATAGTGACAATTACCTATTTGGTAGCGGCAAATCCTAACCTAAAAATAAACATTAATATTTTTTGGACTTCGTAGCGTTTAGATCGTAAAAATTACTATATGATACTATTTTATTAACTTACAGGTAGTCTTTCTGATATAATATATCTTATAACTATACATACACTTTCATTATCAGGTTTTTAAATGTATCGGGAGTGGGCATTGTTCTTTATCATCATCATTATTAGCATTTCAGCCGAAAGATGTTCACAGCTGGACGGACAAGACCTATGGTCTTGCCCAAGCTCCGCCACTTCGACCGGTTTTGTACTTCCCGCATCCAGCGGATTCCTACGCCCTTCACAAAGTCATTGATCCACCTTGTAGGGAGGCCTTCCTAGCTCGCCGCCCGGTAAGGACCAAGCTCGGGTCGACGGCGCGCAGTGTTCCACGCGCGCCTCAAACAGATGTCAGCAGCAGTGTAGGGGTCTACTAGGACCGATGCCTGCCGGGGTCGCGTGATTGTTCGAAAGAGATACCGTGACCCTGGCACATGGGCAACTGATGGAACACGGGTGGGTTTTAGTCAGTAAAAGTCTGACACGCCCTCCCGCTCCGCCCAGAGCGGGAGAAGTCATTTGATGATTTCCCATCGTGAAAAAAAAAAAAAGGGAGGCCTTCCAATGCTACGTCTTCCGGTACGCGGTTGCCCTCCAGAACCTTTCGGCCCCAACGGCCATCTGTTCTGTGAGCAATGTACATTTATGTGTCGTACGATATTAGTTTAGTACCTACAAGATCTTAACGACCAAGATAAGGCGTATTGGAGTGATATAATTACAAAAGAGTACTTATTATCTAAGTAAACAAGATATTATGTAATAGCATTAAGATGGAATAGTCATAACAATATGAACGGTAATGAAAAAGAGAATCTATGTTTTCATGATCAGCCCACAATACCCCACTGCTGGGAGTATTGGGACTCAGGCCTCCTCTCTTCGAAAAGGAGTGGGTTAAAATCTACCACGCGGGCCCAGTGCGGGTTGGTAGATGTTAATGTCACAAATCATCGAAATTTTGGTTATAAGACATGACGGTTCCCTCACGATGTTTGCCTTCACCGTTTGGAAAGTTTAGAGGGGTAATACAAATCCGAATCTTAAATACCGATTGAAAAGGTTCATGTGAAAATTTGCACACCACTGCCTAACCATTACAGGTGTGGTATATTGTTTTTCATTATGAGGCAGCAACAGTACATGACATTGGTATAAAACGTCACTCGGCGATCACGTTATCCTCAACCGAGTTACATGAACAGCAGGTGTAGACCACGTGACTAGTTTTTATGTTGTTATCATTTTAAGTAGCTCTATGTATGTTAGTATTGACATATACATGCTCGACGATAGATAGACCCATCAAAAACATAAATGTGAAATGAGAGCCAACTTCAATATATGCCTTGGTTGTTGACTTCAACGACAAAAGCAGTGAGATCTAAATGGGTGCCAAGTGAATGGTCAGTCCTGAAATTTATGTGTAATTACATAAAATATAATTTCTTCTTATAACTTAGGATAATATATTGTAGCCTAAGGTCTGACTTGGCTAGTTCTCGTATACGAATTATTATGTTCGATGGCTAGTTTCTACCAGCAAGTCAAATTTTCGGAATAATAACATAAGAACCGACAAGTAACAGGTTTAGAACTTGCGGAGGCTATAATATAATTCGTATATGAAAACTAGCCAAGTCTGACCTTAGACTACAATATATTATTATCCTAAGTTATAAGAAGAAATTATATTTTATGTAATTACACATAAATTTCAGGACTGACCATTACACTTGGCACCCATTTAGATCTCACTGCTTTTGTCGTTGAAGTCAACAACCAAGGCATATATTGAAGTTGGCTCTCATTTCACATTTATGTTTTTGATGGGATATCATTACTTTTTGTACATAAATTATAAGTAGGTACTTATTTATAACAAAATGATTACCAAATGGTTTTTTTAATAATTGTTCCTAATAGAATCAATTAAGTGAAAAATTATAATAAAATGATAAAAAATTACCAGTTTCTGATTTATTCCTTGGTATTCACTAAATTACCTATCTGCATGCCAAATTTGAACTTTCTAGATCATCTGGAACTGGGTTAGAGTTTTGATCTATAGGTCAGTCAGTGATAAAAATGACGATTTTTGGACGTTAATATCTACATAACCGTTTGAGATGTCTTTATGAAATTTGGAGCACATATTTATCCCGCAAGTTTCACTACATGAGCCAAATTTGACACGTTTATGTGAAACAGTTTTTGAGTTATGAGGGGGTCAAAAGTGGCTCCAAATGGTTCGTGTAATATTACACACGGTGCTGCTCGCCAGTTCTGTTACTTGAACTTGGCTTGACACGCTACCGCGTGTCTAGATGACGATAGATGCTCTGTAACCGCGAGTATACATTGCAAGAATCGTCTGGAGGACACGGTGGAGCATACGGTGGAGGTAGGGTTGCCAGGTCTTAAAACCGAAAAGCCGGACAGACCTGTCAGTTTAGCCGGACATTTGGGTAAAAAGGTCTGACATCTTTAGTTATTTAATCTTAAAACTAAATTAAACAAAACACTGATGAAATAACGTTAAAATAAATAAGTAACATAAACGAATTAATATTTTTTATTGGCAGACACATGCTTTAAAAGCTAATTTTCCTTTAAAATTGAGTAGTAATAAGGGGCGGAGGACAGTGCTAGTTCGCTCGTTTGCGCTAGCGACACAAGGTGAGGCGGGTGGAGCGGAAACCAAGGCAAAAATGATCAAATTTGAAAAGCCTAACCGGTCCGGCCAAATTAGGCCGGACTCGGTCTAATTTGGCCGGACACACAACCAAAAAGCCTGACTGTGTCCGGCTTTATCCGGACGCCTGGCAACCCTAGGTGGAGGTGTGCCCTGCTTGGGCGGAGCACCGCCCGCCGTGTCCTCGTGGAGGCGATCGGCGGCGGCGACCTCTCGCGTCTGGCCCTGGTGCGAGCCATGGTAGCCGCAGGAGGAGACGCCCCGGGCGTCGGGAGTCGATCGCAGACTCCCGGCCACCGTAGGCACGAGCTTGCGGGCAGCGAGCAATGGGTAGCTTGCCGCCCGGTAAGGACCAGGCTCGGGTCGACGGCGCGTAGTGTTCCACGTGCGCCTCAAAGAGAACAGTAGCACTGAAGGGGTCTGCTAGGACCGATGCCTGCCAGGGTCGCGAGATTGTTCAAACGAGATACCGTGGCTCTGGCATATGGGTAACTTAAGGAACACGGGAGGGTTTTAGTCAGTAAAAGTCTGACACGCCCTCCCGCTCCGCCCAGAGCGGGAGAAGTAATTTGATGATTTCCCATTCAAAAAAAAAAACCGCGAGTATCTATACTAATAGAACTTGTTTGTTTGGTTGAACGCGCTGATCTCAAGAACTACTGGTTCGGATAAAAAAAATCTTTTAGTGTTTAGTAGCCCATTTATCGAGGAAGGCTATAGAGTCTATAGCCGTCTATAGTATAGACTATATAACATCTCGCTAGGACTAAAAGGAGCGGAGTATTGATGATAAATGTTGCAAAAACGGGGAAAATTTATTCCTTTTGAGAGCATCCGTTGCGTGCGCTGTGTAAACGGTTGAAGTAACACAGGAATCATGTGTGATGGAATTGTTCCTCTTAGCTTCATACGTATGTTAGTATGTGTCTATGTAACGTAAATTTTGAGTATGATTTTGACCCCCTTGAAAATGTCGGATTAACTCGAAAGGCATAGTTTTCAAGGACTGATGACAATACAATAATTTAATACATTTGTGGTGCCATTATCCTTACCGAGGCAACCAGGATAGCGAAAAAAACTGTCTTCAAAAACTACGCTGACATACGTCGCAAAAAAGGGAAACTACGCTGACATACGTCACAAAATTCGAAAAACCCTAAAAAATTTTAAATAAATAATCAAACTAAAAAAACTTTTTAACAAAAAATTAAACCGCCGAAAAACTGAAAAGCATAAAATAATAAACCTTAAAATTATGAGTCGGCGCTTTGAGTGTTCCTTGTTCATTGATTTTCAACCGACGAAAAAAAACGGAGGAGGTTCTCAATTCGACGCGTATATTTTTTTTTTTTTTTTTTTTTTTTTTTTTTTTTTATGTATGATCACGCATAACTTTTTACATAGTGGTCCGATTGTGACAATTCTTCTTCTATTGGAAAGGGTATACTCCCAAGGTGGTCCCATATAAATTTGAAAAACAAAATCGAACCCTAAGGGTTGGAAAACAGGGGATGATTGATTGTTCACTCACTGATTGTAACGTATAAACACGCATAACTTGTTACATAGTGGTTCGATTGTGACAATTCTTCATCTATTGGAAAGGGTTTACTCCCAAGGTGGTCTCATATAAATTTGGAAAACAAAATCGAACCCTAAGGGTTGGAAAACAGGGGTTGATTGATTGTTCACTCACTGACACTCACAACTTTTACATAGTGGTCCGATTGTGACAATTCTTCTTCTATTGGAAAGGGTATACTCCCAAGATGGTCCCATATAAATTTGGAAAACAAAATCGAACCCTAAGGGTTGGAAAACAGGGGATGATTGATTGTTCACTCACTGATTGTAACGTATAAACACGCATAACTTTGTACAGAGTAGTCCGATTTTGATAATTCTTTTATTGTTGGATAGGGTATACCTTGCCAAGTTTTATTAGTACATTAAAGCCACAAAAAATCATAAAATAAAAACTTTTTAACAAAAAATTAAACCGCCGAAAAACTGAAAAGCATAAAATAATAAACCTTAAAATTTTGAGTCGGCGCTGAAAAATCAATGAACAAGGAACACTCAAAGCGCCGACTCATAATTTTAAGGTTTATTATTTTATGCTTTTCAGTTTTTCGGCGGTTTAATTTTTTGTTAAAAAGTTTTTTTCAGCGCCGACTCAAAATTTTAAGGTTTATTATTTTATGCTTTTCAGTTTTTCGGCGGTTTAATTTTTTGTTAAAAAGTTTTTATTTTATGATTTTTAGTGGCTTTAATGTACTAATAATATTTGGCAAGGTATACCCTATCCAAAAATAAAAGAATTATCAAAATCGGACTACTCTGTACAAAGTTATGCGTGTTTATACGTTACAATCAGTGAGTTAACAATCAATCATCCCCTGTTTTCCAAACCTTAGGGTTCGATTTTATTTTCCAAATTTATATGGGACCACCTTGGGAGTATACCCTTTCCAATAGAAGAAGAATTGTCACAATCGGACCACTATGTAAAAAGTTGTGAGTGTCAGTGAGTGAACAATCAATCATCCCCTGTTTTCCAACCCTTAGGGTTCGATTTTGTTTTCCAAATTTATATGGGACCACCTTGGGAGTATACCCTTTCCAATAGAAGAAGAATTGTCACAATCGGACCACTATGTAAAAAGTTATGCGTGATCATACATAAAAAAAAATAAAAAAAATATACGCGTCGAATTGAGAACCTCCTCCGTTTTTTTTCGTCGGTTGAAAAGTAGAAAATAATGTAAAAAGAATTGCATTTGGAGTTATTTTTTTTTATTGATATCAAGCACCCCACACTTTTTTCCATTATTTTACACTTTTTAGTTTGGTTTTCTATGGAAGCATGTTTTAAAATAGTCTTTTTCTGCGTCATGTTTACGTGTGTTTACCGCAAATAAACGTATTTTCTTTCTAACATTTTAGAGAACACGGCAGTCCTATCAGAATTCCTAGTAAAACGTTACTAAGCGGAACAACAATAACCTAAATAAGTAAATATCATTTACAAATACATTTCACAGACATTCGCAAACATCGTCTAATGTTTGTCGACCTAATTGAGCCCTGATAAGCGGTGACGTAATCGACAATAAAATTATATAGCGTATGAAAGGGGCCTTCATTGTAAGGATTACGAGACTTGAATATCAAGTTCTTATAACTGAATAGACCAGTGATGTTACGAATGTCATATTTTAGACATTCGCGAATGCGAATGCGAATGCGAGTGTTTCGACGGCGAATGTGCGAATGCGAATGCGAGTGCGAATGTTGAGAAGGAGCAAAAAAGAAATATCAAGGTATGATTTTAATCATCGATTTTTATTTATTTAAGGTTATACACTGTATACGTGTATGTACCTATATCTAATATACACAATCAAATGAACATCAAACATATTTAATATTCGAATTTCAATAGGGGCAGATTATATTTTAAAAACAATAATTTAGCTACTTTATCACCCTTGAGACGATTTCGTAAAGGCTCATATATCAGGCCAGCTGCACTAAATAATTGCTCACTTGGTACACTGGCAGGAGGAGCGCCAATAGCGGAATAGTAATTTGTCAAATTTGGATTTGGATTTCCACCAGTCCAATGGATTTGCCTCAAGAGAGATTCGTTTTTCTTTTAAATATGCTTTTAATTGGGATTTTATTTCACACATCATCGTGCCTTCTGGTTCACATTCTACATCGGAACCTTCGCCATCACTCGAAGAATCCAGAATTCTCGCCAGATTTGTTAGGAGGCTTTTAGTAGGGTAATCAGCACTTGTAGAAGGCTCATTATCATCAATGGATGTCGTGTTTTTAGGCCTTTTACCACTTGAAATTGAAGTTATACGATCGTGATTTAATAAATCAAGCGCAAGTTTTATGATCTGGTATTAACATTATCCTTCACAATATCAATAAAGAATTTGTTCTTGTATCGCGGGTCCAAAAATGTCGCAATTGTAAACAAAGGGTCATTTTTCAGATTGCAAAACTTCTTGTTTATTTCAGTTTTTAACACTTGAGCAAAGTTTTTCATAATATTATCAACAGAGTCACCTACAATTGGTAAATTTACGTCTTCAAACTCTTCAATACCTTTTTTTAACATATAAATAATCGGAATAACAGATGAAATCAAAGTATGCGTACTGCTTAAGTTACGGGTAGCTTCTTCAAATGGTTTAAGTATTAATACACAATATTCTATAGCTTTATATTCATCGGATAAGTTGGGAATATTGTTGCTAATACCATATACAGCCAAAGAATCCTTTAGTTTTAAGTACCTTTCAAACATATAGAAGGTGCTGTTCCATCTTGTCGAACAATCTCTTAAAACAGTTAATGGCACTTGATCTGGGTTCAGCCGCAACTGGACTTTTGATAATTGGTCTTGAGCAATAGTCGAATGATTAAAATGACCAGCAATCTTATTACATTTCTGAATCAGGGTTACTAAAAACTCTTGTGAATTTAATGCACTTTTTATGTTTGTCTGTAACTCATGAACAGTGCAATCAATATCTTTGAAACCGGCCAAAGACATAGCACGCTTCATATTTGAGCCTTCATCCCTTACCATGCAATGTACTTGATTCTTAGTGATGTTCCATTCATTCAGCATCGATTCAAATTTACTTGCAATTACATCACCCGTGTGTCGTTCATTAAATTCCTCACATTTTAGAACAATGCTTTAACGATCATAGTTAACTGTTATACCGTGGCAAGTCAAACTGAGGAGTGATACGTTGGCAGCTGGCTCGGACCAAATGTCGGTTGTGAATGACATGAATTTCAAGTCACTCAAGAGTAATATAACTTTGTTTGCCACTTTTACATACAATTCTTGGCTATGCTCAGTAAAAAAATTTCGTCCTTTTAAGGTATATTGTGGCGCCAACTGCATTAATCTTCGGAAACCCACGTTCTCAATGAAGTTAAAGGGTAAATTGTCTAAAGCTATGATTTCACTTATTCGGCAACAATTTTTTGCGATAATGGATGTTTAGCGTCCTATTGCTTCTTTTTCATTATAGATTCTTCAATAGATAATTGCTTTTTTACCTCTTTTAGTGGCGTTTCCGGAGGAATGATAATTTTAGAAGCCTGGATCTCTGTTTCAGCACGTATTAACAATTCGAACTCCTCGGCATAAACGGCTTTCAAATGAGTTCGCAGCCCCGAAGTAGTACGCCCAACGCGTGAATATACTTTTTCACAAATATTACACTTCGCATGATCTCGATCAATAGGTGTGAAATATCGCCATATTTCACTTTTCTTCCCCGGCGCCATAATACAAAAATAAAGTTCTAAATAACTATCCTAACAACTCACTGTACTGTTCTAATAACTTATCCTAGCTTAAAATAACCCACAACTCGAAACTGTGTTAATTCACTTAATCGCAATACCTGCTTATTGATTGATCGACAAGTGACAACTAGAAACAAATTCAAAGTAACAAACACGCGATGATGACCCGCTAAGCTCCGCCCACTTCTACTTGTCTCGACCTGCATACACTCGCATTCGCTAAACATTCGCATTGTTTGATGCGAATGCGAGTGTTGATGCGAGTGTTTGAAATGATGCGAATCATTCGCATATGCGAATGCGAACGCGAACATTCGTAACATCACTGGAATAGACATCTGTGCTACTGGGGAATTTGTTGACCACTTCTTCCCAGCTAAAGCACTACAGGAACTGCCAGGGTCGCGAGATTTGTTCGAAAGAAGAAAATTAAAATAAATAATTTTCAATCTAAAATCTAAAATTCAATTATATTCAATTAAATTTTTATTCTAATATCTTAACTTAAATAAGTATATTTTAATTTGTACCAAAAATATTTGTATTCATTATATTATTACTGTAGCAAATTATTAAGTCTCAGGTTAGCTTGTTACTTAATGTTGTAGGAGTAAGGCGCTGGTGTCTGTAACACAGTTCATACTAGCACAGACACCGCCGTTTACTCTATCTTTTTAGTACCCAAATACTTGTACATTGTGTTTTTTGTTTAGGATAGATAAGTTGTACCTACATTTGTGAATAAATAAACAAATAAAAAAAAAAGAAAAAAAAAAGAGATACCATGGCCATATAGGCAACTGAATGAACATGGGTGGGTTTTAGTCAGTAAAAGTCTGACACGCCCTCGAGCTCCGCCTAGAGCGGGAGACGTTATTTGATGATTTCCCATCCACAAAAAAGCACTGTCAATTATCATAAGCCTTTTTTTATATCACAGGTTCTAAAAGTAAAATCAAAAGTGATTAATGTGATTATACATAGTGCTGGAAGTAACTAAACAAACAGAGGTCGATGACATCAACAAAAAAAAAAACAAAAAATTATTGTATGCTCAGATATTATTCCCATAACGACAGCGTAGTTTCACTAATTAATTCGACCCAATATTTACGCCAAGGTAAATATATTTCATTTAGCTAGTACTAACTTCTGGCAAGCCAAAATTTAAGGCTAACAAATACAGATAAAGTAAGTTACTAAAGGAAATTCCCATAGGATTGTAAACAGGAAAATCATTAGTGAAAAACATCTTCGAGCGCGCGCCATATTGAATGTTGATATAGTAATTGCAATAGACTACCCAGATCATAGATAACTATTCTACGAATAGAGAATTTGTTTATACTACGTAACAGTCTGCCTAGACTTTTCCCAACTATGCTTTTATTTGTGGATGGGAAATCATCAGATGACATCTCCCGCTCTGGGCGGAGCGGGAGGGCGTATTAGACTTTAACTGACTAAAACCCACCCGTGTTCCTTCAGTTGCCTATTTGCCAGGACCACGGTATCTCTTTCGAACAAATCTCGTGATCCTGGCAATTCCCAACTATGCTGAGGTCAGCGTCCAGTCCAACCGAATGCAGCTGAACACCAGTATTTTAAAAGGAGCGAATGCCTATCTAACCTCCAAAACCTGGCTACTAGGTACCAAGATACCCCTTCTCCTAAATTCTCGCTTCACTCCGCGATCAAACTTCCTTACCATCAAACATTTATTACCCTCAATGGTTTTATTCCTTCCATAACAGCTTACTCACTACTAAGATAATGTGACCAGTTAAAAGACTTAGTCGACATAAAAACGGACGTATTAAACCCGCGGCGGGATGTTTCTGCGTGGTTCAGAGACCCTGACTGCTAAGACATCGTGGGTTCGATTCCTACCCAGGACAAATATTTGTGTGATGAGCACAATCATTTGTTCTGTGTCTGGGTGTAACTTATCTATAATATGTATGTATTTAATATGTAAGTATGTTTATCAGTTGTCTGGTTGCCATAGTACAGGCTCTGCCTAGTTTGGGATCAGATAACGTTGTGTTGGTTGTCCTAAGATATATTATTAATAACAGCCGCACGGATCTATCAGATTAAGCTACACTTGCCGCAGTTGGGTCCTGGATGGGTGATCATCAGTACATACCAAGACCTGCGTGCCTCGGAAAGCACGTTAAGCTATTGGTCCCCGCTACCATTTGTGGATATTTGACGATCGTTACGGGTCATCAGAAGCCCGAAAGTCTGACATCCAATCCTACCAAGAGGTATCGTATTACCCAGTAACTGGGTTGTGGAGGTCAGACAGGCATTCGCTCCATGTAAAATACTGGTACTCAGCTGTATCCGGTTAGACTGGAAGCCGGCCATAACACAGTTGGGAATAGGCCATGCAGATTATGACAGAATTTTCGATTTTTGGTGTATTTTTGGTGCTAGGATCGATGCCTGCCAGGGTCGCGAGATTGTTCAAACGAGATACCGTGGCCCTGGCATATGGGTAACTGAAGGAACACAGGTGGGTTTTAGTCAGTAGTCTGACACGCCCTTCCGCTCCACCCAGAGCGCGAGAAGTCATTTCATGATTTCCCATCCAAAAAAAAGGTATGCCAATTTTAAGTAGACACCGTCCGCTGTGACCCAATCTCAACATACGGTCCTTCGAGCCGGATCATCTGTTGAGTATCGTATAGTATTATACATAAAATTTTGGGAAGAAATTCTCTAATAAAATAAATTATTTTTTGGATGATTTCCCATCCAAAAAAAAACGAACATTGACATAATAACGTGACATTTTGCGAATGAGACATTCTGCGAAAGAGACATTTTCCAACCTGTAGATATTTTGCGAAAGAGACATTTTTGTGACTAAGCCCGCGATTTTATTACGCCCGTGTGTACGACGAGTTACAAGTAAACGCGAAGTAGGTCGGGATAGTTAAAGCTAATGATGACTCCATCAATGTCATAACAGGCAATCTTGCCCAATTGACTTGTTGCTGCGTTTCGTGTTGGAAACAATGCTTGGGGCTTGTACAATTCCATGGCGATGGGTTTTTTATGTCTTACTAGCTTCTGCCCGCGACTTCGTCCGCGTCAAATTTTTGCTCCCCTGACCAATCCCCTCGCATCTAATTGCCTGCCAGTTTTCGTCCATTTTTCGTTGCTGTTCCGCTCTTTTTAATTGTAGCGTGATGTTATATAGCCTATAGCCTTTCTCAATAAATAGCCTACCAAGCACAAAAAGATTTGTTCAATTCGGACCAGTGGTTCCAGAGATGGTTGTTAAGTGATCTTAAATTTTCTAATTCTCCGCGCAATTTTTTAATTTTTTTTTCTTTCATAAGAACCTTCTCCTGACAATAACAAACATAACAAAAAAAAAAATGTGAAATCGGTCCAGCCGTTCACGCATGATGGCGTGACCAAGGGAAATAGGGATTCATTTATATATATATATATATAGATTTTATTTGACTCATCATCTGCCTCGCCTTTTCCCAACTATGTCGGGGTCAGCTTCCAGTCTAACCGGAAGCAAATGAGTACCAGTATTTAACATTGAGCGACTGCCTATCTGACCTCCACAACCCAGTTACTGGGTAATACGATACCCCTTGGTATGTGTCAGACTTTCGGGCTTCTGACGACCCGTAACGACTGTCTAATATCTACAAATGACAGTCGTCAGGTCGTAAATGTCCTCCATTTTGCAGTCGGTTAGCAAAAATATTGCGACACTTATCGTGTTCGACGCATATCAAGTTTAATGTACTATAATATTATATTAATAACATCCACAGTGGGTGTGTGCCTACTTATTCACAACACGAGTCGCGTGACTGACGATAAATCGGTGACGCATCGATCAAAATCTAAGTGCGTAGTCCATTGTAACATTTGTAACTTGACATACGAAATTGTAAAGACACGTTTCTTGTATGGATACCCCCCTCGATTCTTGGAAGTCGGTGTCTTTGGATATATATTTTAGTTTTTAGTCATCTTCATCTGCCTAGCCTTTTCCCAACCCAGTTACTGGGTAATACGATACCCCTTGGTAAGACTGGTTGTCAGACTTTCGGGCTTCTGACGACCCGTAACGACTGCCAAAGATCCAGGAATGACAACAATGACAACCAGGACCAAAGACTAAAAGTATTTTAATGCCTCGGAAAGCACTTAACGTGCTTTGTTAAAATACATACTCTAGGTTACCTCAAAACAAATTCCTTTTTAACATCTATTCTTTGCATATCCGCGTTACCATGACAACCGGTCCATTGCAAATCTATGATTCACAATTGCAAACTCTTCAGTCAACATACAAAGTTGTTTTTCAACAATAAATCTAAAATTCTGCACGGAAACTGTATTGTTTGAATAAATATGAATAGTAAAACAGTTTATTTATTATGCATTCAGAACCAAGTCATCGACATAGCTCATAGAATTAGCAAGCTGACGTGGCAATGGGCCGGCCACATTAGCCGTAGAACCGATGACCGTTGGGGTAGACGTGTTATTGAGTAGTGACCGCGATCGGCAAACGTAAGGTAGGGCGCCCTCAGGCTAGGTGGAGCGACGATCTTCGCAGGATGGCTGGTAGCAGTTGGATGAGAGTTGCCGAGAATCGATCTGAATGGCGAGCAATTGGAGAGGCCTATGTCCAGCAGTAGACTGGATGATGATGATGATTATGCATTCTATTGTTGTGAAAAACAAATGATTATTTATTGTCGCGAGTACACAACCATGTTATTGGGCAACATGAAATTCTTTGGTCGAACTCTCAACTCTTAAGCGGTGGTGGTTCTCTTACACTTCCCTTCATTTTATATGACCAGTAAGTAACTATCTCTCTCTCTTTGCCTAGCCTTATCCCATTTCATTTGGGGTCGGCTCTCCTCGCCAGATTCTCTCCAGTTCTAAGTCGCCGAATCATTCACTTGGGCTTGCTTCAGGTCATTGTTGACTACAGACATCCAAGTGTGACCAGTTAAAAAAAAAAACAGCCGACCTCCAAAAACAGTACTACAAAGTGAAAAATTACTTGAATTTCGGAAATCGGGACTGACTTTCTAAATTAAAGTATTTTTTTACTTTGTAGTGTTTTTTTCCGAAGTCGGTTGTCTTTTTTTTAACTGACGAAAAAAAAAAGAGGAGGTTATCACACGTATTTTTTTTTATGTATTACCACGCATAACTTTGTACATGGAGTCCGATTGTGATAATTCTTTTTTTATTGGAAAAGGTATACTCCCAAGGTGGTCCCATATAAATTTGGAAAACAAAATCGAACCCTAAGGGTCGGAAAACAGGGGATGATTGATTGTTCACTCATTGATTGTAATGTATAACCACGCATAACTTCATACAGAGTAGTCCGATTTTGATCATTATTTTTTTTCATTGGATGGGGTATACCTTGCCAAGTATTATTAGTACATTCAAGCCACAAAAAAATATAAAATAATAACTTTTTAACTAAAAATTAAACCGCCGAAAAAACTGAAAAGCAAAAAATAATAAACATTAAAATTTTAAGTGTGTGAGTTTATTATTTTTTGCTTTTCAGTTTTTTCGGCGGTTTAATTTTTTGTTAAAAAATTTTTTTCGGAACAATTTTTATTTTTCACTTTTTAGTTATGGTACCTTTTCCACACCAAATCGTTAGCAACAGTGACAGGAAACCGTAGGAAATCATCTAGATATACAAAGTGGATAAAAAACGTATTATCTATGCTAACGCTAAAAATAGCCCAGCATACGTAGCATGACCACCGTAGAAATGGGTTTTGTCGACGAAAGAATAGACAAAATTACAGATTGTAGAAAGAGTAAAGACAGATTAAAGATTGTAGAAAGATTAATACCGTTTTATGCTGGCGCAGCATGACAAATTCTATCTCTATTCTACCAAGAATATACAAAGTTCTTTCTATGGTGGTCATGCTACGCGTGCAGGAAAGAAAAAAAAGTTAATGTAAATGTATGTGTGTGTTACATTTATTTATTTACCCCTGAGGCATACCCTATCCACTAAAAAAATAATTAAGACAGTTTTCAGACTTTTCAGACCTCGCCACCTTACTTTCAATTGAGGATGAGACGCCATTAAACGCTTATAACAACAGCAAAAACATAAATCACAATGTAGTCAGACTCGGGATAGGTCGTGAATCACGCTTGGCCGACACTGATGTCATAAGTCATTGAATTGTTACGAAGCAAACAATTGTATTGTTTGTGTTACAATTTTATTTGACGTAGTTGTAAGTAAATGTGTTGCCAGGGGTTCATAAGCTCAGAGTTCAAAGTAGGGACAGAAAGTTTAAAGTGATCTTTGTCTTTTTGAACGCCTTCGAAAAGGTGGTTCTGAATCCGGTTGTAAATATATTTTATTTTACACGATTTTTAACCGACGAAAAAAAAAGGAGGAGGTTATCAATTCGACGCGTATATATTTTTTTTTTTTTTATGTATGATCACGCATAACTTTGTACATGGTAGTCTGATTGTGACAATTCTTTTTTTATTGGAAAGGGTATACTCCCAAGGTGGTCCCATATAAATTTGGAGAACAAAATCGAACCCTAACAGTCTTATTAATAAAAATCGCCTTTTCTAAAGGTAATCCGACGTTACCCTTAGATTTGTTAATCCGATAGTAACAAAGTATTAACTTTGTAATTAGAACGTTATTAATAAACATAGAGTAGCTTCGGTTTAACAATACATTCCTTACACCGGGATTATTACGAATGTTCTGGCAACACAATTAATTTAAAAGTAAAAAGAGTGAGTTATTGAATGAAATAGGAACGAAATGGCAAATAAAATGACAGAAACTGTCAACGTGACAACTGACAAGACGTGTGACTAAAATTCTAATTTTTTCAGGTTGCCAAACGAAAAATAAATTTAAATAATATCCTGAATAGTAGTACAAACTCCAAAAAGGTAATATTTATTTGTATCTACTGCTACTATTATGCAAATATTTAATAATTTAAAATTTTGCTATTTGTTATTTACAGAACCATGAGGACTATGTAAATAGTATGATAAGTCATAGCAGAATGTTAAAGGATGAGGAGCATATGAGACGGATGGAAATGGCTGAAGAAGAACATGCAATCAAAATGGAAATACACAGGGAAACAATGAAAATACACAAGGAAAAATTAAAGTCTGCAATATTAGAAAGGGAAATTTTAGAATTAAAAAAACATTGCAATTCTTTATAAAATAAAATAAAATATGATCAAGTTAACTCTGTGTCAAATCTTTTATTTCCTTATTATTTAGTACATACAAATGCACATATGAAAACTGTCTCTTTAAAAATTTTCATTAATAAATGCTGCCCGTGCAGAACTACCCCTGAGCGAGTTGTTTATTGCTTGTGTTACTGGGACAATGTCATAAACTTCTTCACCCTCAATGAAATCTTGTCTGTGCATTGCAATATTGTGCAGTACTGCCAATGCAACAATATACAGTTTCGTATTTTCTAATTTGGTAGTAAACCCTCTCAGTAAACAACGGAACCTTTGCTTCCACAAGCCAAAGCATCTTTCTACTACATTGCGGTTCCTTATATGTGCCCGGTTATATATTTCTTCTTTTTCTGTAGTAGGATGAAGGACGGGGGTAAACAAATATGGAGTGCAAGCATATCCCGAATCTCCTAAAAGCCTGCCTTTAAATTCGGATTGTTCCAGTCTTTGTTTTAAGCGACATTCATTAAATATTCGTGAATCATGTGTACTTTCTCGTCAGTGAGCCACAATATCCATAATCTCCAAGTTAGCATTTGATACAACCTAAAACAATGTAAATATATTTTAAAATATGACTAACAGGGTGTTCATTAGGTTCAATTACTTACTTGTTTGTTACAAGCATAGGCTAGGCACTAAAAAACTTACTTGTACATTTATTGAACTGTATCCTTTCCTGTTGATATAATATTGTCCAACTTCTCCACCAACTTTTGGGATCCGAATATGTGTGCAATCAATAGCACCAATCACTTGCCGGAACCCACACAACGAATAAAATCCAACAACAACATTATTCTGTTCTGCATCACTTTGTGGCATTCTGATCCATTGTGTCCTTTTTGCCAATATTGCTAAGGCAACTTGTTTACATACAAGTGATATTGTTGGCTGACTCATTCCACTAAGATCTCCTGCATCATCTTGAATCTGTTGACATGAAAAAATTACGTTACAAATTGAACACAAGTAGGTACCTAAACAGGCACAGCTTTGATAAAGTAATTTATATTGATCTGATGATAGCTCACCTCTCCACGGGCCCATGTTCTTATTGCTGTTAGAACTTTCAGATGGGGTGGTATAAAGCCACCTCTTGCATCACCAGCTAAATCATTTTTCACCATGTCAATTATAAACACTGCAGTGGATCGAGAAAACCGATACTTAGATTTAAACTCGGTTTCTTGAAGTTCTTCTAGTGGATTTTTCCGTATTTTATACAATTTGACACGTCTCACTAATGCCGTCTAGTTTTCAATCTCATTTACTTCATCTAACACCCTCAAATCATCAATAAAATAATCTCTTTCCATTTTCTATACACAATAAACACGCGTGAAAGAAGCACAAACGACTAAAGGTTAGAAATAAGTTAGGAATTTTGTGAAATGTCAAAATACGCCGTTACTCTATGCTTAATCAGTCGCTAAACTATGTTGTGCCAATGATTAAATTTTATTCCGAGAGTAAGCTCGGATTCGCTTACTCTCTCCTTACTTCCCATTTATTAATACTAAATTTAATTACTTCAAACTTAAAATTTGGAGTAAAGTTATTCTTGCTCTAGTCGATGTTTATTAATAAGACTGTAAGGGTCGGAAAACAGGGGATGATTGATTGTTCACTCACTGATTGTAATGTATAACCACGCATAACTTTATACAGAGTAGCCCGATTTTGATAATTCTTTTTTTGTTGGATAGGGTATACCTTGCCAAGTATTATTAGTACATTAAAGTCACAAAAAATTGTAAAATAAAAACTTTTTAACAAAAAATTAAACCGCCGAAAAAACTGAAAAGCATAAAATAATAAACCTTAAAATTTTGAGTCGGCGGCGGCGCTGAAAAATCAATGAACAAAGATCACTCAAAGCGTCGACTCATAATTTTAAGGTTTATTATTTTATGCTTTTCAGTTTTTTCGGCGGTTTAATTTTTTGTTAAAAAGTTTTACGTAAAGAATAGCACCATCCCATTTCTTCACGTGGGTGTAAAAGGCAACGAAGTGGCTTACTAGAGAATGGGCAGCAGCGTTTTCTATGCATTTTACCACCATACTGCGATCGCCAACCCGCCTGCCAAGCGTGGTGATTATGGCAAACCCTGGGAGGGTTGGAGAATTGGAGGAAAGTTGAAATCCAGTGCATGAAAAATTCCCACCGCGAAATACATACTTACACACGGCTACTCGTCAAGCTATACATTTCCAGTTCTAGCTGAGCTAGCATTGTATACATATGCCGTACAATGAGAGGTCAGCTTATATTGGTAATTAGCTTCTGCCCGCGACTTCGTCCGCGTCAAATATTTTGCTCCCCTGACCCTTCCCGTCGTATCGAATTGCCTACCAGTTTTCGTACATTTTTCGTTGCTGCTGCGCTCCTTTTGATTGTAGCGTGATTTTATATAGCCTATAGCCTTCCTCAATAAATAGGCTACCCAACACAAAAAGAATTTCTCAATTCGGACCAGTAGCTCCTGAGATTAGCGCGTTCAACCAAATTTTAAAACTCTTCAGCTCTATAATATAAGTATAGATAGTGCGGAGGTTCGAATGTGGAGTTACGGTAGCCGGTAACATATCCATCATGGCCTATTGATCACTATTACAAAAAAGCTACAATTGTAAAGCAACAACAACAAAGATATTATGTGAGGTATAGGCCTCTGATTGACTACAATTGCCCCTTTATCCGGCCACAGAGGGTCATTGAGCGGACTTACATTGAAATGTACCCGTAGCATGAATATCTAGCTAAATTGGACAATTATTGTGACAGTAGTGAAGGGCTTGTGGTTAATAACAGCCGCACGGGCCGATCGATCAGGTTAAGCTACGCTTGCCGCGGTTATTCCGTGGATGGGTGACCAACTTTACATACCAAGACCCTTCCGTGCCTCGGAATGCACGTTAAGCCGTTGGTCCCGGCTGTCTTTAGTAGATCTTAGACAGTCGTTACGGGTCGTATCGTTACGGTCGGGTAGGGGTATCGTATTACCCAGTAACTGGGTTGTGGAGGTCAGATAGGCAGTCGCTCCATGTAAAATACTGGTACTCAGCCGCATCTGGTTAATCTGGAAGCCGACTCCAACATAGTTGGGAAAAGGCTGGGCAGATGATGATGTGGCAGTAGTGACAAATGATCTATCTATCCAATTCTTATACCTACATCAAATAACATCACGACTTTATTTCCTGTACGGTTAGGCAGTGATGTCTGTGCCTGTATAGTACACCTGCATTTTTTTTTGTGAGCGGGAAATCTTCAAATGACATCTCCCGCTCTGGGTGGAGCGGAAGGGCGTGTCATACTTTTACTGACTAAACCCCGTGTTCCCTCAGTTGCCCATGTGCCAGGGTCACGGTATCTCTCTCGAACAAATCTGGCTACCCTGGCACCTTACATTACACTAGTAATGTTTAAGTCGCGTGTAATAGGGGGCGATCCTATAGCCATCAACTGGCCACAAATTCAGACTACGGGATGCCATTAAAAGTCTCATGGTGGAAAACCCAATACAATTTTGACTTACCACGGAAACAAGACTCCATGATCCTGGATTGGGTTCCGTAGTTGGGCTGCTCTTAATAGACAAAAAAGGGGTCATCAAAATCATCATCTTTTCTGCCAAAAGACGTCCTCTACTGGACATAAGCCTCCCTCAATTAGGGGGTTTGCGATAATCGACACGCTTGGCAGGCGGGTTGGCGATCGCAGTATGGTGGTAAAATGCATAGAGGACGCTGCTGCCCATTCTCTAGTAAGTCCCTTAGTCGGCTTTTAAGACATCCACGAGAAGAAATGGGATGGTGCTATTCTTTACATCCGACAATAAACGGAAATATATGGAACGAAACTCTCGTACATCTGACATTTTATTCATTGGACCAATGCAGCAAAATCTCTATTATTACTATCGAAACGAAAAGTCAATTCAACGCCTCTTAAAAGGCAGACAGGCGCAAACAATTTCTATGATAACTTTATTAAAAATATGGCGCCCCGTCATTTCTTATGAAAAGTAAATGTAAAGTTTTTTTTTTTTTTTTTTAATTGGGAATTAATGTGGCGCCCCGTCAGCTGACGATTTGCATGTAGTACAAATATTATAATAGTGGAATAAATAATTATACATTTTAGTTATGTACTAGCGCTCGCGCTCGCCGTAAACAGTTGTTTTATTTACATGACTCATAACATCCTACACGTTGAGTGCCAAACACAGGTTGATGGTTAATCCGATATGTCCACAGATTTAGAGCGCATACAAAATTGTTAGTAACAAGTACGCGATATCGCGTGACCCGCCATAATGCAGAGCCGACGAATCACGTGATATCGCGTGATCGGCACTCACTCACTCACAAGTACGCAGTAGGTACACTTACAAAATAAAACCTACTAGTCATTCGCAATCTGCGTGAGCCTATTTAAAAAACACGTCCATTTTTTTCCACAACCTATCTCATCAACATAGCAACAAAGTAATACTACTCTGCATACTCCTTTGTTTCACTAAAGGTAAATAAACCTTACTATAACACATCACACATTACAAAATCAACCCTATCTTCTATAACATACAATTCAAATCCCACCGTCCTCAGTCTTTAATGACATGACACAGTTACGGGAAAATGATCTGTATTTCTAAGTAAATAAGGTATATATTTAAGTGTTAGTAAGTCATACAAAAACAACAGTTGACTTCCGAAGTGTTGTGATAGAGATCAGGGGGTCTACTCTCTTTCAACGAAACGAAACTTCGCAAACGAACGAAATTTAAACGTAATTTCGTTATTGACCCTACTCTCTTTATCGAAATGACGTCATTTTAATTGGAACAACCAAGCTATGTTTACTGAATAAATAAAGGAAGTTTTATGTTACTGAAGAGTGAGCATTGGAATGGCACGTGGTAAGAAAGGGAATTAAAAAAAAACGTGTGCAATTCACACGTGGTAGAAGTGAAACCTTCAAAAATTTTGGCTTCAACATAATGAAACGAATGTAAAATTTCGGGAAGAGGATAGTTGTAGGTTTTAGTAACGATCATTGTGATACAAAGTTTGATAATTATTTTACATTTTATTCGTACCATTTTACATAGATTTATTCAGACGGTAAACACGAGTGGAGGGGGTACGAAGCAGAGCACAAAAGGAACAACGACCATAAGAAACACTGTATAATGCTTCCTATCTCATTTTCTCCCACGTTAAATCTTATGAATTTATGTGTCTGTCTCTTTTTAACCGACTTCAAAAAAAGGAGGAGGTTTCTCGTGTGTTCACCGATAACTTCGTCGTTTATGAACCGATTTTGACTATTATTTTTTTGTTGGAAAGGAGATATCCCAAGGGTGGTCCCATGATAAGGAAACCAGGATCTGATGATGGCATCCTAGAGAAGTCGAAGGGAACCTTCGAAAATCGTAGTGGCGACTAGTGCGTTTTTTTTTTCTTTCATTAATTATCTTAAAGCACTACTATTTAATGAAGTTTTGAAGATGCTCTGATGATGAAGCCGAAAGACAGTCGAGGGAACTCTTCAACGACTTACAGCAATTACCCGGTGTTTGGACTTAATTAATTTCTATTGATGAGAACTTTGCACCTATATGGGCTATAAGTGCCATTACAGGTCTGATGATGGAGACCATAGACAGTTGAGGGAATTCCTCAATGATTTACAGCAGTTCCCTATTGTTGGGCTTACTGTATACGGTTCAAAGTGCCAATTTTATCACTACTATTTAATTAAGGTCCGGAGTTGATCTCATGATGGAGCCGAAAGAAAATCGAGGGAACTCCTTAATGATTTACAGCAATTACCTGGTGCTTGAACTTAATTCATTTCTATTGATTAGAAAGTTCCCATAAGGCTTATAAGTACCATTAGAGGTTTGATGATGGAGACCATGGACAGACAGTCAAGGGAATTCCTCAACGATTTACAGCAGTAGTAAAGTATTAAATTTCACCTGGCGATTAGAGGTATAGGAATTAGTGCGGGGTAGATACCATAACTAAAAAGTAAAAAATAAAAACTTTATTACAAAAAAAAAACCGACTTCCTCAAAAACACTAGAAAGTGAAAAATAACTTTAATTTCGGAAGTCGGTGGCAAAAAACTCAAATACAGATCCTAAGACAACGTCTTCCGAAATTAAAGTTATTTTTCACTTTCTAGTGTTTTTGAGGAAGTCGGTTTTTTTTTGTAAAAAAGTTTTTACTGTCGCTTTTTCGCAAATCACAAAGGTGCTAAAGAAGTTTTCACTTCCAAAAATGGCTAAGTGCGAGTCTAATAAGAGCAGTGGTGACCTATGGTATTGGCTCTGACTTACGAGCCAGATCATGAGTTCGAACTCAGGCAGGCACTTTATATATTTAATTTCATCACCACTGCTCTCAAAACGGTGAAGGAAAACGTGCGGAAACCACTACAATTTTTTGGAACACTATGAACAGGAACACTATCATTTTTTGTTGGTCAAAATACACATTTACCTATTTACTAGCTTCTGCCAGCGACTTCATTCGCGTATTTATTATACATATAATATCTGGATGACCGAGCTTTGCTCGGTATATTTTAATGTATTGTTATATAGTAATTATTGTAAATTGTGTTTAAAATAATAAGTTTATGTTCAAGTTGATTATCGATATAGTTGGTCATTGAAAACACGAATAAAACGACATTTTATAAAAATGAATCTTAGCTAGATCGATTTATCGCCCCCAAAACCCCCTGTATACTCATGAAACTGGCACTGGCACTGTCTATTGATGAAACCGGCATTAAAATCCGTTGCGTAGTTTAAAACATCTAAGCATACTTGCAAACACGAGAAGTGACTTTGTTTTATACTATGTAAAGAAAAGAAAATTTTCTTAACAACGATTACTTACTAGAAAGAGATAAACACGAAATATAAAAAATCTATCGTAATTTTTCAACACAAAAATACATCACTATTATGCAAACCACAATGTGCTAAGCAAAAAAAAACTTGTCAAACAGGTTCTACTCAAAACAGTTCAATCGGACAATGCCTTTAAAAATAATAACCTATCCATTTATGGGCAGTAGCTCAATTTTTTATTATTACATATTAAAATAGCTTTCGGGCTTCTAACGACCTGTCACGATTGGCAAAGATCCACAAAGGACAGCCTAGGCCAAAAGCTTTCCATGCTTTCTGAGGCACAGAGGGTCTTAGTGTATAAAGATGGTCACCATAACTTTAACTGAATGATTAATCATTCAGGTCAGGGGTTAACCCCTGCGGCTGTTTTTACATAGCCACGCCCCAAACCTATTAACAATGTAATTAGAAAACATTGTAATAGCCAATTATTTTTTTAAATAGCAACCATGGAGTTTTTTGCCTTTTTTTTCCATTACCTATGGAGCCGGCAAGGCCAATTGGTACAATGCACATGATAGACCTTGTCCCACAGACGGCAGCCTAAAAATAAATGAATAGAGTCCTACTGTAAATAATATTATAAATGCGAAAATTTATATGTATCACACAAACACGGTTGAACGGATTTAAATGAAATTTAGCTCACCAATAGTTTCATTACCTGGATTAACACATTCAGGATATTTTTTATACTCATAGTATGGTCCTGTAGCATAATTATCAACCTCCACACAGGGTAAGCCGCTGGAATAGCTACCGATTTCTACTTTTACCTCTAGTCTTTAAAGATCATTTAATGAGTTCAGGTAAGGCATAAAAGTATACTCAATCATTTTATAAAGATGTAAGGATTCAGTTTGAGGGGATAATCTCGGGAACTATTGTTACAATTTTGTAAATTCTTTGAGTAATGGTAACCAAAAGTATTGCAGTGTCATAGAATTAATGTATTTTATGTTAAAACAATAAACTAAATAAACCGCCACCCAACACCAAACCCGAGTGTGCCTCTCTCTCACAGAGCGTGCGTCCTAGCAGTGGTAACATTATTAGGTTCATTACACTAATAAGGTACAAAAATCATTAGCATAGGTTCAAAAGAAAGTACTTAATAAAGAAAAATAATCATTAGGTACTTAATTAATACTTCTAATGAAATCCAGGACTTATTACTTTAGCAAATGAGGTACTATTTAATGACTAGTACTGAGTCTCGATAATATAAACAAGATTGTTCACAATGAAGTTTTCTGACTAAGTAATTAAATGTCAAGTCTTATTATTGTTTCTAGCAACTCCATTGAAATACAATTTCATCGTTTTACAATATGTTTCTATGAGCATTGTGTGTTCTTGATTTAAAAGTAGGTTTGAGTTATAATCACCATGAAGTTTTTATTGAGATTAGGTATATGCTAATATATTTCAACTAACTTTGAATTAAATCAACTTAGATTCTGACAATTATAGATTTAATAGACTGCAAATAGAATGGGCCAAAGTTTTATTATGTAGTTCAGTTTAAGATTTGATAGACTAGCAAATGGAATGTCCAAAAACTTTAAATAAAAGTTAGTTAAAGACAGTTGAGGTGCTATAATACTGATACAAAGACACACATTGCTTTTGCATCTCAAAAGATTTGATTATATCCACAAATATAGATATTGAATAATACTTTAAAGAAAAAAATATTGTCTATGAAGGCAGACTTTTTCTAGCAATAGCCATTAAGCTTCGCTTGAATTTTAAAAACTAATGATTGTTTATGAAGTCTATAATGCGCGCTGGGCATTTAATTTATCTTTTGCCTAAATTCGTTTTAAAATTAGAATGAGCATGGTTACAAGTTGTATAGACTAAATATTTTCTATGTAAAATGGTCTTAAAGTTTAAACAGATGCAGACAGGGCAATGACCAACACAAAGAGCATGGACTCTTCAAAAGTTTTTTCACCATTAAAACATATATGTATTTGGAGTAAATACATAATTGTCATGTTATTCATTCATTTATATTTGCCATTTACAAAGGATTGGCTTTGTGCCAGTTTCTCTTAGTCACACTCAGCATGTGCCCCAGAAATGTGAACTCAAGAAAGTATTACAAGATAAAGAAGTTATTATTCAGGCTGTATATTTGAAGTGCTTGTGCCTTGGAATTGTTTTATAAGTTAAATATTATAAAGAATTATCTATTGCTAAGTTGTCATAGTCTAACAAAAGTTATCTTCACAATGGATTTGATCAATGTTCATTGATGCATTTTGAAACTTTATTGAATGAAACAATGACAGTTGTTGAGTATGTTTCATATTGCAATGGTTGTTAAAGATCAAATTAACAACTGAAATAACTAACACCCTAAAAGTACTAAGTTTAAATAATAAGTACTGCCAAATGCTATATTCAATATAGTTGTAGTCGAAAAGTTGCACATACAACTTTGCCATGGTTAAAATCAAGAATTTATCTAGCCTTGTATATAATCGATTAAGTATGCATTTCATTTAAAACTACAACTTCAAACAATCACTTTGTCACATTAAAAGTAAGTGAACAAAGTTAACTTAAATGCTTATGTCACGGAAATTCCATCCACCAACTTCACCTGCTGATTTTTTTTAAAATCATAAACAATAACATTCTTTTCCAAGTCTTCAAAATGTGGCTATGACTCTGATCATCACATTACACGGGCGTGGTATTCCAAAACAAAGTACTGATTGTATAATTAATTACAATAGATGATCTTTGTGCAACCATATAGGTCTATGAATAATAGAACGCGAAACTAACTTTCCATTTCGAATCAAGAATATTAATACTAACAAAGGATCCCACAAAGTTATTTGAATAAAATACATACCAAATTACGTTGAGCGGCGAAAACAGTGAAAAACGTTATTCAAAATGAATAAAAACACACAAATAGAACACAGACACACACGCGAACTCACAGAGTCTTGTCACAAAATGTTTTCGTAACTAAAATAGTTGAACAAAATGGGTATTTTTGTGAAATTACGACAGACACCCGTCATCTCCCATCACTTTGTGAGGAATGAAATGAACGAAAAAGAATGAATGAATCGTCCATCAACAATACTCGCGGAGTTTTTTTCGCCATTCATTGTTGCGTTCCAGCGGCCGATGGTTACATAATTAACATTAGAACATTTTTAAAAGCCGCTTATAGTACTTTATAATTCCATACTGGTGTGGTGGCTCTTGTTTCTCATCAGCATCGCAGACGTTGTAATAGCTGACGTTATAGCGCTAAATTGAAAAATTGAAGTTTTATATTATTTATTGTAATTAGCAAAAATGTTAAATGATTTTTTATTATTGTAGAATCCTGTTGATTCCATATTTCACCAAGCGCTACCGTGCAGACCTGGCTCCCCGTCTCTGTCACAGAGCATGGTCTCTGTTTCCCGCCATTTCTCGTGACAGTCAGGTGACATTTCAAACACTGTCTGTGTTTGAGGAAATTCAAAAAAATGCAACTGGTAAAAATATGACTTTAAAATATAACTTCATAGTAGGGTCTGTTGATGAACTACATTTAAAAGTTTATACTCTCTAATTTAATAAAATTACTATTTCTCTTAAATGAAAATACTATTACAGGAAAAAAAAATTGGTTGCCTGTAAAGTCGGTATACGGGCGAAAGTTTTACGTGACAACGACTTTGAAGGGACGCGTGCCTTTCACTTTGTATGTCTGTCTCTCTCGCTCTTAGGCGGGCTAACCATGCCCGAGTGGAAGGGACGCGTGCCTCTCACTCGCTCTCATTGTGAGCGCATAACGTGAGCGGAGCGTAACGCAGTTTCTTGAAGTGTCACCCGGCAAACCAATTTATAAGACGTTGTCACGTCAAAATAGGCATTATGATAGTAAGGTGTTGATTAGGCGTCAGTTTTGTTACCACAAATAAGGTCAAATATAAAAAAAAACTATGATGAATTCTGCCACTCCAATGATTTTTTTGGATAAATACAGTTATTTTGTATTGCTAGATGAATCAATATGGAAAATAAAGTATTCAAATACTTAAAAAATACTACTTTATATGCTTTTGTTACCATAGGTTCCAAGACAACATTTTTTTTCATGCTATCGATGAAAAATGGGCAAAAAAATACCAACGACACAACCAAAAAACGCCAATTATTCATTACTTTGAACCAAAACCCAAAATATTTGTAAAAGTGTAGTAATTTATGAAAAAATTCGTTAAACACTTAAAAAATTTTGGGGACACAATGAGGATCAGCGACGATTTTAGTTAAATATGTAGAATTACAGTCATACCTAAACCAATTATTTCACTGAAAGAATTATTAAAATTGGACCAAAAATGACGAAGTTAGAGCAGTTTTAATTTTGCATTTTCAAAAACGCTCGCCAATACGCATAATTCGTTGATGACGTCATCTTCCACGTTCGCGTCCGCGGCACCGCCGCGCACGTTTTTTCTGCCTTTAGTTACGTGACTCGCAGAATATTTAAACGAAATAAGTCTTCTTAAAATATTGTATCGTGCCACGATGCGAAAATACAAGTGTTGCTACACCGGACAAATTGTTATTTTGTGTCCCAAAATACCCAAAAAATAGAAAGAAGTGGTGTACTTTCATGAGGAGCGACGCCCCATGTCCCCTTAACTAAAAATACTGTAGACTGCATTTCAAAAATTTTGGCTATAATAATTTATTTTAACTAAATCTATTTTTAATCGCGATTAAAAAGGTGTGGATTAAAACTAGTAGTTATGAACTAAAATTCACACCAACGAACGCCTCGCCTTCACGTGCAAAAACAGTACTGTATTTTTGTTTTCCTTTTATTTTGCTTATATCTCGAAAATTGAGTTTTCTATCGCAAAAATAATGAAATTTTCGACCCCCTTTACAACCCCCTTACATATAAATCTCAACACGTGGGTAACATTTTTTTTTTTTTTTTTCGAAGAAAACGTGAAAAATTCCATATAAAATACGTCCATTGCGCGCACCTCGCGCCTCGCCTTCATGTGCAAAAATAGTACTGTATTTTTGTTTTCCTTTTATTTTTTGCTTATATCTCGAAAATGGCGTTTCCTATCGCAAAAATAATGAAATTTTCGACCCCCTTTACAACCGTCTCACATATAAATCTCAACACGTGGGTAATATTTTTTTTTATTTTTCGAAGAAAAAGTGAAAAATTCCATATAAAACACGTCCATTGCGCGCGCCTTGGTCTCTCAAAAAATTCATTGCGTAGCACACCCAAGTAAAAGCTGAAGAGTTAAGTACGTTTAGTGTTGCAAAGCCCATTTATCGAGGAAGGCTATAGACTATATATTATATAAGGTCACGCAAAGACCCTTAGGAGCCGAGCACAAAGAAAAACGTCACGCATACAAAGACCTCGCACGGGCAGGCGATTCGATGCGACGGGATGGGTTGGGGGAGCAGGAAATTTTACGTGGACGAAGTCGCGGACAGAAGCTAGTAAGAAATAATATTTAAAATAGGTAGAGAGGTGCCTACACATTGTAGAAACACGAAAAAGGTACCTACCTGCCAAATCAAAACATTCTAAAACGTAGTGCCTACCTGTGCACTGGAATAAATTGTTTTTATTTTTACTTTTCAACCATAAACGAATCAATCTTCGCGAGATTGCGGGTGGCGAGCAGTGGGTAGCTCGCCGCCCGGTAAGGACCAAGCTCGGGTCGACGCACTGAGGGAAAGCCCCATACAAAGCCGTCTCAAAACTGTTTTACGTGAAAGTCGTTATAGGTAATGGAATAAAATTAATAAATAAAAACTTTTTGACAAAAAAAAACCGACTTCCTCAAAAACACTAGAAAGTGAAAAATAACTTTAATTTCGGAAGTCGGTGTCTTAGGATCTGTATTTGAGTTTTTTGCCACCGACTTCCGAAATTAAAGTTATTTTTCACTTTCTAGTGTTTTTGAGGAAGTCGGTTTTTTTTTGTCAAAAAGTTTTTATTTTTTACTTTTTAGTTATGGTATCTACCCGCACTAATTCCTATACCACTAATCGCCAGGTGAAATTTAATACTTTACTACTGCTGTAAATCGTTGAGGAATTCCCTTGACTGTCTGTCTATGGTCTCCATCATCAGACCTGTTATGGTACTTAAATGAATTAAGTTCAAACACCAGGTAATTGCTGTAAATCGTTGAGGAGTTCCCTCGATTGTCTTTTGGCTCCATCATCAGATCAACTCCGGACCTTAATTAAATAGTAGTGATAAAATTGGCACTTTGAACCGTATAAAGTAACCCCAACAATAGGGAACTGCTGTAAATCGTTGAGGAATTCCCTCAACTGTCTATGGTCTCCATCATCAGACCTGTAATGGCACTTATAGCCCATATGGGTGCAAAGTTCTCATCAATAGAAATGAATTAAGTCCAAACACCGCGTAATTGCTGTAAGTCGTTGAAGAGTTCCCTCGACTGTCTTTCGGCTTCATCATCAGATCAACTTCAGACCTTCATTAAATAGTAGTGCTTTAAGATAATTAATGAAAGAAATAAAAAACGCACTAGTCGCCACTACGATTTTCGAAGGTTCCCTTCGACTTCTCTGGGATGCCATCATCAGATCCTGGTTTCCTTATCATGGGACCACCCTTGGGATATCTCCTTTCCAACAAAAAAAGAATCATCAAAATCGGTCCATATACGACGAAGTTATCGGTGAACACACATAAAAAAAAAAAAAAATATATATATATACGGTCGAATTGAGAAACCTCCTCCTTTTTTTGAAGTCGGTTAATTAATATAGTTTAATAAATAGGCATCAACGCTAACTCATGTTCAATAACGTAATTTAAACGCAATACGTTACTATAATTCAACGCCACATTACTCAAAAATTTTTGATATAAATGTACAAGTACTATACAGTTTTGGAATGCTTATAATGTCCCCATAGCGTATACTAATTAATATGATTTACATTGGTTTAATAAAATAAAATTAACCAATATAGTATAAGATGGTATATTTTTAGTGCAATTTTTTTTTTAACTAGACTTACCCTTTACCGCTGCTTACCGCTGTCGAGATATTTGTTGTATTAAGATCTTTATACATTAGTGTATGTGAGGAAAAAATAAAAATTTGCGCATACTTGCGCTTTTTCTGACACGGGATCAAAACATATCGTGAGATAAAATTATATTTTTTTTCAAATTCCTTTTATTTCCCACAAAATATTTTTTTTTATCTATTTAGGTAAAATTGATAAACAGCGATGAGTTATTAATAGTTTTTATGTGGTTTTGACTACCTTACTTGGTAAAATATGGTCAATTATCTATTAGGGTCGAATTTGAAACAGGTTGGTTATGGAAAGAGTGCAAATGATTAGTTTCTTATCTTTTTGCACATAGCACTATTTCATTGGCCAATAAAAGGAAGGCGAACCCTGAAACATTCACAGTTCTTGGTCAGATATTCAGTTGCCCTAAAAAGCAGTTATTACTTATTTTCAAATATTCGCAGACGTTGACTGATTTCAAAAAAGGGTGAATTTGTTTGTAGCAAACGAGAGTTGTGCAATTTGTTGATAAATGGGCATAATGTAGAAGAGTACTTACAAGAAAATTTCAATTTGTTACCAGAGGATATGGCTACTGTGGTCTCCTACATTCAAAGAAACTTGGTATCTAAATGTAACGAACGCTGGAGAAATGCATCTCGAAGAAAAGAACGCTTTGAAAGTAAGAACGTTCACTGGTTAGACGGTCAATTTCGTGTTCCACTAGAGTGTCGAGTCACGGTTAATGACACTAATTCCTCTGGAAGTAGTGTTGGCAGACCTTCAAAATCATACGTAGCATCTTCAGACAAACAAAAAAAAGAAAAGACATGGAATTGATACAAGAGTACGGATTGGAGTGTGTGCTCAATGCATATGCTCAGGAATTACGGTCTATTGGTTAGACGGAGGAGGCCTCAATCGTTAATATTATACGACTTGCATCAAGAAATGATTTAAAAAAATCTTAAATACGTACCTGAGAACCCTGAAGACGTTACACCTTTTGCAAAGGAAGAAGCACTACGGACATTTATTGACTTAGACCTTAAGAAAGAACAGTATGGAAAACTTCGACTTTGTTTAGCGAACAAAAACTGCTCAGTGTTTCCTTCTTATCCAACTTTACTCGAAGCGAAGAAGATGTGTTACCCACCAGATTTGAGCACAACCATTACTAACATAAGTGCAAAAGTCAATCTGTAAGACTTCTTGGATCATACTGTGGCACGTATATTACTAATTGGTTCAGTTTACAAAAACGGTTTAAGAAAGTTGAAACTATTCTGTAAATGGGGTTGTGACGGGTCATCTGGGCAGAGTGAATACAAGCAAGTTTTGCCCGAAGAAAGCGATTTAATATCAGATGCAAACCTTTTTATTGCTTCACTTGTACCCATTAGACTCATAGATGAGACAACTAATACTGTCGTTTGGAAGAATGAAACTTGCTCATCTTTAAGATATTGCAGACCTATACTGTTAGAATTTGCCAAAGAAACTCCTGAAAAAAACCACGTCTGTTGTGGCTGATATCAACAATCAGAAACAAAATCTGTCAACACTACATGCTTGGATTAGGAGTATGGAGTATGGATGGTATCTTACACATTTCTTATAACTTGTCTTTTGAAAAGTGGTCAGCTACTGCACCCAAAAAAAAAAAAAAAAAACAAAGACGAAAAGAAAAAACTGGTAAAAAAGCGGTTTAGGGAAGAAATGGGACTGCATGTCGATAAACCTCAACAAGGCACTGGAAATAGTAATGACGTAAACACAGCTCGGATTTTTTTTTCAGAATTACTCTTGCTCCGCAGACATTACAGGAGTAGACGTATAACTTATAAAACGAATGTACATAATACTACAAACTATGTCATCTGGAATGGCTATTGATTCAAAAACGTTCGGTGAATACGCATATAGTACAGCCCAACTGTACGTAAATAACTATAACTGGTATTATATGCCTTCCTCCGTGCATAAAATACTTATTTTGGCGAAAAAATCATTGAGTATTATGCTATTTTACCTATCGGATAATTGTCCGAAGACGCGCAAGAATCCCGAAATAACGATTATAAAAAAATTTGACTTCATCATTCTTCTTCGTCTTCATTGGTAGCCGCTCTAGAACACTTTCTGTGTTCTAGAGCGGCTACCAATGAAGACGTGTTCCATACCTTATTGTACACTTCATTATATCAAGTTTAAGAAATACATCAGAAACAATATCGAAAGAAATTTTAGATGAAGCCAAGGTCCTTCTTGCTGTCAATGAAAATCTGTAGTAGCTTGTTGAATTGAGTACGTTTTTGTTTTCTTGTTTGGTACTGTATATTCCGTTTTATGTAAATTAAACAAACATATTTTGTATTTTTTTCTTATAAAATGCAAGTATTTTTTAAGTTTAATTTTATAATTAATTAATAAACAGAATTTTCAAAATCAAAATTATTTCCATTAAACTTTATATATCCAAGTATACGTGTGCAAAGTTACAGCTCATTTCGTTTTGAAACAACTGAGATACGGAATTTTGAGACGAAACATACGCGATTTTCCCACTGTGCGATGGCGCGTAGTGTTCCACGCGCGCCTCAAAGAGATGTCAGCAGCAGTGTAGGGGTCTACTAGGACCGATGCCTGCCGGGGTCGCGTGATTGTTCGAAAGATACCGTGACCCTGGCACATGGGCAACTGATGGAACACGGGTGGGTTTTAGTCAGTAAAAGTCTGACACGCCCTCCCGCTCCGCCCAGAGCGGGAGAAGTCATTTGATGATTTCCCACCCTGAAAAAAAAAAAAAAAAAAAGTACAAAAGTTGAATAACCAGATAAGTAACAAGACAACTTATAATAATGCTCCGAATTTCGGTAAAAAAAATATGAACTTGAGGGACAAGCCAAAATGACCATTGTACCATTTTTTTGAAACTCCACGTTTACATAAATATTATCTAAATAGATGCACTACAACTTTAATATGAAAAAATAAGATATTAACCCATTGAGTACCGTAATTACAGACACAATTAAAAACCATTGTGTCTATACCAAATGTGGTATCTCAGGGACTTAGAGGTTAATCTAGTTTTTCATTTATTAATCTCGATACAGATTTATTTTATTATGATATTTTTTTAATATTTACTTTAAAATCTAAGTCTATGATTGTTAATTTTACGCTAAAATGTTAATTTCCTGGGCCACCTATGTGCCGTGGATCATCACCACGCGGCATTCGAGGTTTTCCATTGTTGGGTTCTAATAGTTAGAGATTTAAGCGTAGTTGCTCTAGTGTTAGGTGTAAAAATACAGGAAGCTGTCGATAAAAGGGATCAGTAGGGAAAATGCGAAACTTGTCGTCAGTAGGATTCGCTTTCAATTTTACAGTTCAACAACATTCATTGCCTTATTTACACTGTTGAGCAGACAATTTCGAACATATGACGCAATGGAATATATATGTATAATCTTCAAAATGACTTAGATTCTGATTGATATTCGAGTAAGCAATTAGGGTGCAGGTTCTATTCCTAGTTTGGGAAAAAACAATCCAATAAACAAAAATGCCGCTTCATTTGCCCTAAAAATTGAGGTCTTTCCGACTTATTACTACGTTGACCTTCTCCTATTTTCGAATTTAGCTCTGAAGTGTCATCATAAAATCCTCTTAATTACACACACGGGTTCATTACATTGATAGATATCTCTCTCGCCGAAGGCTAGTCTCAGTTGAGATTGGCCTCCATGGCGGAAATACGGCTTGGGAAATTAAATTTCAGCATTTACAGGATGCCTGAAACTGTACAAATTTTTAAGGACGACGCCCGCGAAATTCAAATTTTTGTTCATATTTTGTAATTTGCAGGGCAGCGTCAGTTAAATGACTAATTCCATGAAAAAGTCATAAAATATGGTAAAATTAAGTTCGAGCGTAGTATTGAAGAATTTAATGATTATAATTCTCTTGTTACAGTTGCGAATTACGTTTTCTTTCACAATTCACATACAACCCGGACACTAGCCGCGCACTATAAATAAAGATTTCCCTTGGGATTGGCAAGTAATTCTCTCGAAATAAAATGAAATGTATAATTATGTAAGTAGATCATATGACATTTTTACACTTTAAAACTAGATGCGCCGGCATTTCCTAGCCGATTGATCCCTGAGAAGAAATGCCCAAACAAACTCAGAGGTCACGGTCTCTTTTAAAGACCAAACATTATATTCTTAGAATTTTATGTGAGTCTAACAATGCGAGGCCATGTCTGGAAAGATGCAAATGAGCCACCAATGCAGAGCACACATTTTCCCTAAGAATTGTGCCATAAAATTCAGAAAGCGTGGTAAAATATAATCATTAAATCGAAGTCAAGGTGGCGAATGCACCTGAAACATATGAACAAATAAAACGAGAGAAAGCTGTCGTTAAAACCGATAACAAAGGACACATTTCTCTTTTTTATTTTCTAAAACTTCGCCATTCTTAACACGAAACCATTGAAAGTAGTCGCGTCATAATTTAGATCATAATGTTCATAGCAACACACATTCTTTTAATCTCCTCTCTTCTCTCAATAGTGATGTGCCGCCATTTGGATTTTAGGGAAAGATTTTTAGAAAGAAAAAGGCTGAGGTCGTTAAAAGACCAAAGAATAACGGTTCTAAATAATTATATATTAAACAATACAGAGATTTTAGATGACATAACGCATCATATGAAGATAAAGGGCCGTTCTTCGCCAGCTTGGAAGAAAATTCGGGCAATCGAGAAAGATTTCCGACGATTGCTAGCTATGAAGGGAATGAAGTATAATTATAAAAGGGACCTATTTTGGCGGACGTGGAGAAGTATACCGCCTGTGAATGGTGCTACCAAAGAGATAGTTAGTTATAAGTGTAATAATCCTATAACCGAAAACGGTAAGGAGTGTCAAAACTGCGGAATGTGGGTAAGTTATCATGTGAAAATTATTATAATAAATAAATAAAAATATTTTATTTTCAGGCATCAAGGCCCATAGGGTGTTAGTATTACGGGTCGGTTCACATCTGACGGAATATGCGTCGCGTATCATCGGTCGCGTAACGCCAGAACAGACAATTATATGAGAAAACATTCAACCTTTCACACTTAACCGATGATGCGTTAGTGCGTCGAGCGTACAGCGTCTGTTCCGTTTCCGTCAACGCATTGTCGGCCGACGTAAAGGGCGGCACCGTCGTGCCACGCGTATATTGACTGTCAATGCATTCAGACTAGACGTATTATCTGCGGAGATATTTGTGTACTGATCGTTCGAAGTTTTCTTGCATTGAAAATGTTTGATATAGAACGATTTATCACGGAAATGCAAAATTACGCCCAACGCATCTTCCGTCAGATATGAAAACACACTATTTGACCGAATAGACGCGACCGATGTTACGCTGACGCCTCTTCCGTCAGTTGTGAATCGACCCGGAGGCAACTTTCTTCCGCATTATAGCAAAGTAGTCGTCAGTGTGTGCATCAGTGTGCGCATCAGTTGTGCACTATGATTTCTTTCGTTTCATGTTGGGGCTTTAGGGTAAACGATAATCAGTCAGTCAATCGACCAGATTAAGCTAAGCTTGTCGCGGTATGTCTACATATTCTCAACTTTCGCCTCAACACCGAAAGTTAAAAACCAGTACACAATAAAATCACGGGGGGATTTTTTCAAATATCTTCGAATGTTTGGTTCTAAGACATGCCGTTTATCACGATGTTTTCCTTCACCGTTTTGAGAGCAGTGGTGATGAAATAATTTACACAAAGTAAAGCGCCTGGTTAGGTTCGATCTCACGTAAGTCCCGGCCAGTGCCACTGGGCCACCACGGCTCTCACTGAAATGTCTGTGGTATAAACCAATTTGAACTTAAACAATGCCAAAATCTCGGCTTCAAGTTTCGGATTTGTGAACAGTGCTTATAGGGCTCCTTCTATGCCATTGATTGATTTTCGATCCGATGAAAGCGTATCGAATGCTTGTGAATAGCAATGCTGCTAGGCTAACTGCACCATATTTGCGGCTCTACGATTAGGTTCTTGCCAACACCTGAAAAGTTCTTGAATCATAGCTAACAACAGTCTCGATTAAGGCACCTTACAAACAAAACAAAATCGGTGCAAACGTTTGGGAGCTACGATGCCACAGACAAGCACGCCTCTGTTTATGTCGGGAATGAAACACCGTTGGCATCATTCTAGCCGAAAAACGCCTACTGCTGGCCTTAGGGCCTATGCACACCACGTTTTTTAAACGCGCCGTCGACGCGCGTTTTGGGAACGCGCGTCGCCGGCGCGTTTTTATCCTGCAGAGCAGTTTCTTGTCGTTTGTATCGATACAAACGCGCGGCACCGGCGCGTGTGTATCGATACAAACGCGCGGCACCGGCGCGTCTAGCGCGCGCGTCTTCCCTACGGACGGGGTTTCCCCCGCAACGTGGGAAAGGGAAGTGTGAATCTACGCTAGTAGCAATCGAGCGATTTGGTGCACCGCACGTCTTTGGAACAAAAAAATGGAGCCTTTCGACACAGAAAACTTCATAACTGAAATTCAAAACCGACCAATATTGTGGAATTCACGATTGCCGCAAAATGCCAGCGCGTTTGTATCGATACACACGCGCGTTTGCATCGCATAGGCCCTTAGGCCTCCTAAAAAACATGGGAGGGTTTGCTATAATCGCCGCGCTTGACACGCAGGTTAGCGATCGCAGTATGGTGGATAAATCAATCAAACAAATCATTTATTTCGGGTAACAACCCATACCATAAATATCTTACAGACTATCATATATACAAATATAAAACAATGTACTCAAACATAAAACGATTGTACACGAAGCGACGGCGTCGTGTTGCGCTGCGTGGAGTCGCGTAGACTTCCGCGGAATCGCCGAACACGGGACCCTTCGGCCAAAACTCTTCCTTGAGGATGGTCTCGATGCATAGAGAACGTTACTGCCCATTTTCCAGTAACCGTTATCAGAATAAGGATTTCTATATCACTAACACTGTATACCTTGCTTTCAGTAGACGATAGACGAGCATCCTCCGCCATGTCCGTATGAATTCTTCTCAGTACTGTCAGACGAAAGGCTCTGTGGAGCGAACTATACTCAATACAAAGATGTGGACAATTTCTGCCCTTCTGTCATTAAGTTTTCTGAGTTGACAGCAACGTGTGACAATCCGATTGAGACACAGTGGCAATTTACCAAGATGTACGGCGTGACGGAGAAATATGATGAAGTTATTTGTAAAGATAAAGATTTTTGCGAGATTTTTACGTCATATGAGGTGAGTTTTCAAATAACGTATTATTTACAGGCTATGTCGTGGCTTGTGGCTAAGTAATAACGGCTACTGGGTCGATCGGTCAGGTTAAGCTACGCTTGCCGCGGTTGGTACAAGGATGGGTGAAAATGTATACATGCCTTGGAAAGCACAGTCCTTACGGGTCGTCAGAAGCCTGAAAGTCTGCCCACTAGTCTTACCTAGGGGTATCGTATTACCTAGCCTGAAAGTCTGCCCACTAGTCTTACCAAGGCGTATCGTATCGTATTACCCAGTATCTGGGTCGTGGAGGTCAGTTAGGCAGTCGCTTCATATAAAATACTGGTACTCAAAACTGGTTTTCTTAAATACCAAAATAGTTAAGAAATGGCTAGGCAGATGATGAATCAGCCTAAATTGTTCCCACTGTTGGGACACAAGCCTCCTCTCTGTAAGATGGAGTGAGCCATAATCCACCACGCGGGGTCCGTGCGGGTTAGTGACTGACAAATACAAGGTAGTATCGACGAACAACTTGTTAGGTACCGTGGATTCAAAACATTAGAGCACAATTATAGTTGACGTATTCAATATATATCTAAGTCAGGTTATGGTAGCAGTCTGCGTAATTTTCTGCAGTTTTGATGCAGAATTATTCAGCAGTATTGCTTCTTTTTCGATGTTTAGTGAGAAAGATGCAATTATTCAACTGTTTTGCAGCATTCACTGTTAAGAACTAATATAATGTTTCAATCAATTCCCAGATAACACCAGAATACGTTGTATTCAGAATGATAAACTCGACATACGACGTAATATACTCGAGAATAATGAAAGCAAAAAACAAAAACTACATTTGCGTTGAAGACTGTGGCCGTTTTAATCCAAACACAAGAAAAGTTGCAAAAGCCGATAAACCTATGAAACTCGACCTCCTTACTGTGCGGAAAACGAAAAGAGAAGACGTTCTGAATGAAATGAACGATAGCGTCACCAATAGAGATGATCTGAATGAAATAAAAAACAAGAATTTGCCAACGCAGCTCACGACAGAAAAAAATGTCGTGAATGATAGTTTCACGAACAGAAATGATCCGAATGAAAGAGAAAACAAGAATTTTCCAACGCAACTCACTACAGAAGAAAATGTCGTGAATGAAATGAATGATACGAAAAAAGATGATCTGAATGAGATAAATTACAAGAATTTGCCAACGCAACTCACGACAGGAGAGAATTTCGTGAATGAAATGAATGATAGCGTCACGAAAAATGATGATGTAAGTGAAATAAATAACAAAAATTTGCAAACGCAACTCACGACAGAAGAAAATGTCTTGATTGAAATGAACGTCCCGAAAAGAGAACATTTCTTGAACAAAATTAATAACGGCTTCCATTTTCCAACGGAAGGCGCCGAAACAGTAGAAATTTTGAATGACATTTTGCCACCAATGGAAGAAAATATGTCACTGTCAAATAGTGGCGGGAATGATTATGTTCTAGTTAGCATTGAACGAATTCGACCCCGAATAAATAGGTTTAAGGGCAAGAGAATGAGTGACGTGAAGGAAAATTCCCTACACAAAATCAAGTCAAAAGGGATGGGGAAAAGGCAGTTTTTACTCAAACCAACTGTTACTCCTTGTCAAAAACTGAAAAAGCAGACGGATCATATGTCCTATGAAGATGCAAACTTAGAAATGGAATATTAATAAATAAGGTTTTACTTAAAAAAAACTACATGTTAGAAACCCTATTTTTATAAATATGCAAGAAAAAGATTGGCAGGGGGGGGGGGGCTGTTATAATGTGACAGTCACGTGTATATTTCCCGCTTTAAAAATAGTACTCTGTGGTGTATGTTTTCGTGCGTCGTAAAAAATATTTATTGAATGTATAATGTGAAAATAAGAGCGTTAACGTGAAATCCACGGCACCAAGTTTAAGTAATTGCAGTGCTCCTTCCACTCACACAGATACGCGCATAACTGTGTGCGTAGAGTTGGTGTGCTGCCCGTCATTATAGTCAAACTAACCCAAGTTGATTCTTAATGTTTAATGATACTTACTTATTTAATCGTCAGTTGATTTTTATTTACTATTCTTATTTTTATTATATGCTTGTGAAATAAAAAGGCAATTTTGGATACGTAGTATAGTAAGTAGGTACTATTTAGGGGAGAAAAGTTAGAAATATTGTACAAATGTAAAATCCTACTACGAATAATATTATAAACACAAAGGTTTGTGAGGATGTATGGATGAATGATTTTAACAATTTACCGTAAGAACTACTGAACGAATTTTGATGAAACTTCAATTCATATCAATTACACATCAGAATACAATACAGATCATATTTTCAAATAATAATTATAAACGCGCAAGTTTGAGAGTTTATTTATGGATGAGTAGATGTATATTTGTTACTCTTTCACAAAAACTACTAAATGAATTTTGATTAAAAATTGCTCATTTGATAAAAAAGTACATGAAAAAATCATAATGAAGGGGGTTCATCATTTTGAAGTCGTAGGAAGTCGTGATGGTCCTCTAGCAAATTATTAAGTATTCTAGTTTTAAAATAAAATATTTCAATATCGAAGAATTCTTTATTTATAATATTATATTTATTATATATAGCACTTGTATGTAGATTTAAATAAATCTTTTCCTTTACCGACTTTGAAAGATAACCGACACGTGTGTTCCACACATCGACAAGCTGGTTTTGGAAGACGAGGCTAAGTCCTGAAAAAAAAAAGATAGATGTAATCCCATACGTAAATATGAAGTTGTAAATAAAAAATACGTTAGTTGTGCTTTACCTTTACCTCATTTTGGATTTTAACATCTTCCGTACTCACAACAACATTATTTTCTTTACAATGCCTGAAGATAAAAAAAAACAGGATTTTATTTTACCCCTTTGTCTGCGTGATTAATATGTTTACTCATGTTGAATTCCAGCTTTCTAGTACTAAGGGTCTCTGAGCTAAGCCGCGGTCGGACAGACAGACAGACTTAGCGAAACTATAAATGGTTCCCCTTTCACTACGGAACCCTAAAAACATTTTTAAAAACAAGCTTTTAGTTAAATTCTCTAAAAAGAAGAAATAAAGTTTAAATTAAATCAAATCAATTAAATTATTATTATTACAATGCAAGTTAAAAAAAATCAGATGATCGACGGTTTAGTTTGAGGAAGTATTGTTTTTTGCAATTTCGAAATTGATCGTTTAGAAAAAAAAAAAATGTATTTGAGTGGTACAATCACCCCCTAGAAGGAAATAAATTAATAAACGAGGACCTTATATAGCAAACTTCGATCAACAAAGATAACAAATCAAGTTCTGTAGAAAATATTATTTTACCCAACCTTTTAGCCCTAGCTTTAGCTAAAACCTCTTGATTGAGTCTCTTCCTTTTCCTCGATAAAACTAGTTTCGTTTTTTTACTCTTATTCCCCATGGCACCTGAAACAATTTTTGTTGTTTCGAAAAACATTGTTTTCAATTATCTAAATAAAAAATAATTATTTTACTTACCAACCCAAGATCGTTATATCGCACTATAAACTCACTCGATGCCAAGGGTCGGGAGAGGTCACGCGTAGAGCACTGAGCGATACGTCCACTCTTTGAACAGCCTCGCGGCGGACTGATTTAAAATTATTACCGCGCACGGTTTTATAGTAGTTTTAAAATAATTGTAGAAAAATAATAAAACTAATTTAGTTGAAATTTTTTATTGCAAGTTTTAAAGAAGATGTTCTTCTATTACCAGTGGCGGGGCAAGACCTAAATTTGATGTGGGCAAGATACATTTTGCGAGGCCCCCTGATAAACGAATATTCCGAACCTGACCCGAAATCCTAACCCGGTTGCGGATTAGGTTAGGAAATTGAAAAAAAAATCTGTTCCGAACGTTACCCTCCTCCTAAACTGTTTTTTTTTTTCGTGGAGAAATGCTCATGCATACTCTGCTACCACGGACCCACCTCTGGGGGATAACCCCATTCACGGCACGCATACCACGCCGTGACCACCCCGGGGACCAATTAGCACATGGGCACCAGACGACCGACGTGAATGGCACCCTTGGTCCCCCTGCGACGGGTCAGGACAGTGGCCCCGCTGCCTACCACTTTTCGGCCGCAGGGGATAGGGAGAGTGGCCAACGCTATACCAACACTCCTCTTTCCCTGCGGCCCCACCGCGTCCGCCATCGGACGGTGGCGACCCCGTTTAGGCCGCGGAAGGTAGGGAGAGCGGTGCAACTCAATACCGGCACTCCTCTCCCACCGAGACCTCCAACCCTCAGCCGCAATGCCTCAGATACTAAAACATCGCGGCCCGCCTCAGTTACGATGTCGACAAACGACACCGCAAACTACGTGTTGGCCACTACGTCGTCGGCTTTGGGAGAAAAAGCCCTGACGAGCGGCCCCTCCTCGGGTTCCTTTTAGCTTCACCGTGGGTGTCCAAATCACGGCTACTGAGCTCCCCCGCCTCGTCAGTGCGGGAACCCACTGGGGGGACCCTCCTCCTAACCTTACCCGACGTATCGTTCCTATTATAACCCAAATTCCGATATACTATGAAGATGGCAATATTTTTTGGAATAAATTAACCAGGCATATTAGCATGTCTATCAAAAAACATTTTCAACCTTAAATTAAAATGAAATATTGTCTGAAAAAGTCCATTTGTTTCTGAATTTAATTAGTGACTGAAACGAATCGCTGCAGAACCGACTCCACGTAGTCTTGTCTGCCCTACCCCGAGAGTGTATTTTAAGCCCGCGAAGGCGCGTATGGGGGAGGCGACTCGCGAACTGAGGAGCAGGTGGCCGAGGCTGCGGAGCCGAAGCTGCGGTGGTGAGCGTTAAAGCCGTCTGCGACGATAAGCTCGCGTGGGACCGCCGGAGACCCGAAGCGCCAGAGCCGTGACAGAAACCTTGCCTGCTGCATAGATACTTCCCTTCTTCTCTATAGGGAAATTCTATCTATACCGCAATTCAGGTTATGATAGGAACGATACTTCGGGTTCGGTTTGGAAAAGGATTACGTCCGGATCAATATCATTTTTTTTTTCGAGTTCCTAACCTATCCCCGCCTGGGTTAAGATTTGGGGTCAGGTTCGGAATAATCGTTCATTTTTCGCTGGAAACAAGTTGAAATTGTGAGAAAACCGGGTTAAGCAAAACATGTTTTTCCGCTAAAATATGGCTAAACCCTACAAAATAATACTTTTCGTGGTCATGCAAACGCCACAAAGTAGCACAGTAGCACCTCGATTGTTAAACCGTCACCGAACAGCCAAGCCAGCCAAACGCAGCGCAAAAATCCACCGGGAACTGGAGGCCGTTGCTTTGGCACTTTCACCATGTTGAGGTTTAATGCCCATAGTCACCACGCTGGGCAAGCGGGTTGGTGACCGGTGTTTTTATTATTAATTGCTAAATGAGTAATTATATCTATATTTGCTTTCGCGTAGTCAGACCTGCTGTCTTGTATGGGTCAGAATGTTGGGCCACAAAAGGGATGAATGAAAGGGAAATTGCATGCAGCTGAGATGAGAATGTTAAGAGGGATGTGTGGTGTTACACGAATGGATAGAATAAGAAATGAGTACATAAGAGGAAGTCTGAAAGTGGCACCAATAATTGAAAAGTTGTGTGGGAATCGGTTGTCATGGTATGGTCACGCGTTACGGAGGAATGAGGAAAATGTCATGAGTAAAGTATTGAGTATGAATGTCGATGGCTTTAAGAGTAGGTGGAGACCAAAGCAACGATGGATGGACTGTGTGAATTATGATATGGATAGAAAGGGCGTGACTACTGAGATGACGACTAATAGAGAAGTGTGGAAGAAAAAGACATGTTGCGCCGACCACAAATAAATTGGGATAAGAGCAGGAGAATGATGATGATGTGCGTTCGCGTGTCTTCGAGGCGCGAGGCCCCTTGGACCGCGAGGCCGTAGGCGGTCGCCCACGTCGCCCACGCCTTACGCCGCCTCTGTCTATTACAATACACCTTTATTTTGTATAATTAAATAAGATTTATTGGAAGAAATAATGAATTTAGCAACTGCTTTTTCTTGTTAATTTCACTTTGTTTATTGTTTTATTTATTATGTTAGGCGCTGAAAATCAAAAAAGTCTCTCTCAGTTTTTTGCTCAAGGATGTGAACAATTAAATATGTTTATTAGTTTGTCAATTTTATTAGTGGTTTTGGATATTTTAAGCTTCGAAATGACTACTGTAAAAGGATTTTAGAAAACACTGTTTGTTTATCTGGTTAGAATTCACGAATACTTTATTAATGTAAAAAGGTTTTCAGTCAACTTTTTAGACCGAAATATTTCCAACAATATTTAGTTATTCACACTTTCGTTAGATACGTTTTATGAGGTGATTAAATGGTTTGAAAAGTACGCTTTTTGGGTCAAACAACCAAAATCGACGTTAACGCTCTAACAAATTCTAAAAATATATATATATTTTTTTCAATAATAAGTACACGTGATGCTGTGGGAGAGGGAGGAAAGGAGCAGCCTAAAACCTCATGAGATATCACCAAGGTGGGAGGGGCGCATAAAAGTAACCAAAAAAACCCTCAAGTGCGTATAGAATGGTCCCAATTGCTTGTGCTGATAGCGCCATCTGTCGATATCGGTGTAAAATAGACCGTACTGTAATAATACTATCACCTTGAGTTGGCCCAGCGTAGTCAACATCATTTAGGCGGTAAACGGCCACTGCTGGACATAGGCCTCCCTCAAGCACCACCACTTCGAATGGTTCTGTGCTTCTCGCATCTAGGGCAAACCAGAACTCCAGTCTTTCGGCCTCATCGGCCATTTGTTGTGCGAGCAATGTGCCCTGCACATTATTGTGTCTTGCTCTTTACTGCGCCTGGCAATTCTTCGGGATATGTCGATTACCTTTCATTCTGTCAACGACATTAATTGCGTTGTAACTGTAAAAATTGGTGGTGTATGCACAGTCCATTTTATGGCTGCTTATCATACCCACATCTTCAGCACATAGCTGTCCACTGCTAGATATAGGCATCTCCAATTGCACGCAATTCAGCTCGATTCTCGGCCCATAATACCCACAGCTGGGACAGGCCTCATCTCTTAGAAAGGAAGTGGGCTGTAATCCACGACGCGGGACCGAGTGCGGGTTGGTAGATGTCACACTTGTCTTCGAAGTTTTGGTTCGGTTTCCTCACGATGTTTTCCTTCACCGTTTTGTGAGCAGTGGTGATGAAATAATTTACACAAAGTAAAGCATCTGTCTGCCTGTTTAGGGCATTCAATTTATTTATATTTTTAATTATTATTATACAACTTTTTGACCTGGGATTTTTAACAACAGTAAATATTAAAATACAATTTAAGTTATTTAAGGCACAACAGTGTATTTACTAAAGTAAGTAAAAAAAATGTATACTTAAGTATAAATATAATATATGCAACATTTTTTATATAGGAATATTCTATTTTAAAATATATATCTTTTTTCATATTTTGACACAGTTTTTAAGAACAATATTTTTTTAACAGTTTTGCCTACACACTAGCCATTTACCACTAGCTATTTTTTCTTTAATATGATAGAAGTAGGAAGGTATATAGAAAATAAATTTATCTAGTATAATATAAATATTGTCTTAATTTTACATACAGCTAGCATGCATTTAGTTAGACCTCTAATAATTCCCATTTGGCGCTCTTTAAAATATTATTGTACACTCTAATAAAATGATTGTCCCTCTCAAATAATTCTGTGATGTGTTTTAAAAACTGCTACCAAACGAAATGTAGCGTTCCTCGGCCGCTATCGAAGCACCGCTCCCTTCGCTTGCTCGGCTCGCCGCTGTTCGTCACGTTTCTAAGCGAACCTAACTCATTTGTTCTGGATGCCTTAGCTTAGGCCCGTGATTGGCCATAGTATCAACCTAACCTATGCCGTTTGGTCGAGGTTTCCCGGCGTGTTTACTACGACCAACTAAGTGAAAAGGCTACAGAGTTACAAATATACTCAATTATTAAAGAGTTGCATCATTAGAGGAAAGAGGACCATTAAAACTAAGGAAATAAACATAATTAATTACTTGTACATAGAGCATTACAAACCTCAGCACCCAAAAAACCTCCAATAAACGAATTGTCTTTCTTTTACATAGGATGACAGCGACATCGACGCGCAAATTGTAAGCTTACAGTCAGCACATGATTCTAATCACCCTAGCGTAGAAAATCGACGGTAATTAAAAAAAAAATCTGTTTCATAGAATAGTGCAATACCTACGCGATCAAAATGATTTGACAGCTTTTTGCTATCGCTGACTACAAATTTCAAAGCAGGAAGGGTCAGAATCATGAAAGGTAACAGGTTTGCGCTAATGTTCCTGCCAATCTATATTTTCTTTCTTAAACATCATAAAATAAAGTCACCATCATTTCGAAGAGGTTTATTGACTTGATATTAGGCATAGTATCTTATAAATTAGCCTTTTTTAAACCTACTTCGATAAGGAAATCAAAAATTCAATTCTACACTATATTACAATTAAGTAAATTAAATAGAAGGCATACTTTGCATCAGTCTTACATTGCAGAGTCTTAAACCTAAATTAAAGTCCAAATACAGGGTGCCATAATAGTTCGGGTCGGCAAATTCGACAAGAAAGCCGACCCGAAGTTACTACATAAATAAATATTCAGCTCGGGCCGATCGACATACTCTAACAACACTAGCAGCATGCGTAGCATGACCACCTTAAAAAGGGGTTTTGTCGACGGAAGAATAGACAAAGTGACAGTTCACACAATGTGAAAATTAACAACAATAAACTACATTTATCCAAAGTTTCTTTATTTATTTACTTACGGTTGTTTCTCGATTAGTCATGGCGATTACAAAATCAAATTGTCTTCACTACCTTAGACAACGAACAGTTGTCAGTGCAATTTTGATAGTTTGAATAGAAAACTTTCTTCTGAAATAGTCTAGGGACGTAGACAAAGAACGTAAGAAACAAATGACAAGATGACAGATTGTAAAAAGCTTTCTACGGTACAATGTCAAAATTAGAGAAACGAACTGTCACTTTGTATATGTAGAAAGAGTTGTGTCTATTCTTCGTAGAAATAAAAGCGTTATGCTAAGCCTGCTGAATAATGTTCGGGTCGGCTCAACAACATTGGAGTAAGGCTGAGCGACCCGACTGTGCCAAGTCATGACGATCCGAACAACTGTGTACCACTCCTTAACCGTAAGATATTTTTTTGCTACTACATACATTCCAACTAATAATTCTATAACATGCAATATTACGTTCAGAACTTTGTAAATATTTACTAGTAGTGGCTCAGTACATCTTAACTAATAATAATAATACATAATAATCAGCCTATAAGGATCCCAGTGCTGGGATACAGGCCTTTTGGGTAAGGAGGGATATACATACAAATAAACAAAAAAGTGTCTATTTGTAATGTGAAAATAACAGCTTTTACTTGATGCGTATGATAGTGTAAACGGTACCAATAACAAAAAAAAATTGTATGTCTGTCTGTTCCGGCTAATCTCCGAAACGGCTGGACCAATCTTGATGAAATTTGGTATGAGGAGACTTTGAACCATGGGGAGGGACATGTGCTACGTTTTCGCCATACTACGCGGTTGAAGCCACGGGCAGACGCTAGTAAATAATTTAAATGTATTTATACCAACAACTAAGGGGCCGTTCAAGTATTACGTAAGCAAATTTATTACAATTATTTACTCCCCCATCCCCCTTGTCAGCAAAAGTAAGCAAAGCTCTTACCCCCTACCCCCATGCTTACGTAAACATTGGTATATGCATTTTTCTTTTAATGTACAGACGCCACCAGGTCAAGCTACCCGAAACTGTCAATTTTTCCCAATGAACCTTGAACCTAATGCTCTAGAAATAAAGTCGAAAATCTATCAAAGAAATCTGACAGATTGTAGTAGCTTGATGTGATGGCGTCTGTACCTATTCTGTTTTTTTTTATTGATTCATGGACAGCAGTTTTAATTCCAGAAATAAGAAAATAGATTTAACATAGAGGACTTTAACACACATAACATTCATTTAAAATACATCAAATCGTCAATTGTACCGAAACGAAACAATATATTGACGGAAGAAATTTGGAGAAGTGGATAGCGCGGTAATTCCGGTACTCGGTTCTAAGCCAGTACCTAAACGTATAAATTATTTGTGGGAAGCCCCGAAAGTGCGTTTCGGTTAAAAAAAAAAGACAATGTGTAGGTTGCTATATGTGTAAAAAACTAAATGACTACTGCTTACGTAATCACCATCTAGACCCCCCATCCACCATGTCATCAAAAATAAGCAAAGCAAAGACCCCCCTGCCCCCCTATAGTGCTTACGTAATACTTGAACGGCCCCTAAGTTGACACATAAAAGAACTATATAAATAGAAGAATTTTTTTTTTTATAACTATTGCTCAAAATAGAGCTCTTAACAAAATAAAATAGTATAACTTCACGCTTATAAACCCGAAGGATTAGGCAGAGGTGTACCTATAGTACACACACATTTCGCCTGTTATGTTTAAGTGCCATGTAATAGGGGGCGAGCCTATTGCCATCAACCGGGCACAAATCCAGACTCCAGGCTGTTACTGAGAAATTCCTGATGGAAAAACTCTATAACACTTGCCCGACCTGTGAATCGAATTTAAACAAACTTATTCTCAGCAGCAGCTTTGCTACCACTGAACTAACGAGGCAATAGACCTCATTATCTAAATAAAAGGCACTTCTTAAACTAGTTATATCCTCGTAAAACCCAACGATTTAATTTAAAAACAAAAATATGTAGGCACTCCGGCCTAAGACAGTTTTTAAAATAATTATACAGGATAAGTTTTTAACCAGTGCGCAAATTTTAACAAATTAAACTTAAACGAGTTATAATAACCACGCAATTTTTATTTTGATCTATCTTAGTACAAAATGTAAAGTTATCGTTAACGAAAGATGTTTATTTTGAAACTGGTTTTTATGGTAACTTGCGAGCGGCACCGGCGGCGCGGCGACCAAGATGAACGACCGAGCGTAGCTACTAGCACCTATAAGCTGTTCGATCGGTCAAAATTCTAAGAAGTACAGACGCCAACACATCAAGCTACTACAATCTGTCAGATTTCTTTGATAGATTTTCGACTTTATTTCTAGAGCATTAGGTTCAAGGTTCATTGGGAAAAATTGACAGTTTAGGGTAGCTTGACCTGGTGGCGTCTGTACCTACGCCAAGGCGCGGTTACTGACTTATTACGATTTCGATATCATATCACGAAATATATAGGGTGTGCACAGTTCACTGATTTAAGTCGGACAAAAATTAAAAAAAAAATGTAGAAAAATAATTGAAATGTGTTCTATTACTGATACTGAAGCACCAAAAACATTTGCGCACTGGTAAAAAAAAAAAATATTACGGCCCAGGGACCTTGAATGAATTCTAATAAATATAAAATACGTCCGTGGAAATACTCTATAAACGACTAATGTCAAGAGATCTAGAAAAATGTGTTTATCATTTAAACACATTTTTCTAGATCGAAGTTCTGGGCCGCAACTACTTGCGTCTTTTTTTAGTACATTGGGTCGTAAATAGACGGTAGCTTTAGTACGCTACCACTGGACAAATGAAGCAATATACCTCTTTCTACATACATTCTAAATAAAAGGCACTTCTTAAACTAATTAAATATAACAGGAAGACGTAATTGTGCTTAGAAACTTAATTAACAATTTATTAACAGACAGATATAGTCTGTGCCAGATGTGAAAAAAATAAAAGTCGTTGACACCTACCTACCAATGTATTCAAATTACCGTTTTGACCGTGTTAGCGACACTTTTTTTTTTTTTTTTTTTTTGTATCGTTTTGAAATGTTTGAATACATTGGAAGGCGGGTGTCACGACTTTTATTTTTTTTTCACATCTGGCACAGACTATAGTCAAATTATAACATTTGACCTTTGAGATGGGGCAGTAAGGGCAGTTGTAGTATTGATTCTGAATTTCGTAGTGGTCAGTTTACCTTACCAATCCATATATTAATTCGTTAAGCAAAGACTATAGACGTCATGATGGCGGGACCAAGTCCAATTAAAAGATGCTATATATGTTTATTTAGTACTATTTAATACCTATACTGAAACTTTGTACCTTTTTTGCGGATGAGAAGTCATCCAATGACGTCTCCCAATCTGGGTGGAGCGGAAGGGCGTGTCAGACTTTTACTGGCTAAAACCCACCCATGTTCCTTCAGTTGCTTATATGCCAGGGCCATGGTAACTCTTTCGAACAATTCTCGCGACCCTGGCAGGGCTAGTAATTCCCTTAGTGGCATTTTTGTACTTCACAACAGCATTAGTGGAATTTCACGATTACACTGGTCCGTCATTATGACGCGTCATAATGACGAAACCATGCCTGTACTCCAAAACTTCAACGAATTACATTATTCTGATCCAAACAGTATTTAGTATCTGATTTAGTACACAAGACTACTTTCTTACCGATCCTGATGATCCCACTACTCTCCTCCAGGAGAGTCGAAAAGAGACCAGTACAGCTAGACCAGCACACAGACACAAACCGTACCGACCTCGCCGCCGAGGTCCGTCGTCGCGACCCCGACTTAACAGTCCCTCCCGACCCTTGCAAGAGCCAGCCCGCGATGCTGCGCCGTTAGCTTTAAATTAGTCCCTAAATAATTTAACCCAGATCCAGCCAGTCCCTTGCTGCCCCCCTATCAGCGATCGCCTAAGCCGAGGTTCGTACCCCCCTCGGGGTAACCCTTAGAGCTTTCGCTTTAGTTTTTAAGTATAATAAGCCCCGGCTGGAGGCTTAAAAAGGTAACTTTTAGAACTCGCCGGGCCACAATCCGTTTAAGTAGTCACAATCTTTTCAGGATTAACTACGAGATGCCCCACAAAAAAAAAAAAAAAAAAAAAAAAAAAAAAAAAAAAAAAAAAAAACACAAGACTACAAATCAAGCTATACATTTCCAGTTTTAGCTGACCTCGCATTGTAAAGGCTTTTCGTACTGTGAGAAGTCAGCTTATACTGGCTTGACCTGGCTTGACTAGTGGCCATGTGTACCTCCAAAAATCAATAGTCGGTGACGGAAATCTTAGTAGTACTTTCCTTAAAAAATATTTTTTAAACTTTTTGACATTTTCTACACCTGAATAATTTAACGAGCAAAAATACTTCAAGTAAAACGATTAAGGTACATACCTACCCTCACTGCCCCGTCTTAAAAATTCACTCAGAATTTGTAAATAATATCTCTCATGCTTGGCATATGTCAGAATTTATAAATTTTACTTGAACTGTCATGGCATTGAATCCTCATAACCAGTGATCGGATATTCGGATGCATATTTACCTAATGTTACTATTTAGCTGTGAAAGCATGGGAGTGGCTTCGTATTTTTTTTTAAAGCCGGGTTATATTTATATAAAAATTAATGTTAACCCCAGATGCAAATACATAATGTGTGTAGGGTGGTATGTGTTAGTTAAAACAACACACAAAACACGGTAAAAACGTGCATTCCATATTAGCCAACATTTCAACTTTAGGTGAATATGCATCTGGATATCCGATCTCTATTCATGACTCTAGGAACAGGTAAAATCCTTAAAATAAGAAGAAAAAAAGAAAGAAGATGTTCATTCATTTGATCATTCTCTATAGATAAAGGCACTGTTTGACAATATGCATGCATGTCTTTATTTGGCACTTTTATAGACAGTCAATGTTTTTGTGAAAAATTACTACAGTACATGAAAATTGAGTTTTCAAAAATACTGTTTTAACTTAATTAAGTACACATGCAAATCATAGTAGTTAACAAATGTTATAGAACTTTAAATACTTAAGTATTTTAACAGAATTTGTAAAACAAAATAGTGATACAGATTTTCATAAAACGGATTTCTGTACAAATAATGTACATAAAAATATTTCTTTAAATAATATAACTTCTATTACCCCTAAAGGGTTGGGCAGAGGTGTACATATAGTAGACCCACATTGCGGCATTCATGTTTAAGTCCCATGTAAAAAGGAGCAAGGAGTTTCAATAATGTAGAATATTACACCATAATAATATTAATGTAAAATATTGCATATTCAGAGTTTTCATAGAAGTTTTACTAAAAAACCTCATTTAATAAGATTCAGATACTGCACTTTGTCATTTGATTATGAACTATATTTCCATATATTTAATGTTGAAAATCATATGAATGATTTGCTTACATTTGCATAAACAAATATGAACATTAAAACTTCAAACGTAAAGTTTACATTCATATGAGATGCTTACTAAGAAAAGTATTGTCTAAGTGCACTTTATGAAGGCTTCAAGGTCAGTTGTCCACCGCCAAGTCAACAAAAAACCAGATCATTAAACCAAATGTGACATCCCGTTGACAGACATACCCCTGAACACATGGCAATAGTAAATGTATGTGTAGCTATTTATGACATTGTCATCTTGTTCTTGTTAATGTCCCATTCATCTGTAGGTGGACAAACGGCCTAAGGCTTCGCAGTTTAGATAATTTGCTAAAATAGTTCAAGTACCATTATTTTCTAATCCTGGTTCTAAACTTACCACAAATATGATTTACCAACTGGTAATGTCGACTAAACGCTTGTTTACACTCTTCACAAGAAAACTTCTTCAACCTTAAATGTCTCTCTCTAATGTGAGGTAGCAAACTCTTTTTCAGCATCTCCTTTTTACAATAGTCACATACAGCCTTGGAATACTGTGACTTGTCTTTGCTTGCAATCACCGAAGACATGTACTCTTTGAATCTTGAAGCCTCTGGATTGTCTTTGATGTTTATTTCTTTTGAACTCTTTTTTATGTTGATAGTATTGTTGTTAACTTTAGTCATTTCCACGCAAACTTCAGATTCTAAAACTCGTTCCACCCAAGTTTCATTCAACTGTTTTTGCACGTAAACAGGCTCATTTTCTTGGAAATTAAAGTGTTTCTTCCTTATATGGTATTTAAGCAATCTCTCCTCACAGAAACTGACCCCACAGGCGATACATTTGTATTGTATTTGCTGTTCCGTGAAGAATTCATCATGGACTTTTAGGTGGAGACGTAAGTTCCGTTTTTCGACGAAACCTCGGTCGCAATGGTCACAAATAAACATTTTCTTGCCTCCAGTGTGTGCTCTAATATGTCTCTCATACACATCTTTCCTGAAATACTCATTTGAGCAATATTCACAGCGAAATCGTGGGTCCACTGCCCTATGCTTGTATAAATGGGCTTTGAACTTAAAAGAACTGCCAATTATAACTTTATTACATATTTTACACTCGTTCTTCTTTTTGTGGTTTATGTCTAGTTTCACATCAGTGTTCATGTTTAACTTAATTAAATGAGAATAACTGAAAAATGTGGTTTTGTAAACTAAAAATAAGGAAAAACAAACTCAAACGAAAACAATGTGATGTGACAGCGCTATGCTGTCATGGTACGACGTCAATGTCTGCTGTCAATCGCCAAATCACAAAGCAGGATGGGAAACGACGTGCAGTTATGGTGTAAAAGAGGTAGCGTATCCAATTGAAGCTTCAAATCTAATGCCTAGTGAGGAAGTTGGAACGCGTTTTTTGAAGTTATTTTTTTTTTTAAATTGTGAAACCATTTATAGCTTTTAGGTTTTGAAGATTGTTTCAGTCTACCGCTTTTGTCCACTATTGAAATGTTTCCTAGCACGTTTCAAAAATGGAATGGATTCTAATAAAATTCAAATTTAGCCAAAGACCGTTTATAAGCATTACAGAATTAAGGCCCGTCCCACTGCAAGGCAAAGGCGTCCACAAATGAAAAAGGTAAGAGGGTCAAGTATATCTGCCAGGGTCGCGGGATCTGTTCGAAAGAGTTACCGTGGCCCTGGCATATAGGCAACTGAAGGAACACGGGTGCGTTTTAGTCAGTAAAAGCCTGACAGGGCGTGTCCCGCTTCGCCCAGAGCGGGAGAAGACATTTGATGATTACCCATCCAAAAAAAAGGCGTCTTCTCAAACAGAGAAGGCACGAGCATTGCTGATTTTGCACAAGCATTGCTGATTGCCGGACTGGCGATTTAAAAGTTATAATCAATGATATTTAATACAAAAATACGTAGATAGGGCATTAGCATACGAAAATTGTTGCCGACAAATCACAACAATTGGTGTGATTTGATTTAGTCGGCTAATAGCAGCGACCGAAGCAAAGCGTATCCGTGGCGTAAAGTATTATATTGAAAATGCCAAGTTGTGTTGTAAGAAAGTGTAAAAACTATGGTTCCAAAATAAGTAAGAGTGAAGGAATTTCATACCATAGGTAAATGTAGTAAAATAATGAATATTTGTATCTAGACACGCGGCAGCGTGTCAAGCCAAGTTCAAGTATCAGAACTGGCGAGCAGCACCGTGTGTAATATTACACGAACCATTTGGAGCCACTTTTGACCCCCTCATAACTCAAAAACTATTTCACATAAACGTGTCAAATTTGGCTCATATAGTAAAACTTGCAAGATACATATGTGCTCCAAATTTCATAAACATATCTCAAACGGATTATTTAGATATTAACGTCCAAAAATCGTCATTTTTATCACTGACTGACCTATAGATCAAAACTCTGACCCAGTTCCAGATGCCCTAGAAAGTTTAAATTTGGCATGCAGATAGGTAATTAGGTGAATACAAAGGAATAAATCAGAAACTGGTAAATTTTTATCATTTTATTATAATTTTTCACTTAATTGATTCTATTAGGAACACTTATAACAAAAACCATTTGGTATTAAAATTGTTATAAATTTGTTATAAATAAGTACCTACTAATAATTTATGTACAAAAAGTAATGATATCCCATCAAAAACATAAATGTGAAATGAGAGCCAAGTTCAATATTATGATATATGCCTTGATTGTTGACTTCAACGACAAAAGAAGTGAGATCTAAATGGGTGCCAAGTTCAATGGTCAGTCCTGAATTGGCTAGTTTTCATATACAAATTATATTATAGCCTTCGCAAGTTTTAAACCTGTTACTTGTCGGTTCTTATTTTATTATTCCGAAAATTTGGCTTGCTGGTAGAAACTAGCCATCGAACATAATAATTCGTATATGAGAACTAGCCAAATCAGGACTGACCGTTAAACTTGGCACCCATTTAGATCTCACTTCTTTTGTCGTTGAAGTCAACAATCAAGGCATATATCATAATATTGAACTTGGCTCTCATTTCACATTTATGTTTTTGATGGGTAAATATTACAATTATCTTTCACATTTAGAGAACCCAGATCCAGCCAGTCCCTTGCTGTCCCCCTACCAGTGATTGCCTAAGCCGAGGTTCGTACCCCCCTCGGGGTAACCCTTAGAGCTTTCGCTTTAGTTTTAAGTATAATAAGCCCCGGCTGGAGGCCTAAAAAGGTAACTTTTTAGAACTCGCCGGGTCACAATCCGTTTAAGTAGTAAGAATCTTTTCAGGATTAACTACGAGATGTACTACGAAAAAAAAAAACACATTTAGAAATAAATTTCGATTTATTAACATTGTGGTTCGAAAAGGATAGAGAATATGATGGCAACTGCAGCGCGACAAGGTCAAATAGCATGCGTCATAGATTAAAACCAGAAGCGAAATCGTAGGCACAATTCATAGCATTCGTTAGCCGCTTGAATGCGCAACGTGAGTTTTGTTGTTATTTAGTGAGCGTCTTTCTAACAATAATATTATGATGATCATAATAAGTTGTAGCTTTCAACGTTTTATAAATGAGAATTTGATTAGTGATAGCGGGTTATTAGATGTTTTATTAGTCAAATTAAAAGTTATGTAATCAAATATTTATTTTCTCATTATCTTTTATTACCTATTTGTCAGATTTCCGACTGATGATTACACAAAAAGTAAATGGGTCAGCATAGTTCAAGGGGAAAGAAGTCAATATGACTGGATTCCTACAAAAAGAAGTACAATATCATGTACTCACTGAGTAGGTACATACGTTATCGAAAATCCGGTCTGCAGATCTCAAAATTGTTAAAATTTGTGAGTAAATAGATAACAATTGTGTTTTTTGTTTATTATCAGTGTAGTATTAACAGTTATAATCAATGTCTCGTCTGTGGCAAATCCGCATACTCTATGATTCACTAGTGTACTTCAAGCGCAACACACTACAGCTAGCTATCTCTTTCTGTATTACACGTTCCGTATTATCTATCGCAGTCGTTGTTGACAATTACTATACATCTGTAGGTAAGTACATTTGTACTAACAACGGAACGATTTCTGATCGCCGATCAGTATGAACATGGCGTATCTTTACTTATAATATCATTGGTTATAATATTAACTTTAACTCCAGGTTCATGTGAATTGAAAAACCATGAGGAGGAACTCTGTTGTAGAAGGCGGCTCCCCAACCGCAAAAGTTTTTGAAAAATTAATTAATCTAACTTTATAATTTTATTTCAAAAGTAAGTGTGCCGTTTCGAAAGTTTGTTCCTAGTTTCTGTACTGTCAGAATTGTTGCCAAGATGCCAGTTGTTTCTATAAAACAAAAACTGATTGCACAGCTCGGCCCTAGATCTAACTTAGTTGGAAAGAAATACTTTGTAATAAAATCAAACAACAAAATATAATAAAACGGAGGTATACATATATTTTTAAGGATCTATTACAGTATAAATTAATATTATAAAAAACAACCCAATCTATTAATCTCACTATGAAACCCGAATTTGAATCAAATTAATCATAATCATCATTTCAGCCGAAATAAGCCCACTGGTTCTGACGTACCTACTTGTAAAAATAAAAATGAAAAAAACAAAGAAGACAAACAAATACATAAACAAATTAATTGCCTCACTCATTAATAGATCGAAGGTGCCATGGTCGGTTCGTCGATGGGTGACCATCTCTTACATATTATGACCCTTCTGTGCCTCGGAAGGGTTACCTATCATAAGTTCGAAAAATATTTGCCCGAATTTCCCCTAAAACTTTTCAACTATTATCGTTTCGTTTTTTTTTACTTCATCGAAGTCACGTCTGCCACTGTATCAGTTGACCTATTATTATCAATTCTACTTTTTTCGTTACTCCGACGTTTCATTTGGTCGATAAACTCTTTACCGAAGTTACACTTAGCCGAAATAACATTTGTTCGAAGTATTATGTTTCCAGACATTCATTATACCTATGTTAAGATTAACCTACTCTTTGGTTTAATTAATTATTTATTTAAATGTAATGGCACTTAATAAAACAGTTTATTATGAACAAAAGTGTTTTTAAAGGGTCCCAGTAAGAAGCATGCAAACAATGCTGCTTGCTACAAGCATGCAACATGCAACCATGTATGCAGCGTGCAAGCAGACATGCAGCAGGCAAGCAGCAAGCAAGCATGCAGCATGCAAGCAAGCATGCAGCGTGCAAACAAGCATGCAACATGCAAGCAGGCATGCAACATGCAGCAAGCATTGTTTCTGTCACGGCTCCGGCGCTGCGGGGTTTGGGCGGCCCCACGCGAGCTTAACGTCGCAGATGGTTTTAATGCTCACCACCGCAGCTTCGGCTTGCTGGCCGGCAGTGCCGGCCAGCCTCAGCTGCGGCGGCGGGCCTTCAGACCACCTGCTCCTCAGCTCGCGGGCCGCCCTACCCCTCCGCGCCTGCGCGGGCTTAAATTACACTCTAGGGGTAGGGCAGACAAGACTACGTAAAGTCGGTTTTACAGCGATTCGTTTCTCACTAAATTTTGTAGCACAATATATTGACTTTTTATGACACTACATATATTTAATTTAATATTGAAAACGCTACCAAGTAACCGGCTATATATTTGTGACCAAATAATATTCCCTAAAATTTTGTTTCACTGTGGTGAAAATATGGCAAACAAATCATTGACACATGATACTTCGATGATTTAAAAATATGTCAAATGATGCAAATTGCAAAAAAGACGTCGGCCAATAGTTTTCGGTAAAATGAAATTCGAACAAAAAAAATTCGGAAAAGTAATCGGTTCCCCCTTGGAAGGCATTCAGCCGCTGGCCCCGGCTGGCATTAGTAAATCTTTGACAGTCGATAACTACTACGGATAGTCAGAATACCAATTCTGATAAACCAGTCAAAAGTGTCAGTTCAAAAGTGTAATATTCAAAAACTTACTTTAGGCACTAATTTTACATATTTTCAGCTTCTTTATTTAATTTTTAATTCATTTTGACTAGGTTCCTAACACTACTATAAATTTCTTTGATACAAAATTGATGACAGAACACATAGACTGTCATCAGAAACCTACTTTTGGAACAGACTATAGGTACTCTATTCATGTAAACCTAGCCTACATTGTTTCTCTAAATATTTCTATTTCTTGTTCTTGTAATGCACATCATCACACTCCCTCAGTTTCTGTGCAGCTTGTTCAGGAGTTAGGTCTCGTTGTGACTGCGCCAACATTTCGTAGCCGACCATAAACTTTTTGACAGTTGCAGATCTTAGAAGAGGAGGTAGGTAAATAGCGTGGAGCAGCCAGTGGGGCGAGTCGCCGGGAGTCTTCGAAGGACCTGTTGGAGCTCCTAGAAAGACAAATCTTTACATAGTATAATACAAAGTGGCTTCCCGTTTTTGTACACTTGGATATTTTAAACTGTGCAACGGATTTTAATGCGATTTCCGAATAATACATGGGCGAAGCCGCTGGCAAAATCTAGTTATATATAAATATAATTAATCAGTCCTGACATGTCTGTTTAACCAATTCCAAAAAATAGGTTGTTCTCAAATTGGTTACAAAAATGTGTGGTTACATCGGCAATAGAAATAGACACTATGAAAATTTTAACTGTCTACCTATTAAGATTCATGATATAAAGCCCGCAGACAGACAATTGGACGGACAGCAGAAGCTTAGTAACAGGGTACGGCCGGGAAAAGAAAAGAAAAATAAATTAACTACATTTTTACCGTCAGCGTCCACAAGCTAGCGTCCTGAGCTGTAAAAGGTACTTAAAAACATGTTAGCACGCTTGCTGTTCTATCTGCCGATCCCAGAACGAGATTGGTATCTCTATAGTACATTTCACGAAAGAATTCCCTTCGTTGTAATGTTGGTAGCACGGAAATTCAGTGCTAGAAAAAATGTGTTACCAACATTACGACGAAGGAAATTTTTTCGTGAAACGCACTATATCAATATTTGGCAGTAGGTATTGCTTATGATCTGCCGTGCTTATGATAATTACAGTAAGTCACATTTTTGACGATATTGAGTTGTGTATATATTCGGAATGTCGAGATTGAGATCTACATTTCTGTATATTTAAAATGTGAAAATGTCGCATAGAACGTCAAATAAGCTTTAGCATAATTACAGTAAGACACGTTTTGCGTCAATGTTTACATATGAAGAGTACACTTTGTAAACGAGCTTATTACAAATTAGAGGATTACATCCAAGATAAGAATGCTTGGAAACATGTGGGTCTCGCTCCATAGGACAGTCTTAGAGTTTATCGAATTGGTTGCTAACTTAATTGTATTAGATTTATTTTTCCCCTATGACACTGATTTACATTCTATGATTACTATAACTCATACACTGATTTGTAACTTGTAAAATATTAGGAAATTTGTATTATTGCCTTTGTAATGTTTGTAAGTATGTGGGCATTATGTATCTATCATATAATTAATTTATCTCTCTTTGCTTCTTTTACCTGTTGTGGTATGGTAATTTTATTTTAGGTGCATTGTCTTCACATATAATTATATAAATATTGTATACAAATATTGAAAACATTTTAAAAGAGTAACGGTGGAATTTCTTGCTCATTCTTCTCCATACGAATCTACCTTTTGGAAGGGGCGATTAGAATTAATTCTATTTTCATATAACTGTAGACGTTCAAAACTGCCTTTTTGGGCCTATCTATACTAATATTATAAAGCTGAAGAGTTTGTTTGTTTGTTTGATTGAACGCGCTAATCTCAGGAACTACTGGTCCGAATTGAAAAAATATTTTTATGTTGGGTAGCCTAGAGGAGCGGAGCAGTAATGAAAAATGTTGCAAAAACGGGGAAAATCGCACGGGTAGGCGATTCGACGCGACGGGAAGGGTCGGGGGAACAAGAAATTTAACGCGGACGAAGTCGCGGGCAGAAGCTAGTTTGAAATAAATGCTTTGACTTTATTGTAATTGCAGTATGGGCACATACGGCTGAATTTTTCATAAAGTTAAAAACCATTTCCTAGGTAATCCTGCAGTAAGTTAACTTGCTATTATTATTTTTAAGTTATGAGTATTTTTTTACCCAGTACCACTGAAACATATTGACAGTAAGTGGCACTTGCTATTATTACATTAAGTTGGAAATAAAACATTAATATACTAAACCTTAACATATTTACAGTAACAGCATATATCATATTAATGCTTAAGAGATTCGCAACGTATTTCTGTATTATCTTAGCATAACTACAGTAAGTGGAAGGCAAATTGTGTAATTTTTGTTATTCTATTTAAACATTACCTCATTTTGTAACCATTGTTGCAGTAAGTACTTCAAATTAAAGATTGTTACAGTAAGTCACACACTTACTGTACCAATACTAAAAAAAAACATTATTTTTTAATTGTTCGTTCCTTAACATAAATATTTTTTCAAACTTTACAATTAAAATATTGTTTCAAAATAAAAATAAAAATATACAAATTGTTAAGCAATCCTATGTTTATCTTAAACATTTGAGAAAACTTAGATTTAATTTATATTTTAGGAGAAATGTCAAAAGTAAAAAAAAAACTTTAATCGCCTTTTTCTCAAAAGTGTCTCCAAGGCACTTACTGTACCTATATATCACAAGCACGGCAGTGATGACAATAGACAATTCAAAATCCAAAACAAAACAAAAAAGGGACACCAATGAAACTTACCATGAAATCCCATACTATAGGGAAAGCTGCATTTGAATAAATTATCGTACTTTATATTCAATTGTTTCATGATATCCGCTAGCGCCCTCTTCTGGGCGTCGTTCAAATCTGTTAACCTCTGTGGTTGCCCGTTTATCGGTAGTAACATTGTCTCATAGGGCCATATTGCCCAGTACGGTACCACAGCTACCCAATCTTCGTTCTGGACTACAATGCGTTCCTGAAAAGACAAGATAATATTTATTTTAACCAGTCAATTACAGTAATTACAGACACAATTAAAAACCATAGTGTCTATACCAAATGGTATCTCAGGGACTTAACGAGGTTAACCTCTAAGTCCCTGAGATACGACATTTGGTACCATACCACCACCACCATTACCATTTGGTTGGATACCATATTTTTCGTTCTTAAGAACGAAAAATATTTTGTTTGGGAAACGCACAAGAAGCGAACGGAACGATGGGAAGGCGTCGTCTTTATTTTGTGCTTATCGTGTCTGTTAACTTGTTCTTAATAATTTTTTTTCTTATTCTATTCTCTCGTTTTTTTGCCACCGAGTTCCGAAATGAAAGTAATTATTTTCACTATACGTACAGATAGTTCAATCCACGATGACGCGCCCCTCTGCACCCCATTCTTTTGTTTTTAACCGCTTTCAGTACAATTATCAAAGAGTGGGGCGCGTCTTCATGGATTGAACTATCTATATAGGGTTTTTTTTGGGATTCGGTTTTTTTTTAACTTCTTTTACCGAGATGAGGACTCATAGAGAAGTGTGGAAAAAAAGACATATTGCGCCGACCGCAATTAAATTTGGATATGGGCAAGAAAATAATGCATATTAAAGTTAAAAAATACAAATATTGTTACCTTCTTGATTAATTCTTGCTTCAAGTAATCCGCAAGCAACGGCCGTTTGAATTTGATGTAATATTCCTTCTGGGTCCTGGAAATTGAAAAAAGACAAATTCAATCATGCTTATCAAAATCAGCCTATAATGTCCCCACTGCCTTCTCTCAGTGAGAGGGAGCCGGCCGTAATCTACCACGCGGGCCCAGTGCGGGTTGCTAGATGTCACATGTCTTCGATTTTTTGGCTCTAGGACATGCCGGTCCTCACGATGTTTTCCTTCATCGTTTTGAGAGCAGTGGTGATTAAGTAATACACGAGTAAAGCGCGTTACTGGGATCGAACCTACGACCTACAACTCATAAGCCACAGCCAGAGGGCCACTATTGCTCACCCAGAGCATCAATAGGATAAAGTTCGACGTCAGTACGCAAGAAGAAACCAATAAATGCTACAAAAAACTTTTTATTTTCAAATTAAAGTTATTTTTGACTTTGTAGTGTTTTTTTTTAAGGAAATCGGTTGTTATTTTTTTGTAAAAAGTTTTTACTTTTGACTTTTTAGTTATGGTAGATACCCAGCACTAATCTAATCGCGTTATTCGTTCATTTGTCGTGCAAATAAAGACTTATATGGATTTCATATGGATGCCATTGTCCGAATGATCCCATTTTAATTTGGTTCCACCAACCAGAACCAACCAGCTGGAAGAACCAGCTTTCAAATAAAAAAAATCATCAAAATCGGTTCACCCAGTGAAAAGTAACGAGATAAGAAATAAAAAAAATAAAAAAAATACAGTCGAATTGATAACATCCTCCCTTTTTTGAAGTCGGTTTAAAAGTCAGCACTAACCTTTCCTTAACCCTAGGCTCGTTGGGCAGATAACTAGACGCCCATATCTGACAGTGGGGATGAGGGTTGGAACACCCCATTATAGCTCCCTTGTTCTCGAAGATCTGTACCCACGTGTACCGACGACCTAGCTCTTGTAACTGGTTCACCCATCTGGAAAATAATAGCAGTTATGATTTTATGCTAGCCTGGTGATCTTAGATAAGGGCACAAAGGGTGGGAACATTTTTCGCCTATCATAGTCATGAAAATTCAAAGTATTTATTGACGTCATGTTATTGTGTAGGTACATGTGAAGTTTAGGTATCACCTTTACATCTATACTAAAACAGACATGACGAATCTATAAGGGTTCCGTTTTTTGCCATTTGGCAACGGAACCCTAAAAAATTGCGAGTCATTTAAAAAAAAATGTCATCAAACTTGGCAAATTCGTTGAAGTTTTGTTATTTTAAGCACTTTTTCTAACTTTCATTAAAATATAAACTGTTAAGCGCTTGATGCACCAAAAGAAATGAATGGTAGTTAAAAAGCCTATTTAATTTAGTATTTGAGAGACTAAAAAATATATTGGTGCAAAAGCGCTTCACAGTTTATTTTAAGACACCGAAAGATACCTAAACTTCACATAAACACAATAACATGAGGTCAATAAATACTTAGAATTTTCATGACTATTATAGGCGAAAAATGTTCTAATCTTTACCCTCCTCCTTTTGATAAGTGTGCAAAGTTTCAAATTAATCCGACGTTTTGAAAGGGGTGAAAATCACGTTCAAATATTTCGTTACATAGATAAATAATAATCTAAGCTTATCAAAGTGTGCTAAAAAAAATTATAATGTCAAAAACTTGTCAAAAATGTATAGAAATTAGAGGTATTTTTGACAGATTGACACTAAGATCACACTGTGAACGTTCTTAACCCTAGATAACTAAACTATTTTCGTTGTCACATGGTTACTAAACATTCGTCGAACCGACTACGACAAATAAAATGCATTTTTGGAAAAAGTATTTATTAAAATCACAGGAACTTCTGACATTGGTACATTCTTTGGATCATTATTAAACAAAAAATAATCAAAACAGTAATTAAGAACTATTCCACACAGCCACAGTATATATCGATGTTCACCTATAAGTACACGAACACGAGAATCGCGGGTAGGTGGGTCGTCGAACGGACGAATGTTTAGTTATCAAGGGTTAAAAATACATGAAAAGACTCTGATCTCGATCCGAATCTCCTTGGTGAGGTGTAAGACTTTCGGGTTTCTGGCTAGTAACATAGTTGGAAAAATCGAGACTAATAATTAATATTGTTTTTTTAAACTTACTCATTGATAACAGCCATAATCTCATCAATAGACATCAGTGGTATGGTCATCGTGGAGTTGGGATGAAAGCACATTACTCTGAAACACAGAATATAACAAATTAAAAATAAAAACATGCTCGGGAAGAATTTCCTCAGTACTTGTCTTTCATACATTGTAATTTGAAAACATTGTTAGAGCCAAATATTTTGAAAAGTGTGGAGTTTCTGCCTTTTCTCTTTCTACAGAGTAACATTAAATTAGCTGGCAACCGGTACTCCACGTGTTGGGTATCGTAATAGATCTTATTAATATGAAAATTAATTCAAAGGAAATGAAAAATCAAAACACACAACTGCGTAAAAAATAAACTTTTAACCAGTCAATTACCGTAATTACAGACACAATTAAAAAACCATTGTGTCGATACCAAATGTGGTATCTCAGGGATTTTTAAGTCGGTTAAATGATCAAACATGTAAATTGTATTCTCAAAGGTAATGCGTCGAAACTCAATAGGTAGTTTCATCAGCATCATCATTTAAGCCGTAAGACGTCCACTGTTGGACATAGGCCTCCCCCAATTTGAGGGGATTTGCCACAATCGCCACGTTTGGCAGGCGGGTTGGCGATCGCAGTATGGTGGTAAAGTGCATAGAGAACGCTGCTGCCCATTCTCTCGTAAGTCCCTTACCCTTAGTCGCTTTCTACGACACCCACGGAAAGACATGGGGTGATGCTATTCTTTACGTCCGGCGCCACACGGCACAATAGGTAGTTTAAACCAGGGATGTTAGGGAGCTCCGTAACCGTAACCGAAACTATCGGATATCCGATATAAAAATTTATCCGTAACCGTAACCGAATCCGAAATAAAAGTTTCGGATAATATCGGATTTGTTATTACATTTTATTTTAGGTAGATTAGATAACACTCAATATATATTTATAATCATTTTTATTTTAAATAGCTGTAATAATTACTCACAGACTGATTGTAATTCCTACCAAATAGTGACATATAAATAAAACCATTTTATTAGCTATTTGTATTTTACTTTTGAAATTCCTTAAAAGTTTAATATCCGTAACCGAAATTATCCGAAACTAACGGATAATCCGAAATTATTTCATATCCGTATCCGTATCCGTATCCAGTATAATAATCATTCCTACATCCGTATCCTATCCGTATCCGAAATGTCATATCCATAACATCCCTAGTTTAAACGTAGTAGTATTTTTTCGTAGTCGGATTTTTTGTTTTCATATTTCAGACATTTTGTATTTTCTCTTGTAAACTAACATTGATTGAAATCACGAAGGAATGAATCACGACGACGTTCCTACATATAATTTGATAGAACACACGGTTACATATCAAGCTATACATTTCCAGTTCGAACAGACCTGACATTGTACAGGCTTTCCGTCCAATGAGAAATCAGCCTATAGTGGAAATGTATAGCTTGGTTTTTCGCATTGCGTAGGTGCTAATACGAACGTCGATCAGTCGATGATAATTATACACCGTGACATTTTAGACGTCTTACAAAGGTTGTCCACTCAATGTATCCGACATAATATACATAATATAAAAATTGTAACCATTAATTAAGAATATCTGGTTGACCGAGCTTTGCTCGGTATTTTTTGGTAAATTGTGTTAAAAATAATAAGTTTATGTTCAAGTTGATTATCGATAAAGTTGGTCATTGAAAACACGAATAACACGACATTTTCTAAAAATGAATCCTAGCTAGATCGATTTATCGCCCCCGCAACCCCTGTATACTAAATATCATGAAAATCGTTGGAGCCGTTTCCGAGGGGTGCGTCTCATAACGTATAAACTCATTTGGTCTAATTTCATTTTATTATCGACCATAAGATATAATCAACGTGAGATATACCAACTGTTGATATCATTTCTTTACATATAACATTTATTTATTCTAAAACTTAATTATTATAACGTTGTTTGATATAACGTTTATGTAATCGAAAATCATTTGCTCTAACGTTTAATTAGTATATTGTTTATTTAATCGAAAATCATTAGGTCTAACGTTTAATATATATAAAAAACGTCATTATGGTTAACACCCCGACTCAGAGCACCCTGACTCGGATTGGCTAGCCTTTGCCTTCGTGGTTATTTTTTTTAAACCACCCAGAAATAGGAGCCCGTCGACCTACATATCATAGCGCTAGACCAAATAAGTTTTATATCTTTTGAGTGGTACCTATGTGAAACAATTTTATATTTAATGTATGTTATGCTTATAAAAAATAGTTATTTTAAAATTATATCAATCGTTCATATATATACTAATCGCTATATTAAATAAAATTATAGGTTCCGTTGTTATATGTTGTTAATATTAGAGATTTTGTTGTTATATCATTTATTACTTACCCGTTTCCGAGATTCAGATTATATATAATATATAAGGTGTACCTCTTAAAATATTTCGTGTATGAATAGATATATACTATTCATACACGAAATATTTTAAGAGGTACACCTGTAGGTGGTAAAGAAGCTATAGAACTAAAAAGATTTTTTTATCTAAGCATTTTTGTATTTTCGTAATTATTATAATTTTAAAACTGCTTGAGACGTTTTGCATAAAACCTTTACTCCAAATTCTATGCATGGCCCGCCTGACACTGCGAGGGCGGCGACCGGACGGCACGAGCATGGCCGCAGTGTCTCGGGCCGTAAAAAATAAGAAGGAGCCAGTATTTTTTATGTGCGTCAAATAATTTACAAATATTAAAATTTTAAAAAATACATTTAGAAAAATTTTTTTTTCGTTGCTATAGATTCTTTACCACCTACAGGTGTACCTCTTAAAATATTTCGTGTATGAATAGATACACCTTATATATATACAAGAATTGCTCGTTTAAATGTATAAGATAATAGACTGTAATAAGAAAAATAAATAATGCGTTAGAATACTGAAACATCATGTTAATAATGTTCAGGTATCAAACGGTAGAGAACATACCTACCCAGCGCACGAGTCGACTGGATCATTCCATCTCCATTTTCCATGAGACAAAATATCAATTTTAAAACTACGTCCGGCATCATCATAATGAATAATATTTTTATTTTATAGTTATTCATATTTTCATTTTATTTTGTCATGTATGTGTAGTAGTCATTGGATACATGAAGTGGGCTGCCGTTATAAGACGATTAAAATGTCACTATACCTGCAAGTTCCTTTGGCAGCTGAGGAGCGGAACAACGGGTGTTCTGATGGCGGAGGGTCCGGTACACGCTCCAGTAGGGCTGGGAAGTCATTAGGGAACACATAGGTGGACGTGTAGGGAGGGTTGCGCTGAAAATAATAAGAATTAATGTTGAAAAGCTGTAATACACATGAGTAACTGGGTTGTGGAACTTGTAGGGGTCAGCAGTCATCAGTAGGCATCAGTACTGAGTAATTATTGGACCAACTGCCCCATTAGTTTCTTGGTCACAAGCGCGATTGCAACTTAGTAACAGCCCGGAGTTTGGAAGTCGGCGGTGTGTTGCCTCGGAAAGCACTTTAAGCAGTTGGTCCTGCGCCTAATCTCTCGTGAAGGATTGCCTTCCCATCGGACTATGAGAGTGAGGGAAGAGTGAGCCCCCTGTGTCTGCACACACAAGCGTGCACTATAATATCTCACGCGCTGATGGCTAGTCTCCGTTGAGATTGGCTACCATAGCCGAAATACGGTCTGGGGGACTATATTCGGCTGTTGTAGGCACATATATATTCGATTTTGGCGCCCGAATTAAGCCAAACTTAATGTTTCATGTAGGACCCCTAACTACACCACCACTCAAACTAGAACATAGCAATAGGTGTGGGGTTGAACTTCCCCGGACGAGCTCCTCCTCGAAGAGATAAAAAGCACACCACTGAAATAATACTGCTGTGCTTCATAACAAGAGCTATAAAGGTTACCTGTCCGCTAGACCTGGTGGCTCCTGGTAGAAGAGGATTCTCTGGGTCTGGCGGCTGGTCTTCAGGCTCCGCCTCCGTCTGCCCGCTCCAGGGTCGAAGACAACGGTGAGGGGAGACCAGCACCCATTCGTCTTTGAGTGGGTTGTAGCGAACGTGCTGGTGTTCTGGGGAAAGTTATGGTGGAGGTTTTAGTGAAAGAAACTTCATTGTGTGGAAGTATTTGCCGTGGTTAGGTGACCATCCATACTAATATTATAAATAGGAAAGTGTGTGTGTCTGTTTGTCCGTCTTTCATGGCAAAACGGAGCAACAAATTGACGTGATTTTTTAAGTGGAGATAGTTGATGGGATGAAAAGTGACATAAGCTACCTTTTGTCTCTTTCTAACCCCCCACTTCCCTAAAATGGGGGGTGGAACGCGCTCATCTCAGGAACGACTGGTTCGAATTGAAAAATTATTTTTGAGTCGGGTAGCCTATTTATTGATGAAGGCTATAAGCTATTATAACATCACGCTACGATCAACAGGAGCGGAGCAGCAACAAAAAAAAATGGATGAGAACTGGTAGGCTGCAATGTGACGTTCAGGGGAGCAAATATTTGACGCAGACGAAGTCGCGAGCAGAAGCTAGTCTTCTTTACATTACATTACATTACATTACATATTTATAAAATAAAGTCACTTCGCTGTCTGTCTGTCCCTATGTATGCTTATATCTTTAAAACTACGCAACGGATTTTGATGCGGGGTTTTTTAATAGATAGAGTGATTCAACAGGAAGGTTTATATGTATATAACATCCATAATATAGTAAAGAAACACTGATAATTTTAGAGGTTTCTAATGTGATGTCATAAATAACCACATTTTTTTGCGCTTACATTGCGAGCGCTGGTTGAACCCTTCGAAATAGCTCAAAATAATGTACTACAGTATTGTACACCTTAAAAAGTTCTACAAAAAAGTCCGCGATGGTATATGTCTAACTCTTAGGGATAACCCATAGTAACCATTTTTATCCTTTACTTTTTACGATAAATAATGGCTTATTTATGAATGCGATTTTAAGCAATACAGCATTAATCCTTATCCAATTAAGTACCTTAAATAAATTGTGCATTTCATGTAGATCAAAATTGCCCTTTACAGCATATCATTAAAATTAATATTTTAGAAGATATCAGAGATTATAATAAAATAGCCGCAGAGCGGCTAGCGGGCCGTTCCACGTCCGGCCATCTCGCTTGGTAGCGGTCGGGTATTGCAGGATTAGTAGGATTGTAATTCATATTACTTTGGCTTCATAGTAAATGCGAATATCATGTGTGTTCGAAGTACTCAAAATAAACCTAATTGTATTATTTCAAGTAAGAGACCGTGAAATATGGCTTAGATGTTTAGATTTTTGGATGGATCTGGATTTTTGGTTATCCTGGATACTTACGATATAGGATACTTTATCCCGGTAGTACGTTCCCGGGTGATATTTTCCGACAGCTGTACGGGCGAAGCCACTGGCCAAAGTACTATTCTTATAACTATGTTTAATTTGGTGTCTGGTAAATAATTGAGTGTCTCTATAGGTAGAATAGGAGCGTTAAGAAAAACCAGTAAGACTTATATTCAATTCAATCCAGCCCTATGTTGCAGTCTTCTTACTCTGAATACTATTAGTTTTATTTTAAGTACATCAAACACACAAGATATGTAAGGATCGTAGCAGGTGGCGTTCCGTAGTTTCTGCCTACCCCCATGGGAAAAAGGCGTAATTGTATGTATGTATAACATGGATTAATACATTCTTACCGCGGTAATACGTCCTCTTGCGATAATTTCCGACATCTACGCGGGCGAAGCCGCGGGCAAAAGCTAGTTATATATAAAGCGTTCCGTGTCTCGGAAAGCATTGTAAGCTATTGGTCTTAACTGTCATTCGTGGATCTGGACGTTAATGCAGAAATTATAAGCTACGTTTCGTTGTTTCACTACGTAATCCTAAAACACAGTTTTCAAACTTTTCATCATAAATTAGCAGCTTATATTGTTCCCACTGCTGGGACACAGGCCTCCTTTCTCTGTGAGGGAGTGGGCCACAATCCACCACGGGCCTAGTGCTGGTTGGTAGATGGCACATGTCTTCGACTGTCTCGTTCTAGGACATGCCGGTTTCCTCGCGATGTTTTCCTTCACCGTTTTGAGAGGAGTGCAGATGAAATAATTTACACAAAATAAAGCGTCTATCTTCTCGTCACCTATCCCGCAATGTTTGAAGACTAAGGTCTTCAACCAGTGCGTCCTGCCCGTATTGACATACGGTGCCGAAACGTGGACACTGACAGTTGGGCTGGTCCACAAATTCAAGGTCGCTCAGCGCGCTATGGAGCGGGCTATGCTAAGAGTCTCTTTGAAGGCCTGTTGGTCTAGTGGTTAGTGACCCTGACTGCTATGCCGGAGGTCGTGGGTTCGATTCCCACCCAGGACAAATGTTGTGTGATGAGCACGATCATTTTGTTCTGTGTCTGGGTGTGTTTTTTCTATAATATGTATGTATTTAGAAATATATAAGTATGTTTATCAGTTGTCTAGTACCCATAACACAAGCTCTGCTTAGCTTGGGACTAGATGGCGTTGTGTGATAGTTGTGGAATATTATATTATTATATAAGGATAAAATCAGAAACGAAATTATCCGGAAAAAAACTGGATTTACCGACATAGCTCGCAGAGTAAGCAAGCTGAAGTGGCAGTGGGCTGGCCATGTCTGTCGAAGGACCGATGGCCGATGGAGCAGACGAGTACTGGAGTGGAGACCAGTATTGGCAAGCGTAGTGTGGGACGCCCCCCAGCTAGATGGACCGACGACCTCAAAAAGATGGCTGGGACAGACTGGATGCGGAAGGCGGAGCACAGGGTGTTGTGGCGCAACATGGGAGAGGCTTTTGTCCAGCCGTGGACTGTGATAGGCTGAGTTGATGAAAGCGTTTATCAGGGTTCGAAGTCGCGGCCAATTCCACTGGGCCACAACTAATTAAATGTTTCGTTTAAAATCATCATCTTTAATCTGAGACTTCCGGGACTATCGTCTTATTTTGCTTCGACTCAAGCAAATTAGATAATGCCGGAGACCTCTGATAAACTATAAACAAACTATATCAATATACCAAGATAGGAAAATCATGAAGAAGGCAAAGGGTAACTTTGTAATTTCTAGTCCTGGGGTTAAGAGTAGGTAGTGCCTAAGCACCTTGTATTTATTGATTACTAACTTTTACAAGCGGCTTCGCCCGCGTATTATACGTATAAACCTTCCTCTTGAATAACTCAATTTATTAAAAAAAAACCGCATCAAAAACCCACGGCTTATGTGTCGAATAACAAAAAAAACATCATTCGATGGATGACGGTCAATGCCCATAATCGATCAGGTGTTTTTGAAATTTTTCATTATTTATGAAAATGAAAATTTTCATATGAATCCCTATTTCCCTTGGTCACGCCATCACGCGTGAACGGCTGGACCGATTTCACTTTTCTTTTTTTTTGTTGTGTTTGTTATTGTTAGGAGAAGGTTCTTATGAAAGAAAAAAATTAAAAAATTGCGCGGAAAATTAGAAAATTTAAGAACATTTATTTAAGAATACAAAGTCTCCTAACATAGGTGTTTCATAGCTAAAAAACGCTTTATGGCTTCGAAGTACCAGGTTGGCATTACTTGATAGGAGCTCACCTAGCCTGGGTGTGTGGTAGCTAGAAAACGCTTTATGCCTTCAAAGTACCAGTTTGTCATAACTTGGTCTAACATGGGTATATGGTACTTGGTGCTCTTTGCTTTGTGTTGGTGGGATCTGATAAGTTAACACAACATTTATTGATTCTGAGGCGGTACGAAGTTCGCTGGGTCAGCTTGTTACGCAAGCATAGCCAAATTAAATTGCTATAGCATGCATCGCCCTGATTTCACATACATCGTGAGGCGCTAGCAGAGGTGAATCCAGACATCGATTCGGCAAGAAAACTATGTTGTAAGTACTCTGAATCTTTCAAGTCCCTACTGTCCTAATTTTATTCTAACCTAGATCCCTACCTGTCATTTACAGTCTTTTTCTTTCTCTCGCAATCACGCTTGTTATAATATAGATATTGTGTGTAAGATTTATTTTAGCGTTTTAAGTATATAATAGCTTTCAAGATTTTCCACCCAAGAGGGTCGCGTAACCCTAGTTTAAGTAGTAATAGATCGAATAGGCTTATCGCTATAGACGAGTCTAGGCAGTTAGGTGAACCAGCACTACCTGTCGCAGATATGCCACAGGGCACAATAGGAGAAATTTTTAATTCGCTTAAGGTTTTGCCTGATTTCGATGGCAACCCTCACGTGTTAACCCGTTTTGTAAATCTCTGTGACCAACTGGTACTTGCATATTTCAAGACAGAGCCGGGTAATGAGTTAACCAATTTGGCCCTCATAAACGGCATATTAAACAAGGTTACGGGTTCCGCAGCTCGATTGATAAATACTAACGGTATTCCCGAAAATTGGATTGGTATTCGAAGTGCATTAATTAATAACTTCGCTGACCATCGCGACGAGACCGCTTTATATAACGATTTGTCATTGCAGACTCAGGGGTCTTCTACCCCACAAGAGTTTTATGAACGCTGCCAGAACCTATTCAGTACAATCATGACATACGTCACATTACATGAGACCGTGGCTACTACAGTTACAGCGAAACGTGACCTTTATAAGAAACTGACCCTACAATGTTACTTGCGCGGTTTAAAAGATCCCTTAGGTTCTAGGGTCCGTTGCATGCGTTCCGAGACGATGGAAGAAGCCCTCGAGTTCGTTCAGGAAGAGCTTAATACCCTTTATATGCAACAACGCACCGAAGGCGGGTCTAGTAAGAAAGATAATAATCAGCAGCCCTCCAAACCCAATTCCAATTTACCATTAAATAATTTTATGCAGCCTTTCGCAATGGGCATGCCCGGTTCCTCGAAACCACAGATATATAGCATGCCGGGTCTTTTGCGTCCCCAGCAATTTTTCACTCAACCTTACCAAGGTTGGCGGCAAAGTGTACCCCAACCGCAACAACTACGTGGCCCTACTCGGGACTCAACAGATGTTCCGGGCACCACCTCCAAATTATAACGCTCAGGGCAATGCCTTTAGGCCCCCGAATGGATTACCCGTGCAACCCACTCATTTTAATAATACGCCACGTCCTATGAGTGGCGTCAGCCACTTCGTGCCTAAAACTTTACTCCCGACTGGACATGACTGGCGTACAGCTGGTAATCCACCACCCAGCAACTATTTCAGGACACGAGAGGTTAATAACTATGATTGTGTATTTGATCCCTATTACGACTTAGTCTGTGCAGCGTATAACCAAGACTATGATGCTTACCAAGAGTACCTAGATTTTTGCACTAACTATGGCCAATATGAATCCCCAGTGGTAGAGGAACTTAAGCCAAATGCGGACGAAGCCGGAAACGAAAACAAGAAACCGGATGAAAATTTTTCCAAGATCCCGAAATCAGAAAAGCCAAAATAGACGTAAATTTTAATATACAGAGACAACTTGGGTATATACAAATCCATAACCCACCTTTAAAATTTCTTATAGATACTGGAGCCAACCAGTCATTCATATCGCCTCAAGCTGTTGAAAAATACTTTTCCAATGTACCTCTTAACTATAACCCGTTTGAAGTAAACAACGTGCGCACCTTTTATAAAAATAACTATTCAATAACCTTGCCTAGTTTTCCCGAATTTAAAGAAGAAGGCGACATTACCCTATACGTCTTAGATTTCCATAAGTATTTTGATGGCCTTATTGGCTTTGATTTATTGGACTCATGGGGAACTAACATTGGTCTAAGAAACAGGAAACTAATCACCAGAAACACTGAGATACCCATTACTATGTATGACTCTCGCAATGCTAATCTCTATGAAGAAATCATACCAGCTCAGACAGCTAAGTTAGTAAGATTACCCATAAACTCCCACGATGGTGAAGTATTCGTTCCTGACCAGATAATTAGTAACTGTTTAATTTCTGATTGCTTGACCACAGTAAAAAATAATAGAGGATGGGTACAAATTTCAAACAAGTCACCTAATGACGTAATCTTTTCTATGGACCGTCCCGTTACTGCCGAACTATTTAACGTACAGAGCGAACATGTAGAGCAATTATCTGACCGCACACAGGAAGTTTTATCGCGTCTCCGGACCGACCATTTAAATCCAGAAGAATTGGCAAATCTAAGAGCTTTATGCGCACGGTACTCAGACGTATTTTATCTCGAAGGAGAGCCAACCAGTCATTCATATCGCCTCAAGCTGTTGAAAAATACTTTTCCAATGTACCTCTTAACTATAACCCGTTTGAAGTAACCAACATGCGCACCGTTTATAAAAATAACTATTCAATAACCTTGCCTAGTTTTCCCGAATTTAAAGAAGAAGGTGACATTACCCTATACGTCTTAGATTTCCATAAGTATTTTGATGGCCTTATTGGCTTTGATTTATTGGACTCATGGGGAACTAACATTGGTCTAAGAAACAGGAAACTAATCACCAGAAACACTGAGATACCCATTACTATGTATGACTCTCGCAATGCTAATCTCTATGAAGAAATCATACCAGCTCAGACAGCTAAGTTAGTAAGATTACCCATAAACTCCCACGATGGTGAAGTATTCGTTCCTGACCAGATAATTAGTAACTGTTTAATTTCTGATTGCTTGACCACAGTAAAAAATAATAGAGGATGGGTACAAATTTCAAACAAGTCACCTAATGACGTAATCTTTTCTATGGACCGTCCCGTTACTGCCGAACTATTTAACGTACAGAGCGAACATGTAGAGCAATTATCTGACCGCACACAGGAAGTTTTATCGCGTCTCCGGACCGACCATTTAAATCCAGAAGAATTGGCAAATCTAAGAGCTTTATGCGCACGGTACTCAGACGTATTTTATCTCGAAGGAGAGCCAACCAGTCATTCATATCGCCTCAAGCTGTTGAAAAATACTTTTCCAATGTACCTCTTAACTATAACCCGTTTGAAGTAACCAACATGCGCACCGTTTATAAAAATAACTATTCAATAACCTTGCCTAGTTTTCCCGAATTTAAAGAAGAAGGTGACATTACCCTATACGTCTTAGATTTCCATAAGTATTTTGATGGCCTTATTGGCTTTGATTTATTGGACTCATGGGGTACTAACATTGATCTAAGAAACAGGAAACTAATCACCAGAAACACTGAGATACCCATTACTATGTATGACTCTCGCAATGCTAATCTCTATGAAGAAATCATACCAGCTCAGACAGCTAAGTTAGTAAGATTACCCATAAACTCCCACGATGGTGAAGTATTCGTTCCTGACCAGATAATTAGTAACTGTTTAATTTCTGATTGCTTGACCACAGTAAAAAATAATAGAGGATGGGTACAAATTACAAACAAGTCACCTAATGACGTAATCTTTTCTATGGACCGTCCCGTTACTGCCGAACTATTTAACGTACAGGAGCGAACATGTAGAGCAATTATCTGACCGCACACAGGCAGTTTTATCGCGTCTCCGGACCGACCATTTAAATCCAGAAGAATTGGCAAATCTAAGAGCTTTATGCGCACGGTACTCAGACGTATTTTATCTCGAAGGAGAACCTTTAACATTTACGAACAAAATTAAGCATAAGATTAGGACGACAGACGAAATTCCCGTCCATGCTAAAAACTACAGATATCCATATATCCATAAACAAGAAGTTAAAGACCAAATCAATAAGATGCTCGAGCAGAATATAGTCAGACCATCGGATTCTGCATGGAGCTCTCCCGTTTGGGTGGTCCCCAAAAAGGCAGACGCTTCGGGTAAGACCAAGTGGCGCCTTGTGATAGACTTTCGCAAAGTCAACGAAAAAACGGTTGATGACAAGTACCCCATACCGAACATTTCAGACATATTAGATAAGCTAGGCAAATGCCAATACTTTAGCACCCTGGACCTAGCCAGTGGATTTTACCAAGTTGAACTAGACACTGATGATATACACAAAACTGCTTTTAATGTAGAAAATGGACATTACGAGTTTCTAAGAATGCCGATGGGTTTGAAAAACTCTCCGGCAACATTTCAGCGTGTAATGGATAATATCCTAAGAGACCTTCAGGACGTCTGTTTAGTGTATTTGGATGACGTCATTCTGTTCAGTACATCCCTGCAAGCAAGAACATATTATTAATTTAGAAAAAGTTTTCAAAATACTAAGGGAATCCAACTTCAACATACAAATGGACAAGTCCGAGTTCCTGAAGCTGGAGACCCAGTTTTTAGGACACGTCGTCTGTAGAGATGGAGTTAAACCAAATCCAGATAAAATTAGCGTTATAAATAACTACCCAATACCTAAAACTACTACAGAAATTAAACGTTTCCTTGGTCTCCTTGGATATTATAGGAAATTCATACCGGATTTTGCACGTATCACAAAACCCATGACCCAATGCTTAAAGAAGGGATCCAAAATAGTTTGTGACCAAAATTACATCAGCTGTTTCGAGCATTGCAAGACCCTGTTAACAAATGACCCAATTTTACAATACCCGGATTTTACCAAAGAGTTTTTACTAACTACTGATGCCTCCAATGTCGCATTAGGGGCCGTTTTATCGCAGGGTCCAATAGGTTCGGATAAACCTATCGCATACGCCTCCAGAACTTTGAACTCAAGCGAACTTAATTACAGCACAATAGAAAAGGAGTTACTAGCTATTGTGTGGGCTTGCAAATACTTTCGACCTTATCTATTTGGCAGAAAATTCAAAATTATTACTGGTCATAAACCTCTACAATGGGTTATGAGCCTAAAAGAACCTAATTCCAGACTCACTAGATGGCGTTTAAAGTTATCGGAATATGATTGTTCGGTAGTTTATAAGCAAGGCAAACTAAACACCAATGCCGACGCCTTATCCCGCTTAGAGCTCCATAACGAGGAAGTAAGTTCAATAGCTGTAAACCCGTCTGAGAAGAACCAATCAGCTGATGATTCCAGAACTATCATAGCCTCAGAGGCCGCAAACGACTCTAACACCTTAACAGTCCATACCGACGGCGAAAACCCCATCTTAGAAGTTCCTATCACGGAGCAACCACTCAATAAATTCACTAAACAGCTAGTATTCACTATCGTAGGCGACATCAAAGGAAAGCCAACCGTCACAAAACCCTTCGAAACGCACACGCGTACTGCCGTACAATTGTCGGAATCCAATCTGGAGGAAGATGTCATTAACGCTATTAAAGAGTATGTTCACCCCAAAATCAAAACTGGCTTACTAATAAATCCACCGTTAGCAATGTACACAGTGATTCCCATAATTCAAAAGACTTTTACGAACTCAGCCATGAACCTCGCACTAGCAAAAACCGAATTGGAAAATATAAGAGAGTATTTAAGACAACAAGAAATAATTAACAAATATCACGACGGTAAAACAAATCATAGAGGCATAAATGAGTGTTACTTAGCCCTGTCCAACAAATACTTTTGGCCTAAAATGAGGGAGCATATTACTAAATTTATCAACGAGTGCACGGTATGTGGCCAGGCTAAGTATGATCGCAATCCCATAAAACAACAGTTTCATCTCGTCCCTCCACCTAGTAAGCCTTTTGAAACCGTCCATCTAGATCTACTAACTATTCAGAGTGAAAAATTTCTAACTATTGTTGATGCTTTCTCAAAGTATGCTCAAGCATATTTCTTAATAGACGGGACAGCAGTAAGTGTAGTGCAAGCATTATTAAAATTCTGTACCCATCACGGAGTACCTTACACTGTAGTGACAGACAATGGACCGGAGTTCACCAACCAACTGTTTGCCGAGTTCACAAGACTACATAAAATACAACACTATAAAATAGCACCTCACACTCCTAATGAAAATGGGATTGTCGAGCGATTCCATTCAACACTCTTGGAACACCTACGTATTTTAAAAGTGCAACAAAAGAACGAATCCGTTTTAAATTTAATAAATTATGCCCTTTTGGCTTACAATAGCTCTATACATAGTTTGACGAGATGCAGACCAATCGACGTTATTACTGGACATTTCGACCCACGAGACCCACTGGACATAGATTTAACTACCCATTTGTTACAGCAGTATACAGTCGAACATAAAAACAAAATGACTAATGCTTATAATTTAATTCACGAGTCCAGTATGACCCAACGCAAAAATTTAATATGTGCTCGTAATAAATCTAGGGAGACGGAAAACCAGTACTCACCTGAACAACAAATATTTGTGAAAAATCCCTTTGCCTCTCGCCAAAAGATAGTACCCCGCTACACGCATGATACTGTCATGGCAGACCTACCAATACATATATACACGCGCAAGAAGCGTGGACCCATTGCCAAATCAAGACTAAAAAGAGTACCTAAAAGTGCCCAATTGTTACAGGACCCTCCTAGTACTTCATCTGCTCCTGTATTCGGCCCTAACACAGGAGATAAAACTTGAAAATCTCAACGATGGCCCCGGTGTATTGCCTTTTAAATTAGGTCCCTGCAGAATAGTATCTCATTACCATTCATTTTTACAACATGTAAATCTTCAGGAATTGCAAGATAAAGTCAACATCGTACAAAATCAATTAAGAGAAATAAGCCCCGACCTTAACAATAGAAGCCTTACTTTATTCCAGCCCCACATTGAATACTTAGAAGACCAGCTCCAAACCGTCCTTAACCAATTGCAGTCATTTGAAACTACTCGTTCTAAAAGAGGTTCGTAGATGGACTCGGTTCTGTTGTTAAAAGCATAACCGGTAACCTTGATTATACCGATGCAGTACATTTTAATAATGCTATAAAATCTCTTCAAGATAATGAAAACAAATTATTAACAGAATTTAATAATCACGTGAGTCTGACCAAAACTTGGGTGAATCAACACTCTAAAGTAATAGATAGCATGGTAGATAATCAGAACAGATTAACAGCCTTAGTTAGAAATATTAGTCAGAATTTGGATAAAGGAAACCAAGAGTTAGTTCAGTATGCTCACCTAGGACAAACCATTTTAATAGTTAGTGACAACGTTGATAGGCTATCGCGAGAGATATCGAAGTTACAGATCATACTAGCATTCATAAGAACGTCAACAGCACACCATGACGTTATTAGTTTAGACACCGTTAGATCTATAATAAGCAAATTAACTAGGTTATATGATAGCGATAAGGTATTAGAAATAGGAGCTAGAGAATATTATGACGTTATAAAATTAGGTTCATATTATATAGGTAATGAAATAGTTATTGTCTACAAGTTCCCGATCATTCTACCCCAGACATATGACCTATACAAGATATCCATAGTCCCTAACAAAAACCACGAAATACTCGTCCCTCACTTCCAATTCCTTGCAATCCATCCGAAAGATTTCAAGTACATAGAGGCTGAATGCCCGAAGTCCACTAAAGGGTATCTATGTGAAGAGATACACAACGTACAAAGCCGAACTTCGCCGGACTGCATAGGAGCCCTCATCACTACGCAGCAGAGACTTCCTGAATGCAAACCAGTCACGATATTTCTTCAAAAACCAGCCTACGAGAAACTCGATGACCGACATTATACCATCAGCTTCCCGACTCCGACGAAAGTACGTCTATCCTGCGAACAAGATCTCCACAAGTTACTGCAAGGAAGCTACCTCGCCCTACTTCCTCACAACTGTTTTATCCAGACAGCAGAGTTCACAATCTCAAACTCCAATGATCGATTGAAAGCTCAAGCTTTGAAGATAATTGATGTTCCTAAAGAAGATATTCCCAGCCCAATGGCACGCCCACTATTCAATCTCAACTCTATTAGCTTGGATGATCTTGACGCTACCAATAAGGAGATTTCACTGCAGACACCGATACAGTTCGATACACACTCAAATAGCAGCATCTATCATACAACTATACCGCTGTATGTGTTACTACTCAGTGCATGTGCACTACTTGCATACTTTACTTATCGAAGATGTTATCCGAAGCAGATCGATCTTAAGAAAGAATCCTCCGATGACAAGAAAGTTCGACCGCAGATCATCTACGCTATACCAGAGACACAGAGGGATAGAACAGATCATCTCCCAGCGCAATTTACGACCAAGGTCTTCAATAGTCGCTGTTCTTCGGGGGGAGGTGTTACGCAAGCATAGCCGAAGTAAATTGCTATAGCATGCATCGCCCTGATTTCACACGGCAACAATACTGCGCAATACCTAGAAGCTGACGCTGCACACGTGCCTCGTGGCGTCGCGAAGCTGACACCGGACGCTAGCTACAGGATTCCGCAATTTCATGGGAACATTCTTTGGTCAATCGTCGACTGAACAATACTTAGTAATTAATTAGATTTATAATTGTAATATTTGGTACTTAAGGGGCCGGCGACGGTCAATCTGTCCATACAAACGTAATACCAAAATCATTTGCAATTGGAGCATATTTCCACCATTTTAAGATGATATTCGGCTTTAGACAGTATTTATCTAGGTTATGGTGACGTTTTTTTTAAAAAAAACTGAGCTAAAACGAAGTTTGAGCGAATTGCATTTCGCACATTTTTACAACATAAATGACATGTTTTCTTTTTGTTTTTTCTGCATTAAAAACAACAATATCTGTAATAATGTTTTATCCATAACACAGCTTATATTATCAAGATACTAAAACACGAAAACCAATTTAAAAATCATTAAGTTTTCATTCATCATTTTTGGTATTACGGAACACAGCCAAATTATCATACATTTTCAATAGCTAATAGTGCTATCGCGTCTCACAAAAATGTCAATGTGTGCACGGTTGCGTACGGCTCGCGGTGGGTGTGTTGTGTATCGCTCGGACATAGATTCACACTAACGCAACATGCATTTTGGGTAGCGGGAAGTTCACTCGGGGTGTTTGTTGTCAGTGCGAGACGATTGCCTTACGGTGCGGAGCATACTTTTATTTGTTTTTCAATTGTATTGTGATATTTCTGACAATATTATTGACCTATGCTATGAACTTGGATTTTGATTTTTCTTGTGACTTGGTATCGAGTACTCTACATTCTGACGAACTTTGCTTTGTTTACGGACCTGGATTTATTGTTTACGATTCGGTTTGGCTGCCAACATGGACTCCGAACGTTGGGATGTGTCTCACAGATATTATAAGTTACCTGCCTAATATTTTCTTGGCTACTAATTCATCATCATTCATTCATCATCATTCATTCATCATCATCATTTCAACCGTAAGACGTCCACTGCTGGACTTAGGCCTCTCCCAATTTGGGGGGCTTTGCCATAATCGCCACGATTGGCAGGCGGGTTGGCGATCGCAGTATGGTGGTAAAATGCATCGAGAACGCTGCTGCCCATTCCCTAGTAAGTCCCTTAGTCGCCTTTTACGACACCCACGGGAAGAAACGGGGTGGTGTTATTCTTTACGTCCGGCACCACAAGGTACAAATACTTACACTATTTTAACCTCGGCCCAATAAAATAAAGACTTTTTTGTGGTCCGAGTTAGTAGTAAGTATACCTAACTAAGTATATCTAATATATAAAATTCTCGTTACAGTTTTCGTTGCCATACTCCTCCGAAACGGCTTGACCGATTTTGATGAAATTTTTTGTGCTTATCCGGTACCTATCTATGAGAATCGGCCAACATCTATTTTTCATCCCCCTAAATGTTAGGGGTAGTCCACCCCTAAATTTTTATTTTTATTTTTTAGACAAAATTTTTAATTTATATTTTTTTATGATACAACATACAAAAATACATACATCTTTAAATTTTCACTTTTTTTCACCCGGCAAAACAACGTTTGCTGGGTCAGCTAGTCTATTTAAATAAAAATCTATGCCACTTTTCGTTGTAACTGAACCTCCTAAACGGCTGGACCGATTTGAATGAACTTTTTTGTATGTGTTTGGGTGGCACCCTGGATGGTTTAGATTAACTATTGGACCCGGTAGGTGGTGCTGCTATCGAGTTCTAGGAAACAGGACAACGTCTGTACGGTCAGCTAGTTTTGTATAAGTGTATTTACCTACCTATCTAGGTAGATATGTAGGGACGGAACAAACAAAGCTTTATAGGTACCTATCAACTTTTATTTCTTCCCTTTCTTTTCTCATGTCACCGACCGGGCGTAGGTAATTATCTCAAGGACTGTCCTCAGACTTAGTTTGCTTTTCCACCAGAGATGTGCTATGCTACGTTGCCATGGATGCGTTTGATATTCACCAATCATATTCATTGGCCCCCATAAGTAGTACTGGTGGAGACGGGTTCAACTAAGCTCTGTTTTTACATGGAAGGGTGCGTGTTATGGATGGAAGCTATGGATGCGCGAGTGGTGTAGTTATGTGCAGAGTTCATACAGTAGGAGCGCGTTTGTCACCGAAAGTAAACATGCCGCCATCGCGGCCATCGTGAAGGCACAAAGTTATTTTATACCTCGCCATGCCCCTACTAGCGAAGCATCGCATACCTATACAGAGAGTCAGCTGTACATCGACGCGGAAACTGTTACCAATTACCATAGATCACTTCAAGATTCTAAATCCATCTGTGATCCGGTTATTAAAAAAAATGAGCAACCCATATAGTGGTCGAATATGATGTGTAAGATCTGACCTCTTCCTTGGTAAGGGACCGTTCAAGTATTACGTAAGCACATTTATTACAATTTTTATAAATAAGGTTTACAGTTTTCGTGATCACTAAACACATGACATGGGCTTTTTAGTAAATCTTGTTTTAAACTATTAATTTTTTGGGTCGTGGTCATATTTGGAAGTTTCGTCGTATAATCGACGGCCCCTTTTATAGCTTTTCTCAAAATATTCATATCCAGGGTTTTTCTTAGTTTTATTGGGACCAAACCCAATTTATTTTCTGTCTTTTTAACGAGATTTTTTTTAATTTTGAGCAATAATTTCGTAGCAAATGATTGCTACATTCAATTTTTTTAATGGTAGTGCAGTGTCCGTACGGCAAAGATTCGTTGAGAGCGCTAGTAACGCTACTATCACCATCACCGATCATCGTTTTATATCTTAATTGATGCATTTCAATGCTACATTTGAATCCCTCTACAATGCCATCTGCTTCCATAGCCGTCGAGCTTTTCGACCAATGTTTAAAGCAACGGTGAACTTTCGGATCTGTATTTTTATTTTTAGCTAAAGCACATACGCAACAATATGCATTCCTGATGCCCTAAAATAAGATTTTTTTAGTTTCAAAACCGATTATGCACGATACTCTAGATAAAGAGTTATAATTAGTCCTATACGATCGTTTAGCCCATAAACCGTCTACTACAACTGTAATATAAGGAATGCCGTCAGGATCCAAATTACCATTAGCAATGGCAATTTTTTTTTTCTTCTACACCGGCTTGGTGCATACTTTATTATATCGCCAAAAACACTACAAGTGAAAAATAACTTTAATTTCGGAAGTCAGTGATTTTTATTTTATAAGGTTTTTTCGTCAGGGGAGTAACGTGTAAGAACATTACAAATAAATTTTACTTAAAAGTCCTTGTTTTTTACTTATCCTCTTTTATATCTGCACATCGCGTAAATATGTAGAAACTATTGGAATATTTGTCTGTTACTAATATTTTGCGTAACACTCTTAGTGACATTTATTCATTATAGCTTCTGCCCGCGACTTCGTCCCCGTTCAATTTCTTGTTTCCCCGAAATGTTGCAAAAAACGGGGAAAATCGCCTACCCGTGTGCTTTTTCTCCGTTTTTGCAACATTTTTCATTACTGCTCCGCTCCTCTTGGTTGTAGCGTGATGTTATATAGCCTATAACCTTCCTCGATAAGTAGGCTACCCAACACAAAAAGATTTTTTCAATTCGGACCAGTAGATCCTGAGATTAACGCGTTCAAACAAACAAACAAACTCCTCAGCTTTATAATATTATATAGTATATAGATTTATAAGTAGTTAAGTTTGCCGGTGGCTTCGCCCGCGTGGAGGCTGGAAAATGCATCTAAAACTTCCTCATAAAACACTCTATCTATTGGTGAAAACCGCATGAAAATCTGTTCAACATTTTTTGAGGTCTTCGCAAGTAGACAGACAGACGCGGCGGGGAACTTTGTTTTATATTATGTAGTGATAACATTTTTTTAAATTGGTAAAAAGAATACTTATTTACGTAAATATGACAGAAAAAGCCTTCGTTTTTAGGGTTCCGTTGCCAAATGGCAAAAAACGGAACCCTTATAGATTCGTCATGTCTGTCTGTCTGTCTGTCCGTGTATGTCACAGCCATTTTTTTCCGAAACTATAAGAGCTATGTTGTTGAAACTTGGTAAGTAGATGTATTCTGTAAACCGCATTAAGATTTTTACACAAAAATAGAAAAAAAACAATAAATTTTGGGGTTCCCCATACATAGAACTGAAACTCAAAAAAAAATTTTTCATCGTACCCATACGTGTGGGGTATCTATGGATAGGTCTTTAAAAATGATATTGAGGTTTCTAATATCATTTTTTTCTAAACTGTATAGTTTGCGCGAGAGACACTCCCAAAGTGGTAAAATGTGTGTCCCCCCCCCTGTAACTTCTAAAATAAGAGAATGATAAAACTAAAAAAAATATATGATGTACATTGCTATATAAACTTCCAACGAAAATTAGTTTGAACAAGATCTAGTAAGTAGTTTTTTTTTTATACGTCATAAATCGTAAACCGCAATTTACCTTTCATTCAATCAACTCAAATATAAAAATTAAAAAAATAGGATTTAATTTCATAAACACAAGCCTTATGCATAAACCGTGAATACCTACAGGTTTGTACGGAACCCTCGGTGCGCGAGTCCGACTCGCACTTGGCCGGTTTTTTTAAAGTTGAGACCACTCCTGTGATGTGATTTGTATTTGATTTGACTCCAAAGGGAATGAACAAACATAAATAGGCTTAAAATAAATGAAGGCAATAATAATAAACATCCCTATCATTTATATTTACGCAGCGTGCGTGTGACAATTTTTGCGCCGTGTGCCGCCGCCATCAACTGTTCATTTTCTGCCTAACGGCCGAAGGCTCGCTGCGCTGCCGTTCACTATTTGGCGCGGTAACGATACATTGCGTATTATGAGGTAATAAAACTAATCGGGTTATTGGACTCACAACGTTCATGTATTTATTTATTGAAGAACACAAACAGTATAATTATACATTGGTTTACAAGTACCAAGTTAGGAAAGGTATGTAAGCCCTAGATCTCGAGATATTGTAATAATTTGAGATATGGACATTGTAAAGAAAATTCCACAAAACGCATTACTAGTCTGTACATTTACTAACGATTCCCCAAAGCAGTCAACAAAAATAAAGCAAATAACGAACATACCTAATTACAAGTAAATAAAAATGCGTCGAGTCGTTATGAATAAAGGGTAGGTACTATTACTCACTCACACACGGCTGCACACCGCGTCAGCATTGGCCTTCTATTGTCAAACAGAGATAGCAATATTCCGATCGAGTTTTGCCCTTGTCGTCGGCTCGTGGTTGCGAGTTTAGGGCGCCGCGTTCTTAATTAAATTCTTATAAATAAAATCGTTTTTTTTGCATCCTCTGCTGCCACCGAACTTAATTAGCTAGTAATGATGATATTTTTTACGAATTTCCAAAAACAATAACATAACAGTCGTTTGTTTGCCTTAATATAAATGTCAGTGACATTAAAAGTTTTTATCAAAGTTGGAATGATGAAAATGAAGCTTTTTTTTTAATTACTTTTCGGTATCGATACCCCACACGTGAGAAAAGTATTTCCCGCTAATTTAATTGACCCTGTATAGATTATGGTCACGTATCCCTAGATTAACCGTGGTTACAGCTGCTGAACCCAGCTGTTTGACAGCGCGTGAGTAAATAACCACAAACCCAATAAAAGAGCGCGAAAATATTACTAACCCTACTTTTACACAGTTTATTGTAAAACTACAACGTAAGGAAATAACGCACTTACTTATTCAATTAAAAACAAACATAAAACTCATTAGTACACAGAAAACTTATAAAATCTTCACACACACACAACATTATAAACAAAATATATTTAAAAGTTATTTTAACTTACCTGTGGGTTTAAATTCTTGCATTTTTTATTACAATTTATATTGTTTATCTACAGTCCCGCACGTTCGTTCGTCGCCAAGTCAAGGGCACAACTAGAGTGTGTTCGATGTTCATGTATGTGGATTATTATTGAAGTGATAACAATTGTTTGTTAGCTTTGCGTCAGTGAGTTGGTAACAGACTTGTAGTTAGGTAGAATAATCAATACGTAACAGTCTTTTCACGGTTATTTGAGAATAGCGAATAGAGTTTATTTATTTGTTGTTTGTGTATGTACCGATTAATACTAGCTTACATACACAATTTCAGCTTTCTATCACTTCAGAAAGTAGCCTAAGAATTTTGATGATCATTAGTGAGTGAGTCAGTGACGAAATCAGAGTTTTTTGGATATTAATAAAATTTAAAGTATAAGACTTTTACTTACTTGAAACTTTATACAGGATTTTTTTTAACCAGCGCAAACTTTTTATGGTGGTTCAGTATCAGTAATAGAACACATTTCAACTATTATTCAGTACTTTTTTTTTTTAATTTTTATCCGACCTTAAATCAGTAAACTGTGGACACCCTACATATTTCGTAATATGATATCGACAATAGGAATAGGTCAGTAACCACGCGCGTAGGTACTTCGAACTTCTTAAAATTTGACCGATCTGGCCGAATAGCTGGAAGGTACTTGTACCTACGCTCGGTTGTTCTTCGCCTCGCGCCAGCGCCGCCGCGCCGCGCGCAAGTTACCATAAAAACCAGTTTCAAAATAAACATCTTTCGTTAACGACAACTTATTTTTTTGTACTAAGATATATGACAATAAAAACTGCATGGTTATTCTAACTCGATTAAGTTTAAATTTTTTAAATTTGCGCTCTGGATAAAAACTTACCCTGTATGTTTAATTTATATACCTGGAATTGTGTTTATCTTATCTTATTGTGTTTATCCAAACCCAAGAAAAATGACGAAGCGCTGCGAGATGAAGTAGGTAGTGTCCTTGCACTACGCATAGCTCGTCTTGGCGGGGTCACTACCGATACCGTACCACCAGATAGGTAACTTGGGTTCTCCTACGGATCTCTTCATTTCTGATTCGATTGCGTAGGGCAGTTCCAAGCATAGCCCGAATATGTTTTGTAAATAGGTACTTTCATAATATTATAAACCTTCTATCGTTGTCCTATCTGTAATAATTCCTAATCTATGAGTCTCATATAGTATCGGTTTATTAATTTAACAACATGTCATAAAGCACTGTACATTATCTGCTACACATCGAACGATATTGTCACTAAGTAATAGCAGTCCCACGGGTCTATCAATTAAGTTAAACGTCGCTTGCCGCGGTTAGTCCGTGGATGGGTGACCATCTTCACATACCAAAACGACCCCTTCGTGTCTTAAAAAGTGCGTTAACCGTGGATCTTCCTGCCAGGGTCGCGAAATTTGTTCGAAACAGTTACCGAGGCCCTGGCATATGGGCAACTGAAGGAACACGGGTGGGTTTTAGTCAGTAAATGTCCGAAACGCCCTCCCGCTCCGCCCAGAGCGGGAGAAGGCCTTTTGATGATTTCCCACCCACAAAAAAAATAACGTGTATCTTTGACAGCCGTATTGACTGTGCTACAGTTTCCTAAATAAGCGGTGATCGCCTCATAGCGCCCGTAACAGAACGGAGAATGACGTCATAAAAACGTTATTTGTGAAAGTTAGTTGGTAAGTTTACGATAGTGAGGTTATGAGTAAGAAATAACAGCTACACGGGTTGAGCGATCAGGTTAAGCTACATTTACCGCGGTTAGTCCTTGGATGGGTGACCTTTACATATCAAGACACCTCCATGCTTCGGAAAGCACGTGCAGCTGTTATACCGGCTGTAATTCTTAGACCATTGACAGTCGTTACGGGTCCTCAGAAGCCCGAAAGTCTGGAGTCTCTGTCAGACTTTCGGGCTTCTGACGACCTGTAACGACTGTCTAAGATATCATATTGCTTCACCTTAACGGGTTGGACACCGGTGACCAGACACACTGTATATAAATTTTCTCGATTGTGTTAAAATCCCAGGGTCATACACTAGTCACAAAAATTAAGGGATATAAAAAAATAATCCAAAGTCTCGGGTGATTTTCAACAAGCTGTAATTCCGAGGAAAATTATCGTACAGCAAAAAATAAAAAAGTGAATTGTAGTTTCATGTGTCTTCTTTTCAGATATGACCATGAATTTTTTTATCTTCTTTGAGTCTGGAGAAAACCCAAGGAAACTACCAAAAAAAAATTTCCAAATTTTCTCTCGCCTTAAAAAACGACTACGGGCTTCAAAACATTTTTTTTCCATTGTTTAACTCAAAAGTTCTTTTAGAAAATTTAATGCCCTTTAATTTGACGTATCCAGAATGCCTGTACGATGATTTTCCGCAGAGTTATCGTCAGTCAAAGCAAAACAGTACTTTTTAACTTTGACAATCAATAACTCTGGAAATAATGATCGCATAGAAAATCGAAAGAAGGTTCTGGAAACAACACAATATTCTCTATAAGATACCGTGAATAGCTTTTGTAGATTTTTTTTTTTTTAATTGGAAGCTTTGACTGAAAAAAAGACAAAAATTCGCATAATTAAGGATATTTCGATAACTTGGTATAACTTTGTATAAAATGGATGAACGAAGGATATCGTCGGTAATTTTTCAACCTCAAAGTGTGCCATAAAATCCCTGAAAAATTCAAAGCGCTGCGATTTGTTTTTTCATAGTGCCCCGAAGCTTCAAATTCTTTGTTTTTGCAAAAATCAACATTATGAGCAATTTTACGATTTTTATTCGTTTTTCGATGAACAAAAAATGTTGTCCTCAAAAATCTTTATTTTTTCGATCAAAGAGATTGATTTTTCAAGAAATTTGAAAAAAAAACATTTTTTTTTTCACGATCTTCTTCATCGCTCCATTATTGACAAAAAAAATTAACTCGATTTTTTTCTGATGGTGAAAAAAAAAATTAAAACCCGCACACCCCGGCGGCCATGCCGGCGCGGCGGCGGCTCCTTTGTGTGGCAAAGCCGGCGGCTTTGAATGCCGCCGGGTGCATGGCGGCTTGGCCAGCGGCTTGCCCGGCGGCCCTGCCGCCGGCACTGTGTGTAGGGGCAATAGCGCACTAGCGACCTGGCAGCGCGGCCAAGACGCGCGGCCCAGCCGCAGGGGTTGCGATTTGCAACGCGGCCAAAACCGCGGCTATGATCGTCAGTTGCTCATACAGCGCGCTTTAAAATTGACTTTGAGAAAATAGCAGTGCTTTTGTATCTTATAAGTAAGAAGCGGAAAAGAAAAGGAAAAATATCATCCCTTGCTACGTGAAATGCGAACAAAGGGATTATTTCATACTTATTTCACCGACTTTCAGCAATATGATGACAAGTTCTTTAATTATTATTTGCGGATGAGCAAGTTCAAGTAGTTCAAGTAGTTCCACAATACGTGTGGCCGCCGCGGCTAGTGCGCGCACACTGGTTGTTTAACTACAATGCAATTGATCTGAGTGGCCGCAGCGACTAGCGACTGAACACGGGCCGCAAATGCGTCGCTTGGATCTCGGTGCCCGCTGCGGCTCGGTGTGGCCGCTGGCCGCGTGCGGCCAGGTGCGCGTGCTCTGTGGCGATTTCATACTAAGGTGTGTATCTCGATGGCCGCCGCGATCTGGCCGCTGCGGCCTAGCCGCTAGTGCGCTATTGCACTAGGAGCCTTTATAGAGAACTAGCTTTTGCCAGCGGCTTCACCCGCGTGGAGGTCGGAAATTATCCCGCGGGAACATACTACCGGGATAAAAAGTAGCCTATGTCCTTTCTCAGGCTCTAAACTATCTGTGTACCAAATTCCATTTAAATCGGTTCAGTAGTTTTAGCAGGAAAGCGAGACAGACAGACAGACAGACAGACCGACAGACAGACAGGTTACTTTTGCATTTATAATATGAGTATGGAAGTATGGATATTGTGTTGTTTCCAAAACCTTCTTTCGATTTTCTATGCGATCATTATTTCCAGAGTTATTGATTGTCAAAGTTAAAAAGTACTGTTTTGCTTTGACTGACGATAACTCCGCGGAAAATCATCGTACAGGCATTCTGGATACGTCAAATTAAAGGGCATTAAATTTTCTAAAAGAACTTTTGAGTTAAACAATGGAAAAAATTTTTTTGAAGCCCGTAGTCGTTTTTTAAGGCGAGAAAAAATTTGGAAACTTTTTTTTTGTAGTTTCCTTGGGTTTTCTCCAGACTCAAACATAATAAAAAAAATTCATGGTAAATTCCGGATTCCGGAATTTCGGATTCCAAGTAGACAGTCTTGTAGGGTTTTCCAAGACGAGCATTTCCCCATAAAATAAATCCGACAAAATCTCAATCTTGTCTTCCGTAGGGTCATTTTTGTGCGAAAAATCTAGTTTTTTCCATGCAAACCCATTTTTGGACTCGAATTCCACGAAAATGAAGACCCGAAGCAAAAATCGAAAAAGAGGAATCTATAAGGAATTTCATAACAAACATTTAAAAAAAAATCACCTCAACGGCCAAACCACAAAGGGCCCAGGTCAATTTGGGTGGCACAGAGGCGCTTCGCGCCACTGTGCGCCGGTTGCGAGTATTACGCACCTGATTTTTCTGACCCTTTCTTTTTTTTGGGTACTAAATCATCAAATGACGTCTCCCGCTCTAGGGTGGAGCGGACGGGCGTGTCAGACTTTTACTGAATAAAACCCACCCTGTTCCTTCAGTTGCCCATGTGCCAGGGTCACGGTATCTCTTTCGAACAGGTCTCGCGACCTGGCAGGCATCGGTCCTATCAGACCCCTTCAGTATTGCTGACATCTCTTTGAGGCGCGCGTGGAACACTACGCGCCGTCGACCCGAGCTTGGTCCTTACCGGGCGGCCAGCTACCCATTGTTCGCCGCCCGCAAGCTCGCGCCTACGGTGGCCGGGAGTCCGCAATCGATCTGACCCTTTATTTCGGAAGTTGGTGGCAGTAAACGACGATTAAAAAGCAAAGACACTAACTTACTGAATCGAAGTTATTTTTCACATTGTTTTGTTTTTTTTTGAAGTCTTTTAGACTATTCAGAATCGTGGGTCCAATAGCTATAATGAAACTAAAGAATGGAATATAATTTAACTTTTAATCAATAAAATTTTACATTTCATTTTAACTTATTCTATTTATACATTTTTATTACGGTTATCACTTGCAATACTTTCTTTCTTCATTCCATTTGCTGTACGTTTTCTAAGATCGGCTCGGTTCTGTCAGCAAAAATAATAGTATTACTAAGAGCGCTCATCCCGCGCGGGCTGGCAACGTCGCATTTGTAGTGGTAAACTGTCTTCAAAAACTACGCTGACATACGTCACAAACTAAGCTGACATACGTGACGTAAATGCAGGGGGTGTTTGATATTGATTAAAAAAAAATACCTCAAAAAGCACCCCACGCTCTATTCCCTTATATTTTACTTTTTAGTTTGTTTTTCTAATGAGAAGTATGCTTTTTAGGTTTTTAAACCATTATTTTGTAGGTAAATACCGAAATAACTGCAAAAAAAGAATAGCATATACACTTATAAATACCAACGAACGAACTGAAAAAAAAAACTTAATTTAAACAATTTTAGAAAATCACGAAAAACCATTAGAGACGCGACGTTGCCAGTGTGCGCAGCATGAGCACTCTCCATTAAAAGAAAATATTAAGTACTTAGCGGTAAAAATGGCATTTCAGCGGGGTTTATGTGTAAGTTTTTTTTTTTGTGTTTGGGAAATCATCAAATGACGTCTCCCGCTCTAGGGTGGAGCGGAAAGGCGTGTCAGACTTTTACTGACTAAAACCCACCCGTGTTCCTTCAGTTGCCCATATGCCAGGGCCACGGTAACTCTTTCGAACAAATCTCGTGACCCTGGCAGATGTGTAACAGTTGAATGGCTTTCACTTTGACAGTTCAACAAAATGGTTGTTTTACTCACGTTGGTTCAGTTTCCTTCGCTTTTTCCTTCGGTTTGGGTTTGAATTTACTTTTATTTACACTTAACCCCGCACAATACCTGTAAACAAAACGAACTATATATTAAAATACACCTTGATATTTTAATTGTCTTACAACGGCAGCCCACTTCATTCACAATCCAATGAAATAAACATTTGTGTAACTAAAACATAAAAAAAACCGGCCAAGTGCGAGTCGGACTCGCGCACCGAGGGTACCGTACAAACCTGTAGGTATTTTCGGTTTAAAAATATATATATTTTTTAATTTTTATATTTCAGTTGATTGAATGTAAGGTAAATTGCGGTTTACGATTTATGACGTTTTAAAAAAAAAACTACACACTCGATCTCGTTCAAACCAATTTTCGTTGGTAGTTTACATGGTAATGTACATCATATATTTTTTTTAGTTTTGTCATTCTCTTATTTTAGAAGTTACGGGGGGGGGGGGGACACATTTTACCACTTTGGAAGTGTCTCTCGCGCAAACTATTCAGTTTAGAAAAAAAATGATATTAGAAACCTCATTACCATTTTTGAAGACCTATTCATAGATACCCCACACGTATGGGTTTGATGAAAAAAAACATTTTTGAGTTTCAGTTCTATGTATGGGGAACCCCAAAATTTATTGTTTTTTTTCTATTTTAGTGTGAAAATCTTAATGCGGTTCACAGAATACACCTACTTACCAAGTTTCAACAGCATAGCTCTGATAGTTTCGGAATAAAATGGCTGTGACATACGGACGGACAGACAGACAGACAGACAGACATGACGAATCTATAAGGGTTCCGTTTTTTGCCATTTGGCAACGGAACCCTAAAAATATTATTCATCATGATAGCGCATAACGTAGTTTGAAATTGATATTTTGTGTCATGGAAAATGGAGATGGAATGATCTAGTCGACTCGTGCGCTGGGTATGTTCTCTACCGTCTGATTCGTAAACATTATTAACAGTATGTTTCATAATCCTAATGCATTATTTATTTTTCTTAATACCTATTATTTTAATTAATGGTACCAATTTTTATTCACGCCTAGAGGTATATTATGTCGGATACATTGAGTGGACAACGTTTGTAAGACGACTCAAATGTCAGAGTGTATAATCTCGCGAGTCCACAGAAGGGACATATCTTAACCATAGAGATATGATGTAGTTACACTTTTTAGGGTTCAGATGCAACGGTACGTGTAGTTGGTGGAGCAAAATGAAAGAGACGTATGAGAAAAGAGAATGAGATGAATGAGAGAGTGGACTGAGTAACATGTTTGTATAAGAAATGATGAAATTACAAAGGTAAATCATAGGTTTATTTGTGAACAAAACAATATGAATTAAAATGAGAGAAAGTTTGAAAGTGGCACTAATAACTGAAACGTTGTGTGGAAATCGGCTGTCATGGTATGGGCAGGTGATACGAAGGAACGAGGAAAATGTTGCTCTTACTAGAGAATGGGCAGCAGCGTTCTCTATGCATTTTACCACCATGCCTCAATCGCCAACCCGTCTGCCAAGTGTGGCGATTATGGAAAATCCCCAACCCGTCTGCCAAGTGTGGCGATTATGGAAAATCCCCCCAAAATTTGTACCGGTCAAACTGGCGGTGCATGGGGGAAGCCCAGGTCCTGCAGTGGACGTCTTTCGGCTGAAATGATTATGGTTATGATGAATGTCGATGGCTACAAGAGTAGGAGGAAATCAAAAACTTTTTAACAAAAATATTAAACCGCCGAAAAACCCGAAATGCAAAAAATAATAAACCTTTGCTTTTCAGGTTTTTCGGCGGTTTAATTTTTTTGTTAAAACGTTTTTAATTTACAATTTTTTGTGGCTATAATCTACTAATTACTAGAGTTTAGGGTAGGATAGAAAAATGCAATACCTACGATTGCATTTTTCTATGAAACGGCAGATTTTTTTTTTTGTAAAACCGACGAAAAATTTTTGCATTTGCAGACCCCCTTGGGGTCTAGAATGATATGCTGAATTCATGGTTACAATTTACGCACTGAATAAAAACTAACACTGTATATGAGATCAACTTAGCGATGCATACCCTCTCCAATAAAATAATAATGATCAAAATCGGAACAATCAATCATCCCTCGTATTCCTACCCTTAGGGTTGGATTTTTTATTTCCAAAGGGAGATGCTCATTCTTGGCCATGTTCTGCCCATCAATGTGGTAAATACCGAAAAAATACCCATTTCATAACTAAAATATTGCTATTACTTATTTGTTATGAAAACTCCGGAATTAAAAGCTGATTTAATAAAAACATTCAATCGTTTATTATATTATCTAACAGTTCCGGTTGATTGTCAATCCTGAGTAGGGATGGCAAACATTACTGAAACACACAATCGATACACTAAATAAAACAGGTTTCAAACATAGATTTTTGGAAAACCTTCTTTTATTATATAATTGTTTCGCCTTTGTTGTTTTCTTTCGAAACAAAAAAGATGTTTGTTTATTTCCGGGCTTCTAAACGCGATCTATTGAACCGATTGCGTGTCTCCAGTTTTTTTTAAATTGATTTACAGATTTTTCGGTAAATCGATGTCATATCGCATCCCTACGTCAATAATAAATCGTAGTTGACAACTAATTGACATTTTACATTTTGTTTGGTGCTGTCTGTTCTTGCGAATCGTGATTTATTTTCTATTGCGTTTTTCTATTTGATTTTTGACGACTTTGATTACGAATATGGATCCTGTAACCGCTGCCGATGATGACCTTGGCTTTACTTAGGATTATGTACCCGCCTCCCGCGACGACACCGGCTTGCCAATGGTGTCGGACCTGAACCTGATGTACCCGAACTTACTAGCTTACCACGGAGCCCTCTCTGTCTCAATTGTGGCGTAGATACACGAAGACTTAAGAGATTTACCTTAAGCAATGTGGAAGTTCGGTCTGTATTACAGCAATGGATTGAACTACATCAAGTAACTTACTATAAAAACATGCAAGGTACATACATACTCAGTAACTTATATTGCATAGCTATGTAAGATAGATTTGAATTAAATAATTCGGTTGTTTAGTGACAACGAAACCATAGAAATAGTTGTAGTTTGTTTTGTCTCAACTTACGTTGTATTTTATAGTTGTGTATTGTGAACCCAATTCCTAGATGGCGTGCCTGTCATTTATTTAAATGAGAACGAATAAAAAGTGTTTTTATTGTAACCTTTAATTTTAATATATGGTATCTAAAAGTCCCACCAAGTTTTATGTAAAAAATAGTGGTTGCTCCTTTACCTATGATGTCAGCCCTAATGCCTATAATTTATTTCTTGCGTGGGCATCACTTGGCCAAAACCTCTTTATTAAATGGGCATTTCCCTTTATAAGGTACTATTTCAGGGTATACCCTTTCCAATAAAAAAAGAATGATCAAAATTGGACTACTCTGTAAAAGTTATGCGTCATATATAAAAAAATATACGCGTCGAATTGAGAACCTCCTCCGTTTTTTTTTCGTCGGTTTAAAACGATGGATGGACTGTGTCAATGGTGATATGGTTAAAACTACCGAGATGACGACTAATAGAGAAGTGTGGAAGAAAAAGACATGTTGCGCCGACCACAAATGAAGTCGGAAAAGGGCAGGACTATGACGATGACAACCTGGCACTGATATTTGGCAAATTGCTAAACACGTAAGAAAAATTGAATTTCCAAAAGTTAGCAAATCCTTCGTTATGAGAATACTTACCTCCTATGGATCCTCGGCCGATTGCCTGACGCGCATCCTAGCATCATACCACATTTCTTACACTTGGCGTTTTCTTTCAAGTGCACCGTGAACAGGACCTTATTGCTGGAAATATACAGGCATAATCAACACTACTCATTACTCCCAAAAGATCAAGACATTGTCACTTAGATCGTTAAGAAATGAAACTTCATGCCACTGCCATCTATTATACCACCACCAAAATATTTTTTAGTCTCTCTAATACAACAGTAAATAGGCATTTTAACTAGCATTAATTTGTTTTGGTGCATAAAGCGCTTCACAGTTTATTTTGTAAATAAGTTAAAAAAAGTGCTTAAAATAACAAAACTTCAACGAATTTGCCACGTTTGATGATTTTTTTTAAATGACTTGCTTTTTTTATCCTACTATTTTAGAATAAATGTAAAGTTCGATAAATACCTAAACTTCACTCAAACACAATAACATGACGTCAATAAATACTTTGAATTTTCATGACTATGATAGGAGAAAAATGTTCTAAACTTTACCCACCTCCTTAGTAGTTGTTTTATTTTTTTTTCGCAAGTAATAATTTACTATGACAATAAAAAGTGTAAAGTATGTGTGTTTATGTGTGTGTGTGTGTGTGAGTGTGCGTGTGTGTAACTGTGTGTGTGTAAAAGTATTGTATTGTAACCAAACAATGTTATTGACTTACCTAGTCTTGTATATACAATGAGGACATTTGTAGTACACGCTTAATTTAATGCGCCAATGTATTTTTCTATAATGTTTAGCTGCTTTATCGTAACAGTTGAATCTCTCGCAGCAGATGACGCATTCATATCTGAAGGAAAAATTGTTTGTTAACACGTTGAGTGCGAAACACAGATTGATGGTTAATCATATGGCCACAGATTTAAGAGCGCATACAAAACTGTTAGTAGCAAGCACGCGATATTGCGTGATCGGCCATAATGCAGAGCCGACGAATCACGCGATATAGCGTTATCGGCACTCAAAGTGTTGCCATCACACAGGATCACCAAGATAGTAAAAAAAAACCAAACGAAGGACCCGCTTAGCCCAACTAAAGAAATAATTTAAAATAAATAATAGTTTAAAGAACTAAAAAACACGCTTTCATAGAAAAGCAAACTAAGAGTAGAAAACTATAGAAAAAAGCGTGGGGTGCTTGATATCAATTAAAAAATATCTCAAAAAGCACCCCACGCTTTTATCAATTATTTTCTGCTTTTTAGTTTGGTTTTCTATGGAAGCGTGTTTTTTAGTTATTTTAACTATTATATTTTTTTAATTTGCTATCGATCCGAAGAATGTACGTTTCATTTATAATTATCATACATTAGAGAATACAATAAAAGATGTTTGGTGCAAATATAACGACAAACTATGAAAAATATGTCATCTCTAAGACGATAATTCAAAAGCCGGTCAACACCAGATGCATCCGGTCGAATGAAATTCTAAACACGATACGGAAACTCAACACAAAACTCTTACAAACAAAGATTACAAGTCAATCCCCGCCAAGGTAGCAAATCTACATTACCTGGTAAAATGCCAAAACATATGAATCTCCGTGGCGCCATTCTCTACGTACTGGTGACATATATCGCAGTCTACATATACAGTATTTTGTTTCTGGAACAAAACAATCAAAAGTTTAAAGCATAATACTGTTACGTAGATTGTAAAATCTAGAAATGTCACGCTTACTCCATCTAAGGATGGGGCAGTGTTCGAAACTACTAGAAACGACACACTAACGCCATCTATTATCAAGTAGCAAGTACTACACGAACAATTGTAAGTAGACGCCACCGCCATCTACCGTCAAATAGCGGGATTAAACAGTAAACAGTTGTCTCTGGAAGTACCTGGAAGCTTCTACGCTACTTGTGAACTGTGGCAAAGTGTCGAATATTCGCGAATGTTCTGCTCGGGATATAAATAGCGGATTGTCGAGCTGACGGGCAGTTCTATTACGGAAGCGATCGAATACGATTCAAGCGATACAGTACAAGTGAAACAAGTGATTCTGTTTGACGTTTTGATTATTGCGATATTTGTGTTTATTTAATTAAACAGTTGTTTGTATGTTTCGGTAATATTGGTTTTAGTTCATTTATCCCGAACCCCAGCTCGTAACAATATGACTAAATCATATTTTTTTTTGCTAGGTACTTATTTTTTTATTTTAGTAGCCTATACTGCCCCATTGCTGAGCCAGGGCCTCCCTCAAATCCCTTTAAGCATCGTTTTCTAGGGCCATCTCAATGCAACTCTTGCAATACGCGTCTAGGTCGTATCGCCTTTTTTTTTTTTGATCTCGAGGTGGAAATCCTCATGGACGTCCTCTGCCCTGGGGTGGGCAGAGGGGTCTGTCAGACTCTTACTGACTAAAACCACCCCGGGGTTCCGTCCCACACCTACGTCGGGGACCACGGGAACAATATGTCTTCCGCGATCCCCAACTAGTGCCGGCCCGCCATTGCGGGCCTCCTCGCGTTGGGGGGGAGTAAGGTGTTAGACTCCCCCCCATACATCACAGAGACGCGCGTGGAGCACTACGCGCCACCGTCTCGGGTCCTAAGGAATAGGGGGTGACGGATGTCCCCAGATCCGTCACCCCTGGACCCATTTAGGGGGGCTGGAAGAGGGCGTTGTCCGCCCTCCGCCGACGCCCGGTGCGCCTGCTGCGGGCTGGTTGAGCGGAAGAAATCTCCCGCTCCCTTTCCGCAGCCTCCTTCTGCGACATGACTGTTTCGCAGAAGGATACCACCGGGTCCCAGGACTCCTCGCTACCGACCATGGACTCGACCACGGCCGGCAGCGATAGGTCGCTGCCTACTTCTGAGACGAGGGCATGACGCGGTTCCTCCCAAGCGGCACATTCTGCCAGCGTATGCCGCGCCGTGTCCTCCCAGCAGTCGACGCAATGGTGACACCGGGCGTCCGGCTCCCTGTGTCGTCTCGCCTTGGGCCAGCTTCGGCGGCGCCGGAGTATTACGTTATGCATATAAAATTGAATCTTATTGTCTCGATTTAAGATTGAATTTTCTTGGCTCAATCGAGGGTAGGTATGGCAAAATACATAATGAATTTTTGTAATAATACCCACATTAAAATTTAGTGAAATCGATTCAGCAGTCAATTATGAACAAACTTCTTTTAGGACTTGCGTTTATTCTGTTACACCTTGTATATTTTGAGAGCTAACCGCAAATTAATTTAAATAAAAACTGAGTTCAAAAAACTTTTTACAAAAAATAACAACCGACTTCCTTAAAAAAAAAAACACTACAAAGTGAAAAATAACTTTAATTTCGGAAGATGGTGACAGAAAACTAAAATATACATCAAAAGACACCGACTTCCGAAATATGATTTTTCACTTTGTAATGATTTTTTCGGAAGTCGGTTGTTTTTTTTTTTAAGTTTTTATCGTCTTAAGCATTTGGAACACATCACAGTTCATAAATGTGTAACTAAAGTTATATCTTTTGTTTCATGTTTCAGCAGAAAACCGACCGACAGCGATTTTCGAAACTAAAATTATTTTTCACTTTGTTGTCTTGTATCCCGTGCGGTGCCGGACGTAAAGAATAGCACCATCTCATTATTATTTTTATTGTCGACTCACCTCAATATAATGTTTCCTTTTAACATGGTCATCTAAATTCTCTTCGAATTGGAACCCGACGAGGCAGGACCCACAGCGATATGGCGCGCACAGGTACGACTTAGAAATAGCGATCTTGCTTCTCTCCTCCATTAGTTCTTCTTTCGTCAACTTCAACTGTTTTATATTTGATCCGAGCAACGGTTGTGAAGATAAAACTGTACATTTAAATGAATTAAAATGTTGTTATGTTAAACAATGTTCGCAAAACACGTAAAAATATCGAGGCGAGATTTTATAGCGGATTTTGAACTGTCGGTGTTGAACCGAGCATTGATAATAAAACATAGAGTACATCTGAACGCGTCAAAAAAAATATAAGGTTGGGCTTTTAATCGTTTTCAGTAACTTGATAGTTGGAGGGATACCAGGTTTTGAACAAAAAAAGATAGATAAATAACCATACTTAACCATACTAATATTATAAATGGAAAAGTGTGTGTGTCTGTTTGTCCGGCAAAAGTCTGTTTGTCCGGTCTTTCACGGCAAAACGGAGCGACGAATTGACGTGATTTTTTAAGTGGAGATAGTTGAAGGGATGGAGAGTGACATAGGCTACTTTTTGTCTTTTTCTAACCCCCCACTTCTCTAAAATGGGGGGTGGAACGCGCTAATCTCAGGAACTACTGGTTCGAATTGAAAAATTCTTTTTGAGTCGGGTAGCCTATTTATTGAGGAAGGCTATAGGCTAAATAACATCACGCTACGATCAAAAGGAGCGGAACAGCAACAAAAAAATGGATGAAAACTGGCAGGCTGCGATGAGACGGAAAGGGTCAGGGGACCAAATATTTGACGCGGACGAAGTCGCGGGCAGAAGCTAGTACTTATATATTTCTAAAAACATACCTACATATTATAGATAAATTACACCCAGACACAGAACAAATGATTGTGCTCATCACACAAAGATTTGTCCTGGGTGGGAATCGAACCCACGACCTAAGTCTTAGCAGTCAGGGTCATTAACCACTAGACTAACAGGCCAATCCTATAGGCATGGGCGTAGCCACGGTGAGGCAGGGTGGGGCGCTTGCCCCACCCTGCCTCTAACCTGTAAGGTACCTAAGCAAACCTAAAAAAATAAATGATCTGGTAGGTACTAATTATATTGTTACGTAGATCGTAAAGTCTAGAACCATCAAGCTAATTCCATCTAAGGAAGGGGCAGTGTTCGAAACTACTAGAAACGACACGCTAACGCCATCTGTTATCAAGTAGCAAGTACTACACGAAATTGTACGTAGACGCTACCGCCATCTATTGTCAAATAGTGGGATTAAACAGTAAACAGTTGTTTGTGGAAGTTCCTGGAAGCTTCTACGCTACTTGTGAACTGTGGCACAGTGTTGAATGTTCGCAAATGTTCTGCTCGGGATATAAATAGCGGATTGTCGGGCTGAAGGGCAGTTCGATTACGGAAGCGAGCGAATACGATTCATGTGATACAGTACAAGCGAAACAAGTGATTCTGTTTGACGTTTTGATTATTGCGATATTTGTGTTTATCTAATTAAACAGTTTTTTTTTATTTGTTTCGGTAATATTCGTTTCAATTAATGTATCTTGAACCCCAGCTCGTAACATTATAATACTTAATATCCGTAAGAAGGTTCACACTCGACAGTCGACACAAAAAAAATGCGATCAAAACAAAAAGCGCACGATTCATCGACACATTAAAAAAACATCGTGAAAATGTAGACGATCACAGCGGCAGTTTCACAGCTGAAGCTCGAGTGATCGCTGGCGCTCTAGAAGTTGATTTTACAATGCCACACATCGCTAACAGACAGACGCACCGTGCGGATTGCACTCCGGCAGAGAGTCCTACCCAGATTTGGAAACGATCGTTGATTATTCCCTACCTAGACTCGCTAATTATGTCATTAGAAGAGCGTTTCTCGGAGAATAAATTGCCGGCATATTCTTTGATCTCATTGCACCCATATAACATGTTGCACATGTTGCCTTTCGCGAGTTTGATAACTTAAGTGGTAGATTCCACAGCGAGCCTGAACTGTGGTACCACTTGCGGGAAGAAAAAAATATGACATTGAATGTTCTGAAAGACATGGAAGTGGCAGAACTGATAAAGGATTCAGAAAAGTTTTTTGATATTATAAACCTCTAAATTGACTGATTAACAAATTGGCATACGCGCAGAGCCCAAACGGCTGAAGTTGGAAGATTTCGTGGGTAGGTGAGCAATAAGAAAGTGTTTTGAATAATTCGAATTATACATACAAATACATGGTGCTATAGGGTAACCCTTTGGTATGAAAAAAATAACCGGGATAAGACCGCGGGTATAGTTTGCAAGTTACATATTATTTTAGACCGCTGCCCCACCCAGAGCCTATGGCTGGCTACGCCCATGCCCATAGGCATATTAAGGTAAACGACTTACTATAAGATTCCAACGTTTCATCTATTTGCATATCAATACTCTCACCAACATCTACAGATTCCTTCTCCGACTCTGGTTTGTTTTCTTTGTCAGCAACATTTTCAACCACATCTGCATTTTCAGTTAAGACTTCGTCAATTTCTTCGTTTAAAATTTCAATGTCTTCTTTAGTATTAAGATTGTCTGTAAATATGTTATCTATATATATAAAAGAAAGTCGTGTTAGTTACACTATTTATAACTCAAGAACGGCTGAACAGATTTGGCTGAAAATTGGTGAGGAGGTAGCTTAGAACCTGGAGACGGACATAGGATACTTTTTATCCCGTTGGACCGCGTTCTCGTGTGACGTGACATAAAACGTCAAAGAGAATACAAGTCACTATTAAACGTGGTATGACAAAAATGTTGCCTTCGAAGTACCAGGTGGTCATAATTTTCAGGGGACCAAAAATTTGACGCGTGCGAAGTCGCGGTCAGAAGCTAGTTAGTTATATTTTCTATAGGACTAACTGTAGCTGTTGGAATATTATGAGCAGAAAGAGCCATATCAATATTGATTAATTCAGTAGGATTTGTATCATTTGGCTTCCTAAATTAAAATTAGTATAAATATCAGTAAGGTATTAGATCCGTAGGATTTGATTCTTGTGGTGCAGGACGTAACGAATAGCACCACTACATTTCTTCCCGTGGGTGTCGTAAGAGGCGACTAAGGGACTTACTAGAGAATGGACAGCAGCATTCTCTATGCATTTTACCACCATACTGCGATCGCCAACCCGACTGACAAGCGTGGCGATTATGGCAAAACCCCAAATTGGGGGAGACCTTTGTCCAGGAGTGGACGTCTTTCGGCTGATATTATCAATGATGATGAAGGTATTAGAGAGATTATGCGAAGAAGTAGCTAACATTTTAATACAATCGCTATTTTGATTACTATTAATTTTGTCTCATCACTTCTTTAATATTTCAATTTTTTTATGTTGGCGCCTTCTCTGTGTGAGGAGACATAGGTTGGCTGGTATCATCATCATTTCGGCCGAAAGACGTCCACTGCTGGACTTAGGCCTCCCCCAAGCACCGCCACTTCGACCTGTTCTGTGCTTCTCGCATCCAACGTATTCCTGCGGCTTTCACCAGGTCATCGGTCCATCATCGGCTTCTGGCTGGTATTATTAAAGTAAAATACTTACTATCAGGTGCCGTGGTATCATCTGTCTGCATTTTATTGCTGTCACCAACATCTACAGATTCCTTCTCCATTATTGGTTGATTGATTACTTCATCAGCAGCATTTTCAACTACAACTGCATTTTCAGTTAACATTTCATCAATTTCTTCATTTATAATTTCACTGTCTTCTATAGTATTAAGATTGTCAGTAAGCAAATCATTTGTAGCATTTTCTATAGTATCACGAATGTCAGTAAGTAAATCATTTGTGGCAATTTCTATAGAATTAAGATTGTCAGAATGTGAATCATTTGTAGCGTTTTCTATAGTATCAAGATTGTCTGTGTGTAAATAATTTGTAGCATTTTCTATAGGATTAAGATTGTCAGTAGGTAAATCATTTGTAAAATTTTCTATAGGATTAAGATTGTCAGTAAGTAAATCATTTGTAAAATTTTCTATAGTATCAAGATTGTCAGTATGTAAATAATTTGTAGTATTTTCTATAGGATTAAGATTGTCAGTAAGTAAATCATTTGCAAAATTTTCTATAGGATTAGGATTGTCAGTATGTAAATAATTTGTAGCTATTTCTATTATAGGAATAGGATTGTCAGTATGTAAATAATTTGTAGTATTTTCTATAGGATTAAGATTGTCAGTAAGTAAATCATTTGCAAAATTTTCTATAGGATTAGGATTGTCAGTATGTAAATAATTTGTAGCATTTTCTATAGGATTAGGATTGTCAGTATGTAAATAATTTGTAACATTTTCTATAGGATTAAGATTGTCAGTAAGTAAATCATTTGTAGCATTTTCTATAGTATCAAGATTGTCAGTAAGTAAATCATTTGTAGCATTTTCTATAGTATCAAGAATGTCAGTAAGTAAATCATTTGTAGCGTTTTCTATGGTATTAAGATTGTCAGTATGTAAATAATTTGTAGCATTTTCTATAGGATTAACTGTAAGAACTGGCATTTTATTAGCAGAAGGAGCCATATTAACATTATCTATTACAGTTGGATTTGTTACACTTTGGCTTCCTAAATTAAAATTTGTATAAATATCACTGAGTAAGGTACTAGAGAGGCTATGCAAAGAAGTAGCTAATATTTTAATAGAATCACTATTTTGATTACTATTAATTATTCTCATCGCTTCTTTAATATTTTTACTCTTTCTGTATTCTGAACTATTTGGTGGGGGACTCTTTCCTCTATCTTTTATGTCATCTGTGTTTATGTTAGCGTGTTCTAGTATTATTTGCGGATTTTCTATGTTCTTAAAATTTATTGGCGGAATATCAATGTAAACTAAATGATTTATTTTAAAATTATGTCTTTGTTTACTGCATTTTGTAGTGTTTTCCTGGAAATAAAAGAATGTATTATTTTTTTAGCTATCATAATTTCAGCCTGGACATTGTCACAATTGAAATAATGCTCTGCGTCTTTGTGCCATTTTCCGCGACATTGCCGGCGTTATACCCGCATGTAAAACCCGCTGGCTATATCGTCGGCTTAGTGTGTAAGAGCCTTTATGTTAGCTGCGAGTGCCTCTGTGAGTTTTTGGTATAAATAAAAGTAACCAATCAAAAGTTCATATCAAAATTTTGCGCACAGCTTTTGTTCGACGCCAGGCCAGGGCCTCACCATAGGATTTAATTATTATGTGGAAGCGTGATAATCGTGGGCCCTGGGTGAAGAGTGGTGTAGCGAACTGTCCGCCGTGCGCGGAGCTGATCAATACAATATTCAAAAGACTCACCTGGTTGAAGAACACCTGCTCTGGATCCTACCTGAATTTATGTATGTAAATGAGTGTATATTGTATTGTGTAGTGACGCTGTAAGTAGGTATTCTCAGATACAAGGCCGCCCCATAAGGCTGGAGGTTTTCACAGCACGCGGTCTCCAATGGTATCACTAACACATCAAACTATTTCACTCATATACCAAAATAAAACCCGTTCTATTTCGTCAAAAGGGGTTATTTACAAACAAACAATTGGATCACGACAAATTGTCCACAAATCGATCCATTCAAAAGGATTAATTAACAAACGGGTCAGAACGCCAAATATGACCCACCATCTTTTCAAGATCAAAACCAAAGAGAAAAACGTCAAATTGACAAGTGACAGATGTCAATTTGACGTAGAAACGTAGGCGCAGAGAGTAAACAATTCAAACGGGACGGAACAGCTTTAATATTTAAAAGTACTTACTAAAAAGAGTTTAAAATAATATTACAAGTGGACGTAAAGAATAGCACCATCCCATTTCTTTCCATGGATGTCATAAAAGGCGACTGCGGGACTTCTAGAGTCTGGGCAGCAACGTTCTCAATGCATTTTGCCACCATACTGCGATCGAGTACCCGCCTGCCAAGCGTGGCGATTATGGTAAAACCCCTCCAAATGCCGAAGGCCTATGTCCAGCAGTGGACGTCTTTCTGCTGACATGATGATGATGATGAACTTACTGTGCTATGGTCTAATAACAGCTTGAAGCTCTCCTCAACTTGCAGCTTGAACAGCTTAATTTTCTTCAGCTTATCATGACATTCGTAACATATTACTTGATTTTGTGTCTTTATCTGTAATAGGAATTACAAATTATTTTTTTCATAAACTGAAATAAACTTCTATTGTACAGACGCCAGCACATCAAGGTACCCGAAACTTTCAAATTCTCCCAATCAACCTTGAACCTAATGCTTTAGCGATAGAGTTGAAAATCTATTAAAGAAATTTGACAGTGGTCGCAAACGTTACTGCTAAATGGGGAAAAATTTATCCCTTTTGAGAGCTTCTGTTGCGTGCGCTACGTAAACGGTTAAAGTGACGCAACAGTCATGTATGACTAGTGTTGCAAAGAACTCGACTCCTCGAGTCGTACTTTTAAAGACTCGACTCAATTATGCAAGACTCAGTGTGCTCAAAAGGCTCGGAGTCTAGATTCAAGCCGAGCCCGAGTCATTTAACAGCCACTCGAGTCGTAAAAAGGAGTCGAGTTTTAAAAAGGACTCGAGTCTTGTCTTAAAAAGGACTCGAGTCTTAAAATGAACTCGAGTCTTGTAGCTCATCATCCAAAAAAACTTGAATAACTCGTCAGATTTTATTGTACGCATAGTTACAACACAACCAGTAATTTGAACTTATTGCTTTCTATTCAAGTCTTTTCGAATGATGAGCTACAAGTCTCATCTTCATGCTCCGAGTTTTTCTTTAAAACTTGGGTTCATTTTAAGACTCGAGTCCTTTTTAAGACTCGAGCCCTTTTTCAGACTGGAGTCCTTTCTCAGACTTGAGTCCTTTTTAAGACTCGAGTACTTGACTCTAGACTCCGAGCCTTTTGAGCACACTGAGCCTTGCATAATTGAGTCGAGTCTTTAAAATTACGACTCGAGGAGTCGAGTCCTTTGCAACAGTATGTATGACGGAATTGTTCCTCTTAAAATGTTAAAAAAAAGCTCCGTGAGAGCATATGTCTATCTTTTAATGTTGGCTCACTTTACCTTTTTAATTGTAATCAAATCTAAATATTATAAAGCTGAAGAGTTTGTTTGGTTGGACATACTAATCTCGGAACTACGTTGTGTTGGATAGTCCATTTATCGAGGAAGGCTATAGATATAGACTATATAACATCACGCTAGGACAATTAGGAGCCTGGCAAAAAGAAAAAAGTTACTTAAACAAACACCTCACAAAGGCAGGCGATTTGATGCAACTGGGTGGGTCGGGGGAGTAAGAAATTTAACGCGGACGAAGTCGCGGGCAGAAGCTAGTTTATAATAATATTAGAAGGATAATAAATACTATAAAAATAAATACCTCAGGCAACATCAAGCTGTTCAGGAAGTCAGCATGTGAACATGTCAACAAGTTAACCAATGGAACTCCTTTTCTAAGACAGCAAATACAAACTAATGTTAGCAATGATGTCGTCTCCATTAGATCTAGTGCTGCCACCTCTGCTATATCTTCATTTAAGTCAAGGTCTTCGGCACTCATAGCTGACAGTAAATCAGACATTTCAGAGTTTTCTAGTAACTGAAAAGAAAGAAATTGAAATCGAATGAATAAAAATCTATACTATAGTATATATGGCCACTGTACATTATTATTAGTTAAAATTAGATGGATAGACTACTCACATCAAAGTTATCCTCACACAAGCTAGTCACATCAAAATTATCATCAGATTCCAGTAAAATATCATCTATATCAGTTGGCACTGTAATCAATAAATTTTCCGCTGTTTCTTCACTAGAACTCTTACATTCAGGGACAATATAACTTTCAAACGGGTAACCAGCTGGCCCAGAGTTGTTCAAACTCATTTTGAGCAGTTTACTCAGTCACTTCAACCCTTCATTGGGTTTTGTGGCAGAGACATGACAATTTTGCTTTCTTCGTCTAGTATAATCAAGCTGGATCTTAATATACCATCGATTCACAGGAACAGAGTCACAGGTCAAATAGTACGAGTTGAAGAATTGAAGATTGATCGAACAGTTTTTTTTTGTTTACTACCTATTGAAAATATTTTGACAATATTGACATGTTGTTACGTCACCGGTCACTGTCAAGGATCAATGACGGCCATCGGCAGCTGGACAATTAGTTTTGTGAGATTAACATTTTTCCGAAAAAGAGTTCCATATCCTACCGTATCCATATAACCAATTTGGGGACAAACAAAAGTACTGTAAGCAGCTGGCATACTGTTTTGATGAAGAAAAAAAATGCTTAGATTACAATAAATTAGAGAAATGTGTATTTTTTTTTATGAATCCACCATCTAGTTTGACAATTTCTGTGTGTAAAGAGTTGCATAAAAACGTTCCAGTTCTAATTGTCGTTCAAAAGTACTACCACATGAGCCTATTCTTTTTTTCAAAACAACCGATTATATATCAGCCGCTTCTGTTTCGCTAGAGGGCAAAGGCTTCTTTCTATCACTACACTTTCCTTTACTACTGCTGTTTATAGCCAATCTCGAATCGAGTTCGTCATTCACCACTGGTGCCTATTATTATGAAAATAAAAACATGAAATGGCAATATAATAAATGCTTAAAATTACAAACATTTATTGAAAGTTGTTTGGCTCCATTCATTTATACGTAAACTCAACACAAACAAGCAAGCTTTCAAAAGAATGAACGAAACGTAATGTCAAATTAGTAATTTTACGATACTCATCGACGTCGTTGTTTTTATTAAAATTAATATTCTTCGCTAACTTCTACGGTATAAACTCAAAACGAAGTTATCGAGTTAGTGATTGCTCAATTTGTTTAACGAAATACGGTGCTCGAAACCAAGAAACATGGTTTGATAGAACTTTTGGATTTTGTTGTGCACGATATGGTAACGGAGTAATTCACGTAGAGCGCAGTAAGTATTGTATTCTAATTGGCCTGAAGGTTGTCCTCTGCTTGCTAATTCTGTCAGCCTGGTACTTGTGATGACTAATCTTTGTCACATTTAAGAGACCTAGATTTGCTGAAAATTTAAGTATTTTTGGGCTATGTTAGGAATATGATTGTTTTCAAAACATGCAAATATTTTTCAGTTAAAAGTTTGTTTACATGTTTTTGAATTTGGAATCTTCTTGGTTTATAGTGGCTGTATGGGCTCAGCTCCCTTTGCCTGTCCCAAAGAGGGACGAAAAGAACCAAAAAAAAAAAAAGGTTTATAGTGAATGCAGAACAATAGGAATTATTTAAAAAAATAAAATTGCTTAATGAACCAAGGTAAAGCTGAAGTGCCTTTGTATAATATGCCACAGTGGAAAAATAGAGAAAATAAATAAATACAATAGCATAAGAGCCAGGCTGACAAAAGAAGCCATATACAATTTGTGTTCATATCTCTGTTTTCTTTTTCAATGCATTATGCATCTGTTTAAATAGAAAATGATGTCAAAAAATGGCAATATGATATCATCTTTAAATGAATACGTGAATCAAAAACTATGTACCCCTTTTTAGGAGGTTGTTTGGCACAGGTAAAGTTTAAATAGAGAAGGAGTGCAGAAAAAAGCCATGTTTTTCAAGCATGTTTATATTTCGACCACTAGTAATTAAAGAGTATTTAATGTATACAATTTCTTTTCATGTCTGTTTTGTTTTTCACTGCATTGTGCATCTGTTTCATTGGCAAAAAGGTATCATATTAAAGCACTTGACCGTCACTGGAAGCTTTATTATGAGATGGCATTTCCGTTTCCGTCGATTTCTTACCATTTTTCGTACTTTTATCCCCTCTATACTTCCGGCTCAGTGGCGCCACCTGGCGGTTGCGGGGCAGTTTTTAGTTTTCGTTAAAAGTGTCACGCCATTTTTGTTCATTGGCTTTTTAAATTCCGTCGAAGCAACTTGTACGCAGTGGCTGTGTCTACAACCGTTGCATAATACGTTAACGTGAAAATTAATGTGAATTAATATTTTATAAACTAAGCAAGTTACAAAAAGTGTTAAGTGTTAAAGGATAAACCTTGAACCGTAAGTACCCTCTTTTAGAGGTAAACACTCTTTGTGAAATTATTCGTACGTGATCAGAGTTTTTAACGGATTTTCCGTTCGGATCACTACTGTTGTTTTACTTTTGAATATTTACCAGTAAATTTTCGTACCAAATATTATTTTATAACTGTGTAAAATTAAATCAAGTGTTATATGTCCATTTGCTAACGTAATTTGTTTGCAGTGATGGATGAAAATAAAAAATGGGTGAGCTTCGCAAACAAATTAATACTACAAGTAATATGATACAGTTCATTATGATAACGCTTCTGTTTGTTCTGGAATTAGTGGTCAACTTTATGAGCAAATTAGTGACGAGGTTCTATCCAGGAACATCAAACAAGTTTAGATTTCACTTTCGATATTAATACTAAGCTTAAAGAACCAGTAGTCCCCAAAACTCCTGAAAGTTTCTTGAAGAAGTTGGTAGACATCCAGCGTTTTGTTAGTAATTCTTGGTCAAAAGTGAGGTACGCTGATACCCAAAAAATATATAATCATACTCCAGGCTTTACTGATCTGGAAACAAATGAGGAGGTAAAGGCATATGACACCTTACGTCACCTAGCACATGCTGATAAATCCTATGCAGCCTTAACCTACTGCATATTAAAACAAAGAGAATCATTGCAGGAAGGTATTCGTAATCTACTCTCATGGGCCAAAAATATAGATGTATCAATTTTGACAAAAATGAATCAATTTTGACAATTTAAATGGGAAGATTGACGAATTATTTCAGAAGGGTGAATTTCATAAAATATCCTTTGACCTTTTGCAATTAGTCTGCGGCCATAGAGCCGAAATGCGTAGAGAAACTATAACGAGTCAAGTTAGAGATCCACTAGTAAAAGCATTCCTGAATAAAATACCTCATTCAAGTACCTCCATATTTAGTGCCAAGCCCTTCTCTTTTACTCCAGAGAAGGCTGGCGGGTTCGTAAGGCCTTTTTGGCCTCCAAAAGTAGAAAGGTCTTCACAAAAGCCCTACCAACATAGTAGCCGCCCCTCGCGGGGGCAAGGCTCACGAAAGCCGACAGTTCCATCGCGTGGAACTCAATGTAACAAAACAGGATCGCATATATATACCTGTCATAACCCACCCTCGCGGGGTGGACACCAAGGTCAGTGCCAACATACACATTACCCTTCCAGAGGTAATTTTTCGAATAATCAAGGTGATCACTTCAATACAAGAAGTTCATTTCGAAATCGAGGCTCGCGGCCCGAACATGGAAGTACACGAGGACACAGGCGTGCCAACTCCTCAAAAAGTTCCAGAGGCGACAGGTATAAGCAATGACATGACACCGTTTCGGGCGGGTCGGTTGAAACACTACCAATCATAGTGGGCGAAAATGGGAGCAACAGAAATAATTCTAAAATTAATTCAAGGGTATCGCATACCTTCCAAAAGCCCCCACTTGTCTATCCAGACGTAATAAAGGGACCTTTTCAAACTCCCGTTTCAGAACAAATGTATTCAATTGGAAACAAAATGAAACGAGAGGGGATTTTAAAGAAAGCTCTACCCTCGCCAAGCTTCATTTCGCCATTATTCCTGCTTCCAAAAATCGTTCCTTCGTTAAATTTCATTTAATAAACATGTACCGCATTCCGGACTTTCTGCAATCTCAGGACTGGATGTGCAAAATAGATTTGTTCCAAGCATATTTTCACCTAAGCGTAAACAAGTCGCACAGATGCTTTCTGTGCCTAGTATACAACCAGGAGTTATTAGAAATGACTTGTCTTCCATTCGGTCTGAGCACTGCTCCAAAAACCTTTTCCATGCTCACGAATTGGGTGGCACAAACATTACGGAAAAATGGAACATGTAAATCCTGGTATACCTAGACGATTATTTGCTAGTACACCAAAATGTTCACACGCTTCGAGAGCATGTCAAAATTACTGTACAAATATAACAAAATCTGGGGTGGCAAATAAATTTCGAAAAATCGGTGCTTTCTCCTCAAAAGAGTATTATTTATTTAGGGATACTATGGAAACCATGGGAAAATCAAAAGATCCCTCCAAAAGGAAAGGCTCAAGTCATCGTTATAAAAATAAATCAGGCTCTCGAACAAAAGCTGTTAACTTTGAAGGAGTTACAGAAGATAGGACTCCTAAACTTTGCCAGTTTCGTTGTCCCACGGGGACGGCTAAATCATCGACAGTTATTAAGGTTAATGAATTCGCTGCCAGTCCAGCCATCAAAGACCTACCCACTACCACAAGGTGTAGTAGAGGAACTAAATTGGTGGGTTCAAAATTGTCACAAGTCCACTCTTCAGTATCCCCCTTCAATAAATTTCCTAACTACAGATGCATCGGATCAAGCGAGGGGGGCACAACTGAATAATTTGGCTCTGTCAGAAACTTGGTCGCAACAAGAGAAAAGTCTGCATTGCAATCAAAAAGAAATGCTAGCAATATCATATATAATATGTACGCTCTTCAGAACCAAGTTCATTGGCTTCGTCAAAGTTCCCTCCTCATACAAAGCGACAACAGAACTGCAGTCACCTACCTTCGAAAAGAAGGAGGTACGAGGACATTATCCCTGTTAGAAATAACGTATCGAATTCTGAATTTGTTAGACCAACATCAGATACACTACATTCCGGGCAAATACAACAATCATGCAGATCACTTATCCCGCCTTCGCCAACCTCCGGAATGGCACCTACTACCGGCTTGTGTAGAAATTGTATTTGCAAAGTGGGGAACCCCGATAATAGATCTATTTGCCTCGGCGACTGCTCACGTAGTGTACAATTATGTGTCTCTAGATCTCAGAGATCCTCAAGCTCTATTCCACGATGCTTTCAGTGTCCCATGGAATTACCAACTCGCATGGGTATTTCCACCACCATTCCTAGTCCCCAAAGTCCTGTCTCACTTAAACACGTCGACAGGAATATTTCTAATAATAGTACCTCGATGGGAGAAGGTATTCTGGCGTGCGGATCTCAAAGCCTGAGCACTCGCAGCTCCATTAACTCTGAGAAACCTGCAGAGATACCTAATAGACACGTTGACGGGACTCCCATGGGTGGTCCGAGGCGATAGAGACATGGAATGCTCAAGAATTATCACTGCTTAAGAGTTCTTGGCGAAAATCTACTTTAAAGATCTATGGAGTAGCCTGGAAGCGTTGAACGGCATGGTGTTACAATAAAAATCTTGACTCAAAGAATCCTCCTGGTTCACAACTAGCGCAGTTTTTATGTGATTTATATTTGATTGATAAGCTGTCGTATAATTCAATACTTTTACATAAATCAGTCGTATCTACACTATGTAACGCTGAAACTTCAAGTCAGTTAAGCTCTCACGTCCTAGTTAAGCATGTTTTAAAATCTATTGCCCTAAAACATCCAAAGTTGCGATGCCTCGAGTTTGGGATGTTGGTAAATTAATTTCGTTTTTGACTAAATACACAATTGATTAATATAATCTGTTTCAAACGTCACGTCATACAGCAATTTTATTGTTGCTTTGCTCAGGCAGGCGAATACACGATCTAACTTTACTTAATGTTGATCCTAATCATTTAATAAGATCTGATGATAGTATTATTTTTTGGCCTCAGTTTGGCTCCAAAACTGACAGCAGAATTATAGGCGATTCGGCTGGAAATTTCTTTTTAATACCAGTAGTTGTAACCTTAACCCTATATTCTGGGTAGAAAAAACTATAGCATTATTAAATGAAAGACGTATTGCGGCAAAGTCAAATAATTTATTTATAACAATAAGAGGTGCGGCTAAACCTGCTTCACGTACAGTCATAGCAGGGTGGGTAAAGACCCTGTTTTGGGAGGCTGGCATTGCAGCCACTCCAGGTAGCATCCGCTCTGCTGTAGCCTCCAAAAGATGGTTTCAAAATCATCCCCTCGACGAAATTTTGGCTCGTGGAAATTGGCGATCAGCTGGTACATTCCAGCAGTTTTATAGGCGACAAATAATGTGAAGTACTGATTCACAGAATGTAACACAATTGTTCAATCCAATTGATTAACATTTGATGAATAAATATTTTGATTACCTGGAACAAATATTCTTAAGTTGATTAGATTTATATTATATCTATGATTATTATGTCCAATCAGAGAATTATGCTGAATATAATTTATTTGTATACTTACCCAGGTATTTTTAATTTGGATTGCTTTTTTACATTTATTTAAATAAATGCACACTTATTAATTACACCTTAGTTTAATTTATGCCTTATCACATTGGCTTTTAGTATAAATAACACATACTTCCAAGTATATACATCAAAGTGGCGTCACCAGGCGATAACAAACAGATCTCATAATAAAGCTTCCAGTGACGGTCAAGTGCTTTAATAGCAGCGTTTTACCTGAAATAAAACGCATATTAAAGTACTTACCTCACTGGAAGCTTTCACTTTATTTCTGCCTGGTGATATGAGACAATGAACAAAAATGGCGTGACACTTTTAACGAAAACTAAAAACTGCCCCGCAACCGCCAGGTGGCGCCACTGAGCCGGAAGTATAGAGGGGATAAAAGTACGAAAAATGGTAAGAAATCGACGGAAACGGAAATGCCATCTCATAATAAAGCTTCCAGTGAGGTAAGTACTTTAATATGCGTTTTATTTCAGGTAAAACGCTGCTAATATGTTATGATAACAACTTTAACATTTTCACAATTAGCATAGATTAGATTACAGATTAAAAATAAAGTAAATACCTATTTCAGCCTTGTGTATTTATTGCAAACGATGTGCGATCTATGTGCATTTTTTTTGGCAAGTTTTGTTCGAAAATTAAAAGTGAACATAGATTTTCAACCACAAACTTTGCAAGCACTAAAGGATCTATGTAAATATGTATAAAAATAAAATGCCACTGCATATTTTTTTGTCCAATTAGAATATTGAGTGATTTATGCAAATAATAATGTAAAATACTGATATTCAGCTACATCTGGTTAGACAGGAAGCCAAACCAGACATAGTTGCGAAAAAGCTAGATGATCATGAGTTTGTATATATTTACTAGCTTCTGCCCGCGACTTCGTCCGCGTCAAATTTTTGCTCCCCTGACCTGACCCTTCCCGTCGCATCGATTTGCCTGCTGTTTTTCGTCTATTTTTTGTTGCTGCTTGCTCCTTTTGAGTTATAGTGAGTCAACCTTAAAAGATAGACATATGCTCTCGAGGACTTTTTTTTTGAACTTTTTAAAAGGAACAATTCCGTCATTTTTTTCCGCCGATTTTTGCGTTACTTTAACCGTTTACGCAGCGCACGCTACGGAAACTCTCAAAAGGAATAAATTTTCCCCGTTTTTGCAACATTTTTCATTACTGCTCCGCTCCTCTTAGTTGTAGCGTGATGTCATATAGCCTATAGCCTCCCTCGATAAATAGGTTACCCAACACAAAAAGAATTTTTCAATTCGGACCAGTAATTCCTGAGATTAGCGCGTTCAATCAAACAAACAAACTCTTCAGCTTTATAATATTAGTATAGATAGAAATCAGTGGTCGCTCAGTGGTCTTTGACAATAATTCATTTAAATTGTAATCAGCAAACTTCATCATTCCCCTGCCCTTATCTCAATTTATTTGTGGTCGGCGCAACATGTCTTTTTCTTCCACACTTCTCTATTAGTCGTCATCTCAGTAGTCACCCTCTTCCCATCTATATCATCATTCACACGGTCCATCCATCGTTTCTTTTGTCTTCTCCTACTTTTATAGACATCGAAATTCATACTCAAAACTTTCCTCAGGACATTTTCTCCATTCCCATATCACCATGTTCATGACAACCTATTTCCACAGTCAGTTTTTCAGTTATCGGTGCCACTTTTAGAATTTCTCATACTCATTTCATTTCATTAGCTTTTTGCACTTTAAACTTTAACTGTACCTACTAAATTTCATACTTTGCTGTCTGCAAAATGTTAGTAAAAAGGGGGTAAAACTTTCTCCTTCACATCTTGATATAGATATAGCTGGTTTCTTGCCAGCTCCTCATAGGGAAATATCAATTGGAGCCATGCACCAAGTCTGACATTTTATATGTGGTTTATCTATCTATACTAATATTTTAAGGAGGTACATTTTTGTATGTAGGGGGTTATCTCTGGGACTACCAGTCCAGTTTGGAAAATTCTTTTTGCATTTGATAGGCCACTTATTGAGAAAGCTTATAAGCTTTCTCAATAAGTGGCCTATCAAATGCAAAAAGAATTTAACATCACGATAAAACCCTTAGAAACCGAGGAAAAGGAAAAAAAGTCAGAAAGGACATTAACTGTAAAGGAAGTGATAGAGCGGGTGCGCGTAGGAATACGACGCGACGGGTTAGGGTACAAAATTTCACGCTATTGAATATTAATTGACGCTTGCCGCAGTCGGTTGGTGGATGGGTGACCATGCATTGGATATCAAGATCGAGACCCCCTCTGTGCCTTAGAAAGGACGTTAAACCGTTGAACCGGCTTTCGTTCATTGATCTTGGATAGTCCTTACGGGTTGTCACGAGCCCGAAAGTCTAACAACCAGTCTTACCAAGGTGTATTAAATTATCCAGTTACTGGGTTTTAGTGGTGGCCAGATAGGCAGTCACTTTAGAACGGCGAAATTGACTAAGCGACATAATGCTACTATGTCGCTTAGTCAATCTCGCCTTTTAAGCGTCAATATGAGAATACTACAGCCAAATTCGTAAAATGGATTGAAAGGCTTATAAAGTTGAAATGGAACAGCTTTTTTTTTTGTATGGGAAACCATCTAATGACTTCTCCCGCTCTGGGCGGAGCGGGATGTCAGACTTTAACTGACTAAAACCCACCCGTGTTCCTTCAGTTGCCCATGTGCCAGGGTCACGGTATCTCTTTCGAACAATCTCGCGACACTGGCAGGCGTCGGTCCTATTAGACCCCTTCAGTTTTGCTGACATCTCCTTGAGGCGCGCGTGGAACACTACGCGCCGTCGACCCGAGCCTAGTGTTGCAAAGGACTCGAGTCCTCGAGTCGTAATTTTAAAGACTCGACTCAATTATGCAAGACTCAGTGTGCTCAAAAGGCTCGGAGTCTAGAGTCAAGCCGAGCCCGAGTCATTTAACAGCCACTCGACTCTGAAAAAGGACTCGAGTCTTAAAATGAATTCGAGTCTATGAATATCTCGTCAGATTTTTTTGTACGTATAATTACATCATAACCACTAATGTGAACTTATCACATTCTATTCGAGTATTTTCGCATGATGAGCTACAAGTTTCATCTTCATGCTCCGAGTTTTTCTTTAAGACTCGTGTTCATTTTAAGACTCGAGTCCTTTATAAGACTCGAGTCCTCTTTAACACTCGAGTCCTTTTTAAGACTCGAGTGGCTTGTAAATGACTCGGGCTCGGCTTGACTCTAGACTCTGAGCCTTTGGAGCATACTGAGTCTTGCATAATTGAGTCGAGTCTTTAAAATTACGACTCGAGGACTCGAGTCCTTTGCAACACTACCCGAGCCTGGTCCTTACCGGGCGGTGAGCTACCCATTGCTCACCGCCCGCAAGCTCGCGCCTGCGGTGGCCGGGAGTCCGCTATTGACTCCCGACGCCCGGGGCGTCTCCTCCTGCGGCGGCTAGGGCAGAGACTGCCACTCCCTCACGCGCCCCGCCTCCTCCTTCGCGAGCATTACTGCTTCGTAGAAGGAGGTGACGGCTTCCCATGCCCTCTCGCTCCGTACCATGGCTCGCACCAGGGCCGGACGCGAGAGGTCGCTGCTGCCGATCGCCTCCATGAGGACACGGCGGTGCTCCGCCCAAGCAGGGCACACTTCGACCGTAAATGGCACAGCTTACATACAAAATTCACACATTGTTATGTTAGAAAAGATAAAATGTAAATTACTTATTTTATTACTATTGTTATGACTTGCAAACCTTGTGAGGTAATATGTAAGGATAAAAAATAACTGTCTAATATTTAAATGTAGTTTTAATAGTTAGTTATAGTACCTGGAACTAATGTTCAAGTTTTTTTTTCTGGGTGGCAAATCGTCAAAAGTCTTCTCCCGCTCCGGGCGGAGCGGGAGGGCGTTTCAGACTTTTACTGACTGAAACCCACCCGTGTTCCTTCAGTTGCCTATGCCAGGGCCTGTTCAAGTTCAAACGAACAAGATCTACCTAGCCTTTTCCCAACTATGCTGGAGTCGGCTTCCAGTTTAACCGGATGCAGCTGAATTACCAGTATTTTGCATGGAGCGACTGCCTATCTGACCTCCACAACTCAGTTACTGGGTAACACGGTACACTTGGTAAGACTGGTTGAAAGACTTTCGAGCTTCTGACGACCCGTAACGACTGTCTAAGATCTACTAAAGACAGCCGGGACCAACGGGTTAACGTGCTTTCCGAGGCACGGAGGAGTCTTGGGATATAAAGATGATCGCCCATCCATGGATCAACCGCGACAAGCGTAGTTTAACCAGAGGGGTAATTGCGAAACTCGCTATTAGTAGGAATTGGTTTCATATTGATAGTTAAACAACATTCATTGCGTTTTTTACGTTGCTGAGCCGACAATTTATTCTAACAAATGACGCAATGGTTTAGAAATAATCTTGAAGACGATTCAGATTCTGATAGATATAGTCTATGCCAGATGTGAAAAAATAAAAGTCGTTGACACCCGCCTTCCAGTGTATTCAAATACTTCAAAACGATACGAAAAAAAAATGTAAAGAAAGTGTCGCTAGCACGGTCAAAACGGTAATTTGAATACATTGGTAGGCAGGTGTCGACGACTTTTATTTTTCTCACATCTGGCACAGACTATAGTGCGTCTCGCAATTAGGGTGCTGATCGATCGACCTGGCCGGTTTTTATTAGGGCTTCTTCAGACAGTCGCGACATAGCGCCATGCGCACAATTTCCATGAAGTTTTTATATAAATTGTACTACGAGAGTCGCATCGCGCCTGTAGACGAAAGTCTTTATTCAGTCACAAGCCACTCATTATCTCTGTCTGTAATTATCACGTTATTGATATTTCAAGTTTAAACTAATGCATTACTAATGTATTTGTAGATAACGCATCACGGTTAAAAGTGATAAGAAATTATTAATGTTCAATTGTGCAGTTAGTAAAAATTGTTAACAGATTGATGTTGATGCTCTTTGTGTAGAGAGCAGTGGTGGCCCAGTGGTAACGGCCGCGACTAACGAGTTGTTGGTCGTGGGTTCGAACCCAAGCAGGCACTTTGTGTAAATTATTTCATCACCACTGCTCTCAAAACGGTGAAGGAAAACATCGTGAGGAAACCGGCATGTCTTAGAAACAAAAATTCGAAGACAATGTGACATCTACCAACACGCATTGGGCCCGCGTGGTGGATTATGGCCGACTCCCTCTCACCGAGAGGAGGCCTGTGTTCCAGCAGTGGGAACATTATAAGCTATGTGAGATTGATGTAGTCTGTCAACACACGTAAAGGAGACCAACCATCCCAAACATTGTGGGGCCCATCTTTCGATGAAACGTTACAAGTTTTAAATTAGTGTCATTTGTTAGGATACAATATCAGCTTTGGCCCAGGTTCCCACCGACGTAATAACATAGCGGCGGGTTTTTTCGTGCAGTAGGTTTTAAACTCTATTCTGAATGTTGTGATTTGAAAATGGAAACGTAAACCATACTGTTTGATCTATTTTGAACTCTCATCGCCAAGCAATTGCGACGAAGATCCAGAGTCCAGAGCGTAAAAAAAATCCGCCATGTTTTTTTGACATCTGTACGAACGTGAACTAATGATGGTAGCAGGTGGCTTTGTAGTTCCGAGGCATGGCAGGAACGCGTGAATTTAATGTAACTAGAATTAACACGAAACGCTAATTAAGGCATTTAAAATATTCTACTTTCATTATTAAGAAAATGACCTACATTGTATTCATAAAAAGGTAAAAAAAGTGATAATTACTTTCTATTTGAAAGTCGAGTGTGAGTGAATTGGTGTAGTAATTACTAAGAAGTAAATAAACATGTAATTAGCATAATTTAGTACATACATTAAAATTAATTATGTGATGTTTTCGTTCGGTCTCGTGCCGATCGTTAAGAATAGCACCACCCCATTTATTCCTATGGCTATCGTTAGAGGCGACTAAGGGACTTACTAGAGAATGGGTAGCAGCGTTCTCTATGTATTTTACCACCATACTGCGATCGCCAACCCGCCTACCAAGCTTGGCGATTATGGCAAATCCCCCCAAATTGGGGAGGCCTATGTCCAGCAGTGGACGTCTTTTGGCTGAAACGACGACAACGATGTGATGTTTTTCAATGAGTGTAACACTGCACAAATATTGCGCTCAGTGCTTTTCCAACATATGTTGGGGTCAACTTTCAGTCTAGCCGTTTGCAGTTGAATACCAGTATTTTACATAAAGCGACTGCCTAATTGCCTATCTGACCTCCACAACCCAGTTACTAGGTCATAGGATACCCCTTGGATAGACTGGTTGTTAAACTTTCGGGCTTTTGACAACCCGTAAGGACTGTCAAAGATTCCCGAATAACAGCCGGGACCGGGGGCTTAACGTGCATTCTGAGGCACGAAGGGTTTTAATATTCAAAAATGGTCACCCATCCACGTTCTGATCGTTGCCAGCGTACCTTAACCTGATTAAAATGTACGCTGAGGATCAGCATTTTTCGAACGTCAAAATTACATAAGACAGCCCCCAAAACGCCCGCCCTACACTTCTTCGTAGTGCTTTAGCTGGAAAGAAATGGCGCAACAAACTCTGGGGAGTTTTTTGCGCATGTCTGGTTGTTGCAGCAGTCTGTTTAGTTACATGAACTTGATTCTATACAACAGGAGATAGAAAAAGTAATTACCATTATGAGACTCAGAACATTACATAAAATCATTTGCATCTAGCCAACCCAATCATCTTGCATCTACCAACAACTAAAATGGAAACTGTACTCAAGCAAAAAATAAAATGTGAACATACCATAATACCATTATAAAAGTCTCCTGGTATATATGGCATCGATCGACTCGTGCGGCTCTTATCACTTAGCCACAAGCCCCTCCGCGTTATGTTAAATAAATAAAATTTTAAATAAAAGTAAACAATATATCCTTTAGTAACCCAAGAATTTTCTCTTTCCAGAAACCACACAGTACAAAAATGGACATGATACAAACATCTAACCTCAACCGAGATGGTATGAACAACGAGATCTCTTCAACATCCAGCGAGGACACCCACGAACCGGTCAAAAGGTTCACGACAAAAATATACAAAAAACACTATACTAACGAAACAGCTATGTCTGACAATGAAATAGAGTCTCGACAACGTAACTTGGCAACTAGGAACCATTACAAAAGCATGGGGAACTTAAATGAAGGGTACAGGGATTTCAGGACAGTTCAGAACAGTATTAGCAACATAGATTTGAGTCTACACAGCGATGATATAAAAAGATTTGAGTCCTTGCAAATCCCGATAGTCGGGTATGAAATTATGGAAGAACGCGCCAGATTTACGATCTATAAGCTAAAAGTTGAGGATGACAATAGTGATCAATCCTGGCTTGTCTTTCGCCGATACACAGACTTCGTGAGATTGTACTCAAGGATAAAGGCTGAACAGCCGAATCTAAATCTTCCTTTACCTGGTAAAAGATGGTTTAGAGATAACTTTGAGCCGGCATTTTTAGAAGATCGGGTCCGAGGTCTCCAAATCTTCGTTAACGCAATTCTGAGTAAGTTACCGAATCATCCGGTTATTCGGGAGTTTTTCTGCCTCGATGAACCTCCTCAGGTGTTCAGCTATCAACCTGAAGTCCAGGCAGTGTACGGAGCTTTGGAGGACTCGATAACAACTTTAAAAATGCAATTAAAACAAAAAGATGCAACTATTATGCATTTGCAGAAGAGACTTGCGCAATTTGAGGGTCAGGTCAAAAGTTGTGGGAGTTGTAGTGCAAAACTTTCAGTGTAAGAATTTGGGTAGATTTTTTGTACAAATATTAATGTTTTGAGGGTACTCGCACATCTGACAGAAGATCGTTGGACGTAACTTCCGTTTCCAGTTAGTACGCTCAACGTAAGCACGCATCAGCTGAGTGTATAAGGTCTATCTAACCATACGCCGACCGCAATCGACGACGTGTAGACATCCGTGACCAACGTCGGCCGAATGTAAATCACGGCCGCGGTCTCGCTCGCACGCCGCCCATGACCGCTAGTTGCGACAGCGACAACGAACGCTTTGGCCCCCTGCAGCGTGTTTGTTAGTAGCGTCTAACATTATTTTTCGAGACCGTGGAGTGTTTTAATATCTACTTGTCCTTACTGACGATCCGACGATACGCGCCGCATCTTCGGTCAACTGTGCGACCACCCTGGCTTGGGGTTAAGCTTTTATAAGTTAAGTTTATGTAACACCAATTTTGAGTTAAGTTTGTCAAAGTTATAGTGTTTTTAAATAGAGTACTTGACACTCGAAACCTAGAGAAAAATAAGCCGCCGTAAAAAATATATGTCTATGCTAGACAAAGACAGTAATTCTGCGATATCTGTAACAACTGTTGGTGAACCTTAATTAAATAAATAAATCTGAAGTTACATCACAGAAACGCCATTCAGTACAATGACCATTTTGTCAAGGTACAACTTCTCAATTTTTCCACCTTTATTTTTTCAATCATAAAAGCAGTCAAATAAACTATTTTAACAGGATTGTTGCCCTCGTATGTTAAATATGCAGCTATATTCTATTTAAATTCTTATTTTCAATGGGGTAAATAACTGTCAAAATGGCGTTGTCGTAACTAGTTCCCAAACAAGACGCTGGCAGAATTGTCGATATACCCTCAATTGTTAATGAAAGAAAACGAAAAAACCTAATCAAATCAATCAAAATATTTTATTTCATATAAACCTACATGGGAAATTATGAAACGTCAGAAGCTCAAACGTTCAAAGGTGCACGGTTCAATTTCGTAGATTCCTATGGAGACGAGCCGGCAAGACTTTGACTGACCCATTGATGTAGTTTCTGCTTAAAGATCAACTTAATGCTAATGTAAATTAGGTTGACTTTCAAATGTGTGTTACTATAACTGTTTGTTTCTTTTAATTTATTTTGTGAAGCGTACGACATGTTTAACCCCAGCCAACAATTTCACAAGTGGCCTAATCATATAATTAAATGAATTTTAGTATAAAAACCAAAAAATGTATTCTGGTACACACGGCTACATATCAAGCTATGCATTTCTAGTATAAACTGATCTCACATTGTATGGGATTTCTGTATAATGAGAGGTCAGCTTCAACTTGAAATGTATTGATTGATTTGTCGCCGTGCGTTACAGTTGTTGCATTTTAGCATGGCAATAGCGATGACGAATGAAATGAAATATGTAAGTCGATTTGTAAAGAAACTTTTACACGCCAATACTTTAAAAGTTGATGGCGCCAGCATTGCCTTGCTGACTAATCCCTGAGAAGAAATACCGAAACAAACTTACATAATATTCTAATTTGGGTGTTTAGTTGTGTGCGTAAATTCCAGGACATATTGTATACAATCAACCCAGAATTCGCTTACGAGAACGAGACTACTTGATACTTTCAGTAGCGTCCATCAACTCCTGTAGCGTGCAGACAACAAGACACGCTAGACAAGATATCAAGTGCCGCATTGTTTGTGGGACAGCACCACATTTACACTCCTCGGGCGGAGTCATATATGAATCCATCTGAGCAGCTTTTCTTTACCTCGGCGTCCTACCTGAGTCTTGCCATGCTAAAATGGGACAACGATAGCTAAAACATATTTTTATATAGAAATTCCAGCGCATCAAGCTATTTCAGTCAGTCAATTTTTTTTAATAGATTTTCAACTTTATCTCTGAAGCATTAGGTTCAAGGTCGATTGGCAGAATTTGTCAGTTTCGGGTAGCTTGATGTGTTTGCGTCTGTACATTATATAATATTATATAAATAGGTGCTAAGTGTGTCACTTTTGCATTTAAACAAGTAAGGTACAAAGATTTTGCGTCATTTTAGTAACAATTTCTAGTTCTACATAGGTATATGTATATTAGTAAAGATATTAATTTAATTTTAAGATTAGTCTGTAACCCTTGAACCGCTAATGAAAGTTAAATTTATTATAAATGGCATGCTAAAATATTATACAATAATACTCAGAAGCGGTAAAATATAGAAAATATTTACAAAAAAAAAAAAACAAGAATTTTTTTGTGAGTGGGAAATCAACAAATTACGTCGCCCACTCTGGGCGGAGCGGGAGGACGTGTCAGACTTTTACTGACTTAAACCCACCCGTGTTCCTTCAGTTGCCTGCGTCAGGGCCACGGTAACTCTTTTGAACAAATCTCGCGACCCTGGCAGAAGAAATTTTACACTGGTTGCGTACCCATTATCAAACACAATCAGAATCAGTTTCACATTATGTCAGTTGATTCTTAGACAAGGTCTTATTAATCAATCAATCAATCAATTTATTTATTTCGGGCTACAAAGACCCATAACATAAATACCTTACAGACTAACATACATACAAATAAAAACAATGTAAAACTATTGTACACGAAGTGACGGCGTCGTGTTGCGCTGTGTGGTGTCGCGTAGCCTTCCGCGGAATCACCGATACACGACACCCTTCGGCCAAAACTCTGCCTTGAGGAAGGTCTCGATTTCAAGAGTTGGAACTCGCACCACGAATGACTTGAAGTTTGTGTTGTGGCGCGGTTCCAACCTCTCGACCCTCAAAGTCCAGTTCGTTTTTACTCGTACATACTCCACGATCTCCTCAACCTTCGTGGTGTAGTGTAGACGGGACACATAGAGCTGCGTCGTCGGTGTAGCTGGACGCAGCAGCATGTTGGGTCCTGCAAGAGCGGTCCCGCACTGGTTCCGACTAGGAGGCTTCCTCCTCTTCTTCCTCTCCACCATCACGAAGCCATCCTTGTCAAACGTGCCTGAAGCCGGGCCTAACTGCTTCGAACCCCTAAAAATGCCCCTATTAATGCCCTAGACTCCTAGAGTAATGGTATATCAATAGAAACACCTTGTATAATCTTAACACGTTAACTGCCGTGTCGCACTATATGTCCGACACTTTTTGTTCCATTCAGGCCTTGTCGGACTATATGACCGACAACACATACTAAATCTGAACGTGTCTTTGCTGCCTGGTGGCCATGTTTATTACTCTTTCAGCTATATTAAGTGTCCCATAGAGCACAAAAACCACCGTGTCAATATAAGTTTTGTTTACATTTACTCTCATACACTTTGTGGAAAGTATGAAGTCAAAATAAAAGTAAGGAAATGAATTATAAAAATAGGCTGTATTTAATGTAATAAATATGATATATATGTATTTATGGAATAAAAAATCTATTTAAAGTGAAATAACACTAAGTATATTTTTTGACTTTTTCTGATTTTAACCATGGCAGTTAACATGTTAATTGATAGTACAGTACACACATATTTCGCCAGTTATGTAATAGAACACCACTGCCTGACCTTTTGGCGAACATTGTCGTGATGATATGTTATGTTTGGAAAAAGGCTGGGTTATTTCTGTTACTAAAGAATTTATTATATTGTGAAGTCATTTAAATGACGTTAAAAATGTGGACAATGACGTCCGAAGATGTCAGGGGTCAAAATACATAATAAATGATGTACCTAATGTAATTTTTGAAAGGAGAGTTGAACTATTTTGAAATAAATACTGACTTGAAAGCATCAAGTACATTTTCTACAAAAATTTGATGGAACATGCAACTATCGTTCTATTCTATATCAATAACTATGAATTTTCCTTTTTTTCTGGGTGGTGATATCATTAAAGGACTTCTCCCGCTCTGGGCGGAGTGGGCAGGCGTGTCAAACTTTTACTGACTAAAACCCACACGTGTTCCTTCAGTTGCCTATATGCCGAGGCCAGGGTAACTCTTTTGAACAAATCTCGCGACCCTGGCAGGTAACGGCCCTGAATTTACCCAAATTCTGAAATAACCATACATATTTCTCACCAAGCATCGTTGCAATTCGAAGAAATTTGAAAGATGTCTCAAGTTTTTATCAGAGAAAAAATTTTCTGAATTGCTCTGGTTTGATGTATCTCATATCTGGCTTCTATTTAACCCGTTGAATGCCGTAATTACAGACACAATTAAAAACCATTGTGTCTATACCAAATGTGGTATCTCAGGGACTTAGAGGTTAAACTAGTGAACTATAATATAAATGTTTACATGCATAATGTATAACCTAGATTTCCAAATAAATGTCCATTCTTTTCTAATCCATTGCTACATAAGATTGAAAAATTAGAATGCTCAAAAGCGTAAATAACGTAATGAATGTTGTTGAACTTTCAAAATGAAAGATATTACGCATTATCAGAGCTTGATTAATGAATTTAAAAAAAAAATCTTCAACCCAAGGAATTAAAAATAACATTTGTAAATGATAAGTTCTATAATGATTTTTTCTTATATAACATTTTGCAACAAAATGTTTCCACGACAGGTCATCGTTTTCTGTGATAAATAATAAAACATTGATTTAATATAATAATAGTATAAAATAATAATTATTAAGCAATAATAGTGCCTTAATTATTGGCATGTGGACCACGTTGTTACAATATAAGATGACTGTTAAAATTATTTATTAACTGTGGTTTTTTAAAACATTATTAATATAAAATAAGAAAAAAACTGCCTCGTTCTGGAATCTAGAATTTCTCAGTAGCAGCTCAGAGTCTGGATTTGTCTCCGGTTGATTGTTAAATCCCAATAGTATTATTATTAAAAATACTCCAAATAATATTGAGTAAAAGGAATTAAATCAAGAAAAGCAATTAAATCAGGTCAGGTGCGTAGGACTGGTAACCAACGTGCGTGTATGGTTCTATAGTTTCTGTCTACCCCCATGGGACGAAGGCGTGAGTTTCTGATTGTTTATATAAAACTTTTTATTTCCTGGAGAGTAGGCAGAGCTGTTAAGTCCACCATACATAATCCTACTAATATTATAAATGCGAAAGTTTGTATGTATGGATGTTTGTTACTCTTTCACGCAAAAACTACTGAACGGATTTGAATGAAATTTGGAACACAGTTAGTTTATAACCTGGATTAACACAAAGGCTACTTTTTATCCCGGTAGTATGTTCCCGTAGGATATTTTCCGACCTCCACGCGGGCGAAGCCGCTGGCCAAAGCTAGTACAATATAATTTCAGAACTACAGTTAATACATAATTTATACAATATTTGTTGTAAATAGTAAGTATTACTAATTCTGTATTGTTCAATTTTGTTTAGTAACCATTTTGCATGTTTAAAATAATATGTAACTGTTCAAATTTTCAATAAATTTTTACACTATTTTTATTAGTATTTTATTTCGACTCCTCCATTGATATTTACTAACATAGCTTTTGCTGGATTTGTATAAATAAATAATATCTTAGGACAACACACCGTTATCTGATCCCAAAACTATATAGGCAGAGCCTGTACTATGGTAACCGGACAACTGATAAATATACTTATATTTGTTTAAATACACATAATAGATAAATTTAATTTATCTATATGTATGTATTTAGTAGGGATGTTATGGATATGAAATTTCTGATACGGATTGGTTACGGATGTAGGAATGATTATTATAACGGATACGGATATGAAATTATTTCGGATTATCCGTTAGTTTCGGATAATTTCGGTTACGGATATTAAACTTTTAAGGAATTTCAAAAGTAAAATACAAATAGCTAATAAAATGGTTTTTTTTATATGTCACCATTTGGTAGGAATTACAATCAGTGTGTGAGTAATTTATACAGCTATTTAAAATAAAAATGATTATAAATATATATTGAGTGTTATCTAATCTACCTAAAATAAAAATGTAATAACAAATCCGATATGATCCGAAACTATTATTTCGGATTCGGTTACGGTTACGGATAAATTTTTATATCGGATATCCGAAAGTTTCGGTTACGGTTACGGAGCTCCCTAACATCTCTGGTATTTAGAAATATATATTTACTAGTTTCTGCCCGCGACTTCGTCCGCGTCAAATATTTGCTCCCCTGACCCTTCCCGTCGCATCGCAGCCAGTTTTTATCCATTTTTTGTTGCTGCTCCGCTCCTTTTGACCGTAGCGTGATGTTATATAGCCTTCCTCAATAATTAGGCTACCCAACTCAAAAATAACTTTTCAATTTGAACCAGTAGTTCCTGAGATTAGCGCGTTCCACCCCCATTTTAGGGAAGTAGGGGGTTAGAAAGAGACAAAAAGTAGCCTATGTCACTCTCCATCCCTTCAACTATCTCCACTTAAAAAATCACGTCAATTCGTTGCTTCGTTTTGCCTTGAAAGCCGGACAAACAGACACACTTTCCATTTATAATATTAGTATGGATAACGGTGTGTGATTGGTTGTCCTAAGATATTATTAATTACATCCAGACAGAACAAATGATTGTGCTCATCACACAAAGATTTGTCCTGGGTGGGAATCGAATTAAGAGAGGTCGTGACCTGTCTTAATTGTCAGGGTCACTAACCACTAGACTAGACTAACAGGCCAGTCAAAATATGAGTATCGTTTACTCTTATTGTTTGATCTTAGTCTGAAATAAATATTTTCAATTTCAATCAATATTTGGTGTGTTCATGCTTGTCCATTATGGAACCTGTACTATCGCTGGTAGGTACTATCTATCTTTGATTTTCTCTCAAGAAATGGACAGACGATTGCAGGTCCAGGGTCCAGAGGGGTAAGTGCGCAACACTATCAGTAGGAATCGGTTTCATTTTGATAGTTCACAACAATCCTGGCGTCGTTTACGTTGCTAATCAAATTTTTTATCGAACGTACGAAATAATGGATTACCAATAAGGGGCCATCCATAAATTACGTCACGCAAATTTCATGATTTTTTTACCCCCCCCCCCCCGTCCTTATCACAGTTGGTCACATTTGTGAGACATGTAGACATTGATTTTTTTTTAAATTTTCTCCCTAGTGTGACATGTAGACATTGATTTTTTTTTAAATTTTCTTTTATAGTTCATATTTCGTGTTTTAATAGTACTATAAATATGTAGATTCAATTTTGAAATGTGACGTCACAAAATTTAACGTGTGACTAAGCCTAAGCTTCAAAATGATTCATCTTCTAACTAATAGTGTGTTGAGATGGTGCAGGATAACCCATTTGTTGAGGAAGGCTAAAACTATTTATCATCACGCTAAAACCCAGTGGAGCCGAGAAAAAAAACCGAAAGAACGCTCATCGTAAACGAAGTTTTAGCGCCGGCAAGCGATGAGATATAAGGGGGTGTCTGTGCCAGTCGCGAGATTTGTTCGAAAGAGATACCATGGCCCTGGCATATGGGCAACTGAAGGATCACCGGTGGGTATTAGTCAGTAAAACTCTGACACGCCCTTCCGCTCCACTCTAGAGCGGGAGACGTAATTTGATGAGTTCCCACCCAGAAAAAGAAAAGAAAAAAATGGTGTGTGTCTAGGGAATAAGTTTCATGCGGGCGAAGTCACTGGCAGACACTACTGTAAAATAAAACTACATTGATATCGTGATATAATATTGTTTTATTTTTCAATCCATTTCACTCTGTGTTTATTCTACATAAAGCACACACAAATATCTTATCAGCATGAAATAAATACCTGTCACGGAATTTCGGAACACAACCTCGTCGCGCGTTGCCACTATGATAATATTTTTATGATATTAGGAGAAGCACGTTTATTTTGTATTTTATTTTATCTATCTGACAATATTACAATTTGATAAAATTACAAACTATTTGATAACATTACAAAACGTCTGACAATATATCACAAACTTTCTGACAACGTCACAAACTGTCTGATAACGTCACAAACTATCTGACAACGTCACAAACTATCTGACAACGTCGCCAACTGCTTATCAGTCACTGCTGCCACTGTTGTCTTCGCTTACTCTTCATATGTATATACTTGACATGTGACAACATGGAGGTTCGTTGAGTGAACTTAGCCGCGCAGTATTCGCACTCGTACGGTCGCTCGCCCGAGTGCGTTCGCATGTGGTTAAGAAGAGTACGGTTTGCCTGGAAAAGAAAGATTACCAGTTCTTAAAATACCAGTATTTTTTTAAATCGTTACCATTGCCCCTATAGTGATACCGGAACTAGAGTAGTACCTGTACTATTGGTATTCAGTATTGAACCGTACTGAACCGGTACCAAACAAATATTTCCGTAACTTACAATTAGAGCGAGAAAACAGATAAATTAAGTAATAAGGATAGTTATTTGGCATTCGAAAAATAACTTTAAAGTTGCCAACCGTACAAGGTTCCTCATACAAAGAGAGTTGTTGTACGCGACGGGTACCTGAATTTAGCATCGGTACTTGTTAGGTGTATTAAGTCTTTGATATCGGATAGCGTATTATGGAACTAAACTGGAGATGGACAGGACACCGGGCAAGGCGCAGTGATGGCAGATGGAGTAAAACTGTGACAGATTGGTGTCCAAGGACTGGAAGACGAGATTTTGGTCGTCTGGCAGCGAGACGGTCGTACGAAATTAATGCCACCGCGGGCAAAACCTGCATGAGGCTGTGTTGGGACACGTGCATAGCATGACGCAATAATATGCGAGGTTGCATTATACAGGGTTATTTGCAAAACACCGGAAACCTCTCAGGACTATGTTACTAACATCATAATCAACAACTTTTGTTCTATGACTTTTTAAAATTCATCATATTTTAGTTCATCAGATTTTCATACAAAAATAAAAATATTTAATCTGAACGCGCTAAATGTTACGCAGTCTATGGGAAGCAAAAGAAAGAGATACTACATTAGCGAGGGGAGCGGGATTAGGGCGGCGGGAGCACTTGAACTTGACCTATTTAGGGGCAGCTGACTTTTGTATGAAAATCTCATAAACTAAAATAATTATGATGAATTTTCAAAAGTCATAGAACAAAAGTTGTTGATTATGATGTTAGTAACATAGTCCTGAAAGGTTGCCGGTGTTTTACAAATAACCCTGTATAGGCCACGACGAGGCGACGCTGCCCGCTCTCACCAGTCATTTCCCTACCGTGTAAGAAACACCTTGTATACCGAGTTCTATATTCGGCGCAAATAAATCCGGTTCACATAAGTCGCATTTATTATATCCTAACCTCCCAACACGAGTCAGTGGACACACGTAGGGAAAGACTCAACAGGCTGACACAGGAGCACGGGGATGGATCGCGGAAGACGCATCAGGTCCCCGACGTGGGTGTGGGACGGAACACCGGGGTGGTTTCAGTAGGAGTCTGACAGACCCCTCCGCCCACCCCAGGGCGGAGGACATCCATGAGGAATTCCACTTCGAAATCAAAAAAAAAGGAGCATGGGGATCGGCACTAGAAAAGAAAGGAAGGAAGCTGGGCTGTGATAAGTGTTGTACCGGTACCCATCTACACCAGGTACCCAACTGGAACCGGTATCCAGGTACTGAAATGGCACGAACCGCTAAGTATCGGTTCAGAACCTGTGCTTTTGGTACCGGTTCCAAACCCTTATGAGTAGGTACAAAATCAAAAGTTATTCAATTAATTATTCAAAATTACATAAGACAGTACCTACCCGGCACGCCCGCTCTTCACCACTTCCTAGTGCTTTAGCTGGGAAGAAGTGGTGCAACGAACTGTCCAGCAGCACAGCTGTCTGTTTAGTTAGAAGAACTTGATTCTATACAATAGTAGGCATGCAAAGTGATTACTGAAATAGTAAACGTCGCACCCCCAGTACGATAAAGGCGTAAGTAAGAATACGTCACTTTTTTTATTGCAGTTTCTTATAGCGCAGATAAAGATACACAATGCTCATTTTGTCCGTTAAGATTTGACGAAAAATTGAGCCATTATACCAAAAAAGACATTTAGATCAAATGCTAAATAGATCTACCAGACCAAACAGTTTTTTGCTCTCCTGTAAAGTTAGTTTATTCTTCTTACGTCTTTGTTGCACTGGGGGTGCGACGTGATCGCTCACAATTGACCTTTTTAGAAGGCTGAAAGTCATCTAGAGAGTTTATCTACTTGATCGAATTAAAAATGAAGAGATCCGCAGGCAAACCAAGGTAACCGACATAGCCCGAAGAATAGCCAAATTTAAGTGGCAGTGGGCAGGGCACATTGCTCGTAGAACAGATGGCCGATGGGGCCGAATGTTTCTGGAGTGGCGACCGCGTACCGGCAGACATAAAGTTGGTAGTCGTCCCACAAGGTGGACCGATGACCTTGTGAAAGGAATCCACTGGATGCGAGAAGCTTAGCGGGGGGGGGGGGGGGGGGGGTTTGACCAACAGTGGACGTTTTTCAGCTGAAATTATGAAAGTAATTACTTAATACAAATAATACTTACAGCGAATCCTCTCCCACAAATATTACAAAGTTTATTCTTGTCCTTTTTGACTCCCTCGTGATTGAACCGCATGTGGTCTACGTAACGCGTTCTGTTCAGAAAATGCTGAAATAAGACGGAGGTAAGCTAAGTGACCATTTATAACCAACTTCAAAAAAGGAGGAGGTTATCAATTCGATTCTATTTTTTTTATGTTTGTTACCTAATAACTTTTGACTGGGTGAACCGATTTTGATGATTTTTTTTTTATTTGAAAGCTGGTGCTTCCCGTATGGTTCCATTTTAATTTGGTTCCATTCGGACAATGGGATCCATGTGAAAACCATAAATGTCTTACATTTGCATTTAGTATTTGCGCGACAAATGAACGAATAACGCAATTAGATTAGTGCGGGGTATCTACCATAACTAAAAAGTTAATAAAAATAACGACCTTTTTACAAAAAAATAACAACCGACTTCCTTAAAAAAAAACACTACAAAGTAAAAAATAACTTTAATTTCGGAAGTCTGTGGCAAAAAAACCTTCATTACAGATCCTAAGACTTCCAAAATTAAAGTTATTTTTGACTTTGTAGTGTTTTTTTAAGGAAGTGAGTTGTTATTTTTTTGTAAAAAGTTTTTATGTGTATTGGAAACTTGAACTTAAGTAGAAAATTGTGAGGCGGTTTGCTATAATCGCCACGCTTGGCAGGCGGGTTGGCGATCGCAGTATACTGGTAAAATACTTAGAGAACGCTGCTACCCATTCTCTAGTAAGTCCCGTAGTTGCCTTCTACGTCAGCTAGGGAAACTTTTTTACTTACCCTATCACATTCTAAGCAGTAGTATTTGGACTGGTTCATATGCACATGTCGGTAGTGATTCATCATGTAGGCTCGTCTAGAGTATGTGTTGCTGCATTCTGGGCAGGGAAACTTCTTTTTGACCCTGGAATCAAATAATGATAGAATTGTCAATTGGGGATGATCATAATAATCCATACTAATATTATAAATGGGAAAGTGTGTGTGTCTGTTTGTCCGTCTTTCACGGAAAAACGGAGCGACGAATTGACGTGATTTTTTTAGTGGAGACAGTTGAAGGGATGAAGAGTGACATAGGCTACTTTTTGTCTCTTTCTAACATCCCACTTCCCTAAAATGGAGGGTGGAACGCGCTAATCTCAGGAACTACTGGTTCGAATTGAAAAATTCTTTTTGAGTCGGGAAGCCTATTTATTGAGGAAGGCTAAAGGCTTCATAACATCACGCTATCATCAAAAGGAGCGGAGCAGCAACAAAAAAATTAACGAAAACTTGCAGGCTGCGATGCGACGACGGGAAGGGTCAGGGGAGCAAATATTTCACGCGGACGAAGTCGCGGGCAGAAGTTAGTATATAATAATTGCCAGTGGCTTCGCCCGCGTATTATACGTATAAACCTTCTTCTTGAATCACTCTATCTATGAAAAAAAAAACGCGTCGAAATCCGTTGCGTAATTTGAAAGATCTAAGCATACATAGGGACAGACAGAGGGAAGCGACTTTGTGTTATACTATGTAGTGATAAATTATTTATATCACCGAAAAAAATAAACAACGGATTACACATAATTATGGGCTAAAAAAAAATCCACACTATCCATACTATCCATACTTCCATATTCCATACTAATATTATAAATGCGAAAGTAACTCTGTCTGTCTGTCGGTCTGTCTGTCTGTCTCGCTTTCCTGCTAAAACTACAGAACCGATTTAAATGAAATTTGATACACAGATAGTTTAGAGCCTGAGAAAGGACATAGGCTACTTTTTATCCCGTAAGTATATTCCCGCGGGATAATTTCCGACCTCCACGCGGGCGAAGCCGCTGGCAAAAGCTAGTCAAAAATAAAGTTTTTTCATCATTCGATGCGCGAAAGTAATCCGGGCGTAATCGATCACCTGTTTTTGTAATTTTTCGTTTAACAAAGATATTTTGAACGAATTTCCAAAAATCAAATCAAAACATGGCAGTCGTTTGATTGTTCTATTTTACTTATCAACCGACGAAAAAAAAAACGGAGGAGGTTCTCAATTCGACGCGAATATTTTTTTTTTTATGTATGACCACGCGTAAATTTTTGCATAGTGGTTCGATTGTGACAATTCTTCTTTTATTGGGAAGGGTGTAATCCCAAGGTGGTCCCATATAAATTTGGAAAACAAAATGGAACCCTAAGGGTCGGAAAACAGGGGATGATTGATTGTTCACTCACTGATTGTAATGTATAACCACGCATAACTTTATACAGAGCAATCCGATTTTGATAAAAAAAAAAAATTGTTGGATAGGGTATATATAACTTGCCAAGTATTATGAGTACATTAAAATCACAAAAAATTATAAAATAAAAACTTTTTAACAAAATATTAAACCGCCGAAAAAACTGAAAAACATAAAATAATAAACCTTAAAATTATGAGTCGGCGCTTTGAGTGATCTTTGTTCATTGATTTTTCAGCGCCGACTCAAAATTTTAAGGTTTATTATTTTATGCTTTTCAGTTTTTTCGGCGGTTTAATATTTTGTTAAAAAGTTTTTATTTTATAATTTTTTGTGATTTTAATGTACTCATAATACTTGGCAAGTTATATATACCCTATCCAACAATTTTTTTTTTTTTATCAAATTTAGTTTAATTTTTTGCTAAAAAGTTTTTTACCAGCTGTTCGTGTGGTGCCGCACGTAAAGAATAGCACCATCCTATATCTTCCCGTAGGTCTCGTAAAAAGCGACTAAGGGGCTTACTAGAGAATGGGCAGCAGCGTTCTCTATGCATTTGACCACCATACAGCGACCGCCAATCCGCCTGGTAAGCGTGGCGGTTATGGTAAGCCCTCCCAAAAAACCGGAATGAAATGACCGAATGTCCGAAATGGACCGATGACCCTGTAAAGGCCGCAGGAATCCGTTGGATGCGAGAAGCACAGAACAGGTCGAAGTGGCGGTGCTTGGGGGAGGCCTATGTCCAGCAGTGGACGTCTTTTGGCTTTTTTTTTCTGGATGGGAAATCATCAAATGACGTCTCCCGCTCTGGGCGGAGCGGGTGGGCGTGTCAGATTTTTACTGACTAAAACCCACCCGTGTTACATCAGTTGCCCATGTTCCTGGGTAACGGTATCTCTTTCGAACAATCTCACGATCCTGGCAGGCATCGGTCCTAGCAGACCCCTTCATTGTTGCTGACATCTCTTTGAGGCGCGCGTGGAACACTACGCGCCGTCGACCCGAGCTTGGTCTTTACCGGGCGGCGAGCTACCCATTGCTCGCCGCCCGCAAGCTCGCGCCTACGGTGGCCGGGAGTCCGCTATCGACTCCCGACGCCCGGGCGTCTCCTCCTGCGGCGGCTGAAATGATGATGATAATAATCATTTTATAATACTCACTGGCTCTCCCTCTCCAGTCGATGCGCAGCGCTGGTGTGTACATGTCTTCTATAAACATACTCGCTCTCATATTGTTTGTCACACAAGACACAGTATGCCTGCTCGGCCGCACAAGAGCTGTGCTTCAAAGAGAAGTGTTTCCGTAGAGCGGCGCGGGATTTGTAGTGACGAGAGCAGATTGAACAAGTGTGCGTGTCCAGGTGACGGCTAAAAAGAAGGGTATAATCTATACTTACAGTATACAGCTGAAGAGTTTGTTTGTTTGGTTGAACGCGGTAATTTCAGTAACTACTGGTCCGAATTTAAAAAAATCCTTTAGTGTTGGATAGCCTATTTATTGAGGAAGGCTATAGGCTATATAACATCACTGCGATTAAAAGGAGCGGAGCAGCAATGAAAAATGGACGAAAACTGGCAGGCAATTTGATGCGACGGGACGGTTCAGGGGAGCAAAAATTTGACGCAGACGAAGTCACGGGCAGAAGCTAATCAGCTTATAAAATTTATTTTAGTTTCTATCTTATATATAAAAATTTCATGCCAATATGTTTGTTACGGCTAAACTCCAAAACTACTGAACAGATTCTTATCAAACTTCTAAATTATTTGTATTTTGGCCCAACTTAAAAGATAGAACAGCTTTTATCTCAATTATTATTGTCCTTCATATTTGGAAAACAAATGTTTATTATACGAAAATTGTGTTTAGGCATTGGTTAGTTCTAAGAATCCCTAATAGATGGCGGTGTAAGTTAATTCGCCCTATCATTTGACATCTTAGTTGCGTAGATATTCATAGATGGCGTGGGTTTCGATTTCTAGATAATCTTCTTTACACAGTATAAAACAAAGTCGCTTCCCGCGTTTGTCCACTTAGATCTTTTGAACAACGCAACAGATTTTAATGCGGTTTTCATCAACAGACAGAGTGATTCAATAGGAAGGATTATAAGTATAATAAGAAGGGGAAGCCGCTAGAAAAAGCTAGTTATACTATATCTTTATGGCACTAAAACACGGGCTCATGTATATGTGTATTCTTCCCGTCTTCACCTATGGAGCACAGAAATCGTCTTTGACTAACGGGGCTTTTGGCTACTAGTTTGTACGTGTGGATATTTATGTATCCTTTTTTTTCATAATGTTCGTTTTGTTAGAGCAGAATAAACAATGTATCTTAACAATTACATATTTTTTTGTTCCATTTGATTTTATTACATCTATGTTAGAAAAAAAACACGAAAAATCGTCAATGAAGTTGCACTATGCGTGGAGGACAGTCTAGTCAAAGTAATAAAATAATGGAATAAAGCGTGGGGTGCTCGATATCAATAAAAATACCTCAAAAAGCACTCCCACGCGTTTTTCCATTATTTTCTACGTTTTAGTTTGGTTACTAAGAAAGCGTGTTTTTTAAAACAATTATTTACTAGCTTTTGCCAGCGGCTTCGCCTGCGTGGAAATCGGAAATTATCCCGCGGGAACGTAGTACCGGGATAAAAAGGGCCCTATGTGTTAATCCAGGTTATAAATTATCTGTGTGCCAAATTTCATCTAAATCCGATGAGTAGTTTTTGCGTGAAAGAGTAACAAACATACATCCATACACCGATACTCACAAACTTTCACATTTATAATATTAGTAGGATTTTCTATTTTTTTTAGTTCGGCTAGCTACAACAGCGGGTTTTTCGATTGTTTGCTATTCTGGTGATCCTGGCCAGGATAAAGGCACACATTTATGAAATTATTGTATTGTCATCGATTCTCAATAAGTGTGCAGTTTTAAATTAATCCGACGTTTTGAAGGGGATGAAAATCACGTTTAAACATTCCGTTACATACATACATACCCAGCTAGTAAAAATGTGTTCAGAAGCTGCCATTTTGCTTTAAAATTTAAAATAGTCATTTTACCTCATATGTTTTTCAAGCATATGTTTAGTTTTACATCTCTTTCCACAGTGATCGCAAAGAAATATGCTGTGCAAGGATTTGTAGTGTGTGTAGAATGTCGCCAGATCTCTGCAAAAGAATAAAAATATATTATTTGCACCTTCAAGTAAAAAATATGGTTTACAATAAAAATAGGCCTAAGGTAAGTATAGTTATATGTAAGCTACGCTATGAAAGGCTTGTGGCTAAGTTATAACAGCCGCACGGGTTGATCGATCAGGTTAAGCTACGCTTTCCGCGATTTGTCCGTGGATGGGTGACCATCATAATATACCAAGACCGTTCAATGCCTCGGAAAGCACGTTAAGCCGTTGGTCCCGGCTCTCTTTCGTAGATCTTAGACAGTCGTTACGGGTCGTCGGAAGCCCGAAACTCTGACAACCAGTGTTACCAAGAGGTATTGTATTAGGTCTTTACCTATGAAATTGCCGTTCTGCAGTACTGGCCATTTCAAATCAAAATAATATTTGTTTATCTGAGAAATCTAATTTCAAATTAATTTTATTTTAAAAACATGGAATTCTTTTTCCCAAAGTAGTCATTTGTTTATTGATTAGTGTTACATTTTCATCGCATTTCAATATTTTTCGTCATCATGGATACGTTAAAAATTCGAGTAATTATGGAATATGAGTACCGTCGTGGCAGCAACGCGGCACAAGCGGCACGCAACATCAACGACGTTTACGGAGCTAACACTACAAACCAACGCACCACCTGTTATTGGTTTGCTCGCTTCCGTTCTGGAAATTTCGACCTGAAAAATGAACCTCGCGGTCGTCCGAAGACTTTGGTCGACAATGACGAATTAAAGGCGATTGTGGAAGCTGATGATACACAATCTACGGCTGAATTACCAGCAGCTTTCGACGTTAGCGTCAAAACAATATTGGTCCATTTGCGTCAAATTGGCAAGGTAAAAAAGCTTGACAAATCGGTGCCCCACGAACTCAAGGATCGCCAGCGCGAAGTACGCGTCGAGACGTGCCTTGCATTGCTCAACAGACACACAAATGAAGGAATTTTGAACCGCATTGTTACCTGCGATGAAAAATGGATTCTGTTTGATAACCGCAAGCGCTCAGCAACTTGGTTGGATCCTGGTTCAGCACCTAAACAATGCCCTAAACGAAAACTTGCCCCTAGAAAAGTGATGGTCACTGTTTGGTGGTCTAGCGCCGGTGTGATTCATCACAGCTTCTTACCAAACGGGGTGATGGCATTACTGCAGATGTGTACTGTGAAGAACTGAACTCAATGATAGAGAAGCTGGCACGTCTCCAACCAGCATTGGTCAATCGCTCGTCTCCGCTGCTCCTGCACGACACCGCGCGACCTCATACTGCACAGCAGACGGTCTCCAAGTTGCATGAACTGGGGTTGGAAGCTATCCGTCATCCGCCCTACTCACCAGACCTCGCGCCTACAGACTACTACTTTTTCCAGAATTTAGATAACTTCTTGGCGGGAAAAAAATTCAATACCCGAGAGGCAGTACAAAATGCCTTTGAAGAATTTGTTGCCTCCCGTCCAGCTGATTTTTTTAAGAAGGGCATCAATAAACTGCCACTGCGTTGGCAAAGATGCATTGATTGCATGGGTGATTATTACGATTAATAAAAATAAAAATACATGAAAAAAATTCAAAGTTTAATTTTTTTCATACAAAACGGCATTTTCATAGGTAAAGACCTATTATTACCAATAACTGGTTTGTGAAGGCCAGATAGGCAGCCGCTCTATGTAAAATACTGGTATTCAGTTGAAAAGAGTATTATTTTAAAGAGTATAATTTTCAGCCGAGAGACGTCCACTGCTGGACACAGGCCTCCCCAAAATTAGATGAGGTTTGCCATAATCACCACGCTTGGCAGGCGGGTTGGCGATCGCAGTATGATGGTAAAATGCATAGAGAACGCTGCTGCCCATTCTCTAGTAAGTCCCTTAGTCGCCTTGAAATGGGACACTCACTCACACTCAACCTTAGCCAGCTTTTATAAAGAAATACTTTTATTTATTTTCTATTTTTTAGGGTGTTTCGAATTTTGAGACGTATGTCAGCGTAGTTTTCGGAGACAGTTTTTTTGCTATCCTGGTAACCCCGGCAAGGATAATGGCACAAATTTATAAAATTACTGTATTGCCATCGGTTGTTGATAAGTATGCCAAATTTCGAGTTAATCTGACGGTTTGAAGGGAGTCAAAATCATGTTCAAAATTTCCGTTACATACTTACATGCGTATGAAGCTAATGAAAGCGTGTTAAAAAAACGAAATACTACATACAAACTTACTGGAACTTCGCCTCACAGTACACACACTGGACCACACTATGCGTGTTCACATGTACGTTGAATCGCCTCACAGAATAACACTGAAAGCCACAGCGCGCACATTCCCATGCAAACTTATGCGTTTCTATATGTGAGCTTAGAGAAGGCTCGTTATTAAACCGTATGTTGCATGTTGGGCAAATGTGAGAGCCTGCAGACTGAAACAAATATAAGTTATATCTATACTAATACTAGCTTCTGCCCGTTTGCTCCCCTGACCCTTCCCGTCGCATCGCAGCCTACCAGTTTTCGTTTTTGTTGCTGCTCCGCTCCTTTTGATCGTAGCGTGACGTAATATAACCTACAGCCTTCCTCAATAAATAGGCTACCCAACACAAAAATATTTTTTCAATTCGAATCAGTAGTTCCTGAGATTACCGCGTTCAATCAAACAAACAAACAAACTCTTCAGCTTTATAATATTATAGTATAGATATATTGGTCCGAATTGAAAAAAATATTTTTGTGTTGAGCAGCTTATTCATTGAGGAAGGCTATTTAACATCACGCTACGATCAAAAGGTGCGTAGCAGAAACGAAAAATGGACGAAAACTGGCAGGCAATTCAATGCGACGGGAAGGGTCAGAGAAGCAAAAATTTGACGCCGTCGAAGTCGCGGGCAGAAGCTAGTTTAAACTTATCACGCCTTAATTTTTCCAAAGGGTTAGGCAGATTTGTACACGCCGAGTGAGATGCCCCGGGCGTCGGGAGTCCATTGCGGACTTCTGGCCACCCTAGGGGGCGAACAATGCGTAGCTCGCCACCCGGTAAGGACGCCACTTGGCAGGCGGGTTGGCGATCGCAGTATGGTGGTAAAATATTTAAAGAACGCTGTTGCCCATTCTCCAGTAAGTCCCTTAGTTGCCCTTTACGACACCCACGGGAAGAAATCGGATGGTGCTATTCTGCACATCCAGTACTACATGAAACAAGATTTTATATAATATTACTTACTTCATCATGATATTTTAAGATATGTCTTTTCAATTTCTCCTTAGTATTAAATCCGTTTACACACAACTTGCATTTATATTTAAACTTCTTATAGAAGTCACAATTCCTCTCTTCGTCTAGCCATATTTGTAAGTCACCAGGTTTTATAACAAACTTTTTTCTCAAAACTTTTTTGGCATTCTTTTCATAGACTATCCTATAATGTAGTGATTTTTCTTTTTTTGTAGCTACTTTAGTCTCTGCTTCATTTTCTTTTTTAATTTCTTGGTAACAAAAGTCATTGTTTTCATCGTAATTATGAAAGGAATCGTTGGAATGTTCATTTTCTTGTTTAATTCTTACTTTTTGCTTGCAGTCATCTTCTTCATCTTCTTCTTCATTATGTGTGAAGAATATTGTATGATCTGTGTATGTTTTTGTTAATTTTGACAGGGTTTGTAGAAGCAATTTCTGAAAACAAAAGGTGTGTGCTTATGACCACAGTAGGGAAATGAAAGCTTTATGTTGCCTAATTTTAAAATCTAAGGATGAGCGGGGCTGATTATACACGATTCAGCGTCACTGACCGCCTGGAGCAATTTATACACGATTCAGCGTCACTGACCGCCTGGAGCAATTTATACACGATTCAGCGCCACTGACCAACTGGAGCAATTTATACACGATTCAGCGCCACTGACCAACTGGAGCAATTTATACACGATTCAGCGTCACTGACCAACTGGAGCAATTTATACACGATTCAGCGCCACTGACCAACTGGAGCAATTTATACACGATTCAGCGCCACTGACCAACTGGAGCAATTTATACACGATTCAGCGCCACTGACCAACTGGAGCAATTTATACACGATTCAGCGTCACTGACCACCTGGAGCAATTTATACACGATTCAGCGTCACTGACCAACTGGAGCAATTTATACACGATTCAGCGCCACTGACCAACTGGAGCAATTTATACACGATTCAGCGCCACTGACCAACTGGAGCAATTTATACACGATTCAGCGCCACTGACCAACTGGAGCAATTTATACACGATTCAGCGTCACTGACCACCTGGAGCAATTTATACACGATTCAGCGCCACTGACCAACTGGAGCAATTTATACACGATTCATCGCCACTGACCAACTGGAGCAATTTATACACGATTCAGCGTCACTGACCACCTGGAGCAATTTATACACGATTCGGCGTCACTGACCAACTGGAGCAAGTTATACACGATTCAGCGTCACTGACCACCTGGAGCAATTTATACACGATTCAGCGTCACTGACCAACTGGAGCCGAGTATACCTGATTCAGCGTCACTGACCTGTACCCTAATCGTCGAACGCACTATCATTCAGAATCTGAATCGTATTGAAGATTATTTGTAATCCATTGCATCATTTGTTGGAATAAATTGTCGGCTCAACAGCGTAAATAATGCAGTGAATGTTAACTATGAAAATGAAACCGATTACTATTATTGATAGCATGTTACGCAATTACCCCTCTGAGCGTGACAGTTAAGTTTCTTTCACTGTTCAGAAAGGGCACAAAGATGTTCTTCTTCCATGAGGATCCCTAGACAGTATTTATTTAAATTTCCGAGATTTGTGCTTTAAAACAAAGTTCAAATTCTATTTCAACCATTATTTATTTAGGACATATATATTACAAATGATCACTCAAGAATCAACTTAATTACTATTTTGTTAAAGTAGATAGTTGTCACCCACGGAGACCGAGGAAGAGATGATGATAGCTTAGGAGGCTTTCATAGGAGATTGGCTGGAGAAGGCAATACACAGGGACTAGTGGAAACCTATGAGGCAGACTTTGTCCCAACTGAGGGATATTAGTAAATAAAAAATGAAATGAAAACAAAAACATAGTTGAGAAAGTGTCAATGACTGTAAATATATCTATGATTATTCAATAACAGCTGATGCAACAAACATTTTCCTCTCCAATTTTAATAGTTCAAAAAAAGGAGATTATGTTTTTTCCCAAATTTGAAAATATTCTAGAAGACTACCAATTCTTTTTCCATAATAAACCTATACTTCGAACATTTAAAAACTAAAATAGCTATTCTGAAGTGTAGAAGTAACAGCATTTTAATTTATATAGATTACATATTACATACCTGTTTATTTAGATAGTGGTACGTCAGTATCCGCTGAGCTTCTTCTAATTTATCTTTAAACATTTTTATCCTTTTAAGCATGGCCATACATTCCCAACATAAAAATAATGGTTGAGGCAATATCTGAAAAATAAAATATTCATCAATAATTGTTTTTTAATGGAGGTTGAAATTTAATAAAATGTTTATTTCCGTAAGTAGATTTTTATGATACTTTTACATGTCCAATTTTTTTTAATCAAGATTTTAATTAGATGGCACCGGCATTTCCTAGCTGATCCCTGAGAAGGAACGCCGAAACAAACTCAGAGGTCTTTTTAAGTCCAAACATAATACAATAATATAATTAATTAAGAATTTTATGTGAGTCTAACAATGCAGGGCTATGTCTGGAAGGGCCTTTTGAAGAAAGAGCCATTGCAGCTTTGAGCCTATGCCAACAAACGGCATGTATGTATCAGTCATCGTGTAGCTCATCCCTATGTAAAATCGAATCTGATAAATAAGATTTGCAAGAAGGTAAACTAACTGATAAATTATAATTTATAGGCCAAAGTTGTAAGTAGCAGTCGACAAGGGACAAGTGGGACAATGGTCACAACTCACAACACGAATCGCCTATGGAGACAAAACTTTTCTTTAAAAAATAGCATACATTCTTACATTATTTGAAATATTCCTAAATACATCAACATATTCGCCGATCGGAGAAAGTTTGCGATCAGAGCTCAAACAGGCTTGACAGAACGAACCACTGCTTTTGAATGCAAAATCGTACTTTAATTCTTCTATTTCATACATTTTTGTCTAATTTTTTAATAAATTAAATTGTGAAAACTATTGTTTACAATTTTAGGAAATAGATTGACACTGACAGCTGACAGTGTCTTTTCTACATTTGGTTGTCAATGTCATTTTGTGTTTTTTTCTGTTTGGATTCGAGGCTTTCTCGTAACATCAAAAACCGTAACCGGTTTATTGAGAGACCTTGTCTTGGCTTTGTTCAGAGGCTGCGATACGTGAAGTCACTGCATCAAGCTCAACTTGTCTATTTTGTAATTCCCAAGAAGTGGCAATGTAATTTTAAAATAAAAAAAACATGTGTGCAATTCACACGTGGTAGAAAATAAACCGTCAAAAATTTTAGCTTCAGGATAATGAGACGAATGTAAAAAAAATAGTAATCATTCCGATCCAGCCCGTCGCTTGCTGCCCTCTGCCAGCCAACCCCCTAAGCTGAGGTCTGTACGTCTGCACTCCAAAGAGGGTGCCCTAAGCGTGTAGTCGCATAGTTTTCAAGCTCTGGCTGGAGGCCTTAATTTATTAAGGTGGCAAGTCCGGTTAAGCAGCCGAAAACCTCCTAGATACCCAAAAAAAAGCGCAGTAACGGCCTGGAAAATGTCCACCAACTTTCTCCAACGCGCCGTCAGCAATACGCGCGCTCACTGCTACATGTCACCGGTGAGATGACGGGTTATTGTTCACGGGCCGAACTTGGTGGGACCTCACCGGTCATGCATCAGCGGATAATGTTCAGCTTACAGACGCGCAATCGCTAAGTAACTGTTCCCACTTGCAGCTTGTCTATTATATTAAACAAAATAGAAAAAAAAATTGTTTAAACATTAATGAGGCATTTGACTAAAAGGGTAATCATCATCTGCCTACCTTTTAACCCAAAAAAACCCAGTAAACCAGTTAAACCACCCAATTACTGAGTATACGATATTCCCCGATAAGACTGTTTGGTGGTGCAGCGTGTAAATAGCTGGCACCATGCGGGAACTCAATTATGTTAAATTATGGTTTGATAGTAATTATATTAATTCCTATGGAGCCCACCCTGTGAGCTGAAGAATGATAAATGGTTTCGACGTCAGCACTGAAACCTATTGGCCCACACTAACCTTAGACCAGCTCAGGAACGCTTCGACCAGCTACTGTCAGCAGCTCACACCGTGAAGCACTTTCACGAAACAGATAGTCAAATCACTGTTGGGTATTTATAACGAGTCTCTTCGAACTTCAGCTGTCCATCCCGGTGAAAAACCAACTTCTCCTCAAAATTACAAGAGAAGAGCTCCGTCTGTGACTCACGATCAAAGAAGACTGAGGGTTTCACATTAGTCCGCGCTCGGCGCGGGGTGGCCACAACTATATGGCGCTGGTATTGCCAGGTTCAGCGGATCAAAGGACGCGCGAACCATAGCCACAGAACATATCGAAACCATTTGAAATGAATTAATTATTGCTAGAGAAATGACCTAACACTTAGGTATAACAAAAATAAGTATTAAAAAGTCAATTTGGGACACTTAAGGTGGCCCAACCACTGGCTGTTAGACTTTCGGGCTTCTGACGACCCGTAACGACTGTCAAAGATCTACGAATGTATTATGATGATTTCCTGTTGAATAAAATCAAGTATAACTAACTAAACAGACAGCCGCCTGCTAAGATCCTTACATACTGCTTTTGCCTCGTTTACGTTCATACATCTGATCATAAACGCACGCCGGTTGCGAGTACAGCACTGACCTTCTTACTTTTTGCAAATAATGTTTAAATGCCTCGTTGGTCTAGTAGTTGCAAGCGCTACTGGATTCGCTTCCCATGCGGGCCATAAGTAACTGAAGGAACACGGGACTGTCTGACGCGCCCTGCCGCTCCTCCCAGAGCGGTAGCCGTCATTTGATTATTTCTCATCCAAAAAGCTCGAGCAAAACGTTGTTGGTGGTGGCAATAGACTCGACTCGCCCCCTATTACATGGGACTTAAACATAACTGGTGACATGTGGCTGTACTATAGGTACACTACTGCCTAACCCTTCGGGGAAACAAGTCGTGATGTTATTGTTTTGTATTCTTAAAAGCAGACTTGTCTGTGAAATAAAAAAATAAAAGAAGAAAACTGAAAGAACACTATTTATTTATTTATTTTATTATTTATGTACACACAATAAAAAACCATCACTATCACCATCGCCATACCATCCACCATCTACCATCGCTATCTGTCCATAACGTCATAGTTGTGTATGTATTTATTATTTTAATTACATTATAATTATATTTATTTTAGAAGTCTGTATGTATGTTTGTTTATATATAAGTATATTCTCATCATCATTTCAGTCGAAAGACCTTCACAGCTGGAGATAGGCCTCCCCCAATTTGGGGGGTTTGCCATAATCGCCACGCTTGGCAGGCGGGTTGGCGATCGCAGCATGGGGGTAAAATACATAGAGAACGCTGCTGCCCATTCTCTAGTAAGTCCCTTAGTCGCCTCTTACGACACCCACGGGAAGAAATGGGGTGGTGCTATTCTTTACGTGCGGCACCACACGGAATGAAATGAAATGAATTGCACCGATCCCAGCGTGGTTTGACCAGACTCGAATAATCGAATGAACCCCAAGATTTGCACTAGCCTTAAAAGCCTCAAATTTCATGGTGCTACATGGGCCATTGCATATCAAGAAGTAGACCGGGGGGCGCTGTAATGGTAGGGAAGACGTACCCATAGGATAGGAAAGGATTACGAGCCTACCGACTATGCAGCCTTAAGTAAGCATTGGACTAGTGGAGAGAAGGGTGATATTTGTCTATAGGAGGGCATCTTTTCACGTCGTCGCCAGCATGTTGATCCAGGTCGAGCTTTCAGAGAAGGGCTCTTCAGAGAAGGGCCGAACCTGGATGACAACCAGTTTGGGTTTCGGCAAGGGCGCTCTACCATTGATGCCATAAAGAGAGTCAGAGAGCTGGCGGAGGAAGCGGTGTCCCAGGGAGGGGTGTTGCTGGCTGTGTCCTTAGACATCTCTAACGCATTTAACACCCTGCCCTGGAGTTGCGTTAGGGAGGCGTTACGTTATCACCGGGTGCCTCCCTACCTCCGCCACATTGTGGGAGCTCATCTTACAAGGCGATGTGTCACCTACACGGGGCGCGACGGCAGAGGCCGGCGTGAGATGTCGTGCGGTGTTCCACAGGGTTCGGTCGTAGGTCCGCTCCTGTGGAACATCGGATACGACTGGGTACTGAGGGGCGAGCTCGAGCCGGGCGTAAACCTGACGTGTTATGCGGACGACACGCTGGTCACGGCCCGGGGGAGCTCGTACGGGGAGGCAGCGTTGCTGGCGACGGCTGCGGTCTCGCGGGTGGTGAGCCGCATACGGCGCCTAGGCCTGGAGGTGGCCCTCAACAAGTCGGAGGCCATGGTCTTTCATGGTCCCCGGCGGGCGCCGCCGGCCGGATCGCACATCGTGGCCGGGGGGTGGATTGCTGTCGAGTCTACCATGAAATATCTTGGATTGGTGCTCGACAGCCGGTGGGACTTCGGCCCCCACTTCCGGAGGCTGGCGCCCAAGTTGTTGGGTGCGGCTGGGGCGCTGTCAACGCTGCTTCCCAATCTGGGGGGCCCGAGCGCTGCTTGTAGGCGGCTCTACGTGGGGATCGTGCGATCCATGGCCCTGTATGGGGCCCCGATCTGGGCGGCTGACCTGACGGCCAGCAGCATCGCTGTTCTGCGAAGACCGCAGCGAGCAATGGCCATCACAGTCATCAGGGGGTATCGCACGATCTCCTACGAGGCGGCTTGTGTGCTGGCTGGATCCCCGCCATGGGACCTCGAGGCAAAAGTGCTCGCGTTACTATATCGGTGGCGCGAGGAAGCGAGGGAGCGGGGCGAGCGACTGACGGACCGACACATGGAGCTTCGTCGGTCGCAGCTCCGCGCAGCCCTGGTGGCGGGCTGGCGGGACAGGCTTTCACGCCCTACCGCCGGGCTCGCCACCATCGAGGCGGTCCAGCCAGTACTCGAGCGCTGGCTCGGGAGGGAACACGGCTCCCTGTCGTTTCGGGCGACGCAGGTGCTCTCGGGGCATGGTTGCTTCGGGAAGTACCTGTGTCGCATAAACAGGGAGCCGGACGCCCGGTGTCACCACTGCGTCGACTGCCGGGAGGACACGGCGCGGCATACACTGGCAGAGTGTCAGTGGCGGATTTGCAGTCTTGGCCGCCCTAGGCCGAGTAGTGCCAACCGCCCCTTTTCAGCTCCCATCATTTAAAATCTCTTCGATACAGTGTATATATGTATGTACTACATATAAGTTTACTTTCTTGCCAACGTGTATCGAAGAGATTTTTGATTCAGAAATTTAGTTATGTCGTGCAAAATCGATATCGTTATCTCTCTTTTTTTTCTCTCTACTGAATCCGACTGCTATTACTCGAAGTATGCGCGCTTGCTGGCCGTGGATAAGTGGGAGTTGGGTCTGTGGCTTCATGTATACCGTCGTCGAACATAGGCACTTTGCTCGACGATACCACTTTCCGCCTCGCTGCTTCCCTAAGACTAGGAGCTCCTTGTTGTTCTCCTCATCGCTGTCACTGTGGCGAAGTTATCACCAGTCTAAGACACCACGGCCTGTCTTGTAGCCGAAGTGTGGGTCGCTTAGCGCGGCACGCGAACATTAACGACAACATCCGACGAGCTCTTGTCACCGTCGGCGTTTCAGCTGTATTAAAACCCAAAGGCTTGGCACGCGACGATGGCAAGAGACCGGACGGTATGTCTTTATTTCCTTGGAAGGTGGGTAGGCCTTTAGTGTGGGATGCAACGTGTGTCGATACTCTTGGGCCATCTCATCTTCATAGCTTGGCTTGCTGCGCTGGTACTGCCACTGCGGCTGCGGAAACCCTCAAGCGGCGAAAGTATAGCAACCTAAGTAGCTTTTCTGCCCCCTACTTCGTCCACATCAAATTTTTGCTCCCATGACCTTTCCCGTCGCATCGAATGATGAAATCATTTACATGATGAAATAACTTACACAAAGTAAAGCGCCGGCCTAGGTTCCAGCACATGAAAGATGTCACCACAGGGTCACCTAGTTTTTACAGACAATGTAATATTTACTTTGGGTCGTTTCTTGTTATCATCTGTGACTTTTTGGCCACAGTTGGCCGCCCCTAATATCTGGCCGCCCTAGGCACGGGCCTACTGGGCCTTATGGCAAATCCGCCACTGCAGAGTGTGCCGCTTGGGAGGAGCCGCGCCGTGCCCTCATCTCAGGAGTAGGCAGTGACCTGTCGCTGCCGGCTGTGGTCGAGTCAATGGTCGGCAGCGAGGAGTCCTGGGACGCGGTGGTAACCTTCTGCGAAACAGTCGTGTCGCAGAAGGAGGCTGCGGAAAGGGAGCGGGAGATCTCTTCCGCTCACCCGGCCCGCAGCAGGCGCACCGGGCGTCGGCGGAGGGCGGATAACGCCCTCTTCCGGCCCCCCTAAATGGGTCCAAGGGCAATGGATCTGGGGACATCCATCGCCCCCTATTTCTTAGGACCCGGGATGGCGGCGCGTTGTTTCCACGCGCGCCTCTATGATGAACGGGGGGAAGTTTAGCATCTCACTCCCCCCTAACGTGAGGAGGCCCGCAGAGGCGGGCTGGCACCAGTCGGGGATCGCGGAAGACGCATTAGTTCCCGTGGTCCTCGACGTAGGTGTGGGACGGAACACCGGGGTGGTTTTAGTCAGTAGGAGTCTGACAGACCCCTCCGCCCACCCCAGGGCGGAGGACATCCATGAGGATTTCCACATCGATATCAAAAAAAAAAAAAAAAGGTCGAGCTTCACCCATGCATCTTTTGGTGGGGTTAACCGTTTGCTTGGCTCTTTTCCATGTCAAGGCTTTGCTATGTTCCGTGTTGTTGTTTTCTTGGTCGTCTTCAGAGTTCTCACTGCTATCAGTTTCTGGTTTTTTGTAGATATCACTAGCCGCTTTCTTAATCTTATTTCTGTCTCCAGCCGTGTCCCTCCAAAACTGTATTTCCTTGTCGAAGTATTTCATGTCCTGTTTTAGGTTGTCATTCCATTGCCATGGTGTCGTTCAAAGCGTCTGAAAATGTGTGCCAGGTAGCACATCCTGTGGTTCTTGATGCGTTTTGTTATAGTTTTACCGTCTAAGATTTGATGCATTTTCTTAAGTCTCGGTTTGTTCCTAGCATTGTTGATCAAGTCTCTCATGATAACTCTTTCATACCTTCTTAGTCTTGAACGGTCCGCCTTTGTGAGTGCTGATACTTTTAAGCCATATATCATACAAGGTACGATAATCATTCGATACATAAGTGTAGCTAGTTTCCAGTCCATTTTTGAGTTCAATATGAATGGTAGTAATGATTTAGCTTTTCTCGTGGCCTGCTGGCATCGTTTTCTAATTGAGTTTTTCTGCTTAATGCGGACGTTATGTAAGTGCCTAGGTATTTGATTTTATCTGCTGTTGGTATATTTATTCCGTTGAGAGTCACGTGGGTCGTTTTCTGTGTTTTTATGGGGTCCCTAATTATAATTTTTGTTTTTGTTTCGTTTATTTGAAGGCCTACACTATTAAGTAAGGGTTTTATGTGGTATAAGATGCGTTCTAGTCCTTATAGCTCATATGTAATTAGAATAAGGTCGTCCGCAAATGATAAGACTAGGGGGAGGGAGATTTCGCGGTCCTTGTTTAACTCCCTTCCCTTTGATAATGCAGCTGCTTTGCTGGCCGCACCATTTGATGCATGTTCTTTCATTCAAGCATGCCGTGATTATCCTGTTGGTCATCGATTTGTTGGTTCGTTGTAATAATATGTCTCTTAATGCCTTCAGGTCAATGTTGTCAAATGCTTTTTCTATGTCGAGGTCGAGAACGTACGTTCGTTTACCTGCACGCCATTCCTCGTCTAGAACCCTTTTGAGCGTAAAAATGTGGTCATCTGTTGATCTATTGTTTCAGAAATCCGCTTGGTAACTGCCTAGTTCCGTTATTATGTCGTCAAGTTTTTTAAGTAAGTATTAGGGATGTTATGGATATGAAATTTCGGATACGGATTAGTTACGGATGTAAGAATGATTATTATACCGGATACGGATACGGATACGGATATGAAATTATTTCGGATTATCCGTTAGTTTCGGATAATTCCGGTTACGGATATTAAACTTTTAAGGAATTTCAAAAGTAAAATACAAATAGCTAATAAAATGGTTTTATTTATATGTCACCATTTGGTAGGAATTACAATCAGTCTGTGAGTAAATATTGCAGCTATTTAAAATAAAAATGACTATAAATATGTATTGAGTGTTATCTAATCTACCTAAAATAAAAATGTAATAACAAATCCGATATTATCCGAAACTTTTATTTCGGATTCGGTTACGGTTACGGATAAATTTTTATATCGGATATCCGATAATTTCGGTTACGGTTACGGAGCTCCCTAACATCCCTGGTAAGTATGTAGCGTAAATTCTATAGCCCGTGTTGCAAATCATTATGCGGCGATACTCGTTCATATCTTTAGGATTGTTTCTTTTTGGAATTGGTAGTACCTGTACGGTCTCGAGCCACGTGTCCGGTACTGTGTTCTCTGACCAGGCTTTAATTATGTGTTTAGTTATGGCTTCCTGTAATGGTTGGGGCATCGCTTTGTAAAGCTCGATTACTACTTGATCCGTTCCGGGGGCCGTCCCGTTTCGCATTTTGTTGATGATTCCTATTATTTCGGCCACCGTCGGTTCTTTGCCTTTTGCTTCTGTTATCGGTTTTGTTATGTTTATGTTATGATGCAATCTTGATATTTTGTTTTGATGGCTGCTCTGTTGAGAGCGGCATAGTTGCATTGTTTGTAGTTGAAGTAATTGGGCTTCTTTGTTGTTTCCTTGGTGCCTTTGTCTTGCTTTAGTGTTTTATTTTTGTTTTTATTTACAATTAAGTTTGATTTTAGTAGTCCCCAGATTATTTTATGGTCGGAGATGCGACCGGTGACCCATTCACCTTTAATAGAGTAAAAAAGTTTTCCTGCTACCTGTGGCGTGATGATGTGATCCAATTGCGATTTTTGAGTACCCTTCGACAATGTTATTCTACATGATGTTCTAGATTTTGTTGTTTCTATTTGAAAATTTTCCCTGTTGGCTATATCCATTAATAGTTCGCTGCTGTAGTCGGAAAATTCATGGTGAAGGTTTTGTTGTATCAACCCTTTGCGTTGGAAGGTTAATATGTCTTGTCGACCGAGTACATTTCCTTGGTTTTTGTCTAATCAAGTTTAATAAGCCTGTGAATGATCTGGTTGCTTTCGCGGAACAGCTGTTGATGTGTGAGTTGATTATGTACAGAGTTGGTTTGTCATTTCCCATGCCAACCTCAAGAGTAGCTGACATCACGTCGGTGTCCTTTTTACTGTTGACTAATTCTATTTGGGTATAAAATTGCAAGGCCCCGGTGTACGTTACCCGCAGTTCCTGAGAAGTACCAGTCGTAGTGTGCGGAGCTAAGTGTTCCTGCGTTCATCCCTGTTTCCGGTAGGTTAGCTATGTGAGTGCCCCTGCGTGACAGTTCGGCGTCAATTTGATTTCTTTTTCCTGGTTTCAAGGCGCCGCGAACGTTCCAAGTTGCTATGCGCAGGTCTATGCAAGGGTACTTAATTGTGGTAGAGGTAGGGTTTCTCAGTATTCTGTATCCCGTGTCGTCCGCGATTACATCTGATAGCGGTGTAAGTGGTGTTGATTCTTGTTGTTCGCATGGTGTTAATGAGTTACCTACTTGGCTTTTTACGAGCAACCCCGTTTGTAGCTGGGGTTTTTTTTTTTTTCAGGATGGGAAATCATCAAATGACTTCTCCCGCTCTGGGCGGAGCGGGAGGGCGTGTCAGACTTTTACTGACTAAAACCCACCCGTGTTCCATCAGTTGCCCATGTGCCAGGGTCACGGTATCTCTTTCGAACAATCACGCGACCCCGGCAGGCATCGGTCCTAGTAGACCCCTACACTGCTGCTGACATCTCTTTGAGGCGCGCGTGGAACACTACGCGCCGTCGACCCGAGCCTGGTCCTTACCGGGCAGCGAGCTACCCATTGCTCGCCGCCCGCAAGCTCGCGCCTACGGTGGCCGGGAGTCCGCTATCGACTCCCGACGCCCGGGGCGTCTCCTCCTGCGGCGGCTAGGGACGTGCGGGCGCAGTGACTGCCACTCCCTCACGCGCCCCGCCTCCTCCTTCGCGAGCATTACTGCTTCGCAGAAGGAGGTGACGGCTTCCCATTCCCTCTCGCTCCGTACCATGGCTCGCACCAAGGCCAGACGCGAAAGGTCGCCGCCGCCGATCGCCTCCACGAGGACACGGCGGTGCTCCGCCCAGGCAGGGCACACCTCCCCCGTATGCTCCACCGTGTCCTCCAGACGATCCTCACAATGGAAACACCCGGGCGTATCCTCCCGCTTTATCCTGAACAGGAACCCAACGAAGCACCCATGCCCGGTGAGAACCTGCGTCAGGCGGAAGGTGAGGACGCCGTGGCGCCTCTCTATCCACTCCTCAAAGCGGGGACTTACCGCCGCAATTGTGGCGTGCCCTGCGCTGGGTTGCGACAATCGTACCCGCCATGTCGCCATGAGATCACACCGGAGCTTTGTCCGCCAAGCCGCGATTTGTCGCGGCAGCGGAGTTTCGCCCCGGCGTTTAGCCTCCTCGCGCCACTCCCACATGTGCGCGAGGACCTTTGCCTCCAGATCCCATGGCGGCACTCCGGCAAGGAGGCTCGCCGCCTCGCACGAGATCGTGCGGTATCCTCGGATTAACCGAATGGCCATTACCCTCTGGGCCGCACTCAACCGGCGCGCTGGGCGCAGCCTCAATGAGGGAGCCCACACCGGTGCCCCGTAGAGGGCCATGGACCGCACGACCGCCGTGTAGAGCCTCCGGCAGGAGGCGTTTGGACTAGCTGGGGTTTCGTGGGTTTTTCTTGCTCTTCTCGTGTGTTGTACCTGTTACTAAACGGTTTGGTGTTTCGTTGTGCTTTGACGCTGGTTAGACCTTGCGTTAGGATTATCCGGTTGTTATTGCATTGTTTGTCGTTTGTCAGGACCCAGCTATCATAGTGCCGGTTCATGAAGAGGATGTGTATGTTAGCGGGAGCTGGTTCGCCGGTCGGTGTGTACCTGTGTGATTCTATTGTTTATGTGCACATGCACGTTCACGAGGTAGAATTCGGACGCGGCGATAATTATATCTTCGCCACCCCAGAATGTTTCGTTAAATTGCGCAGTTATGTAGTTTGTAATCCTTTGTTCCTGGGAAAGAATGTCCTGGGAAAGAATGTCCTGGGAAAGAATGCTGTTGGGGAGAAATTCCTGTATATTATTTAGAAGTGCTAGTTGAATTCTATCATCATGGCGATGTTCCAAGACGTATGCGGCGAAGTCTTGACGAACATTCCTATGATCAAATGTTAGGCCCATTAGGTAATTAATTTGGCGAGCAATCGCTCCAAACAGACAATTCCCGTCTTTTGAAATGGGTACAATTATGACCATTGTAAATGCTCTTGTTTGTGGGGCAAGTCAAAGACACGTGCAAGTCGGACGCTCAAGCTGGCTGCACTTGTAGTGAGTCAATTTATGGGTTTGACCTTTTTTTTATTTCTTTTTTTTTATCTGAGTAACAAGATGTGCATTCAACTTAAAAATTGAGGGTCTGGCTCGGGTACCCTTTTTTATTATTTTTTGCCTCACGTGTAACCGATTCAAATCGGAGTGGTTGCTTTTAGCAATTTAAAAATTCGTTACTTTGTTACAATTATAGCATCTTTAGTTGTGGCGTCTTAGTAGGTATCTTATTCTGTTCTAGAATGATAGCGAGAAAAGGTCTGTTAAGTAGTTAGTGTGAACGCAATCCTTCACACAGCGCTTGCTCGTGTGATGGCGATTTTGGGTTCCCGCGCGCGGCAAAACCAAGCCAGTCTTACGACAAAAATCCCTGAAATATTAGGAACAGGCTCATCGGGTTCATCAGGGGTCAGTCTTCTTCTGGCAGGCAGATTCTAATGCAGTCAGGAGCACACAGTGACACTTTTGCTTGCTTATTTTATACAAGGTGTAACGTAACTGAATGGACGCAAGTCTGCCGATTGAGCCAGAGAGAATTCAATCCTAACTCAAGGCAGTAGGGCTCAGATTCAAATGCATAAAACGATGCTAGTGTACGCACACGATTTTTTTCCTCAATACTCTTAATGCTTTAATTATGTTACACGTTGTATAGGCACCCGATTACAAGTTCCGACACGGAGCTCACACACAATAACTCGGTTCGATTTCGAAGTCAGGCGGGTAAAATACCACATCTGTTGCGCGCGCGCAAACACGTCCGGCTGTGTCGAAGACTCAGCTTGAACCTCTTTACGTGCGGCACCATACGGAACATGTATATTCTCATACTAGCTTCTGCCCGCGACTTCGTCCGCGTCAAATTTTTGCTCCCCTGACCCTTCCCGTCGCATCAAATTGCCTACCAGTTTTCGTTGCTGCTCCTTTTGATCGTATTGTGATGTTATATAGCCTTCGTCAATAAATAGGCTACCCAACACAAAAATACTTTTTCAATTCGGACCAGTAGTTCCAGAGATTACCACGTTCAACCAAACAAACTTCTCAGCTTTATAATATTAGTACAGATTATTTGTTTAATTTTTTTATTAAGCTTATAATTTTTTTTAATATAATGTATTTTATTTTCCCTTTTACTCTTATGCACACTGCCTACATTTATTTAACTTCTCCTATCGCAGGTATACTGGAAGAGATTTCTTTAGAAATAAGCATCACCTCTGTACATATTTTTCTGTTATTTTTTTCTTGTTTGTGTATATAAGGTGTATCTATTCATACACGAAATATTTTAAGAGGTACATCTGTAGCTGGTAAAGAAGCTATAGCAACGAAAAAAAATTTTTCTAAATGTATTTTCTTGCAAAATATAATATTTATAAATTATTTGACGCACATGAGAAATACTAGCTCCTTCTTATTTTTTACTGCCCGAGACACCGCGACCATGCTCGTGCCGTCCGGTCGCCGCCCTCGCAGCGTCAGTCGGGCCAATCATAGAGTTTGGAGTAAAGGTTTTATGCAAAACGTCTCGAGCAGTTTTAAAATTATAATAATTACGAAAATTCAAAAACACTTATATAAAAAAAATATTTTTGCTTCTATAGCTTCTTTACCACCTACAGGTGTACCTCTTAAAATATTTCGTGTATGAATAGATACACCTTATATAGATGGTTAAATATATAACATAAGAAAAAAAAAACATAATAAAAAAATCAAAATATTTTTATTTCATATAAATCTACATGGGCATTTATGAAACGTCAGAAGCTAGGCGCATGGTTCTAATTTGATGTTTCTTATGGAGAAGAGCCGGCAAGACACTCCGTCAATATTTTCATTCCTTGACTGCACACTCTGTCGCCATTTTGCTTGTCATTTCATACTTCCTAGTAACTTTGTGCTTGAGTCTCCGGTGTGTAAACAAGGCAGCCGAGTATGTGAATGTGGCGCCACAGTCTTTGCACACATGTGGACGAATACCCAAATGAACGTTCAAATGTTCCTTTAGACATTTTTTAACCTGAAATAATAAAATAATTATACGCTTTATCATTACAGAAAATAATAACTATGTATAATTGACTACTAAAACGTTGTGTGGAAATGGTATGGTCACGTGATACGGAAGAATGAAAAATATATATTTTTTTTGTCGGTCGGAAATCACGTGACGGGAGGGGGACTTTTACTGACTAAAACCCACCCGTGTTCATTCTGTTGCCTGTGCCAGGGTCACGGTATCTCTTTCGAACAAATCTCGCGACCCTGGGAGGACGAAAAATGTCTTGAGGAAAGTTTTGAGTATGAATGTCGATAGCTATAAGGGTAGAGGGAAACTAAAGAAACGATGGATGGACTGTGTGAATTATGATATGGATAGAAAGTGAGTGACTACTGAGATGACGACTAATAGAGAAGTGTGGAAGAAAAAAACATGTTGCGCCGACCACAAATAAATTGGGATAAGTGTAGGAGAATGTTGACTTACTGTAAAAGATTTTCCACAAACATCACAAACGGAAAGTTTTTTCTTCGGTTTCTTTCCCTCGTGAACGGTTCGAATGTGTCTTGTTAGAATCCTCTTTGTTTTACTAACCTTAAATGAAAATAAAATAAGTCAAACAATTGTCTGAAAAGACTTATGATACAGGGCCGGGATCGTGTGTTGACTCTTTACGGACGTAAAGAATTGCACCATCCATTTTCATCCCAAGTGTGTCGTAAAAGGCGACTAAGGGACTTACTAGAGAATGGGCAGCAGCGTTCTCTATGCATTTTGGAGTGGTAAAAATATTGCAAATAAATAATTTGGCAAATGAAAAAAGTTCAAAAGAGGCTTCGGTCAGTAGCAAAAAGTTATTTTGTATCAGTGAAACATACTTCGGTAAAATAATACCTATGACACATGATACTTCGATGATCTAAAAATATGTCAAATAATGCATATAGCAAAAAAGATGTCGGTCAATAGTTTTCGGCCAAACGAAATTCGAACAAAAATAAATCAGAAATGTGTTAGCAGTGGACACTTTTCCGATTTATTTTCGACAGTCCTCCCCCAAAACCCTCCCTGGTTTAACATAATCGCCACGCTTGGCAAGCGGGTTGGCGATCGCAGTATGATAGTAAAATGCATAGAGAACGCTGCTGCCCATTCTCTAGTAACTCCCTTAGTCGCCTTTTACGACATCCCCGGAAAGAAATGGGAATTAGAAATATATTAAGTTTTGAATGAATTTCGGTCGAATTTCGACCACTAGTTACTAAAAATGCCTTACCTTGTGACAAATATCGCATGTATATTTAATACCACCAATTTCTTCAGTATGATTCTTCAAAGAGGCTCTATTAGTAAAATAGACTCCGCAATGATCACATTTGAGGCTGTGGACAATAAATTAAAAACTATTTATTCAAACTAGGTTGAGGATCAGCACTTATCGACCGTCAAAGTTACATAAGACAGTCCCCTGGCACGCCCGCTCTTCATCATTTCCTAGTGCTTTAGCTTTAGGGAAGAAGTGGCGCAACGAACTGTCCAGCAGTACAGCTGTCTGTTTAGTTAGATCTTGATACTACAATTTATTTAAAATCTTATTTAAATAAATAATACTTCTAAAGAGGAAAAAAGCGTAGGGTGCTCGATATCAGTTAAAATTAGCTCAAAAAGCAGACCCACGCTTTTTTTATTTTGCAGTTCGGCCTGTGGCTTAAGTGCTTTATTTTTTGCTATCCCTTTGTTCCTGGCCAGGGTATACAATTATTGTGTTGTCATCGGTCCTTAATAAGTGTGCAAATTTTCAAATCAATCCGACGTTTAGAAGGGGGTGGAAATCACGTTCAAAGATTCTGTTACATACATACATACCAAGCTAATAAAAACGTGTAAAAATAATTGTGTGTGTCAGCTCCGGAGTTTAGTCCTTACGAACGATTACAAAATATACGATTACGATTACGTTTACGATTACGATCGCAAACGTAACGTAACGCATTGCGTAACGTAACGCATAATGTAACGTAACGCGTAACGTAACGCTTAACGTAACGGAGAAAGTTTGATTTTACTCCTCATAAATTTCCATACCCCGGGCTTATATGAAAATGGATTCTTAAGGAGTAAACATCAAAACTACAGTCCTATCAACATTACCAAACCATTTAAGAAAGATATTCTTTTTCCACAAAATACATCATCATCATCTGCCTGCCTTTTCCCAACTATGCTGTGGTCGGCTTCCAGTCTAACCGGATGCAGCTGAGTACCAGTATTTTACATGGAGCGACTGCCTATCTGACCTCCACAACCCAGTTACTGGGTAACATGATACCCCTTGGTAAGACTGGTTGTCAGATTTTTAGGCTTCTGACGACCGGTAACGACTGTCTAAGATCTACGAAAGACAGATTATTTTTATATTATATTTTTCCAAACAATACGTACCCCAGTTTTTGTATAGTGTTGTGCTTAAGACTATGTTTAAGGTGATTTTCGTAGATGTATTTCGACTTGTAGGTAGTCCCACAATCTGCACAGTAAGCACCGTCTTCACTCTGGAAGTTAAAAGAAAAACAATCATCGAAAAATGGAAAACGTTGGATATATTCTTTTCATCCCACCATCTCGGAAAGAGTATTTTTAATCTTCAATAAAAATAAATTCGAACATCGTGTGCACTAAGTTTGTGATAGTGCACACGATGTTCTAAATTCAATTTACTTTATCCTCTAGATAATAAAAACGGCTTTTCCACTCAGATATTGAAGATTAAAAATACTCTTTCCTCGCTGAGGTGGAATGAAAAGTTACGTGTTGCACTCGAGTGCAAAGATTTTTCACCTCGTGCTCTTTTGATTCCCTCGCTAACGCTCAGGATTCTAATTTTGAATCACTCGCTGCGCTCGTGATTCAATTTTAGAATCCTTCGCTTGCTCGGTCATCAAAATTGAGCACGCGGTTAAAAAGCAACTTTGCACTCTTGTATAACAAATAACTATTACATAGTATAAAACAAAGTCGCTTCCCGTGTTTGTAGCCTAATGAGGATTTTCATCAATAGAGTGACTGATTCAAGAGGAAGGTTTATATGTATAATTCGCGGTCGAAGCCGCTGGTATAAGCTAGTATACTATAATTATTAAAATTACTATAATCTATACTAATATTATAAAGCTGAAGAGTTTGTTTATTTGGTTGGTTGAACGCGCAAATCTTAGGAACTGCTGGTTCGAATTCAAAATATATTTTTGTGTTTGGAGGCCCATTTATCAAGGAAGGTTATAGGCATTTAACATCACGCTACAATTTAAAGGAGCAGACGATTAATGAACAATTTTGTAAAAACGAGTATTTTTTTTTCTTTTGAGGGCTTCCGTTGCGTGCGCTGCGTAAATGGTTAAATTAACGCTACAATCATGTATGACGGAATTGTTCCTCTTAAAAAGTTCTAAAAAATTTCTGCGAAAGATAAGTTGGCTCACTGTAGCGTTTTAAATGTAATCAAATCTAAATATTATAAAGCTGAAGTCTTTGTTTGGTTAAACTTACTAATCTCAGGAGCTAAGTTTAATGTTGGATAGCCTATTTATCGAGGAAGGCTATAGACTATAACATCGCGCTAGGACCCTTAGGAGCTGAGAAAAAACAAAACCTCGCACGGGCAGGCGATTTGACGGGGTGGGTCCGGGAGCAAAAAATGTAACTCGGGCGAGGTCGCGGGCAGAAGCAATTTCACAAATAAAAACTTGTTTACTTACTTTTTCGTTGTGTGTTCTCATGTGCAATGTCAGTGATTGTTTTTTGACCAACTTCTTGCATACAGGACATGCTACCGGTTTTGATTTGTGTACATTTCTATAAACAAGTCATATTATCATGTATGGATTTGGACGGAAGGATTAGGATAGTATTGTATTGTATACAGGATAAGTTTTTATCCAGTGCGCAAATTTTAACAAATTAAACTTAAACGAGTTATAATAACCCTGCAATTTTTATTTTATATCAAAATCATATCTTAGTACAAAAAAAAATAAGTTATCGTTAACGAAAGATGTTTATTTTGAAGCTGGTTTTTATGGTAACTTACGCGCGGCGCCGGCGCGGCTGCGAAGGTGAACGACTGATCAGCTGTTTGATCGGTCAAAATTCTAAGAAGTTCGAAGTACCTACGCCGGCGTGCGGTTACTGACCTATTACTATTGTTAATATCATATTACGAAATATGTAGGGTGTCCACAGTTTACTCATTTAAGATTGGATAAAAATTTTAAAAAAAGTATTGAGAACTAGTTGAAATGTGTTCTATTACGGACATTGAATCACGAAAAAAAAAATTGCGCACTGGTTAAAAAAACTTCCTGTATAATGTGTAACATTAATATTATAGTCAAATTGTAAACACCGTTAGATTACAATCTATCTAGCGAGATTTTAATCTGTCGATACATTGTCAACTGTAAAAACCATTTACAATCTAACGTATTATTTTTCGATAGATCATAATCTGTCCGTGGCAAACCGACGAATTGTGAACCGCAATTTCATGCGACGGAACGCATCTTGCACTAATACTAAATAGCCAAGTAACTGCCATCAGCTTGGAATTAACGCGGTTGGTCAAAGTTTTAACCTAACCTATAATCTAACGATGTTCATAATGTTACGGTGACATTTACATTCGACAGCAAATGAATTAACAAACAAATAAGGCGACGCGGTGCACATGACGTTCAACCAATCAGCGCGCGAGGTGCGTTTCGTCGCATGCCATTTCACAATTTGACGGTTTCATATCGATAGATTGTAATCTAACGAAAAATAATGCGTTAAATTGTAAGCAGTATGTTGCGGTTCACAATCTTTCGACAAATTATAATCTCGCGAGATAGATTATAATATAACGGTATTTACAATTTCAAGGTGACATTAATAAACGAAAATATATAGCCTTGCTTGCCTGCCTCGTTGTCTCTCCAGTAAAAATAATAGCAAACAAAGCACAAAATTCGAAACACCCTAAAAATAGAAAATAATAGTAAAAAAAACTAAAAATCACGCTTCCATAGAAAAGCCAAACTAAAAAGTAGAAAGTAATGGAAAGAAGCGTGCGGTGCTTGATAACAATAAAATAAAAAAATACCTCAAAAAGCATTTTCTATTTTTTAGGGTGTTACGAATATTGTGCCGTATGTCAGCGTAGTTTTTGAAGACAGTTTTATGCTATCCTGGTAACCTTGAAAAGGATAGTGGCCATTTATAAAATTATTCTATTGTCATCAGTCTTTGATAAGTATGCCAAATTTCGAGTTAATCCGATGTTTTGAAGGGGATCAAAATCACGTTCAAAGTTTCCGTTACATAGGCACATACAAACATACTAATACACGTATGAAGTTAATAAAATCGTGATAAAAAGAGCCATACTTACAATACGTGTGCCTTCAACATATGTACAGTTGAAAACGTCTTGCCGCATTCCTCACAGGCTTTCCTCTCATTGTGCATTTCAAATATATGTGTACTCCTTTCTTTAAATGTCCTGGAAGTTATACAAATAAATAAGGTCTAACAACTAATGTGATCATTTTTTCATCCAGACACTTCTGACGGACGTAAAAATATTGTGACGGGAGTTGTTTGCGCGATCTTCAATGCTTTGCTTAGGGGCCATCCATAAATTACGTCACACATATTTCATGATTCTTTGACCCACCCCCCCGAATATTTTTTTAAATTTTACTTTCATAGTTAATATTTCGTGTTTTAATAGTACTTTAAATATGTATATTCAATTTTGAAATGTGACGTCACAAAATTTAGGGCCCCTGCCACCCCCTTGTCACACAATGTCACAATTCATCGACCGCCTCCCTTAACGTGTGACGTAATTTATGGATGGCCCCTTATCGCCGAGAGTTCAAAATCGAATAGTGTTTTTTTCGTCGTCCTGGGATGAACTCTGTTGGATTCTCAGTATTTTTTTTTTACGGCGCACTTGATTTCAAACTCTCCGTTTTGAACCGAGCGTAGAAATTCCAATGCGCGATAAAAATACGACGTGTTTAGTTCATGTGGGATTAAGTAACAATACATAATCAGCCTATATTGTTCCCACTGCTGGGACACAGGCCTCTTGTCTTCGAGAGAGAGCGGGCCGTAATGTACCACGCGGGCCCAGTACGGGTTGGTAGATATTAAAATAAATTAAATTAAAATTCGTTTATTTCAGGTAACAAAACCCATATTAGGCAACAACATTAAAATGATCAAATTATAAATACAATGTCATACGTACATTATAAATAATAAATTATTTTAAATTAATATCACATGTCTTTGAATTTTTGGTTCTAAGACATGCCGGTTTCCTCACGATGTTTTCCTTCACCGTTTTGAGAGCAGTGGTGATGAAATAATTTACATATAGTGCCTGCCTGGGTTGGGACCCACGAACTTGTAAGTCAGGGTCTTTTTTTTTTGTGGGTATATCATCAAATGACGTCTCCCGCTCTGGGTGGAGCGGAAGGGCGTGTCAGACTTTTACTGACTAAAACCCACCCGTGTTCCATCAGTTGCTCATATGCCAGGGCCACGGTACCTCTTTCGAACGAATCTCGCAACCTTGGCAGAAAATACCCCTTTAGGCTTAGTTCCTGTGTGATTAAGCGACAACGGCAGGTACTTACTTGAAAGTTACAAAGCATTTCTTGCAGAGAAACGTGGACTCCTCGTGTTTCGTACGGCAGTGGACCGAAAGTTGCACTCGGTTACTGTACCTGTTCGGGCATTTGTGGCATTCGTATACGCTGAAAATATTTTTTGATTCATTAGTCATCTTTGACTGACCTGTTAGTCTAGTGGTTAGTGAGCCTGACTGCTATGATTGAGGTCGTGGGTTCGATTCCCACCCAGGACAAATGTTCTGTGATGAGCACAATCATTTGTTCTGTGTCTGGGTGTAATTTATCTATAACTAGCTTCTGCCCGCGACTTCGTCCGCGTGAAACTTTTGCTCCCCTGACCCTTCCCGTCACATCGAATTGCCTGCCAGTTTTCGTCCATTTTTCGTTGCTGCTCCGCCCCTTTTGATTGTAGCGTGATGTTATATAGCCTATAGCCTTTGTCAATAAATAGGCTACCCCACACAAAAAGAATTTTTAAATTCGCACCAGTAGTTTCGGAGCCTACTCAATACAAACAAACAATCAAATTTTTCCTCTTCATAATCGAACGGGATAAAAAAATTATCCTATGTCCGACTCCCGGTTCTAAGCTACCTCCCCACCAATTTTCAGCCAAATCAGTTCAGCCGTTTTTGAGTTATAATTATGTAACTAACACGACTTTCTTTTATACAACATTATTTTTAGTATATGCGAAACCTGAATATAGTTTGTTCAGAATCAGTAACTGAATCGATTCCAATAATTTTTACACCATGTTATATTTTGTCCCAAAAATATTTAATTACGCTTAAAAGTTAGTATCCGCAATCATCTGTTTGCACACGGGTCACGAGTTCACGACAGGTCATAGCGCGGGCTAGGCGGCGTGTACGCACTGCTGCGGGGCGGCGGCGGCGCTCCTCAGTCGCCCGAATGCCATCGATCGATGCATACGTATCGCGAGCGCGCGACCGCCGTGAGCCCTGGCTTAAGTGTTTTGTTTAGATTTTAAAATTATCATGTCTCTCTCGTACTCAAACGTCCGTACACTCGCTGTTTGTGGTGGTGTGGCAGTGCGTCAGTGCTTATGAGAAAGACGGGCCCTTTTTTAACAGTTGCTTCAGTTTGTTTGAGTGAATAGTGATTACGCCAATTATTGTAGACTAGCTTTTGCCAGCGGCTTCGCCCGCGTGGAGGTCGGAAATTATCCCGCGGGAACATACTACCGGGATAAAAAGTAGCCTATGTCCTTTCTCAGGCTCTAAACTATCTGTGTACCAAATTTCATTTAAATCGGTTCAGTAGTTTTAGCAGGAAAGCGAGACAGACAGACAGACAGACAGAGTTACTTTTGCATTTATAATATTAGTATGGAAGTATGGATAGTATGGATAGTGATGATTAACATTTTTAAACACGCAAAGATAGTCAAGGGTACAAATTTATTATTTGTTTACAGCCTGCTGTGGTTCAGTAATGCGATGTTTAACAATTTTCATCCATTTTGAACTTTAAGTTGTTGACATAAGGTGCAACAAATGGCATTGATTACATTTTACCACTTACTACTGCATTTACGAATAAATTACATAATAATATCTACCTACACTTGACCATTACGACAGTCCAAAGCCTGCAAGCGTGATGGAAAATGTTTATCACCAACTAATACATAAACAATCACTGTGGCAAATTATTATCAATGAGTGAGAGTGAGAGCCGCGCGCGCGGCTGGCGTGGTGCCCTCCGGTAGGCTGCATATGTTTTTGCGAGGACAATCAGGTACCGTAACAAGCTTATAACTTTGTGATTATTAATGATACAGTTTTGAATTTTTTTTCATAGATTCTTTACATAAAAATACTAGACCCGTGTTTCGGGTTTCGCATAAACAAAAACTAATGTTGTATATATAGATATGTATGTATTTAGAAATATATAAGTATATTTATCAGTTGTCTGGTTGCCATAGTACAGGCTCAGCCTAGTTTGGGATCAGATAACGCTGTGTTGGTTGTCCTAACATATTATTATCTTTTTCAAATAAATGTACATACATTATCATTTCACGTTTATTTGCGACAAACAAGACGCACAAAAAGACCAGAAACATACAAAAGTAAGATAAAAACTTTTTACAAAAAAATAGCAACCGAATTCCTTAAAAAAAAAGAAGTCGGTGGCAAAAAAACCTTAAATACAGATCTTAAGACACAGAATTCCGAAATTAAAGTTATTTTTGACTATGTAGTGTTTTTTTTTTAAGTAAGTCTGTTGTAATTTTTTTGTAAAAAGTTTTTATTTTTAACTTTTTAGTTATGGTAGATAACCATAACTAAAAAGTTAAAAATAAAAACTTTAAAAATTACAACCGCACAAATCTAATCGCGTTATTCGTTCATTAGTCGCGCAAATACTTATGCAGATTTAAGACTTATATGGTTTTCACATGGATCCCATGCAATGCAACCAAATTAAAATGGGACCATCCGGGAAGCACCAGCTTTCAAATAAAAATAGAATCATCAAAATCGGTTCACCCAGTCAAAAGTTATGAGAAAACAAACATTTAAAAAAAATACAGTCGAATTGACCTCCTCCTTTTTTTGAAGTCGGTTAAAAAAGCGAAGTCTGTTTAAAAAACTATGTGTCACATCTACGCAAAACGGCCACCGCTCAGCATAATGCTAATGAATCTATAATGTTCCCACTTTTCATGTTGTGCCAGACGTAAAGAATAACATCATCTCATTTCTTCTCGTGGGTGTCGTAAGAGACGACTAATGGCGGCTACATACGTAGCAGTATACCTGAACGGTATACCGGAACTGAAGGCTTGTGCAAGTATACCGGAGCGTGTGTGTGACAAAACTTGCACAAGTTTCCTTACTTGCACAAGTCTGGTAGGCAGATCAAAACCAAGATCTGTATACCTGCGCAAACTATTTTGTGCAAGTATGCATGAGCGTGTGTGTCGGAACGCTTCAGTCGCACGCGCGCCTGTGCTTCGGTCGGTTTGTGTTTATTTTCGCGCCAAAATGTCTGTCGATTCACGCCGCAGTAATAGAGAGAAGTTAGAAGACTTTATAGATTTATACAGGAAGTTACCATGTCTATGGCAAATAAAAAGTAAAGAATACCATATTCGCGACAAAAAGAACGCTGCATACCAACAATTGGTAGATGTTTTGAAAGAAATAGAGCCGAAACGTCATCATTTATGGGTGTCACTTTAGACAGAACCGGTGGAAATTTCACAAAATACTTACTTATTGCACAACACGACTTCTTCGGTTTGTCACAGGCGCAGAACTGAGACTGCACAGGCATACTTGAATCGTGTGTGGTCACTATGAACGTTAGGTATACTTGCACAAGCCTTCAGTTCCGGTATACCGTTCAGGTATACCGCTACGTATGTGGCCGCCATAAGGGATTTACTAAAAAAAATAGCATAATAACCTGCATGCCAAGCGTGGCGATTACGGCAAAGCCCCCCAAATTAGAGGAGGCTTATCTCCAGCAGTGAACGTCTTTCGGCTGGAAATGACAATGACGACAAAATAGTAGGAATATACACTTACATGAAATGTTGCTTGTAATGTTCACTCCGCAAACTGTCATTAGCAAATCTTTGTTCACAGATCTCGCAAATTGAGTTGCCACGTGACTGAAATTAATAAGTACATGTTTTTTTATGAAATACTAGCTTTTGCCCGCGACTTCGTCCGCGTAAATATCGGTTATCGTGGACACGGACGAAATCGCGGAGTAAAAATTTATAGTTTAAAAATCACTAGAAAAACACGCTTTTATAAATGGACGTAAAAACCAAAAACCTTATCGTGGTCAAAGTTCATTACAAGACCTTTCTAACAGGTCCAAACACGGCTATGATACGATGTTCCATCATGAAGTTCCAGTTCATATCTTCCGGCTCCATCATCAGATCAGTTCGACAGTACTATATTATTGTATTGTCATCAGAACTACATACAGGTGCCAATTTTCATGACGCTACGATCCTTGGAAAATGGTTAAATTAGTTACCTTAGATTCCATTACATAGTTTGTTACATACAGGTCGACCTAATAAAAGCGTGTCAAAAAGTAGCCTTTGTCCTTTCTTGGGTGAACCCCAAGAAAGGACATATGCTACTTTTAAGCAGTTTCAAAAATCTCACGTGAGGTTTTTGCGAAGGGTAGGGTCGAGCCAAATCTCACCATGGGGGTCATCTTTCGGGGGTCGAAAAATCGCTAAAATTGCCTTTCTTAATTAATAAACGCCCCCTAATACGCTTGCCATGGTCAGTTTGTGCATCAATCGTCAGATACCGAGGCCCCTTCAGATCTTTATTTTTGACTTATTTATTTGACTTTTCGAATCATGCCTAGTTTCTTAATATCTGGATGAAAATTTCTCAACTTTCAAATAAATATTACTCAAAAACTAAAGGGACAGAGGGGCGAAACTATAAGGGCTCCTTGTGGACTATGGGACCGTAAAAATGCGATATCTGAAAAATTGCGTTGACGTCGTCTCACTATGAAAAAAAAAACACGCTTCCATAGAAAAACAAACTGAAAAGTAGAAAATCATTGAAAAAAAAAAAGCGTGTGGTGATTGTAAAATATCTCAACAAGCATACTATTTATTTTCAATTTTTTAGGGTGTTTCTAATTTTGTAACGTATGTCAGCGTAGTATTCGAAAACTGTTTTTTTTTTTGCTATCGTGGTAACCCTGGCAAGGATAATGACACAAATTTATGAAATAATTGTATTGTCATTGGTCCTCGATAAGTCTACAAAGTTAAAATGAAATCTGACCATTTGAAGTGGGTCATAATCAAGTCCAAAGGAGTCGGTTACAAACAAACAAACAAACATATAGGTGAAGCTAATACAAAGTATTTTAAAAAGACTTACCTTATCGTCATGTTTCAAATTATGCTCGTCCAATTTTTCTTGACTGTTGAACCATTTGATACATCGCTCACATCTATGGGAATGTAGTATATATGCAGGGTTCAACCTCTTTTTCTCCCTAATAGCTTTTAGTTCAGTTCTGTTCAAAATTACCAATTTCGCCTCATTTTCTGTACTGGCAACACCAGAATTTTGTTCGCTACATTCTGATTCGTTTGGCGGATTCGAAATTGGAACGCATTGTCTGTCAACATCAGCTCTTTCTGGTTTTGATGCACTTGAATTTGGAACGCATGGCCTTTTAAAAATAAGTTCTTCGCGTTTTGAAGGAGTTGATAGTAATTTTGTGAGCAGTTCGTCGCTTCTTTTGTTTTTAACTGCAGCTAAGTCTTTTTTCACAAAAACCGGTTTTTCTATACCCAAGCATAGATCGTCGATGGTAAGTTTGACAGGTTCTTTAAACCCTTGTGGCTCTATGTCATCTTTTGGCGCGTGAGTAAGAACTTTTTGAGGTGTAGAGATGATTGCAGGATCTATGATTTCGTCTATTACCGGTTTTTGAGGAGGCACCTCTATTTCGGCTAGCTGATTTAGTCGTGAAATCAGTAGTGGATCTAAAAATTTTGATTTTCCCATTGAATGCCGTAATTACAGACACAATTAAAAAACCATTGTGTCTATACCAAATGTGGTATCTCAGGGACTTATTATTATTATTATTATTCATTTATTTCGGACAGAATCCATAAAAGTGTTAGTAACAATTTTCTTAACATCTATGTTAGTACATACAAAATTTAATAAAACTAGAAAAAGTAATTATAGTTTTCCAGTAACTATTCCCACCCAGTGTGCCTGTATGGGACAGTCAAGACGTGATGCAATCATTTGCAAAATGCTGTTGGTGCTACCGCGCAGTCTTTGAAATAAGAGTTAGAAATAATAATTAGAGGTTAAAATAAATAAAAATAATTTACAGTCTAATAAGCCCTTAAATTTCATGCAGCAAATAGTTCGTAGAGCAGCGGTCTTACGAGTAGTAGGTAGGTCGTGAGTTCGAACCCAAGCAGGAGCTTTTCTTTGTGTAATTATTTCATCACCACTGCTCTCAAAACGATGAAGGAAAACATCGTGACGAAACCATAATTTAGAACCAAAAATTCGAAGACATGTGACATCTACCAACCCGCACTGGGCCCGCGTGGTGGATTATGGCCCACTCCCTTTTAACAAGAGGAGGCCTGTGTCCCAACAGTGGGAATATTATAGGCTGCTGATGATGATAAAATAGGCCGTTATCATGGCGTGATAACGGATAGAATCGCAGAATAGACCATGTAAACCAGCAGTTATGGTTAACATTTGAAAGAAATATTGAAAAATTAATGTATCGAATGGCTCATTTGTATGATTATAAAGATAACTCGATAAAATTTATATTTTTGAAAAAAAGTATTCTTATCCCAATTTATTTGTGGTCGGCGCAACATGTCTTTTTCTTCCACACTTCTCTATTAGTCGTCATCTCAGTAGTCACCCCCTTTCTTCACGCATTATAATAAAAAAAGCAAATAAGCAATCTCTCTGTTTTGTACGATAGTAAATGCATATCAGGGGCAATAGATTCGGCAGACTCCATTTCTTCCCGTGGGTTCGTAAGACCGACGACTAAGGGACTTACTAGAGAATCGACAGCAGCGTTTTCTATGCATTTTACCTCCATACTGCGATCGGCAACCCGCTTGCCAAGCGTGGCAAACCCCTTTTTTGGGGAGGTCTATCTTCCACAGTGGACATCTTATGGCTGAAATTATGATGAGACTCGGGGGACTAGTAAATAAACAAGATAAACAGTAGACTCACCTGACTCATTCGGGGGCACTTGCAGTATAGTAGTAGTACGCTGAATCAGCTCATCAAAATCATTACTACAATTCTCTTCCTCTAGCTTAAAATCAACTTCTTTGTCCACCTTTATCGGTATTGCCAACATATCTTTCAACGATAGTTCTAGTATATTTTGTGGTACTTTTGGTACAATTTTTGGTAGCATTGGCACGTTTAGTGGAAGCATTTGTTCGTTTTGTGGTAGCACTGGTAAATTTTCTGGTAGCATTACTTCGTTTTGTGGTAGCATTGGTAGATTTTCTGGTAGCATTGGAACGTTTTGTGGTAGAAATAATTCGTTTTCTGGTAGCGTTATGCTAATTGTTTCTACCGCAGTTACTTTGAGGGATGATAGTCCCTCGATGGTCTAGAACAGAGAGAACTGAACATTATGGCACAGGAAATTAATATGGTAATTCACACATCACATTCGCTGAGAGCTCTTAAACCTTCCGAGGTTATCAAGGATTCAGTACCTGATTCTGAATGGTGTACTTCACGTGAACAAGTCTGAGTAATTTCCGTGAAGCGGAGTCTCCTAACACAAGCAATTACTTGCTTAATAGGTGATCTCCAATAACATGTTATTAAAATGCCCTTTTTAATTGAAATAAACAATTTACTTATTTAGCTGATTTTCGTAAAAAGCGAAAATCAAGTAAAAGTAATTAAGTAGTTCAAATAAGTTTTATATGAAGGTAATATGAACTAATATGCAATCACAAATTGAGCCTGCATAGTCGATGTGGTGTTTGACAGCTAGTTGACTCTGACAAGCGACTGTCAGTTGATTATTATTAGAAGTGAGGGTACCCCACAGTATAGTTTTAAAGACAGACAGACAGTATAGTTGTAATAGTAATATAGTAGTAATAGTAATATATTTATAGTTTTGACTGGCCTGTTAGTCCAGTGGTTAGTGACCCTGACTGCTAAGACTTGGTGTGCGTTCGAATCCCACCCAGGACAAATATTTGTGTGATGAGCACAATCATTTGTTCTGTGTCTGGGTGTAATTTTATCTATAACTAGCTTTTGCCAGCGGCTTCGCCCGCGTGGAGGTCGGAAATTATCCCGCGGGAACGTACTACCGGGATAAAAAGTAGCCTATGTCCTTTCTCAGGCTCTAAACTATCTGTGTACCAAATTTCATTTAAATCGGTTCAGTAGTTTTAGCAGGAAAGCGAGACAGACAGACAGACAGACAGAGTTACTTTTGCATTTATAATATTATATAGTAATATAGTATATATAGTATATATAGTATATAGTATATAGTATATAGTATAATAGTATATTATAGTATGGATAGTATGGAAGTATGGGTAGTATGGATAGTATGGATATGTATGTATTTGGAAATACATATGTATGTTTATCAGTTGTCAGATTACCATAGCACAGGCTCTGCCTAGTTTGGGATTAGATAACGTTGTGTTGGTTGTCCTAAGATATTTATTTTTTTATTTTAAAGCCACCTGCAACGAGGGATATAATTCAATATGGACGCCAAGTAAGTCCTTAATAGTGGATGAGGCCCCACTCGCTGGCCCAGGCCAGCAAGTATTACATAAAACTAGTTTTAAGTCATTTGATTGGTTGAAACTAGTTTTAAGTATTGCTTGAGTGAGGTTCTGTAATACAGGACTAACCACAGAACAAAGAATAAAGGAGAAGTGCCCCTACACTGGCTAAGCACGGGAACCAGTGTCGCCAAACTCACACATTTGCATATCAAATTGTCCATTACACACATAAAAAACAGTAATATGATTGGCTACAAATTACAAACGCAACTTTTACAAATCATCTTCTTATTGCTTTCAAAAATTACGCCTTATTGCAACGAGTGAAAGTTGTTATTATTTGACATGACACAAACAATAAAGTTGTTTTTCGTCTAAAAACTTTCAATAGACAAGTTTACAACGAGTTCAGCAACTCAACGCTAGATGGCGCTGTAACCAATTCATTCTATTCAGAACGCTAACCCCTTTGAAATAGATGTCATATTCATTTGCACTTGTAATCTTTTGTGGTGAGTACAAAAAAAAGTTAGAGATGTAGACATATATCGATATATTAATATTGATGTTACGTAATTTATTCGGGTGAGCAATGTAGGAATTTGTTAACATCATAAAAATGCTTAATAACGGAAAAGGTTGATTAACCCTCCGCCAACCGTATGTTTTTTATTGCACACCGCCAACCGTCGCGGACGATATCGTCTAAACCGATAATTTAACCCATTTAAACGTAGGGAAAAAATCCAAAAAAAATCAGGGAAAATATTCTAGGTTTCTTTTTCCTATTCCCATAGTTTTTGACTTGAATACTTTGCCCCCCTGATGGAATAAAATTTCGTAATCGCTGCAAAAACCGTAATTTCGAAGGTTTCACTAAAAATTCGATATCTTGGATATACATTGGTTATAAGGAGTAATGTTTTGGGGATTTATTCTTCATATAAGGGCGTTTAAAAAAAAATATGTTGGATCTTACATCGCTCAAAAAAGTTTATTTATTTGAACACTCGAAAATGGTAAATTTTTAAAGGGAACATCTATACTAATATTATAAAGCTGAAGAGTTTGTTTGTTTGTTTGTTTGATTGAACGCGCTAATCTCAGGAACTACTGGTCCGAATTGAAAAATTCTTTTTGTGTTGAGTAGCTTATTTATCGAGGGAGGCTATAGGCTATATAACATTACGCTACAACTAAGAGGAGCGGAGCAGTAATGAAAAATGTTGCAAAAACGGGGAAAAATTATTCCTTTTGAGAGTTTCCGTTGCGTGCGCTGCGTAAACGGTTAAAGTAACGCAAAAATCATGTATAACGGAATTGTTCCTTTGAAAAAGTTCTAAAAAAAAGTCCGCGAGAGCATATGTCTATCTTTTAAGGTTGACTCACTATAACTCAAAAGGAGCGAGCAGCAACGAAAAATGGACGATAACTAGCAGGCAAATCGAAGCGACGGGAAGGGTCAGGGGAGCAAAAATTTGACGCGGACGAAGTCGCGGGCAGAAGCTAGTTTTTCAATAAAAATAGTTCCTAGAAGCTTCTACGCTACAAGTGAACTGTGGCACAGTGTCGAATGTTCGCGAATGTTCTGCTCGGGATATAAATAGCGGATTGTCGGGCCGACGAGCGGTTCCCTCCCTTGCATGAGCCACCCCGCGATGCTGCGCCTGTAGCTTTAAATTAGTCCCTAAATAATTTTAACCCAGATCCAGCCAGTCCCTTGCTGTCCCCCCAACCAGTGATTGCCTAAGCCGAGGTTCGTACCCCCCTAGGGGTAACCCTTAGAGCTTTCGCTTTAGTTTTTAAGTATAATAAGCCCCAGCTGGAGGCCAAAAAGGTTACTTTTTAGAACTCGCCGGGCCACCATCCGTTTAAGTAGTAAGAACTGTTTCAGGTTAACTACGAGATGTCCTACAAAAAAAAAAACCGACGAGCAGTTCGTTTACGAATGCGGTCGAATGCGATTCAAGTGATACAGTACAAGCCAGACAAGTGATTCCTTTTGACGTTTCTTGTTGTTGTGATTATTTCATTAAACTGTTTGGTGTGTTTCGGTGATATTGGTTTGAATTAATTTATCCCGAAACCCCAGCTCGTAATAATATTTTACATACCTAAAAATTCGTAAAAGTTACGTCACCAACCGTATAGGACGATATCGTCCGTCCGTGAGGTGTGGGCGAGTGTAAGTTTTTTTACAGAGGGGTTCGAGACCCCTTCCTTTTCTCCTTCCAAAGATATGCATCAGCTCCAAACTTGGCACGCCCGATATCGTCTGGTACGGTTGGCGGAGGGTTAAGGTAAAGGTTCGTTAAAATATCAATGTTACAGAGGTATTTGTATGTTTGTATGTAGGGGGGTAATATTATTTTCATAAAATCAAGTACGCGGGCGAAGCTGCTGACAGAAGCTAACGATAAATGAAACGATAACAGATGGTGCTTAAAATATTTACTGACCTTGAAATAATACATATTTATTTAATATTTGCCATTTTGATAGTCGAATATTAATATATTTAGCCGTGATAGCTTTCATTAAGACAGTAATATGATTAGACGTAGGAAAATCCCCTAATTGGTTATAGCTTATGTTTTGGAATATTGATGACCCAATAAACTGGTGCATTATTTCAGCCATGATATAATCTTTATTAAATATATGACCGTCTTATAAAAATATTTCGGATGTCTGACATAACTTAATCACAGATTCTGATAGGCATAATAACCCCCTTTAGCCATACCTATAATAAATCTATGTAATTATTGATTTGTTTTTCTGTTACTTAAGCACTAACGCAAATATCACACTTATGGTATCAACTGTCTTGTTTTATATAACCAGCTATGTGAGCTATTGATTCCGTACTAAAATCAGACAAAACTATCGATACCGACCTACTTTACGGACGTGTCCCATCCCTAATCGAGTAGCGTCGAAGTTACTAGAATTTAGTTTGTGATTTTCCAGATGACGACCAAGTGCATTTAGACTTTGTTTCAATAAATATAAGGTTGTTTATAGTTTGCATTGAAGTCATAACATGTGGTATTGTAATTAAAATCAATTATATTAAAAATTAACAAAGTTTAGCACTTACCAATGATACGATAACCTTCTACAAGATACATTTTTTTTTCTGCTTTCGTTTTTGCAGGTCAAAACCGCACAACAAGGCATAATTTGTAATAATTCGCGTATTTCTGAGACATACAATCGCGACAAGTATCTGACGGCGAATAAGCTAAATGTTGCGCATCTGCGCTTAATGTTGACACGCGCGCGATATGTGAGGGGCACTTCCTCTAGTTTTCTTTATTCCGTGGGACTAGACATGAGATATACCTGCCAATCTCCATACCCGGCCTTTAAGGTATGGGTATGGCCAAATACCTGGACCAAAAACCGGGTTTCAAAATACCTGTAAGTATTTGGGTGTGTTATGATTTCGATAAGTAAACGTATGCGATAGGTATGGCATACCTCCAATATTATGTAGGTACGACGTTTCAAATAAGAGATATGAAGATGGTTATTAGTGAGTACCTACTAAATATTATATGCAAAATAACATTAATTTTATTTAAACTGACTAACTAGAGTAGCTGCGTAGTTAAAAATCACTTTATTACACACAATATATTTTTAAGGAACTCTTTGATATGATAAAAATGTAATTCGTAATATTTTTTATGCAATAACATTATTACGCAATTATATTCCATAAGAACGTAGACATATGTATTTTTTCCACGTGAATTAGATCGTCCGAACGTTCCTAAAGCACGAATGACGCTTCGGGTCCTGCCATAAGCGGTCGGGTAGCTTCGGGTGGTTTCGGCGGACCGATGCCGCACGAACTGGCTGATACCTTTTTTTTTTTTTTTTTTCAGGATGGGAAATCATCAAATGACTTCTCCCGCTCTGGGCGGAGCGGGAGGGCGTGTCAGACTTTTACTGACTAAAACCCACCCGTGTTCCATCAGTTGCCCATATGCCAGGGTCACGGTATCTCTTTCGAACAATCACGCGACCCCGGGAGGCATCGGTCCTAGTAGACCCCTACACTGCTGCTGACATCTCTTTGAGGCGCGCGTGGAACACTGCGCGCCGTCGACCCGAGCTTGGTCCTTACCGGGCGGCGAGCTACCCATTGCTCGCCACCCGCAAGCTCGCGCCTACGGTGGCCGGGAGTCCGCTATCGACTCCCAACGCCCGGGGCGTCTCCTCCTGCGGCGGCTAGGGACGTGAGGGCGCAGAGACTGCCACTCCCTCACGCGCCCCGCCTCCTCCTTCGCGAGCATTACTGCTTCGCAGAAGGAGGTGACGGCTTCCCATTCCCTCTCGCTCCGTACCATGGCTCGCACCAGGGCCGGACGCGAGAGGTCGCCGCCGCCGATCGCCTCCACGAGGACACGGCGGTGCTCCGCCCAGGCAGGGCACACCTCCACCGTATGCTCCACCGTGTCCTCCAGACGATCCTCGCAATGGAAACACCCGGACGTATCCTCCCGCTTTATCCTGAACAGGAACCCACCGAAGCACCCATGCCCGGTGAGAACCTGCGTCAGGCGGAAGGTGAGGACGCCGTGGCGCCTCTCTATCCACTCCTCAAAGAGGGGACTTACCGACTGGCTGATACCTTGTGGTAGCGGTTCGTTTCGTACTAGCCTATACGTATGACGTCATACCTTCAAGGTATTTACCCAGTATTCCGGTCTGTACCCGGGCTGCGTACTGGGAAGCACATACTTGGTATATATACCTGTACCAGTATATACGCCTCACCTCTACGTGGGACTAACAATAGCATCTTGGGTTGCATTTTTACAGTGCAACAACATTCAATGCATTATTATATACAAGATGACACTTATTCAAGTATGAAAATAAAACAAAAAAAAATTATTGTGTGTTTCAGCTCTGATACACAACTGGAGTTTACTCCTTACCAATGATTATAAAATATACACCGTGACATTTTAGTTGTATTACAAAGGTTGTTCACTCAATGTGTCGGACATAATATACCTCTAGACGTGATTAAAAAATTGTTACTATTTATTAAAATAATAGGTACTAAAAAAATAAATAATGCATTAGAACGATGAAACATCCTGTTAATAATGTTTACGTATCAGACGGTGAAGAACATACCTACCCAATGCACGAGTCGACTAGATAACTCCATCTCCATTTTCCATAAGACAAAATATCAATTTCAAACTATGTCATGCGTCATCATAATGCATAATATTTTTATTTTTTAGTTATTCAAATGATATTTTTTTCTTATAGATGTGTAGTAGTCATGGATACATGAAGTGGGCTGGCGTTTTAAGACAATAAAAATGTCACGGTGTAGAGATTAGTAAACAATATCTGGATGACCGAGCTTTGCTCGGTATTTTTTGGTAAATTGTATTTAAAATAATAAGTTTATGTTCAAGTTGCTTATCAATAAAGTTGGTCACTGAAAACACGAATAAAACGACATTTTATAGAAATGAATCCTAGCTAGATTGATTTATCACCCCCGAAAACCCCTGTATACTAAATTTCATGAAAATCGTTGGAGCCGTTTCCGAGACTCAGATTATATATATATATAAAAGAATTGCTTGTTTAAAGGTATAAGATAACATGATGCATGACATAACAGAGAAGGTTTATTTTTACTCCCCAAAAATGTTCATACCTCTGGCTTATATTTGAAAATCGATTCTTAAGGAGTAAACTTCAAAAATTAAATACAACAAAACAATGAATCCAGATGATCCAGGTAACGGTCAGTACTTACAGTTGTTTTGCCTTTAAAGGATAGCTGTAGAGTTTCATTTGCTTTTTTTAATATGCTTTGAAATCGTTTAATCTTATCAGCCATGGACTGACACTCCCAGCATATCAGGTACTGAGCATTTTCCTAAATAAAAGAAAAATAAAGCAATTAGTTGTTGCTGCTAAAATATTACATCATTATCAACTACCTAGCCTTTTCCCAACTATGTTGTGGTCGGCTTCCAGTCGGCTTCCAGTCTAACCAGGTGCAGCTGAGTACCAGTATTTTACATGGAGCGACTGCCTGTCTGACCTCCACAACCCAGCTACAAGGTAATACGGTATACCTTGGTACTGGTTATCAAACTTTCAGCTTCTGATGACCCATAATAATTAAAAATTCTACAAATGCCAAGCGGCACCAACTGCTTACTGTGCTTTCCTAGGCATGGATGAGTCTCAGTATGTCAAGATGGCCATCCATTCACGGGCCAACCGCGGGAAGGGAAGCTTAATTTGATTGATCAACCCATACGGCTGATATTATTTATTTATTTAAATATGCTTTATTGTACACCAGAAAATACATGACAACAAGAACATTTAACACAAAAAAATACATACAATGGGCAGCCTTATCGCTTTCTGCGATCTCTTCCAGGCAACCTTGGAATGGACAGTGATTGCGTGGACATAAAAATAGCAACCCCATTTTTATGTTCACTGGCGTAAAATCCAGATACAATTTATTATTATAAATATATAGATATAATCATATATAATACGTATTACTATGGTATTATATATATTACTCAGCCAAGAGCTCATCTAAAACAAATAAAATATATCCGGCGTTCCGGCGTGGCGTAGGTACCGCAAATATATTATCTTCTCCATTTGTGAGGTAGGTAAATATGAATTAGGTACAGATTTGTTTACCTTTTTGGCAAATGATATTGAATTTGACTATACTGTTTACATTCATGTTTAGTCAGAGGGTCATCTTGGGATCAGGTTTTTAAATGATATTAGTAACATTGACTTAGTATTTTATTCGTAGCAAGAGAAACAACTTACCTTGGTTTTGATAAACATTTCTGGACATAGTAAAGTTAAAATAAATGTAAGTTGAGCTTTTAGTGGGCTTAATTTCCTGTCCAGCTGCAGGCAAGTGTAACATCTTAATTGACTCATTTTTATTTTAAAATATATTAACTTTTCTATTTTAAAAGAAGACCACTTTTATGCTCAAACTAAACATTGATCTGTGACATTGATTGATAAAAGTTTGACACTTGAGTGACAGCTTAACTTGGCGTTGACACTGTCAACAGTACTTCCCTAGACCTGACCACACCGATCTATGACCGAATTTTACGGTTTAGCATTCTTGATCAATTTAATCAATAAAGGCATTTAAGACTTACTAGATTACTTTCCTTATGTAAATGAAATAACTTTCATTTACATAAAGTAAAAAACCTCCACTAGGCAGATGGCCTTGTGTTGTGAAGGCTGCATGAATCCACTGGATGCGGGAAGCACAAAACCGGTCGAAATGGCGGAGCTTGGGAGAGGCCTATGTTCAACAGTGGACGTCTTTCGGTTGAAATGATGATGATGGTGGTGACATAAGGTAGGTAATCTAAGTCATCATCATCTGCCTAGCCTTTTCCCAACTAAGTTGGGTTTGGCTTCTAGACAAACCGGATGCAGTTGAGTGCCAATATTTTACAAGGGAGGTAATCTAAGTATAGGTTGGCAAAAAAGAGTCTGTCGTGGTAACCATTGGAACTAAAATATTTTTTTGGTGGCAGCACTGCTTTGTTTATCATCAACAAGTAGCTAATCTGTCATTGTGTTATGTTCCCAGTTGTATTTTACTTATTTCTAATTAACTATCAATTATTAATGCTTTTGAACATATAAAAAATGAATAAAACAATAAGGAGTAGTGGTGTGAGCTGTGATATACTAAGTTTTCGTAAGAAATTTGGCGGAATCTGAAGCGGAACAAATTTTGTCTCCGATTGACAATGTTTACGAAAGAACTGCCGACACGACAGGTATTTATCCAAGAAATTTATCTTTTATTCAATGCCAGTCATTGTTTTTCCTTTCTAATACTAAGTTTTATCGGTATTATAAGTTTCAAGCCATTTTATTGTTTTATTTACTAATAGATTATTGAGGTTATGTTTTCTAGTTTGACAAATCGCGTGTACGTTAATTCTTGATGTTTGATACTTGAAATTGAAAAATGTACCTACATGGAATTAATATGATTGTCTTTATATTTTTTTCAAGGTAAATCTCACAGTACAATTAGAGAAATTGTTAATGAAAGAGAAAACAATTAAGGATTTTTTCTACACCTGGAGGAACACCAAAACAGTTGGCGGAAGAAAGAATTAGACGATTTTGATCTGTGTGCAATTAGACAAAAAGTTCAAAACCATAACGATTTTTTTTTGGTTCTTTTCGTCCCTCTTTGGGACAGGCAAAGGGAGCTGAGCCCATACAGCCAAGTCTGATTTAGTTTTCTTTTTCTTCCAATTCTTCTTTTTTTTTTTCTTTCTTGTCTTTCTATAATATAATCAAGGCCGAAACCATGTCTTCTTTATTCAATGTCTTCAATATCCAATAGTCAGGCCGAAACCAAGTCTTATTTTTATCAATGTCTTCAATAACCAATAGTTAGGCGTAAGCCAAGTCTTCTTTTAATATATTCAAGTTCAGTACCTCTACCTTTTGTTAGACCGGAGCCGAGTCTTCTTTCATGTTTTATTTAATATTATCTCAATATCTCAATATCATATAATTTTATGTCAAAAGTGTAGTAGTTGTCAAATTCAAATTTCATCAACAGTTGATACAATAAAATCGTAAATTGGTAAAAAACAATCTTTTTTCGTCAAAAGTTGCTGAAGCGAGCGCGGGATATCTTCAGCATTTTCATAAATACCTAGCAGGCGATCAACTAAAATGATCCTTTGAAGAGCAAAATTAGGACAATCAAATACAATGTGATCCAATGTTTGTATAGCAGAATTACAATAATCACAATTTGGGGAAGACAGAATGCCAATTCTAAACAGATGTGCATTAAATCGACAGTGACCTAGCCGTAGACGACAAATCGTTGTATAAAACTTTCTGTTCCGATAGATATTTCCTCCTGTAAACCAAGGAGGAGAAATCTTTGTTTTAATTTCAGCTAGCCACTTTCCTTTGGTTTCAACTACATGCTGCCAGAAATTGTGAAATTCACGTGCCAGTTTTGATTTGAAATAAGTCAACGCATCTGAATTTGGAATGGGCTTATGCAAAATTGGACATTCCTGATGATGATTAACAATGAATTTAGCCAGGTAATCAACTTGTTCATTTCCAACTACCCCGATATGTGAAGGAGTCCAGAAAAGGACGATATCTTTGAACTTATGTAAATTATTGTATTTTTCTCTGATATTATAAATTATGTAACTTGTTTTTGCATTACAACTGGGATTTTCTAGTGCTCTCAATACACTCATACTATCAGTGATAATGATCCATTTATTTTCTTGCCTAGTCTCAATATACTCTAAAGCACTGAGTATTGCCATAGCCTCTGCTGTATACACAGTTGCTACTGAAGACAACCTATTTCCAAACCCACTTCGAGCCTGAACGTCATAAATAGCCATAGATACAGCATTATCATTTTTTGAGCCATCTGTGTACAATTGATTGTAACCATTCCATTCCTCAAGCATTCTGTAAACATCCTCTTTAAACTTCAAAGATTCATTAATTACTATTTTAAATGGACAATACTTTGATTCATAGGAATATAAATAACAAGGCCAAATGGAGCTAGAAAAATAATTTTGATTAGAACAATCTTTTAAAATTTCAGATAAACCTTGTACTAGAAAAGGGGGATTGATCCCATTAATAGCCTTCTTTAACTGCAATAGAAGAGGATGATCACTGATAGAAGAAATCTTAATGAAGAATTTTGTTCTGAGGTAATTGAATCTAATTATCAATGGAGGCAAACTACATTCGACTTGCATTGACACTATAGGTGTTGAACACATAGCTCCCAAAATAATACGTAAGCATCTATTTTGCACTTTGTCTAGTTTTTCTACTAGTTTTTGTACACTACTATAGCAAAAAAATGCATATTCGAAGTGACTTCTTACTAAGGACTTATATAAAATCAGTAATGTCCCTGGATCAGCACCCCAATAAGTGCCAGCGAGAGATTTCAAAATATTGCAAGCTTTTAATGCTCTGTTTGCTAAGTAATCAACATACACATTCCATTTAAAATTACTGAGAAAAGTAACACCTAAAAATTTTATGGAACTATCCACTAACATAAGGCTATTATTGTAATAAATTTTAATACTAGGAGAACCAACAACATTTTTGGAAAAGACAACAACCTTACTTTTCTCATAGCTGACCTCCAAACTAAGACTTTCAAAATAATGTCCCAATTTTTCCAAGCTAGCATTGAGTTTTGTTTCAATGCTGTTAAGGTTTTCTCCTGAACAATACACAACCAAATCATCAGCAAATTGTAAATTACAGACATCACTACCCAGCACATTATTTAATCTAGCAATATATAAAATAAATAATAGAGGACTTAATATTCCTCCTTGAGAAACTCCTCTATAAGAATACCTAGGTCCTATTAATTGATTATTGACTTTTACATACAATTTACGTTCATTTAAAAACTCAAAAATCCAACTTACTATTTTTTCAGGAACATTTAGTGAAAGGAGAATGGATGACAATGTACTTAAATTTACATTATTAAAAGCACCAACAATATCGAAGAAAACAGATCCCAACATTTTATGCTCGACAAGAGCACTGTGTATATCCAGAGATAAATGACTAAGACTTTCCCGAGCAGAACGACCACATCGAAAGCCAAATTGATTGTAAGGTAGTAGACTATTACTTTCAATGTAAAATATCAAACGTTGTTTTAGAAGCTGTTCAAATATTTTACCAACACACGAACTTAGAGTAATAGGACGATATGAGTCAGCGCTGTTAGGGTCTTTACCCTGTTTCAGGATAGGTATTAAACAATCTGTTTTCCATTCCTCAGGAATAATAGAACAATGCCAAAGTGAATTCAAAATATTTAAAAATATAGACAAACTGTGTGAATTTAATAATTTTAACATTTTGTATGAGAGCCAATCTAAGCCACATGCCGAATCTCTTCTTGATCTTAAAGCAGATTTTAGCTCTTCAATAGAAAAAGTTTCCACCATGAAATTATTTGTGCAATTTTGTAAGTTATTGTGACTGACTGTGTAAAAATTCTGAACTGAATCAGGAGTATACTTATGCAGAAATTGAGAGATCCATTCATAACTAGAAAACAAACTGCTATTTGTAGAAACATTTTTTAACTTCCTCATTTTTGCCCAAACTTGACTCATTGGAGTGAGTCTATTAATAGAATGACAAAACTCTAACCAACATGCACGACGCTCCTGTCGTAGGATACGTTTTTTTCGGGCTTGCATATGTTTGAAACTTATAAAATTGTCTAGACAAGGATTTGATTTAAATAAGATGTATGCTTGCTTACAATCTTGTACAGCTCTAGTGCACTTCTCGTTCCACCAAGGGAGTCGAAGCTTCCTCCTAGATCTGCGAGAGTCGCAAGTGGTATTGTTTTTATTAAAACTGATTACTGACATCTGAACTGCTTGTAGAATTATTGAACAAAAATTATTATATGTATCAATATGACTCGAGTTATTATACTGAAAACTTTCCATCATGTCATTTACAATCTGTTTATAAATAGACCAATCAACTAATTTCAGATTACAATGAAGAGGAATATTTGAAACATTAGAAGGATCCACATCATTAGCAGTATCTATAACATATTTTGTAATGGTAGGCAAATGATAGCTGCCTATAGAATCCTGATAAACCTGCCATTCACAAGACAAAGCCAAGGAAGAAGAAACCATAGTTAAATCAAGACCATTTGGTCTCCATAGATGAGACCCTACAGTAGTTGGCTGACCATCATTTAAGAGTATCAAGTCATTTTTATCCATGGAATTCATTATAGCTCTGCCACGAGAGTCGTCACTACAACAACCCCAAAAAGTGTGATGGGCATTAAAGTCCCCAGCAATTATCAATGGTTTAGGTATACTATTTATTAGTGAATCAAATTTGTTCTTTTCAAAAGTAGGACTGCAATTTCCAGGACTGTAAAAACTAACTACTGAAATGTATTTGTTATTAATTTTAATTTTAATTGCAATATTTTGAATAGAATCGTCAAAATATGTGTCTAATAATCTAAATTCAATGCCATTACGTATAAATATAGCAACACCATTGTGATCATTACCACAATCATTCCTAACTGTGGTATAGCCACGAATGTTGTATTGTATGTGTGGTTTTAACCATGTTTCTGAAACTAAAGCTAAATGTATGTCATTATTATAGAGAAACTGCTGAAACTGTAGTTTATTACTTAGCAAACTTTGTGCATTCCACTGAGCAATATTTAAAATTTTGTTAGTGAATTTTATATTATAATATTTTTACCTTTAATAGTCTCTCTAATAGCAGATGTTATAGTTTGTGTACAAATACTTTCATTTTGTGTTTTATTTAACTTAATCAAGTTAACAATAGATTCTGTCAACAAACTTAATGCTGTGCTATTAGACAACATCAAGTTTATAATATCTGTCGAATGTTCCGATTTGTTCAGTGATGGGAAATTAGCTTTATTAAATAAGTCCGAAAAAGGGGTTTTCGATGTATTTCTGCTTTCAGCAATCTTTCTTTTCTTAATGGGACATTGGCCAGATATGGATAAATGATTACCTTTGCAATGAACACATACAGCTTTTTCAGCAGGTACAGAGCACTCCTTGAAGGAATGACCCTCAGTACATACTGAGCATCTTTGCGAATTTTTACAAAATTTGGCTAAATGCCCAAAACGTAAGCAACGGAAACACTGCTTGACTGGTGGAATATAGGGCAGTACTGAAAGCCGCCACATCTTAATATGAACGTAATCTGGTAAAGATGTAGATGAAGCAAAAGTAATAACTACAGTTTGGGTAGGCTGTAGTTCAGATGAGCTACCTACTCTAACTTTTTTCATTATTCTTCTAACGCTTATAATTTTTTTTGAACTTGATATTGCCTTAAAAATTTTTTTGTTTGACATATCCGTAGGTACTGACGTGATAACTCCAGACAATTCTGTCGTTGCAGCCGGAATCGACGCTTTGATCGACTGTTCTTTCAGAAAAGTAACATTGTCCAAGAATGAATTGGCTAAATTCGGGCGATCGAAAACTACGCCGATTTTGTATCTGTTAATTTTTTTCAAGTACTTAATCCCTTTAACAAATCTAGTGAAGCATCCACTCAGGTACATCATATCTCTTTGGCCTATTGGTTGTTCTTCATTTGTGCTCTCGATAAATACAATAAAGTCATACCCAGCTACGGCATCCTCAGGGTACCTGCGACTGTAGTCTGTAACCCTATACGGGGCATACTTCTCTGTAGCCTTTTCTTCCGCAGTGCAGGAGTCGACGTAGTCAGACTCACTTGTCTCCGAAGATGAATCCGGAGGACCAGTAACAATTTCTCCACCAGGATCTTGTTTGGGTTTTTTTCTTTTCTTAGGCATCTTAAATCTTGTTTTATAAACTAAGTTAATAGAATAAAAACAGGAAAATATGTACAAACTAAATTAAAATTAAAGTAAAATTACAAGAAGTAAAAAAAAGACCGCCTATTATTTCAAGGTTCCCGCGCTTTTTTTTTTTTCCAAAACCATAACGATTTTTTTTTTTTGGTTCTTTTCGTCCCTCTTTGGGACAGGCAAAGGGAGCTGAGCCCATACAGCCAAGTCTGATTTAGTTTTCTTTTTCTTCCAATTCTTCTTTTTTTTTCTTTCTTGTCTTTCTATAATATAATCAAGGCCGAAACCATGTCTTCTTTATTCAATGTCTTCGATATCCAATAGTCAGGCCGAAACCAAGTCTTATTTTTATCAATGTCTTCAATAACCAATAGTTAGGCGTAAGCCAAGTCTTCTTTTAATATATTCAAGTTCAGTACCTTTTGTTAGACCGGAGCCGAGTCTTCTTTCATGTTTTATTTAGTATTATCTCAATATCTCAATATCATATAATTTTATGTCAAAAGTGTAGTAGTTGTCAAATTCAAATTTCATCAACAGTTGATACAATAAAATCGTAAATTGGTAAAAAACAATCTTTTTTCGTCAAAAGTTGCTGAAGCGAGCGCGGGATATCTTCAGCATTTTCATAAATACCTAGCAGGCGATCAACTAAAATGATCCTTTGAAGAGCAAAATTAGGACAATCAAATACAATGTGATCCAATGTTTGTATAGCAGAATTACAATAATCACAATTTGGGGAAGACAGAATGCCAATTCTAAACAGATGTGCATTAAATCGACAGTGACCTAGCCGTAGACGACAAATCGTTGTATAAAACTTTCTGTTCCGATAGATATTTCCTCCTGTAAACCAAGGAGGAGAAATCTTTGTTTTAATTTCAGCTAGCCACTTTCCTTTGGTTTCAACTACATGCTGCCAGAAATTGTGAAATTCACGTGCCAGTTTTGATTTGAAATAAGTCAACGCATCTGAATTTGGAATGGGCTTATGCAAAATTGGACATTCCTGATGATGATTAACAATGAATTTAGCCAGGTAATCAACTTGTTCATTTCCAACTACCCCGATATGTGAAGGAGTCCAGAAAAGGACGATATCTTTGAACTTATGTAAATTATTGTATTTTTCTCTGATATTATAAATTATGTAACTTGTTTTTGCATTACAACTGGGATTTTCTAGTGCTCTCAATACACTCATACTATCAGTGATAATAATCCATTTATTTTCTTGCCTAGTCTCAATATACTCTAAAGCACTGAGTATTGCCATAGCCTCTGCTGTATACACAGTTGCTACTGAAGACAACCTATTTCCAAACCCACTTCGAGCCTGAACGTCATAAATAGCCATAGATACAGCATTATCATTTTTTGAGCCATCTGTGTACAATTGATTGTAGCCATTCCATTCCTCAAGCATTCTGTAAACATCCTCTTTAAACTTCAAAGATTCATTAATTACTATTTTAAATGGACAATACTTTGATTCATAGGAATATAAATAACAAGGCCAAATGGAGCTAGAAAAATAATTTTGATTAGAACAATCTTTTAAAATTTCAGATAAACCTTGTACTAGAAAAGGGGGATTGATCCCATTAATAGCCTTCTTTAACTGCAATAGAAGAGGATGATCACTGGTAGAAGAAATCTTAATGAAGAATTTTGTTCTGAGGTAATTGAATCTAATTATCAATGGAGGCAAACTACATTCGACTTGCATTGACACTATAGGTGTTGAACACATAGCTCCCACAATAATACGTAAGCATCTATTTTGCACTTTGTCTAGTTTTTCTACTAGTTTTTGTACACCACTATAGCAAAAAAATGCATATTCGAAGTGACTTCTTACTAAGGACTTATATAAAATCAGTAATGTCCCTGGATCACAGGGGGGTGACACTACGTACATTTTGACAGCAAAGTAAAGAAACAGTTGCCATCTAGATGTTGGCCCAATTACTATTCAATTACATTCAATTTTCAACAGGTGGCGCTGTAACTTGATCGAAATGTTTTATTTAAAATAAGATTATTGATGTAATATTAATTGGAGATAAGTATGAGAAAAATATCAAACTCATCTTACAAATTGAAATAGACACATAAATGAAATACAATTTGTTAAAGCACAAATATCAACTTTATTTAAAAAGACCTGGTGCCAGATTTTACCTATGATGTACTAAGTGACAGTTCTTGAACTGAAAATAAACAATCACAATATGGCGATTTGCTGCATTCTGTGTACGCGCATTTTGTAGTTCCCGATCTGTATTGTTGTATTTCGTTGTAATTACCACAATTCCATCGGGACTATTTTGTTTCGTCCTATTTCTGGAACGTGTTCTACTAGAACATGTTGCAAAGATAGGACGAAACATTCTATTGATGTGCCTCCGGAAAACATACAGCATTGTCTATGAAGAAGCATTGTATACTTATCCTTTTTCGCGCGGTCAATAGTACGGATACTTTAGTTCAACGTAAAAATAGTAGGTGGCGTAGCTATCGCCGACGTTGAATTTACTCTATGCCAGCTAGGAAGCGGGAACCGCTGTCACTTTTCGAGTACATAGCGTTGTGTACTTTCGCCGCGTGCGGTCGAAATCTACAAATATTTTTTGAATCGCTTAACCATTCTAAAAAATTATTTGCTATCGTGTTCGATAATTTAGTAATACATTAATAGTTAGTTGTATTTTCAATCCTTTAACTAAAATAACGGTTTGTTCGCTATGAATCCCGCGCCGAGTAACGAACCCGATGAGGCAGCCGCCGGGGCCCATCGGTCGATCGTTTCGAACTCGCCGACTTCCGAGAGGGATCAAGAACAAGAAAAGGAGGACTCCTCGTGCGCTAGCAGTTCATCAGACAGTGAAGCCGAACGAGCGGAACCTCCTCGCAAGAAATTTAAGCGGGATGCACAGGTAACGGTCGATCCTCGAATCGACGCGTTATACAACCAGGTCAGTTTTCTTACAAACTTTATAATGCACCAACAATACGTACCGAGTACTGCTGTAAATACAAGTGACGTAATCGAACAAGCAGGAATGATCAGTAATGATTTCTTGACTAATCCGTTAACAGAAACGCCTAGGTCGTTGGATTTGGGCGCCTGTCAAACTAGTTTTGATGATAAAAAAATTCTTAAATCGGCTAATGAAAAACGGTTACGCCAATTAATAAGTTTGCAGCATTTTAACAGCCCCACGTGGCAACATATCCGTTATAAGAAAACATTGGGAGACATGCTCGCGTTTCCGGGATTTTGCAATTTAAAAATTAACGATGAACTGTGTTGCCTAAACAAAGGAAAAGATTTCTTGGCCTCAACAGAGGAAATCATGGCTGCGACTACCAACGCCGTGTTACATCAAAGAGAACTGTTGCAGTCTGGCTTACAGGGCATCATTGACTGGGCTCACAATAACCCTGCCGAGCTAAAATCCGATAACCTTTATAATAAAATTTCTGAAACATTCGGCAATGAGTCGTCATCTTATAAATTATTTGAACAAACATTACAAATAATTTGCGGTAAACGTGCCGAGTGTATTGAAATGAGACGTAAAAGAATAATTTGCGAAATTCCGAATAAAAACATTCAAGCTGCGCTAGGTAATATACCTCCAAGCGAAGAGTTTTTATTTGATAAGACAAAACTTTTGTCCCTTATTCAGTCCCTCGGAGGGCCTCATTTCTGGTTATCATCAACACAAACACACAAAACTAAGGAGCAACTCAAAACAAAATACAAAGAACCAACACCGTCTACCTCCAAATACGTTCCTCACACACAGAATAATAAAAATTATAATTTTCGAGATACCTACAAAAAACAACAAACGAAACAAACGTACAAAGGGAAAGGCGACGGTTTCAAACCAACAAAAAATTACTCATTTCGAAACAAAGACGGAAAAAAGTGACTACCCGACACATTTCAGGGGAGGTTGTTTAACTTTGTTCAAAAACCGTTGGCAAGCGCTTCGAGCAAACAAATTCATAATTTCTGCAATTTCGAAGTTCCGTATACCCCTTTACAAAAAACCTCCTCTATTAATGCCAACAAGAAGGATTATGACGCAATATGCAACCACGCCATCCCCTGCAATGTCTCAGACAGTCAAAGATCTATTAGATCAAGCTGTATTGAAACTAGTTTCCAAGAAAACGCCCAGTTTTATCTCCAAGCTTTTTCTGCGGAAGAAAAGCGACGGATCAATGCGCCCAATTTTCGATCTCCGAGAATTGAACAAGTTCGTCAAAACGAAACGTTTTCGTCTGATTTCTCACGCTTCAGTCCCAGATTTTCTCCAGCCTGGAGACTGGATGATAAAAATAGATATATCCCAGGCTTACTTTCACCTGCGAGCAGCAAAGTCGCACCGACCTTTCTTAAGGATCAGCTACAAAGACCAGTTATACGAGATGACATGTTTACCGTTCGGACTGGCGTCAGCGCCGCACCTATTTTCATCAGTAACATGCTGGGTCGCGGAGACCTTGCGTGCGAAGGGATGTCGAGTGCTAGTCTACCTAGACGACTTCCTTCTGGTCAATCAAGACCATTCCAAGTTATGTCTTCAGGCTGCGGAAGCCGTGAGGCACTTGGAACATTTGGGCTGGCATATCAACCGCCAAAAATCTGTATTGGTGCCAACTCAAGATTTGGAATACCTTGGCATACGTTGGCAAACAGCTGTAAATACAATGTCCCTACCAGAAAAAAGGAAACAAAGCATAAACTACACACTAGACCGGTCGTTGTTGAAAAGTCACATAAACCTTCGGGAACTGCAAAGTCTGCTGGGGCGCTTAAACTTCGCCAACTTTGTCGTTCCCCGAGGAAGACTACACTGTCGCAAAATGCAAATATTTCTGCGACACTACAACAAAACACGACCCCGTCAAAAACAGCAACTGCCTCGAGTTGTGCGTCAAGAGATAATGTGGTGGCGCGGAGCCACAAGCCACACATTACCTATACACAAAAAACCTGCTACCCATTTCCTTGCGACGGACGCTTCGGATTGGGGTTGGGGTGCCCACATAGACGGGATTCCAATGTCAGGTGCTTGGGCAACTCACCAACGAAGATGGCACTGCAACAAAAAGGAGCTATATGCAGTAATAGCGGCAATCAAAATGAATACAAAGACGTTGCAGAAGTCACACGTGCTGATCCAGTCAGACAATCGAACCCTGATTGCATACATTCGAAAGGAGGGAGGAACCAGATCGTTAGGGTTACTAGCCCTAACCTTCAAACTATTACGTCTTACGGACAAGTTCAACATAACCCTATCAGCCCACTACCTGCCAGGCAGATACAACGTAATAGCGGACAGGCTATCACGAGGAAAACCACCCGCGGAATGGCATCTTCTACCTCGAGCAACAGCGGAAGTTTTTCGGAAGTGGGGGCTTCCAGAAGTGGACTTGTTTGCGACACAAAGGACCGCGGTAGTAAAAAACTATGTCTCACTAGACTGCAAAGATCGATCAGCAAACTATATAGATGCCTTCAGCAGAATATGGAACCATCGGCTAGCGTGGGTGTTTCCTCCTCCCAGTTTGCTGCCCAGAGTTCTGGCACATCTGAACAATGCAACGGGAATTTACTTGCTAGTGGCCCCGGAGTGGCCTCGAGCCTTCTGGCTTCAAGACCTGAAATCCAGAGCTCTAGACCACCCTCACGAACTTCTGAACCTATCGAAGACCTTGATAGATGTTACAACATCGCAGCCTCCCCCACAGGTACAGACATTGACCCTGAAAGTTTGGAAAATTGGGGGTGGGGTGCCCAAATAAAAGACTGGTCAATACAGGAAAAAGAACTACTCAAGAAGAGCTGGCGACGTTCAACTTTATCAACCTATTTGTCACCACTTAGACGGTGGTTGAGATGGTGCTCTAACTCTCAAGTAAACCCAAAATATCCTCAACCTGCTGACATCGCTAAATTTTTAATGTTTCTCTTTCTAAAAGAGAATTTATCCTATAGTACTATCCTCGTTCACAAATCGGCAGTCTTAACATTTTGTGGCCCTTATGTGGAACAAAAAACATTTTCAAATTTTTTAATAAAACATACACTTAAGGCGATAGGAGTTGCCAAACCTAAAGAAGTACGGCCACCGTTCACGTGGGATCCACGTACCGTACTAAATTGGCTGTCATCAAATGCACCTAAAGACACATTGTTTGATTTAGCACGTAGAACAGCCACAGTTTTATTGCTGGCATCAGGCCGTAGGGTTCATGACCTAACTTTGCTGAAAATCTCAAATGACAGCTTCTTAGATGATGGCGATAATATCTATTTTATACCTGCATTTGGATCTAAAACCGATACACACTATTATCGACAGTCCGCTTGGAAACTTTCACAACACAGTGATAAAAACATATGTCCTGTCACTTTAGTTAGGCTTTTAATCGAAAAAACTGTACTTAAGAGATCTGAAGTTAGCAATTTGAACAATCTTTTTATCACTGTACTTAATAAAACAAAAGCTGCCTCACGCACTGTAATCGGGAATTGGGTTCGCACAGTTCTCAGAGATAGTGGAATTTTTGCAACTCCGGGAAGCTGCAGGTCAGCAGTAGCTTCTTTAAATTGGTTAGATAATCAATCACTTGATGATATTTTATCACGGGGTAATTGGAAATCATCCAACACCTTCTTTAATCATTACTGTCGTGAAATAGAACTCCACAAAGACAGTCGTGATCCATTTTTCAATACATTTACTTCTAAGTAATTAACAAAAAAAAAAAAAAAAAAAAAAAAAAAAAAAAAAAAAAAAAAAAAAAAAAAAAAAAGTAATCATGAACCAATCGTCTCTAACCTAGACGATTTGATTTATTCTTGGAACATCTAAATTGATTATTATCATCGCCTTTAACTGTTAAGATGATATTCTTAATTATATTTTTGTCTCATGTAAAATATATTGTAAACTACATAATTGTATTTTAAATGTAACAATATACATCAGTAAGAGATACTGTAACTACCTAACTCTCAGAATAAACAATTCATAATCATCATAGCGTTGTTTTACCTGTAATATTTCACCAGCAGATAACAAACACGTCTTCATAGACAATGCTGTATGTTTTCCGGAGGCACATCAATATAGCGGTTTTACATAAAAATAAAACCGATATTATGTGCCGAGAGGGAAAACATACAGCATTGTAGGAAGTTCTTCCTGGTGAAGACTATGAACTCGAAAAGTGACAGCGGTTCCCGCTTCCTAGCTGGCATAGAGTAAATTCAACGTCGGCGATAGCTACGCCACCTACTATTTTTACGTTGAACTAAAGTATCCGTACTATTGACCGCGCGAAAAAGGATAAGTATACAATGCTTCTTCATAGACAATGCTGTATGTTTTCCCTCTCGGCACATAATATCGGTTTTATTTTTATGTAAAACCGCTATATTAGAACAATGTTAACATACATGTAACTATAGCTATGTAGGTATGTGATTAGTTTGGGGCCAAGTTACAGATGGCGTATTGTCAAATAGATTTGCAATTTTATCACGCAAGAGGGCTCTCTTTTCCCTGTATATTAATTTACTCTTTGCTGGATCAGCACCCCAATAAGTGCCAGCGAGAGATTTCAAAATATTGCAAGCTTTTAATGCTCTGTTTGCTAAGTCAAAACCATAACGAAACAGCCAAGTATTTTTTTTTTTTTCTTGTTAATGCTATTATCGCATACCACAGTAAGAAAAATTATAATTTATATTCATTATTTTTCAGGTGCCTATTCTACGTAATATATTACCTATAGTTTGAGGAGACGGGTTGTAATGGGAGCCGTAAACGTGTAAGAAAGATTTTTACACTATTTTCATAAATTAGAAATATAAAAGTGACACATCAGTGATAATGGAAAAAATCTGTCATAGCACCGAAAAGGAATACAAGAATGATGTTACGTCACGTTTTTCTTTTTAAATAAAATCTAAACTTTAGCGTGTTATTTCATTTTCATTGTCATGTGAATTGTGATAATGTTATGTACCCCACATAGACATACCTGACGCCTTGTCAGGTATGTCTATGCATTAGTCAACTGTTCAAGTTTATTCGATATTGCCCGTACCTTTCGAATGCGACATGCTATAGGTACTCTCTGACTTCCGATTAGTTTCCGACAGTAAGCAGCTGTAAGTCACCTTCTTGTCGACTATAAACTGTCAGCATTAACAAGATTCGTTCATTATCATTCATGTCAAATTTGATACAGGCATACCGGTTGGTATGCCTGTATCAAATTTGAATCGAATGGTTGTGAATACCCTAGATGGTGGCCGCAAATGTGATTGCTGAACATTATGTCTTGTGTATCGGGTTCAATCGGCAATCCCTGAGTGTAATTTAATTAATTTTTAAACTGAATTAGTTTGCATTATGTTATTATGATGGCACTCTTAGATAAAAAGTTATTCCAGCGAAATAATGCGCAATCTACTAAATACAATGAAAGTAAAAGATTGTGTGCCTATCAAGTCTTGAAATCTTGACTGATGAGAATTTTCGGGATCTCGTGTTTGTGGATTAAAACAACAAGTATCTTATCACTTTTAGTCCTAGTATACAGGGTGGCCATACCTGCTAAGCAGGCGCCCTCATTTTTTCCAGACTATTTGTTATAATAGAGAACTTTCTTAAGTAAAAAAAGCTTTAGATCATTTTGGCCGTAACAACAATCTTAGACAAAAATTCGTCTCTAGTCTAGTATAATTTTGGCCTGCCCTAACAGTTATAGCTTGGCAAAAAAGAGTCTGTCGTGGTGAAAAATGGAACTAAAATATTTTTTTTGTGGCAACAATGCTTTGTTTATCAACAACAAGTAGCTAATCTGTCATTGTGTTATGTTCCCAGTTGTATTTCACTTATTTCTAATTAACTATCAATTATTAATGCATTTGTACATATAAAAAATGAATAAAACAATAAGGAGTAGTGGTGTGAGCTGTGATATATCAAGTTTTCGTAAGATATTTGACAGAATCTGAAGTGGAACAAATTTTGTCTCCGATTGACAATGTTTTCGAAAGAACTGCCGACATGTCAGGTATTTATCCAAGAAATGTATCTTTTAGTCAATGCCAGTCACTGTTTTTCCTTTCTAATACTAAGTTTTATCGGTATTATAAGCTTCAAGCCATTTTATTGTTTTATTTACTAACAGATTATTTAGGTTATGTTTTCTAGTTTGACAAATCGCGTGTACGTTGACTCTTAATGGTTGATACTTGAAATTGAAAAATGTACATGGAATTATCATGAATGTACAATTAGAGAAGTTGTTAATGAAGATGAAAAATATTAAGAATTTTTTCTACACCTCGAGAAACATCAAAACAGTTGGTGGAAGAAAGAATTAGACGATTTTGAACTGTGTGCAATTAGACAAAATGTTCAACACTGTAAAAAAACAGGCAAGTATTTTTTGTTAATGCTAATATCGCATACCACATACCACAGTAAAAAAAGCATAATTTACATTTATAATTTTTCAGGTGCCAATTCTACGTAATATATTACCTACAGTTTGAGGAAACTTGGGTTATAATGGGAGCTGTAAACGTCTAAAAAGATTTTTACACTATTTAGATTTCATAAATAAGAAATGTAAAACTGACACATCAGTGTTAATGGAAAAATCTATTAAAGCAGCGAAAAGGAATACACGAATGATGTTATGTCACGTTTTTCTTTTTAAATAAAACCAAAATTTTAGCATGTTCTTTCATTTTCATTGTGATGTGGATAGCGATAGTGTTATGTACCTTTTGAATGCGACCTGTTATGGGTACTCTCCAACTTCCGATTAGTTTCCGACAGTAAGCAGCTGTTGATCGCCTTCTTGTCGACTATAAACTGTCAGCATTAACAGGATTCGTTCATTATCATTCATGTCAAATTTGATACAGTCATACCAACCATCGAATGGTTGTGAATACCCTAGATGGTTGCCGTAAATGCGATTGCTGAACATTATTCATTGTGGTCGTCATCGGCTTCAATCGGCAATCCCTAAGTGTAATTTATTTTTATAGTGAATAAGTTTTCATTATGTTATTATGATGGCACTCACATCTCTTAGATAAAAGGTTACTCCAGTGAAATAATGCGCAATCTACTAAATACAATGAAAGTAAAAGCCTGTGTGCCTATCAATTCTTTAAATTTTGTCTGTTGAGAATTCCCGGAATAAAAAATGATAGATAAAACGGAGAAAAAAATGATATTAGAAACCTCAGTACCATTTTTGAAGACCAATTCATAGATACCCCACACGTATGAGTTTGATGAAAAATTTTTTTTTGAGTTTCAGTTCTAAGTATGGGGAACCCCAAAATTTATAGTTTTTTTTCTATTTTAGTGTGAAAATCTTAATGCGGTTCACATAATACATGTACTTACCAAGTCTCAACAGTATAGCTCTTATAGTTTCGGAGAAAAGTGGCTGTGATATACGGACGGACAGACAGACAGACAGACATAACGAATCTATAAGGGTACAATTTTTTGCCATTTGGCAACGGAACCCTAAAAAGTGATTGTTTTTACAGATTACCGATTAATTTACGGTTTTTTGGCACAGGATACTCGAGATATGACTTTTGGTTTGCAGCCGTTGACGTAAACCCAAGAAACCTTAATAATTTTTTGTTAAAGCAACATTTGGTAAGGAAGCCATTTTGTGGTGTCGCAGTGCAGAGAATCGTTCTTCATTAATTTTCGTCTATTTTACATGGGAGTATTACTTTTTGTTGTGATACGAAAATTAATCACAACAAATTTAAAGTTTTGAATAAGTTATTGGAAAGTTATAAAGTAAATGAAATGGAGCAGGACGTGGAGACAGGATGTAGAACAGTATGCAGCGCTTGCTTGAGCAGCGACCGAGATCTTTATAGTTTGAATAATTTACCCCAAGTATATCAAATATTTCGTTTACTGATGTATGATTTCGCGGGCGACAGGGTAAGTTAAAAATATCTTTTTACTTTCTTAACATAAAACTTTAAGATAATGTATTACGTAAAGAAGGAGGTCAAGCCGAAATAGGTACTTATTTATGTTCATGTGTCTAATATTAGTTGGCGTGAATATTTCCATTACTATAAATAATTTTATTTATGAATTCGGGAATCGATCCAAAACTTTCTTGACAATTTTATTCAGATGTATCAAATAGCTTAGAGATAACATTAAATTTGAAAGATATTTGTAGGGGTAAAATTATGAAATATAATACTTATGTACAAATAGAATGAATTATATTTACAAGAATAATTGCCTGAGTATTAATACAAAGTTACGACAGCATTTCAGTCATAAGAAAACTAAGAAATGATAGCACTCACAGAGAAATAGTTTTAAGTATAGTCAAACCATTAATAATTTGTGATTCATGCATCATGTTCCTGACCGTGCTTCATCGGTTGAGGTCATCCCATATTAGTCTTGGCTTATTTTTAATGTTATTTTTTTAATTGTTTCTTTATTTAACTATTTTAATCATAATTCTCACTTATAGGCATTATCCAAGATTTTTAATAACTTGATTAAAAAAGTGCCTTTGGAGTTTCTTCTTAATAATATAGACGCTTGAAAGGCAAAATTGACTAAGCAACATAATGCTATATGTCGCTTAGTCAATCTCGCCTCTCAAGCATTGATATCTTCTTAATAATATCTTAGGACAACCAACACACCGTTATCTGATCCCAAACTAGGCAGAGCCTGTACTATGTCAACCAGACAACGAAAGACATCACTCAAACATTTGTCCTGGGTGGGAATCGAACCCACACCTCAGTCTTAGCAGTCAGGGTCACTGGGCCAAACTGGCCTGTTAGTCTAGTGGTTACTAGACCAATAGGCCAGTTTGGCCTTTTGAGATCTATGTTTTATAATTGGAAACTAGCTTCAACATTCTGACTGTTTACTTAAAAGTTAATTAACTATAGGATAGTAAATAAATAATTTAAAAGCTATTAATATTTTTATTAAATACAGCTATTTCCTACTTTTTTTAAATATTTTTCTCTATTTCTATTTCACAGTTGGTCCTGGAAATGTCATTTATTGATCTTAAGGGTTGATTTGTAATCTATTTTTAAATTAAAAATACTCATAATTTTCATTGTAAAACAAAATTGTTGGTAAAATGAAAATTTTTAAAATCATTTGTAGGATAAATTTTTCATAGTGACTACTTGAGAAAAAATTAAAGAGACATTATCATGTGGAAAACGGGGGGTCCAGTTGATGTAATCTCGCTCTAATGTGAAATTATTTATATTCCAGTTTGGAGACACAATCCCGGAGTTAGAGCAGCTAGTCTGCTGGGAGTGTCTGGCTCTGATGAAAAAGTTCCACAAATTCAAATGGCAGGTGCACAGCGCTCAGGAGCATTTGCGGGTGCTGGCACTAAGTCGAACTCAGGAGGTATGTATCCTTCTTCTTTAGTCAGAAAGAGAGAGAAAAAAAAATGATCTAATCTTTAACATTATTTTCTTTTCATGTTTTGTTCAACTTCTGGGAAAAGATTCACGATGTGAACCAAAACATCTACCGTGTGGTACCAGACATAAAGACTAGCATCATCCCTTTTCTTCCCGTGAGTGTCGTAAAGGGTAACAAAGGGACTTACTAGAGAATGGGCAGCAGCATTCTCTATGTATTATACCAGCATACTGCGATCGCCAACCAGCATGCGAAGTGTGGCGATTATGACAAACCCCCCCCTAATTGGGGGAGGCCTATGTTCAGCAGTGGACGTCGTTGGCTGAATGATGGTGGTGATGATGAAGCCATGTTTGTCGCGAATCATGTTTAGTTTAACCTTTTGACCGCCACAGTCATGTATAGATGACAAACCAAAACGTGCCCAGCACGCCACGGTCACGATACCGTGACAGACTTTTAAACGTAAATAAAACTCATAAAACAACATTGTTTTCTTTATTTCCTTTGCTAGTTATGTTCCTTGACTCATCCTCATTTATACACGTAGAGATGTAGCTAGCAATCAATTTAACAAGAATATCGACTTCGACGGTAACCTATGTTATATATAATTTCTTTAAATATTTCAACAATAAATAGATAAAACTTCTGATATTGAAGTTGAATGATTTAGGAATCATAAAAAATATGTAAATATTATTAAAATACTGAACTATCTGCTCATTAAATGTCGGTGTCAGTTGATTATCGATAAATTATAATGAGTCTAATGCCCATCTCCACCATACTGTCATATTATCTGTGCCTGGAGCGCCAGAGTCATCTAATCGTGACAATCCTATGACGTCACATGTGTTCGATTTGTAAATAGAGCTGTTCCTTTACTTGTATCAGTAGTTTGTTATCATTACTTTATTATTCTGAACGACTTTTTTTTTTTGGGTGGGAAATCATCAAATGACGTCACACGCTCTGGGTGGAGCGGAAGGGCGTGTCAGACTTTTACCAAAACCCACCTGAGTTCCTTCAGTGCTTATGCCAAAGCCACGGTAACTTTTTCGAACAATTTCGCTACCCCGGCAGGATTCTGAACGACTTAAAAATGTCATATTAAAATATTCGTTTATCATGTCAATAGATCAGTCATCGGAAGATACATCCTTGTTTAACGATACTATTGTGTTTTAAGTAATTTGTTTTAAATAAAACTACATTAAGTTCAGATTTTGTAATTAAAAAGAGAATAAAATTCATGTAAGCCATTTCAAACCACCATAAGCTCGGCTGGCGTGTCATAAAATAAACACAGATCCGATTGAGGTTTATTTGAACTAAATTTCATTTCTTTCCAAGGATAATATTGTCCCTTTCTTAGTATTTATTATAATATTTGTAGGTACTTACAAATCTTGAGTATAAAAACTTCGTTTAATGATTAAAACACAAATTCATTTGATGATTTAAATTTGCTTTCGCCTTTTTTCGTCGTATTCTGATAATTATATATCTACGCTAATGGTATTTATTTCAGCTGAGATATCATCAGTACCTATGTGGCTGTACATTAAGGCATCTATATAAATAAAAATGAATGTTGCGAAGAGCATAACTCGAGAAGGGCTGGACCGATTCGGCAATTTTTTTTTTGTATCTGCCTCAACGCCTTCGGAAGGTTTTAATGATTATAAAAAAATGCGTGGACAATAGTAAAAACAATACTTTTCTTTTTCACATAAAAAATATACATACGATGCGACGGGATGGGTTGGGGGAACAATAAATATAACGCGGACGAAGTCGCGGGCAGAAGCAAGATGTATAAAATAAAAATGCTGCTACTGTATATAAAAAGCGAAACCATTAAAATAAAATAACTCATTATTTCGACATTATTCAAAAATATCGGATGCGCACCTCTAGAGCAGAAGCGGGCAAATTAAAAAAAGCCGTGCCAGCCACGCCAGTGTCATCATACGGTGACAAGAAAGTACGTCATGACGGAACATAGTGGCTTTTATCGACTGTTATTTTGAATTGTGGATTTAACGCCGAAACTGTGACACATATCGTATCATTTCTGTCATAAAAGACAAACCGGGATGAAATAAAACTCCTTTATTATATATTTCCTGTATAGTAACCTTTTATTAAAACATACTATATGTTAAAAAAATAAATGGGTAGTGCTTTATCGATATAATTTCGAACTCACTATAATTTTGTAGGTATTAAAGGACGAACTTATAGCTTGGCGCTGAGGGCACGATTTTGCTTTTTTGTCGTGGCGCTCAAAAGGTTAACATACAGCTTGAAACTTAAAATTCCAAATTGCAAGAAATATTAGGTCTTTACCTATGAAATTGCGATTCTGCAGTACTGGCCATTTCAAATCAAAATAATTTTTGTTTGTCTAAGAATTCTAGTTTCACATTAATTTTATTTTAAAAACATGGAATTCTTTTTCCAAAAGTAGTCATTTGTTTATTGATTAGTGTTACATTTTCATCGCATTTCAATCTTTGTCGTCATCATGGATACGTTAAAAATTCGAGTAATTATGGAATATGAGTACCGTCGTGGCAGCAACGCGGCACAAGCGGCACGCAACATCAACGACGTTTACGGAGCTAACACTACAAACCAACGCACCACCTGTTATTGGTTTGCTCGCTTCCGTTCTGGAAATTTCGACCTGAAAATTGAACCTCGCGGTCGTCCGAAGACTTTGGTCGACAATGACGAATTAAAGGCGATTGTGGAAGCTGATGATACACAATCTACGGCTGAATTAGCAGCAGCTTTCGACGTTAGCGCCAAAACAATATTGGTCCATTTGCGTCAAATGGGCAAGGTAAAAAAGCTTGACAAATGGGTGCCCCACGAACTCAATGGTCGCCAGCGCGAAGTACGCGTCGAGACGTGCCTTGCACTGCTCAACAGACACACAAATGAAGGAATTTTAAACCGCATTGTTACCTGCGATGAAAAATGGATTCTGTTTGATAACCGCAAGCGCTCAGCAAGTTGGTTGGATCCTGGTTCAGCACATAAACAATGCCCTAAACGAAAACTTACCCCTAGAAAAGTGATGGTCACTGTTTGGTGGTCTAGCGCCGGTGTGATTCATCACAGCTTCTTACCAAACGGGGTGATGGCATTACTGCAGATGTGTACTGTGAAGAACTGAACTCAATGATGGAGAAGCTGGCACATCTCCAACCAGCATTGGTCAATCGCTCGTCTCCGCTGCTCCTGCACGGCAACGCGCGACCTCATACTGCACAGCAGACGGTCTCCAAGTTGCAAGAACTGGGGTTGGAAGCTATCCGTCATCCGCCCTACTACTACCTACCGAATTTGGATAACTTCTTGGCGGGAAAAAAATTCAATACCCAAGGACAAAATGCCTTTGAAGAATTTGTTGCCTCCCGTCCAGCTGATTTTTTTAAGAAGGGCTTCAAGAAACTGCCACTGCGTTGGCAAAGATGCATTGATTGCATGGGTGATTATTTCGATTAATACAAATAAAAAATACATGAAAAAAATTCGTTTAATTTTTTTCCTACAAAACGGCATTTTCATAGGTAAAGACTTTGATTAGATACCTGTCTAGATGACACATTGGCCGTACCGAACGGCTCAAAAAAAGTCTACTAAATTTAGTAGACTCGCTTCTCACCGACGTCAGTGTCATTTGAATCACTTAGTCGTAACGTGCTCACGAAAAATTATTAATTACGCTGGTTTGTGCTGTCAAACTGTGTCGCATTTATGTGGGAAAGTTATATAATAATACCAAGATCAGTTATCATCGCTAAGTTTTGTTATTTAACCACATTTTTTGAAAGAAAACATGAATTTTTAATTCGATCCTTCGTAGGTTACTTTGATTAGCCGGTGTTGCCAGTTTATTAGTAGGGAGATTTGGCGGAAATATGGGAAACATATTACAAATATCATTAAAACTTATGATTATCTGCCGTGAGCGGAATTCAATCAGGAGAATAATAAATTAGTATTTAAAAACTGATGGTATTTATTTGATCTGAAAATGAGAAATTACGAACATAAAATAAATGAAATCCATGACGTCATGCACGAAATAGTATTGTTGTTAGTTTTTTCTAATATTTGGGTTTTAAATTTCCTACAGATTCCGTAAAAGCAAATTGCTGGAGACATACTGTATTAATTAAATAAAACACTAACACAAAAATCATTATTTCATTTAACCTAATTTGTTTAACATTGATCTTATTAAATGATGGAAGAAAAGTAAGTTAATCATTTAGAGCTGGCATCTCTAAACACGCACACTTTGACAGTTTGATTACAATAAGTACGCGAGCGCTACTCACACATAATCGCGAAACTGGGGACAGTTTTTGTGCATCGTTTGTTTGCATTACTCTATCTAGACAGGTATATAATCAAAGGGTAAAGATCTATTATAAGAAAAATTGAATTTCACGGGCTACCTAAGAACAGGGCTTTCTTCTTTGGCGAAAACGCCAGGGTAGGTTCGCTTCACCACTTCTATGGCATCGTCGAGTCATCGGTGGCAGTGCAGAGGTCACTTTTACTGTAGACAATTCTCTATTAAGTAACTGGTACTTGTTGACAGGCCTACACTGTTCACCCATACCTATTAACACTGTAATTTGAAACCATTGTGAAAAACAATTATTTTTAAAAGAGTAACCATGGAGTTCCTTGCTGGCTCTACTCCATAGGAATCAACAAATTGGAATCGTGTAACTTCTGACGTTTCATAAGTGCTCATGCAGGTTTATGTGAAATAAAAATATTTTGTCTGATTGATTGACAGCATATTTTTAACCGACTTCAAAAAAGGTGGAGGTTATCAATTCGACTGTACTTAAAAAAAAAATATGTTTGTTACCTCATAACTTTTGACTGGGTGAACCGATTTTGATGATTCATTTTACTTGAAATGATTCATTTTATTTGAAACTAGCTTTTGCCAGCGGCTACGCCCGCGTGGAGGTCGGAAAATATCCCGCGTGAACGTACTACCGGGATAAAAAATAGCCTATTTGTTAATCCAGGTTAAATATTTTTAGCTCGAAAGCGCATTTTCTTCCGACTTACTTCAAATTTATCGTCACTGCTCGGCTCCTATGTGTCTTAGCGTTATGTTATATAGCCTATAACCTGCCCAGGAGAATGAACTACAATCGTACCAAGTTTGGTTAAAATCCCTTCAGCAGTTTTTGACCCATGCGTGCACATACAGACAGACAGACAGACAGACAGACAGACAGACAAAAAATTTACTGATTGCCTTTTTGGCATCAGTATCGATCACCATTCATCCTCCAATATTAATTTTGAATATATTTTCAATGTACAGAATTGACCTCTCTACAGTTTTATTATAAGTATATAGACCAATATCAATTTTGAATATATTTTCAATGTACAGAATTGACCTCTCTACAGTATTATTTTAAGTATAGATATGGTGCTTCCCGAATGGTCCCATTTGGACAATGGGGTCCATGTGAAAACCATATAAGTCTTAAATTTGCCTTAAGTATTTGCGCGACAAATGAACGAATAGCGCGATTAGATTAGTGCGGGGTATCTACCATAACTAAAAAGTTAAAAATAAAAACTTTTTACAAAAAAATGACAGCTGACTTCCTAAAAAAACAGTACAAAGTGAAAAATAACTTTAATTTCGGAAGTCGGTGGCATAAATACCTTAATTACAGATCCTAAGACACCGACTTCCAAAATTAAAGTAATTTTTCACTTTGTAGTGTTTTTTTTAGGAAGTCGGTTGTCATTTTGGATGGCAGGGTCCAGCAAATGATTAAAATAAGGATATTTTCATCTTTTCCAGAGCATGGACCACACATACATGTCTCAATCCCTGTCCTGCCTAGAAATGGAGACGAAAGTGGAATACGACAAGATATACTTTGATTTCTCAGCATCCGCAGAAGACCAGGGCTACATTATAAACACCCACCCACAGAATGTTAAGGACGAAAACTTTGATGTGGCTCAGGTGGTGAGGGACAGTAATATACTGGATATTGATGATCATATTTTGGAAGGTAAGATATCACTCTCAATATCAATCAATCTGTTCTACCTTTTTTAGGGTTCCGTTGCCAAATGGCAAAAAACGGAACCCTTATTGATTCGTCATGTCTGTCCGTCCGTATGTCACAGCCATTTTTTTTCCGAAACTATAAGAGCTATGCTGTTGAAACTTGGTAAGTAGATGTATTCTGTGAACCGCATTAAGATTTTCACACAAAAATAGAAAAAAAAACAGTAAATTTTGGGGTTCCCCATACTCAGAACTGAGACTCAATTTTTTTTTTTTTCATCGAACCTACACGTGTGGGGTATCTATGGATAGGCCTTCAAAAATGGTATTGAGGTTTCTCATATAATTTTGTTCTAAACTGAATATTTGCGCGAGAGACACTTCCCAAATGTGCCCCCCCCCCCCCCCCGTAACTTCTACAATAAGAGAATGATAAAACTAAAAAAAATATATAATGTACATTACCATGTAAACTTCCACCGAAAATTGGTTTGAAAGACATCTAGTTAGTGGTTTTTTTTAATACGTCATAAATCGTAAACCGCAATTTACCTTTCATTCAATCAACTCAACAACTCAAATATAAAAAAAAAAACCACATAAACATTATGCATAAACCGTGAATATCTACAGGTTTGTACGGAATTTATTTATTTATTTAAGGATCGCCAACAAATGTTACATTCAACAATTACACAGATTAGATAACAGCAATATAACATACACTAAATGCACATTCAATTATAGGCAACCACAGCTTGCACATTGTAATTAAAAATGAGTAAACATACATCAAGACCGTTAATATAAAATCAAATAGTAAATAATCGAATAAAAATTAATCAAACATTCATAAAATCAAATAATAATAAAGACAATTACATAATAATAAACTAACATACGAATAAATTCATTACATAATTTAAACTAAGATTTAATACTAATTTAATTTAAATAAATCACAATAAGATAGGTTAAAACACAATTTGAAACGATTTTCCTAAAAAATACCTTAAAAAACGGAAACGGAACCCTCGGTGCGCGAGTCCGACTCGCACTTGGCCGGTTTTTTTTTAATCAAAAGTAATTTATTATTTAGTAAAAAGGTGTTTGACGTTACAAACAGACACTTCAATTTGATTTATTTGTGAGAATAAACAGACAGACTGACAGACAAAAAAAAATTAAGCTGTTTTTTGTTATAGGCACCTTATAGACTTTATTATGCACTAGCTTTTGCCCGTAGCTTCGCTCGTGTTAAAAATAACAATAAATATAGTTTTTTTTTTCATACAAAATATCCTATTTTACTTCCAAGAATATGTGTACTAAGTTTCATGATGATCGGTTTAGTAGTTTTCGCGTGAAAGCGTAACAAACAAACTTACATTCAAAATTTATAATATTAGTATGATTTAGTAAAAAGCTGTTATTTTGATGTTACAAACAGACAATTTAATTTAATTTATTAACCGACTTCAAAAAGGAGGAGGTTATCAATTCGGATGTTTTTTATTTTTTTATTTTTATGTATGTTCGGCCATAACTCCGTCATATATAAACGGATTTGCAAAATTCTTTTTTTGTTCGAAAGGAGTTTTTTGTATAGATAACTTCTGTTTGTTTCAGTGCCAGAGATAGTGCTAGAGAACCCAGTAGCTGATGTGATGTCTCATCATATAGTGGTTGGAACTGACGCTTTGGTTTCCTCAGAACCAATGGTACGCAGTGCCACGGAGTCTTTGCCGCATCTTACTATAGGGTAAGCTTATATTAAATTAGGCGCGAGCTTGCGGGTGGCGAGCAATGGGTAGCTCGCCGCCCGGTAAGGACCAAGCTCGGGTCGACGGCGCGCAGTGTTCCACGCGCGCCTCAAAGAGATGTCAGCAGCAGTGTAGGGGTCTACTAGGACCGATGCCTCCCGGGGTCGCGTGATTGTTCGAAAGAGTTACCTACCGTGGCCCTGGCATATGGGCAACTGAAGGATCACGGGTGGGTTTTAGTCAGTAAAAGTCTGACACGCCCTCCCGCTCCGCCCAGAGCGGGAGAAGTCATTTGATGATTTCCCATCCAAAAAAAAACCTTATATTATTTACTTTATCATCTGCCGAGCCTTTTTCCAATATTATATTTTAACGTATTTTAAATACAGCGATTGCTTATCTGACCTCCACAATCCAGTTACTGGTGTTAGTAAATGAGAACGCAACCATTTTTTTTTTGTTGTCTTAACTGCATAATTTACTTGTATTATGTTGGCAACACTTTTTTCCCTCTCTTCTGCGTCAAAGTGCTGAATAAAAATACGTTCCGGCATATTTTCCGAGTTCTATTATTTAATGATCCTAAAATATCAACAACTGGGTAATACGATACCCCTTGGTAAGACAAACAGTCTTGCGGGCTTCTGGCGACCCGTGCGGCTGTTGTAACTTAGCCACAAGCCTCTGTTATGTTATTTTCTTTTGGTTCATAGTTCATTTAAATTTTAAAAAACAAACATAAACTCAGGCCTTTTTCCATTGGATCAGCCTATCCCAAAGTGGGCGATAACGCCCTAAAAAAATAGGGGCGTTGTGTAGACTCTATACAACGCCCCCATTCCCCTTCTGGGTCTCTCAGGGGGGCGTTATCGCCCACTTTGGGAAAGGCTGCAATGGATGTAGACAGAATATACAGAACGCCACCTGCTACGATCCGTACATACTACTTTTGCCTCGTTTAAGTTCATACATCTGCACCCTAATTGCGAAACACACAATTTATCGAATCTGAATGGGATTGAAGATTATTTCTAAACCATTACGTCATTTTTTCGAATAAATTGTGGCTCAGCAATCTAAATAACGCAATGAATGTTGTTTAACTAAGAATATTAAACCAATTCCTACCGATAAAAAGTTCCGCAATTACCCACCTGGTCATACACGCACGCCGGTTACCAGTACTACGCACCTGACCCTTCTGAAGAACATCACCAATAAGGTCACTATATGTCCTCCTAGGGCGTCGCCTGCCGGCGTTGCCACTCAGATCTACCGTGTAAATACATTTTGTTAGCCGCCCTTAATTTATCCTGTCAACAAGACCATACCCTCTAAGCGCACTCTTCTATATAAGGTGTATCTATTCATACACGAAATATTTTAAGAGGTACACCTGTAGGTGGTAAAGAAGCTATAGAAGCAAAAAGAAAATTTTTATCTAAGCGTTTTTGAATTTTCGTAATTATTATAATTTTAAAACTGCTTGAGACGTTTTGCATAAAACCTTTACTCAAAATTCTATGAATGGCCTCCCTGATGTTGCGAGGGCAGCGACCGGACGGCACGAGCATGGCCGCGGTGTCTCGGGCCGTAAAAAATAAGAAGGAGCCAGTAAATCTTATGTGCGTCAAATAATTTATAAATATTAAATTTTGAAAAAAAAAATACATTTAGAAACAAAAAATTCGTTTCTGTAGCCTTTTTACCACCTACAGGTGTACCTCTTAAAATATTTCGTGTATGAATAGATACACCTTATATAGTACTAGCTTTTGCCCGCGACATCGTCCACGTAAATGTCGGCTATCGCGGACGCAGACGAAGTCGCGGAATGAAAAGTAGCGTATGTACTTTCTTGTGGTTCAAACTTACCCCGTACCAAAGTTCAGTGGTTCAGTCGTGAAAGTGTAACAGACAGACAGAGTTACATACTTTCGCATTTATAATATTAGTAGGGTTGGGCAGTGTTGTGGTAGTGTTCCAAATGACGCGTCAGAGGTTAAGGGAGTGTTCATTTTTAAATTATGTACCAAAATATTTTAATTAATAAATACTGATTTTAAGAAAAACTAACCAATATGTTTTCTCCAATTTCAGGCCACTTACTAGTTCCAAGATCGAAACGGTGATAATGTGTCAAAATACGAAACTTAAAGAAGAGAAACCTGCGGCGAAATTAGGATACATCACGGAGTACATGAGTGAGGCTGATATGTTGATTTGTAGGTAAGAGAATCATTATTAAAGGGCATAGCCGGATTAATATGGGAATTCTGCCCCCATGGCTTTTTTGACTCATACTTAGGGGGTCGATTTGGTGTCGAATGAAAATAATTCACATCAATTTTTAGCTCTTTAACTCAAACGGTATTCGAGAATGACAAAATAACCTGTTATTTTTTTAATAATTTTTATTTCTATATTAAAATTCGGAATTATTCAATGATGATTTTTTCCCTAATTCTTACGAGTCCAAAATATGATAAAATCATATGATCATGATTCTCGAACGGAAAGCCGATTTTTAACGGAGAAAAGAAAATTATAATATTTTTTAAAATATGTCACTCAACAAAATTCGTCAGAAAATCTTTTTTATACTTCTCTATACTCAGGATTTTTTTTTAATTCTTTGAAGTGGTGGAATAATAAAAAAAAACAATTAAAACCTTTTTTTTTTTCTCAAAATCTTTTTTAGTACATTGATTGAAAATATTTGATAAGTAATGTAATTGTGAATTTTAAGTAAAAAAAAAGTTTTATGTATTTATTTGTACTATAAAAATATATAAGTTTGTTAAAACGCAAGATTTTAAGTAAAAAATAGTTCTTCATCGTTTTTCCGAATTAACACGAACTTCACTTCACGTCACAACGTCAAAAGAGCGGACGTTAAAATATCGCGACGGGATTTTATCGCGCACTGGATTTGTCATATTTTATTTAACCAACACACAGTCTGGCACTGACATGCAAATTGAGAAACCTAAAAAAAAATGTTTAGTAAATAGAAAATAACTGAAAAAAAAAGCGCGGGGTTAGGTTTTGAGGTATTTTAATTCGTATCAATACCAATTAAAATACCTCAAAACCTAACCCAACGCTTTTTTTTTTTATTACGCAATTATTTTATTATATATTTTAGTTTGGTTTTCTATAGAAGCATGTTTTTTTTTTAGTTTTTTTTTTGCTATCTTATTAACCCTGACAAGCATAAAGGCACAAATATATGAAATTGTTGTTTTGTCATCGGTCGACGATAATCGGTGGTCGGAGTAGGTAGATTGATTTTACGTACTCGCATCATGAATAGCCATAGAAATCACAACATGGATAAACCTTTTTTCCGGGATTTCATTTTGGTACTTACGGGATTGAATCAAATATTGTGAAAGTAAGGTAATTTTTAAACTAGGTACTATATTAGAAATTTATAGAATGCGATAGATAAACATTTAAAATTGTTTTTTTCTTACTGTAAAAGGCCGATCATCTGTATACTATTAAAAAGGCAGCAAAAGTGTTAAACGTTTTGTACGCTGCCAGACTAGACCTCACAATACGATTTCAAGTGCGCAGTGGAAGAGTTATAATCGTGGGGCTCTAGAGACAAGAGTGGCTAGCGTACTGTCCGCCGTACGCGGAGCAGACGGTACAAGTACAAGGTACAATATACAAACAAAAGCACTTACCTCATGGTTGAAGGACACTGCTCTGGTGCCAACCTGGAGATATGTATGTAAGTGAGTGTATGTGTATCGTGTCGTGACGTTATGAGTATTCTCCTGGCAACAATCCGCTTCCAATTAGGCTGGAGGAGGTCACAGCATGCGGTCTTCAAATCACTCATTCACAATAGCGTCACTTTGACTTGACCTTCAAACTATTTAACCGAGATATTTCCAACAAATAAAACCCGTGATATGTCAAATTAGGGGTTATTAACAATCCAAACAATGGGTCATGACCTATCGTCCCAAAACGACCGGGGTAAGGGATTAATTTCAACAAAAGCCGCGAGACCCAAACGGCGGCGTGCTTTCCTTGTTAAGCACCAAATTCAAGAGAAGTAAAGTCAAACTGACAGATGTCACTCCGTTTCACGTCATGGCGCGTTCACAGAGTAACCAATTCAATCGGAACGGAACATCTACCCCCCCCGGACGGGCCTTCCCGTCCGCCAATCACTTGGCAATCCCGACAAGGTTGCGTTTTATCAGTCCACCTGACGCGCTGCTGGAGGATGTGCAAATACTCCAAGCTCAAACGCTTCCAAAACTCTGAGCGAGCTACTGCACCAACTGAAACCGCGATAGCCAATTTTGGCTCACATCGACAAAAGGGTGCTCCGGCAGGGCGACAAGTGGCGGTCAAATCAAAAAATGGCCCGGGGTCAGGGCCTCCAAGACGTTCAGGTCCGAAGACAGCGGGCACAATGGACGCGAGTTCAATACAGCTTCAATGCGGCAAAATGCCGTAGCTAACTCCTCAAAGGTGAGAACGGTGTCTCCCAACAATCAGCGCCAGAGTCCCTGTGCCGCTTTCACCGCGGCCTCAAAAATACCCCCCAATGGGGGCAGGCTGGCGGAACAAAACAACAACAAACAACAAAAACAACAACAACAACCAAACAACAACAACAACAACCATTTAACCAAATGGCCCTCCTGAGGCAACAAAAGGGGGTGACGGGCCCCATAAGGAAGGCTAAGTGCCTCAACCGTCAACAACCAAACAACAAAAGACCCGTATCGTCCAAAAGGGGTTCAACTTAATAACGGCTTCCGACAATATCCAAAACTCTCGCTGCAGAATGGCCAACAGCGCATTGCAACCGGCATGCGAGTTCTTAATGTGACGATCAGTCACCAACAATTCAACAACAAACAACAATTCAACAATTTGTCGAGGGAGCTTTATCGACTCAACAAAACTCAGGGTCCTTCGTTCCAACAGCGAGCACCTTGAGCCCGGGCAAAGGACCCGACATCAAGACTGGCGATCGAGGCCAATCATCCTCGGGATGAGTCAGCCAGTATGGTCCCCACCATAGGGGGTAAGCAAACAAGCGGGGTGCCATGCACCCACGTAAGACCACGGCGCCTGGGTTCAAATCTCCAGGCACGTGCCTCCAAATCAAAGGCGTATCAAAATTTTGAATCTGGGACACTCGGTACGCAACAAAGACCTCCAAAGAGTGGACGGACGTCTTCAACCAACACAAACCAATTTGACTGTCCGTCCAGGCGTAAGAAGCCCGAATGTCCACAGTTCCACCCAAAGTGTGAGCAACGTGGTTCAATAGACGCACAAGACGCGCCGCCCCTGACAATTCAACTTAGGGATGGTCAGTGCCGTCCGGAGGGGGGCCACCTTGCTCTTGACCAAGACCAGTGACAAATTCACCTGGCCTGTTGCGCAGACGGTGCGCAGACAAACAACAGCTGCATAACCGTGCGATGACGCATCACAAACAATGGTAGCAGTGTAGCTCCCAGGGGGGAGGATAGCGCGGGGTAACACGACCTCGTTGACTGCAGGGAGTGCGGATACAAATTGGAGCCAATCTTCCAACAGGGTTTCCCGAATTGGCTCGTCCCAGCCAAGTCCCGCAGCCCAAAGGCGCTGAAGAAAACATTTTAACCAAAACAATACACAAACAAAACAATTTTGCCTAAAACAATACAAACAAACAACAAAACAATAGACAAAAGGCAACCCTGGGCTCCCATGTCCATAATGACACGGACCACAACAGAGTCCCCCGTGGGCCCCCAGACCTGACCGATGCCGTTGGCAACAAAACCGTGTCGATCTGAGAGGTACCTTAGCGGGGCAGGCGCCAATGTCCTAACAATGCCTGGGCGGCGACCGATCGCCGCACACCCAGGCTCCGCACCCAAGCTCAAGTCCCTCGCGACGAGGATGGAGGCCAAACTCCTCGTCCGCGCGGTGTCCCGAGCCACGCGCCATCGCTGGATTGGCATATCCCACCGGAGGCCTGAATGGCGGGGGGCGTGACTCCAACCGGGGACGTTCCGCCAAAGGAGGGGAGGGAAGGCGGTGCTGGTCTGGCCAGCGGTGCCTAGCAACAATTGCGTAATCGCCTTTACGCGGGGAGACCAAATGGCGGTCGCGCGGCTCCCGATCAACTTGCGCGGGGGGTGGAGTACGGCGCTCAAAATTGCGGGCCTCTCCCCGGTTCTGAACCGGCGAGGCAGAAGCCCGGTGACCAACTCCATGGTACCCCCCCGTACGCGAACCTTCATCAGAGGCTGGTCTGCCAGCGTGGTTCGCATTAGCGCACAAAATGTCCAAATGGGACCCCCTACAAATTCTACAAGGGCGGGGGTTGGGGCAGTCCCGATGGAAGTGAGCCCCCAAACAAGAGAAGCGCATGCGGCGTGCATTGGCAATTCGGCGGCGGGCACTCACGTGCAACTTCAAAAAGGCCGCGCAAGTTGCCATGCCCCATGTCCCTACAAACTCACAACCAGGACGACTCTGGGTGCCAGCAAAACGAGCGGCGGGGCGACCATCAACAGGCCCGCGAGCCCTAGTCCGTCCCTGGCCTCGTGGCCGGGAAGACGGCTGACATGACTCAGTGGCAACGCCAGAGTTGTCCACAAACCGACACTCATCCTCCAAAAATTGGACGAGGTCACCAAATGGGGGGAGTTGTGTGACACTATCCCCAACATACTTTTGCTCGAAACGAGCCCTCAAATCGGCAGGAAGCCGTTGCAGCACAACGTGCACCAAAAGGTAAGACCATTGGTCCACCGGCAAGTCCAATTGCTTTAAAGCGTTGGTCGCTGCCACCAACGGGTTCAACAGGTCAGTACGCAATGCTGAAAAACTAGTAATGACCGGTAACCCCAAAATCAATGCAATATGAACATCAGCCAAACAACGTTTATTTTGGTACCGCTGGGTGAGTAGTCCCAAAGCGGTAGGGTAGGCTGAGTCAGTCAACGACAGATGCTGTACCAAGGCTCGGGCCTCACCTTCCAGGACAGACAACAAATAGGCCAACTTTAGGGCGGGTCTGAGGTCCGAGCGTGCATCAACCAAACTTGCAAACAGGTTTTGTAAACCGTACCAGTGGTCCCAGCGACCGTCAAGTGTGGCAGTTCCAAAGCAGGCAATCTACTCAATAGTCCGGGACCTGAAACAACCGAGGTCTCCGGCTTGACCTGGACAGGTGTCCGGCACTGCAATATTTCCATCTGTATGCCATTGCACAAACAAAACCATTCAAATAAACAAAACAATTAAATTATCAAATAACAAAGTTCAATCAATAAATAACAAAGAAATCCAACGCAAACAATCAAATAAAATAAACCAAGCAAAAGGTAATTAAGTAACAAAGTTCAAACAATATATTACAAAATAACTACAATCAAACTACCAAACTGACTAATCAGCAACTCAAGAAATAACATTAAATCGGTTTCAATTCAATTCAACAATAAACTTTTATTTTAATTCAAAATCAATATCAACGTTCAAAATTCTATATCATATTCAATTCAAATATTCAAATTCTAATCCAATTCCAAATGTTAAGTTCACAAACCACTGTGTCAATGGTAAAACAATAATAATCCTTTATTCCAACTCAAAACAATGGTAATACTCAAAAATGCCAATTTCAAATATTAATTTTCTCAAACAGCCATATCAATGGTACAAACTCAATATTTCAATGTCCTCCTGACATTCAATACAACACAGATCAGACACAAAAGGGGGCTACAACAAGGGGCTGCTACACAGCCCAATCCAATCCACTTCATTAGCCCGGCTGACCTTGGCAACATCAGGTTACCCGTCTCAATAAATTTAAACAAATTATTTCAAATACCAATTAATTACCATTAACAAACATTTACAGCGAATTACTACTTCCCTTATAGAGACTGCCAAGTAATTAGCCTACTGTAAATTACCAATTTGGTGGTTATGTCTTATAACCGCGCTCTGAATACCAAAATGTACGCTGCCAGACTAGACCTCACAATACGATTTCAAGTGCGCAGTGGAAGAGTTATAATCGTGGGGCTCTAGAGACAAGAGTGGCTAGCGTACTGTCCGCCGTACGTGGAGCAGACGGTACAAGTACAAGGTACAATATACAAACAAAAGCACTTACCTCATGGTTGAAGGACACTGCTCTGGTGCCAACCTGGAGATATGTATGTAAGTGAGTGTATGTGTATCGTGTCGTGACGTTATGAGTATTCTCCTGGCAACAATCCGCTTCCAATTAGGCTGGAGGAAGTCACAGCATGCGGTCTTCAAATCACTCATTCACAATAGCGTCACTTTGACTTGACCTTCAAACTATTTAACCGAGATATTTCCAACAAATAAAACCCGTGATATGTCAAATTAGGGGTTATTAACAATCCAAACAATGGGTCATGACCTATCGTCCCAAAACGACCGGGGTAAGGGATTAATTTCAACAAAAGCCGCGAGACCCAAACGGCGGCGTGCTTTCCTTGTTAAGCACCAAATTCAAGAGAAGTAAAGTCAAACTGACAGATGTCACTCCGTTTCACGTCATGGCGCGTTCACAGTGCGTTCCAATTCAATCGGAACGGAACACGTTTCTTATTCATATTGATGTATTCTTTATTCTACACATTACAACATTTGAAATTAATTTCAAAATCCCGGAATCCCGGAGGCATATCCATACTAATATATACGTGCCAGTTCATTGATTCCATTTCAATCTACCTACTCCGACCTCTGACGATAAGTCTACAAAGTTTAAATGAAACCTGACTGTTTGAAGTCAATCAAAATCAGTCAATCAGTCGGTTACAAATATAGTTTAAAGATACAGGTGATGCTAATAAAAGCGTGTTAAAAATCACACATCTAGACAAATAAATAAAATTGGAGTGTCTGTTTTTAATATTAAAATAACCCCTTTTTACTAAGTGTATGGATGTATACACGGTACATATACCAAAACAACATTTTTTACAATTTTTGTCTGTCTGTTTGTTACGGCTAATCTCTGAAATGGCTGGGCCGATTTTGTCAGGACTTTCACTGGCAGATAGCTGATGTAACAAGGAGTAACTTAGGCTACTTTTATTTTAGAAAAATACCTGCGTTAATTTCCGACATCCACGCGGGCGAAGCCGCGGGCAAAAGCTAGTATGTAATAAAATAAAACTAAAACACACAGACGTTTAATTTAAATTGGATCAAATATAAAATACAATATCTGGATGACCGAGCTTTGCTCGGTATTTTTTGGTAAATTGTGTTTAAAATAATAAGTTTATGTTCATGTTGATTATGGATAAAGTTGGTCATTGAAAACACGAATAAAACGACATTTTATAAAAATAAATCCTAGCTAGATCGATTTATCGTCCCCGAATTCCCCTGTATACTAAATTTCATGAAAATCGTTGGAGCCGTTTCCGAGATTCAGATTATATATATATATACAAGAATTGCTCGTTTAAAGATATAAGATATAAATGTCATTAAAATCAAAATTAAAATACATACACACATGTCATTCAAATAAAAAAATACATTCTTACTCGCCCCTGTTTGATTTTTCAATGAGTGAGTGTACGAGTGTGTTCCTTCCAAAATTTAACATCACGACATGTGTTTCAGAGAACAGGCCAAGCTGAAGGTGCAGTACGCGAGCTCGGTATATAAATGCGAGCTGTGTATCATTGGGTTCTACACACAGCAACAAGTTGAAGACCACTTCGTGTCAGCACATAGGGCGGTAAGGAAACTTATTTTTAAACTATTACCAAGCCGGGTCGTCAGAAGTCTCCTACCAGTGTCGCGAGATTTGTTCGAGAGATACCGTGGCTCTGGCACAGGCAGCTGAAGGAACATGGGTGGGTTTTAGTCAGTAAAAGTCTGACACGCCCTCCCGCTCCGCACAGGGTGCTTACTCTCGAATTTAATACCAATAGATCGACATTGGAATTGTCCGTCAAACGTCAGTGATTGGCTGGACTCACTGAGTCTAGCCAATCCCTTACGTTTAACTCAACCAACTGACGTTTGACTAATGTCGATCTATTGGAATTATATTCGAGAGTAAGCAAGAGCGGGAGACGTCATTTGATAATTTCCCAACCACAATAACAAGGGTCTTCAGAAACCTGAACGTCTAAATGGTAGTGCTGAAAGTGTACGAATGCAGCTATATACCAGTATATTATATGGAGTTTCCCAACATATTGGGGTCAGCTTCCAGTGTTTTTATGAAGCGACTGCCTGTCTGAACCAGCGGCATGCATTGCATATACCACATACAAGCAGTGCCTACCTCGAAATACCACCTAAGTCTGTCAATTACATTTTAATGCGTGTCCCGAAATTATTAAGAAACTTACTAAATTAATATACCTCAAAGAAAACCTGGTTTGTCTGCCTAGACAAGAACAGGTACCTCTACAGAAAAGAAATGTACGCCACTGATCTTAATTGTTATTTATTTCAAAATGATTTAAATCTCCTAGTCTTGATCTGAGATATTTTCTTCTTGTTTTCTTCAAACTTCTGCCTCAGTGACACAATGTGCTCCTGCTGCAATGTGGTTCTCTTATTTGGAAAGTGTAAAAGTTCTTCAATTATTTTCGTTTTTTGTTCTTCTCTTCCTTCTGACCTCTACAACCCAGTTACTGGTTAATACGATACCCCTTGGTAAGACTGGTTGTGACTTTCGGGATTCCGATGAGCCGTAACGACTGTCTAAGATCTATGAAAGACAGCCGGGACCAACGGCTTAACGTGCTTTCCGAGGCACGGAAGGGTCTTGGTATGTAAAGATGGTCCCTAGGGATGTTATGGATATGAAATTTCGGATACGGATTGGTTACGGATGTAGGAATGATTATTATACCGGATACGGATGCGGATATGAAATTATTTCGGATTATCCGTTAGTTTTGGATAATTTCGGTTAAGGATATTAAATTTTTAAGGAATTTCAAAAGTAAAATACAAATAGGTAATAAAATGGTTTTATTTATATGTCACCATTTGGTATGAATAACAATTAGTCTGTGAGTAATTATTACAGCTATTTAAAATAAAAATTATAATAAATATATATTGAGTGTTGTATAATCTACCTAAAATAAAAATGTAACAACAAATACGATATTATCCGAAACTTGTATTTCGGATTCGGTTACGGTTGTGGATAATTTTTATATCGGGTATCCGATAGTTTCGGTTACGGTTACGGAGCTCCCTAACATCCCTGATGGTCACCTATTCACTAACCAACCTCGGCAAGCTTACCTTAATCTGATCGATTGATCCGTGTGGCTATTATAACTTAGTCATAAGTCCCTCTTTTAACACGTTAACTGTCATGTCGGACTATGTGTCCGACACTTATTGTTCCATTCAGGCCTTGTCGGACTATATGACCGACAACACATACAAAATCTGAACATGTCGGTGCTGCCTGGTGGCCATGTTTTTGGAATAAATAATGTTTTTATGGCATTAATAATCTTTTTAAGGACGCTATAACATTTTTCTACAAATATCGGTGGTTTTCCGGTACCAATTACATCAAGAGGAATCACAACTGCGAGGTCAGTTATAGTCTAAATTAAAGATAATTTAATCGTCTCCATGATGGTACCATAAAAATTGTATAGTCCCATACAATATTTTCACAAAAATACGGTTTCCCCATCGCAATAATCGAAGAAAATGAAAAGTAATGGGGTCTAAAACGATACCTGTATAGTGAGATCAACTGCATATTTTAACTTCAAAATGACAAGAAATTATGGCTAGTATAATCTTCTACGTTTTGCATAAATATTTTGTAATTAAATACATAACTTTTTTATGAGACAAATAAAGAACGCCCTCAAATTTCTTCATACCTTTTCTACTCGCGGCTTGTCATTCCGCGCTCAGACGCGCCCTAGGAAGCAGGGGCGTATCGCTATTTTTTACGAAATAAATACGATCAAAATAATAATAAAGTGAGTGCCGTGCTGTATACTGTGGTTGAAAAATGTTGATACTTTTCGGACCAAAAGTATGAGTATCAAACTTATTACCAGAACTTGGTTTAGAAATAAATAACTCATATTCTATTGGGAATTATGGAGTAGTGATGATTATGAATATGTATTCATTTACAAGAATTCAAGATGGCGGATGATTATTCAGTAAAAAATTATTTGAAAATCTATTTTTAATGTGGTAATTAAAGCATGCAAGTGTCGTCCATTTTTGGAATGAAATTCTTTAATGTAGCTTGTGGTAGGGGTAAACAAGGGTGCTGAAGCCGATTGTGAGGTCAAAATCAAAATAAAAAATGGCGGTTGCGAAAATTTTCATCATGGGTGTCGTTTTCAATATTTTCGAAGGTGCTGAAGCCAAAAACTCCATACAAATTACACATGAAGTTAAAACAAGGCTAAGAAACATACTTCCTGACGGGATTCCACCGACCCCACAAGTTTTTCATTCAAAACGACGAATATTTAATTTTTTTAAATAAAAAGTGGGCATAGCTATCAACTATGGGTAATTTTAAGATAGTGATTTTTTTTTTTTTTTTTTTTTCAGGATGGGAAATCATCAAATGACTTCTCCCGCTCTGGGCGGAGCGGGAGGGTGTGTCAGACTTTTACTGACTAAAACCCACCCGTGTTCCATCAGTTGCCCATGTGCCAGGGTCACGGTATCTCTTTCGAACAATCACGCGACCCCGGCAGGCATCGGTCCTAGCAGACCCCTACGCTGCTGCTGACATCTCTTTGAGGCGCGCGTGGAACACTGCGCGCCGTCGACCCGAGCTTGGTCCTTACCGGGCGGCGAGCTACCCATTGCTCGCCACCCGCAAGCTCGCGCCTACGGTGGCCGGGAGTCCGCAATCGACTCCCGACGCCCGGGGCGTCTCCTCCTGCGGCAGCTAGGGACGTGAGGGCGCAGAGACTGCCACTCCCTCACGCGCCCCGCCTCCTCCTTCGCGAGCATTACTGCTTCGCAGAAGGAGGTGACGGCTTCCCATTCCCTCTCGCTCCGTACCATGGCTCGCACCAGGGCCGGACGCGAGAGGTCGCCGCCGCCGATCGCCTCCACGAGGACACGGCGGTGCCCCGCCCAGGCAGGGCACACCTCCACCGTATGCTCCACCGTGTCCTCCAGACGATCCTCGCAATGGAAACACCCGGACGTATCCTCCCGCTTTATCCTGAACAGGAACCCACCGAAGCACCCATGCCCGGTAAGAACCTGCGTCAGGCGGAAGGTGAGGACGCCGTGGCGCCTCTCTAACCACTCCTCAAAGAGGGGACTTACCGCCGCAATTGTGGCGTGCCCAGCACTGGGTTGCGACAATCGTACCCGCCATGTCGCCATGAGATCACACCGGAGCTCTGTCCGCCGAGCCGCGATTTGTCGCGGCATCGGAGTTTCGCCCCGGCGCTTCGCCTCCTCGCGCCACTCCCACATGTGCGCGAGGACCTTTGCCTCCAGATCCCATGGCGGCACTCCGGCAAGGAGGCTCGCCGCCTCGCACGAGATCGTGCGGTATCCTCGGAAAGATAGTGATTACGACTGTTTCATCCAAATTTGATCCAAATACGGTGGGTATTGCTTTTTATAAAAAGATTATTATCCATATTGGGGGTTGGAATTATGAAATCATCGATTTTTTATTTAAAATGGCTGATGTACTGTTATGATGAAATGTCGACATGGGTATCAGTATTGGGGGTTTTTCTAGTGCCTATGTAGTCAAAATATTTAACATAACTTTCATTATTTACATATATTGAAAATCATGTAGTTAATCATTATCTCTCAAAAATGTTAGTCATTTCGAATTATAAATACATAGTAGAGTACAAAAACAGCCTTCATACAAAAATGAAGGCCTCCTATAAAGGGTTCCTATTGTGTATTAAACATTCTGAATACGCACTTCAATCTCAAAGGCGAGGTTCGGGCGTCACACAATTGTTGCTTAGTTTTCTTTACGGAATATCCTGTACATTTTCAACGGTAGTCTACGATCACCATCCGTTATATTTGTTTACTATCCAAAAATATTATTAAATTTTTTTATTGTTACACCTCAATTTTTTTTAATTGGCGAATTATATACGTTATTCCAAAAAAAATGATGATCATGGTAATAAAACTTATTTAGTGTCACCAAATGCAGAAAGTAAAGTTAGTTTACTACTAATTTTACTCAACAATGCTAGTAAAATAAAATAAATAATACCTTCGAGTATCAAGATTAGTTAAGTAATGTTTAAAATCGAGCAAACAATAGGTTCAATGTGTGCGTGCGCGTAATGTCGTTGTGTGGCGACTCAGATACCTCAACTTGAGCGATTCAAAAAATTTATAGCGTCCTTAAAGTGAAATAACAATAAGTACATTTTTTGACTTTTCCTGATTTTAACCATGGCAGTTAACGTGTTAAGTGAAAACGAGTAAAAATAAAAGTCATTTATTGAAACTAGGCTGAGAGTCAGCACTTTTTGAACTTCAAAGTTACATAAGACAGTCCCCGGCACGCCCGCCTTTCACCACTTCCTAATGCTTTAACTGGGACGAAGTGGCGCAACAAATTGAGAATTCAAACAACTTTCTTTTTCCAGAAACCAGGCCAAGTACCCTGCAAAGTTTGCTACATATACATAGACGAAAATAAATTACAAACACACACAGACTCCCATTATCTGCGCTACAATTGCAAACTGTGTGCTCACACCGAGATGAGCAACAAACTGATCAGACAACACGTGTCTGCTCACATGAGCAAGCAGACTAACAACACGAGCATTAAGATTGGCGACGTACGAACTAACAAGGTAAGCAAACTGTGTGAACACACCGAGATAAGCAACAAACTGAACAGACAACACGTGTCTGCTCACATGAGCAAGCAGATTAACAACACGAGCATTAAGATTGGCGACGTACGGACTAACAAGGTAAGCAAACTGTGTGAACACACCGAGATAAGCAACAAACTGAACAGACAACACGTGTCTGCTCACATGAGCAAGCAGATTAACAACACGAGCATTAAGATTGGCGACGTATGGACTAACAAGGTAAGCAAACTGTGTGAACACACCGAGATAAGCAACAAACTGAACAGACAACACGTGTCTGCTCACATGAGCAAGCAGATTAACAACACGAGCATTAAGATTGGCGACGTATGGACTAACAAGGTAAGCAAACTGTGTGAACACACCGAGATAAGCAACAAACTGAACAGACAACACGTGTCTGCTCACATGAGCAAGCAGATTAACAACACGAGCATTAAGATTGGCGACGTACGGACTAACAAGGTAAGCAAACTGTGTGAACACACCGAGATGAGCAACAAACTGATCAGATATTTTTCGTGGGTTATAAAAAAAAAATTCAAGTTCATTTATTAACCCCCGACGCAAAAAGAGGGGTGTTATAAGTTTGACGTGTCTGTCTGTCTGTCTGTCTGTCTGTCTGTGTGTCTGTCTGTCTGTGGCATCATAGCTCCCGAACGGATGATGCGATTTCAAAAAAAAAAAATATGTATTAAAGGTGACTTATCTGCGAGTGTTCTTAGACATGTTTGATGAAAATCGGTTGAGCCGTTTAAAAGTTGTGGGGGGGAAAGTGGGGAAGAGTAACCGAATGTCAGCAAATATACTTGAGTGGGGTCTCAAATGAAAGCGCACTGAGAGAGAATGTTGATGAATTAATCGAGAGAGTTCTTAGCTTCGTTTGATTCTACATTATATTAAGTATATACCTATAAAAAGTACAAAATAAAAAATTAAATTTAAAATTTAAAAAACCCCCGACACAAAAACCTAATTTCCCTTTAAAAAGTAAAAAATAACTCAATCTTAAAGTACCTAAGAATGTATTAATAATTCAAAAAAAAACGTCGCGTTGGGGGACCGCTCCGCGAGTGCAGACGTCGTTGACTACTTAGTTAGGTAATGACTATTGGTAATTAAATTGTTAGGTTTGAAGCGGTCCCCCAACACGGCGTATTTTTTTTTTAATTATTAATACATTCTTAGGTACTTTAAGATTTAGTTATTTTTTACTTTTTAAAGGGAAATTAGGTTTTTGTGTCGGGGGTTTTTTAAATTTTAAATTTAATTTTTTATTAATTTTGTGAACACAGGGTACAATGATGTTATTTAAAAATGCTTTGTCCATCCTATGTTCCACGGCATACAAAATGTTGTCGTTAATGTTAATAATATCGAAATTAAATTAATGAGGGTTTTCGCATATGAGAAATCCACTAGATGTCGAGACGTAGGCTTGTGGTCTTTCTGCTACGTGATTGGTGAATTTTGACATATCTGACAATGTCATGTCGAAAAAAACCAATCATACTGCAGTTGGAACTCACGCCTACGTATTGCTATCTAGCGGATTCTTCATACGGGAAAACCCTCATTATAAAAGTACAAAATCTCATGAAATGCAATGTCAGCAAACGAAATTAATACCATGAAATAGTACAAAAATAGCACGAAAAAAGTACCATGTGTGCAATTTTTTTTTCTCCGAATTGATTTAGTCAAGATAGTTCAAAATGTTGTTCCATGCATTTTCACCGCGGAGGTCATTGCACTTTTATATAAAGCAGATGTTTTTTTTTAAATCTTAATGCCTATAATGTTACCACTGCTGGGACACACGCCTCCTTTCAGTGCGCGGGATTGGGCCGGGATCCCCCACGCGGGCCCAGTTCGGGTTGGTAGATGTCACATGTCTTCGCGTTTGGTTCTAAGACATGCCGGTTTCCTCACGATGTTTTCCTTCACCGTTTTGAGAGCAGCGGTGATGAAATAATTTACATTAAGTAAAGCGACTGTCCGAGGTAGAACCTACGACCTGCAACTTGGAAGCTACCACTGGTCTAACATGACCTACCTAACAGCGGCGAGGTGTAAATTTTTCTAAAAGAGAAGCCGAAGCGAAATCGGCTTTAACTTACTGACTCATCAATAAAGAATACTTACTATCATTTTAAAATTAATATAGGAATGTAATGAATTAAATACAATTAAATTGAACAGTTGAAAACCGAATAAAATATGCAATATTCCTCTATCTCGTTCTCGCTGACGCATTTTTCTATACCTGTCTCTGTCATAACCCGTTGTACAGCGGCTTGCTCTCGTACATATCAAGCGGTGCCTAGTGACCTAAAGTGACATCATTACGGGATCGCTGTTGTATGAATTTTTAGTTCCCGATTATGACGTTTTGGCGCCGGGTTAATTTAGAACATTTCTCTTTTGTTGTAATACAAAGCTATAAATAACCTTTTTTGTTGTTTGAATGTTATGGTGAATTAAATACCCGTAGTGTAACTATATTTATTGACAATAGTAGCCACTATTTACATAGGTACTATTGTATTTTTAATAGTGATAGAGTTACCAATGCGAATCCCCGTAGGCAAGCCGGTAGGAATCGTGTTATATGGTGCTTTCGCCACTGCTACCTAAGTAATTTTATATATTTTAGCTTCGTTCGAACTATTATCTGTTGTCGAAAGTGAATTCAAGTCATATTGTGGTAAAGGACTAATTTTAAACCGACTTCAAAAAGGGAGGAGATTCCCAATTCGACTGTTTTTTTTTTTATGTTTGTTACCTCAGAACTTTTGACTGGGTGAAACGATTTTGATGATTTTTTTTTTTTTATTTGAAAGCTGGTGCTTCCCGTGTGGTCCCATTTCAATTTGGTCCCGTTCTGACAATGACATCCATGAGAAAACCATATAACGCCAGTTTAAACTGACCTCTCAATATACCGAAGTCCCATACAATGTGAGATCAGTTTATACTGGAAATGCATAGCTTGATGTGTAACCGCCCTGCCAGGGTCGCGAGATCTGTTCGGAAGAGGTACCGTGGCCCTGGCACAGGCAACTGAAGAAACACAGCGGGAGACGTCATTTGACGATATCCCACCCACAGAAAAAAAGTGTAATCGTGCGTACGACATCTGCCATCTTTTTCATACAAATTGTGCTATTTTTTTATACGCAGCGGCGGTCCGTAGACAAGTGGGCATTGTCCTTTATTATTTATAGATAAATATTTGTTTTCAGAGTAGAAAAAAGAAAGAGAAAGACAAGGAAGTCAACGTTTCTCCTCCCAAGCCTGGTGATCTTCGGAAGCTGCTGTCCAAGACTTCAATAGAAGTGTACCAGTGCCTAGAGTGTGACATGTTCTTCAAGTGAGTTATATTTAATTAATCTTCAGCCTATACAGGATAAGTTTTTAACCAGTGCGCAAATTTTAACAAATTAAACGTAATACGAGTTATAATAACCATGCAATTTTTATTTTGATATATCTTAGTACAAAATTAATTTATCGCTAACGAAAGATGTTTATTTTGCAACTGGTTTTTATAGTAACAAAGCGAAGGTGAACGGCCGACCAGCTGTTCGATCGGTCAAAATTCTAAGAAGCCGGCGTAGGTACTTCGAAAGTACCTACGCCGCGCGCGGTTATTGACCTATTAATACCTACCACCTGTTCGATCGGTCATAATTCTAAGAAGTTCGAAGTACCTACGCCGGCGCGCGGTTACTGACCTATTACTATTGTCAATATCGCAGTTTACTGATTTAAGGTCGGATAAAAATAAACATTATAACGGTATTTAAAAAAAATCATTGAAATGTGTTCCATTACTGATACAGAACCACAAAAAAAAAAAAATTGCGCACTGGTTATAAAATTTTCCTGTATTGTTCCCACTGCTGGGATAAACTCTTCAGCTTTATAACATTAGTATAGATTCGAGCACAAAATATGATGAAGTGTCGGCCCGCGAAAAAAGTGCCAACAAACAACTAAAGTGCTTGCTTTTATGTATTTGATTATTAATAAAATGTTGTTCTATTACAGGAACTCCCGCGCCCGTAAGAACCACGTGGCTCGCTTCCACAGAGACGGCTTACAATGTGACCACTGCAAGAAACGATTCGTGAACAGAACTACCTTAGCTACGCATCTCAAGTAAGTCTTAATATGACATAACTGAAACATCACGCCTTGTTACTCCGAAGGATTGGGCAGAGGTGTACTCACATTTCGCCAATTATGTTTAAGTCCCATGAAGGGCTTGTGGCTAAGTAATAATAGATACGGGTTAACCATTTATAGGACGGCTCATACAAACTGGACAGTCATTTCAAGGTACCTAGGACTTGAAGTGGACGGTCACTTCTTCACTCTTCACTGTTTGCCGTCCTGACGGCTCATATAAAGTGACCAGTAAACTGAACAGTGAATAGTGAAGAAGTGGCCGTCCACTTCAAGGTCCTAGGTATCTTGAAATGACTGTCCAGTTTACTGACCACTTTGTATGAGCCGTCCTATAAAGGGTTAAGCCGTTGGTCCCGGCTGTCTTTCGTAGATCTTAGACAGTCGTTACGGTTAGTCAAGAAGTCCGAAAGTTTGACAACCAGTCTTACCAAGGGGTATCGTAGTACCCAGTAACTGGGTTGTGGAGGTCAGATAGGCAGTCGCTCCATGTAAAATACTGGTACTCAGCTGTGTCCGGTTAGTCTATTGCCATCAACCGGGCACAAATCCAGACTCTGGGCTGCTAAAAACCCAATATCACTTTGCTCGACCTGGGAATCGAACCCAGGACCTCATGCTCAACAGTAGCGTTTGCTACCACTAGACCAATGAGGCAGTCAGTTGGTAAAAAATGTTGGCAACTGTGTTAATTTTACTGCAATTGGTGTTGTTATTTTCTTTTATAACATAGCTTATAAGTATTATGCATAACTAACACCACAATATAAATCAAAGTCAGAATTTAACGTATTTTTATTTATTAACACGCTTTTATTAGCTTCAAACGTATGTTAGTATGTGCCTATGTAACGGAAACTTTGAACATAATCCCCCCCCCCCCCCTTCAAAACGTCGGGTTAACTCGAAATTTGGCATGCTTATCAAGGATCGATGACAATACAATAATTTTATAAATTTGTGCCATTGTTCTTGCCGGGGTGCGTATTTACAAAGGCTATACTATTTTAGTCACGAGTCAGACTCTAATCAGTGAGCTTTTGTTTATGCATATTACTCAACAATACCTAGTCTATCTCAGTAAAAAAAATGACTCAAATAGACTAGCTTTTTGTTTTAATACTTTCAAAGAGAATGCACGGACAAAATCTAGTTCTATATAATACATATCACTCGAATAGCTAAGCTTTTGGCGAGATATTTTTAAATTTATACTCGCAACAAGTGGGTAGTGTTCTTTACCTAATAAAAGTACTTCTCGTTTGTTAATTCGTTTTATTTTTGTTTATCAAATACATAATAGAAACGAGCAATTAAAATGATAACAGTTGCCATGTAACTATCAACCTATAATTGAAGCTTATCTATTTGATTAATATGTATTCAAAATTAATATGTATGTAACTGATTGACACCTGCGCTAAGGACGTTGACCTATTTCTGGGTGGTTTAAAAAAAAATAACCACGAAGGCTAAGGCGGGAGCTCCGCTCCGCTTCGCTCCCGCCTTAGCCTTCTAACCTAACCTATCCGAGTCGGGGTAGTCTGAGTCGGGGTATTAACCATGGATGGGATTTCGTCCACGCGTGACTGAAATGGTACTAGGTTTTGTCCGTGCATTTTCTTTGAAAATATCAAAACAAAAAGCTAGTCTATTTGAGTCAATTTTTTTACTGAGATAGACTAGGTATTGTCGAATAATATTCAGAAACAAAAGCTCACTGATTAGAGTCTGACTCGTGACTAAAATAGTATAGCCTTTGTAAATTCGCTTCCGGGGTTACCAGGACAGCAAAAAACTGTCTTCAAAAACTACGCTGACATACGGCAAAAATTCGAAACCAGAAATGAGTTTTTTTTTTCACTAATTTTCAAATTTTTTGTTTTGTTTTCAAAGGAAACGTGTTTTTTTTAACTATTTTTTATTTATTTTATTATTGTAACACAACTTTCCCTCAATCCTCAGACTCCACGAGGGCCCCCTGCCTAGAGCGGAATGCACGATATGCCACAAGATGGTCCGGGTCATCCAACTGAAATACCACATCCAGAGACATCAGAACAAGAGTCGCTACGAGTGCGAGGAGTGCAACAAGACGTTCTCTCACCTCGCGACATACCAGGCGCATCTCAAGTACTCCAGAGCGCATGCCTCCGACCAAGTCTTCAAGTAAATATGTCTACTTTTATATATTTAGACTTCACATCACATCATGCCATGGCAAACCCTCCGGGAAGGCTAGACACTTACCTACAGAGTTACTGGTAACTCGACGTGGTCCGCGCAGGACTTCATAGTATCCATAGATCCGACACATCTATACTATCCATACTAATATTATAAACTAGCTTCTGCCCGCGACTTCGTCCGCGTCAAATTTTTGCTCCCCTGACCCTTCCCGTCGCATCGATTTGCCTGCTAGTTTTCGTCCATTTTTCGTTGTTGCTCGCTCCTTTTGAGTTATATTGAGTCAACCTTAAAAGATAGACATATGCTCTCGCGGACTTTTCTTTAGAACCTTTTAAAAGGAACAATTCTGTCATACATAATTTTTGCGTTACTTTAACCGTTTACGCAGCGCACGCAACGGAAACTCTCAAAAGGAATAAATTTTCCCCGTTTTTGCAACAGTTTTCATTACTGCTCCGCTCCTCTTAGTTGTAGCGTGATGTTATATAGCCTATAGCCTCCCTCGATAAATAGGCTACCCAACACAAAAATAATTAGTATTTATTAGTTCCTGAGATTAGCGCGTTCAATCAAACAAACAAACAAACTCTTCAACTTTATAATATTAGTATAGATGGGAAAGTGTGTGTGTCTGTTTGTCCGTCTTTCACGGCAAAACGGAGCGACGAATTGACGTGATTTTTTAAGTTGAGATAGTTGAAAGGATGAAGAATGAGATAGGCTACTTTTTGTCTCTTTCTAACCCCCCACTTCCCTAAAATGGGGGGCTATATGCCCGTAGCGTAATGTTATATAGCATATCAGCTATATAACATTACGCTACGATCAAAAGGAGCGGAGCAGGAACCAAAAAATGGACGAAAACTGGCAGGCTGCGATGCGACAGGAAGGGTCAGGGGAGCAAAAATTTGACGCGGACGAAGTCGCGGACTGAAGCTAGTCACTTATAAGCACGCTTAAATCAATTACAGCTCAATTCAGCCTTATTTTCATCTATACTAGCTTTTGCCTGCGACTTCGTCCGTGTCAAATTTCTTTTTGCACAGCTCCTTTTGATTGTAGCGTGATTTTATATAGCCTATAGCCTTCCTCAAGAAACAGGCTACCCATCACAAGAAGGATTTTCCAATTCGGACCAGTAGTTCCTGAGATTACCGCGTTTAACCAAACAAACAAACTCTTCAACTTTGTAATATTAGAATAGTATTAGATTTTACTGGCCTGTTTAGTGCTTAGTGACCCTGAGTGCTAAGACGAAGGTCGTGGGTTTCATTCCCACCCAGGACAAATCTTTGTGTGATGATATTGAAGCCATAAAAGCCAGAGTGACCTAACTACCTAAACTATAGTTTTCAGCAGTAAGGAAAAACAGAAGCCCTCATTTCAAATTATTGTAACTTCAAAATAAATATATTTTTATTCTTTGGTGCCCAATTCGCTAAATATGTAATATTATATGTTTTAGGAATCATGTTAACTCTAGGCACCATTATTATTATTTTTAGATAGGCCTCAATTTATCTACAATATGTATGTATTTAGAAATATATAAGTATACTAGCTGACCATACAGACGTTGTCCAGTTTCCTAGAACTCGATAGCAGCGCCAGCTACCGGGTCCAATAGTGAATCTAAACCATCCAGGGTGCCACCCAAAAGCATACAAAAGAATTGATTCAAATCGGTCCAGCCATTTAGGAGGAATTTAGTGACATACACACGTACAGTAGAATCCATATCCATACTATAATATTATAAATGCAAAAGTAACTCTGTCTGTCTGTCTCGCTTTCCCGCTAAAACTACTGAACCGACTTCAATGAAATTTGGTACACAGATAGTTTAGAACCTGAGAAAGGACATAGGCTACTTTTTATCCCGGTAGTATGTTCCCGCGGGATATTTTCCGACCTCCACGCGGGCGAAGCGCTGGCAAAAGCTAGTTATATATAAAGATTTATCAGTTGTCTGGTTAACATAGTACAGGCTCTGCCTAGTTTGGGATCAGATAACGGTGTATTGGTTGTCCTAAGATATTATATAATATTTTTTAGATTCCCGTGCCCAATGTGCAATAAAGGCTACCCGACTAAGGAAGCGATGCAGGATCACTTCAACTACCAACATCTCGGCAAGACGGTGCACAAGTGTCCTGTTTGTGAGAAGGTATGTCTACGGGGCCGTCCATTAATCACGTGATGTTTTTTTTTTGGCATTTTTTAACCTCCCTCCCAGGGTTAAAAAATGCCAAAAAAAAACATCACCATGGTGATACCAAAAAAAAACACCTTGGTATCACCATGGTGGGGTTTAAGACTACACCCACCCATATCACAGTATTTTTAGTACCTACAAAGAATCTTATTTTTTTTTTATATTTATAAATTTCACTACAAGCCGCTTTCGAATTTGTACGCGTTTGACGAAAAAATTAATACACGTGATATATTACTTCACCCCCCCTGCCCCCTTATGATATTTCGTGATTTTTTATGGGTCCCTCCCCCCTTCGAACCTCACGTGATTAATGGACAACCCCTACCTAAATCGGCTCATCTTGTATTTAGGTTTAAAAGAAGATGTAATGACTAAAATTTAAAAGAGTAAAATAATATACCCCTGCCAGGGTCGCGAGATTTGTTCGACCGAGTTACCGTGACCCTGACATAAAGGTAGGAAGGAACACGGGTGGGTTTTAGTCAGTAAAAAGTCTGAGACGCCCTCCCGCTCCGCCCAGAGCGGGAGAGGTCATTTGATGATTTCCCGACCACAAAAAAAAGAGTTACCAGATTTTGACAAAATATAGTGACGTGGTTTACCTAAGAGATGGTGTAACCTTTTATTTTTTATTTAATAACTTCAAACTCTTCTTAAAACACAATATATACTTTTTCGATATACAGGAAAAAAAATTAACCAGTGCGCAAATTTTTTTGGTGGTCCAGTATCAGTAATAGAACACGTTTCAGTTATTTTATCAATACTTTTTTTTTATTTTTATCTGACCTTAAATCAGTAAACTGTGGACACCCTACATATTTCGTAATATGATATCGAAATAGTAATAGGTCAGTAACCGCGCGCCCGTCGTACGTACTTCGAACTTCTTAGAATTTTGACCGATCGAACAGCTGATAGGTACTTGTAGCTACGCTCGCTCGTTCACCTTCGCCGACGCCGCGTGCAAGTTACCATAAAAACCAGTTTCAAAATAAACATCTTTCGTTAACGATAACTTATTTTTTTTTTGTAGTAAGATATATCAAAATAAAAATTGCATGGTTATCATAACTCGTTTAAGTTTACTTTGTTAAAATTTGCACACTGGTTAAAAACATCCTGTATAATATCTTCTATGGTGACCAGACGAAATAAAATAACAAAAAAAAAGTAGAATTAAAAAAATATTAATAACTAGCTTTTGCCAGCGGCTTCGCCCGCGTGGAGGTCGGAAATTATCCCGCGGGAACATACTACCGGAATAAAAAGTAGCCTATGTCCTTTCTCAGGCTCTAAACTATCTGTGTACCAAATTTCATTTAAATCGGTTCAGTAGTTTTAGTAGGAAAGCGAGACAGACAGACAGACCGACAGACAGACAGACAGACAGAGTTACTTTTGCATTTATAATATTAGTGTGGAAGTGTGGATTAGTGTGGATTATTATATTCCACATCTGTACCCCATGAACGCGCAATTAGGCCTAGGAGTCCGAATTAGGTTTTTATTGAAAGAAAAAATAGAAAATAAAGCTGTTTTTTTTTATTCGGAAAATCTAAACGCCATTTTATTTTTCACTAGCTTTTGCTAGCGGCTTCGGCTGCGTATTATACGTATAAAACTTCCTCTTGAATCACTCTATTAAAAAATAAAAACACATCGAAATCCGTTGCGTAGTTTCATAGATCTAAGCATACATAGGGACAGATAGAGGGAAGCGACTTTGTTTTATACTATGTAGTGATTCGATTTTTTTTTGTACGTACTATTTATTGGAATTTGGACAGAATAGGCAGTCGTATTAGTAATATAAATATTGTTTTCTTGATTTCCAGCCCATAGCTTCCAGAGCGAACGTGGAGAAACATATGATGCGAGTGCATGGCCAGAAGAAAGAGAAGCCAAGGAACCATGTGTGCCAAGAGTGTGGGAAGGGTTTTACTGTAAGTACCTAATCTATTTTCCTAAACTAATATCAAAATATTGCATATTTTATAATCTACTAACTTCTGCCCGCGACGACGCACAGTGTAGAAAAGTGGACAAAAGTCCAGCCACAGCTCAATTTTCGTCCGATTTCAATAAAACGAAATTCAAAATACTCGGAAGGATGCCTATTATCATATGCGACTGCGATATTATTAAATTTTCACTCCCACATACCCCTACTACCCTTATAAACCACCCCTACCAACCCCAAAGCGGGCTCATCCGCCTAATCCTAGGTAAAAAAGTTAAATCGACTACTTCTCTTCAAAAAAGTTAATATCTCAACCACGAACAGGCTAATACACCTCAACCTTGATGTACCATATCCCAATTTACCCTCGCAAATAGGGGTATGTGGGAGTGGAAATGTAATAATATCGCAGTCGCATATGATAATAGGCATCCTTCCGAGTATTTTGAATTTCGTTTTATTGAAATCGGACGAAAATTGAACTGTGGCTGGACTTTTGTCCACTTTTCTACACTGTGCGTCGTCCGCGTAAAATTTTTGCTCCCCTGACCCTTCCCGTCGCATCGAATTGCCTGCCAGTTTTCGTCCATTTTTCGTTGCTGCTCCGCTCCTTTTGATGGTAGCGTGATGTTATATAGCCTATAGCCTTCCTCAATAAATGGCTACCCAACACAAATGTTTTTTTTTTTCAATTCGGACTAGTAGTAGTTCCTGAGATTACCACGTTCAACCAAACAAACAAACGCTTTATAATATTAGTATAGATACACTAGTATACATTATAAAATATTTTATATTATAATATAAGGAGGTAAAACTTGTGAGTTTGTATATTTCTTTCTGTAATGGGAAGCTTTGCCGAGTCTATATTGGTTTGTCCTATGGCGTGTAGGAACTGGTTTGGCCCAGGCAAAACAAGTTTTGCCTAATTGGGAAAAATAAAAAATAAAGTCGAAAGACGAATTATGTCAAGTGGTATAATTGAATAGGTTTTTGTACAGTCTGCGTCAAAAATATTGGGACAATCAGATTGTTCAAAATGATCTCAACAACTAAGAAAATTAAACTTTATCTCAATCGGATAAAGTTCTTGTCAAAATTATAGTTGTCGTGTACTGTCTTCATTTTGAAACATTCCTTGTGTCAGTGAGTTAATGTTTAAAGATAAAGAAAAAAAGAACATCAAAGAAAGAAAGAAAAGAAAAAGAACATTAAACAAAGAAAAGAAATAACAAAAAAAAGAAAGAAAAGATAATTTAAATAAAACAGCCTGTTCGTCCCGATATTATTAAAGAGTCGTGTTTTCATTTTGAACATCCATATTTATCTCTGATACATTTTTTATTCTGTTACAGGACAAGAAAGCTCTAACCCAACACGAAGTAATCCATTCAGGCGAGCGTCCTTTATCCTGCGACATATGCCAGCAGACGTTCAAGCAAAAAGCGTCCTTATATACACACAGGAAGCGCGTCCACAAAGTATTCCCAGCAAAACGACTTGTTGAATATATGGACGATAATCTTCAGCATTGTAAGGTCGAGAGGTTCATTGTGTGAGCGAGACGGGTATATGTTGCTCGAGGTCTGCTTCTAAAGTTAGGTTAAGCTACGCCTGCCGCGGTTGGTCCGTGGATGGGTGATCAACTTTACATACCCACGTTAAGCCGTTGTTCCCGGCTGTCTTTCATAGATCTTAGACAGTCGTTACGGGTCGTCAGAAGCCCGAAAGTCTGACAACCAGTCTTACCAAGGGGTATTGTACTACCCAGTAACTGGGTTGTGGAGGTCAGATAGGCAGTCGCTCCATGTAAAATACTGGTACTCAGCTGCATCCGGTTAGACTGGAAGCCGACTTCAACATAGTTGGGAAAAGGCTGGGCAGATGATGAGATTTGCTCCCCCAAAAATGGGAGGGTTTGCTATAATCGCCACGCTTGGCAGGCAGGTTGGCGATCGCAGTATGGTGGTACAATGCATAGAGAACGCTGCTGCCCATTCTCTAGTAAGTTATTATATAAATAAATTTGTATACTACAATAGTATTATCTTCACGATACAAATGAGGCGCGAATTCTCTCATTTTTTCGTGTTTAATCATTTTCAAAGAAAGTAAATGTGTTTTCTTTTATTTTCTTGAAATAAATGTGTAATAGAGGCAATAAATATTTATTGTTTATTTAGAAATAAGTCTCGTAAAATATGGTCGCTATTTATGTTTTTCATTGTAATATAAAGCAGAATTTAAAAACAAAATGGAGATGATATTTCGATAATAAATTAAAACACTGGCTTTAGTAATGTATAGGGATTATGTCTATGTAGTTCGAACCCAGGTATGCGCTTAATTTGTAAACTAGCTTCTGCCCGCGACTTCGTCCGCGTTAAATTTCTTGTTCCACCGACCCTTCCCGTCGCGTCGAATCGCCTACCCGTGCGATGTTCCCCGTTTTTGCAACATTTCTCATTACTGCTCCGCTCCTCTTAGTTGTAGCGTGATGTTATATAGCCTATAGCCTTCCTCGATAAATAGGCTACCCAACACAAAAATAATTTTTCCATTCGGACCAGTAGTTCCTGAGATTAGCGCGTTCTATCAAACAAACAAACAAACTCTTCAGCTTTATAATATTAGTATAGATTATTTCATCACCACTGCTCTCAGAACGGTAACCAAAAACAAACTGTGCTTAGAACTCGCGACCTTGTTTTATACTATGTGGATGTTTTCCTACAACGCTTTGAGTAGCGGTGATGAAATAATTTACACAGCGTTAAACGCCATGCTTGGGTTCAGATATAATAATATCTTAGGACAACCAACACAACGTTATCTGATCCCAAACTAGGCAGAGCCGCTGCCAGGGTCGCGAGATTGTTCGAGAGAGATACCGTGACCCTGGCACATGGGCAACTGAAGGAACACGGGTGGGTTTTAGTCAGTAAAAGTCTGACATCCCGCTCCGCCCAGAGCGGGAGAACTCATTTGATGATTTCCCATTCAAAAAATAACTAGGCAGAGCCTGTACTATGGTAACCAGACAACTGACAAACATACTTATCTATACTTATAATAAAACTGTAGAGAGGTCAATTCTGTACATTGAAAATATATTCAAAATTAATATTGGAGGATGAATAGTGATCGATACTGATTCCAAAAATGCAATAAGTAAATTTTTTGTCTGTGTCTGTCTGTATGTGCACGCATGGGTCAAAAACTATTGAAGGGATTTTAACCAAACTTGGTACGATTGTAGTCCATACTCCTGGGCAGGTTATAGGCTATATAACATAACGCTAAGACACATAAGAGCCAAGCAGTGACGATAAATTTAAAGCAAGTCGGATGAAAATGCGTTTTCGAGCTCTTATTCTCGCAAAATTAACCTGGATTAACACATAGGCTACTTTTTATCCCGGTAGTATGTTCACGCGGGATATATTCCGATTCCGACCTCCACGCGGGCAAAGCCGCTGGCAAAAGCTAGTATATTTCTAAAATAGATAAATTACACCCAGACACAGAACAAATCAAAATATTTCTATTTCACATAAACCTCAAGGCATTTATGAAATATCAGAAGCTAGGAGCGCGGTTCCAATTTGTTGATTCCTATGGAGAAGAGCCGGCAAGAATCTCCACGGTTACTAAAAGTTCGAAACTACGACCGACAATTTGACCTCCTTAAGTTCTGAGTTGAGTTGCATGATTACTGACAAATGCGTGCACTGACTGGACAGGTCCACTCAATCTGTGTGATTATTTCCTGAAAAGACCATTTCAGACACCAATCCACATGGTTTTCACATGATCTGACCAAGATTATTTCTGGACTTTAAAAGAGACTGTGACCTCTGAGTTTGTTTCGGCCTTTCTTCTCAGAGTAGTCAGATAGGAAACACCGACCTCGTCTAGTTTAAAAAAATATGATTGACGTGTAAAATTTTACAAACCTGCTTGCAAAAAATAAAGTTATTTAACTCGTAAGTCGCGGCCGTTACACTACCACTCCTCCCAAATTTAGATATGACGAGTTTTATTTATTCTCGTATTATCAACTCCATCTTGGTAATATGGTGCGTCAGTCAGCAACGTTAGTGTTATCCAGAATATAATATATATATATTTTTTTATAATATCTTAGGACAACCAATACAACGTTATCTGATCCCAAACTAGGCAGAGCCTGTACTATGGTAACCAGACAACTGATAAATATACTTATATATTTCTAAATACATACATATTATAGATAAATTACACCCAGACACAGAACAAATGATTGTGCTCATCACACAAAGATTTGTCCTGGTTGAGAATCGAATCCACGACCTCCGTCTTGGCAGTCAGGGTCACTAACCACTAGACTAACAGGACAGTTAATATACGCAAATTAAAGCTAAATTTTATTCACATTTGAGCAGAAGTTATTCAGTAGTTTTTGGGTCAATTCGGAACATACATTCAGAAAAAGCGACAAAAATTCTATAAATTATGTTTTCGATATTTGATTCGTTCACTTTGTAGCATTTACATGTATCTTGCATAAATTTACTGTGTAGTTGTGTTGTTGCTGACAAATTGCACAATGTATAAATGTTTGTAAACTGTAATAATATAATATTTGCTTTAAGGAATATTTAAAATATATTTAATAAATCAAGTGCAACTTATGACATTATAAGATATATTTTATTTACAAATAAACTAATGATAGAGGTATGAAATGTTTCATTTTTAATCACCCTTTTACCCAAACCTGATCCTTATCCGGGGTCGCTTGATTGTTCGAAAGAGATACCGTGACCCTGGCACATGGGCAACTGAAGGAACACGGGTGGGTTTTAGTCAGTAAAAGTCTGACACGCCCTCCCGCTCCGCCCAGAGCGGGAGAATTCATTTGATGTTTTCACATCCAGAAAAAAACCTGATCCTTATTGTGCAACACAATATCAGTCTCAATCTGATTCATTTTAAAGGATAGCTAGTTCATTGCTGCACATGTTCGAACAATTCGTCAAGAACTGTCAAGATGAAAGCCATTGCTACTGTAAATGTATTGTTAGATATTTATATTTCTAAATAACATATCTTTAAACGAGCAATTCTTGTATATATGTATATATATAATCTGAATCTCGGAAACGGCTCCAACGATTTTCATGAAATTTAGTATACACGGACGTCGTTTTATTCGTGTTTTCAATGACCAACTTTATCGATAATCAACTTGAACATAAACTTATTATTAAAACGCAATTTACGAAAAAATACCGAGCAAAGCTCGGTCATTCAGATATTAAATACCATTAAAATAGTAAGTCGGGGCCGATACCACGGGGCCACCATATCTCTCGGCCACCACTGCTCTCGCGCTCAGCGTTTCTCCTCTACATTAATTATATGGATAGCCAGTGTAGAGCTCTCTGCCAGCGTCTGTGTTCCCTTCCACATTCATTACGTCTTCTGGAAATGCTCGTTCTATCATAGACTTCGTCCATCGCTTTCAACTCATCCATCAGGCGTGATTGACGTCAAGAAAAGAACAATTCACAAAAAAAAGACCCTTACTCATTGAAGAGGTCCGTCAGACTCAGGACCGGTGCCTGCCAAGGTCACAAGATTCGTTCGAAAGAGATATCGTGGCTCTGGCACATGGGCCAGAGCCACGATATCTGTGGGAGTGTTACCGTGGCCCATAGGCCCTGAAGGAACACGGGTGGGTTTTAGTCAGTGAAAGTATGACACGCCCTTCCGCTCCGCCCAGAGCGGGAGACGTCATTTGATGATTTCCCACCCACAAAAAAAGCTACTACAACCTTTCAAATTTCTTTAATAGGTTTTCAAATTTATCGCTATGTTTTAAGGTAATAAAAAAAAACCTGTGGTGGGAAAATTTGACAGTTTCAGATAGTTTGATGTTATCTGGTATATATATCTGTACTTCGTAATTATGATATTTTTCAAACAAAAAATCTACAATTTGCTTAGCTCCAACGCGTTTAGTTTACTAATAATAAAACACGAATTAAATTCAGTCTAAAATATTTATTTACAAAATAAATCATTATCACACTTTAGTCACTTATTGAAAACACTACTGTCGCACAACTGAAGACAGATTCTCGTAAATAAAAACTTTCCAAATCTAGTTGCAGACTCATCTCGGCGACAACTTAATGTCAAAAACTTGTCAAAATGAAAATGGAAACTGGGGGTATTTTTGACAGATCAGACTAAACGCTGATAAAATTACGTAAATTGCCCCACTGTTGCCCAACAATCGCTTAACAGTTGCGCTTCTTTCGTGGCCCTCCACCTTTATGCACTAGCCGCGTGTGTGTGTAGAGGGCAGCACTTTGCTTGAAGGTGTCGCCACAGTCTTCGCACATAAATGATCGCTGGTCTGAATGCGTTAACTGATGGCTCCGAAGCGTTGCTGAAGTCTGTGACACATAAAATAAGAACAGTTATACAAATAATAGGCTTGTGGCTAAGTAATAACAGCCGTACGAATCGCTCGATCAGGTTAAGCTACGCTTGCCGCGGTTGGTTCGTGGATGGGTGACCATCTTTAAATCAGAAGCCCGAAAGTCTGACAACCAGTCTTACCAACTTACTGGGTTGTGGAGGTCAGATAGGCAGTCGCTCCATGTAAAATACTGGTATTCAGCTGCATTCGGTTAGACTGGAAGCCGACCCCAACATAGTTGGGAAAAGGCAGGCAGATGATGATATCTTAAATGAAAAATAGTTTCTTTCATGCGGTAAAATTTTGTTTATCAACTAGCGGCTACTTTCAAACCAACCGGTTTTTTCGGATAATCGATTATCCGAAAAAACCGGTTTTCCGAACACTTCTTTCCCCCAATTAGTTCGGATAATCGACGCTCTACTGTACTATAGGGGCTTTAGGGCTCCCTGTACCGAGATCTAATACTAATAAAACACAGAAAAACGGAGGGGTCTCCATAAATAATAAAAAATAGTGATACTTACAAAGAATTTCTTGCCACATGTATTGCAGGAATGATTTCTGGGTCTACTCAGGCCATGGTATAGTTGTTTGTGATTGTGTAAACGCCAATTTGATATGAAAAGCTGGAAAGAAGGATATAAAAACCTTTTATAGGGTAAAATGGTTATTATGTCAATATGAATTTCGGTGTGGTGCCAGACATAAAGAATAGCACCATCGTATTTGTTCCCGTGAGTGTTTTAAAAGGCGACTAAGGGACTTATTAGAGAATAGGAAGCAGTATTTATTTATTTCATGACTTTGATTATATACCTGTCTAGATAGAGTAATGCAAACAAACGATGCACAAAAACTGTCCCCAGTTTCGCGATTGTGTGTGAGTAGCGCTCGCGTACTTATTGTAATCAAACTGTCAAAGTGTGCGTGTTTAGAGATGCCAGCCCCAAATTATTAACTTACCTTTCTTCCATCATTTAATAAGATCAACGTTAAAAAAATTAGGTTAAATAAAATAATATTTTTTTAGATTAGTGTTTTATTTAATAAATATAATATTCCTCCAGCAATATGCTTGTATGGAATCCGTAGGAAATCTAAAACCCAAAATATTAGAAAGAACTAACAACAATACTATTTAGTGCATGATGTCATTGATTTCATTTATTTTATGTACGTAATTTATCATTTTCTGATCAAATAAATACCGTCAGTTTTTAAATAGTAATTTATTATTCTCCTGATTGAATTTCGGTCACGGCAGACAAACATAAGTTGTAATGATATTTGTATAATGTCTCCCATATTTTCGCCAAATCTCCCTAGTAATAAACTGGCAACACCGGCTAATCAAAGTCACCTACGAAGATTTGAATTAAAAATTCATGTTTTCTTTAAGAAAATGTGGTTAAATAACAAAACTTAGCGATGAAATCTGATCTTGGTATTATTATATAACCTTCCCACATAAATGTGACACAGTTTGACAGCACACACCAGCGTAATTAATAATTTTTCGTGAGCACATTACCCGTGATTCAAATGACACTGACGTCGGTGAGAAGCGAGTCTACCAAAATTAGTAGACTTTTTTTGAGCCGTTCGGTACGGCCAATGTGTCATCTAGACAGGTATATACCTAATCAAAGTTTCATGATTATTGACATGATGTTTCATAATTCTAATGCATTATTTATTTTTCTTAGTACCTATTTTCTTAATTAATGGTAACAATTTTTTAATCACGTCTAGAGGTATATTATGTCGGATATGTTGTAATTTTGTGTTTTAGAAGAAAAGACGTGTTTCATCAGGTTTGTTATTTTATGAAGTGTCAGGTAACCTAGTTACATAGAACAAGAAGAATTTTGAATACACTAAAAGATAACGCTATAAAGCCAGTATTATTACAACAGGATACATTGAGTGGACAACCTTTGTAAGACGATTAAAATGTCATGGTGTATATAAGGTGTATCTATTCATACACGAAATATTTTAAGAGGTACACCTGTAGGTGGTAAAGAAGCTATAGAAGCAAAAAGAACATTTTTATCTAAGCGTTTTTGAATTTTCGTAATTATTATAATTTTAAAACTGCTTGAGACGTTTTGCATAAAACCTTTACTCCAAATTATATGGATGGCCCGCCTGACGCTGCGAGGGCGGCGACCGGAAAGCACGAGCATGGCCGCGGTGTCTCGGGCCGTAAAAAATAAGGAGCCAGTATTTTTCATGTTCGTCAAATAATTTATAAATATTAAATTTTGAAAAAAAAAAACATTTAGAAAAATTTTTTTTTCGTTGCTGTGGTTTTTTTACCACCTACAGGTGTACCTCTTAAAATATTTCGTGTATTAATAGATACACCTACACCTACACCTTACACCTTATTGTGTATCTATTAATACACGAAATATTTATTATTATTATTTTTATTTACCTTTTTTTTTATATTTTTTTTTTTGTATTTTTTTTTAGTTATATAAATAACTCTTAAGACACGTTTAAATATTTGGGGAATAGATTGAATATCACAAGATTAAGAGCCTGACGGAAGGAGAAACGTATTTATTTAAGTATTTGTTAATTTCTTGCAATATATGTGTAAGTATATTTTAGTTTAAGTCTTCACATATTCATATTTTCTCTTCTTGTTCTCACACACTACTGTCAACATTTCTTTTTCATTTCTCCTTTCGCAGGTCTACTGGAAGATTTATTAAAGAAATAAGCAGAACCTTTGTTCTCAATTTTATGATTAAGCCGTATCATTATATATTTTACCGTCGTCATCATTTCAGCCCAAAGACGTCCACTGCTGGACAAAGGCCTCCCCCAATTTGAGGGGTTTCGCCATAATCGCCACGCTTGGCAGGCGGGTTGGCGATCGCAGTATGGTGGTAAATGCATAGAGAACGCTGCTGCCCATTCTCTATTTTACTGTGTGTACATAAATGAAAAAATAATAAAACTACAGGACCAGTATATTGAAACATACCTTATTGCATAGTTCACAAGTATACTGCGATTTCCGTAAATGGTAGAAGTCGTAGTGCTGCTTCAAGTACCCTTTCGATCTGAATTTCTTATTGCACTCTGAACAAGGATATCTGAAAAATTTAAAAAAAACACGATTATTTATTTAACCATTTATGCACACTTATAAACAGCCAAGAAGAAAGGAACAGATTTTTTTACAAAGGTAATGCTTATTTCTATTGAAATCTCTTCCAGCATACCTGCAATAGGAGAGTATATACAAAGAGATGTAGACAACGTGTGTAATAGTAGAAGAAAAATAATACTATAATTTAAATATAAACATACAAAATTAAAATATACATACACACAAACATACATAAATACTTCTAGAATAAATATGCTGACCGTACAGACGTTGTCCTGTTTCCTAGAACTCGATAGCAGCGCCATCTGTCGGGCTGATTTGTGAATCTAAACCATCCAGGGTGCCACCCAAACGCATACAAAAAAAATCATTCAATCGGTACAGCCATTTAGGAGGAGTACAGTGACATACACACGTACAGTAGAATTATATATATAAAGATAATGTAATTGAAATGAAAAAAATAATGAGCAATTATGACAAAGTGGAGAGAGAGTGTTCTTTAACTCTTCTTTTAAATACAGCAATAGTAGGGCAGTCCCTTATGTCAGGCGGAAGTGCATTCCACAACCGAACCGCATGCACGGTGAAGGAACAGGAGTAGAAGTCGGTTGAGTGGGGCCTCGAGTTCCCACTTGAGGAAATTTCTAAGTTGCGACCTGCAAGGTGCATCAAATGGACAGGTGTAGGAGAAGCGTTCCCGCAAATAGAACACGTTCCGCACGTTTCTTGGGGTTCCGCACCAAAATGGTAATAAATTTATAGTTTAAAAACACTAGAAAAACACGCTTTTATAAATGCACGTAAAAACCAAAAGCTTAATCCTGGTCAAAGTTCATTACAAGACCTTTCTAACAAGTCCAAACACGGCTATGATATGATATTCCATCATGGAATACCAGTGTCTAACTTCCGGCTTCGTCATCAGACCTTAAAACCTAATCGTGGACAAAGTTCATTACAAGGCTTTTCTAACAAGTCCAAACACAGCTATGATACGATGTTCCATCATGATGTTCCTGTTCATATCTTCCGGCTCCATCATCAGATCAGTTCGACAGTACTATATTATTGTATTGTCATCAGAACTACATACAGCTGCCAATTTTCATGACGCTACGATCCTTGGAAGATAGTTAAATTAATTACCTAAGATTCCATTACATAGTTAGTTACATACAGGTCGACCTAATAAAAGCGTGTTAAAAAAGGAACCCAGTTGGTGAGACTCGGCTGTCTGTCTGTCACAGCTGGTATCTCAAGAACGAATAATGCGATAAACTTGAAGTTTAGAATAGTCTTAGAGGACGTAGGTATGCCCAACTATTTTGTAAATAAGAAAAGAATAAAAGTATGTATATATTTTTGCCGTAACAGTGACTGAACGTTTATCTTAAAAAATCGAAGTAAGGCTGCTAGGGCCTTTGAGGTCACATTTTGATGGCTCCTAAGTTTACTGAGTCAACTAACAAATTCTTAAACCTCAACACAACCCAGGTTGGGGTTTGGGAAATGATTTAATTGTTGTTAATATACTAAACAGTGCAATTGATAAAAAAAAATTGTTGATTCAGTATTGGCGATGCAAAGATTATCCGCGCGCCTCTAGCGGCGAAATTTAGAAGTTGTCTAAGAACGACACTTTGCTTTAAAGTTGAGATTAAGTATAGACAATCAGATGGATCACGATGACATAAAAAAACCTGTTGCTAATGAAAGCAGAAATACGAAATATTGTTGCGTTCCTCAATGTAGTACTTACGGAGATTCGAGAATAAGTTTTTCCAAAAGACAAAATTATGAATAAAAATTGGGAGACTGCTTTAAGAATAGGCAAGCCGATTTCATTAGCAATGAGAGTTTGTTCTCATCATTTTCAGGCTTCAAACTATTTTCCAAACAGTAAGTATAATTATGTTTTAATGATTTTATTGTACTTATATTATATTCACATGTATTTTATAAGTTATTTATTTAGTTTAGGCTAAGGCGAGCTTCTCGTCAGATAACGAGATTATGTTTATTGTTCCAGATTCTAAAAGACAGAATTTGTTTCCTAATGTCGTACCGTCTTAAAATATTCCTAAAAGAAGCTCTCATAAACAAGTACCATTAGCCCAAAAAATAAAATCAATTGCTCGAGAAAATAGGGCTGATATCAGACGCAGGAAAATAGTTATATCAAAGAAAGATCTTGGACTTGAATGAAAAAATTGACGTTGAGGATAGATTTATAAATAATTCTTCTCCAGAACGCATTGGTTATTTGTATCCTGCAGACGCATTAATTACATCAACTATTGACAACATAATTATTGTTTCGTCTAGCAAGAAAACACATCAATCTGATTTATATTGGGTTAATAAATTTTTCCGTGACGTAAATTGTATCGAAAACTGTCAAAGTGTCGTTCTTAGATAGCTTCACAATTTTGACACTGGGGGCGCTAGTTAGAATCTTTGCATCGCCAATACTTAGGAGCCATCGATCGGCACTATCAGGGTATCGTTTACCTACCCTCAAAGGTGTTAAAAATAGATTGATTTGTATTACTGGCCTGTTAGTCTAGTGGTTAGTGACCCTGACTGCTAAGACTGAGGTCGTGGGTTCGATTCCCACCCAGGACAAATGTTTGTGTGATGAGCACAATCATATGTTCTGTGTCTGGGTGTAATTTATCTATAATATGTATGTATTTAGGAATATATAAGTATATTTATCAGTTATCTGGTACCATAGTACAGGCTCTGCCTAGTTTGGGATCAGATATTGGTGTGTTGGTTGTCCTAAGATATTATTATTATTACTCACCCTTCGGAATGATTAGCACTAGACTTCATATGCATTCTATAGACCCGTATGTTTTTATACTGTATATTGCACTGCTGACAATATGCCAGCTTCTCGGCAATATGGCCGCTATGCCTCCCCATGTGAGTCTCCAGCCGTGTCTTCGTTTTGAAAGTTTTTTTGCAAATGTCACATATGAAGATGCGCAGTATGGAGTGGGCTCGACTGTAAAAAAAAATATTTGGGATGACAACTATTAATAGAAATGTTGGAATAAATAATTTATAAGAAGCCTTGAGATAATCTAATAATTCTAAGTTCGATTGCAATATGAGTCCGCGATAACCGACATATACACAGACGAAGTCGCGGGCAAAAGCTAGTTATGAGATAATCATCAACTTTCGGAAAAACAAACTCAACTCAAAAAACATCAGATTTGTGTTTTCTTTATTTTTAAGTTGGTTGTAAAACCAGTTTATAGTTTTAGGTCTGTTTAGGTACAAAAAAAAAAAAAAACACACAAAAAAATATTTGTGATTATGAATTGTAGTGTAGACTTTGTACACTCACCTCATATGTCTTCTAAGATTATTTTTGTCTTTGAATTGAATACCACAGTCACAGAAAAGGGTATGTTCCGTCTGCATGTGCTTTTCTAAATCGTCCGGGGTTCTGAAAACAATAGTTTTATTATTTTTATTTCTCTTGGCCTCAGGGCTAAATAATATTAGGTTTGTGCATAAGTTCTTGGAGACTCAAACACATTTACTAAAAATAAATTTATTTTTTATTAAAGAAATATTAATCCACAATATAATGACCGTCATGTTCAACGACATGTAACCATCTCTCTGGCAAAGACATTATGCCATGTTCACAAAAAGCAGGAGGCTGGTGGTCAAAAAACTCGGTGATGTCGTCTTGGAGTTGTTCATAGTTTTCAAACTTCTACTTTCTTAGATGTAACTTTAGAGCCCGAAACAAACAATAGTCCGACGGCGCAATATCAGGACTGTATGGTGGGTGAGGGACCACTGTCCAGTTCAGCTTTTCCTCAATGTGGCGGACAGACTTCACAATATGTGGTCGAGCGTTGTCCTGAAGAAGTGATACAGACAGCCTTTTTGGACGCTTAGTCGCTATCTCTGCGAGTAACCTTTGCAGTTGCTCTCTATAAATAGTAGCGGTAATATTCTGCTTCTCGTCCAACAGTTCTCAATAGAGAATGCCCTGCCAATCCCAGTAAACTGATAGTATTATCTTTTGTCCATGACGATCTGGCTTTGGTTCCGTTGGCACTCTTTCCCGGCGTGGAACCCAATAGGCCTGCCGCGTTTTGTTGTTGTAGTGAACCCAGGATTCGTCGACAGTAACAATGGACCTGAGAAAGTCTTGTCTGTGTGGTTGCAGAAGGAGACTTTCGCAGTTGGTCACGCGTGCTGCGCGCTCGCTGTGTCAGAGCGTGGAGCGTCCACCGACTCATTATTTTGTGGTAGTCTATTGCATGCAGGTGCCGAATTATAGTGGAATGGTCGTATCGAAGTTCCTTCTCCAATTCCCTGGTAGTCGTATCCGGATGTCTTTCCAAATGTGAGCGTAGAGGGTCTTCGTCAAAGACAATTGGCCGACCGGAGCGAGGTTTGTCTTCAAAACTCGTATCCCCATTATCGAAAGACTTAAACCAATAACTCACTGTGGAATGATCAATAGTGCCCTGTTCAAACGCAGTGTTAATTGTCTCGGCCGTTTGCCTTGCACTCGTTCCTAGATTATGCTCGTAAATCATGATCGCTCGTAGTTGACGCGGTTCCATTTTGAACTAAACTGAACAACTCGGATTGCGCGCGCCCTTTTATACCCCTTGGCGTAAAGCTCCTAGAGCATTCTGTAGAATGATAGACTATTCTAGCGTGTAACCAAATTAAAACCTAGAATTTTTGTTATGAAATCCAAGTGTCCAAGAACTTATGCACCAACCTGATAGCAGCCACACGCGATTGAATGTTAACCTCCAGTTGCCATGGTGTTCGTGGATGGGTGACCTTCCGTTACATTTCGAGACCGCTTCATACATTACTTGGTTTCTGACAGTCGTTACGGGTCACCAGAAACCCGAAAGTCGGACTCTTACCAAGGAGTATCATGGTACTGGATTGTGGAACTCAGATAAGCAGTTGCTCCATATGAAAAACTGGTATTCAGCTAGGGTTGCCAGATTAAAAAAAATCGAAATCCGGAGTAAATTCGGACATTTGATGAAAATTCCTGACTTTTTTGTAAATATAATATTAATGACGTTATGCATAGTGCAAATGAATGAACAAAAGCAAATTTTCGATTTTTCTCGCGCCCTCGCTGACCAAAATGAATATCTACATTAATAACGTTGATTGTTACCTTATTTTCAAATAAAAATATTTGATTTCTATTTTTTTTAGTTTCACTCTTTACTAAAATGCAATAAATTCCGGACGGTTAAGGATTCCCTCCGCATTCCGGACAAAGACTTATATTACCGGACATGTCCGGAAAATTCCGGACGTATGGCAACCCTATATTCAGCTGCATCTAGACCCTGATACAGTGGGGCAAAGGCTAGGCAGGTGATGATGATTTACATTTACAAGTATTAAAACTTAAAACTGACTGCCTCGTTGGTCTAGTGATAGGAAGCGCTACTGTTGAGCATGAGATCCTGAGCTCGATTCCCAGGTCAGGGAAAGTTTTATTGGGTTTTTCTATCTCGAATTTTACAGTAGCAGCCCGGAGTTTGGATTCGTGCCCGGTTGATGGTAATAGGCTCGCCCCTACTACATGGGACTTCCAACATAACAGGCGAAATGTGGGTGTCAGTGGCGAAAGCACCATATAACACGATTCCTACCGGCTTGCCTTCGGGGATTCGCATTGGTAACTCTATCACTATTAAAAATACAATAGTATGTAAATAGTGGCTACTATTGTCAATAAATATAGTTACACTACGGTTATTTAATTCACCATAACATTCAAACAACAAAAAAGGTTATTTATACCTTTGTATTACAACAAAAGAGAAATGTTCTAAATTAACCCGGCGCCAAAACGTCATAATCGGGAACTAAAAATTCATACAACAGCGATCCCGTAATGATGTCACTTTAGGTCACGTGGCACCGCTTGATATGTACGAGAGCAAGCCGCTGTACAACGGGTTATGACAGAGACAGGTGTAGAAAAATGCGTCAGCGAGAACGAGATAGAGGAATATTGCTTATTTTATTCGGTTTTCAGCTGTTCAATTTAATTGTATTTAATTCATTACATTCCTATATTAATTTTAGAATGATAGTAAGTATTCTTTATTGATGAGTCAGTAAGTTAAAGCCGACTTCGCATCGGCTTCTCTTTTAGAAAAAATTACACCTCGCCACTGGTGGGTGTATTATAGATACACCTCTGCCCAACCCATCAGGGAAACAAGGTGTGAGGAATATATGTAAAACTTAAGCCAATAATTGACAAGACTTACTTGACCACAGTATTACACTTTGGACAGTGTATGCTATCAGGCTTGTCTGCCACATGCTTGGTTTTACAATGATTGTCGGCTGAAATAAAGTCATGAGCTTCATATCTACACAGGCGACATCTGTAGAGTACATAGTGCTTACTTCTGTGATTGTTCAAAGCTAATTTGTGACGGAAACGAATGCTGCATACATCGCAGATTTGGTCGCCAATGCTCTGAAAAATGGTAGAAATAAAAATTTATTGAACTTGTAATGATTATTTACAAAAAAAGAAGGTATACAGGAACGTCTTTACAAAAAAGAAAATGTTTGCAAGCAACAATTTGTTTTGGGGAAGTCTGGAAATTATTATTTTTTTCTAGCTTTTGCCCGCGGCTTTGCCCGCGTGGATGTCGGAAATTAACGCAGGTATTTTTCTAAAATAAAAGTTTTTTTCTAAAATAAAAGTAGCCTAAGTTACTCCTTATTACATCAGCTACCTGCCCATAAAAGTCCCGTCAAAATCGGTCCAGCCATTTCAGAGATTAGCCGGAACAAACAGACAGACAGACAATAATTAAAAAAAAATGTTGTTTTGGTATATGTACCGTGTATACATCCATATACACCTTCAATCAAAAATGTACTAGATTCCCGATGAGCGCTTCAAAAACGGCTCGAAAAATAAGAGCACAAATATTTTTGTGCTCTTATTTCAAATTAGTTTGGTCCAATCATAACCAACGATAAGACGTCCTAAATGCCGCAGTACGCGTTCAAAAATTGTGTAAATAACCACTGTAACACCAAGTTTTTGGAAGGAATATCTTTTTTCCGTTAGTTTATATCTTTAAGTGTTTTTCATAAAATAAAAACAATCAAATAGTAAATATAAATCATTTAGCAAATACATATTATGATTGTTTGACCAATGTTTGCGACAACGCGTCAACTATTGTAACAAACATTGTCTGTTCTGGAACAGAGAATGCATGGAGTGGTATTGTCATTTTATATTTTATTTTTGTTTGTAGATTTCCTAGCGAGCCATTTCGCTGAGCAGAATGGGTATCTATTGTAGAGAAAGAAAGAGGAGAAGAAATATACAAACCTTATAAAAAATCATATTTAAACTTTAATTTAAATGAATAAATAATTCGATTTAATACAAATTTAATTACTAAATAGCGTACATAAAAGTAGACGCACCCATTTTTTATGCGGGTGGATCACATTGAGTCAACCCGCACTTAATTAAATAAGTATTGTACTATTTTAGTCCTACTGCTTTTTTTAAATCGGTTAATTTTTTTGCCACCATCTAAACGTACCTTCACCTAAAAATTTATATTCTGCAACTCTACGTCTTTCAATACGTACTGTGTTCTGAGCATTGAAATGTAATACCAAGAACTATGTCTAGTTCCAAAATAGAGTAAGCACGAAATTGTCAACACATTGTTTTTAACCTTATTGCTTAGACTTTAAGTTTCAGTTTAGAATAAATAATTTTGTACTTATATAAAAATGACTTTTGATTTTCAAGGGACATTTTAAATTTATTGCTCTTTACCTTTCTCCAATGACAAAAGGACTTAAATATGAATATTTTGCAATCGTAATTATGCTTTATGTTCGAGTGTTAAGGATTATAATAAACTGAAGTTGTTATTATTATGAAACATTTTTCTATATCTCGTAGTAAGAAATTTTTTTTTTTTTTATCGCCTTTTTCTTACAATCTGTCGCTATCTATTAGGACATTCAGTAATATGTATGGTGTCTTAGTTGTCTTGCTTGGTATGCGTCCTGTGACACATCCTAGTTCTCATTTAGCATGTAGCTATGATTGTCCGATGAAATCCTGTGGAATTTTATGTTTTAGTCTGCGTATACCTTCTTTATCCATTAGGTGATTTGCCAGGGTATTTGGGTGGCGAATTATTCTTTCTTTGTATGACTTGATATAGCTTTTTATTTCCTCTTTGACTGATGGAATTTTCAAATCATGGTGTAGAGCTTCATTTGGTACGAACCATGGGGCGTTTGTAATTGTTCTTAGGAGTTTGTTTTGGAATCGTTGTATGATCTCTATATTAGATTGTGATGCTGTTCCCCATAGCTGGATGCCATAGGTCCATATAGGCTTGATTATAGCTTTGTATAAGAGGGTTTTATTTTCCAGATGTAACTGGGATTTTCGACCTATTATCCAGTATAACTTTCTTAGTGTCAGTCCAAGTTGCTTCCGTTTCGTGAAAATGTGTTTTTTCCATGTAAGACGTCTGTCGAGGTATACACCAAGGTATTTGATATGTTCAGCTTGAGGCAGTTGAACTCTATTGAACTGTACTGGTGGGCAGGTATCCTTCCTCTTAGTGAATGTGACATTTACCGATTTTGTCTCGTTAGCTTTTATCCTTCACTTTTTGAGCCAGAGGGCTATATCGTCCAAACAGGACTGTAGCATAGCTGATGCTACTTTATGATCAGTATGGGACACCAGCACAGCTGCATCATCCGCAAAGGTCCCTGTAGTCCCTAAATTGGATATTGGGAGGTCAGCAGTATAAATCAGATATAAAATGGGTCCTAGCACACTGCTCTGGGGCCCTGGGGCCTGGGTCCAGCAGTAATGGGGCATAGTTTTGACGAAGCGTCGCCACTCTGCACAAAGAAACACCGATTCCTCAGATACGACATCAAGATAAGGAAGATGTTGTTTGGGAAGCTGTTTTTTATTTTATAGAGGAGACCTGCATGCCAAACTCTATCAAACGCTTGAGAGATGTCAAGGAATGCAGCTGCGCAATATTCCCTATCTTCAAATGTGTTGTAAATTTTACTCCGAGCCTGTGTACTTGGTCTATTGTGCCATGCCCCTGTCGAAACCCAAATTGATGGTCGGGTATTAAGTGATTTCCTTCAATTATAGGCAGTAAACGTAATAGAAGGAGCGCTTCATAGACTTTTGACGCTATTGGAAGTAGACTTATAGGCCGGTATGACTTCGGGTCTTCAAGAAGTTTTCCTGGTTTAGGAACCATTAGGATTTTAGCTGTTTTCCATTGTGGAGGGAAAAAACATAGTCTTGACATGGCATTGTAAATAGACAGCAGGAAAGTTAGACCAGAATCTGGAAGTTCTTGAAGAATCCTTCCGGTAATCAGATCGTAGCCAGGTGCTTTTTTAGGCTTTATGTTATTTATAGTTCTGATTAGTTCTTGCTTCGTAAAATGTATCACGTGGCTCTTAGATGGATCACAATCCAGCAGAACTTCTCTCAGAACTTCTTCTTTGTGCTCTGGGGACCCTTCGTAGGAGTGAGGCTGGAATACGCCTTTTAAGTGTCCAGCGAATGTTGAACATTTTTCTTCGTTACTTCGAGCCCAGCAACCGTTGGCTTGCCGAAGTGGGGGAGATACTGTTTTAAGCCGCTTTAGTTTTTTTGTAGCTTTCCACAGAGAGTGTTCTGTGGCAGCTGTAGCATCTAGGTTGCACAGGGACGCCTGCACACTATTATTAACATTATTGTCCAGGGGGGGGGGTCTGTATTTATGCTTTTGCGGTTGCACAACGACACGCTTTGCTTGGTTTTGCTTGGTAGTGTAGATGCAGGCCTACTCGGCCACCTCCCTCAGAGGCGGTAGAGTGGCGGGGTCTTGAGGGAGAGCGCTGAAGTCGTGTAGATCCTCAAGGCAAGTCTGGCGGATATACCTTCACGAGGTTGCCACCCTGTTCTTGGTCTAATTCCTTATGAAATAGACGTAACTGAAACCGCCAGGCGACTTTACCTCACTTTTCTCCCCTCCCCACTCCCGCACAACCCCTCATTCCCTGTCCCAAACAGCCTTCCTGCCCCATATACCACAACCCCTCCTCACACTATCCCACCCAAATCCCCACTCTCCACCCAACTCCCACCTGCCCAACTTCCACTCCGGAACGTGACCACCCTGTGACTGGGTGGTGGCGGGCTCGACTGTCACTAAAAGCAGCTGATGGCGAGTCAGGAGGAACCAGTCACCTGCGCTAGGACCTGCGCAGTTGAGCGCCGTGAGCGGGGATGAAGGAGTCCGGGGGGGCTGAGCCGAACGGCGCTGGTTGTTATGTGTCCGTGAGGCAACACGCCCCCTTTGGTCTGGATTTCAAGCAAAACGGTGGCCCTACCCACTAGCCAGGGGTAGGGAAATGGCCATAGTGTCCCGTCAGAGGGCCACAGGCGAGGTGCGTGAGGTCCGCGGAGGTTGTCCTCGGATGACCGAAGCGGTAGGTAAAGGTCATGCTGACGGTGTAAGAGAGGGTTGTTCAGCTCGTTGGGGGCCAACCCGATCGAGCACCTGATGTCGCACTGTAAACCAGCCTTGCGCCCCTATATCTCTCTGGTAATCCTAACGTTCGAGCTTTTCATAGCAAGACGTTCCCAGGTGCGGGCTCCATGGAGGGTGGGAGCCAGAGAGACGAATCCTTTCACAACTTTTAACATGGAGAACTTAACCCCAGTTAAAACTAACAAACTCGGAGTGGAGACGAAAGCCGATGAAACTCTCAAGAGTGGTGCTTGCACTTCTCTTGCCCCTGGACACCCTGCAGCTAACGCCGCGGGTACCAGCGCGGGCGCCGGTCTGGCTGTGGCGAAAGCCACAGGTAAGACCAAACAAAAAAGTCCCAAAATAAGCAAAGGGCGTCGGCGCTGATTGGGACCAGTACCAGCCCTTCCAAAACTCAGGGGAGGACCACGGCGAAGTCTAACACCGCTGCCGGTCCGACCCTTCCTAAACTAACACCGGTGCTGGTTATTACTGGCACTGGGAAACACCATCCCACCTCTGCGGCTCCTCTAGCCTCCTCCCATAAGGAGGTCGCCGCCGATCAAACGATGACCGACAGCCACGAGGACGCGATCTCTCGCGCCTGGAAGGTTGTTCAGAAGCGGGGCAAGGGCAAGGGTAAAAGCACTCAACAAGCCCGTTGCCCTTGCACAAACCCCTCATGCGCTCCAGCTGCCACAGCACAGCGTACGACGCGGAAGGAGCGCCGTCAGGCTTGCAGAAGGCCAGGTAGGGGGGCTCCAAACAACCAGGCACTGCCGCTAGTTCGGGCAAACCAACTAGCGGCCAGCTAAACTTCGCCGCTGGGAAGCGGTCGCAGTCGGAGGCCGGCTTAAGCCGTCCGACGACCAGTCGACCGTCATCCAGTGCGCCGGCAAAGACTCAGCAACCCGGTGGGAAGGGTCAGGCCGCGGCCAAGCGAGCTCTCAACGAGACTATCACACCTCGTGGAGAGCATAAGCGGCCGCGTCTTGATCAATCCAAACGGGTTGCTCAAAGAAGCTACGTCTAAGCTGCTAGTGCTACCCTCGATGTAGCGGTCACCTGTGACCGCACTGGGTTCATGAGCAAGGACGTATCAGACCAGGTACTCGCTGCTATTCAGAAGCAGATACTAGTCGAGGCCTGCTCTCCGAAACAAGACACCACGGCGCCGACTTTTAACGCAAAGCCGCTGTATGCCGGTGGTGTCCTCAAACTGTGGTGCGAGAATGACCACACCTTAGCCTGGCTAAGGAAAACAATCTCCGGAATGACTACTAACCTAACGCTAGTAGTCAAGAGTCAGTCGGAGATCCAAAGACGGGCACGATGTGGCATCGTGATCCCCGACGAGCAGAGGGTCCTCGGAGAGCCGACCAATATTGGCCGTGCTCTCAGTTACCAGAACCCCTGGATCGACGTCAAGCGCTGGTTGCTGCTGCACGCCGACAAGCAGGCCTCGGCATGGTTCGTGGTGGTCGGTGTCCCGGTGGATCGGTCTATCTTTGGGGGCAGGGAAGGTGTACCTGCAGTTCCAGGGTAGGAACGGCAGGTTCACCGATGTCCCCCAGGGATGGGACTCCGCCACGGGAACCATTTCGGAGGCTCTGTTGCAGCAGCCACAGACACCAGCGAGGGAATCCACTCCCCCACCAAACAACCCGGTAGCAACCGCGGCCGAACCTGCTGTAGCAGAATCGGCCGCCCCAAGTGCCGCCACCTTGGGAGCTGTCCCTTCTTCGGGCGAGGAGTCGGACGACATTACCTTGTCTCCGGCTTCGCGCCGGGAGGGGGATGACTTCGAAGAGGGCGGTCTGCTTGCCGGGCTCAATCTGGAGGAAGACGATGAGGAATCGACCAGCAATGGCGTCCTCCTCGTCGAAATGTAAAATCCTCCAAGCAAACCTCCACCACAGTCAGACCGCAACGGCTCAGCTCCGGAAGTGGTTGGAGGTGCAACAAACGGCCATCGCCCTGATCCAGGAGCCGTGGATTAGAGCGGGCCGCATACAAGGACTCTCCAATCTTGGCGGTAAGCTCCTGGTTACTACTGATCACGATCAACCAAGATCGTGTATCTATGTAACAGGAAACCTTAAAACACAGCTTCTAACTGAATTCTGTTGCAGAGATATCTCTGCAGTGAAGCTGATTATACAGCGTGACGGCGCCATGGAGATGGCAATCGTTTTCGCTTCGGCCTACATGCCCGAAGCGGAGGCGCCACCCCCGCATGACCTCGCCCGCCTCGTGAGCTATTGCGAGTGTTCCGGGCTTGAGGTCATCATCGGTGCCGACGCCAATGCTCACCACCAGTTGTGGGGTATGGAAACGCAAAACGAAAGAGGTAAGGCCTTGGTTGGCTACTTATTCTCGACTAACCTATCCCTACTAAACACTGGCTCCGAACCGACATTCGTAACCAGACGAAGCCGCACAATCATAGATCTCACTCTGGCAACAGAGGCCGCGGCGGAAATTACCACTGGGTGGCAGGTCTCCAGGGAGGCTTCCTGCTCCGACCACAGATGGATCCGCTTTGACATCCAGGCCTCTGTCCCGCCAGTAGCTCCGCGCCGTAAACCGCGCAACACAGATCGTGGTACCTACACAAGCAGCCTAGTTTCCAAACTTGCGACACCAAGCGATCCGACGTCATTTGCGGACACTACACAGATTGAGGTACAAGTAGAACACCTCACTAAATCAATGATAGACAGCTACCAAACTGCGTGTCCAGAGACGACTCCTCGTAGTACACCGGGCAAACAGCCATGGTGGGGTGCGGATCTGGAGCGAAAGCGCGAGAAGGTAAGGAAAGCTTTGAATAGAGCAATGAATACATGTGCGGATGAGGACTGGGATGAGTACTACGCAGCCAAATCCTGCTACAAAAAATGCATCAGGTTCAGGAGCACCTCGGGATGGCGCAAATACACTGGTAGCATTGAGTCCTGCCAGGAAGCAAACAGGGTAAGGAAAGTACTGGCGCAACAAACTACACCAGGGCCAACTACCCTTCGCAAGCCAGACAACACTCTCACATCCTCGCCAGAAGAAACGAGACGCGTCCTTATCGAAACACACTTCCCGGGATGTATTTTCTCGCAAGCAATCGACTGGCAAGATGCAACTCAAACACCATCAGACAATGATTGGTTTTATGCTAGCAAGGTGATCACGCTGGAGAAACTTCAATGGGCCATCCGGAGTTTCCATCCATTTAAGGTCGCTGGCCCGGATGGGGTGTACCCCGCCCTACTACAGTGGGGTGGAACCCTCATTGCAGAAAGACTGGTGCCTTTAATGAGAGCGTGCCTGGCCTTTAGATACGTTCCCAAAGGATGGAGGGAAGTGAAAGTAATATTCATCCCTAAACCAGGCAAGGGCGACTACACAAACGCCAAATCCCACAGACCAATCAGCCTGACCTCTTTTATTTATTTATTATTATTTATTTAAAGACCCTTACCCCCCCCCCCCCCTTGACCTTTTTTTCTTCTAAAGACCCTGGAAAGGCTGTGCGACAGGGAGCTGAGGGACGGCGCTCTGAAAACCCTACCGTTGCCCGGTAACCAACATGCATACAGCTCGGGTAAGTCCACCGAATCGGCGCTTCATCTGGTAGTTAGCCAGATAGAGGAAGCGATACATCAGAAAGGGACCTGCCTGGGCACTTTCATAGACATTGAAGGAGCCTTCGACAAAACAAACTTCTCCAGCATCAGCAGCGCCCTCTCCAGACATGGAGTTGAACAGGTACTCATAGACTGGATCACAAACATTTTAAGCAAGCGCGTGGTTCGCCTAGTGGATGAGCAGCAGCTGGCCATGATTGCCAGAGGCTGCCCCCAAGGAGGGGTGCTGTCACCCCTTCTATGGAATTTGGTGATTAACGAATTAATTGCCAGACTCAATGCCAATCACTACTACACAATAGGTTATGCGGACGACCTCGCCATCCTTGTCTCAGGGAAGGTGACGAGCACGATTTTTAACCTCACCCAACAAGCACTACGTATCGTAGAGAGATGGTGCAGTGAATATGACCTCTCAGTGAACCCCACTAAAACGGAGCTAGTCATGTTCACCCATAAACGAGCTTTAGGCCCCTTTCGCCTACCGAAATTGTTCAATACAGAACTTCAGCTGGCCAACGAAGTCATGTACCCCGGGGTCATTCTTGACAGTAAGTTAAACTGGAGTAGCCATTTAGACAGTAAACTAAACAGGGCCTGCATCACATTCTGCCAATGCAGGAAAATGATAGGTAAGAAGTGGGGCCTATCCCCCAAAATCACACTTTGGCTGTACACCCCAGTGATCCGACCCATGATCACCTACGGGGCTGTGGTCTGGTGGCCCCGCACCAAGCTTATTACAGCCTGCAACAAACTGCAACGCATGCAAAGACTAGCCTGCATGGCGGTCACGGGCTGCATGAGGACTAATCCGACTGCAGCCATGGAAGCCATGCTGGGACTACCACCGCTCCACCTGTTCATACAGCAGGAAGCCACGATGGCGGCGGCGCGTCTGAACGCAACTAACCTCTGGAGGAAGAGAGACAAACAACATACCGCGCTGCTTAAGGAACTCAACAATGAGTTCCCCATTACTAAAGCTATAATGGACCGGGTGCCTAAACAATTCATTTTTGATAAAAAATACAGAATCCAGCTTCACGAAGATCGCCGATGTGAGGATTTGCGCCCCACTGAGCTGCGCATCTTCACGGACGGATCAAAAACAGATAGTGGCACAGGTGCTGGAGTCTTCTCGCAGGACTTCAACATACATATAGCCACACCATTAGGAGTTCACAACACAGTGTTCCAGGCGGAATGCATTGGGATCACTCTTGCCGCCTCAGCCATCATGGCCAGGGCAGTTAAAGACCACTCGATCCGCATACTCTCAGACAGTATGGCTGTTCTGCAAGCGCTGGACAGTCACTCGATTGATTCTGGGTTAATATACGAGTGCCACCAGCGCCTCAACCAGGTGGGTAGCCTCAATAATATAACCATTCAGTGGATAAAAGGACACAGCGGTTCGCTTGGTAACGATGCCGCCGATGAACTTGCCAGAAGGGGGTCGAGCATGACACCGGTGGGACCAGAACCCATCGCGCCACTCCCCTTTGGGTTTCTACGCTCTCTGGTAAGAAAACGTACCAGGGATCTACACTTTAAGCAATGGGTGGACCAAAGTGATTGCAGGCAGGCCAAGGAGGCTTTACCTACCATCGATGCCCGCCTCACAAAACAGGTCCTTCGCTAGACAAACGACAGCTGCGTATGGTTACAGCAGCAATAACTGGCCATGGGTCGTTTAATAAACATCTATTTGTCATAGGAGCTACAGACAGTCCGCTGTGCAGGGCCTGCATTGAGGACGACGAGACAGCAGCGCACGTGCTTCTAAACTGCCCGGCGATCGCCACATACAGGGCCAAGTACTTCGGTAACCCAGGTACCGTACGTCAGATAGTCAGCAACATCAAGACGTTGCTGGCCTTTCTGGAGGAGCTGGGGTGGATCGAATAACCGATTTCCCACCCGTACGCAAAATACGCGCTCAGACGTGGAGTTGCGGAAACCAGCCCGTTCTACCTATTACCTATGTATTATTGTCCAGAAGCTTTTTGAGTTTCTTAACAGCGTGGTTCAGTTTTCTTTTATCATCAGGGCATCTAAATTGTTGCCATTGTTTTCTCAGTCTTCGTTTTTCAGTTATTCTATCCAGTATAGTTTGGGATATAGATTTCTTGGTCTTACTTGATTTGCTAGTAGGAGTAGATTCCCAAGCAGCATTTTGGACCGAATTATTAAAAAATTCAATCGCTGCAACTACCGCTTGAATGACTAGCGCGCGATCTTTTTATCTTGTCACGGGACTCTGGGTCATAAAAAACGATGACGCGACACGCGCGCCATATGGCTGAGCGCACAAAAGTTTTTTGTTACCGAGAACGGTAATACGAGCCACCTTGAGCACAGTAAAGATATCTATACAGTAGTCTATCTTCATACAAACGCTCGGAACGCAAGTCATACCTACGCGCCTCGAGTCTGGTACACTCCGAGTACATACGCAGTCGCGTACGCACCGCTTTGATAAGCGGATGGCGGGCGGTGTTATTAATGGTTTTGTTCGTAAGCAGTTAGCGTGCGATTTGTGGATATTTAATAATAACCAGTGCAAGATGATTACTTAATATTGCAAATAGAACTTATAAACTATATTTTGCTTTTCTGGTTGCTTGAATTCTTGTATAATGCACCCAGAGATACATTTTTAAATTACCCTGGAAACTTAGAAAAGACAAGATTTTTTTTAAATACCTACTAGTACGAAATTTGTTTCTTTTTTAATAGGTAGGTGTTTTGCTTTTTACACCAAGTAAAATATCAGGATTATTAAATAAGTAAGTGGATAGGGGAAAAAAGTGACAAACGAGAGTCCTAACTACGCTCGTAGTAGTAGCAGGTAGTTTCCTAGCCTGGGATGCCCGATCTATTGATTTGAATAGATCATTTCGATCGTAAATCATTGAATCGATAAACTATCTTGATCGCAGGATTTGAATCGGTCCAGCAAAGATCGTATCGTAATTAAAAATAAATAAAATTTGATATAATTTAAATCTATCACTTTAATAAAAAACGGTCCAAACAACGTTTTTTTTTTTTTTAATAAAAATATAATATTTACAATCAAAGAAACTCAAGTAGGTAGATGAAGTCAAAATACTTTTTGCGGGCAGCCCTACCGCGTCTACCGCATGTTTACGTACCGCGCGTGCTGTAGGTAATTATTTCTACGATAGGGCCGAGTCAAAATACTGTATAAATTATCTTTACTGTGCCTTGAGTGTTGTTTTTGTTCAAGTATATGAATGGGTCTTTCAAATAGTGATAAGCGTTTGTTAACATTTCGTTTCATTTTGTTTATATTGAGCTGTAAACATTGAGTATAGTTGAAAAAGTCATTATGTGAACTTCAAAAAGGATTATTTTAAAAAGTAAATCGGTAACATCTATATTTTATGACTTTTATTAATGTAAGGGTTCTATCTACATACGATAAAATAAAAAAAAAACATACTTCATACTGAAAAATATTTTTTTACAAGCTTATGAGTAGCACGGAACATTTGCTGACGGTGAATAATTTTTCACGCAAATTATATAATTTATTACAATAATAACCTTTCACGTAGAATAAAAATATTATTATTGTCAGAAAGCTATGTTTCTATTCTAACTTATGTGTAAGTTTTATGTTGATAGGTTTATCTAATACAGAAAAATATGGGATTGATTGAAGGGATTCCCACTTACGTAAAAACGCACTTAACATTTCTCGTTTGTTTTTGTTCAATGAAGTATGAGTAAATAAAATACATCTTAGGTTACGATTTTCTACAAGGAATGCCCTTTCCAATGATGTATCACACTTGTTATTCAATAGCCATCGAAAAAAAATACAAGTTAAGAAATATCGCATATCGGGAGAATAGACCATAACACGTGTGCCATAAGGGCGGCGTAACATAAAATGCATATCCGGTTTTAATTAAAGTAAGAAATATGTGTGTGTGTGTTACGAATGAAAAAATGTTATGCTGCATCGCAATCCCTGTGGGAATGGATAAAGAAATATATTATGATTTAAAAAACTACTTACTAGTTCATTTCATAAATTTTTACCGATATAAAATTCCCTGTATATACGACTTTATCGGTCGACGGCCATTTTGCTGTTGCATTTTTTGTCTCACTTGCACAAAAATTGTAATCTTATCTCAAATTTAGTGCCTCCTTAATATTTTATGGTTGAAAACTATTAGGGAGTAAATATTCAATATGATAGGTATTGCTTTTTACGTAGAACTGGTCTCACAATTTAATAAATTACGATAGCATTCGGCCAAAATTCTAGTACTGTTACACGTGCACTGAAAACCACTCAGAAATAGAAGTATACTTACCCTCAGGTTAAATCCTGGTTGCACACACATAAACTATATTATAAATAACCATTAAATCAGTAATTTACTCAAAAGTATCACCCACAACCGAAAATATCTTTAAAATACCACAGGTTAAAATTCGCGTGCGAACGTAAACAAACGACTGACGTTTGACATTATTTTTTAAATCAAAATGAACCGTAGCGGAACTTGTTTGTAATTAATAGCATGAAGAAATGTATTAAGAATCGAGTGGAATAAAGAAATAGCATTAAAACATGGTAGGATAGAAAGAAATAGACATATTATGACGACGGAACGTTCCGGACGCAGAAAGGGACAATAGTCACTTAGGGGCTTCAACGGTATATGTGAAAAAGGGACAAAAGTCACTTAGAGGCTTTGAGCGGTGTATATCATCTTCTGTTTTTAAACTGACTGAAGGTGACAAAGCTTGATCGACCATTGATCTAAAGAGCTCCCAGTCTGTCTTTTTGGTGTGAAGCACACAAGTTTCTGGAGTTTCTTTGAAGCGGCTTAATAAGGTAACTAATACCGGTGAATGGTCCGAAGATAGGTCATAACTGCTCTGGCATTGGAAGTAGTTTTTCGAGATACCTTTAATAGCACAGAAGTCTATTAAGTCAGGTATTTTTTTTCTGTAAGTGGGCCAATATGTGGGCTCACCTGTTGATATAATTTCCATTTTTAATTTTTCAACAGTCTTGAGTAGCTCGTGGCCCCTGGGGAGGGTCAGTCTTGATCCCCAATAGCTATGCTTCGCATTGAAATCTCCGCCAACTATGAACCGATCGCCAAGGGAGTTGAAAAACTCGCTAAACTCTTCCTCTTTTATAATGTGTTTCGGAGGACAGTAGAGAGCTGACACAGTAACGGAGCTAACCCAATCTTCAATTATGACAGTTGTTGCTTGAATTGGTGCTGAGCAGTATGATACTGATTCATAATGTTTTAATTTACTTCTGATAATGATAGCTGATCCACCATGTGCTTTCCCATCAGGGTGTGTGGTATGATAAAGTTTATATCCAGGAAGTTCCATATGGCTTTTAGAAGTGAAATGTGTTTCAGATATTAGCATTACGTCAATATTCTGTTGTTCTAAAAATATTTTTAACTATTCTGAGTGGTGTGATAGGCCATTTGCATTCCAGATGCATAGTGTTAATGCATTGAATTTGAAAGCATGGACATGAGATCTCCCAGCATAAAGTAAGAAATATAAATGTGTAAGTGTGTGCAAACGTGGCCACTTGAGCGCCTTATTCTTGTTCCTGATCCTTTATCTAGTGCTATTATTGATTGAAGATATACACTTAGTAAAAACCGGTTATTTTAATATTACAAACAGACACTCCAATTTTATTTATTTGTATAGATACAGCAACTCTGTGAGAGTTATAGTCTGTGGTAATAGTTGTAGATTCTAAGCGTGTTTTGAAATGGGTGAGGGTAATAAAAAGTTGACTTAAATAAGTAACCAGACCAGAAAGATTTTAATGTTATTTTATTACTAAGCAGTCTGATTTTTGCCTGGTTATTGGCAATAAGCTTGCGTTTAATACAATACTTATATAGCTGAGAAGATGCCAAACTTCAATGAGTATGGATGTCCTGACATCTCCGCCACATGCCAGACATACTGTGAGCCCAAATATGCCTGAGACGGTAACTGTGCATTGAGACAGTAATATGGGGTCATATTGGAGATGGGGGGATCAACTGAATAGATTTCCTTTATACTTGAAGGAGGACGCAGGGGCTCACGGACGATGGAAGCAGTGGAAATAGGCAGCGGCGGCCTTACCCATTGCGAGGCTCCGGTCGGCAGGTTTTGCGAGGCCTGAGAAAATTTCTTTTTTTACGTCGTCTTCTGACTTCCTTGAACTGTCTGTCAATATCATTTTCGGGATAGCGGGCACTGCCATGCGGTGCGTTTATTCTACTGCACGGTAGAATTAACGCCGTCATGCGTCCGTCGCCGGTTGAGTGCGTCCCAGAGCGTCATGGGAGTGCCACCATGGGATCTGGAGGCAAAGGTCCTCGCGCATATGTGGGAGTGGCGCAAGGAGGCGAAACGCCGGGGCGAAACTCCGCTGCCGCGACAAATCGCGGTACGGCGATCACGAGCTCCGGTGTGATCTCATGGCGACATGGTGGGTACGATTGTCGAAACCCAGTTCTGGGCACGCCACAATTGCAGCGGTAAGTCCCTTCTTTGAGGAGTGGATAGAGAGGCGTCACGGTGTCCTCACCTTCCGCCTAACGAATGTCCTCACTGGGCATGGGTGCTTTGGGGGGTTCCTGTTCAGGATAAAGCGGGAGGAAACGCCCGGGTGCATTGCGTGGATCGTCTGGAGGACACGGTGGAGCATACGGTGGAAGTGTGCCCTGCCTGGGCGGAGCACCGCCGTGTCCTCGTGGAGGCGATCGGTGGCGGCAACCTCTCGCGTACGGCCCTGGTACGGAGCGAGAGGGCATGGGAACCGTCACCTCCTTCTGCGAAACAGTAATGCTCCCGAAGGAGGAGCGGGGCACGTGAGAGAGATGCAGTCTCTGCGCCCTCACGCCCCTAGCCACCGCAGGAGGAGACGCCCCGGGCGTTGGGAGTCCATTACAGTCTTCCGGCCACCGCAGGCGCGGGCTTCCGGCGGGCGAGTAATGGGTAGCTCGCCACCCGGTAAGAACCAGGCACGGGTCGACGGCGCGTTGTGTTCCACGCGCGCCCAAAGAGATGTCAGCAATACTGAAGGGGTCTGCTAGGACCGATGCCTGCCAGGGTCGCAAGATCTGTCCGAAAGTGTTACCGTGGCCCATAGGCCCTGAAGGAACACGGGTGGGGTTTAGTCAGTAAAAGTCTGACATGCCCTTCCGCTCCACCCTAGATCGGGAGACGTCACTTCACGATTTGGCACCCACAAAAAAAAAACTGCGGCGCCCACTCCACACGTCGTTATGGACTACCACACAAGAGTCGCAATAAATACAACAAATACATGTACTTATTATTTTACGTAAAAAAGGCCAACCGCTATTGGGGACAATCGCTTGAAAGCGTTAAGGCTTATGGAGGACTTTTTTCGTAAGATATAACGATTTCCTTACATATCCAAAAAGTTTTTCAGATATTACAGAATGAGCGTCAGATCTGTATCGGTATTATAATACCGATAAGCTGTTGAGTTTTTTCTTTGTTTGGTTGAACAAGCTAATCTCAGGAACTACTAGTTCGAATTGAAAAATGATTTTAGTGTTTGATAGCCCATTTATCAAGGACAGCTATAGGCTATATAAAATCACGCTAGGACCTTTAGGAGCCAAGCAAAAATATAAAAATTACGAATATGAATACCTCGCACGGGAAGGCGATTCGGTGCGACGGGATGAGTCGGGGGTGTAAGAAATTTGACACGGACGAAGTCTTGGGCAGAAGCCAGTATTCAATAAAATTGAAAGATATCATGTACGGTACAGTAACGATTTTGTAACTCATACTACAAATAAAATAATTCCAAGGCGACAAGAGTTGACGAACGAAATAAAACACGGGGGTTCCCCGAGCGATAAAGGAGCAGAATATTATGTCCCGACCGACTCCCCAGCTGACCCGAGTGCTATGCGATAAAAACCCGATCTTCAAGTGTTTCGAGGCGCGATATTCAAATACTACAGAATGAATTATTCAATTATGTTTTGAATGAATGAATTAGTTAACTAACTTTATTTTAATTTACCGTTATATTATAAACTTATAACCTTAATAAATAATTAAGGTTCAAAATCAAAAGTTTTAAATAAAAAAAATATAGTTAAAAAAACTATATTTTTTTTCAATTTGCTGGGTTGTTGCGCGAGGCCCCTGCAAGAGCGAGGCCCCGGGCGATTGCCCTGTTCGCCACCCCCTAAGGCCGCCACTGGAAATAGGCATTTGTCTAGGAGAAGTACAGCACGCGTAGCATGACCACCATAGAAAGAATTTTGCCTATTTTTGGTAGAATAGAGATAGAACTGTCATGCTACGCCAGCATACAATGGGACAAATCTGTTTAGAATCTTTAATTCTGTCTTTAATCTTTCTACAATCTGTAATTTTGTCTATTCTTCGTTTCTACGGTGGTCATGTACGCATGCAGCACAGGTTACAATAAATAAAAACAAGATTATGGGCTTATCATTACATACCTCATCATGTTTCTTCCTCAAATGTAAACTATAAGTGTCCTTCCTAGTAAACCCAAGAACACAACTGTCGCATTTATAAGGAAGCTTCCTAAAATTATAATGATTTCTTTTGCCTTCTCTTGCTTTCAGCATCTCTTCCTCAGTCAACACAACTCGCACAAACTTCTCTTGAAACTCTTTTAAATCTCTTTCTACATCTCTTTTACGTAAATTTTTATTGCGTTTTGATTTATTCGTTTCACGGAAACTGATTTTGGCTACATTGATTTTTACTTTATTTACACCTTGTGAACGTTTTTTAAATACATTGTTGTTGTTTTTATTTTCAAATATATTAACATAGACTTTTTCAATTTTTTCAGGTATGTCAGATAATTTTTCAGAAACGTCTGAAGTTTTTTCATCTAAATCTGAAATATTGTCTTTATCATCATCGTTATCCTCTATACGGTCAGCAATTTCTTGTTTTCTCCAATCAATAGCATTGTGTTTTGTTTCTGTTACATTATTGCAGACAATTTTAATTTCTTCATCAAAATCTGACATTTTTCCATCAAAATCTGTAGTGTTGTCTACATTTTCACTTTGATCTATGATTTCTTGTTTTATAGAATCCAGTTCAGCTTTTAGTTTTGTGTTATTGCTAGTTAAAGGATCTAAGCTATAGCTGAACTGATAGTCATAGAAATAATTGGTTTTTGCTGTCAATGTTGTTAGCGGTTTCATATTGAAATACTGAAAGGTAAATGATTGTTTAAAGATATATAATTACTCAAAAATAAAAATTGTTTATTTATTTGATCATAGTTAATGACCTTATGCTTAAGTTTTTAAGGTCCTCCTGTCTAGTCCGGGGTATTTCTTAACTCATTATCATTGTACATAGCCTTAATTCAGCCTCCCTCCAGTGCCAGCCTGATCCTTGGATCTTGATCGATCCGTGAAAGTGATCACAAAATTGAATGTCCTTTTAACATGAAATAAGACTATACAGAAAATGTAATGTAATTTAATACCTCTACAGTTCGTGATAAGGTCTCCTGTGCTATCTCAGCTTTTTTCTTGAACCTATAAAACTTTGTCAGGATACTCCGGCACTCCCAGCATACCCCACCATGGAACTCCTTCAACTGAAAACCATTTTTTTTAAAATAAATTCAACTTCCGCTGGATGCGGGAAGCACAGAACCGGTCGAAGTGGCGTGCTTGGGGGAGGCCTATGTCCAACAATGGACGTCTTTCGGCTGAGATGATGATGAAGTTATACATTGTTTATTAGATTGTAAATAAAAGCACTAACCTCTGCGAAATGTATTTCTTGTAGTAACATTGATATTTTATGCAAAGGAACGAGGCAGCGATCTGTGCTTAAACATGTAAGGCATATATTTAATGTTTCTTCCATTTTATAAACGTTTTACATTTAATTGTTTATTTAAAAACAAAATCACTAAGAAAACACGAATAAACAATCATCACAGCAAGAAATCGTTTTTCTTTATTTTTGGTGACAGTGACAGATATACTTATATGTGAACCCCTATCTTTTAAGATCTCAACGGGGCAACTGAGATTCAAAAACCGTAAATTACTTGACAGTGAGAAAACTGAGAATGAAAGTGACGTGTGAATTTACTTTAATTGCTATAGATTATCTGTGAAAATAATGATGCCGAAACTAGAAAACAGCTGAGGAAAAAGCGCGGGAATCATCGAATTTGGCGGGCGTGATTTTTCTTTCGTTTTCTTTTAAATACTAAAAAACGTTTACGATTGGAGATAAGTTGTGTAGATTTATGTAAATATTCATTAGATTAGTTAATTTAATTGTTTGTAGATATAATTCTTCATATATAGGGTAAGTTTTTTATATTTTATTTTTTCTGGCCAGTGGCCACAATGGACAACGAACCACCTGATCCGGGGGGCACAGTCCCCTCGGTCGGGCTTAATATTACTATTCTAGAATCCAGTATGGATACCGACTCGTCCATAACCAGATCGGAGCGGAAAAGGACTAGAGCTCCACGTAAAGTATGCAAAAATTGCAATAAAAGAAGGCGAAATAATCATTCACACACTTTATCTGAAATAAATAAAGGAACTCATTGCCATTGCGATAATGAATCAGTCACATTCAGTCAAAGTTCAATTGTAGTTCAGCAAGAATCCACTCCACGCTCTGTGGATGGACCCCAGACTGAAAACCTCATTAAGTCTGATCTTCCCCAGAAGGCGCCACAGGTTACTAGGGCTTTGTACGAAGCCACAGACCTGTCGCCATACGTTGTACACATCCAAAAAATTTCTGATACTCAAAACTCGGCCCTAACATTACACCCAATAACTTTAGGACATTTTCTTAAAAAACGCAGTTTCAATAATATAATTAACGGTTCATTAAAACGCATTGGTCGTAATAGAATATCATTGAGCTTCTCTCGTTACGTAGATGCCAATTCTTTTATAGATGACCCAAGTTTGGCCAAAGAGAAATTGAAGGCATTTGTTCCATCAATTAATGTGTGTCGCATTGGTATTGTTAAAGGCGTACCTACCGAATGGTCTCCGGAGGAAATAATCGAAAATATATCTGTCCCTGCTGGATGCGGGAAGGTTATCAAGGCAAGGCGTCTCAATTATAAAGTGCACGAACCGACCCCTGTGTGGAAACCATCGCAAACAGTCGTGCTCACCTTTGACGGACAAACTTTACCAAAACGTGTGTTTTGTTGTTACAATTCCATGCCAGTGGAATTGTATACATTCCCAACAATTCAGTGCTATAATTGTTGTCGTTTTGGCCATACAAAGGTACAATGCAGGTCGAACCCTCAGTGCTTCAAGTGTGGGGAGAAGCATTCTGCTGACACTTGCAGGATTGAAGATGAGAGTAGTAGTAAGTGCTGTCATTGCGGTGGCATTCATTACGCCATCAATAAAAAATGCCCAGAATTTGAGAGGCAAAAATCAATTAAGCATTATATGGCCCATAGCTGCGTGTCGTATGCTGAAGCGTCTCAGCTACATCCACCTATATCAAAATTGTATGCAGATGTGGTAACATCTGACCCATCACATACCACTAAAAATTCATTCTATTCGCAACCTTCGCCCCAATCACGTAACCCACCAATTGTCTCCTCACAAAGAAAAACGGTATTCCTTAAACCTCGGGATCCCCCAAAAACAGCTAAGGGGTATGACCGTACAGCTCATCAAGCATTAGTCAATAACGAAGTTTCTGTGTCAGGGAATGGTGTTGCATTCCAAAATAAAACAACAAATAATAGTGAAAGTCAAATTTTAAATTTAATAATCATGTTAATTACCACATTATCTAAAAATAATAATATTGAACCGTCCAACGTTGCCACTGTAATTGATACGCTGTTTAACTTGTTTAATCTTAATCATAATGGATCCAAATCTATCCAAGATTGTTCAGTGGAACAGTCGCAGCATTCTGAATAAAAAATCTGATCTTTCCTACATAATGAACAAATACGATCCCTTTGCAGTCGCTCTCTGTGAGACATGGCTTAAACCAGGGTTCTCTTTTAGAATTCCTGGCTGGCTGGCGTGTCTAAGAACAGACAGAAGCGATGGGTATGGCGGTGTCGCCATACTTATTAAAAACAACTTGCCTTTTCAATCTTTTCCTCTTCCAAGTCTCAGTGATGATATATCTGCTGTCGCTGCTATTGTAAATAAAATCTGTTTAGTATGTATATATTATTCTCGTCCCACTGTAAATATCCTTTCTGAAATAAGTAATCTTCTTTCAATTTTACCTAAACCGTTTTTGGTAATGGGCTACTTTAACTCACAACATCAGTCTTGGGGTAGTTCTAGTTCCAATTACTATGGGGAAAAGTTATTGGAAATTCTAGACTCTAATAATTTGTGTATTTTAAATACATGTCTCCCAACACGCCAAACGAATCCAGATGAGGGAATAAGCGCCCCTGACCTCTCAATCTGCACACCTGATTTAGCATCAACATTATCCTGGTCTCCTTTAACGTCTTCTTATGGTAGTGATCATTACCCTTTAATCATTTCTTTTCCACATCAAAAACCAGCTGCTTGCATTCCAACACCACGATTAAAGTACAGACTTCAAAATGCAGACTGGGATACATATAAAAATTGTGTAGAAGAAAGAATGCTTGCCTTATCTGATTCTTTACAACTACATGACCCTCAGTTATTATCTAATCAAATTACAAGAGTTTTAATAGAGGTGGCAGATAATACTTTCCCTATTAAGAATGGTGCTACAGGCAAAATTCCTTCACCACCTTGGTGGGATGCTGAATGTACTCAAGCCATTAAAAAAAGAAAAGAAGCAGAAAAAAATTATGGTCATACTATGACTCGCCACAATTTTCAGATATACCTAGAAGCTGCTCGAACAACTCGTAAGCTCCTTAGAAAAAGAAATTTGAAGGTTGGCAAAGATTCTGTGCATCTATCTCGCCAGAAGTTAATGCATCTCTAGTATGGCAAAATATTAGGCGATTCAGGTCAGCATTCAGCGACACAACAGCCTCAAAACTACCATTAGAATTAGCCAATGAATTTATGGATAATTTAGCTCCCCCTTCAGTCCCAGAACAAAGATCTTTAATCCACCTTCCATATGTTCCTATTCCTAATTCTGAGTTGAATTCCCTGTTCACACTAAGTGAGTTGAAAGGAGTCCTTTCACATGTTAAGGATTCAGCCCCTGGTGAAGATGGTATACCATATTCATTTATAGCTAATCTGTCTGACTCTGTTCTTTTAATTTATTTAAATCTCATCAATACAGCTTTGATATCTGGCAGCATTCCATCAAGTTGGAAGTCTCAAACGATTATTCCCATTCTAAAACCAAACAAACCTTCTTCTAATGTTACTTCTTATCGACCAATTGCACTTTCTACAGTTCTTGCAAAAATTGTTGAACACCTCATTAAGAATCGTTTGGAATGGTATTTGGAGAGCAAAAACTTGCTAGGCACATCACAGTTTGGTTTTAGGAAGGGTAGAAGTACGATGGACAGCCTTAGTGTGTTCACAACTGATATTCGTTTAGCTTTCTCTTCCCATAACTCTGTAATTGCTGCCTTCCTGGATATTAGCTCAGCTTACGATAATGTCCTGGTATCAGTCCTGGAACAAAAGCTGAATTCATTACAAGTTCCAAAAATGCTGTCTAACTTCATAATTAACATGCTTTCAGAGAGATCTTTAAATCTTCATATTGAAGGGTATACATTTACCCGTTTAGTATGGAAAGGTCTCCCCCAAGGTTCCGTACTTAGTCCAATTCTCTACAATATTTACACTTATGATTTGGAATCCTCTTTAAATGAGTCAGTACAAGTCCTTCAATATGCGGATGATTTACTTCTTTATTTATCTGGTCATTCTGTTGAAATTATTTGTACTTCCTTAACCTCTTCTTTATGTTTACTGAAGACTTGGCTAGAAACCAATGGTCTACACCTGTCAATTGATAAAAGCAACATTGTCTTGTTTACAAGGATGCGTAAGCCTCCTATAGTTACAGTACAGTATAATAATATCCCTATGCCTGTTAAAAACCAGGTTAAATTTTTAGGCCTTATTTTGGATACACATCTTACTGGTTTACCACACTGTGATTATATAACTGCTAAATGTGAACGAAATATCAACATAATTAGATGTCTTTCTGGTGTTTGGTGGGGTGCACATCCCTTTTCATTAAAACTACTTTATAACACCTTGATTAGAAGCGTATTGGACTATGGCACCTTTTTGCTGGAGCCTGCTAATGTTGCTGGTCTTAAGAAACTTGACAGTGTTCAGTCCAAGGCACTTAGAGTGGTTTCAGGTGCAATGAAAAGCAGTCCTATTAATTGTCTACAGGTGGAATGTGGAGACCCTCCACTTCATTTACGACGTCAATTTTTAGCTGATAGATTTATGGCTCGGTGTTTGCAATTTACATGTCATCCTTTGCGAAATAAACTTTCCATTCTCTCTGAAGAAGTAATTTCGTCCACTTACTGGAGGCACAAAGATACTCCGTGTTTAGTTAAAAGCTTTAGAAAATACAATTTAATTGAAGCTCCCTGTCACCAATCTCAATTTCTTCCTATATTTCACTGTAATTACAGTTCATTAATTATGTCACCAAATATATACTATAACCTTAACATTTACCGAGATGACATATGTCATAATATTAACTTCAACTTCACTATGGATAGAGACTGGAAGGGCTGTCAGCTCTTGTTTACAGATGCTTCGAAGCATGGAAGAGACTCATGCGTGGGAGTAGGTGTATTCCACTCCCAATATAATATAGTTCAAAAAATAAAGCTCCCGCCCGAGTCATCTGTATTTACGGGAGAATGTTACGGTCTATTCAAAGCTGTCGAATATATACTTATGATGGGCTTACGAAATTCACTCATTTTAACTGATGCAAGGAGTGCCTTACAATCTTTGGCCAGATTCCCTTTCTATTCTCATAATCCTCATATTATATTTGAAACACGTGAACTCCTTTATAGGTGTTCTATTAAGGGGTATTCAGTGTATTTTGCGTGGATACCCTCGCATTGTGGCATTTTAGGTAATGAGAGAGCTGACCAGTTGGCTAATGATGCCGTATTGTGTGGAGATGTTTTTCCGTACAAAAATAACTCCCAAGATCTGGCAGCTCTGCCCAAGGTTTACCTACAGGAATCCTGGGGTAAGCTTTGGTCCGAGCAATCAGTGAAAGGGAAATTTTATCGCACTATTCAGCCATCCATTTTTGTAAAACCTTGGTTTAGCAAGTACAAGCTAAGCAAAAAGATTACAACAATATTCATACGTATGCGATTGGGTCACGTGTGCACTCCTGCTCATCTTGCCAGGCTTGGCATTGTGCAGAACCCTGCGTGTGAATGTGGCGCTGAGGTGGGAGATCTGAACCATCTTATTTTTTCCTGCCCCCTTTATGACCACTCCTCACTTTTCCAAAGTCTTGTTTCCCTCCGAGTCCCTTTTCCCACTTCTATTTCGTGTATTTTATTTAATTTCAATGTAGATATTTATAAAACCATAGCTCTTTTCTTTGTAAATAATGATATAGCTATCTAAATATTAGTTTATAAACTGTATATAAGTACTTAATTTACCATGTAGTTCTTAGGTAATTCTTAGTTTATGCACGAGTCGGCCTATTTGTTGGGCCACCTTGTGGCGTTCATGTTTTTTTTTTTGTTTTTATTTATAACCTACTGATAAAACTTGTTATATTTTTTTTTTGTTGTATATAATATATATTATATTAGCAACCTATTTCCTTTCTATTTCCAAATTTCCCGTTGTACTTATATATAATTTCGCGAGTACTTGATTCCTACGTTTTGTTATTATATAAAATATTGTCAGTGGCAATAAGCACGAATAGTGCAACGCCATAAACAAAAAAAAAAAAAAAAAAAAACAGCTGATTTTAGTAAACAATGTAACGAGAAACTTGTTATTATCTTTCATTTGTTAAAAATGGCAGATAATTACACAAAAATGTGTCGTATTTGTTTAAAAAATAACAAAGAAAATCATATCAGTGATTCGTCGTGTTACGCTAAGTTTTTCATTCAAGTTTTGCCATTGAAAGTAAGTATCATCTATGCGAAATCGTTTCTTTATTTAAACCTAAATTTTTAATCGTTTCCTCAAGGCACAGGCATAGGTATGGCTCTGTATCTCTTTAAAACCCGGGCAGTTTAAAATTTCTTGAATGAGTTATATTTTATTCTGAACAAATGATTTTTTTAATGCATTATAATTTTTTAGGATTCCAATGAAAAGCTAATGCTTTGCAACTGGTGTAAAGCCGCTATGAGACGAGCAATGGCTGTGTTTACATTAGCTTTGGAAACGGAAAAAACTTTACACAAAAAGGTACCAACATAACTTATTATATTACTTTGGGCTGTTCCCTGTGGTGCTGGATATAAAGAATAGCAGCAGCCCATTTCTTCCCGTGGGTGTCGTAAGAGGCGACTAAGGGACTTACTAGAGAATGGGCAGCAGCGTTCTCAATGCATTTTACCACCATACTGCGATCGCCAATCCACCTGCCAAGTGTGGCAATTATAGCAAACCCCCCCAAATTGGGGGAGGCCTATGTCCAGCAGTGGACGTCACACGGCCGAAACGATGACAACGAATGACGACGGGCTGTTCTAAGAATGAGAATAGAAAAGAATGCTATCAATTTTCCAGTGTAAGAAAGAGGCATAAGTAGCAATATATGATTGACTCCTTTAAACCGATTTAAGTCTGTTAAAGAAAAGGTTGCAGAAAGGAAGCATAGTGGGTTTTAAAAAAATGTATGTAAACCAATGAATGAGGCGTAGACACAGACCTTGCCACTTCTCTTGTTTTTATATTTCTATGATTGCCACTTAGGTACTCAACTATCGACTTTAATGTAATTTAGCCTAAGTTGATTTTTGAATACCTACTTAACCATTTGTTATAGTAAGGTCCTAAAAAAATTCTTGAATGTTATGATTTAAATTGAGTTAGTTATGTAAATTAAAGTTAAATCCATATTGTTATTGTTTTTCAGCGTTCAGCAGACATTCCTATCAAATCTAAAAGTCTATTTTCCCTGAATTATGTCCATAATTCACATATAGACATACCTCCTCATATTATAGAATGCACCGATTTTAAGTCTGAAAATATTGGAATTGAATTCGAGGAATTGACTAATCCTCTACTTGAAATACAAGATGATGGAATACCTTTGAGCAGATATAAGAAAACATTGAAATCTGATTTAACAAATGAAGAATCAGTTCCAAATTGCAAACAAGAATTAAATGACACTGAAACCGCAATTACAAAAAGAAGCAGAACACAAGTTGAATTCAATGAATTGAAGTTTGAAGTAGAATATTTGAATTTGGAAGAGCAGTTGAATGAAGTTAAATTGAAAAAGTTGAAGTATAAAAAATTTAAGTTTCAGTGTGATGAATGTGGTCTAGGGTTTCTTACTAAGGATTTATTTGAAGAACATAAAGTTAGACATTCACAGGTAAATATTTAATTTTCTTTCTTACAAATATATTTATTCGTCACACCGATTTTTTTTTGAAAATAAGAAAACGGGATGATTTAGAAGCCTGTTAATATTTTTATTGCTTTTCGAAGTCTCTGCTTCTTTCTCAGCACCTTCGCATGCGATGGAATCATCGAAGGAAGCAGTGCCCACTCTTCTTTAGGGATCTCTTCCACGCCGTTTTTCAAACGCAGCCACGGCATCTTCAGGGTTCATAAAACGAATTCCACTAAGTTTATCCTTTATTTTTGAAAATAAATAAAAGTCAAGACTCACACAGATATTATAAATTGCCGCCAATTTGTAAAACCAAAGGACATATTATAAAATTACAAATCTACAGATTCGCAAGAGTTCCAAATTCGAAATTGAAATAGGAGACTGTTGCCCAGCGGTAACTGTGCATGCGGCTGGCGTGACCCGTCTAGTCCCATTTTAGTCTGGTAGCCTTTTTGTGTACGTCTAGGATTTACGTTTTGGAGCGCAGCGCGGTGTTTCGTATTCTGCAGGTTCGTTTAACGCCTAAAATGCTGCGCTCCATTGCTCTTTGGCAAACTCCAAGGCAGAACTTTTGTGACTCGGTAAGCGACCAGGGGCTTACTCTTTAACCTAATTTTAATTCCAGTCTAATGACAATACGATTCCAATGTTAAATTTGCATACACGTAATTCGGTACTCTTGAAAACAATAGTGGAATACACACAACACAACAACAACGCCCGATCTCGATTCCACTTAGTTCTAAAAAATGAACACCCAATTTAAACACATTTTGGCGCTAGCGTCGAACTCAAAAATACGAAAAGTTACAATTACAATGTGAATCGATCGGAATTAAAATCGAGAGTAAGCACCGTGGTCTGAGCACCGTAGGTTAGGATGGGCATTATAAACATTTTGCTAAACAATATTTTTTCTATGACGGGCAGGATTCACATTTCGTTAAAAAATATTTTTCTTCCAGGTATCCGGCCCGCACAAATGCAAAATATGCTCTCTCCACTTCAAATCCCAGGACGTCCTTTCTCAACACACGCTAGCACATAAGAGAAGATTCAAATGCTTGATATGTAGCAGAAAGTTCACAAGACACTCACTTTGCATAGCACATAGTTTCAAGTGCGGTGGACTTGTCCAGCCGATCGCTTGTGGAGAGTGTTCGAAGGTATTTAGGTAAGTGATAATTTTAGCTAAAAGTCGTCCACAAATAGGCTTCATTCAATTTGGGAGATTTTGACACCATCGCCACGCTTGGCAGGCGGGTTGGTAATCGCAATATGCTGGTAAAGTGCAAAGAGAACGCTGCTGCCCACGGGAAGAAATGTTCTGGGATTCACAGGTCGAGCGAAGTGTTAACAGCTTTTTCCATCTAGAATTTTTCAGTAGCAGCCCGTAGTCTGCATTTGTGCCTGGTTGATGACAATAGGCTCGCCCTCTATTACATGGGACTTAAACATAACAGGCGAAATGTGGGTGTACTATAGGAGACTTTTGCCCTACCGTTCGCGAATAAAACGACGTGGTGTTTTGTAATTTACATGTTTGTTTCAGCAACGAATATTCCTTGAAAATCCACATGAATGTTCATAAGACTGAGAAAAAGTACTGTTGTGACCAGTGTGACAAAAAGTTTCGGAACAAGCAGAGATTGACTGTGCATTTGAGGTAAGATACCTAATAATCAAATATTGGAGGAGGCCCAGTGAGTCTACGACTTTGGAGCTGTAATGTCGTGGGTTCAAACCCTTTTTTTATGTCGGGTGGGAAATCATCAATTGACGTCTCCCGCTCTGGGTGGAGCGGCTTGGCGTGTCAGAGTTTTACTAAATCCCACCGTATTCCTTCAGTTGCCTATATGCCAGGGCCACGGTAAGTCTTTCAAACAAATCTCGCGAGTCTGGTAGGCATCGGTCCTAGCGGATCCCTTCAGTTTTGCTGACATCTCTTTAAGGCGCGCATGGAACACTACGTTCCGTCGACATGGGCCTGGTCCTTACCGGGCGGCGAGCTTACCCACAGCTCGCCGCCATGGGTTCGAACCCTGACACTTTAATTTGTGTAATTTATGGCGATTATCACACGGCCCTGCACGGCATGCAAAAGTGACCCTGGCTAAAATGACCTACGACAAAAGTGACCCCGGCTAGAATGACCTACGACAAAAGTGACCCCGGCCAGAAAACCTCTCAAAAGTTTACCCGCCCAAAAGTGACACGAAATTGATTTGTCTAAAAACGAAATCATCATCATCATTTCAGCCGAAAGACGTCCACTGCTGGACATAGACGTCCACTGCTCTCGCATTTTGGGGGGTTAGCCATAATCGCCACACTTGGCAGGCGGGTTGGCGATCGCAGTATGATGGTAAAATGCATAGAGAATTCTGCTGTCCATTCTCTAATAAGTCCCTTACGACGATCACATGAAGAAATGGAAAATCGAAATACAATATATATCGTTTTTTGCAGGTCTCACTCCGGTATAAAGCCGTTCTCCTGCCCTCAATGCGCGCGTAGCTTTGCAACGCATTCTAACCTACGCGCCCACAGTTCGGTACACGATCACACCTCACAGTTTTATTGTGTAGAGTGTGATAGTTATTATAAGACAGCTAAGACTCTGAAACGGCATTTCAATGAGTCGGTTAAGCATGTGGGGTTGAAAAATGACATGTAAGTACCCGTTTTGGCGTTATGAGGAAACTCTCTTTTTTTCTGGGTTTCCCACCCAGTCATCAAATGACGTCTCCTGCTGTTAGTGGAGCGGAAGGACGTGTCAGACTTACTGAATAAAACCCACCCGTGTTCCTTCAGTTGCCTATTTGCCAGGGCCACGGTAACTCTTTCGAACAGATCTCGCGACCCTGGCAGGCATCGGTCCTAGCGGACCCCTTCAGTACTGCTTTTTTTTTTTTTTTCAGGATGGGAAATCATCAAATGACTTCTCCCGCTCTGGGCGGAGCGGGGGGGCGTGTCAGACTTTTACTGACTAAAACCCACCCGTGTTCCATCAGTTGCCCATGTGCCAGGGTCACGGTATCTCTTTCGAACAATCACGCGACCCCGGCAGGCATCGGTCCTAGTAGACCCCTACACTGCTGCTGACATCTCTTTGAGGCGCGCGTGGAACACTGCGCGCCGTCGACCCGAGCTTGGTCCTTACCGGGCGGCGAGCTACCCATTGCTCGCCACCCGCAAGCTCGCGCCTACGGTGGCCGGGAGTCCGCTATTGACTCCCGACGCCCGGGGCGTCTCCTCCTGCGGCGGCTAGGGACGTGAGGGCGCAGAGACTGCCACTCCCTCACGCGCCCCGCCTCCTCCTTCGCGAGCATTACTGCTTCGCAGAAGGAGGTGACGGCTTCCCATTCCCTCTCGCTCCGTACCATGGCTCGCACCAGGGCCGGACGCGAGAGGTCGCCGCCGCCGATCGCCTCCACGAGGACACGGCGGTGCTCCGCCCAAGCAGGGCACACCTCCACCGTATGCTCCACCGTGTCCTCCAGACGATCCTCGCAATGGAAACACCCGGGCGTATCCTCCCGCTTTATCCTGAACAGGAACCCACCGAAGCACCCATGCCCGGTGAGAACCTGCGTCAGGCGGAAGGTGAGGACGCCGTGACGCCTCTCTATCCACTCCTCAAAGAGGGGACTTACCGCCGCAATTGTGGCGTGCCCAGCACTGGGTTGCGACAATCGTACCCGCCATGTCGCCATGAGATCACACCGGAGCTCTGTCCGCCGTGCCGCGATTTGTCGCGGCAGCGGAGTTTCGCCCCGGCGTTTCGCCTCCTCGCGCCACTCCCACATGTGCGCGAGGACCTTCAGTACTGCTGACATCTATTTGAGGCGCACGTGGAACACTACGCGCCGTCCCACGGGCCTGGTTCTTACCGAGCGGCGAGCTACCCATCTCGCCACCCGCAAGCTCGCGCCTACGGTGGCCGGGAGTCTGCAATGGACTCCCAACGCCCGGGGCGTCTCCTCCTGCGATGCCTGAAAAAGGGTGGTGTTCGTATTAAGTGAACGCATTCTGGTTAACCCCTCGGATATTACAGGCGTAATGTTATGGAAGTTTGTTTTTGTTTTTTACACCTATTTATTTATTACTTTTGTTGAATGAATGTCGTCCATATACAGCAAGTTTTAGAATTTACAGTTGGATATAATCAAATGGAGACGCGCCGTTTGAAAGTTTTTAATTTTTATAAAATATGTTTTCCGTCTCTTTTGCCCAAAGATAATGCTATAAGTATTTTTTGACGTTGGAGTGACGTTAACATGGTGGCGCTGTTGGCAGACATTTGCGAAATTGTTTTTTTTAATGTACATAACAAACAAGATTAGGCTTTAGTTCCAATTTTGACCACGCGTCAAATAACCTATGACAGCTGTCAAAACTTTCGTCTTTCTTTTCTTTGCTTTTACATGTGCCTTTTACCTACCTATTGATATCGTCAGTAACTCTTTTAAAAGTAAGAAAAGCTTTTTGAAATACTACTTCTTTTCAGACATTCATGTAAGGAGTGTAGTAAACAGTTTTCTACTGAAAAGAGCTTGAATTATCATATAAGTACCGGACATGTTACGGAACACCACTGTTCTCAGTGCGATAAGGTTGGTACCTACTCTCTTTGTTTAAGTCTTATACTTCGACTTTTAATAAATTATATTCAACTAGCTTCTGCCCGCGACTTCGTCCGCGTCAAAGTTTTGCTTCCCTGAACCTTCCCGTCGCATCGGATTGCCTGACAATTTTCTTCCATTTTTCGTTGCTGCTCCACTCCTTTTAATTGTAGCGTGATGTTATATACCATATAGCCTTCCTCAATAAACAGGCTACCCAACACAAAAAGATTTTTTCAATCCGGACCAGAAGTTCCTCCTTTACCGCGTTCAACCAAACAAACAAACAAACTCTTCAGCTTTATCTTCTTACGAAATAAAAAAGTATCCTATGTCCGTCTCCTGGTTCTAAGCTACCTCCTCACCAGTTTTCAGCTAAATCGGTTTACCCGTTCTTGAGTTATCAATCAATCAATCAAATCAATTTATTTCGGGCTACAAAGACCCATAACATAAATACCTTACAGACAACATACATACAAATAAAAAAAAACTATTTAAAACTATTGTACACGAAGTGACGGCGTCGTGTTGCGCTGCGTAGTGTCGCGTAGCCTTCCGCGGAATCGCCGATACACGACACCCTTCGGCCAAAACTCTGCCTTGAGGAAGGTCTCGATTTGAAGAGTTGGAACTCGCACCACGAATGACTTGAAATTCGTGTTGTGGCGCGATTCCAACTTCTCGACCCTCAAAGTGAAGTTCGTTTTCACTCGTACATACTCCACGATCTCCTCAACCTTCGTGGTGTAATGCAGACGTGAAATATACAGCTGCGTCGTAGGCACAGCAGGGCGCAGCAGCATGTTGGGTCCACTCGGAGCTGTTCCACACTGGTAAATATATGTAGTGTAAATAACACGACTTTCTGTTATATACCACTAGCTTCTGCCCGCGACTTCGTCCGCGTCAAATTTTTGCTCCCCTGACCCCTCCCGTCGCATCGATTTGCCTGCTAGTTTTCGTCCATTTGTCGTTGCTGCTCGCTCCTTTTGAGTTATAGTGAGTCAACCATCAAAGATAGACATATGCTCTCGCAGACTTTTTTTTAGAACTTTTCAAAAGGAACAATTCCGTCATACATGATTTTTGCGTTACTTTAACCGTTTACGCAGCGCACGCAACGGAATCTCTCAAAAGGAATAAATTTTCCCCGTTTTTGCAACATTTTTCATTACTGCTCCGCTCCTCTTAGTTGTAGCGTGATGTTATATAGCCTATAGCCTCCCTCGATAAATAGGCTACCCAACACAAAAAGAATTTTTCAATTCGGACAAACAAACAAACTCTTCAGCTTTATAATATTAGTATAGATATAGCCTTCCTCAATAAACAGGCTACCCTACACAAAAATATTTTTTCAATTCGGACCAGAAGTTCCTGAGATTACCGCGTTCAACCAAACAAACTCTTCAGCTTTGTCTTCTTACGAAATAAAAAGTATCCTATGTCCGTCTCCTGGTTCTAAGCTACCTCCCCACCAATTTTCAGCTAAATCGGTTTACCCGTTCTTGAGTTATAAATATAGTGTAAATAACACGACTTTCTTTTATTTAAATAGATAACTTGACAGTTCAAAGAAAAATAATGATACCATACTAAAAATTAATAGTGTTGGGGTAGTGATCGATAACAGACGGTTATACATAAACCATGTATACACCGTGGCATTTTAGTCGTACAAAGATTGTCCAGTCAATGTATCCGACATTATATAGCTCTAGGCGTGATGAATTTTTTTTTACCATTAATTAAAATAATAGGTACTAATTTCATCTCCATTTTCCATGAGACAAAATATCAACTTCCAAACTACGTCATGCGTCAGCATAATGAATAATATTTATATTTATTAGTTATTCAAATGTTCATTGTTTTCTTATGGATGTGTAGTAGTCATTGGATACATGAAGTGAGCTGCTATTGTAAGACGATTAAAATGTCACGGTGTATATATCGTGTTTTTAAGACAAGTAATTAAGTTTAAATAGTTTGTACTAGCTTTTGCCAGCGGCTTCGCCCGCGTGGAGGTCGGAAAATATCTCACGGGAACGTACTACCGGGATAAAAATGTGCCTAGCGTTACTAGCGTGGGTAGCCTATGTGTTAATCCAGGTTATAAACTAACTGTATTCCAAATTTCATCCAAATCCGTTCAGTAGTTTTTGCGTGAAAGAGTAACAAACATCCACACATCCATACATACAAACTTTTGCATTTATAATATTAGTATAGATGTACATTATTTCAAGTTCATTCAATTTCGTTCATTCTTACACCATGTCGCTATCTTTATTTTGTCTCGTTTAGGTTTATACATCTGGTCATAACACACGGCGGTTATCAGTACTACTCTCCTGACCTTTCTGAAGAACATCACCAATACAATAAGGTCACTATAGGCGTCGTTAGGATTCACCACTCACATGCCTTGTAAATACCTTTTGTAAGCCGTCCTTCATTCATCCTCTCAACATTTTTATTCCCCAAATTTTCAACGTTATTGTATAGGTTTCAAAATTAATTGTCCCATGTCGTAGGAATAAATGCCTTTTCATGCAGATAATCAGGTATTGAATCGTTATGTCGATGCCTTAGTTCACAATTGCACTAACTACAAAAATGTCAATTTTCCTTTAACTCCATCCTATTATCTCAATATTGTAATGTATAAAAATTGTTTGGCATAAAAAATAAAAAATTGAAAATTTTATAGTTAGTGCAACTGTGAACTAAGCAAGGGCGGATCCAGCTTTAGTGCCAGGGGGGGGTCACATAGTCGTGGTCAAGTCACAAGAAGTTATGATTTAATTTTCTTCTTCTTCTTCTTCTTCTTGGCGTAACGATAGCAATCTAAATAGAGTTAGCCCAGAATTTGGCTACGAGCTTAGCATTTTCAGTAGCGTCCATCAACTCCTGTGGCGTGCAAACAACAGGACACGCTGGACAAGATATCAAGTGCCTCATCGTTTGTGGGATAGCACCACATTTACACTCCAGGGCTGAGTCATCTATGAATCTCCACCTGTACAGGTTTTCTTTACTCCGGCCTACCTGAGTCCGGAGTCTATTTAAAGACTTCCATGAAAGCCAAGGTAATTCATGTCCAATTGCGAGATGTTCGCCTTGTTGCCACAGGTCTAGTCTTTCCTTAGACTATTCGCCAGTAAGCGGGAGAACACACTTCAGAAAGCTGTTGCGGCTTTTCAGTCTTTGTGACACGAGGATTTTGTCGTGCATAGGGTGTCGTGTATCAGCAACCATCTTGGCTCTTTCAGTTGAGCTTGCCACTGCTCTGCGGATTTTTGGTGGTGCTATTCCGGGCAATGGATACAGTATTTGCACCGGGGTCGGTTTGAGGCGGGTCCGGTAATGTTCCGGCACGTTTCATTCAGAGCTGTATACACTAACTTTGCATGGGCTGAACGACTCCACACAGCGCAGGTGAATTCACCTGCAGAAAAAGATAGCGCCAGCCAAGTAATCCGCAAGACGTCAGGCGAAGCACCTCACTCTGACAAGTCGCTGTAGGAGATTGTTGCGAGAGTTCTGCTTGATGTTCTTGCAGTTTTTGCTGCATGTTAAAGACCTATCCAGAGTAACGCCAAGATATTTTGGGGAGTTGCTGTGCTCAATGGGCACCCCACCCCAAACTCTGTTAAGTTTGCGACCCGTTTCTCTGTTGCGAAGATGGAATACGCAAGACTGCGTTTTGCTCGGATTTGGTTTCAGAGAGATTGCGTGGTAGTATGACGTTAAGTCACTAACAGCTTCTGACAAGTGAACCTCGGCGTTTTCAAAGGTGTTGGCCTGAGAGGTGAGGGCAAGATCGTCTGCATAGAGGAAGCGGGACGTAATTTGGGCTCGATGGATGGTCGTTCGTTTAAATATTAAAGAGGAGCCGTGCCAAGACACTACCTTGCGGTAGGCCGTTTTAAAATTTAATTTAAATATAATAAATTTAATTTTTATATTACATAAAAGTGAAAAGTAGGTATTTTGTTAATGTATTTATAGTCTGGCAAAAACGGGTAGAAACGGCAACTAAAAGGGCATTGACCAACTTCTATGGGACTTTGGCCACTTATATACAAACAGTTCAGCTAATAATATATGAATTATATATGAATTTATAAATATAAATCTTGATACAAAAACTAGGTTTATATTGGCATTCTTACTGATAAGAACTATTATATCAATCATATATTATTAGCTGAACTGTTTGTATATAAGTGGCCAAAGTCCCATAGAAGTTGGTCAATGCCCTTTTAGTTGCCGTTTCTACCCGTTTTTGCCAGACTATACATACATTAACAAAATACCTACTTTTCACTTTTATGTAATATAAAAATTAAATTTATTATATTTAAATTAAATTTTAAAACGGCCTACCGCAAGGTAGTGTCTTGGCACCGCTCCTCTTTAATATTTAAACGATAGATAATTTTTAACATTTTATTAAAATTGTTTATGCTTATAAAAAACCTTCCTTTAGATGTGCCAAGTTCATCATAAACACAAGGCTGAACCTTGGTCCATGGAAGTGCCGGGGTCATCAGAGAATCGGAATCCATTTAGAAACAGCCAAAGTAATCGCAATAAAACTTACAAAAACAGCACTCAAGATGCAAAAAAAAAGTGAATAAAGTTATCATTCACTTTGTTTTTTTTTTGCACTCGTCATTTTGACAATTAACACAACGTTTTTAAAAAACACTGTTGCCAAATATTAAAAAAAAAAGATAATTGTATCGATACATATGGAATCGATTATTGTTTTATAAGTGTTAAATACAGTGGAGAGATTACCACTTTAAATCGATTTGAATTTATTGTTTATGCAGTTTTTTGGCAACACTAAAGTCAAATTCAAAGCCAAAGACATAAAAAAAAAGACTTTTTACAGTGCTTATTCATACAAAGTTATTAGCATCAGATATTTACTAAAATAGAATTAAAATTATTGATAAATTACATTTTTGTATAGCAGCGTGTTTAAAAATGGCCAAGTTTGGACAATTCCCTTTGTTTGGGAGTTCGTCACTGTTCTTTTCGATCTTTCATTCCCGAATAATACGTTTGCCATTATACAAAATATTAATTTATAATAAAATTGATGAAATATTGGTGCCGATTCTGTTGTACACGAACTAAACTAACGAAACTGTCTCTAAAATTGCTTACTTTTGGCTATGAGAATTGTAACGCTATTCTGCAAGAAAAAATCTCTAAATTTAAAAATTATTTTGACACGACTAAAATTGAATTTGACAATCGCGAATCAACGTGGTATTTTTTTCTTTTGGCTTCGCAACGTAGTACTTGTGTGCGCTACGCAATGAATTTTTTGAGAGATGAAGGCGCGCGCAAGGTGGCAGCCTGGACGTGTTTTATATGGAATTTTTCACTTTTTGTTTGAAAAATATAAAAAAAATATTACCCACGTGTTGAGATTTATATGTATAGGGGTATAATAAAGGGGGTCGAAAATGTCATTATTTTTGCGATAGGAAACGCCATTTTCGAGATTTAAGCAAAAGAAAAGGAAAAAATACAGTCCTGTTTTTGCACGTGAAGGTAAGGTGTTGGTTTGAATTTTAGTTCATGACCACTAGTTTTATTCCACATCTTTTTAATCGCGATTAAAAATAGTCAGACTTAGTTAAAATAAATTATAATAGTCAAAATTTTTGGTGAAAACCGGCAAACTCAGAATAGCAAAATTGTCATTTTCACTAAACTAACTCAGTGCAATCTTAGTGCTGTAAAACTAAAATATAGTTAAGTTGTGTCACTTTAGTCTATTTTAGAATAGGAAGTCGTCGTTTGGCAGGAATAAACCAAATTTTAGTGATTTTTAGTTTAGTTTAGAGAATTTTGTAACGGAGAATCGGCACCATTGAAGGTATTTACATAAAATCGTGGTATTGTGACAAAAAATATATCCTTACTTAAAACCATTACCTATGTTTAACAATTTTAAATAATGGTCCACGGTGGACCCAGCCCAGGGGGGGGTCATGACCCCCATGACCCACCCCCTGGATCCGCCCTTGGAACTAAGGCATCGATGTCACAGTTTATCAAATGACTTCTCCCGCTCTGGGCGGAGCGGGAGGGCGTGTCAGACTTTTACTGACTAAAACCCACCCGTGTTCCATCAGTTGCCCATGTGCCAGGGTCACGGTATCTCTTTCGAACAATCACGCGACCCCGGCAGGCATCGGTCCTAGTAGACCCCTACACTGCTGCTGACATCTCTTTGAGGCGCGCGTGGAACACTGCGCGCCGTCGACCCGAGCTTGGTCCTTACCGGGCGGCGAGCTACCCATTGCTCGCCACCCGCAAGCTCGCGCCTACGGTGGCCGGGAGTCCGCTATGGACTCCCGACGCCCGGGGCGTCTCCTCCTGCGGCGGCTAGGGACGTGACGCGCAGAGACTGCCACTCCCTCACGCGCCCCGCCTCCTCATCTCCCATCATCATGTATTTTAATTGCAATTTTTTTCAGTTATTTCTCATGGCAGACATAATAGCAATAGCAATAATAATGATGCCATCTGATTAGACGGGACATTCTCATAATTTTAAGAATAGCGAAATGTGGGTGTACCATAGGTGCATCTAGGGTTGCCACCCGTACTCTATAAAAGTATTGTACAGACGCCACCAGGTCAAGCTACCCGAAACTGTCAATTTTTCCCAATGAACCTTGAACCTAATGCTATAGAAATAAAGTCGAAAATCTATCAAAGAAATCTGACAGATTGTAGTAGCTTGATGTGTTGGCGTCTGTACCTTATTTCTCATAATTGTACTCTATACTTTATGGGAACAATAAAGTACACGGAAATACTTTATTTTGCACAATTTTTGTGGGATTTTGAAAAGTTTAATCGTAAGTATTTTTTCGTTAAACGAAATTTATTTGATAGAAACTGCAAAAAGCAATAAAAAAAACATGTTTTTAAATATATAATAAAGAAAAATCCATGGTACTTTATTTTTATACTATGTACTTTTTTTTCTTACCTATAATAACCAATGTACTTCAATTGCAAGAAAAGAAGGTGGCAACCCTAGGTGCATCTTTGTTCTCTCTGTTCAATTCTTCGGGGACAACAGAGGGGTAATTGAGTAACTTGCTATCAATAGTAATCGGTTTAATTTTCATAGTTAAACAACATTCATTGCGTTATTTACGTTGCTGAGCCGACAATTTATTCGAACCAATGACGCAATGGTTTAGAAATAATCTTCAGTCCCATTCAGATTCTGATAAATAGTGCGTTTCGCAATTAGAGTGCAGATGTGTAGTTATAAAATGAAAGCTGTTTTTGTTTTGTTTCAGAGTTTTTCCAGCAATTCGAACCTAAAAAAACATATGAAATGCATTCATACATCAAAATGATCAGGAGAAAGAGAGAAGAGAAGAAATGAAAGAGTCACTGAAATATCTCATTATCATCATTTCTGCTACGTCCACGCTGGACAATGACCTCCCCCAAAATGAAATACCTAATCAATAAATATATTTTTCTACACAATTTTTTTTTCTTTTCTTTTGAATATTTGTATGCCTAATGAATTTTCATATACATATAACCTTTGTGTATTGTATTATAGTGTACCTTGTATAGGTCACTGATGCCTACTCTTTTTTTTGTGGGTGGGGAATCATCAAATGACGTCTTCCACTCTGGGTGGAGCGGGAGGGCGTGTCAGACTTTTACTGACTAAAACCCACCCGTGTTCCTTCAGTGGCCTATATGTCATGACCACGGTATCTCTTTCAAATAAACTCACAACCCTGGCAGGACTGATGCATATTCTGTTTTAGACTTATTTCATGACAGTATACCTATGACAGTTTTACCGTTTACCGGCTGTCGAGTGTTGCTGTTCACACTAGAAGCTGCCGATCCGACCCAATGTGGCACTATACTTGCTAGTACCCAATATTATTCCCGACCCGATAAAAAGCGTGGCTGACCGTCCGGTAAAAGTGTCGGCTCCGTTAGTTTTATCGGGTCGCCCTAATGTGAACGGCGCTATTGAAATACATATGCCAATATGAATCCGACACGTTTACTGGCCCGATAAAACTGTCGGGCCGACCTAATGTGAACGAGCTCTTACGATTGTTTTTTCATGATAACTATTATATTTCTAACAAATATTTTTAGTCTTTTCTTTAAACATTAGTCAATACACTCATTTATTGTTAGGCTTGTAATATTAAATGTACCAATCAATCAAATCAGCCTTTTACAGTCCACTGATGCCATAGGCCTCTCCCATGTTGCGCCACCACACCCTGTCCTCCGCCTTCCGCATCCAGTCTGCCCCAGCCACTATCATTAAGTCGTCGGTCCACCTAGCTGGTGGGCGTCCCACACTACGCTTGCCGATACGCGGCCTCCACTCCAGGACTCGTCTGCTCCACTGGCCATCGGTCCTTCGACAGACATGGCTAGCTCACTGCAACTTCAGCTTGCTTACTCTGCGAGCTATGTCGGTAAGTCCAGTTCTTTTTCGGATAATTTCATTTCTGATTTTATCCTTCGAAGAAACTGCGAGCAGAGTTCGCCAGTAACCAGTATTGCAGTGTCCACGTTTCGGCAACGTATTTCATTATGGGCAGGACACAACAAATGTACCAATACCCACGCCTAACTATTTGACGAAAACCTGAGCGATTAACGGTGTCTACGTTTCTGATGGTCCGGTTCAGCAGCCGACAAGGACATCCTCCTAGATTGACCTGCAAAATGTCATGCTCAAAAAAAACTCAGAGCTATTTTAAGTACTTAATTCAAAAAACTAGTTCCGAAACAGGTTATATTAAGAATTTGGTCTACAACTAGTTCAGTAGCTCAATGCCAGGTCAATAGCTGTATCCGTGTCTATAGGTTATGTTTTAAAATAGTTTGCTTTTAATAAAATTCTTTGACTGCATTTCATAGACGAGTTTTTTTTTTCATTTTATGGAAGATTAAGGTGTGGCGATATTTTTAACAGACAAAAAACGGAGGGGGGGATTTCTCAAGCCGAAGCGTATATATTTTGTGTATGACCAAGCATCATAACTTTTTACAGAGTAGTCTAATTCTGATATTTCTTTTTTTATTGCAAAGGAAATACCCCGAAGTTGGTCCCATATAAATTTGAAAAAAAAAAAACAACTGTAGGGTAGGAGAAAAGGGAATGATTGATTTTTCACTCACTGATTGTAATGTATGACCACGTATAACTTTTTACAGGGTAGTCCGATTTTAGTATTTTATTGGATAGGGTATATTTCAAAATTGATCCCAAATAAATTTAGAAAAGTCCTAACCTAAGGGTGGGAATAAAGGGGTGATTTATTGTTCACTCACAGATTTGAATGCCGAGTTGTGTATTATAGTAATTATAAAAAAAAAACTTCACGATGAATGACCTTTAGACTTGTCTGTCTCTTGTGTAAACCTCTCAGTCTCTGCATTTCTGCTAAAGTTCGGTCATCGTGAGGTTTGTGTAATACCTTATTTGGCTCTAGATCAGATAAAGCAATTCTATTTCCAGATTTTTATTGCTTCATATCTATACTTAATATTATAAAGCTGAAGAGTTTGTTTGTTTGATTGAACGCGCTAATCTCAGGAACTAATAGTCCAAATTGAAAAAATCGTTTCGTGTTGAGTAGCCTATTTATTGAGGAAGGCTATAGGTTATATAACATCACGCTACTATCAAAAGGAGCGGAACAGCAACGAAAAATGGACGAAAACTGGCAGGCAATTTGATGCGACGGTAAGAGTCAAGGGAGCAAAAATTTGATGCGGACGAAGTCGCGGGCAGAAGCTAGTGTTCGATAAACATTCCTACTGTAGTGTGTCGTAAATGACCTGCGGGGTTATTACCCGGTAGGTCATTGTCAGGTTGTATGTTGAACAAAATATGATAAAATATGCGTTCGTAACACATAAATCGGTATGCATTTACAGAATTATAATAACGTTTATTATAGTATTGTTATTTGGCTGAAAATTGGTGGCGAGGTAGCTTAGAACCAGGAGACGGACATGGGATACTTTTTTTTATCCCGTTCGACTATAAAGAGGAAAGATTTGATTGTTTGTTTGTATTGAATAGGCTCCAAAACTACTGGTCCGAATTGAAAAAATATTTTTGGGTTGGGTAGCCTATTTATTGAGGAAGGCTAAAGGTTATATAACATCGAAAAGGATCATGTCGACAAGGTGATAATTGTACGTTTTTACATCCCGGTGTCAATTGTCCATTTTGACGCTAAGTACATTAAGCTATAAGGTTTGTTGTAAAAAAATTAAGTCATTATCATAAATTCTGGGCTGCATTTACGTAACTGTTGCAAGTGTAATGTGGGATTGTAGGAAACTAAAACAGGTATTCTACACTTCATATCTACTTGCCACTTTGCTGGTAATTAATACTGTATGCAGCCTTTGTTTAGAGTTAGACACTCAAAAAGGCTGATAAGTGTAAATAAAACGCTACGATCAAAAGGAGCGGAGCAGCGACGAAAAATGGACGAAAACTGGCAGGCAATTCGATACGACGCGACGGGAAAGGTTACGGGAGCAATTTGACGCGGACGAAGTCGCGGACAGGGGCTAGTTACATATATAAGACAGTCCCCAAAACATCCTACTCTCACCACTTCTCAGTGCTTTAGATGGGAAGAAGACGTGGCGCAACAAACTCCCCAGCAGCAAACCTGTTAAGGGGGCGTAGTGCAAAATAATTCAAAATAGCCGTCACTGTATCTATACTAATATTATAAAGCTGAAGAGTTTGTTTGTTTGTTTGTTTGTTTGTTTGATTGAACGCGCTAATCTCAAGAACTACTGGTCCGAATTGAAAAATTCTTTTTGTGTTGGGTAGCATATTTATCGAGGGAGGCTATAGGCTATATAACATCACGCTACAACTAAGAGGAGCGGAGCAGTAATGAAAAATGTTACAAAAACGGGAAAAATTTATTCCTTTTGAGAGTTTCCGTTGCGTGCGCTGCGTAAACGGTTAAAGTAACGCAAAAATCATGTACGACGGAATTGTTCCTTTTAAAAGGTTCTAAAAAAAAGTCCGCGAGAGCATATGTCTATCTTTTAAGGTTGACTCACTATAACTCAAAAGGAGCGAGCAGCAACGAGCAGGCAAATCGATGCGACGGGAAGGGTCAGGGGAGCAAAAATTTGACGCGGACGAAGTCGCGGGCAGAAGCTAGTAAGAGATAAAATCAATACTTTTACCATAATTACCATAAAAAATATGTAATAAAGACCACAATGAATGTGTTAATCGATTATAGTTGACAAAAATTAAAAATATTGTATAGTTTAATAAACAAAAAAAACCGGCCAAGTGCGAGTCGGACTCGCGCACCGAGGGTTCCGTACAAACCTGTAGGTATTTTCGGTTTAAAAATATATATATTTTTTAATTTTTATATTTCAGTTGATTGAATGTAAGGTAAATTGCGGTTTACGATTTATGACGTTTTAAAAAAAAACTACTCACTCGATCTCATTCAAACCAATTTTCGTTGGTAGTTTGCATAGTAATGTACATCATATATTTTTTTTAGTTTTGACATTCTCTTATTTTAGAAGTTACGGGACACACACACACATTTTACCACTTTGGAAGTGTCTCTCGCGCAAACTATTCAGTTTAGAAAAAAATGATACTAGAAACCTCATTACCATTTTTGAAGACCTATTCATAGATACCCCACACGTATGGGTTTGATGAAAAAAAAAAACATTTTTGAGTTTCAGTTCTATGTATGGGGAACCCCAAAATTTTTTGTTTTTTTTTCTATTTTAGTGTGAAAATCTTAATGCGGTTCACAGAATACACCTACTTACCAAGTTTCAACAGCATAGCTCTTATAGTTTCGGAATAAAATGGCTGTGACATACGGACGGACAGACAGACAGACAGACAGACAGACAGACAGACAGACAGACATGACGAATCTATAAGGGTTCCGTTTTTTGCCATTTGGCAACGGAACCCTAAAAATCGTAAAGTTGAACAAAAATCTTAAAATAGCATGCTCGTGTTTAGTTGAATTTTGATAGTAAACTGTAAATTTTTTTCACAAACTTGAATTCATATAAATCTCTACTTATCATACAACAATTTATAGTTTTTACATTTTCAAAATGTCACTTACTTATTTTATTATTAATTTTTTGTTTTGATTCCCGCCCTGTTTTGAGTCATTCGCAACTTACACGAGTCGAAAATTCAGTCGTCCACGAGAGCTCGGAGAGTGGTCACGTCGCATCGTGGAGCGATGCACCGGTAACGATAATTCGCGATCTATTGTGTACGTATACGTGGCCGCCAAGAGTGAAATAGGGTAAGTCACATTTGTGTTTTTTTGAGTATGACTTATATTTAGTAGGCATACCAAAATTTTACTATTTTTTTTTTCTGTTTAACTAAAAGGTTTTTCTTAAATATTTGTTTTAGTAAACATGGGAAAGTGTAAGGGCGGATATTTTAAGAAAAAAGTTGGCACTCATTTCCGTAAAAAAGCCGTTATCAAAAAATTTACGTATTTATATTTTGTGATATTAGTTCCTTTTAATTTGTTTTTTTCTGGAACATTCGATATGGATGTCGTGGCTTTTGGGGTGGCGTTTGCAAATCTGGTATTCAATTTAAAATCCAAAATGGCACATTCAACTTTTTCTCAAACGTTCGATATGGGTGTCGCGTAATGGGTTTTGGGGGGTGGCAATTTCAAATCTGGCATTCATTTTAAAATCCAAGATAGCGGATCCAACCTTTTCTTAAAGATTCGGTATGGGTATCATGTAGTAGGTTTTTGGGGGTGCCAATTGCTATTCTGACATTAATTTTAGAAACCGCGGTGGACTATTTTTTTTCGTAAAATTGCGAATTTATTTTATGAACCCTTAACAAACTTCTATCCAACAAAAACTCTTTAAAACATAGAAATTACTAAGGTTTGTTTGGTTCACATTGTTACCCTTGTATTAAAACACTCTTTATAGTGTAGCAACCACTCTCAATAGTGAAACAATACATCTTTATTTAGACCCCAATAAACATTAATTTCACTGACCGTCAAACCAAATACTGATACAAGGTCGTAAATATTTCGTACTTACCATGGAATTCATAGAAATGTGATCATTTGTTTGTTGTAATTACTTAGCACGTGTTTAATTATCATACTTCCTAATATCTTAAGATTATGATGTCTTTTTTTACTCTTCGTTTCATGAAACCTCTTTATAACGCAATAAAATACCCTGTCCTTTCAATTTTCTATAAGGAACAACGAAACGCGAAAGAAAAGCACAATAAATCGCATGAACCCATCTACGCTACACCAGAATTCCCAAGTTATTTAGGAATTTTGGTACATAATGGATGTATTCAGTGTGTCGTCCAAACTACAAATATACGTATAGTAATTGTCCTTATAGTTGGAAATATCAATCATGTTTTTAAATGAATGATATAAATTATCCCCACACAAATTTTGGTCAGCTTATGGCAACTTTGTACGTTAAATTTAATTTGACTTCCCTGGAAAAAGTTGTTCATTTTCATGGGCAGAAGCAATTTTTATAATATGGCCATACCTTTCCGTTACACTCTATATATTATATATACCAAATGTCCTATGATTATCGTATGTTTTAGTAAAGTAAGCAAGGTTCTTATTACATTTGGTAATGGTTTTATTATTATAATACCTACCACCTACCCATCTACCCTGCCTACCTACTTACCGAGTAAAATTCCCGGGCGTACAAGTAAAATTCATAATGCCCAAATGTCATACCTATCGGATGAGTAGTAAGAAACGGATAATGTAGGTATTTTCCTATATTGTGCTATATTTATACCTACATTATTCGTTCTATAAACTACCTACGTAAATTTTTATATAATACAGATTATTAGATTTATGTTCTGGACTTATGTAGGCATCTACATAAAATCTTTGAAATAATCAATATGCGTATTTTCAAGTCACTCAACATAACAAATCAAATTTAAAAAATCCTAGGTTACCACCTTTTGTCGTGCAACTGCCTGCGGGCCTCGAGCAAACTTGTCAATGTGTGCGTGACGACGCACACGACTAGCGCGCTGTAGTAAATAGCTATTTGCCGCGCGCATTGTAAGGTCGGCGTCGTCTTAAGTTAGATGAACTTGGTTCTATACAATAGTACCTATGAAAAGTAATCAATAAAACATATTGACTGCTTCCATAGAAGGTCTTGGCCCTCGTGTGTAACGGGTCCTGTCAAACAACGTGATTGGCTGACAACTGTACCTACATGTAGGAAACCCTTTTCCGTTAATGCAGTATTCACATTTGGAAACGGATTTCCTTTAAATTCCTGTTACAGGCTGTTTTAAATTTATTTACCGGTTTATTGATAGGGCCTCATTATGTAATCATACCCTTAACTTCCCGTCTGTGTCGTAAGAGGCGATTAAGGGGCTTAGGGGCCATCCGTAAATTACGTCACACGTTAAGGGGGAGGGAGGGGGTCGACGAAGTGTGACAAGGGGGTGGGAGGGGTCCTAAATTTCGTAACGTCACATTTCAAAATTATTTGACGCACATAAGAAATACTGGCTCCTTCTTATTTTTTACGGCCCGAGACACTGCGGCCATGCTCGTGCCGTCCGGTCGCCACCCTCGCAGTGTTAGGAGGGCCATTCAAAGAATTTGGAGTAAAGGTTTTATGCAAAACGTCTCAAGCAGTTTTAAAATTATAATAATTACGAAAATTCAAAAACGCTTAGATAAAAAAAATCTTTTTGCTTCTATAGCTTCTTTACCACCTACAGGTGTACCTCTTAAAATATTTCGTGTATGAATAGATACACCTTATATATGTTGAGCATTTCAAACATAATATGAAGCAATGGAGTAGCAATATCCTTTGAAATTATTCAGATCGTGATTCATAGCGTATTACGCAATTAGGTTGCCGTGTCGCAGGAACATAACATAAAACTTGAGAGGTTCCATCCGAGTGTCAAGGGACACCTTACACTCAACAAAAATCTCTCTCTCTCTCTCTCTCTCTCCGTTCCAAAAACTACGTTCCAAAACAAAATATATACAGTCGAATTGAGAAACCTCCTCCTTTTTTTAGTCGGTTAAAAAGTGTCGTTACAACTTTTTCTCTTAATTCCGTCTAGCCCCCTTTCGCAACACGCCATATGGAACTTCGTTCCAATATCACGCCGTTTCCCCAAAGGGTTGGGCAGATCATAGGTTATGAGTGGGAACATTATAGCTTAGCTTGATCACTATGACCATTGTTAGTTCGTATGCTGTATATTTAGGTACTAATACTTACTTTATTTATTTATTTATTATTATAAACACACACTATCTTTACAGGAAGACCCAATACAATAGTGGTTTGCAAACAAAAAAAAAAAACACGAAATAATCTGAAAATAACTTACGACTAATTTAATACTATTAAAACACTAAACTACGGTACGTTGGTATAGCTACTTTCAAGAGGCCTAAAGGGGCCTCCTGTCGTGTCTTTTTCGCATTTAGCATTGTGTTCTATCTAGCATAGCATTATCGCCCTATAATGTCCCCATTGATGGGCCACAACAGTGGCGAAGCGTAAATTTTTCTAAAAGAGAAGCCGAAGCGAAGTCGGCCTTAACTTACTGACTCATCAATAAAGAATACTTACTATCATTCTAAAATGTATATAGGAATGTAATGAATTAAATACAACTAAATTGAACAGATGAAAACGAATAAAATATGCAACATTCCTCTATCTCGTTCTCGCTGACGCATTTTTCTATACCTGTCTCTGTCATAATAACCCGTTGTACAGCGGCTTGCTCTCGTACATATCAAGCGGTGCCACGTGACCTAAAGTGACATCATTACGGGATCGCTGTTGTATGAATTTTTAGTTCCCGATTATGACGTTTTGGCGCCGGGTTAATTTAGAACATTTCTCTTTTGTTGTAATACAAAGGTATAAATAACCTTTTTTGTTGTTTGAATGTTATGGTGAATTAAATAACCGTAGTGTAACTATATTTATTGACAATTGTAGCCACTATTTACATACTATTGTATTTTTAATAGTGATAGAGTTACCAATGCGAATCCCCGAAGGCAAGCCGGTAGGAATCGTGTTATATGGTGCTTTCGCCACTGGGCCACAAGCCTCCTCTGTGTGAGAGAGAATGGGCCGTAATTCACCATATACCTAGGTACAACTCGTGCCTAAGTCTTCGGCCTTTACCACTGGGCCACCACTGCTTTCACAGATTTCTATCTGTTTTCAAAGACAAAGTGTTCGTTGATTTAATGCCGATTCACGAAATCTTTATGACTACTGGACCTACGAAGATAAAATTCGGCACAGATGTAAAAACGAGTAGGAGACGTCAGCTAAGACAGGATTTTAGGAAACTCTCTCCGTAAAGGGGTGAAATATTGGGTGAAAGTCCGTCAGTTTTAAAGCTGGGTTCTTCAAATTTTGTGTTTACGCTGATGATAAAATTGAATTCATACATATCTCAGCGTTTTTGATAATTCTACTCCCGAAGAGCTGAAAAAGGGGTTTGTGTGGAAAGTCCTTCATTCCCAAAGTAAACAATAAAATTTATTTATAGGCATATTTTTGGAAACCAACGCAACAAAATTTCCGATTACCACGCGGGCGAAGTCATGGCCGAAAGCCAGTTTTCATTTAATCCTACCCCACAAACGTCATTCAATTTTTGTCCTTTGCTACGCTAAGATGGAGGAGGAAAAAGACAAAAAACTTATGTGGACGCAACAAAGCTCACCCACACTATGATGCCTTGCGCACACACATTTGACGTCACTCGACAAGCCCCCGCGCACACCTCCTAGCGGATTGATAATGCAGCAGCTTTGGCGCTTTATTTATTTATATACCGTTTGTTTTCAAAATAATTAAAGCGTATCACGTTGGCCGCTTGGTGATGCTTAGCTTAGCTAATGGATGGGTTCCCTCAAGTTAAATTATTTGGCCAGTAAGAAAATAATTAGGTGGTATATCTAGACAGACTGGAAGACGTAGCATTGGAAGGCCTCCCACAAGATGAACTAATGACCTGCATGTCGATTCTGTAAAAATCTCACCGTGAAAAGGTGCGTGGAGTGAGCTGTCAATGTCATCCCAGTGCTGCTAGGGATTGACCAAACATAACATTTACAATCATAATCGAGATTGAAGAATCAAGAAGTTGAAGCTCGAGAAACAGCAAGCTCAGTAGAAAAAATGTATTAGCAAATTTTTTTTGGTGTTTGTGTTACAAATCTTATTTATTTATGAACAAACTTTACACTTAATAAAATAAAATACACAAAGATAGGAAAGCACAAAGGATCTGCTTAAAACATAAGAAATTTCTTGCAGCACATCTGCAATTGGGATGAGAAACCTAGACGCATTGTGTAAAACGGTATATGTATATGAAAACAGATTAAATTAGGCTATAGCAAGCAAAACATACATAGTTCTATTGGCTTAAAATAATAATTGTACATACAATGTTTATTTACACATTTATGAAATAAAATAAAAAACAAACATAAAATCACGCCTTGTTTTCTCGAAGGGTTGGGCAGAGGTGTACCTTATAGTACAAAAATAAACGAAAATCAATACATGAATAATGTTGAAATCTTGTTAGCAAGGGAGATAAGCTATTTGTGTCTCAACAGCACCCATAACTAGATTATTGATATGCCTAAATATTTTGTGTATTGTTGTTATAAGGTTTGTATCTTGAACTGTGTATCCAGAATCTAGATGATAGCTGTTTAAAAAAAACCTTTAGGTATGCTATTTACATATATTATGTAAATAATGTTAACGAACACATCACCAATCACTGAATACTTGCTTTGCACAATTTAATGAAGTTGCTCGATCTCACCTCATCATCTGCCTGCCTTTGTCCAACTGTGTTGGGGTCGGCTTCCAGTCTTAACCGGTTGCAGCTGAATGCACGGGTATTTTACATGCAATGACTGCCAATCCGACTCCGACAACCCAGTTATTTGGTAATATGTTACCCCCTTGGTAAGACTGGTTGTCAGAGTTTCGACCTTCGAGGTCTTGGTATGTAAAGATGGTCTCCCATAGACGGACAAACCGAGGCAAGCGTAGCTTAGCCGGATCGGTCGGACTGTGCGGCTGTTTTTATTTAGCTATAAGCCTCTCGATTCACCGAATGCTCGATCTCACACTTCTCAAGTAAGTACCTAATATTAATTTGTTGAAAACATCTACACTTCTACACTAATATACTAATATATACTAATAATATTATAAATGCAAAAGTAACTGTCTGTCTGTCTGTCTCGCTTTCCTACTAAAACTACTGAACCGATTTAAATGAAATTTGGTACAGAGATAGTTTAGAGCCTGAGAATGGACATAGGCTACTTTTTATCCCGGTAGTATATTCCCGCGGGATAATTTCCGACCTCCACGCGGGCGAAGCCGCTGGCAAAAGCTAGTAATTTATCATTTTGAAATGTTCAGCAATGGCTGGAATTGACATTAAAATATACTTAATTGGCTAACTGCGAATACGTCATTGCCTGTAGCAATGACTTGAAAGGCTGAAATTAAAAAAAAAGCTATCTTGACAATGACAGTGTCGGTCACCTCACTTCACCCGAAACCGTTACTCACACGGCATCTATATGAATGTTTCGAATACTTGCGTACTAATTATTCTCAATCCGATTACGAAATGGCTTCTGCACAAGGTGATAAAAAAAAAGTTGATACCTATTGATGACAGCGTCCAGCGCGCATGCGCGGCTTGATCACGCGATGCTCGCAATTTCGTTGTCATGGTAACATGACACCTCACGAGCACGCGGGTGACCGTTTTTTTTGAACTATTGAATTTTGACATTATTATCAAGATGATGACGATTCGATGAATATTCTGTTTTATTGTTTGCAACCAAATAGGTTACCTAAAAACATTGAAATAAATGAGTACCTAATAATTTTGTCTGAACTCTAAATATGTACACTGTACAGGCACATGGTCATCAAAACAAAAATAAAAGATAAAAAAAAATGTATGACATTGATGAACTAGGCACCTAGTGCGCTTGCGCGGCGTGAGCACTTCACGCAATTCTCGTCGCATCATCGCATGTATTCTCGGTGAAGTGAACACGCGCAGAGGCGCGCTATGTATGCGATTGTCATTTTGAAGCGTTGAATTTTGGCATACCTACCTAGTAGGTATCAAGATGATGATTTGATGAATATTCTATTATTATAGACAATGAGTTTGATGAGAATTATGGCTGATGATGATGAGTGTTTAAGTACACATGCACATCATATTTTATCTCTCATCATCGTTACCTTACCAATCAATGCTCAGACTACGAGAAGATTCTTTGTAGTGGGTAGCTGTACGGTACTTCATGGTATTGCATATTCTTAGCGTGCAGGTGTCACCACGCAACAAAGGTTAAATGAGCAGTAAGTAGGTACACATAGTTTAAAAAAAGCGGATTAATTGTTGACATCAAAGTGTAGGTACTAAACTGACATTATACCTGTATAAAAACTGTTGTATTTAGATAGGTACATATCTACAAGAATTGAAATAAATCCTTGCGTACCTACTAATTATTCTCTAAACCAAATACGAAATGGCGTCTGCACAAGGCAAACAAAAAAAAAAGTTGATACCTATTGATGACAGCGTCTAGCGCGCATGCGCGGCTTGATCACGCGATCCTCGCAATGCCGTTGTCATGGTAACATCACTTCACCTCGTGAGCACGCGGGTGACCGTTTTGAACTGTTGAATTTTAACATAATATTTTCAAGATGGTGACCATTTGATGAATATTCTTTTTATTGATAATAACGACATAAGTAAGTAAGTAGGTATATGTTTATCTATACTTTAATATTATAAAGCTGAAGAGTTCGTTTGTATGTTTGTTTGTTTGATTGAACGCGCTGATCTCAGGAACTGCAGGTCCGAAATGAAAAATTCTTTTTGTGTTGAGTAGCCTATTTATCGAGGAAGGTTATAGGCTATAGGCTATATAACATCACGCTACAACCAAGAGGAGCGGAGCAGAAATGAAAAATGTTGGAAAAACGAGGAAAATCGCACGGGTAGGCGATTCGACGCGACGGGAAGGGTCGGGGGAACAAGATATTTAACGCGGATGAAGTCGCGGGCAGAAGCTAGTCTGCAATAAAATGTTAGTCGGCACATTTTGGACGTTGGTATTGCATTTTCCTAATGTTCTTAGTGCGCATACGTGACGATACCTACTTAATAAAAAAAAATCAAATGTCAATGTGAATATGACAGTGCCTAGATGTTGGTTCCCACATAGTATGTGTGAGATTGAATTCTATGGTCCGTCAGTCAGGCACGGCCAGTTTCTTTCATCTTTTTTTAATAGATTTGGGTTAGTAACAACGCTGAAGAACGTTGCACAATCTTTACTCGAGTCAATCTACAATCGCTTCTCCAAGACACATCGTGATTAGTCCATGTGATTGAAGACACATCGTGATTAGGCCATGTGATTCCATTTACGTATTTAATTTTAATCAGTTTACAGTGGGTTCATAATAACTGACAATGTCGATTCGCATTTTCTGTTGTAGCTATCTTATACATGTACATATGTCTTACTATATCCATTAATTGTTCGTGCGTGTCGCACTTGTGCGTCAGGCAATAAAGGGCTAGTCGAGGAAAAAATAGAAAAAAAAACAAACATGCATAGTCTGAATTTCGGTTTCGCTATTTCATTTGAAAAACTTCCCGAAAGAGTAGTATTGTTTAGACACTATGCTAGCTTTGAAATCCTTATAAAAATAATCAATAGAATTAGCATAAGAATATTAGGTATCTAAATCTCAATCATGATTGTAAATATGATAGTTGGTCATCCCTAGCATCAGGTGGAATGACATTGATAGCTCACTCCACGCTCACTTCACCCGGTGAGATGGTTACAGAATAGCACGGCTGATGAAGGCCGCAGGAATCCACTGGATGCGAGAAGCACAGAACCGGTTGAAGTGGCGGTGCTTGGGGGACACCTATGTCCAGCAGTGACCGTCTTTCGACTGAAATGATGCTGATGATACGTAGAGAGGACTTAGTTAATCATTGAGTTCTCAATCCCTATCTCATTTGCCAGGATTTTGACAACCCAGCGGGGCAACGCAGTGGAGCGGAGCGTTGTGAATATAAAACCAATACGGTCCCTTTATTTTATTGAGAGTAGAAGAACCGTTACAATAAAGGGATCCTATTGGTTAGAACGGTCCTCTCCACTCCGAATTTGGGAAATACGTGGATGGTAACAGAGCTGGTCTATCGTAGCACGGAATGTCAGTAGATGGCGTGGCCAGATTATACTGGTCTTTTTACCATCACCAACGTGACAGCAGACATTAGTTTTTGTACGTATTTTAACAGCAGAATAATCAGAAGCTGGGTCTGGTCACTATCTGCACTTCAAGAAATTATTCTTGAAGTGCAGATCTATAGTGCTACTAGTGTTCCATTAGGAACAAACGCAACTTTAGAAAATGGAATCAGTTGAAGCGAGTAAATGGGAAGACAGGAAGACTTGACCGATGGAGGGCGGTGCATTTCAGCAAAATGTCATCGTCAAAGAAGCGGAACGATGCAGAGACATGCATTTAGTAGTATTCTAATTTTTCCGTTTTCGGAACCAGCTGCGGCAACCTAAAATTGTACAGCGCTTTATGGCTTAGTTGTCAAAACAACATTCTTCAACCGGTTTCCTCTCGACGTCACACGCAAGACAAAAACCATTTCTACTGGCGCATGGCGTGCCGCGTCGCGCGTCACTTCATTTCAAATTCGGAGCCGGATCGCGCCGCGCATGCGTTGAGCGTACCAAGTTCCCGCGAAAGAATTGTTGATTAAAATTGTGAATTTTTTGTTTATACAAGTGAAAATAGTGTGTTGTTGTGTGTGTGATATTCAGTGAAAGGAAACATTGGGAAGACAGCTATGGCGGTAATTTTTTTACGTTTGTTTGTGTTTCTTAAAATAATTATCGGGCTTTCTAACAGGAACCAACTATAAATAAACTTTAAATAAATATTTTCGCGGTATGGTCAGTTTTAATTTTATTGGTTTTGGCATTCAGTGAAGTTTTCGAGAGTTGTTTGGGTAATAATTTAGTCAGACAGAAGACTGCTGTGCAATTAACGTTAAAATTTATAAATTTTTATTTTATTAAGTAACTGTTGTTTTTTGCTTAGTTTCTGTGCGTATCCTAATAAATACCTTTTCTTTCTTTAAAAAATATATCCATTTCGCTTTAGGTACATTTAAGCTGACTCAGTTAAAGGTATTAAATAATTTACCTACCTAATATTTTTGAAATTTTCACAAAAAAGAAAATTGTTTAAAAGGGGTGCTTTTTGGGCTAGATACCAAATTTTTCATTGAAATCAAGCACCCCACGCTTTTTTCCCATTATTATCTACTTTTAGTTTGGTTTTTTATGAAACCGTGTTTTTTAGTTTTTTTAAACAATTATTTAATTTCTACTTCTTAGTTCGGCTAGCTACCTAAGCGGGTTTTTCGTTTTACGTTTTTTTTTCGTATCCTGGTGATCCTGGCTAGGATAATAATGAAATTATTGTATTGGAATCGGTCCTTGATAACTGTGCAAAGTTTCAAAGTAATCCGACGTTTTGAAGGGGATGAAAATCACGTTCAAAGATTCCGTTACATACATATAATACATAGCTACCAAGGTAATAAAAGTGTGTAAATATGGTTTTAGTTTGGTCAAATATTATCCACCCTTTGTTATTAATATTAGGTACTAAGGTATATTTAAATTACATTTTTATAAGCCCGAAGCCTCCCGAAGCCTATAATACTGTTCAGGGCTAAGGAATATTCTCCTTCCTTTTCTCACAGTCTACAGCTGTTAATAAAAAAATAATATTAAGTGTATTGATGATCTGTCAATACCCCACCCCGCACCCACCCAGCTGTCCATACCCTGCCCCATGTATTGACAGAAATATAATCATTGCAATTTTGACATGAAATTACCTATATAGACAAAGTTGTCCTGTCCTGTCTGTATCGGCTTTACTTTACTTGCCATTTTATAAAAAACTGGCCAAGTGCGAGTCGGACTCGCGCACCGAGGGTTCCGTACAAACCTGTAGGTATTTTCGGTTTAAAAATATATATATTTTTTAATTTTTATATTTCAGTTGATTGAATGTAAGGTAAATTGCGGTTTACGATTTATGACGTTGTAAAAAAAAAACTACTCACTCGATCTCGTTCAAACCAATTTTCGTTGGTAGTTTGCATAGTAATGTACATCATATATTTTTTTTAGTTTTGTCATTCTCTTATTTTAGAAGTTACGGGGGGGGGGACACACATTTTACCACTTTGGAAATGTCTCTCGCGCAAACTATTCAGTTTAGAAAAAAATGCTAATAGAAACCTCATTATCATTTTTGAAGACCTATTCATAGATACCCCACACGTATGGGTTTGATGAAAAAAAACATTTTTGAGTTTCAGTTCTATGTATGGGGAACCCCAAAATTTATTGTTTTTTTTTCTATTTTAGTGTGAAAATCTTAATGCGGTTCACAGAATACACCTACTTACCAAGTTTCAACAGCATAGCTCTTATAGTTTCGGAATAAAATGGCTGTGACATACGGACGGACAGACAGACAGACAGACAGACAGACAGACAGACAGACAGACATGACGAATCTATAAGGGTTCCGTTTTTTGCCATTTGGCAACGGAACCCTAAAAAATGAATAGAACAGAAAATGCCTGTCAGGCGGAGGAGAGGAGTAGTGGTCCAATGTACTCGGTCGCGAGGTAGGAGTTCTAGGTCATAGATTCGGATCCTGACAGGCGCTTTACTTTGTGTAAATTATTTCATTACCACATTTACCACTGCTCTCAAAACGGTGAGAGAAAACATCGTGAGGATACCGGAATGTCATAGAATCAAAAATTCGCAGACATGTGACATCTACCAACCCGCACTGGGCATGGTGGGCATCCACGTATGGTGGATTACGGCCCACTCCCTCTCACCGAGAGGAGGCCTGTGTCGCAGCAGTGGGAACATTATCGGCTGATTATGTCTGGGTTCAAACCTACGACTAGCAACTCAAAGTCAAGACGGCTCCCTACACTGTTCTTGCTTTGGCAGTAGGTCTACCTATACTAACTAGAAATGGACCGGTCTTTAGCTGTATATTTTCGTTTTTTACCACCGACTTCTGAAATTATAGTTATACTTCACTTAGTAGTGTGTTTTTTGGAAGTCGGTTGTTTTTCTTTGGTTTATTTTTCACTTATAGTTATGGTCCCACATCAATTCGTATACCACTACTTGCTATACTTATAAGCAACGTCGCAAGTAGAATGTCGTCTAGATAAACAAAGTGGATTCAATACTTATTATCGAGGCTAACATCAAAAATACCCAAGCAAACTGAATAAAATTTATATGGGACCACCTCTGAGTCGTACTTTATCCACTAAAAGAAGAATTTTCGAAATCCATATGTAATTGCCGGAGAAATCGCGGTTCCGTGTGGTGCCAGACGTAAATAATAGCACCATCCCATTTCTTCGTAAGAGGCGTCTAAGGGACTTACTAGAGAATGAGCAGCAGCGTTCTCGATGCATTTTACCACCAAACTGCTATCGCGAACGCGCCTGCCATGTGTGGCGATTATGACAAATCCCCCAAATTGGGGAAGGTCTATGTCCACCAGTGGCCATCTTTCGGCTGCAGTGAAGAATGACATAAAAAAACATCAGCTTTTTGAAGTCTGTTAAATGTTTAATCGTCGTTGTCGTTTCTCTATATCGTTCCTATGTAGGAACGCCTTAGAGAAGTTGAACAAGGCCCCTGCGCACAGTTCGTAACCGCTACAAATGCTATATGCACTATCTAATGCGATTTATGGACTTGAGCGAGCACCGTTATATTTCTCCGTATGAGCGGCCGCTTCGAACTTCGTACCGACTTACTGTACATGCCAAGCGGTCATACACACTAAGAGTTTATTCGCTCTTTGCAACACAAATATTTACTCATATAGGTACTGTGAAGGCTGTCTACTTACGTACAGACTATAATTTATCTGTAATCACATTTAAACTGTGAAGCTAATTTAGAAAGAGAATAGAAGAAAAACAGCGTGACATTGACCTGACAAGCAGAAGGAAGAAGATTAAAATCCCCTCAAATACATAAATGTGTAAATAGAAGCCAAAATTGGTACTAAGAATTCGCCTAGTTGCCCACTGTGCCGACAAAAGAATTAAGATCTAAATAGGTGCGAAATTTGAAACAATATCTTTAGCAGATTTGTGTGGCCAGTATCAAAATTTTCTTAATAATTATGTTATGGGATATTGACCTCATGGCGACATGGCGGGTACGATTGTCGCAACCCAGTGCTGGGCACGCCACAATTGCGGCGGTAAGTCCCCTCTTTGAGGAGTGGATAGAGAGGCGCCACGGCGTCCTCACCTTCCGCCTGACGCAGGTTCTCATCGGGCATGGGTGCTTCGGTGGGTTCCTGTTCAGGATAAAGCGGGAGGATACGTCCGGGTGTTTCCATTGCGAGGATCGTCTGGAGGACACGGTGGAGCATACGGTGGAGGTGTGCCCTGCCTGGGCGGGGCACCGCCGTGTCCTCGTGGAGGCGATCGGTGGCGGCGACCTCTCGCGTCCGGCCCTGGTGCGAGCCATGGTATACGGAGCGAGAGGGAATGGGAAGCCGTCACCTCCTTCTGCGAAGCAGTAATGCTCGCGAAGGAGGAGGCGGGGCGCGTGAGGGAGTGGCAGTCACTGCGCCCTCACGACCCTAGCCGCCGCAGGAGGAGACGCCCCGGGCGTCGGGAGTCGATTGCGGACTCCCGGCCACCGTAGGCGCGAGCTTGCGGGTGGCGAGCAATGGGTAGCTCGCCGCCCGGTAAGGACCAGGCTCGGGTCGACGGCGCGCAGTGTTCCACGCGCGCCTCAAAGAGATGTCAGCAGCAGTGTAGGGGTCTACTAGGACCGATGCCTGCCGGGGTCGCGTGATTGTTCGAAAGAGATACCGTGACCCTGGCACTTGGGCAACTGATGGAACACGGGTGGGTTTTAGTCAGTAAAAGTCTGACACGCCCTCCCGCTCCGCCCAGAGCGGGAGAAGTCATTTGATGATTTCCCATCCTGAAAAAAAAAAATGGGATATTGACACTGCCCACAGTCCCACACAAATCTGCCCTTAGTACACCCATAGGATATACAACGGATTTCTGACTTAAAAGTCACATGCAATACGGAGCGAACCTTTCACCATTAACTGGTCACAGACTCCTGCCGATCTATTCTGTTAAAATCTCACCGTGAGAACTAAGGTGAAGTGACCTAAAAGTGAGCTGTCATTCCATCCGATGCTAGGGGTTGACACTAATGACAGCTCACTTTAAGCTCACTTCACCCAAGTTATCACGGTGAGATTTTTACTAGCACTACTGGTCCTACTGAAAATTCCTCGCAAGACAAAGGAGGGCAAAATTGTCGGATGCTTCTCGTAAAACTAGTGCCGATGCGGCTCTGGAGAGGCAAGCATCTATTTGCTAGCACCATCATAGAGATAAGTATTGCTTGGAAAGAGATGTGTCGGAAATCCACGTGCAGCCTCTATGTTGAATTCGATAAGGACGATCATTAAGCCTAGGGGCCTCATAAGTAGGCTGAAAGTCACCCAAAGGACAACGGAGAGGGCTAAGTTTGGAGTTTCCCTACGCGATCGAAATGAAGAGATCTCTAACCAAGGTAACCGACATAGCCCGAAGAATTGCTAAACTTAAGTGGCAGTGGGCAGGGCACATTCCTCGCAGAACAGATGGCCGATGGGATCGGAAAGTTCTGGACTGTGAAATCCAACAGTGATGTATTTTCGACGCTCTAGGATGCACTCTGGACGTCCGTTTTATGGTTGACTTACAGTCACTCCCACTTTTGATGACGTGACCTTCGACACGTAGTTTAAATTCAAAAGGTCTGCTTAGCCTTTTCCCAACTATGTTGGAGTAAGCTTCCAGTATAACCGGGTGTACTTTAATACCAGTATTTTATATGGAGGGAGAGCTTATCTGACTGTCACAACCCAGTAACAGGATACCCTTTGATAAGACTGGTTGTCAGCCTTGCACACTTCTGAATACCCGTAGATGACGAACGACCAGCAAATATCTATCAATGGCAGCCGAAACCAACGGCTTAAGTACCGCGCTTTCTGTAGATTGATGAGGGGTACCTGAGGAAAAAACTGGCCATGTACAATAGTACAGCCTTCATAAGTAAAATCAGCCTACAATGTTCCTACTGCTGGAATACAGGCTTCATCTCTGAAAGGGACTGGGATCTACCAAAACGCACTCGGCCCCGTGGCTTTTGCTTGACTATAGTTTTCATTTTATTTGTTGGTATATTGAGTTGGCTAGCTCGCATATAGCAAATTATTTAATTTCATGTTTTGTGTCTCTTAACATTTTACTACTTACCATTGTATAGAATCAAGTTCTTCTAACTGGACGGACAGCTGTGCTGCTGGGGAGTTTGTTGCGCCACTTCTTCCCAGCTAAAGCACTAGGAAGTGGTGACGGGTGGGCGTTTTGGGGGACTGTCTTTTGTAATTTTGTCCTCAGCCTAATTTGAATAAATGACTTTTGATTTTTTTGTGGATTATGGACCACTCTCTCTCTCACAGAGATTAGGCCTGTGTCTCAGAAGTGGGATCGTTATAGACCGATAGTGCATTTTACTTCGTCCAATCACTTACCTATCAACTCCATATTTTATACTTTTACAATCCTCACCTTCAAAGTCTAATCAGTATTCATACTCTTTACGACTGAACAAACTTGATTTTAATAAGTTACGCTCTAAATAATTTGCATTTAATAAGAATCTTTTATTTATAAAACACTAGCTTCTGCCCGCGACTTTGTCCGCGTTTTTCTTGCTCCCCCGATCCATCCCATCTCATCGAATCGCCTGCCCGTGTGAGGTCTTCATATTCGTGGTTTTGTTTTTCTTTCTGATCGGCGACTAAGGGTCTAATCAAATGGGCACGCCACAATTGCGGCGGTAAGTCCCCTCTTTGAGGAGTGGATAGAGAGGCGCCACGGCGTCCTCACCTTCCGCCTGACGCAGGTTCTCACCGGGCATGGGTGCTTCGGTGGGTTCCTGTTCAGGATAAAGCGGGAGGATACGTCCGGGTGTTTCCATTGCGAGGATCGTCTCGAGGACACGGTGGAGCATACGGTGGAGGTGTGCCCTGCCTGGGCGGGGCACCGCCGTGTCCTCGTGGAGGCGATCGGCGGCGGCGACCTCTCGCGTCCGGCCCTGGTGCGAGCCATGGTACGGAGCGAGAGGGAATGGGAAGCCGTCACCTCCTTCTGCGAAGCAGTAATGCTCGCGAAGGAGGAGGCGGGGCGCGTGAGGGAGTGGCAGTCTCTGCGCCCTCATGCCCCTAGCCGCCGCAGGAGGAGACGCCCCGGGCGTCGGGAGTCGATTGCGGACTCCCGGCCACCGTAGGCGTGAGCTTGCGGGTGGCGAGCAATGGGTGGCTCGCCGCCCGGTAAGGACCAGGCTCGGGTCGACGGCGCGCAGTGTTCCACGCGCGCCTCAAAGAGATGTCAGCAGCAGTGTAGGGGTCTACTAGGACCGATGCCTGCCGGGGTCGCGTGATTGTTCGAAAGAGATACCGTGACCCTGGCACATGGGCAACTGATGGAACACGGGTGGGTTTTAGTCAGTAAAAGTCTGACACGCCCTCCCGCTCCGCCCAGAGCGGGAGAAGTCATTTGATGATTTCCCATCCCGAAAAAAAAAAAAAAAAAAAAAAGGGTCTAATCAAATCAAAATACTTTATTTCACATAAACCAACATGGGCACTTATGGAATGTCAGAAGCAGAAGGTCCACGGTTCCAAATGGTTGATTCCTATGGAGTAGAGCCAGCAAGAAACTCCACGGTTACTCTTTTAAAAATAATTGGCTTTTACAATGGTTTCAAATTACAGTGTTCATAGGTATGGGAGAACACTGTAGAGCTGTCAACAAGTACTTAATAAAATAGAAAATTGTCTAAAGTTTACAAGGCCTACAAGTCCAAGCGTGATGTTATATAGTCTATAGCTTTCCTCGATAAATGGACTATCCAACACTAAATATAATTCCTGAGATTAGTACGTTTAACCAAACAAAATCTTCAGCTTTATAATATTTAGATTTGATTACAATTCAAAAAATTATAGTGAGCCAGCTATAAAAGATAGACATGATATCCTATCCCGGACATTTTTAGAACTTTCTAAGACGAACAATTCCGTCCTAAATGACTTGCGTTACTTTAACCGTTTACGAAGCGCACGCAACGGAAGCTCTCAAATGGAATATTTTTTCGCAGTTTTTACAACATTTTTCATTGATGCTCCGCTCCGGTCGTTATCATTTCAGCCGAATGACGTTCACTACTGGACAAAGGTCTCCCCCATTCCCAACCGTGGCGATTATGGAAACCCCCCCCTAAGGTTTGCCATAATCTTGGTAAGTGGGTTGGCGATCACAGTACGTTAGTAAAATGCAGTTAGTATAACGCTGCTGCCCGTTCTCTTAGTCACCTTTTATGATACCCACTGGAAGAATTGGGATGGTACTATTATTTACGTCCGGTACCAAACGGAACCAGTCGTAGTCGCTCCGGTCGTATCGTGATGTTATATAGCCTATCGCCTTCCTCGATAATTGGGCTACCCAGCGCTCGAAGAATTTTCACTTCGAACCAATAGTTCCTGAGATTAGCGCGTTCAACCAAAAAATATTTTTTTTTATCTTGTAATTTGCGTTTTGTTTGTGCAGAATAAACAATTATTCTTTCTTTCTTTTCTTTCAATCAAACAAACTCTTCATCTTTATAATATTAGTTTAGATTCTTACCATTTAGCAATACATTAAAATATTAATACAAGTGTGTTGCCGATAATTTTGGCGTGAAAGTAAACATTTGGACGCGTGGCCTTGCCGATCAAGTTGATACTCGTATGATTCTGCTCCTGTCAGGGTCACGAGATTTGTTCGAAAAAGTTACCGTGGCCCTGGCACAAGCAACTGAAGGAACACTGGTGGGTTTTAGTCAGTAAAAGTCTGACGCGCCCTACTGCTCCACGCCACGGTAAGCGGGCGACGAAATTTGATGACTTCCCAAAACGTACCTATAATGATTGTGCTTTTTCTCAAATCTTGTTTTTGGTGTTGACTTACAACTGGATTCAAAATTGCGAATTTGACAAACTCATTAGCATTACTTAAGGTGTCTACTTCAATGCAGCTCGCGAAATTCATATTTTCTTTATGTGTTTTGCAATTTGCAGGTCAATGAAATTGTTATCTAATGGGAGTAATTGAACTAAGAGGATTGTATAGATGACTTTAATCTGTATTACCTACTAATATTATAAATGTGAAAGTTAGTGAGTATGAATGTTTGCTACTCTTTTACGCAAAAACTACTGATCGGATTAAGATGAGGATCACAGATCTTTACTAATATCATAAAGCTGAAGAGTTTGTTTGTTTGATTGAACGCGCTAATCTCAGGAACTGCTGGTCCGAATAGAGTCGCAGTATTATGCTGAGCGATGGCCGTTTTGCGTGGATTTGACGCATATTTTCCCCAGCTATTTTTTTATATTTTTGTTGTGTTCAGTGTGTTTTTGCGTCTTATTTACCGCAAATAAACGTATTTTCTTTCTTTCTTTTCTTTCTAATTGAAAAATTCTTTCTGTGTTGGGTAGTCTATTTATCGAGGAAGGTTATAGGCTATACAACATTACACTACACCCAAGAGGAGCGGAGTAGTAATGAAAAATCTTGCAAAAACGGGGAAAATCACACGGGTAGGCGATTCGACGCGACGGGAAGGGTCGGGGGAAACGAGAACGAAGTCGCGGGCAGAAGTTAGTAGTTTATAACCTGGATTAACACATAGGATACTTTTTTTATCCTGGTAGTAGGTTTCTGCGGGATAATTTCAGACCTCCACGCGGGCGAAGCCGCTGGCAAAAGCTAGTTAATTATAATAATAGGGAGGCCTTTTCCCTGCAGTGGGACAATACAGGCTAATTATTTCGATACCGGAAATTTCAATTGTCGTAAAGGACATTTTGCCGAAAATGAGTTATATATATATATTTGGAATCAGCGTCGCAAGCTCTATCGATTGGCATATTTAAAAAAAATCTATCTTTAAAAAAAAGCCCCTTACGACCTGGCTTTCCAACAGCTCTAGCGCGATTTTTTTTTACTATTTGGGATGTATCGCAAAAATAATTTTCAATAGGGGAGCGTAAAGTCATGTTTTAATTATTTAAGAGGTCGTAATCCTCATTTTTACATTAAACTTTTTATACGACGTTATAAACAATAATTATTATTACAAATCAAAAGGTCGTAAACATGTTATTTGATAATCGAAACCCTTACGACCAAATCTATGCTTTGTTTTAACCAAAGAGAATATAACCACTAGAGAGCGTATAGGCCAATTTCTTCTAAGCACACGACTCACCACTGCGGGCCGGGGGACGAAGAAGAACGCGCGACTGCAATTGGTCAGTTCAAGGTCAAGTTGCGTAGGTATGCCCAACGTAGGCCTGCTCTACTTCATTACGGGAAAATAGTCGATATCGATAAAATGGATTTAAAATTGTGATAAATACTCAATTAAAATCAAAGAAATCATATTTAATAAAAATCAGTCACTAATAAAATGAAAGCTAGAGAATCCAAGAACAAAATTTACGCCACTATCATATTCGACGAAATGGCGTTCAGAAGCGGGTTCGAATATTATCCCCAAGGCAGAAGGTACTATGGCTACGTGAGTTTTGGCGTCAGTTTACAAACGGATTGTCAAGACGAAGCTAAAGAAGTCACAGTATGTGAATTGAATAAAATTTTCACTTATTTTAATTTTAATTTTCGATATAAACTTTCAGCTATTAAAAGTAACAGCACTCATTTTTACGATAAAAATACAAAGGGAAAGTAAGGGATAGATGCATTAGAATTGTCTAATGAAAGAGCGAGACTTTTCCAAAAGACATCAACGCGCGCGACTCAACCGTGTGCTCGTTCACCCAACCACCATTTTAAATAGACCCCTACGGTGGATCATAATATGATTAAATCAAAAGAATTTTTCGTACTGTTTACTTACTGAAGAAAAGTTATGCGATCCTTTTTGTAACTAGAAGTCTTGGAATGTTTCCCACACCACTTCACCCCGCACACTGAGAAAACTGACAATCATAAAAGAGGTGAATTCAGCTTAAAGTATGATGAATTCACTCAAAGGACGGAGCATAGTGATTCACCAAAAAGAACGATGATAATACTGATGTTGATGATAACAGTATTTAAGATGATGTGTCACCATGGATTTAGTTTTAGTTACCTACTATTTTTCGATGCCTTCCTCATATATCCAGTTATATCCTATTAGTTTTCCTACAATTTTTCGGTGACTTCCTCACATATTCAGTTATGTCATACAATTTTTCCAACTATTTTTCGGTGCCTTCCTTATATATCCAGTTATATCCTATTATTTTTCCTACTATTTTTCGGTGACTTCCTCACATATTCAGTTATATCATACAATTTTTCCTACTATTTTTCGGTGCCTTCCTCATATATCCAGTTATATCCTATTAGTTTTCCTACAATTTTTCGGTGACTTCCTCACATATTCAGTTATGTCATACAATTTTTCCTACTATTTTTCGGTGCCTTCCTCATATATCCAGTTATATCCTATTATTTTTCCTACTATTTTTCGGTGACTTCCTCACATATTCAGTTATGTCATACAATTTTTCCTACTATTTTTCGGTGCCTTCCTCATATATCCAGTTATATCCTATTATTTTTCCTACTATTTTTCGGTGACTTCCTCACATATTCAGTTATGTCATACAATTTTTCCTACTATTTTTCGGTGCCTTCCTCATATATCCAGTTATATCCTATTATTTTTCCTACTATTTTTCGGTAACCTCCTCGTATTTTAGGTTAGGTCCTCTTACTTTTCCTACTATTTCCTCATATCTCTGGTTATAGCCTATTATCTTACGGAGGTCGCCCTCAATAGGAGGATTGTGTTTTTTAATAAACCAATTAATATCTCTATAATACACCAGTGATTAGTTGTAGTTCTACTCATTCTCCATCAGTAGGACTACAACTAAATACTGGTGGATTACACAGAAATTGTTTGGATTATTAGAAATCACAATCCTCCTATAATTGAGGGCGCCACTGGACTTACATGATCCCCTTATTTTTAAGTATCCAATATTGGTTCTTTCCTTTTAAATATTATTAGGTGTGAGCTCAACATTAAAAAAAACTGAAGAACCCTAAACTTGAACCTTAAAAAAATGGAGAGTAAGTAAAAAAAATAGAAAAAAGTACCTTGGCAAGAATGGTAAGAAGGTGAAAAGGGATGTATGTATAAATTAAACAGAAAATTGAATGGTATTTTTATTTCCATAGTATGAATGAATAATTATTATATACTCTAAACATTTATATTCAGTATAAAAGAAGACTGTTTTGTTTAGAAACATCCTCGCCTTAATGATTACAGTATCTATTTGTCGGTCATTATAAAGAATCATTATATACATTATGTTCAATAATTCTAGTTTTTACAAATTAAAATAAAGGTTGAGACGAGTAGAAATTTAATTTACAAAAAATAACAAACTTTACATTAATGTACCTATAACTAAAACATTTTTGCCCTTAAGGTGATTGCTTCAGGGTAGCCGTTTTTTGCAATTTGCAGGCCAGTGCTAGGTTGTATGTTAATTAAATGTTGCACGCGGGTGTAAGTACATAAGTTGTACTACATACGTCTTACACCCGCGTCTAACATTTCAATCAAAACCTAGCACTGGCCTGCAAATTGCAAAAAACGTAAGAAAATTTGAATTTCGCGGGCTACCCTGACGCTTTCACCTTAAAGCTGCATACAATAAATTGGTTAGGTATATTATTATAGTAAATATCTATTTTCAAGTAAAGTGCTACCATAAACACTCCGATGAGACTAATCTATCCCTCATACAAATACTTTACTTTAAAATCTATTACTAAAGGTGAACGCACACTTTTCAGAGCCGAAGGAGGCGAAAGAATCGAATTTTAGAATTACTTGTATGAAATCTTATGGAACCTCGCACACTTACCGAATCGGACGAATAAGGTCGTACGATTCGGTGCGGATAAGTGTGCGAAGTTACATTGGACTTCATTTAAGTAATTCTAAAATTTGATTCCTTCGCCTCCTTCGGCTCTGATAAGTGTGCGTTCACCTTAAACCAGCTATTGGTGCTGGCTCATACCATTACTTTATGCGGACACCGTTATCGGGCCGTCTTTATAGGATATCCTAAAGGGATATCCGATAAATACCGTAACTAAGGGTAGATTACTAGTTGAGCGCACTCTGCTATAAAAAAATAACTGCCCTTGGACTCTGCAGTGCCTCAAACTAGCAACGCCGCGTACGGTTTAAGTACATAATTAATAATTATGTAAACGTTTCCAAAAAAAATTGATATTACTGGATTCAAAATAAAAACACCTTAAAAATGAGCAAACGAGTTAACTCGTTTGCGCATTTTCAAGGTATTATAGCAGCGACCGTAAGCCGTTAGAATACCTACAGAATTTTGAAATTTTTACTCTAGGTACCATCTACTTGTAATATATGACGTGTTACCTCGCATTAGAGTGAGCGTGTTAGGACACGGAGAAACGGCATTTTGGCAAGGAAAGCACAGATAATCATTACCACGTTTAACTTCATAAGAATTGTAATGAGAATTAAATTCAATAGTTTCAAACATACAGCAACGGAAAAAAACCTCTTCAGTATCTGTCACCAAAATTGCATCAATTTGGCCAAAAGTGGGTAAGAATTGTTCATCATCTATATCTACAGTAACAATAGAGTTCCGCTGCCATATAACACCAGCTATTGTAGCGGAAGTAACCGAATATTTGAGGACAACGCCAGTGCCGAGAGAAAACTTGACAGTGTCTCCTGAATTTAATGCAGATTTTTTTCCTAGTATTTTTGTTGTAGGTATTGTATTTTTCACAAACAAGTCATTGAGCATAAGTTGACATTTTATTGCTAGAGTCTTGCAAACATTGACTCGATTAAAAGATGATCTAGCCACTAACTTAGATACCCTGTGCTTGGCTTCAAAACGCATAGCCCACATGTTACGTACGGGGCCGAACTTCATTAGCATGGTAGGATAATGAGTCAGAAAATGAAACTTTGGCTGCAGGGGTGATTTTGTTAGCTCCGTGTACAATTGATTAAATTCTGCTATTATAACCCGGAGTTGAATATTGGTGTCACTGAAGACCCTATGACTTAATAACCTGTCGGTGATTTGCCGCAACATAATGTATAATTTCCATACTTTATTTTCTAAAGGAATGTAAAACCCGGCTATTAGGCTGAAGTATCTAATAAGGGTAAGCATTTCTGATGCTGAAGTTTTCAATTTTACTTTCGAACCTTGGACAACTAAACAATTACTTGGTTTTGAATTCCTATCTGGTCCATAATCAAATGAAATTATTCTTTGTTGCAATACTGAGATCTTTAAAAGACCTTCGGCAAGGAAGTGGTTTATGACAAAGGTCATTACATAACGAGCTACACCTTCTAATATATCATGCATTGGGTCTACTGCTACATTTTGAAATAAATCAAATCCTGTCACCTTAAGCCAACAGCATGATTCTTTAATGCCCGTGTTAGGTGTATCGTTTTCTTGCAATTGAGCGTGGTATGAAGTCATATTTCTAAGCAAGTTACTGTTTTCATATAGAGCAGTTTGCAAACCTTTCTTGTCAATGTTACAGATTCTGCAACACTTGTTAGCTGAAAAACTTTCAGTAAACCCGAGAATTGAATTCAGGCCTAAATTATCGCCAGTTATAGCAACAACCTTCAATTTTACGGTTCCTTTAAAAAACTTATTTTCTATAAAAATTCCTTTGTTTTGCAAGTAATTCAATTCCTCAATAACAGGGTCAAAAATAGCTTTGTTTCCATATTTAGTTTTGTCAGCAGAATGGCAAATAGCTAACAGCAAAATGTTATTCAACAATGAAAATAAATGTGGTGGGAGTGCTGGCAAGGAAACGTATACACCACCAAGCTTATGCACCCCAGCGTGGCTCCCCAAAGGATTTCCAATTTCAAAATCATCATAGTATACTACTAAAGGAAGAATAATGTCCGACGCCTGCGGTGTACACATTGCCAGCCATACAGATCCCTGCATTACATTTTCTAGACACATTGGCCTCATCGGATTTTCTTCACGGATTATTAAATTACCCCTTAGGTGGTTCAAATAATCCGTTACATCTTTCCAAATAGTGTCAATGGAAAAAAATTTCTTCAAAACCTGGCGAAGTTGAATTACTTGCATTGTACGTGGCTTGGTGTGTAATGTTAAAGTGTTACTCCTTTGTGAAATGTCAGGACAATAACCAACGATTACTTCATGTGGTGGTATAAAAGAACCTAATAAATTCAATTCTCGGAATCTCAAATATTCTGAACGAAACGGAAAAAAGATGCCCTTCAAAGCTGTGTTGAACTTATGAAGTCGTTTATTAATTTCGCTTCCAGACATGCTTTCCTCATCAGCTAGCACAGGGCCGAATACGGACATTAAAGACGGTGCGATATTGTCAAGAAGGGTTTGCAAATGACTAACCATAGCTTGTACAGACGATCGAGATACAGAGGGATTTACATAGAGCGTTGAAATAAATTTCAAAACTTCTTTATGAATAATACTATCAGCATTATCAAGGACTTCCGGTTCACTATCAGCTTCAATGTATATGTGCTCAGTTGCTACTTTGGTAGTCTCTGTTTCACACATAGGAACTACGCAAGCCTCGTTTGAGGTGGATGGCAAATAACGAGTGTTTACTTTATTCAAATGTTTTAAGTTAACATGTTTTCTAAATTGTCTAACGTCCGTGAAATACCGGTAGCATGCGTCTTCACCACATTTATAAACTCCAGTAATATCAATTTTTTCACATTCTTTCCTTATGTGGGTAATAAGTGAAGAAAACGTGGGAAAAGTCCTTTTACAACTGTGACACTTCATCTTAATTTAAATTGTGACTCCGAGAGTAACTAATATCTCCTTCACAGATTGTGACATACGATCGTACGATGTTTTGACTTTGTAAAAACCAATTTGGATAATAAGCCAAATGTTATAGCTTTCAGTAGGATATTTAGCCGCAGTAGCATGAAATATTTTAAAAGTCACATCAACAGCCTCAGTTAGTGTTGTGAACTTGTAAAACGTATTGTCACATACTGTGAAGGAGACACCTGACTGGCGGCACCAAATTATAAATGGTTGGAGGCTAATACCTAGGTTTTGAAGCTTTTGGCGACGCTCCTCAATTACCACTTGCACGTCTGCGTCATCATCCACGATGGTCACAAATCCATCCAATATCTCCGCTCGTGAAGCTTGCCAGTCTTTTCTAGATCGACGGGCAGGAGGAATATTAAAGAGACAGCCGAGTAGCAATATCGCTGCTATTAATTTTGTCTCCGGTTGTTCATCTGGAAAGAAAATAATAATAGTATATTTGACACAACACATCATCATTAACTGAGCAAATAGGGAAAAGTATCAGAACAAAATAAAATCTATCTATATAAGTAAAAATGAATTGCCGAAATGTGTGTCCGCCCGCCCGTTACTTCTGAACGACTGCACCATGTTAGATAATTTTTAAATTCTTTTTTGTCTATATATTTTATAACGGGTTCACCGACCCAGGGAGGTCGAGCACCTAGAACTATATAACAGAATCATTTCCTTACCGTCACAAATTGCCAATGTATCAGCTATTTTTCGACGAAGAAACGAGTCCTTTGTGGTGTTAAGCTTCTGCTGAGCAGCTTTTAGTATGTTTTCCGATGAAGCATCCAAGGCGTCGAGGCCCCCGGATTTATCAGGGAACAGTGCTTCGTAGTCATGAGTCAGGAGTCGCCATCCATCACTTGACTTCAGGATAGGATACTTATTGAAGTACTCCTGTAATGTCCCTTCCTCGTAGCACAAGTACCGGAGGCGAGCTCGCACCGTCTCCCGCCACAGGGCACTGACCTCCTGCCACGGACCAGCTGAAGGACTTGACAGCTGCTCTAATGCTGACGCTACGTCCTCCACTTCACCTGCACACAAAAATTAAAACGATTAATAATTAGTACAATGACAATAACGGTTCTTAGATTCAGATATTTTGTAATTTGTAACGAAAATTTATACTAATTCAGATATTTTTCTCAATAATTTTGTTCTTGATAATTTAATTCAATCTGAAAACATAAAATTTCTTGAAAAGGAGTTACCTTCTTTAAGTCCGGTCAGGTCGATTCCAGCGAGTGGAGGGGTGTCTAGCCTAGGACTGGACTTGGAGCGAGAACGTGACTTGGGCTTTTCAATAAGGCCCAACGAAACTAAATGCTGCCGTCGAGCCCTTCTGGCGGTGACTAACCAGCCAGAGATATTGCGCTTAGCCTGGTAAGCATCAGCCGGCAGGTACGGCGCGTAGTATAGGGGTGGTGACTCCTCTTTAAATAATCTGCCAATGTCGTAGGATAGAGCAAGCAGCTGCGAATCTGTCAGAAGTACCGGGTTTTCGGCCGTAATGAGCTTCTCCATAAGCAGCTTGCATAAACGCCCACGCACGTTTGAGGGTAAGGTGCCCGTTTTCTGCCCAATTGCTATTATTTGTTTTCCCTCGACTGATGAATTCAGTATGGTATTCACCTGAAACACAAATAGTATAAGTATGGCATTACAAACTAAATATGCAAGGTAAAAGTAAAAAAAAAAATGTCACTAAAATGTTGAAAATACAGGTTCAATACCTACCTTCCATTCAGTATAATGATCAGTTGGAGTCGGTGCCAGTCTAGGCATCATGCATTTAGTTGTTAGTTATAGCTGTCACCAACTCCAAATATATTACTGATCTTTGTGACATATAGTATAGCTCCTAAACGGCCGTCCGTACACACATACAGGACAGGACAGGTACAGACGTTAAACTTATCTGTTTACGCCGGGGGTTAACAATATTGAATGTCAATTTAAATTCCTTATCAAAAGTACAGGATAATAGGCAATAACTTACTAAATTGCTCCCGGTGGACTCTTGTCTAACTGCTTCACCCACTGACGACGACGAGTCCAGTGGTATCACCAGTATGTCACCATCCTAAAATAATATTTACTTTGAGACAATGTTATAATAGTACATGTAACAAAAAGGTGTGATAATATGAGTATGTACGGTCAATTAACCTCAATAATCGTTGAAATAATCACTAAATGTGTCCGAGTGCGACCGTTAACTAACAGGCTATAGCTAGCCCTAGCCGGAGATAACTCAAGGGAAGTGTTATATTTTTTTACTAGTAATCGGTTCAGCATTGCAGGTGTGAACGGTCCTGCCCTCGTCCCTTGATCCGGCCCTGATAAAAACTAATCGATCAAGATCAGGACTGATCCTGGTCTCAAAGAATGTCTATACCAAATTTTGCATCGGTTCAGTGTCTTAGGTATGAAAATGTGAAAAGGTCCTGCCCCAGCCGACAGATAGACAGACAAACTTACTTTCGCATTTATAATATTAGTATGGATGTAATTACAAATTAATACATATTGCTCTTGAACCAAAAAACAGTAAGTACGAGTACTTTTCTACAATTTTGCAGAACTTACCAAATTTTCCTGGTTAAGTCCTGCTTCGCAGTCTTGGTTGAGGATTGAGCTTTGCAGTCCTTCACACGGTGGCAGAGGCTCTAAGTTACAAGGTAGACTAGTTAACAAGTCATTCCTCAGGACCTCTTCAAAGAGTGATGAATTGTAGGAGTTATCCTGAAATTTAACAAGAAATTTAAAAAGGTAATAATAATGTACTTAGTTGGTAAACTAACAAGACTGATGAAAAGTTATGATTTTATTCCACTTTTTAAATAAATACTGCACCGGTTAAATTGTTAGGTATCTTAAGAAGACTTTAAAATAATAAAAGTTAATAAGTAGGTACCTACCTACCTACATGCAAGTAGGAGAATGTGCATTTAAGCGACGCAGGGCATGTGTAAGCAAAAAGTTTAAAACAAAATTTACTTTTTTGAAATACAATTTAACATGAAAACAAACCATATCTTTTGGTTGGTCGCTTTTTAACATGGCCAGAGCTGCTTCAAACCGGAGTCTGTCCCCTATTTGAGGGAACATACTATGTATGTCTTGTTTACTAAGCATCTGCATTGTTGCGATATCAATTCTTTCAGCTGAAAAAAAAGGTAAATTTAACAGCGCCCTAATTGCAGCTGTGAAATGCACTACGTCGCATCGACTTTATAAAATGTAGGTTGGTAGAGCTCGTCTAAGCTGAAATGACGCGCCCCAATACTTAAATTTGTATACGTACACTACGGTAAATGCGGTAGTGGGGCGCGTCATTTTAGTTTAGACGCACTCTACCTATTTGTTTTTTTTTGGGTTGCAGTTGCACATCGAATCTAGTGTATAATATAAATATGAACGTATATCTAGGTAGGTGGGTAGGTACCATACGACAAGACTATTCTTGGTTGGAGTGTACAGCGGCCAAAAAGTGTTATTTTCGCAAATCGTTTATTTTCTCGATTCTATATTATGTAACACCTAGAAAGGCTAAAAGTGTCTGGGTGTTTTTTGTCTCCGACCAACCGTTTGTCGTAAAAACGATGTCGAAGGGATCCATAGGTAAGGTTATGTTAGAACTGTGACCTTGAAATTGGTCGCGAAATTTTTTTAAGTATATTTTCATAGTGCCTCTAAGACGACACTCTGACCCTATTCTTGCTAGAAATTAGAATGTGTGAATGTAATGTGTGAGCTCATGCTAGCAACTTACTAGGTAGGTTTGTCAACTTACTTTCAAAACGATCGATGTAGCGTTCCAAATTCCACTTCTTCAAAAGATCACGCGTAGCCATATCCATTTTTGCACTGATCAAACACGTTCACTGGCACTAATGGAATTGTTATTGCTATTAATTAAACGAGTCGTGAGTCGTGACTTGCCGGCTGTAGCCGGTGAAATACAAATGGCCGACCGAAATGGCGCGGCGGCGGAATTAGAGATGTGCCAACTCGGAAAAAACACAAATCGAGTTAGCTCGAGTTGAAATTCAGCTAACTCGAATTAATTCGAGTTAACTCGAGTTAGCTAAAAGAAGTTGAGTGTATGATTTGTTACAAATTACTTTTTTACATCATTGGTAAACTTCATAGTTCGTAGGTAGCAATTAGAAAGGTCTTTATAGTTTTACTCATTTATTTTTGGTTTTAGTCTTATCTTAGGTATAGTAAATACTCATATTTAACATTAAAACAAGTTAGGTACCTATTAGCAGTCTTCACAGAATAATATCAGTCTGACTTTATAATACAGGTACTAGGCTATGAATAACTTAATCATCACAATGAAAATATTCTTAAACAACTTTGTTATTTTTAACCGATTTCAAAAAAAGGAGGAGGTTATCAATTCGACTGTATTTTTTTTTTTTTTTTTTATGTTTGTTACCTCATAACTTTTGACTGGGTGAACCGATTTTGATGATTCTTTTTTTATTTGAAAGCTGGTGCTTTCCGAATGGTCTCATTTTAATTTGGTTCCATTTGGACAATGGGGTCCATGTGAAAACCATATAAGTCTTAAATTTGCATTATGTATTTGCGCGACAAATGAACGAATAACGCGATTAGATTAGTGCGGAGTATCTACCACAACTAAAAAGTAAAAAAATAAAAACTTTTTACACAAAAAAACAACCGACTTCCTTAAAAAAAAACACTACAAAGTCAAAAATAACTTTAATTTCGGAAGTCGGTGGCAAAAACCTTAAATACAGAGCCTAAGACACCGACTTCCGAAATTAAAGTTATTTTTGACTTTGTAGTGTTTTTTTTTAAGGAAGTCGGTTGTTTTTTTGTGTAAAAAGTTTTTTAAATATATAATGATCTACTATAAAATACTTTTGCTTACTTTGTTTATTGGTTGCCACAATCAAATGTTGCAATAACAACTTTTATTCAAATATAATACTACTCGAAGTATAAAATTATTTATCACAAAAAAAATACAATGCTAAAGTCAAGAAATTAAAAATATTTTCCTGTAAGTTAATATTCAGGTTTTTCAACAATAAATATTCTCAAAAAATAAACATCACGTTATTGTGTACATAACTTAGTTCTGAAAAGTATATAACATAACTTCTTGTTAGTTAACGTAATACATAAGTTAAATAAAATATTCTCAAAAAAAAAAAAAAGTAAAGTATCTTCTTGGTGTTACATTTTGTAACAATAATAATGTAAGATAAAAAATGTACTTAATAAAGATAAATAAAAGTTTTGTCAATTTGTTTGAAAAATAAAGAAGAAAACAATTATTCAATACTACTACTATACTGAAAACGATTGCTCTTTCGCTTGATTTGTTCATTACGGCCAGCCCAAACTCGAGTTAGGGAGAATTCAACTCGAGTAAACTCGAATTTAGCACAACTCGAGTTAACTCGAGTTAGAAACTCGAGTTGACACATCTCTAGGCGGAATGAAGTGAGAGAGGGAGACCTCATTATATAATGCCGTCACCTTAAATTTGTAGGACATCATTCAAATGCTACTCATAAATGGGTCTCTGTAATCATAATTTAGTAGGATACACATAAAATAATATGACTATATTATTGAACTTTAATGCTTACTCTAAAAATATGAGATTATTTAATCGTATTATCATAGGATTCACATAAAATAATATGACTGTAATATTAAAAAATGATGCTTACTTTAAAAATATAAGTTTAAAGCATTATCATTTAATATAGTACATTAGGGGGAGGTCATCGTATTTTTAGAGATACTTCTTCATATTAAACTATGAAATCTATTTATATTACGGTGACTGTCATTGTGTTTTTTAATTAGAATCTTATTTATAATTATCATACTAATTTATGGGACAGTGGACCATTTTCTATTACATTGTGTTATTATTTGAAGAAGACAATGTTATTTCATAATTACAAATTTTTACGATGACAAGTATCATAATATTGCATTATTTACCCAAAAAATTCGATTCCATCTTAACACATTTCACTTCTAGCGTAATATTTACTTATTATCAACATATTATAAGACAACGCATCTATTTTAAACCAACGTCACGATATTTTAAGATTATGCCAAAATGACATTTTTCTCAGTGCATGAAGGCATTTTGATGCGTTATAATTACAGATGAATTTACATTATTTCCATTAATTAAACGTGCACAGAGGTCTAAAAACTGGTCACAACTAAAATGGTTACTAGAACCGTAGCCTATGCATAGGCGACAAAATACTAATAGTTTTCGAGCGTGGGGGCACTGTATGCGCAGTCAAGTGGTTATATAGTCTTTGGTTTTAACTTACGTAATTAGGGCGTAAAGGACGTTCGTTTTATTTGTTGCCCTTTACAACCTTAATTTTATCAAAACCATAATTAAAGTTTTCGTTTTGTTCTTATTACCGACGGCGTACAGAGGTCTGACGAGCACCATTCTCAAAGAAACTCAACGTCAGAAAAAAAAAATCTATGTCTGGTATACATTACCTTTATAAAAGGTTAGTTACTCCACGTAATAGTAACTCCAGTTTTTTTTTTTTTTTTTTTTTTTGTATGGGAGAAAACAATGTTAATTTATTTGAAACTGAATAGAACTGAAGGGCTGGTGCTCACACGAGGTATTGTACCATACACAGCGATCAAGGTGACATCAAATTCATATTCCTTTCCGTGCCTCTTCACGCGTACCAAATTTTTGAATTTTCCATAGGTGATTTTTCAAATCTTTGACATGGTCAAACGAAGTTGACCATCGATTTACTTGTACTATTAGTTAATAGCCAACTAATGACTTTTTTGATGAGAATAATTAAATACATTATTGATCAAATACTTTTTTTTTACAAAATTTCATAATCAGTCATAATCACGGTGATTAATAAGTGACTGAAAACTGATGTTACTAAGTACCTCATTTGTTAATCACCGTGACTATGGCTGAGTTATAATGACACGCCCTTCCGCTCCGCCCAGAGCGGGAGACGTCATTTGATGATTTCCCAAACACAAAAAAAGGCCTCTAACTTATTCATTTCCGCAGGAGTTCTTCCCATAATGGCTTCCCATAATAGAAGGCTGCAGGTCTTCAATCTCGTTTCCAATTGTAGCCTGTTCTTCAACTATGTTCAACTTGTTTTCGTTTGAAAACTTAAAATATAATGGTCTGCAGAACATTGTTGAAGATGGATCTGGATTCTCCCATATCACTTCTTCGCCACCAACTAAGCGCAGAGGCACAAACGAACACATAAAAATGCTAGAATCGTCATCCTCTGCCATAGTTTGCTTATACAAACTTTGCCCTAAGCACCATCAAAACCCCATTTGCATATAAGTATAAATTCTTTGCCATCCAGATTCTACACGTAGGAATTTTCCAAGTCTAGCCACAGTTTTGTTCAAAATAGCTTGGAGTTTTACTTTAACCCCTCTTCCGTGACTTCTGTGGCATCTTTTGGCGGAAAGCAGTTCTTCATCGCTTCAAGGATAGCTGTGTAAGAAGGATACAGTGGTATTCCTTCTTCTTTTGCACAAGGTCTTAATGTTATATACTGCCACTTAGAAAGCTTCAATGAAGTCAAAATACCTAAAGCTTTATCAGCAGAATATATGGGCATAGTTTTCAATACCTTTAACAATTCCTTCATATTTGTAGCTTCTTCGGGATGCTCCGAGACTAGTTTAATAATGGTACCGATTCCCTTGTTCACAAACTAAACTAAATTTAAGTTCAGTGCATCTCTTTCTTTGTATTTCATTAAGAAGAGGACAAAAGATAAATTTTAGATTAGTCCTGTCAAATTAATCAGCGTTTGACGTAAATTGACGTAATTTTAGTAGGCAAGTTTTTAATCTTGTCTAAACTTGTATGGAGTAGTGACAGGCGCTGATTAATTTGACAGGACTAAACTAAAATTTATCTTCTGTCCTTTCCATAATGAAATAGAAAGAAAAAGATGCACTGAACTTAAATTTAGTTTAGTTTGTGAACAAGGGAATCGGTACCAATATCTGCTACTTTCTTATTTGTGCTTTTAAACCAGTTGCATGAGCAAGACTTTCATTGCTGTACGGTAGGAGCTCTTCCACTCTTCTTTAGTGGGCTTAGCTTCACAAATGGTTTTCTGGAACTCACAACTGATGTTAATATTCCAACACTGCACGTTTCCGGTCCACAGGATGTTAATAATAATATCTTAGGACAATCAACACAACGTTATCTGATCCCAAACTAGGCAGAGCCTGTACTATGGTAACCAGACAACTGATAAACATACTTATATATTTCTAAATACATACATATTGTAGATAAATTACACCCAGACACAGAACAAATGATTGTGCTCATCACACAAACATTTGTCCTGGGTGGGAATCGCACCCACGACCTGTCTTAGCATTCAGGGTCACTAACCAATAGACTAACAGGCCAGTCAATATCATGTTGATGTACCCTCATTTATAGCGAAGTCAGAACTGGAACATGGGTGCTGTTCTACTAACACTACAGAAGGGGTTATCTTTTCCCTTACGACCTCAGGCCATTTCATGTCCTCTTGCAGCCATGTCTCATACTTTTTTTTATGAACGTGCGTCTCGTGCGATTACACGAGATCCATTTGTTCCTCAACAAGCACATATAAGTCTGACAGAATTGTTTCAATTCGTTCTTTTCATTTTCTGACAAATCAACTATATTCGCAAAAACTTCAAATAAAATTTGAGGTTGTTAAAAACAACTGGTGTTTGCCAAAAACAGGAAAATGTCCAAATTGGTAACAAAATCTTGCATCACAACACAGTTATAAATAAAACGTAATAACGTACCGTGTGGTGCCGGACGTAAAGAATAACACCACCCCATTACTTCCCGTGGGTGTCGTAAAAAGCGACTAAGGGACTTACTAGAGAATGGGCAGCAGCGTTCTCTATGCATTTTACCACCATACTGCGATCGCCAACCCGCCTGCCAAGCGTGGCGATTATGGCAAAGCCCCCCAAATTGGGGGAGGCCTAAGTCCAGCAGTGGACGTCTTACGGCTGAAACGACGAATAACGTAATAGCGCAAAACATTTTTTTTTAATGTTGATTTCCTATTAGAATATTTTTTTTTTACTTTTTTACTAAATATTTGAATAATAAATAAAAAATAATAAAAATACTTTTATTTCACTTGGTTTTACTACCTATTGTAGGTATTTCTATTTAGAACTTTAGGATTTTTGTTCCTTTTACCCCCTTAGCCTCTGGTTTAAATGACTTGTACTACCCCTTTGATGATCATGATTAGTCCTTTACGACACATCTGACGTTATCATAACCAATTTTTCGTGGCTGTAAAGTACTTCAGTTATTTTTTTTTGGGCTGTAAAGGACTCTTATTTTCGTCAATAATTATGTTTGGTTTATTTTGTTCATTTTTATGGATAGAACTCGAAAAAATAGTAAGGGTTTCTTTGGACATCATGAATATAGTACTTTATTTGAAAAGATATTAGAAAAAAACAAATATTTTTTTCGTTTTTTGGCTCTACTGAAAACTCGTGTTTTGTCCTTTACGTCAATTGAAATTTCCGGTATCGATTTAATTTTCTTAAAGATTATATGGAGAAGGAGTGCAGGAAGCTAATATTTGAAAAACCGGCCAAGTGCGAGTCGGACTCGCGCACCGAGGTTTCCGTACAAACCTGTAAGTATTCACGGTTTAAAAATAAATGTTGTTTTATTAAATTTTATACAGTTGATTGAATGTAAGGTAAATTGCGGTTTACGATTTACGACGTTTTAAAAAAAAACTACTCACTCGATCTCGTTCAAACCAATTTTCGGTGGTAGTTTACATGGTAATGTACATCATATTTTTTTTTTAGTTTTATTAGTCTCTTATTTTAGAAGTTACGGGGGGGGGGACACACATTTTACCACTTTGGAAGTGTCTCTCGCGCAAACTATTAAGTTTAGAAAAAAATGATAATAGAAACCTCATTACCAATTTTGAAGACCTATTCATAGATACCCCACACGTATGGGTATTAAGAAAAAAAAAATTGAGTTTCAGTTCTAAGTATGGGGAACCCCAAAATTTATTGTTTTTTTATATTTTAGTGTGAAAATCTTAATGCGGTTCACAGAATACATCTACTTACCAAGTTTCAACAGCATAGCTCTTATAGTTTCGGAAAAAAGTGGCTGTGACATACGGACGGACAGACAGACAGACAGACAGACAGACAGACAGACAGACATACAGACGGACAGACAGACAGACATGACGAATCTATAAGGGTTCCGTTTTTTGCCATTTGGCAACGGAACCCTAAAAATGATAATAGAAACCTCATTACCATTTTTGAAGACCTATTCATAGATACCCCACACGTATGGGTTTGACGACAAAAAAAAAAATTTGAGTTTCAGTTCTATGTATGGGGAACCCCAAAATTTATTGTTTTTTTTTCTATTTTAGTGTGAAAATCTTAATGCGGTTCACAGAATACATCTACTTACCAAGTTTCAACAGCATAGCTCTTATAGTTTCGGAAAAAAGTGGCTGTGACATACGGACGGACAGACAGACAGACAGACAGACAGACAGACATACAGACGGACAGACAGACAGACTTGACGAATCTATAAGGGTTCCGTTTTTTGCCATTTGGCAACGGAATTTTAATTTGATTTGACCCTGTTTCAGTTTGAGAAATGCATTAAGTTTTTAATGAATTAAGATCGAATTTGCCCGAATCGAATTTTATTTTTTTGATTGAACATGCCTCTCTGCTTAGCGTTTGTGGACTACGAAAAAGCCTTCGATTCGATCGAAACCTGGGCTGTACTGCAGTCTCTCCAACGTTGCCAGATTGACTGTCGGTACATCGAAGTGCTGAAGTGTTTGTATGAAAACGCCACTATGTCAGTCCGGCTCCAGGACAGAGCCTCGAAACCTATCCTCCTGCAGCGAGGGGTGAGACAGGGAGACGTCATCTCTCCGAAACTGTTCACCGCTGCACTGGAGGATGTCTTCAAGGTTCTGGACTGGAAAGGGGCTGGCATCAACATCAATGGCGAGTACATCACTCACCTTCGATTTGCCGACGATATAGTAGTCATGGCTGAGACTATGGAGGACCTCAGTACAATGCTCGATGACCTCAGTAGAGCTTCCGAAAGAGTGGGTCTTAGGATGAACATGGACAAGACAAAGGTCATGTCCAATGCTCATGTGATACCCACTCCAATGAAGATCGGAAGCGCTACACTCGAAGTTGTGGACGAATATGTGTACCTAGGACAGACGGTCCAGTTAGGTAGGTCCAACTTCGAGAAAGAGGTCAATCGTCGAATCCGACTCGGCTGGGCAGCGTTCGGGAAGCTACGCGGTATATTTTCGTCCCAATTACCGCAGTGTCTCAAGACAAAAGTCTTTGACCAGTGTGTGTTGCCAGTGATGACATATGGTACTGAGACGTGGTCGCTCACAATGGGCCTCATAAGAAGGCTCAAAGTCACCCAAAGAGCAATGGAGAGGGCTATGCTTGGAGTTTCCCTACGCGATCGAATCAGAAATGATGAGATCCGTAGGAGAACCAAGGTTACCGACATAGTCCGAAGAATTGCCAAACTTAAGTGGCAGTGGGCAGGGCACATTGCTCGCAGAACAGATGGCCGATGGGGTCGGAAGGTTCTGGAGTGGCGACCGTGTACTGGAAGACGTAGCGTTGGAAGGCCTCCCTCAAGATGGACCGATGACCTGGTGAAGGCCGCAGGAATGCGTTGGATGCGAGAGGCACAGAACAGGTCGAGGTGGCGGTGCTTGGGGGAGGCCTATGTCCAGCAGTGGACGTCTTTCGGCTGAAATGATGAAGATCGAATTTCGACCACTATGCGACCTCTAGTTTATCAATATAGCGAACAATACAAATTCTCAATTTATAATAATATGAGTGACAAAGATTGAGCCTTTTTTCAAATTCTAGTGTGTTGGTGTTGACTTCAGTTCTGTCTGGCCTTCGCACTTCCTATTAGGGCTGAAGATGATATAAGAACAGTTTTCGTTCAATAAGTAGTCTTAATATTTCTTGCTCCAAACGAAGCAGATACCTACATCCTATTTGTGTTGCACACTATAAATCAAAATCTGAATCATTTGGATGATATTCCTTATCCATTGCTTCAAATGTTCGACAAAATTGTCGACTCAACAATGTAAATAACGCAATGAATGTTGTTGAACTATCGCAATTAATGTAACTCAAGAATGTAAAAGTTTTTGAAAAAAATTGTAAGTGTGAACTCCGACACACGACTGGAGTTTACTCCTGCACGCGTAGCATGACCACCGTAGAAAGAACTTTGTCTATTTTTGGTAGAATAGAGATAGAATTGTCATGCTACGCCAGCATAAAACGGTACAAATCTTTCTACAATCTTTAATTCTGTCTATAATCTTTCTACAATCGTTAATTCTGTCTATAATCTTTCTACAATCTGTAATTTTGTCTATTCTTCCGTCAACAAAACCCATTTCTACGGTGGTCATGCTACGCATGCTTGACACGGGTGAGTTTTAGTCAGTACTAGCTTCCGCCCGCGACTTCGTCTGCATAAATGTCGGTTATCGCGGACGCAGACAAAGTCACGGAATAAAAAGTAGCGTCTGTCCTTTCTCAGGCTCTAAACTATCTGTGTACCAAATTTCATTTAAATCGGTTCAGTAGTTTTAGCAGGAAAGCGAGACAGATAGTCAGAGTTACTTTTGCGTTTATAATATTAGTGTGGAAGTGTGGATTAGTGTGGATAAGGCTGACACGCCGAGCAATAACTTACATCCAGTGGTGGGCCAATGGTAACGACCCCGACTTACGAGTTGTACATCGTGGGGTCGAACCCAGGGAGGCGCTTTTATTTGTGTAAGTAATTTCATCACCACTGCTCTCAAAACGGTGAAGGAAAACATCGTGACGAAACCGACATGTCCTAGAACCAAAAATTCTAAGACATTCTACCAACACGCACTGGGCCCGCGTAATGGATTACGGTCCACTGCCTCTCACCGAAAGGAGCCCTGTGTCCCAGCAGTGGGAACAATATAGGCTGATAATGATGAACTAAATTATCATACCTAAATGAAACCCGCGTTTGTCTGCCTAGACAAGAACAGGCTGCTTAGTGCCTACCTATACAGTAAAGCAATGTATGCCACTGCTTGCATCATTGGTTTTAAATTATAAGAATGACTCAATGCAAAGTTACCAATGCATTTTGCTGTTTGCGTCACCTGCTCGGTAAACAAAAACATCGTAAAAGAACCGACATGGAATCTCCGAGAACCAGGAATGCGTTAAAAGGTGTGGTAGATTCCCACTCCCTTTTAGAGAAGTCTTAGGCAGTGCGAAAACAGACACTTTTATTAGCTTGGTATGTAACGCAATCTTTGAAAGTGATTTTCGCCCCCTTCAAAATGTCGGATTAACTCATTTGAAACTTTGCACACTTATCAAGGACAATAGTTTCATAAATTTGTGCCATTATCCTGGCCAAGATAGTCTTAAGCCTTCTTTGATAAATGGGCTATCCAACATTAAAAGTAGTTTCTGTAATTAGTACGTTCAACCAAACAAGCTCTTCAGCTTTATATTATAAAAATTTTATTGCAATATAAACGTTATCCTGAGTTAACATTAAAAGATAGACATATGCTATCGTGGACTTAATGTTAGTACTTTTTAAGAGGAACATTTCCGTTTTACTTACTTTAACCGTTTACGCAGCGCACGCAACGGAACTCTCAAGAGGAATACATTTTCCCCGTTTTTGTAACATATTCCATTGCTGCTCCGTTCCATTTGGTCGTAACGTGATGTTATATATTATAGCCATTCTTCGATAAATAGGCTACCCAACCCTAAAATATTTTTTCAATTTCAACCAGTAGTTTCTGACATTATCGCGTTCAACCAAACAAACAAACAAACTCTTCAGCTTTCCCTCGTAATCACAGACGCATTGGTTGCTTCGCATGGTATAGTAGGTTATATTATAGTTAAAATCAATGATGATACGTAGGTATTGCCAGCCAAGTTAATTTCTGCCAGGGTCGCGAATTTGTTCGAAAGGGTCACCGTGGCCCTGGCACATGGGCTACTTAAGGAACACGGGTGGGTTTTAGTCAGTAAAAGTCTGACACGCCTTCCCGCTCCGCCCAGAGCGAGAGACGTCATTTAATGATGATCCCTGCGTTGCCAACTTTTTTTCAAGAAATAAAGTATATTGAGGTCTGAGAAGAATATTAATAAAATACAGAAAAATTACAGTTTTTTTAAAATGTTTTTAATACATATTTTTCAGAGCTTCTCGCACAACTTATTAATCTACAGTCTTTATGTGTGAGCGTCAAAGTTTAACAGTGTTAATCATGTTGATGCTGAAAACAGTTTTGTTTTTGTGTTACTTTATTTTTGTTCACCTTTCTTCCCGTGGGTGTCGTAAAAGGCGACTAAGGGACTTACTAGAGAATGGGCAGCAGCGTTGTCTATGTATTTAACCACCATACTGCAATCGCCAAACCGCCTGCCAAGCGTGGCGATAATGGCAAATTCCCCCCGAAAAATGAATCAGTCCAAGTAGCGGGTCTTGGGGGAGGTCTATGCCCAGCAGTGGACGTCTTGCGGCTGAAATGACGATGATGATTTTTTTCAACAGTATAATGTAGTGAAAAACAGTATAATACTGTTTTTAACAGTATAGTTGGCAATCCTAGATTTCCTATCAAAAAAAGCCAAGTTAATTTCCCCCTGTATAACATTTTAATGTCGAAAGATTGTAGACGTGTTGCAGTTACTGATTAAAGTTATTCGCATCATCGAGCACGCAAGGGAAGTCACTCATTACGTATTCAAGGTCAAAGTCTTTGGCCCCGATGTAACGGCATTTAAATATTGTGACCGGACTTTGCTTTTGTTTTTCGCTACTGCTCTGAATAATGCGGTTCCGAATAATAATATACCCTCCTACGTTTTAGTCTGTGGGATAATTGAAGGGTTAAGTGGACAAAGGTGTTATCTGACAAAATAAAAAAAAACTAGTTTTTTTGCATGAAGGTTAGGTTTTGACTGATGATAAATCGAACACACCAATTATAATTCGTAACATAGTTACAGACGCTAGCAAAGGTGTTAACTGTCAATCAAGTATTTATTTCAGATTTGCAAATGTGTTAACACAAAAAAGTCGTTTTTTTTTTATTTTGTCAGATAACACCTTTGTCCACTTAACCCTTCAATTGGAAACGCCGAATTGATTACAATGCCTTTCAATTGACAGTTCACCCACGTTCATTGCGACTTTACGATATTGAGCCGACAAATTTCTCGAATAAATGAAGCAATGCATAAACAATATCATACTACATAAACTAGCGTCTTTTTCCCATAGGGGTAGGCAGAAAATACAGAACGCTGCCTGCTAGGATCCTTACACACATATTCCTTTTCATATATCTGGTCAAACACGCACGCTGGTTACCAGTACTACGCACCTGACCCTTCTGAATAACATCACCAATAAGTTCACTATACATATGTTCTCCTAGGACGTCCCCTTCCGGAGCGGCGGCATCATAGGCATTGTAAGAAAGCGACCTTTTGAGAAAGAGTCACTGCAAAAGCGACATTATGATGAGGAGAAGTTTTACGACCAGACATTGTGCATTTTCCATCTACTAACCCGCACGGGGCCCGCGTGGTGGATTATGACCCACTCCCTCTCACCGAGAGGAGGCCTGTGTCCCAGCAGTGGGAACATTAAGGCTGTTGATGATGATATTTTACGAAAGAGACATTTTGCGACTAAGCCGTACCTCAACCGAATAATTGAGACCAGCGAAATAAAGTGTGAATATACCCAATCAAAGCTCAAAGGAATTTTTCGAACGCCGAACTCAAATCGACTTCCGACGAATTATGTATAACTAGCTTTTGCCAGCGGCTTCGCCCGCATGGAGGTCGGAAAATATCTCGCGGGAACGTACTACCGGGATAAAAAGTATGCCTGTGTGTTAATCCAGGTTATAAATTAACTGGTCCTAATTTCATCCAAATCCTTTCAGTAGTTTTTGCGTAAAAGAGTAACAAACGTCCACACATCCACACATCCATACATCCATACATACAAACTTTCGTATTTATAATATTAGTAGGATAGTAGGAAGGATTCATTTTACGACCAGCTGGCGTAGAATGACCAATTCTATATCTTATATCTATTCTACCACGAACAAATAAAATTCCTTATGGCTTTTAATTCTGTAAAAATGTTTCTATCTCATCAGAAAAATAGTCATCATACTTGACATCGTATTTTTGTCGACTGAAGAATAGAAAAATCCCTTTTTTTCAGTTTTACACAATTTTTCTACGATACGATCTATCATTTTGTCTTGTCTTCCGTCGATAAATTCCGTTTCTAGGGCGGTCATGCTACGCGTGCAGTAGATATTTTACGAAAGAGACATTTTGCGACTAAGCCGTACCTCGACCGAATACTTGAGGCCAGCGAAATAAAGTGTGAATACACCCAATCAATGCTCAAAGGAATTCTTCGAAAACCGCACTCAAATCGACTTCCGGCGAATGATGTGTAATTTTCCTGTACTCAATGCCCCAATGAACCCGATTCTAGTTGTTGCTACGTGCTTAAAACCACATACAAATTTTACTATTAAAACACATGTGTATTCGGAAATTACGTCACAGTTTATAAATAACAAACACTTGTGGTCTTTAGCTCGGAAACTGTTGTGTAACCGAATGGGGGGGGGGGTATTTTACCAGATGCGTAAAAGGAGGATAAAGTGTGTAGGCGACGCATCACACATTCATACTTACCTGTAATGTGTACCTACTTAAGCTAATAAACTTATAACTAATCCTAAAACTATAACTTAAAGCTAAATAACCTAAATGTGTCTTAATACTAAATACTTACCTTGTATGTTGCCCATGCCTATATCATGTATTTATGTGTGGAACTATTGATGTTATCAATAAATTGAAATGCCCGCGCGAGCGTCCCGTTCGCGCCTGTGCTCATTCGGTCCGCGATTCGCTCCTACATTCAATCATTCGCGGAAAGGGTTGGCGCGCCATCGCGCCCCCTCGCCCCGGCAGTCAGACGTTAGATTCCAACACGCGCACACGCACTGCGACACAACGCGAAGGACGCTCGCCCGCCGTTTGTTTACCGATGAAAACCGTTGTTTCCGTTCATCCCCCGGCCTCCCAACACACCAGCGACCTACCTACGAACTCTATACTTTACAATCTGGTCCTTCTAACCGGATCTAGGCCGGGGACGCGAAATCGCAAACGGGAGTGAAAAGACAAAATGGCTACCGAGCCCGTGAAAAGTGTAAAAAGTGCAGTGACTCTGGCATCGTCTGCCTCAATCTCATGTCGCCTGAAACGCCAGCAATTGGAGCTGGCCGCCGCTGAAGCCAAGGCAGCAATTGATAAGGAGCTCATCGATAAAAAGCTAAAATGCGAGTTAGCTCTGATTGAAGACGAACGCGTGTCTCGAACTCACTCGAGAACCTCTGAGCTTGTGACTATTGATGAATGGCTGGACCATACGTTAGAGCCGCCGGCGACACGCGCCGCGGCAGCAATGTTGGAGCCGCCGGCGACGCCCGCCGCGGCAGCAAAGATGGCAGCGCCGACGGAGGCCGCGCCGGCACCGAATGAAAAACATGGCCGCGCACCCGCCTCCGCCGTTCCCGCTGATAGTATTCTCCAGCTAGCCTACGCACTCAGGGACTCCATGGACGCCTCGTCTGCCAGAAGAGAGGATAGGTTACTGACACGCCTGTCCACGCCACGTGAGCTACCTACTTTTTCCGGCGACTGCATAGAATGGTTGCACTTTAAAAGTGCATTCGAAGAGTCGTCCCATATTTGCAACTACACCGATTCCGAAAACTTGTGGCGACTGCGCCGAGCATTGAAAGGTGAAGCCAGGGAGGCGGTCACCGACCTACTCATCGGCAATACGTCACCAGCCGTCGTGATGGAAGCCTTAGAATTGAGGTTTGGGCAAGCTGATATTATTATTCAACATCTCTTGTCACAGATAAGGAAATTACCTCATTTACCTACCAATTATCATCACGAATTAATTAACTTTGCAACTAAAGTTAATAACTGCATAGCTACGTTGGACTCACTAAACCAACGAGACTATCTACGAAGCCCCGAGATTGCCGCTACCATAATATCGAAATTACCTAGCGTGCTACTCAGCCGGTGGACGGACTACGCCCACGATAAAGTCGTACATAACAACATACCTAAACTTGAACTACTTGGATTGTTCCTGAAAAGAGAAGCAAAGATGTTGTCTGTTGTTGGTGTACCACAGACACGGGATTACAGAAAACCCGACCCCGGGCCCCCCAGCCGTAAATACGACGAGAGACAGCGCCACTCCACGAGCCGACCAGTGTTTGCAACAACAGCCACGCCCGAGAGTAGAAGTAATAATAATAATACTTCGTGCCCGCTTTGTAAGAAACCTCACATTCTTACTGAGTGCCGTACCTTCAAACGCAAACTGAAGAGGGACAGATGGAGATTTGTAAGATCAGAAAATCTATGCTACTGCTGCCTGTTATCACGACACGGCCGTGACACGTGCCCGGCGCCCGTATGTGACATCGATAGCTGTGGGATGGCACACCATCCGCTTCTGCACTACAAAGCCAGCAACCCAAGGAGTGCGGTACCTGCGCCTACGTCACCATCACGCGACGAGACCGTGGCGCACGTCGCGACTACGGCCGCGACGACGCGCCCTCCCGCGCCCGCCGTTTCGGGCTCCGCTGCCGCGCTTGGCGCGCGCGCCCCGTCAGCCCCGACTTCAGCGGTTAGTGAAGTGATGCTAAAGGTAATAAAAGTGAATCTAAGTGGCCCCAAGGGCACCGTTAGTGCGTACGCGTTACTGGACGATGGCGCTTCTATTTCTATGATTGATAAGACTCTAGTTAACGAGCTAGGTTTAGAAACGTTACAATGTAGTCCGATTAAGTTCATAGATGCATTCGGCATCGAAATATTTCAGTCAGAAGTACCTAAAGTTTCTGTTAACATTTCTGGTTGTATGCAAAATGCTGAAAATTACAATGTAACCTTACGTCAAGTCGATAATTTGAATTTACCTAAACAAAATTTATCTTGCGTCAAACAATTGCAGTGTAATCATTTGTTAGGTATCAAAGATTATGTCTGTAGCGAATGTGTGGTGCCTCGTTTACTGATAGGGGAAGATAATTACTTTCTTTTAGCCCCCCTACAGATTCTGCATGGTAACAAGCAGGAACCGTATGCAACGAGATGCAGGTTAGGATGGTGCATTCATGGCTGCTATGATGGTCTCACTCACTCTCCCGTGAACGCGCACGCCTTCCATATCGCTCACTCGATGCATCCACAAGCGCAGCCGGAGCCGGAAGCTAGCTGTGACGTAAGTAAATTAAACGAATTGGTAAAAATGTCGTTCGAGCTTGACTCCATTGGAATTTCGACCGTACGTCGTGAGAATACGGCACATTTGAGAGCGGTAAAGATTTTGGACGAAACATCGCGAAACATCGGTGGTCAATGGGAAGTTGGTTTACCGTTTACTAAAGACCATCTTTCTCTCCCGGACACTTTTGATTATGCACATTCTAGATTAAAGGGTTTATTAAAGAAATTTCAGGCTGATGGTAAGTATGCTGAAAAATATTGTCAGGAAATGAAGCGGCTCTTCGACAACGCCTACGCGCGAGAACTAGAGGACAATGAACTTTCGCCGAGTCATACATGGTACCTGTCGCACTTTGGAGTCCAGAACCCGAACAAACCCGAAAAATTAAGGTTAGTGTTTGATTGTGCGGGAAAAGTTAAAGGTGTCTGTCTAAATGATTTTTTACTTACCGGCCCCGATTTGTATAATTCTTTACTAGGAATTATGTTACGTTTTCGTGAGCATAAAATTGCATTAATTGCCGACATTAAAGAGTTCTTTGTTCAAATTAAAATTCGCCATGAAGATAAACATGTTTTTCGCTTTCTTTGGCAAGAGAGCCCGGATATGCCTTTGAAAAAATGTGTAATGGAAAGTTTACTTTTTGGCGCCACTTGTTCTCCTTTTGTCGCACAATACATTAAAAATAAAAATGCTCTTAAATACCAGGATATGTACCCCGAAGCCGTCGATGTTATCATCAAAGACCATTATATGGACGATTGTCTTCACTCATGTGAGGACGAAAGTCAGGCTATCCGATTAGTGCGCGAAGTAACCGACATACACAAATCAGGCGGATTTGAAATTACGCGCTGGTCGAGCAACAGCCGCTCGGTTCTCGACGCAATCCCGCCCGCCGCTCTAGCGCCTGCCGCCATTGAGCTCACACAAGGAGCTACGAATACGCATGAGCGCACGCTCGGTTTGATTTGGTATCCGAGCGATGACTGTTTTGGTTTTAAAATTGCGTTAGATAGAATACCTCCTACTATTTTAGATGGTTCCGAATCACCTACTAAAGCACAAATGTTAAGTATTTTAATGTCAGTGGATATTCACGGTTTCCTTTCTCCGTTTACAATAAAAGGTAAAATTATTTTCCAAAACGTTCATCGCAGCGGAGTCGATTGGAATTACCGCATCCATTCTGAGGAACATACTCTTTGGATAAGTTGGCTCGCCGACCTACGTCAGCTGTGTTCGCTTCGTATTCCACGGCACTATGGCAGCGCACACGAGTGGATTGATTGTTATACTGGCGAGCAGTGGTCATCGAACATTTCGGATTCGAACCAAAATGATATTGTTGACGTACAAATGCATGTTTTTTGCGACGCTTCATCAAAAGCGTATGCAGCGGTAGTATATTTTCGTTTTACACGTGCAGATGGCCGTGTACTAGTGTGTTTTGTAAGTAGTAAATGCAGGGTAAGCCCGTTACGACCCGTGTCTATTCCAAGGTTGGAGCTGCAGGGCGCGCTACTGGGAGCGCGGCTCGCCGCCGCGACGCAGCGCGAGCACAAAGATGTTCAGCCTGGGAAGAGGTATTACTGGACGGATTCCAGCACGGTCCTACAATGGATCCGCAGCGACCCACGTAATTATAAGCCTTATGTGGCTCACCGACTGGGTGAGATTGATGAGTTGACGAAGTCGTGTGAATGGCGACACGTCCCAACGGTACACAACGCGGCGGATATCGCCACGCGTGATGACGCGCCCCCGCTGGCGTACTCCAGTACCTGGTTCCAGGGTCCTACGTTTTTGAGGCTGCCAGAAGATCAGTGGCCTAAGGACCGTAAGTTTACCAAATTGCAGGAGGACGCCGAGTGTGAAGTACGGGCGGTAAATGTAGTTGTTGCAGACAGCTGTTCGTCACCGGTTTTGCCTGATGAAGGTAACATTTCTAATTGGATTACTCTTGTCCGTGCCACCGCTAGAGTTTTGTTGTTCATTAGAAAATGTCAGCGTAAGACCTGCGAGCTTGACATTGTTCTAATGAAGGAGGCAGAGGACCTACTGATTCGAAAATCACAATTAGACAGTTTTAATAAGGAAATGGCATGTTTGAAGCAGAACAAACAGCTGCCACCTAGCAGCCGCTTGCGTCAACTTACGCCGTACTTAGATGACGCAGGTATTTTACGTGTTCATGGTCGTATCGACTCCGTTGCAGGAGTCCCTGATGACGTACGGCGACCAGCTATTTTAGACGGACACCACAGGATTACCCGTTTGTTGGTGGAATACGCACACCGGCAAGCACTACATGGCGCGAACGAGCTGGTTGTGAATAATTTACGGCAGCGCTATTGGGTGCTGCGACTGCGGCCGACCGTCCGCAGCGTTGCGGCCCGTTGCTTGTTCTGCCGCCACAGACGCGCCGCGCCGCAGCCGCAGCGCATGGCGGACCTGCCGCCGGACCGGCTGCAACACAATAGACGTCCCTTTACGTACACAGGCGTTGACTTTTTTGGACCGCTGGAGGTAACCATCGGTCGCAGCAGACCTAAAAGGTATTGTATGCTCTTCACGTGTTTGACCATACGCGCGATACACATTGAGGTGACCGAGGACCTCACCACAGACTCCACCATTATGGCGCTTAGGCGAATGGCCGCTCGTCGTGGTATGCCCCAGGTAATAATATCGGACAATGGTACTAACCTGCGTGGCGCCGACACGGAGCTGAAGCGTAGCATGGCTGACCTACACCAGGAGGCAGTGCGCGAGGCTGGAGCCATACGTGGAGTAGAGTGGAAATTTATCCCCCCTGGCGCACCCGAGATGGGTGGTGCTTGGGAGCGCATGATCCGCACCGTCAAGTCGTCCCTAAAGGTAATCTTGAAGGAGCGTGCTCCGCATCCTGACACGTTGTTGACATTGATGGCTGAGGTTGAAGCACTGGTTAACAGTCGCCCCATAACGCACGTTTCTGACGACCCGTCCTACCCAGAGGCGCTCACGCCCAATCATTTTTTGATCGGCTCATCATCCGCTAGCCCACAGTTTGGTAAATATGATAATTCTGACTTATTACTTAGGAAGCGCTGGCGGGTGGCACAGCGACTGGCCGACATGTTTTGGTCACGTTGGGTAAAAGAATACCTACCTACTTTGATACCTCGTCAGAAATGGACGTCAGAGTCCGAGGGTTTACAGGTTGGCGATTACGTGGTGCTCGTCGAACCCAACTTGGAGCGCAGCTGCTGGCGACACGGAGTGGTGAGTGAGACCCATGCAGGGAGAGATGGCCGCGTCCGCGTTGTAGATGTGCGCACTCGCACTGGCTTGTTGCGTAGGCCTGTAACTCGCGTCGCTCTACTTACACCTAGGGTTAGTGATAGCGCTAACTAGTTAGCACTAAGGAGGCAGATTGTAGGCGACGCATCACACATTCATACTTACCTGTAATGTGTACCTACTTAAGCTAATAAACTTATAACTAATCCTAAAACTATAACTTAAAGCTAAATAACCTAAATGTGTCTTAATACTAAATACTTACCTTGTATGTTGCCCATGCCTATATCATGTATTTATGTGTGGAACTATTGATGTTATCAATAAATTGAAATGCCCGCGCGAGCGTCCCGTTCGCGCCTGTGCTCATTCGGTCCGCGATTCGCTCCTACATTCAATCATTCGCGGAAAGGGTTGGCGCGCCATCGCGCCCCCTCGCCCCGGCAGTCAGACGTTAGATTCCAACACGCGCACACGCACTGCGACACAACGCGAAGGACGCTCGCCCGCCGTTTGTTTACCGATGAAAACCGTTGTTTCCGTTCATCCCCCGGCCTCCCAACACACCAGCGACCTACCTACGAACTCTATACTTTACAAAGTGTATGGTGTCAGACGTAAGACATCGCGTCAGAAACCCGAATCTGATAAACAGTCTTACCAAGGGGTATCGTATTACCCAGTAACTGGGTTATGGAGGTCAGATAGGCAGTCGCTCCAGGTTAAATACTGGTACTCAGCTGGATCCGGTTAGACTGGAAGCCGACCCCAATATAGTTGGAAAAAGGCTTGCCGGATGATGATGGTTTCGAACAAGAATAGCCCCACCCCACCCCACTCCATTTCTTCCCGTCAGTGTCATGAAAAGCGCCTAAGGGACTTACTAGAGAATGGACAGCAGCGTTCTCTATGCATTTTACCACCAGTCTAGTGGTTAGTGACCCTGACTGCCAAAACTGAGGTCGTGGGTTCGATTCCCACCCAGGACAAATGTTTGTGTGATGAGCACAATCATTTGTTCTGTGTCTGGATGTAATTTATCTATAACATGTATATATTTAGAAATATATAAGTATGTTTATCAGTTGTCTGGTTGCCATAGTACAGGCAGTACAAGATATTATTATAGTATTTGTTTATAGCATATTCGTCTGCCCAATATCTCACACTTCAACACCGGAACTGTTCTCTCATGTTACTCGCCGCGAGTGCACTTTATATAAACACACGCCACAACCACTGGCCAGTTATGTGCAACGGAGCGGCACTGACGTAACGGGATCCGAATAACAATGGTTGGATTTTATCGATATTAGAGCGGTGGGGACTGTTGAGGATTATCGATACGACTAACGGTACGTTCACACGGAGCCACGTTTTGCCGAATCTTATTTTCATAGGATCTGGAAAAACCGAATGTTGTATTCACACAGCACAACTTACATTGCCGTATCCGACGGCCTCGTATCGAGTCCCGTGTGAACACACCATCCGGCTTTTTTTTAGCAAGAGCGCGCACAGTTCCTCGCGTTGATTTGGAAGCGATGGACGTGAACGGTCTTGCTATAATATACTGGTACTATCGCCGTCAGCGTCGTGGAAAAAGATTGTGGTTAAACCCAATAAATAGTACAAAGACGATCAATAGTTTGTGCCTTTACAACTCTAATGCAGCAGTTAAGAAATTATCCAAAATTTTTTTTTTTTAGCTACTTTAGAATGATTATACCTACCTACATTTGATAATTTGACGACGTATTCGGTTTCAAGATCCGGCAAATAACCAAATCAACCCCTGCGTGTATCGTATGAACGCATGTATTGTATGCGCTATACCACTGCACCGAATATTACATTTTGCAGTACGGCCGGATCGGTTTGTAGTCGCAAAATCGGATGTCAACTTTAGCAAGATTCGGTTTTTCTGCCGTATCTTGAAACTGAATGCATGTGTGAACTCATTCATTGAAATACTATTGCCACTAACCCGAATCCTGCAAAAAACCGATTCGGTAGAGAAACACTCGACGCCGTGTGAACGTATCGTTAGCGACTGTGGGGTCTGTGTTTGGATAAGCAATTGTTTCATGAAATAGTCTTTCAGTGGGACTATTCAGTTGTTATATCTGCCTAGCCTTTTCCCCAACTATGTTGGGGTTGGCTTCCAGACTAACCGGATGCAGCTAAATACCAGTATTTTACATGGAGCGACTGCCTATCTGACCTCCACAACCCAGTTACTGGGTAGTACGACACCCCTTGGTAAGACTGGTTGTCAGACTTTCGGGCTTCTGAGGACCCGGAACGCCTGTCAAAGATGTCCAAATGACATCCGGGATCAACGGGTTAACGTGCTTTCCGAGGCACGGAGGGGTCTTGGTATGTGAAGATGGTGACTCTTCCACTAACAAGCGTAGGTTAATCTGATCGATCGTTCCGTGAGGCAATTATTGCTCAGGCACAAGTCCCTCATAAGACAAACAATGGCAAGTAGAATATGACGTAAGTGTTGAGTCTTCTGTGAAGCAGTAATGCTCGCGAAGGAGGAGATGGAGCGCGTGAGGGAGTGGCAGTCTCTGCGCCCTCACGTCCCTAGCCGCCGCAGGAGGAGCCGCCCCGGGCGTCGGAGTCGATAGCGGACTCCCGGCCACCGTAGGCGCGAGCTTGCGGGCGGCGAGCAATGGGTAGCTCGCCGCCCGGTAAGGACCAGGCTCGAGTCGACGGCGCTTAGTGTTCCACGCGCGCGTCAAAGAGATGTCAGCAATACTGAAGGGGTCCGCTAGGACCGATGCCTGCCAGGGTCGCGAGATTGTTCAAACGAGATACCGTGGCCCTGGCATATGGGTAACTGAAGGAAAACGTTTGGGTTTTAGTCAGTAAAAGTCTGACACGCCCTTCGCTCCGCCCAGAGAGTGAGAAGTCATTTGAAGATTTCCCATCCAAACAAAAAAAAAAACCTATTATTACTTAGGCATAAGCCCCTCATAAGACAAACAACGGCAAGTAGAATATGACGTAAGTGTTGAGTCTTCACCTTCCATAATTCATATGTCAACCGTCGTCACAGTAACAAAATGTCTGAATGTCTCACAGATCATAGAGAATCCATCCATCAATCATCTGTACTTAATATTATAAAGCGGAAGAGTTTGTATGTTTGTTTGTTTGGTTGAACGCGCTAATCTCAGGAAAGACTGGTCCGAATTGAAAAAATATTTTTGTGTTGGGTAGCCCATTTATTGAGGGAGGTTATAGGCTATACATTACGCTACGATCAAAAGGAGAGGAACAGCGACGAAAAATGGTCGAAAACTGGCAGACAATTCGATGCGACGGGAAGGGGCAGAAGCTAGTTTTTAATACGCTTCTATCAGCTTCATACTAGGGATGTTATGGATATGAAATTTCTGATACAGATTGGTTACAGATGTAGGAATGATTATTATACCGGATACGGATACGGATATGAAATTATTTCGGATTATCCGTTAGTTTCGGTTACGGATATTAAACTTTTAAGGAATTTCAAAAGGAAAATACAAATAGCTAATAAAATGGTTTTATTTATATGTCATCATTTGGTAGGAATTACAATCAGTCTGTGAGTAATTATTACAGGTATTAAAAATAAAAATTATTATAAATAGTATATATTGAGTGTTATCTAATCTACCTAAAATAAAAATGTAATAACAAATCCGATATTATCCGAAACTTTTATTTCGGATTCGGTTACGGTTACGGATAAATTTGTGTATCGGATATCCGATAGTTTCGGTTACGGTTACGGAGCTCCCTAACATCCCTGCTTCATACGTATGTTAGTATGTACCTATGTAACGAAAACTTTGTCCATGATTTTGAACCCCATCAAAACGTCGGATTAACACGAAATTTGTCATACTTTTCAAAGATCGATGACAATACAATAATTTTAAAAATTTGTGCCATTATCCTTGCCGGGGCTACCAGGATAGCAAAACAACTGTCTTCGAAAACTACGCTGACATACGTCACAAAATTCGAAACCTAAAAAATAGAAAATAAAAAAATACTGAGAAAAGTAATATGACGAAAAAGAAGGTGCTAGTAATTAATAATTATTTCTATACTAACACCATCATTCTCTGTGGTGCCAAATAACGAATAGCACCATCTCATTTATCTCCGTGGATGTCGTAAAAGGCAATTAACGGACTTACTAGAGAATAGGCAGCAGCATTCTCTATGCATTTTACCACCATACTGCGATCACCAACCCGCTTATCAAGCGTGGCGATTATGGCAAACCAAATTGACGGAGGCCTAAGTCCAGCAGTGGACGTCTTTCGACTGAAATAATTATATGATAAACACCATCATTTACAAAAGTCCTTGCCCTCATGTCCTTCTGAAAATCATTGGAATTACGAACAAAACAACACATTACACATTATAATCACAATGACGTCAAAAAGGACGACAGTCAGATGTTTTTTTGTTCACTTCTATGGAAATATACTACTGCTTGCTACTGCTATGTATTCAGCGATGACGTAATGACTGTAGTGGATGGTGCAAAGTACATGATTAATATTATGTGTTATTATTACTCTCAAATTTTGAGAACGTGATTTTAGTCTCGGCTGCTAAGTGTGACTAAGAAGGCTTTATAATAAAGCTGAAGAATTTTTTCTAGGGCTCCGTACGAAAATGGTAAAAAGGAACCCCTTTTCTAGGGTTCCGTATCCAAATGGCAAAAAACGGAACCCTTATGGATTCGTCATGTCTGTCTGTCTGTCCGTCGGTATTTCACAGCCACTTTTTTCCGAAATTATAAGAACTATTCTGTTGAAACTTGGTAAGTAGATGTTTTCTGTGAACCGCATTAAGATTTTCACATAAAAATCGAAAAAGAAACAATAAATATTTTGGAGGTTCCCCATACTAAGAACTGAAACTCAAAAATTGTTTTCATAAAACCCTTACGTTTGGGGTATCTATAGATGGATAGGTCTTCAAAAATTATATTGAGGTTTCTAATATATATTTTTTTCTAAACTAAATAGTTTGCGCGAGAGACACTTCCAAAGTGATAAAATGTGTGTCCCTCCCCCCCCCCCCTATAACTTCTAAAATAAGAGAATGATAAAACTAAAAAAAAATATGATGTACTTACATTTTTGATATCGGTTAAAAATCCTTGCCCAGCGATTCCTAATAGGAAAACGTGCTCGTAAAATAGAACAACGGATAATTTTTTCCTGTTTATTTCGGTACATTTTAGAGGTAAAACATACTACCAAAATAAACCATAACAATACCGAAATGTGTGGGTGGGTGTGGTCCGACTGGTAGGGCAGTACTATAGTTCCTATTTTATTTTTACTCTTCTCATGAACTAGTTTTATCCAGTTAAACCGGTTTGGGTTGAATGTTTCCTTACCGGAATATAAATGCTTACACAAATATTTGAACAGTAAATAATGGACGTAAATAGGTTAGTTATTTCGCTACTGTGCTTACTGTTGACAGCCTGATAAGATAAAAACAACCTTAAAAAATACGTAAAATTTGTGCCCTTTTTCGCTTACGCTTTAATAAGCCAAGAGTCATCAGAAGCGTGCATTCATCAGCAGCCTATAATGTTCCCACTGCTGGGACACAGGCCTCCTCTCGGTGAGAGGGAGTGGGGCATAATCCACCACGCGGGCCCAGTGCGAGTTGGTAAGATGGCACATGTCTTCAAATTTTTGGTTCTAAGACATTTTCCCAGGTTTCCCCACGATGTTTTTCTTCATCGTTTTGAGAGCAGTGGTGATGAAATAATTTACACAAAGTAAAGCGCCTGCTTCGGTTTGAACTCACGATCTTACTTCTCGTAAGTCGACGGTCGTTACCACTGTACCACCACTGCACAGAAGCGTGCACTGCCCATCTATACAAAGCTGAAGAGTTTGTTGTTTGATTGAACGCGCTAATCTCAGGAACTGCTGGTCCGAATTGAAAAAATCTTTTTATGTTGGGTAGCCTATTTATCGAGGAAGGCTATAGGCTATATAACATCACGCTATAACCAAGAGGAGCGGAGCAGTAATGAAAAATGTTGCAAAAACGGGGATAATCGCACGGGTAGGCGATTCGACGCGACGGGAAGAGTCGAGGGAACAAGAAATTTAACGTGGACATTGTCGCAGGCAGAAGCTAGTTAGATTATAAACCTTGAGTTTGTTTGTTTAAACGCGCTAATCTCGGAACTACTGGTCCGAATTGAAAAAATATTTTTGTGTTGGGTAGCTTATTTAGTGAGGAAGGCTACACGCTGTGTAACATCACGCTACGATCAAAAGGAGTGGAGCAGCAATCAAAAATGTTCGAAAACTGGCAGGCAATTCGATGCGACGGGAAGGGCCAGGGGGAGCAAAATTTGACGCGGACGAAGTAGCGGGCAGAAGCTAGCGAGTTATAAGAGGAAGTTTGAAAGTGGCACCGATAGCTGGAAAGTTGGGGGGAATCGATTATCATGGTATGGTTATGTGATACGGAGGAATGAGGAAAATGTCGTCAGGAAGGTTTTGAGTATGAATGTGGAGGACACGGTGGAGCACGGTGGAGCATACGGTGTAGGTGTGCCCTGCCTGGGCGGAGCACCGCCGTGTCCTCGTGGAGGCGATCGGTGGTGGCGACCTCTCGCGTCCGGCCCTGGTGCGAGCCATGGTACGGAGCGAGAGGGAATGGGAAGCCGTCACCTCCTTCTGCGAAGCAGTAATGCTCGCGAAGGAGGTGGCGGGGCGCGTGAGGGAGTGGCAGTCTCTGCGCCCTCACGTCCCTAGCCGCCGCAGGAGGAGACGCCCCGGGCGTCGGGAGTCGATTGCGGACTCCCGACCACCATTGCTCGCGCGCCGCCCGGTAAGGACCAAGCTCGGGTCGACGGCGCGTAGTGTTCCACGCGCGCCTCAAAGAGATGTCAGCAGCAGTGAAGGGGTCTACTAGGACCGATGCCTGCCGGGGTCGCGTGATTGTTCGAAAGAGATACCGTGACCCTGGCACATGGGCAACTGATGGAACACGGGTGGGTTTTAGTCAGTAAAAGTCTGACATGCCCTCCGCTCCGCCCAGAGCGGGAGAAGTCATTTGATGATTACCCATCCAAAAAAAAAAAAGCACCGACCACAAATCAATTCGGAAGGGCAGGAGAATATTAATACTGCTGTTGGCTTAGGACGCATCGTCTACGCATAAAATACCGCAGTAACGACATTCAGTAGAAATTACAAAATATTTGTTTAATTTACAAAACACTGGATCATTGTAATATTTACAGAATGACTCGCTCGTTGAATGGAGCTAGGGTTGCCACCTTTTTTTCATGCAATTAAAGTACTTTGGTTATTTATTTTTCTTTGTTTCAAAACAATTTTTTATTGCTTTTTACAGTTTGCATCAAATAAATTTCAAGTTGCAAAAAGTATTTACGACTAATCTTTTCAAAATCCCAAAGAAATCAAATCTTGTATAATAAAGTATTTTGGTGTACTTTATTCTTCTCATAAAGTATAGAGTACATTTATGTGAAATAACGAACAGTACTTTATTATAAAGTACGGGTGGCAACCCTAAATGGAGCCCACCTGTTCCTCAGTATCTACCGCAGTTTACACAATGTATCTGAAAATGTTTAGGAAAAGATAAGGGGAAACAGGTTAGAATGTACCTAAATTACGTGTTGTTTCTTGTCTATTCTGAGTCTACGCCATTTATCTGTACGAGTTCTAAGTCATAGAGTTCGAACTGAGATAGATGCTATATTTTGTGTAAATTCTTCTATGTGGACGTAAAGAATAGCACAAATGGGATGCCATTTCTTCCAGTGGATGTCGTAAGAGGCGAGTAAGGGACCATCCATAAATAACTTCACACGTTAAGGGCGGGGTTGACGAAGTGTGACATTGTGTGACAAGGGCGTGGGAGGGGTCTTAAATTTCGTGACGTCACATTTCAAAATCTATTTTAATCTAAGTGTTAAGTAAAACACGAACTTTGAACTATTAACGAGAAACTCAAAAGCATTTGCAACTCTATCTGTAGAGTAAGGTTCAAATTTCTTGCAATGTTTGATTTGATGTTAATTTTATTAAAAAATCATTTAAATTTAAATAAAACTAATTTCGGAACTGCTGTTTTAATTCAATAATTATTTTTTGATGTAAAATTGTAAAATTTGTGACGTCACACTAGGGAGGGGGGTCTCATAAATGTGACCAGCTGTGACAAGGACGGGGGAGGGGGTCAAAAATCATGAAATTCGTGTGACGTAATTTATGGATGGCCCCTAAGGGACTTACTAGAGAATGGGCAGCAGCGTTCTCTATGCGTTTTATCACCATACTGCGATCGCCAACTCTCGTGCCAAGCGTGGCTTATGTCAAATCACTCCCAGATTGGAGGAGGCTTAATCCAGCAGTGGACATCTGTCGGCTGAGACGATAGTGGATGACTGGGAGCATTTTCAACCTCCACTTGGATAAATTCGCTGGTAAAAGCTAGGCTCCACATAGTATTTTAAACAACCGACTTCCTAAAAAAAAAAACACAAACTTTAATTTCGAAAGTGTCGGTGTTCGGTGTCTTAGGATCTGTATTTAAGGTTTTTTTGCCACTGACTTCCGAAATTAAAGTTTTTTTTGACTTTGTAGTGTTTTTTTTTTAAGGAAGTCGGTTGTTATTTTTTTGTAAGAAAAAATTATTGTAACTTTTAGTTATGGTAGATACCCCGCACTAATCTAATCGCGTTATTCGTTCATTTATCGCGCAAATACTTCATGCAAATTTAAGACTTATATGGTTTTCACATGGACTTGACCAGTTTTTTTTTTTACTGATGAAAGGAATTAATGCATGTTTGAGGAAGGGGACATTTTGCGAAAGGGACATTCTGAGAAAGGGACATTTTGCTACCTGTAGTCATTTTGAGAAGTGGTCATTTTGCGACAGAGTCCATTGTCCGAATGGAACCAAATTAAAATGGGTCCATTCGGGAAGCACCAGCTTTCAAATAAAAAAGAATCATCAAAATCGGTTCACCCAGTTAAAAGTTATGAGGTAAAAACATAAAAAAAATACAGTCGAATTGATAACCTCCTCCTTTTTTGTTAACAAAGTCGTTTCCCGCGTCTCTACGCTTAGTTCTTATAAACTACGCAACAGATTTTAATACGATTTTCAACAATAGACAGAGTGATTCGAGAGGAAGGTTTAGGTATATTGATACGCAGGCGAAGCCGCTGGCAAAAGCTTGTTAAGTATAAAACTGATAACCAAAACGAATCATAAAGTTTATTTATAGCCTGCCACTTTCGATAATGATGTCAAAGACTTACTTTCAAGGCTAAACTGTAAAGATACAGACTGGTCAAAATGTATAGCCATATTGGTACAAGTAATAATTATTGCCTCTTACATGCCTACTATACGTACACAATGCAAACAAGGTTATATTTTTGGTTACTTTTTTTTTTTTTTTCAGGATGGGAAATCATCAAATGACTTCTCCCGCTCTGGGCGGAGCGGGAGAGCGTGTCAGACTTTTACTAACTAAAACCCACCCGTGTTCCATCAGTTGCCCATGTGCCAGGGTCACGGTATCTCTTTCGAACAATCACGCGACCCCGGCAGGCATTTTTTTTTTTTTGGTTACTTCATCTTTACTTAAGGGGATTACCTCGCTCAAATCCTGAAAATACCGTGTGTTTAAAGAAGTTTGTAGATGAATCATTTTGTGCGTTTTCAATATAAAAATATATGTTAAACTAAAGGTCATCACAAATACATTGTATTGTTTAAAATTTTAATAAACTTACTTAAATTTTATCAAAAAATCGTAACAAATAGGTCCTTTTTCAACCTAAATTGAAAATTTTCTCTGTAACGGCTCAACAACTCGGCATGAATTTTATACCAAAAAATACGTAATGACGTATTTAACAATGTGTATTGATTTTTTTCTTTTAATATTTTATAAAAATCCGAAATTTCGCGAAAAGCACTGTCACTCTCGCACTCGTCCCTCTCTCTGTCGTCGTTTCGTCGTAAGTTAGTATGGGGCAGCCTGCTCAAGGTCATTGGGCAATTTAATGCCCTTAATATTATAAAACAAAGTCGCTTCCTGCGTCTGTACGCTTACGGGGCGTCCATTAATCACGTGATGTTTTTTTTGGCATTTTTTAACCCCCCCTCCCCCTTGGTGATATATGGTGAGGTTTAAGACTACCCCCACCCCCCACCCGTATCACGAGTATTTTTTTAGGTACCTACAAAGAATCTTATTTTTTTTTTAATTTACATTACTGGAAAAAATTTAGGGATCAAAAATAAAATTCGAAATTTTTGGGCAATTTTCAACAGGCCGTAACTTCGAGAGAAATGGTCGTAAAAAAAAAGAAAAAAAATTGTAGCTCCAAGTGTCTAGTCTTTGGATTAGAACTTTAAAATGTTGTTGAGTCAGCGCATTTTGATTGATCTTAGAAAAAACAGCAACAAAAATTGAAAAATTTTTCAATCTTTTTTTAAGTTTTTTGTTTTGGTCTACGGGAGTGGAATTTTTTTTTTGCTTAATCACTATATGAATCGGATACATCGTTCATTTTTAGCTTTAATTTCTTTTTTTAGGAACCATGATACCGAGATATCTGTCTTCAAATGGAAAAGGATCCTTTTTTCTTTAATTACACAGGCCTGCAATGGTTTTCCTCTTTGAAAAGTAAGTAACGTTTTCTATAGTTTCAGATATGCTGAATACGAGAAAAATAATTAAAAAAATCCATTACGTCAGGTTTTTTTGATATTGAATATTTAAGATTTTGCTGAAAAATGTCGGAATGCCTTCATTTTAAAATTTATAAAACGTCATTAAATTACTTCAGCTTAATTTTTATTGCATTTAATTAGTGTAAGGGTACATAGAAATTAATCGAAACCAGTAATCTGTTAATTACTACATAATGAGTATAAGTAATTCGCATTAACTAAGTCGAAAACGGTTCATTTTGGCTTAATTTAGTAATAAGCTTATTAATACATAATGATTAGGTATTATTACCTAATAGTTATGAATATTTAGAAAAGGGTGTAATAAAGATAAACCAAAGGGTTTTTATATAAGTACCCGCACTGATTTAGCAAAATTAACAGTTGAAGTGCGCATCTTGCAACATAAACTTTAAAATGTCATCGCGAAGTTGTTTAAATTGTTTTTGCTATATTTGCGGGAAATGTATGGTAAACAACGAAACAGCATTACAGACCTTGTGAAAAATACTTACAAAAGTTATTTTGGATACGATTTAAGTAACCAAAACAAAACTTGTACACCTCATAAATTTTTTACGATTTGTTTATTATAACTTCGCAAGTGGTCAAGAGGACAGAAAAATAGCTTCAAAATCGTTTCCACCTACGCTATGGAGAGAGCCTAAAGACCATGTTAAAGATTGCTACTTTTGTTGTTGTGACATAACTGCACTTTTATTTACAAATTTTGGTGTAATGGGTTGTAATATGAACATCAAACTTCATTTCTTAAATTCGCACATTGATTACTTCCCAGAAAATCTAGGAGCCGTTAGCAAAGAACAAGGTGAAATATTTCACCAAGATTTGAAAGAGTTTGAAGCCCGGTATCAAGGAAGATGGAATACTAGCATGATGGCAGACTATTGTTGGTTATTGCAGCGCGACGATCCAAACCAGAAATTTAAGCGGAAATCGCACAACCGAAGCTTCCAGAAAAAAAGGACCAGGTTCCACAAATAAAATTTATATGTAGTTTAGACTAGTAATAAGTTGTTATTATATATTAGTCCTTTTTTAAGTTAAAAGTAATGTACTTTTTTAAATATATATTTTTTTATGTGACAACTTGTGTTTTTTTCCTATTTTCTATCTGTACCTTTTTTGAAAATTCTTGATGTGATGGAGAAAAACTAAGTACATATTCGTTATCAACGCACCAAAATTCCCTAGAATCAGCTATCAAATTCCCGAGAGGAAGTTATGACCCTCATTTTGCAGGCCTGTGTTATCGATATGCCAGCAACCAATGATCGCACAGAAAGTTAAAGGTTGGTTTCAAGAACTTCAATGAATTCCTTTAACGACTAGTCATTGATTTTTCGAATTTGAAAATGCATCAAAAAACGGCTTTTAGTGGTTTTTTGGAAAATCAAGCGCTGTATCGAAAATATTGAGGAAACCAATAATGTTAAGTGTGCCTTTTACATTTCAATATGTCCACAAAATCCCTACAAGGGCCAAATTAATCCAGCCAGCCGTTTTTTTGTGCCACTCGATCGAATATTTGAAAAATTAAAGGATCACGTTTTGTGCTGTGAAAAGCTCATAATCTTAAAAAATGAGAATTTAAAAATTCCGAGCTTTTTCCACATTTTTATTGCAGACTAGCTTCTGCCCGCGACTTCGTCCGCGTTAAATTTCTTGCTCCCCCGACCCTTCCCGTCGCGCGTCGCGTCGAATCGCCTACCCGTGCGAATTTCCCCGTTTTTGCAACATTTTTCATTACTGCTCCACTCCTCTTGGTTATAGCGTAATGTTATATAACCTATCTCGATAAATAGGCTCCCCAATACAAAAATAATTTTTCAATTCGGACCAGTAGTTCCTGAGATTAGCGCGTTCAATCAAACAAACAAACAAACTCTTCAGCTTATAATATTAGTAAGTATAGATAGTGCTTAAATTTAAAAAAAAAAAACATTGTATTGGTACGTCTGTCGGTATCTGGCATAAGCTCGAGATACGACGGATTGACTTACACCCATCTGGATGGCAACTGCATGTTGACGGTAACCTTCATCAATAAGAGCCACTAATCGAGCAACTTCCACGTCTTATAAATGTCGTGTAACCCTTACTAAAAAAAAAAAAAATAATAGAAATTTTTAGTATTGACGAAAAATTTAAAAAAAGTGCTAAGCAAATAGTTTTGAAAAAAAAAACTGTTTAATTAAGCGATTTGCTAAGGATTTACGAAAAGCATAGAAAAACAATCTCCGAAATTCAATTTACCTATAACTTAACAAAAATTCAATTTATTAACTTTATTTTTAATTTAATTAACGGGAGATCAGTAGAATCACGGAGTACAGCGGCGGAAACGCGTTAAAAATGATTGGGCTTTGGTCTCTTAAATTCCCTAAAGATGTTCCAAAATATATATTTTTTCTAATTCTTTGAAGATTATGAGCTTTCGGAGCAGAAAACGTGATCTTTAAATTTTTTCAAAAATTAGATCGAGTGAAACAAAAAAACGGCTGGCAGGATTAATTTGGCTCTTTGTAGGGTTTCAGTGGACATATAGAACTGTAAAAATCACACTTAATTGGTTTCCTTAATATTTTCGATACAGCGCTTGATTTTCCAAAACACCACTAAAAGCCCCTTTTATTGTTGCATTTTCAAATTCATGCGACAAAAGGCAGATTTTTTTTTTTAAATCAATGTCTAGTTGTTAAAAGGAATTCGTTGAAGTTCTTGAAACCCACCTTTAACTTTCTGTGCGATCATTGGTTGCTGGCATATCGTTAATTAAATAAAAAAGGATCCTTTTCCATTTGAAGACAGATATCTCGGCGAAAAGTGGACGTATCAAGGTTCCTAAAAAAAGGAATTAAAGCTAAATGAACGAAGTATTCGATTCATATAGTGGTTAAGCATAAAAAAAACCACGCCCGTAGACCGAAACAAAAAACTCAAAAAAAATTGCATTTTTTTGTTGCTGTTTTTTCTAAGGTTACTCAAAAACCGCTGACTCAACAAAATGTTAAAGTTCTAATTCAAAAACAAGATACTTGGAGCTACAATTGCCTTTTTTATTTTCTTTTACGACCATTTCTCAGTTACGGCCTGTTGAAAATTGCCCAAAAATGTCGAATTTTAATTTTGATCCCTGTATAAAGTTCACTACAAGCCGCTTTGGATTTTGTTCGCGTTTGACGAAAAAATAATACACGTAACGCCTCTTTTCGGCTCAGTATCGCACATTTGCCGAAAAAATTAATACACGTGATATATTACTACACCCCCCCTCCCCTCTTGTGATATTTCGGGATTTTTTATTGACCCCTCCCCCCCCCCCCCCCCTTCGAGCCTCACGTGATTAATGAACGGCCCCTTAGCTCTATTAAACTACGCAGCGGATTTTAATGCGGTTGTCATCAATAGACAGAGTGATTCAAGAGGAAGTTAATTTGTACCATACTGCTGGCAAAACCTAGTATCTATAATAATAATACGTGAAGAAAAGCTACGTAATACTACGTAGTACGTATAATACGTGAACAAAAACTTGTACCCTTTTTTTCGAAAATTACGCGGATGGAGGAGTATGGCACGGTTAAAGTTTATACTTACAAGATAAGTTTTTAACCAGTGCGTAAATTTTAACAAATTAAACTTAAACGAGTTATAATAACCATGCAATTTTTATTTTGATATATCTTAGTACAAAAAAAATTAGTTATCGTTAACGAAAGATGTTTATTTTGAAACTGGTTTTTATGGTAACTTGTAGCTACGCTCGGTCGTTCACATTCGGCCGCCGCGCGCCGGCGCGCGGCGCGGCGGCGAAGGTGAACGACCGAGCGTAGCTACAAGTACCTACCAACTGTTCGATCGGTCAAAATTCTAAGAAGTTCGAAGTACCTACGCCGGCGCTTGGTTACTGACCTATTCCTATTGTCGATGTCATATTACGAAATATGTAGGGTGTCCACAGTTCACTGATTTAAGGTCGTTAAAAAAAAAGGATTGAAAAAATTGTTGAAATCTATTACTGAACCACCAAAAACAAAAAATTGCGCACTGGTTAGAAATTTTCATGTTTAAAGGGACTCCATAAATATGTTAGATATTAATTGTGATTCAGTACGGGACCTAACATTTATGGCCGATGAGGCTGAAAGGTTCTGGAGTGGCGACCGCGTACTGGAAGACGTAGCGTTGTAATGCCTCCCACAAGGTGGACCGATGACCTGGTGAAGGCTGTAGGAATCCGCAGGATGCGAGAAGTACAGAACCGGTCGAAGTGGCGGTGCTTGGAGAAGCCAATGTCCAGCAGTGGACGTCTTTCATGTGAAATTATAATGATGCAGAAAGTATCAGACGAACGCTCTTTCGCAAAACCCTCGGTACGCTATTAAAATGAAAGACAACTATGATCATTTATGTGTGTTACGTATGGCATGACCAGATAGCAGCAATACGTAGAAATAAATGTGATAAAGAAAGCTTTGTATACTGTTCGCTTTTGTAATACGAGACCTAATTAGTTCCGATTAACTATATGCTCATAATGACCCGACGGCAGACCTAAGTGCCGCCATATTACTACATCAAACGTCGTACCTACGCCATATTACATTTAATATCTGGTTGACCGAGCTTTGCTCGGTATTTTTTGGTAAATTGTGTTTAAAATAATAAGTTTATGTTCAAGTTGATTATCGATAAAGTTAGTAATTGAAAACACGAATAAATCGACATTGTATAAAAATGAATCTTAGCTAGATCGTTTTATCGCCCCAGAAACCCCCTGTATACAAAATTTCATGAAAATCGTTGGAGCCGTTTCCGAGATTCAGATTATATAAATATATACATATATACAAGAATTGCTCGTTTAAAGATATAAGATTTAGCCGACATATAGAAAAATGGATTGTATGAAAAATTTAAGTAGACGAACTATGTCTAGTGATAATGCAATTGAAAACCCTTTTTAGGTTTCTCTACACATTTTTAATTTGAAATAACTAATTAGAATCTGTCACGTATGTTACCTAGGACAAACTGTCCAGTTAGCTAGGTCCAACTTCGAAAAAGAGGTGTAGCGTCGAATCCGACTGGGCTGGGCAGCGTTCAGGAAGCTACGCAATATCTTCTCGTCCCACTTACCGCAGTGTCTCAAGACAAAAGTCTTTATCAAGAGTGTGTTGCTAGTGCTGACCTTTGGTGGCTCATAATGGCCCTTATTAGAAGGCTTTAAGTCACCCAAAGGGCAATGGAAAGAGCTATGCCTCGAGTTTCCCTACGCGATCGAATCAGAAATGAAGTGATCCGCAGGCGAACTAAGGTAACCGATATAGCCCGAAGAATTGCCAGACTTAAGTGGCAGTGGGCAGGGCACTTGCTCGCAGAACAGATGACCGATGGGGCCGAAAGATTCTGGAATGGCGACCGTGTACTGGAAGACGTAGAGTTGTATGGCCTCCCACGGGTTGGACTGATGACCTTGTGAATGCCGCAGGATGGATGGAAAAAATCAGCTTCATAGAAGAATGCAATACCTACGGGGTCAAAATGTATGGAACAGCTGATTTTCTTTTGTATAACCGGCGAAAATTTTCTACGCTGGGGGGTCTAGAATGATATGCTGAACTCATGGTTACAGTTTGCGCACTGGATAAAAACTGATCCCGCGTACTGGATAGCAATTTACGTCACTGCTAACATGTGGTCCGAACTCCGAAGCATCTTCTTTCTGGCAAGAAAGACTTATTATACCTTTTTTAACACGTTTTTATTGGCTACACCTGTATATTTGTATGTAACTATATTTGTAACTTTGTAACAGACTCCTTTGGACTTGATTTTGACCCACTTCAAACGGTCAGATTTCATTTAAACTTTGTAGACCTATCTAGGACCGATGACAGTACAATAATTTCACTGTGCCATTATCCTTGCCTATCAGGATAGCAAAAAAAAAAACTGTTTTCTAGATAGCCGAACTAAAAAATAGAAAATAAATAATAGTTTAAAAAACTAAAAAAACACACTTCCGTAGAAAACCAAACTAAAAAGTAGAAAATAATTGAAAATAAAAGCGTTATTTTTCTAGTAGTAGGTGGTAGTTTTTATTCCAACGGTGAAACCAGTCAGTGAGTCACAACATAGACTGCCCACCGGTTTACAATAAAACCTTTTTTGTACAAAGCGTGACGGAATGCTGATGTAATCTATGGTATAAATCTGTGGTCTGTGCTTGAACTACTTACATAAAAAAAACGAGTTCCCTCCAAAAACCCTCGGCTAACGACCTCATAAATAAAAATAACGTTATCGTCTGTAAACCTTGAGAGTAAACAGAACTGTACCATTTTTGTATCATGTAGGTGATGTATGTAAATAAGGAGAGTGTGAATCGTCATCATCACTTCAGCCTAAAGACGTCCACATCTGGGCATGGCTTCCATGCCCATTTTGGGGGGTTTATCATAATCGCCACGTGTAGCAGGCGGGTTGGCGATCGCAGTATGGTGGTAAAATACATAGAGAACGCTGCTGCCCATTCTCTAGTAAGTCCCTTAGTCGCCTTCTACGATACCCACGGGAAGAAATGGGATAGTGCTATTATTTAAGTCCTCACCTCATGGAAAAGGAGGACGTTTTCTTGTCTTCTACAAGAATATTAATCTGCCTGCCTTTTCCCAACTATGTTGGGGTCGGCCTTCAGACTAACCGGATGCAGCTAAATATAATATAATAATAATAATAAAAGCTTTTATTGGTTCCTTACATTTAGCGTGCATGCGTTATAAATAAAAATAAGATAAAAAAAATAGATTCTATTTTAATTCTTAACTATCATAAATAATGTTGTTTACTTAATACTATATCACATTTCATAATAATAACAAATAAATCTTAATTAATTAATTTCAGACTATATGGCAAATGAAATGTTTATTAAATAACTAGCTTTTGCCAGCGGCTTCGCCCGCGTGGAGGTCGGAAATTATCCCGCGGGAACATACTACCGGGATAAAAAGTAGCCTATGTCCTTTCTCAGGCTCTAAACTATCTGTGTACCAAATTTCATTTAAATCGATTCAGTAGTTTTAGGAGGAAAGCGAGACAGACAGACAGACAGACAGACAGAGTAACTTTGCATTTATAATATTAGTGTGGATAGTTTTATATTTCAAGAAATGGCAGACATAAATAAATTCTAAAATCGAATAAATAAACTTAAAATTGAAATTTACAGATTAAAATTGAACAGATTACATAAATTTATAATAGTTAGTAGTAGTTTTTTTTTTTTAAATTCTGTTTTTTCATTATAAGGACCGCCTAGTGCGGTAAAAGCCTCCTCCAACTGTTTCCATCTTGTTCTGTCTCTAGCTAGTCTGCTCCATGTTTTTCCTATTAAGCCTGATATGTCATCACTCCATCTCTTTTTAGGTCTACCGCGTCTTCGTTTTTTATTGATAGGATATCTACCAGTTTGTAATGGTTTTTGTCCATCTATTATGGCTAACTCTTTGTAGATGTCCAGCCCATCGCTATTTTAATCTTAGTGTTCGTTTAATAACATCTTTAGCCTTGGTTTCTTGTCGTATTGAGCTGTTCTTTACTCTGCCTCTTAGTTTATGGCCCGTATAACTTCTCTCTATCGCTCTCTGGCAGACTCTTATTCTGCAGAGATTGTTTTGTTAGAGACCAAGTTTGGCAGTCGTATGTTAGACATGGCATCAAACAGATCTCCATTGCTTTTGTCTTCAAGTTAGTAGGGAGTTTGCTCTTGAAGTTTTTTTTCATAGCCCAGAATTTGTTTCATATGCTCTTTAATCCCCATTTCTTCCCGTGGGTGTCGTGAGGCGACTAAGGGACTTACTATAGAATGGGCAGCAGCGTTCTCTATGCATTTTACCACCATACTGCGATCTTCAACCCGCCTGCCAAGCGTGGCGATTATGGCAAATCCACCCAAAAATTGTACCGGGCAAATTAGCGGTGAATGGGTGTCCAGCAGTGGACGTCTTGCGACTGAAATGATGTTGATGATGATGATGCTCTTTACTCTTCTGTCTATGCAGCTAAATACCCAGGATTTCAAATGGAGCGACTGTCGATCCGACCTCCACAACCTTGGTACTGGATAACACGATACCGCTTGGTGAGACTGGTTGACAGACTTTCGAGATTTTGAGGACCCGTAACGACTGTCAAAGATGTAGGTACGGATGACAGCCGGGACCAACGACAAGCAATGAGCTTCCCGAAGCAGGGAAACATGTCCATATTTTATAATGGTCTGCACCCATACTGACCAGCCTCGGTAAGCCTTTTTTTTATTTCGAGGTTCGAAATCCTCATGTATGTCCTCCGCCCTTTTTTTTCTGGGTGGGAAATCATCAAATGACGTCTCCCGCTTTCTTCGTACTCCGAGTTTTACTAACTAAAACTCACCCGTGTTCCTTCAGTTGCCTGTGCCAGGGCCACGGTAACTCTTTAGAACAAATTTGTGACCCTGGCAGGATGTCCTCCGCACTGGTGGGTAGAAGGGTCTGTCAGACTCTTGTAGACTAAAACCCCGGCGTTCCCTTGTCTACCTACGTCGGGGATCACGGGATCTAATACGACTTCCTGGATCCCTGGTTGGTGCCGAGCCACCTCAAGTCACGGAGAGTAGTGAGGTGTTGAAGTACCGCCCATTATATCTTAGAATCAAAATCAAAAGTCATTTATTCAAACTAGGCTGAGAGTCAGCACTTTTTGAACGTCAAAGTTACTTAAGACAGTCCCCCCAAAACGCCCGCCCTTCGACACTTCCTAGTGCTTTAGCTGGGAAGAAGAAGTGGCGGAACAAACTCCCCAGTAGCACAGCTGTCTGTTAAGTTAGAAGACCTTGATTCTATACAATATTGTGTAAGTAATTAATGTTATAAAACAAAACATAAATTATTCACCATACGTCAGCTAGCACACGCCAATATACCACCAACAAAACATTGAAAACTAAACTCAAGCTGAAATAAATAATAAAACAAAATCATAAACAGAACTTAAAACGTAAATAAAGCCCCCAGGCATAAAGGGCGTGCCCGCTTACATATAGAACTGGCAAGCCTAGCTTTTCGTTGTGCGAGTTTCGACTCATCATCTCGAGACCTTCCTCAAGGAGTTTTGGCCGAAGGGTGTCCTGTATCGCCGATTCCGCGGAAGGCTACGCGACACCACGCAGTGCAACACGACGCCGCCGCCGTCACTTCGTGTTCAGTTATATGTTTACAAGGTTTTTATTTGTATGAAAGTTATTTATGATATAGGTCTTTGCTGCTCGAATTAAATTGATTTTACCTTCGATCTGTTAAATGTTGTTATTTAGCCAGGATCTCTTTGTAACACAATGAACTCTAAAAATACGATTTGGCCTTCACCCTAATTACGTCACTTTTAATCAGAATCCCTACCATTTTAAGGCTTATTACTAATCCACTCTTTGTTCCCACTGTTGGGCCACAGGTCAAACAGGCCTCCTCTCCTTTAAGAAGTGGGCCTTCACGCGAGCCCAGTGCCGGTTGGTAGATATCACATGTCTTCGAATTTTTGGTTCTAGGACATGCCGGTTTCCTCACGATATTTTCCTTCACCGTTATCCACGTGTTCATACATCAGCAGTCTATAACGTTCGCACTGCTGCAACACAGACCTCCTCTCGGTGAGAGGGAGTGGGCCACAATCCACCACGCGGGCCCAGTGCGGGTTGGTACATGTCACATGTCTTCGAATTTTGAGAGCGCACCGTTTTGAGAGCAGTGGTGATGAAATAGTTTACAAAAAGTAAAGCGCCTGCTTGGGTTCGAACTCACGACCTGCTACTCGTAAGTCACGGTCGTGACCACTGGGCCACCACTGTTCATTATGGTCGAAGAAATTGTCTGCTAAGCAACGTAAACAGCGCCATGAGTCTTCTGGAACTGTCGAAATGGAAGTTATTCCTAGTGATAGTGTATTACGTAATTAGCCCTCAGTTTACTACATACACCAGAACTTCAAAACGATTTGTTATTTACACAAACATAATACTTTATTCGTTCGTTATTCTCGCAAATCTGGCGAAAAGTAAACAAGTACGCCTGAAAGTTTGGACTATAAATAAATACTACTTTATGTTCCTACTGAACTGCGCCAAAAGCCAAATCACAGTGTTTGAAATCAAATCCTCTAAAAATAGTAGAATTAATCGCCTTATTATCATTTCAGCCGAAAGACGTCCACTGCTGGACATAGGCCTCCCCCAATTTGATAGGGCTTGCCAAAATCGCCACGCTTGGCAGGCGGGTTGGCGATCGCAGTGTGGTAGTAAAATGCATAGAGAACGCTGCTGCCCATTCTCTAGTAAGTTCCTTAGTCGCCTCTTACGACATCCCACAGGAAGAAATAGGATGGTGGGGATTCTTTACGTCCGGCTCCACTCAAAACGGAATTATCTTGGTAAATAGACAAATAATGAGTCATTTATGGATGTATAATTCTAATTTCTATATATTTCTTCAACAGGGCATGAATACACGGCTCGCATTTGCCATCATCTCCTCAGCATGCTGGTCAGCTTTCCAACATGGGTACAACACCGGAGTCCTGAACGCACCACAGACTGTAAGTAATTATTCGCCTTTTTTAGGGTTCCGTTGCCAAATGGCAAAAAACGGAACCCTTATAGATTCGTCGTCTGTCTGTCTGTCTGTCTGTCAGTCTGTCCGTCCGTCCGTATGTCACAGCCACTTTTCTCCGAAACTATAAGAGAAACTTGGGCCCTGCCTGGGCGGAGCACAGCCGTGTCCTCGTGGAGGCGATCGGCGGCGGCGACCTCTCGCGTCCGGCCCTGGTGCGAGCCATGGTACGTAGCGAGAGGGCATGGGAAGCCGTCTGTAATGGAACTTGCAAATTGTTCAAGCAGTTTTCCATTCTGAGTAACTGACCCTAGAGATGCAGGGTTGATACGGGACGAAACAATTAAATGGAATTTCACGTTTAAGTAATATAGTTTGTAGTTGTTACCTGGTAATTTTCATTATCTGCTACACGTTAAATGGTATTACAAAAAGTGTTTACGCCTGCACTATAATTAAGAAGACGTTGTGTTTTGTGTGTTTTGCAACATTTTGCAATCTAAATAGGGCCAGGCGCCGTACGGATTTTATTTTAGAAATACCGCCAAATTATATTTTTTCAGTTCAAAACTTTATAAACCATGCGATCTTGTACGCTCCGCATATTTTTCTTGTAAGCCAAGAAAACCTGCACCAAGAAAGAACTTTGTCTATTCTTGGTAGAATAGAGATAGAATTGTCATGCTACGCCAGCATAAAACGGTACAAATCTTTCTACAATCTTTAATTCTGTCTTCAATCTTTTACAATCTGTAATTCTGTCTATTCTTCCGGCGACAAAACCCATTTCTACGGTGTTCATACTACGCGTGCTGATTAAACAACCATTACCTTGATACGGGAGTTTCACCGAAGACCACTGAAGCCCCAACACAAAGAGAAACACTTTTTTCTAATTGTTTTTATTATCAGTTTACAAATTGGGTAATACAATATAACTTATCACTTACTTTTGTAACTACCTTTTATTTTATAAATCTACTTTCTAAGTGAATAAATGATTATGATTATGATCATACCATATAAAATTAAACGAACGTATTACTACGTTCTATAAAATATAGAATACAGCATACACAATGTATGTACTAATAAATATTCAAAATCAATAAAAACACAAAAACAACTGACGGATAAAGTGAAAAGTAATATTAATATCGGAAGTCGGTGGCGAAAAATAAAATAAACGAGAATACAAAACTAAAGACATGACAAACTTAGTGTTTTTGTTTTGAACATTTACATTGGCACTAACTTTATTTTATTTTTACTTTCTAACCAAGTAAATGATTATATCATTATGATTATGACCATACTATATACACTTAGTTATTGTTTCCTTTATTAATTTTTACAATCTTGTAAATTATATTTTTAAATATTAGAATATAAAATAAAAACATTTAAAAATATAAAAAATAGTAACCCATCGGTATCTGGAACAGGGTCCAAGCTACCGGCGGTCAGGGCTCCAGAGAGAGGAACCTCCTGACAATGCGAGCCGTGTTAGAAGTACCGCTTTTTGAATCAAGCCCTTGATCCAACTGCTCAACGAGAGCCTCTACAGGTGTTGGTCGAGGCTCTTGGCTATCAACCCATTGGCTGTAATTATTATTATTATTTCATTGCGTTCTATTAAATTGTGATTACAGCATACATAATGTATGAGCCTTGACTTATAAATCGTATTCAGTAACTTGACAGTGTAAGGGTATCCAGTTTTTGACAAAATAAAGATAGGGATGTGGTCTAATAATGAACGAAATTGAATGAACTCGAAATAATGTACTTATATGCAATCTTTTATTTTAAATTTAATAACTTGTCTTAAAACACGATTATTTCACTATTTCGATATGTACATCGTCTACGGTTGCCAGAGGAAATAAAATGACTAAAGTAAAATGACATGATTTTTAAATTGAGTTTTGTTTCTAATAGAAGAAAATAAAAAAGGAAATAACTAAATTATTAATAATTATTATATAACACATGTTAAAAACATTTTTTTAAAGTTTTATTTCAATTAAACCATTTTCATTCATCATTCGTTCTTTACGCGAAATCGTTCACTACTCCAACACTATTAGTATTAGTATGGTATCATTATTTTTCTTTGAACGGTCAAGTTACTGAATACAATTAAAAGTCGTAGCATAGTGTGCTTTTTATCCCATCTTCCAACATTTCCAAAATTGCCGACAGTAGTTAACAAAATTATAAAAAATACCATTTAAAAGTGATCAGTTTGGGTTCTTAATATAGCCAAACGCAACTCAGCTTCCATTTTCTTAGCAAAATTACACTGTTGCAGATCCTCTGCAGCTTCCTTCTCAGCCTTTGCTTTGTAATAGTTCTCTTTAGCGGCCTTCAGCATCCATTCTCTTTCAGCTTTCTGGAGACTAAAAAGTACTTGTTCCCTGTATTCTTTGACGCTCTTTCGTCTGCTACAGTCCTCATCTTGTTCGACTCCATTTCGCATATTTCGAGGTCCTGAAATAAGATATAGTTCAAGAATCAATCGACCCAGAGAATAAAAAGTTTCACAGATAATTCAACCCCCATTTCACCCTGTTAGGGGTGGAATTTCAAAAAACCCTTTCTTACTGGATACCGACTCTTCACAAAGAACAAACCCTCCAAATGTCATGTCTCTAGGACCAGCGGTTTAGGCTGTGCGTTGACATATCAGTCAGTCACTCAGGACTTTGAATTTTATATATGAAAGATTAGGGCAAGTATCTCTGAATGAGAGGTAGTTAGCTATAAACTTGTATAAACCTTTATTTTGACACCCTAAAACTTGTCTCAAACCTACTTATCGTAGGGTGTACGACTACAGATATTTCAAGGTCAAAGGTCAATTTTTTTTAATATATTTATTTTATTTATTTATGAAAATTTCCCTTACAACAGCTATCTTAACAGGTTTACACCTAATGCGATAGTACAGTCTTAAAATTAACTTACTATGAACAACAAAATAAAAAACCATATTATCTACTATACCTACTAAGTTTCTAAACATAAAAACAAACACAACAAAAACACATTATTTAAAATATAACAAACTAGCTTTTGCCCGCGGTTTCGCTCGCGTTAAAGAGTCTCACACAAATTTCCATCCCCTACTCAATTTTTTTTTGCTCCATACAAACTTCCACCCCCCATTTTAGGGAAGTGGGGGGTTAGAAAGAGACAAAAATAGCCTATTTCACTCTCCATCCCTTCAACTATTTCCACTTAAAAAATCACGTCAATTCGTCGGTCCGTTTTGTCGTGAAAGACGGACAAACAGACACAAACAGTTTCCCATTTATAATATTAGTATATAGTATGGATAACAACATACGCCTACGTTAATATATACTATAACATAAAATAAACAATAGTATTTTTGCGAATAATCGTTCGTCTTTACACATTTATTGCAAATATCTCGTTTCCTATGGGTTTTTTGCAATTTGTATTTAATAAAATTATTGTAGAGGATTTAATTCTCTACAACTTTTGTCTGTAATTTTTTTTAATATCTTGAACCGTTTTCGAGATAGAGGGCAGAGCGCAGTGTTTAATAAGAGATTTTTTATTAGTCCCAAATATGAGTATACACACATGGTATGCTAGATCATCACCAGTGATCGGATATTCGGATGAATATTTACCTAATGTTACTATTTAGCTGTGAAAGCACGGAAGCGGCTTCGTATTTTTTATTAAAGCCGATTTTCTTGGATCATATTTATTTAAAATTAATATTAAACCCCAGATGCAAATACATATGTTTATGTGTTAGTTAAAACAACACACAAAACATGGTAAAAACGCGCATTCCATATTAGCCAACATTTCAACTTGAGGTGAATATGCATCTGAATATCCATCTTTAATCATCTTCATTATCTGTCTAGCCTTTTCCCAACTATGTTGGGAAAAGGCTGTCAGCTTCCAGTCTAACCGGATGCAGCTGAGTACCAGTGTTTATCTGGGTAATACGATACCCTTTGGTAAGACTGGTTGTCAGAGTTTCGGGCTTCTGACGACCCGTAACGACTGTCTAAGATCTACGAAAGCCAACGGGGACCAACGGCTTAGCGTGCTTTCCGAGGCACGGAAGGGTCTTGGTATGTAAAGATGATCACCCATCCACGAACCAACCTCTTGCAGGCCAATATTTAAAGAACTTGGTTTATTATCGCTACCTTCTCTCTATATCTATGAAGTATGTATGTTTGTTAAGAAGCAGGGATGTTAAGGAGCTCCGTAACCGTAACCGAAACTATCGGATATCCGATATAAAAATTTATCCGTAACCGTAACCGTATCCGAAATAAAAGTTTCGGATAATATCGGATTTGTTATTACATTTTTATTTTAGGTAGATTAGATAACACTCAATATATATTTATAATCATTTTTATTTTAAACAGCTGTAATAATTACCTACTCACGGACTGATTGTAATTCCTACCAAATGGTGACATATAAATAAAATCATTTTATTAGCTATTTATATGTTACTTTTGAAATTCCTTAAAAGTTTAATATCCGTAACCGATATTATACGAAACTAGAGGATAATCCGAAATAATTTCATATCCGTATCCGTATCCGGTATTATAATCATTCCTACATCCGTATCCAATCCGTATCCGAAATGTCATATCCATAACATCTCTATTAAGAAGAATAAAGACCTATTTTAAAAGGCAGAGGATGTATGTCCTCGAAACCGGTGAGATCCGCATAGGCTTGTTTTAAATGACTTACCGACACTAGTTAAATATAGTAAAAGGTGTTTAGCCATGTGTATTCTAGTTTATAGTAAAATTCCAAGTTATTTTAAAACTATACATCTCAGATTATTAAAAAAAAAAACTACTTGAATGGTTAAAAACTAAAAAAAATGGCAATACCAAAGAATTTACTGACGGGAAACATGTTTAAATGTCACCAATAATATTTTATAAGCTAAACATGTATGCTCTATATTTTGTTATCCAACACCTTTATATACCATGTTTTTTGCAAATAAATATTATTTCTATTTATTTTTCAACCACGGTAAGCGTAGCTTAACTTAAACTTAGCCTTTATATTACTTACGTTGCTGATTGAGTATTGGCATCACCACCTCCAGCGGGTCAGGAGACATGGATGGATATGCATGTTCCTCGAAGACCTGGTCGGCAGGTGGAGCCTGGGGAGGTGAGGCAATTCCCGGTTCTTGCTTGGTGACTGGTGGACCCTGAACAACAAAATGGCAATACTTTGGGTATCAAAAGCTAAAAAAAATGCAATTTACGATTCTTTTGTCTTTACCCCAAACAAACACACACACACACGCACGCGCACGCACTCGCACACACACACACACACACACACATATTTCTGCTCTCCTAATTTAAAATTCGAATTACAAACTTCAAAACGAGTTTATTTTGACGTACTTTATAAATGACAAATCAAATCAAATCGGTGGTCCCATATAATCCACTTTGTTTATCGTGATGAACGCTGCTGTCCATTCTCTAGTAAGTCCCTTAGTCGCCTCTTACGACAGCCATGGAAGAAATGGGTTGGTGCTATTTTTTACGTCCGGCACCACACTGAACCTAAATGCGTTGCCATAAGAGGCACTTAACAAGCAAAGCTAATACTTTTTACTTATTGCCTAGCCTGTTAGTCTAGTGGTTAGTGACCCTGACTGCTAAGACTGAGGTCTTGGGTTCGATTCCCACCCAGGACAAATCTTTGTGTGATGAGCACAATCATTTGTTCTGTGTCTGTATCTAATTTATCTATAATATTTATGTATTTAGAAATATATAAGTATGTTTATCAGTTGTTTGGTTGCCATAGTACAGGCTCTGCCTAGTTTGGGATTAGATAACGTTGTGTTGGTTGTCCTAAGATATTATTTATTTAGTTATTACTATAAATCATTTCCCGAACATATTGTATATGTATATGTATGTTGAGAAATCAAAATCAAGTCATTTATTCAAATAAGGCCGAGGATCAGCACTTTTCGAACGTCAATATTACATAAGACAGTCCCCCAAAACGCCCGCCCTTCACCACTTCCTAGTGCTATAGCTTAGCTTTGCCCTTCCCTCAAATATGGCAAGGGGGGTAATGGCTGATCTTTGCGTTATGCTCGTGAACGGGTGTTGCTTGTGGTGACTGGTCGTCTTGCTGACCTGGATATTGATATTATTATTAACTAGCTTTTGCCAGCGGCTTCGCCCGCGTGAAGGCCGGAAATTATCCCGCGGGAACGTACTACCGGGATAAAAAGTACCCTATGTCCTTTCTCAGGCTCTAAACTATCTGTGTACCAAATTTCATTTAAATCGGTTCAGTAGTTTTAGCAGGAATGCGAGACAGACATACAGACCGACAGACAGACAGAGTTACTTTTGCATTTATAATATTAGTATGGAAGTATGGATAGTATGGATATGGATTACCTGCCTGTTTATTTATTTTTACGCCGATGGTCCTAGTTTACCATTTGTGGCCTCGAGTTATAACTCGGGTCGTAACAGCTATGTAAACATAATTCAGCATTGCATATGTAAGCTGTCACGCCCTTTATGGCAGGAGGCTTTTATTTTGGTACCTATATTTACATTATATAAATATTTTTTGCTTTTGATTGAGTATAGATTTAATTTTATTTTGTTGGAATATTGGGTTGGCTAGCTAACATATGGCGAATCATTTAATTTAATGTTTTGTGTCTCTTAATATTAACTACTTACAATTGTATAAATTCAAGTTCATCTAACTTAACAGACAGCTGTGCTGCTGGGGAGTTTATTGCGCCACTTCTTCTTCCCAGCTAAAGCACTATGAAGTGTCGAAGGACGGGCGTTTTGGGGGGACTGTCTTATGTAACTTTGACGTTCAAAAAGTGCTGATTTTCAGCCTAGTTCGAATAAACGACTTTTGATTTTGATTTTAGCTGGGAAGAAAAAGTGGCGACTGAGAGACTTGAGACTTACCATTAGCACAGCTGGTTCCCTAGCGCTTGTTTGTCGCTCTCCATTACCTTCGTCCATAATAGATAAAATTCTCAATTCCATTTGGGAGAGACCTGGTGTTGGACATCCTCCGGCGCGTTCTGTTCGTTTGGCAGCGATGGCGGCTTTCTTAGCCAGATGTTTCTTGTCTGCCCACACCTAAAACAAAGTTCATAATCAGTTTGTTCCCACTGCTGGGACATAGGCCTTCTCTCGGTGAGAACGCCGTAATTTCCATCCACGTGGTAACACGGGCTCAGAGCGAGTTGGTAGATGGCGCGTGTTTTCGAATTTTTGGTCCTAAGACATGCCGGTTTCCTAGTGATGTTTTCTTTCGCCGTTTTAGAGCAGTGGTGATGAAATTATTTATACAAAGTAAAACGCCTGCCTTTTTTTTTTTTTTTCAGGATGGGAAATCATCAAATGACTTTTCCCGCTCTGGGCGGAGCGGGAGGGCGTGTCAGACTTTTACTGACTAAAACCCACCCGTGTTCCATCAGTTGCCCATGTGCCAGGGTCACGGTATCTCTTTCGAACAATCACGCGACCCTGGCAGGCATCGGTCCTAGTAGACCCCTACACTGCTGCTGACATCTCTTTGAGGCGCGCGTGGAACACTGCGCGCCGTCGACCCGAGCTTGATCCTTACCGGGCGGCGAGCTACCCATTGCTCGCCACCCGCAAGCTCGCGCCTACGGTGGCCGGGAGTCCGCAATCGACTCCCGACGCCCGGGGCGTCTCCTCCTGCGGCGGCTAGGGACGTGAGGGCGCAGAGACTGCCACTCCCTCACGCGCCCCGCCTCCTCCTTCGCGAGCATTACTGCTTCGCAGAAGGAGGTGACGGCTTCCCATTCCCTCTCGCTCCGTACCATGGCTCGCACCAGGGCCGGACGCGAGAGGTCGCCGCCGCCGATTGCCTCCACGAGGACACGGCGGTGCCCCGCCCAGGCTGGGCACACCTCCACCGTATGCTCCACCGTGTCCTCCAGACGATCCTCGCAATGGAAACACCCGGACGTATCCTCCCGCTTTATTCTGAACAGGAACCCATCGAAGCACCCATGCCCGGTGAGAACCTGCGTCAGGCGGAAGGTGAGGACGCCGTGGCGCCTCTCTATCCACTCCTCAAAGAGGGGACTTACCGCCGCAATTGTGGCGTGCCCAGCACTGGGTTGCGACAATCGTACCCGCCATGTCGCCATGAGATCACACCGGAGCTCTGTCCGCCGAGCCGCGATTTGTTGCGGCAGCGGAGTTTCACCCCGGCGTTTCGCCTCCTCGCGCCACTCCCACATGTGCGCGAGGACCTTTGCCTCCAGAAAACGCCTGCCTTGGTTCGAACTCACGATCTGCTATTCATAAGTCGGGCCCGATACCACTGGGCCACCACTGCTCCAGTAACAACAAAGTTATATAAATTTATACTTGAAGCAAAATCTTTGTATCTCTTTCCACGAAAATCACGCAGACGGAGGAGTATGAAATTTGGCATAGTTAAAGTTCATATGGAGGAGTGCATAAAGTATATAATAATGCATTACGTTTTAAATTGTGGTCGAATTTCAACCATTGTAACCACTAGATAAATCATCGGTTGTAAAAATTTAATAATCCCCAACCAAAACAAAAACATGTGAAAAGTAAAAATCATTATGTAGTTTAAAAACTAAAAAACACGCTTCCATAGAAAACCAAACTAAAAAGTAGAAAATAATGGAAAAAAGCGTCGGGTGCTTTTTGAGGTATTTTCTAATTGATATCAAACACCTCACGCTTTTTTCCATTATTTTCGGTCAACCGAATTGGGGGAGGCTTATGTCCAGCAATGAACGTATTTTGGATAAGTTTTTAACCAGTGCGCAAATTTTAACAAATTAAACTTAACGAGTTATAATAACCATGCAATTTTTTTTTTTTGATATATCTTAGTACAAAAAAAATAAGTTATCGTTAATTAAAGATGTTTATTTTAAAACTGGTTTTTATGGTAACTTGCGCGCGGCGCCGGCGCGGCGGCGAAGGTGAACGACCCAGCGTAGCTACAAGTACCTACCAGCTGTTCGATCGATCAAAATTCAAAGAAGTTCAAAGTACCTATGGCGTGCGGTTACTGACCTATTCCTATTGTCGATAACATATTACGAAATATGTAGGGTGTCCACAGTTTACTGATTAAAGGTCGGATAAAAAAATAAATAAAACAGTATTGTTAAAATAGTTGAAATGTGTTCTATTACTGATACTGAACCATCCAAAAAACAAAAATGTGCACTGGTTAAAAAAAAATCCTATATGTATTATTATTTTACTTACCCTTTGCCATTGCTCAACAGTTTTGGTACAACATCCCATAGAGTTCAAAGCGTTGCATAGGCCTTCCCACAAACGTTTCGACCGCAGTCTCCCGTTGGTATTCCTCAACTGTCCCCGAGCCAAATCTTTGTTGTCACACATGAAATTTATCATGGCATCTATCTGGTGCTGAGTGGCTGTTGTCGTAGCTGGGGAGATTTGACAAAATCAATCAATCAAATCATTTATTGGCAAAATTACATTAAAATACAGGTAGAGTAGATAGGGGTGAGCCATGTACAAATGCCAGCACATCGAGCTACTACAATCTGTCAACTTTATCACTAAAGAATTAGGTTCAAGGTTGATTGGCAGAATTTGACAGTTTTGGGTAACTTTATGTGCTGGTGTTTGTACATTCTGCCTGGAAATAGGCACGCAAAAAATTATATAAAAAAAAATTAAAGCTATCAAAAAAAGAAACAAAAATCAATATAATTTTTGCCGACTATTTTCAAAATCTGTAAATAGGGATCAACATGTAATGGTAGTAATGTAATGGTCATCATAAGCAAGAGCACTGATGTCTAAATACAGATATATTATATCTAGTTCAGACACAGATGCCTTCAATATACAATTAAGAAAATTTTAAATTCATCGTCACTCTTCTGCCCTTATCCCAATTTATTTGTGGTCGGCGCAACATGTCTTTTTCTTCCACACTTCTCTATTAGTCGTCTTCCCAGTAGTCACCCCCTTTCTATCCATATCATAATTCACACAGTTCATCCAGTGTTTCTTTGTTCTCCCTGTACTCTTATAGCCATGAACATTCATACTCAATATTTAAGAAAATTATAAATTGTCCTATATAATAAATCGATAATCTTGTGCGTTTTGTTTGTGCAGAATTAACAATTTTTCTTACTTTTCCTATAATGTAAATATTTTAAGTAGTGGGCCTGCGGGGCCTCTACGTCAGAACTTACGTAAAGAAAATTACGTCAGTAGGTAAAGGTGATCAAGCTAAACATTTCCAGTTTAAGCTGACCTTTTACTATACGGAAATCCCTTACAATATGAGATCAGTTTAAACTGGAAATGCATAGCTTGATATGTAGCCGTGTGTACATTTGAGAGACATTTAAGTTTTGAACGAACATTTTTTTTTAATTTCATTATCTTTTGGTATCGATACTCAACACGTGGGTTATTGTCAGCTAATTACATATGACCTTGTAGTTTTAACAATACTGAACAGTACCTTGCTGTACACAATAATCTGGCACACGGAAGTCGGACTCGGACCTCATATGTGGAGGAGTTGTTGCTTGAACGGCTGTAAAATATAAATTTGTAAATCTAAAATATCATAAAATGAATGAGAGTCTAAAATGTCATCAAATGACTGAAGTCTAAAATATCATAAAATGAGTGATGTTTAAAATATCATAAAATAAGTGACAGTCTAAAATGTTATAAAATGAGTGAAAGTCTAACATATCATAAAATTAATGAAAGTCTAAAATGTCGTATAATGAGTGAAGTCTAAAATATCATAAAATTTGTAACAGTCTAAAATATCATGAAACAAGTGAAAGTCTAAAATATCATGAAACAAGTGAAAGTCTAAAATATCATAAAATGAATAAAGTCTAAAATATCGTTAATTGAGCGACACTTTAAACATCATAAAATAAGCGCGACAATCTAAAATATCATAAATTGAGCGACTCTTTAAACATCATAAAATAAGCGACAATCTAAAATATCCTAAATTGAGCGACACTCTAAAATTTCATAAAATGAGCAACAGTCTAAAATAACATAAAATAAAATATTGTGTTCGATGATTAATTTCTTTAGTCATGATGACCCTGTGGTTAAGGCCTCGCCTCTCATACACCAGGATCTGGGTTAAACCCCAGACAAGCACCAATATGTTCTATTCAGTTATGAATATTCTAGGTTTATCTTGAATATTACGGACATTGTCAGTCCCATATGCAGGGCTTGCATGGAGGCTGAAGAAACCGTTGCGCATGTAATTTTTGAATGCATAGGCGTCGCTAAAATTAGGACAGAAACCCTCGGGGTACCCCGATCTTACACGGATGTTCTCAAAAGACCAGGTGGGCTGGTCGGTATAAATCAGGGATGTTAGGAAGCTCCGTAACCGTAACTGAAACTATCGGATATCCAATATAAAAATTTATCCGTTACCGTAACCGAATCCGAAATAAAAGTTTCGGATAAAATCGGATTTGTTATTACATTTTTATTTTAGGTAGATTAGATAACACTCAATATATATTTATAATAATTTTTATTTTAAATAGCTGCAATAATTACTCACAGACTGATTGTAATTCCTACCAAATAAATAAAACCATTTTATTAGCTATTTGTATTTTACTTTTAAAATTCCTTAAATATTGAATGTCCGTAACCGAAATTATTCGAAACTAACGAATTATCCGAAATAATCTCATATCCATATCCGTATCCGATATAATAATCATTCCTACATCCGTAACCAATCCGTATCCGAAATTTCATATCCATAACATCCCTTGTATAAATACTGACGGTCGCCAAGAACCATGCACAATGGTCCACTTGAAGGACTAAGTGAAAAAACTAACCCACTTACATAAAACATAGACTACTGACACTCATCATAATCAGTCTATATTGTTCCCACTGCTGGGACACAGGCCTCCACTCGGTGAGAGGGAGTGGGCCGTAATCCACCACGCAGGCCCAGTGCGGGTTAGTAGATGTCACGTGTCTTCGAAAATTTGTGGTCTAAGACATGTCGGTGTCCTCACGTTGTTTTCCTTCACCGTTTTGAGAGCAGTGGTGATGAAATTATTTACACTGCTTCCACTCCTACTGACACTGGTGACGAAAAACTTCTGTTAATGACCCAACCTATCTTGAACAAACGTGGTGAACTTGTTGTGTCTTCCCTAAATTAAAAAAGACCTTAGCCCTGCAGAGGGACAGAAATAGGCTAGTTTTATTAATATTGAATGAATCGGCTAACAAATGGTATTTACAAGGCCGCCGGCCGATGTGACTGGACACGCGGGAAGGGTCGCCCTAGGAGAACATATAGTGACCTTATTGGTAATGTTTTGGCGTGTATCAGGTGCGTAGTACTGGTTACCGGCGTACGTGTATGACCAGGGGGGCGATTCCACTAATTTGCAAAGTTACACGTTCAATTGTGTTTTCACAACGGTTAGATTTCGATCGCAGGTCGGTAATGTCCTGTAAAGTCATTCTACTATTTGTTAAGCACAAGGGAAACTAAACTTACGCCGTATCGCAACCGAATCGTTACGGGAACATACGAGTGGGCTTCCTGTGTTACCAACATGCCAAATAGTATGTTTTATTATTACCACAAAGAAAAAAGTTGAATCTAAAAATGTCACTAAACACGAATAAGTGGCAATAAAGGATTTTCTAATATAAAAAGATATCTTGACCATAATTATAGTTTTGTACTGATATTTTATTGTTACAAAAACACAACATTTTAACTTATTATTTAGCAAAAACTCAGAAGAACGTTTCGTTCTACGTCCCTAACTAGCTAAAGCTGTGAAATTAAACCTTTCGGTTATGTTACAGACTGGAAGGGAACTTCTATTAATCGTATTTTACCTAAAAAAACATTTATTGAACCGTTTTTAACGATGTTATGTTTTTTTTTAGTACATATGTACCTAATTACAGTTCGTGGTAGTAACCAAATCTATTTTGATTAAAAAAAAAAAACTATTGACGGTGCAGGTGTTTAATCCCGTTTTTAAGTCCGCTTACTCTCGCTTAAAGTGGTTTAAAAATCATCGTGAAACGGATTGAAGTTTTTGGTGGCTTGTCAGTTTAGCTAGTTATGTTGCTATTACTAGTATTCGTCAGGCACTGATTTTCTCAATTTAATTCAACTTGAATCGAGAGTAGGTACCTCCCTTTAGAGAGGTTTCTAGCAGCTTTGTTAGTTAATAACGAGACATTAAATAATAACTTAAAAGAAAATAATCATAGCAAAATTCAAAATGTGGCATCCGATCGATATTGGGGCTACAATCGACTCTTGCTGTGCGGGGAGCATTTTCTCTTTCTCACATTCCACTGTCAATCTGATAAATAATGACGATACGATGACAAATTACACGTTATCAACTGACTAATACTTACAGAATAATGCAAAACATAATCACTCTTATTTATAACATCCCTGATTCAGTACATCACATTATTTTGACAGTTACACGATATTAGTAATATTGAATGATGAATTGATGTAGTTGAAGACTCCGTGATACTTATCTAAACAAGACTACATCGACTGACAACGCGTGAGAAAATAAATAAATAAAATGATTTCGAGCCTTTAGTAACTTGAGTAACGAGTTAAACAAAATCGAATCGCATCACTATCTGACATAGCTGATTGACAAGTGTCAACTTGACCTAAAGGTCCAGTTACCAGGTCATAAAATTCCAAAAAAAAAAAAACAAGTGTCAACTGTCAACTGACAGCAACACTATTTACTTTAGTTCAAGTGTTTTAATTGCTTTAGTTAATACTCATTCCTCTTAACATACATATATAAGCAGCTTATAATGTTCCCACTGCTGCGATACAGGCCTCCTCTCTGTGAGAGGGAGTAGTTAATCCGTTTCTTTCTAATTGCATGAAATTGATATTTGTTTTCATGTGTGTACTTGTAGGATTATAATGAAAATAGAATCTTCAAGATGGTACAGCATTTAATGCAAAATAATGTGCTGTTAACTGTTCAGTAAGATTTCAACACAATGTGTGAAGATGTTGCCCGAGACTGTTCCACATTTGAAATAACTTATGAATGTTTCCCTGTCTTCAGTAAAACCATTTAGATGCAGTTTGAGGAAAGTGTGTATTGATGATGCAGGAAAGAATTTAAACTGTTTATTCAATATGGAAATCTGGATACAGGAATATTTACATTCCATGGCAATGTGCAAAACAATATACTTATTCTTATTCTTTCTTCTTATTCACATACTACTTATTCTTGTTGACTCAGTGGGGAAAAAACATTATTTTGCAGTAGGTACCAGCACACCGATGAGAAGAATAATAATATTAGTTAGCCACTTCTAACATAAATATATATTTTTTTCAGGAACATTACTTAGGTACACCCAAAAATCAATTTCTGACTTAAGAGTTGCTCGTGGTCGGTCAATTTTTTGGTAGACAGACATTCTGTTGACTGTTGTGCACTTATAATGTTGAGCATGCAATATTAATATATTATGTATTTCTATCTGGCACACGGTATCAACATGAGTGGTGAAACGACCCTACAATTTTGATGAAATACTAAGTATCTACTTCTCAAGTGGTCTGACGTTAAAATTGATATACTTATAGTAATAAAAATGCTAAGTTCCATTATTTGTTTTTTGATTTCATGAACCATTCCAATACTTTACTACTTTATTGCATTTCACAACGTATATGCTTAGGTGGTAAACATTGGATTTAGTTACAATTGTGGGACCCTGTCGGGCAAATCAAAAGAAATATAGTAGTAGGAGTAGGACTTATAATCTAACTTATTCTAAAATCAAAATAAATAAAAAACATGCTTTGGGTATTCTAACTGCATTTCAGGGATTTATCACTTAAATGTTTGCTAATACTGATATAACATTTACTTATTAATAGATTTTTTAATTTGTTAGTGAATAGATGGAGTTTATTTTCATTACTAATTGATACGGGTAAATTATTGTATACATTTATTGACATTACCAGAGGGCTTGTTAAATCTTTTTTTAGATGGGATGTAGGTAGCTTTAGTTGTGTTTTGTATCAGATTGTGTATCTTTTTTTTATGTCTTCTTGTTTATTGTAAAATTCTTGATGTTTATGTGCAAAATTGCATATTTCAAGTATAGTGACAGAGTTAATATATTTAGCTTTATAAAGTGCGGTTTGCAACTATCTATCTGTTGTATATTTACTATGATATGGACAAATTTCTTTTGAACTGTAAACATTGTTGGTGCATCTGTACTGTTTCCCCACATTATTATGCCGTAACTAAGCCATGCATAGACATAGGCGTAATATGTTACAAGGGCAGTCTGTAAATTTGTGTTTTTTTTAACTACCAAATACCTGATATTCCATTATATCTATACTAATATTATAAAGCTGTAGAGTTGGTTTATTTGGTTGAACGCAGTAATCTCAGGAACGACTGGTCCGAATCGAACAATTCCAGGTACATAAAAAGCCGGTGCAAGTTGCGGTCCAAGATTGAGTCAATAGAGTTTCACGTAGTAACACACTGTAACTATGTTACCTTTTCCGTCATCAATACCGTAAAAACGAAGATTGAAAGGCATGTGTGGTCACTGATCTCGTCAATCAAAGCTCTTATGAGGTCTCTGGAGAATTGGTATGTCGTAACGCACTGACGATCCGTAAGGGCCAAAGCATTACTGCATACTCTTGACGCAAAATTTCTTCCTCTTACCTTTCCAACGTCACCCACATGGGCAAGTTCAACGAAATCTGTATAAACATTATATTTTTAGGAAAAAAAACTAAAGCAATCCTAGATCGATGCGATAAAAGTTGCATTTTACTGACTTATGTTCAACCGCTAATTTTGACAGATGAACTGCCGAAATTCAGCTTTGATTCGATTTTAACAAGTGTCAAAATAATAGCAGAATGTGACTAAACGTCACGCTCATGTACGATTTTGTTAGCAGAATAGATTTTTACATTGTTTCGATCGATCGTTGGCGTCCACTAAAACGTAGCCGCAGTTGGATCGTTGTTCATTAGCAGAATGAGAAAACCCTTAAAAGTCGTGAAACAGTCGCGGTGCTATTGCGATTTTTGCACAAATTTGTTAGTAGAATCGGCCCCCTGATGTAAGTACTTAAACGAAGCAAAACCGGCCAAGTGCGAGTCGGACTCGCGTACCGAGGGTTCCGTACAAACCTGTAGGCATTCTCGGTTTATGTATAAGGTTTATGCTTATGAAATTAAATGTTTTTTTTTTTAATTTTTACATTTGAGTTGATTGAATGAAAGGTAAATTTCGGTTTACGATTTATGACGTATTAAAAAAAAACTACTTACTGGATCTTGTTCAAACCAATTTTCGGTGGAAGTTTACATGGTTATGTACATCATATATTTTTTTGAGTTTTATCATTCCCTTATTTTAGAAGTTACGGTGGGGGACACACACATTTTACCACTTTGGAAGCGTCTTTTGCGCAAAATATTCAGTTTAGAAAAAAATGACATTAGAAACCTCAACACCATTTTTGAAGACCTATTCATAGATATCCCACACGTAAGGGTTTGATGAAAAAAAAAAGATTTCGAGTTTCAGTTCTAAGTATCGGGAACCCCAAAATTTATATTTTTTTTTCTATTCTAGTGTAAAAATCTTGATGCGGTTCACAGAATACATCTACTTACCAAGTTTCAACAGCGTAGCTCTTATAGTTTCGGAGAAAAGTGGCTGTGACATACGGACGGACGGACAGACAGACAGACAGATGGACAGACAGACAGACAGACAGACGGACAGACAGACAGACAGACATGACGAATCTATAAGGGTTCCGTTTTTTGCCATTTGGCAACGGAACCCTAAAAAGCGTGTGCAAGGATAGTAGCCGGTTACGTTCTGTAGTTTCTGCTTACCCCCATGGGAAAAAGGCGTGTAATGTATGTATTAATATTGTTTACACGCTATAAATTAGCTTCACTTGTATGTTTGTATGTTTGTTTGTAACCGACTCCTTATAGCGCGATTTTGACCCACTTTAAACGACCAGATTTCATTTAAACTCTGTAGACTTATCGAGGACCGACAACAAAAAAATAGAAAATAAATAATAGTTTAAAAAAAAAAAACTAAAAATGAAGAAAATAATGGAAAAAAGCGTAGGGTGTTTTTTAAGGTATTTTTTTATTGATCTGGCGGCACCCCACGTTTTTTTTCCATTATTTTCTACTTTTTAGTTTGGTTTTCTATGGAAGCGTGTTTTTTAGTTTTTTAAACTATTATTTTTTCCATTATTTTCTACTTTTTAGTTTGGTTTTCTATGGAAGCGTGTTTTATAGTTTTTTTAAACTATTATTTATTTTCTATTTTTTTTTAGGGGGTTTCGAATTTTGAGACGTATGTCAGCGTAGTTTGTGACGTATGTCAGCGTAGTTTTTGAAAACAGTTTTTTTGCTGTCCTGGTAACCATGGCAAGGATAATGGCACAAATTTATGAAATTATTGCATTATCATCGGTCTTTGACAGGTGTGCAAAGTTTGAATGAAATCTGGTCGTTTAAAGTGGGTCAAAATCGCGCTATAAGGAGTCGGTTACAAAACTCACAAGTGAAGCTAATATTAAGCATGTAAAAAAGCGTGGGGTGCCTGATATCAATAAAAAAATACCGTAAAAAACACCCCACGCTTTTTTTCCATTATTTTCTACTTTTTAGTTTGGTTTTCTATGGAAGCGTGTTTTTAATTTTTTAATTTTATAAAATGTTAATATCATTTACCTGTTAATACTACCTCAACGTCATTTGAAACTTCTGGTGTTCTCTGACTAGGAAAAAAGTCATTGAGTTCTTCTGGGGCAATACAAAAACTTCTAATTTCTACCAACCCATCCTCAACCTCTGTCATATCTGTAAAATAAAAACACATCTTTTTTTCTACTTAAGATCGTTCATTCCGCGCGGGCTGCCACCACCGTCGCATTTCTACTGGTTTTTCATGATAATTTGATTAAAAACTAGATTTTGCCAGCGGCTTCGCCCGCGTATTATATACCTAAAAACCTTCCTCTTGAATCACTCTGTCTATTTATGAAAACCGCATTAAAATTATAATTATTTTTATCATTTACTCTCAAATATAAAAAAAATATCGTAATTAAAACTGCAAATAGAAAATACTTGAGAATAATGTCGATTTTTAATAATAATTAAAATACCAAAATATTATACAAACTTATAAATACCAAAGATCGTGTTTGCGTGAAAAAAAAATGTACTTTGATTTAAACTTTAATCACGAAAAACCACTTGTAATGCGACGTTGCCAGCCTGTCATCATCATAATCATCATCATCATCATCATCAGCCTGTAATGTTCCCACTGCTGGGACACAGGCCTCCTCTCGGTGAGAGGGAGTGGGCCATAATCCACCACGCGGGCCCAGTGCGGGTTGGTAGAGGTCACGTCTTCGAATTTTTGGTTCTAAGATATCACCGTTTTGAGAGCAGTGGCGATGAAATAATTTACACAAAGTAATGCGCCTGCTTGGGTTGAACTCACGACCACAGCCCGAGCTGGATTATAAATACTAAAACCATATTGATTTTTTTTATTTTAAATTTGAAAATTTGTAATTCTTTTCAAAATTGATATTACTTAATTTTTTTTACGATTTTTTTTTGTATTTCGGCCAGTGGGTGACCACTAGTTAATTATCTTTACCCACCTTCATTAGACGTGTCTTCAGCGTCACTAGAATTATTTTCTGAAAGCTTGCATTCAGGTTGTTCAGCAATAGGAACTTCCATTGCCTCGAGTTGGTTAGAGTTACTCGATACATCAGGGTTAACAGGTCCACTCTCCGTCGTCATTCTTCCCTTTCTTTCTTGAGCCCGTACACGTTTCCACTGGCTTTTTGACTTCTTGCAGGTTTTATTAGGCTGTACTTCTGCCATTCTCTGAAAAAATAATGTTTTATGTTACTTACATAAATCATCAGCAGCCTATAATATTCCCACTGCTGGGACACAGGCCAGTGAGAGGGAGTGGGCCATAATCCACCACGCGGGCCCAGTGCGTATTGGTAGATGTCACTCGTTTTCAAATTTTTAGTTCTTTGACATGCCAGTTTCCTCACAATGTTTTTCTTCACCGTTTTGAGAGCAGTGGTGATGAAATAATTTACACAAAGTAAAGTGCCTGCTTGCGTTCGAACCCACGACCTACTTCACCTAAGCCGCGGAAGTTACCACTGGGCCACCAGTGGTCCTCTTACACCTCAACTTACATAAATAAACTCAGGCATTGTTCTCATATGGCTCCGCAGAAACTACATAATGCCACCTGCTATATCCATACATCTGATACATACATGCTGGTTGCGAGTACTACACATCTGACCTTTCTGAATAACACCAACAACGAAGTCGCTATCTTTCTAGGGCGTCCCTTCCACCGTAGAAAGGGGTTTTGTCGACGGAAGAATAGACAAAATTACAGATTGTAGAAAGATTAAAGACAGAATTAAAGATCGTAGAAAGATTTGTACCGTTTTATGCTGGCGTAGCATGACAGTTCTATCTCTATTCTACCAAGAATAGACAAAGTTCTTTCTATGGTGGTCATGCCACGCGTGCTGGCGTGTCTACTCACTTCTGCCAATGGCCATCAAATATAGTTGGGCCCGATTAAAAAGTAAGTTAATGATAAATTAATTTATTTAAAAAAATTAAGGTATAGATTTGACAAAGTATGGTCAAAATTCGAAAACATGTGACATCTACCAACCCGCACTGGGCCAGCGTGGTAGATTACGGCCCACTCCCTCTCACCGAGAGGAGGCCTGTGTCCCAGCAGTGGGAACATTATGGGCTACTGATGAGGTCATTTGGTTATGCTGCATAAATTACTCAAACTGCACATAGTCTTCACATTCACAATAATTAAAATAATATGATATAGTATTACAAAGTTAATATTCAGGTCATTGTATTATGTTCAGTAAAAAACTAATTATTTAATTCACTGTTTTATTTTGTGGATAGCTTAAAGAGTGCTTAAGCTTAGCTTAGGTAGCCCTAAAACTGTTGTGATATTTTCTCAAATGGAGGGTACTTGTTTGTATCCTATCATATGTTTGCATGCCTACATTTAAGATACACAACACACAATTACAAAATTAAATATTTTTCAAAATTATAAAATTAATTTAAGACCATATGATTCCTGCCATGGTCGCGAGATTGTTCGAAAGAGATACCGTGGCCCTGGCACATGGGCAACTGAAGGAACACGGGTGGGTTTTAGTCAGTAAAAGTCTGACATGCCCTCCCGCTCCGCCCAGAGCGGGAGAAGTCATTTGATGATTTACCATCCAAAAAAAAAAACCATGTGATTGTTTAAGATGTATGAACTTAATTGAGGTATCTAAATGAGTATGTAAGGATCGTAGCAGATGGTGTTCTGTAGTTTCTGCATACCCCCACAGGAAGAAGGGATGACTTTATGTATGTATGTCATACTAAGGTTGGACTTTTAATCCTATTCACTAACTTGACAATTGGAGGGATACCAGGTTTTGACAAAAAAAAAGATAGTGAGGTGGTGCAAGAATGAATGAAATTGAATGAACTTGAAATAATGTACTTACATGCAAACTTTGTAATTTAAATTGAATAACTTGTCTTGAAACAAGATGTGTACTATATCGATATTTATGTAGTCTATGGCTGTCAGAGGAAATAAAATGACTATAGTAAAAAAATAAGTAAAATGACATGATTTTTAGGGTTCCGTTGCCAAATGGCAAAAAACGGAACCCTTATAGATTCGTTATGTTTGTCTGTCTATCTGTCTGTCTGTCCGTCCGTCCGTATGTCACAGCCACTTTTTTCAGAAACTATAAGAGCTATGCTATTGAAACTTGGTAAGTAGATGTATTCTGTGAACCGCATTAAGATTTTCACACTAAAATAGAAAAAAAACAATAAATTTTGGGGTTCCCCATACATAGAACTGAAACTCAAAAATGTTTTTTTTTCATCAAACCCATACGTGTGGGGTATCTATGAATAGGTCTTCAAAAATGGTAATGAGGTTTCTAATTTCATTTTTTTCTAAACTGAATAGTTTGCGCGAGAGACACTTCCAAAGTGGTAAAATGTGTGTGTGTATGTCCCCGTAACTTCTAAAATAAGAGTATGATAAAACTAAAAAAAATATATGATGTACATTATGTAAACTATGTAAACTACCACCGAAAATTGGTTTGAACGAGATCGAGTGAGTAGTTTTTTTTTAAAACGTCATAAATCGTAAACCGCAATTTACCTTACATTCAATCAACTGAAATATAAAAATTAAAAAAAAAACATTTATTTTTAAACCAAGAATACCTGCAGGTTTGTACGGAACCCTCGGTGCGCGAGTCGGACTCGCACTTGGCTGGTTTTTATATTTAGTTTTGTTTCTATCAGAAGAAAATAAAAAAGGAAATAACTGTTGTTAAAAATTATTAATTATTCTTATAATCCACACCTAAAAACGACTTTTTAAAGTTTTATTTAATTTAAAACATTTTTATCATTCATTCTTTATGCGAAATCGTTCACTACCCCGACACTATTCGTTTTAGAATGGTATCATTATTTGGCATTGAAATGTCAAGTTAGTGAATAGGATTAAAAGTTCAACCTTAGCTTCTGCCCGCGACTTCGTCCGCGTTAAATTTATTGTTCCCCCGACCCTTCCCGTCGCGTCGAATCGCCTACCCGTGCGATTTTCCCCGTTTTTCAATATTTTTCATTACTGCTCCGCTCCTTTTGGTTGTAGCGTGATGTTATATAGCCTATAGCCTTCCTCGATAAATAGGCTATCAAACAGAAAAATATTTTTTCAATTCTGACCAGTAGTTCCTGAGATTAGCGCTTTCAATCAAACAAACAAACAAACTCTTCAGCTTTATAATATAAGTATAGATAAATATGTGTAACATAAATCCAGAAATAATCTTGATTAGATCCACAGATAGACATCTCTATAATCTCTACAATATATCTTCTGCCCAGCCTTTTCCCTAATAAGGCTAAATACCTTTGTACTCAATTCTATTACTATGCCTTATCACTATGTATTTTACTGTGTGTACATAAATAATAAAATAAATAAGTTGGGTTCCGCTTACAACCAAAGGAGTTTACATGGAGGGACAGCCTGTCTGAACTCAATAACCCAGATACTGGGTATTAAGATACCCCTTAGTAAGATTGGTTGTCAGGAGTTCGTTTGTCGACCCGTTGGGACTGTCAGAGTTCCATCATCTTCATCATCACTTTGGCTGAAAGACGTCCACTGCTGGACATAAGCCTCCCCTAATTTGGAAGGGATTCCCATAACCGCCAGCCTTGGCAGGCGGGATGGCGACCACAGTATGGTGGTAAAATGCATAGAGAAAGCTGCTGTCCATTCTCTAATAAGTATATTAATCGCCTTCTATCTATGACACCCACGGATAGAAATGGGATGGTGCTATTCTTTACATTTGGCATCACACGGAACAAAGTTTCATAAGCAGCGGGGGCTAAAGGCTGAAAATAATATTCTAACATACTACCTACTCGTATTAACAGAAAGGGAATTGTCCAAACTTGGCCATTTTTAAACACGCTGCTACACAAAAATGTAATTTACCAATCAATTTAATTCTATTTTAGTAAACATCTGATGCTAATAACTTTGTATGAATAAGCACTGTAAAAATCTTCTTTTTTTTTGGTATTTGTTATGACGTGATCAAGTCTGGCTTTGAATTTGACTTCAGTGTTGCCAAACAAAACCTGTATAAACAATAAATTCAAATCGATTTAAAGTGTAGGGTAATCTCTCCACTGTATTTAACACAGTTTTCATTTAACCATATTATTAAAAAATACTAATATACGATATAGATGATGAAAGACTTAAAAATGATAAATTGAAGAGTGCATTATACCTGAAGAATTTAATAAAACAATAATCGATTCCATATGTATCGATGCAATTATATTTTTTATTATTTGGCAACACAATGCTTTAAAAATGTTTGTTAATTGTCAAAATGACAGTTATCATTCGCTTTGTTTGTTTGCATCGTGAGTGTTGTTTATCTAAGTTTTATTGCGATTACTTTGGCTGTTTCTAAATAAACGGATTGCAATTCTTCCCTTTATGAAGAACTTCCATGGACCCTGAACCTTGTATTTATGATGACCCTGGCACATCTAAAGCAAGTTTTATTTCAAGCATAACCCATTTCAATAAATTGTTAAAAATTATCTAAATATAAATCTTGATACAAAACTAGGTTTATATTGGCATTCTTACTGATATGAACTATTAAATCAATCATATATTATTAGCTGAACTGTTTGTTTATAAGTGGCCAAACTCCCATACAAGTTGGTCAATTCCCTTTTAATTATGAAATTAACTAAGTATTCAAAGAAATACAGAGAAAGACTACTATATATATAAGGTAGGAATAGGTAAACATAGATATTCTTTACTTAGTACTTTAAAGAAAAAGTAAATAAACTTTACTGAATTATAAATACCCGTGAACGATTTTTTCCTAAAACTGAATGAAACAGTAAAGATTAACTGTCTCAACGCACATGCCCGTAGGTCGAACAAAAAAAAAACAATAGTAGACCGATTGTGGGGCCTAAATAATGAGCTACAAAAAGAATGCCGTGTGCGAGCACCCTTCAGTAAAAAATTAAAAATATACTTTTCAAAATCTGCACTACAGACCACCAAAAATGTTTATACGCATACTTACTTTTAAATCTTCGATTTAATAATAATTTCAGGGCATAAATAGGTGTTTTTATTTAAGTGAAATGAACACAAGAATATTCTTATTAAAACTCTGTGACCAACAGAGTGTATTATTGGTGACTGAAGAACAGACCTTCGTTTATCCAAGAAATATAACGTAAAAAATTCTGTGTGCTATGTAAGTTTAATTGTAACGGATTAAACACATGAGCTTTCCGGAATAAATTTTATAGATGATAATGAAAACCGTCAGCAATATTCGTTTCGCGGCTTCTAAGAAGCAAGCGGTCTCATTGACATGCCGAGAGCGAGGCGAACACGATCAACGGATCAATAAAACTATCATCCCTCCACTATTTCCATAGGGGCGTAGGGGCGTCGAGGGCAGTCGAGGGTTAAAAAGTACACAGGCTATACAGAAAAATGTGACATCGAATACCATGGAATTAGTATGTACACACGTCATGGTTCTTGGGGATGAAATTGGGGAACGACAACTGTCAAAATGGCGCTGTCGTAGCTAGTTTAATTTAATTATAATTGGGAAAAACAAACAGTAGTTGCCAACACAAGCTGTTGTTACAAGGTTGTTGTTATGTTGAGCCCACCATTTCCTTAGAAGATTGTCACTTATCTATACTTAATATTATAAAGCTGAAGAGTTTGTTTTTGGTTGAACGCGGTAATCTCAAGAACTACTGATCCGAATTGAAAAATAGCTTTGTGTTGAGTAGCCTATTTATTGAGAAAAGCTATAGGCTATATAACATCACGCTACAATTAAAAGAAGCGGAGCAGCAATAAAAATGGACGAAAACTGGCATGCAATTCGGTGCAACGGGAAGGGTCAGGGGAGCAAAAATTGGACGGGTACGAAGTCGCGGGCAGAAGCTATGCATGATATTTTTATTTTTCTGTTGTAAGTATGGGGAACCCCAAAATTTATTGTTTTTTTTTTTCTATTTTAGTGTGAAAATCTTAAAGCGGTTCACAGGATTTATATTTTTTTTATTTTAGGAACAAAAACACATTGACATAAATTACAATAGAAACGATAATACCTACAAAAGTTATAAACTGTGTCGCAGCTATCAATGCCCGCCTAAACATATGAAACACATTGTTCCAGACACATGACATGGACTACAATAATTTGGCTCAGAATTTAAATTTAAGCATAAAAAGAAAAAGCAAAATTTAAAAAAATACAAAAGAAAAACTAAATGTGTTTATTTTGAGTAGTGGTGTAATGTGGAGTGGAAGTGTAAGTGAGGGTATGTGTGAGTGTAGGTGTGTTTGAGTAAGTGTGTGTGAGTGAGACCATGTGTAAGGGAGCATGGTCTAGGTAAGTTTCAAGTTTTCACAACTTCTTTAGTTTCATCATATGATAGAGATTTCAACCAGTCGGTCAATTTAACTCTTAAGATCTTACGAGATAACCGGTAAATTTCGATGCTTTTGTTTACTTTATTATAGATCTTTGGGCTAATGAACCTAAAATGTCTTCGCCACTGCTGCTCTACAAGGAATTATTTTGCAGACTCTATCAGAGAGGCGTTTCGCTGTACTATAGTTTGGGTTGAAGGGCACAAGCTTGTGTTTTTTGAGTACAGCAGTCTGTAGTACGAAGAGCTGCCTCACCGTGAGAACTTTGCATAGAGAGTAAAGATCGAGTGTCGGATAGCGGATTGGTTTCTTAGAAAGATATGATGCACATTTATCTGCCACCACGCAGTGTCGGAGAGTGGTGGTAGTTAAGTGCACCCCGTTTTACTTATTGTAGGTCATGCGTTTGATATCACCGGCTCTCATACCCTTCTTAACAGAAACTACTCATTTTAGACACTTATTTTACGTCTATTTACCAGATCAAAGTCCTTCACTACAGAGGGGTAGTGGTGAAACACACTATCCGAAGGAATCACTTTCAGTTTGACAGTTCAACAAAATTCATTGCTTTATTTACGTTGATAAGCAGACTAATTTTCAAACGACGAAAGAAAACGAAGGAGGTTATCAATTCGACGCGTATAAAATATACGCGTCGAATTGATAACCTCCTTCGTTTTCTTTCTTGTTTGTTTTTTTTTTTTAATGTTTGACCACGCATAAATTTTTACATAGGACTTCGATTGTGATAATTTTTTTTTTATTGTAAAGGGTATACTCCCAAGGTGGTCCCATATTAATTTGGAAAACAAAATCGAACGCTAAGGGTCGGAAAACAGGGGATGATTGATTGTTCACTCACTGATTGTAATGTATAACCACGCAGAACTTTATACAGAGTAGTCCGATTTTGATTATTCTTTTTTTATTGGATAGGGTATACCTTGCCAAGTATTATGAGCCCATTTAAGCCACAAAAAATATAAAATAAAAACTTTTTAACAAAAAATTTAACCGCCGAAAAAACTGAAAAGCAAAAAATTATAAACCTTAAAATTATGAGTCGGCGCTTTGAGTGATCTTTGTTCATTGATTTTTCAGCGCCGACTCAAAATTTTATAATGAAAATTCAAAATATTAGTAATGGATTAGAAATAATCTTAAAAATGATTCAGATTCTTAATAATAGCACGTTATTCAATTAAGGTGCTGGCGTATTGCTACACCTAGACGTTGCCTGAAGTAATACTAAACAGACAGCTGTGCTGCTGGGGAGTGTGTTGCGCCACTTCTTCTTCCCAGCTAAAGCACTAGGAAGTGGTGAAGGACGGGCGTTTTTGGTGACTGACTAAAATAATTTTGATGTTCCATTCCTGTTTATCAGCTTCATCACCATCATCAGCATTTCAACTGAAAGACGTCCACTACTGAATATAAGCAGGAGGCTTATATTCAGTAGTGGACGTCTTTCAGGGTTTGCCATATTCGTCACGCTTGGCAGGCGGATTGACGATCGCAGTATGGTGGTAAAATGCATAGAGACGCTGCTGCCCATTCTCTAGTAAGTCCGTTAGCCGCTACTTACGACACCCACGGGAAGAAATGGAAATATCAGCGTATCAGCCTAATTTGAATAAATGATTTTTTGATTTGGTGAACAGCGCGTTGCGGGAGGGATTTTGTATCCCATCACTGAGTGAAGGGTGACAGCTCCCGCAACACATCACCGCACTCCAAAGCTACGCTTTCAGTTGGAGGTATTATACTATACACAGCAAAATTTCTAATGCCATTAAGATTATGAATATTATAATTCATTCAAGAGAGAACTAAAAAAAATTAGCAAGGGATAGATATTACTTACGGAGTTCTTGAATGACAAATTTTGAATTAGGTAGGTATCATAATTTTTTAATATTCTGTTTTTATTTTAGTTTAAATAATTTTATTGTTTTAGTTATTTTTAATTTCTTGACTATATTTTTGTATTGACTGTAATTATGTATTTGAATTGAATGTATTTTGACATTTATTTCCTAATAACTATTTTGTACACCGAATATGCCAAAACTTTCAAACTTTTTTACACATGTTTATACAAATAAATGCATCTTTATCTTTAGTCCTATACTCAATCTTTCTTTCAATTGTTTCCAGATAATATCAGAATGGCTACAAAAAGAAGCTCTAACCGGCACCAATACATCGCTAGCGGTTAAGGACGACCCTAAAGTGACGACAGTGATGTCTATAGCTGTCGCGATATACTGCGTGGGGGGCATGGTCGGGGGGATCATCACTGGAGTTGTGGCTGACAGGTGAGCTAAAAGATTACAACTATAAGACACATAACCAGAGGGGTTTTTTTCTGGGTGGGAAATCTTCAAATGACGTCTCCTGCGGCGGAGCGGGAGGGCATGTCAGACTTTTACTGACTAAAACCCATCCGTCTTCCTTCAGTTTCGAACCAACCAGAGGGGTAATTGCGTAATTGCATAACATATAGTAGGAATCGCTGTCATTTTGACAGTGGAACAACATTCATTGCGTTATTTACGTTATGGAGCAGACAATTTTCTCGATCATATGACGGAATGGATTATAAATAACCGTCATAATGATTCAGATTCTGATTGATAGTGTGTTACGCGATCAGGGTGCATAACACTAGGACCGAAAGATGCTGGCGAGGACAAAATGACTTCGCACAAAGGGACAAATTTAAATTAGCTAAATACTAAAATTCCACAGAAGTGAGGGTCGGGAGATTGTTCGAAAGAGATACCGTGACCCTGGCACATGGGCAACTGATGGAACACGGGTGGGTTTTAGTCAGTAAAAGTCTGACACACCCTCCCACTCCGCCCAGAGCGGGAGAAGTCATTTGATGATTTCCCATCCAGAAAAACAAAAAAAAAATAGATAGCAATATCTTAAGACTTGACAAAACGAAAAAATTTTTTTTTTGTGGTTAACGACCGCTTGTATTGAAGTTACATCGAGTATTAAATTGAGAAATTCTGGTTCTTTTTGTTTTTTTTTGTTTTATCGCGTAACGAGGAAAAATAATGCCCATCATTTCGTAACAAAAAAAAAAAAATAACAATACAGTGATACAGTCTACGGTCTTTGACCCCAAAAAACTAACTCATCAAAGAATAATTTTATTTTATAACGTTTAGATATCATTACCACATCTACGCAGTCTCGCTAACTTATTTCGACCCTAAGATAGGTATGTAGGATTTTAAAATGGAAGACCAAAGACAAACGGGGATAAAGGACTAAGACGAATCCAGGATACACTGAATGACTAGGACTCAAAATTCAAAATACTTCCAACTAATCAAGTCGATTTGTGTGTTCATTGCAGTTGGTAGGCCAATGTCGATCTCATATTCTCAGTAGCCATTTTTCTAACTCCCTCAGAGTAAGAAAGATGAGTTAGCTACTGAGTTAACCACACGAAAAAACCCGGAGTAACCGACTATCTGGCAGAGTAGGCAAGCTGAGGTGGCAGTGGGCTGGTCATGTCTGTCGAAAGACCAATGGCCAGTGGAGCAAACGAGTACTAGTGTTGTATGGCCCGGTAGATAAGGATTTAAAAAACACGCTTCCACAGAAAACCAAACTTGAAAGTAGAAAATAATGGAAAAAAGCGTGGTTTTAAGGTATTTTTTTATTGATATCAGGCATCCCACACTTTTCCATTATTTTCTACTTTTTAGTTTGGTTTTCTATGGAAGCGTGTTTTTTAGTTTAGTTTTTTAAAACCATTATTTATTTTCTATTTTTAGGGTGTTTTGGAATTTTGAGACGTATGTCAGCGTAGTTTGTGACGTATGTCAGCGTAGTTTTCAAAGACAGTTTTTTGCTGTCCTGGTAACCCTGGCAAGGATAATGGCACAAAGTTTGAATGAAATCTGGTCGTTTAAAGTCAAAATCGCGCTATAAGGAGTCGGTTACATACAAACATAAAAGTGAAGCTAACATAAAGCGTGTAAAATAAAAAGGTGGCTGGGACGGACTGGATGCGGAAGGCGGAGGAAAGGGTGTTGTGGCGCAGCCTTGGCGAGTCCTATTTCCAGCAGAGGATTACTAGTTCATTGTAGATTAATATAAAAACAAGACTCACTTTTCAAGTTTGCTATTTGTTACAGGTTCGGCAGAAAAGGCGGCCTACTATGGAACAACGTACTAGTATTTATAGCGGCGTTATTGGAGGGGCTCGCGAAAGTAGCCAATTCCGCTGAGATGCTTATTTTGGGAAGGTAATATCAAAATTATCATCATCTTTGGGATATCCCGGTTGCATCCTTTCCGAGCTCGGGGTCCGCTTTCTGCTTCCCTTTTGGTGAGTCTGTTGGTACGCATGTCATCCGCTACGACGTCAAGTCAACACTTTTTGTGTCTTCCCCTTCTGCTGGGGCCTGGCGGAGGCGGCATGGCCAGGCATTTGTTCTCCATATACCTTCTCGATTTCCGTAAAATGTGTTGAGATTTTTAAATAAAACAAACTAGTTTCATTTGATATTGTAATGTGGAAGCAGAGTTTTAGCACAGTTCGTACATCCAGCAGCAGAGAGAACAGAAAGAGCGGTGACCCAGTGTTGCCACACACACAGTAATAATATTAGGCAATAGGCAATGACATAGTGTTAGACAGCCATATCAGGCAGGGTGTACACAATTTTAAAATAAGAAATTACAAAAATATTATTAGAATACTTTAACAAAACGTGCCCGTACCGACGAAGAAAGGTAATATCAACATCCCCTACTACTAACTTATTAGAATCAGTCTATCATGTTCGCATGGGACATAGGCATCCTCTTGGTGAGAGTGGCCCGTAATCCACGCGGGCCCAGTGCGGGTTGGTAGATGTCACATGTCTTCGAATTTTTGTTCTAGGACATGCCGGTTTCCTCACGATGTTTTTCTTTATCGTTTTGAGAGCAGTGGTGGTGACATAATTTACCGAACGTAAAGTGAAGGAAAACATCGTGAGGAAACCGGCATGTCTTAGAACCAATTCGAAGACATGTGACGTCTACCAACCCGCACTGGGCCCGCGTGGTGGATTATGGCCCGCTCCCTCTCACCGAGAGGAGGCCTCTGTCCCAGCAGTGGTAACATTATAGGCTACTGATGTAAGTGCCTGTTTGGGTTCGACCTACAATTTGAAAGCTGTGACTCTTTCTACTAATAAGTTACTTCCTAATTTCCGATCCCAACTTTATTCGGTCGGTTGTGTTATGTCTGTGTGTTCAGCCGTTGCCCACATCAATTGACATAAAAACCACAGACTTGAACATCACGTTACTATACGACAGACGCCAGTCTCCACTTACACAAACATTGTATTGTTCCAGGCTAATAATCGGCGTGAACAGTGGTCTCAATGCCGGTTTGGCACCCATGTATCTAGCTGAAATATCGCCTGTTTCACTCAGAGGATCGGTGAGTTTAATCCAAATCCACACTAATATTATAAATGCAAAAGTAACTCTGTCTGTCTCGCTTTCCTGCTAAAACTACTGAACCGATTTAAATGAAATTTGGTACACAGATAGTTTAGAGCCTGGGAAAGGACACAGGCTACTTTTTATTCCGTGATTTTGTCTGCGTCCGCGATAACCGACGAAGTCGCGGGCAGAAGCTAGTATTACCTAAATCTATCTTTGGGAGTCTTAGGAAATTATATTACATACGTGATGGTGTAACAAGGGAGACTTCTTAGATTATCCGTTATGTTATATAATACTAGCTTCTGCCCGCGACTTCGTCCGCGTCAAATTTTTGCTCCCCTGACCCTTCCCGTCGCATCGATTTGCCTGCTAGTTTTCGTCCATTTTTCGTTGCTGCTCGCTCCTTTTGAGTTATAGTGAGTCAACCTTTAAAGATAGACATATGCTCTCGCGGACTTTTTTTTAGAACTTTTTAAAAGGAACAATTCCGTCATACATGATTTTTGCGTTACTTTAACCGTTTACGCAGCGCACGCAACGGAAACTCTCAAAAAGAATAAATTTTCCCCGTTTTTGCAACATTTTTCATTACTGCTCCGCTCCTCTTAGTTGTAGCGTAATGTTATATAGCCTATAGCCTCCCACGATAAATAGGCTACCCAACACAAAAATAATTTTTCAATTCGGACCAGTAGTTCCTGAGATTAGCGCGTTCAATCAAACAAACAAACAAACAAACAAACTCTTCAACTTTATAATATTATAATAAATAATAAATATAATAGTATAGATAACACATAGCATATAGAGCGTGAGGATGTTGTAGTTAAATAATAACAGACCTAAGGGTCGATCAATCAGGTTAAGCTATATTTAACGCGGTTAATCCATGGATGGGTATCTTGGCTATCTTTATATACCCTTTATGAACCTTTCATGGCTGGGAAAGCACGTTGATCATAAGAAGCACGAAAATCTGACAACCAGTCTTACCAAGGGGTAGCGTATTACCCAGTAACTGGGTTGTGGAGGTCAGATAGGCAGTCGCTCCATGTAAAATACTGGTGTCCAGCTGCATCCGGTAAGACTCTAAGCCGACCACAACATAGTTGGGAAAAAGGCTGTTGCTGCTGCTGAACAGGTTGTAAAGTCCACTCAACTTCTGTAGTGCAGGGAGAATACTCCGACCAGACGGCTGTCGTATCTGGTGGGCAACTGCCTTGATTGTTGATATCGGGACGCATTATACAATGTGTCCCAGGGATAAGTGACCGCCCGGCGTTTTTTGAATATTTGTACAAAATTATTAATACAAAAAAAAAAAATATTAATATTAGCTATTGTAGGAAATATCATGTGGTTAATTAATAAATTAAAAAAATGTGATATTAAGCGGGCATTTTTTAGATTTATTTTGAAAAAACTGAAAAGAAGAGTTTTTTTTCTTTGAATTTTAATTATGTTTTTTATTTAATAAATGTTTTACTACATTTTAGTTATGTTTAATGATTTTAATTGATAAACTATGATGTCAGCAAGTCAGTAAAAAAAAAATAATGGAAAAAAATGAACAAACTTAGGAAAAATCGTAAAAAAAACTGCAGCACGTCACGCGTCTTTAAAAAAAAAAGAAAAAAAATAATAAAAATAAAACTAAAGCCGCTAAGTCACAAATATAAATGTAAATATTAATAATTTTGTACAAATATTCAAAAACGCCGGGCGGTCACTTATCCCTGGGGCACATTGTATATGCTAGTTCCGCGGTAAGCTTTGCTTGCGCGATGCAGGATTTTCCGCGTCACACAGTGGAACGAATGTATGGGAGCGGTTGGACGTAGACATGTCCGAAAAAAAAGAGTAAAATTATGCCAAACTAATGATGCCATCTTATTCGATTACTTAATGCCTTCATAACTTGTGGTGATGAATTTCTTCATAACTCCCATATTTCGGGAGTAATTTGAGAAAATGTGAAATTTTACTATGAAAATGAGTGTATCGAGCTCTCTCCCTCCTGATTCCGGGCTTGTTTCAAGTAGCGGTCTCTAATATCATAATGCTAATACTAAGAGCTATATTTAATACTAAGACACATAGTGCGCCAAATGTGCACTTTCTGGGATAAAGAGTGATGTTTATTTTATAACACAATTTTTTTATTTTTTGTTTATTGTTTGATTAAAACCGTTTTTCTAAAGGTTTACCTTATTACAATAACATTTCTGAGCAGCCAATTAGAGAAGATATAAGCTAATTAGGATATATAATTAGGGACTTAAGGTTTACATATAAAACTGATGCACTAATGATTACTGATAAGAACATTGCTATTATTTAATTACTAAATGGCTCTTAATACACTAATTTAGCATGCATCATTTACTAATTATCACAATAACTAATTACCTTGCAATATTTAACAAAGGATACCTGGGATACCTGGATTTTATATAAATAGGTCACTATTAGTAACTTTAAAATCAGTGTTGATTTACACCTCGTTGTATCCAAGCTAATCTCGCAATGTATTTTCCAAATTTTAATACAAATCTTGATATTCACGTTGCTTTATGCGCACGCGCACATAAAGATTTACGCGACTTTAACTATTTGTTCAGTGTTTTAAAAGATAACAGTTGTGTTCAGTTATGTGAAAGTGCTGAAACAAGTTTAAAAGACTGGTGTCGTCGATTTTGCTACCGCATTTATGCAAAATGGACACAGTCTGGAAGAAGCACAGATAAGTTTCGGAAGAAACATGAGATTTGGCTACAGGCTGCAATTCAATGGCCGGAATTACAGAATGAAAATATGGAACCTTCTACAGAAAATATAAGTGACGTCATCGAGCCCATAATTTCTCCTGCTAAATCTGATGCTTCAACTTGTACACATCCTAGTCCTCGTAAATCTTTTGAGGACCTTAGTAACCGGCAAAAAAGAAGACGCACTGAAGATAGTCTTTCCGTTTCTTATATCCGTTTCTTTTTTTTATATACACATTGACATTGATAATTTTTATATATACAATGACATGATTATTTACTTTGTAAAGTATCGTATTGTTTTAATTATTGTGAATGTGAAGACTATGTGGGTCTTTTTTAATTATTTTTTTTTTTTTCTTTCGTTCTCAGTAATCACGATCTGGCAGTTTGAGTAATTTATGTGGCCTACCCAAATGTCCTTTCTTTGGTACTGTTCGTCAAAGCGTTGGGCTCCTTATCTTCCGAGTTGAGCTAAACGATTAGTGACAAATGCTTGCACTGACTGGACAGGTCCACTCAATCTGTGTGGTTCTTTCTTCAAAAGACCATTTCAGTCACCAATCTACATGATCTTCACATGATGTGAACAAGATTATGTCTGGACTTTAAAAGAGACTGTGACCTCTGAGTTTGTTTCGGCCTTTCTTCTCAGAGTAGTCAGTTAGGAAACGCCGAACTCATCTAGTTAAAAAAAAAATATAATTGACATGTAAAAGTGTTTGTACAAACCTACTTACAGAAATAAAATCATTTATCATTTATCATTTATCATTTATCATTTTCATGCAGCAGTAGCAGCGCTGAAATTATGTTTTCGGCCGAAAGGGCGCTTCAAAAGGCAGGACAAAGCGATACAGCTTATGTTATGAAATACTTGACGGAGAATCCAGAAGAGGCCTCAAAAATCAAAGCCTTCATTGAAGGTAAATCAATTCAGGTACGGGAAATATCCCCTTTGAAGGCATTGGCTCTTTATGTATCGATGAACTTATCGAAATGGCGCTATAACACTCTTCGGGATTTCAACACTCAAGAAGGAGCTCTTCAATACCCGAGTTACTACATGTTGGTTAAAGAAAAAATTAAGTGCTATCCGGCCAAAGAAGATCTCACAGTTACAGAGAGCTCTGCAAAAATCAAATTACAAGCCTTGATGGATTTAACCTCAAGAAGACTTATTAGGTCGTTAGAAACCCCTGTTGATCCCAATCAACAGCTCGTATTGACCAGCAAATGGGGTTTTGACGGATCATCTAGCCAAAGCATTTATCATCAAAGGACGAGTGAAGATGAGCAAATCGATCTTGCTAGTAATTTTATGATTAGTCTTGTACCACTGCGGCTCGTCTCAAAAGGTGTAACAATTTGGGAAAACGAGCGACCATCTTCCACTTCATTTTGCCGGCCAATATTGTTTAAGTTTATAAAGGAAACCAAAGAAAATGTGCAGAGAGAGATGGCTGAAATCGAAGCAGAGATTGAAGCCTTAACTCCATCCACCATCACTGATGGAATTAGTGTCAAACACCAACTGCTGTTGACAATGATTGATGGTAAAATTCATTCCATTATATCCAATACAGCAGCTTCAGTGTGTGACATATGCAAGGCTTGTCCTAAAGAAATGAATAATTTAGAGTTAATCAAAGATAAACACGCAAACGAGGACATGTATAAATATAGCTTAAGCACCCTTCACGCTTGGATTCGCTCAATGGAATGCTTATTACACATTTCCTACAAATTAGACATAAAATCATGGCAAGTAAGGGGTGATATAGCAAAAAGGCAAGTTGATGACAGGAAGAAAAGAGTTCAAGAGGCTGTAAGAAGAGAAACGGGCTTACTTCTCGATGTTGTGAAACAAGGCAGTGGATCCACCAACAATGGCAACTCGGCAAGGAGATTTTTTGAAAACTACACTAAATCTGCTGAACTGACCGGAATAGATGCTATGCTTTTAAGAAAAATCTGTGTGATCTTGCAGTGTATTTCATCAGGAGAGAAGATCAACGTAACTAAATTCCGAGAGTTCTGCTTTGATACTGCTAAGCTTTACGTGGAGTTATACCCATGGTATTATATGCCTTCTTCACTTCATAAAATTTTAATGCATGGGCCAGACATAGTTCAGAACATGTCAATTGTGCCCATTGGTTTTCTATCCGAAGAGGCATCTGAGGCTAGAAATAAAGATTTTAGAAAATATAGAGAGGGGCATTCTCGAAAGCATAGCAGTATCTCATGCAATGAAGATATTATGCACAATCTTTTACTGTCTTCTGATCCACTTGTTACAAGTATCCGTCCAAAAGGAAATAAGTTTGTAAAAAAATCTTCTTTTAAGGAATTTTATGAGCTTACGGATTCTGAGAAAAGTGATATCGAATTTGTTAACATAAATGATTTAGCGGACATCGATTCTGAATTTGAATTAATTGATGATGATGATGATGACAAAGATAATTAAATGATGTTATTGTTTTAAAATGTGTAACTTAGTAAATTAGAGCTTACATCTTAATTATTTATTGTACTTTTAATGAAACTAGGTAATTTATTATCAACTTACTTAAAAGTCATACTCTCATCAGTTCTTGTGAATATTTTTGTTAATATATATTTCTGTATATATATAATATATTTATAGACCTCTTAATAAGTCTGTCTGCGGTTTAAAGTAAATACAAATGGGGAAAAAACGTTTTTTTTTTTTTAATTTTCATTTCCTTTTATCCCAGAAAGTGCACATTTGGCGCACTATGTGTCTTAGTATTAAATATAGCTCTTAGTAATAGCATTACGATATTAGAGACCGCTACTTGAAACAAGCCCGGAATCAGGAGGGAGAGAGCTCGATACACTCATTTTCATAGTAAAATTTCACATTTTCTCAAATTACTCCCGAAATATGGGAGTTATGAAGAAATTCATCACCACAATTTATGAAGGCATTAAGTAATCGAATAAGATGGCATCATTAGTTTGTCATAATTTTACTCTTATTTTTCGGACATGTCTACGTCCAACCGCTCCCATACATTCGTTCCACTGTGCGTCAGCGTGATGCGCAGTTCGAATGAGGCAGTGTAGATGCGGCTACACTTGTATTCCTTAAATTAGTTGGTACATTTTCATTGTGCCGGTACCGTTTGTCCAACCTTTTTTTTGGGATCTGCTTCCTGTTTCACCAGATGCAGCTGAGTACCAGTATTTTACACGGAGCGACTGCCTATCTGACCTCCACAACCCTGTTACTGGGTAATGCGATACCCCTTGGTAAGACTGGTTGTCAGACTTTCGGGCCTCTGATGACCCGTAACGACTGTCTAAGATCTACGAAAGACAGCCGGGACCAACGGCTTAACGTGCTTTCCGAGGCACGGAAGGGTCTTGATATGTAAAGTTGGTCACCCATACTGGTCATCATAGCTTAACGTGAACGATCAACCCGTAGCCACGAGCCCTAATACATCCAAATGAAAGACTAATATACTTTTCTCTTCCAGATAGGAACAGTCTACCAACTAGTCATCACAATGACGATTCTCCTTTCACAAGTGCTAGGTCTAGAGTCGGTTTTAGGTACGGCCGAAGGTTGGCCGTACCTATTAGCGGCTACTGCTATACCTGCAGTAATACAAGTTTGCACCCTGCCTATATGTCCAGAGTCGCCAAAGTTTTTACTACTAAATAAAGGACAGGAGTTGCATGCTCAGAGGGGTAAGTCGTAATTAAAGTAGTTATGGCTCGAAAGGGGGGGACGGGTCCATAAAAAATTGTAGTAATACATCACGTGTATTTGTACCTGTATTTAATAAATATTTAAAAATAAATAAGATTCTTTGTAGATACTAAAAATACGCGTGGTATAGGAGGCAGGGGGGTAGTCTTAAACCTCACCATGTATCACCAAGCGGGAGTAAAAAATGCCAAACAAAAACATCACGTGATTAATGGACGGCCCCTGTGTGGTGCCGAACGTAAATAATAGCATCACCCCATTTCTTTCCGTGGGTGTCGTAAAAGACTATGAGACTTACTAGATACAATTACATATAGTTTCTTTATGGTGAGATAATAGCAATTATAATAATTATCATGTTTTAGAAAATCCATCCATATTTTTCTTTGGTCTTCCCCTAATATCATCATTTCAGCCGATAACGTCCACTGCTGGACAAACAACAACATAAGGGGGTTTGCCATAGTCGCCACATTTGGCAGGCGGGTTGGCGATCGCAGTATGGTGGTAAAATGCATAGAGAACGCTGCTGCCCATTCTTTAGTAAGTCCCTTAGTCGCTTTGTATGATACCCACGAGAAGAAATGGGACGGTGCTATTCTTTACGTCCGGCACTAAACGGAAACCTAATATAATCGTCCAATATCTGGATGACCGGGCTTTGCTCGTGATTTTTTGGTAAATAGTGTTTAAAATAATAAGTTTCTGTTCAAGTTGATTATCGATAAAGTTGGTCATTGAAAACACGAATAAACCGACATTTTATAAAAATGAATCCTAGCTAGATCGATTTATCACCCCCGAAACCCCCTGTATACAAAATTTCATGAAAATCGTTGGAGCCGTTTCCGAGATTCAGATTATATATAGATATATATACAAGAATTGCTCGTTTAAAGATATAAGATATTCATGCTCAATGTTGCATATTTTTAAAGAAATTCAAGGGTTTCAAATAATAAAATTAAAGTTATTTATTTCAGCTCTCAATTGGTTGAGAGGTGACGTTGCAGTTCATGGAGAGATGGAAGAAATGCATCAGGTAAATATCATAAACATATTATCTATTTACAAGGCAGATGTGAGTGGAAACTCCGGGAAGGGACGCCTTAGGAGAACATATAGTGACCTTATTGGTGATGTTCTTCAGAAAGGTCAGGTGCATAGTACTGGTAACCGGCGTGTGTGTATGACCAGATGTATGAACGTAAACGAGGCAAAAGGAGTTTGTAAGGATCGTAGCAGATGGTGTTCTGTAATTTCTGCATACCGCCATGGGAAAAAGGTGTGAATTTATGTATGTTTGTATTATCTTCGGGTCTTCATGCCTTAACTCTGGGGTTGCCAGGCGTCCGGATAAAGCCGGACACAGTCAGGCTTTTTAGTTGCATGTCCGGCTAAATTAGATGATGTCTGGCCTGTCCGGCTTTTGGCTTTTTAAAATATGATCATTTTTGTTTTCACCCCACCTTGTATTGCCAGCGCAAGTGAGCGAACTGGCACTGTCCTCCCCGCGTTATTACTACTCAATTTTAAAGGAAAATCAGCTTTTAAAATTTTTAGTTGACAGGTGTCTGTGTCTGCCAACCAAATATATTAATTAGTTTATGTTACAAAGATTTTAAAGTGTATTTAGTTCATCCGTCTTATGTTTAGTTTTGTTTTAAGACTAAACAATTAAAGATGTCCGGCCTTTTTACCCAAACCGGCTAAACTGGCAGGTCTGTCCGGCTTTTCGGTTTTATTATCTGGCAACCCTATAAGTGGAACAAATGTTTTTTTTTTTCAAAAAAAAAACATAACATAAAGAAAACGAGCTTTTAAACCTTTAAAAGCTCATTTTCTTTTAAAATTGAGTAGTAATAACGTGGGGAGGACAGTGCTTAGTTCGCTCGCTTACGCTAGCGATACAAGATGAGGCGGGTGAAGACAAAAATGATCATATCTAAAAAACCTAACAAAAAGCTGGACAGGCCGGACACCATTTAATTTAGCCAGACATGCAACTAAAAAGCCTGACTGTGTTCGGCTTTATCCGGACGCCTGGCAACCCCAGTTCCACTAAAAATTACAAAACAACTTAGAGGGTACGGGCATTGACATCCCGCCATCGAATAACGAAAAAAAAAACTGTTTTTCTTTATCGATTATTTTTCTATATCGCAACCCAAGACGTGCCTAAAGTATTATCAACTAATTTAATATCACACTGTATAAAGCATGTATTGTATGCCTTAAAAGTTTTCGTCTATAGCTAAAAGTTATCGTAAGGAAATTTTCTTCAAATTTCAGGAAGCAGAAAAAAACAAAATCAGCAAGAAGGTGACACTTCGCGAGTTGTTCGGCAACCGTCAGCTTCGTCAACCGCTCCTTATAGCCATGGTGGTGATGGTAGCTCAACAGTTCTCCGGGATCAACGCCGTCATTTTCTTCTCCACGGACATCTTCACCAAGGTGCATTTGAGTACGAGTCAGTCGCAGTATGCTACGCTGGGTAAGAGAGCATTCATACTGTTGAGATTTTTAAATAAAACAAACTAGTTTCATTTGATATTGTAATGTGGAAGCAGAGTGTTAGCACAGTTCGTACATACAGCAGCAGAGAGAACAGAAAGAGCGGCGACACCAGTGTTGCCAAACACACAGTAATAATATTAAGCAATGACATAGTGTTATACAGCCATATCAGGCGGGGTGTACACAATTTTAAAATAAGAAATTACAACAATATTATTAGAATACTTTAACACATACAAAGTATTTATAACTTGAAAAACTACTGTCAAATATGCTGGGTGTTAGATTACTCGTAACGAGTAGGTAATCAAGGGAAATACTTTAAAGGAAGTACGGAAAAAAATACTGTTCTCTACATTTAGATCATCACTTCAGCCGAAAGACGTCTGCTGCTGGTTATAGCTTTCCCCAATTTGGGGGGCTTTGCCATAAACGCCGCGCATGGCAGGCGTGTTGGCGATCGCAGTATGGAGGTAAAATGCATAGAGAACGCTGCTGCCCATTCTCTAGTAAGTCCCTTAGTCGCCTCTTAAGACACCCATGGGATGGTGCTATTCATAAACGTCCGGCATCAAATGGAACAGTTTTAGTACCTGATGAGCAGTGGTGGCCCAGTGGTATCGGCTCCGACTTATGAGTTGTAAGTCGTGGGTTCGAACCCAGAGAGGCGCTTTACTTTGTGTAAATTATTTCATCACCACTGCCCTCAAAACGTTGAAGGAAAACATCGTGAGGAAACCGGCATGTCTTAGAACCAAAAATTCGAAGTCATGTGACATCTACCAATTCACACTGGGCCTGCGTAGTGGATTATGGCCCACTCCCTCTCACCGAGAGGAGGCATGTGTCCCAGCAGTGGGAACAGTATAGGCTGATGGTGAAGTACAGTCAGTGCCCTGCATTACCTGACCCTACCTACACAGAAGAAATGAGGAAGAGGGGTCAGGCAATGCCGTGCTCTGACTGGACCTAGTTTTTAAAGCAATGTTTAAAAAATGATTTTTTTTATGTTTTTTCCCAGGCATGGGGGCCATGAACGTAATAATGACAGTAATAAGTCTACTGCTAGTGGAGGTGGCCGGTCGTAAGACGTTACTGCTCTCCGGATTCGCAGGCATGCTCCTCTGTTCTGTAGGCTTGGTCGTCGCCTACATGTATGTGAGTATCATTAATTGTGACCTTTTTAGGCTATGAAGATAATTTTAAAAGTTGGGACGCCATTATTTATCTTGGGGTCACAATTTCACCGTTTGGATCGATAGTGTAACGAAGCATGCCCTAAAAACTGTGTCATGCCAAATCCTGCATCGCACAAGCAAAGTTTACTGCGCAACGACATCATTTGTCAGGAAGTTCCCATCTGGTCATAGGGCGGACACGCGTTCAGTATTTCCTACGCCTATAAGGCAATTACAATGAGGGGCCCGTCGTAACGGACTACCGCCAAAGAACTCAGACGTACATAGAAGCACAGTTCTTCAGGATTGTTTGTACCGATTCTACTGAGCACATGTCCCCACGGTTAGTTCCGCTGACGGCAGAATCATTCTCGCGCTCACTCATTTTCGTATTCTCGCGCTCACTCATTCTCGTATTCTCGCGCTCACTCGTTCTCGTATTCTCGCGCTCACTCATTCTCGTATTCTCGCGCTCACTCGCTCTCGTATTCTCGCGCTCACTCGTTCTCGTATTCTCGCGCTCACTCATTCTCGTATTCTCGCGCTCACTCGCTCTCGTATTCTCGCGCTCACTCATTCTCGTATTCTCGCGCTCAATCACTCTCGTAGGCACGCACCGCAGCGCGACTGCAGCGCTGCCCAAGCGGCTGTTTGGTCGCCTTAAGTTTGTGTTCAACCCGGCCATAAGAACTGTGCTTCTATGTACGTCTGAGTTCTTTGCTACCACATACCCTACACGGTCGGGGAGCAACGCTCTGAAGCCGCCCGCCACGCCCCCTGACGGGGCGTTATGACCTCCATCGAGTTCTGGTCGTAGGACCCTCCCTTTTCTATGCAGGATGAGTGAACTTTCACCGTGTTCCTCCTCATAGAAAGTCAAATTCGGAAACTGTCATTAATAAAAAGTCCGATTCACAGTTTACAGAAGTTCCTAGTACAAGAGCCAGGGCTACAATGATGTCTGTAATCTTTTTTTTGGGTAGGAAATCATCCAATGACGTCTCCCGCTCTAGAGTGGAGCGGAAGGGCGTGTCAGACTTTTACTGACTAGAACCCACCCGTGTTCCTTCAGTTGCCCATATGCCAGGGCCAAGGTAACTCTTTCAAACGAATCTCGCGACCCTGGCAGGATGTCTGTAACCTAAAGTGAACAATAAATAAATAACTTAACACAGTATCACTACATACATAGTATAAAACAAAGTCGCTTCCCTATGTATGCTAAGATCTGTAAAACTACGAAACGGTTTTTGATGCGATTTTTTTAAAAGATAGAGTGATTCATGAGGAAGGTTTATACGTATAATACGCGGTTAAAGCCACTGCCAAAAGGTAGTGGCCGAATAAAAAAACCGGCCAAGTGCGAGTCGGACTCGCGCACCGAGGGTTCCGTACAAACCTGTAGGTATTTTCGGTTTAATAATATATATATTTTTTAATTTTTATATTTCGGTTGATTGAATGTAAGGTAAATTGCGGTTTACGATTTATGACGTTTTAAAAACAAAACTACTCACTCGATCTCGTTCAAACCAATTTTCGGTGGTAGTTTACATGGTAATGTACATCATATATTTTTTTTAGTTTTGTCATACATTTTACCACTTTGGAAGTGTCTCTCGCGCAAACTATTCAGTTTAGAAAAAAATGATAATAGAAACCTCATTACCATTTTTGAAGACCTATTCATAGATACCCCACACGTATGGGTTTGATGAAAAAAAAACATTTTTCAGTTTCAGTTCTATGTATGGGGAACCCCAATATTTACTGTTTTTTTTCTATTTTAGTGTGAAAATCTTAATGCGGTTCACAGAATACACCTACTTACCAAGTTTCAACAGCATAGCTCTTATAGTTTCGGAATAAAATGGCTGTGACATACGGACGGACAGACAGAGAGACAGACAGACAGACATGACGAATCTATAAGGGTTCCGTTTTTTGCCATTTGGCAACGGAACCCTAAAAAGAACCAGTTCGTAGAACTTCGATTTGCAAAAGGCCCGATTCGCAGAATGAAATGAAATTAATTAATCGGCTCATACTGTATACTACGACACTCGGCATTACGATAGAATTATAGAAATCAGTTCTGGCGATGATATTCGAGTAGATACCCCACGTATCTGCCAGAGTCGCAAGATTTGTTTGAAAGAGATACCGTGGCCGTGGCATATGGGCAACTGAAGGAACACGGGAAAAAGTCTGACAGTCCGCCCAGAGCGGGAGATGTCATTTGATGTTTTTTTTTTTGTACTCGTAAAGACGATTGTCGTTGGTCTAGAATTCGCAACTTCACTGCAAAACATTCCATGCTTATAGTACTGGTGCTTGTGACGTGCCCCATGAAATTCATATTATCTTACGTTTTTAGGGTTCCGTACCCAAAGGGTAAAACGGGACTCTATTACTAAGACTCTGCTGTCCGTCCATTCACCCGTCTGTCACCACGCTTTATCTCATGAACCGTGATAGTTAGACAGATGAAATTCACACATGATGTATTTCTGTTGCCGCTATAACAACAAATACCAGAATAAAATGAATATTTAAGGGCATACAAAATGTACAACAAACGTAATGTTTTTTGCCGTTTTTATAGATACGGAATCCTTCGTGCGCGAGTACGACTCGCACTTGGCCATTTTTTTATAATTAGCAGGTTGAGCATGAGTACCTGGGTTCGATTCTCAGGTCTACTCCTTCGGGCAATACAAACATAATTTTATAATTTTTCTAACATTATATTTCCCTCCCCTAGGCTCACATATCATGGGTATCATATCTTTGCATCGCGTTGGTGATCCTCTTCGTCGTGATGTTCGCTGTGGGGCCAGGGTCTATTCCATGGTTCTTAGTTACTGGTAAGTACTTACATATTGTTACGAGCTGGGGTTTGGGATAAAATAATTCAAACCAATATTACCGAAACACACAAAACAGTTTAATTAAATAAACACAAATATCGCAGTAACCAAAACGTTAAACAGAATCACTTGTTTCGTTTGTACTGTCGTAATGTATCGCTTGAATCGTATTCGCTCGCTTCCGTAATCGAACTGCTCGTCAGCCCGACAATCCGCTATTTATATCCCGAGCAGAACATTCGCGAACATTGGACACATTGCCACAGTTCACAAGTAGCGTAGAAGCTTTCCGGTACTTGCACAGACAACTGTTTACTGTTTTATCCCGCTATTCGACAATAGATGGCGGTAGCGTCTACGTACAATTGTTCGTGTAGTACTTGCTACTTGATAACAGATGGCGTTAGCGTGTCGTTTCTAGTAGTTTTGAACACTGCCCATCCTTAGATGGAGTTAGCGTGACGTTTCTAGAGTTTTCGATCTACGTAACACTGCCCATTTCTGAGATGGAGTTAGCGTGATGTTTCTAGACTTTACGATCTACGTAACAATATTTTTTAACTAACAAGAACTACTAAGTTTAAAATACTGAACTTCTAAGTTTAAAATATCGATGTACGCACCACGGCGACAACTCAAGTTATGCATTTCCAATATAAACTGACTTCTAAAAATAAATACCACTATAACAAAGTAAATTACATTGCTTATTGACTGTGTTCTATTGTATTTTGTATTCTATTCCACAAACTCTCTCATGATACACAAGCAGCCAGAACCATAGGTGAGATCGTGGTCAGACGGGTTCGATCTATAGCTCAGTCGGGTCAGACTTGATGCAGCTACTAAATATTTGTTCCATGTGTGGGATTCAAATCAGTGAAAGGTAGCAGAGTCTAATAGTCGAGATATCTCCAGAACCAATACAGACTGCCAAGTATATTTTAACTCAGGTTCCTACTACAAAAATACATTTCAAATATCATTTTTTCATTTCAACAATACACTTTCGGGTCAAGTTGAACAATACCAGCCTATAACTATCCTACTGAAGGACAAAGACCTCATTACAATCAGAGAAAGAATAAGCATTAAAATTTAATCATTTATTAATTGTGTCATTTGCTTACAGAGCTATTCAACCAATCATCTCGGCCCGCAGCGTCGTCCGTAGCAGTTACAGTGAACTGGACAGCCAATTTCATTGTTGGACTCAGCTTTTTACAGCTCTCTGTAAGTACTTTCATTACAGCCAATTTGAAGCAAAGTTTCATGTAAAGCGGAGACGGGAGTGGGTTTTATTTGTGGTTTTGGACGTTTGACATGGAGATCTGCAATATCGGAAGCATCACAGAAGCGTTACCATTCCAGAGACATTCAGGGTGACAAGGATATCGATAGCAGTGGTGGCCCAGTGGTAACTACCGTTACTTACGAGAAGGTCGTAGGTGCAAGCCTGGACAAGTGCTTTACTTTGTAGAAAATTTATCATTACCACTGCACTCAAAACAGTGAAAGGAAACATTAAACCGACATGTCCTAGAACAGAAAATTCGATGACATGTGACAGATACCTGCCCGCACTGGAGCTACTCCTTCTCTCAGAGAGAAGGCCTGGGTCTTAGCAGTGAGAACATTATATATGCTGATTATGCTATGGGACATCGAAGTGCAGCCTGTTGCCATGTTTTCAGTACATTTCTGGACCACACTGCATCGAAATCTTTCCTCAGCTATCAAAATAAAATCTGCTGTTTCATGGAAAATTGTTTGGAGAGAATACGTAGGTGGTCAAAATGTAAGGAATAACTTTTTTTTATTACCTACGAAAAATTTCGACACTAGTGTGTCAAGAATTCACGGTTACAATGTGAACGTCGATATCCTTGCAACCCTGCGTAGATTCTGCCGGGGTCGCGAGATTTGTTCGAAAGAGTTACCGTGGCCCTGGCATATGGGCAACTGAAAGAAGACGAATGGGTTTTATTCAGTAAAAGTCTGATACGCCCTCTCGCTCCAACCAGAGCGGGAGACGTCTGAGTTTCTTCACAACGGCTTGACCACTACTTATAATTTATTTTATTTTTCATTTTTAGGCACAAGCATTAGTGTAGCCCTGGCTCTTGTACTAGGAGTTCCTGTTGGATAAAAGTAATTTATTTACCAGAGTCATTTACCGGCTAAATGATAGAAAACCTTGTTAAAATATACTATTCTTGTCCACAGATGGCACTCGGCGCGAACGTGTTCATAATATTCGCGGTTCTCCAATTAATATTCATATTGTTCATCTTCTTCAAAGTTCCTGAAACGAAGAACAAGCCTGTTGAAGAAATTACGGCTATGTTTAGACAGCAGATGTAAATGTGGTTAAAGATGAGTTGTATGTTTGACAGTGAATGTACGTTTAGTAGAGATAGTATACGAGTATTTTGATCATCCAATTAGGTGATCGCGTAATACATATAAAATGACAGTCGCGTTCTTTGCATTATTTACGTCATTGATTATATGTATTTATTAAACCCATGAAGCAATGGATTAAACATTATTGAATGAAATTAAGAGTTGTATAAAATAGTAAAATTTATACAGTAATACAATTATAAATACCAAGATGGTGCCGTTAGTTCCAAGTTTAATCACACCCCAAAAGATCCTGGTATAGTGTAGCAAGCCTACAGGCCCGGTGAAGGTATCGCTATCAGTGAACAAAAATGTCAGCTCTACTTGTTTTCCTTTAGTTTCAATTTCAGCCACTGGGCACCGTGGTAGATAAGTTTGTGCCACTATATGACTATTTCGATTATCCATCATGTTTTTAACTGACCTATTCTTATCCATAGCCTCACATAAGTTTAATATCATTTAAACTATGCAACGACAAAATGGTTTTGTTCATTATTTCGCCATCAGTCAACTAATACTGGGTATACTGTACTATATGTCAGAGAAACTGAGTAGTAGAACAAAAGAAAAGGTTGTGTGTTTTTTTGTTGTGAGTATTTGTATGTTTAAGTGAGTGTCGTCTTGGTAAGAATGGTACGTATTTATATTTAAATAGAACGATATTTTTAGGAAGAAATTATTTTTGTCTACTTACCGACTGCTTTTAATAATTAAAATTATTAATTTTCTATTTATATGATATCGTGACTAAATTAAGAACCAAAATTATGTTTTTGTATTTATATTCGAAATGGGTTTCATGTTTCTAAAAGTAGATCTTTCTAGTATGTTTAAGTATGAATCTTATTTATTTTTAAGGAGGAGGAAATGAATCAAATTAATTATTAGTCTGCATTTATCTATGGTGTTTGTTTTATAATACTTTCAAGGTTGTTCACTTTATTTAATCTCTAGCTTCTGCCTGTGACTTTCAAATTGTATTTTTTTTTGTTCTAGCATAAAATATATCCTTTATCTGTGCCTCGTTACTACGCTTTGCATTTTGTTCAGATTTTTTTCGAATGGCGGTAAATACCTTTCTTAAGAATTGGATTAACATAATATTATAAAAAAGAACACGTCTTCAGCTTCAATAAGCTTAATTATTAACATAGATAGATGACTAATTGTTAAAAAAAAACGAAAGTACAGCGTGGTTTAAAAAATATAGTCACCTATATTTTTTAAACTACACCGGCACCGCGTCTTACGACAGTGAATTTTTAAGTAATTAAATGTACTATTTGAAGAAGACTTTTTGTACTAAATAGTGTTAAGAAAATAAAAATACTCAGCTATTTTACAACGTGTATTATTTCTCCGAGTTCCGAAGTGTGATTTAAAAGATTTCACATTTCAAATGATTACTTTCAGCATATCCCAGGCTGTCTCGGTTTGTTAACAAAGACAGCCTGGGGTATGGTGAAAGTATGTGTAAATGTGATTAAAGATGAGTTGTGTGTTTGACAGAGAATGTATGTATAGGTTGGCAAAAAAGAGTCTGTCGTGGTAACCATTGGAACTAAAATATTTTTTTGGTGGCAGCACTGCTTTGTTTATCATCAACAAGTAGCTAATCTGTCATTGTGCTATGTTCCCAGTTGTATTTTACTTATTTCTAATTAACTATCAATTATTAATGCTTTTGAACATATAAAAAATGAATAAAACAATAAGGAGTAGTGGTGTGAGCTGTGATATACTAAGTTTTCGTAAGAAATTTGGCGGAATCTGAAGCGGATCAAATTTTGTCTCTGATTGACAATGTTTACGAAAGAACTGCCGACACGACAGGTATTTATCCAAGAAATTTATCTTTTATTCAATGCCAGTCATTTTTTTCCTTTCTAATACTAAGTTTTATCGGTATTATAAGTTTCAAGCCATTTTATTGTTTTGTTTACTAATAGATTATTGAGGTTATGTTTTCTAGTTTAACAAACCGCGTGTACGTTAATTCTTGATGTTTGATGAAAAATGTACCTACATGGAATTAATATGATTGTCTTTATATTTTTTTCAAGGTAAATCTCACAGTACAATTAGAGAAATTGTTAATGAAGGAGAAAAGAATTAAGGATTTTTTCTACACCTGGAGGAACACCAAAACAGTTGGCGGAAGAAAGAATTAGACGATTTTGATCTGTGTGCAATTAGACAAAAAGTTCAACACTACGGAACAGCCAAGTATTTTTTTTTTTTTTTTTGTTAATGCTATTATCGCATACCACAGTAAAAAAAGTATAATTAATATTTATTATTTTTCAGGTGCCTATTCTACGTAATATATTACCTATAGTTTGAGGAGACGGGTTGTAATGGGAGCCGTAAACGTGCAAGAAAGATTTTTACACTACTTTCATAAATAAGAAATGTAAAACTGACACATCAGTGTTAATGGAAAAAATCTATCATAGCACCGAAAAGGAATACAAGAATGATGTTACGTCACGTTTTTATTTTTAAATAAAATCTAAACTTTAGCGTGTTATTTCATTTTCATTGCCATGTGAATAGTGATAATGTTATGTACACCGCATAGACATACCTGACGCCTTCATTAGTCAACTGTTCAAGTTTATTCGATATTGCCCGTACCTTTCGAATGCGACATGCTATAGGTACTCTCTGACTTCCGATTAGTTTCCGACAGTAAGCAGCTGTAAGTCGCCTTCTTGTCGACTATAAACTGTCGGCATTAACAGGATTCGTTCAGTATCATTCATGTCAAAGTTGATACAGGCATACCAACCATCGAATGGTTGTGAATACCCTAGATGGTGGCCGCAAATGCGATTGCTGAACATTATGTCTCGTGTATCGGGTTCAATCGGCAATCCCCGAGTGTAATTTAATTAATTTTTAAACTAAATAAGTTTTCATTATGTTGTTATGATGGCACTCTTAGATAAAAGGTTATTCCAGCGAAATAATCTGCAATCTACTAAATACAATGAAAGTAAAAGTCTGTGTGCCTATCAAGTCTTGAAATCTTGACTGATGAGAATTTCCGGGATCTCGTGTTTGTGGATTAAAACAACAAGTATCTTATCACTTATAGTCCTAGTATAGAGGGTGGCCATACCTGCTAAGCAGGCGCCCTCATTTTTTCCAGACTCTTTTTTGCCAAACTATACATACGTTTAGTAGGTAGTATACAAGTATTTTGATCTAATCAGCGGGGTAATTGCGTGACACATATAAAGTGACAGGTGATTGTATTTCGCTTCATTTTTACAGTTTACCTCTGATCATTGCGTTTTTACCGTTGTTGAGCAAAACTTTATCATAAACTTATAAAGCAATGGTTTGGAAATATTCTTCAAAACTAGCATAACCCAGGCTGTATCAGTTGCTAGCCCCATCGCCATCTTGTTAAATCATACCATGGCATAAGTGATTCAAATGCAAGAAACGATGCAGGTTGTATTTGGATTTTCTTGAAAGATAAAAAAATACTGGTCGCACTATTTCTGCCTAAAAGGGGTAGAATCACTGACCTCTATCTAATACGCTGGACTGGCTATCCCATACAAAATGACAACTATTTGCTGTGCCGATTCAAAGCGCCCCCAGTGAGAGTTCTAAGAACTAATAAGATTGCAAATGGCCGTTGTTTGTTGTATTTGAGCTAAGCGTCTCTGCGAAATAAAAAGTTTTCTAAAGTATTTACTGTGATTGTGATTTAGATTAAAGTGTTATAATAATGACAGTGATTATAACATAGCTTGTATTGTTCGTCCAACATGAAATCGTGCGTATATTGTAAAACACGATACGAAAAAGGCAGTGGTGTCACTTTTCACAAGTAAGTGTATCTAAATCATAAATACTTGGGTATTTCTTACGAAATTTCAAAATTTGAGATATCATTTTTTATTTTTATTTTTTATAAATTTAGATATTTTTTTTGCAGGGATCAAAAAAGTTGCTTTAAGAGATCTATTTAGAAGTATTGGTCTTCCATATTTTTGTATATAATCTATAAAAAAGGAGGTTTTAAAAATAAATAAATGAGGGAATGATTAACAGAGTGAGGGAATGATCTATTATTATATTATAATAAAAAACATGTACAAATAAAGGAAATTATGTAATTTTTACTATATTAAACAATGAAATATCATATTCTAAAGAAAAGCAACTCAAAACTTTGAACTTATAGTCAATATAAATATATATAAACTCCAAAAATTAACAAATACTCTATTATAGAGGTAACAAATGTTTTTATCTTTATACTTATTACTATTTATTTTTAAACTTTGTACTTAGCACTTCTCCAAAACGTCTTCATATTTATTTATTAAGCATTCATTATTATTAATATTAATCTGTATTTTGTTTTTTAATTTTTTGCGTACTATAGCTTTTTATTCCTATGCACTTTACTATTTTCTTTCAATTGTTTTCGCTTTTGTCTAAGTTCTCTAGCATTCATATTAATAACTGATTTTATCGGACCCTTCTCTTTTTTCTTTAAATATTTTAATCTTTTTTTCCCGCAGTTTTTTCCAAAGATTCAGTATTATTTTTCATTTTTTTTCGCCTTTTTCTATCATACTCTTTCTTTTTTATTTTTTTTTCTGCATCACTTAACTTCTTTGGTCGTGCCATTTTTCTTCCACATACATGTACATGTTTTAAATTAAATACCGTGAAATACAAATAAATAAAAAATCCAAAAGAGCCATAGAATACTGTATAAATTATTCCCTCATACGACCGCTATTCCCTCACTCCTGAATTCAGTGAGGGAATGACGATGAGGGAATGACGAATTTTAACTAAATCTACAAAAACACCGGCACGTAACCTCAATTTGCTTGTTACATTTCGAATATGTATTTTACTCCCAAAAACGCATAAAAACAACAAATTACATATATATATATTAAAATGCTTAATACATTCATATAACGTGAGGTAATGATCGCCATAAATGTAACTCTTAACAATTTTTCACATAATATGTTTTTGCACAAACTCACCTACGGTTGAGAAGAAATCGCTATATTAAATCATTTGAGAGTGTTGCCAGGTACTGAAAACTTAAGGTTGCGTTCCTAAATATCGTTCGATACGTTCAGAAACCGAATGTTCGTAATAGGGTGAGGGAATGAATTTATTTGGCGGGACATATTTAAAATCGAATTATCGTTTTTATAAATTCGTCGTTGTAACATGGAAGCTTTTATAGACAATAACAAACATCTTTCTAATATATTAGCATAATTTAATTATTAAGAATATTGATATATTTGAGATGAATAGGCGTTTAAGTAATGTTTTTGAACCAAGGGACAACGTGAGGGAATGACTTTCACGGTAAAAAAGTAGCCATATCTTTTTTTTCTTTAGAGGTAATAAGTTTTCTTTTTAAACAATAGTGGTATTGACAGCGGGCATTGAAATAAAACAAAGACTTATGTAGTTAATGCATATGACTCGGCACTAATGACTCGGGAATCAAATTTCGAAATTTGATGAGAAATACCCACTTATTAGAAAACCGCTTAAAGCAGTGTATTTTTACAATAATAAACGTTTACGTTTATTATTGTAAAAATACACTGCTTCTGTTCGAGTTTACGGGATTTTACGAACATTTTTACTTAACCAATAACTTTTGTTAGGGATGTCAAAATTCATATCGATACTTTCGTAATATTATATTAAGATGTAAAAAAAACACATGCTTAACAATAATGTTTATCATCTTTGTTAAAATAATAATACGCACATTATTATGATCTGTAATAATAGCAAAACACTTTAAGGTTTATTATTATTAGAGTCAATAACAAATAATTTAACACCTATGATTCATAATTCTCATTAAGTGTTCTATATAATTATAGATATACTATATTATTTTAATTTTTTACCCATACCTACTATAATGTTTCTTTTAATTACAGGTTCCCCTCCGATTACACTCTCAAACTTTGGTTAAAAAATATGAAGGTTGTCAATTGGACTCCAACCATGTATCATTATCTTTGTTCTAAACACTTCACGGATGGATGTTTCATAAAACATCAGTCACGGACTACATTGAAAAAATGCAGTATCCCCACAATATTTCTTGGTGAGTGTACATTCATAGTACCTAAGTAAATACTTTGTCGGTATCCAAGAAATATTATTGATTATCTTAATAAAATAAAACTTTTGTTTTTCTCAGAAACTAATTTGTCCTTGGTACAAACTGAGATGCTTAAAGACGCTGACCAACCAACGAGATACCAATGCCAGAGTGATATTGAAATGAACTTGGATAAATTTAATTTACCTTTAGTACCTGTGCAAGTCGGGTTAACAAATTATGATTGCAAATATATTGAAGTTAATCCAAAAGAAATATTGCCATGTGAAGCCCATGCAGGTAGTTATGTAAAAAAAAATTATCTAAAATACTGAACATGGTTTACTGATGTACTAAGTTGGCGACTAACAGTGGTTAAATACTAATACTAAACAATGTTTAATTTTGTGCCCTTGTGTATTTTTTTTTTTAAATATACGCGTTCATATCGCATGTTCTTTGCGTATCGGAAAACGTAAAGGTGGACCGATGACCTGATGAGAGTCACTAGAATCCGATGTGGCGACGCTTGGGGGAGGCCTATGTCAAACAGTGGACGTCTTTCGGCTGAAATGATGATGATGATGTCATACCTTTCCAAATTATTTTCAATGATATTTTCACTATCTAATCATCCTTCTTTGAATAATATAAGTAATGAAATATAATTTCTTGTTACAGTTCCAAGCACAAGTTACAACACAAGCAACTGTAGTACACCAAAGATATCTAGAACTTTAGCGGAAATCTGTTCTAGTGTAAAATTAGATCACCGCTACGAGAACACCCCAAAATCTTCCAAAATTAAATTGGAAAGGGTCAAAAGAGCCTTGAAAATGTCACAAGCCCGAATTAAAGTATTGTCTCAAAATGTACGTCGTGTCGTAAACGTATGAAAATTACCGTGTCTACTTTAAGATCTGTAATTGCTGATTTAAAAAAAAGAAAACTGGTATGTGATGATTGTTTATATATGTTAAATCAGTACGACAATTTTAAACCACAACTTTTTAAAAGAATGACCAAATATTTAAAACATGCTAAGTATGCTCCAGAATTAAGATCATTTGCCATTACTCTACATTTTTACTCGCCAAAGGCATATGCATATGTGCGTAGTAAATTTAATTTGGCCTTGCCGCATCCTCGTGTTATACGCTCATGGTATAGTTCAATTGATGCCAATCCAGGTTTCTCTGTTGAAAGTTTCAATGCTTTGCGACTTAAAAGTGAACTAGCAAAACAAAAAGGGGAAAAACTTATATGTGCATTAATAATTGACGAAATGAGCTTAAAAAAAAGTTGCACTCGCAGTCGTGATGGAGTGACTCGTGGCCAAATCGATTTGGGTATAGATTCTGAGAGTAACGATTTACCTGAATGTAAAGATGCGTTGGTATTTATGGTCGTGCCTTTAAATAGTTATTGGAAATTGCCCATAGCCTATTTTTTTATTAATAGTTTGACTTCAGAAACCAAAAGTGCTCTAATTAAACAGGCTTTAATTCGGTTGCATGACGTATCTGTGGAGATATGCTCCTTAACTTTAGATGGACCACCCGAACATTTTTCTGCAGTAGCTAAATTAGGGGCAGAGCTTCAAATAGGAACAGCAGCAAAACCATATTTCTGTCATCCCATAGATAAAGAACACAAAGTGCATGTTATTTTTGACCCCTGTCATATGTTAAAAAATATAAGAAATTGTTTGGGTGATCTAAAAGTTTTAAAAGATGACAGAGGTGATTTAATTAAATGGGTATATGTCGAGAATTTGGCAAAATTGCAAGAAACTGAAGGCCTAAGATTAGGAAACAAATTGAAAAACTTGCATATAAATTATAAAAAAATGATTATGAAAGTTTACCTTGCGGCTCAAACTCTCAGTAGCAGTGTAGCAGACGCGATTGAGTTTTGTGATAAAATTTTAAATCTCCCTGAGTTTAGTGGTTCCGCAGCTACGGTAAGGTTCATAAGAGCTGTGGATAGAATCTTTGATTTTCTAAATGTACGGAATCCTTGGGGTCGAGGATTTAAAAGTCCTTTACGAGTAAATAATGAAAACAGGTGGAGGACAAAAGTTCTTGACGAAATTAGGTATCTGAGTCAAATCAAACTGATGGATAATACTTTGGCAGTAAAATCACGCCGTAAGGCGGGTTTTATAGGATTCTACAACGTAGTAATTTCTGTTATGAATATATTTGATATTTATGTGAAGTCAGACAGACCTGAATTAAAGTATCTTCTGACATATAAGATGAGCCAGGATCATCTAGAATTGTTTTTTTGTGCCATTCGTAGCCGTGGGGGTTGGTGCCCAAACCCAACAGCTGCACAATTTGTCAATGCATATAAACAGTTATTAATCCATCACGAAATAAAAACTTCTACCGGCAACGTTCAGGACAATAATGTATCCATATTAACTAATTCTAGTGCAAAGCGTGCTAAAATAAATAAATTTAATGTTGATGATTTTACGAATGCTGAAAATATGCGTACTACGAAGAAATACCGCCTTGACGACGATGATCCATCCTCGTTACAAACCGAGTTAGGTGAATTTTTACATATATTTTGGGCTATACCCGACTCTAATATTAATGAGACTTCCAAACAATGCATTGGCTATATTGCAGGTTTTGTAATTCGATCGATTCGAAAAAAAATTAAATGTGATGAATGTTTAATGGCCTGTGAAGCTGTACCACTAGATGCAGTGTCAAATAGGAGAAATGGGGTAGCACTTATTATCCAAAAGCAGAGAGGTGGTTTAACTGTGCCCTCTGTGAGTGTAGTCAATATTTGTTTTATGGTGGAATCATTATTCCGACAAGCATGTAAATATAATAAAAATAAACCACCTATAGAGTTGAATTTTCCTGCAGTACTCACTGCAAAGGTAATAAGGAACCTCTTAACAAAAACAAATGAACTGTTTCCTGAGCTAGAAGATCATTTTAGAGATAGTTATGTCTCAGACAATTTTCACAGTCATTTAAATATTCTTTTAAAAGAAATAATAACTAAATATGTAAACATCCGTTTGTTCGCAGAAACAAAAAAATATTCTTTATTAATAACTGGAGAGAAGGTTAGACATTTTTTGACTCGGCAAATAATATGGGCTCGACAGTAAGTTTTAATTAAACATCCATCCTCGTTACAAACCGAGTTAGGTGAATTTTTACATATATTTTGGGCAATACCCGACTCTAATATTAATGAGACTTCCAAACAATGCATTGGAAAACTTTTTATTTCGCAGAGACGCTTAGCTCAAATACAACAAACAACGGCCATTTGCAATCTTATTAGTGTCAAAAAAATATTCTTTATTAATAACTGGAGAGAAGGTTAGACATTTTTTGACTCGGCAAATAATATGGGCTCGACAGTAAGTTTTAATTTAATAAAATATGTGATTTCAGAATGCTTTTTTATTTCCCTGTCCCCCTCCCCTGCGATAATTAAGTTGTTACAAGTTAATTACCGTAATTACAGACCTAATAAAAATTTATTGTGTCTCGTACCACATGGCGACATACGGTATCTGACTAGTAAAAGATAATCCCTTCCTTTAAAGAGTGCACGATAAGACAATTAGAGGTACTTAATTTACTATTTTACAGAATTTTATTATTTATTGATCCGATAGTTAACTTTTATCCGTTAAAGGGCGAATTTCACCAAACTTTTATACCTAGAATAAGTCATATCCAGAGAATACATTTTGAATTTTTGACAGTTCATTCGTACTGAAACTGTCAAACGTCGATTTAATTCCCAGGATAAAAGATATCTGACGTTGCTAAAATCTGCCCTAAGGAGAACAAGGAAGGGGTCAACTTATTATGAATTACAGTCCATAAACAGTACTATATACTGCTATTTCAAGTTATGTTTTATATGTAAAATATCTGTTTATTACGACTATCTATAGTTCATTGGTTTAGTTAGGTACTCAACTAGTGCAGACATGTCTTTTTATTTGTGTTTTAGTAACAAAATATATGCCTATATTACTTGTTTTAAATTAATTATCTATGATTTTAGTAAATCCTAACGTATTTTATGTTATAAAACGTATTCCACGTTTTAAAAACATTACGTTTAGAAGACAACACGAATGTTACATGTTAATAATTATCTAAACAAATTAATTTATAGAAAATAGTAACAAAAATAGCCTTGGTAATATTTCTATCATTGTAGTCGATATCAGAGAAGTTTTTATCGATAACAAACCATTTGTTGTACATCACTAGTATTAGTTCCATTCCCCCTCACTGCTGCCGTCAGCGCCAAAATGGCGATTTTCAAATAGGCACAATAAATTGATAGCGGTAGCCAGTCCAGCGTATTAGATAGAGGTCAGTGGGTAGAATTCAAACAACTTTTTTTTCTATTATGAATTTCTCCCACAGAATCTCAAACTCTATGGAAGTTTCAGCTGTCAATGTCAAACTCGATACAACACGAAATCACGATTTTCGTCTGCACAAAACATAAATAAATGTGTTAAATAATAAATTATCTATTACAATGGATATAAAAGATGAATCTAAACGCATATTTTCACTATGCGAAGGTTGTTTAAGCTCTGACAGAAAGCTTAAATTCATAACTGGCCCAACTAAAGCTCTATTTATAAAACTAAGAGAAGATGTGATCCAAAATGAAAATGTGAGTGTGTTTTGTTGTTTTTCTTCGTATAATTATCAATTCATAGTTCGTTCTATAAACGTTTGCTATCCAGCAATAGTAGTGTCATAAGACGACTGGCTTAACGGTTGTCATGGTACTTATAAACATATTTTTTATTATTTACCCGTTGTGTTATTCAAATCATAACCCGAAAGATTATAGCTGATTTTAAAGAACTCCTGTATAACCAATTTACTTAACTATTCAGTTCCCTTACTTTGTTGTAGCTTTAAAGTTATAGAAATGAATAGTTATTCAATTAGAATTTGAAATCATTTTTCGTATTTTCAAATCACATTGTATGAAACATGTTATGTTTATGCTGTATGAAATTATTACTCTGCAAGTGTTGACTTGAGCTCTAAATTTACATTATAACTAATTTTCCGTGCTGCTGTATTTTAAATCTGTGCGAACATAAGACTAGGCAAGGTGTTAATGTTTCATATAACAGATTATATGACATAAAGATTGCAGATGGCTCGGTTGCTACCCTGTATATTGAATGAATGAATAAATTTTTGATTTTAGAACACAAAAGAGCTAATGCTGTGTTGGGAATGCATCGCTTTACTAAACAAGTTGAAACACTTCCAAGCTCGCATCAAAACTGCTCAGTACAGGCTGAACCACTATCTACAAACCTTCTGTGACAATAAGGTAATTTGAATCTTTATTCCTGACCCACAAAATCCAAATTACAATGGTCTGTAGGACCGCTGGCCTTGCTATACATGTTCTTTTTTTGAAACTGGTAAGAGTTTAGTTCAAAAGAAGGTTTTTAACAGATCAAGTTAAAATCACCAAGCCAGTTTTTGAATTAAGAATAGGAATAGAAATACAGTTCTTTTTCCATATAGTTCATTTTGTATTCAAAACTTTACACAAATCAAAATAAAGTTGGAAATGCAAAAATTGGGTCAGAGTTTAGGCTAGAAGACTGATTGAGTACACACAGCTATACAATTCCAGTTATAGCTGACCTCGTATTGTATAAGCTTTTCGTACAGTGAGAATCAGCTTATACTGGAAATTTATAGCTTGACCTGTGGCCGTGCATACCAGTAATGAGTTCCCCAAAATAATGAAGCAGGGTAAACAGCCTGTTTCATTTTTCGTTCCATTTCAGTAATTTCAATAAGTATTTAAGATACAGAACTGTTTAGTAGAGATTCATAATCATTTATTTTAAAAAACCAATTTATCTGTACATCAATAATATATAACAATATTCAAGCTTTGAAAACTTCCACTAGTTAATATAATTTCAGAGAGACATCCCCCACTCGTTATCACTACTAATAAAAACCAAACATAAAGAATATGACTACAAATACAAATATATCGTCCAAGACGATCAAAAAGAACTACTATATGAACAAAACAACATTATTCTTGAACATAAAGGCCTCATTTTTGATGAAAAAGACCAAATTCTTGAAGAAAAAGACCTAATTCTCGAACAAAAAGACCTAATATTTGAACAGAAAGAATTAACAGACGACGAACGAGTTCTCACGGATATAAAATTAGAAAATAATGAAATTATTAAAGAAGAATATGAAAATGACGATGTGAGTTTGAACGACACAGATTACTTTGATGAAATTAAACAGGAAACCGATGAAAATTTTACATTACCCTACACAAACCCAAAGAAACGATTTCGCAAATTGAAATCAAGGCTTAAAAAGTATGAAGAACTTGCCTCAGTAACTACAATTAACGGTCGGTTTCCAAAAAATGTAAGTCCATACTACGATACAGTGTTTGTCGGTTCAAGAGATGTGGAGCAAAATTACAGAGAAAAGAGCAATCATCGGTTTGATAAGAATATGCCTTTCAGGTGCAATCTGTGTAATTTTGGGTATAATGTGCAACTAGACTTTCTGAGGCATAACACTTTCAATCATAGCGAGGTTGGTATTATTTTTGTTTTTGTAAAAACAGTTTCTTTCTAATAGTGATGTGCCAGATAAATGAAATGAAATGTATACCCGCGGAAACGGATATTTAGTGTCAAGATCCGCTGGTATGGATACGGGTATGGATCCGGGTACGGATCCGAGTACGGATCTTAACTTTCTTACTCAATTGGTGTCGATGCGCATGACCGTAAAAGGAAGATGACGCTATTTGACGCTTTGCATGACTGGACAAGTTTCGACTTGTCACTAAATATTTGATTTAAAGAAATAATAAATCGCCTATATATAGAATTTCATCTCTGTATTAAAAATTGATAAAGTAATCGTCCGTCAATGATCCGCCAAAAAATTTGCTGATACGGATCTTTCTTCTCCCTCGGATATCCGCGGATACGGATACGGATATCCGGCACATCACTAATCTTAAAATAACTGCAAGACAAATGACGATCAAGATGGCGTTCAAACGTGCCTTTTTTGTGCCTATTTGAAATAAATACTTTGAGTTTTGACTTTTATTAAATTATAGAACATCTCTAAAATAAATTAATATTCACAGCTACAATTTCCAACCAACTGCAAAGCCTGCACACATGAGATACTCTCAGAATCCCACCTAGACGAACACTGGAAGAACTACCACAACCCAATGCTAAGCTGTACGTTTTGCGGAGACCTTTCAAGAACCAAAGGAGAATTGAAGAAACATCTGAATAGGTCTCATACTAAACTGTTTACCTGTACAAGTTGCCCATCGGAGTTTAGGTAAGTCAGTTCCCAGTAGCCCAGTGGTAACGGCCGCGACTTACGAGTAGCAGGTCGTGAGTTCGAACCCAAGCAAGCGCTTTACTTTGTGTAAATTATTTCATCACCACTGCACTCAAAACGGTGAAGGAAAACATCGTGAGGAAACCGGCATGTCCTAGAACCAAACACTCGAAGACATGTGACATCTATCAAACCGCACTGGGCGCGCGTGGTGGATTATCCCAGCACTGGGAACATTATAGATGGAGTTCTTAGTTCAGAGAGGGACTTGTGGCTAAATAATAACAGCCGCACGGGTCAATAAATTAGGTAATGCGGTTGATCCTTGATTAGTAATAATAATATCTTAGGATAACCAACACAACGTTATCTCATCCCAAACTAGGCAGAGCCTGTACTATGGCAATCAGACAACTGATAAATTTACTTATATATTTCTAAATACATACATATCTATATATATAAAAGAAAGTCGTGTTAGTTACTTCACTTATAACTCAAGAACGGCTGAACCGATTTAGCTGAAAATTGGCAGGGAGGTAGTTTAGAGCCAGGAGAAGGACATAGGATACTTTTTATCCCGTTTTTTTTTTTTTTTTTTTTTCCCCTTTTTACGACCGCGTTCCCGTGAGACGTCACATAAAACGTCAAAGAGAATACAAGTCACTATAAAACGTGGTACTATGACAAAAACGTTGCCTTCGAAGTACCAGGTTATCATAACTTGACAGGAGCTTACCAAACAAAGGAGTGTCAGCTAGAAAACGCTTTATGCCTTCGAAGTACCAGGTCATCATAACTGGGTAGGAGCTAACCTAACATATGAGTGTCAGCTAGAAAACGCTTACCAGATCACCACCGCGTACCAGGTTGTCAAACTTGGTACGTTTATAACAACATTTATTGAATCTGAGGCGATACGAAGTTCGCTGGGTCAACTAATTATCTATACTAATATTATAAAGCTGAAGAGTTTGTTTGTTTGATTGAACGCGCTAATCTCCGAATCGAATCCGGTCCGAATTGAAAAATTCTTTTTGTGTTAGGTAGCCTATTTATCGAGGGAGGCTATAGGCTATATAACATCACGCTACACCTCAGAGGAGCGGAACAGTAATGAAAAATGTTGCAAAAACGGGGAAAATTTATTCCTTCTGAGAGTTTCCGTTGCGTGCGCTGCGTAAACGGTTAAAGTAACGCAAAAATCATGTATGACGGGATTGTTATTTTTAAAAAGTTCAAAAAAAAAGTCCCAAGAGCATATGTCTATCTTTTAAGGTTGACTCACTATAACTCAAGGAGCGAAAATGGACGAAAACTAGCAGGCAAATCGATGCGACGGGAAGGGTAAGGGGAGCAAAAATTTGACGCGGACGAAGTCGCGGGCAGAAGCTAGTTATAGATAAATTACACCCAGACACAGAACAAATGATTGTGCTCATCACACAAAGATTTGTCGTGGGTGGGAATCCAACCCACAACTTCAGTCTTAGCAGGCAGGGTCACTAACCACTAGATTGACTGGCCAGTCAAGAAGATTAGGTGTCCATCTGTTCAGACTCCTCCGTGCCTCGGAAAGCACGTAAAGCCGTTGGTCCCGGCTGTCTTTCGTAGATCTTAGACAGTCAATACGGGTCAGAGGCCCAAAAGTATGTCAACCAATATTACCTATTATTGGGTCCTAGTTTTATTAAAAGAGTTTCTTTTTTTTAATAATACAATTTTTTTCATTACAGAACTCTTGGAGAATTTAGCAAACATTACATAATGGTACACGAACGGGTCACCTGTGATTATTGCAATAAAAATGTATGCTCCAAACGGAAACTGGAGACTCATATCAAGTAAGTTTATATTTATTTTATACTAGCGTTTGCCGGCAAGATTTTATCTGGTCATACACGCACGCCGGTTACCAGTACAATACACCTGATCTTTCTGAAGAACATCACCAATAAGGTTACTATATGTCCTCCTAGGGCGTCCCCTCCCGGTGTTTCCACTCACATCTGCCTTGTAAATACCTTTTGTGAGACGTCCTTCATTCATCCTCCCAACATGACTAAACCAATTTTATTTCATTAACCCAACGATGTCCTGTGTGGTTGCCCCATAGGGGGGGAGGGGGGCCAATTTGGGGGAGGTCTGTGCCCAGCAGTGGACGTCTTACGGCTGAAATTATGGTGATGATGGACCCAACGACTTTTTTCAGGAAAAAACACCTTCCAGGTCACTGTACCATTTGTAACAAGGACTATCGGACATACCACATCCTAGAGATACACCTGAGAAGGGTACACCCCGACTTAGTACCACATTTGATAAGAAACGAGACGAGCCAAGAGATGCGGTACTGTGTGGAGTGCGACAAGCAGTATCCTACTATTACGAAGTACAAGAAGCATTTGCAGCAGTCAGTTAGACATAGACCTCAGAAGAAAGTCAGGTATGTATGTCAAAATTGATAGACTAATGGTTGACAGACAAAAGAATGACATATTAGTAAGTGTTCCATAGAAAAATTTATAAAAAGAGACAGTCTAAAAGGTGAAATGACGAAAAGTTGACAGACTAAAAGTTGGCAGCCTTAAAAAATAAAGATTAAAGATGAAGATGATGATGAAGATTATGATTGTTTAAAGTTGACAGACGAAAACTTGTAAAAGGTGATGGACTAAAAGTTCACGGATCAAAGAATGACAGATTAGAAAGTGTACATTGATTTAAATTTAATTTTATTATTTAATTAAATGTTTTTAAATATATTGAATGTAATTAAACTGTAAAAATTATGATTTTGATGTGGGTTGAAATAAATTATATTCATTCATTAATTTATTCATTGAAGAGAGAATAAAAGAGATAGTCTAAAATGTGAAATGACTAAGAGTTGACAGACTAAAAAGTGATAGACTAAAAGTTGACAGACTAAAAACTGACAGATTAAAAATTAGAGATTTGGAAGTGTTTCGTTTACAGTGATTACATAGAGTCAGATTAAAAGGTGTGTAGCAGCAACGGTGAGGTTTGGTGAAAACCAAGGTGTTTGATAGATTGTGGGTGCGAGGTTTTTTCTATGAAAATGCGTTGCGGCTGTCATGTGCACTTGGCTTTAAAGTGATAAACTAAAATGAGTTCGATTAAAATAATGTTGAACTAAAAAGTGACTAAAAGTAGTCAGAAAAAGAAACTACAAATATATATATAACTAACTATAACTCATTCTAATGCAAATCTCAAATACCATATTCAAAATAAATGAGAATCGGGTTGAGTTTGAAATGTGGTCACTCTAAAAGCAAAATAAAAGTCTTTACGACATAACTATTATGTCTGGGCTTTTAATGAGCCTGTGACCTCTGATTTTTATTCGGTCTATCTTCTCAAAGTAGTCAGATAGGTCATCTTGTTTTTAAAATATGATTGACATGTAAAATTATTAGTAAAAACCTAATTACAGAAATAAAATCATTAGTGATGTGTGAAAAGCCGTATCCGCGGATATCCGAGGAAGAAGAATGATCCGTATGCGTTACGTTTTTGGCGGATCTTTTATCTTATTAATTTTCAATAGGTACATAGATGAAATTCTATAAACAGGTGATTAGGTAGCAATGAAAAATGATTGAATTCCATTAAGATAATTTTTTATTTCTTAAAGTATTTAGTGACTAAACTATGAACAAAACAAAAGAAAGACGTGTGCGTTACGATTGCTCCGCCAGATTAACCAAAAAGAAAAAAAAAATAGCCAAAGATTTTGTCGAAATTTGTCAAAATCGAATGGCACAAACCAAAAATTTGTCAAAGTAGAAATAAAGAAGTTATAAGGGTTTTAAGTTGGCCGCGCGAACGTAACGTGGAGGATTGCGCGGCCATGGAGATCTCAGCAAATACTTGGGCTAGAGATCTAATTCTTTTTGTCAATTGAAGACTGAATTTGTCAAAAATTGTCGAAAAAAGAATTATATGCTGTAGATTTGACCCACTAGGCTGGCTGGCCCCTGTCTCGACCAAGCTAAAACTTTTATTCCAAAATGTCTGGTCACTAACCCTACAATGGGACGACAAAGTACCGGCACATATCAACGAGCAATGGCAGAAGATCAAGAAAGATCTACCAGAAATAGAACATATCAATGTACCGCGATGGCTACAAACACAGCAAAACACAGAAATTGAACTGCATGGTTTCTGTGATGCATCCACAAAAGCGTATGCTTGCGTAATTTATTGCAGGATCATCAAACAGAACAATCAGAACAATCAAACTCCTGTGACCATAGTAGCAGGAAAATCAAAACTGGTTCCTGTCAATAAAGCGATATCATTACCAAGATTGGAGCTTAGCACAGCACAGTTTTCATATCAATATGTCAGCATTTTACCTGCGCCGGGCCGGCTCGAAGGACCATTAAGATGTATGGTTAGGGACCTTACACCTTGAGTTGATGCTGATTGATACACTGATACTGATTGATTGATATTTATTGATAAAAGTATGATTGCATGATAGATGAGTGCACGCGGTATGAATGCTATTCGTGTACTAAATTAGCCGGCCCGGCGCAGGTAAAATGCTGACATATTGATATGAAAACTGTGCTGTGCTTGCACTGTACAAATATTTTACGAAATATTCACCTTGGAAGTTATGGCCGCGCAAACGTGCACTTGTCGTTTCTTTATTGTTGATTATTTATTTAATCTTAAGACTTTATGCCGTAAAACTGTTACAAGAAGGAAGGTCTTAATTTGTCGAAACTAACTAAAGCAATAAATAATACTAAAGTTTAGTTAAACAGAAAATATCAGTCCAAAACAAAAAAGTCGTGGCCGCGCAATCGTAACGCTACTTTGAACGCTGATATCTCATTACCTATAATTGCTAGGAGTTCGGTGTGAACATCCATTTATACGGCATATTACCCTCATTAGAATCACATATCGTTTTACCCTCAGAATAGTTTCCAACGAGAGTAATCTCAAAAATTATTTCATCTCGTACAATGTTCGAGTAGGGTAACCATATTTTCGTTTTGATTTGGGAATACCTCTAACTGGGGACGAGCAATTATACTGAACAATCTGCAAAATTAATTACTATTAAATAAAAACTTGTATGTTTAAATAATTAGATATATTTATTAATCACAGCTTGCGATTTGTCATTTTCTCACAATAGTTCTATAAAGGTTTTATTTTATTTGTTGATTTTTGTAATCTTTATCTGTTAATTTTGCAAGCTGTGATTAATAAATATATCTAATTATTTAAACATACAAGTTTTTATTTAATAGTAATTAATTTTGCAGATTGTTCAGTATAATTGCTCGTCCCCAGTTAGAGGTATTTCCAAATCAAAACGAAAATATGGTTACCCTACTCGAACATTGTACGAGATGAAATAATTTTTGAGATTACTCTCGTTGGTAACTATTCTGAGGGTAAAACGATATGTGATTCTAATGAGGGTAATATGCCGTATAAATGGATGTTCACACCGAACTCCTAGCAATTATAGGTAATGAGATATCAGCGTTCAAAGTAGCGTTACGATTGCGCGGCCACGACTTTTTTGTTTTGGACTGATATTTTCTGTTTAACTAAACTTTAGTATTATTTATTGCTTTAGTTAGTTTCGACAAATTAAGACCTTCCTTCTTGTAACAGTTTTACGGCTTAAAGTCTTAAGATTAAATAAATAAATAATCAACAATAAAGAAACGACAAGTGCACGTTTGCGCGGCCATAACTTCCAAGGTGAATATTTCGTAAAATATTGATCTACAGCATATAATTCTTTTTTCGACAATTTTTGACAAATTCAGTCTTCAATTGACAAAAAGAATTAGATCTCTAGCCCAAGTATTTGCTGAGATCTCCATGGCCGCGCAATCCTCCACGTTACGTTCGCGCGGCCAACTTAAAACCCTTATAACTTCTTTATTTCTACTTTGACAAATTTTTGGTTTGTGCCATTCGATTTTGACAAATTTCGACAAAATCTTTGCTTATTTTTTTTTATATCTGGATAATCTGGCGGAGCAATCGTAACGCACACAAGAAAGACCCGTCCGAAGCATGTCGAAACATGTCCTGTCAAGCAAAGCGTCAAGTGGCGTCAACTATTATTCTTCATTTATTTATCATTCATTTCAGGATACCCTGCCCTGCTTGTGACAAGATATTCACCCGCGTGTCATACAAAAACAATCACTACCGATTGGTACATATAAAGGAAAGTAAACACTACTGCGAACTATGTAATAAGGTATGTATTTAGAAAATCTGATAACCAGTCTTACCAAGGGGTATCGTGCTACCAGTAAGGGGCTGTCCATTAATCACGTGAGGCTCGAGAGGGGTCCATAAAAAATTCACGAAATATCACAAAGTGGGAGGGGGGTGGAGTAATATATCACGTGTATTTTTTCTTTTTTTAATTAGATGATACTTATACCTGTATTTTAAAAAAAATACAAAAAAATTAGATTCTTTATATGTTATAAAAAATAAACGTGATATAGGGGGAGGGGGGTAGTCTTAAACCTCACCATGTATCACCAAGGGGGAGGGTGGGTTCAAAAATTGCAAAAAAAAACATCACGTGATTAATGGACGGCCCCTAACTGAGTTGTGGAGGTCAGATCGGCAGTCGCTTCATGTAAAATACTGGCTGTCAGCCGCATCTGGTTAATCTGGAAGCCGACTCCAACATAGTTTGGAAAAGGAAAGCCGTTGACGAAATTATGTCAACAGCGGCTGTCGCTGAAAAACAAAGTATTAGCTGCATAACTGAAATTTATAAACCTTAAAATTTAATTGTATTCGTTGCCAAGCGCACCTGGAAAACAGTTGGTCCGAATTGTTTCTTTTTTTTTTTGTTTTAAAATTTTCTTATAAGTCTGAATAAGGTTTTATATCGTGAGTAGTGGTGGCCGAGAGGTAACGACCGCGACTTACGAGTAAGTAGGTCGTGAGTTCGAATCCAAGCAGGCGCATTACTTTGTGTAAATTATTTCATCACCACTGCTCTCAAAACGGTGAAGAAAAACATCGTGAGGAAACCATAATTTAGAACCAAAAATTCGAAGACATGTGACATCTACCAACCCGCACTGGGCCCGCGTGGTAGATTATGGCTCACTCCCTCTCACCGAGAGGAGGCCTGTGTCCCAGCAGTGGGAGCATGATAGACTGCTGATGTAAGGTTTTATGGAAAGAAACATTTGTTGAAATGATTTCTAGAAAATCGTAGAAATTTTAAGTCCTTTTGTCTATGGATTTAAAAAAAACAAAAACAATAATTCTAATTTGAGCAGGACGCTGTTGGTGACGCTGTAGGTTTTGCGAGCAATTAATACAAATGCGCCATTTATTGGAGAGCATGCATTAAATATTTCGTTATTGTGTCATTTCAGTACTTTTCAAATGGGTACGGCGTTCGGAAGCATATACAGCATGTACACCAAAAGATACCGAAGCCCAAAGACAAAATATGCGACCTATGTGGAAGAGGATTTAGTGTGAGTATACACGTTTGATTCCCTCAAGTGTAATTTATACTAATATTATAAAGCTGAAGAGTTTGTTTGTTTGTACGTTTGGTTGAACGCGCTAATCTCAGGAACTACTGGTCCGAATAGAAAAAATATTTTTGTGCTGGGTAGCCTATTTATTGAGGAAGGCTATAGGCTATATAACATCACGCTATGATAAAAAAGAGCGGAGCAGCGACAAAAATGGACGAAAACTGGCAGGCAATTCGATGCGACGGGAAGGGTCAGGGGAGCAAAAATTTGACGCGGACGAAGTCGCGGGCAGAAGCTAGTTAATGATATAGTATTTTTATTTCATGTTCCGTGTAGTGCCGGACGTAAAGAACAGCACCATCCTATTTCTTCCCGTGGGTGTCGTAAGAGGTGACTAAGGGACTTACTAGAAATGGGCAGCAGCGTTCTCTATGCATTTTACCACTATATTGCGATCGCCAACCCGCCTGCCAAGCGTGGCGATTATAGTAAACCCCTCTAAATTGGGGGAGGCTTATGTCCAATAGTAGACGTCTGTTGGCTGAAATGATGATTTTTCATCTCAATAAACGATGCGGGAGTAACTTGTGGTTATTAAATGTACAAACACGGTGTGAATGTATGTGGAAGCGTAAGAGTTCTCGGTATTATCAATTAGGCAGACTGGGTTAGACTGGGAGCCGACCCCAACATAGTTAGTCCATATTGCGTCGCTGCGTGGTGTGGTTGTGGTCGGTATTAGGGCCCTTATCATTAAAAAAAAGGTTTATTGTTGTTCATATATTATAGTCATCATCGGGAAACTGCCTCCGACGAGTTCTGTAGGTAGCCCTGTTGGGCCTCGGGGGCCCTAACCTCAGGGGCCTGTGGTGACATGGAAGTAGACATCGCAAGGCTGTCTCCAGTGTCCAATGGTGCGCTGGCACTATTCGTCTTCATACACATTCACAGCGTGTTTGTACACTTAGTTACCACAAGTAAACACACATACGTTGATAATTTCAACAAATTATGTAATCAAGTTTTTGTAACAAAATTATTGATTGAAAAGAGTGTCCATGCAGTTTCTTGTCCGTTCTTTTCCATTGGTACCTACGCTTTGAAATGGGCAACTAACTTCATTCTCCTGACTCACCGCCACTTGACAATTCGAAAGTGCCTGTAATTGGTTTATTTGAAATAAATGCTTTTAGTTTGAGTTTACAGCGCACGTGGTTTCGTGTGATAAAAATACTGTCGTACAATACACTCTTTATTAGAATCTTTTGGTGCTTGAATAACAATGCAAAGAGGGCGCTGTTGATAAACATTTATGAAATATATTGACAAAACAAGTGAACAGAGTCAGTTCTGATTTTGGGCACGTGCTAATATAACCTTGCAGCGCTTTACGTCACACAAAACTTTAGAGCCCCATTTGGGCGCCAATTACATGCAGGAAAGTTATTGGCGCCCAACTGGGCCTCGGAGCCAACTTTGATTTTGGAACGGAAAGAGGGTAGGATCTGACTCAAACAAGAGACTTATTTGTATAAATCATTTCTTACGGGGAAAGCGCCAGGGTAGCCCGTGAAATTCAAGTTTTCTCACGTTTTGCAATTTGCAGGTCAGTATTATAATGTACGTTGAAATAACTATGATTCGCGACTGTAATACGAGTCAGTACTTTGTTTTTAACATTATACACATATACACCGTGACATTTTAATCGTCTTACAACGGCAGCCTACTTCATGTATCCAATGACTACTACACATCCATAAGAAAATAAAATGCACATTTGAATAACTAAAATATAAAAATATTATTCATCATGCTGACGCATGACGTAGTTTGTAAATGATATTTTGTCTGAAGGAAAATGGAATGATCTTGTCGACTCGTGCGCTGGGTGGTTATGTTCTCTACCATCTGATACGTAAATATTATTAACAGGTAGTTTCATAATTCTAATGCATTATTTATTTTTCTTAGACCTATTATCTTAATTTTAGTAATGGTAACAATTTTTTAATCACGCCTTGAGGTATGTTTTGTCGGATACATTGAGTGGACAATATGTTTTCTCTATTTTCCAGTCAAACAGAATCCTCACGAACCACCGCCGCACTCACACAGGAGAACGGCCGTACAAATGTACGTACTGTCCCGCCAGCTTCGCGCAGATGACTGCCATGAAAACACATCAGAAGACGCAACACAAGAACATTTTAATGTCCAGCTAAAAAATTATAGTTTAAATGTTCTACTTTTTTGTTTGGTTTTCCATGGATGCGTGTTTTTTGGTTTTTAAAATTATTATTTATTTTCTATTTTGTGTAGGGTGTTTCGAATTTTGTGACGTATGTCAGCGTAGTTTTTGAAGACAGATTTTTTTTTGCTATCCTGGTAACCCTGGTAAGGATAATGGCACAAATTTATGAAATTATTGTGTTGTCTTCGGTCCTCGATAAGTCTATGAAGTTTAAATGAAATCTGACTGTTTGAAGTGGGTCAAAATCAAGTCCAAAGGAGTTTGTTACAAACATACATCACATAGGTGAAGGTAATAAAAGCGTGTTAAAAAGGAATTAAATCGCATTTTACACCTATTTGTAGGCATCTCATGCCGTATGTCATGTCATGGTGAGTGTACACTGTGGAAGATTTAATTTTTAACAATGATGTATTTATTTACCTTTCCATTTTACCGGCTCTCAACATTGGCAAGATAAATGCAAGGTAATTGCCTGAAGTGTTATTACTTAATTAGTCACGTACCATCTTATGTATCTTGCCAATGTTGAAAAGGTATTATTTTACTGTCTAGTAAAAAATAACTAAAACGCATTTTGCACTTCTTTGTAAGCCTTGCTCGCCATACGCCGAAGATTTGATTTTTATTATTTTTTTCTGAAAGAGGCTACAAAGAATATTTTTTCTACGTATAAAAACGAATACGACTAAGGGATTTACTAGAGAATAAGCAGCAGCATTCTCTGTGCATTTTACCACCACAGTGCGATCGCTAACCAGCCTGCCAAGCTTGGCGATTATGGCATAAAATAAAATAAAAAGTTTTGATTACATGCAAACTTAACTTGTTTATTGTACATTCTTTCAAGTTCATTCAATTTCGTTCATTCTTACGCAACCTCACTATTTTTCTTTTTAAGTCTGGGTATCCTGTCATGTTACTAAAACAATTAAAACTCGACGTATAGATGAACACTTTGTATGTGAGGCAAGCATGCTGGTCTCCGAATCACGAAACCGTACGTACGCGGCAGACCTTAATGTCAAAGGGAACCAGCAGTAAATATAACGAAGATTAATTGTTTATTTAATTTTCTCACCGTAAATGAGTACTTACTTTTGTTTTTACAAATAATGTTGTTAAAATTGTTTATAACGATTCCAATTCGTGCAATACTTTATTAGAGCCTATAGTAGACATTGATGTCCAACACATTGTATTTATTGTAAATATTATAGTATTTATTCGTGGTCAATAAAACATGCTCAAAGATATTACATGTATTGTTTTATTATAAATATACCATTAAAGAGAAATTATTTGTTTTTTTTTTTTTGGCAACGGATCTTTGATTCTTATAACAGTCAAAGATCCGTTGCCAAAAAAAAAAAAAATTCTCTTTAATGGTATATCTAAAGAAAACTAGAGGAAGTGCCCCTCACATATCGCGCGCGTGTCAACATTAAGCGCAGATGCGCAACATTTAGCTTATTCGCAGTCAGATACTTGTCGCGATTGGATGTCTCAAAAATACGCGAAATATTAGAAATTTTGCCTTGTTGTGCGGTTTTGACCTGCAAAAACGAAAGCAGAAAAAATGTATCTTGTAGAGGTTTATCGTATCATTGGTAAGTGCTAAACTTTGTTAATTTTTAATATCATTGATTTTAATTACAATACCACATGTTATGACTTCAATGCAAACTATAAACAACCTTATATTCATTGAAACAAAGTCTAAATGCACTTGGTCGTCATCTGGAAAATCACAAACTAAATTCTAGTAACTTCGACGCTACTCGATTAGGGATGGGACACATCCGTAAAGTACGTCGGTATCGATAGTTTTGTCTGATTTTAGTAAGGAATCAATAGCTCACATAGCTGGTTATATAATAAGACAGTTGATTACATAAGTGTGATATTTGCATTAGTGCTTTAGTAACAGAAAAACAAATCAATAATAACATAGATTTATTATAGGTAAGGCTAGAGGGGGTTATTATGCCCATCAGAATCTGTGATTAAATTATGTCAGACATCCGAAATATTTTTATAAGACGGTCTTATATTTAATAAAGATTATATCATGGCTGAAATAATGCACCAGTTTATTGGGTCATCAATATTCCAGAACATAAGCTATAACCAATTAGGAGATTTTCCTACGTCTAATCATATTACTGTCTTAATGAAAGCTAACACGGCAAAATATATTAATATTCGACTATTAAAATGGCAAATATTAAATAAATATGTATTATTTCAAGGTCAGTAAATATTTTTAGCACCATCTGTTATCTTTTCATTTATCGTTAGCTTCTGTCAGCAGCTTTGCCCGCGTACTTGATTTTATGAAAATAATATTACCCCCCTACATACAAACATACAAATTCCTTTTTAACATTGATATTTTAACGATAATCAACCTTTTCCGTTATTAAGCATTTGTATGATGTTAACAAATTACTACATTGCTCACCCGAATAAATTACATAACATCAATATTAATATATCGATATATGTCTACATCTCTAACTTTTTTTTTTGTACTCACCACAAGAGATTACAAGTGCATATGAATATGACATCTATTTCAAAGGTGCTAGCGTTCTGAATAGAATGAATTGGTTACAGCGCCATCTAGCGTTGAGTTGCTGAGCTCGTTGTAAACTTGTCTATTTAAAGTTTTTAGACGAAAAACGTCTTTATTGTTTGTGTCATTTCAAATAATAACAACTTTCATTCGTTGCAATAAGACACAATTTTTGAAAGCAATAAGAAGATGATTTGTAAAAGTTGCGTTTGTAATTTGTAGCCAATCATATCACTGTTTTTTATGTGTGTAATGGAGAATTTGATATGCAAATGTGTGAGTTTGGCGACACTGGTTCCCGTGCTTAGCCAGTGTAGGGGCACTTCTCTGTATTCTTTGTTCTGTGGCGTATGTCACGGTGTCTCTTTCGAACAATCTCGCGACCCCGGCAGACATCGGTCCTAGCAGACCCCTTCAATTCTGCTGACATATCTTTGAGGCGCGCGTGGAACACTACGCGCCGTCGACCCGAGCTTGGTCCTTACCGGGCGGCGAGCTACCCATTGCTCGCCACGGAATTACAGTTCACTTCAAAGTCATTTATTTATTTATTTAAACTTCTCGCACACAAAAACGGTACAAAGGCGGACTTAATGCCTTTCACCTAAAGGAACGTAACCATACAACATGAACTATTTTTTTTAAATTTCGTCACTTCCCTCCCCTCGGTGACCACTCGTTGTATATGCCAAGACGGGGGTCTTGGCCCCTCCCCCTGAAGTTGTTACGAAGTATTCACAAATATGAATTTAAATTATTTCTCAGGAAAGTGAAACAAATAAAAATAATTTGGCTCATATTCGTCTATAATATCTGGATGACCGAGCTTTGCTCGGTATTTTGTTCTAAATTGTGTTTAAAATAATAAGTTTATGTTTAAGTTGATTATCGATAAAGTTGGTCATTGAAAACACGAATAAAACGACATTTTATAAAAATAAATTTTAGCTAGATCGATTTATCGCCCCCGAAACCCCCTGTATACTAAATTTCATGAAAATCGTTGGAGCCGTTTCCGAGGTTCAGATTGTGTATATATATATATATGTATACACAATTGCTCGTTTAAAGATATAAGATTAATACGGCGTTTATTGCATAAGACTGCATACATCCTTCTAATTAGATACTAGTAAATTAAATATGAAAAAGCGCGAGAATTCTCTCAGCAAAATCGATTTCGTGACAAAAATCTAAGCCACACTCCCGCGCTCCTGTGACTGAGCGTAGTATTTTAAAGACCTCCCCTAAACGGGTCACGTAGTATGGGTAATTTTCCCAAGTTAATAACGAAAATTAAAGCAAGTACAAGATAAAAAAATACTAACCAGAAGCATCGTAGGTGCCCTGAAATATCTCACACGCACCTGCAAAAACATCGGAATCCAAACCACTGCTTGGCGACAAAAACAAGAATTTTAGTAGTACCTACTTCTCAGGAGGAAATCTTTAAGCCTCCCACATACAGGCGTCAGGCGACTTGAATAGAACATTTTTTTATGAAGCCTTCATAGAATCTGTGCTAAAAGACTCGACATCGCGCGGGTCTGTGATAACCTTTACAAAGTATTTCCAGCAGAAAAAAACATTTATTCAAACTAATCTGATAGTCAGCACTTTTTGAACGCTAAAGATAAACATAAGACAGTCCCCCAAAACGCCTTCACCACTTCCTAGTGGTTTAGCTGGGAAGAAGAAGTGCCGCAACAAACTGTCCAGCAGCACAGCTGACTGTTCAGTTAGAAAAGTAAATATTTATTAATATTGCAAAATATTAGGTTGCCCCAAGCAAACCCATCCATTTTTGACTTGTCGTTTCTTGTTCATTTTTGGACTGGTTGTAACGTGACTGGTGTCAATAGAATCGCTGCAGTCTAAGTTAAATCTCAGTGGTGTTTGGTTCGCGTTTCTGCAAAATGTCTATAAAAGAACAAATAATTGATTCAATAAGTGATTATGAGCAATGGGTTTTACTCAAATTTGCTTGTTTGTGGGACTGGTCTGTAGGTGTTACTCATTCTAATATTACGAAAGCAGTCGGCAGGAAGCACTATAAAAGAATGGATGCGAAAAATTAGAAGTGGCGAAACTAACGTCGGTGAGCATCGCGGTGGTAACCATACGTCTTTGGCTATAAAAGAAGATAGAATCATCAGAATTAAAAATGCATTTAATGAGTCGAGACACTGGAGTCTAAGGGCTTTTGCCAATCTATTAGACGTCCCAAAATCAACAATCCAAAGGATTGTCAAACATGACTTGAAAATGAAGAAAGTTGTCGGAAAGTGGGTACCTCATGAACTGACAGAAGCGCAAAAGGAACAGAGTGTTGGCATGTCAGGCGAACTTAGAGCGATATAAGAAGGACAAATCACTGTTTTCCAGAAGTATAGCTGTTGATGAAACTTGGGTTGCCCTCTACATGGAACCGGATCGTGAGCGACTGCTGCTGCGCGGGACTCCGCGTATGGCTAGCAAAAGGGGAGCCAGTGCCGTCAACGAGCCGCCAGCCGACGCACGGCAACAAGAGGATGTTGATTATCAGTATGGACAGGGATGGTATAGCCTTCTGTGAGTTGCTGCCTGAAAATGAGTCTGTCAAATCCGAAAATTATAAACAGTTCCTTGAGAGGCATATACAGCCATGGCTTGATGGAAAGGATTTCAGTACGCCAGTATTGTTACATGACAATGCAAAACCCCATAACGCTCGGGCCGTTACGGAAATCCTGCAGATGCAGGGAATTTCGACTTGGTATCACCCACCCTATTCACCAGATATTTGCCCGTTGGACTTCAACTGTTTTGCCAGACTGAAAAGGAAGCTAAGAGGGACACACTACAATAGCTGGGATCATTTTCAAGAAACATTGAAATTTGCCGTGACGGAACTTAATGAATCAAAGTCTATGACTGGAGTGCAACAACTGCCAGACCGATGGCAGCGTGTAATAAATTGCGAAGGATCTTACATTTAATTAACACATTAATGGATATCATAACGATATAAAACTAATAAAATAAAATGGATATTTGCTTGGGACCGCCTAATACAATATCATTCTGCAAAGCCATATTTGTTATACTTGTTTTTTTTCTGACCTGTAAATTGCAAAATACGTAATAACATTTCAACTTGGAGGGCTACCTTATCGCATCTTCCTTTAGCTTGCATATATGAAAAATAAAACAAACTGAAAAACTTAATTCATTTTATTCAATTAAAAAATACATAAAGTAATACTCAGCCTTATGATACATTATCTTAATTCTAGAAATTATAATCATTAATATAATGAATTAATGTAACTGTACATAATATTAACATAAGTGCTGATTCTGGTGTTCACCAACTAAACTAAAAATACAGCTATCTCTTTCTAGCAAGTAAAACTAGAAAGAGACGTAAGTAGTTGTAACCAGGGTGGCATGAACATCGACGCACTCTGTATTCAGTACATGATTCTGGGAACGACGACCAAAGAAAAAAATTGCTGACCCATTTTTGACTCCTAAGGAACCAACTTTTATAGGAAACAGCCGACTTTTTGGTGGGTGGGGTCAGAATCATGTACTGAACCGGTGGTTACTGATTACTCGCCACCCTATATATTTATTATTGAGCTCAGTTGGCGCCCTACAGATTCTACGCCACTTTTTCTTATCATAAAACTGAAAGGCCGGGTTCTAACCGAAAGCGTCGCGCGAGTACGCGATTGTTGCGCTCTTTTATATACGACGCTTGCGCGATCAATCCAGTCGCATATACGCATGACGCTCGCACGATCAATCTAGTCTCGTTTCTTCGTTATATCGCTGCGTCCTATGCGAGCGATCTAAACGCGATTCTTGTCAATTGAAAACAGGTTTTATAGATTGCACTATGGAGGCAGTATTCGACAATATTTCGCCTACACGGGACGCCGCCTACTAGACAGCAATCGTCGTGCAAATACGCGAACGTACCGTTCGTATGTTACGTTTTTATTTGGTGAACCGAAACGCGTGGTCGCGCCGACAGAGGGTGCCTTCCGGTTCCCGTACAGACAGTTTATTAGGACGCGGGGTAATTCGTGCGAACGATCGCGTACTCGCGCGTCGTTCGTTTTCGATTAGCACGCGGCGTTCAACATTCGAATTCTTTCTTATTCATCGGATTTTGACATGTAATGTGAAATTTAAATTTAAATTTAAATTTCATTTTAATGTCCCATTGCCAATCATACATTTTTTAATAAGTAAAATTAACTGATATTACAACAAAAATATTGATATACATACATATTTATTTCTTTACAATTTAAAGCCACCAAGAAAGTCAAGGTATTTTGTAACAGCTAGTCGACGTAGACACGGACGTAATAAAATCGCAGTGGAATTTTATCGAAAACGACATTTTCAACTCCATGTGTTGAACCGAACATTGAGAATCCAACAGAGTGCAGAGCGAGTGTCAGAGCGTCGAAAAAACAGTCTTCGATTTACAAGTCTTGGCGCTAGACAGTGCGTTAAAGATCTAGTGAGCGAAAAAAAAACACTCCTCGATTTTATGTGACATTTACCAGACGTATTAAACTAACAATACAGGATTTTTTTTTAACCAGTGCGCAAAATTTTTTTGGTTTTTCAATATCAGTAATAGACACACATTTCAACTAATTTTTTCAATACTCTATTAAAAAAATTATCCGACCTTAAATCAGTAAATTGTGGACACCCTACATATTTCGTAATATGATATCGACAATAGGAATAGGTCAGTAACCACGCACCGGCGTAGGTACTTCGAACTTCTTAGAATTTTGACCGATCGAACAGATGGTACTTGTATCTACGCTCGGGCGTTCATCTTCGCCGCCGCGCCAGCGCCGCGCGCAAGTTACCATAAAAACCAGTTTCAGAATAAACATCTTTCGTTAACGATAACTTAATTTTTTTGTACTAAGACATCAAAATAAAAATTGCATGGTTATTATAACTCGTTAGTTTAATTTGTTAAAATTTGCGCACTGGTTAAAAACTTATCCTGTATAACTTCTATTGTGTCTCGTTCAGTGTATTTCAACCGATCAAAATCTACTTCACATGGTCGTAATATTGTTGCGGTGGGATTTTTTCACGCACTCTAACTTCAATGCACAGCGTAGCGCCAAAGGTTGCAAATCGAACGTGTTCTTTCGACGCGCAGATGCACTCTGTTGAATTCACAATGCTTTGTTCAACACGGAGAGCTCAAAGTCCAGCGCACCATAAAATGCTGCGATATTGTGTTTCGTCGACTTACAAGAATGACCGAAAACCAACTGATGTTGTAAACACTGCAACATATCAAGCTATACATTCCCATTTTTAGCAGACCTCGCATTATATTGGCTTTTGTATAATGAGAAGCCAGCTTATACTGGAAATTTATAGCTTGATTTGACGCCGTGCGTTCTGCAGTAAAAATATAATATTCGAATGCAAAAAACCTAATTATAGATGGTTAACTAAAATCTTACATACTTTACAAATTGACAATCATAGACTTGTGTAGTTTATATAGGGGCAAAACAAAAACTAAAATGAAAATATTTACCAACTTCGAAAGAGAGAAAATTAGTTTGAATGAAAACTTGTAAATCAATAATAAGTGTAGGTTTTTGCTCCGAAACTGAGATAAAAATGAGTGACTCAAGAGATTACTGGAGACCGTCTTCGCCCCGCAGTGTGTGCTTTGTTTAGAAAAGCTACTGCATTTTGATGTTCTCACTTCTCAGTGAAAATATTCCTGTCCGTTTCGACTGCTCGGACACAGTGTCGTAGATGAAAAACCGTCTACATTTTCAGCGAAATCGTATCAGTGGTTAGCAAAAAGAATGGGACCTCTACTAAGCTCCGTTTAAGAGAAGTGCGTGGCCGCGCGGTTCTCCATGTGCTGACCGCGCGGCCACGGTTAAACCTTTATAACTTTCTGAATATTGGATCTACGAATTTGCGACTTTCACTGTTAATGTTATACAAATTCCTTCGTAATGTTGACGTAGTCGTTTTTCTTCTGCGACACTATGTCCGAGCAGACGACATGGACACAAATATTTAAAAAAAAAAAATGTTTGGTGTCCCTTACGTAATTTGATTTATCATAAGAAAAAACTCACTAGAACCATGTTTAGGGAAGACTTTAAAATTTGAAATGAACATGAGTACTTTCCTCTGTTTCTAGGATATTTTTATCCTAGAACTAACCTAACAACATTTTTTTTTTAATATAGTGGCTAGTTTTACATTGTAGTGCCTTGTTAGGAGTAGAGAAAGGTCAAAGAAACGATGGATGGATTATGTCAAAGATGATCAAACAACAGTGGCGGTGAGTCAGAAAAATGAAGCTAGTTGACAAATTCGAAGCGTAGGTACCTATGGAGAAGAACAGACAAGAACTCCATTCCAGGATTATTAAAGAGTGTCCACTCTTTAATAAACCTGGAATACACATGCTACTAATAAGCATTTTGGTTTGTTCGCCCTCTGTGCCTGTAAAATACTCATGTCCCTTTCGTATACACATGCTAGGTGAATGCTACTATAGTCTATTTTTTAACCGACTTCAAAAAAGGAGGAGGTTTCTCAATTCGAGCGTATATATTTTTTTGTTAAGAAAATAGTCACTCAGCTTAGCCACGCCTCTTGACCAATTACATCATAGTAAATTGACAAAAGAGGCGTCCACAACTCCATACGGTCTGAAGAGCTTACTTCAACCGGCCAATGTGAGCACGGCTTTCTAATTTACTATGATCTCATTGGTCAAGGGGCGTGGTTAAGCTGAGTGACAACGATGAGTCACTATTTTCTTAACGCGAATTGACTATAAGTAGCGTTTGCTCGAATGTAGCATGCTTTTATACTACTAGGTAGCATGTGTTCCACGCTTTATGGCTAGAAATGAGGTGAGTACTAAGATGACAGATGCAAAAGTTGCGTGGAAAATTACATGGTGTGTCAAATTGGAATAAGAGCAAGAACATGTCTTGCTTCCATGTTGAATGGGTTCTCGGCCGTATTACAAAACATGTAGACAGACAATATGGATGGAAAGGATGTAACTACCGAGATGACGGCTAATAAAGAAGTGTGGAAGAAAATTACATGTTGCGCCGACCACAAATAAATTGAGATAAGGGCCGGAGAATGATGACGTAAACCATCGATCTAGTTTGTGAAATTCGAACTCTTGATTAAAATACTTTTTACAATCCTGACAACTTAATCTGGTGCTTTGTTGTCACTACTCTTTTAAGAACTTTAATATTATTGGAATAAGGTTGAAATTCAAAAATAGGGCTCAGGATTAAACCTAGGTCTGGCGATCAACCATTTTTTTTTAAATAACACTTATTGAGTTTTGAAAACATATCACCACACTTGTATTCCTTAAAGAGTGAGGCAGTGAGGTAGTACACCCATTGCCATGTAATAGGGTGCGAGCCTAAGGCTATCAACCGGGCAAAAAACCAGACTTCGGGCTACTGAGATGTTCCAGATAGAAATACTCGGTAACTTTGACCAAACCGAGAATCTTCTTCTCGAATCCCTTGCAACTAGATACTACACGAAAATAGTCTGATGGCAGTGTGCAATATTTTTTTGCTATTGTCCTCCAATAGCAGTACTTTGTACACTTAAAATAAATAAAACTTATAAGGCTAATCATTCATCCAATTTATAGAAAAATATTAATTTAAGAATAGGGGGTCCATTTGGCGTACACAGTTAATTTTGTTAATAAACTATACAATTTAAAAAATATATTACTTACAAAAAAAAAAAGAAATAAGTAGATGATTCCTAAGTTTATTTCAATATCTTTGTATTTCATTTAGGGGTGATGAAACCTCGTCAAACATGCTATCTCTAGATGTGTTGACTCAGTACATATAAAACTACAGAGTACAGAGACACCTGGGAGGCAGCAGCTAGTTGTAGTATAGAAACAAATGGCTTTGAAGGCAATCTATGACAGAATGTATGCGCTCAACACATTTAAGGGTCAGTTAAGAAAGAATGGCAAAATGCCTGAGCACATTGCTCACTGTCTCCATTGAAAATAGGACCATATTAATATTGAAAGTTGGACAAAAAGAAACAACCGTGTCGCAAGCCGACTCAATATTCATACAATTTTCTACTTTAGGATATGGTAATAAGGTCCTATTTTCAAAGAGAAAATACATTGCTCAGGCATTTTTTGCCTGAATGGACTCTTGGGTGCAACACATTTTAGTTGTACTGTCTCTAGAGGCTGCCAGCAGGATGGTTCTGTGGTCTCTGTATAAAACGGTTGGTCAAATATGCTTGTACAAAGCCAATTTAATGCACTTCTCTAAAAAAAATATCTATGTTTCTATTGTATAAAAATTGATACAACACTTTTAAATGTTAACTATTTTACCTAGGAACCTATACCAACCAACCTACGTAGGTCGAAGAATATTCTCTTTGCTTTTAAACTCAAGACACTTTTCTATTATAATGTACTTAGTATATCTGTTACCGGCCAAAACTGATTTTAGGATGGACTAGTTTCGCCTAGGCCAAATCAGTTCTCCATACACGCGATAGGACAAACCAGTATAGACCTATGCAGAAAAGGCAATAGAAACAGCATGTATAGCTAACTACAGTAAAAAAAGTAGCGATGTAGGGTCACGGTATCATTCCAATGTGAAACTTTAACCGTTGTAAACTGTTACACATAAACATGTAGTCATCATGTTGATGAGAAGGGAGGACTAGTTTGGCCTAGGCAAAACTAGTTCATCCTAAAATTGGGTTTGGCCAGTAACATATCTATGTCTAGACATGAATTAGTAAGGCAGATCATTTTGCATTTTATTTACATAACATTGTGCCTGTAATACCCAAAGGATTAGGCAGAGGTGTACCTATCGTACACCCACATTTCGGCAGTTATGTTCAAGCCCCACGTAATAGGGAGTAAGCCTATTGCTATCAACCGGGCACAGGCTTGGTGCTGCTACTGAGAAATTCCTGATGGAAAAACTCAATAACACTGCTCAACCTAGGAATCAAATCCAGGACCTCATGTTCAGCAGTGGTATTTGGAACCACTAAATCAACAAGGCAACATAATTAACTTAAGTATAAATAAAATGATGAAATTTTAACATTAAACGCAGGAAGTCATTGCAATATTCTTAGAAAATAACTCATTTAAAATGACTTCACAATGTTCTTGTTTATTTAGAAACGTTGATTAATGTTAAGAAATTAACTTTAATTAATGTTTATAAATAAACTGTTTCAAGCAAAATGATCCACAAACCTAGATTCCTTCTAACATAAATATAATAGCAATATCTTTGATTTATGAGTTTTAAACTACGTACTTCAATAGGACACCGGAGGTACATGCTGTGGCATCATAGTTGTATATACGCACTGGTTGTCATTCATCGTCGGCTTCATCACTTGATGTAACTGCTGATGCTGCATGATATTTTGTAGCTGTGGTTGAGGCTGTGGCTGGGGCTGAGGAGGAGGCATCTGCGGTTGCTCCGGTTCCTCTTTCGGCTTCTTATTCTTCTTCTCACATTTCTTAAACTTAATACCGAGTTTGTTTAATAATATTAATCTCAGTGATTCTTTTCCTCCACGATAATTTAATTCGTGTTTCGCAGCAGTTAGAATTTTTCCTAGCGTCGGAACCTCTTTTCTGACTGAGTAGCTGTTCACGATGCCTCTTAAAGCACATAACTGGAAATAATCGAGCTGCACCTTAGTTTTTCTTACGCGTTTTTTCTTTGGACCTGCTATTTTCGTTTGTGTTGCTTCCGCTCGCAAACCGTCCCTTTTAATCCGTTTTATCGTACTTTCTGACAACCCTGTGGCCGCGCACGCTCTTTTTACAACGTTTTCGACTGGGTACGCGTATCCTCTGTTCTGTTTTTCGCTCTCAAAGAACTTTATTACCTTAAATATGATTTCTCGGGCTTGGCCCTCGATCGCTTCTTTTTTTTTCTTTTCCAATTTTTCCAGTTTGGGTTTGCGGTCGGTCAGTACAGGTCGCGTTGGCGCGGGCTCCTGCTGGTGTGCGTTAACCTGTGGTTGAGTTTGTTGTTGTTGTTGTTGGCCATGGTTTTGAAGCTCTTGGGGCCCTGGTTGGTGCATAACCACAGTATTGACGACAGGCACTTCATAAACATTGACGTTTATATTCATTTTTGTTATAAGCAATTTGCGTTTCCCACAAGATTTGTGTCCTTCATTAATATATTGCTTAGTTATATCGTTGCCTGCTAGTGGAAGTACATTATTTTGTGTTTATTTACGAATAAATACACAAAAGAAACAATAAATTATCAAATACGGTAGCCATAGGCCATTAATTACCATAAACAAAATTGTTTTGTTCTCCATTTCTGATTTTGAATGACAGCTTTAATTAAAATTTCCCTGAAAATTCTACTTGATTCACATGACTTTTGTATTTATAAATAAATACATAGTTTTTTTTTTAAATCTCGTTAATTTTACAGAAACCATTCAAATATTTCTACAGTCCATTTTATATTTTTACCGATTATAAAACAACAATCTTCCCGAATTTATGGGTAAATTTTTTCAGCAACCATTCCATAGACAAATGCTACAAAGTAAAGAGCTCCACAAATGAAATAAATGGATGAGTTTGATAGTATTTTTGATAGTACTTTTTTTTTCTTTTTTCCACTCTTAGATAGTTAGATTACAATGAAGGAAAGAAGTTTATTGATGCCCGCTAAAGTTATTGAATAAACGTAACAAGACAGACAAAAAATTCTATTTCCACAAAAAAGACACCAAACTGTATTTTGCAACGTGATAAAATAAATGGGAACTTTACAGTAGCAACACTCACCACAATCAGTAACTATCATTAATGATTACGACTGAAGGACATGTATCCATGGTCAGGAATAAATTAAAAAAAAAAAATCAGTAACTGTCAGTGTCATTGACGAAAAATCCAATTCCAATTACTTACGTACTGTGCGCTGTGCAGAGGTTGTAAATATTGGAAACAATATTAAATAATCGAATTTAGCCATTTTTTATTAACATGGACGACTGTCCAGAAGTAGAGTTAAAGAAGTTGTGTTGTACGTGTTTAAGTCGAGACAGAAAGTTATTTCAGTTATGCAGAATAACAGACGGTGTTAATAATTTATATTTATTGCTTTCCTATGATTCCGAAGCGTACAGGGTAATTAAACATTATTTATTATTTGTAAGGGGCTGAGGGTCAGGGTCATCTTAGCTACGGACGGTACGATAACATTCGTACAGTTCTTTTTATTGAAATAAAACTGAAATGTTTGTTTTTTTTTTTTTTGCTTGAAGTCGGATTTGACCGAAATATTATTGCAGTTCCCAATTCTTGAGGAAGGATATAGGATAATGCATAATGCATATTAAAATCTCGATACGAGCAAAAAGTTTAGCTTAGTGTTCATTCTGACGAAAAAAAGGTCTGAATGAACTATAAGCGAAAACGTAAACAACCGCATGGTCGGGCGCCCCGACGCGACGCGGTGGGTCGGGGATCGAGACAGTTTAATAAAAAAATGTGAAATTTACTTAAAGATTTAAGATACCCAGTAGATTTATTTTGTATCTAGCTTCTTCCTGTGACTTCCACTGTGTCAAATGTCTTGTTTCCCCGATCTACGACTTCTCGTCGGCCGACCGCGAAACAACTTACTCTTTATTACAGTTTACATTCGTTACTTCAATGCTAATATCCATTATAAATTTAAATTATATTTAGATAACATACAACCTGTTGTACGTTGATCTAAGTATCATTAGCGACTAAAACAAATATATAATTATAGAATATTATATAATTAAGATTTGAATTTTACGGGTAATCCGCACATCACCTCTAAAACCGCTGTTCTCATTGCAGGAAGGTTTCTACAAGGACACTGCGAGTTTATATATATGCTGGGAATGTAGAGCCGTTATGTGCAGGATCACACGGTTCAGAAAGCAGGCCTGTACTGCACAGAGAGAATTGACAAGTATCGCTGATGGGAGAACACATGTTAGTATATTGAATTTTAAGATAGTAAGTGACACAAACTAAGTTATAACAGGTTGTCTCGGTAGATCATACATGGGTGACCATTTTTACATACCAAGACCCCTCCATGCTTCGGAAAGCACATTAAAACCTTGGTCCCGGCTGTCATTCGTACATCTTTGAGAGTCTTTAAAAGTCTTCAGAAACCGGAAAGTCTAATAGACATTGGGTAACGTATTACCTAGTAACTGGGTTATGAAGATTAGATAGGAAGTCGCTCCATGTAAGTTAGCTGCATCGGGTTAAACCGGAAGCCAACTCCAACATAGTTTGGAAAAGGCTAGGCAGATAATGAGTAAAATAACACACTAGATTTCATGGTTCCAACGAACAAATCAGCTGAAAACTATTACTTCAGTTGGTTTTAAGGTCTATAGAGCTAATATGGTTAGTCTTGCATTCAGATATTTGTTGGGTTAGGTTAGGTTAGGTTAGGTTAGGTTAGGTTAGTTGTTATATTTGTTGGGTATTCTTATGGAATAATAGAGTCCCTACGTCATAGGTTTTTGATTCAAGTATTTTTTATCATAGATAATCTGTGTAGTGCTAGACGTAAAGAAATCTTCTCCATACGAATCTACCTTTTGGAAGGGGCAACTAGAATCAATTCTATTTTCATATAACAGTTGACGTTCAAAAGTGCTTTTTTTGGGCCTAAATGGAATAAATGCTTTGCAATTGCATTTCCTCCTATGGTTGTCGTAAGAGGCGACTAGGGACTTACTAGAGAATGGGCGGCAGCGTTCTCTATGCATTTTACCACTATACTGCGATCGCCAATCCGACTGCCAACCGTGGCGATTAAGGCAAAGCTCCCCAAATTGTGGGAGATCTATGCCCAACGGTGGACGTCTTATGGGTGAAATGATGATAATGATGACATAGGTAATGCCCAGGGTATGAACACCGAGATGTAATTTTCGTCATCATCAGCCTACAACAATCCACTGCTGGACAAAGGCGTCTCCAAATCCACGTCATTCGATCGTCGAGCCAGCTCGATTTTCGGAACTCGAAGATAGTCATGGCCTGAGGGCGTCCTACCTTGGGCACGCCACAATTGCGGCGGTAAGTCCCCTCTTTGAGGAGTGGATAGAGAGGCGCCACGGCGTCCTCACCTTCCGCCTGACGCAGGTTCTCACCGGGCGTGGGTGCTTCGGTGGGTTCCTGTTCAGGATAAAGCGGGAGGATACGTCCGGGTGTTTCCATTGCGAGGATCGTCTGGAGGACACGGTGGAGCATACGGTGGAGGTGTGCCCTGCCTGGGCGGAGCACCACCGTGTCCTCGTGGAGGCGATCGGCGGCGGCGACCTCTCGCGTCCGGCCCTGGTGCGAGCCATGGTACGGAGCGAGAGGGAATGGGAAGCCGTCACCTCCTTCTGCGAAGCAGTAATGCTCGCGAAGGAGGAGGCGGGGCGCGTGAGGGAGTGGCAGTCTCTGCGCCCTCACGTCCCTAGCCGCCGCAGGAGGAGACGCCCCGGGCGTCGGGAGTCGATTGCGGACTCCCGGCCACCGTAGGCGCGAGCTTGCGGGTGGCGAGCAATGGGTAGCTCGCCGCCCGGTAAGGACCAAGCTCGGGTCGACGGCGCGCAGTGTTCCACGCGCGCCTCAAAGAGATGTCAGCAGCAGTGTAGGGGTCTATTAGGACCGATGCCTGCCGGGGTCGCGTGATTGTTCGAAAGAGATACCGTGACCCTGGCACATGGGCAACTGATGGAACACGGGTGGGTTTTAGTCAGTAAAAGTCTGACACGCCTTCCCGCTCCGCCCAGAGCGGGAGAAGTCATTTAATGATTTCCCATCCTGAAAAAAAAAGGGCGTCCTACTTTACATTTGCCGATACAATGCTTTTTTTAAATTAACTACTTTTTCTTCCACTATTCCAGATTCAAACGACCAGCTTATCCCGCCTAACTACACACCACAAGACGACCTACCAAAAAGTAATCTCAGAATCAAACACTATTCCAACAGACAATTTTATAGACTGTGGTCTAACCACAGACATAAAAAGCGAGAGTGAAGAGGACATACCTCTATCAGAACTTCATGGCAACTGGCTTTCTGATAATGAGACAGAGATAGCCATTAAAACCATAGACTGTAAAGAGGAACTGTCAAAGTCAATAGATAAAGATACCATAGACTACAAAGAGGATTTATTATACAAATTGAAGAAAAAGCGGAAGAAAATAAAAAAATCGAAAGAGAAGAATTGTTATTCTACTGTTATGATAAATGATAGTGAGTTGGAAGAAATAAGGAGTAATAATAAAATGGCAGTGAATTTTCTTGACTCCCATTTTAAGTGTGATAGTTGTATTGAAGAGTTTGGAAGTCAAGAAGAATTGGATGGGCATAATTCTTCTTTACATGTTGAGGTGAGTTCCGACCAGCTATTTTTCAGTTCACTGTTATCAATACTTTCATACTAATATTATACATGCATAAACTATAAGAGTAGAGGGAGACCAAAGAAACGATGGATGGACTATGTGAATTATGATATGGATAGAAAGGGGGTGACTACTGAGATGACGACTAATAGAGAAGTGCGGAAGAAAAAGACATGTTGCGCAGGAGAATGATAATCTTTTTCTGTTCCAGAAACCAGACCACCTCCAATGCGACATATGTCTAGTCTACATTCCCATAACAACATACCATGACCATAGAGAGGCACATTACCATAGACATGTTTGCCGATACTGTGTGTTCACAGCCTATAATATAAATGATATGTTGTCACACTTGAGGAGCGGGCATGCTATGAAGAATTTGGTTTTACCTGGTAAAAGAAAAAAGGTGGGTACATTTAAGTTTATTTATGATTAAAAATTAAAATAATTAATATTATTAAAGAATGTAATTAACTCCGAGGACTGTATTGCTCATTTTTAGGCTTCCGTTGCCAAATGTCAAAAAACGGAACCCTTCCGTCCGTCCGTCCGTCCGTATGTCACAGCCACTTTTTTCCGAAACTATAAGAGCTATGCTGTTGAAACTTGGTAAGTAGATGTATCGAGTAAACCGCATTAAGATTTTAACACTAAAATAGAAAAAAAAATTTGGGGTTCCCCATAATTAGAACTGAAACTTAATTTTTTTTTTTTCATCAACCCCATACGTATCTATGAATAGGTCTTCAAAAATGGTATTGAGGTTCCTAATATATAACCATGTAAACTTCCACCGAAAATTGGTTTGAACGAGATCGAGTGAGTAGTTTTTTTTAAAACTAAACTGAATAGTTTGCGCGAGAGACACTTCCAAAGTGGTAAAATGTGTGTCCCCCCCGTAACTTCTAAAATAAGAGAATGATAAAACTCAAAAAATATATGATGTACATTACCATGTAAACTACCACCGAAAATTGGTTTGAACGAGATCGAGTGAGTAGTTTTTTTTAATACGTCATAAATCATAAACCGCAATTTACCTTTCATTCACACAACTCAAATACAAAAATAAAAAATAAACATTAAATTTCATAAACATAAAACCTTATGCATAAACCGAGAATACCTACAGGTTTGTACGGAACCCTCGGTGTGCGAATCCGACTTGCACTTGGCCGGTTTTTAATGATGTAGTTGCTAGTGATGTATCGGACATCCGTATCCATTACATTTTTACTTTAATCATTTTCAATACATTGATGAAATTCTACAATGTATATAGGTGACTAGCTTCTGCCCGCGACTTCGTCCGCGTCAAATTTTTGCTCCCCTGACCATTCCCGTCGCATCGATTTGCCTGCTAGTGTTGCTGCTCGCTCCTTTTGAGTTATAGTGAGTCAACCTTTAAATATAGACATATGCTCTCGCGGACTTTTTTTTAGAACTTTTTCAAAGGAACAATTCCGTCATACATGATTTTTGAGTTACTTTAACCGTTTACGCAGCGCACGCAACGGAAACTCTCAAAAGGAATAAATTTTCCCCGTTTTTGCAACATTTTTTATTACTGCTCCGCTCCTCTTAAATGTAGCGTGATGTTATATAGCCTATAGCCTCCCTCGATCAATAGGCTACCCAACACAAAAAGAATTTTTCAATTCGAACCAGTAGTTCCTGAGATCAGCGCGTTCAATCAAACAAACATACAAACAAACAAACAAACAAACAAACAAACAAACTCTTCAGCTTTATAATATTAGTATAGATTAGGTAGCCATGGAGAACTGTGAAATTCCATTCAGATTATTTGTCAAAATCAAATATTTAGTGACCAAACTATAAACAAAACAAAAGAAGAACCCGTGCAATGCAAGTCAAAACAAGTCCTGTTAAGCAAAGCGTCAAGTGGCATCAACTAGCGTTTCAAGATCACACGCATCGACACCGATAAAAGGGGCTGTCCATTAATCACGTGAGGCTCGAAGGGGGGAAGGGGTCCATAAAAAATCACGAAATATCACAAGGGGGAGGGTGGGTGGAGACATACATCACGTGTATTTATTTTTTCGGCAAACGCGCGGTACTGAACCGAAAAGCGGCGTTACGTGTATTTATTTTTTCGTCCAACGCGTATAAAATCGAAAGCGGCTTGTAGTGAACTTTACAAATAATTAAAAAAAAAAATAAGATTCTTTGTAGATACACTTTGTAGGTGCGGTAAAAATACACGTGATATTGGTAGTCATAAACCTCACCATGTATCACCAAGGGGGAGGGGGTTAAAAATGCCAAAAAAACATCACGTGATTAATGGACGGCCCCTAAAGTAAGACCGAGAAGTAAGCATTTGCACGGCTGTTATGCCGAATAGAGTGAAGTTAATCTTTAGATCTTAAGAATTTATGTAAGCTACCTATATTCTTGCAAATAAATATGTCATATCAAGAAAGTAAGGATCCATATCCGCGGATCTTGACACTAAATATCCGTATTCAGATCCGTATCCGCGGATATAAATGTTTAACGTTACTAGTAATTACATATTTGTTACGGTCTCGAATCATATTTCAATCAATATACAACTTGATATAAACGTAAGATAACTCATATTTCGCGGACTACCTTAAGAGCCATTTTACATTTATGCGCGAATATCTAAGATTTTAGTCGCCTTATTTACCTCTCATCTCATCATTATAAATACTTTGGGATTGACGAACACATGTAAAAAATAGATCAATCTTTTGTTTTGTTACTTTTAGTAGCACATTTACAAAAACTTATTTGTTTACTTCGTAGTAATTAATCTCCCACAACTAGTTTTCTTAAAAATCAGCGCAGGGTCAATTTCAGACTCCTATTTATATCATTAATATGTAGAAATTTGAGTAAAAAAAAATACACAAAACATCAGACATATAATCTAGTTGTTACATTTAGTACAAGAATATTGAATTTTAATAAGCTTAATTAGTAAAAAAAAAAAATAAGTCTTATGGCAATTTTTACGATTTATTCGCAATTATATCGCGTTTTTTTTGGTTTGAATAAAGCATAATAACATTAAACAATTCATGTCAATATAAAGTATGCTCTATAACGAATCGAATTCTCAAGTTTTATTTAAATCCGTTTATTTAATTAGACATAATATCGTTTTTGAAATCACTCTAAATTAGAATAAATTACGATGCACAAGTGGGCAGCGTTTAGTACGGCGCAAGCGCCCAACGAGGCAGGACCTGTGCCATTTTTTCCCGCGTCTCAGTTTTCGGGTACTCTTATCGTGAACGCAAAAATATACGACTACAACATTTTGCTACTCTTCGCATTTTATTTTTTGTATAAGATAAGAGTTTCGTTTATTATCAATGAAAGCATTATTTTAATAAATTGTAGAAAAATGTTGACTAAAATAATTTATTTTAACTAAATCTGACTATTTTTAATCGCGATTAGAAAGGTGTGGAATACAACTAGTCATGAACAAAAATTCACACCAACGCCTTGCCTCACGTCCAAAAACAGTACCGTATTTTTTTTTTATTTTGTTTATATCTCGAAAATGGCGTGTCCTATCGTAAAAATAATGACATTTTCGACTCCCTTTATAAAACCCCACACATATAAATCTCAACACGTGGGGTAATATTTTTTTTATAGAATTCAAACAAAAAATGAAAAATCGAAATATATAAAAGGCAAACCTGACTGACTCATCTATCAACGCACAGCCGAAACTACTGAACGAATTTCGCTGAAATTTGGCATACAGATAGTTATAATGACGTAGGCATCCGCTAAAAAAGGATTTTTGAAACTTGGCCCCCTAAGGGGGTGAAAAAGGGATTAAAATTTTGTATGGAAGTCCGTCATTTTTAGAGCTACAAGCCTGAAACGTTGTTTTTAGGTTAACAAATAGAAATAAACAATTTTGTGTCCTAGGGTTTTTGAAAACTCAACCCCTGAGGGGGTGAAAAAGGGGTTTGAAAGTTTGTATGGGGAAACAAGATCAGTTAAACTATTTTATTCGAAACTTCCTATCAATAAATGAGTAAACACGTGTGTCAGACTCTTTCAGAATTCAACCCCTAAAAGGTAGAAAAGGGGTGACAAATTCTGAAAATCAACATGGGTATCGTTTTTATGATTTATTGGGTCGCTGATTACGAAAACAACAACTATTTCACAAAAATTGCACAAAAAACATAAAACAAAATAGACAAGAAGATTTATACAAAAAATTGCACAAAATTACTCCTGAACAAAAATAATATCATTAAAAAATTAAAAAACAATGAATATAAACAACCAAACCAATTTTTTTTTTTCAAATGAATTATATGGCAAAACCAAAAGAAATACTAAGGTGAGAAATACTAACCTATTTTATATTGATCCTGAATGATCTTCCCTTTGAATTCAAACGAATACAGTTTCCCCTCAAAGTGCTTTGCAATGACCAGAATCACAAGGGCAGACATTAAAATTTGTGGGTATAGACTTGAGAGAAAACTGTTTTTCACACGGGCAATTCTATGTGGCTTGCTCTCGCGTAAGCTCGCCCAGTAGTCTGATAATTTTGGCATACAGTAATAGATTAGCAAAAAATGTGGTTTATAAAGAAGTTTTGTAGTATACTATCCTTTGGCCGTGACTTCGTCCGTGCAATTCTACTTCCTTTCTTAGCGCTCGCTTACGCTACGTTACGCTACGAAGTCGCTGGCAAAAGCTAGTTCCATATAAAACACGTCCAGGCTGCCCCCTTGCGCGCGCCGTCGTCTCTCAACAAGTTCATTGCGTAACGCTCACAAGTACAAAGTTGCGAAGCCAAAAGAAAAAAAAAATACTACGTTGAGTCGCGATTGTCAAATTTGATTTTAGTCGTGTCATAATATTTTTTACATTTAGAGATTATTTCTTGCAGAATAGCGTAACTATCTCATAGCTAAAAGTAAGGAATTTTAGAGATAGTTTAGTTCGGTGTACAACAGAATCGGCACCAATATGTAATTGTTTGAATTTTTTATTTTTATTGTATACTTTACATAACATATATTTGTAATTTTTTATTAGTCTAGAAATCTTTATTAGACTGACTAAATAAAAGTAAGTATTTTCATAAATCTCTAAATACCGCATTATAATTCTAACGGCTCAAGATTGTTTAGACCGGCTCGACACTCGCGTTACACTGTTTGTATTGTACATGTGTGGATACATAAGATTGCCGTCTTTTACCTAAACTCGAACATTCTAATTTTGTGAGAGGCCTCTTAACACACCCGGCTTAAGGGTCAACAGAAACTAAGCTAGTTAGTACGCACATCAAGCTATACATTTCCAGTATAAACTGACATCACATTGCACGAAAAACCTATAAAATGCGAGGTCAGCTAAAACCGGAAATGTACACCTTGACCTGTAGCCGTGTTTACAATAATGATTTTTCTTTCCAGACCCGCCACAAAACGGTAGAAGATTCAAACTCCAGTTCCAAAACTCGGCGAAAACCCTCCATGCTGGACAAGAGAACGCCCTACGGATACCTGTGCACTGAATGTAATAAATATTTCGAGTGAGTACGTTATATAATATATAGCTTTTGCCAGCGACTTCGCCCGCGTGGATGTCGGAAATTATCCCGCAGGAACGTAGTACCGGGATAAAAAGTAATTCATGTGTTAATGTATGCCAAATTTCATCCAAATCCGTTTTTTTTCTGTTAAATTTCGTCCAAAACTTTTAGAATTGTAGGTCAAATTAAATAAGGTGGCAATACTTTTTCTACTTATTAGTTATCGATATCGAAAACGACAGGAATAAAAAAAAAACCGGCCAAGTGCGAGTCGCTCTTGCGCACCGAGGGTTCCGTACAAACCTGTAGGTATTCTCGGTTTAAAAATATATTTTTTTTAATTTTTTTATTTCAGTTGATTGAATGTAAGGTAAATTGCGGTTTACGATTTATGACGTTTTAAAAAAAAACTACTCACTCGATCTCGTTCAAACCAATTTTCGGTGGTAGTTTACATGGTAATGTACATCATATATTTTTTGAGTTTTATCATTCTCTTATTTTAGAAGTTACGGGGGGGGGGGGGGGGGGACGGGACACATTTTACCACTTTGGAAGTGTCTCTCGCGCAAACTATTCAGTTTAGAAAAAAATGATATTAGAAACCTCATTACCATTTTTGAAGACCTATTCATAGATACCCCACACACGTATGGGTTTGATGAAAAAAAAAAACATTTATGAGTTTCAGTTCTATGTATGGGGAACCCCAAAATTTATTGTTTTTTTCTATTTTAGTGTGAAAATCTTAATGCGGTTCACAGAATACATCTACTTACCAAGTTTCAACAGCATAGCTCTTATAGTTTCGGAAAAAAGTGGCTGTGACATACGGACGGACGGACAGACAGACAGACATGACGAATCTATAAGGTTTCCGTTTTTTGCCATTTGGCAACGGAACCCTAAAAACAAAAAACATTTTTTTTTATTCCTTTTTGTTGATCAGCTGTTTATTTGTAATTTTTCGCGGAATTTTGATATTCTTTACTTCCAAACTTCCAAAAACTATAGCATTTATAAGTCTTTTAGCTGTCGTAATGTACTTGTCACTGTGTCTTTAAAAGTTTTGAACAAAGTTGAATGCAGAGAAAAAAAAATTCCTGTTTAATTACATTTCGATGTCGATCCCCAAGCTTTTGCCCGCATATATAAATATATTACACCACCACACACCACACCACCACACCACCACACAACCACACACACCACCACACAACACACCACCACACAACACCACACCACCACACAACCACACACACCACCACACAACACACCACCACACAACACCACACCACCACACAACACCACACCACCACACCCACCACACACCCCACCACACCACACCACACCACACCACCACACACCACCACCACCACATATATATATATTTTTATAGCCAGCTAAATTAATTGGGCCCTGTATAAAAGAATCTACGTATTATAAAACATAAATAAAATATAAACCAAATTACTTGATTGAACCTATAACCTACAATTTGAAATAAGAAATGAAGGTATTAGTGATGTGCTGTATATCCGTATCCGCGGACCTTACACCAAATATCCGTATCTATCCGGATCCGCGGATATACATTTTTAACGATCCGGCACAGCACTATTATGTATATCATCATCATCATTTCAGCCAAAAGACGTCCACTGCTGGACATAGGCCTTAGGGTTTGCCATAATCACCACGCTTGGCAGGCGGGTTGGCAATTGCAGTATGGTGGTAAAATGCATAGAGAACGCTGCTGCCCATTCTCTAGTAAGTCCCTTAGTCGCCTCTTACGACACACACGGGATGAAATGGGATGATGTTATTCTTTACGCCGGAATATGTACACACCGTGAAAGGTTAATCGTCTTACAACGGCAACCCACTTCATGTATCCAATGACTACTACACATCCATAAGAAAAAATTAACATTTGAATAACTAAAACATAAAAATATTATTCACTAGCTTTTGCCAGCGGCTTCGCCTGCGTGAAGGTCGGAAAATATCCTGCGGGAACTTACTTTTGATGTATGATCAACGTTTGCGAGGATAAGAGCTCGAAAGCGCATTTTCATCCGACTTCCTTCAAATTTATTGTCACTGCTCAGCTCCTATGTGTTTTAGCGTTATGTTATATAGCCTATAACCTGCCCAGGAGTATGGACTACAATCGTACCAAGTTTGGTTAAAATCCCTGCAGTAGTTTTTGACCCATGCGTGCACATACAGACAGACAGACAGACAAAAAATTTACTGATTGCATTTTTGGCATCGGTATCGATCACCATTCATCCTCCAATATTAATTTTGAATGTATATTCAATGTACAGAATTGACCTCTCTACAGTTTTATTATAAGTATAGATAGATTATGAAGACGCAGGACGTAGTTTTAAATTGATATTTTATCTCATGGAAAATGGAGATGGAATGATCTAGTCGACTCGTGCGCTGGGTCTGGGTAGGTATATTCTCCACCGTATGACACATAAACATTATTAACAGGCTGTTTCATAATTCTAATGCATTATTTATTTATCTTAGTACCTATTATATTAATTAATGGTCACAATTTTTAATCACGCCTAGAGGTGTATTATGTCGGATACATTGAGTGGACAACGTTTGTAAGACGACTATAATGTTACGCTGTATACTTACTAATCAAACAGTGTTTTTTTTTGCAGCAACAAGAATCAAAGATGGAAACACGTACAACGGCATCACAGGGAAGGCTACAAATGCGCAACGTGCGGCAAACGATTCGCGTTCAAGAACAACTTGACGAGACATGAGCAGTGAGTATGTATGTACTAGTCATGTTTCGGATATCCGGATCCGGATCCGTTAGCTTTTTGGCGGATATTAGAGGAGCTAAGCGTATAGACGCGGGAAGCGACTTGATTTTTTACTATGTAATCATATTGTAACCGGCCAACCTATGAGGTTGTCGGCTGCTTACGTTCGTCTTGCAAATGAGGTTTTGTACTGTACACTTGGAGAAACATATGTACGCTTCCTTGGATCAGACGAAGGTAAGCGGACATGTATCCTCAGGACAGATTGAAGAATAAAGACTTGCCGAACCGTTAGCACTTTGCAATCAGCGTAAAGTTGTGCTGTATAGTATCTGTAGGGTTTCCTTAACATACCGTTATTTGGTCCTACTGTGCTGCAATATTTGCTCCAAATGTTGAAAATTGTGGACATTTTTAAAACAATGAACTATAAAATTTACTTTATGTATTATTATCAAAAAACATAGCTTATTTGACAAGTATTTATAGGGCAATGGATATTATGAAGTATATTATAAACTAGCTTTTGCCAGCGGCTTCGCCCGCGCGGAGGTCGTAAATTATCCCGCGTGAACATACTACCGGGATAAAAAGTAGCCTATGTCCTTTCTCAGGCTCTAAACTATCTGTGTACCAAATTTTATTTAAATCGGTTCAGTAGTTTTAGCAGGAAAGCGAGACATACAGACAGACAGACTTTTGCATTTATAATATTAGTGTGGATTAGTGTGGATTTATTTTTGACAAATAATAATGAGCAAAATTACCCATGCTGTTGGGTATCTTTGCTCCTAGAAATAGTTTTTATGTAATCTCCATTGTTAAAGGAGTTAGGGCAAATGAATACTTTTCTATATTATGTTATTATATGTTCTGCTATTATGGATGATATAAATTGATGAGATATGGATATGATATGAGATATTCACAATTTAATGAATATTTTTGCAAGAATTCATTAAATTGTGAATAGGCGAAAACATTTTACAGAACAGGAGCATAATTACACGTAGAGGGGCAAAGTGGGACCAAATTACGGTAACTTTAAATGCAGTCAACCTTTCTGCTCTAAATATTTAGGTTGCTATCGACACGCTAAGAAGAAGGGATCTATTTATCATTTCAGACTCCACCAGGGCCCCCCTCCCCGGGAGGAATGCCCCGTCTGCCACAAGATGATCCGCACCGACCTGGTGAAGGTCCACGCGCGGATCCACTCGGACAGAGAGAGATACTCGTGCGCGGCCTGTGCCAAGTGCTTCGTCAGTCGCGCGTCCTATGAACATCATCTGAAGTACACGCAGGCACATGCGCAGACCGACTTACACAAGTAAGTATATAAAAAGTAAATGAAAAAGTACGACTGTGTGAAAAGTGAACTTTTAAAATGGTAAAAACAAGTATATTTTATTTTAGAGGTTGACTATTAAATTTAATTGGTAGTATAAACAATCTCATGAAGGCATCCTAAATATAGAGCATAATCAGCCAATACCGTTCCCACTGCTGGGGCCAGGCCTCCTCTTGGTATGAAAGGAAGTGGGTCGTAATCCACCACGCGGGCCCAGTGCGGGTTGGTAGATGTCACATGTCTTCGAATTTTTGATTCTAAGACATGCCGGTTCTGAAGGGGTCTGCTAGGACCGATGCCTGCCGGGATCGCGTGATTGTTCGAAAGAGATATCGTGACCCTGGCACATGGGCAACTGAAGGAACACGGGTGGGTTTTAGTCAGTAAAAGTCTGACAAGCCCTCCCGCTCCATATCCCATAAAAAAAAGTCGGTGTTCTTACGATGTTTCCCTTCACCGTTTTGAAAGCAGTGGTGATGAAATAAATTACATAAAGCGCCTGCTTGGCTTCGAACTCACGACCTACTCGTAAGTCGCAGCCGTTACCATTAGGCCATCACTGCTTAGTAAAGAATAACGCTAAAGTAAGTAAGTTAACAATCCCGAATGCGTGAAACGTGCGCTTTAAAAATGATAGAAACAAGAACATTTTATTTTTAAGGGTTTTTTTTTTCTGGATGGTAAATCATCATATGACTTCTCCCGCTCTGGGCGGAGCGGGAGGGCATGCCAGACTTTTACTGACTAAAACCCACCCGTGTTCCTTCAGTTGCCCATGTGCCAGGGTAACGGTATCTCTTTCGAACAATCACGCGACCCCGGCAGGCATCGGTCCCAGCAGACCCCTTCAGGTTTTTAAGGGGTTAGATATTAAACTCTATAGATAGTATAAATTTTAATAATCTCATGTAGTCGGAAAAAGCAAAAAGAAAGAAGAAGAGAGCAAAATCTTTTGAACATCGACGCACACGTCACGAAACTGATACTCTATTTTAGTCCTTAAAACCTCAACAATAAAGTTTATTATTACTTGTCATTAAATTTCAAGCTCCTCTTTGATAAAAACCGGCCAAGTGCGAGTCGGACTCGCGCACCGAGGGTTCCGTACAAACCTGTAGGTATCCTCGGTTTATGCGTAAGGTTTATGTTTATGAAATTAAATGTTTTTTTTTTATATTTGAGTTGATTGAATGGAAGGTAAATTGCGATTTACGATTTATGACGTATTAAAAAAAAACTACTTACTGGATTTCGTTCAAACCAATTTTCGTTGGAAGTTTACATGGTTATGTACATCATATATTTTTTTTAGTTTTATCATTCTCTTACTTTAGAAGTTACGGGGGGGGGGACACACATTTTACCACTTTGGAAGTGTCTCTCGCGCAAACTATTCAGTTTAGAAAGAAATGATGTTAGAAACCTCAATACCATTTTTGAAGACCTATTCATAGATACCCTACACGTATGGGTTTGATGAAAAAATTTTTTTTGAGTTTCAGTTCTATGTATGGGGAACCCCAAAATTTATTGTTTTTTTTCTATAGTTGTGTAAAAATCTTAATGCGGTATACAGAATACATCTACTTACCAAGTTTCAACAACATATCTCTTATAGTTTCGGAGAAAAGTGGCTGTGACATACACGGACAGACAGACAGACAGACAGACAGACAGACAGACAGACAGACCGACAGACAGACAGACAGACAGACATGACGAATCTATAAGGGTTCCGTTTTTTGCCATTTGGCAACGGAACCCTAAAAATGAGCCCTATTTTCAACATTATAAATAAGTTTTTGCCCAACAGATACAAGTGCACGATGTGTGACAAAGGCTACCGGTCGCGCGGAGAGTTGAGGGATCACGTCAACTATCAACATATGGGCAAGACGCAGCATAAATGTCTTGTGTGTGGGAAGGTGAGAATCTATACGTACTAGTGATGTCCTGGATATCCGGATCGGCGGATATCCGGGAGATGAAATGTAGACGCTTGACACAGAACATTAAGTTATATATTCACTTTAAAAAAAAAAAAAAAATATTTAAGGGGGGCTCCCATACAACAGACATGACTTTTTTGCCGTTTTTCTAGATAATGGTACGGAACCCTTCGTGTGCGAGTCCGACTCGCACTGGGCTGGTTTTTTTAATGTAATTTCATCTTTATGTATGTTTCTGTTAGGGATGTTATGGATATGAAATTTCGGATACGGATTGGTTACAGATGTAGGAATGATTATTATACCGGATACGGATATTAAATTATTTCGTATTATCCGTTAGTTTCGGATAATTTCGGTTAAGGATATTACATTTTTAAGGAATTTCAAAAGTAAAATACAAATACCTAATGAAATGGTTTTATTTATATGTCACCATTTGGTAGGAATTACAATCAGTCTGTGAGTAATTATTACAGCTATTTAAAATAAAAAATATAATAAATATATATTGAGTGTTATCTAATCTACCTAAAATAAAAATGTAACAACAAATCCGATATTATCAGAAACTTGTATTTCGGATTCGGTTACGTTTATGGATATTTTTTTATATCGGATATCCGATAGTTTCGGTTACGGTTACGGAGCTCCCTAACATCCCTGGTTTCTATGACAAATAAAAATTATTTTGCTTTTTTCCTTCTTTATGTGCTGTTGGTGTAATTCTTTACATAGTATAAAACAAAGTCGCTTCCCGCGTCTGCACGTTTACATCTTCTAAACTACGCAACGGATTTTAATGCGGTTTTCATCAATAGACAGAGTGATTCAAGAGGAGGTTTATAAAACAGCGTCGCTGCTGGCAAAAGCTAGTATAGAATAAATAAATAAATAAACTATGCCACAGTTTCAGCAAAATTTTGATAACTATTTAGCCCGACTCTCTATGGGTCAACACGTTGAGTGCCGATCACGCGATATCGCGTGCTTGCTACTAACAATGTTGTATGCGCTCTAAATCTGTGGCCATATCTGATTAACCATCAATCTGTGTTTGGCAATCAACGTGTTAAAAAAACCTTTTTCTTTCTAGGCCTTAGCAACTCGCCGCTGTGTCACTAGACACATGCGTCGAGCACACGACGGCGTTAAAGAAAGTGCCAGAGACAAGATATGTCAGCAGTGTGGGAAAGCTTTTAGGGTAAGACTAATCTTCAGGATAAGTTTTTAACCAGTGCGCAAGTTTTAACAAATTAAACTTAAAAAATAACCATGCCATTTTTATTTTGATATATTAGTACAAAAAAAATAAGTTATCGTTAACGAAAGTTGTTTATTTTGAAACTGATTTTTATGGTAACTTGCGCGCGGCGGCGAAGGTGAACGACCGAGCGTAGCTACAAGTACCTACTAGCTGTTCGATCGGTCAAAATGCTTAGAAGTTCGAAGTACCTTCGTCGGCGCGCGGTTACTGACCTATTCCTATTGTCGATATCATATTATGAGATATGTAGGGTGACCACTGTTTTCTGATATAAGGTCGGATAAAAATTTAAAAGAAAAGTATTGAAAAAATAGTTGAAATGTGTTCTATTACTGATGCTGAAACACAAAAAAAAAAAAAAATTGCGCACTGGTTAAAAAAAAATCCTGTGTACTAATATTATAACGCTGAAGTTTGTTTCGTTGAACGCAATAATCTCAGGAACTACTGATTCGAATTGAAAAAATATTTCTGTGTTGAGTAGCCCATTTATCGAGGAAGGCGATAGGCTATATAACATCACTCTACGACCAATAGGAGCGGAGGAAAATTTGTTCTATTTGAGAGCTTCCGTTGCGTGCGCTGCGTAAACAGTTAAAGTAACGCAAAAATCATGTATGAAGGACTTGTGCCTCTTAAAATGTTTAAAAAAAAAAAATCCGCAATAGCATATGTCTATCTTTTAAGGTTGGCTCACTATAATATTTTCTAATTGTAATCAAATCAAAATATTATACAGCGAATTACGTTTAGTCTTGGATAGTTCATTTATCGAGGAAGACTTTAGACTAGATAACATCACGCTAGAACCCTTAGGAGCCGTGCATAAAGAAAAAAAGATAAATACGAAGTATTCGCGCAGTCAGGCGATGCGACAGTTGGGGCAAGGGACCACGTAGAGTTGCAAAGGACTCGAGTCTTCGAGTCCTAATTTTAAAGACTCGACTCAATTATGTAAGACTCAGTGTGCTCAAAAGGCTCGGAGTCTACAGATAAGCACTCGAGTCTTAAAAAGGACTCAAGTCTTAAAAAGGACTCGAGTCTTAAAAAGGGCTCGAGTCTTAAAAAGGACTCGAGTCTTAAAGAAAAACTCGGAGCATGAAGATGAAACTTGTACCTCATCATTCGAAAAGACTCGAAAGAAGGCAATAAACTCAAATTAGTGGTTATGATGTAACTTTGCTAACAAAAACATCTGTCGAGTTTTTTCGAACGATGAGCTACAAGACTCGAGTTCATTTTAAGACTCGAGTCGTTTTTAAGACTCGAGTCCTTTTTAGAACTCGAGTCCCTTTTATAGACTAGACAATGACTCAAGTTCGGCTTGACTCTAGACTCCGAGCCTTTTGAGCACACTGAGTCTTGCATAATTGAGTCGAGTCTTTAAAATTACGACTCGAGGACTCGAGTCCTTTGCAACACTGGGACCACGAAATATGACACGAATGAAGTCGCGGGCAGAAGCTGGTTCAAGATAAAATTATGATATATTTTATTCATTTTTTATTCCGTTTGTACCGGACGAAAAGAGTAGCACCATCTCATTCCTTCTATTCGGTGACGTAAGTGGCGACTAAGGGACTTACTAGAGAATGGGCAGCAGCATTCTCTATGCATTTTACCACCATACTACGATCGCCAACCCGCCTGCCAAGCGTGGCGATTTTGGCAAACCCCCCCAAATTGGGGGAGGCCTATGTCCAGCAGTGGACGTCTCACTGATGAAATGATGATTAGAGTAAGTGTATTCGTAAAATCTTTTTAAAATTTGTGAGAATTATGAACCTGCTGGATGCGAGAAGCTCAGAACCGGTCGAAGTGGCGGTGCTTGGGGAAGGCCTATGTCCAGCAGTGGACGTCTTTCGGCTGAAATGATGATGATCTGAGAATTATTAATAAGAATACCCAGATTTAATAATAATAAAGCCTTTTATTCCGAAACCAGACAATTACACTAACAATAAATGGTTAAAACAAACTTTGTGACAAAAAATTAAACCGCCGAAAAAACTGAAAAGCATAAAATAATAAACCTTAAAATTATGAGTCGGCGCTTTGAGTGATCTTTGTTCATTGATTTTTCAGCGCCGACTCAAAATTTTAAGGTTTATTATTTTATGCTTTTCAGTTTTTTCGGCGGTTTATTTTTTTGTCAAAAAGTTTTTATTTTATAATTTTTTGTGAAATTTAATGTACTGATAATACTTGGCAAGGTATACCCTATCCAACAAAAAAAGAATTATCAAAATCGGACTACTCTGTATATAGTTATGCGTGGTTAAACATTACAATCAGTGAGTGAACAATCAATCATCCCCTATTTTCCGACCCTTAGGGTTCGATTTTGTTTTCCAAATTTATATGGGACCACCTTGGGAGTATACCCTTTCCAATAAAAAAAGAATTATCAGAATCGGACGACTATGTAAAAAGTAATGCATGGTCATACATAAAAAAAAAAACATAAAAAAATAAAATATACGCGTCGAATTGAGAACCTCCTCCGTTTTTTTTCGTCGGTTGAAAAATCACAAAATGTCTCGGATTTCGGTGTGCCTCGTGGCATAGGCTTCTTCTAACAATTTCCATTGACGTCTGTCGTGAGGTACGCTCCGCCAGTTTGGACCTGCTGTCAGCTTTATTTCTTCCTCCCAGCGGGTAGGCTGCCTACCTCGATTTCTTTTGCCGTCCCCTTTTTTTTCTGGATGGGAAATCATCAAATGACTTCTCCTGCTCTGGGCGGAGCGGGAGGGTGTGTTAGACTTTTACTGACTAAAACCCACCCGTGTTCCTTCAGTTACCCATATGCCAGGGTCACGGTATCTCGCTTGAACAATCTCGCGAACCTGGCAGGCATCGGTCCTATCAGACCCCTTCAATGCTGCTGACATCTCTTTGAGGCGCGCGTGGAACACTGCGCGCCGTCGACCCGAGCTTGGTCCTTACCGGGCGGCGAGCTACCCATTGCTCGCCACCCGCAAGCTCGCGCCTACGGTGGCCGGGAGTCTGCGATCGACTCCCGACGCCCGGGGCGTCTCCTCCTGCGGCGGCTAGGGACGTGAGGGCGCAAGGACTGCCACTCCCTCACGCGCCCCGCCTCCTCCTTCGCGATTTGCCGTCCTTTGGATACCATTCTGTCACTAGCTTGCTCCACTTGCCTTTAGTGTCTCGCATCATGTGGCCTGTCCACCTCCACCTTTGTTGGTCTATTCTTGTTAGAACATCGGTCAGTTTTGTTTTAAACCCTAGATTTACCTTAAACTTATTATAGATCTCTTTTAGACATCACTCTATCTCTCTTCCAGGACAAGAAAGGTCTCCGCGAGCACGAACTAATCCACACAGGTGAACGGCCTCTCTCGTGTGAGATCTGTGGCTGCACGTTCAGACAGAGCGCTTCCTTATACACGCACAGGAAGAGAGTTCACAAGATATACACGAGCGTTAAAAAGGTAACACTGTTGGAATAAAAAGAACATTTCAAACACCAGTCTACATGATCATCAAATGGTCTGACCAGAAAAATTGTTAGCGGATTTTTATATAATTATTTTTATACATACTGGGTGACATTTTATAACGTCTTGAAAAAAAATGGGTGTAATAGGTGAACGGAGTAGAAGCCTTTGGCATAGAAATTTTTATTTTTTATATTTTTTAATAACATGTAATAAAATTGATCTAGCAATAAATACTATACATTTAAAGCAACATTTTCATACTAGAACAACAGAAACAGAAATTTGGAAAAAAATAAAATCAATTAAAATCTTTCGAAACTCAAATCATATGCACCCTACTCAATGCCGTAGCATGTATCAATGATTTTGTAGCGCGGTCCTACCCTTTGAAGCCGGCTGATAGGCGGCCAAGTTGATCTTTCGCAGGCGCACGAGCCGTACATTCAACCCCGTCCGTCCGTGTCCCGCGCTCATTTAGTCACCTATGATGAATCTGAAGGCCTTCCTGCGTTCTATTCTAGTTACACAACACACCATATGAAGGTCGAGACGGTGAAAAATGTCATCCGGTATATTGCAAATTATTCCACGAGATCGTGTTCCCGGAATAAAAAGTAGCCTTGTTACTTCTTATGACATCAACTATATTACTATATGCCAGTGAAAGTCCCGTCAAAACCGGTCCAGCCATTTCAGAGATTAGCTGGAACAAACAGACAGACGGACAAAATTATAAAAAGAATGAGTTTTATGTAAGTACCGTATTTACTTTCATATGCATTTAGTGTTCATTTCAAATTACAAACAGACACTTCAATTTTATTTATTTGTATAGATTGACATTGATACATTTTATTTTTACAATGAAATTAATATTAATATTGTTTTAATTATTGTGAATGTGAAGACTATGTGTCATTTCTTTTTCCTTTATTTTTCAAGTAAGTTATGATCTGGCAGTTTGAGTAATTTAAGCGGCCTACACAAATGTCCTTTCTTTAGTATATCTTTGACGCGAGAAAACGCCACGTTTCGGTGTGAGTACAACGGCATCAACGAGTAGAATTTTATTCCTGCAGTTATTGCTTCTACTTCAGTTTGGGTGTCCCTGTATAAAGACTTAAGATTCTCACCAGTGTGTATACGAAATATCAATGTAACATTTGGGTCCGGGATAAAAGTAACTTTCAAAACAATGGAAGACGGGACCCACGAGAAGGTACAGAAAAGGTAAATAAGAAGCACGCGAGGGATACCATATGGACAGGCTATACTCAACCCAGAATGGAATAGCACTATAAAGCTTATATGCAATATGCCATTGATCAAATCATGAGGAACCAAGGATCCCGGATTAATGTCATTGAAAATATCTGAGCACAGGTGAATTTAAACGGATTCTCACCAGTGTGGTGTATACGAATATGATTTTTCAAATCTCATTGTGATATTTAATAAGTCTGAGATAACACTAACTATCGAAACAATCGAGACGGGACCCACGCAAACGGCCAGGAAAAGCCGGAAAGGGAAATAAAAAGCCAACAGGGGCCATAAATCCCGGCTAGGGGATCTAAAAGTCATCTCTCGTCTGTCTTCGCCTCATTGGCAGGCAGAGCTCAACGTCACGACCCTCGTGGCGGCGGCGGTTATAGAGAAAAGTATCTATCGATACATTTGAAGATGGAGCTCACAAGAAAGGCCAAGAAACCGAAAAAAGCGATATAAAAAGCCTGCGGAGGAGGTCGAAAAGCCCATGAAGGGGATCCAAAAGTTCTAGAACGCGGCCTGGGTTTGAGGCAAGTGCGGCGGTAGTATATACGTGCTATTCCCTTTCAAAAAAGCCCTCAACTTTGACTTTTCACAAAAATATAAGCACCGTATGGGTCAGCTATACCTAAACCAGTAAGCAACAGCGTTATAAAGCTTTTTATATGCAATATGCCATTGATCAAGACATGATGAACCAAAGATTCCGGGATTCATACGGATTCTCTCCAGTGTGTATACGAATATGATTTTTCAAATCTCAGTGTAACATTTGGGTCCGGGATAAAACTAACTATCGAAGTCAGGGCCCATGCAAAGGGCCAGAAAACCGGAAAAAAGGAATTAAGAAGCCCGCGAGGGATACCATATGGGCCAGGTATACGCAACCCAGACTGGAATAGCACTATAAAGCTTATATGCAATATGCCATAGATCAGGTCATGATGAACCAAAGATTCCGGATTTGATGTCATTGAAAATATCTGAGCACCGGTGAATTCATACGGATTCTCACCAGTGTGTACCAGTGTGTGTACGAATATGATTTTTCAAATCTCAATGTAAAAATTTGGGTCCGGGATAAAACTATCGAAGCAATCGAAGTCGGGGCCCATGCAAAGGGACAGAAAACCGGAAAAAAGGAATTAAGAAGCCCGCGAGGGATACCATATGGGCCAGATATACTCAACCCAGACTGGAATAGCACCATAAAGCTTATATGCAATATGCCATGGATCAAGTCATGTGATGAACCAAAGATTCCGGATTTAATGTCTTTACAAATATCTAAGCACCGGTGAATTTAAACGAATTTTCACCAGTGTGTATACGAATATGATTTTTCAAATCTCCTTGTGATATTTAAGTCTGAGATAACACTATCGAAACAATCGTCGAGGCCACGCAAACGGCCAGGAAAAGCCGCAAAGAAAATTAAAATGTTTATGGAAGGAGCCATAAAACTGCCAAGGAGATTAAAAAGTTATCTCCACTCAGTTATTACGGGTAGTCAGAAGGTGCCAACGGTAAGAGGAAGAGGTCGCTTGACACCTCTCAGAGCGGGCAGAGCGATGCGAAAAAAATCGGCCTCATTGGTCAGTACTAAGGCGGAGCTCAATGCGGCAACGCGAGAGGACCATTAGGCAGTAGCGACAGAGGAGGTTGGTGAAATGTCCCGACTGGCAAGAGAAAGGCGGTTATAGACCGCCGTTGTATATCTGAGCACTGATCCAGCGCGCCTTACGGGCTCAGAACATCGACTCCCGTAGTTATCGAGCTCCTCAACGGACAGTAGACGCATACCACCAGCGGAGCATCCGTGAGTCCATCTGTAGTTAGTAAATAGATTAAGTAGTTTACACAGGCATATGCGACTAGTGTCGTCAAAGTTTATAAAATGTCTTCAAAACAAACCACCAACTCCCGCATAATGAGTGCTGGGAACATGAAGAGGGAGTGCAAGGCTCATGAGTGCTTGCAGGACCTGTACGAGACGGCTCTGTCACTGGCGGACTCGAGAGCTCGCCACATATTTAATCTCGAGAAGGAGCGCTCTCGCAAAAGAGCTTCTGTGGATCGAGAGAGCTCATACTGGTTGACTTTCCACGGACTTGTGTTATTTTCAGTGAGTGGTCGCTGCGCGTACGCTTACGCACCGCAGCGCAGGTTAAACACCTATGTACCTATGCGTGCGTGCCAGTTGGTGTGATCGGTTATATTGTGGATCCAAACTCAGTTCGTGAATTCACGTATGTACACTTAGCTGGAATAGGCGACGGATCACGCGGAATCTGGTGTTGTCGTACGAGGCAGAGTGTCTCCAGCAAGAGTTGCTGGAGGCTTCGATAGCCAGCAAGGAGGAAGAGCTGCAGGTCCTGGAGGAGCTCAGGCGCGAGGACGGCTCATGTGTCTACGCCAGCCTGCACGCTAACGGACGAGTCTTCACCCCCTCGGATCCATAGCAGGTCAAGCTGGTGCCGCGGCGCAATAACAAAGAAACCCTAAGGCTCCACTAACGTCACCGGAAGAGGTCCAGGATGCGGTCCGGCGCAGAATCACAAAGAGGGCTGAGAGGAGGGCTGAAGTCCCTCCTTTGGCGGACTCCTTACTTCAACCGCGACTCCAACACCCTTACCATCGGACTAGGCCGCTGCGGCCCAAGTCGCAGCACATATGGGTGCAGAATGGAATTCGTACCCTCTGGAATCGGTGCCGGTTGAGCATTTGGCAGGCGTCGCCACGAGCAGCACCAGGGGAATTATGGAGGCGGTGAGGTCAAAGACCTCTAAATTGAACAAGGACGAGGTGGCCACTATTGATGCTCACACCGAGAGGCTGAGTGCGGTCATCACGCACCTAACTTTACGCACCTCCGCGGTAGCGTCTACGTACGTTTACGTTCATACATCTGGTCATACACACACGCCGGTTGCCAAAACTACGCACTTGACCTTTCTGAAGAACATCACTAATAAGGTCACTAAAGGTCCTCCAAGGGCGTCCCTACAGGCGTTTACACTCACATCTCCCTTGTAAATGATGTAAGATTTTAAGTATTTTGCACTTAAACTGCATTGGAAGGGTTAATTGTACTCTCGATGAAATGGTAAAAGGATGTAATTTCCCATAAAAATACCTTCATTCTTATCCCCGACCATTTAAATTTTTCTGAACATTATATTCGATATTTTAGTGATGTACGGTATGGAATAAACAGTTCAGAAAAGCAATCGCTCTATGTAAAATATTGTTATTCTACTGCACCGGTAACACTGGAAGCCGACCGCAACATAGTTTTATAAAGTCTAGGCAGATAATTTGAGGCTGTCTGTTATGGTTTATCTTAATTTGTATAGTAAACATCATTGTCATTCCAACTTTGATTACTAGTTTAAATGACACTGACATGTACAGGCGCCAGCACATCAAGGCTCGAAACTGTCAAATGTTCCCAATCAATTTTGAACCTAATGCTTAAGCGTTAAAGTTGAAACCCTATTGAAGAAATTTGACAGATTGTAGTAGCTTCAAGTGCGGGCGTCTGTACATTAAGGCAACCAAACGACTTATGTCTTGGTATTTGGTAATTCGTTAAAAGTATCTATGTTCCATGAAAAATTACAAAAACGGCTGATCGATTTCGGACCATCGCTCATTGTATGATAAAAAAATTGTTTTTGTTCCATTTATTTTCCATATTGATACCCAACACGTCGGTAAAATATTACCAGCAAATTTAACTTCATTATCATCAGCAGCCTAATGTTCCCACTGCTGGGACTCAGGCCTCCTCTCGGTGAGAGGCAGTGGGCCACAATCCATCACGCGGGCCCAGTGCGGGTTGATAGATGTCACATGTCTTAGAATTTTTTGGTTCTAGGACATGCCGGTTTCCTCACGATATTTTCTTTCACCGTTTTGAGAGCAGTGGTAATGAAATAATTTATACAAAGTAAAGTGCCTGCTTGGGTTCGAACTCACGACCTACTACTCGTAAGTTGTGGTCGTTACCACTGGCCAACCACTGCTATTTTAACTTGGCACTGTATAAATAAATAAACTGCTATGTAAGCAAAATCTCAGACTGAAAAAGATTGACTCAATTTTGGTGACTGTTGTTTTCTGTTCACAAAAATGTTATTGGTTACTAAAATGTAAAACATAACATAAGGGTACTTGTGTAGAATAAGAAAGGAGTACATAAGAGGAAGTGTGAAAGTGGCATCAAAAGTAAATGACATTCTGTTCTATAAAACAATGTTGTAGTAATATAAAAATGCTCATTTATTTGTATTATTTTATGTGATGGAGGCTTTAATTTTGTATTATAATAAAAATATATTTTCTAGTTGATGTTGCATTTTATTTAACAATCCTGTACTTGAATTAATTAATTAATCAAAATTTAAATTGTATGATATATTTACGACACCCACGGGAAGAAAAAGGGTGCCGGACGTAAAGAATAGCACCACCCCATTTCTTCCCGTGGGTGTCGTAAGAGGCGACTAAGGGACTTACTAGAGAATGGGCAGCAGCGTTCTCTATGTATTTTACCCCCATACTGCGATCGCCAACCCGCCTGCCAAGCGTGGCGATTATGGCAAACCGCACAAATAGGGGGAAGCCCATGTCGAGCAGAGGACGTCTTTCGCCTGAATTGTTTATTATTTAAAAATATATCCTACTAATATTATAAATGTGAAAGTTTGTGAGTATGGATGTATGTTTGTTACTCTTTAACGCAAAAACTACTGATCGGATTTAGATGAAATTTGGTACACAGATAGTTTATAACCTGGAATAACACATAGGGTACTTTTTATCCCGACCGATAATTTCCGACCTCCACGCGGGCGAAGCCGCTGACAAAAGCTAGTAATTTAATTTATCACGTTAACTGCCCTGTCGGGCTATGTGTCCGACACTTTTTGTTCCATTCAGGCCTTGTCGGACTATATGACCGACAACACATACAAAATCTGAACATGTCGTTGCTGCCTGGCCGCCATGTTTTTGGAATAAATAATGTATTTATGGAATACATAATGTATTTATGGAATAAATAATGGATTTTAAGTGAAATAACACTAAGTAAATTTTTTGACTTTTTCTGATTTTACCTATGGCATTTAACGTGTTAAATAATGGAAATAATAGGCAATAATAGTATATAATAGTATTTATTTAGGAGTATGTAACAGTTTAGTATGAGTATAAAGAGCTGCGGAATGCGCGAATGTCGCGGTACAGTGCGTGCAATGTAGAGGGCGCTCCCCGGTGTGCGTCCGAATGTGAGACTGTAGGATTGATTGAGTCTGAAAATTATAAAAGAACATATGATTATGATATTCTGACATGCATACATACATAAACCCACGTTTAGATATGTGCCGGTATGATACACTTGGTTTTCTAGGCTCTGACTGTCTTTCTTGAGACGGATTACTGTTTATAAATGTCACAATGTAGCTACTGCTTTGACTTTGATGGCCACAGAGCCATTACTAAGGTACTCTGCGGCGTCACTTACACCCATGTTTTTTGCAGAAACTTAGATTGCTGTGGATCCAAAATATTGTTCGTTTTCACATTACCCCCCATGCGCCCATTTTCATAATTCATTGTAAGTCCACATTGGTTTGTAGATGTCACATGTCTTCGAATTTTTGGTTCTAAGACATACCGGTTTCCTCACGATGTTTTTCTTCACCGTTTTGAGAGCAGTGGTGTTGAAATAAATTACACAAAGTAAAGCGCCTGCTTGGGTTCGAACCCACGATCTACAACTCGAAAGACGCGACCATTACTACTGGGCCACCACTGCTCCCAGAAGACTATTTCAGACACCAATCTACATGATCTTCACATGATGCGACCAGGATTATGTCTGGACTTTAAAAGAGACTGTGACCTCTGAGTTTGTTTCGGCCTTTCTTCTCAGAGTAGTCAGAAAGGAAACGCCAACCTCATCTAGTTTTAAAAAGGCTTATGTTTAATTTACCACCAGATATAGTAACATATAACAGACAAAAATAGTAAATGATCACCAAAATTAAACCCGCATTTTAATGTAAAATTATAACCAAAGTTTTAACATCTCGTTAGCCTATTCTAAAATTACTCCAAATAAATCATTGTTAATCCAAAAGTAGTAAATGATCACCAAAATTAAACCAAAATCCAATGTAAAATTATAACCAAAGTTTTTACATCTTGCTATCCTATTTGAGCAAACTAACTCCAAAAAAAATCATTGTTAACCCAAAAATAGTTAATGAACACCAAATTATTGCGACTCACCATAGTTCGAATGCACGCTTGTGCGACACACTGAATCTAGTCGTTTTTAGCACTCGCCGGCTGCTGCCGCAGCACCGCTCGCTTCGCTCGCTCGGCTCGTGCGTAGAAGGTCACAGTTTTAACCTAACCTAACCTACTGTACTATGTGAGTTCGAGTGTGTCGCACAAGCGTGCATTCAAAACTATTGTGAGTCGCAGTACAGTTTTGTCGCACATGTGCTATTCGCACATTCATTTGTCGAGCACACGTAGTATACCCAATTATTACTACATTTGGTGTTCGAATACAATTGGAAGTGCAGTCGTGACTAAAATAGCTAGTACTATTGTAATTTTAGACTTTATTTTTCTGATGTTAAGTATATATTTTTGGTAAAAGAACTTAGGGTATCAAAGCATTTTATGGTGGTCATTATATTTAATCCCTTTTAAAAATATGATAGGCGTGTAAAAGTGTTTGTACAAACCTACTTACGGAAATAAAATCGTTTATTATGTTTCTGGCAAATTAATTTCTTTGACTTTGATTCACTTACCCTTAACACCTTTTTATTGAACTGCTAAACAGACTATTAAAATGAAATGAAATGTTTGGTTATGTAAGTAGGTCTTATAAGACACTTTTACACGTCAATATTTTTAAAACTAGATGGCGCCGGCAATTCCTGGCTGACTGTTCCCTGAGAAGGAAATGTCGAAATAAACTTATAGGTCATGGTCACTTTTAAAGTCCAAACATTATATTAGGGGCTGTCCATTAATCACGTGAGGCTCGAAAGGGGGGAGGGGTCCATAATAAATCACGAAATATCACAAAGGGGGAGGGGGAGTGTTGTAATATATCACGTGTATTTTTTTCTTTTTTTAATTAGATGATACTTATACCAGTATTTATTAAAAATACAAAAAAAATAGATTCTTTGTAGGTACTAAAAATACACGTGATATAGGGGGAGGGGGTAGTCTTAAACCTCACCATGTATCACCAAGGGGGAGGGGGGGTTCAAAAATGCTAAAAAAATCTTCACGTGATTAATGAACGGCTCCTTATTAGAATTTCATGTGAGTCTAACAATGCAGGGCCATGTCTGGAAGGGCATTTAGAAGAAAGAGCCATTGCAAGTTTGAGCTGACCTGTGCCAACAGACGGGCTTTTTTTGTGGATCGGACATCATGAAATGACGTCTCTCGCTCTGGGCGGAGCGGGAGGGCGTGTCAGACTTTTACTGACTAAAACTCACCCGTGTTCCTTCATTGGCCTATATGCCAGGGCCACGGTAACTCTTTTGAACAGATCTCGCGACCCTGGCAGGGTGCAGGGCCATGAAAGAGCCATTGCAGCTTTGAGCCGACCTGTCCCAACAGACGGTATATATGTATCAGTGTTTTAACTTACAGTAAATGCTCTTCCACAATAGTCACAGATCTTGTTGCGGGGTGGTCGCTTCTTATTATGGACGTAAGTGACGTGGCGGTTGAGCGCGTTGCGGCTTTTGAACACCTGGAACAACAGATCGGCGATAAGGTGAGATTAAAACTATTGTAAGATGAAGACATGGTCTGTAAGTTGTCGCTTGACACTTCACTTTTAATACTAACACCATACCGACCTATATTATAAAAAAAAAACTAGTTTAGGTGAAATAGTGGATGTCTTAGCTGTCAGGGTAGAGATTGGCACTTGACAGCTCACTTCACTTAGTTCACGTTCGCATGCTCGTAAAAATATCGCTGCGGGATTTTTTCGCGCAGTAGTCCGTGTGAACGTGAACTTAAGTTTCACCCGGTCTCTTCACCTCGAAAACTTTGGTGTAGTTAGTTATCTGTCAAAAGAGTCAATCCCTAACATGCAAGCTTACTTCAATATCACGGTGAGATTTTTACTGAATTGATCGGCTGTTTTATATTGCCCAGCACAATTTCGCATTAGGTCTGTTATTTCCAGGATAAAAATCACTTTTTAGGTCTAGTGGTTTTCACTGAAGTATGACGTTATGAAGGCCTTAAGAATCCACTGGATGGGAGAAGCACAAAACTGATCCAAGTGGCGGTGCTTGGGGTGGGCTATGAGTCTATGACTAGTGGACGTTTTCCGGCTTAAATGATGATCATCGTCAGCCCACAGTAGTCCAACATTAGGTCTCTCCAATGGCACGCCATTCAGCTCGATTCTCGGCAACTCTCATCCAGCTGCTACCAGCCACCCTACGAAGATTATAGCGCCACCTACCCTGAGTGTGTCCTACCTTACGTTTGCCGATTCGCGGTCTCCACTCAAGAACACGTCTAACATAACGGCCTTTTTTTGGGAATGACATCTCGCAGATCTACCTACGAGATTGTCGGCTGATTAACCGGACTTCCCTGTGGCTACCTTAATAAATAAAAGCCTCCAAGCATTGCTTAAAAACTAAAGCGACTTTACGCTAAAGACACACCCCTGTGGGATACGGACCTCGGGCTTAGGGCGTCGCTGGAAGACAGCAGCAAGGGACCGGCTGGATTGGAATGATACCCGAACGGTCAGCGGTTCTACGGCTTCGATACAATTTTTACTTCAGGTGTTGGAGATATGAGGAAAAGAGTGTAAAGTTCGCTCAACTTCCGTAGAAACAGTCTCTCATTACACAAAGATTTGTCTTGGGTGGGAATCGAACCCACGACCTCAGTCTTAGCAGTCAGGGTCACTAACCACTACACTATCATGACAGTATTGTATCAGCTATGTCGACACCTTTGGTTCTCTGTCAGATCACCTTATTCTGAATCCTGAAATGGTGATTATCATGATTTTGTTGTTACCTTGGTGCACTTGGTACAACAATGAGTGTTGATCTTGAAATGTTCCCAGTTGATATGCACTTGTAGGTTGCTCTTAGTTACGAACTTGGCACCGCATTCGTCACAGATGAATCTGCCAAAGACACATTTATTTATAACTAACTTTTGCCAGCGGCTTCGCCCGCGTGGAGGTCGGAAATTATCCCGCGGGAACATACTACCGGGATAAAAAGTAGCCTATGTCCTTTCTCAGGCTCTAAACTATCTGTGTACCAAATTTCATTTAAATCGGTTCAGTAGTTTTAGCAGGAAAGCGAGACAGACAGACAGACCGACGGACAGACAGAGTTACTTTTGCATTTATTATATTAGTGTAGATCTATACTAATTTAATTTAATTTTGTCCGTGTGACGTAAAGAGTAGCACCAACCCATTTCACCTCGTGTGAGACGTAGGGGTGACTAAGGGACTTACTAGAGAATGGGCAGCAGCGTCCTCTATGCATTTTACTACCATACTGCGATCGCCAACCCGCCTGCTAAGCGTGGCGAATATAGCAAACCCTCCCTAATTAAAGGGAAGCATGAAATTATCATGATGGTGAGTGGGTTCCAAAAACAATCCAATAGTTGAAAATATCATACATTAAAAACCCATTATGATGCACATACGTATATTCCAGCTTATATACGGGTTGAATCGTCTAGAACTCTAGACGCTGAACGAAAACAAAGGTTAAGATTTTAATTTACTCGTAGGTATAACCACTTCAGCGATGACAGACCACTGCTTGAAAATAATTATCCGATAAATACAGGTCTCTTTGCTGAGTGTTTTGGCTTGTTGGCAAGAGGGTAAAAGTTGTTCTACTACAAAAATTATAATTTTTTGGCAAAAAGTTTTTTTTAAATATTTTTTTGTGGCTTTAATGTACTAATAATACTTGGCAAGGTATACCCTATCCAATAAAAAAAGAATTATCAAAATCGGACTACTCTGTATAAAGTTATGCGTGGTTATACATTATAATCAGTGAGTGACCAATCAATCATCCCCTGTTTTCCGACCTTTTTTTTTTTTTTTTTTCAGGATGGGAAATCATCAAATGACTTCTCCCGCTCTGGGCGGAGCGGGAGGGCGTGTCAGACTTTTACTGACTAAAACCCACCCGTGTTCCATCAGTTGCCCATGTGCCAGGGTCACGGTATCTCTTTCGAACAATCACGCGACCCCGCCCTTAGGGTTTGATTTTGTTTTCTAAATTTATATGGGACCACCTTCGAAGTATACCCTATTCAATAGAAGAAGAATTATCACAATTTGACCACAATGTAAAAAGTTATGCGTGGACATCCATAAAATAAAATACGCGTCGAATTGAGAACATCCTCCGTCTTTTTCGTCGGTTGAAAAAAAAGTCTTACCTCTTATCAGTCTCACTGACATGCTTCGAATGGGTGCTCAAATGATGCGCCAGGCCCTGCTGAGTCCTGTAGTGCGTCTTACATTGAACGCAGAAGGCTCGCGTGTCTGCGGTGCCGTGAGCGGAGCGCTGGTGGGACTCCAGGCCGGAGCGCGCGCGGTAGTACTTGTCGCACTCAGAGCATTTGTATACCCGGGAGGATTGCTTGTGGACTGTGCTGTAGATGGAAACAGTTAAAAATAATAGCTAAAAAAAACTAAAATACACGCTTCCTATAGAAAACCATACTAAAATGTAGAAAAGAATGGAAAAAAGCGTTATATATATTTTTTTCAATTTATTAGGGTTTTTCGAATTTTGTGACGTATGTCAGCGTAGTTTTCGAAGACAGTTTTTTTGCTATCCTGGTAACCCCGGCAAGGATAATGGCACAAATTTATGAAATTATAGTATCGTCATCGGTCTTTGATAAGTATGCCATGCCATATGAGTTAATCAGACGTTTTAAAGGGGGTCAAAATCATGTTTAAAGTTTCCGTTACATAGGCACATACTAACATACGTTTGAAGCTAATAAAAGCGTGTTAAAAAAATGTGAATACTTTCTTTCTTTAAGGTTCACTCATCCTATATAGAAACGGGAGGATCACCCGAACTGAACCGTGTCTGGCGGGCTATTGCCCAAAGATTGTTTTTTTATAGGAACTAGCTGACTCGACAGACATTGTCCTGTCTTAACGATAACTATTTAATTCGAATTGGTATCTATATATATAAAAATGAATCCCTATTTCCCTTGGTCACGTCATCACGCGTGAACGGCTGGACCGATTTCACTTTTTTAATTTTTTTCTTTCTTATGAACCTTCTCCTGACAATAACAAACACAACAAAAAAAAAAAGTGAAATCGGTCCAGCCGTTCACGCGTGATGGCGTGACCAAGGGAAATAGGGATTCATTTTTATATATTATATAGATTACATTTTGCAGGTCAACCTATGAGGTTGTCGGCTGCTTAACCAGACTTGTTTGTGGTTACCTTAATAAATTAAAGCCTCCAGCCAGGACTTAAAAACTTAAAACTAGAGCGACTACTCGCTAAGGGCACCCCCTGAGTGGTTCGGGCTTCGGTTTGGAGCATCCCTGGTAACTTCACCTTTGTTTTCAATACTACTACAAGAGAGGATGCCAGATCGAAAAATATAAAAATGATGCCAGACATCGACGAGCAAGCAGAAGGCCAACTTGTGTCTAAATACGTTCAAAATCGAATTGCAGTCTCATCTCGGCGACAGTCAAATGTCAAAAACTTGTCAAAAATGTAAAGAAACTTGAGGCATTTTTCACAGATTGAAACTCAGATCAGACTGAATGTTCTTAAAAATAACGAGGATTGCCCCGCTCTGTTTGATTATAATAATAAATATCTGGATGACCGAGCTTTGCTCGGTATTTTTTGGTAAATTGTGTTTAAAATAATAAGTTCAGCCGGCTTACTATGACTTTTTCATTTGCAACGCTACCTCCTGGACCATAACGTCAAACCAAACACGTCAAGCCAATGACTTAGTGTTGCTTAACAACGCCATCTGTTGAAGTAGCTTTAGTGTTGCTGTGTCGTTAAAGCAGTTAGTTGCTCCCCCGAAACCCCCTGTATACAAAATTTCATGAAAATCGTTGGAGCTGTTTCCGAGATTCAGATTATATATATATATATATATATATATATATATATATATATATATATACAAGAATTGCTCGTTTAAAGGTATAAGATATATTAGGACAACCAACAGAACGTTATCTGATCCCAAACTAGGCAGAGCCTGTACTATGGCAACCAGACAACTGATAAATAAACTTATATATTTCTAAATACATACTTATTATAGATAAATTACACCCAGACACAGAGCAAATGATTGTGCTCATCACACAAAGATTTGTCCTGGGTGGGAATCGAACCCACGACCTCAGTCTTAGCAGTCAGGGTCCCTAACCACTAGACTAACAGGCCAGTCAGATTCTCAAATCCCTGCGTTGAAATTTATCGTCGGTTTAAAAATACTTTTAAGTTTGACTTCCACGCTTTCCTGTTAAAAACTTCCGTCCCTTTTCACGAAATCACTGCCACAGATTTCCCCCATTTCTTCCCGTGGGTGTCGTAAGAGGCGACTAAGGGATTTACTAGAAAATGGAAAGCAGCGTTCTCTATGCATTTTACCACCATACTGCTATCGCCAACCCGCCTGCCAAGCGTAGCGATTATGGCAAAGCCCCCCAAATTGGCGCAGGCCTATGTCCAGCAGTGGGCGTCATACGGCTGAAATGATGATGTTGAGTGCCACAGATTGCAGGAAAGCGAGAGGAAAGGTTTTAAATACTCACTGTTGAGAGGATGAATGAAGGATGACTTACAAAAGGTATTTACAAGAGAGTGGAAAATCCGGGAGGGGACGCCCAAGGAGGACATATAGTGACCTTATTGGTGATGTTCTTCGGAGTACAGGTGCGTAGTACTCGCAACCGGCGTGTGTGTATGACCAATTGTATGTACCTAAACGAGGCAAAAGGAGTGTGTAGAGATCGTAGCAGGTGGCGTACCGTGGTTTCTGCTTACCCCTATGGGCAAAAAGGCGTGAGTTTAATGTATGTATGTATGTAAATACTCACTACATGTGCACTTTAAGTCCGTTACTGTTGACGAATGTATTTCCGCAAATGTTACAACTTTGTTTCTCCTTGTGCTTGTCCAAATGGTAGCGATAGGCGCGGTTTGAGCTGTAACAACAAATTACAAATATAAATATACGTACGAGGAAAATGTCGTGAGGAAAGTATTTTTTTTTCTGTCATCAAATGACTTCTCGGCGGGACAAGCGGGAGGGCGTGTCAGACTTTTACTGGCTAAAACCCACCCGTGTTCCTTCAGTTGCCCATGTGCCGGGGCCACGGTATCTCGCTTGAACAATCTCACGATCCTGGCAGGCATCGGTCCTAGTACACCTAGTCCCCTACACTGCTGCTGACATCTCTTTGAGGCCCGCGTGGAACTTCGCGCCGTCGACCCGAGCCCGGTCCTTACCGGGCGGCGAGCTACCCATTGCTCGCCACCCGCAAGCTCGCGCCTACGGTGGCCGGGAGTCCCTTATCGACTCCCGACGCCCGGGGTGTTTCCTCCTGCGGCGGCTAGGGACGTGAGGGCGCAGTGACTGCCACTCCCTCACGCGCCCCGCCTCCTCCTTCGCGAGAATTTCTGCTTCGCAGAAGGAGGTGACGGCTTCCCATTCCCTCTCGCTCCGTACCATGGCTCGCACCAGGGCCGGACGCGAGAGGTCGCCGCCGCCGATCGCCTCCACGAGGACACGGCGGTGCTCCGCCCAGGCAGGGCGTGAGGAAAGTATTGAGTATGAATGTCGATGGCTTTAAGAGACCAAAGAAACGATGGACGGACTGTATGAATTATGATATGGATAGAAAGGGGGTGATTTGTGGAAGAAAAAGACATGTTGCGCCGACCACAAATAAATTGGGATAAGCGCAGAAGAATGATGATGTTTTAATAGTTAACTCACGTGGTAGTGAACCCGCACTCCTTGCAGGTGTATCCTTGCTGTATGCCGGCGCCGGCGGGGGCGTGCTGCTCATCGTAATGCTGAACCGCTGATTGTATATGATTGTATCTCTTGCGGCATATCATGCACTCCATCCTACGAAACAAAACAACATCTGGACTCAGACAGACACACATAGCGGTCAAACTCACAACACTCCTCTTTTTGCGTCGGAAGCTCGTGGGTAATAAGGGGCCATCCATAAATTACGTCACACAAATTTCATGATTGTTTGACCCCCCCTCGTCCTTGTCACAACTGGTCACATTTGTGAGACCCCCACTCCCTAGTGTGACGTCACATATTTTGCAATTTTACATCTAGACATTACATTTTTTTAAATTTTTCTTTCATTGTTCATATTTCGTGTTTTAATAGTACTTTAAATGTATATACAATTTTAAAATGTGACGTCACAAAATTTAGGGCCCCTCCCCCCTCCTTGTCACGCAATGTCACAATTCGTCGACCCCCCCATAACGTGTGACGTAATTTATGGATGGTCCCTAACTTGCGAAATGTGAATGTAAGTACTACAGACATCGATTGCGGACTCCCGGCCACCGTAGGCGCGAGCTTGCGGGTGGCGAGCAATGGGTAGCTCGCCGCCCGGTAAGGACCAAGCTCGGGTCGACGGCGCGCAGTGTTCCACGCGCGCCTCAAAGAGATGTCAGCAAAACTGAAGGGGTCTGCTAGGACCGATGCCTGCCGGGGTCGCGTGATTGTTCGAAAGAGATACCGTGACCCTGGCACATGGGCAATTGAAGGAACACGGGTGGGTTTTAGTCAGTAAAAGTCTGACATGCCCTCCCGCTCCGCCCAGAGCGGGAGAAGTCATTTGATGATTCCCATCCAAAAAAAAAAAAGTACTACAGACAGACAGTGAACCCTTCTGGGTAATAATATGTCATACTACTTAAACAATCTCCAGTTAGTGGCATCAAACACTGGCATCATCAGCTGAGAATGAACTAAAATCACTACAGAAAACTGCATCATACTGCTTACAAAAGTGAGTTTGTTTTCAACTTTTAATCTGCAGCCTATATTGTTCCCACTGCTGGGACACCGGCCTCCTCTCGGTGAGAGGGAGTGGGCCATAATCCACCACGCGGGCCCTGTGCGGGCTGGTAGATGTCACATGTCTTCGAATTTTTGGTTCCTCACGATGTTTTCCTTCATCGTTTTGTGAGCAGTGGTGATGAAATAATTTACATAAAATAAAGCGCCTGCCGGGGTTCGAACTCACGACCTACTTACTACTCGTAAGTCGCAACCGTCACCACTGGGCCATCACTGCTCCAAATGCGGCAAATGTTTATGGGAAGTGGAAAATGATAAAAGTTTTCTTACCTTCTGACGTGTCTTTTAGTGTGCTCATTGTAGGAAAACTTGGTGCTTAAGACTGACTTGCAGATATTACATTGAAACCCGTTTACCATCTGAAAAAATAAAAACAATATGACATAGCTCTTGGACTTAAAGAAGAGGTCAGTTGAGAAGACCAAAAAGGTCTGTAGGATTTCCCACAAAAACTTAATTATGTGAATCATGATCAGCTTATATTGTGCCTACTGCTGGGACATAGGCCTTGGTGAGAGGGACTGGACCGTAATCTATCAAGCAACACACAGTCACACGTCTTCAAATTGTTGGTTCTAGGACAAGCCGGTTTTTTCACGATGTTTCCCTTCACCGTTTTGAGAACAGTGGTGATGAATTTTTAACCGACTTCAAAAAAAGGAGGAGGTTATCAATTCGACTGTATTTTTTTTTTTGGTGGTTTTTACCTCTTGTCATAACTTTTGACTGGGTGAACCGATTTTAATGATTCTTTTTTTATTTGAAAGCTGGTGCTTCCTAAGTGGTTCCATTTTAATTTGGTTGCATTCAGACATTGGGATCCATGTGAAAACCATACAAGTCTTAAATTTGCATTAAGTATTTGCGCGACAAATGAACGAATAACGCGATTAGATTGGTGCGGGGTATCTACCATAACTAAAAAGTTAAAAATAAAACTTTTTATAAAAAATAACAATCGACTTCCTAAAAAACACTACAAAGTGAAAAATAACTTTAATTTCGGAAGTCGGTGGCAAAAAAACCTTAAATACAGATCCTAAGACACCGACTTCTAAAATTAAAGTTATTTTTCACTTTGTAGTGTTTTTTTAGGAAGTAGGTTGTTATTTTTTTTTTTTAAGTTTTTTTATACTATGTAAAGAAGTCAAAACCCTTACCTTGCTATGCCTCTTTTCAATATGGCTGACCAAGGTCAGCTCATGATCAAACCCCACAATACAGTCTTCACATTTGTAAGGCAGCTTCAAGTACCCTTCTTTTTTAGCCATGCGTTCTCTTTCTTCTTTTAATTCTTCTTCTGTAAGAATTACGACTCCTATCTTTCCTTCGTACCTTTAGGTAATAAAAAGACGTTAATTAGTAAAAATGCATGGCATATAAAATTGTGTCTTAAGTATGATAGGGTCTGCACGGGGGTTCTCTATTGTGTGACCTAACTTTTTTATCCATAATTTAAAGAGCCATATTTTTTTTTGTCCTAATTATCATTTGTCCGAATGATAACTTGCCCGAACTAAATGTCACATAATATCACATGCCATAAAATTGAAATACCTAAATACAATATGCCCTAAATCCGTTTGTCATAAATATTACTATCTATCAATAATATACAAAAGACTTAAAACTGTTTTCCATAAAAGTTATATAAAGTTCTAAATTCAAATTATTTTAAAGTTTATTTATCCTAATTATATTTTTAAAACAAATGTGTATTACGGAGCTCAATAAGAATTTCATTATTTTATCAAATCCAACTGATACAATACATAATTAGTAAAGATGCAAAAGCATTATGGCATTTATCAAGGCCTGGCATGGCGCTGCATGTATTATCACTCAATAAATATATCGCTCAATAAAACAGGTGACTGTGAACATGTGATTTTATTTCCCTCTAAGAAACATGCAAACAGCCATACACCATGCATACAGCATGCATGCAAGCAACATGCAAGCAAGCATGCATCATGTAGCATGCAAACAAGCATGCAGTATGCAAGCGAGCATGCATGCAGGCAGACAAGCAGCATGCAATCGAGCATGCAAGCAAGCATGCAGTAAGCAAGCGAGCATGCATCATGCAGCAGGCATGGTTTCTGTCACGGCTCCGGCACTGCGGGGCTTAGGCGGTCCAACGCGAGCTTATCGTCGCAGACGGTTTAACGATCACCACCGCAGCTTCGTCTTGCTGGCCGGCTCCGCCGGCCAGCCTCAGCAGCGGCGGCGAGCGTTACAACCACCTGCTCCTCAGCTCGCGGGCCGCCTCGCCCCTCCGCGCCTCCGCGATTTTAAATTACACTCTAGGGGTAGGGCAGACAAGACTACGTGGAGTCGGATTTACAGCGATTCGTTTCTGTCACTAAAACCTAACTTGTAGCAATTTTTTACTACTAACGATTTTATTATAAATGAACTTTCGGCATAATACTCTTTATAGAATAAAATACTTAGGACATATGACTTTATAACATGCAAAATTAGGAGATTTAATGATTATAGTATTTGATATTATGACAGAATAGTTTTAGAAGCAAAGATAATTATGTAAAACAAAATTTCGACTTTTTGAATATTATGGTTACTGCTGTTTATAGCTAACGTGTTATGGATAATGATTTTCGGACAAACAATTTTAGGAGAAGAAAGGGAGTACCCTGCACGGGTCGGGAGATTTTGTTCGAAAGAGTTACCGTGGCCCTGACATGGGCATCTGAAGGAACACGGGTGGTCAGTAAAAGTCTGACACACCCTCCCGCTCCGCCCAGAGCGGTAGACATCATTTGATGATATCCCACCCACAAAAAAAAAATACAGGGTCAATTTAAATTAGCTAGCTAAACTCGATATGGAAAAAGAAATCCATGACATACTAAATTGTGTTTTAAGTATACATCAAACTACGGTCACACCGTACAATACATACGGTCAAATTAAATTGGCTACCTAAACTCAGCAGACGTGTTATCGGGATCTTATCATGACAAAACGAAAAAGAAAATGTTTTGCTGATTATATGAGGATCAAAACCTAGGTAATGTGTAACTCCTTATAACATTAGCTATCTGCGAGTGAAAGCCCCGTCAAAAGCAGTTTAGCCGTTTCAGAAATTAGCCGGAACAAACAGATAGACAGACAGACCAAAATTAAAAAAAAAGTTGTTTTGATGTAAGTACCGTTACAATACCTCAATTCATTTTTCGTCCTCTTTTTCCTTCTTTTTAATTCAGCTAAAGACTCGGTGTCATTGTCCGAGGAATCGTGTTCTATCTTCACATCGGTCTGAATTTCCAAACATTCGGAATCAGTCGGTTCCGGCTTCACTTCTAGCTTCGTTTCTGACTTGGTAGCACCGTCAATGTACATAGGAGAGCGTTGGATATTGTGTAGTTTGTTTATTTTTAAGATTGGCACCTGGAAATTAAGTTTTTAGTTAATATAACAAAAAGTGTATTCTCCTCTATTCTCAGGGTCCGTGTGCTGACGGACGTAAAGAATAGTACTACCCCATTTTTCCCGTGAGTGTCGCAAAAGCCGACTAATGGATTTACTAGAAAATTGGCAGCAGCGTTCTCTATGAATTTTACCACCATACTGCGATCGCCAATCCGCCTGCCAAGCGTGGCGATTATGGAAAACCCACCTCCTGTTTAAGTCCACGTTCACGTTTTTCGCGCCCTGTTGAAAATAGTACACTGTGTGTTTTTGAGGCGGTGGTATGCGCTCCGCTGGATTCTCAGTGCTCGGTTCAAGATCGAGAGTTCACAATCCAGTACAGGATGAAATTCCGCCACCATGATTTACTTTTTTATTTTTGTTCCATTCGTTTTCGATACCGAGAGCCAACACGAGGGTAAAGTATTGCCATCTATACTATATACTATTAGTTAGGGAGGTGGCGAGCAAAATTTCGATATGATCAGCACACAAGGCAGACGTTATTTATAGTGATAGTGACCTCGTCTGCCACCATAGTGACGCTGCGTTGTAAATTTACAGCGTTTCAAAAATGTTTAAAAAAAAAGGTGTGCTATATTATGCGCACACGTCTGCCGCTGGGGCTGATGATCACAGCCATCCTGGAAACACAAAGAATCGAAAAGGCAGACATACAGGGCTCTGACTTTTGTAGTATTCAATATTTAATTTATTTTTAGGATTTAAAAAACTGTATATAAAGTGCACACTTGGCAGATTTGAATTGTTCGATTAAAAACAATGAGAAGAACCACGGAAAAATAGTCTGCCAATATGTTGCCTCTGCGTTGTCTATTGACTGACAGTGCTCCAAAAATGTAAAAAAAAGAAGGTATGCTATATTATGCGCACACGTCTGCCTCTTGGACAGATGTTTGAATTACTTATGAAAACCAAGAAAACCGATGAGGCAGACGTTCAGGCCTCTGATATTCCAAAGGCAGACCATTTGATGTACTTTTTTCAACCCGACGCTCGCGCCAAACCAAGCAGGTATAAAATATTCCCATAGATCCTTTCGTGGTGATTCTCTTTTCTTTGGGAATATGAGTGAGAACGGTATAACTCAGTTCCGACCTTTTCCGTATTGTGAAATTAAATGTATAGAGCGTATATCTATATACAACTCATATCTATATCCGTATTTTACACAAATAAAACGTGATTTAAAAAGTTAAAGACTGTTCCTATCCAGATCCTAATCCTATTCAGATTACATTCAAGTATGCAATTAAAAAAAAATACTTTCTAATTAGAGTTCCAAGCGCATTTCGTTTCTGCTTGACATTGAGAAAAAATATGATTGCATAGATTTCAGCTCCAGAAGTTTAATCGTTACCGTGAGTTTAGAGGATAATATTAAACAAAATTATAAGAATAAAACTATAAACATTAACAATAATCCCATGCAATACTCGCTGTCCCTTGATTCCGTGAATTTCAAACAGTTATACAGCTGAAAATCAGTAAGCAAAGTGTCTGCCACATGTTTTTTCGAATCCACAGAGTCATAGTGAATCGAATGGGCGCAATGAGAACCGCGTGCAAATGACTTAGTAGACCTTTTTTTTGACATGTTTACAACTCCGTCGCATGATAATGCAGATTCCTGAATGTCTGCCTCTTCGATTTTCTTCGTTTCCAAGATGATTGTGACCATGTACTCCAGAGGCATACATGTGCAAATGATTTAATACCCCGATTTTTTTAAGCAACTTCAATCCGCTGTTCCGCGAAAACGCAGCGACATAGAACCTTAATTGATTAGACCAAATCGATTCGTAACGATTTAAACTGCAATCCACCTCGACGTCAAACGTGTGCAAATCATATACCGAAATGCTCGCCACCTCCCTAACTATACATATAATATTATAAAGCTAAAGCGTTTGTTTGTTTGATTGAACGCGCTAATCAGGAACTACTGGTCCGAATTGAAAAATTATTTTTGTGTTGGGTAGCCTATTTATCGAGGAAGGCTATAGGCTATATAAAATCACACTACAACTAACAGGAGCAGTAATTAAAAATGTTGCAAAAACGGGGAAAATCGCACGGGTAGGCGATTCGACGCGCCGGGAAGGGTCGGGGGAACAAGAAATTTAACGCGGACAAAGACGCGGCCAGAAGCTAGTTTAATTATACCCTGTTTATGTTTTCTTACCTGATCTAGAAGCAATGCTATGCTCTCTTCAACTTGTTGCTTGAATACTTCAATCTTTTTCAACATGTTGTGGCATATGTTGCAGATGTAAGTCTTCTTCAAGTCAACCTAAAAATAAAAGAGAATATTTATAGTACCGAGAAATGGAAGAAGGAGCATTGGCAAACCAATAGTGGTGCGTAGACGACCTACAGAGGATCCCAAGAAGACCAGAGGGGTATTGCGTAATTAACTATCAGTAGAGATCACAAACAATGCGACACTTAATATTTTGTTCAGAATGTCCTGTTGTTTGCACGCTACAGGAGTTATCGACACGCTAAGAAGAAGTAGGAATCGTTTTCATTTCAAGTTTTTTTTTTTGTGGGAGGGAAATCATCAAATAACGCTCTCCCGCTCTTGGGGGGAGCGGGAGAGCGTGTCAGACTTTTACTGACTAAAACCCGTGTTCCTTCAGTTGCTCATGTGCCAGGGTCACGGTGTCTCTTTCGAACAAATCTCGCGTCCCTGGCAGTCATTTCGACAGTTGCAAAACATTCGCGTAGTTTACGTTACTAAGCAGACAATTTTCGAACATATGCAAGAATGGTTTAGCAATAAGCTTCAAAATGATTTACATTCTGATTAATAGTGTGTTATGCAAGGGCAAGTAGGGTGTTTGATGAAGCTCGCATATACCAGAAGGCCCATTCTCGTATTTAAAAATAAAAAAAAAGAATCATCAAAATCGGTTCACCCGGTCAAAAGCTCTCAGGTAAAAAACATAAAAAAATACAGTCGAATTGAGAACTTCCTCCTTTTTAACCGACTTCAAAAAGGAGAAGGTTATCAATTCGGATGTTTATATATTTTTTTTTATGTATGAACATACATAAAAACTCTGTCATATATAAACGGATTTGCAAAATTCTTTTTTTGTTCGAAAGGGTTTTATTCCGAAATGGTTCCATATAAGTTTCATATAGATCTGATGATGACTTCCGGAGACAGACACCGGAACTCTTTAAAAAATGACACCAAATCAACCGCGATTTCTGCTATCGCATAAATATGCATTTTTTGTTTGGAATTAGTGCAGGGTAGAAACTATAACTAAAAATTTAAAATCAAAAACAAAAACATTTTTACAAAAAAAAAAAAACAACCGACTTCCATAAAAACACTACAATATGGAAAATAACTTTAATTTCGGAAGTCGGTGGCAAAAACTTTAAATAAAAATCCTAAGACACCGACTTCCGAAATTAAAAGTTATTTTTAACTTTGTAGTGTTTTTAAGGAAGTCGGTTGTTTTTTTTTTAAGTTTTTTTTTTTTTGAAGACGGTTAAATCACGTTCAAAATCTAGTCGCAGTCTGGACTCTGCGACAAACAAATGTCAACGAGTTGTCAAAAAATGTACAGAATTTTGAGCTATTTTTGACAGATTGGGACTAAGATCGGATCGCGAAAATTCTTATAAATACGAGATTTGTCTCTCTGAGAAGCTTGGCGCAAAATGCAAGAGGCCTATACTCTGCCGTGGGTGAAATAAAGCACTTAATGATGATAATAATGACTTGTAGTGACAAACATTTTGTATTCGCCCGATTGATCTCGGATGCAAAACGGAACTCACGCAGTGAGATTACGAGCAGAATTCTAGTAATAGGCAAAACAAAAACAACATTGCGACATGTATTTCTAAAAATATGCATCGATCGGCAATATTGTCATATTACGATGCCAATTCAGAATGTCATTCCTATACTTACAAATTGATCACTAAAATATGCTAGAACTAACTAAAAAACTGCTGAAATAAGTAAAAGGACATTTAATTAGAACATAATTAAATTAACTCACCTCCGATTTTATGTAATTCGCCAAAAATGCTGTATGTTCACATGTACTTAAATTTACTAAAATAGTATTTTGTGTAGTGCAGCAAATGCAAACTTTACTCATTTCAATATTATTTTGTTCAAAAACATAATCTTGCACGTTTAGGTGTAGAAACGACGTCATTTTAATTTACTTTTACGAAAATAAACAATATCGGTAACCAATTCTCTACAGACATTCTACTATTGACAAACGTTTCTGTTCACTTGCGCTTAGTCTTCTAGTAAATTTTTTTTCGTAATTTCTATGAAAGTATTCTGTACAGATTTCATAGTGTGATGACTAGTATAGATATAATATTTAATCACATTTGAAAATGTTTTTATGTCTTCTTGTGAAATGCCTTTTTTGGATGCCTTTAATAGATTACTGATATTACGCCCACTCTTATAGCGGAACGTTTAATGATACAACGTTTAGTTATTATATCCATATTTCATAAATTCGCTAGATAATTTTAACAAATGTTAACGAAATAAATCAAGCTACATACAACTAAAATATACTTTTTATTTGATTTATTTAAAACAATAAATGTCTGTAGAATATAAAACAGTTTTTTGTTTTACGTTAGAGTAATAAAAAAATAATAAAACGTATTTGACAATTTTGAGTTTTTGACATTTCAGTAATAATGGCCGTGGCGTACCCTTTCGCGCAAAATACCTTTGTTTTTTTAATTATTTATTCATTATTTCTGAATGAAGATTGAAGTAACACTTAAAAACTTCTTAGAACAACTAAAATGGATTCGAAAGATAATAATTTTTGTTGCGGTTGCCTCAGCTCAGGCCGAGAAATGATGCTACTTGTAGAATATTGGAAGAAGCAGTCTTTTATGCAAATTATAAACGAAACACCCGTAAGTTTATAGTTATTACATTCCTAGGACATCTAAACTCGTTCAGGGTCTAAGATTTGTAGCAAGCCTGCCTGCTAGTAATAGATAAATCCATTTTTACGGAGTATTGTTGCTAATGCAAAATTGCAACATTATATGAGTGTTACTTTAACAACATACATCAGACACACGTCGCTGTGGACCGGAGACGTCTGCCGCATGTGTTCCCAAAACCGTCCACCGGTATCGCGGAACGAACACCCAGGCGTATTTAGTAGGACGAACTTGACGCTTACTATGCGGGATTACTCCATATTGTCTCCGGATTTTGTTGACTGGAAAAAGGAAATGGAGATCTTTGCACTGCAGTAGGACGACACAGGCTGATTATTATATGTATTTTCCAAGAGGGTAATTCTAACAGAATTACAAAACAGCTACAATTCAGAAATTATGAAGTTGCAAAATGGACAGGTCTATTGCCATTACCAGAGTTGAAAACCAGATTGTAGTCTGCTACTGAGTAATTCTTTACATAAAAATATGACTCTTGTAATCTCACAAAGGTGAGGCAAAGGTGTATTTACATTACCCACATATTTTTTTTTGAAGTCCTATGTAGGTATAGGGGGCATATTGCCTTCAATGAGGCACAAATACAGCCACCTGCTACGATCCTTACATATCCCTTTTGCCTGGTTTAGGTTCATACATCTGGTCATACACACATACCATTTGGGAGTACTACACACTTGACCAAAAGGTCTTGGTTGGGGGATGTGTTGGTGTTCTTCAGAAATGAAGATTATCACCAATAAAGTCACAAGGAGGACCTATCCTCCTAGGATGTCCACTCCTGGCGTTCAAATCAAATCAAAAGTCATTTATTCAAACTAGGCTGAGAGTCAGCACTTTTTGAACGTCAAAGTTACATAAGACAGTCCCCCAAAACGCCCGCCCTTCGACACTTCCTAGTGAAGAAGAAGTGGCAGAACAAACTCCCCAGCAGCACAGCTGTCTGTTAAGTTTGGAAGAACTTAATTCTATACAATTGTAAGTAGGTAACATTACGAGACACAAAACATTAAATTAAATGATTTGCCATATGTCAGCTAGCCAACCCAATATTCCAAGAAATACCACATCTGCCTTGTAAATACCCTTTGTAAGCCGTTCTTCATTCATCCTCTCAACACGACCAAACCATCTAACCGTACTCTTTTAAATTTTTGTCAAAATTAATGATAATAATTGATAAATTTCTCTCAGTTTTCAGAAGGAGACAGTCTACCAGTGTGGTTGTGTTGGGAATGCGATGCTCAGATGGACCGCTTCACTAAATTCAAGCAACAAGTTAAAACTTCATACTCGTTGTTCTGTGATTATCTTAAACAGGTATGTTCTGATCACAATGAAATGTACAGGGCAGCTGGGACAGCATCCCACGCTTTTGTTCAATCATTTTCTACATTTTCAGTTTGGTTTTCTATGAAACTGTGTTTTTAAGTTTATGGACTATTATTTATTTTCAACTTTTTAGTTCAGCTAGCTACAAAAGCGTGTTTTTTCATTTTTTTTTTGTTATCCTGGCCAGGATAGTGGCACAAATTTTTGAAATTATTGTATTGTCATCAATCCTTGATAAGTGTGCAAAGTTTCAAATTAATCCGACGTTTTGAAGGGTGTGAAAATCACGTTCAAATATTCCGTTACATACATAATAGAAAATAATAGGTTAAAAAACCAATAATAGGGAAAAAGCGTGAAGTGCTTTTTGAGGTATTTTTTTATGGATTAATCTTAATGAACTCAATAGTTCTATTTTCAACCGACGAAAAAAAACGGAGGAGGTTCTCAATTCGACGCGTATATTTTTTTTTTATGTTTGACCACGCATATCTTTTTACATAGTGGTCCGATTGTGACAATTCTTCTTCTATTGGAAAAGGTATACTCCCAAGGTGGTCCCATATAAATTTGGAAAACAAAATCGAACCCTAAGGGTCGGAAAACAGGGGATGATTGATTGTTCACTCACTGATTGTAATGTATAACCACGCATAACTTTATACAGAGTAGTCCGATTTTGATAATACTTTTTTTGTTGGATAGGGTATTTTTAGTACATTAAAGCCACAAAAAATTATAAAATAAAAACTTTTTAACAAAAAATTAAACCGCCGAAAAAACTGAAAAGCATAAAATAATAAACATTAAAATTTTGAGTCGGCGCTGAAAAATCAATGAACAAAGATCACTCAAAGCGCCGACTCATAATTTTAATGTTTATTATTTTATGCTTTTTAGTTTTTTCGGCGGTTTAATTTTTTGTTAAAAAGTTTTTATGTGAATGATAACACAGTCCAATTTCTTTCTACGACTGATAAGGAAGACAAAATTAATCTTTAAATTTTGAACTCATTATAAAAATACCATTGTCTGTTTCAGAACACGAACCTATCAAAACTGCAACCCAAACCCAGATTAACAATACACAAACTACACAACTTTGATGTACAGAACGACACAGACAAACAACCATTCCAAATAATTAAAACAGAGAACAACGAAGCGCCTAACTCCCCAGACAACCCAGAAGAATACAGCAACACGATAGATCCCACCTCTGATGACGAAAAACTTATAAACATACGGCCGAAAAAAAAGAAGCGATTAAATAGAATAGTATTAGGAACAATAAAAACAAAGAAGAAGCGGAGAAAGAAGAAACTGGAGATGTATAAAGAAATAGAGTTAAATAAAGAAGATTTGATAGAAGAGAGAAGACTGGCTATGTTGAAAGAAGATTATGTTAATGCTATGTTTAGATGTGAAAGGTGTATTTTGTCTTTTCCTAATACAGAAGATTTGAAAGATCATATTGGTATGAAGCATGAATTGGTAAGTTAACAAAATTATCTGTTTAGTATACTTATCTATCTATACTAATATTATAAAGCTGGAGAGTTGTTTGTTTGGTTGAACGCGCTAAGCACAGGAACTACTGGTCCGAATTGAAAAAATATTTTTGTTTTGGGTAGCCTATTTATTGAGGGAGGCTATGTAACATCACGCTAAGATCAAAAGAAGCGGAGCAGCAACGAAAAATGGACGAAAACTGGCAGTGAATTCGATGCGGCGGGAAGGGTCAGAGGAGGAAAAATTTGACGCCGTCGAAGTCGGGGGCAGAAGCTAGTCTATACTAATATTATAAAGCTGTAGAGTCTGTTTTTTTGGTTGAACGCGCTAATCTCGGGAAATACTGGGTATACCGCCGTTTGCCCGAATTGCCGAAATTCGGCAATATGATGATTATGGTATATAATCTTCGGGTAAATAATAGACAACCAAATTGGAATTTAAAAAATATTTTAGTGCTGGATAGCCCATTTATCAAGGAAGGCTATAGGCTATATAACATAACCTCCGCTACAACCAATAGGAGACGAGCAAATAGAAAAATGTCACATATAATGAAGACCTCGCACGGGCAGGCGACAGGGTGGGTCAGGGTGGCAAGAAATTTAACGGAGACGAGGTCATGGGCCCGTCGCATAGCATTGCCTGCCCGCGCTGTTTGTTCGTTTTCACTTAGCGTTCTTTCTAAATTTCTGCTTTGTGCTCGGCTCCTATGGGACTTAGCGTGAATCTACAGGGTGGAATTGAAGTCATGGGCATTATTCTAAACCAAGGCACTACTCACGATCCTAATTGCATTAAGGCTACTATTATGCAAATCAAAAATATTATTAATGCAAGTATGGAAAATCTTAAAAATGTAGTAAGTCATACAAAGGATCAAATCGTTGCGCATCGCGATAGCGAATGCTGCAGTAGGTACACTACACCGTACGCGTGAACTCTTTGACCCTACGCGACCCACGTGACATAGGATTCCAACTTTCCCTTCATATTTTGCCGGCTTAGGACGGTCAAAACTACGTTTATTAACACAAATTAAAAAAATGCTTACGTACCTCATCATTTCAGCCGTAATACGTCCACTGCTGGACATGACCTCCCCCAATTTGGGGGGCTTTGCCATAATCGCCACGCTTGGCAGGCGGATTGGCGATCGCAGTATGGTGATAAAATGCACAGAGAACGATCGTACGTACCTACCTAGTTAAAATTAATTTCCTGTAGTTTTGGCGTAATTTACAAAGTTGGAATCACAGTATTTACAATAATTGTTCAGGAATCTCAATGTATTTACACTAATTTAAACTACCTATCTTAGTATCTAGCACTTACACGTATTTTAAAAGATGCTCATAATGCCCACCACCTTTTACAATACACAATTGAGCCCTACGTCTGTGATTGTCTTTCAGACTGTTCAACTCAAAGTCCCGCGCTATCACTGTGTCGAATGCGTTAGAAATTTTGTTTTTTAAATCGTCTCTCGACTCACTTTTACGTTCGTAAACAATTCTTTTAATTTCACCTCATTAAAAAAAGTCCAGAGGTGTTAGATCGGGTGATCTCGCCGGCCACGAAAAACGTTGTTGAAAACCATCACCATTATGTGGTGGCACGTGAAATGACGAAAAATCCAATAGGTTCTGAGTGGTTCTTAAAATAAGACCTCGTGAGGGAAGCGGTGTTGGAACATGTCACGGGTTCGTACTAAATTTTTTGTGCGATCGTAAAGTACAACCATTTGTAGTATTTTTGGTTGGTGTACCTAGCCTGCACATTACGCGGTCGAGGCATCGTGTTTCTAATCACTACACTACTGCAACACTTAATACACTGCAATCCAAGGGTATGATCGAGACCCGCTCCGCCCAGAGCGGGAGAAGTCATTTGATGATTTCCCATCCAGAAAAAAAAAATTAAGGGTGGTGGCCTGCCAGGGTCGCGAGATTTGTTTGAAAGAGATACCGTGACCCTGGCACAGGCAACTGAAGGAACACGGGTGTTTTAGTCAGTAAAAGTCTGACACGCCCTTCCGCTCCACCCAAGAGCGGGAGAAGTAATTTAATTATTTCCCACTTACAAAAAAAAATGGGAGGAGGCTGAGTGCGTGTGTACTACGCAGTAAACAAATCTGCTTACTCTCTTTTGAAGAACATAGTCGTGATGTTAAATAAAGTAATCTTTCTTCACAGAACTCGGAACACTTCAAATGCGATATATGCGAATGTTCGTTCGCCTCCGAAGTGTCATACAACTATCACAGAAACAAACACGCGCGGCGCTACGAGTGCGGCGCGTGCGCAGAGCGGTGCGGCAGTAAGAGAGCCGTCATCAAACATTACGAGATGGTGCATTATCACGGGTGAGTGTTATATTGTAAACTATTTCCTTTTTACACGCTTTATATTAGATTCACTTGTATGTTTGTTTGTTTGTAACCTACTCCTTATAGCGCGATTTTGACCCACTTTAAACGACCAGATTTCATTCAAACTTTGCACACCTGTCAAAGACCGATGACAATACTATAAATTCTATTCTATTCTATTTTTATGAAATGGCAAGTAAAGCCGATGTCGACTATTCTGCCAATGTCTAAAGTGAGTTGGGGAAACAAGTGTGTATGGCAAATTCAGAATTATAGTAAAAAAAAAATAACTGAGGACACGAGTAAAATTCTTCGATTGATACAATTGACACACATGTAGATCTTGATTGGGGTTAGTACGGGACTGAAACAAACAGATAATAAAAATAAATAAATATTAAAATTGTTAAAACATAAAATATACGCATACCACAGCTACACAGACAGAATAACTTATAATTTTATGTTATTGTGACGGATGAAGGACATCAGCGCCACAAGCAATTCAGGAGAGGAATATGTTAACAATGAGGGGAAATTAATAGGAAGAGGGATTTTAAATTTAGGGAGACGGCTATATAGATCTAAAAGTGGATCATTGATTGAGCATTCAAAAATACTATAATTTCATTTTGTGCCATTATCCTTGCCAGGGTTACCAAGTCAGCAAAAAAACTGTCTTCGAAAACTACGCTGACATACGCCATTCGAAACACCCTAAAAAATTGAAAATAAATAATAGTTTAAAAAAACTAAAAAACACGCTTCCATAGAAAACCAAACTAAAAAGTAGGAAATTATGGAAAAAAGCGTGGTGTGCTTTTCAAGGTATTTTTTTTATTGATATCAGGCACCCCACGCTTTTTTTGCTTGAAGCGTGTTTTTTTAAACCATCATTTATTACTAAGTTACTGAGTAACGAAAAAGTAACTGGTTTGACCCAAAAACTTTTTTTTTCTCCGCTTTTTCCAACGTGTTGTAAAGTAGCCGTTATCAAGAATGGGATATCAAAAAAAAAAGGCAAGTCCATCTGGTAGTTCCAGAGATTAGCGCGTTGAAACAAACTCTTGGGCATTATTATAGGTTTTGCCAGCAGCTTCGCTCGCGTATTAACACATTACATATAAACCTTTCTCTTGAATCGCTCTGTCTATTGATGAAAACCGTATTAAAATCCGTTGCGTAGTTTAAAATATCTAAACGTGCAAACACGAAATGTGACGTTGTTTTATACTATGTAAAGATACTTAAAAACGCTTTCTAGAGAATTGGCAGCAGCGTTCTCTATGCATTTTACCACCATACTGCGATCGCCAACCCGCCTGCCAAGCGTGGCGATTAAGGCAAATCCCCCAAATTGCTGTAGGCCCATGTCCAACAGTGGTCGTCTTAACACTGAAATGATGATGACATTTTCTTTACAGGCCATCAATAAAGATCGATGTTCAAAGTCAGCGGCAAAACGGCGGCACAATAGACGATGCAGGCGGTACAGAAGATAACAGGTAAAATTACTTCTCTTCTTGGGATTTACATCTCGCAGGCCCACCTATGAGGTTGTCAGCTGCTTAACCGGTATTGCCTGTGGCTACCTTAATAGTCAATACTAGCTTCTGCCCGCGACTTCGTCCGCGTTAAATTTCTTGTTCCCCCGACCCTTCCCGTCGCGTCGAATCGCCTACCCGTGCGAATTTCCCCGTTTTTGCAACATTTTTCTATAACTGCTCCGCGCCTCGTGGTTATAGCGTGATGATATATAGCCTATAGCCTTCCTCGATAAATTGGCTACCCAACACAAAAATATTTTTTTCTATTCGGACCAGTAGTTCCTGAGATTAGCGCGTTCAATCAAACAAACAAACTCTTCAGCTTTATAATATTAGTATAGATTTCATTATTATTTCAGACATCATTAAAATTGTCCATATAATGTTAGTAACAAATTTCTTAAAAAAATATGTTAGTATTGTTGCATTCACGAAATAAATACACATACAAAAAATAACAGAAGGCCTCCAGGCCGTCTCCCGCTCTGGGTGGAGCGGAAGGGCGTGTCAGACTTCTAAAACCCATCCGTGTTCGTTCAGTTGCCTATATGCCAGAGCCACGGTAACTCTTTCGAACAGATCTCGCGACCCTGGCAGGGCACTATTACCTCTGGATTTCAGGGTTTAACCCTTTTAGCACTTACAAAATTGATATCTGCAACCGTATCGCTTATAAACCTGGTCCCTTAAACAGATAGCTATCCACATAGTCTTCATATGATCTGACCAAGATTATGTCTGGACTTTAAAAGAGACTGTGACCTCTGAGTTTGTTTCAGCCTTTCTTCTCAGAGTAGTCAGATAGGTAACGCCGACCTCATCTAGTTTAAAAAAATATGAATAAAACAAAGTGTTTGTACATACCTACTTACAGAAATAAAATCATTTATCACTTAAAGCCCTTATTGAATAGTTTTTTTAACATGTTTTCAGTATAAGGAAGTCATCAGCGACATTTTCGTGTGAGTTCTGCGACAAAAGTTTCAGATGGAAAGCTTCTCTAAGGAAACATATTGAAACGCACCGGATAGAGGCCGGACAGAAACGGAAGCCGTATTGTGAACCGTGCAGGTGAGGAAATAATATATCATCATCTTTTCAGGCGAAAGACGTCCACTGTTGGACATTGGCCTCCCCCAATTTGGGGGGGGGGGCTTGCTATAATCGCCACGCTTGTCAGACGGGTTGGCGATCGCAGTATGGTGGTAAAATGCATAGAGAACGTTGCTGCCAATTCTCTAGAAAGCGTTTTTAAGTATCTTTACATAGTATAAAACAACGTCACATTTCGTGTTTGCACGTTTAGATATTTTAAACTACGCAACGGATTTTAATGCGGTTTTCATCAATAGACAGAGTGATTCAAGAGAAAGGTTTATATGTAATGTGTTAATACGCGGGCGAAGCTGCTGGCAAAACCTAATACTAGAAATAAAGCTGAAGAGTCAGTAATAAAAAAGGAAATAGTGTTTGTGTGTGTGTGTTTGTGTGTACACACACACACACACACACACAATATAACACTCACCCGTGATAATGCACCATCTCGTAATGTTTGATGACGCAAGCTTGCTTTAATCGCCACGCTTGGCAGGCGGGTTGGCGATCGCAGTATGGTGGTAAAATGCATAGAGAACGCTGCTGCCCATTCTCTAGTAAGTCCCTTAGTCGCCTCTTACGACAACCATGCGAAGCCCGCTTACTAAGCGTGGGGATTATGGCAAATCCTCGGGGGTTTTGGGGGAAGCCTGTGTCCATTGGTGGACGTATTACTGCTGAAATGATGATAGTTAATATAACTTCGGCTATGGGTGTTATTTGGCCTGAAATAAATGATTATTATTGACTGGCCTGTTAGTCTAGTGGCTAGTGACCCTGACTGCTAAGACTGAGGTTGTGAGTTCGATTCCCACCCAGGACAAATCTTTGTGTGATGAGCACAATCATTTGTTTCGTGTCTGGGTGTAATTTATCTATAATATGTATGTATTTAGAAATGAAAATGAAAATCAAAAGTCATTTATTCAAACTAGGCTGAGAGTCAGCACTTTTTGAACGTCAAAGTTACAAAAGACAGTACCCCAAAACGCCCGCCGTATAAGTATATTTATCAGTTGTCTGGTTACCATATTACAGGCTCTGCCTAGTTTGGGATCAGATAACGTTGTTTTGGTTGTCCGTAAGATATTTATTATTATTTAACTAAAATAATTTAATCATTTTCAGGTTATCGTTTTCAAACACATCGAATCTTCAGAAACATGTCAAAACTAGTTCTAAACATCAAATACAATTAAAGCTTAGGTAAGTGACAATGATTTTCAATAGGTATTTTCGTCGTAGTTGGACAGAAATCTCGTAATTAAAATGTAGTCGCAATCTCATCTTGGCGACACTCAAATGTCAAAAATTTATCTGCCAGTGAAAGTCCCGTCAAAATCGGTCCAGTCATTTCAGAGATTAGCCGGAACAAACAGACAGACAGACAGACAAAAATTGTAAAAAATGTTGTTTTGGTATATGTACCGTGTATACATCCATATACACTTCGTAAAAAGTGGTTATCTTAATATTACAAACAGACACTCCAATTTTATTTATTTGTATAGATGTATAGATTACTGTGCCTTAACATATCCAATGTTTTATCACCAGAAAACTGACAGAATCTCAGCCTGAAGATTCCTCAAACCCGGAGAAACATCAACAGCATATAGAGCAGATCAAAAGCTCGGTGAACAGCGCTAAAGAAAAGTTCCCGTGCCCACAGTGCGATAAGAAGTTCCAGTGGAGAGGCAATCTGTGGAGACATCTGAATAGCCACGTGGCGAGGTGAGAGGTAGACTCAATATTATCATTTGGCACTGAGTAGTGCCATTCGTGACTTCGTGAAAAGAATACTTAATATTATCATGTGGCACTAAATAGTGAGTTATGTGTTTATGTGAAATGTAAACAAAATATTATCATTTGCCCCTAAATAGTGCCATACGTGACTACGTGAATAGTAGAGTCAATATTATTATTTGTCACTAAATAGAGCCAAACGTGACTACGTCTACAGTATAGTAATTATTATCATTGATCACTAAATAGTGACAAACGTAACTACGCTAAAAGTAGACTAGATATTAGTCCATGTCACTAAATACTGTTAGACGTAACTACATATTCATGTACTGTGTGTGTTTTTGAGTCTACTATTCAGTAGACTCAATATTATCATTTGTCACTGAATAGTGACAAACGTGACTACGTTAAAAGAAGACTAAATATTATTATTTATCACTAAATAGTGACAGACGTAACTACGCATAGTAGACTACTTATTATCACTTGTCACTAAATAGTGCCAAAAATTACTTCGTAAAAAGTAGACGTAATAATATTATTTGTAATTAAATAGTAACAAACGTTACTACGTGAAAAGTAGACTAAATATTATATTGTGTCACTAAAGAGTGACAATCAAGACGTTAAAAGTAGGATAAATGAAATGTAAGTATTATGTTGTGTCACTAAATAGTGCCACAGAAAAGTACCTGTGTCCAACACGACAAGAAGTTTCAAAGGCGAGGCAACCTGCTGAGGCATCTTAATAGCCATGTGGCGAGGTTAGAAGTTCACTAAATATTATCATTGGTCACTAGATGGTGACAAACGTGACCACGTGAAAACTAGACGAAATATTATCCCGTGTCACAAAATAGTGTGTCACAAGAAAAGTTGCAGTGGCCAGGCACTCTTCTGAAGCATCATAATAGCCATGTGGCGAAATGAGAAGTAGACTAAAAAGACTTAACTACAACCAAATATTTTACATAGTCACATTTACTAAAGATGTTGTAAGTTAACTATTAGTATTTTTCTAAATAAACAATAGTTTAAAATAACTAAAAACCGCGCCATAAGTAGAAAATAACAGAAAAAGGCGTGGGATTCTTTTTGTTTTTTTTTTTTAAAATGATTTCATTATTCATTTTCTGTTTTTTAGTTCGGCTGGCTATATAAGAGTGGTTTTTCTGCTATTCTCGTGATCCTGGTACTGATACTGTATTGTATTGTCATCGGTCCATGATAAATGTGCAATGTTTCAAATTAACACGTTAACTGCCAAGGGTAAAATCAGAAAAAGCCAAAAAATTTACTTAGTGTTATTTCACTTTAAATAGATTATTTATTCCATAAATACATTATTTATTCCAAAAACATGGCCGCCAGGCAGCAACGAAATGTTCAGATTTTGTATGTGTTACGAGCTACTAAAATCGTGTTAAAATGTTTAGATAAAATGCACTTAAATGTACAGTATTTTAATGTCATTTTCCCTTCTTATTTACAGAGCGAATGGCGAATTGGTCTGTGAGCCGTGCAACAGAACTTTCTCATCTATAGCAACTTATAAGCAGCATATGAAAATAAGTAGGAAACATGTTAGCGAGAATGACTTCAAGTAAGTAGTACACTCACCACTTCTGATAGAAAAAATATCTTCTGCTTGCGACTTCGTCCGCCTCAAATTTTTGCTTCCCTGACCCTTCCCGTTGCATCGAATTGTCTGCCAGTTTTCGTCCATTTTACGTTGCTGCTCCGCTCCTTTTGATTGTAGCGTGATATTATATAGCCTATAGACTTCTTCAATAAATAGGCTAGCCAACAAAAAAATAATTTTCCAATTCGGACCAGTAGTTCTTGAGATTAGCGCGTCCCACCTCCCCATTTTAGGGATGTGGGGGGTTAGAAAGAGACAAAAAGTAGCCTATGTCACTCTCCATCCCTTCAACCATCTCTGCTTAAAAAACACGTCAATTCGTCGCTCCGTTTTGCCGTGAAAGACGGACAAACAGACACACACACACTTTCCCATTTATAATATTAGTATGGATATTGATGATTTCAAACCCACAAAAAAATAAAGGCATTGCCCTGCATTGTTACACTCACATAAAATTATTTTAATATAATGTTTGGACTTTAAAAGAGACCATGACCTCTGAGTTTGTTTTGGCGTTTCTTCGCAGGGAACACTCAGCTAGGAAATTCTGGCAAAATCTAGTTTTTTTCAAATATTGACGTTTAAAGTATTTATAAGATCTACTTACTTGGTTTTTACCTTGGCCAGAGGCTAAGCATTGCCATACAACGTGGTAATGCCGCCAGTCTCTTGGGTACATTACCAGTCGACAGCGATGCGGATGATTTTCCGACGCAATTTTTTTTATTTGTAAATAGTTTTAGTTAATTTAGGTTATTAGGGTTCCGTTGCCAAATGGCAAAAAACGGAACCCTTATAGATTCGTCATGTCTGTCTGTCTGTCTGTCCGTCCGTATGTCACAGCCATTTTATTCCGAAACTATAAGAGCTATGCTGTTGAAATTTGGTAAGTAGATGTATTCTGTGAACCGCACTAAGATTTTCACACAAACTTCACCGTTACTTCTAAAATAAGAGAATGATAAAACTAAAAAAAATTATATGATGTATATTACTATGTAAACTTCCACCGAAAATTGGTTTGAACGAGATTTAATAAGTAGTTTTTTTTTAATACGTCATAAATCGTAAACCGCAATTTACCTTTCATTCAATCAACTCAAATATAAAAATTAAAAAAAAAAACATTTAATTTCATAAACATAAACCTTACGCGTAAACCGTGAATATCTACAGGTTTGTACGGAACCCTCGGTGCGCGAGTCCGATTCGCACTTGGCCGGTTTTTCTTTATTAATTTAAATCTGTAACAAATACAACAAATTAAGACCTTACAGAAATAAATATTTCATTTCACTTCTTATAAAAAAAATGAGCTACTAATATAGATAAAAAAAATAATCAAATCAAATCAAAATATTTTTATTTCACATAAATCTACATGGGCATTTATAAAACGTCAGAAGCGAGGTGCGCCGTTCCAAATTGTAGATTCCTATGGAGAAGAGCCGGCAAAAAACTAACCGGTTACTCTTTTAAAAATAATTGGTTTTTACAATGGTTTCACATTACAGTGTTAATAGGTATGGGATGGCATTGAAGGGCGTCATTTCTAAATATATTCACGCTTGCTATCAACAGGTACATGTGCAGTGACTGCGGCAAGCGGTTTGCGAACAAAACTCGACTCAAAGACCACGTCAATTGGGAACATTTGAAGAACTATGTACATACATGCCCTGTTTGTCAAAAGGTATTCAATACTCAATATCTTTATTGCTTTACTATAATGTGTACTTAGGTGATAACTAGGGATGTTATGGATATGACATTTCGGATACGGATTGGATACGGATGTAGGAATGATTATTATACCGGATACGGATACGGATATGAAATTATTTCGGATTATCCGTTAGTTTCGGATAATATCGGTTACGGATATTAAACTTTTAAGGAATTTCAAAAGTAAAATATAAATAGCTAATAAAATGGTTTTATTTATATGTCACCATTTGGTAGGAATTACAATCAGTCCGTGAGTAATTTTAACAGCTATTTAAAATAAAAATGATTATAAATATATATTGAGTGTTATCTAATCTACCTAACATAAAAATGTAATAACAAATCCGATTTTATCCGAAACTTTTATTTCGGATTCGATTACGGTTACGGATTTTTTTTTATATCGGATATCCGATAGTTTCGGTTACGGTTACGGAGCTCCTTAACATCCCTGGTGATAACTATATAATTTAAATTGTTGGACCCTGTAGGGCACAGCAAAAGGATAGGAGTGAGGAAGGAAATGAGGAAGGATGTCGTAAGAGGCGCCTAAGCGGACTTACTAGAGAATGGACAGCAGCGTTCTCTATGCATTATACCGCCATACTGCGATCGCCAACCCGCCTGCCAAGCGTGGCGATTATGGCAAATCCCCTTCCCTTCCCCCTCAGGGAGGCCTTAGTCCAGTAGTGAACGTCGTACAGCTGAAATGATGAATGTTGACCCACCCCACACAAAATTGTATACAACTACCTGTTATATAAGATATCTGGATGACCGAGCTTTGCTCGGTATTTTTTGGTAAATTGTGTTTAAAATAATAAGTTTATGTTCAAGTTGAATATCGATAAAGTTGGTCATTGAAAACACGAATAAAACGACATTTTATGAAAATGAACCCTAGCTAGATCGATTTATCGCCCCCGAAACCCCCTGTATACTAAATTTCATGAAAATCGTTGGAGCCGTTTCCGAGATTCAGATTATATATATATATATATATATATACAAGAATTGCTCGTTTAAAGATATAAGATAAATAACAGTGGCCTGGGAAGTTATTTTCACATCGTCAACATATGTACATCAAGTGGAAAAAATACGTAATACTGAAGCTCACTCAAGAACTACCCAAGCAAAGTTAGTAAAATTTCTATGGGATCACACCTTTCCATTAAAAACAAAAAGGAATTTTCTTTTTTGATCCACCATTGTCTCCATCATCATCATCATTTCAGCCGAAAGACGTCCACTGCTGGACACAAGCCTCCCCGAATTTGGGGCGGTTTGCCATAATCGCCACGCTTGGCAGGCGGGTTGGCGATCGCAGTATGGCGGTATAATGCATAGAGAACGCTGCTGCCCATACTCTAGTAGCCTTTTACGACACCCGCGGGAAGAAATGGGGTGGTTTCTTTACGTCTTTTTTTTTTTTTTTTTTTCAGGATGGGAAATCATCAAATGACTTCTCCCGCTCTGGGCGGAGTGGGAGGGCGTGTCAGACTTTTACTGACTAAAACCCACCCGTGTTCCACCAGTTGCCCATGTGCCAGGGTCACGGTATCTCTTTCGAACAATCACGCGACCCCGGCAGGCATCGGTCCTAGTAGACCCCTACACTGCTGCTGACATCTCTTTGAGGCGCGCGTGGAACACTACGCGCCGTCGACCCGAGCTTGGTCCTTACCGGGCGGCGAGCTACCCATTGCTCGCCACCCGCAAGCTCGCGCCTACGGTGGCCGGGAGTCCGCTATTGACTCCCGACGCCCGGGGCGTCTCCTCCTGCGGCGGCTAGGGACGTGAGGGCGCAGAGACTGCCACTCCCTCACGCGCCCCGCCTCCTCCTTCGCGAGCATTACTGCTTCGCAGAAGGAGGTGACGGCTTCCCATTCCCTCTCGCTCCGTACCATGGCTCGCACCAGGGCCGGACGCGAGAGGTCGCCGCCGCCGATCGCCTCCACGAGGACACGGCGGTGCTCCGCCCAAGCAGGGCACACCTCCACCGTATGCTCCACCGTGTCCTCCAGACGATCCTCACAATGGAAACACCCGGGCGTATCCTCCCGCTTTATCCTGAACAGGAACCCACCGAAGCACCCATGCCCGGTGAGAACCTGCGTCAGGCGGAAGGTGAGGACGCCGTGGCGCCTCTCTATCCACTCCTCAAAGAGGGGACTTACCGCCGCAATTGTGGCGTGCCCTGCGCTGGGTTGCGACAATCGTACCCGCCATGTCGCCATGAGATCACACCGGAGCTCTGTCCGCCGTGCCGCGATTTGTCGCGGCAGCGGAGTTTCGCCCCGGCGTTTCGCCTCCTCGCGTCACTCCCACATGTGCGCGAGGACCTTTGCCTCCAGATCCCATGGCGGCACTCCGGCAAGGAGGCTCGCCGCCTCGCACGAGATCGTGCGGTATCCTCGGATTAGTCGGATGGCCATGACCCTCTGGGCCGCACTCAACCGGCGCGCTGGGCGCAGTCTCAATGAGGGCGCCCACACCGGTGCCCCGTAGAGGGCCATGGACCGCACGACCCCCGTGTAGAGCCTCCGGCAGGAGGCGTTTGGACCCCCCAGATTGGGCAGGAGCCGCTTTAATGCAGCCCCAGCCCGCTCCAGTCTAGGAGCCAAACGTCGGAAATGCTCAACGAAGTTCCACCGGCTGTCGAGGACAAGTCCCAGGTACTTCATCGTCGACTCAACGCCGATGTGAACCCCTCCTACCGTGAGTTGGGAACCCGCAGGTGGCGCGTTCCGAGGACCATGAAAACCAATGGCCTCGGACTTGTGCAATGCCACCTCGAGTCCGGTGATACCGGAGTGCCTCCCTAATGCAACTCCAGGGCAGGGTGTTGAAGGCATTGGCGATGTCTAGAGACACCGCCAAGACGACCCCACCCCGGGCCACTGCATCCCCCGTCGTGAGGGCTCGCACGCGCATGATGGCGTCCACCGTAGAGCGCCCCCTGCGGAAGCCGTACTGGCCGTTCGACAAGTCCGGCCCCTCCCGCACCAGCCACCCGACGAGGCGGTCTGCAATCACTCTTTCAAAGAGCTTGCCCACCTCGTCGAGTAGCACGATGGGCCGGTAAGCGGACGGAGAGTCCGCTGGGCGCCCAGGCTTCTTAATGAGGACCAGTTTCCCCGTCTTCCAACGAAGTGGGAACTGGCCCCTCTCCAAGCATGCGCTTAGGAGCCCCCTGAGTCGAGGCCCGAGAGCCTCTAAGGCCAGGACCCATGCTTTGCCAGGCAAGCCGTCGGGTCCTGGGGCGGTATTCTTGGCATTAAGCCTTCGTACCGCCACCCTCATCTCTACCTCGGTCACTTCTGGAGCACCGTCGTCGTCGTCAGTTATGTGGTCCGCGTCGGGCACCGCAGGAGGCGGAGCCATGGGTGGGGCACTATGTTCCCCTCGCGAAGGGAACAGAGCGCTCACCGTTTCTTTACGTCTGACATCACACGGAGATTGCCTCCATAGAAACCTCTTATTTGAGTGTTTTTTTTTTTTGTTCGCAGTCATTTAAAAGCCACACGTCGTTGTACCTACACAAACAAGTAGTTCACAAAAAGGATAACGCGGAACATTTGTGCGACCACTGCGGGAAACCTTTTCCGGTGAGTATGACTTCATAATCTTGAGTAAAAGTCTTATTTGTACGGGTCTTACAATATACAATAAACTAGTTTCTGCCCGCGACTTCGTTCGCGGCAAATTTCTTGCTCCCCCGACCGAGCCTGTCGTATCGAATCGCCTGCGCGTGCGAGGTCTTCGTATTAGGGACTTTTTTTCTTTTTGCTTGGCTCCCAAGGGTCCTAGCGTGATGTTATATAACCTTCATCAATAAATGGGCTACCATATCCTTTTTTTTTTTTATTCGAACCAGTAGTTCCTGAGATTAGCCCGTTCAACCAAACAAGCTAACTAACAAACTCTTCAGTAACCTTGAAAAATATCCCGATAACAGACAATTTTTTTATTAATTACGTAATATTTGTCATAATGGTGTCTACAGTTTGCCTTTGGAATCACATTCCTAGCTCTATTCGTTTTAGAGAACGAAAAGTTTAAAAAATTGTCTGTTATTAGGACATTTTCCAAGGTTACTCAATGACAGTTAGAGCTAGGCAGTCAAAAACTATATAAATAGTAATGCAAATGAGCAGCGTACTTAACAATATCATATTCATTACATTTGGCTCTGGGGGCACATTTTCAATAGTTAACCTGCTATATCTTTGGCACAGAGGTAGATTATGAGTACGAGACGTCAGCTAATGAAGCACTTTAGGAAAGGGGGGAGTTTCCTAAAGTGATTTTTAAAGGGGTGAAATAGGGGATGGAAGTTTGTATGAAAATCCGTCCGTTTCGAAGCTCTTCAAATGTTGTGTCTAGGCTCACGATCAAAAAATAATTTATACGTATCTTAGCGTTTTTGATCATTCTACTTCCGAAGAGCTGAAAAAGGGGCTTCACCCGCATGTATGTCTGAAATTTTATTGCGTTAATTTCCAACCATATGCCTTTTTTTTGGATGGGAAATCATCAAATGACTTCTCCCGCTCTGGGCGGAGTGGGAGGGCGTGTCAGATTTTTACTGACTAAAACCCACCCGTGTTCCTTCAGTTGCCCATGAGCCAGGGTCACGGTATCTCTTTCGAACAATCACGCGACCCCGGGAGGCATCGGTCCTAGTAGACCCCTACACTGCTGCTGACATCTCTTTGAGGCGCGCGTGGAACACTGCGCGCCGTCGACCCGAGCTTGGTCCTTACCGGGCGGCGAGCTACCCATTGCTCGCCACCCGCAAGCTCGCGCCTACGGTGGCCGGGAGTCCGCAAACCATATGCCTAAATAATAAATTAAGTTATTTTTATTTTGAAAATGAAGGACTTTCCACACATAAATTCATTCCCTTTTTCAGATTTTTGGGGGTAGAGTGATCGCTTTTATATTTCTGTTTTTTCCTTCTTGAATTTCACAGTCCTCGTCATCTCTATACACCGTGACATTTTAATCGTCTTACAACGGCAGCCCACTTTATGTATCCAATGACTACTACACATCCATAAGAAAAAAAACATTTGAATAACTAAAAAATAACAATATTATTCATTATGATGATAACGCATGACGTAGATTGTAATTGATATTTTGTCTCATGGTATATGGAATGATCTTGTCGACTCGTGCGCTGGGTAGGTTTGTTCTCTACCATCAGATACGTAAACATTATTAACAGGATGTTTCATAATTCTAATGCATTATTTATTTATCTTAGACCTATTATCTCAATTTTATTAATGGTAACATTTTTTTTTCACGCCTAGAGGTATATTATGTCGGATACATTGAGTGGACAACCTTTGTGAGACCACTAAAATGTCACGGTGTATGTATGTATGTATGCTCGAAGGGCCAAATACATATTTTTTTTTACTTTTTTCTGTTTTTTTTTTGGTCGGTGGTTTTTCATTTTTAAATGTAAGTTCCTCCTTGTTGTCCTAGAACCAGGCCAAGCTCCGCTGCCACATGCTAGCCCTGCACAGCGCGCAGGCCGCGTACCGCTGTGCCACGTGCGGAGCCAGGTTCAGCTGGCTCTCCTGTCTGTCGCGACACAACAAGAAACTACATCTGCAGCAGTAGACTGGCTAACTTGAACCTAGTGTCTAGAGGAATACAGTTCATATTCACATGCTAGCCCTGCACAGTACCGCTGTGCCACGTGCGGAGCCAGGTTCAGCTGGCTCTCCTGTCTGTCGCGACACAACAAGAAACTACATCTGCAGCAGTAGACTGGCTAACTTGAACCTAGTGTCTAGAGGAATACAGTTCATATTCACATGCTAGCCCTGCACAGTACCGCTGTGCCACGTGCGGAGCCAGGTTCAGCTGGCTCTCCTGTCTGTCGCGACACAACAAGAAACTACATCTGCAGCAGTAGACTGGCTAACTTGAACCTAGTGTCTAGAGGAATACAGTTCATATTCACATGCTAGCCCTGCACAGTACCGCTGTGCCACGTGCGGAGCCAGGTTCAGCTGGCTCTCCTGTCTGTCGCGACACAACAAGAAACTACATCTGCAGCAGTAGACTGGCTAACTTGAACCTAGTGTCTAGAGGAATACAGTTCATATTCACATGCTAGCCCTGCACAGTACCGCTGTGCCACGTGCGGAGCCAGGTTCAGCTGGCTCTCCTGTCTGTCGCGACACAACAAGAAACTACATCTGCAGCAGTAGACTGGCTAACTTGAACCTAGTGTCTAGAGGAATACAGTTCATATTCACATGCTAGCCCTGCACAGTACCGCTGTGCCACGTGCGGAGCCAGGTTCAGCTGGCTCTCCTGTCTGTCGCGACACAACAAGAAACTACATCTGCAGCAGTAGACTGGCTAACTTGAACCTAGTGTCTAGAGGAATACAGTTCATATTCACATGCTAGCCCTGCACAGTACCGCTGTGCCACGTGCGGAGCCAGGTTCAGCTGGCTCTCCTGTCTGTCGCGACACAACAAGAAACTACATCTGCAGCAGTAGACTGGCTAACTTGAACCTAGTGTCTAGAGGAATACAGTTCATATTCACATGCTAGCCCTGCACAGTACCGCTGTGCCACGTGCGGAGCCAGGTTCAGCTGGCTCTCCTGTCTGTCGCGACACAACAAGAAACTACATCTGCAGCAGTAGACTGGCTAACTTGAACCTAGTGTCTAGAGGAATACAGTTCATATTCACATGCTAGCCCTGCACAGTACCGCTGTGCCACGTGCGGAGCCAGGTTCAGCTGGCTCTCCTGTCTGTCGCGACACAACAAGAAACTACATCTGCAGCAGTAGACTGGCTAACTTGAACCTAGTGTCTAGAGGAATACAGTTCATATTCACATGCTAGCCCTGCACAGTACCGCTGTGCCACGTGCGGAGCCAGGTTCAGCTGGCTCTCCTGTCTGTCGCGACACAACAAGAAACTACATCTGCAGCAGTAGACTGGCTAACTTGAACCTAGTGTCTAGAGGAATACAGTTCATATTCACATGCTAGCCCTGCACAGTACCGCTGTGCCACGTGCGGAGCCAGGTTCAGCTGGCTCTCCTGTCTGTCGCGACACAACAAGAAACTACATCTGCAGCAGTAGACTGGCTAACTTGAACCTAGTGTCTAGAGGAATACAGTTCATATTCACATGCTAGCCCTGCACAGTACCGCTGTGCCACGTGCGGAGCCAGGTTCAGCTGGCTCTCCTGTCTGTCGCGACACAACAAGAAACTACATCTGCAGCAATAGAAGAAGACAAGAATAGGCATAGAGTTCAAATTACAACCACAGGAAGCTACATACCCAACACTACACAAACATAAGACTGGCTAACTTTAATCCAATGTGCAATAGTATAGAGTTCAAATTACAACAACAAATAGCTAAACTGCAAGCAACACTGAACCGCTCAACCGCCACGGGGGACTGTAGTACCCTGAACTGACTTAACTGACATCTACCCTCTTAATTTTTAGAAAAAAAAATCTCATTTATTTCAGCTTTTTAACTGTATTGATTGTATCTAGCTGACCCAGCGAACTTCGTATCGCCTCAGATTCAATAATTGTTATAATAAACCTATAAGTTTGACAACCTGGTACGCGGTGGTGATCTGGTAAGCGTTTTCTAGCTGACACTCATATGTTTATTTAGGTCCTACCCAGTTATGATAACCTGGTACTTCAAAGGCTTAAGGCTTTTTCTAGCTGCCACTCCTTTGTTTGGTAAGCTCCTGCCAATTTATAATAACCTGGTACATCGAAAGCAACGTTTTTGTCATGCCACGTTTTATAGTGACTTGTATTGACGTTTTATGTCACGTCACACGGGAACGCGGTCGAACTGGATAAAAAGTATCCTATATCCGTCTCCAGGTTCTAAGCTACCTCCCCACCAATTTTCAGCCAAATCGGTTCAACCGTTCTTGAGTTATAAAAAGTGTAACTAACACAACTTTCTTTTATATATATAAGGTGTATCTATTCATACACGAAATATTTTAAGAGGTACAGCAATGAAAAAAAAATTTTTCTAAATGTATTTTTTTCAAAATTTTATTTTTATACATTATTTGACGTTCATAAGAAATACTGGCTCCTTCTTATTTTTTACGGCCCGAGACACCGCGGCCATGCTCGTGCCGTCCGGTCGTCGCCGTCGCAGCGTCAGGCGGGCCATTCATAGAATTTGGAGTAAAGGTTTTATGCAAAACGTCTCAAGCAGTTTTAAAATTATAATAATTCTGAAAATTCAAAAACGCTAGATAAAAAAAATATTTTTGCTTCTATAGGTTCTTTACCATCTACAGGTGTACCTCTTAATATATTTCGTGTATGAATAGATACACCTTATATACAACATTAATTTTTGTTTATGCGAAACCCGAAACACGGGTCTAGTATTTTTATGTAAAGAATCTATGAAAAAAATTTCAAAACTGTATCATTAATAATCACAAAGTTATAAGCTTGATAAGTTACCTGGTTGTCCACGCAAAAACATATGCAGATCACCACAAACAGCTAGTGTACGTACCATCTCCGTGTAATGGACGTTTAAATACGAGAAAGACATGATAATTTTAAAATCGAAACAAAACACTAAGGCCCGCGACTTGGAAGCGTAATTAAATATTTTTGGTACAAAATATAACATGGTGTAAAAATTATTGGAATCGATTCAGTTACTGATTCTGAACAAACTATATTCAGGTACATATACTAAAAATAATCTTGTAGATATACACTTGTAATTTTCAATTTACGAACTACGGATGTGATCGGATTCGGATGTGGTCAAATAATATTTGCAGTCGGCCGAGAATTGCGGCGGCATATTTTATCCCGTAAAAATGCACAGTTACTTTGAGTAACACGGACGAAGTTGCGGGCGAAATGCTAGTAACGATATAATTTAATTCATATTCATCTTTTACTCATAGGTAAGGTTGCTCATGAAATGTAAACTTGCCATAGTTGACGGGATCAGAAATAATATACTACATATTAAATACTTACTAGCTTCTGCCCGCGACTTCGTCCGCGTTAAATTTCTTGTTTCCCGACCCTTCCCGTCGCGTCGAATAGCCTAACCGTGCGATATTCTCCGTTTTTGCAACATTTTTCATTACTGCTCCGCTCCTCTTGGTTGTAGCGTAATGTTATATATCCTTCCTCGATAAATAGGCTACCCAACACAAAAAGAATTTTTCAGTTCGGATCAGTAGTTTCTGAGATTAGCGCGTTCAATCAAACAAACAAACAAACAAACTCTTCAGCTTTATAATATTATATATATAATAATATATATAAGTATAGATTTATATTTAGCAGCATGCAGGTCAATATTAGATAAAAATTGAAGTGTCAAACAATTTTGAACTCTGTGCAATGTAGATAAACGTCAGTTTGATCTACCCTACTAATGATTAAAACAATGTACAAATAATATGCCATAATCGCAGTAATACGAGGTCAAATTAAATAAGCTAGCGAAACTCAACACGATAGCATTAAAATTAAAAATATTTTGAGTTCTTTATTAAGTGGTCAGCGACCGCTAGTTATCGTCTTTAGATACTATGCAGATTCTAATAAAATTAGCTGACAAAACTCAAGCTACGTGTTGAGTATCGAGAACGAATACTAATGAAACAGTATTTTTTTTTTGTTTTTTCGTTTTTGATATCGAGACGTGGCTATAGTATTTCCCGCTAGTTTAATTGACCCTGTATACTACGATACCCTCACATCTGCAGTTTCGCTAGCAAACTTAATTTGATCCTAATATTGTATGTAAAAACTGTATAATTGTAAATAATGTATTTTGATACCTCAATGAGTAAAGTGAAGTGTGATCAAAGAATTTTATTTGTTTTATTTAACAGTATGAAAAGAGCATGCTTAGATGGTTTGATCATGTTGAGAGGATGAATGAAGGACGGCTCACAAAAGGTATTTAAAAGGCAGATGTGAGTGGAAATACCGGGAGGGGACGCCCTAGGAGAACATATAGTGACCTTATTGGTGATGTTCTTCAGAAAGTTCAGGTGCGTAGTACTCGCAACCGGCGTGTGTGTATGACCAGATAGTTTATGTATGTATGTATGTATGTTTTTTAACACGTTGAGTGCCAAACAGATTGATGGTTAATCCCATATGGCCACAGATTTAGAGCGCATACAAAATTATTAGTAGCAAGCACGCGATATCGCGTGATCGGCACTTAACGTTTTAACAGTTGCTTCTAAGTATCCACGCTATACTAGAAAGCAGTGGTGGCCCAGTGGTAACGCCCGCTACTTACAAGTTGTAGGTCGTGGTTCGAACCCAAGCAAGCACTTTATTTTGTGTAAATAATTTCATCACCATTGCTCTCAAAACGGTGAAGGAAAACATCGTGAGGAAACCGGCATGTCCTAGAACTAAAAATTCAAAGACATGTGACATCTACCAACCCGGGCCTGCGTGGTGGATTATGGCTCGCTCCCTCTCACCGAGAGGAGGCCTGTGACCCAGCAGTCGGAACGTTATAGGCCGCTGTTGTGCAGCTCAACTCGGAACTTAAGGAGCACAACGATTCGACGATCAATACCAAAAACCGGCCAAGTGCGAGTCGGACTCGCGCACCGAGGGTTCCGTACAAACCTGTAGGTATTTTCGGTTTAAAAATATATATATTTTTTAATTTTTATATTTGAGTTGATTGAATGTAAGGTAAATTGCGGTTTACGATTTATGACGTTTTAAAAAAAAACTACTCACTCGATCTCGTCCAAACCAATTTTCGTTGGTAGTTTACATGGTAATGTACATCATATATTTTTTTTAGTTTTGTCATTCTCTTATTTTAGAAGTTACGGGGGGGGGGGGGGACACACATTTTACCACTTTGGAAGTGTCTCTCGCGCAAACTATTCAGTTTAGAAAAAAATGATAATAGAAACCTCATTACCATTTTTGAAGACCTATTCATAGATACCCCACACGTATGGGTTTGATGAAAAAAAAACATTTTTGAGTTTCAGATCTATGTATGGGGAACCCCAAAATTTATTGTTTTTTTTCTATTTTAGTGTGAAAATCTTAATGCGGTTCACAGAATACACCTACTTACCAAGTTTCAACAGCATAGCTCTTATAGTTTCGGAAAAAAGTGGCTGTGACATACGGACGGACAGACAGACAGACAGACAGACAGACAGACATGACGAATCTATAAGGGTTCCGTTTTTTGCCATTTGGCAACGGAACCCTAAAAAGGACATCTTGGTAAGACGCATTAAGAACTCAAACTGCCAGATTATCATTAAAAATAACACATAGTCCTCACCACATATACTTTTATCATCATCATTACTCTCCGGCCCTTATCCCAATTTATTTGTGGTCGGCGCAACATGTCTTTTTCTTCCACACTTCTCTATTAGTCTTCGTCTCAGTAGTCACACTCTGCCCATCCATCGTTTCTTTGGTCTCCCTCTACTCTCATAGCCATCGACATTCATACATAGGCTGCACTAAAAGTATCGGGAATGGAATATTTCCACTGTTCCTGTCATATTAAAATATTTTTAATTGAAAACTCCTTGGTTTTAAAAATCGAATACCATTTATTTATTTAAAATAAGATTCTCGGTCTTGTCCCAAGGTTTTGTCAAACTTGTTTAAAATTCAAGAGCGATGAATTATTATGACTTTCGAAGTGGTTTAACACAGAATCAGTATGTTAACCGGATGATTTCTGCATTTGGTGATGAAGCCCCATCTAAAACCACAATTTATCGCTGGTTTGCTGAATTTCAACGTGGACGTGTCAAGCTCAGTGATGATCCCCGTCAAGGTCGTCCAAAAACTGCAGTCACCCAAGAAAACATTGGTGCTGTGCGTAAGCTGATTGAGGAAGATCGACATGTGACATACCGCGAAATTCAGGCAACTTTAGACATTGGCATGAATCAAATACAAATAATCTTGCATGAACAATTAGGTGTAAAAAAGTTGTTTTCCCGATGGATACCGCATTCGCTCTGTGAAGAGCAAAAAGCGGCTCGCGTTACTTGGTGCGTCAGAACTCTCGAAAGATTCCACGCAGGGTCCTCAAATGCTGTATACATCGTATCAGGTGACGAATCCTGGATATACGCGTATGAACCCGAAACAAAAAACCAGCCACGAGTTTGGGTGTTCGAAAATGAGTTAAAGCCAACAAAAATTGTTCGTTCACGGAGTGTTGCAAAAAAAATGGTGGCCACGTTTGTCTCCAAAACCGGCCATGTTGCGACTATTCCTCTTGAGGGACAAAGAACGGTTAATGCAGAATGGTATGCTAGCATTTGTTTGCCACAGGTCGTTTCTGAACTCCGTAAATAGAACAGCAACCGCCGCATCATCCTCCATCACGACATTCACGACAATGCGAGTTCTCACAACGCGCACAGAACAAAAGAGTTTTTAGAGCAAGAAAACATAGAATTATTAGACAATTCGCCGTACAGCCCAAACCTAAGCCCTAATGATTTCTATACTTTTCCTAAAATCTATACTAATATTATAAAGCTGAATAGTTTGTTTGTTTGTTTGTTTGTTTGTTTGTTTGTTTGTTTGATTGAACGCGCTAATCTCAGGAATTACTGGTCCGAATTGAAAAATTCTTTTTGTGTTGGGTAGCCTATTTATCGAGGGAGGCTATAGGCTATATAACATCACGCTACAACTAAGAGGAGCGGAGCAGTAATGAAAAATGTTGCAAAAACGGGGAAAATTTATTCCTTTTGAGAGTTTCCGTTGCGTGCGCTGCGTAAACGGTTAAAGTAACGCAAAAATCATGTATGACGGAATTGTTCCTTTTAAAAAGTTCTAAAAAAAAGTCCGCGAGAGCGTATGTCTATCTTTTAAGGTTGACTCACTATAACTCAAAAGGAGCGAGCAGCAACGAAAAATGGACGAAAACTAGCAGGCAAATCGATGCGACGGGAAGGGTCAGGGGAGCAAAAATTTGACGCGGACGAAGTCGCGGGCAGAAGCTAGTAAAGAATAAATTGCGTGGTCAGAGATTTTCATCACCTGAAGAAGCTGTGGACGCCTACAAAACGGCCATTTTGGAGACCCCAACTTCTGAATGGAATGGTTGCTTCAATGATTGGTTCCATCGTATGGGAAAATGTGTCAAATTTCGCGGAGAATACTTCGAAAAGCAATGAATACATTTTTAAATAGTAATTTTGTGTCACTTCCTTGATTCCCGAAATTTTCAGTGCCGCCCTCGTACTCAATACTTTCCTGACGACATTTTCTTCACTTCCTCTGTATTACGTGACCATACCATGACAACCGATTCCCACACAACTTTTCAGTCATCGGTGCCACATCTATACTTATACTTATTACTTATTTACTTATAATATTATAAAGCTGAAGAGTTTGTTTGTATGTTTGTTTGTTTGATTGAACGCGCTAATCTCAGGAACTACTGGTCCGAATTGTAAAACTCTTTTTGTGTTGGGTAGCCTATTTATCGAGGAAGGCTATAGGCTATATAACATCACGCTACAACTAAGAGGGGCGGAGCAGCAGTGAAAAATGTTGCAAAAACGGGGAAATCGCACGGGCAGATGATTCGATGCGACGGGAACGGGATGGGACGAAGTCGCGGGCAGAAGCTAGTATAACATAAACTTATCAAATACCCATGCCTCCGCATCAATGTGACGTCCACAAAAACTATATATTTTATTGAAATTATTTATTCGATACAATAAAATTGTAATAAAATTGAACCAATAAATCACCAACTTTTGTTAAAACAATTCGCCTGCCGTGCTTTTACAAAAGGAAATATGAAATGAAACAAAGAAAGTGTAAAAATGAATGGCAATTTCTGTGAAAATATGAAAATTATAATATTGTTGTCGTCGATAGCTCTTGGTAAGAACTTGCATTTATAAATAAAAGGTTTTGCAACTTGACAAAATATCGAAATCATTTTATTTTATGTAAGTTTCATCCATCCATCCAGTTCAGGCGAAAAACATCCCCAAAAATGAGAGGGCTTGCCATTATCGCCACGCTTGGCAGGCGGGTTGGCGATCGCAGTATAGTGATAAAAATCATAGAGAACACTGCTTCTCTAGTAAGTCCCTTAGTCGTCTTTTACGACACCCACGGCAACACACTTTGTGTTCTATAATATCTCCCTAATATTGGCTACTGTGGCCGAAATAAATACGGGAGGTTTTTATCTATTTAATAGTTTTAGCTGCACAAGTCAATCCACCACCTAGAAGCGTAAATGTGGCCCTCGAGACATCATTTCTCTTTGATCCCAAAGACGTGAAGGACAACAAATCATTGGTGAACAATATACGAGGTTTTCTGGACAAACTGTACAGGATGATCGAACCGCAAACGCAAGAAAAACGTTTTAGAACTGAGACGAAAGCGCGAATGCCAGAAGACAGAAGATTAGGGGCGTTTATCGAGGTTTAAGATTTATTGATTTGTATTAGTTACTAGCTTCTACAGAGCAGAGATAGCCCAGTGGTAACGGCCCCAGCCTGCTAATTGTAGGTCGTAATGTTGAATCAAGACCGGCGCTATACTTTGTGTAAATAATTTCATCACCACTGCTCTCAAAACGGTGAAGGAAAACATCGTGAGGAAATCGGCATGTCTTAGAACCAAAATTTCGAATACATGTGACATCTACCAACCCGTACTGGGCCCGCGTGGTAGATTACGGCCCACACCCTCTCGTAAAGAGCAGGCCTGTGTCCCAGCAGTGGGAACATTATGGGCTATATATATAATAATATTTTTGATTGATGAATGATCGCATCACAAAGCCCGCCCGCTCTATTATTTATTTTGCTTCGCCTTCTCTCTGAGTGTTTTTCTTTTTGCTTGACTCCTTAGCGTAGCAACGTAGGATTAAGTTGCCTATAACTTTTCTCAAGGATTAGTATATTAAACGCAGAAAGTTTTTTTTTTTCAAATTCTACTGGAAGTGGCAGAAATACCACGTTCAAACAAACTCTTCAGCATTGTTATATGTGGTGTTCCGCGCATAAAGGTACCAGATGTCGGCATTTAGTTTCCGAGTTATTTGCGTTTTTGTAAAATCGGGTGAAAATATGGCATTTTGTGATTTTTACTAATTATTGTTCTACAACAAATTTGCTACAATTTTGATACAATTAACATCTACAGACAACATTTTTCTAAGCACATTAAAAAAAAAAAGAAATGTTTAGTAAAAATGTACCAAATGTCGGTAGGTCTTATAAAATGTCGATATTTTCATAATTATTATGTTGAGTTTTTGAATTTGAATAGATACTATTTGTATATTGGCAGTCAGTATCGGTTATGTTAGTGATACATTGATGCATATAATGTGTTGGGATCTATGTAACGAACGAGTAGAACATTGTTTTTTTGTAACCTTAATTTTCAAACTCCATTTTCTCGAAACTCGTTTTTTCAGAATTCAACTTTGGATGTCTGTTACAAAAAAAGTGCCTATTAGGATTTTTTTTTTCTTGTAATCAGCATAATAAAGGGACTCTTCTAGATTCTACATCCGGCCTTAACTTAATACCTCCCTACTGGTACCTTTATGCGTGGAACGCCACATATCAACGAGCTGTTCGAGCGATTTACCAACTAGGTGCTAGAGTTTCTCTGAGAGATTTGTTTATAGATATTGGTATTCTTACGGTGGCATCACAATTCATCTTCGCCAACATCTTATATATTAAGCAAAATATACACTCGTACACTAAAAAGTGATATTCATAACATTAATACTAGAAATAAGGACAACCTCGTGCTCCTTTTCACCGGCTTCATAAGGTTCATAATTCATTTGTTGGTCTTGGTATTACCTTTTATAACAAGCTGCCCTCTGCTTTGCTAGATTTGCAGTTTAATGAGTTTAAAGCTCAAGTAAAATCCAACCTTTGTTCAAAGGCATACTATTCTATCAACGACTACTTAAAAGATAAGAATAGTTGGTCGCTGTGATTAACTCAAGACAATGTTTATGTTCTTTCAATCCAGAATTACCTTTCCTACTGACAGTTTATATGGGTAGTTCATATAATTGTTTATTTTTATTTTTTATTTAACTGATTTTGTTAATTAATTTTTATTTTCTTTTCATTTCACTTATTGTGGACATAATCTACTCATTACAATGATTTAAAATGAGTTGTATTGCAACATGTAGTTAGCTAGCGACCTCGTCAGCTGTTCATAATATTCTTGCCTGACCAACCGGCAGCAAGTTCGTCATGCTCCCTTAGATGTCACTGCTTGCGGTAGCGTCGGGGGTCGGGTTACCACCTTCCCTCAAATATGGCGAGGGGGGTAATGGCTGACCTTTGCGTTATGCTCGTGAACGGGTGCTGCTTGTGGTGACTGGTCGACTTGCTGACCATGGTTTTTGTTATTGTTATTTGTATTAACAGTTATTTTATTTTTACTCCGGAGGTCCTAGTTTAACTATTGTAACTTCAACTTAGCTATATGCATCAATGTATGTATATGTATCATTTTGCATCGTTGAATATGTACGCGGGCACGCCCTTTATGCCTGGAGGCTTTATTTAAGTTTTACGTTCTGTTTACGATTTTGTTTTATTATTTATTTCAGCTTGAGTTTAGTTTTCAATGTTTTGTTCGTATATTGGCGTGTGCTAGCTGACATATGGCGAATAATGTATGTTTTGTTTTGTTTTATAATATTCATTACTTACACGATATTGTATAGAATCAAGTTCTTCTAACTTAACAGACAGCTGTGCTGCTGGGGAGTTTGTTCCGCCACTTCTTCTTCCCAGCTAAAGCACTAGGAAGTGTCGAAGGGCGGGCGTTTTGGGGGGACTGTCTTTTGTAACTTTGACGTTCAAAAAGTGCTGACTCTCAGCCTCGTTTGAATAAATGACTTTTGATTTTGATTTTGAATAATTAGCTTCACCGGCTTCGCCCGCGTATAACACATAAGTACATATAAAACTTTCTTCTTGAAAAATTCTGCCTAATAATGAACATTGCATTCCATTTTCAAGTTTATTTCTATTTGAGAGAATGAAAACTTATTTAACACCGGACTTTGAACTTGTCAGTTCTGTTAAAAAGAACTGCATTTCTACATACATAGGGATCTTAATTCAAAACCTGGCTTGCAATAACCTGAGGGGCGATTATTCTCGTAATTTTAAAAACGTCCACCGTTTAATCGCAGTCTCGATCTGTCGAAAATACCTTAAGTTTACATACATTTTTGACATTTGATTGTCGCCGAGATGAGACTACAACTAGATTATGAACGTTTTTCATTACGAGAATTGGCTTTGTAATCTCAATAAAAACCTAACATAGCATTTATGCATTTAGTGTAAAATAAATGTCTTTCTAGGTCATGCAGAATATTGGACAAAACTTCCTCAACATGACGGCCCCAAAAATCAAAGAAGCGCTCGATACTATACATGTTGAAGTTAAGAATGTAACGGAGAATCAGCAATCTTTTCTCTCACAGGTAACATGGTCTGTTCCAGAAGAAGGGATGTAGGTATCTATATTATATATTGCACCAGTGACAACCCCATTTTTATGTCCACGCAATCACTGTCCATTCCAAGGTTGCCTGGAAGAGATCGCAGAAAGCGATATAAGGCCGCCCATTATATATTTTTTGTGTTAAATGTTCTTGTTGTTATGTATTTTCTGGTGTACAATGAAGCATATATAAATAAAGAAATAAGGGAGCTGATGGAAGCGGAATATAATTCCAGATCAGTGGCCCTTTTTTTTGTGGGTGCGAAATTATCAAATGACGTCTTCCGCTCCAGGCGGAGCGCGAGGGCGTATCAGCCTTTTACTGACTAAAACCAACCCGTGTTCCTTCAGTTGCTTGTGTCAAGGCCACGGTAACTCTTTCGAACAAATCTCGCGACCCTGGCAGGGTTTCAGTGGTCCTAATGTGAGTTTACCTATCTTGATCTAACGCATCGACCACGTTCTGCGCTCCCATTGGCCCTTTATCAATCCCAGGGCCAATAGAAGCGCCAAACGCGCTCGATACGTTCGACTGAGATGGTTAACTAACACTAGGGCCAGCGGTTGAATTCTTACGCAATCACTAACAAACTGCCAGGGTCGCGAGATTTGTCCGAAAGAGATACCGTGGCCCTGGCACAGGCAACTGAAGGAACACGGGTGGGTTTTAGTCAGTAAAAGTCTTACACGCCCTCCCGATCTGCCCAGAGCGGGAGACGTCATAGGTTAAATTCTTACGCAATCTCTCACTAAAGAGTCACTAAATTATTTATCATCATCTGCCTAACCTTTTCCCAACTATGTTAGGGTCGGCTTCCAGTCTTACCGGATACAGCTGAGTACCAGTATTTTACATGGAGCGACTGCCTATCCGACCTCCACAACTCAGTTACTGGGTAATACGAGACCCCGTTGTAAGACTGGTTGTAAGGCTTCAAGCTTGTGTTACGTGGGATTTAAAGTAGGTAGAATACTTAATGCTGGTTGTTCCAACGTGATATATTTTTTTATCCGTAGAATCAAAAAGGGATTTGTCTGCCTCATTGCTCTAGTGGTAGCAAGCGCTACTGCTGAGCAGGAGGTCCTGGGTTCGATTCCTTATTCGGGCAAAGTGTTTTTGGGATTTTCTAACTTCTTCAATTTCTTAGTAGCAGCCCGGAGTGGGTGTACTACGTGAGCTCGACAAATGGATATGCGAATAACACTTGTGCGACAAAACTGTACTGCGACTCACCATATTTCGAATGCTCGCTTGTGCGACACACTCGAGCTCACGTAATACACTCGGTTAGGTTACGTTGAAACTGTGACCTCCTACGACCAGAAACGACTAGATTCAGTGTGTCGCACAAGCGTGCATTCAAACTATGGTGAGTCGCAGTACAGTTTTGTCGCACAAGTGTTATTCGCACATCCATTTGTCGAGCTCATATAGTACACTCGCCCGGAGTCTGGATTTGTGCCCGGTTGATGGCAATAGGCTCGCCCCCTATAAACTAACTGGACTTAAATATAACTGGCGAAATATGGGTGTACTATAGGTACAGACGCCACCAGGTCAAGCTACCCGAAACTGTCAATTTTTCCCAATGAACCTTGAACCTAATGCTCTAGAAATAAAGTCGAAAATCTATCAAAGAAATCTGACAGATTGTAGTAGCTTGATGTGTTGGCGTCTGTACATTTCTGGCCAAAACTTTGGGAAAACAAGGCGTTATGTTATTTTTAATTATTAATTACAGGTACTGCCGGCTAGAACTCAATATCTAATCAAAGATTTGATAAACAGCTGGATGACAAGCGATCCAGACGAAATTAAAGTATTCATAAATTCAACGGTCAGAGAAAACAAACCTCTTCTAAACACATTTGCAAGAAGAATGAACACTTATTACAACGACGATGACGTTAAAAAACTAAACAAAATATTGAAAAAATTCAGAAGATATATCGACAATAATAAGGATACAACGAAAATCGTCAAAAAGTTACTTCACAACACAATTTTTAAAAAATACGACAACTTAAATGAGACAGCTAAAGCATCTGTAATGACTGATTTGAAGATGCTATCAGAATTTTTAGCCGCGAAAAATGGTCTCACCGGAATTGAGACCAGAAAGAATATGCCAAATCAAGAAGTCGAAAAAGTTGAAACCTCTGATGATATTACATACAATGCCTTTAAAACATCCATAGACGAGAAAATCAACAGTGCCAGAGATAAAGATGACGATAAAAAGAAGGTTGCTTATAATGAAATTATCTTTGGCAGCGTGGAATTATTTCTCGATCCTTCAGAGAAAACATAAATAACTATATGACGTTTATTATTTTTATTTTGAAGCCCTCGTACGTAGAATTTCTACGGCGACATTTTTTTATCACTCCCTCGGATTTCAAAACACTTCTTTTTTATACTTTATTAGTAAGAACAAAATTCTTAGTAATTAATTACAATCTAGCCAAAAAGGCTAATAAGCAATTTAACTGTAACTTAATATGTTACGTAATAGATTATGTTAAAACTAAGAATAGTGTCCTTTTGCACTTTTATACAAGTCCGTAGCACTTTCTTAGAGTCTAATACAATTTTTAAACACTATGTTCATGTGTATGTGCATAATATTGTTACTATTATTAACTCACTATTTACACTACAGTAATTCAAAAGGTTTAGTTCTTTTTAGCCTTCGCACTAAGTCTGTGTTGTCTAGCAGCTGGATTGCCTCAACATTCACGTGTCGGTAAAGTCTGTGTTCGTGGGCTTCAGCAAATTTTTGGATAATGGTGGTGACAAATCACAAAACACTTCTGAGAGCTTATTTGTTTCTGTATTGATTTAGGATCTCCAACAAGAGATGTATCTACATCCACACTAATACATATTATAAATGCAAAAGTAACTCTGTCTGTCTGTCTCGCGTTCCTGCTAAAACTACTGAACCGATTTAAATGAAATTTGGTACACAGATAGTTTAGAGCCTGAGAAAGGACATAGGCTACTTTTTATCCCGGTAGTATGTTCCCGCGGGATAATTTCCAACCCCCACGCGGGCGAAACCGCTGGCAAAAGCTAGTATTATAAATGGGAAAGTGTGTGTGTCTGTTTGTCCGTCTTTCACGGCAAAACGGAGCGACGAATTGACGTGATTTTTTAAGTGGAGATAATTGAAGGGATGGAGAGTGACATAGGCTACTTTTTTTTCTTTTTTTTGGTGGCTGGGGTGAACTTAGACTCATGGACAAATTGTATGTAGCATGTTTGCGTGTGTCCAATGCCCAGGATCTTTACATTCTATACCTAAATGGAAAGACATAATATCGTCTACAGTAGCGTATTAAAATAACAATATCTGGATGACCGAGCTTTGCTCGGTATTTTTTGGTAAATTGTGTTTAAAATAATAAGTTTATGTTCAAGTTGATTATCGATAAAGTTGGTCATTGAAACACGAATAAAACGACATTATATAAAAATGAATCTTAGCTAGATCGATTTATCTCCCCCGAAACCCCCTGTATACTAAATTTCATGAAAATCGTTGGAGCCGTTTCCGAGATTCAGATTATATATATATATACAAGAATTGCTCGTTTAAAGATATAAGATTATGTTCCGAGTTCTCTTCTGTGTTCTAAATCAGGAAAGGAGAACCGTATTACTCCGAATTTAACACGAGCGAAGCCGCGGGCATAAGCTAGTAACACATAAATAAAGGGCAACATAAGGTATTATGTAGGTGTACTCGTTCGCTCCGTGTAGTGCCGGACGTATAGAATAGCACCATCCTATTTCTTCTCGTGGGTGTCGTAAAAGGCGACTAAGGGACTTACTGGAGATTGGACAGCGTTCTCTATGCATTTTACCACCATACTGCGATCGCCAACCCGCCTGCCAGGCGTGGTGATTATGCCAAATCCCCGTAAAAAGCCCTGGGGGAGGCTTATGTCCAGCAGTGTACGTCTATCGGCTGAAATTATGATTATGATGAATACAGGCTAGAATTTACACAAAACTAAAAAATAACTTTAAAAATTGAACTTATTATACAGGATAAGCGCCGGGTCACACCGGAATGGCAGCGGCCGGCAGCGACGCGGCGAGCACTTTCAGTGTGATATAATTTTAAACTTTAACTACATACTTAAAAGACCAGTATCGCTTGAAAAGCTTGAAAAGGTCACGAGGCTGCTCGCGTCACCGCGCCTCGCGCGTCTTGTTGGTGTTTCCGCCCGCGGCTGCCAGCGGCGACGCGAGGCCGCTCGCGGCACCGCGGGCGGCTGCGCGCTCCTCACCCCCGAATGTAGAAACTAAACTAGTCAAGAAGATACCAGGCGCGGGGTCTGGAGGTCGCCCGCGGCTGCTGCCGGCCGCTGCCATTCCGGTGTGACCCGGCCCTAAGTTTTTATCCAGTGCGCAAATTTTAACAAATTAAACTTAAATGAGTTATAATAACCATGCGTTTTTAGGGTTCCGTTGCCAAATGGCAAAAAACGGAACCCTTATAGATTCGTCATGTCTGTCTGTCTGTCTGTCTGTCCGTCCGTCCGTATGTCACAGCCACTTTTTTCAGAAACTATAAGAGCTATGCTGTTGAAACTTGGTAAGTAGATGTATTCTGTGAACCGCATTAAGATTTTCACACTAAAATAGAAAAAAATACAATAAATTTTGGGGTTCCCCATACATAGAACTGAAACTCAAAAATGGTTTTTTTCATCAAACCCATACGTGTGGGGTATCTATGAATAGGTCTTAAAAAATGGTAATGAGGTTTCTAATATCATTTTTTTCTAAACTGAATAGTTTGCGCGAGAGACACTTCCAAAGTGGTAAAATGTGTGTCCCCCCCCCCGTAACTTCTAAAATAAGAGAATGATAAAACTAAAAAAAATATATGATGTACATACATTACCATGTAAACTACCACCGAAAATTGGTTTGAACGAGATCGAGTGAGTAGTTTTTTTTTAAAACGTCATAAATCGTAAACCCGAAATATAAAAATTTAAAAAAAAGCATTTATTTTTAAACCGAGAATACCTGCAGGTTCGTACGGAACCCTCGGTGCGCGAGTCGGACTCGCACTTGGCCGGTTTTTTTATTTTGATATATGTATGTATCTTAGTACAAAAAAAAAGTTATCGTTAACGAAAGATGTTTATTTTAAACTGGTTTTTATGGTAACTTGCGCGCAGTGCCGGCGCGGCGGTGAAGTAGAACGACAGAGCGTAGCTACAAGTACCTACCAGCTGTTCGATCGGTCAAAATTCTAAGAAGTTCAATGTGCTACGCCGGCACGCGGTTACTGACCTATTCCTGTCGATATCATATTATGAAATATGTAGGGTGATACAGTTTACTAATTTAAGGTCGTATAAAAAAAATAAAAAAAATATATATGAAATGTGTTCTATTACTGATACTGAACCACCAAAAAAAATTTGCATTCTGGTTAATTTTTTTTCCTGTATCTTCTAAACTAAGAACCAACTAAATCTTTGACTTGGCAACTAATTCCGACTAAATTTGAGAGAAAACAGATCCTCGCTAGGTGCCCTAGTGTTTGACATTAAAATAGGCCAAGCTTGGGTAAGCTCTCTCCAGATCGATCATCAATAAACCCTTATAACTTTTGAACCAGTGAACGACTAATTCAGATATTTGTCGACTAATGAGCGACAATTAAAAACCTTGATGGTGGCCAAGTCAAAAGTGTCAGTCACACCTGGGTTGTGGAGGTCAGATAGCCATTCGCTTTATCTATCTATACTAATATTATAAAGCTGAAGACTTTGTTTGTTTGTTTGTATGTTTGTTTGTTTGATTGAACGCGCTAATCTCAGGAACTACTGGTCCGAATTGAAAAATTATTTTTGTGTTGGGTAGCTTATTTACCGAGGAAGGCTATATAACACCACGCTGCAACCAATAGGAGCGGGAGCAGTAATGAAAAATGTTGCAAAAACGGGGAAAATCGCATGGGTGGGCGATTCGACGCGACGGGAAGGGTCGGGGGAACAAGAAACTTAAAGCGGACGAAGTCGCGGGCAGAAGCTATATAATATTATTTAATATTATAAAGCTGAAGAGTTTGTTTGAACGCGCTAATCTCAGGAACTACTGGTCGGAATTGAATAATTATTTGCGTTGAGTAGCCCATTTATTGAGGAACCCTATAGGCTAGATAACATCACGCTACGATCAAAAGGAGCGGAGCAGCAGCGAAAAATTGATGAAAACTGGCAGGCAATTCGATGCGACGGGCAGGGTCACGGGTGCAAAAATTTTACGCGAACGACGTCGCGGGCAGAAACTAGTGTATAATACAGCTGCATACGGTAAGACTGGAAGCCAACCCCAAGTTGGGGAAGGGTTAGGTAGAAAAAGTGTTACGAAATTTACCCAGTTAAAGGCAATTAAATAAAAGTCATTATTTTATACTTTAAATATGATTATATTATTGCACAATACAAAAACTACTTTCTACACATAGATATACTTTATAAATATAATATGATTTAGTTTAAAATATAATAATCTCATTGAAACTTGAGTATCATTCGTTATTCATAAAAATACAAATTTATGTGATCAAAATTCATATTTACACTAGCTGACCGTACAGACGTTGTCCTGTTTCCTAGAACGCGATAGCAGCGCCACCTACCGGGTCCAATAGTGAATCTAAACCATCCAGGGTGCCACACAAACGCATACAAAAAACTTCACTCAAATCGGTCCAGCCGTTTAGGAGGAGTTCAGTGACATACACACGTACAGTAGAATTATAAAGATATACGTTCGCCTCCTATTACAAGGGACTTAAAACGTATATATATTCAGCCAATAATGTTCCCACTGCTGGGACAGGCTCCTCTCAGTGAGATCAAGTGGGCAACACACGGGCCCAGTCACATATCTTAGAATCTTTGTTTCTAAGACTTGCCGGTTTCCTCACGATGTTTTCCTTCACCGTTTTGAGAGTAGTGGTGATGAAATTATATTCAGTAGGTGAAGTCTGGGTTCGAACGACGACCTACATCTTTTAAATCGCGGCCGTTACCAATAAGCCACCAAAAAGTGGGTATATTATACATCTTCCAACTTAACAGACAGCTGTACTGCTGGGGAGTTTGTTGCACCACTTCTTCCGAGCTAAAGCACTAGGAAGTGGGGAAGGGCGGGTGTTTTGGGGACTTTCTCTCAAAGTGTGAAGGAAAACGTCGTGAGGAAATCGGCATGTCCTAGAACCAATCATTCGAAGACATGTGACATCTACCAACCCGCACTGGGCCCGCGTGGTAGATTACGGCCCACTCCCTTTCACCGAGAGGAGGCCTGAGTCCCAGCAGTGGGAACATTATAGGCTGATTGTGATGATCATTGTGATTGTTTAATTAAACTGTTTTGTGTGTTTCGGTAATATTGGTTTTAATTAATTTATCCCGAACCCCAGCTCGTAACAAATATTCACATTCCAAACATTTTGTCAGTGGTATAGTGTATCATGGGGACCGGTCTATATGGGTCTATTATGGGTTGCACATGGTCTAGTATGGGCTCGTCTGGAATTTTTTCCTCTCTCTTCTTACACAAAGGATAGCGTTTCGATTTGATGTTGAGATGCACCTGAAAATAATAAGAAAAATATTGTTAGGTTTTAAAATAATTATGATAAATCGATAAGTTGTCTTTATCAATCACAAAAAGCCTTTTCCCAACTATATTGGGGTAAGCTTCAAGTCTAACCAGATGCAACTAGCCTTTTCCGAATTTATCAGGGTCAGCTTCAAGTCTGACCGGATGCAGTTAGCCTTTACCCAAATTTATCAGGGTCAGCTTCAAATCTGACCGGCGGCAGCTAGCCTTTTCCCAACTATGTTGGGGTCAGCTTCAAGTCTGACTGGATGCAGGGAACCTATTCCCAACTATATTCTGGTCAGCTTCAAGTCTAACCGAATGCGGATGAATATCAGTATTTTACATGGACTGCCTATCTGACCTCCACACCTCAAACACTGGGTAATGCGATACCCCTTAACAAACAGGCCCGTGCACTCTCTGACACCATGTATTAATTTATGTTCCATGTGATGCCGGAGTTAAAGAATACCACCATCTCATTTCTACCCGTGGGTGTCGCAAAAGGCGACTAAGGGACTTACTAGAGAATGGGCAGCAGCGTTCTTTATGCATTTTACCACCATACTGCAATCGCCAACCCGCCTGCCAAGCGTGGCGATTATAGCAAACCCCTTTGAGGGAGGCCTAAGTCCTGCAGCGGACATTTTTCGGTTGAAATGATGATTAGGTGAACGAAACTGCGGGCAAAAGCTAGTTAAGTAATATTTACCTGTCTGATGTGTTTGTATAAGTTGGATTGCTGAGAGAATGTGGTCGGGCAGTATTCACAGGTAAAAGGTCTCTCCCCCGTGTGGGAACGAATGTGGGACTCCAACTGGACCGTGGTCTGAAAAATAGGATAAAGTAAAAATCTATATATATAAAAGAAAGGTGAGAGTCAAAATGGCGGGTGTACCATAGCGAATCATTTTATACCAATTACCAAAAAAATGTACCTAAAACGTACTATTTTGTACCTAGCTCTAAAAAATCTGTACCTCCTTCAGAACGAAATTACTTCGAAATTAAGGTACACCCGCCACATTGACATCAAGATGGCGGGTGTTCTATAATATTTTATTATTTATCCATTACTCATAAAATATAATTACACCAAAAAATTGTACCTAAAAAGTACCTCAAGTAAAAAGAAACTCACACTTGATCAGTGGGATAGTTCTTGAGAAATAAAACATGGCGGGTGTTCCATAGCGAATTAAACTATAACAATTACCAAACAAATGTACCTAAGAAGTACTATTTCGTACCTAGCTCCAAAAAATCTGTACCACCATCAGAACAAAATTATTTCGGAATCAAGGTACACCCGCCATATTGATATCAAGATGGCGGGTGTTCTATAATATTATATCGTTAAACTATTACTCATAAAATAGAATTGCACCAAAAAATTGTACCCAAAAAGTACCACAAGTAAAAAGAAACACAAACTTGATCAGTGGGATACTTCCTGAGAAATAAAACAACCGTGTCTCGTTTACTTCTATGTTCTGTGTTATGGGAGTTTGGTTTCCGCACTTAGTCCTTTAAGTGGACCATTGTGCGTGGGCCATGGCGGCCGTCGGTGTTTACTCCAACCAGCCCACCTCTCTCCAGAAGCTGCCTGGTCTGCTGAGAACGTCTGTGTAAGATTTGGGTGTCCTGAGGGTATCTGTCCTAATCTGGGTGACGCCTGTACATTCGAAGAGCACATGCGCAACGGTTTCTTCAGCCTCCATGCAGGCCCTGCACAGGGGGCTGTCTGTTATGCCTATTGTGTAAAAGTGTTTGTTTAGGGGGCAGTGTCCTGTGATGGTGCCCGTCATCAGACACAGATCATCCCTGTCCAGGCGCAGCAGACGTCTGGTTAGCTTGCCATCCGAGGATGGCATAGCTTCCCTGGACTGCCTGCAGCCTGGTGCCAAGGTCCACCAGCTCTCCGCTTGTGTGTGGGTAAATTCCTGCAGCCACCTGCGTAGCTGGTTGAAGGGGGTGGGCACGATGGGCCCGGGGCCACAGACTGACGCGCTGTATGCCTTTTTGGCCAGTTCGTCAGCAGCGTCATTGCCTAGTGATCCACTGTGTCCTTTTATCCATTGCAGTGTCACTTTTTTGCGATTAGAAACTGTTACCCGTTCTAATGCGTTGTGACATTCTAGTGTAAGGCTCGAGTTTATGTATCGTTTGACTAGAGATTGGAGGACTGAGGCGCTTTCGGAGAGTATGCGTCAGCTCTTTGAGGCGCGCGTAGTGTTCCACGCGCGCCTCAAAGAGATGTCAGCAATACTGAAGGGGTCTGCTAGGATCGGTGCCTACCAGGGTCGCGAGATTCGTTCGAGAGAGTTATCGTGGCCCTGGCATATGGGCAACTGAAGGAACACGGGTGGGTTTTAGTCAGTAAAAGTCTGACACGCCCTTTCGCTCCATCCAAGAGCGGGAGATGTCATTTGATGAATTTCCACCCAAAAAGAAAGGGCAAGGTTTAACTGGGTTCACAGTACAATGCGCGAAATAACAAATCGTTTTCGCGTTTTTTTTTTTCATACCTAAAGAAAAAGTCGTTTCCCAGCAATAATTTTTGCGCCAAGCTACTTTGTTAGATGTACAGTATGCGTAGTTGACGGCTATGTGATGTGTCTTTTTACACCCTGTATCTACCTAGATCAATTATTATTAATCACTAGCTTTTTCTGCTTAGCCCGCGGCTTCGCCCGCGTGGATGTCGGAAATTAACGCACGTTTTTTTCTATAATAAAATATATTTTCCAAAAATTAAAGTAGCCTAAGTTACTCCTTAATATATAAGCTACCTGCCAATAAAATTCCCTTCAAAATAGCTCCAGCCATTTCAAAGATTAGCCGGAACAAACAGACAGATAGACAAAAATTGAAAAATATGTTGTTTTGGGATATGTACCGTGTACACATCCATATACACTTAGTAAAAAGTGGTTATCTTAATATTACAAACAGACACTCCAATTTTATTTATTTGTATGTATATATATAGATAATAATAATAAACATAAGTAAACGAGACACGGTTGTTTTATTTCTCAGGAAGTATCCCACTGATCAAGTGTGTGTTTCTTTTTACTTGTGGTACTTTTTGAGTACAATTTTTTGGTGCAATTCTATTTTATGAGTAATAGTTTAACGATATAATATTATAGAACACCCGCCATCTTGATATCAATATGGCGGGTGTACCTTGATTCCGAAATAATTTTGTTCTGATGGTGGTACAGATTTTTTGGAGCTAGGTACGAAATAGTACTTCTTAGGTACATTTGTTTGGTAATTGTTATAGTTTAATTCGCTATGGAACACCCGCCATGTTTTATTTCTCAAGAACTATCCCACTGATCAAGTGTGAGTTTCTTTTTACTTGAGGTACTTTTTAGGTAAAATTTTTTGGTGTAATTATATTTTATGAGTAAAGGATAAATAATAAAATATTATAGAACACCCGCCATCTTGATGTCAATGTGGCGGGTGTACCTTAATTTCGAAGTAATTTCGTTCTGAAGGAGGTACAGCTTTTTTAGAGCTAGGTACAAAATAGTACGTTTTAGGTACATTTTTTTGGTAATTGGTATAAAATGATTCGCTATGGTACACCCGCCATTTTGACTCTCACAAAAGAAAGTCGTGTTAGTTACACTATTTATAACTCAAGAACGGATGAACCGATTTGGCTGAAAATTGGTGGGGAGATAGCTTAGAACCAGGAGACGGACATAGGACTTTTTATCTCGTAAAAAGGTAAAGCAGGTGAATTTGTTTGTTTGTTTGGTTGAACGCTGTAATCTCAGGAACTTCAGGTCCGAAATGAAAAAATATTTTTGTGTTGGGTAGCCTATTTATTGAGGAAGGCTATACTTAGGCTATATAACATCACGCTACGGTCAAAAAGAGCGGAGCAGCAAGGGAGAAAAAATTTGCCGCGGACGAAGTCGCCGGCAGAAACTAGTCTAAATCATAATTTTATACTAGAATAATATTTATTTTATTTAATTACGAATCGTAACAGGAGGCGTTCTGTAACTTCTGCCTGCCCCCATGGGAAGTACCACATCTGCACTTATTACTAAGAGGTTACGTTTGGACGTGGGCAGAAGCTAATGTATGTACAAAATATATCGACTGTTAAAAGGTAATAGAGCAAAAGCGCCATTTTGGTCGAAAATTACGTATGAATTCCATCCTACTTAAAATTTTCTGCTTTTTCGAATGCGCTTACTCCGATGGCTCTACGATGTCTTTAAAATTTTCACGATATGACAATAAACAAAAAAGTTATGTCAATTTTTCTATAATTTCAAACTTTAAACCGCTTTCCTGAACAATTTGGTTTTTGTCGTTTATTACCTTTTAACCGATATGGGATAATGAATGTCGAGATAATGTCGTCGAAAACAGGTGATAAGTAAGAATTAATCTGAATTTCGTCAGCAGAAATTAAATCAGTTTTTTGCAAACATACAGATTAGGTTGGCAAGGACATTGACGCGCATGATTCTAGAACAATCATAGTGAGGAAACTGGCATGTCATAAAACCTTTAATTCTAAAACATGTGACATCTACCAACCCGCACTGGGACGCGTGGTGGATTATGGCCCATTCCCTCTCACCGAGAGGAAGCCTGAGTCCCAGAAGTGGGAACAATATAAGTTGATAATGCTATGTGATGGAACAAGGTAGTTATCATACTCACAGGAAATCCTTTCCCACAATGATGGCACATCTTATTGTTTGGTCTTCCTTTGTGAACATTACGTATATGCTGGTCTAAACCCACTCGATTTTTAGAAGGCTGCAACAATGAAAACAAATTTGTATTTGATAAAAAGGATGATGGCCTTTTGGGTACCTAAAATGGTAATGATAATGGTCCTTTGGGTACCTAAAATGATAATGATAATGGTCCTTTTGGGTACCTTAAATAATAATGGTCCTTTGGGTACCTTAAATGATAATGGTCCTTTGGGTACCTAAAATTATAATGATAATGGTCCTTTTGGGTACCTTAAATGATAATGGTCCTTTGGGTACCTAAAATGATAATGATAATGGTCCTTTGGGTACCTAAAATTATAATGATAATGGTCCTTTTGGGTACCTTAAATGATAATGGTCCTTTGGGTACCTTAAATGATAATGGGGCTTTGGGTACCTAAAATGATAATGATAATGGTCCTTTGGGTACCTTAAATGATAATGGTCCTTTGGGTACCTAAAATGATAATGATAATGGTCCTTTGGGTACCTAAAATGATAATGGTCCATTGGGTACCTAAAATGATAATGGTCCTTTGGGTACCTAAAATGATAATGATAATGGTCCTTTGGGTACCTAAAATGATAATGGTCCTTTGGGTACCTAAAATGATAATGATAATGGTCCTTTGGGTACCTAAAATGATAATGATAATGGTCCTTTGGGTACCTAAAATGATAATGGTCCATTGGGTACCTAAAATAATAATGATGACCCTTTGGTTATCTAAAATTATGATGATAACCCCTTAGGTACCTATAAGGATGAGAATGACGACCCTTTGGGTGTCTAAAATAAGGGGAAATTGATGACGATGGCCCTTTGGGTACCTAAAATAAGCTGAACACACACAGACGAAAATGCGGGCAACAGCTAGAATGACTATAACTGACGAAATATGGGTATAGTACATCTGCCTACCCCCTCATGGAACACAGTCGTAATGATACAAGATGGTTATGAAGCGCGTTACCTTCAAACACACTTGACACTGGTAAGTCTTGTGCAAATGTTTCTCTTCAATGTGGTCTCTTAGTTTCGTCTTGTCGGCGAAGCGTTTGCCACAATGATCGCAGATGAATCTGAAACCAAATAACATTATTTTATAACTACCCGACTTCAAAAAGGGGAGGCTCTCAATTCGGAAATATATTTATATATTCAAATAAATAATATTAAAAAAGTTGCGTTTAAAAATGCACCACTTACTTGAGCTGATCTTGCGAGACATGTTTCAGGCTGTTCTTCAGATGTCTCTGGTATGAGAATATGGATGAGAAGCTAACTTTACACATGGAGCAATATGCCGCCGCTGATGAGGACTTGCCCTGGGAACGAACAATATAGTATAGATAGAGGACCGGGGAGTTAAGTTCACTAATCCTCCATAGAAAAGAGGAGAGTGTCGTATCTAGTGGGGAACTGCCCGTCTACTGTTTTTTTTTGTGCATGACATCTCGCAGGTCAACCTATGAGGTTGTCGGCTGCTTAACCGGACATGCCTGTGGCTACCTTAATAAATTAAGGCCTCCAGGGCTTAAAAACTTACAACTATAGTATAGTGTATACAGGAAAAAATTTAACCAGTGCGCAAATTTTGTTCGGTGGTCCAGCATCAGTTACAGAACACATTTCAACTATTTTTACAATACATTTTTTTAATTTTTATCCGACCTTAAATCAGTAAACTGTGGACACCCTACATATTTCGTAATATGATATCGACAATAAGAATAGGTCAGTAACCTCGAGCCGGCGTAGGTACTTCGAACTTCTTAGAATTTTGACCGATCGAACTGGTAGGTACTTGTAGCTACGCTCGGTCGTTCACCTTCGTCGCCGCGCCGGCGCTGCGCGCAGCATTCATTTATTTATTTTTTTTATACTAAGATGTATCAAAATAAAAATTGCATGGTTATTATAACTCGTTTAAGTTTAAGTTGTTAAATGACATTGCCCATTTTGTTAGGACATTTGGGCCCCTAGAAAAAGAACGCGGGCAACGGTGGTTTTAACTTGGTTTTGAAGAACAACAATTACCTTTTCAAATCCTGAAATCAATTTTCAGTTTTTCACCCTAGTTTCAGAGAAATGTAATTGTTAAAGATGATGAAATTGAGATTCCACAAAACAATTTGAATGATGTATTGATTTGACAGATTAATCTGCCTACTCTCCTCGCGTTCCGAGTTACGCAAAATCGATGTAAGTATGTAAGCGCGCCAAACAATCCTTCCTTCCGTAGAGCGTGGCGATTTCTTGACGCGCTAACAGCGATGTTATTGTGATTCGGAACGCGGGGTAGGTGTGGCCATGTTAAATATTTTGTTGATCGATTTACCAAATCGATTTGATAAAAGCCGATTTAACAATTGTGGTGTGACCGTTTTGTGGTAACTTTTGTTAGTGTTGATATTTTGCTGTTTGTGCAACAGTTGTAAACAGTTTCTCTTTGTAAAAAATAAGCTCTTGCTTTCTATTTACATAATTAAAGAGATACTTTTACATATGATTTATATTCTTTACAAGCCGCGATGTTTGATGTAAATAATTTAATGCAGTTATGGTGCAGTTTTGCCACCGACATTGGTAAATACGATTTGAGTTGGAGTACTATTTAACTGTTCCTCAATTTATTCCTGTTTTCTACTACAAAATTAATATGTCTATGTTCCATAAAAAAAAAACTAATTTTGAACTAAAATATGCTTTATCGAGTTTTTAAAATAAAATTACCACAAAAGAAATGGCAGGGTCTGTGTTAGCACGCTTTGCTCGTTCACTAGACCCCATCATCCCCTTCTAACGTAACCTATCCGAGTCGGGATGCCCCAACTCACTCAATAATTGTAAAAAGTCCATTATTTGGTATACAATTAGTATTTTTAGTTTGATGCACAGTTTAAAATATCTCTTTTAATTGCAATTAGCTTTTGATTTGAATGGAGAGTTTTAGGCTTATGTTTGTTCTTATAAGAGCAATGTTTAAGTTCCTACTTTATTTAGACCTTTTATTATCATAGAAAGCCTACATTGATTATATGGCCAAACGTCAATTGAGATATCATCAAACGTTAATTTTTAAACGATCTAGCCAGTTTTACTTGGCCATATCATGAAATGCAACTAATTCATGAAATAGTAAAGTAATCAATTCTACGATCTGACCACGACATATGTATATATCCTCAGATTACAATGCCTTCGTGTTGTAGTTTATTTACTACCTATTTCTATTTTATTTTATTTTAGCCCGCCCGCTGCTTATTTCAATCAGCGATTTGAATATACGTCTAATCAGTTACATGAGACCTAGATTATGACCGGAGACAAGCTATTGTAAACATCTCCGATACTTTTAGTCGGCGGAATAGGAACATATCGATATTTTTAATCGATTACTACCATTTAATTGACATAATCTGTGGTCTATCTTGACAACATTCAGGTTAAGTTTTAATGGCAGAACTACCTTTGATTCAATAAAATAATTATTATTTATGGTTTCTAATGCTAGGGTGAAAGAGATGTTGATAAAATAAAATTAGACTTATAAAATTACGACTTAATTTTTGAGAAGTAAATACTCTCTGCCCAGCACTGAAAATAAGGGGCCCATCAGCGGGCAATGTCCTTTGCGCACTGGATAAAAACTTATCCTGTATATTATACTTTTCTTTTTTTTTTGATGAGAAATCATCAAATGACCTCCCGCTCTGGGCGGAGCGGGAGGGCGTGTCAGACTTTTACTGACTAAAACCCACCCGTGTTCCTTCATTTGCCCATGTGTCGGGGCCACGGTATCTCTTTCGAACAAACACGCGACCCCGGCAGGTGTATAATTATACTTCAAGTTTTAATCGTATTCAGTAACTTGACAGTTGAAGGGTTACCAGATTTTAACAAAATAAAGATAGTGACGTGGTGTAAGAATGACGAAATTTAATGAACTAGGAATAATGTACAGACGCCAGCACATCAAACTACCCGAAACTGTCAAACTTTCCCAATCAACCAATGTTGAACCTTATGTTATAGCGATATAGTTGAAAACGTATTAAAGAAATTTGACAGATTGTAGTAGCTTTTTGTGCTAGCGTCTGTATTTGCATGCAAACTTTTTTGTTTCTATTAGAAGACAATAAAAAAGAAAATAACTGAAATTCAAAATTATTATTTATTCTTATATTCCAAACATAAAATCGATTTTAAATTTTTATTTAAATTAAACCATTTTATCAATCGGTGTTCACGCGAAATTGTTCACTACCCCAACACTATGAGTTTTAATATGGTACCTATTATATTTTATTAAATACTAGCTTTTGCCAGCGGCTTCGCCCGCGTGGAGGTCGAAAATTATCCCGCGGGAACATACTACCGGGATAAAAAGTAGCCTATGTCCTTTCTCAGGCTCTAAACTATCTGTGTACCAAATTTCATTTAAATCGGTTCAGTAGTTTTAGCAGGAAAGCGAGACAGACAGACAGAGTTACTTTTGCATTTATAATATTAGTATGGATTATATATGATATTTTATTAAAAAAGAAAACCATTTGTATATGGTGTGTTTGTGTGTGTTACGTTGTGTACTATTGTGTTGTGTTCGAAAGTGGGTGACAGCAATACAAGACATACCTTGACTTCGTGTTTCTCCAAATGCCGTTTCAGACTAGTTTTCCATCTGAAAACTTTATCACACATAGTGCAGGGAAACGTGTTCCGAAATTCATGCACCGCGCTGAAAAGAACATAATTTCCCTTTACTAAATAATACAGAGAAATACGTACAGGTCACGGGAACAACCTGTACAACTCCTACATTCTCATTAAACTTAAGGTTTATAATATATAAAATATATAATATAATAAAACTATGGTTAGACCTGTTGTCTTCTATGGGTCAGAATATTGGGCCGCAAAAGGAATGAATGAAAGGTGATTGCATGCAGCTGAGATGAGAATGTTAAGAGGGATGTGTGGTGTTACATGAATGGATAGAATAAGAAATGAGTTCATAAGAGGAAGTCTGAAAATGGCACCGATAGCTGAAAAATTGTATGGGAATCGGTTGTCATGGTATGGTCACGTGATACGGAGGAATGAGGAAAATATTGTAAGGAAAGTTTCGAGTATGAATGTCAATGGCTATAAGAGTTGAGGGAGACCAAAGAGACGATGGATGGACTGTGTGAATTATGCAATGGTTAAAAGGGAGTGACTAACAAGATGACGACTAGTAAAGAAGTGTGCAAGGAAAAGACATGTTGTGCTGGTCATAAACCTATTGAGGTAAGGGCAGGAGAAATATGACAATGATTAAATCTGTGGCCTGGTGCTAAAAAGGCCAAACTTGCCTTTAAGCTCTTTTATCATTTCTTTTTTCCTTATTTGTATGAAAGAGCACGCTACATTGCCCTTTTTTACATAGTAACTTTTGAAAGATTGTTGGTAAACTAACGCCCTTTGGGAGTCCATAGCGGACTCCCGGCCACCGTAGGCGCGAGCTTGCGGGTGGCGAGCAATGGGTAGCTCGCCGCCCGGTAAGGACCAAGCTCGGGTCGACGGCGCGTAGTGTTCCACGCGCGTCTCAAAGAGATGTCAGCAGCAGTGTAGGGGTCTGATAGGACCGATGCCTGCCGGGGTCGCGTGATTGTTCGAAAGAGATACCATGACCCTGGCACATGGGCAACTGTTGGAACACGGGTAGGTTTTAGTCAGTAAAAGTCTGACATGCCCTCCCGCTCCGCCCAGAGCGTGAGAAGTCATTTGATGATTTCCCATCCTGAAAAAGAAAAAAAAACTAACGCCCTTTTAGCACAAAAAATATCATAGTTTTTGAAACGTGTTTTTTAAACTGGCATTACAATAACTGGCAATTTCTATGAAGATCTCGTTTCATACAAAAACGTACTTTGGCCCTTTTAGCACCAGGCCACAGAAATAACTCAGAGAGGAAATCCTGAGAGCTGGGGTGGCTCACTGGTACCGGCCCTGAGTTACAGACTATTAAGTTCAGGCACGGCGGAAACTAAGAGCTTCGTGCTTACATATATGGTAAACTAGCTTCTGCCCTCGACTTCGTCCGCGTCAAATATTTGCTCCCTTGACCCTTCGCGTCGCATCGCAGCCTGCCAGTTTTCATCCATTTTTTGTTGCTGCTCCGCTCCTTTTGACCGTAGCGTGATGTTATATAGCCTATAGCCTTTCTCAATAAATAGGCTACCCGACTCAAAAAGAATGTTTCAATTCGGACCAGTAGTTCCTGAGATTAGCGCGTTCCACCCCCCATTTTAGGGAAGTGGGGGGTTAAAAAGAGACAAAATGTAGCCTATGTCACTCTCCATCCCTTCAACTATCTCTACTTAAAAATCACTTCAATTCGCCGCTCCGTTTTGTAATGAAAGACGGACAAACAGACACACACACTTTCCCATCTATACTATCTATACTAATATTATAAAGCTGAAGAGTTTGTTTGTTTGTTTATTTGTTTGTTTGATTGAACGCGCTAATCTCAGGAACTACTGGTCCGAATTGAAAAATTCTTTTTGTGTTGGGTAGCCTATTTATCGAGGGAGGCTATAGGCTATATAACATCACGCTACAACTAAGAGGAGCGGAGCAGTAATGAAAAATTTTGCAAAAACGGGGCAAATTTATTGCTTTTGAGAGTTTCCGTTGCGTGCGCTGCGTAAACGGTTAAAGTAACGCAAAAATCATGTATGACGGAATTGTTCCTTTTAAAAAGTTATAACAAAAAGTCCGCGAGAGCATATGTCTATCTTTTAAGGTTGACTCACTATAACTCAAAAGGAGCGAGCAGCAACGAAAAGTGGACAAAAACTAGCAGGCAAATCGATGCGACGGGAAGGGTCAGGGGAGCAAAAATTTGACGCGGACGAAGTCGCGGGCAGAAGCTAGTTTATAATATTAGTATGGATTGAATTATATTATTTCTGTAAGTAGGTTTGTACAAACACTTTTACACGTCAACCATTTTTTTTTTATTAGTTGAGGTCGGCGTCTCCTATCTGACTACTCTTAGAAGAAAGGCCGAAACAAACTCAGAGGTCAGTCTCTTTTAAAGTCCAGACATAATCTGAAGGTCACATCATGTGAAGACTATGTAGACAGCTGTCTGAAATGGTCTTTAGAGGAAAGAACCACACAGATTGAGTGGACCTGTCCAGTCAGTGCACGCATTTGTCACTAATCGTGCGGCTCAACTCAGAACTTCAGAAGCTCAACGATTCGACGAACAATAACAAAGAAAGGACATTTGGAAAGGACTCAAACTGCCAGACCATGATTAAAACTAAATGAAAAAAAAAACCGACATTAAAGATCATCATCATCATTACGGCCCAATGACGTCCACTGCTGGACATAGGCCTCCCCCAATTTGTGCGGTTTGACATAATCGCTACGCTTGGCAGGCGGGTTGGCGATCGCAGTATGATGGTAAAATGCATAGAGAACGCTGCTGCCCATTCTTTAAGATTGGACTTTTAATCCTATTCAGTAACTTGACAATTGGAGGGATACCAGGTTTTGACAAAAAAAAAAAAAGATAGTGAGGTGGTGCAAGAATTTGCCGCCTGTTGGTCTAGTGGTTAGTGATCCTGACTGCTATGCCGGAGGTCGTGGGTTCGATTCCCACCCAGGACAAATGTTTGTGTGATGAGCACGATCATTTGTTCTGTGTCTGGGTGTAATTTATCTATAATATGTATGTATTTAGAAATATATAAGTATGTTTATCAGTTGTCTAGTACCCATAACACAAGCTCTGCTTAGCTTGGGACTAGATGGCGTTGTGTGATAGTTGTGGAATATATTATTATTAAAAAAAGAATGAATGAAATTGAATGAACTTGAAATAATGTACTTACATGCAAACTTTGTAATTTAATAACTTGTCTTAAAACAAGATGTGTACTATATCGATATATATATAGTCTATGGCTGTCAGAGGAAATAAAATGACAATATTAAAAAAAAAAAAGCAAAATGACATGATTTTTATATTTAGTTTTGTTTCTATCAGAAGAAAATAAGAATAAGGAAATAACTATTATTACAAATTATTAACTATTCTTATATTCCACACCTAAAAACGATTTATTAAAGTTTAATTTAAACAATTTTTATCATTCATTCTTTATGCGAAATCGTTCACTACCCTGACACTATTAGTTTTAGAATGGTATCATTATTTTGCATTGAACTGTAAAGTTACTGAATAGGATTAAAAGTTCAACCTTAGTAAGTTCTTTAGTCGCGTCTTACGACACCCACGGGAATAAATAGGATGGTGCTATTCTTTACGTCCGGCACCGCACCGAACCATTAGACATTAAACATATATTAAAAGTAGCTTTTGCCCGCGGCTTCGCCCGCGTGGATGTCGGAAATTAACGCAGGTATTTTTCTAAAATAAAAGTAGCCTAAGTTACTCCTTATTACATCGGCTACCTGCCAATAAAAGTTCCGTCAAAATCGGTCCAGCCATTTCAGAGATTAGACGGAACCAACAGACAAACAGACAGACAGACAAAAGTTAAAAAAGATTTTTTGGTGTAAGTACCGTATTTACTTTCATATGCATTTAGTGAAAAGCTGTTAATTCAAAATTACAAACAGACACTTCAATTCTATTTACTTTTGTATAGATAATATTAGAACACTTACAGTCTATGGTTCTTGAGTCCGGCTCTATGTCTGAATGTTTTGTCACAGTCTGTGCACTGTACTCTGGCTTTGTGCGTGTCTTTGTGGTAGCGGTGTGTGTCTATGGAGCTGTGGATAAAAGAAAAAATTAGATTCGAATATAAAGTTTGGCGTGTGCAAAATGATGCTCAACGAAGCCAGAAGATGGAACTACCGGAATTATGTATATTTTTTTTGTAAAATTTTGCGGCTGAATTTCATCGCGCTCTAAAAATACGCTGACATACGTCTCGAAATAAGAAAAAATAGAAAATAAATAATAGTAAAAAAAAAAACTAAAAAACACGCTTCCATAGAAAACCAAACTAAAAAGTAGAAAATAATGGAAAAAAGTTTGTGACGTATGTCAGCGTAGTTTGTGACGTATGTTAGCGTAGTTTGCGAAGACAGTTTTAATATCGTCGTCTAATTTGCTATTTAAATGGAACGTTACTCACTTAGATATTTTCCCACATAAATTACATTTATATTCCTTTAGTGATATCTCATGAGTCGAGTAGTAATGTTGTTGCATCACTTTGAAGTCTAAGGTTCGTTTCTGACAGATACTGCATTCATATCTGAAAAACAAATTTTTTTTTCTAACGAGTGTGTTCAAATCTTTTTTCCGACTTTTTTAGGGTTCCGTTGCCAAATGGCAAAAAATGGAACCCTTATAGATTCGTCATGTCTGTCTGTCTGTCTGTCTGTCTGTCCGTCCGTATGTCACAGCCATTTTATTCCGAAACTATAAGAGCTATGCTGTTGAAACTTGGTAAGTAGATGTATTCTGTCAACCGCATTAAGATTTTTACACTAAAATAGAAAAAAAACAATAAATTTTGGGGTTCCCCATACATAGAACTGAAACTAAAAAATGTTATTTTCATCAAACCCATACATGTGGGGTATCTATGAATAGGTCTTCAAAAATGGTAATGAGGTTTCTATTATCATTTTTTTCTAAACTGAATAGTTTGCGGGAGAGACACTTCCAAAGTGGTAAAATGTGTGTCCCCCCCCCCCCCCCCCGTAACTTCTAAAATAAGAGAATGATAAAACTTAAAAAAATATATGATGTACAGACGCCACCAGGTCAAGCTACCCCAATCTGTCAAATTTTACCAATCGAAAATTAACCTTCCACTATTGTGATATAAGGTTGAAAATCTATTAAAGAAATTTGACAGATTGGGGTAAGTTGATGTGTTGGCGTCTGTACATTACCATGTAAACTACCACCGAAAATTGGTTTGAACGAGATCGAGTGAGTAGTTTTTTTTTAAAACGTCATAAATCGTAAACCGCAATTTACCTTACATTCAATCAACTGAAATATAAAAATTAAAAAAAAAAAAATTTTAACCGAGAATACCTACAGGTTTGTACGGAACCCTCGGTGCGCGAGTCCGACTCGCACTTGGCCGGTTTTTTAAATTGCATTTGAGGTTTAATCGCTAAGGTAACCCGCAAAATACTTATTTTCTAACGTTTTTTGACTATTTCATTTAACTAGTTTCATTTAATTATACACCGTGTCATTTTAGTGGTCTCACAAAGATTGTCCACTCAATGTATCCGACATAATATATCTCTAGGCGTGATTAAAAAATTATTACCATTATTAACATTAAGATAGGTCTAAGAAAAATAAATAATGCATTAGAATTATGAAACATCCTGTTAATAATGTTTACGTATCTGATGGTAGAGAACATAACTACCCAGCGCACGACTCGACAAGATCATGTCATTTTCCATGAGACAAAATATCAATTACAAACTACGTCTTGCGTCATCATAACGAATAATATTTTTTTATTTTTTAGTTATTCAAATGTGCATTTTATTTGCTTATGGATGTGTAGTAGTCATTGGATACATGAAGTGGGCTGCCGTTGTAAGACGATTAAAATGTCACGGTGTATAGTATAAAACAAAGCCGCTTCTCGCGTCCATTCGCTTGGATCTTTTAAACTACGCAACGGATTTTAATGCGGTTTTCATCAATAGGCAGAGTGATTCAAGGGGGAGGTTTATATGTGAAAAACTAGTTTAATGATAAATGATTTATATTGTATCGAACTACACTAAGAAGAAAGGCCGAAACAAACTCAGGTTACAATCTCTTTTTAAGTCGACACATGATCTTGGTCACATCGTGTGAAGACGATGTAGAATGGTCTTTTGAGGAAAGAACCACACAGATTGAGTGGACCCGTACAGTCAGTGCAAGCATTTGTCACTAATCATGCAGCTCAACTCAGAACTTAAGGAGCTCAACGATTCGACGAACAATACCAAAGAAAGGCCATTTGAGCAGGCCGCATTAGTTACTCAAACTGCCAGACCATGTTTTTTTTTTTTGTTGGTGGGAAATCATCAAATCACGTCTCCCGCTCAGGGTGGAACGGAAGGGAGTGTCAGACTTTTACTGACTAAAACCCACCCGTGGTCCTTCAGTTGCCCATACGCCAGGGCCGCGGTATCTCTTTCAAACACACCTCGCGACCCTGGCAGACCAGACCATAATTTAGATTATATTATAAATGCTACAATTGAAAACTCATAATCTATAAAGTGTTAAAAAATTAACTGCAAGAAAAGTAAGAACTTGTTTAGTATTACAAATAAAAAATATTGGCGAAAAAATATTTCAAAATAACAACCCGTTTCAGAGATTTGCAATATTTTCACTTCGCACAAAATTATTGAATATGCGCACTGTACACCGCATGCGTACCGCGGCGCCGACGGCCTACGACACCGCGGCCGCCTCGCCGCACGCGTGAGTCATTCACCCCTGCGACACGAATCGACGGCGCTAATTCGTAAACAGCTGATTCTAATTTTCCCATCTCATTTCACAGACTTTGGACTGGCAAATTATCGAACTACTTACAAATAGCATATTTTAACTGTTTAAATTAAGTTAGCTCGATAACCTGGTATGTTTAAACAATTTGAATCAACCTATTTACAATAATTTAAAAATTATTTACAAATGGTCTTAATTTTTACCTTATTTACAAAAGGTGCTGGAAGTGTTCACCGTTTTGTCTAATGCATAAGTTAGCACGACGTATTACGTTTCCTTGCACTGCTATTAATGTGTCTCTGTCACTTTTAATTAAATCAAATGCACTTATTATACGAGTTTTTAATTCGTCCACGTTTTGAATGTTGTTGCCACTATGTCCATACACAGTCGTTGAAGTATTCCAGCACTCAATCTTCAATGTCACCTGAGAGTCGTGGCCTACTATTGCTTGATGAGGACGAAGCTGACTAAGCGCTAGGGATGTGAAAAAATAATCGATTATGGAAAAAATCGATTAAATCTCGATTTTTTTTTAAGTAAAAATCGATTTTAATACGTGATTTTATTTTTATGAATAATCGATTAATAATCGATTTTTTTATCATCAGTCAATCAATTATTACTGATTTTTCATCTGCAACTTTGCAACATTTTTAGATCTTCGTTTTAAAAAATTACACCTTTGTGACGATTCATCTTTGGCAAGAACTATAAACTACAAAAGGCGATCCATTGAAGAAAACCGAAAAGCTGAGCATTGCCCACTGTTAATAACTTCGGCCGCTGATGATGTCGATAATGATGACACTTGGGAAACCCACAACAAGCTGTTGTTGGAGACTATGAGAACCAGTCAAAGTCACAGTCGGACATCCGAAGTAAGCTTGTACATAGCTGCGCCTCCAAAAGGATTAAAAGAAGACGCTTCCTGGAGAACCTATGAGGGAGCATATCCCCAACTCACACAATTGGCGCGTAAGCACCTATTGGTACCGGCTTCTTTGGCTCCAGCAGAGAGATTTTTCTCGAAAGCTGGCGCCATATTAACCCATATAGACCCAAATACAAAATAACGATTTTTTTAAAAAAACAACGTTATTGCCGTAACTATTAAAGGCTAGTAAAACACCCTATTAGAAAAAACTAAAAGAAAAAAACTTCCTTATACATAAAAAAACACCGTCCTCAAATGGGGCCAATGGGCTCATAGGCGGTATTTTTTAAACACCATTTTTCGATTCACAATGTTTTATTGCATTTGTTATATTGTCAACGTGCTTTCATGTGGCATAGTAGGCATCGTAGTTGGCTTGTCATTTTCTGAGGGAAGTGTCCGATGCCGTCTTGACTCATACTTGGCACCATTGATGAAGGTTTACGTCGTCTTCCATCAGGTCTCTCTGTGGTTACATTGCTCAAATAAAATCCGGCAATACTTAGGTGAAACTGGAGCTGGTCTATTTATCTTCAGCGGCCAGGACGTGGAGACGCCAAGCAATAGACATAGCCAAATCGAGCATGTAGGTAAATAGGACCCACCACCATTGTTTTCCTCGAATAACTGTTGTTGGTGTTTACTGCAAATGACTGTTCAGCTTGATCAACTCCACCCATGCCTTTATTATAGTTGGGAAACCAAAGGAACCTGGAACACAAAGGGGATGCCCACATCTACCTTCTTTCCTTCCGCAGAACATCACCCATGGTACAAAAACTGTTGTCAAGCCATTGCATGAATAAAATCTTATTCACTGTATCAAATCGGTAATCAAATTCTGCTATTTTGTTCTTTTTCTTGTCCTTAACAGATACCAAGGAGTATTTCTTCCTCCTATTGTCTCTTACATTACCAGTAGCACGATAAACAGCTTCATTGAGATCTCGTAGCAATGCGTGGTTGGAGAAAAAGTTATCAAAATATACCATGTACAAATGCGAGATTACGTTTATTTATCCAATAGACTCTACACCACTTTTGATCTCAAAGGCTTATTACTGGTTCCCCCTGTAGTTTTATTATAGTACAGATCAAAACCATGACAATAGCTACAGGAACTTGAAATCATCCAGTCTTTATACCCAAACTGCACTGGCATTATAGGATGGTTAGCATTTACTCCAACGTGGCTCCTGGGTTTCAACATCAACTTTTCTGTATCTTTGTAACGGTTCATATCGGTGCTATCCCATTCATTGTTGTTCCGGACCTCAAAACCTTCAACTCGACCTTGAATATAACGTGGAAGAATATTTTGCTGGACATCATCTTTATCGCCTTCTTCTTCATCTGACACTCGGCATCCCCGACTGTTCTACTCTGCTACTATATCGTAATTGACATCAGAATCATCCTTTTCATTCTAAATATATTTGATAGCTTCCTCCAACCCTCGATACTCATTTGCGACATCAAACCATCGTTTAGCCATTGTTTATGCCAAAACAAACCTGCGAAATATTTATAAAGAAAAGCTACCCATTGCCCATTGGACCCATTTGGGGACACCATACTAAATTATCTACCTTCGTTGTCAAATATTAAAAATTATTCAACAAAATGTGATTTATGACTAGTAAACACTATGGCCAGATGGAAAAATTAGGAAATATATATTAAAACACAATAGAAGTGTAAAATATTATGACTTGCCTATGGTTAAACACCAGTTTAGTAAATGAAGTAAATAAAATCTCTTTTTCTTGCCACTAAATCCATAAACTCACATAACTGCAATATTTATTTGTGAGCCACACTCATAGACACTACAAATACGCCTTCAAACAAAACATAGCTAAAATCATTTGAAAAATGTGGGTACTTAAACAAATGTCCCCAAATGAGGACAGCGGGCGTAAATGGGTTAACAAAGGCCAGGAGCCGAATATTATCGAAACGCTTACCGAAGCCGTTATTTCTGAACTCGTTGCCTACGGATTTCTAGTTTTTCAATAATTTAATTTTGTTGATTTATGTGAAAAACATTTTAATTTGAACCTTTTATAATTTGATTGTTCTAAAACTTTAATTTGTGTTGATTATTATAAGAACTTACTATTTCTGTTGTTTATTTTTAATTAATAAACCTATTGATATACTATTTATGGCGTATATTTTGAAATTAATTGGCAAATTAAGAAAATAACCATTAATATAACTAAATCGATTATTTTCTGAAGAAAAATCGATTATTTATTAATCGATTTTTCTCGGTAAAAAGAAAAACCGATTAATAGAAAATCGATTTTTTACGTACAATGTCACATCCCTACTAAGCGCTGGTAGACTCCTAGGATTGCACTCGTCGTTGCTCGCCATACAGTTCACGGTAACGGTTACGTGCCGCAGCTAAACTTTCACCAGTCATAATGTAGCACACTACCATATCTAAGTACTCTCGATTGGAATACGTAAACGGCATTATTAAAAGTATTCGCGAAACTGCGCGAACGCACGTATTTGCCGTAAATGACACAGGGAATCACACCCATATCGCGCGACGGATATCGGACGACTAAACGGATCGGGAAAGGGTAGCGAGGAGCTGCGGGAAGAGTAGCGGGCGGCGGGGGAACCACTAGCGAGTCACTCGCGCGCGGTACGATGCCGCAAGCGCAGCCCTGCGTACAGCGCACAAAAAAATATTTTAATAAATTGTTTTATTTATGTGAAAATACTAAAATGCTCAAAAAAAAAATTAAAAAACAATTATGTGTTCGTTTTTCGATGTCGAGTAAGTGGACGAAATTCTTGCAGTTAATTTTTTAACACTTTATATACTAATATTATACATGCGATAAAGTAACTCTGTCTCTTTCGAAAGTAACTCTGTCTCTTTGTTACGCTTTCACGATTAAACCACTGAACCGACTTTGATGAAATTTGGTACGGGGTAAGTTTGATACCCAAGAAAAGACATAGGCTACTTTTTATTCCGCGACTTTGTGTCCGCGATAACCGACATTTACGCAGACGAAGTAGCGGGCAAAAGCTAGTCATACTTTGAATGCTACAATTAAAAAACTCGTGTAAAAAATAGTTGTAGCGCATACTGCACTTTATGTATATGTATTAAAGTTATTTTACCAAAAACAAGTATTTGTTTAGGAAATTAAATTGCGAAAACAGTTCAGATACGAGAGCAGAATAACCACATACCTTCTCATATGCCTTTTATAATGCGCCGTGAAGGAGTCCACTGAAGGTATTATCGTTTTGCAAATAGGACAGATGTAGTCGCCTAATTCCTGTAAAAAATAACATAATTTAATTATTCTTTTAAAAGTGAGATAATGATTTTCAGGCCAGACAACAAGCGATACACATTCGTTCCGAATTTCACACTATGTGGTACAGCTCTACAGAAAGTCGAGCAATTTAAGTATTTGGGCCACTGGGTCACCGAGGACCTTAAGGACAGAGTGGATATTGATAGGGAGCGCAGAGCGCTGTCTGTCCGATGCAACATGTTGGCCCGCAGGTTTTCGCGGTGTACGGGGACTGTCAAAGTTGCGCTTTTTAAAGCGTACTGTCAGTCCTTTTACACCTGTGGCCTGTGGGTTAACTATACGCAGCGGACATACAGCGATCTGCGCGTACAATACAATAACGCGTTCCGGGTGCTGATGGGGCTGCCGCGCCACTGTAGCGCCTCCGCGATGTTCGCGGCGGCCCACACAGACGGCTTTGCGGCCATCATGCGCAAACGGTGCGCTTCTATCATGCGCCGTACGCGCGACAGTCCCAACACCATCCTGCGCGCGCTGGCGGATCGGTGGGACTCTCCGATGCTGGCTCGCTGGATACGGCTGCATGCAGTCGTATAGTGATTTTCCACCACCATCGGGAAGTCCACCCGATCTGGCCACTTGCTTATTAGTTTTGTGTATTGTGTTTAGCAATTATTTTTTTAACTAACACTAGTTTGTAAGCTCTCATCGTACTAACAAATATGGATGTAATCGCAAGATGAATCTGAAATAAATTGTTATTTATTTATTTATTTTATCTGTTAAGTACCACTTCCATTTTTTTTTTAGAGGGTGAGTGTGGATTGACAATGAGTGAGTTGCCTGTCAAATGCCTTCTCTACGCAGACGATCAAGTTCTACTTGCATCGTCAGCAGAACAGTTGCAAGACATGGTGACTGTAATGGATGAAGCATTTAAGATGAAAGGGATGAATATAAATGTGAATAAGACGAAGGTCATGGTGTTTGAAAGAGAAGAGAACGTATCGGTGTGTGATGTGAAAATAAATGATAAGAATGTGGAGCAAGTAAGTGAGTTCGTATATTTGGGGAGTTTGTTTACAAGGGATGGAAAGATTGATAAAGATGTGGAAAGAAGAGTGAATGCGGGAAATAAAGTAAATGGTCCTTTACATGCAATTGTGACCAACCAATTGATGTCCGATAAGGCTCGACTGGCTGTTCACAATGGTGTACTGGTGCCTACGCTTATGTATGGGAGCGAATGTTGGGTGTGGCAAAAGAAGCATGAAAGTAGAATAAATGCTGTGGAAATGCGTTCCTTGCGAAGCATGTGTGGTGTGACTATGAATGATAGGCTGAGGAATGATGTGATAAGAGAACGGTGTGGTCTAAAAGAAGATGTAGTGACAAAAATTGAAAAAAGTATGCTTAGATGGTTTGGTCATGTTGAGAGGATGAATGAAGTTGTGAGTGGAAACACCGGGAGGGGACGCCCTAGGAGGACATATAGTGACCTTATTGGTGATGTTCTTCAGAAAGGTCAGGTGCGTAGTACTCGCAACCGGCGTGTGTGTATGACCAATTGTATGAACCTTAAAGAGGCAAAAGGAGTGTGTAGAGATCGTAGCAGGTGGCGTTCCGTGGTTTCTGCCTACCCCCATGGGTAAAAGGCGTGATTGTATGTATGTATGTATGTAAGAATACCCTGTAAAAAAAATGGAAGTGTAGTCTCAATAAGTAGTCCTCCAGGCCGTATTTCGGCCATGGCAGCCAAACTCAACGGAGACTAGCCATCGGCGCGGGAGATATTATAGTGCAGGCGTGTGTGCGCAAACACAGGGGCACTCACTCTTCCCTCACTCTCATAGTCCGATGGGACGGTCAGATACGCCCCCCAAACCCCTATTTAACACTACCACCAAAATGAATGTAAATGGAAAATGATTTTTATTTCTGTAAGTAGATTTGTACAAACACTTTCACACGTCAATCATATTTTTTAAACTAGATGAGGTCGGCGTTTCCTAACTGACTACTCTGAGAAGAAAGGCCGAAATAAACTCAGAGGTCACAGTCTCTTTTACACTTCAGACATAATATTGGTCACATCATGTGAAGAAACTTCGCCCGTATATCTATACTAATATTATAAAGCTGAAGTTTGTTTGTTTGATTGAACGCGCTAATCTCAGGAACTGCTGGTCCGAATTGAAAAAATCTTTTATATTTTGGATAGCCTATTTATTGAGGATATATAACATCACGTTACGATCAAAAGGAACGGAGCAGCAACGGAAAATTGACGAAAACTAGCAAGCAATTCGATGCGGGAAGTGTCAGGGGAGCAAAAATTTGACGCGGACGAAGTCGTGGGCGGAAGTTAGCAAACCATATAAACCTTTCTCTTGAATCAATTTGTCTATTGATGAAAACCGCATTAAAATACGTTTCGTAGTTTAAAACATCTAAGCGAAAAACGCAGGAAGCGACTTTGTTTTATACTATGTAAAGTTAATTCTATAAATAAACTAGCTTCTGCCCGCGGCTTCGCCCGCGTGGCTGACGAAAAATAACCCACAGGAACTCACTAACGAAATCAAAAGTACCCTATGTGTTAATCCAGGTAAACAATTTCTTATCGCACTGTTACCTTTGTCTTATCCGACCCAGAGAATAATAAGTTTCACAGAAAATTCAACCCCCCATTTCACCCTCTTAGGGATAGAATTTCAAAAAACCCTTTCTTAGTGGATACCTAGTCTTTACAAAGAACATACCCTCCCAATTTCATGTCTCTAGGACCAGAGATTTAGGCTGTGTGTTGATATATCAGTCAGTCACTCAGTCACTCAGGACTTTGAATTTGATCTGTACTATATAATATTATAAAGCTGAAGAGTTTGTTTGTTTGTTTGATTGAACGCACTAATCTCAGGAACTACTGGTCCGAATTGAAAAATCTTTTTGTGTTGGGTAGCCTATTTATCGAGGAAGGCTATAGGCTATTTAATATCACGCTATAACTAAGAGGAGCGGAGCAGTAATGAAAAATGTTGCAAAAACGGGGAAAATCGCACGGGTAGGCGATTTGATGCGACGGGAAGGGTCGGGGAACAAGAAATTTAACGCGGACGAAGTTGTGAGCAGAAGCTAGTGTATATATATAATATATGTATGTATGTATCTATGTATTTGGATGTATTATTTTCCGAATTATCTGGTAGAAAATGCCTCAAGCATTAAGTGCGCCTTTGTACAGTATTTTTTTACTTGTACATAAAGTTTTAATAAATAAATAAAAACGCGGGAAGCGACTTTATTTTTTACAATGTAGAGATATTTCTATAAATAAATTAAAGGAACACAACTTACCGTAGAATGCTTAGCCTCTACATGCGCCGAATAAGATTTGCTATAGTTGAATCCAATGAGGCAACTCTCACATTTATACTCCGCTTTCGTATACGTCTCCTTGGTCGATTCTTTATCTCTTTCCAACAGCATCTCCTCGTATGTCAACTCTATGGTTAAGATCTTTTGATCTCGCTCTTTCGTAGTTCTTTTAAGCTGTAAAGAAAAAATATAATCTTTTACTAATAAAATAAAACTAAAGTTAATAAACTAAAGTATGTGCTAAACGTTGAAATTATGGAATTAACTAGCTTCTGCCCCGACTTCGTCCGCGTCCAATTTTTGTTCCCGTGACCGTTCCCGTCGCATCGAATTGCCTGCCAGTTTTCGTCCATTTTTCTTTGCTGCTCCTTCTGATTGTAGCGTGATGTTATATAGCCCTACGGTGGACGCCATCATGCGCGTGCGAGCCCTCACGACGGGGGATGCAGTGGCCCGGGGTGGGGTCGTCTTGGCGGTGTCTCTAGACATCGCCAACGCCTTTAATACCCTGCCCTGGAGTTGCATTAGGGAGGCACTCCGGTATCACCGGATGCCGACCTACCTCTGTCGCGTGGTCGAGGCTTACTTGACGGATAGAGCCGTCATCTACCCCGGTCACCAGGGAGACTGGAACCGGCGAGAGATGTCGTGCGGTGTCCCACAGGGATCGGTCCTGGGGCCGCATCTGTGGGACATCGGTTACGACTGGGTGCTGCGCGCCGACCTCCCTAGCGGCGTCAGCGTAGTTTGCTACGCTGACGACACGCTGGTCCTTGCGCAGGGGAGGTCGTACGAGGCGGCGGCCGAACTGATGACACGCGGGGTTGCGACAATCGTCGATAGGATCCGGCAATTGGGCCTCGAGGTGGCATTGCACAAGTCCGAGGCCATGGGTTTTCATGGTCCTCGGAACGCGCCACCTGCGGGTACCCAACTTACGGTAGGAGGGGTTCACATCGGCGTCGAGTCGACGATGAAGTACCTGGGACTTGTCCTCGACAGCCGGTGGAACTTCGTTGAGCATTTCCGACGTTTGGCTCCCAGACTGGAGCGGGCTGGGGCTGCATTAAAGCGGCTCCTGCCCAATCTGGGGGGTCCAAACGCCTCCTGCCGGAGGCTCTACACGGGGATCGTGCGGTACATGGCCCTCTACGGGGCACCGGTGTGGGCGCCCTCACTGAGGCTGCGCCCAGCGCGCCGGTTGTTTGCGGCCCAGAGGGTCATGGCCATCCGGTTAATCCGGGGATACCGCACGGTCTCGTGCGAGGCGGCGAGCCTCCTTGCCGGAATGCCGCCATGGGATCTGGAGGCAAAGGTCCTCGCGCACATGTGGGAGTGGCGCGAGGAGGCGAAACGCCGGGGCGAAACTCCGCTGCCGCGACAAATCGCGGCACGGCGGATAGAGCTCCGGTGTGATCTCATGGCGACATGGCGGGTACGATTGTCGCAACCCAGTGCTGGGCACGCCACAATTGCGGCGGTAAGTCCCCTCTTTGAGGAGTGGATAGAGAGGCGTCACGGCGTCCTCACCTTCCGCCTGACGCAGGTTCTCACCGGGCATGGGTGCTTCGGTGGGTTCCTGTTCAGGATAAAGCGGGAGGATACGTCCGGGTGTTTCCATTGCGAGGATCGTCTGGAGGACACGGTGGAGCATACGGTGGAGGTGTGCCCCGCCGTGTCCTCGTGGAGGCGATCGGCGGCGGCGACCTCTCGCGTCCAGCCCTGGTACGAGCCATGGTACGGAGCGAGAGGGAATGGGAAGCCGTCACCACCTTCTGCGAAGCAGTAATGCTCGCGAAGGAGGAGGCGGGGCGCGTGAGGGAGTGGCAGTCTCTGCGCCCTCACGTCCCTAGCCGCCGCAGGAGGAGACGCCCCGGGCGTCGGGAGTCAATAGCGGACTCCCGGCCACCGTAGGCGCGAGCTTGCGGGTGGCGAGCAATGGGTAGCTCGCCGCCCGGTAAGGACCAAGCTCGGGTCGACGGCGCGCAGTGTTCCACGCGCGCCTCAAAGAGATGTCAGCAGCAGTGTAGGGGTCTACTAGGACCGATGCCTGCCGGGGTCGCGTGATTGTTCGAAAGAGATACCGTGACCCTGGCACATGGGCAACTGATGGAACACGGGTGGGTTTTAATCAGTAAAAGTCTGACACGCCCTCCCGCTCCGCCCAGAGCGGGAGAAGTCATTTGATGATTTCTCATCCTGAAAAAAAAAAAAAAAAATGTTATATAGCCTATAGCCTTCCTCAATAAATAGGCTACCCAACACAATTTTTTTTTCAATTTGGACCAGTAGTTCCTGAGATAAGCGCGTTCAAACCAACAAACAAACTCTTCAGCTTTTTATAATATATAAGTAATAAGTATAGATTAATATTTATATATTTCGAACATTCCACCATATGACATCATAGATACTGTCTCCAAACTACTCAAAGTATTTTGTTCTTGCTTGTACCAATGTATGGAGAAATTGAATTTTTAATATCTTTTTAATTACACAACGACAATAGAATAGAATAGAATACTTTTTTATTTCATTAGTTAGTAAAAACCGGCCAAGTGCGAGTCGGACTCGCGCACCGAGGGTTCCGTACAAACCTGTAGGTATTTTCGGTTTTAAAATATATATATTTTTTAATTTTTATATTTCAGTTCATTGAATGTAAGGTAAATTGCGGTTTACGATTTATGACGTTTTAAAAAAAAACTACTCACTCGATCTCGTTCAAACCAATTTTCGTTGGTAGTTTGCATGGTAATGTACATCATATATTTTTTTTAGTTTTGTCATTCTCTTATTTTAGAAGTTACGGGGGGGGGGACACACATTTTACCACTTTGGAAATGTCTCTCGCGCAAACTATTCAGTTTAGAAAAAAATGCTAATAGAAACCTCATTACCATTTTTGAAGACCTATTCATAGATACCCCACACGTATGGGTTTGATGAAAAAAACCATTTTTGAGTTTCAGTTCTATGTATGGGGAACCCCTAAATTTATTGTTTTTTTTCTATTTTAGTGTGAAAATCTTAATGCCGTTCACAGAATACACCTACTTACCAAGTTTCAACAGCATAGCTCTTATAGTTTCGGAATAAAATGGCTGTGACATACGGACGGACAGACAGACAGACAGACAGACAGACAGACAGACAGACATGACGAATCTATAAGGGTTCCGTTTTTTGCCATTTGGCAACGGAACCCTAAAAAAGAGGGTTACATATCACTTACAAATCATAATTTTACAAGTGTTTTTCGTTGCATTTTATTTGGCGCAGTATGTCCGGGTGGGGATCTTTTGCAACCTAATGTGTAATTCTTTTCACACACGATGGAATTATATAAAACAAGTGTGAGAAGTTTTGGATTTAAGATCCCATCAGGTCCTAGACCTGAAGTAACTTATAAACTAGGAGTGACTCTGCGAGTCAAAGCCTATGCTGACGGGGGAGGGCCGTTCTCTTATGGAGCGGTGTGCTTCTCTCAGATTTGTTTATGTAATCTATGTCGCCTATTCTATTTGAGAAAAGGAACGGGTTGAATTGTCCATATTTCGTGTAAGTGGGACCGGGATCTTCTAGGCCGCTGATCGTAAGTGAGGTTAGTTTTTCGATCATATCGCGATGGAGGTCGTGTGCTCTGAGATGCCACGGGTCTTGTCCAAGCATTTCCCAGAGGGTTTTAGTTTCAGTGCGACGTGGGAAGTCACCTGCAGCTTTCAATGCCATTCTGTATTGTCGTTCCAGTTTCGTCAGATTGCTCTTGCTGTATCTCGGTAGAAGTTGAATGACTCCGTAATCGAGTACCGGCAAGAGGCATGTTTGTATGATGAGTAGTTTCGTGTATATGTTCACTTTAGATCGGTACCCTATGATGGAGTTTACGCCTTTTACTCGTTTTAACTTTTCTACTCTTTCTTTTGTGTGTTCATTCATTGATAGTCTTTTGTCAAATACGACACCGAGATATTTTACTTGGTTCTTATATTCGATCCTTTCATTTTTTAATTGGATGTAATTTCTGTATCCACTGTTTATATTCCCTCGCCTGGGTTTTTTGTGAGAAAACATGATACACTCCGTTTTATCCACATTACATTGGAGGCCCCATCTCTTGTAGTAATCGATCACCTCCTCCGCAGCCCATTCTGCGCGCCTTGTGGCATGATCTGGCTTCTCCGCTGCATTGAGAATACATAGGTCATCTGCATATTGAGATAGCATCTGACCAGCAATTCGTGATTTTGGAATGTCGGCAACATATAAATTAAAAAGTACGGGTCCTAGAATTGAGCCTTGTGGAACGCCGTGTGGAACGTCCTTTTCTGTTCCTGTTGTTGTTCTAAATCTGCCTTTGGTGGTCCTTTTCGACAGATAATTTTCTATTATTTTTATAATGTTGTTACGTGCTCCTGCTTCGTACATTTTCTTTATAAGGCCTTTATGATTAATTGAGTCAAATGCCTTGCTGAGGTCAGTTGATATCATGGCCACACTGTGTCCTTTTTCCAAGGCGTCGGTGATATATTTGCCAGTCCTCAATATTTGTGTTCCTGTGCCTCTTTGACGAACAAATCCGTGTTGGTGTTCGGGAATCAGTTCGTTGATTTCTGTGTTTATTCTCGAAAGAATAATGCGTTCAGCCCATTTGCCCATGATATTAAGGAGGCTTATTGGTCTGTATGACTTGGGTTGTGTGTAGTCTTTTCCTGGTTTATGTAAGAAAATGCAGGTGCTTTCTTTCCATCTCTTAGGGAAGTATCCCGTGTTAATAATATAATCCATAATTCGCTTGAATATGGCAATCATCGTGTCTCCACCCAATTTTAGAACGTCCGCTCTTATGCCGTCAGGGCCAGGTGCTTTCTGATTTTTGAACTTTCGAAGGGCTGCTTTTAACTCTGCATGTGATGTCGCTTCTAATGGATGAAATGGTGTATATTTTTCCGTATTTTCGTCTTCCTGGGCAATATCAGACGTATGAATAATTGCTGTGTTTACTAGGCTATCGATAATTTCCAATTCTGTGCTACAATTTTCTATACGGGGGAGCCTCTGAGGTGGTCGTTTCATGGCTCTTTGTATACCCCACATTTTTCTTCTGTTGTCTATCTTATTTTCTAAAATTTTGTTCCAGGTTTCTTCTCTATTTTCTGCAGTTTTCCGAGCTAGGTGACGTTTTAAGCTGTTATATTCTCTCTTTAGTTCGTTGTATCTGTTTGTGAATCTTAGACTCCATGCTATGTTTTTCGCCTTATTTCTCCTTTCGATCAACTTTTGAAGGTATTCGGGAAGATTTTCTTTAAGGTTGGTTCGTTTGAGCGGTGCGAATTCATCCAGCGTTTGTACTATAGCTGACTCCAATTTTGTAATAATTTCGTCGCAGTCGGCGTCTGTTTCTATTTTAGCGTTTGAGTCTATTTTTGTTGCTAGATATTGTTCAAACTCGTCTCGTTTTTTCTGGTTTGATTTAATATCTTTCAGGTTACGACTGAGTGGTATCTCGTAGTCGTTTTTCAAGTTGATTGTAGTTAACCAAGGCATGTGGTCAGAGTCTATGGATTCTATTTGCTTGCATGATTTTATGTCCAAGTTAGAGTGGTCATATGTTGTGATTGCTATATCTAGTATATGATTGTTGCCCATACTAGTGGGTCTTGATGGCTGACCAGAATGTATGATTCTACAGTCTCCGTTGTTATGTATTTCTCGTAAAAGAACTCCAAGACCTCCATCATTTGGGTGGCCGAGTAGTTTCATCTTAAGGTTCATGTCTCCTATGATTATCGCACCTTCCTCTCTAAGCAGTTGCTCGAATTCATCAGATAATTCATTTTGATTTGGTATTGGGACATAGATGCCTTTTATGGTGATGTATTCTCCAGTTATGTAATTGGTGAAAACTCGAATGCTACACCCTTCGATATTTCTCTCGTCGTCATTGAAGGAGTTGATAAGCTTGGTTTGAGCCCACCTCATACCACTTTTGATGTATATAATAGTACCTAGATGGTTGGCTTTCTGTTCATATATTTTGTCATAATTTAGGATGTTAAATTTTTGTTTATCCAGGTTGATTTTTGCTTCATTTATGATAGCAATATCTATATGGTATTTCTGAATCAACTGTTTTATTTCGGTGAACTTTTTTCTGACACCCTGCGCGTTAATGTGCAAGATTTTTATGTGTTTCTTACAGCCTTTAGTCGAGTAGAATGTCTCTGAGGTCTTTCATTAGTTTTATAAACTTTTCCATAGTTTTATCGAACATAATCATTTTTTGTTCTTTCGTTAATTTTTCGCATGATTGGCGCTGATCGCTTTCACTATTGTCGCTTAAATTTCTCATTGCCAGTGCATACGATGTACCATTTACAACAGTCGATCTGCGTACTGGGGATCTTGATTTCCTATTCGTTAGTTGTGATGTTGGCTTAGGTACAGAGGAGACATTGATGTGTTTCTCTTCCGCTTTTTCAGCCTTTTTCTTTTGTCTCTCTATTGCCTTTTTAAAAAATGGGCATTTACTCTGTGTTGCGGTGTGTTGCTCTGGCTGCACATCTTTACAGTTTGAGCAGACACTCACCGGTTCATTCTGATTGTTTTTAATCAATATGGTTGGCTCTCTTTTCGGTGCGTGACTTGCACTTGTTGCGTGATTGAATTTATAACAATTTTTGCATTGAAGCACTCTATCCGAACCTGCTTTGTATCTTTCAGGTCTGAGCTTGTGTGCACAGTAGAAGGATTCTGTCGCATTTTTCATCCGTTCAGCTATCTCGTTATATGAGAAGTCGCCGTTGAATATGCACAGTTGTACATCGCTCGTAATCTTTTTCATGTTGAGAGGGCGAATACCTATGCACTTTTCCATCTCGTCTTTTTGTTCTTCGATTGGGTAGTCATGTCCCATATTTCTAATTATGACTTTTGTTGTTTTTATTTGTTCTGCCTTTGGTTTTGGTGCTATGAAAACAAGGTCTGGTTTGAAGCTCTTGATATCTTCTATCGCCTTTGCTCTCTTCTCTAAATCGGTGAGTGTGATGAGAATATTTTTGCTTCTCTCATTTCTGATAATGCGGCCATGGTACTTATCTATTATCTTTGTTAAATCCCTCACAAGTTGGTCACTCAACATCTTTTTCGTGTCTCTATTATCTTTATATTTGTATGTCATGTCTGTGATTAAAATTGGTGGTACATGTGTACCATTCCTGGTTGGCCTATTTTGCAAGGTTGATTCAGAATGTTTAGGTGATCTATGGTGTGTTTCCGTTCGCCTTGTAACTTTTTTTGCCAGGGATACGCCTTCTCCTTCATACGGGTGAGGGCGCTTTAATGACTGGCTTCGCGATCTCGGTGGATGATCACTTACCGATGAAGCAGAGTGTGAGCGAGATAGCATGATCCCTCCTCTCTTTTCTTGGTTCGAGCTGGTTTGAAGCACTGCAAACCGATTTTGAGTCGGTATTGCAACAGCCATCGCCTGAGGTGTTATAGGAACCTTGTGTGAACGTGTAGTATTTTTCTTAGTTGTTAGGCTTAGTTCGTTAGGTTTGATTTGAACTTTATTTATTTTTAAACAGTTACACACGTATTCCTCTTCAGATGTGAACTCAGTTTGGGGTATTGCTTTAATATATCTCTGGTTTTTGCATTCCTCACAGTTATGGGATACACTTCTTGCTACCGTGTTTATACACGAGTAGATTTTATAGTAAAGGTCTGGTATATACTTGCCGTTCATGTGACGATGGTTCACGAACATACAAATCTTTATTACACTGGTTCTGGAGCATTTTTTGCATTTCATTGTTTTTATTTTAGATTGTCCATTTGTCCATTCTAAGAAATTTCTGATAAAGTTCTTATGGTTACACTGGTTACACTGCACGGTAAAAGTTCCGTCATCGTTTGTCGATAGTTCTCTCACTATTTCGCACGTTACTTGATGATCTAATTTAATTATTTCACTGGTAACTAATAAGTCCGTCTCCATTATCGAAGAGTCGCTTTCACACTTACTATTGTCTAAATTTGTGGTTTAGTTCACTCATTGTTCACTAAAAAGTCACATTTTGCAATATTCTTAACTCGATAAACAATAACACAAACACTGGAATATTCCGCTAACCGTTGGCGGCGCGTGACCTTGTATCAATACGAAGCGACAACGGAGCGCTCGCTAAACACGTCCGACCCGCGCAGCGGCGCACGCGAGCTCAACGACAAAATCTGTGACTTGGCATCTAATTCCGACTAATTAGCATCACATCATCTTTGTACACACTAACTTTAAGTCAGCTTTGTAAAGAGAGAATAAATGATTATTATATTATATTATATACTAGCTACTGCCCGCGACTTCGTCCGCGTGAAATTTCTTGTTCCCCCGACCCACCTAATCGCATCCCATTGTCTTCCCGCGCTATCTATTAGCTTAGCGTTCATTCTTACTTTATATTTTCCTAACGGCCCTAGCGTGATGTTTATTAGCTTATAGCCTTCTTCAAGAATTTAATCAAATTCAAAAATATTTGTCCAAGTATTCTTAAATAAGTGTTCTTAAATTTTCTAATTTTCCGCGCATTTTTTTAAATTTTTTCTTTCATAAGAACCTTCTCCTGACAATAAAAAACACAACAAAGGAAAAAAAAGTGAAATCGGTCCAGCCGTTCACGCGTGATGGCGTAACCAAGGGAAATAGGGATTCATTTATATATATATATATATATAGATTATTATATTAATCAGTGGTTAAATTTGGAAGAAAACAGATCTCCGCTAAGTGCCCTAGTTTTTGAGATATAAATATAATAAAAATATAAAAAGTACACTTTGTAAACGAGCTTATTATAAATTAGAGGATTACAATTTACATCCAAGATAAGAACGCTTGGAAACATGCTGGTCTCGCTCCATAGGACAGTCTTAGAGTTTATCAAACTGGTTGCTAACTTAATTGTATTAGATTTATTTTTACCTATGACACTGATTTACATTCTATAGTTACTATAACTCATACACTGATTTGTAACTTGTAAAATATTAGGAAATTTGAATTCTTGCCTTTGCAATGTTTGTAAGTATGTGGGCACCATGTATCTATCATATAATTAATTTATCTCTCTTTGCTTTTTTTTTATTTTTTTACCTGTTGTCTTCACATATATATAATTATTGTATACAAATATTGAAAATATTTTAAAAGAGTAACGGTGGAATTTCTTTTGGAAGGGGCGATTAGAATTAATTCTATTTTCATATAACTGTTGACGTTCAAAGGTACCTTTTTGGGCCTATTTGAAATAAATGCTTCGACTTTGAAATGTGGCCAAGCTGGGAAAAATTTCTCCAGGTCGGCCACTTAGAAACGCTTATACCTTGTGAACCAGTGACCGACTAAAATAATGCTACTGTTTTTTGACATCCACGTAAACGAAGTCGCGGACAGAAGCTTAGAAGTTATTCATAAAAGGAACAATCAGTTATTCAAAATAGGCTAAGAATCAGCACTTTTTGATCGTCAAAATTACATAAGACAGTCCCCCGGCTCGCCCGCCCTTCACCACTTCTAGTGCTTTAGCTGGGACACATTTTGCATTTATTATTCTTGCGTATGGTACTGGGGTAGGTTGCAGCTCAAAACCAGCGTCAGGTGGCACACCTTGTGTTGTCATCTGACATTATGCTGTGCTGAAGCCCTTTTGGCATTATTACCATAGTGTTGTTTTCCGCTTTAAAGTTTTATTTGAATGATATAATGACAATAAATACATTTTTCGTTCTTTCTTTCAACGAACTTCTGGATAAACTGGTTCTCATATAAGTCTGGCCAATTCTTATAAAGAGGTGGGACCTCTGTTCGACATCAGTATTTACTCCAGCTGGTCAATAAAGGCAAGGAAGAGATGCGGAACAAAACTTCATCTGGGAGATAGGGTCCAACAGCTCGCCACACTCTGCCCTGTAGGTATATGTATCTCCCTTAGTCTGGCTCTTTACCCTAGGCCTTTTTTGGCAAAGTAAACTCTATTGGCTTAGACCTAGAGTACATAGGAGCACGCAAGCCCCACCACGACGTCAACGTGGAGATACGGTGGTGGGGTTATTTTTCTTATTCTTCTACATTATAGGCTAATGTCGATTCTAATTTCTTTTTTTTTATACAACCAACACAACGTTATCTGATCTCAAACTAGGCAGACCCTGTACTATGGTAACCAGACAACTGATAATTATATAAATTATTTCTAAACACATCCATATTATAGATAAATTACACCCAGACACAGAACAAATGATTGTGCTCATCACACAAAGATTTGTCCTGGGTGGGAATCGAACCCACGACCTCGGTCTTAGCAGTCAGGGTCACTAACCACTAGACTAAAGGCCAGTCATACTTGGAGTCATAATTGAGGTGTCTGGAGGTGTGCGCTTAGAGGTGGTATACATTTTTTTTTCGATTTCGCTAATTTACTGGTTTTTAAAGACTTTTTTACACTTAAATTACTGTATACACATCTATACAGGGTGATTGGAAGATGGGTGCAAAGCTTTAAGGTGAAGATAGTATAGACAATTTAGAACCATTTAAGCCATGGTTGTCTTAGACGAAGTCTTACCAAATTTTTTTAACCAAATTTTTAAGTTTTTTTTCGGAAATTCTCAAAATTTAATGTAAATTGCATAATTATGGCCAAAGTTAATGATAAATGAATTAAGTTTTTATTTATTTAATTAAAGTAATGTGTAAGCAACCAAGCAAAACATGTTTTAGGCTTCTGTGTCATTAGTTTTTTTTTTTACAGATATTTAAAGCTCAGAAAAAAAAATTGTACAATACGTCTTTTAAACCTTATTTTAAAAAAAACGGAGGGTGCTTTTTTTGTTCAAACCTTTTTGAAGACATGCTTGATAATCGCTCTTTCTTTTGAGGTATCATTTATGCGGATATGTTACAAATTATTGAAATTAGGACCTACAAACCAATTCGAGGGAGAAATTTTAAATTTTAGGCAGTCTAACAAAACACAAAATTTTTGCTTAAAAGAATATTTTATGTGCTCGAAATGATAACATTGTTCAATTCTAAGAATTTTTGGCACATGCAGGAACCAATTGAGGGGATTCTCTAAACAATGGCCACCGAGCGCGGTGCGACGGCATTTCCAGGTAGAACGTCCAATGAATAGCAAAAAGCGATAAGAGTTGGTTTTTACAGCAAAATGGTCTTAGTTACTGAGGCAACAAAGTCGTTTTTCTTTAGTCAGGGTCAGTCGGTCTGTGATGAAGCCGTTACATCTTTTACTTATTAGTCAAACTACTGCCCTTGTGAGTGGACGTTGTCGTGTTGATTCACAATTTACCGTGTTCAGTTGTAGCCCTTTGCGTTCCTGCACGTGTTGTTTGCGTTAGTTTTGAACTTTTTTGTTTCACCGTGTCCAGTCGTAGCCTCGCGCTCCTGCACGTGTTGATTTTTGACTTAATTGTGTTGAGTTGACATTTAGTGCGCTCCTACGCCGTTTTTCTTAATTGTTAAGTGACTATGGCTAATTTTTCCAATCAAGAATATGCGGATATCGTATTTATGTACGGTAGAGCAGACGGCAATGGATCTTTGGCGCGACGGATGTATCAAGAGCGCTATCCGAATCGCAGGATACCGAATGTCCGAGTGTTTTACAACACGTTTCGTCGTCTTGCCCAAGATGGGTTTCACCGCGTGGAACCTGGAGTCAACCCGGGCAGACACGAAACTGCCGTCGACGAAGACATTTTAGCAGCATTTCAAGCGGATCCTACTACCAGTACTAGAGCAGTAGCTCGAAATTTAAACATTTCTCAATGGAAGGTGTGGCATACAATGCACCAAAATGATAAGTATCCGTTCCATGGCAGGAGTGTGCAAGGTCTAGTAGAGCAAGATCCTCAAAGAAGAATTCAGTTCTGCCGTTTCCTCCTCAACAGGGACATCGAAGATGCGTGGTTTCTGAAATCAATCTTGTGGACGGATGAAAGTAAATTTTCAAGGGAAGGTATTACAAACTTTCACAACATCCATGAATGGGCCGACGCAGACAACAATCCACATTTTAAGGAGCAGGTGTCATTTCAGATGAAATTCTCTGTGAATGTATGGGCTGGAATAATTGGCAGAACATTGTTTGGGCCCCACTTTTTGCCTGATCCATTGAATGGCGAAAATTATTTGCAATTTCTGCAAATTGATTTACCACTGCTGGTAGAGGAATCAGGTGTCCCGATCTTCGAAAGAGACCGAACAGTCATCTTTCAGCAAGACGGCTGTCCAGCGCATTGGACTTTAAATGTAAGGGAACACCTCAACAATTGCTTTCCTGATAGCTGGATCGGCAGGGATGGACCCATCCCTTGGCCCGCTCGCTCCCCAGATCTGACCCCGTTGGAATTTTTTCGTGTGGGGCCGGGCCAAGGAACTGGTGTATAACAACATCGAAATAAACACTAGAGAAGAATTGATACAAAGAATAAATTCAGCGTTTGAGACAATGAAGCAGGAGATGATGTTGAAAATAACGACTACAGAAGTTAGAAGACGGGGCCGTGCTTGTATTAGGAATCACGGCCGTCATTTTGAACATGAAAAATTCAAATGTTGTTTTAATTAGTCTGTCTAAAATAAAAAATTTCTCCCTCAAATTGGTTTGTAGGCCCTAATTTCAATAATTTGTAAGATATCCACATAAATGATACCTCAAAAGAAAGAGCGATTATCAAGCATGTCTTCAAAAAGGTTTGAACAAAAAAAGCACCCTCCGTTTTTTTTTAATAAGGTTTAAAAGACGTATTGTACAATTTTTTTATTTTTTCTGAGCTTTAAATGTCTGTAAAAAAAATGTCTAATGACACAGAAGCCTAAAACATGTTTTGCTTGATTGCTTACACATTACTTTAATTATATAAATAAAAAATGAATTCATTTATCATTCAATTTGGCCATAATTATGTAGTTTACATTAAATTTTGAGAATTTGCGAAAAAAAAACTTAAAAATTTGGTTAAAAATATTTGGTAAGACTTCGTCTAAGACAACCATGGCTTAAATGGTTCTAAATTGTCTATACTATCTTCGCCTTAAAGCATTGCACCCATCTTCCAATCACCCTGTATATTAATACGTGAAGCGAAAACTTTGGATCCCTTTTTACGAAAATTGGGCGGACGGAGGAGTATGAAATTTCGCACACATATAGTTTATACAGAGAAGAAGTGAAGAATGCTAATATATTTTTTTTAATTATGCGTAAAAACAATTATTTTCAATAAATAACACGTTACACACACTACATACGTTTGACAAACACACATACACATAAATTCTCTTTTATTTATGGTTGAAGTCTGTGGTCAAAATGAGAAGAGACTAATTATTTGTCTTTATTGTCTATAGTCTTACTGAATGTCAAACAATGTGTCAAATAATTAAGATAATGTTATAGATCATCATATCATTCAAACTTAAAATTAAAATGAATTGTAGTCGAATTTCAATTACTAGGCGACTACTAGTAAGTTTAATTTCACAACATGAAAGCTCGTACATACATACACTCAGGCTCTTTTTCCCATGGGGGTAGCTAGCTTCTTTTCCCTCGTTTAGGTTTATAAAATTGGTCATACACACACGCCGGTTGCGAGTACTACGCACCTGACCCTTCTGAAGAACATCACCAATAAGGTCACTATATGTCCTCCTAGGGCGTGCCCTCCCGGTGTTTCCACTCATATCTGCATTGTAAGCCGTCCTTCATTCATCCTCTCAACACGACCAAACCATCTAAGCATACATTTTTCAATTTTTGTTCCTCACATCTTTTAAACCACACCGTTCTCTTATCACATCATTCCTCAGTCTTTCATTCATAGTCACACCACACATACTTCGCAAGGAACGCATTTCCACAGCATTTATTTTACTTTCATGCTTCTTTTGCCACACCCAACATTCACTTCCATACATAAGCGTAGGCACCAGTACACCATTGTGAACAGCCAGTCGAGCCTTATCGAACATCAACTGGTTGGTCACAATCGCATGTATGGCACCGGTCACTTTATTTCCCGCATTTACTCTTCTTTCCATATCTTTATCAATCTATCCATCCCTTGTAAACAAACTCCCCAAATATACAAGCTTTTTGATATATCATGGTGTACATTAAAACTGAAATCACGTAAATAAGCGAAACTTTGTATACGGCCTCTTATTTTGTACTAGCTTTTGCCCGCGGCTTCGCCCGCGTGGATGTCGGATATTAACGCAGGTATTTTTCTAAAATAAAATACTTTTCCTAAAATAAAATTAGCCAAGTTACTCCTTATTACATCAGCTATCTGCCAGTGAAAGTCCCGTCAAAATCGGTCCAACCATTTCAGAGATTAGCCGGAACAAACAGACAGACAGACAAAAATTTTAAAAAAAATTGTTTTGATATATGTACCGAGTATACATCCATATACACTTAGTAAAAAGCAGTTATTTTAATATTACATACAGACACTCCAATTTTATTTATTTGTCTAGATAAATAATAAAAAAAATACACTTCCGTTAAATAATGAATTTAATTCAAAGAATTCGGAGCAATTTGATACAGAAATTATGGATCAGCATGCGAAGGCCCAGAAGTTTGTGAGTCGGACATCAAATGGTCACCAGCTGTCAGAATATTTCCCCGTTTCTTCTCGCGACATCTTCTTGAACGTTCCCTGTCGCATTTTCTTCTTTGTTTGAGTTTTTGCACTTCAATTTCATTCTTTCTTAATTCATCCACTTCTTCTTTAGGTCGGCGTTTTCTTTGACGATATTTGCGCATCCGTGCATTAGCTAATTGTCTTTTTCGCGCCCATTCATCTGTCAATTTGTATGCTTCATCCATTTTCTGTAAAGCGGAATTTTTACTTCTTACTAGGTTATTCCATTGTTGGTGTAGTGGTTGAAAGCACTGCTGAGCATGAGGTTCAATTCCCAGGGCGGGAAAACTTCTGTTAGGGTCGCGGATTTGTTTCAAAGAGTTACCGTGGCCCTGGCATATAGGCAACTGAAGGAACCTGGCCCTAATGGGTTTTGGTCAGTAAAAGTCTGACACGCCCTTCCAATCCACCCAGAGCGGGAGACGTCATTTGATGATTTCCCACCCAAAAAAAGGGCAGAAGAACTGTTTTTTGTTTTTTTTTTCTTCTGGGATTTCTCAGTAGGAGTCTGGAGTTGAGCCGGCTTGATGGCAATAGGCTCGCCCTCTATTACATGGGACTTAAACATAACTGGCGAAATGTGGGTGTACTATAGGTACACCTCTGCCCAACCCTTCGGGGAAACATGGCGTGATGTTATGATAGGTTATTTAACACGCACGGGACACGTATCGTGGTAGTTTTATACGTCGTAGACTCGTCGCCTGTACGATGCACGACGCAAAGCGATAAAAAAAAGTGAGCCGTCGCGGGACGCCTGGCAGATGTGAAACATCGAAATTATTTTGTAAAGATAATATTTATAAAGCATACTTTACGAACGGAAATATTATAAATATGGTATTATCAAAAATAACATAATAATTATATGTTAATTATCACATCAAAAGAAATCGCATTGATATTGGAACTTTGTTGCCTAAGTTCACTAATTTTCAGCATGGGCCCACTGTGCGTCGCCAGGTTCGCCACGCCAAAATTTAGGTTTACCCTCGCCTATAGATGTTTCACATCAAAAATAAAGTTAATTTCATATATCTTATTTGGCTTACATTGCATGTCGAGGAGACTCCGTTTAGGCATAGAAAATGCTGTAGTCGAAGGATTCGCTCTTCCCTTATATTATAAACGAACAGGTATATAAAGAAACAAAGAAAGGAAAAAATACGAACAATTTAAACGTGGGTGTGTGCGTGTGTTTGTGTGTGAGAGAGAAAGAAATAAGATGTTAAAAAAATATGAGGTGATTACCTTTTATCTTATTTTAACCGTGATATATTTTTTAAAGTATTTATACTAATGTACGCGGAGTCAAAATACACCGTAATTACATAGATTCCTGCCATTCTTCTTTATCTCACAAGATTTCACTACAGACACAAGGACGGGTAAAACTAAATTAAAAAAAAAATGTATTAAAAGAATAACATTCTTACCTTTTCCTTTTCATCCTTTCTGACTTTTTTAATCTTCTTGTCTCTTTTACTCTTAGTCTTACTAACTCTCTCTCTCTTCTCGTCCCTTTTCATGGAGCACATTATACTTTCTAGCTCGGTCTCGAAATGTTTCGTGTTTTCCGAGCTGTCCGATAGAGGGCCAGTGTCGTCTAAGACATTTGTGTCATCTGAAAATACAATTTATGTGTTAATCTATGTAGGTTACAAAATATTTGTGTGCCAAATTTTTAAAATCCAGACATAATCTTGTTCAGATCATGTGAAGACCATGTGGATTGGTGTCTGAAATGCTCTTTTGAGGAAAGAACCACACAGATTTGAGTGGACCTGTCAAATCAGTGCACGCTTTCATCAGTAATCATGCAACTCAACTCAGAACTTAAGGAACTCAACGATTCGACGAACAATACCAAAGAAAGGACATTTATGTAGGCGGCATAACTTAGGTATTCAAACTGTTAGACCATGATTAAAACTAAATGACAATTTTTTTTAACCAAAACACCCACTTCGTTTTCACATTCACAATAACCTATAGTTAATATTATAAAGCTGAAGAGTTTGTTTGATTGAACACGGTAATCTCAGGAACTGCTGGGCCGAATTGAAAAAATATTTGTGTGCTGGGTAGCCTATTTATTGAGGAAGGCTATTGGCTATATAACATCACGCTACGATCAAAAGTAGCGGTGCAGCAATGAAAAATGGACGAAAAATGGCAGGTAATTCGATGCGACGGGAAGAGAAGCAAAACTTTGACGCGGACGAAGTCGTGGGTAGAAGCTATTAAAACAATATATTACTTTAAAAAGTAAATATTCATGTCAGTGTATAAACAAAAATTCATCAATGTCAATGTGTTTATAAAAATCTAGAGATAATCGTGGTCTGATCATTTGAGGACAATGCACATGGGTGACTGAAATGTTCTTTTGAGGCAAGAACCACACAGATTGAGTGGACCAGTCCAGTCAGTGCACGCAGTTGTCAGTAATCATGCAGCTCAACTCAGAACTTAAGGAGCTCATCGATTCCACGAACAATACCAAAGAAAGGACATCGCGTTTGGAAAACTCCGTCAAGTCTTCTTGTCGCCTATTCCGCAATGTTTGAAGAAAAGTCTTAGAAAGAAGACCGCGTATCGGTAAGCTTAGCGTGGGACGCCCTCCAGCTAAATGGACCGTTGACCTTGAGAAGGTGTCTGGGACAGTGTAGTGGCGCAGGCCTACGTCCAGTAGTGGACTGCGATAGGCTGAGTTGATAGATTGAAATGGATTTAGAGGGTTATATTGAAGATTTTAACTCTGTATATACTGCAAAGCTACTTAACCTTTTGAATGTCTTAAGTTACACAGTTCGACATAAGCAATTGTCTTTCTATTGTGTCTCTAATTACGGCATTCTATGAGCTAAGGGCATCCTTCTCAGAAGAAGAGGCTTCGTAATCAGAAGGAGTAAATTGAATGAATTTATTTAAATAATCTTTACATAGTATGAAACAAAGTTGCTTCTCGCGTCACACTTAGATCTTTTAAACTACGCAACGGATTTTAATGCGGTTTTCATTAATAGACAGAGTGATTCAAGAGGAAGATTTATATGTATAATTCACTGGTGAAGCCGCTGGCAAAAGCTAATATGTATGATAAAGAAAAGAAAGAAAATACGTTTATTTGCGGTAAATATTACGCAAAAACAAACTGAACACAACAAAAAATAGCTGGGGGAAATATGCGTCAAATCCACGCAAAACGGCCATCGCTCAACACAATACTGCGACTCTATGCGAGACAGAGCCCTAGCGCTGGTTATGATCTGCCTAGCCTTTTCCCTACAATGTTGGGGTCGGCTTCCAGTCTAACCGGATGCGACTGCGTATCTGACCTTCACAACCCTCGTTACTGGGTAATACAAAGCCCCTTGGTAAGACTGGTTGTCTGACTTTCGGGCTTCTGACGTCCCGTAACGACTATCTAAGATTTACGAAAGACAGCCGGGACCAGCGGCTTAACGTGCTTTCCGAGGCACGGAAGAGTCTTGGTATGTAAAGATGGTCACCCATCCACGAACCGACCGCGGCAAGCGTAGCTTAACCTGAACGATCAACCCGTGCGGCTGTTATTACTTAGCCACAAGCCCTTTATTAAAAGCTAATCTTTATATATACAATTCTACTGTACGTGTATGTCACTGAACTCCTAAACGGCTGGACCGATTTGAATGTTTTTTTTTTGTATGCGTTTGTGTGGCACCATGGATGGTTTAGATTCACTATTGGACCCGGTAGGTGACGCTGCTATCGAGTTCTAGGAAACAGGACAACGTCTGTACGGTCAGCTAGTATGCATATAAAATAGTAATTAAGCACTTGAATAAAATAATCTGCTTGAGCAGTAACATAGCTTACCATCATCACATTCCCAATCCTCTTTCAGCTCATCTTTAATACAAATAATGGGTACTTCCGGGTACGTTGGTTGAGCTTCATACCCATCTGAGGGAGAAATACTGGTGGGTTCGGCGCAGTGGACCTTCAGGCGAGGTGCTCGGCTCACGTCTGATAAGAGGCATTCGTGGAGATTCTGTGGAACGAAATCAACAAATAGTTTTATTAATAACTAGCTTCTTCCCGCGACTTCGTCCGCGTTAAATTTTTGCTCCCCTGACCCTTCCCGTCGCATCGAATTGCCTGCCAGTTTTCGTCTATTTTTCGTTGCTGCTCCGCTCCTTTTGATTGTAGCGTGATGTTATATAGCCTATAGCCTTCCTCAATAAAAAGGCTACTCAACACAAAAATAATTTTTTAATTCGAACCAGTAGTTCCTGAGATTAGCGCGTTCCACCCCCCATTTTAGGGAAGTGGGGGGTTAGAAAGAGACAAAAAGTAGCCTAAGTCACTCTCTATCCCTTCAACTATATCCACTTATAAAATCACGTCAATTCGTCGCTCCGTTTTGCCGTGAAAGACGGACAAACAGACACACACACACTGTCCCAATTATAATATTAGTATGGATAAGTATTTACAAATGAATAAAGGAAACTAATGAGAAAGATAAACAAATCAAGTATCTTGACTTGGCTCGCGAGGTTATCGACATGTGGGATGTGGACTCAGCGATCATTGTGCCGATAGTCGTAACTGCCAATGGTTTGATAGCCAAGAGCCTCGACCAACACCTAAGGAGGCTATCATCCAGGGTCGCGAGATTGTTCGAAAGAGATACCGTGACCCTGGCACATGGGCAACTGAAGGAACACGGGTGGGTTTTAGTCAGTAAAAGTCTGACATGCCCTCCCGCTCCGCCCAGAGCGGGAGAAGTAATTTGATGATTTCCGACCAAATAAAAAACCGGCCAAGTGCGAGTCGGACTCGCGCACCGAGGGTTCCGTACAAACCTGTAGGTATTCTCGGTTTAAAAATAAATGTTTTTTTTTTTTAATTTTATATTTCAGTTGATTGAATGTAAGGTAAATTGCGGTTTACGATTTATGACGTTTTAAAAAAAAACTACTCACTCGATCTCGTTCAAACCAATTTTCGGTGGTAGTTTACATGGTAATGTACATCATATATTTTTTTTAGTTTTATCATTCTCTTATCTTAGAAGTTACGGGGGGGGGGACACACATTTTACCACTTTGGAAGTATCTCTCGCGCAAACTATTCAGTTTAGAAAAAAATGATAATAGAAACCTCATTACCATTTTTGAAGACCTATTCATAGATACCCCACACGTATGGGTTTGATGAAAAAAACCATTTTTGAGTTTTAGTTCTATGTATGGGGAACCCCAAAATTTATAGTTTTTTTTTCTATTTTAGTGTGAAAATCTTAATGCGGTTCACAGAATACATCTACTTACCAAGTTTCAACAGCATAGCTCTTATAGTTTCGGAAAAAAGTGGCTGTGACATACGGACGGACGGACAGACAGACAGACAGACATGACGAATCTATAAGGGTTCCGTTTTTTGCCATTTGGCAACGGAACCCTAAAAAGGATGCTCTTATTGGGCAGCTGGATTCAGAAAGCTGTACTACTGGACACGGTTCGCATTGTCAGGAGGTTCCTCTCTCTGGAGCCCTGATAGCTTGGACCCTGTTCCCGATACCGGTGAGCTACAATTTTTTATATTTTCAAATGTTGTTATAATTTTGTTATTTTAATATTTAAAAATATAATTTATATGTTTGTATAGTGAAATAAAGAAGCTAATGAGTTTGTTTGTAGGTACATCTTAGTTTCTGGAACCACCAGTAGCATTTGCCCAATTCTCGAGGAAGGCTACGGGTTACTTAACATCACGCCGGGACCCTCAGCAGACTCAGAAGTATCCGAAGTAAGTTGGCAGACAATGTAGACACGGCATAGGTCAGCGGAACAAGAAAGTTCACGCGGAAGCCAGAGCTATAATGGTCAGCAGAAGTTATCATGACGTTTTTATATATTACACATAATCTTACTGCATGGTAACCCAGTGGTAACGTCCCCGACTTACGAGTTATATATAGGTCAGGCGCTTTTGTTTCGGGAGGTTCCTGTTCCGAATAAGGCGGGAGGAAACGGGTCTTTCCATTGCGTGAATCGTCTGGAGGACACGGTGGAACATACGGTGGAGATGTGCCCTGCCTGGGCGGAGCACCGCCGTGTCCTCGTGGAGGCAAGCGGCGGCGGTGACCTCTCGCGTCCGGCCCTGGCGCAGGCCATGGTACGGAGCGAGAGGGCTTGGGAAGCCGTCACCTCCTTCTGCGAAACAGTAATGCTCGCGAAGGGGGAAGCGGAACGCAAGAGGGAGAGGCAATCTAGGGGCATGACCCTAGCCACCGCAGGAGACGCCCTGGGCGTCGGGAGTCGATTGCGGACCGGCCACCGAAGGCGCGGGCTAGGGAGCGAAGGGCGATAAGGACCAAGCCCGTGTCGACGATGCGTTGTGTCCCACGCGAACTTCAAAGAGATATTAGCCAAACTGAAGGGGGGGATTTGTCCAAAAGAGTTACCGTGGCCTTTTTTTTTTTTTTTTTTTTCAGGATGGGAAATCATCAAATGACTTCTCCCGCTCTGGGCGGAGCGGGAGGGCATGTCAGACTTTTACTGACTAAAACCCACCCGTGTTCCATCAGTTGCCCATGTGCCAGGGTCACGGTATCTCTTTCGAACAATCACGCGACCCCGGCAGGCATCGGTCCTAGTAGACCCCTACACTGCTGCTGACATCTCTTTGAGGCGCGCGTGGAACACTGCGCGCCGTGTTACCGTGGCCTGGCATAGGCAACTGAAGTAAGGGGTGGGTTTTAGTCAGTAAAAGTCTGACACGCCCGCCCGCTCTACCCAAAGCGGGAGATGTCATTTGATGATAACCCACCCACACAAAAAAAAGATTAAGCGCTTTACTTTGTGCAAATTATCACCACTGCCCTCAAAACGGTGAAGGAAAACATTGTGAGTGTTCAGACATGATTTCTACCAGTCCGGGTGGTGGATTGCGGCCCACCCCTTCCCACAGAGAGGAACCCTGTATCTCAGCAGGGGTAGCATTATAGGCTAATTATGCTAATCTTTCTTGTACCGTGTGGTGCCGGACGTAAAGAATAACACCACACCATTTCTTCCCGTGGGTGTCGTAAAAGGCGACTAAGGGACTTACTAGAGAATGGGCAGCAGCGTTCTCTATGCATTTTACCACCATACTGCGATCGCCAACCCACCTGCCAGGCGTGGCGATTATGGCAATGCCCCCCAAATTGGGGGAGGCCTAAGTCCAGCAGTGGACGTCGTACGGCTGAAATGATGATGCTAATCTTTCTGCATAACTGAATCAACTGGTACCATTTTTCTGATTATCTAATGGCTTTTTGGAGGTATGAGGAAGAGGGTGTAATGTTCACTCAACCTCCGTAGTGCAGACAGGATCCTCCGAGCAGACGAGTGACGCGTCAGGTGGGTAACTGCCCGAAGATTGATGTTGGGACGTTGTAAGTACACTAGTCACAAAAATCTATACTAATATTATAAAGCTAAGGAGTTTGTTTGTTTGTTTGATTGATTGAACGCGTTAATCTCAGGAACTACTGGTCCAAATTGAAAAATTATTTTTGTGTTGGGTAGCCTATTTATCGAGGAAGGCTATAGGATATATAACATCACGCTACAACTAATAGGAGCGGAGCAGTAATGAAAAATGTTGCAAAAACGGGGAAAATCGCACGGGTAGGCGATTCGACGCGGCGGGAAGGGTCGGGGGAAAACGAAATTTAACGCGGACGAAGTCGCGGGCAGAAGCTAGTTAAGGGATATTAAAAAAATGAAATTTTTGGGTGATTTTCAACGAACTGTAACTCCGAGGAAAATGCTCGTACAGCAAAAAATTAAAAAGCAAATCGTAGCTCCAATTGTCTAGTTTTCAAATACGGCCATGAATTTTTTTTTTCATGTTTGCGTCTGGAGAAACCCAAGGAAACAACCAAAAAAAAATTCTAAATTTTTTCTTGTCTTAAAAAAGGTCTACAGGCTTCAAAAAAATTTTTTCCATTGTTTCACTGAAAAGCTCTTTTAGAAAATTTAATGCCCTTTAATTTGACGTACCCAGAATGCCTTTACGATGATTTGCCAAGGAGTTATCGTCAGTCAAAGCAAGAAAGTACTACTCTAGGTCGATGCAGAATTTTGCGTAACATGCGTAGTTCATGTCTAGCAGTGTTTAAAAAGTCTCACCTCTTGAGTATAAGTCTGCAGTATCCGATACGAGTCCTGTATTTGTTCTCTAAATGCTATACTCTTCTCTAGCAAGGCTTTACACTCCCAGCAAACCTGCAGCCTCACCGCAGTTAAACTGCACAGCTGAAACAATCATAGATTTTTGCATATTAAACAGTTTAAAATAAATCATATCATCATAACATCATTTGACTGGCCTTTAGTCTAGTGGCTAGTGACCCTGACTGCTAAGTCTGAGGTTATGAGTTCGATTCCCACCCAGGACAAATCTTTGTGTGATTAGCACAATCATTTGTTCTGTGTATGGGTGTAAATTATCTATAATATGTATGTAGGTATTCAGATATATAAGTATATGTATCATTTGTCTGGTTGCCATAGTACAGGCTCTGCCTAGTTTGGGATCAGATAACATTGTGTTGGTTGTCCTAAGATATTGTTTATAAATATTAATTCGCAAATCATTTAATTGTGGCTGTCATTTATTGTCAATGAACTCATTGATACTGTAAAGACCATCCTCGAAGAATATGCCTTTTTTTTGGGGATGGGAAATCTTCAAATGACGTCTCCCGCTCTCGACGTCACAACAAACCCTGAAGTATAAATATGCTTTTAATTTGTTTTTTAAATGTTTTTATACTTTTAAATTCTATTGGCAACTTTCTTTTAATATTATAAGTGTGAAAGTTTGAAGATGTATGGACGTTTGTTGCAAATTTTTGCTCTTTCATGCAAAAACTACTGAATGGATTTACATGAAATTTGGCACACTGATAGTTTATAACCTGGATTAATTCATTGGGTACTTTGATCCTAGTAGTACATTCCTGTGGGGTAATTTTAAAGCTAGTTGTTGTATAAAAAGACAGAATGAACTCTAGGTCTATGAACCACATTCAATTTTGGTATGTATTGTGGGAACTAGGACTTTCCTAAGAGATCTCTTAGCTCAATAGGTACTAATAGTCCAGCTATTTGACAAGGTAGTGTAAAAATTATGGATTTTATTTAGCAAAGATTGATTTATAGACCCTATGCTATCTTTGCCACATAAAATCATAAAATTAATTTAAAGCTAAGGTTTTATATGACTAACATAGCATTAAACTATTAATTATAGTAGCCCAAACGTGTCTACAGGTATTTAGGCTAATTCAACAAGCAAATAATCATTTTGAGCTACGTGGTGCACGAAAAATCATATTAAACTTACAGGAATTTCGTCCAAAGCGTTTAGGTAATATTTTTGTATTTTCGCATCTGTAATGTTGTGCAGCTTTCGCCCAACACAAAGGCAGGCATTGCAGAGCAGTTTATAATGTAAACTTTCATCTTTGATATCCATTTTATTAAGTTATTGTTAATTGTTCATACGACACAACTTTCTGAATTTCAGATGAACTTTCATTAAATACCAACATTTAAAAATTAAAACGATGAATACTGTTTTTTGTCTAATCTCGTCTACTTAGATTATGTTTTAAATTCAATACGATTTGATGACTGAATTAACAATAATTCAAGAATTACATTTAAAAAACATACAACAAAACAAACTGCTACCATTTTTAAAGTACTGTTGTATGTGACGCGTCCGGCGTCAGGCAACATTGATTTTATCAGTTCTAAGGAACTGTCAAAAAACCGGTATTCCAACAAAAAGTTTTTATCAAAGCGGTTTCTAAAAACAGAACAATTCTATATTTTTAGGAACGAATATTCTTAATCTAGCTACAGACTCTTTCATTTCTATGATATCTAATTTTACGACGTGTTTGGACTGCCCCCATATGCCTGTGGCGTCACGTATTGTGCATCTGTGAACGCACCTTATATTACGTGGCGTCGGCGTCTCGCCTGTACTATATTTAGTTGTTTATGTTTTTTTTTGTAAGGTTTTTAGTTATTAAGTGGCAACACCAAGCCACTACCCGGGACGCTACCCCTATCGCAAAGAGTAAAATAATATAGAGGCCGTAGGTAGTACTCTTGCTTCAACCATAACGGGACGCGGACTAGATTTTAATAAGTCATTAGTTTATTACCTCTCTAGTCTCCACTCTGGAATTCGTATCCTGAGCCCAAAAATACAGACTAACTGTCTAGTTTGGGGTTCACTGGTAGTTATAAACTGTAACTTAATATTTAAGCTACTCATATCATCTCAACTTGATGTTAACTTATGTTTGCTTATTGTATTACCTGGACAATAAATATTTTCTATTTTTATTCTGTCCCTTTAATTAGTTTAATTACTTATATAACTGTGTTATATAGTGTATGTAATTCCAAACTGTAATACGTGTGTGATAATTATATTATTATTACCTACAAGCAAGATTTTTACTTCCGGCTTCCACAACCTCACTTACAATACGCGTAAGAGGACACAGGTAGAATTTCTTTCACCTATGTCCCCAAAGGCCATTCGTGAAGGAAATTCTTTGCGCTCTAAAGATTATGCAGTTAGGATGCTGGTTCGGGAAACTTATCACCTTACCCTATCCTGCCTATGCCGCAAGGGCCGGCTAGCAACACGCAAAGAGTATAATAATAATATGAGAGGCAACACGCCTGTCTGATTGATGATCCTAGACGGTCAGTCATCACGTGGACTTTCTACACATTTACCTACCAATAACACAAAAAAAAAAACGAAATGATCATCTAAATTTCTGTAACTATGTAATAATTGGTATAGCCGGCATGATGCCGCAATCAAGATCGTCTCCGTATGAAGGAAACCCAATACACTCTGATATTAGTATCGTTTCGCAAGGAGGGGGAGGAAATGTCACCATCGCAAAAAAAAAATGACTTCATAGCAACATAACATATTAATATTTGAGCTAACGCTTTGTTTATTGAGGTAGAAACTATAGAACGACACCTGTTAAAATTCTTATGTGCTCCTTTTGATTCGTTTACGTTCATACTGGCATGAATGGCTTTCATTTTAACAGACCAACTTCATTCATAGAGACAAATATTATATTTATGATGATAATACTACATATATATCGTAAAGTCTATAATTAAACTATTTTAGTAAAAACTAGACTAATTCTTCTATCTGGTGGTGCCAAAATCATTAGTTTCGGTAATAATTTCAAGTCAAAACTATCCAAAAAAAAGACACCGTCGACCCTAATTTTTATCGGGGATCTATCATCTCAAGCGTAGCGCGTAGGTACGAAAACACGGCAAGATGGCCGCCTAAGGCCTTTTGCAGACGAAATGTTGTATTGGGTTTTTGTACGAAATGTTTGAAAGTTAGAATGAGGATCAATTCGACAAAAGGATATAGCAATTTTGAATACTACATCGAATACAATATAAATATCTGAGTTCATTTATTTTTGAATCACTCAAATCCATCGAGAAATTACGAAGTTACTAAACTTTAAAAAAGGGAGCTTTAAAACGCACACCACGCGCGTGAAACTGCTGATGACGTCACGAGTCTCAATCGCCCGCCACGCGCCGCACTGCTTTGTTATGATTTGCGGAGTTTAATCATTGTTTCTTGTTTATTTATGTTTTAAAACAGGAAACAATAGAAGGCGGATTTACCCAAGGCCCAATCGGACAATCTCGCGAAGATTGATTCGTTTTATGGTTGAAAAGTTAAAAAAATAATTGAATCCAGTGCACAGGTAGGTACTACGTTTTAGAATGTTTGGATTTCGCAGGTAGGTGCCGATTCTGTTGTCACAAAATTCTCTAAACTAAACTAAAAATCACTAAAATTTGGTTTATTCCTGTCAAACGACGATTTCCTATTCTGAAGTAGACTAAAGTGACACAACTTAACAATATTTTAGTTTGACAGCACTAAGATTGCACTGAGTTATTAGTTTAGTGAAAATGACAATTTTGCTATTCTGAGTTTGACACAAAAATGTTGACTATAATAATTTATTTTAACTCAATCTGACTATTTTTAAGCGCGATTAAAAAGGTGTGGAATAAAACTAGTGGTCATGAACTAAAATTCTCAACAACGCCTCGCCATCACGTGCAAAAACAGTTCTGTATTTTTTATTTTCTTTTTGCTTATATCTTGAAAATGGCGTGTCCTATCGCAAAAATAATTAAATTTTCGACCCCCTTAGTAAACCCCTGCATATTTAAATCTCAACACGTGGGTAATATTTTTTTTTTTTTCAAACAAAAGTGAAAAATTCCATATAAAACACATCCAGGCTGCCCCCTAGCACGTGCCTTCGTCTCTCAAAAAATTCATTCTACGCAACGCAATGCACACACAAGTACAACGTTGCGAAACCAAACGAAAAAAAAAAATACCACGCTGAGTCGCGATTGTCAAATTCAATTTTAGTCGTGTCAAAATAATTTTTAAATTTAGAGTTTTTCCTTGCAGAATAGCGTTACAATTCTCATAGCCAAAAGTAAGGAATTTTAGAGATAGTTTAGTTAGTTTAGTTCGTGCACAACAGAATCGGCACCAATATTCGTTTAAATGTACTGCGAGTCACGTAACTAAAGGCAGATTGAACGTGCGCGGCGGTGCCGCGGGCGCGAACGTGGTAGATGACGTCATCAACGAATTGTGCGTATTGGCGAGCGTTTTTGAAAATGCAAAATTAAAACCGCTCTAACTTCGTCATTTTTGGTCCTAATAATTGGTTTAGGTATGACTGTAATTCTACATATATAACTAAAATCGTCGCTGATCCTCATTATGTAGTTAGTTTTTTTATATAATATAGTTTAACTTTATTAATAGATAAAAATTAGTTAATTTAATTTATCAGTAAAAAAAAACACTGGTTTTATATAAAAAAAAAGTTTATTGTACGTATTACTAAAAAACTTTTTTACAAAAAATAGAACCAACTTCCAAAAAAAAAACACTTCTTTTTTTTTTGTTTTGGAAAATTATTACGTTATTGAGGAGTTCCATTGTCTATCTCCGAAGATCTTCACCAGATCTTAATGTATTATGTACGAAAACTTTTCTTGAGAAATTTGCATTGAATCCTAAAAACGCCATCTAAATCGGGTCAGTAGCTTTTGAGAAAATCACGGACAAACATACATGCGAATCGAATAATTAATAATCTCCTTTATTGGAGTCAAATCAAATGTCATTTATTCAAACTAGGCTGCGAGCCAGCACTTTTTAAAAATCAAAGTTTTTAGTGTTTTAACCTTGAATAATAAGTGGCGTCATAAACTACCCAGCAATACATCTGTCTGTTAAGTTTGAAGAACTTGAATCTATATAATTGAATGCAAGAATTTTATAACATATTTGTATTTGTATGTAACGTATATTAATATTCTATTTATATAGATCTTTAACTAAGTACGTTAATAAAAATACATGAGATATCATGTTATATTATTTATATAAATAATAATATAACATGATCTCTCATGTATTTTTATGGTAATCTTTGAAGCAACCTATTATACAAAGATTTACGTTGCACTCTTCGTATTTGTATTTGGTTCTGGTGGACTTTTTATTCCGAGTGCATATCCAGCAACGTGTATATCTTGATGAGCTGGCTATCGGGAAATGGTTGGATTCGATAAAAGTCTGTCGCTGTACGGTCACTGTCGGTGTCGTCATTTCACCTGTTACCTGTCTTCGGCTGTTTAACAGTCGAGGTTCAGTCTTTAGGTCAAGTCGTTGGTGTACTTTAAGTATCTCCTCACTCAGTATTGTCCTAAACTGGCGATGACTTAATTTGTAGGTAGAGTTGCTTGTGAATATAACAAAACAATTAAAAACAGCTGCATTGTTTAAGCGATGAAACATCTTTTTGTACCATACCTTATTTTTTTGTCTTTCGAGTGGTTGGCTGGCAAAGTACTGGTCCTTCCTATCCACCCCTCCCATAGACTTATTGTAGTCTAGGACAATACCGGGTTTAAAAGATACTTTATTGTACTTTTGTTGAGAACCTATCAGTAAGGGATGGTAAGTTGAAATCATGGAAACAAAGTTAGCGTCACGCCACAACATTACCGCCAGATCAGAACAATATGTAACCGCTATTTCACCTGGACGCATGTTAGTCTTTGTCAATGTCTTAATAGTCTCGGAAACGAATTCCCGGTTCAGTCGTAAAGTTCCATAAACGTCTGTCTGTCCGTCACGTTTAAGGCATCGCGCTAATAGTGGACTATTGTAAAAATTGTCCATTATCAACGTATGCCCCCGGTGAAGTAGTGGCTCCATAAGTTCATGTACAATCTTGGCGGTAGCGTTGCTCGGGCGAAATTTGCCATCGTCAATCCTAGGTACGTTGTCAGGTCGGTCGTCAGGATTTTGTCTGTCGTCTAGGTTTTGTTCATCATCAAGTCTTTCTGACTCTACTCCCCGTAAATGGTCTAGTTCGTCAGTACCCTGTTGTTGGTTATCTTGTGAGTCGTCAGTAGTCTGTTGTTCGCTATCCCGTCTGTCGGTAGTAGTCTGTTGTTCATACTTAGGTCTGTTCGGTCCATCTTTACCAGTATATACTATGAACTTCCAGAGGTAGCCACTGGACGACTCACATAGTTCGTAAGTCTTAACCCCTACCTGAGCAGCTTTGGTGCAAATTTTTTGGGAAAAAACTAAGACGCCCATGCCAATTGAGTAGGGACTCGTCAATGGCTACCTCTTGGCCCGGATAGTACAGAGTAGACTGCTAAATTTGTCGTTCAAGAAGTCGATCACTGGTCTTATCTTATTAAGTTTAGTTTTATCAGTACAAGTCTCATTGTCAATGAAATGCTGAAACGTCTTTAGCAGATGATATCTGTTATAGGACATTGCACTTGCAAAGTAAGGTGTAGTCCCAAATCCATCGTACAAGAAATAGGCTTCCTCCTTTATTTTGGGGTATAATCCCTGCAGGATTATCACTGCCAAAAACGCCAACATTTCGTCGCGGTCTGTCGGTTTCCATCGAAGCAGTCTAGAAAATTTGGCTGATGATGGATTTTGTCTGAGTCGCGTCAGTGTCTGGTCTGCGTATCTGTTAGTCTCTGCCACCAACATGTCAATAAACTCGCTGTCAAACATTTTGTAAAACACGTCAATAGGTCTCATATCAGTCAGGTCAAATGTGGGCCCTGGGATTCCGGAGAATATCTCCCTTGTCCCAGTAAATGTCTGTCGGTCTTTAGTCCAGTGAAAGTCAAAGTAATCGTTTGATGACACTACGCTGCGCAGATGCAGGTTACTAGCCTGGTCCTCCCGTTCAAGTATTTCTACTTGAACGGAGGAAAGACCAGCGTCGTCTGCAGGTTGGGATGTCGCAGTCCTGGAAGCTAATTCAGGGAGTAGAGTAACAAGTTCCATGTTTATGTCTACGTCCAAGTCTTCATCGTCACTGGCACTATACCTACCCAACCATTCCTCAATAGTCGACTCCATGTTCATCGAAGCGACACCTGAAATATATTTTTTATTAGTGATTTATTTACATATTTGTTGGTATAAAAAAGATAAAGAAAAGTTATTTCATTACCGATCACTTGTTGATTTGAGCTTGTAGAGGGCATGTTTATGTCCTCTTCCTGCAGCTCCATGTCGCTATCCTGTACAACCATTTGTGTAAAAAATAAGGAGAATCACATGTTTTACATATTAACCAGAGACCTGAAATATTATTATAGAGACTTATCTTGCTAAAGTAATTTTAATTAAGCAAACTGTATTGTATAATTTCCGCTGTCACTTTGGCTTGTGCTCATGCATGAGGCATGGGTCTAACGTCTGTACCATGCCGCTTGGTGATACTTCCAACTCTACAAGAAAAAAAAAAATATGGACCACATAACTCTTACAATAAAATATTATTGGACTAAAAGAAATCCATACCTATTAACACCTCCTCATTGGCTTTTATGATATCGCAGGACTCTCTATGAGGCGACGGGTATCTAGAAATAATTATAAAAGAGAAAAAACAAAAGATAAGTGACAAATATATAACATTTGGAAAGCATAAATGAAGAGGAGACATTGTTATTACTTACTGGCTACGCCGTTTTCGAGGAGGTGCATCGGGAAGTAAAACCCGATGCAGTTCTGATGCCCGCTTCCTTTTCATGAGCTCTTGACGTGCGGTAGCCGACAGATTAACAATGTGACTTTTAGTCACTTGCCGCTGCGCTCGAACAACTTTAAGAATATCGTTGCTAAAAAAAAACAAGCCAAATTATATTGGCGATCATATTGTAATAATCTCAGTAAGCATGTATTTGTTAGCAAAAGCACTCATACGCTATTTCAGGCTCAGTGGATCTAAGTTGTCCCCCCTTTCTCCCCCTTCCTCGTCCTCTTCCTCGTCCTCTACCTCGTTCGCGACCTCATCCACAACCACCACCTCTGCCATCTCCACGAATTGCATTAACATCTTTCGAACTAAAAAAATATTTTTGTGTTAAGATTGCAAAAAAGCATAGCAAAAACATTACCCTCCTTCTGGGTCAGTCGGGTAAATATGCTGCAAACTGCTAAATAGTTTATTTTATTATTTAAAAATAATCCACTCCCAAGCATAATAAATAAATAAAAAAGTGAAATAAGGTTAAGTTATAAATTAAAATATACAATAACAAAATATACCAACTCCATTTAGGTCAGTAATAAAAAAAATATATATTAACCGATACCGAATATTACCCAAGCCAAAAATAAATATACACCAAACGAAACCACACAATCGCCAACCACTAAATCAATATAACTGTCGACTGCTCGAATTCCCGTTTGTAAGATGCCTTATTTTCTGTCATACGTACAACAGTTCATGGCCCATACGTGTGCCAGTGCTTAAAATCAAACAGACTAGTTCAAAAACGATGCAATCTGCTATGAATGTAAAATATTTGTTTAAAATCTGCATTGTAATAAATAAATAACACTTCAAATAATCTTATTCTGGGAGTTTTGAAGTAATATTGTAATTATTTGCTCGACAAATGACACAACAATGTCGCCCACTAGAAACATCAGTTTGTTTATAATTTTTCAATCAACTTATAACAATAGTTAATTGTTTGTAGGTACAATCTTTCAACATTAACACAAAGCCCAAATCTTTAAGATTATTTTGGTATATAATTATCTTAAATTTAAGTACTTACAACATGATTAATATCCAAAAATCGACACAAACACTTTGCACTCACAACAACACGACAGCGGCGTACCAAGACTGACGTTCCGGCGCTTTTTTTCGCTACAATTTTCACAAGAAGTGTGGTACTGTTGGTACACAGGCATTCCGTGGTTTGTTAGAGTGACATATAAATAGACGCCTTGTTCAATTTGTTCTCATAGTATCGACAAATCGGAAAAAATCGGGACCGTGCCGCAAAATTTGAAACTGGCAACTAAAGTGGCCACGGACTGCTAAGAGTATTTTCACTTTGGCAAAAATTGTGGCCAAGGACTGTCAAGTGGATAAAAAATAGTCAGAATGGTTGATTCAAGTTAACAATACCATATTATTTTATAGATTTTGGCTTTTTTTTCTTATCATTCCCAAATTCCTTATTAAATCAGCTTTCCGATCGTAGCTTTTATTTTGACAAAGCGTATAAAGTTTGCGAGATATAAACATTTCTTTGTCGCGACGGCGCGGCGGCGGCGTCCGGCAATTTGCGACTGAATCGTGTCCCGCGGGCGCGGACTGTAGACGGTATATTTTTTCGCGCGCACGGACTGTTACCTAAATTGTTGAGCAGACTTTGTTTGTTTCTCATATATCTGGATGTAATACTTTTTTAGAAATTAAATTCTTAAACCACAAAGTCGAACATGTGAGGCAATATCTTTCAAATGCGTTCTGTAGTTTCTGGCTACCTTCATGGGAAAAAGGCATGTATGTATGAGGGAAATAAAAATATGAAGCAGATCAAGTTGTATCGAAGTAGTTTATTTAAGAAACGTATCGTTACAATGTTACTTATTAGATTAATAGGGGTATGGGTACAATATACCACTTAATAAAATTGGGTGTTTTAGACACCTGAAACTTTAAACACTAATCTGCCCCCGTTGGTATATGTGGGGTACAGTTTTAAAATTCGGATTAATCTAGTTTCCATTAAATGTAGGTTTAGTACCTAAAACTTAAATACTAAGTAGGATTACAATAATAATCTCAACGTCGATAGAAAGGGGTTTTTTACATTTTATTATCTCTAGGACAGAAATAACTATCCACTAAAAATAAATTTAAAAAATATATTTCTAAGTATAGGTTGTTATAGTTTTAATTGAGCGCGGCTCCACAAAATTTTCTTTATACAAACTATTCAAATATAATGCAGCAGTGGAGGGGCGCGCTGTTTTAAATTATGTTATTAGTACCTACTTAAAATAATTAAATGAGATCAGAATATTTAAAACGTCAGTCGAAATTTATCAGTCCAAAACCGGACTTCTGAAATAAAAATCAATGACATGTCACAGTCGTCTTAGGTCAAGTGATACGATTGATTGTTGATAAATAATTCAGTCTGTCAGTCGTAGTACTTATTGACATCTTTAACATTGGAAGCCTTATTCAACCCATTGCATAAATGCCTCCTCCCTTTTGTGCCTTTTTATTTTAGATTATTCCTTTTTATCCTAGTTTGTGCAAGTGTCATATCGATCTTCCCTGCGCAGTTAACATAAATTTGATCGATACAAACATTTCCTTTGTGTTGATTTTCGTTCCAGAAATCCGGCATAAATTAATTATTCTAAACTAAAACACTAGGCAGCGTGTAGCGTAGGGTATATTTGACCGCATAATTGCTTAAATTATAAAATGGCTTAGACCTTCGAGGGGAAGATACGTTATGCGCTACGCAGTAGGATGGCATGCTATGTATAGTGTAAGGATCTTCCGCTTTTAAGTTTATACAAGTTTAAGTATCTAAGTTTTTTTTTTAATGTCACTTGTATGTCATTTAAGTTGTAGACTGTCTCTGTGACAGGTAGCTTCAATCTCAGAGTGAGTTGCACCAACTAACTTGAACCATACATAACCAATGCCTTGGTCCTGTCGAATCTCCGGCTAGGGGCCATATCCGTTAATTACATCACACTTTCAAGATTTTTTGACCGTTACTTTCGTCCTAGTTACAACTGGGTCACATTTGTGACACGGGGGCGGAGATTTGACAGCTGAAAGGCATTGGTTATGGTTAAACTTAGTTGGTGCAACTCACACATAGTGAAGTTTCAATTTTCGGAATTGTTTTCAAAATTGGTAAAGCAATTACGATCCGACCATACCTTACAAGAGCAGCCCACAGAGAGTTACAACCTCGTGAGTATAGCTTAGCCAAACTACACGCTGCTTGCAAAAGTAAAAGAAAAAAAAAATAGCTACAAAATATTTACTAAACTTTTAGAAAAAATATAGTTGTTATGAATTGGTTTACTCCTCGGAAGAATAACATAGTTATAAAAGGGATATAAAAAAGTTAAACACTACATGGAGAAGTCTTAGTTTTCCTTACGAAAACTTTATAAAAGTTTTGGCAGTCTTCACTGACAATAATCGACATTTAAATGAATGCCTAACTTAACAAGTACTGTTAAGAGTTTCACAGCTCGGCTGAGCGCCGAAATTTGAAATCGAACGTCTATAGTGTTAGTGAAAACAAGTCAAGCATTAGTCTTAGCTTTGGCTTCTTAAGAAAGTGGTGAACGATCACAAAGGATGGTTTTTCTAGGTCAAGTCGCTGTTAAAACCTAAACTCTGTATTAATGTTATCGCATTTGGTTTCAAAGCCATCTATATTTTTTTTTCAGTTCATTAAAAACTTTAGGTTATACGTATGAGTGAGCAATAGTTCAACCATAAAACCATGTTTTTGAACGTTCCTCACATTGGCACTAGGGGTCGGTTCACATCTGACGGAAGATGCGTCGAGCGTATCATCGGTCGCGTCTATTCGGTCAAATAGTGTATTTTCATATTTGACGGAAGATGCGTCGGGCGTACTTTGCACTTCCGTGATAAATCGTTCTGTATCAAACATTTTCAATGCAAGAAAACTTCGAACGGTCAGTACATAAACGATCTCCGCTAATATTACGCCTAGTCTGAATGAATCAGTCAATATACGCGTGACGCGACGTTGCCGCTTTTTACGTCGGCCGACAATGCGTTGACGGAAACGGAACAGACGCTGTACGCTCGACGCACTAACGCATCATCGGTTAAGTGTGAAAGGTTGAATGTTTTCTCATATAATTGCCTGTTCTGGCGTTACACGACCGATAATACGCGACGCATCTTCCGTCAGATGTGAACCGACCCTAAAGCACGGAAGACGTAAGTCCCGAAAAAAAAGCTTTTTGATGTCAGGTTCTCATGACGACAGATAAAAGATTATGACCACAGAGTAGGTACTATTTTAAAGCGGGATTATGACAGAACCGTTTTCTTAGCAAACCAAAGCTATAGTAATTTTAACGTAAAACGTTATTAAACCCAGTTTGTTCGGACATCAGCATTCCGTTCTAGGATTTATCTAAAATGATGCCAATGCTTGATTGTCCGCTTATACTTAATTTTTTGCGACGTCTTCGGTTTCTTTGTTTTCTTTCCATTATTGTTAAGAGCGTCATCATCTCTCGTTAAATGTAAGAAAAATGGATGCAAAATGTATTTCCAAAGTACATGGAGGGCCCTTCCCACCAGTAGCAATAGAATGCACCAGAAAACGGGTGATGATACAGACAGGGCATGTGTTAGTACCAAAAGTATTATAAGATCTTTTAGTACGCTGAAACAAATAAATACAGATATTACTGATAGATGAAAATATCATCATTATCATCTGTCTAGCCTTTTTCCTATCAGAGGAGTAATTGAGTAGAAAAATAAGAGTAAGCATGGGGATCATTTTTACAGTTCGACAACATTCATTTCGTTACGGGTAGTCAGAAGCCAGTCTTACCAAGGGGTATCGTATTGCTCAGCAAGTGTATTGTGGAGGTTAGTTTGGCAGTTGCTCGTTTCCAGTTAGACTGGAAGCCGACCCAAACAGAGTTGGAAAAAAGCTATGCAGATTTATTGCGAATTTTCTAATATAACAAGTGACGTAAATAGAGGGGGTAGAAATCGCTTGTATTTTGACATTTTTGACAGTTAAACAACATTAATTGCGTTATTTACGTTGTTGAGCAGATTTTTTTTTTCCAACTTATGAAGCAATGGATTAGAAATAATCTACAAAATGATTTAATTAGGGGGAGGCCGCGAAAATATACTTTTTTGTTTTTCTCTGTTGAGCGGCGGTAACAAAATCACCTTAATTTATACGAACATTTTTTTTTGTGGGTGGGAAATCGGGCGTGTTGACTTTTAATGACTAAAACCCACCCGTGTTCATTCAGTTGCCCATACGCCAAGGCCAAGGTAACTCTTTCGAAAGAATCTCACGAGAGTCCCGACCCTGGCAGGCATCGATCCTAGCTCAGACCCCTTCAGTTTGCTGACATCTCTTTGAGGCGCGCGTGGAACACTACGCGCCGTCGACCCGAGCTTGGTCCTTACCGGGCGGCGAGCTACCCATTGCTCAACGCCCGCAAGCTCGCGCCTACGGTGGCCGAGAGTCCGCAATCGACTCCCGACGCCCGGGGCGTATCCTCCTGCGGCGGCTAATACGACCGTTTAGTTGATATTTGTCTAATTGGAAATAATCGACCATTTCTTTGTCATGCGTGTGTCTTAGCAGTTATTTCGAGCCAAACAAAAAATTTACTACTAATTGTGTGAATAAAGTTGAATTTCTATTCTCTCTTCGAAGCTCTCCTCAAGAGGCTTCCCGCAGACACAGGAATTTTTCTAATCTATGAAGCAATGTACCTATTAGCAAATTAATTCAAAATGATTCAGATTGTGAAGAAGAGTATATGTATTCTGTGTTGGGAAGTGTGTTACACAAATAAGGAGGGAACAGGTGAGATTAAGAAGATGATGAAAAGATAGAAACTTACTCTCCGTAGCCTCCTGGTCTGTTCAAATCATACCCAGGGTCTATTAGTTTATGTCCGGTAGAATAGAGCGGCTTGCCATGCCATACCATGACACCAAGTATAAATATTGCTAGCAACGGAATAAATACGTATGACATCTGAAAAGAAAATGATAGTTATTTTAGTTCCTTGATACTTGGCAACATTCATGGAATCTGTATAGGACAAGAATGAGACGGAAATAAATTAGAGGTGTCAAATTTATTTGAACTAAGATTTTCTTCTATGCCATTACGACGGACAAAATTTTTCATGCTTAAAATCACGCCACATTAAAAGCAATTGAAACATAATTTAGTCTGACAGTTCTAAAGCGTCACTTGTCTCTTTCTTTCGCCGTCTGTCGGTAAGAGATAGCAATACTCTTAATTTAGTTTAGGTGGTTAACAAAAGAATCTACTAATCATTCCAAAAGTAATATTTGAAGTTAAATTGTTTTCGTGAAATAAATAAACAAAACAACACTTTAGAACTTTGACCACAATTGTCTCCGTAACCAGCAGGTTCCCAGCAGGGTAATTGCGCACACTAACGGTTGCAATGGCTTTCATTTTGATAGTTCAACAACATTCATTGTGTTATTTACGTTGCGGAAAAGACGAATTACTTGTGTGAAACTTACTTGTGTGTCAGCTTTGACGCACAACTGGAGTTAACTCCTTACGAAAGATTCTAAAATTTACCCTGCTTTCCGAATTGCGACAAAAGCGATTACATCGCGAATCCGACCAACGGAGAACGTCACAATTGTTACTGAATAGCCCTTATATTTTGCGACTATTAAATTTGGACGGATTCGCGAAATAATCACTTTTATCGCAATTCGGAACCGGGCCTTATAGATTAGTAAACATAACACAATGCATATCGTAACGTAAAGGTTCGTTAAGTACGTTCGAACTTTTTTGTATGGGAACTGCCATATCGACCCGCCGCCATTTTGATTATTTTTCGAAAACGTGGCGCACGATGAAAGTGGTATGTATGGGTAGAGGACACATAGACGAAAAAAAAATGTTCGTGACGTTACACATTGGGGTACCGTGTTACTTGCGATCAAATTAGTGGCGGGTCGATTTGCCAGATCGGTTCTAAACCCTTTGATTTTACTCACTAGAAATTTTCATACCGCGGGCTTATATATATGAAAATCGATTCTTAAGGAAGAAAGTCCAAAAAATCACAACAACTTGGAGTATAATTGACGCCAACTGTTTGAAAATTCTAAACAAAGAGACTTACTACAGATCCCAGTCCATTATAACTTAGCTCACCAACAAAAATATAGGAAAGAATTGGTCGTAGAACCGTTACTGCTGTTATTAATAAACGATAGAACTTAACAGTCTCCGCATTTTCTTGTACAATCTGTTTAAATCCTTTGGTTGGCAATTTTCCTCGGGTGGGTGGCTGAAATTGAAAAATATAAATTTATTTAACATAAAATCACCGTAGTGTTAGGTGTTATATAGGCTAACAGAAATAAAATAATATTAATAATATGCATATATATAAAAATCAGATAGGAAAGAATCATAGGGCATCAAAGAACTCGCAAGCAGAAAAATGCCCAAAAGGCTGGCAGCATTGCTACGTTGTATGACGAAGCTGATTCTTTAGACCAACCCAAAGTTAGATAAGGTTGTGATAAATGTCGCTTGGGTGACATCGCAACTGAGGCGGGCCTCGATGTCATTGTATCTGAGGCTTCGCGGCTGAGGGTTGGAGGCTGCGGTGGGAGAGGAGTGCCGGTATTGAGGTGCGCCGCTCTCGCTACCTTCCGTCGCCACCGTCCAATGGCGGACGCGGTGGGGCCGCAGGGGTATTCGAGATTTGGTACGGAATAGCTATGATGGTGTCATGTCTTGAATTAAAATAAATAATTTATCTGTACCTTATACGATTCTCCGTGATATTGTTGGACAAGCCGAATCACTGCAGTCTTGATAGCGCGCTGCCAACAAAAAAAAAAAAAGAAATGTTAACTTAGAACAAATTGATTGTGATCTTAATTCAGCTTGACATCATCATCATTTCAGCCGAAAGACGTCCACTGCTGGACATAGGCCTCCCCCAAGCTACGCCACTTCGACCGGTTTTGTGCTTTCCGCATCCAGCGGATGGTATTCAGCTTGACAGCTAAACTATATTATTAAGTAGCTAGTCATCATGATGACCAGAATTGTACCAGTTATTTTGGATCGGCTTTCAGTCTAACAGCAGGTGAATACCTAGGTTTACATCCATGGAATGTTCTATTACTTAACATAAACACACGGGCCCCTTTTTAAAGCAATGTCTTTTACCGGACACTAGATTTTCATCGCTCGTCTTGGCCCCGAGAGTATGATTATCCAATAGAGCGCTTTCGACGCGCTAGTGTTGCGGGCTATTTGACGCCGCGTTCCGTGTTACGCTCACAGCGATGTGAGCGCGCTAAAACCCGTACCGAATTGGCATGAGCGCGATAACGCTGTCCACTGAATCGTCATAGATGACGTCATGACAGGCGCCATATTGCGATAACGCCGACCATGCCCTGAACCCCCTGAACCGATATCACTGTGAGCGCTGTCAAATTGACAGCTGTGTTGTTTTGTTTTGAGTTGAATTCATAATATTACATTTTGGAAATTGTGCTTCTGGCTACAGTCGCAACCTTACAAAACAAGAGAAACAAATATATGGTGTATATAAAAAGGAAAACTATTAAGCAATCATGAGTATTCAAGTGATTATAGCCGACGAACCTAACGGGGGACAAATTTCTGTCATGCTCACATTAGAGCAATACGAAAGAGCTTAGTGCTGAATTCTAACTTGGTTGCAGTTCTACCGACTGCTGAAACGATTGTTATGCAAATGTTTTACCCATCACAACGTTAGCAAGAGGTAACTTACAGTTTTTATAGTGTCTACAACCAATGTATTATCAATCAAAAATGTTTATTGAACTGGTACTCGCTGTTTACAGATAGAGAATATGTACAGCAATTGGTGCATGATTTTGATGCAAATATGTACAGCCAACAACCAGAATCACTGCTGAATAAACAAACAGAACAATGTGGTAAGTATTTATAACTGGTTATGAGTAGATACTTATTAGCTGAATGTGCCTGATCTATTTCAATAAAATATCATGTGACAGTTTATGTGGTCAGTTTTATTCCAATACTTAATCTATAACAAAGAAACATACAGATTTGATACAGATTTGATATATTAGTACTAAGCCTTATATATACTGTTTGCTATGTTTCTTATATTAATATTATAATTAGGAGAGAAATGTAGCCTGGAGGTCAGGCGGGGCACCTGAGGTTCAGTCTGACTAAACTGTGATTCTAATTTATTGTTAATAAAAATATTTTATTACTATTAGTGTTGCACATTATTTACATACCTATCCCAATATATGGCGCAATGGTATACAATTGCAAGAAATTTACTACTTGGCATGTAAGTCTTATTATTTAGTTGCCAAAAATGAAATACACATTTACTATAAGTTACATTGTGTAATACTTAAGTTTTAAGTAATTAAACAACTTAGATCTTATATTATTTTACAGAATGTTAAAAGAAGAACCACGTAATAGAAACAATAATTAAATCAACATATAATGAATCTTAATATGTAAGTAAGATTACACTGTTCTTTTTCTTCCATTTTCAAAATTAACCATATAATCGTTCCTCAGGTGCAAAGCGAGTTGTGAGGTTTGATGTTGAAAAAGCACTGTTTTATTCTACTCTATTTTTTATAATGGCAAGCAAAGCCGCTGTCGACAGAAAGCACTGTTAACGCGTTCACGAGCGTACCGAATTGTTGACAGTTGTCAGCTGTCATAATCGTGAAATCCAAATCGGAACGCAAATTATTGCTGTGAGCGCTGTGAGCGATATATTCTTATTCGGAAAGCACCCTGAGTCTTATCGTTGAGGGTTGAAAATCTTTTGCGCGGTTTATAGAAAAGTGCCCGTGTGTTCGGGTTTCAATTATTGAAGATTAAACTCACTTGCATTGCAAGTAATTGGCAGTAGTGTGAACTCGAGAGAGAAGTGGGTCCTCACAAGGTGTTCTGTAATGAAAAGGTATTTGTATTGTAAAGGATACGCTAATGAAATAAAGAAAGAGACAAAAATATAGCCTGCTTGAAACCTATTCTAAATGAAATTTGTTATTTTGGTTAAGAGGTGAATAATATATTGAATTGTATGGATAAGTACTCCATCTGACTGGTATAGTCACCAAGATACATCTAACTAGCATTTTCTCAACTATGTTGGGGTAGTTTCCTGTCCAACCGAAAACAGTCTACAAGAAGTTTTACATGGAGCGACTGTCCAGTTATTGGTTAAAATGTTACCCGTTGGTTGATAGACATATCATAATAACAAATTATTAGAAAATTGCAGAGGCATAATTACATAATAATAGCGAGCAGCTCAATCGCGAATGAGTTATTTTATTTATTAGAGAAAAAATAATAATAGTAAAAATAAATTCCCTGCTTCATATGACCATACCATTTAGATTATTTAATAATTTTGTTAAAGAAAAAAAAAACTAAGAATTTTCAACAAAGTTAATATCTAAATAAGTTAAAAACTTATTTTATAATAAATAGCAGCATCCTCCATCAGCATATGAAGAAGGGAATTTATTTTTATGGTCTAATAGTATATTGGTAGAAATAAAGAAAAAAAAAATCGTTTTTAAAAATGAATAATTTCAAACACACCACGTATTTTATACATTGTTTATGTATGATAGAATTTGGTGTACACACGGCTACAGTTCAACCTATACATTCCCAGGTTTTAGCTGACCTCGCATTTTCGGCTTTTCTTACAGTGCGATGTCAGCTTATACTGGAAATGTATAGCTTGATGTGTGGCCGTGCGTACTAATCGTCAAACCAAGTACTGTACCGTACTGGAAGACGTAGCGTTGGAAGGCCGCCCACAAGATGGGCCGATGACCTGGTGAAGGCCACAAGAATCCGCTGGATGCGAGAAGCACAGAACCGGTCGAGGTGGCGGTGCTTGGGGGAGGCCAATGTTCAGCAGTGGACGTCTTTCGGCTGAAATGATGATGATCATGATGAATCGCCTAACCGCACACAAAAGAAAGCAGTAAGAAACAAAACGTGAGGTAAAATAGGTAATCCCTAGGATATAGCTTTTAGTTTGTAACTAATATTTAAGTATATTTAATTAGGTATAATTTGTTATTAAAGTACACTTCATTTAAATTCCAAATAAGCTTTAACAGATCTATAGCACAGAACAAATGATGATTTTCCTTCAGGGACAAAGGTCCGGTGGTGGCTCTTCGGTTATTATTATCTGAGCTGAACTTCGTCAAAACAGAAAAAACATTTTAATGGTTTTTACTTACTTAGCACTTCCAGTTATTCACAGGATGATGTCGAATTGTCGTGCACGGCTGAATAGGACGAGCGTTCAAAGAATGGTGGTAAAAATCAATAATGCAGCTATGCGTTTCGTTTAAACATTTTCTTTATTTGATTTCCCGCAAAAATAACGAAATAAAACGTTTTTCGAACGATCTACAGTACCAAACAACTTTCTGTGCGCATTTGTAATTTCTAATCTATTGTAAACTTTTCTGGTGTTCTATTCAAAGCATTCGCTACTGCGAATAAAGAAACGTAGCTCAACATTTAAGGACTGAGGTATAGAGTTAAGTAATAGTCAGAGGTGTACATACTACTTCCATGGAAATTTTGAGCGATGTTGACCTTTTTTTTGACAATAGACTCTGACAGGTGTGATGTCAGTCAAGTGACATGAAAACATGAAACATCTGTGAGAAATTACCTATTATTTTATGTTGAAAATATGTTTTTATTCTAACTAGAACAAGTATTAGATAGCTAGACAGGAATAAAGTAAGATTCTAATAAGGTTTTCTTATCAGACAATTCTCTATGCACAAGGATTTAATCGAAAATTATTTGTGAAATAATTTTGTCTTTTATAAACATTTATAAAGTTACTTTAAAATGATGGACGAAACCGAAATAAAGTATGAATTCCCTAACTACGAGAACCAGTGCAGTGTCTGCCTTAGCGTTGGAAGAAAAATATCTCCTTTAGGAGAATATATCGATGTTTTTAGAAGACTTACTTCTGACGATCAAAATCATGTGAGTGTAATAAAAAAACATAATATTGTTGGAATTAATAAATAGTTGGGTTGGACGGTGCCCCGCAGAACCTATATCGGTTCTATGGTCAAGGTTAACCCGAAACTGCAATAAAATTTAGAGATTTACAAAAAAGAAGTTCCATTTAGTTTTTTAACCGAAAAAATATTTTTTTTGTTTTCTTTGCTGCTCATAGTGCCCCTAAGCGTATAATCCAACTCCTAAAACTCCGTCCCTAAGATGACCCACTGACCAAACCTGCTGTCTCGTTGTCCTCCATACAAGCTCTGCTCACGGGACGGTCTCTTATTCTTGTGACAAAGTGGTGTTTCTAAATGAATGATGATTTCTGAATGAGCTAAAATAAGTGAAGTTCAAGCCAGGATAATCGTAAACATCTGAGGGATCATTCTCATAATTTTAAGAATGTTCACAGAATGATCTCAGTCTCTATCGTCAAAAATATCTAGAGTGTACATCAGTTTTCGACAAGTTTTTAACATTTGAAGCCAGCTTTTGACTATCAGATATAATATTTTATCGCTCGTCATACATTTTGTACGAGACCGTTCACACTATACTATAATTTATATAACATCCTAAACTAGAAATATTTTTTGATGGACTGAGCGTATTTAACCCTCCGCCAACTGTGTGTTTTCTTTTGCACACCGCCAACCGTCGGGGACGATATCATCCTAACCGACAATTTAATCCATTTAAACGTAGGGAAAAATTCCAAAAAAAATCAGGGAATATGTTCTAGATTTCTTTTTCCTGTTCCCATAGTTTTTGACTTGAATGCTTTGCCCCCTGATGGAATAAAATTTCGTAATCACTGCAAAAACCGTAATTTCACTAAAAAATCGATATCTTGGATATAAATTGGTTATAAGGAGTAATGTTTTGGGGATTTATTCTTAATATAAGGGGCTTTCAAAAAATATTAGTTGTATCTTACATCGCTCAAAAAAGTATATTTATTTGAGCACTCGAAAATGGTAATTTTTAAAGGGAATGTTTTTCAATAAAAATGGTTCCTAGAAGCTTCTACGCTACTGGCTTAGTGTCACAGTGTCGAATGTTCGCGAATGTTCTGCTCGGGATATAAATAGCGGATTGTCGGGCCTACGAGCAGTCCCTAGCTGGAGGCCTTAGATTAACATCTAGAGTCATTCGCAGGGAAAGCCCGGTTAAGTAGTAAAAACCCTCGGGTTAACTACGAGAAGTCAGTGTCCAAAAAAAAAAAAAAAAAACCTACGAGCAGTTCGTTTACGAATGCGGTCGAATGCGATTCAAGTAATACAGTACAAGCGAGACAAATGATTCCTTTTGACGTTTCTTGTTATTGTGGTATTTGTGATTATTTAATTAAACTGTTTTGTGTGTTTCGGTAATATTGGTTTGAATTAATTTATCTCGAAACCCTAGCTCGTAATAATATTTTACATACCTAAAAATTTGTAAAAGTTACGTCGCCAACCGTATAGGACGATATCGTCCGTCCACAAAGTTACACACGCTCGTACTCACTGAAGTTACAATGCCTATTGACGCGCTTGCGCCTGTGAGGTGTGCACGAGTGTAAGTTTTTTTACAGAGGGGTTCGATATCTTTGGAAGGAGAAAAGAAAGGGGGGCCCCCTTTCTTTTCTCCTTCCAAAGATATGCATCAGCTCCAAACTTGGCACGGACGAAATCGCCTGGTACGGTTGGCGGAGGGTTAAAGATGTATATTATACCTCACGTCATCGGACACCACACCTCATCCCCTGCTTCGCCCTCAGTTTGAATAGTCACCATCTAATAATCTGTGATCACCATTCGTATACAGTGTGAACAGCAATCGCGGGATGTAATATATAGCTCAAGATGTAATATAGTCTAAACATAGTCATAGCCATAGTCAAAAGCCTGCTTGATTGTCGCAGAGATGAGACTGCGACTAAATTTTGAATGTGTTTAATTATGACAATTGGCCTTCATATTTTTAGAATCCTCTTCTCTCTTCTGCTTACAAAGTTTATTCTTTTTTCAGAGCCAAACCCCTTTAGAAGAAATCAAAGTATGTTGGGAGTGTAATGCATTTCTGCGGAGAGCCAGTATATTCCAACAGCAAGTCAGCAAAGCTAATGAAGTGCTACAATTGGGTCAGGTGAATATTTATATAGTCCTTTAGACCGTATTTCGGCCATGGAGGCCAATCTCAACGGAGACTGGCCATCGGCGCGAGAGATATTATAGAGCACAAGATAAAGGGGCACTAAAGGTGTCTTCACACAGCGGGCGGGGCGCGGCGGGACGTGATGGTGACGCGCCGCCTTCATACAAAACCGTCGCGCTACGCCGCGTCGCGCCGAGCGCTCTGTGTGAAGGTGTCCGTAATACCTAGTACATTACAACTACTCAGCGTCGCGTCGCCGTCACGTCACGCCGCGCCCCGCCCGCTGTGTGAATACACCTTTACTCTTCCCTCACTCTCATAGTCTGACCATCAGGCACAGGACCAACAGCTTTCGGAGGCATGGGGGTGTCACACTGCCAACTTGCATACTCCGGGCTGTTACTAAGAAATTCTTTACGGAAATACCCAGTAACACTATGCTCGACCTGGGAATCGAACCCAGGATCCCATGCTCAGCATCTCGCCCCACTGCCCCATTGGTGAATATTTAGTAATCATAACGTAACATCACGCCTGTATATCCCAAAGGGTTAGGCACGGGTGTACACCACATTTTACCAGTTAGAGAATTGTTTCAAAATATTTAAAAAACAGCTCTACGTACTCTTGATAAGGTTGAAACTGGTATGACTCAGTTCTTCACTGACAGCTTTTAAAAGCCAATGTTGATTTTTTTTTCAGTCCTACCTCTTTGGAACTCAATCAAGCCTCACGACATTAATACTGAATGATTCTCACCCTCACACTATTTATGTAAATGATTTAAATGTAAAAGTACAGTCAGAAACGAAAATATGTGACAAGAATAGTGATGATGATGAAATAAATGATGCATGCCAGTTTGGTGATGACATTGGTGATGACAATAGTAAAGCTGAAGAAGTCACAAAGGAAAGTACAGGTACTGATTTTAGATTCTATTCCTCTTTTTTTTGTTGGTGGGACATCATCAAATCACGTGTCCCGTTCTGGGTGGAGCGGAAGGGCGCACAGTGGAACGAATGTATGGGAGCGGTTGGACGTAGACATGTCCGAAAAATAAGAGTAAAATTATGACAAACTAATGATGCCATCTTATTCGATTACTTAATGCCTTCATAAATTGTGGTGATGAATTTCTTCATAACTCCCATATTTCGGGAGTAATTTGAGAAAATGTGAAATTTTACTATGAAAATGAGTGTATCGAGCTCTCTCCCTCCTGATTCCGGGCTTGTTTCAAGTAGCGGTCTCTAATATCGTAATGCTATTACTAAGAGCTATATTTAATACTAAGACACATAGTGCGCCAAATGTGCACTTTCTGGGATAAAAGGAAATGAAAATTTAAAAAAAAAAACGTTTTTTCCCCATTTGTATTTACTTTAAACCGCAGACAGACTTATTAAGAGGTCTATAAATATATTATATATATACAGAAATATATATTAACAAAAATATTCACAAGAACTGATGAGAGTATGACTTTTAAGTAAGTTGATAATAAATTACCTAGTTTCATTAAAAGTACAATAAATAATTAAGATGTAAGCTCTAATTTACTAAGTTACACATTTTAAAACAATAACATCATTTAATTATCTTCGTCATCATCATCATCATCAATTAATTCAAATTCAGAATCGATGTCCGCTAAATCATTTATGTTAACAAATTCGATATCACTTTTCTCAGAATCCGTAAGGTCATAAAATTCCTTAAAAGAAGATTTTTTTACAAACTTATTTCCTTTTGGACGGATACTTGTAACAAGTGGATCAGAAGACAGTAAAAGATTGTGCATAATATCTTCATTGCATGAGATACTGCTATGCTTTCGAGAATGCCCCTCTCTATATTTTCTAAAATCTTTATTTCTAGCCTCAGATGCCTCTTCGGATAGAAAACCAATGGGCACAATTGACATGTTCTGAACTATGTCTGGCCCATGCATTAAAATTTTATGAAGTGAAGAAGGCATATAATACCATGGGTATAACTCCACGTAAAGCTTAGCAGTATCAAAGCAGAACTCTCGGAATTTAGTTACGTTGATCTTCTCTCCTGATGAAATACACTGCAAGATCACACAGATTTTTCTTAAAAGCATAGCATCTATTCCGGTCAGTTCAGCAGATTTAGTGTAGTTTTCAAAAAATCTCCTTGCCGAGTTGCCATTGTTGGTGGATCCACTGCCTTGTTTCACAACATCGAGAAGTAAGCCCGTTTCTCTTCTTACAGCCTCTTGAACTCTTTTCTTCCTGTCATCAACTTGCCTTTTTGCTATATCACCCCTTACTTGCCATGATTTTATGTCTAATTTGTAGGAAATGTGTAATAAGCATTCCATTGAGCGAATCCAAGCGTGAAGGGTGCTTAAGCTATATTTATACATGTCCTCGTTTGCGTGTTTATCTTTGATTAACTCTAAATTATTCATTTCTTTAGGACAAGCCTTGCATATGTCACACACTGAAGCTGCTGTATTGGATATAATGGAATGAATTTTACCATCAATCATTGTCAACAGCAGTTGGTGTTTGACACTAATTCCATCAGTGATGGTGGATGGAGTTAAGGCTTCAATCTCTGCTTCGATTTCAGCCATCTCTCTCTGCACATTTTCTTTGGTTTCCTTTATAAACTTAAACAATATTGGCCGGCAAAATGAAGTGGAAGATGGTCGCTCGTTTTCCCAAATTGTTACACCTTTTGAGACGAGCCGCAGTGGTACAAGACTAATCATAAAATTACTAGCAAGATCGATTTGCTCATCTTCACTCGTCCTTTGATGATAAATGCTTTGGCTAGATGATCCGTCAAAACCCCATTTGCTGGTCAATACGAGCTGTTGATTGGGATCAACAGGGGTTTCTAACGACCTAATAAGTCTTCTTGAGGTTAAATCCATCAAGGCTTGTAATTTGATTTTTGCAGAGCTCTCTGTAACTGTGAGATCTTCTTTGGCCGGATAGCACTTAATTTTTTCTTTAACCAACATGTAGTAACTCGGGTATTGAAGAGCTCCTTCTTGAGTGTTGAAATCCCGAAGAGTGTTATAGCGCCATTTCGATAAGTTCATCGATACATAAAGAGCCAATGCCTTCAAAGGGGATATTTCCCTTACCTGAATTGATTTACCTTCAATGAAGGCTTTGATTTTTGAGGCCTCTTCTGGATTCTCCGTCAAGTATTTCATAACATAAGCTGTATCGCTTTGTCCTGCCTTTTGAAGCGCCCTTTCGGCCGAAAACATAATTTCAGCGCTGCTACTGCTGCATGAAAGACTATCTTCAGTGCGTCTTCTTTTTTGCCGGTTACTAAGGTCCTCAAAAGATTTACGAGGACTAGGATGTGTACAAGTTGAAGCATCAGATTTAGCAGGAGAAATTATGGGCTCGATGACGTCACTTATATTTTCTGTAGAAGGTTCCATATTTTCATTCTGTAATTCCGGCCATTGAATTGCAGCCTGTAGCCAAATCTCATGTTTCTTCCGAAACTTATCTGTGCTTCTTCCAGACTGTGTCCATTTTGCATAAATGCGGTAGCAAAATCGACGACACCAGTCTTTTAAACTTGTTTCAGCACTTTCACATAACTGAACACAACTGTTATCTTTTAAAACACTGAACAAATAGTTAAAGTCGCGTAAATCTTTATGTGCGCGTGCGCATAAAGCAACGTGAATATCAAGATTTGTATTAAAATTTGGAAAATACATTGCGAGATTAGCTTGGATACAACGAGGTGTAAATCAACACTGATTTTAAAGTTACTAATAGTGACCTATTTATATAAAATCCAGGTATCCCAGGTATCCTTTGTTAAATATTGCAAGGTAATTAGTTATTGTGATAATTAGTAAATGATGCATGCTAAATTAGTGTATTAAGAGCCATTTAGTAATTAAATAATAGCAATGTTCTTATCAGTAATCATTAGTGCATCAGTTTTATATGTAAACCTTAAGTCCCTAATTATATATCCTAATTAGCTTATATCTTCTCTAATTGGCTGCTCAGAAATGTTATTGTAATAAGGTAAACCTTTAGAAAAACGGTTTTAATCAACAAAATAAACAAAAAATAAAAAAATTGTGTTATAAAATAAACATCACTCTTTATCCCAGAAAGTGCACATTTGGCGCACTATGTGTCTTAGTATTAAATATAGCTCTTAGTATTAGCATTATGATATTAGAGACCGCTACTTGAAACAAGCCCGGAATCAGGAGGGAGAGAGCTCGATACACTCATTTTCATAGTAAAATTTCACATTTTCTCAAATTACTCCCGAAATATGGGAGTTATGAAGAAATTCATCACCACAAGTTATGAAGGCATTAAGTAATCGAATAAGATGGCATCATTAGTTTGGCATAATTTTACTCTTTTTTTTCGGACATGTCTACGTCCAACCGCTCCCATACATTCGTTCCACTGTGGGGCGTGTCAGACTTTTACTGACTAAAACCCACCCGTGTTCCGTCAGTTGCCTATGTCAGGGCCACGGTAACTCTTTCGAACAAATCTCGCGACCCTGGCAGGGTCAACAAACAACCAGCGCTGACCTGCAAATTGTAATAAACCTAAGAAAATTTGACTTTTCGTGTTCTACTTTAGCGCTTCTTAAGGCGAGGTTTGCTCGTGAAATTTACAGTATTGATGTTTTTAATGATTATCCATAATAATATTACAAATGGGAAAGTGTGTATGTCTGTTTGTCCGTCTTTCACGGCAAAACGGAGCGACGAATTGACGTGATTTTTTAAGTGGAGATAGTTGAAGGGATGGAGAGTGACATAGGCTACTTTTTGTCTCTTTCTAACCCCCCCACTTCCTTAAAATGGGGGATGGAACGCGCTAATGGTTCGAATTGAAAATTTGTTTTTGAGTCGGGTAACCTATTTATTGAGGAAGGCTATAGGCTATAAAACATCACGCTAAGATCAAAAGGAGTGAACCAGCAACAAAAAATGGACGAAAACTGGCAGGCTGCGATGCGACGGGAACGATCAGGGGAGCAGATATTTGACGCGGACTAAGCGGCGGGCAGAAGCTAGCAATTCTATAAAGACATATTTGTTATGGTCAGAAATCATATCTTGATCAACACACAATCTCCTGCCAGGGTCGCGAGATCTGTTCGAAAGAGTTACCGTGGCCCTGGCATATGGGCAACTGAAGAAACACGGGTACGTTTTAGTCAGTAAAAGTCTGACATGCCCTTCCGCTCCATCCTAGAGCGGGAGATGGCATTTGAGGATTTCCTACCCACAAAAAAAAAACAATAAACAAGCTAACATACTTCCGTGCCTCGTTAAGGCCGGTAAGTCGTTGGTCCCAGTTGTAATTCATGGGTCTTTGACATTTGCTATGGGACGTCAGAAGCCCGAAAGTCTGACAACCAGTCTTACCAAGGGGTATCGGACCCGGTAACAACAGTCGCTCCATGTAAAGTATACCAGAACTTTCAACATCACCATTACAGCTGAGTAACGTCCACTGAAATGAAGAGATCTGTAGGAGAACCAAGGTAACCGACGTAGCCGGAAAAATTGCCAAGCTGAAGTGGCAGTGGGAAAGGCACATTGCTCGCAGAACGGATGGCCGATGAGGCCGAAAGGTTCTGGAGTGGCGACCGCGTACGCAGACGTAGAGTTGGAAGCCCCCCACAAGGTGGACCGATGACCTTGTGAAGGCCGCAGGAATCCGCGGGATGCGGGAAGCACAAAACCGGTCGAAGTGGCGAAGCTTGGAGGCCTATGTCCAGCAGTGGTCTTCTTTCAGCTGAAATGATGAATGTCCTCTTTTGAACAAATGACTCCCTGAATTGGGGGGGATTTGCCGTAATGACTGCCTCGCTTACCAGGCTGATGGGCGATTGCAGTATGGTGGTAAAATGCATAGAGAACGGTGCTGCCCATTCTATAGGAAGTACGCACCAGTTTTTTAAATGGAATGACTGCCTATCAGGTCTAACCGGAGGCAGGTGAATTGGTATTTAGCTGCATCCGTTTAGACTAGAAGCCGACCCTAACATAGTTAGGAGAACTAGATAGACGATGATACAATCTGACACTGACCTTCAAATTTTATTACGTACGGGCTTCGCCCGCGTGGATGTCGGAAATTAACGCAGGTATTTTTCAAAAATTAAAGATTTTTTCTAAAATAAAAGTAGCCTAAGTTACTCCTTATTACATCAGCTACCTGCCAATAAAAGTCCCGTCAAAATCGGTCCAGCCATTTCACAGATTAGCTGGAACGAACAGACAGACTGACAAAAGTTAAAAAAATGTTTTTTTTTGGTGTAAGTACCGTATTTATTTTCATATGCATCTAGTGAAAAGCTGTTAATTTGAAATTACAAACAGACACTTCAGTTTTATTTATTTGTATAGAGTATAGATTTTGCAATTTTATATACTTATTTTAACTTTAATATTTAGTTTCTTTTGTAAACACAACCGCTCTTAGCCCACGTGGTGGATTGTAGCCCGCTCCTTCTCAAAGAGAGGAGGCCTGTGTTTCACCTGCCAGGGTCGCGGAATTGTTCGAAAGAGTGACCGTTGCCCTGGCACAGGCAACTGAAGGAACACGGGTGGGTTTTAGTTAGTAAAAGTTTGACACGCACTTCCGCTCCACTCAGAGCCTTGAATGTCCTTTCTTTGGAATCGTTGAGCTTCTCAAGTTCTGAGTTGAGCTGCACGATTAGTGACAAATGCGTGCACTGACTGGACAGGTACACTCAACCTGTGTGGTTCTTTCCTCTAAAGACCATTTCAGACAGCTATCTACATGGTCTTCACATGATGTGACAAAGATTATGTCTGGACTTTAAAAAAGACTGTGACCTCTAATTTTGTTTCGACCTTTCTTCTCAGAGTAGTCAGATAGGAAACGCAGACTTCATTTAGCTCAAAAAAATATTATTGACTTGTAAAAGTGTTTATACAAATCTACTTACAGAAATAAAATCATTTATCGGAAGAAGTCATTTGATGATCCCGCCCACAAAACAAAGGCAATGAGAACCTTGCCTGAATAAGTATAAATACAACTCAAGGTTTTGATGTTTCGTAATATTTCTGCCGAAGGTACGACAGACGCCAATCCTGCTTGCATGAATCAGAATCGGGATAGCCATATGGGACCAACAAATATATGTACTTCACGGGAATCTTCAGAACGAAAGAAACCGAAAAACAATCGTTGGGCGAAAAAGAGAGCTTTACAAAATAAGAAGCCGAAATTCAAAATTATTACAGAAAATAAGCAAGAGTATGTTAGAAGAGTACAGATAGATGATGGAGAGCTGCAGTGTTTACTGAAGAGTGAAAGAGAAAGTGTATATTTTAAGTCGAAAAAATTTAAATGTGAGGAATGTGTTTTGGCGTTTTTGAGTCAAGAAATGTTGGGGAAGCATAATAAGAAGTTTCATTGTAAGGTAAATATATTCTTCTTTATTTTACTTTTTACGTAACACCTGTTTTCTTTGCTCTTTAGGGAAAACTGTAGACAGACGTATATTCATATATCGGATGAAATTTTTTACCGTCTCGACTTTCATACGGTGTGTTGTGTAACTAGAATAGAAGGCAGGAAGGCCTTCAGATTCATCGCAGGTGACTAAAGGAGCGCGGGACGCGGGCAGACGGGGATGCGTGTGCGGCTCGTGCGCCTGCGAAAGATCAATGAGGCCGCTTATCGGCCGGCATCAAAGGGTAGGACCGCGCTACGAAATCATTGATACATGCCGCGCATTGAGTAGGGTGCGTATGATTTGAGATTCGATAGTTTTTTTTTTCCAAATTTCTGTTTTTGTTGTTCTAGTATGAAAATGTTACTTTAAATGTGCAGTATTTATCAACCGACGAAAAAAAACGGAGGAGGTTATCAATTCGACGCGTATATTTTTTTTTTTTTTTTATGTATGACCACGCATAACTTTTTACATAGTGGTCCGATTGTGACAATTCTTCTTCTATAGGAAAGGGTATACTCCCAAGGTGGTCCCATATCAATTTGGAAAACAAAATCGAACCCTAAGGGTCGGAAAACAGGGGATGATTGATTGTTCACTCACTGATTGTAATGTATAAACACGCATAACTTTATACAGCGTAGTCCGATTTTGATCATTCTTTTTGTGTTGGATACGGTATACCTTGCCAAGTATTATTAGTACATTAAAGCCACAAAAAAATAAAAAATAAAAACTTTTTAACAAAAAATTAAACCGCCGAAAAACTGAAAAGCATAAAATAATACTTAAACCTTAAAATTTTGAGTCGGCGCTGAAAAATCAATGAACAAGGATCACTCAAAGCGCCGACTCATAATTTTAAGGTTTAAGTATTATTTTATGCTTTTCAGTTTTTCGGCGGTTTAATTTTTTGTTAAAAAGTTTTTTTGCTAGATCAATTTCATTACATGTTATTCAAAAATAAAAATAGTAAAAATTTATATGCCAAAGGCTTCTACTTCGTTCACCTATTACACCCATTTTTTTTTTCAAGACGTTAAAAATGTCACCCTGTATATAAACTCGTCTTCTGGTTACTCAAACTAATCCACTTCGTTCTAAATGCACGAAGCAAATCGTCACTTAAGTGCAAGATCGCACTTACACAGGCCAACCATATCCATAGGATGTAGGGATGCCCGATCTGAATCGATCTTTCCGAAGATCGATTCATAGCCATACGATCTACCGATTTTTTAAATCGATTCAACAGGACACGATATTTGCCCAGATCGAATCGTATGCCTAGAAGATCGTAAGAAGACATCGTATCAACTTATAAAACCGAAACAGTACGAACTACGTGTCGGGTATGTTAGCATTCCCTTCCAGACGTCTGTTTTTTCTATTAAATTATTTATTTTAAAAACTATAAAATATGTTTTACACAAAACAGATTCCAGCTGTCTACATTTAAAATTTTCAAGTCACACTGGTCCTAGTCTATTACGGCTAGGTATCTGTGAAAGTATCCGTCCGTGGCGCACTTTGTAATAGATCTATTAAGTAGATTAAGATAAAATGTATAATTTTGACATGCATATTGTGCTTTTCATTATTATTATAAAATAGCGAATCGATCTTCTGAGATCGAGTAAGTTCGATTCAATACGATTAAGATCGTGAATCGATTCACGAAGTTACGATCCATTACTATCCAGAAGATCGATTTAAAGCAAAGAATCGGGCATCCCTAATAGGATGCAGACCCTTCACAACCGTTTTCTCCGTAAGGCCACAGTTTCCCCTTGGTTCGTTCGGAGTAGACATCCTCCAACTCGATCTCAAAATCCCCACTATTCATCAATTCATGAAACACAATCCAAGCGTTTGTCAACATTCAACATTGTCCTATATACTCGTATATATTTTTTCTTCTTCTAAGTCGCGTTCTTCATGGCTGAAGGTCGTGTCCTTGAAAGGCTTCCTGAATGATGGTCTTCCACTTCGGTTCTCGGCTTCTCTCATAGCCGTTGTAACAGAGAGTCCAGTGAGGGCGGTTACTTGGTCGGACCAGCGGTTAGGTGACCGGCCGCGAGGTCTTTTCCCATCTACCTTACCCATCACCACCAACTTTTCAAGGTTATCCGGTTCTCGACGGGCAATGTGACCAAAGTAACCGAGAATCCTTTGGTAACAGGTAGTTGGTAGTCTATCTCTTATACGCAGCTGTTCTAGGATAGATTTATTCGTTCTCTTGGCGGTCCATGGTATGCGAAGCACTTTTCTCCAACACCACATCTCAAACGCTTCTATCTTTTTTCGTTCTATTGCCCGAATCGTCCACGACTCTGATCTTATCTGATTTTTTTTTCAGCTAACGAAATATACCTGTGATATTTGTAACTCAAGAATCTCAAATAAACGCCTATTAATACAACATATAAGGGACCATTACAACAAGTACGTGTGCACACTCTGTGATTTCTCTTGCTTCGACAAGTCACATTCAAAATGGCATCACCAAAGAAGACATAGAAAAGTGTTCCAATGTGTCAAATGTCAGTTGAAGTTTGGGTGAGTTTTTCATAAATAAGTATACACTTTATTTAAACAAATAAGGAAGTCTGTGTCCGACTGAATTATCTTTTTTTTTATGGATAAGGTAGGCCTTTTATTGCGTGGGAAATCCTCAAATGACGTTTTCCGCTGTGAGCGGAGCAGGAAGGCGTTTCAGACTTTTACTGACTAAAAGACACCCGTGTTCCTTCAATTGGCTGTGCCAGGGCCACGGTAACTCTCGAACAAATCCGCGACCCTGGTGGCAGGCATCGGTCCTAGCGGACCCCTTCAATACTGCTGACATCTCTTTGAGGCGCGCGTGGAACACTACACGCCGTCAACCCGGGCCTGATCCTTACCAGTTGATCGCCGCCCGCAAGCCCGCGCCTACAGTGGCCGGTAGTTCGTAATGGACTCAGGACGCTCGGGTGTCTCCTGCGGCGGGTAGGGGCGTGAGGGCGCAGAGACTGCCTGTCCCGTGGAGATGACGGCTTCCCGCACCCTCTCGCTCCGTACCATGGCCTGCACCAGAGCCAGACGCGAGAAGACGCCGCCGCCGATCGCTTCCAGGACCCGGCGCGGAAGCTTCCCGAACACTGAAAAATGGGCATTGCCCACAGGTATAGCATGCTGAAGTGACAATTCATCATCAGCAAAAAGTCTTTAAACACTACACCGTTCGTTTGGTCGAGGGATCCTCCCTTTTCAAGACAAGAACATAGAACTCTACAAACCTGTTGCTCATTTCCAGATTTTGTCATATCAAAGTAGTAATTTTTTTTTTTTCAGGAGTCGTTGGGAATTCTTCAAGCATTACAAGGAATGGCATGAGAAATTCGTTTGTGACTATTGCGGGATCAGTTTCAAGATGAAGTACTGCATCAAGGACCATATCAGGTGCGTAGGTACTGGACTGTAAATGATAGGCTGAGGAATGATGTGATAAGACAACGGTGCGGTTTAAAACAAGATGTAGTGACAGAAATTGAAAAGAGTTAGCTTTGATGGTTTGGTCATGTTGAGAGGATGAATGAAGGAAGGCTTACAAAAGGTATTTACATGGCAGATGTGAGTGGAAACTCCGTGAGGGGACGCCCTAGGAGGACATATAGTGACCTTATTGGTAATGTTCTTCAGAACAGTCAGGTGCGTAGTACTGGGAACCGGCGTGCCTGTATGACCAGATGTATAAATTTAACCCTTTACAGGACGGCTCATATAAAGTGGCCAGTAAACTGGACAGTCACTTCAAGGTACCTAGGACCTTGAAGTGGACGGTCACTTCTTCACTCTTCACTGTTTGCCGTCCACGGCTCATATAAAGTGACCAGTAAACTGAACAGTGAATAGTGAAGAAGTGTAGTAAGAAGTGTGAAGTATCTTAGGGGCCGTCCATTAAACACGTGATGTTTTTTTTTTGGCCTTTTTGAACCCCCCACCCCCTTGGTGATATATGGTGAGGTTTAAGACTACCCCCCCTCCCCCTATATCACGTGTATTTTTAGAACCTACAAAGAATCTAATTTTTTTTTGTATTTTTTTTTAATATATGTATGAGTATCATCTAATTAAAAAAGAAAAAATACACGTGATATATTACTACACCCCCCCCTCCTCGTTTGTGATATTTCGTGATTTTTAATGGACCCTTCCCCCCTTTCGAGCCTCACGTGATTAATGGACAGCCCCTTAAATGACTGTCGAGTTCACTGACCACTTTGTATGAGCCGTCCTATAAAGGGTTAAACGAGGCAAAAGGAGTCTTAAAAGATCGTAGCAGGTGGCGTTTTGCAGTTTCTGCCTACCATCATGGGAAAATGGCGTGAGTTTATGTATGTATGTAGGAACTGGACTGGCCACCTCAAATCTGTGTGGTTCTTTCCTCAAAACACCGTTTCAAGTACTATCAACATTGTCGTCACATGATTTGACCAAGATTATGTCTGGACTTTAAAAGAGACCCTTGAGTTTGTGCCGGCATTTCTTCTCAGAGTATTCAGATAGGAAACGCCGACCTCTTTAGTTTTTGAAATATGATGGAAGTATAAAAGTATTTTATACAAACCTTCTAACTAGCCTGAATTGTCCCATGGGCAATAGCCTCTCTCTCCCTTTTCAAAGAATTCTGTCTTTTGCTAAAACTGGCCAGCTTTCGGTAAGAGTAAAGCTGATCCCGCTATCTTCGTCTTGGCCTGCCGCGATGTCAACGTGCGTTTATTGGGACGCAATTGGTGGTTCTATTAGCCCATCTGTCATCCGGCAGACATGTTCGGCCCAGTCCCATCATTCTCAGTAACGTTTGTGACCTTGGTTTCGGTATACAGTGTTGTGTCTCTTACAAGGTCCGAGAGTCGACATACATTCGAAATCTACTTACAGAAATAATATCATTTACGATTTAGCACCCTCGAAAACCGCGATGAAAACTCAATACACGACATATTCATTAATAAAATAGTTAACTAAAACTAAAAAAACACGCTTTTTTAAACTATTATTTATTTTCTACGTTTTAGTTTGGTTTTCTATGGAAGCATGTTTTTTAGTTTGTTTTTAACTATTTATTTTCTATTTTTAGGGGGTTTCGAATTTTAAGCGTATGTCAGCGTTGTTTGTGTCGTATGTCAGCGTAGTTTTCGAAGACAGTTTTTTTTTGCTGTCCTGGTAACCCTGGCAAGGATAATGGCACAAATTTATGAAATTATTGCATTGTCATCGGTCTTTGACAGGTGTGCAAAGTTTGAATGAAATCTGGTCGTTTAAAGTGGGTCAGAATCGCGCTATTAGGAGTTGGTTGCAAACAAACATACAAGTGAAGCTTATATAAAGCGTGTAAAAAGAAAACTGTTTCTAGAAAACAGCACTCCCCGTTCGAATGCAAGCCTTGCAACAAGCGCTGGGCTCGCTACAACGGCCTCTGGCTGCACAACAAGACATCCCACGGTACTCACAAGGCCGCCTACTGTGTGGAGTGTGACAAGCAGTACCGCGACGTGTACCGTTACCGGTGGCACCTCGCCAACAGCGCGCGGCACTCGCGGCACAGGAAGCTTACGTAAGTCTACAACAAGCGCTGGGCTCACTCGCTACTACGGTCTCTGGCTGCACAGGAAGCTTACGTAAGTCTACAGCAAGCGTTGGGCTCGCTACTACGGTTTCTGGCTGCACAGGAAGCTTACGTAAGTCTACAAAAAGCGCTGGGCTCGCTCGCTACTACGGTCTCTGGCTGCACAGGAAGCTTACGTAAGTCTACAGCAAGCGTTGGGCTCGCTACTACGGTCTCTGGCTGCACAGGAAGCTTACGTAAGTCTACAGCAAGCGTTGGGCTCGCTACTACGGTCTCTGGCTGCACAGGAAGCTTACGTAAGTCTACAGCAAGCGTTGGGCTCGCTACTACGGTCTCTGGCTGCACAGGAAGCTTACGTAAGTCTACAAAAAGCGCTGGGCTCGCTCGCTACTACGGTCTCTGGCTGCACAGGAAGCTTACGTAAGTCTACAGCAAGCGTTGGGCTCGCTACTACGGTCTCTGGCTGCACAGGAAGCTTACGTAAGTCTACAGCAAGCGTTGGGCTCGCTACTACGGTCTCTGGCTGCACAGGAAGCTTACGTAAGTCTACAACAAGCGCTGGGCTCGCTCGCTATTACGGTCTCTGGCTGCACAGGAAGCTTACGTAAGTCTACAGCAAGCGTTGGGCTCGCTACTACGGTCTCTGGCTGCACAGGAAGCTTACGTAAGTCTACAGCAAGCGTTGGGCTCGCTACTACGGTCTCTGGCTGCACAGGAAGCTTACGTAAGTCTACAACAAGCGCTGGGCTCGCTCGCTACTACGGTCTCTGGCTGCACAGGAAGCTTACGTAAGTCTACAGCAAGCGTTGGGCTCGCTACTACGGTCTCTGGCTGCACAGGAAGCTTACGTAAGTCTACAGCGAGCGTTGGGCTCGCTACTACGGTCTCTGGCAGCACAGGAAGCATAAGTAAGGCTACAACAAGTGCTGGGCTTATTTGCGACAATAGTCCTGTCAGTGATGACGAATCGATCCCGGTACAGTGTGATTTGGCCATTTTCAAGAACTGGGTCGGGCTGATACCTGTAGTACGGCACTTCCGATTCCACAAGGTTGTATTTCAGAGCAAGTTGCTGGTGGATAATCCTGGCTACCAGGTTGTGTCTATGCAAGTACTTCGGTAGATTATTATAGTATTGTTCATTTTAATGCCGGACGTAAAGAATAACAATCCCATTTCTTCCCGTGGGTGTCGTAAGAGTTGACTAAGGGACTTACTAGAGAATGGGCAGCAGCATTCTCTATGCATTTCACCACCATACTGCGATCGCCAACCCGCTGGCTAAGCGTGACGATTATCGCAAACCTCTCCAAATGGGGAGGCTGCAGTAGATGTGTTACGCCTGATTATGATGTTGATCAAATGCTTGGTTCCAGGGTCCCCTGCCCTGGTTGTGACAAGATCTTCTCAAAGAATATCTACATGAAGGACCACTACAACCTAGTGCATCTAAAGTTCTACAAGTATCGATGCGAACAATGCGATAAGGTAAGGATCGAGTGTTTACAAATGCTTGTTCATCCCAAAATTTATATCTAAGGTATGAGCAACACCCTGTCCTCCAGAAAGGGGTTTTCTATCCAAATTAGGTATTTTTTATCAAAAATTGTGGTTTTACTATCAAGAATCGGTCTTTCTATAAAAAATTGTGGCTTTACTATCAAGAATCGGTCTTTCTATAAAAAATTGTGGTTTTATTATCAAGAATCGGTCTTTCTATCAAAACTTGTGGTTTTACTAACAAGAATCGGTCTTTCTATAAAAAAAAATGTGATTTTACTATCAAGAATCGGTTTTTCTATAAAAATTGGGCTTTTCTATCTAAAGTTCAGTTTTATAGATTCAATAAACATAGCAATATCAATGATTACAGAACTTCATCCGTAACGCGGATCTGGTGAAACATACCCGTCGCGTCCACGAGGGCATACTGCCGCCCAAGAACAAGATCTGTTACATGTGTGGCAGGGGATTTTCTGTGAGTAACCATATCTATACTAATATTATAAAGCTGAAGAGTTTGTTTGTTTGTGTGTTTGTTTGTTTGATTGAACGCGCTAATCTCTGGAACTACTGGTCCGAATTGAAAAAATCTTTTTGTGTTGGGTAGCCTGTTTATCGAGGAAAGCTATAGGCTATATAACATCACGCTACAACCAAGAGGAGCCGAGCAGTTATGAAAAATGTTGCAAAAACGGGGAAAATCGCACGCGACGGGAAACGTCGGGGGAAAAAGAAATTTAACGCGGACGAAGTCGCGGGCAGAAGCTAGTGTAAGATATTTATGTATTCTGAGAAGTGTTACATGTTTTGAAGCCGATGCGTTACTTCATATTTTAACGTCGTTTGAATCCTCGACTACTCGCTGAGGACACTCCCTGTGGGGTACGGTCCTCGGCTTAGGGTATCGTTGGTAAAGGGCAGTAAGAGACGGACGGAATCTGGGTGAGACAGATGATTACATGTCATCGTCTGTCTGCCTTTTTTCCCAACTATTTTGGGGTCAGCTTCCAGTCTAACCGGATGCAGCTGAGTACCAGTATTTTACATGGAGAGACTGCCTATCTGACCTCCACAACCCAGTTACTGGGTGTTGAGTCTTTCCCTACTTGTGTCTTTCACCGAGCCTGGGAGTCTAGATATCCATAGGCGTCTTAATGCTTCTGTGTGTTAGTTGCGAGTTCTGAAATTCTTCTTAACAGTTGCGACGGGCGTTGTGTTCCTAAATCCATTTCAGAGACGAGCTTGTTGAATTGTCGTTCGGCACTCTCCTCGTAAACCGTTGTTAATCGATCTCTGATGGCCTCGTACTTTTTAGTTTCGGGTGGCGTGATAATTAAGTCGTATACTTGTTGTAAAGCGTCTCTGTCGAGCTTCGCTACCACCATGTTGTATTTCGCAGTGTCTCCTTGTTTTTGTGGCTCCATAACCGAATCAAATTGAGCGAACCACAGTTTCGGCATGTCTTTCCAGAACTCCGGTATTTTTGCAGAAACGGATATCGCCGCTAAGTCCGTGACAGTGGCTGTGGCGTCGCTTAGACCCGCTCCGGTAACTGTAGGCTTGTTCATCTTGTAGTAGTTGGTACACTGGTTTTTTTTGAAAAAGTTCTAGTGAGTTCTATTTATTTATTTATTGCATTCCATATTGTGAGAAGGTGTTACAAAAGGCTTAAAGCTAAGTACAAAATATGGATCCTGTAAGGGCACAACAAAACTACAAAAATAAAATATAAAAAATCTAGTTATTTAAATTAATATAAAGTGAAATAAAATTAGGATAAAATAAGGAAATTAAATACAATCATGTCAAGTTAATAATTAAATTGAGTTATGGTAAGTCATTCTACAATACAAAAGAAGATAGATTTGATTTAGTGTCAATCTTAACAATATTTGTGTCAAAAGAAGTTAGCAATTACGTACCTATATCTATAAAGTGTTATCTGTCATGTCAGATCACGTCGGGGTCACCAATGTTGAGTCTTTCCCTACTTGTGTCCACTGACTCGTGTTGGGAGGTTAGAACATAATATGTGAACCGAATTTATTAGCGCGGAATATAGAACTCGGTATACAAGGTGTTTCTTACACGGTAGGGAAATGACTGGCGAGAGCGGGCAGCGTCGCCTCGTCGTGGCCTATATAATGCAACCTCGCATATTATTGCGTCATGCTATGCACGTGTCCCAACACTGGGTAATACGATACCCCTTGGTAAGACTGGTTGTCAGACTTTCGGGCTTCTGACGTCCCGGAACGACTGTCTAAGATCTACGAAAGACAGCCGGGACTAAAGGCTTAACGTGCTTTTCGAGGCACGGAAGGGTCTTGGTATGTAAAGCTGGTCACCCATCCACGGACCAACCGCGGCAAGCGTAGCTTAACATGTATGCGTCCGATATTTATGCTCGTGACTATATTTATGTTTTTTTTCTTTTACAGACCAACAAGATACTGACGAACCATCTTCGCACACACACCGGGGAGAAACCATTTGCCTGTTCTATATGTAATGCGCGCTTCGCACAGAGTACCGCGTTATCTGCACATGCAAAAGCATTACATCATACGATACAGAAACCAACGTAAGGAAACTGTATGATGTGTTGACTGCAATATATGACAATAAATCAAAATATTATTAATAAAGCCGTCTTTATTTTCATATCTTGCCTTATTTATATCAGACTTCAAAAAAGGAGGAGGTTCTATGTTTCACAGTATATATTTTTTCGGAATTATTTTGAAGTTTATTGCTATGCCATTGCTTTATATGTTCGAAAAGTTCGTCTGCTCAAAAACGTAAACACCGCAATTAATGTCGTTGAACTGTTAAAATGAAAGACTTGCCTACTAAGGTTGAACTTTTAATCCTATTCACTAACTTGACAGTTCAATGCAAAATAATGATACCATTCTAAAACTAATAGTGTCGGGGTAGTGAACGATTTCGCATAAAGAATGAATGATAAAAATGTTTTAAATTAAATAAAACTTTAAAAAATCATTTTTAGGTGTGGATTATAAGAATAATTAATAATTTTTAATAAAAGTTATTTCCTTTTTTATTTTCTTCTGATAGAAACAAAACTAAATATAAAAATCATTTCATTTTGCTTATTTTTTTACTAAAGTCATTTTATTTCCTCTGACAGCCATAGACTACATATATATCGATATAGTACACATCTTGTTTTAAGACAAGTTATTAAATTTAAATTACAAAGTTTGCATGTAAGTACATTATTTCAAGTTCATTCAATTTCATTCATTCTTGCACCACCTCACTATCTTTTTTTTGTCAAAACCTGGTATCCCTCTAATTGTTAAGTTAGTGAATAGGATTAAAAGTCGAACTTTAATAGCGCACGTTGCCAGGGACGTAATAAAATAGCGGCGAGATTTTTTCATGCACTGCTGGGTGCTTGATTTTAATTCCGATTACTTCGTGGCATCTCAGAGCACACGACCTCCATCGCGATATGATCTAAAAACTAACCTCACTTACGATCAGCGGCCTAGAAGATCCCGGTCCCGCTTACACGAAATATGGACAATTCAACCCGTTCCTTTTCTCAAATAGAATAGGCGACATAGATTACATAAACAAATCTGAGAGAAGCACACCGCTCCACAAAAGAACGGCCCTCCCCCGTCAGCATAGGCTTTGACTCGCAGAGTCACTCCTAGTTTATAAGTTACTTCAGGTCTAGGACCTATAATAATAAATACCTACATTAAATATCTATAAAACTAAAAACATTTAAGGCTTATTACTAGGTCACATTAATTAAATCCTCTGACTCCTAAACTAGGTGTAGGCCTGTGACTTAGGAGTCAGTGATTCTCCGTAAACAAACAAAGCCAAAATAAAAGTAAATTAGGACGTTTAAACAATAAGAGATGTGGCAAAGAAAACAGATTCGAATCCGAACCTGATGGGATCTTAAATCCAAAACTTCTCAAACTTGTTTTATATAATTCAATCGTGTGTGAAAAGAATTACACAATAGGTTGCAAAAGATCCCCACCCGGACATACTGCGCCAAATAAAATGCAACGCAAAACACTTGTAAAATTATGATTTGTAAGTGATATATAACCCTCTTTTTTTACTAACTAATGAAATAATAAGTATTCTATTCCATTCCGATCGATTGACATTGGAGTTTTGACGTTTCGTATTCGAGTTCGACGCTAGCGCCAAAATATGTTTAAATTGGGTGTCCATTTTGGAAAACTAAGTGGAATCAAGATCGGGCGTTGTTGTTGTTCCAATGTTGAAACTATTTTTCTCATGAGTACCGAATCACGTGTATGCAAAATGAACATTGGAATCGTATTGGCTGTAGATTGGAATTAAAATTAGGTTGAAGAGTAAGCCCCTAGGTCAGTGCAAGGTTGCAAGTAAATTAGAATATGATTCGTTACCGTAACATAAATATAAATATCTTTGGACAACCAACAAATCGTTGTCTGATCCCAAACTAGGCAGATAACCAGACAACTGATAAACATACTTATATATTTCTAAATACATACATATTATAGATAAATTACACCCAGGCACAGAACAAATGATTGTGCTCATCACACGAACATTTGTCCTGGGTGGGAATCGAACCCACGACCTCAGTCTTAGCAGTCCGGGTCACTAACCACTAGACTAACAGGCCAGTCAAACAAATACTTATGACTATATAATTATAATAATTTAAATCATCAATACAACCCTTTAAGTTCATTAGATTTGACTGAATAACTGTTTCATGAAAAATTAATTCAATCCCAATAAATGAAGTTGAATTGGCTTTGGGCGTTTTTTGTTCGATAAACAACGAACTAAATGTGGGTGTGCAAATCTACGTAACCCTTTGGAGAAACAAGCGTAATGTTATCTCATGAGTAACTAGCCAGATTATCTCGTATAGATGATGATTCTATTCGACTACAGTCAGCAACAAAAGTTAGTGATTAAAATAAAGTGTCAATTAACAGGGCAGGGCACATTGCTCGCTAAACAGTTAGCCGACGGGGCTGAAAGGTTCTGGAGTGGCATTAGCGACCACGTACCAGAAGACGTAGAGTTGGAAGGCCTCCAACAAGGTGGACCGATGACCTTGTGAAGGCCGCAGGAGTCCGCTGAATGCGGGAAGCACAAAACCGTTCGAGGTGGCGGAGCTTGTGGGATGCCTATGTCCAGCAGTGGACGTCTTTCGGCTGAAATATTGATGATGGGGTAATGAACAATGACAGTGATAATGTGGTGACCAATCTTCGTGATGGTTGGAAATAAAACGCTTACCCAATATAATACTGATGTTATTATTTATTAAAGTATAGACAAATAATTATATTAATTCAAATGTAATAAATTCATTTAATTTTGATACAATGTATGCCGAAACGTTTTTAAATATAATTTAATTAGTACCTATAAAACAAATTGTAAATAAACAAATCCCATATAAATATTGCAGATTGTCTATTTAAAAAAATAAGTAAATACATTTTAGTGATGGGCCGGATCGTTAAAAATATATATCCGCGGATACGTATCCGAATACGGATATTTAGTGTCAAGTGTCGGATACGGATTGATTTTTTTACTCAATCAGTGTTGATGCGCGTGACCTTGAAACAATAGTTGCCGCTACTTGACGCTTTCATAATTGATTTTGGTACCTTTGAATTATGTACTATTTGTTTGATAACTCACTATAATAAATGTTTGCAATATAAAGGTGCCAAATGTTTCATCTTTACATAGTATAAAACAAAGTCGCTTCACGTGTCTATGCGCTTAGATCTTTTAACCTCCGCAACGGATTTTAATGCGGTTTTTGTCAATAGACAGAGTGATTCAAGAGGAAGGTTTATATGTATAATACGCGGGCGAAGCCGCTGGCAAAAGCTTATATGAAAAATAATATTAAAATAATCTAAGTAAATGGAATTTAATAGTTTTTCATTGCTACCTTATCATGTATATAATTTAATCTATGTATTAAAAATGAATAAAAGTAAAAGATCCACCAAAACACTAACGGATATAACACGGAGAGAAGAATGCTCCCGGATATCCGCAGATACGGATATCCGACACATCACTACTACGTATAAACATTAAAATATCTGGATGACCGAGCTTTGCTCGGTATTTTTGGTAAATTGTGTTTAAAATAATAAGTTTATGTTCAAGTTGATTAATCGATAAAGTTGTTCATTGAAAACACGAATTAAACGACATTTTCTAAAAATGAATCCTAGCTAGATCGATTTATCGCCCCCGAAACCTCTTGTATACTAAATTTCATGAAAAGTTTCCGAGATTCAGTTTATATATATATACAAGAATTGCTCGTTTAAAGATATAAGATAAAAACAATACAATAAAATATACCTAACAAGAGTACAGCCATTTTTACATTGTCTAATGACAAATAGTTAGCCCAGGAATACACAGGCGATTTTTTTTCGCGCACTTGATTCTTATCTTTTAACTCTCTTCCCAGCGCCGAACATCCGACAATGTGATGTTTTGGCGGGACTTGTGGCTATGTAATATACAGGGTCGATCGTTCAGGTTAAGCTACGCTTGCCGTGGTTGGATGGGTGACCACCTTTACATACAAAGACCCTTCCGTGCCTCGGAAAGCACGTTAACCCGTTGGTCCCGGCTGTCTTTCGTAGATCTTAGACAGTCGTTACGGGTCGTCAGAAGCCCGAAAGTCTGACAACCAGTCTTACCAACGGGTATTGTATTACCCAGCACCTGGATTGTGGAGGTCAGATAGGCAGCATGTGAAATACTGGTACTCAGCTGCATCCGGTTAGACTGGAAGCCGACCCCAACATAGTTGGGAAAAGGCTGGACAGATGATGATCATTGAGAAGCCAGTGCGCCATAAGAAAATCGACCTCTCGAATCTGGACTAACTAACTAGATTTTCCACTAAAAATATCGACCCTCGAATACAAAACATCAATACAGATAAAAATAGTTTTCAGCACATGGACATTCAGACAAAAAAGTAGCTAATTATTTAGTTAAAATCAATTATCCTGTAGAGCGCCAAGGGGTACTGTGGTACCCAGAACGAACATAACTAACATCTACCCTCAAAATTAATTAAAAAAAAATCTCATTTATTTCAGCTTTTTAACTGTTTATTTTATTTTGGTATACAATTGTGATTTTAATTTACGAACTACGGATGTGTATGTGATCGGATTCGGATGTGATCGAATAATATTTGCGGTCGGCCGGAAAATTGCGGAAAATGAGGCTATCAAGTCGTTATGCTAAGAATGCGGATGATTGATTATTTGTAATAATTTGTAATTCATTTTTTTTTTTTGATAGATGAATGTATTTAGTACGCAAGCCACGGGTCAAGCTATACATTTCCAGTATGAACTGATATCTCACTGTACGAAAAGCCTATACAATGCGAGGTCAGCTAAAACTGAATTTGTATAGCTTGATGTGTAGCTGCGTGTACAATACTGCCGTTTTAATAAAAAAGGGCACAACTAACATTTTTCATGAAATTGAGTTATATATATCTCCGGAATCAGGAAAAAAAGCCTATATGCCTAATTTTTTTTATTTTTAGCAAAAAAAATAACAGAGATACCATAAGCTTAAAGGGCACAACTGCAACATTTTTAAAGTTTTTAACCAGGAAAAGGGCACATTGTGAGATATGCCTTTTATTTCACCTTTATATTTTTAATATATTTAATTGAAAAGGCGTAATTGGCTTACGTCAAATATAAAAGGCTTATGTGGCAATTGTGCTTATTTTTTTATACCAACACCCTAGCAATGATTGAAGAAGAAAAGTCACAACTATCTGTTATGTCTTTACTATTTACCCTATACTTTATTTTTTTATAAATAAAGCGTTTAAAAAAAGGCACACTGGCGGTTATGCCTTTACTACTAAACATCTATGAACGAAGGTGAAGTGGTGGGTCAAGGTTATTTACACGTCCCACTGCAGAAACACAAGAAAGTGCACAATAAGATTGTTTTTATTCATCAAGAAGTATAAAATATAATATATTCTAATATTTTACTGTATGTATACTATTTTAATAATATGTAAAAAGGCACAATTGAATAAAAGTGCCTTTTCAATGTAACATTTTAAAATTTTACATTGAAAAGGCACATTTGGTTGTATATGCCTTTTAACTGTAATATTGCTCCTGTTATGTAATTTTTTATGTTAAGTTGAAAAAAAAATAAGCTAATTATTTATTATATTCATTAAAAATAATAAAAAATATTGCTATAGTCTTATATGTACTATATATATACAACTATTTAAATTCACACAATTTCGAAAAACATAGTTTAGTCGTGTTTTTTTTAACATAATTCAAAAAATATTTTAACATCGATTTTTTCAACATTTACAAAATACTAGTTGTGCCCTTTTTAATAATGACGGCAGAATATTAATCTATGCTTAACGGAAAACTATCGGGCTTAATTGTGTGATGTAATTAATGTTCTTAATCTTCTTCTTTTACATATCTCTAAGTTACGCGGTCTTTTGCATTGACGATCGCTCTGTTAATATTGATAAAATGCTACATGTGTTTCTTTCTACTAGTATATGTATAGATCCGATACAAATTATGTTGTATGTACTATCAAAAATGTATGTATACAGGATAAGTTTTTATCCAGTGCGCAAATTTAACAAATTAAACTTAAACAATAAGCATGTAATTTTTATTTTGATATATCTTAGTATAAAAAATTAAGTTATCGCTAACAAAAGATGTTTATTTTGAAACTGGTTTTTATGGTAACTTGCGCGCGGCGCCGCCGGCGAAGGTGTACGACCGAACAGCTGTTCGATCGGTCAAAATTCTAAGAAGTTCGAATTACCTACGCCGGCGCGCGGTTACTGGCCTATTGCTATTGTCAATATCATATTACGAAATATGTAGGGTGTCTACAGTTTACTGATTTAAGGTCGGATAAAAATTAAAAAAAAATATTGAAAAAATAATTGAACTGTGTTCTATTACTGATACTGAACCACCAAAAAAATAATAAAAATTACGCACTGGTTAAAAAAAATCCTGTATAAAATAGTTTTTTAATGAATTACTGGCTTGTTTCTCTCATGCATGGCAAGATGAGTTTGCAAAGTTCGTTTGTAAACAAAAGTTTCTGGACATAAATCACATTTATGAGGCTGATCTCGTATATGAGTGCGGATATGCTTCCTACGATCGCTCGCGTCCCTGAATGATGATTTCAGACAAATACTACATTTATACGGTCTCTCATTTGTGTGTATTCGCATATGCCTTTTCAAATGACCCCTTTCTGTAAACGCGTCTGGGCACTTATCACATTTAAAAGGTTTTTCACCAGTGTGTATTCGTACATGTTTCTTCAAATCCTGCGAATCTCTAAATTCTTTTTTACACGTCTCGCATTTGTAACGTTTTACATCTGTATGTATACGGTAGTGTTTTTTCAAGCCTACCAGTTGAGTGAACCTTCTTTCACAAACATCGCACTTATGTGGTTGTTCTTCACTATGTACTCGTACATGCGCTTTCAAAGCTTCTGCGTCTCTGAAGCATTTCTGGCATTGTTCACAAATATGATCTTTCTCACTTGTATGAGAACGATGGTGCTTCTTCAAACCGTGCAGTTGAGCATAGCTTTTATGGCATATATTACATTTGTACGGTTTCTCACCAGTATGTTTCCGAGTATGTCTTTTCAAGTCTCCGGGTTGACGGAAAGCCATTTCGCAAGTATCACACTTATAAGGTTTTTCGCCGGTGTGAGTAAAAATGTGGCGTTTGAGATCTACAGGGAGCATAAAACTGCACTCACAATATTTACATTTGTGAGGTTTCTCATTCTTATGTGCGCTGAGGTGAGTGTTTAAAAGATTCTCGCGTGTAAAACTCTCTTTACATAGCGTACATTTAAAAGGTTTGACGACTGAGTGGATTGAGATATGTCTCCTAAGGTCGTACTTTTTATCAAAACTCTTTTTGCATGTATCGCATTTGTAACGCTTTTCTTTGGTGTATGGTCGCCAGATTTGCGATTTTGAGTTACAGAACTTTGGTTGTATTTTCCTGGGGGCGGTTGTTCTTCGAGGCTTTGAAGGTACTTTCTCTGGTGCAGACGATGGAGTTGGAGTTGACTCTCTCTGTTTTTTGCTTGGTGGTGGAGTGGAAAGTCTTTTTTCTTTTGGTGTGGGAATGGAATTTCTCCTACTTCTTTTCGGTGCGTATCTGATGACAGATGGCCGATTATTTTGAAGATCGCTGTAAGACATTGTGGTAGCCTTTAGACACAAATCTTCTTTAGTTATAAACTAATCAATGAGAACTTGATTCTGGCTGCGTTCTTAAATTGAGACCGCAAATCGCCAAATTTGGAGAAAGATACCCTCAGGAATATGGAGCGATGATATTCGTAGGTTGGCTGGTTGAAAGATACTGATATACCCAGATGATAATGGATGCCAAGCATCAAGACGTAGTACAAGTTGGACCGTAGGTGAAGGTCGTAGTAAACTGCTGATGTTGCACAGAAACGTGTTCGTAGGTTTTAATCTGGAACAGTTGGTTGCATTTTTATCACATAACTGTGAGTTAAATTCTTCTCCTTGTAGCACATTACACTTTTAAAGTCATTTAGTATTGTTAAAATCATTTTGTCTATTCGTTCTGTGGTTTCATGCTTTCATATGTTGTATTCTTGAGGCAGAAATATCTGAAACAGCAGGAAGAAAACCGATTAAAGACAGAAAATAGGTAAAACAATTTCGTGAGGAAAGTTCTGAGTATGAATGTCGATGGCTATAAAAGTGGAAGAAGAAGGATTCCAAAGAAACGATGCATGGACTGTGTGAATGATGAGATAGATAGAAAGGGGGTGACTACTGAGATGACGACTAATAGAGAAGTGTGGAAGAAAAAGACATGTTGCGCCGACCACAAATACATTGGGATGAGGGCAAGAAAGTGATGAATACTTAACTAAAATGTAAGAGGCGTGATTTGGATCTTAAAATAATAATTGAAAAGTCTAAATTGAAGTTAAATACTTTCAGTAAACACAATAAACAAATAGATTTGTTTCAGTGACTATAGAACATCCTATTTTAAATTGCGCGCCTCTCTACAATTTTTGTTTTAAGTAGGTTGCACTGAGGCTATAATCCACCACGCGGGCCCAGTTGGATGTCACATGTCTTCGAATTTTTGGATCTAAGACATGCCGGTTTCCTCACGATGTTTTCCTTCACCGTTTTAAGAGCAGTGGTGATGAAATAATTTACACAAAGTAATGCGCCTGCTTGGGTTGGAACCTACGACCTACAATTTGTAAGTCGCGGCTGTTCCCACTGGGCCACCACTGCTCTCAGTCTGATATTGACCTGGAAATTGCAAAAAACGTAAGGAAATTTAAATTTCGGGAACTACCCCGCGCTTCACCGCGGGTGCACAGGAGTACCCCGCGAAATTAAAATGTTCTCGAGCTACAATAGCGTTTTTCGCCTAAAACTAAAAAAAAAATGTTTATTTTGCAACAAGCAGTGGAATGGAAGGACGCAAAAATTTATATCAAGTTATCTATCTATATCCCTACTAAAATTCATCTTAAATTAAATTCGAACATTGGTTGAAGATTGAATGGATCGCGCCGAAATACAATACTGCGCTCCAAAACAAAGATAGCTGACGTGGCTCAAAAGGCTGCCCAACTAATATGGCACTGGATAGGACATGTTTGCCAAACTGTGGACCCAAGTAGCACAGAACTGGTGCCCTGAGACAGTGAAGCGCGGACGCGGCAGACCACGTAGGAGATGACGAGACGAGCTGGATAGATTCCGTCAACACTGGAAGAAGGACGCGCGGGTTCGCGAAATTGGAAGAAGTGGAGGGAGACCTTTCTCCAGAGGTGGGACAGAGCAGGCTAGCAAAAAAAATGGTTGAAAAATAAAATTCTTCTAACATATCCCACTATTTTTTTATGCTGACGTTACATTTCAAACTAGAAATAAATACGTGCTTCAAAAATTTTACAAAGTACTCACGACGATAATTCAAGCTGTACATTTCCAGTATAAGCTGATTTCTCATTGTACCGAAAGCCTGTACAATGGGAGGTCAGCTAAAACTGGAAATGTACAGCTTGATATGTAGCCGTGTGTACACTGTAGTGCAATCCCCACACCGTCAAACTCAAGCAGGATATATAAATTGGACGTAGTTAAGCAAAAAGGATCCAATCCACAACTTGGTCAAAAATGGTTAAGTGCACCTTACTGATCCAAATTATACATACTACGGCTCAGTAACTAGCTAAAAATAGCTTTATTTTTCGCATACTTAAACGTAAGAACCATTGATGTATTAAAAATAGGTTAGAACCAATGGTATGGCGCTGCTTATTTATTTTTTCAGCATAAACCATTCAAACTTTCTGCTTCTTAACTAGTATTTTTAAAAGAATATGTTAATATACCTTTACTAATAAAAAAAACGTGTTAATATTCCACTGACATAATAAATTAAATGAGAAAACACCTCCATCAATATCTCAAAAGGGTGTGGATTGGGCCCCTTTCGCTTAACTCCGTCCAATTAGGAATCACAAATGTAGAAAAAAAATACTCGGTACTCACAATCAAATAATAAATGAATTTATCGGTATTCCAGACAGAAAAGTCTAATTCAGAAGTTATCCACACCACTCGAGTTTTGTTTCTGTTTATTTCGCTATTTACAAAAATAAAAATAAAACACCGAACACCTCGACCGTTCCCCGTTCCACGTTAATGCTTATTGATTGGCAGTGGCACAACAGAGTTCGACGTCATTAACAACGGGAAAATAACAATAAGCCGAAATGTCAAGTGTCATCATCAGTGTTGCTGTAGTATTTAAAAGGCGCCCGATAGTGGGAGTTAAATTATTCTTTAAATCATTTCCACAAAAATACGGTTTCCTGGAACGGCCGACGGCTACAGACTGTGGCGGCTTTCACGAAATGATGGCAGTGGGGTTTGACTTTACGATGTTTATTTGTTTATTTTGTTAAGGAAAACAAACGATTGGGGGTGGAAAATGTACAATCCACGACGCTATCACAGATTACCTACCTATGTTAAGATTACAATGAAGATAATATTCTAGTTTCAAAACCACAAAGAGGAAGACAGGTAGAGAGAAAAGAGGATGTCTGTACTACTTTTAAACGAACAAATAGTAGATACTTGATATAATTATAACCGAAACAAAAAAAAAAGACACTACCTACATACCACGCAAATTTAGACGATTCACTAAATATTTTATGGTTTAAAAAAACGCTTTCTAGGAAAATACCAACTTCTGCCAAGGTCGCAGATTCGTTCGAAAGAGTTTCGTGCCAGCATAGGCAACTGAAGGAACACGGGTAGGTTTTACTCAGGAAAAGTCTGACACGTCCTCCCGCTCCACCCAGAGCCCGGTCATTTGATGATTTCACACCCAGGTAAAAAAGAAAAATCTTACAATAAATAACATCACAGTATCGTTATTTGCCGATAAATTCCAGACGCTATATGGTGGCCACTGCTCTTCTACAAAAGAGTAGTTTTAACCAACGCTAAAGAAAATAATAACCCTGATTTGAGAAGACAAACTTTCTACAGACTCTTAAATTCTACCTTTAGGTTAAAGCTACATACTGAAGGGGTCTGCTAGGGCCGATGCCTGCCAGGGTCGCGGATTTATTTGAAAGAGTTACCGTGGCCCTGGCACAGGTAACTGAAGGAGCACGACTGGGTTTTAGTCAGTAAAAATCTGACACGCCCTCTTGCTCCGAGGGAAAAGTCATTCAACGAATTGCCATCCAGAAATAAAAAGGTGAAAATTCCACGGTATTCCACGGAAATCAATGTTTTTTTACGCGTATTATTAAATTTAAAAAAAATGCGTAGTGTCCCTCCGCGTGGAAGAAGTGAAACTTCGTAATGTGGAAATGAAAATAGGAACGGGTAGAAATTGATTTTTCGCAACAGTGCTTTCATACCCCCTCCATGGTAGCGTTAAACGTTTAACGCAACCTTGATGGAAGTCGCATTAGAAGTTTCACTTAAAAAAAAAACAAACTATACCAACGTAATTGTTAATTAAAACCTCATTGTTTTACCGGATTCGCACAGATAATAAAGGCGGTTGGGGAGTTATTACTGACGCTACTGGTAACCCAGTTGCGTCGCCCACGTGATTACTGTGTTTTTGAATGGCTGGCGAAGTATAATAATAAACCATGCCTTTTCCAGTGTAACCGGATGCAAGTGGAGGAACTGCCTTTACTCCACAACCCAGCTACTGGGTTGTACGATACTCCTGTAACATTGTTGACACCTAAAGAAGCGATGAGAATAATATACCTAGAGTTTTATTGTAGGTATCTTGTATTGAGGGGCTTGTAAATAGCCGCAAGGGCTTATCGATCGCGTATTGCTTCTCTCTTCGCGGTCGGTACGTGGACGGTAAACCAAACTCAAAACTCAAATCAAAATATCTATATTTCACATAAACCTACATGGGCACTTCTTATGAAACGTCAGAAGCTAGGCGCATGGTTTCAATTTGTTGATTCCTATGGAGAAGAGCCGGCAAGAACCTCCACGGTTACTCTTTTAAAAATAATTGGTTTTTGCAATGGTTTCAAATTACAGTGTTAGGTAAGGGAGGAGGAAACACCCAAATACTCCGAAATATTTTATTCCGAATTTCGATGTTCCGATTTTCAAAAGTCCGTATTTCATAATACCTAAGAATTATAATGGTGCCGATTCCCTTATTCACAAACTAAACTTAATTTAAGTTCAGTGCATCTTTTTCTTTCTATTTCAATAAGGAAAGGACAGAAGATAAATTTTAGTTTAGTCCTGTCAAATTAATCAGCGCTTGACGTAAATTAACGTAATTTTAGTAGGCAAGTTTATAATCACGTCTAAACTTGTATGGAGTAGTGACAGGCGCTGATTAATTTGACAGGACTAAACTAAAATTTTTCTTTTAAAATTCTTCTTAATGAAATACAAAGAAAAAGATGCACTGAACTTAAATTTAGTTTAGTTTGTGAACAAAGGAATCGGTACCAATGTCTATTATTAAAAAAACGAAATTTATTTTACCGAAAGTCGTAAATGCAATTTATTAATTTTCCGATTTTCATACGTTCGAAGAATCAAATGCTCGAAGGGTTCTCGGTCCGAAAAACGACATTCCGATTTTCAATACTTCGAATCTTCGATCAATAATAGCTTTTGATCGAAGCTTCGAATAAACTAAAAGTCAACATGTTGTGCTACAAAATTTAGTGACAGAAACGAATCGCTGCAAAACCGACTTCACGCAGTCTTGTCTGCCCTACCCTAGGGTGTAATTTAAGCCCGCGTAGGCGCGGAGGGGTAGGACGGCCCGCGAGCTGAGGAGAAGGTGGTTTGAAGGCCCGCCGCCGCGGCTGAGGCTGGCCGGCAAGCCAAAGCTGTGATGGGCTCTTGAGAGCTTCCGTTGCGTGGGCTGCGTAAACGGTTAAAGTAACGCAACAATCATGTATTGTTCCACTTAAAAAGTTCTAAATAAAACTCCGCAGTAGCATATGTCTATCTTTTATGGTTGGCTCACTATAACGTTTTTAATTGAAATCCAATCGAAATACTATCAAGCTGAAGAGTTTGTTTGGTTGAACGTACTAATCTCAGGCACGAGATTTATTGTTGGATAGCTCATTTATCGGTGAAATCTTTAGTTTATATAACATCATGCAAAAAGCAATAAGAAAAAGTCACAAATACGAAGACCTCGAACGGGTAGACGATTCGATGCGACGGGGAGGGTCAGAGGAGCAAGAAATTTAACGCGGACGAAGTCGCGGACAGAAGCTTAGTTGCTTAGTAAAGTTTGAGAAACAACCGTCACGAACTTAAGTAAAAATGAAAACGACTGTGTAAAAACTTGGTCATAAATTAAGAACAAGCCTCGGAAAGCACGTTAAGCCTTTGGTCCCGACTGTCTTTCGTAGATCTTAGACAGTCGTTACTGGTCGTCCTCAGAAGCCCGAAAGTCGGACAACCAGTCTTACCAAGGGGTTTCGTATTACCCAGTAACTGGGTTGTGGAGGTCAGGTAGGCTGTCGCTCCATGTAAAATACTGGTACTCAGCTGCATCTGGTAAGACGGGAAGCCGACCCCAACACAGTTGGGAAAAGGCTGGGCAGATGATGAAGAAATAAAGAACAAGTCCGATTATTTTTTTTATTTAAACAGTGGATTTTTCAGCCCACCTTCATCTTCAAGGTCAAATAACAACTCGTCCCCTTCTTCTTCACTAAGTTTATCGCCGGTTCGAAGAGCTGCCCCCTTCATCTTTATATCATCAGGCCCCACATTCGATCGTAAAATTTGTCCCATCTTTTTATAATTTAGCCCCTGGTTATAGGAACTAAAAAGTTGTTCCATCTTTTTGTAATCTAGCCCCTGGTTATTTGAGCGAAAAACTTGTCCCATCTTTTCTAAATCTATGTCCGGGTTATTGGATCGTATGATTTGGTCTTTTTCTGCTTCATCAAGCCCTAAAGAATCGTAACTACTCTCTATTCCTTCGTCTACTGTTTTCGATGGGGTTTTTTCCGTAGTTTTATGATGATGCTTCACATTCTTCTTATGTTTCTGGTCAATTTTCTTCGCGTTGTTTAGGAGGACGTCCACAAATTTTGATATGTCAAATTTGTCGCTTGCGTGGCTTGGTTTTTCCGTAGTGGGTTTTATTTGAGATCTTAAATGACCAGGGTGTCTTGATTTCACATTGTGGAGAACTGTTGACAAAGATTTTTTTATCTATATTTAAGTATTTCTTTGTAGATTTGCCCCTCCAGTTTGTATGACTCTGCCACACCGTATGTTAACATTGGTACCCCTTGTTCACAAACTAAACTAAATTTAAGTTCAGTGCATCTTTTTCTTTGTATTTCATTAAGAAGAGGACAAAAGAAAATTTTTAGTTTAGTCCTGTCAAATTAATCAGCGCCTGTCACTATTCCATACAAGTTTAGACGTGATTAAAAACTTGCCTACTAAAATTACGTCAATTTACGTCAAGCGCTGATTAATTTGACAGAACTAAACTAAAATTTATCTTCTGTCCTTTCCTTAATGAAATAGAAAGAAAAAGATGCACTGAACTTAAATTTACTTTAGTTTGTGAATAAGGGAATCGGCACCATCATCAGATATTTAATAAATGTGAAGGGACAGTGGATTGCGTAAAAATCAGTGATAAACTTACAGATTAAAAACGAAGGAACAAAAAGAGAAGTAAATTGTAAAAAGGGTTGTCTGTTAGGGGCCATCCATAAATTACGTCACACGTTAAGGGGGGGAGGGGGTCGACGAATTCTGACATTGAGTGACAAGGGGGTGGGAGGTGCCCTAAATTTTGTGACGTCACATTTCAAAATTGAATATACATATTTAAAGTACTATTAAAACACAAAATATAAACTATGAAAGAAAAATGTAAAAAAAAATTCAATGTCTGGATTTGAAATTGCAAAATATGTGACGTCACACTAGGGAGGGGGGGGGCATACAAATGTGACCAGCTGTGACAAGGACGGGGGGGGGGGGGGTAAAAAATCATGAAATATGTGTGACGTAATTTATGGATGGCCCCTTATGTGTAGGGGAGCGGAAGGGTTTTGATTCCGTAATCTTTACAATCGAAAGATTGTAAAATACAAGAGAGAGCGGAGCGACCTCAAATATTTCAGGATCTCGTATAAAAAAAAAACAATTATTCAATTATAGTCTGTGCCGGATGTGAAAAAAATAACAGTCGTTGACACCTGCCTACCAATGTTTTCAAATTACCGTTTTGACCGTGCTAGCGACACTTTCTTTACATTTTTTCCGTATCGTTTTGAAAGGGTTCCCTCTATCTGGCAGAAACTTTATGCTCCGAATTTTATTTGGCATAACACACTTGGCATAATCTTATTTAAACGAATATTTGTAAGGCATAAAAAATGTTTAGCATAATCATTGTTTGGCCGAATTTTTATATGCTCGACTTTACGCTTGCATACTTTTAAGATGGCAGAATTTTATATCGCATGATTACCTTTGGCAAACTTAAAATTCCGCATAATTTCGTTTAGCATAACATTTATTTAGAGCAATGATTATTTGGCATAATTTCACTTGGCATACTATGAAAATGGCAGAATTTCATTTAGAATAATTTTGTTAAGCATAATTTCATTTCTATTAAATTGCATTTTAACCTTAAATAAAATGAAACAGTGTCTCAAAAAGTCCGTATATGTTGTGCTACAAAAATTATTGACGGAAACGAATCGCTGCAGAACCGACTCTACGTAGTCTTGTCTGCCCTACCCCTAGAGTGTAATTTAAGCCCGCGTAGGCGCGGAGTGGCGAGGCGGCCCGCGAGCTGAGGAGCAGGTGGTTTTGACTTCGACTTCGGTTTTGACTTTGGCTTCGGCTTGCTGGCCGGCTTCGCCAGCCAGCCTCAGCCGCGGTGGTGAGCGTAAAACCATCTGCGACGATGAGCTCGCGTGGGACCGCCGGCGCCCCGCAGCGCCGTAGCCGTGACAGAAACCATGCATGCTGCATGTTGCATGCTCGCCTGCATGCTGTAAGCTTGCTTGCATGCTGCATGCTTGCTTGCATGCTTGCTTGCTGCATGCTTGCTTGCATGCTGCATGCTTGTTTTCATGCTGCATGCTTGTTTGCATGCTGCATGCTTCTTCGATATGAAATGTATGCCAAAAGATGATTCTAAGTTTAAAGTTTCTGAGATATGATAGTTCTGCCTTTTAATAACTATCGATATGAAATTATGCCAAGAGACATTTCTGACTGCGAACTTTCTGCGATATGATGGTTCTACTTTTTAATTATTATGGAATAAAATGTATGCCTAAAGATGATTCTGACTTATAAAATTATGCGTTGTGAATGTATGAAAAATGAGTGTATGCCAAACGAATTTCTGCGAAATGAAGTTTATGCCATCCGCTGTTATGCAAAATAATATTATGACGAAAAAAATTCTGCCATAAAAGGTGGACCCGTTTTGAAATATTTGAATACATTGGAAGGCGGGTGCCAACGACTTATATTTTTTTCACATCTGGCACAGACTATAGGCATTTTCGGATATTTTTGTAGTTCTGGATGTTTTTACATCTATATTTTATTTTGAAGCTAGGGGGTGTGGTGCAACCCCCCCCCCCCCCCTCACCCCCGGCGCACATGCCGGAGCCCATGGTATAACCAATACAGCGCTTTGCGGGTGAGCCATGTATGTAGAAGTACCTCTTCTGATGAGCTCCGTCACCAAAGAGGTCTTAAAATTAACAACCTACTTACCTAACTGTTAATACAAGTTCACTTACAAAAGCATAAAATTACACATATGTATACTGTATTCCTCATCGTTTACTCTTTGAAACTCTGCTGACATCTGTCATTGACGACATTAAAAACATCAACTAAAAAAATTGAATTATCTATCAGAGTGATAATCCTCTATTGTCTTATAACTCGGTGTGAAATTAAAATGTTGATTGACATCGGCAATCGGTCATGCGAAGTAATATACAGGCTTGTTAGTCTAGTGGTTAGTGACCCTGACTGCTAAGACTGATGTCGTGGGTTCGATTCCCACCCCGAACAATTTTTTGTGTGATGACCATAATCATTTGCTCTGTGTCTGGGTGTAATTTATCTGTAATATGTATGTATTTAGAAATATATAAGTATGTTTATCAGTTGTCTGGTTGCCATAGTACAGGCTGCTTAGTTTGGGATCAGATAACGGTGTGTTGATTGTCCTAAGATATTGTTTATTTATTTATATGAGAAAAAATAAAATATTTTTATTTATTTATATAATCACGTTAGAATAAAAGAAAGCAAATATTCTCAACCCATACACATACCAGCAATCGTTGATCCCCCTAAAGAATCAAATCATTTGTTTTTTATTTTATCTCGTGTGCTAAGTTTAATTTGACCCTGAAGGTGCTATAAGTTTATCACTGCAAAAGAAATGGTTGGTATACTGGACAAGGAAAACATTCGATATTTCTTTGACTGAATCTACGTGTCACTTCACTTATTAACATTTATTTTTATTATAAAACTCCCTTCCCCGAACAAAACCAAAGCAAGCAATCAGCATTTAACTGAAAAGTTATTTGCCACTGGATTTTCAGCTTAATCGCCTACATCATAAGAGTTATGACGACTGCAAATCCAGGTGAAACTAAATAGGTTAACTTCCCAAGCCCTTTTCTTGGGAAACTGACCTGTGATTGGCCAATTTGGAGAGTGCGCGCGCATCCATAATAGTGATTTTAAGTTTGTTTTCTGTTACACAAAGTTCATTGCTGTTTTTGCCTTTAGCAGACGTTTCTCGTTCACTTGAATGCAGCAATGTATGTGAAATGGAAATTACTGTTGTAAAAATCTCTTTCGAAGTCAAAGCGCTTCTTTCGATGCAAGAGAGTCTATTTAGTTGAGTTTCACAATTCGTTGCATTTAGATACCAACACTTAAAATGTAACAAAAAAAGATTTTTATTTTCAAAATGTTAGAAGACGCGCGTGCCTTAAATTTAGTGCTTTTATTATTCATATAGAAATAAAATAAAGTGTTTTATTTTCAAATAATAAAAATAAATGTAAAACAAAGAAATAAGTGCCTATTTTTATAAAACATACGAATAACGTCGTCCATTTTGAATTATTTGAAAAGGGAACGTTACGTCATTACGTAAAAAAAATTGCAGTTGTTTTTTTAAATCAAAATGGCGAATGTGGGCAAAGTTTTGGCAACTATAAAGGCAGTGATTACTCGTTTAGTTTTTGCTTGCCACGGTATCATAGCAATATGGCAAGTTACTTTTTTCAAAGACGATATCGAATATTGGTATTTAGCATCGCCGATAGTGTTTTTAATATTCGAAGGAGTATTTACGTTAACTATCAAAGAAAATCAAGAATGGAAGTGGTAAGTTTTGTTTGTAAAACGAATTTTAAGTTTTTTTAGCACATGAAAATGGATTTGTGAAAGTTTGTATATTTTTCACTCAGTCATGCAAAAACGGGCTGACAGATTTTAATGAAATTTGGCACACAGATTGTTTATAACCTGGATTAACAAATAGGATACTTTTTATTCCGGTGGTACATTTCCGTTTGATAATTTATGACCTCCATGCGGGCGCAAGTCTTGGCAAAAGCTGGTTAGAATAAATTAAACTTCAATTATATTTATTTCTATAAATTGATGTTTTAATACTACATGAATTCGAAGTTTTCTAACTGACTACTCTGCATAAAAAAGACCGAAAGAAACTCCTATGAAAATTTGGTTCCATTAATTAAGAAACCGCCTTAACGAGGGTAGATTTTAAACAATTGGACGTAGTTATTCGAAAAGGATCAAATCTACACCCAGTTACTTTTGAGGTAATGACGTTTGAAGTTGAAGAGGCAATTTTCTTCTTTATTTTTCAATTTCAAACCATTTTCAAATAGGCACTTTTGAACGTCAACATTTAAATTAAAATAGAATTGACTCTAGTTGCCCCTCCCAAAAGGTAAATTCGTATATAGAAGAATGCGCAAGAAACTCCACATTTTTTTTTTCATTTTGTCATTGGAATATTAACACGTTTTTTATTAGTAAGTACTTATATCAACATATTCTGTTAGAAATAGGTACTAGTTAAAAACCAGAAAGTTTGAAAACTAAAAAAAAAAATTGGAAGCGCCATACCATTGGTTCTAAACTTTAAGTATAAGAAAAATAGAGCTATTTTAGCTAGGTCGTTTTTACTGAGCCGTAGTATGTATAATTTGAATCAGTTTGCTGCACTTAACTCATTTTTGCCCAAGTTGTGGACTGGATCCCTTTTGCTTTACTACGTCCAATTGGTGTTGTAAGTGATTTGTGGTTTCAAAGGCGACAAAAAAAAAAACAAAAGAATGTGCAATGTGTTTATGCTGTTATGAAAATCAAATGTAGTATGTATTTACCTATATCTACTACGAAACATCATGACAAAAAGATCGAAGTGATGGTGTAGTTACCAACTTGATAGAGTACTACGTGAGCTCGACAAATGGATGTGCGAATAACACGTGTGCGACAAAACTGTACTGCGACTCGCCATAGTTCGAATGCACGCTTGTACGACACAGTGAATCTAGTCGTTTCTGGCGTTGGTCGTAGGAGGTCACAGTTTTAACCTAACCTAACCAAGTGTACTACGTGAGTTCGAGTGTGTCGCACAAGCGTGCATTCGAACTATGGTGATTCGCAGTCTAGTTTTGTCGCACAATTGTTATTCGCACATTCCTTCGTAGAACTCACGTAGTACCCTCATCTTGATACCTTGCCCAGCATGTCCTGTTGTCTGCTTTGATGGACGCTACTGAAAGTGCCAAGCTCGTAACCAAATTCATGGTTGACTTTTGCCGGGGTCGCGTGATTGTTCGAAAGAGATACCGTGACCCTTCTGGCACATGGGCAACTGATAGAACACGGGTGGGTTTTAGTCAGTAATAGTCTGACCCGCCCTCCCGCTCCGCCCAGAGCGGGAGAAGTAATTTGATGATTTCCCATGCAGAAAAAAAAAGGTTGACTTTATTTAGATTACTATCGACACGCTAAGAAGAAGCAGAAGGTGAATTGTCTTCTTCCGACCAGAAGACCATTTCAGACACCAATCTACATGGTCCGCACATGATGTGACCAAGATTATGTCTGGACTTTAAAAGAAATTTGGACCTTTGAATTTTTCTCGCCATTTCTTCTGAGGAGTAGTCAGATAGGCAATGTCGACTCTATCTGGCTTATTTTTTATTATATGCCGTGTAAATGTGTTTCCGAAATTCTATTTAAAGTAATTGCAATTTCATTCCATCATATTACTTATAATACCCTGTTTATTAGTGCGCGTTCGATATTTCGTTGCGCTTTTCACATGCTATCTACTTAATAAAAAAAAAAATACTGCTTATTTACAGCTTAAAGTTTTATACCGTCTTTTTTATTTAAAACCACATTTGGCGATTTAATTGGTTTAAAATAGCATATAAAAAGCATAGCATTATGCTGAGATAGTAGCCGTTTTGGCCTCGCACAAGTCTTCGATTTTTATATCTTTTAATAAAGTTTCTTATTTTTATCTTAAATGTAAATGTTTCTATGTTCTTCTTATGGTTTTTATATCCTGTGCGTATCCCAAATAAAATATTTTTCTTTCTTACTTTCAGAATGTTTTTTTTTGTTGCATGCAATGTGGCTTCACACAAAGTAATGAAGACCACACCAACTCCCTGATTAAGGATATATTAACGGCACTTAAGAAAAAAGAACATTATAAAAATATGCAGTGGATGAGTAGCTAAACACCTTATCAGATTTTGCTACAATATTTTTTTAAATATCAGTAGGTGTATAAGAATCTTAATATATAATTACGCGTCACGTTGTTTGTCCGGGATGGACTCCTAAACTACTAAACTGATTTTAATAAAATTTGCACACCGTGTGCAGTTTGATCCAACTTTAAAGATAGGATAATTTTTATCTCAATTACTGATCTCAATATTTGCAAATTACATGTTTTTATAGGACAATATGTGTGTTCATTGGTTAGTTCTATGAATTCCTGATAGATGGCGTAGGTCTCAATTTCTAGATAATCTTCTTTACATGCTTAGATCTTTTAAACTACGCTACGCAAAGGATTTAACACGGTTTCCACCAATAGACAGGATGAATCAAGAGGGAGGTTTGTAAGTATAATACGCGGGCGAAGCCGCTGGAAAAAGCTAGTCTGTATATTATATCTATACGTGAATCAAAAACTTTGTACAGACGCCAACACATCAAGCTACTACAATCTGTCAGATTTCTTTGATAGATTTTCGACTTTATTTCTAGAGCATTAGGTTCAAGGTTCATTGGGAAAAATTGACAGTTTCGGGTAACTTGACCTGGTGGCGTCTGTACCCCTTTTTACGAAAATTACACGGAGTACGGACGGAGGAGTATGAAATTTGGCACGGTAAAATGTATATGGAGAAGAAGTGCAGAATGCCAATATTTAAAAGATATAAATATAAATATTTTAATAATGCATTACTTCAAATTTAAAAATTAAGTGAACTATGGTCGAATTTAGACCACTGTGCGACTACTACTTTCAACAAATACAAATATCAAGACTATTTTCAGCTTATCTAATCCTAAACAAATAGAATAAGTATGCTATACAGGATCAGTTTTTATCCAGTGCGCAAACTGTAACCATGAATTCAGCATATCATTCTAGACTCCCCAACGTAGAAAATTTTCGTCAGTTATACAAAAAAAATCAGCTGTTCCATACATTTTGACCCCGTAGGTAATGCATTTTTCTATGAAATAGCTGTTTTTTTTTTTTTTGTAAAACTGACGAAAAATTTTTGCTCAAGGGGGTCTACAATGATATATTGAATTCATAGTAACAATTTACGCACTCGATAATAACTGATCCTGTATAACTTACTTAACATATAAGTATTCATAAAAATTGTGAATAACTTCAATAAGCCTTTTTAACTTAATTTTTAGATTAATACGTATTCTACCATTTTCATTTATCCATGTGTTGCCGGACGTAAAGAATACCACCACCCCATTTCTTCCCGTGGGTGTCGTAAGAGGCGACTAAGGGACTTACTAGAGAATGGGCAGCAGCGTTCTCTATGCATTTTACCACCATACTGCGATCGCCGACCCGCCTGCCAAGCGTGGCGATTATGGTAAAGCCCCAGAAATTGGAGGAGGCCTAAGTCCAGCAGTGAACGTCTTACGGCTGAATTGATGATGATAATGACGTATTCTAGGTGACCGTGGTTTTAAACCTTTTTAAACAAATTTAAAACGGGTTTTAAACCAAGCATTTTGGTTTATAACGGTTTATTCACGACTATAGTCTAGAAGTACCAAAAAATCGAAGTAAGAGAAAATCATAACTTTCCTTGAGAACACGGTTTGTTTTAAAATGTTCATTCGCCTGCCTTTATCCCAATATGTTTGTGGTCGTCGCAACATGTCTTTTTCTTCCACACTTCTCCATTAGTCGACATCTCAGTAGTCACCCCCTTTCTATCCATATCATAATTCACACAGTCCATCCATCGTTTCTTTGGTCTCCCTCTACTCTTATAGCCGTTGACATCGATTTTATGGCTTTTTATCTTTATTATAAAATAATTATAGATACCTCTTTTTTTTTTTTCTTTGGATGGGAAATCATCAAATGTCTTCTCCCGCTCTGGGCGGAGCGGGAGGGCATGTCAGACTTTTACTGACTAAAACCCACCCGTGTTCCTTCAGTTGCCCATGTGCCAGGGTCACGGTATCTCTTTCGAACAATCACGCGACCCCGGTAGGCATCGGTCCTATCAGACCCCTTCAGTTTTGCTGACATCTCTTTGAGGCGCGCGTGGAACACTACGCGCCGTCGACACGAGCCTGGTCCTTACCGGGCGGCGAGCTACCCATTGCTCGCCACCCGCAAGCTCGCGCCTACGGTGGCCGGGAGTCCGCTATGGACTCCCGACGCCCGGGGCGTCTCCTCCTGCGGCGGCTAGGGACGTGAGGGTGCAGAGACTGCCACTCCCTCACGCGCCCCGCCTCCTCCTTCGCGAGCATTACTGCTTCGCAGAAGGAGGTGACGGCTTCCCATTCCCTCTCGCTCCGTACCATGGCTCGCACCAGGGCCGGACGCGAGAGGTCGCCGCCGCCGATCGCCTCCACGAGGACACGGCGGTGCTCCGCCCAGGCAGGGCAAACTTCCACCGTATGCTCCACCGTGTCCTCTAGACGATCCTCACAATGGAAACACTCGGGCGTATCCTCCCGCTTTATCCTGAACAGGAACCCACCGAAGCACCCATGCCCGGTGAGAACCTGCGTCAGGCGGAAGGTGAGTACGCCGTGACGCCTCTCTATCCACTCCTCAAAGAGGGGACTTACCGCCGCAATTGTGGCGTGCCCAGCACTGGGTTGCGACAATCTTACCCGCCATGTCGCCATATTATAGATACCTCTAAGAATACATTCGTTAATTTAGTACTAAATCTAATTTGGATTAAAGTGTTCGGCCCACTTACGGAGTAAACAATAATAAAAACTATTGCCCGAACAGGGATTTGATCTCATAATTCTTTTGTTGGTCTTGGTATTACCTTTTTTAACAAGCTTCCCTCTGCTTTGCTAGATTTGCAGTTTAATGAGTTTAAAGCTAAAGTAAAATCCAACCTTTGTTCAAAGGCATACTATTCTATCAACGACTACTTAAACGATAAGAATAGCTGGTCGCTGTGATTAACTCAAGACAATGTTTATGTTCTTTCAATCCAGAATTAGCTTTCCTACCGACAGTTTATATGGGTAGTTCATATAATTGTTTTTTTTTTATTTAACTGATTTTTTTAAATTTATTTTTATTTTATTTTAATTTCATTTACTGTGGACATAATCTACTCATTACAATGATTTTAAATGAGTTGTATTGCAACATGTAGTTAGCTAGCGACCTCGTCAGCTGTTAATAATATTCTTGCCTGCCCAACCGGCAGCAAGTTCGTCATGCTCCCTTAGATGTCACTGCTTGCGGTAGCGTCGGGGGTCGGGTTACCACCTTCCCTCAAATATGGCGAGGGGGGTAATGGCTGACCTTTGCGTTATGCTCGTGAACGGGTGCTGCTTGTGGTGACTGGTCGTCTTGCTGACCATGTTTTTGTTATTGTTACTTGTATTAACTGTTATTTTATTTTGGTCCGGAGGTCCTTAGTTTAACTATTGTAACTTCAACTTAGTTGTATGTATCAATTTGCATCGTTGAATATGTAAGCGGGCACGCCCTTTATGCCTGGAGGCTTTATTTACGTTTTAAGTTCTGTTTACGATTTTGTTTTATTTTGTTTTATTATTTATTTCAGCTTGAGTTTAGTTTTCAGTGTTTTGTTGGTGGTATATTGGCGTGTGCTAGCTGAAATATGTGAATAATGTATGTTTTGTTTTATAATATTAATTACTTACACAGTATTGTATAGAATCAAGTTCTTCTAACTTAACAGACAGCTGTGCTGCTGGGGAGTTTGTTCCGCCACTTCTTCTTCCCAGCTAAAGCACTAGGAAGTGTCGAAGGGCGGGCGTTTTGGGGGGACTGTCTTGTGTAACTTTGACGTTCAAAAAGTGCTGACTCTCAGCCTAGTTTGAATAAATGACTTTTGATTTTGATTTTGATTTTTTTGATTTTGAACCCTGGACCCTTGGATTAAAAGTCCAATGCTCTACCGACTGAGCTATCCGGGCTTCTGAATGTTCTAGTAAAATATTGTAAATAATAATGATAAGTTAGATTCATTTAATAGGTCATGTTGAGAGGATGAATGAAGGACGGCTCACAAAAGGTATTTACAAGGCAGATGTGAGTGGAAACACCGGGAGGGGACGCCCTAGGAGAACATATAGTGACCTTATTGGTGATGTTCTTCAGAAAGGTCAGGTGCGTAGTACTCGCAACCGGCGTGTGTGTATGACCAATTGTATGAACCTAAACGAGGCAAAAGGAGTGAGTAGAGATCGTAGCAGGTGGCGTTCCGTGGTTTCTGCCTACCCCCATGGGAAAAAGGCGTGATTGTATGTATGTATGTCAACCAGGATTTTATTTATCTGCAAACATACCTTTTCAATGTTTTTAACTGATATTGATTTAGGTACTTACAGTTAACCAGTAACTGAGTTGTGGAGGTCAGATAGGCATGTTGGTCTATATATATAAAACACTGGAATTCAGCTGCAACCGGTTAGACTAGAAACTGACGCAAATATAGTTGGCAAAAAGGCTAGTCAGACGATGATGATGATTCATTTACAGTAAATTAATAATCTGTAAATATACACCGTGACATTTTTTTCTTATGTATGTGTAGTAGTCATTGGATACATGAGGTACAGCGGCGAGGCGTAAATTTTTCTAAAAGAGAAGCCGAAGCGAAGTCGGCCTTAACTTACTGACTCATCAATAAAGAATACTTACTATCATTCTAAAATTAATATAGGAATGTAATGAATTAAATACAATTAAATTGAACAGATGAAAACGAATAAAATATGCAATATTCCTCTATCTCGTTCTCGCTGACGCATTTTTCTATACCTGTCTCTGTCATAACCCGTTGTACAGCGGCTTGCTCTCGTATATATCAAGCGGTGCCACGTGACCTAAAGTGACATCATTACGGGATCGCTGTTGTATGAATTTTTAGTTCCCGATTATGACGTTTCGGCGCCGGGTTAATTTAGAACATTTCTCTTTTGTTGTAATACAAAGCTATAAATAACCTTTTTTGTTGTTTGAATGTTATGGTGAATTAAATACCCGTAGTGTAACTATATTTATTGACAATAGTAGCCACTATTTACATACTATTGTATTTTTAATAGTGATAGAGTTACCAATGCGAATCCCCGAAGGCAAGCCGGTAGGAATCGTGTTATATGGTGCCTTCGCCACTGATGAGGTAGGCTGCCGTTGTAAGACGATTAAAATGTCACGGTGTATAGTACACCTGTGGGCAGCGTTGCCAGACGTCCCGATTTTGGCGGGACGTCCCGAATTTTTAATCAACGGGACAGGCTCAGTCCCGCTTTCCGGAGATAACTCGATAAATAATCCATGGACGAATTTTAATGCAAAATTGCAAAGACACCACTTTCACAACAGAAATGGCACCAGGTCTTTCAACAGTTTGTAAAAAAGCGGGTCCAGTGCGTGTTGGTAGATGGCATACGTCTTCGAATTTTTGGTTCTAAGACATGCCGGTTTCCTCACGATGTTTTCCTTCACCGTTTTGAGAGCAGTGGTGATGAAATAATTTACACAAAGTATAGTGCCTTCTTGGATTCGAATTCACGACCTACAACTCGTAAGTCCAATACTACTGGGCCACTGCTAAAATATCATAATTTTATTAAAATACACATTCTATGGCTATTTTTGCTATCTATAATCGCGTAAATGTAATTTGAACTCTAATAAAAAAGTTAAAAAGTTCTGATTATGTACGTGTTTTTACTATGTCCCGCTTTCGATGAAAGAATCCCGCTTTTTTAACTGAAAATGTTTCAAAATCTCGACTTGGCACAAAAAAATCTTGCAACACTACCACTGGGGTATGTAACTCGGGTACGGGCGTTGCTGGAAGAGGGCACGCAATGCTGCCGTAGGTAGAACGGGCTGGTGTTCGCAACTCCACGTCTGAGCGCGTATTTTGGTACGGGTGGGATGTGCTGCCGTATTGCGAACGTATTATATTTTGATAGCCCGGTACCGGATCGCGATTCGCGACCCATCAAAAGGGAAACACTGCACCTCACCTTATCTCCTTATCTCATCATCTGCCTAGCCTTTCCCCAACTATGTGGGGTCGGCTTCCAGTCTAACCTCCATAACCCAGTTGCTCGGTAATAAGACTCCTTGGTAAGACTAGTTGTCAGACTTTCGGGCTTCTAAGGACCCGTAACGACTGTCTAAGATCTACGAAAGACACCCGGGACCAACGGCTTCACGTGCTTTCCGAGGCACGGAAGGGTCTTGGTATGTAAAGATGGTCACCCATCCATGGACCAACCGCGGCAAGCGTAGCTTAACCTGAACGATCGACCCGTGCGGCTATTGTAACTTAACCACTTATCTATTAAATTTAATTCAGGCTTTAGGATAATTCGAGGCTATAAGTATATGCGTAATCCCACATGCATACAAACTTAGATTGACATGCACAAAAACATAACCCTATCTTTGTTGTCGCGCAATCGGGTAAAAAGTACCGAGTACAAAACAGAAAAGGTTACTACAGCATAAAACTATTATAGTTTACCATTTGCCACGGACTTCATCCGCGTGGATGTCGAAAATTATCCCATAAGAACTTACTACCGGGATAAAAAATACCCTATGTGTTAATCCAGGTTATAAACCATATGTGTGCCAAATTTCATCCCAATCTGTCCAGCCGTTTTTGCGTGATTAAGTGACAAACATCGAAACAATAAAAATGTTTACAAGATATGAAGAAGGATTTTACTGAAATGCTCGTAGGGACTTTATTTTATTCAAACGAATGGTTTTTTATCGGCTTATTTATGCTACACAGCAAAGCTGCCTTTTTAAAACTGATAAAAAAAGAACAATTACACAGCACGACGTGGCTCTTGCTCCTTGAATGAGAGTAGTCATTCCTCGTAGATTTTGAGTCACTGAATTCAAATTCGGCCTCAGAATTGCTCCATCACATCACATTTTTTTAGATATCCTAACCTAAAAGTGCAAAAAACACGATTTTAGCGTGTTTTCACGGTTATGTAGCATCGCGACAAAAGCTATCGTAAAAAATACACACAATGCTTTAAAGTATAAGCATTGCTCTTCCAAATGGCGTTGAGTTTGCGCGAATATCTTTTTTCATCATCGACAAAATTTGTTTTTTTATATACATGAATTGTATGAAAAATTGTATATCGAATGTATATCAAAATTTCGAGTAAAAAAAAACATACTCATCAACAGCAGACTATAATGTTCCCACTGCTGGGACACAGGCCTCCTCTCGGTGAGAGGGAGTGGGCCATAATCCACCACGCGGGCCCAGTGCGGGTTGGTAGATGTCACATGTCTTCGAAATGTTGGTTCTACGACATGTCGATTTCCTTATGATGTTTTCCTTCACCGTTTTGGGAGCAGTGGTGATGAAATAATTTACACAAATTAAAGCGCTTGCTTGGGTTCGAACTCACGATCTACTACTTATAAGTCGTGGCCGTTACCACTCTGGCCCACCACTGCAAAAAATATACTAACAATTACCAAAAATAACGCCCGGACAGGGACTTGAACCCTGGACCCTTGGATTAAAAGTCCAATGCTCTACCGACTGAGCTATCCGGGCTTTGTTATGGCTGCCAAAATTATGAGTCATACTTATTCCATGGTGTATTAAACTGCCTAGAAATATTGTGAAATATATTTACCTAATGTAGGCCACAGGACTTTCTGCTTTCGGTGTTCAACCGAGAGCAGAAAATCCAATAGAGTATGCACTCTATTGGATTATCGGACTTTTTTGTGTTTTACCGACTGGTATGCACCAGTCGGTAAAACACAATGTTTGATTTTCGAATCACCCTTGTGATGTCGGACGCAAAGAATAACACCATCGCATTTCTTCCCGTGGGTGTCGTAAGAGGCGACTAAGGGATTTACTAGAGAATGGGCAGCAGCGTTCTCTATGCATTCAATCAATCAATCAAATCATTTATTTGCAACGAATGTAGGTTACATAAAAATGCAGGTACATTTTACCACCATAATTCGATCGCCAACCTACTATGATACTCCTATTGCCTCATTTAGGTTCATAAATCTGGTCATACACACACACTGTTTGTATCATCATCAGCCTATATTATTCCCACTGCTGGGACACAGGTCTCCTCTCGGTAAGAGGGAGTGGGCTATAATCCACCACGCGGGCCCAGTGCGGGTTGGTAGATGTCACATGTCTTCGAATGTTTGGTTCTAAGACATGCCGGTTTCCTCACGATGTTTTCCTTCACCGTTTTGAGAGCAGTGGTGATGAAATTATTTACACAAAGTAAAGTGCCTGCCTGGGTTCGAATCCACGACCTAAAACTCGCAAGTCGGGGCTGATACCACTGGGCCACTGCTGCTCACCTCACTGTTTGTATAACCAGAAAGAAATAAAAAAAAAACAACCGACTTCCTTTAAACACTACAAAGTGACAAATAACTTTAATTTCGGCAGTCGGTGTCTTAGGATTTGTATTTAAGGTTTTTGCCACCGACTTCCGAAATTAAAGTTATTTGTCACTTTGTAGTGTTTAAAGGAAGTCGGTTGTTTTTTTTTTTGTAAAAAAGTTTTTATTTTTAAATTTTTAGTTTTGGTATCTACACTGCACTAATTCCAAACAAACAATGCATATTTATGCGATAGCAGAAATCGCGGTTGATTTGCCGTCAATTTTTAAAGAGTTCCGGTGTCTGTCTCCGGAACTCATCATCAGATCTATATGAAATTTATATGGGACCATTTCGGAATAAACCCCTTTCGAACAAAAAAAGAATTTTGTAAATCCGTTTATATATGACGGAGTTATGGCCGAACATACATAAAAAAAAAAAAAAAAAAAAAATATAAACATCCGAATTGATAACCTCCTCCTTTTTGAAGTAGGTTAAAAACAGAAAAATAACTTTAGAAAGTCGATGGCATTTTTTTTTTTAATCAATAATACAAATACCATAGACACTTTTTTTTTGTGGGTAAGGAAATCATCAAATGACGTCTCCCGCTCTGGGTGGAGATAAGATAAGATAAGATTTCTTTATTCGTTTAAACATTGTATACATACTGTATGTGCATGCAAGATATTATATTATTTCAGTCCAGTCATGTTTAACTGTAAGAATCGGCGTACAAATATTTGGAGCAGAAGAGCGTGTCAGACTTTTACTGACTAAAACCCACCCGTGTTCCTTCAGTTGCCCATATGCCAGGGCCACGGTAACTCTTTTGAACAGATCTCGCGACCCTGGCGGAAACCAGACTTCGTGTTTTGTTTTGGATGTCGGTTTATTTTTCTTCCTTGCGTTATAATTATGTAGGTAATGTATAAAGAAATTCATGTACTTACTTCCTTTCTTTTCTAACTACTATTCATACTTGACTTGCCAAGTTCAATAATTTCGTCGGCGAACCCTCTCCTAAAACAAAGTATTTAATACAAAACCTCCCCCAACCCCGACACACATGATTAGTCTTTCACAAAGCTTGCAAATGTAACCTTTATGTTAGCACCCCCGCGAAAGGGTGGAACTTAATGGCCGATCGATATCTTACCTAGAAAGAACACCTCTGAATCTTTTAGCTTACTTCGTTGGTGATTCATAATCAGTCTATTTCATCCCACTGCTGGGACACATGCCTCCTCGGTTAGCCGGTTGGGTTGTAATACCACGCGGGCCCAGTGCAGGTTGGTAGATGTCACATATTTTTGAATTTTTGGTTCTAAGACATGTCGGTTTCCTCCTGATGTTTTCTTTCACCGTTTTGAGAGCAGTGGTGATGAAATTATTTACAGAGGAAATTAATTATTTACCGGCCCGCGCTGGGGCCGTTTGGTAGATTACAGCCAACAACCCCTCACCGAAAAGAGACCTGAGTGGGAACAATATAGGATGTTAATGTAGAGCAGTAGTTTCCCAATCGTAACCGTTATTCTTCTGAATAGTTATGCAAATAGGCTAAGTTTAGGAGTAAAGAGCAAGAATTAAAATTCAGCATAATAAAATTGAGCAGTACTGGCCTAAAGAATTCGATCGCGACTCAAGAGTTCTTAAATTGGTCGTGGGTACGAACCTAGACAGGCGCTTGATTTTGTGTGTTTCCATCACCAATGCGCTCAAAATGGTGAAGGAAAACATTAGTGAGGAAACCGGCATGTCTTTTTTTTTTGGATGGGAAATCATCAAATGACTTCTCCCGCTCTGGGCGGAGCGGGAGGGCATGTCAGACTTTTACTGAGTAAAACCCACCCGTGTTCCTTCAGTTGCCCATGTGCCAGGGTCACGGTATCTCTTTCGAACAATCACGCGAAAACCGGCATGTCTTAGAACCGAATTCGAAGACATGTGACCTGACATCTACCAACCCGTACCTACTACGTACGCGTGGTGGATTACGACCCACTCCCTCTCACAGAAAGTAGGCCTGTATTTATCCTAGCTGAACATGTTTGTGCCATTTTGATTATGTTCAAACTATTGTTCACCATGTCTTACATAAATAAATTAAGTATCTACTTACTTTAAAACCACCCAACATTTACAAAAACCAACATTTCTACGTAAAAAACCATAGAAATAACTGCAAACAAAGTTATTTTGCGGCGTCGTCACCATCGTTAGGCAATTTGGGCGCGCCAGGAAGCAGGATGACGTGTTAAGTAAGCGGCTGTCTGCCGCTAATGTTTCTTTCTAATCAATTGACTTATGGAACAACTATGTTTGGAGTCAAATTCTGTGAATATTACAGAACTAGCTTCTGCCCGCGACTTCGTCCGCGTTAAATGACTTGCTCCCCAGACCCAATCCGTCGTCGCATCGAATCGCCTGCCTTTTTTTTTTGGATGGGAAATCATCAAATGACTTCTCCCGCTCTGGGCGGAGCGGGAGGGCGTGTCAGACTTTTACTGACTAAAACCCACCCGTGTTCCATTAGTTGCCCATGTGCCAGGGTCACGGTATCTCTTTCGAACAATCACGCGACCCCGGCAGGCATCAGTCCTAGCAGACCCCTTCAGCACTGCTGACATCTCTTTGAGGCGCGCGTGGAACACTGCGCGCCGTCGACCCGAGCTTGGTCCTTACCGGGCGGCGAGCTACCCATTGCTCGCCACCCGCAAGCTCGCGCCTACGGTGGCCGAGAGTCCGCAATCGACTCCCGACGGAATCGCCTGCCTGAAGGTCGAATTCGTGACTTTTTTTCTTTTTGCTCGGCTCCTAAGGGTCCTAGCGTGATTATACTCCAATAGCTGGTGGTTAAATTGTTGCGAGCTAATTTAATTTGAACCTATAGATTATCTGTCAGTTGTTATAACTCCCATTTCCTCCCGTGGATGTCGTACAAGGCGACTAAGGTACTTACTAGAGAATGGGCAGCAGCGTTCTCTATGCATTTTACTGCCATACTGCAATCGCCAACCCGCCTGCCAAGCGTGGCGATTACGGCAAACACATTGCTTTGGGAGAGGCAGTAGAGTATGTATTTTACTGATTATTTGCTGCACCGGTCAACGTCACCGAAAACCAGCGCTGAGGCTCTGTCTCGCATAGGGTCACAGCATTATGCTGAGCAATGCCAGCTTTATATTTTTAACACGCTTCTATTAGCTTCACCTGTATATTTGTAAGTATGTAACTATGTTCGTAATCGACTCCTCTGGACTTGATTTTGACCCACTTCAAACGGTCTGATTTCATTTAAACTTTGTACACTTATCGTGGATCAATGGCAATACAATAATTTCGTTTTGTGTCATTATTCTTGCCAAGGTAACCAAGATAGCAAAAAGAAAACCTGTCTTCGAAAACTACGCTGCCACATGTCCATAAAAAATAGAAAATAAATAATAGTTAAAAAAAAAACACAAAAAACGACGCTTCCATAGAAAATTAAACTAAAAAGTAGAAAATATTTTTTTTTCTACTTTTTAGTTTGGTTTTCTGTGGAAGCGAGTTTTTTACTTTTTATACTTTTATTTTTTGTGTATTCTGGTCTTTCTGTGCTTCATGTTTGCCGCATATAAACGTATTCTCTTTCTTTTCTTTAGTTGTATTCCTGCGGCCTTCACCAGGTTATCGGTCCATCTTGTGGGAGGCCTTCCAACGTTACGTTTTCCAGTACGAAGGCCGCAGGAATACGTTGGATGCGAGAAGCATAGAACAGATCGAAGTGGCGGTGCCTGGGGGAGGCCTATGTCCAGCAGTGGACGTCTTTCGGCTGAAATAATCCATATCCACACTATATAATATTATAAAATGCAAAAGTAACTCTATCTGTCCGCTGTCTCGCTTTCCTGCTAAAACTATAGAACCGATTTAAATGAAATTTGGTACACAGATAGTTTAGAGCCTGAGAAAGGACATAGGCTACTTTTTATCCCGGTAGTATGTTCCCGCGGGATATTTTCCGACCTCCACGCGGGCGAAGCCGCTGGCAAAAGCTAGTGATGATGTAAGTTGTAAAATGTAATGTGAACAATCAGTTTTGTCCACAGGTTCTGTCCTTCGGTGTTTATCTACCTGGCCCTGGTGGTCCCTGCCATATGGCTGCTGGAGCTGCACAAGGTGGACATGCGGCTGCAGAAGTTGTCCAACCAGACTTACGTAGAGGTATGCTATGTACGTACTTTGTGTGTCTTTTTCGCTTTTATATGCTTTGTTTTTATAGATAAGTTAAAATAAAAAACGTTTTAACAAAAAAAATTAAACCGCCGAAAAACTGAGAAGCAAAAAAATAATAAACCTTTTTTTATTTAACGTTAATTTACTAAGTTCATAAACTAATGTTAGTATATCTAAGTAATTTTGAGTCGGTGCTTGGAGTGATCTCTGTTCATTTCTTGGCAATTTTTTTTTTAGTGGATTATAGCCACAAAAAAAGGTTTATTATTTTTTGCTTTTAAAATTTTTCGGCGTTTTAATTTTTTTGTCAAAAAGTTTTTATTTTACATTATTTTTTGTGGCTATAATCTACTAATAATACATGACAAGGTATACCCTATCCAATAAAAAAAGAATTATCACAATCGTAGTACTCTGTATAAGGTTATGCGTGGTCATACATTACAATCAGTGAGTAAACAATCAATCATCCTATTTTCCGACCCTTATGGTTCGATTTTCTTTTCCAATATTATATGGAACCACCTTCGAGACATTCACTTTCCAATGAAAAAAGAATTATCACAATCGGACTACTCTGTCAAAAGTTATGCGTGGTTATGCTCCTCCATTTTTTCGTCGGTTGAAAACGTGGATGAATGCGATGCGTATAGCCTCGGTTTAATTGTATTGGTTGGACTGCAGCCCAAAATTCAATCCTTTAAATCCATTTAATCCTACTGAAAGATTTTTCATAATACCTTTAAAGTTTTATGGCTTGTGGTTAATTAAAAACAGTCGCACGGATCGATCGATCAGGTTAAGCTTTGCTTGTAGCGGTGGGTTCGTTGATGGGTGACCATCTTTACATACCAAGACCTCTTCGTGCCTCGGAAAGCACTTTAAGCCGTTGGTCCCGGCTGTCTTTCGCAGATTTTAGACAGTCGTTACGGGTCGTCAGAAGCCCGAAAGTTTGACAACCCGTCTTACCAAGGGGAATCGTATTACCCAGTAACTGGGTTGTGGAGGTCAGATAGGCAGTCGCTCCATGTAAAATACTGGTATTCAAATGCATCCGATTACAATGGAAGCCGACCATAAACATAATTGGAAAAAGGCTCGACAGATGATTATGTATGTCATAAACTTTAAATCTCATTCTCAATTGTCACCAGACGGACCTGCCGATTCCTGGTGCGAGCGTCACGAAGATCTCCACTAACATGTGGGTGACTCTCATAGAACAGTTCCTGATGCTGACCCTCATTGTGGGTCGGTGGCTGTTACCCAAAGGAGACCTCACTAGAGACCAGCTCAGTCAACTGCTACTGGTTTATATCGGTAAGTTACTGTAGAGACATGTGGGTGACTCTCATAGAACAGTTCCTGATGCTGACCCTCATTGTGGGTCGGTGGCTGTTACCCAAAGGAGACCTCACTAGAGACCAGCTCAGTCAACTGCTACTGGTTTATATCGGTAAGTTACTGTAGAGACATGTGGGTGACTCTCATAGAACAGTTCCTGATGCTGACCCTCATTGTGGGTCGGTGGCTGTTGCCCAAAGGAGACCTCACTAAAGACCAGCTCAGTCAACTGCCTACTGGTTTATATCGGTAAGTTATATGGAGACTTGTGGGTGACTCTCATAGAACAGTTCCTAATGCTGACCCTCATTGTGGGTCGGTGGTTGTTGCCCAAAGGAGACCTCACTGGAGACCAGCTCAGTCAACTGCTACTGGTTTATATCGGTAAGTTACTGTAGAGACGAGTGGGTGACTCTCATAGAACAGTTCCTAATGGTGACCCTCATTGTGGGTCAATGGCTGTTGCCCAAAGGAGACCTCACTAAAGACTAGCTCAGTCAACTGCCTACTGGTTTATATCGGTAAGTTATACGGAGACTTGTGGGTGACTCTCATAGAACAGTTCCTGATGCTGACCCTCATTGTGGGTCGGTGGCTGTTGCCCAAAGAAGACCTCACTAGAGACCAGGTCAGTCAACTGCCTACTGGTTTATATCGGTAAGTTATATGGAGACTTGTGGGTGACTCTCATAGAACAGTTCCTGATGCTGACCCTCATTGTGGGTCGGTGGCTGTTGCCCAAAGAAGACCTCACTAGAGACCAGCTCAGTCAATTGCTACTGGTTTATATCGGTAAGTTACATTAGAGACTTGTTGGTGACTCATAGAACAGTTCCTGATGCTGACCCTCATTGTGGGTCGGTGGCTGTTGCCCAAAGGAGACCTCACAAGTGACCAGCTCAGTCAACTGCTACTGGTTTATATCGGTAAGTTACTGTAGAGACGAGTGGGTGACTCTCATAGAACAGTTCCTAATGCTGACCCTCATTGTGGGTCGATGGCTGTTGCCCAAAGGAGACCTCACTAGAGACCAGCTCAGTCAATTGCTACTGGTTTATATCGGTAAGTTACATTAGAGACTTGTTGGTGACTCATAGAACAGTTCCTGATGCTGACCCTCATTGTGGGTCGGTGGCTGTTGCCCAAAGGAGACCTCACTAGAGACCAGCTCAGTCAATTGCTACTGGTTTATATCGGTAAGTTACATTAGAGACTTGTTGGTGACTCATAGAACAGTTCCTGATGCTGACCCTCATCGTGGGTCGGTGGCTGTTGCCCAAAGGAGACCTCACAAGTGACCAGCTCAGTCAACTGCCTACTGGTTTATATCGGTAAGTTACTGTAGAGACGAGTGGGTGACTCTCATAGAACAGTTCCTGATGCTGACCCTCATTGTGGGTCGGTGGCTGTTGCCCAAAGGAGACCTCACTAGAGACCAGCTCAGTCAATTGCTACTGGTTTATATCGGTAAGTTACAGTAGAGAGTTGTTGGTGACTCATAGAACAGTTCCTGATGCTGACCCTCATTGTGGGTCGGTGGCTGTTGCCCAAAGGACACCTCACTAGAGACAAAAAATAAATAAATTGAAGACACATTTATTGAGGAAGGGCTATTACAGTGTTGATGAGTTCATTGACGATAAACGGGCCTTAACTAAATGATTTGTAAATTATGACTTGTGTGTATGTTTTTTTTTTGTACTGATTTTTGACATTTTCTACTTAAATGCTGTGTTAATTATTACTACTGTTTTTGTTATTGAACTACTGACATATTTTAATTTTATTTTTTATTATTTTACGATATGAATGCACTGATGTAGTTAGTATTATTGATTTTTCTATTTGATTTATGATGATTTTCAACACAATGTATTTTGTTAAGAATTAAATGACTTTATGACTTTATGACAAGCTCAGTCAACTGCTACTGGTTTATATCGGTAAGTTACATTAGAGAGTTGTTGGTGACTCATAGAACAGTTCCTGATGCTGACCCTCATTGTGGGTCGATGGCTGTTGCCCAAAGGAGACCTCACAAGAGACCAGCTCAGTCAATTGCTACTGGTTTATATCGGCAAGTTACTGTAGAGACGAGTGGGTGACTCTCATAGAACAGTTCCTAATGCTGACCCTCATTGTGGGTCGATGGCTGTTGCCCAAAGGAGACCTCACTAGAGACCAGCTCAGTCAACCGCTACTGGTTTATATCGGTAAGTTACATTAGAGACTTGTTGGTGACTCATAGAACAGTTCCTGATGCTGACCCTCATTGTGGGTCGATGGCTGTTGCCCAAAAGAGACCTCACAAGAGACCAGCTCAGTCAACTGCTACTGGTTTATATCGGTAAGTTACAGTAGAGAGTTGTTGGTGACTCATAGAACAGTTCCTGATGCTGACCCTCATTGTGGGTCGGTGGCTGTTGCCCAAAGGAGACCTCACTAGAGACCAGCTCAGTCAACTGCCTACTGGTTTATATCGGTAAGTTATATGGAGACTTGTGGGTGCCTCTCATAGAACAGTTCCTGATGCTGACCCTCATTGTGGGTCGATGGCTGTTGCCCAAAGGAGACCGCAAAAGAGACCAGCTCAGTCAACTGCTACTGGTTTATATCGGTAAGTTACATGGAGACAAGTGGGTGCCTCTCATAGAACAGTTCTTGATGCTGACCCTCATTGTGGGTCGGTGGCTGTTGCCCAAAGGAGACCTCACTAGAGACCAGCTCAGTCAACTGCTACTGGTTTATATCGGTAAGTTACATGGAGACAAGTGGGTGACTCTCATAGAACAGTTCTTGATGCTGACCCTCATTGTGGGTCGGTGGCTGTTGCCCAAAGGAGACCTCACTAGAGACCAGCTCAGTCAATTGCTACTGGTTTATATCGGTAAGTTACATTAGAGACTTGTTGGTGACTCATAGAACAGTTCCTAATGCTCACCCTCATTGTGGGTCGGTGGCTGTTGCCCAAAGGAGACCTCACAAGAAACCAGCTCAGTCAACTGCCTACTGGTTTATATCGGTAAGTTATACGGAGACTTGTGGGTGACTCTCATAGAACAGTTCCTGATGCTGACCCTCATTGTGGATCGGTGGCTGTTGCCCAAAGGAGACCTCACTAGAGACCAGCTCAGTCAACTGCCTATTGGTTTATATCGGTAAGTTATATGGAGACTTGTGGGTGACTCTCATAGAACAGTTCCTGATGCTGACCCTCATTGTGGATCGGTGGCTGTTGCCCAAAGGAGACCTCACTAGAGACCAGCTCAGTCAACTGCCTATTGGTTTATATCGGTAAGTTATATGGAGACTTGTTGGTGACTCATAGAACAGTTCCTAATGCTGACCCTCATTGTGGGTCGGTGGCTGTTGCCCAAAGGAGACCTCACAAGAGACCAGCTCAGTCAACTGCTTCTGGTTTATATCGGTAAGTTACTGTAGAGACGAGTGGGTGACTCTCATAGAACAGTTCCTAATGCTGACCCTCATTGTGGGTCGATGGCTGTTGCCCAAAGGAGACCTCACTTAAGACCAGCTCAGTCAACTGCCTACTGGTTTATATCGGTAAGTTATACGGAGACTTGTGGGTGACTCTCATAGAACAGTTCCTGATGCTGACCCTCATTGTGGATCGGTGGCTGTTGCCCAAAGGAGACCTCACTAGAGACCAGCTCAGTCAACTGCCTATTGGTTTATATCGGTAAGTTATATGGAGACTTGTGGGTGACTCTCATAGAACAGTTCCTGATGCTGACCCTCATTGTGGGTCGATGGCTGTTGCCCAAAGGAGACCTCACAAGAGACCAGCTCAGTCAACTGCTTCTGGTTTATATCGGTAAGTTACTGTAGAGACGAGTGGGTGACTCTCATAGAACAGTTCCTAATGCTGACCCTCATTGTGGGTCGATGGCTGTTGCCCAAAGGAGACCTCACTTAAGACCAGCTCAGTCAACTGCCTACTGGTTTATATCGGTAAGTTATACGGAGACTTGTGGGTGACTCTCATAGAACAGTTCCTGATGCTGACCCTCATTGTGGGTCGGTGGCTGTTGCCCAAAGGAGACCTCACTAGAGACCAGCTCAGTCAACTGCCTATTGGTTTATATCGGTAAGTTATATGGAGACTTGTGGGTGACTCTCATAGAACAGTTCCTGATGCTGACCCTCATTGTGGGTCGATGGCTGTTGCCCAAAGGAGACCTCAAAAGAGACCAGCTCAGTCAACTGCTACTGGTTTATATCGGTAAGTTACATGGAGACAAGTGGGTGCCTCTCATAGAACAGTTCTTGATGCTGACCCTCATTGTGGGTCGATGGCTGTTGCCCAAAGGAGACCTCACAAGTGACCAGCTCAGTCAACTGCTACTTATTTATATCGGTAAGTTACATGGAGACTTACTTACTTACTTGTGGGTGACACTCATATAATTGTCCTATTTCTAAAATAAAAACTTTAATTTTGGAAGTCTGTGGTAAAAAAACCTTAACTACAGATCCTAAGATACCGACTTCCAAAATTAAAGCAATTTTTAACTTTTGTAAAATGTTTTATTATTAACTTTTTAGGTTATGGTAGATACCCCGCACTAATCTAATCGCGTTATTCGTTCATTTGTCGCGCAAATACTTAATGCAAATTTTAGACTTATGTGGTTTTCACATGGATTCCATTGTCCGAATGGAACCAAATTAAAATGGGACCACACGGGAAGCACCAGCTTTCAAATAAAAAATGAATCATCAAAATCCGTTCACCCAGTCAAAAGTTATGAGGTAACAAACATAAAAAAAACAGTCGAATAGATTTATAACCTCCTCCTTTTTTTGAAGTCTGTTATAAAAGACTGTTACTACAGACTGGTATGTCAGTCATTGTTTACCAGTTGTCCTGGAAAATGTTAGACAGCAGCGCCCAAGAAGCAGGATCCTCCTCCATGGCAACGCACCAGCTCACTCCGCCAGACGGCCTATCCGATGTGTGGAGTCAGTCATCCTCCTTACAGTAAATTTTATTTATTTCCAAAAATCTATCTGTATAATGTTACCGGCCAAACCTGATTTCAGGACAAACTAGTTTTGCCTAGGCTAAACTAGTTCTTCCTATACGCGGTAGGATTAACTAGTATAGCCTAGTCCAAACTAATTTGTCCTAAGCCCAATAGGATAAACCAGTTTAGGCTAGGCCAAACTAGTTGATCCTGTAATAAACACGCACACTCTAGGATAAACTATTATGGCCCAGTCTAAACATTATAGTAAATCTAGAAAGTCAAAATAAATCGATAAACTGAATAAAATACTCCGTAATTGGAAAAATAATCATTTTTATTGAAACCATACTGATTCGTCGTTAAAAGTTATGGATAATTGGTAATACAAATAATCATACTACACCAAATAATAAGTGTTTTTTTAATAGAAGCAATAAAGCTGTTGTATGTTTGTAACAAGTCCATTTAAACTTTGTAGACTTATCGAGGACCCGACAATACAATAATTACATAAAAGGGTTCGTATCTTTTTGTATTGAAGCTGACATATCAACCCGCCGCCATTTTGATTTTTTCTCGAAATCGTGGCGCACGATGAAAGTGCTAAGTATGGGTAGAGGACACATCTTAGACAAATAAAAAATGACGTGACACGGTACCCTAAAGTGTCACGTTACCGAGATATTCGAAGGCATGAGTACAACGACAATCATTAAAAATAAACTTATTTCGTGCCTATAGGCGTCAGATTGTATCCAAATAATCGTTCCAAGGTTGATTACAAAGCCCCAAAAAAAAAAAATTGTACTTGATATTAAACCACATGTTCTTTACGTATTTTGAGCTGCCGAATCCGAATCTGGACACAGAATTAACCCTACACCCTCCGGTTTTTCTCCAGGAGCAAACAAACTCTTGAATTTTGCAGTAATGATAATATTAAAAAGAGAATTTGAATAATCAACTTTACGTTTACATTACCTTATAACATAATATGATACAAAAAGCCCTAAAAAGGACAGGAAGTCTGAGAAAAACCTGAAAAAAAAAATCTTTTCTTTTTAATATTACCATTAAGGTAGAGTTTAAGCGTTTTCTGCTCCTGGAGAAAAACTGGAGGGTGTAGGGTTGATTCGGCAGCTCAAAATACGTAAAGACCATGTGGTTTAATAACAAGTACAATTTTTTTTTTGTGTGGGCTGTGTTATTATTATTATGATTTATTGGAAGAGATTACGTACATTACATACTACTAGGAACACGAAAGAACTGCTGCTATAATTTATTATTTGTCTACTTAATCGCACCCTTTATATATTTCTCATTTCCTCACAGGTACAGCGGCGGACATAATAGAATTCTTCGACTCCTTCAAAGATGAAAAGGTGGCGACAGAGAAGGTTCTAGTCCTTCTGACCCTGGCCATCTGGTCGTGGTCTCTGATGCAGTTCACCGTGGTGCTGACGGCCACGAAGAGTAGGAAGTCCAGAGGGACTGCTAATAGGTCCGACATGTATGTAAATTATAACACTTGCACGCGATGCTCATAACACACCATAGCACTTTTTTTTGTAAGTCGGTTGAGTGGGAGAAGGGAGAAAAAATCTTTTTTTTAACTGTTGAAATTCTTTCAACGAAATGAAAATGGAACACAGGATTTAAATATCGAAATGAAACACAGAATTTGAATATCGAATGTTTATTCGTTCTGTTTTCCAAGAAAATTATTTGAAATTTCAAATATTTTTTTTTATATCACTGGCTTAGAATAACAAAAATATGGCTTTAAATATAATAATTCCCTTTTTCTATTCAGAACCGATGCTGTTTCTATATACATATTACATGTTGTAAACTTACATATTATACATAGTTATACTTACATACTTATATTTTCTACAAATCTGAGTCCAAACTCTTTACCTACCTACTTTTACTCAATATACATTAATAAAAATACGAAATTTTTCATGGATTTTCAGGATAAAACTGGAGTGTTTATATTCCTGTTTCAGGGTGTACATTTTCAAATAACTATTTCATCACCAGGTGGACATTTTTGGATTACACTCTTTTAAAAGATCACCCCAAATATCCACCCTAAAAGAAAAAACTATCATAATTATGTATTTTTCACGCTTTGCAGCTTTTTTATGTACATTTCACATCCAATTTTAAAGTAAGTATGTATATGACCGAGGAGCGTCGCTGCATTCCAGTTTCACGGTATGCGGTCGGTGTGATCTTAGGCATATGTGATATTTAAAATTTGATTCTGATAAAGAAAATCATATCGTAAGGAAAGTTTTGATTACGGACGCTAAAGAGTAGAAGTATATATAGACATAGATTTTTGTACGTTTGCAAAACACTTTTACACGTCAATCATATTTTATAACCTAGATGAAGTCAGCGTTTCCTATATGACACTTTTGAAGTGAAAACTTCTTTAGTACCGTTGAGATTTGAAAGTCTATGAAACGAAAAAGCGACAGTAAAAGGAGACAGACACATAACAACGTCATTATATTTTGTGTCTCGCTCTAACACTTGTAAGTAAAGTAAGGGTGCTCCTTGAGAAAGTTTACTTTTCTGTTTGACGTTTTTCGAGCAGGATTTTGGACAAATAGACATTTGAATTTTTTACATTCGTCTCATTATCTTGAAGCCAAAATTTTTGAACAGTTTTACTTCTACCACGTGTGAATCGCACACATGTTTTTTTTTTATGGGTGGGAAATCATCAAATGACACCTCCTGCTCTGGGTGCTCTGGGCATGTCGGACTACTGACGAAAACCACCGGTACCGATACCACCGATACCCCTACCATGGTCTTACCATGGGGTTATGGTGTACCCAGTAAGTAATAGCTTATAAAGCTCAGATCGGCAGCCGCTCCATGTAAAATACTAGACTTCACCAACATCCAGGTTGACTGTTAGCCAACCCAACAAGGTTGAGAAAAAGCTAGGAAAATACAAGTGTCAATAAGTGTAGTTAAAAGAAAATTTATCGCTCTATCTAATAAGCTAGTTTCTGACATCACACCGTACACTTTTTATTTTATTTAACTAACTGTTGTGTGCCTTTTAAATTGTGCTAAATAAATGTGTTTTCTTTCTTCTTTCTTTCTAATATTCTTTCTTTACTTTCTTTCTTACAGAAACAGTCGGGCCTGTTGCTGCTCCATCGAAGTCTGTGCCATAATAATGAACATAGCTCTTCAAGATGCGCCCTTTTTGGCGTTCCGGCTTCTGATCATTTGTCATTTCAAGATTATCAACTATATGAACATATTTTTCACTTGTAAGAATACGCTGGTAAGTTTTAATTGTGTTTGAATTATGTTACAATACCTATTTATACAACATAACCTTGAATTAAAACACACCAACAAACATGACATACATACACTGATATATTACTAGTTTAAATAATTAGTACCTGTATGCCCTGTGTTTTTTTTTAGAAATTATATTTAAATACAAATTACATTTTGTTATTTTTCTTCCAAAAACAAAAAACATAAGTTTACGTTTAAGTTGATTATCGATAAAGTTGATTATTGAAAACACGAATAAAACGACATTTTCTAAAAATGAATCCTAGTTAGATCGATTTATCGCCCCCAAAACCCCTGTATACTAAATTTCATAAAAATCGTTGGAGCCGTTTCCGAGATTCAGATCATAAATATGTACAAGGCTCGTTTAAAGATATAAGATTTGTTTATATTACTAGTATAAATAATTATTTATTTAGTTAAAGTGATTGTAGGAGAAAATAGGGAATATGCATGAAGTTCAAACTCTTTCATTAATTAAATATTCATTCTGTAGGAGTCAAGTAACAAACCGCTAAATTTTTACAAATTCTTCATTGATAAGAGAAGAAAAAAGGACATGCATATTCCCTATTGTGGGCCATATTACAAATTATCGCACAGTCTCAAACGAATAAGGTCTTGCGTAGTACGACCTTAATTGCCGATAATATTCGCGAACAATCGTTCGCTTCTTAAATCACAGTAAGCGGCGACGTCTCTAGAGAGTACCGGACAAAATAATTTCACTATTTAGTAATAGGTGGCGGTGACAACGTGAAGCGGTGTAACAGATAATCCAGTTCATGTAGTACCTGTTTTTTTATAATAGATGGCGCTGGTAGCGTGACGTTTCGTGTATTAACGATCCACATATCAATACTGATGTTGCATACGATTTGACTGGAAGCCGAGGCTAGACAAATAATGATGAACCATTAACTTTTATATTTTTGTCACCCAGGTAATCCTGCTACAAATATACAGGCTGTACGTACTACACCTGGAGACTGTCGACGAAGGGAGCGGGGGCTCCGTTTACAGGAAGAAGACAAAGCATAGAAATCCTGACAGGAAAGAGAAGGACAAGAAACATAGGTAAGCGAGAGAAAGGAAGGGAACCAGTAGTAGATCTGTTGGTGAAGGAGCTCTACCACCATTGATAATTCTGCCACCAAGCAGCATTGCTATATTCAAGGTGCAGTTGTGTTTTTTTTTTGTTTTGTTTTGCCAGGACTAGGAAGTCCTCATGGATCCTCGGTGCCGGGCTTTTCTGGCTGAAACCCACTCCTAAATTCGGTTATAGTCCTTTTGACATAATCAGAGGCCTAGTTTGACAAGAGTTCTGATTTTTATCATCATCAGCCTATAGCAGTCCACTGTTGGACAAAGGGCTCTCCAATTGCACGTCATTCAGCTCGATTCTCGGCAACTCTCATCCAGCTGCTACTAGCTATCCTGAGAAGATCGACCTAGCCAGAGGGCGTCCTACCTTATGTTTGCCGATTCGCAGTCTCCCCTCAAGAACACGTCTAACCCACCGGTCATCAGTTCTACAACTAATGTGGCCGGCTTATTGCCACTTCAGCTTACTAATTCTATCACCTCATTCCAGATTCTATCCCACAGAGATAGTCCAGACATAGCTCGTTCTATAGCTAAGCATTTTTTTATTTGAATTACCCTTGATACAATATATCCTAAATCAGGAAGTTGGTAGCCTAGATAACTTGTTTGAAGCTTCAGTACAACTGACTGAAAAAAACATTGAACCGCTAAGTGTGGTTTTAAATCGTTTGAAACAAAAAAGACGATTTAAAACAAAATGGTTTAAAATCGCAATCCCACCCAAATCAAATCAAAACATTTTTACTTCACATAAACCTACATAGGCACTTATGAAACGTCAGAAGGTGCACGGTTAGCGAGAGAGAATGGGAAGCCGTCACCTCCTTCTGCGAAGCAGTAATGCTCGCGAAGGAGGAGGTGGGGCGCGTGAGGGAGTGGCAGTCTCTGCGCCCTCACGTCCCTAGCCGCCGCAGGAGGAGACGCCCCGGGCGTCGGGAGTCAATAGCGGACTCCCGGCCACCGTAGGCGCGAGCTTGCGGGTGGCGAGCAATGGGTAGCTCGCCGCCCGGTAAGGACCAAGCTCGAGTCGACGGCGCGCAGTGTTCCACGCGCGCCTCAAAGAGATGTCAGCAGCAGTGTAGGGGTCTACTAGGACCGATGCCTGCCGGGGTCGCGTGATTGTTCGAAAGAGATACCGTGACCCTGGCACATGGGCAACTGATGGAACACGGGTGGGTTTTAGTCAGTAAAAGTCTGACACGCCCTTCCCGCTCCGCCCAGAGCGGGAGAAGTCATTTGACGATTTCCCATACTGAAAAAAAAAAAAAAAGGTGCACGGTTCCAAATTGTGGAAGGAATTGAGAAGAGCCGGCAAGAAACTCAATGGTTGATGACTGTTTTAAAAATAATTGACTTTTATTGGGAGGGCAATGTAGACTGGTCAACAAGTACCAGGTACTAAGTAAAATAGAAAATTGTTTACAGTCTACAAGGACTACAATGTTCTCGCATAAAAAAGCCTCTTAAATGTTACAAGCTAAGACTGCAATTTCTTCGCAGTAAACACAAATCGAAGAAGCACAAGAAAAAACACGAGATTGGCGAGACCTCCATATCAGTGATAAGCGACAGAAGACATGACAGAGGCGACGGAGGTCGGATCAGGTCAGTATTTTTATATTCTGTGTAAATCCAGGTTATTGACTGTCTATGGGCCAAAGGAGATGTTTCACTTTCGGCCATCAGATGTACAATTAACGAAAAAGAGGAAAAAATACGACAAATTGGGGAAAAATATTTTCTGGTGCATTTGAGCCTGATTTGTAGTGTACAAAAAATTATAGTTTTTCAATTATTGCCATGTTTTATTCAACATGGCGTCTCGTTTGCTTGCAGACTTCATTCGTTCTGAAATCATGTCTCATCAAATCAATGTTAAGCAGAAAATAATTAAAAAATGTGTGTATTCTTGTACTGTTAAAAATAAATTACTATTATTCTCTTACACATATTTTTGAGTAAACATAATTAAGTGTGAACATTTCATCGTTACAAAAATCCTTAGTCAACATTTTTGAAACTGTGTTTCTAAACGAATTCAAAATTAAAACCGCTTGCTAACTCTTAGGGCAAACGTCAAATATTTTTAATATTTATTTTGTACATAAAAACCATTTGATATTATGAAAAAAATATTACTTTATTCCATTTAGGAATAAGTTTCCCAGCTTCGCTAAAAGTTACATTTTATGGCCGGAGCCCTAGGTACATAAAAATGAAACATCTCCTTTCATCAAAATTCGTTCAGACGATTATGCGTGAATGAGTAACAGACACATCCAAACTTTCATAAAAAAAATACTTGCTTTTGCTAGCGGCTTCGCTCACATGGAGGTCGGAAATTATCCCGCGAGAACGGACAACCGGGTTAAAAAGTACCCTATGTGTTAATCCAGGTTATAAACTATCCGTGTGCCAAATTTCATCTAAATTCGATTAGTAGTTTTTGTGTGAAAGAGAAACAAACATACATCCTTACTCACAAACTTTCACATTTATAATATTAGTAGGATTAGCAGGCTGATCATGGGGTCAACGGCCTGTCGGACCTTCAGAACCCAATTACTGGGTAGAATACGATACTATTTCGCAAGACTGGTCGTCAGGAGACCAATGGCTTAAGGTGGTTTCCGAGGTACGGAGGGGTGCGTCGTCTTCATCACTATCAGCCTACAGCTGTCCACCGCTGGACATAAACCTCTCCAGTCCCATGTCATTCGATTTGACACTCAGCTTGCTTTTTTGAAAATTAATTTCTAATTCTTAGTTTGGAAAATCACAATACATACTTCATTTTCTTAAAAACTTTACTGTCGAAATAAAAATCGGTTAAAAATAAAGTACACGTAAGTAGACTTAACACTGCCATGGCTAAAATGAGAAAAAAATCAAAAAATGTACTTAGTTTATTATCATTAAATAGATTATTAATTATACCATAAATACATTATTTATTCCAAAAACATGGCCGCCAGGCAGCAACGACATGTTCAGATTTGGTATGTGTTGTCGGTCATATAGTCCGACAAGGCCTGAATGGAACAAAAAGTGTCGGACACATAGTCCGACATGGCAGTTAACGTGTTAACGAAACACGAATCAGAATCATGAACTTCATGCGTAGCTCGTGCTACGACTGTGTAGCTGCGTAGCGCATAATCTACGCATCGGCTACGGCGTAGCACTCGTAGCAATAGTGACTTGTGCAAATATTATTCGTCCGATTGTCAATAACCGTTCCTATTTCAAGTTTTGTTCTAATTTTAAATACAATGAAGCTGTTTGATCCCTATTGCATAGACAGTTAGCTGTTTAATTTTTAAGACTCGGAAAAGATTTTGCCTTACTGGAATAATCTTTTCCGAGTCTTAAAAAGTACTACGTAAAACCTACTAGTTCCGTGCATTCTTAATAAAAACATGTTGCGATTGCCAATGTATATCTGAAACGTAGCGCTCTTTTTAGTCGATCTGTCTTTGTTTTTCTAAATTATATAATAATAATCGTGTATTGGGAACAGAAAACAAATACATTCAAGGAAAAACAATTTTAAACGATGATATCTGCAATGGCGTACTAAATAGTGAAAGATTAGGATGTTGCAAGACTAATACATAAAGTAACATCAAATAAATGACTAACGAATTAAATAAGTACCTACAAAAAAACTGGGAGTCGAAGTACTCGTCCGCATCACTGTCATTCGGAAACGGACCCAGAAGACTGGCAGTTTTGTCACGTTGAAAGGCAATGCTAATTCTTTAGCCAATTAAATAATTAATAACTAAATGTTTAACGCACTATCAATTAGACTCAATCAATTCGAAGATTATTTCTAATCCATTGCTTTATTCGAATAATTTGTCTGTTTAACCTCCTGGATGCCAGCGTCATACCTATATTACATAAAGAATTAAAAATTCGTTCTAAAGTCATCTGTGAATTGTTATCGGAACTAATCGTTTTATGGTAGTTGTGTAACCTTAGTAAACTTGCAACACTGCACCAAACGTCTTTTTGAGTTTGCCCCTGATATACCATAAAACCTAAGTTTCAAATAATATCCAATAACTTTTTTTTCCGGAATCCAGGAGGATAACAAAGTAAATAACGCAATGAATGTTTTTGAACTGCCAAAATTAAATCGACTCCTATAAATAGTGTGTTAACCTTTTGGTTACGTCAAAAGTGTCGCCCTAACAATTCTTCTGCATACTAAATCTATCTAATCTAATCTAACTAGCCTGTATTTTACCACTGTAGGGCAAAGTCATCCCTCTCCCTTTGCCACAGAATTCTGTCTTTTGCTAGTGCTGGCCAGTCTTTTCGGTGGGAGTAAAGCTCGTCCCGCTATCTTCGTCTCGGCCTGCCGCGATGTCATCGAGCGTTTAGTGGGACCCAATTGGTGGTTCTATTATTCTGCATACATCATTCTCCTGCGCTTATCCCAGTTTATTTGTGGCCGGCGCAATATGTCTTTTTCTTCCATACTTCTCTATTACTCGTCATTTCAATAGTCACCCCCTTTTCTATCCATATCATAATTCACACAGTCCATCCATCAAAGCCATCGACATTCATACTCAATACTTTCCTCACGACATTTTTCCTCATTCCTCCGTATCACGTGACCATACCATGACAACCGATTCCCACATAACTTTTCAGTTATTGGTGCCACTTATGCATCATATAAAAACCTCCTTCCTAAAATCCGTTAAATAATTATCTTTTTAAATCGAGAAATTCCATTTTCAAACATATCAACCGTACCTCTGAGTCACCGCCGTATAATTCCCTTTCATCCAAACAAAAGGCTTGACTCCGCAGCGATTGGCTCGGATTAGCTATATTTATACTATAGTCTATGGTATATACACTATGACTATACCATAGAGCTGTGGGGTCGCGAGGGACGGACGGTCATCACCTTGACATAAACCCGTTCAAATCAACCTTCGCTAGTGTTGGGGAGATGTATCGATAATTTGGATGTAGATGTTTTACTTTTTATTTAAGTATCGTTATTTAAATGATAGGTATATGATTTTATTTCTGAAAGTAGATTTGAACCAATAGTTTGAGTTGTTACAGGTCAATCATATTTTAAAAACTAGATGATGTCGGCGTTTCTTACCTCAGTACGCAGAGAAGAAAGGCCGAATCAAATACAGAGGTCACAGTTTATTTTTTTTTACTGTAACGTACATTTCCACCGTAAATCACTAAACGCTTTTAAAGAAAGAAAGAAAAGTATTTATTGAGACTCGTACAGGAATATCACAAACTAAACTAAACACACTCATGAACACATATAAAAAAAAAGAAAGTAAAATGAAAACAGAACGAAGTCAGTTCCCGCGTCTGTACGCTTAGAACTTTTAAATACGCAATGGATGTTAATGCGGCTTTGTCAATTTACAGAGTGATTCAAGATGAAGGTGTATAATAAGGCATGATGCTGCGACATCTAAAAATTAGTGTCGTGGCGCTAGAATTAAGGGCTTTCATTTCTCTCAATGGTCTGAAGATGACAGGTGCAGAATGATGTTTTAAATACATGTTTTTTTATACACTTTCAATTATATTTCTAGAATATATTTAAATATCTCATACATACCAAGACCGTGGCTGGTCCGTGGATTTATTTCCAACCATCTTTACATACGCCGTGCCTTGGAAAACACGTTAAAACGTTACTCCTGGCTGTCATTTTTGACATCGTCAGGACCTCGAAAATCTGGAAACCAGTCTTACCAATACTGGTATTCAGCTGCATCCGGTTAGACTGGAAGCCGACCCCAACATAGTTGCGAAAAGGCTGTAAATATTTGAAACGGCAAATGTCAGGTAGGATGGTCTCAAGCTAGATGGAGTGTCGAACCATACAACGATCAAGCAACTTTAATTTTTAGAATAACTGACCGACTCTTTTACAGTTTAAAAGTGTCAGTAAATGGTATAATTTAATTAAATAAATGCTATGAATTTGGGGCTGTCAAAATGCCGTGTAAACGGACCCCCTGCTTCCAGCAGTGAACTATTAAGGCTGACCATGATGATAGGTATTTTCGTCGGATACATTGGAAAAATATACAACTTAGGAATAGTTACTGTTTTAGAGGTGCCTTAATTTTTATCGACCGTTTCTTTAAATCCACACTAATATTATAAATGCAAAAGTAACTCTGTCTGTCTGTCTGTCTCGCTTTCCTGCTAAAACTACTGAACCGATTTAAATGAAATTTGGTACACAGATAGTTTAGAGCCTGAGAATACTTTTTATCCCGGTAGTATGTTCCTGCGGGATAATTTCCGACCTCCACGCGGGCGAAGCCGCTGGCAAAAGCTAGTATAATATATGTTCTATGGATGATGTTACAACTGCCCAGTTTTTGCAACTACCTGATGAATATTCTTGGTAACTCATACTGACGGGTTTCGTGCGGATTCATTCCTTTGTACAATAAGAGGCAGCCACATTAGCATCATCATGGTTGTAACGACATATACTCCGTTATAATAAGGCAATTTTCGCGAAAACTGATTCCTAAGATTGCTGTTTTTGTGTTTAACTTACTAATAATACTGTAAGTGTAAACGTGTGTGTTTTAAGAGCCTTATTACAATTCATTAAATCCTTTTTTTTTTTTCGTTTTTTAATTAGCCTTCACTGTCCGATTGATGAGCAAAAGCCTCCCCCAAATCCGTCCAAGCATCCTTTTCCAGGGCCACATTAAAATCTTAGCTGTCAAAAATACAGTCGAATTGATAACCTCCTCCTTTTTTTGAAGTCGGTTAAAAATAAAATGTTTTGATTTAAAACTATCGATATTACAATACCGTCCCCACACTAGCAGGGTGCGGCAAACGACGGGGTTGCTATCAACGGGTATAGGTATAAACTGTCTGTTTGGATAGTCGTGTCGGCCATTATATACAAATGTATATCTCTTTGTTTTGTTAATTTACACCTTTTCAACAGCCCTGATTGAGTGCGTCGCTATTAGGGATTACCTAGGCACTCAAGTTTATACTCTATGAGCACTAATTTAGGGTTTATTTTGTTTGTAGAGAACTAGCTTTTGGCCGTGGCTTGGCACGCCTGGATGTCGGAAATGTTGTTGTGGTAGTTTCCAACCATTTGTCTAAATAATAATCTTAATGTTGTTTTCTTTGAAAATGAAGGGCTTTCCACACAAGGGGCTGTCCATTAATCACGTGAGACTCGAAAGGGGGGGGGGGGGAGGGGTCCATCAAAAATCACGAAATATCACAAGGGGAGGTGTAGTAATTTATCACGTGTATTTATTTTTAATAATCAAATGAGATGATATTTATACCTATATTTTATAAATATAAAAAAAAATAGATTCTTTGTAGGTACTAAAAAATACACGTGATATGGGGGGGGGGGGGGGGGTACTATTAAACCTCACCATGTATCACCAAGGGGGGTTAAAAAATGCCAAAAAAAAACATTACGTGATTAATGGACGGCCCCCAACGTGCATGAATAGCCTACTTATCGGTTGGTTTATTTGTTACGGAAATCACGTTCACGTGGTAAAATCAGAAACAGTCAAAAATGAACTTAGTGTTATTTGACTTTATGTCGATTATTGATTAAAAAGTGTCGGACACATACTAATCAGTTTTATTAGGGGGTATCGCATTTACCAATAACTGGGTTGTGGAGATCAGATAAGCATTCACTGTATTTAAAATACTGGTATTTAATTGCATACAATTACACTGCCAGCAGACCCCATTTTACTTGGGAAAGTACTCGGCTGATGAGCATATCAGATTGAAAAATAGAATAGGTGTTTCTAGGGACATCACAGATAACCTGCTTACCGATACTAATATTAGAAAGTAGAAATTGAGATAGCAATCACGACTGTGAATGTTTGTATGTTTGATACTCAATCACGCAAGAATGACTGAACAGATTTAAATGTAATTCCGATAGTACGTTCCCTTAGGGTAACTTTCGACCTCCACGGGGGCGAAACTGCTGGCAAAACCTATTCTGTAATAATTTGTATGCTGTGCTTTTCTGTTTTGAAGTCGGTACTTTTTACCCGACTGCCAACAAAGACAGGGATATGTTTTTCATTCATGTCTTCTTTGGCACACAAATATTTTATAATATAACATCATGCGTTGTTGCCCCGAAGGGTTGGGAAGAGTTGTACACCTGTTATGTTTAAGTCCCATGTAATAGGGGGCGAGCCTTTTGCCATTAACCAGGCACAAATCCAGACTCAGGATTACGGAGAAATTCGAGATAAATGATAAATGACTTTATTTTTGCAAGTAGGTTTGTACAAACACTTTTACGCCTCCTACAAACCGGCGCGACACGGCAGCGCGACGCGACACTCGTAGAACAATTTTTATGTGAACTTCATGGAAATTGTTCTACAAGAATCGCGTCGCGCTGTCGCGTCGCGCCGGTCTGAATAAGCCTTTACACTTCAATCATATTTTTTAAAACTAGATGAGGTCGGCGTTTCCTATCTGACTACTCTGAGAAGAAAGGCCGAAACAAACTCAGAGGTCTCAGTCTCTTTTAAAGTCCAGACATAATTTGGTTAGATCATGTGAAGACCATGTGGATTGGTGTCTGAAGTGGTCTTTTAAGCAAAGAACCACACAGATTGAGTGGACCTGTCCAATCAGTGCACGCATTTGTCAGTAATCATGCAGCTCAACTCAGAACTTAAGGAGGTCAATGATTCGACGAACAATACCAAAGAAGGGACATTTGTGTAGGTCGCATAAATTACTCAAACTGCCAGACTGTGATAAAAAATAAATGAGAAGAAAAGGAACCTAGAAAAAAAAAATAACACCCACTTAATCTTCACATTTACAATAATTAAAACAATATAATACTTTAAAAGTAAATATTAATGTTATTGTATAGGTAAAATTCATCAATGTCAATGTGTATATAAAATCAGGAGATAGTCGCTAGAAATAGCCAATAACACTTTGCCCGACCTGGGAATCGTTTCAAAATTGTGTTTTTGTCATAACCATATCAGAGGCATTTGATTTGTTTCAGAGCGATCATCCTGACGAATTCGGACGAAATAAAAGAATTGGAGCTATCGAAGCTATTTAAAGACCAAATATCTACAGAGAATGAAAAGAAGAAGGGGTGAGTGACCTTTTACAGCTGTAGCATAATATTCTTGATACTTTTTTACAAGAATGTAGTTCTTATTCTGGTGAAGGTAAGATATGTTTTTCTCTAGTAAGTTTCGGGTAAAATATGTCTAGAATAAGCCACTTTTAACTGTGTTTCGAGTGACAAGGACGTAATGTCAGATAGGGCACGTCTGAGATAAATGTGACCCATGTTAAAGCGAATATTCCTAATGGGCTATTCGCAGTTTAACGAGGTCCGCCAGTTACCTACCTACTCAAAATATAGTAATTTGTAGGTGTCATCGCCGTAAATTTTTCTGCTTACCACGTAACCTACTTTAGGCCAACGATGCGCGTCATAATTTTGCATAATAAAATAACTTGACTAATGAATTTTGAATTTCGAAAAATAGTTTACTTTTTACTGGGTAACTATCATCAGCTGAGAGAAATAATCGTTTTCCACTCTACTACTGTTACAAGTTACTCTTAACTTAAATAAACTTAACTACTTAGTGCATCTTAGTGGAACGTGTTTCTCTATCTAACTGAACTTAAGAACCTTCACGACAAATCAATGTACGGAGTTAACTAATACGACCCGTACCTAATTGGCATATGTATAACTGCGCATTTATCGGTCTCATGTAACTTTTTTTACTGTATACAGGTAGGTTATTCCTTCTACCAGCTTTTTACAAAACCTTTCTTTTTATAGGAATAAGAAGAAGCAAAAATCAGAAAGTTCAGAAGAATCGCTGAATAACGTTCATCACACGACCGACGATTCAGGTATTTGACATCATCGGGTGCGCAGGGACAGCCCGAAAAGAAGTCCTAGGCATAGAGATAAACATGATGACAGGCATAGAGACAAAAAAAGAAACAAAAAGAGGCACGACTCTAGTGACAGTGACACTGACAGCTCGAGTTGAAGGCTGCAAGGGTTTGTACCTTTGCGTTAAATCTTCTTGTCTCTGGTTGGAAAATTTCAATATTGGGCTTTTAGGATTTGGAAGAATTTTCTAACTCAAAAATGGAACATGGATTTTGTATTTAAATATTACTGAAATAAGTAATTTTTACGACGGGAATTGTTGTTAAATATATTTGAAATATGTAATTGATATAAGATGTTTATAAAATACGCCGTCGGTGTTTAGTAGATATTAATAAGAGAATAACTTTCTATTATGTACTTAATACAAAAGAGTACAAGCCCATTCTTGAGAGAGAATAGGAGAAAGATAATATTATTAGTGTCACTTCGCGCTAAGTTATACTAAATAATCATATATATTTATTAATACTACAATGAAGAAGTCATGTAGTTTGCTTAAAAATAAGTAGAACTAATTTTAGGTACTTACGTTCGAATGCAGACAAGCAATTTTATAACCAACGGAAAAATGCCTGATGCCTGTGTATAATTGCTCTCAATTTAGTTAAGAACGGTCCAAACAAAGAATATAGGTAAATACATACTAAATGTATGGTATTGATATAAGTAAATTTAGTAAGTGCACTAGCATTAACATTATGAATTCTTACAAAAAAAAAACTGATCAAACAAACTTGTTTGAACCTCTAGTACTACCAGTTGGTTTTGTTTTTTTTTGCCCTTGTTAGCCCAAATCGTGAGGAAGGCTATTTAACATCACGCTACGATCAAATCGATATACGATCGAGTCAAAAATTAAAGGATAACACTAGTGGGCGTTGCATTGTGGTGTCTCAGGAGGCTTTATAAAAATGTGGCTGTTATTGTATTGAAGTATATTGTGTGTCTTACGATACGACGGTCACGTGAATGAAGTCGTGGGCAGAAGCTAATGTAAGAAGGCACCTCGTATTTTAAATGATTACTTCGGAGTTTCTTTCCTCGGTTGTTATAATTGTTTGAACTGACATAGTTGGTAATGAAAGAAAATAATCATTCAATTTTTAAGTTGTCAGCGTTGAGGTACCCCGCGAAATTCAATTCCTTTTTTTGCACTTTGCAGGTCAGTTTCAGTGTGTATATTGAACAAAAGATAATTCGTGACCGTAACAAATGTGGCTTTACAGAATTAAAATTATCAATACAATGTTTTTTTTTTAATACAAAAAAAAATACCATAAATCAATGGGATTAAATGAACGGGATATATTGATGATTTTAATTATTATAGTTCTTTATTACAGTTACGGTTTTGTTACGGTCACGAATAATATTTTATCCAAAATACAACCTGGCACTGAAGTGCACCATAAATGCGTGACACGCTATTAATCAGAATCTGACTCATTCTGAAGGTTATTGCTAATCGATTATTTCATAAGTATGTTCGCTCGCTATGTCTGCTCAACAACGTGAATTAAGCAATGAATGTTGTTGAATTGTCGAAAGGAAAGCTATTCCTACTGACAGCGTGTTACTTGTTGGGGTTGTGTGTGTGGTTGTAATAAGGAAATAAAATGAAAGGCACAAGTCCGTAAATTCAGTCTATTCAACGTTCACACATACAGGATTTAGAGAGTGCTATACAAGTTACTGTTACGGCGCGGCGCTAACGACTGGTCGCGAAACCGTATGCGCGGGGGCACATTACATTTTGCAGCGCTGTCATTATTGCTGCCTGTAGACCCTACATTACTCAATTACACCGCTGTACATTGCAAAAAAGAAAATAAAATTCGTGGGCCTCCCTTGATTTCATCTAAAAAAGAGAAAAAATTAAAAAAGGCAAAAGAGGATGATGATTTTCTTGAATTATGTATTTCGAAAAGTTGAAGCAGAAATGGTAGGTATTTACAATTTACTATTATTAAAATGTAAGTAATCTGTAATCAATATCATAAATGTAAGAAAATTATAAAACTGTTGAAAATAACATTTTTTAATATTGTATCTCTGAATGTATTTTAACATTTTCACAAGGAATATGTAGTTTAAGGAATATGTAATTTAATGTAATTTAATATTTTGCGTAGATTTTCTAATAAAAATGATGTTAGAATCTTAGAGAACAGTATTTTTTTTATTACCTGCCACCCGAACCACCTACGCTGGCCAGTAGATCATCCACTTTAAATAATAAAATAAAATAAAAACATTTTTGATATTAAGTATTTATTGATTTATATTTTTAAATTAAATACTTCACAAATACACTAACGTCAAAATTCCCGCCTACCATAGACAAAATTGACATTGCGTCATTGTCAGTTTTCCCGCTCAATTTCGGCGCCATATTTGTAATAGAGAGAGCGCCAAAAGTAAGCTCTTTCTGGTGTCAGCGGTGCGACGTATTGGGGTTCTAGAGTTATGGCAAGGTTATGGGGGTATGGTAGCCATTCACCGTTGGCTGCTTCTGGAGTTGATGATCTGCAAAAAAAAAAAAATAATTTTAACACCTACATAATGTAAAAATGACCACTGACTCGTTTGATTATTCGTTTCAAAGGTGTACATGTTGGGGGTGTTAAAGTGTTTATCCACAGGGAATTCCTCAGTCGAGATACTTTGGATTTATGCCCGTATGATGCCAATGGAATGGCCTTCCATTGCATTGGCAAAACATGGAGATATTGTGCATCCCTGTCAACTTGCGTGATGTTACAAAAAACTATGGTGAAGATTCAGATTGGTGCCTGCAGGGAAAGGGTACCTACTGTAGATAGAAACATGGAGTCAGGGTCCCTAAACAAGGTGACCGAATGGTTTCGATCTCCTTGCTTCCCTGCCGCGTTGACGATCGTGTAGAGTAATAAGAGATAGGGACACAGTGTCCACACTCCACAGTTGCGTGGTCTTTGTTAGAAGTCATGACCGAATGTTAGTTAATTCATCATCATCATTTCAGCCGAAAGACGTCCACTGCTGGACAAAGGCCTTCCCCGATTTGAGTGGTTTGTCTTAATTGCTATGCTTGGCAGGCGGGTTGGCGATCACAGTATGGTGGTAAAATACATAAAGAAGAATCGCAGAGAGCGATAAGGCCGCCCATTGTATGTTTTTTGTGTTAAATGTTCTTGTTGTTATGTATTTTCTGGTGTATAATAAAGCATATATATATATAAATAAATAAAAGAATGCTGCTGCCCATTCTATAGTAAGTCTCTTTGCCCCCCCCCCCCCCCCCAGACACCCACGTGAAGAAGTGGGATGGTGCTATTCTTTACGACCTTAAAATTAGTTAAATCCAGTGAAAAAGAATCAAGACTTACCCATATTTAGCGAAGTTAGTCCACATCATGGTCATAAATGTCACAATTCTTGCATCATCCTCACTCATAGGCAAAGGCAGTCTTTCAAGCTCAAACAGATAGAACAATTCATCCAAATTCGTTGTAGCAGGTAAACTTGTATTTGTCAATAATCTCCCTAAATTCCTGTATCCCATATGATTGAAAATGTACTGGTATACATCAACATCTGAATTATTCGTGTACATTTCCACGAAAAGCGACATTGGACCTACGTAAGCGAAATCAGAATTCAAATTGATCAAGCCTCCGATAACGTTCTCTTCCGAGCTGATGTTGGCAAAATAAGTATCTTTTAAAATCTCTCTGACTTCATTTTTTTCTTTTTTCGTAACGTTGAAACTTCTTTGATCGAGTACTGTGAAATCTTCGTTCTTAATTCTATCCATTTGGCTAGTGATAGTATAGTAATCTAAAGTGGAAGTTAGTCCTTCAACAGTATTCAAGCCAAAAATGGCTGGAGCTGCATTGAAAGACTCAGAAGTCAAGATATTAAAAGGTGTATCACATAAAAACGGATCGTCATCCAAATACTCTTCTACTGAAGGTAAAAATACAGATTTGCTGTTCATTTGGTTTCCAATTGCCTCTTCTAGCTTGTTGATTGGCACATCAGTATAAATGTTTAAAAGTTCTTCAGGATCTAAAGTTTTAACTCCAAGAGATTTAGCAACTTGGGAAGCAGTGGTCAGAGGGCTTGCATCAAAAGATTTTGGCGTGAACAGACTTCCACTCTCAGAAATTATCCTCTTAAATAGTCCATTACAAGACTCTGAAAGCGTTAGATAAATAGCTGCAACTCCACCACTGCCATGCCCAAAGACAGTCACATTGTCTTCATCACCTCCAAAGTTCTTGATGTTATCCTTAATCCATCTCAAAGCTGCTCTTATATCTTTCAAACCAGCATTCCCTGGAGCTTCCTTAGTACCCAAGTTCAGAAACCCGAGAGCATTTAGCCTATAGTTGACAGAGACAACAATGACCCCATGGCTGACCAAGTAATGAGGGCCGTAGAAGACCGGAGAGCTGCTGCCAACGCCAAAGTCTCCTCCGTGAAGGAAGACCATGACAGGTAAGGTGTCATTGTAAGAGATGGGGACGTAAATATTGAGGATAAGACACTCTTCGGTTTCGCTAGGGACAGAGAGAGGATCGTTAGCGGGGAATTGGGGACATGAGACTAAACGGTTATCTGCGTTGAAGATTCCTTTGTGTGATGGCGGTTCTTCCGGTGCCTGGGGAAGAATTGGAGTTTTTAGGTTAAGGAATTTAATGACTAGAAAAAAATCCAGATTTTCATATACAGTAATATACTAGCTTTTGCTAACCTTCCTCTTGAAACACTCTGTCTATTGATGAAAACTGCATTAAAATCCGTTGCGTAGTTTAAAAGGTCTAAGCGTACAGACAAGGAAAGCGATTTTGTTTTGTACAGATTATGAATTAGTTTAAATATATTCAGGGTGGCAGGGACATTGACGCACAAACTGTAACTATAAATGATTGCGCCAATATACTTCGTCAGTAAATATACTTCGTCAGTAAAAAAAGTCTGCCGATTCATAGAAAAGTGCAATATCAACGAGGTCAAAATGTATGAAACAGCTAATTCTTTTTTTGAAAACCGACGAGTAAAATCTGCACTAGGGTCTAGAATCATGTGGTTTCGCGTAAAAGAGGTCAAAACATTGTTAACTAAGCTATAATTACCTAAAATACGTATAAAGTAGTTAGTTAAAATAGGTACTAAATAAAATAGAAACAGCTTGAAATACACACGCCTTTTAAAATAATACATATTTTTGATAGCCATTCATAATGACATTTATGACACCTAGAACGTGTAATTACGCTATGCACCGAAGAAATAAATTCAATGCAGTTATTTGTCTATTATCTCTTTACTTATCTGTATGAGCATGAGCATCGTTCGTCTGCACGTTTAATTTCCTAGAAGAAGCTGGCTGACACGCACGTCAAATACAATCGTATTTGACGTGCGTGTCAGCCAGCTTCTTCTAGGAAATAAAAACAAAAATTTACTCACCTGATATCTGTCTTTGATAACAGCATACTGAATTCCACAATATTCATAATACAATTCATTGGAAGCCAAATACCCTTTGACTTTCCCGTGTTTCGTTTTCACAATCTTAGTCTTGTCTATGCCTAGAACTTGACTAAAACCGATCAATAAAATAAAAAGGCTGAATAAGACTAGGCTGTTAGCCATTTCCTTGGCCCTTCAATAAATAACTTAGAACTATATTTTGATTTCAATATGGCGGCTTTTATACAGCTGTTGTTGCATAATTTTGTCATTGCAACGTTTTAACTTTAATTTCTTTGTAATTTTGATAGCATGGAGTTATTGAGTGAGCTGATAAAGGACAGCTGAGGTTCTGTACTTTTGATTTTAGATTATTATTTGACTCAACTAACAATTTTGGTCTAGTTACAAACGGTACTGCTGGATACAATGTCCTGGGTTCGATTCATGGGCCGGGTAAAAGTGCTATTGGCTTTTCCATCTAGAATTCTCGGGCTGCTAGCCCGGAGTCTGGATTTGTGCCCGGTTGATGGCAATAGGCTCGCCCCCTATTACATGGGACTTAAACATAACAGGCGAAATGTGGGTGTACTATAAGCTACACCTCTACGTAAACCTTTTCGGAGTGTAGGCGTGATGTTATGTTATGTATTAACAGTCGTGACTTAAATAGTTTCGAGTGATATAAATCAATCTGCCTTGTCTTTCCCCAACCATGTTATTTTACATAGAGCGAGTGCCTGTCTGACCTCTGTTACTGGGTAATACGATAGATACCCCAATTAATCTGCCTAGGTTTTTCCCAACTATGGTAGTGTCGGCTTCTAGTCAAACTGGATGCAATTGAAATCCTGTATATACACCGTGACATTTTAATCATCTTACAACGGCAGCCCACTTCACGTGGTAAAAAAAATGTTTTATTGAATAACTAAAAACAACTTATTATTTATTCATTATGATGACGCACGACGTAGTCGAGAGATTAATATTTTGTCTCATGGAAAATGGAGAAGGAATTATCTAGTCGACTCGTGCGCTGGGTACTATGTTCTGTACCATCTGATACGTAAACATTAATAACAGAATGTTTCATTATTCTAATGCATTATTTATTTTTCTTAGACCAACGGTAACAATTTTTTATTCATGCCTAGAGGTATATTATGTCGGATACATTGAGTGGACAGCCTTTGTAAGACGACTCAAATGACACGGTGTATATAGAGCGACTATCTCTACTAGGTATTAATACAATACCCCTTGGTAAGACTGTCCGTCAGTCTTTCGACCTTCTGACGACCCATAACGACTGTCAAACATCTGCAAATGACGGCGGGCACCAACGGCTTAAGGTAGTTTCCAAGGCACAGAGAAGTCTTGGTATGTAAAGATGATCACCCATCTACGAAGCAACCGCGGCAAGTATGGCTTAACCTGCCCTGTTGGAAGCAAGCCTATGGCCATCAACCGTGCACAATTCCAGACTCAAGGCTACTGAGAAATCTACAGCGGAAAATTCCTAATAAAAAGATACCACTTTGCCCGACCTGCACGCGTAGCATGACCACCATAGAAACGAGTTTTGTCGACGGAAGAATAGACAAAATGGCACGGCGGCGATGTAAAAACTAAAGAGAGGAAATATTTCTATTCTTCAGTCGACAAAATTCTACGATGTCGAGCATGGCGACTAATTTTTCTCTACTTTTGAGTTGGAGTTTCAGTTGGGGGTACATTTTTTTTTTTTACAGAATTATATTAATTATAATCATTAATACAATACTCTAAGATCGTTTAATCCCACTGTATGACTATTCAATGAAAAAGTCCTTAGCGGATCCACCTTAATTACATTAGTTACCACTCTCTTGCTATGGAAAGAATAACTGTTTTTGTCTTCATAGAAACCCGAGTCTACGCCCCGTGCTCGGGCCGAAGAGATGTCGAATTGAATAGAAAGAACTTCTATGTCTATTATTGGTAGAATAGAGATATAATTGGTCATGCTACGCCTGCTGAGAATAGAACCCAGGATGTCAAATTATGTAGTAGCGTTTGCGACCATTACAGGAAGCAGTCAAACATGATGACCATTTTAATAAACTGTAAGGAACTCTAAAAAGAACAAGTTAAAATTAGTACGTGACGTTAGAATGAGTATTGTTATCATGTTAAAATCTGTATTATGTCATTGTTAATTAAATAATAGTTATTGCTTAGTTATTATCAGTAAGTTCTCGATAAGTTATTATGCAATTATTGAACAATGTGCCTTGGGAAAGCAGTGGTGGCACTGTGGTGATGGTCCCGACTTACGCGTCGGATGGTTCGAACTCAGGCAGGCGCTTTCCTTTTTTAAATAATTTTATCACCACTTCTCTGTCAAAATGGTTAAGGAACTCACGAGGAAACCGGCATATCTGGAAACATAAATTCGAAGACATGTGACATCTACCAACCCGCACTGGGCCCGTGTGGTAGATTACAGCCCACTTCCTCTCGACTCGCTGACTTGCAACTTTGAATGGGATAGGTTTTTTTTGTCCAAGATTAAATACAGAGCCGACGACGCCATCGCGGCAGGCCGAGACAAAGATGGCGGGGCGAGGTTGACTCTTACTGCAAGGACCGGCACTAGCAAAGGCCAGAAAGTAGAGGGAAGCTTTTTTCCTACAGTAGGGCATTACAGGCTATAATTAGATAAAGAAACTTAAAAATTAAGATAGAGTAGAATGCGCCTACTACTCTATGTTAGATACGCCTCGAATAGTTCAACTGCTATTTTATTTCAATAGGCGTTTTCAGATATATTTGAGTTTTGAATTTACGCTTTACTTTACATTTTTATTCAGAAGCTATGGAAATGCTAGTGCACCCACAAGCACGTATCCGGCACGATCCAGCAAAATATCCATTTTTCTAGAACTTCTCTCATAACTACCTATTAAACAAGGAAAATTATGTGACCTCTGTCTATTTATTGTTGAAATTATTGCACCCTGCATTTTTTTTTTTTAGTTTAATCCTACCTATCTTACGACACGTTGTTGCAATATAATCAATTCATAAATTCTTGGCTTTATCCCAATTTATTTTTGGGGTCAGCGCAACAAGTACTCTTCCTCCATAAATACTTCTTTATTAGTCGTCATCTCAGAAGTCACCCGTTCTCTAGCTATAATCCATAAAATCGATTCATTATTTCTTATTCATCGTTTCTTGAACTTGCCCAACACATTATGTTTTCTTACAAAAAATGTACCTACTTAAGTCGACAAATGTCGTTGACTTTTGTTATCTTTGTTAAGACGATAAGTACAATACAACAAACAACAACAAACAAAAGATTAATCCTTCCTTTCATACCTTGATCACATTGTCATTGTTTTGGGTTTTATTGTTTTAATTTTCCCTCACATGACTCATTTTAATGATGCATGTTTAAAAACCTTATATGCAATTAACGAAATGATTGAAATTGTTAATTATTTTTTAAATCGATATGAACATTTTCATACCAATTTAGGATTAAATAGATAAATCTACGAATGTGTCTGTAGTCAGCAAACTGTATTTTTTCATAGTTTTATGTCAATTTCAAAACTTTTTCTCAAACAATAAAGTGAAAGTTGTCTGACGTAAAGATTCAGAACGCACACCAAACTTACGTTTTGACGTCCAAAATTGTGGTTACATCGAATTTATGAAAATAATACATGAAATACTCAAATATTTACTAGTGTTACATAATTTATAACCGAAATACACATTAATTAGCATACAATACAGATTTCAGTGTAATTTAAACTTTACAAAGTGTCCGTGAGAAAATCTTAACAAGTGTCTGCCTACGTGTAGAATTTAGAAAATCTATTAAAACTTCGTCCAAATAACTATGAAAGCTTGTTAAATCGGCATAGTTATGAATAAAAAACCTGTGAGAACCGGCCCAAGGATCAGAATCACGAGACCTGCCTTAAAAACGCGAAAAACTGACGACCCAGTTTCGATTTTTGACGATCGAAAATATATTTACTCGTGTCAGTATTGTAGAGTGAAGTTTACTCAGAACAGTCAATATTTCCGCCACATGACTTCGAACCACGAGATCCAGCAGAAGACAGCGACATTTGAGTGCAATGAGTGTCAAATCGTGTTTAACAAGAAAGCAAACTTAGACCTCCATTGTCAGACTCACCACCAAATGAAATCTAAATCAAAATGCGAGAGCTGTGCGATCACATTCAAGTCCAGGTATTGTTTACGTCGTCATTTAAAGCTGAAGCAACTTCTGCAAGAAAACTCGTGTTATAAGTGTCAAAAAAAGTTTACAAGCAAGGAGGGTTTAGCCAAGCATGTCAATAATAAACATACATTTAAAAATGTAACTTTTCAATGTGATCTGTGCTCTTTGAAGTTCAAAGCAGAAGAATCGTTGCGGAGTCATTTAGCTAGGATTCATAAGAAATTATGATTATTTAGGAAAATATTGTTAGTTTAACTGTTTTTGATGGTATTTAGATGAATGAAAGATATCGTATACAATTTTGTGTGTAGATTTTATGTATATAGTTACTGTTATTCATAATTATTTTGTATTTCTGTGGTAGACGCTTTGCAGCTAACAAAAGTTGTACTAACTTGTTTATGTTTACTGCCAAGATGCTAGACATCATCATATCATAATAAGCCTATAAGTTTCCCACTGCTGGGGCTCAGGCCTCTTCTCGGTGAGAGGGAGTGGGCCATAATCCACTATGCAGGCACATTGTGGATTAGAGGATGTCACATGTCTTTGAATTTTTGGTTCTAAGTCATGTCGGTTTCCTCACTATGTTTTCCTTCACTGTTTTGAGAGCAGTGGTCTGCCCTACTAAGCCTAAAAGCGGTATCTCAAAAAAATCGTAAAGTTGATTTTAAAATGCCATTGGATAGCTTTAAAAAATACGCATGTAATGAACTAAGCCTTTTAAAAAAAAAAAAAAAACAAAATATATGATAAAAGCCTTTAGAAAGATTTTTCTATCTCATCATGAAATTTAAAAACAATTGACTTTCGTCAGTTCATTAGATGCATATTTTTTAAAGCAATCCAATGGCATTAATATCACCTGTACGATTTTTTTGAGATACCGCTTTTGCGCTTAGTAGGGCAGTGGTGATGAGATTAAATACACAAAATAAAGCGCCAAACTGGTTTTCAACTCATGACCTACAACTGGTAAGTCAGGGCCAATTCTACTGGGCCACTACTGCTCTTGCTGCTGTTGATGGCAAACATACCAAACTGTATGATTTTGGTCACAAATTCTGCTAAGAAAATAAATTCTTATTGCTTGTAATAGTTAGCGCAAACAAAGATGGCAATTCCTATTAGAATTGTAACTCTCTTGAAGTTGCCAATGTGGATAATGCTTCTGGACATGAGATGGTTAATATTAAATCATATGAGCCAAAACTCAAGGGGCTTATAACCACTAAAGAAGTTCAACTATCCACCTCCTGGCTCCATCATCAGATTAGTTTCTTGTGATGGTGTTGTGAACTTTATAATATTTTGCATGCAAAACGCAATGATTTCAAATCTTTATAATGTATGGTGTTCGTTAACATTTGCAGGTAATGCATATGTTACGGCATATCATCAGTGTTATTGGCATTATTTTGTTTAAATAAATAAATACAGAAATCGAGCATGTACGTGTGGATTGAGAGATCTTTTCGAAAAACTCTTCCAATCCCAACCAAATTATAAGAGGATTTAGGAAATAATTGTGAAAACTTCATGGTAAGGTATAAAATTTGTGAAACCTAAACAAAGAAAGTTAGAACTCAATAACTGGATCTCTCAATCTGGACAACTGAAGAAAAAGCCATAACGTGTATCCAAGAATATACTGCCTATTTGTTTATAATTTGCATTTCAATTAATTGTGAAGGAATTGTGAAAGCTGCTAAACAACATTTCGATTAGTTTCAAAGCCACGTTTAAGATTTATAACGGTTTATATGGATCACTCAGAGTGGACAATTTTCAATTGAGTGATCTTGTTAAACACGACCTAGTACTGAAAAAGTATGAATAATTATCATGTTTATTGCAAATTATGCTTCTGGGAAAATTTGTGAAACAAAAATCGTGATTGAAATCTTACTGGTTCAAGAGAATATGAAAATCTTGTTTTTTGTCGATCGTCCCAACTGAGAGATCATTATTTTGAACTAATTTGACGAATCAGTCGTCCTTGTAAGTGTTATACTTAAAAAGATAAATCATTTTTTACAATTCTTGAGGAAAACATTTTTCACAATTTCTGATGTATCTACCTTCTACCTATAAGTTTTGGTTTATTAAATATAGTTCAAAATAATGATCTCTCAGTTGAGACGATCGACAAAAAACAAGATTTTCATTTTCTCTTGAACCAGTAAGATTTCAATCACGATTTTTGTTTCACAAATTTTCCCAGAAGCATAATTTGCAATAAACATGATAATTATTCATACTTTTTCAGTATTAGGTCGTGTTTAACAAGATCATTCAATTGAAAATTGTCCACTCTGAGTGATCCATATAAACCGTTATAAATCTTAAACGTGGCTTTGAAACGAATCGAAATTTTGTTTAGCAGCTTTCACAAATCCTTCACAATTAATTAAAATGCAAATTATAAACACATAGGCAGTTTATTCTTGTATACGCGTTATGGCTTTTTCTTCAGTTGTCCAGATTGAGAGTTCTAACTTTCTTTGTTTAGGTTTCACAAATATACCTTACCATGAAGTTTTCACAATTATTTCCTAAATCCTCTTATAATTTGGTTGGGATTGGAAGAGTTTTTCGAAAAGATCACTCAATCCACACGCACATAAATCGAGCCACCATGTATATTAAGTACCTATATTACTTAAAGGTCTAATAACATCAAAATAATAAAAAAGTATAGGTTGTCTAAAAATTTTTTATACAGTTTTGACACACTGGCCAGTATGTCAATTTCAAAACTACATAAAACCTTTTTAGGCAACCTATACTTTTTATTATTTTCTCATGTGGCTGTCATGATTGTTCCAAATTTGAATTCACAACTATCAAAAAAGTTTCAGACTTTGATACAAAAAAAAAATGCAGTGGCTCGATTCAGATGTGAAATTAATAAATCAAAGCCACATTTGCAACTTTGAGAGCATCATCTCAAAACTTTGTAAATTTTACAATGTTAATAGGGATTGACTTTAAATACTTAGTTATAACACAAGAACTGATTCTTGATTTGTGCAAGGGATTACTATTAAAGTAAACCAATATGTGCCTTTTTACAATATTAATTACTAAAATATTATAGTAGCAATACATTTTGGCTATCAAGCTACTACAATCTGTCAAATATCTTTTAATAGATTTTCAACTTTATCGCTAAAGCATTAGGTTCAAGGTTGATTGGGAGAATTTGACAGTTTCGGATACCTTGCTGAGTTGTACTGAGTCTGTACTTCCTGGAAAAAATATACTTATGATCTGTTTCAAAAGAAAAATGTAACCTGAAAAGCTTTGTTTACACTTCGATCCTTTTCGATCAGACTCTTCTGGAACAGACTAAATATACCACCATTCTAAATTTGAAAAGACTTTCTGCCTTGTTAGTCCATGTATGCACTGACATAAGAAAATGGCTGCGGGATCGCTCATTGGATCTTCAACTGTCTGCTTAGCCCTGAGAGTTGAAAATTGAATACTTAGTATGTTTTTTCGTCGTACTGGAATGGTCTGTTGCGTGGTTCAACATCTAAGGTTGAAAATCCTGTGAACGATGTTTTTAAGTCCGTACCTAGTGGTCTTAGTTAAATATATGCAATACCGGACTAAACCAGAAGGCCAATCTTCGTAATACGCTAACTGCCATGTCGCACTATGTGTCCGACACTTTTTGTTCCATTCAGGCCTTGTCGGACTATATGACCGACAACACATACCAAATCTGAACGTGTCGTTGCTGCCTGGCGGCCATGTTTATTACTCATTCAGCTATATTAAGTGTCCCCATACAGCACAAAAACCACTGTGTCAATTTAACTTTTGTTTAAATTTATTTTCATACATTTTGGGGAAAGTATGAAGTCAAAATAAAAGTAAGGAAATACTTAAATGATTAAAATAGGCTGTATGAAATAAATACGACATATGTATATGTATTTATGGAATAAACAATTTATTTAAAGTGAAATGACACTAAGGTTCAACTTTTAATCCTATTCAGTAACTAGACACTTCAACGAAAAATAATGATACCATATTAAAACAAATAGTGTTGAGGTAGTGAACGATATCGCATAAAGAATGAATGATAAAACTGTTTAAATTAAATAAAACTTTAAAAAATCCTTTTTAGGGTGTGGAATATAAGAATAATTGATAATTATTAATAACAGTTATTTCTTTTTTTATTTTCTTCTGATAGAAACAAAACTAAATATAAAAATCATGTCATTTTACTTTTCTTTTCCTATAGTCATTTTATTTCCTCTGGTAGCCATAGACTGTATATCGATATAGTAATTATAGTATACATCGTGTTTTAAGATAAATTATTAAATTTAAAATACAAAATTTGCATGTAAGTACATTATTTCAAGTTCATTCAATTTCATTGATTCTTGCACCACCTCACTATCTTTTTTTGTCAAAACCTGAGGGGTAATTGCGGAACTTTTTATCGGTAGGAATTGATTTAATATTCATAGTTAAACAACATTCATTGCGTTATTTACGTTGCTGAGCCACAATTTATTCGAACAAATGACGCAATGGTTTAGAAATAATCTTCAATTCCATTCAAATTTTGATAAATTGTGCGTTTCGTAATTAGGGTGCTGGTATCCCTCCAACAGTCATGTTACTGAATAGGATTAAAAGTTCAACTCTTAAGTACATTTTTTTACTTTTTCTGATTTTAGCTATGGCTGATGGCAGTTAATGTGTTAAAAACGTTAAAAATCTAGTGGCAGTCTCATCTCGGCGACAGTCTAATGTATTTTGTTTTTTTAATATAAATCAATAAAATCTTGACACAAATGTATTGTAACTTGAGGTATTTTTGACAGATACACTGAATTTTCTTAAAATTACGATAATTGTCGCTCAGATCTAGGCTTAGGCAAAGTAAAATAGGGTTGGCCCTTAAGTTATGCACAAAAACAGCCTTGAATCTGTATTTGTATTAAGTTAGCAGCCAAAATTATACGGTAGGACTTCGGATTGCCTGTCATGGATTCAAGGGGTAGTGGGGAGAGGTCTAAATTTCTACGATATTATTTTTTTTTTCGTAAACTATTCAATTGCGCAACTTAAAATTTTACGTGGAGGCTTCTAATAATATGATCTTTCTGTCAAAAAAAATATGGACTCCCAACTCGACGATAGGCAATCCGAAGTTTAGCCAATAATAGTGTTACTTCCCTTAATTGCCTTAAAACTAATAACAGGACTGATGATATCTTCTCTGCTGACCCCATTTGGGCTATACAGGTGTGATGCTATATTTTTGTAGGTTGTGCATTCAGTCAGCTTGTGTTTTTAAGATTCTTAGATTTTTTTTTGCAACAATTGTTATGAATGTCTAGAAAATTTTGTGTGTAAGAGTCAAAATGATTTGTTGTTTCTTAATGGGGCAGTGCCAGGGTAGTCCGCACTTATTTTTTTTATACAACCTATTACAGACATGAAATTTGCAACAAAAAAAAAATGTCTGGCATTTCCCCCTTAACGTGTTATAAAAAAAATATCTCTCACTAATATGCAATGGAATCAAAGTGAAATAAAACAGTTTTTTTTTTTCATAATCCCTTGCACAGATTAAAAGTATTATTATTTAATAATAATAACTTTAATTTGAATCTGTATTGTAATATTTAACATGGACTGTCATGCTGCATATAACAACAAAAAAAAAAAAACTTAGTTAATGTTCTAATTTTAATTCTGGAGACTAATTTGACATTTCAAGCATTTTTTTAACCGACTGCGCAAGTGAAAAGAGGGTGTGTTTATTGCATTTTAGCCTATGTATGTATGTTTGTTTCTTTGGGGCACTCAGACAAACGCGTGGGCTGATTTTAATTATACTTTCGTCAATTGATTTGTCATAACTCTTCTGAGTGGCGCTAAAGACATGACTGATATCAAAATTCAACATGGCGACAACAAGACGCGCGCCGTAATGTGTAATAGAAAAACAATAAATTTGACGTAGTTTTCGGTAAAATGAAATTCGAACAAAAATGCGGAAAGTAAAAACCGTTTTAAAGTTCACTTTTACGCTTTTGTTTTTTTATTTATTTATTACAATAATTTAAAAGTTTAAAATGACACCTGTCAAATTAGTATTTCGGTTTAAAAAACGAACTCAGTGCATAATATTTTTTTAGAAATAATGATGTGAATATTAACGTTAATTTAATACTTTTTTATTTATATTTATTTTTGTACTTAAGTGAAACTTATAATAGGTACCGCTTTACTTATGTTAAATCTAAGTTATTTTATAGAAATAATTAATAGCCCTGTCTAATGCACTGTTTTGTTTTTTTTTTAAATATATTTTCTTTTGTTTTTATTTATATACAATGCAAGATAGCAAGATAATGCAAGATGTTTGGAAAGTATTACCTTTATTATTTAATAACTTCTACTGTTATTGTCTACCTTAGTTGTGTGGTTTTAAGCGTTATTGGCTTTCCCATCTGGAATTTCTCAGTAGCAGCCCGGAGTCTGGATGTTTTGTCCAGTTAATGGCAATAGGCTCGCCCCTTGAACATTTATTGTGTACTATAAGTATCTACACCTCTGTCTTACTCTTCGGAGTATGCAGGCCTGATGTTATTTTATATAATTGTACATAGCAACAACTTTTTGTGCAATTTTGTGAGTAAACATTCTGAAGTAGTAATCAAAATTAAAAAGTAAAAATATTATCTTGCATTGTTTTATCTTCAATTGTCCGTTATATAGCACTGTTTATGTCACTCGCACTTAAGTCATGCTTTTCTGTGACTTAAATAGTCCAATTTTACACAGAAAAGCGCGTTAAGGCGCGCTTTTCTGTGTAAAATTGGACTATTTTAAGTCGAGCGAGTTTAACTCACACGTAACGTAATGAACGATTGTCAACAGTTTTGAAGTAATACATGATGGCTACATAGAAAACTGATGTTCTGTGCTCATTTTGTGATCTAAAGGTAGATTCCTAAATGTAATATTTGGAGGGCTAATCCAGAGATTTTCCCAAAAAAAGTGGTAACATAAATGTTCATCGCTTTCTTAAAAAAGCTGTGTTATTGAAGAAAGTTGTACGCCAACTTTTACTTTTATAAAAACGGATCAGGTATCCGAATGGTAAAGTAATTTTTGTTTCCTGTAAAAATGTCTTACAAAACTAATAAAAAATCATTTTCGAACGTTTTTTTGTATCTTTTTAAACTGTATGTAAAGGTTACTGTGCTTCCTCATATTTTCTAAAACGTTAAAGAAACTTTTTAATATAAATTTTACTTCCACGGCCCAATTAAGTTATAATATTGGTGCAAATATTGTTGTTTCTTTTTATTTATTTAGGCTTCTCAACAGTTCACACTCTTACTTTATAATTATGACATTGTAATCTTAACTCTAAGTGCCTCACTAGTTACAGAAAATTACAGTTTTACAGTTCTTGCGTAGATAATCATACAAGACTGTAAAAATCCTAAAGGATTTAGGAACAGTACCCAGCCGTAGATATCATATAGTCTTGGGCATGTAGTTCGCGACTGAGATGGCTCAGTTTAGTTCGCCGCTCTCACAGAGGCCGCTCCTTAACGAACTACTTCGTTCTTCTAGTTCGTCAGCCGAGAACGACCTGCCTCTCTTTGATTCGAGCTGGGCTCGAATCAAAGAGAAGCAGATCGTTCGCTCGTTTTCATATTGCTCCTACTGCATGCAACAAGAATATGGAATGTTCTACTTTTACCTACAATTTTTGGAATCTAAAAACAGCAAATACCTTTGAATGATAATTCATAAAATGATCATGATTGTAAATAATATCAAGGTTTATTGTTGCAATAAATATCTAGTTTAGTGATTACAATAACCTTTTTGTACTTTGTCCCGTGTGTGACGACATTAGTTCGGTTGACGCCATCCTCGCTCGATCGGGGAATGAGGGAACTAGTTCGCGTAGTTCATCTATGGGAGCGCTCTTACGACCTAGTTCGTTCGTGAACTACACAAGACTTATATAACATCGGGTATAAAAATGATCTCCCTCATATCTGTGGCAGTCGTGTGACTCCATCTGCAAGGCCACATGTAAACTACACACGACACTCATACAAAATCCTACATCGCGATATATAGCGCGTCGATGTTCATCCAATTCTATACTTTCGGCTATGTTAATACGGTCCTTTTTTCAATGGAGCCTGTATTTTATTCGGATTTTTTCCGTTTTATCTGAACTGACCCACCCTAAACGGACCTTCATGTTGCGGGTCCTGTTAAGAAATGCTATACGAAATAAAACTTAAACTAAAACCTGTATTACTTTTAAAAACATTTTCTAGACACGCGGCAGCGTGTCAAGCCAAGTTCAAGTAACAGAACTGGCGAGCAGCACCGTGTGTAATATTACACGAACCATTTGGAGCCACTTTTGACCCCCTCATAACTCAAAAACTATTTCACATAAACGTGTCAAATTTAACTCATGTAGTGAGACTTGCAAGATACATATGTGCTCCAAATTTCATAAACATATCTCAAACGGTTATTTAGATATTGATGTCCAAAAATCGTCATTTTTATCACTGACTGACCTATAGATCAAAACTCTAACCCAGTTCCAGATGACCTAGAAAGTTCAAATTTGGCATGCAGATAGGTAATTAGGTGAATACAAAGGAATAAATCAGAAACTGGCAAATTTTTATCATTTTATTATAATTTTTCACTTAATTGATTCTATTAGGAACACTTATAACAAAAACGATTTGGTATTAATTTTGTTATAAATTGTTATAAATTTGTTATAAATAAGTACCTACTAATAATTTATGTACAAAAAGTAATGATATCCCATCAAAAACATAAATGTGAAATGAGAGCCAAGTTCAATATAATGATATATGCCTTGGTTGTTGACTTCAACGACAAAAGAAGTGAGATCTAAATGGGTGCCAAGTTCAATGGTCAGTCTTGACTTGGCTAGTTTTCATATAGAAATTATATTATAGCCTTCGCAAGTTTTAACTACTTGTCGGTTCTTATTTTATTATTCCGAAAATTTGGCTTGCTGGTAGAAACTAGCCACCGAACATAATAATTCGTATATGAGAACTAGCCAAGTCAGGACTGACCATTGAACTTGGCACCCATTTAGATCTCACTTCTTTTGTCGTTGAAGTCAACAACCAAGGCATATATCATTATATTGAACTTGGCTCTCATTTCACATTTATGTTTTTGATGGGTTATAATTTACTCCACTTTATTTGTATGAACCTAAACGAGGCGAAAGGAGTGTGTAGAGATCGTAGCAGGTGGCGTTCTGTAGTTTCTGCCTACCCCTATGGGAAAATGGCGTGAGTTTATGTATGTAATTTACTTCCTTAAACAAAGTTGTTGTCAGAATAGGTTTTTATGTCGCGAAACGGCGATAGACCAACGGATAAGCCGCTGGATGGCTAGCGTGAGGCGCGACCTCACGCTAGCCAGTTCGATTCTCACCAGCATCGTAATTGCGTAATACAACATAATCTAGACACGCGGTAGCGTGTCAAGCCAAGTTCAGGTAACAGAACTGGCGAGCAGCACCGTGTGTAATATTACACGAACCATTTGGAGCCACTTTTGACCACCTCATAACTCAAAAACTGTTTCATATAAACGTGTCAAATTTGGCTCATATAGTGAGACTTGCGAGATACATATGTGCTTCAAATTTCATAAACACATCCCAAACGGTTATTTAGATATTAACGTCCAAAAATCGTCATTTTTATCACTGACTGACCTATAGATCAAAACTCTAACCCAGTTCCAGATGATCTAGAAAGTTCAAATTTGGCATATAGATAGGTACTTAGGTGAATACCAAGGAATAAATGAGAAACTGGTAAATTTTTATCATTTTATTATAATTTTTCACTTAATTGATTCTATTAGGAACACTTATTACAAAAACCATTTGGTATTAATTTTGTTATAAATTTGCTATAAATAAGTACCTACTAATAATTTATCTACAAAAAGTAATGATATCCCATCAAAAACATAAATGTGAAATGAGAGCTAAGTTCAATATATGCCTTGGTTGTTGACTTCAACGACAAAAGAAGTGAGATCTAAATGGGTGCCAAGTGCAATGGTCAGTTCTGAAATTTATTTGTAACTACATAAAATATCATTTCTTCTTATAACTTAGGATAATATATTGTAGCCTAAGGTCTGACTTGGCTAGTTTTCATATACGAATTATATTATAGCCTTCGCAAGTTCTAAACCTGTTACTTGTCGGTTCTTATTTTATTATTTCGAAAATTTGGTTTGCTGGTAGAAACTAGCCATCGAACATAATAATTCGTATATGAGAACTAGCCAAGTCAGGCTACAATATATTATCCTAAGTTATAAGAAGAAATGATATTTTATGTAGTTACAAATAAATTTCAGAACTGACCATTGCACTTGGCACCCATTTAGATCTCACTTCTTTTGTCGTTGAAGTCAACAACCAAGGCATATATTGAACTTGGCTCTCATTTCACATTTATGTTTTTGATGGGATTAGATATCATCTGTCCAGCCTTTTCCAAACTATGTTAGGGTCGGCTTCCAGTCTAACCAGATGCAGCTGACTACCAGTATTTTACATGGAGCGACTGCCTATCTGACCTCCACAACCCAGTTACTGGGTAACACGATACTCCTTGGTAAGACTGGTTGTCAGACTTTCGGACTTGACTGGTTGTCAGAATTCCGTAATACACATTCAGTCAAAATGTGAAAGATTTTAAAGAGTATATCGCACATCCTCTAAAAAACTGTCACAACACAAAAACGAGCAAGAACACAGACAAAAACACAGTCAAAATATGACCGCGTTTTTTATCTGTGTTCTTACTTTTTTTGTGTAATGACAGTTTTTAGAGAAAAAAAGTAAGAACACAGATAATAACACAGTCATATCCCGACTGTGCCCCCATCTGTGTTCCCACTCGCCTCCGCGTTATGACAGTTTTTTAGAGGATGTGCGATATGTCCCTGCCAGGGTCGCGAGATCTTTTCAAAAGAGTTACCACGACCCTAGCATATAGGCAACTGAAGGAACACGGGTGGGTTTAGTCAGTACAAGTCTGACACGCCCTCCCGCTCCACTCAGAGCGGGAGACGTCATTTGATGATTTCGGGCCCAAAAAAGGGTATAAAACGGGGTAAAGGGTATAAAGGTAAAAACTCGTCTAGCTAACGACGTAGACGTAGCATAAAGCAATGGATGTCGTTAAACTGTCAAAATAAAAGTCAAAGTCATTCATACTGCTAGTATGCAATTACCCCACCATTGCACTTTTCAACTATTAAAAACTCAGAATGAAAAAGCATCTTAGTTACTAATAAGAGGACTATGTCGTAATGAATAATCTGTACCAATATTATAAAGCTGAAGAGGTTTGTTAATCTCAGGAACTACTGGTCCGAATTGAAAAATTCATTTTGTGTTGGGTAGCCTATTTATTGAGGAAGGCTATATAAAACGCTACGATCAAAAGGAGCGGAGCAGCAACGAAAAATGGACGTAAACTGGCAGGCAATTCGATGCGACGGAAAGGGTCAGGGGAGCAAAAATTTGACGCGGACGAAGTTGCGGGGGGTTAGGGGGCAACTCGTCCACTTCGAAACTGGGACCTGGGACCATTTGCCCCTTTTCTAAATTGATAATAGGCAACTGGGCCCACGTTAGTTCAGGTATTGAGACGATTGTACTACTGAATATTCTCTAGGGGTTAATTGGTCCCAGTAAATTGATACTGGCTGTAGCAAAGGGAAATCAACCAGATCTAAAGGTTAGTTGATCTCATTCGTTTTATGTAATCTAAATATGAATAATAATGAATAATTCTAATAATGACCAATTTTTTATTCCATGCTATAAAAAATATCCTTTAAAGCGAAACAAATCAAAAGTGAGTTTTTTTTTTTTCAAAACCAAAATAAATCAAACTTAGTAGTTCTTCTTAAAACACTACAAAAATATGATAGTTATTACTTTGGTAAATTGAAAAACGATAGATATATTTAAAAGAAAAAAAAACATCTGAGACCATTAAATCAGAAAGACGACTCAAAAGAATACCTACTTTGAGAGCTGACCGACAATGAAATTAGTATAGGACATTGTATCGAGAAATTAGATAAGTAACTAGGATTTCTACTAAATGTTTTGTCACGCCTTTTGTTTAAAAGGTTTTTTTTTCTGGATGGTAAATCATCAAATGACTTCTCCCGCTCTGGGCGGAGCGGGAGGGCGTGTCAAACTTTTACTGACTAAAACCCACTCGTGTTCCTTCAGTTGCCCATGTGCTAGGGTCACGGTATCTCTTTCAAACAATCACGCGACCCCGGCAGGCATTGGTCCTAGCAGACCCCTTCGTTAATGCTGACATCTCTTTGAGGCGCGCGTGGAACATTACGCGCCGTCGATCGGAGCTTGGTCCTTACCGGGCGGCGAGCTACCCATTGCTCGCCGCCCGCAAGCTCGCGCCTACGGTGGCCGGGAGCTCGCAATCGACTCACGACGCCCGGAGCGTCTTCTCCTGCCGCGGCTAGGGACGTGAGGGTGCAGAGACTGCCACTCCCTCACGTGCCCCGCATCCTCCTATGCGAGCATTACTGCTTCGCAGAAGGAGGTGACGGCTTCCCATGCCCTCTCGCTCCGTACCATGGCTCGCACCAGGGCCGAACGCGAGAGGTCACCGCCGCCGATCGCCTCCACAAGCACACGGCGGTGCTCCGCCCAGGCAGGGCACACTTCCACCGTATGCTCCACCGTGTCCTCTAGACGATCCTCACAATGGAAAAACCCGGGCGTATCCTCCCGCTTTATCCTGAACAGGAACCCACCGAAGCACCCATGCCCGGTGAGAACCTGCGTCAGGCGGAAGGTGAGGACGCCGTGGCGCCTCTCTATCTACTCCTCAAAGAGGAGACTTACCGCCGCAATCGTGGCGTGCCCAGCGCTGGGTTGCGACAATCGTACCCGCCATGTCGCCATGAGATCCTGCCGGAGCTCTGTCCGCCGTGCCGCGATTTGTCGCGGCAGCGGTCGCAGCGGAGTTTCGCCCCGGCGCGGTTTAAAAGGTTTATAATTTATTTTGGTTTTGAAAAAAAATGCGTTTGTTTAGTTTTAAAGGATATTTTTTTAGTATGGAACAAAAAATTGGTCATTATTAGTATTATTCATATTTAGATTACATAAAACAAATAAGATCAACTAACCTTTAGATCTGGTTGATTTCCCTTTGCTACAGCCAGTATCACTTTACTGGAACCAATCAATCCCTAGAGAATATTCAGTAGTGCAATCGTCCCAATACCTGAACTAACGTGGGCCCAGTTGCCTATTATCAATTTAGAAAAGGGGCAAATAGTCCCAGGTCCCAGTTTCGAAGTGGACGAGTTGCCCCCTAACCCGTTGCGGGCAGAAGCTTAGGTTTGGCCTAGGAGAAACTAGTTCATCCTAAAATCAGGTTTGGCCGGTAACATTTCCACTACGTAGGATTAACTAACTTATATAATTATTTATATTATAGTTACCTATAGTTTTTCACGCTATTTATGTAAAATTTGAAAGGTTGTTAACCTGAATATGATATTGTAAATTATGCTTGTAAAAAATTACGTTGTGAATAAATAATAGTTTAGTTTTTTTGGAGTTTTTCACTTATTTCCATCTCATTTCGAACCCAGCTTTTATATTGATTGATATTGAACTCAGTTTCAACTGTGGTAGAGTTCAGAATAGCATGCAATGGTCTGCGTTTGTGGTGCGTTCGCGCAACTTTTCACTCTAAGCTCAATAAAAAACTACCTACTAAGATTTTCATTACTAAATTGAAAATGAAAACAATTTTAAGTGGCATAAGAGTTAAAATAGCGTGCAAGAGTGTGACTGACACTGGCATGGCAACCATCAAAAATTTTGAGAACATAGAAATTAGTCGCCAAATATCAGAATTAGTTGGTCACTGGTTTAAAAGTTATAAGGGTTAATAAGTGGCCGATCTGGAGGGAGCTTACCCCATCTTGGTCAATTTGAATATCAAAAGTCAGGGCACCTAGCGAAGATCTGTTTTCTCCTAAATTTTGTCGCTAATTAGTCTGAATTAGTCGCCAAGGGACAGATAAGACTAGCCACTACCGGTGTGTTGAGAAATACGCATTGACCCTTAGTTCTTCAATCATCATCATTTCAGCCGAAAGATGTCCACTGTTGGACATAGGCACTCTCCCCCAAGCACCGCCACTTCAACCAATCCTGTGCTTCTCAGATCCAGCGGATTTCTGCGGCAGGCCTTTCAACGCTACGTCTTCCAGTACGCCAAAGCTCTACCTCCCTTCCCTCCCCCGAAGTGAGCACGAACCCGCACTGGGCCTGCGAGGTAGATTGCCGCCCATTCTCTCACAAACAGGAGGCCTGTGTCCCAGCAGTGGGAATATAAAAGGCCGATTATGCGATGTTGAAAGAGGAATATGAATAAAACAAAAATACATCAATTTCTGCCTTTTATATTACATGCTCAAGCAAAAATACAAAACATAAGCTTCAGATACAAAAACATTTGTATAGAAATCTACATAAAATTCTCCTAGTTCTTATAAAAAAGGCCACATATCAAGCTATATATTTCCAGTTGTAGCTGAGCTCGCATTGTATAGTGACAAGTCAGCATAAACTGGATAAAGCATAAAGCTTGTATTGTCGCCGTGCGTACCACGATGTAGGGATACTACCCGATCGTAAATATGATAGGGAGTTTTTACATACTGTCTTATGGCTGACAAAATTGCAAAAAAGTAAGAACATTTGAATTTTGGAATTTAAAAAAATTGGAAGTACAATAATTTGAAATGTTCGGTCACGTTTGGTTCTCCGTTAGCATGCTTTATTTGTGGTAACCAAGTATACAACCACGCTCTGAATGTGTGCGTGAAGACGCGTAGCATCACGCACACACACACACACACTCCCGACTTCACCATTCTCTGAAACCGTACCGAGGCTGCACACATTTTTTTTTTTCTGGATGGGAAATCGTCAAATGACTACTCCCGCTCTGGGCGGAGCGTCAGACTTTTACTGACTGAAACCACCCGTGTTCCTTCAGTTGCCTGTGCCAGGGCCATGGTAACTCTTCGAACAAATTCGCGACCCTGACAGGAAATATTTGAGTCTGAAATATTTCAGACTTAAACTATCATAAATATCTTTCTCTAGGTACAAATATGTTAGTTTCAATCTAGATAAAAATTTTGTATTAATAAATTAGTTAATGGTTTAAAAATGTATGAAAGCTAAGTAATGTTATTTACAGCAATTATTTTTAAAAGCTGTTATTGTCATTTAAACTATGGAATGTTACTGAGATAATTTTGCTAAACTTTTTACAAAATAATTAAGTAATTACACGTACTCACAGCTACGCATCAGAAATGTATAATTTCCAGTTTAGCATTATACAGTTTATACTGGAGATGTGTCAGTGTTTTAAGTAGCGTACGCACACACGCATTATTTATGATCTTTTCCAGAAGTTGCTGATAAAAACATAAACAAACTGCGTTTGTTTATGTTTTTATGTTTTTATAACAGTTTTTTTTACGTTTTAATCAGCGACTTTTAAAACAGAATACAATGTGATTCACGCCTGTACCAGGCTTTATTTACATAACTTCTTCAGTTATACAGTTAAATTTTATTTTAACAAGTTTCAATCAAACAATAAAAAGTTTATCAAAGGTATGCTGCCATAGAAAACGCAAACTGAGAGGAACACAAAATACAGGAGTGTTCGATGAAATTGAATAATAAACTTTATTTACAGCTCTTTAAGGGACAAATTTACACGAAAATCGACAACATAAAAAAAAATGACGCGAAATACAGGTTTGTTCCATGAAATAGAATAATAAAATTTATTTCCAGCACACTGTTGCACGAAAATCAACGTAGACATCAAAATGCTCTTTCGGCAGTCTTGAGTGCGCTCGATTACACTTTATGGCGATACAAACAAGGTTAGTTTTTCAATGTAATAAAAAAAATCACCTAATCTTTGTCTTTTAGTTTGTGCTGATTTATGTCCATGTGAATGTCGACTTATGGTCTGCATTAGCTTTAGACATTTTATTTTTAACATATTAACTACCTAATAGGTAAATAATAACATTATTATCACACTAAATTAGTTTTAAATGCTAATTTAAACTTACAATTAAAAAAAAAAATTTTTCAACACTTAGGTATAATGTATGTCAAATGTGACTAGGGTTGCCACCTTTTTTAGTTGCAATTAAAGTACATTGGTTATTGTAGATAAGAAAAAAAGTACATAGTATAAAAATAAAGTATCATTTATTTGTCTTTATTATTATATTTAACCCCCCCCCCACCCCCCCAATTACACGGGACTTAAACATAACAGGCGAAATGTGGGTGTAATATAGGTACACCTCTGCCCAACCCTTCAGGGAAACAAGGCGTTATGTTATGTTATATTTTTTTATTGCGTTTTGCAGTTTGTATCATATAAATTTCGTTTAACGAAAAAGTACTTACGAAAACCTTTTCAAAATCCCAAAGAAATCAAATCATGCAAAATAAAGTATTTTCGTGTACTTTATTATTCTCATAAATTATAGAGTACAATTATGTGAAATAACGTACAATACTTTATTATAAAGTACGGGTGGCAACCCTAAATGTGACGATAGAAAAATCTTTACAATATGAACCAGCCATTTTATTTTTCAGTAAGTAATTGTTATACACTAGTAACTTATACACCAGAGATTCAAATTTAATTACTGAAATAATTATTTTGATCCAACCGTTTCTTAAAAAAAAAACATGCATTTTATATTTTTAGTTATAAACTTGCCAGCGGTCATTGGTCAGTTGCCTTCATTGATCTCCATCTCTGCGCTATCAGAACATTAATTCCAATTTCGCTTGACACTAGACAGGGTTGGAAAAAATCAAGATTTTTTGAAAAAATCGAATAAAGTAAGATTTTTTGAAAAAATCCTAACTAATCACGATTTTTTTTAAATTTTATTATTTAATTTAAGTATACTTTTGCGCAAAACGGAACATGCCACCAAGGGGTAGGTAACATTTTTGATTAAATCATTGATTTTTACTGAAAAAATGATTTAATTTAAACCATGATTTAAATCATGATTTAAACCAAAATGATTTATTCATGCCAACTCTGACACTAGACCTATTCAACTCATATGCTGGTACAAATTCTACTATGTTAGGTTTATAAGTTTACCCCATAACTGGCTTGTGTAAATTAGATAGATAGGCCATCCATATAAAATACTGGCACTAAGCTGCATCTAGGGGTCTATTTTGAAGTCTATCGAGGAAGATGCAGGGCCGTCCGAAAGAACAGATCAAGTTAGATGTATCCCAAATTTGGACTGAACATGACATGGTCTACTTCATATAAGGTGACACACATTGTGACCACAGGCTGATTCCTGCACCCGCTTTACTAATACTTGCAACAAGCTTCAATTTTCCGACTCACCACCACTTGACAATTCAAAAGTGCCTGTAATTGGTTTATCCACACTTATAAATGCAAAAGTAACTCTGTCTGTTTGTCTCGCTTTCCTGCTAAAACTACTGAACCGATTTAAATGAAATTTGGTGCACAGATAGTTTAGAGCCTGAGAAAGGACATAGGCTTTTTATTCCGTGACTTTGTCTTCATCTGCAATAATCGACATTTACACAGACGAAGTAGCGGGCAGAAGCCAATTTGAAATAAATGCTTTGAGTTCACTTAATTAATAACTCCTCCATTTTATCTTTGTATCATAATTATTTTTATTAAAAAGACTTCTTTTGTAGAAATTAAACATCTAGATTCAAGATCAATCAAAATAAGTCTAAAATGTAATTTTTTGGGTGGGAAAATACACTTCAGGAGTCAAACAGCTGTCAAATAGGTCAGGCCCTGAAATAATCTTTTTTTCAGTAACTGACACAAAGTTAGAAACGCCAAAAACTTTGGCCGATACAATCAACTTCATACTTAAGGAGTAGGCCCATGGTTAGACTGGAATCCAAACCCAACTTTGTTGGAAAAGCCCAAGTAGATTATGATGCTGCAATATCACTAGTTTCTAATGCTACATCAGCAGAACTCACGAGCTTACCATTGAGTAAACCCATCTTGTGTTTTTCTCTAACATGTCGTACAACATGATCTTTCCTTTTATAAGACTGCCTACAGATTGGGCATTCTATTAGCTGCTTCATATGCTGGGATTTCACGTGCCTCAACATATGATCTCTTCTCTTAAAAGTAGTTTGACAATGCGGGCAAAGATGTCTGTCCACAGACATGTGGGTAAATTCATGTTTCTCTAATTCTGAATGTGTCTGACATTCAAATGTGCACTCTCTGCAGCGGAAGACCTCTGTTGTGGTAGAATGTTTTCTTTTTATATGTTTAAGTAGCATGTCTTGTCGTTTGCAGTCTTTTCCACATACTGGGCACACGCAGTATTTTTGATTGTTGTGTAAACTTTGTATGTGACGTTTTAAGTGGTCTTGTCTTCGGAACGTCGCATCGCAAAGGTTGCACGTCAAAACCTTCCTGCCGCCGTGTAGTTCAACGTTGTGGTGCTCATATTCGGCACTATCCACAAATGGAAGATTGCAGTGTGAACAAAATAGAGAAAATTGGTCGCTTATTCTGTTTTTTAACAGCTCTCGCTGGTCCATAGGTACTGGGATCGCGAATGGATTTATGGCGTACCTCGTACCCTCTGGCCCTTGGAACATAGGAGTTGGAGTGTAATTTGCTCTATTATCAACCATTATTTCGTTTGTTTTGTATTCACATCAGAATTACAGCACGCCCCAATAAAAACACGCGAAACAAAGCGCGTTTCATGTCATGTAGGTTATGTCACTTTGTCATGCGTGGTAGTCTCTCTTACCCTAATGAAATATCTATATAGCTATCTCTTTCTGACGCTATTAATACTTTGAACACAAATAGGAAACGCAACTTCAATTTCAATCAATGAGAAACTGCCATTGACAGCCCGGTGTTGCTATTAAATAAGTTTAAATTCAACCAATTAGAAGCCCTCACATTATAATGGCTCCCAAACACTTATTTTTCCATTATTTACATTTTGTACTATTTACCTATTCTATCAGCATTTTTTAACATTCCGACGGTCAGTTGGTAGCGCTATACATCAGCGATCTTCGCACGAACACGCGATGATTTGTTCGGCAAGCCATGCACAAGAATCCGTACAAGGTGTCTCCAGTGTAGGTGTTCCGAATATCGAGCTACGAAACGTAGTATGCTAGAAGAACATTTGCACCCGTGTGCGTTACGTGGCGACGCCCTAAATAACCACTTGTGCACTGTGTGTTACTTGTACTTACTGTTATCAATGAATATAAACATCACGCCTTGTTTTCCCGAAGGGTTAGGCAGAGGTGTACACCCACATTTCACCTGTTCTGTTTTTTAATGTACATACCTTCATATGAGTCGATTACCCTGAGCGAGCTGACCTAGTTAGCTGTTGCAGTGTCATCACACTAGTTTCTGTCTTGGCGATTCGGCGTTGTACTCAATTCCATAGATTGGAGTAATTCACAAGATACGTTACGTTGTTGATGACATATTAAAATATTATCAGATAAAAAAAATACGGTCAAGCTGTCCGCCACCGCCTGTTTGAACCACTAAAGTGGAGTCATTTTAATAGATAACATATATTGACAATTCATCAAAATTCAACAACGTAACCTTGTAACGACGGGCATAATTTGTTTTTTTTCGTTTTGTAGAACTGCAAAATTGCTTAACTTTTTTAATTACGATTACATATTTATTGTAATAATGACCGATATGAGTAATTTTACGATTTGCTTTCACTGAAGTGACAGACATCAAATGTTACCTATTAAAATGACTCCACTTTAGTGGTTCTAATATTTCGCGCAGTAGTTACTTGGTCAGTCATGTCAATGTCATGTCATGGCAGCTACTGTCAAATGGGTGTGATGTAGTATTATGATGGCATACCCTTGACCTGCTAACGTGCAAGGAGCTACTGCCATATGTGTATACAGTAGTACCAGTAGCACTGGCTGCGTACTGGCGGTTAGCAGTTCGTACTGTGTAATCACCATCAATCAACCCGCTGATCCACTAACACAGCCGACCCGGCTATATCTATAGCTATATGTTATAATCATCATCAATTCAGCTAAAAGACGTCCACTGTTGGATATACGCCTCCCCCAAGCACCGCCACTTCAACCGGTCACGTTATGTACTCTGCAAATTTCTAGAAATGTTTACAACTTGAAGTTTGCGGTTATTTCGTTTATCTACCCCTAACAGTCACCTTAGGCCTAATTGATAAACGGGATGTAGAGCTAAGCCTATAAACTCAGTTTATCTAACTAGGCCTAGGGTGGATTCTCGGAAATGCTTTTCCGCGGGTTCAACTTAGGGTGGATTTGTGGGATAGATAAATCAAAATAACCCGAAGTCTGCATCTTAACCTCTAAGTCCCTGAGATACCACATTTGGTATCGACACAATGGTTTTTTAATTGTGTCTGTAATTACGGTAATTGACTGGTGAAGTTACCTAAAGCTGACCACTGTTGTAAAGAACCTACTAGTTTTTGTCAAGCGAGACAGGCTCTCGCCTTGGTACTTTATCTACTACAGAGCGCTCTCCCAGTTCCGTTCTACAATTGTTTTAAGTCTACTACTAAATCCCAAGATTTTAATTTCGCGAATTCTCAGTGTGCTCCCTCAGTCCACACGCACATCTGAATTAGACTTTATGTTATCTTAATCAGTATGAGTGATATAAAAAAAAAACTGTGATCATTTTTCAACTCGGTTGAGACTATCATAAGGGCTGGCGCTAACTGCCGGCATAGCACGGCATGGCACGGCAGATTGTGCTGCGGCATCCTGCGGCATGCCGCGGCGTGCCGTAGCATCCCGTGGTATCCCCGCGCACCGACCGGACTGCGCTCCATTAACTGAAATAACCGCTGCACAATCTACAACCTTATTTCAACTAGCTTAGCAATCATAATTCCTCGACGCAAAGTGACCCATACGTCTCGCGAGATGCAATGGCGTGCCGCGGCAACCCGTGGAATGAAATGGCATAACACGTCATGCCACGGCGCGTCGCGTCATGCCACAGCATCCTGCGGCACGTCGCGGCATCGTGGTATTGAAATAAAGTAACATGAACCCTAAACTCATTAAGATTCAAAATAACTTGATTAGTAATAAAATCCTTTGCCATGCCATGCCGTGCTGTGCCAGCAGTGAGCGCCGGCCCTAAGTTTTATCGGTTCATCATCTTGCGTCTCCGTCGTTGTCAACATCATCAACAGATGGTGAACGGAAATATTTTCTGACGCAGTCAGTTGTTTGATTTCCTCAACGATTGAGATTAATAAGGCAGGTATTTACTTGTTCAGATTATTTGCTCAGGTTCAAAATAAAACAAGTATTTAAAGATTTAATATTGGACTAATATTTAGTAAAATACCATATTATATTAATAAAATTCATATAAAAATTCAAGTATTTCAGTTTTTAAACAATACCTACTGGCATATTGGGGACTTTAGAGGGCATTGCATACATAAAAATGACTTTTGATCTGACGACTGTTTGTGACTTTTATCCGTACACGAACTTTAACAGATGTAGTACAATAAACAAAAATTAAGTACTTACATAATATATTAACGAATAAATATCAATAACGAATAAATATGAATAAACTACTTAAATATTATTTGTATCATACTATTATTCGATAAAACATTTATATTTTCAACAAAATACTCCTATTTCTAAAATAATAATACACAATACTTTTAATACAATAGATACACTAAAGTTAGGAACATTACAATCGTGTAAAAATATTCTGACTGCCGCCAGATTAAAAAACACTATTTTTCTTCAACGCAGTCCCCAATAAGCGTAACACTAAGTAATACTATCAAACAACAAAATAAAATAAAAAAATCACTCTTAAAATAAGGAAAAACGCAGGTAAATCCAAAACTACTTGTCTACAATAATAATGTAGTTTCGCATACATACAAATATATAAAAAAAAAAACGTAATACATTTATATAATAATAGAAATAAAAAAGAAAAAACAATAAAGCTCCGTTTTTTTTAGAAATTTGAATCTAATTTGCAATATTCAAACAGATTTTTTTACATTTTTTCTATTTATTTCAAGTTAAATATACATAAATATACCTTATATTACGGCCAACGTGCAAAAACTTTATATTCGCTGAAAGCTTATACTAATCTGTGTAAAATTACCTATAATAGAAAAAAAACTCGAAAAAAAATACTGAAAAATGTAACACTAAAACTACTAGTGAATAAAACTACTAATCGATAAAAAAGTTATACAAAAAATTGGTAAAAAATAAATAGGAATAACATCAAAAATACATCAAAACAAGCGGGTGATTTAAAAAAAATGTTTACAAAAAAGCGATTGTTCACCGGAATTAAGTAAAAAATAGGAATCAATTATGTCTTTTTGGTAGGTAACTTTGGGCCGCATACTGTCTTTGGTCGAAACTAGAAGGATGTTTCTAATAACAAAATATGTACTTACAAAAATAATCTGTGACACACTAGGGCATATAGGAAACTATGCTTTGCAGTTGTAAACTTTCAAAGCCGATTTCAAAGAATTTAACGTCAGTTTCAATCAAAACGTAGGTCAAGTGTGACACTTACGTCCCAAATTAGTGTTGCCATCGATACTATCTAATCTCAAATTGGTCTTTCATGGAAATCTGACATCTGACATGTGTGTTCTGTCATATCCTACACATCCTAAACGCTTTACCATAACTCCTATAAATTGTATTTTTCATAACTAACTGCAAGCCACAGCCCCAGCCCCGCAACAAAGGCAAACAATTGCACTACCCCAGAAACAAACTACAATACAAACACAGGGCGAAAGTTTCAAATTCATTTTAATATCTCACAATAGTCGTAAAGTAAGTCACGGGCGTGAAACAAGACTAAGCGAGTGTCGTGGCCAACACAAGGGGCACGGTACGCCGATTGGTGCCGTTGGAGCTCATGTTGAGTGGTAGTGAAGGGTAATACGGAAGCAGTAGTGTAAGAATTGGGAACAAAGATGCTTAATGGATAGCCTGCAGGTTGTTTACAACAGTGACAGGCAAGCATTGACTTCTTGAACGTCACAAGTCTCTTAATAGTACACACATAATGCAACATGGTTTCCTGTCACCATTTTTCCGTATTCACAACTTCACCGGCACTGTACAGTCATTTAGAAAATGTACTTAAGTCTAAAAAGAAAGCTTAAAAATTAATCTTAATTATTTCTCACTAAAGCTGTCACTAGGTATCGTAGAACGCTTACAGAACAAACATTAGACCCAAAGGCACCAAAGAAAACGTTTGGCGGGAAAACATTGGTTTTCAATTTCATTTCAAATATCAACAAAATGGATTTTTTAAGTATAACAATGAATGAAACAACTGCATATAAAAATATATAAATCTTATTTTAAATCAATTTTAAATTATAAGTATGGACTCAGGAGAAATTATCGTGTCTGTGCATCAAAAATAAGTTTACGAGACAAAATATTTCTACTAAATAGGCAATAAATCTTTCGAGTGGGTATTTTTGGTAGAAACTTGGTATTTTATTGAAGCACAGACACGAAATGCTTGGACACTCGAGTAGTTCAAACAATTATCAATTAGATATAGGTAAATACTAAGAGACTTCATATTATACTCAATCTTATAACTACATTTGTCTAAATGAAGTCTTGGATATAATAATGGTTAAGATAAAGCTTCTAATCGTTTGCTGAAAACTTGATTGTCCACACACTTACACAATTCTAACGAGAGTCCACTGAACATTGAAAATACTATTTAAAAAAATAAATTTAGATTCACCGCAACTTTCGATATAGTTTAAATTATACAAACAGTGAAAAAACACCTGAAGATAAAACGGTGCACTCATTTTTATTATTTAAAAAACACAATAATATTGTCCTAGCAACGGTACAAGATATTAGGTACATTATTAGACTCAACTAGGTTAGTTTAAATTGCGCTACTCTTTGCTATTCTTTAATTTCACTAAAAACTCTAGCACAAGAATTTACAAAACCCGCCCGGGCGATACGGGCGACGCTAAGACGAAAAATTTTACTAACTCTGTTCCGCCACCGACATAATCGTAAAAAACATTCTTTTTTTGCGGATTTTTTAAAAATTTTGTTTTACCTAACTCCTATTTACATGCATGTGAAGTGCGAAACTCACTCGGGAGTAACGTGGGGGACGATACACCGATCAACAACAACAATTCATTTATAAAGATACAAATTTCACGTCAAAAAATGTATAAGAATGACACCGCGACGCCCCCCTGCTGTGACCGCACGCAGTGATATGCAAACGACAAAATTACGATCTAAAATTAATGAGAACAGCACACCCGTCCATAGAAAAAACAGACAACGTACAAACGTGAACGAGGGCCGCTTAGCGACGGCGCCGACAAAACAACAACTACAAACTAGCGACTAAAGGTACGTGCGAGAATACGGCCGCCCCGCCTCAACAAACTAAACCACGCTCCAAATCAACTAAAAAATATTTTCATATTCAAACGCTACATGCCATCAAAAGTAGACGGTTACCGTGACTTATGGCAGCAATGACGCGGGTATTAACATTCTAAGAACCCTACATCAATTTCAACTAACATTACCACTATTGGCTGCCCAACTCTTTCAAACTTAGCAGCATCAAATCTTTGCCACGTCATTGAAGCCAAGAAACCACAGAATAAGAAACTAAACGAGAATCAAAACTAAAATAATGCGAGGCGACATCAAGAAATTACAACAGACAAGCGAAAACAGGTTATAAAAACCTCAAGAGAAAACAATTATAATAAAGAAGGGAGGACGAATTGAAACTTTCCCCCGCGGGTTAATATTAATTCAACTAAATAGCAAAATTAGTTACTAAAAATCCTTCGCATCCTACCAAATTGGTAGAAAAGCGTTCGGCTGGTCACACATAGTCATAATATTGTAAGCTATGTCCCTGTCATGGCAAACTGCATTTTATTAGCAGTTTATCACGAGTGGCTTGTATCATCAATTCATCGGGTATAATAACAGCCTCAAAGTAGTCAAATCATACAGCCTAGAAGTACGACAGAGGCACATAGTTTACTATAAAGCCGGCGACCAGCAACATGACGGTACAGTCGTCACAAAGCCCTAGACATAGTGCAAATCTAGTCCACCGCTCGCAGGCAGACCACATATCCCAAACACACCTCGGTTTTATACTAACACCAATTATTAAGTTTTTTTTTTACCGCTGGGTTGAACAGATCTTCAAGGTTTTCGGTTATTGAACGCAGTTCGTTGAAAAATAAAAGAGATATCATAAACGATTAAATGCTCTTTTTGCTCACAAAGCTTATTTTTTATAAAATCATGGAATACGATAAAAATCGTCGAATGGATTTGCAGTTCAAATGATTAGTTTCAAAATAATTTAATATAAAACATATTCAACTTTTGAATACAGATCAATCGTTGTCTAATTAGTGATAAACTGATTTCATAACGTTCAAAGGGAATTTTTAATGCTAACTTGAAGATCTGTTATAATTTAATTTTATAAAATGTCTTAACCCAAGCGTTCACTACAACGTTGCGCGTAAAGTAAAAAAATCACATCCGAATTCACATTATTTACGTTTTTTTTATTATAAAAATACAAAAATACAAAATGGGACAGTGCGACCATACATTCAACTATCGCCCGCCATACTAATTTCAACTAGGGGGGAGTAGGGAGTACTAAACAATTTTACAAAAAAACCATTGAGCAATTTCATGAAAAGAACCACCAAAAATATTGAACGAGTGTACGAAAATCACAAGGAAAAACATAAAAATAAATTTTTAGTAAAGTCTAAACTCAACGCACCGACGCAGAATCAAAACGATACAAACTTCAATCAAAGCTACAAACAAAAATTTATTTTTCAAAAGTGTTGCCACAAAATCGTTGAAAAAACTACCAAATTTGAAAATGCAGTAGAAAAACGAAAATCAGTCGATAAAAACGAAATTATGATACAAAGTGCGCAAGTGAAAATGGTTCCTATATAAGGTGTTCGGGGCGATCAAGGCGAGTGTTTTTTTTAAATATTTTTCTAGGAAACTTCTATTTTTATTTAGAGAAATTGTATTCGCATATTTTGCTATTATACTGAAACTATTAATTTACTAACAGATCCGACGTCGAACTAGAAATCGATGAAGGAACCAGATGATACTAATCTAAAAATGATTTATACATTTGCAAGTTAGATCACAGAGCGATATATCAATAATAGTTTTATATAAACTGGTTTCTTCTCATTTCTAGAATAAATACGGATCGTTTATAAGAGATTTTCACACCATCACGTGCGATTTTATAAATTCTGTCCGCGTCATGAGACTTTTCATACCGAAATACTATACATACATATCTAAATACTAAGAAAAATATAATATTACTATTATTTTCCTTGAAATATTTTGTCTACATTAATTGATTAATACTTGAACATTTGTCACCGACATAAAAAGTCTCGCAACGCGTCTATATGGCAAAATTTTACTAAAATGCTTCTACTTTAATACAAATTGTACCTACTTAACGTTTAGTGCGGGCCAGCTTAACCCGGCCGCAATGATGAAGAATAAAAATAGGGAATTTCAAGAGTAAAACCGACCCATATTTCGACCGAAACCGCGTGCCAAACGGGGAAAACTATGATTATAATTTTGACTCGTCACAAGGAACAGTGACACGACCCAATGTTGGAGGTCCGTGAGACCTATATTCGAGCTACATCGGGAGGGGTACACCAAACTCATACGCCACAACAAGGCACTATCAAGCCTCATGATAATTTTCGAAAAAAGGTACCACACAACACGAAAATACCGCTTCGAAATCATGAAAAAAATCATCAAAAAATCCGCGCAAGTCTTTTTACTACAGTCTATTTTATTTCCGTGGTCTTTCGGGATACGTTATCTAACCCAATACAGTGTGTACCCATTGTTATTATACTTTTAAGATTTAAGTACACGTTATACTGAAAAAACTTCGAAAATTTTTGTGTTAAAAACTCCGTTACACTTAGTTAGAGACGCATTAAAACACATTTTGATTGGCCTTAATGAAATGGTTTTCGTTTTGTAGAATACCAAGTGTAAACGTGAAGCAAGTGCTCATGCATAGTTCTTGCAACACGAATCGAGATCTTTAAGACCTTTGACCTCTATATGCGACCAAAACCAAGTAAGACAGACTCCCGACTATAGAAACATATTGAAATTCGTAAGCGTTGTATCCTTCAAACCATAACTCCGACCAAACTGATTCCCAAACTCCAAGCCATTGCTTAGACCTTCCAATTATGAATGGTGTTCCACAAGGCACAGTGCGAGATCCAACGAGCACATAAAAGCCTTCCTCCCTTGATGTTAGACAGTTCAACACAAACAATTTCAAGACGTCTCAAGTTACAATGAATCAACATCATCGGTCGATGCTCGCGCGATTGGTCCATCCGTGGACATGCGTCACGATGCAAATTAAACATCGAGGCTTTTAGCGTTTACTTTTATTTAGCAAATATATTTTAGCTGTTTGGAAATGACTAGCACGTTTTTTAAAAGAAATCTGGCAATCTAGTAACGGAGCCAGGAAATTGACTGAAAAGAATCTTATTATTCTCGTGAACAGTGCTAATTCGTTGACTTTAGTTATTATAGAAGCCTGGAGCAGTCTTGCTCGTTATTATTAGCTAAAATATAATTGCTTTAGATAGTAAACGCAGTCATCTTCACTAAAATTTAGTCCATCTCAATCCCAAGTGAACGAGCGCGAAGGCAAAAATTGTGAGACCTTCCTATTTACACTAGGTTTAATAAGGTTAATATAATCTTAAATAGTTTCAAATAAACTTACTAGCGGCCTTAATTGATTGACCGCTGAGGCCGCTAGTATGTTCCGATAATTAGATACTATGCTACCATCTATTGCACTACCCCGGCGAATTAAAAAAAATAGTTTTTTTTTTTTTAATATATATTACTTTTTAACGCTAAAAATAAAACGTGTGGGGAATGTTGGAACGAGCGCGAACTATAGTTGAAAATTGCTGAAAACCCGTAACTGACAAGACGATAAAACGCTATTGACTCATCAACTTTCGAGGGATCTACCAAAACGTACTATAACGTCTTCGACACACTACTCTTCTAAATCTCATGAACACTGAATTATCCTACCACGTCGAGACCTTACTGAACGCGTTCGGTTCGCACTCTCATCCCCACGCAACTTGCAGAGCAAGACTACAGCCAAATTGGTAACCGTTTTGTTAAGTTTGTACTAAAAAACGTGTCCCTACCGCCTCCCTTTGTCGAAATCAAAACGACCCCAATAGTTTATCCCTTCGTTGTCCACGTTCCAGAGTGGGATGGCAGGCGCAGCCAGGAGGCAAATAGCCCTAAACTTTGCGAGACGCCTCAGAAAACTTCCCCTAATCTTGCCTGGCTACACCCGTACGTCGCATGGCAAGCTTCGCAAAGGTTATTATATTTCATACAGGACACAAACAGGGAATGATTGGAAAAGCACAAATCTTGCCAATGCAACGTCAAGTGCCTCTGATCCCGCTCTGTAATGAAAAATCTGACAAAAGACTTGCAACAAGAGGTCCGAACCTCACTAAATCCGACATTTGAAATGTCGGCTCACAGTCGCACCGACAAGTCGCAACCATGAACGGGACAAGACAACCGCAACAATATCCAAGTCAAGAATCTCTAATCAAATGTAAAATAAAGAAGAATATCAGGAAATTGTCTCTAGCTACACAGGTACAGTGATTTTCAAAAAAATAGACATTCCACTTATGTCTTACGCTTAATATCTTACGATAAATGAGCGTACACAAATGCGATTGTCGTGCGACAAGTCGCGAATGCGTCACCTCGTGACAGATAAGACCTTACCTATCCATAAATGACAACTGACATCTAGCTAAGTTTTGGGATACATATTTTTTTCTTAAATCGAATCTATTTCTTTCAATAAACTTGCTTTTGCAGAAACTACCAATGCAGTGTTTTTTATAAACTGGCAACATTAATTTGGAACATTTGTAGGTGCATTTACGGACGTGTCAAAGTTAAAATTGTTCTTCACTAGAATTAAATCGCAACGTGTCTTTCATGTGAAAGTAAAATTATCTACCTATTTGCTAATGTAACATAGTATTCTAATAGCACTTCAAAGAAAATCTTGAATTCAATCAAGTCACGAAATATAGCTACAAATATTTCAAAATGGTGGCTCTACAAAAGCATGTCCACTGCTTCGACGCCTTGTACTTCCATCCTAAAATATTTTGCTTACATTAAACATTGGATAATGTTGCAATTTTAATTTTCTAGGCGCCACTGGCGTCGTCCACAAAATGAGGTAGGTGATCGGTGAGCACCGATTTGAATAAAACACGTCTTACAGACGATTCTTTTTCGATTAATCGATGTCATGCGTGCGTATAATGATTAATCGTATATGTTGCAATCAGATTTAGAGGACAGTATCGAGTCAAATATTCACACTAATATAATAATCAAAAAATTAGTTACCTACTAAATTGCTTCTATTTTTATAGCACTTACAATTAGTATCAGTAGCAACATATTCGATTAATGAGTTTATAATCGATTATTCTTGAAATCGATGATCAAAGACCACAGAGTCTCTATAAATATCCATATAACTGAGCAGTCAATTTTTCACCAAAGTGAAAAAGTGTTGCCATCACAAAAAATCTTAGCCGGTTGGTGCAAATTCACTGAAAACTAGTCTAAATAATAATGCTAGTGTATGTATACCTTCACGCGTTTATAACGAGGGCAGGAGTTCCGAAGTGGTAATTACTAGATACCGCACTAGACAGCCAGCAGTCAATCCGGTACATCGCGGGCACGGGTGGCTAAAATAGCCTGGCTGCGGCCGCAGGTTTGGATAAAGATGGGTGCGCGGCCTGCTGCTTGCTGCTGCCTAGTGCGTTATCTGCCAAAGTGCAGTCAGATATTTTTATTTGAACATTTTATATCGGTTAGTAATTTCAATGCTCTGCCAAACTCGCAAGGAATAGCGTGAAGATAGCAATTTTTTTTTTTTGGTATTATTACCAGCAACGAAATTACATTCAAGTGTTGCCGTGCTTAATTCAGTGTTGCCAGTAATTAAGACTAGTTTTTTTTTTTCATTCCATACTATATCCCGATGAGTGAATTGGGCAGATATTGTATGCAAAGTTGAAATATTTTCAACTTAGTTGATAATATTTCATCTTTGCAGATAGACTGCGGCGTGTGAGGTAATCCCCGACACCGGCAGTGGTTTGGAACGGGTGGGTAAGAGAAAAAATCAAGTTTCATAATTTCTTTGGCTTTAAAAAAAAAACAATGTTTATGTTGGGTAGTTAGGGATTTTCTTTTACTTGCAACATATTATTAGGGGTAATTTTATAACTCCAATTAAAATCGAACCCAAATCGAGACACCCCATATTGATAATAAGTTAACTACCCAACATGAAAATTTATTCCTTAGGTCAAACATGCATATTGAAACAAAATGTTTGGCAAGAAAAATAATTATTTTTAAATACTTCATTTGGGTTAGTAATGAAAATGAGCACATTCAGTATACAAACATTTCATTAATAACTCTTCAAAATTGAAATTATGCATAAAATAAGTTCCCCCAATTAAAATGACACCTTTTCAAAGAGAAAGGCAACTATCCCGGTCAAAATGAGTTCCCCCAAATAAAATAACCCTGATTCAAAGTCAATAGAATGAAATTACTCCAAACAAAATGGGGTACCCCAATTAAAATGACCCTGATTCAAAGACAGTAAAATGAAATAACCCGGTACAAAATGGGGTCCCCCAATTAAAATGACCCCGATTCAAAGAGAATAAAATGAATTTACCCCACATAAAATGGGTTCCCCAATTAAAATGAAGTAAATACCCGTTCCAAAATGAACCACCAGCCCGGCACCGTGTTAGTATAGGCACAAGTACTGTCCAATGTTAGAAGTACGACACTAAGTTTCAACTGTGGATCAACACGCTTACAACGCTGGCATGGCTTCACAAATAAAATATCTTAATAAATTAATACTGAATCGGTTTTGGGTAATTTTTTGGCTTAAGTTTTATCTTTGGGTAGATTTTTTAAATTCTGGTGGGGTATATTCTGTTGCAAGGCTGCTACACACGGCTACATGTCAAGCTATACATTGCCAGTTTGAGCTGACCTCGCATTTATACAATACTTTTCGTACAACGAGAAGTCAGCTTATACTGGAAATGTATGGCTTGGTATGTCGTCGTGCGTACTAGCAGTACCAAAAATGTGATCAATTTTCGTCATCGAAGATTTTATTAAATGTAAATGAGAGACGGTCAAGTTTGTTAAATCTTACGATTTCATCGCAATTTTTTATCGTATTGTTAAAGACAATTACATCAATATATATTTTTGTGAGTCCCGTGGATAGACAGAATACAGAAGAGATCAACAAAATTAACCCAAAATATGCCCCACCAAAATGTAAAAAAATCAACCCAACATATCCCACCACACACAACCCGACCAAGTCAACTAGACAACTTTCAATAACCACATTTCTGACTAACATTTTTCTTTCTTTCTTTCAAAACCGTCGGGGGAGCCAAGGTCCCCCAGTTGTCTAACCCTTTTTTTTTTTCAAAACCGTCGGGGGAGTTAGGTTCCCCCAGTTGTCTAACCGGCTCGGGCGGGCTCTAGCCACGTGCCGCAGTGTTGCCAGCGTGTCGTTCCGACAGGGTGTGTGTGTACGTGTGTGTAAGTTTAGTAAGTGTGGCACTAACACCAGCGGAAGGGCACGGCGCGCGGCCGGTCGGCGCCTTCCTTCACGAGCGGCTTGTGGAACTCGCGGCCCGGACGCGAGTGGATCGTCGCCCAGCAGTGCTCGCAGTAGTACTGGAAACAGAAATATAATTATTATAGTATCATCTACATCGTGGAGGTTCTGGAGTGGCGACCGCGTACCGGAAGACGTAGAGTTGGAAGGCCTCCAACAAGGTGGACCGATGACCTTGTGCAGGCCGCAGGAATCCGCTGGATGCGGGAAGCACAAAACCGGTCGAAGTGGCGGAGCTTGGGGGAGGCCTATGTCCAGCAGTGGACGTCTTTCGGCTGAAATGATAATGATGATGATCTACATCATCATTTCAGCTGAAAGACGTCCACTCCTGGACATAGACCTCCTAAAAAGGGGGTTTTGCTATAGTCGCCACGCTTGACAGGAAGGTCTGCGATCGCAATACGGTGGTAAAATGCATAGAGAACGCTGCTGCCCATTCTCTGGTAAGTCTCTTAGTCGCCTCTTACGACACCCACGGGAAGAAATGACATGGTGCTATTCTTTACGTCTGGCACCACACGGAATAGTACGCTGCAAAGTCGACGTACATATAAGACGTAATAAAACAACAGGATTTTTAACTCTCGTTGTTGAACTGAGAATTAAGAATCCAACAGAATGCATCTCAGCATGTTGAAACTCAAACAATGTGGTTTACTGTTCAACTCTCGACGGTTAGGTATGCGTCGAGCATCTAGTGCGAAAAAGTTCCGATGTAATTTTAATACGTCCGTGGGAACGTGGGCTAAGTTTCCACGTACTGGACCTTCACGAGCTGGCTGTCAAACACAAGGACTTCTACCTCTGCTAATTGCTATTACGTACTATTCGCGGCCAAATGCCACCGTAGTTGCACTATGTGTGACACTAGTATAAATAATTTAAAAATGTTATTTACTAACACAATTTATATATATTATAAAAATTCTATATATATATAAATGTTATGTTGGTTTGTGTACGCTTCCAAAACTCGAAAAAGTTCTGCACCGATCGAGCTGAAATTTTAGCATGATATATAATCCGCATCAAGGATTGTTTTTATCAATTTTTTGCATCAGTCACATATCCGCGACCGCGAAAAAACAGTTTATTTAACGATCAGCTGTGTACAAGTGACCGCGTCATCTGCCGGAAGCGAGGAAAACACTCGCTGACAACCGCAATAGTAATGGCGCAGTCACATGAGAAACAAATGTATTCTTTGTTTTGTTTCTCATTTCTTAACCATTCAATTACAATGTGCCACAGCGAAGCGTGGCAGGGTACAGCTAGTTGATAATATATTTATTCATCTTTTGGTCTTAGTAACCTGAAAATAAATGGTTCATTAATATTATGAGTGAATCAGTACCGACCTGCAGACAAGTGACGTTGGCGCAGAAGAAGGGCGCGAACTTGGAGCCGCAGCGTGCGCCGGCGCACTCGTCACACATCTGGTCGTCCAGCACGTACGGCTTCACCTACGGGCAGGACCACGTACGACATACGTTACACACGCGGTAATGATTTCATTTTATTTGGGGGGCTCCGAGTTGTTTTGTGATTTTAGTTGAGGAATACTGTATGTTTTCAATTAACCAGTCAATTACCGTAATTACAGACACAATTAAAAAACCATTATGTCTGCACCAAATATGGTATCGAGGTTAAGGTTAGAAATTATTGATTTAAAACTCCCAACGGTTATGTAATTAAGGTTTGAATTTCGATAAGTTGACTTCGGGCTCCGGCCGTCGCCTGTCGTAATACACGGCTTCACCTGCGGGCAGAGCGACGTAGGACATACAGACGCCGAGGGCATTAAAAATATCGGCTGTCAAATATCAAAACCCAGTCATTCTCCTGCCCTTTTCCCAATTTATTTGTGGTCGGCGCAACATATCTTTTCTTCCACACTTCTCTATTAGTCGTCATCTCAGTAGTCACCGCCTTTCTATCCATATCATCATTCAATATCAAAACCCAATATCTACATAAAACAACATTTTACAGGAGAGCCGAAAAACTATTTCTGTAGAACTTACTTTTCCTCTAGATACTACATTTCAGACTGTGAAACTTCGTATTTCACTCATTTCTGGGAATTTTTGCTAACCTAGTATGTAGAGAGTGGTCTATAAGGTCGAAAAATGCAAGACACCCCGTTTTGAAATTGAACAGCCGATATATAGGCCCATAAGCAGTGCCTACCTCGAAAAATCACCATACGTCTGTCAGTTACATTTTAATGTGTGTCCCGAAATTATTAAGAAACTAACTAAATTATCATACTTTAAAGAGACGCGCGTTTTTCTGCCTAGACAAGAACAGAAACGCAAGCAGGTGACGTAGGTGTACTACGTGAGCTCGACAAATGAATGTGCGAATAACACGTGTGCGACAAAACTGTATTGCGACTCACAATAGTTCGAATGCATGCTTGTGCGACACAGTCGAGCTCACATAGTACACTAGGTTAGGTTAAGTTAAAACTAGATTCATGCTAGAAACGACTAGATTCAGTGTGTCGCACAAGCGTGCGTTCGAACTATGGTGAGTCGCAGTACAGTTTTGTCGCACAAGTGTTATTCGCACATCCATTTGTCGAGCTCACGTAGTACACTCAGGTGACGTAGGCACTAGACTGCAGACGCGGTATTGTTTTCGTTTACGGACTTACGATTTTTATTGTGATTTTAGTTGGGGTATGCTTTATTTTTGGATTAAGGTTAGAAATATAGAAATTAAAATTAAAACGGTTGTCGCGCAAATAGTTTACTTATAAAATTAATTAGGTATCACATTTTAATTTGGGCAAGGATGGTTCATTTTGGTTGGGGAAATAAGGTTAATTTTAGTTGGGGAAATAAGGTTAATAGTGGGTAAAATAAGCTTAATTTCAGTTAGGGAAATACGGTTAATTTTACTTGGGGAAATAAGGTTCATTTTAGTAGGGGAATAAGGACCATTTTAGTTGAAGAAAAAGGTTAATTTTATTTGGAGGATAAGGTTCATTTTATAATAGTTTGAGGTCAAACATTATTTCAAAAGAGGATAAAATATTAATTTGATTTAGGAAATTTAATCTAAATTATGGTTAGTTGGTAGGTATTATAAGTTAGATTTGGGCTAAAAATACATTTAATAACAAATTTAAGGTATGGTTTAAATCAGAGCCAGGTTTTTTGAAGTACGAACACCAATCTAAATACAGTTCCTTTTACAAAACGCACAACTTACTTAATCCGGTCTTAGGTCTGTCAATTTTGTATTAAGAATTGTACTAAAGTTGACATGAAGTTCGTAATACAAAAGTTAGATCATGATTCGTAAAAGAAGGATTATGTTTTAGGTAAACGCTTGATGAATTGATGTTTATACAGGATCAATTTTTATCCAGTGCGCAAACTGTAACCATGAATTCAGCATATCATTCTAGACCCCCCAGCGTAGAAAATTTTCATCGGTTATACAAAAAAAAATCAGCTGTTCCATACATTTTGACCCCGTAGGTATTGCATTTTTCTATAAAACAGCAGTTTTTTTTTTTGTAAAACCGACGAACAATTTCTGCACAAGGGGGTCTAGAATGATATGCTGAATCCATGGTTACAAATTACGCATTGGATAAAAACTTATCCTGTATAATGATCTCCATTCCTTGTTATGTTTTGTTGAATAAGGTTAATTTTATTTGGGGAATAAGGTTTATTTTAGTTTTGGTATCAAAGTTTATTTCTAATGAGGATAAAATATTAAATTAATTAATGGTATTTACACTAAATTAAGCTTAGTAGATTAGGGGTAAAAGTACATTTAAAAAAATCTTAGGAGTAGGCTGAAGAAAGAAAACCAAATAATAATAAAATAAAAAAATCGAAATAGAATTTCTTTTACAAAACTGACAACTTACTCCAGTCTTACATCTGTCAATTTTTTTTCTTAAACTTTACTAAAGTCGGAATGAAGTTCGAAATACAAAACTGGCTCGAAGGAAAAAGTTCGATCGTGATTCATAAGAAGTATTGTGTTTTAGGTAAACGTTCGTAGGTAACGTTAGGGTTGTGTTCTTCTTCTGCTTCTTAGCGTGTCGATAGCAATCTAAATAGAGTTAGCCCAGAATTTGGCTACGAGCTTAGCATTTTCAGTAGCGTCCATCAACTCCTGTGGCGTGCAAACAACAGGACACGCTGGACAAGATATCAAGTGCCGCATCGTTTGTGGGACAGCACCACATTTACACTCCAGGGCTGAGTCTTCTATGAATCTCCACCTGTACAGGTTTTCTATACTGCGGCCTACCTGAGTCCGGAGCACGGATATCGAGGGATATGCCTTGGGGGCGTGGCACGTGCCGCCTCGATATTATGAAATTGGTCTTATGTTCGAGTGCCGGCTGTACGCATCATTCAGTCGCTTTGCGATTGTGTACAGTGCATTATTGGTGCGTAAAAAACCAAAATGCCGAGTTGTGCAGTAATTATTTGTAAAAATAGGTCAAATACTATCAACCTGAAGACAAATAGCGTGTCCTACCACCGGTTAGTAAACAATTAAGTCACTGTTTTATATTTTAAATCAATTTTTAAATGATTTACTAACTTACGTCCGGAGCGACTCGAACTAACCCGAACTAGCCCGAATCTTCCCGAACGAAACGAACGTTTTATATGTAGAGTGGTGCAATCGTTTGCGTGCGGCTGATTTTATCGATATGCGTATTATTGCTGTTGAATATTTTTTTACAGAACTCAATGGATATCCTCGTATTACTTGTATAGTAAAAGAGTTAAATTACTTATTAATTAAATGTTTTTTAAACCAAATTAAGACATTATAATTCCAATATAGTTAGTCGTGAAGTGTAAAAACTAAAGTAATATTATACCTAAAGATTTTCACAAATTAACAGTTTTTAAGTACAATATGATCAGTAATATGATAAATAAATATTATATTTCATCAAACTACTTATATTTGGTAAAAAAAATACAATAATTTGTTTTCGATATACAAAAATATTCTTTTTTTTTTTCATCTGTCTATTTGGCGGTTTCGTAAGGTGGGCCATAGACGATTAATAATATTACGTAATATTATTGAGCGAGTAAGATTAGTATTGAAGATTGCGATGGTTAAATATTGTTGAAAATAAAAATATATTTTGCGTAATATTATTTTATTGATCACTAAATCGCACGCCCATCTTAGTCAATCATAAAGCCGAGCAGTCAAAATTCGAAGTTTAAATTAGAGAATTCGCGGTCCGTCGCTATTTAGTCAAATCTACAAATTCAAATTAATGATTCTCCATATTTACATTTTACTGGACAATAAATAATTTTATTTGATTTTTATTTTGTATTTCCTTATTTTTATTATAACAGTTCCCACTGCTAGGACTCAAGCCTACTCTTTATTATACCCGCTCCACACTCACGAACGACGTAAACAGCGAGTGCGCAAACTGAGAGTGGTTTCGCGGCTTTGCATTTGTATATTGCGCTTTTCTCCGCTGGAAGTGGAAACACCGTGAAGACCACAATCGTCCGAATTCGATCCTGTCAGCATTAAAAATAGTTTGCTAGATGGCGCTATTTTAATTCCATTAGAAATATGTCTTAACGCGATCGAGTTTGAATATGAGTATAACATTAGCCTAACTGAATTAAACCAAACCTGAATGTAGGTAGGCATTTGTGTTTTTTTTTAAGGTTAAGTAATATATTATTTATTTTATTTATTTATACAGCATGATAAGTAACAGAGAGCACTCCCTTTTAACCGATAATACAATTTTTAAATATGCCCATTTTATTTTAGTAAAGTTAACTATATTTTCGGAAAGGTAAAAAAAAATATTTAAAGGAAATTAAACGAAGTTATTATAATACAAGAATGTGCTAAAATTAAATATCGATAAAAATAATCGACCATCGCTTTCGACTCCCTAATTGCATGCGTGTGCATTGGATGTTCGCAAATAGGAAGTATTTACAAGTGAATGCCCCGCCCATTCTATGTATGTGTGCTATTAGAAATTGATTTAGTGTAGCTGCTTTCTTCTTTGTGTGCGTGTCCAAATTTTAAATGTGTGTCGTCAGTACACTATTTGTTAATGTTGTAATTTTTTGGGTGGGAGATAAGTGGCGACACTAGAACTCCGTACTATTCCGCAATGAAGGCATATCTCTGGATATCTATGGTCCGGAGTTTATTTAAAGACTTCCATGAAAGCAGTTCGTGTCCAGTTGCGAGATGTTCAGCAGGTGGAACGAATGGGTTTAGTAGGGAAGCGCCTTGTTGCCACAGGTCTAGTCTTTCCTCAGACTTCGCCCGTAAGTGGGAGGATTGTGTTGCTAGATGAGAAAATGGTTTTTAAGGACAGATTGATTTCCATTCCTTATGAGTGATGTAGGATAATGTTGATGATGCTCAATTCGGTGTGTGTGTGTGTGTGTGTGTGTGTGTGTGTGTGTGTGTGTGTGTGTGTGTGTGTGTGTGTGTGTGTGTGTGTGTGTGTGTGTGTGTGTGAGAGAGAGAGTGTGTGTGTTTGCGTGTGTGCGTGTGTGTGCGTGTGTGTGCGTGTGTGTGCGTGTGTGTGTGTGTGTGTGTGTGTGTATACGTTACCTCGACGCGCTTGTCGATGTCTCCGTGTTGTAGCTGCACGAAGCGCGCGGAGATGGCCGCGATGTACGACTGCTGGTTAGAGAACGCCACGCGACCCGCGCCCTGCATACACACAGTATACTTGACACATCGTACTACTCGATATAGGAGAGACTAATATGAGTTACTAGCTTTTGCCTGCGACTTCGTCCGCGTGGAGTTCTCGGTTATATCGTAGCGTAGGCGAGCGCTAAGAAAGCAAGTAAAATTGCACGGACGAAGTCGCGGCCAAAAGCTAGTAAACTACAAAACTTCTTTATACACCAAAATTTTTGTGAAATAGTTGTTTTTTTTTCGTAATCAGCTACCCGATAAACCATAAAAACGATACCATGTTGATTTTCAGAATTTGTCACCTCTTTTCTACCTTTTAAGGGTTGAATTCTGAAAGAGCCTGAAACACTTGTTTACTCATTTATTGATAGGAGTACTCCTGTGAAGTTTCCAATAAAATAGTTTAACTAATCTTGTTTCCCCATATAAATTTTCAAGCCCTTTTTCACTCCCTTAGAGGTTGAATTTTCAAAAACCCTAAGACACACCTACAAAGGAGTGGACCATAACCACCACGCGGGCAAAGTGCGGGTTGGTAGATGTCACATGTCTTCGAATTTTTGGTTCTAGTACACGATGTTTTCCTTCACCGTTTTGAGAGCAGTGGTGATGAAATTATTTACACAAAGTGCCTATTTGGATTCTGTACATTCCCCTTGCATATCAAAGAAAAACATTATTTTCTGTCTTATTTACTGTCAACAGTTTTGCTATTTCTTCTTCCCAGCTAAAGCACTAGAAAGTGGTGAAGGGCGGGCGCTTTGGGGGGACTGTCATATGTAACTTTGCTGTTCAAAAAGTGCTGACTCTCAGCCTAGTTTGAATAAATGACTTTTGATTTTTTAAGAGAAGGTAACTACTAAGCAGATAACTACTGACCTTAGGGTACTTGAGCTCGGGGTCGGTGTCGATGCCGGCGTAGCACACGCCGCCGTACAGCCGGTCCATGATCATCGCCAACTCCACTGGAAACGAAAGAATTTCTCATCAGTATTGTCAGTAGAAATAAAAAAAAGGCAACAGAATTTAAATTAAAATCATCAGTACCCCCTAAGTTCATACAATAGTCATTCTAATACATACACCCTGGCCATTCCCTCCCTTAAGCACAATTGTGAACTGCCAGGGTATGTGTATTTGCATTGAGTATTTATTTGAGAGTCCATATCCATACTCTTTGATAAACGATTATGGGAGAACCACAGAAACTCTTCGGGCCGCATTACACCTAAAAGAGCTCTCACCAGTACATTATTTGAACAGTTTTGGAACTCACCAGTTTTCAAAGCCCTGATAACTACACCAGCCTTTCGCGAAACTAACCAGCTTTCAACGGACGTGGCATGCCTCCCACAAAGAGTCTTCCAGGGTTCGAATGGCATGCTAGCATCGAGCACAAAGTCTGCATCGGCGAGCTTCCAGTCCCAAACCATTTACCGCCTTTGATCCTGGACTTAAGGTCTGCGTTAACGGGCCTCCATCTTAGATCCTAGACAGTTTTTCTTGGACTGAACTTATTTACCTCTTCTCTCTTGTAGTCCCACTTCTGATTTCAGCTTCTGAACGATCTTTCCACCTAATAAAACCCTGAAAATTACACAAATCTCTGGGGAAACTAACCAGCTTTCAACGGACGTGGCAACCCTCCCACGAAGACAGTCTTCCTGGGATCGAGCGGCATGCTGGCGTCGAGCACAAAGTCTGCATCAGCGGGCCTTCATCTTAGATCCTAGAACTGAACTTATTTACCTCTTCAATCTTGTAGTCCCACTTCTGATTTCATCATCTGGACCAGCTTTCCACCTAATAAAACCCTGAAAATTACACAAATGTTTTGGGGAAACTAACCAGCTTTCAACGGACGTGGCACGCCTCCCACGAAGACAATCTTCCTGGGGTCGAGCGGCATGCTGGCGTCAAGCACAAAATCTGCATCAGCAAGCCTCCATCTTAGATCCTAGATCCAGTTTTTCTTGGACTGAACTTATTTACCTCTATTTTCTTGTAGTCCCACTTCTGACTTCTGCTTCTGCACTAACTTTTCAGCTAACAAAACCCTGAAAATTACACAAATCTTCGATGAAACTCACCAGCTTTCAACGGACGTGGCACGCCTCCCACGAAGACAGTCTTCCTAGGGTCGAGCGGCATGCTAGCGTCGAGCACAAAGTCTGCATCGGCGAGCCTCCACGGTCGGATCTGGACTGGTTTGTCGCGGATCGTGGGCGAAGACACGCAAAGATACAGCTTATCATCGTCCGTGATGCAAGCCTCCATTAGAGCGGCTACTGAGCTCTCGTCCTGGAGATAGGAACAAGAGAATATTAGGATAATGTAGGGAGTTTACATTTTTAGATGCAATCTTTAAGACAGTTGCCATTCGGTGCAAATTGGTATATTCTGAAGTGTCATAAAAACCAGTCGTGTCATTCTGTAAAATTTACTTGGAACAAACCAGGACAAATCTTTGTGTGATGAGCGCAATCATTTGTTCTGTGTCTGGGTGTAATTTATTTTATATGTATGTATTTAGAAATATATATGTATGTTTATCAATTGTCTGGTTGCCATAGTACAGACTCTGCCTAGTTTGGGATCAGATAACGTTGTGTTGGTTGTCCTAAGATATTATTTTATTTAAACTCATTTTATTTGGGGCCAATTTTTCAATAGTTTTAAGTTTTAACCGAAGCAAAATAGGCAGTGTGTTTTTTTACGAGCAGCTAACGATTGAAAATTCGTGTTTTAGATCCATATGCAAAACAGAATCGGATTGGCTTTCCAAAATGGATATTTTTCCCTGCTGGTTTCCCCGTTACTTAATCTAGCAGTAGCTTTCTCATTTACTGGCAGAGACAATCAGCAATTCAGCATAGTTATTCACTGCCAGGGTGGTGGATGTGTTCGGAGTGACCGTGGCCCTGGCACAGGCAACTGAAGGAACACGGGTGGGTTTAAGTTAGTAAAAAATTGACACCCCTTCCTGCACCGCTCAGAGCGGGAGACGTCATTTGAAATTTCCCACGCAAAAAAATTGATAGTTATTCACAAGCATTCGGCAGGCTATCGTATCTAAAATGACACATTTGGTAACCTGGACCTGCTTTGCCCCCGACAGCAAACAGCTGTCAGAAGAATAATAATAATATAATAATATCTTAGGACAACCAACACAACGTTATCCGATCCCAAACTAGACAGAGCCTGTACTATGGCAGCCAGACCACTAATAAACATACTTATATTTTAAATAGATACATATCTATACTATAATATTATAAAGCTGAAGAGTTTGTATGTTTGTTTGTTTGGTTGAACGCGCTAATCTCAGGAACTACTGGTCTGAATTGAATAATTCTTTTTGTGTTGAGTACCTATTTATTGAGGACGGCTATAGTTTAATAACATCACGCTACGATCAAAAGGAGCGGAGCAGCAACGAAAAATTGACGAAAACTGGCAGGCAATTCGATGCGACGGGAAGGGTCAGGAGAGCAAAAATTTGGCACGGACGAAGTCGTGAGCAGAAGCTAGTCATAGATAAATTACACCCAGACGCAGAACAAATGATTGTGCTCATAGCACAAATTTGTTCTGGGTGGGAATCGAACCCACGACCTCAGTCTTAGCAGTCAGGGTCACTAAACCACTAGACTAACAGACCAGTCAAAGAATAGCGGGCGTCTTGATTATTCGCGTGTTTGATTTAAAAAAAAAAACTGACAAAATTTTCAAGTTTTCGATTTGTGAACAGCTTTAGGACTTCTACGATAATATTGACTGATTTTCGGTATGACAGCATAACAAATTGCTGTGAACAGCTATGCTGGACAGGCAGGCTCTCAATTTCGTAAAACCTGTCATGATAAACTTGCACAAACCTGGAACAGAAGAAACGCGTAACCCTTGGGCGGAAAGTAACTCTTGCTCTCGGCTTTGTGAGGCCAGTCGACCACGAGCGGCCCGAAGCGACGGAATGACGACGTAATCTCATCTGAAACAAGACCAATAACACATCGTTAGTAAACCAAATACATAAACTCACGCATTTTTCCCATAGGGATAGGCAGCAACCACGGAACGCCACCTGCTACAATCTCTACACACTCCTTTTGTCTCGTTTCGGTTCATACAATTGGTCATACACACACGCCGGTTGCGAGTAGGTACTATCCACCTGACCTTTCTGAAGAACATCACCAATTAGTAAAACACATCGTTAGCAAAATATGATCTATGAAAGAAAAGTAAAGTAAGTTAGGAACAAGGTCTGGCTCAGTTATATTAGTACCAGTTTTTGCCAGCGGCTTTATCGCGTAGAGGTCGATATAATGATCCCTCGGGAACGTACTACCGGGATAAAAAGTATCTATGTGTTAATACAGGTTATAAACTATCTGTGTGTCAAATTTCATCTAAATTCTATCAGTCGTGTTTGCGTGAAAGAGTCACAAACATCCATACATCCATACTCACTTCACATCTATACTAATATTATAAAGCTGAAGAGAACTACTGGTCCGAATTGAAAAAATATTTTCTGTGTTGGGTAGCCTATTTATTGAAGAAGGATATAGGTTATATAACATAACGCTACAATCAAAAGGAGCGGAGCAGCAACGAAAATGGACGAAAACTGGTAGGCAATTCGATGCAGCGGTAAGGGTCAGGGGAGTAAAAATTTGACGAGGACGAAGTCGCGGGCAAAAGCTAATTTATAATATTAGTAGTTTGTCTCAAACTGTAAACAGGTCTTTCGAGAAACGACTAGCAGAAATCCTAACCACAGTCACAAGTTAATATGAAAATGCCTACAGAGTAGCTCTCTTCCAGGATTCGAACTATTAAATGTGCATATAGTTACCTAACTCCACACATCCTCTATATGGCCTACTTATGTAAAACACATCTAACTCCTATTCCCACGTGCATCCAGTGCAGATAAGGCCTTGTCCACACTTAGTTTATATTCATAGTAGTTTATTAGATCTTTGCGTATCATCTCATAATGTCAAACTCTCATAATGACAACCAGACGCAAAATGTCCACTTCTCCGAATGTCAACTTCTTAGAATGTCAAATTCGCATAATGTCAATTTCTCATAATGTCGATTTCTCACAATGACAAACTCGCATAATGTCAACATCTCACAATGTCAACTTACTAAAATGACAAACTCGCATAATGACAACTCCACGTACTACCATACAAGCAATAAAAAAAAAATAAGATTCTTTAATATAAAAAAATATGTCATGTCACGGAGTCCTTTCCTATTTCTTAGAACTTTAAAAAGGCGGTTCGTTATTCTCCTGATCCCAACATTTTGCTTCTTTTTTTTGTCATTTTGATGATAGAAGTTTTTTTTAACATGCTTTTATTATTATCGACAGAAAGTGCTATACTGAGCTTAAAGAATACTGTTCAATATTACACTGACCGCAAAACGCCGGTATATGCCTGTTTCCTGGATCTTTCCAGAGCCTTCGACCTTGTGTCATATGATGTGCTGTGGAGAAAGCTGGGGGACAGGAATGTGCCGGCGGAAGTTCTAAAAATCCTGCGGTATTGGTATGCAAACCAGACCAACCATGTAAAGTGGTCCAGAACGTTCTCTGAGTCGTACGGGTTGGAGTGCGGTGTGAGACAGGGTGGTTTGACGTCTCCCAGGCTCTTCAACCTGTATGTAGATGATCTCATAGCCGAGCTCAGCAGTATGCGTGTCGGCTGCCGGGTTGGTGGTGTTAGTGTTAACAACATTAGCTACGCGGACGACATGGTATTGCTGGGCCCGACTGAGGGGTCTATCAGAGATATGCTGAAGGTTTGTGAGAAGTACGCCGGTACGCATGGTCTGGTTTATAATGTCAGAAAATGCGAATACATTGTGTTTAAGGCCGCCGGCAAGTGCCCTAACTATACTCCTAATTTCACCATAAATGGCATGAGCATTAACAAAGTGGATCAATTTAAATACTTGGGGCACATGCTTACCGACGACCTTAAGGACAATGTTGACATTGAGAGGGAACGTAGGGTACTGGCGGTCCGAGGTAATATGTTGGCCCGTAGATTCTCCCGTTGTAGTGACCAAGTCAAAATCACCCTATTCAAGGCTTTCTGTCAGGGTTTGTACGCGGGGGGTCTATGGGTCAGCTACGCCAAAAGATCGCTAGATGCCTTACGCGTCCAATATAACAATGTTTTTAGGATGCTGTTGGGACTGCCCCGTTTCTGTAGTGCATCAGAGATGTTCTCGCAAAACCGAACTGACGGGTTCCACGCCCTGATACGCAAAAAAGTTGCTTCACTGATGCATCGGACGCGGGTCAGTAACAATAGTATCCTGAAAACAGTGGCGGAGAGTCCTTACTCCCCTGTTCTGAGGCATTTTGTAGAGAGGATGGTCAACTAGGTAGCTGTTCTCTTGCTTGATCATTCTCTGCGCAACCTGCCTCGGAAACTTTTGTGTGTTGCCGATTTTGTTTGTGTATTGATTACTAACATTAGTTATAAGTTAATTTTTCACTAACAAGATGGATTTTATTGTTGTCCGAAATTGAATAACGACTTGATAGCCTAATTTTCCGCAATTTTCCGGCCGACCGCAAATATTATTCGATCACATCCGAATCCGATCACATACACATCACAAAAAACACACATCATAAAATCACAATTGTATACCAAAATAAAATATACAGTTAAAAAGCTGAAATAAATGAGATTTTTTTTTTATTAATTTTGAGGGTAGATGTTAGTTATGTTCGTTCTGGGTACTACAGTACCCCTTGGCGCTCTACAGGCTAGATAAATTAAATTAAATTAAATTAGCTTCATGCTTATGCTATTATCTTTGTATGTTATTATTTGCCTATGTAATAGTAACTTTGAACATGATTTTGACCCTTTTCAAAACGTCGGATTAACTCGAAATTTGCCACACATATCAAGGACCAATGACAATACAATAATATCATGAATTGTGCCATTATCCTTGCCAGAGTTACCAGGAAAGCAAAAACTGTCTGTAAAAACTACGCTGACATACGTCACAAAATTCCAAACACCCTAACAAATTGAAAATAAATAATAGTTAAAAAAAATACGAGAATAACGGACAGTCTTAAAGTTTTAAGAAATAAGAGACGACCTCGTGATATAACTTTTGATATAAAATATAATAAATATTTAATTGCACTGCAAAACGGAAGTCTAAATATTGCATCATTTTTTTAAAAGATTATATCTTTGTTTAAAAAGTAAATTTAAACAAATAATTAATACGATTTTTTTTTTATTCCTATGTAGAATCACAGTTTTTTTTTTTAGTTTGTATTATGTTATGTTTTTCGTTATTTTGATGATGGTGATTTTTTTTTTTTTTGTATTTGTATAACGTGTCACACCATATATTATAGTCGACTGATTATAAAATGATGATATTTTTTTTTAATTACTGTAATACCTACCTTTATATACCCCTTAGTGTATGCATACCTAGCTATAACTATTACCACATGCAAACTATCTTGTTGAAGTAGGAACTACTTGGACTTGTCATTATGCGAGTTTGTCATTTTAGTAAGTTGACATTGTGAGAAGTTGACATTATGCGAGTTTGTCATTGTGAGAAATCGACATTATGAGAAATTGACATTATGCGAATTTGACATTCTAAGAAGTTGACATTCTGAGAAGTGGAAATTTTTCGTCTGGTTGTCATTATGAGAGTTTGATATTATGAGATGATACGGATCTTTGGTGTATAATTTTCTTTACATAGTATAAAACAAAGTCACTTTCCCGCGTCTGTCCGCTTATTATACTTTGCAACGGATTTGAATGCGGCTTTCAGCAATAGACAGAAGGGCGAAGCCGTTGGCAAAAGCAAGTAAATAGGCCGCCACGAAACGGATTTCATAAGAACATATCAAATCTGACTAGCCTTTTCCCAACTTTGATGGAGTTGGCTTCCAGTCTAATCGTATGCACCTGAATACCAGAGGGGTAATTGCGGAACTTTTTATCGGTAGGAATTGGTTTAATATTCATAGTTAAACAACATTCATTGCGTTATTTACGTTGCTGAGTCACAATTTATTCGAACAAATGACGCAATGGTTTAGAAATAATCTTCAATCCCATTCAGATTCTGATAAATTGTGTGTTTCGCAATTAGGGTGCAGTTCTTTACTTGGAGCGAGTTTCTATCTAACCCGATTGGGTAATACGATATCCCTTCTTGGTAAGAAGACTGGTTGTGCCGAATTTTGAAGCTTCTGACGACCCGTAACGACTGTCTAGTGATCCCTGAATGACAACCGAGACACACTGTAATGACCTACATTCCGAGGCACGGAGGGGGTCTTGCTATATAAAGACCATCACTCTTCCACGAGGCAACCGCGTAGCTTTAGCGCTTAGCTGAAGCTGATCGATATGCTCGGGCGTGTTTTGTAGGTATAACTTAGCCGCAAGCCCTTCTCATATCAAATCTCGCACTTTAGTCACCGTTTTATCTCAACTATATATCCAGACCATATTTCGGCGACGGCGGCCAATCTCAACGGAAACTAGCCATCGGTGCGGGAGATATTATAGTGCTCCAGTGTGTGCCGCAGACACAGGAGCACTCACTCTTCCGTCACTCATAGTCTGATGGGCCGGCAATCCGACACCGCCGGAGAGAGATCATGCGAAGGACCAATGGCTTAACGTGCTTTCCAAGGCACGGGGATATCAAACCGCCAGCTTCCAAACTTCGGGCTGCTACTAAGAAATTCCTAACTAATGGAAAAACCCAGTAACACTTTGCCCAACCCGGAAATTGAACCCAAGACCCCACGCTCAGGAGTCGCGCTTGCGACCACGAGACCAAAGGGGGCAGTTATCTCAACTACAATCAAAGTCAAAAATGTAGGTTGATCACGGTATTTTGGCAGATTGAGACTGATTAGAACAAGAAGTACAGGAATTATCTCATATACCTACATAAATACCAGAATGATACAACTGCGTACAAGGTCTTAGATTATTAGCACAGACTTCCCATTAGGGTTATAAACCGTACAAAGTAAGATTGCAAGCGGCCCACGCGCGTCCTTGTTACGATTGTGGATCATAGGCCACTACGCGTGTAACGCATCAAAGAGGTTAATATTGCAGACACGTGGAGCGATGACATTCGCTGTGTTATGACTTTATGAGTTTATGACGTCAGACACCTGCATTGCGTTTGACCGATTGACTAAACTGACTCAAAGGAAGGGTTTGTGGGTAAGTGAGGGTTTGTCGCCGGTCTAGTTCTCTGTGTGTCCAATACAACAAAATCTTCAGGATACTGATGTTGCTGCCTCGCTATTGTAGTGCGTCGGGATTTTTTGCGAAAGCGAGAACGGACGGCTTTTACGCGATAATACGCAAGAAAGTAGCCTCCTTGTTGCAGCGCGTGCGAGGCAATAGCAACAGCATCCTGCAGATGGTTGTATCTCATGCAGATTCTCCTATTTTCTTGCGGAAGCGAGAACGGACGGCTTTCACGCGATAATACGCAAGAAAGTAGCCTCCTTGTTGCAGCGCGTGCGAGGCAATAGCAACAGCATCCTGCAGATGGTTGTATCTCATGCAGATTCTCCTATTTTCTTGCGGAAGCGAGAACGGACGGCTTTCACGCGATAATACGCAAGAAAGTAGCCTCCTTGTTGCAGCGCGTGCGAGGCAGTAGCAACAGCATCCTGCAGATGGTTGTATCTCATGCAGATTGTCCTATCCAGAACAAGTGGATGCGTATTATGAGGTGTTGACTAACATAGTGCATAAGATTTTACTAACATGGGTACCTTAAATTATAATAATTTGTATGTCTGTATTTTATTTATTTTTCTGTATTGTTCTTTGTATTTTTGTAATTTAACTAATATGTAATACCAGCCCCGTACGGTTTGATGATCCCCAGATATATAGGGATCAATCATCTCAAGTTGTCATCTTCCTCAGATCTTTTAGCGGCAAAACTTCAGCAACTGCACTGCTGCTTTTATATAATCTAAGGGTGGGAAGGGCCTACCGGGGTCGCGTGATTGTACGAAAGAGATACCGTGACCCTGGCACATGGGCAACTGATGGAACACGGGTGGGTTTTAGTCAGTAAAAGTCTGACACGCCCTCCCGCTCCGCCCAGAGCGGGAGAAGTCATTTGATGATTTCCCATCCTGAAAAAAAAAAAAAAAAAAAAGGGCGGGAAGGGGCTCGTCAATAAAAATTTACGGTACGCTTGCCACACAAAAACATAACCCGAAGAACTGCCATACTAAAGTGGCAGGGCACATTGCTCGCAGAACAGATGGCCGATGGGGCCAAAAGTTCTGGAATGGCGACCGGGTATCGGAAGACGCAGAGTTGGAAGGCCTCCCACAAGGTTGATCTATGACCTTATGCAGTCCGTAAGCATCCACTGGATGCGGGAAGCACAGAACCAGTTGAAGTGACGGAACTTGTGGGAGGCCTTTGTCCAGCATTTGACGTCTTTCGTCTGTATAATGATGATGACGCTTGCTGCAGCCGGTTTGTGGATGGGTGACCATCCAGACTATCCATTACACACGAGACCTCTCCCTGCCTCGGTAAGCACGTTAAGTCGTTGGTCCCGGCTGTCTTTCGTAGATCTTAGACCGTCGTTACGGGTCGTCAAAAGCCCGAAACCCTGACCAGCAGTCTCATCAAGGGGTAGCGTGTTACCCAGTAAGAATAAGAATAAGAAATTTTTATTCGTAAACACAGATAGTTACACGGTGTGTGAGATGTTACAATATACTTAGATTCTCTGTGTTTTGCCAAGAAACATACAGACATGACCAAATAAATACCCTAGTAAAAAAAAAAACATTAACTACTAACTTACTAATCTATAACTAGTAACTTGGTCTTGGAGGTCAGATAGCCAGCTAGTGATCCGGTAAGACTGGAATTCAAAATAGTTGGATGATGGCAAGCAGATTTATTGATTGCATGCTATCTATTAGGTATGTACCTAAAAGATCACCCTCAAAAATGCCTTCATCCCCGACCGGTACATTTCCCTTCAGTCCTACAATACCTAGCTGTTTACTCATCACCCCATCAGTGAATACTTCAGTATATTGTATTGTTAATGTCTAATATAGATAGTAACCGCTCTCGGTACAATTGTCAAAGAGTGGGGCGCGTCTTCATGGATTGAACTATCTATACATTACGTAATCAAATTCAAATCAACCCCTAATATTAAATGCATTTCTCCCATTCAATCATTTAATCATTCAAATTACTTTGCTGTATACAGTGACCATGGTTGCCAGGCAACGGCCTCACAACAGTCTTGTGACCACTGCAACGTAATGGCGGTTACCAAGGCCGCTGCTTGGACATCGATATTGACCTGGATATTAATGTTTGTGGAACTAATAATCGTTCGAGGCTTGCTTTTTATGCCTAATGGAGTGACGAGGCAAATGTGTTCGGTATTTTATGGTAATGCGGTTTTTGTTGTTGTTCTATTGCTTCTGAAATTCTGGTAATGCAATCGTTCAAATCAAATCAAAAGTTAAATATTCAAACTAAACTGAGAGTTAGCACTTTTTGGACGTCAAAATTACATAAGACAGTCCCTCGAAAAGCCCTTCACCCTTCGAATAAAGTAGAGATAAAGATTTGTTTTGTAGGTAGGGAGTAATCTCAGGAACTACTAGTCGATTCTGAAATATATATTTTTTATTTTATAGCCCCATTCTTGAGAAAGGTTATGTTGCTTAATATCATGCACCAACAACCGTTAGGAGCCGGGCAAAGAGAAAAAAGTCGAAACGAAACAAAATGCCACTCTGCAATTAATGTTGTATCTAATACATAGGTACACCACTCCATAGTCCTATGTGTTAGTCTTGTAGCTTCATGTTACAAAGGCTGAGTCGATTTGGCTGGCTTATTTGGGGACATATCCTTATATCCTGCGGTGTAGGAGCTATTGTTGTAATAGTTCATTTCAATAGGAGAAAAAGGAGACAATCGGGCAAGAGTTCTCTGCGTCTTTCCCCGCGTTTTCTGCGTTTGTCCCTTTTTTCTGGGTGGGAAATCATCAAATTACTTCTCCCGCTCTGCGTGGGCCTGTCAGAATTACCTACTGACTAAAACCCACCCGTGTTCCTTCAGTTACCTTTGCCAGGACTACGGTAACTATCGAACAAATCCGCGACCCTGGCAGGCATCGGACCTAGCGGACCCCTTCAATTCGCGCTGACATCTCTTTGAGGCGCGCGTATAGAACACAGCGTGCCGTCGACCCGGGCCTGGTCCTTACCGGGTTTTGGGATACCTTGTGCTTCGATTGTAGAGGTCAAATAGGCTTTCGATCCTGCCTTTTCTGCCTGCTCTCCCGCTCTAAGCGGAGCGGGAGGGCGTTTCAGGCTTTTACTGACCAAAACCCATCCGTGTTCCTTCAGTTGCCTATAAGCCAGAGCCACGGTAACACTTTCGAACAGATCTCGCGACCCGGCAGGGTTCGATCCTGCCAACAATTTTAAAGCGCGGATGTGTTTTTAAGATCAAGACTTACTCCATTATTATTTAACATTTAAGTTTTTTGGTTATTTTTACCTATTTAGTAGTTTATCATCATGGTTAAGTTCTTTCTAAAAGTTATTAGCGAGACCTCAATATTTAATGTTGACTGATTAATGAAACGATGATAGATTGTTGATGGTACAACCCACGTTAGGTAGATAAGAGAACCCGTCGTTATCGCAACGTCATGACGATACGAAATTGTGGTGAACATGTGGTTTTCTGTGTCGACATACCTATATAATGGAGCGTCAACGTGTGAATCAGGTTGATAAGCGCCTTTTTTACGAAATATTTCACGGAGAATGTTTTTAAAATACTCAACCTCGCTGACAAGATCGGGTGATTTTTCGAGTATCATCTTCATTATCTGCCTAGCCTTTTCCCTAGTTTCCTTTGGATGTGAAGACTATGTGGGTCCTTTTTTTATTTTTGTTTTCTTTTTTTCTCACTGAGTTATAATCATGATCTGGCCAGTTTGAGTAATTTATGTGGCCTACCCAAATGTCCTTTCTTTGGTATTGGTCGTCAAATCGTTGAGCTCAAGTTCCGAGTTGAGCTGCAGGTTTAGTTACAAATACTTGCAGTGACTGGACAGATTCACTCAATCCGTGTGATACTTTCCTCAAAAGACCATTTCAGTCACCAATCTACATGATTTCACATGATGTGAACAAGATTATGTCTGGACTTTAAATGAGACTGTGACCTCTTGAGTTTGTTTCGGCCTTTCTACTCAGAGTAGTCAGATAGGAAACGCCGACCTCATCTAGTTTAAAAAAATATCATTGGCGTGTAAGTGTTTGTACAAACCTACTTATAGAAATAAAATCATGTATCATATATCAGTCTAACCGAATGCAGCTCTGTCAGGGTTGTGAGATTTGTTCGAAAGAGATACCGTGACCCTGGCACATGGGCAACTGAAGGAACACGGGTGGGTTTGAGTCAGTAAAAGTCTGACACGCCCTTTCGCTCCACCCTAGAGCGGGAGACATCATGTGATGATTTCCCACCTGCAAAAAAAACCTGATGCAGCTGAACACCACTATTTTACATGAAGGGGTATATCTATGGGCACGCCACAATTGCGGCGGTAAGTCCCCTCTTTGAGGAGTGGATAGAGAGGCGCCACGGCGTCCTCACCTTCCGCCTGACGCAGGTTCTCACCGGGCATGGGTGCTTCGGTGGGTTCCTGTTCAGGATAAAGCGGGAGGATACGTCCGGGTGTTTCCATTGCGAGGATCGTCTGGAGGACACGGTGGAGCTTACGGTGGAGGTGTGCCCTGCCTGGGCGGAGCACCGCCGTGTCCTCGTGGAGGCGATCGGCGGCGGTGACCTCTCGCGTCCGGCCCTGGTGCGAGCCATGGTACGGAGTGAGAGGGAATGGGAAGCCGTCACCTCCTTCTGCGAAGCAGTAATGCTCGCAAAGGAGGAGGCGGGGCGCGTGAGGGAGTGGCAGTCTCTGCGCCCTCACGTCCCTAGCCGCCGCAAGAGGAGACTCCCCGGGCGTCGGGAGTCGATAGCGGACTCCCGGCCACCGTAGGCGCGAGCTTGCGGGTGGCGAGCAATGGGTAGCTCGCCGCCCGGTAAGGACCAAGCTCGGGTCGACGGCGCGTAGTGTTTCACGCGCGCCTCAAAGAGATGTCAGCAGCAGTGTAGGGGTCTACTAGGACCGATGCCTGCCGGGGTCGCGTGATTGTTCGAAAGAGATGGAACACGGGTGGGTTTTAGTCAGTAAAAGTCTGACACGCCCTCTCGCTCCGCCCAGAGCGGGAGAAGTCATTTGATGATTTCCCATCCTGAAAAAAAAAAAAAAAAAGGGGTATATCTAACCAATACAGATTCCGCTCCAGCAAGAGTTAGGTACGCGATTTCCTCATCCAACGAATCTTGCTACATTTCTCCTCATAATCCCTTACTCGGCAATACGAATACGACACGGATGAAAAAAGGCAGGCCATTCCAACTGCCATTACGACTCCTATTCTATCAAATCTCATAAGTCATTTCAATAGTATCTGTGACCCAGTTAGCACAAAGCGGCCGCTGGGCCCGTCAACCTGTCCAGATAATGGCCACCTGATAAATGGACAATAGATGAATGACTATTGTTGGTTATTTACATCTGTTGGCTGCTCTAAAGTCGGGATTGTGCGGTTTGTGAAATGAGAGATAATAGTTGATAAATAAACTAGCTCTTGAGGGCGACAATCAACTCTCCAACAGGGTGAAGGAAGTCACATTGAAACGTCATCAGCAGTATTCAGCGTCTAGCTGTGTGCCGTGCAGTGTCAAGATACTTAATATGACATGTACTGATGTGATATCTTTGAAACGCTTGTCTACACCACCTACACCACCACATGCCACATCAATCACCGGATTCATTTCGATCCAGCTCGACCCTTGCTGCCCTCTGTCAACCAGCGATGCCGTAAGTCGAGGTCCGTACCCCACACACAGGGAGTGTCCGTACTCGCTCTAGTTTTAAGTTTTTTGAGCCCTGACTGGCGGCCTTAATTTATTAAGGTAGCCACAGGCATATCCAGTTAAGCAGCTGTCAGATAGGTTGACCTGCAAGAGTTCATTCCTAAAAAAACCCACCAGACAACCCCAGTCTGGCGGATCGTTTCTTTTCAATGGAGTATGAGTGAATTCTGCTCCCTCTTCCTATGCCTATACACGCTCAATAATGCCTAAATTGGCACTGATTACTTGCTAGTCACAATTTCAAAAGCTGTGCAGAGGAAAACATCCCGCAATCAACCAATAGATGATATTCCGTTGATATTATGCGAAGTGAAAAAAAAATTACGCTCACCATTGCTTGACAAGCCAAAATATGAATTAGAGAAAAACGGTGGCCAATGATACTGAAAACAAAATTGGCTGTTTTACGAATGACAATTACTGCGAACATAACCCTTTATTACATTGTGTAACATTCCATTGACGGCTACATGTTACTGTTGTATGTAAAATCAACTACATATATACTTATGGTAACCTTCCACCTGCAAAATCGTCTTCGAGAAGTATCGACTCATCCTGTCGCACCCCATCGCCCTACTACCCTTTTACTTAGTTTTCACATGGCATTATTTCTGTATAATTATTTCTTTTTACTCTAATCCTAAGGGTCTTAGCGTGACGTTCAACAGCCAAAACAACAATTGGTCTATCAAAAGTAAACAGAATTGAAATCAGACTGCTAGTTCCAAAGATCAATCCTGCATCTCGTAAGCGCAACAAGCGTATATAAAACGACTCGTCATCAATCGTCGGACAGTAGCCCATCATACAAATATAGGAAATAGGCCTCCCCCTAAGGGGGGGATTTGCCATAATCGCCACGCTTTTCAGGCGGGTTGGCGATCGCAGTATGGTGGTAAGATGCACAGAGAACGCTGCTGCTCATTGTCTAGCAAGTCCCTTAGTCGCCGTCTACGACACCCACGGGAAGAAATAGGATGTTGCTATTATTTACGTCCGGCGTCACACGAAACAGCATGTGGTCTAACTCCTAAGAAGCCAAGTAGTACTCACCCTCATCAATGTCCGGTGGCAACCCGCCGACAAACACTTTGCGGCTGAATCGTTCGCCGTGCTCCGAGCCCGCAGACACTGGTGACGAGCGGGCCGGCGAGCCCAGTGCGCTCACGCACATCGATAGACCTGGAACAACGAGCATTGTGTTGTGAGAAAATAGTCCTTAGCATAAAAACTGAATAGTTATACATAGTCCTCCAGACCGTATTTCGGCCTTGGCGGCTAATCTCAACGGAGATGAGCCTTCGGTGCGGGAGATATTATAGTGCAGGCGTGTGTGCGCAAACACAGGGGCACTCACTCTTCCCTCACTCTCAAAGTCCGATGGGACGGCAATCCGACACGACTGGAGAGAGATCAGGCGCAGGATCAAGTTGTTACTAAAAAAATCCTAATACAAAAACCCAATAACACTTTGCCCGACCTGGGAATGGAATCCACGACCCCACGATTAGCAGCGACGTTGAATAGTATTAAGTACTAACTTTTGCCCGCGGCTTCGCCCGCGTGGATGTCGGAAATTAATGGAGGTATTTTTCTAAGATATTTTTTTTTTCTAAAATAAAAGTAGTAAGTTACTCCATGTTACATCAGCCAGTGAAAGTCCCATCAAAATCGGTCCAGCCATTTCAGAGATTAGCCGGAACAAACAAACAGACAGACGAAAATTGTAAAAAATATTGTTTTGGTATATGTACCGTGTATACATCCATAAAAATTTTGTAAAAAGTGGTTATCTTAATATTACAAACAGACACTCCAATTTTATTTATTTTTATAGATGTAATAGATAACGTCTGTATTATATCGTTGGATATAAGAGTTCATTTTACGGGTTATATTTTTTAAGTCCCATCTGGGTAATAGGGAGCGGACCTGCTACTGAAATTCTCACTTTGTTCGACTTGGAGGATCGAAACCAGGACCCAATGCTCTGAAGTCCTGCTAGTGACTAACACGACCAAAAAGTATGATGTGCCGGATTCCAGTATAGTCAGAAGCCGACTTCTTTCCGCGTAGAGTTCTACAATCTACTGGTAACAGTAACGAGGGGTATATTGTACATACCGGCAGCCGAAAGCCTAGAGACAACATCCTGTGCTTGGTCTGGCACGGAGGGCGAGCCAGCTCCGGCCGCGCCCCCCGCAACTGCCGCCTCCTCCACACCGGGGAAGAACGGCGACTTGCCTGCAGACAAAACATAAAAATAAAAAAGGTTTATTTCAGAAACTTGTACAACTTTTACAGTAAATCTTACATAGGGGCCTCCTTTTAAGCAAAATAAACAGAGAATATTTAGTCATGAAAAAAGGTTAGGCAAATGATGACGATTTGTACAAATATGATTCGCGATCAAAACATATGTATTTACAGTTGTCATCATTAAAATTTTCAAAACAAACGTATAAGTTTTCTATTTCACGAAACAGTCAACATATTTGAGTAAAAACATAATTTAACCTGCTTAAAACAAACAATCTGACCTGTATATTGCAAAAAAATAAATGAATTTCGCGGACTACCAACGTATTTACTACCTTAAAATAGGGAACCTATATTTACCACGATTTTTATAGAAGATTGCATAATCATAGTCATACAGTTCCTTTAGATTTGATATTGACCTAAGTAACACCCACATATAATATGTTATGTATATATGTAACAAAAATATCTACTCAGCATATAACGTTAAATTTTTGCCACAGACGCGACCCCGAGTGACCCCACAGAGGTCAAAAATTTAACAGGTCATCGAACTACAAATCTAGTATGTCCTGCCAATGAGGGTGACACCGATTTTGTTTCAAAATTGGGACAGCTTGGGGTGATTTTTTTTTAAGGTGTAACAGTATAAACTCAAGGCCTGAAAAAATTTGTTCCTAATTGACTACTGAATCGATTTCAGTAACTTTTAATAGGGGTTTTTTTTTAAATTATATATTTTTCTATACCTACCACTGATCGAGCCTTCAGTCTTATTTCAAGGCAATAAGACTAAATTTTAATGTGTTTTTTTAATAACAACTGCTTTAAAAATAAGTTTTTGTCATTTTATGGTTTTAACTCAATACTCTAATTGGAATGTATGAGGGCGTTAATTATGTTACATGATGTGTTTCAAAAACTTTATGTAAAACAATTTCAGACCTGCAATCTTGTATGGGTCAGAATGTTGAACCACAAAAGGGCTGGATGAAAGGCAATTGCATGCAGCTGAGATGAGAATGCTAAGAGGGATGTGTAGTGTTACACGGATGCATCGAATAAGAAATGAATACATAAGAGGAAGTCTGAATGTGGCACCGGTAACTGAACAGTTGTGGGGAAATCGGCTGTCATGTGATATGGTGGAATGAAGAAAATGTCGTGATGAAAGTTTTCAGTATGAATGTCGATGGTTATAAGAGTAATGACAGACATGATATGCTAAGAAAGGAGGTGACGACTAGTAGAGAAGTGTGGAAGATAAAGACAGGTTGCGTTAAGCCCAAATCAATTTAGATGAGGGGGCAACAGAATAATATTATGATGACTTAAGTCTTTATAAAAATGAAATTTTACGGTTTTTAGTTACCTATAATCAATGTATACTAATATTATAAAGCTGAAGAGTTTGTTTGTTTGTTTGATTGAACGCGCTAATCTCAGGAACTACTAGTCCGAATTGAAAAATTATTTTTGTGTTGGGTAGCTTATTTATCGAGGAAGGCTGTAAGCTATATAACATTACGCTACAACTAAGAGGAGCGGAGCAGTAATGAAAAATGTTGCAAAAACGGGGAAAATCGCACGGGTAGGCGATTCAACGCGACGGGGAAGGGCCCGGAACAAAAAAAAATCCGCAGACTAAGTCGCGGGCAGAAGCTAGTATGTAAATAAGAGTTCTACAGGAACACAGGAAAACAGAAAATACATCAAACGATGGAAATCCTTATTAATACCTACTCTAATCAACTTTTACTATGGCACTTAAAAAATCACGACGAGTGCGATTCTTAAATCTAAGTAAACTGGGAAAAAATATAGGGAAGTACTGCCGTGTAGTGGAACAACCCAGGCTTAAGAAAATTTGTGTTTTATCGGGGGCAATCTGTCACAAAAAGTCACAAGACTTCCTATTATGTTACGCTAGCTTTTGCAAGCGAAATCGCTCGCTTGGTGGTCGGAAATTATCCCAGAGGAACTAACTACCAGAATAAAAAGCATCATATGTATTAATCCATGTCATAAAATATCTGTTCGCCAAATTTTATCCAAATCCGTTTTTCCGTGCACATCCAAAACTATCACATTAATAATATTAGATACTAGTTTTGCCAACGGCTTCATCCGCATATAAACCTTCCTCTTGAATCACTCTGTCTATTGGTGACAACTGCATTAAAATCCGTTGGGTAGTTTAAAAGATCTAAGCTTACAAATACGAAATGCGGACTTTAAAACTATACAAGTAGAATTTAGCCAGTTTTTTTGTGGGGGGGAAATCGTCATATGACGTCTCCCGCTCTGGGCGGAGCGGGAGGGTGTGTCAGACTATTACTGACTAAAACCCACCCGTGTTCTTACAGTTACGTATGCCAGGGCCACGGTAACTCTTTCGAACAAATCTCGCGACCCTGGCAGGAACAACGGGTGGCTTTCATATTATATTTTATACGCTTCCAGACAGTCAGATCTGCTACCACCTTGAACACTAGTCTTTTTACCACCGCAAACCAGATACTAAGGAAAATAAAAACAATATGAAATTGATTCTAGGACCTATTATTCAACTGCCTACCAACCGACCTCTACAATTTACATGGAACTTATTATTTCACAGAAATCTCAAAAAACCAACAATCATGGCTGCCCTACAGAGTATCTACAGAGTTTTACGATAACAGCTTTGACACCGCAATCACTACTTTTTATAGAACTAAATTGCACTCTGTCTGTCAAAGCTTTATCTACGAAACTATTGGACGGATTTTGGTGCGGTTTTTGCTATAAACTTTCAAGGCAAGTTTTGACTGAAGAGAACCAGAATTGTGGTTCGGATTAGTATTTTCTTTTATGGTTGCAATACCGCACCAGTACCAAGTGGTATCGTTTTACCCTGTGTCTTGGTTGTGTTTGGTCATATAGGCTGTCGTTCCATCAATCTTAATATATATAAATTACGCGTCACGTTGTCTGTCCGGGATGGACTCCAAAACTACTAAACCGATTTTAATAAAATTTGCACACCGTGTGCAGTTTGATCCAACTTGAAAGGTAGGATAGCTTACATCTATTTATAGTCGCAATATTATTTTATTGCAAATTATTTGTTTATTTGACAGTCACAATTATCTGTTAGCTCCAAACGATTTGTGTTGGGTAGCCTATTTTATTGAGGAAGGCTATCTTACATCACGCTACGGTCGAAAAGAGCGGAGCAGCAATGAAACATGGACGAAAACTGGCAGGCAATTCGATGAGACGGGAAGGGTCCGAGGAGCAAAAATTTGAGGCGGACGAAGTCGCGGACAGAAGGTAGTAGACTAGAGGTAAAGTTTTACATTTGATAGCCCAATTCTTGAAAAAGGTTATAGGCTATTTATCATCACACCCACATCATGACCCTTAGGAACCGACAAAAATGAAATAAAATCGGAAGTGTTAACGAAGTAATGAAGTAAACGGTTGCGGGTTGGAGGTCAAAGAAAGTCGAGGGCAGAAGCTAGTATGAAATAACGCTTTCAGCTGCATCCAGTTAAACTGAAAGCCGACGCCAACATAGTTGAGAAATGGATAAGCAGATTTGGTGGCAATAAGATGATTGACTATCTCCACCAGGGATGTTAAGGAGCTCCGTAACCGTAACCGAAACTATCGGATATCCGATATAAAAAATTATCCGTAACCGTAACCGAATCCGAAATAAAAGTTTCGGATAATATCGGATTTGTTATTACATTTTTATTTTAGGTAGATTAGATAACACTTAGTATATATTTATAATCATTTTTATTTTAAATAGCTGTAATAATTACTCACGGACTGATTGTAATTCCTATCAAATGGTGACATGACATATAAATAAAACCATTTTATTAGCTATTTATATTTTACTTTTGAAATTCCTTAAAAGTTTAATATCCGTAACCGATATTATCCGAAAATAACGGATAATCCGAAATAATTTCATATCCGTATCCGTAACCGTATCCGGTATAATTATCATTCCTACATCCGTATCCAATCCGTATCCGAAATGTCATATCCATAACATCCCTAATCTCCACATACCAATACCCTGACAGTCGTTACGGGTCGTCAGAAGCCCAAAAGTCTGACAATCAGTCTTACCGGAGATCACTCAGGTAGTCGTTTTATGTTGACTGGTAGCCGATCCCAGTATAGTTGGGAAGAGGCAAGGCAGAAAGAAATTCACAAAGAGATCTATTACTAAATATTATGAAAGATATTATATTTCATTAACTCGTGCAACCAATGTTACACAAATTGACTAACAAAATCTATTTAACTCACGTTTAAATAACTATTCTTTGGCGCTTTTCCAAAATGGTGGACATTTTCAATGGAATGTCATTGACTCGGCTATGATCAATGTAATAAATGAAATTATGCAATAAATTGAGATACATAAACTCACAGCTTCCCTTGTTCCCTTGGGGGGAGGTAGAAACTAAAGAACCCACCTGACTACCCCGTAACGATTGAATTTCATACTTCATATCTGCCTACCCTTTTCTCAACTATGTTGGGGTCGGCGGCTTCCAGTCTAACCGTATGTAGCTTTAATAAAAAGACCTATCTGACCTCCACAACCCAGCAGTGGCGAGGTGTATTTTTTTCTAAAAGAGAAGCCGATGCGAAGTCGGCTTTAACTTACTGACCCATCAATAAAGAATACTTGACTATCATTCTAAAATGAATATAGGAATGTAATGAATTGAATACAATTAAATTGAACAGCTGAAAACCGAATAAAATAAGCAATATTCCTCTATCTCGTTCTCGCTGACGCATTTTTCTATACCTGTCTCTGTCATAACCCGTTGTACAGCGGCTTGCTCTCGTACATATCAAGCGGTGCCACGTGACCTAAAGTGACATCATTACGGGATCGCTGTTGTATGAATTTTTAGTTCCCGATTATGACGTTTTGGCGCCGGGTTAATTTAGAACATTTCTCTTTTGTTGTAATACAAAGCTATAAATAACCTTTTTTGTTGTTTGAATGTTATGGTGAATTAAATACCCGTAGTGTAACTATATTTATTGACAATAGTAGCCACTATTTACATACTGTTGTATTTTTAATAGTGATAGAGTTACCAATGCGAATCCCCGAAGGCAAGCCGGTAGGAATCGTGTTATATTATTATGGTGCCTTCGCCACTGCAACCCAGTTACTGGGTAATACGATACCCCTTGGTAAGACTGGTTGTCAGAGTTTCGGGCTTCTGACGACCCGTAATATATAGCTGAATACCAGTATTTTGCATGGAGCGACTGCTTATCTGACATCAACCAAGTTACTGTGTAATACGATCCCTTTAATAGTATTGCTACTGACGACTACCAAAGATCGAATGACAGAAGGAACCAACAACCTTATGTGCTTTCCGAGCCACAGAGAAGTCTTGATACGTAATAGGGATGGTAACCCATTAACGACTCAACCAAATTGCAAAAAAAAAAATAGGAGGATTTGATATACATACATACATTTATACATAAACTCACGCTATTTCCCCATGGGGGTAGGCAGAAACTACGGAACCCACCTGCTACGATCTTTATATACTCCTTTTGCCTCGTATACGTTCATACATCAGCCGGCGTAGCATGACCGAATTGGTCATATCTATTACTAGCTTCTGCCCGCGACTTCGTCCGCGTCAAATTTTTGCTCCCCTAACCCTTCCCGTCGCATCGATTTGCCTGCTAGTTTTCGTCCACTTTTCGTTGCTGCTCGCTCCTTTTGAGTTATAGTGAGTCAACCTTAAAAGATAGACATATGCTCTCGCGGACTTTTTTTTAGAACTTTTTAAAAGGAACAATTCCGTCATACATAATTTTTGCGTTACTTTAACCGTTTACGCAGCGCACGCAACGGAAACTCTCAAAAGGAATAAATTTTCCCCGTTTTTGCAACATTTTTCATTACTGCTCCGCTCCTCTTAGTTGTAGCGTAATGTTATATAGCCTATAGCCTCCCTCGATAAATAGGCTACTCAACACAAAAATAATTTTTCAATTCGGACCAGGAGTTCCTGAGATTAGCGCGTTCAATCAAACAAACAAACTCTTCAGCTTTATAATATTAGTATAGATACCAAGAACAAATAAAGTTCCATAAGTATTTTAATTCTGTAAAAATGTTTATCTCATCAAAAAATAGTCATCATACTTGAAATCGTACTCTTGTCTACTGAAGAATAGAAACATCTATTCTTTTCAGTTTTACACAATTTTTCTACGAAACAATCTATCATTTTGTCTTCTCTTCCGCCGACAAATTCCGTTTCTAGGCGGTCATTGCTACGCGGGCTGGTCATACACACACGCCGGTTGCCAGTACCACGCACCTGACCTTTCTAAAGAACATCACCAATAAGGTGGCCTTAAAATAGGACAACGAAGGGACATATTGAAATGTAAAATCAAGATACCGAAATATTGAATCGCACATAACACTTTACAGGCTGGGCAGAGTTCCAAGATTATAAAATAGTAATTACAACAGTTATCTGCAAGTTGATTTAATGATATAATTATAAATGATTGATACAATGTATATTATTGTATGAACCGAGGCAAAAGGAGTGTGTAGAGATCGTAGCAGGTGGCGTTCCGTGGTTTCTGAAAAAGGCGTGATTGTATGTATGTATGTATAATTTATTAAGTTATTTTGTTTGTTATAGAACCGTGATTATTTAAAACTGCCTGATTCAATAATAGGTAAGTAAAAAATAGCGAGTTACAAAAATGGAGGCAAAATGTAAAATAAAATATTAAAAAAAAACAACTCGGGGACCAAAATATTAAAATCTGTGAAAAAGTACCTAATGTAGACAAAGAAAACGACCGCTGAAAAATGGTCTTGCAGCGTAAAATGTACTAAAATATTAAGATTCTTCATAAAAACGTACTGAAAATCTTTACGACTGTTCCCTTCGGGATAGGCAGTGGCATTTTAAAATTCGTGGCTTAAAAAGTGTCATAATTTCGCTAAAATAAAATAAAATGTGATATTTTCTTACGGATTTAACATGGCATTCTGCATAACCCATTATGAAACTTGCTTGAAGATATAAGAAAAAACAAAACACTCACTCTTTCTGTACGGGAACCTCGGGCCTCTAATAAAAGGTGTAACCAGAGGAATAGTATGCACCGACATAATATTTTACACGATTACTTTCGAAAACGCGGTTTTATTAATGAGAAAATATTGCAAAAAATGTTTTCTTCGAAAAATCGTGTGACTCCGCTGCGACGGACTACGCGAATGAAAAAAAAATAGGATCGACAAACGTTCCAAATTTGAAATAATATTTTTGAATCTAGCATGCCATGCCAGCGGTATTCGATCAAGTAACGATAATAACCGTTTTAAATAACTTGTGAATAACGTTTAAAATAACTTTTTTAATTAGGTACGTGATGGTATTTTATTAATGAACGATTATTTTTATAGTTTCAATTTCGAGTGGTAATGAACTTTTAATAAAAATGTTTTCATATTCGTGTTATTTTATTTTACAAATAAAATAATTTGCATCTGTTATTTTTGGCTAAAATAATAAAGGTTAGTGTAGGCTACTCAGCCTGGGATATAAAATCTCTATGGTCTATTACAATATTTTTTACGGAGCGACTGCCATCTGACCGTGATCCGCTTAAACCGATCAACAAAAAGTTTTTATAAAAACGTCTGTAACTGTGTAGCCAATTTTAAAATTGTTGTTATTTTATTTAAGTAAAGTGCTTTTCTTACGAAATCTTGATATTATCTGATAAAAAAAAGGTGCGTTGCTCTTCTGCCTACCTAAAACGATGCATTCGCCTTGACATACCCGTATCGCATATAGCACATAGTCAATGTCGTATTGCAGCACCCACTAACACGCCAAGTGTCGCAATGCTGATTCGAGTTAACGTTAGCCGCAGAGTTGCGATTTGTCGCTGCGACTGGTGGACGACAAATCAATAAGTTATAGGCATGTCCGGCATAGAGACATGTCGAGAGAAATATTTATAGTGTGAATTTATGAGGAATTGTGGTTGGCAATGACAGCACACTAAAACGGGAATGGCTTTCTCTTTGACAGTTCAACATCATTCATTGCGCTATTTTAGTTGCTGGGCGGACATATTTTTCGAACATAATAATTAGAAACATAATAATGAAGCAATGGTTTAGCAGTATCCGTCAAAATGATTCAGATTTCATTGATAATGTGTTACGTTATGAGGGTTCAGAATGAGGCACTGGAGCGTGGGAATTGGCACAAGAAAAGAGAAGCCTTTGCTTGGAAGTTGGTGAAGGACGTGTGGTGGATTACGGCCCACTCACAGAGAGGAAGCCTGTATCCCCGCAGTGGGAAGATCAAGTCGGGTTTTGGATGAAGATGACGATAACAGTGAAGAACCAAAGAAGAGATGATTGGATAGCGTTAAAGATGCTGTGTGTTAGAAAAGCTGCGAGAACTGTGATTATAGATATACATAAAAGATAAATAACAACGTAGTTGATGGATCAGCTTTAGCAATGTGTGCCGCGGTTGGTCCTTTGGTGGGTGACTCAATCTTTACATATCAAGACCCACGTTAAAGCGTTGATCCCGGCTTTCAGGCGTGGATTTTCGACAGTCGTTACGGATCGTCAGAAGCCCGAAAGTCTGTCAAGGGGTATCGTATTACCCAGTAAACTAGCAGTCGCTCCAGGGACAATATTTATATTCAGCCGAATCAGGCTTGACGGGAAACCAACCCCGACATAGTTAGGAAAAGGCTACGTAGATTATGATGAGAACAAAAAACACTTCTTTAACCAACTAGCTTCTGCCCGCGACTTCGTCCGCGTTAAATTTCTTGTTCCCCCGACCCTTCCCGTCGCGTCGAATTGCCTACCCGTGCGATTTCCCCCGTTTTTGCAACATTTTTCATTACTGCTCCGCTCCTCTTAATTGTAGCGTGATGTTATATAGCCTATAGCCTTCTTCGATAAATAAACTAATCAACGCAAAAAGAATTTTTCAAATTGGACCAGTAGTTCCTGAGATTAGTGCGTTCAATCAAACAAACTCTTCAGCTTTATAATATTAGTTTAGATTCATTTGGATTAGGATAGTCTCTAAAAGTAGAATATTTTGTATCTATTTTAATATGCTCGATGTTTCCAGTTTTTTCCTTTGTTATACAACTAGCTTTATACTACGTGTCTTTTTCGTCTTATTCTTGTATAATAAAGTCTACTTCAATGAAATACCGCATCATTAGAACGAAATGTACTGCGGCATATAACTTCGTCGAACTCTCAGTAATAGTGTCGCATTACTAATTATTGACGGGTCAACGAAGGCTTCCTACACAAAAGCAACTTACCGCAAGGTCTTTTATTATATACTAGCTTTTGCCAGCGTCTTCGTCAGCGTATTTTACATATAAACCATCCCCTTGAACCACTCTTTCATAATATTAATTACTTACATATTATTGTATAGGATCAAGTTCTTCTAACTTAACAGACAGCTGTGCTGCTGGGGAGTTTGTTCCGCCACTTCTTCTTCCCAGCTAAAGCACTAGGAAGTGTCGAGGGGCGGGCGTTTTGGTGGGACAGTCGTGTGTAACTTTGACGTTCAAAAAGTGCTGACTCTCAGCCTAGTTTGAATAAATAACTTTTGTTTTTTTTTTTACTCTGTTTATTAATGAAAACCGCATTAAAAATCCGTTGCGTAATTTAAAAGATCTAAGTGTACGCGGGAAGCGACTTTGTTTTATCTAATACTAATATTATAAAGAGGAATTTGTATTTTTGTTTGTTTGTTTGTAATGGATAAACTCAAAAACTACTAAAACGATTTTAAAAATTCTTTCACCATTAGAAAGCTACATTATCTGCAAGTAACATAGGCTATATTTTATTTTAGAAAAAATAGGGGTCCGTAAGATATTTGGGTTTTTCGGACCCAAGGTGTAAAAAATCATCCAAAAAAAGTTCCTTATTAATATATCTTCGAAGTACCAGGTTATCATAACTTGGTAGGAGCGCACCTAACATGGGTGTGTGGTAGCTAGAAAACGCTTTATGTCTTCGAAGTACCAGGTTGTCATAACTTGGTAGGAGCTCACCTAACATGGGTGTCTGGTACCTAGAAAACGCTTTATGTCTTCGAAGTACCAGGTTGTCATAACTTGGTAGGAGCTCACCTAACATGGGTGTGTGGTAGCTAGAAAACGCTTTATGTCTTCGAAGTACCAGGTTGGCATAGCTTGGTAGGAGCTTGGTAGGGCGGTACGAAGTTCGCTGGGTCAGCTAGTACTAAGTAAAGATCTTTACTTTTGTTAAAGTCTGACAGTTTTCCAAGGGGTATCGTGTGGATGTTAGGAAGTCGCTCCAAATAAACTACCTACTAATATTCGATGGATCATCATCATCATCATCATTACAGCCAAAAGGCCACTGCTGGACATAGGCCTACCCCAGTTTGCGGGGGTTTACCATAATCGCCACGCTTGGCAGACGGGTTGGCGATCGCAGTATGGTGGTAAAATGCATAGAGAACGCTGCTGCACGTTCTCTAGTAAGTCCCTTAGTCGCCTGTTACAACAGCCACGAGAAAAAATAAGTAAATGGATGGCGAGGGATATCTTACTTTTTTTTAGATTTGCCAGCATGGCGTGGAGGTCGAAAATTAAATACTATATGTATAATATAGGCTATAAACATATCTGTGTGCGTTTCATCCAAATGCGTTCAGTCGTTTTTACGTGACTGAGTATAAAATAGCCAAACATTCACTTTTTTTGTGGGTGGGAAATCATCAAATGACTTCTCTCTTCTCTGCCCTTGGGCGGAGCGGGAGGGCGTGTCAGACTTTTACTGACTAAAACCCACCCGTGTTCCTTCAGTTGCCCATGTGCCAGGGCCACGGTGTCTTTTTCGAACAAATCTCGCGACCCTGGCAGGAAACATTCACAAGTAGGAAGGAGTAGAATATCTACAAACATTTATTTTAATCTATATTTAAATCAACAGGCAACTTCTGTATTTTTTCCACCTTTTTCTGTTCCCTCCTAACAGGTTACCTTTCATTTTGACCGTTCAACAACATTCATTGCTTTGTTTACGTTGCTGAGCAGACAATTTTTTCGAATAAATGAAGTAATGGATACCAATATCCTTCAAAATGATTCCGACTAAGATTGATAGGGTGTTACACAATATGTATGCTGTTAATATCAACGAAAATGTCCCAAGCTTTGTCGTGAACAGTCAATGTCGTAGGCAAACACGAAATGTCGCAATGCAGGGTCACGACTTGTCGCAGACAATTTTTTTTGACATTTCACGTGTGAATTTTATAATCTGTGGCTTGTGAATTATGCAAAACTTGACCAGAGAGTGGCGCAGCTGTGTTTTTGTACAGAAAACTTTCTATGGTTCCGTACCTACAAGTGCCATTATAAGGTTCTGCACTCCGCCTGTCTATCACAGGGCTGTATCTTTTGAAACTTAATAAGTAGACACTTGACATTGTCATAAAAATGTTCCACTATGGCCGCTGTAACAACACAATTCAAATTAAAGGTAAATTTCAAAAAGGACGCATTTTTTTTGTTTTTTTTTTTGGTTGGGAAATCATCAAAAGGCGTCTCCGGCTCTTGGGCGGAGCGGGAGGGCGTGTCAGACTTTTAATGACTAAAACCCACCCGTGTTCCTTCAGTTGCCCATGTGCCAGGACCACGGTGTCTCTTTCGAACAAATCTCGCGACCTTGGCAGGAAAAAAAAGGATGCCTTGATTTCTTTTTCAACCATCTCATTTAGTTTTGCTGAGAGGCTCGTGAACCCTCCGTATCTCAGAAACCACGTTAAACCGTTGGACAATCGTTACGGGTCGTCAGAAGCCCAAAACTCCGATAACCAATCTTACCAAGAGGTATCATGTTACTCAATAACTGGGTTTTAAAAGTCAGATAGGCAGTCACTCCATGGTACTATCATCATCATATCATCATCATGGTCATATTGGTACTCAATTGCAACCGGTGTGCCTGAAAGCTGATCACTCTGCGTTGCCTTTTCCTAACTTTGTGGGGTACAAAGTTGGGAAAAGGCAACGCAGAGTGATCTCTTTTTTAAGCGACTTCAAAAAAAGGAGGAGGTTTTCAATTCGACTGTATTTTTTTTATGTTTGTTACCTTAGAACTTTTGACTGGGTGAACCCATTTTGATGATTCTTTTTTATTTGAAAGCTGATGCTTCCCGTGTGGTCCCATTTTAATTTGATTTAGTTCTGACAATGGCATCCATTAGAAAACCATATGAGTCTTAAATTAGCATTAAGTATATGCGCGACAAATGGACGAATAACGTAATTAAATTAGTGCGAGATACATACCATAACTAAAAAGGTGAAAATAAAAACTTTTTTCACAAAAATAACAACCGATTTCCTTAAAAACACGTTTTATTTTGATAATGTGCGCCCTATCTTACACTTCATACTTTGACCTAGTAGGACACACTAAATATCTAGGTATATTTTTATTATCTTTATATTAATACGTGAAGCAAAAACTTTATACCCCTTTTTACAAAAAATCCTCGGACTCAAGAGTATGAAATTTAGCACATTTAAAGTTTATATGGAGAATAAGTGCAGAAAGTCAATATTTTTATTTTATTCCAACTTAAAAAAAATATGATTTATGGTCGAATTTCGACCACTGAGCTATCACTAGTGTTAAATAAATATGCCTTTGAATGATTAATTTTTAAATTGGAATATATCTTCTACGCATTTGCATTTAATAAAAATAAATAATATAATAGGTGTCATATCGTGAGTTTCAATCCGAATAGGTCACAAGATTTTTATGGCGGCAAAAATGACACACAATTAAATTACAGTTTTTAATTTTGTCTCTGCGTGACTGATGCAATGCAATGATTGTCACGTCCACGGCCCGATGTGAACGTGACCGACGAGGTAGGAAGGTTGGTATAAGCTAGCTGTTTAGGGATGTTTTAGTAAAATACTCTTCATTTTTTGTTCATTCGCCAATTTTAAAAGACTTAAAAAAATAAGGAAGACTTTCTCAATTCGGTTGTATTTTTTTTTCATAACCATCGATTTCTAACATCGTCTTAATGGAGTCGGTTTGTGTAGTATAGCTGGTTAGGGATGTTTTAGTAAAAGACGCGTTTGGTCGGCCGCAATTTTTAATCGCCCTCAAAAAAAAAGTAAAGGATTCTCAATGCGGTTGTATATATTTTTTTAATTAGCATAGAGTTCTTATGTCATCTTAAATAGAGTTGGAGCAAGGAAAAGGACCACAGATAATAATAAGGTAAGTACACACAATATTTTATATCTCAGGAACCGTCAGTGTTGACCGCGAAATTCAAATATGATTCGTAACCGTAACACGTCTGTATTTAGTAGATTAAAGTAATTAAAATTATCATTTCAATCTTCTAAGGTCATTTAGTCCCATTGAATTACTATTTAGTAATAAATACATACATGTTACGGTTTGCAAATCATATTTTGTTCTAATACAGCCTGACACTAAAACCCTACAAATTACGAAAATCTCTGACCATAATCCATTATCAGGCTATATTGTTCCCACTGCTGGGACACAGGCTTCCACTCGGTGAGAGGATATGGGCCGCGATCTACCACGCGGGCCGAGTGTGGGTTGGTAGATGTCACATGTCCTCGAATTTTTGGTTCTAGACATACCGGTTTCCTCACGATGTTTTCCTTCACCGTTTTGAGAGCAGTGGTGATGAAATTATTTACACAAAGTGAAGCGCCTGCCTGGGTTCGAACCCACGACCTACAACTCTTAAGTCGGGGCTGATACCACTAGGTCACCACTGCACTCCCTGACGATTCTTCCATAATTAAATTAATACCCTATACTTCTAAGCAAAGGTCTCGTATATTCAGCCTTCAAATGACAATTACTTGAAACCTCGCGTCATTCTATGGGACGCTCTGCACATGCCGTAAATGACGTGTTTCTATTGTATTCATGTCATTCAAATCAATAGTTAATGAGTTAGTACGAAGTTAAATACTTGATGCACTGCGGAAGACCTGGTTCCCACAGCGCGGTCGATTTTACTCAAGTCACTGCGGAATTATTTATTTGTTGTGGCAATATTTTACCTATGCGCAGTGAAATGTGTGGAGTTTATGGTTTGACATCTATTGTATGCATCATCATTATCTGCCCTGCCTTTTCCCAACTATTTTGGGGTCGGCTTCCAGTCTAACCGGATGCAGCTGAGTACCAGTATTTTGCATGGAGCGACTGCCTATCTGACCTCCACAACCCAGTTACTGGGTAATACGATACCTCTTGGTAAGACTGGTTGTTAGACTTTCGGGTTTCTGACGACCCGTAACGACTGTCGAAAATCCCCATATGTCAGCTGGGACCAACGGCTTGACCTGCTTTCCGAGGCACGGAGGAGTCTTGGTATGTATAGGGAAGAGATTTTTAGGGCCCAGAAACGGTGTATTCGATCTATGTCAAACCTTAAAAGCACAGACAGCTGTGAACCTGTGTTTCGGTCTCTGAAGATACTGACTTTTCCATGTTTGTACATACTGGAGGTGGCAACTTTTGTTAAACCTAATCTGACCTTATTTCCGTCACTGGCCAGTATAAGAACACGTAATGGTTCATTGAGATCCCAATACAAGAACTTACTACATTCGGGTAATTACAAGACAGCACTTTTAAGGAAAAGTATTATGACAATGGGACCTGTCATTTATAATAAAATACCTCATAGTTTTAAGGACTGTCCTGTAAACATTTTTAAATCTAAGGTAACTACACTACTTTTAGGCAAATGTTATTACTCCTTGAAAGACTTTTTAAATGATACGAATTTATCCGAATTATGAATGTTATAATTAATTGCAAATTTGACCACATAAGATTTACATATGTACCTGACTATCATATTACTAATTGACTTCACTTTAATTTATGTTTTGTTGACATTATTTGCATTTTTTTCATTATTTTGTTTGTATTCATATTTTAACTTATATAATAATTTGCACGCCATAAGGTAGAATGTAGCCGATCTAATTAATTCATGCACAACATCTTATACCTGTACCTACATTCATAGCAAATAAACTACTGATTCTGATTCTGATTCTGATATGTAAAGATGGTCGCCCATCCACGACCAACCGCGGCAAACATCGAAAATTTATGCTCCATTTAAATCGTTAAAATATGGAGATTTTTTTTTAAATATAGTTATTACTTGCAAACGCTACATAGTTATTTTATTCGTTGTTAGGAAAAACCTTATTAAATCAGACCTATTTGAAAGTGCTGTAAACCATAAACAACAATTCATTAAAAAAAATTTTTGACAGGTATCAAAATTGGCGGGAAGTCTCACGTGCATGCTTGAAAATGCTGAACATACCATGAAACTTGTGTTTGTAAGAACAGAAGTCATTCTGTCTATCTATCTATAATCATCATTTCAGCCGAAAGACGTCCACTGCTGGACATAGGCCACCTCCAATTTGGGGTTGGCCATAATCGCCACGCTTGGCAGGCGGGTTGGTGATCAAATCAAAATCAAAAGTCATTTATTCAAACTAGGCTGAGAGTCAGCACTTTTTGAACGCCAAAGTTACATAATACAGTCCCCCCAAAACGCCCGCCCTTCGACACTTCCTAGTGCTTTAGTTGGGAAAAAGCTGGGTAAAATGCATAGAGGACGCTGCTGCCCATTCTCTACTAAATCTATCTATACATCTTTCTATACAAATAATAAAATTGAAGCGTCTGTTTGTAACGACAAAGTAACTGCTTTTACCAAATGCATAGATATCCTTTTTGAAAGCAATGTAAACCGCCTGTCTCCTGCCAGGGTCGCGAGATTTGTTCCAAAGAGTTACCGTGACCCTGGCATATGGGCAACTGAAGGAACACGGGTGGGTTTTCAGTCAGTAAAAGTCTGCCATGCCCTCCCGCTCCGCCCAGAGCGGGAGAAGTCATTTGATGATATCCCACCTAGAAAAAAATCCGCCTGTCTGGGTTTGAACTCAAAACTTGCAACTTATAAGTCGGGGCCAATACAATTGTGCCACCATTGCTCCCCTTAGAGTTTATGTGAAGCAAAATATCTAAACCCGGAACCACAGAACAGCACCATTCCCATACAACTATCATACAGTACAAACACACAACTCCCCTTTTCGGATGTCGGCTAGCTCAGCTGGGAGGAAGTCCCTCATTAGACTCGACCTCCGTACGAATGATTACTGACAGTACCTACTGTATGGGACATTTTGTTACAAAACTATGATTGTAGTGACACTAAATGTTGTTCGCTTGTTAAAGCCATTGTTTTGGTAAGTATGGACCTCTTACTGACAATTATTACATCTATACAAATAAATAAAATTGGAATGTCTGTTTGTAATATTAAGATAACCACTTTTTACTTAGTGTATATGGATGTATACACGGTACATATACTAAAACAACATTTTTTACAATATTTTTCTGTCTATCTGTCTGTCTGTTTGTTAGTAGCTAATCTCAGAAATGGCTGGACCGATTTTGACGGGACTTTCACTGGCAGATAGCTGATGTAACAAGGAGTAACTAAGGCTACTTTTATTTTAGAAAAAATCTTTTATTTTAGAAAAATACCTGCGTTAATTTTCGACATTCACGCGGGCGAAGCCGCGGGCAAAAGTTAGTCTAGAATATATCTAGAAGCTGAATGAACGGGGTCTATCGTGGCAGATTTTTCCGTGCACGAGATTTCCAACGCACTACTCAGTGCCAAAGGGGTGGAAAAGTATCCTACATGGAACGACTGCGTATCTGACCAGTTACTGGGAATTCGGACCAGCAGTTCCTGAGATTACCGCGTTTAAATAATACTGTAAGATATGTTGAACTGCGCATTTCCTCTACATCTTTTATATAATACTTACTAATATTGTAAAGAGGATAAAATTGATTGCTTTTTTGTACTGAATAGGCTCCGAAACTACTGGTCCGAATGGAAACAATATTTTTGTGTTGGGTAACCTATTTATTGAGGAAGACTATACGCTATATAACATCACGTTACGATCAAAAGGAGCGGAGCAGCAACCAAAAATGGACGAAAACTGGCAGGCAATTCGATGCAACGGGAAGGGTCACGGGAGCAAAAATTTGACGCGGACGAAGTCGCGGGCAGAAGCTAGTCAATTATATTATTGTCTATATTCAGTTATAAATGAATTGAAAAAGCTATTTATTCCTGCTCATAAATTATTACGTTATTAGACCTCTGGTCATAAAAACCATACCAAACTTTCATACAAAGAGACTCTCTCAGATATTTGAACATATTAATCAAGCTAAAATCTAACTCGAATTCTAACTTTGTTCGGTAGAATTCCCTTAACCAAAGGTTCTTGTTACTTGAATAATAAATAACACCGCCCTTTCGGCACGTGTAACCGTTGTTAAACATCAGGCTTTAAATCCCAAAAGGGTTAGACAGAGGCTTCATAAACAGGTTGGCAGGGAAATTGACATAAAAAGAAACCTGGAGCACAAACTACAACATCATTTCAACCTAAAGACGTCTACTGCTGGACACAGACCTCCCCCCATTTGGGAGGCTTTGCCATAATCGCCACGCTTGGTAGGCGGGTTGGCGATCACAGTATGGTGGTAACACTACTGCACATTCTCTAGTAAGTCCCTTAGTCGCCTCTTACGACGCCCACGGAAGAAATAGGATGATTCTATTATTAACGTCGTGCACCAAAAGGAACAAAACACGCTACCCCTCGGTAAGACTGGTTGCCAGACTTTCGGACTTCTAGGGACCCGTAACGACGACTGAAAACGACTGTAATTTTATATCTTTTAACTTTTTGTTATCCTAAAAGTTTCTATGTTCTTTTTATTGTTTTTATGCCCTGTGCGTGTCTCAAATAAAATATTTTTCTTTCTTTCTTTCTTTCAAATATCTACAAATGACAGACGAGACTAATTAGGAAACACATGAGGGAAGAAGACATTTTATAACATTCCTAATCTATACTTACTATAATATTATAAAGCTGAAGAGTTTGTTTGTTTGTTTGTTTGATTGATTGAACGCGCTAATCTCAGGAAGTACTGGTCCGAATTGAAAAATAATTTTTGTGTTGGGTAGCCTATTTATCGAGGAAGGCTATAGGTTATATAACATCACGCTACAATTAAGAGGAGCGGAGCAGTAATGAAAAATGTTGCAAAAACGGGGAAAATCGCACGGATTGGCGATTTGACGCGACGGGAAGGGTTGGGGGAACAAGAAATTTAACGCGGACGAAGTCGCGGGCAGAAGCCAATTAACTAATATTATGGGGTTCCTGGGATCATGCGAATAACATGTCGATTGGTGTCTGAAACGGTCTTTTAAGGAAAGAAACACGCAGATTAAGTGGAGCTGTCCAATCAGTGCACGCATTTATCAGTAATCATGCAGTTCAACTCAGAACTTAAGGACAACAATGAATTGACGAACAATACCAAAGAAAGGACATTTGTGTATGCCGCAAAAATTACTCAAACTGCCAGACCATGATAAAAATTCCTGCTTCGAGTTCTAGTATCTGAAGCAAAAAATACCAAAAATCAAAAGTCATTTATTAAAACTAGGCTGAGAGTCAGCACTTTTTTTTTTTTTTTTTAAATATTCCACAACTATCACACAACGCCATCTAGTCCCAAGCTAAGCAGAGCTTGTGTTATGGGTACTAGACAACTGATAAACATACTTATATATTTCTAAATACATACATATTATAGATAAATTACACCCAGACACAGAACAAATGATCGTGCTCATCACACAAACATTTTTCCTGGGTGGGAATCGAACCCACGACCTCCGGCATAGCAGTCAGGGTCACTAACCACTAGACCAACAGGCCTGTCGTGAACGTCAAAATTACATATGACAGTCCCCCCAAAACGCCCGCCCTTCACCACTTCCTAGTGCTTTAGCTGGGAAGAAGAAGTGGCGCAACAAACTTTCCAGCTACCATTAGCAGTACCGGTTCTTTATCAGTATTTTAGGAACCTTTTCAATCCCTGGGTTCCTGTGACTTATTTTGTTATTTTAATAATTTACCGGCACGTGTAACGTCAACGTGTCCCTGTACTTAGAAATTTATTAATTTGGCCCCATATTATTTATGCAGGACCCTCGTTTCAGAATTACACCATAAGGACCTTCCTTTGTACTACGGTTTTAGTCGGTGTACATCTGTACTACTAGTAAGCTATATTATTCCCTTTATTCATCTATACAAACTTATAAATTATATTTTTAATATTAGAATATAAAATAAAAAACATTTCAAAATATAAAAAATAGTAGCCCACCGGTATCTGGAACAGGGTCCAAGTTACCTGCTTTCAGGGTTCCAGAGAGAGGAATCTCCTGACAATGCGAGCCGTGTCCAGAAGTACCGCTTTCTGAATCAAGCCCTTGACCCAGCTGCCTAACGAGAGTCTCTTCAGGTGATGGTCGAGACTTGGCTATCAAATCATTGGCTGTGACGAGGACGACTATCGGCACAATGATCGCTGAGTCCACATCCCACATGTCGACAACCTCGCAAGCCAGGTCAAGTAATCTATATATTATTACGTGAAGCAAAAACTTTGTACGCCTTTTTAGGGTTCCGTTGCCAAATGGCAAAAAACGGAACCCTTATAGATTCGTCATATCTGTCTGTCTGTCTGTCTGTCCGTCCGTATGTCACAGCCACTTTTTTCCGAAACTATAAGAGCTATGCTGTTGAAACTTGGTAAGTAGATGTATTCTGTGAACCGCATTTAGATTTTCACACTAAAATAGAAAAAAAAACAATTAATTTTGGGGTTCCCCATACATAGAACTGAAACTCAAAAATGTTTTTTTTTTTTTTCATCAAACCCATACGTGTGGGGTATATAGATACATAGGAATAGGTCTTCAAAAATGGTAACGAGGTTTCTAATATCATTTTTTTCTAAACTGAATAGTTTACGGGAGAGACACTTCCAAAGTGGTAAAATGTGTGTCCCCCCCCCCCCCCATAACTTCTAAAATAAGAGAATGATAAAACTAAAAAAAATATATGATGTACATTACCATGTAAACTACCACCGAAAATTGGTTTGAACGAGATCGAGTTAGTAGTTTTTTTTTTAAAACGTCATAAATCGTAAACCGCAATTTACCTTACATTCAATCAACTGAAATATAAAAATAAAAAAAAAATATTTTTAAACCGAGAATACCTACAGGTTTGTACGGAACCCTCGGTGCGAGACTCCGACTCGCACTTGGCCGGTTTTTTAGAAAGAAAAAATGAAATTTGGCACAGATAAAGTTTGTATGGAGAAGGAGTGCAGAACTTGACTTAAATGAATTATGATCGAATTTCGACCAGTGGGCGACCTCTAGTTATTCATCATCGTTTCAGCTGAAACACGTCCACAAGTGGACATAGGCCCAGCGCACACAGGAGGCGCGGCGGAGCGCATTTTCTTGAAATGCCCGGGTGGATTCCGCGGCCTCCGAGCGGCGCCAAGAGCCCTTGAGAGTCCTCGAGAATAGTAGTGCGGCGGAGCGCAGAGCAGCACGGCGGCGCGCGGCGACTGTAGCAGTCGCGCGCATGCTCTTGTAGTAGCTTGAAGGCGCTCCGAGCATCGCATGCAATTTATTATTTTATAGACCGTATCTCCAGGTCGTTAAGGTTTATATTAAATTGTTGTCTTCAATTGCGCTCCGCCGCGCCTCCAGCGGTGTGCGCTGGGCTATTAATAGGTTTCCGTCAAGCACCGCCACTTCAAGCGGTTCTGTGCTTCACACATCCGTTTTTGGGGGGTTGGCCATAATCGCCACGCTTGGCAGGCGGGTTGTCAATCGCAGTATGGTAGTAAAATGCATAGAGAACGCTGCTGAACATTCTCTAGTAAGTCCTTTAGTCGGCTTTTATGACACACACGGGAAGAAATAGGATGGTGGTATACCTTACGTCCGGCACTACACGAAACCTAGCGTACTTATGCCTAGGCATTTTTTCAGCCAACCATGGGTGGTCCTGCCAGGGTCGCGAGATTCGTTCGAAAGAGTTACCGTGACCCTTGCACATGGGCAACTGAAGGAACACGGGTGGGTTTTAGTCAGTAAAAGTCTCACACACCCTCCCGCTCCGCCCAGAGCGTCATTTGATGATTTCCCATTCAAAAAAAAACCATGGGTGGTGAAGAGATTAGATGGCAGGCAGTTGAGATGAACAACGATAAGAACTATTCAAAATATATCATAATTCATTTTGAATTAAAAAGGTACGGCATAGTCATATGTAGCGTTCCGCGCATAAAGGTACCAGTAGGTATTGAGTTAAGGCTGGATGTAGAATCTAGAAGAGTCCCTATATTATGATGAATAAAAAAAAAAAAGTTCTAGTATCCGAACTAAAAAATACCAAAAAACAAAAGTCATTTATTCAAACTAGGCTGAGAGTCAGCACTTTTTGAACGTCAAAGTTACAAAAGACAGTCCTCCTATAACGCCCGCCCTTCGAAAAAGTTGAATTTCTGAAAAAACTAGTTTCGAGAAAATGGAGTTTGAAAGTAAGGTTACAAAAAAACAATGTTCTACTCGTACATTACATGCATCAATGTATCACTAACATAACCGATATTGTACTGCCAATATACAAATAGTATTAAAATTCAAAAACTCAACATAATAATTAAGAAAATATCGACATTTTATAATACCTACCGACATCTGGTACCTTTTTAGGGTTCCGTTGCCAAATGGCAAAAAACGGAACCCTTATAGATTCGTCATGTCTGTCTGTCTGTCTGTCTGTCTGTCTGTCTGTCCGTCCGTATGTCACAGCCACTTTTCTCTGAAACTATAAGAGCTATGCCGTTGAAACTTGGTAAGTAGATGTATTCTGTGAACCGCATTAAGATTTTCACACTAAAATAGAAAAAAAAACAGTAAATTTTAAGTATGGGGTACTTACAACTGAAACTCAAAATTTTTTTTTTCATCAAACCCATTCGTGTGGGGTATCTATGAATAGGTCTTTAAAAATGGTATTGAGGTTTCTAATATCATTTTTTTCTAAACTGAAAAGTTTGCGCGAGAGACACTTCCAAAGTGGTAAAATGTGTGTCCCCCCCCCCCGTAACTTCTAAAATAAGAGAATGATAAATCTAAAAAAATTATATGATGTACATAACTATATAAACTTCCACCGAAAATTGGTTTGAACGAGATCCAGTAAGTGGTTTTTTTTAATACGTCATAAACCGTAAACCGCAATTTACCTTTAATTCAATCAACTCAAATATAAAAAAAAAACATTTAATTTCATAAACATAAACCTTATGCATAAACCGAGGATACCTACAGGTTTGTACGGAAACCTCGGTGCGCGAGTCCGACTCGCACTTGGCCGGTTTTACTAAACATTTCCTTTAAAATGTGCTTAGAAATGTTGTCTGTAGATGTTAATTGTATCAAATTGTAGCAAATTTGTTGTAGAACAATAATTATCAGTAAAAAAATCGCAAAATGCCATATGTTCACCTGATTTTACAAAAACGCAAATAACTCTGAAACTAAATGCCGACATCTGGTACCTTTATGCGCGGAACGCCACACATAATTATTAAAAATACAAAAGTAAATTATAGTTTTGATCCTAGCATTACTTTATGCATTTCAAATTGTGTCCTAATGCGTAGAAATAAAATTTAATTTTCTTAGGCTCAATCGTCAGTTAGTATGCTAAAATACATAATTAAAAAAAAAACCTTTATAAAACTCACTGGAATCGATTGAGTAGTCAATTATGAACAAAGTACTTTCAGGACTTACATCTATCCTGTTACACCTTGTATAATAGCTTAATTATAATTGTATAATATTTTCTGCCCGCGACTTCGTCCGCGTCAAATTTTTGCTCCCCTGACCCTTCCCGTCGCATCGAATTGCATGCCAGTTTTCGTACATTTTTAGTTGCTGCTCCGCTTCTTTTGATCGTATCGTGATGTTAAATAGCCTATAGCTTTTCTCAATAAATAGACTACCCAACATAAAAAGAATTTTTCAATTCGAATCAGTAGTTCCTGAGACCCAAACAAACAAACAAACTGTATAATAATAGTATAGATAGTATAGATCAGGGATGTTAGGGAGCTCCGTAACCGTAACCGAAACTATCGGATATCCGATATAAACATTTATCCGTAACCGTAACCGAATCCGAAATAAAAGTTCCGGATAATATCGGATTTAATATTACATTTTTATTTTAGGTAGATTAGATAACACTGAATATATTTATAATCATTTTTATTTTAAATAGCTGTAATAATTACTCACAGACTGATTGTAATTCCTACCAAATGGTGACATAAATTAAAGCAATATCTGGATGACCGAGCTTTGCTCGGTATTTTTTGGTAAATTATATTTAAAATAATAAGTTTATGTTCAAGTTGATTATCGATAAAGTTAGTCATTGAAAACACGAATAAAACGACATTTTATAAAAATGAATCCTAGTTAGAACGATTTATCGCCCCCGAAACCTCCTGTATGCCAAATTTCATGAAAATCGTTGGAGCCGTTTCCGAGATTCATATTATATATATATATACAAGAATTGCCCGTTTAAAGATATAAGATTTTATTAGCTATTTGTATTTTACTTTTGAAATTCCTTAAAAGTTCAATATCCGTAACCGAAATTATCCGAAACTAACGGATAATCCGAAATAATTTCATATCCATATACGTATCCATATCCGGTATAATAATCATTCCTACATCCGTAATCAATCCGTATCCGAAATTTCATATCCATAACATCCCTAGTATAGATGTATCTGTATATCCAAACTACCCTCAAATCAATAAAAAACATTATTATGTCCTACGCTATACATTATATGCATAAATACATTTTCTAGGTCACAAGCGACTAAAAATCAATAGTTATTTTCTATGTTACGACTGCGTCGGCTGTTGAACGTGCTCTGAATAAATTATCTCAACTTTAGCTAATTAGATATGTTTTAACTATAGTTTTTTTAGGTATAGTTGCATCAAACCCTGGATCACACCCGGTCTCGTTCGTTGTATAAGACATAGGGACAAACTTCGCCTTAAATTGAAACTTGCACCTGATAACGAAATACTTTCTGTAACATATAAAAGGTACCGGAACTACTGCAATAATCTTCTGAAAAAAGTGAAAAATCAGTATGATAAAAATGCATTACAGAAGGCGGGAAAAAATAGTAAACTTGTCTGGAAATTTATAAAAACGAATACATTTACATCAAAAAGTCCCGAACCTCCACTTGATTTACTGTCTACAGAGACAAACCCATCCGAAGCAATGAATAAAGTGAACAACTTCTTTGCTAACGTTGGTAAAAACTTGGCTGAAAAATCGTTAAATTCTAATATTTTATCCCCTCATAACCCGACTGCGACTTCCTCTACATTAAATTCTTTTGTTTTATTAGACACCGACGTTAACGAAGTTGAAAGATTATTATTTGAGTTAAAGGATGTATGTGCTACTGGGTGGGATGACATTCCCAATAATATACTTAAAAGATTCAGATACCTACTTGCCCCTCCACTAACCTACATTTTTCAGCTTTGTTTATCTAAAGGAATATTCCCCAAGCTCCTTAAAAAAGCTGTGGTCACGCCTGTATTCAAGACTGGTGACAGGAACTGTGTCAATAACTACAGACCCATTTCAGTGATAACAGGACTATCAAAAATTTTAGAAAAAATTATTAATTATAGGTTGATAAAATATCTGGAAGATAACAAACTACTTTCAGACAATCAGTTTGGATTTAGGCCCAAAAGATCAACTAGTCAAGCAGTGCACAAATTAACTAATTATATTGCTAGCAATCTAGATAATAGTATGCATACAATTTGTATCTTTGTAGACCTTGCCAAGGCTTTCGATACTATTTCTTATAATTTACTATTGCACAAGCTTGAAACACTTGGGATTAGAGGAGCCCAACTTTTATTATTTGCTGATTATCTTAGCGATCGTCATCAATGTGTAAAAATAGGGCAGTATACTAGTTCTGAACTTAAAAACAATTGTTTTGGCATTCCACAAGGTAGCATTTTGGGGCCCACCTTATTTTTAATCTATATAAATGACCTGTGCAGCCTACCACTTCAAAATGGTGTCATAATTTCTTATGCGGATGACACCGCTTTACTTTTCTCAGCTAAATCCAAAACTGAGGTCTATCAACATGCACAGACTGGTTTTAACATAGTGTCTGATTGGCTCCATAATAACATCCTAACATTAAATGCAGATAAAACAAAGTACATTTTATTTACAATGAGAAATACTAACATACCGCTTACTAATCTAAACATTTACGCTCATAATTGTCGCACGTACGCTGACACCGCATGTTCTTGCCCCACTTTAGCTAAAGCTGACCATTTAAAATATCTAGGTGTCACTATTGACTCCAATTTAAATTTCCGTAAACATATCGAATTACTTTGTATTAGAGTTCGCAAATTAATATATGTTTTTAAAAACTTACGGAACATAGCCGACTATAAATTAATTAAACAGGTTTATTTAGCTTTGTGCCAATCCATTCTTACCTATTGCATAACTTCATGGGGTGGTGCAGCAAAAACAATTTTACTTCCTCTAGAGCGTGCTCAAAGAGCATGTCTAAAAGTTGCTACCTTTCGCCCTTTTAGGTTTCCTACGCACCAACTCTACATAGCATGTAATGTACTAACAGTAAGGCAATTATTCATTTTAAGCATAGTATTACACCAGCACAGTGCTCTTCCTTTTGACCCAGTACCCTCTGATAAGAGAAGAAAGGATTTGGTTTGCATAAAGCCTCAAACAAGACATGCGTTTGCTAAGCGATTTTTTGTGTTCTTAGGACCTCTTCTGTATAATAGACTTAACAAGTTATTGAGCATCTATAGTTTAAGTTATAAAAAATGTAGTACAATATCATCAGAATACTTAGCGGTACTTAATTACACAGACACAGAAAAACTTCTAGAAATTATGTCATGATTATAATTTATTCCCTCGTAAGTATTTATTTTTGTAGTATTTACACTCACTTAGTTTTAGGAATTATTGTTTTATTGTGTTGTTTTACTAATGTGCTTTTTCTCATAGTTATTAATAGATTACTTTTATATAAATTATACTTAAAATATGATTGCACCAATTTAATTGAAATGTAAAGTGATGGCCCGAAACACAGGTTCATTTAACCTAGATCGGGCGGGTCGCTACCTTACATTCTAATTCCGATGAATCATCTTCTGCACTTGTGATAAAAATACTTTAGAAATAGTTTATCTTTAGGCACTATAATTGTATGAGAATTTAATACTGTTTGCTAAATGTACTCTTTTTGTAATCGTTTTTATTAAATAAATTATTATTATTATTATTATTATTATTATAACTTGCACTTTCTTTTGAGCTAGGCAAAGCGAGAATCGCGCCCTCAGGCTAAGTGGGGCGAAGATCTTCGCAGGGTGGCTGGTAGCAGCTGGATGAGAGTTAACGAGTAGGCATGGGCAAAAAATATAGATTTATCGAAATATCGATATTTTTCCATACAATTATCGATATTATATCGTCGATATTTTTAATCACGATATATCGATATTCGATATTTATTTTAGAGTATCGAATTCGTATCAATTTCGATTTTTTTTTAACGCAACTTTGGTTTCGTGTTTAATGTTAGTCGCCCTTAAATACTTAATTTTCTAGGCTTCTTCAGTGTCTTCCGAAAGGGTTGCTTCAGCCGTGAATTTGACAGTACCCAACAATAGAAAAAGTTTGATAGGCGAGCACATCAAACACATGTTCCTAACGTCCATATCTGATGACTACTGGTTTGATTAAATTGAATATAATTATTTAGGCTCGAGCATTAATAAATAATACTTTTTTTTTCTATGTACGTCTATTCTTTTTTACGAAGTTTGAATGCTTTGGAAATATGTATGAATAATCATGCGAAAACTGACGATATATCGATATTTTCACTCGATAATTATCGATACTGCTTAAAAATATCGATACGATAAATATCGATATATTTTTTTCAATTGCCCATCCCTATTAACGAGTATCGAGCTGAATGGCGTGTCATTGGAGAGGCTTATGTCCAGCAGTGGACAGCTATAGGATGATGATGAAAGCGAGAATGGCTAATGAACACCCCCCTAATAGCAGTTCTATGTGTTGCTGAACGTAAAGAACAGAAAAACAGTATCAGTATAGTAAATAAATCAACTTTATTATTTACTAGCTGACCCAGCGAACTTCGTATCGCCTCAGGTTCAATAAACGTTGTAATAACCCTACCAAGTTTGACAACCTGGTACGCGTTGGTGGTCTGGTAAGCGTTTTCTAGCTGACACTCATATGTTTGGTTAGCTCCTACCAAGTTATGATAACCTGGTACTTCAAAGGCAAAAAAGCGTTATCTAGCTGACACTCCTTTGTTTGGTAAGCTCCTGCAAAGTTATGATAACCTGGTACGTCGTCGCCATAAAGCTAGCTGACACTCCTTTGTTTGGTAAGCTCCTGCAAAGTTATGATAACCTGGTACGTCGTCGCCATAAAGCGTTTTCTACCTGACACATACCCAGAGGGTACAAATATATCGTCATTTCTCAGCTTCTATGTGTCTTAGCGTTATGTTATATAGCCTATAACCTGCCCAGGAGTATGGACTACAATCGTACCAAGTTTGGTTAAAATCCCTTCAGTATTTTTTGACCCATGCGTGCACATACAGACAGACAAAATTGACCTCTCTACAGTTTTATTATAAGTATAGAAGATATAGATAGATATAGATATAGATTAAATCATTTTTGTTTCTTTTTAAATTACCAATTTCACAGACAAGCCATTGAATCGCTTTTTAGAGGCTCCATTATCTCTGCCTTTTTCCAACTATATTGGGGTTGGCTTCCAGTCTAACCGGATGCAGCTGAGTACCAGTATTTTACATGGAGCGACTGCCTATTTGACCTCCACAACCCAGTTACTGGATAATACGATACCCCTTGGTAAGGACTGGTTGTCAGATTTTCGGGCTTCTGACGACCCGTAACGACTGTCTAAGATCTTACGGCATCAACGGCTTAACTTGCTTTCCAAGGCATGGAAGGGTCTTGATATGTAAAGGTGGTCACCCATCCACGGACCAACCGCGGCAAGCGTAGCTTAACCTGAACGATCGACCCGTGCGGCTGTTGTAAATAATTAAAAGTATGATTTAGTATCGTTTTTTCAGAAACATATCTATGTTAGGTACCAGGACAACATAAACAGCAAAGAGACAAGGTTCACAGTAATAGGATTGAACAAGAATAGTACAGTGTCTCGCAAAACGGATTATAAAATAGGTTTAGTATCGTGTTAAGCTCTAAGCCTTTATTCACGCCCCAGTTTCTTTACAAACCACCTTAGTTCTTGAAGAAATATACCTACAGTAGCTTCAGCCCGTGGCTTCAATCGCGTGAAATAGCCGGATTAAATAAAATGGGAATTCTGCCCCCATTTCAAAACGGCTAAAAAAATATAGTTTTCTTTTCTCCGTTAAAAATTGACTTTCCGTTCGAGAATCATGATCATTTATGATTTTATCATATTTTGGACTCGTAAGAATTAGGGAAAAAATCATCATTGAATAATTCCGAATTTTACTATAAAAATAAAAATAATTTAAAAAAAAACAGGTCTTTCTAAATTCTCGAATACCGTTTGAGTTAAAGAGTTAAAAATGTATGTGAATTATTTTCATTCGACACCAAATCGACCCCCTAAATATGAGTCAAAAAAGCCATGGGGGCAGAATTCCCATATTAATCCGGCTATGCCCTTTCTCGCTCCTCTGATCTACCTAGGCTTGCCAGATGGCCGGGAAATCCGGGATCCTCCCGGAATTTTACTTCTTGACCCGTGTCCAGGAATTACCTTTAATTGTCCCGGATTTCGTATAACTAGTGTTACCAATTCGTAAATATCAGCCTACTGAAAAGTTTAACAGAACTGCAGACTCTGATTAATTTTGGCGTGTGTGTATTGCTTGGAAATTCCACCATTTTGGCAAAACAATGGTGGACTTGGCCCTGAAAAAAAATGGTAAAATGTTTCTCTATAGAAAACCTCTTTTTAATTTATATGTTTTTTTTTAATACATATCACATTTCACTTTCACTTCACACTTTATATGTATAAATAAACAGTTATATAAATCAAAGAGAGGTTATTTTTTGTTTAATTTTCCCGGAAATGATAAGCCTGTATCTGGCAACCCTAGATTCTACTCCGTTGCATCGCATTACCTGCCGGCAACTAGGTAACTAGTTAGTTTTCTGTAAACGTGTCTTGTGACTATTTATTTCTCTTTTTGTTCGCCTCCCAAGAGTCCAAACGCGATGTAAAATTCCTTCCTGCCTTCCTGATTGCGTTCCTCAAGAATTTTTATTTTCCGTGAAGTGTTTTACAGTTTTCAACCGACGAAAAAAACGGAGGAGGTTATCAATTCGACGCGTATATTTTTTTATGTATGACCACGCATAACTTTTTACATAGTAGTCCGATTGTGATGATTCTTTTTTATTAGAAAGGGTATACTCCGAAGGTGGTCACATATAAATTTGGAAAACAAAATCGAACCCTAAGGGTCGGAAAACAGGGGATGATTGATTGTTCACTCACTGATTGTAATGTATAACCACGCATAATTTTATACAGAGTAGTCCGATTTTGATAATTCTTTTTTTATTGGATAGGGTATACCTTGCCAAGTATTATTAGTACATTAAAGCCATAAAAAAAATATAAAATAAAAACAACCTCACTTTCATAAATCAATAATCAATTTCATCTTACAATACTCGTATTTGCCTAATTCAAAAGCTAACACTTTAAAAAAAAATAACATAAAATTAACCCGCCGAAAAAACGGAAAAGCAAAAAATAATACTTAAACCTTAAAATTATGAGTCGGCGCTTTGAATGATCTTTGTTCATTGATTTTGCAGCGCCGACTTTCGACGAGAGGTTTATAATTTTTTGCTGTTCAGTTTTTTCGGCGGTTTAATTTTTTTAGCTGAACAAAAAGTTTCTTAAGCAAAAATCACTCAAGTTGGAACCATGCCCCTAGCTTCTGACGTTTCATATATTTGTCTTTTTCTGACGTTACATCTAATAAATATATAAAAATGAATCCCTATTTCCCTTGGTCACGCCATCACGCGTGAACGGCTGGACCGATTTCACTTTTTTTGTTGTTGTTGTGTTTGTTATTGTCAGGAGAAGGTTCTAATGAAAGAAAAAATTTTAAAAATTGCGCGGAAAATTATAAAATCCGAATTGAAAAAATATTTTTGTTTTGGGTAGCCCATTTATTGAGGAAAGCTAAACGCTATATAACATCACGCTTCAATCAAAAGGAGCGGAGCAGCAACGAAAAATAGACGAAAACTGGCAGGCAATTCGACGCGACGGGAAGGGTCTGGGGAACAAAAATTTTATGCGGACGAAGTCACGGGCAGAAGCTAATGTGAAATAAAATATTTTGATTTGAACTTGCATCTATCTCCGGATTTTTACATTCTAACATTATCAGTGCTATGAACTTCGTTTAGTTTCTCTTCTTTCAGGCGAAATGCAACTGAATTTGAGCTTTAATTTCCACTTCAGGTTATTTGTGGATAGTTCAATCGGTATCCAATTCTGCATTGTGCTTTAATGTGCTAAGTTTAGACTTGCCCAGCTGTTCGGTCAGTCAATTAGATTTAATGTTTTGGGTTACGAACGCAAGTTATCTCAGGATGTTTTCAGGTAAGCAAAATAGTACCGTATGGTGCCGGAGTACCATGTGGTGCCGGACATAAAGAATAATACCACCCCATTTCTTCCCGTGGGTGTCGTAAAAGGCGACTAAGGGACTTACTAGAGAATGGGCAGCAGCGTTCTCTATGCATTTTACCACCATACTGCGATCGCCAACCCGCCTGCCAAGCGTGGCGATTATGGCAAAGCCCCCCAAATTGGGGGAGGCCTAAGTCCAACAGTGGACGTCTTACGGCTGAAATGATGAATGATGAAATTGCCAGAGCATACTGGTAGAAATAATCGCTTCATCATCCATTACGCAATCACTATCTACTTTATCATTCATCTTCTTAAAAAAACACGCGATGTAACATCAAAAATAGACCATCTCATAGAGGAACAAACAATTTTTTACGTGTCATCCGAAACTGTCTAATCGTGGCAAGGTCAGTGACCCGGCACGTGGTTGTGGCGCGCATGCGTTCCGCGTCCTTTCCTAGATTTTGTAATCCCTTACGCAATTCACAAAATAGGTTAGGTTTCATTGAAAAATGGCGACGCACAGGATATGAAAAACGGAATGAGAATTTTGTACGAAAAAAACGAGGGAAGTATGGTTGATAAGCCCTACATTTGAACGATAAACCACGTGGTTTGTTAAATATAGAACTATTTATTTGAATAAATTAGAATTCCGATTGTGACATCCATCTTTTTTTTTTAAGTCGAAGCAAGTAGGTATTTTGAAAATCTATAAATTACAGCTTCATACATAATAAAGTATTTTATATTTCAAACTTGCTATTTCTTCTACTTTTTCTGTGTATTAAACTTCACCATGGATCAGCTGATTGCCAAGCCATATTCATTCAGAAGAGGGGTGCGGCGGGCGTATCCGTGTCTACGTAAATTACTTTATATAGGTATGTAGTGGTATACTGTAGAGTACACTTAGAACCTCACTTCTTAGCGTATTGATGGCAAAGAGCTCAAAAATGTTGGCCCAAAATTCAGCTGCGCAAATCCTGCTTACTGACGCTGTCAAAACTCAAAGCATTTATTTCAAATAAAATAATTACAGGCATTTTTGAACTGGCAAGTAACGGTGAGTCAGAAAAATGAAGCCCATAGGTGCCCACTCCAAAGCGTAGATACCTATGGGGAAGGACGTCCAAGAACCTACATGGACACTCTTTTCAATCAATAATTTTTAACCGACTTCAAAAAAAGGAGGAGGTTATCAATTCGACTGTATTTTTTTTATGTTACCTCATAACTGTTGACTGGGAGAACCAATTTTGATGATTCTTTTTTTATTTGAAAGCTGGTGCTTCCCGAATAGTCCCATTTTAATTTGGTTCCATTCGGACATTGGGATCCATCTGAAAACCAGATAAGTATTTTTGCGTTAAGTATTTGCGGCGACAAATGAACGAATAACGCGATTAGATTAGTGCGGGGTATCTACCATAACTAAAAAGTTAAAAAACAAAAAACCTTAAATACAGATCCTAAGACACCGACTTTCGAAATTAAAGTTATTTTTCACTTTGTAGTGTTTTTTTTTAGGAAGTCGGTTGTTATTTTTATTGTAAAACGTTTTTGTTACAAAAATTTGATTACATAATTTGTTGAAGTTATCAATGTGAGAACGATGTAAAAATACGTGCACATTAAAAGTGTCCGCAATTAATACGAAAATAAAATGACAATTCCGAAATTAAAATGTGCCGTAGCAGTTATGAGATGACCAGTCTCTACTGATGGCGCCCATTCATGAATATGACGTATGGATCACGCTGTCATAAGTTCATCTAGGGTTGCCAGGCATCCGGATAAAGCCGGACACAGTCAGGCTTTTTGGTTGTGTATCCGGCCAAATTAGACGGTGTCCGGCCTGTCCGGCTTTTTGTTAGGCTTCTCAAATTTGATAATTTTTGCTACTCATTTTAAGGAAAAATAGCTTTTAAAGCAAGTGTCTGCCAATCAAAAATATTAATTCGTTTATGTTAATTATTTATTTTAAGGTTATTTCATTATTGCTTCGTTTATTTTTTTTTTAAGATTAAATAATTTAAGATATTTCAGGTCTTTTTACCCAAATGCCCGGCTAAACTGGCTGGTCTGTCCGGCTTTTCGGTTTTAAGACCTGGCAACCCTTCATCAAATGCACAGGTGACAGGCCATGCGACAGAAGATGGAAGGTGGGCCATTGTCTATGGAAAGGTGACCCCCACACAGTTCGAAGTAAACTCATTTGTTTTTAAAGCAAATCATCGCGGATTCACATCGAGACTCCAATCGAATTTCGAAATTATGTTTAGAGACCAGCCAGTTACCAACAATTCTTACTAAGGGGTATCGTGTTACCTTGTAACTGGATTGTGGAGGTCATATAGGCAGTTGCTCCATGTAAAATACTGGTATTCCACTGCATCCAGTAAGTCTGGAAGCTGACCCCAGCGTAGATGGGGAAAGGCTAGGCATATGATCATGAGAACAAGAAGACATGCTCCAAGATCTCTTTTAGCGAAAAGACCGCACAATGCGTCATCGTATACAAAATTTCTCCGTAATATATCTGTAATGTTAAGCTCTAAATAATCCATACTAATATTATAAACTAGCTTCTGCCCGCGACTTCGTCCGCGTCATATTTTTGCTCCCCTGACCCTTCCCGTCGCATCTATTTACCTGCTAGTTTTCGTCCATTTTTCGTTGCTGCTCGCTCCTTTTGAGTTATAGTGACTCAACCTTAAAAGATAGACATATGCTCTCGCGGACTTTTTTTTAGAACTTTTTAAAAGGAACAATTCCGTCATACATGATTTTTGCGTTACTTTAACCGTTTACGCAGCGCACGCAACGGAATCTCTCAAAAGGAATAAATTGTCCCCGTTTTTGCAACATTTTTCATTACTGCTCCGCTCCTCTTAGTTGTAGCGTGATGTTATATAGCCTATAGCCTCCCTCGATAAATAGGCTACCCAACACAAAAAGAATTTTTTAAATTCGGACCAGTAGTTCCTGAGATTAGCGCGTTCAATCAAACAAACAAACAAACAAACTCTTCAGCTTTATAATAGTAGTATATGTAGTATAGATGAGAAAGTGTGTGTGTCTGCTTGTCCGTCTTACACGGCAAAACGGAGCGACGAATTGACGTGATTTTTTAAGTGGAGATAGTTGAAGGGATGGAGAGTGACATAGGCTACTTTTGGTCTCTTTCTAACCCCCCACTTCCCTAAAATGGGGAGGGGGTGTAATTTAACGCAAGCGAAGCCGCGGGCCAAAGCTAGTAATATCTATCTTTCATTAATGCCTTTTCTATTTTTCTCAAATTCTAATTTCAAAATCAAAGTTCCACAAGGATTCCCGCCATTACACACTAAATGAAATCAAAAATGGCTGCTAACCATAGACAATCTTCTCGCTAACCAGTCTAGAACTGTGTAGGTATGTGAGCAGGTAACCTAAATGTGAAATGACCTAGATCTGTACGTTCCAGCCAGTTCCATTTATTGATAGATGCACTAGGGCCTGTATTTATAGAGCATTTTAATATCTTATACCTTTAAACGAGCAATTCTTGTATATATATAATTTGAATCTCGGAAACGGCTCCAACGATTTTCATGAAATTTTGTATACAGGGGGTTTCGGGGACGATAAACCGATCTAGCTAGGATTCATTTTTTTACAATGTCGTTTTATTCATGTTTTCAATGACCAACTTTATCGATAATCAACTTGAACATAAACTTATTATTTTAAACACAATTTACCAAAAAATACCGAGCAAAGCTCGGTCAACCAGATATTATGCCTTGAGGGGAGAACCTTTTTTTTTCAGGATGGGAAATCATCAAATGACTTCTCCCGCTCTGGGTGGAGCGGGAGGGCGTGTCAGACTCCCCTAATATACTAATATTATAAATTTGTTTGTTTGGTTAAACGCGGTAATCTCAGGAACTGCTGGTCCGAATTGAAAAAATATTATTGTGTTGGGTAGCCTATTTATTGAGGAAGGCTATAAGCTATATAACATCACGCTACAATCAAAAGAAACGGAGCAGCAACAAAAAAATGGACGAAAACTAGCAGGCTGCGATGCGACGGGAAGGGTCAGGGGAGCAAAAATTTGATGCGGACGAAGTCGCGGGCAGAAGCAAGTGTTTTAATATAACAATGAAGTATGACATTATCAGTTATCAGTTGACTGGCCTGTTAGCCTAGTGGTTAGGGACCCTGACTGCAAAGACTGAGGTCGTGGGTTCGATTACCACTCAGGACAAATCTTTGTGTGATGAGCACAATCATTTGTTCTGTGTCTGGGTGTAATTTATCTATACTAATCTATACTAATATTATAAAGCTGAAGAGTTTGTTTGTTTGTTTGTTTGTTTGTTTGTTTGTTTGTTTGATTGAACGCGCTAATCTCAGGAACTACGGGTCCGAATTGAAAAATTCTTTTTGTGTTGGGTAGCCTATTTATCGTGGGAGGCTATAGGCTATATAACATCACGCTACAACTAAGAGGAGCGGAGCAGTAATGAAAAATGTTGCAAAAACGGGGAAAATTTATTCCTTTTAAGAGTTTCCGTTGCGTGCGCTGCGTAAACGGTTAAAGTAACGCAAAAATAATGTATAACGGAATTGTTCCTCTTAAAAAGTTCTAAAAAAAAGTCCGCGAGAGCATATGTCTATCTTTTAAGGTTGACTCACTATAACTCAAAAGGAGCGAGCAGCAACGAAAAATGGACGAAAACTAGCAGGCAAATCGATGCGACGGGAAGGGTCAGGGGAGCAAAACTTTGACGCGGACGAAGTCGCGGGCAGAAGCTAGTAATATTATAAAGCTGAAGAGTTTGTTTGTTTGTTTGTATGTTTGTTTGATTGAACGCGCTAATTTCAGGAACTACTGGTCCGAATTGAAAAATTCTTTTTGTGTTGGGTAGCCTATTTATCGAGAAAGGCTATAGGCTATATTACATCACGCTGCAATTAAGAGGAGCGGAGCAGTAATGAAAAATGTTACAAAAACGGGGAAAATCGCACGGGTAGGCGATTCGACGCGACGGGAAGGGCCGAGGAAACAAGAAATTTAACGCGGACGAAGTCGCGGGCAGAAGCTAGTCTATAATATGTATGTATTTAGAAATATATAAGTATATTTATCAGTTGTCTGGTTGCCATAGTACAGGCTCTGCCTAGTTTGGGATCAGATAACGTTGTGTTGGTTGTCCTAAGTTATTTATTTTTATTTACATTATTTGATGATGATCAGTCTAATGGTAAGTTACTAATGGTCTATGTGGTGCCGGACGTCAATAATAGCACCATCCCGTTTCCCGTGGGTATATTAAAAGGCGACTAAGGGACTTACTAGAGAATGGGCAGCAGCGTTCTCTATGCATTTTACAACCATACTGCGATTGCCAACCCGCCTGCCAAGCGTGGCGATTAAAGCAGGGGACGTCTCTCAGCAGCTGAATCGATCAGTCTAACTCCAAACGGTATCGTACTCAGTAACTGAGATATTTAGGTCAGATAGTCGCTCCATGTAAAACAATGGTTGTTACGTATTTTGCTGTGACTGAAAGCTGATCTCAACCTAGTAGGGAAAAGGCTATACATATGATGAAATAAATTGATGCTGCTCAGGGCCTGTATCGTCATAATTTTACAGGGCAGTTATAGTGCTAGAAAAATCAAGGTGACAGTTAGAAATTACATTGAAAACTGTTCCTATGTCTGTTCCTATATGCGTATTTTCTATGACTACCTCGTTGGTCTAGTTGTAGCAAGCGCTACAGCTGTGCATGAGGTCCTGGGTTCGATTCCCAGGTCAGGCAAAATGTTATTGGATTTTTCTATCTGGAATTTCTCAGTAGCACCCCGGAGTCTGGATTTGTGCCCGGTTGATGGCAATAGGCTCGCCCCCTATTACATGGGACTTAAACATAACAGGCGAAATGTGGGTGCACTATAGGTTCACCTCTGCCCAACCTTTCGGGGAAACAAGGCGTGATGTTATGTTATGTGTTATGTAACTGTTCCTATGTGTAAAAATCTTGATACTTTAATACTATCTGGAATATAGTGACGCCCTAAGCGAGATAGTGGTAAAAATTGCGAGCTTTTCAAATGTTATTTCATTATCATCTGTCTAACCTTTTCCCAAATATGTTTGGTTCAGCTTCCAGTCTAAACGGATGCAGCTGCCTATCTGACCTCTATACTGGACAATACGATACCCCTTGGTAAGATAGGTTGTCAAAGTATCAAAACTGAAACGCTTCGAGGTTTAAAAATCCGAATGTCTTTGATTTTAGTTTAAAAATCAGTAACAAAAAAAAGCATTTGGAATTAAGAACGTAAACTGAAAAGGTTTCCTTTAAAATAAAGATGCAATGGTAATATCAACTTAATCCAACATTGTTAAGGTCCATTTTTGTCTATCACTAACACAACTTATACTTCATTTCTACATTCAAAGGGTACACGCCCGCGATCAGCTGACTGCGACCCGCGCACTACGCCTGCGTCAAAATCAATGTTGCGTACGGTACCCACCTGTATGTATACCTATTACGTAACACGAATCCGAGAGTTTTGTAGTACTGCTAATCCATTACTTCATAGCTTTGAGAAATTCATCTGCTCCAAAATGTAAATAAGGCAATGTACGTTGAACTGTCAAAATGGAACTAATTCGATCAATTGTCATTTTATGTGTCTATTGCTTAGATAGGTATGGAATTTTCCTGGGAGAGGACTATGCCCAGCATTGGACTGTTGTAGTCTGAGTTGATTGATTTTGATTGAAAAATTGCGAAGCATTGCTTATGTGGAATCATGGCCTTTGAGAGCGTACTTATTTCTTTGTAAAAGGTGGCAACGCATCTACGATGTCTTTGGTATTGTAGACTAGCTTTCCTCAGTGGTTTCAGCCACGTATTGTACATATAAACCTACCTCTTGAATCACTCTACCTATTGATGAAAACCGTATTAAAATCCGTTGCGTAGTTTAAAAGATCTAGCGTGAAGCGACTTTGTTTCATATATAAAGATTTCTTTAAGCGACGGTGTCATACCATCCAATGACATTTAAAGAAACCACTGCACTTAACTGTCAACTGATAACTTGACTGCTCAACTGTCATTTGTCATTTTTTTATATTACAAAGGCTATTGAGAACAGCTACAAATAAATAGTCATTTAACGAATATACAGCATCAGTAAGTACAGAAAGGTAACACTAAGTTTGACAAAAGTCAGTATAGGTAGTCTAAAACCCAAATTTCGTAAAGCTAAGTGTGGCCAAATATCGGCTTGTCCCAGTAATCGTGGTATGGAGGTCAGATGGCAGTGCGTCCGTGTAAAATTGGATATCTAGCCGTATCTGGTATATTGAAGGGGTCCGCTAGGACCGATGCCTGCCAGGGTTGCGGATTTGTTGGAAAGAGTGACCGTACCCCTGGCACAGGCAACTGAAGGAACACGGGCAGGTTTTAGTCAGTATTCTGATACACTGGAAGCCGAAACCAACACAGGAGAAGGGTCCACTGCTCAACATAGGCCTCCCCCAAGCTCCGCCACTTCAACCAGTTTTGTGCTTCCCGCAACCAGCAGTTAAATACTCAGTCATTTCAAAACACGTAATAATTAAAAGAAGTTGTGAACAGTAAAGGTAGGCAAAAAGCTAAGCCGTCAAATTAATCAATAACTGTTGCTTTGGATCACTGAACACTGTCAAAGTTCGAGGATATTTGGGTCAGCGTTTTAACTTTCAAACTCGTGATGTTTCGGGCAGGTAGAAACTATAACAAGGTATTACAACACTCCTTTATAGTCAAAAATATTTATCAGAGGTGTATGGTAAACCAACAATTTGCTGGGTCTGTTATACACCATGAAATTTTAGTCGTCTTATAAAGGTTGTCCACTCAATGTATCCGACATAATATACCTCTAGGCGTGATTAAAAAATTGTTATCAATTAGAAAGATACGTACTAAGAAAAATAAATAATGCACTAGAATTATGAAACATCCTGTTAATAATTAATGTTTACGTATCATACAGTAGAGAACATACCTACCCAGTGCACGATTCAGCTAGACTGCTAGATCATTCCATCTCCATTATCCATGAGACAAAATATTAAAGTAAAGTAAAGTAAAGTAAAAATTCATTTATTTTCCACACTAATCTAAACACAGTATAGGTACATAAAATAGATGGAGTGGACTGGAGCCTAAACTAGGGCAGCCCTGTATTTCAGGACTCCAGGTCTTCCTCCCGCGGCGAGTAAGTTGGTACACACTACAAATTACAACTAGAGGTGTAGTTAATAAACAATTATATTGTTTGTGTTTGGGTGAGTGAGTGTGTGTGTAGTGAGTGTGTTCGTGCGTGTGTGTGTGTGCGTTGTGTGTGTGATGAGTGATGAAATATTAAATTTAATCCACGTCATGCGTCATCATAATGAATAATATTTTTATTTTTTAGTTATTCAAATGTTAATTATTTTCTTATGGATGTGTAGTAGTCATTGGATACATGAAGTGGGCTGCCGTTGTAAGACTACTAATATGTCACGGTGTATAATGTCTTAATAGCTTTTACCAGTGTTTTCGCCCGCGTATTGTACATATAAACATTCCTCTTGAATCACTCCGTCTATCGATGAAAACCGCATTAAAATACGTTGCGTAGTTTAAAAGATTTAAGCATACAAATACGAAATGCGACTTTGTTTTATACTATGTAAAAAAGATTAGCTTATGCCAGCAACTTAGCCCGCGTGGAGGTCGGAATTTGTGCTACAGGAAAGTATTACCGGGATAATAAGCGTCCTATGTGTTAATCCTAGGTATAAACTATCTGTGTGCCCAATTTTGTGCAAATCCGTACAGTCGTTTTTGTGTAATTGAGTAACAAACAATATCTACGCATCCAAATTTTACGATATTCGACGGATATTAAGGGGACGAGGCGGCCTTACCGGACTCCCTTAACGCCATAACTTCATCGTCATTACATAGCGTTTTTCCAAGCACGTTAGAGTCGGTGTCCAATATAACCTATACAGTTCAATACCAGTATTTTACATAGATCGACTGGGTTCATTCCGATGTATTGAAATACTTACGGAAGGCTTCGTATCTTCCTTAACGGACTTTCAGAGCAGGCCCCCTAGAGTAGGATGTTGGTATATCACCTGCCTGGCTTTCCCCAACTATATTGGGGTCGGCTGCCAGTCCCTTCCAGTGGTAAGCCTCCGTACTACAGCAGATGAAAATTTCGAAATGTGATCACACAACTACTGATTCAAATTGAAAAATTATTTTTGTGTTGAGTAGCCCATTTATAGAGAAAGGCTATAGGCTATATACCATCACGCTACAATCAAAAGGAGCGGAGCATCAATGAAAAATGTTGCGAAAACGGGGAAAATCAATGGAAAATGTTGCAAAAACGGGGAAATTGTATTCCTTTTGAGAGTTTCCGCGCGTGCGCTGCGTAACGTACGTAACGCAACAATCATGTATGACGGAATTGTTCCTCTTAAAAAGTTCAAAAAAAAAAGTCCTCGAGAGCATATAAGGTATCTAGGGGGGGGGGGGGGTATCTAGGGTTTAGGTATCTTTTAAGGTTGACTCACTATAACTCTTTTAATTGTAATCAATGGTTGAACGTACAAATCTCAGGAACTATGTTAAGAAACTATCTTACACTATCATTTAACATAGTTCCTGAGATTTGTACGTTCAAATGTTCAAATTTGTATGATCACATTTCCGAAATTCTCATCTGCTGTAGGTACTACAGAGGCTACCAGTTGGGGGGCTAACCAAACGCAGCTGAAAACCAGTATTTTATAGAGCGACTGCCTCTAACCTCCACAAACCAGTTACTGGTTAACACAGTTCCCCTTTGTGAAACTGGTTGTCAGACTTTCGGGATTCTGACAACCTGTGAAGACTGTTAAAGATCCCCAAATGACAGCCAGGACCAACGGCTTAACGTGCTTTCCGAGGCACGGAAGAGTCTTGGTATGTAAATATGATCACCAGTCCACAGACCAACCGCGGCAAGCGTAGCTTAGCTGGTTATACATACATATATTACATACACATACACAACTACATACATTATATTTTTTACCGACTTCAAACAAAAGAGGAGGTTATCAATTCGACTGTATTATTTTTCTTTTTTTTGTTTGTTTACCTCGTAACTTTTGACTGGGTGAACCGATTTTGATGATTCTTTTTTTATTTGAAAGCTGGTGCTTCCCGAATGGTTCCATTCGGACAATGGGGTCCATGTGAAAACCATATAAGTCTTAAATTTGCATTAAGTATTTTCGCGACCATTGAACGAATAACGTGATTAGATAGTGCGGCGTATCTACCATAACTAAAAAGTTAAAAATAAAAACTTTTCCAAAAAAAAAACAACCTGTACGTTTGTAAAATTATTAAACAATTGTAAAAAAAAAATTCAAGGAAAATAGTGTAGTAAAATAAAAAATGTACGTCATCATGTCAGCGTCGGCTGTCGCTGACATGATGACGCTAGGGCTCTGTCTCGCATAAGGTCACAGCATTATGCTGAGCGATGATGGCCGTTTTGCGTGTATATGGCGCATGTTTTCCTCCAGCTTTTTTTAAATTTTTGTTGTGTTCAGTCTTTCTTTGCGTCATATCTACCGCAAATAAACGTATTTTCTTTCTTTCTTTTCTTCCTTTTCTTTCTTTCTTCCTTTTATTTCTTTCTTTTTTTTCTTAGATGGAACATCGTCGTTATTGAATGAATACTTGAGTAAGTCTGTATAGGATGGTGCTGCCCACCCTCTTGTTAAGAACCCATAGTCGTATTTTATGACGCCGAAGCATAAGAAAAGACCTTTTCCGACCATTGAACGTCGAGGGCCAGGGTCCTTTTCAAAAGGGGGTCGCATGTTGTTAAAGGACCCCGTTCGGGTGCCGAACATTTTGTCCCCAAAAATGTAAGTACTAGCCGGAAAGAATACGGTTTTCGTAAAATATGGGAAATAACACTCTCAATATTTTTTACTATTATACAACGAGAGTATACAATTAACTCTACCGTTGCATTAATAGCTTTCGCCAGCGTATTGCACATATAAAACTTTGTCTTGAATCTTTCTGTCTATTGATGAAAACCGCACTAAAATTCGTTGCGCAGTTTAGAAGATCTAAGCGTACAAACACAAAATGCAACTTTGTTTTATACTCTACTAGCTTTTGCCAGCGGCTTCGCCCGCGTGGAGGTCGGAAATTATTCCGCGGGAACATACTACCGGGATAAAAAGTAGCCTATGTCCTTTCTCAGGCTCTAAACTATCTGTGTACCAAATTTCATTTAAATCGGTTCAGTCGTTTTAGCAGGAAAGCGAGACAGACAGACAGACAGACAGAGTTACTTTTGCATTTATAATATTATAATATAAATAATATTATTAATGTATAATATACTAGCTTTTGCCAGCGGCTTCGCCCGCGTGGAGGTCGGAAATTATCCCGCGGGAACATACTACCGGGATAAATGTAGCCTATGTCCTTTCTCAGGCTCTAAACTATCTGTGTACCAAATTTCATTTAAATCGGTTCAGTCGTTTTAGCAGGAAAGCGAGACAGACAGACAGACAGACAGACCGACAGACAAACAGAGTTACTTTTGTATTTATAATATTATAATAAAATAATACATAATAAATAATAATATATATTATAATATATAATATATATATATATATATATATATAATATATAATATATTAATATATAATATACTAGCTTTTGCCAGCGGCTTCGCCCGCGTGGAGGTCGGAAATTATCCCGCGGGAACATACTACCGGGATAAAATGTAGCCTATGTCCTTTCTCAGGCTCTAAAAACTATCTGTGTACCAAATTTCATTTAAATCGGTTCAGTCGTTTTAGCAGGAAAGCGAGACAGACAGACAGACAGACAGACCGACAGACAAACAGAGTTACTTTTGCATTTATAATATTATAATAAAATAATACATAATAAATAATAATATATAATAATAATATATATTATAATATATAATATATATATATATATATAATATATTAATATATAATATACTAGCTTTTGCCAGCGGCTTCGCCCGCGTGGAGGTCGGAAATTATCCCGCGGGAACATACTACCGGGATAAAATGTAGCCTATGTCCTTTCTCAGGCTCTAAACTATCTGTGTACCAAATTTTATTTAAATCGGTTCAGTCGTTTTAGCAGGAAAGCGAGACAGACAGACAGACAGACCGACAGACAGACAGACCGACAGACAGACAGAGTAACTTTTTCATTTATAATATTAAAGTATGGATGTAAGGATTAGGATGTTTGGGTGGCTTACAGGTATCAATACAAAATTAGTAGTGAGGTTTGACATGATAAGTACCTATCTGTAATTTACAAGCCTCCGTTAGCAATAGAATATTGTTGTACTATTATGTAATATATTAATAATATTATCATGTGCATATAAACCATGGGACAGTAACTATTGGCTTTAATGTCCAAATTACTGTTGGCAAAAATATCATTTTTGGTAGGTACTATCAAACTCAAATAGCAATAATTGCATACTTTCGATGTAAAAAAAAAATCAAGATTTAATTTCCCTTAAGAAAACAGCTTTGTTTTTTCTTTCCCTTTAGGGTTCGGAATGAATGATGTCCTTTTTTTAAATACCCTCTTCTATATTTTGTGCTTATCTACTGTCAAAAGAAAACAGTCAAAACAATATCGCATCACGACGATTCAAGTAACAGGATTTGAGAAGTTAGACCTCCGAGTTGAGCAACATGATTATTGACAAATGCGTGCACTGACTGGCCAGGTCCACTCAATATTTGTGGTTCTTTCCTCGAAATACCATTTCAGTCACTGAACTCTGAGTTTGTTTCGGCCTTTCTTCTCAGCGTAGTCAGATAGGAAACGCCGACCTCAGCTAGTTTTTCAAGTATGCTTGACATGTAAAAGTGTTTGGGTACAAGCCTACTTACATAAATGAACACTTTTATGAATTACTAGCTTCTGCCCGCGACTTCGTCCGCGCCAAATTTTTGCTCCCCTGACCCTTCCCGTCGCATCGATTTGCCTGCTCGCTCCTTTTGAGTTACAGTGAGTCAACCTTATAAGATAGACATATGCTCTCGTGGACTTTTTTTTTAGAACTTTTTAAAAGAAACAATTCCGTCATACATGATTTTTACGTTACTTTAACCGTTTACGCAGCGCACGCAACGGAAACTCTCAAAACGAATAAATTTTCCCCGTTTTTGCAACATTTTTCATTACTGCTCCGCTTCTCTTAGTTATAGCGTAATGTTATATAGCCTATAGCCTCCCTCGATAAATAGGCTACCCAACACAAAAAGAATTTTTTCCTGAGATTAGCGCGTTCAATCAAACAAACAAACAAACAAACTCTTCAGCTTTATAATATTAGTATAGATTTGATTGCCAATCTCTAATTCCCAAAGTCGGTTTTCTTTCATGTTTAAACGAAAACCCAGGGTATTTTTATCAAATTCTTTGATAATACAGCCAGATTTGTTGCTTTTTCGAGTTCTATTGACAGATTCAGACATTTTGCTTGTTAAAATCGAAAATAAAAGGATCAATGGCCATTCAAGTATCCACCATAGCTGCTCAAAGCTACATATATCTTCTATCAGACACGCCTATAACAGCGACGCGCATGCGCGTAACCATGGCAACCGAAAGATGGCCGCCGTTGTCATGGCAACCGAATGTGGAACACTACGGCCCGGGTGACCTAAATACGATGGTATTAAAGATATTGACGTAGCATTGTTTGTGGAACTACTATGAATCTAAAAGTTTAGGTTTTAAAATGGAACCTACGGTAGCTAATATGGAAGCGTATGAGTTGTTTCTCAAAAAAAGTTTGGATGTCTATGTTTTGGTACATGCGTCATATTTCGAAGGCTAATTTAAAAATACTGCATGTATTTTTTTTTTGTCGAACTAGGGATGTTATGTTTGGAATTAGTATGTACCATTTGGTCATTAAGGTGACAAAATATCTAGTCTATGAAGTATTTGCATACACCTACCGCTCTATATTTTGAATTATAGCCAAATATACATTCCTTCTCTTTATGAGAACTGAGAACCACTGCAGTGCAGAGGTAATTACATACGCAAAGACTTTAAAAAGAATATTTAAGCATTTAACTAAATTAAATTAATGACACTGCTCTAGAATATTCAGTCATTTTCTGTCATTTTTACTCGACTGCACGCGTCTGCAAAGTCAGGGTAATGTTTTTCACGGAATCAATGTTTCTTTGTAATTCTTTATACTCTCGAATTACCTATCCTATTAGCTGTATGGATTTTAATAAATGAAGCGTCTATTGACTTTTCTTGGCAAGACCAAGTTGTTGGTTACAAGATTTATTTTTACTAAAGTATTCACCTATAAAAGTATTCAGTACACTGGCTTAACTAGACTATTAAAATAAAGAACATTACATTATTATTCTTAATTATTCTCAATAGCATTCCTGTTTTGTTAATTAGGTCTTCTTTTTGTTAAAAATTCCACGCGTGGCATGTATTAAAATCCGAAAATCTCTATATGATGAAACAAACAACATTAAAAGTACTAGGATTTCAGAAACATCAACGGGTAGTATGACCAACAGACGTGCTATCTTGTTACCTGCCAGCTACAGTATTAGTACCTACCTATTTTCGCTACTCTATCTACACTATTCCCCAAACAGGACTCAAGTAAACTATGTACCTACCAGGACTTCAGAAATATCAACGTGTGTATGACCCACCTGCGCAGATCGCTTTTATGGGTCATAGAGGTCAGGCGACACTCCCTTTTGCTTCGCGCTCGATAAACTTACCTGCCAGTTATAAAATACTAGCTTTTACCAGCGGTTTCGCCCGCGTGGCGGTCGGAAATTATCCCGCGGGAACATACTACCGGGATAAAAAGTAGTCTATGTCCTTTCTCAGGCTCTAAACTATCTGTGTACCAAATTTCATTTAAATCGGTTCAGTAGTTTCAGCAGGAAAGCGAGACAGACAGACAGACAGAGTTACTTTTGCATTTATAATATTAGTGTGGATTTTCTCACACAACGGGTTGGTAAGCCGTTGGTCCTGGCTGTCATTTTTTAAATCTTTGACAGTTGTTACGCGTAGTCAAAAAGCCAGAAAGACTGACAGGTAGTCTTACCAAGGGGTATCGTATTACCCAGTAACTGGGTTGTGGAAGTCAGATAGGCAGTCGCTCCATGTAAATACTGGTATTCAGCTGCATTCGGTCAGACTGGAAGCTGACCCCAACATAGTTGGAAAAATGCTAGGCAAATAATAATTTGATGATGACCAAGTTTAGGAAGGATAGTAATTATGTAACATTATATTCTTATTTCATATGGCCTAAATGGAATAACCTAGAATCAGAAGTCGAGTTGTAACAATTTCTGCCACAAATTAGCATGTCTTAAGGTGTCAAGTAAGCGGCCCACGTGATGGTAAGTGGTCACCGCCACCTCTGGACATTACCAGAGGCTTTGCAGATTCGTTGCCATCCCAGGGTCACAACTGAAATGTCTATTGTATGCCTGTTACTACACCGGCACATATACCTCTGCAATACGGGCCACAGCAAAACTTAGTGGCAAAAAAAGGTATGGCAGTAGTAGTTCCTGTACACAGCAACAGTGATGGCGGCAAAAATATGTATGGTAATAGTATGTACTGTACACAGCAACCATGCTTGTTGTCAAAAACAACTATGATAATAGAAAGTACTGGTTTTCGGGTGTGCTCCTAAACCTACAATGCAATTTTTTTTTTTTTGGAGGTCAACAAATGACGTCTCCCGCTCGGCGGAGCGAGAGGGCGTGTCAGACTTTTACTATGCAATATCAAAAGTCATTACTTAAAACTTGACTGAGAATCAGAACGTCAAAATTGCATAAGACAGTCCTCCAAAGCACCCGCCCTTCACCACTTCCTAGTGCTTTAGCTGGGAACAAGAAGTGGGGCAACAAATTCCCCAGCAAAACAGCTGTCAGTTGTTCTATGAAAATTATCAAACACTTACCATAATAGGCCATATTGCTGACCATATGCTCGTTAATCATGATCTCCAGGGTGATTTCGTCACTGTCACAAATTTTTGTAGAAAAAAACTCAAACACACATTTTAAAAACACTCACTGTAAAACACATTTTGGTATATAGAAAAGTGGTTATTAAATAAATGAAAAATAGTCTAGTCAGGTAAATAGGTCTGTTAATTTCAAGTCATCGGGGTACCTACCGTGTGTGTACCGTGTGGTGCCGGACGTAAAGAATAACACCACCCCATTTCTTCCCGTGGGTGTCGTAAGAGGCGACTAAGGGACTTACTAGAGAATGGGCAGCAGCGTTCTCTATGCATTTTACTACCATACTGCGATCGCCAACCCGCCTGCCAAGCGTGGCGATTATGGCAAAGCCCCCCAAATTGGGGGAGGCCTGAGTCCAGCAGTGGACGTCTTACGGCTGAAATGATGGTGGCGGTACCTACTCTAATATACTAACTGATCCTCTTACGAGACCCTCAAGAGAAAATTACTCCACGATTAATCCTACTCATATTTATCATCATCATCATCATTACAGCCATAAAACATCCACTGCTGGACATAGGCCTCCCCCAATTTGAGAGGGTTTGCGATAATCGCCACGCTTGGCAGGCGGGTTGGCGATCGCAGTATGGTGGTAAAATGCATAGAGAAAGCTGCTGCCCATTCTCTAGTAAGTCCCTTAGTCGCCTTTTACGACACGCACGCCACGGGAAGAAATGTAATGGTGTTATTCTTTACGTCCGGCACCATACGAAGCCACCTACTGTATAATAACTATCAATAAAATTAAAACTTATCAAATGACATAATGATCGTAAAACTATTCAACATTATGTAAACAAACATAACCTACTTATTTACATAATTAATTAATAAAAGCAACCTTCTTTGTATGTCAAATTAAATATCTAATAACAAATACCAAGGCTGAAGATGTCACTATAAAATTTATATTTTTTTAAGTTTACTGGTACAATGTCAATAGATTAATATGATCCGTCCCAGCGTTACACTATTTTTGCTTCTTGGAAACACATAGCCATTCCTTTATCAAATAGGTACAAGATTCTTCCCGCAACTTCGTCCGCGTCAAATTTCTTGTTCCCCCGACACACCCCGGTCGCATCGAATGGCCTGCTCGTGCGAGTACTTCTTATTTATGACTTTTTTCTCTTTGCTCGGCTCCTAAGGGGCCTAGCGTGATGTTATATAGTGAATAGCCTTCCTCGATAAATGGGCTTTTTTTTTCTGGGTAGGCAATTATCAAATGACTTCTCCCGCTCCAGGCGTAGTGGGAGGGCGTGTCAGACTTTTACTAACTAAAACCTACCCGTGTTCCTTTAGTTGCCTGTGTCAGGGCCACGGTAAATCTTTAGAGCAAATCTGTAGGCCAATAAATGGGCTCCAACATTAAACGAATTTTTCACTTCGAACCAGCTGTTCCCGAGACTAGCGCGTTTAACCAAACAAACAAACAAACTCTTCATGTTCAGTGTTATTGGGTTTTTCTATCTGGAATTTCTCAGTAGCAGCCTGGAGTCTGGATTTGTGCCCGGTTGATGGCAATAGGCTCGCCCCCTATTACATGGGACTTAAACATAACAGGCGAAATGTGGGTGTACTATAGGTTTGACTGGCCTGTTAGTCTAGTGGTTAGTGACCCTGACTGCTAAGACTGAGGTTGTGGGTTCGATTCCTACCCAGGACAAATCTTTGTGTGATGAGCACAATCATTTGTCCTGTGTCTGGATGTAATTTATCTATAATATGTAAGTATTTAGAAACATATAAGTATATTTATCAGTTGTCTGGTTGCCATAGTACAGTCTCTGCCTAGTTTGGGATCAGATAACGGTGTGTTGGTTGTCCTAAGATATTATTATTACTATAATTTAACTCTGCCTAACCCTTTGGCGTAACAAGCCGTGATGTTATGTTATATAGATATGACATAGCATACTCGTCGTCACAGATAACAAATCTTTATCTCACAGTAATCAATTTTGATTATTATGGACTATCGTAAAACGCGAGATTATGTATTGTTAAACACACGTACATAGACTTTATTTATGTTACTATACACCATTAATATAGTTGTAGATACATACACAGTATTATGTATCTAAGAATATATTATACTAGACTCTGCCCGCGACTTCGTCCGGGTCAATTTTTTGATCCCCTGACCCTTCCCATCGCATCGAATTGCCTACCAGTTCGTCCATTTTTCATTGCTGCTCCGCTCCTTTTGGTTGTAGCGTAGCATAATAGCCTTCCTCAATAAATAGACTACCCAACACAAAATATTTTTTCAATTCGGACAAGTAGTTCCCGAGATTAGCACGTTCAACCAACCAATCAAACAAACAAACTCTTCAGCTTTATAATATTAAGTACAGATTATTCATCCCAGGGCTTTTGGCTAAATTAAAACAGCCGCACGAGTCGATCAGATTAAGCTACGGTTTCCGCGGTTGGTCCGTGGATTGGACCCTTTTTTTTGTGGGTGGGAAATCGTCAAATGCCGTCTCCCGCTCGCTCCCGTGGAGCGGAGGGGCGTGTCAGACTGTTACTGACTAAAACCCACCCGTATTCCTTCAGTTGCCTATATGCCAGGACCACGGTAACTCTTTCTAACAAATCTCGCGACCCTGGTTGGATTGGTGCCTATGTTTACATAAGTACCAAGATCCCTGCTCAATTTCACGAAACATTTTTGACTTACAATTTCATTTAGGCTCGCTCATACACCTACTTATTACTTACTAAATGCCCGAATAGGTGGGCAGAGCCGTAGGTGTACCTACACCCCAAACCAAACCTTTCAAGACGTACCCCCTAAACCTATTTTATACCCAAAATAGCACATCCACAACCAGCCAAACGTAAAATCATAACCCTCCGTTACGCCGTCGGTCAATTGTCTTCGCTATAAAGCAACCATTCATTGAGTTTTCGCTACAATGAGCAACCTTGCGCTACTTTACAATGGTTGACAACAACTGACGCCGTACTATGTAGTAGGCAGCAAAATGTTAAAGTGCTTTGGCTATGCACCAAAAAAAAGCAAATATTTATCTGTGGCCCACACGTCAATAACCGTAAATGTTCAAAAATCGAATAACAAAGAGAACATTTCTTAGCACACCACTAGCAACCTCATTGCGTAAAATACTATTACTCAGAATCTGAATCATTTCGATTCCTATGTTAATACATTGATTCATATGCTCAAAAATGTGTCTACTGAACAACGCAAAACCCGCAATGAATGCTGTTGAACTGTCAAAATTAAAAACATTCCTACTGTTAGTATAACCAGCCTATAATGTTCCCACCCTGCCAAGATCGTTCGAAAGTGGTACCGTGGCTCTGGCATATGGGCAACTGAAGGAACACGGGTGGGTTTTAGTCAGTAAAAATATGACACGCCCTTCCGCTCCACCCAGAGACTTCATTTGATGATTTCCCACCCAAAACAAAAAAATGTTCAAACTGCTGCGATACAGGCCTTTTTCTCTATGAGCGGGAGCGGGCTAGTGCGAGTTGGATGTTATATGCCTTCGAAATGTTCTATGGCGGATTGGTTTCCTCACTATGTTTTCGTTCACCGTTTTGAGAGCAGTGGTGATGAAATTTGCACAGAATAAAGTGTCAGCTTGGGTTCGCACACTCTACCTACAACTGGAAAGTCGCGACCGTTACCACTGGGCCATCTCTACCCTTCCTCCTATTTAGTGTGTTACGCCGCTGGAGTCTGAATAGTCAGCCCTACCGCCCTACTACAGCACCTTTCTAATATTTTCACAACTGAGCTGCTCTAAACTGTATTTTAGTAATTCTTGCCGATATGAGACAAAAATACTCACATTCATACACTAGATAAGATTTATTCTAATAAAATCAAGGTCATATTACGAGTTTGATCTATTACATTAGGTATCTATTATTTTGGCAATGACCATGGACAAGATAGAATGCAAGACCAACCTAATAATCTAAAAAAAAACAAAAGAAAAGTTAAATTAAACTGCAATTACGAATAACCTTCACCTCACTAACGCATTCGAATATTGAATTTTGAATCGGCCAGTGAGCACATCACATTGCGTAACAAGCGTTAAGTATATTTAGTATACGCTACGGTGCATACGTAAGTACGTGGATTTTACAGGTGGTTAACAAATTGAGAGGAGTAAAATATTTGGGTGACAAACAACACGACGCGGTCCACCTGAAGCTAAATAGTAAACGCGACGCTAAGGCTTGAAGCATTTATTTAAATTAAATCATTTACAGGCACTTTTGAATAGAGTCGATCAGTCAAAAAGATGAATCTAATTCGTATTTAAAGGCGTAACAAATTCCTCTCCAAGTTCTGGAGAATAACGGGCAAGAAAATCTATGGATACTCTTTTAAAATATAATATTCTATAGACATCTATAGGCTTTGCTTGAGAACCGTAGATAACCATTTTGTCGACGGAAAAACAATGAACGAGGTATAGCATTGCATTTTTAGCTCAACCAAAACCAATTTTAATTATTCAACTCATTAAGTTCTAATGAGTTTTTAGACATAATTGATTATCCAAGACATCAGCTAAGAATGCACTGCAAGAAAACAAATGCATTTAAGAAAATTATATTGTAGAGATTCAAGCCACGACAATATCGTTGTAGAGCCCGATTATACGACACAGAAAATTTATTTAAAATGAATTAAATAAAGACACTACCTAACGTTGTTTTCATCATTATCATCTTAGGTACTGCCCTTGTCCCATTAGGGTTTCTTTGAGGTCGTCGCAACACGTTTTCTTCTTCTCTTTCTCCCCTGTCAACCGTCACACTATAATTTACTCCCTTCTCTTTCACACACTCCTCACAAAATCCATCCAACCTTTCTTTAGCCTTCCTCTCCCTCTCACATTAGACAAACATTGTTTTACAAACATAAAAATCCCAAACAATTATTTTTAACCATTATGAATAATACGTTGTTGACATGTAACGTAATGTCTGACATATTATCTGCTAGCAAATACTTCTCTGATGTAACATCACAAATGGCTGCCAAATACTACGCTACGACGACTTATGTACTGAGTGCTTGTAAATAAATAAAGCTGAAAGTCCCGGGCGAGTAGCAAGGGTAAGGGAATCTACCAAATATATAATATAATACAGTACCTATATCTAGCGTAATCGGCAGTCAGCTTAATACAAACCATGCTGACTGGCTTGTCTATTATTTTTTTAGACAAGTTTTGTCTCTTAATATATCTTGAGGTAACAGAGGTTGAATGGATGAGGATGGTTTTGTAACAATACAAATTAGAAAATCTTTACAATTAACGTTTAACTTTTGTCTAACTTTTAATTAAACATAACTGACGTGGGTGTACTATGTACCCCTCTGCTGAACCCTTTTGGAAAATAAGGCGTTATGTTATGTAAGTATCTAAAACAATAATTAAATTCTATAGTTTCTTTAAATAAGAGCCTCTTTTAAACCCACTGGTGGAAACTCTTTGTCAGCAGAAAACTTAGTATCTCACGGCTCTTAAACACGTTCCTAACCTTACATAATAGAGTTCTTTTTTTTTATATCCCAGATGCTAATCTGAAAAGTATCTTATGTTTGCTTTTTTAATATAAGAGTTTGACATTACACCTGTCAAATTAGTGTGTGGGTTTTAAAAACAAACTTTAGGGTAGTAAATTACCATTACTAGGTCGGATGCATGTCACGGTCGCGAGATTTGTTTGAAAGAGTTATCGTGGCCCTGGCATATAGGCAAACGAAGGAACACGGATGGGTTTTAGTCAGTAAAAGTCTGACATGCCCTCTCTCAGAGCGGGAGACGTCATTTGATGATTTTTCACCCACAAAAAAATGTAGTATAATTACCATAGACAACAATAACATAGCGTAACATAAAAATGTTTCAGCTACCTTTTGCATGACTCAAGGTCGCCATTGGCCACAGTTTGGATGTTTACTCTAAATATTAGTATGGCGTCGCCAAAAACACTGTCAGTGAGAAGATAATAGATCTTATTTGGGTTATATGAAAATGGGAATTTTAGGAGTTGTAATAACAATAAATATGGAGGTTCTCAGAGATATAAACGCGACAACTGAAACCAATAATTCAGTATTTTATGATTCAAGAACCCCTCCCTAGCGTAGACTTGTTTTTGACGTCTAAACGTCATTTCGTTCAAAGTTTCTTTTTTTTTTTCTTGTTGCAATCAATATCTAGGCTGTCAAAATGTCTGGCACAGCTAATTCTTTTTTTAAATAACCGACGTAAACCCAACGGGTCCCTGCCCGGGGCGCGAGATTTGTTCGAAAGAGTTACCGTGGCCCTGGCATATAGGCAACTGAAGGAACACGGGTAGGTTTTAGTCAGTAAAAGTCTGATACGCCCTCCCGTTCCGCACAGAGAGACGTCATTTGATGATTTCCCACCCACAAAAAAAGGGATGTTCAGAATCATGGTAATTGACTTCCCTGTCATCTTAAATTAGGCCTTAGATGATCAAAATGCTCATCTTTCTAGCCTTGTCCCATATTACTTGGACTCGGTTCCACACGTTATTAGAGTTACTCTCACAACAGAACCCTATTACTATGACTCCGGACCATCCGTCCGTCTGTTTGTCAAAACTGGTCATAATCAGCCTATTTTGTTCCCACTGCTGGGACACAGGCCTCCTCTCGGTGAGAGGGAGTGGGCCGTAATCTACCACGCGGGCCCAGTGCGGGTTGGTAGATGTCACATGTCTTCGAATTTTTGGTTCTAAGAAATGCCGGTTTCCTCACGATGTTTTCCTTCACCGTTTTGAGAGCAGTGGTGATGAAATTATTTCCACAAATAAAGCGCCTCCCTGGGTTGGGACTCACGACCTACAACCTGTAAGCTGGGGCTGATACCACTGAGCCACCACTGCTCTCACAAAAATAGTCATTCAACCATAAACAATATGGTTTATGACAGGTACGCAGTGAGGAAATAGGTGCCTGTAATTTCTAGCATCAACAAGGTATGACTGTGTTTCAGTTTCAAGGGTCCTTGCCTGTTGACAGCATTGATGAATACCCATTTCTAACAAGACATGCTCAGCATGACCCATTGAGCAGAGGTGGCCCAGTGACTTGTTGAGTTGAAGTTGTAGGACGTTCGATCGAATTTCGAACTCTGACAGGTGCGTTGTTTTGTGTAAATTAATTCATCACCCACTGCTCTCAAAACGGTGAAAGAAAACATCGTGAGGAAAACGGCATGTCTTAGAACCAAAACTTAGACGACATAATATGACATCGCACTAATTTTTATTTCTTTGGGAGGGCCCAAAGAAAAAAATATATTATCGTCATCATTTTAGCAAAAAACCGTCTACTGCCCCAATTTGGAGGGGAATGCCATAAGCGCCACGCTTGGCAGGCCGGTTGGCGATCGCAGTATGGTGGTAAAATACGAGGAGAACGTTGCTGCCCATTCTCTAGTAAGTCCCTTAGTCGCCTCTTACGACAAGAAATGTGATGGTGCTATTTTTTACGTCCGGCACCACGGAAATAAAATATAGTATCTATTAAACAGATAAGAAAACGTTAATCTACGATAAGTGATCTAAATAAACAATCATTTTTAGAGCGTTTGACTACAAAAAACAGTACAGTTTTTGTTTCACCTCAACCCAAAAACTCAGTCTATTGTTTTTGCGTATGTTTTTAACAGAAGTGCGGCGGCCATGTCAAGGTTTGTTGCGTCAGCTAAGTAACGTATCACTGTGACATTTGTGGACTTTGTAAGTTATTGTCTGTGCCTCTTTTTTTTCGAATCCTTTGGTATTGACGTTTTAGTTGTGCTCTATTTTATTTAGTGTCTACGCAGATGATGTTGCCATTTTCCAACTATGTTGGGGTTGCTTCTAATCTAACAAGATGCAGCATAATATCTGTATTTCATATAACGCGACTCGCTATTTATCCTCACCAACCCAGTTACGGGGTAACACCATACTCCTTGGTAAGACTGGTTGTCAGATTGTCGGGCTTTTGATTTTTGCATTACGACTGTCAAAGATCCTCGATTCGAACGATTTCCGACGCACTGAAGGGTCTTGGCATATAAAGATGGTTACACATCGACGTATCAACCGCAGCAAGCTTAGCTTAACCTGATCGATCGAACAGTGCGGCTGTTATTACTTAGCCTTACTTACAAAAAAAAAAGATATTTTATTATATTATTTTCTATAACAATATTACATTATTCGTTACTTATACAATATAATACTATAGGTACATATAGAAAAGGTACTTATTGTGTGGAAAAAGGTTGCCAGACTAAATATTAAGTATGAGAAAAAGTAATATAAATGGTTACACGTGCGGAAAGGACACGACTCTCTATTAATAAAACATGCTATGATCACGCTTGCTTCTCCTTAAGGGATAAGCAGAGGCAAAGGTGATTTTTACTCTCATATTTCGCTAGTTTAAAGTCCAATTTTATGGGGGGACATTATTGCCAACTGGGTACAAATCTAGACTGACGCCCTAATAGTGAAAGACGCTATCTATACTAATATTATAAAGCTGAAGAGTTTGTTTGTTTGTTTGATTGAACGCGCTAATCTCAGGAACTACTGGTCCGAATTGAAAAATTCTTTTTGGGTTGGGTAGCCTATTTATCGAGGGAGGTTATAGGCTACATAACATTACGCTACAATAAAGAGGAGCGGAGCAGTAATGAAAAATGTTGCAAAAACGGGGAAAATTTATTCCTTTTGAGAGTTTCCGTTGCGTGCGCTGCGTAAACGGTTAAAGTAACGCAAAAATCATGTATGACGGAATTGTTTCTTTTAAAAAGTTCAAAAAAAAAGTCCGCGAGAGCATATGTCTATCTTTTAAGGTTGACTCACTATAACTCAAAAGGAGTGAGCAGCAACGAAAAATGGACGAAAACTAGCAGGCAAAGCGATGCGACGGGAAGGGTCAGGGGAGCAAAAATTTGACGCGGACGAAGTCGCGGGCAGAAGCTAGTCAGTAATAATCTGAAGATTTTGAAGGATAGGTCCTGCTAACATGGGCGTGAATTGCATTTAGGCATTTAAGCAGTGCCTACCTCGAAAAATCACCATAAGTCTGTCAATTACATTTTAATGTATCCCGAAATTATTAAGAAACTAACTAAATTATCATACCTAAATGAAACCCGCTTTTGTCTGCCTAGACAAGAACAAGCGGCCTAGTGACTACCTATACAAAAAAGCAATGCACGCCACTGATTGCTTAATCCAATGCTTTTATGCTCAAAAAATGTATAGATATGCTCTACAACGTAACTAACGCAATAAACGTTGTTGAAACATCCAAAAGTTGAAAGAAAATACAAAAGTTAGAGCAGGTTGATTTCAATAGTTACAGATTTTACGTTAGTAAATTTAAAAGTGATGTAGAGCTGTATGCTCTACATCTGCCTAGCGTTTTTCCAACTATGTTGGTGTCCGTTTCCAGATTTACGGCCTTCTGACGACCCGTACCGTAACTCTCCAATTCCGTACCTATTATAAAGCGTAAAATTGAGATGGTTTCGAAAAATTATTAAACACTCCAGAATGCAAAAGTGGAGTGTCTATATTTCATTAAGAAAGTTGTTATTAAGGAAGTACTGAATAAATTTTCAGGGTACACGAAGAAAGCTTTTTGTCTCGTAACATTCAAGATTTTACATTACTTAAAAACTTCTAGGTTAGCTAGACAAGTAAGTAAGAACAGGGATTACCTTGGGTTATAATTATAATATGCCTGGTAAAGTGAAACATTGACGTCCGAGGTTCGATTCCCGAGTAGGCGATCTTTTTTCATTTACAAAAGCCTCAGTATATCTCCGGGGTTCTTAATTTTAATCCGTTAATATTAGATTCCTGGGTAGGATTTATTTACGATGGAAAATCCACAGTAACTAAAAATAGATCTATTTTTTTCTGGTTGTGAAATCATCAAATGACTCGTCCTCTGGACGGAGCAGGAAGGCGTGTCAGACTTTTACTGACTAAAACCCACCCGTGTTCCTTCAGTTGACTGTGTCAGGGCCACGGTAATTCTTTCGAACAAATCTCGCGACCCTGGTAGTAACTGTGGATGTACGATTTTAAATTGTAATATAGCTCTAACTCAATTAAAGTTTATTATTAGAGACACAAATATTAATAATTCATAGCTAGCAGTTTACTCATTCCACTTTAACTGCACCACCAATTAAATTACAAAAGATAATGACTTTATTTAACTTATTATCTCATAACTCTTTGTAAATAATCAGTTAAAATATTATGCCTAGGCATTTAGATTTAAAAATACTGACAGCTGTAGAAATCGACCGCCGTCTCTTTAAAAAAAAATCATAAGGGTCTTGTTACTAACAATCCACACTAATCCACACTATCCACACTATGCACACTAATATTATAAATGCAAAAGTAACTCTGTCTGTCTGTCTAGCTTTCCTGCTAAAACTACAGAACCGATTTAAATGAAATTTGTTATACAGATAGTTTAGAGCCTGAGAAAGGACATAGGCTACCTTTTAATCCGCGACTTCGTCTGCGTCCGCGATTTACATTTACATTTACGCGAAGTCGCGGGCAATCTATACAAATAAGTACATAAAATTGGAGTGTCTGTTTGTAATATTAAGTTAACCACTTTTTACTAAGTGTATATGGATGTATACACGGTACATATATCAAAACAACGTATTTTACAATTTTTGTCTGTCTGTCAGTCTATCTGTCTGTTTGTTTCGGCTAATCTCTGAAATGGCTGGACCGATTTTGACAGGACTTTCACTGGCATATAGCTGATGTAACAAGGAGTAACTTAGGCTACTTTTATTTTAGAAAAATACCTGAGTTAACTTCCGACACCCACGCGGGTGAAGCCGCGGGCAAAAGCTAGTAAGTAATAAAAGCCGTACGGTTCGATCGCTCAAGTTCAGCTACGCTTGCCGCGGTTTGTCCGTGGATGGGTGACCATCTTTACATATCAAGACCCCTCCGTGCCTCGGAAAGCACGTTAAGCCGTTGGTCCCGGCTGTCATACGTAGGTAGATCTTTGTCAGTCGTTCCGGGTCGACAGAATCCTGAAAGTTTGACAACCAAGGGGTGTTGTATTACCCTATAACTGGTTTGTGGAGGTCAGATAGGCAGGCGCTCCATGTAAAATACAGGTGTTCAGCTACATCTAGTTAGACAGGAAGCCAACCCCAACATAGTTGGGAAAAGGCTAGGCAGATAATGTTTTATTTCGGACTTTTATAACCACGATACATATGGCAGTGCCATCATATACTCTGCGACGTAATACATTTGGGCCATGAACCTAAAGACTCCTCGCTATTTGTTTGTGATAGAAAATTCTGGAAAGTGCCTCTAACAAGTCGATTCAACGTCAAACCCCGAAAGAGATCATTTTTATGACATTCATATCGAACACAGTCCATCAATAAGTGATGTAATGTAAGTCTTCCATCACTCTACACCCCCTCCTACCCTTATCTTTTACATCTTTTTTAGCCATATCATCTTTCACACATGTCAATCATCATGTTTTTGTCTTTGCCTACTCTTAAATCCATAAACATTTTTTTTTTAAGTTATGTGAATTCGTAATTTATTATTTTTAATAAAAGTAATAACCTAGTATTATTTACCCTCTGCATCAATAAAACTGGCATGCCATAAAAGTAATTAAAATAAGAAACTATAATATTAATGAATTCATTTAGATGGTAATCGTGCCTGCCTAGATACACCTGGCTGTTTCTTAGTACCTTTGCCAGGCCTAGAATAGAACAAATAAAACAAGAAATATTGTCTCTGCCTAGGAGTAACGCGCGAAAAAAATAAACAAAGCAACAGCGTGACAAAATGCCATTCATATTTAAAAATAACTTCATAGCACGCGCTTTATAATGTTAGACAATATTTATATTTGTTTTCTTGAGTAATTAGTGTAATTACTGTTTGAAATTAACCTGATGCAGGTTGGCGCCATTTTAATTTTTTCAATGAATTATTAATTCAAGGCAAAGGAAAAATGTTACATCTTCACCTCGACTTACTAATCGATTACCTAGTATCGATTTAATATTCACTTTCGAAGATGCAAATAAAATTAAAAAATATATAAAATAACTAGAATATTACCAGAAAATAAACAATTTTCTTATTTAATATCCACTTTTCTTAACACACAACAGATAAAAAAAACACCAAAATTTTGTAACAGAGTTCACTGCACTCCAAACGGCCCGCGCAATATTTTTTTTTTATAAAAATAGACCGAACACGCAACGCCCACGGTTCTAATTTCGTATATTTTAAAAAGTTACAAACGCATGCGCTTCGTTCGCGCGCGCTCACCTACTGACAACGTACATCACAGATTCCCACTCGATTGTTATCGATTAACCGGCTGTTTCAAATATCGAATCAGCACCACCGAAAATACTCTATGACATAACCTCTCCAATTCAGAAGTATAATACTAGGCGAATAACTCGACTGTTTTCGGAAGCCTCTATTTCTGGATGAGCCAGATACGAATCCGTACTTTTTTAATTTAGTCGGATGCTATGGAAATTCTAAGCGCTGTGGTAAGTCACGAGGTAGGCGACGGTTTTAGTAGCATATAGTTATTTTTAACTAGATTTAGACTAGCGAGCCAAATGAGAAAATGTCAGCCGTCCCAATGGTTATTTTGCATTGATATTAGAGTTTATCAGGTTTTATTTTGCTAGGAATCTATTGAGAGACAATCAAATGATGTATTTTTGACCTATTTTCGAAATGTCACGTTTCATTACGAAATGCGATGTTCTCTCTGGTTTTTTCTTCAATGCTATTTACGAGAATCCATTACCGTAGCGAATTTAAGAAATACGTTTGAGTTCAAGTGTTATTTATCTAAATACGATAAGGATAAAACTTGAAGTGGACCCAAAGATAATATTTTTTACAGAACATCTAACTTTTACATACATTCCGATGTTTGAGCGCAGTTATTTCAATCAATCTGTTTAAAAATCGCATATTAACAATGATTAGTTACACATCATTGGTATTTAGGCATCAATATTTCACGCCCACAGCACAACGTAGCCAATAAAAAGTTACGAAAAAAAAAACGACTCTATGCATGAAACAATTTCTCATTCATACAGCCACACTTGAGTTTTCACGGACAATGCTAAAGAAAAACAAAAATTCGCGCCTTTTTGTCTATGGTTTTACAACTTCCGTTGATAGTTGTGCATAAGTACATTTTTTGAGATTTGCTATTTTCTTAAAATTGGTCCTGAATTTTCCAAAGCGAAAAGGATTTTTTTACAGTTATGAAACGATTATTATTACGTATTAGTTCGTCATACTCACTGAATGCCGTAACTCTACGGTTTACCTATAGAATAGACACACTCCTTCGAATTTTGATCTCTTTTCTCAGATGAGAGTCTGAATTTGCGCCGTGATAACTTTATTTCCCAAAAGAAATTTCACTTACATGAGAAATATTAAACTAATTTACAGACATCATTGATTTTGGAAAAAAATACAACATACAGAAATATGAGCATAACGTTATTTTACATCCGTAACTATACTGATAATAAAGCTTGATGGGTTTGTTTGTTTGATTGGTTGGATTTGAAAATTCTTTTGGCATTTGATAGCCCTTCTGTTGAGGATGGATATAGGCTTAAACATAACGCTAGAACCCCGTAGGAGCCGAGGAAAAAGATAAAAGTCAGAAAGAATGCGAGACGAAAACGAAATAATAGCGTGGGAGATTAGATGCGACGGGGTGAGTCAGGGGAGCAAAAAATTGCATAGAAGCTAGTACAGATTTAAACTCATGCCTTCGTCCTATCATCATCATTACAGCCCAAATAAATCCACTGCTGGACATAAACCTCAATTGGAAGGGGTTTGCAATAGTCGCCACGTTTTTTTTTTCTGGATGGGAAATCATCAAATGACTTTTCCCGCTCTGGGCGGAGCGGGAGGGCGTATCAGACTTTTACTGACCCACCCGTGTTCCTTCAGTTGCCCATGTGCCGGGGCCACGGTATCTCTTTCGAACAATCACGCGACCCCGGTAGGATAATCGCCACGCTTGGCAGGCGGGTTGGTGATCGTAGTATGGTGGTAAAATGCATAGAGAACGCTGCTGCCCATTCTCTAGTAAGTCCCTTAGTCGCTTTACGACACTCACGGGAATAGAATAGAATAGCATTTATTTGCAAATATGGGTTATACATAAGTAGGTATTAGGTAGGGAAGAAATGGGATTGTGCTATTCTTTACGTCCAACTACACGGAACATTATTTCACCTAAGTAAAACAAGCTCTAGGTATGTAAAACAGTATCACTTCTGCAGTAGCAGGTTAATTGGTTAACAAAACACTCAAGGTCATTTTGAAGGCTGTCACAGCGTTGTGTAACGCGCGTGTGCATAGTGCCGCTAGATGTGGCTTGAGCGTGCCTGTGAGTTGGCAGTGACTTTGTGACGTGTAGGTAATCTTAGGTAATTTTTCTGCTCTGTACACACGGCTGCACATCAAGCTATGCGTTTCCAGTATAAGCTGACTTTGCCGAGTTACGTGTGGTGCCGTACGTAAAGAATAGCACTAGCCCATTTCTTCCCGTGGGTGTCGTAAGAGGCGACTATGGGATTCACTAGTGAATGGGCAGCAGCGTTCTCTGTGCGTTTTACCACCATACTGCGATCATCAACCCGTCTGCCAAACGTGGCGATTATGACAAACCCCCTCATATTGAGGGAGGCTTATGTCCAGCAGTGGCCGTCTTTTGGTTGAAATGATGCATTAATGATAAGCTGACTTCTCATTGCACAAAAATCTATACAGTGCGAGATAAGCTAAAATTGAAAATGTATTGCATTAAAATCATTACAAATGCATTACAATCTAGCCTATTAGCTAGTAAGTAATTTAAATATAACTTAAACTGCTAAGTCACTATGAAATTAAGAAATCGTCCAATAACGTCTTTCTTATTCACTGTAAGTTAAGGGAAGACACTTGATTCACGTGTTCTTTATAAAAGTTAGCACTTTTACAACTAAAATAAGCAAGAAGAAAAAGTATTTTTAATCTAAGAAAAATACACAAGAGAATTTGAAAAGAAGGTATGCAGCCGTGCTGACAATTTGTTGTCAATATACATTATTCTTATTTTCTTTCGAAAATCGAACCTAAGCATAAACTTCTACGTAAAGAAGATTAGACGTCAATTGTCGGCCAGGTGCCAACCAGACACAAAATTCACCAGATCGGAAGATCCTACTTCCCAAGGTGGTTGAGTGAACTTGCCACCCTGTTTCTAATATCTCTATAACCTATTACTTTGTGATTTTAAACATCCTGAAATATACTTATTGTGAAAAGACATAAATATTATAATTATGAAACTACTAACGATTTACACCAATGACGTACTTACTACCCAAAAAATAAAAAAACACCGACAAAATGACACATGAACGTCAGATTACATAGTCGTCCACTTCGCCGTCATTTAGAGACGCGCCCAGAAGTCTGGCCGCCATAGAAATATATCTATACTAATATTATAAAGCTGAAGAGTTTGTTTGTTTGTTTGATTGAACGCGCTAATCTCAGGAACTACTGGTCCGAATTGAAAAATTCTTTTTTGTGTTGGGTAGCCTATTTATCGAGAAAGGCTATAGGCTATGTAAGATCACGCTATAATCAAGAGGAGCGGAGCAGTAATGAATAATGTTGCAAAAAAGGGGAAAATCGCACGGGTAGGCGATTTGACGCGACGGTAAGGGTCGGGGAACAAGAAATTTAACGCGGACGAAGTCGCGGGCAGAAGCTAGTCTTAGATAAACTGGCAGCGAATAATTGTTTATTTATGGGAAAATTATTTACTGTAAATATTAAAGTTATTCTTATAGACAGGGGACGACGGGCTCGTAGCTAATTAATAACAGCTGCACGGGTCGATCGACGCTTCGTATGCTGCGATTGGTCCGTGGATAGCCATAACCATCATTACATCAAGACTCCTATGTGCGTCGTAGGTTTGACCACCATTTTTAGCAAAGGAAGCTACCTAGTAGCTGGGTTGTGGAGGTCAGATAGAGAGAGGTATAGAGTTAGGTCTCTCCATCTAAAATACAGTTATTCACTGCATATACGATAGTAAGACTGGAAGCCGTCCCCAATAGACAGAACCTTCTACATTACAAAATAACTAAGCGAAACTCTGTAAAAGCCATCAAATATTATCACCAAAACAGCCAGTTTAAACCTCATTGCCAAAATAACGAGGTTCACGTTAAAAAATAAAACTTTACGACAGCCGCTATAAGGGAAACCCTGATCACAGCTCGTTTGCGGCAGTCGAGCTAAAAATGGCACAAATGAGTATCCAGCACGAAAGGTTTAATCTTTATTGTAATGGTGATGCCAGTATAAAAATAAAAACAGAGTGTTTTAGCCCGTTTTGGGTGTTGCGTAGGCTGTGACGTCTCTTTTGGGTGATTGAGAAGAAAAACATGTGACTCCTATCATATGAAGCATACAGCATGTTTTTTAGGATAGCAGTATTTAGTTGAAGATAAAACTCCTGCACCGTAATTGAGTAACAAAGTATAAATCTGAATCTGAATCATTTTGAAGAATATTGCTAATCCACTGTTGGAAAAAGGCTTGGCAGATGAATCTAACAAAAATGGATGTTGTAATATTTTGGTCGATGCCCGTACTTTCCCGCACTCTAATTATGTAGCACAATACGAATTTATCCTGAATCATTTTGAAAGATATTGCTAATCTATTGCTTGATATGTTCGAAAAATTTGTCTGCTCAACAACGTAAATAACGCAATGAATGTTGTTGAACTGTCAAAATGAAAGCCGTTCCAACTGTTAGCGTGTTATGCAATTACTCCTGTAATTATAATCGACGGTAAAATGAATGGCGGATCTTTAGTAGGAAAACTAATATGTTTCTTCGAGAAAACGCATGCTTCAATTCTGTCCTTATGAGAAGTAAAACCGGCCAACGCAATGAAGGGATTCTTTACTACCGTACAATATTTAACACAAAATTAACAAAAAGACGTTTCTTGTATGAGGGCGCTTTCAATTTTAGCCCTATTTGATTTCAAATTTTTTTGTTATAGCGGCAACGGTGCCCTTCGATTCGACCATATGGTCGAAAAAATATGTTAGTACCGCACTTGCGCAAAGTGTCAGCGTCTATCCATGACAGTGGTCAGCGGTACACTGCCGCCCGTCGCCCGCGCAGAGCACCGCATTTCGTTCATATTTATAAGGAATATTTATTTTTATTGAAAAACGTATGAATATTTCAAAAAAATCACAGATAGAATTATTGATAATTATATAATCTGTTTGTATAAAAAAAGTCATGAAAATATCTTAAGTAGTTTGAAAGAAATATCGTTTTTATATTTTGAGTAGACCTTAATTCCTGAATTTATTTCAGATAGTATTTAACTAAAATACTAAAATATTAACAGACAGAACTGATGTGTATGCGGTCCAATTTTACATATTTTTTTTGCGTAACTAACGTGCAGTATTTGAAAGCGTAATAACAGATTTAAAAGTCACGAAAATCATGTATCTGCGCCTTAACCTGATTGTTACAACAGCTCAGAAATAACAGCCGTACGTCTCAACGTACGGCTATTATTTCTGAGCTGTTGTTCCATACCTACTATAGTTTTTTTTTATTCTTTGTTAGTTACCTATTAGGCTATTGCCTATTACAGATAAATATTTTATTTTCTTTCATTAAAAATAATTAATACTCCTAGCCACATCCAGTACCTATGTATGTATTACCTACATCTGTGCAACTACTTTGCAACGCTAACAATTGTTACTGAGTACTGTCAACAAAACAATCTGTGTCAAGTTTAAAATAATTTATTACACTTTTTTATTTTGTTGTGAAGTAACTATCTGACCGATATGTCGTTTTGGCTGACCATTGAATTCTCATCTAAACGAAATATTATAAAGAGAAAAGATTTGATTTTTTGTATGTTTGTTTGTTACGCTTTCACGCTAAAAAAAATTGGATGAAATTTTGTCCACACATAGAATATGACCTGTATAAGAACATAGGCTAACAGTCGGTTTGCATTTAAGCGAAAATTGCAGAGTTATTTTCATAACAAATAGCGTAGAGTCATCACAAAACTTCTTCTATACCTTGAATTTGTATCTGTAGATTTATAAATATATATATATTATAAGTATGTATGTGTGTGTATTATAGCAAATATGTATGTGTATAATTAGTTTATAACCCATTTTTGTACTAGTGTTTCTCTCTTATTTATAATTCATTGTTATAGATTTTTAATTATTGTTCCTGTCAACCATAGCACCTGCCATGTAATCTCTTCACCACCCTTGGTTGACTGGTAGAGAATGCCTAAGGCATTAAGTCCGCTTTTGTACTTTTTTTTGTGTGCGAGAAGTTTAAATATATAAATAGGGGAAGTATAAATAGGCTACTTTTCATCCTGAATAGCAGACAAAGTTGCGGGCAACAGCTAGCAATAGTATGAAGAAAAATATTTGTTTGTTTCTTACGCTTTCATGCTAAATTGGCTGATCGGATACGGATGAAATTTAGTACAAAGGTAGACAATGACCTGAATTAGTACAAAAAATACTTTTATCCCGATAGTTACAGGATCAGAACTTATGCGAGTGAAACCACAAGGCGCAGCAAGTTTTATTCCATCTTTTATTTATTACTGCTATATATATTGATGGCAATAGGCTCGCCCTATTACATGAGACTGAAACATAACTGGTGAAATATGGGTGTGCTTTACACCTCTGCCCAACCCTTTGAAGAAGACAGGTGTGATAATATGCACTACTAACTTAAGAGCAAAGACTATTTTACTGACGACCTTATAATATTCTAATGTTTCAGTGTATGACTGTTCAGTCTCATTTTGTGGATAGTACAGTCAGTTCCCTGCATTACCTGACCCCTTTCCCTCATTTCATCTGTGCAGGAGGGGTCAGGTAATGCAGGGCACGCACTGTACCTACATCAATACCTACTCTCCACCCAGACAGTCAACCTTCAGACTCTCTCTCTCTCTCTCTCTCTCTCTCTCTCTCTCTCTCTAGAGAATATACGCATACTTACATACATAAACTTCTTCCCATAGGTTAGGCAGAAACTGCAGAACGCCACTTGCTACGATCCTTACATAATCCTTTTGCCTTGTTTACGTTCATACATCTAGTCATATACGTACGCTGGCTGAGAGTACTACGCACCAAACCTTTCTAAAGGTCACTAGACTAGGACCAATAAGGTCAATATTATGTCCTCCAAGGGCGTCCCCTCCCGGCGTTTCCACTTACATCTGCCATATAAAAATCAATTTCTGAAACAGTAATTTTCACTTTGTAGTGTTTTGCCCCGTTTATGTCCATACGAGTACATCTGGTCATACAAACCCGCGGGTTGCGAGTAGGTACTACGCATCTGACCTTTCCGAAGAAAATCGATAAAGTCACTGACTATGCCCTCGGTGTCCTCGGTGTCCCCTCTCGGTTGTTCTATTCACATCTGCCTTGTAAACGTTGAACTTAAATACCTTAAATGTTAGTCGCCCTTCATTCATCCTCTCAACATGACCAAACCATTTAAGCATACTCTATACAATTTTTGTCACTACATCTTTGTATTTTCTTCTACATTTTCTAGTATCTAAACAACGTGTAAACTAATTAACACAAGACCTCAGATTCACCCCAATTAGATTATTAAGTTAAAAGCATCATACAATGACTGAAACTTGTTTATTTTAAACCTAACTGGTATTTTTAAGAAAGTCGTGTTGCCCTAGCATTACTGTGTGCATTTAAAACGGAGTCTTATGCACTTTAAATAAGATTCAATTTTCTTGGACTTGATTGGCGGTAGGTATATCAATTATTTTTTAAACTCTATGAAAAATTGCTGAAATCGATTCAGTAACCAATTATGAACAAACTACTTTCAGGACGCGTTTTTTCTTTTACATACCTATAATAATAATATAAGTTATAATTTTGCTGACCGTACCTACCCAGTACGTATGTACTAGAACACCTACTTGTAAATAGGTAGTTAGAGCAACTGCGACTGAACCGGACTATTTGCTTGACCGTACCTAGTACCTATGTATGTAGATGTGAGTGTTGTTCTGTTGACTGTACCAGTTGACGATAAAAAGGAAGTCACGATGCATTAACATGACGATATTATGTGTGTGTGGCCATTAGAGGAGCGGGGAACTAGGCATAAGAGGGTGACGCCCTAGGAGGACATATAGTGACCATATTGGTGATGTTCTTCAGAATGGTCAGGTGCGTAGTACTCGCAACCGGCGAGTGTGTATGACTGAGCGGGGTCATTATGTAAAATATTATCAATCAGTATCTGAATTATTTTGAAGATAAACATCAGCCTCCGCCGTATCAGCATCAGTTCCCCATCCCATTTCTTCCCGTGGGTGTCGTAAAAGGCGGCTAAGGGACTTACTAGAGAATGGGCAGCAGCGTTCTCTATGCATTTTACCACCATACTGCGATCGCCAACCCGCCTGCCAAGCGTGGCGATTATGGCAAACCCCCACAAACTAAGCGAGCCCAATGTCTAGAAGTGGACGTCTTATGGCTGAACAGCTTATATGAACGTACACGAAGCAAAAGTAGTAATATGTAAGGATCGTAGCACGAGGCTTTCTATAGTTTCTGCCTACCGCCATGAGAAAAAGGCGTGAGTTTATGTACCTATGTATGTAGAAAAGACGGAATGATTCCACCATTCAATTTTTTTTTGAACCACATCCAGCCAACAGATCGCTAATCCAGAGGCCCAACATAATATCGCTTCCGCTTATACCGTACACAGTAGCTACGTACCTACAACAGTTGACCAACTGTATGTGGTAGTGTCATAATCATGTGTCTAACATATTTGTACTGTGCCGTGACGTATGACGGCTACCATAGACAAATATAGAGCTAGAAGACATGGCGAACTTACATTTTTTTTGAATATCGAGACGTCCGTGCTTCAAAAGCCCGCGAAATTCAAATTTTATTACGTTTTTGGATTTGGAATATGCAAATTTTTTTGGCGTTTGTGCAATTTGCAGATCAGTGTCAATTTGTATTTTGATTATAATAAGATTCGGGACAGTAACAAATATGGCGTTGAAGAAATGATTTTGAAATTTTTCATAAAATTGTCATTCAGTGGGATTAAATGAAGTTAGAGGGTTGTATTGATGACTTTAAAGATTTTATTTCGAGTGGCGGCCTAGTGGTATCGGCACCTGCTTACAAGTTGTGGGCCATCCAACGAGACAGGAGGCCCTTTACTTTGTGTAAATAATTTCATCACCACTACTCTCAAAATGGTAAAGAAAAACATCGTGAGGAAAACGGCATGTCCTAGAACCAAAAAATTCGAAGCATTTGACATCTACCAACCCGCACTTGGCCCGCGTGGTGAATTGGATGCATGTCGAAAAGTGGAGGCTTGTATCCCAGCAGTGCGAAAATTATAGCCTGATTATACTGATACCCTTGACAGGTCTACTTGGTTCCAAGTATTGTGTTCAGATGAGCACTAATCTAAAACCTATGTCTAAAACTTAAACCGTCTTTTCAAGTCCTTTCTGAAGAAAACCTATTTTTTTCCGAAAAGAAATAATTCCTTTTTAGATAGCTTTTGTTTCGTTTATAAAACAAAGCTTTCACCTCCCCTGGGTTCATAAGTTATTTCGTCAAACCTCATTGGGTAGTTTTTTTAGCAAAGCAAACTACATGTTTCGGACCTTCTTTCTTTTGTCTATGATTCGGACCTTTAAAAGGCTCTTTTGAACTTATAACGGACATTTACGGAATAAATAGTACTAACTATGGTGTTTGCAGCCTAAAATGATTCAACATAAAGTTTGCCAGGAAAACGGTCGTCCGACTTCAAGTATTGCAATCTAGATAATTATGTACACCAAATTACGAAAATTGGTTAAAATTACTTCATAATACTTAGCATTGTTTATTCAAAAGTAATTTATTCATTGCCACACATTATATGCGTTCACGGATATCTATGTATGCGTTGCAAGTATAACTCCAGTTAATTTGCATTTTACACGGCATTATGACATTTTAATTACAGCGCCATCTATTATTTTTATTATGCAACTTAGTTGCTTTGATTGTTACCAAGAGATTGCGCTAAATATTAATAAAAACGGTTAATTCTGCGCGCCTAATTCGAATTTGGAATGATATTCCTAGTATAAAATCGTAGCAAAAAAGGAAGAATTAAAATTTTATTTTTCAATTAAAATAGCACCTTCGGCCACTGAAACAAAGTTCGTTTTCACTTCACAAATGTGTTAATTTCAGTATTTCTTACCTTTCATGTGATCTGATGTGTCTGCCCTCATAATGTCTGTTAAGTAGTGTTCTAGTGACCGCATATTGTCTAAACCGCTTCTTTCCTGCAACAAAACAAAAGAAAAACATAAAACAAAAATAAAATACTAGAACGCCTAAATTGGCGCAGAGGTTGGACTGCCCGGTAAGGACCGGAGCGTTGTGTTCCACGCGCGACTCAAAGAGATGTCAGCACAAACTGAAGGGTTCCGCTAGGGCCGATGCCTGCCAGGGTTGCGAATTTGTTCGGAAGAGTTACCGTGACCCTGGCACAGGCAACTGAAGGGACACGGGTGGGTTTTAGTCTGTAAAAGTCTGACACGCGCTCCAGCTCCGCCCCGACCGCATGAAACAAATTCGTATCGCCTACCCAGTAGGTATAAGGTACTTATCCCACCAAATGAAACCCCTACCTAATTAGCATAGGTACTATTAATCAATCTGAATCATTTTGAAGGAACGCTAATCCATTGCTTTATATGTTCAAAATATTCGTCAACTCAACAACGTAAATAGCGCAATGGATGTTGTTGAACTGTCAGAATGAAAACTAGTCCTACCTACTTTTAGTGTGTTATAGAATTATTCCGCAGGAGTAAGGAAAATGTACAGACGCCACCAGGTCAAGCTACCCGAAACTGTCAATTTTTCCCAATGAACCTTGAACCTAATGCTCTAGAAATAAAGTCGAAAATCTATCAAAGAAATCTGACAGATTGTAGTAGCTCTAGCTTGATGTGTTGGCGTCTGTACAAAGAATTAAAAAAATTAAAAAAAAACACGCTTTCATAGAAAACCAAACTAAAAAGCAGAAACGAAAACTAGTTTTTTAAACGAATAATTATTTTCTATATTTTAGTTCGGCTAACTACAAAAGCGGGATTGGTGATCTTGGCCGGGATGATGGCACAAATTTATGAAATTATTGTATTGTCAATTTGTCATCGATCATTGATAAGTGTGCAAAGTTTCAAATTAATCCAACGTTTTGAAGGGAGTGAAAATCACGTTCAAAGGTTCCTTTACATACATACATACCAAGCTAGTAAAAGCATGTAATAAAAAAATCATAAAACTTTCCCTTAGGTTACCTTTCAAATGTCTATAGGTTACTTACATTCTGAAACCAGTAAGCAAAGACCTGTTGCCGGCCAAACCCGATTTTAGGATGTACTAGTTTCGCCTAGGCCAGACCAGTTCTCCCTTCTTATCAAAATAATGACTCTACATGTTTATGTGTAACAGTTTACAACGGTTAAAGTTTCACATTGAAATGATACCGTGACACTACATCGGTACTTTTTTACTGTAGTAGGTTGTACATGCTGTTTCTTTTATCTTTTCTGTATAGGTCTATACTGATTTCTCCTATCGCGTGTAGGGAGAACTGGTTTGGCCTAGGCGAAATTAGTTCATCCTTTAATCGAGTTCATCCGGTAACAGATCTATCTATAGTTTATCAATTTTAACATTGTTATTTGACTTAAATACAATAATTCAGAATACCAGCTGGTTAAATATGGCTAATTTAATGTAAGTGTATTAAAACAATCTAGACAAACACACCATCTGCCTGCCTTTTTCCCAACTAACTTGGGGTCAGCTTCCAATCTAACCAGATACAGCTGAATACCAGTATTTTACATGGATTTACCTCTATAACCCAGTAATGAGAGTTTTCTGAAATGGTCCGGGCACCTGCCAAAAGTGTCAAAGCGCCTATATTTAGCTTAGTCGTAACTGCATGAAAATGAATGAACGAAATAGTTTTATAATCATTGTCGAAGTGGAAGAACTCTTGTGGCGCCAACTGGTGACCTGAATTTTCTTAAACACCCTCATTGGGTAATACGATACCCCTTGGTAAGACTGGTTGTCACACTTTCCGGCTTCTGACGACCTGAAACAACTGTCGAAGATCCATGAGTGACAGGACTAACGGCTTATCGTACTTCCCGAGGCACGGACGGGTCTTAGTATGTAAAGAAGGTCACCCATCCACGTACCAACCGCAGTAAGCGTTGCTTAACCTGATCGATCGAGCCTTACGTCTGTTATTATTTATTTATTTATTTATTTATTATCTATGGATGACTTACAGCTAAAACCAACAGAATAAAAAATTGTGTGTGAGACTGACAGCCAATTAAAAGTCATCACTTATAGGAATTATATAGGAATTATTAAGCAACAAGACAGAATTTAGACAAACACCAACGTACGTAATAGTAATATCGCTACGAGCTAATGCATAACCTCGTATTTATTTTGAAGTCGGTTTTAAAATGGCTGAGACCGTGGTCAGTGATTGAAAATATAAGGTTGGTGGAATGCGCTAATCTCAGGAACTACTGGTTGGAGTCGATAGCGGACTCCCGGCCACCGTAGGCGCGAGTTTGCGGGTGGCGAGCAACGGGTAGCTCGCCGCCCGGTAAGAACCAGGCTCGGGTCGACGACGGCGCGTAGTGTTCCACGCGCGCCTCAAAGAGATGTCAGCAGAACTGAAGGGGTCTGCTAGGACCGATGCCTGCCAGGGTCGCGAGATTCGTTCGAAAGAGTTACCGTGGCCCTGGCATATGGGGAACTGAAGGAACACGGGTGGGTTTTAGTCAGTAAAAGTTTGACTCGCCCTTCCGCTCCACCCAGAGCGGGAGACGTCATTTGATGATTTCCCATCCAAAAAAAAAAAGAAGGAAGTACTGGTTCGAATTGAAAATTATTTTAGTGTTGAATAGCCCATTCATCGAGGAAGGCTATATTATCTATATCTATACTAATATTATAAAGCTGAAGAGTTTGTTTGTTTGTTTATTTGATTGAACGCGCTAATCTCAGGAACTACTGGTCCGAATTGAAAAATTATTTTTGTGTTGAGTAGCCTATTTATCGAGGAAGGCTATAGGCTATATAACATTACGCTACAACTAAGAGGAGCGGAGCAGTAATGAAAAATGTTGCAAAAACGGGGAAAATCACACGGGTAGGCGATTCGACGCGACGGGAAGGGTCGGGGGAACAAGAAATTTAACGCGGATGAAGTCGCGGGCAGAAGCTAGTGGGCAATATAACATTACGCTAGGACACTTAGGAGCCGAGCAAGAAGAAAAAACCCGCATCAAATTTTTTGCTCCGTCGACCCACCCCATCGCAACAAATCGCCTGTCAGCGCGAGTACTTTGTATTTATGACTTTTTCTTTTTGCTCGGCTCCTAAGGGGCCTAGCGTGATGTTATATTGCCCATAATATAGCCTTCCTCGATAAATAAGCTACCCAACACAAAAATAATTTTTGAATTCGGACCAGTAGTTCCTGAGATTAGCGCGTTCAATCAAACAAACAAACAAACAAACTCTTCAGATTTATAATATTATTTAAGTAATAAGTACGTACATATATAAGGAGTATCTATTCATACACGAAATATTTTAAGGGGTACACCTGTAGGTGGTAAAGAAGCTATAGAAGCAAAAAGATAATTTTTATCTAAGCGATTTTTAATTTTCGTAATTATTATAATTTTAAAACTACTTGAAACGTTTTGCATAAAACCTTTACTCCAAATTCTATGAATGGCCCGCCTGACGCTGCTAGGTCGACGACCGGACGGCACGAGCATGGCCGAGGTGTCTCGGGCCGTAAAAATAAGAAGGAGCCAGTATTTCTTATGTGCGTCAAATAATTTATAAATATTAAATTAAAAAAAAACCCTTAGAAAATTTTTTTTTCGTTGCTATAGCTTCTTTACCACCTACAGATGTACCTCTTAAAATATTTCGTGTATGAATAGATCAATAGATACACCTTATATAGATATAGTATAGACTACCTAAAGATGTCGACGTTCTAAATTGTTTTTTTGTGCCTAAGTATTTGATAATGGACTTTGAAAACCCTAGAATATCCCGAAACCGCCAAAACGCAGTGAGCAAGCGTAGTGATCAGTGGTGGTTACTTCTCTATAGAAGAAGGTCTTACCCTCGCAGTTTGTCTGCCACAGTAAGGATTTTTCACATGCCATGTTGAAGACAAGATACTTCCTTACATAATCAGCTTATAATGTTCCCACTGCTGGGACAAAGGCTTCCTCTCTGTGAGAGGGAGTGGGCTGTGATCTTCCATATTAGGGTTGATAGACGTCACGCCTTCGGTTTTTTGGTTCTAGGACATGCCGGTTTCCTCACGCTGTTTTCCTTCACCGTTTTGAGGGCAGTGGTGATGAAATAATTGGGATTAAATATAATGATCACCATAAAATACTTTGATGCCCTTAGTTCTTTAACCAAAAATATATACTTGACACCAGAAAAATAAAGTCTAAAATTACAATAGTACTAGCTATTTTAGTCACGACTGCTCTTTAAATTGTATTCGAACACCAAATGTAGTAAATGATCACCAAATCATAACTTGTACGACAATACTGTACTGCGACTCACAATAGTTCGAATGCACGCTTGTGCGATACACTCGAGCTCACATAGTACACTAGGTTAGGTTAGGTTAAAATTGTGACCTCCTATGAAACGGCTAGATTCAGTGTGTCGCATAAGCGTGCATTCGAACTATGGTGAGTCGCAGTACAGTTTTGTCGCACAAGTGTTATTCGCACACCCATTTGTCGAACTCACGTAGTACACTCTTAATAATTTCGTGTTCACTAACTATTTTTGGGTTAACAATGATTTTTTTTTGGAGTCAGTTTGCTTAAATAGGATAGCAAGATGTAAAAACTTTGGTTATAATTTTACATTGAAATGCTGTTTTAATTTTGGTGATCATTTACTACTTTTGGATTAACAATGATTTATTTGGAGTCAGTTTGCTTAAATAGGATAGCAAGATGTTAAAATTTTGGTTATAATTTTACATTAAAATGCGGGTTTAATTTTGGTGATCATTTACTAGTTTTGTCTGTTATATGTTACTATATCTGGTGGTAAGTTAAACGTAAGTACAGCGCCTGTCAGGTACCTACGACCTGGAACTTGTAAGGAGTAGCCGATTTCACTGGGCCACCGCCGCTCTCAAAAATACTTCTTATTCTTACGTTATTGTTCTTATAGGCACATTTATACGTGAACCCGAAAAAGAAAATCTGTATTTTCTCATTCCGAAACCATAGGGGAAATCGAAAACTTAGTTGATAGTTTGTGTAGATAATTCAAGACAATGAAATCAAGTTATTCTGGCCCTTACATGCGGGCGACAGAGATACAGTACATGACGGTCCACTCCCTAAGTTTAATCAATAATATTCACATAATTTAGTTCCGAAAACAGCCACTGGGCGAAAAACAATAACAAGTAAGTATGTTTCAATAAATCCAAAATAGCTACTGGGTTATGTAATATAAAAATCAAAAGGCAATTTCCCAAAGTTTGAATTTATTTCCTCGTAAAAAAAAAGTGATAAAACAAATACGTTTTCAGTTAACACGTGAATTCATGATATTAAAAATCGTGAAAATAGCCAATCGTGCTTTGATGCAGCAAGAATCTATTAATTACGATTGGCCACTTATGCTGATGCATTTTAAAATGCTGCACCCAATTATAAAAATTAGAACATTTTCTCGACCCAATTTGAATTTGGAATCGCATTGCGTTAACCTGTCGACCTATATAATGCTCCTATGTGCAATGTTTTTAAAAGAACTAGAATTTTAAATTGCTCTTTCACATCAAAGCAAACCTAACTCCATTGAAACAGGGTTGATTTTCTTTTACCATTAAATCCTTTGGATGTTTACTTTGTATAATTAATTTGCGACTTTATAGCATGAAACATAAGATTCAATTTAGCTTGTTCCTTCGTTCGCGTTATGGCGCAATGCTGTACTGACGTCACACTGCGTAGCGGGAAAATAGGTCAGTAGGTTTACGGTATGGCTTTGTGACCAGTTAAGTTAGACCTCGGTTGCCACAAAATTACTAAGCACTCGAGTTCTTTATAAAATGGCCACCTTTTTCATAATGGCGCCTGAATGATTGATTCCATATTGATTATTTGAATAAAGAATGAAAATTCTATGGAAAAGCTTTGCGTACTATGTATTTCTGCATTTTCATCGGAAATTCTACAAATAGCCTGATTAAAACGGTTTGAAACAACACTGATTTCCATCGCATGACATATTTTATGTATGTCATCTCTCAGTACCAACATCAACATGATAATTTCATTGAATAAATTATCTTCCCCTATTCATGAGCGTAATAACAGTTGCTATCTCGCTCTATTGTGTGCAAAATGACAGTGGCACAAATACTATCTAGAGATAGGGTCACAATTTTATCGTTCTGAGGGAACATACTTCCTACTTGACAACTTGAAATGAATATTTCTCTGCCTTTTCTCGAATACTGGGCTAAAATATCGGTATTTTCTATTGACGAACCTAGGGCTGGCTTTTATATTGGCCATAGGCTAAGTATTGCCACAAATTGTGGCAATGACGCTAGTCTCTTGGGTACGTTACCTAGTCAAAAAGCGATGAGGAGGAATTTCTTAAAATTATGTTACCGGAAGAAAGCGATGCAGAAGAGTACCCCGACGCCTATGTGTTCTTTTGTTTGTGTTAATTTTCATAGTTAGTCAATTAAATTAGAATCTATACTAATATTATAAAGCTGAAGAGTTTGTTTGTTTGTATGTTTGTTTGTTTGGTTGAACGCGCTAATATCAAAAACGACTGGTCCGAATTGAAAAAGTCTTTTTGTGTTGGGTAGCCTATTTATCGAGGAAGGCTATAAGGCTGTATAACATCACGCTATAATTAAAAGGAGCGGAGCAGCGACGAAAAATGGTTGAAAACTGGCAGGCAATTCGATGCGACGGGAAGGGTCAGGGGAACAAAAATTTGACGCAGACGAAGTCGCGGGCAGAAGCTAGTTAAGATATATTCTGTACGACTGACTAAAACATGGAATTTACATACGTCAACCGCACCTGTGGGGTAGTTGCGTAACACATTATCAATAGGAATGGCTGTCATTTTGACAGTACAACAACATACATTGCGTTATTTACGTTGTTGAACAGACAAAGCGAGCGAACATATGTAGCAATGGATTAGCAATACAGTTCAAAATGATTCATATTCTGTTTGAAAGTGTCTCTTCACGGTACTTCCATCTACTTCACAGATGTTTTCGATTATCTAATTTAATTATCCCTTTTACGACACCTACGACAAAAAATGGAATAAAAATATTGTGTATAAAAAAATTTGATTCTCCATATAAACTTTAACCGTGCCGTATTTCATACTCCTCCGTTCGCGTAATTTTCATAAAAAGGTGTACAAAGTTTTTGCTTCACGTATTTTAGTATACTAAAATTAATTAGTACCTGCTACAAAATTAAAGCCTCCAGTAACCTACAAAATCCCGAACTTACTCAAGAACTCCATAATCACCCTGTTTCGACATACCGCCCCTAATCATGTATACACAGGCCGCCCCTAATCGCGGATATACAGGCTCTTAAGTAGGTCGCCCCTAAGTATGTAGGCCACTGCGGATGTTGCAAAATGTATAGAAACTGATGAGACTACAGCATTTTGTACTTAATTTAACTTTTTAGGCATCCTTGTAGTATTAAAAGAGTTTTAAAGCGCTTCCATTGTTGAATACTTTGTGAAATATGATATTTTGACACTTAAACTTCGAATGTCACGCTGTTTTTTCCTTTAGGTAAGAACAAACGGCTACAGTTCAAACTATAGATTTCCAGTCTTAGCTGACCTCGCATTGTATAGGCTTTTCACACAATAAGATATCTAGACACGCGGGAGCGTGTCAAGCCAAGTTCAAGTAACAGAACTGGCGAGCAGCACCGTGTGTAATATTACACGAACCATTTGGAGCCACTTTTGACCCCCTCATAACTCAAAAACTATTTCACATAAACATGTCAAATTTGGCTCATATATTGAGACTTGCGAGATACATATGTACTCCAAATTTCATAAACACATCTCAAACGGTTAGTTAGATATTAACGTCCAAAATTCGTCATTTTTATCACTGACTGACCTATAGATCAAAACTCTAACCCAGTTCCAGGTGACCTAGAAAGTTGAAATTTGGCATGCAGATAGGTAATTAGGTGAATACAAAGGAATAAATCAGAAACTGGTAAATTTTTATAATTTTACTATAATTTTTCACTTAATTGATTCTATTAGGAACACTTGTAATAAAAACCATTTGGTATTAATTTTGTTATATTGTTATAAATAAGTACCTACTAATAATTTATGTACAAAAAGTAATGATATCCCACCCAAAACATAAATGTGAAATGAAAGCCAAGTTCAATATTATGATATATGCCTTGGTTGTTGACTTCAGGGACAAAAGAAGTGAGATCTAAATGGGTGCCAAGTTCAATGGTCAGTCCTGAAATTTATTTATAACTACATAAAATATCATTTCTTCTTATAACTTAGGATAATATATTGTAGCCTAAGGTCTGACTTGGCTAGTTTTCCATAGTAGTAGTATCCATATCTCTCTCTCTTTCAGTGACATGCATTGTATATAGGCATATCAGCAGTGCCTACCTCGATAAATCACCATAAGTCTAGTCAGTTACATTTTAATGTGTGTCCCGAAATTATTAAGAAACTAACTAAATTATCATACCAAAAAAAAACCCGCGTTTGACTGCCTAGACAAGAACAGGCGGCATAGTGCCTACCTATACAGAAAAGCAATACACGCCCCTGCTCTGGGTGCTTACTCTTGATTTTAATTCCGATCGATTGACATTGGAATTTTGACGTTTCGTATTCTTGAGTTCGACACTAGCGCCGAAATGTGTTTAAATTGGGTGTCCATTTTGGAGAACTAAGTGGAATCGAGATCGGGCGTTATTGTTGTTCCAACGTTGACACGATTGTTTTCAAGAGTACCGAATCACGTGTATGCAAAATTAGCATTAGAATCGATTGGCTTTAGATTGTAATTAAAATTAGGTTGAAGAGTACCACTGTTTGCCTCGCCTTCATCATCAGTTCAACGTCCACTGCGTGACATAAAGCCACCCCAAAGCATTGCCATTGCTACAGACCGTTTCTGTGTTTTTCGCATCCTGCGGATTCCTGCGGACTTCACCAGGTCATCGGTCCACCTTATGGGAGGTCTTCCATCGCACACATCTTGTGCTTTGCGAATCACGAAGGATTCTTCATTTCCAATGGATAAGCATCCATCTCCGAACCCTCGGCATGCTTCACACAGAGGGAGTCTCTTTCATTTTGACATTTAAACATCCATTGCGGTATTTACGTTGCTGAGCAGACAAATTTTCCGAACATTTGAAGCAATGGTTTAGCAGTATCCGTCAAAATGATTCAGTTTCTGATTGATAGTGTGTTACAAAATTAAGGTGCCGCTTCGAACTTTTAAAATACGTCTCGAAAAGTTTTCTAATAATAGCGTATAGTGATGAATGTCTGTTACGAAAATAAACACAAAAATGGAACTCAGGAAGTGACATCGAAATAGGAAACTGTATTGACAGATAGATCCTGTAATCAACTTTTGACAGTTGAGTCAATTGAACTATTCTTCTGTTCATGTCAAAAGGTATATTCAAAAACCAAAACCTGACTACTGAAAATCACGCTCTAAAAAGTATCATCATCATCATTACAGCCGTAAGACGTCCACTGCTGGACTTAGGCCTCCCCCAATTTGGGGGGCTTTGCCATAATCGCCACGCTTGGCAGGCGGGTTGGCGGTCGCAGTATGGTGGTAACGCACGTAGAGAACGCTGCTGCCCATTCTCTAGTAAGTCCCTTAGTCGCATTTTACGACACCCACGGGAAGAAATGGGGTGGTGTTATTCTTTACGGCCGGCACCACACGGTATAAAAAGTATGAAAGTGTTCTAAAAAGTATGAAACAAGAAAATTTTGATGACTTTATGTCGTTGACAGGGCGACATTTTCAATTTATTGTGACTTCATGTAGCCTTTTACCAGCGGACGATCAAGACACTTCTAACGATACCTCAAATTTTGATAAGTAGTTTAGAAGTTATGAGGGAACAGATGAACACATACATACATACCCTCATACATCGAAATCATAAACGTCAACGCTTGACAGTTGAACAATATACATTGCGTTGTGTACATTATTTAACTAATGATTTTACCAAACATGAGAAGCAATGAATAATGAAGTTACTTCAAATTTATTCGGTGTGTAAATGAATATGTATTAGGTAGAGTGAGGCCAGTATTTCAATATCAATATTTTCCTGCAATTCAGTACAGAATACTTGGACACGGTTTTATACTGAAAGACAATGCATTTGTGTGGATTCTGAGACAATTACATGGCCAAGTTTCTTAGGATTTCTTGCTAATTGGTAAACATTTCTTTTTACTGAATCAAGTGCAAAGTCCGTGTGAATTTACCTACTTTGATAATAAAGTACTGTTTTTCCTCTGATTTACCTATACCTAGCATAGCATTTTCAGCCTATTATTTTCGCACTACTGGGATACAGGCTTCCTCACTATGAGAGGGAGTAGTGGGTTGAGAGATGTCAAACGTCTTAGTATTGTTGGTTTGAATTGAGGTGCCTGAGGTAACGAATTCTTCCCGTGGGTGTCGTAAGAAGCGATTAAGGGAGTTGCTAGAGAATGGAGAGCAGCGATCTATATGCATTTTACCACCATACTGCGATCGCCAACCCTCCTGCCAAGCGTGGCAACTGGCGAAATGTAGGTACTACAGCTACAGGTACACTTTTAGGGATTACAGACGTGGTAAAATGTCAACTACAGTTTCCCCTAACACTAGATTACTATACTATTTATAGGACAAATATCTACCATCATGTCGGACAGATAAGATCACATTTCCTATCCTGTAATAACTCATTGAAACATTTTAGTTACTTAGTTGCACATTGTTTTATAGTTTGCCTATAAAATGCCACAAAGTGGAAATTAATTAATAATAAATTAATGAGACTTTTACGAGAAGAACCTTGGTGTCATGTTACCCAGTAACTGGGTTATAGAGGTCACATACGCAGACGCTCCATGTAAAATACTGACATTTCGCTGCTTCCGGTTAGACTGGAAGCCAGCCCTGGATTTCTGCCTAAGCCCACCTTACCTACCTTACGGGGCTGGTAGGTATTTCACGATTGTGTTCCTGATGGCGGATGCTAAAAAATTTCTAGTTCGTTCGCTCCTGCATCATAGTTACTCTTACTACATATTTCTGATTTTCTACATAAATCGAAAGCAATTCCAAGGATTTTTAGGTTTTCCCTAAACAGGTGGAAATCTCAATATTTTGTCAGGATATCCTATGTCAGAGATGCCTGCCAGGGTCGCGGATTTGTTCGAAAGAACTGCCGTGGCCCTGGCACAGGCAGCTGAAGGAACATGGGTGGGTTTTAGCCAGTAAAAGTCTGACACGCCCTTCCGCTTCGCCCAGAGCGAGAGACGTCATTAGATGATTTCCCACACACACTAAAAAAAGGGTTATTTGCTTTGCCCAAACACCTGGATTCTGGCAGAATATCTTATGTCAAAACGACTTCATAATTTTGTGATTTTAAATTATTAATATAAAAGAAGTTACACTCTCCTTCAACATTCCTTCACAGAAAACTTACGGCGTACTCTTAACAAGGTTCTAGAATAGGCAACTTTAGAATGTCAAGATCCACAATGCAGCCAATCGCAGAGCGCGACGCGGGAAATTGGGTTAGCTTAGCTATTCAAAAATAGAAAGGAACGAAGTCGCAAGTTGTTACTTTTTTTTTAAGTTGGAGATATTGTCGTTTTGCCACGCTGCGTGTAGTTTTCTTTTTTTCTTTTGTTTCCATTAACATACATTGCCTTTTAGCAATGAGGTTTTATTTTCTTATCTTGAAATATGTATCTCGAGCCTAGTTGCATAATAATAATATGGCTATTTGTAATAAGTTATTTCCTCGGCTATTGTGTACTTTTATCATTTTAATTTCTAACGTGAATATATTAAGATTCATAATATATTTCTAGGCCATGCCGGTGAAGGAAAACATCGTGAGGAAACCCTCACGATGTTTTCCTTCACCGTTTTGAGAGCAGTGGCGATGAAATAATTTACACAAAGTAAAGCGCTTGTTGCCACTTGCCACTGAGTCACCACTGCTCCACGTTATAATAGGGGGATGTCCTCAAGACACAAATCGAAACTCCAGATTGCTTCTAACAATATTGAAGGGCCGATGCCTGCCGGGGTCGCGAGATTTGTTCGAAAGAGACACCGTGGCCCTGGCATATAGGCAACTGAAGGAACACGGGTGGGTTTTAGTCAGTAAAAGTCTGACACGCCCTTCCGCTCCACCCAGAGACGTAATTTAATTATTTCCCAGCCACAAAAAAAGACTGCTTCTAACAATTCCAAATCCAACCGGCCGACGCTGGGGATCAACTCAGAACTCTACTTATCAATTGCACTTACTCACATCGCTATTTCCCGAGTAAATGATACCCATATGGCTAAAAGGGTAGATATCTATATAAGCCCTTTTATAAACCAGTATCAGACAGTTTTGTCGAAACATACCTGTTTGTTCCCTTTATCACGTCTTATCTCCTTATCAGCCGTTATCATAAGCCTCTTATCGCAGCCCAGATGATCTCTCAACGTATTATCTATTTTCTACTCTTGTATTAGGTTGATTTACCCACTGTAACACGCGGTTGTTATCCTACTGTAGTCATTCATTTCCTCCCCTTATCCCAATATATTTGTGGTCGGCGCAACATGTCTTTTTCTTCCACAATTCTCTATTAGTCGTCATCGCAGTAGTCACTCCCTTTCTATCCATATCATAATTTACACAGTCCATCCATCCTGTCTTTGGTCTCCCTGTACTCTTATAGCCATCGACATTCAGAGTCAATACGACATTTTTCGTCATTCCTCCGTATCACGTGACCATAACATGACAACCGATTCCCACACAACTTTTCAGTTATTGGCGCCACTTTCAGACTTCCTCTTACGTACTCATTTCTTATTCTATCCATTCGTGTAACATCACACATCCCTCTTAACATTCTCAGCTGCATGCAATTGTTATCCCACTATAGTGATACTAGCTTTTGTCAGCGGCTTCGCCCGCATCATCATCATCATTTCAGCCGAAAGACGTCCACTGCTGGACATAGGCCTCCCCCAATTTGGGGTTTGACATAATTGCCACGCTTGGCAAACGGACGGATTGGCGATTGCAGTATGGTGGTAAAATGCGTAGAGAACGCTGCTGCCCATTCTCTAGTTATTCGTGGAGGTCGGAAATCATCCCACAGAAACGTAATACCGAGATAAAAAGTACCCTATGTGTTAGGTTGTTAAGTTACTTAGAAGTTACCAGCAAAATAAAAACGATCGCGCTCAAAAATAAACTCAATCACGCTTTCGCCTGTCTGTACATACAGACAGGCGAAAGCGTGATCGAGTTTATATTAACATATGTTTAAATGTTTGTTACTCAATCACGCAAAAGCTGTACGGATTGGGATGAAATTTGATACACAGAGAGATTAGAACCTGGATTAACGTAAAGAATACTTTTATCCCAGTAGTACGTTCCCGTGAAATAAGTTTCAAACTCCAGCGCAGCCGCTGCAAACAGCGAGTAACAATATAAAAATTGTAAATAATCTTGATTTCTAATAGCCTGAAATAACCAGTATCAAATCAACCTTCACAACCTAGGTACTGGGTAACACGGTACCCCTTGGTAAGACCAGTTGTCAGAGTTTTCGGGCTCCTGACTACCCGTAACGACTGTCAAAGATTTACGAATGACATCGGGACAAATAGCTTTACGTGCTTTCCGAGGCAGGGAGGTTTACATGGCCACCCATCCGCAAACCGACCGCGGCAAGCGTAGCTTAACTTTAGGTCGCTCCATATTCAGTCACAAGCCCCTAATGTAATATCAAACTATTGTTTATTCAAAAATAAATCACAACCAATTTACTACAACATTTGCAGATATACCCTCCACTTTGACAGCTGTCAGATTGTAAAGAAACCGGAAGTGGCCGGAAGACTTTGTCATTATTGTGGCACGACTGACAGCGTTCATTTCCCTTGAAAATGGCGCACGTGACAGACTTTTGTTAACCAAGAAGTCAAGTCACAATTTAACGCTTTGCTAAATTTACTTCATGTTGCCGAATGTGCGTAGATCGTCAAGGTAGACTGCCTTTGCAACGTTTATTATTTTGTATTGTATCATTCGAGGCGAACTTGGTTACGAAAGGACGATACACAAGACGCGGCGAACGTTCGCTCTCAAGTGCGCCACATGTCTTGTTACAAAACGACGATACACTGAACGTGGCGAAAGCTCGAAATTTTCTAGGACATGCCGGTTTCCTTACGATATTTTCCTTCACCGTTTGGAGAGCAGTGATGATTAAATAGTTTACACACAGTAAAGCGATCAGTACGTTGAAGATCTAGTGCACAAAAAAATCCTACCGTGATATTTTCACTTCCGTGCGAACGTGTACTAAGTCCAGCAGTGGGCTAGATACAGGCTGATGATAAAATATTCCTCATAAATATAATAAATATAAACAGATGAAGACCACGAATCCGTTTTTCAAAAATGGTGAATAACAAAATACTCCTACATATAAAATAGTTTTGGCCTGTGCATACGTATGTGTACTAGATATGAGCGCCGCGCCGGCGCGCCGCCGCCGCCACGTTTTCCGCCGCGCCGCCGCCGCTGATCCTAGGCACCGGCGCGCCGAGCCCGAGCGACGGCATTCAATTTAACCAAACACGCTGACCGAACCGTACGCACGTCGGGCAAGTCATCATTCATCATCATTTCAGCCGAAAGATGTCCACTGCTGGACATAGGCCTCCCCCAAGCTCCACCACTTCGACCGGTTTTGTGCTTCCCGCATCCAGTGGATACCTGCGGACTTCACAAGGTCATCGGTCCACCTTGTTGGAAGCCATCCAAATCTACGTCTTTCGGTACGCGGTCGCTACTCCAGAACATTTTGGCCCCATCGGCCATCTGTTCTGCGAGCAATGTGCCCTACCCACTGCCACTTCGGTTTAGCAATTCTTCGGGCTATGTCGGTTACCTTGGTTCTCCTACGGATCTCTTCATTTCTGATTCGATCGCGTAGGGAAACTCCAACATAGCCCTCTCCATCGTCCTTTGGGTGACTTTCAGCCTTCTAATAAGGCCCATTGTGATCGACCACGTTTCGGTGCCATAGGTCATCACTGGCAACACACACTGGTCAAAGACTTTCGTCTTGAGACACTGCGGTATGTGGGACGAGAAGATATTGCGTAGCTTGCCGAACGCTGCCCAGCCGAGTCGGATTCGACGATTGACCTCTTTCTCGAAGTTGGACCTACCTAACTGGACAGTCTACACATATTCGTCTACAACTTCGAGTGTAGCGCCTCCGATCTTCACTGGAGTGGGTATCACATGAGCATTGGACATGACCTTTGTCTTGTTCATGTTCATCTTGAGACCCACTCTTTCGGAAGCTCTGAGGTCATCGAGCATTGTACTGAGGTCCTCCATAGTCTCAACCATGACAACTATATCATCGGCAAACCGAAGGTGAGTGATGTACTCGCCATTGATGTTGATACCAGCCCCGAACCTTGAAGACATCCTCCAGTGCAGTGGTGAACAGTTTCGGAGAATTTGTGGACCAGCCCAACCATCAGTGTCCACGTTCCGGCTGCATAAGTCATGACGGGCAGGACGCACTGGTTGAAGACCTTGGTCTTCAAACATTGCGGTATCGGCGACGAAAAGACTTGACGAAGTTTTCCAAACGCTGCGCTGCCCAAGTTAGACATACTCCTTCACAACCTCGAAAAGCGACCCTTCGGTGCGGATTGGACTCGGCAAGACATGCGAACTGTACATGACTCGTCTTGTCCAAGTTCATGCGGAAGTCTACCCGCCGTGAGGCTCCATTTAGGCTATGCAGCATCTGGTCTAACTGTTCCAGCGTCTCTGCCATTATGACGATGTCGTCGGCAAAACGAAGGTGTGAGATGTACTCGCCGTTCACATTGATTCCCTGTCCAGTCCACCGTTTTAAATACGTCCTCCAGCGCATTGGTCAACAGTTTCGGGGATATCACATCCCCCTGTCTCATCCCCCTGAGCAGTTGGATTGGGCTGGTTTTCGTATCCTGGATCTGGACAGTCACCGCTGCAGCGTCATACAAGCACCTCATCACCTCGATGTATCTCCAGTCAATTCGACATCGTTGCAGAGAGGCCAAAACTACACAAATTTCGATGGAGTCGAAGGCTTTCTCGTAGTCCACAAATGCCATACACAGCGGCTGGTTGTACTCCTCGGTCTTCTGTACAATTTGCCGAACAGTATGGATGTGGTCTACGGTGCTGAAGCCTTTTCGAAAACGAAAATCTTGATTATACGTATATTATTTTTTTATTTCAATTATGGTAGTTAAATTAAGGTCACGCCGCCGACGCCGCCGCCGCCGACTTAAAAAAATCGGCGCGCCGCCGCGCCGGAAGATTGGCCATCGGCGCTCATATCTAATGTGTACATAGTTCATCAATCTCTTCTAAAACGAGGTTATAATAGATAAGTGACCAATCTGTCACACGACTGTCAATGAATTAGGAAAAACACGGATAAGATAAACTAAATAACAATATTTGAGTCTGCTAGACATCACACGATGTTTTATCTAAACATTTGCCTTGTCTCTACGATGGCAACGCACCAATGGTGACTCTGCCGATCCACTTTTCCAGGGTTGCGAGATTTGTTCGAAAGAGATACCGTGGCCCTGGCATATAGGCAACTGAAGAGACACGACCGGGTTTTATTCAGTAAAAGTCTGACACACCCTCCCGCTTCGCCCAGAGCGGGAGACGTCATTCGATGATTTCCCAATCACAAAAAAAAATATGTGTCCACTCGGTCTACCGGATGCAGATGAATACCAATATTTTACATAGAGGGACTGCCTAACTGACGTCCACAACCCAGTTACTGGGTTCTCATAAGAAAAAAGATTTTCTGGAATCGAATCGAAAGATTATCCACTCATAAAAGATGTTCACTGCTGGACATAGGCCTCCCCCAATTTGGGGAGTTTGCCATAATCGCAACGCTCGGCAGACGGGTTGGCGATCGCAGTACGGTGGTAAAACGCATAGAGAACGCTGCTGCACATTCTCTAGTAAGTCCCTTAGTCGCCGTTTACGACAACCACTGGAAGAAATGTGATGGTGCTATTCTTTAGGTCCAGCACTATACGGAACAAGATTATATACCTGTTTATGTACAGACGCCAACACATCAAGCTACTACAATCTGTCAGATTTCTTTGATAGATTTTCGACTTTATTTCTAGAGCATTAGGTTGAAGGTTCATTGGGAGAAATTTACAGTTTCGGGTAGCTTGACCTGGTTGCGTCTGTACATCTGTCGGTAAATTCTGGCTAGTTGTATTCACTCGATATCGTTATAATGTTGTTATCAGTAATGTTTATCAGTAACTCGGGAGACAGGTTCCATTTTATCTTTTTTGAGCGGATCAACGCCCCCTCGTATTCAAATTGTAACCCGATTTCCAATACCCATTATTGATTGATCCCTGAATTTATTTCGTGGAGCAAGAAAATGACACCAAATGTTCCACATTCAGAAGTGCCTTTTATGTGCCTATCCTAATACCCATCTGTAGAATCCTGTTGATTCCATATTTAAGTCGAATAATTCCCTTCACTGGCTCATCACCACATCAAGCGCGACCGTGCAGACCTGCTTTTCCGTCTCTGTTTCCCGCCATTGCTACTGACTGACAGATGACATTAGTGACAGCAGCTGCTCCGCTTGTGTGCATGAGATAGTGTTTACATATCTATGGAATAGATACACTGCGCCATCCATATATGGATGTTTGTTACTCGATCAAGCAAAAAGGGCTGAATGGATATCGATGAAATTGACAAACAGATAGATAATACACCAGCAGGACGAGCACGGCCTTTGTGATAGACTTGAATTACGCATTTTATCAAGGTTTTTGTTCCCAATCTGTGATTAAAACATGTGAATCAAGCTTATTACTATAGGCCGTGCTTGCTCCGCTGGTTTAACTCATAGGATACTTTTTAGTGCTTTGATAAAGTAACTTTTTCTCCCGATAGTGAGTTCTCGTAGGATAATTTCAGACATACACGCGGGCGAAGCAGCTGGCAAAATTTTGGTAGTTTGAAATAAATGATTTCTCTTTTATTCAGACACCGCTCTTTTCTCTGTATTTTTTTTTTCAATTTCAAATGTTTTTATATGATCATCAGCTGTGGTGTTGTTTTAATCGTATACAGTAAAAGCTAGGGATTCCTCGACTCGCCGTTCCGGCTACAAAACTCAGCAGTGACAGCTGTCAAGAAAATTATAAGAGCGAGGTTGACTTTACGTTCTCAAAACACGCTCTCTAGCAATACACACCCACTTACTTACATGAATAACGTTCTATTGACGTCATTCTCTAGTAAACGGCAGACGCTATGTGGCGGCCACCATTTTTCTAGAAACACCGAGCTTCGACCCGCCCACAAATTGAAAGCGAACTCATTTGTTTCTTATTCAAAGTACTTATTAAAATAATCGCGGAATCACCCTCAACACGTTCTAATTTCAAATTTTCGCGGATTCATCTTGCAACGTTCTAAATTTCGAAGTGACGTTTAGGACACAGTGTTTTTTTTTATGACATCTCGCAGGTCAACCTATGAGGTTGTTGGCTGCTTAACCGGACTTGCCTGTGACTACCTTAATAAATTAAAGCCTGGACGCCTTAATTTATTAAGGTAGTCAAAGGCAAGTCCGGCCAGCCAGGGCCTGCAGTCTCGACATAGAAAGCGACACTATCGCAAACTACCGATCGTTAAATAAAACCGAAAAAATTCGCTTGCCGTAACGATGCCAGCGACAAAATGGAAGTCTCGACATCTGAGATACGGACCAAAGTCATACATTATACTTGAAAAAAACGATGACAGTTAGCGCAAAACGCATTCATAGTTCGGTTTAGTAGCAATGGTACGATATTTGGTAGTCTCGACACTCAAAGTTATTGATTGACATCGACATTTCGATGAACTTTACCGTATTTTGTTAATGTTTACGAGTATGTGTTGCGTCCATTTTTGAAAGCCCGCAATGTGATTCGTTAGCAACGCAAACTATATGTTTTGGTGTTTGCAAGTGTTTATTAACAAAAATGGCGTACTCGAAGGTGTGACTGTACTAATGAGGCTTTAAGGCCATCTATTTATGGGTTCCGGCAAAACTAGTTACGAACGAGCGTCGCCAACAACCATCGTATTAGAGGGAGCCAAATACATTTAGTATCTTTTTGAAGGGAGCCGATCGTTGTTTTTATATTTAATAAATAACACAACCGCAAATCATGTTTCCAACTTTATTAAATCTCCATTAAGTATCATCACAGACAATCATCTCCTAATTAGACACGTTCGTTTAAGCTAGAATTTCTACGAGACGTTGCATTCTTATCCACAGGACATTTCCACCGCATTCTGCAGTTTAATAAAATAGCTCGACGTTATTAATCTAAACATATAATATTTAATGATTGATGATGATAATGATGATGATATAAATAATACACAACGGAAAATAATGTTTTCAACTTTATTAAATCTCTATTAAGTTTCAACAGTTCATCACACACAATCATCTAACTACACACATTATTTTAATCTAAACACTTTACATGGCACATATTGCATTCCTATCAGCATAACATTACCACACTTTAATAAAGTAGCTTGACAAAAATAATTTAAATATACATACATATCCAAAAAACTGATATCATGCACTATTACTAAAGGATAGCCGTGAGAGACATGACATAAATTACAGTAGTCAAACCGCAGGAAAACTGAATTAATAAACAGTATTTATCACTTTGTATACAAAAAACATACAACAGCAAATATGTTTCCAATTTTATTAAATCTCCACTAATTATCAACAGTTATGCTCTCTCTATTCAATTAAGTTTCAACAATTCGTCACACACTGAAACTTAATAGAGTTGTTCGACTTCATCAAACACAATAATATAATAACACACATTCTTTTATACACTTTACATGGCACATGTTGCATTCATAACTGCATAACATTTCCACAATTTAATAAAGTAGCTTGACAATAATAATGTAACTAAAAACATCCAAAAAACTGAAATTATTTTATTAATACACTGTTATTTTATAATTTAAGCATTGCAATCTTAAGTCTAAGCTCCTTACTACTTACAAAAGAGCAACATATGCACTACATTATGCGCAGACTATAAAGTAGTTAATACATAAAAATAAAAATCTGGCGACAATATGGGTGGCTTTTCATGTTTTGGTACTTCTTTGTCTCCCTAGAAGTAGCCATACTTGTAGCTAACCAACAATATTTTCTACCTCAAATGTAGCCCATGTAGTTAACGTTGGATCTCAAACTAATTGTGAATAAACATCGGTGCCCAAGAAACATTTTCTTTGTTCGTTTTGCACCTGATGTTCTAAACTTCTAAATAAAATACCTAAGAAAATTTACCATTAAAAACAACAGCTAAAATAATTAAACAGAACTTGTTAGTATTTTGCACAAGATTTCTTAACCGACAAGAATTATTAAAATTTTGTTTTTGTAATTTAAATGTACTAAATTTGCTTACTTAAATAGGTAGAAAGTACATAGATTCCTCACAACTGTTACAACTGATTGCAAGTTGTACATTCTTTGCAATAAAATATATCTATTCTATTGAAAGATACATAAATAACACATAACCGCATATCATGTTTTCAACTTTATTAAATGTCCATTAGCAGAATCATATAAGTTTACACATTCTTATAATTTAGATACTGTTTATGAGACGTTATGTTTATATGTTTTATATGAGACGGCAAATCTCACGCAAATGAAAATCCTTTGGACTTGTTCATATCTGTACATTTACAAATTAACAGTAGAGGTGTTAACCGAGCTCTTAAGTAAACATTAACCATTTCTTCGAATACAAACAACCACACGAATCTCTGCAGTGTCCCAAGTGTCTGTACGCAGCTATAATATGATTTAATAAGAAACTACATGAAGTGGAGTCGGCGCTTGGCTCAAAATGAGTTAGCTGAGTAATAATATGCTGTAACCTTGGCTATTAATGAAAAAATATCATGTTAAATACCACATAATTTGCTATATCAACAAAAAAGACATTTTCCATAATGATCTGACACTTGACAACTTTGGCATTATGTTGTTTAACTGTTATTTTTTTTATTGACATAAATACGGGGCTTTTGGATACGTTGCATTTTGTTACATTTTTATCTTGTAATGTGCGTTTTGTTTGTGCAGAATAAACAATTTTTCTTTCTATCTTTTTTTTTTTACAATGTTGTAAGGAGGCAGATTATATTATTTTTAATAAATTGCTAGCTGACCCGGTAGTAATAATAGATTCTACAAATTTTTCACTCATTCTTTTGATACAATCAAATTCATTGACTTAAAATCATTTCATGGAAAAAAAATCCGCAGAAATTCAAAGTGATAAGTAGGTAAAGTATCGGAATGTTGAAATTAAGCACACACAGACATACTCTTTTTGAATTAACATTTTATTTATCTCATCTTAGTTTGTAATCAAATCAAAATATTTTTAATTTAATAAACAGTTTCCAAGATAGGGTTTAAAAAGTCACTATACAATTTCTAGTAAAAAAAATATTTTTTTACCAATCAGTGGTCTCCATTTTTTTCCAGAATTCAAGGATTTGTACTTAACGGCTAATAATTGAAGTCGAACTATAAATAGTAGTCTTCGGTAGTGTCTCGGCATCGTTTTGTACGATGTTGCGCGGTATCTCCGATGTAGAGACTGGCTTTTGTCGTATGCATCGGTACGGCAAGCGAGTGTTTTCGGTATTATCTAGTGATCCGAATTTTCGATGACATAGTGGCGGCCGTAAGAATTTCTCCTTGAATTCAGGGCAAATTAAATTAAATTAAATTATTTTAATTAAAATTATTTTTTATTGGTCCAATGTTACAATTGTTACCTTATTATTGTTAACTAAATGGTGGTCTGTAACTATTAACGTTAACATAGAACTTTACAGCGGACCCCAAACTAGGCGGCGCCTGTATCTTGGGGACCAGAGTTGTGACACATATTATAGTTATATTTTCCACTGGGGTTTAAGTCAGAATGAGTAGTGCAAATGACTATATAAAACTAAATTGAGATCAACGTGAAACTAAAGCTTAAATCGTAAATTATAAAAAAAAACCTTAATTTGTACTAAACAGCACATAAAACTAAAATATTAAACAATTTAAAACAATTTGTTAGACAATAAAAAAAAAAAAAGTAAGAGAATAAAATAAAATAAAATGTTAGAAAATCAAATAAAATGTGTAAGTGTGTTAGTGTGTGTGAGTGTGGTGTGGGTAAGTGTCAGTGTCTGTGGTGGGAGTAGGATTCCTAGTGTGGGTTGAAGGAAGTGAGAATGTTTTCAGATTCATCGTATGAAAGTCCTAGTAGCCATAGTTTGATAACTTTTTTGCATGAGGAGAGGGAGAGTTCTTTTGGATTACAAGGCAAACTGCTGGTGACCTTGTTATACACAAAAGTATGTAGATAGGCGGGACAGCGTCTTGTTAAGAGAGATGTGGTTCGTTGTAGCGGGATGTGAAAGACACGTTTGGAAGTCAATGAGTGGTAGTCAGGTCGGATTTTTAATGTTTTGTGTATGCGCAGGTATGCATTGAGAATAAATAGTTGGCGGACACGTAGAACTTGGAACTCGTTGTACAGGGAGTCAGTGGAGTAGAAAAATGATTTTTTTAAGAGAACTTTTATAACAGCTCTCTGGGCTCTTTCAAGTTCAATCATTATCGTTTTCCCAGCTCCACCCCAAATGGATACGCCATACTGTATGATGGATTGGCATATAGCGAAATATACCATGCGCAGGATGTCTTTTGGAGTACGGTCTCTTAGTTTCTTGATTATGTGTATAAGTTTCCTTACTCGGCCAGAAAGAAATTGAATATGGGGCTTAAAAGATAGATTCTCGTCAATAAGTAGACCTAAATAACGAATAGATTCTGTCCGGTTAATACACTCGCATGAGCAGTCTTCGTGTGATGTGTTCTGATGGATCTGACAAGTGTGGAATTTCAAAGTGAGATCAGGAGGAGGACTAGATAGATGTGTTTTGGAAAATGTTACAAGTTTGGTTTTCTTTATGTTGAGTGTAAGTAAGTTACGGTCAAGTGTTTGCGCTACTGTTGCTAATCCTTCTTCTGCAAGGCAGTATACCTGTTTCCAAGAAGGAGCGTGGAATGTGATAACCGTGTCATCTGCGTAGGCTATTAGTTCCGCATTTGGAAGCGTAAGATTCAGTATATCGTTCATATATATTATAAAAAGAGTTGGACCTAGTAAACTGCCCTGCGGAACTCCAAAATTGATAGGAAGTGGACCACTCGAATGTTCACCACATTTAACATATTGGAAACGATTGGTAAGGTAGCTGTCAAACCATTCAAGTGGTTTTCCTTTTATCCCTATTGTGTCTAGTTTTTTGAGGAGTAGATCTCTTGAAATTGTATCGAACGCTTTAGCTAAGTCTAAAAAGACCGCCATGCAGTGTTCACCTTTTTCTATAATTGTTGAAATGGAGTTTGTTAACAACGCAGCCGCATCTTCAGTTGATCTCCCTTTTCTAAAGCCAAATTGTTGCTCAGAAATTAAATGATGTTTTTCAAGAAAGTTTATTAAACGGGTGTTAACAACCTTTTCCAGAATTTTTGATAATATACTAAGGAGTGCTATTGGTCTATAATTTTCTGGTTTATCCTTAGGACCGCTTTTATGTATTGGGCTTACTGCTGCGACCTTCCATTGTTTAGGAAATACTCCTGTTTCCAGGCTGAGATTAATCAGATGGGTTAGAGGTGTTATAATTAAGTTTTGTATTCTCTTTAAGAGTCTTACACTGATTTTATCGGGACCTGGGGAGCTATCGTCTTTTAACTGATTTATGAAGTTTGTAATTTCTATTTCGTCAGTGGGATGTAGAAAGAAGGAGAAAGGTGATGTGGTTGATGATGAGTATTTGCTAGTGAGGGATGTCTGGGTTTCTGAGAGTCTTGTCAGTATGGTAGTAGCCAGGTTATTCCCTACGGATGTGAAGTATGAGTTGCATTTATTGAGAGTCTCGACAGGGTCAGGGGAGCTTGTTAATAAGTTGCATGTATTGTTCCTTTGGCCTCTAGGATCGTATATAGATTTTAGAACTTTCCATAGCTTTTGAGAGTTTTTGTTATTCTCTTGGATTTGTCGACTATCGTATTCAATTCTAAGTTTTCGTAGGAGATTATTGCAGAAGTTTTTATAACGGTGATAGATTAGTTTTTTTGTCTCATTTTCGGGGTCTGATCTTAAAGATAGATGAAGTCTGTCGCGGTGACGTATACATCTCATAAGTCCGGGTGTAATCCAAGGCTGAATGTTTAGTTTGCTTCGGGGAATTTTAACTTTGAGTGTGTGTGTTTCTATAAGATTTGCTAAGATTCCGGTGAAAGAGGCAGCGGCAGAGGCCACAGTGTTTTGTTTTAGTGTGTCAGTCCAGTCAATTTTGGCTAAATCTGTAGCTAATTCATCCTCATTTAATTTAAATACCCAACGATTTTTATTGAGTCTAATGGGAGTATGTTTGATAGGGATGTGAGCCATGGCTATGTCGTGATCTGTGATAGAGCTTTTGCATACCATTCCTTTGGGCCTGGTATTGCATTTGACGAATATGTGATCAAGACAAGATTTTTGTCTGGTGGGTTTGGTTATGACAGGTAATAGACCGTACGAGGCCAGAAGACACATGTACTCGTGATGTTTATTATTTGTGGTGCAACATATGTCTATATTTATGTCGCCGGCGACAATTACCGTTGGATGGTTTGTCGTTTTAAGGAAATTATCCAAAGCAGTGATAAAGTTTGTTAGACTGGTAAAAGACGGTGATCGATATAGCCCCAGTAGTGCTACTTTATTATTCAAAATTAAGAGAAGGCTATCTGTATCCTGTATTGTAGGTTCGATTAAAGTGACCTCATGGTTAATTTTCGTGTATATGACTATACCACCATTTTTGTTGTTTTGTGTGTTTGTTCGAAATACATTATAACCTGATAGATTTCCCAAAATTGAGCCTTCGCTTAGCCAACATTCTGTGAGTACAATAGCGTCTAAGTCTACACCAAGTCGAGTTAATGCTACTGAAAAGTCATCAAAATTACGTTGATAGCTTCTGATGTTAAGAGTGAGTACTTTAAAACTAGATTCGGAATCCTGAATGTGTTTCCTACATTCGTCTAAGTTTTCGAAGTCGTGACAATCTAATGTAGTGATTTCCTCTATATTTTGGATAATATCAAGTAACGCCATGTGTATGGTAGTTAAGGAAAGCTGAAGAAGGATTGGACATAAAAATTTTAGTCACGGCGGCATGATGTTGTGCGACGAATGTATGCAGGCAGACACATTTGAGTGAAGTTTTGGAAGTGTGCGTGTGATGGGTAAGTGTTGTATGTGTAGTTTTGTGTGTGTGTGTATTTAGTGTATGTAGTGTGACAGCAAATACGTGTAGTAAATAATGGGGGTGAGTTCGACGACTTATTATCTTGTAGCTAGAATGTGAGTGTGTATGTATAAGGAGTAAATTAATAAAGATTGAAAGAAAAGTAACAAAATATAGAAATGTGGAACAAAAACGACTACAACTAGTACGAGTAAAAAAATACTGTTTGTTGGCCAGGTGACTTTTAGTCACATTGTTGCGCTGATGGAAAGGACTGAGGGGTTGTCTGAGTCGGGATGCCGAGGTGTCGTTCCAGATCTTCAGTGTTGCGTATATGGATGGCGGGGTTGCCCTCCTGTTTCCGTATGAAGATGGCTCCGTTCTTATGCCAACAAAATCTATATCCTTCTTGTTTTGAGGAAAGCTTGGTGGCGCGAAATAACTGCCGGTTTTCGTAAGTTAGGCGTTCGTTAAAGTATACGGTTCTCGAGGGCCCCGCTATTTCTAAATCAGACGATGTCATTGTTTTTCTGGTTTTGGCAGCCTTTAGGAACTCGTCACGCTTGTATCGGCGTACAAATCTGACAACTAGGGAACGTGTAGGGGCTTCAGTGGTGACTATGTTTTCCTGACGACGGGGTCCAACTCTTGAAGCAAAGTCTATGTCCTGTTCCTGTACGGTTACTCCAAATTTGAGAGCCATTACTTGGATGATGTGAAGCGGGTTTTCGTTTTTAAATTCGTTCACTCCTGAGATTTCCAGCTCATTTCGGATCGCTGACTGAGCTTGCGAGTTTAATTGCTCACGAAGGCTAAGGATAGTGCTGTTTAAAGAAATGATTTCCTCTTCTCGCTTTTCCAGAGTTTTAATCCTTACGTCGTATTCATCTAGGCGAGTGTAGCAGTGGGTGAGGTGGTCGCTTAATTGTTTTATGTAGGATTTCAGATCTCCCATGTCTCCTCGAAGTAGTTTAATTTCTGACGTTAATGTACTCAGAGTATCGGAGCTACCGTTAGATGTACCGGGTGGTAACTCATGTAACAATGATGTGGTGGGGTTATAAACACCTGCAACCGGCGACTTTTCAAGTCCTGCGCTAGGAACATTGTTTGCCTGCTCTCCGATCGTCGAGAGCCGAGAGCGTGAAATGCCTTTGTCCGGTTGATTATTATGACAAAATTGGCAAACCCACTGACTTTTTGTTTCCTCTGATAATTTGGAATGGTTTCCACCTTTTGCACAACTAATGTGAAAAAGTTTATAACATTTCGAACATTTATAGTTGGCCGATCTTAGTGGCTTAATGCATTATGCGCAGTTGTTCGCCATTATTATTATTTTTGTTTACAATCAAAAATTCTTTTTAGCGTTGTTAGTCAAAAACGGCTAGCGCTTTAAGCGATGCTTGCAGCGGTTAATGTTTAGTAAACCACAAAAATTAAAGCGATGTTAGCTGGAAGGCGGAAGGTAACAATGGCACGCTTCTCGCAATCTTCGCGGCGAAAAGGTCGTAAGCACCGTGCAAAATGCGTCGCTTACACGTATTAACTAAATCAAATCACAGGCCACGCACTCACTTTTTGTTTTAACCTATAAATTATTGTTTATTGTTTTATAGTAAGAATATGGCAAGTTAGCTCATTAAACTTTGGAAGTAAGTCTAGAAATGTTTTATATATAGTTATTGCATATAATTTACGTTCGAACTGCACTTTTAACCACAATTATTTTATTATTTCTTTGGAGCAAACTACAACGGACCGCGTCTGACCATTTGCCAAAAATCAATCAAATTGAAGAACATTTATTAATAAAGAATAATATTTTTCTAGAAAATTTGCAGTGAAATTGGAAATTATATCTTGCAAAAACTCGTTTTTTTATGGAATCTACTAAGTAGCAATAACTGTTTTACAGGATTAAAATAACTTGTTATAAATCTAAGGTCATTACAATCTGCATCCTTGCAACACTATAAAACTAATGCCAAACTTGTGAAGTCATGTCTATTTGTTTTCATTGATTTTTTTCTCAAGTGTATTTTACACATATTTTCATAGATAGCCAAGGTTACAGCATATTATCACATATTATTACTCGGCTAACCCATTTTGAGTCAAGCGGCGACTTCACTTCATATAGTTTCTTATTTAATCATATTATAGCTGTGTACAGACACTTGGGACACTGCAGAGATTCGTGTGGTTGTTTGTATTCGAAGAAATGGTTAATGTTTACTTAAGAGCTCGGTTAACACCTCTACTGTTAATTTGTAAATGTACAGATATGAACAAGTCCAAAGGATTTTCATTTGCGTGAGATTTGCCGTCTCATAGCCATATCAAGGCTGTCGGAGGGCTAAGGCAGCGTGAAACTACGGGTCCACAGCTTGAATTATGTTTGGAGATGCATCATTTGTGGTACCTGAGTCATTGTCTGCTGTAAGGAGGGCACAACATGGAAGAAAACAGTTTGAACTAAGTGAATAGTGAAAGTGTAAACAATTGATAAAGATTTTTCAATAGGTGTGCACCATGCCTCATGTAAACAGTATCTAAATAGAGTGTAAACTTAGATGATTCTGCTAATGGACATTTAATAAAGTTGAAAACATGATTTGCGGTTATGTGTTATTTATGTATCTTTCAATAGAATAGATATATTTTATTGCAAAGAATGTACAAATTGCAATCAGTTGTTACAGTTGTGAGGAATCTATGTACTTTCTACCTATTTAAGTAAGCAAATTTAGTACATTTAAATTACAAAAACAAAATTTTAATAATTCTTGTCGGTTAAGAAATCTTGTACAAAATACTAACAAGTTCTGTCTAATTATTTTAGCTGTTGTTTTTAATAGTATGTCTTTCAATTTTCTTAGGTATTTTATTTAGAAGTTTAGAACAACAGGTGCAAAACAAACAAAGAAAATGTTTCTTGGGCACCGATGTTTATTCACAATTAGTTTGAGATCCAACGTTAACTACATGGGTTACATTTGAGGTAGATAATATTGTTGGTTAGCTACAAGTATGGCTACTTCTAGGGAGACAAAGAAGTACCAAAACATGAAAAGCCACCCATATTGTCGCCAGATTTTTATTGTTATGTATTAACTACTTTATAGTCTGCGCATAATGTAGTGCATATGTTGCTCTTTTGTAAGTAGTAAGGAGCTTAGACTTAAGATTGAAATGCTTAAATTATAAAATAACAGTGTATTAATAAAATAATTTCAGTTTTTTGGATATTTTTAGTAAAATTATTATTGTCAAGCTACTTTATTAAAGTGTGGAAATGTTATGTGGTTATGAATGCAACATGTGCCATGTAAAGTGTTTAGATTAAAATAATGTGTGTAATCAGATGATTGTGTGATGAACTGTTGATAATTAATGAAGATTTAATAAAGTTGAAAACATGATTTGCCGTTGTATGTTATTTATATACGAAGTGATGGATACTTTTTATTTATTCAGTTTTCGTACAGTTTGACTGTTGTAATGAACTACAGAATGCATTAGTAATGTCAAATGAATAGGAATGTAACATATGTAAGCAGCATCTAGATTATAAGAATGTGTGTAATTAGGAGATCATTGTGTGAGATGATGATGATACATGGAGATTTAATAAATTTGATTTGAAACATGATTCGTGGTTGTTTTTTATTTATTTATAAACAGCGATCGTACGATTCGATCCCTTTAAAAGATATAAGGCTCCTTCTAATGCGGTGTTTGTTGGCAAAGCTCGTTTGCACGTAGATTGTCCGGAACCCATAAATAGGTAGACTTAAAAGCCTCATCAGTACAGACACTCAGACACACTTTTGAGAACCCCCATTCCTCATAATTTTTGTTTATAATTACTTTCAAACACTTAAAAAACTAGTTTATGAAAACTAAAATGGCTGCAAAAACGACTCGTAAACATCAACAGACCTCAGTTGCGACAGACCAACGACAGTTGATAACTTTGAGTGTCGAGACTACCAAATATCGTTCCATTCCGATCTTCGGAACTTTGTAACGTTTTCGTTTGTTAAAATGGTCGCTATCTATGTCGAGACTGCAGGCCCAGGGCTTAAAAAACTTAAAACTAGAGCGACTACTCGCTAAGGGCACCCCCTGTGGGGTACGGACTAGAGATGTGCCGAGTCAGGCTGACTCGAGTACTGACTCGAGTACCTAGTAAGTACTCACATACTCGAGTACTCAAAATATAGGATTCAAATCCACAGTACTCGGATACAGGACTCGAGTACTTACAGTATTCGAATACCAAGTCACGTATTTTAATCGCAATCTTGTACCTCCACGCATAAAGTCGAACTTTGCATGCTTACGATTCGCCAAATTCGCGTAGCTTACTGAGTGAAGCTAGTCACGACTTCACGAGTGTCGCGCGTGACTCGACGTTCACAGCAATCAAGTATGAACCTGTTTAATGTTTACGTTTCTTAACAGCTGGCCGGTATCAGAAAGTTATTAGATTGTTTTCATATTTCTACTTAGTTTATTAGTTATTGATTTGTTATTGAATTGTGCTGCATCGTTTTCCTTCCGGGACTTGTGAATAATTGTGTGTGTAAGATGGCACCGAAAAAGAAATCGGAAGTGTGGAACTTTTTCACTATTCTAGAAGATAAAAAAGTGGAGTGTAAAGAATGCAAAAAAACGTTTGTGGACTTCGGGAACACTACAAATTTATTGAAACATTTGAAAAAGATACATCCATTGATATATACAGTGTCCATAGAAAAAACCGGTAAGCAAAATGAAAATGAATGCTTAGAAGATACTTCTGATTTGGAGTCATTAGCATCGGCGTCGTCGTCTGCTAGTCAATCACAAACAAATGATGGCTATGAAATGGACCAACCTACGAGAAATCGTAAAAGACAGCTACAGATGACATTTTTGTCAAAAAATGCTATTCAGGTCACCTCAAAGAGTATAGACCGGGAGCTAGTAAATATGATTTGTGTGGATTTGCAGCCTCTTTCTATAGTGGAAAATGCAGGCTTTCAGAAATATACTCAGGAACTTAATCCAAACTACTGCCTTCCTTCAAGAAAAATTCTGTCGGAAAAGTTACTGTCACAACAATATGATCTATCAAAAAGAGCACTAATTGATAAGGTACAACAAGTAGATTACTTAGCATGCACAACTGACATATGGACATCAGACAGCAATAAGTCTTTCTTAACTTTAACAATACATTACATATATCAAGGCACAGCAGAATCTCGAGTACTTACTACGAAGGAGATTGCAGAGTCACATACGTCGGAAAATATAGCGGCTTTAATACGCCATATACTTGAAGCAGATTGGAATTTTTTTAACAAAGTTGTATGTATTACCACAGACAATGCTAGTAATATGAAGAAGGCTGTAGTGGAAATTTTGCAGAAGCGACATCATCCATGCGTAGCTCATACTTTGAATTTGGCAGTTACTGATTGCTTTAAGGACAATGAGAAATTATCGCTTTTGACAGAAAAATGCCGAGATATCGTTACTTATTTCAAACGAAGTAACATTGCGTCTTACCAGCTTAAAATAATGCAAGAGCAGATGAATAAAGAAAAACTAAAGCTGCTTCAAGACGTCAAAACGCGATGGAACTCCACCTACATTATGCTCGAGAGATTAGAAACGGTTAAGGTACCACTAACGGCGGCATTGTCATCCTTGACTTCTCCTCCAGACAATTTGACTACAGAAGAATGGAATGTTTTACACGAATGCGTGATTGTTTTAAAGCCAATCGAACAATTAACAACCATACTATCAGGCCAAGATTATCCAACATTGTCGAGTGTTATCCCACTTATTCGAGGAGTACAAACATCTTTACGGAATTGTATTTTATTGACTGATACCGCGATAATATTGAAAAATAAGCTCACAGAAACAATTGACAGACGTTTGGGGTGCTATGAAATTAATAAAACTGCCGCTAAGGCTACGTTTTTAGACCCGAGGTTCAAAAAGGCTGGATTCGGAGTAGAAAGGAACGCTGATAATGCTCAGAATTGGATTGTTGAAGAATTAATATATCATGAGACTTCTCAAACACCCTCTTCAAACCTGGGGCTATCTGTACATTCAAACAATCAGCAACCTAATGAAACACCTGTAAATAATGAATCTAACAGTTTATGGAGTTTTTTGGATAAAAAAGTACAAGAGCAGGTGAGTATGGCAACACCAAATTCTGACGCAATCATAAAAGTGAAACAATATGTTGAACTTCCTTACTTGGATCGAAATATGGATCCATGTAAGTTTTGGGAGGCCAGAAAAATTATTTATAAGGGCTTGCACAAAATGTCTCAAAAATATTTATGCATTCCTGCAACATCTGTACCATCAGAACGTGCTTTTTCGACGGCAGGACTTTTATGTAATCAGCGCAGAAATAGATTAGAATCTGAAAAAGTTGACCAAATATTATTTTTGAATAGTCATCATAGAAATAAGAAATAAGAGGCCGCAGTCTGTTCCTTTATACGCGACTGCAAGTTTTAATTCATCACACAAAATGAGAACTGAATAATAATCGTGTTTTGTGAGCTAGAAATAAATAATTAGACAGTATTGCTAGGCTCTTTGAAAATGAAAAAATTATGCCAGTTTTTGTATTTCTATAAATATTCGTTTTTTGTTCGGAATTATAGTTAAGTTACCGAAGAAGTTGAAAGTTGATGTTTACGTTTGTAAGAAGATAATATTTTTATGTTGACTTTATTTAATTACTTTTACTTCTAGTTTTATTGAAGAATAGTCCATTCATGGTGGGTTGTGAAGGTGGGATAAAGTGTTGCCATTTAGGGTATCACTTCTTTAATACAAATTATGAATCATAAAAAATAAAATGTTACCAAAGAAGTACGATGTTTACGTTGGTAGGTAAAGATTATATTCTTGTGTTGATTTTATAACAATGTTTACTTAAAATTTTGTTGAAATAGAGTATTCTTCAACAAAATTTTAAGTAAACATTAATGTTTAAAGCGACATAAATAGTTGATCCTATATTTTTAAATGTTTATTATTGTTTTCCAAACAAGGATTTTTGTTGTGTTTATTTGTTGATTTCTGAGTAAAAAAATACGTTTGTTTCGCTTTAATTGTTTCTAAAAATGACAGTGTGTTCACTATTAATTCCAAATTCCTACTAAGATTGAATTTCCTTACTAAATGACTCAATAAAAGTACATAATATTTAATTAATAAATGCAAAGTTTACTGTCAGAGTACTAAATAAAAAAAAGACTGATTATATTGATGACTGATAAGATTAAAAAGACTGATTATACCATAATAATGTTATTATTTACTTACTGTCCTATCGTCATATAATACTTATGAACCGAAAGCAAGCTTTCGAGAACAAATAAAAAAGTACTCGAGTCTACCAAAGTACTCGAATACTCATGCTGGTACTCGAGTACCTATCCGAGTTCCGTGACTCGAATCCTGATTCGATTCCTTTTTCAACGAGTACCAAAATACTCGAATACCAAAAATAGCCGACTCGGCACATCACTAGTACGGACTTCTGCTTAGGGTATCGCTGGTAGGCAACAAGAAACGAACTGGATCGGAATGATAAGGAAACAGTGTTGCCAGATCGTGATATATTTTTGACAGATAGAAGAAAATCTCAACTTCATCAGTGACGACTGAATTTATTCCATAAAAGCAAATAAAAATTTATTTCTGAAAAGTCATATCGTGTGACCTTTTCTTTTGAACTGTTAAGTGCCGTGCAAGTTCGAGTAGTGACGAATTTGCATTCATATCGGGTCGACGCACGATAAACAAGTAACTTCGCTGTCAGTACCCTTTTTTTTGTGGATGGAAAATCATCAAATGACGTTTCCCGCTCTGAGTGGAGCGGGAGGGCGTGTCAGACTTTTACTGACTAAAACCCACCGTTTCCATCAGTTGCCCATATATCAGGGCCACGGTAACTCTTTCGAACTAATCTCGCGACTCTGGCAAGCATCGGTCCTAGCAGACCCCTTCAGTTTGCTGACATCTCTTTGAGGTGTCAGTACCCTTGACTTGAGCATGGCTATCGGCACGTGATCTTCTATGGTCAATTTTTATAAGATTCATCATCCGTATACACCTTTTCCCAACCCTAGTATTTTACATGGAGGGACTGCCTATCTGACCTCCTGAGCACATAAAGCACGCCCGCTCGCGGGCCGCTTTCGCTCTTGGTAGGCTCCATTGCGTCCTGAACAAGCGGAGTAAATTGTCTCTTCTGTGTAAGAAGCGGCTTTACACCGCTTGTATCAGGCCGATTATGACATACGCAAGCCCAGTCTGGGCACATGCCAAGCCCCGATTCATCCATAGGATGCAGACTCTCCAGAACCGTTTTCTCCGTCAAGCCACAGGCTCGCCTTGGTTTGTTCGGAATATCAATCTTCATTTAGATATGAAACTCCCGACTATCCATCAATACATAAAACGCGCTTCGAAGCGTTTATTCGATAGGGCCGTAGCCCATCGCAACCCTCTGGTTGTGGCGGCAGCTACTTACACCCCCTCCCGTATTAGCAAAGTCCGCCGCTCGTGGCACGTTCTTACCGATCCTGATGATCTCACTACTCTCCTCCAGGAGAGTCGAAAAGAGACCAGTACAGCTAGACCAGCACACAGACACAAACCGTACCGACCTCCCCGCCGAGGTCCGTCGTCGCGACCCCGACTTAACAGTCCCTCCCGACCCTTGCAAGAGCCAGCCCGCGATGCTGCGCCGTTAGCTTTAAATTAGTCCCAAAATAATTTAACTCAGATCCAGCCAGTCCCTTGCTGGGCAGCATCAGCCCTTATCAGCGAACTACCTGACCTCCACAATCCAGTTACTCGTATTAGTAACAGCCAGCTACCTCCACACTAGAACTATCTGACCTCCACAATCCAGTTACTCGTATTAGTAACAGCCAGCTACCGAAAACATTTAATCAAGTACATTCCAATTTGATCGAAACCATCGTCAACTTCCTATCCCTTTAAAGTTTAACACGTTGAGTGCCAAACACAGATTGATGGTTAATCCGATATGGCCACAGATTGTAGAGCGCATACAAAATTGTTAGTAGCAAGCACGCGATATCGCGTGATCGGCACTCAACGGGTTAAAGTCATCATTTCAGTCGAAAGACGTCCACTGCTGGATAAATGCCTCCCCCAATTTGGGGGGAAGGTTTGGCATAATCGCGACGCTTGACAGGCGGGTTGGCGATCGCAATACCTACAGTGATAAAATGCATAGAGAACGCTGCCGCCCATTCTCTAGTAAGTCCCTTAGACGCTTTACGACACTCACGAGAAGAAATGGGATGGTGCTATTATTTACATCCGGCATCACACGGAACAAAAAAAAAAAAAAAAATTAAATAAATTAGTCACTCTAAGATAATTCCAAACATCTCGTACACTTCTGCTTACCTCACTACATATCTAGGTTATCAGTTCACTTGACATCATGAGCAAACACACCTTATCATTATGTTTTGGGACGCAGGCGCACCAAATATTGTCAACACAGATACTATTTTACATTGAAATTCGAATGAGCACGTTTTAGATTCAAAATTTGGTTTTTCGGTAATTGATAAAGACATAAAATCATCCACATCCACACTCCACACTAATATTATAAATGCAAAAGTAACTCTATCTGTCTGTCTCGCTTTTCTGCTAAAACTACTGAACCGATTTAAATGAAATTTGGTACACAGATAGTTTAGAGCCTGAGAAAGGACATAAGCTACTTTTTATCCCGGTAGTACGTTCCCGCAGGATATTTTCCGACCTCCACGCGGGCGAAGCCGCTGGCAAAAGCTAGTTTTTTATATAAATACAGAGAGAAAAGAGTCAGAGAGCATAAAAAAACTCGTCTGCATCGCTGTCAATGGGAAAAAGGGCCCAAAAGACTGGCATCATTGCCACGTTGTATAGCTATGCTAATTATTTGGCCAAAGAATAGGCCAGCCTTCTGATGACTTGAAAAGTCAACCAACCGCTTCGCTATGTCTCGAAAAACCAAGTGGGCACTTGGTTTTGATAAATGATTTTATTTCTGTAAGTTTATACAAGGACTTTTACACGTCAATCATATTTTAAAAGCCAGATGAGGGCGGCGTTCCCTACCTGACTACTCTGAGAAGAAAGGCCGAAACAAACTCAGAGGTCTCTTTTAAAGCCCAGACATAATCTTTGTCTGATCATGTGAGCACGCGTTTATCAATAATAATGCAGCTCAACTTACAGCTCAACGATTCGACGAACAATACCAAAGAAAGGACATTTGAGTAGAATTTTCTTCATATAATTGGAAGACAAATAAAAAATAAAATAATACACAGTAAAATTGAGATCCTACTACTTTATTCGTCGATTAAAAATAAACATCTTTCAAAGACACCACACGTCCGTTCTTTTACCGTAAAAAGATACCTTTTCCTACGTCATAATCAATCATATAGGAACAGTTAACGTTACAACTCCCTAAAGTTAGGTGCCTCTATGATTGATCGATATACACACATAGGTACACCTATATCTAACAGGTTTGCAGTTATTTTTCAAAATAAAAATTATTTCTACATAGTACCTAGTTATATGAGTTTGGCTTGGCATGGCACCGAGTTAAGAGGGCGTCGGTTCGGACCCACACATGCGCTTTGGGGCTCTCCGTAAACGGGTAGAGTAATAAATAAATAAAACAATTTCCTTTCGGACAACTTAAATCCATAAATTGTTAATTACTTAAATTAAAGACGAATTCATGAGACAAATGACAATTAGGGCATGTCTTTTCCCAAATTGCCTTATTATGGAACAAGAAGTATCTTATGCAGGATACAATATCTATTTACAACGTTAATTTTTGTTTATGCGAAACCCGAAACACGGGTCTAGTATTTTTGTGTATAGAATCTATGAAAAAAAATTCAAAACTGTATCATTAATAATCACAAAGTTATAAACTTGATAAGTTACCTGGTTGTCCACGCAAAAACATATGCAGATCACCACAAACAGCTAGTGTACGTACCATCTCCGTGTAATGGACGTTTGAATTCGAGAAAGACATGATAATTTTAAAATCGAAACAAAACAGCGCGGCCCGCGACTTGGAAGCGTAATTAAATATTTTTGGTACAAAATATAACATGGTGTAAAAATTATTGGAATCGATTCAGTTACTGATTCTGAACAAACTATATTCAGGTTTCGCATATACTAAAAATAATCTTGTATACTAATATTATAAAGCTGAAGAGTTTGTTTGTTTGATTGAACGCGCTAATCTCAGAAACTACTGGTCCGAATTGAAAAAATATTGTGTTGAGTAGGTAGCCTATTTATCGAGTAAGGCTATAGGCTATATAACATCACGCTATAACCAAGAGGAGCGGAGCAGTAATGAAAAATGTTGCAAAAACAGGCAAAATCGCACGGGTAGGCGATTCGACGCGACGAGAAGGGTCAGGGGAACAAGAAATTTAACGCGGACGAAGTCGCGGGCTAGTTCAGGATAAAACACGTTATTGTGTGCCTTGGTTTTCATCAAACATCTATACTACTCCCCCTCACAGGGAAGTCTGTGTCTTAGTACTGGGAACATTAGGTTGATTCTGCAGTAGGTACTAAGCCAGCTCCTTGTAAAATCCTGCTTAGATAGAGATTCACTGATGACTCCGCCCTAGAGTGTAAATGTGTTGCTGTCCCACAAACAATGAGGCACTTGTCCAACGTGTCTTGTTGTCTGCAGACACGCTACAAGAGTCCCACAAACAATGCGGCACTTGATATCTTGTCCAGGATGTCCTGTCTTACAAGCTACAGGAGTTGATGGACTCTGCTGAAAGTGCCAAACTCGTAGGCAAATTCTGGGCTGACTGTATTTAGATTGCAATCGACACACTAAGAAAACCAACGAGGATTAATTTATTGTCGGTTTTAATGTGAGGAAACTCTGAATGCCAACTACTTGGCTTAAAAAGCCAGAAAAGCCCTTATTACATTCAAATCAAATCAAATCAAAATATTTTTATTTCACATAAACCAACATAGGCATGAAACGGGTATGAAACGTCAGAAGCTAAGTGCACGGGTCCTAATTGTTGATTCCTATGGAGAAGAGCCGCCAAGACACTACACGGTTACTCTTTTAAAAATAATTTGCTTTTACAATGGTTTCACATTACAGTGTTAATAGGTATAGGAGAACATTGTAAGACTGTCAACAAGTACCAATTACTTAATAAAATGGAACCTGAAAGGCCTGCAACATTCTCATATTCACAAAATATAAATAATTTACATCTTCTATACTATATATATAAAAATGAATCCCTATTTCCCTTGGTCACGCCATCACGCGTGAACGGCTGGACCGATTTCACTTTTTTTTTTGTTGTGTTTGTTATTGTCAAGAGATTCTTATGAAAGAAAAAATTTAAAAAGTTGCACGGAAAATTAAAAAATCCCAATTGAAAAAATATTTTTGTGTTGAGGAAAGCTATACGCTATATAACATCACGCTTCAATCAAAAGGAGCGGAGCAGCAACGAAAAATAGACGTAAACTGGCGACGGGAAGGGTCAGGGGAACAAAAATTTTATGCGGACGAAGTCGCGGGCAGAAGTTAGTAAATAATAGTATTTCATAAATAAGATAATACAATATTTAAAGCAAATGTCACTATTGCCATGACAACCAATATTTAAAGAGTACAAATTACAACAATTAACATTACTATATCTCTGCCCACGACTTCGTACGCCTGAAATTTCTCGTACCCCGACCCATCCCGTCGCATAGCGTCATCTACCCACGCTTTTACTTTGTTGACGCTTAGCGTTCTTTCTGTCATTTTCTGGCTCTTTCTGGCCATGACGTGATGTAAATAATGGTTCTAGAACATGCCGGTTTCCTCACGATGTTTTCCTTCACTGTTTTTTAAAGCAGTGGTGATGAAATAATTTACACAAAGTTAAGAGCTTGCCTGGGTTCGAATCTAAGACCCTATAGCTCGTAAGTAGCGGGTGTTACCACTGCTCAATGCATACTACATTGTATCTGCTCTGTGTACTGCTGGACGTTAAGAAAAGCTCCATCGCATTTCTTCCCCTAGAAAAAGGGCAGCAGTGTTCTGTATATAGGTACTTCACCACCATATTGCCTGCGAGAATTTGACAGTGAAATGCAAAAGAATTTTACCAATCCGACCGGTAGTTCAAGAAATTAGAGTCCTCAAATAAACAAATTCTTCAGGTTTATTATTAGTATCTACATAAAGAAGTTATGAGGTTTTCCTTTCAAACTAAAACACAGTATAACATTGCATAGGTACATGCAATTTTCTCTCTACAAAGCCACTGAAAATACTAGAAAACATAAAACGAAAAAAAATGTACCAATATCAAATGAAAATAAACGATTTCCACATTGAACTCGTAAAACCATAGCCGTCTCGCTCTAACGTAACATGGTAGAGTGGGATGACAAATATGTTGTTAGCACGTGCGATGACGAAATCAAAATGGCGGCCGACCTTGAAAAAACTATGAACTGATAAAGAAGAAATTTCTAACTACGAAGTTAGCGCACCTTTAGGTATTTCCTTTTTCGTATTTTTCTTTGTAGTTCTGGAAAATTGTTTTCGTGTTAACAAAATGGATGTTTAAGATGTCCAATGTCTCCTTTCAAGATGCGTGTTTGTTAAGTTACATCAAACTTTTCTAGAAATAATGATATGATACCGTAAACCATGTTCTTTATAGTGCCGAACGAAAAGAATAGCACCGCCCCATTTCATCCAGTGGGAATCGTAAAAGGCGACTAAGGGACTTACTAGAGAATGGGCAGCAGCGTTCTCTATGCATTTTACAACCATACTGCGATCGCCAACCCGCCTGCCAAGCGTGGCGATTATGGTTATGACAATCCCCCCCAAATTGGGGGAGGCCTATGTCCAGCAGTGGACGTCTTACGGCTGAAATTATGTTGACGATGATGACCGTAAACCATTAAAACACTAACGAAAACTATTCACTTATCATGTCTAAAAAGATTACGTACAAGTTGAAAGAACAAAATTCCATATTGCTTATGCACTATCCAAATACTATGTTTGTTAAATGCTACACAAAATACCACGCTAATTTTTCCCAAAGTCGTAGACAGAGCCCCCACATTTCACCAGATATTTGAATGCCCTGTTAATCTAGTGGTTAGTAACCCTGACTGCTATGACTGAGGTCGTGGGTTCGATTCCCACCCAGGACAAATATTGTGTGATGAGCAACAATCATTTGTTCTGTGTCTGGGTGTAATTTATCTATAATATGTATGTATTTAGAAATATATAAGTATATTTATCAGTTGTCTGGTTGCCATAGTACAGGCTCTGCCTAGTTTTGGATCAGATAACGTTGTGTTGGTTATTCTAAGATATTATTATTATATACATAAAACTCACGCCTTGTTCCCAAAGGAGTAGGCAGAGACTACAAAACGCCACCTGCTACGATCTCTACATATTCCTTTTGCCTTGTCTACGTTCATACATCTGGTCATACACACACGCCGGTTGCGAGTACTACGCACCTGACCTTTCTGAAGAACATCACCAATATAAATATTTTGTAACGAATGCGAATCCACACCTGAAATCATCAGCTGTGCCTACTTAAGTCTATTTTATACCCATACAATAGCGTTAGTAAAGAAGGAAAAAGAAAAATGTCGGTTAAAAATTATATTAAACTAGCTTCTGCCCGCGACTTCGTCCGCGTCAAATTTTTGCTCCCCTGACCGTTCCTATCGCATCGAATTGCCTGCCAGTTTCCGTCCATTTTTTGTTACTGCTTGCTGCTTGCTGCTCCTTTTGATTGTAGCGTGATGTTATATAACCTATAGCCTTCCTTAATAAATAAGCTACCCAATACAAAAATAATTTTTCAATTCGGACCAGTAGTTCTTGAAATTAGGGTGTTCAAACAAACCCTTCAGGTTTATAACATACCAGCAGCGCTGATTTGCTGGTTTCGTTTTCTCCTCTACCGATCGTTAGTTCTCTTGACACAGTTTTTTTTTGGTTTATATATATGTATTTATGTATTAGTATTTATATTTGTATTTTATAGTTTTTTTCCGATATATCTATCCCATTTGTTGCACCTGCCATGTTTTATCTCTGCATCACCCTAAGGTTGACTGGTAGAAAACGCCTCAGGCATTAAGTCCGCCTTTGTACAGTATGTTTTTTTACTTGTGCATAAAGTTTAAATAAATAAATAAATATTATAAGTATAGATATAAATGTAAACATAATAATATCTAAGATTATGAATATCCTATTGGTGGGGCTTATAACTAAGTAATAAGACAAGGGTAAGCTACACTTGCCGTAGTTGGTTCGTAAATGGGTGACCATATGTACCCTTCCGTGCCTCGAAAAGAATGTCAAGCCGTTGGTCCCGGCTACATACAGGGTTCATAGATATTTGTCAGTCATTACGGGTCGTCAGCCCGAAAGTCTGATAACCAGTCTTACCAAGGGGTATCGCATTACCTAGTAACTGGATTGTGGAGGTCAGATGGTTCCGTATGCTGCCAGACGTAAAGAATAGCACCACCTCATTTCTTCCCGTGGATGTCGTAAAAGGCGACTAAGGGACTTACTAGAGAATACGCAGCAGCGTTCTCTGTGCATTTTACCACCATACTGCGTTTGACAACCCGCCTGCCAAGCGTGGCGATTATGATAAACACCCTCCCTTTAGGAAGGACCTGTCAAGCAGTGGAGGTTTTTCGGCTGAAATAATGATGGTGATGGAGGACAGATAAGCAGCACTACATATCAAACAGGGATGTTAGGGAGCTCCGTAACCGTAACCGAAACTATCGGATATCCGATATAAAAATTTATCCGTAACCGTAACCGAATCCGAAATAAAAGTTTCGGATATCGGATATGCTATTACATTTTTATTTTAGGTAGATTAGATAACACTCAATATATATTTATTGTATTTTTTATTTTAAATAGCTGTAATAATTAGTCACAGACTGATTGTAATTCCTACCAAATGGTGACATATAAATAAAACCATTTTATTACCTATTTGTATTTTACTTTTGAAATTACTTAAAAGTTTAATATCCGTAACCGAAATTATCCGAAACTAACGGATAATCCGAAATAATTTCATATCCGTATCCGTATCCGGTATAATAATCATTCCTACATCCGTAGCCAATCCGTATCCAAAATTTCATATCCATAACATCCCTAATATCAAATACTGATATTTAGCTGCATCTAGTTAGCCGAGCAGCCGACCTTAACATAGTTGGGAAAACGCTAGGCAGGTGATGAAGATGAATAAATCTTACTGGTATGGAGATTGTCCATCGTAGACCAAACTGTAAATCAACATTTCAGCCGAATGACGCTGAACTCCCGTAATTTGTGGGGGTTTGTCATAATCGCCACGCTTGGCAGGCGGGTTGGCGATCGCAGTATGGTGGTAAAATCTTCATGCATAGAGAACGCTGCTGCCCATTCTCTAGTAAGAAATGGGATGATGCTATTCTTTAGGTACGTCTTTAGGGCCTATTCCTGCTCACTACTTTCAATACCGGAAATTAGCATGGCGAAGCGGAACTACCAAGCATTTATACTCCTTATAATCTATACTGCAAAATAGACAAGTTTCATCTATACTTAATATTATAAAGCTGAAGAGTTTGTTTGTTTGATTGAACGCGCTAATCTCAGGGACTACTGGTCCGAATTGAAAAAATCGTTTTGTGTTGGGTAGCCTATTTATTGAGAAAGGCTATAGGCTATATAACATCACGATACAATCAAAAAGAGCGGCGCAGGAACGAGAAATGAACGAAAACTGGCATGCAATTCGATGCGACGGGAAGGGTCAGGGGAGCAAAAATTTGACGCGGACGAAGTCGCGGGCTGAAGCTAGACAAGTATAATATTTATAAACTATCAAAGGTTTTATTGACTCACCGTTTTAAAGACATGATCAGCCTATAATGTTGCCACTGCTTAGAAACAGATCTCTTTGTAAGAGGGATTGGACTGTAACCCACCACGCGGGTCCAATGCGGGTTGGTAGATGTCACATGTCTTCGAATTTTTGGTTCTAAGACATGCCGGTTTCCTCACGATGTTTTCCTTCACCGTTTTGCAGTGGTGATGGAATTGTTTACACGAAATAAAGCACCTATGAGGAGTCGGACCTATGCTCTCTCTGTGGTTTGAGTACCTAATTCACTTATATGTATTACTAGCTTTTGCCAGCGGCTTCGCCCGCGTGGAGGTCGGAAAATATCCCGCGGGAACATACTACCGGGATAAAAAGTAGCCTATGTCCTTTCTCAGGCTCTAAACTATCTGTGTACCAAATTTCATTTAAATCGGTTCAGTAGTTTTAGCAGGAAAGCGAGACAGACAGACAGACAGACAGACAGACAGACCGACAGACAGACAGAGTTACTTTCGCATTTATAATATTAGTGTGGATAGTGTGGATGAGACATCTACCAACCCGCTCTGGGCCTGCGTTGTGGATTACGGCCCACTCCGTTTCATAGAGAGGCCTGTGTCTCAGCAGTGGGAACGTTACAGGGTAATAATTTCTTGGTTTCAGCACCGGTTAAAATGTGTGTAATTTTTTTTCCAATAATGTCCCTTCAATAGTAAACTAAATAGCGATACCCACCGAAGCCTCATTTTGGTTTTCGTCCATTTTTAGCCAAACATATCATGATTTGGCCTTATTTTAGGTCATAAACCGGACGAAGCTTCGGCCAAACTAAAAATCAGAAGTTCGTTAATTGCAGCGCCTTATTCTGCCTACTTTGAAAAGCTCTGTAATATCAGGTGACGTTCGACTAACTTCGGGGTGAATCGAGTTCGCTCGTGGTTTCTCTCAGCTAACATAAGGGGACGCCATTTTTTTTAAGTTATAAAGCGAGGTTATGTTTTTATTTTTCTGCACACCCATACAGCGAAAACATTAATATTTTATTCATGTCGAGAACATTTTTATTTTCGAATTGGGCCGAAAATAAGACTTATAAAAGCCGAAACTTATTTTTCATTTACGTTTTCTTCAGGCTATTTTTTTCGGAAACTAATTGTAAAACACGAAGTGTTAAAGTTAAAAATTAAAAAAAAAACTCAGACCGTACCAATAAATCCAAGCAATAAAAATCACAGCAGTCCACTGTTATCGCGACCATTTAAAGATATCTACAAATCTGGCTTAGTGCACTGATAATGTGCTTTATTTACCTATATTTTTAAACGAACTTCAAAAATGGAGTTTCAATTCTTCTGTATTTTTTTTTATGTACCGCGATATCTTTGGCAAGCCTTTTTCCCGAGGGAGTAGGTAGAAACTACGGAACGCCACCTGCTACGATCCTAACATACTCCGTTGTATCTGGTCATACACACACACCGGTTGCAAGTAGGTACTACGCACCTGACCTTTCTGTTTTTACATTAAAATACCAGGATGACCGAGCTATGCTCGATATCTTTTTTTTTTGATAATTTGTGTTTTTCAGAAATTATATTTAAATACAAATTACTTACATTTTTTTATTATTCTTCCAATAAAAAAAAAAACATTAGTTTATGATAAAGTTGATTATTGAAAACACGAATAAAACGATATTTTCTAAAAAAATTAAACCGCCGAAAAACTGAAAAGCATAAAATAATAAACCTTAAAATTATGAGTCGGCGCTTTGAGTGATCCTTGTTCATTGATTTTTCAGCGCCGACTCAAAATTTTAAGGTTTATTATTTTATGCTTTTCAGTTTTTCGGCGGTTTAATTTTTTGTTAAAACGTTTTTATTTTATATTTTTTTGTGGCTTTAATGTACTAATAATACTGGGCAAGGTATACCCTATCCAACACAAAAAGAATTATCAAAATCGGACTACTCTGTATAAAGTTATGCGTGATCATACATAAAAAAAAAAAAAAAAAAATATACGCGTCGAATTGATAACCTCCTCCGTTTTTTTTTCGTCGGTTGAAAAATGAATCTTAGCTAGATCGATTTATCGCTCCCGAAACCCCCTGTATACTAAATTTCATGAAAATCGTTGGAGCCGTTTCCGAGATTCAGATTATATATATATACAAGAATTGCTCGTTTAAAGATAGAAGATTTATTTTTCAATCTGTGCAAAAAGTTTTTTAAGTTTTCTTAGCTAGCAATACTTTACCCACGTGTTGGATATTGAAAACGAATTAATTAATAAAACAGGACAAAACACGCCTCCTTTCCGAAGTTTATGTTATGTTTTAAGTCCCATGTAATAGGGGGCGAGCCTATTGCCATCGACCGGGCACAAAGACTGAGAAATGCCCAATAACACTTTGCCCGACCTGGGAATCGAACCTAGGACCTCATGCTCAGCAGTAGCACTTGCTACCACTAGACCAACGACACAGTAAAACAAAACTTTTTATTTTTTCTATGTCCCAACCAATTCGTTCTATCCTATGAGAGCCAGCACCAAACCGCGGTTAAAAATACTTACAATTAAATAAAATGTTACAACATTGATAATAAACTATTATTACAATTAATTACGATAACGATTATGCAAGAACCATGTTGGTATTATCTGTAAGTAGGTACCTATAATACTGATAAAAATAATGCATTCAACATTGTATGACAACCTGCCAGGGTCGCGGATTTCTTCGAAAGAGTTACCGCGGCCCTGGCATAGGCAACTGAAGGAACACGGGTGGGTTTTAGTCAGTAAAAGTCTGACACGCCCTCCCGCTCCACCTAGAGTGGGAGACGTCATTTAATGATTTCCCACCCCTAAAAATAAAAAGGTGTAGGTACCATAACGTAACATTATGCCTATTATTCTTAAAGGTTAGTTCCAAACCAAAGTCCAAGGTATACTATGTCCTGCCGGGATCGCGTGATTGTTCGAAAGAGATACCGTGACCCTGGCACATGGGCAACTGAAGGAACACGGGTGGATTTTAGTCAGTAAAAGTCTGACACGCCCTCCCGCTCCGCCCAGAGCGGGAGAAGTCATTTGATGATTTCCCATCCAAAAAAAAAGGTATACTATATTAACTGAATATTAATCAAAGTAACAGATTTTTCAACCAATTAACTCTTGACAAAGTGGAGCTGTGACTGTGAGTTTTTTTTTTTTTTTAATAAAACACTAGGGAATCGTTCCTGCCTCGCAAAATTTTTACGTTTTGACTCTACATTTATTTATTATTTGTAGATAAGTTTAATTTAAACAAATAAACATAAATAAATTATGATAAAAACCGCATCAAAATCACAGTTTACTACATGAAGAAGACTTTTCTTATATATAAAGTCTTCTTTTTGTGTCGATGGTACTCGTATACTTCTTTTTTTTAAAATAGTTTGAGCCCAGTATGTGGCCATATTAATTTCGCCGTCAGGGTTATTCTGTAGGTCATTCGAAGTGCAGGAAGTGGGGCATGGTCTAATCAGAAGCACCGCACGCGCACTGGTTGTTGGATGAGTCAGTGATCCTCTACCTCTTCTGTATGTGCTGACATGTCTTTGAGGCGCGCATGGAACATTACGCGCCGTTATGGTTAGAAATAAAGACGTTTACCGATACAAACATTGAACTTAGTCCGTGTTCCCCCAATCGAGGTTCTGAATACCTCGAATAGACGGTAAAAATAGTAAAATATCACCGAGAGCGATAAGATTAACTGTTTATAAGGAAAACAATGGCTAAAATATGTACTTAACGTGTAGTGTGTGCAGTGTAAAGCACGAATTGTTGATACATACATAGTCCATTATTAAAAACGAACCCAAAAAAACTGCCCGTACCCAATCAGGAATTCCTCAAGGAAAAACTACTTATAAATTTTCCAGAAATATCAATATCACTCACGAAATAAATACTTCTTATGAAGTTTCAAATACAAATTCAAACATAAACTATCAAGATTACATTTCTATCCAACGATTTATTTTTATAGCCAAAATATCGATCATTTATACTGCACCAAACCAGAGTTGCCAACATAATAAATACATGGTAGTTAAGTAGAAATTTTTCGCGCGCGCAATCTGGGCTCTCGAGCGGCGTCGCACTGCGGTGTGCCAATGTAGGTCAGAGCCAGCCTTGAAAACATGTTATATAGGCCGCCCTGGGTGCTTCAGAGGGGCTATTTTATACGTATACATACAATATTAGGGGCAGTCGTTATCAAAGAATAGAGAAAGATTATTGGTGATTAAGTATAGAGTAAATAGGTTTGCGCATGCGTGGGCTTACAACTTGGATAGATAAACTGTGGGCGTAAGTTTATACCACTGCCCACGCTTTAGAAAAAAACACGCGTTGTTACTTAAATGAAAATTATGATACAGTGTTTCCTTTGCATCAATAATGCATTACTTATGTGACAATAATTACATCGCATTTTTTACATACATACAATCACGCATTTTTCCCATGGGGGTAGGCAGAAACCACGGAACGCCACCTGCTACGATCTCTACACACTCCTTTTGCCTCTATAAGGTTCATACAATTGGTCATACACGCACGCTGGTTGCGAGTACTACGCACCTGACCTTTCTGAAGAACATCACCAATAAGGTCACTATATGTCCTCCTAGGGCGTCCCCTCCCGGTGTTTCCACTCACATCTGCCTTGTAAATACCTTTTGTGAGTCGTCCTTCATTCATCCTCTCAACATGACCAAACCATCAAAGCATAATTTTTTCAATTTTTGTCACTACATCTTTTAGACCACACTGTTCTCTTATCACATCATTCCTCAGCCTATCATTCATAGTCGCACCACACATGCTTCGCAAGGAACGCATTTCCACAGCATTTATTCTACTTTCATGCTTCTTTTGCCACACCATTTTGAACAGCCAGTCGAGCCTTATCGGACATCAATTGATTGGTCACAATTGCATATAAAGCACCATTTACTTTATTTCACGCATTCACTCTTCTTTCCACATCTTTATCAATCTTTCCATCCCTTGTAAACAAACTCCCCAAATATACGAAATTGAAATTTGAAATTTGTGTTTAATATGAAATCATTTCATCAGCCTCGGATTTTTTCAACTATGTTTCTGGTCGATTTTAAGTCTAATTGGATGCAGTCGAAATGCAGTATTTTTTATGGAGCTGGTAAGAACTCCTCTTCCTCCTATCTGACCTCCACGACCCAAATAGCAGATACTGTTAAAAATTAACAAATTGCTCAAAATATAATCCTTAAAACAAACGATAAAAAAGCGATACAAACAATTTGAAAAAAGCCTCCGTGACCCAATTACTGAATAACACGATGCCTATCCCTTTTTATACTATCAATCACTGAAAATAAAGTAGATATCAGATATCCTCTGTACGAAACATCAACGAATTCTATAAAAAAATAAAATAGGAAGCGAACACAAGATACGACGTGAAGAAAAACAAAAACAAATCAATTTGATAGAACATCCTTCTTGATTTATAGACAAGATACTAAACTATTTGGCTGTTGACTCCTACATCTTTATGAGATGGCAGCATTCACGCAAAATGGACGCCGCATGACCTACATAGCTAGGGCAGGCTCATTGCAGTATCTAAGTACGTACACTTTTACTATGCAGATGCGTGGCAGGCGCAGTCGCAGCCTTCGATTTTGGGGGGGGGGGGGTCACCATGAGTATTGAAGAATGTTTTAACAATTTTGTTGCAGCACCAACAAATTGTAGTATCAAAAACTTTACCCCCAAAGTCAGTATCACTGTCTTTGGGGGGGGGGGGGGGTCATGACCCCTAGAACCCCCCCGCTCGGACCGCGCCTATTGCGTGGTGCCTACTGCATCACTACATAAATAAACATTGATCCAGAACCATGATATTTAGAGGGTACATATGCCAGCACATCAAGCTACCCAAAACTGTCAAATGTTCCCAATCTATCTTGAACCTTATTATATAGCGATAAAGTTGAAAACTTATTAAAGAAATTTGACAGATTGTAGTAAGTTTAAGTGCTGGCTGTCTATACATTAATCTGTCAAGCCTTTTCCCAACTATGTTGCAGTTAGCTTCCAGTCTAACCGGATGCAGCTGAGTATCAGTATTTTACATGGAGCGACTGCCTATCTGACCTCCAAAACCCAGTTACTGGGTAATACTGCGCAATACCAGAGTTGCCAACATAAAAAATACATGGTGGTTAGTTAGATATCCAGATACTTAGAAACACATTTTTCTTCACTTCTAACAGACATAAAATCAGTGATGGGCAAAAAGTAATTAGATTAATAATTACAAATTACAGTTACATTGTAATTAGTAATTAAAATACTTTGGAACAGATTACTTAAGTAACTAATTACAATGAGTACTTACTGTAATTAAATACAAAGTAATTTAATTGCAAGTTAATCTAATTACATTATAACAGATTACATAAGTAATCTGATAAAACGTAATTACACATTTATATTATTAACTAGCTGACCCAGCGAACTTCGTACCGCCTCAGAATCAATAAATGTTCTGTTAACTTGTCAGATCCCACCAACACAAAGCAAAGAGCACCAAGTACCATATACCCATGTTAGACCAAGTTATGACAAACTGGTACTTTGAAGGCATAAAGCGTTTTCTAGCTACCACACACCCATGTTAGTTGAGCTCCTACCAAGTTATGCCAACCTGGTACTCCGGAGACATAAAGCGTTTTCTAGCTATCAAACACCCATGTTACTTTGTATTCTTAAATAAGTGTTCTTAAATTTTCTAATGTTCTGCGCAATTTTTAATTTTTTTTTCTTTCATAAGAACCTTCTCCAGACAATAACAAACACAACAAAAAAATAAAAAGTTAAATCGGTCCAGCCGTTCACGCGTGATGGCGTGACCAAGGGAAACAGGGATTCATTTTTATATATATAGATTAATGTCCGTAATAGATAGAACACCTTGGATAGGATCTTACAAAAAAATGCCATATTTAATTCCTTTTTGACAAATTAATACGAAAACGGAACACATAATTATAAAAAAAAATCATCTGTCAATCATTATATAGTTTTAAATCTTTTATTAGTAATAATTTTCACCATTGGTTGATAAAACAATTAGTTTTCTGATTTATAATTTAAATAAACTTTTAATATGACTCTTTTTAGGGTTCCGTTTTTTGCCATTTGGCAACGGAACCCTAAAAAGAGTCATATTAAAAGTTTATTTAAATTATAAATCAGAAAACTAATTTTATAGATGCGTCATGTCTGTCTGTCTGTCCGTCCGTCCGTATGTCACAGCCACTTTTTTCCGAAACTATAAGAGTTATGCTGTTGAAACTTGTTAAGTAGATGTATTCTGTGAACCGCATTAAGATTTTCACACTAAAATAGAAAAAAAAACAATAAATTTAGGGGTTCCCCATACATAGAACTGAAACTCAAAAATTTTTTTTTTCTTCGAACTCATACCTTTGGGGTATCTATGAATAGGTCTTCAAAAATGGTAATGAGGTTTCTATTATCATTTTTTTCCGTAACTTCTAAAATAAGAGAATGATAAAACCAAAAAAAAAATATGTGATGTACATTACCATGTAAACTACCACCGAAAATTGGTTTGAACGAGATCGAGTGAGTAGTTTTTTTTTTAAAACGTCATAAATCGTAAACCGCAATTTACCTTACATTCAATCAACTGAAATATAAAATTTAAAAAAAATCATTTATTTTTAAACCGAGAATACCTACAGGTTTGTACGGAACCCTCGCGGCCTCGGTGCGCGAGTGCGACTCGCACTTGGCCGGTTTTTTCAAACATTTCGTCTGACAGACGGTTTGCTTTCGGACAATTTTAATCATTGCCGCGTACGAAAACATACGTTCCACAGGCGCAGAAGAAGGTAGAGGGGGTATTAAATTTTTAAATATTTCTTTCATTTCCGTACGATTATTTAATATTTGAAGTTCTCTGCTGTCTTTTGCCAAAAAATGAGTGACTATAAGTTCAGCTTTGGATCTTGGCTCACTGCTCCCTATACATCTTTGATAACTACATCGCAGCCATGCGATGCAAGCATGCGACATTTCATATTCAACGTAATTATAATTATAATATAATTGAATACTATGTAATTACAATTACATTGTAATCAAATTATTTTGTAATTAAATACATTGTAATTAATTTCATAGCACATCCAAAGTAATCTAATTACAAAGTAATTGAATATTATGTAATTAGATTACATTTTAATCAAATTATTATGTAATTCAATTATTAATTAGATTACAAAAGTAACTAGTTACGCCCATCACTGCATAAAATAATATATTATTAATAATATACGTACATGTATATAAAAACAGAGAGAATAGAATCAGAGGGCATCATACCCCTTGGTAAGACTAGTTGTCAGACTTTCGGGCTTCTGACGACCCGTAAAGATCCACGAAAGACGTAACGGGCTTACCCAGGCAAAGAGGGATCTTGGTATGTAAAGTTGGTCACCCATCCACGAATCAACCGTGGCAAGCGTAGCTTAACCTGATCGATCGACTCTGCTGTTATTACTTAGCCACAAGCTCTCTCTAGTAGAGTAGCGGAAAGCGTAAGAGAAAATAATAAGATACTAGAAAAAAATACCACACACATTTCATACAACTCTCAAAGAGTGACCAGTCAAAGAGTCAAACAATAGTTAAATAGTTGAATCTACAATAGATTTATGAAAGAAGAAATATACGGACAATTGAAGTTGATAGGCAGTTCACTTCAAGTGAAAACGCCCACGTATCCCGCGATAATCAAATTGTCTACGTATTCAAATACTCTTAGAATATTTAATATTTCCTGGCTACTTCAACGCATCCATCTTAGCAGAAGACCAATTCTCGTATTTAAAATCGTTCAAAATCTAGTTGCTGTCTCATCTCGGTGACAATCAAATGTCAAAAACTTGTCAATCATTTTTGAAAACTCGAGGTGTTTTTGACAGATTGAGACTGAACGTTCTCAAAATTAGGAGAAGTGCCCCGTTTATGTTAACCTAAGCTAAACGGGGTCGCGTGGTTGTTCGAAAGAGATACCGTGACCTTGGCACATGGGCAACTGAAAGAACACGGTTGGGTTTTAGTCAGTAAAAGTCTAACACGCCCTCCCGCTCCACCCAGAGCGGGAGAAGTCATTTGATGATTTCCAATCCAGAAAAAAAAAGCTAAATCGTTTGACGCCAAAATTGGAACGTGTGATGAACTTGTTTTGGTATTTAAATTCTTACTCGTGACAGCCATTTTGCTGGACCTTTACATCGATTGAAAAGTATCCACCCGACAATGAACTATAAATGTTATAAACTATGTACATACCACGCAGCCGCCCGGGTGCCCTATATTTGCCATTGAAGGCAGCTCTTGTCCCGGTTTGACCCACTCTTCGACCGAAGCGATTTTTTAGTTTGGTATCACTGATGCGCCCAGCTGTCATTAATTTTATGACAGTTGTACAGAGGGCGTGGATTGTAAAAGAAATGTGCTTTGATAACACAGCCACACAAAAAAAAAATCTGACCTGGAGGTTGCACTATGTATACAATATGTTTTTGGAGTCGCTGAATCCGAATCTGGGGTCAGTTTTATTCCAGCACATCTGGGTTCGGCCATAACCTCAAAATATACCCTCAAATTTGCTAAATTTGGTTAAACTGTGAAAATCCTCTATAACAGTAGCTCGATGACCTCTTGCTTAAATAACTACATAACCCATAGTCCCATAACCCCCGTCCCATCGAGTTATTGTATTATGAGATTATGAGGTTTTAGAGCCATAGGGTTAGCAGTTTAACCAAATATAGCAAATTCGAGGGTATATTTTGAGGTTATGGCCGAACCCAGACGTGCTGGAATGGAAATGACCCCGGATTCAGATTCAGCGACCCCAAAAACACATAGTACACATTTTCAGGCCCCCACGTCAGAAACTTTGTTATTGGGTTTAAGGGTTATGTTGGTAAGGGGTTATAAGGTTATGTAGTTATGGGACTATGGGTTATGTAGATGTTTAAGCAAGAGGTCATCAAGCTACTGTAATAGAGGATTATAAGGTTTTAAAGCCATACGGTTAGCAGTTTAACCATATTTAGCAAATTTGAGGGTATATTTTGAGGTTATGGCTGAACCCAGATGTGCTGGAATAAAACTGACCCCAGATTCGGATTCAGCGACCCCAAAAACATATAGTACACATAGTGCGACCTCCAGGTCAGATTTTTTTTTGTGTGGCTGTGTAATGAATAACTCTCTGTTTGGCTAATGAATCATTGATTTATTAGTAACTTGCTTTTGCCAGCGGTTTCGCCCGTGTACTACATATAAACCTTCCTCTTGAACCACTCTGTCTATTGATGAAAACCGCATTAAAATCCGTTGCGAAGTTTATAAGATCTAAGCGTATCTACAGACGCGTGAAGTTACTTTGTCTTATATTTTGTAAAGAAGAAGGTATTAAAGCGGATAAATGACATAGTAAAGGCCTTATAGTAGTAGCAAGCTTAATTTTATCAGATAGACCGTCATCATCATCATCATCATCATCATCAGCCTATAGCAGTCCACTGCTGGACATATGCCTCTCCAATTGCACGCCAGTCAGCTCGATTCTCGGCAACTCTCATCCAGCTGCTACCAGCCACCCTGCGAAGATCGTCGCTCCACCTAGCCTGAGGGCGTCCTACCTTACGTTTGCCGATTCGCGGTCTCCACTCAAGAACACGTCTACCCCAACGGTCATCGGTTCGACGGCAAATGTGGCCGGCCCATTGCCAATTCAGTTTGCTAATAATATGAGCTATGTCGACAACTTTGGTTCTCTGCCGGATCACCTCATTCCGGATTCTATCCCTCAGAGATACTCCAAGCATAGCTCGTTCCGTAGCTCGCTGAGCGACTTTAAATTTGTGAACCAGCCGTACCGTGAGTGTCCACTTTATGAAAAATACTGGTACTCAGCTGCATCCGGTTAGACTGGAAGCCAACCCCAACATTGTTGGGAAAAGCCGCGATAAATTTGCCTATCGCTACTCCTGGACTCTTTTTAGGTAAACTCCACGCACTGTGCTCCTTTTTTTCTGGGTGAGAAATCACCAAATGACTTCTCCCGCTCTCGGCGGAGCGGGAGCCCGTGTTAGACTTTTACTGACTAAAACCCACCCGTGTTCCTTCAGTTGCCTGTACCAGGGCCACGTTAACTCTTTCGAAGAAATCCGCAACCCTGGCAGAGCGTGCTGTGCAGGATCAATGATTATTTGATGCATTACTAAGCATCTGCATAATGTGATCACACGTAGTACATAGACGCTGCAATGATCTACCGACTTAAATTGTCCGTATAATCAAATAACAACTGTCACTCTTTGACAGTTGTATGAAATAGCTTATAATACGGCAAAATCACGAAGGATGTTTAATTTAGTTTTGGGTAGATGATTTTATTTTGCGTTATTTCTTTCTCTGGTCTTTTCCTCCCAAGTACATAATAATCGAAGGTTAGTAGACCAGTTTACACAACATTTTAGTGTGTTAGTACGTGTGTAACATAACTCGCCGCCGCCATAGTCCTATTGTTCAACAGTTTGTTTGTGCGCGCAGCGGACGCAAAAGTGCAACACTTTATACTTATTGTGTATACATTCGGGCGAGAAATGCAGTAAAAATGTCGGTTTTACTTGGTTGTGGATATCTTTAAAAAAAACTTCCATAATCCCAGCAGTGGGAAAATTATAGGCTAATTATGCTATGCTGATGCTGGCCCACAGTGTAACTCTTCTCCTCTCTACAGCCACTACTACACTACACTCCTCTTTGTGGGAGTGGGCCGTAATCCGCGAGCGCAGTGCGGGTTAGCAGATGTCACATATATTGAATTCGAACATCTGAATTCGAATTTCCATTCGAATGTTTGATTCTAGAAAATGCAGGTTTCCTCACAATGTTTTCATTCACCGTTTTGAGAGCTGTTCGCCTAGTTTCTCCGTAGGGTTGATCAGAAGAGTACCTATATTTCTCCATTTATGTTTAAGTTCCATGTAATAGGGGGCAAGCCTATTGACAACAACCGGAAACAAATCCAGTCTCCGGGCTGCTACTGAGAAATTTCGGATAGAAAAACCCGATAACACTTTGTCCGATGTGAGAACCGAACCCAGGACCTCATGCTCAGCAGTAGCGCTTGCGACCACTAGACCAACGAGGCAGACTACGTTTGACGATCATCAATGTTTTATTGAGACAGAGAATATACCGCAACATACTATAAAAGCCAGTTTTCATTAAAGGGTAGGGATGTCAAATAATGCAAGTAACTAGAATGTAGAGTCATATCTCCTTTCAGAATTTGTAGGAAATTGACCCTTAACGACACCACAAAACGCCCGACACTAAAAGAAGTGGGCCATGCAGTTTCACCTACATCTGACATAAATAATTATTTTGTATATTTCAAAGACAAATGATACAAAGGCTCTAATTTCAAATTTTGCATATTCAAACTTCGAACTATAAATTGAGACTCATCTTACTTCTTTTTCAAGATAAACTCGGCAACCGTAAACCAATTTAGTAGCACTAAACCATAGATATTTCGAAACTCTACAAAACTGAAATACGTCATCTACGCTATTACTTTGCATTTACGTCACAAACAAATTTGCAACCCTTGGCACACCCCACAACATAATTTTAGCTTCGTCCTTGTCAGGGGTGTAGCATACAAGGGTTGATCCAAATATCCGAAAATAGGTCGTTGGGTTCGCATCATGATCAGCTGATTCGATAGCTATGATGCGGCAGGATTTAGGCTGTTACTTTTCAATTGACGAGTTTCCCTCTAATACGAAGATACAGATTTACGTAACGTTATATCGTTTATCCGAAAATAATTGAAAAAAAAAGCATTGGATGCTTTTTATGGTATTTTATTGGTATCAAGCATCCCACGCTTTTTTTTTATTATTTTCTTCTTTGTAGTTTGGTTTTGTATGGAAACGTGTTTTTTCTAGCTACTATTTATTTTCTATTTTTTAGTTCGGCTAGCTACAAAAGAGTGTTTTTAGTTGTTTTTTTTGCTATCCTGGTAACCCTGGCAAGGATAATGGCACATGAAATAATTGTATTGTCATCGGTCCTCGACCGCTCCGGGCAACGGGAGTCGATAGCTGACTCCCGGCCACGGTAGGCACGAGCTTGCGGTAAGGACCAAGCTCGGGTCGACGGCGCGTAGTATTCCACGCGCGCCTCAAAGAGATGTCAGCAGAACTGAAGGGGTCTGCTAGGACCGATGCCTGCCAGGGTCGCGAGATTCGTTCGAAAGAGTTACCGTGGCCCTAGCATATGGGCAACTGAAGGAACACGGGTGGGTTTTAGTCAGTAAAACTCTGACACGCCCTCCCGCTCCACCCAAAGCGGGAGAAGCCATATGATGATTTCCAATCCAGAAAAAAAATACGATCCTCGATAAGTCTACAAAGTTTAAATGATATCTGACCGATTGAAGTGGGTCAAAATCAAGTCAAAAGGAGTCGGTTACAAACATAGTTAAATACAAACATACAACTGAAGCTAATAAAAGCGTGTTAATTTTATTTATTTATATTTATATATGCTTTATTGTACACCAGAAAATACATTACAACAAGACACACACACACACACACACACACACACACACACACATTTTATTCTCTTTAAAGAAATTTCTCGTCGACTGGTCAATACTTCACGTGACCAGCATGCGTAGCATGACCACCGTAGAAATGGGGTTTGTCGACGGAAGAATAGACAAAATTACAGATTGTAGAAAGATTAAAGACAGAATTAAAGATTGTAGAAAGATTTGTACCATTTTATGCCGGCGTAGCATGACAATTCTATCTCTATTCTACCAAGAATAGACAAAGTTCTTTCTATGGTGGTCATGCTACGCGTGCTGAGGGCTGGGTCATTCTTTGGCCAAAAGAATTAGCATTGCCTTTCAACGTGACAATGCTCCATCTTCTGGGCACGTTTCTGGATGACAGCGATGCGGACGAGTACTTCGACGCCTTTTTTTTTGTGCATGGGAAATCATCAAATGACGTCTCCCGCTCTGGGCGGAGCGGGAGGGCGTGTCAGAGTTTTACTGACTAAAATCCACCCGTGTTCCTTCAGTTGCCTGTGTCAGGGCCACGATAACTCTTTCGAACAAATCTCGCGACCCTGGCAGGTTATTTTGACTTCTCAGCCTAATTTCCTTTAGTTAGTAACTTAATTTACAAGGAAACGGCAAGAGTGTGGGGTTCTTAAATCGAACGAAGGCTCCGCGTGTAGTTAGTACTCAGTGAGTGTATTCATATACTCAAACCCTAGAGCGCACTACTTCGTCATTGCCGAGAAAAAAATGCTGAAGTTTGAAAAAAGTTGTTATTTCTTGTTTTTATGATAAATATCATCCAGGTTTGTGTATTGCTAATGTGATGATTGATAGGAATTGTTTATAACGAGTTATTCAATTTTAATTTTGAAATGTTTTTTTTTTTTTCTTAAAACTTCAGGATTTTTTTCTCGGCAATGACGAAGTAGTGCGCTCTAGGGTTTGAGTATATGAATACACTCACTGAGTACTAACTAAACGCGGAACCTCCGTGCGATTTAAGGACCCCACACTTTTGCCGTCTCCTTGTTATTAATACCTAAAGTTGTCTACACAAATTTTAAAGAGGTAAAGTTTGTAATTTTTTGAGTTTGTTTGTAGGAAGTTATCTCTGTAACTATCAGTCGGATTTGAAAAACTCTTTTTTCATTTGATAGCCTAATTTTTGAGAAAGGTTACAAGCTATTTAACATCACGCTTAGACCCTTAGGAGCTGAGCAAAATGAAAAAAGTTGGAAAGAACGGTAAGTGTAAACAAAAGGAAAAGCGCGGGCGAGGCGATGCGGTACGACACGACGAGTCGTGGGCCAAAACGTCACGCGACCGAAGTCGTGACAAGAAGCTAGTGTTAAATAAAGGGAACATAAATGGTATGATTTTTCTAGAAGTAAAAGTATAGTACTAACTAGCTTCTGCCCGCGACTTCATCCGCGTCAAATTTTTGCACCCCTGACCCTTCCCGTCGCATCGAATTGCCTGCCAGTTTTCGAACATTTTTCGTTGCTGCTCCGCTCCTTTTGATTGCAGCGTGATGTTATATAGCCTATAGCCTTCCTCAATAACTAGGCTACCCACCACAAAAAGTATTTTTCAATTCGGACCAGTAATCCTGAGATTAGCGCGTTCAACCAAACAAACAAACTATTCAGCTTTATAAAATTAGTATAGATAATACTTAAGTAGGTACATGTTGCTTTTCATTCAACTATTCTATAGTAGCCCACGCAAAAATTGATCCTAACTACTTTTTATCGTCATTAACAGGTTAAGTCCTCGTGAATGCACTGTTAAATATAATCCTACTAGAGATATGTATTCTGTCCACAATTTAGTCTTCGTGAAATTTCTTGTTCCCCCGACCTAGGATGTCGCGTCGCATCGCCCGCCCCGCTTTTCTTCATTTTCGCTTAGTGTTCTATCTGCCTTTTATACACTTTTGCGCGGCTCCTTTGAAAAAATTGGACTATCTGAAGCAATTTTATTTTTTCAAAGCCGATTTGTAGTTTCAGAGATTAGAGCGTCCTTCCTATGCTTTAAATTCGACTATTAATTGATTGTCTAATTGGACGTAGGTATTCTTACTTAATCAAGCAAAAAACGGCTGAACGTACATGGATGACATCTTCCTCACAGATAATTTATAAACTGGATTAACAAATAGGATACTTTTTCAGCCCGGTAGTGCACACGGCTACATAATTATCAAGATGTTCATTTCCAGTATAAGTTGACTTCTCATTGTACGAAAAGTCTATACAATGCGAGGTCAGCTGAAACTGGAAAATCTGTACGTTGGATAATTTCTGAAAAGCCGCGAGAAAAAACTGGTTTCGCGTAATTTTCTTTCTGCTTGTGTTGTCTATAGTTTGACCCACGCATGGCGTCATTTGATCTACGTTAAAAATCAAAATAAATAAACAAGAAAATCACCGTTCCTGTTTATACAACAGCATTATGATAGATATTTAAAACACCATTGAAAATGTTGAATGACATAAGACGTAATAGGACTTGAAAAAGATGAGTTGGTGATCGCAATATAGGTTTACTCCTCCAAAACATCTGCCTAGCCTTTTCCCTATTACGTTCGGGTTGGCTTCCAGTCTAACCAGATGCAGCTGAGTACCAGTTTTATACATTTTTTATTTTTATTCCATTTCTTGTCATTTTGTAGAAGAACTTATTTATATCAAAAACTTTTTTTGAAGTAAAACTTCTTTAGCACCGTTGCGATTTGAAAGTCTATGATACGAAAAAGCGAGTGCATCCCATCCACCCCGGTCGTCCCGTCCCGTTAACGGGGTGGTTGGGAAAAATAGTTGCATCGACCCCGGTAGTGACGACCCGAGGGGTAATTGCGGAACTTTTTATCGGTAGGAATTGGTTTAAAATTCATAGTTAAACAACATTCATTGCGTTATTTACGTTGCTGAGCCACAATTTATTCGAACAAATGACGCAATGGTTTAGAAATTATCTTCAATCCCATTCAGATTCTGAGAAATTGTGTGTTTCGCAATTAGGGTGCCGGTCGTTTAACGGGGTGGATGGCACAGATTTAGTCGCATCTACCCCGGTGTGTTTTTAATGAAGATGACAGCACAGATTGAGTAGCATACGCCCCGGTAGTGTTTAAAGAGATTTTTCATTTTCTTACACATTTTTTATGTCAGCTAGAAAACGCTTTATGTATTTGAAGTACCAGCACGCGTAGCATGACCGCCATAGAAACGGAATTTGTCGACGGAAGACAAGACAAAATGATAGATTGTATCGTAGAAAAATCGTGTAAAACTGAAAAGAAGAGATGTTTCTATTCTTCAGTCGACAAAAATACGATGTCAAGTATGATGACTATTTTTCTGATGAGATAGAAACATTTTTACAGAATTAAAATACATAAGGAACTTTATTTGTTCTTGGTAGAATAGATATAGAATTGGTCATGCTACGCCGGCTGGTATCCATAACTTTGTAGGAGCTCATCTAACCCGTTGTGTCAGCTAGAACACGCCTCATGCCTTCAAAGTACCAGGTTGTCATAACTGGGTAGGAGCTTGCTAAACATGGGAGTGTCAGCTAGAAAACGCTATATGCCTTTGAAGTATCAGGTTAACATAACTTGGCAGGAGCTTAAAATCTATTGTTAATAAAAAAAAAACAATAAAAATTCAATAAAAATATTAATATAACATTTACGAGACTATTACATATTATAAAATTTAACACTTCAAATTTATTTTTATACAAATAACTAGCTGATCCAGCGAACTTCGTACCGCATCAGAATCAACAAATGTTGTAATAAACCTACCAAGTTTGACAACCTCGTACTTTGAAGGGATAAAGCGTTTTCTAGATGACATTCCTATTTTTAGCAAGCTCCTACCCAGTTATGATAACCTGGTTCTTCGAAGGCATAAGGCGTGTTCTAGCTGACACAACGGGTTAGATGAGCTCCTACAGAGTTATGGCTACCTGGTACTTCAAAGATAAAGCGTTTTCTAGCTGACATACAAAATGTGTAAGAAAATGAAAAATCTCTTTAAACACTACCGGGGCGTATGCTACTCAATCTGTGCGATCCACTTCATTAAAAACACACCGGGGCAGATGCGACTAGATCTGCGCCATCCACCCCGTTAAACGACGGGTCGGCTCAACCGGGTTCGATGCAACAATTTTTCCCAACTGCCCCGTCAACGGGGCGGGACGACCGGGGTGGATGGGATACACTCGAAAAAGCAACAGTAAAAAGAGACAGACACGTAACAACGTCATTATGTTTTGTGTTTCGCTCTAACACTTGGGGTAATGGAAATCCCTAAGTAAGGGTGCTCCTTGAGAAAGTTTACTTTTCTATTGGACGTTTCTCGAGCAGGCTTTTTGGACAAATAGACATTTGACTTTTATACATTCGTCTTATTATCTTGAAGCCAAAATTTTTGAAGGTGTCACTTCTATCACGTGTGAATTGCACACATATTTTTTTTTTGCTAGCCTTCACTGTCCCCACTCCTGGGCAAAGGCCTCCCTCCACTTTTTCCAACTATCGCGAAGCCGCGCGTCCTGCTACCAATTTGACGGAACCTATCCAACTCGTCCCGCCATCTCCTACGTGATCTGCCGTGACCTCGCCTCACTGTCTGAGGACACCAGTTCTGTGCTACTTGTGCCCACCAGTTTGGCTGGCATGCGACAAACATGTCCTGCCCAGTCCCATTTAAGTTGGGCAGCCTTTTGAGCCACGTCAGCTATCTTTATTTTGGAGCGCAGTATTGTGTTTCGGGCGAAAACTTTACAAAAAGAAAAAAAAACATTTAAAAATAGAATATGTTTTTAAATCACGCACAGAAATTAAAAAAAAAGAAAACTATGTCGCATCAACACATCACTATAAAAAAAATCTTAATTCCATTTTCAAAATAAATCAACCCAATTACTGAGTAATACGATACTCCTTGGTACTAGTTGTCAGACTTTCGGGCTTCGTACAACTCGTAACGACCGACTGTCAAAGATCTACTTATGACATTCGAGAGCAACTGCGTAATGTGCTTTCAGAAGCACGGAGGGGCCTAAGTACCTAATGAATGGATGGTTTCGAAAGAATTACCGTGGCCCTGGCATATGGGTAACTGAAGGAACACGAATGAGTTTTAGTCCGTAAAAGTCTGACACGCCCTTCCGCTCCACCCTATAGCGGGAGACGTCTTTTGATGATTTCCCACCTACAAAGAAAAAAGGATGGATGGTGGATCTGTCCACGAATCCACTGCGATTGGCGTAGCTTTAACTTCGATGGACCTATGTGGCTGTTTATTGGCCACGGACACTCCAAAACATGTTGTGTAAAAACATTATGACAATTACCTACATGTTAACAATATAGCAATGCTGATTCTTTGGTCAAATAAATAATAGTTAAAAAAAAAACTAAATATCACGCTTTCATAGAAAACCAAACGAAAAAGTAGAAAATAATGTAAAAAAAGCGTGGGGTACTTTTAAGGTATTTTTTATTGATCAGGCACCCCACGCTTTTTTTCTATTATTTTCTACTTTTTAGTTTGGTTTTCTATGAAAGATTTTTAGTTTTTTTTTAAAACTATTATTTATTTTCTATTTTTCTGGGTGTTTCGAATTTTGAGACGTATGCCAGCGTAGTTTGTGACGTATGTCAGCGTAGTTTTAGAAGACAGTTTTTTTGCTGTCCTGGTAACCCTGGCAAGGATAATGGCACAAATTTATGATATTATTGCACTGTCATCGGTCTTTGACAGGTGTGCAAAGTTTTAATGAAATCTGGTCGTTTAAAGTGGGTCAAAATCGCGCTATAAGGAGTCGGTTACAAACATAATAACATACAAACATACAAGTGAAGCTAATATAAAGCGTGTAAAAATAGGACCAATACAATATTGGTAAATTTTCTGGCAAGTTTTTTTTAACATCTAAATCAATCGTGCACAGGAATTTCAACACTCTGTGTTGAATCGAAGGTTGAGAATCTAATAAAGTTCGTCTCAGAGCAGGTCGAAAAGACGGACTGTTCGATTTTCAAGTTTCGGTGCTAAGTTGTGCATAGAAGGTTCAGTTTGAGAAGAAATAAAAAAACATTTTAATACATCTGTGGAAATGTGTTCTAACTACGGTTTTATTTTCGGTTTCGTTTACAACTAAAAGAAGAACACTACACTAGTAAGATTGTTTTTGGGATAAATTCATGCCAACTACGAAACTCTATGGCCGTTTTTTCTTTAACGTTTCTTTTTACGGTTCCGTACCTCAAAAGGAAAAACGGAACCCTTATTGGATCACTTTGTTGTCCGTCCGTCTGTTTGTCTGTCAAGACTCTTGTCTCGAGAACGTGTGTAGGTATCGAGATAAAATTAAAATTGTATACTCAGGTCAAAAAATTAAGCTTCTAAGTTAACGCAAAAAAAAGGTACGGCCGTTTATGCCGCGAAAAATGTAAATTTCGACACTCTCAAGGGAATCAAAATTTATAAGGTATTTTCCGTTGACGTAGTTTATTTCATGATGTTTGAAGATTTTTCATCTAGGTATATCAACAATAAACAATATTCTATATTTCAAACATTGACGGAAACCCGGGGTTACACCGGCGGAGTATTTTCTATTTAACTTAGTAACAAAATAATGATGCTCATTTGTTTATCTCTTTTTTATGATCGTTTTTGTCGTACATTGCGCTATCGGTCAAATTCTTTCGTTTGATAGTAAAGATTAGCTGTTTATAAAATAGCATTTGAATTGACTAACAAAACAATCAAATCAACCTTTATCTGCCTTCATTTAAACTAATTGCTGACCAATAGAAATTCCAATAGAAAAAAGGACGTTCATTTTTGTCTGGATTTAAAACTTCGTTCCGTAAAAACCTAATTTCTATTACAAACATTTTAAAACAAAAAAAAATGCCAAATTGGTGCAACTATTCTCAAGTGAACTGATACGCCGGCCAACGAACAGATTTTCATTAATAATTAGATACATAAATATGTCAAGAAATCAATAACTATATCAACCTATAAATTGTCAATCAAAGATCATTTATTCAAACTAGGCTAAGCTTAAGCACTTTTTGAACGTCAAAATTACATGACACAGTTGCTCAATATGGCCGCCTTTCACCACTTCCTAGTGCATTAACTGGGATGAAGTGACGCAATAAAGCTGCTCCCCAGTTGTCCATCAAACTGATAGGTCAGTCACCACGCCTACTCATTGTATGTTGGCGATTTCAGATAGCCAGCGTTATTAGCAAGAAAAACATATTTCATGACGTCAAAATGGCATACTTCAGGCGGTGTTCAATGGCGTTGACAGCCACATCACAAAGCAAAATAATGACATATTCAGGATATTGAAAATTTCCCCAATTCCGGCAATTCAAATATTCAAAATTAATGTGTTATTTCTTATAAGCTCATCACTCTCCCGTCCTCATTCCAATTTATTTGGCGCAACATAATACGTATTTTTCTTCCATATTTCTCTATTAATTGTCATCTCTGTAAGTGGCTATACTCCCTTTCCAGCTGTATTATCTTTCACACAGTTGAATAATAATTACTAAACTAATGAGAGCAAAATAGTAGATATACTAATATATTTATCATAAATAACTGAATAACCTACATTAAATCGAGCCTCAACGAATATTAATAGAATGTTAAAACGCTAAATAAATAGGTTACAAACTCACAAGTATTGATTTTGTTAAGCCCCGAGAGAAAGAGATAGGAGATATCAGCTGGCTGTCAACCCACACGACTATAGAGGCGAGTTTACACGAGCGGGCACGCTGGACAGTACATTGTGTCTTTGCGTCATTTAAAAAAGGAATAAAAATTTATGTTGTTTTTTATAGGTAACGGATATGAGAATTAAAAATTATTATACAGCCCTTAGTAGACAATACGTTACTAAAAAATATGGTTATGAAAACCCGTAATCTAGAGACTATTTGGTCACACTGGTGGTGTTGACAACCACCAGAAAAATTCTAGATAACAGCAGTTTTTCTAATTCTGTTCCATTTTTAAGTTATCAGGTAGAAAGTAGCAACCAATCCGGGCTCTATGAAATAGATGCTTAATGACGCAATGACATAACTATAAAATTTTACATTTTTTTGAAAATAGAACAGCCGATCTATTCTGTAAAATCTCACCGTGAAGACGAGGTGAAGCGAGTTTTTAGTGAGCCGTCATTTCTATCAATGCCTTGTCTCAGGTGAAATGATAGCCCTGTTTACCTACAGTTTTATTAACATTTGAAAATAGATAAGTTTTTAACTTACGAGTAAATATAGTTTAAGATTCCTCATAGTTACATTTTGGTTTCCCATAAAAAAATAATAATCAAGTTTTAGAGTTTGTTTAGATAATAAACAAAAAGATAATGCCGTGACGTGGCTCGCGTAGATGACGTAGCCACTCGCTACGCGCTACGAAGCTACGATTTCGGCGTAGATTTTAGTATCTTATAGTTTTCCCAACTCGAGTAGGTGTACCTATAATTCTTTCATAGACTTTTCTTTATCTTTTCAGTAAATCATTAGGCTTATTTTTATATTCTTATTAAATTGTGTTATGGTAAAAATATTCTTTGACGCAGTTTTTTATTTGCTACGAAATTAGTTACGAGTAGTACTTAATCGATTTTTATATTGTTGTTTTCCTAGAAAATATTATTGAATATTCAAGGAGAATATTAAATATTGTAATCTTTAGCCTTAAGCCTTTATAACCGTAGTGACTGCTGGGCAAAGGCCTCTTCTCAAATTCTCATACAGAGAAGGAACGAACATGATTTCATACCTCACTGTTTTTTTTTCTCTCAGAAAGTTTTTTATAGTAAATTGATATTAAGTTTTTCAGTGTAATATAATGACCATAAATAATAGTTCTCCAATAATTTTAATTGATAACAGTTATGACGATATCATAAAGAAAACTAGAAAACAAAAAATACACGCAATCAGCCGCGTGGTACTCGTAAGTACCTACATGCCAGTAACAAATGCGTTGTAAGAGCCACGTGCCTTCGCTGTGTATAAAAATCAATATTTGTATAAACAGAATTGGAACTGTGCTGGCGGTGTGTACACTATGGCTTATGCTAGTCTGAGTTGACCGAAATAGTATTTTGAAAATGGAATTAAGATTTCTTTGCGACATATTTTTCCATTTCTGTGCATGATACAAAAAATATATCCATTTATCAAATGTTTATTTTTTTTGATGTTTTGAAAAGCGACATACTTTTTCTTTTTTTACTTTCTGTGCATGATTTAAAAACATGTTCTTTTTTAAATGTTTTTTTTTTTGTTATTTTTTCTGCTATATATAAGTTAATTTACAAAATGATAGGGAGTCTTTGAACTAAAATAAAAATTAGTTCATATTGTATTCCATGTAGGGTGAGAAGGGCGGTGTCAAAACTCAAAAGGGAGGGGCACGAGGTCAAAGATAACGATTAAGCAAAACTTACTTAGTTAATTGCTTTTTTATGTTTTACTTTGTCTGTAATTTTACTACGTAGATATTTTCCGATATTATATGTTTTATCATAACGAGATACAACATTTTCTTTGTAGGTCAGAAATGAGGTCACCCATAAAATGTAATGTTAAAAAATTATTTGAGCTAAATAATTTCCACAAATGCCTTCGCAGGTGATTTCAGACAGATTTACATATTAAAAAAAAAACACGTTTTTTTAGTTACACATTCATTTAGTAAAGCATCTGGGTGTACGACTCCACCCTTACATATAACATATGTTTTTCTAGGGCGAAAAGGTACCATAGATAACAAAATAGAAAATACTATACACTTTCAAGTTATACATCTCTGAAAAATTCCTGAAGTCGTTTCAGTCACCTGAAAACGTAGCATACATAACACACAAAACACACTCTCTTATTTACAATAATTAATTACGTATAAAAATCTCATTAACTGTAATTTAAAAGTACCAATTATAAGACAATTGTAACTTATAAGATATGATATAATAACCTATCAGATTAAAAATGGATTAGTCTAATTTTGCCTTGACTATTATTAATTCTAATTTAAAATTAGGTTTAGCGAATTATTTTACTAGAATATTGTATAAAGTTCGTTATAATAATAAAATTATGTCCGTACAGATGAAAATGAGAATTTCAGTTACGAAAAACCTGAAAACCACTCCCTACACTAAAATATTTTACATGTTTTAAGATAGAAAATGTATTCAAGGGGTGTATTAATTTTAAGCCCTTTTAAATGCGCAAAGGGATTTACGTAAACTTGTGAATTTCTAACAGTTTTCACATATTTTCAGATTTTCTTAACAGAAATGAAATTAATTAAATACTCATGTAATTTCCACTTCTATAGTAAGATGTTTTAGTAATGTAACTATTTAAGATTAGGTATTAGTAAATTTCATTATGTAAAAAAAATATAGATATTACTTTTCTAATAATTGATATAATCACGACTAATAAAGTGAATAGTAATTTATGTTCTTATTTAATATTTAATCAAGAAAATCTTAGGGAATTCAATCGTTAACTGAAATAAATCATTTATGATAGTTAATAACAGCATTTTCGTTTTCCTTACCATAAAATGTTTTTTTTTTTTAATTCACTATGAACGTCACTAAAAACACTAAAGAAACTGTCTCTGTATTTAAAACAACGATCAGTTAAATATCGCTAATTTACTCCGAAAAACAAAATATAACTTGAAAAAGTTTTCCTATTTCCCACACTGCTCACCGCTTTCGAATAATAAGCTTGAAATTTCAAGTATTGATAACACAACTTGAAACTAGACACATCTGTCAACTGCGCAATCGAAATATGCTAAACAGTTGATAAAAACCTAAATCGAGTAAACCCAGACCATGAAATCAGCCGACACCACTTTAGAAACTAACTATGAAGATAACACGTAGCTAAAACCGAACACAATATAAAAAAAAAAACAATTTAATTTTTATGACAGACGTGGCTGTATGAAAAATATTCCGTGTCGTGAAAAAAATAATAATAAAAAAGGTAACACATACCTGGAAGGTCTCATCAGGTTTGCCAGGGTACGATGCACTTCGACGGTAATCTGGAGGCCGTGGTGGGGCCGGTGCCCTCCTCCAAGGAGCGAACGCCGAGGGCTGCGGCGGCTGGGGCGCGGGCCACCTGTACTGCGGGGCCCGACGGAACGGCGCCCTGTACTGTCTCTCGTCATCAGCAACGCTAGGGGCCCCTGGGTATTGCAGTTCGCCCATCAGGGCATACGTCCAACCGGAGCGGCGGTCGGACTCAAACTGGCGATAACATATCGGTCGATGTAGGATGCGCGCGCATGCCGCGTTCCGTATTTGAAATCGGGGGACAAAAAATATAAATTTCGCTTTTTTTTTTCAGTATCTTTCTTCTAATGTAAAATGGATGCCTTTTCGTAAGTTTTGTCGCATCCCTATTTAGAATTGGCGTTTGAAATTGCGCCAATACGTTATGTGACACATTTTTTCTAATTCTATTGAATTCTTGTAATGTTTTCTTTCAACTTTCAATGCAGTATTTCACTATACACTCTTATAACCGCACTAAAGCCTGAGACTTTGTAGTGGTGAAATATTTTACTTATTTGCCTGAAATAGGTTACTTATTTGCACGGTACAGACACAAACAAGCTGATAAATTAAGCAATGCAGTAAAAATATAGAGATACTTAAGTATCACTGTAGAAAAGTGCGAATTATTTAGACCAAATATTTAAACTGAATTTCAGCAGTTTCTCAAGTAAAGACTCCATGGATATTTTATATGCAGATTCTACATAGAACCTTCATGGTTACTTTTAAAAGAAAGAGTAGCTTATAGAACTACCGTCTTCTCTTTCTCTCTCAGTGCTACCATTTCTTTTACTCGGCATGAAAGAAAATGCCATCACGAGTTCTGGGTATGTTAACAAATAGTTACTACGGCAGAGAAGCTACCACCGTCAAACGCTATTAATCAGTATCTGAATCATTTTTAAAGGATATTACTAATTCATTGCTTTATAATGTTCGATTTTTTTCTGCTCAAAAACATAAACAGCGCAATGAATGTTGTGGAACTGTTTTTGAATAAACGGTAAATATAAAGCAAAGAAAAACTGAACACAACAAAAAAAAGGTGGGGAAAATATGCGTCAAATCCACGCAAAACGGCCATCGCTCAACATAATACTGCGACTCTATGTGAGACAGAGCCCCAGCTCTGGTTTTCAGCGAGAGCCGGCGCTGACGTGTGACGTCGAACGGTGCAGCAAATCATGAGTAAAAAGAAATAACAATACTAAATCTATAATTAAATTCAAAGTCCTGAGTGACTGACTGACTGATATATCAACGCGTAGACTAAACCGCTGGTCCTAGAGACATGAAATTTGGAGGGTGTGTTCTTTGTGAGGAGTAGGTATCCACTAAGAAAGGGTTGTTGAAATTCCATACCTAAGAGGCTAAAATGGGGGATTGAAATGGTGAATTTTTCGAAATCCATGCGGACGAAGCCGCGGGCAGAAGCTAGTCTTTAATAATAAATCCTATCCTACTTCCTACTAATATTAAAAATGGGAAAGTTTGTATGTATGGATGTGTGGATGTATGGATGTTTGTTACTCTTTCACGCAAAAACTACTAAACAGATTTGGATAAATATTTGGAACACAGTTAGTTTATAACCTGGATTAACACATAGGCTACTTTTATCCAGGTAGTACGTTCCGGCGGGATATTTTCCGACCTCCGCGCGGGCGAAGCAACTGGCAAAAGCTAGTAACACAATATATCTCTATTGCTCTGCTGTTTTCAGAGGTTGTCGTAAAAGGAGCATATACCGTTCCCGTGCTGTAACAGACCTCCTGTCAGGGCTCTCGGTGAGAGCGAGTGATCGGTAATCTACCACGCGAAGGGCCGGATCTACCATATGGCTTTTTGGGCTTCAGCCCAGGGCCCCGTGTATTCAAGGGGCCCCCAGCTAAGTCAAGTCAAAAATAGACGATAATGCGAAAGAATCCATAATTTTATTAAATTAAACAGATCGTATGGTTTGCAGCCCCGCGAATCCTATGATTTATCAATTCCATTGAATTCATTTAATTCAAGTCTACGTTCAGGTGTTGGTACTTCAAACTGACAGATAAAATGTCGGCTGCCATTACACATTCATCTCAATCGTGCTCCGCTGTTTCCCTCTCAGACTCTGTCTCTTTCTATCTTGCTAGAATTATTTATAAGTACCATAATTTATTATTATTAATTATTTATAAATAGTAGTATTATTTACGGTTGTATAACATTAACCTCTAAGTCCTTGAGATACCACATTTGGTATCGACACAATGGTTTTTTAATTGTGTCTGTAATTACAGTAATTGACTGTTTAGTCTATTATAATAATAGCTGTCCCAGCGAACTTCGTATTGCCTCAGATTCAATAAATGTTCTAATAAACCTACCAAGTTTGACAACCTGGTACTTTAAAGGCATAAAGCGTTTTCTAGCTGTTACTCCTATGTTTGGTTAGCTCCTAACAAGTTATGATCACCTGATACTTCGAAGGCGTAAAGCGTTTTCTAGCTTACACCCCTTTGTTTGGTAAGCTCCTGCCAAGTTATGACAATCTGGTACGTCCACGGCATAAAGCGTTTTCTACTTTACACAGACCCAGAGGGATAAGTACGTAAAACACTATCAGTAGGAATCCCTATCATTTTGAGAATTTCACAAAATTCATGACGTTGTTTACGTTGCTAAGGACAGACAATTTTTTCGACCATATGAATGAATGAATGAGCAATAAATAAAGTTCAAAATTATTAATAGTAGTGTGTTTCGCAATTACGGTGAGGTTAGATGACCTCATATAGAGTTACGACTACCTGGTACTTCGAAGGCATAAAGCGTTTTCCAGTCCTATGTTTAGCAAGCTCCTACCCAATTATAACAACCTGCTACTTCGAAGGCATGAAGCGTTTTCTATTTGATACATCAGGTGAGGTGAGCTCCTACTGAGTTATGACCACCTGGTACTTTGAAGGCAAAACGCGTTTTCTCTGATATTCATGTTTCGTAAGCTCCTTCCAAGGCATGACCACCTTTTTTTTGGGTGGGAAATTATCATGACGTCTCTCACTCCGCCCAGAGCGGGAGAGCGTGTCAATCTTGTACTGATTAAATTCCACCCATGTTCATTAAGTTCTCTATGCCAGGGCTACGGTAATTCTTTAGAACAAATCTCGCGACCCTGGCAAGAAGTTATGACCACCTGGTACTTCGAAGGCAGAAAATGTTTTCTGGCTGACACTGTTGTTTGATAAGCCCATACCAAGATATGACCACCTGGTACTTCATAGGCAAAAAACGTTTTCTCTGACACTCCCATGTTTGTTAGCTCCTACCCAGTTATGACAACCTGGGTATTTCGAAGGCATAAATAAAGCTATGACCAACTGGTACTTCGAAGGCATAAAACGTTTTCTAGCTGACACTCCTATGTTAGGTAAGCTCCTACCAAGTTATGACCACCTGGTACTTCAAATGCTTAAAGCGATTTCTAGCTGCCATACAAAATGTATGAGAAAATTAAAAATCCTCTTCTTTTTTCTCATCAAATATTCCCAATTTTAATATTTATTCTGCTATTCGAGGCTGAGACAAATCCAACAAACCATGAAAATCGGTCTTTCTCGAGGTATAAGTGTTGTAAGAAACCAGACTTTATTTTATAACATATATATTGCTATTCAAAAATAAGGGTTAGTGGTAGAGGGGTGAAAATTTATAGTTGTATGTATTTTTAATGCCAAAAAATAATAAAACAAAAATTTAAAAAATGTTATAAAAAAATATTTGGGGGTGGGTCACCCTTATCATTTAGGGATATGAAAATAGATGTTGGCCGATTCTCAGACCTACCCGATATGCACACAAAATTTCATAAAAATTGGTCTAGCCATTTCGTAGGAGTTTGGTAATAAACACTGTGACACGAGAATTTTATATACATATTAGAAAAATCAAATATTTTACCGTCTCATTTTTTTCTATACTTTGAGTAATTAGGTGGGCCCCTAAGTAGTAGTAGCCCAGGGCCCCCTAAACTCACGGTCCGGCCCTAACCACGCGGGCCCAGTGCGGGTCGGTAGATGTCACATGTCTACAAATTTTTGGTTCTAGAACATGCCGGTTTCCTCACGATGGTTTCCTTCACCGTTTTGAGAACAGTGGTGATGAAATTATTTACACAAAGTAAAGCGCCTGTTTGTTAGTCGGGGCCAACACCACTGGACCACCATCGCTCTGAGAAAGGATAATAGACCACCCCGCATTTACAAGGAGATTCCTTTAAATCTCAGCTATAGTCAGTTGCCAGATGCGAAAGTCGTTGACACCCGTCTTCCAATGTATTCAAATACTTCATACCGATACGAAAAATATGTAAAGGGGCCGTCCATTAATCACGTGATTTTTTTTTGACATTTTTAACCCTCCCTTCCCCTTGGTGATACATGGTGAGGTTTAAGACTACCCCCACCCCCTCCCCCCACCCATATCACGTGTATTTTTAGTACCTACAAAGAATCTTATTTTTTTTAAATATTTTTTACTTTCACTACAAGCCGGTTTCGATTTTGTACGCGTTTGACGAAAATGCCCGTGCTTCGGTGGTTTCCTGTTCAGGATAAAGCGGGAGGATACGTCCGGGTGTTTCCATTGCGAGGATCGTCTGGAGGACACGGTGGAGCATACGGTGGAGGTGTGCCCTGTCTGGGCGGAGCACCGCCGTGTCCTCGTGGAGGCGATCGGTGGCGGCGACCTCTCGCGTCCGGCCCTGGTGCGAGCCATGGTACGGAGCGAGAGGGAATGGGAAGCCGTCACCTCCTTCTGCGAAGCAGTAATGCTCGCGAAGGAGGAGGCGGGGTGCGTGAGGGAGTGGCAGTCTCTGCGCCCTCACGTCCCTTGCCGCCGCAGGAGGAGACGCCCCGGGCGTCGGGAGTCGATAGCGGACTCCCACCGTAGGCGTGAGCTTGCGGGTGGCGAGCAATGGGTAGCTCGCCGCCCGGTAAGGACCAAGCTCGGGTCGACGGCGCGTAGTGTTCTACGCGCGCCTCAAAGAGATGTCAGCAGCAGTGTAGGGGTCTACTAGGACCGATGCCTGCCGGGGTGGCGTGATTGTTCGAAAGAGATACCGTGACCCTGGCACATGGGCAACTGATGGAACATGGGTGGGTTTTAGTCAGTAAAAGTCTGACACGCCCTCCCGCTCCGCCCAGAGCGGGAGAAGTCATTTGATGATTTCCCATCCTGAAAAAAAAACAAAATCCCCTGTTTTCCTACTGTTAGGGTTAGAATTTTCTTTCCAAATTTACATGGGACCACCTTCGGGATTTACCCTTTCCAAAAAAAAAGAATGATCAAAATCGGTCTACTCTGTAAAAAGGGGGCATCCATAAATTACGTCACACGAATTTCATGATTTTTGACCCCCTCCCCCGTCCTTGTCACAGCTGGTCACATTTGTGAGACCCCCCCCCCCTTCCTAGTGTGACGTCACGAATTTTATAATTTTACATCTAGAAATAATTATTGGATTAAAACAGCAATGCCGAATTTTTTTTTTTTTTTTTTAATAAAATGAACATCAAATCAAACACTGCAAGAAATTAACAAAACAAAAAATCATGAATTATATTAATTAAAGATCAAACTTAATTATCTTGAGTCCATATAGGGAGGCATATGCATGGCATAGCAGCCACATCATTCTCGTTTGGGTTGTTAATGTCAGGAATATTCGTTGTGACCACATCTTTCTCATCGAACCATGCAGCATCATCGTCATCATCCAAACAAAGAATTTCTCTGGCACGTCTAGTAGAAATTATTCGAGGACGAATCTTCACAATGGGCAAAACTTGTTGTTTCTTATGTATTTGCTTGTATTGATTAGTGGCCTTTATGATGCACAATATAGACTACAAGCTTTCAAATCGGCTGAAAAAAGTTATAAATCTCACACAGAGAGCCCATAATAATCGATTCATACAGTCAGCTCAGAATGTATGTAAAGCAACATGGAAAGTAATAAATAAAAATAAGAATAAATATAATTTACCAGACGAAACCATAATGAAAATCAACTCAAATGACAAAACCTTAACTGGTCCTCTTGAAATAGCGCAAGCTTTTAACGATTACTTTGTGGATCAAGTGAAACCAGTTACTAATTTTAACATGAATAAAAATACATTTAACATAAACAGTACAATTACCTCAATGTTTATGTCGCCTACAATAGCACCAGAAATTCACCAAATTATTATGTCGCTTAAAAATACGTCTAGCACGGGTTATGACGATATAAGTACAAGTATTGTTAAACGGGTATCCCCAATAATTGCTCCTATATTGAGTCATCTCATCAATATGTGCATATGCCATGGTTACTTTCCAGAAGAATTAAAAATAACAATTATAAAACCTCTCTTCAAGAAAGACAATAGAGAAGATATGTCCTGCTACAGACCTATAGCGTTAGTACCGATTTTCTCAAAAATATTTGAAAAGGCAATATGTAGTCAACTTACGTCATACTTTGAAAAAAATTGCCTGTTTGTTGATAACCAGAAAGGCTTTAGAAAAAACAGATCTATTGACATGGCCATCTACGATTTCCTACATATGGTTAGCGGTAGAGTGGATAAGAGACTACCAACTCTGGCGCTTTATATGGACATGTCAAAAGCTTTTGATCGCGTAGACCATAAAATACTGATAAGTAAACTTAACGCATACGGAATAAGAGGAAATATATCAAATTTAATAGAATCTTATCTTTGTAATAGGCAACAAATAACGAGAGTTAGTAGAATCTTTAAAAAAAGCGAATTTATATTTAAATCTAGCCAGAGAACGGTAAATTATGGAGTACCACAAAGCAGTGTACTTGGTCCGCCCCTATTTATTGTTTATATCAATGACTTTCCGACAGTATCACCATACCCTATGACAATGTTTGCAGATGACAGCACTTTACTTTTTAATAGCGACGACGTTAGCACATTAGAGGCTGAGATAAACTCTACCTTACCATCAGTTGTGAATTGGTTACAAAATAATAATTTGGTTATAAATTTTGATAAAACAGTTTTAATGAATTTTAAGCAAAGAGCTAATAATAATCTCGACTTAAATATTAAATACAAGGATAAAATTATTAATGAAACGACTGTGACTAAATTTCTTGGATTAAACATAGAAAATAATTTAAAATGGAATTCACATATTGACAAAGTATGCAGTAAGCTAAACCAACATTCCTATGCTTTACATATGTTAAGTAAAACGGCCAATCGAGCAACAGTCTTAACGGCTTATCATGGTTTAGTAGCCTCAACATTGAGATACGGAATTATATTTTGGGGCAATGCCACGGGTAAAGATATGGTATTTAAGTGCCAAAAAAGGTGCATAAGAGCGATATACATATAATTTAAAGAAAACAGACAGTTGCAAAACCTTTTTTAAAAACACGAAAATATTGACTATGCCGTCGTTGTATATCTACGAAACGTGTATGTTCGTCAGAAATAATTTACATAAATTTGCTCGAGTAACTAGTCAGCGCCGTTGTGATCGATTACAAACAGTTGGATCTAGTACTGCGCTGTACAAAAACAGTATTTTTGTGATGGCTCCAAGGGTCTATAACAAATTACCAAAATGTATAAGAAGTGAAGACAGTGTTCGTAAATTTAAAAGTACTTACTGTATTTATTCCTAATGGATAAGACATATTACTCTATCGATGAATTTTTAAATGATAAAATATGACATTAGCAGTCCCTTATTTAATGTAATTTACCATTGACATGCAAGTAAAAAATAAGTTATAATTTATTCATTATTGACTAAAAATACATTTAATTGACATTTCTTATAATATGACATTACTAAATTTTATTATGGACATGCATGTAAAAATAAATTATAAATTATTTATTCTTAAAACATATAAATTACATTTTTCTACACGAACGTGATTTCTTGTATAAATTCAGCATGATTATTAAGAAAACCTAATATACCTATTTGTACACCAATTTCATTGGTAGGACATAGAGCTCGACATAAAATGTATACCTAAGAACTTTATTGTAATACCTGTGTTCACAAATAAAGATTTATTGATTGATTGATACAAATCCCACATGATCGCTTAAACAAGTATGCCTCGATACTGGGGCCATAGCTATCATACGAATATGTGTTTTACTTAACACTTAGATTAAAATTGATTTTGAAATGTGACGTTACGAAATTTAGGACCCCTCCCACCCCCTTGTCACACAATGCCACACTTCGTCGACCCCCTCCCTCCCCCTTAACGTGTGACGTAATTTATGGATGGCCCCAAAGTTATGCGTGGTCTACATAAAAAAAAAAATACGCGTCGAATTGAGAACCTCCTCCGTGTTTATCGAGGGTTAAAAAATTTAAGAATTTAAATTTCGCGGGCCACATTAGCGCATAAGTTTGACATCTCATGGAGATAGAATTTAAACATTACTTATTAGAAGGTTCTGGAGTGGCGACCGCGTACTGGAAGATAGCGTTGGAAGGTCTCCCACAAGATGGACCGATGACCTGGTATAGGAATACGTTGGATGCGAGAAGCACAGATCAGGGCGAAGTGGCGGTGCTTGGGAGAGGCCTATGTCCAGCAGTGGACGTCTTTCGGCTGAAATGATGATGATGATGATACCTATTGGACATCCACATTTCATAAATTACATTTAAGTCCCATGTAACAAGGGGCTAGCCTATTGCCATCTGCCGGGGTCGCGTGATTGTTCGAAAGAGATACCGTGACCCTGGCACATGGGCAACTGAAGGAACACGGGTGGGTTTTAGTCAGTAAAAGTCTGACATGCCCTCCCGCTCCACCCAGAGCGGAAGAAGTCATTTGATGATTTCCCATCCAAAAAAAAAAAAAAAAAAAACGCCTACTGCCATCAACGAGGCACAATTCCAGACACAGAGCTGTTACTGCGAAATTCAAGATAGAAAAATCCCAAGAACACTGTCTTTTTTTGTGAGTTGGAAATCATCAAATGACTTCTCTCGCTCTGGGCGGAGCGGGAGGGCGTGTGAGAGTTTTACTGACTAAAACCCACCCTGGACACACACCTTTTACACGGTAACTCTTTCGAACAAATCTCGCGATCCTGGCAGGAGAACACTTTGCCTGACCTGGGAACCTCAATCCCCCCTGGGAATCGAAATTCTCAGGAAAAGCGATCAAATCGTTTTAAAAGTAAAAGTTCCTACTACGATCTAGTACCCATTATGCCACTATCCTGTCACAAGACTATTGTAGTCAACAAACACTACAATAATTTTATAATAGGTGAGAAAAAAAAATGCTTTTACGTCAATTGTCAATCAACAAATCAATTAAAACCGTTGCAACTGTTTTAATCGAAGTGACAGTAACATTTTGAATCTGAGTTGACAGAAATATTATTTTTGAAAATGGAATTGAGAATTTATTAAAGTGATGTGTTAATGGTTTAATTATGTTTTCTTTTTTACTTTACACGCTTTATATTAGCTTCACTTGTGTGTTTGTATATTTGTTTGTAACCGACTCCTAATAGCGCGATTTTGACCCATTTTAAACGACCAGATTTCATTTAAACTCTTTAGACTTATCGAGAACCGATGACAATACTATAATTTCATACATTTGTGCCACTACCCTTGCCAGGGTTACCAGGACAGCAAAAAACTGTCTTCGAAAACTACGCTGACATACGTCTCAAAATTCGAAACACCCTAAAAAATAGAAAATAAATAATAGTTAAAAAAAAAAGCTAAAAAAACACGCTTCCAAAAACCAAACGAAAAAGTAGAAAATAATGGAAAAAAGCTTGGGGTGCCCGATATCAATAAAAAATAATAGGTCTTTACCTATGAAAATGCCGTTTTGTATGAAAAAAATTAAACGAATTATTTTCATGTATTTTTATTTGTATTAATCGAAATAATCACCCATGCAATCAATGCATCTTTGCCAACGCAGTGGCAGTTTATTGATGCCCTTCTTAAAAAAATCAGCTGGACGGGAGGCAACAAATTCTTCAAAGGCATTTTGTACTGCCTCTCGGGTATTGAATTTTTTCCCACCAAGAAGTTATCCAAATTCTGGAAAAAGTAGTAGTCTGTAGGCGCAAGGTCTGGTGAGTAGGGCGGATGACGGAGAGCTTCCAACCCCAGTTCTTGCAACTTGGAGACCGTCTGCTGTGCAGTATGAGGTCGCGCGTTGTCGTGAAGGAGCAGCGGAGACGAGCGATTGACCAATGCTGGTTGGAGATGTGCCAGCTTTTCCATCATTGAGTTCAGTTCTTCACAGTACACATCTGCAGTAATGCTCACCCCGTTTGGTAAGAAGCTGTGATGAATCACACCGGCGCTAGACTACCAAACAGTGACCATCACTTTTCTAGGGGTAAGTTTTCGTTTAGGGCATTGTTTAGGTGCTGAACCAGAATCCAACCAACTTGCTGAGCGCGTGCGGTTATCAAACAGAATCCATTTTTCATCGCAGGTAACAATGCGGTTCAAAATTCCTTCATTTGTGTGTCTGTTGAGCAGTGCAAGGCACGTCTCGACGCGTACTTCGCGCTGGCGATCATTGAGTTCGTGGGACACCCATTTGTCAAGCTTTTTTACCTTGCCAATTTGACGCAAATGGACCAATATTGTTTTGACGCTAACGTCGAAAGCTGCTGATAATTCAGCCGTAGATTGTGTATCATCAGCTTCCACAATCGCCTTTAATTCGTCATTGTCGACCAAAGTCTTCGGACGACCGCGAGGTTCATTTTTCAGGTCGAAATTTCCAGAACGGAAGCGAGCAAACCAATAACAGGTGGTGCGTTGGTTTGTAGTGTTAACTCCGTAAACGTCGTTGATGTTGCGTGCCGCTTGTGCCGCGTTGCTGCCACGACGGTACTCATATTCCATAATTACTCGAATTTTTAACGTATCCATGATGACGAAAAAGATTGAAATGCGATGAAAATGTAACACTAATCAATAAACAAATGACTACTTTTGGAAAAAGAATTCCATGTTTTTTAAAATAAAATTAATTTGAAATTAGAATTCTTAGACAAACAAAAATTATTTTGATTTGAAATGGCCAGTACTGCAGAACGGCAATTTCATAGGTAAAGACCTAATAGCTTAAAAAGCATCCCACGCTTTTTTTTTTCTATTATTTTCTACTTTTCCATTTGGTTTTTGGAAGCGTGTTTTTTTTAAGGTATTATTTATTTTAATATTATTTTTTGTTGGGTTTTCTGTCACAAATAAAGTTCGTGTTCAAAAATATAGGAACTCTTTACAGTAAAATGAAATTATTTCATATTGAATTCTATGTTGGTATGTATGGTTCCATGTGGTGTCGAACGTAAACAATAGCACCACCCCCTTTTCTTCTCGTGGGTGTCATAAGAGGCGACTAAGGGCATTACTAGAGAATGGGCAGCAATGTTCTCTATGCATTTTACCAACATACTGCTATCGCCAACCCGCCTGCCAAGCGTGCGGAATATGGCAAACTCCCCCAAATTAAGGGTGATCTACAGCGACTGATCAAGAGTTCTGACCGCCCTAGGCTAACTAGGTTGCACTGTTTAAATTCCGAATTCCCCATACAAAATGAAGTTAAAATTTACGCCCGTTATTGCGAGGCGGATTAAACAAAACTCGCACTAGACACTGTTGCCAGCTCACCCACTCGCTCGACCACCGACCGATTCGAGTAACAAGTCAGTGTTTCTTTTACGCGCGCTTAAAAAGCGCGCGTAAAAGTTTCAAAATTTGTTGTTAAAATCAGGGACTCTCAAGCGCATTTAGTTTTAGTGTTTTGTCTCGTTGAAATATGTAGGGTAGATGCAATGATGCTAGATTAGTGCATGCGAAGACACGATTTCAGCGCCCCCCCCCCGATCCTCGCGCCCTAGGCTGCAGCCTAATTAGCCTAAGGGTTAATCCAACAGTGGATCCATCTATGTCCAACAGTGGATGCCCTTTTTTTTTTTTTCAGGATGGGAAATCATCAAATGACTTCTCCCGCTCTGGGCGGAGCGGGAGGGCGTGTCAGACTTTTACTGACTAAAACCCACCCGTGTTCCATCAGTTGCCCATTTGCCAGGGTCACGGTATCTCTTTCAAACAATCACGCGACCCCAGCAGAACAGTGTCCTTAGGCTGAAATAATGGTGATGAATGAATTTTATGTAAGTAGTGACAGCAACAATTTGCAAATTATTTCCGTAGTGTTTTGCGGACCTTTATTTTTTTAATAAACGACATCCACGTTCAATGCCTTAAATTATTTACGTTGTTGAGCTGACGAAATTTTAAAACCTATGACAAAGGATTAGGATTTACATACGTTTTATGGTCGCCAATCATATTTTGTCCAACATACAGACTGCAAACTGCGTAAGAAAATTTGAATTTGGCTGGCTACAGTATACCTACCGTTTTCCTCTTAGTAAAAAAATCTTGAAAAAGCCAACGTAGTATCTCTACTTATTACCTTGCTCACCTATTTACTTTAGTAACAAGAGCTTACGACCTATTTCCATAGAGCTTATATTCTTTTCAGCTTCCAAAAAGTCTTTAAACCGTTACTCCTACCTTTATTTCGTAGCAAATTATTCCTGTTCCCAATAAATAGGTCTTGTAACTGCAATGCAGAGTTTCTATGCGTATAAATATAACGTTATAGGGAAGACGGCATCTTAGTAAAAAACTTTTTTAATTTATTAGTAGAAGTTTGGTTATTATGACCTAAGCACCCTTTTTTTTGTGCGTGGGAAATCATGAAATGACGTCTCCCGCTTTGGGTGGAGCGGGAGGGCGTGTCAGACTTTTACTGACTAAAACTCGCCCGTGTTCCTTCCGTTGCCTGTGCCGGAGCCACGGTAACTCTTTCGAACGAATCTCGTGACCCCGGCAGGCACCTAACCACTCTAGTTTTGAATATCAATACCAAACACATTTTTTTTTGGTTTTCAATAAGTTTTTTTTAAATGTAATTTGATTTTAATTTTATAGCATAGTGCGTATCATAGTTCTTACTTTTGTGGGGCATGCGGTGATAACCTATGAAGGGCTTGTGGCTAAGTATTAACAGCCGCACGGGTTGATCGTTCAGGTTAAGCTACGCTTGCCGCGGTTGGTCCGGGGATGGGTGACCAACTTTACATACCAAGACCCTTCCGTGCCTCAGAAAGCACGTTAAGCCGTTGGTCCCGGCTGTCTTTCGTAGATCTTAGACAGTCGTTACGGGTCGTCAGAAACCCGAGTCTGACAACCAGTCTCACCAAGGGATATCGAATTACCCAGGAGGGATGTTAGGGAGCTCCGTAACCGTAACCGAAACTATCGGATATCCGATATAAAAAAATATCCGTAACCGTAACCGAATCCGAAATAAAAGTTTCGGATAATATCGGATTTTTATTACATTTTTATTTTAGATAGACACTCTATTTTAGACACTCAATATAATATATATATATTTATAATCATTTTTATTTTAAACTAGCTTTTGCCAGCGGCTTCGCCCGCGTGGAGGTCGGAAATTATCCCGCGGGAACATACTACCGGGATAAAAAGTAGCCTATGTCCTTTCTCAGGCTCTAAACTATCTGTGTACCAAATTTCATTTAAATCGGTTCAGTAGTTTTAGCAGGAAAGCGAGACAGACAGACAGACAGACAGACAGACAGAGTTACTTTTGCATATATAATTTAGCATTTATAATATTAAGTTTAGATAGCTATAATAATTACTCATAGACTGATTGTAATTCCTACCAAATGGTGACATATAAATAAAACCATTTTATTAGCTATTTGTATTTTACTTTCGAAATTTCTTAAAAGTTTAATATCCGTAACCGAAATTATCCGAAACTAACGGATAATCCGAAATTATTTCATATCCGTATCCGTATCCGGTATAATAATCATTCCTACATCCGTAACCAATCCGTATCCGAAATTTCATATCCATAACATCCCTATTACCCAGTAACTTGGTTGTGGAAATCAGATAGGCAGTCACTCCGTGTAAAGTACTGGTACTCAGCTGCATCCGGTTAGACTGGAAGCCGACCCCATCATAGTTGGGAAAAGGCTGGACAGATGATGAGGATGCGTTGTTAACCTATTCTAAACTGTAATACTAGCCTTAGTTTTCCCTGTCTCCTGTAACACAGTTTTTTTTTTAACTAGTACAGTATACAGGTGGTCTTTTCCACTACCATATCATATAAACTTTAAATATCTGCCGGGGTCGCGAGATCTGTTCGAAAGAGATACCGTGACCCTGGCACATAGGCAACTGATGGAACACGGGTGGGTTTTAGTCAGTAAAAGTCTGACACGCCCTCCCGCTCCCCCCCAGAGCGGGAGAAGTCATTTGATGAATTCCCATCCAAAAAAAAAACTTTTTCACTACCGTTAAGTACTGTATTTTATTGAGTCGTTTTTTGTTTATCAACAACTGCACGCGTAGCATGACCACCATAGAAAGAACTTTGTCTATTCTTGGTAGAATAGAGATAGAACTGTCATGCTACGTCAGCATAAAACGGTACAAATATTTCTACAATCTTTAATTGTGTCTTTAATCTTTCTACAATCTGTAATTTTGTCTATTCTTCCGTCGACAAAACTCCTTTCTACGGTGGTCATGCTACGCGTGCTGGTGGAAATATGTTATAACAGTGTTATTTAACAATTTCCAACAAGTGTTAGTAGAACAATAAAAATATTATTTAAAAAAAATTATATAGCCCGGAGTCTGTATTTGTGCCCGGTTGATGGCAATAGACTCGCCCCCTATTACATGGGACTTAAACATAACAGGCGAAATAATAGGGCATAATGTTGGAAAGTACAAGTGTTCTAGAAAACATTCTAACAAGGATAAGCTAAAAAAAAATAGATTCACACGCACGTAAATACATACACAAACACACACGCACTCACACACCCACGAAAATGTTATATTTTATTTGTTATTAAAAAAAAAAACTTTTCACTTTTCATATAACCCTCTTATAAGCCCACACCATTGTTAAGAGACCACTTATGGGAAGAGTGAGACGGTTCCGACACAAGTACTTTTGTAACTTACTGGAGCTGTGTCAATTTATGCATGACACAATGTTTAACATAAAATAAATATTTTTGTATTCGTTCTACACGTAGGCATCTGCCCAACCTTTCTACAGAGCGTGATGTTATATTTTAGGTACTAGCTTTCTGCCCGTGACTTCGTCCGCGTAATCTTCGTAAAAAAGGGCTACTAAGCCTTAACTTTATCTATCTATCTATACAAAATATAATAAAGCTGAAGAGTTTGTTTGATTGAACGCGCTAATCTCAGGAACTACTGGACTGAATTGAAAAAAAATTGTGTTGGGTAGCCTATTTATCGAGGAAGGCTATTGGCTATATAACATCACGCTACAACCAAGAAGAGCGGAGCAGTAATGAAAAATGTTGCAAAGACGGGGAAAATAGCACGGGTAGGCGATTCGATGCGACGGGAAGGGTCGGGGGAACAAGAAATTTAACGCGGACGATTCGCGGGCAGAAGCTACTGTATTAATAAAAAAAACACAAAGTCAAAAATAACTTTAATTTCGAAAGGCGGTGTCTTAGGATCTGTATTTAAGGTTTTTGCCACCGACTTCCGAAATTAAAGTTATTTTTGACTTTGTAGTGTTTTTTTTAAGGAAGTCAGTTGTTCTTTTTTTGTAAAAAGTTTTTATCTTTTAACTTTTTAGTTGTTGTAGATACTCCGCACTAATCTAATCGCGTTATTCGTTTATTTGTCGCGCAAATATGTAATGCAAATTTAAGACTTATATGGTTTTCACATGGACCCCAATGTCCAAATGAAACCAAATTAAATGGGACCATTCGGGAAGCATCAGCTTTCAAATAAAAAAAGCATCATCAAAATCGGTTCACTCAGTCAAAATTTATGAGGTAACAAACATTAAAAAAAACCAGTCTAATTGATAACCTCCTCCTTTTTTTGAAGTCGGTTAAAAATACATCACATACCAGGGAGCGTCGCGCGTCGTATGCACGTTGTGTTCCACGCGCGCCTCAAAGAGACTTCAGCAGGGCATCATGAAAGGATTTACTAGGACCGATGCCTCCCAGGGTTGCGAGAATTATTCGAAAGAGTTACCGTGCTACACAGGCAACTGAAGGAACACGGGTGGGTTTTAGTCAGTAAAAGTCTGACACGCCCTCCCGCTCCGCCCAGAGCGGGAGACGTCATTTGATGATGTCCCACGCGAAAATCTTTTTTCAGAAAAATAACAACCGTTTTTCACTTTGTATTTAAGGAAGTCGGTTGTTGTTTTTTTTGTACCCGCACTAATCTAATCGCGTCATTCGTCCCTATTTATCGCGCACATACTTAATGCAAATTTAAGACTTAATATGGTTTCCTCATAGATGCCATTTTCAGTACTGAACCAAATTGAAATGGGACCACACGGGAAGAATCAGCTTTCAAAAGAAAAAAAAACATCAAAATCGGTTCGTCCCAGTCAAAAGTTCTGAGGTAACAAACAAAAAAAAATACAGTCGAATTGAGAACCTCCTCCTTTTTTTTGAAGTCGGCTAAAAAAGGAGCGTCGTGTGCAGGTTTTAAGTGTTATTATTCGTTGAGGATATTTTATTACATAGATAAGTATCGATTATTATTTAGCGACCGCTCTTCACGGTGACAAGGGCACTGTAACCTTGCAGTTTCATCGATCTGGAAGCTCCTCTACCATCAGCCTTGAAGCCATGTCCATACAATATTATAAAGTAGCTTCTGCCCGTGACTTCGTCCGCGTTAAATTTCTTGCTCCCTCGACCCATCCCGTCGCATCGAATCGCCTGCCCGTACGAGGCTTTCGTATTCGTGACGTTTTTTTTTCATTTTACTCGGCTCCTAAGGGTCCCAGCGTGGTGTTATATAGCCTACAGGTTTCCTCCATAAATGAGGTATCCAACACTAAACATAGTTTCGGAGATTAGTACGTTCAAACACGTAAACAAACTCTTCAGCTTTAGAATATTTAGATATGATTATAATTAAAAACGTTTCAGTGACCCAACCTTAAAAGATCAACATATGGCATCGCGGACTTTTTTTGAGAAACAATTTCGTGATGCATGATTGTTGCGTTACTGTTCTCAAAAGGAATAAATTTTCCCCGTTTTTGCAACATTTTTCGTTGATGCTCCGCTCCTATTGACCGCAGCGTGATTTTTTATAGCCTTCCTCGATAAATGGACTACGAAACAGTAAAATAATTTTTCACTTCGAAATAGCAGTTCCTGAGATTAGCGCATTCAACCAAACAAACAAACTCTTCAGCTTTAGAATAGATTAGCTTTGGCCTGCGGAATAGACCGCGTGGTCATTGAAAATTATCACACGGGAATTCAGGTTGTTCCGAGTGGTGCCGGACATAATAAAATAGCTATTCACCACTTCAGCCGAAAGACGTCTACTGCTGGATATAGACCTCCTGCAATTTAGGGGGCTTTGCCATTATCGCCACGCTTGGTGGGTTGGCGATCACAGTATGGTGGTAAAATGCATAGAGAACGCTGCTGCCTATCCTCTAGTAAGTCCCTTAGTCGCTTCTTACCGCCCTCTATTACCTACATGGCTTAAACATAACCTGGCGAACTATAGACGTACAGGCAAATTTTAAATCACGTCTAAACTTGTATGGAGTAGTGACAGGCGCTGATTAATTTGACAGGACTAAACAAAAATTTTTCTTTTGTCCTCTTCTTAATGAAATACAAAGAAAAAGATGCACTGAACTTAAATTTAGTTTAGTTTGTGAACAAGGGAATCGGTACCAATACCTCTCTACCTCTAGATTTCTGCCCTAACCCTTCGGATAAAATTGCTTAGGTAAAACCTAAAGTAAGTCAAATCCTTCATTTTAAAAAGGCACAAAGATCCTTTGAACGTCAAAAACAAACAAATACAACTGATTCTAGTTGCCCGTTCCAAAATCAAATCAAATTCCCCACTTCCAAAGCCAAATTTTCCAACAAATATTTTTTATCTGTATTCCCTCTACCATGAAGGACGCAGTGGGCCCGAGTTTTGCCCGCATTATGTCTAAGTTACTGCATACACTCTATAGTAGGTACAGACTGCCGCAATCTACTGACCTGCTTTCAGTCGTTACGGGCCGTACTCTGCCGTAACGGCCGCATACGGCAGCCCGGATGTCGGCCGGACGGACGGCGGAAAATTGCTGTTTCATAGTTTTATGTTTGTTGAGAATTTTAGGTTAGCTTTGTTGGTTTTCTGAACGGGGATTCCTTAAATAATAAATAATTTAACATGACATGACGCCCTGTTTTCCCCAAGGGTTAGATAGAAGTCTACCTAAGTTCCTACCTACCTACCTATAGTATATCCAGTTCAGGTAATGGTAGTTTTCTGATATTCACACCTATACACTTTTTTTTATTTTACTCTTTTCTGATGTATAACCTATTGTGTGCCTTTTAAACTGTGCTAAATAATGTATTTTCTTTTCAGTTAGTACGGAAGTAGCATTTTTGTACATAAAAATGTTTTTTTTTATAACTGTTTTATTATTGATGATTAAAAGATTTTTTCACATATTGTTGGTAAGCTATTCATGAATGTTTTGTAAAATGGGTAACAGCAATTTTGCGCAGTCAATTAATTTTATTTTACGTAGGTATTCAATGGGGAAGATTTTTGCCATTTTTTCCCGCTAGGTGTCGCGACTCCTATGATCCGCTATACATATCTGTGCATCGTTATATTTTAGATCTTTTTCACGTTTTTATATTAAATCTATTAAAATGACGAAGTGCGCAGTACCGGGATGCAAAGAAAATGGTTATCATTTGTTCCCAAAAGATAAAAATAGGAAAGGGTTGTGGGCTAAAGCAATAAAACGGTCACAATTGGCGAAATCGCAATCTTCATATTTACGATTATGTGGACATCATTTTACAGAAAATGATTATAAAACTTTGAAATCGTCTACAGCTGAGAAGGTATATTCTTATATTTTGTCTTTGTTCAAATCTTTCACCAATGTCATATGTATCATGATTGCGTAAATTGCAGGTTTCAATTTAGAGCGCCGAATTTTGAGGAAGAATGCGATACCATCTATTTTCCCTTGGTCAAAGGTTCTACCGCCTTACGCAGCTGCTAGAGAAGAGAGACTGTGGAATAGAAACCTAAAAAACAACTATTCGCACCGAACTTCTTAGGTTTTAGTGATACCGGAACTCTGGATAATGAAATTTCAATCAATATAAATGAACAGCAATGTGCAAGTTACAGCGATACTAAAATTCAGAATATTAACAATAAATCGACACAAACCTCTGTTCTGTTGAGATTATTTGCTACAGAGGAACTACTTTTTGATGACACATCAGTAAAATTTTATACTGGACTTGAAACGTACAAAAAATTTAAATTTGTTTTGGATACTTTATGCCCTATGGCCTATAATCTGTGTTATAAATCAGGAAATGTGATATCTTTAAGTGTGGAAGACCAGTTTCTATTAACATTAATGAAATTGAGACGTAACTATTGGATCGTCTGGAGGACACGGTGGAGCATACGGTGGAGGTGTGCCCTGCTTGGGCGGAGCACCGCCGTGTCCTCGTGGAGGCGATCGGCGGCGGCGACCTCTCGCGTCCGGCCCTGGTGCGAGCCATGGTACGGAGCGAGAGGGAATGGGAAGCCGTGACCTCCTTCTGCGAAGCAGTAATGCTCGCGAAGGAGGAGGCGGGGCGCGTGAGGGAGTGGCAGTCTCTGCGCCCTCACGTCCCTAGCCGCCGCAGGAGGAGACGCCCCGGGCGTCGGGAGTCAATAGCGGACTCCCGGCCACCGTAGGCGCGAGCTTGCGGGTGGCGAGCAATGGGTAGCTCGCCGCCCGGTAAGGAACAAGCTCGGGTCGACGGCGCGCAGTGTTCCACGCGCGCCTCAAAGAGATGTCAGCAGCAGTGTAGGGGTCTACTAGGACCGATGCCTGCCGGGGTCGCGTGATTGTTCGAAGGAGATACCGTGACCCTGGCACATGGGCAACTGATGGAACACGGGTGGGTTTTAGTCAGTAAAAGTCTGACACGCCCTCCCGCTCCGCCCAGAGCGGGAGAAGTCATTTGATGATTTCCCATTCTGAAAAAAAAAAAAAAAAAAAAGACGTAACTATTGTAATTTCGAACTATCGAAAATATTTGGTTTCAGTCAAACTGTAAAATCTAATATATTTGTAACCTGGGTAAATTTTAAACGTAAATAAAATTTATATACAACATTAATTTTTGTTTATGCGAAACCCGAAACACGGGTCTAGTATTTTTATGTAAAGAATCTATGAAAAAAATTTCAAAACTGTATCAATCACAAAGCTATAAGCTTGATAAGTTACCTGGTTGTCCACGCAAAACATATGCAGATCACCACAAACAGCTAGTGTACGTACCATCTCCGTGTAATGGACGTTTGAATACGAGAAAGACATGATAATTTTAAAATCGAAACAAAACACTAAGGCCCGCGACTTGGAAGCGTAATTAAATATTTTTGGTACAAAATATAACATGGTGTAAAAATTATTGGAATCGATTCAGTTACTGATTGTGAACAAACTATATTCAGGTTTCGCATATACTAAAAATAATCTTGTATACATGTACCCAGGCTTATGAAAATTTAAATTGTAAATAAATTATTTCGTATGAACCGCTCCGAACCATAGAATGTAAATAGATCATACGCGTGGCGCCCTCTGACCATAAAATCTTCCCCATTTGTTCACGTCACGTTGCTAATTTATTTTATGTCTATGGTCAGGTAGATAAACCTCTTTTTCTGTAAATCAGCCTTTTACCTGTGTAGATATCAGTAGTGTTAAAAAAAATAAGCCATGTATTTGGTTTGACCACTGCAATGCTACGAAAAATGTGAATTACACGTGGCCTACTCTTTGTGCCAACTTCCAATTGATTTTTAGCGTTTTATTTTAAAGTTTCAATTAATGTTAAACTATGTACAAAGATATTTACAGTTTTATATTTTATTTTCTGTATTCGGTAAACAAGATTAGGTTCTAAATTAATGCTACGCTCTCAAGCAACGAAAAATGTAATAAATAACTGTAGAGTACCTTAAACTTTAAAATAATTTGAAAATATAAATTAGGTTGTAGGTGGGTCAGCATGCGTAGCATGACCACCGTAGAAAGGGGTTTTGTCGACGGAAGAATAGACAAAGTGACAGTTCGTTTCTTTAATTTACTAAAGAGTGTGTCTATTCTTCGTAGAAATGAAAACAACATGCTAAGCCTGCATAAAACGGTACAAATCCTTCTACAATCTGTAATTTTGTCTATTCTTCCGTCGAGAAAACTCGTTTCAAAGCTAGCATAGCATGACATTTTTATCTCCATTCTATCAAGAATAGACATTAAAAACAAAGTTCTTTCTATGGTGGTCATGCTACGCGTGCAGGAATTCTAACTTAGGCAAGTGCTTTACTTCGTGTAAATAATTTCACCACCGCTGCTCTCAAAACGATGAAGGAAAACATCGTGAGGAAATTGGCACGTACTAGAACCACAACATTCGAAGACATGTGACATCTACCAAGCCGCACTGGGCCCGCGTGGTGGATTACGACCCAGCCTTCGAAGAGAGACGGCCTGGGTAACAGCAGTGGGAACAGTAGGTATAAGCTGATTATGTACAGACTCCAGCACATCAAGCTACCTGAAACTCTCAATTTTTCCCAATCAATCTTGAACCTAACACTTTAGCGATAAAGTTGAAAATCTATTACAGAAATTTGACAGATTGTAGTAGCTTTATATGCTGGCGTCTGTACCTAGGTATTATATTCTAGCTTCTGCACGCGACTTCGTCCGCGTTAAATTTCTTGTTCCCCCGACCCTTCCCGTCGCCGCCTTCGCGTCGAATCGCCTACCCGTGCGATTTTCCCCGTTTTTGCAACATTTTTCATTACTGTTCCGCTCTTCTTGGTTAAAGCGTGATGTTATATAGCCTATAACCTTCCTCGATAAATAGGCTACTCAACACAAAACGATTTTTTCAATTCGGACCAGTATTTCCTGAGATTAGCGCGTTCAATCAAACAAACAAACTCTTCAGCTTTATAATATTAATAGATTGTAGTACTAGCTTCTGCCCGCGACTTCGTCCGCGTCAAATTTTTGCTCCCCTGACCCTTCCCGTCGCATCGATTTGCCTGCTAGTTTTCGTCCATTTTTCGTTGCTGCTCGCTCCGTTTGAGTTATAGTGAGTCAACCTTAAAAGATAGACATATGCTCTCGCGGACTTTTTTTTAGAACTTTTTAACAGGAACAATTCCGTCGTACATAATTTTTGCGTTACTTTAACCGTTTACGCGGCGCACGCAACGGAAACTCTCAAAAGTAATAAATTTTCCTCGTTTTTGCAACATTTTTCATTGCTCCGCTCCTCTTAGTTGTAGCGTGATGTTATATAACCTATAGCCTCCCTCGATAAATAGGCTACTCAACACAAAAAGAATTTTTCAATTCGGACCGGTAGTTCCTGAGATTAGCGCGTTCAATCAAACAAACAAACAAACTCTTCAGCTTTATAATATTATACTAGCTTCTGCCCACGACTTCGTCCGCGTTTAATTTCTTGTTCCCCTTCCCATCGCGTCGAATCGCCTACCCGTGCGATTTTCCCCGTTTTTGCAACATTTTTCATTACTGCTCCGCTCCTCTTAGTTATAACGTGATGTTACATAGCCTATAGCCTTCCTCGATAAATAGGCTACCCAACACAAAAAGATTTTTTCAATTCGGACCAGTGGTTCCTGAGATTAGAGCGTTCAATCAAACAAACAAACAAACTCTTCAGCTTTATAATATTAGTATAGATAGATAGATTACTAGAATTTACCTAGTTTTATTGTCTTGTGCCCAGCCTTTTACTGCTTAGTACATTACGTTCTTAGTTCCACAAAATAATTTTCATTTCAATTCGAGTTGAATAAGTTGGAGGTAGGTACTAGGAACAGAACTCTACCTACCAATGCTACCAACCATATTTTGTTAATTTCAATGAATACTTGCCAACTGAGCTGCAGTGAGAATATCTCAAGGTGGTCGCATTGCGGGTTATAGGGAAGACAAAAGTAGGTTTTGAATGACTTACAAGCAAGCATTTTACGAAGTTCGTTTTTAGGGTTCCGTTGCCAAATGGCAAAAAACGGAACCCTAATAGATTCGTCATGTCTGTCTGTCTGTCCGTCCGTCCGTATGTCACAGCCACTTTTCTCCGAAACTATAAGAGCTATGTTGTTGAAACTTGGTAAGTAGATGTATTATGTGAACCGCATTAAGATTTTCACATTGAAATAGAAAAAAAAAACAATAAATTTTAGGGTTCCCCATACTTAGAACTGAAACTCAAAAATTTTTTTTACCTCATACCCAGACGTGTGGGGTATCTATGAATAGGTCTTCAAAAATGGTATTGAGGTTTCTAATATTTTTTTTTTCTAAACTGAATAGTTTGCGCGAGAGACACTTCCAAAGTGGTAAAATGAGTGTCCCTCCCCCCCCCCTGTAACTTCTAAAATAAGAGAATGATAAAACTAAAAAAAATATATAATGTACATAACCATGTAAACTTCCACCGAAAACTGGTTTGAACGAGATCTAGTAAGTAGTTTTTTTTTAATACGTCATAAATCGTAAACAGCAATTTACCTTTCATTCAATCAACCCAAATATAAAAATTAAAAAAAAAACGCTTAATTTCATAAACATAAACCTTATGCATAAACCGAGAATACCTACAGGTTTGTACGGAACCCTCGGTGCGCGAGTCCGACTCGCACTTGGCCGGTTTTTTAAACCTAGGTAGTAACTTGACAGAAATGTCAAGTAATGTTTATTTTGCATAGTACAAAATAAAACAAAAAGGTTTCAAATGACAGAATACTCTATGGGATTAGTTAACGATCTTTATGGATTATTTAAACCTTTTTGTCTTAGAGGGCCATTATTGGCCCACTTACTTAATTAAGCACTTACTTTCGAGATCAAAATTGTAGGCCCTCTATCAAAAAGATAGGTAATTAGCTTCTGCCCGCGACTTCGTCTGCGTAAATATCGGTTATCGCGGACGCAGACAAAGTCACGGAATAAAAAGTAGCCTATGTCCTTTTTCAGGCTCTAAACTATCTGTGTCGGTTCAGTAGTTTTAGCAGGAAAGCGAGACAAACAGACAGAGTTACTTTTGCATTTATAATATTAGTATAGATTAATGACCACACATGGCATAGATTAGAAAGAAGTTACTCATGAAAGAGGTCATTCATTCATATTTCAGTCAAGGAAAAATCTACCTACAACCCGAGTTCTCATCCGTTTTCAATCATTACATTATTTGCAGTCGTACCTAAGCAAAATGCTCTTCATTTAGCTTATACAAGGCACAAGGTGGGCGTGTAGCGCTCACAGATATACCTATATAATACGTATAACGTACATAATAGAACTAAGGCAGTGTGTCAATGTAAACAGCAGTATATAATGAATTGTTACCGCACGTAGCACGCAGCTGATGATCGGTCAATGCAGATTTGAAGAACGATGGTTGCTGAGTTGCGTGGAAATGCCGCACTGAACGATGGTGGCGTTGGTGCGTGTTGTAGTGTTTTGGAAAAAAGATCCTAGATGGCGCTGTGTGAATGTTTTAGTTTTCGAAACTTCTTTAAAAGTAGAAGGTTAAGTAGTACAAGTAAAATAAAAATAAATACGTGATACTTTTCAATGCTTAATAATAAATATAACTTTTTCTAAAACTGAATGCTGGCAATGGGTTGGCCCTGGGCATCTTAATTTTCACTCACACTGTCAGTCAAGTTTGACATCGTCATAATTTGACATTCACTAATCGCTCGTCACATTTCAAAACAAAGGAGTTCACTTAGATCGTCTGTATTTATTTACAGGAATTTAATCAAAATGACTGAACTGACTACATTAGCAACTTTAAACTGCAAGCAACAAGCGATACGCGCTGTCAGATTCAACGTGGACGGCACATACTGCCTTACATGCGGCGCAGACAAGAAGATAAAACTTTGGAATCCCCATCGGCAACTATTGCTGAAAACTTATGGAGGCCACGCAAATGAGGTCTTAGATGCTGCAGGATCCTGTGATAGCAGTCAAATCATATCTGGTAGTGCTGATAAATCCGTAATTTTATGGGATGTTACCACAGGACAGCCCCTTCGAAGATACCGTGGCCATGCAAGTTCTGTAACATGCATAAAATATAACGAAGAATCCACGATGGCAGTTTCAGGGTCAATAGACAATACTGTATGTTTTTGGGATGTGTTAAGCCGTAGACAAGAGCCAGTGCAAGTTTTAAAAGATGCAAAGGACACTATAACATCCATCCAGGTTACAGACCATGAAGTTTTGACTACATCAGTGGACAGCCATGTTAGATTGTATGATATAAGAATGGCAAAGATGGTTTCAGACTACATAGGTCATATTGTGACATTTGGAAGCCTAACTAGAGACAGCCAGTGTTATATTTTAAGTTGTAATGATAGTACAATTAAATTATTTGATAAAGAATCTGGGGAAATACTCAATACATTTACAGGTCATGAAAGTAGAGATTATTTGTTAGAAAATGCTGTTAATGAGAAAGATAGTCACATTATTTGTGGTTCTGCCACTGGAGAAGTATTTTATTATGATTTAATTAGTAGCGCATGTACCCAGAAGTTAAAACATAGTGAGAACAGGCCTGTAGTGTCTCTGAGTCATCATCCCACTGATAATTGTTTAGTGACTGCTTGTGAAGATGAAATTAAATTATGGGGAGTACAAGTTATGGAGGAATAAAACATTACAAGTAAATTAAAGGTTTTCTCTTTTTCTTGATCCCCTCAGTATAACCATAAAAGTAAACCAGAACTCGTATGAAAAATTATACATCGTAAGCAGTGATCTACTTTCATCATCCCAACTGGTGAAGGAAACCCTGGGGGGAGGCATTGATTAACCAATGTTTTTTTTTTTTGTAAGGCATCTCGTAGTTAATCCTGAAAAGATTCTTACTACTTAAACGGATGGTAGCCCAGCGAGTTCTAAAAAGTTACCTTTTTAGGCCTCCAGCCGGGGCATTTACCAATGTGTGTTCACGGCAGCTTAAATAATAAACTGTATATTTCATGATACTTAGTTGTTGTAAAATCAGCTTTCTCAACAATCAGGGTCAACTTCCAGTCTAACCAGATGCAGCTGATGATTATTTTCAGTATTTTAACGACAGTAAATATTACTTTCCTCTGTGCTTACTAGGCCACTGAAAGCAAGAGCTAAGATAAATCATTATTATCCACCACAGTCTTGGTTTAAACAGATCCAATAATACACTGTTCATTTATTAGACTATGGTTTCCTTGGCTGTATGGGCTCAGCTCCCTTTGCCTGTCCCAAAGAGGGACGAAAAGAACCAAAAAAAAAAAAAAAAAGACTATGGTTTCCACCTAACTTCTAACGACAAGGTGTCAAAGCCATCATTTCCAAACGAAAAGGAATTTAAAAATTTAGAATGCTAATGTCAAAGTGCGTCAATTTAGTGGCGTTCCGAATATCTCATTGCGTAAATTTCCTATTTTTAGCATGACACTTTTCATTGAATTGTTATATGTGAAATTGTTTATATTTTAAAAACTAATGATGGATGGGTTATAGGGGGCTCTAAAGTCACTATTCTCCTGTCTTTATCCCAATTCTGTCGGGGTCGGCGCAACATGTCTGTTTCTTCCACACTTCTCTATTAGTCTTCATCTCGGTACTCACCCCCTTTCTATCCATATCATCATTCACACAGTCCATCCATCTTTAATTTAGTCCCCCTCTACTCTTATAGCCAACAAAATTCATAATCAAAACTTTCCTCACAACATTTTCCTCACTCCTCCGTATTATGTGACCATACCATGACAACCGATTACCACACAATATTTCCTTTATCGGTGCCGCTTTCAGACTACCTCTACTTACTATACTTATTTCTTATTCTATCCATTCGTGTAATACCACACCTCCTTTCCTTCTTAACATTCTCATCTCAGCCGCATACAATTATTTTTCATTAATTCCTTTTGTTGCCCAACATTCTAACGCCTATAAGACAGGTGTTACCATGGTTTTATATAACATCTGGGAAGGGAGGCTCGGGGGCTCTAAGGTATCAGCTATTTATTCAAGCAGCCTTCTTGATATCAATAGTGACTATTTATGACAAATAAACGATTGTATTTCAATTTAAATTAAATTCTCGTAAAAAATTCTGTGCCTACTTGTTAAGAAAAATGCTTAACATCATATTTTTTTTTGTAACTGGAACGCTGGTGCTATTTAGTTTTATCCGCCGTTCCTGTTCCTGCGCTTCTATTCTACGATTCTGGCAAGCTTTTGTGTTAATTTGTCTTACTAAACAGTCTTAGAACTAAATGCAGTATATAAAATGGGAGCCAAGACTCCAGAGCCGACTAAGGGCAATAAGGACCGACCGCTGGTGAAATGCGATGTTTGCGGGCGTAAATTCCTAAATGTCTCTGCGTGGAAGTCGCATTACAAATTTCTCCACGAGAAAACGGAGCGAAGTAAACGTGTGATGTTTGGAAAACGAGGAAATGCGAAGCCGGTTAAGAAGATGGTTCCTTTGCATATGTTGAAGAGGGTGATTCCTCCGGAGGTAAAAGTAATTGAAAGAACTGATGAAGATTCTGGCGATGCTGCAGAATTACCGCCAAAATCCCCGGTTGTACCTAAAAAGCCGGTGTTTGAGTGCCCGGTGTGTTCAATTAAGTTCCCTGTGTATTTCACGGCGTTCAGACATATACAAAAAAACCACTGTTTTAATGACAAGGGGGAAAAAGTGTGAGTATGGATGGTATTTACATTACTGGCCACAGTGCCTTTGTAAAAATAAATTTCTTGGCTTTATAAGCTTACTTGGTATAGAAAAGAATAGAATAAAGTGTATTGTCTCCATTATAGTAGTAGGTACACACATCTTTACATATTATAAAATAAAGTTACTTCGCTGTCTGTCTGTCCCTATGTATGCTTATATCTTTAAAACTACGCAACGGATTTTGATGCGGGTTTTTTTAATAGATAGAGTGATTCAACAGGAAGGTTTATATGTATATAACATCCATAATATAGTAAAGAAACACTGATAATTTTAGAGGTTTCTAATGTGATGTCATAAATAAACACATTTTTTTGCGCTTACATTGCGAACGCTGGCTGAACCCTTCGAAATAGCTCAAAATAATGTACTACAGTATTGTACACCTTAAAAAGTTCTACAATAAAGTCCGCGATGGTATATGTCTAACTCTTAGGGATAACCCATAATAACCATTTTTATCCTTTACTTTTTATGAGAAATAATGGCTTATTTTTGAATGCGATTTTAAGCAATACAGCATTAATCCTTATCCAATTAAGTACCTTAAATAAATTGTGCATTTCATGTAGATCAAAATTGCCCTTTACAGCATATCATTAAAATGAATATTTTAGAAGATATCAGAGATTATTATAAAATAGCCGCAGAGCGGCTAGCGGGCCGTTCCACGTCCGGCCATCTCGCTTGGTAGCGGTCGGGTATTGCAGGATTAGTAGGATTGTAATTCATATTACTTTGGCTTCATAGTAAATGCGAATATCATGTGTGTTCGAAGTACTCAAAATAAACCTAATTGTATTATTCCAAGTAAGAGACCGTGAAATATGGCTTAGATTTTTGGATGGATTTGGATTTTTGGTTATCCTGGATACTTACGATATAGGATACTTTATCCCGGTAGTACGTTCCCGGGTGATATTTTCCGACAGCTTTACGGGTGAAGACACTGGCCAAAGTACCATTCCTATAAGTATGTTCGATTTGGTGTCTGGTAAATAATTGTCTGTGTAGATAGAATAGGAGCGTTAAGAAAAACCAGGAAGACTTATATTCAATTCAATCCAGCCCTATGTCGCAGTCTTCTTACTCTGAATACTATTAGTTTTATTTTAAGTACATCAAATACTCATGATATGTAAGGATCGTAGCAGGTGGCGTTCCGTAGTTTCTGCCTACCCCCATGGGAAAAAGGAGTTATTTTGTGTATGTATAACATGGATTAATACATTCTGACCGCGGTAATACGTCCTCTTGCGATAATTTCCGACATCTACGCGGGCGAAGCCGCGGGCAAAAGCTAGTAAACTATAATAATGAAAGCAAAATGTTTAAACTTCAGCATTATGCTTAGGTCCCCCTAGCAGGATGCTGAGTGCTGGTTTTCAGCCTAAACCCTTGGCTCCTGTGTACAAAAATGAGTTAAATTTAGTAACTATGGATTAATAATTGTTATTATAAACTAAATTATAATTACAGAATGATCATACATTAGTAATTAATTGAATTAAGAAACAGAAACAATTTGTCAGTACTTAGAGTCATATATTATACATGTATCTTAATCTTAGTGACTCATCATCTGCCTCGCCTTTTCCCAACTATGTTAGAGTCAGCTTCCAGTAACCTAACCTAACCTAACCGGATGCAGCTGAGTACCAGTATTTTACATGGAGCGACTGCCTATCTGACCTCCACAACCCAGTTACTGGGTAATACGATACCCCTTGGTAAGACTGGTTGTCAGACTTTCGGGCTTCTGACACCCTGTAATGTACAGCTGTCTAAGATCTACGAAAGACAGTTGGGACCAACGGCTTAATGTGCTTTCCGAGGTACAGAAGGGTCTTGGTATGTAAAGATGGTCACCCATCCACCGACTAATCGCAGCAAGTGTAGCTTAACCTGAACGATCAATCCGTGCAGCTGTTATCACTCAGCCCTTAGTAACAACATACTGTTTATTTTTATGTTTTCCAGTGTGGCAATTTCAACATTAGGTAACATTGTTTTTTATTTTCAATTTTATTTTCCAGACCCCCAAACTCCCCGAGTCTAGTAAAACCAACACGAATTGAGACCTGTGCGTCGTGCAATCAAGAGATTCGCTCGACGAAACAGCATGACTGCCCTAAAATGCAGGCGTACAAAGACCAATACTTATGCATGGGGTGCAACCAAGTCTTCAGCGGTCTCTTGTTATTTCAAAATCATGTCAAAGGATTGCATGCGGATGATTTGCTGAATTATTTCTTCCCGAGTAGAAAAGGTATGTATTACTAAGTAACTTCCTAAGTCCCGACAAGAGATAGTAACACCAAGACGTTACTGGCCTTCCTCGAGGAGCTGGGGTGGATCGAATAACCGATTTCCCACCCGTACGCAAAATACGCGCTCAGACGTGGAGTTGCGGACACCAGCCCATTCTACCTATTACCTACTAAGTAACTTTAAAAACAAGCGCAGTGTGGCTAGAACTTTAAAGTATTAAATTATATTTAATTTATCTCTAGCACTGCCAGTACAACTATACTGGGTGGTGTGGCAGAGACATGGAAGTAGGGCCTGTAACTGTTTTTGGGTTTGAAATCATCAAATGTTTATGTTAGAGTTTTACTGACTAAAACCCACCTGTGTTCCTTCAGTTGCCTGTACCAGGTCCATTGTAACTTTTTCGAACCAATCCACGACCTTGGCAGGCATCGGTCCTAATAGACCCCTTCATGACTGTAACCCTGGATTCAGATTCTGAAAAATAAACTTGCTATTCCATACATTTTGCCCGCATAGATGAGTAATACGGGCTAGTGTCCGCAACATCACGACAAAGCACTTATTTTGCGTACGATCCCGCATAAATGTTGCACTTTTGTATGAAACAGCGGATTTTTTTTTAAATAACTGACCAAAAATTCTACTGGGTGTAAGGTACAGCCCTCCACAAACAGACAGAGTGCATTCAGCTCCTTATTTTGAATCATATTCCACCGGAATTTTTCTCAGGATTTTATTTAACGTTTTTTCAGCTTTTTCAGTTTTATTTCAATGTAAAATTACATTCTCTGAAAGCAGCACTCCATTTATGTAAACAATACGGCTAAAATCAAAAAAGCAGCAATGGATGTTGAAATACTCTAACCACGGAGACTCTAACGAACGACGCGTACAATCAGCTGTTCACTTCCCGTCTAACTATAGAGTTCATCGAACTCGTCATCGGCGATTGCAGAAAGGCGGCTTTCCGAATTGATCCGAGATACATTGCGTGTGAGAAAATAAAACAAAATCAGGTTTATTGGATATAACGGTCCTGAATAATTTCTTGTAATGGTCATCTTAGTATGATATACTGAATCCACCCCATCAGTCTGCGGAGGGCTGTCCCATCCTGTATACTAAGGGGTCTAGCCTAGACCCTGTATTAGACAGCCTATAGTAACACTACTTACTAATCCGAAAAAATTATAAGACATTTTCTTTTATAACAGTCTGCAGCTCTCAGGACCAGTATCCATGCAAAAGAGATAAAGCTATACAATAATGACTTTTGCACATAATATGGAACTCTATTTAACCGTTTAACAATATAGTCTCCATTCATATCTGGCCCGTGCTTTCACCTACTATGAATGAATGAATATAATTTATTTGAACCCACATCGGGATCATAATTTTTACAATTTAATTACATTAAATATATTTAAAAATAATTATTAGTTAAATAATAAAATCAAAATTAAAATCAATACAATTAAAATCACTACAATTAAATTACTATGCTTTGAAATGGGCAATTAACTTTATTTTCTGTTTGACCAACTCCTTTGACATTTAAAAAGTGCCTGTAAATGAGTTTATTTCAATAAATACTTTGACTTTGACTATCAATATTGACAGAGAACATTTTAAATTTTCAGAATTCGAATCCTGGAAAACGGAACTGCAGGAAACATTCAGCATTGATTTTGTACGTCTGAACAAACCAAAAGCAAAAGAAATATACCACTGTGCACACCAGTCCACTGCTATAACGACCGCTACAAGACTTTGCCCATCCTCCATCACCGTGAGAGAATATTCTAGAGGCATCCACGTATGTTACTTTAAAGAACACTCCGGACATAAGGTTCTAAAAGATATACCATTGAAAAATCACCAGCAATACAGCATATCCCTATACACTAAGGAAACCGAAGATTCGACAATAGAAGCGGACGATTACAATGATCTTTACATACAGTTCAAAAACATGATTAAGAGTATAATGAATGACGCAGCTAAAGTTGATACTGCTACACTAAAAGATTTGTTAGGGAGAGCGCTAGAAATGACAACAGTATTGAAGACTTATCATGAGGAAAATCATAGTGTTGCATCAACAAACAAAAGTTTATCTGATGACCAGATTTCTAAGACGTTAGATAACTTGAGACCTAAAAGTAAACGCAAACAAAGTTTTGAAAAGAAAACTGAGCCTGTGGTAGCAAAGAAGATTAAAAAAACTCCCTCGGTCGTTGAGAATGGTGTGACAAAAAGGAGTAGTCGAAGCAACACTGCGCTTAACAAATCTCAGTCGTTGGATAAAAGTACACTGAAGAAGAAAGAGGAAGCCGCATCATCCAATAAACCAATACCAAAAAAGAATGAGTACGCAACAACTAAAGAATTAGAAGAATTACTTGAAGAAGAAATTGGGTATACACCGAAAAGGATAGCTCCGAAAAAATCCGAGGAACCTTCAAAGAGTGCTCTCAAAAAAGCAGAAGTAGAACCGCAAAAGGTAGCAGAAGTAGTTGTTAAAAAACCAGAGGAGCTCCCAGTGAGATCCCAAATTCAATCCCCAACGTCCTTCAACGATTCGTACAAGCACTTTGTAGACCAGAACTTCAAATGCGTTAAAGAGACGAGTACACCAAAAACAAAAGCAAACGTGAAGAAAAAAGAAGTTATGAAAACTAAGATGGGACAGTATAAAGTCAAACCGGCTTCACCGAAAATAGTGTCACCAAAGTCCCCTAAAATAGTGAAAGAAATTGCGAAGGAGGTTACAAAAGAAGTGCCCGTAACTCCTGTACCTTTTAAAGTGAAGCCAGATATCAAGTATGTGGTTAAAGAACAAGAGAATGACTGTAACATTCTAATTTTGAAAATTTGAAACAATTCGTTTTGTTGTGATATGGGTATGAACAGCCGAATATTATAACCGTGGCCCAGATAAGGTTGTTTACGCGCGTAGTTCAAATACTATAATCTGTTCTAAACTTTTTTGTGGAAGTGTAAACAAGGCAAAATTCTCACATATACGTCATACATACACAAATTCACGCCTTGTTTCCATGGGGGAGGCACAAACTTCAGAACTCCACTTGTGACGATCTTTACATACGTTTTTTGCTTTGTTTATGTTCATAGATCTGGTCATACACGCACTTCGGTTACCAGTACTACGCAAATTCTCACACAATCATTATTTAAAGGGAATTCTACATACATTTTTAATTTTTCCAACAATTTAATTAATTTATTTTTTAAATACGAAAACGACATTGAAATTTTTTAAATTATTTCAGTATTGTGGAATAAAGTTAAAACATCTTAAAATTGCTATTAAGAGTTTATGTATTCAAATTAAATAAATCACGACAGTCGCTCCATGCAAAATACTGGTATTAGCTGGACCGGTACAGGTACTACAGGTACCACAGGTATAGTCGACCGCAGATCAGTGGTAGCAATTGCACTAAAACGTCATTATTAGTTACAACATAAATGAGCTGTCTCAAATTGTTCCACTTATATGTACATTTACAAATCTCTTGTTTACACTTCCATCAAAATATTTCAGAACAGAGTACAGTATCTCGCCAACTCCGCCTACGCGCGTAAATTTCTTTATCTGGATACTTTTATCACACCGTGAAATGTTACGCTATCTCTATCACTCGTTATGTGTATTGTTGAAACAGAAAGACTTTTAAGAAAGTCGTTGAGTGTTTGGTTGTTGGTGTTATTTTTAATGGTTGACTTGTGACTCGAGTTGGGCATATTTTAAGTGTTTTATGGTCATACATCGTGCGAAATGTGGGCTTTTTGACCACTGCTGGACTCTCTTAGAAGAGAAGGAAATATTTTCCATGTTTACCTTTTTATATAGTAATTGGTGATTATGCAAGATGGTTTAGTATATAATATACCAAGCCATAGCGTAAAAGGGCAAGTTCTTAGCGTCTTTTAACAACACTTAAAGTCCGTATTATAATCCCGGAGACTAATTTGACAGGTGTCATGACAAACTCCTTTACTAAAAATCAAACAAGAAAGGTAGATTAAGTTGTTTATTAAGCACACAATACACAGCAAAAAAAAAATCAAAGTGCGATGTAAAAAAACTAGCATCAAAATGTGCCTCACGGCTGCACCAAAAAGACCAGCAAAAATGCCATACAACGACTAATGCCTCAGTATTTAGAATTAAAAAATGAACTGTAATGAAAATACGTCATACTGTATAATTATACATTTTGATGATTTTTTTTTGTCAATAACAAAAATAGTGTCAAACTCTTTTAGTAAAGATACGCCCGGGCCGTGGCTTGAGTCCATTGTCCATTTAAAGTAAGCATGTACTTATACTAAGACACTAATGAAGTACAGAAACTCATCATCGTTTCATTTAAAAGATGTCCACTGCTGGACACAGGTTTCCCCCCATTTGGGGGGTTTTGCCATAATCGCCACACTTTGCAGGCGGGTTGGCAATTGGTAGTAAAATGCATATACCGGGTGTAAGGGACAGCCCTCCACAAACTGACAGAGTGCATTCAGCTCCTTATTTTGAATCATATTCCACCGGAATTTTTCTCCGGATTTTTTAAATTTCTTTTTTACTTTTTTTCCAGCTTTTTCCGTTTTATTTCAATGAAAAATTACATTCTCTGAAAGCAGCATTCCATTTTTGTAAACAAAACGGCTAAAATAAAAAAGCAGCAATGGATGTTGAAATAATCTAACGAACGACGCGTAAAATCAGCTGTTCACTTCCCGTCTAACTACAGAGTTCATCGAACTCTTCGTCGGCGATTGCACAAAGGCGGCTTGCCGAATTGATCCGAGATACATTGCGTGTGAGAAAATAAAACAAATCAGGTTTATTGGATTCCCATAACGGTCCTGAAATAATTTCTTGTACTGGTCATCTTAGTCTGATATACTGAATCCACCCCATCAGTTTGTGGAGGGCTGTCCCTTACACCCAATAGAACGCTGCTGCCCATTCTCTAGTAAGTCCCTTAGTTGCCTCTTACGACATCCAAGGGATTTTTTTTTTTAAATCTTTATTTATTTAGAGGCTTTTACCTTACAAAGACATCCACGGGATGAAATGGGACGGTTCTATATAGAGACGGCAACGAATGGCCAAATTTGCGGACTCCACCCACTTTAGGCGCCAAATATCTCATTAGTCCTACCATCTGAAGACACTGCGGTCACGGTCCTAAATAAAAGCCTTAAAGCCTTAATTAGTCTTGGAGCCAGTTCAATAATTTTGCCAATAGATGATACTGCCTTCAACAATAGCATCCACTTTTTAATCTTACACTAATAGCATAATGTGCATCTGGATTGAGGGCCCATTTTTTGAACCCTTGCGTACCGAAATAAGATTTATAGGGAAATTAGTTAAAAATAGTAAAAACTTAAAGCAAAGGGTCATAAATTTCTTAAACGTGAATTAAAACTGTTATGATGAAATAACTTGGGCCCTCAATCCAGACGCGTACATAAAGTGGCATAGCCTAAATCTCAGTAAGTACTATCTCTGGGTTAACAATTTTTGTTTAAGAATTTAGTTAAGAATTTCTTAAATATTTTAAGAAATTCCCAAATCTGTCAAAATATAACATTACCGATTTATGGCGGCATATCTAGGGCCCTCACTTCATTATTGTTTGTACTGAGGAATCTGCAAAACATGAATATATCTGAAGAAATACATAAATACGGCTTTAACATGTTTTACTTACATACCTATGTGAATTAGTTAAAAAGAAATAAGAACACAAAACTTAATTGTTAAGAAGTAAATGAAAGTCGAATTTTACTAAAAAGTCTGAACTGAGAGCCCAATATTTTCGGCTTTATTGACTAGGCTCAACCTCATAGATTAACGAAAATTAGAATAAAAGTTTTAACTATTTCTTAATTAAATTGTAACATATCGTTCGTTCTTCTAAATGTCATACTTTAAGAGAAAATTGATATTCAATTTTTTGTAAGGGAATTATTTGTAGGGTGACCATAATGTTCAAAATAAGTACCAGTCCATTTTGTAAAGTGCATTCGGAAAGTCATAATATTTGCAGCTAAAAGTACTATATACCTACTAATCACAATTTGGCTTTCCTTATTTTTAATGTAATTTCTATAAAAATAAATAAAACTATAACATTTATTTAGCTTCAACAGTGTTTGCATAAAATGAAAGGCTAACTAACCGACTAGTAGTATGTTATACATTTAAGTAGTCATCGTATCTATGGATCACTGTAGCACCAGATCAAACAAATTCATTGTGATAAATAAAACACGATCGGTATAATTATAAAAAACTATTTACTTCACATAAATGTAACCTTAAAATAGTCTTATATCCTAAAAATACGAAATTGCGAGAGAGCGAAGTAGTTTTTAGTGATGAGTGCAACTATACCTCTGATTAAAAAAAAAACATTTCCATTTTCGTTTTTTTTTTAATATATTTTTTTTTATTTGCTTTAGGCAACTTGGCTCATAGTATCAGATACCTTAAAGAGTAACATCACAATAAATATAAATTACATTAAAAATAAGGAAAACCAAATTGTAATTAGTAGGTATATAGTACTTTTAGCTGCAAATTATGACTTGCCGAATGCACTTTACAAAATGTACAGGCACTTTGAACATTATGGTCACTCTACAAATAATTCTCTTTCAAAAAGTTGAAAATCAATTTTCTCTTAAAGTATGACATTTAGAAGAACGAACGATATGTTACAATTTAATTAAGAAATAGTTAAAACTATTATTCTAATTTGCGTTAATTTATGAGGTTGAGCCTAGTGAATAAAGCCGAAAATATTGGGCTCTCAGTTCAGACTTTTTAGTAAAATTCGACTTTCATTTACTTCTTAACAATTAAGTTTTGTGTCCTTATTTCTTTTTAACTAATTCACATAGGTGTGTAAGTAAAACATGTTAAAGTCGTATTTATGTATTTCTTCAGATATTATCATGTTTTGCAGATTCCTCAGTACAAACAATAATGAAGTGAGGGCCATAAATATGCTGCCATAAATCGGTAATGTTATATTTTACAGATTTGGGAATTTCTTAAAATATTTAAGAAATTCTTAGCTACATTCTTAAACAAAAATTATTAACCCAGAGATAGTACTTACTGAGATTTAGGCTATGCCACTTTATGCACGCGTCTGGATTGAGGGCCCAAGTTATTTCATCATAACAGTTTTAATTCACGTTTAAGAAATTTATGACCCTTTGCTTTAAGTTTTTACTATTTTTAACTAATTTCCCTATAAACTTTATTTCGGTACGCAAGGGTTCAAAAAATGGGCCCTCAATCCAGATGCACATAATAGCATAGAATATTCCCAACTCATGTTAATTTTAAATGTTTGAAAGAATGATGAAGTTTAATTTTTAGTTTTGTTTATACTTTTTAAGAATTGAGTTCATAAAACTAAGGCTCGGACTACAACTCGTAAAGGGAAATCCGTTTTGAATTGCGTGGGTATCTGAGCGATAGAAGCTGTGTGGTCCGGGCTTTAGGTGTTAAAATAAGGTTTTATACATAATTTAGGCTAAAATTAATTTTAATAAAATTAATATGTAACGATGTTTGTAATTTAACAAAGAGGATAAACTGCCTTGATATTCTTGATTGTGAATGTGCTCATTTCAATTACAGTGCTACCGAGTTATTTTGGCGCGTAACCAATATTTGTACCAACGCCGCCATCTCGTTTTATACATTTCGAATGATTTGACGGCGCATCTGTGATGTCATTTGAGGAGCGCCTAAATGTCATTGTAGCAGTGTACGTACGCACGAGGATATAATAAGATAAACAGTTCCAGAATAATCTGACTTCTTATTGTACAAAAAGCGTAAACAATGCGAGCTCAGCTAGAACTGGAAATGTATTGCTTGATTTGACGTTGTGTGTACCACACAAACAAAAACCTGTAATAAGTCAAAAAATAATATCGACGGTTAAAAAGTAATAAGCGCCATTTTGGTCGAAAATGGCTTATAAATTATAATACTATAATACATCCCACTTAAAATTTTCTGCTTTTTCGAATGCGCTTACTCCCATGGCTCTACGATGTCTTTAAAATGTTCACGATATGACAATAAACAAAAAAGTTAGGTCAAATTGTTCTACAATTTCAAACTTTAAACCGCTCTCCTGAACAATTTGATTCTTGTCGCGTATACCCTATTTGCCGTGGTCGTTGAACGGGTCATCGATAACGGTGGAGGGAGGCCTTTGCCCAAGAGTGGGACAGCGCAGGCTAGCAAAAAAAAAATAACCCTATTACCTTTTAACCGTCGATATGTGTTCGCCCTTTAAAATTTTAGTAAGAACGTGCACGTAATATTCATTGCATAGCTTTGACGTTTTTCAGTTTTTATTTTATCAAACGGCGGCAGGTGAATTGGCGCGCAACCTGTTACCAAGGATTCAGAATGTTCTGAATAAGATGTGATTTTAAAAAGTCGCCGTCGCCTAAGCAAAGCAATAGTAGTATGTAAGAATTGTAACAGGTGACATTCTGTAGTTTCTGCCTACCCCCATGGGAAGAGAGTGAGTTTATGATACTTTGACAGCTATAACTGAGGTGTCAGTAGCGCCATCTACAAAGACATTTCAAACAAAGAATGGTGCTTATCCTCTTTTTGAATTAAGCAGTCGTATGTTAAAACTATGCTGTACATTACATAAATTAAATAATTATAGTTTTGTAGTTTATAATTGTTTTATTTGATACCCTTTTTATAACACGTAAGCTGGTGTGACTGACACTGGCATGGTCATCATCAAAGACAATTTTGATAACATTAAATGTCGTAAACTTTTCAATCTAGCTCTTGGATTATACCTTAAAAATTTAACTCATATCTTCTAAACCAAGACCCGACTAAATCTGTGACTTGGCGAAAATATACGACTAATTTGGGAGAAACACATCTTCGCTAGATGCCCTAGTTTTTGAGATGGGGGAAGCTCGGCAACCAATAATTACAACTTTTGAACCAGTGACGAACTAAACGCTCGTTCAGATGGTCACGCGCGAATCGGTGATTTATACCCGTAGAACAATTTCTATGACCGTGTCACAGAGCGACATCGACAGGGCGACAGGTCACCCCTGTGTGAAGTGTCGCGCGGGTTTTCATAGAAATTGTTCTACGGATATGAATCGCGCGCAACCGTCACGTCCCGCTAGTCTGCACGAGCCTTAATTCTGATGTTTATGTTATTAAAATCTCTGATGGTAGCCATGCCCGTATCAGTCACACCGTAAGCTGAAAATGATTGGCCCGAAGGCAAAGTTTTTTTTAACATAAAACCTTTCTGCAACTGAGAAGTTAAGAAGAAACTCACTATCAAGCAGTCTGGTGCAGTTGGTGGCAGTTATTTTAGTTATATCCCAATTTGGGCGTCACGAAAACTACATGAAATCGAAACGAGGAAACCGGCATATCCTAGAACGGAAAAATCGAAGATTTGTGACAACTACTAATCCGCCCTGGGCCAGTGTAGTGGATTACGGTCCACTGTGTTCCAACAGTGGGGTCGATAAAGGCTGATTATGCAGTTATGTGTTCAGATTTTATTTTTCAACCTTTTAGTGTGTTTTTTTTGGACTTGTCACTTCAAGCCCTTTATTTTGATACCCCTCATGAACATGATTGAATATTTTTTCTCTCGTCTAAAATCTGTGATTTAATTTTGATAACGACTCCACCTAGTCGAGTAAATAGATACATCTTTTTTTTATATCCATTTTGCAGTTAGGATAATTCAAAAATGTGAAGAATCCTAGATAAAATCCATCACACGAAAGGATTCTCACAGACGTGGAGCCACTGTCGTGTGACGTAATCATAAATAATATTTTGAAACGAAGTTCCATAAGGCGCGTTGCGAAAGGGGGCTAGACGGAATTAAGAGAAAAAGTTGTAACGACACTTTTTAACCGACTTAAAAAAAGGAGGAGGTTTCTCAATTTGACTGTATATATTTTGTTTTGGAACGAAGTTTTTGGAACGGAGAGAGAGAGAGAAGGAGAATATTTTTGTTGAGTGTATACAGGTTTTTTGTACATAATAAATAATAAAAAATAATAACAATAATGAATTCTGGAAAGGAACTTCGTTCCATCCGGGTGTCCCTTGACACCTCTCCAAGTTTTTTTTTATTTGTTAATCTCGACATCATGAAAGGCACTGGTTAGTAAAATGCAGAATCTTAAATAGAGATAGGTGCTTTAGGTAGAAGGGTTGTTGTAGGAGTGTTGTTAACCACATAATAATAGTTCCATTTATTGCGGGACTGCGAAGAAGTAATGGTTCAATGTTTTTTTTTTCAAATTCTATTTGATATCCTTTTTTATTTTCTTCGAAAATAATATTTTTAAATGTAACTTTTTTATAAGGTATTTTTTTGTAAGTTAAGTCAATAACCTTTTCAATTTAACAATAACTTATCCAAAGAAGTTTCTGAATTTAAATTAGTTTTACCCCGGCTCCACACTTGGTCCCAACGCTGGTACAAACGATGGTTGGTTAACTTCGTGAAGCGTACACACGTTGGCTGTTATACTAGTTCCTTTCTGTCAGAGCCAACGTGAAGATGTCCGAAATCGAAATTGCTCTAAGCGCTTTTACAGTATTGAGTGCCAAAAATTTGATTTTGATGATGACGACATCTCGACGTACGCACTCGACACGTGTTGCAACAGAACTGAGTAAATCGCCAATGGTGCCGATTCCCTTATCCACAAACTAAACTAAATTTAAGTTCAGTGCATCTTTTTCTTTCTATTTCATTAAGGAAAGGACAGAAGATAAATGTTAGTTTAGACCTGTCAAATTAATCAGCGCTTGACGTAACTTTAGTTGGCAAGATTTTAATCACGTCTAAACTTGTATGGAGTAGTGACAGGCGCTGATTAATTTGACAGGACTAAACTAAAAAATTTCTTTTGTCCTCTTCTTAATGAAATACAAAGAAAAAGATGCACTGAACTTAAATTTAGTTTAGTTTGTGAACAAGGGAATCGGTACCAATATGTGGACGGAACGCGAACGTTGGCACAGATTCCTTTGATAAAACCGACACTCACGGGCCAACCACCAACGGGCGCTCCAACGTTTGGGCCAATGCTGTTTTCTATATCTACACGTTGGGCGAGTACCATTGGGGCCATCGTTGAGGCCAACGTGTGGAGCCGGTGTTATAAGCGCATTCGTTTCCAATAACCTCATCTCACGCATCCAATAAAAAAATTGCCATTGCCTGTAAAAAGCTTAAATTTCAGAACGAAACTTAAAACGTCAGCGTTTTAATTTTAATTTCAAATTCAAAATATGTCAAGTTGTCAACGGAATCGGCTGGGGTGTTTGTTTTGGAGTTGGCTAATGTTTGAAAACTAAAGATATTGTATGACGATTTTGTAATATACTGAAGAGGAAATAGGTTAATTATATTACGAGACAAGATATATAACGGACGAATAAAATGCAGGCCGCTACCAAAGACAGTAAGTACCAACAATATGCATGAAGTTTACGTAAATATTTTAGAACCCCAAGTTTTAGTGTCAATTAATAAAGACATAATATACGTTATAGAGCTATTCATCGACTTATTTATTGGAAACGCAATGCATGCACTCACAATTGTATCAAGTTCTGAATACGTTCACTAGTTGACACTCAAACAGAATGTTTAAAAGTTCTTGCAAAATTACAATTATTCATAATTATATAGTCTTTAAAAGAACTATTTATGGTAATTCACAACAATTAAGATAGTTAATAGACAAGTTTTCATCCTGAAAATACTTACAGAATTGCTGACCATTCAAAATGCTCTTTTTTTTCGTTTCCAGAGGTTCTGGAACTCCAACACATCATAGCCAGAATGCCTTTAGAAGTGATCTGTGTCGCCGCACTGCCAGAATTCGGTGTCCGTTGGCGAGAACTGTCGAAGGCAGTCCGTAACGCGCGGCTGCCGATGCAACCAGCCAGCATCTCAAGGGTACTCTGCAAACATGTCGCTAAGGTCCTCACTGCGGATGAGCTTGAAGATATTGTTGCCAGGTTGAGATTAAAATGTAAGTATGCTTATCAGTTTGTGTTTTCCACCAGTGAAGTTACCAGCAGTAGAGTTAGTACCATTAATATTCAACATAGCATCACAGAAAAATGTTGGATTTGCTTGACAAACACATGTAAATTATCTAAAAATCTGTACGGAGGGTCTTCAAAGCAAAGTGCTCAATATGTGTGGTTCTTTCCTCAATCTTCAGCCTTTCTTCATAGAGTAGTAAGATAGGAAACAAAAACATCGCCTAGTTTAAAAAAAATATTGATGTGTAAAAGTGTATGTCCAAACCTACTTGCAGAAATAAAGTCAAAATCATTTGAAGTCCTTTAACTACTTGTATGCTGGGAACGTGTCCGCAGGAAACAGTTGATTTTTAACTGTCTGTAATTATGGCATTCATATGGTTGCAGCGTGATATTAAATAGCCTTTGACAACAATAATTTAATTATTTTTCTTTAACATTTGTAATTTAATATGTAGGCAATTTTTTATTCAGTACCTACTTTTTTGACATTGCATTTTAATTATTTTGTTTAAAGTTATAAAATTAGAATCATCATCGAATTTAGTTGGCGGAATATGAAGAACTATTGTGTGCGGGTTATAAAATCTGTAAAATACCATATTTCAGGCAAATAAATGAATCTATCTATCTGTAACCTTCCTCAAAAATTGGGCTTTCAAATGTAAAAAGAATCTTTCAAATCCAACTGGTAATTCCAGAGATTATTCCCTACAAACAAACACACAAGCTTACACTCCTCCTCTTTTTATTATTATATTGTAGACTAGCTTCTGCCCGCGACTTCGTCCGCGTCAAATTTTTGTCCCCTGACCCTTCCCGTCGCATCGATTTGCCTGCTAGATTTCGTCCATGTTTCGTTGCTGCTCGCTCCTTTTGAGTTATAGTGAGTCAATCTTAAGAGATAGACATATGCTCTCGCGGACTTTTTTTGAACTTTTTAAAAGGAACAATTCCGTCATACATAATTTTTGCGTTACTTTAACCGTTTACACAGCGCGCGCAACGGAAACTCTCAAAAGGAATAAATTTTCCCCGTTTTAGCAACATTTTTCATTACTGCTCCGCTCCTCTTAGTTGTAGCGTGATGTTATATAGCCTATAGCCTCCCTCGATAAATAGGCTACCCAACACAAAAAGAATTTTTCAATTCGGACCAGAAGTTCCTGAGATTAGCGCGTTCAATCAAACAAACAAACAAACTCTTCAGCTTTATAATATTAGTATAGATTTATCAATGTTAAATCTTTTGCACTAGGAACCCTGCAGCAAACCATTAATTCAGCATTACAGGTCTCTAAGGAATAGTCTATTAGTCAGTGCCACTTTTTTCTACACATGCAGCCTGTGGGCTAGCTATACACAAAGATCGTACAGCGTTCTCCGCGTTCAATACAAATGCGTTTCGGATACTGGTGGGGCTGCCCCGTTTATGTAGCGCATCAGGGATGTTCGCAGATGCACATGTAGACTGCTTTAATGCAACCATGTGTAAAAGCAACGCGCCTCCCTGGTGCACGGAGTGTGCAACAGCTCCAACAGTGTCTTAAGCATGGTTGCGAGTCGCCTGGACTGTACATACGTGGGTCACTGTTGTGCCGTCTCTCATGGGATGTCGCAACAATGACCAATTGTTATTGATTTCTTGTGTTGTTTTCTTTATCATGTTTATAGTCTGTGCTTACTAACATAGTCGTAAGTTTTACTAACAATCTTGTTGAGTCTTAGTTACTCGAATACATAAATATTCTATTCTATTAGATACTGCAAGTCTATATAATGGTCCACCACATACAAAAATTAAAAAACAAAGTATTCCATCATCAATCGCGCACATTTAATTTCAGTGGTAGCCACCCAGCCTCGCACCTGGCATGTGATCAGACTGACCGAGAAGATGACAGATGAACCGGTGACTATGACCATGAGAGCTGTGCCCGGGAGGATCACACAGGCACTCAGGAAGAATAAGAGGAGTATGAGACCGGAGGTGAGTGAGAACTAATACATTTTATGTAAAGTTGGTCCCATGGTTCCAAGCGCGAGAGAGCGTGGGGCCTTGGGTTCGATTCCCAGGTTGGCCAAAGAGTTTTTTTTTTTTTGCTTTTGGCAATTGAGCTGACGTCGACTATTCTGCCAGTGTCACGTTTATACTGTAGCGCAGCGGCGAGCCGTCGGCTTTGCACTTTGTGGTAGGTTTGCAGATTCTGTTAGTCACTGAAAAAACGAGGACAACTGTTAGAACATAGATATTCTACATTATTATATAGATAGGGTGATACACAGCACAAAGACATACATATTATTTACATATTTATTACGCACCATTTAAAATTTCATATTATTATCGTTTAAAAAAGTTGTTAAAATGATAAAGTGTTATTGAAATTTTACTTTAAGAATTTCTCAGTAACAGCCTGGAGTTTGGATAATGGCGGTGTGTTACCCCCGTGCCTCGTTCCGCACGTTAAGTTGTTGGTCCTGCGCCTGATCTCTCTCCGATCGTGTCGGATTGCCGTCCCATACGACTGCGAGTGAGGGAAGATTGCCCCTGTGTCTCCACACTTGTTCACTATAATATCTCCTGCCGATGGCTAGTCTCCGTTGAGATTGGCCGCCGTGGTCGAAATGCGGCCTGGAGGACTATATTGATGCGCAAACCGTAACTATGAATTCAGCACATGATAAACCAGTACAGAAAATTTTCCTCAACTATCAAGAAAAAAAAAAAATTCGTGCGAAACAACTAAGTATAATATTTATGTCGTTATTTACAGGTTCAAACGGTCTTCCTCGGCGACTTAATGTACTTGAGCATCCAATTGGTATCAGACAACAAGCAGGGCTCCACACTGTACGTGGCAACTCCGCCCGGCGAGCCCGTAGCCCTAGTGTCTACTGTCACCGGGGTAGGGCTGCTGAAGGCGGCTGTAGAAGGTAATAACATCAATATAACTAACACAGGGCTCCACACTGTACGTGGCGACTCCGCCCGGCGAGCCCGTAGCCCTAGTGTCTACTGTCACCGGGGTAGGGCTGCTGAAGGCGGCTGTAGAAGGTAATAACATCTATATAACTAACACAGGGCTCCACACTGTACGTGGCGACTCCGCCCGGCGAGCCCGTAGCCCTAGTGTCTACTGTCACCGGGGTAGGGCTGCTGAAGGCGGCTGTAGAAGGTAATATTCCTACAAATATGGTTCATATTTAAAAATACATTATTGGCGAAATGTGTTTAATAAATACACAATTGCCTACATCAGGGACACGGGAGTGGGCCATAATCCACCACGTGGGCCCAGTGCAGGTTGTTAGATGTCACATGTCTCCGAATATTAGGTCTAGGACATGCCGGTTTCCTCACGATGGTTTTCTTCACCGTTTTGAGAGCAGTTTTGATGAAATAATTTACACAAATAAAGCGCCTACACTATCTCCGAACACAAGCGCTTTATTTTTTAGAAATTATGATTTTTATATGCAACAACTAGCTGCAGGTTCGGTCGGAAAAATACTGTGGCAGGATTTTATCTGTAACTGTCGTTGATGGGAGTATTGGGGATCCAATAGAAGAAGAATCAGAACAGAGTCATTAATAATCCCATTGACAGACTACTTCTTCTGCGTTCACTGACCCGATTTTTGTGTTTACACATGCTGAGCTGGACTCCTATTTGCTGCAGCCTTGAGACGCACACCGCACCATGTCATTTGAATTATGGCATAGTGCGTCAACTATGTACCTTTATTTTAAGTTCGTTTTTCTATTTGTAGATATAATGGCACCGTGTTTTGTTTTCTTAGTTATAGTTTTTTTTTATCGTTTAATTGTAGTTTTAGGTGTTGCGTTACGTCTTTTGTGTGCACTAAATAAATGTTTTTATCTATCTTTACCTCGCATTTTTACCTACGCATATTTTCTTTTTTTCAGGTCTAGGCTACAAAAAATACGAGAACGCGAACCTCTACGGCCGCGACATCAAATCACTCTTACGTATAAACGATCGCTCCTGGAACGCGAACGCCGAACATTTGGCGGAAATACCCGAATACAACCCGACACCCGTCATAACTAACACAGGCATAGACTATACTAACAAAACTTATGACGAAAACTACGTTGAGAACATTTTAGGCCCAAACCCACCAGTTATAACAGACCTAAATATAAAAACAACAAAATACTTCTTTGACAGATCTCGTTTGAATAAAACTATCAATTTGGCGGTTAATTTGAAAACAGAAGATTTGGCAAAAACGTTAAAATCTTGGGTGGCTAAAGGCGCTATAGCTCCCACTTCTGATTTAATTCAGATTTTCCATCAAATAAAGTCGAATAAAATTAATTATTGTAGACAGGATTCTGATGAGGACTGAGTTTTTTTACCTGTATAGGTTTTTTCCACTTAGGTTGTGGTATAAAAGTATTTTTAACACGCTTTTATTACCTTCACCTGTATGTTTGTTTGTATGTATGTTTCTAAGTATGTAACTATGTATGTAACAGACTTCTTTGGACTTGATTTTGACCCACTTCAAACGACCGATGACAATAATATCATTTCATTTGAGCCGTTATCCTTGCCAGGGTTACCAAAAGAGCAAAAAAAAAAAAAACTAAAAAACACTTTTTTGTAGCTAGCTGAACTAAAAGATAAACAAAAGTTTAAAAAACCTTTGGTGGAAAAGCGTGTGGTGCTCGATACCAATTAAAACACCTCCAAAAGCAACCAACGCTTTATTTTTTCAATTATTTTCACCTTTTCAACCGACGGAAAAAACGAAGGAGGTTCTCAAGTCAACGCGTATATATTTTTTTGGTTTTCTATGGAAGCGTGTTTTTTTCAACCTTTGTTTATGTAAGTCGATATTAAAACGGACGTAACAAAATCGGGGCGAGATTTTTTCGCGCACTGGGTTGCCACCTCTTTTTTGTTTTTTGATGGGAAGTCATCAAATGACGTCTCCCGCTCTGGGTGCAGCGGAAGAGCGTGTCAGACTTTTATTGACTAAAACCCACCCGTGTTCCTTCAGTTGCCTAAATGCCAGGGCCACGGTACCTCTTTTGAACAGATCTCGCGACCCTGCCAGCGGTTTGCACCTCTTGGTGTTGAATCGAGCATTAAGAATCCAACAGATTGTATCTCAGCGCTTCTAAAAACGAACAGTGTGTTTGTTTGATTTAGAACTCTAAGCGCTAAGCAGTGCTGTGAAATTCCATTGCACGAGAAAACTTCCCCGTGATTTTATTTCATTTGTGGGTACGTGGAATAAGATAAGGTTGTCAAACTGTCATGCTTTATACTACCCGTGTCAATCTCATAATCATCATTATCCTCCTGTCCTTTTTTTTGTGGATGGGAAATCATCAAATGACGTCTCCCGGTCTGGGCGGAGCGGGAGGGCGTGTCAGACTTTTACTGACTAAACCCCACCCGTGTTCCTTCAGTTGCCCATGTGCCAGGGCCACGGTAACTCTTTCGAACAAATCTCGCGACCGTGGCAGTTCTCCTGCCATTATCCCAATTTATTTGTGGTCGGCGCAACATGTCTTTTTCTTCCACACTTCTCTATCAGTCGTCATCTCAGTAGTCACCCCCTTTCTATCCATAACATAATTCACACATTCCATCCATCGTTTCTTTGGTCTCCCTCTACTCTTATAGCCATCGATATGACAGCCTCCTATTGAGGATTGAATTAAATGAATTTTTGTTTTAATTGATAATAGAAGTAATTATGTTAGTTAATATAATTTTTATGATAATTAAGAACTTTTGTGAAGACTACGTCCCGTGTCGCGTCTTTATTTATAGCGCCTTGGCTTGTAATTGCTAACGCCCGTGTACGCACACATCAAACTATGCATTTCCAGTATAAACTGATCTCACATTGTATGGGATTTCCGTATAATGACAGATCAGCTTAAACTGGATGTGCATAGCTTGATGTGTAGCCGTGTGTACCTTAGCTTTAAGCGTAATCAGCTTATAATTTCCCCACTGTTGGGACATAGGCCCCCTCTGGGTGAAAGGGAGTGAGCCGTAATCCACCACGCGGGCCCAGTGCGGGTTGGTAGATGTCACATGTCTTCGAATTTTTGGTTCTAGGACTATGTTTTCCTTCACCGTTTTGTACAACTTAGCTTTAATATTAATAGGTACTTAATTATAATTTACCTCATTACAACAGCTTTAAGGATGTAAATAAAACGCAATGATTGAAATATCAATAAAGTTTGTTTTATTTTATTGAGGGATCACAATCGAACTGGTTCTGTTGCACCTCCACCTAACTAGGCTTGGCCGAATGGGTTCACTTATCAACGATATGGTGTTCTGGCGAATTAACAACAAAAAAAACCTTTTTTTTTTACTATATTTCGTTCATGATAAAATTTCCTAATCGGTTGAGATTTTTTTTTGAACTAACCAGCAGAAACATTTTGATGAATGTATTATAAGGCTTATGCACACGACATTGATGCGCGTCTAACGCAATAAAAACGCACTGTAATCGCAATTAGAGCTCCTACACGCAATAGAAATGTGCATGTGCATATGTGATATAAAAACGGTTAGAAGCGTTTTGGTGTCATATCTGTAAGATTTTTGTTTCCCTTTTTCCCTTGCACCAAAGCTAATTTTTCTTTAAAACAAAACTCCGTTATCTATCCAAATGTTGTGCAAAAATATTTTTGCATGTAACAGTCGTGCAAAAATAGTTTTGCATGACAGCGTCGTGCAAAATTTTGTTAACATTTTCTGTCATGGATTTCCGCGGCACCACTCGATAACAAGTTTTTAAAACATTCGTTAATTCGCTAAAACATCAACAATTTACATTAAAATTACAACGTGGCAAGATACCTAGATTCTTTTCAAAATTCACCTATCTATTAGAATTTGACATTAAAATTTTTCTTACGAGATATTGAGCGAATCTGCGCTTAGAAATGTAATAAAAAGTTGGTTTCAAGCCGCGTTTTTACTAGATCAGACATGTTACGAACACTTATGTGTTATTGGGTAATGTTGCCAGATAAAAAGAAATTGAATTAGAAGCATTATTTGTTTTCTACCTTAGTTTTAGGGTGACAGTTGGGCCAACTGACCTGGGTCCGATTCCTAGGTAGGTAGTGTTATAAATTGTTTCCAAAACAAATTTATCATTAATAGGCCTCTCAGATTTTTTACCTAGGTAGGCCCAAAGTACCTATCCACGTACAAATTCGGAGAGATTAATTCACAAATAATACAGAGTCTTCCAAGTTATTAATATATGTATATGTATGTGTATGTAACGTTAGTAGGTGTATAAAAGAAATAAAGAAGACTACTATACTTATTCTTGCCCCCTTTAGCTATCCGGTAAAAACGCGACTACTAACAAACTAGTGTACTTAGTAAACTACAAAATGTTTGTAGTATGTCGGGGTAAGTTCGGCCCCGGGATAACACCGTACGCATCAAATTCTGGCGGCTAAAATGGCGCGGTTTACAATGTTGTCAGCATTAAAAAAATATGCTGAACGAGACGAAAATTATTATGCGCTCGCCCCAATTACGGTCTTAAACATAACGAGCGAATTGTGGGTGTAATATAGGTATTCACGGCTACAGGTCCATCTGTACATATCCAGTTTTAGCTGACCTCGCATTGTATAGGCTTTTCGTACAATGAGATGTCAACTTATACTGGAAATGTATGTGTGGCCATGCTTACACCTCTGCCTAAATCTTCGAGGATATAATTAGCCGGGAATTTGCTTTATACGGTTTTAACCAAGCGCCGAAATTACCCCAAACATACTCTAATTCGACTATCAAACAATTTAGTCGATCCAACAAGCAACTATTGTAACATCGAGTGCAAATAAACCATAATATTCTAAAAGCTGTTGACTGAGCGATATGACCACTAGAAATGGCATTAAAACTCGACTATTTAGTCGATAACGCTAGGAATACATATGCCAGTAACTTGCAAATACCTTGCATACGAGTAACAACACATAAATCAGTCTATAACGTTTCCACTGCTGGGACAGAAATTTCTGTGCGCGAAAAAATACCACCGCGATATTTTTAGATTCGTCCGTGGGGTGGGATGGGCTTAAGGAAAATCTGTTATGCCCCCCCCCCCCCCCATGCAACTCTCGCTTCCTTTTTGATATGAGTGTGTATTTGTGTGCAAGTATAGCGTAAGGAACTTTGTTCTTGGCGAGAGTCTCCGAGGCGTTATATTTTTGTATGCACGTGTTTCTGTGGCAAATAAGCTAATTTATCTATCTTTTTTAGGCTTATATCTCAGGCAATATATACAGTCTTATTGCTATGTTTTTCACCAGGCATCCGTACCGTTGCAACTGACCATACATTTCGTGGCATTGCGACCATTGATGTCCTAGTGAGACAGGGCCCTTAGACGCTGCAACTACTGCCAGGTTCACAAGATTTGTTCGAAAGAGTTACCGTGTCCCTGGCACAGGTAACTGAAGGAACACGGGTGGGTTTTGGTCAGTAAAACTCTGACGCGCCCTTCCGCTCCACCCTAGAGCGGGAGACGTTATTTGATGATTTCCTTTACGCTGCCAATGGTCTATTCAAGTTACTAGCATGTATATTCCAGGCCTAATAGTCCAATCGACTGGCATTTAAAACTTAATGACAATTGGTTTAACAAAAACCGTCCTTATTAGAATTATATCGAAATATATCCACACCATATAACGCCTTAACCGAAATGAACAGATTTTAGACTAGATATACTTATAAAAATCACCAATTCAGAAGTTTGGAAGCGCTGAAATGTATGTTGGAAAATGTACTTTAAACTGTGAAAAACTTCTCCAAATGAGGATGGTCTTCTGTATCGGTAGGCACTAAGCCGCCTGTTCTTGTCTAGGCAGTCAAACGCGGGTCTCTTTTAGGTATGATAATTTATTTGGTTTCTTAATAATTTCGGGACACACATTAAAATGTAATTGACAGACTTATGGTGATTTTTCTAGGTAGGCATTGCTTATATGCAATGTACGCCACTGCTTTGCAGACTGACATGTCAGTTTAGTTTCTCTAAATAATTGTGTATTTGCAGTAAAATCAACCTTAGCGATATATCTGCTGTCAAATCTATTGTAGAATAATCTTTTGGCGCGTGGCTAAAATCCGAACTAACACCGCCATTTTGATTTTGAAAAAAAAAAAACACTATTGATCGCGTGCCCCCCTGTCAATGTTATTTTAACCGCCAAAAGAAAACAAAAAGATTACATTGTTGATGAAATTTCAAGACATTTTTAATCCTGTTCTAAGTTATCCAACATACTATAAGAGAGCTCCCAAACTTCACTTATTCAAAAAATATACCTATTCATCTATATACCACTTTAATTTAATATTTCTTACTAAACTTTCTAAAATTCCTTCTTTTTTGTCTATCTAAAACCACAGATACAGCTTCCTTCTTGTTTATGGTATATAGACGTTACAAACTTAAATTATCAATTCTATAACAAAAAAAAAGAAAAAAAAATAAAACATAAAAATATTTTTTATATAATATGCAAAATGCATTTTTAACTTAGAATGCTGATTGGTATAAATACTAGCATATTAAATGCTCAAATCAAGCAATTTTAGACCCCAAAAGACCATTTCAGACACCAATCTACATGGTCTTCACATGATGTGACCAAGATTAAGTCTGGACTTAAAAAGAGCCCTCTGAGTTTGTTTCGGCCTTTCTTCTCAGAGTAGTCAGTTGGGAAACGCCGACCTCAACTGGTTTTAAAAATATGATTGACATGTAAAAGTGTTTGTCTAAACCTGCTTACAGAAATAAAATATTTATCATTTAACACTCTTACTCTTGTTTTGAACAATTCGACAACATTCATCGCGTTGTTTACGTTGTCCAGCAGAATTTTTCAAACACATGAAGCAATGTATTAGAAATTTATTTTAAAATTCTTCGGGTTTCGGTAAAAAAATGTACTTCAGGTTTCAAAGTACACCCGGCTATCAAGCTACACTTTTCCAGTTTAAGCTGACCTCTCACTATGCGGAAATACCATTCAATCTGAGATCAGTTTATACTGGAAACTCATAGCTTGATATGTAGCCATGTGTACAATGTTCATATGTTTTTGCATAAGTTTCTAACCAAGAAAATGTTTTTCAACAAAAAAAACTTGCGTGAATATTTACAGTTCCCTACTATATCTTAAATAATTGATAGTATTTATTCCAATCATCATTGTTTTAACAATAATATTTACAGACAAAACAATTTTAATTAAGGAACACCAATAATAATTATAAATGCGCAATTTTTGCGTAGCATCAACTTGAATTAGTTATCTGTGAGCAAAACGAGTTGTTCCCGCCCAAAAACATTCTTTTTTCAAACTATTTCGTTGATTTAAAGGAACAAGAAATTGCGCATTTAAAAAATAACCAATCATTTTCAAATTCAATAATAATAATAACTGTCAAAATTTCCTTTCAACATTTCTTCCATTTAAAAACAACACAAAAACCATGTGCTTTGCATTAAAAAGCAAGAATTAGGTATATGGAGAAATTATTTTATCTTATAATTTTTATAAAAAGAACTCTAAGTTACTATAGGAAAAAAAAAAAAATAGATTTTTTTTTAATAATTAATAGTATGGCAACACCCATAGATTGCACCAAAAAGATCCGATGACACATACTAGAGATCATTTGAGTCAAATATTTATTATTAACACACATTTTTTGATGATTCTGGTGTTTGCTACATTTGATATCACTTCGTATGGAGAAGACCTTGGATTTTGACCTTTATAGAAGGCAGCCCGCGAATTTCAAATCTACTTACTTCCTTTTTGCGATTGCAGCACGCGTAGCATGACCACTATAGAAAGAACTTTGTCTATTCTTGGTAGAATAGAGATAGAACGTCATGCTACGCCAGCATAGAAACGGGTTTTGTCGACGGAAGAATAGACAAATTACAGATTGTAGAACGATTTATACCGTTTAATGCAGGCTTAGCATGGCGCTTTCATTTCTACGAAGTATAGGCACAGTTTGTTTATCTAATTTTGATATTGCACCGTAGAAATCTTTCTATCCAAACTGAAAATCGCAGTGACAACTGTTAGTTGTCTATGGTAGTGAAGGCAATTTGATTTTGTAATCGCCATAACTAATCGAGTTGATTTAAAACAAAACAACAACCGTAAGTAAATAAATAAAGAAACTGGATAAATTTAGTTTCATTTTTGTTAATTTTCACATTCTGTGAACTATCACTTTGTCTATTCTTCCGTCGATAAAACCCCTTTCTACGGTGGTCATGCTACGCATGCAGGTCCGACTCAAAGGCATCATAGTCGCGGAAGACAAGAAGAAGAAATCAACCTGAGTTGTATGTTGATCAAAATGTGATTCGCAATCGTAACATGGATAGTGACAAATTCTTACACTGACTGGACAGGTCCACTCAATCTGTGTGGTTCTTTCCTCTTAACACCATTTCAGGCAGCTATCTACATGGTCTTCACATGATCTGACCAAGATTATGTCTGGACTTTAAAAGAAACTGTGACCTCTAAGTTTGTTTCGGCCTTTCTTCTCAGAGTAGTCAGTTAGGAAACGCCGACCTCATCTAGTTTAAAAAATATATAATTGACGTGTAAAAGTGTTTTTACAAACCTACCAAATATTGTTTTACAAAATTAGATTCAGCAATGCAACTCTTTAAGTTAGAATGGGCCACAAATGTCATTATTTCATGAAATAGGGTAAACAAAATATGAATTCGAGAGATGTATTTATGATTATAATTCTATTTATAAATATTTGTTACGGCTCAAATCATATTTAGATCACTATACAACCTGACACTAAACTACAAATTACAAAAAAAAACGAAAAAAAAATGAATTTTGCGGGTTACCGTGACGTTTTCGCCTTAATGTGCGCTTTTCCTTCACCATTGTGAGAGCAATGGTGATGAAATAATTTACGCAAAATAAAGCTCCTGTCTAGGTTCGAACTCACAGCCTACAACTCGTAAGTCACGACCGTTACCACTAAGCCACCACTGCTTTGCTGCAAGCTGGCTATACTATGGCCAAAAACATATTCATGATTTTCTTTTTGAAGTTTACTCCTTAACAATAGATTTTCATATACACCGTGACATTTTAACTGTCTTACAACGGCAGCCCACTTCATGTATCCAATTACTACTACACATCCATTAAAAAATGAACATTTGAATAACTAAAAAATTAAAATATTATTAATTATGATGACACAAATGACGTAGCTTGTAATTGGTATTTTGTCTCATGGAAAATGGAATGATCTTGTCGACTCGTGCGCTGGGTAGTTATGTTCTGTAATATCTGATACGTAAACATTATTAACAGGATGTTTCATAATTCTAATGCATTACTTGTCATAGTATCTATTATTTTAATAAATGGTAACAATTATTTAATCACGCCTAGAGGCATATTTTGTCGGATACATTGAGTGGACAATCTTTGTAAGACGACTAAAATTTCATTGTGTATAAGCCCGGGGTATGAAAATTTATGGTGAGTAAAATCGAACTTTCTCCGTAACGTTACGTTACGCGTTACGTTATGTTTCATCATCATCATCATTTCAGCCTTAAGACGTCCACTGCTGGACTTAGGCCTCCCCCAATTTGGGGGATTCATTGCCATAATCGCCACGCTTGGCAGGCGAGTTGGCGGGTTGGTTATGTTTACTAATCTACATATTTTATAATCGTTCGTAAGGAGTAAACTCCAGTCGTGCGTCGGAACTCACACATTTTTTTTCTTTCAAGGTCTTTTCCTACGTGAGTGTAAACCAGTAATAATAGAGAATAAACTCTAAAAGTTTTCTAGCAATTTTCAACCCTTCCATTTTGGGGTTTAAAAGCAGAGTTATAACAATTTTCTATAAGAAGTAAAATGCTTTTAAAATTAGGAATATAAAAATTAATGTCGAGATTTTCATTACACTTTATAATAGAAAATGCAATTTTATTAAGATATTACTGAAAAGAAACAATATTATTATAACGTACCGATTCGAATATTTTCTGAGGAACATCACCAATAAGGTCACTGTCCTCCTAGGGCGTCCCCTCGCGGCGTTATAAATTTATTTAAGTAAAATCTTCAGTAATTTCTCAACAAAAGAAGCATTCTATAAACAAATACGCTCTAGGAACAATAAGTGGCAAACATTTTTAAACTGACTAGTTAACCTGCTAAATATCTCGACTTAAATTAAAAAAATAGCACCGCGTTTACGAAAAAAAAAAAACTTTTTTTTTCATATTGCAACACCCTTAACATTAAACCTTAACTGGCACCACAGCTAGACAGATCGGGAAAACGGTAGATTTTCAAAAATCCTTACAACTATGTATAGAAGAAGCTAAAAACTAAGATTTCTTGTTTTTTTAAATTTAATTAATAATTTTCTCTTTTTAGAAAAATGACAGTTTCCATCTCTCCCTTTTTCGTTAAATAGAATTTTGTACTTGTATATGCCGAACCATTTTTTATTCTTTCAATAATTTTTGGACATAGGTTTATTTTTATAAAAAAAAAGTTAAAAATGGCTTTGCCAAAAGTTAAAATAAGATGATATTAATTTTTTATACATAATATTTTACGTACTAAATACAATAAAAAAATTAATCGTGAACAGCTCATGACTGTAGGCTACATTTGACTTCGAAACAAATCGGACAATCCGAAAACTTCACTCTTTTTCATAGTTCTGTCTCTTTCCTTCAGACAGAACAAACTTTAAAATAGTTTTCTTTTTTGAGAAATAAAAAAATAAACCAATGTCCTACCTTCATTTTTCTAACCTACATCACAATGCGCCAAACGATCACAGATATTTTCAACCCTGACACTAAAGTACCAATGCTGTCATAACTATTTGAAAAGTACCACTTTAATTTTATCCTCTCAATACTTTTGTAGCAATGTAATTTTGAACTACGCTAACTTTAGGAAAAACCAACAATTGTATTATAATATTAAATACTTTTTTTGCAATGTAGTGAAATACTACATTAATTTACTCGTTAGCTAAGCCAAATGTGTGTGGATTTTATCCAATAAGGTTTTTAACCATAAACCATCGTGTGGGGTTTAAAATGAGACGACTCTGTCGCTTCGACCTTTTTGTATTTTACCAAATAAACAGGCCTATCATTTGCCAGAATACTTTCTAAAATATGTACCAAATTATTTAATTGTTCTTGGCAAAACATATTTTTAAAAGAAGAAGCCTTGCTGAAAGGCAATTCTCATATAGTTGGTTCCAATATAAGATAAATGAGGATACGAGAGAAGTATCTATAACCTCTTAGAGAGCAAATAGGGCCTCGGTTAAGGCATTTTTATTTTTATAACAGCATTGGCACTAACACTTTTTTCAAAGTACCTCCATTTCAAAAAATACCGAGTGCATAATAATTTTTCGAGGTGACACTTTTAGTAGCAAGTTAAAAAAAAAATGATGTCGTCAAGATTTAATAGTACATTTCAATACGTGTGACTTTAGTAGTCCCTCGCTACGCTAATTTCACGCCGTTCAATAATGGTCTACATAATTCACACGTATATCGTATACTATTTAATAGCACGTGTGACCTAAACTTGTGTACCTTTGGTTTAGGGTTGAAAGTTTTCAATTAAGTCACCCTTTTCTGTGTAAAAATAGATAACTTAAGTCACAGAAAAGCTGGACTTAAGTACAGGGTTAGGTCAAACAGTGCTATAAAATATATTCATATCTAGAAACTCATGTGTAATAAATGAAAAACCAGAAGGTTTTTCATTTATTACACTTTTAGTGCCAATTTTATTTCGTTTTAACAATAATAAAAAATAATAAGTTTATCAAAAACTTGGATTTTGAACAACGAAATTTCGAGGAATATTATTCGTAATATTATAGAAATTATTTTATGCACTCAGTCTTTCGAAAAAGGTGCTCCTATTGCACGCCATCCCACGTCCGAAACACTTTAATTTACAATTATTTTTTTAATAAAATTACCAAAAAACTTCAAAACTAGCTTTCCATAAACTATGTTTAAAAACATTTATAATATTTATAATAATAAAAATTTTGACAGGTCGCCATTTTTTTCAAAAGTGGTACTAGCAATAACATTAAAAAGTACCATTTGAGCGCGGATATATACATTTTATAGTAGGGCCATTACAAATGATCATTTAGGGGTAATCAGAACTCCAAAAATCTTAACAAGCACTCTTACCAAGTGGTATCGCGTTTCCCAGTAAATGGGTGGTGGAGGTCAGATAGGGAGTCGCTCCATATAAAATATTGGCATACAGCTGCATTTACTTAAGACTGGAGGCCAACCCCAAATTATTTAGTAAAAGACTCGGCAGACTGATTTATCTCTTACAAGTAACCCTACCCAACTGTCACCCACCGATCAGAATGAAACTTTGCACATCGATATAACACTAAAAAATATTGAACCCGTGTTTTTTTATTTTTCCGGAATCCACTTTTTAGGGGTAGAAACCACCCCTAATAACCCCTAAGTAGGCTAAACCACGTAACTCTGAGTAGAGTGAGTTTATTCGACTGCTTTTCAATCAGAATATTACGATCTTGACCACAGATAGGCTAACCTACCTTAACCCTAATATAACTTATCCCCACAAACCGTTACAACCCTTATAAACCTGGGGGGTGGTTTCTACCCCTAAAAAGTGGATTCCGGAAAAATATAAAAAACACGGGTTCAATATTTTTTAGTGTTATATCGATGTGCAAAGTTTCATTCTGATCGGTGGGTGACAGTTGGGTAGGGTTACGTGTTAGTGTTTGTAATGGCCCGAGTATAGTATGCTTCCTCACATCGCTCATAAAATGGCGGCTGGTCACTATGACTATTACTCATCTAAAGTGATTGTTTCTCGTTGTTCCGGTAGATTGGACTTCTTTGTTTCATCTTGGTTTATTATGTGTGACATTGTCTTGTGGCGTCTAGAAAAAAAAAAAACGTATTTTTAGGCATCCTTTTTTTGTGGCTGGGATATCATCAAATGACTTCTAAATCAAAATCGAAAGTCATTTATTCAAACTAGGCTGAGAGTCAGCACTTTTTGAACGTCAAAGTTACATAAGACAGTCCCCCCAAAACGCCCGCCCTTCGACACTTTCTAGTGCTTTAGCTGGGAAGAAGAAATGGCGGAACAAACTCCCCAGCAGCACAGCTGTCTGTTAAGTTAGAAGAACTTGATTCTATACAATATTGTGTAAGTAATTAATATTATAAAACAAAACATACATTATTCGCCATGTGTCAGCTAGCACACGCCAATATACCAACAAAAACATTGAAAACTAAACTCAAGCTGAATGAATCTCCCGATCTAGGGTGGAGCGGAAGGGCGTGTCAGACTTTTACTGACTAAAACCCACCCGTGTTCCTTCAGTTGCCTGTGCCAGGGTCACGGTATCTCTTTCGAACAAATCTCGCGACTGGCAGGCATCGGTCCTAGCAGACCCCTTCAGTTATTGCTGACATCTCTTTGAGGCGCGCGTGGAACTCTACGCGCCGTAGACACGGGCCTGGACCTTACCGGGTGGCGAGATATTTTTTTTAGGCATCCTTGGTCCTAAAAATGCTCAATTTAATGTGCAATTAGCATGTATTGTATTGTTCAAAACGTCCCGACATCAGTCGTCGGGCAGTTGCCCACCAGACACCAGTCTACACTACAGAGGGATGACTGACCTTTACACCCTGATCTTCATACCTCCAAAAAGCATGAGGGTCTCAGGGCAAAGGGTTATTGAGTTGTTCAATCTGGAATTTCTCAGTAGCAGTGGGATTCTAAATGTGTGCCCGGTTGATGAAAATATGCTCGCCCCTTATTAGATGTAATTTAAAACAGTGTTTTTTTTTTTTAATTTTTGTCTGTGGTACTCCAGACAAATTCGTATACCTTCACTTGCTAAGTAAATATCAGAGGCAGGAAATTATTATAACATCATAAATTTTAGCTAAGTCGAAAAAAATACACTAAAAGAAAAATTAAGGGATCAATTTTTTTTTTCAAATTTTTGGGCAATTTCATCAGGCCGTAACTTCGAGAGAAATGGTCGTACAAGGAATCAAAAAAAAAATATACTTGGACCTACAATTTCATTCCGTCAAAAAAGAAATTTGTAGGTCCAAGTATTTGTTTTTCTCTCACTCAAAAACCACTAATCAGAACTTGACCAAATATGGGACCACTCGATAGTTACATTCTTACAAATCAAATAGGATTATTTCAAATCAATTTTATAAATGACGGAGTTCTGAGGTAACAAAACAAATATAAAACAAAAATACTCCTCTTATTTTTGAAGTCGGTTAAAATGTAGCAACGCTAGGACAGTATTAATAAAAAATGCCTCTTACCTCAGCCCCCGCTCCCCCCTAAAAGACAAACTGCACATTGTACAATTTTTCCACTCACTTCTCCCCTTATCTTCTTTCACATGTACCGGCGTAGCTACATCTACTTGTTTCTCTTTCTTCTTCACGGGGGAAGGTACTGCTGTCTCCTTCTTTATAGGAGGTGGTATGGACGTCTCCTTCTTTATAGGGGGAGGTATGGGCGTCTCCTTAAAGGGGGGAGCGAGATCTGTCTTTGTTAGTTTGACTGTAAGAGTTTTGAGTGGAACTTTCTTGTCCGTGGTGATTTTTGGTTTTAGATCTGAAAACAATACATAAATTTGTTTTAACGTAACGCCTGTCTTTTTCGAAGGGATAGATAGATATGTGTAACACGTGTGTACTGTGTGGTTCCAGTTTACTTTCAAGTTTCATTTAGAGTACACTGAATATATTTCTAAGACATCTATACTAATATTATAAAGCTGAAGAGTTTGTTTGGTTCATCAGCAGCCAAACACAGGCCTCCTGTCAGTGAGAGGGGTCATAATCCACCACGCGGGCCCAGTGCGGGTTGGTAGATGTCACATATCTTCAAATTTTTTAGTTCTAAGACATGCCGGTTTCCTCACGATGTTTTCCTTCACCGTTTTGAGAGCAGTGGTGATGCAATAATTTACACAAAGTAAAGCGTCTGCTTGGGTTCGAACTCACGACCTACTACTCGTAAGTCGCGGTCGTTACCACTGGGCCACCACTGCTGCTTGTTTGGTTGAACTCGATAATCTCAGGAACTACTGGTCCGAATTGAACAATTCTTTTAGCGTTGGGTAGCCTATTTATTGAGGAAGATTATAGGCTATATAACATCACGCTACGGCCAAAAGGACCGGAGCAGCAACGAAAAATGGACGAAAACTGGCAGGCAATTCGATCCGACGGGTCAGGGGAGCAAAAATATGACGCGGACGAAGTCGCGGGCAGAAGTTAGTAAAACATAATCTGAATGGATTTTAACCCTTAACTGCATGATTTTTTATTTTGGGCCGAGAAAAATCTCAGGGGTCCTAAATGAGGTGTACATTAAAGGAAAAATAATGAAAAAAATCAAACTACAGTTTTTTGTGAATTTTTTATTTTTATTTATTGATGTAATATTACATCATCATGCAAAATCCTCTTAAATTATCATACTAAGGAGTAGTATGAAAATCTGTGAAACAATTGTTAGTTCCGTTCAAACATAGAGGGATATTGCATTTTGAGCATGCCCATTGGGTTGTGCCTTTACATTGTGGCAGTTTACAGCGTAAACGCTTTGAAAAAATGGGCCAGTGCGCAACACCATCTGAACGCACGTCCTTACAAGGAAGCGGATGAGCTGGTCCTCTTCGTTTCTTAGCTTGTTCTTCTAAGCAGCTGTTGCTTGGCCGACCTCTTTTGCTACCGTTGCTTGTTCCCACATTGCACAGGGCATCTGCCAATTCATTTCGGAACTCTCCTAGATTTGGCAGTTGCTTTTTGGGGGTACCTTTTGCAGTCATGTTTTTCTTGAAGAGAACCCACGAGTTGATGACGGCGAGGTCTAGCAAATGGTAAAATAGTCGCATATACCATTTTTTACTTTTGACTCTTATACGATACCGTCCCAAGTAACTGTCCATGAGGTCAACTCCCCCCATGTGCATATTATATTCTTGTACCACTTTAGGGCATGGGACGTCAATTTTCTGTTTCAGTTTTTTATCGAACCGTTGCACTTTACCTGCTGGTTCGGCACCAACATACGTAGATAATAAAGTTACTACCTTATTATCCTTCCAAACAGTAGCTGAGAAGTCCACGCCATCGTGATGAGCCACTTTTTCTTCGTAGGTTCCTCGGGGGACAGAAGTTTTCATGAGCGTCTTTTTATCCGGAAGTCGACAGTTAGGTAAACGGTTTTGCTGGACAGTACCGACACAGTGGATACCCTGCTTGGACAAGTAGTAGACCAAAGGCAAAGAGGTGTAGAAGTTGTCAAAATATATGATGTGATTTGGCTTCCGCGGTACTACTCTGACCAGACGCAAGACCACATTGTTTGTGATCCCTAAATCAGGTTCGTCAGCTGGCTTGTCTTTGGTATTGTCTTGTCCAGAATAGACTTCAAACCGGTAGGCATAACCCATCAGGCTGCATAGTACAAATAGTTTGTAACCCCACTTGTGAGGTTTATTGGGAAGGTATTGTTTGAGGAAATGAGATATTTTTGTTGCACACATTTGCTCGTCTATGGAGAGGCGCTGGTCTACAGGTATCGATGAAAAAGTCTTGTTCAGGTGGTCTATTACCGGACGTATCTTATGGAGGCGGTCGTGATCTGGGTGTTCCTTCGGTAAATGATGCTCATTATTATTGAAATGCAAGACTGACCTGATTGCCTCAAATCTGTTTATCGACATCGTGGCTTTTATCGGCGGGTATCCAAACTTGTCGTGCCAGTATGACCGCACGCTTTGAAAATGCTGCACAGACATGAATAACAAAGATCCAATATACTTTTTGAGGTCTGCAACAGTGATAGTAATGGGATTGGCAACATTTTCTTGCACTGAATATAAGTTAGACTCATCTACTATCTTTTGTAGGAAATCTGGTGTAAAATAGTGCAGAAAACATTTGTAGGGTGTATCTAAGTTGGCTATTTCAGTATCTAGTGTAGATGTGGGCTCATGTACAATTTTGCGCTCATCGAACGTCATGCTACCAGTTTTCCATATAATCTGACGCTTATCGAAGCTATTGAAGATACATGCACCTGAACTTGGCCCTGGATCAGCATCTTGAACTAAGGGAGGGTCATCTTCGTCATGTGGAATAGGATCCTCACATTCGGGAACCAAATCTTCCATATCATCTGAGATCAAGTCCTGTACGAGTTGCTGAGCATTGGCATAAAAATTCTCTTCATCGTCATCGTCATCTTCTAGGCCGTCTTCTGAGACGTTGCCGTCTTCCAACTCCTTCAATATCCTTTCAATGTCATCATCTCTCACCTGGCTTCGTGACATTGCGCTAAAAGAATATACATGCATGAAAAAAAGAACCACCACCAAGTGTGAAACGTTTTGCAACAGCTTCAAACCATTGAAATCGTGATTATATAGTGAAAAAATACCCATAACTAACAATAAAACGTACATAATACATTCATTATAGTTATATTATAGCAAAACAGACGAAAAAAAGGTCAGGAAAAAAAATCATACTTATTCCATACTAATAATATTTTATGCCAATTTCCATGATGATGTAGTACTACATCATAAACAAAAATGATTATTTTCAGCAAGTTACAATGCTATTTACAAAATGCTAATACAATACCACTTCTACATACCTGTGTGATGCTGGAAACTATTTTTGTTTATTATAATTCAGATTTTTTGCAAAAAAAAACATCCACTGCAACTGTGTCGAAGACCGAGATTTGCAATTTGGCGCCAAAAAACTTTTCACGTCAATGTCATGTAAGAAAAAAAATGTCTATGGCGATAAGGTGCGTTTACACGTGTCAATTAGACCTTTGACAATAATTAAAAAAAAAAGCAAGTAGGTGGGGTTGCTAGATAAAAATATATTCGACGAAAAGTAAACTGATGTAATATTACATCATTATGCAGGTAAGGGTTAATAGCTTTCCATTGCTACCTTTATATACTTTATACAGAATTTCATCTATGTATTGAAACTTAATAAGGTAAAAGATCCGCCAAAAAAGTAACGGATACGGATCTATCTTCTTCCTCTGATATCCACGGATACGGATATCCGGCACTTCACTAATCCACATCCACACTAATATTATAAATGCAAAAGTAACTCTGTCTGTCTGTCTCGCTTTCCTGCTAAAACTATAGTACCGATTTAAATGAAATTTGGTAAACAGATAGTTTAGAGCCTGAGAAAGGACATAGGCTACTTTTTATCCCGGTAGTACGTTAAATCGGTTCAGTAGTTTTAGCAGGAAAGCGAGACAGACAGACAGACAAAGTTACTTTTGCATTTATAATATTATTAGTGTGGATAGTGTGGATAGATGTAACATCTTGCACCCCATGAGTGTATACTCAAGTTTTTAACAAATAATTTGTTTACTCACCCAACTACTAAATGATGCTTACCTCTGGTCAGTATCACAATATTAGGAACCCCCATGACGTTATCGGGCGACTCCGCGACACTTTTGCTGTCGACCTCCACAATTCGGCTGAGAGGCAGCGCTTCATCACTGGAGCCTTCAGAGTCACTTCTAGCACTCTTTGTTTGACGTTTCTTTACTCTTTTCCTGAACCTGGAAAGATGTTGAAATGTTGTTTTTGATTGACAGTTGCCTCGTTGGTCTAGTGGTAGCAAGCGCTACTGCTGACCTTGAGGTCCTGGGTTCGATTCCCAGGTCGGGCAAAGTGTTATTGGGTTTTTCCATCTGGAATTTCTCAGTAGCAGCCCGGAGTCTGGATTTGTGCCCGGTTGATGGCAATAGGCTCGCCCCCTATTACATGGGACTTAAACATAACAGGCGAAATGTGGGTGTACTGTAGGTACACCTCTGCCAAACCCTTCGGGGAAACAAGGCGTGATGTTATGTTTATGTTTATGTGTTGATATCGGTATAGTCTGTGCCAGATGTGAAAAAAATAAAAGTCGTTGACACCTGCCTACCAATGTGTTCAAATTACCATTTTGACCGTGCTAGCGACACTTTCTTTACATTTTTTTCGTATCGTTAGAAATATTTGAATACATTGGAAGGCAGGTGTCAACGACTTTTATTTTTTTCTTATCTGTCACTGACTATAGTAGTAACAATTAAGCCAGATATTGATAGAAAACATCGTGAGGAAACTGGAACGTCCTAGAACCAAAAATACGACTATGTGACATCTACCACCTCACACTGGGTCACTCCCTCTTAAAGAGGGGACGCATGTGTCCCAGTAGAGGTACATTATAGGCTGCGTAAATATATGCCATTGTCAGAACTGAAATAAATTGAAATGGAACCACATGGGTAGTAACAGCATTTAATAAAAACAATTCACACGTGGTAGAAGTAAAACCTTCAAACATTTTGGCTTCAAGATAATAAGACGAATGTATAAAAGTCAAATGTCTATTTGTCCAAAAAGCCTGCTCGAAAAACGTCAAATAGAAAAGTAAACTTTCTCAAGGAGCACCCTTACTTAGGATTTTCATTACCCCAAGTGTTAGAGCGAGACACAAAACATAATGACGTTGTTATGTGTCCGTCTCTTTTTACTGTCGCTTTTTCGTTTCATAGTCAAATCACAACGGTGCTAAAGAAGGTTTCACTTCAAAAGAATCATCAAAATCGGTTCACCCAGTCAAAAGTTCTGAGGTAAAAAACATAAAAAAAATAAAGTTGAATTGATAACCTCCTCCTTTTTTGAAGTCGGTTAAAAACGTAAGAAAATTTGTATTGATGTATTTAATGATTATAATAATGCCCTGGCGCTTCCACCTTAAAAGATATGGGCATACAAGGCATAACAAATGTTATGTATTGTATGCCCATACAATATGCTGCTACCATACAATACCATGAAATTCCGATCTGAATGATTGTTATAAAATGAAGCAATATGCTTTGCTATGGTTTACTCTTTGTTACACGCTTTATATTAGCTTCACTTGTATGTTTGTTTGTAACTGACTCCTTATAGCGCGATTTTGACCCACTTTAAACGACCAGATTTCATACAAACTTTGCACACCTGTCAAAGACCGATGACAATGCAATCATTTCATAAATTTGTGCCATTACCCTTGCCAGGGTTACCAGGACAGCAAAAAAACTGTCTTCGAAAACTACGCTGACATACGTCACAAACTACGCTGACATACGTCTCAAAAAAAAGCGTGGGGTGCTTTTTAAGGTATTTTTTTATTGATATCAGGCACCCCACGCTTTTTTCCATTATTTTCTACTTTTCAGTTTGGTTTTCTATGGAAGCGTGTTTTTTTATTTTTTATTTTTAACTATTATTTATTTTCTATGTGTTAGGGTGTTTCGAATTTTGAGACGTATGTCAGCGTAGTTTTCGAAGACAGTTTTTTGCTGTCCTGGTAACCCTGGCAAGGATAATGGCACAAATTTATGAAATTATTGCATTGTCATCGGTTTTTTTAACTATTATTTTTTAAATACCTTCATTTGTATATTCTCGGCACAAAAATTGTTGGGAAGAAGGGGCACAAGCACCATACTTTTTATTATATGGAGGTAGGCAGAAACTACAGAACGCCACCTACTACGATCCATACAAACTCCTTTTGCCTCGTTTATGTTCATACATCTGGTCATACATACACGCCGGTTGCAAATACTACGCTCAGGTGCGTACCATTCGCGTCCGGCCCTGGTGCGAGCCATGGTACGGAGCGAGAGGGAATGGGAAGCCGTCACCTCCTTCTGCGAAGCAGTAATGCTCGCGAAGGAGGAGGCGGGGCGCGTGAGGGAGTGGCAGTCTCTGCGCCCTCACGTCCCTAGCCGCCGCAGGAGGAGACACCCCGGGCGTCGGGAGTCCATAGCCCGCGTCGGGACTCCCGGCCACCGTAGGCGCGAGCTTGCGGGTGGCGAGCAATGGGTAGCTCGCCGCCCGGTAAGGACCAGGCTCGGGTCGACGGCGCGCAGTGTTCCACGCGCGCCTCAAAGAGATGTCAGCAGCAGTGTAGGGGTCTACTAGGACCGATGCCTGCCGGGGTCGCGTGATTGTTCGAAAGAGATACCGTGACCCTGGAACATGGGCAACTGATGGAACACGGGTGGGTTTTAGTCAGTAAAAGTCTGACACGCCCTCCCGCTCCACCCAGAGCGGGAGAAGTCATTTGATGATTTCCCATCCTGAAAAAAAAAAGAAAAAAAGGAGCGTACCATTTGCAACCTTGTACCACAACCAATAAGGACACTATCTGTCGAAAACATCGTGAAGAAACGGGATTTCCGGGTAGATTACGGCCCACTTATCAGAATCATCAATCAGACTACCTCGTTGGTCTAGTGGTAGCAAGCGCTACTGCTGAGCATGAGGTCCTGGGTTCGATTCCCAGGTCGGGCAAAGTGTTTATTGAGTTTCTATCTGGAATTTCTCAGTAGCAGCCCGGAGTCTGGATTTGTGACCGGTTGATGGCAATAGGCTCGCCCCCTATTACATGGGACTTAAACATAACAGGCGAAATGTGGGGGTACTATAGGTACACCTCTGCCTAACCCTTCGAGGAAACAAGGCGGGATGTTATGTTTATCAGACTCAGCCTATAATGTTCCCACTGTCGGGATTCAGGCCTCCTCACTTTCGAGAAGGAGTGGGCCACAATAACACCATGAGGGCTCAGTGTAGTGGTAGTTGTCACGTGTCTTCGAATTTTTGGTTCTAGTACATGCCGATTTCCTCACCATGATTCTCTTCACCGTTTTCAGAGCAGTAGTGATAAAATAATTTACTCAAAATTTCATTTCAAATTAAAAAACCCCCATATATTATATACACTAGCTGACCGTACAGACGTTGTCCTGTTTCCTAGAAATCGATAGCAGCGCCACCTACCGGGTCCAATAGTGAATCTAAACCATCCAGGGTGCCACCCAAACGCATACAAAAAAAATCATTCAAATCGGTCCAACCGTTTAGGAGTTCAGTGACATACACACATACAGTAGAATCTATATATTAATACGTGAAGCGAAAACTTTGCATCCCTTTTTACGAAAATTGGGCGGACGGAGGAGTTTGAAATTTCGCACACTTATAATTTATACAGAGAAGAAGTGACGAATGCAAATATTTTTTTTAAATTATGCGTAAAAATACATTATTTTCAATAAATAACACGTTACCCACACTACTATTCATTACCGTGTATTTACTACACACATGCAAAGATATTCTTTTGTTTATGGTCCAAATCTGTGATCCAGTCGAGAATATCTGTCTTGAATATTATTTGTCTATAGTGTTACTGAATGTCAAATATAACCATATTATTTTTTTATATTTATCATTATATATATTTTTCATTTAATAATGTATTTCTATTAAAATGAAGTACGGTCGAATTTCGACCAATTGGCGATCACTAGTTATATATATAAAAAGATATGTATTGGCCCTTTAAGTCTAATAAGAAGTTGTAGGTAAGGTTTTAATCAAAGGATCATCTACGAACCTAGAAACCCTACTTTTAAATGAAAAAGTTTAAGAGCTACGGTGCCACAGACAGACACACATAGCAGTCAAACTCATAACACCCCTTTTTTTCGTCGGGGGTTTAAAATAATGCGCCTCACTGAGTTTGATCCCACGATGCACATCTCGCAAGTCGGAGGCTTTACGCTTGGGCCATCATTGCTCTATATGTTTTGTCTAGTTCTCGGTTTCCATATAACATATTATTTATTCTCTAAAATTGCTTACCGTTTCCTCGGCCTCTTATAAACCGCCCCAGCCTTCTTTGTCTTAGTCTCCTCATTATTGTTAATATTGATGTACTTCTCACAAGTGAATGCAGGCTTCTGTGCCTCCTCGCTGCTTGATATGGAGTCGCTCTTGTCGCACGCAAACAGGTCAGTTTCGTTGCTGAGATCATTACTGTCTATTTGATCGCTGGAATGATGGAATACAGATAATTATATAGGATTACTAGCTGACCCGACAAACATTGTTTTGCCGGATGAAAAAGAGCGAAAATTTTGAGTTGTAATTTAGAGTTGTATTTTTCAATGCCAAATCATAATAAAATAATAATAGAAAAAATTGTCAAAAAATTAAAGAGAAATATTTAGGGCTGGGTAACCCTTATCATTTAGGGGTATGAAAAATAGATGGCCGTTTCTCAGACCTACCCGATATGCACACAAAATTTCATAAAAATCGCGTTTCGGAGGAGTTTGGTAACAAACACTGCGACACGAGAATTTTATATATTAGATTTTAATTCTCAAGACTATCACCATTATCTGCCAGCGGCGAGGCGTAAATTTTTCTAAAAGAGAAGCCGAAGCAAAGTCGGCCTTAACTTACTGACTCATCAATAAAGAATACTTACTATCATTCTAAAATTAATATAGGAATGTAATTAATTAAATACAATTAAATTGAACAGATGAAAACGAATAAAATATGCAATATTCCTCTATCTCGTTCTCGCTGACGCATTTTTCTATACCTGTCTCTGTCATAACCCGTTGTACAGCGGCTTGCTCTCGTACATATCAAGCGGTGCCACGTGACCTAAAGTGACATCATTACGGGATCGCTGTTGTATGAATTTTTAGTTCCCGATTATGACGTTTTGGCGCCGGGTTAATTTAGAACATATCTCTTTTGTTGTAATACAAAGCTATAAATAACCTTTTTTATTGTTTGAATGTTATGGTGAATTAAATACCCGTAGTGTAACTATATTTATTGACAATAGTAGCCACTATTTACATACTATTGTATTTTTAATAGTGATAGAATTACCAATGCGAATCCCCGAAGGCAAGCCGGTAGGAATCGTGTTATATGGTGCTTTCGCCACTGTTATCTGCCTAGCTTTTTCTCAAAATGCAGGGTTGCCTTCTAGTCTAACGAGATGCATCTAAATAGCAGTATTCTATATGGTGCAACTGTCTACCTTGCCTCCACAATTTCTATTGGTAGGACTGATTATCAGACTCTAAGGCGTCTGAGTCATCATCAACTCAGCCTGTTGCAGACCACAGCTGGACAAAGGTCGCCGCAGGCTGCGCCACAACATCCTGTTCACTAATTTCACAGTCTTTCCCAGCCAGCTTTCTGAAGCTTCTCTGGGAGTCTTTCACGGGCTTCGGAAAACTTAAGTTGGCTTTGAGATGAGATTTATCATCATTCTCGTGCCCTTATACCTCTTTATTTGTGGTCGGCGCAACATGTTGTTCTCTTCCACACTTCTCTATTAGTCGTCATCTCAGTAGTCACCCTCTTTCTGCTTCTATCTATATCATTATCCACACATTCCATCCATCGACTTTGAGAATTATATTATACTAGCTTTTGCCAGCGGCTTTGCCCGCGTGGAGGTCGGAAAATATCCCGCGGGAATGTACTACCGGGATAAAAAGTAGCCTATGTCCTTTCTCAGGCTCTAAACTATGTGTGTATCAAATTTCATTTAAATCGGTTCAGTAGTTTCAGCAGGAAAGCGAGACAGACAGACAGACAGAGTTACTTTTGCATTTATAATATTAGTGTGGATTTAACCTTTGTGCTTTAACTGGGTTTTTATGTGTTATTCTTGTAAAGTACATCCAGATTCAGAGAAATGATCATATTAATGACCAAATTATATACCTCATATCATGGAAATTAAACATTGACATTCAACAGTACAATACATATTTAATTCTTGTTGACTAAAAATAATCTGTAAACTGGTTTAAACATACATAAAAAAAGGAATAAATAGATTATTTTTTATCTTATTACTTTTAAGTAATTCAACAAAATAATTATTCAAAATATATTCATAATATCCTAACCTTCATAGATGCCATTTAATATTGTCAAATTATTCTTTTAACTTAACATAACACGCCACAGAGTTGACAGAATCAATTGTGAAATTTGTCCTTGAAAACTACGAATAGATTTTACGCTCAAACTCATTGGAAATCAGCTTACCCAATAACGTTATGCAGTGTAGGGATATGACATACATAAATAAATGTCGTATTTAGCGTTTTTAAATAAAAAAATGGTAATAATAAAATGAGAAAATTACCTGTGTTCCGACACATCACTCAGAGCTTCTGTCTCCAATTTCTTTATTTGAAATGTTATATTTATCCTTTTATATATCTCCTCAGTTATATTCAGACATTTTTCATACTTCGAATCCAGTCGATTGCTAGGCACCGACCAAATATCTTTGTTATCCCCCAATGCAGACATCTTGGGAGATTAACACAACTTACAAGATTCCTATTGGATAATTAATGGAGTTTTCCTGTTCCTTATTCCTTTTAGACGGTTTTCACAACGAGAGTTGAGCAACACAGCCATATTTGTGACGGCAAACGGATAAAGTTTTATGTCGAAATGGTCAACCAATGTCGCCGATAAAACCGAGTTCAAATAAGCTTGTATGACCACTTTTCACACTCGTTTCTAACAAAGAACAATAAAAACACGCCTTATACGCTACCCGAATGCGATTTCCACACCCAATTCACTAGAAAACACGAAGAAATTGCTGTTTCCCAAACAAAGGACTTTATATCAACAATTTTATGGCTCTATAAACCCGTCACAAGCACAGATATTTGCAATTAAATTACTCTGGACATGAAATAAGCTCTAAGACTAGATAAAATTATGGTTTTAACTATTAACGAAGTATTTTAACAATAATTAAACAAATAACAATAAAAATAAAAACTAAGTTGCCTTCCGGCTTTTTTTTAGATTTCTTGACGTTTTTAATATAGTGTTGCTGCTTGTTTGATTAATTGCACATAATTTTAATATAATTTTTGCCATAGACAACCTTATTTTTATTTGGAACAATGAGATCATGAGGCTCAAGAAAATAGAGTTTTGTGGAGGGCAACATCAGGAAAAAACATGTGAAACACTATGCTTTTCGTTCAGAAGCCATTCCATTATTGCGACAAACCAAAATAAGAAGTGTTGTTATTTCGATTAACTTTAATTCAATATAATTTTAAAGACCAAAATAGCAGTTGTTTTATCATTATGATTACTATTCAGACTTCAGTCTTGTTCAATTATGAAGTCTTTATTTATAGTTCTGAACGAAAGTTATAAAATAAAGTACTCTACCTCCCGCGCCAATTTCTGTCAAACGCCATTTTTGATGATGTTTGTTGTTATCAGCTATTCACACGATTTGCAATGCTAATAGCGTTTCTACGGTTTTGTAGAAAAGTGTCTCGTCAAGCTTGGTTTTAAATCATCGTTTTAATTTAACTTTTTAGTAGAAATGATGGCTTAAGCAAGAGATAAAGAAGTGAGAAAGAGTGCAAGATGGCACCACGTAGAAGTATAAGCAAAAGCAAGATTGTAGCTAAAGCTGTGACTGGAAAGAAAGTGCCGTGTTCTTTCTGCCAACGCGAAGTAGATGACGAGATAACTTACGGGAAATTATACGCTATTGGAGACATACAATGTCATTATTTTTGTGTCGTAAGTTTCTGTTTTTCTTTCCGTATAAAATTAGCAACACCGGCATGATACCTCTATTGTTTTTATTAGGTTGCTAAATACAATATTTATGTATTCCGATGCTTTCATACTCTACAAGCGCAGCTTACACACGAGTCTCATAAATGTAGGTCAGCTTATAAATGTAATAACCTTTCTTCAGAAATGATACAACTACGTAAACAGAAAATAATCTGAATGTTATATACCGGTGATCGTAAACAGAAAATAATCTGAATGTCTTATACCGGTGATGTTTCCAGGCTTCTCGTTTAGGAGAAGCTAAGGGTAGGTTTATAGCAAAGTAAACAATACACAAAAAGCATAACTGATTACAATTTTACCATAGGTATGTAATCTGGCTTAGCCTATGCTAGCCTTATGCTTAGATCTTTAAAACTTTGCAATGGATTTTAATACGGTTCTCATCAATAGACACTGATTCCAGAGAAAGTTTTATATGTGTATAATCCACGGGCGAAGCCGCTGGCAATAGCTAGTTCTTGATAAAAAGTTTATTTAGAATAATATGGAGTTCACTTTAAGATTTGTCATGGCACAACTCAGATGCCTTTTCCTGAGGCCCTTAGGCCCTCCAAATGGTATCTACTATCTTTAAACGAGCAATTCTTGTATAGTATATATATAATCTGAATCTCGGAAACAGCTCCAACGATTTTCATGAAATTTAGTATACAGGGGGTTTCGGGGGCGATAAATCGATCTAGCTAGGATTCATTTTTAGAAAATGTCGTTTTATTCATGTTTTAAATGACCAACTTTATCGATAATCAACTTGAACATAAACTTATTATTCTAAACACAATTTACCAAATAAAAAATCGAGCAAAGCTCGGTCAACCAGATATTTATATTAATACGGGAAGCGGAAAATTGATAAACCTTTTCACGAAAATTACATGGACGGCAGAAAGTGAATATTTTGATACAACAATGCTTTATAAATACATTACGTTTTAAATGAATTCTGGTTAAATTATAACCACTGGGCCACCACTAGTATACCGGGTGACATTTTTTAACGTCTTGAAAAACAATGGGTGTAAATAGGTGAACGGAGTAGAAGCCTTTGGCATAGAAATTTTATTAGTTTTATTTTTGAAATGTAATGTGTTGACATGTAATGAAATTGATCTAGCAGTAAATACTACACATTTAAAGTAACATTTTCATACTAGAACAACAAAAACAGAAATTTGGAAAAAATTTAAAACACAAAGTTTGCATGTAAGTACATTATTTCAAGTTCATTCAATTTCATTCATTCTTGCACCAGCTCACTATCTTTTTTTTGTCAAAACCTGGTATCCCTCCAACTGTCATGTTACTGAATAGGATTAAAAGTTCAACCTTACAAATAAAATTGAAGTGAATGATAATGTTACTATAATAGCAATTGATTTCAATTCATCCATTATATTTGATTGTTTGGGAACTCTTATCACTCACATTCACACAAATACACAATCTTTATAAATTAAATATAAATATCTTAGGACAACCAACACACCATTATCTGATCCCAAACTAGGCATAGCCTGTACTATGGTAACCAGACAACTGATAAATATACTTATATATTTCTAAATAAATACATATTATAGACAAATTACACCCAGACAGAACAAATGATTGTGCTCATCACACATAGATTTGTCCCGGGTGGGAATCAAACCCACAACCTCAGTCTTTGCAGTCAGGGTCACTAACCGCTAGACTAACAGGCCAGTCAAAAATAATAAATATAATTAAGCAGTATTATTATGTATTCATGATCTTGTTCTTGATACAACACATTTTCGTCTTCCATTCTACCTAGTCAACTGCCACCCTATAATTTACTCACTTCTCTTACATTTTACACACACACGCACACACACATTCAGACCCTTACACACTACAACTATCTGCATGTACTGCCCGCTCACATAACACATTCCGTAAATTATTTTGTTTTTTTTTTAGTCATTAATTTTTTTTTTTCATGCATGTTAGATTACTTTATTTTATTTTATTATTTCTTTTACCTTGTTTCGGTTCGTAATGTTTGTATGCCATAATTTACATGTTACTTAGTAATTAGGGGAAGACACTAGCTCCTGTAATACAGTGTACACTAGCGCAGGAGCTAGGGAATTCATTAAAATATATGTAGAAATTTATGCCAATAAAGATTATTATATTATATTCCTCACAAAATCCATCCATCATTTCTATGGGCTTCCTGCCATTTCTATGGGTCTGAATGTTGGGCCACAAAAGGGATGAATGAAAGGCAATTCCATGCAGCTAAGATGAGAATGTTAAAAGGGATGTGTGGTGTTACACGAATGGATAGAATAAGAAATTAGTAAATAAGAGGAAGTCTGAAAGTGACACCAATAACTGAATTGTTGTGTGACAGTTGGTTGTCATGGTATGGTCACGTAATACAGAGGAATTAGGAAAATGTAGTGAGGAAAGTTTTAAGTATGAATTTCGACGGCTATAAGAGTAAGAAGGATCAAAGAAACAATAAATGATTTTATTTTTTGCAAGTAGGTTTGTACATACACTTTTGCATGTTGTATTTTTTTAAACTAGATGAGGTCAGCGTTTTCTATCTGACTGACTACTCTGAGAAGAAAGGACGAAACAAACTCGGAGGTCACAGTCTCTTTTAAGTCCAGACATAATTGGTCAGATCATGTGAAGACCATGTGGATTGGTGTATGAAATGGTATTTTAAAGAAAGAACCACACAGATTGAGTGGACCTGTCCTATCAGTTGCTGTCATAATTTTTGTTGCCATTTCAGTTGCTGTCCTCATGCTTGGTACAAAGAGGTAGAGATGAAGACGGCCTCTTTGGATTCACATACGAAGATATCGTCATTGAAATTGAGAGAGCTAAGAAACATGTAAGTATTTAAACAATAAGAAAAAGCAAACAAACTTGTCTTAGTTATTCATTAATAAAAAAAAGAATCTATGTATATAAAAGAAAGTTGTGTTAGTTATACTATTTATAACTCAAGAATGGCTGAACCGATTAGGCTGAAAATTGGTAGGGAGATAGCTTAGAACCAGGAGACGGACATAGATTACTTTTTTTCATCCCGTTCGACTATAAAGAGGAAAGATTTGATTGTTTGTTTGTATTGAATAGGCTCCGAAACTTCGAATTGAAAAAATCTTTTTGGGTTGGGTAGCCTATTTATTGAGGAAGGCTAAAGGTTATATAACATCACGCTTCGATCAAAAGGAGCGGAGCAGCAACGAAAATTGGCATGCTGTTCGATGCGACGCACTGTGGGAAAGCCCCATACAAAGCCGTCTCAAAACTGTTTTACGTGAAAGTCGTTATAATGGAATAAAATTAATAAATTAATATAGTTTGATAAATAAGCTTTCTTTTCGTAATTTTTTAGTTTTTTTTAGTTAACCATAATGTTTATAAATAGGCATCAACGCTAACTCATGTTCAATAACGTAATTTAAACGCAATACGTTACTATAATTCAACGCCACATTACTCAAAAGTTTTGATATAAATGTACAAGTATTATACAGTTTTGGAATGCGTATAATGCCCCCATAACGTATACTAATTAATATTATATACATTGGTTTAATAAAATAAAGTTAACCAATATAGTTTAAGATGGCATATATTTAGTGCAATTTTTTTTTTAACTAGACTTTTACCCTTTACCGCTGCTTGCCGCTGTCGAGATATTTGTTGTATTAAGATCTTTATACATTAGTATATACAAGGAAAAAATAAAATTTTGCGCATACTTGCGCTTTTTCTGACACGGGATCAAAACATATCGTGAGATAAAATTATATATTTTTTCAAACTCGTTTTATTTCCCACAAAATTATTTTTTACTTATTTAGGTCAAATAGATATACAGCGATGAGTATTATTAATAGTTTTTATGTGGTTTTGACTATCTTACTTGATAAAATATGGTCAATTATCTATTAGGGTCGAATTTGAAACAGGTTGGTTATGTGAAGAGTGCAAATGATTAGTTTCTTATCTTTTTGCACATAGCACTATTTCATTGGTCAATAAAAGGAAGGCGAACCCTGAAACATTCACAGTTCTTGGTCAGATATTCAGTTGCCCTAAAAAGCAGTTATTACTTATTTTCAAATATTCGCAGAAGTTGACTGATTTCAAAAATGGGTGAATTTGTTTGTAGCATACGAGAGTTGTGCAATTTGTTGATAAATGGGCATAATGTAGAAGAGTACATACAAGAAAATTTAAATTTGTTACCAGAGGATATGGCTACTGTGGTCTCCTACATTCAAAGAAACTTGGTATCTAAATGTAACGAACGCTGGAGAAATGCATCTCGAAGAAAAGAACGCTTTAAAAGTAAGAACGTCCACTGGTTAGAAGGTCAATTTCGTGTTCCACTATAGTTTCGAGTCACGGTTAATGACACTAATTCCTCTGGAAGTAGTGTTGGCAGACCTTCAAAATCATACGAAGCATCTTCAGACAAAACAAAAAAAAGAAAAAACATGGAATTGATACAAGAGTACGGATTGGACTGTGTGCTCAATGCATATGCTCAGGAATTACGGTCTATTGGTGAGACGGAGGAGGCCTCAATCGTTAATATTATACGAACTGCATCAAGAAATTATATTTTATTTTTCTTAAATACGTAACTGAGAACCCTGAAGACGTTACACCTTTTACAAAGGAAGAAGCACTACGGACATTTATTGACTTAGACCTTAACAAAGAACAGTATGGACAAATTCGACTTTGTTTAGCGGACAAAAACTGCTCAGTGTTTCCTTCTTATCCAACTTTACTCGAAGCGAGGAAGATGTGTTACCCACCAGATTCGAGCATAACCATTACTAACATAAGTGCAAAAGTCAATCTGCAAGACTTGTTGGATCATACTGTGGCACGTATATTACTAATTGGTTTAGTTTACAAAAATTGTTTAAGAAAGTTGAAACTATTCTGTAAATGGGGTTGTGACGGGTCATCTGGGCAGAGTAAATACAAGCAAGTTTTACCCGAAGAAAGCGATTTAATATCAGATGCAAACCTTTTTATTGCTTCACTTGTACCCATTAGACTCATAGATGAGACAACTTATACTGTCGTTTGGAAGAATGAAACTTGCTCATCTGTAAGATATTGCAGACCTATACTGTTAGAATTTGCCAAAGAAACTCTTGAAAAAAACCACGTCTGTTGTGGCTGATATCAACAATCAGAAAAAAAATCTGTCTCCTTCCCTGATAAATAAGAATGGTGAGGTCATCGAAATTACTCATGACCTATTTTTAACCATGATTGATGGTAAAGTGGCACAAGTTTTAACTGAAACTCATCCAATCTTCTTGTACAGTTTGTGGTGCTACTCCTCGGCAAATGAATAACTTAGAGGCAGTTAGGACAAGAGATGTGAACGAAAGTTCAATTCAATACGGACTGTCAACACTACATGCTTGGATTAGGAGTATGGAGATGATCTTACACATTTCTTATAACTTGTCTTTTGAAAAGTGGTCAGCTACTACACCCGAAAATAAAAAAAACAAAGACGAAAAGAAAAAACTGGTACAAAAGCGGTTTAGGGAAGAAATAGGACTGCATGTCGATAAACCTCGACAAGGCACTGGAAATAGTAATGACGGAAACACAGCTCGGAATTTTTTTCAGAATTACTCTTGCTCCGCAGACATTACAGGAGTACACGTAGAACTTATAAAACGAATCTTATACCTTTAAACGAGCAATTCTTGTATATATATATCGTCGTTTAAGAGTGTAAACCTGCTAACTCCACTTTTGTTCCAAAATTAAATTTTTATACCATCTTTATGAGACAGACAGACCACATGGACTGTAAAACCAGCTAAACTCATTCTAAACGTAAAATCGGCAAAAAAGTGTGATGCGTAAAACAGCCAAATCCATTTTATTCAAATTGCGCAGCTAACTCCATGATTGACGCCATTTTGTATTGAGTCTTCGACGTAAAAAATAAGGATGGGTTCTATTATTACTTATTTATGGAATGAAAGTGAAGGAGGCTTAAATTCCGAAGAATATGCTACTATTTGGATGGATTTAACAGAAAACAAAGTTGTATTCTAGGAAGACTTCTGAACTGATGAAAGTAGTTTGTTTACAGTGATGGGTGCACTTACCAGAACAGGAATGCTATGAATAAAAATATTGTGATAGAGCAAAAATTCCTCAAGATACGCAAATGGAGGCGGACTCCACGCATTCGATCATAGAGCGGGATTTTAAAAACAAAGATATTCATATACCAGCAGAGTATACGTATATATCCATCTGTAGATCTGCAAGGAAAAAACCGCGTCCTTACGAAGTAAAATATCTTAACACCCATATCCTTTAAAAAGTTCAATGAGGTTCAATTTTATTAAAGCATTCGTCCTGGCCGATCTAAAGGAGATACTAAGGTTACAGGTATGAGGGCTTTCAGTGTTGCAAAGGACTCGAGTGCTCGAGTCGTAATTTTAAAGACTCGACTCGATTATGCAAGACTCAGTGTGCTCAAAAGGCTCGGAGTCTAGAGTCAAGCCGAGCCCGAGTCATTCTCGAGTCTAAAAAAGGGACTCGAGTTTTAAAAAGGACTCGGGTCTTCAAAACGACTCGAGTCTTAAATTGAACTCGAGTCTTGTAGCTCATCATTCGAAAAAACTCGAATAACTCGTCAGATTTTTTTGTATGCAAAGTTACGTCATAACCACTAATTTGAATTTATTGCCTTCTTTCGAGTCTTTTCGAATGATGAGGTACAAGTTTCATCTTCATGATCCGAGTTTTTCTTTAAGACTCGGGTTCATTTGTTCATTTTAAGCCACGAGCCCTTTTTAAGACTCGAGTCCTTTTTAAGACTCGAGCCCTTTTTAAGACTCAAGTGCTTATCTGAAGACTCCGAGCCTTTTGAGCATACTGAGTCTTGCATAATTAAATCGAGTCTTTGAAATTAGGACTCGAAGAGTCGAGTCCTTTGCAACTCTACTCCAAATGGAGATATTTATTATAAACTTAGATTTCCAGATGAGTGGAAAATATTGCCAGAAAGACAATCCTTATCGGTGACGCCTGTGCCATTTACTGGTCTACAAAATTTACACAGTGACAGGCCAAAAATTAGCTCGAGAAAGATCTTCGATAGGTACTTGAAAAACACCTTACCTAAAGATTATCGCTCTTATTACGATAGCTTACCTCATGATGAAAACAGGAAACAAAGTGATAAAAATGGGTATTAAAGAGAAGAAGAATTATATTTAGTTTTATTAGTTTGATTATAATTTTATGAAAAGATGATTTCAGATATATATTTAAGTTTCTTTGTTCCATTTCTTTTTTGCTTTGTCAAATATTATTGATTAAAAGACTGATCAAGTTTAAGTATTAGCCAAATATGTAACTGTGATTATTACTAAGAAATAAATAGATTGATTAACGAACCAATTAAAGCTATTTTACACAGTTTATCTATAATATGTATGTATTTAGAAATATATAAGTATGTTTATCAGTTGTCTAGTACCCATAACACAAGCTCTGCTTAGCTTGGGACTAGATGGCGTTGTGTGATAGTTGTGGAATATTATTATTATATTATTATTATTTACCTAGCTTTGAAATCTTTCGAAAAACCTGCTATGTCCACAAAATAAAACGTTAGCTACCAAAAAAACCTGCTAAGTCATAAAAACACTTGCAACTTAATAACGATAAAATTTGACTATTTTATTCGTTTCTAGTAATATAAAATATAAAAAAATACACCAACTGTATTTTTGGTTATGACCTAAAATTATGAAATTCAAATTTATTAAGTTTTATTTTGCTCCTGTAAATTTAGGTTAAAGTGAGTTAGCAGGTTTACACTCTTAGCCGACGATATATATATATAATCTGAATCTCGGAAACGGCTCCAACGATTTTCATGAAATTTAGTATACAGGGGGTTTCGGGGGCGATAAATCGATCTAGCTAGGATTCATTTTTATAAAACGTCGTTTTATTCGTGTATTCAATGACCACTTTATCGATAATCAACTTGAACATAAACTTATTATTTTAAACACAATTTACCAAAAAATACCGAGTAAAGCTCGGTCAACCAGATATTGTACATAATAAAAAAACACAAAACAAACAAACACACAAACTATGTCATCTGGAATGGCTATTGATTCAAAAAAGTTCGGTGAATACGCATATAGTACAGCCCAACTGTACGTAAATAACTATAACTGGTATTATATGCCTTCCTCCGTGCATAAAATACTTATTCATGGCGAAAAAATCATTGAGTATTATGCTATTTCACCTATCGGACAATTGTCCGAAGACGCGCAAGAATCCCGAAATAAGGATTATAAAAAATTTAGACTTCATCATTCTAGAAAGTGTTCTAGAGCGGCTACCAATGAAGACGTGTTCTATACCTTATTGTACACTTCTGATCCATATATATCAAGTTTGAGGAATACCTCAGAAACAATATCGAAAGAAATTTTAGATGAAGCCAAGGCCCTTCTTGCTGTCAATGAAAATCTGTAGTAGCTTGTTGAATTGAGTACGTTTCTGTTTTCTTGTTTGGTACTGTATATTCCGTTTTATGTAAATTAAACAAACATATTATGTATTTTTTTCTTATAAAATGCATGTATTTTTTAAGTTTAATTTTATAATTAATTAATAAACATAATTTTCAAAATCAAAATTATTTCCATTAAACTGTATGTATTTCAAGTATATGTGTGCAAAGTTACAGCTCATTTCGTTTTGAAACAACTGAGATACGGAATTTTGAGACGAAACATACGCGATTTTCCCACTGTGCGACGGGAAGGGAGCAAAAATTTGACGCGGACGATGTCGCGGTCAGAAGCTGGTAGTCTATAAATTGTCCGACTGCAGAACTTTGGCCTCTTCTCATACATACTTATACTAGCTTCTGCCCGCGACTTCGTCCGCGTTAAATTTATTGTTCCCCCGACCTTCCCGTCGCGTCGAATCGCCTACCCGTGCGATTTTCTCCGTTTTTGCAACATTTTTCATTACTGCTCCGCTCCTCTTCGTTGTAGCGTGATGTTATATAGCCTTTCTCTATAAATAGGCTACTCAACATAAAAAATATTTTTTCAATTCGGACCAGTAAGTAGTTCCTGAGATTAGCGCGTTCAAACAAACAAACTCTTCAGCTTTATAATATTAATATGTCCATGAAAGTACCTTTTTTAACCCCCGATCCAAAAACAGGGGGGTTATAAGTTTTACCACTATGTATCTGTCTGTGGCACTGTACTTCTTAAACGGGGGAACCAATTTGGGTGCAGGTTTTTTATTTAAAGGTAGGTATTCTAGCGATGGTTCTGAGTAATATTTTATCAAAATCGGTACAGCCGTTTCGACACGACGATTCTTCGATTAAAATATCACCTACAAATCCTGATTAAATTTTATTCGTTTTTTTTTACTTTAGAGGTGTTGGGTCGATCCAACCCAAAAACTATAAAAAGTAAAAATAATAATAATGGTTTTTTTATTTTATTTTATTTTACCAGTCAATAATGTCCCAGATGAGTGAAGGCCTCTCTTTCTTCATCTCTGTCCAGAGCTGCCAAGGACCAATCTTTATTTAACGAGTCCAGTTCATCCTACCATCTCCTGAGCCTGCCGCAATGTCACTAGGTCATCAGTTTGACCCATTGATCATTCACCGTTTTGAGAGCAGTGGTGATGAAATTATTTACACAAAGCGCCTGTCTGGGTTCGTATCTTCGACCTACAACTTGTTTTATTTTCAGAGATGTTCGTACTGCAGTCGCAGCGGCGCCAACCTCGGGTGTTCGGTGTCACAATGCAGGAAGCAGTTCCACCTTCCGTGCGGGCGGGAACGCAACGCTGTGTCGTTGTTCTACGGGAACTACAAGTGAGTTATTATGAGTCTCAGGACTGACTGTGCTACTGGCTTAGACTGTATACCACCTAAAATAATAAAGGCCTCGAGATCTGTTTTGGTGCCAGTTATTACACATATCTGTAATCAGTGCATAAGAGAAGGTGTCTTCCCGAGGTCATTTAAAAAAGCAGTAGTTCACCCTATACATAAGTCTGGGTGCAGAGACGATGTCAATAACTACCGTCCAATCTCAATTTTAACAGCAATGTCAAAGATCTTAGAGCGAGTACTGAATAAAAATCTGACCAGTTACCTCGAAAAAAATAAAATCTTAGCTAATAACCAATACGGGTTCAGAAATGGAGTAAGTACTGAGGACGCTGTTATGGATTTATCTAACCACGTAGCTAGGACGCTAGATAGGAAACACAAGTGCCTGGGAATCTTCCTTGATCTGTCAAAGGCAATTGACACCGTTTCTGCCCCAGCCTTATTGAGAAAAATGGAAAGCATTGGAATACGTGGACACCCACTGAAAATCTTTGCAGACTATCTGAGCGATCGTACCCAAAAAGTAAAAATCGGCCAACATGAAAGTGATGAGCTTCCAATCACATACGGCGTTCCGCAAGGCAGCATCCTCGGGCCTACCCTCTTTCTCATTTATATAAATGAACTCTGCAAACTGCCTCTCGAAAATTGCAGGATCTATACGTATGCGGACGATACTGCCCTTGTTATAGATGGTTGTGACTGGCCCCTAACATACCAAAACGCTAAGGTTGCGCTTTCTTCCGTGATGAAATGTTTGTCCGACAACTTGCTTACCTTAAACGTTGATAAAACGGTATACGTTCCCTTTGCTTTAAGGTCAAATCTGTCCCCCCCAAATTTCCTTAACCTGAGAGCACACACTTGTGATTCCCTAGCACCATGTAGCTGCCTTCTCCTTACTAGATCCTCTTGTGTAAGGTACCTAGGAGTACTTATTGATCACCACCTCAACTGGCACCCCCACATAGTTAAGATCACGTCCCGCATTCGTAAGCTAATATATGTCTTTAAGAAGCTACGGAACTCTGCTGATCATGAAACACTTAAATTAGTATATTTTGGCCTGTGCCGTTCGGTCCTAACGTACTGCCTGCCCGTTTGGGGTAGTGCCACAAAAAATGTTTTTATCCGGCTTGAGAGAGCCCAGCGAGCCGTCCTTAAGGTAATGCTCTCTCTTCCACGTAGATACCCCACTGTGCAGCTCTACTCCGATTGCAAGGTACTCACAGTCCGGCAACTTTACGTGCTCTTGACTACCCTGCGTAAACACTCTGTACGTCCCTTGAAGGAACCGACTGGCAGACTTAAGCATAATGTGTTCCCTCACGAACGCCATAGAACTGCCTTTGCCAAACGTCAATTTTATGTTATTAGCACTAAACTGTACAACTGCCTAAATAAAAAGTTAAATATTTATTCGTACCCCAAATATCATTGCAAAAACGTACTAAAAGATTATCTCCAAACTCTTGATTATGATAACACTGAGGATCTTCTGCTGGGCAACTTACGGTAATGATGATGAATTATATATATAATTCAGTCATAAATGTAACATCCTATTCTTTCTCACTACACACACTCACCCTACACTTACTCACTACATACACATACCTACACTTATTCAATACACACACACTTACACCCTACATTTACACTTCATCACACAGTTAAACTTTTTTTTTTTTTTCATTTTACTTTTAATTTACATATCTGTTTTCTTTGCCACATCTCTTATTGTTTACACGTCCTAATTTACTTTTATTTTGGCTTTGTTTGTTTACGGAGAATCACTGACTCCTAAGTCACAGGCCTACACCTAGTTTAGGAGTCAGAGGATTTAATTAATGTGACCTAGTAATAAGCCTTACATGTTTTTAGTTTTATAGATATTTAATGTCATGGCTTGTGGTGAAATAAAGTTCAGTGCGTCTATTGTTTATACTGTGCATTCACCATTATGACTGACTGGCCTGTTAGTCTAGTGGTAAGTGACCCTGACTGCTAAGACTGAGGTCGTGGGTTCGATTCCCACCCAGGACAAATGTTTGTGTGATGAGCACGATCATTTGTTCTGTGTCTGGGTGTAATTTATCTATAATATGTATGTATTTAGAAATATATAAGTACGTTTATCAGTTGTCTGGTTACCATAGTACAGGCTCTGCCTAGTTTGGGATCAGACAACGATGTGTTGGTTGTCCAAAGATTTATTTATTTATTATTTATTTATTATCATCATCATTTCCGCCAAAAGATGTCCATTATTCGACTTAAGCCATTCCCAACTTTGGAGGGTTTACCTTAATCGCCACGCTTAACAGGCGGGTTGGTGATCGCAGTATGGTGGTACAATGCATATAGAATGCTGCTGCCCATTTTTAAATAAAATAATCCACACTAATATTATAAATGCAAAAGTAACTCTGTCTGTCTGTCTCGCTTTCCTGCTAAAACTACTGAACCGATTTAAATGAAATTTGGTACACAGATAGTTTAGAGCCTGAGAAAGGACATAGGCTACTTTTTATCCCGGTAGTATGTTCCCGCGGGATAATTTCCGACCTCCACGCGGGCGAAGCCGCTGGCAAAAGCTAGTAAATAAATAAAATGGAATGGTACTATTCTTCACGTACGGAACCACCGAAATTTTCTTATGTTTTTACAATTTGCAGGTCAATGCCAGCACTATTTCATGAAAAAGTAATTCAATGGAATTGAATGAACTTAGAGGGTTGTATCCAACCGGGGTCGCGTGATTGTTCGAAAGAGATACCGTGACCCTGACACATGGGCAACTGATGGAACACGGGTGGGTTTTAGTCAGTAAAAGTCTGACACGCCCTCCCGCTCCGCCCAGAGCGGGAGAAGTCATTTGATGATTTCCCATCCTGAAAAAAAAAAAAAAAAAAAGGGTTGTATCCAAAGTGGTGGATTATGGCCCACTGCACTAAAAGGAGGCCTGGGTGCCACCAGTAGGGACATTAAAGGCTGAAAATCAGAGGGTTGTATTGATGATTTTAATGATTAAAAATAAGTATAGCCATATTTGTTATGGTTACAGATCATATTTTGATCAACATACAAACATTGGGTCCGTGTGGTGCCGGACGTTAAACAATAACACCACCCCATTTCTTCCGGTGGGTGTCGTAAAAGGCGACTAAGGGACTTACTAGAGAATGGGCAGCAGCGTTCTCTATGCATTTTACCACCATACTGCGATCGCCAACCCGCCTGCCAAGCGTGGCGATTATGGCAAAGCCCCCCAAATTGGGGGAGGCCTAAGTCCAGCAGTGGACGTCTTACGGCTGAAACGACGACGACGACGACACACATTGGGGAGACCTATGTCCAACAGTGGATGTCTGTGTCGGATGACTGAAATTATGAATGACTAGCTTTTGCCCGCGGCTTCGCCCGCGTGGATGTCGGAAATTAACCCATTGAATGCCGTAATTACAGACACAATTAAAAAACCATTATGTCTATACCAAATGTGATATCTCAGGGACTTAGAGGTTAACGCAAGTATTTTTCTAAAATAAAGATTTTTTCTAAAAAAACGTAACCTAAGTTACTCCTATCTGCCAGTGAAAGTCCCATCAAAATCGGTCCAGCCATTTCAGAGATTAGCCGGAACAAACAGAGAGAAAGACAAAAATATAAAAAAAAAACGTTGTTTTGGTATATGTACCGTGTAAACATCCATAGTTTTAGCAGGAAAGCGAGACAGACAGACAGACAGAGTTACTTTTGCATTTATAATATTAGTGTGGATATATAATATATATAAAGTGTGGATTGAAACGGTGATAGTTTTAGGTTATATGCTCACTGTCAACCGTATATATGTTACGGGCAACTTGATAAGTCCGGGCACTATTAATAATGGCCGGTCTGTATTCATAATGCCCGACTTAATTGGGCAATGTGATTAAAACAGCATAATTAATCACTTTTCCCGGCCATTATGAATAATGCCCACCCTATCTTGGGCAAAGTAATAAAATAGGTGAACTGTAGTATTATACGAATTTCTTGGTTGTCTATTGTTTAACCGAAGATCATATACCATAATCATCATATTCCCGAATTTCATTTACCCGAATTTCATTTGCCCGGATGTTTTATTTGCCCTTAAAGACATATGACATACTTTTAATTGCCTGAAACTTAGATACCATAAGATACGAGTGTCATACGTATTGTTTTTCATATTTTTAATTGCCATAATAATGATTAGACATAATATTTAAACGCCATAATAATCATTACACATGATATTTAAGCGCCATAATAAATGGCAGCATGGTCGAGGGTGGGCTTGGGCGACGGAGCCCCGCTACGCGGGGCTCCTACTTCTGGGTGGTTTATAAAAAAATAACCACGAAGGGGATGGCGCGGTCTATTCGCTCGCTTCGCTCACTCAAACGACCCCGCCATCCCCTTCTAACCTAACCTATCCGAGTTGGGGTGCCTTAAAGTTCCGATTGCATCCAGCGGCTGCGGTCCAATTTCTCACATTGCCCGGCTACAAGAAGGGAATTATTCATACTGCCCGGTCCAAGTGATAAATTCAAGCCATCTCAAACACTGACTTATTACATGGACCACGGGCCGTCGGGTATTATTAATAATGGCCGGTCAAAGTGAGAAATTAGTCAATTTGCCCGACGCTCTTGGGCATTATTAATAATGGCCGGTCTTTATTAATAATACCCAGTTAATCACGTTGCCCGTAACATATATATGTCTATCGCACACTAAACACTGAGTAGAGAGAGGAGAAGCCTGCCTACCGCTGCCGTATGCGTGAGAGAAAGGGAAGCCAGACAGACTGGCACCGTAACGCGTTACGTAACGAAGCGGTTTACCCTCCCATAAGAAGTTGTGATAACTATTTATGGGAAGGGTCTACCTTCCCAAGGAACGTAGCCCTCGTTCAAAAATAACATAAAGATTCGGAAACTATAGTTTCTTGTATGGGGATCATTCACAATCTTATTTAGATAAAAGAAAGTCGTGTTAGTTACACTATTTATAACTCAAGAACGGCTGAACCGATTTGGCTGAAAATTGGTTGGGAGGTAGCTTAGAACCTGGAGACGGACATAGGATACGTTTTATCCCGTTCGACCGCGTTCCCGTGTGACGTGACACAAAACGTCAAAGAGAATACAAGTCACTATAAAACGTGGTATGACAAAAATGTTGCCTTCGAAGTACCAGGTGCTCATAACTTGGTATGAGCTTATCAAAAAGCAGTGTCAACTAGAAAACGCTTACCAGATCACCACACCAGGTTGTCAAACTTGGTATGTTTATTACTACATTTATTGGATCTGAGGCGATACGATGTCAAAAAGCCTATTATACTGTCAAAGACTATATTGAGGATAAAACTGCTTGGGATTGAGCTGCTCCAATAACTGCACTGAATGTTGATTTTATATATTATTTTGCTACTTTATTCTGATTTTATTTTGATATTTTTGATATTTTTTTTTGTTTTATTTTTTTTTCTTTTTTACAGCTGCATGTATATTTACTATATGTACATATTGTTTTAACTGCTGTGAATTTGATGACTATGTGGGTCATTATTTTACTTTCGATTTTGGTCTGGCAGTTTGAGTAATTTGTGCGGCCTACCCAAATGTCCTTTCTTTGGTATTGTTCGTCAAATCGTTGGGCTCCTTAAGTTCCGAGTTGAGCTGCACGATTATTGACAAATGCGTGCACTGACTGGACAGGTCCACTCAAATCTGTGTGGTTATTTCCTCTAAAGACCATTTCAGACAGCGACTAACATGGTCATCAAGTGATTAGACCGAGATCCTTTCCGGATTTTTCATATACACATTGACATTGATAAATTTTATTTATACAATGACATGAATATTTACTTTGTAAAGTATCATATTGTTTAATCATTGTGAATGTGAAGACTGTGTACATGTTTCTTCTTTTCTTTTATCTTTCTTTATTTGTCAAGTATGTTGTAATTATGATCTGGCAGGTTGAGAAATTTTTGCGGCCTACCCAAATGTCCTTTCTTTGGTATTGTTCGTCGGATCGTTGAGCTTCTCAAGTTCTGAGTTGAGCCGCACGATTAGTGACAAATGCGTGCACTGACTGGACAGGTCCACTCAATCTGTTTGGTTCTTTCCTCTAAAGACCATTTCAGACAGCTATCTACATAGTCTTCACATAATGTTACCAATATTATGTCTGGACTTTAAAAGAGACTGTGACCTTTTTTTTTTTTTTTTTTTTTTTTTTTTTTTTTTTTTTTTTTTTTTTTTTCAGGATGGGAAATCATCAAATGACTTCTCCCGCTCTGGGCGGAGCGGGAGGGCATGTCAGACTTTTACTGACTAAAACCCACCCGTGTTCCATCAGTTGCCCATGTGCCAGGGTCACGGTATCTCTTTCGAACAATCACGCGACCCCGGCAGGGACTGTGACCTCTGAGTTTGTTTCGGCCTTTCTTCTCAGAGTAGTCAGTTAGGAAACGCCGACCTCATCTAGCTCAAAAAAATATTATTGACTTGTAAAAGTGTTTGTACAAACCTACTTACAGAAATAAATCATTTATCATTAAAAGAAGTTCGCTGGGTCAGCTACTATGGTAATAAACTAGGATAATCTATTCTTTCGTCTTACAGAAATGCTTCTAAGATATCGTTCTAATCAATTTACAGGTCCTTCTGTCAGTCGCACGCGCCGAAACAGAACATCCCGCCCGTTATAATGGCGAAGGCTCGTCAGAGGAAGATATGCGACGCCAAAGCGAAGAGGAAAGATTCTAACTTTAGAGATCTGAAGGAGTTGTCCAACAGCTGGGGGGATGATGGTGCGTTCAAACTTTAATTTAACACTAGCTTTTGCCCGCGACTTCTTCCGCGATAAATTTCTTGCTCCTCTGACCCTCCCCGTCGCATCGAATCGCCCACGCACGCAACGGAAGCTCTCAAGTGAATACATTTTCCCTGTTTTTGCAAAATTTTTTATTGCTGCTCCGCTCCTTCTAATCGTAGCGTGATGTTATATAGCCATATATTATATCGCCGATGTGCTCATTTGTTATGTGTCTGGGTGTAATTTATCTATAATAAGTATGTATTTAGAAATATATAAGTATGTTTATCAGTTGTCTGGTTGCCATAGCACAGGCTCTGCCTAGTTTGGGATCAGATAACGGTGTGTTGGTTGTCCTAAGATATTTATAGATATTTATTTTTCTGGTTTTTATTTTTTCAATTAATATGAAAATGTAAATATGTTTATTTGTCCCAAATCAGTTACAGAGACATCACCAGTAAGTAAAATATAAGAGCTAATTTATTTCCTCTATGTTCCAGCCTCTGAGTCGGACACCCAGTCAGTGTGTGTGATCTGTTACGAAGCAGTGGACGGTTACCCAACGACCAACACATTCTGGCCGCCATGTTGCGCGCGAGACGCGTGGTTCCACAGGACTTGTTTACAGGTAAATACACACAACAACATACAATCAACAACAACAACAACATCAACATTCAATAATGATGATAATGTGTGTGTACTGGCCAGTGGTACTGACCCTTTTTTTGTGGGTGGGAAATCTTCCCATGACGTCTGACGGCTCCACCCAGAGCGGGAGAGCGTGTCAGACTTTTACTGACTAAAAACCACACGTGTTCTTTCAGTTGCCTATACGCCAGGTAACGGTAACTCTTTCGAACAAATCTCGCGACCCTGACAGGCATCGGTCCTAGCGGACAACTTCAATAAGCCCTAAGTTACGAGTTGTGTATTATTACACGCTTTATATTAGCTTCACTTGTATTTTTGTTTGTAACTGACTCCTTATATCGCGATTTTGACCCACTTTAAACGACCAGATTTCATTCAAACTTTGCACACCTGTCAAATACCGATGACAATGCAATAATTTCATAAACTTGTGCCATTATCCTTGCCAGGGTTACCAGGACAGCAAAAAACTGTCTTCGAAAACTACGCTGACATACGTCTCAAAATTCGAAACACCCTAAAAAAAAGCGTGGGGTGCCTGATCAATAAAAAAAATACCTTAAAAAGCACCCCACGCTTTTTTTCCATTATTTTCTACTTTTAGTTTGGTTTTCTATGGAAGCGTGTTTTTTAGTTTTTTTTTTAACTATTATTATTAATAAGTAATTTGTTTGTTTGCAGCGCATGGCCCTCAGCGCAGGCATGCATTATCTGAAATGCCCGCTCTGCAATGATAAGGACAATTTCTACGAAGCGGTCGTCACACAGGGATACTATGTACCCGACAGGTAAATTGAAATTGAAATTATATATAAAACATTAATATCACACATATAATTTACTAGCTTCTGCCCGCGACTTCGTCCGCGTCTAATTTTTGGTCTCCTGACCCTTCCCGTCGCATCGAATTGCCTGACAGTTTTCATCCATTTATCGTTGTGCTCTGCTCCTTTTGATCGTAGCGTGATGTTATATAACCTATAGCCTTCCTCACTTAATAGGCTACCCAACACAAAAATATTTTTTCAATTCAGACCAGTAGTTCCTGAGATTAGCGCGTTCAACCAAATAATAAAACTCTTCAGCTATATAATATTAGTATAGATAAAGATAACATTTACTATGTTAACTAAACAAATAATATTGTATACTTACAGAGACGCAGCGTGGGAGCTGGAACAGAATGCCTTCGCAGAGATATACGAGCGCGAGATATCATGCTCAGCGACCGACTGCGAGTGTCCTATGGGACGCAGCCACGATGCGGATCAGGGGTAAATATAATTTAATATTACATACATACATACATAAAATATGACGTACATACATACATAAAATAATACATACATACATAAAAATATTACATACGTATGTATGTAATATTTTGATGTATGTATGTATTATTTTGACATACATACATACATAAAATATGACGTACAAACATACATAAAATATGACATACATACATACATAAAATATTACATACATACATACATAAAATATGACGTACATACATACATAAAATAATACATACATACATAAAAATATTACATACGTATGTATGTAATATTTTGATGTATGTATGTATTATTTTGACATACATACATACATAAAATATTACATATATACATACATAAAATATGACGTACATACATACATAAAATATGACGTACAAACATACATAAAATATGACATACATACATACATAAAATATTACATACATACATACATAAAATATGACGTACATACATACATAAAATATGACGTACAAACATACATAAAATATGACATACATGCATACATAAAATATTACATACATACATACATAAAATATGACGTACATACATACATAAAATATGACATACATACATACATAAAATATGACGTACAAACATACATAAAATATTACATACATACATACATAAAATCACGCCTTTTTCCCAAAGGACTAGGCAGAAACTACAGAACTCTATCTGCTACGATCCATACACACTCCTTTTGCCTCGTTTATGTTCATACATCTGGTCATACACACACGCCGGTTGCGAGTACTACGCACCTGACCCTTCTGAAGAACATCACCAATAAGGTCACTATATGTCCTCCTAGGGCGTGTCCTTCCGGCGTATACAGTCACATCTGCATTGTAAATATGTAACACAACACTCTACAAAGACACCCATAGCACATCTCTTTTTGCTTTTTATATTAATCCTCTTCCTCTCAGTACTTAATGCTTTTAAAATGTTGTACGTAAGTGTTATTTTACTATTTTAAGGGTGGAAGCCTGGAGATCTGCAATACAGGTCCCGAACCCAGTACAGACTCCAGCTCTCACAAAGGTCTAAATTAGCCAGTAACTAAGAACCATGTACCAAACTTGTATCTTTTTTGAGAGAAATAAATATATATTGTATTGTATGTAAATACCATTTGTTAGCCGCCCTTCATTCCTCCTAGTATTATCTATACTTAATACTATAAATCTGAAGAGTTTGCTTGTTTGATTGGACGCGCTAATCTCAGGAACTACTTACTGGTCCGAATTGAAAAATTCTTTTTGTGTTGGGTAGCCTATTTATCAAGGAAGGCTATAGGCTATATAACATCACGCTATAACTAAGAGGAGCGGAGCAGTAATGAAAAATGTTGCACAAACGGGGAAAATCGCACGGGTAGGCGATTCGACGCGACGGGAAGGGTCGGGGGGATAAGAAATTTAACGCGGACGAAGTCGCGGCCAGAAGCTAATTGGTGATAATTCTACTGTGCATCATCATCATTCAGACGTCCACTGCTGGACATAGGCCTTCCCCAATTTCGGGGGGTTTTCTATAATCCTGTCAATGGTACCGATTCCCTTGTTCACAAACTAAACTAAATTTAAGTTCAGTGCATCTTTTTCTTTGTATTTCATTAAGAAGAGGACAAAAGAAATTTTTTAGTTTAGTCCTGTCAAATTTATCAGCGCCTGTCATTGGTGCCGATTCTGTTGTCACAAAATTCTCTAAACTAAACTAAAAATCACTAAAATTTGGTTTAATCCTGTCAAACGACGATTTCCTATTCTGAAATAGACTAAAGTGACACAACTTAACTATATTTTAGTTTGACAGCACTAAGATTGCACTGAGTTATTAGTTTAGTGAAAATGTCAATTTTGCTATTCTGAGTTTGCCGGTTTTCACTAAAAATTTTGACTATAATAATTTATTTTAACTAAATCTGACTATTTTTAATCGCGATTAAAAAGGTGTGGAATAAAACTAGTGGTCATGAACTAAAATTCTCAACAACGCCTCGCCTCCACGTGCAAAAACAGTTCTGTATTTTTTATTTTCTTTTTGCTTATATCTTGAAAATGGCGTGTCCTATCGCAAAAATAATGAAATTTTTGGCCCCCTTAGTATACCCCGGCACATTTAAATCTCAACACGTGGGTAATATTTTTTTTATATTTTTCAAACAAAAGTGAAAAATTCCATATAAAACACGTTGAGGCTGCCCCCCCAGCACGCGCCTTCGTCTCTCAAAAAATTCATTCTACGCAATGCACACACAAGTACAACGTTACGAAACCAAAAGAAAAAAAAATACCACGCTGAGTCGCGACTGTCAAATTCGATTTTAGTCGTGTCAAAATAATTTTTAAATTTAGAGATTTTTCCTTGCAGAATAGCGTTACAATTCTCATAGCCAAAAGTAAGGAATTTTAGAGATAGTTTAGTTAGTTTAGTTCGTGTACAACAGAATCGGCACCAGTACTTCATACAAGGTTAGACGTGATTAAAAACTTGCCTACTAAAATTACGTCAAGCGTTGATTAATTTGACAGAACTAAACTAAAATTTATCTTCTGTCCTTTCCTTAATGAAATAGAAAGAAAAAGATGCACTGAACTTAAATTTAGTTTAGTTTGTGAATAAGAGAATCGGCACCACTGTCATTGATTTGGAAAGTGAAGATATACGAATATGTGTGGGTAAAAAAGGTTAAAAAAATATATTTAATGTTGATGTGAAGAGTTTCACATCCCAACTATTAGGAGTTGAGCCTATTCTCATCAACCAGGCACTAATTTAGAATCCAACTCATCATCATCATTAAAGCCGACAGACGTCCACTGCTGGCCATAGGCCTCCCCCTATATGGGGGGCTTTGCCATAATCGCCACGCTTGGCAAGCGGGTTGGCGATCGCAGTATGGTGGTAAAATGCATAGAGAACGCTGCTGCCCGTTCTCAGTAAATCCGTTAGTCGCCTTTTATGATAACCATGGTAGGAAATGAGATGGTGCTATTTTTTACGTCTGACAACACACGGAACTACCTCATTGCCTATTCATATTAGTAATCTTTATACAACATTAATTTTTGTTTATGCGAAACCCGAAACACGGGTCTAGTATTTTTATGTAAAGAATCTATGAAAAAAATTTCAAAACTGTATCATTAATAATCACAAAGCTATAAGCTTGATAAGTTACCTGGTTGTCCACGCAAAACATATGCAGATCACCACAAACAGCTAGTGTACGTACCATCTCCGTGTAATGGACGTTTGAATACGAGAAAGACATGATAATTTTAAAATCGAAACAAAACACTAAGGCCCTCGACTTGGAAGCGTAATTAAATATTTTTGGTACAAAATATAACATGGTGTAAAAATTATTGGAATCGATTCAGTTACTGATTCTGAACAAACTATATTCAGGTTTCGCATATACTAAAAATAATCTTGTATAATCTTATATAATTTTACTGTACGTGTGTATGTCACTGAACTTCTCCTAAACGGTTGGACCGATTTGAATGAATATTTTTGTATGCGTTTGGGTGGCACCCTGGATGATTTAGATTCACTATTGGACCCGGTAGGTGGCGCTGCTATCGAGTTTTAGGAAACAGGACAACTTCTGTACGGTCAGCTAGTAAAATATATATGTATAATATTTCGTGTGCTGTGAGGTCTTGCATTAATTACTAGCTTTTGTCCGCGACTTCGTCCGTGTTAAATTTCTTGTTCCTCCGACCCTTCCCGTCGCGTCGAATCGGCTACCCGTGCGTTTTCCCCGTTTTCGCAACATTTTTCATTACTGCTCCGCTCCTCTTGGTTTTAGCGTGATGTTATATAGCCTATAGCCTTCCTCTATAAATAGGCTACTCAACACAAAAATAATTTTTCAATTCGGACCAGTAGTTCCTGAGATTAGCGCGTTCAATCAAACAAACAAATAAATAAACTCTTCAGCTTTATAATATTAGTATAGATGTAACACGTTGTATAGTCTGAGTATCCATCCTCATCATCAGCAGCCACTGTGTGACTGTTATTAGTCTGGCACAAGCCCCTCCGCTTACAGTCCCTATCTACTGAAATAAACTTACACATATGCCGTTACTGGCAGGTCTTGGTGCATAAAGCTGTGCCTCCTGTGCGGCAGTAGCGGGCTGCACGCGGCGTGCGAGCGGGCGGAGCCGGCGCGCGTGCATGTATGTGGCACGTGCATGCCCGCCGCGCCTCATCACATCGACGAGCTGGCCACCTGTATTGAAGCTGGTAACTTTCTTGTGTTATTTATCGTTTTACTAGCTTTTGCCAGCGGCTTCGCCCGCGTGGAGGTCGGACATTATCCCGCGGGAACATACTACCGGGATAAAAAGTAGCCTATGTCATTTCTCAGGCTCTAAACTATCTGTGTACCCAATTTCATTTAAATCGGTTCAGTAGTTTTAGCAGGAAAGCGAGACAGACAGACAGACAGAGTTACTTTTGCATTTATAATATTAGTATGGATTAAATTTAAGAAAACTCCAAACCTTTAATTCCTTGCATTATAATATGTAAAGGTATACTGGGTGTAAGGGACAGCCCTCCACAAACTGACAGAGTGCATTCAGCTCCTTATTTTGAATCATATTCCACCGGAATTTTTTTCAGGATTTTTTTTTATTTTATTTTTTTCAGCTTTTTCAGTTTTATTTAAATGTAAAATTACATTCTCTGAAAGCAGCACTCCATTTATGTGAACAATACGGCTAAAATCAAAAAAGCAGCAATGGATGTTGAAATACTCTAACGAACGACGCGTAAAATCAACTATTCACTTCCCGTCTAACTACAGAGTTCATCGAACTCTGTAGAGTTCATCGAACTTGTCGTCGGCGATTGCACAAAGGCGGCTTTCCGAATTGATCCGAGATACATTGCGTGTGAGAAAATAAAACAAATCAGGTTTATTGGATTCCCATAACGGTCCTGAAATAATTTCTTGTACTGGTCATCTTAGTATGATATATTGAATCCACCCAAAGATACTGTAAGTAACACGTGCACAAAAAATAAGACAAAATAATATTTATAAAAATATACAGAAAACGTTAACAACACTGTCATACATCCCTCTCGCAGTACTTCTGACATGCCGATAAAATCTTCAACCATTCGTCTGCAAACAGATCGTTTGTTGGATTAGTGTCCAAGAGATCATTATTATTCATATTTTCTTTTCTTGTTTTCACACACTATTGTCTAGGTACATTTCTTTTTCATTTCTCCTTTCGCAGTTCTGCTAGAATTTTTTTAAAGAAATAAGCAGTACCTTTGTACTCAATTCTAATACTATGCCTTATCACTCTGTGTTTTACTGTGTGTACATAAATAATAAAATAAAACTTTTAGCTAGGTTTTAGATAAGTTAAAAATACTGAACGAAGGCCAAATTAAATGTCAATAATAATGAATATAAAACAATTATTCAGCAATGTCAAAGCACTGTATTACCAGCAAAGGTCAATGCCTATTCCTGGCCCAACCCGAACACGTTTCGAAGGATAATTAAAAAAAATATTTTTTTAAAACAGGAATTATCCGTTTAACTTCTATCTCTAACTAAGTCGCCGTCATTATAAAGGTGTGTCCAAACACGGCGTGCAAGGTGCGCGCCGCTACGCGCGGCATTCGCGGGACACAAATTTGCTGCGCGACTAGTTTAGACTTTCTGCGCAGCAGTGCTGCGCGGCATGTCCGAGACACGCCACGCTCTTCATTAACCGACTTCAAAAAAGGAGGACGTTATCAATTCGACTGTATATTTTTTTTATGTTTGTTTCCTCATAACATTTGACTGGGTGAACCGATTTTGATGATTCTTTTTTTATTTGAAAGCTGGTACTTCCCGAATGGTCCCATTTTAATTTGGTTCCATTCGGACAGTGGGGTCCATGTGAAAACCATATAAGTCTTAAATTTGCGTAACAAATGGACGAATAACGCGATTAGATTATCTACCATAACTAAAAAGTTAAAAATAAAAACATTTTATAAAAAAAAACAACCGACTTCCTTAAAAAAAACACTACAACGTCAAAAATAACTTTAATTTCGGAAGTCGGTGGCAAAAAAAACCTTAAATGCAGCACCGACTTTCGAAAGTAAACTTATTTTTGACTTTGTAGGGTTTTTTTTTTTAGGAGGTCGGTTGTTTTTTTTTTTGTTAAAGTTTTTTTCGTATTCAAACCACAATGAAAGCGGCCGCGTGTGTTGTAGCTCTGCTTATTATTCGTAAATTACGTAGAAGAAGGAAATAAGGAATAGAAGAAAGTGCATTAAAAAAGGCAGTGTTGGCCACCATTTCAACAGAGGACAAAGAATCTGGAAGTGATCTATTATGAAATCAACTACCGAACGCCACAGTTTTTAAGATTATCTTTAGAAAAATTCCAACACATACATACCTAGGTAGAACCATTTATTAAAAAAATGGATACTCACTGGCGAACGGCAATTACGTCGAAGGAGAGACTTGCAATAACGTTACGATATTTGGCTACAGGAGACTCCTATTCCAGCCTACAATACACATTTCACGTATCAAAGCAATGTGTTTTGTACACATTTTTAAACTGTTTGGAATTGTTTATTTTCGTCTATTGTTATATTAAAAACAAATCTTGTTTTTTGTTCACTCTTAAATAAAGATACAATACAATCTAAACCCAGTTTTTTTTTTCTCTTGGTGTAGGTATATGCATTACAATACAGTGGAAAACGGCAATATGAACTATTCTTTATAAATTACTAGCTTTTGCCAACGGCCTCGCTCGCTTTACAGAGTCTCACACAAATTTCCATCACCTACTCATTTTTTTTTTGCTCCATACAAACTTCCACCCCCCATTTCAGGGAAGTGGGGGGTTAGAAAGAGACAAAAAGTTGCCTATGTCACTGTCCATCCCTTTAACTATCTCCACTTAAAAAATCACGTCAATTCGTTGCTCCGTTTTGCCGTGAAAGACAGACACACGAACTTTGCCACTTATAATATTAGTATGGTTTTTTTTTTTTTTGGGGGGCATCTCGTAGTTAATCCTGAAAAGATTGTTACTACTTAAACGGATTGTGGCCCGGCGAGTTCTAAAAAGTTACCTTTTTAGGCCTCCAGCCGGGGATGGATTTTGTGTAACATTATGATCCTTTATATAACGAAAAATAATTATTCCTTGTGTTTCTTTTGTGTGACGTACAATTTTTATGAAAATGACTCATAGATCTTCTCTTACGTTATTATTGTGATATTCTTTACGTCTAGTATCCCATAATGGACTATGGGAGCCGTATATTTCAATAAGACGAATTGCTGTTTCGTTATCCATTTTACTTGATAAAATACGTCCGTCCACACACTACCACTGGCGAACCAACACTAACACCGTTCGCGGCGATCGCCGTGCGCGGCAGGTAGCTCGCGGCTGCCGCGCGCGGCAGTCGTCCAATCATAGCGCGGCTAGCCGCGCGCGGCAGTCGCGCTCGAATGCCGCGTTTTATTTGGACACACCTTAAGCAATAAATAAGTAATTTAACGTATTATTATCACTGAGAGTTTGACTGTCAGGCAAAGTTTAGGGTTGCTAGTATATTGTCAATTTAATTTCGAGTCGTATATTGAATACGTCTAATCGATTACGGATTAATTAATAATTATAAAAATCAATCCGTGTGCTCAAAGGCGTGCATTGTAATCACACGGCACGCCGTCATAATCATGACGGCCATTTTAGTTTCTGTGAACGTAACTAACTAACTCCAGTTTAAGACAAAACAATTATGTTCATAAACATCTCAAACCAGATATCTTATAGTCCAAACATACATAAACATGGAATGGTAATATCATTGTATTGTTTATGGCTTTGCCGTAATTAGATAAAATTAAATTGTTCAAGACCAATAAATAATCGATGCACGTAATCGATTATATTTCAAAATATGGCAGCATTATTCTATGACAGATGATGAAGTTGACATTTGACACCCAGTTAACAAATAGTTAAAGATATAAAATATAGTTTGTGTTCTTTTGTGAGCTTTTTTATGACAATGGACTCCGATCAATATCACCAGAATGACAATCCTTGCACGAACTTGGATCGTGGCTCCACTTTGAATGACGACCCTAGTGTGAATGTGAAAACTGCTGGCTGCATATGACGACCCTCGCATGCATTTGGACTGCGGGAGTCCCGCTTTTACTAATGATTAATTCGGCGCGAATTCGGACCTGAGTAACTATGCTGTCCCGAACACGTCGCGTGGATTAACCGGCGCAGCAAGGTTCGCTGTGCGAATTGAATAATGGATATGAGGCACTTACGCTCTCATCAACTCATAAATATATATTGTACAGCAATGGGTTCTTCTACAACAGGTAAGTCTTATATTACTCACCTACATTAAACAATACCTTTAGAAAACTATGATAATAACAATAGCCAGTACTAATGCAAGCTTATAGTGATTTAACTTCACAACACAATATAAAACAAAGTCACTTCCCTCTGTCTGTCCCTATGTTTAGATCTTTAAAACTACGCAACGAATTTTAATGCAGTTTTGTTGAATAGACAGAGTGATTCAAGAGGAAGGTTTATACGTATAATAGGCGGGTGAAGCTGCTGGCAAAAGCTAGTATTAAATAAGTAAAAAAAGATATTTTTAAATACCTAAATACTTTTACTTTACGCAGCGCACGCAACGGAAACTCTCAAAAGAGAGAAATTTTCCCCGTTTTTGCAACATTTTTCATTACTGCTCCGCACCTCTTAGTTGTAGCGTGATGTTATATAGCCTATAGCCTTCCTCGATAAATAGGCTACCCAACACAAAAAGAATTTTTCAATTCGGACCAGTAGTTCCTGAGATTAGCGCGTTCAATCAAACAAACAAACTCTTCAGCTTTATAATATTAGTATAGATTTAATATTTAATCATTTAATAATGTATTATGTAATAATATAATAATTTAATTAATTACTTAATAGCTACTTAATTCTTGTGTGTGCATCTATGAATGAACATATGTATGTGTGATGTATGTGTAGTGTGGGGTGTGGTGTATTTGTGTGTATGTGTATGTATGTGTTCGGGTGTATGAATGGGGTTGTGTGACTTTATTTTATTATTTTATACTTTCTAGAAGTTTTTCAGTATATCCATAATTTAGAGAGAGAAGGAAGTCATTTATGGTAAGTTTTAGTTTACTTATTGGTAAGTGATGTAGCTGAGTATTTTTACTTATTTTGTTATATAGATATGGACCCATATAGCACGGTTGTCTTCTGAAGATTTCTGTTTCACATGGTTTCAGGTCAAATACTAGGTCGTTTCTGCGTTTGTTTTTCAGTCTTACCGGGTCATATGTTGAGCCTTTGTGGCTTATAAGCAGAACTCTCCTGATATAAAGTTGTTGAACCGTTAATACCATACAATCCTTATATAGCTGCTCCTTTGGATACTGAAAGTTCTTTTTGTGCATTACTTTGAGAACTGCTCGCTGGGATCTTTCTAGGTTTAATATATGGGTTTTGTGTGTACTCCCACAGACTGTTTAAACTTAGAAGGTGACTATTATTCAAAAGGTTAAAATGAATAAGTAACTTTGAAATGAACAATGACTGTGTTAATACCATTCAAAAGTCATTGTAAGTGTATAAAATAAGTCAGTGCTTATGAAAAAAATTAAAATTATAAAAAATTAAAAACTGTTTTATTTCCAAATGGCGACTTATTTTCTGAACTGATAAGTACTAGAAGGTGCTCATAACATCTTATACTATCATTCCTTACACTATTTGTAAGTGTTCACTGTGGGCCACGGTTGTTCTAGTATGTGGGCATTGTCCTTTAATTTGATCCTGCATATAATTTTACATTATCTGCCATTGTCCCATGTTACTTGGGGTCGATGCAACACATTTTCTTCTTCTATTCCAGAAGCGTATGAACGGCCACGCGTCATAATATTATAATATCACCACCATTATTCTCCTGTCCTTTATCTCAATTTACTTGTGGTCGGCGCAACACGTCTTTTTCTTCCACACTTCTCTATTATAGTCTGTGCCAGATGTGAAAAAAATAAAAGTCGTTGACACCTGCCTACCAATGTATTCAAATTACCGTTTTGACCGTGCTAGCGATACTTTCTTTACATTTTTTTCGTATCGTTTTGAAATATTTGAATACATTGGTAGGCAGGTGTCAGCGACTTTTTATTTTTTTTTTCACATCTGGCACAGACAGTGGTCTCGAACGTCATAGAGCGAGATCGGTAGAGTTGCCAATTAAAACGGTATATTTGTATCCAAAATCGGTAAATGACATTTCCATGTGTACTGTGAAATCGTAGAATATTCGTTATATTTCGGTATTTCGGTAGAACAGAGCCAGTGGTCTCGAACCTACCGAAAAATCGGTAGGTTCGAGACCACTGGGCACAGACTATAGTCGTCATCTCAGTAGTCCATAACATAATCCATAATTCACACAGTCCATCCATCGTTTCTTTGGTCTCCCTCTACTCTTATAGCTATGTTATAGTCATAATATTACAATAATAATCCTTAATAATCTCAATTTTTTCCAGTGATATCTCAAGAACAACAACGCTCGTCGTCTCGCTCTCGCCGCGGGCCCGTGATGCCGTCGCGCATGTCGTTACGACGCACCAAACGACACACTATTAATCAGAACTTGTACGTATACGTAATATTATTAACGGTGAATTGCACCAAACTAATAGCCAGGGTCGCGAGATTTGTTCGAAAGAGTTACCATAGCCCTGGCACAGACAACTTAAGGAACACGGGTGGGTTTTCAACCGACGAAAAAAAAAACGGAGGAGGTTTTCAATTCGACGCGTATATTTTTTTTTATGTATGACCACGCATAACTTTTTACATAGTGGTCCGATTGTGATAATTCTTCTTCTATTGGAAAGTGTACACTCCGAAGGTGGTCCCATATAATTTTGGAAAACAAAATCGAACCCTAAGGGTCGGAAAACAGGGGATGATTGATTGTTCACTCACTGATTGTAATGTATAACCACGCATAACTTTATACAGAGTAGTCCGATTTTGATAATTCTTTTTTTATTGGATAGGGTATAACTTGCCAAGTATTATTAGTACATTAAAGTCACAAAAAATTATAAAATAAAAACTTTTTTACAAAAAAATAAACCGCCGAAAAAAAGTTTTTTAGTCAGTAAAAGTCTGACACGCTCTACCGCTCCACCCAGAGCGGGAGACGTCATTTGATGAAAACCCACCCAAAAAAAAGCGCAAGTTGCCACAGACGTAAAAAAAAAAATGCGACGCGCTGAAAATCACTCGCGTAGCACTCTGTTGGGTTCTCAATGTTCGCTTCAATACAAAATAAATCCTCTGTGATTTTATTACGCCTGTGTTTATATTGACTAAGTGTTAACCTGAGAATATTTGATTTTTAATACATGAATTGTCAGATGTCAATTCTATTCCATGGATTAAAGATTGGAGACTTTGGTTCTGCATCTGGTCTGTCATTTGGTGTAACCTGCATTATTACTGATTTTAAAGATTCATACAAATAATTTAAGTTTAATTTTTTTCAGACCTTCGTGTTCTTCTTCAGGGCTTTCGACTGTCAAACTTGAAGTTAAATCAGAAAGTGAGTTATTTTTAAATACCTACATTTTCATTTTAAGAACATCTTTTTGACGGGAAAATACAAGGTACCCTGCAATTCTATGTGAGTTATGAAGTACTCGCAACCGGCGTGTGTGTACACCTCGTTTACGTTCATACATCTGACCAGATGTATGAATGTAAACGAGGCAAAACGAGTATGTGAGGATCGTAGCCACCTGCGTTCCGTAGTTTCTGTCTACCCCCATGGGAAAAAAGCTTGAGTTTATGTATGTATTTTATGAAGGGCCAAAACTTCGGAAGAAGAAGTCGACTTACTACTGGTCATTATCTTGGTATTGTCATTGTTTCAAAATTTGAATTCAAGACCATTTAAAAAGTTGCGTCGTTGGTTTAGTTGTCGCGAGCGCTTCTGTCGAGCATGAGGTCCTGGGTTCAATTCCCCGGTCGGATAAAGTTTTTCTATCTAGAATTTCTCAGCAACAGCCTTTTTTTTGGATGGGAAATCATCTAATGACTTCTCCCGCTCTGGGCGGAGTGGGAGGGCATGTCAGACTTTTACTGACTAAAACCCACCCGTGTTACTACTCAACTACTGTACTTCAGTTGCCCATGTGCCAGAGTCACGGTATCTCTTTCGAACAATCTCGCGACCCTGGCAACAGTAACAGCCTGGAGTCTGGATTTTTACCCAGTTAACGGCAATAGGCTCGCCCCCTACATGGGACTTAACCATAACTAGCGAAATGTGGGTGCGCTATAGGTACTTTCCATCCTTTCGGGAAATCAAGGCGTGATGAAATGTGTGTTACGTTAACCGATTCGTTGCGATGTCCAATTTGTCAAACTTATAGCTGAACAAAAATAACGTGACACGGCTGTCGTGCCAAGCGCCGTACGATTAAATTACACGCCTTCCGTGTTTTCAGTCATGACGGAGTTACCATCGAGTTCAGAATGACACGGCTCCCGTGCCTAACGCCACATGCAAAAAAGAATGATGGCACGGGAGACGTGCCATCCGCAACAAATCGGTTAAATACGTATAGAGTAACTTTTAAAATACTCCGCAACGAAGGACGGGTAGAACTGGACCTATAGGCCACCCATACTATAAGTAGGTATACCTGAGACTGCCAGAGTCGAGAGATTTCGACACCTCCATGCAATAACATCGTAACTCACTTTTTGTGATTTTACAGGAGAGCGATTTTAAAGTTTGAAAAATTATAGCAAACTCAAAACACCCCGTACAATTTTTGAAGCTTTGAAGGTTCTATTTAATATAGTTTAGGCGGACTATAAATAGGTATGGTTAAGTTGTAAAAGAAAAATTGTTTTCATGGGTTTTCATGACTTACGTGAAAAACAAAACAGTGAAATGACATATAAGTTACGAGGACAAACATTGTATGTCTGAGTTACAATTTAGTTTTTTTGTAGTTTAATTTATTTTTGTGGTCACATAATTGTAACTCCAAGGCGTTAAGTTACATAAAATGTTTTTATATAGGAAAAATTAAGTTAATTCATGCAATCCAAAACAAATCTTTAAATACACATCTCATAATGCGATAATGTATTATTATTATACCTATTTTTGTGTTTGTTATTATGTTGTCTTATTAATTTGAAAGATAAAAGAAACATTTTGTAGTACTTAAATATTATTTAATGAGATCACAAAATCAGAATCAGAAATTACAAAATAGCAGAACTTCTGAATACCTTCTTATATTATTCAACATAAAATTAAGACACTAAGTATGTATCTTTTAAACGTAAGTAACAATTTTTTTAACATATTATAAGAACAAAAAAATATTAATTTTCTTCATCACTGTCATTGTCTGTAGCTAGCTGAGTGGAATATGGAAGATTTAAATAAAAACTATTATAAATATCTGGTATTGCCTTACATTGACACAAGCTTACAAGGTCCTTATGCTGTTGATATTGGGAGCACTATATTGTACAACAAAGGAATACTTTGTCCTTCGTTTAACTGTTCACACTGAACAGAGGTTAATAGATAAGTGCTGATCACTGAGAAAATCGTATTGAAAATAAATTAAATCAGGGTTTTCCTTTTCTATTTTAATGTGTTGTATTTTAGTCTATGTCATCTTTTTTCCAGAACTATTTATTTATTTATTTAACACTTTAAGCACATATTATGTACAGAGGGGGACTTAATGCCATAGGCATTTTCTACCAGTCAACTATTCCAGTCCCAGTTTAGTTTTTTCTTTATAAGACATTTATAATCAAGAATCAGGTTTTGATTTAATTCAGTAACATCATAAGGAGTCCCCGTAGTTTTAGCACATGTGATCAGGATGATCCATTGTTCTGGTACAAAAATAATCAGATTTTTCTTCCGGCGCTCTATCAACGCGTGCATCAAGGGCGGATCCAGGGGGTGGGTCATGGGGGTCATGACCCCCCCCTGGGCTGGGTCCACCGACGACCACTATTTAAAATTGTTAAACATAGGTAATGGTCTTAAGTAAGGATATATTTTTGTGTCGCAATATAGATTTTATGTAAATACCTTCAATATTTAATCAATTTATTATAAATTAATATTTTGTATGATGGCAAACGCATTATTCGGGAACGAACGCATCAAAAAGAACAGTGGTGAAATCCCAAACAAAGGGAATTGTCCAGACTTGGCCAATTTTAAACGCTGTGCTATACAAAAATGTAATATACTAACAATAATTTTAATTCTATTTTAGTAAATATCTGATGCTAATAACTTTGTATGAATAAGCACTGTAAAAAAACTTTTTTTTTTGTATTTTTGATGATGTGACCAAGTCTTTTTTTTGTACCGTGTGATGCCGGACGTAAAGAATAGCACCATCCCATTTCTTCCTGTGGGTGTCGTAAGAGGCGACTAAGGGACTTACTAGAGAATGGGCAGCAGCGTTCTTTATGCACTATACGACCATACTGCGATCGCCAACCCGCCTGCCAAGCGTGGCGATTATGGCAAACCCCCCCCAAATTGGGGGAGGCTTATGTCCAGCAGTGGACGTCATACGGCTGAAATGATGATGATGATGATGACCAAGTCTTTTTTTTGGATGGGAAATCATCAAATGACTTCTCCCGCTCTGGGCGGAGCGGGAGGGCGTGTCAAACTTTTACTGACTAAAACCTACCCGTGTTCCTTCAGTTGCCCATATGCCAAGGCCACGGTAACTCTTTCAGTGTTGCCAAAAAAAACTGCATAATCAATACATTCAAATCGATTTAAAGTGTAGGGTAATCTCTCAACTGTATTTAATGCAGTTTTTATTTAATCATATTATTAAAAAATACTAATATACGATATATCATATATGTAAATGATTAAAGACTTAAAAATGATAAATTAATGAGTGCATTATACCTGAAGAACTTATAAAACAATAATCCATTCCATATGTATCGATATACAATTATCTTTATTTTTTATTTGGCAAGTGTTTTAAAAATGTTGTGTTAATTGTCAAAATAACGAGTGCAAAAAAAAAAACAAAGCGAATGATAACTTAATTCACTTTTTTTTTGCATCGTGAGTGTTGTTTTTGTAACTTTTATTGCCATTACTTTGGCTGTTTCTAAATGGATTCCAATTCTCCCCTTCTTGACGACCCCGGCACTTCCGTGGACCAAAGTTCAGCCTTGTATTTATGATGAATCTGGCACATTTAAAATTTTATTTTTTGTCTATAACTCTTTTTAATACATTTTACAAAAAAAATAAAAATAACTCAGACCAATCTTGTAGATGCTCTTTGGAGAATTTTTTTTTTACAATATTTTTTTCAATTTCATTCATTTAAAACGCTGTTACAGCGCTCCAAAGTTGACTGGGTTCGTCAGTGCTAATGAGAATCCGGTCAAAACAAATGTTTCACTTAGTTTTATGATCTTTTTTTATTGGAAATACATTCATATTTTTTTTTTGTCAAATTCCTACCTACCACTTCACTTATTCATCGCAAACTCTTTTCCCTGCCACCTGTGAGGTAGAGTCTGTAGCATTGTAATTAGATTCTGAGCTACAGCCTGGACCATCGAAGAGAAGTAGAATAGAGTAGCTAGCTAATAAGTAGTTGAAAATATTAAGATGTCAAGAATTACCTAATAAGCAAGATGTCTGTGGAGTACCACGGGGGATACCACCTACTGGGATGTGCATCTGGATTGAGGGCCCATTTTTTGAACCCTTGCGTACCGAAATAAGATTTATAGGGAAATTAGTTAAAAATAGTAAAAACTTAAAGCAAAAACCGGCCAAGTGCGAGTCGGACTCGCGCACCGAGGGTTCCGTACAAACCTGTAGGTATTTTCGGTTTAAAAATATATATATTTTTTAATTTTTATATTTCAGTTGATTGAATGTAAGGTAAATTGCGGTTTACGATTTATGACGTTTTAAAAAAAAACCACTCACTCGATCTCGTTCAAACCAATTTTCGTTGGTAGTTTACATGGTAATGTACATCATATATTTTTTTTAGTTTTGTCATTCTCTTATTTTAGAAGTTACGGGGGGGGGGGACACACATTTTACCACTTTGGAAGTGTCTCTCGCGCAAACTATTCAGTTTAGAAAAAAATGATAATAGAAACCTCATTACCATTTTTGAAGACCTATTCATAGATACCCCACACGTATGGGTTTGATGAAAAAAAAACATTTTTGAGTTTCAGTTCTATGTATGGGGAACCCCAAAATTTATTGTTTTTTTTCTATTTTAGTGTGAAAATCTTAATGCGGTTCACAGAATACACCTACTTACCAAGTTTCAACAGCATAGCTCTTATAGTTTCGGAATAAAATGGCTGTGACATACGGACGGACAGACAGACAGACAGACAGACATGACGAATCTATAAGGGTTCCGTTTTTTGCCATTTGGCAACGGAACCCTAAAAAGGGTCATAAATTTCTTAAACGTGAATTAAAACTGTTATGATGAAATAACTTGGGCCCTCAATCCAGACGCGTGCATAAAGTGGCATAGCCTAAATCTCAGTAAGTACTATCTCTGGGTTAATATTTTTTGTTTAAGAATTTAGTTAAGAATTTCTTTAATATTTTGAGAAATTCCCAAATCTGTAAAATATAACATTCGGATTTATGGCGGCATATCTAGGGCGCTCACTTCATTATTGTTTGTACTGAGGAATCTGCAAAACATGAATATATCTGAAGAAATACATAAATGCGACTTTAACATGTTTTACTTACATACCTATGTGAATTAGTTAAAAAGAAATAAGGACACAAACTTAATTGTTAAGAAGTAAATGAAAGTCGAGTTTTACTAAAAAGTCTGAACTGCTGTATCTGTATTTGCTTTAGGCAACTTGGCTCATAGTATTACCTTAAAGAGTAACATCACATAAATAGAAATTACATTAAAAATAAGGAAAACCAAATTGTAATTAGTAGGTATATAGTACTTTTAGCTGCAAATTATGACTTGCCGAATGCACTTTACAAAATGTACAGGTACTTTGAACATTATGGTCACCCTACAAATAATTCTCTTTCAAAAAGTTGAAAATCAATTTTCTCTTAAAGTATGACATTTAGAAGAACGAACGATATGTTACAATTTAATTAAGAAATAGTTAAAGCTTTTATTCTAATTTGCATTAATCTATGAGGTCGAGCCTAGTCAATAAAGCCGAAAATATTGGGCTCAGTTCAGACTTTTTAGTAAAATTCGACTTTCATTTACTTCTTAACAATTAAGTTTTGTGTCCTTATTTCTTTTTAACTACTTCACATAGGTATGTAAGTAAAACATGTTAAAGTCGTATTTATGTATTTCTTCAGATGTATTCATGTTTTGCAGATTCCTCAGTACAAACAATAATGAAGTGAGGGCCTTAGATATGCTGCCGTAAATCGGTAATGTTATATTTTACAGGTTTGGGAATTTCTTGAAATATTTAAGAAATTCTTAACTAAATTCTTGAACAAAAATTATTAACCCAGAGATAGTACTTACTGAGATTTAGGCTATGCCACTTTATGCACGCGTCTGGATTGAGGGCCCAAGTTATTTCATCATAACAGTTTTAATTCACGTTTAAGAAATTTATGACCCTTTGTTTTAAGTTTTTACTATTTTTAACTAATTTCCCTATAAATCTTATTTCGGTACGCAAGGGTTCAAAAACTGGGCCCTCAATCCAGATGCACATCCTACTGGGGATACCACGTAAAAAACCAACACGCCTACAGACTCTACCTTCTCTATCTTCTCTTATAACTTCTTTAATTTTAAATTTAGGGCAAAAAGTTATGAGACATATTTGTAGGCAAAACAATTTGCTACAAATTATGTCTCGACAATTTTTTTGTAAGATGCATAGTTTTCGAAATACCGCGAAAAATGTGTATGCACCCCTTTTTCTAAGATGGCGGCCGGGGGACAAGGGCGGCAACCCCACAAACTTGAGGTTAAGCTTCTACTGACCCCCCTACATATCCCAAAACTAAAATTTCGTTCTCTAAAAAATGCAAAGCCCATGTAACATTTCAATAGACTACATAGAAGTTGGTCAATGCCCTTTTAGTTGCCGTTTCTACCCGTTATTGCCAGACTATACATACATTAATAAAATACCTACTTTTTACTTTTATGTATGATTATAAAAATAAAATTATAACTTCTTGTGACTTGACCACGACTATGTGACCCTCCCCTGGCACCAAAGCTGGATCCGCCCTTGGCGTGCATAATGCTATGATGTTATTGCATGGAGGTGTCGATTTGTTCGAAAGAGTTACGAGAGTTTTTTTTGTCCACTCAATGTAGGTATCCGACAAAATATAACTCTAGGCGTGATTAAAAAATAGTTACCATTAATTTAGAAAATAGGTTCAATTTTACTTTCTTTTCTTTTTCTTTCTTTGTACTAAGTAAATGAAATAATAAATTAGAATTATGAAACATCCTGTTAATAATGTTTACGTATCAGACGGTAGAGAACATACCTACCCAGCGCATGAGTCGACTAGATCATTCCATCTCCATTTTCCATGAGACAAAATATCAATTTCGTCATGCGTCATTATAAGTGGTCGGTGTAGGTAGATTGATTTTACGTACTCGCATCATGAATAGTCATAGAAATCACAACATAGATAAACCTTTTTTCCGGGATTTCATTTTGGTACTTACGGGATTGAATCAAATATTGTGAAAGTAAGGTAATTTTTAAACTAGGTACTATATTAGAAATATATAGAATGCGATAGATAAACATTTAAAATTGTTTTTTTCTTACTGTAGAAGGTCGATCACCTATATATTATTAAAAAGACAGCAAAAGAGTTAAACGTTTCTTATTCATATTGATGTATTCTTTATTCTACACATTACAACATTTGAAATTAATTTCAAAATCCCGGAATCCCGGAGGCATATCCATACTAATATATACGTGCCAGTTCATTGATCCCATTTCAATCTATCTACTCCGACCTCTGGTCATTATAATTTATTTTTAGTTATTCAAATGTTTTTTTTCTTATGTATGTGTAGTAGTCATTGGATACATGAAGTGGGCTGCCGTTGTAAGACGATTAAAATGATACGGTGTATATACCTCTGAATAGAATAGAACCACACCCCTTGCCCATTCTTGAACATCCATTTTCGTTTGTCTCTACAATTTATAAACCCTTAGCAATAACTCTACTTCTTAATTGACTTCTAAACATTTATGTATCACAATTTCTTTTTTCAGTAACCACATCCAACACCTCATCGAGCCGGCAGGATCTAAACTTAAAAACGCCGAAAAAACGTAACGACAACCCCACAAAATCAAACATACTACAAAATCTCCTAGAAAACAAGTTGACACCCACAAAAAAAGACTTCAAACCGACTTCGAAAGTCTCCAACGACTTCAAATCTCCTATAAAGGGTTTGGAGTTAAAGTTTATATCGCCTGGTAAATTATTGGAAGAGCGTTTGAAGAATAGGATGGGAGTTAGTGAGGTTGTTTTGGATAAACAGCTGGTTGAAGATTTGAGGGCCAAGTTCAGGAAACCTAAACCTTTGAGTGAGAAGAGGAAGATTATTAAGTAAGTATTTATTATCTTTCATCAACATTTCAGGCCGAAAATTGTCCACTCCTGGAAATAGGCCTTTTTTTTGGATGGGTAATCATCAAATGACTTCTCCCGCTCTGGGCGGTGCGGGAGGGTATGTCAGACTTTTACTGACTAAAACGCACCCGTGTTCCTTCAGTATGCCAGGGCCACGGTATCTCGTTTGAACAATCTCGCAACCCTGGCAGGTGGACAAAGACCTTCCCCAAGCTCTACCACTTCGACTCTGTGCTGCCCAGATAAGGACTTAGTTTACAAAAACAAAGTTGTTGTTTTCTGCGCGTCATATTTGAATAAAGGTCGAAAATCCCGAGAAATAATAACAGTGAATGAATAATTTCCCTAAAGATAATGACTAACGACGTGACGAAAATGGGCGTGGTTATTTTATGTTATTTTAATTTCACCCCCCCCCCCCCCCTCCCGAATGGGTCACGTAGTATGTGTACGTTTCCTAAAATGCAGTAATATCATCAATTTAATACACTAACTGTCGTTACTTTCTAATCTATACTTTTAATATTATAAATGCGAAAGTAACTCTGTCTGTTACGCTTTCACGACTAAACCACTGAACCGATTTTGATGAAATTTGGTAAGGAGTGGTAAGTTTGAGCCCCAAGAAAGGACATAAGTCTATTTTAAATCCGCGACTTCGTCTCCGTTCGCGATTATATCGAATACAAAATAAATAGTTATGTTCAAAATTGCAATATTAATATTTTTATTTATATTACATACTACCTTCTGCCCGCGACGTCGCGTCAAATAACATGCCCGTGCATGGTCCTCGTTTTTGCAACATTTTTCGTTGCTGCTCCGCTCCTATTGATGGTAGCGTGATGTTATATAGCCTATAGCCTTCCTCAATAAATGGGCTACCCAACACAAAAAGAATTTTTCAATCCGAACCGGTACGTCCTGAGAGTAGCGCGTTTAACCAAACAAACAAACAATCAAACTCTTCAGCTTTATAATAGACTAGCTTCTTCCCGCGACTTCGTCCGCGTTAAATTTATTGTTCCCCGAGCCTTCCCGTCGCGTCGAATCGCCTACCCGTGCGATTTTCCCCGTTTTTGCAACATTTTTCATAACTGCTCCGCTCCTCTTGGTTGTAGCGTGATGTTATATAGCCTATAGCCTTCCTCAATAAATGGGGTACCCAACACAAAAAGAATTTTTCAATTCGAATTGGTACTTTCTGAGATTAGCGCGTTTAACCAAACAAACAAACTCTTCAGCTTTTTAATATTAGTATAGATTTAAGTCTACTGACCACTGTTAACATTTCAGTCTTTTTTTTTTTGGATGTTAAATCATCAAATGACTTCTCCCGCTCTGGGCGGAGCGAGAGGGCGTGTCAGACTTTTACTGACTAAAACCCACCAGTGTTCCTTCAGTTGCCCATCTGCCAGGGTCACGGTATCTCTTTCGAACAATTTCGCGACCCTGGCAGTAACATTCCAGTATTCAATGACTACTCGGCAGCTGTACGTGGTACTTTAATAAAATTTCCTTGTATCGTTTGGACAAGACGAGTGAATGCCTATAGGGTGGGAGTAATCTCTCGTGGGTTTATTCAAGCCTAGGGGAAGCCTAGGGTTGACAGGGAGTGCTCTCATATACGTGATCTAATTGTCCTCGTCTGGTCCAGACCCATCTTACTCACTCATTCATCACACACTCACACCATACACGTACATAATACACTACACACGTCTTTTAAAAACATTGTTGTTAACCACTCATTTAACTTTGCTAATTTATTTCTAAGGAATAGCATTTGGTTATTGTTACTGTTCCAACCAACATTACATATATGCCTCCCTACTATGATGTGATAGTGTAAGACGAAGGAGACTAGCCTCCACGACACAGGGAATCCTAGTGTGGAGGCTAGTGCTATTTCAATTTGTACATAGCATTTCTTGAACAATAAAGCTTTATTATTATTATTATGTTTTCCAGTGACATCCTGAACGGCGTGTTCGACAGTTTACTGAAGGAGCCGAAACAGAAGGAGCCCGTCAAACAGTGGTGCTCACCTAAGAAATGTGATATTGCTCAAGATGTTATCGAAATATTGGATGTAAGTGTTTATAACTAGTGTCGGGTAACCTAGCACAGTTGTAGCTACTTGTTTGGGTAGAAAAGTGAGTTAAAATAATAGTTTAAAAAAAACTAAAAAAACATGCTTCCATAGAAAACCAAAACCTAACTAAAAAGTTGAAAATAATGGAAAAAAGCGTGGGGTGCTTGATATCAATTAAAAAATACCTCAAAAAGAACCCTACACTTTTTCCATTATTTTCTCATTTTTAGTTTGGTTTTCTATGGGAGCGTTTTTTTTTAGTTTTAAAACTATTTTCTATTTTTTAGGATGTTTCGAATTTTGTGACGTTTGTCAGCGTAGTTTTCGAAGACTGTTTTTTTTTTGCTATCCTGATAACCCCAAATTGATAAAATTATTGTATTGTCGATTCGAGTTAATCCGATGTTTTGATGATTCCGTTACATAGGCACATACAAACATACGCTTGATGTCGGCCCACGCCACTCGCCCATCGTGTGGATCTAGAAAATAACATTGGCCCCAACGTTGGAGTGCCCGTATCCTAGATCCACACGTTGGGCGAGTGGCGTTGGGGCCAACGTGTGGAGCCGGCGTGAAGCTAATAAAAGTGTGGTAATAAAAAAAAACATCTTTGTTATTTCAGGACTCGCCATCTTCCAATAAAGAAAACACAGTAACACCAGAGAAACAGAACGTCAAAAAATCGGAATCTGAGAACTCTTTCACGACACCCAAGAGGCCTCGCTCTACTGATTTAGTAATTAAATACAAAACTGAACCAGAAAACATGTTCCCTATATTCCGATCACCAAAAAACCTCAAAACTGTGGACATATTAAAAGATTCCAGCTTAGAGATATCAGCTAAAGACGAAGTAATCAATATTGATGTTATAAAGATTGAAAATAGTCAAAACAGTGACTTTTTAAAGGCGATTGAACTGAAATCTCCGGAGAAGAGTAAGAAATGTGCTTTCAAATTCAGCCCTTATAACAAAGAAGTTCTGGAGTCTGAAAATATAGATATTGACATGGAAAGTTTTAAAGACCAGTATTTAAGTGAGGTTGGTCTACAAAGAGTCAAAAGGGAAACGACTGAAGAGGTCACGGACGAAAAGTCTTCAAAGAAATGTCGAAAGCGAAAGCTGATAGACGACAAAGTGTTGTCGAGGAAACGGAAAAAGGATCGCAAAAAGTTTTCTATCAAGAACAGAAATATTAAGCTGAAAATAAAATGGCGGACCGAGCAATTTCAATTGAGGATTACAGACTCGAAGAAAAAGAAGAAATCGATGAAGTGTAAACACAGTAAACAGTACATTCTTGAATGTCCGTCTCAGAATGCCTCGTCTATCAAACCGACGAATAAATTATTTACGCCAATGAATAGGAAGAAGCCTAGAAAACAGCTAACTCCAGATAATTTGATACAGACATCGATTCAGAACTTTTTCCAAGTTAAAACTCCAGGCAAAGATTAAGGAAAAACTTATCAAGTTATCATCTGCGTAACCTCTATAGCTATGGGGCCGTCCATTAATCACGTGAGGTATTTTTTGTATTTTTTAACCCCCCTCTCCCCCTTGGTGATACATGGTGAGGTTTAAGGCTAACCCAGGGGGGGGGGTTAGCCTTAAACCTCCGCCTATATCACGTATTTTTAGTACATACCTACAAAGAATCTTATTTTATTTTTTATATTTATAAAATATAGTTATAAGTAGGTATCATCTAATTTTATTATATAAAATTAAAGACTACAATAATATAACGTTTAGAGGTAGACAGAAAGGCTGCAGGTTGTTTTTGACTGCCATAAAAAAATTGTACACGTTTGACGAAAAAATAAATAGACGTAACGCTGTTTTTCGGTTCAGTATTGCGCGTTGGCCGAAAAAATAAATACACGTGATAATTACTACACCCCCCTCCCGCTTGTGATATTTCGTGAATTTTTATGGACCCCTCCCCCCCTTTCGAGCTTCACGCGATTAATGGACAGCCGCTATGGTACTGGGATTCGTTTCTACACTTAGTCCTTCAAATGAGTGCCTTGGGGCTTAGTAACAGCCGATCAACTAAGCTCGATTCAACATCTTTATATACTAAAACCCCCTCCGTGCTTCTGAAAGGTCACTAAGCCGTTGGTCCCATCTACCATTACAACGTACTGGAAGATGTCGAGATGGAAGCTCTCCCACAAAATGGACCGATGACCTTGTGAAGGCCGTAAGAATCCGATGGATGTTGGAAGAACTGAACCGGAACTTTAGGGATTTCTTTGTCCAGCCGTGGACGTCTTTCGGTTGAAATTTTGGCTCGTACAAACAGGCGCGACTTGTCGCGGAGGCGATTCTGCGATTTATCGTGATGCAACTCCTTTCACACTGGCGCGACGACCCCGTAGCGGCGTGACAGCTTGTGGTACAGACGCCACCAGGTCAAGCTACCCGAAACTGTCAATTTTTCCCAATGAACCTTGAACCTAATGCTCTAGAAATAAAGTCGAAAATCTATCAAAGAAATCTGACAGATTGTAGTAGCTTGATGTGTTGGCGTCTGTACATTTTGTATGGCGTCATAGCCGCGATTCGCAAAAATGTTCCTACAAAAACAAAACACTACAAAGTCAAAAATAACTTTAATTTCGGAAGTCGGTGTCTTAGGATCTGTATTTGAGATTTTTGCCACCGACTTCCGAAATTAAAGTTATTTTGGACTTTGTAGTTTTTTTTTTTTAAGGAAGTCGGTTGTTATTTTTTTGTAAAAAGTTATTATTTTGTAACTTTTTAGTTATGGTAGATCCCGCACTAATGTAATCGCGTTATTCGTTCATTTGTGACCGCAAATGCTTAAAGCAAATTTAAGACTTATAAGGTTTTCACATGGATCCCATTGTCCGAATGAAACCATTCGGGAAGCACCAGCTTTCAAATAAAAAAGAATCAAAATCGGTTAACCCAGTCAAAAGTTATGATAGCTCATAACTTTTGACTGGGTTAACCGATCTTGATAATACAAAATTACCCCACAGATGTAAAGGTAAACGAAACATGAATATGTAAGGATTGTCGGAGGCAGCGTTTTGTATTTGCTGCCTACCCACGTTCGAACAAACCGTGACTTTTACGTATTTGAAGTTATTATAGTACATATCAAGACACTAGTAAAGATGTACTAAAGTGTAAGTAGAAAGATTTTTTAAACAGCGTACCATTTTTAGGGTTCCGTTGCCAAATGGCAAAAAACGGAACCCTTATAGATTCGTCATGTCTGTCTGTCTGTCTGTCTGTCTGTCTGTCTGTCTGTCTGTCTGTCTGTCTGTCTGTCTGTCCGTCCGTCCGTATGTCACAGCCACTTTTCTCCAAAACTACAAGAGCTATGCTGTTGAAACTTGGTAAGTAGATGTATTCTGTGAACCGCATTAAGATTTTCCTACAAAAATAGAAAAAAAACAATAAATCGTGGGGTTCCCCATACAAAGAACTGAAACTCAAAAATGGTTTTTTTCATCTAACCCATACGTATGGGGTCTCTATGATTAGGTCTATGAATAGGTCTTCAAAAATGGTATTGAGGTTTCTATTATCATTTTTTTCTAAACTGAATAGTTTGCGCGAGAGACACTTCCAAACTGGTAAAATGTGTGTCCCCCCCCCCCCCCCCCCGTAACTTCTAAAATAAGAGAATGATAAAACTAAAAAAAATGTATGATGTACATTACCATGTAAACTACCACCGAAAATTGGTTTGAACGAAATCGAGTAAGTCGTTTTTTTTTAAAACGTCATAAATCGTAAACCGCAATTTACCTTTCATTTAATCAACAGAAATATAAAAATTAAAAAATAAACATTTATTTTCATAAACATGAACCTTCTGCATAAACCGAGAATACCTACAGGTTTGTACGGAACCCTTTGTGCGCGAGTCCGACTCGCACTTGGCCGGTTTTTTTGGTATCACTTAATTTTGCAATGAAGTTGTTCCTTATAGCATTATTCGCACACTTGGCGAATGAGACCTAGACTGAAGAAAGTACATTTTGATGACATTATCTATAGAACATTTCTTACTTTTAACTAATTTCATTGTGCCGGTTACTTTTTTTATTCATTTAGTGACTCTAAAACATTTTTAATTTATTTCACTGTCCACCTTTCAACTTTGTTAAAACATTTATAATTAGTATAAAACCTAGAAAAGTTAAGCAAATTCTCAAGAGACGTTTGTTTGTCAAAATCTTTTGAAGGCCTTTTGTTAGTAAAACGTCAGTAATCACAGGAGCGATTTTTCATAAACAATGCAAATAGTAATAAGAATAAATGAATTATACTTTGTGCCTTTATTTAATACAGTAGAGACTCGATTAACCGGGTTGTTAGGTATTCGGATAATCGAAAATCCGGATAATTGAATGTATGAAGAAAAGCGGTTTTGTACATATTCTTGCATGATACATAATGCTAGGTAATTATCAATAGGCATATGAGATATTGTAACTTCGTCTTTATGATGGCAAGGCTACTGCAAAATCTCTGGTATTGCAAATGGCCAGAAATTGGAGCAGTTGTGGCCCAGTGGTAACGGCCGCGTCTTACGAGTATTAGGTCGTGAGTTCGAACCGAAGCAGACGCTTTACTTTGTGTAAATTATTGAAACACCACTGCTCTCAAAACGGTGAAGGAAAACATCGTGAGGAAACCGGCATGTCTCAGAACCAAAAATTCAAAGACATGTGACATCTACCAACCCGCACTGGGCCCGCGTGGTGGATTATGGCTCACTCTCTCTCACCGAGAGGAGGCCTGAGTCCCAGCAGTGGGAAAAAGGCTGCTGATGATGAGAAATTGGTGACCGTACATCGTACTATCAAATAGGTCATAAATTTAATTGTGACCCAATAAAATAATGGGTGCCTTTTTAGTAATATTTCCATTAAAACGAGAGAAATATTTTTTTATATTGTATTCTGTTTATTGTTATCTTAGATATATTATATCATATCATGTTTACATCACAATGTTATCGAATACCGAATAAAATAGATATTTGCTGTCAAATTGCTCATTCTATTTCGAGAGAAAGATTTTATATGTATTTACAGGAGTATTTGCATGCAACATGATGTGTTTTATTTATATTTAGTATTGAAACATCGCGAAAGTTTTTTTTTTATTAATATTGATTGATGTTTCACCCTCTTTTTGTAAATTTGTAAAATATTTACATAAATCGGTCAAGGCGTAAACTGGCTGTATCGAAATTTCGTCGCAGTGTTGACCATTAATTTCTACCAAAATGGTATGTTTTTGTTTTTTTGGGAAATGCATTTATGCTTTTTAACTGCCAACGAATGCGATCTCTTAGTTTTTGCTTATAGAACAAAATATTCTTATTATTATTTAAGTACATTTAAATTGCATACGATGACTTGTAAATTAAATACTATGAATGGGCCTAAATTATTAGCTCCCAATAGAATCGAAGATTGTTTAATTTTCACCTAAGAGACATTGGAATTTTGAAATTCGTTTATTTCCTTATTACTGTTATCACGCTAGGTATAAGTTGCTAAATTGAATAACATTTTTATAATTTTTAATGTATGAAAACAATTATGTTTTTGTTATGATTAAGCGTAAGTTAAGTAATAATGATATAGCTATTTACATAATATGTTTAGATATAACTTTGAAAATAAATACAATTTCAAATATTATATTATTGATGTTTTATTTTTATTCAAATCGCAGTGAAATCACCCTCTAGTAATCTGTCACTAAAACATTTAAAAAACTAATTTAATAATAAAATACAGGATTTTTTTTACCAGTGCGCAATTTTTTTTTCCTGGTTCAGTATCAGTAGTAGAACATACATACTTCAATTACTTTTTCAATGCTTTTTTTTAAATTTTATTTGACCTTAAATCAGTATACTGTGGACACCCTAAATTTTCGTAATACGATATCGAAATAGTAATTGGTAATATCATATCGAAATAGTAATAGGTCAGTAACCGCGTGAAGGCGTAGGTACTTCGAACTTCTTAGAATTTTGACCGATTGAACAGCTGGTAGGTACTTGTAGCTACGCTCACTCGTTCACCTTCGGCGCCACGCACATGTTACCATAAAAACTAGTTTCAAAATAAACATCTTTCGTTAATTATAACTAATTTTTTTTTGTACTAAGGTATATCAAAATAAAAATTGCATGGTTATTTTTACTCGTTTCAATTTAATTTGTTAAAATTTGCCCACTGGTTAAAAACTTATCCTGTATAAATACAGTCGAACTAAGAATTACATTATGTTATCTAGATACGTCGGCCTCTTGGTCAGATCAGTGCCTTTTCTTATAGGCATTTAAGCAGTGCCTACCTCGAAAAACCACCATAAGTCAGTCAATTACATTTTAATGTGTGTCCCAAAATTATTAAGAAACTAACTAAATTATTATACCTAAAAGAAACTCGTGTATGTCTGCCAGACAAGAACCTATACAGTAAAGCAATATACGCCACTGGGTCAGACCTTCAAACCAGCAACTATATTAGGTGTATCTATTCATACACGAAATATTTTAAGAGGTACACCTGTAGGCGGTAAAGAAGCTACAGCAACGAAATAGTTATTTGTTATACAAGAGTGCAAAGTTGCATAATGTAGTACATAATAAATGTTAATACCTAAACTGAAATAAAAGTATCTTGTGATTGAAATGCTTTTTTTTGCATATTTAGTCATTGGGATTTTGTCATTTTGGGATGAAAAGTTACGTGTTGCACTCGAGTGCAAAGATTTTTCACCTCGTGCTCTTTTGATTCCCTCGCTAACGCTCAGGATTCTAATTTTTGAATCACTCGCTGCACTCGTGATTCAATTTTAGAATCCTTCGCTTGCTCGGTCATCAAAATTGCGCACGCGGTGAAAAATCTTTGCACTCGAGTGCAACACGTAACTTTTCATCCCAAAATGACAAAATCCCAATGACTAAATATGCAAAAAAAAGCATTTCAATCACAAGATACTTTTATTTCAGTTTAGGTATTAACATTTATTATGTACTACATTATGATAGGTAAGTATTACAGAATAATCTTTAAATTATTTCAAATGATACTTAGGTATAATTAAGAAAAATTGAAAGTAACGTTGCTACAGTTACTTAAGTCGAGTGTATGTGTAATATTTTTGTTAGGTACTGTAATGTTGGTGACAAAAAGTATATCAAGAAGGTTCCGAGTCTAAGTTTTACAAATTAGAAAAAGGCTGAATGATAAATTCGGCACCATGGAGACAGAAGTAAATAGATTTAATGATGTTTTGAATTCGCAAACTTAGTGCACACGATGTTCTAAATTCAATTTACTTTATCCTCTAGTGGATAAAAACGGCTTTTGCACTCAGGTATCGAAGGGCAAAAATACTCTTTCCGAGATGGGGGGATGAAAAAAAATTTTCTAAATGTATTTTTTTTTTAATTTAATAATAGGTCTTTACATATGAAAATGCCGTTGTGTATGAAAAAAAATAAACGAATTTTTTTCATGTATTTTTTATTTGTATTAATCGAAATAATCACCCATGCAATCAATGCATCTTTGCCAACGCAGTGGCAGTTTATTGATGTCCTTCTCAAAAAAATCAGCTGGACGGAAGGCAACAAATTCTTCAAAGGCATTTTGTACTGCCTCTCGGGTATTGAATTTTTTTCCCGCCAAGAAGTTATCCAAATTCTGGAAAAAGTAGTAGTCTGTAGGCGCAAGGTCTGGTGAGTAGGGTGGATGACGGAGAGCTTCCAACCCCAGTTCTTGTAACTTGGAGACCGTCTGCTGTGCAGTATGAGGTCACGCGTTGTCGTGCAGGAGCAGTGGAGATGAGCGATTGACCAATGCTGGTTGGAGATGTGCCAGCTTCTCCATCATTGAGTTCAGTTCTTCACAGTAAGCGAGCAAACCAATAACAGGTGGTGCGTTGGTTTGTGTGTTGTTGTTTGTTGTGTGTGTTTGTAAGATTGAAATGCGATGAAAATGTAACACTAATCAATAAACAATTGACTACTTTTGGAAAAGAATTCCATGTTTTTAAAATATAATTAATTTGAAATTAGAATTCTTAGACAAACAAAAAATATTTTGATTTGAAATGGCCAGTACTGCAGAACGGCAATTTCATAGGTAAAGACCTAATATTTATAAATTATTTGACGCGCATGAGAAATACTGGCTCCTTTTTTTTACGGCCCGAGACACCGCAGCCATGGTTGTGCCGTCCGGTCACCGCCCTCGCAGCGTCAGGTGGTTTTATGCAAAACGTCTTAAGCAGTTTTAAAATTATAATAATTACGAAAATTCAAAAACGCTTAGATATTTTTTTTCTTTTTGCTTCTATAGCATCTTTGCCACCTACAGGTGTACTTCTTAAAATATTTCGTGTATGAATAGATACACCATATATAACTGCTATTTTTGCCGAGTAACGCGCTACTAATACTGCTATTCACAGTCGATCGATTTCATTGTAATGGTTTGTAGTACCCTGCTAGGTTCACGAGATTTGTTCGAAAGAGATACCGTGGCCCTAGCATATAGGCAACTGAAGGAACACGGGTGGGTTTTAGTCGGTAAAAGTCTGACACGCTCTTCCGCTCCACACAGAGCAGGAGACGTCATTCGATGATAACCCACCAAACAAAAAAAAAAAATGGTTTGTAGTACAAGGGGAATGCTACAAAACAGTTATCTCATGGGTGAATAAATTATAACTATTAAGTATTTCGTATAATAACTTTAAAATATATAGTGTCAATCATAAAATGTATATTTTAAGCAGGCGCTTCACTTTGTATTAATAATTTCATCACCACTGGTATCAAAACGGTGAAGGAAAACATGGTGAGGAAACGGATATATCCTAGAACCAAAAATTCGAAAACATGCGACACCTACCAACCCGCACTGGGTCCGCGTGTTAGAATACGGCCCAGTCCCTCTCACCGAGAGGAGGCCTGTATCCCAGCAGTGGGAACAATATAAGCTGGTTATGAACAACGATGCCGCGTGTTAGTATAATATTCATTGGTCTGTCTGTACTGATAGCGACAAATTCGGATGTCATTTCGAGAGTGTGCCCATAATCCTATCCTACATAATAGGTTTAGGAAGTAGACTTCCTATGTTACAATAGTATTATAAACGCGAAATTTTGTGGAAATGTGTAGGTTTTGATGAAATTTTATAGTGACTTAACTGTAAAGTTTCATCAAAATCCACTCTGTAGTAAACTTACTACTGAAGACAAAACGTGAAGTGGTGGACAAGTAAATAATAAGTTTTCACACCTTCTGTTGTCATATGTACCTTAGACTCAGAAGTATACTTATCATACTAAAATATATTTTATTCCTATGTCAAATAATAAATGATGTCATGCAAACCTAACATAAGTTACTAAAGCCAGGCTAGGTTCAAGCGTGGCAATAATATTGTGCCTGATTATGACATTACATGGACACGGCTTAAAATAGTAGATTATTCACTAAGGGGATCCTTAATGAATAATCTACACTTTAATATTTTTTTGAAATTGTTCAAATACATATATTTGGACATGATCGCATAGATCCCTGGAATTTAGATGATATACAGATACCTGTGTTATGTAGGTATTCAACAATTATTTTGTTTTATTACGGAGAGTTTGCGCTATTTCGGAAACAAATGTTAACTGATGAGAATTCAAAACAACACGATATAAAACGATTTCTTAATATTCTCAAATAGTTTCAACAATCAATCATTGTCAATGGTAGAAAATACTTTTATTAAAACGGCAACACTGACCCCCATTGTTTACAACGCCAGAACAAACGAAACAAAAACAAGTTCAAAGCGAGTCAGTTATTTTTGTACCTTGTCCCGATACGCGTCTAGAATTTTCGCCATTTTGAAACTAATTATACAATTTAACATTGTTCTTTAATTGCTACAATAGATTTTGTTGAATAATACGACGTGATTTAGTCAATCAAGTTCTCAAATAAGGAAGCCTTTGTTCCTAGTGTTAGCGTCGTTGCCGTTCTTCTTTCCTACATTTCTTATAAGAGAAATCTGCTGCAGAGGTATTCTACAATAAAGTTTAGCATCATAAGTTAAATCTGTGATAATTTCGTGCGTGAATATTATAAAGTAATGCTCCAGTGTATTGAAATGTGTATCTCTGAACGTTATACATTATCTGACGCAATAGCAATCTGGCAACAGCGCGAGGAATCGGAGTGAATAATTTACTGATGTATTAGCAAAACTCAATTGGATATTATTTATTATCACACATCCTTCGACTTTTTATGAGGTAAGTGATTTTCATTCACACATTATGTAGATAATAGTGCTATAAAAACATAAAAAGGAAGTGTAACGGTCGTTTAAATTTTCCCGCGAAGTGACGTAATTCGTCGTTTCGAGTCGGCCATTTTTGGTACCATCAGTCATCTGTCAAGCATTCTCAGTTTAGTTCGTGAAGGGTGTGAAACAAAAAAAATCATCACTCATAGGGTGGTTTTTATACAAAACCCCACCACGGAAGCATCCGGGTGAGTCATTAAATACTTTATTTAATTGAAAACTGGCCATTACGCTTCCTTTTAGTGTACAATTTTCTTTGTTAAAGTTAACCTCACTTGGTTGCTAAGCCAGTTTTTGGGTCAACCAGTGTCTTTTATGGCGAAATAACGTATTTGCATGTGTTTTATTTGCTACGGTGTGTTTAGGCGGTCGTGGGAGAGAAATCGACGGCTTTTATTGAGTTCTAAAAGTTTTTGAAACTAGAAAGTTGAACTCAAAATCTTTTGTTGAATTTCTTTATAATAGTTTTAATATGACCTTGATAGTCATAGGATACGATTTACTCCTATTTCTTATCTGTTTTTTACTTTTAAAATTGCGTATGTCGCAAAAAATGTTTATTTCATGAAGTTTTGAAATTACCCTCATAAACAGATCTCAAAATATGAATTTTATGAGTACAAGACCTGTAGATTTCTAAAGTCTTCTACAGTAACTATAATAACAGAAAAAAACAACATTTTGATCCAATAAAACTGTTCTAAATTTAGCCCCACACATGTTGAAACTTGTGCCCATTGCATAACCTTATCTCTCTGTGAATAATCTTTCATTTTAAAGTATGGTGTAATATATGCTGTTGAAAATTTAATTATATGCATTAATTTTCATTAAGTTGGTGTTGTACGCATTTTTTAGCAATCACTTTTGCTATTACACTTTGTCGGTCCGTAAAAAACTGAGCGATTCTTGTTTTTATCTCCTAATAGCATTGGGTAGCAATACTTCTAGTTCATTTGAAACTTGGAAGTCTTAACATAATTGCAGTAATTTCAACTAAGAGTTTATTATTCAGAGTATGAATAAGCTCTTCAGATTCTTCAGATACTAGAACTAGGATTCGGACAACTTTTCTTATTAGAATCACTTGGTATGAACGTGTGATAAGGAGTTAGGAAACGCATGTAACTGGGTTATATGGCTAGTGTCCGCATCACCATGTTAATGCACATATTTGGCTTGTGACTGAAAGAGTGGTGAATTTAAATGTTCATGCATTGTGAGGGAGACAAACACCAATGGAATGATATGAAAGAAAGAGGACTGATGATAGTGTGTGGTGTATAAGGCAGAATGGAAAAGAAAATGTGTTGTGCCAACTCCAAGTAAGATGGGAAAAGAGAAGATCAACGCTACTTGGAAAAATAATCATTCGTTTTGTTAAGTCTCAAGAACAAGTTAAACTAAAATAGCATCTAAACTTGATTAATTTTTTAAATTACTTGTCCTTGTCTCCTACAGTTAAGTCCAGCTATCAAATCATACCAATCTCAGTACACTAAACATTGTGTAATAATCAATATCGAATATTGGCACTTGGTCTGCGACTTCGTCCCTGTGAAATTTGTAACTCATGTTACTCTGTAATAATATAGCTTTCCATAGGTGATACTTAAAATGGGTGTTGTAAGAGGTAACTAAGAGACTTAAGTTGGTATTAGGTAGAAAGAGCTGGTGTCCGCAACTACACCTCTGAGCGCGTATTTTGCGAATGATGACTAAGAGACTTACTAGAGAATGGGCAGCAGCATTCTCTATGCATTTTACCACCATACTATGATCTGCATTTAAAGTCCCATTTAATAGAAACTATTTATTGCCATCACCCAGCCATAAATCCAGACTCCAAGTTTCTGCTGAGAAAATGAGTGATAATATTATTGATTGAATGTACACATAAAAACTGCTTATCGCTTAAAATAACCACCATTACTACCAAATATGGAATGCAGTCGTTAGTCTGCGGTGAGTCACACTTTCCGATGACTAATCATTACTTTTTTTATTTATTTTTGACAATTACATCAGTTTTGAAGGGTGAGTAATGATAATGATGGTTTTAATTAAAATGCATATTCTCTTATTTTTAATATAGTTATTGCAGTAGGAGAGGTACCCGTGGCCTGATCAACCATTAGTCAGGTGCCTAGTTAGCCTGTAGGATAGTTTAAGAGCAGTCTTCATTCAAGTCTATGTTAATAAAATTCCTATTCGGCTATGACTGCTAATTTATGTTTCGATAACTGCGCCCCGCGGTTTCACCCCTTGATCCTGTAGGAATTACAGGATAAAAAAGTATCCTTCGTCCTAAACCAGGTCATGGTCTACTCATGTGCTAAATTTCATCCAAATCCATTCAGCAGTATAAGCTTGAAAGCGTACCTAATTAACATACAAAACAATGAAACTGTTTCTCTTTATAATATTATAGTTTAGATAATTCTGCTTAAAAAATAACTATGGCAACATATAATGTACTCGCAATCTCGTTTATAAGAGTGACGTCATGCTACAATAGCTATTTAAAGTCATAATGCGTAGGTCCACGCCAATATTAATAATCAATAGGTCGACATTATGTCCTTAGTCTGTGCAATAGACGTTATTAGATAAAAAAGTTGCTGCAAAAAGGTTACATTGTTTGCGGAAATGGAGACAATTAATCAAGTCTTTGATCATTATTAAGGCGACTCGCACGTATTGACTCGCGCAAAATAGGCGAAACAATACTTTTAAATAATGTATAAATTACTAGCTTCTGCCCGCGACTTCATTTCGCGTCCTTTTGCTCCCGTGACCCTTCCCGTCGCATCGAATTGCCTGCCAGTTTTCGTCTATTTTTCGTTGCTACTCCGTTCCTTTTGAACGTAGCGTGATGTTATATAGCTCTATAGCAGGGATGTTAGGGAGCTCCGTAACCGTAACCGAAACTATCGGATATCCGATATAAAAATGTATCCGTAACCGTAACCGAATCCGAAATAAAAGTTTCGGATAATATCGGATTTGTTATTACATTTTTATTTTAGGTAGATTAGATAACACTCAATATATATTTATAATCATTTTTATTTTAAATAGCTGTAATAATTACTCACAGATTGATTGTAATTCCTACCAAATGGTGACATATAAATAAAACCATTTTATTAGCTATATTTGTATTTTACTTTTGAAATTCCTTAAAAGTTTAATATCCGTAACCGAAATTATCCGAAACTAACGGATAATCCGAAATAATTTCATATCCGTATCCGTATCCGTATCCGGTATAATAATCATTCCTACATCCATATCCAATCCGTATCCGAAATTTCATATCCATAACATCCCTACTCTATAGCCTTCCTCAATAAATAGGCTACCCAACACAAAAAGATTTTTTCAATTCGGACCAGTAGTGCCTGAGATTAGCGCGTTCAATCAAACAAACAAACAAACTCTTCAGCTTTATAATACTGGTATAGATTTTTCAGTGGACGTCTCTCACATAGTTAATTTATTTGTAGACGAATTATGAGAGGCAGTAGTAGCGAGAAGTAAGAAAAATATTTTTTTTTCTTAACTATCTTTAAATAGTATAAAACAAAGTCGTTTCTCTCGTCTATACGTTTAGTTCTTTCAAACTACGCAACGGATGTTAAAGCGGTTTTCATCAATAGACGGGGTGATGCAAGAGGAAGTTGTATATTATATGCAATACGCGGGCGAAGCCGCTGGCAAAGCTTGTCAATGAACCGCAATACGCTAATTTGATAAGCCACAGTTTCAGTTAATCGGTCGACGAATGATGATCATGCTTTTTTTTGTGCGATATCATCAAATGTCGTCACCCGCTCTGAGTGGAGCGGGAGGGCATGTCAGACTTGTACTGACTAAAACCCATCCGTGTTCTTTCAGTTGCCTATGCCAGGGCCACGGTCATATTTTCTAACGAATGATGGTCATGCTTGGTTTTCTACCACAACATGACATGTCGATTTTCAGCAAATAGATAATTTAAATTGACTAATTCTATATTATCTTCTTTATCGTACAATACCTTTGTGTTGATATGATGAATAGACGGGGCTGCCGCTTGCCAAATTTGAATAGGCATTTATTTTGCAAATTTAGACGATATTCAATTGGTGTTATTAATTTATGATACATTACAGTACAGTCATACTTTACCTAGCAGGATTTTTCAATCTACACTATAATATTACTGCGAAAGTGACTCTTGTATCTCTCTTAATTTTTCACTCCGTAACGGCTGACCGGATTTAGGACATACGGAAATATTTTTTTTTCACGCGAAGACGCGGGCTGCAGCTAGTAATATCAGAAAAGACATACCATCCATGACTACATATCATCGTATCTAAACTTACTATTTTTTAACCGACTTCAAAAAAAGGAGGAGGTTATCAATTCGACTGTATTTTTTTTATATTTTTTTTTTTATGTTTGTTACCTCATAACTTTTGACTGGGTGAATCGATTTTGATGATTATTTTTTTATTTGAAAGTGGTGCTTCCCGAATGGTCCAATTTGGTTCCATTTGGACAATGGGATCCATATAAGTCTTAAATTTGCATTAAGTATTTGCGCGACAAATAAACGAATAACGCGATTAGATTAGTGCGGGGTATCTACCGTAGCTAAAAAGTTAAAAATAAAAACTTTTTACAAAAAAAAAAAACAACCGACTTCCTTAAAAAAAACACTACAAAGTCAAAAATAACTTTAATTTCGAAATTCGGTGTCTTAGGATCTGTATTTAAAGTTTTTGCCACCGACTTCCGAAATTTAAGTTATTTTTGACTTTGTAAGGTTTTTTTAAGGAAGTCGGTTGTTTTTTTTTTGTAAAAAGTTTTCTTGAAAGGCAACCCTATTGCTAGTGTCCATTAAATACGTAATAATTTTACAGTACGGACTGAAACAATATCTTTAAAGAAATAAAGATTATATAAACGATTTTCACATGTCGTACACGTGAACGATGTTTTTATTTCGGCTGTTTTGTTAATGATTGGAGGAACCCGTCGCGATTATGTTGATCACGTGTTAACGCACGAAGTCTTTCTATCCATTTGTCATATTTTTTTCTGTTTTTGGGAATTACATCTTCGAGGTCAACCTAGGCTAGGAGTCTGTCGGCTGCTTAACCGGACTTGCCTGTGGCTTTCGTAATAATTAAGAACCTCTAAGCCAGGGCTTACATCGGCGGCCTATAACGTTCCCACTGCTGGGACACAACACAAGCCTCCTCTCGGTGAGAGGGAGCGGGCCATAATCCACCACGCGGGTTTAGTGCGTGTTGGTAGATGTCACATGTCTTCAAATTTTTGGTTCTAAGACATGTCGGTTTCCTCACGATGTTTTCCTTCACCTTTTTGAGAGCAGTGGTGATAAAATAATTTACACAAAGTAAAGCGCCTGCTTAGGTTCGAACTCACGACTCGTAAGTCGCGGTCGTTACCACTGGGCCACCACTACTCTCCTAAGCTAGGGCTTCAACATTTAAAACAAAACGACCAGAGGGGTAATTGCGGAACTTTTTATCGGTAGGAATTGGTTTAATATTCATAGTTAAACAACATTCATTGCGTTATTTACGTTGCTGAGCCGACAATTTATTCGAACAAATGACGAAATGGTTTAGAAATAATCGTCAATCCCATTCAGATTTTGATAAATTGTGCGTTTCGCAATTAGGGTGCAGGTTAACTCTGAAAATTATCTATCTTTCTTTTGACAGTGTTAACAGCTGGTGTGACTACAATGAAAGGTGTTCCATTCACTTATTCATTATTCATACAGTATCCCGTCAAAGTGCGCAATCTATTCGACTAAAGGCATATGGCAACCGGCAGATGGTATATCAGCTGTCCGATTACATTTTTAACGATTTTTTAAAGTTTTATTTGGCTTCTTGTACACACAGCTACAGGTCAAGCCATACATTTACTTAGCTGACCTCGCATTGTATAGGCTTTTCGTACAGTGAGATGTCAGCTTATACTGGAAATGTATAGCTTGATGGCCGTGCGTATTGCGACAAAGTGGGCAAAAACGCGTTCCGTTAAAAACCGCCCTTGCGTACGTTAGGTTACATTCGATAGTCGCATATCCCATAAATGCGCATATCGCTATTAGAGAGCTTACTGACAGAAAGGGTTAGAAAAAAAATCAACAATCTCAGACTCAAAAGAACCTTCCGCGAGGTAGAGCCACAACCACGAATTTTTCGAACTGTATGAAACAACTAGAGTTCTGAACGCAGCTTCGCCCGCGTGGATGTCGAAAAATTCACCATTTCAATCCCCCATTTCACCCTCTTAGGAATGGAATTTCAAAAAACCCTTTCTTAGTGGAGACCTACTCCTCACAAAGAACACACCCTCCAAATTTCATGTCTCTAGGAACAGCGGCTTAGGCACCTCGCGCACTAGACGACCACGACCACGACTGGTCGTAGTCGTGGCCTCAACCTTGGTCGCAGAAGGTACGGTTGGGCTGCGATCAAGTTTACGGCCACGACCACGACTGGTCTTAAAGCGGCCATTTGTAGAGCTGTTTTTGGTTGTGGAACGATACGAAGCGTGTTCACTCACGAACTGTCCGCATGACACTGAGAATGGCTGGCCGCAGCCGCGCCGCATTGACGGTCGCAGATCTAGTGCGCGAGCGCTAATAGCAAACTATACGTAAGTTGGTCGTAACGACCAGTCGTGCCGGCCCGGTGTGCGGCCAGTTAGCCGTTGCGGCTAAGTGCGCGACGTTTATATGGTTTCTTTAGTAAATCTGATCGTTGCGGCCACTGGTCGTGGTCGTGGTCGTCTAGTGCGCGAGGTGCCTTAGGCTGTGCGTTGATATATCAGTCAGTCACTCAGGCCTTTGTATTTTATATTATGAAACAATGGATCAGCAATAATAAATCCTTCAAAATGTGTAACGCTAGGGTGTGTCAGTCATGTTGACGCGTTTTCTAAAATAAAACTGAATTTGTTCTAAATTTCTCAGCAGTATCCCGGTATAATAATAATAATAATATCTTAGGACAACCAACACAACGTTATCTGATCCCAAACTAGGCAGAGCCTGTACTATGGTAACCAGACAACTGATAAACATACTTATATATTTCTAAATACATACATATTATTGATAAATTACACACATACACAGAACAAATGATTGTGCTCATCACACAAAGATTTGTCCTGGGTGGGAATCGAACCCACGACCTCAGTCTTAGCAGTCAGGGTCACTAACCACTAGACTAACAGGCCTGGAGGACACGGTGGAGCATACGGTGGAGGTGTGCCCTGCCTGGGCGGAGCACCGCCGTGTCCTCGTAGAGGCGATCGGCGGCGGCGACCTCTCGCGTCCGGCCCTGGTGCGAGCCATGGTACGGGGCGAGAGGGAATGGGAAGCCGTCACCTCCTTCTGCGAAGCAGTAATGCTCGCGAAGGAGGAGGCGGGGCGCGTGAGGGAGTGGCAGTCTCTGCGCCCTCGCGCCCCTAGCCGCCGCAGGAGGAGACGCCCCGGGCGTCGGGAGTCGATTGCGGACTCCCGGCCACCGTAGGCGCGAGCTTGCGGGTGGCGAGCAATGGGTAGCTCGCCGCCCGGTAAGGACCAGGCTCGGGTCGACGGCGCGCAGTGTTCCACGCGCGCCTCAAAGAGATGTCAGCAGCAGTGTAGGGGTCTACTAGGACCGATGCCTGCCGGGGTCGCGTGATTGTTCGAAAGAGATACCGTGACCCTGGCACATGGGCAACTGATGGAACACGGGTGGGTTTTAGTCAGTAAAAGTCTGACACGCCCTCCCGCTCCGCCCAGAGCGGGAGAAGTCATTTGATGATTTCCCATCCTGAAAAAAAAAAAAAAAAAAGAAAAAAAAAAAAAAAAAAAAAAAGACTAACAGGCCAGTCCACCGGTATCACCCTTCTCTCCACTATTTCAATGCTTACTTAAGGCTGCATAGTCGGTAGGCTCGTAATCCTTTCCTATCCTAAGGGCACGTCTTCCCTACCATTACAGCGCCCCCCGATCTACTTCTTGATATGCAATGGCTTATGTAGCACCATGAATCATGAGGCTTCAGAGGCTAGTGCATATCTTGGGGTTCATTCGATTAATCGAGTCTGGTCAAGCCACGCTGGCATCGGTGTAATTCATTTAAATTTCTCAGCAGTATCCCGGATTCTGTATTTGCGCGCGGTGACGGCAATAGGCTCGACCGTTACATGGGACTTAAACATAATTGGCGAAACCTGGGTGTACTATAACGTGCTTTAGTGTTGAGTTTGTCCTTTAAGAATTTCTTAGTAACAGCCCGAAGCTTGGAAGTTAGCGGTGTGATACCCCGGTGCCTCGGAAAGCACGGTAAGCCGTTGGTCCTGCGCCTGATCTCTCTCCGGTGGTGTCGGATTGCCGTTCCATCGGACTATGAGTGACGGAAGAGTGAGTGCTCCTGTGTCTGCGCACACACGCCTCACAGTGGAACGAATGTATGGGAGCGGTTGGACGTAGACATGTCCGAAAAATAAGAGTAAAATTATGACAAACTAATGATGCCATCTTATTCGATTACTTAATGCCTTCATAAATTGTGGTGATGAATTTCTTCATAACTCCCATATTTCGGGAGTAATTTGAGAAAATGTGAAATTTTACTATGAAAATGAGTGTATCGAGCTCTCTCCCTCCTGATTCCGGGCTTGTTTCAAGTAGCGGTCTCTAATATCGTAATGCTATTACTAAGAGCTATATTTAATACTAAGACACATAGTGCGCCAAATGTGCACTTTCTGGGATAAAAGGAAATGAAAATTTAAAAAAAAAAACGTTTTTTCCCCATTTGTATTTACTTTAAACCGCAGACAGACTTATTAAGAGGTCTATAAATATATTATATATATACAGAAATATATATTAACAAAAATATTCACAAGAACTGATGAGAGTATGACTTTTAAGTAAGTTGATAATAAATTACCTAGTTTCATTAAAAGTACAATAAATAATTAAGATGTAAGCTCTAATTTACTAAGTTACACATTTTAAAACAATAACATCATTTAATTATCTTCGTCATCATCATCATCATCAATTAATTCAAATTCAGAATCGATGTCCGCTAAATCATTTATGTTAACAAATTCGATATCACTTTTCTCAGAATCCGTAAGCTCATAAAATTCCTTAAAAGAAGTTTTTTTTACAAACTTATTTCCTTTTGGACGGATACTTGTAACAAGTGGATCAGAAGACAGTAAAAGATTGTGCATAATATCTTCATTGCATGAGATACTGCTATGCTTTCGAGAATGCCCCTCTCTATATTTTCTAAAATCTTTATTTCTAGCCTCAGATGCCTCTTCGGATAGAAAACCAATGGGCACAATTGACATGTTCTGAACTATGTCTGGCCCATGCATTAAAATTTTATGAAGTGAAGAAGGCATATAATACCATGGGTATAACTCCACGTAAAGCTTAGCAGTATCAAAGCAGAACTCTCGGAATTTAGTTACGTTGATCTTCTCTCCTGATGAAATACACTGCAAGATCACACAGATTTTTCTTAAAAGCATAGCATCTATTCCGGTCAGTTCAGCAGATTTAGTGTAGTTTTCAAAAAATCTCCTTGCCGAGTTGCCATTGTTGGTGGATCCACTGCCTTGTTTCACAACATCGAGAAGTAAGCCCGTTTCTCTTCTTACAGCCTCTTGAACTCTTTTCTTCCTGTCATCAACTTGCCTTTTTGCTATATCACCCCTTACTTGCCATGATTTTATGTCTAATTTGTAGGAAATGTGTAATAAGCATTCCATTGAGCGAATCCAAGCGTGAAGGGTGCTTAAGCTATATTTATACATGTCCTCGTTTGCGTGTTTATCTTTGATTAACTCTAAATTATTCATTTCTTTAGGAAAAGCCTTGCATATGTCACACACTGAAGCTGCTGTTTTGGATATAATGGAATGAATTTTACCATCAATCATTGTCAACAGCAGTTGGTGTTTGACACTAATTCCATCAGTGATGGTGGATGGAGTTAAGGCTTCAATCTCTGCTTCGATTTCAGCCATCTCTCTCTGCACATTTTCTTTGGTTTCCTTTATAAACTTAAACAATATTGGCCGGCAAAATGAAGTGGAAGATGGTCGCTCGTTTTCCCAAATTGTTACACCTTTTGAGACGAGCCGCAGTGGTACAAGACTAATCATAAAATTACTAGCAAGATCGATTTGCTCATCTTCACTCGTCCTTTGATGATAAATGCTTTGGCTAGATGATCCGTCAAAACCCCATTTGCTGGTCAATACGAGCTGTTGATTGGGATCAACAGGGGTTTCTAACGACCTAATAAGTCTTCTTGAGGTTAAATCCATCAAGGCTTGTAATTTGATTTTTGCAGAGCTCTCTGTAACTGTGAGATCTTCTTTGGCCGGATAGCACTTAATTTTTTCTTTAACCAACATGTAGTAACTCGGGTATTGAAGAGCTCCTTCTTGAGTGTTGAAATCCCGAAGAGTGTTATAGCGCCATTTCGATAAGTTCATCGATACATAAAGAGCCAATGCCTTCAAAGGGGATATTTCCCGTACCTGAATTGATTTACCTTCAATGAAGGCTTTGATTTTTGAGGCCTCTTCTGGATTCTCCGTCAAGTATTTCATAACATAAGCTGTATCGCTTTGTCCTGCCTTTTGAAGCGCCCTTTCGGCCGAAAACATAATTTCAGCGCTGCTACTGCTGCATGAAAGACTATCTTCAGTGCGTCTTCTTTTTTGCCGGTTACTAAGGTCCTCAAAAGATTTACGAGGACTAGGATGTGTACAAGTTGAAGCATCAGATTTAGCAGGAGAAATTATGGGCTCGATGACGTCACTTATATTTTCTGTAGAAGGTTCCATATTTTCATTCTGTAATTCCGGCCATTGAATTGCAGCCTGTAGCCAAATCTCATGTTTCTTCCGAAACTTATCTGTGCTTCTTCCAGACTGTGTCCATTTTGCATAAATGCGGTGGCAAAATCGACGACACCAGTCTTTTAAACTTGTTTCAGCACTTTCACATAACTGAACACAACTGTTATCTTTTAAAACACTGAACAAATAGTTAAAGTCGCGTAAATCTTTATGTGCGCGTGCGCATAAAGCAACGTGAATATCAAGATTTGTATTAAAATTTGGAAAATACATTGCGAGATTAGCTTGGATACAACGAGGTGTAAATCAACACTGATTTTAAAGTTACTAATAGTGACCTATTTATATAAAATCCAGGTATCCCAGGTATCCTTTGTTAAATATTGCAAGGTAATTAGTTATTGTGATAATTAGTAAATGATGCATGCTAAATTAGTGTATTAAGAGCCATTTAGTAATTAAATAATAGCAATGTTCTTATCAGTAATCATTAGTGCATCAGTTTTATATGTAAACCTTAAGTCCCTAATTATATATCCTAATTAGCTTATATCTTCTCTAATTGGCTGCTCAGAAATGTTAAACCTTAATGGTAAACCTTTAGAAAAACGGTTTTAATCAACAAAATAAACAAAAAATAAAAAAATTGTGTTATAAAATAAACATCACTCTTTATCCCAGAAAGTGCACATTTGGCGCACTATGTGTCTTAGTATTAAATATAGCTCTTAGTATTAGCATTATGATATTAGAGACCGCTACTTGAAACAAGCCCGGAATCAGGAGGGAGAGAGCTCGATACACTCATTTTCATAGTAAAATTTCACATTTTCTCAAATTACTCCCGAAATATGGGAGTTATGAAGAAATTCATCACCACAAGTTATGAAGGCATTAAGTAATCGAATAAGATGGCATCATTAGTTTGGCATAATTTTACTCTTTTTTTTCGGACATGTCTACGTCAACCGCTCCCATACATTCGTTCCACTGTGCGCCTGCACTATAATATCTCCCGCGCCGATGGCTAGTCTCCATTGAGATTGGCTCTGCTTATCCCCGTACCACAAATTTCGCAACGGTTTTCGGTACATTCAATAAATAATCTTCACGTTTTTGATGGAGTTAATGCGCAATAACGTTTCAACACAGCTTTATCTGCCCTAAATTGGGCTTATCGGTTTAAAACTCCGGGCGTTCAACTAAATTATTGTATGTTTACTGGCAACTCTGTAAACGTGACTTTAAAGAGGTTTCGTATTATGTCTATGGTTTAATTCCGGTAGATGACTGTAGAGATTTTATTGTCACCGAGACCAAAAATGCTTTGCATACTGATATTGTTAATGATTACGTAATGTGCGTCCAAAGTAAATGAAAGGGTTACTCGACAAGGTTCCAGTGTGTTCTGGTTTTGAATGTAGAGAGATGTTTAAGAAAGACCACAAGTGGGATAATTACGTAACGTACTAAAAGTAAACAGTTCAGCAACATTCATTGCGACAAATTTTTCGAAAATATGAAGCTATGAATTTTCAAAATCTTTGAAAATGATTCAGGGTGTAGATACCGTAAATATAGATAAGTTATTTCGTCGGTGATAATAGACTAGACAAAAGAAATTCATTTTTACGACATGCCCCTGCTAAAAATTTGTACACTTTTCAAAGGTGAAACTCATTATTATTTAAGTATATTAACTAAGTTTCTTGACAAATCCTAAAGCTATAGGCAACCAGTCACATAGTCAACCATAGTCGGTTCACAAACAGGTACAACGCGTCTAAAAGAAGCTCTTATGAAGGCAGTGCCCTCAATGTAAACGCGGTCAATGCTTTGTGTTCCGTAAAAGGCGATTTAAGCCCTATTCCTATAAGTTACAAGTCGTTACTGCTTAGATCCCAACTATGGTTTATGTATGTATCAATCACTACATAGTATAAAACAAATTCGCTTCCCTCTGTCTGTCCCTATGCATGCTTTTTTTTTGGATGGGAAATCATCAAATGACTTCTCCCGCTCTCGTGTCAGACTTTTACTGACTAAAACCCAGGTCCCAAAACCCTGTTCCATCAGTTGCCCTTGTGCCAGGGTCACGGTATCTCTATCGAACAATCACGCGACCCCGGCAGGCATCGGTCCTAGCATACCCCTTCAGCGCTGCTGACATCTCTTTGAGGCGCGCGTGGCACACTACGCGCCGTCGACCCGAGCTTGGTCCTTACCGGGCGGCGAGCTACCCATTGCTCGCCGCCCGCAAGCTCGCGCCTACGGTGGCCGGGAGTCCGCAATCGACTCCCGACGCCCGGGGCGTTTCCTCCTGCGGCGGCTAGGGACGTGAGGGCGCAGAGACTGCCATTCCCTCACGCGCCCCGCCTCCTCCTTTGCGAGCATTACTGCTTCGCAGAAGGAGGTGACGGCTTCCCATGCCCTCTCGCTCCGTACCATGGCTCGCACCAGGGCCGGACGCGAGAGGTCGCCGCCGCCGATCGCCTCCACGAGGACACGGCGGTGCTCCGCCCAGGCAGGGCACACTTCCACCGTATGCTCCACCGTGTCCTCTAGACGATCCTCACAATGGAAACACCCGGGCGTATCCTCCCGCTTTATCCTGAACAGGAACCCACCGGAGCACCCATGCCCAGTGAGAACCTGCGTCAGGCGGAAGGTGAGGACGCCGTGGCGCCTCTCTATCCACTCCTCAAAGAGGGGACTTACCGCCGCAATTGTGGCGTGCCCATCCCTATGTATGCTTAGATTTTTAAAACTACGCAATGGATTTTGATGCGGTTTTTAGGGTTCCGTTGCCAAATGGCAAAAAACGGAACCCTTATAGATTCGTCATGTCTGTCTGTCTGTCTGTCTGTCTGTCTGTCCGTCTGTCCGTCCGTCCGTCCGTCCGTCCGTCCGTCCGTCCGTCCGTCCATATGTCACAGCCATTTTATTCCGAAACTATAAGAGCTATGCTGTTGAAACTTGGTAATTAGATGTATTCTGTGAACCGCATTAAGATTTTCACACTAAAATAGAAAAAAAAACAATAAATTTTGGGGTTCCCCATACATAGAACTGAAACTCAAAAATGTTTTTTTCATCAAACCCATACGTGTGGGGTGTTGTGTTTGTAGAAATGAAAGATAATGTTGAGTAGACTTGGTTTAATCAGACTAGGATCACAGTTTCACAGAGCACGTTCAGTCGTGGTATTTCAGACGGGATCCGACATAGCAGTGACGGACCGATGCAGAGCGGAACCATAGATTATTATCTAGTGGTGTACATACTAACTAATTACTAAATAGTGATGTTACAACATCCCCCTTGTTGAGTTCAAATTAAACCCCTGACAAACAATTAATAAGATGTACATTGACAAGTGACTCTACCTACATGACAACATGCTCTATGATACTTATAGTTATATTATAACTAGACAACATTCTTATTAATACTTAGTTACATTTAATCTAGACAACCTTCTTAATACTACTTAGTTAATGGTTTATCTATTTCGTCTATTAACCTTCTTGGTGGTTTTACAATTCGACCTGACCTGGTTGTTACGCTTGAGGATATATGAGATGAGGATTCTTGAAGTCTTGACTCCTGTCTGTCACCTTCCTCTCTCTCCTGCGACGAGTTGGATTGCATAGGAGGGTTTGCATAGTTTTGGGAATACTTATGTCTTAAGTGTATTCTATTTCTCCTATACTGTACACCATTGACATCCTCAACCACATACGACCTATTGTTCATTAATCTTTGTTTGACAATAGCTTGTTCCCAGTTACTTTTTGGATTTCTTTTAAAATAGACATGGTCATTGTAATGTAACATCGACATTGACTTAGTATTTTTATCATAATTCCTAGATTTGTTTTCATCATTTTTCTTGACTGACTGTTTGTAATCCTGAAATGTTACTACTTTTGGCTTTAATCTCTTATATGATACTGGAATATTGTCTCTCAAGTTTCTTGACATTAACAATTGAGCTGGTGATGACAAATTATTTTTTGGTGTATTTCTATACTGTAATAAAGCTATGTATGGATCTGTTTTGTTTTCTTTACATTTCCTTAACATGTTTTTTATTATTTTTACTGAACTTTCAGCTTGACCATTTGACTGTGAATGATATGGGCTAGTAACAACATGTTCTATGTCCCATTCTTGTAAGAAATTTTTGAAATCAATTGACTGAAAAGGAGGTCCACCATCTGACACCAGTGACAATGGTATTCCATGACGAGCAAAAATAGATTTTAAATGAGTAATTACATTTTGAGCAGTACTGTTTTTATTTAATAATGCTATCTCTATGTATTTTGAGTAATAATCTGTGACAATTAAATAAACTAAACTTTCAAAATGCATTAAATCAATACCGACTTGTTGCCATGGATATTTACATATTTCGAAATTTTGTAGTGGTTCCTTTTGATTACATGGTTTGAATTTTGCACATACAAGACATTGTTCGACTAAATTCTTAATTTCACTTGACATATTTGGCCAATACAAAGATTCTTTAGCTATTTTCAGACATTTATTTATACCTTGGTGACCTTGATGTATTTTTTCTAACATTTCTTTATACATTGACTGTGGTACTATTAATTTTGAACCTTTGAACACTAAATCTTTTATTACATGTATTTCACCTTGAATATTCCAATATGGTTTGACTAATGAACTGACATTGTTCTTGTTTTTAGGCCATCCTTCATTATAATATTTTTTTAATATTTGCAAGGATTCATCTTTTTTGGTTTCCTGTGTCAATTTTGTGCTGTATTCCTTTGTTATTGCTAAATTAGCATACATTAAATTGACATGACAAGACATTTCTGACTCATTTTCAGGTGTGTAATTGTCTTTCAAAGCTGCCCTTGATAAAGTGTCTGATATATACATTTCTTTACCTGGTACATGTATTACTTCTAAATCATACTTTTGTACAGTTAACATCATACGCTGTAATCTAGCGGGGACATCATGCAATGGCTTTTTGAATAAATAGACTAATGGCTTGTGATCAGTATGTACTGTGACTCTATTACCATATACATATTGGTGAAATTTTTCACAACCAAATTGAATTGCTAGTAGCTCTTTTTCTATCTGCGCATATCTTTCCTGGGTTTCAGTTAAAGTTTTTGAACTGTATGCTATTGGTTTGTTTTTCTGTAATATGACTGCTCCTAATGCTGATTTCGACGAATCAACTGACAAGACTAATGGAATCTTAGGATTGTAATGAGCTAAAACTGGTGAGTTTGTAATCTCATCTTTCAGTTTTTTGAGACATTGACTATAATTCTCATCCCAAGTCCAGACTGAATCTTTTTTCAAAAGATTTCTTAATATTTGTGTTTTTTCTGACAAGTTACTAATGAAAGGTCCTAAATAATTAATCATACCTAATATTCTCTGTAACTCTTTGACATTTTTTGGTGTGGGCATATTGACAATGGCTTTGACTTTTTCTTGATCTGCCCTGGCACCATCTTTACTGAAGACATAACCCAAAAAACATACTTCTGTGACTTAAAATTTTCATTTTGACTTGTTAAATTTTAAATTGACTTGACGAGCTCTTTGCATGACTTTGTGTAATCTTTCATTATGAACTGACTCATTTGGTCCATAAACCAAAATATCATCTATGAATATTAAGACTCCTTCGATATCACCGAATAGATTCATCATGACTCTTTGAAAGATTTCAGACGAGGCATTTATGCCATATGGTAATCTTAAATACTTATATCTACCAAATGGTGTTTGAAAGGTACATAATTCAGAACTGTATTCATCCAGACGTAGCATCCAGAAACCCGAAAATGCATCTAAATGAGAAAAACATACAGCCCCTTCGAGCTGAGACCTAATCTCATCAATTGACTTAAGTGGATAAAATTCTCTCATGATGTTTTTATTCAAATTTCTAGGGTCTAGACAAATTCTTAACTGACCTGAACTTTTTACAGTTATGACGACTGAGTTAACCCACTCTGTTGGTTTTGTAACCTTCTCAATAACTTGCATCTCCATCATGCGATCCAACTCTTCGTGTAATTTCCCTTGTAACGCAAATGGAACTTTCCTGGGCGGATCAACACATGGTACTGCATCAGGCTTGAGTTTAAGATGACAGACTAGAGGTAGACATCCAAGTCCCTGAAAAACATCATTATATTGTGTGAGAATTTGTTTACAAAAACCCTGCTTTGATACTGAAAAGACACGTCTTATAATTCCTAACCTTTCACATGTTGGTAGACCAAGAACATTTGGACAATCTAAATCTGCTATTATAAACATTATAGATTCGACGACGTCATTGTTATTAACGCATAATTTACAATTTATGTTCACTTTGCCTAGAATCGGAATGGATTTTCCACCAAATCCTGTGACATTTATTTGACATTTGACAAGTGACACTTTTGACAGGTTATAAAATGTTTGCTTTGACATAATGTTGACATCTGCACCTGAGTCTATGATGCATTTAATTTGTTTATTTCCTACTACTAGGTTGATTTCCCATGACTGTTTTGCATGGTTACTATCCACAGTGTTGACATTCTTTACTGTATGACTTATATCTGAGTGACTGACTAATGATCCGTTGTGTGTCTGTGAAAACTGTGAATGCTGACGACTGTTTCTAAGTCTATGACCTTGTGTTTTGTTGTGTAATCCCTCTGACTTGTGACTTTTTTCATCATTGAGATGTAAATATGGACTCTGACATTTTCTATTTTGACTATTTGATTTTACGTTGGATCTCTCAGATATGTGACTATTTTCATCATTGAGATGTTGATTATTTTCAGTACATCTCTCAGATACATCACCACTTTCATCACAGAGATAAAAGGAATGGGGACGTTGACTTTTGGACTTGACGTTGGATCTCTCAGACTTGTCACTGTTCTCATCATTGGGATACGGTGACTGTGACTGTCCCATCTGAAATACCACTGCTGCTGTGTTTTTGTGTCCGTGTCTACTGCTCTGACTGTGTGAGTGAGACTGACTATGTGTTGCTGTATAATGACTACTTGACTGACTACTATGTGCATTATGATCCTCATGATTATCTGAATGACTTTTACTCGACTTTAATTGACTGTTCAACATGCCAACAAAATATTCTTGACTACTATTATCTGAATTAAACGATTGCAACTGACTGACTTTTTTATTCTTGAGACAATATTTAGCAAAATGACCAAAAGATTTACATGACCTGCATTGAACGCCTTTAGCTGGACATTTGTAGCGATGAGACTGCCCACAGCGGCTGCATGTCTTCGAGTTGCTGATGTGGTCGCTGTTTGAAGCTGATGCTGACTTGCGACTGCTCGAAGCTGACTGGCGACTGCTCGACCTGCGACTGGAAGCTCGCTGTTGACCATCTTGTCGACTACGGTTCCTCCGACTGAGATGCATGACGTTTTCACTGGCGACACTGGTACCTTTGACGATTTTTTCAGCATCCTGCTGAGCGATTATGAGTGTCCTCGCCAGCTCTTGCATTCTCTGATATGTCAAATCAGGTTCTTGCAGTAACCTCTGACGTACATGTGACGAATCTATATTGAGGTTTGCTATAAAAATATCTCTGATTAAAGACTCCCTGAGCGTGCCAAACTCACATTCTCTGCTTTTATTTTCCAAATCCGTGAGGAATTCGTCGATGTTTTCGGATTTTTCCTGCCTACGTGTGAAGAATAGGTATCTACACATCGTCACATTTTTTCTTGGTTCAAAGAATTTGTCGAATTTGGACTTGACTTCCTGGAGTGTGCTTCCATCAATCTTTAAGTTAAATGTGTTAAATATATTGAGACCACGCTCACCAATTAAATGCAGTAGAATGGCAATTTTCCGCTTCTCGCTGGACTTGTCCAGGCCTGTGGCTAGCAAATATAGTTCCAGCTGCTGCCACCATTTTTTCCACGCCTCCGCATTATTATTTGCTGGATCCGACGAAATATGGAGTTTTTTCAGACGCGTGCTTAATGTTTGGTCATGTCCGCCATCATTGTCGTCACTCGTGGCTTGGTTCGGCATTTTCTGGACCGATCTTCTTTATTTGTTTTTTCTTACACGACTTCTGACACCATGTTGTGTTTGTAGAAATGAAAGATAATGTTGAGTAGACTTGGTTTAATCAGACTAGGATCACAGTTTCACAGAGCACGTTCAGTCGTGGTATTTCAGACGGGATCCGACATAGCAGTGACGGACCGATGCAGAGCGGAACCATAGATTATTATCTAGTGGTGTACATACTAACTAATTACTAAATAGTGATGTTACAACATGGGGTATCTATGAATAGGTCTTCAAAAATGGTAATGAGGTTTCTAATATCATTTTTTTCTAAACTGAATAGTTTGCGCGAGAGACACTTCCAAAGTGGTAAAATGTGTCGTCCCCCCCCCCCCCCGTAACTTCTAAAATAAGAGAATGATAAAATTAAAAAAAAAAAATCATATTCCTCTATCCGTGTAGTGTTTGTAAAAAGGGGTAAAACGTATTCACTTCTAAATATAGACATGTAATTGGTTGAGCACAGACTACCTACAATATTGTCTCTCATTCTTCTCAATCCATGCAGAGGTTATCTTGATAAGATAATTTTTAATGATAACACCGCCCATTTTGTCTCCCCTTTGTAAAAGTACTATATGTATTTAAAAAGAGTATTCTGTCTGCGATCGTTATGTAAATCGATGTCTGCGTTCATTGGTGAAAATTTCTCTGAAGTCTTTATTATTTGTTACATCTAAGATCTAGAAAGTTAGCTCCCGCACCCACGAGCAATTTCTTTTGGGGCTTTGGACTTTAATCACTACTTAGTGCCGTTGGAAACCCAACTCTTTTTTTGGACGCACTAGAATTCGCTCCATTGAATTCTCAGTGCTCTCAATTCTCAACATATAGGCAGTCGAAAATCTAGTGCCCGAAAAAAGAATCGTTACGTTAAAAAACTGACTCGTGCGTATCTTGCCTTAAAGTCGATAGTCGCATATCCTATTTCAACTGCGCATATCGCTTAAATAATGACGTTTATTATCGCATTAAAAACCACAATTTTCTTATTGTATTGCGCAGAACGTGTTTAAACAGCTGCTGGATTAAATATCGTGTATTTTGCGCAAAACGAATTCGCCTTGAAATCAATGTCTTAATAATACTCGGTGTTATCAATAGGAACTGCACTATTGTGACGCAGTTTTTATTATAGTTTTCATAAGCAAATTATTTTAACTAGACAAAATAACCCAAAATAAATTTGCAAAAACTCCAATTGCAAGGCAATGGAATCCCTTTCCGCCTTCCACTTTCCCCCCTGACTGTCTTTCTTCGGAGAACAATTCTTCAGATATGCGTTCAGTTCATCCTATCATCTTTTTCTGGGCTTATCGCGAAGTCATTTCTGCGGTAGTGGCCTTTGAACTTTTCCATAAAAAATAGCACTATCCATTCCTGAGTTCTTGTGGTGCCTGTCGTAAAGATGCCATGTTTTCCTGTGGGTGTCATAAAAGGCGACTAAGGGACTTACTACAGAAGGGGCAGCAGCGTTCTCTATACATCTTACCATACTGCGATCGCTAACCCGCCTGCCAAGCGTGGTGATTATGGCAAACCCCAGCAGTGGACATCTTACGGTTGTAATGATGATGTAATTTTTTTGGGCCTATCGCGAAGTCCTTCCTGGAATAATAAGGAATTCCCTTTCCAAAAATAAATTCTTTACCACAATATCAAGCGGTAGTGGCGGTTATTTTTAACCGACTTCAAAAGGAGGAGGTTATCAATTCGGATGTTTATATTTTTTTTTTTTATGTATGTTCGGCCATAACTCCGTCATATGTAAACGGATTTGCAAAATTCTTTTTTTGTTCGAAAGGGGTTTACCCCGAAATGGTCCCATATAAATTTCATATAAATCTGATGATGACTTCCGGAGACAGACACCGGAATTCTTTAAAAAATGATTGCAAATGAACCGCGATTTCTGCTATCGCATAAATATGCATTGTTTGCTTGGAATTAGTGCGGGGTAGATACGATAACTAAAGATTTTAAAATAAAAACTTTTTTACAAAAAAAAAACAACCGGCTTCCTTAAAAACACTACAAAGTGAAAAATAACTTTAATTTCGGAAGTCGGTGGCAAAAACCTCAAATACAAATCCTAAGACACCGACTTCCGAAATTAAAGTTATTTTTCACTTTGTAGTGTTTTTAAGGAAGTCGGTTGTTTTTTTTTTGTAAAAAAGTTTTTTTGCAAATAAATTTATAGTTCAAAAACACTAGCAAAACACGCTTTTATAAATGCACGTAAAAACCAAAAACTTAATCGTGTTCAAAGTTCATTACAAGATCTTTCTAACAAGTCCAAACACGGCTATGATACGATATTCCATCATGGAATGCCAGTGCCTATCTTCCGGCTTCATCATCAGACCTCGAAACCTAATCGTGGCATTACAAGACTTTTCTAACAAGTCCAAACACAGCTATGATACGATGTTCCATCTTGAAGTTCCAGTTCATATTGTTACGTAGATCGTAAAGTCTAGAAGCATCATGCTAACTCCGTCTCAGAAAAGGGCAGTGTGACGTAAATCGAAAAGTCTAGAAACATCACGCTAATTCCATCTAAGGACGGGGCAGTGTTAGAAACTACTGGAAATGACACACTAACACCATCTGTTATTGAGTAGCAAGTACTACACGAAATTGTACGTAGACGCTACTGCCATCTATTGTCGAATAGTGGGATTAAACAGTTCAACGGAAGTTACTAGAAGCTTCTACGCTGTGGTGGTGTCGAATGTTCGAGAATGTTCTGCTCGGGATATAAATAGCGGATTGTCGGGCCGACAGGCAGTTCGATTTCGGAAGCGAGCGAATACGATTCGAGTGATACAGTAGCGAAGCGAAACAAGTGATTCCAAGTGACGTTTCTTGTAGTTGCGATATTTGTGTTTATTTAATTAAACAGTTTGTGTGTTTTGGTAAATTGGTTTAAATTAATTTATCCCGAACCCCAGCTCGTAACATTTGGTGTCAGAAGTAAGGGATAAATTATGCCAGTTTTACCGAAGGAGGATACGGAAGGTATCCGTACCAGGAGTCAGCACCAGCAGGAGGTGGATCAGAGGCGGTTTGAAGGAACTTCTAGACAGACACCTGGGGGTAATCAGCCGATGACGGAGCCAGTCTCCCAAGCGTCTGGTGTTGCTACAGCATCACCAGCCATGGATCTTTCTGCGCTAATGGCGATGCTGCAGGAGCAGGCCCGCCGACAGGAAGAACAGGCCCACCGCCTACAGGAACAGCTGCAGCAGGACAAAGAGGAGAAAGCTCGCCGGCAGGAAGAACAGGTCCGCCGCCTACAGGAACAGCTGCAGCAGGACAAAGAGGAACAAGCTCGCCGGCAGGAAGAACAGGTCCGCCGCCTACAGGAACAGCTGCAGCAGGACAAAGAGGAGCAAGCTCGCCGGCAGGAAGAACAGGTCCGCCGCCTACAGGAACAGCTGCAGCAGGACAAAGAGGAACAAGCTCGCCAACAGGAAGAACAGGCCCGCCGACAGGAAGAACACACCCGCCGCCTGCAAGAACAGCTTCAGCGTGATAAAGAGGAGCAGGTTCTCCTTTTGAAAGATCTACACGCGACATTTGGCAAGGACATCAAAGCCATGAAGGAGACTGTTCAGGTACATGAAAATCGTATCTCCGAGGCCGAAGTCCAGATCGCTGATATAAGAAAAGCGGTTGGAGTTCTGAAAGCTGGAGACCGGACTACGGCTTCCATAGTTGCTGCACCTTCCGTGCGCGGGTTTAAAGTGCCACCCTTTGACGGAACATCTTCCTGGTCAGCATACAAAATTCAACTTGAAGCTGTCATGGAAGCAAATGGGTGGACAACGGGCCAAGCCATGACCGCGCTTACTTTGGCCCTTCGTGACCAGGCTTTAACTGTGTTAGAGGCTCTCGGCAAAAATGTTACCTACGAGCAGCTGGTTGAGGCGTTAGAATCCAGATACGGTGACGCACACCTAGAGCACGTATTTCGCGCCCAGTTGAGGGATCGTGTGCAGCGCAGTGGTGAAAATCTGCAGCAGTGGGCCCTGGAAATTGAAAAGTTGGTCCGAAAGGCGTATCGGTCTACGCCTGCACTCATCGAAGGGACTTTGACGCAAGTATTTATAGATGGCATACGGGATCTGGAAGTAAGAGCTGCTGTGAGACTTGGGCACCATGAGAAGCTGAAGGACGCCTTGGCCCACGCGTTGGAGGTGGAAGCAGTGAGGCATGATCATCGAGCCCATCGCTTCAGAGAGGTTGTGGGATCACCTGTTCGTGACCGTTTGAGGTACAGCCCTAGGTGCAACACTTGTGGAGAAAAGGGCCACCTCCGGTCGAATTGCCCGAAGCGAAACACTGCCAGCGAATATCACACCCTGGTTAGAAGGGTGTCCGACATTACAGCGCAACAGCAAGAAAAATTCGTAAGCGATAAGAGTGCGGGGCGAGTATTGGCTGCTGTTAATAGAGCCCCAAGGATTTCGATGTCACAGGCCAATGACGGCATATCCCATGGTAACGCAGACGCTTTATCAAGAAGACCTTCTCCTGAACAGTACAATCATTGTGTCAGACAGGAAGCTAAGGAAGTAGTTCCTGTTAGGGTGCTAAGATTGGACCTTCGCGACAAATGGAAGGAAACCCTACGGCATGCCCAGCAACGTGATACAGATATCAGGCCAATTCTCGAGTGGATTAAAGCTGATGCTCCCAAACCGAAATGGTGTGATGTTGCAGCGATGAGTACCACCACAAAGAATTATTGGGCACAGTGGGAGAGCTTGATGCTCCAGGATGGTGTCTTGTGCCGCAAAAAGGAAAATGGTCGAGGGGATAGCTGTCACTTGCAAATGGTCGTCCCGAAAGCAAAGGTACCAGATGTTCTACAGTACTACCACAGCGCTTATTCAGGAGGACATAGGGATGTAAAAAGGACTCTATTGAAGATCAGAGAACGGTTCTACTGGATCCACTATCGACAGGATGTTGAGGATTGGTGTCGCAAATGCACCAGTTGTGCGGCGGTAAAAGGATATGCGAACTGCGTCTAAAATTATTCATGTAGATGGATTGGCATGATACTACGGGAATAATGATGCTCGGGACGAGCATGTCTAAGGAGGGGGCAGTGTTACGTAGATCGTAAAGTCTAGAAGCATCATGCTAACTCCGTCTCAGAAAAGGGCAGTGTGACGTAAATCGAAAAGTCTAGAAACATCACGCTAATTCCATCTAAGGACGGGGCAGTGTTAGAAACTACTGGAAATGACACACTAACACCATCTGTTATTGAGTAGCAAGTACTACACGAAATTGTACGTAGACGCTACTGCCATCTATTGTCGAATAGTGGGATTAAACAGTTCAACGGAAGTTACTAGAAGCTTCTACGCTGTGGTGGTGTCGAATGTTCGAGAATGTTCTGCTCGGGATATAAATAGCGGATTGTCGGGCCGACAGGCAGTTCGATTTCGGAAGCGAGCGAATACGATTCGAGTGATACAGTAGCGAAGCGAAACAAGTGATTCCAAGTGACGTTTCTTGTAGTTGCGATATTTGTGTTTATTTAATTAAACAGTTTGTGTGTTTTGGTAAATTGGTTTAAATTAATTTATCCCGAACCCCAGCTCGTAACAATATCTTCCGGTTCCATCATCAGATTAATTTGACAGTACCATATTATTGTATTGTCACCAGAACTACATACAGTTGCCAATTGTCATGTCGCTACGATCCTTGGAAGATGGTTAAATTAGCTACCTTAGATTCCATAACATAGTTACATACAGGTCGACCTAATAAAAGCGTGTTAAAAATTCGCGACCGCCCATATTAAATTAATGGATAACATTTATTATGTAGGTTACATGTGTGGAGGAGGTTATCGCTCTATATAGGCGAGAGACCTTGTGATTGGTCTCCCCATGTTGGTTGATTGATAAAAAGTATCGATAAAAAATGGCCGTTGGTCGCGGTCCACTGATAATAAATGGAAATTGGGGTTTCCTAGCTACCGATATTTTTACGTTGACTTAGTGTTACTGACGAAAACTACGTTTGACGTAAATAGACGTAACATTATGTACTACGTAGTACGAAAGGCCTTGTCCTTGTCTGTGAGCCAGCTCCCTACAAAATTCATTCACCGGGAAACACTAATGTTACACGGGCTAGTACATCTATACTAATATTATAAAGCTGAAGAGTTTGTTTGTTTGTTTGTTTGATTGAACGCGCTAATCTCAGGAACTACTGGTCCGAATTGAAAAATTCTTTTTGTGTTGGGTAGCCTATTTATCGAGGGAGGCTATAGGCTATATAACATCACGCTACAACTAAGAGGAGCGGAGCAGTAATGAAAAATGTTGCAAAAACGGGGAAAATTTATTCCTTTTGAGAGTTTCCGTTGCGTGCGCTGCGTAAACGGCTAAAGTAACGCAAAAATCATGTATGACGGAATTGTTCCTTTAAAAAAGTTCTAAAAAAAAGTCCGCGAGAGCATATGTCTATCTTTAAGGTTGACTCACTATAACTCAAAAGGAGCGAGCAGCAACGAAAAATGGACGAAAACTAGCAGGCAAATCGATGCGACGGGAAGGAAGGAAAAATTTGACGCGGACGAAGTCGCGGGCAGAAGCTAGTAAATAATAAAAAACTAGACAACCTTGTTAGACAAACTTGTTATTTTCATATATGCTAATTGTGACGCTGTCTCTTTCGCACGCATGGGCCAACTTTTTTTTGTCGATTTGAGTAAAAAACAGCCCGAGGTTTTCGGTCAATAGGGAATACGGAAGAATACTTCGGAATTTTAAGTAGCGTTTACTCTTAAGAATCATTTACTGGAATGGTAAAACTCTCAAAACAAAAAAGAGGGTATGTGCCGACTAGGGCATGCAAAAACCGGGTTGTTTATAAAAACCGGATTTTTCGGGTTTTTTGTTTACAAAACCGGTGAAACCGGTTAAATCGGTTTTTTCTGGTTTTCTAATTTTTGTTAAATAAGTGAGAAATATGTCTGTAAAGAAATGAAAATGATGAAGTCTAATCAAAATATGTATTTTTTTACGGACTGAAATAAGCTACAACTACTAACATACAATACAAAAAGTTTCTCTTCTTTATACATAACATAGAATAATAATCATAAAGCTTATTATTTAAGAAAATAACATATTCTTTAAAACTTAAGGTATCTAACATACACAATTAGAAACATTTGGTAGGTAGACAAAGGCCTATAATTACAGAATATTAAATAACAATTTACCTGTCATAAAAAACAAACAGGCAAAACCAACAGTACGTAAAATGAGATCAATATATTGTAATTATTGAAATATCGCATAAAATAGAAGTCTTATCTATACTTTATAATATTATAAAGCTGAACAGTTTGTTTGTGTTTGTATGTTTGTTTGTTTGATTGAACGCGCTAATCTCAAGAACTGCTAGTCCGAATTGAAAAATTATTTTTGTGTTGGGTAGCCTATTTATCGAGGAAGGCTATAGGCTATACATACGCTGCAACCAAGAGGAGCGGAGCAGTAATGAAAAATGTTGCAAAAACGGCGAAAATCGCACGGGTAGGCGATTCGACGCGACGGGAAGGCTCGGGGGGACAAGAAATTTAACGCGGACGAAGTCGCGTGCAGAACCTAGTTCCTAATAAACCAAAACAAAATAAATCAGACATTCTTATAGATATAATAGATTATTAATTCTAAATTAAAATTACACAGCACTATTTTTTACTTTGATAGAATTACCATATATTTTTTACTTTGATAGGATACAAGTGCATCGAAGGAGTCATCATTTAGAGTGCAACGGATTTATTACACACTAGCTTCTGCCCGCGACTTCGTCCGCGTAAAATTTTTGCTCCCGTGACTCTTCCCGTCGCATCGAATTGCCTGCCAGTTCTCGTCCATTTTTCATTGCTGCTCCGTTTTTTTTATTGTAGCGTGATGTTATATAGCTTATAACCTTCCTCAATAAATAGGCTACCCAACACAAAAATATGTTTTTAATTCGAACCAGTGGTTTCTGAGATTAGCGCATTCAACCAAACAAACGAACTCTTCAGCTTTATAATATTATAGTATAGATAGTATAGATGAGACCTGCTGATAAAAAGGCTCTCTTTGATTCCACACTTGTTGGAGATTCTTTATTAAATGCTCTCCCATTTTTCCTCCACTGTCGTAAAGTGCCATTTCCACCCTCATAATAGTTTCTAAATCAAGTTCTGTAGATGGGCTTGCACCAGAGGTATGTTGTTTCAAACAACATACCTCTGGTGCAAGCGCCTTCTTTATTTCTTGTCCGAGTTTGTCCTTGATGTTCCATGAAACATTTACTGTTGCCGTCGGTTTAGTTGTCCAAAAATGCTTATTTATAATGTTAACCGAAAAAACCGAAAACTCCGGTTTTGATATCCTAAGAAACCCGGTTTTGAAAACAGTCGGTTATCCGGGTTTTTCGGTTATCCGGGTATCCGGTTTGCATGCCCTAGTGCCGACCACACGATAAAAATGAAAACTTACGACTGAAGCCGAATATTCAGCGACGTCAACCGACTGGTGCCGACTATACCCGATTCAGCGTGACCAACCTGCACGCGTAGCATGACCACCGTAGAAAAGGGTTTTATCGACGGAAGAATAGATAAAGTAACGTTTCGGGTACACAGTACGACGGCAGCAAAGTAGAAAGTGCACTTTTTATAAAATTTACTCTTCGACATGATTCGACTCAGAATTATATTTAACCGACTTCAAAAAAGGAGGAGGTTCTCAATTCGACTGTATTTTTTTTATGTTTGTTACCTCATAACTTTCGACTGGGTGAACAGATTTTGCCACACAAACTAAATGGTCACCCATCCAAAGGTTGACCTTGCGAAGTACAGCTTAACCTTGCGAACCTGCGACAAAACGCCACACATAAAGTAAATGGTCACCCATCCAAAGGCTGACCTTGAGAAGTGTAGCTTAACCTAGCGGACAGGCGACACAAGGCATAACAAAAACTACATGGTCACCCATCCAAAGGCTGACCTTGCGAAATGCAGCTTAACCTTGCGAACCTGCGACAAAACGCCACACATAAAGTAAATGGTCACCCATCCAAAGGCTGACCTTGAGAAGTGTAGCTAAACCTAGCGAACCTGCGACACAAGGCAAAACAAAAACTACATGGTCACCCATCCAAAGGCTGACCTTGCGAAATGCAGCTTAACCTTGGGAACCTGCAACAAAACGCCACACATAAAGTAAATGGTCACCCATCCAAAGGCTGACCTTGCGAAGTACAGCTTAACCTAGCGAACCTGCGACACAAGGCAAAACAAAAAAAATACTTTGTAAAGGTAATATTTATAAAGCATGCTTTACGAAAGGAAATAAATATGGTATAATCAAAAATAACGTATTAATTATATGTTAATATGTTAATTATCACATCAAAAAAAAAAATCGCATCGATATTGAAACTTTGTTGCCTAAGTCCACTAATTTTCAGTATGGGCAACTGTGCGTGGCCACGCTCACCACGCCATTTAAGTTTACCCTCGTCTATAGATGTTTCACGTCAAAAGTGCAGTTGACTTTTTCTACTTTGCTGCTGTCGTACTGTGTACCCGAAACGTTACTTTGTCTAATCGTCCGTCGACAAAACCCCTTTCTACGGTGGTCATGCTACGCGTGCTGAGCGTGACGATTCAGTTTCATTGATTGTTCTGAAAGAGGGCAAAGAAGTTACTGTATTGCATCATCCCACTGGCGAGCAAAGGGTTCTCAATGACTTCCACTCGTTCGATCAGGGCTAAAGTGAACCACTGGTAGTCTCGACACCATCTTAGCCGTGACGCCTTTTGGCTGTCTCAGGGCTCCATATAGTGGTTATTTTAGCCCACAGCGTATACGGTAGACGTCGTCAGTCAAATCCCACTTCAGCTTAGGGGCCGTCCATTAATCACCCATCCCCCCCCCATTGGTGATACATGGTTAGGTTTAGGACACCCCTCCCCCCCCCCCAATATCACGTGTATTTATTAGTACCTACAAAGAATCTTATTTTTTTTTGTTTTAATATAAAGTTCACTACAAGCCGCCTTCGATTTTGTACGCGTTTGCCGAAAAAATAAATACACGTATTACTACACCCCCCCTCCCCCTTGTGGTATTTCGTGATTTTTTTATGGACCCCTCCCCTCCTTAGCCTCACGTGATTAATGGACAGCCCCTTAACGACTTTGTGAGCAACAAAATTATCGCTTAAAAAAAATAGTTTTCTTAACATAGCACCCTTTTCTCGCCCAAATTGTTCTTTTTATAAAACTGGAAACGGTCAACGTTCCTTTAAATGGACGTAAAGTAAACTCCACCATACGTATGACCTATTTATATCCCCCTCGCCGCCCATTTGATCACGTTCACAAGCCTCTGACCTTGTTTGTGTAGTTTTTATATAGGCAGTAATGTATTCGCTTAATTATACGTTTGAATTAGTCGTTTGTTTTGTTGGACGGTTGTTTTAGAATTATTAACGCTTGTAGTTTTTTTTGGAGTAAAGAGTTATTAATTTGATGTTCAGGATTGCTCGGGTGATTTAAACGCAACGATTTTTTAGCGTACTGCATTTTCAACTTGACTTTGAGAATTCCAGAGGCAAAAAAAAACTAATCGTTGAATTTACAACTCTCGGCGTTTAAGTAGTGAGTTACAGTACGTGAAAAAACTGATCGTCTTAACCTGGACTCGTAGAGAACCCAAGACGTAAGGCTAGAATCGTTTGTTATTGTCTACAGAACTTTTGTCTTGGAAGTTTCAACTTAGGGATTTGGCAAACAGGCACTCTTTCGCAACAATAATATAAGTTCTCACACCTGTATTAACTACACATTGCTGTATATTAGTTCCAAATGACGCCCGTAGTTGTTTAAAAGTCCTATATAATAACATGAGAAATCCTGAGGCGAAAATCAAGACACACACTCACACAAGACAAGAAACTTCATGAGTACGACGACCACTCTTGAATAGAGTGTTACGAAGAAGAAAAATAAAGGGACGAGGCTTTTTAAATTAACTAGGCGCATCTTCTCTGTTATAGAAATTAATCATGAATGCACTCCGCAGTCAATAAACTCTGCCCTAATCTATCGGTTATTTCTGTCTTGAATGAGGCCCAGACGCTCCTACACTAATTACTATTTAATTCATTCGTAGTAGCATTCACATTCAACTGCCTATACGATTTAAACGCTAAACCGTAGCTGACACGATAGAAAATCGAATGTTGCCTTCTCTACTGCTAAGTGCAGAAATTAATCAGAAAACTATAAAGTGGGTTCCAGATATTATTGTCAGGCATGCACCGCAAATGCATTTTTATATGTTAGATACCTTTTTCTCGGTGGGAAATCATCAAATGACGTCTCCCGCTCTGGGCGGAGCGGGAGGGCGGGTCAGACTTACTGACTAAACCCCATCCGTGTTCCTTCAGTTGCCTGTGCCAGGGCCACGGTCACTCTTTCGAACAAATCCGCAATCCTGGCAGGATATGTTAGATACCTAAGCCTGAGGCACGCGTACACGCGCTTATGCTTGTGTAGGGAGGGAGTAAGCAGTGGGCTGTCGTTGTAAAGCTGAATATCCCACTTTGTTTCGACACCAATAGGGTATTTATTTGAATACTATTAAAAGTCATCATCACCTGCTTAGACTTCTCACCTATGTTGGAGTCCACTTCCAGTCTAACTAGATGCAGGTGAATATCAGTATTTGATATGGAGCGTCTGCCTATCAGACCTCCGCAAACCAGTTACTGTAACGCGATACGTACTCCTTGGTAAGACTGGAGCACTTGTTAGACTTTTCTCTTTCTTTGTCAGGTTTTTTACTACCCGTAAGGACTGTCAAAGATGTGACAGCCGGCCGGGACCAACGGCTTAACGTGCTTTCCGAGACCCTGAGGGTTCTTGGTATGTAAAGATAGTTACCCATCCAGAAACCAACCGCAGCAAGAGTAGCTTAACCTGACTGATCGACTCGTGCGTCTTATCAAAAATATACATCTATACTTAATATTATAAAAGCTGAAGAGTTTGTTTGGTTGAACGCGGTAATCTCAGGAACTACTGGTCCGAATTGAAAAAATCTTTTTGTGTTGGGTAGCCTATTTATGAGGAAGGCTATGTAACATCACGCTACGGTCAAAAGGAGCGGAGCAACAACGAAACTGGCAGGCAATTCGATGCGACGGGAAGGGTCAGGGAGCAAACATTTGACGCGGACGAAGTCGCGGGCATAAGCTTGTAAATTAATGTATACTTATTTTTAAAAAGACCATTTAAACATCGGTGGAACAATAGAGAACTCACACGCTTTTGATATTATTGTTCTACCTTTGTCACGCAAATCGATCATTTTACTGAATGGTGTGAAGTTACTATGACGTTACTTTGTTATGGGATGACGTCAGATTCTATTATTGCTGTCTTTGTCTACCATTGAATGTATAAAGGCATACAACTTCGTCATTTTTTCATCATCATCATTTCAGCCGAAATACGTCCACTGCTGGACATAGACCTCTACCAATTTGGGGGGGGGGGGGGGGGGGGAGTTTGCTGGCGCGAAACCAGTGTTGGACAGTACTATAGTCTCTTTAAATAAGGTTACATGTGCGGTTCCAAACTCATTAGTATCGCCCGCGTCATAACTCTGTCGTTTGCACGTCCGTTGCCTAGCAACGAGCATATGGTGGCGATAAGAACAGTCCTCTATGAAGGGGAACGAATGAGGTGACGCGGTTTACGAAGGCTAGCTCATAGTGTTTATACGCTCGAAGCTACGCATCCTGCATAGAAATAACCACAATGAGTGACGTCTGCTACTGGTATCACACCTGGATGGTCTAAAACAGTCATCATTTCTGCCTATAGACACGTAATGAGTCTATTTTTAATGATTCTCGTTGTACTCGTATTTCGATGTTTACCGTGTTTATTTATTTATTGTGTTACTTAACATTTTTTGTTCGTCTATGTGTCCTCTGCCCTTACATACGACGTTAATCGTGCGCCACGATTTAAAAAAAAAAAAACAAAATTGCGGCGGAAAAAAACAAAACTTTTTTTGTATGGGAGCTGGCATATGGATGCCAGCTCCCATACAAAAAAAGTTCCAACCCCTTTAAATAAATATCTTAGGACAACCAACACACCGTTATCTGATCTCAAACTAGGCAGAGCCTGTACTATGGAAACCAGAAAACTAATAAATATACGTTTATATTTCTAAATACATACATATTATAGATAATTACACCCAGACACAACAAATAATTTTGCTCATCATACAAAGATTTACTCTGGGTAGGAATCGAGCCCGAGACATCCGTTTTAGCAATCAGGATCGCTAACCATTAGACTAACAGGCCAGTTGAATCTAGGTCGAAAATAAGTTATTAAATTAAACTGGGTAAACAAAAATGAGCCATTAAAGGTAATACGCCATAGAGTACACGAACAATAAAAGGGAGGAAAACAAAGATTAAAGGTCGACTACTCTACTAACAGATTGACTGACCTCGTGACAAGGTGAAGAGCTTGAACGATCCAAAATGCCCGTCTCTTTTAACTTTTAGAGGTAGAGCTCTTATTTATTTACTAGTTGCTGCCCGCGACTTCGTGTCCGCGTTAATTTTCTTGCTCCCCGACCCATCCCGTCGCATCGAATCACCTGCCCGTGCGAGGTCTTCGTATTCGTGACGTTTCTTTTTACTCGACTCCTAAGGGTCCTAGCGTGATGTTATATAGCCTATAGCCTTCCTCAATAAATGGGCTACCCGACACTAAAAGAATTTCTCAATTCGAACCAGTTGTTCCTGAGATTAGCGCGTTCAAACAAACAAAATCCAGCTTTATAATATTAGTAGTATAGATTTTGGATCTCCAACATAAGATATAATATAAAATTCATAACAGAGAAATAATAATTTCGGCAACATTTGAACGTCGTTGAATTCCCCAAAATAGGGTTGAGCTACATGATGACTGATGCATGCAAATGCAAACCGTCTGTTGGGAGAGATCAGCTCAAAGCTGCAAGGGCTCTTCCATACATGACCCTGCATTGCTAGGTTCACATAAAATTTTCATAACATAATGTTTGGACTTTAAAAGAGACCATGACCTCGACTTTCTTTTCGCATTTCTTTCTCAGCTAGGACCAGCCGGCGCCATTTCGTACAAAATGTTTAAGGACGTAAATGTGTCTTAAAAGATCTACTCATTTAAATGGACATTTCATTTTATTTCCTGAGTCCTACTAGCAACATTATATGTTGATTATGGGCCGCGTTGACGACTTACCACCAGGGGCTTCCTGCTGTTGGCCAACATACAAATCAAATCCTCCCGATTACATCAGACTCTGCGCCGTAATGTAGTATTTTTCCTCCCTCACACACTATAGTATACATACGTACATGAAATTTTATCAAATCGTTTTACCGTTAGATATGGCGTGATAAAAACCCATGGAAAGTGATATCGGAACATTTACAAGCTGAATCCACTTGGCAACAGCGTTGAGTAATAATATACGTGCAATAAACTACGCGAATAACAATTTTCATGGCCGATCTGTACCCTTGAAATGTAAGCAGTTTGATAGATCGGTGAAATCAGGATTTCTGAAGGTCTGATGGGCCTACTTCCTAAATAAATAAATATCTTAGGACAACCAACACACCATTATCTGATCCCAAACTAGGCAGAGCCTGTACTATGGCAACCAGACAACTGATGTATTTCTAAATACATACATATTATAGACTAGCTCGTCCGCGTCGAATTTTCGCTCTTCTTCACGTCGCATCGAATTGCCTGCCAGTTTTCGTCCATTTTTATTTTGCTGCTTCGCTCCTTTTGAGCGTAGCGTGATGTTCTATAGCCTTCCTCAATAAATGTGCTACCCAACACAAAAATATTTTTTTATTCGGACCAGTAATTCCTGAGATTAGCGCGTTCAATCTAACAAACAAACTCTTCAGCTTTATAATATTAGTTTACACCCAGACACATAACAAATGATTGTGCTCATCACACAAAGATTTGTCCTGGGTGGGAATCGAACCCACGACCTCAGTCTTAGCAGTGAGGGTCACTAACCACTAGACTAACAGGCCAGTCAGGCTAAGCATGCCGTCCGTAGTTTCGGCCGAAGTTACGGGCGTTACCTGCTCCGTATTCCTTACGGACATAAGAATGATTGGGGGCCCGAACTTAGAATGAATAACACCACGATTACACAGTTGTCTCTCTCTACTCATGATATGTTTTGGCCGTCCAAAAAGTTAGTCACTCGGCCGTAAGATGCATTTCAATGTTTCCCCCGTATCTTCATTGATGGTATTAGAGAGTAGGCACCCTGATCAATTGTCTGATCCATTATTCTCGTGCCCTTATTGGTGATGTTCTTCAGAAAGGTCAGGTGCGTAGTACTCGCAACAGGCGTGCGTGTATAAATTGTTTCTTTGAACACGCTAATCTCTAGAACTGTGTTTCAGATCTGAAAAATTCTTTTCGCATTTGTTAGCCCATTTCTTGAAGCATCATCATGCTGGACTGCTGGACATAGGTCTCCCCCAAAAGGGGGTTTTTTTGCTATAATCTTCACGCTTGGCAGGCCGGTTGGCGATCGCAGTATGGTGGTAAAATGCTTAGAAAACGCTGCTGCCCATCCTCTAGTAAGTCCCTTACTCTCCTCTTACGACACCCACGGGAAGAAATGAGATGGTACTGTTCTTTGCGTCGGACACCACACGGAACATGTTATTTAACATCACGCTATGACTCTTAGGAGCTGAGCAAAAAGAAAAGAAGAAACAAAGAACACTGAGCGAAAATGAAAACGAATACGGGCAAGTGATACGATGCGACGGGATGGGTCGGGGGAACAAACAAACAGACAAAGTCACGGACAGAAGCTAGTCTCCTATAAAACAATTTGATTCGTTTCTAGAGAGCGAACGCGAATACTATCTGAAGGTGACATTTTCATCTGCGTGACGTAGTTCGTAGTACATGTTTTTGTTATTACATCCTAAATTGATAGTGATAATGAACGATAATGATTGTTTTGGACTTGGAACGCAATTCAGTGTTGATTACGGTTGAAAATAGATTGTTATCTTTCTCCATGATAAACGTATATACAATACTAGCTTCTGCCCGCGACTTCGTCCGCGTCAAATTTTTGCTCCCCTGACCCTTCCCGTCGCATCGATTTGCCTGCTAGTTTTCGTCAATTTTTCGTTGCTGCTCGCTCCTTTTGAGTTATAGTGAGTCAACCTTGAAAGATAGACATATGCTCTCGCGGACTTTTTTTTAGAAATTTTTAAGAGGAACAATTCCGTCATACATTATTTTTGCATTACTTTAACCGTTTACGCAGCGCACGCAACGGAAACTCTTAAAAGGAATAAATTTTCCCCGTTTTTGTAACATTTTTCATTACTGCTCCGCTCCTCTTAGTTGTAGCGTGATGTTATATAGCCTATAGCCTCCCACGATAAATAGGCTACCCAACACAAAAAGAATTTTTCAGTTCGGACCCGTAGTTCCTGAGATTAGCGCGTTCAATCAAACAAACAAACAAACTCTTCAGCTTTATAATATTAGTATAGATAGTATAGATGCCCGTGATAACGGTCTTTCGAGAGTGAGTAAAAGTTATGTGACCATGAGAGTGATGAATATAAATGTGGATGGATAGAGAGGGAGAAGTAAAGAGGGATGGATTGTATGAAGAATGAGATAGGAGTGAATGATATTGTGACGGTTGCAAGGGGAGAATGGAAGAACATAATGTGTTGTGCCGACCCCGATGGCAAGCATATAAGACCCCTTATATGCTTGCCGTCTGTATATAGGCTCTAAATTAAATTAGATGGTATGTAATACTATATCCACGTGTTGAGTATCGTTATTGAATAGCATAGAGCAACACGGACCACCGGCGGTCCGTGTTGCTCTATGTTGAATAGGAATCGAACAAAAAAATAATCATTTTATGTTCGAAGGTCAATGACGTAATTGTCAGCTGGTTTTGTAATTTTACGATTTTTTTTAAACTATAACGTAATTGTGGTTTGGATGCCTTAATGCACTAGTCAGTGTATTTAAAGGGTTTGAACCAAAGCAAAGAGAACGAAGAAAAAAAAATTTTTTTTGCTCCTTATTTTATTCGTTTTCGATATCGAGATCCGAATGATTTTCGGACAGACCTGTGTATTCGTTAACGGACTTAAAGAGTCACACTCCTTTTTTTGGTCACGGAGTGGAAATCTCACTTGCACTTACTATCGGGACACTTTAATACTCTTCAACGCAGTCCTCGACTGTTACCACCCGCCTCTACGGGCTCCGTCTGGTCAAGCGGGGGTGTGAGGTGGTTGAAGACCCCCCGACGTCTAAAAGGGGCGCGTAGACCCTATGCCGATCAAATACGGTGTTGACGTTTATATAGAAACAAGGTCGCATGCAACAGCTCTTTGATTAAAATAAAAAAAATGTACAGGAGAAGCCTTCAAGCTATTAATTTTAAGTAATACGGAACTAATTAATATTTAATAACTTATCAACCTTCAGAATCTTAAAGTCTTTGGTATTTATTTTTACACACAAATAACATAATGCATTTTTAAAATTGCCTATAACCTTCCTCAAGAAAAGGGCTGTCAAATGCTCCAAAGATATCAAACAAAAAAATGTACAACTCTTCAGCTTTATGATAAAAAAAAGTATAGAAACATATTACACCCACACATTGACAAGTGACAACAGATCTGTTGAGGCTATGAGATCATTGTAAGAAAACAAGCAAATAACCTTGAATTCTAAACCTAGGCGAACACGAGCGATTTTTTCCTTGCACTTGATTTTCGACGCTCTTGGTAAGTACGAAGAGTTTATAATCCAGCAGTGCTTTTTTGACGAGCTGGAATTCACTGTGTTGGATTCTCAATTCACAGCTGTAGCTCTCGAGTTCAAAATCGAGTGCGCGATATTTTATGGCCATAGAAACGGGGGCTAACTGAAAAAAAAATAAACCTGGGCAGCCGGCCATGGCTTTGAAACAGTACATCGCCACTGAAGACATTACTATTACGACATACGGTATAACGTGTGAAAACAAAAATATTTTCATGAGCTTTTCACTTGTTGTTGTCTTGCCAAGGTTATTTGTTGATGCTGTGTAAACCTGCCAATTGTTTTGACTAAGATGGTGTGTTTACGTTTTCCTAATAATTATGACGATACCTCTGTCATTTCCTCTCAAGGTATAACTATAAGTTTATCAATTTATCGGTCGGTAGTGGTACCGGTCCCGACTTGTCGTGAGCTCGAACCCGAGCAGCCACTTCACTGTGTACTGTTTTCAAAACGAGGTAGGAAAACATCGAAAGGAAACCAGAGCTTTCCCACGTTGCTAAGGTACCTAAATATCGTCATTTAAAGGCTTTTATTAATACGCCCTTCTAAATTAACCCATTACAAAATCTGTGCATACATATCTAAAGCTAATTCACTATCTCGACTGCCAATGGGTACTCCTGACCCATTCTAATCTATTCAGTATGCCAAACGCAACCGAACAGTGTTGGATACAAATATCGCAAATAGCATACAGTATTAGTTTGTTAAATCAAAGACGACCAAGTTTCACTACTAAGCCGACTTATGTAGCCTCACAAGTAAGTTATTAGGTAACTAGGAAACACTGTTGCAAAGATGGTTCTATACAATCCAAACCTAGAGACATTTATTCAAACTGGGCTGAGAATCATCAGTAATTTATGAACGTCAAAATTACATGAGGCAGTCCCCCAAAACGCCAGCCCTTCACTGTTCCTAGTGCTTTAACTGGGAAGAAGTAGCACATCAAATTCGTCAGCAGCACAGCTGTGTCTTCAGTTGGAAGACTCCCCTCCTCTTGTCGTGATCTGTGCAATAACACCTACACCATGGAACAGATAACGCTGTCGAAATTACCGAATTCAGGTCGAAACTTTTTAAAACCAACAATAATAACAGGTCCCAATTTCAGAATTGAAAAACGTGACGAAATTGGCGACTTAGAGTACAACTGTTGGACCAAATCTTAAATTCTGCACTGGGTGTCCAAAAGTAAAAAAAAGAGTCAAGTTTTCTCTCATATGTTCAGTAGGAAAACCTTGGCCAGTATTTTTTGTTGAATACAAAAAACACTGCCTTGATTTATGCGTATCGTATACAAAACGCGATGTCTCGATGTTGTAATCTCTGTACCAATGCTTACGAGCATTTGGACATGTCTCAATTTCGTCAGTTAACACTACAATATGAAATCTACGCAATGCCTTGAAAATGGCCGTGGGTTGCGCTTCCTATCGAATTGAGCATTAACCATAGCCGCGTTGTATGTAAGGTCATAGAATGGCAAACATATTTAAGACCTGAATGACCTTTTGCAGGTCACTTGTAAGTGCTTCATAGTGTCCTTCCGGCTCAAAACCGACGTTATTCAACTGGTTTAGCTAATATATGCCTGCCCTACCCGTTATGCATTTCTTACGGAGTAAAGGATTACCGTTAACTTAGTTTCTGTGAAAACAACAGTGTTTCTCGTTTCGAAGGTATCCTTCCAGTTAAATCGCAAATAATGCTATTAAGGCCAAGTCTAGTTTCGCATAAAAAAAACCTGCATTACTTTGCTAGGCATGTTTGTGGTGAAATATTAAGATTTCTGAAGAAGTGATTGTTTTTTGAACTCCACAACGCATCATTCTAATATTTTCAAATATTCCGCGGCTGGCCATAATTGTATTTTGTTTTCGACAAAAACAAACATTTCTTGAATATTTTTGTTGACAACAAAGTCCCTTGACCACTTTCATTGACAACATTTAAAATACATGCGGGCCAAGGTACCCAGTTATTTCTGAACGACCTCAGTTAACTTGACTGCGAACATCTGTCTCCTGTCAGAACTATTACAGATCCCCCATTTGGATTAGACGTGGAAAAATGGGTCAACTAGCACTGAAGGATTCATAAAGGTCAATCTTCTACCCTTTTTATTACTTATTTCCGTAAGCAAAGCCGGTTTTTGCTGTTCAGTATTTTGTCAAATTCTCTTTCCCCTATCTTTATACTCCTGATTTCTTTCAAACTGTTAGCCGGCTTCTTTCAATTTGTTATATTTAGCAACACTCTCTTCATTCCCCGTGACTCGTTTGAAAGGATTCCTTCTAACGCAATCGATCCTTATTCCGGCCAAGGATCCAGTTATTTGCGTGCCCCTTCTGAACTTGAATTCGTCCGCTCGTCCGGCCGCTTCGTCGCGATTACCTGCTTCGCCTGCTTCTAAAAATAAAAGCACGTTAAAACTAACGTTTCTTGTTTGTGCCAAATTCTTACATAACGTCATAATCATAATCTTTTCGTGGTTTGAACAACAATTTGTTTTGAGATTTGTAAAAGTGGTGTCTGAAAATATACACATACATAAACTTTTCTTCCCATGGGAACAGACAGAAACCACAGAACGCCACCTGCTACGATCCTCACATACTTCTTTTGCTTTGTTTACGTTCATATATCCTGGTCATACGCCGGTTGCTAATACTCCGCACCTAACCTTTCTTAAGATCATTACCAATAAGGTCATTTTAAATGTACTTCAAGGGCGTCCCTTCCTCCCGGCGTTTCTACTCATATCTGCTTTGTAAATAAATACCTTTTGTTAGTCGCCTTTGCCTATATCTGGAAATGTTATAGAAAATAACTTTTTAACCTACATAGGGTCCTAGAAGATTTTATTTCATTGTTTGCTATATTTTGTCTTTCGCTCTACTGTCCTCTCGTATTTTGGTAGTAAACTGATGGTAACTCCTGACTTGTTCAATACAAATTTAAGGGCCCTTCAAAGGGATCATGCCTAACCTCTATCGTCATGTTTATTAGTTCTAGTTCACGTTCATTTTATTTATTCTATCTCATCTCTAGTTCGTGCTGTGTCCACTAAGTCTTAAGTAAATGTTTTATCTTTATAGTTTAGCCGTATGATGTCATCGAGGTATATTTTTAACCGAATCAAACGGCTGATGGCTCGCTGTCTCTAATCTTGTAATCTTGAGGATTGTTTTCCGGTATCTTAAGTAGGTACTATGTGGATTTGTGAATTAAATTCCATTGTACATAACATATGATCACGGCTGTATTCTTCGAAGACTTAGGCTAAGGTGCACCTATAGTCACCCACATTTCGCCAGTCCCATGTAATAGGGGCGAACCTATTACCACCAACCGGGCATTCTAGTAATATTGAATTACTAAACTTACCTAGTTTTCGGTGTTTATAATTTGATTTTCTTTGCTTTTGTTATGTTTCGAACTTGTTTTTAAGATGATACGTTTGTTTTTAGAAAATAACGAAATAATTGTTATCAATTAGCTACCGGTTCTCTAAATGCCAAATGTCAGCTCGCGCAATTTTGAACGTTATCGGCTTATTTTTCTTGTTTATCAGCTAACCGAAACATCCTTAGTGGGAGATCACAACATGTTTATTACCAAAAACATATGCAAATCATAACTCACAAAAGACCAACGGGCACAGAAATTATTTTCATAACAGTACCGGCCCAATTTCGCGCCAATATACTCCCGAAATAGACGTACGTTTGAATTTGGAACGCTCTGTTGTCTATGAGGGCGGCCATCTTGTAACGGTTAATTGTTGACATTGTGGCACTGTATGGTAATATTTTTTGGAAACAACTGTTATTTTGGTTTGTTTTTGGGTCCATAGTTGAAGTAGGATAATTTTTTCTTTTACTATGCGCGTTTTATTAATTGTTTATCAAAACAGTTCCTCAAACAGCCATTGATCAAGTGACAATATGCTGATTAAAATCGGTGTCAAGAGTTCAAATTCTGACAGTGAATGAACTGTTGGAGTTCATAGGTTTTGATGTCAACAGGAATTCTGGTACGCAGGGCAATAAGCCGACAACTCAAGCATTTCCAGTATAAGCGGACTTCTCATTGTACGAAAAACCTATACAATGCGAGGTCAGCTGAAACTGGAAATGTATAGCTTGATATGTAGCCGTGTGTTCCACAGCCATTATTTGTTGTTAAAAAGTTGAATTACATTGATGCTAGTAGTAGCTTAGCGAAGAAGAAGCGCTAGTTCGCGATTTTTTTTTAAATTATTCGGTACGATTCGCTACGACAGCACTTTTTTTGCGGTGGGTAAGCTTTAAATCACTTTCAATCCCGCTCTGAGTGGAGCGGAAGGGCGTGTACTGACTAAAACCCACCCGTGTTCCTTCAGTTGCCTATGCCAGGGCTTCTTTCGAACAATTCCGCGACCCTGGCAGGACTTCGACAGCCCTGAGTATAGATTTTTGCCCAAGTTGGTGGCAATATTCTCGCTCTCTATTACATGGAACTGAAACATAACTGTCGATATGTTGGTGTAGTTGCTATTTACCTCTAGTTAACCCTTCGGGGTTATATTTGCTGTATCCAATTGCAGATACTGTTGAAAATGAAAACACAACGCCAAAATATAATCTCAAACTAAAGTAATTACTAAAAGAGCGAAACTAAAAACAAAACAAAAAAATTACGGGGTATTTATTACGTTATGTTATTCGATACGAAAAATTCATCAGTGACGTTTTTCTTCTATTCGAATTAATATGGAATTGTGTCAAAACAATATGTTAATTTGTGTTTTAATTTACATTAAAGGTGAAAGTAAAGACAAATAATTCACATTCCTTTTTGGAAAAACAAACTGAAGTCTAGGCAGTCTTGTTAAAAGAAAAAAGAATCTTTTGTTGAAAAACATCGTAAAGGGAACCGGGATGTATCAGAACCAAAAATACAAAGACGAGTGACATTTACCAACCCGCAGTGGGCCCGGATGGTAGATTACCAAACCCTCCTTCTCGAAGAGACAATGCTTGTGTCCCAGAGTAAAGCGTTGTTTTAATCAGAAGATGCGTTTCTACAACTTTTAGGAGTGTCCTGACCTTTATGACAGTGACTAGCTAATATTTTAGCACAGCTAGAGCTACAGGCGGCTACTTACCACAAGCCCCTTTCATGCCGTCAATAATATTCGGGAAATATTAAGCCTGTTCAAACTGATCTCAATAACTAAGAAAATAAAACTTTATCCCAATTGGATAAAGTTCCTGTCAGAATAATAGTTGTCATGTTACTGTCTTCATTCTTCAATTCCTTGTGTCATCGTCTTAATATTTCATAGTAGTTTAGAAATTTTTTTAGGGGGTGACTACTGAGATGACGACTAATAGAGAAGTGTGGAAGAAAAATACATTTTGCCTCAACCACAAATAAATTGGGATAAGGGACAGGAGCATGATGAGTTGTTTAGACCATTTTGAACAGTCTGTGCGTCCCAAAATTATTGACGCTGACTATACAACGGCCCTAAAGATGCGCGTGCGCTTACATAAGTGTCATCTTCATCGTAAACGGGTGTCGGCGACGTTGTGACGTCATAGTTGTGTAATTATTTCGTTAATATGCGTGCGAATAAGGACGGCGGCTTTCCAAAATGTTTTGAAATTGCTTATTGTTCTTTTTTTTAAATTAAGTTTTTAAAATGTTAATAGCTACTTTTTGGAAGTTTTAGCAAAGGGTCCGTACATAGGTAAGTGAATATAGTGCATGTCGGTGAAAACGGGCATCAGAATTTCAGTGATGACTTGGCGTGGTCTATAACCCTATGGTTATCATGCGAAATACTGGTTTAGCAAGACAATTTTTATTTTATTAAGTACCTGGTACTTGTTGACAGGCCTACACTGTCCTCCCATACCTATTAACACTGTATTGTATAAGCAAATTATTTTTAAAAGAGTAACCATGTAGTGTCTTGCCGGCTCTTCGCCATAGGAATCAACAAATTGGAACCGTGCACCTATCTTCTGATGTTTCATAACTGCCCATATTAGGTTTATGTGAAATAAAAATGTTTTGATTTTGATTGATTTTAGTCATACATGGAATTTCCGATCTGTTAATTAATAACTGTAGAGGAAAATTTAAGACAAAATTTGGGCGTGGTTAATTCGGTTGTGCTACGTAATCCCCATCAAATGACAGGAAAACGGACAAATATGGTGTCATTAAATCGAGTAATGATGAAATATGACTCTGCATAAAGCAAATATTTCATGAATGTAGGTATGAAGGGCTAGTGCGTCCCCTTCCTCCGCCAGGGCGGCGGATTTGTTCGAAAGAGCTACCGTGGCCCTGGCATAGGCAACTGAAGGAACACGGGTGGGTTTTAGTCAGTAAAAGTCTGACACGCGCTTCCAGAGCGGGAGACGTCATTTAATGACACCCACACACACAAAAAAAGGTATGATACAGCATCATTCGTAGATCTCTGACAGGCCGTTACGGATCGTCAGAAAATCGAAGTCTTTCAACCAGTCTTACCAAAGCGTATTGTATATTACCCAGTAACAGTGTTGTAGAGGTTAAATAGGCAGTCGCTCCACGTAAAATACTGGTACTAATTTGCATCCGGTTAAAATGAAGGCCGACCTCAACATAGTAACTACCTGATGCGTGCACTGACTGGACAGGTACACTCAATCTGTGTGGTTCTTTCCTCAAAAGACCATTTCAGACACCAAACTACATGGTCTTCATATGATGTGAACAAGATCATGTCTAGTATTTAAAAGAGACTGTGGCCTCTGAGTTTGTTTCGGCTTTTCGTCTCAGAGTAGTCAGATAGGAAACGCAGACCTCATCTAGTTTTTAATATGTGTAAAAGTCTTTGTACAAACCTACTTACAGAAATGAGATCATTTATCAGGTATTCGTCATCATTATCGCCCTAACTTTTGGTGTAGATACTTCACCATTGTCATTAATATCATTTGGCAACAGCATTCACAGGAATATAATTCTGTGCTGTCATGTTATCTAATCGCAGCCTATTATGTTTAAACAATGAGTTAATTGTGTCACTTTTCAATTATAATTATTATTTTTCAACGCTCTAAGAGTATTACGCAGTTTCCTGCAATATAACATAATTTTAAACAATATTTCATTTAGCTCTGAATCATTACGTGACAACCTGCATGTATTTGAACGAATTCGCATAAGGCAAGTCGGGTCGTCAGTCACGTCCATTTTCGCTTGTAGGCCAGCATGCGTAGCGTGACCACCGTAGAAAGGAGTTTTGTCGACGGAAGAATAGACAAAATTACAGATTGTAGAAATATTAAAGACAATTAAAGATTGTAGAAAGATTTGTACCGTTTTATCCTGGCGTAGCATGACAGTTCTATCTCTATTCTACCAAGAATAGACAAAGTTCTTTCTATGATGGTCATGCTACGGGTGCTTCGTAACTATCTTCAGTTTTCTGGACGTCTACGGACCATCTTCCGTCTCTATGATCAGATCAGGTATATGACAGCAAAATATTGTGTTGTCATCAGATTTATACGTTTTTACAAAGTTACAATTCAATCAGATTATTAGAAGTAGAGAAAAAATCGATCTCAAGATTTAATCCGTGAATTCGCCCTATCTGTTTTGACACATACAGTGACTTAGTTGCTATGGAAACACACGGACACACAACATTCTGATGTGTGTGGGTGGAAACTTTTTCGCTACAAAATCCGGTGAGGGTGAGAATTTAACGATTTAAATCTGTGGAAGTAATAGTTTTCGTCCAAGTTCAGCGAAAGTATTCAACTTCAATGCATACAGTTATTGATAATCAAGTATTTTTCCACACACACTTTGTGTGTATAACTTCAATTTCTCCTTAACAATGACTTACAATGATAGTTGCATGAAGCATGTCCAGCCCAGTGAAAGTCGCATTGCCGCTTCGCAGTATTATGTAAGGTGCACTTGATTTTCTACGCTCGGGTCAGCTCTGAGAGTTGAGATTCCAGTGTGCGGTTAGTACAACCGCGGACACTAGCGTTGGATCACTTTTCACCTTTATGTCTTAAAGAATAAGGCTGAAAAGTGGTCGTCCGCCATGACGGGGAAACTGTGCGAAATACTGCTTTATTGTTGTTTGTTTTTGTTCGTGTTTCTGACGATTTATTGTGTATTGGTATGTGGAGGTGATTATGTGGCCCCTTTTTTGGAGAGACCCATTATATTTGCAATTTGCTGGAAAAAGCGGCGTGGATTCCCAATAGAAAATGTCTTACCATTTACAATTGTTTTGAACGGTCGATCTGTTTGCTGGATTAATATTTATGTAGGTACTTTATTTTTTCCCGTAAGGCGTCAATTTTTAATTGGGGTTTCAGATTCGAAACATCCAATTTTCATCAAGAAACAATTCTGATAAATTAGGCGGTTATTACCGCATAGGGATCGCAGTTTTCCATTAAATATGCCATTGTTAGCAAAATCAGCCTTATAATGTTGCCACTGCTGGGATACAGAACTTCTCTCGGTGAGGAGTGGGCCCAGTGCGTGTTGGTAGATGTCACATGGTTTTAGGACATGCCGGTTTCTTCAAGATGTTTTCTTTCACAGTTTTTAGAGCAGTGGTGATGAAAGAATTTACGCAACATAAAGCGCCTGCCTAGGTTCGATTCTACAACCAAATCATGGCCTTTAATCACTGGGCCACAACTGCTCTCTTTTTTGTAACTTGTAACGAGTAGGTACTATTAATTTTGATATTCCGTTTGACCTTTCTCAATGACGCGCTTATTAATATTTTCACCTAAACCTTGTAACATAAACAACTCAAATTCATAGTCCACACAAAAATAACGTGCTTCTAGAAAACACGTAACGGTCTCAAAACTCACAATCGTTCGATTCTTTCGCACTTAAGTTCGTTGACTCGCGAATTTGAATGAAAACACCAGCTGTTATCGAAATTCTGTTTTTCGACGCCTACCCGCGCGTACTGTTTTTAGATTAGGCGAGTTTTATTTCGATCGATGTTTATGGCTCGACTATGAATAGCTGCGTATGGTAAAACGGGGTGAAAAGGGTTGCAGGGGTGATACGGAACGAAACATGAAAATGGATTTTAAAGTTGAAATAATATAGTGTAAAACTTACTTCGTAAAGTTATAGAATTTAAACAACTTAAGGGAATCAAAGCAGCAACAATATCCTACTAATATTATAAATGCCAAAGTTTGTGAGGATGGATGTATGTGTATGTTTGTTACCCTTTCACGAGAAAACTACTGGACGGATTTGGATGAAATTTGGAACACAGTTAGTTTATAACTTGGATTAACACATAGGGTACTTTTAATCCCGGTAGTACGTTCCCGCGGGATATTTTTCGAATTATTACTAGCTTCTGCCCGCGACTTCGTCCGCGTCAAATTTTTGCTCCCCTGACCCTTCCCGTCGCATCGATTTGCCTGCTAGTTTTCGTCCATTTTTCGTTGCTGCTCGCTCCTTTTGATTTATAGTGAGTCAACCTTAAAAGATAGACATATGCTCTTGCGGACTTTTTTTTAAGAACTTTTTAAAAGGAACAACTCCGTCGTACATGATTTTTGTGTTACTTTAACCGTTTACGCAGCGCACGCAACGGAAACTCTCAAAAGGAATAATTTTTCCCCGTTTTTGCAACATTTTTGATTACTGCTCCGCTCATCTAGTTGTAGCGTGATGTTATATAGCCTACTAGCTTTTGCCAGCGGCTTCGCCCGCGTGGAGGTCGGAAATTATCCCGCGGGAACATACTACCGGGATAAAAAGTAGCCTATGTCCTTTCTCAGGCTCTAAACTATCTGTGTACCAAATTTCATTTAAATCGGTTCAGTAGTTTTAGCAGGAAAGCGAGACAGACAGACAGACAGACAGACAGACAGAGTTACTTTCGCATTTATAATATTAGTGTGGATAGCCTCCCTCAATAAATAGGCTACCCAACACAAAAAGAATTTTTCAATTCGGACCAGTAGTTCCTGAGATTAGCGCATTCAATCAAACAAACAAACAAACTCTTCAGCCTTATAATATTAGTATAGATTATTCAACATAGTTCTAAAAATCTAGACAATCTAGCTAGAAAAGCAGTAGTTTGGATAAAAGTCACGAGTAAGAATGATGCTCATTGTTGCTGCTAGCGCCTTCCCACGCGTGGAGGTCGAGAATAATCCCACGGGAACGAACTACGGGGATTAAAAGTATCATTTTTAAATCCAATCAAAAGTAATTTATTCAAATTAGGCTGAGGAACTTTTCGAACGTCAAAATTATATAAGACAGTTCCAAAAACACCCGCCCTTCACCACTTCCTAGTGTTTTAGCTGGGAAGAAGAAGTGGCGCAACAAACTGTTCAGCAGATCAGCTGGTGCTGCAGCTGTGCTGCTGGACAGTATCTTTGTGTCAAATTTCATTCAAGTCTGTTCTATCGTTTTTGCTTGATTTAATAACAAATATCTAAACTTTCACATTTATAACATTAAAATCAAAAATCAAAATCAAAAGTCATTTATTCAAACTAGGCTGAGAGTCAGCACTTTTTGAACGTCAAAGTTACATAAGACAGTACCCCAAAACGCCCGCCCTTCGACACTTCCTAGTGCTTTAGCTGGGAAGAAGAAGTCGCGGTTATTAGTATTATTCACGAACCCCCTTAGTTGTGGTTTCTCCAGTGGTTCTTTAGACTTTTTATCTACTAAAATCTAAAAGTAGAGAATAGCTCAAAGATTCTAATTCCCTGCATAGTTTTGACCGGGCATCGCCCACAGCTAACAGAGCGAATGTTTGAAAACAAACTATTTATAAAACAAACAAATCTTCTCTTGTGAAATGCATTACGTAAATATTATCTAGCATTGAGATGTAACACTTCGTTACTGGTTTAATTGAGATAGTCTAGATAGCTGGGTCTTGAAAATAGAGGTCAGCGCGCATAGACACCATCATAGACACGGGTTTTGTCGACGGAAGAATAGACAAAATGATAGATTATAAAAAGATTTCTAACGGCGATGTTAAAACTGAAGAGAAAAAAAATGTTTATAATTTTCAGTCGACATAAACATGACGACAAATTTTTGTCTAGTTTTGACACTCGTCGGGTGTCAAAAGTAGACAAAAATTAGTATAACAAAATTACAATTATTAAAATCATTAATACAACCCTTTTTTTGTGGGTGGGAAATCGTCAGTGCCGTCTTCCGCTCTAGGTGGAGCGGAAGGGCGTGTCAGACTTTTACGACTAAAACCCACCCGTTCCTTCAGTTGCCTATGCCCGGTAACTCTTTCGAACAAATCCGCGACCCTGGCAGGATCAATACAACCCTTAAAGTTAATTTAATCCCATTGCATGACTAATCTAATTATCTTGTATTGTCCCCCTGCAGGGCAAAAGCCTGTTTTTTTTGGATGGGAAGTTATCAAATGACTTCTCCCGCTCTGGGCGGAGCAGGAGGGCGTGTCAGACTTTTACTGACTAAAACCCACCCGTGTTCCTTCAGTTGCCCATGTTCCAGGGTAACTCTTTCGAACAATCTCGCGACCTTGACAGAGCAGGGCAAAAGCCTCCTTCGTAATACGATACGCTTTGGTAAGACCGACTGTCGTCAGAGTTTCGTGCGTCTCGACTGTCAGAGGTCCACGCATGACAGTCGGGAGTGCCGGGACCAACGTCTTGTAAGTGCTTTCCGAGGCACGGAGAGGTCTTGGTATTTAGAAATGGTCACCCATCCACGATCCAATTGCAGCAACCGTAACTTACCCTGACCGATCGACCTGACGACTTACCACTTAATCATCGGTATAATAATCCACACTATCCACACTTAATATTATAAATGTAAAAGTAACTCTGTCTGTCTCGCTGTCCTGCTAAAACTACTGAACCGATTTAAATGAAATTTGGTACACAGATAGTTTAGAGCCTGAGAAAGGACATAGGCTACTTTTATCCCGGCAGTACGTTCCCGCGGGATATTTTCCGACCTCCACGCGGGCGAAGCCGCTGGCAAAAGCTAGTAGAATTATATTGACGCATTTAGATCTAGGTACAAACAAACATACTGACAAGAATCACGTAAAGGCTTCAGCCAGACGTGATAGTCAGCAAGTGAGCACTAGACCTACAGCTCTGCTATCACATACACGCGTAAAGATAACCGCTGATATTGTGTTGTTTGCACGAAATACGTTTGTAACTATGTAAATAGATTTATTTTTTTGCTTGTATTTCGCGAAATGGAAAGTGTTAGTCGACATTCAATCTTATTTTGAGGGTAATAAGACTCAATTTTAAATGCATACTGTAATGCGTATACGTTGTATGCTGAAATTTTCAAACTAATGTTTGGTTTATGGGCATTTTTTGATACATTTTTAAGCATATATTGTGTCTTGTTTATGTTTGTACAGTTTGCAAAAATAGAAATAGTCCTTTTAGTCAAATGTATACGCGTACGTAAAAATATCGTGGCGGGATTTAATCGCGCACAGAATTTAAAACTAAAACACTCTTTTTAAAAATACTACGGGAAGGTCCTTTCTCCGTCATCAGAAGTGGGATTCGAACCCACGTCCTCGAAGAGGAAAAAAACTAATTTTAAAAGTTACTGAAATCGATTCAATAGTCACTTATGAACAAACTACTTTCAGGACTTGTTTTGTAGTTACTGCCTAACTCGCATAGGAAAAAAAGGCATCAGATTATTAATACACTATCATTATAATATAGTTTATGTAGTTTACTCTGCATTTTTTCCGTGAATGTATTTTTGTCAGACGATAGACAACCGAATTTCCTGCCCTTATAACCTATAAAAATTATTCAATACAGATTTTTTCACATAATTATTATGTTCCAGTGACAATTTAATCAGTCAGTATATTGTCATAATATTGATAAAAAAAGTATACTATGCAGACTGCCTCCTTGGTCTAGTGGTCACAAGTGCTACTGCTAAGCATGAGGTCCTGGATTCCATTCTGGGTCGAGCAGTGTCACTGGGTGTTTCCATCTGGAATTTCTCAGTAGCAGCAATGAATATGTGCCCGGTTGATGGCGATAGGCTCGTCCCCTATTACATGTGGCAAATTGTAGGTTTACTATTGGTACATCTCTGCCCAACCCTTAGGGGAAACAAGACGTGATGTTATGTCCTAAGCAGTCATTATTCTGGTATTTATGTTGATAAAAATGTTCCACATTGTATGGAATCAAGTTTTTCTAACTGAACAGCCATCTGTGCTGCTGGACAGTTCGTTGCGCCACTTATTCCCAGCTAAAGTACTACGAAGTGACGTGCCGTGATTTGGGGGACAGTGGTACCGATTCTGTTGTCACAAAATTCTCTAAACTAAACTAAAAATCACTAAAATTTGGTTTATTCCTGTCAAACGACGATTTCCTATTCTGAAATAGACTAAAGTGACACAACTTAACTATATTTTAGTTTGACAGCACTAAGATTGCACTGAGTTATTAGTTTAGTGAAAATGACAATTTTGCTATTCTGAGTTTGCCGGTTTTCACCAAAAATGTTGACTAAAATAATTTATTTTAACTAAATCTGACTATTTTTAATCGCGATTAAAAAGGTGTGGAATAAAACTAGTGGTTATGAACTAAAACTCTCAACAACGCCTCGCCTTCACGTGCAAAAACAGTTCTGTACTTTTTATTTTCCTTTTGCTTATATCTTGAAAATGGCGTGTCCTATCGCAAAAATAATGAAATTTTCGACCCCCTTAGTATACCCCGGAACATTAAAATCTCAACACGTGGTAACATTTTTTTTATATTTTTCAAACAAAAGTGAAAAATTCCATATAAAACACGTCCAGGCTGCACCCTAGCACGCGCCTTCGTCTCTTAAAAAAATCATTCTACGCAATGCACACACAAGGAAACGTTGCGAAAACATAAGAAAAAAAAAAACGCTGAGTCGCGATTGTCAAATTCGATTTTAGTCGTGTCAAAATAGTTTTTAAATTTAGAGATTTTTCCTTGCAGAATAGCGTTACAATTCTCATAGCCAAAAGTAAGGAATTTTAGAGATAGTTTAGTTAGTTTAGTTCGTGTACAACAGAATCGGCACCAGTGTCATGTAATTTGTCATTTGGACTTTGTTAATCAACTCTTTTTGACTTTAAAAAGTGCTAATTCTAAGCCTAGGTCAAAGAAATGTGTCTTTGATTTCATATTATACTAGCTTTTGCCCGCGGCTTCGCCCGCGTGGATGTCCGAAATTAACTCAGGTATTTTTCTAAAAAGAAAGATTTTTTCTAAAATAAAAGTCCCGTCAAAATCGGTCCAGCCATTTCAGAGATTAGCCGGAACAAACAGACAAAAAATTAAAAAAAAAATTTGGTGTAAGTACCGTATTTACATTTATATGCATTTAGTGAAAAGCTGTTAATTTGAAATTACAAACAGACACTTCAGTTTTATTTATTTGAATAGATGAGTTTTTTTATTGTTTTGCAAACTGCAAGTCTTCATTACAAAGGCTTTCTTTATCTTTCTTTGTTAGGTGTTTTATTTTGTAGATAAAAGTATTTTTCCACTGATATTGCAACTCAACACTAAATCAGCTGTTTTCTGTTTATGTTGTATGAAAGTTTGTTATGATTGGCTTTGTTTTGAATATGGACGAAGTGTTTTGCGCAGTAGAATAGTAAAATGGTTGTATAAATATTATTGTTTGGTTATATCATTTATCTGACCTTTTTGTACTTACGCAGACCATTCAGTCTTATTACTAAACACGATTATTACCAGAACAGCCTACAACGAGTCGGATTTTTCATTTCCAATTTATTTCAATTTAGACAAAGTTCTTTTCATAAAAATCAACTTAGCACTGGACTAAGTTGACGTAGAGTCACGGGGGATTCGACCTGCACGCGTAGCATGACCGCATAGAAACGGAATTTGTCGACGGAAGACAAGACAAAATGATAGATTGTATCGTAGAAAAATTGTGTAAAACTGAAAATAAGAGATGTTTCTATTCTTCAGTCGACAAGAGTACGATGTTAAGTATGATGACTATTTTTCTGATCAGATAGAAACATTTTTAAAGAATTAAAATACATAAGGAACTTTTTTGTACTTGGTAGAATAGATATAGAATTGGTCATGCTACGCCGGCTGGTTGGTAAACATGATGCTTAGGTAACTTCAAAACTACCCTCTATAAAATAAAGGTTATATTACTTTGTCTACCCGTTTTAAGTCACCCGTAAACAGGCGAGACGCGATCTTCATCATCATCATCATTTCTGACGAAAGACGTCCACTGCTGGACATAGGCCTCACCCATTTTGGGAGGGTTTGACATAATCGCCACGATTTGTAAGCGGGTTGGCGATCGCAGTATGTTGGTAAAATGCATAGAGAACGCTGCTGCCCAATCTCTAGTAAGTCTCTTAGTCGCCTCTTAAGACACCCACGGGGAAAAATGCGGCGACCTTATCTTAGTAGAACTATTTCTATGAAAATTAAATGAGCACTAAAGTTTCCCTAGTGTTATCTAGTAGATCGTGCTACCGAGTTCACAAGAGTCACGCGGGCAATGACCTGGCTTGTGTTCATGCTCTGTAGCTTAGATAAACTCACTTTCGTACTAAACTGTTTTTACTCATTATTATCATATACTAGCTTTTGCCAGCGGCTTCGCCCGCGTGGAGGTCGGAAATTATTCCGCGGGAACATACTACCGGGATAAAAAGTAGTCTATGTCCTTTCTCAGGCTCTAAACTATCTGTGTACCAAATTTCATTTAAATCGGTTCAGGAGTTTTAGCAGAAAAACGAGACAGACAGACAGACAGACAGACAGACAGACAGACAGACCGACAGACAGACAGAGTTACTTTTGCATTTATAATATTAGTATGGATAGTATGGATTTGTTTAATGTTAGATTTGGAAGTTAATATATGGTCGTTCTGTGTGGACGTAAAGAATAGCACCATCCCAATTCTTCCCGTGGGTGTCGAATAAGCGACTAAAGGACGTACTAGAGAATGGGCAGCAGCGTTCTCTATAACTTTCTATAATTGTATTAAAAATGTTCAAAGTCATGGTCTGAATTGGGTTTTCGGATTTGCACTTTATTCAGGACCACCCCTATATTCGTTTGATATCTATATTTTGATGGAACGACGAACGGCATTTTCACTGCAATTTTTGACGAATATCAAATTAGTTTTTTAGATATTTTTTTAAAATTAATATCCAATGTGACTTTGTCTCGTGTCTGGTCACAATACGTGCATTGTAATTAGAGGATACAATCCCGGGATCCCGAATCTCGGGATCCCGGGATCCCGACCGTTTTCTGGCCTCGAAAATCCCGGGACTGTACTTGGCTAATCCCGGGATTTTAGGGATTGCCACAAACAAGTCTAATTTGTATTCCGTAGTCCGTTGCGCCTTGACGATAACCTTGCCTAGATTATATGAATAGCATTTATTACATAACGACAAAAAACAACCCTTAGATACGCCGTCGTACGATACGTACCTACTATACACAGTACACACTAAACAGGTACAGTCCTAATTTACATATGTTTGTCGTAGAATTTAGAAGGGACTTAAAGGAAAAGTTACAGCTGGAAATTAACAAGAGTATGAAATCCTCAGATCCTGAAGTACAAGTACAAAATGAATTGGGGTTGACAAATATTGTAGTATTAGACGTGAAATGAGCCTGTTCAAAAATAGAGGAGTTCGTGGATATCACTTAGAAACAGCATATAAGTATCTACACGTATTGTCTATTCCTCCAACCAGCGTAGAACCAGAGCGAGTGTTTTCATCTGCTGCTTATGTTGGCAATAAACTACGAAGCAGGCTTGGAATTCAAATATTGGATGCTTTGATATTTTTCTTCGATTATATTTTCGATTTTTTTTTAATTATTTAAGATGTTTTTTCATTTTAGCTAAATTAGAAACCACATAGTCTAATCCCGGGATAGGCCCGGGATCCCGGGATTACGCTTCAAAAATCCCGTAATCCCGGGATTGAAAAACATGCTCGGGATTGTATCCTCTAATTGTAATTAAAGCCTAAATTAACAATAGTATTGTTTGTTATTCAAGTTGAATGGTTGAAAGGGACAATAGCCCAACGGCTACCAAGTTAGCGGTCAAAAGGTTACTCGTTGAAATCAAGATCAATAGCTCTTTTTTTTCGGGTGGGAAATCATGGGAATGACGTCTCCCGCTCTGGGTGGAGCGGAAGGGCGTGTCAGACTTTTACTGACTAAAAAACCCAACCGTGTTCCTTCAGTTGCCCATATGCCAGGGCCACGGTATCTCTTTCGAACAAATCTCGCGACCCTGACAGGAAGATCAATAACTAAGTTCAAATTCTGACCCAATTTATTATGTAGGTCGTTGCAGGTTAAGACAGGGTTCGCAAAGGCGTATTGTTTTTCGTGCAATGGAATTTCAACGTTTTGCTTAGCGTTGAAAGTTCAAAATCCGTTAGTGTTCTTTTTCGACGGAGTGGGATGCCCCAGGTCATACCCGTACCCATTGCGAGTTATTAATTAAAAATCTTTAAATAAGCATTCGACCTCTAAAAGAAAGTGAAAATACTCTACGTAATATAATTCTAAACCAAATCATAATTTCGGCTAGCCCACCCAATGACGTGCTGGCTGGTTACGCCTAGTATGAAACAGTACGGTGTATGCAACGCGTTAATTTCTACTTTAATTAGTAATGCTAATTTAAGTTGGTAACTGCGCTCCTTACGATTAGCTGTTTAATGTGTGATTTATTTGAATTTTAAGTAACTTTGGCATCCGTGTTTATTAGTGCTTAGGTTTTAGTTTTGACTGAAAACGGACCTTTTTAGCGTATCGATAGCAAAAAGTTTAACGCCCAAAATTCAGTTGCGTGAACTTCGCTCACTGACGCAGTCATAAATAAGATCATCAAAACACAGATGACAGGGAAAAATAATAGTTTAACCGGTCAATTACCGTAATTACAGACACAATAAAAAAAGGATGGTTTACATACCAAATGTGGTATCTCAGGGACTTAGAGGTTAAAAAAACTAAAAACACACTTCCATAGAAAACCAAACTAAAAAGTAGAAAATAATGGGAAAAAAGCGTGGGGTGCTTTTTAAGGTATTTTTATTGATCAGGGACCCCACGCTTTTTTCCCATTATTTTCTACTTTTTAGTTTGGTTTTCTATGGAAGCGTGTTTTTTAGTTTTTTAAAGTATTATTTATTTTCTATTTTTTAGGGTGTTTCGAATATTGAGACGTTGACATACGTCTCAAAATTCGAAACATCCAGCGTAGTTTGTGACGTATGTCAGCGTAGTTTTCGAAGACAGTTTTTTTGCTGTCCTGGTAACCCTGGCAAGGATAATGGCACAAATTTATGAAATTATTGCATTGTCATCGGTCTTTGACAGGTGTGCTTTGAATTAAATCTGGTCGTTTAAAGTGGGTCAAAATCGCGCTATAAGGAGTCGGTTACAAACAAACAAACATACAGACAAACAAACATACAAACAAGTGAAGCTAATATAAAGCGTGTAAAAATGGGGTTAAGTGGAAAAAAGTACGAACATTTATATGTGAAAATGAAAGTGACATAACCAGTAAGTTACTAATAACCAGAAAGAGAAGAAAATCGTTATTCTCCTACTCTTATCCTAATTTATTTCCGGTCAGCGCAACATGTCTTTGTCATCCACACTTCTCTATTACTCATCTTGGTAGTCACCCCTTTTCTACCTATAACGGAAGAAAATATGAAATTTTAAAAACAAGAAAAAAACAAATGATAAATAAAAAAAACTGGGTTCAAAATATGAGTCTTTTGTGTTAGAAACATTAGCAGCTGCTGAAATCTACGCTGAATTCTAGGCAATAAGCTCGTGAAAAATATTGTTATTCATTCTCAACCTCAGACTAGTAGGCGGGAGAAAGAAAATCCGTGTCAAAAAACAAGATTTTTAAGCCGCATTCAGGCCAAAATCTTGAGATAAGAAAATATGACTTTATCTCTTTGATAGTGAAAGATTATATCTCGTTCTTTGGGAGAGTGAAAAATATTTGTATTGATAGTGCTAATAAGAATGATGGAATGAGATTTAGTCCGTAGAGTTTTCTACTAAAATAATATATGTATCTTCCATCAGTTTTTCTTATTTTCTTTTCACATAAATCTACATGGGCACTTATGAAATTCAGAAGTTGCACGGTTCCTATTTGTTGATTCCTATGGAGAAGAGCCGGCAAAAAACTTCATGGTTACTCTTTGCTACCGATCTTTGTTACCCATGTCTTCAGTATCGATATCGTTTCTAAGTTTATTTTACTGATTATAATTCTTGTGCGACTAAGAATGGGCAGCAGCGTTCCCTATTCATTTTGCCACCATTCTGCGATTGCCAACCCGCCTGCCAAGCGTGGCGATCATGGCACCCAAATTGGAACACTTCGAAACCTGAACGGCCTGTTTTGCTCCGTCTTTCAGTACTATGAAACCAAGTAACGTAATACTGTAAGTCATCAATCATTAATTTTTACATGCTTAATTTAGTTCGAATCAGATTTCAGCCAATTCCGCATTGCAATACCTGTGTCTTATTTCGTTAGATCAAAGTTCATTTTTTAAAATAAAACAATCCAGTGCGTTTCCAGTTCCCGTCGATATTATCTGAAAACAAATATTGACATTATAGCTTATCTTTTATATAATGCACAATGACATTCGGGTGTTCTTTTTACACCTTATTAGGATGTCCAAACTGCTAAATTAATTTATATCAAGTGTAAGAAATTGCTTTGTCATGTTATTGTCAGATATGTAGATACGGGTAGGGTAATCTGACATAGGTACAGTATTTTAGCATCACTAAGCAACACGCGCTTCACTTGTGGTTATCAAGTATACAAACACTCTGTCAATGTTTGTGGAAACGCAGGAGCTGTCTGTACAACGGCGAAGTCAAAAGTGTGCGTGCGCGTGTCCGATATGTGCTGACGCTATCCGTCTTCTCGCACACATTCATAACGTGTTTGTACACTTGCTAACCACAAGTAAATCATGCGTCTTAGCGTGCGATAAAAATACTATATCAGATATACATAGAAATGGTAGATGGACTGTGTGTAAGATGAAATGGCTAGAAAAAGAGCATACCAAAATGGCGACTAATAGAGAAGTATGGAAGAAGAAGACATTTTATAAATCCTACTAATATTATAAATGCGAAAGTTTGTTTGTATGGATGTATACTGATATTATAAATGCGAAAGTTTGTATATATGGATGATCGCAAAAACTACTGAACGGATTTGGATGAAGTTTGGAATACAGTTAGTTTATAACCTGGATTAACACATAGGCTACTTTTATCCCGGTAGTATGTTCCCGCGGGATAATTTTCGGCCACCACGCGGGCGAAGCCGCTGGCAAAAGCTAGTATTTAATAGCGTCCTTCTATCGTTCCATTGCTGCGCAAAGGCCATTTCTTATACAAAGAAGGCATGAACATATATCACCACGTTTGCGAGTGCTAGACGGGTAGGCGATACATTAAGTCTAGAGGGGTCATTGCGTAACTTACTATCAGTCAGCTTTTATTTTGACCGGTCAACAACGTTCATTGTGATGTTTTCGTTACTAAGCAGACAATTCTTTCGAACATATGAAAGAATGGATTAGCAGCAACCGTCAAAATCATTCAGATTGTTATAAAATAATAGTTTAAAGAAACTAAAAACACGCTTCCATAGAAAACCAAACTAAAAAGTAGAAAATAATGAAAAAAAAAAGCGTGGGGTGCCTGTTCAATAAAAAAAATACCTTAAAAAGCACCCCACGCTTTTTTCCATTATTTTCTACTTTTTAGTTTGGTCTTCTATGGAAGCGTGTTTTTAGTTTCTTTAAACTATTTTTTTTTCTATTTTTTAGGGTGTTTCGAATTTTGAGACGTATGTCAGCGTAGTTTGTGACGTATGTCAGCGTAGTTTTAGAAGACAGTTTTTTTCTGTCGTGGTAACCCTGGCAAGGATAATGGCACAAATTTATGAAATTATTGCATTGTCATCGGTCTTTGACAGGTGTGCAAAGTTTGAATGAAATCTGGTCATTTGACCCTGCAGTGGTCGCGCGGATTACAATTGTAATCCAGGGTTAATTTGTAATACATAAACAGCCTCTCCAGGGACAAACCATCAGCAATGCGCGAGCGCTACTGAGTGGGGGCGGGGACTATCGAACTTAAAATACATGGAGTCTCGGCTAACACATTTGAATTGTTTTTGAAATATTTAATTTTTTGAATACCCTGGATTTCAATTGTAATCCGCGCGACCACTGCAGGGTTAAAGTGGGTCAAAATCGCGCTATAAGGAGTCGGTTAACATACAAAACAAACATACTAACATACAAACATACTAACATACAAGTGAAGCTAGTATAAAGCGTGTAAAAAGTGTGTTACTCAGTTAGGGTGCTGGTCTTCTCACGATGTTTTCATTCTCCGATAGTCTTGTTACGTCTTTGTTCAAGTCTTTCTGTAGTTGAATCTAGAACGATCATACAAATAAATGAAATTAAATCAATTTATTCAAAACGAGAATATTCAACGATTATGTTTATTTTATAAAGGTCATGTTGCTACATGAACTGGTGAACGGCGGTAATAACTACTTAAATCCGATGACTGAATACTATCCATAATATTAATTAGGTATGAATATTGCAAGTTGCTTTATTGTTACAGAAATACGAACTAATTTAAAAATGCGAAAGTAACTTTTTGTTTATTACGCTTTAACGTATAACCAGATCACAAAACTGGGAAAGGTCCTAGGCTCCTTGTCATCCAGGATTGCAGTCGAAATCGCGGGTAACATCTAGTAAGCTGCTGGAGAGTTTGTTGAGCCACTTCTTCCCAGCTAAAGCACTAGGAAGTGGTGAAAGGCGGGTGTGCCGGGGGACTGTTTTATGTAATTTTGACGTTCGAAAAGTGCTGATCCTCAACCTAACTTGAATAAAAGCCTTTTTTTAAGAAATAAATTTCTTTTTTTCAAGTACATATACAGAACTAAATAAATCATCAACAGCAAACGCCTACTCTGTATCTTTTGTCTATCGTACGCAAAATTCGCGCTCTTGACGAGGAGTTGCGACCATCCCATCTTACCTATCTTATGTCGATAGAATCTGGTGCTTTCCTAGCATGGATTATGTTTACAAGCCCACTCAAATGTATGAAAAAACATTTTTATTTCAGACATAATAATCTACATGGTCTGGACTTAATAAGCGAATGAGCTGCGAGTTTGTTTCGGCCTTTCTTCTCAGAGTAGTCTGATAGAAAAAACCGACCTCTTCACAATTTGAAAATATTATTGACGTGTAAAAGTGTTTGTATAAACCTACTTTCAGAAAACAAAATATTATTATCAGAGTAATAAGTCCATGCAAACACAGGATCTAAAATGTATTCTGCCTGAACACTTATCTCTTTTAGTATTGACTGTAAATTAAAAGTAATTCATCTCATGATCATGATGACGTCAAACGGAAGCTCCGGTTACTAGTTACAATGTTACACACACATTCTTATTTAATATCTCAGTATCAGACAGGTCGTATTACTCAGCAAGAATATTGTTTATATTATCATCATTAAAAGTATTTAATAATATCCGCACGGGTCGATCGATCAGGTTAAGCTACGTTTACCGCGGTTGTTCCGTGGTTGGGTGACCATCTTTACATACCAAGACCCCCGTGCCTCGGAAGGCACGTTAAACCATTGGACCCGGCTGTCATTCGTAGATCTTTGACGTTCGTTACGGGTCGTCACAAGCTCGAAATTCAGACAGCCAGTCTTAACAAGGAGTATCGTATTACCCAGGAACTGGGTTGTGGTGGTAACATTGGCAGTCGCTCCATTTGAAAGACTGGTATTTAGCTGCATCCGGTTTGACTGGAAGCCGAACCCAAAATAGTTGGAAAAAGGCTAGGCAGGTGATATCATACAAAAAATGCTGAGGAAACTTATAAAAAAACTTCTTTAAGACTAGTGATTAGTGCGTTCAAACAAAAAAGACGAAGTCGACAGCTTAATTATATTAAGTTTAGATTGCTAAAAGAAGACACTGGTTGATTTCAAAATATGCTTAGCGACGTTATCATGCAAACAATGGTTTTTTCTCACATCCAATCCATATGCCATATTCATTGTTCCACTTTTACAGGTAACTTTAAAAGATTTTCTACTGCTATTGTAATCAATCCCTGTGAAGCAGCCCGAGTCGCTTGCTGCGATAGAACTGTCAAAGGTTCACATAAAAATAGTATAAAGAGATAACCAGGAGGTTAAACTCAGTGTATACTAGGGCTAAGGGATAGACCGTGGCATTTTACTTGTGTTTTTTAAACGCTTGTGTCTTTGCGTCTCGTTTAGAGCGCATTGTACGGCCTACATCGGTGCTCAACCACTGTTTGTAGCGTATCTGACCTGTTTGAGAGGCGCATTGGCGGCTGGGCAATTGTTTTTCAACAAGACATTGCTCCCGGTAGCCTTGAGCTTGTAGCTCCTGAAACTCCCATCCTTTAATCCTACCTTGAAATTAGCGAGAAATCATAAAATTAAAGTTCCTATTGAAATTGATCAGTATTTACCGAGTTCTCCAGTATTTTTGTGTTTGGATATCGCCAAAGACTATCATCAAATACCCAAAACATCACATAAATTATTTTCATTAGAAATTATTATTTTAAATCTAATTGAATTATTTATTTTGTTATAATTTGAACTATATTTAAGTTCCAGTGTAGTTGTCTGATATTTGTTTGAAAGAAACTTCACTTTTATTTGAGATTGACATTTGCTTTATCTTGACGACATCTCGTTACTCGTATCAAATAGACTCCTTGAAATCCCAAAGACTTGTCCTTAGTTTCGAAGCTAGACCTTCAGTCCTATCCTCGTTCTCCTCCACCCTGTATCATCGCTCGGCGGCCTACCCAGGCTGCAGTGCGTTGACCGCGCTCTCTCTTGTGTCAGGTACTAGGGCCCTCGCGCCCGGTCATTCAAACCGTCGGGACGAGAGCTGTGGGCGGATCGGTGCGGGCATATACAACGACAACAAGCCGCTGATTGCTCCTGCACTCGCTTAGGTAAGGATTTTTAAGTATTTTTGGATGTATAGACGCTAGCTCATCAAACTACTACAATCTCTCAAATTTCTTATAGATTTTCAACTTTATCGCTAAAGCAATAGGTTCAAGGTTGATTGGCTGAATTTGTCAGTTTCGGGTAGCTTGATGTGCTGGCGTCTACTACACAGTCAGGGAAATGTGTAGGCAAATTGATCGTGCTCATAAAACTGAGTCAAGTGATGATGAGGAGTTCCAAGCTATATAGGGTAATTTATCAATTTCCTAAACCATACGTTTCCCTAACTGAACAGATATCTGAATTAATTAGTTGTGCCCTTTTGTAAGGAGCTAGGGACGATCAGGCATCTGTGAAAATTATTAGCGATGTGTGATAGAAAGCAAAGATTTTGGTGAATCACAGTTTTTGGATTTGAATCACGTCCTGTTCCTGTTATATTATTATGTTTCGAAGATAAAAGCAAGTGCATAAACAGAATCAGTATGATTTTTCGATTATTAACGAAATCTATAAATGTAGTCATCTATAGAAGTTGTATACGTGCTCGTTTGCACTGTCAAAATGACGCAAAGTTGAGGCCTAGTGTCCGCGTACTTTCCAGAATATAGCGGAGCGTGATTCAAACCAGCAACAAGTATGAACTAGTCTGAAGTAAGGGTCGGGTTACACCGGAATGGCAGCGGCCGGCAGCGACGCGGCGAGCACTTTCAGTGTGAAATAATTTTAAACCTTAATTACATACTTAAAAGACCAGTATCGCTTGAAAAACTTGAAAAGGTCGCGCGGCCGCCCGCGGTGCCGCGAGCGGCCTCGCGTCGCCGCTGGCAGCCGCGGGCGGAAACACCTGTTGGTTTTTCAAGCGATACTGGTATTTTAAGTATGTAGTTAACGTTTAAAATTATTTCACACTGAAAGTGCTCGCCGCGTCGCTGCCGGCCGCTGCCATTCCGGTGTGACCCGGCCCTTAAACTTTTCTTAGCCCAAATTCCCACTGACGTAATAAACTGGATCTTCAACGCTATGTTAAGCGCCAAAAGTAGAAAATCGAACACTGTGTTTTTCCGACAGGCTGAGACTTAGTCGCGCTGCACTCTGTTGAATTCTCAATACTGGGTTCAACACAGAGAGTCGAAAATCCAGTTTACGTATCTGATTTATATGCAGCGTGTACATTCACTTTGAGTACTTCTATATCGACGTTTAAAAGGTAATAGGGTATAAGCGACAAAAACCAAATTGTTCAGGAGAGCGATTTAAAATTTGAAATTGTAGAACAATTGACATAACTTTTTTGTTTATTTTCATATCGTGAAAAATTTAATGACATCGTAGAGCCGTGGGAGTAAGCGCAATTGAAAAAGCAGCATAAGTCATTATATATTTTGATCAAAATGGCGCTTATGCCCTATTTACCTTTTAACCGTCGATATAACGACATAACCTGTTTGGTGGGTATGCGTTTCGGTAACCCTCGAAATTCAAATTTCCTGAATGTATTCCGAATGTATGAAACACACGGCTACAGGTCAAGTTTACACATTTCCAGTTTTAGCTGACCTCGCATTGTATAGGCTTTTCGTAGAATGAGATGTCAGCTAATACTGGAAATTTAAAGCTTAACTTGTGGCTGTGCGTACCTAGAAGTTTTCCCCCTAATATTAGCAGGTTCTTAATTTGTGATGACTCTTTGCAGGTGCCGATTCACCCTCAACTCGCGCCAATAATCCCGATAATGTTGAGATCGGGCGCGGGGCACCCGGATGCTGGCCAATCGGAAGCATCCACGTCGCGACAACGCTCTCCCGAGGAGGAGGCGCAGACAATGTACGCGACGCTCAACGAGTATCTCCTGCTCGAGCACAAGGCGCAGCCAAAACTGTGTCTGCCTGCTGAATCGGAGGTAAGAAACCTAAAAATTGAAAAGAGTATGCTTAGATCGTTTGGTCATGTTGAGAGGATGAATGAAGGACGGATTAAAAGGCAGATGTGAGTGAAAACGCCGGTAGTGGACGCCCTAAGAGGACATATAGTGACCTTATTGGTGACGTTCTTCAGAAAAGTCAGGTGCGTAGTACTGGTAACCGGTGTGTGTGTGTGTGTGTATGACCCTAAACGAGGCAAAAGAGATCCGTAGCAGGTGGCGTTCCGTAGTTTCTTCCTACCCCATGGGGCAAAAGCGTGAGTTTATGTATATATACAGGGTTATTTGTAAAACACCGGCAATCTTTCAGGACTATGTTACTAACATCATAATCAACAACTTTTGTTCTATGACTTTTGAAAATTCATCATATTTTAGTTTATGAGATTTTCATACAAAAGTCAGCTGCCCCTAAATAGGTCAAGTTCAAGCGCTCCCGCCGCCCTAATCCCGCTCCCCTCGCTAATGTAGTATCTCTTTCTTTTGCTTCCCATAGACTGCGTAACATTTAGAGCGTTCATATTAAATATTTTTATTTTTGTATGAAAATCTGATGAACTAAAATATGATGAATTTTAAAAAGTCATAGAACAAAAGTTGTTGATTATGATGTTAGTAACATAGTCCTGAGAGGTTTCCGGTGTTTTGCAAATAACCCTGTATATGAAAAAACTTTGGGTCTCCTAATGGTCGGTTCAAACATATCGAGATAATCTTCGCACAGGATAGAGCCTTTTTTGGCCGAAAGCAACAGTTGTGAGCATGCGCCAAACGAATATGTCGATATTCATAAAATTTTCTTCCATGGTGTATGGTCCTATTTTGAATGGAGCCGGTAAATTTTTCGGTCATTATTCCATTCTGTCTGTAAATGACCTTCAGAAAGTGGGGTCGTCTTAAAGCGGCCATAAAATGACGGGTCGGCTAATCCGTCGTTTTCACCGGTGTTTTGACATTAAGTGTCAGTAAATGTTATCTTTATGTAGATGGTCGTCACTATAACGAATGTAACTGAAAATTTAAATAATGACGCCACGGTTTTTTTTTTCGAAAATTAGGCTTATCAGGGGCAATTATCGTAATTTTAAGATCGTTCACAGCCTAATATCAATCTCTGTCAAAAATACCTCGAGTTTCCATACATTTTTGACAAGTTTTAGACATTTCGTTGTCGCTGAGATGAGACGGGTGAGAATTTGAACGTTTTTATTATAATTATTACGAGAATAATTGGCCTTCTGATGTCTGATCTAGTGTTCCAAATTCAAATGTATGTGTTGTTACATTGTAATTACAGGAACTTAAGACATTTGAAGTCTGCCAGGGTCGCGAGATTTGTTCGAAAGAGATACCGTGGCCCTGGCATAGGCAACTGAAGGAACACGGGTGGGTTTTAGTCAGTAAAAGTCTGACCCGTTCTTCCGCTCCACCCAGAGCGGGAGATGTTATTTGAGGATTTCCCACCCGAAAAAAAAGACATTAGAAGTATTTTACATAAAATAACAGAAAAAAAAGGGTTGATTTGTTCTACATCATGATTGCAATTTTTTATTAGTAAACTTAACGATCCTTAAATAAAACTGTTGAATGAACAACATCAAATGAGTCCACGATAGGAGCACGTGCGTTTGTCGGCGATGTTGAGCGCTTCTGTTGGTCAAGGTCGTGGGGTTCCAATAAGGAGTCAGTTTTTTATCTTAATCGTACTGAATTAAGTGCGTTACTTCTTAGCCATAGTAGATATTATCCTTTTCAAATGTTGAACAGAAATAGGGGGAAAAATCAGTTTCAAGAAAATCAAAAATTTCCTCAAAAATTTCCCCCGCTTTTTTTCATTAATTCTACTTTTAACACGTTGAGTGCCAAACACAGATTGATGGTTAATTCGATATGGCCACAGATTTTAGAGCGAATACAAAATTGTTAGTGTCAAGCACGCGATATCGCGTGATCGGCCATAATGCAGAGCCGACGAATCACGCGATATCGCGTGATAGGCACTCAACGTGCTAAGTTTGATTTTCTATGAAGGCGAGTTTATAAGTTGCGCTTGCTACAAAAGCGTGGTATTTCGTTTTTTTTTTTTGCTATCCTGGTGTTCCTGTCCAGGACAATGGCATAAATGTGTTTTGTCCAGTACTGGACGTCTATGATGATGATCTAAATGCGTTGTCCCGAAGGGAGTTCTTCGGTAGCTATCGTTTCATCATGATTCTCCTGACCTTATCCCAATATATTTGTGGTCGGCGCAACATGTCGTTTTCTTCCACAATTCTCTATTAGTCATCATCTCCGTAGTCACCCCCTTTCTATCCGTATCATAATTCACAGTTTCTTTGGTCTCCCTCTACTCTTAAAGCCGTCGATATTCATACTCAATCCTTTCCTCACGACATTTTCCACATTCCTCCGTATCACGTGACCATACCATGACAACCGATTCCCACACAACTTTTCAGTCAGTGCTACTTTCAGACTTCCTCTTATTTACTCACTAGCTTCTGCCCGCGACTTCGTCCGCGTTAAATTTTTGCTCCCCTGACCCTTCCCGTCGCATCGATTTGCCTGCTAGTTTTCGTCCATTTTTCGTTGCTGCTCGCTCCTTTTGAGTTATAGTGAGTCAACCTTAAAAGATAGACATATGCTCTCGCGGACTTTTTTTTAAGAACTTTTTAAAAGGAACAATTCCGTCATACATGATTTTTGCGTTACTTTAACCGTTTACGCAGCGCACGCAACGGAAACTCTCAAAAGGAATAAATTTTCCCCGTTTTTGCAACATTTTTCATTACTGCTCCGCTCCTCTTAGTTGTAGCGTGATGTTATATAGCCAAAAAGAATTTTTCAATTCGGACCAGTAGTTCCTGAGATTAGCGCGTTCAATCAAACAAACAAACAAACAAACTCTTCAGCTTTATAATATTAAGTATAGATATTATTAAGTATAGATTTCTTATTCTATCCATTCGTGTAACACCACATCCCTCTTAACATTCTCATCTCAGCTGCATGCAATTGCCTTTAATTGCCTTTCATTCATCCCAGTAGCCCGGAGTGAGGATCCCAATAAGACTCGCTGGCTATGGTTGTACAACGAAAGGAACACCTCTGCCTACCACTTAGGGTAAAGCAAGGCGTGATGTGTTATGTTGTGTGTGTTCATAACTTAGCATTTGAAAATAAAATATACGCATCGTTGAAATCTGACCTCCATCCATATTAGGAACGTCGAGGAACCTTCAAAAGATGTTAATTCATTTACTCGTTGCTAAAGTCGCGATGTATCGTAGCGTATGTATTTGTTACGTTGCCGTACTTGTGTAATCAGACAGTTTGATAAATCATCAATGTATTTAGTTACAAGTTTTAGTGATGGACTGTTAAAAAGTACAAGCATAAACTCAAGCCTTTATCCCGAGGGAGTAGGTAGACACTACGGAACGCCACCTGCTTACGAACCTAACATACTCCTATTGCCTCGTTTACGTTCATACATCAGCACCCCTAGCCAAGTTGATAATCTGCAATCGTTAACGCTAGTCGCTCAACGTTAAGTCACGTGGTTAGAACAAACGAACGGAAAATTCGCAGCCAAATTCACATCGTTCAAAATGATAGAATGATTTTTTATCGTTTCTTTAACGTTCAACGCTAAATCCTTTGTTATAATGTGTCGTTTTTCTAAAGACATTGTAGAACGAGCGGCCGACTCAGGCGCTTCAACATGGCTACCAACTTATCGTTTTCTACAATCGCTGACACTGAGGCGTTACCGATTGTAGAACGGTAAACGTTTGTGACTTGGCTAGGGGTGCTGGTCATACACACACGCCGGTTACCAGGGGGTCTAAAAAGGCCACATTAAGCATTTCTGCTAAAACTAATTCATATTGTGAATTCCCAGCAATACCTTAGCAATTCCTCTAACTTTCGTAAAATGGTGACACATATTAGCGATATCATACTCAATTCAATTCATATCCGAATCACATTTGGTGTAAATGTTGCAGCATGAAAAAAAAAAGACCGTAATTTTACCGGTAAATATTTCTTTGAAGATTTAATAAATATAAGTGATTATTTCTAACTGTTGAAATGTTATTTAATTACAGTATGCATAAAAAATATAAAAAAGTCACAGATAAGCCCTGAAAAGGGAAACTAGAAACAACAAAAACTTTATAAGCTGGCAACGAATACATAAAAGTTTTCCCTTCTATCCATGGTCAGGAATAAATTAAAAAAAAAAAAAAAAAGTTTTCCCTTCAGATATGTCATAATTAGTCTGTGGTCTTAATGATCTGTGGTTATGTCAACAATAAACATCAACAAAATTTAATTATTTCATGGAAATTTGGTAATTTTTAATACAGAGTAAGTAAATACTTGTTTATCTTAAATCAATATTTAATTGTATCACTGTTCAAAGGTATTTAATTGGACGTAATAGTTTGTAGGCATGGAATGAAAATTCTGCTCGTCTTTCTGCATTGATATAGTGGAAGTTCTGTCGTTGTTAAACCCTTCATCAAGATCACTGCAGCGTCTACTTCTGACCAGACTCGTGTGTCAGCACCAAGCTCTACCCCTGTCGATGCTACAACAGCGGCTTTGACTCTTCGAACTCGGCAATCAAGATACCGCAGTGAGTGGAGTTTTATAACCCTACAGCTATTTTTATTGAGACTAAGACTTATGATGACGATTGAAAATGATTATGATGTTATTTATATAACGTTTTTATGTGCCCTCTGGCTCGACATAAAATTGAGTACCTACTATCGTTAACATTCATGAAATATATAACGAAATACAAAGAGGAAAATAAACTAAATTTTACCATTTAACTAAACACTAACTAAACACAAAGTGCTATTGGGCTCCAAGTCTACTATTGTTGACAACCTGTCATCACTGTTGGTCTTAGGTTGTCTTAAAAAATGATATTATTATTTTCAATTTCATTTTATTTCACAGGTATGTTAATTATTGACTGATGATTTGACTTTCTTAAAAACCACACATTTTCTTTTTTAGCCTGGTGAAGTTGTTTCAAGCAGTCATCGTTTGCCTCTCCGCAGCTCCGTGACTACCATCAAGACATAAAATATTCAAAGAAAAATAAGCTGATGTACTATAATGTTTATGTTAGTTTCATTATTTGATTATTGCTAGATTTTTATACAGTATAACATGAAAATTGTAAATTTATTAGAATATTTTAACTTCGTGTATTGTTTTATTTAAATAATAGGTATAAAGGTAAAATGTATGTCCTATTTTATAGATACACACAACCTAATAAAATTGGAGTGAAAGTAAAGTATAATATAAGGCCTATGTCCCACATAGGTTGTAGATTTTTATTAGGGTTCCGTAACCAAAGAGTAACCAGGACGGGACCCTATAACTAAGCCTCTGCTGTCCATTTTTCCGTCCATCTGTCTGTCTGTGAGCGGGCTGTATGATGGAAAATAAATATACCTACATATTTCCTCTGGAAATGTTTATTACTTACCGAGTGCAAATTACAAAAATAAGCTTGGTGTGAATAGTGTGTACTTTAAATAAGTCTTTTTTCAACTGGGCACTGAAGTGTTACGAGTTATATGATAAATGATTTTATTTCTGTTAGTAACACAACATAACATAACATCACGCCTTGTTTCCCCGAAGGGTTAGGCAGAGGTGAACCTATAGTACACCCACATTTCGCCTGTTGTCTGTAAGTAGGTTTGGTATATTTTTTTAAACTAGATGAGTTCGGCGTTTCCTAAGTGACTACTCTGAGAAGAAAGTTACTGGTACCTACAGCTATCACACTGTTTTATACACTACCTTGGTGTTTCATATAGTGTACGCCCTTGGTAACCTGTGGTATGATCCAGATGCTTTAGTACTAAGTGGATCTACTCAGTGCCTGTGAAATATGATTATATGATTGTAGTAATTTGTAACATTCACAAGAGCTAGTGTCCATTTAGAATTGCTTCATTAAAACTGACTAGGTACTTCATTACTATTGTTGAAGGTAGGTTGTATGTTTATTTCATGTAAGTTGGATCATTTTTAATACAGAGTAAGTAAATACTTGTTCATGTTAAATCAGTATTTAATCGTTATTCGTTGTATATAGGTATATGTTGTGTTGTGTAGGTATATGGTGTGCGCCCATATTAGCCTGTTGTGTGATCCAGATGCTTAAGTAATAATTGGGTCTACTCAGTGCCTAAAATATGAAAAGAAGATTGTAATCATTTGTAACATTCACAACACTAGATGGTAGTTATCATCATCATCTCAGCCGCAAGACGTCCACTGCTGGACATAGGCCTCCCCCTATTTGGAGGCCTTGCCATAATCGCCACGCTTGGCAAGCGGGTTGGCGATCGCAGTATGATGGTAAAATACATAGAGAACGCTGCTGCCCATTCTCTAGTAAATCCCTTAGTCGCCTTTTACGACCCCCACGGGAAGAAATGGGGTGATGCTATTCTTTATGTCCGGCACCACACGGGACAGACTAGATGGTAGGTAGTGTCTATTTGGAACTACCTTAAAACTGACTACTTCATTACTATTCTTGAAGGTAGGTAGTACTCATGCCAGCGCGGCAGTACATATGTACGGCTCCAGCTCATGGACCTTATCACGACGTATATTTAGCCTCTGAAAAAACCTGGAGGTCCCACATTTGAAACGCTATGTCCATTTTTCGAAGTGCCACAATTCATTGGTGACTTATAATGCACTACATGTCACGAGCGTGCTCAAAAAATTTTTCTTAAGGCCTAAATTTGCCATTATTACGATATTTTTTCAAAAAATCCCAAATATGATTTGTAAAATGTTCCTCTTGACTAACTTCTTATGATTCTGCTATTTGACATTAAACTTCAATAGAGCAATTCATAATAAGTGTACCATTTTACGAATCTCCATACAAAACTGTCAAATAGATGAATTGTGTTTAATGAATTCTACGCAGAAAATATTATGAATTGTCAGTTTGTGACCATTTTACGGATTACAATATGATTCATAATATTTTCCTATTATGATTCTACCAAAGTGGCCTTTTTAGACCCCCAGTACTACGCACCTGACCCTTCTGAATTAAATTACATGCTTCGGTAAATACTAACAACTGATAATTTAGAATCGACTGGTTCTACGCACCCTAATTGCTTAACACAACAATTTGAATTATTTTACAGGATATGGCTTATCCATTACTTCATAATTGACTGGCCTGTTAGTCTAGTAGTTAGTGACCCTGACTGCTAAGGCTGAGGTCGTGGGTTCGATTCCCACCCAGGACAAATGTTGTGTGATGAGCATAATCATTTGTTTTGTATCTCGGTGTAATTTATCTATAATATGTATTTATTTACAAATATATAAGTATGTTTATCAGTTGTCTGGTTGCGATAGTACAGGCTCTGCCTAGTTTGGGATCAGATAACGTTGTGTTGGTTGTCCTACGATATTTTTTAATTATTAATTAATATGCTCCAGTTAGGACCCGCTGAAAGTTTGAGCACGCCCTCCCATCTCCTTTTCTGTTTTCCTCTGTTCCGTTTGTTGGTCCTGGGGTACCAATCGGTTACGATTTTACACCATTTCTCTCTTTGTACCTTTCAAGTGGAAAAAAATAAGGGTTACGATACTAAAATGTATTTATTTGTCAACAGAATGGTGAAGTAACGACGGGAGCGCGCGACGGCGCGGCCCACGTGCTGAGATGTCTCAAAGTTTGGTTCGACCTGCCGGCCGACGTGCTCATCAACGCCATCAGCTTATTCGACAGGTGAGGATACCGTCATACAACCACGTATACATACAGGATGGCTAAGTAATAACAGACTCACGGGTCGCTCCATCAAGTTGTGGTATACTTTTGTCGGTGGGAAATCATAAAATGACGTCTCCCGCTCAGGGGGCTTACTCTTCAACTTAATTTTAATTTTGCATACACGTGATTCGGTACTCATGACAACAATAGTGTCAACATTGGAACAACAACAACGCCCGATCTCGATTCCACTTAGTTCTCCAAAATGGACACCCAATTTAAACACATTTTGGCGCTAGCATCGAACTCAAGAATACGAAACGTCAAAATTCTAATGTCAATCGATCGGAATTAAAATCAAGAGTCAGCACCCTGGGCGGAGCGGAAGGGCGTGTCAAACTTTTACTGACTAAAACCCACCCGTGTTCCTTCAGTTGCCCATGTGTCAGGGCCACGGTAACTCTTTCGAACAAATCTCGCAACCCTGGCAGTTGAGCTATGCTTACTGCGGTTTCGCGGAAGACGCAGTAGTCCTGTGATCCCCAATATAGGTGTAGGAGGGAACACCGGGGTGGTTTTAGTCAGTAAGAGTCTGACAGACCCCTCTGCCCACCCCAGGTGAACGACATACATGAAGAATTCCACCCCGTGGTCCGTCGATGGGTGAACATTTAATAAAAGTATATTTTTCTCCTAAAAAGCTAACTGCTGATCCCATATATCTGTAGTTATGTCAATGGAGATACAGTAAACTTTACAAAGACAACAATCTGACTGGACTATTTCAAGTTAGATATAGACTTTGGAATACAATCACTTACAACCTGCAGAAACCAAGAACAAAAAAAATGCACTTATCAGAATTATTAGCAATAGGAAGGAAAACATAGTGAGGCAACCGGCATGTCCTAGAACCCAAAATTTCGAAGACATGTGACATCTACCAACCCGAAGTAAAATACAACCCGCTCCCTCTTACAGAGAGGAAGCACTAGATCGCAGACGAACTCACGGTGAAACAGCTAGTGAAAAAATAAATTAAGTCCATATAAGTATCCCTATCATCATTAGAAGCATATATTGTTCCTATGGTGTGTGCTGCTGGGGAGTTTGTTCCGCCACTTCTTCTCAGCTACAGCTCTAGGAAGTGTCGAAGTTTTGGGGGGACTGTCTTATGTAACTTTGACGTTCAAAAAGTGCTGACTCTCAGCCTAGTTTGATTAAATGATTTTTGATTTGATTGCTGGGTCACAGGCCTCGTTTTTGTGAGTCCCAGTGCGGGTTGGTAGATGTCACATGTCTTTGAATTTTTAGTTCTAAGACATGCCGGTTTCCTCACGATGTTTTCCTTCACCTTTTGGAGAGCAGTGGTGATGAAATAATATACACTAAGTAAAGTGCCTGTTTGGGTTTTGAACCCACAACCTACCCACTCGTAAGTCGCGGCCGTTACCACTGTCTCTTGTCGTCTTATATAAACCTTCGTCTTGAATCACTCTGTCTATTGATGAAAACCGCATTAAAATCCGTTGCGTACTTTAAAAGATATAAGCGTACACACGCGGGAAGCAGCTTCGTTTTTAACCGACTTCAAAAAAGGAGAAGTTATCAATTCGACTGTATTTTTTTTTTATGTTTGTTACCTCATAATTTTTGACTGGGTGAACCGATTTTGATGATTTTTTATTGATGAAGCTGGTGCTTCCCGAATGGTCCCATTTTAATTTGGTTCCATTCGGACAGTGGGATCCATGTGAAAACCATATAAATCTTAAATTGGCATTAAGTATTTGCGCGACAAATGAACGAATAACGCAATTAGATTAGTGCGGGGTACCTACCAAAACTAAAAAGTTAGAAATAAAAACTTTTTACAAAAAAGTAACAACCGATTTCCTTAAAAAAAAAACACAACAAAGTGAAAATTAACTTTAATTTCGGAAGTCGGTGGCAAAAAACTTTAAATACAGATCCTAAGACACCAACTTCCATAATTAAAGTTATTTTTGACTTTGTAGTGTTTTTTTTTTAAGGAAATCGGCTGTTATTTATTTTGTAAAAAGTTTTTATACTATGATGTAAAGAAGGCACTTAAGTAATATTTTGTCCAGCATGTACTGCTGTTTGCACGCTACAGGAGTTGATGGACCGTTCTGAAAGTGCTCGTAGCCAAATTCTGGGCTGACTATACATATTTAGAAGAGAAGATAAATAACAATGAAATTTTCGTTTCCTATTACAGGTTCCTAACAAAGATGAAAGTGCGTCCGTGCCACATTCCCTGCATCACTGTGTCTTGTATGAACATCGCTTTGGAACAGTATGCTGCTGACAAAAACACCAAACGGAGTATCTCTGTTGAGGAGTTGGGTAAGATAGCATATCACTGTATCATCATTTCAGCCGAAAGACGTCCACTGCTGGACATAGGCCTCCCCAATTTGGGGGGCTTTGCCATAATCGCCACGCTTGGCAGGCGGATTGGCGATCGCAGTATAGTGGTAGAATGCATAGAGAACGCTGCTGCCCATTCTCTAGTAAGTCCCTTAGTCCCCGGGAAGAAATGGGATGGTGCTATTCTTTACGTCTGGCAACACAGAACACCACACACACACACCATATTTCCAACGCAATAAGACTCAATTTTCAAACGCACAAATAACATTGCTCCTCTGCTGTATATCGACGATGAAGTGACAAGAACCCTTGTCTACCAAAACATAATTTTACAGGAAATAAAAAATAAACGTTTTATTTTTTAATCACGAGCGACGTATGGATGAAACTTTTATTGGTTATATATTATATAAAAAGCTGTTATCAGATGATGTGAGAGCCTAGTATATACCTATACAACCAACTTTTTGATTTAGGCGTAATAGCAGATGAAAAATTGCCAAAATGTCAGTTAGAAGTTCTTGTCACTTCATCGTCGATGAACTACTGTGTTCTACTAAAAAAGTAGTAATAATAATATTGTTTGTTCTCTCTTCCAGTATCAATATCTCAGTCCGCATGCACGGCCGGCGACGTGGTCCGTATGTCGCGAGTGATCGTTGATAAGCTGAGCTTAGTAGCGGGCTGCCGGCCCAGCACCGCGCTGGACTGGCTGCGACTACTACGAGCCATGTTAGCACTGCACGCGCAGCACTGCGCCATCATACTGCCGCCCAGCTGCCAGGTAACTACAGCCTCACAATCCAGAGCTAAGGATCGTAGGTACTGCCAGGGTCGCGATGTTCGAAAGAGATACCGTGGCCCTGGCATAGGCAACTGAAGAAACATGCGTGGGTTTTAGTCAGTAAAAGTCTGAAACGCCCTTCCGCTCCACCCAGAGCGGGAGAGACGTCATTTGATGATATCCCACACACAAAAAAAAGTATAAGCACGAATGACAACCTGAACCAACGGCTTCACTTATTTCCTGATGCTCGGAGTGGTCTCAGGATGTAACTATGGTCATATGAACGAACGGCAAGCGTAATTTAATCTAAATAAATAAATATCTTAGGACAACCAACACACCGTTATCTGATCCCAAACTAGGCAGACCCTGTGCTATGGCAACCAGACAACTGATAAACATACTTATATATTTCTAAATACGTGCATATTATAGATAAATTACACCCAGACACAGAACAAATGATCGTGCTCATCACACAAACATTTGTCTCAGTCTTAGCAGTCAGGGTCACTAAACACTAGACCAACAGGCCAGTCATCTGATGGATCGACCATCGTGACCCTAACAATATTAGTTTATCATTAAGAGGCTATATTGTTCCCACTGCTGGGATACAGGCCTACTCTCTGCTACAGGGAGTAGACTGTAATTCCTCACACGGACCCAGTGCAAACTGGCAAATGTCACAAGTCTTCAAATTTTCAGTTCAAGGACATGCCGGTTTCCTCACGATGTTTTCCTTCACCGTTTTGAGAGCAGTCCTAGAACCAAAAATTCGAAGACATGTGACATTTTCCAGTCCGCACTGAGCTTGTGTGGTGGATTACACGCCACTCCCTCTCACTAAGAAAAGGCTTTTATCCCAGTATTGGATTCAAATGTAACAACTGTCTAAGAATGTCAGCTAGGACCAATGGCTTAACGTCCTTTCCAAGGCACTGAGTGTCTGGGTATGTAAATGATAAAATGATAAATGATTTTATTTCGTTAAGTAGGTTTGTACAAACACTTTTACATGTCAATGATAAAAAAAAATAAGCTAGATGAGTTCGGCGTTTCCTAACTGAATACTCTTGAGAAGAAAGGCCGAAAAAACTCAGAGGTCACGTCTCTTTTAAAGCCCAGACATAATATTGTTCACATCATGTGAAGACTATGTAGATAGCTGTCTGAAATGGTCTTTAGAGAAATGAACCACACAGATTGAGTGGACCTGTCCAGTCAGTGCAAGCATTTGTCACTAATCGTTTAGATCAATTCGGAACATAAGGAGCCCAACGCTTTGACGAACAATACCTAAGAAAGGACATTTGGTTAGGCCATATAAATTACTCAAACTGCCAGATCATGATTACTGAGAAAGAAAGAAAACAAAATTAAAAAAGACCCACATAGTCTTCACATTCACAATAATTAAAACAATCTGTGAAGAATGTCACCCATCCACGGTCTAACCATTGGTTCCTGGATGAGGGTACCATTTGACTATCTACACTACATATTGAGATTCAGAAAGCTCGTTCAATCTTCATCATCATTCATAGACCTGTGTTAATTGTTACGGATAGTGAGAAGCCCGATCTGACAACCATTCTTACCCAGTAGTCTTAGGTTGTACGATGTTAATAAAAGTATTTTTTTCTCCTAAAAAGCTAACTGCTGATCCCATATATCTGTAGTTATGTCAATGGAGATACAGTAAACTTTCCAAAGACAACAATCTGACTGGACTATTTCAGTTTAGATATAGACTATGGAATACACTTATATTTTTTGAACAACTAGATAAGTAAACAGTAGATAAACTGCCTCAGTCTTTTCTTTTGGTCCAGTAGTAAAGGCTACTGCTGACCATGTGATCTTGGGTTTGAGTCCCTGCCGGCGTAGCATGACCAATTCTATAATTATCTATTCTACCAAGAACAAAAAAGTTCCTTACGTATTTTAATTCTGTAAAAATGTTTCTGTCTCATCAGTAAAATAGTCATCATGTCTTTTCAGTTTTACACAATTTTTCTACGACACAATCTATCATTTTGTCTTATCTTCCGTCGACAAATTCCATTTCTAGGCGGTCATACTACGCGTGCAGGTTGGGTAAAGTGTTACTGGATTTTTCAATAAGGAATTTCTCAGTAGCAGCCTGGAGTCTATTTGTGCCCGGTTGATAGCGTCTCTGGTTGGCTCCCAGTCTAACCGGATGCAGTTGAATACCAGTATTTTACATGGAGAGAATGCCTATTTGACCTCCACAATTCGGGTAACACAATATCCCTTGGTAAGATTGATTGTCAGACTTTTGAGTTTCTATCCGTAACAACTATCAAAGGATCCACAAATGCCAACCAGGACCAACGGCTTAACTTGTTTCCCGATGCTCGTAGGGGCCTCAGTATGTAAAGATGGTAGTTTACAAGGACCTACGATAACCGTAGCTTAACCTGATGGATCGACCCCTTTTTTGTGGATGGGGAAATCATCAAATGACGTCTCCCGCGTGTCAGACTTTTACTGACTAAAACCCACCCGTGTTCCTTCAGTTGCCTAGGCCAGGGCCAAGGTAACTCGCACAATTCCGCGACCCTGGCAGGCATCGGTCCTAGCGAACCCCTTGCTGACCTCTGAAACTCAACGCGCCGTTGAAACTGGCTTGGTTCTTACCAAACGCAAGCTCGCGCCTACGGTGGCCGGGAGTCCACTATTGAACCCTTGTGACCCTAACAATATAAGTATCTTTTAAAAAAATTGTTTGTATGCGATATCTAATAACTATATTTTTGTTTGTCCCAGGAAGAGGAGCTGGTCCAACTGCTAGAGATCGTTTGCTGCGACGCGGCCTGCGTCAACATTCGCACTAGTGAACTAGCGCTCGTACTACTGTATTACAAACTAGGTGAATATCCTACTAATATTATAAACTAGCTTTTGCCAGCGTCCTCGCTCGCGTGGAGGTCGGAAAATATCCCGCGGGAACGTACTTTTGGGATGAAAAGTAGCCTATGTGTTTATCCAGGTTATAAACTAACTGTGTTTCAAATTTCCTCCAAAACCGTTCTGTAGTTTTTGCGTGAAAGAGTAACAAACATCCACACATCCATACAATGACATACAAACTTTCGCATTTATAATATTAGTAGGAAGTAGGATGTGAATGTAAGTTTGTTTGTTACGGTTTCACGCGAAAACTACATAACTGATCATCATGAAACTTTGTACACATATTCTTGTAGGTATTAGAAGTAACTTAGGATACTTTTATGAAATAAAAAAAATGTTTCTATATTTATTGTTATTTTTTACGCGAGCGAAGTTGCGGGCTAAAGCTAGTATTATCTATGTTAAGATTGTGGGTATGGATGTATGGATGTTTGTTACTCTTTCACGCAAAATCGACTGATAGGATTTAGATGAAATTGGCCACACATATAGTTTAAAACCTCGATTAACACATAGAATACTTTTATCCTGGTAGTACATTAGCGTTGGATCATTTTTGACCTCCACGCGGGCTTAGCGGCTGGCAAAAAACTAGAATCTAATAAATACGCCGAAATAGAAAGAAAATACAATTTTCGACAGAAAGCAAAAACATAAAAAAAATATATATTTGTTTCACCTTTTGGTAGACGAAGCTGGAATTACCGTAATCAGTCAGAACTAAGACATTTTTTTACGGATTCACAACACACGACGACATTTCAGCTTTGTCTCTGGAAACGAGAAGAAGTATTGCAGATGTCAATATAGCCACTTGCAGAGCAGTGATGACCCAATGGTATCGGTCCCGACTTTCGAGATCGTAGGTTCGAACACCGACAGGCAATTTGTGTACATAATTTCATTACCACTTCTCTTGAAACGGTGAAGGAAAACGTCGTGAGGAAACCTTTGTAGAACCAAAAATTCGAAGACATGTGACATCTACCAACCCGCACAGCCCACAGGAACATTATAGGTTGATCATAACATTTCGACTGGCCTGTTAGTCTAGTGGTTAGTAACCCTGACTGCTAAGGCTGAGGTCGTGGGTTCGATCCCCACCCAGGACAAATATTGTGTGATGAGCACGATCATTTTTTCTGTGTCTGGTTGTAATTTATCAATAACTAGCTTCTGCCCGCGACTTCGTCCGCGTCAAATTTTTGCTCCCCTGACCCTTCCCGTCGCATCGATTTGCCTGCTAGTTTTCGTCCATTTTTCGAACTTTTAACGCGGACTTTTTTTAGAAATTTTTAAAAGGAACAATTCCATCATGCATGATTTTTGCGTTACTTTAACCGTTTACGCAGCGCACGCAACGGAAACTCAAAAGGAATAAATTTTCCCCGTTTTTGCAACATTTTTCATTACTGCTCCGCTCCTCTTAGTTGTAGCGTGATGTTAAATAACCTATAGCCTCCCTCAATAAATAGGCTACCCAACACAAAAAGAATTTTTCAATTCGGACCAGTAGTTCCTGAGATTAGCGCATTCAATCAATCAAACCAACAAACAAACTCTTCAGCTTTATAATATTAGTATAGATTGCTCGTTTAAAGGTATAAGATATGTATGTATTTAGAAATATATAAGTATATTTATCAGTTGTCTGGTTGCCATAGCACAGGGTCTGCCTAGTTTGGGATCAGATAACGTTGTGTTGGTTGTCCTAAGATATTATTTATAACGATATTTTCTTTGCTAATGTTGTACTATTTTGTTTACAGAGCAACAATTGGCGGAGTCTTTAGCTGCGGCCGAGGAAAGCGGTGCTATTCCCGAACACGCGTACTATCTGTACGACTTCGCGCGGCAACTACAACTACATTGCCATGTAAGTGCTGACATAACTATAGTCATTATCATCATTTCAGCCGTAAGACGTCCACTGCTGGACATAGGCCTCCCCCAAGCACCGCCACTTCGACCGGTTTTGTGCTTCCCGCATCCAGCGGATTCCTGCGGCCTTCACAAGGTCATCGGTCCACCTTGTTGGAGGCCTTCCAACTCTACGTCTTGCGGTACGCGGTCGCCACTCCAGAACCTTTCGGCCCCATCGGCCATCTGTTCTGCGAGCAATGTGCCCTGCCCACTGCCACTTCTGCGAGCAATATGCCCTGACCACTGCCACTTCTGCGAGCAATATGCCCTGCTCACTGCCACTTCTGCGAGCAATATGCCCTGCTCACTGCCACTTCTGCGAGCAATATGCCCTGCCCACTGCCACTTCTGCGAGCAATATGCCCTGCTCACTGCCACTTCTGCGAGCAATATTTCCTGCTCACTGCCACTTCTGCGAGCAATATGCCCTGCCCACTGCCACTTCTGCGAGCAATATGCCCTGCCCACTGCCACTTCTGCGAGCAATATGCCCTGCCCACTGCCACTTCTGCGAGCAATATGCCCTGCCCACTGCCACTTCTGCGAGCAATATGCCCTGCCCACTGCCACTTCTGCGAGCAATATGCCCTGCCCACTGCCACTTTAGTTTAGAAATTCTTCGGGCTTTGTGGGTTACTTTGGTTCTCCTACGGATCTCTTCATTTCTGATTCGATCGCGTAGGGAAACTCCGAGCATAGCCCTCTCCATCGCCCTTTGGATGACTTTCAGCCTTCTAATAAGGCCCATTGTGAGCGACCACGTTTCGGCTCCATATGTATTACTACAGTATTCTTATCTATCTTCTGCCCGCGACTTTGTCCGCGTCAAATTTTTGCTCCCCTGACCCTTCCCGTTGCAACGAATTGCTTGCCAGTTTTCGTCCATTTTTCGTTGCTGCTCCGCTCCTTTTGATCGTAGCGTGATGTTATATAGCCTTCCTCAATAAATAGGCTACACAACACAAAAATATTTTTTCAATTGGGACCAGTAGTTACTGAGATCAGTGCGTTCAACCAAACAAACAAACTCTTCAGCTTTATACTATTAGTATAGATAATCGACAAAAAAATCTACACAATACTGAATGCATGGTAGCGTCGGCTGGCCCGGCTTCCCAAATAATAAAAGTGTATTTTTCTCCTAAAAAGCTAACTGCTGATCCCATATATCTGTAGTTATGTCAATGGAGATACAGTAAACTTTCCAAAGACAACAATCTGACTAGAATCATTCAGTTAAGATATAGACTATGGAATACACTTATATTTACCATAATTGTTACGGGTAATGCACTTTAAGCACAAACCTGTACAAGCACTTACATGTCAATCTTATTTAAAAAACTAGACTAGATGAGGTCGCTGTTTCATATCTGACTACTCTGAGAAGAAATATCGAGACAAACTCAGAGATCACAATCTCTTAAAATCCAGACAAAATCTTGTTGCCTGCCGGGGTCGCGTGATTGTTCGAAAGAGATACCGTGACCCTGGCACATGGGCAACTGATGGAACACCGGTGGGTTTTAGTCAGTAAAAGTCTGACATGCCCTCCCGCTCCGCCCAGAGCGGGAGAAGTCACTTGATGATTTCCCGTCCAAAAAAAAAAATAAAGACATAATCTTGTTCAGATCACGTGAAGACTATCTAGATTGGTGTCTGAAATAGTCTTTCGAGGAGAAAAGTAAATATGTATGTGTGTTTCCAGATGTGCGAGTCGTCGTTAGCGCAGGCTCGCGCGAGAGTTCGGCACGTACTGTCGCGATACGAACGTTGTGAGGCGCGGCGAGACCAGAGGCAGCGACTCGTGTGGCGACTGTCTGAACGAACCCTCAAGGTAAGCAAACTATTTAGTTACTAGCTTCTGCCCGCGACTTCGTCCGCGTTAAATTTCTTGTTCCCCCGACCCTTCCCGTCGCGTCGAATCGCCTACCCGTGCGATTTTCCCCGTTTTTGCAACATTTTTCATTACTGCACCGCTCCTCTTGGTTGTAGCGTGATGTTATATAGCCTATAGCCTCCCTCGATAGATAGGCTACTCAACACAAAAAGATTTTTTCAATTCGGACCAGTAGTTCCTGAGATTACCGCGTTCAACCAAACGAAACTCTTCAGCTTTATAATATTAGTATAGATTAACATAAACATTATTTCCTCAGGTGCTACGTCCCACGGACCGCCTTACTTCCTTACTACCAACCATCGAGGAGCAACACTTCGCAGTCGACGCCACGCCCACCAGGACCAGGTAAATATATTATATTATATCCTAACTAGCTGACCCAGCGAACTTCGTACCGCCTCAGAATCAATAAAACCCATGTTAGGTAAGCTCCTACCAAGTTACGACAACCTGGTACTTCGAAGACATATTAATAAGGAACTTTTTTGGATGATTTTTTACACCTTGGGTCTGAAAAACCCAAATATCATACGGACCCCATATTTAAAAAAAAATAAAATATAGCCTATGTTACTCGCAGATAATGTTGCTTTCTAATGCTGAAAGAATTTTTAAAATCGGTCCAGTGGTTATTGAGTTTATCCATTACAAACAAACAAACAAACAAAAATACAAACTTTTCCTCTTTATAATATTAGTATAGATATTATAGAAAACTAGCTATTGCCAGCGGCTTCGCCCGCGTGGAGGTATAAAAATTCAAAGACATGTGACCAACCCGAACTGGGCCCGCGTGGTGGATTATGGCCCGCTCCCTCTCACCGAGAGGAGGCCTGAGTCCCAGCAGTGGCTTATGAAATATGTCGCTCGGTTACCATTTAAAGTAAAAGCACGTAAGCATATTCGCAAGAAGTTGGCAAAACCTTTGCTGGATTCGGGTTCTTCTCTACCTATCGCTATATTTATTTATTTATTCATAGGAGAACCAACAGCTGTAACATATGGATAACAATTTTATAAGAAACATAAAGCCAATTACAGGTTCTCACAGGTAAAAACAGAAAAAAGTAATAGAGATTTCTCCAGACAAAGTTGGCTTTTTCGTTATATGTATGTATTTGTATCTATGTATTTAGTATTCTTCCTTTTTCGAATTATCTATCCCGTATGTTGCACCTGCAATGTTTTTCTCTCCCTAAGGTTGATTGGTAGAAAATGCCTCAGGCATTAAGTCCGCCTTTGTATAGTATGTTTTACTTGTGGATAAAGTTTTAATAAATAAATAAATATCCAGAGGAAAAATAACTTCGAAGAATATAGTAGACCCCACAGTAATTACCTCCCTATTAATTTCTCTGTATAAAAAATATTCAACATTATTTTTCTTTTTTAGATCGGGTAGTGAGAGTAGCGAAAACGAAGAGACATCCGATTGGCCGCGCAGTCCCGTACTTCCGGTGTACTGCGACAACTAATAGAGGCCGCGCCGACCCGGCACGCATCTGGTACTTAAAAGTGGCATCGCCGCCAGACACTAACCGGTACCAAACTGACTGTAGTAGCAGACATCATACTGAAGAACATAGCGGTATCTCTACCCACACCTTGAAGACTCACATGGTACTTTTTAGTGACAATTTAGAGTATTTATGGTACTTTAGATGTTACGTAGTTCCAGCTGTGACTTATGTGGTACTACAAGTGGTGGTTGAGTTGTGAATTGAATCTCGTACTGCGCTTTTAGTTCCAACTGAGGCTTCAGTGGTACTTTTTAGTGATGCTCGGAGCAGACAACATCCTACAGTATTTGAAGTAACCAGTTGATACAAGAAATCTTTATTTTAGCTGAAGAAAGTTGTCTCGAGTGGTACTTTTAAACAAAATGTGTAAATGACATCACAATACGAGCCGTACCATCTGTTATTATGTTAAGGCGGTACTTTTTAGTGTTTAGAAATATAAACCTAATTTGTACCTGGCAGCTGAATTATTAAGAATGAGATCTTTTGGAATTTTTCTCTCAGAAAAATTCGACTTTTATCTTCTATAATTTTAATTGAATTGAAAAATGACATTTATTTAATTGAAGCATTTAATAACGAGAAATCTATTATTATTTTTGACATTATTATTTAAAATACAACTCGAATTCTAAAAGGTCTTATTAATATGATTATTGTAGTTAATAATAGTTTAACTTGATTTATAAATCTAAATGGATGACAAGTAGAACTTATATTTGCCGGGTCTTTGCGGTCGTATACAAAATGGCGACGGGATTGTAATATGGTTGAAAGCAGCAAAAGCATTTATTTAATGGTGTAACTCGTCTACCGAGCCTTTTCTGCCAATTTGATTGCGGTCACCTGCCAGTCTTACCGGATGCAGTTGCATACCAGTATTTTTACATGGAGCGAATGCCTATCGAATAACTGGGTAATACGAAAATAATAGCTCAATTTTTATGTCTGAAATATAATTTTTTCTACTCTGTAAGCATATTAACTTTCATACTTTTGTATCGTAGAATTCTAGCAATTTTATAATAAATTAATATTTGACCATATAGCGAAACTGCTTGATCACATTATATCATCTCGTCTCCAAATATACACGCCTAAGTTTATTTTACTTTTACATAAAAAAAACAGTAATTAATTTATATATCTAAAGAAAAAAACAATGGAGAGAAAGCCGTGGTTCTAAATTTTAAGTTTTTTTTTTTTTTTTCAAGGATTTATGTCTCTCGATCATCGCGTGATCCTTATTTTGAGAATGTCAAAATGTATGTGATCCGTTGTCTGTGTATTTGTGTGTAGAGGACGGTGTAGACCTGACGCTGCAAATATCGACAATGTTTCTATACAAATAAAGTTGAAAATAGATCAACTTAGCATGAAAGTGAACAAGAGCGCTTGTGAGGTTATTCATTTTTGTCTTTATTGTCTTTACACACAATGTTGATATTTGTTTGGCAGTAAAACCTGCTTAGCGCGGCGATTAGCCAGGTTTGCACTCACCTTAGGTGTGCGAATGTAGTGCGTCTGTGTGGTCTTATCATGATAGTAACTTACTTTGTGTCAACCAAAGTAGGGTATAAGATGTTAAGGTTGCGATAAAGTTGCGCCACAGTCGCCCAACAGTTGGTTCTTATTAATAAATTAGCAATAAGACTGCTTGATTACTTTTAAGTTGGCTTAAATTAAAAAAAATACGTCTTTGGCCCAATTTATCACAATTCTCGGTAAACACGACCAATTTTCTCAAGACGAAACTGTTACGGTGTCGCCCCACAGTCGCGCCACAATCGCTCAGATGTATGTTTCGAACTAATATTAAGTATAATTAATGATTAATCCGAATAAAAGGACAAAAAAAAAAAATACAAAAAATGGTGCAATTTTAAAATTCAAAAAAATCCAGTTCATAATTTTATTAGAGGTAAATAAAAGTAATATTTGGAGTATTATTCAATGTGAAAAGTTGTTTTTTTTTTCTAATAAAATGTTTTTGCATTGCGATGGATAACGTTTCTTTCGTTTTGAAGGTTCTTGGGGGTAGGCAGAGAAGATTAATCCCTGATTTTTGGGAACAGGAAATATTTCTGACTACTTCTCCGGGACCTAACTTGTATATCAGTCTCTTAATAGCTTTACTAATGATTTTTTTTACATTAATATATATAAGAAAGAAGCGTTGTCCGTCATCCCAAAGCTTTTCCTTACTGTGATTATTCTTAGAGAGAAAAAAAAGAGTTCAAAAAAAAAGAAAGAAGAATATATTCCATATTTTTTACTAGTTTTAAGGTTTGGGGGCGAAATCTGGGGTTAGGAACTGTGGTGTTGAACAACGGTGGATATAATATCAAAAGTGGTGTTTAAAAATTAATAGTATTAAATTTATAAGGGTTATATTAGCGAGCTTTAAAAACTGGGCGAGTAAATGTTTTGTTGTTAGCTCACAGTTGCGCAACTATCGTCCAACTGTTGCGCCGCAGTTGCTTCCCAAATCTCGCTCTTGGCGGTTTAAATATAAGAATTTGAGTCACATAAAAACTTGAGTGAATGTATCTTTTTAAATGAGAAAAAAGTGAAAAAAAAAATATCACCACCGAAAGTTTCTTTTTTAAGTACATCTTGTATCTGTAATTTAAGTATTATAGTTGTTGTAAAAAAAACATAATTTTTAATTATTAAAATAATATATTTCCATTTTACGACTAACTCTTACTGCGAGTTTTGAGAAAATCTGATTTAAGAAAAAAACAATTTGGCGTTATAATTTTCTTTATTTTCAATTACTTATTATTATTATTATTTCAGTAGTAGTAATCGCTTATTTCTTATTATCGTAGTATATAATAGTAAAAAAAAATGATCTCAGTTTGTAGTTTCCTTTGCAAAAAAACGTGGAAATTATTAGGAAAAAACATATTTTGGGTGTTGTATGCGTAAAAAATTTGGCATACTTTAAATTTGTTTTTTTCATTTTTAAATGAAATCCTTTGAAAATGTGCGCATTTAAAACATCAGTGCTTTTTGAGGTTCCATTTACTTCGTGGTAAAAGCTAAGTATGTATTTTATTCATATTTATTTCTGCTACGCATACAATACTTATTAATTAAAAATTAAAGTCTTCGAATATGAAAGCAATGTACATTTACGCTCTGTGATAATGTTAAAATCGAGAAAGTATAGAAGAATCTTTTATATAATGCAAAAAATCGCTTAAATTGGTACCCAAAACGGGATATGGTAGATTTGCTTGGAAGTCTGAAGACAGTGTGGCGATTATGTTTTCATATTATTTAGTTCAGTGACTATTACAAGTGATCAGTGTTTAAAAGAAAAATAAAGTAGAAAAATGAAGTTTTCAAACAAAATGAATACCATAAAAATTGGCTTGAAATAAAACTGCTCTTGGAATAAAGGCCGTAGACAAGCCCGGGGCTATGGTATCAAAAATGTAACACAAACTTTATGGTATTGTTACCAAATAAACAGCATTAAGTTAAATATTGTTAAATGCTAAAATGTAAAAGGAGGTCCCAAAGCTACAACAATTCATTTATTTATTCTCTTCACAATATTGGTTTACTTAAAATTTGACAATATTATATTCTAGCATTGTAAGAGACTGGTGCCTGAACTAGGTTTTCTAAAAGAGCCTGTGTTACAGGTCACTCGGGCTCCCACAGCAAAACAATAATATAGTAAAAGGACGATCATATTTTAATAAAAATACGTTATGTAGAATACGTGGTTTCAATATATATGATTTGATAACCTAAGCGCCATTCTGTATATTCAAGAATTCTAGCAGGTCTTTAGCCACTTTTCAAATATGGTGATGAATCTTGACCGACCCGAACTTTGCATAGACGCCTGTATAATAATATCATTTTTAGTAAGCAAATGGTGATGAGGCGAGAGAGCGAGTCTTCAGCCATATTTCATAAAATAACATCTATTTAAGCGAGTTTTCGCATTCCAATGTGTGCCTTTTATACTGGTATCAAACTTGTTATAATATAACATCTCGAAATATTTTAAGATCGTTTTTATAAAAGGTATAAAAGATCAGACTTTTTATAAATAATTATAATTAGTACTGATTTTAAAATTGTTGTGAATGATTTCGACACTTTTCAAAAACTTATATTATGTCCCGATTCGTCGAATTTGTACAGTTATTAATAAGTCCGATGCCTTTTTAATGTTATGTAAAAATATATAAAGAAATAGTGTAAAATCTGATCGCACAATAATCTTTCGTTGTAAATATCTTTATAAAAACGAGGAATATATACATAAATAACTATTTTAGCAACTAATTAATATTATTTTTATAAGGAATACCGTTTACAATGTAAATAACAAGTAATTTAACTAAACACGAGATATGTCGAAGTCAAAAATCCAAGATGGCCGGTTTTGTCGTTTTGGCGCGAACATTTTTAAATTCAGTACTAAACGGAGTGATAATTGTAAAAATGTTATTTCTTAGCTACTACTAGCGGCAACAGAAACACCAATTTGAAATTATTATATTGACAATTTATAATAGACTTAGTTTCGAAATTTAGCAAAATCGTTTTTCACAGGACGACCACATGACAGTCTATCCGATACGGTCTTACAACCTTTATCAATGGTCAACAAAATCGTTGAACTCCTGGTAGACTGTGTCATATTATTTTTTATAAATTGTCAATATAATAAACCTGCATTTAATGTTAAATTCAACAGAATATGTATTCCCGTTAAATAAGTGTGCGTGAATGTGATGTGAATTTTGTAAAGAAAAAAATGCGCGAGTCGAAAGAAATCTCGAATTAGGAGAATAAACAGTTGGAGCTCTATTTCTTTTGTTTTATTTTTATCATAACACCTAGAATCCCCGAAAGGGTAAGTAGAGGTATATCTACAGTGCAGCGGTGGTGGCCCTGTGGTATCGGCACCAACGTAAGGAAAACATCGTGAGGAAACCAGCATATCTTAGAACCAAAAATTCGAAGACGTATTGAAGATCGTAGACGATTCGAAGACGAAGTTGACGTCTCCATGTAGATTACGGCCCACTCCCTCTCACTGAGGCCTGTGTCTCAGGAGAGTGAAAATAATATAGGCTGTTTATGATACCTAAGTACACCCACATTTCTCCAGTTTAAAGCCTGGGATACACTAGGGGGCAAATTAAGAAACATGTTGCGGAACATATCCCTCAACAACTACGTGAAGTGCCCCGAGACAGTTGTCGCGGAACATTTTGCCGACCACACTAGTCAGTGCTTATAGCAATGTCGCCCGAGGAGGTTGTGGCTATTAGTGCTGCGTACATAGTTTATATCGAGTGTGTTTAAACGTAAGAGAAAGAGAAGGTGGTGGATGCGGAATTTCTTACTACAACGAGAAAGAAGAGTTAATATTCTAAGTGATCTCCGAATGTGACAAATGGCGCGACATGGCGCGGGACACATGCACTCGCTCTCGAGGCGGGAGCAAGCAACATGCCCCGCGTCACGTAAAATGTTGCGGGGCATGTTGCGGGACACTATGCAACGTTGCAGCGTCACGTATATTGAGTGTCGCGCGTCATGTTGCGGGACAAAATGTTCCCTAGTGTATCCGGCGCTTCAGTGTGTCCGTTTCGACTGCTCGGACATATTGTCTTTGAAGAAAAATCGACTACGTCAATATTACGAAGGAATTTGTAAAACACTAAACAGTGAAAGTCGAAAATTCGTAAATCCTATATTCAGAATGTCCGTTTCCACCGCGCGGCCAACTCTTAAAATTTGATGAAATTTTGCCAGGAATTAGTTGTAATTTGTTACAAAACACACCTCTTTTCCTGAATTTGTTATAAAAAAAAAAAACTAAGACGCTACGACCAAAAACAGTTGGCCGCTAGAACCGCCACTTGCCGTAGTCATCGCCTGTGATTACACAGAAACTAAATAATGCAGATATGCGAATGATACATCAAAAGAAAGGTCTTAATTTGTTGTATTTGTTACAAAAATAATAAATAATAGTTAAAAACACGCTTCCATAGAAAAGCAAACTAAAAAGTAGAAAATAATGGGAAAAAAGCGTGGGGTGCTTTTTAAGGTATTTTTTATTGATCACCCACGCTTTTTTCCCATTATTTTCTACTTTTTAGTTTGGTTTTCTATGGAAGCGTGTTTTTTAGTTTTTTTAACTATTATTTATTTTCTATTTTTTAGGGTGTTTCGAATTTTGAGACATTGACATTCGTCTCAAAATTCGAAACACCCAGCGAAGTTTGTTACGTATGTCAGCGTAGTTTTCGAAGACAGTTTTTTGCTGTCCTAGTAACCCTGGCAAGGATAATGGCACAAATTTATGAAATTATTGCATTGTCATCGGTCTTTGACAGGTGTGCAAAGTTTGAATGAAATCTGGTCGTTTAAAGTGGGTCAAAATCGCGCTATAAGGAGTCGGTTACAAACAAACATACAAACAAACAAACATACAAGTGAAGCTAATATAAAGCGTGTAAAAAGCATCAAAACGTAAATAAACAAAAAGTAATATTATATTTAGTTTTCAGGTTAAGTGTAGGTAGGTACGTATACGTATCTCACCATAAATATCAAATTAATAGAGGCTAATGTGTATGGATATTTAGTTGCTAATTTGTTGCAAATAAATAAGAAAAATACTAGAAAATAGGTTCAATATTTTTTTTACAGTCTATTTTAGTTGGCCGCTCGGACGGCAATATGCCTAAAATACAATGGCATTTATTTCGTTATCAATAGTAGGTTCAAGCTTAGTTCTAGTACTAATCGACAGGTATCGTAATCTAGTTTGGATAAATGTGGCGAATATAACAAGCTTTATATTTATGAGATATTCACTAAAATATAGTAGTATGGAACTATTAGAGTGACCATTTTTCATAATAAAGTGAGTTTGAATCGCCATTATTGGAATGTTCGGTAGTCATATCTTATTTTTTTAGGGTGAAACTCTAAGACATCCTATAGCATCCATACTAAGATTATAAACTAGCTTTTGCCAGCGGCTTCGCCCGCGTGGAGGTCGGAAAATATCCCGCGGGAACATACTACCGGGATAAAAGTACCCTATGTGTTAATCCAGGTTTTAAACTAACTGTGTTCCGAATTTAGTAGGATAGATATATATATATATATATGTTACGGACAACGTGATTAACTGGGCATTATTAATAAAGACCGGCCATTATTAATAATGCCCAAGAGCGTCGGGCAATGTGATTAATTTCTCACTTTGACCGGCCATTATTAATAATACCCGACGGCCCGTGATCCATGTAATAAGTCAGTGTTTGAGATGGCTTGAATTTATCACTTGGACCGGGCAGTATGAATAATTCCCTTCTTGTAGCCGGGCAATGTGAGAAATTGGGCCGCAGCCGCTGGATGCAATCGGGACTTTAAGGCACCCCGACTCAGATAGGTTAGGTTAGAAGGGGATCCCCTTCGTGGTTATTTTTTTATAAACCACCCAGAAGTAGGAGCCCCGCCTAGCGGGGCTCCGTCGCCCAAGCCCACCCTCGGCCATGCTACCATTTATTATGGCGCTTAAATATCATGTGTAATGATTATTATGGTGTTTAAATATTATGTCTAATCATTATTATGGCAATTAAAAATATGAAAAACAATACGTATGGCACTCGTATCTTATGGTAACTAAGTTTCGGGCAATTATTTATTTATTTATTTAAAAGAAGCACAGCCACATCATGTACATTACACTTACACTTAATAATCTTAATAACTAAAGGACTAATGTACGTGACAATTACGGCGTACATAACACTGATTAAAATATCTTGCTGCCTTGAAATATTAAACTACACTAAAAACATTCTAAACTAAACTTTAAACTAAAAACAAACTAAACTAAATAAAATATACTGATGCACATAAGCCAGATAACATGAAAAGCACCAAAAACAAAGTTAAGAAATAAAACAATAATAATTATAAAAATAGAATTAATAATTAAAATTAGGAACAACTTGGCATGGATAGCGCGATTTTCTTTTTGAATCCAGGTAGCTTGTCGTGGAAAATATCTAATTCAGGTATGTTTAATATCATGTTATTGTATTCGTTGCTCATTCGTATAACTGGAGACTGTAGACCTAGGTTGGTTTTTACAAAAGGTGTATCAAATACTTTTTTATTTTTTTTGGCCCTGGGGTAAATTCTTGGAACTGCTAAGGAAACAGTTTGCAGAAGGCAGTTGCACTGTATTTTTCCATTAATTAACTTGTGAAGGAAGCATAAATCTAGCAAACGCCTGCGATCGCGAAGGGACATCATTTAAAATTTTTTTAAACGTTCCATGTATGGTTTTCTATGAGAAAAGCCTCTAGTAGAGAAAGCAAGGTGTCTCGTGAAAGCTCGCTGTATGCTTTCGACACGTTGCGAGTGCACTGCATAAAAAGGGGTCCATACACTGCTCGCATATTCAAGGTGACTGCGTACTAAAGCATTGTAGAGTAACACCTTGGTCGTCTGGTGTTTGAAACCTCTGGAATTACGTTTCAAAAATCCTAGCATTTGCGCGGCCTTGGTCACTGCTTTATCAATGTGTGCGGTAAATTTCAGCTTGCTATCTACGATTACCCCCAGATCACGAACTTCATTCACTTGTTTCAGTGTTACGCCACCGATGTCGTACTTTGTTTGAGCTGGTGTCAGTTTCCTTGTAAATTTTATGTGATGACATTTTTCAGCGTTTAGACTCATATAATTTGCGTTACACCAATGTAAAATATTGTTTAGATCGGACTGAATCAAGATAGCATCAGAAGGGGATTTTACCACTTTGTATATTTTTAGATCGTCAGCAAATAGAGAAATTCTACTATGTTGTACGTGATCAGTTATGTCGTTGATGAAGATAAGGAAGAGAAGCGGCCCTAAATGTGATCCCTGCGGTACACCTGAGTCCGCATAATATACTTGAGATTTAAAACCCCCTACCTCTACGGATTGTGGTCTTTTTGCCAAATATGATTTGAACCATTCCAGTAGTTCGCCACCAATACCAAACCATCTCAGTTTTTCCACTAATAAGAAATGATTGACTTTATCAAAGGCGCTGCTGAAGTCAGTATATATTGCATCTATCTGCATTCCTTTGTCAACCGCACACGATATTTCAGAGACAAAGGGAACCAAGTTTGTTACCGTTGACCGGCCACGTCGAAAGCCGTGCTGAAAGTCTGAAATATTTACATCCACCATTTGTGAGATGATAGGACACAACATTGATTCAAACAATTTCGAAAAACATGAAAGTATCGATATTGGGTGGTAATTAACTGCGTTGGCTGGATCACCCTTTTTGAATATGGGAACAATACGAGCTTTCTTCCATTCGTCAGGAAATTTGCCCTCTACTAAAGAACGGTTAAATATCAGCATTAATGGAAGCGCTAGAGCAGAACCGCATCTCTTAACGAATACTGGTGGAACAAGGTCGGGTCCCGCACCTTTTGCAGGATCAATCTTCCTGCACGCGTAGCATGACCACCGTAGAAAGGGGTTTTGTCGACGGACGATAAGACAAAGTAACGTTTCGGATACACAGTACGACAGCAGCAAAGTAGAAAAAGTCAACTACACTTTTGATGTGAAACATCTATCTATAGGCAAGGGTAAACCTAAATGATGCGATTTTTTTTGATGTGATACTTAACATATTAATATATTTTCGATTATACCATATTTATTTCCTTTCGTAAAGCATGCTTTATAAATATTACCTTTACAAAATATTCGTTTTGTTTTGCCTTGTGTCGCAGGTTCGCTAGGTTCAGCTACACTTCTCAAGGTTAACCCTTGGATGGGTGACCAATTAATTTATGTGTGGCGTTTTGTCGCAGGTTCGCTAGGTTAAGCTGCACTTCGCAAGGTCAGCCTTTGGATGGGTGACCATTTACTTTATGTGTGGCGTTTTGTCGCAGGTTCACAAGGTTAAGCTGCACTTCGCAAGGTCAGACTTTGGATGGGTGACCATTTACTTTATGTGTGGCGTTTTGTCGCAGGTTCACAAGGTTAAGCTGTATTTCGCAAGGTCAGCCTTTGGATGGGTGGCCATATAGTTTTTGTTTTGCCTTGTGTCGCAGGTTCGCTAGTTTAAGCTACACTTCTCAAGGTCAGCCTTTGGATGGGTGACCATTTACTTTGTGTGGCGTTTTGTCGCAGGTTCGCAAGGTTAAGCTGCATTTCGCAAGGTCAGCCTTTGGATGGGTGACCATGTAATTTTTGTTTTGCCTTGTGTCGCAAGTTCGCTAGGTTAAGCTATACTTCTCAAGGTCAGCTTTTGGATGGGTGACCATTTAGTTTGTGTGGCAAAATCTGTTCACCCAGTCGAAAGTTATGAGGTAAGAAACATAAAAGAAATACAGTCGAATTGAGAACCTCCTCCTTTTTTTGAAGTTGGTTAAATATAATTCTGAGTGGAATCATGTCGAAGAGTAAATTTTATAAAAAGTGCAGTTGACTCTATCTACTTTGCTGCCGTCGTCGTACTGTGTACCCGAAACGTTGCTTTATCTGTTCTTCCGTCGATAAAACCCCTTTCTACGGTGCTCATGCTACGCGTGCTGATTGCCTTTAGAACGTCAGATTCGTTAAATTTAATGCTCGAGATGAAATTTGAAGTCCGATATTGCGATTGATGGTCCAATGATTGAACACAATGAGATGGTGGAGGAGGGGACTGCGTGGTAACATTTGTCGTGTAGACGGAGGAGAATTGATTGGCAAATAGATTTGCAATTTCAGGGCCAGTCATAGCGAATTCGTTGTAATTAAAAGTATGTCATATGTCTTTTAGGGCAAACAAAACATTCGGGCAAATGAAATTCGGGAATATGATGATTATGGTATATGATCTTCGGGTAAACAATAGACAACCAAGAAATTCATATAATACTACAGTTCACCTATTTTATTACTTTGGCCAAGATAGGGTGGGCATTATTCATAATGGCTGGGAAAAGTGATTAATTATGCTGTTTTAATCACATTGCCCAATTGAGTCGGGCATTATGAATACAGACCGGCCATTATTAATAGTGCCCGGACTTATCAAATTGCCCGTAAAATATATACTATTAAGGACTTTTTTGTAGATCTTTTGAAGACCATCATCTTTGTAATACATACTTTGGTGTATGATCAACGTAAGCGAGGATAAGAGCTCGAAAGCCGCATTTTCATCCGACTTGCTTCAAATTTATCGTCACTGCTCAGCTCCTATGTGTCTTAGCGTTATGTTATATGGCCTATAACCTGTCCAGGAGTATGGACTACAATCGTACCAAGTTTGGTTAAAATCCCTTCAGCAGTTTTTGATCCATGCGTGCACATACAGACAGACAGACCGACAAAAAATTTACTGATTGCATTTTTGGCATCAGTATCGAGCACCATACATCCTCCAATATTAATTTTAAATGTATATTCAATGTACAGAATTGACCTCTACAGTTTTATTATTATATAAGTATAGATGGGAAAGTGTGTGTGTCTGTTTGTCCGTCTTTCACGGCAAAACAGAGCGACGATTGACGTGATTTTTTAAGTGGAGATAGTTGAAGGGGTAGAGAGTGACATAGGCTACTTTTTGTCTCTTTCTAACCCCTCACATCCCTAAAATGGGGGGAGGAACGCGCCAATCTCAGGAACTACTGGTTCGATTTGAAAAAATATTTTTGAGTCGGATAGCCTATTTATTGAGGAGGTTGTATAACATCACGCTACGACCAAATGGAGCAGAGCAGCAACAAAAAAATGGATGAAAACTGGCAGGCTGCGATGCGACGGCTTCCCGTCGGTCCTGACCCTTCAGTCAGGGGAGCAAATATTTGACGCGGACGTAGTCGCGGGCAAAAGCTAGTACTTTATAAAAGTCAAATTCACAAATCGATTAAAATTTCTTTATTCAAAATCAGCATACAGGCAAAAATCAAGTAATATAAATCAACAAAATAAATATATTTTTTTATAAACTACCATAACATTTATACATTAACTGAAACTAATATAAGACACAGAATGTAGACACATTTTCTTACAGGTAATTATTTCAATTTTAAATAATTAAAAATATAGTAATTTTATTTTAAAAATGACATAGTGACCTATTTTTGTGCCCGGTATAAATTCTATAGCACTAAGAAAAAATCTTTAATGTTAATACTAATCGGTAGTTCAGTGAGTAAAAGTGAGTGCGCTACGTTGCAATAGCAGTCTTTATTTTAGAAAAATGTTTTTGTTATTTCAGTTCTACAGTTTAGAACTTACCTTTTCTTTTATATAAATATTTTTAGTCAGGGGCCTAGTCGTTTGTTCGTTAGTAGTTGTTTCGATTTTAATTAACTTTGATGTTTTGAAGGTTTTTGGAGTAACAAGGCTAATGTGTATGGACAATAAGTTGCTAAATTGTTGCATCAAATAAACAAGAAAACTACTAGAAAATAGGTTCAATATTTTTTTAGAGTCGATTTTAGTTGGTCACTCGGACGGCAATATGCCTAAATTACAATGGAGTTTATTTCGTTATTAAAAGTAGGTTCAAGCTTAGTTCTAGTACTAATCGACAGGTAACGTAACCTTGTTTGGATAATTGTGGCGTAAATAAAATTACTATATTTTAAAATTATTTTAAAATGAAAATAAATTGATTTTTTTAAATTGAAATGTTGTGTCTCTTCGTGGTGGTATGTGGTGGACGTGTAGCCTTGAGTATGATTGAAAGTCACTGCAATTAGTTACATGAGGATTTATTGGTTCAGTTCACATGTTCGCACCACCACTGTGCGTAAAGGACCGGCGCTCGCGCACGCCACAATCCCGCTTGTCGACTATACATTTTGTTGCGTAAGCATATGTGGTATGAGCCCCTACATTATTTCCCCTTTTTAGGGTTCCGTTGCCAAATGGCAAAAAACGGAACCCTTATAGATTCGTCATGTCTGTCTGTCCGTCCCTATGTCACAGCCACTTTTTTTGCGAAACTATAAGAGCTATGCTGTTGAAACTTGGTAAGTAGATGTATTCTGTGAACCGCATTAAGATTTTCACACTAAAATAGAAAAAAAAACAACAAATTTTGGGGTTCCCGATACTAAGAATTGTAACTCAAAAAAAAAAAACATCAAACCCATACGTGTGGGGTATCTATGAATAGGTCTTCAAAAATGGTATTGAGGTTTCTGATGTCATTTTTTTCTAAACTGAATAGTTTGCGCGAGAGACACTTCCAAAGCGGTAAAATGTGTAACCCGGGGGGGGGGGGGGAGTCCTACCCCCCGTAACTTCCAAAAAAAAGAGAATGATAAAACTAAAAAAAATATATGATGTACATAACTATGTAAATTTCCACCGAAAATTGGTTTGAACGAGATCTAGTAAGTAGTTTTTTTTAATACGTCATAAATCGTAAACCGCAATTTACCTTTCATTCAATCAGCTCAAAAAATAAACATTTAATTTCATAAACATAAACCTTATGCATAAATCGAGAATACCTACAGGTTTGTACGGAACCCTCGGTGCGCGAGTCCGACTCGCACTTGGCCGGTTTTTTTAAATAACATAATAATACAAAAAAATGATCTATATGAACATAAAAGTTTCACTACTTTTGATACATCATTCATGCTATTGAAACCATGACTTAATCGTCGCCAGAGTGCTCAAGTACCTAAGGAACAGACAAAGCGTCAGCACAATGTTCGCTCGTTATTTGATCGCTCTATCTACTTATGTGTACGTCATACGATAACAAAGTGTTATGAAACTGATACTTAAAATTGCCAATCTTGTGGGGTTGAACTATGTGAGACTGAAATATTTATCGCTATGTATAATTATAGCTATCTTAACTTACTTCACAATATTTTTCCGAAGATTCACCTGTAGGACACAATTACATAAAAAAAAAGAAACTTGAGAGGTGTCAAGGGACACCCGGATGGAACGAAGTTCCTTTCGATTGATTGCATTTATTATTGTCTGTATAAAATCTCTACTTACCTAACTCCATCAGCAATATCCGGAACTTGTGCAGAAACACTGTCAGGATTCATTTTGTTATTATTTTTTATTATTTATTATGTTGTACAAAAAACTTGTATACACTCAACAAAAATAATAGTCGCGACACCACACTGTTCAGTGCGAAATAGAAAGACGAAACGAAAATAACTGGCTTGCTTTCTATGAGAGAGAGAGAGAGAGAGACAGACACACAGAAAACACGCGCACGCCGCACGGCTTACAACTATAGCAAAAAGTGTCGTTACAACTTTTGGTCTTAATTTTTTTCCGTCTAACCCCCTTTCGCAACGCGCGATAAGGAACTTCGTTCCAATATAAACTTGAAATCACTAGAAGTGTGTACCTATTCAATCATTTAATGCACTGAGACAGGTTGAGCGTCCGGCTGTGCTGTTGTTCTAGCTAGCTGAGCTCCACGTCCTTGCTCTGTACTCGAAAGTACTTGGTCGATCACCTTGCCATGCACTTTTCTTCCAAAATATCGGCAGACATAAAAAAAAACAACCGACTTCCTTAAAAAACACTACAAAGTCAAAAATAACTTTAATTTCGGAAGTCGGTGGCAAAAACACCTTAAATACAGATCCTAAGACACCGACTTTCGAAATTAAAGTTATTTTTGACTTTGTAGTGTTTTTTTAAGGAAGTCGTTTGTTTTTTTTTTGTAAAACGTTTTTATTTTTACCTTTTTAGTTATGGTAGATACCCCGCACTAATCTAATCGCGTTATTCGTTCATCTGTCGCACAAATACTTAATGCAAATTTAAGACTTAGGTATATGGTTTTCAAATGGACACCATTGTCCGAATGGAATCAAATTAAAATGGGACCATTCGGGAAGCACCAGCTTTCAAATAAAGAAAGAATCATGAAAATCGGTTCACCCAGTCAAAAGTTCTGGGGTAACAAACATAAAAAACAGTCGAATTGATAACCTCCTCCTTTTTTTGAAGTCGGTTAAAAATAAATAAACATGTTGCGCTAACTAAAATCACTATGACGATAGTTATTAAGCTGTAATATTCCAATTTCCTCTCTAACTCAGCTTGGGCAATGGGCATGGTTGCCTGCTCCATTCTGTGCAATAATTACTTCAGTGTTCTTAGAATGTTTGAACAAGCGACCAACTGTAATAGGGGAAAAACTGAAGAAGGGTGCCCAACTTGCCCTGGCTGCGGTCCGTTACTCCTTGCCGAGAACGGGCCAAGTTGATGAAGAGGGTTTCACGAAAGTGGAAAGGAAGAAGAAGAAGCCCTGTTCACGAAACCAGTATGGTACCGCTCTGAGTGGACCCAACATGCTGCTGCGCCCTGCTGTGCCTACGACGCAGCTGTACATTTCACGTCTGCACTACTCCACGACGATTGAGAAAGTCGTGCAGTATTTGAAAGTGAAGGCCAACTGGACTCTGAGGGTCGAAAGGTTGGAATCGCGCCACAACATCAACTTTAAGTCGTTCGTGGTACGAGTTCCAACTGACCATCTACAGACCTACTTGAGAGAAGACTTTTGGCCGAAAGGTGTCGTATATCGACGTTTCCGAGGACGGTTACGTGACACCACGCAGCGAAACACGACTACGCGACGTCTTCATTACCTACGTGTATTGTGATAGTTTTAGTTTAGTTTTGTTTATAGAATATTTATTAGTTTATTGTTATTGTTCTTATGTTATTTATGTATTGTTTTTATGGGCCTTAGTAGCCTGAAATAAAGGATTGTATTGTATTGTATTGTATTATATGCTACTCGGAACACAAAATGGGTCTGAATGATGACCAATGGAGTGAATCTTATTTTGTTTACGTTTCTTTAGTTTTATTTTGCTTAAATCTAGGTTTTGTTGCATCGCACGGGTGGCTTGACTGCCCTGGCACTACCCACTACGTGTGGTATAAGTTGCAACCTTACTGCCTATGCTACATCTATTGATGGTGTCTTGCTTTGCACAAGTTTTATTTTCTTCTACTGATTGTTGTTGTTCTGATTGTACTAACATATAAGCTGGTTTTAACCTATCTATTGAAATAGTAACTTGTCTAGTTGGTAGTTGTATCTTAAACACTTTTTTATATCTACTTATGACACTGTGAGGGCCATCATAAGTAGGTGTTAACGGTTTCTTTACTGCATCATTTCTGATGAATACATGAGTGCAACTACTTAGATCTTTATGAACAAACAGTTTCCGCGAATCGCTTGCGCTCCGTGACTCGGGACGATGTTTGTTTATAGTTTCTCGCAGTCTCTCTACGTATGCATAATCGTCGCCGCTGTACTTCGGACTTACCTCACTGTAAAATTCGCCGGGTAAGCATAACGTCTGAACTAAAACTAGCTCGGCCGCGCTAAAGCCTGTGTCACACCAACTAGCTGCTCGCAAACCGAACAAAACGGTGGATAACTCGTCATCCCATGATGAGTTGTCTGATAACCTCCTAGTCAAAGCTACCTTTAGATAACCGTGCCATCTCTCCAATTTTCTATTACTCTGCGGTGGTATGGCGTGGTCCGAATCCTCTGGACTCCTAGTAACTTCAGTAGGTTGGCAAAAGTTGGCTCCCAAACTGTCTACCTTGATCGCTGGTCAGTCTACTTGGGCAACCAAACCTGCATAATCCAGTTTTCGTAGACTGCTTTCGCTATTGTTTCCGCATTTATATCTTCTACTGGTACAGCTTCTGGCCAGTGTGTAAAACGATCTATTATTATGACGATGATTATGACGCAATACCTGTTGTCGCGTCGTGTTGTAGGGAGTGGTCCTACGATGTCCACATGAAATGCTCGAAGCGTTGACTGGGTTCAAAAATTTTCCTACCCCTGTTACCACATGACGACTTACCTTGTTTCTCTGGCACTGTGTACCAAGGATGTTGCGAATATTCGCATCCGCATCCGCAAATGCGGAGCTTCTGCATTGATTTGGACATCCGCATCCGCAACCGTATCCGTAATAATCATTGCGGATATTCATGCGGATGCAGATGTTGCACAGGTCGCGACAAGAAAGAAAATTGACGTGGCCGGCGACTAGCGCGTGCCGTACGCACGTGAACATTGGCCAATAGGAGCGAAGATTTCGCTCGGTGACAAGATCCGACGCGTTTGTTATTGTGTAATATGTATGATTTGTTTTGGTAAGTAAATCAGTCGTAAGGTGTTGTTTAGTTGCGCTTATCCTATAAACATTTAAGTTTTCGAGTGTATTGTAAAATTGTGAATATACACAGCATTGTGCTCTTAAATAGTGGAGCGAGAAGAATTTAAACTATTATCACCAATAGCACGTAGATTTTTATCGACACCACCAGCCGGTATCCCTAGCGAACAATTGTTTAGTAGTGCGGGTTTAATTTATAAACCTCTGCGTAACAGACTAGACCCCGAAAAGGCGGCAATTTTACAAATGATTAAATATAATGCTCTTATTTTCAACTTTAATTACTAAATATTTGGTCAAAATATTAATAACTAGCTTTTGCCAGCGGCTTCGCCCGCGTGGAGGTCGGAAATTATCCCGCGGGAACATACTACCGGGATCAAAAGTATCCTATGTCCTTTCTCAGGCTCTAAACTATCTGTGTGCCAAATTTCATTTAAATCGGTTCAGTAGTTTTAGCAGGAAAGCGAGACAGACAGACAGACAGACAGAGTTACTTTTGCATTTATAATATTAGTTTAGATTACTCTCTTATTATTTAACTAGCTTCTGCCCGCGACTTCGTCCGCGTTAAATTTCGTATTCCCCCGACCCTTCCCGTCGCGTCGAATCACCTACCCGTGCAATTTTCCCCGTTTTTGCAACATTTTTCATTACTGCTCCGATCCTCTTGGTTGTAGCGTGATGTTATATAGCCTATAGCCTTCCTCGATAAATAGGCTACCCAACTTTTTTCGATTCGGATCAGTAGTTCCTGAGATTAGCGCGTTCAATCAAACAAACAAACTCTTCAGCTTTATAATATTAGTATAGATTTCTCCACTCACATAGTTTCTTAAAATAAATCTTAAGATCCGCATCCGCATCCGCATCCGCATCAGCGGATGTGAGCCTACTAATATCCGCATCCGCATCCGCATCCGCGGATGTGGAAAATTCGGAATCCGCAGCATCCCTGCTGTGTACATGTTTTTACCCTATTTCCTTGTTCATGCCTGGCCAAAAGAATCTCTTGGAAATAAATGATAAATGATAAATGATTTTATTTCTGTAAGTAGGTTTGTACAAACACTTTTACATGTCAATTATATTTTTTTTAACTAGATGAGTTCGGCGTTTCCTAACTGACTACTCTGAGAAGAAAGGCCGAAACAAACTCAGAGGTCACAGTCTCTTTTAAAGTCCAGACATAATCTTGTTCACATCATGTGAAGATCATGTAGATTGGTGACTGAAATGGTCTTTCAAAAAAATGATCCTACGAGTTGTTCTCACCCTTGGATGACTAATATTGTGTACTGAGTCGAAAACGGCTTTTCTAAATGTCGGTGGTACATACGGCCTTATGTATCGTTATACGTTTTTGTTGACGTTGGGAACGTGTATTGCTAGGTGTGTCTGATAGGTAATCTGATAGTCTCCTTCCTGCGCTGTCGCCAATTCCTCGTAATCTATGGCGGTTGGACACCCAATGGTTTCTACGCGTGACAGCGCGTCAGCTACTGGATTCTCTATGCCGTTGACAAGCTGTATATTGCTAGTATATTCGCTAATGTACATCAACTATCTGATTCGCCTAGGAGTTTCTTTGACTGAACTTATCATTGACATTGCATAAATTAGAAGTTTATGGTCGGTGTATACTGTTAGTAATGAAACAGTCTTTATGCCGAAATTAACACGTTTAATTAGAGCTATGTATTACATACAAATCATTTGGCACGTTCGTCACTCATAGAGAAGGGAGGTAGACTGCCGGGTCGCGGGCGCACAGCGTGGTCAGCTCTGCGTGACGTCACAGGGCTGTCAGCGCGGGCGAGGCCCATGTTGCTAACACGGCCATACTGACGACTGCTTTGCCCTCGAAGCTTTTACTGAAATAAAATATAGGAGAGGGGGTTATAATCCTCTCACCATCTGCCTTCTGCCTGACTTTAGTCAGATGTCTGTTCTGCCGGCCAACTTCGCATATTTTCAAAAGTGACCGTCACTCTGTGAGTGCTGCCATTGGGTCTCGTGCCCATCTCTTCAAAACGATCATTCTTTAGGACTTTCACAACTTTATAAGGAATACTACGGAATCTGCCTTTTAACTTTTTGTACCCGGGATTCCCTTTATTTATGCGTATCAACACTAAATCCTCGATTTTGTACGGAGACTTCACATAGCGTTTAGCATTAAATCGCCGCATCTGCCGCTTTTGATCTTCCTCCAATAGCTCACGAGCTATTGCTCTTGTAACTCTCAGGTCCAGCCTCTCACCCGCCTGCGTGAGATTATTTACCAAAGCGCCTCACACAGTGCTGTTGACTTATAGCCTAACAGTAACTCGTTTGGAGTTCTGCCAGTGACTTTATTCACAGAATTACTCAAGGCTTGCTGAGTGGCAGCCAGGGCTTCACACCAGTTATCTTCAGGTTCATCCCTGATTATAGCGTTCAATGTGTTTAATATTGATCTGTTTAGTTGCTCTACCTGGGCAGATTTAGTGAATTTATCACCAACTGAATCCCATTTTCATTACAGAAGGCCTTCATAGCCCTCGAAGTGAATGCTGTTCCTCGGTCGCTTATCAGCCTCCGAGCAACTCTTAATAAATACACCATAGCCTTTAAGGCTTTTATTACACCTTTAGTGCAAGTGTCAGCCACCGCTTCCAAAAAGCAGTATTTAGTAAATCCATCCTGTAGGGCGATAACATACTGGTGCCCTTCTTTACTTTTCACAAACGGGCCAAGATGGTCCACATCCACAACGTCGAATGGGGCTTCACCTTTAGGTATGGGATGTAAGAGCCCAGGCTTCCGACCAGTATCACTCTTGCCAATAAGGCATTTAAAGCAATTTCGGACGTATTTAGTCACAACCTTCCTCATCCGGGGGAACCAATATTTACTCCGGATGGCAGCCAGTGTTCTGTCGGTACCTTGATGCCCACTCTCATCGTGCATAATTCTTAGCACTTCCCATCTTGCATTCCGTGGTACAACCCATTTAGACCCTTTAGGCGTCTTTCGATAGAGGTGTCCTCCTTAATCTCGTAATCATTAAAGTATTGGTCACGATCTCCTTCATCGTTTCCATCTTTCAAATACTGATAATCCTAGACAATTCGTCATCAGCTATCTGGCATTCCAGTAAATTTTTCAACCGTTGTGAACTCATACGACAGACAAACAGGGTTACGGATTAAGTAATCGACGTGAGCAACTCGTTTACCTGGTCGATATTCGATATCGAATTTGTAGTCTTGCAGGTATATCCACCATCGAGCTACTCGCGGATTTATCTCCTTCTTTGTCATTGTGGCTCTGACAGCAGTACAGCCAGTTATCAATTTGAACTTGATCGCTATTAAGTACACTCGGAAGTGTTTAAGCGATTGTACGACAGCTAGAGTTTCTAAATCATATGAATGATATTTGGACTCATCCGGTGACGTTCGCCGGCTGTCTAAGTTGTTTTGGTGTCTTTGGGGATGAAGCCACTACGTGAGAACAGTACGGCCCATTGGATGCCCATGTTTGCGAAGTATCCGCTCCAGGCCACGACGGCCCACCGACCATACTTTCCTTCACCTTTTGATACATTCAATTTAATGGAGTGTTACATATGGTTTCCTCACAATGTTTTCCTTCACCTTTGTGCTACGTCCAATTTAATGGATGTCAATTGCGTCCAATCTAATGGATGCCCATTGCGTCCAATTTAATGGATGCCCATTGCGTCCAATTTAATGGATGCCCATTGCGTCCAATTTAATCAATGCCCTTTGCGTCCAATTTAATGGATGCCCATTGCGTCCAATTTAATGGATGCTCGTTGCGTCCAATTTAATGGATGCCCATTGCGTCCAATTTAATGGATGCCCACTGCGTCCAATTTAATGGATGCCCACTGCGTCCAATTTAATGGATGCCCACTGCGTCCAATTTAATGGATGCCCTTTGCGTCCAATTTAATGGATGCCCGTTGCGTCCAATTTAATGGATGCCCGTTGCGTCCAATTTAATGGATGCCCGTTGCGTCCAATTTAATGGATGCCCGTTGCGTCCAATTTAATGGATGCCCGTTGCGTCCAATTTAATGGATGCCCTTTGCGTCCAATTTAATGGATACCCACTGCGTCCAATTTAATGGATGCCTTTTGCGTCCAATTCAATGGATGCCTATCTACCATGCGTAAATAGTGCATGCTGGTGTAGATGTCACATATTTTCGAAGTGTTGGTTCTCCGACATGCCGGTTTCTAGGTCACATAATTCTACCGCTGAATAGGTATAACTGATGTCGCCAGGTTCTTCGTATCTGATGCGGACACCTTCCCTATTAGCGATTATTTGAACACCCGAATCTTCCAATATATCGCAGCCCACTAACAAGTCCACTGGAAGATCGTGGTCGTTCATGATCAATGGGGTGACATCAACACCTACACCATCAATACTCAGTCTGCACGATGTCTGTCCAATAGCCACCACAATACTTCCTTTAATTCCGTTCATCAAAGCTGTAGTGGGATTTGAGTGTAAACCAAGCTTTTGCGCAACGTTCTGTCTTATTAGAGTTGCTGAACTTCCAGTATCAATAACTGCTCGAATGGGATTATTGTTTATGTAGCATGTAGTGGACATGCGTATCAGTTTATCGGAGCATAAGTTGACGGGTTTTTATTTCTTGAAACAGTTCTCTATTGTATGTCCATAGCGGTGACAATATTTACATTGAACCGACCCTTTGTTAATGTTATTAGAATTAGGGGCCCCGGCCTTATCGCCTCTAGTTTTGATGACCTCGCTCGACTTGCTTACTTTTGACTTACATCCAAATCGTCGATGGCCTGGCTTCCCACACTTGAAACGCCACTTTATTTCGTCGGGGCGGTGCGATGAACGAGATTTGTTTTTATTATTCCAACTCTTGGTTGATGGTGAAGCGTTATCAAGGCGGGCACGATTACGTGTTTCGCCCATTGACCTTCGTGACATTTGTGTTACCATGTCTTGCATTGTTGTGCAACCTTCCAGTACAATACTAATATTCTTATCAACTATACCACCAAGCATTAAATCCATTTGCTGACGTTCGGTCAATTTTACGCCAAGACGTTTGATCTTGGCAGACATTCGACCTTCGCCTTCCAGAGCCTGGGTTGCGCGATATAATTTTCTTCGTTCACTCCAGTCGCAAGCAATCGCAATGTCCAAACCTTTCACGACTACGGGATGATCGCGACATTATCAATAAGTGTCTGTTATCACTCTCACTTTAAGTTTGCTAAGTGTCACTTTCACAATACACTTCGGAAACTGTTTATGGATATAGTATCCCACCGCTGTGTTAGTAATGAAACAGTCTTTATGCCGAAATTAACACGTTTAATTAGAGCTATGTATTACATACAAATCATTTGGCACGTTCGTCACTCATAGAGAAGGGAGGTAGACTGCCGGGTCGCGGGCGCACAGCGTGGTCAGCTCTGCGTGACGTCACAGGGCTGTCAGCGCGAGCGAGGCCCATGTTGCTAACAATACAGTTAAATCTCGACCCTCTATCATGTTTTTTACGTGCATGATAGACATGTATATATATGGCGAGTAGCTCCCTATCGTATGTACTATAATTTTGCTGAGTGTCTGATAGCTTTTTTGAGAAATATCCCAGTGGATGCCAGGTGTCGTCAACCCTCTGTGTAATACTGCGCCTACGCAGGTGTTAGAGGCGTCGGTCATAAGTGATAACAAAGCTTCAGCGACGGGGTGTGATAATGTAACGGCGCTTTGTAGGCTTTTTTACACGCTTTATATAGCTTCACTTGTATATATGTTTGTTTGTAAACGACTCCTTATAGCGCGATTTTGACCCACTTTAAACGACCAGATTTCATTCAAACTTTGTACACCTGTCAAAGACCGATGACAATGCACTAATTTCATAAATTTGTGTCATTATCCTTGTCAGGGTTACCAGGACAGCAAAAAAACTGTCTTCGAAAACTACGCTGACATACGCCTCAAAATTAGAACACTATAAAGTAGAAAATAATGGAAAAAAGCGTGGCGTGCCTGATATCAATAAAAATACCTTAAAATTTTCTACTTTTTAGTTTGGTTTTCTATGGAAGCGTGTTTTTAGTTTTTTTTAACTATTATTTATTTGGATGGGAAATCATCAAAGGACTTCTCCCGCTCTGGGCGGAGCGGGAGGGCAAGTCAGACTTTTACTGTCAGGCGTCTCCTCCTGCGGCGGCTAGGGACGTGACGGCGCAGAGCCTGCCTCTCCCTCACGCGCTCCGCCTCCTCCTTCGCGAGCATTACTGCTTCGCAGAAGGAAGTGACGGCTTCCCATGTCCTCTCGCTCCGTACCATGGCTCGCACCAGGCAGGGCAGGCAGGGCACACCTCCAACGTATGCTCCTCCGTGTCCTCCAGGCAATCCTCGCAATGAGAACACCCGGGCGTTTCCTCGCGCTTTATCCTGAACAGGAACCCACCAAAGCACCCTTGCCCGGTGAGAACCTGCGTCAGGCGGAAGGTGAGGACGCCATGGCACCTCTCTATCCACTCCTCAAAGAGGGGACTTTTCGCCGCAATTGTGGCGTGCCCATCGCTGGGTTGCGACAATCGTACCCGACATGTCGCCATGAGATCACACCGGATCTCTATCCGCCGTGCTGCGATTTGTCGCGGCAGCGGAGTTTCACCCCGGCGTTTCGCCTCGCGCCTCTCCCACATGTGCGCGAGGACCTTTGCCTCCAGATCCCATGGCGGCACTCCGGCAAGGAGGTTCGCCGCCTCGCAGGAGACCGTGTGGTATCCCCGGACTAGCCAGATGGCTATGACCCTCTGGGCCGTACTCAACCGGCGCGCTGGGCGCAACCTCAACGAGGGCGCCCACACTGGTGCCCCGTAGAGGGCCATGGATCGCACGACCCCATTGTATAGCCTCCGGCAGGAGGCATTTGTACCCCCCAGATTGGGCAGCCCCAGCCCGCTCCAGTCTGGGAGCCAAACGTCGGAAGTGCTCGACGAAGTTCTACCGGCTGTCGAGGACAAGGCCCAGCTACTTCATCGTTGACTCGACGCCGATTTGAACCCCTCCCACTCTGGGAACCCGAAGCTGGCGCGTTCCGAGGACCATGAAAACCCATGGCCTCGGACTTGTGCAAGGCCACCTCGAGTCCCAATTGCCGGATCCCTTCGACGATTGTCGCAACCCCGCGCGACATTAATTCGGCCGCCGCCTCGTGCGACCTCCCCTGCGCCAGGACCAGCGTGTCGTCAGCGTAGCAAACTACGCTGACGTCGCTAGGGAGGGCGGCGCCCAGCACCCAGTCGTAACCGATGTCTCACAGATGCGGCCCAACGACCGATCCCTGTGGGACACCGCACGACATCTCTCGCCGGTTCCAGTCTCCCTGATGACCAGGGTAGATAGCGGCCCTATCCGTCAGGTAAGCCTCGACCACACGACAGAGGTAGGTCAGCATCCGGTGGTACCGGAGTGCCCCCCTGATGCAACTCCAGGGCAGGGTGTTAAAGACATTGGCAATGTCTAAAGACACCACCAAGACGACCTCACCGCGGGCCACTACATCCCCCGTCGTGAGGGCTCGGACGCGCATGATGGCTTCCACCGTAGAGCGCCCCTTGCGGAAACCGAACTGGCTGTCCGCCAAATCCGGCCCCACCCGCGCCAGCCTCCCAACGATGTGGTCTGCAATTACTCTTTCAAAGAGCTTGCCCACCTCGTCGAGCAGCACGATGGGCCGGTAAGCGGACGGAGAGTCAGCTGGGCGCCCTGGTTTCTCAATGAGGACCAGTTTGCCCGTCTTCCAACGAAGTGGGAACTGGCCCCTCTCCAAGCATGCGCTTAGGAGCCCCCTTAGTCGAGGCCCGAGAGCCAAGGCCAGGACCCAGGCATTGCCAGGCAAGCCGTCGGGTCCTGGGGCGGTATTTTTGGCATTTAGCCGACGTACCGCCACTCTCAACTCTACCTCGGTCACCTCTGGAGCGTCGTCGTCGTCGGTGGTGTGGTCCGGGCACCGCAGGAGGCGGAACAATGGGTGCGGGACTATGTTCCCCTCGCGAAGGGAACAGAGCGCTCACCACGCCCTCCACAAGCTGGGGCCGGAGGCTCTGTGTCAGCGGGGGAGCCCACGGGCGGAGTTTCTCCCGTACTGCTTTGTACGGCCGTTCCCATGGATCCCTGTTCAGAAGAATTTTTTAATTCGGACCAGTAGGTCCTGAGTTTACGGCGTTCAACTAAACAAACTATTCAGCTTTATAATATTAGAATAGATAGTATAGATTCAATTTACTGGAACTTGCTTTTCGGTTTTTTCAAATCCATTGACCCATTCGTTATCAGTATCTGTCTGTACTGGACATTTTCATCATGACCGTCGCCATCTGCATTCCCTTTATTTTTGTTAAAAATATTCCAATTATTTTGCCGTTGATGCTGTGAATGTTGGCGTGAGTCCTAAAATATATTTCTGGTGCGGCAGAAGAATACGGTGCTGAAAGAGTGGGTACTCACTGCAACTTTAGTTAACTATGTCAAAAAACATATCTCTGCCCACCTTTTATCTATTTCGTTAGTGTTCTTCCAAATGAAAGGTTTTTACCAACAACCTTTGATGGACTTATGCAGTGAACTCTGGGCTTATTTTAACATTTAACAAACCATTTCGCCATTTCGTTTATAAAATCGGTGGCTTCTAGTTCTTCGTCTCGATTGACCTTAGATTAAGCTCTGGTGTCAAGCTGATAGGTGGACTAATTCAATGGCAGACGTTCTCCCTTTTTGCCACTGCTTGGAGAATTTGATTTTCGGCTTAATTTTCAAGAATCGTAATACTAGGCGAAAAAAAACCATTTTGGATTTAATTTCCTTAAATATTATAAACATTAGATGGGCGTTGTTGGACTCTAGTTGAAAGACAGGTTCTGTTATAGATTCAAGTACATGTATGGATTGATCTAGGTAATACCAAAAGTTATCATCAAGCAAAGCTGCTTGTGGCAGTATTTGGCATTTGACATATTTTTTGGTAACGCTGAGAGAGCGGGTTTTCTATTTTTCAAACTCTTAAATGATGTTAAGTAGCTGCCCTATCTTGCGTAGCACGGCAGGTTTAACTTTTCCCCCGATTTCTTTTGTTTTACGATTTGCTGTAGCTTTGATCGTGGTATATGGTCTTTGTCCTTGTGTTTTTTTAAATAGCTTTTATTATATCTGCATAGTTTATAAAATTTTCGAAACTATCGCATTTCAGTCCACCATAACTCAACAAATTAATAGTGTGTGCTGCGCAGTTTAAAGACTCAACATCTTTAACTTATTGAAAAGCCCTTTGCATGTTTCTAGCGTTGGCAAACAACAAGAACAAACTTGTCTTCGCCGTATTTTTTCACGACTTTAAATAGCTCTTCACGAAGATATTCATTTGTGTGGCAATTCTCTACACTACACTCTCAACAAAGAAATAATAAAAGAGCATGTTCAATTAGAGACAGTTGGGCTCCTGACACAATTACAGCCCTGGTAATTGACATCAGAACTAAATAATGTTATAATGTAGTATTTTGGAAAGCAAAAATAACAATAAAAGTCAATAACATTTTAAAATAATCATCCGATGCGCAAAAAAGATATTTATCCATCATTTTGATTAAATATCCGATAAAAATGAGTAAAAACGAGTATTTATCCACCGCCCGTCCCTATTTTTAACTCGCACTTTTGCAACACTGCTTTGAACAGTCAAGACAAGAGCAAGGAGTCTAAGTCAGGGCTTGGTAACGTTACCAAATTCACACTATAAGTATCGTTAAGTAACGTTATTTTCATAAAGATAACATTTTAACGATAACAGGGGTAAGGATACTCTCGTTACCTATTAACGTTAGAAGTATCGATACTTTTATCGTTACTTAATGCGTTGTTGTCAAACCGCGCAACATAAGGGATGCAACCTAGTTGCAATTTTTAATATAGTAAAATAATGTATGTATTTCCGAAAACGTTGCGCAGCGCAAGTGTTTTTGATTTGAATACCAATGTGACTAACCAACCCAGTCCTGCAATAATGTAGACGAAAGAAAACCACCAAAAGAACGCTACCTCTACTAATACCGTTATCTTCGTCCGATGAAAGTAACAATATCAAATTTTTAACGTTATTCAAAGCCCTGGTTTATGTAGGTATTCTGTGGATAAGTGTCTGTGGTGGTATTGTTTGATAGTCGTACTAGGCCCACCTAGACCTGTTCCTGTTAATACTTTATAGGTGGAGTACTTAGTAGTTACTCGAACTCAGATTGACTTGCGTACGGTGGGATGTGTTGCAGCATAAATTCCATTCTGGTGGCTTTATGGTTCGTTCTTCTGTAACTTTATCGCATAGTTCTTCCCACCACGTTTCGATTCGTTTCGTTTCGATCTATATAATTTGGTTAATATTAAACCATACTTTCTGAACAAAAATCGTACTATACACAGTTAAGATTTTGAAAACTAATCTATTAAGTCCAAGATTCAAGAAGCCTTCTGTCATTTAAAATTAATTAGGTTTATTTTTACACACGCATAATCGATTGGAATATGTAGATACTCGATAACGTATGTTTAATACTTCTATATGGTTTGAATCCATTTAGACGTATTTGACGAAGTACGTTATACGTACGTAAATCACGTCGTGTACTCGATCCATTGTGCCTAAAAGATTTAATACAAATAGTTAATGATTTAACATCTTTGATTGTATCCGTATTCGGTAAAATATGGCATACTTTTTTGTTAAGTCAGGTATTTTAATCACGTAATTTGTGTTGTGTTGTGATTTGGTTGATATTGCGAAGCGCTATTAACAAACATTTTGAATGATACAAATGATAGTCACTATTCGTAAATTTCTCAATTGATAGAAAATACTCGATTTACTGAGTACTTTACACTGTTATAGCATATAAAGTACATCTCTAAAAATTGGCGTGTTTTGCTTCACTGTCATTTGTGACATCTGTCAAACGTGGTGTTTTTAATGTAGGTATTTATTGGTGTTGTGTTTAGTCTGTCTGGCTGCTATCATCTTACCGAGAGGCCTAGGGATGGGCAAGTGAAAAAATATATCGATATTTATCGTATCGATATTTTTAAACAGTATCGATAATTATCGAGTGAAAAATATCGATATATCGATATATCGTCAGTTTTCGCATGAGTATTCATACATATTTCCAAAGCATTCAAACTTCGTAAAAAAGAATAGACGAAAATAGAAAAAAAAATATTTTTTATTAAGGGCCCGGCGACGGTCAATCTGTTCATACAAACGTAATACCAAAATCATTTGCAATTTGAGCATATTTCCACCATTTTAAGATGATATTCGGCTTTAGACAGTATTTATCTAGGTTATGGTGACGTTTTTTAAAAAAAAACTGAGCTAAAATGAAGTTTGAGCGAATTGCATTTCGCACATTTTTACAACGTGAATGACATGTTTTCTTTTTGTTTTTTCTGCATTAAAAACAACAATATCTGTAATAATGTTATATCCATAACACAGCTTATATTACCAAGATACAAAATAACGAAAACCAATTTAAAATTCATTAAGTTTTCATTCATCATTTTTGGTATTACGGAACACAGCCAAATTATCATAAATTTTCAATAGCTAATAGTGCTATCGCGTCTCTCAAAAATGTCAATGTGTGCACGGTCGTGCGGCTCGCAGTACGTGTGTTGTGTAGCGCTCGGACATGCATTCACACTAGCGCAACATGCATTTTGGGCGTACTTTTATTTGTTTATTCAATTGTATTGTGATATTTCTGACATTATTATTGACCTATGCTATGGAACTTGGATTTTGATTTTTCTTCTGATTTGGTATCGAGTACAGAGACTGAATGACTGATGAGAATGTAGAATTCTGACCAACTTTGCTTTTTTTTTTTGTTGGATGGAAAATCATCAAATGACTTCTCCCGTTCTGGGCGGAGCGGGAGGGCGTGTCAGACTTTTACCGACTAAAACCCACCCATATTCCATCAGTTGCCCATATGCCAGGGCCACAGTAACTCTTTCGAACGAATCTCGCGACCCTGGCAGGAACTTTGCTTTGTTTACGGACCTGGATTTAGGCGGGTTGCAGACTAAGAGCTAAGCTAAGTTAGTTTTGCTTAGCTCGCATAGCTGACGCAGTTTTCCATACATATCGCAGAGTTTGCAGTCTGCACACAAGTATGGAAAACTGCATCAGCTATGCGAGCTAAACTAAACTAACTTATCTTAGCTCTTGGTCTGCAACCCGCCTTATTGTTTACGATTCGGTTTGGCTGGCAACATGGACTCCGAACGTTGGGATGTGTCTCACAGTAAGTAGGTACCTATTAGCCAATGATATATTATAAGTTATCTGCCTAATATTTTCTTGGCTACTAATTGTTTACACATATTTAAACTCAGCCCAATGAAATAAACATTATTTATTTCGTGGGTCGAGTTTAATAGTAGCAAGTACCTAACTAAGTATATTTTGTATAACTTAGTATTTACCTACCTATCTAGGTATAGGTTAATTATGTTATGACTTAACACACGTTCCCACGGACGTAATAAAATCGCGGTTGGTTATTTTCGTGCACTGGGTCTTCAAAGTACTGCTCAGCGCCAAGAGGTGAAAATCCAACTGGGCTTCGACGTGCTGAGACTCACCCGCGCTGTAGGGGTCTACTAGGACCGATGCCTGCCGGGGTCGCGTGATTGTTCGAAAGAGATACCGTGACCCTGGCACATGGGCAACTGATGGAACACGGGTGGGTTTTAGTCAGTAAAAGTCTGACACTCCCTCCCGCTCCGCCCAGAGCGGGAGAAGTCATTTCATGATTTCTGATCCTGAAAAAAATAAAAAAAGACTCACCCGCGCTGCACTCTGTTGTATTCTCAATGCTCGGTTCAACACCGACAGTTGAAAATGCGATCTTATTACGTCCGTGGGAACGTGAGTTTCACCATTATTAACGTAGTTTTAAATATTTCTGGGATAAACAATTGCCAGTATAGAAAATAACAGAAATCGATTCTGTAAACGATTCTGAACAATTTATTATCATAATGTTCATTTATTGTGTTACACTGTTACACACACTATTTAAACCTACTTCTACTATCCTTCACCAGTTTTTATTTATTTGTATATTGGCATAGCTAGCTGACATATGGCAAATACATAATCAGTCTATAACGTTCCCTGCTGGGATCCAAGCCTCCTTTCTGAGAGGGAATGGGCCGTTTGGTAGATGTCTGATGTCTTCGATATTTTAATTCTAAGACATGCCGGTTTCCTCACGATGTTTTTTTTTACCGGTGCGAGAGCAATGTTGATGAAATTATTTATACAAAGTAAAGCGCGTCCCTGGGTTCGAACCCGCTACCTATAACTCGTAAGTCGGGGCCATTACCACTGGGCCACCACTGCTCTTGCAGATATGGTAAATAATGTATTGTAATATTCTGTGCCTCATAATTATTGTATAGAATCAAGTTTATGTAACTAAACAGACAGCTGTGCTGCTGGGGAATTTGTTGCGCCGCTTCTTCTCAGATAAAGCACTAGGTATTGGTGACGGGCGGGCGGTTTGTTGTTTTCACGTGCGGAAAGTGCTGATTCTTGGGCACGCCACAATTGCGGCGGTAAGTCCCCTCTTTGAGGAGTGGATAGAGAGGCGTCACGGCGTCCTCACCTTCCGCCTGACGCAGGTTCTCACCGGGCATGGGTGCTTCGGTGGGTTCCTGTTCAGGATAAAGCGGGAGGATACGTCCGGGTGTTTCCATTGCGAGGATCGTCTGGAGGACACGGTGGAGCATACGGTGGAGGTGTGCCCTGCCTGGGCGGAGCACCGCCGTGTCCTCGTGGAGGCGATCGGCGGCGGCGACCTCTCGCGTCCGGCCCTGGTGCGAGCCATGGTACGGAGCGAGAGGGAATGGGAAGCCGTCACCTCCTTCTGCGAAGCAGTAATGCTCGCGAAGGAGGAGGCGGGGCGCGTGAGGGAGTGGCAGTCTCTGCGCCCTCACGTCCCTAGCCGCCGCAGGAGGAGACGCCCCGGGCGTCGGGAGTCTATAGCGGACTCCCGGCCACGAGACGCCCCGGGCATCGGGAGTCCATATCCGACTCCCGACCACCATAGGCGCGAGCTTGCGGGTGGCGAGCAATGGGTAGCTCGCCGCCCGGTAAGGACCAGGCTCGGGTCGACGGCGCGTAGTGTTCCACGCGCGCCTCAAACAGATGTCAGCAGCAGTGTAGGGGTCTACTAGGACCGATGCCTGCCGGGGTCGCGTGATTGTTCGAAAGAGATACCGTGACCCTGGCACATGGGCAACTAATGGAACACGGGTGGGTTTTATTCAGTAAAAGTCTGACACGCCCTCCCGCTCCGCCCAGAGCGGGAGAAGTCATTTGATGATTTCCCATACTGAAAACAAAAAAAAAAAAAGTGCTGATTCTAAACCTAGCTTAGCTTAGGAGAGTAACGTGTACATTAAAAATAAATATTAATTAAAAGTCTTTGTTTTTTATTTATCCTCTTTTATATCTGCACGTCGCGTAAATATGTATAAATTATTGAAATATATTTGTCTGTTACTAATATTTTGCGTAACACTTTCTACTATTCATCTATACTATATAATATTATAAAGCTGAATACTATATACTATATATACTTTATTACTATATATATTCATATATTTATATTTATATATTAGTATATTAGTATATATATATATATTATATATTATATATAATATTATAAAGCTGAAGAGTTTGTTTGTTTGTTTGATTGAACGCGCTAATCTCAGGAACTACTGGTCCGAATAGAAAAAGTATTTTTGTGTTTGGTAGCCTATTTATTGAGGGAGGTTATAGGCTATATAACATCACGCTACAACTAAGAGGAGCGGAGCAGTAATGAAAAATGTTGCAAAAACGGGGAAAATGTATCCCTTTTGAGAGTTTCCGTTGCGTGCGCTGCGTAAACGGTTAAAGTAACTCAAAAATCATGTATGACGAAATTGTTCCTTTTAAAAAGTTCTAAAAAAAAGTCCGCGAGAGCATATGTCTATCTTTTAAGGTTGACTCACTATAACTCAAAAGGAGCGAGCAGCAACGAAAAATGGACGAAAACTACCAGGCAAATCGATGCGACGGGAAGGGTCAGGGGAACAAAAATTGAAAATGCATCTAAACCTTCCTTATAAAACACTCTATCTATTGGTGAAAACCGCATAAAAATCCGTTGAACATTTTTTGAGTTCTTCGCAAGTAGGCAGACAGACGCAGCGGGGGACTTTGTTTTATAATATGTAGTGATAACAATTTTTAAAATTAGTAAAAAGAATTTTACTTACATAAATATGACAGGTGGACTCACGTCGTTCATGTATCAATTTATAGAAGACCACAAACAACATAATTATACATTGGTTTACAAGTACCAAGTTAGGAAAGGTATGTAAGACTTTACAAAAGGCCTAGATCTCGAGATATTGTAATAATTCGAGATACCGACATTGTATAGAAATTTCCACAAAACGCATTACTAGTCTGTACATTTACTAACGATTCCCCAGAGTAGTCAACAAAAATAAAGCAAATAACGAACATACCTAATTACTAGTAAATAAAAATGCCTCGGAGTCGTTATGAATAAAACGTAAGTACAACTTCTTACTCACACACGGCTGCATACCGCGTCATCGTTGGCCTTCTATTGTCAAACAGAGACAGCAATATTCCGACCGAATATTGCCCTTGCGTCTCGGCTCGTGGTTTGCGAGTATAGGCGCCGCGTTCTTAATGCTCGAGCCTTAATAATTATATTCAATTTAATCAAACCAGTAGTCATCAGATATGGACATTAGGAACACCCTCTGTGTGCTCGCCTGTCAAACTTTTTCTATTGTTGGGTACTGTCAAATTCACGGCTGAAGCAACTCTTTCGGAATACACTGAAGAAGCCTAGAAAATTAAGTATTTAAGGGCGACTTCTGAAAGAACCGGCGTGAAATGCTGGCAATTTATCCAAAATTTTAATGAGTCAGCTTTTCTCTCAAGGAAAAGTTGATCGAGGTATTGTTTTAGCTCATTGGGCACGGAGCCAGAGCTTCGAACCTCGGGCACAGTTGTTGACGACAGGGATAATAACTTTTCATGCCCAGTCCAAATTGAAGAAGTCACAGTCACAGAGTTTTCTTGCGCTCGTGCTATTTGTATTGCTCTTAGATCAGGTGAACGTGGCGGGATTTTTAAAGTTAACGATACGCGAGGAGCATGCAAGGAGTATTTAATAACATTAAACACGAAACCAAAGTTTCGTTAAAACAAATCGAAATTGATACGAATTCGATACTCTAAAATAAATATCGAATATCGATATATCGAGATTAAAAATATCGACGAAATATATCGATAATTGGCCCATGCCTAGAGAGGCCCACAACGGAACTCATGTTATTTACAAGCTTTTATTCGCATTCGAATTTACGATACACCTGTGATACGTTTGCAGTTCAAACATGGAAAAACTGCCAATTTGTAGAATATGTTTAGTGCAGAATGTTCGTATGTATATAGTCGTCAACAGAAACTTGCACAAACTATATGAGAAATGAAAGAGAAGCTGACTGATATACCAGTAAGTTTAATAATAAGATTTAAATTACGTATTATGATGTTTTATATATATGTCGCAGGTATATTGTTAAAGCCGTGATATTAGAATTTCACTAGTGATATTATAATTTAACGGTAGATTGTCAATCTACTTCATTTCTTATTAAGGTAAATCCTGATGATGTAATTAGAACAAATTAAAAAAAAAATTGTTGATAAATATTAGAAAAACATAAACCATACCGGTGTGTTAATAAAAAACAAGAAAACATACCCGAGTGTGTTGCTGGCATGGAATGGGATATATGAAAGAAGGTATAGAAGTCATACTAAAAGTACAATTTGTTGTATTACAAACTAGCTTGTATCAGCGGCTTTGCCCACGTATTACACGTATAAACATTCCTCTTGACTCACTCTGTCTATTGATGAAAACCTCATTAAAATCTGTTGTGGACTTTAAATAATTTAAGTAAGCCACCAATCTGCTCATACTTTCTATGTATGAGGGAGTATAGAAAGCATTACTGACCACCAACTGGGATTTATAATGAAATGTAAGGTTGGAAGTATTTTCTTCCTATAAACAAAATAGTGTCAGACAAATTTTGTTGCAGTTTGTGACTAAAGACAGAAGACCAATTCTTGCTTGTTTTGTATGCTTCAGTAAATTAAAGCAAAGCTACCAGTTGCTTCGAAAATGTCTGGATTCAGAAGAGCAGTTAGTTGAGATGATGAATAAGGATTATGAGGTGAGGTATTCTCCAACATATTTTTTTTAAGCTCATGCGAACGAACGCGCTTAAACAGCTGTTCACGCTGGTCAGTGACCGCTAGTTTTATCAGGTTCGAACTAGGCTTTTTTACGTTTAGGCGGTGACCTGAAGTTATTTGAAGAGTAATCCAATTTTTTCTTCATACCTTCATGGGCTTAGGACCATTAAATACAGAAAATAAATCATTATGATCAATTAAATTAAGATTACAGTAATGTTTAATCAAAAATAACCTAATCGTTAAAAAAAGTCATTAAAACGAATTGCCCCACATGTCACGGATCACTGTATTTTAACTGTTGTATTTGATCTTATTGCGTGCTGGCTCATACCGAAGCGAGGCGAAAATCGCGACGGAAATTGAATGTGGCTGCTAAAATGGTCCCATGAGCTCGCATACGATGTCTACTCTCCCTCGCGTACGTCCTGCGCCCTGCTCGTAAATTTTCACCACTTAATAAGCACACGCGCACCATCTCATACAACTCACGTTAGACACGACGTCTCGACAGTGCATGCGTCCCCACACCACCGCGTGAGTCACGTAGTGCTGAGCAGTATTGTCGATACCGTATTACGAAATAGGTATGTAGGGTCAACACATTTTAGTGATTTAAGGTGAGATAAAAATTTAAAAAAAGCGAGCCGTCGCGGGACGCCTGGCAGATGTGAAACATCGACATTATTTGTCGTCACGGTCATTCTCACCACGCCAAAATTTAGGTTTACCCTCAACTATAGATGTTTCACATAAAAAAAAAAATATCCATCTAATGCCTGACCTTGAGAAGTGTAGCTTAACCTGAAGAACCTGCGACACAAGGCAAAACAAAAACTAAATGGTCACCCATCCAAAGGCTGACCTTGGGAAGTGCATCTTAATCTAGCGAACCTGCGACAGAACGCCACACATAAACTAAATGGTCACCCATCCAAAGGCTGACCTTGAGAAGTGTTGCTTAACCTAGCAAGCCTGCGACACAAGGCAAAACAAAAACTATGTGGTCACCCATCCAAAGGCTGACCTTGAGAAGTGTAGCTTAACCTAGCAAACCTGCGATACAAGGCAAAACAAAAACTAAATGGTCACCCATCCAAGGACTGACCTTGCGAAATGCATCTTAACCTAGCGAACCTGCGACACAAGGCAAAACAAAAACTAAATGGTCACCCATCCAAAGGCTGACCTTGCGAAATGCATCTTAACCTAGCGAGCCTGCGACACAAGGCAAAACAAAAACTACGTGGTCACCCATCCAAAGGCTGACTTTGCGAAGTGTAGCTTAACCTAGAAAACCCAAGGCAAAACAAAAACTAAAAGGTCACCCATCCAAGGGCTGACCTTGAGAAGCGTAGCTTAACCTAGCGAACCTGCGACACAAAGCAAAACAAAAAATATTTTGTAAAGATAATATTTATAAAGCATACTTTACGAAAGGAAATAAAATAATATGGTATAATAAAAAATAACATAGTAATTATGTTAATTCTCAAAATTCGGACTACTCTGTACCACCTTAGTATGAAGCACCAGATCTCAAATAAAAAAAAATTGCATTGATATTGGAACTTTGTTGCCTAAGTCCACTAATTTTCAGTAAAGGCCCACTGTGCGTCGCCACGTTCGCCACGCCAAAATTTAGGTTTACCCTCGCCTATAGGATGTTTCACATCAAAAAAAAAGAATTGAAAAAAAAAAATTGTAATGTGTTCTATTACTGATACTGAACCACCAAAATTTTGCGCACTGGTTATAAAATTTTACTGTATATTGTGTCTGGATTTCAACCATGCCATTGGGTGTTAAATGTTGATATGTACACTTTCACACATTCCGTGTGGTGCCGTCCATAAAGATTGTGTGTGGTGCCGGACGTAAAGAATAACACCACCCCATTTCTTCCCGTGGGTGTCGTAAACGGCGACTAAAGGACTTACTAGAGAATGGGCAGCAGCGTTCTCTTTGCATTTGACCATCATGTTGCGATTGTGACTTTGGTATATTGGCAAGATGTGTGCTTTTGTTTTCCTTCACCGTTTTGAGAGCAATGGCGATGAAATAATTTACACAAAGTAATGCGCCTGCTTGGGTTTGAACTCACGACCTACTACTCGTAAGTCGCGGCCGTTACCACTGGGCCACCACTGCTCACTCACATCGTGAGGAAACCGGCATGTCTTAGAACCAAAAATTCGAAGACATGTGATGTGACATCTACCAACCCGCACTGGGTCCGCGTGGTGGATTATGGCCCACCCCCTCTCACCGAGAGGAGGCCTGTGTCCCAGCAGTGGGAACATTAAAGGCTGATGATGATGTGCTTTTGTGGGACTGCGTTGACTGGCATATTTTCCAAATTCATACATAAAGAAATATCTTTTTTCAGCCCAATCTTTTAAAAGACGAAGACTCCTTAGATTTATACTGTGGGTTTGTTAAATCTCCAATAATGCACATAAGTATAGTTGATGAATGCCAAACAGAAAGCAACAATATTACTAGCAAACAAGAGTTACCAGCTGTTTGTGAGGGACTAGATGAGTTTATCGAGCCCTTGGGGGAGCATCAAAGTGATGGTACGTTTTTCAGAACAAATAATATTGTATGTTAAAATAAGTTAAAGATTAAATTATTTTAAACTAGCTTTTGCACGCGTTATTTACATACATAAACATTCTTCTTGAATCACTCTGTCTATTGATGAAAACTGCATTTAAATCCGCTGCGTAGTTTAAAAGATCTAACTAAGCGTGCAAACGCGGGTGGCGATTTTGTTTTGTAGTATTTGTATGTAGAGATTAAACAAGAATGTTTTGAACTATGTGTTTCAAATTTTTGGTAGTGTTTAGTTTAATTCAACTTAACCGAAACCACATTATATTGTTAAGAGCCCTCGAATGCTCGAGTTTAGGTAAAAACGGCAATCTTATGTATGTTTGCGTAGCTATCCACACATGCACAATAAAAACAGTGTAACGCGAGTGTCGACCCGGTCTAAACAATCTTGAGCCGTTAGAATTATAATGCGGTATTTAGAGATTTATGAAAATACTTACTTTTATTTAGTCAGTCTAATAAAGATTTGTAGACTAATAAAAAATTATAAATATATGCTATGTAAAGTATACAATAAAAATAAAAAATTCAAACAATTACATATTGGTGCCGATTCTGTTGTACACCGAACTAAACTATCTCTAAAATTCCTTACTTTTAGATAAGAGAATTGTTACGCTATTCTGCAAGAAATAATCTCTAAATTTAAAAATTATTTGACACGACTAAAATCAAATTTGACAATTGCGACTCAACGTGGTATTTTTTTTCTTTTGGTTTCGTAACTTGGTACTTGTGTACGCTACGCAATGAACTTGTTGAGAGACGAAGGCGCGCGCAAGGGGGGAACCTAGACGTGTTTAATATGGAACTAGCTTTTGCCAGCGACTTCGTAGCGTAAGCGAGCGCTAAGAAAGGAAGTAGAATTGCACGGACGAAGTCACGGCCAAAAGCTAGTAAACTACAAAACTTCTTTATACACCACATTTTTTGCTAATCTATTACTGTATGCCAAAATTATCAGACTACTGGGCGAGCTTACGCGAGAGCAAGCCGCATAGAATTGCCCGTGTGAAAAACAGTTTTCTCTCAAGTCTATACCCACAAATTTTTATGTCTGCCCTTGTGATTCTGGTCATTGCAAAGCACTTTGAGGCGAAACTGTATTCGTTTGAATTCAAAGGGAAGATCATTCAGGATCAATACAAAATAGGTTAGTATTTCTCACCTTAGTATTTCTTTTGGTTTACCATTTTATTAATTTGAAAAAAAATTGGTTTAGTTGTTTATTTTCATTGTATTTTTTTTAATTTTTAAATTATATTATTTTTTTTCAGGTGTAATTTTGTGCAATTTTTTTTTATAAATCTTCTTGTCTATTTTGTTTTATGTTTTTGTGCAATTTTTGTGAAATAGTTGTTGTTTTCGTAATCAGCGACCCAATAAATCATATAAACGATACCCATGTTGATTTTCAGAATTTGTCACCCCTTTTCTACCTTTTAGGGGTAGAATTCTGAAAGAGTCTGACATATGTGTTTACTCATTTATTGATAGGAATACTCCTGTGAAGTTTCGAATAAAATAGTTTAACTGATCTTGTTTCCCTATACAAACTTTCAAACCCTTTTTCACCCCCTTAGGGGTTGAATTTTCAAAAATTCTAGGACACGTAATTGTTTATTTCTATTTGTTAACCTAAAATCAAATTTTCAGGCTTGTAGCTCTAAAAATGACGGACTTCCATACAACATTTTAACCCCTTTTTTATCCCCTTAGGGGGTGAATTTTCAAAAATCCTTTCTTAGCGGATGCCTACGTCATTACAACTATTTGTATGCCAAATTTCAGCGAAATCCGTTCAGTAGTTTCGGCTATGCGTTGATAGATGAGTCAGTCAGGTTTGCCTTTTATATATTTAGATTTTTCATTTTTTGTTTGAATTCTATAAAAAAAAGTATTACCCACGTGTTGAGATTTAAATGCGTCATCATCATCATCATCATTTCAGCCGAAAGATGTCCACCGCTGGACATAGGCCTCCCCCAAGCTCCGCCACTTCGACCGGTTTTGTGCTTCCCGCATCCAGCGGATACCTGCGGCCTTCGCAAGGTCGTCGTTCCACCTTGTTGGAGGCCTTCCAACTCTACGTCTTCCGGTACGCGGTCGCCACTCCAGAACCTTTCGGCCCCATCGGCCATCTGTTCTGCGAGCAATGTGCCCTGCCCACTGCCACTTCAGTTTAGCAATTCTTCGGGCTATGTCGGTTACCTTGGTTCTCCTACGGATCTCTTCATTTCTGATTCGATCGCATAGGGAAACTCCAAGCATAGCCCTCTCCATCGCCCTTTGGGTGACTTTCAGCCTTCTAATAAGGCCCATTGTTCATTGACCACGTTTCGGTTCCATAAGTCATCACTGGCAACACACACTGGTCAAAGACTTTCGTCTTGAGACACTGCGGAATGTGGGACGAGAAGATATTGCGTAGCTTTCCGAACGCTGCCCAGCCGACTCGGATTCGACGATTGACCTCTTTCTCGAAGTTGGACCTACCTAACTGGACAGTCTGTCCTAGGTACACATATTCGTCCACAACTTCGAGTGTAGCGCCTCCGATCTTCACTGGAGCGGGTATCACACGAGCATTGGACATGACCTTTGTCTTGTCCATGTTCATCTTGAGACCCACTCTTTCGGAAGCTCTACTGAGGTCATCGAGCATTGTACTGAGGCCCTCCATAGTCTCAGCCATGACAACTATATCATCGGCAAATCGAAGTTGAGTTGTTGAGATTTAAATGTGTGGGGTTTTATAAAGGGGGTCGAAAATTTCATTATTTTTGCGATAGGACACGCCATTTTCGAGATATAAGCAAAAGAAAAAAAAATACAGTACTGTTTTTGCACGTGAGGCGAGGCGTTGGTGTGAACTTTTGTTCATGACCACTAGTTTTATTACACACCTTTTTAATCGCGACTAAAAATAGTCAGACTTAATTAAAATAAATTATCTTAGTCAAAATTTTTCTACAATCTATTAAAATAATGTTTTTTTTTTAAATTTTTTTTTTTTTTTATTTCGGATCAAATAACACAGGACAAGTTTGACAAGTAAAACGATGGTAGCTGCAAAAGTATAAACTGTAGCGCAGCTAACAACGCTCTTCTCCAGATACAGAATGGAATGATGTTCCATGCGAAAAATGCTTAATAATTTAGATTTATATAATTAATACAGAAACAAAACAAAAAAACAAGTCTAAAATACACAATATAAAAGGTGTGATTTGGGATGTATTTTGACGTTGAGTTTATGTGGTGAGTGTAGGGTAAATGGGTGTGTAGGTGAGTGACAGTGAGGTGTGCGAGGGGTGTTTGTGGTTCTGTGTGTGAGGGGGTGATGAGTATTTTACACTTCCACGAGTTTCTCTGTTTCATCATAATTTTGGGATTTTAACCAGGAGTTAAGTTTCATTTTGCATTTGCTCTTTGTAAGTGGGTAGATGTGCAAGCTTTTGTTTAATTTATTATAGATTTTTGAGCTCATATGTTTGTAGTGACGACTTGCAGCTACGGTTCTACGAGACTCAGTGTTACAAACCCTATCGAGCGACGTCTAGAATAATGTTTGGGATTAAACGGAAGTTGGCTGTGTTTGCGAAGGATAGTCTGCAGGATAAATAACTGTCTGACGGTGAGGACCTGGCAGAGGGTGTACAGAGAGGATGTCGAATATCGGATTGGTTTCCTTACCAGGACCTTCAGGACAGCTCTCTGCGCTCGCTCGACCCGTAGCATCGCTGTTTTCCCGGCACCACCCCAGACCGTGAGGCAATACCCCAGAACAAACTGAGCGAGCGCAAAGTAGACTGTTATCAAACAGCTGAAATCGGCCGCGCCTCTGAGTTTCTTGAAAATATAAATAAGTTTTCTCACTCGAGCTACAGTTGCAGCAATATGTTGTTTCCATTTCAGATTGCTATCTAGAGTGACTCCAAGATACTTAATAACTGAGGTATTTTCCAATTGCTGACAACCGCAGTCTGCATGTAAGTTTGGGCAGGTGTGAGCACGAATTTCAATCGGTACAGGGGGCTGACTTGACTTCATAGTAGAGAATGTGAGAATTTTGGTCTTATTAACATTTAGAGAGAAGATTTGTGGTCAGCCGATTACTCATGATAGTGGTCAAGGCAAGCTCCGCGTTAAGGCGAGTTTCAGTCCAGTCCCGGCCATGAACAATTAGAGCTGTGTCATCGGCATATGCGATAATTTTGCAGTTGGGTAAGGATAACTGACACAGCTCATTCACATATATAAGAAAAAGTGGGGGTCCCAGGACACTGCCCTGGGGGACACCGAAAGTAATAGTTTCCGGGTTGCTGAGGAAGTTCTGAAGTTTTATTATTTGTTTACGACCTGTTAGATAACTCCTGAAAAGATTGTGGGCCGGCCCGCGAATACCAAGATGCTGTAGCTTCGAAAGAAGTTTGGGAATTGAGACAGTGTCGAAGGCTTTGGATAGGTCTAAGAAGAGAGCAAGAGTCTTGTGTTTATTATCCCAATGACCAATAATAGTTTCTGTAAGTTCCAGTACAGCGTCTTCGGTGGATTTTCCAGTCCTAAAGCCATACTGATTATTAGAAAGAAGTTTAAATTTATTTAGGTAATTGGTGAGTCTATGGTTAATAACTTTTTCAAATATCTTTGAGAGGGTGCTCAAGACTGAAATGGGTCTGTAGTTAGCAACATTGTCCTTGTCACCCGTCTTATAAATAGGGTGGACAACTGCAGTTTTAAAAACATCCGGAAAAGTTCCTGTTGAAAAGCAGAGATTGAAGATGAAAACAAGGATGGGAATAAGAATGTGACGAGTCGCCTTAACGACTGAGGGGGAGATACCGTCAAATCCAACAGCACAATTGTCATTAAGGCTGAGGATTATGTTTTCCAGCTCAGCACTATCCACGCTGTGGAGGGCCATTGATTGTGGTGCAGATGGTATGGAAGTACCCGGGAACTCAAGGTTGGGACGGCTATCCGAGAGAAATTTATAGAGGCCAGAGTGTTCGATTTTAGCCGCTAAGAGACCACCAACATTCGCAAAGTATTTGTTGACTTTGTCCACAGACTGCGACGGATCGGCACTACAGTTTAGCAGCTCCGAGGCCGAGTCACGGCTTTGGCTCATGCTTGCTACCCGTTTAACAAGTTTCCATGTAGCTTTTGGATTATTTCTAGCTTGCCTAAATTCAGATCGTTCATATTCACGCTTGACTTTTTTTAAGAGATTGTTGTAGAAGGTGCGACAGCGACAGAAAATCAATTTGAGCGTCTCATCCTCTGGGTGTTTTTTAAATTTGCGATGCAACTTATCGCTGTGACGAATGCACTTCAGCAAGCCAGGAGTAATCCATGGCTTAATGATGCGCTTCCTACTGGGGATGTGTGAGACATGTGTGTTAGATTTGATGACTACGGACATAATGGAAACAAGAGACTCCGCAGCTTCATTCGGGTTGTGACACTGAAAGATAAGGGAAAAGTCTGTGTTGTTTATTTGGTCCACAACCCGTGGCTTTACTTGATAATAAACGAAACTCTTATCTTATACAAAAAAATAAAATGCGAAGAGTAGCAAAATGTTGTAGTCGTAGTATATGTTTGCGTTCACGATACGAGTACCCGAAAACTGAGACGCGGGAAAAAGTGGCACAGGTCCTGCCTCGTTGGGCGCTTGTGCCGTACTAAACGCTGCCCGCTTGTGCATCGTAATTTATTCTAATTTAGAGTGATTTCAAAAACTATATTATGTCTAATTAAATAAACGGATTTAAATAAAACTTGAGAATTCGAGTTTTTATAGAACATACTTTATATTGACATGAATTTTTTTACCGTAATTATGCTTTATTCAAACCAAAAAAACGCGATAAAATTGCGAATAAATCGTAAAAATTGCCATAAGACTTATTTTTTTTATTAATTAATTTTATTAAAAATCAATTTTCTAGTACTAAATGTAAGAACTAGATTATGGTTACCTATCATAAGTTCGAAAAATATTTGACCGAATTTCATTTCCACTAAAACTTTTCAACTATTATCGTTTCCTTTTTTTTACTTCATTGAAGTCACGTCTGCCACTGTATCAGTTGACCTATTATCAATTCGACTTTTTTCGATACTCCGACGTTTCATTTGGTCGATAAACTCTTTACCGAAGTTACACTTAGCCGAAATAACATTTTTTCGAAGTATTATGTTTCCAGACATTCATTTTACCTATGTTAAGATTAACCTACTCTTTGGTTTAATTAATTATTTATTTAAATGTAATGGCACTTAATAAAACAGTTTATTATAAACAAAAGTGTTTTAAAGGGTCTCAGTAAGAAGCATGCAAACAATGCTGCTTGCTTCAAGCATGCAACATGCAACCATGCATGCAGCGTGCAAGCAGGCATGCAGCAGAAAAGCAGGCAAGCAGCAAGCATGCAGCATGCAAGCAAGCATGCAGCGTGCAAACAAGCATGCAACATGCAAGCAGGCATGCAACATGCAGCAAGCATTGTTTCTGTCACGGCTCCGGCGCTGCGGGGTTTGGGCGGCCCCACGCGAGCTTATCGTCGCAGATGGTTTTAATGCTCACCACCGCAGCTTCGGCTCCCGCAGCCTCAGCTACGGCGGCGGGCCTTCAGACCACCTGCTCCTCAGCTCGCGGGCCGCCCTACCCCTCCGCGCCTGCGCGGGCTTAAATTACACTCTAGGGGTAGGGCAGACAAGACTACGTAAAGTCGGTTTTACAGCGATTCGTTTCTCACTAAATTTTGTAGCACAATATATTGACTTTTTATAACGCTACATATATTTAATTTAATATTGAAAACGCTACCAAGTAACCGGCTATATATTTGTGACCAAATAGTATTCCCTAAAATTTTGTTTCACTGTGGTGAAAATATGGCAAACAAATCATTTAGCAAATGAAAAAAGTTCAAAAGAGGCATCGGCCAATAGCAAAAACTTATTTCGTAAATCGGCGAAACATAATTCGGTAAAATAATACCTGTACGCTGCCAGGCTAGGCCCACAATACGATTTCAAGTGCGCAGTGGAAGTGTGAAAATCGTGGGGCTCTAGAGACAAGAAGTGGCGAGCGCAACTAGTCCGCCGTACGCGGAGCAGACAATCAAATCAAACACTTACCATACAACAAAGGAACTTACCTGGTGAGGTTGAAGGACACTGCTCTGGTGCCAACCTGGAGTTCTGTATGTAAGTGAGTGTATATGTATCGTGTCGTGACGTTACGAGTATTCTTCAGGTTAGAATCCGCTGCAACAAGGCTTGGAGGCAATCACAGCATGCGGTCTTCAAATCACTCGTTCCCAACAGCGTCACACTTTGCTTAACCTTCAAACTATTTATCGAAAATATGTCCAAAACCCGTGTTATTACGTCAAATTAGGGGTTATTAACAATCCAGACAATGGATCATGACAGATTGTCCACAAAACGACCCGTTCTAAGGGATTAATTTAACAAAAGGGGTCGAGACGCCACGAGGACCCACCATCCCTTTTCAAGCACCAAATCAAGAGAGCCAACAGAACTGTCAAGTGTCAAGATCAAACTGTCAAGTGAGATGTCACTCTGTTACTCGTTTAGAAACGTAGGCGCATAGAGTAAACAAATCGTTCGGGACTCAACATCTACCCCCCCCGGACGGGCCTTCCCGTCCGCTAATCACTTGGCAATCCCGACAAGGTTGCGCGTTATCAGTCCACCTGACGCGCTGCTGGAGGATGTGCAAATACTCGCAAGCTCCAACGCTTCCAAAACTCTGAGCGAGCTGCTGCACCAACTGAAACCGCGATAGCCAATTTTGGCTCACATCGACAAAAGGGTGCTCCGGCAGGGCGACAAGTGGCTGTCAAATCAAAAAATGGCCCGGGGTTAGGGCCTCCAAGTCGTTCAGGTCCGTAGACAGAGAGCACAATGGACGCGAGTTCAATACAGCTTCAAACGGAAAAATACCGTAGCTAACTCCTTAAAGGTGAGAACGGTGTCTCCCAACAATCTGCACCAGAGTCCCTGTGCCGCTTTCACCGCGGCCTCAAAAATAACCCCCCAATGGGGGCAGGCTGGCGGGTCAAAACAATAACAACAACAACCAAATGGCCCTCCTTAGGCAACAAAAGGGGGTGACGGACCCCATAAGGAAGGCTAGAGTGACTCAACCGTCAACAACCAAACAACAAAAGACCCGTATCGACCAAAAGGGGTTCAACTTACTAACGGCTCCCGACAACATCCAAAACTCTCGCTGCAGAATGGCCAACAGCTCATTGCAACCGGCATGCGAGTTAATAATGTGACGATCAGTCACCAACAATTCAACAACAAAAAAACAACAATTCAACAATTTGTCGAGGGAGCTTTATCGACTCAACAAAAAATCAGGGTCCTTCGTTCCAACAGCGAGCACCTTGAGCCCGGGCAAAGGACCCGACATCAAGACTGGCGATCGAGGCCAATCATCCTCGGGGTGAGTCAGCCAGTCTGGTCCCCACCATAGGGGGTAAGCAAACAAGCGGGGTGCCATGCACCCACGAAAGGCCACGGCGCCTGGGTTCAAATCTCCAGGCACGTGCCTCCAAATCAAAGGCGTTTCAAATTTTGAATCTGGGACACTCGGTACGCAACAAAGACCTCCAAAGAGTGGACGGACGTCTTCAACCAACACAAAACAATTTGACTGTCCGTCCAGGCGTAAGAAACCCGAATGTCCACAGTTCCACCCAAAGTGTGAGCAACGTGGTTCAATAGACGCACAAGACGCGCCGCCCCTGACAATTCAACTTAGGGATGGTCAGTGCCGTCCGGAGGGGGGGGGGCCACCTTGCTCTTGGCCAAGGCCAGTGACAAATTCACCTGGCCTGTGCGCAGACGGTGCGCAGACAAACAACAGCTGCATAACCGTGCGAAGACGCATTACAAACAAGGGTAGCAGTGTAGCTCCCAGGGGGGAGGATAGCGCGGGGTAACACGACCTCGTTGACTGCAAGGAGTGCGGATACAAATTGGAGCCAATCTTCCAACAGGGTTTCCCGAATTGGCTCGTCCCAGCCAAGTCCCGCAATCCAAAGGCGCTCAAGAAAAAATTTTAACCAAAACAATACACAAACAAAACAATTTTGCCCAAAACAATACAAACAAACAACAAAACAATATACAAAAGGCAACCCTGGGCTCCCATGTCCAACATGGCACGGACCACAACAGAGTCCCCCGTGGGCCCCCAGACCTGACTTATGCCGTTGGCAACAAAACCGTGTCAATCTGAGGGGTACCTTAGCGGGGCAGGCGCCAATGTCCTAACAATGCCTGGGCGGCGACCGATCGCCGCACCCAGGCTCAAGTCTTTCCCGACGAGGATGGAGGACAATTTCCTCGTCCGCGCGGTGTACCGAGCCACGTGCCATCGCTGGAAGGGCATATCCCACCGGATGCCTAAATGGCGGGGGGCGTGACTCCAACCGGGGACGTTCCGCCAATGGAGGGGAGGGCAGGCGGTGCTGGTCTGGCCAGCGGTGCCTAGCAACAATTGCGTAATCGCCTTTACGCGGGGAGACCAAATGGCGGTCGCGCGGCTCCCGATCAACTTGCGCGGGGGGTGGAGTGCGGCGCTCAAAATTGCGGGCCTCTCCCCGGTTCTGAACCGGCGAGGCAGAAGCCCAGTGACCAACTCCATGGTACCCCCCGTACGCGAACCTTCATCAGAGGCTGGTCTGCCAGCGTGGTTCGCGTTAGCGCACAATATGTCCAAATGGGACCCCCCACAAATTCTACAAGGGCGGGGGTTGGGGCAGTCCCGATGGAAGTGAGCCCCCAAACAAGAGAAGCACAGGCGGCGTGCATTGGCAATTCGGCGGCGGGCACTCACGTGCAACTTCAAAAAGGCCGCGCAAGTTGCCATGCCATGCCCCGTGTCCCTACAAAACTCACAACCAGGACGACTCTGGGTGCCAGCAAAACGAGCGGCGGGGCGGCCATCAACAGGCCCGCGAGCCCTAGTCCGTCCCTGGTCTCGTGGCCGGGAAGACGGCTGGCATGACTCAGTGGCAACGCCAGAGTTGTCCACAAACCGACACTCATCCTCCAAAAATTGGAGGAGTCATCAAATGGGGGGAGATGTGTGACACTATCTCCACCATACTTTTGCTCGAAACGAGCCCTCAAATCGGCAGGAAGCCGTTGCAGCACAACGTGCACCAAAAGGTAAGACCAATGGTCCACCGGCAAGTCCAATTGCTTTAAAGCGTTGGTCGCTGCCACCAACGGGTTCAACAGGCCAGTACGCAATGCAGACAAACTAGTAATGACCGGTAACCCCAAAATCAACTCAATATGAACGTCAGCCAAACAACGTTTGTTTTGGTACCGCCGGGTGAGTAGTTCCACAGCGGTAGGGTAGGCTGAGTCAGTCAAAGACAGATGCTGCACCAAGGCTCGGGCCTCACCTTCCAGGACAGACAACAAATAGGCCAACTTTTGGGCGGGTCTGAGGTCCGAGCGTGCATCAACCAAACTTTCAAACAGGTTTTGGAAACTTAACCACTGGTCCAAGCGACCGTTAAAGTGTGGCAGTTCCAAGGTAGGCAGTCTACTCAATAGTCCGGGACCTGAAACAACCGAGGTCTCCGGTTTGACCTGGACAGGTGTCCGGCTCTCCAATATTTCCCGAGCACGTTGACCAATGACATCCCCCAGGTCCAAGATCTGGTCGTAGTCAGCAAGGACCTTGTCACGTGCTGCCTGATCCATGGCTTCCAGAGCCACATCACAGATGTACTCGTTGTAGCGGGTAAGCAGAGCATCAGCGTTGCCGAGTCTCACGTTCAACTGCTCGAACCGAGCCAGAGTGACCGCTTCAAGATCCGGGCGCTCAGCGGTTGCTGCAGCTGAAGCGAACCACCGTAGCTGTGTGGTCAATCCACTGATTGCCTCTCTCACCGCTTTGTGTGCCATTGCACAAACAATACAATTCAAATAAACCAAAATTAAATAATCAAATGCCAAAGTTCAAACAATCAATTACAAAATAACTACAAGTAAACAATCAAACTACCAAACTGACTAATCAGCAAATCAAGAAATAACAATATATTGGTTTCAATTTAATTCAACAATAAACTTTTATTTTAATTCAAACCCAATATCAACGTTCAAAATTCTATTTCATATTCAATTCAAATATTCAAATTCTAATCCAATTCCAAATGTTAAGTTCACAAACCACTCTGTTAATGGTACAACAATAATGAACCTTTATTCCAATTCAAAACAATGGTAATACTCAAAAATGCCAATTTCAAATATTAATTTTCACAAACAACCATATCAATGGTACAAAACTCAATATTTCAATGTCTTCCTGACATTCAACAGAGGTCAGACACAAACAAGGGGTTGTAACATAGCCCAATTCATTCAACACTATTAGCATATGCAACCGGCTGACCCCGTCAATATGAGTTACTCAACTCAACAAATTTACAAATTATTTCAAACAAACAATTAATTACCGTTAACAAATATTTACAGCGAATTACTACTTCCCTTATAGAGACTGCCAAGTAATTAGCCTACTGTAAAATTACCAATTTGGTGGTTTTGTAGGTTAAAACCACGCCTCTGCATACCAAAAAATGTACGCTGCCAGGCTAGGCCCACAATACGATTTCAAGTGCGCAGTGGAAGTGTGAAAATCGTGGGGCTCTAGAGACAAGAAGTGGCGAGCGCAACTAGTCCGCCGTACGCGGAGCAGACAATCAAATCAAACACTTACCATACAACAAAGGAACTTACCTGGTGAGGTTGAAGGACACTGCTCTGGTGCCAACCTGGAGTTCTGTATGTAAGTGAGTGTATATGTATCGTGTCGTGACGTTACGAGTATTCTTCAGGTTAGAATCCGCTGCAACAAGGCTTGGAGGCAATCACAGCATGCGGTCTTCAAATCACTCGTTCCCAACAGCGTCACACTTTGCTTAACCTTCAAACTATTTATCGAAAATATGTCCAAAACCCGTGTTATTACGTCAAATTAGGGGTTATTAACAATCCAGACAATGGATCATGACAGATTGTCCACAAAACGACCCGTTCTAAGGGATTAATTTAACAAAAGGGGTCGAGACGCCACGAGGACCCGCCATCCCTTTTCAAGCACCAAATCAAGAGAGCCAACAGAACTGTCAAGTGTCAAGATCAAACTGTCAAGTGAGATGTCACTCTGTTACTCGTTTAGAAACGTAGGCGCATAGAGTAAACAAATCGTTCGGGACTCAACAATACCTATGACACATGATACTTCGATGATTTAAAAATATGTCAAATGATGCATATTGCAAAAAAGACGTCGGCTAATAGTTTTCGGTAAAAGGAAATTCAAACAAAAAAATTCGGAAAAGTAATCGGTTCCCCTAGATTATATGTCTGATGTAATGTGTATTTTTTTACTCAAATTTCTACATATTAATGATAGAAAAAGGAGTCTGAAAATGACCCTGCGCTGATTTTTAAGAAAACTAGTTGTGGGAGATTAATTACTACAAAGTAAACAAATAAGTTTTTGTAATGTGCTACTAAAAGTAACAAAACAAAAGATTGATCTATTTTTTACATGTATTCGTCAATGCCAGAGTATTTATAATGATGAGATGAGAGGTAAATAAGGCGACTAAAATCTTAGATATTTGCGCAAAAATGTAAAATGGGTCTTAATCAAAAATGAATATTGCTAAAGCTCTATTCACACAGCGATATGATAAAAGAGAGCAAGATATGATAAATATTTATTTAACGAAGTGTAAGTTATTATTACTTGACAATAATATGTTTTTGCTCTATTTTTTATTTTTATCATAAATGTACTTCACATACATATATTTTTATTTTTATTTATCGGAATGACGGGACGCGATCGCGCCCGCAGTGTGAAGGCTCTCACCGCGCCGGCGGCGCCACGTAACGCCGCGCCCCGCCCGCTGTGTGAAGACACCTTAAGCGCATAACTCGAGAAGGGCTCCACCAATTCGGCATATGTTTTTTGTATGTTCCTTAAGGCCTACGTAAGGTTTAAATTATAATAATTAAAAAAAAAATGCGTGGCCAACACTAAACACAATACTTTTCTTTTTTTCATTTCACATAAAAAAATAATACATACGATGCGAAGGGATGGGTTGGGGGAGCAATAAATATAACGCGAACGAACTCGCGGGCAGAAGCTAGTTGTTAATAAAACAAATATTAATATTAAACTAGTAATAATCTTGACTGGTTTTTGTCTACTTACAGAGCTAGAAACGGAAAATTTACACCAAAGCTATCTAGTTGAAGAAAATAAACCAATAAAATATTATGAATCTGATTCAGATGATGATATACCTTTAATGGAGTTTAAAACTGAAGTAGTAGAAGAAGAAGTATGTAAGAGGAAACAAGAAGCCAGCGAGACTAAATGTAAGTTTTAGATAATTAATCTATAGACAAGCAGACAGGCCAATGGTTCTCCTTATAGGGTGTGTTTACCTAACGGATGTAGCTGCTTACATGTGCATTGTTGAATTCCATCCATAGGAATGCGAAACCTGATCTATCAATATGTCAATGATCCCTATTAACAATGTCGGTTATGCATTTTTACCAATATTCACTTTGAACTGCTCTACGGAACAGTAGTCTTTTTGTGGCACCGACATTGTTATAGGGACCATCGATTTGTATAAAAAACTGAATAATGGTAAAAATGCATAACCGACATTGTTAATAGGGACCATCGATGTGTGTATTACTTAGCTGTAAGGCAAATGATGAACTAGGACCGTTGTAGTTATAGTTTCTAATAACAAAACCATGGCTACCAGGACAACTAGTCACTATTAGCAGCACTCATCGACAAGCATAAGTTGTGACTAGCGTCAGCGCGGTAACAATGCATCGTAGGTTATACTCAGATTTATCGTTTTAAGGTGCATGACCTATGCGTATAGACATAATCAGCTGTTAGTAAAGATACATCGTGTTCAAACGGAGCAAAAACTTAAAAAATCATTTGCGACTAAACTACTGCTCCTATTTAATGGATTTATGGTACAGAGCTTGTGAAAATGGTACTTAGTTTAGGCAGTTTAAAGGAAAGCTCCTCTGTCGTATCAACTTTGTATTATGATTTCTTCTTCTTTTCTTTCTTTATTTTCTTTTGACTGGCCTGTTAGTCTAGTAGTTAGTGACCCTGACTGCTAAGGCTGAGGTCGTGGGATCGATTCCCACCCAGGACAAATGTTTGTGTGATGAGCATAATCATTTGTTCTGTGTCTGGGACAATTTACCTATATTATGTATGTATTCAGAAATATACAAGTATTGTTGGAGTTGTGGTGTGTGGTTGTAATAAGGAGATAAAATGAAAGGCACAAGTCCGTAAATTCAGTCTATTCAACGTTCACACATACAGTATTTAGAGAGTGCTATACAAGTTACTGTTACGGCGCGGCGCCAACGACTATAGTTAGGGAGGTGGCGAGCAAAATTTCGATATGATCAGCACACAAGGCAGACGTTATTAATAGTGATAATTATACCCTAAGAAACATCAAGGACCTCGTCTGCCACCATAGTGACGCTGCGTTGTAAATTTACAGCGTTTCAAAAATGTTTAAAAAAAAAGGTGTGCTATATTATGCGCACACGTCTGCCGCTGGGGCTGATGATCACAGTCATCCTGGAAACACAAAGAATCGAAAAGGCAGACATACAGGGCTCTGAATTTTGTAGTATTCAATTTTTTAATTTATTTTTATGATTTAAAAAACTGTATATAAAGTGCACACTTGGCAGATTTGAATTGTTCGATTAAAAACAATGAGAAGAACCACGGAAAAATAGTCTGCCAATATGTTGCCTCTGCGTTGTCTATTGACAGTGCTCCAAAAATGTAAAAAAAAGAAGGTATGCTATATTATGCGCACACGTCTGCCTCTTGGACATATGTTTGAATTACTTATGAAAACCAAGAAAACCGATGAGGCAGACGTTCAGGCCTCTGATATTCCAAAGGCAGATCATTTGATGTACTTTTTTCAACCCGACGCTCGCGCCAAACCAAGCAGGTATAAAATATCCCCATAGATCCTTTCGTGGTGTCTCTCTTTTCTTTGGGAATATGAGTGAGAACGGTATAACTCAGTTCCGACCTTTTCCGTATTGTGAAACTAAATGTATAGAGCGTATATCTATATACAGCTTATATCTATATACGTATTTTACACAAAAAACGTGATTTAAAAAGTTAAAGACTGTTCCTATCCAGATCTTAATCTTATTCAGATTACATTCAAGCATGCAATTTAAATAAAAAAATACTTTCTAATTAGAGTTCCAAGCGCATTTCCTTTCTGCTTGGCATTGAGAAAAAATATGATTGCATAGAGTTCAGCTTCAGAAGTTTAATCGTTACCGTGAGTTTAGAGGATAATATTTAAAAAAATATAAGAATAAAACTAAAAACAAACAAACAACATGCAATACTCGCTGTCCCTTGATTCCGTGAATTTCAAACAGTTATACAGCTGAAAATCAGTGAGCAAAGTGTCTGCCACATGTTTTTTCGAATCCACAGAGTCATAGTGAATCGAATGGGCGCCATTGCGCCCATTCGATTCACTATGATTCGAAAAAAAAGCTCTACTAAGTCATTTGCACGCGGTTCTCATTAGAACCGCGTGCAAATGACTTAGTAGAGCTTTTTTTTTTTGACATTTTTACAACTCCGTCGCATGATAATGCAGAGTCCTGAATGTCTGCCTCTTCGATTTTCTACGTTTCCAAGATGATTGTGACTATGTACTTCAGAGGCATACATGTGCAAATGATTTAATACCCCGATTTTTTTAAGCAACTTCAATCCGCTGTAACGCGAAAACGCAGCGACATAGAACCTTAATTGATTAGACCAAATCGATTCGTAATGATTTAAACTGCAATCCACCTCGACGTCAAACGTGTGCAAATCATATACCGAAATGCTCGCCACCTCCCTAACGCTGCTAAATCGTATGCGCGGGGGCACCTTACATTTTGCAGAGCTGTCATTATTGCTGCCTGTAGTCCCTACATACCTCCCCCCTTTAAAAAAATATTAAATAATAATCAAAACTGTTGGTCTTTTATATCCTGCTGTCCTGTCTTGGCATCATTGTGGCTTGTTACCAACAACACAAACTGTACGCTGCCAGGCTAGGCCTCCCAATACGATCTCAAATGCGCAGTGGAAGTGTGATAATCGTGGGGCTCTAGAGACAAGAAGTGGCTAGCGTACTGTCCGCCGTACGCGGAGCAGACAATACAAGTACAAGGTACAATATACAAACAAAAGCACTTACCTCATGGTTGAAGGACACTGTTCTGGTGCCAACCTGGAGATATGTATGTAAGTGAGTGTATCTGTATTGTGTTGTGACGGTACGAGTATTCTTCAGGTTAGATTCCGCTTCCAATTAGGCTGGAGGAGGTCACAGCATGCGGTCTTCAAATCACTCATTCACAATAGCGTCACTTTGGTTTGACCTTCAAACTATTTATCCAAAATATGTCCAAAACCCGTGTTATCAAACGTCAAATTAGGGGTTATTAACAATCAAACAACTGGATCACGACTAATTGTCACAAGCGGATCGATTTTAAGGATTAATTTCAACAAAACGCGTCGCGGGGTTTCAACAGGCGAACGGGGCTATTTTAGCGGCAAAACAAGAGAGCTGACAAGTGTCAACGTCAAAAAATGACAAGTCAGATGTCACTTCGTTACACGCGCATTCCATTAGGCGCACAGATAATAAACGGTACGCAACATCTACCCCCCCCGGACGGGCCTTCCCGTCCGCTAATCACTTGGCAATCCCGACAAGGTTGCGTTTTATCAGTCCACCTGACGCGCTGCTGGAGGATGTGCAAATACTCCAAGCTCCAACGCTTCCAAAAACTCTGAGCGAGCTGCTGCACCAACTGAAACCGCGATAGCCAATTTTGGCTCACATCGACGAAAGGGTGCTCCGGCAGGGCGGCAAGTGGCTGTCAAATCAAAAAATGGCCCGGGGTCAGGGCCTCCAAGACGTTCGGGTCCGAAGACAGCGGGCACAATGGACGCGAGTTCAACACAGCTTCAATGCGGCAAAATACCGTAGCTAACTCCTTAAAGGTGGGAACGGTGTCTCCCAACAATCTGCGCCAGAGTCCCTAACCGCCTTCACCGCGGCCTCAAAATACCCCCCCAATGGGGGCAGGCTGGCGGGTCAAACAATAAAAAACAACAACAACAACAACAATTTAATGGCCCTCCTTAGGCAACAAAAGGGGGTGACGGACCCCATAAGGAAGGCTAGAGTGACTCAACCGTCAACAACCAAACAACAAAAGACCCGTATCGACCAAAAGGGGTTCAACTTACTAACGGCTCCCGACAATATCCAAAACTCTCGCTGCAGAATGGCCAACAGCGCATTGCAACCGGCATGCGAGTTCTTAATGTGACGATCAGTCACCAACAATTCAACAACAGAAAAACAATCCAACAATTTGTCGAGGGAGCCAAATCGACTCAACAAACTCAGGGTCCTTTGTTCCAACAGCGAGCACCTTGAGCCCGGGCAAAGGACCCGACATCAAGACTGGCGATCGAGGCCAATCATCCTCGGGATGAGTCAGCCAGTCTGGTCCCCACCATAGGGGGTAAGCAAACAGGCGGGGTGCCATGCACCTACGTGAGGCCACGGCGCCTGGGTTCAAATCTCCAGGCAAGGGCCTCCAAATCAAAGGCGTATCAAAATTTTGAATCTGGGACACTCGGTACGCAACAAAGACCTCCAAAGAGTGGACGGACGTCTTCAACCAACACAAACCAATTTGACTGTCCGTCCAGGCGTAAGAAACCCGAATGTCCACAGTTCCACCCAAAGTGTGAGCAACGTGGTTCAATAGACGCACAAGACGCGCCGCCCCTGACAATTCAACTTAGGGATGGTCAGTGCCGTCCGGAGGGGGGCCACCTTGCTCTTGACCAAGACCAGTGACAAATTCACCTGGCCTGTTGCGCAGACGGTGCGCAGACAAACAACAGCTGCATAACCGTGCGAAGACGCATCACAAACAAGGGTAGCAGTGTAGCTCCCAGGGGGGAGGATAGCGCGGGGTAACACGACCTCGTTGACTGCAGGGAGTGCGGATACAAATTGGAGCCAATCTTCCAATAGGGTTTCCCGAATTGGCTCGTCCCAGCCAAGTCCCGCAGTCCAAGGGCGCTCAAGAAAACAATTTTGCCCAAAACAATACAAACAAACAACAAAACAATAGACAAAAGGCAACCCTGGGCTCCCATGTCCAAAATGACACGGACCACAACAGAGTCCCCCGTGGGCCCCCAGACCCGACCGATGCCGTTGGCAACAAAACCGTGTCGATCTGAGGGGTACCTTAGCGGGGCAGGCGCCAATGTCCTAACAATGCCTGGGCGGCGACCGATCGCCACACCCAGACCCAAGTCTTTCCCGACGAGGATGCAATTCAAATTCCTCGTACGCGCGGTGTCCCGAGCCACGCGCCATCGCTGGAAGGGCATATCCCACCGGATGCCTGAATGGCGGGGGGCGTGACTCCAACCGGGGACGTTCCGCCAAAGGAGGGGAGGGAAGGCGGTGCTGGTCTGGCCAGCGCTGCCTAGCAACAACTGCGTAATCGCCTTTACGCGGGGAGACCAAATGGCGGTCGCGCGGCTCCCGATCAACTTGCGCGGGGGGTGGAGTGCGGCGCTCAAAATTGCGGGCCTCTCCCCGGTTCTGAACCGGCGAGGCAGAAGCCCGGTGACCAACTCCATGGTACCCCCCCGTACGCGAACCTTCATCAGAGGCTGGTCTGCCAGCGTGGTTCGCGTTAGCGCACAATATGTCCAAATGGGACCCCCCACAAATTCTACAAGGGCGGGGGTTGGGGCAGTCCCGATGGAAGTGAGCCCCCAAACAAGAGAAGCACATGCGGCGTGCATTGGCAATTCGGCGGCAGGCACTCACGTGCAACTTCAAAAAGGCCGCGCAAGTTGCCATGCCATGCCCCGTGTCCCTACAAAACTCACAACCAGGACGACTCTGGGTGCCAGCAAAACGAGCGGCGGGGCGACCATCAACAGGCCCGCGAGCCCTAGTCCGTCCCGGGTCTCGTGGCCGGAAAGACGGCTGACATGACTCAGTGGCAACGCCAGAGTTGTCCACAAACCGACACTCATCCTCCAAAATTGGACGAGGTCACCAAATGGGGGGAGATGTGTGACACTATCCCCACCATACCTTTGCTCGAAATGAGCCCTCAAATCGGCAGGAAGCCGTTGCAGCACAACATGCACCAAAGGGTAAGACCATTGGTCCACCGGCAAGTCCAATTGCTTTAAAGAGTTGGTCGCTGCCACCAACGGGTTCAACAGGTCAGTACGCAATGCTGACAAACTAGTAATGACCGGTAACCCCAAAATCAACTCAATATGAACGTCAGCCAAACAACGTTTGTTTTGGTACCGCCGGGTGAGTAGTTCCACAGCGGTAGGGTAGGCTGAGTCAGTCAAAGACAGATGCTGCACCAAGGCTCGGGCCTCACCTTCCAGGACGGACAACAAATAGGCCAACTTTTGGGCGGGTCTGAGGTCCGAGCGTGCATCAACCAAACTTGCAAACAGGTTGTGGAAACCGTACCAGTGGTCCCAGCGACCGTCAAGTGTGGCAGTTCCAAAGCAGGCAATCTACTCAATAGTCCGAGACCTGAAACAACCGAGGTCTCCGGCTTGACCTGGACAGGTGTCCGGCACTGCAATATTTCCAATTGTATGCCATTGCACAAACAAAACCATTTATATAAACAAAACAATTAAATTATCAAATAACAAAGTTCAATCAATAAATAACAAGGAAATCCAACGCAAACAACCAAATAAAATAAACCAAGCAAAAGGTAATTAAGTAACAAAGTTCAAACAATATATTACAAAATAACTACAATCAAACTACCAAACTGACTAATCAGCAACTCAAGAAATAACATTAAATTGTTTCAATTCAATTCAACAATAAACTTTTATTTTAATTCAAAATCAATATCAACGTTCAAAATTCTATATCATATTCAATTCAAATATTCAAATTCTAATCCAATTCCAAATGTTAAGTTCACAAACCACTGTGTCAAAGGTACAACAATAATAAACCTGTATTCCAATTCAAAACAATGGTAATACTCAAAATTGCCAATTTCAAATATTAATATTCACAAATAACCATATCAATGGTACAAACTCAACATTTTAATGTTTCCTGACATTCAATACAACACAGATCAGACACAAAAAGGGGCTACAACAAGGGGCTGCACCACAGCCCAATCCAATCCACTTTATTAGCCCGGCTGACCTTGGCAACATCAGGTTACCCGTCTCAACAAATTTACAAATTATTTCAAATAAACTAGCAATCATAGTTAACAAACATTTACAGCGCATTACTACTTCCCTTATAGAGACTGCCAAGTAATTAGCTCACTGTAAATTACCAATTTGTTGGTTATGTCTTATAACCGCGCTCTGAATACCAATATGTACGCTGCCAGGCTAGGCCTCCCAATATGATCTCAAATGCGCAGTGGAAGTGTGATAATCGTGGGGCTCTAGAGACAAGAAGTGGCTAGCGTACTGTCCGCCGTACGCGGAGCAGACAATACAAGTACAAGGTACAATATACAAACAAAAGCACTTACCTCATGGTTGAAGGACACTGTTCTGGTGCCAACCTGGAGATATGTATGTAAGTGAGTGTATCTGTATTGTGTTGTGTGTGACGTTACGAGTATTCTTCAGGTTAGATTCCGCTTCCAATTAGGCTGGAGGAGGTCACAGCATGCGGTCTTCAAATCACTCATTCACAATAGCGTCACTTTGGTTTGACCTTCAAACTATTTATCCAAAATATGTCCAAAACCCGTGTTATCAAACGTCAAATTAGGGGTTATTAACAATCAAACAACTGGATCACGACTAATTGTCACCAGCGGATCGATTTTAAGGATTAATTTCAACAAAACGCGTCGCGGGGTTTCAACAGGCGAACGGGGCTATTTTAGCGGCAAAACAAGAGAGCTGACAAGTGTCAACGTCAAAAAATGACAAGTCAGATGTCACTTCGTTACACGCGCATTCCATTAGGCGCACAGATAATAAACGGTACGCAACACAAACTCTGCAGAATGGCCTCCGGTCGAACAGCAAAATATAATTGACCCATACATTTATACACTGTTGTACATGGTAAATCTTAATTATGTTGCTAAAAATTGTTATCGCTAGCAGTGTATGACATAGAATAGATTGTTTCAACATGACAAGGTTTTTATTTGCTACTGCTACGTTTAAATTCAATGCAATGTTCACTTATGTCTAAAAATTATAGTTATTGAATAACCGTTCATTATTCCCTGTAATCACTGTGCCGTACGTTTTATTCAGTACTGTAGGTATTACGCGTATGAATCTCGTGGTACGGCCGATTGCTGGGCCGCTGTGACCGCGGGTCCTGCCGGCCATATGGTTGACAACACTTTTCTTATCCATTTCTTAGTACCGGTGCAACATTGTCTTCCGCACAAACAAATCGTCAAAATGGACAGGACAATGCCAATCACTATAATTATTACACCATAATTCTCTAGTTTAGCCTCTAAGTCTCCCACATGTTTTGCGTAATTAGCTCCCTGTTGTGTAATTATGACTTCCTCGTTTTTAGTGTTATAGTTTCCCGTTTTCGTTAAATTTTAATTTGATTATTTATTCGATCGGCACTTAGTGTTATGTTTCGTCTATTGTAATGATTCGCAACATTTGGCACAGTGATTTAAACGTGTGCGTAGTCCCAGCGGAAAAGTGTCGAATTTCTTAATTTCAGTTTAGCAGATATTTAGTGTATGACGTCGTGTAATTGTGTATGGTAAATAAAAATTTGTGCATCCAACCATTGCGGAGATATTCAACAAAAACTGTTTCCACTGGGACTACGTATTCCTAGCGGCACTTTTTTTTTCCTATGGACGTACAAGAAAAAAAAATACATACAATAATTAGTGTGTAACGAGAGGTAAATGTGTATGTTAAAATTAAATTTGTGTGTCTTATATTTGTCAAGATATTCAAGTTGCCGCTGCGCTGACGTTTGGCTATTTGATGAAAATCATATAAAACGGTTTAGCACAGAGTTGTAATTTTTTACGCAGGTTGCTTTAAATTTGTGTGTAATGTGTGTGAAAACAGAATTTGAAAAAAACCTACCGTTCAGAAGATATACACGTAAAAGTAAAATAAGGTTATTAGGTCCAAGTACTTAAAATAGGAACTCTAGAGCCTAATTCATCTCGTTAATTATATCTTGTCAGGGTCTACAATGTCCTGCCAAGTTTCATTCATGTGCTCTTAGTAATTAATGAGCAGTGGCATAATTTACTACGACTGGAACACTATATTTTATGACATCCGATTGTAGGGTTTTTAAAGGAAAAGCAAAATGAAACTTATTCAAATATTTAGTGTATTATTGCAACTATTCACATGTAAAATTTCAGCTCATTACACTGAATGATTAAAGAGATATAATAAAAATAACAGAACAAGAGCAAAACATCGATAAACCGACCAAGTTTGAATGGCTACATAAAAGCGGCCGTGCAGTATAAAGAGCTAACGTTCTAAAATTTCCAGTATTTTACAGTTATTGGATCGGTACAGGTGTGCACACAATTCTTGAAGAAGTTACTACTTAATAACTTTCGTGATAAAAATAGTAGGTAACTTTTTTTTTTTAGACTTAAGAAGACGAAATTATTACAATAATATTTGCATCTGTATTATTAACAAATGCATTTATTTGTCAGAATATTACTAAAAAATTGTAACAGTAGGTAATTATTATGTCCTTAATATTCCTAACTATAACTCTATATGGGCCGTCATACGTAGGACAAAGGGACTTTTTCATCATCTCATTTCTTACAAACACATGTGTACATTTCTTTAAGTCATTACTTACAAAAATATTACGCAAATCGCTACTCGCTCTTGACGCGGGTCGTAGCTTGTTTATCGTTTGCCTAAGCTGTCCTACATATGCGTTCGGGTCGTTGGCCTGCTGATTTTCCACGTGGAAAAATCTCCTGGCAACCTAATAGTTTCGCCGTATACCATCTCCGCGGCGCTATACCTGTGTCATTTCTGCACGCTGCACGAAGCCCTAACATGACGGTCTGCAGTTGCTCTACCCAATCCATGCTACCTGTCAAACGTGCGGTCAATGCGCTTTTCAATGAGCGATGCCACCTTTCTACTAACCCGTTGCTCTGTGGGTGGTAAGGGGATGTCCTAATTCTTTGTATCCCTAAAAATTTCGTAAGACTAGTAAAAAGGTCGCTGTCAAATTGCCTGCCTTGATCAGTAGTTATCCTATTTGGACACCCAAACCTGCATATCCAATGCTCGTATTTAACTTTGGAGACCGTTTCAGTTGTTATGTCTGTTACTGGTATTGCTTCAGGCCAACGCGTAAAACGATCTATAATAGTTATACAATAACGGTATCCGTGCTGTGACCTGGGCAAGGGGCCTACGATGTCTGTGTGTATGTGTTCGAATCTGTTACATGGCGGGAAACTAGTTAGTTTGGAAATTGTGTGTCGATTAACTTTTGCTTTTTGACACTGGATACATGCTTTTGTCCATTCATTAATGTCTCTGTTCATTCCCGGCCAAAAATATCTTTGTGTTATCATCTTACGTGTAGTCCGTACCCCTGGGTGGCTAATGTTGTGAACGCTTTCAAATGCTAGTTTCCTAAACTTGTCCGTTAGATAAGGTCTGGCGGTACCCGTTGAAATTTCGCAATATATTTGCTTATCGCTGTCCGGCATAAATACGTAAATAAATGCTAACTTACTGCTCACGTCGCGTCCGGTCGTAACCTGATCGCGCACCTGCGCTAGAGCTAACTCATTGAAATCCAGCGCCGTTGGACAAAAAATGGACTCCACACGCGATAATGCGTCAGCAACAATATTTTCTGGCCCCTTAATGTATTGTATGTCGCTTGTAAATTCGCTAATATACAATAGTTGTCTAGCCCTTCTTGGAATTTCCTTATCGTTCCCTACCTTTGTAAACGCGTAAATTAGGGGCTTATGATCTGTAAAAATGGTGATTTGCCGCCCCTCTACCAAATTACGAAAATGAACCATGGCCATGTAAATCGCGGTTAATTCTTTATCGTACGTGCTATATTTCTTCTGAGCCTCTGATAATTGTTTTGAAAAATATCCTATTGGTTTCCACGTTCCGCTTACTTTTTGTTGCAATACTGCTCCTACACATGTGTCCGACGCGTCTGTCATAATAGATAAGGGCGCGTCCGCACTAGGGTGACTCAGTGTAGCTGCTGTTTGTAGGTTGGCTTTACATTGCTCGAAAGCTGTTATACTTGAGTTATCCCATGGTATTTTTGTTTTATCTTTTTTTTTTGCGTTGTGTAAAAACTTATTGAGCTCTACTTGATGCACTACCGCGTGTGGTAAATGGGGCCTGTAGAAATTTACCATACCTAGGAAACGACAGAGTTGCTCTACTGTATCCGGTCGTGGATAGTCTGCAATTGCCTTAACTTTGTCTGGTATCGGCTTGATTTCATTCTGCGTAACTTCGAACCCTAGGAATTCTACTCTAAACTGACCAAATTCGCTTTTTCCTAAATTTATTGTTATTCCCACTTCACTAAACCTTTTAAATAGCTTACGCAGATGCTCTTTATGTATAATTTCATTGTCTGAAGCTAAAATTACGTCATCGATGTAACAAAAAAGTGCTGACTTGCCATTTGTGTTCTCTACGCGCTCTATACCTCTCAGTACGTGTTGGTCCATAAACCTCTGAAAAGTTTGTGCTGCGTTCCTCAATCCGAACGTCATGCGTGGAAACTCCCAGAGACCAAAAGGGGTTGCTATGGCCGTTTTTTCAATATCCTCCGCTGAAACTGCTATGTTATGATACGCCCTATTTAAATCGAGTCGCGAAAACCAAGTTTTACCTGCTAGAATATATGTGAAATCACTTACTCGGGGAATGGGATAACGGTCCGGCTTTGTTATTGAGTTTAGCGCTCTATAATCTCCGCACGGGCGTAATTGCCCGTCTTTTTTAGGCACGACATGTAACGGACTGGACCACTCGTCTTGCGATGGCCTGCATATCCCTAATTCATGCATTAGGTGAAATTCCTCCTTTACCTTATTATAACGGTCCGGCGGTAGCAGCCTTGGACGCGCGTGTACCGGGGAGCCGTTTGTTACTATATGATGTACTACTGCGTGAGCTGGCGACTCTCGGAACGACATTGGTTTAGTAATTTCTGCGAATTTCTCTAATAACTCCCGATAGGGATTATTTTCTTGTATACTTTTAACCGACGCTTCGTCGCACCGTATGACTGACCCATTCGTCCTTAAATTAGTCAAAACACTCTATAAAATCTGCACCTAAAATTGCTTGCTTAACATCGCTTACAATGAACGACCATTTAAAAATTCTGCGTAAACCTAAATTAAGTTCTAGTACCTTTATACCGTATGTTTTGATCTCCGTGTTATTTGCAGCGTACAGCTTATAACCGCTTTCAGAACGCACATAATTTTTAACACTATGCACTGGTAAAACTGAGACATTTGCACCTGTGTCCACTAGAAAACTGATTCTCGACTTCCGGTCGGTTACGCACAAACGATGGTTCTGTGTTGCGGCCCCGCTGTCTCCCACCGAACAGGACAGCACCGTCTCTAGTTTTCCGATGATGAGCCTTCTTTCCAATTGCACGGTTTCGTACACCTCCTGGTCTGCTTTCCATACATATAGTGGTAGCTGCACAACCAATCTGGACTCTCTGGAGTGCGGCGTGGACCTCTTGACCTTGACTGCGATCTGCGCCAGTTTCCTCGGTTTCCTCGTCCTCTACTGCGTCCACGTATCTCGTTAACCTCTCTTCGTAGCTCCTTCAATTCGGTAGTCATTCCGGTAATTAAATATGCTACGTCCGTCGCTGCCGATGATGTTGTCGCAGATATGGCGGTTACCTCTCCACTATTTAAATTTTCCATGATTTTGTCTGCCATTTCGGCCAGCTTGTCTAATTTTTGGTCTTGACATACCGAAAGAACGGCCTTTAATGATCCTGGTAGGCGCGCGATCCATAAGCGTTGTAAGGCCTCTGGAGCTATTTCAGTGTTCTGTGCCAGCTCTGACATACGTCGTAACAGGTGTGAAGGGCGCTGAGTGCCCAGGTCCATTTCTCCGACTAATTTTTGAAATTGCCTTTCGGCACTTTCTTCGTAGGCCGTCAACAGTCTGTGCTTTAACGTACTATATTTGTTCTCGGTGGGGGGTTTAAAAATTAAGTCGCTAACCTGCTGCAACGCATCCCTGGTCAGCCTTGCTATCACCAAATGAAATTTCGCTGCGTCCCCCTGCCTTTGTGGTTCCATGGCGGACTCGAACTGTGCGAACCACATCCGAGGCATGTCGGTCCAAAACATGGGAATCCTGTCAGTGACGTTTATGCTGGCCACTTGAGCTGCTGGTGGCGGTGTCTGCATTGTGGGACCGTTGAAATTCCCGCTGATAGGTCCCAAGTCAACGGGGTGTCGTTTGCCGCGCTTATTCACACACTAAACTTATAAACTTGCTGCTTACTGTTCATTTACCTTAACGCACTGTCCGAATTTATTTTTCACAACCACGTCACTATTAAGATCACGTCGGGGTCACCAATGTTGGAGTTGTGGTGTGTGATTGTAATAAGGAGATAAAATGAAAGGCACAAGTCCGTAAATTCAGTCTATTCAACGTTCACACATACAGTATTTAGAGAGTGCTATACAAGTTACTGTTACGGCGCGGCGCCAACGACTAGCTGCTAAATCGTATGCGCGGGGGCACCTTACATTTTGCAGCGTTGTTATTATTGCTGCCTGTAGTCCCTACAAGTATATTTATCAGTTGTCTGGTTACCATAGTACAGGCTCTGCCTAGTTTGGGATCAGATATAACGGTGTGTTGGTTGTCCTGAGATATTTATTATTATTTTTTTAGATTCTTGGTTTAAAAATATAGATTTAGAATATAAAACAATAAAACACCAATTATTTTTTCCATATGAAAAGGCTTTCAGTCCTAGCCTAGCTAACGCTCATTCGGAAATCTGATTTAGTCAATTTTAATGGATTGAAAATACTTTCTCGCGGAAAATTGTGTTGGTTCCTTGGTTGAAGAATAAAGCAATTTGATGTTTCAAGTCTCTAGTTTTGAGATTTCATAATCAAAAAAATGTCAAAGCCACGTGTATTGCTCAATCCTAAAGAATTTGGTGAAAAAAAATATTAAATGTTTTCGGTTTTTTCCTGGTCCACGAACTTTGAATTTTTGTTTTTGATTAATTAACTTGCCGAACTTGCATGTTCGATAGGGTTCAGGTCTGGACTCATTGCTGGGTGTTGCAGCTATGTGAAGTCGCCGTTGATTGATTTTTAAATTTCCAGCGATAACTCAAAATTTTATTTTGTTGTTTTATTGATTTCAACATTTTTATGGAGAAAAATTTAAAGAAATGAAAAAAAAAATATTTATTTTGTCCAAAATTATAAGCATGTGAGTACAAAAAAGTGATCCTGTATTATTTTTCAAAATTTTGACCAAATGAAACAAAAAAAAAAAAAAAACGGCTCGATGGATTCCGTCGAAACTTTCTGGGGCTTTTGTGGGTATATTAAACGGTATCCAATAACGGTATCAATAGTTTCGTTTAAATATTATTAATATAACGCAATAATAATGGTTGCTTGAATAACATTGTTCATCTAATTGATACAAAGTTGAATCCTTGTAAATGTGAATGATTGTGTTAATAATTTCCTTAAACAGGGTTTGTTTGTTTTTTTGAGGAAATATGGTCAGTTCCAAGTACAATTCTATTCATCGGATCTTTGGTTGTTAAGTGTATTGTCAACAGAAATCCCTCCTTTTCGATCTTAGTGTAAATCATGCGAAGCGCTATTTTGTTATTCGTGTGCATGTCAACATTGACCTTCTTTCTACATTATACTTACCAGATTTATAATCGCAGGGGTGACCGTAGCGAAGAAACAGAAACAAGACACACAGAGAACAAACCTAGAGGATCCAATAACAACCAAGCGAACATCAAAAGAAAAATCTGACTCAACAGTTAACTGTACAACGCAAAGATACACGTCTAAACTCGATGATAATTTCAAAGAGCCTTATAAATGTGATCAACGTACACACACTAGTGAAATACCTTTTAACTGTAAATTCAGTTTTAATCAAAAATATGATTTAACAAAACAAATTCGCATACAAACTGCTGAAATACCTTACAAGTGTGAAGTATGTGATCGTTGTTTTAGTAAAAAGTATTCATTAACACGGCATGTTTTAATACACACTGGAGAAAAACGTCACAGGTGTGATACCTGTGAGCGTAGTTTCAGTCAAAAGAGCGCTTTAACACGGCATGTTTTAAGACACACTGGTGAAAATCCTTACAAGTGTGAAGTATGTGAACTTTGTTTTAGGCATAAGACTTCTTTAATACAGCACGTTTTAATACACACTGGTGAAAAACCTTACAAGTGTGAAGTATGTGACCGTTGTTATAGTCAAAAGAGTTCTTTAACGCAGCATTTTTTAATACACACTGGTGAAAAACCTTACAAGTGTGATATATGTAAGCGTAGTTTTAGTCGAAAAGGTAATTTAACCAAACATGCTTTCATACACACTGGTGAAAAACCTTACAAGTGTGAAGTATGTGATCGTTGTTTTAATAAAAAGGATTTATTAACACGGCATGTTTTAATACACACTGGTGAAAAACCTTACAGGTGTGATACGTGTGAGCGTAGTTTCAGTCGAAAGAGCCATTTAACACTGCATGTTTTAAGACACATTGGTAAAAAATCTTACAAGTGTGATACTTGTAAGCATAGTTTTAGACAAAAGGGTCAATTAATAATCCATATGCGTAAACACACTGGTGAAAAACCTTACAAGTGTGAAGTATGTGGTTGTTGTTATAGTCAAAAGAGTTCTTTAACAAAGCATGTACACACTGGCGTCAAACCTTATAAGTGTAATGTATGTCGACGAAATTTTAAACGAAAGAGTAATTTAACTAAACATTCGTATGCACACTGATGAAAGACCTTACATGTGTCAACAAAACGTAGGCAAACACTGGCCAAAAATCTTTCAAATGTTATAAACATGGACTAGGCTTTTTCGTAAATATGTTGAGGTCGGTTTCCAGTCCAACCGGATGTAGCTGGATTACATTATTTCCCATGGGGCGACTACTTCCTATTTGACCTCTGACTTCAAGTAAAGTTGTTTGATTGAATTAGATATCTTATAACTTTAAAAAAAACCGACTGTCTATTTGTATACGTTAAAGAATCTTGAGATCCCTCAACGTGCTGTGCTCAAAGTTAGTACTTTTGGACGTGTTTTTTCCCCACCGCACAATTCTGCCGTCATTATTAAAAAGGGCACAACTAACATTTTGTAAATGTTGAGTAAATCGAAGTTAAAATATTTTTTGAATTATGATAAAAAAAAAACACGACTAAACGATGTTTTTCGAAATCGTGTGAATTTAAATAGTTGTATATATATAGTACATATAAGACTATATCAATATTTTTTATTATTTTTAATGCATATAATAAATAATTAGCTTATTTTTTTTCAACTTAACATAAAAAATTACATAACAGGAGCAATATTACAGTTAAAGGCATATACAACCAAATGTGCCTTTTTAATGTAAAATTTTAAAACGTTACATTGAAAAGGCACTTTTATTCAATTGTGCCTTTTTACATATTATTAAAATAGAATTAGAATATATTATATTTTATACTTCTTGATGAATAAAAACAATCTTATTGTGCACTTTCTTGTGTTCCTGCAGTGGGACGTGTAAATAACGTTGACCCCTCATTTCATCTTCGTTCATAGATGTTTAGTAGTAAAGGCATAACCGCCAGTGTGCCTTTTTTTAAACGCTTTATTTATAAAAAAATAAGGCATAGAGTAAATAGTAAAGACATAACTGCTAGTTGTGACTTTTCTTCTTCAATAATTGCTAGGGTGTTGGTATAAAATAAAATAAGCACAATTGCCACATAAATTTTTTATATTTGACGTAAGCCAATTACGCCCTTTCAATTAAATATATTAAAAATATAAAGGTGAAATAAAAGTCCTATCTCACAATGTGCCCTTTTACTGGTTAAAAACTTTAAAAATGTTGCAGTTGTACCCTTTAAACTTATGGTATCTCTGTTATTTTTTTTGCTAAAGTTAAAAAAAATTAGGCATATAGTCTTTTTTTCCTGATTCCGGTGACATACCGGATGACATTTTTTACCGTCTCGACCTTCATGTGTTGTGTAACTAGAATAGAACGCAGGAAGGCCTTCAGATTCATCGCAGGTGACTAAATGAGCGCGGGACGCGGGCGAACGGGGATGCGTGTGCAGCTCGAGCACCTGCGAAAGATCAATGAGGCCGCCTATCAGCCGGCTTCAAAGGGTAAGATCGCGCTACGAAATCATTGATACATGCCGCACATTGAGTAGGGTGCATATGATTTGAGTTTCGATAGATTTTAATTGAATTTATTTTTTTCCAAATTTCTGTTTCTGTTGTTCTAGTATGAAAATGTTGCTTTAAATGTGTAGTATTTATTGTTAGATCAATTTTATTACATGCTATTAAAAAATATAAAAAATAAAAATTTATATGCCAAAGGCTTCTACTCCGTTCACCTATTACACCCATTTTTTTTTCAAGACGTTATAAAATGTCACCCAGTATATAACTCAATTTCATGAAAAATGTTAGTTGTGCCCTTTTTTATTAAAACGGCAGAATTGTACAAGAATTGTGAGTTTCTGACAGTAAGATAACTATATCTACTTAATGTCACTCTTTTCCAACACAACAAACAAACTTTTAATCCGCTAAACTTACTAAAATGAAGAAGAGATGTGGTATTCGTCAGGAATCAAATAACTGCAACTAAATTCAGCGCGAGATTTACCAACTTCATTGGACCTTATATATATATATATATGTATATAATAAAATAAATAGAGCCATAAACATTTACCCACTAACGAAAACACAATGTAAGAAAAAGGTAACAAAATACTTACAAAACTAACTTACGAAGAAACTGAACTCATTCTACATATAGGTGATTGATTACTTACCCAAACATCATATTACACAAACAGAGGACGTAAACACAATTTCCAGATTTTATATTATATTAATTTAATTATAAGTTACTTAATATCGAATATTCCCAGTCGCCCCCGCGGGGACTGCCACCGGAGGCAAATGGGAATAAAAATTCCCAGTCGCAACCGGTGGTGACTGGGAACTCATTGCCCCCACTTCAGTTTTGCTGTACATTGCTTTCTCCATCGTAGAGAATAAGAGGATGAGGCAACATATCCTAAACCTGCCTCGAATCTCAAAAAAATAGTTAAAAAAAAAAAACTAAAAAACACGCTTCCATATTTCAATTTTTGAGGGTGTTTCGAATTTTGAGACGTATGTCAGTGTAGTTTGTGACGTATGTCAGCGTAGTTTTCGAAGACAGTTTTTTGCTGTCCTTGTAACCCTGGCTAGGATAATGGCACAAATTTATGAAATTATAGTATTTTCATCGGTACTCGATAAGTCTACAGAGTTTAAATGAAATCTGGTCGTTTAAAGTGGGTCAAAATCGCGCTATAAGAGTCGGTTACAAACAAACATACAAGTGAAGCTAATATAAAGCGTGTAAAAAAGACAAACTGCATTGAAATATTTTTTTATTTTGATTTCGATATGAATAAACTTATTAAAATTGAACATTTAAACTGGTGTTTTGTATCACAGATAATCAGACTCAAGACAGTAAGTAATCATATCTTAATAAATACTTACGTATATATATACAAGGCTGTAAATATTCATATTCATAGATATCAGACTTTTTAATTATGGTCAATTATTAATTTACCATTTGTACCTTATAACACCCACATATTTAAAATTAGTCATAAATTTCAATCACAGATAATTTTCTTAAAGTTCAAAATCGTATAAAACGGATTACAAAATAGGAGCCATGAATGCCACTAAATCAGTGTGGGCTAAAGCTAAAGAACTCGGTATCACAAAATCCAATCATCCAAGTAAAATACGAGAAGTGCAGCCTTGTTTATAATACGTATTTATTAAGAAATTATTACTATGCATTACTTTCCTAATTAATTACTGTCTTTAAGAGTCTGATTATCTGTAATACAAAATACCAGTTCAAACATTTAATTTTAACAAGTTTATTCATATCGAAATCAAAATAAAAAAAAATATTTCAATGCACTTTCTTTTTTTTAGAGATTAGAGGCAGGCTTAGGATAAGTTGCCTCATCCTTTTATTCTCTACGATGGAGAAAGCAATGTACAGCGAAAATGAAGTGGGGGCAATGAGTTCCCAGTCACCGCCGGTGGCGACTGGGAATTTTTATTCTCATTTGCCTCCGGTGGCTATCCCCGCGGGGGCGACTGGGTATATTCGCTTAATATTGTCTTTGATTTTACTTATTGTTAATTTTGTCTTTAATTTTACTTATTAACTTAATGTTAATTTTGTTTTTAATTTTTATACTATTTTATTGTATCAAATTATAATTTTATATCAGTTTTTTTTAAGCAGATTTTAACATTTCTACTTGGTGGCTTTTTTAAGTATTAATTATTTGAGGGTACGAAATACAGGCTTTTGCCTAGTTCGGCTACAGATGTCTAATTCATTTGTTAAAAGAAAATATAGCTTATAAGACGCCTGTAAAATTTTAAATTATTATTGAAATAAACATTTAAATATAAACATACTTTAGCGACTAAAAACGCATGCTTTTGCGATTAAAAACGTTCTGTTTACAGAACGTTTTTAATCGCACTGTTTAATTCGGGATGGTGTAGATTTTTTTATTTTGTGTGATATAACAGAATATTTATTGGCTTAAAGCCAACTGATCTTGTTCAATTTATTTGCAAATTAATTTCAGTAAGTAACCAGCTTCAATGAAAAGACCGTAAATATATTATGAGCCTATCTGCTGAGTCATCATTTGAAAATTGACCTATTTAGTATTAGAGCAATTTATTCTTTGCAGCGTGAACAGTCCCCTGCGGGATTGGAAGTCTACTTCGAAAAGGTAATGGATGAAGTGTTACACAAAACACTATCATTCACCAATCATAAATTCATTTTTGCTATTGTGACACAAAATCTCTGTAAGGTTTTTGTTGTTGCGTGTAAAAAATAATGCGAGTGCGTGTATATTGTTCTTTAGGTGTGTGTTTGTACGTAGAGAAATCAAATGCTGATTAGATTTGAATATATACTTCACGGAACGAATTACATTAGGAATTTGGTAAGGTCGTCCGTCGCCGGGCGTTGCGCATTTAACTCGAATACAAAATGAAGCGTCAGCGCACACGCGGGTACACTATAACTCGCCTTTAAAAAAAAAAAAACAAAAGGTTTTTTTTTACAAAATACTGTCAAATAAAATATATAATAACATCACCAAATACATTTCTGACTAACAGTACTACAAGCACGGTAAAGATATCTATACAGTATTCTATCTTCATACAAACGCTGGGAACACAAGTCATACCTACGCGCCTCGAGTCTGGTACACTCCCGAGTACATACGCAGTCGCGTACGCACCGCTTTGACAAACGGATGGCGGGCGCTGTTATTGATGGTTTTGTTTGTAAGCAGTTAGCGTGCGATTTGTGAATATTTAATAACAATCAGTGCAAGATGATTACTTAATATGGCAAATAGAACTTATAAACTATATTATGCTGTTTCTGGTTGCTTGAATTCTTCAATAATGCACCCAGAGATGCATTTTTAAATTAAACTGGAAACTCCGAAAGAAAAGACTAGATTTTTTTTACATACCATAGGTATTTCGCTTTTTACACCAAGTAAAATACCAGGATTATTAAATAAATAAGTGGATAGGGTGAAAAAGTGACAATCGAGTGACCTACTTACGCTCGTAGTAGTAGCAAGTAGTTTCCTAGCCTGGGGTGCCCGATCTTTTGATTTGAATCGATCTCTTCGATCGTAAAATATTGAATCGATACACGATCTTGATCGCAGGATTTGAATCGGTCCAGCAAAGATCGTATCGTAATCCATACTAATATTATAAATGCAAAAGTAACTCTGTCTGTCTATCTTTCTGTCTCGCTTTCCTGCTAAAACTACTGAACCGATTTAAATGAAATTTGGTACACAGATAGTTTAGAGCCTGAGAAAGGACATAGGCTACTTTTTATCCCGGTAGTATATTCCCGTGGGATAATTTCCGACCTCCACGCGGGCGAAGCCGCTGGCAAAAGCTAGTTAAAAATAAATAAAAGTTGATATAATTTACAACTTCCACCCTTGTCACTTGTGTAATAAAACACGGTCCAAACAATGTTTTAAAAAAAAATAAAATATAATATTTACAATCAAAGAAACTCAAGTAGGTTGATGAAGGCAAAATACTTTTTTGGGCAGCCCTACCGCGTCTACCGCGTGTTTACGTACCGCGCGTGCTTTAGGTAATTATTTCTAGGATAGGGCCGAGTCAAAATCCATTCTATATACTATATACTATATATATACTATTATACTATATACTATCCATACTTCCATACTATTATACTATATACTATCCACACTAATATTATAAATGCAAAAGTAACTCTGTCTGTCTGTCGGTCTGTCTGTCTGTCTGTCTGTCACGCTTTCCTGCTAAAAAAAACTACTGGACCGATTTAAATGAAATTTGGTACACAGATAGTTTAGAGCTTGAGAAAGGACATAGGCTACTTTTTATCCCGGTAGTATGTTCCCGCGGGATAATTTCCGACCTCCACGCGGGCGAAGCCGCTGGCAAAAGCTAGTATAATATTATAAATGCAAAAGTAACTCTGTCTGTCGGTCTGTCTGTCTCGCTTTCCTGCTAAAACTCCTGAACCGATTTAAATGAAATTTGGTACACAGATAGTTTAGAGCCTGAGAAAGGACATAGGCTACTTTTTATTCCGGCAGCATGTTCCCGCGGGATAATTTCCGACCTCCACGCGGGCGAAGCTGCTGGCAAAAGCTAGTACTGTATAGATATCTTTACTGTGGTATAGTCAAACCCAATAAGTACGACATTGTCAATTTCGTACGTATTGGGTTTTAACTTTACCCTACTAATGACTAGTGCTCTTTTTCCGCAAATATTACATATAAAAATATGAAGAAAGAATACGTTGTTCACTAGTGAGCAGGCAGATGTAACTGTTATATCGAGAGTATAGTCACGGTAAAGATATTTATACAGTAGTCTATCTTCATACAAACGCTCGGAACGCAAGTCATACCTACGCGCCTCGAGTCTGGTACACTCCGAGTACATCCGCAGTTGCGTACGCACCGCTTTGATAAACGGATGGCGGGCGGTGTTATTAACTCAGATTGACAAGTATATCTGTTTGTTTAATCATCACCACACCTGGACCTTGCCAAGTAGCTGCTGATAAGTCACATATAGTCGAAACACGTTCGAGCTACTCTACAGCAATCTACACGTAGTAGGTTCATAGGTTTTTGGAAATTTCCACCCGCGAAGGGATAAAAAGGCGATGAAGTCGTGTGTTGAAAGTCCTTCATTTCAAATGATACAAATAATCCTATGATATGTGGTACGAAAATGCATATTTTCGAAGATATCATCAATCATAATTAATTCAGGTCATAAATTGGCACCAGTATGACGAATCTTTACTTTTGCGACGTTGCCAGAATTCGCAGTAGTGTAGACCTTAACTTCTAAAGCGTAACATAGATGCAGTGGTCTCGAATAGGGCTTCCAAAATTACGGAAATGTCAATTACGTAACTAATTACGCAACTTTTTTCTCCAATTCCGTAATTCCGTAATTACGTAATTTTTCCTATTTTTTTTAAATTGATTATGAATTTTTGTAAATATTGTAGATAGAGTATCTACAATTTTTACAGTTATCTTTTACTATCTCAAATTCAAGGATGTATCAAAATAAACACAATATTTAAACAAAAAAATATTTATTTATTTTATTTTTAATTTTTAGAAAGCTTACAGACTAATAACATTATAGTAACAAGAATATATAACTAAATTGCTAATAACAAGCCTCCACAGATAGATACAAAAAAAAAAAAAAAAATTAGTTCCATGACAAAATAATCTAACACTGTACTGTCAAATTATTGATTCATTTAAAGAGGTGGTTAATTTTATTTAATTGTTATGAATTATTCAAGAACTTAGTTAAGTCAAACCATTTTTTATCGTCCCGAATATAATCTTTCTTCTTGAAAATGTGATCTCATAAATGACAAGGCATTTAAAGTTTTGTCACATTACAAAAATATCCGGCGGATGAAAAGGCTCGCTCGGCTTCAACACTTGTAGGCGTTATCGAAAGTAAATAATTATACGCTGCAGTCAAAAAAACTTCGCGACCGCCGCCAGCGCTGTCGTAAATGCACATTTCTACCCTAATAATGGAATGGAGATCTGTGTTTACTGTTGAAATTGTTTTATTTACAGTCACTTTGTTTATTTCTTTGTCTAACTGTTGTGCGATTGTCAACTCCTCGTCATCATCGTCACTGGTAGCAATTGCGTCCGATGCACTCGGTTGTGGTTGTGAATTAGTGCTTTTTTGAGTAGAATTATATTTCAACCGTTCCAAAAGTTCCACTATGTACATTCGTATATCATCCGACGATGGTTTCGTGAAATATTCTGAGGCAGCTGTTTTAAAAAATTCCTCATTGTTATGCAAATATAGCAAAACACCGAATACATTTGTTCGCCTTTCCTTAATTCTCTTTCTAAGAGATGTGGCTAGTTTTCCACTGAGATCGTTTGACTGAAGATTAAGTTTCTCTAGCATGAATCGAAGCGCAGCGTCGGCTGTCAATAAGTTTGAATCACGGCGACATAATGACAAAACTGTAGTTTTTATTACATCCAAGCTGTAATGAATGTCGTGAAGGTCTTGGATCTCTTCGTCTGTAAATTTCGCATTTGATTTCAAATCTAATAACGCCTTAAAAACGCATGATTTTAATTTGAGAAATCGGCCTACCATATCTGATAAGCTGTTCCATCGCGTTTTACAGTCTAGTATTAGGTCAATATTTTTACCATGTTCTTCTAAAATGTACTTTTGCAACAAGTCGTTTTTCAAAGGGGAGTTTTTAAACGATTTTATTAGATCTCTTAATTTTTTATAGTGCCTTTGTATAAAAACTCCAATTCTGGAACTCTGGTCGATTCTACAATAAACGCATCCTCATCTTCTTCAATTTCCTCTTCTTCTTCAGCGCCGGTATTTGAGACATCCTCCTGGACTTCAGGTTCTGGAGATTTTTGTGTTTTATATAAAACATCCAGGACTGCTAGTTGTATCCCATGAGCCATACACAATTGGTGGTGGCCGTCAAAATGTCTACCCATTTTGACCATAACACTCGCTCCATCTGTTGTGAAAGCAATTATGTAGTCTTCCAGACTTAAACCGAAGTCACTCAAATGTTGCTGTAATAATTGAGTGCCTACTTCAGCTGGCATTGATCCCTGTATCCGTACAAGTCCCAAATTTTTATATTTGGCCATATCAAAGTCTTTATTGTGGATATTTATATTCATATACCTTTTATTACGGGTAGACGTCCACTTATCAAACGTGATAGTAAATCTTTTATTTTCAGACTTCATAATTTTCAATTGATTTTTCAATTTGTTTTTTGTGTTATCACTCTGTTTTTAGAATTATCTGTGTTATAGTCGTAGAAGATTTCGGCACATCGTAGCCAGAGTTTTTAAAAAGATATCTCAGATCTTCTGACGTACAAAATGTGCTCAATGGTATCCCATCCAATGCAGCCATTCTGGCCACTCGAACCTCCATATTTGAAAAATAATCAGTGAGTTTAATTTTCTTTTGTGAAGGTTCATTCGTACGTTTTCGTGTTTGAATTTGACCACTATTAGACGTTGATGTACTCGGGCTTTGCGACTCCTGCTGTTGCGGCATCTCTCCGATATGCTTGGCACGCATGTGGGTGTGTAACGCTCCAGTTGCGCCACCTGGAGTTTTCAATTTTTTTTTGCAATGTAAGCAACATTCAACACTCTGTCCATTATCAGCTCTGAAGAAATGTTCCCAGATAGAGCTTTGTGTGCGTTTGTTCAAAAACTCCTTGTATACAGTCTTATTTGAAGAAGACCTGAAAAAAAATAAAAGGAAGTTAGGTTAAAATGATATTGGTTAAACATAGTTGTCAACTCATTACAAAATAATGTAAACACTTATTTTGTAGCCAAACGTTTTTTTCTTCTATAATAGGCGAAAGAGCACGCTTAGTTCATTCATTCCTGATTTAGAGACGAACTATGAGGAATTTCAAATTTTTGATAGGTACCGACCTTTTATGTTTTAATCAGTGTTCTTATTTAATATATATTTGGGAACCTAGATATTCTATAATCTAATCGGAATAAATACACCTTAAGAAAATGTTTGATTTACAAATTATTTTGTATGAACTATGCATGCTCCACGCCCCATGAGGTTTTTAATGCCCTTTTAATACTAAATAATAATAATAATATAATAATATAATAATATTCCACAACTATCACACAACGCCATCTAGTCCCAAGCTAAGCAGAGCTTGTATTATGGGTACTAGACAACTGATAAACATACTTATATATTTCTAAATACATACATATTATAGATAAATAACACCGATTAAAGTACACACATAAGACTGATTTAAGTACTTACATCTTTGAAGAGATAATCCACACATTCGAATTTCAAAGTCACCCACGATAAAGATACAACTGCTACAAATTGTTAATATTTGCGCGCATTTACCACCAACTTTTAATTAAGTATCAGATCAAGTGTCAACTGTGCCGAGAGTCTAGCGATGTGAACTGAACAACCGACAATTGAGCAATGAAACTACTTTCTTTTTAGTTAAGAATGTGAGGAGCATAGTAGTTCCCCTAAGTTCCCCGTGGTCGTAGGGACTTTTCGTCAGGGACTTCCCGGCCTTGCCGACTCGCCAAGTTGATATATTTGAACTCTATTCTGTACGTCTTAGAACTATTTTTTGCAAAATAGATATAAAATAAACTGCGGAGAATACCCTATTTGTACAGTTTCGATGTAGGTATATAGTATAGTGTTGCCACATTATAAATGTGTACGTATAATGCTTTTTTATTGGTTGACTATTTTGATGGATTGATGATACTAATAATTACGTAAGTACGGAATTGACATCTTCAGTTACGGAATTGAAAATACTTTAAAATGAGTTCGTAATTACGTAATTGCGTAATTACGTAATGACGTAATGGAAGCCCTAGTCTCGAACCTACCGATTTTTCGGTATTTCTACCGATATGGGCTCAGTTCTACCGAAATACCGAAATATAAGGAATATTCTACGATTTCACAGTACACATGGAAATGTCATTTACCGATTTTTGGTACAAATATACCGTTTTTAACTGGCAATTCTACCGATCTCGCTCTATGACGTTCGAGACCACTGCATAGATGTAGTGTCATTTGGCTTCGTAATTTACTCAACTACTTAAGATTCCAGATTTTTCTTCTTTCCCTTCACTAGCTGCTTCGGGAAAGCAAGAAATATTTTTTATGAGCAATGGGTAGCTCACCGCCCGGTAAGGACCAGTCTCGGGTGGAAGGCGCGTTGTGTTCCACGCGCGCCTCAAAGAGATGTCAGCATTATTGAACGGGGCCGCTAGGACCGATGCCTGCCAGGGTCAAGGATTTATTCGAAAGAGTTACCGTGACCCTGGCATAGGTTACTGAAGGAACACGGGTGGCTTTTAGTCAGTCAAAGTCTGACACGCCCTTTTCTTCCACCCAGAGCGGGAGACGTCATTTGATGATTCGCACCCAAAAAACAGCCTGATGGAAAGAGATATGTTTTTCGACAAAGTTAACTAAACCAGCAGTGGGTATTCTTTCAACACCGTATACTTCTGTCGCAACAGAAAGGTCTTTTGGACCGGCCAAGTGCGAGTCGGACTTGCGAGCCGAGGGTTCCGTACAAACCTGTATGTATTATCGGTTTATGCATAAGGTTTATGCTTGTTTTTTATTATATTTGAGTTGATTGATTGAAAGGTAAATTGCGGTTTATGATTTATGACGTATTAAAAACAACTACTTACTAGATCTCGTTCAAACCAATTTTCGGTGGAAGTTTACATGGTTATGTACATCATATATTTTTTTTAGTTTTATCATTCACTTATTTTAGAAGTTACGGGGGGGGGGGGGGGCACATTTTACCACTTTGGAAGTGTCTCTCGCGCAATCTATTCAGTTTAGAAAAAAAAAAAGATATTAGAAACCTCAATATCATTTTTGAAGACCTATCCATAGATACCCCAGGCCACACGTACCGTAAAACCTTACAACATTGCCCTTTAGGTTCGACTTTGCCCAGTGGTGTTCTTTTTGTAAAACTCGATATATAGCAAATTTGTATATAGTTAGAAGTATTTTTTTATCTACGGTAGAAAATTCATCATTTTTGTGGCAACACTTCGGGGCGTAATGTCACCGGTGTTACTTCAGTTGCCTGTCAGAACTAAACTTAATAATATTAAAGGTGACATAAAAATCACTTACCTGGTGTAACTGCAACTACCACTTTCTGGGAAAGTTTTTGAACCAGTTTTTGCCCACGAAAAACACTACCAACTTTAACTAGTTCTGACAGGCAACTGAAGTAACACCGGTGACATTACATTACATACAATATGTTTGAAATGATTAATATTGGCTTAATATTTCATCCAAAACCTCTCATAGATCGTAAGGTATTTCGATGGGCAAAGTTACATGCTTCTTTTTGGTTCATTGCTTACGACATTGCCCACCATATTTTTTCTCGTAGGGTTGTCACCCATAAGTAACTTTTGAATTTAATATGTTGTACTTATGACACGAATTGCAAAATGAAAGATGGAAGACTCCTTGCAAATAGCATTTGTGAGCATTTATGTCAGTTAAAATATCGGTCTAATTTATCAGCTACGATGCCGGATTTTTTTACTTATTTATTATTTCTTTTCATAGTTTCTCAAACATATAATTTTCTTTTTAGGGTTCCGTTGCCAAATGGCAAAAAACGGAACCCTTATAGATTCGTCATGTCTGTCTGTCTGTCCGTCCGTATGTCACAGCCACTTTTTTCCGAAACTATGAGAGCTAGGCTGTTGAAACTTGGTAAGTAGATGTATTCTGTGAACCACATTAAGATTTTCACAATAAAATAGAAAAAAACCAATAAATTTTGGGGTTCCCCATACATAGAACTGAAACTCAAAATTTTTTTTTTCATCAAACCCATATGTGTGGGGTATTTCTGAATAGGTCCTCAAAAATGGTATTGAGGTTTCTAATATCATTTTTTTCTAAACTGAATAGTTTGTGCGAGAGACACTTCCAAAGTGGTAAAATGTGTGTCCCCCCGCCTTAACTTCTAAACTAAGAGAATGATAAAACTAAAAAAAATATATAATGTACATTTCCATGTAAACTACCACCGAAAATTGGTTTGAACGAGATCGAGTACGTAGTTTTTTTTAAAACGTCATAAATCGTAAACCGCAATTTACCTTTCATTCAATCAACTGAAATATAAAAAAAAAACATTTATATTTTCATAAACATAAACCTTATGCATAAACCGAGAATACCTACAGGTTTGTACGGAACCCTCGGTGCGCGAGTCCGACTCCACTTGGCCAGTTTTTTGCTTTAGGATGAAAAATATTAACAAACCGAATGCTTGTACAGCAAGCAAAAAAAAGAAATAGAAGAAAACTAGGATCCAGAAATTATAAAAACTACTCTGCGGAAATGTTGGACATAGCTGTAGTGGAAAATGGAAATGTTGGACAAAGTTATTTCAAGTAGACAAGCCGAAAAACAATTCGGCATACCACGGAGGACCATATTAAATAAGGCAAAAGAAGTACATATGAAACAATTCGGCGGACCAAAGAAATTAACAGACACTGAAGAAGAGAAACTTGTAAATGTTCTGGTTGCTGCTGGTGAATATGGTTGTGCAATGACTAAATTAAACCTGAAAATGCTAGTTTTTAATTGTTTAGAAAAAAAATCCCGCAGTGACATTTTTAATGGGAAACTTCCCGGCAAAACATGGGTAGAGCAATTTTTAAATAGACACTCATCGAAACTGTCAGTTCGAACAACACAAAATATAAAACAGGTCCGAGCTGAAAAAGGTCTACAAGAAATACAAAATTTCTTCGATAATTTGCAAGAAACACTTAAGGATGTGCCACCTAGTAACATTCAGGATGTTACTAGGTGGCACATCCTTAAGTGTAATGACGAGACTAATTTAGCCGATAGTCCGGGTAATTCTAAATGCATGTTTAGAAGGGGTATAAAATATCCCGAAAGAATTTTAAACAGCTCTAAGAGTTGTGTTTCGATTATGTTCACGGTGTCTGCTGCTGGTGAGTGTCTTCTTCCGACATATTAGTATATAAAGCTATTCATTTGTATTCTGAATGGGTTAATGGAGGTCCTGATGGCACTCGCTATAATTGCACAAAATCGGGTTGGTTTGACTCTGCTTGCTTTGAGGACTATTTTAAAACAATTATACTTCAGTGGGCGAAGAATTTACCAGAGCCAAAAGTCATAATAGGTGATAATTTGTCTAGTCACCTAAACATTGAAGTTGTGGAGTTATGCCAAAGATACAACTTGAGATTTGTGTTTCTGCCACCTAACTCCACACATCTCACCCAGCCTCTAGATGTAGCATATTTTGCCCCTCTGAAAAGAGAGTGGAGGAAGATTCTCTTGCATTACAAAAACACAAATCCAGGACAGTCAACTATTAATAAAAAACATTTTCCTAAACTCTTGGCCGAATTATTAAAAAATATTAATATCAGAGAAAGTAGTAATATAATAAGTGGATTTACAGCTGCGGGAATATGGCCTATTAATGCCCGAAACGTTTTGAAACGACTCCCTGAGTATTTTGACGAAGGAATGTATGAAATAGATTCAGCTTTATTAGACTACCTACAAAAAACACGGTCACCAAAACCAATGGCTGTGAAAAGGAGTAAAAAGTTACGTACTGAACCAGGTAAATCAGTATGTGCTACTGATATTTTAGCTAAAACAAATAATAAAAAAACACTCAAAATAAGAAACCAAAAAGAATTGTAGACCTTGAAAACCAACAAGTTGATTTTAACGATATGGAAACTATGGTTCAAGACAGTGAGATAAATATATTACAGCAGGGGTTAACTATTGACAGGTATATTACGGAATATGATAATATACAAGAAGAAAATGAGATATATTGTACATACTTGATGATAAACTAGGCGTTTTTGTTAAAAACACACCTAAAGAATATGAACCAATAACTCGAATAAAATGCTGTCTACTGATGAGATATTGCAATCGCCACCTATTATATCTCATGTGCTTAACAATCCTGCCAGCCTCAGCACAATTTGTACCACAGTTATAAATAGTAATATGACTTCCTCAATACAACATCCTAATCCGCTATCACCGGATTATGTTATTGAGATTAGGATATTGAGTAAAAATGTAAAGAGAGACAATCAGAACTTGCCATTTATAATAAATAATAATAATGATTTGCCGTCATGTTTGCAATCAACAAATCAACCAAAAGTAATAATAACTTCCGATGTGAAATTGGACTGTAAGCAAAGAAAAAAATCAAAAACTTTCAAGATACAAATAGGTGATGGGGCGAAAGTTATTAGGGAATCTGCACTAACTATGGAAATATTTAAAAAGACGAAAATAATAAATTCATAAGCAATATACAGAAAAAAAAAGAATACAAGGAAGCAGAAAACTATGACTAAAGACTCACGTGTAAAGTGTGAAAAAAAGGGTAAAATTACTAAATATAAAACAAAATCAAGGAAAAAATCAGTAGTCACAGTAAAAACACATTTCAGTGAATCAAGCTCTGAAATTTCCGACACTGTGATGAGTACAGCTGAAACAGATGATTCAGAATATGAAACATTAAATGACTATATAACGACATGTTTGAGAGATCAGTCAGAAAAAGAAAACTTAGAGCCAGATATTCCAATTGGGATCAGTGACATTGAATATTTCACTGGCAATGTTGATACTTTAAAAGAAGGTTACTGGCTCATAGCGAAATTTGCTGCGAAAAAAAGTGTCAAGCACTTTGTTGGACGTATTTTATCTGTTACCCGTAATATCCCTACAGTAAAATTTGTAAGGAATGTTAAAAATATTTCAGGTGGCAAAAGATTAACTTTTACTTATCCACCTGCCGAAGATATTTGTGAAATGCATCACGTAGATGACGTTGTTGTCGTCCTACCACAACCAATCATTACAAGAAGGGGCCAAGTTATGTTCGAAGTTCTCCCCAAACCATGTCGTTTCTGGCAATCGCCGGCCGCTCGTCTATACAGGATTAGTTGCATGGGGCACTGTATATTATGGAACAATTTAGTTACTTTGGCCACTACAAAGTGTACACGAGTATTTGCGTACTACTCTTGTATAGATTGGAAGACCAAGTTAAAAAGTGATTTCCAATCTATACGCGACTAGTTTCACACCCTTGCGTTCTAGCCTTGTATACAATGGAAATACGCATCGCTCACTGTGAATTGGCAACCTTATTTTCGAACTGCCCGTTCCAACCGTTTTACTGCTCATTAATTTATTAAACTACTTGAGTAATTTTTGCACTGACATTGAATGATGAACATGAAATAACAGACCAATATTTTTATTACTATACTTACTGCTTATGTTTTACTGACTCACTAATTTACTAACCGCCGAAAAATTAATTGACTGCCCATAAAATTTTTCAACTGATCATGATAACTTCTGTATTGTTTAAATAACAGTTGTAAAAATTAATTCCCTTATTTTAATATACACGAGGAGGTCATGGAATTACGGAGAATCTTAACACCGAAATTCAACGGAGTGACGTTGGTGAACAACGCCATCTATCGAGATATGAGGAACTAAAATGTTCAAAAGTATCAACTTAAACGTAAGATTATACACCACGCGAGTTCGAAGAATCTCTGCAACCATGCATTAATGCGTGAAACCTGCATGCATTTAATTCGTCGTTTTCCGTACCGGCTTGAACCATATAGGAACAGCTTGGAGCTGCAATTCAGCCTGAGTTTCGATATCAGTATATTACAACCTGTGCGAATGATTGTATTTGTTGTGTATTAACTCAGATTGACAAGTATATCTGTTTGTTTAATCATTACCACACCTGGACCTTGCCAAGTAGCTGCTGATAAGTCACATATACTCGAAACACGTTCGAGCTACTCTACAGCAATCTACACGTAGTAGGTTCATAGGTTTTTTGAAATTTCCACCCGCGAAGGGATAAAAAGGCGATGAAGTTGTGTGTTGAAAGTCCTTCATTTCAAATGATACAAATAATCCTACGATATGTGGTACGAAAATGCATATTTTCGAAGATATCATCAATTATAATTAATTCAGGTCATAAATTGGCACCAGTATGACGAATCTTTACTTTTGCGACGTTGCCAGAATTCGCAGTAGTGTAGACCTTAACTTCTAATGCGTAACATAGATGTAGTGTCATTTGGCTTCGTAATTTACTCAACTACCTAAGATTCCAGATTTTTCTTCATTCCCTTCACTAGCTGCTACGGGAAAGCAAGAAATATTTTTTATGAGCAATGGGTAGCTCACCGCCCGGTAAGGACCAGTCTCGGGTCGAAAGCGCGTTGTGTTCCACGCGCGCCTCAAAGAGATGTCAGCATTATTGAACGGGGCCGCTAGGACCGATGCCTGCCAGGGTCAAGGATTTATTCGAAAGAGTTACCGTGACCCTGGCATAGGTTACTGAAGGAACACGGGTGGCTTTTAGTCAGTCAAAGTCTGACACGCCTTTTTCTTCCACCCAAAGCGGGAGACGTCATTTGATGATTCGCACCCAAAAAACAGCCTGGTGGAAAGAGATATGTTTTTCGACAAAGTTAACTAAACTAGCAGTGGGTATTCTTTCAACACCGTATACTTCTGTCGCAACAGAAAGGTCTTTTGGACCACACACAAACACAGAAAAAAACCGGCCAAGTGCGAGTCGGACTCGCGAGCCGAGGGTTCCGTACAAACCTGTATGTGTGATCGGTTTATGCATAAGGTTTATGTTTGTTTTTTTTTTTTAAATTATATTTGAGTTGATTGAATGAAAGGTAAATTGCGGTTTACGATTTATGACGTATAAAAAAAAACTACGAACTAGATCTCGTTCAAACCAATTTTCGGTGGAAGTTTACATGGTTATGTAGTACATCATTATATTTTTTTAGTTTTATCATTCTCTTATTTTAGAAGTTACGGGGGGGACACATTTTACCACTTTGGAAGTGTCTCTCGCGCAATCTATTCAGTTTAGAAAAAAAAAAGATATTAGAAACCTCAATATCATTCTTGAATACCCCACACGTACCGTAAAACCTTACAACATTGCCCTTTAGGTTCGACTTTGCCCAGTGGTGTTCTTTTTGTAAAACTCGATATATAGCAAATTTGTCTATAGTTAGAAGTATTTTTTTATCTACGGTAGAAATTTCATCATTTTTGTATCAACACTTCGGGGCGTAATGTCACCGGTGTTACTTTTTTTTCATTTTTTTTTTCAGGATGGGAAATCATCAAATGACTTCTCCCGCTCTGGGCGGAGCGGGAGGGCGTGTCAGACTTTTACTGACTAAAACCCACCCGTGTTCCATCAGTTGCCCATGTGCCAGGGTCACGGTATCTCTTTCGAACAATCACGCGACCCCGGCAGGCATCGGTCCTAGTAGACCCCTACACTGCTGCTGACATCTCTTTGAGGCCACCGGTGTTACTTCAGTTGCCTGTCAGAACTAAACTTAATAATATTAAAGGTGACATAAAAATCACTTACCTGGTGTAACTGCAACTACCACTTTCTGGGAAAGTTTTTGAACCAGTTTTTGCCCACGAAAAACACTACCAACTTCGACTAGTTCTGACAGGCAACTGAAGTAACACCGGTGACATTACATTACATACAATATGTTTGAAATTATTAATATTGGCTTAATATTTCATCCAAAACCTCTCATAGATCGTAAGGTATTTCGATAGGCAAAGTTACATGCTTCTTTTTGGTTCATTGCTTACGACATTGCCCACCATATTTTTTCTCGTAGGGTTGTCACCCATAAGTAACTTTTGAATTTAATATGTTGTACTTATGACACGAATTGCAAAATGAAAGATGGAAGACTCCTTGTAAATAGCATTTGTGAGCATTTATGTCAGTTAAAATATCGATCTAATTTATCAGCTACGATGCCGGATTTTTTAACTTATTTATTATTTCTTTTCGTAGTTTCTCAAACATATAATTTTCTTTTTTTGCTTTAGGATGAACAATATTAACAAATCGAATGCTTGTACAGCAAGCAAAAAAAAGAAATAGAAGAAAACTAGGATCCAGAAATTATAAAAACTACTCTGCGGAAATGTTGGACATAGCTGTAGTGGAAAATGGAAATGTTGGACAAAGTTATTTCAAGTAGACAAGCCGAAAAACAATTCGGCATACCACGGAGGACCATATTAAATAAGGCAAAAGAAGTACATATGAAACCATTAGGCGGACCAAAGAAATTAACAGACTGTTCCGTTCCGATTGAATTGGTTACTCTGTGAACGCGCCATGACGTGAAACGGAGTGACATCTGTCAGTTTGACTTTTCTTTCTCTTGGCATCCGGTGGGACCAGGGAAAGCATGTCGCCGTTTTGAGTCTCGCGATCTTTTTGGAAAGTAATCCTTACCCCGGTCGTTTTGGTGGACAATGGACCATGACCCAGTTGTTTGAGTTAATAACCCCTATCTTGGTGTAATAACACGGGTTTTGGACATATTTTGGATAAATAGTTTGAAGGTCAAGTCAAAGTGACGCTATTGTGAATGAGTGATTTGAAGACCGCATGCTGTGACCTCCTCCAGCCTAATTGGAAGCGGGTTGTTACCAGGAGAATACTCATAACGTCACGACACGATACATATACACTCACTTACATACACGGATCCAGGTAATCCCAAGAAGCAGGTGGTTGTCGCCCATCAGGTGAGTTTCTTTTGTTGTATGGTAAGTGTTTGATTTGATTGTCTGCTCCGCGTACGGCGGACAGTACGCTAGCCACTCTTGTCTCTAGAGCCCCAAGGTTATCACACTTCCACTGCGCATTTAAAACCTTATGTGGGCCTAGTCTGGCAGCGTACATTTTGGTAGCAGAAGCGCGGTTATAAGACATATAACCGACAGATTGGTAATTTACAGTAGGCTAATTACTTGGCAGTCTCTATAAGGGAAGTAGTAATTCGCTGTAAATGTTTGTTAATGGTAATTAATTGGTATTTGAAATAATTTGTTTAAATTTATTGAGACGGGTAACCTGATGTTGCCAAGGTCAGCCGGGCTAATAAAGTGGATTGGATTGGGCTGTGTTGCAGCCCCTTGTTGTAGCCCCTTTTTGTGTCTGATCTGTGTTGTATTGAATGTCAGGAAGACATTAAAATATTGAGTTTGTACCACTGATATGGTTGTTTGAGAAAATTAATATTTGAAATTGGCATTTTTGAGTATTACCATTGTTTTGAGTTGGAATAAAGGATTATTATTGTTTTACCATTGACACAGTGGTTTGTGAACTTAACATTTGGAATTGGATTAGAATTTGAATATTTGAATTGAATATGATATAGAATTTTGAACGTTGATATTGATTTTGAATTAAAATAAAAGTTTATTGTTGAATTGAATTGAAACCAATTTAATGTTATTTCTTGAGTTGCTGATTAGTCAGTTTGGTAGTTTGATTGTAGTTATTTTGTAATATATTGTTTGAACTTTGTTACTTAATTACCTTTTGCTTGGTTTATTTTATTTGATTGTTTATGTTGGATTTCCTTGTTATTTATTGATTGAACTTTGTTATTTGATAATTTATTGGATTTCCTTGTTATTTATTGATTGTACTTTGTTATTTGATAATTTAATTATTTGGTTTATTTGATTTGTTTGTTTGTGCAATGGCATACAAATGGAAATATTGCAGTGCCGGACACCTGTCCAGGTTAAGCCGGAGACCTCGGTTGTTTCAGGTCCCGGACTATTGAGTAGATTGCCTGCTTTGGAACTGCCACACTTGACGGTCGCTGGGACCACTGGTACGGTTTCCAAAACCTGTTTGCAAGTTTGGTTGATGCACGCTCGGACCTCAGACCCGCCCAAAAGTTGGCCTATTTGTTGTCTGTCCTGGAAGGTGAGGCCCGAGCCTTGGTACAGCATCTGTCGTTGACTGACTCAGCCTACCCTACCGCTTTGGGACTACTCACCCAGCGGTACCAAAATAAAGTTGTTTGGCTGACGTTAATATTGAATTGATTTTGGGGTTACCGGTCATTACTAGTTTGTCAGCATTGCGTACTGACCTGTTGAACCCGTTGGTGGTAGCGACCAACGCTTTAAAGCGATTGGACTTGCCGGTGGACCAATGGTCTTACCCTTTGGTGCATGTTGTGCTGCAACGGCTTCCTGCCGATTTGAGGGCTCATTTCAAGCAAAGGTATGGTGGGGATAGTGTTACACATCTCCCCCCAATTGGTGACCTCGTCCAATTTTTTGGAGGATGAGTGTCGGTTTGTGGACAACTCTGGCGTTGCCACTGAGTCATGCCAGCCGTCTTCCCGGCCACGAGACCAGGGACGGACTAGGGCTCGCGGGCCTGTTGATGGTCGCCCCGCCGCTCGTTTTGCTGGCACCCAGAGTCGTCCTGGTTGTGAGTTTGTAGGGACACGGGGCATGGCATGGCAACTTGCGCGGCCTTTTTTGAAATTGCACGTGAGTGCCCGCCGCCGAATTGCCAATGCACGCCGCATGTGCTTCTCTTGTTTGGGGGCTCACTTCCATCGGGACTGCCCCAACCCCCGCCCTTGTAGAATTTGTAGGGGGTCCCATTTGGACATTTTGTGCGCTAACGCGAACCACGCTGGCAGACCAGCCTCTGATGAAGGTTCGCGTACGGGGGGGTACCATGGAGTTGGTCACCGGGCTTCTGCCTCGCCGGTTCAGAACCGGGGAGAGGCCCGCAATTTTGAGCGCCGCCCTTCACCCCCCGCGCAAGTTGATCGGGAGCCGCGCGACCGCCATTTGGTCTCCCCGCGTAAAGGCGATTACGCAGTTGTTGCTAGGCAGCGCTGGCCAGACCAGCACCGCCTTCCCTCCCCTCCTTTGGCGGAACGTCCCCGGTTGGAGTCACGCCCCCCGCCATTCAGGCCTCCGGTGGGATATGCCCATCCAGCGATGGCGCGTGGCTCGGGACACCGCGCGTACGAGGAATTTGAATTCCATCCTCGTCGGGAAAGACTTGGGCCTGGGTGCGGCGATCGGTCACCGCCCAGGCATTGTTAGGACATTGGCGCCTGCCCCGCTAAGGTACCCCTCAGATCGACACGGTTTTGTTGCCAACGGCATCGGTCAGGTCTGGGGGCCCACGGGGGACTCTGTTGTGGTCCGTGTCATTATGGACATGGGAGCCCAGGGTTGCCTTTTGTCTATTGTTTTGTTGTTTGTTTGTATTGTTTTGGGCAAATTGTTTTCTTGAGCGCCTTTGGACTGCGGGACTTGGTTGGGACGAGCCACTTCGGGAAACCCTGTTGGAAGATTGGCTCCAATTTGTATCCGCACTCCCTGCAGTAAACGAGGTCGTGTTACCCCGCGCTATCCTCCCCCCTGGGAGCTACACTGCTACCATTGTTTGTGATGCGTCTTCGCACGGATATGCAGCTGTTGTTTGTCTGCGCACCGTCTGCGCAACAGGCCAGGTGAATTTGTCACTGGTCTTGGCCAAGAGCAAGGTGGCCCCCCTCCGGACGGCACTGACCATCCCTAAGTTAGAATTGTCAGGGGCGGCGCGTCTTGTGCGTCTATTGAACCACGTTGCTCACACTTTGGGTGGAACTGTGGACATTCGGGTTTCTTACGCCTGGACGGACAGTCAAATTTTTTGTGTTGGTTGAAGACGTCCGTCCACTATTTGGAGGTCTTTGTTGCGTACCGAGTGTCCCAGATTCAAAATTTTGATACGCCTTTGATTTGGAGGCCCTTGCCTGGAGATTTGAACCCAGGCGCCGTGGCCTCACGTAGGTGCATGGCACCCCGCCTGTTTGCTTACCCCCTATGGTGGGGACCAGACTGGCTGACTCATCCCGCGGATGATTGGCCTCGATCGCCAGTCTTGATGTCGGGTCCTTTGCCCGGGCTCAAGGTGCTCGCTGTTGGAACAAAGGACCCTGAGTTTGTTGAGTCGATTTGGCTCCCTCGACAAATTGTTGAATTGTTTTTCTGTTGTTGAATTGTTGGTGACTGATCGTCACATTAAGAACTCGCATGCCGGTTGCAATGCGCTGTTGGCCATTCTGCAGCGAGAGTTTTGGATATTGTCGGGAGCCGTTATTAAGTTGAACCCCTTTTGGAAGATACGGGTCTTTTGTTGTTCGGTTGTTGACGGTTGAGGCACTTAGCCTTCCTTATGGGGCCCGTCACCCCTTTTTGTTGCCTCAGGAGGGCCATTTGGTTAAATGGTTGTTGTTGTTGTTGTTTGGTTGTTGTTGTTGTTTGGTTGTTGTTGTTGTTTTTGTTGTTTGTTGTTGTTTTGTTCCGCCAGCCTGCCCCCATTGGGGGGTATTTTTGAGGCCGCGGTGAAAGCGGCACAGGGACTCTGGCGCTGATTGTTGGGAGACACCGTTCTCACCTTTGAGGAGTTAGCTACGGCATTTTGCCGCATTGAAGCTGTATTGAACTCGCGTCCATTGTGCCCGCTGTCTTCGGACCTGATCGTCTTGGAGGCCCTGACCCCGGGCCATTTTTTGATTTGACCGCCACTTGTCGCCCTGCCGGAGCACCCTTTTGTCGATGTGAGCCAAAATTGGCTATCGCGGTTTCAGTTGGTGCAGTAGCTCGCTCAGAGTTTTGGAAGCGTTTGAGCTTGGAGTATTTGCACATCCTCCAGCAGCGCGTCAGGTGGACTGATAAAACGCAACCTTGTCGGGATTGCCAAGTGATTGGCGGACGGGAAGGCCCGTCCGGGGGGGGTGGATGTTCGGTTCCGATTGAATTGGTTACTCTGTGAACGCGCCATGACGTGAAACGGAGTGACATCTGTCAGTTTGACTTTTCTTTCTCTTGGCATCCGGTGGGACCAAGGAAGCACGCCGCCGTTTTGGGTCTCGCGGCTTTTGTTGAAATTAATCCCTTTAAATCGATCCGTTTGTGACAATTAGTCGTGATCCAATTGTATTAATTGTAATAACCCCTAATTTGACGTTTGATAACACGGGTTTTGGACATATTTTGGATAAATAATTTGAAGGTCAAGTCAAAGTGACGCTATTGTGAACGAGTGATTTGAAGACCGCATGCTGTGATTGCCTCCAGCCGGGTTGAAGCGGGACCTAACCTGAAGAATACTCGTAACGTCACAACACAATACATATACACTCACTTACATACACGGATCCAGGTAATCCCAAGAAGCAGGTGGTGTCGCCCATCAGGTGAGTTTCTTTTGTTGTATGGTAAGTGTTTGATTTGATTGTCTGCTCCGCGTACGGCGGACAGTACGCTAGCCACTCTTGTTTCTAGAGCCCCAAGGTTATCACACTTCCACTGCGCATTTAAAACCTTATGTGGGCCTAGTCTGGCAGCGTACACAGACACTGAAGAAGAGAAACTTGTAAATGTTCTGGTTGCTGCTGGTGAATATGGTTGTGCTATGACTAAATTAGACCTGAAAATGCTAGTTTTTAATTGTTTAGAAAAAAATTCCCGCAGTGACATTTTTAATGGAAAACTTCCCGGCAAAACATGGGTAGAGCAATTTTTAAATAGACACTCATCGAAACTGTCAGTTCGAACTACACAAAATATAAAACAGGTCCGAGCTGAAAAAGGTCTACAACAAATACAAAATTTCTTCGATAATTTGCAAGAAACACTTAAGGATGTGCCACCTAGTAACATCCTGAATAATGACGAGACTAATTTAGCCGATAGTCCGGGTAATTCTAAATGCATTTTTAGAAGGGGTATAAAATATCCCGAAAGAATTTTAAACAGCTCTAAGAGTTGTGTTTCGATTATGTTCACGGTGTCTGCTGCTGGTGAGTGTCTTCCGACATATGTAGTATATAAAGCTATTAATTTGTATTCTGAATGGGTTAATGGAGGTCCTGATGGAACTCGCTATAATTGCACAAAATTGGGTTGGTTTGACTCTGCTTGCTTTGAGGACTATTTTAAAACAATTATACTTCAGTGGGGGAAGAATTTACCAGGGCTAAAAGTCATAATAGGTGATAATTTGTCTAGTCACCTATACATTGAAGTTGTGGAGTTATGCCAAAGATACAACTTGAGATTTGTGTTTCTTCCACCTAACTCCACACATCTCACCCAGCCTCTAGATGTAGCATATTTTGCCCCTCTGAAAAGAGAGTGGAGGAAGATTCTCTTGCATTACAAAAACACAAATCCAGGACAGTCAACTATTAATAAAAAATATTTTCCTAAACTCTTGGTCGAATTATTAAAAAATATTAATCTCAGAGAAAGTAGTAATATAATAAGTGGATTTAGAGCTGCGGGAATATGGCCTATTAATGCCCGAAACGTTTTGAAACGACTCCCTGAGTATTTTGATGAAGGAATGTATGAAATAGATTCAGCTTTATTAGACTACCTACAAAAATCAAGGTCACCAAAACCAATGGCTGTGAAAAGGAGTAAAAAGTTACGTACTGAACCAGGTAAATCAGTATGTGCTACTGATATTTTAGCTAAAACGAATAATAAAAAAAAAATACTCAAAATAAGAAACCAAAAAGAATTGTAGACCTTGAAAACCAACAAGTTGATTTTAACGATATGGAAACTATGGTTCAAGACAGTGAGATAAATATATTACAGCAGGGGTTAACTATTGACAGGTGCATTACAGAATATGATAATATACAAGAAGAAAATGAGATATACATACTTGATGATAAACTAGGCGATTTTGTTAAAAACATACCTAAAGAATATGAAGGTAGAGTTTTCCCATCCAATAACTCGAATAAAATGCTGTCTACTGATGAGATATTGCAATCGCCACCTATTATATCTCCTGTGCTTAACAATCCTGCCAGCCTCAGCACAATGTGTACCACAGTTATAAATAGTAATATGACTTCCTCAATACAACATCCTAATCCGCTATCACCGGATTATGTGCATATATTGAGTAAAAATGTAAAGAGAGACAATCAGGACTTGCCATTTATAATAAATAATAATAATAATTTGCCATCATGTTTGCAATCAACAAATCAACCAAAAGTAATAATAACTTCCGTTGTGAATTGGGTAAGCAAAGAAAAAAATACAAAATTTCAAGATACAAATAGGTGATGGGGCTAAAGTTATTAGGGAATCTGCACTAGCTATGGAAATATTTAAAAAGACGAAAATAATAAATTCACAAATAATATACAGAAAAAAAAGAATACAAGGAAGCAGAAAACTATGACTAAAAACTCACGTGTAAAGTGTGAAAAAAAGGATAAAATTACTAAATATAAAACAAAATCAAGGAAAAAATCAGTAGTCACAGTAAAAAAACATTTCAGTGAATCAAGCTCTGAAATTTTCGACACTCTGATGAGTACAGCTGACACAGATGATTCAGAATATGAAACATTAAATGACTATATAACGACATGTTTGAGAAATCAGTCAGAAAAAGAAAACTTAGAGCCAGATATTCCAATTGGGATCAGTGACATTGAATATTTCACTGGCAATGTTGATACTTTAAAAGAAGGTTACTGGCTCATAGCTAAATTTGCTACGAAAAAAGTGTCAAGCACTTTGTTGGACGTATCTGTTACCCGTAATATCCCTACAGTAAAATTTGTAAGGAAAGTTAAAAATACTTCAGGTGGCAAAAGATTAACTTTTACTTATCCACAGCGGCGGCCTTACCCATTGCGAGGCTCCGGGTGGCAGGTTTTGCGAGGCCTGAGAAAATTTCTTTTTTTACGTCGTCTTCTGACTTCCTTGAACTGTCTGTCAATATCATTTTCGGGATAGCGGGCACTGCCATGCGGTGCGTTTATTCTACCGCACGGTAGAATTAACGCCGTCATGCGTCCGCCGCCGGTTGAGTGCGTCCCAGAGCGTCATGGGAGTGCCACCATGGGATCTGGAGGCAAAAGTCCTCGCGCATATGTGGGAGTGGCGCAAGGAGTCGAAACGCCGGGGCGAAACTCCGCTGCCGCGACAAATCGCGGTACGGCGATCACGAGCTCCGGTGTGATCTCATGGCGACATGGCGGGTACGATTGTCGAAACCCAGTGCTGGGCACACCACAATTGCAGCGGTAAGTCCCTTCTTTGAGAAGTGGATAGAGAGGCGTCACGGTGTCCTCACCCTCCGCCTAACGAATGTCCTCACTGGGCATGGGTGCTTTGGGGGGTTCCTGTTCAGGATAAAGCGGGAGGAAACGCCCGGGTGCATTGCGTGGATCGTCTGGAGGACATGGTGGAGCATACGGTGGAAGTGTGCCCTGCCTGGGCGGAGCACCGCCGTCTCCTCGTGGAGGCGATTGGTGGCGGCAACCTCTCGCGTCCGGCCCTGGTACGGAGCGAGAGGGCATGGGAAACCGTCACCTCCTTCTGTGAAACAGTAATGCTCCCGAAGGAGGACCGAGGCACGTGAGAGACATGCAGTCTCTGCGCCCTCACGCCCCTAGCCACCGCAGGAGGAGACGCCCCGGGCGTTGGGAGTCCATTACAGTCTTCCGGCCACCGCAGGCGCGTACTTCCGGCGGGCGAGTAATGGGTAGCTCGCCACCCGGTAAGAACCAGGCACGGCTCGACGGCGCGTTGTGTTCCACGCGCGCCCAAAGAGATGTCAGCAATACTGAAGGGGTCTGCTAGGACCGATGCCTGCCAGGGTCGCAAGATATATGAAGCATTATGTTACGTTAAGTTTAGGTATTTAATATGTTATTGTGTCTTTTGGTTTTTTTCCTCAAAAACTGTATAGATAATGTTGTCATTAAGAAACTGATACTTCTATTATAATAAGTATATTTTTCTTGTTTTTACAGAACGAGACTTTGAAAATAGTTCAGACTATAGAGAGAGCTGTTGTCGATCTAACATTCGTTCCTGCACAGTGGAAAACTAAGGAAATTCTATAGTGGCCACCGAGAAGTACTTTTGTACTCCTTGAAATTATAAAAAGATGAAAATTCTAGGCCTGGACCAGGGTGATACACCCTAAATTGTACTTTAAAAAGGGAACATTAATTAAACATAAAGAAAATTACGTTGTTTTTTTAGATGCTAGCTGTACCGTTATTTCCTAACTGACTACCTCTGAGAAAAGTTGTCGAAATCTGGAATCTTAAAAAGTCTCGAAATTTATTAATTTATTATAATAAAAAAAATCTTGGATTTCTCTTAATAAATCTTCTTCATTTTTAGGTTAGTACCAGAAACATATAACGGTCATTCTCCAATTTGGCGTTCTTTGCCTAATTACCGTAACCTTTTTTATTTTTCGCTAATTTGACTTAAACACATTAAAATATGAAAGAAATCAAAGATACGAATTCAATAATTAATTTGGCATGTAACAATTAGTGGTGGTTTTCTAGTTAAAGAGACTTAAAAATTTGATTAGTATGGTAATTAGAAAAATTTAATATTTAATGCAACGGTAATTAGAAAATATAATCAAGTCTATGTAAAATATGATATAATGAAATAATAATAACACACATTAATTATTTATACACATATAATTATAATTAAAGCAATAGAATTAACTATGTCCCTCATAACCAAAACCAATAGTAAAAAAGACACTTTATCTTGCTGTAATTTATTAAAAATAAGACACTTTCAATGAAAATCAGATGAAAATAAACTAAATAAAAAAACATTGCCTTAATTGGTATTTTTTTAGTTGAAACGATATTTATTAAAAAGGTAAGTAGGATGGAACTTAAAATAATAATATTCTAAATCTTCTTGGATAATAAAATAAATCTAGCTTAAAACTACTCACATTTGCTTATATTAATATCACTGAGTACTTATAGGTACTCTATAAAGAATCATCATAATTATACAGACTAGTATGGCATATGTTTGAATCAGTCTTGTTTTATAGTAATCTTCTATTTAAAAATAACAAGCAGTCAAAAACAATATAAAAAACAGAATATAAAAATCAATATTTAAAAAAACCGGCCAAGTGCGAGTCGGACTCGCGCACCGAGGGTTCCGTACAAACCTGTAGGGATCCCCGGTTTATGTATAAGGTTTATGCTTATGAACTTAAATGTTTTTTTTAAATTTTTATATTTCAGTTGATTGAATGAAAGGTAAATTGCGGTTTACGATTTATGACGTATTAAAAAAAAACTACTTACTGGATCTCGTTCAAACCAATTTTCGGTGGTAGTTTACATGGTTATGTACATCATATATTTTTTTGAGTTTAATCATTCTCTTATTTTAGAAGTTACGGGGGGGGGGGGGGACACACATTTTAGCACTTTGGAAGCGTCTCTCGCGCAAACTATTCAGTTTAGAAAAAAAATGATATTAGAAACCTCAATACCATTTTTAAAGACCTATTCATAGATACCCCACACGTATGGGTTTGATGAAAAAAACATTTTTGAGTTTCAGTTCTAAGTCTGGGGAACCCCAAAATTTATTATTTTTTCTCTATTTTAGTGTAAAAATCTTTATGCGGTTCACAGAATACATCTACTTACCAAGTTTCAACAGCGTAGCTCTTATAGTTTCGGAGGAAAGTGGCTGTGACATACGGACGGACGGACAGACAGACAGACAGACAGACAGACGGACAGACAGACATGATGAATCTATAAGGGTTCTGTTTTTTGCCATTTGGCAACGGAACCCTTAAATTGATTCATCAGAATCAGATAAATCGAAAAACGAATCTGTAGTCTTTTATCCTTAATACTATTATTGAACATTTGTCATTGTTTTGAAGGAAGGCATGGTAAGACTAAAATCAACAGGAGACACAGGAGCCCAAAAAACTGTCTGTGTCAGATAAATTTCCGCTTTTTCGAACTTCTCAAACCTCTTAACAATATCATGTTTGGAAATAAGAGGCTTAATTTTTCTCATATATGACATTTCTTTATTTGTTTTATATACATGTCTTCTGAATAACAATAAGGGTGAGATTTTTTTACGTTTCGGTTTCTCGACAATTAAATTTCTCCAAGATAGTGAAGTTGGTGTTGAACACAAGGAAGACGCTCGTTCCGTAATATTCACACTTGTATCTTTATTTCCTGTCAATTGCTCATTATTGCTCAATAATAACATACTTTCAGTAGAAGATGAGGACGGAACACTAGATGGAAGCGGCGTTGATGTGATTAAGGTAGGTTTAAAATTTGATGTCTTCTTCAAGGGAACTAATTCTTTTTCAAAAGCAGTCGACTGTAAACAAATCTCGTCTTGCTGATTATTTTCTTTTTTTGAATTGGGATTTTCGGAACAATTTTGTAAAGATACTCTTTTAGTGTAATTTTTTGAGCGCAGCGAGTATGATAATACATTGAGGTGTAATGGTGTTGACAGAGTTTCAAGAGGATCTGTTGTATTGTCATCAAGCAGATCACGATCTTCAATCACTTCTTCCTCAATTGTTTCCAATTTTCGTTTTTCCTTTTATCTTTTATAGTAAGCTCTGAAATTTTCCCTATTTCTTTTTTGAGTTTTTTTCCGGTTTCTTGGTGACATTTCGCAGATAGGAAGTATTTTTTTATCTCTTTTTCTTTTATTATACCTTTCTTTCTCTTTTTCTTTTGATTGCTGATACAAAACAGGGTCATTTTTAGGGTTCCGTTGCCAAATGGCAAAAAACGGAACCCTTATAGATTCGTCATGTCTGTCTGTCTGTCTGTCTGTCTGTCTGTCTGTCCGTCCGTATGTCACAGCCATTTTATTCCGAAACTATAAGAGCTATGCTGTTGAAACTTGGTAAGTAGGTGTATTCTGTGAACCGCATTAAGATTTTCACACTAAAATAGAAAAAAAACAATACATTTTGGGGTTCCCCATACATAGAACTGAAACTCAAAAATGTTTTTTTTCATCAAACCCATACGTGTGGGGTATCTATGAATAGGTCTTCAAAAATGGTAATGAGGTTTCTATTAGCATTTTTTTCTAAACTGAATAGTTTGCGCGAGAGACGCTTCCAAAGTGGTAAAATGTGTGTCCCCCCCCCCCCCCCCCGTTACTTCTAAAATAAGAGAATGACAAAACTAAAAAAAATATATGATGTACATTACCATGCAAACTACCAACGAAAATTGGTTTGAACGAGATCGAGTGAGTAGTTTTTTTTTAAAACGTCATAAATCGTAAACCGCAATTTACCTTACATTCAATCAACTGAAATATAAAAATTAAAAAATATATATATTTTTAAACCGAAAATACCTACAGGTTTGTACGGAACCCTCGGTGCGCGAGTCCGACTCGCACTTGGCCGGTTTTTTTTAATTCGTTCTCGGCGTTGTCGTGCCGCGAGCCTTCTCTTTTCTTTTACTTCCTCTTTGGGTTTTCCCATCCTATAAATTACATAACTTCATGAATGGTCAGCATATTATATAGACATATTTACGGAAAATGATAATAATAATCTACGAAAACCGCGGGAAAACTTTCCAAAGGTGCGACATCGCGGCAACAGTAGATCGCGGTACAGAACAGACAATAGTAAATAAGTATTAATTTTTCATACAACGGTAATTATAAACATATGGTAATTAGTATACGGTAATTAGAAAACGATAGATTTTCTTTAAAATGTCGAAAACCGACACAGTATGCAAATATTAGCTTATTACAATGTACGGAGGCCAAAGTATTGTCTTCATTTACATGATCAACTTGGGTCTAACTTAAAAAATCAAGTATTAAAATAAGTACAACGGTAATTAGAAAAGTTGTTAACCAAGGTTATGGTAATTATATACTCACGTGCTTCATTGGCGGTACACTAACGTTAGAGACGAGCAACTCATGATGGGCCGCGGCATGCACTGAGGAGACGCGACGCGTACGGTAGTGATGTGCCAAATACTGTTAATTAGGGATATGCACCCGAAAACAGAAAATGTCACGGCAATTATAACTTTTGATTGGACATTCGGTTACTTAATGATAATTATTTATAGACTGGTTCTATTGAGTCGATATTTCGTAATGTGATACACGTTGCTTAATACCGTTTAAAACGTTGAATGGATCAAAGTAAATCTGTATGTTATAAAAATTACAAGCAAGTTTTAACATTAAGTTGGTGTGCGGACACGCCATGGTGATTAGAGAACAGAGGTTCTTTGAACATAAGATACATTAATTTAGTCTTAACTACTTCAAACAGAAGCCAATGTTTTTGTTTACAGCTAGACAGGGATGCTATCTAACATATAAAAAAAATTGCATGATTGAATATGATTATATTATGGATTATGCAAGCCCGGACACGTAAAACTTGCTCATCGGAGAATGGCCGATAAAACAACAATATTAATTTTGTGGCAACCATATTAGTCCCGAAAATGTGTAGGTTATAAGAACATTATTGTAGCAGGGCATTTTTGTACCTACTCAGCCTAATGTCGTCAAACACACTGACCTCTATTTATAAAGGCTTTTTTGTATTGTTTTGTTAATATGTGCAATTATTATTTATTGTTACTTTAATTTAAATCCGACGTAAAAGACATTGCCCGTTTTGTTAGGAGATTTGGGCCCCTAGAAAAAAAACGCGGGCAACGGTGGTTTTAACTTGGTTTTGAAGAACAACAATTACCTTTTCAGATCCTGAAAACAATTTTCAGTTTTTCACCCTAGTTTCAGAGATTTTTTTTTTAAAGATGATGAAATTGAGGTTATAAAACAATATTTTTTATAAAAATATTTGAAATTAAAATAATAATATTGTTTATGGATTAATATTGATTCCAGAATGAAATAAAAACGTTACATAGCATCTTCCGTATGCAAAATACAGGCTCAGTCGTGGAGTTGCAGACACCTGCCCGTTTTACCTATTACCTACATAGCATCTTCTGTTGATAGATATATGTATTATGTTGGACTGACCACCTGACAGTCAGCATTAACTGGGCTGAGCCCTAACCACTTATTAGAAATAAATACTTACCAACGGTTAAAACCTTCGGTTAGAGGAGCTCATGGGTGTTACAATAACCGCACAGATCTATCTCAAGATAAGCTCGGCCAGACTGCGAATGGGTGACATACAAATTCGTCCTGAGTGGCTGTTAATACATTCAAGCTGTTGGTTCTGCGTGCTATATTTAAACCTTAGATAGGTACTCATTATGAGTAGCCAGAATCCCGCAAGTGTGATAATCTCTGTGTTTAGTTATAAAGGAGGTTAAGATGCAGTATGCTGCTATACAACTGTTTAATTATAGAGGAGGTTAAAATACAGTATGCTGCTATACAGCTGTTTAATTATAGAGGAGGTTAAAATACAGTATGCTGCTATACAGCTGTTTAATTAGTAAAATAATCAATAACAACAATAGACATTTATTCTTCAAGGAATACTTATATTGTGTAGAAATTGTGCTGGGGCTATAGTTGGTATAGGAATCACAACATCTGCAATGATGTTACGGTCTATGTTATCAAACACTGGTGCAGACTCCACAGTGGGTTGTTTACAGCTAGCAACGGGTGGCCTCTGTGTTACTCTTGATGCAGCCTCCCAACAAGGATGACAAACTCATTCCAAATGCAAGACCTAAAAACAAAAATATTATATTTATACTATAAATTGTTATTCAATTACTATGTATATTATGTTTAAATAAATAAATAAGAATAAACACTTACGTGATGACCTGGTGTCCATCTAAGTATAACATTCCTTTGAGGACAATCTTGACTAACTCTGTGAGTTCTACGACTTGCAATTGACAAGCCACACGCAAAACATATGTTTAGGTGTCCAAGAGCAGGGTATACAAGGGATAGACTTGTGTCAGATGATGTCCGGTTTTCTAATAATGCAAAAAATCTGCACACAGGATGTCATCAGAAGATACCTGAGAAGATAACAAAAAAAAAAACTGTGAATTCCTAAGATATGTAAATTAATTCATGTGCTTAAAATTCATTACAAAATAGTTTTACCACAAATGATAGATTATATTGTAAATCTTTTATTATAACAAGGGAATAGATAAGCAGTATATCTAGAGGATAGGTCTGAGACGAATACATGATATATGACATTTTGTTTATAAATGAAAATAAATGTATGATAACATAAAAAGTTCATGTATGCAGACAAAAATCTTACTTTTTACATTATATCTGTTACTATTGTGTGCACAATGGCTTAATAACCTTAGGACACAGAAAGCATGTCTTTTCATACTTCTAACATTGCTTAAAACGAATTAGAGGTTAGCTGCTTGAATATTTACCTGTTTTGTCAGACAATGACTCCTTGATTGACCAGGTAGGCATCGTAAGTATTCATATAAATATTGTAAATGACATATTAACTTACCAATGTAGGTGTTACCCAGGATCTCAGAAGGTTTAAGCATTGGTTCATCGAATTCTTCGATTTGACGTCTACGAAGATTAGGCGCCAGACGTAAAGAGCAATTGACATACCGCTGCACCGGCGAGATAAAGAGTAGTTTACCCGATTGCAGAAATGCAGACATTTATCACCATTTATCACTAAAAAACAATTTGAATGATGTATTGATTTGACAGATTAATCTGTCTAGTCTAGCCTCGCGTTCCGAGTTACGTAAAATCTCTAATATAAGCGCGCCAAACAATCCTTCCGCTAAGCGTGGCGATTTCTTGACGCGCTAACAGTGCAGCGGCAGCGATGTTATTGTGATGCGGAACGCGAGGTAGGTGTGGCCATGTTAAAATATTTTGTTGATCGATTTACCAAATCGATTTGATAAAAGTAGGTAATATCATTTATGAATTTTGGTGTGACCGTATTGTGGTAACTTTTGTTAGTGTTGATATTTTGCTATTTGTGCAACAGTTGTAAACAGTTTCTCTTTCTTTTTTTCCTGCTTTCTATTTATACCTAATTAAAGATATACTTTTGCATATGATTTATGTTCATATTTATATCAAACGTTAATTTTTAAACAATCTAGCCAGTTTTAGTTGGTCATATCATGAAATGCAACTAATTCATGAAATGGCTAGTCACATCATAAAGTGATCAATTCTACGATCTGACCACGACATATATATCCTCAAATTATAATTCCTTCGTGTTTTAGTTTATTTACTACCTATTTCAATTTTTTATTTTTATTTTAGTCCACCCGCTGCCTATTTTAATCCACGATTTGAATATACGTCTAATTAGTTACATGAGACCTAGATTATGACCGGAGAAAAGCTATTGTAAACATCTCCGGTACTTTTAGTTGGCGGAATAGTAATATATCCATATGTTGAATCGATAGTAATCGATTCAAAATATCGATATATTTAATTGACATAATCTGTGGTCTATCTTGGCAACATTCAGGTTAAGTTTTAATGGCAGAACTACCTTTGATTCAATAAAATAATTATTAATTACGGTTTCTAATGCTAGGGTGAAAGAGATGTTGATAAAATAAAATTAAACTTATAAAATTACGACTTAATTTTTGAGAAATAAATAGTCTCTGCCCGGCACCAAAAATAAGGGGCCCATCCGCGGGCAATGTCCTTTGAAATTTTATTTTATTTCAACTATGTGACGTATATTTTTATTTTGTTGATGACATTTTATTCTTTTCTGCTGCAGCATTGTTACTTTTATCTTAATTTTTGTAATATGGGTTATGTCTGAAATAAATTAATTTCATTTTATTTATTTATTTATAATTATAACATACGGAACCCGTCGCGTCCAATATTCCATTCGCGCATGCCGACACTTGGATACATGCTGTTATTCGAGTGTATGGTAAACACCTGACTAATAGGGGAAAAGTGAATCTGTATGCAGCATAGAGCATACAATTTTTGTTAAATAACTTCACAAAGTAACTGATTATGTTATAGTGGGTGATATGTTCTCTCTCTAAAAATGCAACGGTTGTATAGTACACGTGTGGGCTATTATTCAGAAAACTTACAGCTGATAGGGTACTGCACTACTAAGCGCTCAATAACAGTGACTTTGTGGCATGTTTGTGGTGCTTAATAGAATTACTGTACAGAAAAAAGCGTTATAGTTGGCCACGTTTTTTTCGAAACAGCTGTTGCGGCCCAGGTGAATACTAATAAGTCTTTATAAATGCTTAGATTACCGCTGTGGGCCTTAAGTGACAATTTATAATGCAGTTCTGTGCTACTTGGGTAAAATGTCCCAACCGCCTGTGCCATAACTCAGCACTCAAATTTGACACAGCCAACTTTGCAGTCTGTGCTCCCTGTACTTCATGTAGGTTAGCCTTTCAACCTATAAACCCCCTTGTTTAAATCAGCAGACATAATGCACCGACCATTAACTTCACATTCATTATAAATTAAACAACCATCCTTTTTAAAAACAACAACCAAACCACTCTCACATAATCTACTCACCGACAGGAAATTCTCTGATAGTTGCGAAATATACATAACATCATTGAAAATCTTTAGACCACCATTCATCCATACTTGCATAGAACCAATCCCAGAACTCTCCAATTTTGCCCTCTTGGCAGCACAGTTTACCTTTGCTTTGTTATTTCTCAAATTAACAAACAAATTTTCAAAATTACACGTGTGTGATGTCGAACCACTATTTACAATAAAGTCTGTTTTAGTTGACGCATAAAAAGTTGAGGCTGTCATAGTCTGCTCTTCCTTAGAATGTTCCTCCTTTCTTAGCCGCTTCAACTTGAAACACTTTGACTTCATGTGACCCGGTTTCTTACAGAAGTGACACACAATCGCTTTCTGGTTTTTACTGTTCGCTGCAAATGCAATAGTGTTCGAGCCGCTCCCAGTACCATTCTCAGTAGTATTGTTTTTCCGGTACTCTTTCTGAAGAAGCCTTGCAGTAACAAGTTCTGAAGATAGTCCACTGGTGATCGATGCGGTCTCCAAAGCCGATAGTAACATATCAAATTCTTGAGGTAGGCCGCTTAAAAGTATTTCCGCAATCTTAGCATCTTCTACTAGTTTACCGATGTTGGCCAACTGCTGCACCAGCGTAAACACATGATCAATGTACGCTGTCATATCTGCGAACGTCGCAAATTCAACCCGATGCAGCTGACGAAGTAGACTCACCCGTCTGAACAAGCCCTTGCCTTCGTAAACAGTAGTAAACTACTTCCAAGCTTCTTTTGCGGTTTCAATACCATACAATAGTTGAAACAGTGTCGGTTTCACGCATAGTGATATCCGTGCTAATGCACGTTGTGATCTATGTGGATCGGTGTCCTCCCCGGTCACCGAACTCCACAAGTTTTCTAAAACCAAATAATTCTTCATGGCAAACTTCCAGGTTTGGAAATTCAAGACGCCTTCCACCCAAGTAGCACAGAACTGCATTATAAATTGTCACTTAAGGCCCACAGCGGTAATCTAAGCATTTATAAAGACTTATTAGTATTCACCTGTGCTGCAACAGCTGTTTCGAAAAAAACGTGGCCAACTATAATGCTTTTTTCTGTACAGTAATTCTATTAAGCACCACAAACACGCTACAAAGTCACTGTTATTGAGCGCTTAGTAGTGCAGTACCCTATCAGCTGTAAGTTTTCTGAATAATAGCCCACACGTGTACTATACAACCGTTGCATTTTTAGAGAGAGAACATATCACCCACTATAACATAATCAGTTACTTTGTGAAGTTATTTAACAAAAATTGTATGCTCTATGCTGCATACAGATTCACTTTTCCCCTATTAGTCAGGTGTTTACCATACACTCGAATAACAGCATGTATCCAAGTGTCGGCATGCGCGAATGGAATATTGGACGCGACGGGTTCCGTATGTTATATTTATATATAAATAAATAAAATGAAATTAATTTATTTCAGACATAACCCATATTACAAAAATTAAGATAAAAGTAACAATGCGGCAGCAGAAAAGAATAAAATGTCATCAACAAAATAAAAATATACGTCACATAGTTGAAATAAAATAAAATTTCAAATTTACGTCGGATTTAAATTAAAGTAACAATAAATAATAATTGCACATATTAACAAAACAATACAAAAAAGCCTTTATAAATAGAGGTCAGTGTGTTTGATGACATTAGGCTGAGTAGGTACAAAAATGCCCTGCTACAAAAATCTTCTTATAACCTACCCATTTTCGGGACTAATATGGTTGCGACAAAATTAATATTGTTGTTTTATATGTTTCTGGTACTTACCTAAAAATGAAGAAGATTTATTAAGAGAAATCCAAGATTTTTTTTAATAATAAATTAATACCTTTCGAGACTTTTTAAGATTCCAGATTTCGACAATTTTTCTCAGAGCTAGTCAGTTAGGAAATACCTGTACAGCTAGCATCTAAAAAAACAACGTAATTTACTTTATGTTTATTTAATTTTCCCTTTTTAAAGTACAATTTAGGGTGTACCACCCTGGTCCAGGCCTAGAATTTTCATCTTTTTATAATTTCAAGGAGTACAAAAGTACTTCTCGGTGGCCACCATAGAATTTCCTTAGTTTTCCACTGTGCAGGAACGAATGTTAGATCGACAACACCTCTCTCTATAGTCTGAACTATTTTGAAAGTCTCGTTCTGTAAAAACAAGAAAAATATACTTGTTATAATAGAAGTATCAGTTTCTTAATGACAACATTATCTATACAGTTTTTGAGGAAAAAAACCAAAAGATACAATAACATATTATATTGAATACCTAAACTTAACGTAACATAATGCTATTTCATGTGGAAGTAATTAAATTATTAGGCCAGAAAAATACATTATCTTTAGATAGGTACCGACTAATTTATAGGTATTTTGTCGCATATTGAATAAATCAATAACTTATGTATTATACATATAATTAAATTATAATCTCAGCTACTTAAATTACAATTTTAATTAAGTACTTATTGTCGAATAACAACTAAAAAAGGGAACAAAATGACTTTAAAAGAACCACGGCGGAACCCTAAAAGCTTGGATCCACAAAGGTACTTATCTAGGTAACTGACGCAAATGTGAACCAATACTACTATCCTAATCGATCCATGTCTGATTTGTATTTCACAAGTGCTAAACTATTTTACTCTTGGCTGAATTACAGGCCACATGTGAACACCCGTACAGACCTTAGCATTAAATTGAGATTAAAACTGTTCACTTGCCATCCGCCATATTCTCTGCGTTACTTTGTATTATTATAAAATTTTATGTCTTAATTTTTGTTTATTTTAGAGGATATCAATTGTACATATGGATTAAAAAATAATTACACGAAAACAGTTTTTTTTGGTTACTTTGTACAAAAACGAACATATTAATTTTATTTTCATTCTAATTTTGTTGCTTTTCTTTTAGTATTTAGTGGTATTCCGAGGGCGCGTGAAAATATTGAACTAAATATGTATGGTATCTGACAGTAAAGTTATCTTCCCAATAAGATTTCAAATATAACAGGAGGAAATCGATGTTTTACTTACCTTAAATTTTATGTATGTATATTCTCACAAATGGCACCTGAGATCTTGCACACAACGATACACTTCATGTTTTACAATTTGACAGTTCATATCAAAGAAAAATAAATAATTTAAGTTATTGCATTCCACAATTTCGCTCAGTGTGTAATTTCAACTGTATAAAAGTATACACAATGTACACATTCGTCTTCCTTGCTGTATAATAAGTAACACGTGCCTCATAAATCAGGCAATATTCAGCTCTTTAGGTGACTGTTACACACATAAATGCTACTATAATGTTGTTATAATGCAATTATTTGTCAAATGGATTTCTTATACAGCTATGTGCTGAATAATTATGCCCAAATTAGAGTTATATCCTCTGAGGATGCGCTGTCTACGCTATTATTCAGCAACTAATGCATTCACTGTGCACTGTTAAAATGCTGTTATACAGCAATTTTGTGCTAATTGCAGTTTCTCAAATCAAGGCATGACAGCTGCAGTGCCCGCTGTAGGCAGCGCCAAGTCATTATTTGCCATGTGCACAAAAGTGAGGTTATGTTCTTACAATTTCTCCAATCAAAAATCGAATGCCACTGTTCTCTGAATCTACTTCTAGGATTTATCCTGGTCGTCTTGAGGACCTGGGCCCATAACCTGTATTGGAGTACTGCCTCTAAGGTTATATAAGGGAAGGCAAAGTATACGACTGCGGTACGATTTGAGACACTATATCTTATACCTTTAAACGAGCAATTCTTGTATATATATTGTCGTATCCCCAAGTTCGATCTAGCGAATTAGCCCGGTCGGAGCCAAGGGGATACCGGGACGTGGACTGTTGTCACCAGGGCACCTTTAAGGTTTGGTCCGAAACCGAGTCAGATTAATCTGGACGCCTTGGTTGAGAGTCTTGATAGTGTTCGGCTCGTCGGTTGGAGTGCGCCTTTGATACTAGTTTCAAGGTCAGAGGCTCTTTGGCCTTAGGGTTCCACTGCCCCAATACCCTCTTGAGGTTTGATTTAATTAAAACTGGAAAATTTTATTTATTTGTGGAAAACACTTTACACTACTACTTAACACTATTACTCTAAGGCTTAGCAGATAGATGCTAACTGTTCAGATACTGACTGACAGTTCAGCTACTGACTGACTGTCCGGATACTGACTGACTGACTGGGGCTCGCAGGCCGCCTTATATAGTATGGTGTAAGCAAGTTTGTTTATGTTACACAATGTTTTTTTAATTATTGTGAAATGATCTGGAACATGTTGTTTGTTTTGTACAATCCTTCTTAGAATTGGATGATGCAATGTTTTATTTAATTGTGAAATAGGGGTGTAGGTTGGTACAACACCTCCCCCTTTAGTTAAATTTTTGTTTCTGTTTCTTAATTATAAACAAAAAAAATATTTTTCAGATTTTAAGAGAGGTTTTACTCTTTGATTTTCTAGAGATAACGTTCTCCTGGGGGTAATGCCCGGAGTGTCAAATGTTACATTTTCAATTTCACGTGTATTAGGAGTATATCTAACAATATAGGCTGGCGTGGAATTATCTGGAGGTTGTAAGCATTGAATGAATACATGTACACAGGGTTTTTTTTTTTTTCAGGTTGGGAAATCATCAAATGACTTCTCCCGCTCTGGGCGGAGCGGGAGGGCGTGTCAGACTTTTACTGACTAAAACCCACCCGTGTTCCATCAGTTGCCCATGTGCCAGGGTCACGGTATCTCTTTCGAACAATCACGCGACCCCGGCAGGCATCGGTCCTAGTAGACCCCTACACTGCTGCTGACATCTCTTGTACACAGGGGTTACAAGTGCTTCGGATCCTTTGTTCTGGATCTTGTGGTTCTTTTGTGAAACAGCATATTTTTCTTAAAATTTTGATAATTCCAAACCATTTTACAACATTATATAATAATATCAGTACTACTACACTTAGAGCTATAGTTACAATAGTATTAGCCAATTAAATGATAAATGATAAATGATTTTATTTCTGCAAGTAGGTTTGTACAAACACTTTTACATGTCAAGGATATTTTTTTTAACTAGATGAGTTCGGCGTTTCCTAACTGACTACTCTGAGAAGAAAGGCCGAAACAAACTCAGAGGTCACAGTCTCTTTTAAAGTCCAGACATAATCTTGTTCACATCATGTGAAGATCATGTAGATTGGTGACTGAAAGGGTCTTTTGAAGAAAGTACCACACAGATTGAGTGGACCTGTCCAGTCAGTGCAAGTATTTGTCACTAATCGTTTAGCTCAACTCGGAAGATAAGGAGCCCAACGCTTTGACGAACAGTACCAAAGAAAGGACATTTGGGTAGGCCACATAAAATAATCATAATTACTAAGAACGAAAGAAAACAAAATTAAAAAAAGACCCACATAGTCTTCACATTCACAATAATTAAAAAATACGATACTTTACAAAGTAAATATTCATGTCATTGTATATATAAAAAATTATCAATGTCAATGTGTATATAAAAAAAAAGAAACGGATATAATTTTGTTGGTCAGATCATTTGATGACTATGTAGATCGGTGTCTGAAATGGTCTTTTGAAGAAAGAACCACACAGATTGAGTGGACCTGTCCAGTCAGTGCAAGCATTTGTCACTAATCGTTTAGCTCAACTCGGAAAATAAGGAGCCCAACGCTTTGACGAACAGTACCAAAGAAAGGACATTTGGGTAGGCCACATAAATTACTCAAACTGCCAGATCGTGATTACTGAGAACGAAAGAAAAAAAAAAATTAAAAAAGACCCACATAGTCTTCACAATAATTAAAACAATACGATACTTTACAAAGTAAATATTCATGTCATTGTATATATAAAAAATTATCAATGTCAATGTGTATATAAAAAAAAAGAAACGGATATAATTTTGTTGGTCAGATTATTTGATGACCATGTAGATCGGTGTCTGAAATGGTCTTTTGATGAAAGAACCACACAGATATTGCCACTAACTACTCAAACTGCCAGACCATAGTCAAAAGTGAAACAGTGACCCACATAGTCCTCAAATTCTCAATAATCAAAGTAATATTCATACAATTAATATTCATGTCATGTGGAATAATAAAAAAAGAGTAAAAAATAGCAAAATAATAATAATAAAACAACAGTCAGTGTAGATTTATAGGAGTAGTTCAATCCCAGGCCGTTTTATCCTCAATATAGTCTTTAACAGTATAATAGGCTTTCTGACATAATTTACGCTTTATAAAAGATTTGAATTTATTTAGGCTTAGTTCTTGAATGAGGCTAGGAAGTTTATTATAAAAACGAATACATTGGCATCTAAACGAGCCACCTATTTTCTTGAGCCTGGTCTTAGGAACAACAAATTTTTGTTTGTTTCTAGTATTGACATTATGGATATCACTGTATCTTTTAGAGAGATTAATATTTTTATGTGCATAAAGCAGATTTTCATAAATGTACTGAGAAGGCACAGTCATTATATTAATCTCTTTATATTTGTCTCTGAGGGAGTATCCGGGACTTAATTTATAAACCGAACGAATTGCCCTTTTTTGTAAAACAAAAATTGTCTGAATATCGGCGGATTTCCCCGCAGCAGAATACCGTACGACATCACGCTATCAAAATAACTAAAGTAAACTAAACGGGCTGTCTCTAAATCAGTTACATCACGAATTTTTCTAACAGCATATGCTGCAGAGCTAAGTTTTTTTGACAATTTATCTATATGGGGGCCCCATTGAAGCTTGGCATCCAGAGTTATGCCTAAGAATACTGTGGTATCTTCGGGTTTCAACACTTCACCCTTTATGAGGACACTAGTTTCTACTTGTCTAACATGAGGTATCGTAAACTTAATACATTTGGTTTTTTTTCTCGTTAAGAAGTAGGTTATTAACATTAAACCAGTTAACTACATTAGCAAGGGCTCTATTTACATTGTCAGTAACCAACTGCTGACGTTTGAGTTTGAATAAAAGTGAAGTGTCGTCTGCAAACAACACTATATCATGTTTATCCTTTATGAGGTAAGGCAAGTCATTTATATAAACAAGAAATAAAAATGGGCCTAAAATTGAGCCCTGATGGACCCCCATTCTAACTATAGATCCAGGTGATCTTTTTCCGTTGACGTCAACTCTCTGAATCCTATCACTTAGGTATGAAGTAAGAAGATCCAGAGAGGCGTTCCGGATTCCGTAGTGGTGAAGTTTCCTGATCAAGGTTTCATGAAGAACACAATCGAATGCCTTGGACAAATCGCAAAAAATACCCAAAGCATCGCATTTGTCCTCCCACGCATTATATATATGACCTAAAAGTTCAACTCCGGCATCGGTAGTTGAACGACCCTTTGTGAAACCAAACTGTTTGTTGTGTAATAAGTTATGTTTATTAAAAAATCGTTGCAATTGATTTAGAATAAGTTTTTCAAAAATTTTACTGAAGGTAGGTAGCACTGAAATTGGTCTATAGTTAGTAGGGTCTGATGTGCTACCCGATTTAAACAACGGTATTATTTTACTGTTTTTCATAAGATCAGGAAACTCGCCACGGTCAATACAATTATTAAAAATAACAGCTAAAGTTGGTGCTACAATGTTTATGATCGACTTAGCAGTATCCACAGAATTACCCCATAAATCGGCGGTCTTTTTTACATTCAAAGAGTGAAAAGTTTTAACGATATCGTTACAGGTTATATATTGGAAATGAAATTCACTATCACAAACAGGAACGTTTTCTTTAAGTAGAGACTCTGCAGCAGTGGGTGATGAGTTCAAAGATTTGGTAGTAGATACTGGAATCTCTGCAAAGAAATTTTCAAAGGCCGCGGCGACTTGAGAATCTGATTTAATTATATTATCCTCAATAGCTAGACTGTAGTCACTACTTCGGTTGCATGACCTTCCTGTTTCGCTATTAATGATAGTCCAAGTCGTTTTAATTACATTACTGCTATTTTTAATTTTTAAACTCAAATAACGTGACTTGGCTATGCTACAAACTTTTTTTAAATAATTTATTTAATTTGAATGTTTTATAATGAATGGCTTATTTAAATGTTGCTGTGATATTTCATCAAATTGTTGTAATTTACCCTGAGCATATTTAAGCTCATTTAAATCTAAATTAGTAAGCTTAATGGGTAAAATTTTAATTTTTCTGTAATGTTGTCTCTTAATTTTATACAACATTCGTCTTGTGTTATATCAGTTAAAGGAATCCTATTTGTTAATTTAATAGTAGATAACAATGTTTGGGCCTCTAGTATGGCGTGATCCGTGTAAGCCTTACAATTGGATTCTAATTCTAAGATTCCTATAGAATTTAAAATTTCTTCTTTAGTTTCATCCTTACCTTTACAAAGAACGTTAATGCTTACAGGTTTACTTAATATAAATAGCCATTGATTATTATATAGAGGGTGCCATATCTCTGTTTCAGCGATTATATTTTTTTCTTGACATGTTTTGGGAATATTTGTAGTTACTAGAGAAAATAATTGTATTTCACATTGAGCTGATTCTGCTCTTCTAGATATGGTAACCTCTTTACAAATATATTTTTTATCTTTGTATTCAATACACGCGTTTAAATCATTTAGTAAAGAATAAATTGTTCTTATATTTGAAATTAATATGTAAGGTTTATTTGGTTCAATATATGAGTAAAGATTAGAACTTCCATTATGTGGAGTTGGTAATGGAAACATTTCATATAAATCGTAATTATACATGTTTACAATTGGAATGTCGAAAGAGATTATTAGTAGATTATCTTTTAGAAATGCTTTTGTTTTAAGCAATCGATAATAATCATAGGTATTTTCTAATGTTGGTTCTATTGGTAGGGTATATCTCATAGATATTTCTTTGAGTTCATACTGTAAATCAGAAGGTGGCAATATTTCAAAATTAATTATGCCATATGTCACTAAACATAATGTATTTAAGTATTTATTTTAAACATTTCGTATCTCTGAAGTCATTTCAATTAATAGAAGGATGTGTTCGTTAATATCGAACTCAAAATTTAATCTTTCTTCATTCGTTACAGTTTTCATTGCAAATTGATCGAAGTTTTCTAGATTATGGTTCATTGTATCGACGTTTTTCTGAAGATTAGATATAGAATAATTAAAATTATTTATAGTAGATGAAATGACATTAATTTATTGTTTCATTAATATTTGTATTTCTCTTTCATCATTTACTAGGGCATTAATAGAATCAGAATAAAATTTTGCGTCATCGGCATCTGGTGTACCGAAAAGCCATTTGAGACCTTTTCCTATCCCATCTATTAATCCTCGTTTTGTTCTTTTGACTGAAGGATTATATTGATGTGCTATAATACTATAGTCTTGCAAAATGTCTTTAATATAATTCTGTATGTATCGCATTGAGTTTTGGCAATTAGTTTGCAGATGTTCGCGGCTCAACTTAGTACATAACATTGTTGACTTCTGATAAAATTTGTGTATCGTTTTTATTTGTTCATTAATTAATGAAATGTTATTATAAGTTAGTAATGTAAATTTTTGATTACTTAGTTTTGCTGCTCCTAAATGATTAAAGAATATCCCACTGGACTTATTTAGTAATCTTATAACAGTTTACAATACTTATTAGTGTTAATATCTAGACACGCGGTAGCGTGTCAAGCCAAGTTCAAGTAACAGAACTGGCGAGCAGCACCGTGTGTAATATTACACGAACCATTTGGAGCCACTTTTGACCCCCTCATAACTCAAAAACTGTTTCACATAAACGTGTCAAATTTGGCTCATATAGTGAGACTTGCAAGATATATATGTGCTCCAAATTTCATAAACACATCTCAAACGGTTATTTAGATATTAACGTCCAAAAATCGTCATTTTTATCACTGACTGACCTATAGATCAAAACTGTAACCCAGTTCCAGATGATCTAGAAAGTTCAAATTTGGCATGCAGATAGGTAATTAAGTGAATACCAAGGAATAAATCAGAAAATGGTAAATTTTTATCATTTAATTATAATTTTTCACTTAATTGATTCTATTAGAAACACTTATTACAAAAATCATTTGGTATTAATTTTGTTATGTTATAAATAAGTACCTACTAATAATGTATGTACAAAAAGTAATGATATCCCATCAAAAACATAAATGTGAAATGAGAGCCAAGTTCAATATATTCCTTGGTTGTTGACTTCAACGACAAAAGAAGTGAGATCTAAATGGGTGCCAAGTGCAATCGTCAGTCCTGAAATTTATTTGTAACTGCATAAAATATCATTTCTTCTTATAACTTAGGATAATATATTGTAGCCTAAAGTCTGACTTGGCTAGTTTTCATATACGAATTATATTATAGCCTCGCAAGTTCTAAACCTGTTACTTGTCGGTTCTTATTTTATTATTCCGAAAATTTGGCTTGCTGGTAGAAACTAGCCATCGAATATAATAATTCGTATATGAGAACTAGCCAAGTCAGACCTTAGGCTACAATATATTATCCTAAGTTATAAGAAGCAATGATATTTTATGTAGTTACAAATAAATTTCAGGACTGACCATTGCACTTGGCACCCATTTAGATCTCACTTCTTTTGTCGTTGAAGTCAACAACCAAGGAATATATTGAACTTGGCTCTCATTTCACATTTATGTTTTTGATGGGATTAAGATTATCTTAAAATTATAATCTCAGCTACTTAAATTACAATTTTAATTAAGTACTTATCGTCGAATAGCAACTAAAAAAAAGGGCACAAAATTGCTTTAAAAGAACCACGGCGGAACCCTAAAAGCTTGGATCCATAAAGGTATCTAGGTAACAGACGCAAATGTGAACCAATACTACGCTCCTCATCGATCCATGTCTGATTTGTATTTCACAAATGCTAAACTATTTTACTCTTGGCTTAATTACAGGCCACATGTGAACACCCGTACAGAACTTAGCATTTTTTTTTTTTTTTTTTTTTTTCAGGATGGGAAATCATCAAATGACTTCTCCCGCTCTGGGCGGAGTGGGAGGGCGTGTCAGACTTTTACTGACTAAAACCCACCCGTGTTCCATCAGTTGCCCATGTGCCAGGGTCACGGTATCTCTTTCGAACAATCACGCGACCCCGGCAGAGACCTTAGCATTACATTACTTAGCGTTACTTTGTATTATTATAAAATTTAATCTTTTAATTTTTGTTTATTTTAGAGGATATCAATTGTAATTAATTTGGATTAAAAATTATTAACAGGAAAACAGTTTTTTTTTTTGGTTTCTTTGTACAAAAACGAACATACTTATTTTATTTTCACTCTAATGTTGTTGCTTTTCTTTTAGTATTTAGTGGTATTCCGACGGCGCGTGAAAATTTTGAACTAAATATGTATGGTATTTGACAGTAAAGTATAAGATTTCAAATATAATAGGTGGAAATAAAAGTTTTACTTACCTTAAATTTTATGTATGTATATTCTCACAAATGGCACCTGAGATGTTGCACACAACGATACACTTCATGTTTTACAATTTGACAGTTCATATCAAAGAAAAATAAATAATATTAAGTTATTGAATTCCACAATTTCGCTCAGTGTGTAATTTCAACTGTATAAAAGTATTCACAATGTACACATTCGTCTTCCTTGCTGTATAATAAGTAACACGTGCCTCATAAATCAGGCAATATTCAGCTCTTTAGGTGACTGTTACACACATAAATGCTACTATAATGTTGTTATAATGCAATTATTTGTCAATTGGATTTCTTATACAGGTATGTGCTGAATAATTTGTGCCCAAATTAGAGTTATATCCTCTGAGGATGCGCTGTCTACGCTATTATTCAGCAACTAATGCATTCACTGTGCACTGTTAAAATGCTGTTATACAGCACTTTTGTTCTACTTGGGTGTTATATTTATTTATTTTCTATTTAATACATCGATAGACAGTTTATTTTAATTTAATTTAGCTTGTATTAACTGTTATTTTATTTTACTCCGGAGGTCCTAGTTTAGCTATTGTAACTTCAACTTAGCTGTATGTAACAGTGTATGTATGTATCATTTTGTATCGTTGAATGTGTAAGCGGGCACGCCCTTTATGCCTGAAGGCGTTGTTTGCGTTTTGAGTTCTGTTTGCGATTTTGTTTTATTATTTATTTCAGCTTGAGTTTAGTTTTCAATGTTTTGTTGGTGGTATATTGGCGTGTGCTAGCTGACATATGGTGAATAATGAATGTTTTGTTTTATAATATTTTTAATTTTGTTCCGCCACTTCTTCTTCCCAGCTACAGCACTAGGAAGTGTCGAAGGGCGGGCGTTTTGGGGGGACTGTCTTGTGTGACTTTGACGTTCAAAAAGTGCTGACTCTCAGCCTAGTTTGAATAAATGACTTCTGTTTTTTTTTTTTTGAAGGCTACTTAGTAGTAAGCATATTCTAAGGGGCTGTCTCCACGAGCGAGAGAATCGCGGCGATAATATCGTCGTGCCACGTATTTCTATACACTCTCTATGAACGTGTCTCCACACGGCGATGTTATCGCGGCGATGCGACGAGTGGCAATGTGCGCGCGTAACGTCGTCATATCGCCGCGGTATCGTCGCTACTGGTGGCACGCACGCCGCGCGCTCGCCGCAGAACGCGTCAATTCAGCGTTGCCTCTCGCCAAGCAAGGACGTTAAGTATCGACAAGCTTTTTAAACAATATAAGTACAATGTTTGACATTGAAAAGTTTATTCTTGAAGTGAGACAGAGACGTATTAACGTAGGATGTGTCCACCAACGGCGCTTTTTTTCCTTTCTTAATAACAATAACTGCATATTCACAAGCGTACGTGCACAAGCATCCCAGAACACTACATCCATAATAAATCATTAATTTATTGACTGAGACACTACCTACTTATTTTGATCTCGTCTGGCACCTAACTGAAATCTTTCAACAAAACTATTGCACAACACCTCGTCGCAGAAACACGGCGATTCCGTTACGAGTCGTCGCGGGCAGTCGGGCACGCGGCGATTCCGTTACCAGTCGCGACGATACGCTGGCGGAATAATCGCTCGTTCGTGGAGACGACTCGACGATAGGAGCGCGGATCCGTCGCGATTCTCTCGCTCGTGGAGACAGCCCCTAAGGTTGAAAATAATTCCGTATTTGTGAGGTTATCATGTGAAGTTATAGTTGTGAAACGAAACGTTTTTTGTGCTGTCAGTGTGTCACCCCTGTCGGTTACTTACGAATGTTTTTAAGCAATGCATTCTACCCCAGATTAATTAACCTTTTGAACGCCAGAGCGTAAACGCATCGGCGCTCCTTCCACGCCAAGCCACAAATTCATCGCAAATACCTACAAAAAAAAATAGGGATTCCAACAACTTATCGAGAAGTTATCGATAGCCAATTGGATGTAGTTATGCACACTAGAACCATCCCACACTTTGAGTGAAATTGAGTTATGTATGTAGATAGACTGTGTATGGTGTATAACATCTCCTCAGAAAAAATCCTGGCCGATATAGCAAGCCACAAAGCAAAAAGAAGGAGCCGCTTAAGGTACCAACCCGTGTTTGAGTCACTTTTAATAACCAAAACGGACTCATGTAGCATGGTACTTATCGTGCTTTAGAATTTTTATTACGCAAATTAGAACCAAGCCACATGGTTCCCAGAAGAAAATAAAAATATAAATTAAAGTTTGCTGCATCTTATACTAGATGATGCTCAAGAATATTATAAAAAACAAGCTGACCATACAGACGTTGTCCTGTTTCCTAGAACTCGATAGCAGTGCCATCTGTCGGGCTGATTTCTGAATCTAAACCATCCAGAGTGCCACCCAAACGCATACAAAAAAATTCATTCAAATCGGTTCAGCCGTTTAGGGGGCGTCCATTAATCACGTGATGTTTTTTTTTGGCATTTTTAACCCCCCCCCCCCTCCCCCTTGGTGATATATAGTGAGGTTTAAGACTACCCCCACCCCTCCCATCCATATCACATGTATTTTTTTGTAGGCACCCACAAAGAATCTTATTTTTTTTTTTAATATTTACAATACTGGAAAAAATTAAGGGATCAAAAATAAAATTCGAAATTTTTGAGCAATTTTCAACAGGCCATAACTTCGACAAAAATGGTCGTAAAAGAAATAAAAAAACAAAATTGTAGCTCCAAGTGTCCAGTTTTTGGATTAGTTTAAAATTTTGTTGAGTCAGCGCATTCTGATTAATCTTAGAAAAAACAGCAACAAAAATTGAAAATATTTTCCATTGTTTTTGAGTTTTTTGTTTTGGTCTGCCGGTGTGGAAATTTTTGTTTTGCTTAGCCACTATATGGATTATAATCGGATACATCGTTCATTTAGCTTTAATTTCTTTTTTCAGGAACCATGACACCGAGATATCTGTCTTCAAATGGAAAATGATCCTTTTTAGGGTTCCGTTGCCAAATGGCAAAAAACGGAACCCTTATAGATTCGTCATGTCTGTCTGTCTGTCTGTCGGTCTGTCTGTCTGTCTGTCTGTCTGTCTGTCTGTCTGTCTGTCTGTCCGTTTATGTCACAGCCACTTTTCTCCGAAACTATAAGAGATATGTTGTTGAAACTTGGTAAGTAGATGTATTCTGTATACCGCATTAAGATTTTTACACAACAATAGAAAAAAAACAATAAATTTTGGGGTTCCCCATACACAGAACTGAAACTCAAAAAAAAATTTTTCATCAAACCCATACGTGTAGGGTATTTATGAATAGGTCTTCAAAAATGGTATTGAGGTTTCTAACATCATTTCTCTCTAAACTGAATAGTTTGCGCGAGAGACACTTCCAAAGTGGTAAAATGTGTGTCCCCCCCCCCGTAACTTCTAAAGTAAGAGAATGATAAAACTAAAAAAAATATATGATGTACATAACCATGTAAACTTCCAACGAAAATTGGTTTGAACGAAATCCAGTAAGTAGTTTTTTTTTAATACGTCATAAATCGTAAATCGCAATTTACCTTCCATTCAATCAACTCAAATATAAAAAAAAAAACATTTAATTTCATAAACATAAACCTTACGCATAAACCGAGGATACCTACAGGTTTGTACGGAACCCTCGGTGCGCGAGTCCGACTCGCACTTGGCCGGTTTTTTCTTTGATTATCGATATGTCAGCAACTGTTTAAGCGTCAGTTCCAGTACCGTTGGCTCAAGTTAACTCGGCGCAAATTCGTAGATGATAAGCAATTAGCTATAAGTGTTTTATCAGGCGTTCCAATTACTGTCATTTTTTTATCCTTTTTGAATGTGAGGTTGTTCAAAAATTAATTACATACATTACATACTAAGTGTCTCGCTGCGTGCTACATCCTGAGTTTTATTCTAATTCCCAAAATTCCTAAAAGTTCCTCCAGTTTTATACATGGTCCATACGAACCGGATAATTTATAATATATCTACATACTAGCAAAGTGGAATAAGCTGGAACTGATTATTCTGGAAGTTGGATTAAATGAGTAACGGAGTGAAGAGGTGACGAACACGTTTTTTCTAAGAAAAGTGGATCGGACTTTAAATGAAATAAAACAGGAAGTGTTTAACCATTATAATATTAAATTCACCCAACAGTCATTAACATTAAATCAGGTACAATAAAATATAGGAAGTAAGTATTGTTAATAAAAACTTAAATAAGGTTAGTAACATATTTTCATATCACATTTTTACAAAGCTATTTACTTATTTTATTATTTTGTGTAAACATATTTACAAGTGATTATTTACATAGCAGTAGGTTAAATCACATTATTTTGTAAAATATAGTTAACCAGTACTTAGAATACAGTACAGTACAGTACAGTAGTGTTGTTGTTAACCTGCATTAGTTAGCTATTTATTTTCAATTACAAATATCATTTTCAGATTTAAACCTTAACATTAATAGTTGCTTTGTAAATCATTTAACAAGTGATAATTTGTGTGTAACATTATTTCTTTGGAATAGTAAACCTTACATAACATACTTTCCTACAGACCCTACAGTAGCTATTATTATCATTTGCAGTGATTCAACTTGAAAGTAAACTTATATTATTAAAAACTTAGTAGGCTAATTTTACTTACAACCTCGTTAAATTCATTAAAAAGATCATCTAATTTGCTGACTCGCAATTCTAATAGTGGAGTTAGAATTGCGAGTCAGCAAATTAGATGATCTTTTTAATGAATTTAACGAGGTTCAATTGAAATTAGAATGCATGTGTGATAATATTGATACTGAGACCCTCGAAAGAACTACAATTGAATCTCAATATTATGGGTTAGTAGCTCAAGCTAAAATTATGTTAGGTAACTTTTCAAAATCTGAGCAAGATGAAGTAAAATCGAATTACAGTAGTGGTAAGCGTCAGTTTGTCAAGTTGCCTACAATTCAATTACCCAAATTCACAGGATCATACGATAATTGGCTCGCACGATACCTTCGCAAGTCTCATTCACGGCAGTGACGACATAGATGAGATTAATAAATTCCATTACCTGCGGTCATCATTAACAGAATCTGCTGCTGTCGTAATCCAGTATATTGAGTTTTCTGCTCAAAACTACAAAGTAGCATGGGAGCTTCTTTGTGAGCGATTCGATAACGAAAGACTATTAATTGAGAATCACGTTACAGCGTTGTTCAATGTCGAGTCACTCACTAAGGAGTCCTCAACTGCATTAAAAGGTATTATAGACAATGTAAACAAAAATATCAGGGCGTTAAAAACATTAGGTGAACCTGTTCATAGTTGGGACACATTACTTATTCATATTATTCGACAAAAACTTGATACTACAACATTCCGAGAATGGGAGGAATACAAAAGGCGTATCGATAAATCTAAACGAATCACTTTTGGTCAGTTCATTGAATTTGTGCGTAATCGCGCTGACTTAATAGAAACAATGGAAAAGTCACGCCATTCTACAGCTAACATAAAACACAAAACTAAAATACAAGCCTTAGTCACAACAAAAAACACAAGTAGTTCTTCATCATCACAAAGTTGTCCAAAATGTAAAGGCGATCACAACCCAAATTCATGTCCACAGTTTTTATCATTAAGCATTAACGATAGAATGTCTTTACTGCCTAGTTATAAGGTATGTTATAATTGTTTTCAACACACTTGCTCGTAAAGTGAGCCTTATTATATCGTTCTTAGGGCCATAAACCGAACTATAACATACACGTGCATAATAATATTACACACTAGTGCATAATAGAATGATCCCTACAAAGTTAAGTTAGTACCTAACTGCAAATTATATGCGAGTAAACAGAGCATTTTCAATTTAACCGGGTAATACAGTTTTTTTTTTTTTTTTGTAACAACAAAGAGGTTTTATGCCACCGAAAATCTATTTACATTTTTGAAATAAATAAATGTGTCCCTAATTAAGACGAAAAAACATTTATTATTATCAAATTATTTATAATTCACAATAATTTCTTATAAAATATTTGCATTTTATCACAAAAATTATCATTTTGAAGTAGGCTGTATGGCTGTAATCAATCAACTTACATTTGGCGCGTGCAAAAAAAAAAATTGCGCGCCATTTCCCAATTTTCCCCTAATTTTCATATTTTGTTTGTATCGCATTTGTTGCTGTGTGGTAAAACGATTTATGCAATACATATTTGTTTTTTCCTCGCAAGTGTGTTGAAAAACGTCGTATGATACACGTGTGTATTGATGATTACCGTCCTCGGCTCTCTTAAGACCCTCACCTGACGGCTCGGGTCTCAATGGCGCCTCAGCGGTAATCACCAACATTACACACTTGTACCATAATGTACTATTTCAACACACTTGCTCGTAAAGTGAGCCTTATTATATCGTTCTTAGGGCCATAAACCGAACTATAACATACACGTGCATAATAATATTACACACTAGTGCATAATAGAATGATCCCTACAAAGTTAAGTTAGTACCTAACTGCAAATTATATGCGAGTAAACAGAGCATTTTCAATTTAACCGGGTAATACAGTTTTTTTTTTTTTTTGTAACAACAAAGAGGTTTTATGCCACCGAAAATCTATTTACATTTTTGAAATAAATAAATGTGTCCCTAATTAAGACGAAAAAACATTTATTATTATCAAATTATTTATAATTCACAATAATTTCTTATAAAATATTTGCATTTTATCACAAAAATTATCATTTTGAAGTAGGCTGTATGGCTGTAATCAATCAACTTACATTTGGCGCGTGCAAAAAAAAAAAATTGCGCGCCATTTTCCAATTTTCCCCTAATTTTCATATTTTGTTTGTATCGCATTTGTTGCTGTGTGGTAAATAATTATAAAAATGTCAGGTTTTAGTACAGAAGATGAACAATTGATTGATTTAACCCCGCCAGAAATACTAAATGCAGCACAAAATGCAAACGAAAGCCTAATACCTGCAAAATCTAGAGAAAAGTATTTAGCTGCTTACGATAGTTTCCTGCAATGGAAGAGCAACAAAAAAACCCAGTCATTTTCTGAAAATGTGTTTTTGGCGTATTTCTCTGCCGTGCAGACCCTAAAACGCAGTAACAGGTTTTTTGTCATTTTTTTGTTAAATATTGAACCTTAATGCACACGGTATAAGGAACATGAAGATCTAATCAGGTTTTTGTTAGGATGCTTTAAACGGTTAAAAAATCAAATTTGTGAAAGCAGTAACTTAACTTTGCATGTCTAAATATATTAGAATACCAACTAAAATACAGTTATAGCAGTTACGTCTACCACGATCCGTCACTTTACCAAGTTAAACGCAGTAAATATCTATATTACCACAAAAAATCTGTATTTTTCACCCAAAAAAATATTGAGAGATATAAATTAAAACGCAGTAAGTAGTTTTTGTACCAGCACTGTTAATACTGCATGTTAGATCACTAGTTTATTTCACATGAACTACAGATTAAAATGCAGCAAAGTAGTCAAATGTGGTATTTTATTTAGTGTCATTCAAGTAAGTTTATATCGTGAAAACCAACTAAAGTGCAGCATAATCAAAACTTCTTTCTTTTACTTTTATCGTAATATGATTTTTAAGTGTGAAGATACTATTTAAATTGCAGTATGTTGATTATTTACTGCAGTATAGTCGGTACTTTTCAAAAGATGAAAATAACTTAAATGCTAATTAAAACGCAGTATGACACTCTGTTACTGCATTATAATTGGTAACTTGAACGATTTTACTAATTTTACTGCAGTACATTTTACTGCGTTCTAGTAATTTTCAATATTTCTTTCGCCAGGCTTGAACACGAGGAGAGTGAATCGTGCGAAAAATTCAATATTCATAATCCTGACCATACTAAAAACGGCTAGTCCGTTTTTAGTATGGTCATGAATATTGAAATTTCGGAATTTATCGGAATTATTATTAGTAGTGACATAGCCGGTTCAAAAATTATATTGAAGTATTTCGAGCCGGGACATACTTTTATATCTGCCGACTCGTTCCACCACAACGTAGAACAATCTTTAAACAAAAAGAAAAAGGTTTACGATTTCGACGATTTTTGCCAAGCTGTTGAGATTATTAATTCCGCTATAGTGGAATAAAAGGTAGTCGTAAATAGAGGAAGCTACTGCCTATATTAAAAAATTATAAAATAAAAACTTTTTAACAAAAAATTAAACCGCCGAAAAAACTGAAAAGCAAAAAATAATAAACCTTTAAATTATGAGTCGGCGCTGAAAAATCAATGAACAAAGATCACTCATTGCACCGAATCATAATTTTAAGGTTTATTATTTTTTGCTTTTCAGTTTTTTCGGCGGTTTAATTTTTTGTTAAAAAGTTTTTATTTTATAATTTATTGTAAGTTTAATATACTAATAATACTTGGCAAGGTATACCCTATCCAACAAAAAAGAATTATCAAAATCGGACTACTCTGTATAAAGTTATGCGTGGTTATACTCGTACATTACAATCAGTGAGTAAACAATCAATCAACCCCTATTTTCCGACCTTTAGGGTTCGATTTTGTTTTTCAAATTTATATGGGACCATTTTAGGAGTATATTCTTTCCAATAGAAGAAGAATTGTCACAATCGGACCACTATGTAAAAAGTTATGCGTGGTTTTTTTATACATAAAAAAATATATATATACGCGTCGAATTGTGAACCTCCTCCGTTTTTAACAATACAGTCAATTTAATTGCTTAAAATAAAAAATAACTTCCCAGACCTGATAAAAGATGCACCCCCAAAGGTACCACTTCACGAGGAAGCTAAATATAATAAAAATCTTGGGGCCATTGATGCCAGAATGGCATTCTGGAGAATGTTACCTTTATCGGCTGTAGAAACCGAAGATGCACTAGAAGCATTTGCTTTTGATGATGATACCGAATCATAGGTAATTTGATTATGCATGTCATATAAAAATGTACCGAGCGTTAAGCATTTATGTTTTTTTAAATAAATTCGTTTTTTTTTGTTTTATCGTTAACCAACTTTTGTTTTTGGTAATGAAACCGATTAAATGATACTCGTATCATTACCATATTTTATTATTTTTATATTTATGCATGCTATATAGAGATGTATCGAATGTTGAGCATTTATGGTATTTTTGATACGTTTGATATTTTTTGTGATTTATTTTTAGTTATATATAAATGTGCCATTTAATTGAAATATCTCATGTAACCAAAAAGCTTTATACCATTTAATTTTTATCGAAATATATTTATAACCGCTTGTGTTTAAAGCACCATAAATTTAAGTTACAATTACCCTATAATATTATAAAATAAACGACAATTTTATACATACATAAATGTATTTTTTTTTTTTTTTGTTAATTCCTACCTAAAACACACTCGTAAGTTGGAAGAAATTGTTATATACTACATGTGCAATTAGTTCAAGACACAAATTAAAATGCAGTAAAGAAAGTCTTATGCTGCAAATTAGTCTGCAAAGTAGCAAAAAAATCAAAGTTTTTGTAGTATCGAGTATTTTTACGGCATTTTAATCTGAATATGTGTAACTTTTTGCGTGCAGTAACTGCTAAGATTTAAAAAAACCCGGTTTTAATTAAAATCTAATAAACTAAATTAACATTTGTTTTTGTAAATATCATCTTTGTTGTCACTTAGTCCTCATAGTAATAAAAATATGCACCATACACATTAATAATATTAAAAAAAACAGTGTTAAAAAGTTTTTCGCGATTTTCTCGAAACCGCTTTTTTCCTCGTACTGCACTTTAGGGCCTGCACGGCAGTTCTCTGAACTCGCCAATACATACAAACCTAGCTCCCTGTGGTGCATCTATTCCATGTTAAGAAGCATGGTTAAGCTCAAACATGGTGTTGATATCAAAACGTACTGTAACCTGATGGTATTTTTGAAGAGACGCTCGGATGGATATATTGGTCGGAAATCTAAAGTTTTGTCACCAGCCGACGTTGAAAAGTTTTTGAATGAGGCTCCGGATAGTCAGTATCTAGCAACAAAGGTACGTTTCATATTTTTAATCGAAACGAATCTACAATATACAAGTGTGTAACTTTAGCATAATTTCTTAGAACTAATTAATTGATTTCTTTGCAGGTTGCCTTAATATTCGGTGTTACTGGTGCTTGTAGACGACAAGAGCTGTACAATATTACAACAAAAGATGTAGAAATCCACGGAGATATGCTTCTTGTCAAAATTACCCAGACTAAAACCAAGATTCCACGATCTTTTACAATCCAAGGAACGTTTCGTGAAATAGTGAAAAAATACCAAGATCTCCGTTCAACAAAAACAAAGAATGACCGCTTTTTCCAAAACTTTCAGAAAGGAAAATGTACTGCACAAACAATCGGTATTAACAAATTTGGTAATATGCCAAGAGAAATAGCGAAGTATTTAGGTTTGCCTGAGGCCGATTTTTACACTGGACACAGTTTTAGAAGAACGTCGGCTACAATGTTGGCTGATTCGGGGGCTGATATACTAACTTTGAAGCGACATGGTGGATGGCGTTCTGACGCAATCGCTGAATCGTACATAGAAAACTCAATTCATAACAAAGCAAAAATCAATGACAAAATAATGCAAGCCATTAATTTGGAGCCAAAGGCAAAAAAGTTTTGCCCCGAACCACAACCATGTACATCTACTAGCGTGAGTTATTTGGTGCCCTCTCCTTCCAGTAATTTGTATGATTTACCTTTGTCGCCGACATTTACACAAGAAGTAAATGAAGGTACTAAAGAAGTGGCAAGTACCAATGTAACACAAACTGTGAAATTGCCATCAAAAACAATCCAATATCGTTTTGAAAATTGTACATTCACCAATTGTTTTAATAATTAAACGATTTATGCAATACATATTTGTTTTTTCCTCGCAAGTGTGTTGAAAAACGTCGTATGATACACGTGTGTATTGATGATTACCGTCCTCGGCTCTCTTAAGACCCTCACCTGACGGCTCGGGTCTCAATGGCGCCTCAGCGGTAATCACCAACATTACACACTTGTACCATAATGTACTATTACGTCACGGTCACTACGCTAATAATTGCAAGAAACCAGGGTGTAAAATATGTAAACGCAAGCACCATACGCTTATTCATAACACCGATTTCAAACCACAAACTGTTTCAAGCAAATCAGCTGACGGTACGACTGATAAGGCGAAGGTTGAGTCATCCTCCACTGCCGACGCAAATAATAGTCACGTTGCACTCTCAGCTAATTTCTCTGCGCATTCGCATACGAGCATTACAGGCGACATTCTGTTGTCAACTGCGTTAGTCAGGTGCTACGATGTCAATAATAAAGAACACATCGCTCGAGCTCTGCTAGATTCAGGTAGTTCATCGTGTTTAATGACACAGAATTTATTTAATAAACTAAATCTACCCCATTTCAACACAGATAAATGTGTACCTACAAGGCATAAATAAGTCTCTTTCGTATGTGGAGAAAATGTGTCGAGTGCACATTAAATCGTTGCATGAATCGTACGCTAATGATTTAACTTGTTTTGTGTTACCCACGATAACTGATAACGTTCCCGCTAGACAGGTACATGTGAATATACCCTCAAATATTAACTTAGCTGATCCGTATTTCCACACACCCGCTTCTATTGATATTATTATAGGAGCAGACGTATTTTGGAGTTTATTAGGATCTAATAAGATTTTACTAGGTAATGGGAAACCAACACTTTATGAAACTAGACTTGGTTGGCTAGTTTGCGGCCCAATAAACGGCGGCTATAGTTATCTTTCATCTCAATTTTCGTCAATTAAATGTAATTTAACTCATTTTAACGAGTATTATGAAAGTTCTTCCACTTCGATTGAGTTAGATGACATCCGAAACCAATTGTCGCGTTTCTGGCAGCTTGAGGAAGTTTGTCATGAGTCATCTACTTATTCAGATGAAGAGAAGAAGTGCGAAGAACACTTTATAAAAAACACAACGCGCTTGGCAGACGGCCGTTTTAGCGTTAAAATTCCGTTGAAGGAATCTTCGAATAGCTTAGGCGATTCATATCATCGTGCAAAACGATGTTTTCTGTCATTAGAGCGCAGAAATCTCAGCCAACTCACACTCGATAAAATGTACAAAGATTTTATGAATGAGTACATTTCTTTAGGTCATATGTTTGAGTGTGATATTCATGATGATCAGCGGTCATATTTCATTCCTCATCACGGAGTACTGCGCGAGAGTAGTAGTACAACCAAATTACGAGTAGTTTTTAATGCTAGTGCAACCACCACCTCTGGTCTTTCATTAAATGCGATACAGATGGTGGGGCCTACCGTTCAGGATGATATGACGGCAATTCTTCTTAGATTTAGAAAGTATAAGTATGTCCTGTGTGCTGACGTAGAGAAAATGTATAGGCAGGTATCTGTACATCCATCAGATAGGCACCTGCAGCAAATTGTTTGGCGCGATGATGCTTCTAGTCCTCTTAAAGCCTACCAATTGCATACGGTAACTTACGGCACGGCTAGTGCACCATTTCTCGCGACTAGGTGCCTCAAACTGGTCGGACTTGAATGTCAGGATCGCTGAAGTTATCCTTCACGATTTTTATGTAGATGACCTTTTGACCGGTGCAGACGTGTTAGAGGAGGCTCGAATGTTACGTCATGAGGTGACTGACGCTCTCGCTTCTGCTTGCATGCCTTTAAGGAAGTGGAAATCTAACGAACCCAGTTTAATTTCAGAATCATCTGGTGATTCTTATTTTGATTTCCACAAGGAAAGTGATGTCGTCAATAAAACGCTTGGTCTTAGTTGGCAAACCGACACGGACGATCTGTGTTTTCCTATTAATATTCCTGAACGCATAGAAAACACTAAACGTGGCATGTTAGCAGTAATCGCGCGAATATTTGATCCTCTAGGATTGTTAGCACCGTGTGTCGTGAGTTCGTGACAATGAAAATGTTGCTTCAAAGACTTTGGTTAGATGGTTTAAAGTGGGATGACCAATTATCGCCTGACATTGGTTCAATATGGGCGAATATACTTAAAGCCTTGCCTTGCCTTCATCACTTACGTGTTTCTTCACGTCGTGTGGTCTGTGACGCATACAAACAGGTTGAATTCCATATTTTTACTGACGCTTCGGAGCGAGCTTACGGCGCTTGTTTGTATGTTCGCAGTATCAATGAGCAGGGTGACGTTAACGTGCGATTGTTAATGGCTAAAAGTTGCGTAACTCCCATTAACCCGTAACTATACCGCGACTTGAGCTCTGTGCCGCTGTGCTTGGTTCACGTTTATATCAAAATGTTGCAGTTCCCTCCGCATTAAACCGTTTCGTGTAGTATTTTGGACTGACTCCATGATAGTTCTGGGCTGGTTAAAAATGTAACCTATTAAATTAAATACTTTTGTTGGCAACCGTGTTGCCGAAGTATTAGAATTGTCGGGTGCAGGTACCTGGAAACATGTGTCAACACACGACAATCCAGCTGATTTAATTACCCGCGGAGCAGAACCTACTGCTATGCAATCACTGGATTTGTGGTGGTTCGGTCCATGCTTCTTAAAGCATGACGATATACATGGCCAGCTCCTGCTATGAATTCAGGAGTCTTACCAGAAATGAAATCTAGTATTTTAATTAATTTAGCCCAAGATCATTCTCACGAAGGTTTATTTAAAGCATTCATCGAATTTAATCGCTTTTCCAGTTTTATTAGGTTACAGCGTTCTGTTTGTTACGTTTTTCGTTTTATTAATGCATGTAAAAGACGTTCAGCAAATCTTTCCTATTTGAACGCTCAAGAATTACAAAATTCATTAAACTTCATTATTATTCAGTGTCAAAAAGAGTCCTTTCCTGAATACAACTTATTATAAAATAGTAAAAAAATACCACATAAAAACAAATTATTAAACTTAAATGTGTTTCTTGATGAATATAAAATTATTCGTATAGGTGGTAGATTACACAATTCCGAATATTCATTTGAAAGGAAACACCCTATCTTATTACAGTCCACTCATCACTTTGTGAAACTTTTATTTAGATATGAGCATATCAGACTATCTCGTGTGGTGTCGGACGTAAAGAATAGCATCACCCCATTTCCTCCCGTGGGTGTCGTAAGAGGCGACTAAGGGATTAACTAGAGAATGGGCAGCAGCTTTCTCTATGCATTTTATCAAAACCATACTGCGATCGCCAACCCGCCTGCCAAAAGTGGCGATTATGGCAACCCCCCCCCCCCCCCCCAAATAATGACAAGCACAAATAAAAAACGGCCCCTAGTGCCCGGCGGCCCACCTACCCTTGACTATGGTAGCGGTCAAGGCCACGGTGAGGCAAGGGGTGCTAACAATCCCCGGAAGAGATCCGGCTACCACAATCACCGAAAACTGGAACTGGCAACCTACAACACGCGCACACTCCGGAACGCAACTAAAAATGAGATTGACTTCATTATGTCGACGAAGAAGCACATATTCAATGATGTCTCTGTGATCAACGCGGTGAAAACCGGGAGTGATCACCGCATGGTAAGAGGCACATTGAATATCAATATCAAGCTGGAAAGATCTCGGCTGATGAAGTCAACGCTCCGTCCAGCACCGATCCAACTTCTGAACCCCGAGAGCTTTCAGCTCGAACTCCAGAATCGTTTTGAGTGCCTAGGGAGCCCCGTGGACGATTATAACGATGGGTTTGTGGAAACTGTCCATACGGTCGGGTCTCAGTTCTTCAAGACCCGCCGTACTAATAGCAAAAAGAAACTCTCAGATCCAACATTACAGCTCATGGAACAGAGGCGCGAAATGATCCTGCAGTCTTCAGAAGCTGCACTCGAGTACCGGCAGCTAAATAGACGGATCTCTAAGTCTTTGAAACGCGACCTTCGCCTCTTTAATACGGAACGTATTAGAGACGCGATAGAGCGGAACAAGGGCTCTTTGGAGCCCTTGTTCGCTTGTATTTGCAAGAGATCTGTCTATTGGGCAGAGTCAGCTTGCCAAACTGAAGACCGATGACGGCAGAGTCGTGTCCGCCAAACCTGAGCTGTTAAGAGAGATCGAGAAGTTTTATGGACAGTTATACACGTCCACCAGAAACCCCGTTATGAATCTGGCTAACGACCCGAGAGCTAGATTGACTCGACACTACACTGAAGATATCCCGGACGTCAGCTTGTACGAGATTAGGATGGCTCTGAAGCAGCTTAAAAATAACAAGGCGCCGGGTGATGACGGAATTACGGCCGAGCTCCTGAAGGCCGGCGGAAAACCCGTTCTAAAGGCCCTTCAGAAGCTATTTGATTCCGTCATACTCGAGGACAAAACGCCACAGGCATGGAACAGAGGTGTGGTGGTACTTTTCTTTAAGAAGGGTGACAATACCCTTCTTAAGAATTATAGGCCCATCTCACTTCTGAGCCATGTCTACAAGCTGTTTTCAAGGGTCATCACGAACCGTCTCGCGCGCAGGTTTGACGACTTCCAGCCTCCCGGACAAGCCGGATTCCGTAAAGGCTTTAGCACCGTGGACCACATACATACGCTGCGGCAGGTTATACAGAAGACCGAAGAGTATAACCTGCCTCTCTGCTTAGCGTTTGTGCACTACGAAAAAGCCTTCGATTCGATCGAAACCTGGGCTGTACTGCAGTCTCTCCAACGGTGCCAGATTGACTATCGGTACATCGAGGTGTTGAAGTGTTTGTATGAAAACGCCACTATGTCAGTCCGGCTCCAGGACAGAGCCTCGAAATCTATCCTCCTGCAGCTAGGGGTGAGACAGGGAGACGTCATCTCTCCGAAACTGTTCACCGCTGCACTGGAGGATGTCTTCAAGGTTCTGGACTGGAAAGGGGCTGGCATCAACATCAATGGCGAGTACATCACTCACCTTCGATTTGCCGACGATATAGTAGTCATGGCTGAGACTATGGAGGACCTCAGTACAATGCTCGATGACCTCAGTAGAGCTTCCGAAAGAGTGGGTCTTAGGATGAACATGGACAAGACAAAGGTCATGTCCAATGCTCGTGTGATACCCACTCCAGTGAAGATCGGAAGCGCTACACTCGAAGTTGTGGACGAATATGTGTATCTAGGACAGACTGTCCAGTTAGGTAGGTCCAACTTCGAGAAAGAGGTCAATCGTCGAATCCGACTCGGCTGGGCAGCGTTCGGGAAGCTACGCGGTATATTCTCGTCCCAATTACCGCAGTGTCTCAAGACAAAAGTCTTTGACCAGTGTGTGTTGCCAGTGATGACATATGGTACTGAGACGTGGTCGCTCACAATGGGCCTCATAAGAAGGCTCAAAGTCACGCAAAGAGCAATGGAGAGGGCTATGCTTGGAGTTTCCCTACGTGATCGAATCAGAAATGATGAGATCCGTAGGAAAACCAAGGTTACCGACATAGCCCGAAGAATTGCCAAACTTAAGTGGCAGTGGGCAGGGCACATTGCTCGCAGAACAGATGGCCGATGGGGTCGGAAGGTTCTGGAGTGGCGACCGCGTACTGGAAGACGTAGCGTTGGAAGGCCTCCCACAAGATGGACCGATGACCTGGTGAAGGCCGCAGGAATGCGTTGGATGCGGGAGGCACAGAACAGGTCGAGGTGGCGGTGCTTGGGGAAGGCCTATGTCCAGCAGTGGACGTCTTTCGGCTGAAATGATGATGATGATGATATCAGACTTATGCACGCAGGTCCCCAAATAATTATTATTAAGTAAAAATATCTGGATGACTGAGCTTTGCTCAGTATTTTTTGGTAAATTGTGTTTAAAATAATAAGTGTATGTTCAAGTTGATTATCAATAAAGTTGGTCATTGAAAATACGAATAAAACTACATTTTATTAAAAAGAATCCTAGCTAGATCGATTTATCGCCCCCGAAACCCCTTGTATACTAAATTTCATGAAAATCATTGGAGCCGTTTCCGAGATTCAGAATATATATTTATATATATATATATATATGTTATGGACCAAGTGAGAAATTGAGCATTATACATAATGCCCGGTCATTATGAAAAATGCCCAATATGAGAATGCAATTTGATAATAATTATTCAAATAATCAAATTGACCGGGCATTATACATATTGTCCATCACCTTTTGGGCAGAGTAATACAAATATATTTAATGGCATAGAATTAAAGCGGCAGTTCAATATTTGAGTTATGGTAGGTAAAAAAAATAAAAACTCATGTTTGCAAACTAGTTTAGCAGTAAAAACTGAGCAGTAAACTAAATAAAAATGAGTCCTAAAATAATTTAAACGGGCAGTTCAATAAATACTGAGCCGTGGAATAGTTGAACTGGGCGGTTAGGCACGTATAGTTAACAAATCGTAATTGGTTAGTAATAAATTTTATTTTAAGCAGTTCTATAAACGATGAGGCATGCAAGCAAGCATGCAATATGCAGCAGGCATGATTTCTGTCAAGGCTCCGGCGCTACGGGGCTCCGACGGTCCCACGCGAGCTTATCGTCGCAGATGTGTTTTACGCTCACCACCGCAGCTTCGGCTCGCTGGCCGGCTTCGCCGCCCAGCCTCAGCCGCGGTGGCGAGCGTCAAAACCACCTGCTCCTCAGCTCGCGGGCCGCCTCGCCCCTCCGCGCCTACGCGGTTTTAAATTACACTCTAGGGGTAGGGCAGACAAGACTACGTGCAGTCGGTTTTGCAGCGATTCGTTTCTGTCACTAAATGCAGCACAACATATTGAATTTATAAGACAATACTTGTAAAAATTAAACAGTTGTAAAAATTAATTCCCATATTTAATTACTATTTTTTTATTGTTATTGTCATTTAACTTAAAATAAACTAAATATTAAACTATTTAAATAATAAGACTTATTATTTGGATTAATTATCAAGAACTTCTACATCAAGAATTCACTAATTTTTGCATTTAAAACTTAAGGAAAGTCATAATGGCTGTCTCTGATTGGTCAAAGCGTGCCACGCCATGCGTGCCTCCCTCCCTGCCCTCACACCGCGTCATATTTAGCTTTATTATCAAATTGCCCAATTATCAAGTAGCAATATAATAATGACCGTGCAATGTGATAAATAATGAAGTTAAAATAGTATTAATCACTTTGCCCGATAGAGCTAGACATTATTCATAATGCTCATACATTATGTATAATGCCCGCATTAATCACCTGGTCCATAACATATATATGTCGACGCGCGAGCAAAGACGCGCGTGAAGCATTAATTACTGCAGTGTTTTGTTTTAATAGATAGTTTAAGGACTAAATAGCCAATGATTTAAAGTGCTTGAAGTTTGCATTGTTCATTTGATGCATCCGTATATCCATTAGTGTGGATTGGATACCCCGCTGTGCGGGTTAGTTTTGTGATTTTGTGTCATTTAATTGAAAGATTTATGTCAGCACTTCTGAAATACTTGTCCTAAGTATGGTTTCGAGAGTGGCGGTAACATGTGGTCTGCATATGGATTACCGAACGTAGTCGTGGGTCGGCCTATGAGGAATAACTAACAATGTTTTTTTGGTTTAAGAGAGATGTTGGAAAAAGGGTCTTCGAGCCCACATTCTGTTTTGAGATATCGTGAGGTATAGGCACGACCTACGAAAACGTTCCTCTCTGCGAAATCGTATTTATTATTTGGTCATAAGATTTATGTTGTGTTCTAATGTCATTGTGTGAACTAGGTATAGACCGCTATAATTGTAGAGTTCTCAAAACTATCTTTTAAACAATTAATGTCGCGTTACTACGCCTAATACGAGCTACTTCTGATCATGTTCGAGAGCTATCTGCGAATCTCAATATGTGACGCTCCGTTATATATATATATATACAAGAATTGCTCATTTAAAGGTATAAGAGAAACCTACTGGCCATTTGGTGGTCGCAATTTAGCCAGAGCCTGTTATCGTCAGTGTGTTCGCTGTCGGCGTCTAAAGCCGACATTGGTCCCTCAGATGGGTAATCTCCCATTAAGCACTCTCACCAGCTGACTTTCCTTTTCAAAGCGTAAGAGTTGACTACGCAGGCCCTATGACCTCGCCTAGTCGTCAAGGTCGTGGATGTAGGTTGGTTAAGGTGTACATCGTCATTTTCGTGTGCTTCACTACAAAGGCCATTCATTTAGAGTTGGTAGGTGACTTGACGAGCAGCAATTATGTACAGGCTTTACGTAGGTTTATATCTCGAAGAGGAAAACTTCTCAACATCTATTCAGATATTGGAACATCGTTTATAGGAGCCTACAATGAGATAGCTGATTTCCTGAAACGCAATTGTGACTCCATAACTGATAGTCATAGAGCAACACGGACCACCGGCGGCTCTATGCTGATAGTGCGGCTCAAGAAGATATTAAATTCCATTTTATTCCTGCTTACACTTTACATTTTGGTGGTCTTTGGGAGGCGGGTGTTAAATCGACCAAAGTTCATTTATCCCGAGTGTTGGGCAATTGTAATTAAACATACGAAGAGCTTAACTCTGTTTTGGTCCAAATTGAAGGCATTTTAAATTCTCGACCGCTCACACCGTTATCGTCAAATCCATAAGACCTGTTGCCTCTTATCCAGGTCATTCCCTAATTGGACGACTTCTCACGTCTCTTCCTATAAAGATATCCGGGACTACTCCACTCATCACTTGACACGCCATCAACGAATTGAGCAGCTGCGACAGCATTTCTGGTCAAGATGGAGCAAGGAATATGTGTCCGAGCTTCAGCACCGAGTAAAGTGCCAAACCGGCAATGACAGCTTGAACCTGGACTCCCTCGTTGTTATAAAGGAGGATAACCAGCCACCGATGAAGTGCAAGCTAGGCCGCGTTGTTGGTCTTCATCCTGGTTCAGATGGCATAAGCAGAGTTGCCGACATCAAAACTTCAACTGGCACCATCAGACGAGCATTCTCCATGATTTACCCGTTATTGGAAGACAACTGTTGAAAGGCGAGCTTTCAACGGCCGGGGGCATGGTTAAGCGTCAGTTCCAGTACCGTTGGCTCAAGTTAATTCGGCGCAAATTTGTAGATGATAAGCAATTAGCTATAAGTATTTAATCAGGCGTTTCGCTTACTGTCATTTTTAATCCTTTTCAATCGACGAAAAAAACGTAGGAGGTTCTCAATTCGACGCGAATTTTTTTTTTTATGTATGTCCACGCATAACTTTTTACATAGTGGTCCTTTTTCTACAATTCGACAATTCTTTTCTACAATTCAAGGTGGTCCCATATAAATTTGGAAAACAAAATCGAACCCTAAGGGTCGGAAAACAGGGGATGATTAATTGTTCACTCACTGATTGTAATGTATAACCACGTATAACTTTATACAGAGTAGTCCGATTTTGATAATCCTATATCCATATCCATACCTTGCCAAGTATTATTAGTACATTAAAGTCACAAAAAATGATAAAATAAAAACTTTTTAACAAAAAATTAAACCAATGAACAAAAATCACTCAAAGCGCCGACTCAAAATTTTTGTTAAAAAGTTTTTTTGAATGTGAGGTTGTTCAAAATTTATTACATACATTACATACTAAGTGTTTCGCTGCGTGCTACATCCTGAGTTTTATTCTATTTCCGTAAATATTTATTAAAAATTCCAAGAAGTTCCTCCAGTTTTGCACACCATGCGTTTTAAGGTTCACATTTTAAGTGTTCTCAAAAGTTTATGGCTGAATTTATCATGAAGTTTGGGTTCACCTACATGTAACATTTTTTTCTGTAAGCCATATTAAGAACATTTCTATCTTCGTTTTGCATTCTTAAACAGTTACCATAGAATTTAATCAATTCATATGTTTTTATAGAGACAGATTTAAAAATCCAAGAACATGGTTTTTTCGCGGCCTTCCCATAATTCTTCTCTTAAAATTTCAGGCCATACATTTTTTGGTAGGGACCACTTGTGCTTATATATTTAGAAGAAGTTAAATGAGAGGTATTTCTTTTAACAACCTTAAAAATGGGTTGATTTTTTTCCCAAGAGTAAATACCTAAATGAAAAGTTATGCAGGAACTCGTGGTTCAAGTTTTCATCTTTAATATCAGAATTCGAGCTGGAGTAGCTCGTATCAGTTTCTTCAATAAATACGTGGTCTTCTTTGGTTACGAAATCGCCCTATTCGTCAAAAAATAGTCATAGTGTCTTTTTAAGGATAAATAAAGACTTTTAGAATTCATTAAAAAGTTTAAATCCTCACTAATTTTGGAGTAAATTTGGTCACTTGAGTGTAGATAGTTATGGTTCTTGAAGGCACTTGAAAACAGAATTGTTTGCGCGAGATGAATAAAATAATAAAGCACCTGCATGAAATGTAGCTGCAACTTTTAACTTAAAGTATTTTGCTCACTGAAATATTTAGGCACAGAAAATGTCAAAAATAATATTGTAAAGAAACTACCAAGATTTCCGTCATCCACTATTGAGTTGTGGAGGTACTAAATACTGGTTGGCTCAGAAAGATGTAATTCGTCGTAGATTTGGAGTACAGGCATGGTCTCGCCATTATAACGCGTCATAATGGCGGACCAGTGTTATCGTGAATTTTCGTTTATGCCATTTGTGGTACAATTTTTTTAGGACGGGTAAAAAATAGTAGTAAATCGGTACTAAATATATATACGTGGTAGAATCGTGTAAATACAAGATTTGGTCCCGCCATTATGACATTTATAAAATATGTGTGTCCTTCAGAAAAGAGCTGTTCAAGCAATTTCCTAGCAAGGTGCCAGTTTCCCTAAGAAACTTTTTTAAAGATGGTATTCTTACGGTGGCATCACAATTCATTTTCGCCAACATCTCGTATATTAGGCAAAAAATATAAACTTATACGCTAAAAACAGTGAAATTCACACTGTTAACACTAGAAATAAGGAATAAGTTTTTCACCAGTGTGTGTACGCATGGCTTTATTATTATTACTAGCTTTTGCCCGCGGCTTCGCTCGCGTTAAATTCGTGGTAACACGGTTCCTCTTTCCTAATTTAGAACATAGAAGAGAACTCGGAACAGAATGTTATTTTAATACGCTACTGTAGATGATAATTTTATATGTCTTTCCATTTGGGGATAGAATGTAAAGATTCTGGGCATTGGACCCACGCGAACATGCTACATACAATTTGTCCATGGGAAAAGCACGGCTTTTCTAAGTTCACCCCAGCCACCTAAAAAAGAAAACAAAAGGTATCTATCCTATGTCACTCTCCACCCCTTCAACTATCTCCACTTAAAAAATCACGTCAATTCGTCGCTCCGTTTTGCCGTGAAAGAAGGACAAACAGACACACACACTTTCCCATTTATAATATTAGCATAGCATGGATTATCGTTTATTTCTTTATATACATACTAGCTTTTGCCTGCGGCTACGCCCGCGTGGATGTCGGAAATTAACGCAGGTATTTTTCTAAAATAAAAGATTTTTTCTAAAATAAAAACCGCCTAGCCCAAGTTACTCCTTATTACATCAGCTACCTGCCTATAAAAGTCCCGTCAAAATCGGTCCAGCCATTTCAGAGATTAGCCGGAACAAACAGACAGATAGAAAAAGTTAAAAAAATGTTTTTTTTTTGTGTAAGTGCCGTATTTACTTTCATATGCATTTAGTGAAAAGCTGTTAATTTGAAATTACAAACCGACACTTCAGTTTTATTTATTTGTATAGATAAATAGGTTTTGCCCGTGACTTCGTCCGCGTCAAATTTTCGCTCTCCTTCCCGTCGCAACGAATCGCCTGCCAGTTTTAGTCCATTTTTCGTTTGCTGCTCCGCTTCTTTTGAACCGTAGCGTGATGTTATATAGCCTTCCTCGATAAATAGGCTACCCAATACAAAAATATTTTTTCAATTAGTTCCTGAGATTAGCGCTTCGATAAATTCTTCAGCTTTATAATATTAAGTATAGATGTGCTTATGTAACGGAAACTTTGAATATGATTTTGTCTCCCTTTCGATTATGATGGGACTCCCTTTTTCGCACTTAGACCCTCATTCGGGTGGGTCCCCCAATGAGGGTCTTTTTTATATTTATTTTATTCTGACTAACAAAGCCAGTCTAGCTCCGCCTAAAAGCGCAGAAGCTTCCTGGGAGCATCAGAGGCTTTCCAAAGCGATCTCATTGTTCCGTAGATTGGACTGCAGATTGGAGTCAGCACTTTTCGAATGACAAAATTACATAAGACAGTTCCCAAAATGCCCGCCCTTCACCACTTCCAAGTGCTTTAGTTGGGAAGAAGACAGTCCCCCGGCAAGTTGGGAAGAAAAACTGACGCAACAAACTCTTCAGCAGCTCAACTGTCTCTTCACTTAGAAGAGCTTGATCATCATAATCAGCCTATATTGTTCCCACTGCTGGGACACAGGCCTCCTCCCGGTGACAGGAAGTGGGCCGTAATATACCACACGGGCCCAGTGCGGGTTTGTAGATGTCACATGTCTTCAAATTTTTGGTTCTAGGACATGCCGGTTTCCTTACGATGTTTCAAGAACTTGATAAAATATAATACTAATAGCTGACCCGGCGAACTTCGTACCGCCATATTTTATTTCTCTAATTGCAACTGAGGAAATAAAACCCTTCCGGTAAAATCGAATTAGCTAAATTGAAAATAAAACTGGAGTACTTAATTGAAAAATTCATATTGTCGTACAAAATGCGTGGGGTGCTCTCTTCTGTACTTAGCATACCATCAATTCTAACTTGCTGTTTCCTGTTAGATAGGTAGTCCTGGAACAATTTTAGGGGAAGACCTCATACTCCCATGTTTACCAATTTGTGCAATAAGTTTGGGACAGAAACGGTGTCGAAGGCTTTTGCCAAGTCCAGAAACACCATCAAGCACTTTCTCTTTTATCCAAGTTCATTATGACCGAGTTAAACAACTCATGCACCGCGTCATTGGTAGATTTACCTTTCCGGAACCCAAACTGGGAAGATGATAGAAGGTTGTTTCCCTCGAGGAACCCAATCAGCCGATTATTCATCAGGCGCTCTACAACTTTTGAGAGCGTTGGAAGAATAGAGATGGGTCTAAAGTTGTTAACACAGTCCTTGTCACCACCTTTATGTATGGGTTTAATAATAGCTGATTTAAACGCCTGCGGAAATGTCCCTGCGGTATGGTCTTCGCTCCATGGTAAGTCCACTGTCAGTGCCAATGCATAGAACAACCGCATTTAGGGGTTCTTTCAAGTTTGCAGCCACACGCTGTTGGAATGATCTCCCACCACCATTGCGACGCCTGAAAACAATACAATCATTCAAATTTCAACACAAAAAATTACTCATAAATGAACAAAAATCCCTTCATTCTTAGTCATGTACTTGTTATGTTGTTTCATACCTCTGGGGTTGTGGCGTGCAGGCTCTGGTTTGGGATCTCCTATGGCGTGAGCTGCTTGGGGTTTCGCGCTTCTCTGGGTGGGAACACAGCCCTTACAGGTCAGTGTGTTGTTTCTTCCCTCATTATCCCGTATACTTTATTTACTCCATTTTGTTCCTGTAATTCCACATAATTAATTATACAAAATTATACAATATATATTTATATGAATCCTAATATATGTAATTACCCAATCTAATTTAAATATGTTTACCCAATCTAATTTTAGTAATAACATTCATTTATTTTTTAAGTCAAGCAATGCGTACCCATACATAATTGAGTAAGTACCTGTTTGTTGCATAACTAAATCCATCGTAATTTTTTACTTACCAACTTGTTACCGATCTGTGTTCGATCTTCCAACTAAATCACCGAGTCACACTACACCATCCCACACTTTCTCCAAAAACATTATCAATTTATCACCGCACAATTTCCCATTTACTACCTATTAAACATTTTTGCTCATTGCGTAACGCCTGCTAAGCGCTGCCATGATGTAATTTTATATTATTTATTACGCATAATACCCGTCAAGCGTCCTTATGAACCCCCGGGGGCTCATAAGAAAAAATGCCCGTTTTTTTTGAAAATTTTTGAATAATTAAATCGTTAATTTTCATCAACCAAAGTTAATTTTAGGCAAAAAGAATTCTTATGATCCAACGGGTGCACACGCGACATTTGGGGCACAATTTTTTTTTTTTTTTTCTCCTCAGGGACGCTTGACTACGCAATTCACAGACTACATAATTGGATACTTCTGTCATTGTCAAATTGGTTTTCTGTCAGTTTTCCCACAGATTACGAAAGCTGGCGGCGCCTGCGTCAGATTGCAGTCGGGACGGAATGTTGCCACTTTTGTTTTTTATTTTATTTTATATATTCATTAAATCTAACGATAGTGTTTTAAATATTTATAGTACTGATTGTTTGCTGCACCGATCGACGTCATTACGTCAGCGCCGGCTGTCACTGAAAACCAGCGCTGGGGCTCTGTTTCGCATAGGGTCACATCATTATGCTGAGTGATGGCCGTTTTGCGTGGATATGACGCATATTTTCCCACATCTTATTGTTTTATTTCTGTATGTTTCTAGTTTTACTGTGCGTCATGTTTACCGCAAATAAACGTATTTTCTTCCTTTCTTTTCTTTCTGAAGATAACGCTAGGTTGCAGATGTGGGTAGTAGCGGGACATAGAATGTCGGCTTATTTTTTCAGTAACCGCCCCGGGATCCGGTCAACTCCGACAGTACAATTATCTCTCAATCCTTGAACGAGTTGCAGGATCTCAGACTCGTCAGTAGGGAGCATAACCAATGAATGAAGAGGAGCGATTCCCGTGTGATTATCAGCGTTGTTTATGTGAGGGAATGGATGAGTAGTGACTTGCTCGGCTAGGTTGCGTCCAACGTTTGCAAAGTAAGTATTAACCTCGTTGATACTCTTGTCCGGGTTGGCGCTTGAGAGAAGACAGAAGGAGTGATCTGTTACCCCGTTTGAGCCGTTTATCTGTTTTATAACATCCGATAGCTTCTTTTTGTTGCCACTTGCATTCTCAATTCTTGTTTTTCATACATTCGCTTAGCTTTCTTCAGAAGTGAAGTGCAGTAGTTTCTATAGCGCTTGTATGTTGTCTGGAGTATTTCATTATTAGGTTGTTTTTTTTTGTAGGGCATCTCGTAGTTAATCCTGAAAAGATTCTTACTATACTACTTAAACGGATTGTGGCCCGGCGAGTTCTAAAAAGTTACCTTTTTAGGCCTCCAGCCGAGACTTATTATACTTAAAAACTAAAGCGAAAGCTCTAAGGGTTTCCCCGAGGGGGGTACGAACCTCGGCTTAGGCAATCACTGGAAGGGACTGGCTGGATCTGGGTTAAATTATTTGTGGACTAATTTAAAGCTAACGGCGCAGCATCGCGGGCTGGCTCTTGCAAGGGTCGGGAGGGACTTCATTATTAGGGGCCCCTTTCAACTTTTTATACAGATTATCCCTGTTGCGCATGCATTTTAAGAGCCCTTTTGTAATCCACGGCTTACTGACTAGTTTCCTTCTAGGTATTTTAACGACTTTGGAGTTATCTTTGATAGCCCTTGACAGACAACTAACTCGCAAGTCAGTTGCTTTATTTACCTCACTGCAACTTAAAGTTTGAAAATCTGTATTACGCATAGTGAAGTCTAGGTTATCGTAATCAATACGGTGACTAACTTTATTTGTATAATCTAGCTGAGACATGTGAGCAAGGTCAAGGCTAACGGCCACACTCTCGTGATCAGTAATGGATGATTCGACCACAAGGCAGGTAGCATTCAATTTAGTCTTAACAATTATGTGATCCAGACATGTTTTTCCATGGGTAGGTAAAGCATGTGCTGGCAGCATACAATGACTAGCTAGGACATTTAGGTACTCGTGAGAGCGTTTATCGGGGCTGTTCATCACTATATCTATGTTTATGTCACTGCAAAGTATTATATTTTTGTAGCTGCTTAAGGAAGTGAGGAGTACATCGATTGAGTGCGTAAAATTGCTAGTGTTATGTTGGGCGGGAGGGCGGTAAATTCCTAGAATACAAGTATCTGAATTTAGTTTTAGTAAAAGACAATTTGCCTCACCAATTTGTGGTTCTTCAATCGACACTTTGAGTTGTTTATTTTAAAAAATTACGACTCCTTCGTTTTGTGTCCTATTTAAAGTTGTTGATGCAGAGTGATAATTGTCAAGGATAGGTACATCTTTGGCCGAACGTAGCCAACATTCAGATAGTACCAGCACGTCCCATGGTACATTGTGTTAAATAAATGTGGTATTCTCAACATTTACGTAGTACGGTCCATGAGTTCTTAGCCTCACATCCATACTTCCATACTAATATTATAAATGTAAAAGTAACTCTGTCTGTCTGTCTCGCTTTCCTGCTAAAACTACTGAACCGATTTAAATGAAATTTGGTACACAGATAGTTTAGAGCCTGAGAAAGGACATAGGCTACTTTTTATCCCGGTAGTATGTTCCCGCGGGATAATTTCCGACCTCCACGCGGGCGAAGCCGCTGGCAAAAGCTAGTAGAAAATAAACAGAACGTAATTTGGTTTTTCCTTCATAAAGTAGGCACAAGTCTCAACATGCACTGTGTTGAGTTTCAACTTGTTCCATTTGGTACTCTAGTTTTGAGAGCGATTTACATACATGCAGTCGAGTGATGTTCACAAAATGTATAAAATTGAATATCGGGCTGTTATAAAGTTTTTAACTAAAGAAGGTCTAACGCCAACGCAAATAAAAGAAAGATTGACTGTCGTTTACGGTGACTCTTGCCCTTCGTATGCAATAATAAAAAACTGGTCTAAGCTGTTTCGTTGGGGTAAAGAATGATTGGAAGATGATCCACGTGAAGGAGGCCCTGTCACAGTGACGACCCCAGAAAATATTCAATTTGTGGAAGATATTGTTCTAAGTGACCGTATATTAAAAACAAAAGAAATTGCTGCACAGTCTGGACTTTCAAAAACAAGTGTTATTAGAATCCTTCACAAGCAATTACACATGACAAAAATCAGTGCAAGGTGGGTGCCACGGATTCTTAGTGCAGACCAAAAGCAGCGACGTGTTGAATGTTGTGAAGAATTTTTAGAGCTTTGCCGCGTTGACCAGGAAGCAGTTATTCAATCGATTGTGACGGGCGATGAAACTATGATTCTTTAGTACGATCCGACATCTAAAAGGGACTCGATGGAATGGCACAGAAAGGGAGAACCGACACCAAAAAAAGCTAAGGTCACCCGAAGCGTTAAGAAGCTCATGGCTACAATTTTTTGGGACTGTGAGGGAATCCTTCTCATCGATTTCAAGGAAAGTAACACGGTTGTAAACGCAGCTTATTATAGTGACTTACTACGACTGTTACGCCAGAAAATTATTGAAAAAGACGGGGGAAAATAACTCGAGGTGTCCGATTGCTTCATGACAATTCTCCAGTCCACACTGCTGCGATTTCGAAGTCTACAGATAGAGATAAATCATCCCCCTTATAGTCCTGACCTGGCCCCCTCAGACTATTTTTTGTTTTCAAAATTAAAATCAGATTTGAAAGGGAAAAAATTTAACAACGATGAAGAAATTAAACAGGCTGTTTACGACCACTTTTATAACAAAGATTCAGCATATTTTTTTAGTGGCATAGAAGCATTAGTTAGACGTTCTGAAAAAGGGGTTGCAATAAAGGGAGAGTATATTGAAAAATAATATTAGTTTTGTTTAATTTCCATCTGTCCTTCTATGTTAGGCTAAGAACTCTTGGACCGCACTACGTATTTATAATAGCAACATTGCTCGCTGTGTCAATGTTTGACTGATGACAAACCTCAAACTAGGGATGGCGATTCTTTACGAAAAAGATCGATTTTTGAATCGATTCGAATCGTAACCTGATGAATCGATTCACAAAAAAATCGAGGTCCAAAAGATCGATTTCTGAAAAATCGATTTTTTTTAAAGTGAACATTGTCAATGATTACGACGTGCTGGGTTTCGACGTAAGTCCATTTTATGATAAAGCAAGATAGATACCGTAATAAACGATCTCTGAAGAAGACATTTATACAAAAAAGAAGACATTTATTTTCTAAATGTATTTGTTACATTAAAAACTTTAGAAAATCTATGTCCATACATCTATACTCTATACAAATAAATAAAACTGAAGTGTCTGTTTGTAATTTCAAATTAACAGCTTTTCACTAAATGCATATGAAAGTAAATACGGTACTTACACCAAAAAATCATTTTTTTTTTAACTTTTGTCTGTCTGTCTGTCTGTTTGTTCCGGCTAATCTCTGAAATGGCTGGATCAATTTTGACGGGACTTTTATTGGCAGGTAGCTGATGTAATAAGGAGTAACTTAGGCTACTTTTATTTTTAGAAAAATACCTGCATTAATTTCCGACATACACGCGGGCGTCGCCGCGGGCAAAAGCTAGTAGACAATTTAGCTTAAAGTTCCCATTGCTTAATATCTAAGCTTTTAAAACGACAGTCTGTCAAGTCTAATGGGATCCCAGCGGTTCCACTCATCACTTGCACGTTGCAAGTGCCGGCAATTGAAAACAGGCGCTCACAAGGAACAGTATGACCCACGATACTCATATACATCATTGCTATTGAGTGAACGTGATGGATGATACATAGTTTTTTTGTTCTCACCAGTAAAGTATAGAATTATACTTCAGATGCATAACTGCCTGCGACAAAAGGTGTTTAAATTCTTTGTTAAAGCCCTGACTTTCCAGTGCAAGTGCATTACATGTAGAGAGTTGCTTTTTCACAGGCAACTTATGAAAATCGTAATCCTTTTTTCCATATCCCTTCTATTGCTTCCAATTGTTCACTATTATTTTGTGAAAGTTGTTGCTGTGATTTAATATCTAAAATTTAAGTTTTATTCGATTTATTGCTCTTAGTTTATTGTCTAAAATCGAATGTCGATTTTCTAGCATGAAATATCAATTCACTGAATCGATTCCATATTACAAATCGATTTAAAAAATCGATTTTTTGGTCCGAGAAATCGATTCTTCGATATCAGATTATCATTCCTAGTGTAAAGAATCCACAGAGTACATTAATGTACTCTGTGGATTCTGGCGGGAACTTTAAAAAAGAGCGGTCGAAAATTTTCGTGAATTTTCATTTTTTATTAAATATTTTCAAGTTTCTTGATAGTAGTTAATAAAAAACAATTGCGCTAGGTGTACAAACCTAAAATATGGTGGGAAATGAAGGGGGCGGGGATAACCCGCCCACTTCACATAAACGTCCTCGGCCTGAGGCCGGAGACGCAGGGACTGGAATGGACTGTGGTGATGGCGGCGGCGGTGAGCTATCTGACTATTCACCTTATTTAAAACCAGACTATAAAAGACTATATCCAGAAAATGCCACTTATGTAGACTTTAAAGTGTTCATTGAAGCTTCAAATAATAAGGATAGAATAGGCAATAAGAGCCCTATCTATCTTAACCATATATTCTCCAGCGAAATAAAACGGGTGACGGCTATTCAACGAATAAACGCAAATAAAATAGCAGTAATATTTAAACAGTATAATACGGCCAATAATTTTATTAACAACAGCGCTTTTCTTAATAAATATGGCTTGAAAGCATTTATTCCGGCTGCGCAAATAGAAAAAACAGGTATAATTAGATTTGTACCAGCAAACATTTCGAACAAAGAACTATACACCAAACTATCATCAATATATGAAATAATAGCTGTAAGAAGATTCACAAAAAAGGTAGGACAGGAGCGAGTACCACTACAAACAGTTAGCATTACTTTTCTATCGAATATTCTTCCAGACAATGTACAATATGATTTGTTTTCATACAGAGTTTTTGAGTATGTACCCCCATTACAGCAATGTTTCCGTTGCTTTAAATTTAACCACTCTGCTAGAATATGCAATGGCAAACAAAGATGTTCCATTTGTGGAGGTGAGCATTTATATAAAGAATGTGATAGACCAACAGAGATCTGCTGTTGCAATTGCAGCGGGCCTCATCTTGCAATTTCTAGATTATGTCCAATTAAGTTGAATAAAATTTTAGAAAAGAAAAATAAGATTACCTATGCAAGTGCTACATTGACGAAACAACACATGAGTGATAATACTGAATTTCCACCTTTGCTACCTCCAAAAATGAAACCAACTGACACTGTAAATAAGTCTGTAAATAAGTCTGTACATACATCTGTAAATAAGTCTACATCTGTAAATAATACTGTACATAGTGTAAATAAATCCAAAGATGTCCCGAAAGTAGACATCAAAGCCCAAATAGTTGCCAACAAAGATGTACTTATGGCCCTGGTACAGACGTTGGTAGAACTAGGTAATAAGGGAGATAATACGCCTACCACCGTAAATAGTATTAAAGAAACCCTACTTAAAAATCTCAAGTAATGGATCCAAGTCACACACTGTCTAAGCTACGTATTGCTCAATATAACATTCAAAGTGCTAATAGTAAAAAACCCTTATTGATTCAATTCTTACAAAAACAAAATATTGACATTTGCTTACTTAACGAAACATGGTTTAAAGATAATAGTTTTAGAATACCTGGATATAATATTTATAATAAAAATTCCAAAAATACTCATAATGGTGTAGCAATACTGATTAAACCATATTTAAAGTACAAAGTTTTAAACACTAGATTTTATGAAGACATTCAAACTGTTGCTCTGTCCTTATCTACTGTACATGGTAGCTTGACTATTCTTTGTGTATACTGTCCTCCTACTAGTGGACATATACGGATCAATAGATTACATAATATTATTAATGATCTTCCAAAGCCCATATTTGTCAGTGGTGACTTCAATGCACACCACGTTGCATTTGGTTGTCTATCCACTAAAGGCAGAGGTCATGATTTATTTAATATCATCGATGACTTGGATTTATGTATTTTAAATGATGGTAGTTTTACAACTGTTAACAACCCGCGACGGAATCCGTCTGCAATTGATGTTAGCTTTACTAGTGCTAACCTCGCAGCAATATGCAAGTGGTCTGTACATGATGATGCCATGGGCAGCTATCACTACCCAACAATAACAGAGATTTCACTGCATATAGATAAATATCATATCAATCCCCCTGTTGATAGGTTTATATATAAAAAAGCAGATTGGGAAAAGTATAAAACTATTTCTAAAACAATATTCAATGATCTAGTCCTAAAACTGTATGACCCTATTTCAACCTATAATAATTTTTGTTCACGATTGGATACTTTAAAAGATATGACAATTCCTAAACTTAATAAACCAAATAATTTTAAAAGCAGACTTCCAGCTCCATGGTGGAATGACATTTGTGAAAAAAGTGTAATTGCCTCCTACAATGCATTGAAACTATATAGAAGTGAACCTAGTATGGAGAACTATTTAGATTATAAAAGAAAAGATGCACTTAAAAAAAGAACCATATCGGAACAAAAAGGAATAGGTTGGAATAACTTATGTAACACATTTAATAGAACTACTCCTATAAGTAAGATTTGGAATCTTCTAAAAATGTTTAAAGGTATAAGAGCTGGCAATAAATCATATAAAGATGAGTTTATTTCCCAATTTCTAGATAAATTATCCGACAACAGCAATCTAAATAATATTAATAGTTTAGGCAATATTTTCGAATCAAATAATGATAATCTAAATTCCAAATTTTTGCTAAATCCTTTTACATGGTCTGAATTTAAAATGAGTTTGTTATCTCGGAAAGACACTACACCTGGTTTAGATGATCTCCCCTATTGTACTATTAAAAATTTAGATGAATCAGCACAAAAAATGTTTCTTAATATTCTTAATTTACTTTGGCACTGTAAATGTATTCCACAATCATGGAAAACACAATGTGTCATTCCGATACTCAAACCAGATAAACCTTCAGAGCTTGCCAGCTCTTATAGACAAATATCACTGTCTTCATGTCTAGGTAAATTATTTGAAAACATGATTAAAAATCGTTTGGATTGGTATATGGAATCTAACGGCTTCATTCCACATGTACAATATGGATTTCGTCGAGGGCGAAGTTGTGCAGACAGCTTCACTTCCTTAGTTTCAGACCTGAAACATGCAAAGGATAAAAAGTTACACACTGTTTGTGTATTCCTAGATGTTCAAGGTGCTTTTGACAGTCTGGATCCAGCTATACTTGTAGAAGTTATGTCTAGGTTAGGTGTGCCTGGCCAACTATGTAAATGGATATATAATTTTCTGACTAATAGAACACTCTATTTAAGACATAATAACACATTGCATGGACCAAAATGTGCATCTAGGGGTACAATGCAGGGTGCTACACTATCTCCTTTGTTATACAATATTTACACAAGTGAAATCTGTAAATTTGTTAATAGTAATGTAGATATTCTGCAGTTTGCTGATGATATTGTTTTGTACAGTAGTAATTATAATGTAGAAATTGCAATTGACAATATTAACAGAGCCTTGTCCCAACTATTTCACTATTACAATGATGTGCTACATTTAAAAATTAATCCCTCCAAAAGCAGTGTTATGATATTTGGAAATGAGAATACAAATTCAAAAGTAGTTTATAATGGAGAATCTATAAATCCAGTAAATTCAAAGAAATTTTTAGGCATAGTAATAGATAGGAAATTAACCTTTGAGGAACATATTAAATACATATCAAAGAATGCTCTAAAAGGTTTAAATGTAATTAAATGTCTTGCAGGTGTCTCATGGGGAGCAGACCCGAAAATATTATCAATTTTGTATAAAAGTATAGTTAGAAGTCATTTTGATTATAGTTCACTAGTGTATATAAATAGTACTCATGTAAATAAACTAGATCTATTGCAGAACAGGGCTTTAAGAACAATTTCTGGTGCAATGTGCTCTACTCCCATAAGGGCCATGGAAGTAGAGACTAAAACTATGCCTTTAATTTTGAGACGCATTCTACTTGCAGAGAGATTCTGTCTTAAATTAATTGCTGCAAATAACAAGAAAGTAATAAACAAAATTGTACCTTTTGTAAGTAGAACTCTTGGGCCTCTAACAACAGGAGAGGATCTCTTGAATGGTAAATCCCCAACATTGTCCAAAATATTGCTGGAAACAGAAAACAGTTTTATTGGTATTAGAAAACAGTGCCCATGGCCATGTTACTCCTTCTCTTATCAGTGTATTTCGCATCCCGTTAAAGAATTACAAAATCCTGATGGCAGTAAGGGGAGTGATTATGTACGTGCTGCTATATATGATCCACATGCTAAATTCTCCCAAAGCTTTGTTCTGTACAATTCATGTACTATATTCACTGCAGAGGCATATGCAGTTTATCAGGCATTATTATATATTCGCCAAATTAACAATTGTAAATACTTCTTGATTGTTTCTGATTCACTGAGTTTTATAAAAGCCCTAACTAACCTTACAGTTTCGTTTAAGTCAAATTATATTCTGTATTTCATCAAAGAAATAATTCATCAATTTTACCTTAAGCACATAAAAATTGTATTCTTGTGGGTACCTTCTCACCGAGGCATCTCTGGCAATGAAGTAGTTGATAAAACCGCTTATGAAGGTAATAATGCTATTGATGTTAGAAATGCAATGGACATTCCTATGACTGACTTCCTGCAATGCATTAATGAAAATATATGTAAGTTATGGTTAGAAATGTGGAAGAAAGACCAAGACATCAAAGGAAAGTGGTATGGAAGTATTCAAGAAAGATTACCTGTTAGACCCTGGTACAATAGATTGAAGGAAGCCAGCCGAGACTTTATCACTACGATAAATAGATTGCACTTTGGCCATAATACTGCTCCATCACACCTTGCTCGACTAGGCATTATTACAAGCAATACATGCCCACATTGTGAATCCCAAGAAGGAACCATTGAACATCTTATTTTTGACTGTCAAAACTTCTTGCTTGACAGATTAGTGTTGGCTAGTGAACTTAGTGAAGTGAACAAGTGCGATTCTTTATCCCGCCCGCCGCCACTTGAAGAGTTATTAAAAGACAAAAATACGTACAAACCGATATATAAATACATTAAAAATACTATTAAAACAATTTAAAAATGAAGTGAAGAAGTGATAGTGCAGTGTGCGATAATAAAATAAGATTTGACCTAAAGGTCCAGTTACCAGGTCATAAAATTCCAAAAAAAAAAAAAATGTACTCTGTGTGGATTCTGGCGGGAACTTTAAAAAAGAGCGGTCGAAAATTTTCGTCAATTTTCATTTTTTATTAAATATTTTCTAGTTTCTTGATAGTAGTTAATAAAAAACAATTGCGCTAGGTGTACAAACCTAAAATATGGTGGGAAATGAAGGGGGCGGGGATAACCCGCCCACTTCACATAAACGTCCTCGGCCTGAGGCCGGAGACGCAGGGACTGGGATGGACTGTGGTGATGGCGGCGGCGGTGAGCTATCTGACTATTCACCTTATTTAAAACCAGACTATAAAAGACTATATCCAGAAAATGCCACTTATGTAGACTTTAAAGTGTTCATTGAAGCTTCAAATAATAAGGATAGAATAGGCAATAAGAGCCCTATCTATCTTAACCATATATTCTCCAGCGAAATAAAAGGGGTGACGGCTATACAACGAATAAACGCAAATAAAATAGCAGTAATATTTAAACAGTATAATACGGCCAATAATTTTATTAACAACAGCGCTTTTCTTAATTCTTTCTTGAAAGCATTTATTCCGGCTGCGCAAATAGAAAAAACAGGTATAATTAGATTTGTACCAGCAAACATTTCGAACAAAGAACTATACACCAAACTATCATCAATATATGAAATAATAGCTGTAAGAAGATTCACAAAAAAGGTAGGACAGGAGCGAGTACCACTACAAACAGTTAGCATTACTTTTCTATCGAATATTCTTCCAGACAATGTACAATATGATTTGTTTTCATACAGAGTTTTTGAGTATGTACCCCCATTACAGCAATGTTTCCGTTGCTTTAAATTTAACCACTCTGCTAGAATATGCAATGGCAAACAAAGATGTTCCATTTGTGGAGGTGAGCATTTATATAAAGAATGTGATAGACCAACAGAGATCTGCTGTTGCAATTGCAGCGGGCCTCATCTTGCAATTTCTAGATTATGTCCAATTAAGTTGAATAAAATTTTAGAAAAGAAAAATAAGATTACCTATGCAAGTGCTACATTGACGAAACAACACATGAGTGATAATAATGAATTTCCACCTTTGCTACCTCCAAAAATGAAACCAACTGACACTGTAAATAAGTCTGTAAATAAGTCTGTACATACATCTGTAAATAAGTCTACATCTGTAAATAATACTGTACATAGTGTAAATAAATCCAAAGATGTCCCGAAAGTAGACATCAAAGCCCAAATAGTTGCCAACAAAGATGTACTTATGGCCCTAGTACAGACGTTGGTAGAACTAGGTAATAAGGGAGATAATACGCCTACCACCGTAAATAGTATTAAAGAAACCCTACTTAAAAATCTCAAGTAATGGATCCAAGTCACACTGTCTAAGCTACGTATTGCTCAATATAACATTCAAAGTGCTAATAGTAAAAAACCCTTATTGATTCAATTCTTACAAAAAACAAAATATTGACATTTGCTTACTTAACGAAACATGGTTTAAAGATAATAGTTTTAGAATACCTGGATATAATATTTATAATAAAAATTCCAAAAATACTCATAATGGTGTAGCAATACTGATTAAACCATATTTAAAGTACAAAGTTTTAAACACTAGATTTTATGAAGACATTCAAACTGTTGCTCTGTCCTTATCTACTGTACATGGTAGATTGACTATTCTTTGTGTATACTGTCCTCCTACTAGTGGACATATACGGATCAATAGATTACATAATATTATTAATGATCTTCCAAAGCCCATATTTGTCAGTGGTGACTTCAATGCACACCACGTTGCATTTGGTTGTCTATCCACTAAAGGCAGAGGTCATGATTTATTTAATATCATCGATGACTTGGATTTATGTATTTTAAATGATGGTAGTTTTACAACTGTTAACAACCCGCGACGGAATCCGTCTGCAATTGATGTTAGCTTTACTAGTGCCAACCTCGCAGCAATATGCGAGTGGTCTGTACATGATGATGCCATGGGCAGCTATCACTACCCAACAATAACAGAGATTTCACTGCATATAGATAAATATCATATTCATCCCCCTGTTGATAGGTTTATATATAAAAAAGCAGATTGGGAAAAGTATACAACTATTTCTAAAACAATATTCAATGATCTAGTCCTAAAACTGTATGACCCTATTTCAACCTATAATAATTTTTGTTCTCGATTGGATACTTTAAAAGATATGACAATTCCTAAACTTAATAAACCAAATAATTTTAAAAGCAGACTTCCAGCTCCATGGTGGAATGACATTTGTGAAAAAAGTGTAATTGCCTCCTACAATGCATTGAAACTATATAGAAGTGAACCTAGTATGGAGAACTATTTAGATTATAAAAGAAAAGATGCACTTAAAAAAAGAACCATATCGAAACAAAAAGGAATAGGTTGGAATAACTTATGTAACACATTTAATAGAACTACTCCTATAAGTAAGATTTGGAATCTTCTAAAAATGTTTAAAGGTATAAGAGCTGGCAATAAATCATATAAAGATGAGTTTATTTCCCAATTTCTAGATAAATTATCCGACAACAGCAATCTAAATAATATTAATAGTTTAGGCAATATTTTCGAATCAAATAATGATAATCTAAATTCCAAATTTTTGCTAAATCCTTTTACATGGTCTGAATTTAAAATGAGTTTGTTATCTCGGAAAGACACTACACCTGGTTTAGATGATCTCCCCTATTGTACTATTAAAAATTTAGATGAATCAGGACAAAAAATGTTTCTTAATATTCTTAATTTACTTTGGCATTGTAAATGTATTCCACAATCATGGAAAACACAATGTGTCATTCCGATACTCAAACCAGATAAACCTTCAGAGCTTGCCAGCTCTTATAGACCAATATCACTGTCTTCATGTCTAGGTAAATTATTTGAAAACATGATTAAAAATCGTTTGGATTGGTATATGGAATCTAACGGCTTCATTCCACATGTACAATATGGATTTCGTCGAGGGCGAAGTTGTGCAGACAGCTTCACTTCCTTAGTTTCAGACCTGAAACATGCAAAGGATAAAAAGTTACACACTGTTTGTGTATTCCTAGATGTTCAAGGTGCTTTTGACAGTCTGGATCCAGCTATACTTGTAGAAGTTATGTCTAGGTTAGGTGTGCCTGGCCAACTATGTAAATGGATATATAATTTTCTGACTAATAGAACACTCTATGTAAGACATAATAACACATTGCATGGACCAAAATGTGCATCTAGGGGTACAATGCTGGGTGCTACACTATCTCCTTTGTTATACAATACAGTAGAATCCGGTTATAACGACGGTGAAGGGACCGGTGATATTACGTCGTACTAACCGGAAGTCGTACTAAACGAAATGATAATTTTGAATTTTTATTCAAATCACTTTCATTTATATACATTCAAACATAATGTATTTAATAATATTTTCGTGACCCAGAGAAAGAAAAACATTTGAATCAAAATATTTGTTTTACATAATGTACATATAATGTACTAGCTTCTGCCCGCGACTTCGTCTGCGTAAATGTCGGTTATCGCGGACGCAGACAAAGTCACGGAATAAAAAGTAGCCTATGTCCTTTCCCAGGGTCTAAACTATCTGTGTAGCAAATTTCATTTAAATCGGATCAGTAGTTTTAGCAGGAAACCGAGACAGACAGACAGAGTTACTTTTGCATTTATAATATAAGTGTGGATCATAATAATGACATTTTTTTCTTCAACAGGGAATATTTTTCGTTTTGTAGAAGAAGCCATTCTTGTACGCGAAATCACGCATACCCCGCAAATTAAAACTAAACTATACAGTCGCATTCGAATCAGCGACGTGCAGGCAAGGGGGAAGCGCGGAGCGGAGATAGTTTCTTACCTACGATTTATTTGTAAACACGTCAACGCTCGTCGTCGTTGTAACCGGACAATTTTGTGTGAAATTCCGTCGTTAAAAGCGATCGGTCGCTGTAAGCGGAGTCGTAATAAACGGATGTACTTTCATAGTGGCTCATATTAAAACCAAACACGCGAATATACTTACGTCGCTAAAAACGGTTGTTCGTTATATGCGAAGTCGTACTAAACAGACTCTACTGTATTTACACAAGTGAAATCTGTAAATTTGTTAATAGTAATGTAGATATTCTGCAGTTTGCTGATGATATTGTTTTGTACAGTAGTAATTATAATGTAGAAATTGCAATTGACAATATTAACAGAGCCTTGTCCCAACTATTTCACTATTACAATGATGTGCTACATTTAAAAATTAATCCCTCCAAAAGCAGTGTTATGATATTTGGAAATGAGAATACAAATTCAAAAGTAGTTTATAACGGAGAATCTATAAATCCAGTAAATTCAAAGAAATTTTTAGGCATAGTCATAGATAGGAAATTAACCTTTGAGGAACATATTAAATACATATCAAAGAATGCTCTAAAAGGTTTAAATGTAATTAAATGTCTTGCAGGTGTCTCATGGGGAGCAGACCCGAAAATATTATCAATTTTGTATAAAAGTATAGTTAGAAGTCATTTTGATTATAGTTCACTAGTGTATATAAATAGTACTCATGTAAATAAACTAGATCTATTGCAGAACAGGGCTTTAAGAACAATTTCTGGTGCAATGTGCTCTACTCCCATAAGGGCCATGGAAGTGGAGACTAAAACTATGCCTTTAATTTTGAGACGCATTCTACTTGCAGAGAGATTCTGTCTTAAATTAATTGCTGCAAATAACAGGAAAGTAATAAACAAAATTGTACTTTCTGTAAGTAGAACTCTTGGGCCTCTAACAACAGGAGAGGATCTCTTGAATGGTAAATCCCCAACATTGTCCAAAATATTGCTGGAAACAGAAAACAGTTTTATTGGTATTAGAAAACAGTGCCCATGGCCATGTTACTCCTTCTCTTATCAGTGTATTTCGCATCCCGTTAAAGAATTACAAAATCCTGATGGCAGTAAGGGGAGTGATTATGTACGTGCTGCTATATATGATCCACATGCTAAATTCTCCCAAAGCTTTGTTCTGTACAATTCATGTACTATATTCACTGCAGAGGCATATGCAGTTTATCAGGCATTATTATATATTCGCCAAATTAACAATTGTAAATACTTCTTGATTGTTTCTGATTCACTGAGTTTTATAAAAGCCCTAACTAACCTTACAGTTTCGTTTAAGTCAAATTATATTCTGTATTTCATCAAAGAAATAATTCATCAATTTTACCTTAAGCACATAAAAATTGTATTCCTGTGGGTACCTTCTCACCGAGGCATCTCTGGCAATGAAGTAGTTGATAAAACCGCTTATGAAGGTAATAATGCTATTGATGTGAGAAATGCAATGGACATTCCTATGACTGACTTCCTGCAATGCATTAATGAAAATATATGTAAGTTATGGTTAGAAATGTGGAAGAAAGACCAAGACATCAAAGGAAAGTGGTATGGAAGTATTCAAGAAAGATTACCTGTTAGACCCTGGTACAATAGATTGAAGGAAGCCAGCCGAGACTTTATCACTACGATAAATAGATTGCGCTTTGGCCATAATACTGCTCCATCACACCTTGCTCGACTAGGCATTATTACAAGCAATACATGCCCACATTGTGAATCCCAAGAAGGAACCATTGATGAGGGTGCTTTCCGAATAAGAATATATCGCTCACAGCGCTCACAGCAATAATTTGCGTTCCGATTTGGACTAACAGTGCTTTCTGTCGACAGCGGCTTTGCTTGCCATTATAAAAAATAGAGTAGAATAAAACAGTGCTTTTTCAACATCAAACCTCACAACTCGTTTTGCACCTGAGGAACGATTGTATGGTTAATTTTGAAAATGGAAGAAAAAGAACAGTGTAATCTTACTTACATATTAAGAAACATTATATGTTGATTTAATTATTGTTTCTATTACGTAGTTTTTCTTTTAACATTCTGTAAAATAATGTAAGATCTAAGTTGTTTAATTACTTAAAACTTAAGTATTACACAATGTAACTTATAGTAAATGTGTATTTCATTTTTGGCAACTAAATAATAAGACTTACATGCCAAGTAGTAAATTTCTTGCAATTGTATACCATTGCGCCATATATTGGGATAGGTATGTAAATAATGTGCAACACTAATAGTAATAAAATATTTTTATTAACAATAAATTAGAATCACAGTTTAGTCAGACTGAACCTCAGGTGCCCCGCCTGACCTCCAGGCTACATTTCTCTCCTAATTATAATATTAATGATAAATGTAATGAAAATAAAAGATAAATGACTTTATTTTTGCAAGTAGGTTTGTACAAACACTTTTACACGTCAATCATATTTTTTTAAACCAGATGAGGTCGGCGTTTCCTATCTGACTACTCTGAGAAGAAACATAGCAAACAGTATATATAAGGCTTAGTACTAATATATCAAATCTGTATCAATTCTAGTAAATATTATGTAAAATCACAGACATACAGTACAATTAACTGCTGATAAAATTCATTATTGGATGCGGGAAGCACAAAACCGGTCGAAGTGGCGGAGCTTGGGGGTGGCCTATGTCCACCAGTGGACGTCTTTCGGTTGAAATTATGATGAAAATTCATTAATAAAAATCACAAATATACTACTACTCCAAACAGAGACCTACTGAACAAATCTTAAAATTTAATAAAAATCAAATATAGACTACTAATTCAAACAGGTACAAATCAAAGCTTAAAATCGAATAAAAATCACAAGTATATTATTAATTCTGACAGTTACTGATAAATCCAAAACCTATATTGATCTATAAAAAAACTAATTATTAATTTTATTTAAACACTACTGCAAAATATTCATCTTTTCCCTATGCTGTTGCATTTCCGTATCTGTTTTCCCTATACTTCTTCGAATCTTTTCTATAATAAATTTTCATTTGGTGTAGGTCCAATTTCTGACGCCAGCGTTACAGGATTAGCCCATCTAGTTGAGCCAAATAACTCATTAATTAGCTGCAAAAAAAAAACTTTATTAACATTAAACTACAAACGCCTGAAGCATTTGATCATAAATTAATCTATATTTAACAGTGACAAAATGTTATAAGGTTTTTCTTTCTGGAATTATTCAGTAGCAGCCCAGAGTCTGGATTTGTGCCCGGTTGATGTCAATAGGCTCACCCCCTATTACATAGGACTTAAACATAACTGGTGAAATGTCGGTGTACTATAAGTACACATCTGCCTAGCCCTTCAGAGAGACAAGGAGTGATGATATGTTGTTTTAACAAAATTAGATATGCATTCATAAATTATTATTAATAACTTTCTACGCCCTTAAGGTATTTGATAACACAAAGTTTGGTAATTCTAACACATTTACATAATAAAGAAATAAATAAAGTAATAAAATTATCTTACATTAAAGTACGGCCATGTTTCCTATTATTTCTAGATGTGGTATTATGATCCATTATCTTTTTTAAATGGTTTTTAGGCTATTAATTTTTGATAGGCGCTGGTTACCATTAACATTATATAGTGCGTTGCACATCGTCTTTGCTATGATATCATATACCATCTTATGACTCATTTTTTCAAAAAGCTCTCTATTTTCACCATATTCATATTTTCACCATATCCATATTATATTTTCACCATAAAATGTGAGTGCATCCACAACAAAATGCATCCCTCGTTCCATATAAATAGTGATGGTGACTCTTGATCTACTGAAATAAAACAAAATAAAAATAAGCACTTCTTACTAATACTACATTAATTGTTTGTGAGGATTTATGTTACTGAATTCACCAATATTGGATGAATGGATTTGAATGAAACTTGGCACATAGATAAACATACCATGGAATAAAACAGGATATTTTTAATTTAAGTACTAAAGAAAATGCTTTTATAACTTTTTAATTGATAGAGTATGAGACAAGTTCTTGTACCAAAATAATTTACTGTCAACATTGACCAAAGCATATAACACTTGTTCCTTTGTTATAGATTAAGTATTGGAATAAAACTGACCACATAAACTGTCACATGATATTTTATTGAAATAGATCAGGCACATTCAGCTAATAAGTATCTACTCATAACCAGTTATAAATACTTACCACATTGTTCTGTTTGTTTATTCAGCAGTGATTCTGGTTGTTGGCTGTACATATTTGCATCAAAATCATGCACCAATTGCTGTACATATTCTCTATCTGTAAACAGCGAGTACCAGTTCAATAAACATTTTTGATTGATAATACATTGGTTGTAGACACTATAAAAACTGTAAGTTACCTCTTGCTAACGTTGTGATGGGTAAAACATTTGCATGACAATCGTTTCAGCAGTCGGTAGAACTGCAACCAAGTTAGAATTCAGCACTAAGCCCTTTCGTATTGCTCTAATGTGAGCATGACAGAAATTTGTCCCCCGTTAGGCTCGTCGGCTATAATCACTTGAATACTCATGATAGTTTTCCTTTTTATATACACCATATATTTGTTTCTCTTGTTTTGTTAGGTTACGACTGTAGCCAGAAGCACAATTTCCAAAATGTAATATTATGAATTCAACTCAAAACAAAACAACACAGCTGTCAATTTGACAGCGCTCACAGTGATATCGGTTCAGGGCATGGTCGGCGTTATCGCAATATGGCGCCTGTCATGACGTCATCTATGACGATCCAGTGGACAGCGTTATCGCGCTCACGCTAATTCGGTACGGGTTTTAGCACGCTCACATCGCTGTGACCGTAACACGGAACGCGGCGTGAACATCTTATTTTTGACTGTCAAAACTTCTTGCTTGACAGATTAGTGTTGGCTAGTGAACTTAGTGAAGTGAACAAGTGCGATTCTTTATCCCGCCCGCCGCCACTTGAAGAGTTATTAAAAGACAAAAATACGTACAAACCGATATATAAATACATTAAAAATACTATTAAAACAATTTAAAAATGAAGTGAAGAAGTGATAGTGCAGTGTTCGATAATAAAATAAGATTTGACCTAAAGGTCCAGTTACCAGGTCATAAAATTCCAAAAAAAAAAATGTACTCTGTGTGGATTCTGGCGGGAACTTTAAAAAAGAGCGGTCGAAAATTTTCGTCAATTTTCATTTTTTATTAAATATTTTCTAGTTTCTTGATAGTAGTTAATAAAAAACAATTGCGCTAGGTGTACAAACCTAAAATATGGTGGGAAATGAAGGGGGCGGGGATAACCCGCCCACTTCACATAAACGTCCTCGGCCTGAGGCCGGAGACGCAGGGACTGGGATTGACTGTGGTGATGGCGGCGGCGGTGAGCTATCCGACTATTCACCTTATTTAAAACCAGACTATAAAAGACTATATCCAGAAAATGCCACTTATGTAGACTTTAAAGTGTTCATTGAAGCTTCAAATAATAAGGATAGAATAGGCAATAAGAGCCCTATCTATCTTAACCATATATTCTCCAGCGAAATAAAAGGGGTGACGGCTATACAACGAATAAACGCAAATAAAATAGCAGTAATATTTAAACAGTATAATACGGCCAATAATTTTATTAACAACAGCGCTTTTCTTAATTCTTTCTTGAAAGCATTTATTCCGGCTGCGCAAATAGAAAAAACAGGTATAATTAGATTTGTACCAGCAAACATTTCGAACAAAGAACTATACACCAAACTATCATCAATATATGAAATAATAGCTGTAAGAAGATTCACAAAAAAGGTAGGACAGGAGCGAGTGCCACTACAAACAGTTAGCATTACTTTTCTATCGAATATTCTTCCAGACAATGTACAATATGATTTGTTTTCATACAGAGTTTTTGAGTATGTACCCCCATTACAGCAATGTTTCCGTTGCTTTAAATTTAACCACTCTGCTAGAATATGCAATGGCAAACAAAGATGTTCCATTTGTGGAGGTGAGCATTTATATAAAGAATGTGATAGACCAACAGAGATCTGCTGTTGCAATTGCAGCGGGCCTCATCTTGCAATTTCTAGATTATGTCCAATTAAGTTGAATAAAATTTTAGAAAAGAAAAATAAGATTACCTATGCAAGTGCTACATTGACGAAACAACACATGAGTGATAATACTGAATTTCCACCTTTGCTACCTCCAAAAATGAAACCAACTGACACTGTAAGTAGGTCTGTACATACATCTGTAAATAAGTCTACATCTGTAAATAATACTGTACATAGTGTAAATAAATCCAAAGATGTCCCGAAAGTAGACATCAAAGCCCAAATAGTTGCCAACAAAGATGTACTTATGGCCCTAGTACAGACGTTGGTAGAACTAGGTAATAAGGGAGATAATACGCCTACCACCGTAAATAGTATTAAAGAAACCCTACTTAAAAATCTCAAGTAATGGATCCAAGTCACACTGTCTAAGCTACGTATTGCTCAATATAACATTCAAAGTGCTAATAGTAAAAAACCCTTATTGATTCAATTCTTACAAAAACAAAATATTGACATTTGCTTACTTAACGAAACATGGTTTAAAGATAATAGTTTTAGAATACCTGGATATAATATTTATAATAAAAATTCCAAAAATACTCATAATGGTGTAGCAATACTGATTAAACCATATTTAAAGTACAAAGTTTTAAACACTAGATTTTATGAAGACATTCAAACTGTTGCTCTGTCCTTATCTACTGTACATGGTAGCTTGACTATTCTTTGTGTATACTGTCCTCCTACTAGTGGACATATACGGATCAATAGATTACATAATATTATTAATGATCTTCCAAAGCCCATATTTGTCAGTGGTGACTTCAATGCACACCACGTTGCATTTGGTTGTCTATCCACTAAAGGCAGAGGTCATGATTTATTTAATATCATCGATGACTTGGATTTATGTATTTTAAATGATGGTAGTTTTACAACTGTTAACAACCCGCGACGGAATCCGTCTACAATTAATGTTAGCTTTACTAGTGCTAACCTCGCAGCAATATGCGAGTGGTCTGTACATGATGATGCCATGGGCAGCTATCACTACCCAACAATAACAGAGATTTCACTGCCTATAGATAAATATCATATTAATCCCCCTGTTGATAGGTTTATATATAAAAAAGCAGATTGGGAAAAGTATAAAACTATTTCTAAAACAATATTCAATGATCTAGTCCTAAAACTGTATGACCCTATTTCAACCTATAATAATTTTTGTTCTCGATTGGATACTTTAAAAGATATGACAATTCCTAAACTTAATAAACCAAATAATTTTAAAAGCAGACTTCCAGCTCCATGGTGGAATGACATTTGTGAAAAAAGTGTAATTGCCTCCTACAATGCATTGAAACTATATAGAAGTGAACCTAGTATGGAGAACTATTTAGATTATAAAAGAAAAGATGCACTTAAAAAAAGAACCATATCGGAACAAAAAGGAATAGGTTGGAATAACTTATGTAACACATTTAATAGAACTACTCCTATAAGTAAGATTTGGAATCTTCTAAAAATGTTTAAAGGTATAAGAGCTGGCAATAAATCATATAAAGATGAGTTTATTTCCCAATTTCTAGATAAATTATCCGACAACAGCAATCTAAATAATATTAATAGTTTAGGCAATATTTTCGAATCAAATAATGATAATCTAAATTCCAAATTTTTGCTAAATCCTTTTACATGGTCTGAATTTAAAATGAGTTTGTTATCTCGGAAAGACACTACACCTGGTTTAGATGATCTCCCCTATTGTACTATTAAAAATTTAGATGAATCAGCACAAAAAATGTTTCTTAATATTCTTAATTTAATTTGGCATTGTAAATGTATTCCACAATCATGGAAAACACAATGTGTCATTCCGATACTCAAACCAGATAAACCTTCAGAGCTTGCCAGCTCTTATAGACCAATATCACTGTCTTCATGTCTAGGTAAATTATTTGAAAACATGATTAAAAATCGTTTGGATTGGTATATGGAATCTAACGGCTTCATTCCACATGTACAATATGGATTTCGTCGAGGGCGAAGTTGTGCAGACAGCTTCACTTCCTTAGTTTCAGACCTGAAACATGCAAAGGATAAAAAGTTACACACTGTTTGTGTATTCCTAGATGTTCAAGGTGCTTTTGACAGTCTGGATCCAGCTATACTTGTAGAAGTTATGTCTAGGTTAGGTGTGCCTGGCCAACTATGTAAATGGATATATAATTTTCTGACTAATAGAACACTCTATGTAAGACATAATAACACATTGCATGGACCAAAATGTGCATCTAGGGGTACAATGCAGGGTGCTACACTATCTCCTTTGTTATACAATATTTACACAAGTGAAATCTGTAAATTTGTTAATAGTAATGTAGATATTCTGCAGTTTGCTGATGATATTGTTTTGTACAGTAGTAATTATAATGTAGAAATTGCAATTGACAATATTAACAGAGCCTTGTCCCAACTATTTCACTATTACAATGATGTGCTACATTTAAAAATTAATCCCTCCAAAAGCAGTGTTATGATATTTGGAAATGAGAATACAAATTCAAAAGTAGTTTATAATGGAGAATCTATAAATCCAGTAAATTCAAAGAAATTTTTAGGCATAGTAATAGATAGGAAATTAACCTTTGAGGAACATATTAAATACATATCAAAGAATGCTCTAAAAGGTTTAAATGTATTTAAATGTCTTGCAGGTGTCTCATGGGGAGCAGACCCGAAAATATTATCAATTTTGTATAAAAGTATAGTTAGAAGTCATTTTGATTATAGTTCACTAGTGTATATAAATAGTACTCATGTAAATAAACTAGATCTATTGCAGAACAGGGCTTTAAGAACAATTTCTGGTTCAATGTGCTCTACTCCCATAAGGGCCATGGAAGTAGAGACTAAAACTATGCCTTTAATTTTGAGACGCATTCTACTTGCAGAGAGATTCTGTCTTAAATTAATTGCTGCAAATAACAGGAAAGTAATAAACAAAATTGTACCTTTTGTAAGTAGAACTCTTGGGCCTCTAACAACAGGAGAGGATCTCTTGAATGGTAAATCCCCAACATTGTCCAAAATATTGCTGGAAACAGTAAACAGTTTTATTGGTATTAGAAAACAGTGCCCATGGCCATGTTACTCCTTCTCTTATCAGTGTATTTCGCATCCCGTTAAAGAATTACAAAATCCTGATGGCAGTAAGGGGAGTGATTATGTACGTGCTGCTATATATGATCCACATGCTAAATTCTCCCAAAGCTTTGTTCTGTACAATTCATGTACTATATTCACTGCAGAGGCATATGCAGTTTATCAGGCATTATTATATATTCGCCAAATTAACAATTGTAAATACTTCTTGATTGTTTCTGATTCACTGAGTTTTATAAAAGCCCTAACTAACCTTACAGTTTTGTTTAAGTCAAATTATATTCTGTATTTCATCAAAGAAATAATTCATCAATTTTACCTTAAGCACATAAAAATTGTATTCCTGTGGGTACCTTCTCACCGAGGCATCTCTGGCAATGAAGTAGTGGTAGGACTTCGGATAGCCGGGCGTCGATTTCAGGGGTGGTAGGGGGGAGGGGGGAGGGGGAGGAGGTGTAGAGCCCCCCTGTGAAGGAAAAGCGTCGATACCCCCCCATTATTGAGATTTTTTTTTTAATATTCTAACCTAACTTTCGAATTTTCGTGTATCAACGTCGATTTAAAGGCCGGAAGAGGTGTGGAGTTGACGAATAAAACGAAGGGGAAGTAGCAACGCTCGACAGGACACTTCACTGACAAGGCTCGTCAACAGAATCAAGTCGTTTCTGGCACTCACCGGCCGCTGCCGCGGCACCACTCGCTTCGCTCGCTCGGCTCGTGCATAGGTGGTCACAGTTTTAACCTAACCTAACCTAACCTCCCCAAACTATGTCGCTTCTGGCACTCGCCGGTCGCTGCCGCGGCACCGCTCGCTTCGCTCGCTCGGCTCGTGCATAGGAGGTCACAGTTTTAACCTAACCTAACCTAACCTCCCCAAACCATGTCGGATCAGCCCCGGAGGGTTTTTAGTAGTACGTAAACGCTCTCAACTGCTAGGGACACAAACGATGACTGACAGATCGTTTAACAGCAAACAATAGCATAGATTTACGTTTGGTTTCATTTATCGGTAATAGTCGGTAAATTTTTACAAGTGTTTTGCATCATATAATTATGAAGTCAAACATCTTAGTGCGTTTACCTTACTTGAAAAGAAACGTTTAATGGCCAGACGAAATGTCAAAGTGACAAAATATTGCAAAATTTTACGATTTTAATTTTTTTTTCGGTAACTATTTAATTTCGACACTTTGAATTTTACGTGGAGGTTTCTATTAATATGATCTTTACGTAAAAAAAATATGGACTCCCAAATCGACGTCAGGTAATACGAAACTTAGCCCTGACTTCCTGCAATGCATTAATGAAAATATATGTAAGTTATGGTTAGAAATGTGGAAGAAAGACCAAGACATCAAAGGAAAGTGGTATGGAAGTATTCAAGAAAGATTACCTGTTAGACCCTGGTACAATAGATTGAAGGAAGCCAGCCGAGACTTTATCACTACGATAAATAGATTGCGCTTGGGCCATAATACTGCTCCATCACACCTTGCTCGACTAGGCATTATTACAAGCAATACATGCCCACATTGTGAATCCCAAGAAGGAACCATTGAACATCTTATTTTTGACTGTCAAAACTTCTTGCTTGACAGATTAGTGTTGGCTAGTGAACTTAGTGAAGTGAACAAGTGCGATTCTTTATCCCGCCCGCCGCCACTTGAAGAGTTATTAAAAGACAAAAATACGTACAAACCGATATATAAATACATTAAAAATACTATTAAAACAATTTAAAAATGAAGTGATAGTGCAATGTTCGATAATAAAATAAGATTTGACCTAAAGGTCCAGTTACCAGGTCACAAAATTCCAAAAAAAAAATCTGTGTTTACACCAAAGGTTTACACGGTACCTATTGATAATTTAGGTGGTGTTTTATGTGTTTTGTGGTAAATAAACTAGAATCAATGTGAATGAATCATCCAAACTAAAAAAGATTCTCATAAAGAAATAAATTAAGTCCCTCTGGTTGCTAGCATCTTACCGTGGTCCACAGCTCATGTAATTTACAAACTTTTATTCGCATTCGAATTTCGAAGATTACACTCGTAATAACTAAGTATATACACGCCAAGCCTGTGATACGTTTTCAGTTCAAACATGGAAAAACTGCCAATTTGTAGAATATGTTTAGTGCAGAATGTTCGTATGTATATTATATAGTCGTCAACAGAAACTTGCACAAACTATATGAGAAGCTGACTGATATACCAGTAAGTTTATTAATAAGAATTAATTTACCTATATGATGTTTAAAAAAAAAATTAAATGCGAACCATACACGACAATATATGAAAGTAGGTTTAAAGTCATATTAAAAGTACACATTGTTGTAAACAAGCATATTACTTTGAGAATGTTTTGGAAACATGGTGGTCTCGCTCCATAGGACAGTCTAGAATCTATCAAATTCCGTACAAACTTAATTTTCTAGCTTAGATTTGTTTAGACTTTGATTTACATTCAGTGATTATTTGAACTCATACACTGACTTGAAACTTGTTAAAATGTTACGAAATTCGTATACTTGCCTTTGCCACGTTTGTAAATATGCCCCAAGTGTCCCTGTGTCTGTGCACACACTCATTCACTATAATATCTCCCGCGCCGATGGCCAGTCTCCATTGAGATTGGCCGCCGTGGCCGAAATACAGTATGGAGGACTATATATTATTAAATATGTGAGCGCCATGTATCTATCGTAATATTATTAATTTATCTCTCATTGCTTCATTTTCATTTCTATTACCTGTTGTAGTATGTAGTAAGTTTATTTTAGGTGCATGGTCTCCGTATGTAATTATATAAATATTTTAAACTAATATTGAAAAACATTTTAAAAGAGTAATGGTGGAGTTTCTTGCTCTTTCTACATACAAATTTACCTTTTGGTAGAGGTCAACTCTACTTCATATTTCATTTCTATTTTGAATAATTTAATTAAGCCACCAATCTGCTCATGCCTTTTTTGTATGAGGAATATAGAAAGCATTACTGACCACCAACTGTGGACTTTACAATTAAATGTAAGATTGGAAGTATTTTCTTCCTATAAACAATAGTGTAAGACAAATTTTGTTGCAGTTTGTGACTAAAGACAGAAGGCCAATTCTTGCTTGTTTTGTATGCTGCACTAAATTAAAGCAAAGCTACCAGTTGCTTCGAAAATGTCTGGATTCCGAAGAGCAGTTAGTTGAGATGATGAATGAGGATTATGAGGTGAGGTATTCTCCAAAAAATATTTAATTTTATTCTCAAGCTCATACCATATATATTGTGTCTGGATTTCAACTATACCATTGGGTGTTAAATGTTGATATGTACACTTTCACACATTCCGTGTGGTGCCGTCCATAAAGATTGTGTATGGTGCCGGACATAAAGAATAGCACCATCCCATTTCTTACCGTGGGTGCCGTTAGAGGCAACTAAGGGTCTTTTAGAGAATGGGCAGCAGCATTCTCTTTGCATTTGACCACCATATAGTGATCGACAAACCGCCTGCCATGAGAGATGATTATAGCAAACCCTCCCAGATAGGGGTAGGCCTACGTTCAGCAGTGAACGTCTTCGTTCTTGGTAGTCTGGCCAACTTTTCAGGGTACATCGGATCGTTTTAAGTGTCTTCACTTGTGCAGGCTCTTTTTCAAGTGTTTTTGGTATATTGGCAAGGTGTGTCCTTTTGGAACTGCGATCACTGGCATATTTTCCCTATTCATACATAAAGAAATATATTTTTTCAGTGCAATCTTTTAATAGACGAATACTGCTTAGGTTCATACTGTGGGTATGTTAAATCTCCAATAACACATATAAGTATAGTTGACGAATGCCAAACAGAAAGCAATAATATTACCATCAAACAAGAGTTACCAGCTGTTTGTGAGGGACTAGATGAGTTTATCGAGCCCATGGAGGAGCATCAAAGTGATGGTAAGTTTTTCAGAACAAATAATATTATCAATAAATAATTCGTAAAATAAGTAAATGATTAAATAATTGTAACTAGCTTTTACCCGCGTATATACATATAAACCTTCTTCTTGAATCACTCGTCACGCGTCTATTGATGAAAATTGCATTAATATCCGCTGCTTTAGTTAAAAAGGGGTACACTACATAAATACGAAAAACTTTATTCCGACAGTCACAAATACGAATTTCAAAATACCGATTTTCATAATTCCGAATGATTCAAAATTCCGAATATAACAACTCCTATTTTTATTATATACTCCATTACTCCTATTTTTATAATTCCTAAATTTCAATATTCCTAACGTTTATAATTACTATTTTCAAAATACCGAGATTCAATAGATCGAATAACAAAAAATCCGACTTAATGATAATTCGAAACATCAAAAATACGAATTCCGATTATCAAAATACCGATTAATACAATTCCGAAATAAAAACTCCTTGTAAAACCGAATAGTCACATAATTGCTTGTCAGAGAGAAATATAATATAATGTTTAGTACGAGGAGGTAGAATTAAAAAACATGCAAGCAGGCATGCAGCATGCAAGCAGGCATGCAGCATACAAGCAGGCAAGCAACAAGCAAGCAGGCATGCAGCAAGCATTGTTTCTGTCACGGCTCCGGCGCTGCGGGGTTTGGGCGGCCCCACGCGTCTTATCGTCGTAGATGGTTTGAAGGCCCGCTGCCGCGGCTGAGGCTGGCCGGCACGGCCGGCCAGCAAGCCGAAGCTGCTCCTCAGCTCGTGGGCCACCCTACCCCTCTACGCCTACGCGGGTTTAAATTACACTCTAGGGGTAGGGCAGACAAGACTGCGTGAAGTCAGTTTTGCAATGATTCGTTTCTGTCACTAAATTTTGTAGCACAACATGTTGAATTTTAGTTTGTTCGGAGTATTGAAAATCGGAATGTCGTTTTTCGGACCGAGAACCCTTCGAGCATTTGATTCTTCGAACGTATAAAAATCGGAAAACTAACAAATCGCATTTACGACTTTCGGTAAAATAAATTTCGTGATTTTAAATAATAGACATTATAATTCTTAGGTATTATGAAATTCGGACTTTCGAAAATCGAAACATTGAAATTCGGAATAAAATATTTCGGAGTATTTGGGTGTTCCCGTTAAAAAGATCTAAGCGTACAAACGCAGGAGGCGACTTTGTTTTATACTATGTAGAGATTAAACAAGAATGTATTGAACTACTTCAAAGTTTTGATAGTATTTTGATTAATTCAACGTAACAGAAACCACATTGTATTATATTATAAAACATATATTAATATTAAACTAGTACTAATCTTGACTGTTTTTTGTCTACTTACAGAGCTAGAACTGAAAAATGTATACCATAACTATCTAGTTGAAACCAATACACCAACAAAATATTATGAATCAGATTCAGATGATGAGATACCTTTACTGGAGTTTAAAACTGAAGTGGTAGAAGAAGAAGTATGTAAGAGGAAACAAGAAGCCAGCAAGACTAAAAGTAAGTTTTAGATAATTAATCTATAGACAAGCAGACAGGCCAATGGTTCTCCTAATAGGATGTGTTTACCTAACGGGTGTAGCTGCTTACATGTGCAAATGTTGAATTCCATCCATAGGAATGTGAAACCTGATCTATCAATATGTGAGGCTGTTATACTTAGCTGTAAGTGTAATGATGAACTAGGACCATTGTAGTTATAATTTCTAATAACAAAACCATGGCTACCAGGACAACTAGTCACTATTAGCAGCACTCATCGACAAGTATAACGCTAACATTACCCCCTGGCGGGTTCCTCTCATAACGTATAAACTCATTTGGTCTAATTTCATTTTATTATCGTTCATAAGATATAATCAACGTGAGACGTACCAACTGTTGATATAATTTCTTTATATATAACATTTATTTATTCTAAAACTTAATTAGTATAACGTTGTTTGATATAACGTTTATGTAATCGAAAATCATTTGGTCTAACGTTTAATATGTAAATTGTTTATTTAATCGAAAATCATTAGGTCTAACGTTTAGTATATACTGGGTGTTAGTGTAAACACCGTTATCCTTGAAACCAGTGATTTGGTTTCGTTAATAGAACGTAAAATCAATGAAAAAAAAAACAACTTTTTTTTTAAAGAAAATCTGCATTTTTCCACAAGAACATTTCACCCTATGCGCGAGGGCAATAAACTTCGGGAACCACGCGGCGTTGCAAGACGCCGACGCACGGGTCACGACCCCAGTCAGTCAGCTGGCAGTCTCGCTAGCGATCGCACGTAACGCCGCGTCGTAGCGTCCGTCGCTCATTTCTCGCGCGTGAATTGAGTGTGTTACAATGTCTTACACAAATGAACAGTGATCCGAAATGGTTCGGCTTTACGCCATTGCGAGTAATAATCTGAACGGGGCGCGTAGGATGTACGCAGAATTGTTCTGGACAACCTGTGCCAAACCGTGAAACGATGTTGGCGGCGACATAAAAGCAACGTACCTACGGCCAGTTCACTGTGTCGGCGGTTCAATTTTCAATGTTTCCCACTGGACACTATGGACAATAATACTCTCCTCATCGATCGTCAACATCCATATCATTTCAGCCGGTCCAAGAACTAAATGATAACGATCGCATACCACGGATGGTATTTTCGCAGTGGCTTATCAATAACCTCGATAACAACAGAATGTTGGACGGGGAACCCATTTTGAACACGTGTTGAGGTTAATGTAGGTCGGTAAGTGTTGATATTTTATTCAGTCAGTGTAAATTTAATTTAATTTTTAATTAAACTGTACATGAAATTGTGATTAACTTTTTAAATACGCCAAAAGTACCTACCCAATGGTTTGTGGCTGTGCTAAGCCAAGATAAGTATGATGGGAAAGTTACATCACAGGTAATGTGTATTTATGTGTTGTGTGGACGGAACGGCTGGCGATCGTTGTAGTGATTACGTCACTGATGCGCATATCCATGAATTTGCGGGCGGTCTGGGATAAAATCCGTTCTAAAGATTTTTAGGAATTATTATTTTTTAATTTTTTTAACTCGCTCTGTTATTTTATATTCAAGTCAAATTACCCATGGGTTAAGTGACAACGGTGTTTACCCTTACAGTCTGTATAATAAAACGTCATTATGGTTAACACCCCGACTCAGAGAATACCTTTTGTTGAAGTGTGTTACAGTAAAATACTAAAACAACAGGAAGATCTTAAATATATACTAAGATTTAAAAAAAAAAATATAACTGAATTAAAAACAAAAACAATAAAAATCCGTAACCCGACTGCAAAAAATAAAATTTAAAAGTGATGCTCTAAAAATACAGAAATAAGATTGCGAATAGAAGACGAAATTAAAATAAATTATGAACAACTAGCTTTTGCTAGCGGCTTCGCCCGCGTGTTATACATATAAACTTTCCTCTTAAATCACTATCTATTGCTGAAAACGGCATTATAATCCGTTGAGTAGTTTAATGTCAAAAAGATCGCTCACAATGGGCCTTATTAGAAGGCTTAAAGTCACCTAAAGGGCGATGGAGAGGGCTATGCTTGGAGTTTCCCTACGCGATCGAATCAGGAATGACAAGATCCCTAGGAGAACCAAGGTAACCGACATAGCCCGAAGAATTGCTAAACTTGAGTGGCAGAGATGGCCGATGGGATCGAAAGGTTCTGGAGTGGCGACCGCGTACTGGAAGACGTAGAGTTGGAAGGCTTCACACAAGGTGGACCGATGAGCTTGTGAAGGCCGCAGGAATCTGCTGGACGCGGGAACCTATGTCCAGCAGTGGACGTCTCTCGGCTGAAATTATGATGATGAATGATGAGTAGTTTAAAAGATCAAAGCGAAGAGACTGCGGAAGCGACTTTGTTTTATACTACACCTAAGGATAAGTTAAAGGGAATACACTCGATTCACGTGTTGTTTATAAAAGTTAGCATTTTCACTACAGTTTAAGTTCACTTACACTGTACTAACACTTTTAGTTTCCCGGAACACTCTTATGAACAAAAACTGTATACTTTACGCTTTTAACTACTAAATATTGTGTAAAGGTTTTTTGACTATTTCTCAATCAGTATGCGACTTATTTATTTATTTAACCATTTATGTACACCTACACACGTATATAAACAGACAACAAGAAAAGAACAGAAAAAAATGTACAGAGGTGTTGCTTATTTCTAAAGAAATCTCCAGCACACCTGCGTTAGGAGAGAAGATACAGAGATGTTGACAGCGTGTGACTGAACGAAAATAAAATATATATAATAAAAAAACTATTAAATAAATTAACAACATTTATTTCAGAATTTCTTCCATAAGTGTTAGTAACAGTGAAAACTTATGAACTAATGTTAGTAACATTTATTCTAAGCAGTGTGAGGCTCGCCGATCCTGGGGAATGTCTACTTGAATGCGTGCAGTCGTATCCACCGCACCAAGATCGGAGAGTCCCACCTAACCATAACCGTAACCAAACCGTAACCATAGCCGTATTAACTTAATAAAATTAAACAAATACTATGAGGAAATCCACACTAATATATATATTAGTATATTAGTAGGGGAGCCAATGCGGGAATTTCGGGATTTACTCGAGCGCGGCAGATTTATATACAGGGCGATACCATGTACCCGCTTAAGTACCTCCACCAAATATGAGCCCCATATTATATGGGCCATCAGTGGCGTGCGGTCCATATAGGCAAAAAGACACTGCAGACCCTAGACCTAGATCTGGACTAGTTACTAATATTTCAAGAATTTAAAAAATATGCTAAGTAATAAAATTATTCAAAAAGTTCAAACGTCTAATATAATTTAGTAGCAACGTTCATACCGTTTACTACGCCAACGCGTTCACAGATCGCGGCGCAAGCAGGCAGCGATCGAAAGTGTCTACAATTCATTCATAAATGTACGCATGTAGTGGTAATTTCTTCTACATTTTCGTGTCTTTACATTGCACACATACAGCGAAGTCCTGCCGCAGGCTAGCCAATCACAGGCGTCCCTGCGCCATTATTGGCGCGCTGTGAGTATTATGCGATCAAGTTGAATATGTACGTAGCCTCAAGAAAATTCTGATTCGCAATGATACAATTTTATTTGTCAACGTTTTAGTTATCGAAATTTAGAAATTGTTACGAAAGGATCCATATTGATTTCTTTCATGTGGAGCGCGCTGCTTTTAGGGTTCTGTTGCCAAATGGCAAAAAACGGAACCCTTATAGATTCGTCATGTCTGTCTGTCCGTCCGTATGTCACAGCCATTTTATTCCGAAACTATAAGAGCTATGCTGTTGAAACTTGGTAAGTAGATGTATTCTGTGAACCGCATTAAGATTTTCACACTAAAATAGAAAAAAAACAATAAATTTTGGGGTTCCCCATACATAGAACTGAAACTCAAAAATGATTTTTTTCATCAAACCCATACGTGTGGGGTATCTATGAATAGGTCTTCAAAAATGGTAATGAGGTTTCTATTATCATTTTTTTTGTAAACTGAATAGTTTGCGCGAGAGACACTTCCAAAGTGGTAAAATGTGTCCCCCCCCCCCGTAACTTCTAAAATAAGAGAATGATAAAACTAAAAAAAATATATGATGTACGTGTGTAAACTACCACCGAAAATTGGTTTGAACGAGATCGAGTGAGTAGTTTTTTTTTTAAACCTCAGAAATCGTAAACCGCAATTTACCTTACATTCAATCAACTGAAATATAAAAATTTAAAAAAAAAATATTTTTAAACCGAGAATACCTACAGGTTTGTACGGAACCCTCGGTGCGCGAGTCCGACTCGCACTTGGCCGGTTTTTTTATGTTTTTATTTTGACTGAGTTTTGTTGTGATTAATTTATTTACAAACGTTAATATTTAGGTCGATTTGTTGCTTATTTCAACTAGTTTTTTTGAACTGTTTTAGTTTTTCGATTTACTTAAGTACTACGGTTTTTGTTTGTTTGTTTTTTTTTTTTTTCAAAATGTTGTTCGATTGTGAGGTTTTTTTCAAAACGTTTTCTACAATCTGCGCGAAAACCACTCCCGCTCGCGTGTATTTAAGTACATATTATACCCTTGTAAAAAGTTGAAACAAAGACAGTTTTCACAGAAAAATAAATAAGTGGCTGAAATGATAAGCATGTTTGAAAATAAGGATTAATATTAACTGACCCAAACAAGTGCATAATTTTTGTATTTGAGGTAGGTAAACAATTCTGCTAAGTATTATACATTATTTAAATCTAACTAATCTAAGTCCCCCTGGTGCGTTTTTTTTGTCAGTCTATTTGTACTGATGTATCGACAAACAGATTTCCACAGGGTTGTCACTAGTACTAGTAGGTAGATTGGTTTTTATTCGTTGTTTATTTACCAATTTAAATCAATTTAGGAAAATCCTGCCGCCTGAGTGCTTTTCTTGCGCGCGTTGCTGCGTGGTAATTAATAAAACCGGCCTAAACTAGATAACGAACGCAGTGAGTAACCAAGGACATATAATATATTGAAATAAAACAACTAAAATATGATTTATTTATTTGTTCTTTAATCTATGAATCTTTTTCAATGCCCCAAACACACAGTGTCTAGAGGTGTTTGCAGCCCATTTTAATTTGGTAGGTTTAATTTCTGTTCTGATACAGGTCTAGGTACTGGTTCAGGTATTGGTTCAGGTTTAGATACAGGTCCAAGCAGATTTACCCGATTTTGATGTGACTGGATGTGACGTTGATAAATTCAGTATCACTGAATCGTTTCTTTCCACTGCATGGCGTTGTATACTTTGATTATATACCTGTCTAGATAGAGTAATGCAAACAAACGATGCACAAAAACTGTCCCCAGTTTCGCGATTATGTGTGAGTAGCGCTCGCGTACTTATTGTAATCAATCTGTCAAAGTGTGCGTGTTTAGAGATGCCAGCTCCAATTATTAACTTACCTTTCTTCCATCATTTAATAAGATCGATGTTAAACAAATTAGGTTAAATTAAATAATAATTTTTGTGTTAGTGTTTTATTTAATTAATAAAGTATGTCTCCAGCAATTTGCTTGTACGGAATCCGTAGGAAATCTAAAAACCAAATATTAGAAAAAACTAACAACAATACTGTTTCGTGCATGACGTCATGGATTTCATTTATTTTATTTACGTTGTTACTCATTTTCAGATCAAATAAATACCATCAGTTTTTAAATAATAATTTATTATTCTCCTGATTGAATTTCGGTCACGGCAGATAATCATAAGTTTTAATGATAATATGTTTCCCATATTTTCACCAAATCTCCCTAGTAATAAACTGGCAACACCGGCTAATCAAAGTAACCTACGAAGTATCGAATGAAAAATTCATGTTTTCTTTAAAAAAATGTGGATAAATAATAAAACTTAGTGATGAAAACTGATCTTGGTATTATTATATAGCTTTCCCACATAAATGCGACACAGTTTGACAGCACAAATCAGCGTAATTAATAATTTTTCGTGAGTACATTACCCCTGAGTGATTCAAATGACACTGACGTCGGTGAGAACCGAGTCTACCAAATTTAGTAGACTTTATTTGAGCCTTTCGGTACGGCCAATGTGTCATCTAGACAGGTATATAATCAAAGGTTGTATACTTCTCACAGAGCGGCCTCAATTTATGCACACCATTGTATGGCCAAATAAACGAACATCACCCGTAGCTTTTGAATTACCGCAGTTTATCAAGTTTATGTATCGCATGATGAATTTATTGAAAGTCAAGCCCGTGTAGAATAGGTAGCAAGAGGTCAGTAGGTAGGTGAGCACACACAATAAGTCTAATAAACAAGCGTGGGTCAGTGAAAATCCAAAATGAAAAACACAACGAATAAGCAAACAGGAAAGCGTTCAAAAATAGAAGCGAATGGGGTAGAACGTCCCATCGCATATGCATCGCGGTCACTTACTAGTGCTGAGAAAAATTATAGCCAAATCCAAAGGGAAGCAACAGCAATAGTTTTTGGTATTCGTCGATTCCATCAATATTTATACGGTGTTTCAAATCCGTTTGTGTTGCGCACCGATCACAAACCTCTAATGTTTATATTTCATCCCGACAAAGGCATACCAGAATTGTCCGCAAACCGCTTACAACGATACGCCTTATTTTTGTCTAGCTATAATTATGAAATACAGTACATTCCTAGCGCTAGTAATTGTGCCGACTACTTCAGTCGGGCTGTCAACACAGGAGCGAGCAGCAGTATGCGGCCGCGGCCGGTCACTGATAACAGCGACAACGCGTCATTCTCGGATGACTCACTTGTTTACAATAAGTTAGACGACAAGGCGACTTAAATTAATTTCGTTGCAGATGGCCATTTGCCAGTATCATTAGATGAGGTTCGTTTAGAAACTAGTAAAGATAGTGTTTTACAGCAGGTTTTACAATATGTACAACACGGTTGGCCTAAAATAAAAACAGATGACAATAACTTATTGCCTTTCTATAAATGTCGATTTGATTCAGCTCGGGAAGGTGATTGCCTGGTTAGGGGACACAAATTAATAATACCGAAGTCTTTGCGAAACACAATTATAAACGAATTACATAGACCACATTTAGGTATATTGAAAACAACGATTGAGGCTAGATCTAGATTCTGGTGGCCTTATGTAGATAAGGATATAGAAAACAAGATAGCCAACTGCGGAATATGTTTAAGTTTACGGCCTTTGCCTTTGGCCTTGGCCTTTTCCTGAGCGTCCTTGGCATCGGGTACATTTAGATTTTTTTTGGTCCATGGCAAGGTGAAATGTATCTTTTAATAATCGAGCATTTACTAAATGGGTAGAATGTATTTCCTTATGATAAATGATAAATGATTTTATTTCTGTAAGTAGGTTTGTACAAACACTTTTACATGTCAATGATATTTCTTTAAACTAGATGAGTTCGGCGTTTCCTAACTGACTACTCTGAGAAGAAAGGCCGAAACAAACTCAGAGGTCACAGCCTCTTTTAAAGTCCAGACATAATCTTGTTCACATCATGTGAAGATCATGTAGATTGGTGACTGAAATGGTCTTTTGAAGAAAGAACCACACAGATTGAGTGGACCTGTCCAGTCAGTGCAAGCATTTGTCACTAATCGTTTAGCTCAACTCGGAAGATAAGGAGCCCAACGCTTTGACGAACAGTACCAAAGAAAGGACATTTGGGTAGGCCACATAAATTACTCAAACTGCCAGATCATAATTACTAAGAACGAAAGAAAACAAAATTAAAAAAAGACCCACCTAGTCTTCACATTCACAATAATTAAAAAATACGATACTTTACAAAGTAAATATTCATGTCATTGTATATATAAAAAATTATCAATGTCAATGTGTATATAAAAAAAAAAGAAACGTATATAATTTTGTTGGTCAGATCATTTGATGACCATGTAGATCGGTGTCTGAAATGGTCTTTTGAAGAAATAACCACACAGATTGAGTGGACCTGTCCAGTCAGTGCAAGCATTTGTCATTAATCGTTTAGCTCAACTCGGAAAATAAGGAGCCCAACGCTTTGACGAACAGTACCAAAGAAAGGACATTTGGGTAGGCCACATAAATTACTCAAACTGCCAGATCGTGATTACTGAGAACGAAAGAAAAAAAAGATTTAAAAAAAGACCCACATAGTCTTCACATTCACAATAATTAAAACAATACAATACTTTACAAAGTAAATATTCATGTCATTGTATATATAAAAAATTATCAATGTCAATGTGTATATAAAAAAAAAGAAACGGATATAATTTTGTTGGTCAGATCATTTGATGACCATGTAGATCGGTGTCTGAAATGGTCTTTTGATGAAAGAACCACACAGATATTGCCACTAACTACTCAAACTGCCAGACCATAGTCAAAAGTGACACAGTGACCCACATAGTGCTCAAATTCTCAATAATCAAAGTAATATTCAAACAATAAATATTCATGTCATGTGAAATAGTAAAAAAAAGAGTAAAAAATAGCAAAATAATAATAATAAAACAACATTCAGTGTAGATTTATTGGAGCAGTTCAATCCCAGGCCGTTTTATCCTCAATATAGTCTTTAACAGTATAATAGGCTTTCTGACATAATTTACGCTTTATAAAAGATTTGAATTTATTGAGGCTTAGTTCTTGAATGAGGCTAGGAAGTTTATTATAAAAACGAATACATTGGCATCTAAACGAGCCACCTATTTTCTTGAGCCTGGTCTTAGGAACAACAAATTTTTGTTTGTTTCTAGTATTAACATTATGGATATCACTGTATCTTTTAAAGAGATTAATATTTTTATGTGCATACAGCAGATTTTCATAAATATACTGAGAAGGCACAGTCATTATATTAATCTCTTTATATTTGTCTCTGAGGGAGTATCTGGGACTTAATTTATAAATCGAACGAATTGCCCTTTTTTGTAAAACAAAAATTGTCTGAATATCGGCGGCATTTCCCCACAGCAGAATACCGTACGACATCACGCTATGAAAATAACTAAAGTAAACTAAACGGGCTGTCTCTAAATCAGTTAAATCACGAATTTTTCTAACAGCGTATGCTGCAGAGCTAAGTTTTTTTGACAATTTATCTATATGGGGGCCCCATTGAAGCTTGGCATCCAGAGTTATGCCTAAGAATACTGTGGTATCTTCGGGTTTCAACACTTCACCCTTTATGAGGACACTAATTTCTACTTGTCTAACATGAGGTATCGTAAACTTAATACATTTGGTTTTTTTCTCGTTAAGAAGTAGGTTATTAACGTTAAACCAGTTAACTACATTAGCAAGGGCTCTATTTACATTGTCAGTAACCAACTGCTGACGTTTGAGTTTGAATAAAAGTGAAGTGTCGTTTGCAAACAACACTATATCATGTTTATCCTTTATGAGGTAAGGCAAGTCATTTATATAAATAAGAAATAAAAATGGGCCTAAAATTGAGCCCTGAGGGACCCCCATTCTAACTTTAGATCCAGGTGATCTTTTTCCGTTGACGTCAACTCTCTGAATCCTATCACTTAGGTATGAAGTAAGAAGATCCAGAGAGGCGTTCCGGATTCCGTAGTGGTGAAGTTTCCTGATCAAGGTTTCATGAAGAACACAATCGAATGCCTTGGACAAATCGCAAAAAATACCCAAAGCATCGCATTTGTCCTCCCACGCATTATACAGGAAGATTTTTTAGTCACCGTCCAAATTTTTTCTAGACATTAGGTATCATTCACTAAATCCATTTTTGAAAAAAAAACGATACATAAAATTTTCATATTAAATCATTTTCTCGAAAGAATCATCCACTCTGCGTGGTCACTAAGTTAAACGTTAATAATATTACACTTGTCGCACAAACATCAATGGACAGGGCTGCGCGCACCCCGCTTACCCCCGCCCCGCCTCACCTGCGCGACACATCTACATCTATCATTAGTCGGCCCCGCGCACCCTTTCGCGACGCAAGCGCTTACTTCCGTGTTCCCGCGCCTCCCGCCGGCGGCGGCGGCGCGCCGCGTTTTCGTGATTACAATGTATTCCTACCGCGAGTATTATGAAATGGTGCGTTCTTACATTTTAAGTGGTGAAAGCTTGAACGGTGCCCAGAGACTGTACGAAGTTGAAAGCATTCCTCGCCTTCGCAATCAAGGGATAATAAATCCTTCCGTACCAAATCGCCAAACGATTTTAGCCGCTAATCAGAGGCTATTAGACCATGGCCAATTTACAACTCCTACACACACTCAAGGACGTGGCAGGCCGAGACTCGCAGTAGAGGTCGAAGAAGATATCTTCGATTTCTTTGAACGGAGCCCTAGATCGAGTACGCGAGATGCAGCCCGGCGCTTCGGTGTAAGCCAATATGCCGTGTGGAAACTTCTCCATATTGCTGGGTTGCACCCGTACCATTTTCAAAAGGCACAGGCCTTGAACGACTCAGACGCCGTTCCCCGTCGAGCCTTCTGCGAGTGGCTGATCGCACACCCCGAAGCTAACATTTTGTGGACTGACGAGGCCCTGTTTACTCGAGTGGGGCTGTACAATCAGCATAATGAACATTGGTGGTCATTTCGAAACCCACACATGATACGAGAAACACATCACCAAGTGCGGTTTAGTGCAAATGTATGGGCTGGAATTGTAGGTAACAGAATACTGGGGCCGTATTTCATTGAGGGACGACTGAACGGGGGCACGTACCTAGATATGTTACGGACAGTAATTGTAGATTTCATGGATGACGTGCCGGTAATCTTCCATCGAGATTTTTATTATCAACAAGACGGTGCACCGCCTCATTACTCCGCCGCCGTTCGTGATTATTTATATTCAGAACACGGTGATTATTGGATCGGTCGCGGGGGGCCCGTCGCCTGGCCACCTCGGTCGCCAGATCTTACCCCATGTGACTTTTTTTTGTGGGGCGAAATAAAGCGACGAGTGTATGTAGACGAAGCCCAAAGCCTGGACCAATTAAAAGACCAAATTGTGCGTGCATTCGACCAAGTGAAAAGTGATACTGTAGTGCTCAACAAAATTAAAAATAATGTGCAAAAACGTGCAAGACTCTGTTTAGAGAGAAACGGTATGCATTTTGAACAATTATTAAAGTACTATTGATGTGAGTGTTTATGTTGATTTTGATTAGATTTTTAATTATTTGTACATAAGTTGATTCAAATTTTTTAAATACGCCTAATAGCAAAAAGTTCTGGCACGGTTTTCGTAAGGTCTAAAGTTGGTTCTTAATTATCTAATTTATTTTTACTTTAGTTGTAATTGATTAATTCAGGATTACATTCTAAAAATAGTGAACATAGCACAAACCTTTTGCTAATTGACGGTCCTAAGCCCGTGAGAGTATGAAGGGAAAATTTGCAACTTTGTTTATTATTGTTTTCAATTAATTTCGGCGGCGCGCGGGGTGGGCCGCCGAAATTAATACCTAGCTCGGTGCGTACGCACTAGGTCGCCGCCCGCGCTATTACCTAGCGAGCGGCGGTGTCCAGAATCATCAACTTTTTATAGATAACTTTGTGATGTGATATCTCAATATTATTGTATTGAGTGATACTAAAAGAAAAAACACGTATTAAATTATTTTCGCAAAATATTTATATATCAGAATTTGGACGGTGACTAAAAAATCTTCCTGTATATATGACCTAAAAGTTCAACTCCGGCATCGGTAGTTGAACGACCCTTTGTGAAACCAAACTGTTTGTTGTGTAATAAGTTATGTTTATTAAAAAAATCGTTGCAATTGATTTAGAATAAGTTTTTCAAAAATTTTACTGAAGGTAGGTAGCACTGAAATTGGTCTATAGTTAGTAGGGTCTGATGTGCTACCCGATTTAAACAACGGTATTATTTTACTGTTTTTCATAAGATCAGGAAACTCACCACGGTCAATACAATTATTAAAAATAACAGCTAAAGTTGGTGCTACAATGTTTATGATCGACTTAGCAGTATCCACAGAATTACCCCATAAATCGGCGGTCTTTTTTACATTCAAAGAGTGAAAAGTTTTAACGATATCGTTACAGGTTACATATTGGAAATGAAATTCACTATCACAAACAGGAACGTTTTCTTTAAGTAGAGACTCTGCAGCAGTGGGTGATGAGTTCAAAGATTTGGTAGTAGATACTGGAATCTCTGCAAAGAAATTTTCAAAGGCCGCGGCGACTTGAGAATCTGATTTAATTATATTATCCTCAATAGCTAGACTGTAGTCACTACTTCGGTTGCATGACCTTCCTGTTTCGCTATTAATGATAGTCCAAGTCGTTTTAATTACATTACTGCTATTTTTAATTTTTAAACTCAAATAACGTGACTTGGCTATGCTACAAAATTTTTAAATAATTTAGAATAATTTTTGACATACAAATTAAATTCAGCAGTGTTTATACAAGTCCGTTCATCATATAATTCATAAAGTCGTTTTCTACTTTTATGTATACCAGTGGTGGCCCAATCACTAAAAGAAGCGTTAATACTAACCGAAAAAGTCTTTGGAATAAATATGTTATCAAATTGTGTGCAAATTGTGTGCAAATTTTAAAAAAATCATTATATTGTCCATTAGGGTCATCATTTGGCAACACAAGTGGTAGATTATTCGAAAGCTTAGTTCTAAACATTTCCAAACGATTTACAGTTTTTGGGTTAACGGTGATATCCTTCTTATTTTTTTTTATGTTTACATTTGGAATAGTGATCAATTGACCACAATGATCTGAGTCTAATAAATTAATCATTTCTTTATGGATTGCTTTAACATCTGTATAAATGTTATCTAAGCATGTGGCACTAGTGGGAGTTATTCTAGTTGGCTCCAAGAATTGGTTGGCAAGATTGTATGACTGAAACAAACTTATAATTTTAGTACTTAACCCAGAAGTTTCTAACAAGTTAACATTAAAATCACCGCAAGTGATGATAAACTTATTTGAATTAGAAATTTTGTGCAACACTTCATCCATTACCTTTTCAAAAGACCAACACATTCCTAGTCCATTGAAATGTTACAATTTGAAGGCCAAATACTGCATTTCTTAGAGGACGCAATTTTATTTTTGGGACATGTGGCGGGGGGTCACTAGAAGCTTAACCTCAAGTTTGTGGGGTTGCCGCTCTTGTCCCCCGGCCGCCATCTTGGAAAAAGGGGTGCATACACATTTTTCGCGATATCTCGAAAACTATGCATCTTACAAAAAAAATTGTGAGGACATAATTTGTAGCTATTTGATTTGCCTACAAATATGTTCATATAACTTTTTGCCCTAAAGGCCCTAGGGGTATAAGCATAGTGAATTTGCCTTTGAAAGATATTGGCACGATACTTAGAGAATTATTAGGTATCAACAAGATAATAAGATCCTGAAAGTTTCAGATCTCTAACCCATTTGGTTTTTGAGAAAAATAAAAAAAATTAAAAATCTGACAACATCAGAAAAAAATAATTTTCTCAAGAACGCGTGAATCGATTGATTTGAATTTTTGATATGTTTTGGAAACTGATAGTAGCTTCTAGGAAAAAAATTAACACCTTTAACGGTTGATAACTTAACTTTTTTTTAAATTTTGGTTTTTCACTATGATACGATTCTGGCACAATCATGAAACTATTTTTTTTGAATTCCCCATTCATTTTTCTATAGACTTACATGCTTTTAAGATTTTAAAAAAAGGTACGCCATATTGCAAAAAAATAAAAACCATTTTTTGTGCAAATATTTACTTCACGTATTTCAAGCCAGCATCTTTATTTGTGTCGCTCGTTTATGTCTTTTATTCTTATTTAAAGTAGACATGTCTAAACCAATAGTTAAATCTTAAAATATCAGTGAATTTCAACTAAAATATTATAAACATTGTACGCACGGCGACAAATCAAGCGATAGCAGCAATGCTTGATGAAACAGGTAATCATACCATTCAATACGTAAAAGACCAGTCAAACATACGCGAAGCTCAAATTCAGTCTCGTCATATCAATAAGAAGGTTTATAGATGTTTTATTGAGTATAAAATAAAAAACGCTATTGGTCCCAAAAACATATTGAGGCATATCTGTGAGTGGGCAAATGGTCTTAGAACAATTAGATGCTACTCTCACGTTGCTGGTATTGTTTATTATTTGTCACACGAAAGATATTTGAACAGATTCTGAGGCCTGCTGAAATACTAAGCAAATTATTTGATGCAGACAATGTTTCGCCTGTGTTTTTTTGTCTGTGGCAAATCATCAAATGACGTTACCCGCTCTGGGCGAAAGGGCGTGTCAGACTTTTACTAACTAAAACCCACCCCCTTCAATTGCCCATATGCCAGGGCCACGGTATCTCTTTCGAACAAATCTCGCGACCCTGGCAGGTCGCCTGTGATTGAAGATGATAGTGATGAAGACCGCTAAAATGTGATTATAAACTTTTTTGCAAATATACCTTTCAAACATTTGTTTTTTTTTATTTATAATTAATCAATTAAAATCTGTTTCTTATTTTAGAAATGTATACATGGCTACATATCAAGCTATACATTTCCAGTTTTAGCTGACCTATTGTATAGGCTTTTCGTAAAATGAGAAATCCACTTTGACTGGAAATGCTCGATTTGTCTCTTTGTGTACAATATTTATAATATTTTAGTTGATATTCACTGATATTTTAAGATTTATCTATTGGTTTAGACATGTCTACTTTAAATAAGAATAAAAGACATAAACGAGCGACACAAATAAAGATGCTGGCTTGAAATACGTGAAGTAAATATTTGCACAAAAAATGGTTTTTATTTTTTTGCAATGTGGCGTACCTTTTTTTAAAATCTTAAAAGCATGTAAGTCTATAGAAAAATGAATGGGGAATTCAAAAAAAAATAGTTTCATGATTGTGCCAGAATTGTATCATAGTTAAAAATCAAAATTTAAAAAAAAAGTGCACTTTTTTTCTAGGTTCTTATCAACCGTTAAAGGTGTTAATTTTTTTTCCTAGAAGTTACTATCAGCTTCCAAAACATATCCAAAATTCAAATCAATCGATTCACGCGTTCTTGAGAAAATTATTTTTTTCTGATTTTGTCAGATTTTTCTTTTTCTCAAAAACCAAATGGGTTGGAGATCTGAAACTTTCAGGATCTTATTATCTTGTTGATACCTAAAAATCCTCTAAGTATCGTGCCAATATCTTTCAAGGGCAAATTCACTATGCTTATACCCCTAGGGCCTTTAAAATTAAAGAAGTTATAAGCAAAAAAGTGAGATTTTTTTTATAAAAATTTTCTTTTTTGCTCTGTAACATATTTTTTTTATACATTTTACAAAAAAAGTACCTCAGACCAATCTTGTAGATGTTCTTTTGATGAAAATTTTTCACTTAGTTTTATGATCTTTTTTTATTGTAAATACATTCATAATTTTTTTTATTAAATTCCTACCTACCTTATTCATTGCAAACTCTTTTCCCCGTCACCTGTGAGGTAGAGGCTTGGAAGCTTGTATTGGCATCCAAATGTTTGCATGTTTTTTCCAGCCCCAATGTTCAGGATTATGATATCTTCCGAGCCACGACTGGACCATCGAGGAGAAGTAGAATAGAATAGCTAGCTATTGAAAATATTATGATGTCAAGAATTACCTTTTATAAGGTAATTCTCTACAGACATCTTGCTTATGCAAGATGTCTGTAGAGTAGGCCTACTGGGGATACCACGTAAAAAAAAAACTCGCCTGCAAACTCTACCTCATAGGTGACTGGGAAAAGAGTTTGCAATGAATAAGTGAAGTGATAGGTAGGTAGGAATTTAACAAAAATTTTTTTTATGAATGTATTTACAATAAAAAAAAGATCATAAAGCTAAGTGAAAAAAATCGTTTTGGCCGGATGCTCATGAGCACTGACGAACCCGGTCAACTTTGGAACGCTGTAACAGCGTTTTAAATGAATGAAATTGAAAAAAATAATCGTGAAAAAAAAATCTCAAAAGACCATCTACAAGATTGGTGTGAGGATTTTTTTTTGTAAAAAGGTTAAAAAAAGTTAAAGTTAGGTACATTTTTATAAAAAAAATCTCACTTTTTTGCTTATAACTTCTTTAATTTTAAATTTAGGGCAAAAGGTTATATAAACATATTTGTAGGCAAATCAATTAGCCACAAATTATGTCTTTACAATTTTTTTGTAAGACGCATCCTTTTCGAGATATCGCGAAAAATGTCTATGCACCCCTTTTTCCAAGATGGCGGCTGGAGGACAAGGGTGGCACCCCACAAACTTGAGGTTAAGCTTCTATTGACCCCCCCCCCCCCACATATCCCAAAAATAAAATTGCGTCCTCTAAAAAATGCAAAGCCCATGTAACATTTCAATGGACTGTCCCGTCCAGACAATTTTCTAGCTGTAGCAACACTGAGCACGGGCGGCGGCGCGCGGTGGGTGCTCGCGCATATAGAACGCATACTAGAACACGGTGGAGAGCAATGGTGGCCCAGTGGTAGCGGCCGCGACTTACGAGTAGTAGGTCGTGATTTCGAACCCAAGCAGGCGCTTTAATTTGTATAAATTATTTTATCACCACTGCTCTCAAAACGGTGAAGGAAAGCATTGTGAGGAAACCGGCATGTCTTAGAACCATCCATTCGAAGACATGTGACATCTACCAACCCGCACTGGGCCCGCGTGGTGGATTATGGTCCACTCCCTCTCACTGAGAGGAGGCCTATAGTCCCAGCAGTGGGAACATTATAGGCTGCTGATGACTAGAACACGCATCCTGCAAGCTAGAGCATGGTCGAGCATCAAGTTTGGACGTGTATTTAATTTTGCATTGTCTTAAGATAAATTTTTCATTAGTCTCAGAAAATGCTCTGCTCTTGGCGTGCGCTGACACTGTGGGAATCCCCAAAAATGCGTTTCGTTTTCAAACATATACAATGACTATGGGTTGCCATATGTGTAAAAAATTAAATAACTACTATTGACGTAATCACCATCTAGACCCCCCCTATCGTGCTTACGTAATACTTGAACGGCCCCTGTGCCGTGTGGTATACAGGCACAGTCTGTATAAAGCGTCTTGAATAAAAATACACTTGGATCTGCATTCTTTTAATTAGATTTGCGTACTTAACTGCACGCCAAACTCTTACGGGGTTAGCAGAGTGGATGGAGAATATTTTTTTCTTTTTATTCATTATTATTATTAAACATATCATTTAAAAAAATATATGTAGGGTGACAAATAGGGATCAGAGCAACATTTTTATTTTTTTGGATATGCTGCAGGTATCCGATTTCGATTAAACTTGTAACAGTAAAATCAACACACTAAGTGCTATTTCTCAGATTTTTTTTAAAGTGGTCACTCTGTTCGAAGTTACTTATTATATATTGTTACTGTTATTTCAGTAAAAAAAATATTTTTAGCATAAGTAAGATCGAAATACGTAAAATTTGTCACAATGTTGTCTACAGTTTGGCTTTGGAATCACATTCTTAGTTCTATTCGTATTAGAGAACAAAAAGGTTTAAAAAAGTGTCTGTTATCAGGACATTTTTCAAGGTTAATCAATGACAGTAAGAGCTAGGCAGTCAAAATCTACATAAATAGTAATGCAAATGAGCAGCGTACTTAACAATATCATATTCATTACATTTGGCTCTGGGGGCACATTCTCAATACTTACCTGCTATAACCCTTTGCAACTGTTTGGCAGTCCCTAATGTCAGGCGGAAGTGCATTCCATAACCGCACCGCGTGCACAGTGAAGAAGTAGGAGTAGAAGTAGTCAGTGGAGTGGGGAGGGGACTTGAGGTTTCTTAGATGCGACCTACATGGCGCATCTGAAGAACGGGCGTAGGAAAAATGGTCCCGCAGGTAAGATGGTGTTTTAGGATTATGGAGAAGCTTGAATAGCAGACTTAGAAAGGTCATTGTATTTCTCCTGTAATAAATAAGCGAATAAGCATTTTTTACATTTCCCTTTATGAGCCATTTTACAGTTTTGCGTGAATATCAAAGATTTTAGTTGCTTAATTTACCTCTCATCTCATGTTTATGAATACATGTAAAAAATAGATCAATCTTTTGTTTTGTCACTTTTAATATCATATTTACAAAAACTTATTTTAGTCTAGTCAACAAGTTCAAAAACGTGAAAAATAGAGATAAAGGTCCTAAAAATATGAGCGATGTCTCATTCGATTCGGAATCATCTCTAGAAAAATGTTTTTTGAAGGATTTTGGTGAAGGTAAAAAATTGCAATTGTTATTAACAAAATAAGATGAAAAAAAAAAAATGACATTTCGTTTTTTGTTAATAACTCGAAAATATTAACATTTAAGCAATTTTGAAAAAAGCTCGTTAAGGGCCTTGGTTCGGTTTAGTGCCGTAAAACGGTCACTTTATGAACCAATCTTCTCATTAACGGCTTGGTTTGAAAATTTGAAAAAAAAAAAATTTTTGCTATAGATTTATGTACAGACGCCAACACATCAAGCTACTACAATCTGTCAGATTTCTTTGATAGATTTTCGACTTTATTTCTAGAGCATTAGGTTCAAGGTTCATTGGGAAAAATTGACAGTTTCGGGTAGCTTGACCTGGTGGCGTCTGTACATAATTTTGTCAAGAGTACTTTTTCGTAGGGTAAAACCTTTGCTGTAAAAAAATATTTACGAAAACCCCATTTTTTAGCTTATATTTCCTACTTCTTCTAAACAGCTTTGTTATTTAAAAATATTTTTACATAGAAAAATAAACGGTTATAGGTACTAGGATTCCACAATAAAATATTGTAAATTAATCAAAATTTTGCAAAGAAATACCCCCACTTTAAGCTGTCAAGGGTAGAGGGGCTTTGCGCGGGCGCTGTCTGCAGTCGTGCATTAGCATTCAGACGGGAGGGTTGTGTCGCTCGCTGCTCCGCTCCGGCTATCGACCGACTATGCCGTATGTGTTAGTGCAAATATTTACGAACTTTATGTATTAGTGTGCGTTACTATGCGTTCATAGACTAGCTCGAACCAAATAGCTTCATTCGATTGTGCGCGTAGGCGCTTTATTTATTGTTGACTATTTGATGCGTATTTATTTTTTTGAAGTGAAACTTTTTATGGGACACGTAGAGTTTTGGCATAAGAGTTAGCTCGTCGAACTAACAAATCTGTTAAACTCCTTGTCTTTTTCTAATTACCATTTACTCTATCAGAGTGAGAGAGGCGGAAAAAGTTTTTTATTTTGCCTTGTGCCGCAGTTTCGCTAAGTTCAGCTACACTTCTCAAGGTCAGCCCTTGGATGGGGTGACATTTAGTTTTTGTTTTGCCTTGTGTCGCAGGTTTGCTAGGTTAAGCTACACTTCTCAAGGTTAGCCTTTGGATGGGTGACCATTTAGTTCATGTGTGGCGTTTTGTCGCAGGTTCGCTAGGTTTTTTTTTTTTTTTTTTTTTTTTTTTCAGGATGGGAAATCATCAAATGACTTCTCCCGCTCTGGGCGGAGCGGGAGGGCGTGTCAGACTTTTACTGACTAAAACCCACCCGTGTTCCATCAGTTGCCCATGTGCCAGGGTCACGGTATCTCTTTCGAACAATCACGCGACCCTGGCAGTTCACGCGACCCTGGCAGATCACGCGACCCTGGCAGAGGTTCGCTAGGTTAAGCTGCACTTCGTAAGGTCAGCCTTTGGATGAGTGACAATGTAGTTTTTGTTTTGCCTTGTGTCGCAGATTCACTAGGTTAAGCTGCACTCCCCAAAGTGAACCTTTAGATGGGTGAAAATTTAGTTTTTTCGTACCTCGTAGTTGGTTTGCTAGGTTAAGCTGCACTTCTCAAGGACAGCTTTCCGATGGGTGACCATTTAGTTTTGTTTTGCCTTTGTCGCGGGATCGCTAGGTTAAACTGCACTTCTCAAGGTCAGCCTTTGGATGGGTGACCATTATAATTTTTTTTAAGTGAAACTTTTTATGGGACATAATTACTACGGAAGTTTCAGTTGTACGTATGTGTATAGTTTTATGTAAACATATGTATATAATTAGTACATGCAAGTGAAACTTCCGTAGTAATTAATTCGGGATAATGTGTAGATTTTTATTGATTTTTATTATAAATCTTTTCTATTATAATTTCCAGTAAATTTTTCTTTACTGTAATGTATTTTTTGTTTGCACACTCATTGACAGTTTTCGAATATTTGGATTTACATTGTTACAATTTACAATATATTTAAACATTTTTTTTTTGGAATTTACTCGTTATAAATCGATTTTCATATACATATATCGATTATAAGGCCCGGGTATGAAAATTAATGGGGAGTAAAATCGAACTTTCTCCGTTACGTTACGTTATGCGTTATGTTATGTTTATTAAACTATATATTATAATCGCGCATAAGGAGTAAAAGTCATGCGTACACAATTTTTTATTTTTGTAAATTATATAAAATACTAATGCAAAAAACATCAGGAACTGCAATCAAAAATACGAAAGAAAATTAAAATCTACTAAAAATGGAAATGGCTTGTATTTAAAAGAATCTTTTTACAAATTCTCATATTGCGTTCCCAAAAATATTATTGTACACTCAAAAAGAATATTCGCGCTTATTGTGAAAGTCAAATAAATCCAAAATAAAATATATCCACTCTTTCAATTGTTTAATTGAACCGTGGTCCGATACAATAACGGATCGTCTATATATGTGGAACCTATACATGACGGCAGGGACATGCACGCGCATTCTGTTAAAGATTCAGTACATGATTCAGAAACACCTACGTTGAAAATTTTAATGGCAGGGACGTCCACGCACTAACTGCTAAAGATTCAGTACATGATTCGGATACACCTACGTTGAAAATTTTAATGGCAGGGACATCCACGCGCAATCTGTTTAAGATTCAGTACATGATTCTAAAATACCTACGTTGAAAATTTTAATGGCAGGGATGTCCGCGCACTAACTGCTAAAGATTCAGTACTGAGTACATGATTGTGAAACACCTATGTCTATCTTTTAAGGTTGACTCACTATAACTCAAAAAGGAGCGGGCAGCAACGAAAAGTGGACGAAAACTAGCAGGCAAATCGATGCGACGGGAAGGGGCAGGGGGGCAAAAATTTGACGCGAACGAAGTAGCGGGCAGAAGCTAGTATAAAAATATCAGCCTTAGACCACAATACCTTCTAGAGTCGTAGGCATAAATACCGAACTTCGTCCGCCTTTGCATATTCTTTGGTAATCTTTTTAGTGTAGCGCGCCGCCGCCGCTCGTTACGTGTGTGCGGGAGTATTGAGCTTAGCTCCGCCCATATGCTCAAGGTTAACGAGAAACCTGTGCACCTTAAAGAGGAGGAAATTTCCAATAAAAAAGTACAAACTCCCGGAACTCTATCTCCATTATTTTAATTTGACGTTGAAACTAGGGCTCCGCGCGGCTGTTACGGCATGCGCGCGCCGCCGCTAAAGAGAGTTCAGCAATATTTTTTTTTTATAACATAAAATGTGATTTTAAAAATTTGATTTAAAAAAATTTAAAAAATTCTGGTATCTTCTTAACACTTGAAAGAATCGAGCGCTAAAGAAAAAAAATTAATCACCATTTTTTTTAAAGTTATTAAACTGTTAAGTAACAAATTTTTTCCCAATCTCCATTGGCATAAACAATGGGATGAAAGGTATAAATAATTATAAATTTTTAAATCAAATCAAATCAAATATTTATTTGCGTAAAACATGGTATACAATGGTGTTAAATACAAAGATATGGCACAAACATGTTTAGCTAAGATAAAAACATAGAATTTAAGCTTAGTCAACTAAAATCTTATGAGTTCCCATTGCACCTTTTGCCCTTTAACGTTCATACTACTTGTAATAGTGATCTATGTCGTAAATAACCCTTTAGTTCTCCATATTTGTTATATTGCTCCCAGACTCACCCATACCCTCAGCTTGATACACGCAGTTACTAAGACATTTTAATTTAAATAGCCTCCTTCATAATGAGCAATATGGCTTTACAAAAGGTCGTTCGACAACATATGCGGGTGTTGCTCTGCTAAAACCCCTTTCAACGCATGGGAGAACTCGCAAAATGTTTTCTGTGATCTCTCCAAAACTTTTGATTGCATTCACCATGACACACTTTTGCGTAAACTACGTCATTACGGTGTTCAAAACGAAGCTCTCAATGTCGTAAGTTCTTATTTGCAAAATAGGCACCAATGTGTAGATATCAATGGTGTAAAATCTTCCGGGCTACTAGTTCAGTTAGGTGTACCCCAAGGCTCAATACTGGGTCCTTTCTTATTCTTAGTGTATATAAATGACTTACCATTCTATTTAAAGAATATCTGTGACATTGTACTATTTGCTGATGACACCTCACTTATCTTTAAAGTAGATAGGAATAAAAAAGATTTTGACGACGTGAATAATGCGCTCTCAATGGCTACGGATTGGTTTACCACAAATAACCTAGTTCTTAATGCTAAGAAAACGAAATGTATAAAGTTCGCCTTGCCGAATGTTAGGAACCTGGGACCCAATGTCGTTTTAGATAATGAGGTGCTTGAAACTGTAAACTCGGCAGTTTTTCTGAGCATAACAGTAGACGCCAAACTTCAGTGGGGATCACATATATCAAGCCTAGCGGGAAGGCTCAGTTCGGCCGCCTACGCCGTAAGGAAAGTTAGACAGTACACGGACGTTGATACAGCTCGATTAGTCTATTTTAGTTATTTTCATAGCATAATGTCCTACGGCATTCTGCTGTGGGGCAAAGCCGCGGACATTCAAGATATTTTTGTTCTTCAAAAACGAGCTGTCGAGCGATTTACCAACTAGGTGCTAGAGTTTCTCTGAGAGATTTGTTTAAAGATATTGGGTATTCTTACGGTGGCATCACAATTCATCTTCGCCAACATCTTATATATTAGGCAAAATATACACTTGTACACTAAAAACAGTGATATTCATACTAGAAATAAGGACAAACTACGAGCTCCCTTTCACCGGCTTCATAAGGTTCATAATTCTTTTGTTGATCTTGGTATTACCTTTTATAAACAAGCTTCCCTCTGCTTTGCTAGATTTGCAGATTTTCAGGGTAAAATCCAACCTTTATTCAAAGGCATACTATTCTATCAACGACTACTTAAATGATAAGAATAGTTGGTCGCTGTGATTAACTCAAGACAATGTTTATGTTCTTTCAATTCAGAATTAGCTTTCCTACCGACAGTTTATATGGGTAGTTCATATAATTGTTTTTTTTTTTATTTTTTATTTAACTTATTTTGTTAATTTATTTTTATTTTCTTTTAATTTCATTTATTGTGGACATAATCTACTCATTACAATGATTTTAAATGAGTTGTATTGCAACATGTAGTTAGCTAGCGACCTCGTCAGCTGTTCATAATATTCTTGTCTGACCAACCGGCAGTAAGTTCGTCATGCTCCCTTAGATGTCACTGCTTGCGGTAGCGTCGGGGGTCAGGTTACCACCTTCCCTCAAATATGGCGAGGGGGTAATGGCTGACCTTTGCGTTATGCTCGTGAACGGGTGCTGCTTGTGGTGACTGGTCGTCTTGCTGACCATGGTTTTTGTTATTGTTACTTGTATTAACTGTTATTTTGTTTTAGTCCGGAGGTCCTAGTTTAACTATTGTAACTTCAACTTAGCTGTATGTATCAATTTGCATCGTTGAATATGTAAGCGGGCACGCCCTCTATGCCTGGAGGCTTTATTTACGTTTTGAATTCTGTTTACGATTTTGTTTTATTATTTATTTAAGCTTGAGTTTTGTTTTTAATGTTTTGTTGGTGGTATATTGGCGTGTGCTAGCTGACATATGTATGGTGAATAATGTATGTTTTGTTTTATAATATTAAATAGCTTCTGCCCGCGACTTCGTCCGCGTCAAATTTTTGCTCCCCTGACCCTTCCCGTCGCATCGATTTGCCTGCTAGTTTTCGTCCATTTTTCGTTGCTGCTCGCTCCTTTTGAGTTATAGTGAGTCAACCTTAAAAGATAGGCATATGCTCTTGCGGACTATTTTTTAGAACTTTTTAAAAGGAACAATTCCATCATACATGATTTTTGCGTTACTTTAACCGTTTACGCAGCGCACGCAACGGAAACTCTCAAAAGGAACAAATTTTCCCCGTTTTTGCAACATTTTTCATTACTGCTCCGCTCCTCTTAGTTGTAGCGTGATGTTATATAGCCTATAGCCTCTCTCAATAAATAGGCTACCCAACACAAAAAGATTTTTTCAATTCGGACCAGTAGTTCCTGAGATTAGCGCGTTCAATCCAAACAAACAAACAAACTCTTCAGCTTTGTAATATTAGTATAGATTACTTACACAATATTGTATAGAATCAAGTTCTTCTAACTTAACAGACAGCTGTGCTGCTGGGGAGTTTGTTCCGCCACTTCTTCTTCCCAGCTAAAGCACTAGGAAGTGTCGAAGGGCGGGCGTTTTGGGGGGACTGTCGTGTGTAACTTTGACGTTTAAAAAGTGCTGACTCTCAGCCTAGTTTGAATAAATGACTTGATTTTGATTTTGATAGCATGCAAATTGTAAAGTTAAGTGAAGAAGGTATCAACCATCAACACTTTTTATCAAAAAATTCTTTTAAACTATAAAAACTACATTCTTATAACCATTTATACAACTTAATTTTAAATAATCTTGTATTCAGTGTCTTGAAATGCCTTGGTATTTTGTTATAAATGGGCACGCACATGGCTAGGCAGCTCTTATTATATTTAGCTAATCTAGGTAAATCATTTAAGACCAGTTTGTGAGATCTCGTCTGTTTCTAGGATTAACATCATTAGCAGTTTTGAACAATTGTTTATTTTTGATAACAAACACATATTTCTTAAATATAAACTGACGGTAACGGTAACAAACCAAGTTTCTTAAATATGGGTCGACATGAGTCAGGTTTAAGACCACAAATTGCCCTAATGCATTTTTTTTTGAGCGATGAATGCTCTGCTGAAGTCTGTACTATTTCCCCACATTATAAGGCCATATCGTAGTAACGATTCGACGTACGCATGGTTTGACATTACAGCAGTTTTTATATTAGTTACATTTTTGACTTGTTTTAGTGCATATACAAATGTATTAATTTTAGTGCTGAGATTGCTTAACTTCGTGGAGCCCTTTTGATATATGTACTTTATAAGATCCTGCGATAAATTTTCATATTTTTTTATTAATTAGTTAATTATGATTTTTTATAACTATTAAAAAATTAAAAATCTAAAAAATGTTGATAAAAAAAAATTATCAACATTTTTTAGATTCTTATTTTAATTGTTGCATTTAGTACTAGAATATTGATTTTTAATAACATTAATTAGTAAAAAAAAAGTCTTATGGCAATTTTTACGATTTATTCGCAATTTTATCGCGTTTTTTTTTTTGTTTGAATAAAGCATAATTACATTTAAAAATTCATGTCAATATAAAGGATACTCTATTACAAATCGAATTCTCAAGTTTTATTTAAATCCGTTTATTTAATTAGACATAATATCTTTTTTAAATCACTCTTAATTATAATAAATTACGATGTACAAGCGGGCAACGTTTAGTACGGCGCAAGTGCCCAAGGAGGAAGGACCTGTGCCACTTTTTCCCGCGTCTCATTTTTCGGGTACTCGTATCGTGAACGCAAAAATATACTACGACTACAACATTTTGCTACTCTTCGCATTTATTTTTTTTGTATAAGATAAGAGTTTCGTTTATTATCAAGTAAGGCATTACAAAATTTTTGACTAAAATAATTTATTTTAACTAAATCTGACTATTTTTAATCGCGATTAAAAAGGTGTGGAATAAAACTAGTGGTCATGAACAAAAATTCACACCAACGCCTCGCCTTCACGTGCAAAAACAGTACTGTATTTTTTTTTCTTTTGCTTGTATCTCGAAAATGGCGTGTCCTATCGCAAAAATAATGAAATTTTCGACCCCCTTTAGTAAACCCTACACATATGAATCTCAATACGTGGGTAATATTTTTGTTTATTTTTCAAACAAAAAATGAAAAAATCCATAAAAACACGTCCAGGCTGCCCCCTTACGCGAGCCTTCGTTTCTCAACAAGTTCATTGCGTAGCGCACACAAGTAACAAGTTGCGAAGCCAAAAGAAAAAAAACCACGTATGGTAGCGATTGTCAAATTTGATTTTAGTCGTGTCAAAATATTTTTTTAAATTTAGAGATTATTTCTTGCAGAATAGCGTAACAATTCTCATAGCTAAAAGTAAGGAATTTTAGAGATAGTTTAGTTCGGTGTACAACAGAATCGGCACCAATATGTAATTGTTTTATTTTTTTTTATTGTATGCTTTACATAACATATACTTATTTGTATTTTTTTATCTAGCAATCTTTAATAGACTGGATAAATAAAAGTAAGTATTTTCATAAATCTCTAAATACCGCATTATAATTCTAACGGTTCAAGATTGTTTAGACCGTCGCGACACTCGCGTTATACTGTTTTTATTGTGCATGTGTGGATAGCTACGCACATATACATAAGGTTGCCGTCTTTTACCTAAACTCGAGCGTTCAAATTTTGTGAGATGGCTCTTAAGCTTTACTAATATAAGATTAATAATCTATCAGCCTTACTAATAAAAAATCTCTACACAGTCGTTCTACGACTGTATAGTTACACAATGTATAAACCTCGGGTAAAGGTGCACACGTGTTATACATCCCTTAAACAAGACCCTACCAATAAACATTGTTTATGCTATGAATAGTTACACATCTGTTAAGCATCGTTTCTAATTCACATTGGCAACACCCACCAAGTGCGTTCAGAAACCAAACTGATTTTAATTTCGTAATGCGTTTAATTAACTGTAAATAACGACAAATCGACTGAAAAGAACATTTTTATTTATTTTATTATAACAAATAGTTCGTCTTATTATAATTATTTAATTATTTTAAATGTTTTTTCATATCGGTGAAAAATGTGAGTTGGTTGTTAATGGTACGAACGAATCTTGTTGCCAATGCCTTAATAAACTTGAAAAAAAAAAGTATGTCACCCAATTGCCCCGATAGTATTTCGAAAACCACATATTTCGCTGAATCCAGCGACGACTTCCTCTTGTTCTCTGATTCCATTTGGCATGAATATAAATTGATCTGCTCTTCTCGCCAAAGCTAATGCTACACGACGGCAGATATTTGTCAGTGATTGCTGACTTACACCATGGAGATCACCTGCATCATCTTGGACTTCTTGATGTCCCCAGATCCTAAGTGCCGTCAGTACTTGCAACTCTGGTGATATGCCAGCGCCCCTACTTAATATCATCTCTAATGAAATCAATTATTTTTCTTACATAATTTTTGGTAAATCTATATTTGTATTTGAAATCACTTTCATTCAAGAGAAAGGGCTCGGCACGATTTGATATATTTTTCGTTTTCTTGTAACTTGAGTTCTATCTTGTAAATCCCACTGATCGAATAAATCGAAGGAATTTAGGTTATCCATATTAGAAATCGTAAAAAATAGACAACAAACACGTTCAGTCAACTGTCCGCAAACTTATACAAGAGCTACACAAGGGCACCCGAGTGAATTTACCATGTGTAACTATTGTTCTTCAGTAAAACAGATGTGTACAACCATTACGTCAAAAATGTTTTTATTAGTAGCCCGATGCATTATAACATGTGTATAACAACTGTATACGCTTGCGTTAAACTTTATTAGTAAGACTGTTAATATATAAAAATGTTATGTTGGTTTATGTACGCTTCAAAATCTCAAAAAGTTCTCCACCGATCGAGCTGAAATTTTAGCATGATATACTATAATCCGCATCAAGGATTGTTTTTATCTATTTTTTGCATCAGTCATACAATCCGCGACCGCGCAAAAACAGTTTTTTTAACGATCAGTTGTGTACCAGTGACTGCGCCATCTGCCGGAAGCGAGGAAAACACTCGCTGACAACCGCAATAGTAATGGCGCAGTCACATGAGAAACAATATTTGTTTTGTTTCTCATTTCTCAACGATTCAATCACAATGTGCCACAGCGAAGCGTGGCAGGGTTCAGCTAGTGAAATATAAAATAGTTTTAGAATATGCTTTGAAACTTACAATAATGGCCTCATCTAAACAAGTTGACACCCCTTTTGTCGTAATTTAATTATATTTTTTCAGCTTTGTAAAAATATTACAATTGTTGATACTTTATTCGAATTACAATCTAACCTATTAGCTAATATGAAATATGGTCTGTTCTAAGTACAATTTTGTTCATAACCAGTTATTAAGTGTATTTTTCACTGTCACCAGAAATGGACGGTGAATAATAGACTTAATAATATACAAAAGGAGGGCTATTCGATCTTAGTGTAAATCATGCGAAGTGTTATTTTTTATTCGTGTGCATGTCAACCTTCTTCCTACATTGTACTTACTAGATTTATAATCGCAGGGGTGACCATAGAGAAGCAACAGAAACAAGACACACAGAGAACAAACCAAGAGGATCCAATGACAACCAAGAAAACAACAAAAGAAAAATCTGATTCGACAGTTAACTGTACAACTCAAAGACACATGTCTAATCCTGATGATAATTTCAAAGAGCCTTATAAATGTGATCAGCGTACATACACTTGTGAAACACCTTGCAAGTCTAAATGCAGTTTTTATCGAAAATATGATTTAACAAAACATGTTCGCATACGCACCGGTGATAAACTTTACAAGTGTGATGTATGTGATCGCTTTTTTAGTGAGAAAGGTCAATTAATAATCCATATGCGTACACACACTGGTGAAAAACCTTACAAGTGTAAAGTATGTGATCGTTGTTTTAGTCAAACGAGTCATTTAACACAGCATGTTTTAATACACACTGGTGAAAAACCTTACAAGTGTGATACCTGTGAGCGTAGTTTTAGGCTAAAGGGTCATTTAGTATATCATATGCGTATACACACTGGTGAAAAACCTTACAAGTGTGAAGTATGTGATCGTTGTTTTAGTCGAACGGATGAATTAAAACGACATGTTTTATTACACACTGATGAAAAACCTTACAAGTGTGAAGTATGTGATTGTTGTTTTAATCAAAAGAGTAAATTAAAACGGCATGCTTCAATACACACTGGTGAAAAACCTTACAAGTGTGAAGTATGTGATCGTGGTTTTACTTTAAAGGGTGCTTTAACACGGCATGTTTTAATACACACTGGTGAAAAACCAAACAAGTGTGAAGTATGTGGTCGATGTTTTAGTCTAAAGAATAATTTAACACGACATGTTTTAAGACACACTGGTGAAAAACCTTACAAGTGTGAAGTATGTGATCGTTGTTTTACTCTAAAGGGTGATTTAAAACGACATGTTTTAATACACACTGGTGAAAAACCTTACAAGTGTGAAGTATGTGATCGTTGTTTTAGTCAAAAGAGTTCTTTAACACAGCATGTTTTAATACATACTGGTGAAAAACCTTACAAGTGTGATATCTGTGAGCGTAGTTTTAGCAAAAAGGGTCCTTTAATACGCCATATGAGTATACACATTGGTGATAAACCTTACAAGTGTGAAGTATGTGATCGTTGTTTTAGTCTGCTCATTTAAAACGCCATATTCGTTTTCACACTGGTAAATCCTTACAAGTCTGAAGTCTGTCAGCATAGTTTTAAAGAAAAGGATCATTTGTAAAGCAAATAACTACTACTTATCCTGCAATAAGGAAAACATAACGAAGTACACGTCTTTCGGTCACTCCTGACAAAAACCTTAATTAACAACTTGAAAATTTAAATGAAATTCATCCCAATGACTTTCCTTTATTTCTTTACAAATAATTATCTATGTTTAAAGTTCTTAATCAAACAACTAGATCAGACATACGATTAGGTCAATTAAAATGCTAGAGCAACCAAGTACCTCTTCATCCATTTAATTCTTACACAAAGCAGAAAACTCATTCGTGGCCTATGGCCATCATGGCCCTCCAACAAACCCCCGTTTGTTTTACTACGTTCCTCAAGAACGCCGAGTCTCACATGACTCTATGGTCTCTACCAGACCCGACCTCCGCCAGAGCCACCCGCACGCCGCGTATCCACGGACTACTTTAAGCAGACACCGACTTCTACCGGACTGCGGCTACGAAATGGCTACTGGTATAGTCCGACCATCCGAACTAAGTTTCCACACTATCTCTCAATTCCAAATCCTCTACTTCAAACGGTACTTGGCCCTCGGGCATTTTCCTTAATCTATCATGTGCGTACTTGTAAGTACGCTTAGAATTTAATGCTCTCAATGTGTAGCGATCTCCTTCTAACAATTCTACAACTTTAAATGGTCCCTTATATTTGGGGTCTAATTTGGTCTGGTTGCGTTCTTCATTTTGAAGCAACACAAAGTCACCCACCGAAAACCCATCCAGTCGCGCCTTAGTGCTATCAAACCGTTTTTTGTCATATACCGCTGAATTTTCGATTAACCGGGCTGAGTTTTCCCTAACTTGTTCGAGATCTGCCTCAGTATTATCGTCGTAAGCTATTAAACTAAGGGAGCGCGCAACTTTACCGACAAGTAATTCGAGTGGACTTGCCTTTGTTACCCTATTGACAGTACAGTTTATTGCCAACTGCACATCTCCTAACGCATCCTGCCACGACCTATCTTCGTTCGCTTCAACCGCCGTAAGCATAGATTTTAACGTGCTCATTGTGCGCTCAACTTGACCGTTAGCTCGCGATGATCCCGTACCTATTAAATGAAGCTTAATGTTTTTACTCTCACAAAATTCCCTAAACTCGTGACTTGCGAAACAACGATCCTGATCAGCAATAATCCGAACTGGTGCTCCAAATAATGATACGCTCCTTGTCACAGCTTTTATACTACTGGCAGAGTCAATGTGCATCGTGTGATGTAAAAGCACAAACTTAGTAAACGCATCAATGAGTACGAATACATACTCCTTGTTATCGCGCTTTCCGCTCAGCGTACCTATCGCATCAATGTGTACCGTGTGCCATGGCACCGCAACCTTTGAAATTGGGTGCAACTCTGCCTGTACCTTGCCTGAATGACACTTTGCTACTTTACATGTAACGCAAGTATCCACGAACTTACGAACATAGCGACACATACCTTCAAACCAGTAATAGTCGTAAAGCTTCTCAAGCGTCTTCTCCCAGCCTAGATGTACAATGGAATCGTGTATGTTGTGTACTACTGACCATCTTATATTACGAGGCAGCACAGGTAGACATTTGGTCTTCCGGTTGCGTTGGATTTTACGGTAAAGTAAACCAGAACGTACCTCATATGTCCGTGCAATTTCATCACTCAACTCCCCATTGTTTAATTGAGCCATGACTTTTTGTATCTCCTCGTCCCGTTGTTGTTCAGCTAACAGCCAGTTGCCGGAAAGCTCCGTTAAGTCAGCACGCTTCTGCTCCACTTTATTAACTTCTTTTGCTTGGTGACGGGGTAAATGATTGCGGGGAAAAAGTCAACGCGTGTCATATTCTTACCTGCCCTGTAGACAACGTCGAAATCAAACAGTTGCAGGTAAGCCCACCAACGGTGTACTCTCGGCGTTAGGTCTATCTTGTCTCGAGAAGAGTTTAAAGAATTGCAGTCGGTTACCACAACAAACTTCCTTCCATGTAAATATGAACGAAAGTGTTTTACTCCATTCACTACGGCCAACGTCTCCAGCTCATATGAGTGATACCTCGATCATAGTATAAAGAAGGGAAGTAAGTTATCTTCATACAAACGCATCGCGCGCGGCCTGTATGTGTGCGCCATAGTATCTATGCGTCGCCGCACGCACACTTTGACAAAATCTCAACCCGTTTCTCAGTTCGCCAGTCAGGGCTAACACTGCACGAGGTTCACGCGTCACGGCTTTTCGGCAACACTAAATGAATAAAAAATGTCCGATAATCGCAGGAGAACGTATTGCTGTGTGTTTGGGTGTCTTAATAATTCATCGATTCCAGAATTGTCTCTGTTCAGATTACCTATTGAACAGGAAAGGTAAGCTAGTCACTTATTCTAGCTTAATTATAATTTTTACTTGATGATGAGATAACTACTTACTTATTTTTTATTGTATTAGTTTTCTATCACACAGAGGAAATAGGTAGGTAAGCCTACTTTCCTACTAGAATGTATTACGTACTTTTGATCTATCAATAAAATTGATTTGCATTTGCCGCTATTGCTTTGTTTACGTTTAGTTATGCCGATTCCTCAGTATTGTATGTATAGTAACTAAGTACCTACCTACTTACAGTTATAAAATCGTAATTAAAAATAAGTAATTGTGTAATTGTAAATCAGATAAACATAATAAAGCAAAGTTCGAATCATAACAACACAGATTGTTGTTGTTTGTGAAGCCCATTTCCACCCGGAAGACATAATCAAAAACAGCGATAGAAAATTACAAAAAAAAATTGTTTACCGAGTTTTAATTTTATCGGTTTTTACCGGTTAATTTTGTCCTTTTTTTTAAATAATTCTGCTCTGAATCTTGAATTCATTTCTATATTTGTTAAGAAAACCATTGTTGAACTTTATTGACTAATAATCACTTAATTCAGAGATGTGTTATCTTTGGCAAGGGCTGGGCTTTAAAGTAGTGAGGCCTGAAAAACCCTGTACCCAGACGATACAAGTAAAAAATACAACTTTCCGACCCTTGCCAATTTAAAGGTACTGAATTAAAATTTAGCTAAAACTGACAACCCTAAGACAGTAGGCAATTATATCGCGGATTGGGCCGGAGATAGCCTACTTCCCCTCTTTATACTATGCCTCGATTCACCCGATGTTGTGCGCTTGCTGTAATAACCCACCACACGGTTCTTACCTTCTTTCTTTCTGCAACAAAATAGCTCCATAACCCTCCATGCTCGCGTCCGTATGTAGTTCTGTCGAGTATCGGGGGTCATAAATCATCAGTTCTGTTGTCAGCATAGAAATTACCTGTTGACGTATCTCTTCGTGATTCGCCTTCCAAACAAACGGGCATTTACCTGAAATCAGTCTATGTAAAGGTGCCACTAACCGCGAAAAATGGGGAATGAATTGCCTAAAATAAGAAGCAAGACCAATAAATTGTCTAAGTTAAGTCACCGATTCGGGAGGAGGTAAAACTGTGAGTGCCTCAATTTTCTTCTTATTTGGTCGAATTTCACCTGTCTCTACTTCATAGCCAAGGAACTGTACATGCGTTTTTAAAAATGAACATTTTTAAGATTGAGCGAAAAGCCTGCTTTAGTTAAAACCTCTAAAACCACGTTTAGCCTTTCTAAACCCTGTTCTTCGGTCTCGGATATTATCAATCAATCATCCACGTACACGATCACGTATGTATAGGCTAACTCACCTAACGCAATTATTATTGCCCGCTGAAAAAGAGAGATAGCATTACGTAGCCCGAAAGGCATAGTTAAAAACTCGTACTGTCCGTCGGGTGTCACAAATGCAGTTCGCTCAATAGATTCCTCGCTAACCAGTATTAAATGAAAGCCACTAGCGCAATCTAATTTTGTGAAATAATTAGCTCCATTAAGACGCGAAATCTGATCTGAAATCAACGGTAACGGGTATCTATCCGGGACAGTATTTTTGTTTAATTCACGATAATCGATGCATATACGTTTCGTACCATCAGATTTCTCAACAAATAACGCCGGACTCGCAAAAGTTGAATTGCTAGGTCTTATTATTTTAGCATCTAATAATTCATTCACTCGTTCGCGCATTACGTTTCGTTCCACCGGCGAGCAACGATAAGGCCGTCTTTGTACCGTCTTGTTTGGATCTAATAAACGAATTTTTAGTTTATATGTGCTAACGCGGGTATTTGGGAAACCGGAAATGAAATAATGTGAGAATGTTTTTAATAAATTGACAAGTGATTGTTTACGTTGTAACGAAATGTCAGTGTCTACCTCATCCAAATTCTGAGAACTTATTGTGGCACAGGAAAGAATAGCATTTCTCTTTGTTAATGTAAACTCGTTTGCACTGATATTTACAACAAAACCGGACAGCAATATCTCGCGACCAATCTGTTGGATTAGTAATAAACGATTGTTGTGTAGCAATGGTTTATTGTCGTTCGTTGTGAACAGTGAACACTTTCATATTTTAATTAATGTAAATGTAACAGACATGACAGGACCTCGACGAGTGACCATAGACCACTCGGGCCGGAAGTGTTGCTATATGTAACACAATCATTACATTACTGCGTAAATAAACGTCGGGCAATACATGGAATAAGATTTCGGTGGGATATTCGTGGATTCCTACACTACATAAAATCTGTTCGGTGCTATTAACATTCTTATTGCCTATTCCTACGAGTGAAATAACATTATTAAAACGTTTACCGGATAATTTATTAGCAAAACTCTCTTTAACTAATGAGCACTCGGCTCCTGAATCGAAGTGAAATGTTATCGACTGACCTTTATGCGTTAGTGATCCTGAAGGGGGCTCGACCATGCATAAGTCGACACGGGGCACGGCGCTCGTCGCATCAGCAGGCGCGGCGCTGCCGCAGCGCGAGGCAATGTGGCCGGCCTGCCCGCACTTGAAGCAGATGACACTTCCTTTCGGTGTTGGCTGCTGACTTGCACGTGCAGGTGCAGAGGATGGTACAGGGTTTTTCTTGAATTCCTTTCCCTTAAAACGGCAATCGACTTGTTTGTTTTGGAAGGAGCAACTAGAATCAAATCTATTTTCATATAACTGTAGACGTTCAAAAGTGCCTTTTTGGGCCTATTTGAAATAAATGCTTTGACTTTGACTTTGACTTTGTGGCCATGCTTACCGCAAATGAAGCATTTAAGCGGTGGCGTCGAGATCCTAGGTTGCTTTGCGTTATCTGGAGTATTGTTCGCGTCTTGGTCGCGCACCATGATTGAGGGTCTGCTTCTCTATTTTCTGGATTGAACTCCGGCAGGGCCACGTGGTTGTTGGGTCGCGGCACGTTCAAGGCTTGTATAAGTGCTCGCATTTGCTCGTTTTGCATTTCGAGCATCATCCGCCATTGTGAAGTTTCGGGGTTGTCACCACGTGTATTCTCGTTTGCTCGATTGGATCCCACGACTGATGTCGGGACGGGAGCTTTATCGGCACCGTCGTCGGACATTATGTGGGCGGATATTAGGGTGATCGAGCAAAGAATAACACTTAAAGCACAATGATAACCAAACAATAATTAGATAAAGCCAAACGAAACGTAGGACAGTTCCTAGACTGGAGGTTGTGTTCTGTAGAACGGTCGGAAGGCAAGTGCCTTTCTTCCTGGCGCCCCTCCACTAGCTAGGCTCTGTCGTAGCACGAAGTTAGCCGAGTGTTAGTGCTGCCACCACTCTAGCCATGCGCCGCGCTTCGTTTAGCGACCGTACTATTGACCGTCTCCGACATATATTTTCTATGTACAGGGCGGGATTTACCATAGAAGCTGAAAGAGCTGAAGCTTAGGGTGGCAAAATTAGGGGGACGGCAAAAATAGCCCAAAAAATAGGTACAGAAAAAAAAGTAACGCTACGGACACCAGGTAGGGATGCGGCAGCGGCGGGGCGTCGCATGGTAGGCTGAAAATCGCCTTTCATAGACATAGAGACTCGAATTTTGAAGGATCCTTTTTTAAGCTAGAAATCGATCCTGCTGATCATTACTATTATATAAAATTTCGTATGAGGCAATTGCGTGTACAAATACATATGTAGGTATGGCAGATGATACTGTACTAATTGTAAAATTATCGTAAACCCTAATTTTTGAGTGTATCCTTTTAACTAGTAATTCATTAGCGTTAATTCATTCATACTAGAGAGAAAAGAAATTAGAAGAATTAGGAATTAGAGATAATATTCCATATACCATGTCATTTCAATTTATCGTAATCCCTAATTTATACGGGGTACCTCAAGGCAGCGTGCTAGGGCCGGTCCTTTTTTTAATACATATCAATGATTTGCCAAAAGTCAAATCTCAAAATATGGTACTGTTTGCCGATGACAGTACAGCTGTTGTAAAGTGTACTAATCCTGCTTGTTACGAGAGTGATATTAATGATTGTCTAAGTAAAATTATGAACTGGCTTACTAGCAATAATCTAGTAATTAATTTAAACAAAACAAAAGTAATGCACTTTCATAAAAGGTATGAAAAACCTCTAGTTCACATTGCATATGATAAGTGCAATATAGAAGATACAAACGAGGCTAAATTTTTAGGTACCTATAAGGACTGATAATAAACTAACATGGAAACCACATATAGAAGAAATTTTTCTAAAATTAAATAAATCTGCATATGCACTATTTCAGCTGTCAAAAAAGTTAATACAGAAACACTTTTAGTAGCGTATCACGGATTGGTTGGGGGCAATCTACTGAAAGAGACACTGTCTTTATAGCGCAAAAGCGATGTATTCGATCCTTGTGTGGCTTAAAACCTACCGAATCCTGTGCACCCCATTTTAAATCTTTAAAATTACTTATTCTGCCAGCTATGTACATTCATTTTAACAAACAAAACAGTCTCGTATAACTGTTTTGTTTGTTAATATGAATTTACACCTTTTTACAAAAATTTCCGATGGAAAAAACTCCAATGCGTTCTCAATATGAAAATCAATTGTGCAACATAAAATGCAGAACCAGTTTGATGAAAAAGAGTTTTTTTTGGAATGCCTTCAATAATTTATACTAAAATACCTGATAGTATAAAAAATATGCCTCTAATAAAATTTAAGAAAGCTCTCACCTCTCTATAAATAAAAAAAAATATTACAGTGTTCAAGATTTTATAAATGTTAATTATTAATATATTTTAGTTTATTTTTGGTTTTGTTTGTTTTATTTAGATTTTTAAGTATTTTAGTCTTTTTTATTACATTTTAATTGAAATTTGTACGCCTTCGCGGCAAAACATAGCGCTCAAATATGTTAACCTAACACCATTATATAAGGTGTATCTATTCATACACGAAATATTTTGGAGGGGTACACCTGTAGGTGGTAAAGAAGCTATAGAAGCAAAAAGAAAAGTTTTTTCTAAGCGGTTTTGAATTTTCGTAATTATTATAATTTTAAAACTACTTGAGACGTTTTGCATAAAACCTTTACTCCGAATTCTATGAATGGCCCGCCTGACGCTGCGAGGCCGGCGACCGGACGGCGCGTCATGGCCGCGGTGTCTTGGGCCGTAAAAAATAAGGAGCCAATATTTCTTATGTACGTCAAATAATTTATAAATATTAAATTACAAAAAAAAAACCATAGGACATTTTTTTCTTCGTTGCTATAGCTTCTTTACCACCTCCTCCCTCTGTGTACCTCTTAAAATATTTCGTGTATGAATAGATACACCTTATATAAATACCTATGTTTAACAAATAAAGATTCTGTTTCTGAATTTATTGAAATTAACTTTTGTGATTTATTGGACTGTCTTGGCCTATAGTATAAAAAAATATCGTGAACTAGACTTAACATACTTATATTTAAAGCATTTAACCATAAAAATGAATCATCAACACTAAATTTTCTTTTTAATTCTGAGTATTCAAAAAAAAGCACAAATTGGGTTGCAACATGAAGTTTGTCAAAAAATTACAAATAAATGGTACTATACCTATGTGTAAGGATATAATGGCGAATGTTTTATGTTTTCATTTATTGTATGGGGCCGCACACATTTTTTTCTTAAGGCGCTGTGAATAGACAACTTTTCTGTATTTGAGGGGGTGAAGCAGATGAAGTGGTTGTCAAGTAGTCCCGCGTGCGGGGTGCACCGCGAAAATGTCACCGCTGCGCGAAGTCCATTTTTCGAGAAGCGTAATTTAATAGTAAGTACAATGTACGATTGGCCTAGCGCGCCAGCGTCCGGCTTCGTACCGCGCTTCCGCCGTGACCACCGAGTTCGAATTTCACTAGACACTTACATTTTTATTTTCTTATTTTTGAAATATGTACCTATATTTATCGAGTTCTTTTTTTTTAATATTTTCATATTTCTGTTTTCTTATTTTTAAATAATTGATATTTTCTAGAAAAGGTTATCGAAAAGTGATGTATCAGATTCATCAAACGAATAATAAGTAATTCGTAAGTAACATGACTTAGGCGCAGAATGGTCAATTTGAGAAAGGGCGTATCGACAAAACGGCTAATTGTCAAATTGTAAAAAAAATATAAAAACAATCATTTTTATTCTTATATATAAAATTTTTTTCTTCAGAATCAAGTATATAATAAAATAAAAAATAAATAAAACATCGTCTAACAAGCTTGGTTGATTCTGGAGAAAAATAGTATACAGTCTGTTACAAAAGTATACGAATAGAAGTAATTGTTTTCATCATTGTGAAAAACTTTTACTATGGCGCCAGCCATAAAACCGCAAAAAAACAGCTGTTTGAAACATTTTTTCCCGAATGAATAACCTTTTTGTATAAAACACCGGTTTTTTTTTTCGCGATTTACGGGTGATTTGAGTACAATAAAAAGGTGGGCATACGGACGGGGTAAACGAATAGGAAGGGTAGGTACTAGGGCTCACAAAACCGGGTTCACCGAAATCAAAAAAACTAGTTAAACCGATAATCACGTCATTTTTTAAACCGGATTTCAGTTTAGCATAAACCGAGTTTTCGATTATTTTGGTTTTTCTTTTTAAATAATAATTTATCCAAAGATATGACATGTTTACAATGTACACATATTGTCTCAGGGTTACCTCTATCTGGCAGAAACTTCATGCTCCGAATTTTATTTAGCATAACATACTTGGCATAATCTTCATTAAACGAATATTTGTAAGGCATAAAAAATGTTTAGCATAATCATTATTTGGCCGAATGTTTATATGTCCGACTTTACGCGGACATACTTTTAAGATGGAAGAATTTTATTAAGCATTTACCTTTGGCAGACATAAAATTCCGCATAATTTCGTTTAGCATAACATTTATTTAGAGCGACGATTATTTGGTACAATTTCACTTGGCATACTATGAAGATGGCAGAATTTCATTTAGAATAATTTTGTTAGGCATATTGTCATTTCTATAATATTGCATTTTAACCTTAAATTAAAATTAAAATAGTGTCTCAAAAAGTCAATATATGTTGTGCTACAAAAGTTATTGACAGAAACGAATCGCTGCAGAACCGACTCCACGTAGTCTTGTCTGCCCTACCCCTAGAGTGTAATTTAAGCCCGCGTAGGCGCGGAGGGGCGAGGCGGCCTGTGAGCTGAGGAGCAGGTGACTTTAAAACCATCTGCGACGATGAGCTCGCGTGGGACCGCCGGAGCCACGCAGTGCCGGAGCCGTGACAGAAAGCATGCATGCTGCATGTTGCATGCTCGCCTGCATGCTGTGAGCTTGCTTGCATGCATGCTGCATGCTTGCATGTTGCATGCTTAGTTGCATGCTGCATGCATGCTTACTTGCATGCTGCATGCTTGCTTGCATGGTGCATGCATGGTGTATGCTTGTTTGCATGTCTGCATGCAGCGTGCTAACTATGATTTTTCTGTAATGTAATAGATGAGTGTTTCAATTATTATGGATATGAAATGTATGCCAAAAGAAAAGCCTGCGATTGAAAAGTTTCTGAGATATGATAGTTCTGCCTTTTAATGAATATCGATATGAAATAATGCCAAGAGACGATTCTGACTGCGAACTTTCTGCGATATGATGGTTCTCCTTTTTCATTATTATGGATATAAAATTTATGCCTAAAGATGATTCTGACTTATAAAATTATGCGTTGTGAATCTTATACCTTTAAACGAGCAATTCTTGTATTATATATAATCTGAATCTTGGAAACGGCTCCAACGATATTCATGAAATTTAGTATACAGGGGGTTTCGGGGGCGATAAATTGATCTAGCTGGGATTCATTTTTATAAAATGTCGTTTTATTGGTGTTTTCAATGACCAACTTTATCGATAATCAACTTGAACATAAACTTATTATTTTAAACACAATTTACCAAAAAAAATACCGAGCAAAGCTCGGTCATCCAGATATTGTATGATAAATGAGTGTATGCCAAACGATTTTCTGCGAAATGAAGTTTATGCTATCTCTATTATGCAAAATAATATTGTTCCGTCCCGTTTGACTGTTTACTCTATGCGCCTACGTTTCTAGACGTGAACAGAGTGAGAACTGTCACTTGTCAGTTTGACTTTGACAACGCGACACACTTGGGTTTTGGCTTGGAAAAGGGATGGTGGGTCCTCTTGGCTTCCGCGACCCGTTTGTAAATTAATCCCTTTAAATCGATCCGTTTGTGGCAATTTGCCGTGATCCAATTGTTTGTTTGAGTAACCAACCCCATTTGACGAAATATTACGGGTTTAGTTTGTTGAAATTGAAGAACTTTGAAGTGACCAAGTGACCGCGTGTTGGAGACCGCATGTCCTGGTAGCAGACCTACGGGAGCGGTGTTTGCGGTGGATTGAAACCAGGAGAAACTCATAACGTCACTACACAATACATATATACTCACTTACATACATAAATCCAGGTAGGCTCCAGAGCAGGTGTTCTTCTACCACCAGGTGAGTTCTTTAAATATATTATTGTTCAGCTCCGCGCACGGCGGTCAGTTCGCTACGCCACTCTTGACCCAGGGCCCAACATCACGCTTCCACCTACTCAATTAAAATCCTATGGCTAGCCCAAGTAGCACAAAAGTGCTGTATAACAGCATTTTAACAGTGCACAGTGAATGCATTAGTTGCTGAATAATAGCGTAGACAGCGCATCCTCAGAGGATATAACTCTAATTTGGGCACAAATTATTCAGCACATAGCTGTATAAGAAATCCAATTGACAAATAATTGCATTATAACAACATTATAGTAGCATTTATGTGTGTAACAGTCACCTAAAGAGCTGCATATTGCCTGATTAATGAGGCACGTGTTACTTATTATACAGCGAGGAAGACGAATGTGTACATTGTGTGTACTTTTATACAGTTGAAATTACACACTGAGCGAAATTGTGGAATGCAATAACTTAAATTATTTATTTTTCTTTGATATGAACTGTCAAATTGTAAAACATGAAGTGTATCGTTGTGTGCAAGATCTCAGGTGCCATTTGTGACATACATAAAATTGAAGGTAAGTAAAACATCGATTTCCTCCTATTATATTTGAAATCTTATTGGGAAGGTAACTTTACTGTCAAATACCATACATATTTAGTTCAAAATTTTCACGCGCCCTCGGAATACCACTAAATACTAAAAGAAAAGCAACAAATTAGAATGAAAATAAAATTAATATGTTCGTTTTTTTACAAAGTAACCAAAAAAAAAAAAAACTGTTTTCGTGTAATTATATTTTAATCCATATTAACAATTGATATCCTCTAAAATAAACAAAAATGAAAAGATAAAATTTTATAATAATACAAAGTAACGCAGTGAATATGGCGGATGGCAAGTGAACAGTTTTAATCTCAATTTAATGCTAAGGTCTGTACGGGTGTTCACATGTGGCCTGTAATTCAGCCAAGAGTAAAATAGTTTAGCACTTGTGAAATACAAATCAGACATGGATCGATTAGGAGAGTAGTATTGGTTCACATTTGCGTCAGTTACCTAGATAAGTACCTTTATGGATCCAAGCTTTTAGGGTTCCGCCGCGGTTCTTTTAAAGCCATTTTGTTCCCTTTTTTAGTTGTTATTCGACGATAAGTACTTAATTAAAATTGTAATTTAAGTAGCTGAGATTATAATTTAATTATATGTATAATACATAAGTTATTGATTTATTCAATATGCGACAAAATACCTATAAATTAGTCGGTACCTATCTAAAGATAATGTATTTTTCTGGCCTAATAATTTAATTACTTCCACATGAAATAGCATTATGTTACGTTAAGTTTAGGTATTTAATATGTTATTGTATCTTTTGTTTTTTTTCCTCAAAAACTGTATAGATAATGTTGTCATTAAGAAACTGATACTTCTATTATAATAAGTATATTTTTCTTGTTTTTACAGAACGAGACTTTCAAAATAGTTCAGATTCGTTCCTGCACAGTGGAAAACTAAGGAAATTCTATGGTGGCCACCGAGAAGTACTTTTGTACTCCTTGAAATTATAAAAAGATGAAAATTCAAGGCCTGGACCAGGGTGGTACACCCTAAATTGTACTTTAAAAAGGGAACATTAAATAAACATAAAGAAAATTACGTTGTTTTTTTTAGATGCTAGCTGTACCGGTATTTCCTAACTGACTACCTCTGAGAAAAATTGTCGAAATCTGGAATCTTAAAAAGTCTCGAAAGGTATTAATTTATTACTTTAGAAAAATCTTGGATTTCTCTTAATAAATTTATAAAACAACAATATTAATTTTTCGCGGGTAGGTGTGAAAAACTATAGACGTGCCTCTGTTTTATAATTTTTATTTAAAATAGAAATACACAGTATTTTGCCCCAATTTTTAAGAAATATAAGTGTTTAATATTCACTACACAGATACTCACATTTGTGGCACATTTATGTGACCCAGGCATTAAATTATACCACCTGCCAGCTCATCATCTACAGTCACTTCACTTTCACAACTTTAACTAAATACCGGAGAAACAAATACTTCATCCATCACCATGTCTCAATTCGCTGAGGTATTGTCCGCACAAAAGTGCCTTAAAGAAAACTTCACACGGAAGATGGAAGCCCTGGAAGCTCAAATTCAGTGCGCAGGGCCTGCCAAGGACACGGTGGCAAGGGTGGCTGAGGAGTTCCGGACCTTCAGGGAGCTAATTTTCAGCATGCTTGGCTTGCTCCGGATTCAGATTAGTGAGTGTGCCAAGCAGGTTGACGGTTTGAAGACCAGACATAGAAGAAAGGCACTAATATTTCAAGGTGTTGCTGAAGATAACAGTGAAGACAGCACCGCAGTCATCCTGGATATTGTGACCAATAAGCTGGCCCTCAAGAACTTCTCTGCATCATCCATTAAGGTTTGTCACAGACTTGGCACTGCCAATAAAGAAAATCACCGGCCCATACTGGTGAGGTTTTCTAGCTACGAGGACAAATCTTTAGTCTGGAAAGCCAAGACGCGCTTGAAGGGCACATCCATTTCAGTCAAGGAGTTTTTGACGAAAATCCGACAATCCATCTTCGGGAAGGCGCGTCTGCACTTCGGAATGCGGTCGTGTTGGACTCAGGACGGTGTTATTGTTCTAAAGGCCTTTGACGGAAGTAGGCATAAAGTAACTTCAATGGGTGAGCTCAGTCCTCTGCTTGCGAGGTATCCAAAGGTCCATGATCAAAAGGCCCAAGTTACTGGAGAAAGCCTGCAAAACACAACGGGTCAATAGTGGTAATATGTTATTTATACTCACTAGAAACAAGAAATAATTGCATGCAATTGGTATTATAGAATTACTTACGGCTGTTATTTCATAGTTCATGATCTTTCTTTGTGTTTTAATTTTAGTCCTGCTATTATTAGTTAAGTTATTCTCTCAAACTATTGTTAATTTAGTTATGATACTTTATAGAATAACATTTTACCCTCAACAATTTTGTATTTACAATGTCTTGTGTTTACGTCAGGTGTCAAATGCGAAAGTTAAAAGTCCACAGACTATGTATCTACGTCAAAATGATCGGTTCAACCCGTATTCTAAATCGGATACATTCACGACGTAGTCATTAGTTAATCGAGTTTTTAATTTATTCTCAACTAGCTTTTGCCAGCGGCTTCGCCCGCGTGGAGGTCGGAAATTATCCCGCGGGAACATACTACCGGGATAAAAAGTAGCCTATGTCCTTTCTCAGGGTCTAAACTATCTGTGTACCAAATTTCATTTAAATCGGTTCAGTAGTTTTGGCAGGAAAGCGAGACAGACAGACAGACAGAGTTACTTTCGCATTTATAATATTAGTGTAGAAGTGTAGATTTTGTTTCTTTACATTTTTTTTTATTTTGTTTTATTTACTGTGTGCTTTTTTTTTACCTTTTAATTTGTTAAACCAGTGTTAGATTTAGATGATGTTGTGAGCTGGCGGGTGGTGCAGAGATGCAAACGTCGTACCAGTCATTTGTATAGTGTTTTAGCGCTTTTATTTATTTATATATTTTAGTTATTTTATTTATTTATGACTTCTGATAACGAAACATTTTACTCTGCTAATGAATCTAGTGCTTCATCCAGTGATGAAAGTTTTACATCTCTTACAGACACCTTAGGTGTTCTGTTACTTACGTCAACAGTTCAGCCAAAATTCTGGACGACTATTTAACGTGTGCCACCTAAATGCTCAGAGCATACCTAGTCACTACAACGAATTATACGACACATTTGCTGACAACAACGTTCACGCCATCCTGATTTCAGAGACTTGGCTCAAACCTGATCTGCTTTCAACCACTTACTCTCTCCCCGGTTTCGTTCTTCTTCGGAATGACCGTATCGGTAGGAGGGGAGGTGGTGTAGCCATCTACCTTCGCGATAATTTAACATTTAAAATTCTAGCTTCTTCTTCTCCCAACGATTCAGCAGAGTTTCTTTTCCTCGAGGTTTGCGTCAAAGGAGCTAAAACTGTCCTTGGTGTCGTTTATTGCCCCCCTTCCATTGATTACTTCACTGAATTCGAATCGGTACTTGAATCTTTGGGTTCGGAGTATGCACATCACATTGTTATGGGCGATTTTAATACCAACCTCCTTGCCCACAACTCCCCTCGGTCCCGTAAACTCCTGCATATAATCGAGTCAGCCAGTTTACATGTTTTGCCTCTCCATCCGACTCATCATAATATAGTTGGTGATGACACTTGGCTTGACCTGCTCCTCACCTTTAATCCTTCCCTAGTTTCCTCGCATGGGCAACACGATGCTCCTGGATTTTCCCATCACGACCTTATTTTCCTATCCTATGTCCTTAAACCCCCTAAACCTAAACCAACGTTCCAGTACAGGCGTGCCTTTGCGCGTATGAATAGCGAGCGGCTTCGACAAGATGCGTCCAATATTGACTGGTCACCCCTGGAGGCAGCTGCCTCAGTTGACGATAAAGTTAGATTCTTTAACGATACTGTGATCTAGCTATATGACACCCATGCTCCTATCAAGAAAGTAAAGTTGAAGCGTTCGCCTGCACCTTGGTTGAACAGAGGAGTTAGGATGGCAATGCGACGGAGGGACCGCGCGTTTCGGAAGTTTAAAAAGGATCGCTCGGAGGACAATTGGGCTTTCTTCAAGGCTGCTAGGAATCGGTGTAATCAGATGATACGCAACGCTAAACGCCGCCACATTCTAGATAACATCACTTCATCTTTGCGAGGAATTGCTTTACGAGGATTGCTTTACGAGGCGCGAGACGAAGCGGACGTGTGTTTCGATTATAATGCAATAAACAATTACTACAAATACATATAATTATTTGCGACGTCAGTATAAAAGAAAAGTGTGTCGCGTGTGACTCTTACCGACTAACATGTGCAAGATATACTAAACAGTGTTACAAACAACAAAGTGTTACGGTTAGCATGTCTAACCCGGGATCGAGCCCGTTTGGTCGTAGTCAATTACTACGGCGAAGTCCTCCACCGACGCCTACCGAACCAGCACCTCCAAGCGACCCCAATCCACCAGCACCCGCGGATAATGAACTGCCAAGTGAAGTCATCAGCACGCAGGAGATCCAGAGATGGGTGGGATCTATTGATGCCATTCTAAACGAAGTTTGCAGTATTGTTGGGGAAGGGAAAATGAACTCGGAACAGAAGCTTCGTGTCTCCACCCTTTGCAGGAAGGTCTCAAGTGGGACTTCACAGATGGCCGTATTATACCAATCATTGAAGCAGAAAACGATTGCAGCCCATACTACAATCCAGCACCTCCAGGATTACCAAACTGTTGTCCAATCTCTCCAGCAGTTTCAAGACGCCATCGAAACAAAGCTGAACAAATCGGAGATTACTTCTTATGCAAGTATGGTGAAGAAAGGTCCCGATAACTTTGTCCGTCCTGCGAATTTGAAATCACTCGCCATCTATCCCAGCGATAAGACCCAAACAAGTGACGACACTAAGTCACTTGTTCAAAAGATAATATCTCCCGAAGAACTGAAGCTTCATGTCCGTGGCCTCAGAAAAGTGAAAAATGGGGGCGTTTTGATTAGCACCGACAGCAAAGGCGATATTGAGAAGCTCAGAAAATCGGAAAAGTTAGCATCATCTGGCCTTACAATAGAAGAACCTTCTAAACGCCGCCCGAGAATCGCTGTTATTGGTGTCCCCGTTACCCTTACTGAGCAGGAGGTATTTGACTGTATCTACGAGCAAAACCTCTCAGACAAGTTGCCGAATATAACCCGTGAGTCCTTCCTTGACAGAATAAAACTGAGCCATAAATCGGGTAAGAAAGACCTTCCTACCTGTAACTACATATTGGAAATACCCGCTAGCATTAGAAAATTACTGATCAATCAAAGCCGAATTTTTATTAATTGGTCATCATGCCCCGTGAGAGACTTCACTATAGTCACCAGGTGCTTCAATTGCCAGCAGTTCGGTCACGCAGCCAAGTTTTGTCGAGAAACCAGTCCTACTTGCAACCACTGTGCAGAGACTGGACACTCCTTCAAGGAATGCAGCAGCAAATCTTCTCCCTCTCAATGTGCGACGTGCAAACGGTATAAGAGAAAATGTGACCATCCCACTGGTGATGTAAGTTGCCCAGCGCGCACATATGCGGAAACTAATTATATAAACTCAATAGACTATGAAGGCGCCTAAGAGCGCCACAGATTATTGTATTTAGTAGCACGTAAACAGGTAGCGTATAGTTTATTTATATTTCCACTTAGTTTGTAAAGATCATGACAAATCAACTAATTTGTGATCTAGACAGTTTTTCTGTATCTGAATCTATAACCTGTAATGTTGAGGACTGTAAACACCTTCTTCCTTCTGATGTCAAAGTGTTAACCTTGCTTACACAGAATATTCGCAGCATTAATCGAAACATGAACGGCTTTGAGGTGTTATTACAGAATCTTGACATAAGCTGTGATGTAATCGTCTTAACAGAATGTTGGTTGTCAAAACAGACGGTTAACTTACCATCTCTTGACGGGTATTATTCTTACAGAACTGAGAGAAATATAAACCAAAATGATGGATTAGTGGTATATATAAAAAATAACCTACGTGCAATAAAGGAAGAGCCGGAATTCCAGGATAGTAATTGCTTAATAATTAAAATTAGTCCCGATACAGTAGTCATGGCTATTTATAGGCCTCCGTCTCAAAATATTGACAGATTTTTAGACTCACTCGGCACAAATTTAAAAACCTTATCATCATTTAAAAACATAGTACTTTTGGGCGATATTAACATAAACATTGCTTCTGAGAAAACCAACACACATGTACATAATTATCTGAACATTTGCTCATTTCATGGACTTTTACCAGCTCACTATCACCCCACGCATCAGAGCGGCTCTTGCTTAGACCACATTATTCTAAAATCTAAAAATCCATCCAAAACATTTGTTACTAATTCTTCGCTCACCGATCACCAAGCTGTTTTACTAACATTGCAAATGAGCTCACCTAGAAAAAACTGCATGCGTAGCTACACCACAGTAAATATGACAAACCTCGAAGATGACTTACGCGGTATTAATTTCGACCCTGTTTATAATACAAACGATGCAAATATTTCTTTACTGTACTTCATAAATTTGCTACAATTTTCAATAAACAAAAACACATTTACTCATAAAATGCCTAGAAGGTATAGTTGCATCAAACCCTGGATCACACCCGGTCTCGTTCGTTGTATAAGACATAGAGACAAACTTCGCCTTAAATTGAAACTTGCACCTGATAACGAAATACTTTCTGTAACATATAAAAGGTACCGGAACTACTGCAATAATCTTCTGAAAAAAGTGAAAAATCAGTATGATAAAAATGCATTACAGAAGGCGGGAAAAAATAGTAAACTTGTCTGGAAATTTATAAAAACGAATACATTTACATCAAAAAGTCCCGAACCTCCACTTGATTTACTGTCTACAGAGACAAGCCCATCCGAAGCAATGAATAAAGTGAACAACTTCTTTGCTAACGTTGGTAAAAACTTGGCTGAAAAATCGTTAAATTCTAATATTTTATCCCCTCATAACCCGACTGCGACTTCCTCTACATTAAATTCTTTTGTTTTATTAGATACCGACGTTAACGAAGTTGAAAGATTATTATTTGAGTTAAAGGATGTATGTGCTACTGGGTGGGATGACATTCCCAATAATATACTTAAAAGATTCAGATACCTACTTGCCCCTCCACTAACCTACATTTTTCAGCTTTGTTTATCTAAAGGAATATTCCCCAAGCTCCTTAAAAAAGCTGTGGTCACCCCTGTATTCAAGTCTGGTGGCAGGAACTGTGTCAATAACTACAGACCCATTTCAGTGCTAACAGGACTATCAAAAATTTTAGAAAAAATTATTAATTATAGGTTGATAAAATATCTGGAAGATAACAAACTACTTTCAGACAATCAGTTTGGATTTAGGCCCAAAAGATCAACTAGCCAAGCAGTGCACAAATTAACTAATTATATTGCTAGCAATCTAGATAATAGTATGCATACAATTTGTATCTTTGTAGACCTTGCCAAGGCTTTCGATACTATTTCTTATAATTTACTATTGCACAAGCTTGAAACACTTGGGATTAGAGGAGCCCAACTTTTATTATTTGCTGATTATCTTAGCGATCGTCATCAATGTGTAAAAATAGGGCAGTATACTAGTTCTGAACTTAAAAACAATTGTTTTGGCATTCCACAAGGTAGCATTTTGGGGCCCACCTTATTTTTAATCTATATAAATGACCTGTGCAGCCTACCACTTCAAAATGGTGTCATAATTTCTTATGCGGATGACACCGCTTTACTTTTCTCAGCTAAATCCAAAACTGAGGTCTATCAACATGCACAGACTGGTTTTAACATAGTGTCTGATTGGCTCCATAATAACATCCTAACATTAAATGCAGATAAAACAAAGTACATTTTATTTACAATGAGAAATACTAACAAACCGCTAACTAATCTAAACATTTACGCTCATAATTGTCGCACGTACGCTGACACCGCATGTTCTTGCCCCACTTTAGCTAAAGCTGACCATTTAAAATATCTAGGTGTCACTATTGACTCCAATTTAAATTTCCGTAAACATATCGAATTACTTTGTATTAGAGTTCGCAAATTAATATATGTTTTTAAAAACTTACGGAACATAGCCGACTATAAACTAATTAAACAGGTTTATTTAGCTTTGTGCCAATCCATTCTTACCTATTGCATAACTTCATGGGGTGGTGCAGCAAAAACAATTTTACTTCCTCTAGAGCGTGCTCAAAGAGCATGTCTAAAAGTTGCTACCTTTCGCCCTTTTAGGTTTCCTACGCACCAACTCTACATAGCATGTAATGTACTAACAGTAAGGCAATTATTCATTTTAAGCATAGTATTACACCAGCACAGTGCTCTTCCTTTTGACCCAGTACCCTCTGACAAGAGAAGAAAGGATTTGGTTTGCATAAAGCCTCAAACAAGACATGCGTTTGCTAAGCGATTTTTTGTGTTCTTAGGACCTCTTCTGTATAATAGACTTAACAAGTTATTGAGCATCTATAGTTTAAGTTATAAAAAATGTAGTACAATATCATCAGAATACTTAGCGGTACTTAATTACACAGACACAGAAAAACTTCTAGAAATTATGTCATGATTATAATTTATTCCCTAGTAAGTATTTATTTTTGTAGTATTTACACTCACTTAGTTTTAGGAATTATTGTTTTATTGTGTTGTTTTACTAATGTGCTTTTCTCATAGTTATTAATAGATTACTTTTATATAAATTATACTTAAAATATGATTGCACCAATTTAATTGAAATGTAAAGTGATGGCCCGAAACACAGGTTTCATTTCACAACCTAGATCGGGCGGGTCGCTACCTTACATTCTAATTCCGATGAATCATCTTCTGCACTTGTGATAAAAATACTTTAGAAATAGTTTATCTTTAGGCACTATAATTGTATGAGAATTTAATACTGTTTGCTAAATGTACTCTTTTTGTAATCGTTTTTATTAAATAAATTATTATTAAATATTATTAAATATCTTCTCCTGCCGATATTTGGAAGTTTCTTGGAGCTTTGGGTATCGGCAAATCGCGACATTCGGACCTTCCTCACACAATTGGTTTAGACGACTTAAATCGCCATTTCTCCACCGTTCCTATTCTGCATAGTCTAACCAAATGTCAAACACTCGATTACCTTGCTGGTCTGACGCGTCCAAATATTAACCCCTTTATCTTCACCCCAGTCGACCCGGAAGAGATCAATAAGATTATCCTTTCCATTAAATCCAAAGCCGTAGGCTGCGATGACATCAGCCGCCATATGATTTTAGCGGCTTTGGATGAACTCCTTCCTGCAATCTCCCATATCATAAACTTCTCCCTTTATACCGGTGTTTGCCCTTCCCTGTGGCGTAAAGCCCTTGTTCGCCCCCTGCCTAAGGTCCTCAATCCCTCTATTCCTAGTCATTTTCGCCCAATATCCATCCTTCCCTTTTTATCTAAAGTGCTCGAGGCTGTTGTGCATAAACAATTCTCGCACTTTATTCACTGCAACTCCCTCATCAGTCCTTTCCAGTCCGGTTTCAGGCCTGGGCACAGTACCACTTCAGCTCTCCTTAAGGTGACTGACGATATTAGGCGGGGCATGGAAGACACTAAAGTCACAGTCTTAGTGTTAATAGACTTCTCCAATGCTTTTAATACCGTGAGTCACGAAGTCCTTTTATCTATCCTTTCGTATCTTATGGTCTCTCCGGAGGTATTGGAATGGTTTGCTTCTTATCTTCAGGGGCGTCAGCAGTCTGTTCGTGCTGGAGACTCCTCGTCGAGTTTGTGTGATCTTACAGCTGGTGTCCCTCAAGGCGGTATTTTATCTCCTCTTTTGTTTTCTATTTTTATTAATCTCATTACCACTGAACTTCGGAATGCGTATCATCTTTATGCAGACGATTTGCAGCTTTACTGCCAGGCAAGTGTTGACAACATATCAGATGCGATTGAGGAGCTAAATCGGGATTTAGAAGTGGTTAAAAGCTGGTCTGATCGATTTGGGGTGGCGCTTAACCCTGCTAAGTGTCAATCGGTCGTTGTAGGGAGCCCGCACAGTATAAAGAAGTTGAATGGCTTAACTGTGCCACCTGTAATTTTCGATAACTCAGTCATCCCGTTTAGCTCTGATGTTAAGGATCTTGGCCTGCATGTCGACACTTGTCTTGACTGGCGAAAGCAGGTCACGACTGTCAGTAGGAAAGTCACTGGAACGTTGCGGTCGCTCTATCGGTTAAAAAACCTTCTCCCATCACACATAAAGGCATTGCTTGTACAGTCCCTAATCTTTCCCATAATTGACTATGGCGATGTGTGTTACTACGACCTGAATGCAGATCTACTCAATAAATTTGACCGCCTTCTAAATAACTGCATTCGATTCGTTTTCAATCTTTGTAAGTACGATCATGTGTCTGAGCACCGGTTGCTTTTAAAATGGCTACCCATCCGTCAGCGCAGAGAGTTAAGGGCTCTGTTAATGCTGTTTTCTATTCTTGACAAACCCACTTCTCCGTCTTACCTGACTTCCCAGGTTCAATACTTGTGCTCTGCGCATAGTAAAAATCTCCGATCCACTCACAATCGTCTTCTACGATGTCCTTCTCACCGCTCTGGTTTCATTAAATCTTCTTTCTTTGTCCAGGCGGTCTTTCTATGGAATGCGCTTCCTCTGAATATCAGGTTGGCAACCAGTCGGTTTTCGTTTAAAGTGAAGGCACGTGAGCATATTCATAAGAAGTTGGCAGAATCATCCCAGCGCTGATTTGCTGGATTCGTTTTCTCCTCTACCTATCGTTATTTCTCCAGACAATGTTTATTTTCGTTATATATAAATATGTATGTATGTATCTATGTATATATCTATGTATTTGTATGTATTTTTTTTTCCGAATTATCTATCCCTATGTTGCACCTGCCATGTTTTGTCTCTGCATCACCCTAAGGTTGACTGGTAGAAAATGCCTCAGGCATTAAGTCCGCCTTTGTACAGTATTTTTTACTTGTGCATAAAGTTTTAATAAATAAATAAATAAATAAATTTTGTCGCAACCATATTAGTCCCGAAAATGGGTAGGTTATAAGAAGATTTTTGTAGCAGGGCATTTTTGTACCTACTCAGCCTAATGTCATCAAACACACTGACCTCTATTTATAACGGCTTTTTTGTATTGTTTTGTTCATATGTGCAATTATTATTTATTGTTACTTTAATTTAAATCCGACGTAAATTTGAATTTTTTTTTTTTTTACTATGTTTCGTATATTTTTATTTTTTTTATGACATTTTATTCTTTTCTGCTGCAGCATTGTTACTTTTATCTTAATTTTTGTAATATGGGTTATTTCTGAAATAAATTAATTTCATTTTATTTATTAATAAATATAACATACGGAACCCGTCGCGTCCAATATTCCATTCGCGCATGCCGACACTTGGATACATGCTGTTATTCGAGTGTATGGTAAACACCTGACATTAGTCAGGGGAAAAGTGAATCTGTATGCAGCATAAAGCATTAAATTTTTGTTAAATAACTTCACAAAGTAACTGATGATGTTATAGTGGGTGATATGTTCTCTCTTAAGGTGTTAAATGCAACGGTTGTGTAGTACACGTGTGGGCTATTATTCAGAAAACTTACAGCTAATAGGGTACTGCACTACTAAGCGCTCAATAACAGTGACTTTGTGGCGTGTTTGTGGTGCTTAATAGAATTACTGTACAGAAAAAAGCATTATAGTTGGCCACGTTTTTTTCGAAACAGCTGTTGCAGCACAGGTGAATACTAATAAGTCTTTATAAATGCTTAGATTACCGCTGTGGGCCTTAAGTGACCATTTATAATGCAGTTCTGTGCTACTTGGGAGGGCCTTGGCTTGGCGTCGAACAAATATAATGAGGAAAAAAATCTGCCATTAAGGGTGGGCCCATTGTCTTAGCTATAATTACAATTATTATATTGACCACACCATTGGTGCTGTCTTTGCTGAGATATCCATCAATTAAAAAGTCTGTGTCTGAGTCTCAACCTAACAATGGACGTAGGAAGCCCACTGCTTCCCTTCTTGAGGAGTGGCTGGAGAGGTGCCACGGCGTCCTCACCTTCCGCCGCATGTCCTTGCGCATATCCTCACCGGACACGGGAACTTCACGAGGTTCCTATTCAGGATAGGGTGGGAGGAAATGCCCGGGTGTTACCACTGTGTGGATCGCCTAGAGGACACGGTGGAGTGTACGGTGGAAGTATGCCCTGCCTGGGCGGAGTACTGCCGTGTCCTCGTGGAGGCGATCGGCGGCGGCGATCTTTCGCATCTGGCCCTGGTCCAGGCCACGTATGAACAGGGTGGGTTACATAGGAATTAATATTGTTGTAATCTGTGGTAAATGTTACAATCTTGATGTATAATGTGGCAACATTACCGCCCTTTTTCTAAGCATAAATTATCTGTCTTGGCGTCGCTTGCTTTTCCTCTGTAACATGTCTGATTATGTAAAACTTTATTAAAGGTAATAAACTTAATATGACCACTGGCCTAATTAATTAATATCCACCACCTCCAACGTGGTAGCAGAGCGTGGTTGGGTGGTTAAATAAGTGTGTTCGGTGCCAGGCCAGGGCTCCAGCCATAGGAATTTAAATAGCGCAGTGGAAGGTATGGTGGCCCCTGGGTCAAGAGTGGCGAGCCGAACTTGTCCGCAATACGCGGAGCTAAACTACAAGTACAATTCACAGCACTCACCTGGTGGTAGAAGAACACCTGCTCCGGAGCCTACCTGGATTTATGTATGTAAGTGAGTGTGTATGTATCGTGTTGTGACGTTATGAGTATTCTCCTGGTTTCATCCAGCGCAAACACCGTTCCAATTAGGCCCTGCTACCAAAGGCATGCGGTCTTCAACACGCGTTTTCCAATAGCGTCACTTTCACTTCAAAGTATTTCAAACAAAAGATATATCCAAACTCAACCCGTATTATTTCGTCAAATTGGGGTTATTTACAATCAAACAATACGATCACGACTAATTGTCCAACAAAACGATCGATTTTAAGGGATTAATTTACAACAGGGTCGCACACCAAATTGGACCGACATCCCTTTTCCAAGCTCAATCCCCAAGAGAATGTGTCAACGTCAAACTGACAACTGACAGTTCTCACTCTGTGACACTTTTAGAAACGTAGGCGCATAGAGCAATAAACGGGACTGAACAAAGTGAGATCTGAATATCTGATTAAATAAGTGAAATCAAGAAAAAAGGCCACGTGGATACATAGTAGTTCGCGCCTCGTATAAAATAAGAATAAAAATCTTTATCATTACCAGAATGGCTAAACAAGCAAAGATAGAAGACATCATGATGCCCATTTTTGATGGAGTAAACTATTCAAGCTGGAAATTAAGGTTAGTAACTTTGCTGCGAGCCCGCCATTTGCATGATGCCTGCTAAATACGTAAATCAAGAGGCGGATTGGAAGAAAATGGATTTAAAAGCAAGGACTATAACCCTTAACCAGGCTATGGGTTGAGCATTTCCCACATTGATTTTTAGGAGCTTTTACCGAGTTTTGGTAAAGAATCTCCCACAATCTGTCAAAAAAGTCAACATAGAAATATTACCTATGCTAACACAAAAAAAGAATTTAGAACGGAACGTAAATGTCACTTTTAGAGCCATTTCATCTGTGGTCGGCCGGTATACCAACGTTTTTGTGACAAGTGCACCGTATTTTTATTCGTTATGGCGAATCGGAGAAAGGTAAGTCGTACAATTTTTTGATATGTTGTAGCATTTGAGTTTTTCTAGTGATGTGTGCATAAATTATAGGTAAAAACTTCTAAACTATTATGATATAACGAAATAAAACATGTGGGGAACCATATGACCTAAGCCTGTGATTGCCTAATTATTGCGGGAGTTATTATGTCCATTGCCCGGTGAATTGAAATCTTTATTTTATACTAGGTTTTTGCCGCGGGTTTTATTTAGAATTTATTGAAATATAAAATGTGGGTACTGGTATACTTTTGTCGTCATTATTTGTCAGTCTACTTTAGTGTATTTTTTGTTATTCAGGTAATAAACGATCGTCAACTAGAAGATTTACTAAATAAAATATTTTCTTCTTCAGAAGAAGATGAAGATGACCCATATTTAGACTATGTCCCAAAACCATTCAACGCAAGATTGAACGAGATTCAAGGTATGTCAAACCGACAGTTATTACAAATATTAGACGATGATGAAGCTTATGAAGAGTCACCTGATGAGGAAATTCCACCTTGCATTACATTGTCTGCACCATCCCATGACTTGCCTGCAATGCTTACTCCTTCTGTTGACGAAGAAAGGGCAGCTTGTGTTTTGTTTGCACCATCGCCTGACTTACCTGCTCACTCTGTAATACTTACTCCTTCTGTTGACGAAGAAAGGGCTGCTTGTGTTTTGTTTGCACCATCGCCTGACTTACCTGCTCACTCTGAAATGCTTACTCCTTCTGTTGACGAAGAAAGGGCAGCTTGTGTTTTGTTTGCACCATCGCCTGACTTACCTGCTCACTCTGTAATACTTACTCCTTCTGAGGACGAAGAAAGGGCTGCTTGTGTTTTGTTTTCACCATTGCCTGACTTACCTGCTCACTCTGAAATGCTTACTCCTTCTGTTGACGAAGAAAGGGCTGCTTTTGTTTTGTTTGCACCATCGCCTGACTTACCTGCTCACTCTGAATTGCTTACTCCTTCTGTTGACGAAGAAAGGGCAGCTTGTGTTTTGTTTGCACCATTGCCTGACTTACCTGCTCACTCTGAAATGCTTACTCCTTCTGTTGACGAAGAAATACCACCTTGCGTTCGATTGCCTGCACCATCCTCTAGCATACGCGCTAATGTGCCAACTTATGCTGAATTGCAAGTACGGGATAGAACATGGACTACACATGTTGAAAATTTTAATGAGTACAATTTTGGCAAATTATTAGAACCTACTAAACCATATAGCCAGCAGAGTCTCCCCATTGAATATTTCAGTAACTTATTTCCGGATGAGTTTATGCAAATGATCGTCGAATACACAAATAAATACGCACGCATGAAACAAAGCAAATTCTGGGGTGACACCAACGTAAAGGAACTAAAAGCATTCCTAGCTATAATCATCCTAATGGGAATAAATCCTCAGTCAGATATAGAGCTATATTGGAGCGCAGATCCTTTTTACAATAACATAGAGATTAGTGGTACAATGACATGCAAGAGATTTAAAAAAGTTTTAGAAAATCTACATGTTTGCGACAATTCAACTCATTTGCCCCAGAATCACAAAGATCACGACAAATTGCAAAAAATAAGACCCCTGTTAGACTGTCTCAACAGGTCTTTTCAAGAAAATGCCACCAACTCGGAATCCCAATCAGTGGATGAAAGTATGATCAAATTTAAAGGGCGCGACAGTAAGAAACAGTACATGCCAGCCAAGCCCATCAAAAGAGGGTTCAAGACATGGTGCCGTTGTGATTCCAAGACTGGATATTTATATCAGTTTGATATTTACACAGGCAAAGACCAAGAAGCCAATGAGGAAGGATTAGGTTACAGAGTTGTAATGAAACTGGGAGGGAATTTACCACGAAACACGCATTTGTTTTTGACAACTTTTTCTCCTCTTTGGCTCTGATGGAAGCTCTTTATCATAGAGGTATTTTGGCAACAGGAACAGTGCGAATGAATCGAAAAGGCCTACCTAAAGATATGTGTCCACCACGACCTAAAACACCTGAAGAACGAAGACTTGCCAAAGAAAATAAATTGGATCCTGGGGAGTTTACATACCGCTTCTGCCACCCCTGTGCTGTAATCAATGGCAAGACACTAAAGAAGTTTTTGTCGTAACAACTGCAGTTAACCCAACCAAAGTGGAAGTGATCCAGAGAACTCAAAAGAACGGGCAAAAGAAAGACATGTTTTGTCCTACTGCGATCGCAGAGTACACAAGGAGTATGGGTGGTGTGGATCACTTTGATCACTATCGAAGTTCCTACTCAATTGGCCGCAGATCAAAAAAATCCTGGTTCCGGATGTTTTGGTTCTTGTTTGAGAGTGCCATTATAAACGCATATATTTTATATAAACACAATAATCAAAATCGTAAAAACATACATCGCGATTTCCGATTACGGTTAGCTAGAAGTTTGAAATCGGACCATATCTCAAACAAAAAACAAGATCCGGTGGTATACAAAAACAAAAAAGGAGGTGTGTTTGGAGTTCCGGATGAAATAAGATTGGGGCAAAGAGGAAGTCATTTTTTGGCATTGTCTACATACAAACGGTGCAGGTTTTGTAGCACAAGGAAACAAGAAAAGCGGTCAAAATATGAATGCGAAATTTGTAAGGTAGCATTATGCATCACCCTTTGCATGAAATTGTACCACCAAAATCAAAATCCAGAAATTTTCTATTAATTTTGGCTTTCTTTCTTTCTTTTCTTTTTTCTTTTTGTTTCTTTTTTCTAATCAAAATCCAGAAGAATAATAAAAAACTTTTTAGTTCATTCTCAACCCTTAATTGTACCACCAAAATCAAAATACAGAAATTCTCAATTAATTTTGGCTTTCTTTCTTTTCTCTAATCAAAATCCAGAAGAATAATAAAAAACTTTTTAGTTCATTCTCAATCCTTTTTCATTTGTTTATTGTGTATTTATAAGGATAAGTGAAACAACAACAATAAAAAATGCTATCAAAATGACAATCGTTTTTTATTTTATATATAGATATAAAAGTCGTCGTCTAGACAGGCAATGGGATTATGTTTTCCCACATGGTTTTTTTCAGGTTTTCAGCTTATTTTCTAAATATAATTCATAAAATCTCATACCAAACGTTATCACTCATCTAAATTTACGAAAAAAACATTATTACTGCAGGATTTGTCCTAGGCCTGGTAAAGGGATAATAATGAGCACCATTTCCGATAAACATTTAGAGTATATTAGTGAATGTACAACAGCTTACGATATGATGAAAAAGTTTGACAAGGGTGCCGATTCCCTTATTCATAAACTAAACTAAATTTAAGTTCAGTGCATCTTTTTCTTTCTATTTCATTAAGAAAAGGACAGAAGATAAATTTTAGTTTAGTCCTGTCAAATTAATCAGCGCTTGACGTAAATTGACGTAATTTTAGTAGGCAAGTTTTTAATCACGTCTAAACTTGTATGGAGTAGTGACAGGCGCTGATTAATTTGACAGGACTAAACTAAAAATTTTCTTTTGTCCTCTTCTTAATGAAATACAAAGAAAAGGATGCACTGAACTTAAAAGACAATGCCCACATACTAGAACAACCGTGGCCCACAGTGAACACTTACAAATAGTTTAAGGAATTATAGTATAAGATGTTATGAGCACCTTCTAGTACTTATCAGTTCAGAAAATAAGTCGCCATTTGGAAATAGAACAGTTTTTAATTTTTTATCATTTTTAATTTTTTCACAAGCACTGACTTATTCTATACACTTACAATCACTTTTTAATGGTATTAATACAGTCATTGTTCATTTCAAAGTTACTTACTCATTTTAACTTTTTGAATAATAGTCACCTTCTAAGTTTAAACAGCTACGGGTTCCATTTTATACAGTAAAAAATTGGTACAGTTATATGTTATGGGTAGCTAAAAAGATTTTGGAGCTATTTTATTTATTAGTTAATACTTATCATTTGTCCTAAACAACATCCCCCCCCCCCCCCCAACAATACAAAAGCTATGTAATGAAATAATGCTGATGTCACATCAGTACATATTAAAGGTAAGCAGCTGAAGAATGTCTAATTTCATTCCATGGTGCAGTCCAACATAAATGACAAACACAATCATTGCTCGAGATATACACAAGAAAATGCAATTAATTATTTATTTATTGCACAGCAAACGATGACAAAAAATGAAATGGAGAGCTTAGAATGGTGTATATATGTCTATAGGAAGAGCTTGCGGCTCAGTAAAAACAGCCGTACGGGTTGATCGTTCAGGTTAAGCTATGCTTGCAGTGGATGGGTGACCATCTTTACATACCAAGCATGTTAAGCCGTTGGTCGTGGCTGTTGTTCGTAGATCTTAGACAGTCGTTACGGGTCGCCAGAAGCCCGAAAGTCTGACAATCAGTTTTATCAAAGCGATATTGTATTACCCAGTAACTGGGTTGTGGAGGTCAGATAGGAAGTCACTCCATGTATTACATACTGGTATTCAGCTGCATCCGGTTAGACTGGAAGCCGACCCCAACATAATTGGGAAAAGGTTAGACAGATGATGATGAGCTGTAAGATTTGGTTACTTTCTCATTAAAATAAAAGTATTTAGGTATTTAAAAATATTTTTTTCACTTATTTAATACTAGCTTTTGCCAGCAGCTTCACCCGCTTATTATACGTATAAACCTTCCTCTTGAATGACTCTATCTATTAAAAAAACAGCATTAAAATCCGTTGCGCAGTTTTAAAGATCTAAGCATACATAGGGACAGACAGAGGGAAGCGACTTTGTTTTATACTGTGTAGTGAAGTTAAATCACTATAACCCTGCATTAGTACTGGCTATTGTTATTATCATAGTTTTCTAAAGGTATTGTTTTATATCAGACTTGTTTGCTGGTGTTAGATGTTCAGAAACAAAGACAGGCACTCTTGGACCTCCTATGCTGAGATGTTGCGATGATAGTTTACCATCAGGGGTTTTCCGATTGAATTTTATAGTCGCGGCAATCACATTATCACGATGGCGGGCAGTTCGCGGGTAAGTAATAGATGATATAACAACAAAATCTCTAATATTTACAACATATAACAACGGAACCTATAATTTTATTTAATATACCGATTAGTTAATATAATGAACGATTGTTATAATTATAAAATAACTAATTTTTATAAGCATAACATACATTAAATATAACATCGTTTGACATAACATACATTAAATATAAAATCGTTTGACATACCACTCAAAATATATAAAACTTATTTGGTCTAATACGATGAAATGCGCTAAGATAGGTCGACGGAGCCCCGCTTTGCGGGGCTTCTATTTCCGGGTGGTTTAAAAAAAAATAACCACGAAGGCTAAGGCGGGAGCTCCGCTACGCTTCGCTCCCGCCTTAGCCTTCTAACCTAACCTGTCCGAGTCGGGGTACTCTGAGTCGGGGTGTTAACCATGGCGTTTTTTATATATATTAAACGTTAGACCTAATGATTTTCGATTAAATAAACAATATACATATTAAACGTTAGACCAAATGATTTTCGATTACCTAAACGTTATATCAAACAACGTTATACTAATTAAGTTTTAGAATAAATAAATGTTATATGTAATGAAATTATATTCACAGTTGGTATATCTCACGTTGATTATATCTTATGAACGATAATAAAATGAAATTAGACCAAATGAGTTTATACGTTATGAGACGCACCCGCAGTTCGCAGTTTGACAATTACTGGTCGAGGCCTGTCGTGGAAAAAATGTGGAAAGTCCCCTATCCGACAATGACATTCAATATGCAAATTGAATGTCATTGTCGGATAGGGGACTTTCCACATTTTTTGACAATTGCATAACTGTATCGACCGGAGGGGTAATTGCGGAACTTTTTATCGGTAGGAATTTGTTTAATATTCATAGTTAAACAACATTCATTGCGTTATTTACGTTGCTGAGTCACAATTTATTCGAACAAATGACGCAATGGTTTAGAAATAATCTTCAATCCCATTCAGATTCTGATAAATTGTGCGTTTCGCAATTAGGGTGCAGGTTTTCTGAACGGTGCTCCGGAATACCATTAATTTCTAAATTTGAGGCACGCATATGTAGTTCTACTGAATTCAGTCTTGCTGAGATATCTCTAACGGTCGATTTCAGGAATTCATTTTCACGCTTGAGATCATTAATAATACCTGTTTTCTCCTCAAAGCCTGCCGTCATTTCCTCAAATTTAACATTCATGAATTCTAAGGATTCCTGATAGCTGTCTATCTTCTTGTGGATGTTACTAAATTCGGACGCCACAATTTTATTTAAAGTTGACTTAAGCGCAACGGTGATCTCCTGTTGCAAAATTTGGCGAAGACTGCTCTCCGTAAGCGGTATTTCGGGACTTCGGGATGGAGAAGGAGACATCAATTCAGCTGTACTCAATGGCGAAGCAGCTTTGGGCTCCATTGGTTTCGCGACGGACTTAGGAGGAGAACCTGTTGACTTCGGTGGCGACTTATTAGATTTCGATTCAATTTTCTGATCTGTCACCAAATGAGACTCCTTGACCTTTGTGGGTGATTGAGTTCTGGTTTGCAAACTAACGCTTGGGGCATCACGTGCGAAGTCACTGTCTGAAGTACAGATCTCCTGAACTTTTGGTGGCGGTGTGGTTAGTTTGGCACTTAAAGTTACAAAATGTTAGTGCGTTCTTGTTTTCCGACACCAAGACTTTCAACTTCACTACACTGGGCCGGACGCAAAGGGGTGTTAGAGTTATCTTTTTTTGGTACCTTGCTACAGCACTCAGGACATTTCTAACTAGCTTTCTGCTTAATTGCCATTAGTGTGAATGCTTTAGAGCAGCTATACTCAACCTGCGGCCCGCGTGCCGCATGCGGCCCGCCGGGCCTTTGTTATTGGCCCATCTGACGATTGTTACAAAGGATGGGTGTCAATAACCAAGGTATTATAATTTCCCCCATAAATCACAAAAAATAAAATAATACCGCAGAGCCATAGACTACCACAGAGCCATATAGAGGTAACTTTATGCGCGGAACACCACATATGTGGAATTTTGGAGTGTTGTTCCCCAAAAATATAAAAGCGTCCAAATATGTGACCAAATCCTACTAACCCCCGCCCATCCTATTTATAAAATAAATAAAAAAGTATGTGCGCGAATCGCCTGTAAGAAAAATGAAATACACAAAGAACGTTAACAGAAACAAACTTACAGATTCTCATCTGGATGATGTTATAGCTAAAGCGACAAGGCAGATCTTGATAAAGTTTTGAGAAAGTATTCATAGTATCAAAAATCGAATTAAAACATATAAACATCTTTGTAAAAACAATTTTTTCCATTAATAAAGTAACTGGATCGTTTTAATTAAGACCTAAATAATTTTTGCTCGCGGCCCTCGACACCATGACTGCAACGTGTTTGTGGCCCCTATAAAAAAAAAGGTTGAGTATGGCTGCTTTAGAGGATACACTGGCGCATTCGAGATCTTATTTTGACTTACACACCGTACAGCTTAAGAAGTCTCTTCTAGGCAAGGTATTTCGACAGCCCGCACACTCAATAGGAGGCGCCATTGCCAATCAATATGCGACTTAAAAATATAAGGAAAATATAATAAACGAGTGAATCTTCTTCTTCACTCAGTGCCAATGGTACTCGTACACCTTTTTTAATATAAGTATATCAAAAAAAATATATATATATATATAAAAAAGGTCAAAAAGAAAAAAAATAAACCTTACTGTGATTTGAATTTGCACTCTTGAGCGTAGCAGTCCGTTCATTACTCAACCACCCAAGTAACACTTTCCAGATGTCTTGAATAAGTTCATTGCTTCCGTAGATTTTTGGAATATAAATCAGAAGTTGTTATTTTTATTTTGTGTTGACGGTATTCGATTTTTCCGTGATACACAGTTTATATTTATTGGCACTTTTTCTTCATTGTTTGCACAGTTTTAATTGTTTTTAAAGTTCGTGATAGTATTACTAGTTTAGAGACAACTTTTTAACGGATTTCAAACAGCTTTGTTGTTTTAACAGAGTTCTTTAGAAAATCACTGAGTCACTTACTTAACACGGTTTATAATTATCACTGAGTTAACATTTCGCTTTGCAAACGATATCACTGGACTATCAGATGTTTATGAGATTGATTTTGTAGTTTTTATATGAATCACTTCGAGTTTATATTTATTTACAGTACATTTGCAAGGACTAGCAAAAAGTTGAACTATTTACTTTGACAGCTAGTTGTCAAAAAAAAGCGGTAACTGGACTAACGAAGAACCAACGAACCAACAGTCTGTTTTTTCGAGCGTCACAAGTGGAGCCCCTCTCTTGTAATTTTGAGGAGAAGTGGGTTTTTTACCGTGATGGACAGCTGAAGTTTTGAAGAGACTCGTTATAAATACCCAACAGTGATTTGACTATCTGTTTCGTGAAAGTGCTTCACGGTGTGAGCTGCTGACAGTAGCTGGTGGAAGAGTTCCTGAGCTATTCTAAGGTTAGTGGGCCTATAGTTCAGTGCTGACGTCGAAACCATTTATCATTCTTCAGCTCACAGGGTGGGTTACATAGGAATTAATATAATTACTATCAAACCATATTTTTTTCATAATTAATATCACCGCATGTGGTCGACTATTAACACGTCGCCACACCAGATGCCTCTACAGTTTTGGTAGTATATAGATAGATTATTATTACTCATCACTAGATAATAGGTGTACCAACATGAGTATTAACAGCGATATAAGTTCGAGCAACAAGTTTTTGTACGTGCAATGTCCAACGAACAATGAAATTATGAAGTAACAGTAATTTTTCTGAATAATAATTATCAACATAATAATGGCACCCGGCACACAGTAATACTGAATTCTGACAATACAGCAATAGACACAATGAAGATATAACCCAGTAAGATTGTTACTAAAACAGTCTTAATCATTATCATCATTATCATTATCATTATTACATATTATAAAATAAAGTCACTTCGCTGTCTGTCTGTCCCTATGTATGCTTATATCTTTAAAACTACGCAACGGATTTTGATGCGGGTTTTTTTAATAGATAGAGTGATTCAACGAAATATATCAAAATAATGTACTACAGTATTGTACACCTTAAAAAGATCTACAAAAAAGTCCGCGATGGTATATGTCTATCTCTTAGGGATAACCCACAATAACCATTTTTTATCCTTAACTTTTTACGAGAAATAAGTGCTTATTTACGAAGCGATTTCAAGCAATACAGCATTAATCCTTATCCAATTAAATACATTAGATACGTTGTGCATTTCATGTAGATCAAAACTGCCCTTCACAGCATATCATTAAAATGAATATTTTAGAAGATATCAGAAATTATAATAAAATAGCCGCAGAGCGGCTAGCGGGCCGTCCCGCATCCGGCCGTCCCGGTTGGTAGCGGTAGTGCAGGATTAGTAGGATTGTAATATTGTAATTCATATTACTTTACCGTGTGGTGCCGGACGTAAAGAATAACACCACCCCATTTCTGCCCGTGGGTGTCGTAAAAGGCGACTAAGGGACTTACTAGAGAATGGGCAGCAGCGTTCTCTATGCATTTTACCACCATACTGCGATCGCCAACCCGCCTGCCAAGCGTGGCGATTATGGCAAAGCCCCCCAAATTGGGGGAGGCCTAAGTCCAACAGTGGACGTCTTATGGCTAAAACGACGAACGACGATTAGTTTGGCTTCATAGTAAAAGTAGTAGTAGTAATAGTCAATATCATGTGTGTCCGAAGTACTCAAAATAAACCTAATTGTATTATTCCAAGTAAGAGACCGCGAAATATGGCTTAAATGTTTAGATTTTTGGATGGATTTGGATTTTTGGTTATCCTGCATATTTACCATATAGGATACTTTATCCCGGTAGTAGTTTCCCTGGTGATATTTTCCGACAGCTATATGGGCGAAGCCACTGACCAAAGTACTATTCTTATAACTATGTTTGATTTGGTGTCCGGTAAATAATTGAGTGTCTGTATAGGTAGAATAGGAACGTTAAGAAAAACCAGGAAGACATATTCATTGCAATCCAGCCCTATGTCGCAGTCATCTTAATCTGAATACCTACTATTAGTTTTATTTTAAGTACATCAAACACACATGATATGTAAGGATCGTAGCAGCTGGCGTTCCGTAGTTTCTGCCTACCCCCATGGGCAAAAGGCGTAATTTTATGTATGTATAGCATGGATTAATACATTCTTACCGCGGTAGTACGTCCTCTTGCGATAATTTCCGACATCCACGCGGGCGAAGCCGCGGGCAAAAGATAGTAGTTAATATAAATTTCACATGTTGTGGTGGAAACAGTTTGAAAAATATATGAATTAACACCCATGCTAAGGAACAAGTGTGAAGCACGCACAAAATCAAGTTTATTTACAGGCCTGTTGGTCTAGTGTAGGTAAAACTAATAGTAGGTATTCAGAGTAAGATGACTGCGACATAGGGCTGTATTGAAATGAATATGTCGTCCTGGTTTTTCAACCGACGAAAAAAAACGGAGGAGGTTATCAATTCGACGCGTATATTTTTTTTTTTTTTTTTAGTTGTCCGATTGTGATAATTCTTATTTTATTGGAAAGGGTATACTCCCAAGGTGGTCCCATATAAATTTGGACAACAACATCGAATGCTAAGGGTCGGAAAACAGGGGATGATTGATTGTTCACTCACTGATTGTAATGTATAACCACACATAACTTTATACAGAGTAGTCCGATTTAGATAATTCTTTTTTTATTGGATAGGGTATACCTTGCCGAGTATTATGAGTCCATTAAAGCCACAAAAAATATAATATAAAAACTTTTTAACAAAAAATTAAACCGCCGAAAAAACTGAAAAGCAAAAAATAATAAACCTTAAAATTTTGAGTCGGCGCTGAAAAATCAATGAACTAAGATCACTCAAAGCGCCGACTCATAATTTTAAGGTTTATTATTTTTTGCTTTTCTGTTTTTTCGGCGGTTTAATTTTTTGTTAAAAAGTTTTCTTAACGTTCCTATTCTACCTATACAGACACTCAATTATTTACCGGCCACCAAATCAAACATAGTTATAAGAATAGTACTTTGGCCAGTGGCTTCGCCCATATAGCTGTCGGAAAATATCACCAGGGAACCTACTACCGGGATAAAGTATCCTATATGGTAAATATGCAGGATAACCAAAAATCCAAATCCATCCAAAAATCTAAACATCTAAGCCATATTTCGCGGTCTCTTACTTGGAATAATACAATTAGGTTTATTTTGAGTACTTCGGACACACATGATATTGACTATTACTACTACTACTTTTACTATGAAGCCAAACTAATCGTCGTTCGTCGTTTTAGCCATAAGACGTCCACTGTTGGACTTAGGCCTCCCCCAATTTGAGGGTTTTGCCATAATCGCCACGCTTGGCAGGCGGGTTGGCGATCGCAGTATGGTGGTAAAATGCATGGAGAACGCTGCTGCCCATTCTCTAGTAAGTCCCTTAGTCGCCTTTTACGACACCCACGGGCAGAAATGGGGTGGTGTTATTCTTTACGTCCGGCACCACACGGTAAAGTAATATGAATTACAATATTACAATCCTACTAATCCTGCACTACCGCTACCAACCGGGACGGCCGGATGCAGGACGGCCCGCTAGCCGCTCTGCGGCTATTTTATTATATTTTCTGATATCTTCTAAAATATTCATTTTAATGATATGCTGTGAAGGGCAGTTTTGATCTACATGAAATGCACAACGTATCTAATGTATATAATTGGATAAGGATTAATGCTGTATTGCTTGAAATCGCTTCGTAAATAAGCACTTATTTCTCGTAAAAAGTTAAGGATAAAAAATGGTTATTGTGGGTTATCCCTAAGAGATAGACATATACCATCGCGGACTTTTTTGTAGACCTTTTTAAGGTGTACAATACTGTAGTACATTATTTTGATCTATTTCGTTGGGTTCAGCCAGCGTTCGCAATGTCAGCGCAAAAAAATGAGTTGATTTATGACATCACATTAGAAACCTCTAAAATTATCAGCGTTTCTTTACTATATTATGCATATTATATACATATAAACCTTTCTGTTGAATTACTCTATCTATTAAAAAAACCCGCATCAAAATCCGTTGCGTAGTTTTAAAGATATAAGCATACATAGGGACAGACAGACAGCGAAGTGACTTTATTTTATAATATGTAATGTAATGACGATTATTTTATCAAACCATTTTCTCAATTCTTGATCATAGATATCACAATCAGAAACTAAATTATCGGACAATATGGCGCACAGTCTAGACAAACACAAACAATTTGAAACACAGCCCTTAAACGCAAACACACGACGTTTGAGTAAATTACAGGCTAAGAAAATATAAAAATAAAGAGAAGCACCTATGCAGGTATAAAAATGGATTAGAATTATTGTACTTTGTTCGGGGTGGAACCACTTTCAATAACTGTATTTACACTCTTATTCATAAACGACTCTTAAATTTTAATCAATTGCTAAGCAACTGATTAGTGAAATTCTTATTCATAAACGCTATTTAGCGCTAAGTAGTCGCTAACCATTTGATTAAAAGCTGTCAAAATTAAACACCACCGGTAGCTTGTTAAGAGGATGCTAAGAGGCAAGATGGCGGATTTTATTTGAATCAGCTGATCGGTTCAATAGGATTATTGTGTGCTTCAAGGTTATTTTGTCCCTAATAACTAATTGTGCCTTAGTAAATATTGATTTCAACAATATTTACGGGATTTTGGAATAGTACAGGAGAATTAAATAATTTTGAAACGCTACGCGCCGACGCGGACGGGAAATAGATGGAGGAAGACCTACAAGGCTTGTTTACATCTGCGATGAGAATAATTCCGTATTAGGTACATATTCTTCATGCGAAGTAAACTTGATAAAGGATTTTTAGAGAAAGCTCAAACAGGAGGAGGCTCAGTAGGTTTTAGGCCCCTCACATTCTTTAACGCTAGGTCCAAGGCACAGAACTGAAGTAAAGCCATGTTGTGGCAGTCTTGCTCAAATAACAAGAGACATTTCATAAGCAACAATTCTTTCTATCTAATCTAACTAGCCTATATTGTCCCACTGCAAGGCAAAGGCCTCCCTCTCCCTTTTCCACACATTTCCGTCTTTTGCTAGTGTTGGCCAGCATATGAGATGGACAAGATCCATCAATGAGAATGTCATGCGCTCATACTATGGGGCTACAGAGAGGGGAAACAATCTGACCGTGTACCGTGTTCCAATGCTCTCTCTTTTCAGGCGCTTGAGCCAACTGTCAATGTTTCAACCCAATGACTATCGGATCAGGTGCGGGTCATCCAGCGTAATCATATGTTGGATGACACTGTACTTGATCGCCTATGAAATGAAATGCGAGTACCCATGTTAGTTAGCCGAGCAACAATTACATTTATTTTAATAAAGCTACATTTTTGTTATAAATTCGTATTTTTGATTTCCAATTTTTCTTCCTCCGTAACATATGTATGGGTGCTATTCTTTTCTCTTGCCACTCTCATTCCTCATCTTATTCACGTAGCATGGTCTGCGCCCTCGCCGTCTTTCCGAGGTTATATAGTATTGGTGCTTCATCAAACTTTCAACTGTAAACAAGATTATTTAATTTTATTAAAATAAACTGAACCCCAGTACATAAGCAATAGGAAGTAATAGAGACAAGTACCTTTATGTTTTTGAAAGAGTATATTCATGTAAACAAGCTTATGGGCCATGCAAACACATAGCTATTATCGGCTACGGCTTTTTAATATTAATTTGGTCAGTATAAGGTTAGCGGATATAATATCAGAAAAAAATACCTGTATCCTCCAGCCTTTTTTTTTGAATGGGAAATCATCAAATGACGTCTCCCGCTCTTGGGTGGAGCGGGAGAGCGGGTCAGTGGTTCGTCTTAGGGGCGGAGTGCGTGTCAGACTTTTACTGACTAAAACCCACCCGTGTTCCTTCAGTTGCCCATGTGCCAGGGTCACGGTGTCTCTTTCGAACAATCACGAGACCCTGGCAGATCCTCCAGCCTTTAGAGCTAATTATATTGTAATGTACAGTCGGCCAAGAAAGTGGTGTACCACCCTAAGGTTGAATATCGCTTGCAGATTCATAGGTGATAAAGATTAGTTTCGCTTGCAGATCGATCTGACAACTTCTATTGCTGTCTTTATCTGATTATTGATAACGACTATTACTGTTTGTAACGTGACAGCTGTTCTTAGTTTGAACTTGATGGAACCAATGACGTCGTAAAATCAACGGCGGGGGGCTGTAGATTTTGATGACAAAATTGTATCTACAAATTCAGAATTGTAATCAACAAGTTACATAAAATTGTAAAGGCACAAGGCGAATCCACAAACCTACAATTTCTGTAAACTTGTAATTACAATATCAATAAAAAACAAGCTAAAAATAGATTTATCCTTTTATTAAATTTCTACAATCAATTTTAAAATACTTATAACAAACAAAAACATAGCATATATAGTAATATTTAGAAGATATTGAATTTTTTTAAAAATTAGAAACGGGTGTAACCGCCGTTGGCCTCTATAACCTCTAAAAGACGAGACCTCATTGAACCAACAAGCCGTGAGCAAATATCGGTTCCCCGCATTTCCTCCCAAATATAATTACAGTGACTAATAAGAGCTTGTTTGGTTCTTTCATTTTGATGCGACCATCGTTGGACCATAAGGCCCCAAAGATTTTCTATCGGGTTGAGGTCCGGCGATCTTGAAGACCACTGAATTACCCTTACGTCAGTGTGTGAACGAAACCAGGCTCTTACGATCCTCGCATTATGAATTGAACAATTATCTTGAACAAAATCAAATTGTGGCACTTCGTTCTCCGGGTAAACATTACGGACTGTCGGTAGCATTGCATTCTGAAGCACGTCGATATAATTTACAGCCGTCGCTCGAGGAGGTAGAGAACACAATTCTCCTACACCATCCGCACTCATCCAGCCCCAAATATTTACGGAAATTCGACCTGATTCTCTATTTGGGATTACATGATCATCTTTATACCGTGTTGAATTATATCGCCAAAGGTGAAGACGTCCATGCTGACTGGATTTAAACGTTTTTTCATCACAAAACACTGTATTAGACCAATCAAACTCTAAGTGCTCTCTGGCGAAGTTCAGACGAGCAAGTCTGTGAGCATCCGTCAAATATATTTTCTTGGCGTAATGCCTGTGGTGCAACCCCATGTAATGTAGATGATTCCTTATTGTTTGGGCACTCACATCGAACATCTCCGCAAAATGTTTTGTGGGCTTAAAACCATTGATTTCATATTCCCGTCTCATGAATTCTCTATCGTTATTGGAGAGTGCAGGCCGGCGACCACTTCTTCTGTGATCCAACAAACTTCCCTCCTCTCCTTCACGACGAATCCAAAAGCGGACAGAACGCCTCGATATATTCAAATTCCGGGATATCGCACTGATACTGCTTCCCTCATTAAATTGGGCAATTATTTGTGCTCTTTCGGCAATGGTCAAGTTGGCAGGCATTGAGATGATTTTATATGCAGTTGATTGAAAAAACACGGAAAATATATCGATTTTTTGCATATATTTGACAAAATGTCAATTGTCAGTTTTCTTTTTCAAATGGAATTCGGTTGTCTATTTAAATAGTTTTTATTACTTTTGTTTGGAAACATTTCAATTGCTTTGTAGAAACTAATGTCCTTTTCATTTATACTAAAGGTTAAAATGTCATGTACTTATATGTGACATATGACGTATGAATACTAAATACATAGGTTTACGTCATGATAATGTTGTCTCTTTCAGTAATATCTTTTTATAACGAACCTTGTTGTAATTTTCGATGACCGGGAAACTAAATCAAAACTGGTACACCACTTTCTTGGCTGACCGTACCATCGGTAAAACAATGAAATAATTGGAAATAATGATGATTTAAACGTATTAAATTATTTTAATCAAATGAAATATCCGATGACATTGTTGAGTTTGGTCTGTCAAAGGCACCACAGATACAAATATCGTGGTTATGACAACTTTATACTTTTAATTCGGTTTTTTAGTCAACTATATTGATTATAATCTGTGGTGCACGCATAATTTCCCCTCTATTTCGTGTCGTAACTAATCATCTGCCAACTAGCGCTTATGAATAAAGAAAAGTTAATCATTACTTAAGAGCTAACCATTTGCTTAACTAAACAGTGGCTAATCAGTGATTAGCGAGATTTTTATGAATAAGGCTGTTAAAGCGTCCACAATATCGCAAAGAAACTTTTATAAATAAAGCGTCCACAATCGCATTTATCTGATGAACTAAGACGAGGAGCTAACTCAACTCGAATGTAGCTGCGGAGGAAGAACACTCAACGCACAGAAATACACCATTAGAATTTAAAAAACAATGGAAATTTGCAGTTTACGGCCATTTGAAAATGTCACGAACTCACGGTTGAACTTTGAAAATTTTCATCTTAGTGCTGCCAAGGCATATTGATTAAAATCGACTAACACCTTCCAAATTAATATAATATTTGAAAAAAAACCTGAATTGACATAGAGAAAATAAATAATTTGAACAAATTTCATTTATTATGTAGATAAATATAAAGATTTCTCTTATAAACGGACATTTCATTTTGATAAGAAGTTACTGAATTAAAGTAACCATTAAAAAATGGCAGCCCTAAGATATGTTGCCAAAAACTGGTTTAGCGCCATCTGTTGGATTAAAATTGAGCTATTAATAGTGTAAAAAGTTAGGGTACAAGATCAATAGATGGAAGCACTATAATCATTAAAAGTGCCTTGTAGGCGACTGTCACCCCCCTGAATAAGATGTTCAATGGTTCCTTCTTGGGGTTCACAATGTGGGCATGCATTGCTTGTAATAATGCCTAGTCGAGCAAGGTGTGATGGAGCAGTATTATGGTCAAAGCGCAATCTATTTATCGTAGTGATAAAGTCTCGGCTGGCTTCCTTCAATCTATTGTACCAGCCAGGGTCTAACAGGTAATCTTTCTTGAATACTTCCATACCACTTTCTTTTGATGTCTTGGTCTTTCTTCCACATTTCTAACCATAACTTACCTATATTTTCATTAATGCATTGCAGGAAGTCAGTCATAGGAATGTCCATTGCATTTCTAACATCAATAGCATTATTACCTTCATAAGCGGTTTATCAACTACTTCATTGCCAGAGATGCCTCGGTGAGGTACCCACAGGAATACAATTTTTATGTGCTTAAGGTTAAGGTAATATTGATGAATTATTTCTTTGATGAAATACAGAATATAATTTGACTTAAACAAAACTGTAAGGTTAGTTAGGGCTTTTATCAAACTCAGTGAATCAGAAACAATCAAGAAGTATTTACAATTATTAATTTGGCGAATATATAATAATGCCTGATAAACTGCATATGCCTCTGCAGTGAATATAGTACATGAATTGTACAGAACAAAGCTTTGGGAGAATTTAGCATGTGGATCATATATAGCAGCACGTACATAATCACTCCCCTTACTGCCATCAGTGTAAATAACGTGATATTTTTTATTATCTGCCAAAAACTGTAACATATCTGAATTATTATTAATGGGATTTTGTAATTCTTTAACGGGATGCGAAATACACTGATAAGAGAAGGAGTAACATGGCCATGGGCACTGTTTTATAATACCAATAAAACTGTTTTCTGTTTCCAGCAATATTTTGGACAATGTTGGGGATTTACCATTCAAGAGATCCTCTCCTGTTGTTAGAGGCCCAAGAGTTCTACTTACAGAAGGTACAATTTTGTTTATTACTTTCCTGTTATTTGCAGCAATTAATTTAAGACAGAATCTCTCTGCAAGTAGAATGCGTCTCAAAATTAAAGGCATAGTTTTAGTCTCCACTTCCATGGCCCTTATGGGAGTAGAGCACATTGCACCAGAAATTGTTCTTAAAGCCCTGTTCTGCAATAGATCTAGTTTATTTACATGAGTACTATTTATATACACTAGTGATCTATAATCAAAATGACTTTTAACTATACTTTTATACAAAATTCATAATATTTTCGGGTCTGCTCCCCATAAGACACCTGCAAGACATTTAATTACATTTAAACCTTTTAGAGCATTCTTTGATATGTATTTAATATGTTCCTCAAAGGTTAATTTCCTATCTATTACTATGTCTAAAAATTTCTTTGAATTTACTGGATTTATAGATTCTCCGTTATAAACTACTGTTGAATTTGTATTCTCATTTCCAAATATCATAACACTGCTTTTGGAGGGATTAATTTTTAAATGTAGCACATCATTGTAATAGTGAAATAGTTGGGTGGGACAAGGCTCTGTTAATATTGTCAATTGCAATTTCTACATTATAATTACTACTGTACAAAACAATATCATCAGCAAACTGCAGAATATCTACATTACTATTAACAAATTTACAGATTTCACTTGTGTAAATATTGTATAACAAAGGAGATAGTGTAGCACCCTGCATTGTACCCCTAGATGCACATTTTGGTCCATGCAATGTTTATTATGTCTTACAGAGAGTGTTCTATTATTCAAAAAATTATATATCCATTTACATAGTTGGCCAGGCACACCTAACCTAGACATAACTTCTACAAGTATAGCTGGATCCAGACTGTCAAAAGCACCTTGAACATCTAGGAATACACAAACAGTGTGTAACTTTTTATCCTTTGCATGTTTCAGGTCTGAAACTAAGGAAGTGAAGCTGTCTGCACAACTTCGCCCTCGACGAAATCCATATTGTACATGTGGAATGAAGCCATTAGATTCCATATACCAATCCAAACGATTTTTAATCATGTTTTCAAATAATTTATGTAGACATGAAGACAGTGATATTGGTCTATAAGAGCTGGCAAGCTCTGAAGGTTTGTCTGGTTTGAGTATTGGAATGACACATTGTGTTTTCCATGATTGTGGAATACATTTACAATGCCAAAGTAAATTAAGAATATTAAGAAACATTTTTTGTGCTGATTCATCAAAATTTTTAATAGTACAATAAGGGAGATCATCTAAAACAGGTGTAGTGTCTTTCCGAGATAACAAACTCATTTTAAATTCAAACCATGTAAAAGGATCTAGCAAAAATTTGGAATTTAGATTATCATTATTTAATTCGAAAATATTGCCTAAACTATTAATATTATTTAGATTGCTGTTGTCGGATAATTTATCTAGAAATTGGGAAATAAACTCATCTTTATATGATTTATTGCCAGCTCTTATACCTTTAAACATTTTTAGAAGATTCCAAATCTTACTTGTAAGAGTAGTTCTATTAAATGTGTTACATAAGTTATTCCAACCTATTCCTTTTTGTTCCGATATGGTTCTTTTTTTAAGTGCATCTTTTCTTTTATAATCTAAATGGTTCTCCATACTAGGTTCACTTCTATATAGTTTCAATGCATTGTAGGAGGCAATTACACTTTTTTCACAAATGTCATTCCACCATGGAGCTGGAGGTCTGCTTTTAAAGTTTAGGAATTGTCATATCTTTTAAAGTATTCAATCGAGAACAAAAATTACTATAGGTTGAAATAGGATCATACAGTTTTAGGACTAAATCATTGAATATTGTTTTAGAAATAGTTTTATACTTTTCCCAATCTGCTTTTTTATATATAAACCTATCAACAGGGGGATTCATATGATATTTATCTATATGCAGTGAAATCTCTGTTATTGTTGGGTAGTGATAGCTGCCCATGGCATCATCATGTACAGACCACTCGCATATTGATGCGAGGTTAGCACTAGTAAAGCTAACATCAATTGTAGACGGATTCCGTCGCGGGTTGTTAACAGTTGTTGTTCGCCGCCAGGCCAGGCCTCACCATAGAATTTTAATAGCGCAGTGGAAGTTATGGTGCGCCCTGGGTCAAGAGTGGCGTAGCGAACTTGTCCACCGTGCGCGGAGCAGAACAATACAATAATCAAAAGACTCACCTCATGGTTGAAGGAAACTGCTTCTGGGGCCTACCTGGATTTATGTATGTAAGTGAGTGTGTATTTATTTATTTATTTAAACTTCTCGCACACAAAAAGGTACAAAGGCGGACTTAATGCCTTAGGCATTCTCTACCAGTCAACCAAGGGTGGTGAAGAGATTAGATGGCAGGTGCTTTGGTTAAAAGGAACAATGATTTAAATACTATTAAAAATAAATCCCATATTGAATTACAAATAACATGGGAATACTAGTACATAAATAGATTATAAACATATAATACACATACATATTAACTAATATATATACTTATAATATATATATATACATATATACACAAATTAAACAGAGATTTTGAGATGACTCTCTCTCTCTCTGTTGTGTTGTGACGTTATGAGTATTCTCCAGGATACCACACGGCCGCTCCAAGACGTCTGCAATCCAGACATGCGGTCTTCAAACACTTAACCTCAAAGTTCTTCAACAAAGATATATCCAAACTCAACCCGTATCATTTCGTCAAATTGGGATTATTTACAATCAAACAATACGATCACGACTAATTGTCCAACAAAACGATCGGTTTTTAAGGGATTAATTTCAACTGGTCGCGAACTCCAAGCGGGGACGAAACTCCCATTTTTTCAAGAACAAAAGACAAAGTCTCAAAGTCAAAACTGACAAGTCAGATGTCACTCCGTTCGCGCGCGTTCCGTTAGGCGCATAGATTAATCAAGTCAACGGGACGGAACATCTACCCCCCCCGGACGGGCCTTCCCGTCCGCTAATCACTTGGCAATCTTGACAAGGTTGCGTTTTATCAGTCCACTTGACGCGCTGCCGGAGGATGTGCAAATACTCCAAGCTCCAACGCTTCCAAAACTCTGAGCGAGCTGCTGCACCAACTGAAATCGCGATAGCCGATTTTGGCTCACATCGACAAAAGGGTACTCGGGCAGGGCGACAAGTGGCTTTCCAATCAAAAAATGGCCCGGGGTTAGGGCCTCCAAGACGCCAAGCCAAGGGCCAACCAACCAACCAAGAAGCAACCAAGAATGTTCGGGTCCGAAGACAGCGGGCACAATGGACGCGAGTTCAATACAGCTTCAATGCGGCAAAATACCGTAGCTAACTCCTCAAAGGTGAGAACGGTGTCTCCCAACAATCTGCGCCAAAGTCCCTTTGCCGCTTTCACCGCGGCCTTCAAAAATACCCCCCCAATGGGGGCAGGCTGGCGGGTCAAAACAATAACAAACAACAACAACAATTTAACCAAATGGCCCTCCTTAGGCAACAAAAGGGGGTGACGGGCCCCATAAGGAAGGCTAGAGTGCCTCAACCATCCCCCAACACGCAAAAGACCCGTATCGTCCAAAAAGGGGTCCAACTCACTAACGGCTCCCGACAATATCCAAAACTCTCGCTGCAGAATGGCCAACAGCGCATTACCACCGGCATGCGAGTTCTTAATGTGACGATCAGTCACCAACAATTCAACAACATGTCGAGGGAGCTGTATCGATTCAACAAAAAATCAGGGTCAAACGGAGGGTCCTTCGTTCCAACAGCGAGCACCTTGAGCCCAGGCAAAGGACCCGACATCCTCCAAATCAAAGGCGTTTCAGAATTTTGAATCTGGGACACTCGGTTCGCAACAAAGACCTCCAAAGAGTGGACGGACGTCTTCAACCAACACAAAACAATTTGACTGTCCGTCCAGGCGTAAGAAGCCCGAATGTCCACAGTTCCACCCAAAGTGTGAGCAACATGGTTCAATAGACGCACAAGAAGCGCCGCCCCTGACAATTCTAACTTAGGGATGGTCAGTGCCGTCCGGAGGGGGGCCTCCTTGCTCTTGGCCAAGACCAGTGACAAATTCACCTGGCCTGTCGCGCTGACGGTGCGCAGATACAGCTGCATAACCGTGCGAAGACGCATCACAAAACCCATGAAGGGTAGCAGTGTAGCTCCCAGGGGGAGAATAGCGCGGGGTAACACGACCTCGTTGACTGCAGGGAGTGCGGATACAAATTGGAGCCAATCTTCCAACAGGGTTTCCCGAATTGGCTCGTCCCAGCCAAGTCCCGCAGTCCAAAGGCGCTGAAGAAAACAATTTCGCCCAAAACAATAGACAAAGGCAACCCTGGGCTCCCATGTCCAAAATGGCATGGACCACAACAGAGTCCCCCGTGGGCCCCCAGACCTGTCCGATGCCGTTGGCAACAAAACCGTATCGATCTGAGGGGTACCTTAGCGGGGCAAGCGCCATGTTCCTAACAATGCCTGGGCGGCGACCGATCGCCGCACCCAGGCTCAAGTCTTTCCCGACGAGGATGGAGGACAAATTCCTCGTCCGCGCGGTGTCCCGAGCCACACGCCATCGCTGGAAGGGCATATCCCACCGGATGCCTGAATGGCGGGGGGCGTGACTCCAACCGGGGACGTTCCGCCAATGGAGGGGAGGGAAGGCGGTGCTGGTCTGGCCAGCGCTGCCTAGCAACAACTGCGTAATCGCCTTTACGCGGGGAGACCAAATGGCGGTCGCGCGGCTCCCGATCAACTTGCGCGGGGGGTGGAGTGCGGCGCTCAAAATTGCGGGCCTCTCCCCGGTTCTGAACCGGCGAGCCAGAAGCCCGGTGACCAACTCCATGGTACCCCCCGTGCGCGAACCTTCATCAGAGGCTGGTCTGCCAGCGTGGTTCGCGTTAGCGCACAAAATGTCCAAATGGGACCCCCTACAAATTCTACAAGGGCGGGGGTTGGGGCAGTCCCGATGGAAGTGAGCCCCCAAACAAGAGAAGCACATGCGGCGTGCATTGGCAATTCGGCGGCGGGCACTCACGTGCAATTTCAAAAAGGCCGCGCAATGTGCCATGCCATGCCCCGTGTCCCTACAAAACTCACAACCAGGACGACTCTGGGCACATGAGAAGAAAAACGGAACAGAGACTAAGCTTCTTAAGAACGAGCAAAATTGTTACCTATTTTGGTAGGGTTGTCACAATAGGGTAAGACAAATTAAACAAAACATTTGTTAAATAGTTTTATTATTCAGTATGATAGAATCGAATCAAATCAAATAATTTAATTCAACTAAGCCAATTACAGGCACTTTTGAATTGTCAAAAGACATAAAATTAGTACAAAAATAGTTATGGTGCTACAGTCCCAGTCACAAGACATAATATCTGTGAAAGTACCATAGATACCCATTCCAATACGTAGATCTCTATGGAGAAGAATGGGCTAGAAACTTCATGGACACTCTTTTTTAACCGACTTCCAAAAGGAGGAGGTTATTAATTCGGATGTTTATATTATTTTTTATGTTTGTTCGGGCATAACTCCGTCGCTTACCAACCGATTTGAAAAATTCTTTTTTTGTTGGAAAGGGTACTTACTTATGGGTACCTACTTCCCGAATGGTCTCATGAAAATTTTATCGAAATCGGACTAGCACTTTTTGAAAAATCAACAAAAACCTAAAAGTTATCAACATTGTCTACACCGATTACTCAGAGGTTTCTGATCCGATTTCGATGATTCTTTTTTGTTGTTTGATACAGTAACCTGCCATTGGTCCCATAAAATTTTCATTAAGTTTGGTTCAATAGTTTTTATTTTTAGCTCATTGTGTACATGGGTGGTGTTATTACCGGTGCTACGGATTACAAAATTCTAGTGCACATGTAAGAAAATTATGTATTTGACAATAATTTGGGTTGAATATTTAAACTAACAAGGATAAAATAAAAATACTTTTTCAAAAATATGATATATCTTTAAAGCAGTAAAAGGATGGTTCAAGTATGATATATCTTTATTTTTTCTAGTATTATTCATACACATAGTACAATAAACAACCATTATTAAAAATAAAATACCACGTTTTACATAAAAATATTCAAACTTACAACTAACAAAACAAACAACGTGCGGTGCACTAACCCTGAGATTGTCAACTGGCTGTGCAAGCGTAAACCGGTTTTATCCAGTTTCGCCGCGTACGCGACAAGCGGCCAGTGGTCACGCACACATGCCCCGCGTGCTTGTAGTGGTGCAATCGAATCGCGGGGTTGTTCGAAGCTTTATCTCTGTTCCGTTTTTCTACTCATGTGACTCTGGGTGCCAGCAAAACGAGCGGCGGGGCGATCATCAACAGGCCCGCGAGCCCTAGTCCGTCCCTGGTCTCGTGGCCGGGAAGACGGCTGGCATGACTCAGTGGCAACGCCAGAGCTGTCCACAAACCGACACTCATCCTCCAAAAATTGGACGAGGTCACCAAATGGGGGGAGATGTGTGACACTATCCCCACCATACTTTTGCTCGAAACGAGCCCTCAAATCGGCAGGAAGCCGTTGCAGCACAACTTGCACCAAAAGGTAAGACCAATGGTCCACCGGCAAGTCCAATCGCTTTAAAGCGTTGGTCGCTGCCACCAACGGGTTCAACAGGTCAGTACGCAATGCTGACAAACTAGTAATGACCGGTAACCCAAAATCAATTCAATATGAACGTCAGTCAAACAACGTTTATTTTGGTACCGCCGGGTGAGTAGTTCCAAAGCGGTAGGGTAGGCTGAGTCAGTCAACGACAGATGCTGTACCAAGGCTCGGGCCTCACTTTCCAGGACAGACAACAAATAGGCCAACTTTTGGGCGGGTCTGAGGTCCGAGCGTGCATCAACCAAACTTTCAAAGAGATTTTGGAAACCCAACCAATGGTCCAAGCGACCGTCAAAGTGTGGCAGTTCCAAAGTAGGCAATCTACTCAATAGTCCGGGACCTGAAACAACCGAGGTCTCCGGTTTGACCTGGACTGGTGATGTCCGTTTCCACCGCGCGGCCAACTCTTAAAATTTGATGAAATTTTGCCAGGAATTAGTTGTAATTTGTTACAATACACACCTCTTTTCCTGAATTTGTTACAAAAAAAAACTAAGGCGCTACGACCAAAAACAGTTGGCCGCTAGCACCGCCACTTGCCGTAGTGACCGCCCGTGATTACACAGAAACGAAATAATGCAGATAGGCGAATGATACATCAAAAGAAAGGTCTTAATTTGTTGTATTTGTTACAAAAATAAAAATCGTCAAAACTTAAATATACAAAAAGTTATGCTATATTTAGTTTTCAGGTTAAGTGTAGGTACGTATCTCACCATAAAATCAAATTAATAGAAGCTAATGTGTATGGACAATTAGTTGCTAATTTGTTGCAGCAAATAAACAAGAAAAATACTAGAAAATAGGTTCATTATTTTTTTTACAGTCGATTTTAATTGGCCGCGCGGACGGCAATAGGCCTAAAATACAATGGCGTTTATTTCGTTATTAATAGTAGGTTCAAGCTTAGTTTTAGTACTAATCGACAGGTATCGTAGCCTAGTTTGGATAAATGTGGCGAATATAACTACAGGCTTTATATTTTAGGAGATATTCACTAAAATATAGTAGTATGAAACTGTATTAGAGTAGAGTGACCATAAATTTTCATAATAGAGTGAGACTGAATCGCCATTATTGGAATGTTCGGTAGTCTTCTCTTAATTTTTTGGGGTGAAACTCTTTAAGACATCCTATAGCATACTTTATAAAAGTTAAATTCACAAATCGATAAAAATTACTTTATTCAAAATCAGTATACATGCAAAAATCAAGTAATATAAGTCGACAAAATATTTTTTTTTTTTAATAAACTACCATAACATTTATAAATTAACTGAAACTAATGTAAGATACAGAATGTAGACACAATTTCTTACAGGTACTTATTTCAATTTTAGAATAATTTTAAAAATATAGTAATTTTATTCACGCCACATTTATCCAAACAAGGTTACGTTACATGTCGATTAGTATTAGAACTAAGCTTGAACCTACTTTTAATAATGAAATAAACTCCATTGTAATTTAGGCATATTACCGTCCGAGCGGCCAACTAAAATCGACTCTAAAAATATTATTTAACCTATTTTCTAGTATTTTTATTGTTTATTTGCTGCAACAAATTAGCAACTTATTGTCCATACACATTAGCCTTGTTACTCTAAAAAACTTCAAAACATCAAAGTTAATTAAAATCTAAACAACGCCGGACTAGGCCCCTGACTAAAAATATTTATAGAAAAGAAAAAGGTAAATTCTAAACTCTAGAACTGAAATAACTAATTTTTTTTTCTCAAATAAAGACTGCAATTGCAATGTAGCGCACTCTGTTTTACTCACTAAACTACCGATTAGTATTAACATTAAATATTTTTTCTTAGTTAGTGCTATAGTTTGTACCAGGCACAAAAATAGATCACTATGTCATTTTTTAAATAAAATTACTATATTTTTAACTTATATTTTTAATATTATTATCTGTATACTGATTTTGAATAAAGTAATTTTTATCGATTTGTGAATTTAACTTTTATAAAGTATGCTATAGGATGTCTTAGAGTTTCACCCCAAAAAAATAAGAGAAGACTACCGAACATTCCAATAATGGCGATTCAGTCTCACTCTATTATGAAAATGTATGGTCACTCTACTCTAATACAGTTTCATACTACTATATTTTAGTGAATATCTCCTAAAATATAAAGCCTGTAGTTATATTCGCCACATTTATCCAAACTATGCTACGATACCTGTCGATTAGTACTAAAACTAAGCTTGAACCTACTATTAATAACGAAATAAACGCCATTGTATTTTAGGCCTATTGCCGTCCGCGCGGCCAACTAAAATCGACTGTAAAAAAAATATTGAACCTATTTTCTAGTATTTTTCTTGTTTATTTGCTGCAACAAATTAGCAACTAATTGTCCATACACATTAGCCTCTATTAATTTGATTTTATGGTGAGATACGTACCTACACTTAACTTGAAAACTAAATACGTATAGTATAACTTTTTGTATATTTAAGTTTTGATGATTTTTATTTTGTAACAAATACAACAAATTAGTCTTAAGGGACTTACTAGAGAATGGGCAGCAGCGTTCTCTATGCATTTTACCACCATACTGCGATCGCCAACCCGCCTGCCAAGCGTGGCGATTATGGCAAACCCCCCCAAATTGGGGGAGGCCTAAGTCCAGCAGTGGACGAGTTACGGCTGAAACGACGACGACGACAACAAATTAAGACCTTTCTTTTGATGTATCATTCGCCTATCTGCATTATTTCGTTTCTGTGTAATCACGGGTGGTCACTACGGCAAGTGGCGGTGCTAGCGGCCAACTGTTTTTGGTCGTAGCATCTTAGTTTTTTTTGTAACAAATTCAGGAAAAGAGGTGTGTATTGTAACAAATTACAACTAATTCCTGGCAAAATTTCATCAAATTTTAAGAGTAGGCCGCGCGGTGCAAACGCACATGACTGGTGTCCGGCTCTGCAAGATTTCCCGAGCACGTTGACCAATAACATCCCCCAGGTCCAAGATCTGGTCGTAGTCAGCAAGGACCTTGTCACGTGCTGCCTGGTCCAGCACTTCCAGAGCCACATCATAAACGAACTCGTTGTAGCGGGTGAGCAGAGCATCAACGTTGCCGAGTCTCACGTTCAACTGCTCGAACCGAGCAAGCGTGACCCCTGGTAGATCCGGGCGCTCAGCGGTCGCTGCAGCTGAAGTGAACCACCGTAGCTGTGCGGTCAATCCACCGATTGCCTCTCTCACCGCTTTGTATGCCATTGCACAAACAATACAATTCAAATAAACCAAATAATTAAATAATCAAATAACAAAGTTCAATCAATCAATTACAAAATAACTACAAGCAAACAATCAAACTACCAAACTGTTAGTCAGCAACTCAAGAAATAAGAAAATATTGGTTTCAATTCAATTCAACAACAAACTTTTATTTTAATTCAAAACCAATGTCAACGTTCAAAAAATTCTACTTCAAATTCAATTCAAATATTCAAATGTTAATTTCACAAACCACTATATCAATGGTACAACAATAATAAACCTTTATTCCAATTTAAAACAATGTTAATGCTCAAAAATGCCAATTTTCACAAGCAACCATGTCAATGGTAAAAACTCATATTTTTTTTAGCAATGGTACAAAACTCAATATTTTAATGTCTTCCTGACATTCCACACAACAGAGGTCAAATACAAACAAGGGGCTGTAACATAGCCCAACCCAATCAACTTTGTTAGCATATCTAACCTGGCTGACTATGGTAACTTCAGTTTACCCGTCACAACAAATTTAAACAAATTATTTCAAATGAACAAGCAATACAATTAACAAATATTTACAGCGAATTACTATTTCCTTATAGAGACTGCCAAGTAATTAGCCTACTGTAAATTACCAATTTGGTGGTTGTGTTGTAGGTTATAACCACGCTCTGCAACCAAGAATGTTCGCCGCCAGGCCAGGCCTCACCGTAGAATTTTAATAGCGCAGTGGAAGTTATGGTGGGCCCTGGGTCAAGAGTGGCGTAGCGAACTTGTCCGCCGTGCGCGGAGCAGAACAATACAATAATCAAAAGACTCACCTCATGGTTGAAGGAAACTGCTTCTGGGGCCTACCTGGATTTATGTATGTAAGTGAGTGTGTATTGTATTGTGTTGTGACGTTATGAGTATTCTCCAGGATACCACACGGCCGCTCCAAGATGTCTGCTATCCAGACATGCGGTCTTCAAGCACTTAACCTCAAAGTTCTTCAACAAAGATATATCCAAACTCAACCCGTATCATTTCGTAAAATTGGGGTAATTTACAATCAAACAATACGATCACGACTAATTGTCCAACAAAACGATCGGTTTTTAAGGGATTAATTTCACGCGAATACAACAAAAATCTATTTTGGGCACATAGTAGAAGTGATTACTATTAACAACAACTTATGAAATTTGGTTCTTGATTAGAAAAAGTGTCATTATTTTTTTTTGTGGCTAGTTTTCCTAAAGTATTATACCATTTTAAAATCTAGGTTAGTTGCGCTAATTTTTTAAAAAACTTGCCATAGTAGTGTCCATATTTTTTTTACACTACGATGAGTTAAAGTGTACTGAACGTTAAAATCTTTCAAAATTTTAGGGAAATAATTTTTTTTGTATAAAACTACGAAAATTCTGTAATTTTCAAAGATTATGGTGAATAGAACTACTAATTAGGTTGCCTATACAAACAAAAAAACTGAAATATTTGAAAAATTGTGGTCATGGTAGCTAAAAGTGTCATAAGGGGTATACATTTTCGAAGAATTTCCATTTTTTTAAGTAATTTAAAAAAAAGTAGAGGTATTTTTTTTTCTTTTTTTTTCTAGAGTAGTCATTAGTAGGTCCATCCTCTGGTGCCGGCTTATCGTTGAATTTTGGGACATGTTGTATAAATGCTCACCTCCACAAATGGAACATCTTTGTTTGCCACTGCATATCTAGCAGAGTGGTTAAATTTAAAGCAACGGAAACATTGCTGTAATGGGGGTACATACTCAAAAACTCTGTATGAAAACAAATCATATTGTACATTGTCCGGAAGAATATTCGATAGAAAAGTAATGCTAACTGTTTGTAGGGGTACTCGCTCCTGTCCTACCTTCTTTGTGAATCTTCTTACAGCTATTATCTCATAAATTGATGATACTTTGGTGTATAGTTCTTTGTTCGAAATGTTTGCTGGTACAAATCTAATTATACCTGTTTTTTCTATTTGCGCAGCCGGAATAAATGCTTTCAAGCCATGTTTGTTAAGAAAAGCGCTGTTGTTAATAAAGTTATTGGCCGTATTATACTGTTTAAATATTACTTCTATTTTATTTGCGTTTATTCGTTGTATAGCCGTCACCCCTTTTATTTCGCTGGAGAATATATGGTTGAGATAGATAGGGCTCTTATTGCCTATTCTATTCTTCTTATTGGAAGCTTCAATGAACACTTTAAAGTCTACATAAGTGGCATTTTCTGGATATAGTCAGGTTTTATATAAGGTGAATAGTCAGATTGCTCACCGCCGCCGCCATCACCACAGTCCATCCCAGTCCCTGCGTCTCCGGCCTCAGGCCGAGGACGTTTATGTGAAGTTGGCGGGTTATCCCCGCCCCCTTCATTTTCCACCATATTTCAGGTTTGTACATCTAGCGCAATTGTTTTTTATTAACTTTTAACAAGAAATTAGCAAATATTAAAAAAAAAATGAAAATTGAAGAAAATTTTTGAGCGCTCTTTTTTAAAGTTCCCGCCAGAATCCCAGTCAGGCGAAAGAATAGTGTAACGTTCCGTATTATAGTCGCATAGTTTTGAGCATGCTAACACCCGTTCCGAATTGGCGTGAGCGCGATAACGCTGTCCCGTGAATCGTAATTCATGGCGTCAATGATATTATATACAAAAATATGTAGATAGGGCAGTAGCGTGCGAAAGTTGTTGCCGACAAATCACAACAATTGGTGTGATTTGATTTAGTCGGCTAATAGCAGCGAGCGAAGCAAAGCGTGTCCGTGGCGTGAAGTATTATATCGAAAATGCCAAGTTGTGTTGTAAGAAAGTGTAAAAACTACGGTTCTAAAATAAATAAGAGTGAAGGAATTTCATACCATAGATAAATGTAGTCAAATAATGAATATTTATATAAATATCACGATTATATTTCACATTTACAAATAAATTTCGATCTATTAACATTGTGGTTCGAAAAGGATAGAAAATATGATGGCAACTGCAGCGCGACAAGGTCAAATAGCATGCGTCATAGATTAAATTAACCAGAAGCGAAATCGTAGGCACAATGAGGATCAGCGACGATTTTAGTTAAATATGTAGAATTACAGTCATACCTAAACCAATTATTTCAGTGAAAGAATTATTAAAATTGGACCAAAAATGACGAAGTTAGAGCGGTTTTAATTTTGCATTTTCAAAAACGCCCGCCAATACGCACAATTTGATGATGACGTCATTTTCCACGTTCGCGTCCGCGGCACCACCACGCACGTTCTTTCTGCCTTTAGTTACGTGACTCGCAGAACATTTAAACGAATAATGTCTTAATAAAATATTGTATCGTGTCACGATGCGAAAATACAAGTGTTGACAAATTGTTATTTTGTGTCCCAAAATACCCAAAAAATAGAAAGAAGTGGTGTACTTTCATGAGGAGCGACGCCCCATGTCCCCTTAACTAAAAGTACTTTATACTGCATTTCAAAAATTTTGACTATAATAATTTATTTTAACTAAATCTATTTTTAATCGCGATAAAAAAGGTGTGGATTAAAACTAGTAGTTATTAACTAAAATTCACACCAACGAACGCCTCGCCTTCACGTGCTTTAAACAGTACTGTATTTTTGTTTTCCTTTTCTTTTGCTCATATCTCGAAAATGGCGTTTCCTATCGCAAAAATAATGAAATTTTCGACCCCCTTTGTAACCGCCTCACATGTAAATCTCAACATGTGGGTAATATTTTTTTTATTTTTCGAAGAAAATGTCGAAATTCCATATAAAACACGTCCATTGCGCGCGCCTCGCGCCTTGCCTTCACGTGCCTCGCCTTCATGTGCAAAAACAGTACTGTATTTTTGTTTTCCTTTTCTTTTGCTTATATCTCGAAAATGGCGTTTCCTATCGCAAAAATAATGAAATTTTCGACCCCCTTTGTAACCCCCTCACGTATAAATTTCAACACGTGGGTTTTTCTTTTTTTTTTCGAAGAAAATGTGAAAAATTCCATATAAAACACGTCCATTGGCACGCCTTGGTCTTTCAAAAAATTCATTGCGTAGCACACCCAAGTAAAAGCTGAAGAGTTGTACGTTTAGTGCTGCATAGCCCATTTATCGAGGAAGGCTATAGACTATATATTATATAAGGTCACGCAAAGACCCTTAGGAGCCGAGCACAAAGAAAAACGTCACGCATACAAAGACCTCGCACGGGCAGGCGATTCGATGCGACGGGATGGGTTGGGGGAGCAGGAAATTTTGCGCGGACGAGGTCGCGGGCTGAAGCTAGTAAGAAATATTATTTAAAATAGGTAGAGAGGTGCCTACACATTGTAGAAACATGAAAAAGGTACCTGCCTGCCAAATCAAAACATTCTAAAACGTAGTACCTACCTGTGCATAAATTGTTTTTTTTTTTTACTTTTCAACCATAAACGAATCAATCTTCGCGAGATTGTCCGATTGGGCCTTGGGTAAATCCGACTTCCATGTTTCCTATCTACCAATATCTATAAAACATAAATAAACAAGAAACAACGATTAAACTCCGCAAATCATAAAGCAGTGCGGCGCGTGGCGGGCGATCGAGCCTCGTGACGTCATCAGCAGTTTCGCGCGCGCGGCGTGCGTTTTAAAACTCCCTTTTTTTAAAGTTTAATAACTTCGTAATTTCTCAATGGATTTGAGTGATTCGAAAAGAAATGAACTCAGATATTTATATTGTATTCGATGTAGTATTCAAAATTGCTATATCCTTTTGTCGAATTGATCCTCATTCATAGCATTCGTTAGCCACTTGAATGCGCAACGTGAGTTTTGTTGTTATTTAGAGAGCATCTTTCTAACAATAATATTACGATGATCATAATAAGTTGTAGCTTTCAAAGTTTTATAAATGAGAATTTGATTAGTGATAGCGGGTTATTAGATGTTTTATTAGTAAAATTAAAATGTATGTAATCTAATATTTATTTTCTGATTATCTTTTATTATTTGTCAGATTTCCGAGTGATTATTACACAAAAAGTAAATGGGTCAGTATAGTTCAAGGGGAAAGAAGTCAATATGACTGGATTCCTGCAAAAAGAAGTACAATATCATATACTAACTGAGTAGGTACATACATTATCGAAAATCCGGTCTGCAGACCTTTTTTTTTTTCAGGGCGGGAGGGCGTGTCAGACTTTTACTGACTAAAACCCACCCGTGTTCCATCAGTTGCCCATGTGCCAGGGTCACGGTATCTCTTTCGAACAATCACGCGACCCCGGGGTCTGCAGACCTCAAAATTGTTTAGAATTTGTGAGTAAATAGATAACAATTGTGTTGTTTATTATCAGTGTAGTATTCCCAGTTATAATCAATGTCTCTGGTGGGGCTCCGACGGAAGGCAAAATTAGGTATCTTCGACGCGGACCGAAAAACTAATGTACGCAAGTGTCTCGCCTACGGGCCAGGGATGAGGGAATCGTGCACCTACCTCCTCGTGAAGCCGCTCGATCTACCAGCAGCTCTGCTCCGGAGTCTTCACAATTCGGCTCACCACGTGTCGGCAAAGTCCAGAGGCACTACACAGCACTTCAGTACAACCGTCGAAGCCACAAATACACCACTAAAGAAACAGCGGGACTGCTATGAACTTATAATATTCATATTATATCGTTCTGCGATAAAAAAAAAGACAGCGGAGTTGCGATCACGCGATCACGACGGAATTCATATTTGAACTGATATAATGTCTTTCTCGAGCGAGCGATAAAGACGGCGACACTCGTTTGTGAGGTGCACGATGTTGATTGGCGGGAAGGGACTAGCTTGACATCTTGTGTAATAGTTTAACAAATAAATATAGATGGCGCTAACATTTCCTCCCCCTTTTAAAGGGTCACCTTTAAATCCAATCATAAAGTGTAATAAAGAACTGCGAAACTATAATATTGAAACTGCGATTTATATAAGATAAACTGCGACAATCTTAAACTAACTAACTGCTAGCACTTAAACTACTGTGGTTACAAAAAAAAATAACAATCTTATTGCGTAGGTAATGGGCACAAACGTACGACCGGACGCACGTATATACCTTTAGCTGTTCTTACAGAAACTACACGCGTTATACCATCGTTGGAAGGAAGAATCTTCTCTACTATTGCTAATGGCCACGATAAAGGAGGTGAATTGTCAGTTATAATAACAACAACCGTGCCAGGCTTGATTGGCACAGACGGAGTATTCCATTTCTCTCGGGTTTGTAAACTATGTAAATATTCCATTCTCCATCTTTTCCAAAAAGATTGCACTAATTTATCAAGCAGAGAATGTCTCTGAAGCAAGTTGAGATTATCTGATTCTACTTCAGGCGCGGGCAATGAGAGTAAAGGAGCGGTATGCAAAAAATGACCTGGCGTTAACGCGGTAGGTTCTGCGGGATCGGCACTCAGAACCGTAAGAGGCCGAGAATTTAACAAACACTCGATCTGAACGAGCACTGTAACTAGCTCTTCGTAAGAGAGAAGCTGTTGACCGATGACCTTGAAAAGGTGCGTCTTGACGACCTTCAGCATACTCTCCCAACATCCGCCAAAATGTGGGGCGGCCGGACAGTTAAACTTCCATGTGATACGGTTTTCAGCAAGCTCTTCTTCGAAGCGAGAGCGGAACTCGACAATATTAAGAAATTTATATAAGTCGCGTAAATAAGAATTAGCGCCTACAAAATTAGTGCCTCTGTCCGAGTGCATTACTTGGACAGGGCCCCTGCGAGACAAGAACCGGTTAAGTGCAGTTAAAAAACTGGCGGTGCTAAGATCAGTGGCTACTTTAATATGTAGCGCGCGAGTTGTGAGACAAGTGAACACGCAAAAATATGCTTTCAAAGCCTTTGCACCCCGACGGCGAATGGGAGTGTAAGATATAGGACCTGCGTAATCACAGCCCGTGTGAGTAAACGGCTTAATAACCTGACGCGTCCGACAGTCCGGTAAGTCAGCCATGAGCGGGAAGACGGGACGCGGTCGAGCGCGGAAACAAATATTACAGTCGTGAACTACCTTACGAATAGCACGACGAGCAGACAGTATCCAGTATTTCTGCCGTAATAGTGACATGAGCTGTTCAGGCCCAGCGTGTAAATATTTCTTATGATAATATTCAATTAATAAGTTAACAAAAAAATCATGGCTTGGCAGAAGTACCGGGTGCTGCTGTGAGTAACTTAGATCAGAATAGGTGAGACGTCCACCAACTCTGATTAAATCGTTATGTAAAAACGGTCTTAATTTATTAAGAGATGATGAAACCTGCGTGTTCAGTTTTAAATTTAAAATTTCTTTATTGAAACGTTTATTTTGGATAAGTTTCAGCAATTTGTTTTCTGCAAAACTCAAATCAGCTGCGGTTATATGTACGGAATCGCGACGTGGTAACAAATTAGCGAATCTATAAATGTAAACAATCGTACGGAGTATTTTACTCCATGACGAAAGGCGGCAAAGAGTATCATAAACATAAGAAGCGTTAGCGGGAATTAAAACAGCGTGAACGAGTTTCTTTTGTTCAGGTATCTCGTCCAACGTGAGCGGTTCCGTACCTTCAGTAATAGGCCACTGCGACGGATGTAACGTTAGCCAGGAGGGCCATTGGGACCACGGAGGGTGGTCTTTAGGATTAAAACGATAAAGAATTCTCTGATAACGTCGATCAGATTCGCGAATCATAATTTGTAAAAACATTTGTTTACAATCAGCGGTCATCGCTACAGAGTGTAGACAAAAATTTAAAATAATTTTGAATAAATTACCCTGTAGGTTGGGCCCACTGTGCAGCAAATCATTTAACGAAACACCGGACGATGTTTTGCAGCTGCCATCCAGCACGGGACGCAACCTAGACGAAGACTTGTCTGGGCGGAGAACCCCATGATGTGGGATTATATAAGTAGGGTACACATCTGCAGTTTCATGCGGAAGAACTGAGACGGGCGAGATATAACCTTTAGAAAGATAATCATTTAAAACTTCGTCATAAGCGGCGCGTAGCTCAGGTGAAGCTTCAAGCTTCCTCTCTAAGCATAAAAAACGTCTACGAGCGATATTGAATGAGTCACCCAGTGTGAACACATCCTTATCAAACGGTAGACCCACGGTATAGCGACCAGTAACTGGGTCCCGTTGCGTAGTTGAACGATAAAAATATTCACATTCAGCATCAGCAGGATGCTGAATGGGCGGGCCAGGAACTTCTTCAAGTTCCCAGAAGCGGGAAATCAAATTGTTATCCATAGGCGAAGGGACTATGGCGCAGCACGATGTGACACATGCTGGGCGGTTACTGAGTGTAGGTACGACCCCCATGAGTACGTAGCCTAACACCGTATTGACAGCGGCGGGCACTGACGGGCCACCAGGAACCACGTCAGGCAAAAGTAAATGCGGAAACAGCGATGCTCCAATTAAAATATCAATTTTACTTGGAATAGCGAAACTATCATCAGCGAACTGAAGTTTATTCGAGTAAGGTAGGGCCTTAATATCAACAAAAGTGGAAGGTAAGTTGTCCGTAATTTGATCAACTACTAACGAGTCAATATCAAATCGGATATTTTTATTAAAGCGTGAAAATATACGTAAATTTACTGTCCCGAACGACGTCCTCTCTGTGCCTCTAAAACCTCTTACAGTCGTAGACCGTGTATTGTTTTGACGTAAACGTAAACGTTCACAACATTCCCTAGTAATGAAGTGACTTTGAGACGCGGAATCAAGTAAAATTCTTATTAAATGTTCACGTCCAGTATTATCGTACGCCACGACTTGCGCGGTAGCGAGTAAGACAGTAGTATGCGAATTACATTGCGGCGTCTCGCTGCAAGCGGCATTAGAGGAAACAGAACGCGGAGCGTCAACGGACATCGAACACAAAGCTACATCAGGCTGCGTGGCGGAGCGCACCGGATCGGACGCGGGCACGGGTGCGGAAGGGACGACAGCAGCGCTCGCTTGCGTTGACGTCACCGGATCGGGCGCCTCGCGCTGCGGCGTAGGTATTGGCGAACTCGCCGCTTCCGCGGTCCGTGGGTTCGAATCCCGAGTAAAATGTAATAGTGAATGGTGACGTTGTTTACCCGTTCTACAGCCAGATGCGGATTGACAACTCGATATTTTATGTTTAATACTTAAACAATTAACGCAACCGTTAATTTTCCTAACAACCTGTAAGCGTTCATACGGAGTTGATTTATGAAAATCAGGACATTTAAATAAGTGTTGATGTGTGACATTAGTACACAAACATTTATCTGTTGAATAGGATTCGACCGTGCTTACATACGCGTTATAACGCGGGGAGGACTGCGGTTTTTTACTATCATTAGAACTGCGGGAGCGATCAGCTGATTTTGCGGAATTATGTACTTGCGCGCCGGCTGTTAAAGCGTGAGTGCGATACAATATTTTACTCTGTTTATTAACGAAATCGACTAAATCATCAAATAAAGGAATATCAGACTGATCCTGACTGTTTTCAAAATTACGAACAGTTTCACTGTCTAACTTGGTAATAGCTTTGTACGAAAATTAAATTCAATAAATCTGGAATTTTTAAATGTTGTAAGGCACGGACGGCGTTAACAAACTTATCATTAAAAATGTCCAAATTATCGGAAGTAACGGAAGTTAACGGTTTAAAATCTATGATCTGTTTTAAATAAGTGGCCGCTAGTGTGCGTTTGTCTTCATACCTATTCACTAGCGTATTGAAAATGAGTTCGTAATTCTCAGCGGTAGGTACAATGCCGGCGCATGCGGCTAGCGCTTTACCGGTCAATTTGCCCTGTAAATAATGTAATTTTTGATGATCCGAGAGAGATGGATTATCATGAACAGCGGATTTATAATTTGAGTAAAACAATAGCCATGAACGAATGTCACCGTTAAAACTCTTAATTCAATCGGCGGTAACTTAATGATAGAAGATTTTTTCTCTAAGATGGACGGAACGACGTCTGCATTGGTAGAAGCAACCAAACGTTTTAAGCGACTATATAACTGTTCAAACGAAACCAGCGCCTTGTAATCAGCGCGCGCGGTGGAATCAGCTGTCAGTAGACAGTTATTATACTGATCCATAACTTCATGAAATTCAGAACGAATAGCGTCAATGTTGTTGTTGAGCTAGCGTCCAGAAAAGCCTCTTTCGCATCATCTCCCGTGCCTATGTCTTTAGATAAATCGTAGGCAGACTGTAAACACTCGAATAAAGCATTCCGTTTGGCTTCCAACGCCAACAACGAAAACTCCGTACTACCAGACTTAATAGCTTTCTTCATTATAAAATGAGAATTTTAAATTGAAGGTATACAAAATAATTTATTTGTGAGTTACCGAATAATATAAAAGTACAAGTGGGTACTTCTAAAAAAGGTAAATCTCAGCGATAATTATCGAAATAGAACCTTATTTGGCGAATACCAGTATTAGTGTTATGAAATATTAGTATGACAGCGGTAAAATAAGTATTTAGTGTTAAGCGGTAACAAAATGAATTAAGTACCTTCGCGCTACGCTGCGTGCGTAATGGCGGAGGTACGTTTTCTAGGCTAACGAAAACCTAAAAACGGCGGGTTTTAACACTAAATCTCCTATTAGGTGACCTAAAAGGGGCGGAAACTGTATCATTACGGTTCGAAGGACCACAATAATGGTGGGGCTCCGACGGAAGACGAAATTAGGTACCTTCGACGCGGACCGAAAAACTGATGTACGCAAGTGTCTCGCCTACGGGCCAGGGATGAGGGAATCGTGCACCTACCTCCTCGTGAAGCCGCTCGATCTACCAGCAGCTCTGCTCCGTAGTCTTCACAATTCGGCTCACCACGTGTCGGCAAAGTCCAGAGGCACTACACAGCACTTCAGTACAACCGTCGAAGCCACAAATACACCACTAAAGAAACAGCGGGACTGCTATGAACTTATAATATTCATATTATATCGTTCTGCGATAAAAAAAAAGACAGCGGAGTTGCGATCACGCGATCACGACGGAATCCATATTTGAACTGATATAATGTCTTTCTCGAGCGAGCGATAAAGACGGCGACACTCGTTTGTGAGGTGCACGATGTTGATTGGCGGGAAGGGACTAGCTTGACATCTTGCGTAATAGTTTAACAAATAAAAATCGATGGCGCTAACAGTCTCTTCTGTGGCAAATCCGCATACTCTATGATTGGGTCCACCCTTTATGGCAAATTTTTTTTTTTTTTCGTCATAATATTATTTTGCATAACAGCGGATGGCATAAACTTCATTTCGCATAAAATCGTTTGGCATACACTCATTTATCATACATTCACAACGCATAATTTTATAAGTCAGAATCATCTTTAGGCATAAATTTTATTCCATAATAATTAAAAAGTAGAACCATCATATCGCAGAAAGTTCGCAGTCAGAATCGTCTCTTGGCATAATTTCATATCGATAGTTATTAAAAGGCAGAACTATCATATCTCAGAAACTATAAACTTAGAATCTTCTTTTTGCATACATTTCATATCGAAGAAGCATGCAGCATGCAAACAAGCATGCAGCATGCAAGCAAGCATACAAAATGCAAGCAACCAAGCATGCAGCATGCAAGCAAGCATGCCAGCAAGCAAGCATGCAGCATGCAAGCAAGCTTACAGCATGCAGGCGAGCATGCAACATGTGGCATGCATGGTTTCTGTCACGGCTTCGGCGCTGCGGGGTTCCGGCGGTCCCACGCGAGCTCATCGTCGCAGATGGTTTTACGCTCACCACCGCGGCTTCGGCTCAGCCTCAGCCGCGGCGGCGACCGTCAAAACCACCTGCTCCTCAGCTCGCGGGCCGCCTCGCCACTCCGCGCCTACGCGGGCTTAAATTACACTCTAGGGGTAGGGCAGAAAAGACTACGTGGAGTCGGTTCTGCAGCGATTCGTTTCTGTCAATAATTCTTGTAGCACAACATATACTGACTTTTTGAGACACTATTTCATTTTATTTAAGGTTAAAATGCAATTTAATAGAAATGAAAATATGCCTAACAAAATTATTCTAAATGAAATTCTGCCATCTTCATAGTATGCCAAGTGAAATTATGCCAAATAATCATTGCTCTAAATAAATTTTATGCTAAACGACATTATGCGGAATTTTAAGTATGCCAAAGGTAATTATGCGAAATAAAATTCTGCCATCTTAAAAGTATGCCAGCGTAAAGTCGAGCATATAAACATTCGGCCAAACAATGATTATGCTAAACATTTTTTATGCCTTGCAAATATTCGTTTAAAAAAGATTATGCCAAGTGTGTTATGCCAAATAAAATTCGGAGCATCAAGTTTCTGCCAGATAGAGGGAACCCTCTATGATTCACTAGTGTACTTCAAGCGCAACACACTACAGCTAGCTATCTCTTTCTGTATTATATACGTTCCGTATTATCTATCGCAGTCGTTGTTGACAATTACTAAACATCTGTAGGTAAGTACATTTGTACTAACAACGGAACGATTTGTGATCGCCGATCAGTATGAACGTGGCGTATGTTTACTTAATATATCATTGGATGGCGTCACGACAGGCACAATCTTGTGATACCGCTGACCGATGCCATAAACTGATACCACCGTGAGCGCTCTCAAAAATGACAGTTGTGTTGTTTTGTTTTAGATCCATCATAACTTATACTGTCCCTTCCTTCCACTTGACACCACCAAAACGACACCACCGGTGGTGTCGTATGGAATCTCTAGTCCATATGACACCACCCTAGTGATGTCCAAAAACGCCTGTTTTTGACAAACAGCTCCCAATTCATTATTTTACGTTATCTATAGTTAAACGATAATTAATAAAACAGAGTTTATAAAAAATTTTTTTTTATTTGAGTGAAGTAAGTAGTTATGTAGGTATTAAAGAACGGGCCGGAAAACTAGTCTTCCAGCATGTTCACAATTGTTGTTACGTGCTTGTAATAGGCCTTAATGAACTTTTCTTTTAGTGTTTCTTTTCCTAGAGATTCCATACGACACCACCGGTGGTGTCGTATGGAATCTCTAGTCCATATGACACCACCCTAGTGATGTCCAGAAACGCCTGTTTTTGACAAACAGCTCCCAATTCATTATTTTACGTTATCTATAGTTAAACGATAATTAATAAAACAGAGTTTATAATTTTTTTTTTTTTTATTTAAGTGAAGTAAGTAGTTATGTAGGTATTAAAGAACGGGCCGGAAAACTAGTCTTCCAGCATGTTCACAATTGTTGTTACGTGCTTGTAATAGGCCTTAATGAACTTTTCTTTTAGTGTTTCTTTTCCGGGAAAAAAACTTTCAGCCAACAATTTTGCTGTATTTAATACAATCTGAGCATCACTCAAATGGTCCGTTTGGGTACAAGTATCCTTCATATTTTGTTCCGTTTGCGTTTTCACGGACATTTAAACTTAACTCCTCTGAATAAGCTTTACCCGCTTGCAGGAATTGCACCACCTGCCGTACGAAGGGATGTCGCATGCGCGCTGGAAAAAAAGAACCAAGAATCCGATTCCCGACACCCCCTCTACGATTACGAGACGACTCCAGGCAGGCTTAAAAGTCGTAAGAGCTTCTTACGCTCTACGCAGGCCATCCAGGACAAACCACCCTTTGTGAGGACCAAACTATGGCAAGAAAGATATCCACCACCTCCCGACTTCGTTGAACCTCAGGAACACTTGCCTTCCGGCCGTGATCTGCAGTGGCCTATATGGAAAGCCCTCAATCGATTGCGTACCCGGGTAAGCCGCTGTAGACACAATTTGTCAAAGTGGGGGATTATAGACTCATCCGACACCCAGTGCGAATGTGGTACGTATGTTCAGACCATGACCCACCTGCTAGAGTGTCCCAAGTGCCCGTTCACCTGCACCTCAGATGATCTAAAAAATGCCACTGATGCCGCAATAAACGTGGCCACCTACTGGGCTCAAACAATATAGTAAAAAGTGTACGTGTACCATCGACACGAAAGAAGAAGAAGAAGACGGACATTTAAATGACTGGTGTGGCGTCGTCATGTCTACACTCTACAAAATACTCTTGAGTATCCTGCATTTCAAACACATCATCGGGCGAGAGTTGGTATTTAGGTTGTGAACTCAAAATTGATTGACTCTCCATTGTTTCTAAATTATTTTTTTAAGTATTTATTATATACTAGCTTTTGCCAGCGGCTTCGCCCGCGTGGTGGTCGGAAATTATCCCGCGGGAACATACTACCGGGATAAAAAGTAGCCTATGTCCTTTCTCAGGCTCTAAACTATCTGTGTACCAAATTTCATTTAAATGGGTTCAGTAGTTTTTGCAGGAAAGCGAGACAGACAGACAGACAGACCGACAGACAGACAGAGTTACTTTTGCATTTATAATATTATATATAAATATATAATATATATAGTGTGGAAGTGTGGATTTCTAAATACGATAGTAATAACACAGTGAACAACACAGAAAACAAGTGAATTCAGAAACGCCACAGTGACATACTTATATTCTTTAATGTCATGTCACATGTGCTAGCATTGTGGAAACATTAAAAAAGTTTCTACTCCGATTTACCCGATGATGTGATACTCTGTTTAAAAAAACCTCTATCTGAGTTCATCTAAAGCCTTGGCCACAGTAATATCACCATTGATTAATTGCATTTGAACATCAAGTATAAAGTCACAATGTATCTACTCATCCTTTTTTCTTGTAAAGCTTCCATACCTAAGTATTTATTCATTTTATTCATGGTTCTGAACAAAGTAACTGTTGTCTTGTTGATTCCCTTTATTAGTTTCGAATGAAAACCTTCGGACACATTATCGGTACGATGTCTTTCACCATATACGTTAAAAACATCTGGGGAGTGAATTTTTAACCAATAATTTTCGATGTAATGTATTGTTACGTAGATCGTAAAGTCTAGAAGCATCATGCTAACTCCGTCTCAGAAAGGGGCAGTGTGACGTAAATCGAAAAGTCTAGAAACATCACGCTAATTCCATCTAAGGACGGGGCAGTGTTGGAAACTACTGGAAATGACACGCTAACGCCATCTGTTATCGAGTAGCAAGTACTACACGAAATTGCACGTAGACGCTACTGCCATCTATTGTCGAATAGTGGGATTAAACAGTTCAATGGAAGTTACTAGAAGCTTCTACGCTTTGGCAGTGTCGAATGTTCGAGAATGTTCTGCTCGGGATATAAATAGCGGATTGTCGGGCCGACAAGCAGTTCACGGCCAACGTGATGAGATCGCCACGTTCCTCCGCGACCATCACGTAGACATTTTACTCATACAAGAGTCGTTCCTAAAGCCTCACCAGCGCGACCCGAAAATTGCAAACTATCGTTTAGTTCGCAACGACAGGTCACGTTGTCACAGAGGTGGCACCCTCATATACTATAGGAAGTCCCTGTACTGCATAACTATGGATCCCCCCCAACTCTCCCGATTAGAAGTTTCGACCTGTCGGTTAGCACTGACAGGTCACCAGCCGATCACTATTGTGTCGGTTTACCTTCCTCCCCAACATGAGTCAGAGGAGCCCCAACTCCTCGCTAATGACCTTTCCCAACTCTTCGGCATGAGTGACTCCGTTATCATAGCGGGCGACCTCAACGCCAAACATCCCGCCTGGAATAGCACCAGGACCTCGACTAGAGGTAGGCAACTTTTCAACCTCTGTTCTACCATGAACTTTAATGTCATCGCCCCGATGACTCCCACTCATTTCCCCTTCGATACGCATCAGTTACCCGACGTTCTTGATATAGCACTCCTTAAGAATATCAACTTAAGGTTGGATTCTATAGAGGCTATTCACGAACTCGACTCTGATCATCGACCAGTAGTCATGAACCTGGCCCCCCGATTAGGTATACGCGACCCCTCTCAACCCCCCGCCACTAAAGTGATCACTGACTGGAAGAAAGTAAGCGAACGCTTACAATCTAACACGTCACATCACTTAGACTCTATCCCAGATCAGTTTGACTCTGTCGCCGACACAACGGCGGCGATCGACTCTCTCACAGAGCACGTACAATCGATCGTGAACGAAAGTTCACGGGAGGTTCCAGATACGGGTGACCGTAAATGGAAACTCCCCGACGATGTACGTGATCTGCTGACAGAGAAGAACGCGGCCGTTCGGGCCTACAGCAACTTTCCCTGTGATGCTAACAAAGCTCTCATGCGTTACTTACAGCGTGCTGTAAGGACACGTGTGACTGAGCTGCGTGACGCTAACTGGGACAAGATGGTGGGCGAACTAGAGCCGACTCATCTCGCATTCTGGGAACTTCAGAGGAAACTGAAATCCTCTGAGTATTCCACTATGCCCCCCCTGACCCGCCCCGATGCGACCATTGCATTCGAGGATATCGACAGGGCTGAATGCCTAGCCGATAGCCTCGAAGCCCAATGCACACCCAGTTCGCAGCCAGTAGACCAGGCGTTTGTCGATAAGGTAAACGCGGAAGTCGAACGCAAAGCCTCACTCCCGCCCGTTGAAGACCCTGATGATCCCCTGCACCCTGTCACACCTGACGAGGTGCACGAGATCATCAAGGGTCTGAAATCTCGTAAAGCCCCCGGATCAGACGGCATCACCAACAGAGTGATCAAGCTGTTCCCCGCTCACCTGATTATGCTCATGTGTACCATCTTCAATGGTGCCTTGAGTAATAATATTTTCCCCCAAGCGTGGAAGGAAGCCACCGTCATTGGCATCCCTAAGCCCGGTAAGCCCAAAACCGAGCCCACGAGTTACCGCCCCATTAGTTTGCTCAAAGTTCTCGGCAAAATCTATGAGAGACTTATTTATAAGCGACTCAGAGATTATGCCGAAACCAAGGGCCTCATCCCCAACGAGCAGTTTGGTTTTCGAACCCAACACTCGTGTGTCCATCAGGTACACCGCATCGTCGAACATATCAATGCTGGTTTTCAGCGTGGTATGTTCACGGGCGCTGTATACTTCGATATAGCGAAAGCGTTCGACAAAGTCTGGCACAACGGCTTATTATATAAGCTGTACCAACTCGGAGTGCCAGACCGTCTCGTGCTCATCTTACGAGACTTTCTCGCGAACCGTACCTTTCGCTATCGCATCGAAGGGGCACTTTCCTCCCCTCACCCGATCCGTGCAGGAGTCCCTCAAGGCTCTGTACTAGCCCCCCTCATTTTCACGCTGTTTACTAGCGATATCCCCAGAAGCAAGAAGGCAAGGTTAGCTCTGTTCGCAGATGACACTGCCATCTTCTTCTCGGGATTTAGTGACACAGCGCTGGTTCGCTATCTCCAAACCGCAGTCGACGAGCTCGGCGAATGGTTCAGGAAGTGGCGAATCGAGGTCAATCCCGATAAAAGTCAGGCGGTCTTTTACACCCGACCGCGACGTAATCACCCCCCTCCCCGACCCATCTCAATGTTCGGCAAGCAGATCCCTTGGGCGAAGCAAGCCAAATATCTAGGTGTCATCCTCGACGAACACCTCACCTTTTCTGAGCACATAAAGCAGGCTCGCTCGCGGGCCGCTTTCGCTCTCGGTAGGCTCCATTGCGTCCTGAACAAGCGGAGTAAAATGTCTCTTCTGTGTAAGAAGCGGCTTTACACCGCTTGTATCAGGCCGATTATGACATACGCAAGCCCAGTCTGGGCACATGCTAAGCCCCGATTCATCCATACGATGCAGACTCTCCAGAACCGTTTTCTCCGCCAAGCCACAGGCTCGCCTTGGTTTGTTCGGAATATCAATCTTCATTTAGATATGAAACTCCCGACTATCCATCAATTCATGAAACGCGCTTCGAGGCGTTTCTTCGATAGGGCCGTAGCCCACCGCAACCCTCTGGTTGTGGCGGCAGCTACTTACACCCCCTCCCATATCAGTAAAGTCCGCCGCTCGCGGCACGTTCTTACCGATCCTGATGATCCCACTACTCTCCTCCAGGAGAGTTGAAAAGAGACCAGTACAGCTAGACCAGCACACAAACACAAACCGTACCGACCTCGCCGCCGAGGTCCGTCGTCGCGACCCCGACTTAACAGTCCCTCCCGACCCTTGCAAGAGGCAGCCCGCGAAGCTGCGCCGTTAGCTTTAAATTAGTCCCAAAATAATTTAACCCAGATCCAGCCAGTCCCTTGCTGCCCCCCTACCAGCGATTGCCTAAGCCGAGGTTCGTACCCCCCTCGGGGTAACCCTTAGAGCTTTCGCTTTAGTTTTTAAGTATAATAAGCCCCGGCTGGAGGCCTAAAAAGGTAACTTTTTAGAACTCGCCGGGCCACAATCCGTTTAAGTAGTAACAATCTTTTCAGGATTAACTACGAGATGCCCCACAAAAAAAAAAAAAAAAAACCGACAAGCAGTTCGATTTCGGAAGCGAGCGAATACGATTCAAGTGAGTAATGGCATCAGTGAATGAACACTTAAGCAATTTGCAAACCTTAAAAAATATTTACTGTGGGCTAATGAAAGCGGCCGAAATTTGTTTTACAGTGTTAAGAATATATTCAAAAATCATTTTTCGGTACGTTTTACAACATAACATTCACAGTTTTATTATAATAAGCAGTAAATCGGAAAATACCCTAAAACTCCAGTGAATGAACGGCGTTTTCTAGTAAATGAACGAAATGAAACCAGTGAATGAACAAAATTCTTCGTTTATTTATTACACTATTACAGTCTTATTATTGCAATAAATGCGGTGAAAAAATCAACATTTCTTTAAAAATCTTCAATGTCGTAACAGAAAAAATAAAAATAAAATCTTCTCAAAACAAAACCTCTAAATATTACCTTAATTCTACAAACATTCATAGACCTCTTAAGCACGTTAAAATCTTTTATTACAAAGTAAAAACAATATTTAGCTAATACGTAATTAACTAGGTAACTAAAAACTTCTTGGTCATGTATTGTTTACAAATTTAAACTTTAATCAGTTTTCAATTTAAATAATCAGGTACAAACTAACTTCACCGAAGTACTGAAACTTTGCGTAAATAACAAGTAATCATACGTAACTAAAATCACAATAAGTGAGTCGAAATATAAGCTAATCACAGTCTTAATTCGTTTAACTTTATTGACGTTAGGATTCCTTAGACATCCTTTTGATTATTTTACTTATTCTATACCTCTAAATGTTACATAATAAAAAGAGATCAATCCACGTCTGGAATAAGCAGGCTCACTTAATACACGTTCTATGTCTTCAAAATCTACGTCAGACACATCAGGTACATTTGGTTTTACGAAACTAACAATGTTATCACATACCGCTTTTTTTCTTAGAAAATCTATCTTACATTTCTTTTCTTGATCGTTTACCATAAGGACTTTGCCTACATAGTGACGTGTTCTTTTATCAATTTTAAATTTGGCCATAACATATTTTCCGGGAAGATCCTTAGTTGACACTGGTAAGCCATTCATTCCAATTTCATCATTTTGTTTATCTTTATTTACCGGACTAGGTGTTTGTAAGTGTTTCTTAGTTTTGTTCTGTTCTTTGCGTTTTTGTGAAAGCTTTTCTTCTCTATCCTTCTTTTTGTTTTCTTTTTCTTCCAGTTTTCTTCGTTTTTCATTTTCTTTTGCCTCTAATTTCCTTTTTTTTCATTGATTTTGTGTTCTTCTTTTGATCTCTTTTCTTCTTGTATTTTTTCTACATACGCTTTGTATCGTTGGCCTGTTAATCCAAACGGCATGGGATTAGGTTTTTTACTTTAGTTGCTTTTTTTTCCGAAGCGATTTTTGGATACCCCAGAAAGCTGTCGATTTTATTTGAGTTAACAACTGGCTGAATATCGTCCTCCGTGATTGTACACACATTCATAGAACTATTGTTTTCAATTTCTGGATTACTTTCAATAAATAATATAGGAGTAGAAGTTGTAGAAGGTCCATCGCTTAGAAAAAATTCTGTTCTAATGTCTAACGATATACCAGCTTGTGGAGTATCATACCATGGAAGAAAAATAATAATTAAAAAGTGTTTATTCACAATGTTAGGCTGTTTTTATAAAATATATTACTTCTGCCAAACTGCAAGGCAGTTTGTTGGCAGATGTAGCTCCTTTTTTTCAAATTTTTGTAATAATACTATATTAACACCTTTTCATTTAAACATATAAAACATAAACAACAATAAACAGAGACATAAAATTCGTAAATTTTTCAACTATTATTTACAGTGAGGCTTTGGAAAAACATATCTAAAAGGTACTTACTAATTTTACTTTTAAAAACGGTTTTTGAGGTACAGCTGTTAATATCGTCTGGAAGGCTATTAAAAATTGTGGGAACTAGAAAATGTCTACACCTTTGACCATAATTATTATACGTGGGCACCACAAATCTTTTTACACTATTGTTTCTTTGGGATCTTGTGCGTATAATGTTATTTTTAAATGTATCACTACCATGTTGTTCTACAGCTAAAGACAACACTACCCTCTTATGAACTGGCAGCATTTTACATTCAAAAAACAAGTCTTCGTAATCGCTAATTTTGCAACGGTTTTTTGTGTTTTTGTCTACTAAAAGTTTCATGAATCTGATCTGTATTTTTTTAATTTTATCCAAATATGTTTTAAATGTGTTACTATAGCATGCCAGTCCATAAGAAAGTAGTGAATCCACCAGTGCATAGTAGACCATATACAGAGTTGCCCTATCTAACACAAAACTAAGGTGGTGGAATTTTACTAACACGTACCTGAGTTTGTCACATAAGTAATTAATGTGTATTTTCCATGAGAAGCTGTTGTCTATAACTAAACCCAGGTACCTGTACTCTTCCACCACCTCAATCTTTGCGCACTCACACAACGTCAGTCCGTCACTGTGTAGACATTCATAGCTATGCCCCACTATGCGCGGCGGACGTTCTATTTTTTTAAGATAAGGAGATCGTATATGCATACATTTTGTTTTATTTATGTTGATTATAATGACATTATCGTGAGCCCATTTGATGATATTAGTCAAATCCTCCTGAATGTTATTTTCAATTAAATTTAAATCTTTATCTGCATAGAGAAATTACGGTTGGTGGATTCAATTCACTATTAATTATAAACTCTACTATTTCGGTGGTTTCATTTAGATTTTCCGTATAGTCTTTAAGATATTCTGGACAATTAGAAATATTATTAAAATCCGTCAGACTAGGAACGATAAAATTTGTCAAATCTTGGTCATGAAATGTGATGGAGCACGGGTCTGCTTCGGAATTAATGACGGGTTGTATGTCTCCATGCAATAATTGTGTGTTAGATAATTATTGAAGTATAGAAGTCGACGTATTGGATAAATCGAGAGCAGCATTTTTGGAGGAATTGTTAGCATCTGGTGCCTCCATTGGTGCTCCTCTAGACACATCTCTAACACCATCGAGTTCTTTGCGACATTTGAACCAGAGTGAAAAATATGCATGCTGATGCGTATTCTTGGTCAAGTAAGCCTGAACGAATTCGTTTCTGATACTTTGACCTACTTCTGTTTCAATTATTTTAATAGTGCTCCTCATATCGTCCTTTCTCTCCTCTAGAATTCGGTTATCACGATTAAGAGCAATTTGCCCATTAATTTCCTCTCTTCGAGTGCTAATGCATTTTGAATAGTCAACTCCGTCTGCATTTAAAGGATATAGTCCACATGCCCTAAAAGCATGTTTTATGGTTTCAACTTTTAATCCACTGATGTAGGCTTCTTTAATTTTTATTGCGAAATTATGTTTTGTTATGGATGCTGTAGAATTTTGTTTCTTTTTGCGCACGATTTTCCGCTAACTCTTTTTTATGGGGCCAAAAATGCCGACATCACAGGGCTGTAATATGTGCGTGGCATTCGGATATAAGCAGAATATTAATATTCGCTTTTCCTGACAAAACGTAAACATTTCCTGGTTTATATGAGATTTGTGGCCATCAAGAAAAAGTAAAACTGGTAATTGTATTTCTTTCTGAACCAGCCAATCGTAAAACATTTGTATGTATGAAAAAAAAGTGTTGGACACCATCCATCCACTGTCTGATCGCCCCATAAACCAGGTATCTGGAAAAATTTGTATCACAGCCGGAGGCATTCGTTTGTAAGGGTATATGGCAAATGGAGGAACATCCCTCCCATCTGCTGCAAAATTACATAGAACTGTAAGTGATTCTTTTTCTTTCCCACCCGAAATCTCGTAAGTGTTTCTGTAATTTTGGGCCCCAATATTATTCCGGTTTTCGGGCAGGTCATGTTTCGTCGGCATTAAATATGCGACTGGGGTCGTCTTTTATATCCAATGTTTGTTCTTCTGTTAAAAACTCTTCGAGTTCCTTGAACCAAGCTCTGATAGCTTGTTCAGTAACTGTGGCTCTGCCTTTGGATATAATCTCCGCATTCCTTTTTGTAATCTCAGGATGCCTTTTTAAGAATAAAGTAAGCCACTTTTTCCTGGTCTATTCCCGATAAACTTATTTTTCCTATTATTAGTGGTCATAAAATTTTCAACAGTATCGAAAACTTCTTCTGGGTGCATTGGAAAACCTAATTTAGCTTTATTTATAATCCAGTCAGAAATCTTAGCTTCTTCATCTACAGTAAGCTCGGACTGAGGGCCCATTTTTCTTTGCAAAGGTACCTTGTTTGTGATTTTATTATGTAAAGTCGATTTTGGTATCTTGTACACATTGCTTGCTTTATTGATACTTAGTTCTCCATTAGCAACTGACTTAAGAGCTGCTTCCAGTGCTTGTTGACTGTATTGAAACCTATTGTACTTCTTTTTGTGATCCATGGTAATCTAAATGGACAAGAGACAAATTTCTTGAGAAATCTGTCTTAAAATATGAAATGTTCATTCACTGGATTTTATGAACCAGTAAATGAACATACCTGTCCCAATACTGGCCAAAAGATCGGAAATCTATTTAAGAAATAGCTCCCAAAACATGAACCTTATAGCATTAGCGTAAGTTATGGTTTTCAACCAAAACGTGATTTTTACGATTACCCAGTGAATGAACACCCGTTCATTCTCTGGAATTTAAACGATTTTTTGATCCAATGCTGGGACACTTAATAATTTAATATAACTGACAAAAATCGCAAATAAATGGATTTGAAACACAATATTAAACTGTTATCCTACGATAATAAACAAATAACCCATCAAAAATACCGTTATTTACATTACAATGTCAAATCAAAAAAGATTCCACTTACCTCAGTCCTAAACTCCAGCCCGAACAAATAAAAATTTCACTATTGACTTAAACTTTAACCACTCGCCATTTTGAAATGAATTATGACATTTAACGTGAATGTGGCCACTTAAATGGGAAATAGAGTTGCAATTATGAAAAAAAATACTACACATGGTAGAAACGTTCAGATTTCTTATTTTTTGGATAAAACTGCGTTTTGTTCATTCACTGGAGGGTGTTCATTCACTGGAGCACTTACCCTACAGTACAAGCGAGACAAGTGATTCCAAGTGACGTTTTGATTTGATTGCGATATTTGTGTTTAGTTAATAAAACAGTTTGTGTTTCGGAATATTGGTTTAAATTAATTTATCCCGAACCCTAGCTCGTAACAGTATAAATCTGGTCATGTTTATATTATTAATTCTATAAATTTGGGTTTTGATATACTACCAGTAGTGATGGGCAGTGGATAAATACTCGAGTTTTTATCCGAAACGGATAAATACTCAATTTTTACTCATTTTTACTGAGTATTTACTCAAAATGATGGATAAATATATTTTTTGTGCATTGGATGATTCTTTTTTAATGTTAATGACGTGTACTGTTATTTGAACTTTCCGAAATACTATCTTTATACATTATTTAGTTCTAACATCGATTGCCAGGGCTGTAATTGTGTCAGTAGACCCACTGTCTCTAGTAGAATATACTACAGGATATTTTTTAGAACCTTTCTTTAATGAGAGTGTATAGAATCGCCACACAAATGAATGTCTCCGTGTAGAAATTCTAAAAGAAATTATAAACCCGATGAAGAAAAGTTTGGTGTTATTGGTGCTAGAAACGCAGTTAGTAAAAGATGTTGACTCTTTAAACTGCGAAGCACGCACTATTAATTTGCTGGGTCCGAAACATGTAGATTTCAACAATTTTATAAGATATAATAAAATCTATAAAAAAAATCAAACGAACTGGTATTAAACCAGTCATTATAAAACGAAGGAAATCGGGAGAGAAGTTAAAGCTGCCGTGCTGCACAAGATGGGGCACCTGATAAATACAAAAGCCGCTCTCTTAGTGTTAACAACAAAAGATACTGTCATGACAAAAGTAGCTTTCTTTGATGTTTTTTTGTGGGATTGCGTAGATCAATACTTCTCTCTTTCAAATAGAGCCCAACAAGTGCCCACCTAGTGTGTATCATCTTCTACGATAAGAAATCTAAAATGAGGTTTATTTTGTTTAATTAAGATTCTTGACAATAAAACCAAGAATCAAATTCTCCCAGCAGTGACAAAAAAGGTAACGATTGCCTATAAATTTTTCCGCCTATCTGCTTGACTCAGAAGCTTGCTGCTTGGCACGTGGTACGGAGGAATGAAGAAATTGTCGTGGGGAAAGTTTTGACTATTAATGTCGATGACTAAAAGAGTAGGGGGGGACGAAAGAAACGATGGCTGAACTGTGTGAATATTTTGGATAGACAGGGTGTGAAGATGGCGACTAGTACTCATACATAATATTAGTGTGGAAAAAGAGACAAGTTGCGCCGACCCCAAATAAACTGGAAATAAGGGCAGAAGAACGATGATAATGATGATGATGATCTGCTTCACCCAAAGACTAAAGGTCGAGTTAAATCAAGACAAACAACTGGATGCCATAGATTTTATAACTTGAATGTCGAAATAGTTTTTTGGATGTGGAAGTAATGCCAACATTTGCTGCATAAAGCCAGGAAAGGTTGTTATAATAAATAAGCCCCTTAGCCGAGCGTTAGGGAGAGGCAATCTCTGCGTTCTCACGCCCCTAGCCACCGCAGGAGACCACCCGGGCGTCGGGAGTCAATTGCGGACTCCCGTCCACCGTAGGCACGGGCCCGCGGGCGGCTAGCAATGGGTAGCTCAACGCCCGGTAAGGAGCAGGCTCGACTCGATGGCGCGTTGTGTTCCGCGCGAACCTCAAAGAGATGTCAGCGTTTTTGATGGGGTCCGATTGGACCGATGCCTGCCAGGGTCGCGGATTTTTTTGAAAGAGTGACCGTAGCCCTGGCATAGGCAACTAAAGGAACACGGGTAGGTTTTAGTCAGTAAGAGTCTGACACGTCTTTCTCCTCCATCCAGAGTGAGAGACGTCATTTAATGATTCCCACCCTAAAAAAAGCCTGGCGGAAAAAGATATATTTTTCGACAAAGTTAACTAAACTGGCAGTGGGTTTTCTTTCAACACCGAATACTTCTGTTGCAACAGAAAGGTAGAACACACACAAATATTCACAGAAAAAAAATGTGATGACAGAAAAAGCGGCAAAACTTACATTTATTATATATAAGGTGTATCTAAATGTATTTTTTTTTTTCAAAATTTATTATTTACAAATTATTTGACGCACATACACCGCGGCCATGCTCGTGCCGTCCGGTCACCACCCTCGCAGCGTCAGGTGAACCATTCATAGAATTTGGAGTAAAGGTTTTATGCAAAATGTCTCAAGCAGTTTTAAAATTATAATAATTGCGAAAATTCAAAAACGCTTAGATAAAAAAATTCTTTTTTCTTCTATAGCTTCTTTACCACCTACAGGTGTACGTCTTAAAATATTTCGTGTATGAATAGATACACCTTATATAATTGGTTTATTTTTAATGATTGATGTTATTATTTTCTGACGAACTCTATTCATGATTGAGTGAAATGATTGGAATACAGTCTTTTTTCAGTGTTACTGTACGATACACAACTTCTTTTTAAAATTTTAATTAATTACAATCGTTTTCTTTGTAAAATGATTTATCCGTTGTTTTGGATAAATACTCAGTAAAAACGGATATTTATCGAGTATTTATCCATTTTGAGTATTTATCCGGATAAAATCCAAACACTTAGTCTACCATCCTTCTAAAGTACATCAATACAATTTTCTATAAATAATATTAGTAATTCAACTAACTTTGGGACATTATTTTTAGGACTTCTAATTAAGAAACTAAAGTGTATTAAATTGTAAATGATTACCTAATTAACTATTTACCTAATATGAACATATTTTTGATAGAATACAGCGTAATTAAATAAAAAAGCAGCTGAGGAATTTTGGTCAGATATATAGGACTCTGGCGAAACGGACCCGAAAATATTTGTCGGATTAATCCGACGTAAGCGTTTAAAAGGTTAAGTTATTTATCTCATAAAACTTACCTATTTGTTTTCTGCGCACCTTTAAAACAAAAACCGAATTATCTCAAAACTGATATGTTGTGGTTAGTTCTAGTTTGCATAACTATGTCCAATTAATCACTGCTTTTCGTTCCATATACTTTAAATAAAATATAACTCGTTGTATTATTCTTTTAATTAATTTGACCCTATTTAATATCATACTATCATTAAACACCAGCTACAAAGTTCTAAACAACCTAAAGCAGACATTAGAAGTACAAACGAATAAATCTATTAATAATAGGTGCATCACTAATCTCGTTTATGACGTCATCCGCTGTCGGGAAGAACCGACTGTGGCGTGGCTGGCACGACTTTTGACAACTTCCTCGCATGCGAGTAGGGATGTGACATTGTGGGACATTATAAATAATCATCATATAGTATTTAAATTGCCTTAAGACAATTTAATCAATTTACTTATAATGATAACTCTGATTTTTCGTAACTTGGCAAACTTATGAAATCCAAGTCCTTTTGCTGTCGCACATTTCTCTTGTCGAACGTTTTTTTTGGTGAGGAAGGTCCGACTATATCCTCAGGAGAAAATATAATTATCACTTGTATTATTACGAAAATTTTAATTATGAAAACTACTCGTTATGATGAAATTATTACTATATGATGAAATTATTATAATAAATATTATGCGTGTTCAGATTCGAATAGAAAAATAATTTTCGAAGTAATAGTAAGGTACTTTTGATAGAATATTTCATAAATTTGAAATATTATTTATCTTATTTACCTTACTGGATTTCGATTAGAAATTTTTTATCATTGTTTTTTCATGCCCGTTTCCAACGCGCGGCCAACTCTTAAAATTTGATGAAATTTTGCCAGGAATTAGTTGTAATTTGTTACAATACACACCTTTCCTGAATTTGTTACAAAAAAAAAGTAAGACGCTACGACCAAAAACAGTTGGCCGCTAGAACCGCCACTTGCCGTAGTCATCCCCTGTGATTACACAGAAACTAAATAATGCAGATAGGCGAATGATACATCAAAAGAAAGGTCTTAATTTGTTGCATTTGTTACAAAAAATTAAATCATCAAAACGTAAATATACAAAAAGTTATTTGGTTAATAAGGTTTTTCTGTTTTTTATTTCTTTTCTGTTGCAAATTTCTTGTGAAATTGCGTCTAATTTATTGTTTTTGTTGGAATTACGAATATTAATATTATAAATGCAAAAGTAACTCTGTCTGCGTGTCTCGCTTTCCTGCCAAAACTACTGAACCGATTTAAATGAAATTTAGTACACAGATAGTTTAGAGCCTGAGAAAGAACATAGGCTACTTTTTATCCCAGTAGTATGTTCCCGCGGGATAATTTCCGACCTCCACGCGGGCGAAGCCGCTGGCAAAAGCTAGTTAGGAATACAAGATGTCCTGTCAATACAGTGTTGCCAGCTATTATTATTATATTCTTTATTTTCGGACAACAATGATTCAGCGTGTTAGTAAACAATATTACAACTTATTACTAGTGTTAGTAGGTAAAACAAAATTCAGAACAAAATAGAATAAACAGTAAAGCTAGTAGTTATTTGCTTTACAAATGATCCTTTCCTTTAAAACTATGCTGACAGACTTCAGACTTGTAAGGATTTACCAGTGTGAATACGAATATGGCGTTTTAAATGAGCATTAAGACTAAAACAACGATCACATACTTCTCAATGGTAAGGTTTATCACCAATATGTATACTCATATGGCGTATTAAAGGACCCTTTCGGCTAAAACTACGCTCACAGGTATCACACTTGTAAGGTTTTTCACCAGTGTGTATACGCATATGATGTACTAAATGACCCTTTTGGTTAAAACTACGCTCACAGGTATCACACTTGTAAGGTTTTTCACCAGTGTGTGTTAAAACATGCCGTGTTAAAACACATTTTTGATTAAAACAACGATCACATACTTCACACTTGTAAGGTTTTGCACCGGTGTGTGTTAAAACATGCCGTGTTAAATCACACTTTTGACTAAAACAACGCTCACACGTATCACACCTGTAAGGTTTTTCACCAGTGTGTTTTGAAACATGCCGTGTCAAAGAAATCTTTTGACTAAAACAACGATCACATACTTCACACTTGTAAGGTTTTTCACCAGTGTGTATACGCATATGATGTACTAAATGACCCTTTTGGTTAAAACTAAGCTCACAGGTCTCACACTTGTAAGGTTTTTCACCAGTGTGTATTGAAACATGCATTGTTAAATTACTCTTTCGATTAAAACAACGATCACATACTTTACACTTGTAAGGTTTTTCACCAGTGTGTGTACGCATATGATGTACTAAATGACCCTTTTGGTTAAAACTAAGCTCACAGGTCTCACACTTATAAGGTTTTTCACCAGTGTGTATTGAAACATGCATTGTTAAATTACTCTTTCGATTAAAACCACGATCACATACTTCACACTTGTAAGGTTTTTCACCAGTGTGTTTTAAAACATGCCGTGTTAAATAACTCTTTTGATTAAAACAACGATCACATACTTCACACTTGTAAAGTTTTTCACCGGTGCGTATGCGAATATGTTTTGTTAAATCATTTTTTTTTGGATTAAAACTGCATTTAGACTTGCAAGGTGTTTCACAAGTGTGTGTACGCTGATCACATTTATAGGGCCCATTGAAATTATCATCAGGTTTAGACGGATATGTTTGAGATGTGCCGTTAACTGTCGAGTATGATCTTTCTTTTGTTATTTGCTTGGTTGTTATTGAATCCTCTAGGATTGTTCTCTGTGTGTCTTGTTTCTGTTTCTCCGCTACGATCGCCCCTGCGATTATAAATCTGGTAAGTACAATGTAGGAAGAAGGTTGACATGCACACGAATAAAAAATTAGCGATTTACACTAAGATACAAAAGGAGGAATTTTTGGTGACAATGAACAGAATTGTACTTGGTACATGATGAAAAACGCAGTTCTGAGATTGTTCAAAGACTGTCTTTTTCTATTAAATTGTTATATTATGTATTTCTTATAAATTGTCATAGACAATGACAAAAGAGTATGTTTACACATTAGATTATTTTGATAAGAATTTTAACACCTCCACTTATTAAAATAATCTAAACAACATATAAACTAGGTGTAAGCGAAGCTTAAGCATTCAGCTATTAAACTATGCTTTGAATACCCATACACTTGACAAAATAGTTATGTTTCAAATTACTCAATCCTTAAGTCAGTAGGCCTGCAGGCATTTCAGATGTTGGCTGATAAACAATCTTCACAAGTTTGTTAGCTACGGCTTCTCTAACAAAATGATGACGCACATCAATATGTTTTGTTCTCTTGTGATACAATGGATTTTCTGTCAACTTCTGAGCCCCCTGATTATCATTATAAATATCTCAAAATGCGTTTTGCATACTTCCAATGTATATGAGAATAACTATTATTAAATTGGCTCAAATAACTTATACTGTAAGAAATATCTGGACGAGTTAAAACACTTAGGTACATTAACCAGTCGATTACCGTAATTACAGACACAATTAAAAAACCATTGTGTCGATACCAAATGTGGTATCTCAGGGACTTAGACGTTTAAGCTTCCTATCAATTGCTGATATGAATATTGTATACAAACATCAACAATTTTCTCCAGTTATAAATTGCTTTCAATTGGAGTATCAACAATCTTACAGTTTGTCATATTAATTTTTACTCAAAATATGATCTACAAACTTCTCTTGATCTAAGGAAACACTGCCATGTTTATATGTTTTTACTCTTATACCCAAACATTATTTTATTTGCCCTAAATCCTTCATTTTAAATTGTGACATTAGTTCAGTTTTAATCTCATTTACCATGTTATCACTGTTTGAAAAAATGTAGAAAACATTACAAATATTGCAATTATGATTTGCTCCTCGTTACATTTTTTAATAAACAAACATGATTCTAACTTTGATTTAACAAAGTTGGATTTCAATAAACAATCATTAACTCTTTCATTCCAAGCTCTGGCTGATTCTTTCAAACCAAAAATTGCACCATTTAATTTAAGTGTACATTTTTCTTTACAACTTAAATTAGGTGGAACTTGCATGTATACATTTTCATTTAGGTGACCATTTAAGAAAGCAGTAGTTACATCCAAATGAGTAATTTTAAATTAAGTTTTACAATCATAGCGAATAAAAGTCTTAAAGTAGAGTACGAAAGTACTAGTGAGTATGTTTCTATATAGTCCACACCTTTTTGAGTAAATCCTTTCGCAACCAACCTTTTTTTTTTCAGGATGGGTAATCATCAAATGACTTCTCCCGCTCTGGGCGGAGCGGGAGGGCGTGTCAGATTTTTACTGACTAAAACCCACCCGTGTTCCATCAGTTGCCCATGTGCCAGGGTCACGGTATCTCTTTCGAACAATCACGCGACCCCGGCAGGCATCGGTCCTAGTAGACCCCTACACTGCTGCTGACATCTCTTTGAGGCGCGCGTGGAACACTGCGCGCCGTCGACCCGAGCTTGGTCCTTACCGGGCGGCGAGCTACCCATTGCTCGCCACCCGCAAGCTCACGCCTACGGTAGCCGGGAGTCCGCTATCGACTCCCGACGCCCGGGGCGTCTCCTCCTGCGGCGGCTAGGGACGTGAGGGCGCAGAGACTGCCACTCCCTCACGCGCCCCGCCTCCTCTTCGCAACCAGCCTTGCTCTATAACGCATTTTATCATCGCTCTGGAACTTTTTCTTAAAAACCGACTTGCATTGCACGACCCAATCAGCTTCTTTCCTGTCAACAAGTTCCCATGCTCGATTTTCGTCAAAAGCCTTCAGTTCCTCTTTCATCGCCTACTCCCATTGTTCTTTCTCCGGTCCATTCATTACTGCTTCATAACTGAGTTCTTCACCACATGATTCAAGCTCATGTAAAATACAGAGGTTTGTCATGCCATATCTTTGTACTGGCTTTCTATGAGGTTTACCTAGTTCAATTTGGCTTTCTTCTTCTGCGGCTAACTCATTATCTGCTTCAGGCACCGACTGATAAGAATCGTCTTGGGAACTCGGCGAATCACAGATATTATGTAGAATCATTTATATCTGTAACTGAAGTTTCTGTTGAAATTTCTTCTACTTCATTATTTACTACTATCTGAGCGGTGTTATTGTTTTCCTTCTCTATAATAATCACATGCTCATAGTATTCTTTCTAGTTTTTGAATTATATAATCTGTAACCTTTAACATTTTATGGATACCCAACTAGAATTAATTTGTCAGCCTTTTTATCCCATTTCTGTCTTTGTACTTTGGGAACGTGCACCATTACTTTACTGCCAAATATTCACACATGGCTCAGATCAGGTTTTCTACCTGTCCATCTTTCGAATGGTGTCATCATGCCTTAAACTGGTAGCTGGAGTTCTGTTCTTGAGGTATACTGCAGTATTTACTGTTTCACCCCAAAAACTTTTGTCAAGATCTGCTTCAAACAATAAACATCTAGCTTGTTCAACTACAGTTCTGTTGAACCTTTCTGAGAGTCCATTTTGCTCAGGAGTGTGAGAATTGGTCTTCTGATGGATGATACCTGCTTGTTTTAAGCAGCCCTCCATCTCTCGCGAACAAAACTCCCCTCCGTTATCTGTTCTCAATATTCTTATCTTCTTTGATGTTTAATTTTCAACCATACTCCGAAATTCTTTGAAATGCTGGAACACCTGGTTCTTCTCCTTCAGGAAATAGACGAAAGTCATTCTACTGGCATCATCCACAAGCAGAAGAAAATACTTAGACTGACCAATTGATTTGGTCTCCATCGGCCCTCATAAATCTGAGTGTATCACTTCCAATAGTGTATCACTTCTATGGTTGGCTGAAGAAAAAGGAAATCGTATCTGTTTCCCTTCACAGCATATTTTACAATTCTGGATCTGAATGTCAGCTTTTCCATCAATGGAAACCCCTTCTACAGCACCGTCTTTCATTTTCTCTAAAGACTTACTGTTAACTTCTATGCTAGATTGTCATGGCAGAAAACGAATTCTCTGATTTTACTGTTTGTAGCTTGTACACACCGTTGATCAAATTTGCAACACCAATAAGCTCATTTACTTGATTATTATATCAAACAAACTTCCTTTCTGAAGACTACTCTGTTGCCATTAGATATAAGTTGGCTTACTGATAGTAAGTTTGTCGTGAGCTTCGGTATGTACAAAACGTTTCTCACAATCACATCATGCTGAGAACCCTTTACGCTTGTTGTTATCTGTGTTTCACCAACACATACAACAGGCACAGTCATTTGGTTCGCGACTACTATCTCTCTGTTGTCTTGCACTTGTTTAGTTCGCAGTAAACATTCTCGGTTTGCCGTCATATGTGCACTTGCGCCAGAATCAACATACCAGTCCTTGATGCTAAAATTTCCGTTGTAAAACGCAGCACTAAAAGCATTTTGCATTTTCTTTGGTTTCTATTCGGGACATTTATTTTTATAATGGTCAATTTTCTTTTTTTTTTCCCTTTTGGCAACTGAGCCGATGTCGACTATTCTGCCAGTGTCACGTAGTGACGGCAACACAGCAAGATGAGCCGTCGAACTTGGCACTTTGTGGTAGTTGTTATTTGTTATTGTTAGTAGTTGAAAGGACGAGACAAGTTTTGGTAGTTATCTACAAAGTATTAATACATAATTAATAAACTACTATAAAACGACACAGATAAACACAAAATTATATTTAATACACAAGTTAACTACACACCAAACTACATTTTTAGATCGTTGTCATTTAAAAATGTTGATAGGACTTGGATTAATTTAGGGGAAAAGTTAGTCAGAAGGCAATGGAACTTCCATTGCCTTCTGACTAGGAAGCGTTATATTAATTTTGGGAAGCATACGGTACAAATCAAAAGATTGTGAGTTTGAAGGACATGAAAAAAAAAATGGTATAGAGTACCATCATCAAGACCGCATTCGTACAGAGAACTGTCACGAACACGGATCTTGTTCAGAAAAACGGGACTGCAACAGTGACCAAGTCTCAGTCTACATAACGATGAAACAGTTCTTTTCGACAATTTAGTACATTTAAAAAACCAAGGTTTCCGCTGGATGTCGGGTTGGATACTGGCGTAGTACGCCCCTTTAAGCTTTGAACTTTTTTCCACACAGTGGACCACGAGTTATTTCATTTGAATTTGGTATCAGCTCGTAAGTCGTAGCTATGAACAACATAATGTTTTTGGTCAACAGGGTTGGATGTAGCAAATTTAGCCAACCTGTCGGCACACTCATTGCCACCTATACCCGAGTGACTGGGAACCCAAGCTATTTCAATGTTCAAATTTTTGTTAGAGCAAGTGAAGAGTAAATTTTGGATATCTAAAATGATTTTACTGTGGATTTTTGATTTTAATTGATTTTGACATAAAGCTTGAATGCTACTGCGAGAATCTGAAAAGATGACCAAATTTTGTATATTATAGGTTTTAATAATTAAATTAATTGCTTCTAAAATACCAATGCATTCTCCCGTAAATACCGAAACCTCTGGAGTGCACTGAAAGAGAAGGGCAATTTTGTAATTCTGGAAGTATGTTGCAACTCCTGTACATCCCGTTGGAGTTAATTTAGACGCATCCGTGTAGAATACATTCCAACCGTTTCAGTACCTTTCAAGTGCCCGATCAAAGTCACCTTGTACGTCGTCGGAACTCTTTGTAATACCAAGCTCCAAAACGACTTTTGGTCTGAAGTGGACCACCTCGTATGCGGAAGAAAATACTGGCAGAGTGGGATACTGACAAACAGATGAGGAGAGGTTTTTAAACTCTCTATACCTATTCATCAGCGGGGGAAAGGATTTATGTTTCCAATAAGGGGATATCTCTAAAGATAGGTGGATTTGTTCTAAGATGGGAAATAGTGGATGGGACAAAAGGGCGAAAACTTTTGACAGGAAGCGATCTGCTAAATATTGTCTTTGAAGATTAAGGGGAGGTTCTGCACATTCTACTTGGAGGGCATTTGTAGGGGAGGATTTCATAGCTCCTACGACAATCCTAAGGCATTTCGCTTGAATGGCGTCTAGCTTACGAAGCGCCTCTTTATTACAAGGCTCAAGTAAGAAGCAGCAATAGTCCATCACGCTTCTGACCAGAGCATTGTACACTAATTTAAGAGTGTATGGGTGAGCCAGACTCCAGATAAAGCTTTTAGGACTGATATTGAGCGTTCACATTTCTTCACTACATTGTTGATGTGATCTACACCTGACATTTTAGAGTCCAGGGTAACTCCCAGAAACCTGGCCTTTTCCTTGATCGGGATCGATTGACCATCTATGTTAATATCTACCAGGGGGACAAGACGTCTGCGAGTAAAAATAACGGCTGTGCTCTTTGGAGCGCTCAAAGACAACCCGTGATCGAGAAGCCATTGGTTTAATGAAGATAAAGAAACATTCAAAGATTGAGCGGCATCTTCTATGGAACTGCCAGAGACCAATAATACAATATCATCAGCATATTAAAGGATTTTGCAATTATAATTTATGCAAGAAGGAAGATCTGAAGTGTAAATATTATAGAGAATAGGACTAATTACGGATCCCTGAGGTAAGCCTCGCCAGGTTACTCTCTGCTCAGAGCTTTCCCCTGGAATCCTCAGCTGAAGAGTACGGTTGGAAAGAATAGTGCTGATGATCTGAATAATCCTAGCCGGTATTCTCAGCTCATGCAGCTTTTGCCTGAGAACTGGGAGGAGAACAGAATCATAACCCGATGTAATAAAACTAGAAATCTCTTAAACGAGATATATGTTGTTTTGGTCCAATCAGTCTTAACATACTGTATCCCTATTTGGGGAGGGTCAGCAAAAACAAAATTCATTGAATTAGAGCGTGCTCAACGTGCCCTAATAAAAATTATGTATTTTAAAAAAAAGAGACATTCTACAGAGAGTATTTATCAAATCAGTAGCCTACTCTCTGTAAGAAAATTATATATCACACAGACAGTATTAAAAAAACATAAGTCCCTGCCCTACGATGCATCTAAACTCTCTAAGAGGTCAGCTCAACTATATAATAAAATAAATAAAGAAATATATGTATATAACAAGAAATACTATGATTGCAAAAAGTCAATAGTTGAATGGATCAAACAACTTACTTATGAGGAAACAGAAGCGCTTTTAAAACACGTTACATAACACACATACACACACACACATACACACACACACACAAAATGATTAAACTTAGATTCTAGATAAATGTTTTTGTACTAATTATTTCTTTTGTTATGGAAGAGCGGAGCCTTCTACTACAGGCTTTATTAGCTTAAAAGGAGGCTCCAAACACAATTTCAGTGCCATGTATTTGTTAAAGAAATAAACTATTTTGTATTTTTTTTTTTGTTGTTGTATAAGCCGCTGAAATGTCTAGAAAAACGGCTACTACAGACTCATTTCTACTTAGGGCCAGCCGGATCTCTGATGTGAGGATACCCACACTATCAGTCGTACCCAGACTTTTCCTAAAGCCGAATTGAGTCGTTGGGAGCAGTTTTCTATTTGCAACTAACCATTCTAGACGGTTTTTAATTAGATGTTCAAGAAGTTTAATGAGGATAGACGATAAAGCACTTGGTCGATAAGAGCAATGATCACTAGGATCTTTGCCTGGTTTTAACAGAGGAATAACCACTTGAACCTTCCAAGCTGGAGGAATATACCCGGAGATGAAATAAAAATTTACCAAGTCCACGTAATATTGGTGGCATTTTACACCTGCTTTGGCAATGAAAGAGTAAGGGAATCCATCCACACCAGGTGCAGAATCCTTAATATAGGAAAGAACCGTTTTTAATTCGTCACTGGAAAATGGCTTTTCAAGAGGATCATTTGATGTTGCAGAGCCTACGAAGTTTATTTCGTCCGCACCAGGAACATAGACTGGGGCGACTTTACAAAAAAACTGGTACCCCAAATCTTCCGATAAGATGTTCGTGGTTGTTGGGTTTTAACCGTTTCTGAAACTTTTTAATCTCTGCCACACCACTGACGCTGGGGTGGATGGACTCAGGGAACTGCAAAACGATACCCAGCCTGCTCTTTTCTTTTTCCTATTTAATTTCCTGGACTTAGCTAAAATTTTATTGAAAGTGAGAAGATTTTCCAGGTTCATTTCAAGGTTAAAAATCTCTTCTGCCTCATTCCTGGCCCTGATCATGGTAGTGCATTCCCTATCCCACCAAGGCGGAGAAGGGATTTTGCCTGTAGGTGATTTTTTTACAGGGAAGCAATCATCTGCTGTAGTGGATATGGTGTTGGAAAAATTTACAAAACATTCTTGGGCATTCTCAGAATTGACTGATGGGAGAGAGGAAATACGCAAGTCTAAAATTTTTGAATAAAGATCCCAATCCACAGAGTTAAGCTGGTACTTTAGTAAGGGGGGGAGGGTTTTTTCAGGAAGAAGTTTAGAGGGAATTTCAACAGTGATGGGATAGTGATCACTACCATAGGTCATATTCAAACGACTCCAAATAAAGAGACTGGCTATGCCGGATGAGCAAAATGTCAGGTCGACGCAACTATTATTTTGCCCTAATCCAGACCTACGTGTGGCACTGCCGTCATTAATAATACATAGGTCAAGATCGTCCAACATATCCACTAGGCCTATGCCCGTACTATCGCAAGAATCCGATCCCCACCGGTAGTGATGACAATTAAAATTGCCCATGACAAGTAGTGGGCCGTTAACACTACTTAGCAAATTTCTAATTAAAACAAGATCGTCAAGACGTGGGTGTGCAATAGAAAAAGAAAAAATATTTATGCCCTCAACCTTAACTGCAACAACATTTATGTTATCGCCAACGAAGGGTAGAGGGATTGGGGAGAATGGTACTTTTTATTGATGAACAAAGCACATCCTCCATAACCGTCTGGTCTATCACAGCGAACACTACTGAAACACGGGATCCTGAAATTGCTTCCAGGATGAAGCCATGTCTCAGCGATGCCGCACACCGATGGTTTAAATTTATTAATTAAAAAGAGTAGGTCAGGTTTTCTGGGAGAAATACTCCTCACGTTCAGGGGATGGAACATTATTTATATATTGGATTATTGTAGTCAGTTTATTGGCAACGTGGTCAGGTATAGATAGTGCAGGATTGGCTAATACAGTTATTAGCACATTGGCTATAGTATTTAGAATGTGTTCGGGCTTATCAGGAGTACTAGCACCTTCCCTTGGGAGGGCACAGCCATTTTGGGATGGAGAGAAGGAGTAATCCTGAGTAAGGGCTTAATGAGCCTGCCTATCGTAGCTAGGTGAAAGAGGGGCATGGGATTTAGGTTTAAGGAAGACCGTTTTACGGTATGATTTTGGTGTTTGGGGAGATGGACTGTAGTATTGAGGTGAATTGGTGGTTGGTTTGGGATTATGCGATGTTCTTGACACTTCCGCATATGATCGTGAGACTGGAGGGAAAACCTGACTTGCTTCCGCATACGAAACAGATTTCTCGGCCATAAGAGCTTTAATGCCGTTCTGCCGACCTAACTCAGGGCAAGCCTTATCATTGGCGTAATGATTCCCAGAACAAGATACGCAAATGGCATAATCAGTTGAACCTTGGCATCCATCACCTGGGTGGTCTTGACCACATTTAAAACAGCGGGGCTGCGAGCGACATACAGTACGAGTGTGACCGAAACGACAACAATTAAAACATTGAATTGTCGGGTACATGTATTTCTCGACCGGGAGGGCCGAATAAAAACTATATACCCCCTTAGGTAAAACTTGCCCATCGAATGTCAGAACTACCGTTTGGGTGGGTTTCCACTCTGTCACCTTTCGGTTCATTCTCCTGGCATTTATAACAGGGCCACATCCAGCAGGAACCTTGATATTCTCGATGATCTCCTCTTCTGTCCATTCACATGGTATCTATATCTCGAACTAGACCCAAACGAGTTATATTAAATTGTGGAATATTTGCAACAAAGTTATGTGGACTAATACTTGATTAATTAAGAAGCTGTTAGCATCCTGGTGAGATTTAAACTCAACTGACACGCGGTTTCTACCTAGGCGCTTTACACTACCTAATAGAATGTTGCTGTAATTATTCTTTGTTAAGAACATTCCAAATTTAACCGGGTGTAAAACAGTACCTAGGGTCTGGCCATCCTTCAAAGAAACATGAACAACATAGGGTGGGTTGTCTTTTACAGTGTACGTTTGTCTTCCAAATTCTTTTTTGAGTAGCTTTGGAGGGTTTATTATAGTAGTCGGAGAAGTAACTAATCTTTTTCTTCTAGCAGATTCGGAGTCCATTGCATTTTCAAGCACATTTTCGTCGAGGAGAGAAACCGTTAACACCGTGAGTGTATTCAAAGGGATCAGGAGGGTCGGGGGGTTTTTTGGTATCCATTATGGATGAATACCGGATAAAATCTTTAAATTTACTACAAAATTTGGATTAAAACAAACCTTAGGCTAAAACACAAACACAAAGAATAGTTTCGATTGAAGTTCACACTGTAAAAATCACTTAAATCGAAAAAATTCTTAACACAAACCAAAGCACGTATTACGCCTTCACCACTACCAACGAAAGTCGCCAATTTTCTTGCAATTATAGCATTTTATTTGTTTACTGTCATTTGAACTGACATTTGACGTTGACATTTTTGATGGCTTCATACCGCGATTAGTGTTGCCACTATTCCACCGCTGTTTTGACCAAAATGCAGAGTGATTTTCTGTAGTAACAACCTCCTCACTCATGTCAAGTAACTTTATCTTTATGACGTCAGCGCTAATGGCGATCCCGGAATGTTCTACAGCCATTATCATCGGTGAAAACTTATCTGGGAGTCCAGCCAAAAGTAATGATCCAATCCACTCTTCTGTGATCTCAAGACCAGTCCCCTTTAATTTCTGCGCCGTTTCGACTACTTGAGATACGTAAGTTGTCATGGAATCGCAGCTTTCAAGGCGTCTTGAAATCAATGTTCGAATCAAACTGATTTTCCGTTGGTAACCTGTGTCATCGAATAATTGTTTCAATTTCTTCCACACACCAGTCACTGTAGTTTCACTCTTGATATGCGCGTATAACGAGTAGTCAATAGTCATCACGAGTTTCGCTTTGGCTTTCTTCATCTCAGTTTCACTGATTCCCGCTGGTAGGTTTTCCAAGTCAATTCCTTCGAGTAGCAAAAAAATACTAGTTGCGAACGCCCAATCGTCGTAATTTTCGCGTCCTTTAAGTTTCGGCACATTGACTAGGTAACCCGACGTCGACATTGCTTACTTTTACACGTAACACACAATTCTCAAAGGTTTTCTTTGCTCTAGGCCCATAACCTGATGAAAAACGCAGTTCTGAGGTTGTTCAAAGACTGTCTTTTATTTCTAATAAATATTCATATTATGTATTTCTTATAAATTGTCATAGACAATGACAAAAGACTATGTTTACACATTAGATTATTTTGATAGTAATTTTAACAGTACATACCATATTTCCTCAAAGAACAAACAAACCCTGTTTAAGGAAATTATTAACACAATCATCCATATTATTATTATTGCGTTGTATTAATAATACACACATCAAAAGTGTCTAGGGATCAAGCATTTTATGCGGATTTCTTGAGATTGAGATGTGGATTTGTAATAAATTTATGATTTTATAAATTTATATGGATCCTTTTTGGTGCATTTCATAATTTGAATCAGGAACTGTGAATCAAATTCGAGTAAAAGATGAAAATCAGCTGTCAATATTTTCCCTATAAAAACATACAACGCATTGAAGACATTATTAGTGCTACTGTTTCCCTACTACTGATTAAAACCAACGTTATTATGGAGCGGCGACGTCATTTAAGCAGGGAAGAAAAGCTCAGAGCCGTGGGAATGATAGAAGCTGGTTCCCGGCAACGTACTGTGGCTTTAGCTCTGAATACAAGTCAGAGTGTTATCAGTCGACTTTGGACACGTTACCGGTACCAGTACCGTGGCTGAGCGCCATGGAGGACGGTATCGCTGCACCACACGGAGACAAGACCGATACATTCAAATCTTAACTCGAAGAGCTACAACAATAACCGCCATGATGTTAGCCGTGAGGCTTCATCACTCTTCAGGGAACTTAATTAGCGACCAAACAGTCAGAAACCGCTTGCATGAAGTGAACCTTCATTCCCGAAGACCGCTACGGGTACCACCTATAGCAATGCACAATCGTAGGATTCGATATCAATGGGCTCTTGAACACAGAAATTGGGCAGAAGAACAATGGCGTTTCGTGGCTTTTCTGATGAGTCTCGTTTTGGTATGAGACCGGATACAAGACGTATACGACACTGGAGAACCCCTGGACGCCAACAGCGATTAAAATCCTGCCTGGAAGTCCATCCTTATAGTGTTGGAACCATCATGGTATGGGCGGGTATTTGGATCGGCGGAAGAACTGAGTTGATTTGGATCAGAGGCAACCTCAACGCTCAAATTTATGCTGAGACGATTGTATCAGACGTCATCGTTCCTCTACAAGTGCAAATCGGTCCCTTATTTCAGTTAATGCATGATAATGCACGACCGCACACCGCAAGAGTTGTAAGACAGACTCTCGCCGCAGCTAACATCAATGTCCTGCCCTGGCCTGCTCAGTCGCCAGACTTGAATCCGATTGAGCATGCATGGGATATGCTACAGAGAAGAGTTCTGCCGAATATGGAGGGTATCCAGTCGCAAGAAGACCTTTTTTTGTTGTTGCAACGAACATGGGCGGCCATTCCACAGCGTGATTCGGATGAACTCATTTTGAGTATGCCAAACCGATGTTCTTGTGTTGTTAGTGTTCGCGGTAGAAACACGGATTATTAATTGTTTAAGTTACCCAATAAAATTTTAAAGAAAACTGTTATTTCAGTCTTTTTTTCGAACTTTTGTGTTAGTGGTTCAAATGTCAAAAATCCCTTTATTAGGAAAATGGCAAATTTCTTTATTAATGCAAAGGTGACTTGGTTTATCGTTACTGTGACAAACGAAAACACTTTATTTGATGAATCCTAAAGAAAATTTTAATTAATATCAATCAGGAGAAAAGTTATTGCAAAAATATATGTTGATCCCTAGACACTTTTGATGTGTGTATTATAATGAAACATCAGCGACGAAAACTGAGAACTGGTTGTTGGATAGTTTCTCAAATATCAAATGATAAACCTCTTAGGGTGATTTCAAATTATCCGGCACCCGGCCAACCGTGGGAGGAGCAGACGCTGGCACAGGATAAATATCTCCACCCTACTCGCCAATACCGTCGCTGGGGATCGACAACAAGTGTCAGCTCGAGTCCAGACCTTGGCACGCCGCGGCCACAGCGCGAAAGCGCGCCGCGGGGCCGGGATACGCGAGCATCGACTACCTTTGCCAACGCAGCGCGCCACTCGCCTCCTTTACCGACTAAGACACCTATGACCGCAGGGTAAGTGCTACTCATTTGCCCCTTGCCTCCCCCACCGATACCGCACTCCCTGCCGCCGCTACCGGCACTGCGTCGACGACGAAGTCCAGTCAACAAAAGCCGAAGAAAACACCTAGGTACCCTCCGCTGGTAGTGGAGAAGATGCCGAACTGGGCCGCCCATTTCCGGGCCATCAGCGCGAAGGTGGGCCGGCCTCCAAATGCTCGGCCATACGGGAGTGGAGTCCGTTTCACTCCCGGTAGCGAGGATGAGTACAGGCTGGTCCAGAGATATCTGATGGGCCTGAAGAAAGACAGTGGCGTCTCGTGGTTTGCATATTCGCTGCCAGCGGATAAAAATCAGAAGATTGCCATCAGGGCACTACCGGCGGATACGCACCCCCAGGAGATCGACGTGTACGTGCGTCACATTAAAGGCGCAGAAGGACGACACACTGCGTATACCACGCAATTCTGAAAAAGACTTCAGACGTCCAGGCTATATATGACACCACTTTGTTCATGAACATGCGTGTTGTCAAAATAGAGGGTTGCCGTGGCAAACGCGGACCCGCGCAGTGCCACCGGTGCCAACGTTTCCGACATAGCTCGCAGCAGTCTCACCGCCCGCACCAGTCTCACCGCCCACTCGCTTGTGTGCGGTGCGGCGAGGAGCACGCGGCACGAGACTGCCCACGCCCGCGGGAGGAGCCGGCCACCTGCGTCAACTGCAGTGGCCCGCACCCCGCGTGCAACATATAGTGCCCGGTGTTCCAAGCGGAGATGAGGAACAAGCGAGCGGGGACCGCCGCCATCACAGCAACCACACGCCGGCCCCAAGCGGCCGCCGAGAGGCCACATGTGGAAGCTGAGGCCCAATGCATAACTCTCATGGCGGCGGGCAACGGGCCGTCACAAAGAACCCAAGCCACCTCCTCGGGGCGGAGGAAGAAGAGACGCGGGGGCAAAGGTAAGGGTAAGAAACCCAAACCCCCGGCGACCCAGGAAGAGATCCCAAAGGCCGACCCTGCCTCTAACCGGGCGCAGGCTGAACAAGTTGAACCCGTAGCTAGCGCCGGCAGAGCACCGCGGCAAACCGCGAAACTACCAAAGTTCCGCAAACCAACTACGGATGGCACCACCGGCGCTAAAGCCGTTTCAAACACTAAACCAGAATTTACAGCCTGCACCATTAAGCTATTAATGGACCTTATAAAGGCCATAAGGCAGGGGCAGGATATAGAGACGGTCATCCTTGATGACCTGGCCATTTTACTAACTCTTTATCATGGCTAGGCCATTGAGAATTATCCACTGGAACGCCCGCGGCCTACGGAACAAGGTCGGCCCCTCCGCCATCTCCGCGGGAGCAGGACATAGATGTGGCGCTCATAAACGAGACGCTCCTGGGACCAGAAGATAGGTTACGGTTCCCAGGTTACCTCGCTTATAGAAAGGATGAGGTACCGTGGTCTAGTGGTACTAGTGAGGCGAAGAGTCGTCCATCAGGAGCTCCCCTTGCCATCGCTCAGCTCATTTAACGCGCTGGGTGTCCAGCCGCATGTAGGCGGCGAGGACGCTAGGAGCTGCTATAAACCGCCCGGATTTCATCTAGATCACTCAGAGCTCCGGGCGCTATTGAACAAAGCCCAGCACGCCACAATCCTCGCCGGTGATCTTAACTGCAAGCACCCAGCGTGGAATTCATCAAATAGGAAGGTTTATATGTATAATACGCGGGCGAAGCCGCTGGCAAAAGCTAGTTGTTCATAATTTATTTCAATTTCGTCTCCTATTCGCAATCTTATTTCTGTATTTTTAGAACACCACTTTTAAATTTTCTTTTTTGCAGTCGGGTTAAGAATTTTTATTGTTTTTGGAACGAAGCTCCTTAGGGGCCATCCATAAATTACGTCACACGTTGAGGGGGAGGGAGGGGGTCGACGAAGTGTGACATTGTGTGACAAGGGGGTGGGAGGGGTCCAAAATTTCGTGACGTCACATTTCAAAATCAATTTTAATCTAAGTGTTAAGAAAAACACATATCCGTATGATAGCTACTGCCCCAGTGTCGAAGCATTCTTGTTTAAGCGATCATGTGGCATTTGTGATCTATATTATGCATCCATACAAGGCCACTAATCAACACAAGCGAATACATAAGAAATAACAAGAAGTTTTGGCCATCGTGAAGATTCGTCCTCAAAAAATTGCTGCTAGACGTGCCAGAGAAATTCTTTGTTTGGATGGTGACGATGATGCTGTATGGTTCGATGACAAAGATATGGACACAACGAATGTTCCTGACATTAACAACCCAAACGAGAACGGAGTGGCTGCTATGCCATGCCTATATGGACTCAAGATAATTAAGTTTGATCTTTAATTAATATAATTAATTGTTTTTTGTTTTGTTAATTTCTTGCAGAGAGTTTAATTTGATGTTAATTTTATTAAAAACAAAATTTAAATTTCGGAATTGCTGTTTTAATTATGTGCATCTGGATTGAGGGCCCATTTTTTGAACCCTTCACTGAGAAAACTGACAATCATAAAAGAGGTGAATTCAGCTTAAAGTATGATGAATTCACTCAAAGGACGGAGCATAGTGATTCACCAAAAAGAACGATGATAATACTGATGTTGATGATAACAGTATTTAACCCAGATAGACCTGAAACTCTTTTTTTCTTAGAAAGTTGTGATTTTTATATATAAGTCTCAATATAGCCCCAGCATTTCAGGAAAATTAATGAAAAAAATCTTCAACTTCCGGAAAAGCTGGAAAATCCTGTCCCATATATGGGTCGGTCGGCACAACCATACCTTTTTGCTAATATGCTTTTAATAGTATATGAAACCATAAAACAATTTTTATTGAATCAAATATATTACTTTTAATTTTGAACACATAATATAGTTTTTGAAAATAAATTTTATGCGGTATGGTAATTGAAAAAACATATAATTTGGAATGTCAATGTATGTTACACTACGCATACTTTTTTACATATATTGCATTGTAACACATTATTTATTAGATGACCCTTTTGATCATATCTTGAATCTTCAAGGTTGCTTAGTGGCACCAGACAAGGCCCACGCTTTTTACACCGTTTGGAAGTATCTAAAATGGCTCTTGAAACAGATCTGCGAAAATTGAGACGATCGAGATCTCCATGATTCATCATCATCATTTCAGCCGAAAGACGTCCACTGCTGGACATAGGCCTCCCCCAAGTACCGCTACTTCGACCTGTTCTATGCTTCTCGCATCCAACGGATTCCTGCGGCCTTCACCAGGTCATCTTCTCTACGATTATTACGATACAATTGCCATGAATTATGTAATGCCATAACAATACAATATTATGGCAGAATAAAGGAAAGCACCATTTCTTGCCTCTAATGCAAGTCTGGTAGACGCCTATGTTGCGATCAGATCGATCAACGCCTCCCACATTTTCATTATACGTTTTGACAAATTGCAGAGAGAAACGCCTTGCTTTCTGTAAAGGCTAAACAGACTCTACTTCAGAGGTAACAGTAATAACACTGTTGTCATTCTGTTTGCAGATAAGTATCTGTTCTTCCAAACTTACCTTGAAAGCAAAATTAACCCGCTCGGTTTTCTTGAAATCCTGTTAGGAGGGCAATGGACATTTTGAGATAAGATTGTCACGAACTGTGCCAGTTGCCTTCAAATTTCTATTTTTCAACTCGTGTATAAGAGGGATGGAAGTGAACCTGGTAAATTCTGTAGGAGGTATTATCTTTTTCTTCAGAATCTTGGTCTGTAACAACAGCATTTGCGTTATCTGGTGGTTCAAATGTGATGCATTCTGGAACCGGATCATCACCATTCTCTAATACATTCAAAATATCATTTAACAATAATGGTTTCAATCTGAAATATAAAAACAAGAATATTGTTTACAGAAATTTTAGAGTGTTTGAAGTCTAGTGGTTGTGCCGACGGTACCATGTATGGTTTCTTAAAATATTCGGCAAAATGAAAGTGAAATAAACGAGAATAATTAACATTTTCTTTGTAATATAGACATTGTAATGTTTCGTACTTAATATTTTTGATTATATATTCATAGAAAGAAAACAATAAATATAATATAATCTTACCTTTTTGAGGACATGTCTTACAATTTCCAATACACACGTTTTCACTTGCAAAAAACAACTAGAAATTATAAAATTCACTACGTATCTTGTAAGCACAGTTAACAGTAATTAACTGACGATTCTAAAAATATATGTCAATTGTTTTAATAAAATCATATAATGAGGGTAGAATTTTTTATTTCTCGAAACCCATGTATGGGTCGGTCGGTCTAACTGGGTTAACCCAGTTAGACCGACCGACCCATACATTAGTTACCTACTATTTTTCGATGCCTTCCTCATATATCCAGTTATATCCTATTATTTTTCCTACTATTTTTCGGTGACTTCCTCACATATTCAGTTATATCATACAATTTTTCCTACTATTTTTCGGTACCTTCCTCATATATCCAGTTATATCCTATTATTTTTCCTACTATTTTTCGGTGACTTCCTCACATATTCAGTTATGTTATACAATTTTTCCTACTATTTTTCGGTGCCTTCCTCATATATCCAGTTATATCCTATTATTTTTCCTACTATTTTTCGGTAACCTCCTCGTATTTTAGGTTAGGTCCTCTTACTTTTCCTACTATTTCCTCATATCTCTGGTTATAGCCTATTATCTTACGGAGGTCGCCCTCAATAGGAGGATTGTGTTTTTTAATAAACCAATTAATATCTCTATAATACACCAGTGATTAGTTGTAGTTCTACTCATTCTCCATCAGTAGGACTACAACTAAATACTGGTGGATTACACAGAAATTGTTTGGATTATTAGAAATCACAATCCTCCTATAATTGAGGGCGCCACTGGACTTACATGATCCCCTTATTTTTAAGTATCCAATATTGGTTCTTTCCTTTTAAATATTATTAGGTGTGAGCTCAACATTAAAAAAAACTGAAGAACCCTAAACTTGAACCTTAAAAAAATGGAGAGTAAGTAAAAAAAATAGAAAAAAGTACCTTGGCAAGAATGGTAAGAAGGTGAAAAGGGATGTATGTATAAATTAAACAGAAAATTGAATGGTATTTTTATTTCCATAGTATGAATGAATAATTATTATATACTCTAAACATTTATATTCAGTATAAAAGAAGACTGTTTTGTTTAGAAACATCCTCGCCTTAATGATTACAGTATCTATTTGTCGGTCATTATAAAGAATCATTATATACATTATGTTCAATAATTCTAGTTTTTACAAATTAAAATAAAGGTTGAGACGAGTAGAAATTTAATTTACAAAAAATAACAAACTTTACATTAATGTACCTATAACTAAAACATTTTTGCCCTTAAGGTGATTGCTTCAGGGTAGCCGTTTTTTGCAATTTGCAGGCCAGTGCTAGGTTGTATGTTAATTAAATGTTGCACGCGGGTGTAAGTACATAAGTTGTACTACATACGTCTTACACCCGCGTCTAACATTTCAATCAAAACCTAGCACTGGCCTGCAAATTGCAAAAAACGTAAGAAAATTTGAATTTCGCGGGCTACCCTGACGCTTTCACCTTAAAGCTGCATACAATAAATTGGTTATATTATTATAGTAAATATCTATTTTCAAGTAAAGTGCTACTATAAACACTCCGATGAGACTAATCTATCCCTCATACAAATACTTTACTTTAAAATCTATTACTAAAGGTGAACGCACACTTTTCAGAGCCGAAGGAGGCGAAAGAATCGAATTTTAGAATTACTTGTATGAAATCCTATGGAACCTCGCACACTTACCCAATCGGACGAATAAGGTCGTACGATTCGGTGCGGATAAGTGTGCGAAGTTACATTGGACTTCATTTAAGTAATTCTAAAATTTGATTCCTTCGCCTCCTTCGGCTCTGATAAGTGTGCGTTCACCTTTAACCAGCTATTGGTGCTGGCTCATACCATTACTTTATGCGGACACCGTTATCGGGCCGTCTTTATAGGATATCCTAAAGGGATATCCGATAAATACCGTAACTAAGGGTAGATTACTAGTTGAGCGCACTCTGCTATAAAAAAATAACTGCCCTTGGACTCTGCAGTGCCTCAAACTAGCAACGCCGCGTACGGTATAAGTACATAATTAATAATTATGTAAACGTTTCCAAAAAAAATTGATATTACTGGATTCAAAATAAAAACACCTTAAAAATGAGCAAACGAGTTAACTCGTTTGCGCATTTTCAAGGTATTATAGCAGCGACCGTAAGCCGTTAGAATACCTACAGAATTTTGAAATTTTTACTCTAGGTACCATCTACTTGTAATATATGACGTGTTACCTCGCATTAGAGTGAGCGTGTTAGGACACGGAGAAACGGCATTTTGGCAAGGAAAGCACAGATAATCATTACCACGTTTAACTTCATAAGAATTGTAATGAGAATTAAATTCAATAGTTTCAAACATACAGCAACGGAAAAAAACCTCTTCAGTATCTGTCACCAAAATTGTATCAATTTGGCCAAAAGTGGGTAAGAATTGTTCATCATCTATATCTACAGTAACAATAGAGTTCCGCTGCCATATAACACCAGCTATTGTAGCGGAAGTAACCGAATATTTGAGGACAACGCCAGTGCCGAGAGAAAACTTGACAGTGTCTCCTGAATTTAATGCAGATTTTTTTCCTAGTATTTTTGTTGTAGGTATTGTATTTTTCACAAACAAGTCATTGAGCATAAGTTGACATTTTATTGCTAGAGTCTTGCAAACATTGACTCGATTAAAAGATGATCTAGCCACTAACTTAGATACCCTGTGCTTGGCTTCAAAACGCATAGCCCACATGTTACGTACGGGGTCGAACTTCATTAGCATGGTAGGATAATGAGTCAGAAAATGAAACTTTGGCTGCAGGGGTGATTGTGTTAGCTCCGTGTACAATTGATTAAATTCTGCTATTATAACCCGGAGTTGAATATTGGTGTCACTGAAGACCCTATGACTTAATAACCTGTCGGTGATTTGCCGCAACATAATGTATAATTTCCATACTTTATTTTCTAAAGGAATGTAAAACCCGGCTATTAGGCTGAAGTATCTAATAAGGGTAAGCATTTCTGATGCTGAAGTTTTCAATTTTACTTTCGAACCTTGGACAACTAAACAATTACTTGGTTTTGAATTCCTATCTGGTCCATAATCAAATGAAATTATTCTTTGTTGCAATACTGAGATCTTTAAAAGACCTTCGGCAAGGAAGTGGTTTATGACAAAGGTCATTACATAACGAGCTACACCTTCTAATATATCATGCATTGGGTCTACTGCTACATTTTGAAATAAATCAAATCCTGTCACCTTAAGCCAACAGCATGATTCTTTAATGCCCGTGTTAGGTGTATCGTTTTCTTGCAATTGAGCGTGGTATGAAGTCATATTTCTAAGCAAGTTACTGTTTTCATATAGAGCAGTTTGCAAACCTTTCTTGTCAATGTTACAGATTCTGCAACACTTGTTAGCTGAAAAACTTTCAGTAAACCCGAGAATTGAATTCAGGCCTAAATTATCGCCAGTTATAGCAACAACCTTCAATTTTACGGTTCCTTTAAAAAACTTATTTTCTATAAAAATTCCTTTGTTTTGCAAGTAATTCAATTCCTCAATAACAGGGTCAAAAATAGCTTTGTTTCCATATTTAGTTTTGTCAGCAGAATGGCAAATAGCTAACAGCAAAATGTTATTCAACAATGAAAATAAATGTGGTGGGAGTGCTGGCAAGGAAACGTATACACCACCAAGCTTATGCACCCCAGCGTGGCTCCCCAAAGGATTTCCAATTTCAAAATCATCATAGTATACTACTAAAGGAAGAATAATGTCCGACGCCTGCGGTGTACACATTGCCAGCCATACAGATCCCTGCATTACATTTTCTAGACACATTGGCCTCATCGGATTTTCTTCACGGATTATTAAATTACCCCTTAGGTGGTTCAAATAATCCGTTACATCTTTCCAAATAGTGTCAATGGAAAAAAAAATCTTCAAAACCTGGCGAAGTTGAATTACTTGCATTGTACGTGGCTTGGTGTGTAATGTTAAAGTGTTACTCCTTTGTGAAATGTCAGGACAATAACCAACGATTACTTCATGTGGTGGTATAAAAGAACCTAATAAATTCAATTCTCGGAATCTCAAATATTCTGAACGAAACGGAAAAAAGATGCCCTTCAAAGCTGTGTTGAACTTATGAAGTCGTTTATTAATTTCGCTTCCAGACATGCTTTCCTCATCAGCTAGCACAGGGCCGAATACGGACATTAAAGACGGTGCGATATTGTCAAGAAGGGTTTGCAAATGACTAACCATAGCTTGTACAGACGATCGAGATACAGAGGGATTTACATAGAGCGTTGAAATAAATTTCAAAACTTCTTTATGAATAATACTATCAGCATTATCAAGGACTTCCGGTTCACTATCAGCTTCAATGTATATGTGCTCAGTTGCTACTTTGGTAGTCTCTGTTTCACACATAGGAACTACGCAAGCCTCGTTTGAGGTGGATGGCAAATAACGAGTGTTTACTTTATTCAAATGTTTTAAGTTAACATGTTTTCTAAATTGTCTAACGTCCGTGAAATACCGGTAGCATGCGTCTTCACCACATTTATAAACTCCAGTAATATCAATTTTTTCACATTCTTTCCTTATGTGGGTAATAAGTGAAGAAAACGTGGGAAAAGTCCTTTTACAACTGTGACACTTCATCTTAATTTAAATTGTGACTCCGAGAGTAACTAATATCTCCTTCACAGATTGTGACATACGATCGTACGATGTTTTGACTTTGTAAAAACCAATTTGGATAATAAGCCAAATGTTATAGCTTTCAGTAGGATATTTAGCCGCAGTAGCATGAAATATTTTAAAAGTCACATCAACAGCCTCAGTTAGTGTTGTGAACTTGTAAAACGTATTGTCACATACTGTGAAGGAGACACCTGACTGGCGGCACCAAATTATAAATGGTTGGAGGCTAATACCTAGGTTTTGAAGCTTTTGGCGACGCTCCTCAATTACCACTTGCACGTCTGCGTCATCATCCACGATGGTCACAAATCCATCCAATATCTCCGCTCGTGAAGCTTGCCAGTCTTTTCTAGATCGACGGGCAGGAGGAATATTAAAGAGACAGCCGAGTAGCAATATCGCTGCTATTAATTTTGTCTCCGGTTGTTCATCTGGAAAGAAAATAATAATAGTATATTTGACACAACACATCATCATTAACTGAGCAAATAGGGAAAAGTATCAGAACAAAATAAAATCTATCTATATAAGTAAAAATGAATTGCCGAAATGGGTGTCCGCCCGCCCGTTACTTCTGAACGACTGCACCATGTTAGATAATTTTTAAATTCTTTTTTGTCTATATATTTTATAACGGGTTCACCGACCCAGGGAGGTCGAGCACCTAGAACTATATAACAGAATCATTTCCTTACCGTCACAAATTGCCAATGTATCAGCTATTTTTCGACGAAGAAACGAGTCCTTTGTGGTGTTAAGCTTCTGCTGAGCAGCTTTTAGTATGTTTTCCGATGAAGCATCCAAGGCGTCGAGGCCCCCGGATTTATCAGGGAACAGTGCTTCGTAGTCATGAGTCAGGAGTCGCCATCCATCACTTGACTTCAGGATAGGATACTTATTGAAGTACTCCTGTAATGTCCCTTCCTCGTAGTACAAGTACCGGAGGCGAGCTCGCACCGTCTCCCGCCACAGGGCACTGACCTCCTGCCACGGACCAGCTGAAGGACTTGACAGCTGCTCTAATGCTGACGCTACGTCCTCCACTTCACCTGCACACAAAAATTAAAACGATTAATAATTAGTACAATGACAATAACGGTTCTTAGATTCAGATATTTTGTAATTTGTAACGAAAATTTATACTAATTCAGATATTTTTCTCAATAATTTTGTTCTTGATAATTTAATTCAATCTGAAAACATAAAATTTCTTGAAAAGGAGTTACCTTCTTTAAGTCCGGTCAGGTCGATTCCAGCGAGTGGAGGGGTGTCTAGCCTAGGACTGGACTTGGAGCGAGAACGTGACTTGGGCTTTTCAATAAGGCCCAACGAAACTAAATGCTGCCGTCGAGCCCTTCTGGCGGTGACTAACCAGCCAGAGATATTGCGCTTAGCCTGGTAAGCATCAGCCGGCAGGTACGGCGCGTAGTATAGGGGTGGTGACTCCTCTTTAAATAATCTGCCAATGTCGTAGGATAGAGCAAGCAGCTGCGAATCTGTCAGAAGTACCGGGTTTTCGGCCGTAATGAGCTTCTCCATAAGCAGCTTGCATAAACGCCCACGCACGTTTGAGGGTAAGGTGCCCGTTTTCTGCCCAATTGCTATTATTTGTTTTCCCTCGACTGATGAATTCAGTATGGTATTCACCTGAAACACAAATAGTATAAGTATGGCATTACAAACTAAATATGCAAGGTAAAAGTTAAAAAAAAATGTCACTAAAATGTTGAAAATACAGGTTCAATACCTACCTTCCATTCAGTATAATGATCAGTTGGAGTCGGTGCCAGTCTAGGCATCATGCATTTAGTTGTTAGTTATAGCTGTCACCAACTCCAAATATATTACTGATCTTTGTGACATATAGTATAGCTCCTAAACGGCCGTCCGTACACACATACAGGACAGGACAGGTACAGACGTTAAACTTATCTGTTTACGCCGGGGGTTAACAATATTGAATGTCAATTTAAATTCCTTATCAAAAGTACAGGATAATAGGCAATAACTTACTAAATTGCTCCCGGTGGACTCTTGTCTAACTGCTTCACCCACTGACGACGACGAGTCCAGTGGTATCACCAGTATGTCACCATCCTAAAATAATATTTACTTTGAGACAATGTTATAATAGTACATGTAACAAAAAGGTGTGATAATATGAGTATGTACGGTCAATTAACCTCAATAATCGTTGAAATAATCACTAAATGTGTCCGAGTGCGACCGTTAACTAACAGGCTATAGCTAGCCCTAGCCGGAGATAACTCAAGGGAAGTGTTATATTTTTTTACTAGTAATCGGTTCAGCATTGCAGGTGTGAACGGTCCTGCCCTCGTCCCTTGATCCGGCCCTGATAAAAACTAATCGATCAAGATCAGGACTGATCCTGGTCTCAAAGAATGTCTATACCAAATTTTGCATCGGTTCAGTGTCTTAGGTATGAAAATGTGAAAAGGTCCTGCCCCAGCCGACAGATAGACAGACAAACTTACTTTCGCATTTATAATATTAGTATGGATGTAATTACAAATTAATACATATTGCTCTTGAACCAAAAAACAGTAAGTACGAGTACTTTTCTACAATTTTGCAGAACTTACCAAATTTTCCTGGTTAAGTCCTGCTTCGCAGTCTTGGTTGAGGATTGAGCTTTGCAGTCCTTCACACGGTGGCAGAGGCTCTAAGTTACAAGGTAGACTAGTTAACAAGTCATTCCTCAGGACCTCTTCAAAGAGTGATGAATTGTAGGAGTTATCCTGAAATTTAACAAGAAATTTAAAAAGGTAATAATAATGTACTTAGTTGGTAAACTAACAAGACTGATGAAAAGTTATGATTTTATTCCACTTTTTAAATAAATACTGCACCGGTTAAATTGTTAGGTATCTTAAGAAGACTTTAAAATAATAAAAGTTAATAAGTAGGTACCTACCTACCTACATGCAAGTAGGAGAATGTGCATTTAAGCGACGCAGGGCATGTGTAAGCAAAAAGTTTAAAACAAAATTTACTTTTTTGAAATACAATTTAACATGAAAACAAACCATATCTTTTGGTTGGTCGCTTTTTAACATGGCCAGAGCTGCTTCAAACCGGAGTCTGTCCCCTATTTGAGGGAACATACTATGTATGTCTTGTTTACTAAGCATCTGCATTGTTGCGATATCAATTCTTTCAGCTGAAAAAAAAAGGTAAATTTAACAGCGCCCTGATTGCAGCTGTGAAATGCACTACGTCGCATCGACTTTATAAAATGTAGGTTGGTAGAGCTCGTCTAAGCTGAAATGACGCGCCCCACTACTTAAATTTGTATACGTACACTACGGTAAATGCGGTAGTGGGGCGCGTCATTTTAGTTTAGACGCACTCTACCTATTTGTTTTTTTTTGGGTTGCAGTTGCACATCGAATCTAGTGTATAATATAAATATGAACGTATATCTAGGTAGGTGGGTAGGTACCATACGACAAGACTATTCTTGGTTGGAGTGTACAGCGGCCAAAAAAGTGTTATTTTCGCAAATCGTTTATTTTCTCGATTCTATAGTATGTAACACCTAGAAAGGCTAAAAGTGTCTGGGTGTTTTTTGTCTCCGACCAACCGTTTGTCGTAAAAACGATGTCGAAGGGATCCATAGGTAAGGTTATGTTAGAACTGTGACCTTGAAATTGGTCGCGAAATTTTTTTAAGTATATTTTCATAGTGCCTCTAAGACGACACTCTGACCCTATTCTTGCTAGAAATTAGAATGTGTGAATGTAATGTGTGAGCTCATGCTAGCAACTTACTAGGTAGGTTTGTCAACTTACTTTCAAAACGATCGATGTAGCGTTCCAAATTCCACTTCTTCAAAAGATCACGCGTAGCCATATCCATTTTTGCACTGATCAAACACGTTCACTGGCACTAATGGAATTGTTATTGCTATCAATTAAACGAGTCGTGAGTCGTGACTTGCCGGCTGTAGCGGTGAAATACAAATGGCCGACCGAAATGGCGCGGCGGCGGAATGAAGTGAGAGAGGGAGACCTCATTATATAATGCCGTCACCTTAAATTTGTAGGACATCATTCAAATGCTACTCATAAATGGGTCTCTGTAATAATAATTTAGTAGGATACACATAAAATAATATGACTATATTATTGAACTTTGATGCTTACTCTAAAAATATGAGATTATTTAATCGTATTATCATAGGATTCACATAAAATAATATGACTGTAATATTAAAAAATGATGCTTACTTTAAAAATATAAGTTTAAAGCATTATAATTTAATATAGTACATTAGGGGGAGGTCATCGTATTTTTAGAGATACTTCTTCATATTAAACTATGAAATCTATTTATATTACGGTGACTGTCATTGTGTTTTTTAATTAGAATCTTATTTATAATTATCATACTAATTTATGGGACAGTGGACCATTTTCTATTACATTGTGTTATTATTTGAAGAAGACAATGTTATTTCATAATTACAAATTTTTACGATGACAAGTATCATAATATTGCATTATTTACCCAAAAAATTCGATTCCATCTTAACACATTTCAGTTCTAGCGTAATATTTACTTATTATCAACATATTATAAGACAACGCATCTATTTTAAACCAACGTCACGATATTTTAAGATTATGCCAAAATGACATTTTTCTCAGTGTTGCGAAACGAAATAAGATTTATAGGAAAATTAGTTAAAAATAGTAAAAACTTAAAGCAAAGGGCCATGAATTTCTTAAACGTGAATTAAAACTGTAATGATTAAATAACTTGGGCCCTCAATCCAGACGCGTGCATAAAGACTGTATTTGGGTTAATAATTTTTATTTAAGAATTTAGTTAAGAATATCTTAAATATTTTAATAAATTCCCAAATCCGTAGAATTTAACATTACAGATTCATGGCTGTATGTATATCTAGAGCCCTCACTTCAATATTGTCTGTACTGAGGAATCTGCAAAACATGAATTTATCTGATGAAATTCATAAATTCGACTTTAACATGTTTTACTTAGATCTCTATGTGAATTAGTTAAAAAGAAATAATGACACAAAAGTTAATTGTTAAGAAGTAAATTAAATTCGAATTTGACTAAAAGGTCTGAACTGAGAGCCCAATATTTTCGGCTTTATTGACTAGGCTGAACCTCATAGATGAACGCAAATTAGAATAAGATTTTAACTATTTCTTAATTAAATTGTAACATATCATCCCTTCTTCTAAATGTCATACTTTAAGAGAAAATGGATTTTCAACATTTTATAAGATAATAATTTGTAGGGTGGACATAATGTTCATAGTAAGTACCTATACATTTTGTAAAGCGCAATGGGAAAGTCATAATATTTGCAACTGAAATTATTATATACCTACTATTTGCAATTTTGTTTTCTTTATTTTTATTGATTTTTTTAAGTATCAGATATTAGTCCTACTGTGGGCCTAGTTGCCTAAAGTAAATAAAAATAAATAAAAAGTTATAGTTTAAAAAAACTAAAACGAAAATGGAAATGATTTATTTTTAAATAGAGATATAAATAGTTCCACTCATCATCATCATCTGCCTAGCCTTTTGTTGAGAATATGGCAATGTAATTTCACATTAATTTAATTATTTGGTGTTGGTAACTCTGTCATCTTCTTCATAAACTGTCATGGTGTGTGCTTATGGTGTTCTTGGAAATTAAACCATTTATGCTTATAAAAACTGCGTTCTTTATTTTATTACAACAGGTTATGGGCCCAGACACATGACCCAAAAGTAATAAAATAAAAAGCAAGGAAGTTACTGTGAAAATAACATTCGCGTAACGCCTGCGGCTTGAAAGTGAGGTTAAGTTTGCACGGCAACATGGAGATAGTAAAAAGTTACTTTTCGACGTGGATCGTAAGACAAGATAGCGAAATGGAAGTCAATTTAAACACAAATAACAGCTTGATGAAACTGGAAGGAGCTAACAACTGGAACATCTGGAAGTTCCAAACTACAGTTTTGCTACGAGGTCAAGGCTGGTTGGATATTGTCGAAGGAAGAAACTTAAAACCCAAAGATCCCACTGAACAAATCGCTTGGGAGAATAAAGACGCGAAGGCACAAACACTGTTAGTCACAAGGATGACAGAAAATGTAATGTTACATATTATTTCGTGTTCTACTTCATCTGAAATGTGGAAAAAGCTGCAAAGTGTTTATGAGCAAAAAACAGAAACAAACATCCATATAATTCAACAGCGCTTCTTTCCATATAAGTTTGACACAGGCACTGAAATGTCAATATTCTTATCAAAAATCCAGGAATTACAAAATCAGCTTAAACAAATGGGAGAAGAAGTTTCTGACAAGTTTGTGATAACTAAAATATTAATGTCATTACCAGATGAGTATAAACATTTTGTAGCGGCTTGGGAGTCAGCCCCGGACAATAAACAAACAATGAACAATTTAGTTGCAAGATTACTGGTAGAAGAAGAAAGGCTGAAAGAGAAAAATGGACAACGTTCACCTTCAAGCTCATCTGCATTCCTGGTTAAGGATAAGAAGAATATAAAATGTTTTAAATGCAATAAAATGGGACATTACCTCAGCGAGTGTAAAAGTAACATAAAAAGTGAAGGACAGAATAACAAGTGTTTTTATTGTGGCAAGAGTGGACATAACAAGTCACAGTGCTGGTTTAAGAAGAACAAAGAACATAAGAATAACAACAATGAAACAAAGCGTAACAATAAAAGTAACGCATTTGTGGTGACAAACTCATTAAAAGAATATTGTCAATCTCAGTGGTTAGTGGACTCGGGGGCCAGTGAACACATGTGCCGTGATCGTGCATTATTTACATCATTTACCGACATTGAACAAGAGTCTGTTATTGTTGGTAATGGAGCGGCGATTAGTGTTCTAGGCTACGGACAGATGGCGGTAGAGGTGTATGACGGTACTGAGTGGGTACAGACAACCATAGACAAAGTTCTGTTCGTGCCGGAATTGAAAACAAACCTATTTTCCGTAAACTGTGCATCGGACAAAGTATACGTCATAGTGACAGATGACAGCTCGTGTCAGTTTTATAAAAACAATAAAGTTTGTGCAATTGCAAAACGAGTTGGAAGTTCCTATTTTTTGGAGTTACGCTATAAAAACGGGTTCCCTCTATCTGGCAGAAACTTGATGCTCCGAATTTTATTTGGCATAACACACTTGGCATAATTTTATTTAAACGAATATTTGTAAGGCATAAAAAATGTTTAGCATAATCATTGTTTGGCCGAATGTTTATATGCTCGACTTTACGCTGGCATACTTTTAAGATGGCAGAATTTTATTTCGCATAATTACCTTTGGCAGACTTAAAATTCCGCATTATTTCGTTTAGCATAACAATTATTTAGAGCAATGATTATTTGGCATAATTTCACTTGGCATACTATGAAGATGGCAGAATTTCATTTAGAATAATTTTGTTAGGCATATTTTCATTTCTATTAAATTGCATTTTAACCTTAAATAAAATGAAATAGTGTCTCAAAAAGTCAGTATATGTTGTGCTACAAAAATTATTGACATAAACGAATCGCTGCAGAACCGACTCCACGTAGTCTTGTCTGCCCTACCCCTAGAGTGTAATTTAAGCCCGCGTAGGCGCGGAGTGGCGAGGCGGCCCGCGAGCTGAGGAGCAGGTGGTTTTGACGGACGCCGCCGCGGCTGAGGCTGGCCGGCGAAGCCGGCCAGAAAGCCGAAGCCGCGGTGGTGAGCGTAAAACCATCTGCGACGATGAGCTCGCGTGGGACCGCCGGAGCCCCGCAGCGCCGAAGCCGTGACAGAAACCATGCATGCTGCATGTTGCATGCTCGCCTGCATGCTGCATGCTTGCTTGCATGCTTGCTTGCTGCATGCTTGGTTGCTTGCATGCTGTATGCTTGCTTGCATGCTGCATGCTTGCTTGCATGCTGCATGCTTGTTTACATGCTCCATGCTTGTTTGCATGCTGTATGCTTCTTCGATATGAAATGTATGCCAAAAGATGATTCTAAGTTTAAAGTTTCAGAGATATGATAGTTCTGCCTTTTAATAACTATCGATATGAAATTATGCCAAGAGACGATTCTGACTGCGAACTTTCTGCGATATGATGGTTCTACTTTTTAATTATTATGGAATAAAATTTATGCCTAAAGATGATTCTGACTTATAAAATTATGCGTTGTGAATGTATGATAAATGAGTGTATGCCAAACGATTTTCTGCGAAATGAAGTTTATGCCATCCGCTGTTATGCAAAATAATATTATGACGAAAAAAATTCTGCCATAAAGGGTGGACCCTATAAAAACAAAGTGGCTAATGTGGCTAAGAAAGTTAAAAATACATTGCAAGAGTAGCACGAAAGATTAGCACACCAAAACCTTGATTATGTAAGAAAAGTATTATTGAAAAATAACATTGACGTGAAACAAACTTCGGCTACAAAATGTGAGAATTGTCTAGAAGGGAAAATACATAGATTGCCGTTTGGGAAGAGTGAAAAAGTCACCACTAAAACGTGTGAATTAATCCACGCGGATACCTGCGGCCCTATGGAGGTTACGTCAGTTGGCGGTTCAAGGTACTTTGTAATATTGAAAGATGACTTCTCCAACTATAGATCGGTGTATTTTGTCAAGAATAAGTCAGATATAAAGTACTCTATTGAAGATTTCGTTAACAAGGCAGAAAATGTGACTGGAAATAAGGTGAAAATGTTCAGAACCGATAATGGTCTTGAGTTTATAAATAAGGAGGTCAAAGATATCTTTACTAAACGCGGAATAATACATCAAACAAGTATCCCATACACCCCAGAGCAGAACGGAAAAGTAGAACGAGAGAATCGGACGCTAGTCGAATCTGCTCGCACAATGCTGATTGCATCCAAGGATTTACCAAAATCACTGTGGGCTGAGGCTGTAAACACAGCAGCAGTTGTTTTAAACAGGACCGGAAAAAGTAAAGACAGTGAAAAATCGCCATATGAGGTGTGGTTTGGAAAAGACTTTGACATTCATCAGTTAAAACCATTTGGGACACCAGTGTATGCACACATTCCTAAAGAAAAGCGAAAGAAGTGGGACAGCAAAGGAGAAAAAGGAGTAATGGTTGGTTATGGTTACGATTGTCGCAACTCAGTGCTGGGCACGCCACAATTGCGGCGGTAAGTCCCCTCTTTGAGGAGTGGATAGAGAGGCGTCACGGCGTCCTCACCTTCCGCCTGACGCAGGTTCTCACCGGGCATGGGTGCTTCGGTGGGTTCCTGTTCAGAATAAAGCGGGAGGATACGTCCGGGTGTTTCCATTGCGAGGATCGTCTGGAGGACACGGTGGAGCATACGGTGGAGGTGTTCCCTGCCTGGGCGGAGCACCGCCGTGTCCTCGTGGAGGCGATCGGCGGCGGCGACCTCTCGCGTCCGGCCCTGGTGCGAGCCATGGTACGGAGCGAGAGGGAATGGGAAGCCGTCACCTCCTTCTGCGAAGCAGTAATGCTCGCGAAGGAGGAGGCGGGGCGCGTGAGGGAGTGGCAGTCTCTGCGCCCTCACGTCCCTAGCCACCGCAGGAGGAGACGCCCCGGGCGTCGGGAGTCGATTGCGGACTCCCGGCCACCGTAGGCGCGAGCTTGCGGGTGGCGAGCAATGGGTAGCTCGCCGCCCGGTAAGGACCAAGCTCGGGTCGACGGCGCGCAGTGTTCCACGCGCGCCTCAAAGAGATGTCAGCAGCAGTGTAGGGGTCTACTAGGACCGATGCCTGCCGGGGTCGCGTGATTGTTCGAAAGAGATACCGTGACCCTGGCACATGGGCAACTGATGGAACACGGGTGGGTTTTAGTCAGTAAAAGTCTGACACGCCCTCCCGCTCCGCCCAGAGCGGGAGAAGTCATTTGATTATTTCCCATGCTGAAAAAAAATAATAATAAAAAAATTAAAAAAATGGTTGGTTATGGTGAAACTGTTAAAGGATACAGAATATACTTCTCACGTAGGAATGATGTAGAACTAAACCGAGATGCAGTTTTCTTAGAAAAAGAACAAAACTATAGTGAAATCGAAGTAAAATTGAACTATACGGAAGAAAATAATGACAAAAGTAATGAGTAGCATAATGAATCGGAAACTACATCAGCGGATCTTGATGAAACTATGGTGACTGCGAGTATGTCTGAAGAGTCTGAATCTGAATACAATCCAAGTGAAGCAAGTAACAGCTCAGTCGAAACAATTGAAGAGGTTTGCCAAAAAGAACCCAGCAAACGAATCAGGAAACCACCTGTTTACTATCATTGCCAAAACGTGCATACCGAACAACATGAACCTGTCACTTATAGTGAGGCTATGATGAGAAGTGACAGCAGCAAATGGAAGGAGGCGATAGATAGAGAAATGCAAACACTAGAAGAAAATAATACTTGGGAAATATGTGATGTACCAGAAAATGAAAAACTTGTGAGTAGTAGGTGGGTATTTAAAATTAAAAGGGGAGATTTAGATTTGCCTCAATATAAAGCTAGATTGGTAGCGAGAGGGTTCGAACAGGATGGCATTTTAGACTTAAATGACTGTTATGCTCCAGTTGCAAAAATGTCAACTGTTAGGTTATTTGTAGCAATAGCAACTAAACTTAATTTACCTATAATTCAAATGGATGTAACAGGGGCGTTTCTGTATGGACATATTAATGAAAATGTTTATGTAAAATTGCCAGAAGGAGCTTACATAGGTAATAATAATATTGTAAAATTAAATAAAGCACTTTACAGTCTCAAAAATGCACCTAAGTGCTGGAATATTAAATTCAACACTGTTATCCTTAAAGAAGGTTTTGTTAGATCTAATTGTGATTCTTGTCTTTATAAAAAGTGCACTGATAGTGATCAAATTTATTTACTATTGTATGTTGACGATGTCTTAATATTTGGAAGAAGTGATAACTCTGTAAAGCAGGTTAAAACTGTATTATGTCAGGAATTTAAAATGAAAGACTTAGGATTTGTAAGGGATTACTTAGGCATAAATATAACACAAAATTTAGATGCAAAAGTTACTGAACTGAGCCAAAGAAAATATTTAGAGAATGTCCTCAAGAGATTTAAAATGGAAAATTGTAAACCAATTGACCAAAATATTAACCTAAAGCTTTTTCAAAACCAAAACAATACAGTAGACAAGGATATTGGAAAGTCATGTCGACAGATGATAGGATGTCTAATGTATGCTGTATCTGGCACTAGGCCTGACCTATGTTTTATTGTCTCTTTATTAAGTAGATATCAAAAATGTGCAAATAATATGTTATTAAGTGCATTAAAAAGAGTAATGCGTTATGTCAAACATACTTTAGACTATAAGTTAGTTTATGTTTTGGAGGGATATTGTGATGCAGACTGGGGAGGTGATTTCAATGATAGAAGATCAACTACAGGCTACTTTTCAAATTCTCTAACTGTTTAATTTCCTGGAGCTCAAAGAAACAAGTGTCTGTTAGTTTATCTTCTACGGAGTCTGAATATGTTGCCATTAGTATGGCAGCCAGTGAAGTCTGTTGGCTTGTTAATTTGTTACAAGACTTCAAAATAAATAATATATGTCCTATACACATCTATTGTGATAATCAATCAGCCATATTTGCTGCCTGTACTGATACTGTCAAACGATTGAAACATGTTGATATCCGTTACCATTTTATAAAAGAATTAATTAAAAATAAAACGATATGTTTAAAATATGTTAAAACAAATGACCAACCTGCTGATATGCTTACAAAATCTTTAGGTAGAGAATTGTTAAATCGTTTCTTAAGAAATTGTGGTATAGGTAACATTGATAAAATTTAGTACTTACATATTTGCTTTGTAAATCAGTTTAAATCGGTGTAATTACATTGAGTGGGGGTGTTGAGAATATGGCAATGTAATTTCACATTAATTTAATTATTTGGTGTTGGTAACTCTGTCATCTTCTTCATAAACTGTCATGGTGTGTTCTTGGAAATTAAACCATTTATGCTTATAAAAACTGCGTTCTTTATTTTATTACAACAGGTTATGGGCCCAGACACATGACCCAAAAGTAATCAAATAAAAAGCAAGGAAGTTACTGTGAAAATAACATTCGCGTTACGCCTGCGGCGCCGGCGGAAAGTGAGGTTAAGTTTGCACGGCAACGTGGAGATAGTAAAAAGTTACTTTTCGACGTGGATCGTAAGACAAGATAGCGAAATGGAAGTCAATTTAAACACAAATAACAGCTTGATAAAGCTGGAAGGAGCTAACAACTGGAACATCTGGAAGTTCCAAACTACAGTTTTGCTACGAGGTCAAGGCTGGTTGGATATTGTCGAAGGAAGAACCTTAAAACCCAAAGACTATGTTGGGGACGGCTGCCAATCTTAACGGATGCAGCGGAGTACTAATACTTTACATGGTGGGACTGCCTATCTGACCTCCACAACCCAGTTTCACGTATTACGATACCCTTTGGTAAGACTGGTTGTCAGCCCAACTAACATTTTGGTAATAAGAATTGGTGATAAAAGAGTTATTTAAAAGTGAATTTGGTAAGCAAGAGTTATACAATGGTTTTAGCAATTGGTGTTAGAGCACGCTCTAACCCCTTACAAACTCTCGATTGGGCCCACGTCTTATAGCGCTATAAGTAATATAATAATTTTAATGCTCACTCTTTTAACACTGAGAGTTACATAATAGTTATAGGGTGGCGTTAGTGGTAAACAATTTCTTGTATCTATAATGGTGGTATAATATAAATCTAGCTACTTCAAGCACTTTAAAGTTTGTATTATGGTTATAATAAAACCTATAGGTGGTACACAAGTTCTGAAGTCTACTGGTATAAATTTTATAGTAACATATTAGTTCTTTTTTAGGTCCATTTTTTTCTTGGATTTGCTTTATGTATCTTGATCAGTGTTGATTAGCAACTCAGGGCTGTAGCGTGTTTTCTTTTTCTGTTGTTTTACATATACATTAGTTCCAAAAGTGTTACTTTATTTCTCAAAAATGATGGCAAACTAAGGAGGTGAAATTAAGTGAATTTCAAGTTACGGATTGTCAATAACTCGGTGAGTCAAGTTTGATTTCTTTATCACATGGCTAAAATTTATTGCGAGGGTTACTTTATTGAGAAAATAATATATGTTTTGCATCTCAATTTTGCAGGGCCTTAAAAATAAGTGATATTTAAAGTAAAAATAAATTGCATTTAATCATGCGGGGCATACACTCAATCTGAATTTAGATAAAAACAGGATATTGGCTCTGTCTTTTACATTCATTGTGTATTGTAGTAAATATATTGCGTTTTAAAATGAGAAAATTAAACAAAATATGGGTTTTAAACTAGTTTTTTTCTGATTTATTTTTAGGTTATGTTTGATTTAGAATGGTGTCTACTCCTTATTATCCTAGGTTCCTATTATTACTATTAATGAACAAGAAGTACTAGATGGGCTGTAGTTAGAACTATTGTAGCACTTGTTATACCAGAATAGGGTTTTAAAGGTAATAAGAGTACAAGTTTAAGAGGTTTGGTTCTATAATGGTTCGACTTAGATGCAAAAGTAGTGGTATTTTAGGGTTACGTTTTTCAATCGATAAAACCCTTTCATCAAAAAAGGGAATAAAGATGTAAAATTGAGATTAAATGCTAGATAGTTTTTAATTTTTTTAAATCCAATAATCAATATTTATGTCATTTTCTGTTTTAATACTTTAAATGCCTTTTTTGATTAATTGATGTATTTTCATAATTGTTAATATTGTGATACATTGCAAATCAAATTGCTGAAATAAAATTATTCAGCTTAAAAATAACATGCTACAGTATGAATGTTTTTAACTGATAAAAATTCATCAATTTATACATATTAAGCCAAATCTACACTAATATTATTTCCTGCTAAAACTACTGAACCGATTTAAATGAAATTTGGGACACAGATACTTTAGAGCCTGAGAAAGGACATAGGCTATTTTTATCCCGGTAGTATGTTCCCACGGTATAATTTCGACCTCCACGCGGGCGAAGCCGCTGGCAAAAGCTAGTTAACAAATAAATAAGGTATTACATCTTTTAAAATTGTAACTAAGTCTTCACTTATTTTCTTGCAGGTGAATCTACACCCAAAATTCGAACAAAATGTAAGAAATCCCAACACTTTTCAAGAAAGTTCTGTCACTTATAATCATGACGTAATACTGAAACAGCAAAATAAAAATGCTACAACAGTGGGAAGAAGCTGCAGAAGCCTTAAACTGTGGATTTTCTTACGAGTACATTATACCCATGTCTGGTAGTGAAACTAACGTGAATGCGTGAAAACGTTAAAATTTAGACGCGTTTATAACAGTTCAAAATACACTCTTAACAAATCAAACAAAAATATTGGAACAAATTAACTCTATTCAGAATGTGCAAACTACTACGATTCAGAAAATAGCATCATTGTCCGTTCAATTAGACGATACTTTAATGCAAATAAATAACTACTTCCAAAACGGAGACTTACAAGTCACTCCATTGAGCGCTTGTAAATCTAGCCCAAGTAACACAGCTTTTAACATCAAGCCAATTGAAACTGTTCAGCAATTGGATCAATTAGAACTGGAATTATCAAACAGTGCCAACAGACAACAGAAAAAGCAGCTGTACTCTGTAATTTTTGCTGGTGGCAAAGGTATTGATTGTGCTTATACATTAGCTGATGTATTATTTTCGCGAGAGTTTCTTTGTCAGTGCTCTTGGAGTGGAGGCAGCCGGGGAAGCAATGAAGCTAAAATAGCCTGGAAAGCTTACAAAAACGTATTGTCTTTTTCTGGGAGATGGTGAACTCTTGGGACAACAAATACACAGTTTCACATAATGTTGAACTTTTCAAAAGTATCCTTAAAATGCCAAAAAGAGGAATAAGTATGGCAAAAAAAGAAAGAGCATCTACCTCAAGGAAACGCACAAAAATATCAAAAAGTCAGTCTCTAAATGACGAAATGGAATCTGACAAAGAAGGAACATCCGTAAAAACTGCCAAAAAGGCTAAGATAGAGAAACAGCAAACAGAAAAATACGAAAATAATGAGGAAAGTTCTTCTAAGCAAAATAATATCGTAAAAGGCGTAGTTGAAGAAAGAATAGATGAAAAAGAGAATGAAAAAAAGCGCAAAGACTTTAGACTCTATGATTGAAGAAAATGGTTGCACTATTGATCAAGATCAGGAAACAACAAACGATAACGAAATTCCAGGAGATGTCGACACTATTATTGATGAAATTGAAAACACAGAGGAAGAAGAGGAAGATCACGAAAGGGAGGAAGACACTTCAAATGATTAAGAAAGTACAGTAGATTCAGACGGAACTTTTGAAGATAGTGACATCGCGCACAGTAAATTTGAGGAAGAGCAAAAAAATTACAATGAAAAGATAAATTCCCCAAATTCAACTATGAAAGAAAATAAAACAACGGGTAGCGATAATAGCAAAGAAAAAATGAAAAAAAAACACGCCGAACAAAAAAGAAGTTGAAAAAAATCATGTTAAAAAAAGTGCAATAGATTCTAACTCGAAAAGCAAACTGGCAATTTTTGAAGGAAAAGATAAGACCCACAAGAAATCTGAGGTAGAGAAAATAGATGGCAATGAAAACATACACATCCAAACTCAACTATTAATCAAAATGAAACAATGGATAAAAAAGAGAAAAGAGAATAAAAGAAATTGACGAAGATACGTTGAAGGAAAATAACTCGATTAACGTAAAAGTTGCTAAAAAGAATGATAGATTGAAAGAAAATTTGAACTCAATAATAGAAGAAAATGAAAAAAAAGATAACGATAAGGAAAAAGAAAAAGCACACGGCACAATTAAATTAGATTCGAATTTCACTAACAAAGAAAATGAAAACATCGTGGAAAAACAGAAGAAAGAAAAGAAAAGAGACAGAGGAATACATTCCAAATCTAAGAAATACATGGAAAATAAAAAGAAGAAGGAAACAATCATGACTTAAAAAGGAAAGGACCTGTTTCCACAAAGAATTTTGATTTTTGAGTTGCTTTCTCTCTCTTTTAATCATTTTATTAGTTTTTCTTTTACTTTTCAGAAAGTATTATTGTCCTGTTACGACTTATATTTTGGAAATTCTTACGATTTTAATTGTTTTTTTAGTTTTTCTTTAACTGTTCAGAAGGTGTTTTAGCAATAAGATTTTACAGATTAGTTGATTATTTTTTTTAAATATGAACAAAGAAATATTTTTAGTTATAGTACAATTTTTAAAATTACATTCCTCTCATTGCGATTTCTTGATAAAAAACATGTAATCTGTTACCGTTATTCCTATGGATGTATACAACGCGAATTTGCATTCACAATAAAAAAAATTAAGGGTGTGTTCTGCCCATGAAACTGATCAACTTTCTCCAACATGGTTCAGAAAACCACAAAAATTTTTGGCCCTCATCCTAAACGCCGCAGTCAGCTGACGCATTTAGTATGGGAACTCCACAAATTTTATTCATATCATTTTACACCCTGACGGAAAGTGCACTAATTACAGTGCACTGAACAGAGCTGATAATTTGTATTACATGACTAATAGTTTTTGTTTTAATTGCAAGATTTGAGAAAATCTTATTTTTTAATATTATTTAGATTTTAACTTTAGAATTTATTGTGGAATATACAGAGTTTATCTTTTTTTTTCTTTTTAGAAAACGTTTGAATTATGTAAAACAATTGTTTGAGTTGTTATTTTGATGATTGTATAAAAGATCTTGAAGTTTAAGATTTGTTAATATTTAGGTTGTTATTAAGTTACTGTACTGTGCAAGTCATTATGATGATAGTTTTAGCGTTTTTTATTATTTTACAAATTTGTTAAAACCTGAGTAAATAAGACTAAGCTAGCCATTATAATTCTTCTTCTTCTGTCGCCCAAATCTGTCGTGTGCAGGCAGGAAGCCGTTAACAAAAGTCATCTTGTTTTAGATTTATATTTAAAAAAAAGTCATGTGAATGAGACTGAATAAGTATTATGTTTTGTAAGCATACATCTGTCAGTTTTAGTTGTTAAACTGTTTTTGATTAGACTAGTGGATTGATAATCATGTAAGGAATTTTGAATAAAACCACAATTAATTGTAAAAGCTTGTTTTTATTTGTACTGTACTAAAACACACTTCGTATTTTTAATTCATAAAGTATGTAAAAGCGGTATAAAATAAAGAAATCTGCCGTGGGCAATACATACTAGCTTACAGTTTACATCATCAGGGCTCAGAACGACATCAGTTTTCCCTAAACTTCTTTCACAGACTTTGTAGATGTTTAGGAAAGACGCCCGAAGAGGTTTTTCAAATACTAGCATTTTCTCCATAAGTTTTTGACCTAGTATAATATTTTTTTTAGCGTTGATAGATATATTTAAGACTTCAATAACATCATTAGTTGATGATAGAAAATATTTATTTCTCTCCTTGCAAGAAATTATGAAATGCTCTAAGTTTAGCACCGCAAAATCCTTAAGTCTCGTTAAAAAAGGCTTTTCATACTTGGGTTTACTTTTAAGGGATTTTGAATTTATATTTTATTCTGATAGCCTTTTGGCTATTTGAGAAAGTGGTTTGTTTCCATGTCTCAGCATGTTTTTGATTAAATAAAGCTTATTTTCAAAAGGGTATGCGTCGAATGTTGGCAACGGGCCATATCTTTCAACTTCATCTACGACATGTAGTAAATTATGCACGTTGCTCGTTATATAATCAGCACCATAGAAGTGTTTGTAATTTTCTACAAAATTTCCCAAACATTTCTTTAGTTAGTCGTAGTAAATGTTTGTAATTTGGAGAATAACATATTGTGACGCTGCAAAACAGGCTCAAGAAGTGTTGATATGGGTCTACTGGTAGGACTTCCTGCAAAATTATTATACTCAAATAGTGCAAGAACGTTCGGTATTCGGTTGCTTTCCAATATGCAATGCAATCTAGAGTTCTTACTGCTCTATGAATTTCAGAAGGCAACTTACATTTGCCGAGAAATAGATTGACATGATCTATATCTCGTGCACACCACTTAGTCTTTAAATTGCCGAAATTGCCATCTTTCCATCCCGTCAATAACCTTTTCATAATGCCCAAATGAATTAAATGCAATGAATCTGACACTGAAAATTGTTCAACCATGTCAATAGGTAGTTTTAATAATGGTGAATCTATTTTATGATGGGTACCATACTTAAATCCCCTGAAATCTTCATCAGTTCTTAGAGGAGATATTTTTGACGAAAAAACAACTGTATGGGTATTATGCGAGTAACTGCCTACGGTAGTACATTTCAGACAACCGTGCTTTCCATTGAAATTGCAGACACCTGTAAATAATATTTATAAATATGATGAAAGTAAGATTTACAAAAATATTTTGATGAATGTAAACATAATGTACATGCAAGGGAACAACCAATAACCTTAAACATCCCAACCAATACATAAGTATTGGTTGGGATGTTTAAAAATACGTTTCAACGGTATTGGACTAAACCAATAATGGTTTAGTCCAATACCGTTGAAACGTATTTTTTTTAATGATAATTGATGGGTTTCAATTTTCACAAAAAAATATATTTACAAGAAGAACCACATTTTTGTAACCTGATTAAGTTCATGATAATAATAAATAAGCTACCGACACTTTTCGATGTTCGAACATAACTCACCTTTGATGAAAGCGCGAGCATGGGAATCGCATATAAAACATCTTATTTTGATGTTTACTTTAATGCCGTTTACACTAATGCCAACTGTTATAGTCTCATTTACAAAATCTTCTAAAAAAAGATCAATATCTTTCGGTTTTCCTTTCCCATAATAAATAACAATAATGAAAGGGTCAGTATCAATCTCGTGCATGTTTGCCAATATAGGCCAGAATTCGAATTTAGAGATTTTAAAAATAGGTAACCCATCTAAATTAACATTCAAATATACATTTTCAGGCACAAAGTCCATATTTTGAAGTATTTTTGTTAGTGGAATAATGATTCCATTGTGCCAATATTCACCACCGTCGAAAATTTTAAGACAAACTTCTGTTGGGGTTTGCAGAATCGTACGAGGATCAGATGGTAAAATATTTACAAATCTTTTATTCAAAATTGATACCAAATCTTTTAAGGCAGCTTGGCTAATATTTTTTTGTATAGCCCATATTCTTAAGTCGTTTTTAAAATTCGAATTTTTTATATATTCCCCTTCTTGCTCTTCATCTGAGCTATCAGAACTACTTAGTGGATAAGGAGATATAGAGGCATCTTCTGTAAAACTAAATTCTCGCTGTAGAGAACCCTCCTCTGTAAAATTAAATTCTCGCTGCACAGAACCCTGTTCAAAACTTTGCGTTTCACCATTTTTACTGCTCACATTCATATTATGATTTTCGTGTTCTGTGAATTACAAAAATCTTAGTTATTATAATCGCCTAGTATTAAGTATTCACAAACAAACAAAAACATTCTTGTACGGAACCTTGTTGAATTTCCTGTACCTGACCAACATTTTCGGTGGAATCGCTGCGACAGCACGAACATTTTCTTTGGCGTTTAGGCCGGTCTGGATGAATATATTCGTTGCAAATACTACTACAGCCCGGACTGGCGTCATCAATACTTCTAATTAACGAAGAACTATGATGCTGAATTGCATCAATGGGCACTGTTTGTAATGTGGTAATTTTATCGCAAGATGACACTTGTTACATTATGCATCTATAAAAGTAATATTATATATTTTTATGATTTCAAGTGAAAAATAAAGAGTTACAATGTTTAAATTCCGTGTTATTATGGCTTAGAATAACATAAAAGTAAATCTGAACCCCACTGTAACGATTAGGGCTCTAAAAATAACTCCATAATACCAATTGCTATCATAAATAGGGGTTTCTGATTACTAAATTAAGTAGGTGTAAATAAGTTGCAATTAATACTTTTATAGCAACGTAGGTGGTAAAAATATTTTGCTAACTATTTTCAAGAGCTCTTGTCGCTAGAAAGAGTTATAACAAACTATAATATTACTTTTAGTCATTTCTGTTACTTGAATTTATAAAAGCAGGTGCTATGATGGTTGCGACTGTACCTTTTATACCTCCTTAAGTAATAATACGTTTCCTAGGCAAGTTAGGTGGTATAAAACATTTACTTAGCACTCTTTAAGAACACTTGAAAATAGTGAGACTTATTAGAAATCTAACTATTACCTTAGGTACTTATTGTTACTTGAAGTTACTATACCTAGTGTTACTGTGGTTCAGCTTTCATCTTTTATATCTACCTTAGTCATATAGTGTCTTCTTGTTACTGTTACTCATCTTGATGAGTTATTTAGTTATAGTCATGACCATTGAATAAACAAAAGTTTTACTGGGCGCTTTTATAAACCCGTTAAACCAATACAAACGATAACAGAGGTGGAAATTAGCGTCAAAATGTTGGTTGGGAGACTTTCGGGCTTCTGACGACCCGTAAAGACTCTCTAAGATCTACGAAAGACAGCCGGGACCAACGGCTTAACGTGCTTTCCGAGGCACGGAAGGATCTCGGTATGTAAAGATGGTCACCCATCCACGGACTAACCGCGGCAAGCATAGCTTAACCTGAACGATCAACTAGAGATTAAAGAACTAGATACTTAGCCACAAACCTTTCGATATAGTTGCACTCATCACTAAAAATTACTACGCTCTGTCGCCGTTTCGTATTTTTAGGATATAAGACTATTTTAAGGTATATTTATGTGAAGTAAATAGTTTTTTATAGTTATACCAATCGTTAATCGTTTTATTCATCAGAATGAACTGGTTTGATCTGGTGCTACAGTGATCCATAGATACGATGACTACTTTATATGTATAACATACTACTAGTCGGTTAGTTTGCCTTTCATTTTATGCAAACACTGTTGAAGCTAAATAAATGTTCTTTTTTATTTATTTTTATTTAAAAATAAAGAAAAAAATTAGTAAATAGTAGGTACATAGTAATTTCAGTTGCATATCTTTTCGACTAGGTTTTACAAAATGCACAGGTACTTACTATTCAGAACATTATGGTCACCCTACAAATTATTCTCTTATAAAAAGTTGAAAATCCATTTTCTCTTAAAGTATGACATTTAGAAAAAGGGATGATAATTATGTTACAATTTAATTAAGAAATAGTTAAAATCTTATTCTAATTTGCGTTCATCTATGAGGTTTAGCCTAGTCAATAAAGCCGAAAATATTGGGCTCTCAGTTCAGACGTTTTAATCAAACTCGACTTTCATTTACTGTTTAACATTGAACTTTTGTGTCATATTTTTTTTTTTAACTAATTCACATAGAGATATAAGTAAAACATGTTAAAGTCGGATTTATGTATTGCTTCAGCTAAATTCATGTTTTGCAGATTCCTCAGTACAGACAGTAATGAAGTGAGGGCCCTAGATATACAGCCATAAATCTGTAATATCAAATTATACTGATTTGGGAATTTCTTAAAATATTTAAGAAATCCTTAACTAAATTCTCAAATAAAAATTATTAACCCAAATACAGTACCTACTGAGATTTTGGCTATGCCACTTTATGCACGCGTCTGGATTGAGGGCCCAAGTTATTTAATCATTACGATTTTAATTCACGTTTAAGAAATTCATGGCCCTTTGCTTTAAGTTTTTACCATTTTCAACTAATTTCCCTATAAATCTTATTTCGTTTCGCAAGTTCAAAAAATGGGCCCTCAATCCAGATACACATGTTTTAATTCAAAAATTATTTCTAGATGTAATTAAATATGTGACGTCACACTAGGGAGGGGGGGTCTCACAAATGTGACCAGCTGTGACAAGGACGGGGGAGGAGGTCCAAAATCATGAAATTCGTGTGACGTAATTTATGGATGGCCCCTTATGGCACGTTGCGAAAGGGGGCCAGACGGAATTATGAGAAAAAGTTGTAACGACACTTTTTAACCGACTTAAAAAAAGGAGGTTTCTCAATTTGACTGTATATATTTTGTTTTGGAACGAAGTTTTTGGAACGGAGAGAGAGAGGGAGGGAGAGAGAGGAAGAGAGAGAGGGAAGAGAGAGAGAGGAAGAGAGGAAGAGAGAGAGGGAAGAGAGAGAGGGAAGAGAGAGAGAGGGAGAGAGAGAGGGAGAGAGGGGAGAGAGAGAGGGCGAGAGATGGGGGAGACAGAGGGAGAGAGAGGCGGAGACAGCGGGAGAGGGAGAGAGAGAGGGGGAGAGAGAGGGAGAATATTTTTGTTGAGTGTATACAGGTTTTTTGTACATAACAAATAATAACAATAATGAATCCTGGAAAGGAACTTAGTTCCATCCGGGTGTCCCTTTTTTTTTTTTTTTTTCAGGATGGGAAATCATCAAATGACTTCTCCCGCTCTGGGCGGAGCGGGGGGGCGTGTCAGACTTTTACTGACTAAAACCCACCCGTGTTCCATCAGTTGCCCATGTGCCAGGGTCACGGTATCTCTTTCGAACAATCACGCGACCCCGGCAGGCATCGGTCCTAGCAGACCCCTACACCGCCGCCGACATCTCTCTGAGGCGCGCGTGGAACACCGCGCGCCGTCGACCCGAGCTTGGTCCTTACCGGGCGGCGAGCCACCCATTGCCCGCCACCCGCAAGCTCGCGCCTACGGTGGCCGGGAGTCCGCTATTGACCTTGACACCTCTCAAGTTTTGTTTTTATTTGTATTTCAGTTAAAAAAAATTAGTCTTAGTATATAGTTAAGATCTTCCAGTTGTTTTAGTATTATACTGTAATACATTTCAACAAAAGGTAAAAACTAATCATGAAATAAATAAATTTCACAGCATGGATCATACTGGGATTGGTTTGGCACAAAATATAATTTTATCAACATTCCTATAGAATCCCACGAAGTGGAATAATTGCATTGTGTGATCCGATCGGAATAAGCAACTCTCGAGAACTAATTATAATCATGTGATATCGCGGAAGTTAGGTGTATTATTCATCATATTACATTCGGAGATGTAGGTGTAGGGACATACATACACCTCTGTTCCTGTCCGACGGTGATACAGATGTGATGATGAGTTATTATTGCTTTCGAGTGCCATGCGGATTGGTTACCGCACGCGGAATAGACCCGCATACGTGATTGTTACAATCATGCTACCTAGTTGTCACTGCTTGTGGTAGCGTCGGGGCACAAAACCAGCGAGGGGGTAATGACCTTAGCGTTATACTTGTCGATGAGTGCTGCTAATAGTGACTAGTTGTCCTGCTAGCCATGGTTTTGTTATTAGAAATTATAACTACAACGGTCCTAGTTCATCATTACACTTACAGCTAAGTATAACAGCCTCACATATTGATAGATCAGGTTTCGCATTCCTATGGATGGAATTCGACAGTTGCACATGTAAGCAGCTACACCCGTTAGGTAAACACATCCTATTAGGAGAACCATTGGCCTGTCTGCTTGTCTATAGATTAATTATCTAAAACTTACTTTTAGTCTCGCCAGCTTCTTGTTTACTCTTACATACTTCTTCTACCACTTCAGTTTTAAACTCCATTAAAGGTATCTCATCATCTGAATCTGAGTCATAATACTTTGTTGGTGTATTTGTTTCAACTAGATAGTTATGGTGTAAATTTTTCAGTTCTAGCTCTGTAAGTAGACAAAAAACAGTCAAGATTAGTACTAGTTTAATATTAAATATCTGGACGACCGAGCTTTGCTCGGTATTTATTGGTAAATTGTGTTTAAAATAATAAGTTTATGTTCAAGTTGATTATCGATAAAGTTGATCATTGAAAACACGATTAAAACGACATTTTATAAAAATGAATTCTAGCTAGATCGATTTATCGCCTCCGAAACCCCCTGTATACAAAATTTCATGAAAATCGTTGGAGCCGTTTCCGAGATTCAGATTATATATATATATACAAGAATTGCTTGTTTAAAGATATAAGATAAGATAAGATATATGTTTTATATTATAATATAATGTGGTTTCGGTTACGTTGAATTAATCAAAATACTATCAAAACTTTGAAGTAGTTCAATACAATCTTGTTTAATCTCTACATAGTATAAAACAAAGACGCCTCCTTGCGTTTGTACGCTTAGAGCTTTTTAACTAAAGCAGCGGATTTTAATGCAATTTTCATCAATAGACGCGTGACGAGTGATTCAAGAAGAAGGTTTATATGTATAATACGGGGGTAAAAGCTAGTTACAATTATTTAATCTTTAACTTATTTTACGAATTATTTATTAATAATATTATTTGTTATGAAAAACGTACCATCACTTTGATGCTCCTCCATGGGCTCGATAAACACATCTAGTTCCTCACAAACAGCTGGTAACTCTTTTTTGACGGTTTCTGTTTGGCATTCATCAACTATACTTATGTGCATTATTGGAGATTTAACAAACCCACAGTATGAATCTAAGCAGTCTTCGTCTATTAAAAGATTGGGCTGAAAAAATATATTTCTTTATGTATGAATAGGGAAAATATGCCAGTGATTGCAGTTCCAAAAGCACACACCTTGCCAATATACCAAAATTACTTGAAATCAAGCCTCCACAAGTGATGACACTTAAAACAATCTGATGTACCCTGAAAAGTTGGCCAGACTACCGAGAACAAAGACGTTCACTGCTGAACATACCCCTATCTGGGAGGGTTTGCTATAATCATCTCTAATGGCAGGCGGTTTGTCGATCGCTATATGGTGGTCAAATGCAAAGAGAATGCTGCTGCCTATTCTCTAGTAAGTCCCTTAGTTGCCTCTTACGGCACCCACGGGAAGAAATGGGATAGTGCTATTCTTTATGGCCGGCACCACACGCAATCTTTATGGACGGCACCACACAGAATGTGTGAAAGTGTACATATCAACATTTAACACCCAATGGTATGGTTGAAATCCAGACACAATATATATGGTATGAGCTTGAGAATAAAATTAAATATTTTTTGGAGAATACCTCACCTCATAATCCTCATTCATCATCTCAACTAACTGCTCTTCAGAATCCAGACATTTTCGAAGCAACTGGTAGCTTTGCTTTAATTTAGTGCAGCATACAAAACAAGCAAGAATTGGCCTTCTGTCTTTAGTCACAAACTGCAACAAAATATGTAAAGTAAAGTAAAGTAAAGTAAAAATTCATTTATTTTCCACACTAATCTAAACACAGTATAGGTACATAAAATAAATAGAGTGGACTGGAGCCTAAACTAGGGCAGCCCTGTATTTCAGGACTCCAGGTCTTCCTCCCGCGGCGAGTAAGTTGGTACAAATTACAACTAGAGGTGTAGTTAATAAACAATTATATTGTTTGTGTTTGGGTGAGTGAGTGTGTGTGTAGTGAGTGTGTTCGTGCGTGTATGTGTTGTGTGTGTGTGTGTGTGTGTTGTGTGTGTGATGAGTGATGAGTGAGTGTACGGTTGCACGCATCTGTGTTTGTGGGAGAATGTATATAAATGTATGCGTGTGCACGTGCGTGTGTGTATGTGTGTGTGTTGTGTGTGTGTATATATGTCTGACACTATTGTTTATAGGAAGAAAATACTTCCAATCTAACATTTAATTTTAAAGTCCACAGTTGGTGGTCAGTAATGCTTTCTATATTCCTCATACAAAGAAGGCATGAGCAGATTGGTGGGTTAATTAAATTATTCAAAAGTTTAAGTTTACTTTCACTGAGGTCAGTGATTTCCATTTGGCTTTATAGGACACCTAAGATGACCATCAGACATTAAGTTCACATGAATAGAAATGAAATATGAAGTAGAATTGACCTCTTCCAAAAGGTAAATTTGTATGTAGAAAGAGCAAGAAACTCCACTATTACTCTTTTAAAATGTTTTTCAATTTTAGTTTAAAATATTTATATAATTACATGTGGAGACCATGCACCTAAAATAAACTTACCATACTACAACAGGTAAAAGAAATGAAAATGAAGCAATGAGAGATAAATTAATAATATTACGATAGATACATGGCGCTCACATTTTTAATAATATATAGTCCTCCATACTGTATTTCGGCCACGGCGGCCAATCTCAATGGAGACTGGCCATCGGCGCGGGAGATATTATAGTGAATGAGTGTGTGCAGACACAGGGACACTTGGGGCATATTTACAAACGTGGCAAAGGCAAGTATACGAATTTCGTAACATTTTAACAAGTTACAAGTCAGTGTACGAGTTCAAATAATCACTGAATGTAAATCAGAGTCTAAACAAATCTAAGGTAGAAAATTAGGTTTGTACGGAATTAGATAGATTCTAGACCGTCCTATGGAGCGAGACCAGCATGTTTCCAAAACATTCTCAAAGTAATATGCTTGTTTACAACAATGTGTAGGTACTTTTTATATGACTTTAAACCTACTTTCATATATTGCCATGTTTGACTGGCATTTAATTTTTTTTTAAACATCATATAAGTAGGTAAATTAATTCTTATTAATAAACTTACTGGTATATCAGTCAGCTTCTCATATAGTTTGTGCAAGTTTCTGTTGACGACTACATACATACGAACATTCTGCACTAAACATATTCTACAAATTGGCAGTTTTTCCATGTTTGAACTGAATACGTATCACAGGCTTGGCGTGTATAACTTAGTTATTACGAGTTAAATAATCTTCGAAATTCGAATGCGAATAAAAGTTTGTAAATTACATGAGCTGTGGACTACGGTAAGATGCTAGCAGCCAGAGGGACTTAGTTTATTTCTTTATGAGAATCTTTTTTAGTCTGGGTAATTCATTCACATTGGTTTTAGTTTATTTACCACAAAACACTGAAAACACCACTTAAATCGTAAATAGGTACCGTGTAAACATCAACATTACAGTTAAATTACTTAACACCTCGTTTGACAGATGACAGCAGGGTTGGATTTAGGGACGTTGAAAAAGATAGCATAAAAAATTGAAAAGGATAGTATTTATAAAAAATTATAGTACACTTTCATTTTTTTTAATTTAACATAATAGTTATTAAAATCAACACCAATTAAGTTAAAATTTACTCCTCTTCTAAGTTTATTAGTTCTTAAATATTACTGTTAGTTCTATTTTCATCTTTGGCATTTAACCTCGTCAACATACAATAGGAATAAAATCAGTATACTTTTGCTACCGCTTTTGATAGCGTCACAAGAAAATAAAATTGCGTGGATTGTATTGCCAGTTTGTTTCGTATCTTAGTCTTGGTAAGGTTCACTGTTTTTGTTTCTGTTTTTCTACCATATCGCCCCTACTCAGACGTTTTTTCTTGGGGTGGATACTCCAGAGTCCAGTTCTATCGTCATTTTCATGACTATCACTGCCACTTTCCATACCTAATTAAAATACTAAAATTATTTTACAAAAAAATACGGAAGCGACTGTTACCACTTTGATTAAATTTCGAATGAAGGAAGGAAGGAACGAGATAGGGAATCCCCGGCCATCGACACAGAAAACATCGCAAGAGCAGAATTCGTTCGGATACACACACGGTCGAAATATTCATAATTATGACGTAAAACTAAGCATGCGGAAGCAAACTTTAAATTATAGTATTTTAGCGTACTATCCATAGATGTGGATAGTATATAGTACAAAGGGCGAAATTATAGTATAAATACTATAATTATAGTACAAAATCCAACCCTGGATGACAGTCAGGCGAATTTTTTTTTTTGAATTTTATGACCTGGTAACTGGACCTTTAGGTCAAATCTTATTTTATTATCGAACACTGCACTATCACTTCATTTTTAAATGGTTTTAATAGTATTTTTAATGTATTTATATTTCGGTTTGTACGTATTTTTGTATTTTAATCACTCATCAAGTGGCGGCGGGCGGGATAAAGAATCACACATGTTCAAATCACTAAGTTCACTACCACTAGCCAACACTAATCTGTCAAGCAAGAAGTTTTGACAGTCAAAAAATAAGATGTTCGATGGTTCCTTCTTGGGATTCACAATGTGGGCATGTTTTGCTTGTAATAATGCCTAATCGAGCAAGGTGTGATGGAGCAGTATTATGGCCAAAGCGCAATCTATTTATCGTAGTGATAAAGTCTGGCTGGCTTCCTTCAATCTATTGTACCAGGGTCTAACCTTTTTTGTCTACTGCCCACTTTAAGAATAAATTATTTTTTAACGCCCCCCTTTTTAAACATACTTAAAAACCCCTAAGTACTTATAACTGATTATTGAAACGCAAATTTATAGTATTCGGACAGAGTATCTTTTATTGAAAATAAAACAAACATAATCAATTCTTATATAAAAACTAATGTGAAGGTTGAATCTGATGCTGTTCAATAAGTTTGTTGATATCAGGTTCCAATTTACTCAAAAACAGCCGCAAGTCGCCACGTTCGGTAACACGCAAACGATTTCTCTTTTTAGTAAGCAGCGTTGCCACAGCACTAAATCCACGTTCACACAAATATGACGATGGGAATGCTATCAAAAATCGTTGAATAATTGACCACAATCCAGGGTACAATTGCGGGATCGGTTTTTGTAGCCAAAATTCTTGATATCCATTTTTGAACTTGATTTTTATTTCTTCGTTTGTTGTCAATTCTATAAGTTCTTCTTCCAGCTGAGGTGACATTGCTGTGTTGACATTTGAAAACGGATCCAACACCCAGTCTGGTATTTCCAAGTTTAAAATGTCCTGGTATCGTTCGGTGAAGTCAATGTGGAGGATTTCCAAATGTTGGCAGTAGGCAAACAAGTCGTCGTTACTGCAGTATACTGATAAATTCGGAAAATTGTGAAACTCACGTCTGCCCATATTCTTTTTGTGCAGAAGCAGTTTGGCTGCGAAAGCAGCAACGACATTTTTTGTTTTAATTAAATTTAGTTCATCGCCTTGCAGTTGGAGGTTCATGTCGTTGAACATTTTATACAGGTCTGTCATGTAAGCTATATCATTCTTTGATGTTATGAGCTTGTTGCGCAGTTCTGTATCTTTAGTTTCCAAGAACTCTATCATAGAGTCAAACAGGTTGTAAAATTGAATCAGACAATTGCCTCTTGACAGCCAACGAACTTCAGTATGAAGCAACAAACGGTTGAAATCTTCGTCATTAATAACACAAAGCTGATGAAATAATCTATCATTCAAAGAGCTGCTACGGATTTTATTGACTGCTTTGATGACATATTGCAGTGATTGAAATAGTCGTTCACTTAAGTTTCTAGCAACCAAATGTTGTCTATGAATAACGCAATGCAAGGACATCTGGAATTTTATTCTTTAAGTATGCTATGAAGCCTTTATGGCGCCCTGTCATAGCCGGAGCGCCATCCGTAGCAACTGATATAATATTTTTCAAAGGAATCTCTTTCTCTTCACAAAACTTTTCCAATGTATTGAATATGGTTTCGCCTTTTGTATCTGTCTCCAAATTTCTGGCAAACAATAGTTCTTCACGTATTTTCTCATCTTTAATAAACCTCACGTAAGATAGCAACAATGCTTCATTAGTTGGTAAAGTGGACTCATCGAGCTGAATTGAGAATTGACTAGTCCTCAGATGATTGCACAATGATTCTTCAATGTTTTCAGCCATTTCATCAATTCGTCTTTGCACAGAATTATTACTCAAAGGAATTTTTCGGATAATATCTGCGGCCGGTTTATGAAGCACAGTAGTTATTACTTCCTTTATTGCTGGCAAAATTAACTCTTCTCCGATGTTGTGTGGTTTGCCTTTTTGAGCAATTAACAAAGAGATATTGTACGAAGCTCGAAGTCCGTCGTCATCTTGCTTAGCAGCCGCCGAAAATAGTTTTGATACACTTGGCTGAGTATTATGCTTCTTCTCTAGTAGTAGTCTTGAAAATATGCTACATTCTTTTCTGTCTTATCTGGATGCATTTTATTCAAATGATCTTGCAGTCTTGAAGGCTTCATTGCTACGTTCGAAAATGTTTTTAGACATAGAAGACACAAAGGCGACGACGGGTTTGTGGGATTTTCAATAAATCCGAATTTAATATATTCCGCAGAGTATTGCCGTCTCTTCTTTTTTACTTCCGACGTAGTTTTGTTTTAAGAAATACGTAAGTGTTGAAATCAAGTACTGCTTATCTATTATGCGCGAAACCGCAAATGAAAATAAAATAAATTTACGTCGTTTATATAGGATTGCATAAGCAGCACGCACCAACAGGAATAAGACAAACGTGCATAAACTCGTTTATCTCATTCGACGCCCAATCGTACTGGACAAGCAAGAACAAGTATTATAGAACCAGCCGATTGGTATAGGAATGTACAATTCGGATTATTCAAAAACTTGTTAAAACATGATTGCCCGCGGTCTTTTATATCGAATCGAGTTTGAGCTATATCTTAATTAATATTAGTTGATGTTCACAAGATGTAGTCGAGAGTCGAGAGCTCAGTCGGTGTCTAAGAGTCTTCCTAGCTAGGTAGATGAAATTATATATCGACCCCAAAGCCCTACACAATGCCCCCTTTTTTTTCTGGGTCTCTTACCGCCCCCCTTTAGGCCTGCAGCGCCCACAAGGGGGCGTTATCGGCCACGTTGGGAAAGACTGGTCTAACAGGTAATCTTTCTTGAATACTTCCATACCACTTTCCTTTGTGTCTTGGTCTTTCTTCCACATTTCTAACCATAACTTACCTATATTTTGGTCAGTGGGTCGTCTTAGGGGTTTCATTAATGCATTGCAGGAAGTCAGTCATACGAATGTCCATTGCATTTCTAACATCAATAGCATTATTACCTTCATACGCGGTTTTATCAACTACTTCATTGCCAGAGATACCTCGGTGAGGTACCCACAGGAATACAATTTTTATGTCCTTAAGGTAATATTGATGAATTATTTCTTTGATAAAATACAGAATATAATTTGACTTAAACGAAACTGTAAGGTTAGTTAAGGCTTTTATCAAACTCAGTGAATCAGAAACAATCAAGAAGTATTTACAATTGCTAATTTGGCGAATATATAATAATATAATAATGCCTGATAAACTGCATATGCCTCTGCAGTGAATATAGTACATGAATTGTACAGAACAAAGCTTTGGGAGAATTTAGCATGTGGATCATATATAGCAGCACGTACATAATCACTCCCCTTACTGCCATCAGTGAAAATAACATGATAATTCTTATTATCTGCCAAAAACTGTAACATATCTGAATTATTATTAATGGGATTTTGTAATTCTTCAACGGGATGCGAAATACACTGATAAGAGAAGGAGTAACATGGCCATGGGCACTGTTTTCTAATACCAATAAAATTGTTTTCTGTTTCCAGGAATATTTTGGACAATGTTGGGGATTTACCATTCAAGAGATCCTCTCCTGTTGTTAGAGGCCCAAGAGTTCTACTTACAGAAGGTACAATTTTGTTTATTACTTTACTGTTATTTGCAGCAATTAATTTAAGACAGAATCTCTCTGCAAGTAGAATGCGTCTCAAAATTAAAGGCATAGTTTTAGTCTCCACTTCCATGGCCCTTATGGGAGTAGAGCACATTGCACCAGAAATTGTTCTTAAAGCCCTGTTCTGCAATAGATCTAGTTTATTTACATGAGTACTATTTATATACACTAGTGAACTATAATCAAAATGACTTCTAACTATACTTTTATACAAAATTGACAATATTTTCGGGTCTGCTCCCCATGAGACACCTGCAAGACATTTAATTACATTTAAACCTTTTAGAGCATTCTTTGATATGTATTTAATTTATGTTCCTCAAAGGTTATTTTCTTTGAAAATTTCTTTGAATTTACTGGATTTATACATTTTCCGTTATAAACTACTTTTAAATTTGTATTCTCATTTCCAAATATCATAACACTGCTTTTGGAGGGATTAATTTTTAAATGTAGCACATCATTGTAATAGTGAAATAGTTGGGACAACGCTCTGTTAATATTGTCAATTGCAATTTCTACATTATAATTACTATTGTACAAAACAATATCATCAGCAAACTGCAGAATATCTACATTACTATTAACAAATTTACAGATTTCACTTGGGTAAATATTGTATAACAAAGGAGATAGTGTAGCACCCTGCATTGTACCCCTAGATGCACATTTTGGTCCATGCAATGTTTATTATGTCTTACATAGAGTGTTCTATTATTCAAAAAAAATTATATCCATTTACATAGTTGGCCAGCCACACCTAACCTAGACATAACTTCTACAAGTATAGCTGGATCCAGACTGTCAAAAGCACCTTGAACATCTAGGAATACACAAACAGTGTGTAACTTTTTATCCTTTGCATGTTTCAGGTCTGAAACTAAGGAAGTGAAGCTGTCTGCACAACTTCGCCCTCGACGAAATCCATATTGTACATGTGGAATGAAGCCGTTAGATTCCATATACCAATCCAAACGATTTTTAATCCTGTTTTCAAATAATTTACCTAGACATGAAGACAGTGATATTGGTCTATAAGAGCTGGCAAGCTCTGAAGGTTTATCTGGTTTGAGTATCGGAATGACACATTGTGTTTTCCATGATTGTGGAATACATTTACAATGCCAAAGTAAATTAAGAATATTAAGAAACATTTTTTGTGCTATTCATCTAAATTTTTAATAGTACAATAGGGGAGATCATCTAAACCAGGTGTAGTGTCTTTCCGAGATAACAAACTCATTTTAAATTCAGACCATGTAAAAGGATCTAGCAAAAATTTGGAATTTAGATTATCATTATTTAATTCGAAAATATTGCCTAAACTATTAATATTATTTAGATTGCTGTTGTCGGATAATTTATCTAGAAATTGGGAAATAAACTCATCTTTATATGATTTATTGCCAGCTCTTATACCTTTAAACATTTTTAGAAGATTCCAAATCTTACTTGTAGGAGTAGTTCTATTAAATGTGTTACATAAGTTATTCCAACCTATTCCTTTTTGTTCCGATATGGTTCTTTTTTTAAGTGCATCTTTTCTTTTATAATCTAAATAGTTCTCCATACTAGGTTCACTTCTATATAATTTCAAAGCATTGTAGGAGGCAATTACACTTTTTTCACAAATGTCATTCCACCATGGAGCTGGAGGTCTGCTTTTAAAGTTTAGGAATTGTCATATCTTTTAAAGTACCCAATCGAGAACAAAAATTACTATAGGTTGAAATAGGATCATACAGTTTTAGGACTAAATCATTGAATATTATTTTAGAAATAGTTTTATACTTTTCCCAATCTGCTTTTTTATATATAAACCTATCAACAGGGGGATTAATATGATATTTATCTATATGCAGTGAAATCTCTGTCATTGTTGGGTAGTGATAGCTGCCCATGGCATCATCATGTACAGACCACTCGCATATTGATGCGAGGTTAGCACTAGTAAAGCTAACATCAATTGTAGACGGATTCCATCGCGGGTTGTTAACAGTTGTAAAACTACCATAATTTAAAATACATAAATCCAAGTCATCAATGATATTAAATAAATCATGACCTCTGCCTTTAGTGGATAGACAACCAAATGCAATGTGGTGTGCATTGAAGTCACCACTGACAAATATGGGCTTTGGAAGATCATTAATAATATTATGCAATCTATTGATCCATACTGGGTGTTAGTGTAAACACCGTTATCCTTGAAACCAGTGATTTGGTTTCGTTAATAGAACGTAAAATCAATGAAAAAAAAACAACTTTTTTTTTTTAAGAAAATCTGCATTTTTCCACAAGAATATTTCACCCTATGCGCGAGGGCAACAAACTTCGGGAACTACACCGCGTTGCACGACGCGACGCCGACACGGGTCGCGACCCCGCAGTCAGTCAGCTGGCAGTCTCGCTAGCGATCGCACGTAACGCCGCGTCTTAGCGTTCGTCGCTCATTTCTCGCGCGTGAATTGAGTGTGTTACAACGTCTTACACAAATGAACAGTGAACCGAAATGGTTCGGCTTTACGCCATTGCGGGTAATGATCTGAACGGGGCGCGTAGGATGTACGCAGAATTGTTCCCTGCACAACCTGTGCCAAACCGTGAAACGATGTTGGCGGCGCGCAACGTACCTACGGCCAGTTCACTGTGCCGGCGGTTCAATTTTCAATGTTTCCCACTGGACACTATGGACAATACTCTCCTCATCGATCGTCAACATCCATATCATTTCAGCCGGTCCAAGAACTAAATGATAACGATCGCATACCACGGATGGTATTTTCGCAGTGGCTTATCAATAACCTCGATAACAACAGAATGTTAGACGGAGCCCATTTTGAACACGTGTTGAGGTTAATGTAGGTCGGTAAGTGTTGATATTTTATTCAGTCAGTGTAAATTTAATTTAATTTTTAATTAAACTGTACATAAAATTGTGATTAACGTTTTAAATACGCCAAAAGTACCTACCCAATGGTTTGGTTTATTAAAAACAAAATGTTTTCAAATCATTTAGAATCCAAAGCCATTTCGAATCAAATTTACATTTAGACTCGTCACGCAATACAGGTAGGTATTTGTGGCTGTCCTAAGCCAAGATAAGTATGATGGGAAAGTTACATCACAGGTAATGTGTATTTATGTGTTGTGTGGACGGAACGCCTGGCGATCGTTGTAGTGATTACGTCACTGATGCGCATATCCATGAATTTGCGGGCGGTCTGGGATAAAATTCGTTCTAAACCTTTTTAGGAGAATATTTTTTTTTATTTTTTAACTCGCTCTGTTATTTTATATTTAAGTCAAATTACCCATGGGTTAAGTGACAACGGTGTTTACCCTTACAGTCTGTATATGTCCACTAGTAGCGAGGACAGTATACACAAAGAATAGTCAAGCTACCATGTACAGTAGATAAGGACAGAGCAACAGTTTGAATGTCTTCATAAAATCTAGTGTTTAAAACTTTGTACTTTAAATATGGTTTAATCAGTATTGCTACACCATTATGAGTATTTTGGAATTTTTATTATAAATATTATACCCAGGTATTCTAAAACTATTATCTTTAAACCATGTTTCGTTAAGTAAGCAAATATCAATATTTTGTTTTTGTAAGAATTGAATCAATAAGGGTTTTTTACTATTAGCACTTCGAATGTTATACTGAGCTTAGACAGTGTGTGACTTGGATCCATTACTTGAGATTTTTAAGTAGGGTTTCTTTAATACTATTTACGGTAGGCGTATTATCTCCCTTATTACCCAGTTCTACCAAATTTATTTATTTTATTTACACTATGTACATTATTATTTACAGATGTAGACTTATTTACAGATGTATGTACAGACTTATTTACAGTGTCAGTTGGTTTCATTTTTGGAGGTAGCAGAGGTGGAAATTCATTATTATCACTCATGTATCAATCTTATTTTTCTTTTCTAAAATTTTATTCAACTTAATTGGACATAATCTAGAAATTGCAAGATGAGGCCCGCTGCAATTACAACAGCAGATCTCTGTTGGTCTATCACATTCTTTATATAAATGCTCACCTCCACAAATGGAACATCTTTGTTTGCCACTGCATATTGGTAGGCGTATTATCTCCCTTATTACCCAGTTCTACCAACGTCTGTACCAGGGCCATAAGTACATCTTTGTTGGCAACTATTTGGGCTTTGATGTCTACTTTCGGGACATCTTTGGATTTATTTACACTATGTACAGTATTATTTACAGATGTAGACTTATTTACAGATGTATGTACATACTTATTTACAGTGTCAGTTGGTTTCATTTTTGGAGGTAGCAGAGGTGGAAACTCAGTATTATCACTCATGTGTTGTTTCGTCAATGTAGCACTTGCATAAGCAATCTTATTTTTCTTTTCTAAAATTTTATTCAACTTAATTGTACATAATCTAGAAATTGCAAGATGAGGCCCGCTGCAATTGCAACAGCAGATATCTGTTGGTCTATCACATTCTTTATAATTATAAATGCTCACCTCCACAAATGGAACATCTTTGTTTGCCACTGCATATTCTAGCAGAGTGATTAAATTTAAAGCAACGGAAACATTGCTGTAATGGTGGTACATAATCAAAAACTCTGTATGAAAACAAATCATATTGTACATTGTCCGGAAGAATATTCGATAGAAAAGTAATGCTAACTGTTTGTAGTGGTACTCGCTCCTGTCCTACCTTCTTTGAGAATCTTCTTACAGCTATTATTTCATAAATTGATGATACTTTGGTGTATAGTTCTTTGTTCGAAATGTTTGCTGGTACAAATCTAATTATACCTGTTTTTTTTTTTATTTGCGCAGCCGGAATAAATGCTTTCAAGCCATGTTTGTTAAGAAAAGCGATGTTGTTAATAAAGTTATTGGCCGTATTATACTGTTTAAATATTAATTCTATTTTATTTGCGTTTATTCGTTGTATAGCCGTCACCCCTTTTATTTCGCTGGAGAATATATGGTTGAGATAGATAGGGCTCTTATTGCCGAATCTATCCTTCTTATTGGAAGCTTCAATGAACACTTTAAAGTCTACATAAGTGGCATTTTCTGGATATAGTCAGGTTTTATATAAGGTGAATAGTCAGATTGCTCACCGCCGCCGCCATCACCACAGTCCATCCCAGTCCCTGCGTCTCCGGCCTCAGGCCGAGGACGTTTATGTGAAGTGGGCGGGTTATCCCCGTCCCCTTCATTTTCCACCATATTTCAGGTTTGTACACCTAGCGCAATTGTTTTTTATTAAGTTTTAACAAGAAATTAGCAAATATTTAATGAAAAATGAAAATTGAAGAAAATTTTTGGGCGCTCTTTTTTAAAGTTCCCGCCAGAATCCCAGGCGAAAGAATAGTGTAACGTTCCGTATTATAGTCGCATAGTTTTGAGCATGCTAACACCCGTTCCGAATTGGCGTGAGCGCGATAACGCTGTCCCGTGAGTCGTAATTCATGGCGTGATGGCGTCACGACAGGCACAATCTTGTGATACCGCTGACCGATGCCATAAACTGATACTACCGTGAGCGCTCTCAAAAATGACAGTTGTGTTGTTTTGTTTTAGATCCATCATAACTTATACTGTCCCTGCCTTCCACTTGACACCACCAAAATGACACCACCAGTGGTGTTGTATGGAATCTCTAGTCTATATGACACCACCGTAGTGATGTCCAGAACCGCATGTTTTTGACAAACAGCTCCCAATTCATTATTTTACGTTATCTATAGTTAAACGATAATGAATAAAACAGAGTTTATAAAATATTTTTTTTTTATTTAAATGAAGTAGTTAAGTGGTACTCCCTTTCTTCTCCTAAAATTGTTTGTCCAAAAATAATTTTCCATAACACGTTAGCTATAAACGTCAGTAACCATAATATTCAAAAAGTCGAAATTTTGTTTTACATAATTATCTTTGCTTCTAAAACTATTCTGTCATAATATCAAATACTATAATCATTAAATCTCCTAATTTTGCATGTTATAAAGTCATATGTCCTAAGTATTGTATTATATAAAGTGTATTATGCCGAATGTTCATTTATAATAAAATCGTTAGTAGTAAAAAATTGCTACAAGTTAGGTTTTAGTGACAGAAACGAATCGCTGTAAATCCGACTCCACGTAGTCTTGTCTGCCCTACCCCTAAAGTGTAATTTAAAATCGCGTAGGCGCGGAGGGGCTAGGCGGCCCGCGAGCTGAGGAGCAGGTGGTGATCGTTAAACCGTCTGCGACGATAAGCTCGCGTGGGACCGCCTAAGCCCCGCAGTGCCGGAGCCGTGACAGAAACCATGCCTGCTGCATGATGCATGCTCGTTTGTAGACTGCATGCTTGCTTGCATGCTCGATTGCATGCTGCTTGCCTGCATGATGCATGCTCGCTTGCATACCGCATGCTCGCTTGCATACTGCATGCTTGCTTGCATGCTCGATTGCATGCTGCTTGCATGCATGCTTGCTTGCATGCTACATGATGCATGCTTGCTTGCATGCATGCTGCATGCATGGTGTATGGTTGTTTGCATGTTTCTTAGAGGGAGATAAAATCACATGTTCACAATCACCTGTTTTATTGAGTGATATATTTATTGAGTGATAATACATGCAGCGCCATGCCAGGCCTTGATAAATGCCATAATGCTTTTGCATCTTTACTAATTATGTATTGTATCAGTAGGATTTGATAAAATAATGAAATTCTTAATGAACTCCGTAATACACATTTGTTTTAAAAATATAATTAGGATAAATAAACATAAAATAATTTGAATTTAGAACTAATAACTTTTATGGAAAACAGTTTTAAGTCTTTTGTATATTATTGATAGTAATATTTATGACAAACGGATTTCGGGCATATTGTATTTAGGGATTTCAATTTTATGGCATGTGATATTATGTGACATTTAGTTCGGGCAAGTTATCATTCGGACAAATGATGATTAGGACAAAAAAAATATGGCTCTTTAGATTATAGATAAAAAAGTTAGGTCACACAATAGAGAACCAAAGTAAGTAGTTATGTAGGTATTAAAGAACGGACCGGAAAACTAGTCTTCCAGCATGTCCACAATTGTTGTTACGTGCTTGTAATAGGCCTTAATGAACTTTTCTTTTAGTGTTTCTTTTCCGGGTAAAAAACTTTCAGCCAACAATTTTGCTGTATTTTAATACAATCTGAGCATCACTCAAATGGTCCGTTTGGGTACAAGTATCCGTCATATTTTGTTCCGTTTGCGTTTTCACGGACATATGACCGGTGTGGCGTCGTCATGTCTACACTCTACAAAATGCTCTTGAGTATCCTGCATTTCAAACACATCATCGGGCGAGAGTTGGTATTTAGGTTGTGAACTCAAAATTGATTGACTCTCCATACTATACTTTCTAAATAATTTTTTAAGTATTTATTATATACTAGCTTTTGCCAGCAGCTTCGCCCGCGTGGTGGTCGGAAATTATCCCGCGGGAACATACTACCGGGATAAAAAGTAGCCTATAACCTTTCTCAGGCTCTAAACTATCTGTGTACCAAATTTCATTAAAATGGGTTCAGTAGTTTTTGCAGGAAAGCGAGACAGACAGACAGATCGACAGACAGACAGAGTTACTTTTGCATTTATAATATTAGTGTGGATTAGTGTGGATGTGGATTTCTAAATACGATAGTAATAACACAGTGAACAAAACAGAAAACAAGTGAATTCAGAAACGCCACAGTGACATACTTATATTCTTTAATGTCATGTCACATGTGCTAGCACTGTGGAAACATTAAAAAAGTTTCTACTCCGATTTACCCGATGATGTGATACTCTGTTTAATAAAACCATATCCGTGATAAAACCTCTATCTGAGTTCATCTAAAGCCTTGGCCACAGTAATATCACCATTGATTAATTGCATTTGAACATCAAGTATAAAGTCACAATGTATTTACTCTTCCTTTTTTCTTGTAAAGCTTCCATACCTAAGTATTTATTCATTTTATTCATGGTTCTGAACAAAGTAACTGTTGTCTTGTTGATTCCCTTTATTAGTTTCGAATGAAAACCTTCGGAGACATTATCGGTACGATGTCTTTCACAATATACGTTAAAAACATCTGGGGAGTGAATTTTTAACCAATAATTTTCGATGTAATGTATAAATCTGGTCATGTTTATATTATTAATTCTATAAATTTGGGTTTTGATATACTACCATTAGTGATGGGCAGTGGATAAATACTCGGAGGATTAATACTCGAGTTTTTATCCGAAACGGATAAATACTCAATTTTTACTCATTTTTACTGAGTATTTACTCAAAATGATGGATAAATATATTTTTTGTGCATTGGATGATTCTTTTTTAATGTTAATGACGTGTACTGTTATTTGAACTTTCCGAAATACTATCTTTTTACATTATTTAGTTCTAACATCGATTGCCAGGGCTGTAATTGTGTCAGTAGACCCACTGTCTCTAATAGAATATACTACAGGATATTATTTAGAACCTTTCTTTAATGAGAGTGTATAGAATCGCCACACAAATGAATGTCTCCGTGTAGGAATTCTAAAAGAAATTATAAACCCGATGAAGAAAAGTTTGGTGTTATTGGTGCTAGAAACGCAGTTAGTTAAAGATGTTGACTCTTTAAACTGCGAAGCACGCACTATTAATTTGCTGGGTCCGAAACATGTAGATTTCAACAATTTTATTAACTATGCAGATATAATAAAATCTATAAAAAAAATCAAATGAACTGGTATTAAACCAGTCATTATAAAACGAAGGAAATCGGGAGAGAAGTTAAAGCTGCCGTGCTGCACAAGATGGGGCACCTGATAAATACAAAAGCCGCTCTCTTAGTGTTAACAACAAAAGATACTGTCATGACAAAAGTAGCTTTCTTTGATGTTTTTTTGTGGGATTGCGTAGATCAATGCTTCTCTCTTTCAAATAGAGCCCAACAAGTGCCCACCTAGTGTGTATCATCTTCTACGTTAAGAAATCTAAAATGAGGTTTATTTTGTTTAATTAAGATTCTTGACAATAAAACCAAGAATCAAATTCTCCCAGCAGTGGCAAAAAGGGTAACGATTGCCTATAATTTTTTCCGCCTATCTGCTTGACTCAGAAGCTTGCTGCTTGGCACGTGGTGCGGAGGAATGAAGAAAATGTCGTGGGGAAAGTTTTGACTATGAATGTCGATGACTAAAAGAGTAGGGGGGGACGAAAGAAACGATGGCTGAACTGTGTGAATTATATGGATAGACAGGGTGTGAAGATGGCGACTAGTACTCATACATAATATTAGTGTGGAAAAAGAGACAAGTTGCGCCGACCCCAAATAAACTGGAAATAAGGGCAGAAGAACGATGATAATGATGATGATGATCTGCTTCACCCAAAGACTAAAGATCGAGTTAAATCAAGACAAACAACTGGATGCCATAGATTTTATAAGTTGAATGTCGAAATAGTTTTTTGGATGTGGAAGTAATGCCAACATTTGCTGCATAAAGCCAGGAAAGGTTGTTATAATAAATAAGCCCCTTAGCCGAGCGTGAGGGAGAGGCAATCTCTGCGTTCTCACGCCCCTAGCCACCGCAGGAGACCACCCGGGCGTCGGAAGTCAATTGCGGACTCCCGTCCACCGTAGGCACGGGCCCGCGGGCGGCTAGCAATGGGTAGCTCACCGCCCGATAAGGAGCAGGCTCGGCTCGATGGCGCATTGTTCCGCGCGAACCTCAAAGAGATGTCAGCGTTTTTGATGGGGTCCGCTTGGACCGATGCCTGCCAGGGTCGCGGATTTTTTTGAAAGAGTGACCGTAGCCCTGGCATAGGCAACTAAAGGAACCCGGGTAGGTTTTAGTCAGTAAGAGTCTGACACGTCCTTCTCCTCCATCCAGAGTGGGAGACGTCATTTAATGATTCCCACCCAAAAAAAAGCCTGGCGGAAAAAGATATGTTTTTCGACAAAGTTAACTAAACTAGCAGTGGGTTTTCTTTCAACACCGTATACTTCTGTTGCAACAGAAAGGCCTTTTAGAACACACACAAATATTCACAGAAAAAAAATGTGATGACAGAAAAAGCGGCAAAACTTACATTTATTATATATAAGGTGTATCTAAATGTATTTTTTTTTTCAAAATTTATTATTTACCAATTATTTGACGCACATAAGAAATACTGGCTCCTTATTTTTTACGGTCCGAGACACCGCGGCCATGCTCGTGCCTCCGGTCACCACCCTCGCAGCGTCAGGCGGACCATTCATAGAATTTGGAGTAAAGGTTTTATGCAAAATGTCTCAAGCAGTTTTAAAATTATAATAATTACGAAAGTTCAAAAACGCTTAGATAAAAATAGTTATTTGTTATACAAGAGTGCAAAGTTGCTTTTTAACCGCGGTTTAAATTTTGATGACCGAGCAAGCGAAGGATTCTAAAATTGAATCACGAGCGCAGCGAGTGATTCAAAATTAGAATCCTGAGCGTTAGCGAGGGAATCAAAAGAGCACGAGGTGAAAAATCTTTGCACTCGAGTGCAACACGTAACTTTTCATTCCACCTCAGCGAGGAAAGAGTATTTTTAATCTTCAATATCACTATCACAAACTTAGTGCACACGATGTTCTAAATTCAATTTACTTTATCCTCTAGAGAATAAAAACGGCTTTTCCACTCAGATATTGAAGATTAAAAATACTCTTTCCGAGATGGTGGGATGAAAAAATCTTTTTGCTTCTATTGCTTCTTTACCACCTCCAGGTGTACGTCTTAAAATATTTCGTGTATGAATAGATACACCTTATATAATTGGTTTATTTTTAATGATTGATGTTATTATTTTCTGACGAACTCTATTCATGATTGAGTGAAATGATTGGAATAAGTACAGTCTTTTTCAGTGTTAATGTACGGTACACAACTTCTTTTTAAAATTTTAATTAATTACAATCGTTTTCTTTGTAAAATGATTTATCCGTTGTTTTGGATAAATACTCAGTAAAAACGGATATTTATCGAGTATTTATCCATTTTGAGTATTTATCCGGATAAAATCCCAACACTAAGTCTACCATCCTTCTAAAGTACGTCAATACAATTTTCTATAAATAATATTAGTAAATCAACTAACTTTGGGACATTATTTTTAGGACTTCTAATTAAGACACTAAAGTGTATTAAATTGTAAATGATTACCTAATTAACTATTTACCTAATATGAACATATTTTAGATAGAATACAGCGTAATTAAATAAAAAAGCAGCTGAGGAATTTTGGTCAGACTACGTACGACAGAATACGACTCTGGCGAAACGGACCCGAAAATATTTGTCGGATTAATCCGACGTAAGCGTTTAAAAGGTTAAGTTATTTATCTCATAAAACTTACCTATTTTTTTTCTGCGCACCTTTAAAACAAAAACCGAATTCTCTCAAAACTGATATGTTGTGGTTAGTTTTAGTTTGCATAACTAAGTCCAATAAATCACTGCTTTTCGTTCCATATACTTTAAATGAAATATAACTCTTTGTATTATTCTTTTAATTAATTTGACCCTATTTAATATCATACTATCATTAATAGAAATAGAAAATAGAAAAATGCTTTATTATCTATAGTATGGTGACAAATCAATTGTACAATAAGTTGGTACAGAGATGTGAAACTAATTTATCTACTGGCTCCCAAACTAGGTTTATTGCCTGTGACTTGGGAGTCAGTGATTCCAAAAACTTATGCTAGCATAAACTACGTACGATACAACAATAGACTTCTTACATGGTTATGGTTACATATTACTAAAATTACAAAAGCATAGGATATAAAATATAAGATAGGAGAAGAGAAATTTGTGTGTGTGTGTGTGTGTGTGTGTGTGCGTGTGTGTGTGTGTGTATGTGTGAGAGGATATGTGGCGTATATATGCGTCTCAAGTCACTCAGGACTGGGTGAGAAGCAATTTTTCTGTTTCATCATAAGACAGTTCCATAAGCCACACCTTCACCGTATTTTTACATTGATGGTAATTCAATTTGTGCACCTGGAGAAATTTATTAATTTGGTTATATAAACTATAACTGAGGAAGGTAAATTGACGTTTTGCGAAAGCGGTCTTATGTCTTACTGGTGGGATAACAATATCTGCACGACGTTTGGTACTTATTTGTAATGGCATTCGATGTCTTCTTAGTATACACTGTAACACATATAGTCTTCTCACTGACAATACTTTGCTATCCCTATATAGTTCCATTGTAGAGTATCTGAAGGGCTTGCAAAACATAACTTTGAGAACAGCCCTCTGGGCCCTTTCTAATTTTAAAAAGTGTGATTTGCAAGTGCCACCCCATGCTAGCAAGCAATATAAGAGGAGAGATTGGCAAAGTGAAAAATACACCAATTTAAGTGTGTCTGTGTCTGCTGAACAGCGAAGTTTTTTTTGAAGATTGATATGAGTTTTCGCGTGCGGGCTATCAGGTTATCAATGTGGCTATACCAATTGAGATGTTTGTCAATCAGCACTCCTAGGTATTTTATGTTTGGTGTGATTGTTAAAGGAGGACACAAACAAGAAGAATGCATTTGACACCCACGATTGGTATGGGCTTGTATAGTGAGTGATGTGCTTGGCTGTGATTGCTTTCTTAAAGAGAAGGAGACTAATTTGGTTTTCTCTGCATTTAGGGTCAACAGGTTTTTGGTTAGCCAATCCATAACAGCGTCTAGTGCAATCTGAGCATTTTTTTCTGTTTCACTCCAATCCTTACCGCCAATAAGTAGAGCTGTATCATCAGCGTAAGTAAACACCGAGCAGTTAGTTAGAGAAAGCGAACACAGGTCGTTTATATAGATGAGGAATAAAGTTGGGCCTAGAATACTACCTTGTAGGACACCATATTCAATTTTAGCTTTGTCACTTATTACCTCACCTATTTTAACATGCTGGTGTCGGTTCTCCAGATAACTTGCGAAAATATCCAGTGCGATACCGCGTATTCCCATGCGTTCCAGTTTTGATAAGAGTATGGGTGCAGAGACAGTGTCGAACGCTTTCGATATATCTAGAAATATGCCAAGACATTTCCGTTTGCTATCCATAAGTTTTGTCACCTTTTCAGAGAACGCAATAACCGCATCTTCTGTAGCGATTCCAGCTCTGAAACCGTATTGGTTTTCGGATAAAAGGTTATTTGCTTGGAGGTAAGACAGCAGACGGTTGTTCAATATTTTCTCAATTTTTGAGATAGTAGGTAGTATAGAAATGGGTCTATAGTTGCCGACACTGCCTCTGTCCCCTCCCTTGTGAATTGGGTGAACTAAAGCCGTCTTGAAAACATCTGGGAAAACACCTGTGGATATTGTGAGATTGCAGATGTGCGTGATACAGGGAACTAAGACATGGCGTGTTAATTTCAAGATGTTTCCAGAAATCCCGTCAACTCCTGCTGTAGAGCCTGATTTAAGATTGCTTATGATTCCCTCAACTTCGGAAGTCAGCCTCCAAAATACAAATAGAGTTACGAGTTCTTTCCAGACTAGAGTGAGTTGGTACGTTTATATATTTTGCTGTTGTATTTTTGAGGCCAAGTTTTTTCCCAGGCCCACAAAGTAGGTGTTGACCCTATTTGCTGATCTGATTTCATCAGTATCAATGTGTAGGAGTTCATTTGGTGGCGATGGTACAGACTTGGTATATGTTATAGTTTTTATTAGATCCCAGGTAGCTTTAGAATTGTCTTTTCTTTTCTTGAATTCTGTTTTCTCATAATGTATCTTCAATTTTCGCAACAAAGAATTGCAGAAGTTACGATATCGACAATATGTTATTTTTAATATTGCATTTTCTGTTTGTGCTCTTAACGCTAAATGCATTTTATCCCTGTTCCGGATGCAGCGAAGTAAGCTAGGTGTGATCCATGGCTTGATGTGTCTATTCTTCCTTTGGATTTTGGACAATCGAGTGTGTTTTTCAATGATATGGCTCAGTAAGGACGTCAAGGTATCGGCCGCCATATTAGCATCATTAGCAAGAAGGATTGGAGAGAAATCAGTGTTTTCAATATCTTTTTAAATGCTTGAAATGTCGACAATTTTAGTGGTGTGTGAAGGTTTGAGCTTTGGCAGATTTAAATTGATGCTCAAAAATACAGGTAGGTGGTCGGTTATAGGTGAGTCTATCACTATGGTTGTGCCTGGCTGCTTAGTTTTTAGCAGGACATGGTCTAAACAGTTATTCACTCTTGTAGGATATAAGTGTGCTGGTAATAGTCCATGAGAGGCCGCAAATGTGAGGTATTCATGAGAATGCCTGTCTTTATTGTTGGGTTTAATATCGATGTTTATATCACCAACCAACGCAACATGGTGGAATTTAGTTAAGGGTAATAACATCGTATCCAAACTGTTAAGGAAGTTATCAATGTAATTATATGAGGGGGATCTATACAGGGCCACAATAGCAACATTATTATCCACTTTGCAAAGCAGGCAGTTTGAGTCTACTATCTCAGGTTCCAGAACAGTGCAATGTAATGAAGACTTTGTAAACATAACAATCCCATCATTTTGGTTTTTTGTGTTTTTTGTAGAGTGAACATTATAGCCATTTAGACTTGGAATGACTGCAGTTCTTAGCCAGCACTCTGTCAATACTATTATATCACAGTCTATTTTAATGAGACGTAAAAAAGCTAAAAAGTCGTCAAAATTTTTGTTGAGACTGCGTATGTTGAGATGTAATATTGTTAAGTGCCTTTGTGTTGACAGTGCTTGTATTTTACTTATGCATTCACCTACCGGAATTTTGTAAGATTTTGATACATGATAGGCATCCAATTCAAGTTCAAGCGTATTCATGACGTGGTTAGCCATTGAGAAAATATAGCATATTTGCAAAGTAATGGGACGCAAATATTAGAGCTTGTTGGGAATGTTGTATCAGCTGCTTTAGATGCATTTTCTTCTTAATAAAAAGGCGTGTGATGTGGATGTAATAGGCAAATGAATAATCAGTGTGGTGAGGATGCAAATATCGATGTTTGGTGTAGTGTCTAGTGTTAACGAAAGAAGATGTGTGATTAATTGGAAGAACGTTATAAATTTTATTAGGTGAGTGCATGTGTTGTAATTTATGTGTGTACTGGTTGTAATTACAGAAAGAGACGATATGACAAGTAACGGTAATGTGGTATGTAATATGATGTGCAAGCTTGCAGTAATAGCTTGCAAGTAGTATACATAGAATAGAAAATAAGTATTATGTAAAAGCAGTCAATAAACGGATCGCACGACATACGGACGTTTACTTGTAAACTCACGTAACCCTCAGCCCAATCCTACATGGCGACCTTGCCACGATTTCAACCACGTTTCGGTGTTATTTAATATCTACATGGACAATTAACGTACCTACATCAAAATGTGTCGCTCAGATATCAAGAAGGACGAAGTATTCATCACGCAGAGTGCTTCCGGAGGATAAAAGAGCGCGGAATATCACCTTTCAAACATAAGCGTCGTCATGTTCGTCATCTGCACAATACTGTCTATTGCAGCACTTTACGGACTATACGTTTTGTACAAAAAGTGCCATCAGAATTGGATCAGGAGTAGTGTTGGGATTTTATCCGGATAAATACTCAAAATGGATAAATACTCGATAAATATCCGTTTTTACTGAGTATTTGTCCAAAACAGCGGATAAATACTATTTTATGTTTTCGTAACGTAAGTTTTGTCATTTTACTAACAAAAGGATTAAAATTAATGAAAAATAGACAATGCAGATTGGTATCGTACCTTATTAATCAATTTAACAATTACAAAACGCCGATATTGACAATAATTTCATTCAATTATGAATACACTTAGTCAATCACTGTCAAAGTTAGATAAAATTATACATTTTTACATTGGTTTTTCACATACATACCTACATGAACTCATGCCTCTCTCCCATGGCATAGGCAGAAACTATTTAAGAAACGCTTAAATCATTGTAAAAATAAAAAAAACTACCACGTGAAAGTCGAGAAAGATAAACAATTCAAATGACTTGGCTCGCGAGGTTGTCGATATTGTAGGCTATGGATTCAGCGAGCAATGTGCAGTTTTGAAACCAGTGGTGATGTAATTATTTACCACAAGTAAAGCGCCTGCCTGAGTGCGAACCCACGACCTACAAGTTGTAAGTCATGGCTGATACCACCGGGCCACCACTGCTATCGCCAATATGAAAGGCATGTCAGACTTTTACTGACTAAAACCCACCTGTGTTCCTTTAGTTGCCTGTGCCAGGGTACCTTTTTTAAACAGATCCGCAACCCTGGCAGGCATCGGTTCTCGCGGCCCCTTCAATATGTAATTACATCTCTTTGAGGCGCGCGTGGAACACAATGCGCCGTCGACACGGGCCTGTTCTTTACCGTAGCGAGCAATAGGTGGCTCGCCGCCCGCGAGCCCGTGGCCACCGTGGCCAAGAGTCCATAATGAATTCCCGACGCCCGGCGCATCTCCTCCTACGGTGGCTAGGGACATGAGGGCGCACAGACTGACTCTCCCTAACGCGCTCCACCTCCTCCTTCGCGAGCCTTACTTCTTCGCAGAAGGAGGTCACAGCTTCTTATGCCCTCTCGCTCTATACCATGGCCTGCACCAGGGCCGGATGCGAGAGATCGCCGCCGCCAATCGCCTCTACGAGGATACGGCGTTGCTCCGCCCAAGCAGGGCAAACCTCCACTCTATGCTCCACCGTATCTTCCAGGCGATCTACACAGTGGTCAAATTTACTGAAACCTACTTTTAGATTTTCTCAAATACAATGACTCATTATCAGTATCTGTCTGTAAATATAACCCATTTTGTGTTGATTTCATATACTTTAATATTATAAACATTAGAAGTGCATTGCATTTGTTGGACTCTTGTTGAAAGACAGGTTCTGTTATGGGTTTAAAATCAGATATGCATTGATATAACCTAATCCCAAAATTTATCGTCAAGCAAAGCTGCTTGTAGCATTTGACTTGACGATATATTTTTCTTTTGCGTATGCTGAGAGAGCGGATTTTCAATTTTTCATACTCCTTAGTGATCGTAGATAGCTGCCCTATTTTGTGTAGCATGGCAGGTTTAACTTTTCTCGCGTTATCTTTTGTTTTACGATTTATTGTAGCTTCGATCGTGGTTTTTGGGTTTAGTTCTTGTGATTTTTTGACTGTCTTATAAATCGATGAACGCTGGCTGCATGCACGGAAAAGCATGACTCATTGTCACGTTTCGCCTGAACCGAGCGTGTAAGCGAGAGCGCGAAACAAGCGATAGAGAGGTACGATCGGCCTTAGCGTTCGACTTGAAATCTATCTCTCTTCCACTCCATCGGCCAATACATCCGAGTAAAAGAGACTTAGATATTATCACGTAAAATTATCGTCCGTATACCAACTTTACAGATAACCAATTGTTTTTTATTAAAGATTTGATCATATCTGCATAAATTTTTGAAACTACCGCATTACAATGCACCATGAGCCAGTAAATTACTAGTGTGTGCTGTGCAGTTTAAAGGCTCAACACTTTTAACTAATTGAAAAGCCCTTTGCATGTTTATAGCGTTGGCAAACAACAACAACAACAACAAACTTGCCTTCGCTGCATTTTTCTAGACTTTTAGAAGCTCTTCACAGAGATAATCTATTATGTGGCTATTAGAGTACACTCTCAACAAAGAAAGATTCTAAATTTGTATCTAAAGAGCATGCTCTATTAGAGACATTTGGACTTCTGATACAATTACAGCTCTGGCAATTGACATTAGAACTAAATAATGTAATTACGTAGTATTTTGAAAACCCTAAATAACAATGAAAGTCATTAACATTTTAAAATAATCATCCGATGCGCAAAAAAGATATTTATCCATCATTTTGAGTATTTATCCGATAAAAATGAGTAAAAACGAGTATTTATCCGTTTCGGATAAAAACTCGAGTATTTATCCACTGCCCATCACTGATCAGGAGTGAAGTTTCGACACAAAACTTGAAACGATCTTTTCGCCGCGTGACCACTAGATCTGGAGAGGAACCTACCTGCGTCACCTGCGCCTGCCGTAAATAAAATGAAAAATAAATAAATAATGAAGAAGTGAAGAAAGAAGATAAAATTATAGAAGAAAGAAGATAAAATAATAGAAGAATAAAGGACAATATTGAAGAAAGAAAATAAAAACAATAGAAGAGAGAAGAAAAATAAATAAAAAAAGAAGACAAGATAGAAGAAATCAGATTTATTTTGTTGGAGGAGTCAGGGTATTCCCGGCTCAGTTACCAGTGGTGTCCAGGGTATAGCCCGGCCCAAGCTGCCTTTCCTGAGGATGAGCCAAGCAGTCACTTCAGAGGACAAACCAAGCAGCCCTTGCAGAGGACAAACCTAGCAGCCCATCGAGACGGACCGACTCGATGAAAGGTATGAGTGCGGTACTCATGAAGTGTAAAAATAGACTCTATTATTATTGATGGAAAGACTTAGTGAAATATATGAAAGTTTACTAGATTTATGTATTAGTATTAGAAAATTAGGCCCTAAACGGCGAGGTGAAACAGTAGGACAGCGAAAGTTTCAAGAGGCTGATAATTTGTATAATGAGTTTACATTATTAATTGAATATGGACGTATACGTAAAAGGGAATTAAATTTAGATCCGTCAGTACCTAACGAAATTGAGAAAATTTATAGTAAAATCTTGGGTTATAAAGAGGTTACAGATATTTCAGAAAGTTCGTCCGACGAATTTTTAGATACAGAGGAAAATAAGACAACATACAAAATGGAGAGTTTTAGTTTAAAAACGGCTAGTATTTTGATTCCAGTTATGGACGGAAAGGAAGAAACAGTAGAGAGAATAATCGAAGGTATAGAGATGTATGAAAGTTGCTTGAAAGAAGAAGGTTGTAAGAAATTGCTAGTTTCATTTGTGTTAAAGACTCGTCTGTCAAAAATAGCGAGATTAAAACTGAAAGAAAGTTACAAATCTGTTTCTGGGTTAGTAAAAGATATTCAAACTTATCTGCTGACAAAAAAATCTTCCAACTCATTAATGACACATATTAATAATATAAGTCAAAACAACTTGACTATAGACGAATACGGAGAGAAGTTAGGAGATTTGTTTACCTCCCTTACCATAGCGCAAGCTGACGGAAACCAGACAGCCGCCGAGATACTAAGTCCAATCAACGAAAGGTTAGTAATTAAAAGATTTTCAGATGGACTGAGAAATCGTCGACTTAGTACTATTATAGCAGCTAGAAATTACAGTCAACTGAAGGATGCTGTACGAGCAGCAGAGGATGAGGAGCTGTCACATCCCGGAACCTCAGGTCAGGATGCCGTGTTATCTTACACACGAGGCAGAAATTCAAGGTACAGTCGGAGTCGCGGAAACTACCATCGTGGGCAGACTAGTCAATACCGTGGAAATCCTTCTCACTACCGAGGTAACAACGCAGCCCAGCATTACAGGGGTCAGGGGCCCGCACAGCGAGGTTTTTACCGTGGCAGATATTACCAACAGCGTGGATACTCTAGGCCGCCTAATAGAAGTTACTATAGAAGTAACAGGGGTCATTATAGAGGTGCCAAGCAGGACAACGTAAATGTTGTCACAGTACCAAAAGAGGAAAAGGATACAGAGGAAAATTTAGCTCAGTTTTTTCGGAGCAACTAATTATGGTTTAGTATGTAAAAGTCTCCATTTCATCTATTTATATGCTGGCAAACAACAACTAAATTTTTTAATCGATACGGGTGCATCTATTTCATTAATCAACAGACAGTCGGTAACACGCGAAACAAAATTATATAACGATCAAACAAGCATAAAAGGAATCGGTGGAAAAGTACAGGCAAATAACTTCGCGTACATAACTTTGAAATTAGAAACGGGTGTACAGTTTCGTTACAAGTTTTATTTGTTCGACAATATTCCATGTGAATCGGATGCAATACTCGGTTTAGACTTTCTGAGAACCTATAACGCTAACATTGATTTACCGACAAACGAACTTAGCTTACAATTAAATGACAAAACACCGCATTATCGCATTGAAATACAAAACCATCAACGTGTTCACACGAACTCGGAAAATTATTTGCTTATTCCAAGTCGAAGTGAGTCTATCCACTATATCGACATAAACAAAAATGTTTACAAAGAATGCGTTTTACACCCTAAGCAAAGAAATGACAACTTATTCATAGCAGGTTGTGTTTTTCAGCCAAAACGAGGTAAAGTTCCAGTAAAAATATTAAACACAAGTCACAATTTAATCAAAATAGCGAAATCAAAATTAATAAGTAACGATGATTTAGAGTATTTAGATAACTATAATATTTGTTTATTTAATAAATCAGAAACGGGACTGGAACGAGTAAAAAAATTAATATCGGAACTAAATTTATCTCATTTAAATTCAAGCGATAGAAAAGATTTAGAAATAATTTGTGCTAAATATTCAGACATATTTTTCCTTCAAGGAGACAAACTAGGTACAGCAAATGTAGTAGAACAGTCAATAACAATAAAATCAAATACGATGCCAGTGTATACTAAGCCTTATCGTTTGCCTCAATCATCAAAATCGGAAATTGATAAGCAAGTTAAAAAAATGTTACAGGACAACATAATAGAGCCCTCCAACAGTGAGTGGAACAGTCCAATTCTTTTAGTACCTAAAAAATCAGATGGAGAAAAGAAATGGCGTTTAGTAGTGGATTACCGAAAACTTAACGATTGTATCCAAGACGATAAATTTCCACTACCAAACATTACCGAAATATTAGACTCTCTTTCAGGAAGTATTTGTTTTAGTCATTTAGATCTTCACCAAGGATTTTATCAAGTTAATTTAAAACCAGAAAGTAGGGATATCACCAGTTTTTCGACTAGTGAAGGACAATATCGTATGAAGCGCCTGCCTATGGGTCTCAAAATATCACCAAATGCGTTTTCAAGAGCCATGTCAATTGCCTTGTCGGGACTAACATTTGAAAAATGTTTCGTTTACTGTGACGATCTCATTGTATTTGGTAGGACAGTAGACATACATAATAAGAACCTTGTGGATGTTTTCGATCGCTTAAGAAAAATGAACCTTAAGCTAAACCCAGCAAAGTGTGAATTTATGAAAACTCAACTACTCTATTTAGGTCACGAAATTTCAGCTAATGGTGTATTACCAGATCCACAAAAAATTACTGTAGTTAAAAATTACCCAGTACAAAAAAAAAATGCCGAAGAGGTTAGGCGATTCGTTGCATTTTGCAACTATTATAGAAAATTCATTCGATCGTTTGCAGAAATAACAGTACCACTAAATAAATTGTGTAGAAAGAACGAAACTTTTGTATGGACAAGTGAGTGTCAAAATAATTTTGACACTGGTGCCGATTCTGTTGTCACAAAATTCTCTAAACTAAACTAAAAATCACTAAAATTTGGTTTAATCCTGTCAAACGACGATTTCCTATTCTGAAATAGACTAAAGTGACATAACTTAACTATATTTTAGTTTGACAGCACTAAGATTGCACTGAGTTATTAGTTTAGTGAAAATGTAAATTTTGCTATTCTGAGTTTGCCGGTTTTCACCAAAAATTTTGACTATAATAATTGATTTTAACTAAATCTGACTATTTTTAATCGCGATTAAAAAGGTGTGGAATAAAACTAGTGGTCATGAACTAAAATTCTCAACAACGCCTCGCCTCCACGTGCAAAAACAGTTCTGTATTTTTTATTTTCTTTTTGCTTATATCTTGAAAATGGCGTGTCCTATCGCAAAAATAATGAAATTTTCGGCCCCCTTAGTGTACCCCGGCACATTTAAATCTCAACACGAGTTATATAGCTATAGTAGGGACATTAGACAATGCCCTTCATTGTAATTAGATAATAAGTACCCATTCAGAATAGCTTCCTGGAGTCCACAGCGATAAGAAGGACATTACATTATAATTAGATCATAAGTATTCATTTAGAATAGCTTCCTGGTATCTGCGATAACAGTAAGCAATGGATCATTGTTCATGTATCTTATATATATTGTATCTTAACCTGAATAAAGTTAGTCTTAACCTGTACTTCAGAGTGAGCACTCGTGCTCCTCTTGCTTTTTAAAAAGCCTTTCGCCCTCGCTCACAACCTAACTGGCGCAGTCGGTACGTCGCGTTCATCGGATCCAGTGGAAGATTCCTTAATACCTTGCTCCGTGGCGTGCATCAAGAACCTACCGTGAGCAGCAGCAGGCAGCGGCGACGGGCTACAAGATCCAGCAGAAGTCAGGAAGATTCACCAAACATCAACGGCCTCTCATCGGCTATGCTCGTGGGGTAAGCATAAAAACTGATTATTCCCGAGATTCCTTTCACTATCCCAGACATACTAACAGTAACGCAACTTTGTGGTGTTTCTAGTGTCTAGGGACTATTAGTATTTTAGAAATACTTAAAAAACCTCGCTAGGTTCTTCTAACCATTGTTCACTTCTTGTTTTTTGATAAAAATGGCAAACGATAAGAGGTCACATGAGGAAAAACCTGTTATAGACGAAAAGCCGGTACCAACCGACTATTCAACGTTCTCAAGACTATTGCCCAGCTACGATGGGAACAAGAGAACATTAGCTTTCTACATAGAAGGTGTCGAAAACGCTCTTGAGCTAATCACAAATAGGGATGACGAATGCATTGCATGTCTCATCAGAAATAAACTAACAGGAAAAGCTGTAGAAGCTTTATCCGAGAACCCTGGCACCAAAACATGGCCAAGTATAAAAAAGGTTCTCCAAAAGAAATTTGGCGAATTCCGCACTGAAATTCAATTAGTACAAGAATTAATGAACATCACTAGAGATAACAGCTCTATCGATGCGTTCGGTGATAAAATTAGACTCTTAATGAGCACACTAATATCTACTGAACCAAGTAAAAGGGTTTACTATGAGCAGATGGCTCTAGAAACCTTCCTAGACAAACTCAACCCCATAACCGCGATATTAATAAAATTAAAATGTGTAGAAAATTTGGATCAAGCCATAACGGTGGCTAAACAGGAGGAGGTAAAACTTAGAAATAGACGTGCACAACAAACTAATTCAAGCACATATAAAACCTCCACAAATAATAAACCGACAAAAGCAGGCTCTTTCCAAAAGAAAGATGGTTTTAACAAAAACAAAAACTCACAAAACAACGCGGAATCAGTAAGGAAATTACATTGTCAAAGCGAAACAAATGACGACGAAGACAATCAACCATCATCAGAGCAGGACACCGAGGAAAACGTTTCCGAGGAAGTCCAAGATGAAAATTTTCTCCTGGATTTGGAAAATCAACTCAAAATATAGTTTTCATGAATAACATCCAAAATTACAACAGACTCCCTTACATATTCATAGAAGAGTTAGGCGGCAGATTTCTTTTAGACACAGGAGCTTCACAATCATTAATACATCCACAAATTCTGAAGGAAAAGAAAAACCTCAACATTAAAATAAAGAACGAAACACATTTCATTAAAACAGCCCACGCAACATCAAAACACAAACAAGTAGCATACATAAAACTCCCGGAAAAATTATTTAATGATGATATCACACACAAATTTTTAGTTTTCAACTTCGATTCAGACTTTGTAGGACTATTGGGATTAGATTTACTAGTTCCACTAAACTGCAAGATAGACATCAAAAATATGGTACTTCGGACAGAGAAAGCCAATATACCAATAAGGGACGACATAAAATCTTACACTAAAATAGGACCCAGATGTGAACAAGTAATTAATCTACTATGTAACTATCAAGAAGGAGAATATTTTTCCGACAAAAAAACAACAAAAAACGGATTGATATTCCCACCAGCATTAATATCAGTAAAAGAAGGAAACACATTGATGACAGTAATAAACACATCAGATAAAGAAATAAACTTCAAGAACAGTAGTCCCCTATATTTCCAACCTTTAAAAATAAAAAATAAGGCTCAAAATAAAGACACTGCTAACAAAATTGCAGAAATAGAAATAAAAAAAGACAAGATACTAAAACAAAATTTAGATAGATTGAGAACAAGTCACATGAATCCGGAGGAAGAGCGTGAGATCAGAAAACTCTGTTATAAATACCGTGATATTTTCCATTGCGAAGAAATACCATTAACCTTCACTCATGAAATAAAACATCAACTAAGACTCACGGACAACAAACCCATCTATGTGCGTAACTATAGACAAGCACCAAAACAGAAAGAGGAAATCAAAAAACAAATTAATCAACTCTTAGAAAATAAAATCATACAGGAAAGCAACTCTCCCTGGTCTTGCCCAGTACACATAGTACCAAAAAAAGTCGATGCTTCAGGAGAACAAAAGTATAGACTAGTAATTGATTACAGGAAATTAAATGACAAAACAATAGAAGACAAATATCCCTTACCCAACATAGATGACATATTAGATAAACTAGGTCGAGCACAATATTTCACTACATTAGATTTAGCCTCTGGCTATCACCAAGTAGAAATGCACCCAGCAGACGTCGAAAAAACAGCATTCACTATCGATCGTGGACACTATGAGTTTCTCAGAATGCCATTCGGTTTAAAGAACGCACCAAGTACTTTTCAGAGATTAATGGATTCAGTATTGCGGGGTCTAGACAACGTATTAACGTATCTAGACGATGTAATTATATATTCCACATCCCTGCAGGAACATCTTGATAAGTGCAAACAAGTTTTCGACAGATTCAGGGCACATAACCTCAAAATTCAGCTAAACAAATCAGAATTTTTACAAAAACAGGTTAAATTCCTAGGTCATACTCTAACAGATAAGGGCCTTCAGCCAAATGAAGACAAAATCGCAGCGGTTAAAAACTTCCCGATACCCAAGACACAGAAGGAAATCAAATCATTCCTCGGGCTAGTAGGATACTACAGGAAGTTTATCCAAGATTTTGCAAAGCTAACTAAACCATTAACAAAGTGCCTTAAAAAAGGTAACAAAATTGAATTAACAAAAGAATACATACAAGCGTTTGAGAAATGCAAACAAGTACTCATTAACGCACCAATACTACAATATCCAGATTTCGAAAAACCTTTTATTCTCACTACAGACGCATCAGACGTAGCAATAGGCGCAGTACTATCTCAAGGACAATTAGGATCAGACAAACCGGTAGCGTACGCATCACGCACACTATCAGAGACAGAAACAAGATACTCTACAATAGAGAAAGAATTATTAAGCATCGTATGGGCCATCAAATATTTCCGCCCTTACCTATATGGAAAGAAATTTACTATTTACACTGACCATCGTCCACTAACATGGATCATGTCCATTAAAGACCCAAACTCTAAACTCACACGTTGGCGTTTAAGGTTAGCAGAATACAATTATGATGTTCAATATAAAAAAGGTAAAACCAATACAAACGCGGATGCACTATCAAGAATCCAAACAGTACACCATAATACAGTAAAGGAAAACTATAACACAAACGAACCCCAACCTAGCACCTCACATGATGATATGGACATAGCTAACATAGATATTAGAACTTTATTAGATATGCCTATAACCCCCGACACAGAAAACCAACCACAAGAAAACCAATCACAGGAAAACCAACCACAAACGACAGTAACACCTCAAACTACAGCAATTGACGAAATACCAGAAATAGACGACGCAATTGACAGACAGCTAAAACAATTACACATACGAAAAACACCAGGTTACACATACAGAGTTGACGATAGATCAAAAGGAAAAACTATTATCAAAGACGTCTGGATTCCAATCAATAACACAAAAGACCAGATAATATTATTCCTAAAAGAACATACAATCCCAGATAGAATCTTTCATTGTTTCTTTCATCATGAAGAATACTACCCAATATCAACTGGATACATATCACTTAGCAGTAGTCTACAACACTACAAAGCTGAGAGAAATCTATCTAGATATTTGCAGTAACTACTACACAATAAAATTAAAACAGAACACCTCAACAGATAACGACGCGATAACCAAAAGAATAGATTATCGCATCGACACAATAGAAAGTAAGTTAATTTACTTAGGCTTGGAAACAGTAGGCTATAGATTAGGTCATAGATATAAACGTGGCCTTATAAACGGCTTAGGCGCTATAATAAAATCCATCACAGGAAACCTAGACCAAGATGATGCAATTAAATTCGATAACGAAATCAAATCAATACAGACATCACTTAACAATAATAAATCAAATCAAAGAAAAACAATAAGTATAATGCAGGAATTCATGAAAGGTTATGAAAATAACTTGAAAACTATAAAAAATAATCAAATAAAAATATACAGAGCAATAGACAGATACTCAACTCAAGAAAACAATATGGTGTTAATAAACATCTTCAACGACATAGAAAGCTCACTCCAACAATTATATGATAGATTAGATACTTTAGAAAATGCACTAACATTTGCACAACTTGAAAAGATGCACCCGAGCGTTGTCGACCCCTCCTATCTAATAGAAGAATTGAATAATATACAAAACGAAATCAGTGGAAACTTACCGTTTGACCCAAACCTAAGAAACATACAACTATGGGAAAAAAGCATTATAGTAAAAGCATATAGCACTAACGAAAGTATTAACTTCATACTGGAGATACCACTAGTTGCAGAACAACCATATAACCTCCTACACCTATACTCCATTCCTAACGAGAATAACACAATCCTAGTTCCCAAAAATCCATTCCTAGTCTTGGGTAATAATGAGTTCGCCTACCCTCACGAGCCATGCACCAAGATCATAGAAGACGAGGTCATCTGCAAACACCTAGAGTGGAACACATTGCTACACTCCAACGACTGTATAGCTCAATTGATTCAACACCAAGAACCACACAACTGCACCTATGCAACAGCAACCTTTGAAAACAACATCATCCAACAAATTAAGGACAATAGCTGGATAATAATAATGAAACAAGAAGAAGTTATAAAAACCACTTGTGGCAACGACGTTCAATACCAACGAAACAAAGGCGTTTTCCTGGTAACTACAGACAACAATTGCAAAGTCCTAGTAATGGATAGAACTCTAGCAACGCATCAAAAATACATCAACATAAGAGAAACTATTCCGCTGCCGCGAGCACATCAAACACCGAAGGTATTACCAATCAAAATCAAACTGGAAGATATAGAACTAGATAACCTAAAGAAAGCAATACAGCAGTCAGAAGAGGTCAAGTCTACAATAGAACAACCGGCAGCCATCTCTAGTACACCTAGCTGGCCGTCAATCACCTTGTACATCATGGTACTATTAACAGGCATACTGGTAGCGATCTACAAGCTATGGTGGATACCCAGGTCGGCGCTCACTTCAGTCCAGCAAGAACCAGAAGCTGAAAGTATCCAGCTCCAGTCGCAGCCTTCAGCGCGCCTTCATCTTAAGGGGGGAGGAGTTATATAGCTATAGTAGGGACATTAGACAATGCCCTTCATTGTAATTAGATAATAAGTACCCATTCAGAATAGCTTCCTGGAGTCCACAGCGATAAGAAGGACATTACATTATAATTAGATCATAAGTATTCATTTAGAATAGCTTCCTGGTATCTGCGATAACAGTAAGCAATGGATCATTGTTCATGTATCTTATATATATTGTATCTTAACCTGAATAAAGTTAGTCTTAACCTGTACTTCAGAGTGAGCACTCGTGCTCCTCTTGCTTTTTAAAAAGCCTTTCGCCCTCGCTCACAACCTAACTCACGTGGGTAATATTTTTTTTATATTTTTCAAACAAAAGTGAAAAATTCCATATAAAACACGTTGAGGCTGCCCGCCCAGCACGCGCCTTCGTCTCTCAAAAAATTCATTCTACGCAATGCACACACAAGTACAACGTTGCGAAACCAAAAGAAAAAAAAAAATACCACGCTGAGTCGCGATTGTCAAATTCGATTTTAGTCGTGTCAAAATAATTTTTAAATTTAGATATTTTTCCTTGCAGAATAGCGTTACAATTCTCATAGCCAAAAGTAAGGAATTTTAGAGATAGTTTAGTTAGTTTAGTTCGTGTACAACAGAATCGGCACCATTCTCAAAGAAAAGTTAATTAATCCTCCAATTTTGCAATACCCCGATTTTTCTAAAGAAAATGAATTCATACTTCAAACGGACGCATCAAATATGGCAATAGGATCAGTATTATGTAACAGCGATCTAAGACCAGTAGCTTACGCCAGTAGACCACTAAATAAAGCAGAGTTAAATTATCCTACGATACAAAAAGAACTTTTGCCAGTAGTGTGGAGTATAAAATATTTTAGACCATACTTATATGGAAGAAAATTTACTGTTCTAACGGATCATAAGCCACTCATCTATCTATTTGGCATGAAAGATCCATCTACACGACTTTTAAAGTTTAGATTACTATTAGAAGAATACGATTACGATATTAAATACATAAAAGGTACAGAGAATAATGTTGCTGATGCATTGAGTAGGGTAACCATAAGTTCGAACGAATTAAAGTCTTTAAATGAAAAAATTGTAAGTATGGTAACGACAAGGGCACAACGAGCGAGATTAAACTCTGAGTGCAAAGCAATACCTCAAACGAGTGACAATGATTCTCTTAATATAGCTGACGAACCGAGGTTAGGCCAACCAAGGATAGCAGAGATATTAAGAAAACCTAATGAAGCTGTAGAATTAAAATTTATAAAAGGTAAAGATCTAAATAAGAAAAATATCGATTATGAAGACAAATGTTTTGCTTATGTTAAAAATGAATCTACTCTATTTATCAATCTCGATTATATGTCGCATTTCTCGCGAGTCGAATTTGCGGATTTATTGAGTGAAAATTGTAGAAAAACAAATATTAAAGAACTATGCATAGTAAAAGATAAAAATAATGTAGAGTTTATTAAAGAATTGATCAATGAAATAAAAAGTAGACCACAGTGGACCGGACCACAAATTAATATTCTAAGAGGAATAAAAAGAGTCCTAGAAAATGACGAAAAGACATACATACTACACGACTATCATTTGCTGCCAACAAGTGGGCATGCAGGCGTACGACGCATGATAAATAATATAAAAGGTAAGTACTTTTGGCCAGGCATGGAGAACGACGTACGACATTACGTTTCTAAGTGTAAAAAATGCCAAACTAGTAAGCATTTGAGAAATTTAGTAGAACCGATGGTCGTAACTACAACGGCAACAAGTGCCTTCCAAAAGGTATTTTTAGATTTAGTGGGCCCATTAGATAAGGATTTAGAAGGTAACGTTTATATTTTAAGTTTACAATGTGAGCTCAGTAAGTATATCGAAGCGTATCCATTACAGAGAAAAGATACGGTAAGTGTAGCTAGATCTTTCGTAAACAATTTTATACTTAGGTATGGTTTACCTACAACCATCGCTACCGATCGAGGTACGGAATTTATGTCAGAAACAATGTCAGAGGTTTGTAAATTGCTACAAATCAATAAAATAAATTCGACAGCATATCATCATCAGTCGATAGGTGCTTTAGAAAATACCCATAAGCATCTTGCAGCATTTTTACGTACTCAGTGTGACGGACATCCAGAAACATGGAGTCAATGGTTAAATTTTTGGTGTTTTTCATACAACACTACCGTCCACACGGAAACAAAATACACACCGTATGAGTTAGTTTTTGGAAAAACATGCAATTTACCTAGTAATCTTACCAATGACGTAGTAGAACCGCCTTACAACCCAGATAACTATGTATTAGAACTTAAATATAGGTTACAGTTAGCTCATAAGGAAGTTAGGAATAATTTATTTTTAAGTAAAACTCAAAGGAAATTAGTATATGATAGAAAATGTAACCCTATTTCGTATAAACCAGGTGATTTGAAACTTATAAAAAATGAAACAGGTACAAAATTAGACAAGTTATATAATGGACTTTATACAGTGTTAAGCGATAACGAACCTAATGTCGTTATAAAGAAAGGCGATAAATTAGAGACAGTTCACAAAAATAGAACAAAGAGATATGTAACTTAAGTATCTATATTTAATCGGTTTGTTTACATTTAAGTGATATCATGTTATGTCAGTGACACACTAAACTTAATATTATATTTACATTGTTTAGATTTATATTAGGTAATCTTTCTTACATTTTCGCGATTGTTTATGTTGTTGTGTTTAGAATAAAACTATTATAAAAACCTATCTATTAAGCTAATGATTGTTTTGTATTTCATAACGATCAAAACAACTTGCTCTAGGCAAACAATGTAAAAAAAAAAAAAAAATAATATGTTTTTTTTTGTAACAACCCCTATGATGTGGTATGTAATATGATGTGCAAGCTTGCAGTAATAGCTTGCAAGTAGTATACATACAATAGAAAATAAGTATTATGTAAAAGCAGTCAATAAACGGATCGCACGACATACGGACGTTTACTTGTAAACTCACGTAACCCTCAGCCCAATCCTACAGTAAACTTAAACATGCTATTTAAACAATTAATATAAAAGGGGTAGCTTAATACTAAGAAATATATATAATGTGACAAGCTTAGTGATATAGTCTGTTTTGCCATTGACCGAAATAATACATTCATAAATAGTAGTCATTGGTTCACTTGTGCTAAGTCTCCTGGCGCCTGCTGGTCCCCATTTGACAGGTCTCGCAGATTAAACACCAGTTACAAAGTTCTAAACAACCTAAGGATTGGAAATCATCAAATGACCTCTCCCTCTCTGGGCGGAGCGGGAGGGCGTGTCAGACTTTTACTGACTAAAACCCACCCGTGTTCCATCAGTTGCCCATGTGCCAGGGTCACGGTATCTCTTTCGAACAATCACGCGACCCCGGCAGGCATCGGTCCTAGTAGACCCCTACACTGCTGCTGACATCTCTTTGAGGCTAAAAGCAGACATTAGAAGTACAAACGAATAAATCTATTAATAATAGGTGCACATCACTAATCTCGTTTATGACGTCATCCGCTGTCGGGAAGACCCGACTGTGGCGTGGCTGGCACGACTTTTGACAACTTCCTCGCATGCGAGTAGGGATGTGACATTGTGGGACATTATAAATAATCATTGTGGTGTTTGTTCGGGGAGTAAATAAAAGGCGTGTAGTCGCTTAGCTCGTATATTGCGGACTGCCGGCGGCGGCCGGCACCTAACCTACCTACATTACATCCCTCCACCACTAATTAACCACAAGTGACTAACTTAATAATTACAATAACTAACTTACTCTATATACAGATAACATAAATTATACTTAACAAAATACTTAACTAAATCCTTAATTAAATCTTATTATTAACATCTTTATTAAGCCTACATTTCCTAATAGGGCGAGACTGGAGCGGTACAGGTATAGTCGGTGGCGTCGAAAACTCTTCTGCCACTGTATCTTGATCGGTTTGATCGTTTTTCTGGGGCGGTAACGACGCAGGCTCCCGCGCAGGCGACGACGATGCCACCGAGACCTCCGGCCGCTCCGACCTGCCTTCGAGGGGCGACGTAGGAGCTGAAGCTTCTGGTGAACGTGACCAATCTGTGGGGACCACAAGCGAACTACTAGTCCTTCGCCTAAGCTGATCGATATGCCTATGTACCTGTTTACCGTTACTGTCTAGTACCTTATAATTGCTTGGCCCTGTCAAGTTAACTATAGTCCCGGGCGGCCATTTCTGCCCCTTTAGCTATTGTCGATACCAAATGTCGTCTCCTACTTCCACCCTCCTTTCCGTCCCTCCCGCACTACCAACCTGCCTTTGCTGCACTTTTTGTATCCTAACACCCACATCGGGTTTTAGCACGTCCAACTTGGTTCGCGACCGTCTTCCTATGAGTGCGACCGATGGGCTTATTCCCGTAGTGCAGTGTTCGGTATTCCTATAATATAATAAAAATGTGTTCAGAGCCTGTTCTACACTGTTATTATCTATATTAGCTTTTTTTATTAACCCTTTTTAAAGTCTTAACTGATTTTCCGCGGCCCCATTGGATGAGGGATGATAGGGGGCTGTAAATATATGCTGGATACCGTCACCTTGTATGAATTGGGCAAATTCACTACTGGTGAACGGCGGTCTGTGCCTGGGGATTCCCCACCTACTCCACAGCTCGCGCAACCTCATCATCGTATGACTAGCTGCAGTACTGGGAACTTGAAATGCCTCCAGCCACTTGGATGTTGAGTCTACTATAACTGATTAAGTTTTACCACATATAGGCCCCATAAAGTCTAGATGCAGCCGAAACCACGGCCTGGCGGGCCAGGGCCAAGGGCGGGGGGAGGCGCGTGGCGGGTCGTCCGCATACGCGGCGTACACGGTGCAGGCGCGACACTCGCCCTCCACCGCCTCGTCGATGCCCGGCCACCATACAGAACTGCGTGTCAACGCCTTCGACTTTACGATGCCCATATGTGGCTCATGGATGATTGTTAAAACCTTATTCCTACATCTTTCCGGTATCACCACCCGGTGACCCCACATGACACAACCTAACTCCTCGTACAGTTCCGCTTTCCTATTGAAATACGGTTGTAAGTTTACGATTTCGCACCTATCTGACCATCCGTCTCGTAGGTAGTTTAAAATTCTATTTAAAAGCGGATCCCTCTCCGTTTGTTTTTTTATTTCGCTATAATCAAGCAACAACCCGTCTTGTGCAAAGTGTAGGTACGTTTGTTCAGGAATTGACTCCTCCCTCACGTTTTTAACGCTATTATTTTCTGACAGACGTGATAAGCCGTCAGCACAATTTTCATTCGTTTGAATATATTCTATGTCGTAATTGTATGCTGATAATATCACTGCCCATCGCTGCATCCTACTCGGCGTCATGGTAGGTATCCCCGTTTGCGGGCCTAACATAGATACTAGGGGTTTGTGGTCAGTGCGCACAATAAACTTTCTTCCGTAAATATATTGATGGAATTTACGTATACTGAATATAATCGCTAGTGCTTCCCGGTGTATTTGCGAGTAGTTTTACTCCGCGATGGTAAGCGTACGTGACGCATATGCTATCGGGCGCTCGCACTGCGGCCCGGGCTGCGCCAGCACACCTCCCACGCCGCGCGCGCTCGCGTCACACGTCACGATCAGAGGTTCGTTGGGATCGTAGTGTGCTAATACTTCGGTACCCATTAATGCTTGTTTTATCTGTGTAAACACACGCTCACACTGTTCATCCCGGTTCCAGTCTACACCTTTTCGTAATAGTCTGTGTAAGGGTACTAACATAGAACTGAAATTTTTAATGAACTTTGAATAAAAATTCACCATACCTATAAAGGAACGTAGTTCGCTAATATTATTGGGAGCTTCTAGTTTACTTATTGCTTTTATTTTCGATTTGTCCGCTTTGACCCCTTCTTTGGAAACAACATAGCCTAAAAAAGTCACTTCATCAACCAAGAAAACACATTTTTCTTGCTTTAGCTTTAGCCCACTCTTAGATAGCCGCTGTAAGACTTGTTCGAGCGCGTGTAAATGCTCGCTTTTATTTTTCCCGCTAATTATAACGTCATCGAGAAACACTTGCACATTCGGTAAATTGCCCAATAAATTCGTCATTATACGTTGGAAAATCCCTACACTTGACGACAAACCGTAAACTAACCTATTATACTGAAATAGACCCCGATGTGTATTGATAACAGTATATTTTTTTGAATCATCTAGTTCTACCTGGTTGTACGCACGTGAAAGGTCAATTTTACTAAAGTACTGTGCCCCGTTGAGGCCTACCAGTACATCTTCAATCTTAGGAAGTGGGTATCGATCGATCAGCAAGGCGGGATTCAGAGTCGCCTTATAGTCTGCACAAATCCGCAACGTACCGTCTGCTTTAGTCACCGGTACCAAAGGTGAGGCCCAGTCGGAGCAGTCGACGGGGTCGATGACGCCGTCGCGCAGCATGCCATCAAACTCAGCGTCGATGCGCTCGCGCAGCGCGTATGGTACGGGCCGCGCGCGCTGGAACACCGGGCGCACTCGTAGCGTTGCCTTGCCGCCCCTGTACCGACCCAGTCCGCCGCTGATTAACTCCCTTATATCTGTCGAGAATAATTTTAATTCCTTCATTAATTTGCACACAATTCATGCTATTCCTGCTTTTGTGGGTACATGTAAGCACCGGTATTTTTATTTGTAGGTCTGCTAGCCATTGCCTACCTATTAAAGATGTAGTACATACCGTTTTTTATCACAAACAATTCTAGATATTTTTCCTGCCGTTGGAATCGAACTCGTGGGCGAATTATTCCTAAAGGTTTTATTTTAGTACCATCATAAAATTTTAAAATTGTATCATCATTCATAAGAATATGATGTGAAAAATAACGTTCGTAGGCACAATTATTTATACATGAAATCGCCGTCCCTGTGTCTACCTCCATTTTTATCACGATATCATCTATTAAAATAGGCAAACTTACGGGCTTATAATTATTGAGTCCGATTAGGTTTAAACTCTCTTCGATGTCCTCCACGTCGGACTCACTGACGACCTCTGCGGAATACATATTACCACTCCGTCGACCGCGACGATATGTAGTTCCTCGCGACGATTGTTCGACGTTCTCCGGACAGACCCGACGTAAATGCCCCGTCCGCTGGCATTTGCTGCACGCGAACTCCCTATAGCGACAGCTTGCCTCACTGTGGTTAGTGGCTCCGCAAGCTGCGCATTTGTTGCAGCGTCCCGATGCGAAAGTCGTGGTAGACGGGCGCCCCACGCGGTTTGCGGGTCGCCTGTCGGCGCCGCCACCGCCACCGCCGCCGCCGCCAGCAGGCGCGCCGCCCGGTACGCGGCGACTGTGTGGCCTCGTGCTGCCACCACTCCTGCTGTGACTCGCTCCGCAGCTGTCGCCAGTAGTTGATGCGACCAAATGTACCGCTTCCGCCTTTGGACTGCATGTGGACGCTCCATCCACTACTGCTGCGTCTCTTTCCGCCGCTTCCATTGCGTTCGCTATCTTTACGGCTTGTGAAAATGTTATTGAGTCATCCTCCGCAAACAGTCGTTGCCTGACGACGTCACTCCTGAGTCCGCATATGAACTGGTCCCGCAAGCTCTCACTCAAATATTCTGAAAACTTACAGTTTCGAGCTAATCTTTTTAACTCCGTGACATATGTCGCCACGTTCTCGTCCCCTCCCTGTCTTTTCTGCCGGAAACGGTACCTTTCCGCTAATGAAGATGGCGTCGGCTGAAGGTGCTGACGCATTATACCCACGGCTCCACTGTACTTTAACTCCGACGGTTTCTTTGGACTCGATAGGTTGACGAGTAACTCATACGCTTCATCACCGATTACAGAAATTAGGGTAGGTAACTTGAACTCCTCCGCCACTTTATTCACTACAAAGTACATTTCCAATCTATCCACGTAGGATGACCAGTGCCCCGTTTCCACGTCAAATTCGCTCAACTTCCCAATCGACATCTTGACTATTATTCTTTAACGCACGCGCACCAAAGTAATTTACTCTCGTCGCACAGACAGGCGAAATCCATTTTTTTTGTTTTAGTTAAACGCCGTTTTTTATTATTCCTCGAAATACAATGGTATCTCCTCCTACCAATAGCGTGAACCCGACGCGCTAGTCTTTCCCCCGCTCCATGCGCTCAGTCGGAAATTACCGTTCGCTTGCCGTGGTCGTGTATTCGATACGCTCGATTTCATTGTTTACAAATATTAAATTTATGGTGAAAAAGTCAATTTCTTTTGAATTTCTACTATGGATCTTACACAACCAGGTATGTACTTATTATTTTATATAGTTTTGTTATGAAAAGAGGGAGTTTTCGTACCTTTAGCTCCGTTAGTAACTAATTCTTAAAAAGTCCTATAAAATACGCATTTCAAGAAATTCTTTAAGCGTTTTAAAGTATTTCTGAGCATTTCTAAGTACAAATTTATATGGTTTGTTTTAGAATAGACTCTATAGTATTCTAAAATACGTAAAACAGCCACCCTAACGCACCCCTCCATTTTTGGCAATTTTTTTTTTTGCATGGACTCAAAAAACCACGTATTGTTTTTTTATGAAAATTAGTTTATTTTGTTGCCAGGCTCTTCTGGGTTGCGGGTATTAACTAGAAACGATTTACTAACTATCATGGAACGCTCCAATGCTTCAACTTTCAATGAAAAGTTGGAGTTTATGGAGTTGGAACTTCTCCGTCAATTTTCTGAAGATGACCCAAACATTGCCGATGCAAAGCACAAGTTGTCAATTATACGTCACCAATTCAAGCAGAAATGGTCAGCTGCCCACAATACCAAAGCCAGATTCCTATAAGCGAACAAAGAATGGCTCACGGGCACCACATCGCTACCAAAAGCAGGTACCTATTTACGTTAACACTTTTTTTGTTTCGAACATTATTATATTTCATGGAATTTTATCAGTTACTAAAGGTTTAACTTTTGTTATAGGATTAAGTCCAGGTAGACCTCAAAAGTCGTTTTCAGACTTATGTGAAAGGAATAAAAGGCGAAAAACTGAAAATCTTCGAACATCTGACTTAGATGTGCTGGCATACGCAACACAAATGAAATTGCGAGAAACTGGCGAAGTCGAAGCATCAAAAATCGTAAAGGTCCTTACCAGAAGCCCCCGGAAAGCAAAAAAATATGCAGCAGCGATAAAAGAACAAGCAGCTGAACAAGAAAAAGAAGTTTCAACGAAATTGGCACACCTTCGTTCCCTGTTTATGTTTGTTGAAGCTGGGCTTACCCAGGCCGAATACGAAGTGGTTCGAGACACGAATCCAGGCTTTTACCCATGCTATTCGATTCTAAAGAAGTTGAAGAAAGAATGTTACCCCGAAATCCACAGCATAACTGAGACCTGTGCCAAAGAAAGGGTACAAAGCTTAATGGATCACACCATCAAGCGATTATTATTGCATCTTGGTGAGGAGGTCTTGGAGCAACTGACTGAATCTGAAAAGCAGTCCTTTCTGCTCATCAGCAAATGGGGCTGTGACGGATCTCAGCAGATTCAATATAAAATGAAATTTGCAAATGAGACTGATTCCGACGCCAACATTTTTCAAAGTTCTGTTGTTCCACTCCAACTAGTCTATGGAACGGAAAGAAAAATTATATGGCAAAACCCAACTCCGTCATCACCACGATATTGCAGACCAATACGCATACGATTTGTGAAAGAAAACACTGACGTGACTAATGAGGAAATCGAGTACGTTGAAAATCAAATAAAAGAACTGAGCAAGACCAAGATCGACGACATATCCGTCAAACATAAAATAGTTTTTACCATGGTGGACGGCAAGGTATGTAACGCAGCAACCCATACCAAGTCAACCATGAGATGTTACATATGTGGCGCCACATCCTCCGATTTCAACGACCTTACAAAAGAAAGGCCCTGCAATACGGAAAACATGCGATTTGGTCTGTCTTTGCTGCACGCACGAATAAGATTTTTCGAGAGCATACTGCATGTAGCTTATAAATGACCAGTCATGAAGTGGAGGGCTCGCCTGACTGCCGAAGAGAAGAAACTAGTGGAGACACGAAAAAAAGAAATCCAAACCAAGTTTCGTGAACAACTGGGATTACTAGTACATATTCCAAAGGCTAACTTTGGAAACACGAATGATGGGAATACCAGCAGGCGATTTTTCGATGAATACCAGAAAGCTGCAGAAATAACTGGGATTGACCAGAATTTAATCTACCGATTAAAAGTCATCCTAGACACCATGTGCTGCGGGATAAAAATAAACATCCAAAAACTCGAAATTTACTGCAAAGAAACTGCTGAATTGTACGTTTCTTTGTACAAGTTTCATCCAATGTCGCCGACATTACATAAGGTGTTGAGTCATGGGGCAGCCGTGATAAAGGAGGCGATTCTGCTAATCGGGCAACTGTCTGAAGAAGCGGCAGAAGCCCGCAATAAGCACATCCGAGCGTTTCGGCTAAACTACGCCCGAAAATTTTCGAGAGTAGCCTGCAACACAGACGTTTTAAATAGGTTGCTCTTGACATCAGACCCCTTGCTGACGGGAATGAGGAACGCTAAACATAAAAGAAAGAGTCCTCTTTCAGCGGATACCATGAATCTTTTGGAGGAAAATGATATTTGTAATATTAGTATTGAAAATGACTCTGAAGATGACGAAAATAAGAAATAAAATTTGTTAAGAATAATGTATGCCTTTTTTTTACTTTATTATGTCTCAAAATAGAACGAAATACTTTAATAATACTAAAAAACGCAAGAAATATTTTTGTCCGACTTTTAGGGCCAAATACCTGTCTGTGCGTCGCCACTGTGATGTTTGTTCGGGGAGTAAATAAAAGGCGTGTAGTCGCTTAGCTCGTATATTGCGGACTGCCGGCGGCGGCCGGCACCTAACTTATGAAATCCAAGTCCTTTTGCTGTCGCACATTTCTCTTGTCGAACGTTTTTTGGTCGTGAAGGTCCGACTATATCCTCAGGAGAAGATATAATTATCACTTGTATTATTACGAAAATTGTAATTATGAAAACTACTTGTTATGATGAAATTATTATAATAAATATTATGCATATTCAGATTCGAATAGAAAAATATTTTTCGAAATAATAGTAAGGTACTTTTGATAGAATATTTCATAAATTTGAAATATTATTTACCTGCCTTACCCATCACTAGCTGTCGTGTCTTGACGCCTGTGGCGTGGGGAAGAACACTTTTTTATGGATTTCGATTAGCAATTTTTTATCATTGCTTTTTCATGCCCGTTTCCAACGCGCGGCCAACTCTTAAAATTTGATGAAATTTTGCCAGGAATTAGTTGTAATTTGTTACAATACACACCTCTTTTCCTAAATTTGTTACAAAAAAAAGTAAGACGCTACGACCAAAAACAGTTGGCCGCTAGAACCGCCACTTGCCGTAGTCATCCCCTGTGATTACACAGAAACTAAATAATGCAGATAGGCGAATGATACATCAAAAGAAAGGTCTTAATTGTTGCATTTGTTACAAAGATATAAATCATCAAAACGTAAATATACAAAAAGTTATTTGGTTAATAAGGTTTTTCTGTTGGGGATTTCTTTTCTGTTGCAAATTTCTTGTGAAATTGCGTCTAATTTATTGTTTTTGTTGAAATTACGAATATTAATATTATAAATGCAGAAGTAACTCTGTCTGTGTGTCTCGCTTTCCTGCCAAAACTACTGAACCGATTTAAATGAAATTTGATACACAGATAGTTTAGAGCCTGAGAAAGGACATAGGCTATTTTTATCCCAGTAGTATGTTCACGCGGGATAATTTCCGACCTCCACGCGGGCGAAGCCGCTGGCAAAAGCTAGTTAGGAATACAAGATGTCCTGTCAATACAGTGTTGCCAGCTATTATTATTATATTCTTTATTTTCGGACAACAATGATTCAGCGTGTTAGTAAACAATATTACAACTTATTACTAGTGTTAGTAGGTAAAACAAAATTCAGAACAACATAGAATAAACAGTAAAGCTAGTAGTTATTTGCTTTACAATTGATCCTTTTCTTTAAAACTATGCTGACAGACTTCAGACTTGTAAGGATTTACCAGTGTGAATACGAATATGGCGTTTTAAATGAGCATTAAGACTAAAACAACGATCACATACTTCTCAATGGTAAGGTTTATCACCAATATGTATACTCATATGGCGTATTAAAGGACCCTTTCGGCTAAAACTACGCTCACAGGTATCACACTTGTAAGGTTTTTCACCAGTGTGTATACGCATATGATGTACTAAATGACCCTTTTGGTTAAAACTACGCTCACAGGTATCACACTTGTAAGGTTTTTCACCAGTGTGTGTTAAAACATGCCGTGTTAAAACACATTTTTGATTAAAACAACGATCACATACTTCACACTTGTAAGGTTTTGCACCGGTGTGTGTTAAAACATGCCGTGTTAAATCACACTTTAGACTAAAACAACCCTCACATGTATCACACCTGTAAGGTTTTTCACCAGTGTGTTTTGAAACATGCCGTGTCAAAGAAATCTTTTGTCTAAAACAACGATCACATACTTCACACTTGTAAGGTTTTTCAGCAGTGTGTACACGCATATGATGTACTAAATGACGCTTTTGTTTAAAACTAAGGTCACAGGTCTCACACTTGTAAGGTTTTTCACCAGTGTGTATTGAAACATGCATTGTTAAATGACTCTTTCGATTAAAACAACGTTCACATACTTCACACTTGTAAGGTTTTTCACCAGTGTGTGTACGCATATGATGTACTAAATGACCCTTTTGGTTAAAACTAAGCTCACAGGTCTCACACTTATAAGGTTTTTCACGAGTGTGTATTGAAACATGCATTGTTAAATCACTCTTTCGATTAAAACAACGATCACATACTTCACACTTGTAAGGTTTTTCACCAGTGTGTTTTAAAACATGCCGTGTTAAATAACTCTTTTGATTAAAACAACGATCACATACTTCACACTTGTAAAGTTTTTCACCGGTGCGTATGCGAATATGTTTTGTTAAATCATTTTTTTTTGGATTAAAACTGCATTTAGACTTGCAAGGTGTTTCACAAGTGTGTGTACGCTGATCACATTTATAGGGCCCATTGAAATTATCATCAGGTTTAGACGGATATGTTTGAGATGTGCCGTTAACTGTCGAGTATGATCTTTCTTTTGTTATTTGCTTGGTTGTTATTGAATCCTCTAGGATTGTTCTCTGTGTGTCTTGTTTCTGTTTCTCCGCTACGATCGCCCCTGCGATTATAAATCTGGTAAGTACAATGTAGGAAGAAGGTTGACATGCACACGAATAAAAAATTAGCGATTTACACTAAGATACAAAAGGAGGAATTTTTGGTGACAATGAACAGAATTGTACTTGGTACATGATGAAAAACGCAGTTCTGAGATTGTTCAAAGACTGTCTTTTATTTCTATTAAATTGTCATATTATGTATTTCTTATAAATTATCATAGACAACGACAAAAGAGTATGTTTACACATTAGATTATTTTGATTAATAATTTTAACACCTCCACTTATTAAAATAATCTAAACAACATATAAACTAGGTGTAAGCGAAGCTTAAGCATTCAGCTATTAAACTATGCTTTGAATACCCATACACTTGACAAAATAGTTATGTTTCAAATTACTCAATCCTTAAGTCAGTAGGTATTTCAGATGTTGGCTGATAAACAATCTTCACAAGTTTGTTAGCGACGGCTTCTCTAACAAAATGATGACGTACATCAATATGTTTTGTTCTCTTGTGATACAATGGATTTTCTGTCAACTTCTGAGCCCCCTGATTATCATTATAAATATCTCAAAATGCGTTTTGCATACTTCCAATGTATATGAGAATAACTATTATTAAATTGGCTCAAATAACTTATACTGTAAGAAATATCTGGGCGAGTTAAAACACTTAGGTACATTAACCAGTCGATTACCGTAATTACAGACACAATTAAAAAACCATTGTGTCGATACCAAATGTGGTATCTCAGGGACTTAGACGTTTAAGCTTCCTATCAATTGCTGATATGGATATTGTTTACAAACATCAACAATTTTCTCCTGTTATAAATTGCTTTCAATTGGAGTATCAACAATCTTACAGTTTGTCATATTAATTTTTACTCAAAATATGATCTACAAACTTATCTTGATCTAAGGAAACACTGCCATGTTTATATGTTTTTACTCTTATACCCAAACATTATTTTATTTGCCCTAAATCCTTAATTTTAAATTGTGACATTAGTTCAGTTTTAATCTCATTTACCATGTTATCACTGTTTGAGAAAATGAAGAAATCATCTACAAATATTGCAATTATGATTTGCTCCTCGTTACATTTTTTAATAAACAAACATGGTTCTAACTTTGATTTAACAAAGTTGGACTTCAATAAACAATCATTAACTCTTTCATTCCAAGCTCTGGCTGATTCTTTCAAACCAAAAATTGCACGATTTAATTTAAGTGTACATTTTTCTTTACAACTTAAATTAGGTGGAACTTGCATGTTTACATTTTCATTTAGGTGACCATTTAAGATAGCAGTAGTTACATCTAGGGCTTGCAATCCGGATATCCGGATATCCATATTATCCGGATATCCGCCGATTTTAAACTCCGGATTTTACTTGGGTCACCATCCGGAGTTTTCGGATTTTACGGATAGTTGTTTTTATTTTTTAAATATTAAATAAAAAGCTGCCAACTTTGGATGTTACGTTATTTATTAGAGATGGGCCAACTATGACTTTGGCCACCTAGTCGACTAGTCGGCTGCAAAATACCCGATTAGTCAGCCAAGCCGATCATTGTTGTCGGTTGAGTTCGGTTGACATCAGCTATGTTCAAAATGGCCTACTTCTTGCCAATTGTTTGCTATAGACTTTCTTCCTTTTGAAAATCCTGCAAATGAATCTGTGAGACTGACGATTGATAAAATTATTTCTACATTTTTTGATGCACAACAGTCATAACTTCAACGGACAATACACAAGATACAGAAGGTTGTTCTTCTTCAACTGTAAGCGTAATAATTAAAACGCAAAAACGAGAAGAAATAATTCGGTATATGAGTCAGCCATCTTCTGCGCAGCGACCGACTTACTATTAGATGAGAATGGTCAGAGAAGCAGGAATTTAGAAAGGGTTTACAATTTACTTTTATCAATACCACCGACCAGCGTTGAAGCAGAAAGGGTGTTCTCTGCTACAGGATATTTATGTAACCATTTAAGAACTTCCATGAAAGAAGATTCATTAGACAGTTTAAGCTTTTTAAGATTGTATTACCAGAATTTGTATAAAAAATAATTTAAGAATTAAGTAATATCGTAAAAGGGTTATTTGATTATTTTGAGATATTTTGTTCATTTTTGTTTTATACTATTATTTGATTTATACTATTGTTTAACAATTGAGCTGATTTACCAGGGAAAGTGATATTATTATTTAATTATTATGTTTTAAATAGGTTGATTTGATTGAGATGTTGTGATTTGTGATAAATGTAAGATCTCATTTTTAATTAGAATTGTTTTTAGTATGATGAGAAGAACAGCAACAAATTATTTGTGCGGTATCGGTGTTTTATTGTATAATTTTAGAAAGTGAACTAGTTTTTTTTAAATGTGATTGTTACTTGAAATACTGGTATAGTTTATTATTCCTTTGTCATTTTGCTTGAGAGACTGATTAAAACGTGTTACAAAAGTTAATCAGTTTTATTTATATAAAAATAACCGAATTATCCGCACTATCCGGATACTCCGGATAGTAAAATATTAATATCCGTATTATCCGGATAGTATAAACGAACGGATATTGCAAGCCCTAGTTACATCCAAATGAGTCATTTTAAATTAAGTTTTACAATCATAGCGAATAAAAGTCTTAGAGTACGAAAGTACTAGTGAGTATGTTTCTATATAGTCCACACCTTTTTGAGTAACTCCTTTCGCAACCAGCCTTGCTCTATAACGCACTTTATCATCGCTCTGGAACTTTTTCTTAAAAACCCACTTGCATTGCACGACCCGATCAGCTTCTTTCCTGTCAACAAGTTCCCATGCTCGATTTTCGTCAAAAGCCTTCAGTTCCTCTTTCATCACCTACTCCCATTGTTCTTTCTCCGGACCATTAATTACTGCTTCATAACTGAGTTCTTCACCACATGATTCAAGCTCATGTAAAATACAGAGGTTTGTCATGCCATATCTTTGTACTGGCTTTCTATGAGGTTTACCTAGTTCAATTTGGCTTTCTTCTTCTGCGGCTAACTCATTATCTGCTTCAGGCACCGACTGATAAGAATCGTCTTGGGAACTCGGCGAATCACAGATATATGTAGAATCATTTATATCTGTAACTGAAGTTTCTGTTGAACTTTCTTCTACTTCATTATTTACTACTATCTGAGCGGTGTTATTGTTTTCCTTCTCTATAATAAACACATGCTCATAGTATTCTTTCTAGTTTTTGGATTATATAATCTGTAACCTTTAACATTTTCTGGATACCCAACTAGAATTAATTTGTCAGCCTTTTTATCCCATTTCTGTCTTTGTACTTTGGGAACGTGCACCATTACTTTACTGCCAAATATTCTCACATGGCTCAGATCAGGTTTTCTACCTGTCCATCTTTCGAATGGTGTCATCATGCCTTAAACTGGTAGCTGGAGTTCTGTTCTTGAGGTATACTGCAGTATTTACTGCTTCACCTCAAAAACTTTTGTCAAGATCTGCTTCAAACAATAAACATCTAGCTTGTTCAACTACAGTTCTGTTGAACCTTTCTGAGAGTCCATTTTGCTCAGGAGTGTGAGGATTGGTCTTCTGATGGATGATACCTGCTTGTTTAAAGCAGCTCTCCATCTCTCGCGAACAAAACTCCCCTCCGTTATCTGTTCTCAATATTCTTATCTTCTTTGATGTTTGATTTTCAACCATACTCCGAAATTCTTTGAAATGCTGGAACACCTGGTTCTTCTCCTTCAGGAAATAGACGAAAGTCATTCTACTGGCATCATCCACGAGCAGAAAAAAATACTTAGACTGACCAATTGATTTGGTCTCCATCGGCCCGCATAAATCTGAGTGTATCACTTCCAATAGTGTATGACTTCTATGGTTGGCTGAAGAAAAAGGAAATCGTATCTGTTTCCCTTCACAGCATATTTTACAATTCTGGATCTGAATGTCAGCTTTTCCACCAAAGAGGAAACCCCTTCTACAGCACCGTCTCTCATTTTCTCTAAAGACTTACTGTTAACATGTCCTAGCCTTCTATGCCAGATTGTCATGGCAGAAAACGAATTCTCTGATTTTACTGTTTGTAGCTTGTACACACCGTTGATCAAATTTGCAACACCAATAAGCTCATTTACTTGATTATATATCAAACAAACTTCCTTTCTGAAGACTACTCTGTTGCCATTAGATATAAGTTGGCTTACTGATAGTAAGTTTCTCGTGAGCTTCGGTATGTACAAAACGTTTCTCACAATCACATCATGCTGAGAACCCTTTACGCTTGTTGTTATCTGTGTTTCACCAACACATACAACAGGCACAGTCATTTGGTTCGCGAATACTATCTCTCTGTTGTCTTGCACTTGTTTAGTTCGCAGTAAACATTCTCGGTTTGCCGTCATATGTGCACTAGCGCCAGAATGAACATACCAGTCCTTGATGCTAAAATTTCCGTTGTAAAACGCAGCACTAAAAGCATTTTGCATTTTCTTTGGTTTCTATTCGGGACATTTATTTTTATAATGGCCAATTTTCTTTTTTTTTTTCCCTTTTGGCAACTGAGCCGATGTCGACTATTCTGCCAGTGTCACGTAGTGACGGCAACACAGCAAGATGAGCCGTCGAACTTGGCACTTTGTGGTAGTTGTTATTTGTTATTGTTAGTAGCTGAAAGGACGAGACAAGTTTTGGTAGTTATCTACAAAGTATTAATACATAATTAATAAACTACTATAAAACGACACAGATAAACACAAAATTATATTTTAAAGGGCCATGAATTTCTTAAACGTGAATTAAAACTGTAATGATTAAATAACTTGGGCCCTCAATCCAGACGCGTGCATAAAGACTGTATTTGGGTTAATAATTTTTATTTAAGAATTTAGTTAAGAATATCTTAAATATTTTAATAAATTCCCAAATCCGTAGAATTTGACATTACAGATTCATGGCTGTATGTATATCTAGGGCCCTCACTTCATTATTGTCTGTACTGAGGAATCTGCAAAACATGAATTTATCTGACGAAATTCATAAATTCGACTTTAACATGTTTTACTTAGATCTTATGTGAATTAGTTAAAAAGAAATAATGACACAAAAGTTAATTGTTAAGAAGTAAATTAAATTCGAATTTGACTAAAACGTCTGAACTGAGAGCCCAATATTTTCGGCTTTATTGACTAGGCTGAACCTCATAGATGAACGCAAATTAGAATAAGATTTTAACTATTTCTTAATTAAATTGTAACATATCATCCCTTCTTCTAAATGTCATACTTTAAGAGAAAATGGATTTTCAACATTTTATAAGAGAATAATTTGTAGGGTGGACATAATGTTCATAGTAAGTACCTATACATCTTGTAAAGCGCAATGGGTAAGTCATAATATTTGCAACTGAAATTATTATATACCTACTATTTGCAATTTTGTTTTCTTTATTTTTATTGAATTTTTTAAGTATGAGATATTAGTCCTACTGTTGGCCTAGTTGCCTAAAGTAAATAAAAATAAATAAAAAGTTATAGTTTAAAAAAACTAAAACGAAAATGGAAATGTTTTTTTTTTAAATAGAGATATAAATAGTTCCACTCATCATCATCATCTGCCTAGCCTTTTGTTGAGAATATGGCAATGTAATTTCACATTAATTTAATTATTTGGTGTTGGTAACTCTGTCATCTTCTTCATAAACTGTCATGGTGTGTGCTTAGGGTGTTCTTGGAAATTAAACCATTTATGCTTATAAAAACTGCGTTCTTTATTTTATTACAACAGGTTATGGGCCTAGACACATGACCCAAAAGTAATAAAATAAAAAGCAAGGAAGTTACTGTGAAAATAACATTCGCGTTACGCCTGCGGCTTGAAAGTGAGGTTAAGTTTGCACGGCAACGTGGAGATAGTAAAAAGTTACTTTTCGACGTGGATCGTAAGACAAGATAGCGAAATGGAAGTCAATTTAAACACAAATAACAGCTTGATGAAGCTGGAAGGAAGCTGAATGAAGCTAACAACTGGAACATCTGTTAGTTCCAAACTACAGTTTTGCTACGAGGTCAAGGCTGGTTGGATATTGTCGAAGGAAGAACCTTAAAACCCAAAGATCCCACTGAACAAATCGCTTGGGAGAATAAAGACGCGAAGGCACAAACACTGTTATTCACAAGGATGACAGAAAATGTAATGTTACATATTATTTCGTGTTCTACTTCATCTGAAATGTGGAAAAAGCTGCAGTGTTTATGAGCAAAAAACAGAAACAAACATCCATATAATTCAACAGCGCTTCTTTCAATATAAGTTTGACACAGGCACTGAAATGTCAATATTCTTATCAAAAATCCAGGAATTACAAAATCAGCTTAAACAAATGGGAGAAGAAGTTTCTGACAAGTTTGTGATAACTAAAATATTAATGTCATTACCAGATGAGTATAAACATTTTGTATCGGCTTGGGAGTCAGCCCCGGACAATAAACAAACAATGAACAATTTAGTTGCAAGATTACTGGTAGAAGAAGAAAGGCTGTAAGAGAAAAATGGACAACGTTCACCTTCAAGCTCATCTGCATTCCTGGTTAAGGATAAGAAGAATATAAAATGTTTTAAATGCAATAAAATGGGACATTACCTCAGCGAGTGTAAAAGTAACATAAAAAGTGAAGGACAGAATAACAAGTGTTTTTATTGTGGCAAGAGTGGACATAACAAGTCACAGTGCTGGTTTAAGAAGAACAAAGAACATAAGAATAACAACAATGAAACAAAGCGTAACAATAAAAGTAACGCATTTGTGGTGACAAACTCATTAAAAGAATATTGTCAATCTCAGTGGTTAGTGGACTCGGGGGCCAGTGAACACATGTGCCGTGATTGTGCATTATTTACATCATTTACCGACATTGAACAAGAGTCTGTTATTGTTGGTAATGGAGCGGCGATTAGTGTTCTAGGCTACGGACAGATGGCGGTAGAGGTGTATGACGGTACTGAGTGGGTACAGACAACCATAGACAAAGTTCTGTTCGTGCCGGAATTGAAAACAAACCTATTTTCCGTAAACTGTGCATCGAACAAAGTATACGTCATAGTGACAGATGACCGCTCGTGTCAGTTTTATAAAAACAATAAAGTTTGTGCAATTGCAAAACGAGTTGGAAGTTCGTATTTTTTGGAGTTACGCTATAAAAACAAAGTGGCTAATGTGGCTAAGAAAGTTAAAAATACATTGCAAGAGTGGCACGAAAGATTAGCACACCAAAACCTTGATTATGTAAGAAAAGTATTATTGAAAAATAACATTGACGTGAAACAAACTTCGGCTACAAAATGTGAGAATTGTCTAGAAGGGAAAATACATAGATTGCCGTTTGGGAAGAGTGAAAAAGTCACCACAAAAACGTGTGAATTAATCCACGCGGATACCTGCGGCCCTATGGAGGTTACGTCCGTTGGCGGTTCTAGGTACTTTGTAATATCGAAAGATGACTTCTCCAACTATAGATCGGTGTATTTTGTCAAGAATAAGTCAGATATAAAGTACTCTATTGAAGATTTCGTTAACAAGGCAGAAAATGTGACTGGAAATAAGGTGAAAATGTTCAGAACCGATAATGGTCTTGAGTTTATAAATAAGGAGGTCAAAGATATCTTTACTGAACGCGGAATAATACATCAAACAAGTGTCCCATACACCCCAGAGCAGAACGGAAAAGTAGAACGAGAGAATCGGACGCTAGTCGAATCTGCTCGCACAATGCTGATTGCATCCAAGGATTTACCAAAATCACTGTGGGCTGAGGCTGTAAACACAGCAGCATTTGTTTTGAACAGGACCGGAAAAAGTAAAGACAGTGAAAAATCGCCATATGAGGTGTGGTTTGGAAAAGACTTTCACATTCAAAACCATTTGGGACACCAGTGTATGCACACATTCCTAAAGAAAAGCGAAAGAAGTGGGACAGCAAAGGAGAAAAAGGAGTAATGGTTGGTTATGGTGAAACTGTTAAAGGATACAGAATATACTTCTCACGTAGGAATGATGTAGAATTAAAACGAGATGTAGTTTTCTTAGAAAAAGAACAAAACTATAGTGAAATCGAAGTAAAATTGAACTATACGGAAGAAAATAATGACAAAAGTAATGAGTTGCATAATGAATCGGAAACTACATCAGCGGATCTTGATGAAACTATGGTGACTGCGAGTATGTCTGAAGAGTCTGAATCTGAATACAATCCAAGTGAAGCAAGTAACAGCTCAGTCGAAACAATTGTAGAGGTTTGCCAAAGAGAACGCAGCAAACGAATCAGGAAACCACCTGTTTACTATCATTGCCAAAACGTGCATACCGAACAACATGAACCTGTCACTTATAGTGAGGCTATGATGAGAAGTGACAGCAGCAAATGGAAGGAGGCGATAGATAGAGAAATGCAAACACTAGAAGAAAATAATACTTGGGAAATATGTGATGTACCAGAAAATGAAAAACTTGTGAGTAGTAGGTGGGTATTTAAAATTAAAAGGGGAGATTTAGATTTGCCTCAATATAAAGCTAGATTGGTAGTGAGAGGGTTCGAACAGGATGGCATTTTCAACCGACGAAAAAAACGGAGGAGGTTCTCAATTCGACGCGTATATTTTTTTTTTTTTTTTATGTATGATCACGCATAACTTTTTACATAGAGGTCCGATTGTGACAATTCTTCTTCTATTGGAAAGGGTATACTCCCAAAGTGGTCCCATATAAATTTGGAAAACAAAATCGAACCCTAAGGGTTGGAAAACAGGGGATGATTGATTGTTCACTCACTGATTGTAACGTATAAACACGCATAACTTGTTACATAGTGGTCCGATTGTGACAATTCTTCTTCTATTGGAAAGGGTATACTCCCAAGGTGGTCTCATATAAATTTGGAAAACAAAATCGAACCCTAAGGGTTGGAAAACCTTCATCCGCCAAGGCCAGGGGCACGGGCAAGCCCTCCGCCACCGCCGTCACCGCCGTCGCCGCTGCTGCCTCGACCACCGTCGTTGCCGGCACCACCACGGCAGGGCCCTCACAGGGGGCTCAGGAGGGGGCTGAAATGGAGTGCCAATAATAGGTACTCCATTGCGCCTCCTCCAAGCGAACATCAACCACTGCGCCTCCGCTCAGGATCTGTTACTCCAGAGCATGGCGCAGTGGTCGATTAACATCGCTGTGGTCGCTGAGCCGTACTTTGTCCCGCCCAGGGATGACTGGGTGGAGGACCTGAGCGGCTCAGTGACCCTCATTTCGTCGGCCGCCGCCGGAACCCCGACCCTCGAGGCCGTCAAGAGGGGACGGGGTTGCGTAGCAGCACGGTTCGGGGAGATTGTAGTTGTGGGAGTATACTTCTCCCCGAGCCGAACTCTCGCCGAGAACCACAACTCCCTTGCGGAGTTGAGAGTCGTCGTCGTCGGGTTCCGTCCCCTTCCCGTGCTCGTGCTCGGGGACTTCAACGCCAAGAATTTGGCTTGGGGTTCCCGGTATACGGACACACGGGGCAGGATGGTGGAGGACTGGGCTCTGGAGACAGGCTTGGTCGTCCTAAATCGGGGTTCTGTACCTACGTGTGTACGGATGCGGGGCGACTCAGTGGTGGACATTTCGTTCGCCAGCCCCGCTCTGTCACCGCAGGTTATTGATTGGCGCGTCATGGAGGGGGTGGAGACGTATTCCGACCATCGGTACATCCGATTTGACGTCTCCGCCCAGACCTCGAGCGCGCCGATCCGGCAGACCCCGAGTGGTCCGCGGTGGGCGCTGAAGAAGCTGGACCGGGAGCTTCTCCTGGAAGCCTCGATCGTGCAGGCCTGGGTGTCACCACCGGACAGGCCTGCTGACACCAACGACGAGGCCGAGTGGTTCCGGGAGGCCATGTCCGAGATCTGTGACGTGGCTATGCCCCGAGTCCAGCCAGGACGGGCTTGGCGCCAGGTGTACTGGTGGTCGCCGCAGCTGACAGCGTTGCGCGAAGCGTGCGTTGCGGCACGACGCCGGTACACCAGGCACCGCAGGCTCCGTATCCGACCTCCGGATACGGAAGCCATTCAGGCGGAGCTATACGAGGGGTACAGAGCGGCGAAGACCACCCTCCAAGAGGAGATCCTGCGGGCCAGAGGACTGGCCCGCAAGGAATCGCTGGAGACTCTGAACAGGGACCCATGGGGACGGCCCTACAAGGCCGTCCGGGAGAAACTCCGCCCATGGGCTCCTCCGCTGACTCAGAGTCTCCGGCCCCAACTCGTGGAGGGCGTGGTGAGCGCTCTGTTCCCTTCGCGAGGGGAACATAGTCCCCCACCCATGGCTCCGCCTACTGCGGTGCCCGATGCGGACCACACCACTGACGACGACGACGGTATTCCAGAAGTGACCGAGGCAGAGATGAGGGTGGCGGTACGAAGGCTTAATGCCAAGAATACCGCCCCAGGACCCGACGGCTTGCCTGGCAAAGCATGGGTCCTGGCCTCAGAGGCTCTCGGGCCTCGACTCAGGGGGCTCCTTAGCGCATGCTTGGAGAGGGGCCAGTTCCCACTTCGTTGGAAGACGGGGAAACTGGTCCTCATTAAGAAGCCTGGGCGCCCAGCGGACTCTCCGTCCGCTTACCGGCCCATCGTGCTACTCGACGAGGTGGGCAAGCTCTTTGAAAGAGTGATTGCAGACCGCCTCGTCGGGTGGCTGGTACGGGAGGAGCCGGACTTGTCGGACGGCCAGTACGGCTTCCGCAAGGGGCGCTCTACGGTGGACGCCATCATGCGCGTGCGAGCCCTCACGACGGGGGATGCAGTGGCCCGGGGTGGGGTCGTCTTGGCGGTGTCTCTAGACATCGCCAATGCCTTCAACACCCTGCCCTGGAGTTGCATTGGGGAGGCACTCCGGTATCACCGGATGCCGACCTACCTCTGTCGCGTGGTCGAGGCCTATCTGACGGATAGGGCCGTCATCTACCCCGGTCACGAAGGGGAATGGAACCGGCGAGAGATGTCGTGCGGTGTCCCACAGGGATCGGTCCTGGGGCCGCATCTGTGGGATATCGGTTACGACTGGGTGCTACGCGCCGACCTCCCTAGCGGCGTCAGCGTAGTTTGCTACGCTGACGACACGCTGGTCCTTGCGCAGGGGCGGTCGTACGAGGCGGCGGCCGAAATTATGACACGCGGGGTTGCGACAATCGTCGATAGGATCCGGCAATTGGGACTCGAGGTGGCATTGCACAAGTCCGAGGCCATGGGTTTTCATGGTCCTCGGAACGCGCCACCTGCGGGTTCCCAACTCACGGTAGGAGGGGTTCACATCGGCGTCGAGTCGACAATGAAGTACCTGGGACTTGTCCTCGACAGCCGGTGGAACTTCGTTGAGCATTTCCGACGTTTGGCTCCCAGACTGGAGCGGGCTGGGGCTGCATTAAAGCGGCTCCTGCCCAATCTGGGGGGTCCAAACGCCTCCTGCCGGAGGCTCTACACGGGGATCGTGCGGTCTATGGCCCTCTACGGGGCACCGGTGTGGGCGCCCTCACTGAGGCTGCGCCCAGCGCGCCGGTTGTTTGCGGCCCAGAGGGTCATGGCCATCCGGTTAATTCGGGGATACCGCACGGTCTCGTGCGAGGCGGCGAGCCTCCTTGCCGGAGTGCCGCCATGGGATCTGGAGGCAAAGGTCCTCGCGCACATGTGGGAGTGGCGCGAGGAGGCGAAACGCCGGGGCGAAACTCCGCTGCCGCGACAAATCGCGGCACGGCGGACAGAGCTCCGGTGTGATCTCATGGCGACATGGCGGGTACGATTGTCGCAACCCAGTGCTGGGCACGCCACAATTGCGTCGGTAAGTCCCCTCTTTGAGGAGTGGATAGAGAGGCGTCACGGCGTCCTCACCTTCCGCCTGACGCAGGTTCTCACCGGGCATGGGTGCTTCGGTGGGTTCCTGTTCAGGATAAAGCGGGAGGATACGTCCGGGTGTTTCCATTGCGAGGATCGTCTGGAGGACACGGTGGAGCATACGGTGGAGGTGTGCCCTGCCTGGGCGGGGCACCGCCGTGTCCTCGTGGAGGCGATCGGCGGCGGCGACCTCTCGCGTCCGGCCCTGGTGCGAGCCATGGTACGGAGCGAGAGGGAATGGGAAGCCGTCACCTCCTTCTGCGAAGCAGTAATGCTCGCGAAGGAGGAGGCAGGGCGCGTGAGGGAGTGGCAGTCTCTGCGCCCTCACGTCCCTAGCCGCCGCAGGAGGAGACGCCCCGGGCGTCGGGAGTCAATAGCGGACTCCCGGCCACCGTAGGCGCGAGCCTGCGGGTGGCGAGCAATGGGTAGCTCGCCGCCCGGTAAGGACCAATCTCGGGTCGACGGCGCGCAGTGTTCCACGCGCGCCTCAAAGAGATGTCAGCAGCAGTGTAGGGGTCTACTAGGACCGATGCCTGCCGGGGTCGCGTGATTGTGCGAAGGAGATACCGTGACCCTGGCACATGGGCAACTGATGGAACACGGGTGAGTTTTAGTCAGTAAAAGTCTGACACGCCCTCCCGCTCCGCCCAGAGCGGGAGAAGTCATTTGATGATTTCCCACCCTGAAAAAAAAAAAAAAAAGCGTTGGAAAACAGGGGATGATTGATTGTTCACTCACTGACACTCACAACTTTTTACATAGTGGTCCGATTGTGACAATTCTTCTTCTATTGGAAAGGGTATACTCCCAAGGTGGTCCCATATAAATTTGGAAAATAAAATCGAACCCTAAGGGTTGGAAAACAGGGGATGTTTGATTGTTCACTCACTGATTGTAACGTATAAACACGCATTACTTTGTACAGAGTAGTCCGATTTTGATAATTCTTTTATTGTTGGATAGGGTATACCTTGCCAAGTATTAATAGTATATAAAGCCACAAAAAATCATAAAATAAAAACTTTTTAACAAAAAATTAAACCGCCGAAAAACTGAAAAGCATAAAATAATAAACCTTAAAATTTTGAGTCGGCGCTGAAAAATCAATGAACAAGGAACACTCCAAGCGCCGACTCATAATTTTAAGGTTTATTATTTTATGCTTTTCAGTTTTTCGGCGGTTTAATTTTAGACTTAAATGACTGTTATGCTCCAGTTGCAAAATTGTCAACTGTTAGGTTATTTGTAGCAATAGCAACTAAACTTAATTTACCTATAATTCAAATGGATGTAACAGGGGCGTTTCTGTATGGAAATATTAATGAAAATGTTTATGTAAAATTGCCAGAAGGAGCTTACATAGGTAATAATAATATTGTAAAATTAAATAAAGCACTTTACGGTCTCAAAAATGCACCTAAGTGCTGGAATATTAAAATCAACACTGTTATCCTTAAAGAAGGTTTTGTTAGATCTAATTGTGATTCTTGTCTTTATAAAAAGTGCACTGATAGTGATCAAATTTATTTACCATTGTATGTTGACGATGTCTTAATATTTGGAAGAAGTGATAACTCTGTAAAGCAGGTAAAAACTGTATTATGTCAGGAATTTAAAATTAAAGACTTAGGATTTGTAAGGGATTACTTAGGCATAAATATAACACAAAATTTAGATGCAAAAGTTACTGAACTGAGCCAAAGAAAATATTTAGAGAATGTCCTCAAGAGATTTAAAATGGAAAATTGTAAACCAATGTCTACACCAATTGACCAAAATATTAACCTAAAGCTTTTTCAAAACCAAAACAATACAGTAGACAAGGATATTGAAAAGTCATGTCGACAGATGATAGGATGTCTAATGTATGCTGTATCTGGCACTAGGCCTGACCTATGTTTTACTGTCTCTTAATTAAGTAGATATCAAAAATGTGCAAATAATATGTTATTAAGTGCATTAATAAATGTATAGTTTAAAAACAATAGAAAAACACGCTTTTACAAATACACGTAAAAACCAAAAACAAATCGTGGTCAAAGTTCTTTACAAGACCTTTCTAACAAGTCCAAACACCCTATGATACGATATTCTATCATGGAATGCCAGTGCCTATCTTCCGGCTTTATCATCAGACCTTGAAACCTAATCGTGGTCAAAGTTAATTACAAGGCTTTTCTAACAAGTCTAAACACAGCTATGATACGATGTTTCATCATGCAGTTCCAGTTCATATCTTCCGGTTCCATCATCAGATCAGTTTGACAGTATCATATTATTGTATTGTCATCAGAACTACATACAGCTGCCATTTTTCATGACGCTACGATCCTTGGAAGATGGTTAAATTAGCTACTTTAAATTCCATTACATAGTTAGTTACATACAGGTCGACCTAATAAAAGCGTGTTAAAAAGAGTAATGCGTTATGTCAAACATACTTTAGACTATAAGTTAGTTTATAAATGTACAGATAATGTTTTGGAGGGATATTGTGATGCAGACTGGGGAGGTGATTTCAATGATAGAAGATCAACTACAGGCTACTTTTTCAAATTCTCTAACTGTTTAATTTCTTGGAGCTCTAAGAAACAAGTGTCTGTTAGTTTATCTTCTACGGAGTCTGAATATGTTGCCATTAGTATGGCAGCCAGTGAAGTCTGTTGGCTTGTTAATTCGTTACAAGACTTCAAAATAAATAATATATGTCCTATACACATCTATTGTGATAATCAATCAGCCATATTTGCTGCCTGTACTGAGACTGTATTGAAACATGTTGATATCCGTTACCATTTTATAAAAGAATTAATTAAAAATAAAACGATATGTTTAAAATATGTTAAAACAAATGATCAACCTGCTGATATGCTTACAAAATCTTTAGGTAGAGAATTGTTAAATCGTTTCTTAAGAAATTGTGGTATAGGTAACATTGATAAAATTTAGTACTTACATATTTGCTTTGTAAATCAGTTTAAATCGGTGTAATTACATTGAGTGGGGGTGTTGAGAATATGGCAATGTAATTTCACATTAATTTAATTATTTGGTGTTGGTAACTCTGTCATCTTCTTCATAAACTGTCATGGTGTGTGCTTATGGTGTTCTTGGAAATTAAACCATTTATGCTTATAAAAACTGCGTTCTTTATTTTATTACAACAGGTTATGGGCCCAGACACATGACCCAAAAGTAATAAAATAAAAAGCAAGGAAGTTACTGTGAAAATAACATTCGCGTTACGCCTGCGGCTTGAAAGTGAGGTTAAGTTTGCACGGCAACGTGGAGATAGTAAAAAGTTACTTTACGACGTGGATCGTAAGACAAGATAGCGAAATGGAAGTCAATTTAAACACAAATAACAGCTTGAAGCTGGAAGGAGCTAACAACTGGAACATCTGGAAGTTCCAAACTACAGTTTTTCTACGAGGTCAAGGCTGGTTGGATATTGTCGAAGGAAGAACCTTAAAACCCAAAGACTATGTTGGGGACGGCTGCCAATCTTAACGGATGCAGCGGAGTACTAATACTTTACATGGTGGGACTGCCTATCTGACCTCCACAACCCAGTTTCACGTATTACGATACCCTTTGGTAAGACTGGTTGTCAGACTTTCGGGCTTCTGACGACCCGTAAAGACCCTCTAAGATCTACGAAAGACAGCCGGGACCAACGGCTTTTTTTTTTTTTTTTTTCAGGATGGGAAATCATCAAATGACTTCTCCCGCTCAGGGCGGAGCGGGAGGGCGTGTCAGACTTTTACTGACTAAAACCCACCCGTGTTCCATCAGTTGCCCATGTGCCAGGGTCACGGTATCTCTTTCGAACAATCACGCGACCCTGGCAGGCATCGGTCCTGGTAGACCCCTACACTGCTGCTGACATCTCTTTGAGGCGCGCGTGGAACACTGCGCGCCGTCGACCCGAGGTTGGTCCTTACCGGGCGGCGAGCTACCCATTGCTCGCCACCCGCAAGCTCGCGCCTACGGTGGCCGGGAGTCCGCAATCGACTCCCGACGCCCGGGGCGTCTCCTCCTGCGGCGGCTAGGAACGTGAGGGCGCAGAGACTGCCACTCCCTCACGCGCCCCGCCTCCTCCTTCGCGAGCATTACTGCTTCGCAGAAGGAGGTGACGGCATCCCATTCCCTCTCGCTCCGTACCATGGCTCGCACCAGGGCCGGACGCGAGAGGTCGCCGCCGCCGATCGCCTCTAAGAGGACACGGCGGTGCTCCGCCCAGGCAGGGCACACTTCCACCGTATGCTCCACCGTGTCCTCCAGACGATCCTCGCAATGGAAACACCCGGAGGGACCAACGGCTTAACGTGCTTTCCGAGGCACGGAAGGGTCTCGGTATGTAAAGATGGTCACCCATCCACGGACCAACCGCGGCAAGCATAGCTTAACCTGAACGATCAACTAGAGATTAAAGAACTAGATACTTAGCCACAAACCTTTCGATATAGTTGCACTCATCACTAAAAATTACTACGCTCTGTCGCCGTTTCGTATTTTTAGGATATAATACTATTTTAAGGTATATTTATGTGAAGTAAATAGTTTTTTATAGTTATACCAATCGTGTTTTATTCATCAGAATGAACTGGTTTGATCTGGTGCTACAGTGATCCATAGATACGATGACTACTTTATATGTATAACATACTACTAGTCGGTTAGTTTGCCTTTCATTTTATGCAAACACTGTTGAAGCTAAATAAATGTTCTTTTTTATTTATTTTTATTTAAAAATAAAGAAAAAAATTAGTAAATATTAGGTATATAGTAATTTCAGTTGCAAATCTTTTCGACTAGGTTTTACAAAATGTACAGGTACTTACTATGAACATTATGGTCACCCTACAAATTATTCTCTTATAAAAAGTTGAAAATCCATTTTCTCTTAAAGTATGACATTTAGAAGAAGGGATGATATGTTACAATTTAATTAAGAAATAGTTAAAATCTTATTATAATTTGCGTTCATCTATGAGGTTTAGCCTAGTCAATAAAGCCGAAAATATTGGGCTCTCAGTTCAGACGTTTTAATCAAACTCGACTTTCATTTACTGTTTAACATTGAACTTTTGTGTCATAATTTTTTTTTAATTAATTCACATAGAGATATAAGTAAAACATGTTAAAGTCGGATTTATGTATTGCTTCAGCTAAATTCATGTTTTGCAGATTCCTCAGTACAGACAGTAATGAAGTGAGGGCCCTAGATATACAGCCATAAATCTGTAATATCAAATTATACTGATTTGGGAATTTCTTAAAATATTTAAGAAATTCTTAACTAAATTCTCAAATAAAAATTATTAACCCAAATACAGTACCTACTGAGATTTTGGCTATGCCACTTTATGCACGTAACAGCAAAATCTATATATAACTATAAGTATTATAGTAGTGACAGGCGCTGATTAATTTGACAGGACTAAACTAAAATTGATCTTCCGTCCTTTCTTTAATGAAATAGAAAGAAAAAGATGCACTGAACTTAAATTTAGTTTAGTTTGTGAATAAGGGAATCGGCACCAATAACAGCACTAGAACCAACCAACTAAACCTCTTCCGAAGAACTGCCTAGAGATGAGGCGTATATACTAGAACAGATACAGGGAATAGGTGTTTAACGAGACTAGGTTGCACCTATTCCAACTTTTAAAATACTAGATCCACCTAGTCTCACTGTGCCTACGCAGTACACAGCACCCGCAACCCGCACGAATAGAAGTACCGACTACCGACCTACCGACACGACCGGCGACGCGGCGAAGCGAGATAGCAGCATAGTCATAGCTCAGTCATGTTTGCCAAAATCATTCGTATGTCAGTCACTTGAATTTGAACCCTAATTTAAAGAGCATAAAAGTAACACGATCCGCACTAGTGTTTACATAAACATTCGTGTGCCAGTCATTTGAATTTGAACCATATTTCAATGGCATAAAAGTAACGCGCACTCAGTTGTTCTAGAATATATTATGTCCTTTTTTAACTACACTATTCCGCAGTCCTTCCATCCTTGTCTGTCGATACTCGAGACTCGAGACTAGTCGGGAATAGGCGGACTTTATGGAATAGGTGCTTTGACAATACTAGATGCGAATGAAAACTATGATGATGCAATCTAGTATCACGTACGGAATCATGCGAATGTGACGTCGCTTGACGTTTTAATCTCGACATCGCAAAGACGTAATATCGGACTCGAAAATAAGTGATCAGTTTTCGTAAAGAAATTTTGATAAATCGTTAGATCTTTGATCGTTTTTGAATATTGATAATTGTTAGATTTATTTTTTATTAAGACATTAGTTAATGTGTTTATTGTTTTAAAAATGGCTCCCAAAAAAATTAGTGTCGCTTGGGATCATTTTACGGACAAAGGCCAACAAATGGCTGAGTGTAACATTTGCAAAATGCAATTGAGTTTTAAAAGTTCTGTTTCAAACTTAACAAAGCACATTAAACGTAAACATCCATTCGTATCATTAGTTGGAAGAAACGACGTACCGGCTCCAGTGATAGCAGCCCAGACTAATCAGCTACCGTCACCATCAGACCAGGCGCAATCACTATCTAGGAATCAGCCTGCTGGAACAGTTCAACAACCTGAAGGCCAACAAAGGCCGTCCACTAACGTGGTGCGATTAATACAACCAGGTTCGAGAACAATAGCTTCATACATATATTAAAAAAAAATGCAGATAAATGTAAATCTGATATAGATAAACTAATAATGGATTTATTTATAATGGACTTTCAACCATTTCGTATTGTCGAAGACAGAGGCTTTAGACAATTGATTCAGTCTGCTTTTCCTTTTTATGTAATTCCAACTCGGAAATATTTTGCAAACAATTTATTGCCAAGCCGCTACGAAAGTTTGCGAACTTCGAAAATGGCGGAAGTTGCAAATGAAGTTGAATCAATTTCCATCACAACAGATATATGGACATCGAGTACAAACGACCCGTACATGGGTATTACTGGTCATTATATCAATAAAAATGACTGTACCCTAAAATCCATCTTGTTAGATTGTATACTTTTAGATGGATCACATACCAGTAGAAACTTAGCTGCGGAACTGCTACGAATAACACAGGAATGGAAAGTGTCAGGAAAAATTTTGTTAGCAGTGTCAGATAACGGCGCCAATATTAAAAAAGCCATAATAGATTTAGGGTGGAAGCATTTTGGTTGCTACGCACACACGTTGAACTTAGCCGTCCAAGATGGATTGTCTGCGACACCAGAGTTGGTTGATTTGATTAATAAGGTAAAAACTACTGTTGCTTATTTCAAAAGATCCGCTCAAGCTTGGGAAAAATTAAAAAAATACCAGGAACAGGCTGGGAAAACTCCTAAAAGACCTCTGCAATGTGTAAGCACAAGGTGGAATTCTACATTCTACATGTTGCACAGGTTTGTAGAAATAAAAGAAGAGGTAAATAGTGCACTCTCTAATTTAAACGCAAATACCATGTTCTTAAGTGCAGTTGATTGGGAACTCTGTGAACACATTTGTAACATTTTAAAACCCTGTGAAGAAGTAACAAGGGAAGTGAGTGCTCAGAAATATGTCACAGGAAGTATAGTAATACCTATAACGACAGGGTTAATCAAATCGTTGGAAAATATTAATACTAGTACATACCTCGACACCGCCCAAAAATTTCAAAAAGACTTACTGGCTGCTATAAAAAATAGATTTATAAATTTAGATAAAAGCGGTACATTTACTACCTGCATGTTCCTGGATCCGAGATTTAAATTATATTTTGAGGATCAGTATGTAGCTGATACTACAAAGAGTAATAGAACTAATAACAAATATTATAAATAAAGAGGATCGAAATAATCCACAAATTATAAATGAAGAGCAGCAGCTATCGGGTCAACAAGCGAATCCTCCACCTCAGCCTCAAATTAATTTAGTATGGCGGCACTATGCCGAAAAAATGAAAAATATTCAACCCAAGGACACGGCAACATCTCGAGCAATTTTAGAAGTACAAAGGTATTTGGACGATAAAGTTGTGTTGCCAGAAGAAACTGTATCACCACAAGAGTGGTGGAAAGACCGGAAAGGTGTATACCCACATTTGTATGCTCTTGTACTCACCAAATTGAATGCAATGGCTACGAGTGTCCCTTGTGAAAGATTATTTTCCTCCTGTGGATTATTGTTGAATGACAGGAGAACAAGGCTTGGGACCCGAAAAGTTCAACAATTAATGTTTTTAAATCAAAATTCAGAAGACTGATTTTCTAATTGTATTAAAAAAAAAATATTGTAAATAGTTACGTGATTTAAAAAAATGTTTATAAAAAAAAAAACAAAAAAAAAACTGATTAAGTACTTTGAAAAATGAATTGAAATCTTTTAAATACGCCAACAATCTTCAAAATAGATAAATATTTACGTTGACAGTCCTAAGCCTGTGTAAAGTATGAAGGGAAGATTACAATTCATTACTGCGTACGTCCGTATCTATACGTATGGTGGTACGCAAAGACTAATCCATACCGTATGCGTATTTCATGGACTAGGTGGACTAGGTGGAATAGGTATTCGGATCGAGTATTTGTACGGACTTGGACTAGGTGCACCTAGTACAAAATTTACCTAGTACGACCCATCTCTAGAACTGCCTCGATGAAGTAATTACTATCCTTTTTATATCCTACAAACGTCAATCTAACAAAATCGTCAGACATCTCCCGCCATTTTGAACAAATGACAGATCATTACACATTTTGGCTTAATAACTTCTAACACAGATAATAATAAACCATTGTTATGTAGTGAAACAGTTTAAAAACATTTTAAGGTAATTTAGCAATTTAATAAGGACTGATTCGTAACTTCTTCGTAGTTACGAATCATTAAAAGAATATCAACATGAACTGACAGTATTGTACCAGTCATTTGGATCAGCTTAATAAAGTAAAATTGCAATATAAAACCTACGATATACTACAACTATAATTAAATAATTATTAATTATTTCTAGTACTAAAATCATAGTTATTTTTACTATTTAAGACGAGTCAGTTTTTGTAAACACTTTATCTAGTCAAATTAGGTACTTCTATGTTGGTTCAATGCTTCATTAATGTGATAGATGTCATTATCTACCCAACAATTACAAAATATCAAAATGAAATATCTAACACACGCGTCTGGATTGAGGGCCCAAGTTATTTAATCATTACGGTTTTAATTCACGTTTAAGAAATTCATGGCCCTTTACTTTAAGTTTTTACCATTTTCGACTAATTTCCCTATAAATCTTATTTCGTTTCGCAAGGGTTCAAAAAATGGGCCCTCAATCCAGATACACATGTTTTAATTCAAAAATTATTTCTAGATGTAATTAAATATGTGACGTCACACTAGGGAGGGGGGGGGGGGGTCTCACAAATGTGACCAGCTGTGACAAGGACGGGGGAGGAGGTCCAAAATCATGAAATTCGTGTGACGTAATTTATGGATGGCCCCTTATGGCGCGTTGCGAAAGGGGGCCAGACGGAATTATGAGAAAAAGTTGTAACGACACTTTTTAACCGACTTAAAAAAAGGAGGTTTCTCAATTTGACTGTATATATTTTGTTTTGGAACGAAGTTTTTGTAACGGAGAGAGGGAGGGAGAGAGGAAGAGAGAGAGAGGGAGAGAGAGAGGGAGAGGGAGAGAGAGGGAGAGGGAGAGAGAGAGGGAGAGGGAGAGAGAGGGAGAGAGAGAGGGAGAGAGAGGGAGAGAGAGAGAGGGAGAGATAGAGAGGGAGAGAGGGAGAGAGAGGGGGAGAGAGAGGGGGAGAGAGAGGGAGAGAGAGAGGGAGAGAGAGAGGGGGAGAGAGAGGGGGAGAGAGAGGGAGAATATTTTTGTTAAGTGTATACAGGTTTTTTGTACATAACAAATAATAACAATAATGAATCCTGGAAAGGAACTTCGTTCCATCCGGGTGTCCCTTGACACCTCTCAAGTTTTGTTTTTGTTTGTATTTCAGTTAAAAAAAAATAGTCTTAGTATATAGTTAAGATCTTCCAGTTGTTTTAGTATTATACTGTAATACATTTCAACAAAAGGTAAAAACTATTCATGAAATAAATAAATTTCACAGCATGGATCATACTGGGATTGGTTTGGCATAAAATATAATTTTATCAACATTCCTATAGAATCCCACGAAGTGGAATAATTGCATTGTGTGATCCGATCGGAATAAGCAACTCTCGAGAACTAATTATAATCATGTGATATCGCGGAAGTTAGGTGTATTATTCATCATACTTACATTCGGAGATGTAGGTGTAGGTACATACATACACCTCTGTTCCTGTCCGACGGTGATACAGATGTGATGATGAGTTATTATTGCTTTCGAGTGCCATGCGGATTGGTTACCGCCCGCGGAATAGACCCGCATACGTGATTGTTACAATCATGCTACCTAGTTGTCACTGCTTGTGGTAGCGTCGGGGCACAAAACCAGCGAGGGGGTAATGACCTTAGCGTTATACTTGTCGATGAGTGCTGCTAATAGTGACTAGTTGTCCTGCTAGCCATGGTTTTGTTATTAGAAATTATAACTACAACGGTCCTAGTTCATCATTACACTTACAGCTAAGTATAACAGCCTCACATATTGATAGATCAGGTTTCGCATTCCTATGGATGGAATTCGACATTTGCACATGTAAGCAGCTACACCCGTTAGGTAAACACATCCTATTAGGAGAACCATTGGCCTGTCTGCTTGTCTATAGATTAATTATCTAAAACTTACTTTTAGTCTCGCCAGCTTCTTGTTTACTCTTACATACTTCTTCTACCACTTCAGTTTTAAACTCCATTAAAGGTATCTCATCATCTGAATCTGATTCATAATACTTTGTTGGTGTATTTGTTTCAACTAGATAGTTATGGTGTAAATTTTTCAGTTCTAGCTCTGTAAGTAGACAAAAACCAGTCAAGATTAGTACTAGTTTAATATTAATATATAATGTGGTTTCGGTTACGTTGAATTAATCAAAATACTATCAAAACTTTGAAGTAGTTCAATACAATCTTGTTTAATCTCTACATAGTATAAAACAAAGACGTCAATCTAACAAAATCGTCAGACATCTCCCGCCATTTTGAACAAATGACAGATCATTACACATTTTGGCTTAATAACTTCTAACACAGATAATAATAAACCATTGTTATGTAGTGAAACAGTTTAAAAACATTTTAAGGTAATTTAGCAATTTAATAAGGACTGATTCGTAACTTCTTCGTAGTTACGAATCATTAAAAGAATATCAACATGAACTGACAGTATTGTACCAGTCATTTGGATCAGCTTAATAAAGTAAAATTGCAATATAAAACCTACGATATACTACAACTATAATTAAATAATTATTAATTATTTCTAGTACTAAAATCATAGTTATTTTTACTATTTAAGACGAGTCAGTTTTTGTAAACACTTTATCTAGTCAAATTAGGTACTTCTATGTTGGTTCAATGCTTCATTAATGTGATAGATGTCATTATCTACCCAACAATTACAAAATATCAAAATGAAATATCTAACACACGCGTCTGGATTGAGGGCCCAAGTTATTTAATCATTACGGTTTTAATTCACGTTTAAGAAATTCATGGCCCTTTACTTTAAGTTTTTACCATTTTCAACTAATTTCCCTATAAATCTTATTTCGTTTCGCAAGGGTTCAAAAAATGGGCCCTCAATCCAGATACACATGTTTTAATTCAAAAATTATTTCTAGATGTAATTAAATATGTGACGTCACACTAGGGAGGGGGGGGGGGTCTCACAAATGTGACCAGCTGTGACAAGGACGGGGGAGGAGGTCCAAAATCATGAAATTCGTGTGACGTAATTTATGGATGGCCCCTTATGGCGCGTTGCGAAAGGGGGCCAGACGGAATTATGAGAAAAAGTTGTAACGACACTTTTTAACCGACTTAAAAAAAGGAGGTTTCTCAATTTGACTGTATATATTTTGTTTTGGAACGAAGTTTTTGGAACGGAGAGAGAGAGGGAGGGAGAGAGGAAGAGAGAGAGAGGGAGAGAGAGAGGGTGAGAGAGAGGGAGAGAGAGAGGGAGAGAGAGAGGCAGAGAGAGGGAGAGAGAGAGGGAGAGAGAGAGGGAGAGAGAGAGAGAGAGGGAGAGAGAGAGAGGGAGGGAGAGAGGGAGAGAGAGAGGGAGAGAGAGAGGGAGAGAGAGAGGGGGAGAGAGGGAGAGAGAGAGGGAGAGAGAGAGGGGGAGAGAGAGGGAGAATATTTTTGTTGAGTGTATACAGGTTTTTTGTACATAACAAATAATAACAATAATAAATCCTGGAAAGGATCTTCGTTCCATCCGGGTGTCCCTTGACACCTCTCAAGTTTTGTTTTTGTTTGTATTTCAGTTAAAAAAAAATAGTCTTAGTATATAGTTAAGATCTTCCAGTTGTTTTAGTATTATACTGTAATACATTTCAACAAAAGGTAAAAACTATTCATGAAATAAATAAATTTCACAGCATGGATCATACTGGGATTGGTTTGGCACAAAATATAATTTTATCAACATTCCTATAGAATCCCACGAAGTGGAATAATTGCATTGTGTGATCCGCTCGGAATAAGCAACTCTCGAGAACTAATTATAATCATGTGATATCGCGGAAGTTAGGTGTATTATTCATCATACTTACATTCGGAGATATAGGTGTAGGTACATACATACACCTCTGTTCCTGTCCGACGGTGATACAGATGTGATGATGAGTTATTATTGCTGTCGAGTGCCATGCGGATTGGTTACCGCCCGCGGAATAGACCCGCATACGTGATTGTTACAATCATGCTACCTAGTTGTCACTGCTTGTGGTAGCGTCGGGGCACAAAACCAGCGAGGGGGTAATGACCTTAGCGTTATACTTGTCGATGAGTGCTGCTAATAGTGACTAGTTGTCCTGCTAGCCATGGTTTTGTTATTAGAAATTATAACTACAACGGTCCTAGTTCATCATTACACTTACAGCTAAGTATAACAGCCTCACATATTGATAGATCAGGTTTCGCATTCCTATGGATGGAATTCGACATTTGCACATGTAAGCAGCTACACCCGTTAGGTAAACACATCCTATTAGGAGAACCATTGGCCTGTCTGCTTGTCTATAGATTAATTATCTAAAACTTACTTTTAGTCTCGCCAGCTTCTTGTTTACTCTTACATACTTCTTCTACCACTTCAGTTTTAAACTCCATTAAAGGTATCTCATCATCTGAATCTGATTCATAATATATTGTTAGTGTATTTGTTTCAACTAGATAGTTATGGTGTAAATTTTTCAGTTCTAGCTCTGTAAGTAGACAAAAACCAGTCAAGATTAGTACTAGTTTAATATTAATATATAATGTGGTTTCGGTTACGTTGAATTAATCAAAATACTATCAAAACTTTGAAGTAGTTCAATACAATCTTGTTTAATCTCTACATAGTATAAAACAAAGACGCCTCCTTGCGTTTGTACGCTTAGAGCTTTTTAACTAAAGCAGCGGATTTTAATGCAATTTTCATCAATAGACGCGTGACGAGTGATTCAAGAAGAAGGTTTATATGTATAATACGGGGGTAAAAGCTAGTTACAATTATTTAATCTTTAACTTATTTTACAAATTATTTATTTATAATATTATTTGTTATGAAAAACGTACCATCACTTTGATGCTCCTCCATGTGCTCGATAAACACATCTAGTTCCTCACAAACAGCTGGTAACTCTTGTTTGACGGTTTCTGTTTGGCATTCATCAACTATACTTATGTGCATTATTGGAGATTTAACAAACCCACAGTATGAATCTAAGCAGTCTTCGTCTATTAAAAGATTGGGCTGAAAAAATATATTTCTTTATGTATGAATAGGGAAAATATGCCAGTGATTGCAGTTCCAAAAGCACACACCTTGCCAATATACCAAAAACACTTGAAAACGAGCCTCCACAAGTGAAGACACTTAAAACAATCCGATGTACCCTGAAAAGTTGGCCAGTATACCAAGAACAAAGACGCTCACTGCTGAACATACCCCTATCTGGGAGGGTTTGCTATTATCATCTCTCATGGCAGGCGGTTTGTCGATTGCTATATGGTGGTCAAATGCAAAGAGAATGCTGCTGCCCATTCTCTAGTAAGTCCCTTAGTTGCCTCTTACGGCACCCACGGGAAGAAATGGGATAGTGCTATTCTTTATGGCCGGCACCACACGCAATCTTTATGGACGGCACCACACAGAATGTGTGAAAGTGTACATATCAACATTTAACACCCAATGGTATGGTTGAAATCCAGACACAATATATATGGTATGAGCTTGAGAATAAAATTAAATATTTTTAGGAGAATACCTCACCTCATAATCCTCATTCATCATCTCAACTAACTGCTCTTCAGAATCCAGACATTTTCGAAGCAACTGGTAGCTTTGCTTTAATTTAGTGCAGCATACAAAACAAGCAAGAATTGGCCTTCTGTCTTTAGTCACAAACTGCAACAAAATTTGTCTGACACTATTGTTTATAGGAAGAAAATACTTCCAATCTCAGTTGTTGTTCTCAGTTCCTTCTTCAGTTGGTGGTCAGTAATGCTTTCTATATTCCTCATACAAAGAAGGCATGAGCAGATTGGTGGGTTAATTAAATTATTCAAAAGTTTAAGTTTACTTTCACTGAGGTCAGTGATTTCCATTTGGCTTTATAGGACATCTAAGATGACCATCAGACATTAAGTTCACATGAATAGAAATGAAATATGAAGTAGAATTGACCTCTTCCAAAAGGTAAATTTGTATGTAGAAAGAGCAAGAAACTCCACCATTACTTTTTTAAAATGTTTTTCAATATTAGTTTAAAATCCACACTTCCACACTAATATTATAAATGCAAAAGTAACTCTGTCTGTCTGTCTCGCTTTCTTGCTAAAACGACTGAAACTATTTAAATGAAATTTGGTACACAGATAGTTTAGAGCCTGAGAAAGGACATAGGCTACTTTTTATTCCGGTAGTATGTTCCCGCAGGATATTTTCCGACCACCACGCGGGCGAAGCCGCTGGCAAAAGCTAGTATTTATTTAATTACATGTGGAGACCATGCACCTAAAATAAACTTACCATACTACAACAGGTAAAAGAAATGAAAATGAAGCAATGAGAGATAAATTAATAATATTACGATAGATACATGGCGCTCACATATTTAATAAATATATAGTCCTCCATACTGTATTTCGGCCACGGCGGCCAATCTCAATGGAGACTGGCCATCGGTGCGGGAGATATTATAGTGAACGAGTGTGTGCACAGACAGGGACACTTGGGGCATATTTACAAACGTGGCAAAGGCAAGTATACGAATTTCGTAACATTTTAACAAGTTACAAGTCGGTGTATGAGTTCAAATAATCACTGAATGTAAATCAAAGTCTAAACAAATCTAAGCTAGAAAATTAAGTTTGTACGGAATTTGATAGATTCTAGACTGTCCTATGGAGCGAGACCAGCATGTTTCCAAAACATTCTCAAAGTAATATGCATGTTTACAACAATGTGTACTTTTAATATGACTTTAAACCTACTTTCATATATTGTCGTGTATGGTTCGCATTTCATTTTTTTTTTTAATCATCATATAGGTAAATTAATTCTTATTAATAAACTTACTGGTATATCAGTCAGCTTCTCATATAGTTTGTGCAAGTTTCTGTTGACGACTTTAAACATACGAACATTCTGCACTAAACATATTCTACAAATTGGCAGTTTTTCCATGTTTGAACTGAAAACGTATCACAGGCTTGGCGTGTATACCTATACTTAGTTATTACGAGCTAAGTAATCTTCGAAATTCGAATGCGAATAAAAGTTTGTAAATTACATGAGCTGTGGACTACGGTAAGATGCTAGCAGCCAGAGGGACTTTATTTCTATAAGAGAATCTTTTTTAGTCTGGGTAATTCATTCGCTTTAGTTTTAGTAGGGATGTTAAAAAAGAATCGATTTTTATTTAAATAGATTATATTTTTCTTATAATCGATTTTTAATGATCGATTTCCTTTTTGATAATAATCGATTTTTAACGAATCGATTATATAAATTACACGAATTAATCGATTTTTTTAGCAGCGCTATCGATGCGACGTTGGCATGGACAAAGTGTATCATTTTTGCGATTGGAACATTTGCACCTGTATCACTAAACTGTTCTGAACCACTGATATGTCATTCGGAACATTTTGAACCCTGGCACCGGCTCAAAAGATAAAAACACAAACTGTTATGAATCGTGATCTGTTATTACGTCGCGTCGCTGTCAAACTAATGCAGAAAAATGATAGAAGACAAAAAGTGGTTCTTTTATTTAGAGAAATGTACAAACTATAACAAAATTAATCAAATCGATTACCCTTCTTAATTTTTCCAAGCTTAGGACTGGCAGCTAAACGTTTTTATAGTATTGATCTACTTATTTGAATATTAATAAAAAGAGCTTAGGTAAGTCACATAATCTCTCTCTACTTAACGTGCAATTCGACCAATATCATAAAACAACAAATCAAAAAGCTATGTCAAAGTAATATGATCTTTCGAAAACGATGATGTTTCGGAACAGTGAGTCGGTTCAGTAAAAAGTTACACGCTCCAACTACAAAATGTTTTCTAACGGTAAAACACCTAAAAGCGGTTGGCGAAAATATTTTATAAAGGAGAAGGATAGTACCACAGCAGTATGCAAGTACTGTTTGAAAGAATTGAAAACTTGTAGTAATACTACAAATTTAAAACAGCATATGGAGAGAATACATCCCACTGTCTTACAGGCTAGCAAGGTAAGGTGGTATACATTTAAAATGTTACTGAACATTTTTAACAATTATTATTTTTAATTTCTTTTTAGTGTTTAAACGGAAAGTTTATTGAAAGATGTGTTTTTTTATTTCAGTTTTTGAGACCATAAGGTTGTCATTTTATTTGTAACTAAATTCTGCCCGCGACTTCACCCGCGTTAAATTTCTTGCTCCCCCGACCCCTCCCGTCGCGTCGAATCACCTACCCGGGCGGTTCTCCCCGTTTTTGCAACATTTTTCATTACTGCTCCGCTCCTCTTAGTTGTAGCGTAATGTTATATAGCCTATAGCCTTTTTCAATAAATAGGCTACGCAATACAAGAAGAATTTTTCAATTCGGACCAGTAGTTCCTGAGATTAGCGCGTTCAATCAAACAAACAAACAAACTCTTCAGCTTTATAATATATAAGGTGTATCTATTCATATACGAAATATTTTAAGAGGTACACCGGTGGTAAAGAAGCTATAGCAACGAAAAAAATTATTGCGTAAGCGAGGGAGATAGCGATGCAGCAACCATTTCATAAATCAGTTTCGCGTCTCCTGAATTAGGTGAAGATAATATTCTAATGAAAGCCCCAACATCATACATATTAATTTTTAACTCGCGCATTACTAACTCCCTCTCTTACGCAATAATAATTATATTTACCTAATAATATTATATTTAAGGGTACATATTTGTTAAATTAGGGTATGATGGGGCTGGCATACCTTTGTAAGGTAAAAGCCTCTAAATAAATAAAGATTAAAAAAAAAAAAAAAAAAAAAATTCTAGGGGTTTTTTTAAATTTAATATTTATAAATTATTTGACGCACATAAGAAATATTGGCTTCTTCTTATTTTTTACGGTCCGAGACACCGCGGCCATGCTCGTGCCATCCGGTCGCCGCCCTCGCAGCGTCAGGCGGGCCATTCATAGAATTTGAAATAAAGGTTTTATGCAAAACGTCTCAAGTAGTTTTACAATTATAATATTACGAATTTTTTTTCTTTTTGCTTCTATAGCTTCTTTACCACCTACTGGTGTACCCCTTAAAATATTTCGTGTATGAATAGATACACCTTATAGAAGAAGTAAAGATATGCTTATCGTTTTAATTTTAATATCTGGTTGACCGAGCTTTGCTTGGTATTATTTGGTAAATTGTGTTTAAAATAATAAGTTTATGTTCAAGTTGATTATCGATAAAGTTGGTCATTGAAAACACGAATAAAATGACATTTTATAAAAATTAATCCAAGCTAGATCGATTTATCGCCCCCGAAACCCCCTGTATACTAAATTTCACGAAAATCGTTGGAGCCGTTTCCGAGATTCAGATTATATATATATATACATATATACAAGAATTGCTCATTTAAAGGTATAAGATTTGATTTTATTATTATTATGATAAATTTTTAATATTATTATCTTAGTTTTATTATAAGTAAATAGAAAAGCATACAGTGTTTAGAATAATAAAAAATCGATTTTTCCACAGAAATCAATTATTTATTTTGTCTGAAATCGATTTTGTTCAAATCGATTTTAATATAAATGGAAAAATCGATTTTTAATTAATCGATTTTTTTTCACTCAATGTCACATCCCTAGGTTTTAGTTTATTTACCACAAAACACTGAAAACACCACTTAAATCGTTTTTTTTTTTTTTGGAATTTTATGACCTGGTAACTGGACCTTTAGGTCAAATCTTATTTTATTATCGAACACTGCACTATCACTTCTTCACTTCATTTTTAAATTGTTTTAATAGTATTTTTAATGTATTTATAAATCGGTTTGTACGTATTTTTGTCTTTTAATAACTCTTCAAGTGGCGGCGGGCGGGATAAAGAATCGCACTTGTTCACTTCACTAAGTTCACTAGCCAACACTAATCTCAAATCTGTCAAGCAAGAAGTTTTGACAGTCAAAAATAAGATGTATGTTCAATGGTTCCTTCTTGGGATTCACAATGTGGGCATGTATTGCTTGTAATAATGCCTAGTCGAGCAAGGTGTGATGGAGCAGTATTATGGCCAAAGCGCAATCTATTTATCGTAGTGATAAAGTCTCGGCTGGCTTCCTTCAATCTATTGTACCAGGGTCTAACAGGTAATCTTTCTTGAATACTTCCATACCACTTTCCTTTGATGTCTTGGTCTTTCTTCCACATTTCTAACCATAACTTACATATATTTTCATTAATGCATTGCAGGAAGTCAGTCATAGGAATGTCCATTGCATTTCTAACATCAATAGCATTATTACCTTCATAAGCGGTTTTATCAACTACTTCATTGCCAGAGACGCCTCGGTGAGAAGGTACCCACAGGAATACAATTTTTGTGTGCTTAAGGTAATATTGATGAATTATTTCTTTGATGAAATACAGAATATAATTTGACTTAAACGAAACTGTAAGGTTAGTTAGGGCTTTTATAAAACTCAGTGAATCAGAAACAATCAAGAAGTATTTACAATTGTTAATTTGGCGAATATATAATAATGCCTGATAAACTGCATATGCCTCTGCAGTGAATATAGTACATGAATTGTACAGAACAAAGCTTTGGGAGAATTTAGCATGTGGATCATATATAGCAGCACGTACATAATCACTCCCCTTACTGCCATCAGTGTAAATAACGTGATAATTCTTATTATCTGCCAAAAACTGTAACATGTCTGAATTATTATTAATGGGATTTTGTAATTCTTTAACGGGATGCGAAATACACTGATAAGAGAAGGAGTAACATGGCCATGGGCACTGTTTTCTAATACCAATAAAACTGTTTTCTGTGTCCAGCAATATTTTGGACAATGTTGGGGATTTACCATTCAAGAGATCCTCTCCTGATGTTAGAGGCCCAAGAGTTCTACTTACAGAAGGTACAATTTTGTTTATTACTTTCCTGTTATTTGCAGCAATTAATTTAAGACAGAATCTCTCTGCAAGTAGAATGCGTCTCAAAATTAAACGCATAGTTTTAGTCTCCACTTCCATGGCCCTTATGGGAGTAGAGCACATTGCACCAGAAATTGTTCTTAAAGCCCTGTTCTGCAATAGATCTAGTTTATTTACATGAGTACTATTTATATACACTAGTGAACTATAATCAAAATGACTTCTAACTATACTTTTATACAAAATTGATAATATTTTCGGGTCTGCTCCCCATGAGACACCTGCAAGACATTTAATTACATTTAAACCTTTTAGAGCATTCTTTGATATGTATTTAATATGTTCCTCAAAGGTTAATTTCCTATCTATTACTATGCCTAAAAATTTCTTTGAATTTACTGGATTTATAGATTCTCCATTATAAACTACTTTTGAATTTGTATTCTCATTTCCAAATATCAAAACACTGCTTTTGGAGGGATTAATTTTTAAATGTAGCACATCATTGTAATAGTGAAATAGTTGGGACAAGGCTCTGTAAGTATAGCTGGATCCAGACTGTCAAAAGCACCTTGAACATCTAGGAATACACAAACAGTGTCTAACTTTTTATCCTTTGCATGTTTCAGGTCTGAAACTAAGGAAGTGAAGCTGTCTGCACAACTTCGCCCTCGACGAAATCCATATTGTACATGTGGAATGAAGCCGTTAGATTCCATATACCAATCCAAACGATTTTTAATCCTGTTTTCAAATAATTTACCTAGACATGAAGACAGTGATATTGGTCTATAAGAGCTGGCAAGCTCTGAAGGTTTATCTGGTTTGAGTATCGGAATGACACATTGTGTTTTCCATGATTGTGGAATACATTTACAATGCCAAAGTAAATTAAGAATATTAAGAAACATCTTTTGTGCTGATTCATCTAAATTTTTAATAGTACAATAGGGGAGATCATCTAAACCGGGTGTAGTGTCTTTCCGAGATAACAAACTCATTTTAAATTCAGACCATGTAAAAAGATTTAGCAAAAATTTGGAATTTAGATTATCATTATTTGATTCGAAAATATTGCCTAAACTATTAATATTATTTAGATTGCTGTTGTCGGATAATTTATCTAGAAATTGGGAAATAAACTTATCTTTATATGATTTATTGCCAGCTCTTATACCTTTAAACATTTTTAAAAGATTCCAAATCTTACTTATAGGAGTAGTTCTATTAAATGTGTTACATAAGTTATTCCAACCTATTCCTTTTTGTTCCGATATGGTTCTTTTTTTAAGTGCATCTTTTCTTTTATAATCTAAATAGTTCTCCATACTAGGTTCACTTCTATATAGTTTCAATGCATTGTAGGAGGCAATTACACTTTTTTCACAAATGTCATTCCACCATGGAGCTGGAAGTCTGCTTTTAAAATTATTTGGTTTATTAAGTTTAGGAATTGTCATATCTTTTAAAGTATCCAATCGAGAACAAAAATTATTATAGGTTGAAATAGGGTCATACAGTTTTAGGACTAAATCATTGAATATTGTTTTAGAAATAGTTTTATTGTTTTCCCAATCTGCTTTTTTATATATAAACCTATCAACGGGGGGATTAATATGATATTTATCTATATGCAGTGAAATCTCTGTTATTGTTGGGTAGTGATAGCTGCCCATGGCATCATCATGTACAGACCACTCGCATATTGCTGCGAGGTTAGCACTAGTAAAGCTAACATCAATTGCAGACGGATTCCGTCGCGGGTTGTTAACAGTTGTAAAACTACCATCATTTAAAATACATAAATCCAAGTCATCGATGATATTAAATTTAAGTGATAGACAATTAGTGGATAGACAACCAAATGCAATGTGGTGTGCATTGAAGTCACCACTGACAAATATGGGCTTTGGAAGATCATTAATAATATTATGTAATCTATTGATCCGTATATGTCCACTAGTAGGAGGACAGTATACACAAAGAATAGTCAAGCTACCATGTACAGTAGATAAGGACAGAGCAACAGTTTGAATGTCTTCATAAAATCTAGTGTTTAAAACTTTGTACTTAAATATGGTTTAATCAGTATTGCTACACCATTATGAGTATTTTTGGAATTTTTGTTATAAATATTATATCCAGGTATTCTAAAACTATTATCTTTAAACCATGTTTCGTTAAGTAAGCGAATGTCAATATTTTGTTTTTGTAAGAATTGAATCAGTAAGGGTTTTTTACTAATAGCACTTTGAATGTTATATTGAGCAATACGTAGCTTAGACAGTGTGTGACTTGGATCCATTACTTGAGATTTTTAAGTAGGGTTTCTTTAATACTATTTACGGTGGTAGGCGTATTATCTCCCTAATTACCCAGTTCTACCAACGTCTGTACCCGGGCCATAAGTACATCTTTGTTGGCAACTATTTGGGCTTTAATGTCTACTTTCGGGACATCTTTGGATTTATTTACACTATGTACAGTATTATTTACAGATGTAGACTTATTTACAGATGTATGTACAGACTTATTTACAGTGTCAGTTGGTTTCATTTTTGGAGGTAGCAGAGGTGGAAATTCAGTATTATCACTCATGTGTTGTTTCGTCAATGTAGCACTTGCATAGGTAATCTTATTTTTCTTTTCTAAAATTTTATTCAACTTAATTGGACATAATCTAGAAATTGCAAGATGAGGCCCGCTGCAATTGCAACAGCAGATCTCTGTTGGTCTATCACATTCTTTATATAAATGCTCACCTCCACAAATGGAACATCTTTGTTTGCCATTGCATATTCTAGCAGAGTGGTTAAATTTAAAGCAACGGAAACATTGCTGTAATGGGGGTACATACTCAAAAACTCTGTATGAAAACAAATCATATAGTACATTGTCTGGAAGAATATTCGATAGAAAAGTAATGCTAACTGTTTGTAGTGGTACTCGCTACTGTCCTACCTTTTTTGTGAATCTTCTTACAGCTATTATTTCATATATTGATGATAGTTTGGTGTATAGTTCTTTGTTCGAAATGTTTGCTGGTACAAATCTAATTATTTGAAGCTTCAATGAACACTTTAAAGTCTACATAATTGGCATTTTCTGGATATAGTCTTTTATAATCTGGTTTTAAATAAGGTGAATAGTCAGATAGCTCACCGCCGCCGCCATCACCACAGTCCATCCCAGTCCCTGCGTCTCCGGCCTCAGGCCGAGGACGTTTATGTGAAGTGGGCGGGTTATCCCCGCCCCCTTCATTTCCCACCATATTTTAGGTTTGTACACCTAGTACAATTGTTTTTTATTAACTACTATCAAGAAACTAGAAAATATTTAATAAAAAATGAAAATTGACGAAAATTTTTGACCGCTCTTTTTTAAAGTTCCCGCCAGAATCCCACTTAAATCGTAAATAGGTACCGTGTAGCGTGTAAACATCAACATTAGTTTTTTTTTTTTTCCTCTTTGGCAACTGAGCCGGTTTCGACTATTCTGCCAGCGTCAAGTAGTGACGGCAATGTAGTATAGCTTGGCAAAAAAGAGTCTGTCGTGGTAACCATTGGAACTAAAATATTATTTTGGTGGCAACACTGCTTTGTTTATCATCAACAAGTAGCTGATCTGTCAGTGTGTTATGTTCCCAGTTGTATTTTACTTATTTCTAATTAACTATCAATTATTAATGCTTTTGTAAATATAAAAAATGAATAAAACACTATGGAGTAGTGGTGTGAGCTGTGATATACCAAGTTTTCGTAAGAAATTTGGCGGAATCTGAAGCGGAACAAATTTTGTCTCCGATTGACAATATTTTTGAAAGAACTGCCGACAAGACAGGTATTGTAGTGGACGAATGGGATGTGATCAGCACCCTTACTCGCCCTGGGACTTCTCCCACGTTTTTGACGTGCTTCCCTACTTACCTACTGCGCTGGTAAAACACGTCACCACGCACCCCTAAATGCGTAATAACGGTACGGTCGACCAAGACCTCGGGAGACTGAACGTGAGACTGAATTGTGAGAGAAACGGACGAAAAAAAACACTTTTCTTCTAGTACTTCTTGTCCATAGATTTCGACTTTGATTTCGCTACGTCCCCGTAAGGGGGCGCGGCGGGCGGCGCCAGAGCATCGCTCCCTGGCCGCGGAGGGTTCGCGGTGGTCCGCTAATACGGGCCCCTCACTATGATTGCCCCTTGGGCCATAGATAGTTTTGGACGCGTTAAAAATAACGCGTCCATGTGAGTGGTTGCTATGAGTGTCTCTGTAGGCGCGCCGCGACGTTGAGTTACTATCAACGCCGCTTTCTTCACGACATCTTGGCGGTCTGTCCCCGCCAGGTGAGACCCCCGGTTACCCGGGGGAGGCCCGGCGAGAGACGACCAGCGACAAGATGACTCGACGCTCCTACAGAGTAAAGTGCGCGCCCCCGCTTATCCCGTTTTCCAGAGCAAGCCGGTAGCGGTCTAAGCTAAGAGGCAGTATGTGCGTATGGGCGGCATTGTACTGTGTGACACCGCCCATGTTAACGCGACACGCGGGCCCGTCCGCGTGCACGTGTGTGTCCTGGCGCCTGTTAAGAGGTGAGTGTCTGATTTCGTTACGTGACATGCCTATATTAACTTAGAACACGCCACGCAGCGAGTGTGTGTTATAAATGTAGAGTTCTGTTTGTCAAGGTAAGCCGCGTGTAACCTGGGTGCGACTTACCCGGGAGTCAAATCCGATCATGGTGTCAGTCGTCCCTGACCAGGTCGCGGGGCAGAGGTCTCGCGTCAGGGGGCCGCGTATGCCAGGGCGCGATCTGCTTGACATGCGGCCAATCAGACGCGTCGGCACGCGCGAACATCCCCTTCGCGAGGCGCCGCACATGATCATCCAGGCTCTCGATCCCGAGGTCCCGCTGGATGACGTCGTTCCTCACGTAGCGAGGAGCGTCCACTATGGTCCGCAGCGCCAGATGTTGTTGGGCGCGGAGCAACTTCCGGCTCGACTCGCTCGTGAGGGCGAACCAAGCTGGGGCGGCGTACGTCAGTACCGGGCGCACGTACATTTTGTACACGCCCAGCTTGACGCGCGCCGGGATTCGGGACGAGAGCACGGGCCGGAGGAGATAACGGGCGACTCTCCCCTTAGCCGCGACCTGGCGGACGTGCTGACCCATGGTGAGCCGACGATCGATGGTTACCCCCAGGTACTTCACCCGGGGCGACCACTCGATGTCGGCCCCTTGTAGCCTCAAGGGTGGTGGGAGAGGCGCGTGACCGGTGATGATCGCCTGCGTCTTACCCACGTTCACCGATAGTCGCCATTTGGCGAGCCACTCGGGAAGGAGCTCTAGCGCTCGCTGCATTTTGACGGCCGCGTACTTCGCATTGAGCGAGGTAGAGATGTACGCGGCGTCGTCCGCATACAGCGCGAGCATCACGTCCGGAGTGGTGGGGATGTCGTCGGTGTAACGTGAGTAACACGCTGGCGAGACGCAGCTGCCCTGCGGTACGCCCGCGAGCACCGGTCTGACGCTAGATAGCGCCCCATCAACCACCACCCTGAAGGTTCTGTTGGAGAGAAAAGAAGAGACCACTTTAACAACGCGACGGGGCGCGTCTGTGGTGGCCATCTTATGTATTAGGCCTTCATGCCACACGCGGTCGAAGGCCTTCTCCATGTCGAGGAATACTGCTACCCCATATTCCTTCCTGTTACTTGAAGCTGCCGCAGCAGGAGGAGGAGATGTCGCAGCAGGAGTGCAACGAACACCTTGGAGACCGTCGGCAGCAGAGTGATCGGCCGATAGCTCTCCGGCTTCAGGATATTCTTTCCCGCCTTCGGCAGCATAATGACGCGCCCTTCCTTCCACGAGTCAGGGAAGGTGCCGGTGCGCAGTATCCCCGTGAACAGGCGCGCCAGCGCCGCTACCATACGGTACGGCAGGTGGCGCAGCACTGTGTTGGTGATACCGTCCGCACCGGGGGCCTTCCTGGGTTTCGTGTTCAGGATGGCGCGTCGGACTGCGTTTGGCGAGAAAAAGACAGGATCTTCATCGGGAGCCATCGGCGCTGCGAAGTAGTCTCCCAGGTGTTGCTCGACCGCTGCGACATGGTCCGTGTCGCTGGTCGGGTTAGGGCGGAACTGACGCTCCAGGTGTTCCGCGAAGACCTCCGCCCGGTCCTCCGCTACATACTTGAGCGCCCCGTCGCTGTTCAGCAGTGGACGCACCGGGGCCGGGGCGTTCGACAGCTGGCCGCAGAGTTTGTGTATCGACGGCCAGCTATCCGTCGTCGAATCAATAAGTTCTTCCCAGCCCGCGGCGGTCTGGGCCTCTAACTCGGCCTTGACCTTCTCCGCGAGACGGTTCAGCTGCCGTTTTTGAGTCGGACATCTCGACTGCTGCCACTGCTTGCGTAGGCGCCTCTTCTCGGTGATCATCCGTGCCAGCCGCGGAGGTAGAGGCGGAAGTAGCCCCCTCTCCTGCGGCTGGACTGTAGTCGCCGCTTGCAAGGCGCTTTGTATGCAAGCAGTGACGTCACAAGCTGTCCGGTCGACGTCCGCGGAGGTAGCGATCGGCCGAGTCGGCACAGTGGTCTCTACCTTCTCTGCAAACAGGGTCCAGTCGATACGTCGACGTGGCGCCACAGGTCTCAAACGGGTCGGCACACCCGAAAGGACGACGAGCACCGGGTGATGATCCGAGTTCAGCTCGTCGTCAATCACATGCTGGGTGATCTGGCAGTGTAGCCCTCGGTGGACCACAATGTCCAGCACGTCCGGCATGTACGAGACAGCGTCTGGGTAGTGGGTGGGTGTCTCTGGGCCGGACACTGTGTACCCGAAGGCTTCGGCATCCGCTAGGAGCCGTCTCCCCCCGGTATTCGTGCGGCACGAGTTCCACGCCGGATGCTTGCAATTCAAGTCACCGGCGAGGAGAGTGGGACGTGTAGAGCCCGATATTAAGGCCCGCAACTCAGATGTATCTAAGTGGGTTGCGGGCGGCTTATAACAGGCGTACACGTCTATGTCCTCGCCGGCTACGTGCAGCTGAACACCCAGCGCGTAAAACGTGCCGAGTGACGGCAAGGGGAGTTCTTGGTGGACGACTCTTCGCCTTACCAGTACTACCAGACCACGGTAGTTCTGGAGTGCCGACCGTTCGTCCTGTCTGTAGATATGGTACCCCGGAAACCTGATCCTGTCCCCGGGGCCCAACAGCGTCTCACTAATAAGCGCCACGTCGACGTCTTGCTCCCTCAAGAGATGACGGAGTGGGCCGACCTTGTCCCGAAGGCCGCGGGCATTCCAGTGTACTACCCTCAACGGCTTAGCCATGGTAGAGCGTCAGTAATGTGGCCAAGCCGTCGAGGATGACGGTCTCCACGTCTTGGCCCTGCCTGATGGCCTTAATGAGGTCCATCAGTAATTGTATTGCGCAGGCCGTAAAGTCCTTGCGCTGCGCTGTTGGCGTCTTCCGTGTGGGTCCGGCGCCGACAGCGCCGCCACTCGTTTTGGGCTCGGGGTATTTTCTTTGTTTCGGTGGCTTGGGCCGCGGCGCTGTGCCGGCGCCGGTGGTGGGAACCACCTCTACGGCCTGCGCCTCTCCTGTGGCAGGGCCTGCCCTCGGGACAGCTTCCTTTTCCACTGGAACTCTCACGGTCGACGTCGCGGGGGGTTTGGGCTTCTTACCTCTCCCTTTCCCCCCGCACCTCTTCTTCCTCCGTCCAGAGGAGGGATGCTGCGCGTTCCTGTTGGGCCCGTTGGCCGCCGCCATTAAGGACGCGCCCTGGGGCCCTTCTGGCTCCACGTGCCTTTCGGTGGCCGCTAAGGGCCGGCGTGTAGGGGCGGAAATGGCGGCGGTCCCCGCCCGCCTGTTCCTTATCTCCGCCTGGTACGCGGGGCACTTGATGTTGCACGCGGGGTGCGGGCCCCCGCAGTTGATGCAGGTGGCCGGCTCCTCCCGCGGGCGCGGACAATCCCTGGCAGTATGTTCGCCCCCGCACCGTACACAGGCGAGCGGACGGTGGCACTGGTGCGAGCTGTGTCTGAACCGTTGGCACCGGTGACACTGAGCGGGCCCACGCTTCCCGCGCCAGGCCTCTATCTTGACCCCCCGCATTAACATGAACACGGAGGTGTCATAAATGGCCCGAACGTCCGGGGTCTTCTTGAGTATCGCGTGGAATACGCAACCGGGTCTTCCTTGTGCGCCCTTAATGTGACGCACGTACTCCGGCTGGTATCCCAGCGCGCGCAGCTCCTCCTCAATCTCTTGAGGGGCTGTGTCCGCTGGCAGCCCCCTGATGGCCACCTTCAAATTCTTCTCCGCTGGGAGTGAATAGGCGAACCAAGAGACGCCGCTGTCCTTTTCTAGGCCAGTCAAGTAGCGCTGGACCAGCCTATATTCTTCTTCGCTGTCGGGGGTGAATCGGACACCACCCCTGTATGGGCGAGCGTTTGGAGGCCGGCCCAGCTTGGCGCTGATGGCCCTGAAGTGGGCGGCCCAGTTAGGCAGCTTCTCCACAACCAGCGGAGGATACCTAAGTTTCTTCGGTTTTGTTTGCTTACCCGCTGTTGGTACCGCCGTCGTCGTCGCGGTCCCCTGGGCAGCAGTAGCGGCAGCGGGTGTGGTGGCAGGGGTGGCAGGGGGCTGCACAGCGGCGCTGGACCCTGGTGTAGCTCTGCCTCGGGTGGACGCCGTCGGAGAAGGCGTGTGGCGCACCGCGTCGGAGAAGGTAGGCGACGCGGGCGTGTCCCGACCCCGCGGCGCGCTGTCGCGCTGTGGCCGCGGCGGGTCGAGGCAGTACCTCTTCGCCTCCTCCGGTTGGTCACCCGAGCTGCGTCTCCTCCTGTGTCGCTGGGGCTTCGGATCCAACTGAAATTCGAAGCCGAACCCCAGCGACGGCGTCGGCGAGAAGGCCGGGATGGCAGCGTCGGCCTCCGCTTCTCCCTCGTAGGGCCGCTGTCCGGATCGCGGTGTCGTGTCGTATGACACGTCGTCGCGACCGGAGGCGGCCGAGCCCGCGGACGCCAGCGACATGCTTGATCCCGCATGGGACGAGCACGCCGACAGCATCGCGGGCGAGTCGTAAGCGGAGGCTCGCGGCGGTGCGGGCGAGTCCGGTGCGTGAGGCACCGCTCGCACCGGGCGTCCATATGGCCCCGTGCTGGCCGGGCGCTCCTGCTCCCTCGACGCGCTTGGTCCCGCCGGCAAGAGGCGGGGGTCCAACGCGGAGGTGCGTGGAGCTGGGCCAGCACGAGACGGCGTCGGTGTCGGTGCTGGCTGGGCGCCGCTGCGCGCCGGCGGCGATGTAAATCGCGGCGGCGGCGCAGCGGGGCGCGCGGGTGGTGCGCGGGGGCGCGCGGAGGTCACTGTGGGGTGCACAGGTGGCGCGGTGGCGCGCACAATGTGCACGGGATGCGCGGGAGGCGCGGTAGTGCGCGCAGCAGGCGCGGCTGGGTGCGCCGCAGGCGCATGGTTCGCCGTGGGCGCAAGGTGCGTGGGCGACGCGGCGGAGCGCCCAGTAGGCGCGGGCCGCGCGGCCGGCGCAGCGGGGCGCACGGGCGGCGCGGCAGGGCGCCCACTTGGCGCGGCGGAGCGCACGGGAGCGGGCACGCGCGCGGGCGGCGCTGCGGTGCGCGCTGGGTCGCGGCTCATACCGACGGCAGGACCCGGGGCCTGGATGGGCACCGGGCGAAACGCCGCGGGGCGGACGTCCACAGCATGGTGCCGGCCCGACGACGGTGTAGGCGCAGCGCGCGCAGGCGCCAGCGTCGTCGACGGGCCCGCAGTCGCAGCGGCGCTCGTTGCCCCTCCTCCTCTTCCTCTACGGGGGTCTTCCCCCCCCCTCTTCTCGGTGCGGCCAGCGGCGCACCTGACGACGCGACGCCGATGTTCGGCAGCGACGTCGCCCGGTCCAACGCTGGGCGCCCCTCCTCTTCCTCTGCAGCCCCGGCATCGCGGCTTGCCGGGCTTCGGCATCACGGGAGCGAAGGCCTCCCGCGACCGCTGCGGTGGCGTGCCACCGGGCAGCGAGCTCCCGTCTGTGTCCCTGCAGGTGCCGGCTGGTCCCTGCACTGACACAAACGGAAGGGTTAAAAACTATAGCACTAACGAGCACTAAGTGCGGTCCGCGCAGGATGGGCAGGTGCGTGTATGATAACACCTGCTGGCCAGCGAGCCAATCCAGATTTCGACTTGTTTCTTCGTTATGCCTCTTCAACGGCTGAGCTGCGACTAAACGAGCCCGGCCGATCGTGCGTATTTTATAGTCGCGGGGGCCGCTTCCCATTACCTCATAGAGGACCGCGATTTTTAAGCCCATTTTACTGTTAGTTTTCACCAAGACGAACTCTTTGAACCCTTTATTTTGCATTAATTATCACATAACCCCTTACAATCTATATATTTTTACAATTGTTATGTAGTCCCGTCTTATATAAAAACACAAATATTGTGTTTGTACATAGTCACAATAAAAACTTTCTAGAACAAAAACTTACAAAGTTTGACTTAGGACAATTGCCACTATCTTTAATCTTTATTATCTCTGAATCCTGTGGTCCGATTTTGATATCTAATTCTATCGTTAACAACAAAAATAGCAACAATCGGACCATAAACAAAAAACCTCATTTTCAAGTTACGTAATTATAGAACATCCTTTCGAAATTTTGTACATTTCCTTACAAGATTCACTCAAATTGAAGTTAATTAGATTCTAATAAGAAAACTAAGCATGAAATCTATAAACTAAAACTAATTAGAATCTAAAACATAAACTTATAGACAAGACTTTTCAAAATTATTAAATTCCTTACTAGCTACAAAATTATTCCTTATATTTACATTTTATTATCAAGGCGCTCTCTGCGCTACTTGCACCCACTTACCCAGAGGGGGTCTAAATTTGACATTTTTACGAACTTTTGAGACTTTTACTAATTTAAAAATGCTTTCTAACTTACAAAATCATTGTCAGGGTGCACTCCGATACTACTTGCGCCTAGATGCTTAGATTTCGTCGCCGACAGGTATTTATCCAAGAAATGTATCTTTTAGTCAATGCCAGTCATTGTTTTTCCTTTCTAATACTAAGTTTTATCGGTATTATATGTTTCAAGCCATTTTATTGTTTTATTTAATAATAGATTATTGAGGTTATGTTTTCTAGTTTGACAAATCGCGTGTACGTTGACTCTTGATGTTTGATACTTGAAATTGAAAATTGTACCTACATGGAATTAGGATTCTCGCCACGGTGTTGTTGGTTAGCACGTGTGTTTAGAATTTTTAGCTGTTTTTGGGTGTTTGTTGATACTTTTGTGACCTGTTATTGTTTACGTGTATTGTCCTTGTGTTCGTAACCAGGTTAGTATTGTGTTTGTTTTACTTTAAGCCCCGTTTTATCCAAGATGGATAAGAATAAACCCCCTGATCCTGACCCACCCGACATTCCTCGTCCTCCTACCCCTTTCTCTCCTAATCCATTATCCCAATTCGCGGATGTTGTTTGCAGCGTTACACAGATGGATGTTTCGCAATCCCAACAAAACTCACGTAAAGGTCCCGGTGACGAAGAAATTCATTCCCCAAGCAAGCAGCCAAAAAGCCAAATTGGTCGATCAAAGTACTCCGCAATGGATAAGGCTCCTTTTATTGTCCATGTTTCTCGCATAGAGACTCAACCAAATGCGGGCACCACATTACATCCTGTTAATTTTGCCAAATTCCTTATTAATAATAACATTGCGAACATTGTTCGTGGTGGCGTCAACAGAGTCGGTAGGAACCGCGTTTCAGTGGAGTTTGTTTCCTCTCAGGATGCTAACTCTTTCCTCATAAATAGTATGTTGTCCAAATACAGTTATAATGCATCAATCCCTACATTCAACATTACAAGGATGGGTGTTGTTAGCGGTGTTCCTTCAGATATCACAGAAGAAGAAGCCATAACCTACTTGTCTGTGCCCGCAGGGTGTGGACAAATACTGAAAGTTCGCCGTATTAATAGAAAATTTCAAAGAGACGGTGTTAATGAGTGGAGACCCACTGAAACATGCGTTCTAACCTTTGATGGACAAGTTCTGCCTAATAGAGTCTTCTGTTGTTACACGTCCCTTCCTGTCAAGCAATACATATACCCGACTATTCAATGCCGCAAGTGTTGCAGATTTGGCCATGTGGCAAGCATGTGCAGATCGAAACCACGCTGTAGTAAATGTGGCCATGATCACCCAGGTGATGGTTGCAGCATTTCTGAGGGCGAGGCCTTCTGTGTACTTTGTTCGGGTAATCACTTTGCTGATAGCAGGTCATGCCCCGAGCTTGGTAAACAGAAAGCTATTAAGACTGTCATGGCTGAGAAAACTATTCCCTACGGTGAGGCTAGTAAGATTATCCCTGCAGTTTCCCGTAATTATGCCAACATTGCCAAAGCTTCAACTCCTCAATCATATCGCAAAACTGTAACTCTTAAACCCAAGACCCATGCCCCCCTTTCCCCATCTTATGATAAAACTGCTCATCAACAGATAATTAGTTCTCCCCAACCTTCACGGCCTAATGGCTGCGCTCTTAACCCCAATAATGACCCATCTAGTAATACCAGTTCTATTATTGAACTACTTATAAAACTTTTACCTACTGTTATTTCTTCTTCTTCCTCTTCCAATTCCCAATCACCGTCCAACGTTGCCGACCAACTTATTTCTTTACTTTTACTCATTAAAAATGGCGTTCCGCCTAGTATTTCTTCAGTGGAATGTGAGGAGCGTGTGGCATAAAAAGCACGACCTCATATTCCTCTTAAATAAGTACAAGCCAGTGGCTTGTTCCATAGCTGAGACTTGGCTCACCCCAAGCCTTAGCTTTCGTACGCCACACTTCAACATTCTCAGATGCGACAGATCTGATGGCTATGGAGGTTCGGCTCTCCTAGTCAATAATCGGGTTCCTCTTTTATCCTTCCCCTTGCCTTCACTCACAGGTGAAATGAGTATTGTAGCAGGAAGGGTAGAAGGCATTACAGTGTTCTCGATATACATTGCTCACCCTCATCTTCAATATTTAGTTATTTTGAAAAACATTTTTACAAGTGTTCAAGGACCAGTCTTAGTCATGGGCGACTTCAACTGCCACTATTACAGATGGGGATCAGAGCCTTGTGATGCCTTCGGTACAGCTTTAGTTGAGATATTAGATGATCTAGATCTGTGTATCCTCAATAATGGTTGCCCAACACGTAGATCGCCTCCTGGACAACAAAGGAGCTGTGTTGACCTAACTTTCTGTTCAGTTGAATTGGCAGCTTCGATCCAATGGGAGTGTACGACTTTGTCGCATGATAGTGACCACTACCCTATCGTCATATCGTTGATCAATAAGACTTATTTAGAGAAAACTTCTCCTCCACTTTTGAGGCATAACTTGTCCAAACCAGATTGGACAAGATTTGTATCATTATTGGAGGATAAAATTGCTATTCTTCCAAATTTAAACTCAAATTTATTAGATCCTTCTGGTCACTACCATGCCAAGAGCTGTTATGAGGGCTTTGTTGACGCCATCACCTCCACTGCGGACTCCTGCTTTCCGCTGAAAAACAGTGCCCGTGACAAAATTCCTTCTTCCCCATGGTGGGATCCAGAGTGTACTTCTTCTGCCAGGAGTAGGGAACGAGGCTGAGGAGTGTTACAATGCGGATATGAGCACCGAAAACCTGTTGGCTTATTTTCAGATCAATGCTAAAACCAAACGTTTCCTTCGCAAGAAGAAACGTGAAGGTTGGGTTAAATTCTGCACCTCTTTATGTCCTTCTACTCCTGTCTGGGTAGTTTGGAAGAACATCAATAGGTTCAGACGAGGTTGCTCCCCTTCATTCTCTGCACCTATTTCTAGGTAAACAGCTGAACTTTTTTTTGACAAGATTGCTCCACCATATATACCACAACCTTCCGAATGCCTCTATATGTCTCCACAACATGAATCAGATGACCCATTTGATGAACCATTTACTTTGGATGAACTGAATGTGGTGCTTAATCATGTCCGGGACTCAGCCCCCGGTATTGATGGTGTGCCATATTCATTTGTAAAACATTCTGGCAGTAGGGCTAGGACTTACTTTTTAGATATTTTAAATTTCTGCTATACCCATGGTTGGGTACCAGATCAATGGAAATTGCAAATCATTATTCCACTTCTGAAACCTGGCAAACTTGCAGATGATCCGAATGGCCTTCGGCCAATTGCTTTATCGTCAGTTCTTGCCAAATTACTGGAGCACCTCATTAAAAACCGTCTTGAGTGGATGGTCGAATCGAGGGACTTACTGCCGAAATATCAATTTGGGTTTAGGAAAGGGCTAAGCACGATGGACAGTGTTGGTACTTTGCTCACGGATATCCGTTTGGCATTTTCTAAAAATGAATCCGTTGTTGCTGCATTCCTAGACATATCATCTGCGTATGACAATGGTGCCGATTCTGTTGTACACGAACTAAACTAACTAAACTATCTCTAAAATTCCTTACTTTTGGCTATGAGAATTGTAACGCTATTCTGCAAGGAAAAATCTCTAAATTTAAAAATTATTTTGACACGACTAAAATCGAATTTGACAATCGCGACTCAGCGCGGTATTTTTTTTTCTTTTGGTTTCGCAACGTTGTACTTGTGTGAGCATTGCGTAGAATGAATTTTTTGAGAGACGAAGGCGCGTGCTGGGGGGCAGCCTCAACGTGTTTTATATGGAATTTTTCACTTTTGTTTGAAAAATAAAAAAAAAATATTACCCACGTGTTGAGATTTAAATGTGCCGGGGTGTACTAAGGGGGCCGAAAATTTCATTATTTTTGCGATAGGACACGCCATTTTCAAGATATAAGCAAAAAGAAAATAAAAAATACAGAACTGTTTTTGCACGTGAAGGCGAGGCGTTGTTGAGAATTTTAGTTCATGACCACTAGTTTTATTCCACACCTTTTTAATCGCGATTAAAAATAGTCAGATTTAGTTAAAATAAATTATTATAGTCAAAATTTTTGGTGAAAACCGGCAAACTCAGAATAGCAAAATTGACATTTTCACTAAACTAATAACTCAGTGCAATCTTAGTGCTGTCAAACTAAAATATAGTTAAGTTGTGTCACTTTAGTCTATTTCAGAATAGGAAATCGTCGTTTGACAGGATTAAACCAAATTTTAGTGATTTTTAGTTTAGTTTAGAGAATTTTGTGACAACAGAATCGGCACCAATGTGCTTCTTCCCGTACTCAGGCAAAAACTGCAACAGCTGAGTCTTCCGGCCAAGATGGTACAATGCATATGTGAGCTACTCTTATCTCGTTCATTGGTTCTGAGAGTCCAGGGAGAGGAATTCGATAAAAGACAGACATGGAAGGGACTTCCACAAGGCTTTGTCCTCAGTCCCATACTCTATAACCTGTACACGGCTGATATTGGGTCCTGCCTTAATAATAATTGTCAGATCTTACAATACGCCGACGTTATTGCACTAGAGATGAGGCGTATATACTAGAATAGGTACAGGGAATAGGTATGTAAAGAGACTAGGTTGCACCTATTCCAACTTTTAAAATACTAGATCCACCTAGTCTCACTGTGCCTACGCAGTACACAGCACACGCGCCGCGGTCCGCGCGAATTGAAGTACCAACTACGCGGCGAAGCGAGATAGCAGCATAGTCATAGCTCATTCATATTTGACAAAATCATTTGTGTGTCAGTCACTTGAATTTGAACTCTAATTCAATGGCATAAAGGTAACATTACACGCACTGTGTTGTGCTAAAATATATACTGTCCTTTTTTAACTACACTATTCCGCGGTCCTTCCATCCTTGTCTGTCGGACTAGTCTCGGAGACTCGATACTAGTCCGGAATAGGAGTATTTTATAGAATAGGTACTTTGACAATACTCGATACTAATGAAGACTATGATGATGCAGTCTAGTATCAAATACGGACTCATGCGAATGTGATCTCGCTAGACTCGACGTCGCAAACACGTACTATCGGACTTATTTAGTGATCGGTTTTTGTAACGAAATTTTGATAAATCGTTAAGAACTCATATCTATTTTTATTGTGACATTAATTAATTTGTTTATTGGAACGAAGTTCCTTATGGCGCGTTGCGAAAGGGGGCTAGACGGAATTAAGAGAAAAAGATGTAACGAAACTTTTTAACTGACTTAAAAAAAAGGAGGTGGTTTCTCAATTCGACTGTATATATTTTGTTTTGGAACGTAGGAGAGAGAGAGAGAGAGAGGGAGAGAGAAGGAGAGGGAGAGAGAATGAGAGGGAGAGACAGGGAAAGAGAGAGAGAGTGAGAGAAGGAGAGAGAGGGAGGGAGAGGGAAGGAGAGGGAGAGAGAGAGAGAAGGAGAGAGAGAGAGAGATAATAAGTGTATACAGGTTTTTTGTACATAATAAATAATTTTAAAAAAACAATCATGAATCCTGGAAAGGAACTTCGTTCCATCCGGGTGTCCCTTGACACCTCTCAAGTCTTGTTTTAAAAAATGGCTCCTAAAAAAAGAAGTGTCGCTTGTGATCATTTTACGGACAAAGGCCAACATGTTTTAATTTTACGTTGATAGTCCTAAGCCTGCGGAAATTATGAAGGTACAATTTATTACTGCTGACGTACGAATCTACGCGTATCGGTGGTACGCAAAGACTAAGCATCTATAAAGTATGCGTATTTCATGGACTAGGTGGACTAGGTGGAATAGGTATTTGGATCTAGTATTTGTACGGACTTGGACTAGGTGCACTTAGTACAAAATTTACCTAGTACGACCCATCTCTATATTGCACTGTATGTGACAGATACCTCCATATCTGACGCGTCGTCATCTCTATGCCTCTCTCTGGCTTCTTTGAATCAATGGCTTTTAAGCCATGGCCTGTCACTATCTGCACCAAAAAGTTCGGCAGTAATTTTCTCTCGCAAACGAGTCATCCCTCAAGTTTCAGTGAACATCTTAGGCCAAAATATTCCAATAGTGAATAAAATAAAGTTTTTAGGCGTCATCTTGGACACAAAACTAACCGGTAAATACCACATTAATTATTTAACTCAAAAATGTGAAAGAACCATTCCTATTCTAAAAGTTCTTGCGGGTGTTTGGTGGGGTGCTCACCCCTACACCATGAAACTAGTGTATAATGCCTTGGTTTGTAGTGTTCTAGACTATGGAACATACCTCCTGATTCCGTGCAATAAAGGTGCTTTGGTTGGGCTGGATAAGGTTCAGTCTAAGTGCCTTCGAATCATCTCTGGTTGTATGAAGTCTTCCCCCGTTAACGCATTGCAGGTCGAGTGTGCTGAACCTCCTCTGACCCTAAGACGGCAATATCTTGCCTCCCGTTTCGTATCAAGGTTAATATGTAGGTCTTCTCATCCTCTTATAGGTAAATTGAATGAGTAAGATGCCTTATGCAGAAGCTCAAAATATTGGAAAAATAAAGAGATCCCATTACTTCTGAAATCTTTTAGACAAACCCTAAATTTAGTATGCCCGATTGTTCAGTATCTCAGATTACCCCTTTTTAATGTCACCTATCAAGTTTTAAGTTACATTCCAAAAATTGTTTTAGAGATGGAATGGTTTCCAATTATTTATTACAGATGCTTCAAAATTAACAGATATTGCCCACATTGGAGCTGCGGTCTATTACCAAAGCTCCAGAATAATTTTACAATATAAATGTCCTAAGGAATCTTCCGTATTTACTGGAGAATGTTTGGCTATATTAGAAGCTTGTCTTTTTATAGAGTCTTACGTCAAAATCGAGAAAGCCGTTATATTCACAGATCAGTCACAGACTCTCTTAGCTGCCTGCAAGCCTTAGTACAAAATCCTTTCAAAAGTAAGTTACATAGCTCCCTTATCTTAAAAATTAAAAAGTCTTTATTATCTTGTGCTAGTAGTCAAAAAGAGGTTCAGTTAGTTTGGATACCAAGCCATTGTGGCATTAAGGGTAATGAGTACGCTGACGCCTTGGCCAAGGATGCTTGCTCATCAACAGTAGCTGACCTCACCCACAATACCCTTCAGGGGTATGACTTGCAAGAGTTAATCTCCAATCTTCTTGGCAAGAACAGTGGAATGTCTCTGGAAAAAGAAAGGGCAAGTTTTATTATGCAGTACAACCAATGATAAAGCCAAAACCTTGGTTCTACGATTACAAAAAAGTGTCTAAATCCATTGTATCAACCATCTGTCGTATCCGTCTAGGTTTTTGTAGTACCCCTGTGTTTTTACAAAAAATCCATGTTCGTGACTCCTCTCTTTGCGAATGCGGATTGGAGGAAGGCACGCTGGATCACATCTTTTTTGAATGCTCAAACAATGCTTCCCTTTTAGATCTATATAGCCGTCTCCCTAAATTTAAAATCCCTCTTCCCATTAATTTCCCCTCTTTGCTAACATATTCCTCTCCTGATCTGCTGGTGGCGCTGATGTCCTTCATCCGTCACAATGACATAAAATTATAAGTTAATCTGTCTGTGTGGGTGTGGTAAACGTACCTATATTTTACGTTTTAACAATTTCTATATTTATTTATATTTATTGTCTGTTTGTTTCAGTCCCGTACTAACCCATCAAGATCTACACTGTGTGTCAACTGTAGGTATCAATCGAAGAATTTCACTTGTGTCTCCAGTTGTTTTTTATTTTTTATTATACTAAATTATGCACACTTGTTCCTCCAACTCACTTTATACATTGGCAGAATAGTCGACATCGGCTTTACTTGCCATTTCATAAAAATAGAATAGAATACATGGAATTAATATGATTGTCTTTATATTTTTTTTTCAAGGTAAATCTCACAGTACAATTAGAGAAATTGTTAATGAAGGTGAAAAAAATTAAGGATTTTTTCTACACCTGGAGAAACACCAAAACAGTTGGCGGAAGAAAAAATTAGACGATTTTGATCTGTGTGCAATTAGACAAAAAGTTCAACACTATAAAGAAACAGGCAAGTATTTTTTTTTATGCTATTGTAGCATACCACAGTAAAAAAAGTATAATTTATATTTATTATTTTTCAGGTGCCTAATGTACGTAATATATTACCTATAGTTTGAGAAGACCAGTTGTAATGGGAGCCGTAAACGTCTAAGAAAGATTTTCACACTATTTAGATTTCATAAATAAGAAATGTAAAACTGACACATCAGTGTTAATGGAAATCAGAGAGAGAGATCATAGCATAGTTTCCTACAGTAAGCAGCTGTATAGGTTGGCAAAGAAGAGTCTGTCGTGGTAACCATTGGAACTAAAATATTTTTTTGGTGGCAGCACTGCTTTGTTTATCATCAACAAGTAGCTAATCTGTCATTGTGTTATGTTCCTAGTTGTATTTTACTTATTTCTAATTAACTATCAATTATTAATGCTTTTGAACATATAAAAAATGAATAAGACAATAAGGAGTAGTGGTGTGAGCTGTGATATACTAGGTTTTCGTAAGAAATTTGGCGGAATCTGAAACGGAACAAATTTTGTCTCCGATTAACAATGTTTACGAAAGAACTGCTGACACGACAGGTATTTATCCAAGAAATTTATCTTTTATTCAATGCCAGTCATTGTTTTTCCTTTCTAATACTAAGTTTTATCGGTATTATAAGTTTCAAGCCATTTTCTTGTTTTATTTACTAATAGATTATTGAGGTTATGTTTTCTTGTTTGACAAATCGCGTGTACGTTAACTCTTGATGTTTGATACTTGAAATTGAAAAATGTACCTACATGGAATTAATATGATTGTCTTTATGTTTTTTAGGTAAATCTCACAGTACAATTAGAGAAATTGTTAATGAAGGTGAAGAAAATTAAGGATTTTTTTCTACACCTGGAGGAACACCAAAACAGTTGGCGGAAGAAAGAATTAGACGATTTTGATCTGTGTGCAATTAGACAAAAAGTTCAACACTATAACGAAACAGGCAAGTATTTTTTTGTGATGCCACTGTCGCATACCATAGTAAAAAAAGTATAATTTATCTTTATTATTTTTCAGGTGCCTATTCTACGTAATATATTACCTATAGTTTGAGGAGACGGGTTGTAATGGGAGCCGTAAACGTGTAAGAAAGATTTTCACACTATTTAGATTTCATAAATAAGAAATGTAAAACTGACACATCAGTGTTAATGGAAATCAGAGAGAGAGATCATAGCACCGAAAAGGAATACAAAAATGATGTTATGTCACGTTTTTTTTTTTTAAATAAAATCTAAATTTTAGCGTGTTATTTCATTTTCATTGTCATGTGAATAGTGATAATGTTATGTACCCCGCATAGACATACCTGACGCCTTCATTAGTCAACTGTTCAAGTTTATTCGATATTACCCGTACCTTTCGATTGCGACATGCTATAGGTACTCTCTGACTTCCGATTAGTTTCCGACAGTAAGCAGCTGTAAGTCGCCTTCTTGTCAATAAACTGTCAGCATTAACAGGATTCGTTCAGTATCATTCATGTCAAATTTGATACAGGCATACCAACCATCGAATGGTTGTGAATACCCCAGAGTTGCCACCCGTCCCGATTTTGCCGGGACAGTCCCGATTTCGAAGACATTGTCCCGCGTCCCGGCGGCCTATCGCTTTTGTCCCGATTTTTGACAATATGCGACAGGCTCAATCAATTTTTTTTTGTTTGTTTGTTTTTTTTTTTTTTTGATTTGAAATGGCCAGTACTGCAGAACGGCAATTTCATAGGTAAAGACCTAATATAAGACGTGAATGCAGTGCCGTAACTAGCTTTTTTTTTTTTTTTTTGATTTGAAATGGCCAGTACTGCAGAACGGCAATTTCATAGGTAAAGACCTAATATAAGACGTGAATGCAGTGCCGTAACTAGCCTTTTATTGTTGTGATTTGCAAATGGTCAGACGCGGTCCGTTGTAGTTTGCTCCAAAGAAATAATAAAATAATTGTGGTTAAAAGTGCAGTTCGGACGTAAATTATATGCAATAACTATATATAAAACATTTCTAGACTTACTTCCAAAGTTTAATGAGCTAACTTGCCATATTCTTACTATAAAACAATAAACAATAATTTATAGGTTAAAACAAAAAGTGAGTGCGTGGCCTGCGATTTGATTTAGTTAATACGTGTAAGCGACGCATTTTGCACGGTGCTTACGACCTTTTCGCCGCGAAGATTGCGAGAAGCGTGCCATTGTGTTAGCTTCCGCCTTCCAGCTAACATCGCTTTAATTTTTGTGGTTTACTAAACGTTAACCGCTGCAAGCATCGCTTAAAGCGCTAGCTGGAAATCTCAGGAGTGAACGAATTTAAAAACGAAAACCCGCTTCACATCATCCAAGTAATGGCTCTCAAATTTGGAGTAACCGTACAGGAACAGGACATAGACTTTGCTTCAAGAGTTGGACCCCGTCGTCAGGAAAACAAAGTCACCACTGAAGCCCTTATACGTTCCCTAGTTGTCAGATTTGTACGCCGATACAAGCGTGACGAGTTCCTAAAGGCTGCCAAAACCAGAAAAACAATGACATCGTCTGACTTAGAAATAGCGGGGCCCTCGAGAACCGTATACTTTAACGAACGCCTAACTTACGAAAACCGGCAGTTATTTCGCGCCACCAAGCTTTCCTCAAAACAAGAAGGATATAGATTTTGTTGGCATAAGAACGGAGCCATCTTCATACGGAAACAGGAGGGCAACCCCGCCATCCATATACGCACTGAAGATCTGGAACGACACCTCGGCATCCCGACTCAGACAACCCCTCAGTCCTTTCCATCAGCGCAACAATGTAACTAAAAGTCACCTGGCCAACAAACAGTATTTTTTTACTCGTACTAGTTGTAGTCGTTTTTGTTCCACATTTCTACAGACTGTAAGGGTAAACACCGTTGTCACTTAACCCAAGGGTAATTTGACTTAAATATAAAATAACAGAGCGAGTTAAAAAAATAAAAAATAAAAATTCCTAAAAAGGTTTAGAACAGATTTTATCCCAGACCGCCCGCAAATTCATGGATATGCGCATCAGTGACGTAATCACTACAACGATCGCCAGCCGTTCCGTCCACACAACACATAAAATAATACACATTACCTGTGATGTAACTTTCCCATCATATGGCTTAGGACAGCCACAAATACCTACCGTGACGAGTCTAAATGTAAATTTGATTCGAAATGGCTTTGGATTCTAAATGATTTGAAAACATTTTGTTTTTAATAAACCAAACCATTGGGTAGGTACTTTTGGCGTATTTAAAAAGTTAATCACAATTTTATGTACAGTTTAATTAAAAATTAAATTAAATTTACACTGACTGAATAAAATATCAACACTTACCGACTTACATTAACCTCAACACGTGTTCAAAATGGGTTCCCCGTCCAACATTCTGTTGTTATCGAGGTTATTGATAAGCCACTGCGAAAATGCGCCCCGTTCAGATTATTACCCGCAATGGCGTAAAGCCGAACCATTTCGGTTCACTGTTCATTTGTGTAAGACATTGTAACACAATTCACGCGCGAGAAATGAGCGACGGACGCTAAGACGCGGCGTTACGTGCGATCGCTAGCGAGACTGCCAGCTGACTGACTGCGGGGTCGCGACCCGTGTCGGCGTCGCGTCGTGCAGTTCGCACGCGGTGTAGGTGTAGTTCCCGAAGTTTGTTGCCCTCGCGCATAGGGTGAAATATTCTTGTGGAAAAATGCAGATTTTCTTTAAAAAAAAAAGTTGTTTTTTTTTTCATTGATTTTACGTTCTATTAACGAAACCAAATCACTGGTTTCAAGGATAACGGTGTTTACACTAACACCCAGTATATTTTGTTACTTTTCTTTCAATCTTTATTAATTTACTCCTTATACATACACACTCACATTCTAGCTACAAGATAATAAGTCGTCGAACTCACCCCCATTATTTACTACACGTATCTGCTGTCACACTACATACACTAAATACACACACACACAAAACTACACATACAACACTTACCCATCACACGCACACTTCCAAAACTTCACTCAAATGTGTCTGCCTGCATACATTCGTCGCACAACATCATGCCGCCGTGACTAAAACTTTTATGTCCAATCCTTCTTCAGCTTTCCTTAACTACCATACACATGGCGTTACTTGATATTATCCAAAATATAGAGGAAATCACTACATTAGATTGTCACGACTTCGAAAACTTAGACGAATGTAGGAAACACATTCAGGATTCCGAATCTAGTTTTAAAGTACTCACTCTTAACATCAGAAGCTATCAACGTAATTTTGATGACTTTTCAGTAGCATTAACTCGACTTGGTGTAGACTTAGACGCTATTGTACTCACAGAATGTTGGCTAAGCGAAGGCTCAATTTTGGAAAATCTATCAGGTTATAATGTATTTCGAACAAACACACAAAACAACAAAAATGGTGGTATAGTCATATACACGAAAATTACCCATGAGGTCACTTTAATCGAACCTACAATACAGGATACAGATAGCCTTCTCTTAATTTTGAATAATAAAGTAGCACTACTGGGGCTATATCGATCACCGTCTTTTACCAGTCTAACAAACTTTAGCTGCTTTGGATAATTTCCTTAAAACGACAAACCATCCAACGGTAATTGTCGCCGGCGACATAAATATAGACATATGTTGCACCACAAATAATAAACATCACGAGTACATGTGCCTTCTGGCCTCGTACGGTCTATTACCTGTCATAACCAAACCCACCAGACAAAAATCTTGTCTTGATCACATATTCGTCAAATGCAATACCAGGCCCAAAGGAATGGTATGCAAAAGCTCTATCACAGATCACGACATAGCCATGGCTCACATCCCTATCAAACATACTCCCATTAGACTCAATAAAAATCGTTTGGTATTTAAATTAAATGAGGATGAATTAGCTACAGATTTAGCCAAAATTGACTGGACTGACACACTAAAACAAAACACTGTGGCCTCTGCCGCTGCCTCTTTCACCGGAATCTTAGCAAATCTTATAGAAACACACACACTCAAAGTTATAATTCCCCGAAGCAAACTAAACATTCAGCCTTGGATTACACCCGGACTTATGAGATGTATACGTCACCGCGACAGACTTCATCTATCTTTAAGATCAGACCCCGAAAATGAGACAAAAAAACTAATCTATCACCGTTATAGAAACTTCTGCAATAATCTCCTACGAAAACTTAGAATTAAATACGATGGTCGACAAATCCAAGAGAATAAAAAAAACTCTCAAAAGCTATGGAAAGTTCTAAAATCTATATACGATCCTAGAGGCCAAAGGAACAATACATGCAACTTATTAACAAGCTCCCCTGACCCTGTCGAGACTCTCAATAAATGCAACTCATACTTCACATCCGTAGGGAATAACCTGGCTACTACCATACTGACAAGACTCTCAGAAACCCAGACATCCCTCACTAGCAAATACTCATCATCAACCACATCACCTTTCTCCTTCTTTCTACATCCCACTGACGAAATAGAAATTACAAACTTCATAAATCAGTTAAAAGACGATAGCTCCCCAGGTCCCGATAAAATCAGTGTAAGACTCTTAAAGAGAATACAAAACTTAATTATAACACCTCTAACCCATCTGATTAATCTCAGCCTGGAAACAGGAGTATTTCCTGAACAATGGAAGGTCGCAGCAGTAAGCCCAATACATAAAAGCGGTCCTAAGGATAAACCAGAAAATTATAGACCAATAGCACTCCTTAGTATATTATCAAAAATTCTGGAAAAGGTTGTTAACACCCGTTTAATGAACTTTCTTGAAAAACATCATTTAATTTCTGAGCGACAATTTGGCTTTAGAAAAGGGAGATCAACTGAAGATGCGGCTGCGTTGTTAACAAACTCCATTTCAACAATTATAGAAAAAGGTGAACACTGCATGGCGGTCTTTTTAGACTTAGCTAAAGCGTTCGATACAATTTCAAGAGATCTACTCCTCAAAAAACTAGACACAATAGGGATAAAAGGAAAACCACTTGAATGGTTTGACAGCTACCTTACCAATCGTTTCCAATATGTTAAATCTGGTGAACATTCGAGTGGTTCACTTCCTATCAATTTTGGAGTTCCGCAGGGCAGTTTACTAGGTCCAACTCTTTTTATAATATATATGAACGATATACTGAATCTTACGCTTCCAAATGCGGAACTAATAGCCTACGCAGATGACACGGTTATCACATTCCACGCTCCTTCTTGGAAACAGGTATACTGCCTTGCAGAAGAAGGATTAGCAACAGTAGCGCAAACACTTGACCGTAACTTACTTACACTCAACATAAAGAAAACCAAACTTGTTGTAACATTTTCCAAAACACATCTATCTAGTCCTCCTCCTGATCTCACTTTGAAATTCCACACTTGTCAGATCCATCAGAACACATCACACGAAGACTGCTCATGCGAGTGTATTAACCGGACAGAATGTATTCGTTATTTAGGTCTACTTATTGACGAGAATCTATCTTTTAAGCCCCATATTCAATTTCTTTCTGGCCGAGTAAGGAAACTTATACACATAATCAAGAAACATAAGAGACCGTACTCCAAAAGACATCCTGCGCATGGTATATTTCGCTATATGCCAATCCATCATACAGTATGGCGTGTCCATTTGGGGTGGAGCTGGGAAAACGATAATGATTGAACTTGAAAGAGCCCAGAGAGCTGTTATAAAAGTTCTCTTAAAAAAACCATTTTTCTACTCCACTGACTCCCTGTACAACGAGTTCCAAGTTCTACGTGTCCGCCAACTATTTATTCTCAATGCATACCTGCGCATACACAAAACATTAAAAATCCGACCTGACTACCACTCATTGACTTCCAAACGTGTCTTTCACATCCCGCTACAACGAACCACATCTCTCTTAACAAGACGCTGTCCCGCCTATCTACATACTTTTGTGTATAACAAGGTCACCAGGAAGGCAATTCTCGCGTTTTCGCTCGTAAATGTCACATTCGTTGTTTTCGCCCGTGTTCTAAGTCGCTTATAAAATGGTGAGATTTTCTGAAATCATCTATTCTCAGTACAAATCGATTGTAAATTACGAATCTCGGGACAAAAATGTTGCCATTATGCGTCACACCAAGTAATCCATTTTACATAACGATGCTTTTTTTATAACGAAGTCGTTATTTTACATTCGACCAATTTCTTAAAATGATTTTCAAGTCAAAAAATGTTTTGAGCAGCATTTGATACGTATTTTATAAACATTTATCAATATCATCATTCTTAATTTAGTAACCGCATTTTTATTTTCAATATTAACATTAAAATAAGTTCTCCTTAGTATTTGCTGCAACGGAATGCATCACTGCTGCAGTTTTGTCAATGTCAGCCGATATTCGTCACGTCAAATTAAAGCCATCATTTTTTATTGTTTGTTTACATCGGTCAAATTTACCAAATTAATAATTAAATAAAACAGAATGACTGCCAATGATATTTTAAGTAAACAGATTATAGGTAGTAAACGGTTTATTGTGGTCAATAACATCAAAGCTTCTCAAGATGAAGAAGAGGAGGAGGTATAATTGTCGTAATGCCATGCGCGTTGTGCTCCAACCGGACTGTATTGCTGTTCCAATGACGCAGCTATACCTATGATCATGAAATTACTTTACAAAGGCCCAAACGAACGTTGGAAAATTCTTGCGAAAACAAATTTCGTCCTGCGGATCGCATTAGGAGCCTCATCAAACACGAGTGCCACACGATCATTTTTCGACATTCATAAAGAATTTGGCCGAGAGGTGAAATGAACCGGCGATTTCTAAGCTCGAGGATAGCCCGCTATCATGACTCCAACTATTCGTATTAACTAGTGATTATTTATGTGTATTGTTTACGTAAAGTATTGTTGTTAGTAATATAAGTTTTGCATTATACTAGCTGTGTTTTTAATTTATAATACTTAGTTTATTTATTTATAAATACCAAATTTAAACAGAGTAGGCGCTTTACTTTGTGTAAATTATTTTATCACCACTGCTCTCAAAACGGTGAAGGAAAAAGCATCGTGAGGAAACCGACATGTCTTTATTTATTTATTTATTTATTTATTAGGAAACTCAACAGCTTATTTTAAAATTACATGCAATTATGATGAAAGTTCAGCTCACTATCAATGAACAGCCCAATGCAGTTGCGTCAAAGTTACTAGCATCCACTGCACATTGATAGTGAGATGATTACAATTACCTCTTAAACCAATTACAGAGTTTCACGGCATTGATCTAGGTTAAGTAGAAAGTGGCAAATAAAGAGAAGAAAAAAAAAGAAGAAAGAAAGTTCAACACGTTCATTATGTTGAGCAATCATATGTGACTGTGGACAAATAAATCAAAGTTAAAAATGTGTTTCTAAATATTAATAAAAAACAATCAGAATAAAAGAAAAATAATATCAATGTGAATATATTCCACTAAGTGATAATCCTTATTAGTTTTTTTTTTTAATATAAGGATGAGTTATGGCACAATTTGTTTACTAAACAATGTCTGCTTGACTTGTTTCCGATATGATTGTTTGGATAAATGAAATATATCGACATTTTCAAAACCCTCAGAATAGATGCGAGGCAGTCGGGTCAGAACAGCATTTCTACCGTAGTTTGTGCGGCAGCCTGGTATACTGAATAATTTCGTATGTCTGGTACGTGTTTTTGGGGTACAGAAATCTATACATGATAGCAAATCACTGCTGTCCAAACGACCTCGCAGGATATCAAAGAGCAAAAGCATATCCAACATCTTACGCCTATCCAGAAGGGGAAGCATATTATAGTGTTTGCAGTCTTGGGCATAGGAATCATGACGTTTCCGGGATTTGAAGTTTAAAAATTTTACGAACTTTTTCTGTAAATTTTCTATTCTTTTAGAATACACCTCGTATTGGGGTGACCAGATTGGGCTACAGTACTCCAAAATACTACGCACATATGCAAAGTATATAATCTTTAGACTATGACAATTCCTGAAAGGCTTACAAGTACGCATTACAAAACCAAGGTTACGAGAGGCTCTATTGGTGATGGTATCAATATGTTGGTCAAAAAGCAATTTGGAATCTAACATTATACCAAGATCTCTGACTACATCAACCCTTCCGATCGCATTATTATTAAATCCATAAGGATACTTAGTTGGGTGTTTGGAACGACTAAAAGTAATGCATTGACATTTCGAGACATTGACAGTGATGTTATTTTGCTGATAATACCTGAATAATGCGTCAAGATCACGCTGTATCAGTTCATAATCAAGTCTGGATTTTACACACATGTATATTTTCATGTCATCAGCGTACATGAGCTGTTTTGCCGATTTGAAACATGACTGAATATCAAACAAGTATGCGCAGTAAAAAAGAGGACCCAATAAAGATCCCTGGGGAACATCGGAGGGGATGTTTACGAAGTCTGATTTAAAACCTCCCATAACCACAGCTTGCGATCGGTTTGATAAGTATGACTTAACCCATCTCAGCAAATCTCCATGGATTCCAAGCTTTTGTAGCTTTGCCAGCAAGATCACGTGATCCACGCGATCGAATGCTTTTTCGAAATCCGTGTAGATCACGTCAACCTGGCCACCGGCTTCCATATTATGCAACACATAGTTGCAGAATGTGGCCAAGTTAGATACTGTGGACCGTCTCCTTACGAATCCGTGTTGGTTCTGGCCTATACCGCTTGAGATTAGTGGATATATACTATTATAGATAATTTTCTCAAAAACTTTGCTTAGTGTGTTGAGAATAGATATTGGACGATAGTTTTTTATATCCATCTTGAGCCCCTTCTTATGCACTGGCACTATATGAGCTGTTTTCCACAGAGAAGGACAGACGCACTCGGCTAAAGACTTTTGAAACAATAATGCGACAGGATATGCCAAACTATCAGCGCAATTGTGCAAGAAGAGAGGAGGCAGTCCATCGCTACCTGGACCTTTTGTTGTATCCAACGCGCGCAAAGCTTTAAGAACGGTGTCTTTGGTAACACAGAGGTTAGATAGGACATTAGGTGAGTTGGTCACTTCATTAAGAGTGCTCGTAGCTGCAACAGAGGACACGGACGGGTTGATGAAAACACTATGAAAGTATTTATTAAACGCTGTACAAATTTCATGACCTGACTCAAATGCTTCCTCATCTAAAATCATTGTTTTTGGGTATTGACTACCGCCTCTCTTACTTTTAACATAGGTCCAGAAAGTTTTCGGAGAATGATTAATTGCTTTCTCTGTCTGAGTTATATAGCTTTGGTAAGAGGATGCTTCAACATCGTGTTGTCTAGAGCGTAACAATGCAAATTCGTAATAGTCCCTGGGGTTACCATATTTTTTCCATCTTTTATGTACTTTAATTTTCTCACGAATGAGTTTTATAAGAGCACGACTGTACCAAACAGGGTATTTATGACTTTTCGGCTTGTTAACTAAAGGAATGAAACGCTCCACACCAAGTTTAACCTCTGTGTAAAATGAGCCAACAGCAACGTCAATCGATTCAACCGACAATTTATCATCCCAATTTATCCTATTAAAGTGTTTATTCAGTTCCTTATAATCTCCCTTATAGTAATTACGACGTGGTATGTGAACTTCCTTTAGAGGAGTTAAGAATAATTCAGTAGCCTTGATGACAAGAGCAGGATGAGGAGAGTCTTCTTGGAGCAAAGGATCATCGCTTCTACTAACAATGAGGGATATAGATGAAAAGCATAGATCTAAAATCCTGTTATTAGTATTTGTGTTAAGGTTGTATTGAGATAACCCGAGAATGCTAATTTCATCTGCAAAGGAGGCAGCGGCAGTTCTTATTTGCAGCGAACAGTTATTTAATATAGAATAACCTTCATCGTTCCATGCTAAACATGGTAAATTGAAATCACCTATAAGAACAAAATTATGATTACCATACATAGCCATTGTGTCCGTTACAGCTTGCACAATGTTATTCAGACGCGATGGTATACTAGATAGATCAGGGGGCATGTAGACAAGAATAATATGCAAGTCTTCCCGGGTACCAACGCTTCGAGATAAAAGTGTAACGTGCAACATCTCTACACCTGCACACTGAAAGTCCTGACATCGTCTAGTGTCGAATTTGCGATTGACGCACATCATAACACCACCACCAGTTTTTTTACCAGTCGAATTAAGATCACGGTCCTGTCGGAATATTTGATATCTATTATCACATAATTCTGTGTCAAAAATGTCATCCTGCAACCATGTTTCCGTAAAGATTAAAATGTCATACTTAAAGCGCAAAATACTGTTATACAAATCTAATACCTTAGTTCTCATCCCTCGAGCGTTTTGGTAGTAAAAACTTAACTGTGTGTTAGCCATCATTAATTATAGGAAAGAACATTCAAAATAAAAAATAAAAATAAAAGTGATTAATTTGACGGTGGGAAAGGTATCGGTTTGAGGGGCAATAGCTTGCACAAATATCAATAATCACTAAAATAAAATCATGTAGCAGTATGACATCTGAGCGATAATAAAAAAAAGGTTTAGATCGGTCCAAACGGTAACAGTTTTGCCGACTGCACACGCATTGTGGGTAGGTTGCGAAAACTATGTCAAATACCAAGCATAAACCTACGACCAGTGTGCCATAACTCATTAGTGTAAGAGTATAAAATGTATAACTAAAGGAAAGATAAAATAAATGAATAAGGAGAAAAATAATGTTAATGATTACAATCACCTTCGCGGCACTATTACGTATGTAAACATAAAGTAAGCCAGTGTCTACTGTTGACCAAAATTGACACATTTTAACGTAGCTATTGTATAAACTATGAAACCACATGAACGTAACGTTATGAATATGCATAAATACATGTATAAACAAAAGTGCGGTGGGTTATTGGGGCTTAAGTGAGTTTATGTAACATATCCAGGTTGCGGATGAATATTGTATCAGTAGTTTCAGACTTTCTCACGTAGATGCGTCCTCCACGCACCCACACAAATTTGTATTTTAGCTCCTTTGCACGTTTACGAGCTGCAGCATGCAAGTTTTTATTCTCCGGTGATAGGTTCTCAACGACAAACACGGGAAATTTTTGACTCGTGCCGAATCCCAAGTCATGTGTGTTTAACTTGTCTTGAACATTATTTTTATTGTATATCAGTACAGCAGATAAAAATATATCACGGGTACGGGGCGAATTAAATTTGGTTAGTATGGACCGTGGACGGGTACTCTCTGGATTCAATTTCGCAATTCTTGCACAATAATGTATATCATTGTCGTTAATCGACACGCTTACTGTTCGGCCAATTTGCTTGACGATATTTACTACATTTTCCGATTTATGTTCAGGTACACACTGTATTTCAATGTTAGCGGCCCGTGACAGTTGGTCAATTTGAGTGAATTTACCCTTAATCTCGGTCAATTCATGGTGTAATAACTCATTCTCCTTCCTCATTTGGTTAATTTCATTTCGATATGTAACGTTATCACGCTTTAATATGTCAAATTCATCACTTAGAAAATTCATAGAATCCTTAAAAGCTGTTACTTGATCATTGATTTCCTTTAGGTTAGCAGATATTGACACTTTAAACGTGCCTATGGTGTCCTGCAGCGCATTACGCATTTCTTCACGAATGATATCTCTTATCTCTGAGCGTAGGGATTCCGTAGATTGACTTGTACTCGATTGCAGGGTCTCTGGCCTGATTTGGGTAACCTTACGACGGGTGACGTTGAAGGTCATATCTGCCATAGATGTAGGCGTAGATGGACGCACCGGTATATTTGAATTATCACTCTTTGGCTGTTTAATCAGACATTGCGGGCATACCCAGTTAATTAGTGGTTCTTGATCCTGCGTTTCTGCTTGCGAGAAGTTAACACAAAGCATATGGTAGCTGTTATTGCAGCGAACACATTTTATAAAGTTATTGTTTGTAATATCCGAGTTACAAGACACACAGGATAACATGTTGACGATTATTATTAGGTACAGGTGCACTCGAGCGAGAATCAATCGTTGCTAAGTTAGACCGAGACAGCAATTATGACAACTATCTCTTATCGTAGCGGTGAGGTGCGCGGGCACCCCGCACGCTGCAGTCACACACCAGTTCACTTTTGTTTAGGGAATTATTTGATATAATTGCCACAGACTTCACACAATAATAACTGTTACTGACTAAAAATTAAGCACTATAATCGCTTAAAGTTTCAAAGGACAAGATGCGACACGTCCACTTCTACCGACAGCGATGAGCGAAGTCGAGTCTTAGAACCAAAAATTCGAAGACATGTGACTTCTGCCAATCCGCACTGGGCCCGCGTGGTGGATTACGGCCCACTCCCTCTCACCGAGAGGAGGCCTGTGTCCCAGCAGTGGGAAAATTATAGGCTGCTGATGATGAAATTTAAAAGCTAACTTTCTTTAAATAATAACATGTACAGACGCCAACACATCAAGCTACTACAATCTGTCAGATTTCTTTGATAGATTTTCGACTTTATTTCTAGAGCATTAGGTTCAAGGTTCATTGGGAAAAATTGACAGTTTCGGGTAGCTTGACCTGGTGGCGTCTGCACAAAAGTTAGGTACAAAAGTAATATATATTACTTCTTATAATACATGCTTGATTGCGTTAATCGATTTTAATTTAATTACAAAATATCTGCACCCTAATTGCGAAACGCACAATTTATCAGAATCTGAATGGGATTGAAGATTATTTCTAAACCATTGCGTCATTTGTTCGAATAATTTGTCGGCTCAGCAACGTAAATAACGCAATGAATGTTGTTTAACTATGAATATTAAACCAATTCTTATCGATAAAAAGTTCCGCAATTACCCCTCTGGTTGACCGAGCTTCGCTCGGTATTTTTTGGTAAATTGTGTTTAAAAAAATAAGTTTATGTTCAAGTTGATTATCGATAAAGTTGGTAATTGAAAGCACGAATAAAACGACATTTTATTAAAATGAATCCTAGCTAGATCGATTTATCGCCCCCGAAACCCCCTGTATACTAAATTTCATGAAAATCGTTGGAGCCGTTTCCGAGATTCAGATTATATATATATATATATATACAAGAATTGCTCGTTTAAAGGTATAAGATATTCAAATAAATTCTCCTTTGTATTTGTTACAACAGAATGCATGGCCGCCTATAGAAAGATGCTGATTTGTAAATGTCACGAGTTATACGTCAAATTAAAGTCATATTTTATTGTTGTTTCATTGTTTACATTGGTTACCTATACATGTAATGGAATAATTTAATTTATACAGAATGTCTGCCAATTAATGTTGACTACGAAATAATATTAAAGCTTAACACGATGGAGAAGACGTAGCGTGATTGTCGTAAAAACCGGACCGAATCACTGGCTCTCAGTACCTATAGCTTTTGCGTCCAACCGTTCCAACGACACAGTTGTATCTATATACATTATGTGTTCCAGCTACATTACTCTACGATGTCTGAAAATATTCTTAATCTTTGTGTAACCAAATATCCTGCCTGAAGGACAAGCGGTAGGAGTCTTGTCAAACACGAATTTCAATTTGTTTGTGGTGAAACTGCTGGACGACCATGTGTCCACATTCACGTAGACTTTGGGCAAGACGTGTAAAGATGCAGCGATTCTTTAGCGGGCTACTGAACAGCATACCATACATGTTGCCTACTAATCATTTAAACTAGTGTTTCTTATAATGTATTGTTTATGCACAGTATTGTTCACTGAGAAAACTGACAATCATAAAAGAGGTGAATTCAGCTTAAAGTATGATGAATTCACTCAAAGGACGGAGCATAGTGATTCACCAAAAAGAACGATGATAATACTGATGTTGATGATAACAGTATTTAAGATGATGTGTCACCATGGATTTAGTTTTAGTTACCTACTATTTTTCGATGCCTTCCTCATATATCCAGTTATATCCTATTAGTTTTCCTACAATTTTTCGGTGACTTCCTCACATATTCAGTTATGTCATACAATTTTTCCAACTATTTTTCGGTGCCTTCCTTATATATCCAGTTATATCCTATTATTTTTCCTACTATTTTTCGGTGACTTCCTCACATATTCAGTTATATCATACAATTTTTCCTACTATTTTTCGGTGCCTTCCTCATATATCCAGTTATATCCTATTATTTTTCCTACTATTTTTCGGTGACTTCCTCACATATTCAGTTATGTCATACAATTTTTCCTACTATTTTTCGGTGCCTTCCTCATATATCCAGTTATATCCTATTATTTTTCCTACTATTTTTCGGTAACCTCCTCGTATTTTAGGTTAGGTCCTCTTACTTTTCCTACTATTTCCTCATATCTCTGGTTATAGCCTATTATCTTACGGAGGTCGCCCTCAATAGGAGGATTGTGTTTTTTAATAAACCAATTAATATCTCTATAATACACCAGTGATTAGTTGTAGTTCTACTCATTCTCCATCAGTAGGACTACAACTAAATACTGGTGGATTACACAGAAATTGTTTGGATTATTAGAAATCACAATCCTCCTATAATTGAGGGCGCCACTGGACTTACATGATCCCCTTATTTTTAAGTATCCAATATTGGTTCTTTCCTTTTAAATATTATTAGGTGTGAGCTCAACATTAAAAAAAACTGAAGAACCCTAAACTTGAACCTTAAAAAAATGGAGAGTAAGTAAAAAAAATAGAAAAAAGTACCTTGGCAAGAATGGTAAGAAGGTGAAAAGGGATGTATGTATAAATTAAACAGAAAATTGAATGGTATTTTTATTTCCATAGTATGAATGAATAATTATTATATACTCTAAACATTTATATTCAGTATAAAAGAAGACTGTTTTGTTTAGAAACATCCTCGCCTTAATGATTACAGTATCTATTTGTCGGTCATTATAAAGAATCATTATATACATTATGTTCAATAATTCTAGTTTTTACAAATTAAAATAAAGGTTGAGACGAGTAGAAATTTAATTTACAAAAAATAACAAACTTTACATTAATGTACCTATAACTAAAACATTTTTGCCCTTAAGGTGATTGCTTCAGGGTAGCCGTTTTTTGCAATTTGCAGGCCAGTGCTAGGTTGTATGTTAATTAAATGTTGCACGCGGGTGTAAGTACATAAGTTGTACTACATACGTCTTACACCCGCGTCTAACATTTCAATCAAAACCTAGCACTGGCCTGCAAATTGCAAAAAACGTAAGAAAATTTGAATTTCGCGGGCTACCCTGACGCTTTCACCTTAAAGCTGCATACAATAAATTGGTTATATTATTATAGTAAATATCTATTTTCAAGTAAAGTGCTACTATAAACACTCCGATGAGACTAATCTATCCCTCATACAAATACTTTACTTTAAAATCTATTACTAAAGGTGAACGCACACTTTTCAGAGCCGAAGGAGGCGAAAGAATCGAATTTTAGAATTACTTGTATGAAATCCTATGGAACCTCGCACACTTACCCAATCGGACGAATAAGGTCGTACGATTCGGTGCGGATAAGTGTGCGAAGTTACATTGGACTTCATTTAAGTAATTCTAAAATTTGATTCCTTCGCCTCCTTCGGCTCTGATAAGTGTGCGTTCACCTTAAACCAGCTATTGGTGCTGGCTCATACCATTACTTTATGCGGACACCGTTATCGGGCCGTCTTTATAGGATATCCTAAAGGGATATCCGATAAATACCGTAACTAAGGGTAGATTACTAGTTGAGCGCACTCTGCTATAAAAAAATAACTGCCCTTGGACTCTGCAGTGCCTCAAACTAGCAACGCCGCGTACGGTATAAGTACATAATTAATAATTATGTAAACGTTTCCAAAGAAAATTGATATTACTGGATTCAAAATAAAAACACCTTAAAAATGAGCAAACGAGTTAACTCGTTTGCGCATTTTCAAGGTATTATAGCAGCGACCGTAAGCCGTTAGAATACCTACAGAATTTTGAAATTTTTACTCTAGGTACCATCTACTTGTAATATATGACGTGTTACCTCGCATTAGAGTGAGCGTGTTAGGACACGGAGAAACGGCATTTTGGCAAGGAAAGCACAGATAATCATTACCACGTTTAACTTCATAAGAATTGTAATAAGAATTAAATTCAATAGTTTCAAACATACAGCAACGGAAAAAAACCTCTTCAGTATCTGTCACCAAAATTGCATCAATTTGGCCAAAAGTGGGTAAGAATTGTTCATCATCTATATCTACAGTAACAATAGAGTTCCGCTGCCATATAACACCAGCTATTGTAGCGGAAGTAACCGAATATTTGAGGACAACGCCAGTGCCGAGAGAAAACTTGACAGTGTCTCCTGAATTTAATGCAGATTTTTTTCCTAGTATTTTTGTTGTAGGTATTGTATTTTTCACAAACAAGTCATTGAGCATAAGTTGACATTTTATTGCTAGAGTCTTGCAAACATTGACTCGATTAAAAGATGATCTAGCCACTAACTTAGATACCCTGTGCTTGGCTTCAAAACGCATAGCCCACATGTTACGTACGGGGCCGAACTTCATTAGCATGGTAGGATAATGAGTCAGAAAATGAAACTTTGGCTGCAGGGGTGATTTTGTTAGCTCCGTGTACAATTGATTAAATTCTGCTATTATAACCCGGAGTTGAATATTGGTGTCACTGAAGACCCTATGACTTAATAACCTGTCGGTGATTTGCCGCAACATAATGTATAATTTCCATACTTTATTTTCTAAAGGAATGTAAAACCCGGCTATTGTAGGCTGAAGTATCTAATAAGGGTAAGCATTTCTGTTGCTGAAGTTTTCAATTTTACTTTCGAACCTTGGACAACTAAACAATTACTTGGTTTTGAATTCCTATCTGGTCCATAATCAAATGAAATTATTCTTTGTTGCAATACTGAGATCTTTAAAAGACCTTCGGCAAGGAAGTGGTTTATGACAAAGGTCATTACATAACGAGCTACACCTTCTAATATATCATGCATTGGGTCTACTGCTACATTTTGAAATAAATCAAATCCTGTCACCTTAAGCCAACAGCATGATTCTTTAATGCCCGTGTTAGGTGTATCGTTTTCTTGCAATTGAGCGTGGTATGAAGTCATATTTCTAAGCAAGTTACTGTTTTCATATAGAGCAGTTTGCAAACCTTTCTTGTCAATGTTACAGATTCTGCAACACTTGTTAGCTGAAAAACTTTCAGTAAACCCGAGAATTGAATTCAGGCCTAAATTATCGCCAGTTATAGCAACAACCTTCAATTTTACGGTTCCTTTAAAAAACTTATTTTCTATAAAAATTCCTTTGTTTTGCAAGTAATTCAATTCCTCAATAACAGGGTCAAAAATAGCTTTGTTTCCATATTTAGTTTTGTCAGCAGAATGGCAAATAGCTAACAGCAAAATGTTATTCAACAATGAAAATAAATGTGGTGGGAGTGCTGGCAAGGAAACGTATACACCACCAAGCTTATGCACCCCAGCGTGGCTCCCCAAAGGATTTCCAATTTCAAAATCATCATAGTATACTACTAAAGGAAGAATAATGTCCGACGCCTGCGGTGTACACATTGCCAGCCATACAGATCCCTGCATTACATTTTCTAGACACATTGGCCTCATCGGATTTTCTTCACGGATTATTAAATTACCCCTTAGGTGGTTCAAATAATCCGTTACATCTTTCCAAATAGTGTCAATGGAAAAAAAAATCTTCAAAACCTGGCGAAGTTGAATTACTTGCATTGTACGTGGCTTGGTGTGTAATGTTAAAGTGTTACTCCTTTGTGAAATGTCAGGACAATAACCAACGATTACTTCATGTGGTGGTATAAAAGAACCTAATAAATTCAATTCTCGGAATCTCAAATATTCTGAACGAAACGGAAAAAAGATGCCCTTCAAAGCTGTGTTGAACTTATGAAGTCGTTTATTAATTTCGCTTCCAGACATGCTTTCCTCATCAGCTAGCACAGGGCCGAATACGGACATTAAAGACGGTGCGATATTGTCAAGAAGGGTTTGCAAATGACTAACCATAGCTTGTACAGACGATCGAGATACAGAGGGATTTACATAGAGCGTTGAAATAAATTTCAAAACTTCTTTATGAATAATACTATCAGCATTATCAAGGACTTCCGGTTCACTATCAGCTTCAATGTATATGTGCTCAGTTGCTACTTTGGTAGTCTCTGTTTCACACATAGGAACTACGCAAGCCTCGTTTGAGGTGGATGGCAAATAACGAGTGTTTACTTTATTCAAATGTTTTAAGTTAACATGTTTTCTAAATTGTCTAACGTCCGTGAAATACCGGTAGCATGCGTCTTCACCACATTTATAAACTCCAGTAATATCAATTTTTTCACATTCTTTCCTTATGTGGGTAATAAGTGAAGAAAACGTGGGAAAAGTCCTTTTACAACTGTGACACTTCATCTTAATTTAAATTGTGACTCCGAGAGTAACTAATATCTCCTTCACAGATTGTGACATACGATCGTACGATGTTTTGACTTTGTAAAAACCAATTTGGATAATAAGCCAAATGTTATAGCTTTCAGTAGGATATTTAGCCGCAGTAGCATGAAATATTTTAAAAGTCACATCAACAGCCTCAGTTAGTGTTGTGAACTTGTAAAACGTATTGTCACATACTGTGAAGGAGACACCTGACTGGCGGCACCAAATTATAAATGGTTGGAGGCTAATACCTAGGTTTTGAAGCTTTTGGCGACGCTCCTCAATTACCACTTGCACGTCTGCGTCATCATCCACGATGGTCACAAATCCATCCAATATCTCCGCTCGTGAAGCTTGCCAGTCTTTTCTAGATCGACGGGCAGGAGGAATATTAAAGAGACAGCCGAGTAGCAATATCGCTGCTATTAATTTTGTCTCCGGTTGTTCATCTGGAAAGAAAATAATAATAGTATATTTGACACAACACATCATCATTAACTGAGCAAATAGGGAAAAGTATCAGAACAAAATAAAATCTATCTATATAAGTAAAAATGAATTGCCGAAATGTGTGTCCGCCCGCCCGTTACTTCTGAACGACTGCACCATGTTAGATAATTTTTAAATTCTTTTTTGTCTATATATTTTATAACGGGTTCACCGACCCAGGGAGGTCGAGCACCTAGAACTATATAACAGAATCATTTCCTTACCGTCACAAATTGCCAATGTATCAGCTATTTTTCGACGAAGAAACGAGTCCTTTGTGGTGTTAAGCTTCTGCTGAGCAGCTTTTAGTATGTTTTCCGATGAAGCATCCAAGGCGTCGAGGCCCCCGGATTTATCAGGGAACAGTGCTTCGTAGTCATGAGTCAGGAGTCGCCATCCATCGCTTGACTTCAGGATAGGATACTTATTGAAGTACTCCTGTAATGTCCCTTCCTCGTAGTACAAGTACCGGAGGCGAGCTCGCACCGTCTCCCGCCACAGGGCACTGACCTCCTGCCACGGACCAGCTGAAGGACTTGAGAGCTGCTCTAATGCTGACGCTACGTCCTCCACTTCACCTGCACACAAAAATTAAAACGATTAATAATTAGTACAATGACAATAACGGTTCTTAGATTCAGATATTTTGTAATTTGTAACGAAAATTTATACTAATTCAGATATTTTTGTCAATAATTTTGTTCTTGATAATTTAATTCAATCTGAAAACATAAAATTTCTTGAAAAGGAGTTACCTTCTTTAAGTCCGGTCAGGTCGATTCCAGCGAGTGGAGGGGTGTCTAGCCTAGGACTGGACTTGGAGCGAGAACGTGACTTGGGCTTTTCAATAAGGCCCAACGAAACTAAATGCTGCCGTCGAGCCCTTCTGGCGGTGACTAACCAGCCAGAGATATTGCGCTTAGCCTGGTAAGCATCAGCCGGCAGGTACGGCGCGTAGTATAGGGGTGGTGACTCCTCTTTAAATAATCTGCCAATGTCGTAGGATAGAGCAAGCAGCTGCGAATCTGTCAGAAGTACCGGGTTTTCGGCCGTAATGAGCTTCTCCATAAGCAGCTTGCATAAACGCCCACGCACGTTTGAGGGTAAGGTGCCCGTTTTCTGCCCAATTGCTATTATTTGTTTTCCCTCGACTGATGAATTCAGTATGGTATTCACCTGAAACACAAATAGTATAAGTATGGCATTACAAACTAAATATACAAGGTAAAAGTTAAAAAAAAATGTCACTAAAATGTTGAAAATACAGGTTCAATACCTACCTTCCATTCAGTATAATGATCAGTTGGAGTCGGTGCCAGTCTAGGCATCATGCATTTAGTTGTTAGTTATAGATGTCACCAACTCCAAATATATTACTGATCTTTGTGACATATAGTATAGCTCCTAAACGGCCGTCCGTACACACATACAGGACAGGACAGGTACAGACGTTAAACTTATCTGTTTACGCCGGGGGTTAACAATATTGAATGTCAATTTAAATTCCTTATCAAAAGTACAGGATAATAGGCAATAACTTACTAAATTGCTCCCGGTGGACTCTTGTCTAACTGCTTCACCCACTGACGACGACGAGTCCAGTGGTATCACCAGTATGTCACCATCCTAAAATAATATTTACTTTGAGACAATGTTATTTATAATAGTACATGTAACAAAAAGGTGTGATAATATGAGTATGTACGGTCAATTAACCTCAATAATCGTTGAAATAATCACTAAATGTGTCCGAGTGCGACCGTTAACTAACAGGCTATAGCTAGCCCTAGCCGGAGATAACTCAAGGGAAGTGTTATATTTTTTTACTAGTAATCGGTTCAGCATTGCAGGTGTGAACGGTCCTGCCCTCGTCCCTTGATCCGGCCCTGATAAAAACTAATCGATCAAGATCAGGACTGATCCTGGTCTCAAAGAATGTCTATACCAAATTTTGCATCGGTTCAGTGTCTTAGGTATGAAAATGTGAAAAGGTCCTGCCCCAGCCGACAGATAGACAGACAAACTTACTTTCGCATTTATAATATTAGTATGGATGTAATTACAAATTAATACATATTGCTCTTGAACCAAAAAACAGTAAGTACGAGTACTTTTCTACAATTTTGCAGAACTTACCAAATTTTCCTGGTTAAGTCCTGCTACGCAGTCTTGGTTGAGGATTGAGCTTTGCAGTCCTTCACACGGTGGCAGAGGCTCTAAGTTACAAGGTAGACTAGTTAACAAGTCATTCCTCAGGACCTCTTCAAAGAGTGATGAATTGTAGGAGTTATCCTGAAATTTAACAAGAAATTTAAAAAGGTAATAATAATGTACTTAGTTGGTAAACTAACAAGACTGATGAAAAGTTATGATTTTATTCCACTTTTTAAATAAATACTGCACCGGTTAAATTGTTAGGTATCTTAAGAAGACTTTAAAATAATAAAAGTTAATAAGTAGATACCTACCTACCTACATGCAAGTAGGAGAATGTGCATTTAAGCGACGCAGGGCATGTGTAAGCAAAAAGTTTAAAACAAAATTTACTTTTTTGAAATACAATTTAACATGAAAACAAACCATATCTTTTGGTTGGTCGCTTTTTAACATGGCCAGAGCTGCTTCAAACCGGAGTCTGTCCCCTATTTGAGGGAACATACTATGTATGTCTTGTTTACTAAGCATCTGCATTGTTGCGATATCAATTCTTTCAGCTGAAAAAAAAAAGGTAAATTTAACAGCGCCCTGATTGCAGCTGTGAAATGCACTACGTCGCATCGACTTTATAAAATGTAGGTTGGTAGAGCTCGTCTAAGCTGAAATGACGCGCCCCACTACTTAAATTTGTATACGTACACTACGGTAAATGCGGTAGTGGGGCGCGTCATTTTAGTTTAGACGCACTCTACCTATTTGTTTTTTTTTGGGTTGCAGTTGCACATCGAATCTAGTGTATAATATAAATATGAACGTATATCTAGGTAGGTGGGTAGGTACCATACGACAAGACTATTCTTGGTTGGAGTGTACAGCGGCCAAAAAAGTGTTATTTTCGCAAATCGTTTATTTTCTCGATTCTATAGTATGTAACACCTAGAAAGGCTAAAAGTGTCTGGATGTTTTTTGTCTCCGACCAACCGTTTGTCGTAAAAACGATGTCGAAGGGATCCATAGGTAAGGTTATGTTAGAACTGTGACCTTGAAATTGGTCGCGAAATTTTTTTAAGTATATTTTCATAGTGCCTCTAAGACGACACTCTGACCCTATTCTTGCTAGAAATTAGAATGTGTGAATGTAATGTGTGAGCTCATGCTAGCAACTTACTAGGTAGGTTTGTCAACTTACTTTCAAAACGAGTGATGTTCCAAATTCCACTTCTTCAAAAGATCACGCGTAGCCATATCCATTTTTGCACTGATCAAACACGTTCACTGGCACTAATGGAATTGTTATTGCTATTAATTAAACGAGTCGTGAGTCGTGACTTGCCGGCTGTAGCGGTGAAATACAAATGGCCGACCGAAATGGCGCGGCGGCGGAATGAAGTGAGAGAGGGAGACCTCATTATATAATGCCGTCACCTTAAATTTGTAGGACATCATTCAAATGCTACTCATAAATGGGTCTCTGTAATAATAATTTAGTAGGATACACATAAAATAATATGACTATATTATTGAACTTTGATGCTTACTCTAAAAATATGAGATTATTTAATCGTATTATCATAGGATTCACATAAAATAATATGACTGTAATATTAAAAAATGATGCTTACTTTAAAAATATAAGTTTAAAGCATTATAATTTAATATAGTACATTAGGGGGAGGTCATCGTATTTTTAGAGATACTTCTTCATATTAAACTATGAAATCTATTTATATTACGGTGACTGTCATTGTGTTTTTTAATTAGAATCTTATTTATAATTATCATACTAATTTATGGGACAGTGGACCATTTTCTATTACATTGTGTTATTATTTGAAGAAGACAATGTTATTTCATAATTACAAATTTTTACGATGACAAGTATCATAATATTGCATTATTTATCCAAAAAATTCGATTCCATCTTAACACATTTCAGTTCTAGCGTAATATTTACTTATTATCAACATATTATAAGACAACGCATCTATTTTAAACCAACGTCACGATATTTTAAGATTATGCCAAAATGACATTTTTCTCAGTGTTCCTATTTATAAGTTTCATATTGATAAAAATCAAATAAAGTTGAAATCATTAGTGTTTGAAATGCTTTTAATATTCTCCACAATATTGATAACCCTGTTCTAAAACAATAATAATAGGTGACAAAAGACCATTTACAAAAATACACCACAGTTTACATAAATTCAGAATAAACCACAAAAACAGAATTTTTATCACACCACAAAATCAAAATCAAAATCAAAAGTCATTTATTCAAACTAGGCTGAGAGTCAGCACTTTTTGAACGTCAAAGTTACAAAAGACAGTCCCCCCAAAACGCCCGCCCTTCGACACTTCCTAGTGCTTTAGCTGGGAAGAAGAAGTGGCGGAACAAACTCCCCAGCAGCACAGCTGTCTGTTAAGTTAGAAGAACTTGATTCTATACAATATCGTGTAAGTAATTAATATTATAAAACAAAACAAAACATACATTATTCGCCATATGTCAGCTAGCACACGCCAATATACGAACAAAACATTGAAAAGTAAACTCAAGCTGAAATAAATAATAAAACAAAATCGTAAACAGAACGTAAAACTTAAATAAAGCCTCCAGGCATAAAGGGCGTGCCCGCTTACATATTCAACGACGCAAAATGATACATATACATACATTGATGCATATTGCTAAGTTGAAGTTACAATAGTTAAACTAGGACCTCCGGAGTAAAAATAAAATAACAGTTAATACAAATAACAATAACAAAAACCATGGTCAGCAAGTCGACCAGTCACCACAAGCAGCACCCGTTCACGAGCATAACGCAAAGGTCAGCCATTACCCCCCTCGCCATATTTGAGGGAAGGTGGTAACCCGACCCCCGACGCTACCGCAAGCAGTGACATCTAAGGGAGCATGACGAACTTGCTGCCGGTTGGTCAGGCTAGAATATTATGAACAGCTGACGAGGTCGCTAGCTAACCACATGCTGCAATACAACTCATTTAAAATCACTGTAATGAGTAGATTATGTCCACAATAAGTGAAATTAAAAGAAAATAAAAAATAATTAACAAAATCAGTTAAATAAAAATAAAATAAAAAAAAACAATTATATGAACTACCCATATAAACTGTCAGTAGGAAAGCTAATTCTGGATTGAAAGAACATAAACATTGTCTTGAGTTAATCACAGCGACCAACTATTCTTATCGTTTAAGTAGTCGTTGATAGAATAGTATGCCTTTGAACAAAGGTTGGATTTTACTTTAGCTTTAAACTCATTAAACTGCAAATCTAGCAAAGCAGAGGGAAGCTTGTTATAAAAGGTAATACCAAGACCAACAAAAGAATTATGAACCTTATGAAGCCGGTGAAAAGGAGCACGTAGTTTGTCCTTATTTCTAGTATTAATGTTATGAATATCACTGTTTTTAGTGTACAAGTGTATGTTTTGCCTAATATATAAGATGTTGGCGAAGATGAATTGTGATGCCACCGTAAGAATACCAATATCTTTAAATAAATCTCTCAGAGAAACTCTAGCACCTAGTTGGTAAATCGCTCGAACAGCTCGTTTTTGAAGAACAAAAATATTTTGAATGTCCGCGGCTTTGCCCCACAGCAGAATGCCGTAGGACATTATGCTATGAAAATAACTAAAATAGACTAATCGAGCTGTATCAACGTCCGTGTACTGTCTAACTTTCCTTACGGCGTAGGCGGCCGAACTGAGCCTTCCCGCTAGGCTTGATATATGTGATCCCCACTGAAGTTTGGCGTCTACTGTTATGCCCAGAAAAACTGCCGAGTGTACAGTATCAAGCACCTGATTATTTAAAACGACATTGGGTCCCAGATTCCTAACATTCGGTAAGGCGAACTTTATACATTTCGTTTTCTTAGCATTAAGAACTAGGTTATTTGTGGTAAACCAATCCGTAGCCATTGAGAGCGCACTGTTCACGTCGTCAAAATCTTTTCTATTCCTGTCTACTTTAAAGATAAGTGAGGTGTCATCAGCAAATAGTACAATGTCACAGATATTCTTTAAATAGAATGGTAAGTCATTAATGTACACTAAGAATAAGAATGGACCCAGTATTGAGCCTTGAGGTACACCTAACTGAACTAGTAGCCCGGAAGATTTTACACCATTGACATCTACACATTGGTGCCTATTTTGTAAATAAGAACTTATGACATTGAGAGCTTCGTTTTGAACACCGTAATGACGTAGTTTACGCAAAAGTGTGTCATGGTGAACGCAATCAAAAGCTTTGGAGAGATCACAGAAAACTCCGATAGCATTTTGCGAGTTCTCCCATGCGTTGAATATGTGTTTCAGCAGAGCAACACCCGCATCTGTTGTCGAACGACCTTTTGTAAAGCCATATTGCTCATTATGAAGGAGGCTATTTAAATTAAAATGTCTTAGCAACTGCTTGAGTATTAACTTTTCAAATATTTTACTAAATGCAGGTAAGATAGAAATGGGCCTAAAATTGCCAACGTTATTTTTATTACCTGTTTTAAATAATGGTATGACTTTACTACTCTTCATGAGGTCAGGAAAAGATCCCGAATCAACACATTTATTAAAAGTTACAGCTAGATAGGGGGCTACGATGTCTATTATATTACTTAACAGTTTAATGGAGATGCCCCAGTAATCTCCAGTGTTTTTTGACTTAAGTGTATTAAAAATATTAACCACGTCACGAGGCGTTACATGTTCGAAACTAAATAAGCGACTACATCTGGGCACACTATTATGCAAAAGGTTTTCAGCTTTAGACGGGGACGAATTTAAGGAGCAAGTCGTAGTTATAGGTATGTTGGCAAAAAACTCATTAAATGCCTCAGCTACATCGGCAGCTTTATTAACCAATTTGTTGTTAATCATAATCTCCAGTTGTTTTTCCTGTTTAACCGATTTACCCGTTTCATTGTTAATGATTTTCCAAGTGGTTTTTATTTTATTGTTTGAATTTTTAATTTGATCGCTTAAAAATTTAGATTTAGCGAAAGCACAGATTTTTTTAAATAACTTTGAATAATTTCTGATATACTCTAGAAAAGGAGTATCAAATATATATTTTTTTAAACCATATAACTCGTATAGTCTCGCTCTACTTTTATAAATACCTGGAGTAGCCCATTGGTTGAAGCTAACAGAGGTGCTATTAATGTCAATAGTTTTGGTCTTGAAAGTAGATTGGTATTCTTTTTGCACAATATCAAAAAGGGCTCCATAGATTTCATTAGGAGTCTCGTGTTCTACTATAGATGGAGTAATCCTATGAGCAATATTATTTTTAAATTTGTTGCAACGACTAACTGTATAGGGCCTACATTCTATTTTATGCGGCTTTTTTAGTAATGGCAAAGGGAAGCTGGCTAATAATCCACAGTGGTCAGACGTTAAGTCACTTAACACTAACTTATTATTGGCATCACAATCACTAAATATATTATCAAGACAAGTCGAAGACGATGCCGTGATCCTAGTAGGTTCGAAAAACAAGTTTATTAAATTAAATGACTTAAACAGATTGAGCAGTCTAATACTTAATGGAGTAACATCTAAAATATTAATATTAAAATCTCCACATAAAATTATACATTTATTAATTGATTTTAATTTGTTGAGTGAGTCCTCCATGACCGACTCGAAACGAATAAAATCCCCAGAGGGTGGACGATAAACGCATATTATGACGTAACGCTCTAGTTCAACACAAGACAACTCAATAGTGCGCTCGATGGAAAGATTAACTAAATCTAAACGTTGTTTACATTTCAACTTGTTTGAAACAAGAACTAATGATCCACCGCGTATAGCACTTTTTCTCACAAATGCACTTTGCACAGTAAAAAAATCATCATTCATAAACACTATTTCATGTTCTTTCAACCAGTGTTCAGTCAAACATAATACCTGAACATCATGGTTTTCTATAAATAAACTTAACTCTAGTTCTTTGCCGGACAAACCCTGCATATTTTGATGAACAACATTCAACATATGCGGCTTACCTGTTGTCGCACCTAATAGTTTAAACTACTGGGTGTATCAAAAGTGGTGCTAGAACCACTACTAACAGTAATCGCTGGTACCCTACAAGTACCAGTGTCACGGTGTAAATTGTATGCTAAAAGATTAGCAATTTGTCTCCTACACCTAGGTGGCAAATACGTAGTATAATTTGTTAATTTGTAATCAGTAATAAATTGATTACAATCAAAATATAAAATAGCGTCACTGTGACAACTAGTCCTATTATAAATTAACATATTTAAATTATAAATGTGCCTGTTTTGCTCCTCAGACAAGTATTGAGAATAAGGAAAGGCACAGAAAATAAATTTACAGTGATTGGTCTCATTGAGATGTAACATCAAATGGACACATTGAATTATTTCTTTTTTTCTAACATTTAAACTATCCCCATATAATAATATTACTGTAGAACCAGGGTTTATTTTTGACAATTTAATTTTACTTAATAATTGGCTAATACTGGCACCAGGTGAACAATTATTAATTACATACTGTTGTGAACACTGATTAAATATGCTACCATAACCTTGACCAAATTTGTCAGAAAAAATATAGGTTGTGTTAATATGGCTATTATCATCAGAAATACGGCTATTTACTGGCTGAGTTGCTGAGGGTGTGGGTGTATCAAGTTGAGGCTGAGGTGCAGCGGAGCAAGTGCAGCTAAAACAGAGGTTATTTGTCAGAGACTCATACCTCTCTGCATTGCACTTGACCAGGTCTGCCAACTCACAGGCTTCCTGCATGCGCTTACTCAGGTCTTGTTGAGTAGCCTCATATTTACTAAAGATATCCTTTAGTGCAAATTCCCTAACAAACAATTCATCCCGAAGGTGCTGAGTGTCCGTATCATACAAAGTAGTACATAATTTCAAATCACTATAACACTTCTTCAATTCTTGTATTAAATTTAGATTTTTTTGCCTAAGTTTTGTGTTTAATTTATTTACTTTTTGGCATTTCAATGTTTTCTGATACTTTCTAATTAATCTATTAATTTTAATATATTTTTTTAACTTATTGTGGCTAGTAAACAATTCGTTTTTAGAAATGGTATCACACTTGGGTTTAGTCATGCTTCACTGTAACAGTCGCAACGCAAGCCAAGAACAATTCTGGGCTAAGGACGATGGCCTTTTGCAGCGCAGGAACCTCAATGATGAAGTACTTAAACTGTGTAGTAGTGCTCGACTCCATCCGAGACAGATTCAGCAACGTCCTTCCATTAGTACTGATTTGGCTTTTGCTCCTTCTCTATCTATCTGTGAGCCAAATCGGGAAATATGCAAAAGGATGGTGAGCACTGCAGTTCTAAAATCCTCGCTTAGAGTGGTACCGCGTATGTAATGATTGCCACGCGATAGACCTTTCTACGAGGCCTGAAGTTTTCTTCGTATGTGTTTTCCTTGTCGTGGCGATCGCAGCGTCTTCTGTGATGTTTATGAACACGTAACACATTTTGTTAATAATATTTATAATTTTCTTTCGCAATTGACACAATCATGACTGACTTACTGTTTGACGTTCGAACGCCCCTCGAAATGACGTCATGGCCGTTTCGACTGGTCTCCACCACTCTATGCATATCGCATGTAAACGAAGGCATGTCGCGTGACTTTCCTGCGAGATATGCTCGAATCGACGTGGCGAGAATAGCTCGACTCGATTTTAACGAGGGAAAAATACGAATCGAGCAACAATAACGAATCCGAATTGTGCGAGAATTGGCTTCCAGCAGTTTGCCTTGTAATCCAAAAGAACTCTCCCTCTCCTCATGCAAAAAAGTTATCAAACTATGGCTACTAGGACTTTCATACAATGAATCTGAAAACATTCTCACTTCCTTCAACCCACACTAGGAATCCTACTCCCACCACAGACACTGACACTTAGCCACACCACACTCACACACACTAACACACTTACACATTTTATTTGATTTTCTAACATTTTATTTTATTTTATTTTATTCTCTTACTTTTTTTTTTTGATTGTCTAACTAATTGTTTTAAATTATTTAATATTTTAGTTTTATGTGCTGTTTAGTACAAATTAAGGTTTTTTTTTTTATAATTTACGATTTAAGCTTTAGTTTCACGTTGATCTCAATTTAGTTTTATATAGTCATTTGCACTACTCATTCTGACTTAAACCCCAGTGGAAAATATAACTATAATATGTGTCACAACTCTGGTCCCCAAGATACAGGCGCCGCCTAGTTTGGGGTCCGCTGTAAAGTTCTATGTTAACGTTAATAGTTACAGACCACCATTTAGTTAACAATAATAAGGTAACAATTGTAACATTGGACCAATAAATAATTTAATTTAATTTAATTCATTCACGGATACCCAACACAGTCACGCGCCACCGCGTCATCTACCGTGCGCCGCATGTACCGCGTTCGTTTTCGCCTCCTCCCGCGCGCGCGGCCTCTGTGGTTGTACGCGGCGAGTTTCTTTCTTCGTTGAGTTGAGTGAAAAAATTACATTCGTTGGAGTTTAAACAATGGTGCCGATTCTGTTGTCACAAAATTCTCTAAACTAAACTAGAAATCACTAAAATTTGGTTTAATCCTGTCAAACGACGATTTCCTATTCTGAAATAGACTAAAGTGACACAACTTAACTATATTTTAGTTTGACAGCACTAAGATTGCAGTGAGTTATTAGTTTAGTGAAAAATGTTAATTTTGCTATTCTGAGTTTGCCGGTTTTCACCAAAAATTTTGGTTCAGTCTCAGAAGATCCATTGGCTAGATCCATGATGGATCTAGTGATAATTATTTTTCTCATTAGGTCTATTTACATAAAAAAATAAGTAAAATGGATCTAATGAGAATTTTTGTTTATGAATAAAAAATATGCTACTAAAACAAATAAATGTCATAAAAAAAGTTAATTTCAATAAATTACTATCCTGAAACCTGTCCTGGTGAAAATGATTCTTTGAGATCAAAATTGAAGACGCAATTAATGAGGAGATGAGGGAAGAGCAGTAAGGATAAATCTAAAACATTAAATCACGAACAAAAATATGATTTTTTCATACGGAACTAAGATATTTTTTTTTTTCAATAATAAAATAACCCAAATATGCCTCAGTGGAAAATAAAAAACGAACAAAACTGTAAGAAGGGGAAAAAAGACATAGAAAAATTACGATAAGTATTTGGGGTGGTGTCCTGTCAGTTCATCAAAAATTAATTCACAAATTACTTGACAACCAACGATTGGCAAAAACATGATTTGTCATTTCATCATTATACAACAACAAGTTTGTCAAATAATTCACTTAAAAAAATAATTATCCGATATTTTTTTTTTATAACGTATTATTTGACAAATAATTCATTTTATTTTTCATTTTATCTCATAAAACTACGTTTGGAATAAAAGTCATTCGGTCATTAGGCTATTTAGTTTGTGGTTTTTTTAAGCCTTGAAATACCGTTAGGGGCAGATCCAATATGGCTTGGCACGAGCCAAGCTAGCGAAGCGAGCGGTGCCGCGGCAGCGGCCGGCGAGTGCCAGAAACGACTAAATTTGAGGGGGTTAGTTCTATTAAATTATACAAAACAATACCGTCATTATCACTTTGTTAGTGGTTTAGAAAATGTATTATAAAATGATATTTCATCATCATCATCATTTCAGCCGTAAGACGTCCACTGCTGCACTTAGGCCTCCCCCAATTTGGGGGGCTTTGCCATAAACACCACGCTTGGCAGGCGGGTTGGCGATCGCAGTATGGTGGTAAAATGCATAGAGAACGCTGCTGCCCATTCTCTAGTAAATGATATTTAGTATAAACGTAATTTTTTCAAAATAATCTAAATATTACATGAAAACGTCGAAAAATTTGTGTGCGATTATACTTTGTAAATCCGGATTTGAAAATAATCCGGATTTTGCAATCCCTACACACACCAGATCCTATAGAAGTTGTCATCCATCCAATATTTTCGAAAATAATTTACAAATTTGGTTAGCTCGTTCTCGTTTGGCGAAATCGTCCTTTTAATGTAATCCCAACCATCTTTTGTAAGATTTTCAGGAAGTAAAGCCAGCTTACTAATTTTTTTTTTTCTGGATGGGAAATCATCAAATGACTTCTGCCGCTCTGGGCGGAGCGGGAGGGCGTGTCAGACTTTTACTGACTAAAACCCACCCGTGTTCGTTCAGTTGCCCATGTGCCAGGGTCACGGTATCTCTTTAGAACAATCTCGCGACCCTGGGAGGAGTTTACTACATAATGTTATTATCCTCCTGTTGTTTTTAGTGAGCTTTATGTCTAAAGCTTTCGCTTTACGAAATAGGGCATTGGAAAAATGATAGTGGCACCCATGAATTTCCACATCCGTTTTTGATAATGCAAGCATGGCTGCCTTTTCAAAATCAATTGTGACTGTCTTGGGTTGCCAGTCTGGAACCTGGGCTCGAATTAAATTAAATAAGATCGTATAGGCCTCTGTTGTTTTGTGTGTCATAAAGGCAAAAACCAATGGCACTATATTGGTATTATTAGAGTTGCTGCCTATATCTGCTTGAATTACATATATCTGTCCAAAAGGTGTAGTACAAGAAAAAAAGATCGAGATAGCAAAAAAAATATCTCACTAGATCCACATCTTGAAATCAGGATCCAATGAGAAAAAAAAAATATCACTAGATCCATCATGGATCTAGCCAATGGATCTTCTGAGACTGAACGAAAAACAAAATCTCACTAGATCCACATCTTGAAATCAGGATCCAATGAGAAAAAAAAATATCACTAGATCCATCATGGATCTAGCCAATGGATCTTCTGAGACTGAACCAAAATTTTGACTATAATAATTTATTTTAACTAAATCTGACTATTTTTAATCGCGATTAAAAAGGTGTGGAATAAAACTAGTGGTCATGAACTAAAATTCTCAACAACGCGTCGCCTTCACGTGCAAAAACAGCTCTGTATTTTTTATTTTCTTTTTGCTTATATCTTGAAAATGGCGTGTCCTATCGCAAAAATAATGAAATTTTCGGCCCCCTTAGTACACCCCGGCACATTTAAATCTCAACACGTGGGTAATATTTTTTTTATATTTTTCAAACAAAAGTGAAAAATTCCATATAAAACACGTTGAGGCTGCCCCCCGAGCACGCGCCTTCGTCTCTCAAATAATTCATTCTACGCAATGCACACACAAGTACAACGTTGCGAAACCAAAAGAAAAAAAAATACCACGCTGAGTCGCGATTGTCAAATTCGATTTTAGTCGTGTCAAAATAATTTTTAAATTTAGAGATTTTTCCTTGCAGAATAGCGTTACAATTCTCATAGCCAAAAGTAAGGAATTTTAGAGATAGTTTAGTTAGTTTAGTTCGTGTACAACAGAATCGGCACCAATACCTACATACTTTTAAAAACATTACGTAAGTATCTCTGAAGTTTACATATATATTATTTAAGTCAAGCGGTCGGTGTTTTATTGCATTGCAATAATGTAATGTTGCATTGGTTGGTGTTATGTTGTGGTTGTAGCTGTTTGCGGCATTTTCGCGCTTTGAGTCGAGAGATTAATCTTCAGTTTTCTTTGGTTACAAAGCGATGGCTTTGGTTATAAAAACAATACTTTTAAGCTAACATTGCTAATAAAATTTGTAAAAGCATTGTCATTTGATGGGAATTTAAATTTTACAGAACTTTGTGATGCTGCTTCAATTATGGGATTTGACTCTGTAGGCGAAGCTCAATAAAACAAGCTATAGTTAGTATTTATGTTTCTTTATTGTTTTGGGCGACGCCCTATGAGACTAACTAACTTTTAACATTAATATCTCCTCGCTATTGTATTCGGTAACTCCGGTATAGCCTCTGTAAAATACCTAAACAAATACCTATACTGTTCTTTAATAAAAGTAGTAGATTTCCATGAAGATACTTAAGTAAATACCGATGTATGTTTATAATCAGCTGTATTACCATTGTCTTGACCTTTTGAATTCTAATTAACCTGCAATTACCTGTAACAATAACCTGTTGGAATCTAATTAGTCTGTAATGCCTGTGTTATGTTTGTATAAAACTAATTAGCTTATAGTTACCTAACTCATTTATTGTAAAGCACTAATTAGCTGTGAGTAGGTATGAATATACCTAAAATACCTTATGTAGTTCGTACACGATTTTGAAAGTAGCGTATGTCCAATAGGACGAGCCACATTGTTAATCCAATAAGAAAGCAGAAACCTTGAACTCGCTTACACGTGTTTTGAAATTCTCGACAAGTCGAAACCTGTATCTTAGGGAAAGTCCATTTTTCTCGCTCTCAATTGGCGGAGCGGCTAATCAAAGTAAAGAAATGTATACGCTACTTGCGGTAGGCAACAAAAGTTATAAAAGGGCCGAGCGTCTATTTTTGGATTTAGTATTGTTACAAGTTCACATGAATCATCAAGTTACCACGTAGTGTTTGTGAAGTAAGTGGCTCCGCTGTCCACTGCTTAGTCGCGATGTACCCTATATCTAGTTAGCCAGTCTTCAAGTGTAATATAGCTAGGATTTAATTATGTGTACTGCTTATTCTAACTGTATTTTATATTGTGTGCTGTGTACTCTTTTACAACCATTTTTAGTGATTTCTGTGTAACTTTATGTGTGCCAAATATACTCAATTATTACGACATTCTGACTGGTTTAATTTCACTCTTTCGTCAAGGGAACACCGTCACCCCCGCCTACAACACCTGACTCCCGTTTTATTAACATTTTGGTCCTTGCGAGCCGGATCAGGTTCAATTAGAATAGAGTGAACCAGTCAGAATCATGAGTCACAGAAGTGAAATCACCACACGCAGCAAGTTACGAAGACTGGCGGAAGAAATGGGTACGCGACAAGCAGAGGACATCGTCTCTGACTCAGGCTTACCATCCGAAAGGGCTCCAGGTTCTCCGTCCGTAGCACCGACATTGGCATCGACGTCCGCTCGCAATATTCCGCTCACTGGTGGCCGATTAATTGACCACAGTAAATTGACGTCAGAGAGAGCGCACGGGGGGCAGGCAGCGCCCAAGGGTCGCCACACCTCGCCGCGCAGCATAATATCGTCAAGAAATAGCCACAGGAGCGTCGATTACCTTAAAAAACGGATCGAGTACGAAGCGGAGCGCGAATTAGTGCAGTTGAAAGAGAACCTGGTCAAAGACAAGGAAAACCTCGTCAAGAAAAGGATGGAAGCGGAAATAGCTGAGATAGAGGCGGCCGCTGAAAGCGATGATTCGCAGTCAGATGTGAGTACGACACAGCGCGTCGAAGAGTGGGTGAAAACCACGCCCCAAGTCCCCCAATTGATAGAAGTATTGGGGACGCCGGCTGTGTCAGGCGCACCTATTGAAATGGCTGCGCCCCGTGAAACATCTGACCCCCGTGAACAAACCGTAAGTAGGGTGAATCTTGTGAATAACCACCGTGGGTCGTCAGTGCCGTGTGATCTAGACCAGTCCCGAGTACCTAGGACATCCGCGTCTGTACCGTTACCTAACATAACGGCACCAATTACGTCCAGGTACATGCCAGTAACGTCAGATGGAGTAAGGTTCCAGTTACCCAGCCGTTATACCGCCTTTACCACTCCGGTCGCAAGTGTACCTCGAGTAGCCACACTCGAGTCGGATACACGGCGGCAGATGCAGTACGGAGCGGATGAAAGAGAAAGGCGGAGAGAATCGTCAGGGGACAGAGACCGTAAGATAGACAGACTGGCAGAGGCTATCACGAACATGGCACGACCACCACGACCGGTACCAAGACAGGCATATGAATTGCCCTACTTTAAAGGTGACCCAGCCGACTGGATATCATATCGGAACATGTACTGGGAAACATCACAATTATACAATTTCAAGGCGCACGAAAACTTAGCACGATTAAAAACCTCGTTACAAGGCGACGCAAAGGTATCAGTAGAGGACTTACTACGATCGTCAACTGATCCGTCCGAGATAATGCGCGCGCTAGAGGATGAGTACGGTCACCCGACCCTAGTGCTACAGTACGCCATACAAAAGGTCAAAGAATTACCTAGAGTAACGGAAAGTGGACGCGAACTAAGGAAATTCTCGTCAACGGTCCGAAATTGTGTTTCGTTACTCAAAAATATTCGTGCGGATGGATATATAAATAATCCACAGCTGGTGAGTGACCTGCTGAGCAAGCTGACCCCTGTACAGCGCGCGCAATACGGTGACTTCGCAATGGGCCTGGACAACACACAGGGGGTGGACCTAAGAGTGTCTCCAAATCTAGAAATATTATCACATTTTCTAATACACTTGACACGCTCAACGTCGTACTACACTCAGGCGAGTATGTTTGAGCCCGGTCCATCGAAGCCCCCTGCCAAGCAACAGCAGAAGTATGGCGGCGCCGGTCAGTCCCGGCCAGCCAACGCCGCGCGCTCGGCCGCGAGCAGGCCTCCGTTGACGCAACGAGTGAACACGCAGAGCGACGAGTCTGCCGCTCCTGAAGAATGCGTTATATGTCAACGAAAGCACAACATAGAAGAGTGTGACCAGTTCAAAAAGCTTACCGTTCAACAGCGTTGGGACACGATAAAGGAGAAGAACACATGCTTCAAATGTCTCGTGAGTAAACATCCCAAGAGGTTTTGCCGTGCGAGTAGATGCAAGAAGTGCGGGTTCGGACATCACCTGCTGTTACACGCGGATAAGCAGCCGAAAGAAAAGGTGGCTACGCCGCCAGAAAGTAAGACGGAAAGCGTCACAAATATAGGCGAGTGGCGAGCTACGGCACTACTGAAAATTATGCCAGTAACGGTCAGCGATGGAAACAGTGACGATAATCAGTGTTACGCACTACTGGACGATGGTGCGACCGTGTCACTCATCGACAGCTCGCTCGCCACAGACTTAGTGGGCCCATGTGTTCCTCTCTCCTTAAAAACCGCGGGTGGCTACGGAGTAACAGACTCAACGTCGCGAGTGGTACAAGTGCGCGTAAAAGGACCTAACGGTCAGTGCCATAACATTACGTGTCGGACAATAGTGGACATTAACATACCAACGCAAACAGTGTCCGCCACAGTGATCGACGACAACGCGCACCTACGCGACTTGGGTTGCGTAGAGATGAGGGGAGCCAAACCGCTGCTGCTTCTCGGACAGGACAACTGGGAGCTGCTCGTCAGTCAGGACATCCGCCAAGGAAAATCCGGTAAGCCAGTTGCCTCACTCACTAAGTTAGGTTGGGTCATACATGGACCATTTAATATTAATAACAATAATAATAGTAAAGAATGTGTTAGTTGCATGACCGTTTCCCTTCCTGATTTACATAATCTAGTTAAATCACAGTTTGAGCTAGAAGCGATAGGTATTTCAGAGAATTTACGTAAACATAAAGATGTCGAAAGGGCATTAGCCGTGTTAGACAGCACTAGCCATCGTATCCCTGACCAGTCACAATGGGAGGTCGGTTTGTTGTGGAAACATGACAATATTCAGTTACCTGATAATTATAATCAGGCCAGGCAAAGGCTGTACGGCATAGAGAAACGTATGCGTAAAGACACTAGTTTCGCTGAGCAATATTCAGCTCAGATAGGTAGGTTAGTAGACGAAGGTTACGCGCGTAAAGTAGACGGTAACATAGACAGCTCGCCGGTTTGGTACTTACCGCATTTCGGAGTCGTTAACCCGAACAAACCGGGCAAGCTACGTCTCGTGTTCGACGCAGCCGCTACGTCTCATGGGACGTGTTTAAATGATAATCTGCTAACCGGACCTGACTTACTGAATTCTTTGCTAGGTATTTTAATTAAGTTCAGGATAGGCCCCGTCGCGTTTTCAGGGGATATCGCTGATATGTTCTTACGCGTAAAAATAAGGGCAGAAGATCAAGGCGCGCAATTATTTTTATGGAGAGGCGCGGATCACCATAAAGAACCAGATACATACGCGATGAATTCCATGATATTTGGTGCAGGCTCGTCCCCTACTACGGCAATATATATACTCAACAAAAATGCCGATGATTTCATTGATGTTTATCCCGAAGCTGTGGAAGCCATTAAATCTAGGCACTATATGGACGACTATCTAGATAGTGCTTGGACCGAGGAGAAGGCTAACACGTTAATAGAGGAAGTGACACGAATACATGCATCCGGTGGATTCATTATCCGGGGGTGGGTCACTAACTCATCGGAGCTAAGGGAAAGGCTGAAAATAGAAATGCCTGATAAGGTAGCCCTTGAGAAGGGAACAGGCTCAGTAGAGAGGACCCTAGGTTTAATATGGTCACCTAAAGACGACGAGTTAGGTTTTGATCTGTCATTTAAGAGACTACCACCGGAAATTATGAATGGTAGTTTAGTGCCCACTAAAAGACAATTTCTTAGTATGATAATGTCGATTTACGACCCGCTAGGTTTCCTATACCCGTGTGTAATTCAATCACGCATATTAATGCAACGAATATGGAAGTCGGGAATACAATGGGACGAACCCTTAAAAGAAAAGGACGCCAAAGTATGGTTTAATTGGCTCCATAATTTATACCGCTTAAACGAATTAAAAATACCGCGGTGGTACGGGTTAAAACTCGATAATTTAGAATTACACGCGTTCGGGGACGCCAGCGAGCTTGCTTACGCCGCAGTAGTATACCTAGTGGGCTCTAACTCTGAAGGAAAGAGGGAATCGGTTATGTTACTAGGGAAAGCGCGAGTAGCTCCACAAAAAGTAGTATCCATTCCCAGGCTAGAGTTACAAGCAGCCGTGTTAGCCTGTCGTATAGCAGACACTGCCCACAAAGAGTTAGGTATACGAATCGAAAAGAAATTCCTTTGGACCGACAGCAAGACTGTATTAAAATGGATAAACTCCGATGCACAGGAATTTCAACGATTCGTCTCGCACAGACTAGCCGAAATAGATAGGCTGTCAGACAGAGGCAACTGGCGCTGGGTACCTTCACAGGATAACCCAGCTGATAAGGCCACCAGGTTGTGTTGGCCCGATGACCACGCAGAGTGGCTCTCGGGCCCCTCGTTTCTATGTGACCCACAGGAGCTGTGGCCTGCGTGTCCCGAGGCTGAGGCGTCGGAAGCGGACCTTGAGCGCATCCAGCGGGTCCACGCCGCGGCAGCACCGGCGGCACCACTCCTAGAGTACGAGCGCTACTCATCGTGGACGCGCATTCAGCGTGTCATGGCGCGCGTGCTCATCTTCAGCGGCCGATGTCGTAAACGTCGGTCGACTACGGAGCTGTGTCAGCGAGACCTAGAAGATGCTCACAACAGCCTGTTGAGGCTGTGTCAAGAAGAAAGCTTTCAAAGCGAGCGGGCCACCATCCTTAAAGGCCTGCCCGTTCCCAGCAGCAGCAGCATCAAGGCTCTCGACCCCATGCTAGCCGACGACGGGTTGCTACGAGTGAGAGGGCGCCTGAGTGCCTGTGAGGTGCTCACGTTTGGCGAGCGGCACCCTATTATCCTGGAGGGCCGCCATCCTCTGACAAGAAAGCTAATCGCTCATTACCATGCGATGGCTCTGCACGCCAACCACGAGACCGTCGTCAACAATCTACGGGAAAAATACTGGGTCACTAAAATCAGAACCTCAGTGAAGACAGTGGTTGCCAACTGCCAACTCTGTCGCGTCTGCCGAGCCAAGCCCGCGCCACCGAAGATGGGTGACCTGCCGCTCGCAAGGCTGGAACCATCCAGACGAGCCTTTGTGCGAGTGGGGGTGGACTACTTCGGCCCGATGGAGGTCGCAATCGGGCGACGGCGCGAGAAGAGGTGGGGTGTCCTATTCACCTGCCTCACTACACGCGCCGTCCACCTTGAGTTGGCCGCTTCCCTAAGCGCCGACTCCGCCATACTAGCCTTGCGGCGCCTCATAGCGCGCCGCGGGCAACCAGCACATCTGTACTCTGACCAGGGTACCAACTTCATCGGGGCCAATACCGAGCTTCGAGCAGCCCTGAAAGACCTCAACCAAGGTCAGATAAGGGCCGAGGCCATTCACCGTGGCATCGAATGGCACTTCAATCCCCCGGCGGCCCCACACATGGGTGGCTGCTGGGAGCGCCTGGTGAGATCCGTGAAGAACGCACTTCGCAGTACGCTCAAGGAGCGTGCCCCTCGTGAGGAGGTCCTCTACACCCTCCTCACCGAAGCCGAGCTGATCGTAAACAGCCGGCCACTGAGCTACGTGAACGACGACCACGACCAGCCCGTGGTCCTGACGCCGAACCATCTACTCCTGGGCACTGCGTCCGGGAGTACTCCGTTTGCATCGAGCGACGCCGAAGACATCGACTCTCGCCGGCAGTGGCGGCGCGTGAACGCGCTCGCCGACATGTTCTGGCGGCGCTGGCTGCGAGAGTACCTGCCTACGCTCCAACGTCGGGAAAAGTGGTTAAACAATGTGCCGAACGTACGTATCAGTGACGTAGTAGTGATTGTGGACAATAATAGACCGCGAAGTGCGTGGACCAAAGGTCTCATCAAAGCTGTGTATCATGGACACGATGGTATTATCCGTGTAGTAGATGTTAAGACTGTAAATGGGGTCCTACGTCGACCCGTAGCGAAGATTATTGTGCTTCCCACAGACCAAGAATTGTAAGTCGGTTGAACCCTGTTACAGGGGGTGGAATGTAGGCGAAGCTCAATAAAACAAGCTATAGTTAGTATTTATGTTTCTTTATTGTTTTGGGCGACGCCCTATGAGACTAACTAACTTTTAACATTAATATCTCCTCGCTATTGTATTCGGTAACTCCGGTATAGCCTCTGTAAAATACCTAAACAAATACCTATACTGTTCTTTAATAAAAGTAGTAGATTTCCATGAAGATACTTAAGTAAATACCGATGTATGTTTATAATCAGCTGTATTACCATTGTCTTGACCTTTTGAATTCTAATTAACCTGCAATTACCTGTAACAATAACCTGTTGGAATCTAATTAGTCTGTAATGCCTGTGTTATGTTTGTATAAAACTAATTAGCTTATAGTTACCTAACTCATTTATTGTAAAGCACTAATTAGCTGTGAGTAGGTATGAATATACCTAAAATACCTTATGTAGTTCGTACACGATTTTGAAAGTAGCGTATGTCCAATAGGACGAGCCACATTGTTAATCCAATAAGAAAGCAGAAACCTTGAACTCGCTTACACGTGTTTTGAAATTCTCGACAAGTCGAAACCTGTATCTTAGGGAAAGTCCATTTTTCTCGCTCTCAATTGGCGGAGCGGCTAATCAAAGTAAAGAAATGTATACGCTACTTGCGGTAGGCAACAAAAGTTATAAAAGGGCCGAGCGTCTATTTTTGGATTTAGTATTGTTACAAGTTCACATGAATCATCAAGTTACCACGTAGTGTTTGTGAAGTAAGTGGCTCCGCTGTCCACTGCTTAGTCGCGATGTACCCTATATCTAGTTAGCCAGTCTTCAAGTGTAATATAGCTAGGATTTAATTATGTGTACTGCTTATTCTAACTGTATTTTATATTGTGTGCTGTGTACTCTTTTACAACCATTTTTAGTGATTTCTGTGTAACTTTATGTGTGCCAAATATACTCAATTATTACGACATTCTGACTGGTTTAATTTCACTCTTTCGTCAAGGGAACACCGTCACCCCCGCCTACAACACCTGACTCCCGTTTTATTAACAGACTCCGAAGAAGGATTTTCTACGGACGAGTTATTTGAAGACTACAGTGTGGTGAAGAATATACTACCACAGATCGAGCAAAAGCAAAGCGTTGATAAAAAATGGGTCCAAGTATTTAAAGTCGCAAAGGAGCAGAAGTTGAACGCATTATTTAGTGTTGTATCTCGTGCTTTGAGCATACCTCCTTCAAATGCGTATGTTGAGCGCGTGTTTTCACAAATGACCATGAAATGGTCTAATATCAGAAAAACAGAATTGCTAATTTCTTTGAATATGCACCAGGGATGTTAGGGAGCTCCGTAACCGTAACCGAAACTATCGGATATCCGATATAAAAATTTATCCGTAACCGTAACCGAATCCGAAATAAAAGTTTTGGATAATATCGGATTTGTTATTACATTTTTATTTTAGGTAGATTAGATAACACTCAATATATATTTATAATCATTTTTATTTTAAATAGCTGTAATAATTACTCACAGACTGATTATAATTCCTACCAAATGGTGACATATAAATAAAACCATTTTATTAGCTATTTGTATTTTACTTTTGAAATTCCTTAAAAGTTTAATATCCGTAACCGAAATTATCCGAAACTAACGGATAATCCGAAATAATTTCATATCCTTATCCGTATCCGTATCCGGTATAATAATCATTCCTACATCCGTATCCAATCCGTATCCGAAATTTCATATCCATAACATCCCTAATATGCACATGTCTTGTTCAGACTTCATAAATAAATACAAAAATAATATAGATTTACTAAAAGCGGCTCGTAACAATAAGAAATACACATGGAACAAATAATTATATAAAATAAATACAAATATAAACACTAAATATTTTTTTATGACTGTCCATTTTCCTTTGACTGTCTCATGGGTAATTTTTTTTTTCAACAAAATCCGAACGTCTCTTATGGATGCCCGATCGTCCCGTTTTTTTTTCCTCTAAAGGTGGCAACCCTGATTGTATTCCTATGGGTACCTCACCGAGGCATCTCTGGCAATGTAGTAGTTGATAAAACCGCTGAAGGTAATAATGCTATTGATGTTAGAAATGCAATGGACATTCCTATGGCTGACTTCCTGCAATGCATTAATGAAAATATATGTAAGTTATGGTTAGAAATGTTAAAGAAAGACCAAGACATCAAAGGAAAGTGGTATGAAAGTATTCAAGAAAGATTACCTGTTAGACCCTGGTACAATAGATTGAAGGAAGCCAGCCGAGACTTCATCACTACGATAAATAGATTGCGCTTTGGCCATAATACTGCTCCATCACACCTTGCTCGACTAGGCATTATTACAAGCAATACATGCCCACATTGTGAATCCCAAGAAGGAACCATTGAACATCTTATTTTTTGACTGTCAAAACTTCTTGTTTGACAGATTAGTGTTGGCTAGTGAACTTAGTGATGTGAACATGTGCGATTCTTTATCCCGCCCGCCGCCACTTAATGAGTTATTAAAAGACAAAGATACGTACAAACCGATATATAAATACTTTAAAAATGGCGGCTTTCGGTGAACGTGGGTAAGACGCAGGCAATGATCACCGGCCATGTGTCCCTCCCACCACCCTTGAAACTACAAGGAGCCGACATCGAGTGGTCGCCCCGGGTCAAGTACCTGGGGGTCACCATCGATCGTCGGCTCAAAATGGGTCAGCACGTCCGCCAGGTCGCGGCCAAGGGGAGAGTCGCCCGCTATCTCCTCCGGCCCGTGCTCTCGTCGCGAATCCCGGCGCGCGTCAAGTTGGGCGTGTACAAGTTGTACGTGCGCCCGATACTGACGTACGCCGCCCCCGCTTGGTTCGCCCTCACGAGCGAGTCGAGCCGGAAAACGCTCCGCGCCCAACAACATCTGGCGCTGCGGACCATAGTTGACGCTCCTCGCTACGTGAGGAACGATGTCATCCAGCGGGATTTCGGGATCGAGAGCCTGGATGACCATGTGCGGCGCCTTGCGAAGGGGATTGTTCGCGCGTGCCGGCGCGTCTGAATGGCCTCATGTCAAACAGATCGCGCCCTGGCATACGCGGCCCCCTGACGCGAGACCTCTGCCCCACGATCTGGTAAGGGGCGACTGACACCATCACCGGACTGACTCCCGGGTAAGCCGCAACCAGGCTACACGCGGCTTACCTGTATCAAATAGCACTCCACATACATAACATACATCCGCTGCGGGGCGTGTCCTAAGTTAATATAGGCATGTCACGTAACGTAAATCAGACATTCACCTCTAAGCAGGCACCCAGACGGCAGGCACTCACACGCGCACGCGGACGGGCCCACGTGTCGCGCTAACATTGGCGGTGTTACACAGTACATTACCGCCCACACGCACATACTGCCCCTTAGCTTAGACCGCTACCGGCTCGCTCTGGAAAACGGGATAAGCGGGGGCGCGCACTCTACTCTGTAGGAGCGTCGAGTCGGCATCTTGTCGCTGGTCGTCTCTCGCCGGGCCTCCCCCGGGCAACCGGGGGTCTCACCTGGCGGGGACAGACCGCCAAGATGTCGTGAAGAAAGCGGCGTTGATAATAATTCAACGCCGCGGCGCGCCTACAGAGACACCAATAGCAATCACTCACATGGACGCGTTAACATTAACGCGTTCAAAATTTTTAAAGCTTTGGGCTTTAAAAATTTTTAACATGGGCAACATATTGAGGGGCCCGTTTTAGCGGGCCACCGTGCACCCTCCGCGGCCAGGGAGCAATGCTCTGGCGCCGCCGAAATCCCACACGTTGTAATGTTGACTTCGTGGGTAGTGGTGAAAGGTATAACACGCGCTTCTGTTTTGTGTTAAGAGTTTTTTCGATTTAAGTGAATATTAAAAGTGTGAACTTCAATCGAAACGATTGTTTGTGTTTTAGCCTAAGGTTTGTTTTAACCCAAATTTTTAACTTATTTTAAAGATTTTACCCACAACTCATAATGGATACCAAAAAACCCCCTGACCCTCCCGATCCTTTTGATTATACTCCAGTTTTAACCGTATCTCTCCCAGATGAAAATGTACGAAATGATCCAATGGATGCCGAATCTGCAAGTCGGAAAAGAATTGCAACTTCATCCCCGACTACTGTTATAAATCCTCCCAAGGTATCCAAGAAAGAAATAGGAAGACAATCATACACACTAAGGGATAATCCTCCATATATTGTTCACGTTTCTTTAAAATGGTGAGACCCCCGGTACAGTACTGCACCCAGTTAAAAGGATGTTTTTAACTCAACACAACTACAGTAACATTCTCCTAGGCAGTGTCAAACGTCTAGGAAGGAACCGTGTCTCAGTTGAATTTAAGTCTCACCAGGATGCAAACAGTTTCTTAATAAGTAATACTATATATAATAGCTTGGCAAAAAAGAGTCTGGAAAAAATGAGGGCGCCTGCTTAGCAGGTATGGCCACCCTGTATACTAGGGCTAAAAGTGATAAGATACTTGTTGTTTTAATCCATAAACACGAGATCCCGGAAATTCTCATCAATCAAGATTTCAAGACTTGATAGGCACACAGTCTTTTACTTTCATTGTATTTAGTAGATTGCGCATTATTTCGCTGGAATAACCTTTTATCTAAGAGTGCAATCATAATAACATAATGCGAACTTGTTCAGTTTAAAAATTAATTAAATTACACTCAGGGATTGCTGATTGAACTCGATACAACCGAACAAGACATAATGTTCAGCAATCGCATTTGCGGCCACCATCTAGGGTATTACAATTTTTATGTGCTTAAGGTAATATTGATGAATTATTTCTTTGATGAAATACAGAATATAATTTGACTTAAACGAAACTGTAAGGTTAGTTAGGGCTTTTATAAAACTCAGTGAATCAGAAACAATCAAGAAGTATTTACAATTGTTAATTTGGCGAATATATAATAATGCCTGATAAACTGCATATGCCTCTGCAGTGAATATAGTACATGAATTGTACAGAACAAAGCTTTGGGAGAATTTAGCATGTGGATCATATATAGCAGCTCGTACATAATCACTCCCCTTACTGCCATCAGTGTAAATAACGTGATAATTCTTATTATCTGCCAAAAACTGTAACATGTCTGAATTATTATTAATGGGATTTTGTAATTCTTTAACGGGATGCGAAATACACTGATAAGAGAAGGAGTAACATGGCCATGGGCTCTGTTTTCTAATACCAATAAAACTGTTTTCTGTTTCCAGCAATATTTTGGACAATGTTGGGGATTTACCATTCAAGAAATCCTCTCCTGATGTTAGAGGCCCAAGAGTTCTACTTACAGAAGGTACAATTTTGTTTATTACTTTCCTGTTATTTGCAGCAATTAATTTAAGACAGAATCTCTCTGCAAGTAGAATGCGTCTCAAAATTAAAGGCATAGTTTTAGTCTCCACTTCCATGGCCCTTATGGGAGTAGAGCACATTGCACCAGAAATTGTTCTTAAAGCCCTGTTCTGCAATAGATCTAGTTTATTTACATGAGTACTATTTATATACACTAGTGAACTATAATCAAAATGACTTCTAACTATACTTTTATACAAAATTGATAATATTTTCGGGTCTGCTCCCCATGAGACACCTGCAAGACATTTAATTACATTTAAACCTTTTAGAGCATTCTTTGATATGTATTTAATATGTTCCTCAAAGGTTAATTTCCTATCTATTACTATGCCTAAAAATTTCTTTGAATTTACTGGATTTATAGATTCTCCGTTATAAACTACTTTTGAATTTGTATTCTCATTTCCAAATATCATAACACTGCTTTTGGAGGGATTAATTTTTAAATGTAGCACATCATTGTAATAGTGAAATAGTTGGGACAAGGCTCTGTTAATATTGTCAATTGCAATTTCTACATTATAATTACTACTGTACAAAACAATATCATCAGCAAACTGCAGAATATCTACATTACTATTAACAAATTTACAGATTTCACTTGTGTAAATATTGTATAACAAAGGAGATAGTGTAGCACCCTGCATTGTACCCCTAGATGCACATTTTGGTCCATGTAATGTGTTATTATGTCTTACATAGAGTGTTCTATTAGTCAGAAAATTATATATCCATTTACATAGTTGGCCAGGCACACCTAACCTAGACATAACTTCTACAAGTATAGCTGGATCCAGACTGTCAAAAGCACCTTGAACATCTAGGAATACACAAACAGTGTGTAACTTTTTATCCTTTGCATGTTTCAGGTCTGAAACTAAGGAAGTGAAGCTGTCTGCACAACTTCGCCCTCGACGAAATCCATATTGTACATGTGGAATGAAGCCGTTAGATTCCATATACCAATCCAAACGATTTTTAATCATGTTTTCAAATAATTTACCTAGACATGAAAACAGTGATATTGGTCTATAAGAGCTGGCAAGCTCTGAAGGTTTATCTGGTTTGAGTATCGGAATGACACATTGTGTTTTCCATGATTGTGGAATACATTTACAATGCCAAAGTAAATTAAGAATATTAAGAAACATTTTTTGTGCTGATTCGATCGCCCTCGACGAAATCCATATTGTACATGTGGAATGAAGCCGTTAGATTCCATATACCAATCCAAACGATTTTTAACCGACTTCAAAAAAAGGAGGAGATTATCAATTCGTCTGTATTTTTTTTTTATTTTTTTATGTTTGTTACCTCATAACTTGTGACTGCGTGAACCGATTTTGATGATTTTTTTTTTATTTGAAAGCTGGTGCTTCCCGAATGGTCCCATTTTAATTTGGTTCCATTCGGACAATGGGGTCCATGTGAAAACCATATAAGTCTTCAATTTCCATTAAGTATTTGCGAGACAAATGAACGAATACCGTATGTTTGTTACCTCATAACTTTTGACTGGGTGAACCGATTTTGATGATTCTTTTTTATTTGAAAGCTGGTGCTTTCCGAATGGTCTCATTTTAATTTAGTTCTATTTGGACAATGGGGTCCATGTGAAAACCATATAAGTCTTAAATTTTCATTACGTATTTGCGCGACAAATGAACGAATAACGCGGTTAGATTAGTGCGGAGTATCTACCACAACTAAAAAGTCAAAAAATAAAAACTTTTTACAAAAAAAACAACCGACTTCCTTAAAAAAACACTACAAAGTCAAAAATAACTTTAATTTCGGAAGTCGGTGGCAAAAACCTTAAATACAGAGCCTAAGACACCGACTTTCGAAATTAAAGTTATTTTTGACTGTGTTTTTTTAAGGAAGTCGGTTGTTTTTTTTGTAAAAAGTTTTTTTAAACATGTTTTCAAATAATTTACCTAGACATGAAGACTATAAGAGCTGGCAAGCTCTGAAGGTTTATCTGGTTTGAGTATCGGAATGACACATTGTGTTTTCCATGATTGTGGAATACATTTACAATGCCAAAGTAAATTAAGAATATTAAGAAACATTTTTTGTGCTGATTCATCTAAATTTTTAATAGTACAATACGGGAGATCATCTAAACCAGGTGTAGTGTCTTTCCGAGATAACAAACTCATTTTAAATTCAGACCATGTAAAAGGATTTAGCAAAAATTTGGAATTTAGATTATCATAATTTGATTCGAAAATATTGCCTAAACTATTAATATTATTTAGATTGCTGTTGTCGGATAATTTATCTAGAAATTGGGAAATAAACTCATCTTTATATGATTTATTGCCAGCTCTTATACCTTTAAACATTTTTAGAAGATTCCAAATCTTACTTATAGGAGTAGTTCTATTAAATGTGTTACGTAAGTTATTCCAACCTATTCCTTTTTGTTCCGATATGGTTCTTTTTATAAGTGCATTTTTTGTTTTATAATCTAAAAAGTTCTCCATACTAGGTTCACTTCTATATAGTTTCAATGCATTGTAGGAGGCAATTACACTTTTTTCACAAATGTCATTCCACCATGGAGCTGGAGGTCTGCTTTTAAAGTTTAGGAATTGTCATATCTTTTAAAGTACCCAATCGAGAACAAAAATTACTATAGGTTGAAATAGGATCATACAGTTTTAGGACTAAATCATTGAATATTGTTTTAGAAATAGTTTTATACTTTTCCCAATCTACTTTTTTTATATATAAACCTATCAACAGGGGGATTAATATGATATTTATCTATATGCAGTGAAATCTCTGTTATTGTTGGGTAGTGATAGCTGCCCATGGCATCATCATGTACAGACCACTCGCATATTGATGCGAGGTTAGCACTAGTAAAGCTAACATCAATTGTAGACGGATTCCGTCGCGGGTTGTTAACAGTTGTAAAACTACCTTCATTTAAAATACATAAATCCAAGTCATCGATGATATTAAATAAATCATGACCTCTGCCTTTAGTGGATAGACAACCAAATGCAATGTGGTGTGCATTGAAGTCACCACTGACAAATATGGGCTTTGGAAGATCATTAATAATATTATGCAATCTATTGATCCATATATGTCCACTAGTAGGAGGAAAGTATACACAAAGAATAGTCAAGCTACCATGTACAGTAGATAAGGACAGAGCAACAGTTTGAATGTCTTCATAAAATCTAGTGTTTAAAACTTTGTACTTTAAATATGGTTTAATCAGTATTGCTACACCATTATGAGTATTTTTGGAATTTTTATTATAAATATTATATCCAGGTATTCTAAAACTATTATCTTTAAACCATGTTTCGTTAAGTAAGCAAATGTCAATATTTTGTTTTTGTAAGAATTGAATCAATAAGGGTTTTTTACTATTAGCACTTTGAATGTTATACTGAGCAATACGCAGCTTAGACAGTGTGTGACTTGGATCCATTACTTGAGATTTTTAAGTAGGGTTTCTTTAATACTATTTACGGTAGGCGTATTATCTCTCTTATTACCCAGTTCTACCAAATTTATTTTATTTACACTATGTACAGTATTATTTACAGATGTAGACTTATTTACAGATGTATGTACAGACTTATTTACAGTGTCAGTTGGTTTCATTTTTGGAGGTAGCAGAGGTGGAAATTCAGTATTATCACTCATGTATCAATCTTATTTTTCTTTTCTAAAATTTTATTCAACTTAATTGGACATAATCTAGAAATTGCAAGATGAGGCCCGCTGCAATTGCAACAGCAGATCTCTGTTGGTCTATCACATTCTTTATATAAATGCTCACCTCCACAAATGGAACATCTTTGTTTGCCACTGCATATCTAGCAGAGTGGTTAAATTTAAAGCAACGGAAACATTGCTGTAATGGGGGTACATACTCAAAAACTCTGTATGAAAACAAATCATATTGTACATTGTCCGGAAGAATATTCGATAGAAAAGTAATGCTAACTGTTTGTAGTGGTACTCGCTCCTGTCCAACCTTCTTTGTGAATCTTCTTACAGCTATTATTTCATAAATTGATGATACTTTGGTGTATAGTTCTTTGTACGAAATGTTTGCTGGTACAAATCTAATTATACCTGTTTTTTTTATTTGCGCAGCCGGAATAAATGCTTTCAAGCCATGTTTGTTAAGAAAAGCGATGTTGTTAATAAAGTTATTGGCCGTATTATACTGTTTAAATATTACTTCTATTTTATTTGCGTTTATTCGTTGTATAGCCGTCACCCCTTTTATTTCGCTGGAGAATATATGGTTGAGATAGATAGGGCTCTTACTGCCTATTCTATCCTTATATTGGAAGCTTCAATGAACACTTTAAAGTCTACATAAGTGGCATTTTCTGGATATAGTCTTTTATAGTCTGGTTTTATATAAGGTGAATAGTCAGATTGCTCACCGCCGCCGCCATCACCACAGTCCATCCCAGTCCCTGCGTCTCCGGCCTCAGGCCGAGGACGTTTATGTGAATTGGGCGGGTTATCCCCACCCCCTTCATTTCCCACCATATTTCAGGTTTGTACACCTAGCGCAATTGTTTTTTATTAACTTTTAACAAGAAATTAGCAAATATTTAATAAAAAATGAAAATTGAAGAAAATTTTTGAGCGCTCTTTTTTAAAGTTAGTGGTACGTTCCGTATTATAGTCGCATAGTTTTGAGCATGCTAACACCCGTTCCGAAATGGCGTGAGCGCGATAACGCTGTCCCGTAAGTCGTAATTCATGGCGTCAATGATATTATATGCAAAAATATGTAGATAGGGCAGTAGCGTGCGAAAATTGTTGCCGACAAATCACAACAATTGGTGTGATTTGATTTAGTCGGCTAATAGCAGCGAGCGAAGCAAAGCGTGTCCGTGGCGTAAAGTATTAAGTATATCGAAAATGCCAAGTTGTGTTGTAAGAAGTGTAAAAACTACGGTTCTAAAATAAATAAGAGTGAAGGAATTTCATACCATAGGTAAATGTAGTAAAATAATGAATATTTATATAAATATCACGATTATATTTCACATTTAGAAATAAATTTCGATCTATTAACATTGTGGTTCGAAAAGGATAGAAAATATGATGATAAATGATAAATGATAAATGACTTTATTTTTGCAAGTAGGTTTGTACAAACACTTTTACACGTCAATCATTTTTTTTTTTTAACTAGATGAGGTCGGCATTTCCTATCTGACTACTCTGAGAAGAAACGCCGAAACAAACTCAGAGGTCACAGTCTCTTTTAAAGTCCAGACATAATCTTGATCAGATCATGTGAAGACCATGTGGATTGGTGTCTGAAGTGGTCTTTTAAGGAAATAACACACAGCTTGAGTGGACCTGTCCAATCAGTGCACGCATTTGTCAGTAATCATGCAGCCCCACTCAGAACTTAAGGAGGTCAATGATTCGACGAACAATACCAAAGAAAGGACATTTGTGAAGGTCGCACAAATTACTCAAACTGCCAGACAATGTAAAAAATTAAATTAGAAGAAAAGGAAACCAAAAAAAAAGAACACCCACTTCGTCTTCACATTTACAATAGGTAATTAAAACAATATAATACTTAAAAGTAAATATTCATGTCATTGTATAAGTAAAATTCATCAATGTCAATGTGTATATAAAATCAGGAAATAGTCCCGGTCTGATCATTTGAGGACCATGTACATGGGGGTGTCTGAAATGGTCTTTTGAGGAAAGAACCATACAGATTGAGTGGACCTGTCCAGTCAATGCACGCATTTGTCAGTAATCTTGCAGCTCAACTCAGAACATAAGGAGCACAAAGATTCGACGAACAATACCAAAGATTGGACATTTTGGTAGGCCGCATTAAGTACTCAAACTGCCAGATTATCATTAAAATGGAATGAGTAAGAGAGATATAAAAAAAACAAACATCACCTACATAGTCCTCACATTCAAAATCACTTAAATAATAATAATAATATTATACTTCTGAAAGTATATATTCATGTCATAGTGTAAACAATAATCAAATGTCAAAGTGTATAAGCAATAATCAAAATGTCAAAGTGTATAAGCAATAATCAAAATGTCAAAGTGTAATACCCAATAAAAAATTAATAAAAAAAAGGAAAGTAATTAATAATAAAAATAAAAAATATCATTCAGTACAATAATAATTTAAAAATAAAAATTAAAAATTGGAGCAGCTTAATCCCAAGCTTTTTGTCCTCAATATAATCTTTAACAGTGTAAAAAGCTTTGTGGCACAACTTACGTTTAATGAATGATTTAAATTTATCGAGACTTAGCTCTTGAGCATGGCTTGGAAGTTTATTATAAAAGCGTATACATTGACATCTGAATGAGCCACCTATTTTCTTGAGCCTTGTTGAAGGTACAATAAATTTGTGTTTATTCCTAGTATTTATATTATGGATATCACTGAATTTTTTAAACAATTTAATATTCTTATGGGCATATAAAAGATTTTCAAAAATATACTGTGAAGGCACAGTCATTATATTAATTTCTTTAAATTTCTCTCTGAGTGAGTGTCTCGGGCTTAATTTATAAATTGATCGAACAGCCCTTTTCTGCAAGACAAAGATAGTCTGAATGTCGGCGGCATTTCCCCACAACAGAATACCGTACGACATTACACTATGAAAGTAGGCAAAATACACTAAACGGGCTGTCTCTATGTCAGTTAAATTCCGAATTTTTCTAACAGCGTATGCAGCGGAGCTTAGCTTTTTCGACAATTTATCTATATGCGGGCCCCACTGAAGCTTGGTATCCAAAGTTAGGCCCAATAATACAGTGCTATCTTCAGGATTCAATTCTTCGCCCTTCACCAACACATTCGTTTTCACTTGCCTAACGTGAGGTAGCGTAAACTTAATGCATTTGGTTTTTTTTTCATTAAGAAGCAAATTATTTACATTAAACCAGTGAACTACTTTTGAGATCGCGCTATTAACATCGTCAATATCCACTTGCTGACGTTTAAGTTTAAACAAAAGTGAAGTATCATCCGCAAACAAAACTATATTATGATTATCTTTTATAAGGTAAGGCAAGTCATTAATATAAATAAAAAACAAAAAAGGACCAAGAATTGAGCCCTGTGGGACTCCCATTGTTACGATAGATCCGGGAGACCTTTTTCCATTGACATCGACACTCTGAATCCTATTACTCAAATATGAAGTAAGAAGATCCAGAGCTCTGTTCCGGATCCCGTAGTGGCGGAGTTTCCTGATTAAAGTTTCATGAAGAACGCAATCGAATGCTTTAGATAAATCACAAAAGATGCCCAAAGCATCGCATTTATCTTCCCATTCATTATAAATATGTCCTAGGAGTTCAACACCGGCATCGGTAGTTGAACGACCCCTTGTAAAACCGAACTGTTTGGTATGTAATAATTTATGTTTATTAAAAAATCGTTGCAACTGATCTAAAATTAATTTCTCAAAAATTTTACTGAACGTAGGTAGTACTGAAATAGGTCTATAGTTAGTGGGGTCTAATGTACTACCAGATTTAAATAAAGGTATTATTTTACTATTCTTCATAAGATCAGGAAACTCCCCACACTCAATACAATTATTAAATATAAGAGCTAAAGTAGGTGCTACAATGTCAATAATAGACTTGGCGACTTCTACAGAATTACCCCACAGATCTGCAGTCTTTTTTACATTTAAAGTGTGGAAGGTTTTAATTATATCTTTACAAGTAATATGTTCAAAATGAAATTCCGAATCGCAAACATTAACATTTTCAATAAGCAAAGACTCAGCAACAGAAGGTGATGAGTTTAGGGATTTTGTAGTTGAAACAGGAATATCTGAAAAGAAATTTTCAAAAGCCGCAGCGACTTGTGAGTCTGATTTTATTATGTTGTCGTTGATAGACAGGCTGTAGTCATTATTTCGTTTACTAGACCTTCCCGTTTCACTATTAATAATATTCCAAGTCGTTTTAATAACATTACTACTATTTTTAATCTTCGAACTCAAATAACGCGACTTGGCCATCCAACAGACTTTTTTAAATAATTTCGAATAATTTCTAACATACAAATTAAATTCAGCAGTGTTGACAAAAGTTCTTTCATTGTACAGCTCATAAAGCCGTGTTCTACTTTTATGAATACCAATGGTCGCCCAATCACTGAAAGATACGTTACTGTTAACTGAGATAGTCCGGGGAATAAAAGTCGAATTAAAGTCATTACAATATGTCTTAAAAAACTCATCATATAGATGATTGGGACCACCATTAATAGATAAAAGTGGCAATTTCTGAACTAGTTTGCCTTTAAAGGCTTCTAGGCGAACTGCAGTTTTGGGGTTAACAGTGATATCTCTTTTACTCAGTTTTTTATTTTGATTTTGAAAAGTAATCTGTTGCCCGCAATGATCAGAATCTAGTAAATTAATAATTTCTTTGTGGCTTGGTATAACATCAGTATAAATATTATCAAGGCATGTGGCACTAGTAGGGGTTATTCTTGTGGGATCCATAAATAGGTTTACAAGATTGTAGGACTGAAATAGACTTATTATTTTACTACAAGAACCTGAGTTTTCTAATAAATTAACATTAAAATCCCCGCAAGCAATAATAGACTTGTTTGAGTTACTAATCTTGTGTAATACTTCATCCATGACCTTTTCAAAGCAGTCATACAATCCTGATGGTGGTCTGTACACACTTAATACAATAAATGGCAACTGCAGCGCATGCATGGTCTGTACTAGTGATGGGCAGTGGATAAATACTCGGAGGATAAATACTCGAGTTTTTATCCGAAACGGAATAATACTCAATTTTTACTCATTTTTACTGAGTATTTACTCAAAATGATGAATAAATATATTATATTTTTTGTGTATTGGATGATTCTTTTATAATGTTAATGGCGTGTACTGTTATTTGAACTTTCCGAAATAGTATCTTTTTACATTATTTAGTTCTAACTGTCTCTAATAGAACATACTCTTAGATATTTTTTTTAGAACCTTTCTTTAATGAGAGTGTACAGAATCGCCACACAAGTGAATGTCTCCGTGTAGAAATTCTAAAAAACATTATAAACACGGTGAAGAAGAGATTGGTGTTATTGGTGACCACGCTAGAAACGCAGTTAGTAAAAGATGTTGACTCTTTAAACTGCGAAGCACGCACTATTAATTTGCTGTCTCATGGGTCCGAAATATGTAGATTTCAACAATTTTTAAGAACTATGCAAATATAATAAAAATCTATTTAAAAAAAAACAAATGAACTGGTATTAAACCAGTCATTATAAAACAAAAGAAATCGGGAGAGAAGTTAAAGCTGCCGTGCTGCACAAGATGAGGCACCTGATAAATACAAAAGCCGCTCTCTTAATGTTAACAACAAAAGATACTGTCATGTCAAATGACACAAATAGCTTTCCTTGATGTTATTTTTGTTGGATTGCGTAGATCAATGCTTCTCTCTTTCAAATAGAGCCCAACTAGTGCCCACCTAGTGTGTATCATCTTCTACGATAAGAAATCTAAAATGAGGTTTATTTTGTTTAATTAAGGTTCTAAATTTTGAAGTGATTCTTTACTATATTATGCTATACAAACTAACACTTAAATAAATATATTATGTACAATTAAATAAAATGGAAAAAATAAAAAAGGAGAAAAGAGCTCACTGGGCATCAAAGAATTCGTCCGCATCGCTGTCGGTGGTAAAAGTGCCCAGAAGGCTGGCAGCATTGCCACGTTGGATGGCAATGCTGATTCTTTGACCTAAAAATAGGCCAGCCCTCTGGTCACGTGAAGATTCGGCCAACCGCTTGGCGATATCCCGGAATACTCGATGAGCACTCGGACCCCACGGCCCTAGTGTTTCAACCCCAAACGGCTCAAACATATAACTCCCAATAAGGTTGTTATATTTGCGCCGTTTGAGGTTTTCTGCACCTGCAGCAGCCGCCCCAGCACAGCCTGCCATGCTAAGAAGATGAGATGGCGCAAGGGTGTCGACACAGGTTGCATCCCACACCAAAGGCCTACCCAACTTCCAAGGCATTATGGTCATTCCGTCTGGCCTCTTCCCATCGTCGCGTGCCAAGCCATTGGGTTCTAATACTGCTGGCACACCGGCGCGGACAAGAGCTCGACGGATGATGTCATTAATGCTGGCGTGCCGTGCCAGCCGGCCAGCGCTCTTGCTGCAAGCAAGGCCATGGTATCCGAGACGGTCAACCGCTTCACCGCACTGACACCGATGCGGAGCCACGCAAGGAGCACCCAGACGCAGACTTGTAGCGAGGCGGAAAGTAGAGTCACCCAACATAGTTCCTATATTAGGTGACGGTAGCGCCTGAAGCCATAAGCCCGACTCCCATTCTCCCACAGCCAGCAGGCGAGCACGCTCAGCAGTATTGGTGGACGTATTAATGAGATTATTCCGTACCAACCTGCAGAGCGGCTCATCCCACTGTCTCTGGGAAGACAGGTTCTCGGGCTGAGCCGTATCCGGACAAGCCACCTTCCAGGCATTCATGGCATCAGTCAAGCACGGCACTTCCGAGTGAACCTGAGAAGAAGCTAAGATTTTCGTGATTAACTTTTCAGTGCCGTGGACCGAGGACAGGAACGTAAGCTTACACTAGAAATTTTGCGGACGCCGAGCCCACCAAAACGAATCGGTAGTGTGGCTTGTAGCCACGAGCGGTCGTCCAATGTCACATTTAAAATGGATGTTAGAGTGCTTTTAAGAATTTGATCGACTTTGTCTAAAAGGTTTGGGTGCTTCCATAAAGAGGAAGAGCGTAGATAATACATGAAATTTGGACCGAAACAGCAGTATCTGATAAGGGTAAAAGCCCCTGCCGGGGTCGCGTGATTGTTCGAAAGAGATACCGTGACCCTGGCACATGGGCAACTGATGGAACACGGGTGAGTTTTAGTCAGTAAAAGTCTGACACGCCCTCCCGCTCCGCCCAGAGCGGGAGAAGTCATTTGATGATTTCCCATCCTGGAAAAAAAAAAAAAAAAAAAAAAAAAAAAAAAAAAAAAAAAAGGTAAAAGCCGAATGTAAATTAATTTTGGAAAGTCTATCCGAGATATCGTTAAAATGTTGAAATTTTTCGTCAATGAAAGGTGAAAAACTGTCTTCGAGAATTGGGGAACCTAGGAGGTGCAGTGATTTTTTTTCCAAAAGTTTGATGTTTGATTTAAGGTTCTTGATATTAAAACCAAGAATCAAATTCTCTCAGCAGTGGCAAAAAAGGTAACGATTGCCTACAATTTTTTCCGCCTATCTGCTTGACTCGGAAGCTTGCTGCTTAGCACGTGGTACGGAGGAATGAAGAAAATGTCGTGGGGAAAGTTTTGAGTATGAATGTCAATGACTAAAAGAGTAGGGGGAGATGAAAGAAACGATGGCTTAACTGTGTGAATAATATGGATAAAAAGGGTGTGAAGATGGCGACTAGTACCAAAGTGTGGAAGAAAGAGACCAGTTGCGCCGACCCCAAATAAACTGGGATAAGGGCAGAAGGACGATGATAATGACCATGATGATCTGCTTGACCCAAAGACTAAAGGTCGAGTAAAATCAAGAACAAGAACTGGATGCCATAAATTTTATAAGTGGAATGTTGAAATGGTTTTTTGGATGTGGAAGTAATGCCAACATTTGCTGCATAAGGCCAGGAAAGCTTGTTGGTGAAAACCTTTTATTTGGAAGAACACTAACGAAATAAGCCCCTTAGCCGAGCGCGAGGGAGAGGCAATCTCTGCACTCTCACGCCCCTAGCCACCACAGGAGACCCCCCCGGGCGTCGGGAGTCAATTGCGGACTCCCATCCACCGTAGGCACGGGCTTGCGGGCGGCTAGCAATGGGTAGCTCGCCGCCTGGTAAGGAGCAGGCTCGGCTCGACGGCGCGTTGTGTTCCTCGCGCACCTCAAAGAGATGTCAGAGTTTTTGATGGGGTCCGCTTGGGCCGATACCTGCCAGGGTCACGGATTTTTTGAGAGTGATCGTAGCCCTAGCATAGGCAACTGAAGGAACACGGGTAGGTTTTAGTCAGTAAGAGTCTGACACGTCCTTCTCCTCCATCCAGAGTGGGAGACGTCATTTAATGATTCCCACCCAAAAAAAAGCCTGGCGGAAAGAGATATGTTTTTCGACAAAGTTAACTAAACTAGCAGTGGGTATTCTTTCAACAGGTATACGTATACTTCTGTTGCAACAGAAAGGCCTTTTAGACTACACACAAATATTCACAGAAAAAAAAAGTGATGACTGAAAAAGCGGCAAAACTTGCATTTATTAAATATAATTGGTTTATTTTTAATGATTGATGTTATTATTTTCTGACGAACTCTATTCATGATTGAGTGAAATTATTGGAATACAGTCTTTTTAAGTGTTAATGTACGGTACACAACTTCTTTTTTAAAATTTTAATTAATTTCAATCCTTTTGTTTGTAAAATGACAAAATTTTCGTTAATGAAACTTGAAATAGTATTTATCCGTTGTTTTGGATAAATACTCAGTAAAAACGGATATTTATCGAGTATTTATCCATTTTGAGTATTTATCCGGATAAAATCCCAACACTAGTCTGTACACACTTAATACAATAAATGGCAACTGCAGCGCGACAAGGTCAAATAGCATGCGTCATAGATTAAATTAACCAGAAGCGAAATCGTAGGCACAATTCATAGCATTCGTTAGCCGCTTGAATGCGCAACGTGAGTTTTGTTGTTATTTAGTGAGCGTCTTTCTAACAATAATATTATGATGATCATAATAAGTTGTAGCTTTCAACGTCTTATAAATGAGAATTTGATTAGTGATAGCGGGTTATTAGATGTTTTATTAGTAAAATTAAAATAATATGTAATCAAATATTTATTTTCTCATTATCTTTTATTATTTGTCAGATTTCCGAGTGATGATTACACAAAAAGTAAATGGGCCAGCATAGTTCAAGGGGAAAGAAGTCAATATGACTGGATTCCCACAAAAAGAAGTACAATATCATATACTCACTGAGTAGGTACGTACATTATCGAAAATCCGGTCTGCAGACCTCAAAATTGTTTAGAATTTGTGAGTAAATAGATAACAATTGTGTTTTTTGTTTATTATCAGTGTAGTATTCCCAGTTATAATCAGTGTCTCTTCTGTGGCAAATCCGCATACTCTATGATTCACTAGTGTACTTCAAGCGCAACACACTACAGCTAGCTATCTCTTTCTGTATTATACGTTCCGTATAATCTATCGCAGTCGTTGTTGACAATTACTAAACATCTGTAGGTAAAAGTACATTTGTACTAACAACGGAACGATTTCTGATCGCCGATCAGTATGAACGTGGCGTATCTTTACTTAATATATCATTGGATGGCGTCACGACAGGCACAATCTTGTGATACCGCTGACCGATGCCATAAACTGATACCACCGTGAGCGCTCTCAAAAATGACAGTTGTGTTGTTTTGTTTTAGATCCATCATAACTTATACTGTCCCTTGACACCACCAAAACGACACCACCGGTGGTGTCGTATGGAATCTCTAGTCCATATAACACTGTAGAGTTTTGTGTGTATTGATGATTTAGGAACTCTTCAAATAAACACAAGCTCTAACGATTAATAGTTTATTCATAACACAATAGAAGTAATTTAAAGTTAAACACTGATACGCGGCGCGAATCGATAATGTTGTTCGATACGTGGATTAGCGCGGACTGCCGTGGGCGACTGAGGGGCGCACCGGGAGCGCGGGAGGAGGCGGCGCGTTGAGCCGTTCGACGCACAGTTCGGAAACTTCGTTGCTCTTCGGAGATATTGTTTGGCAGTGCAGGCGAACTGTTGGTACAGCCTAGGTAATGCCTACAACACCACCCTAGTGATGTCCAGAAACGCGTGTTTTTGACAAACAGCTCCCAAATCATTATTTTACGTTATCTATAGTTAAACGATAATTAATAAAACAGAGTTTATAAAATATTTAATAGTAAGTAGTTAGGTATGTAGGTATTAAAGAACGTACCGGAAAACTAGTCTTCCAGCATGTCCACAATTGTTGTTACGTGCTTGTAATAGGCCTTAATGAACTTTTCTTTTAGTGTTTCTTTTGCGGGAAAAAAACTTTCAGCCAACAATTTTGCTGTATTTAATACAATCTGAGCATCACTCAAATGGTCCGTTTGGGTACAAATATCCTTCATATTTTGTTCCGTTTGCGTTTTCACGGACATTTAAATGACTGGTGTGGCGTCGTCATGTCTACACTCTACAAAATACTCTTGAGTATCCTGCATTTCAAACACATCATCGGGCGAGAGTTGGTATTTAGGTTGTGAATTCAAAATTGATTGACTCTCCATACTTTCTAAATTATTATTTAAGTATTTATATATTTCTAAATACGATAGTTATAACACAGTGAACAAAACAGAAAACAAGTGAATTCAGAAACGCCACAGTGACATACTTATATTCTCTAATGTCATGTTACATGTGCTAGCATTGTGGAAACTTTAAAAAAGTTTCTACTCCGATTTACCCGATGATGTAGGCATGGGCAAAAAATATCGATATATCGATATTTTTCCATACAATTATAAATATATATTGTCGATATTTTTAATAGCGATATATCGATATTCGATATTTATTTTAGAGTATCGAATTCGTATCAATTTCGATATTTTTTAACGCAACTTTGGTTTCGTGTTTAATGTTATTAGATACTCCTTGCATGCTCCTCGCGTATCGTTAACTTTAAAAAATACCACCACGTTCACGTGATCTAAGAACAATCCCAATAGCACGAGCACAAGAAAATTCTGGGACTTCTTCAATTTGGGCTGGGCATGAAAAGTTATTATCCCTGTCGTCAACAACTGTGCCCGAGGTTCGAAGTTCTGGCTCTGTGCCCATTGAGCTAAAACAATACCTAGATCAACCTGATCCATTAAAATGTTGGTTAAATTACCAGCATTTCACGCCGGTTCTTTCAGAAGTCGCCCTTAAATACATAATTTCCCAGGCTTCTTCAGTATCTTGCGAAAGGGTTGCTTCAGCCGTGAATCTGACAGTACCCGAAAACACAAGCAGTTGACAGGCGAGCACATCAAACAGAGGGTGGTCCTAATGTCCATATCTGATGGGTACTCGTTTGATTAAATTGTATATAATTGTTTAGGCTCGAGCATTAAGCAAAAATACTATTTTCTTATATTTTAGTCTATTCTTTTTTATGAAATTTGAATGCTTTAGGAATATGTATGAATAATCATGTGAAAACAGACGATATATCGATATTTTTCACTCGATAATTATCGATACTGTTTAAAAATATCGATATATTTTTTTTACTTGCCAATCTCGATGATGTGATACTCTGTTTAAAAAAACCTCTATCTGAGTTCATCTAAAGCCTTGGCCACAATAATATCACCATTGATTAATTGCGTTTGAACATCAAGTATAAAGTCATCATCCACAGTGTATTTACTCTTCCTTTTTTCTTGTTAAGCTTCCATACCTAAGTATTTATTCATTTTATTCATGGTTCTGAACAAAGTAACTGTTGTCCTGATGATTCCCTTTATTAGTTTCGAATGAAAACCTTCGGATACATTATCGGTACGATGTCTTTCACCATAATATACGATAAAAACATCTGGGGAGTGAATTTTTAACCAATAATTTTCGATGTAATGTATAAATCTGGTCATGTTTATATTATCTATACTATATAATATTATAAAGCTGAAGAGTTTGTTTGTTTGTTTGTTTGTTTGTTTGTTTGATTGAACGCGCTAATCTCAGGAACTACGGGTCCGAATTGAAAAATTCTTTTTGTGTTGGGTAGCCTATTTATTGTGGGAGGCTATAGGCTATATAACATCACGCTACAACTAAGAGGAGCGGAGCAGTAATGAAAAATGTTACAAAAACGGGGAAAATTTATTCCTTTTAAGAGTTTCCGTTGCGTGCGCTGCGTAAACGGTTAAAGTAACGCAAAAATAATGTATGACGGAATTGTTTCTCTTAAAAAGTTCTAAGAAAAAGTCGCGAGAGCATATGTCTATCTTTTAAGGTTGACTCACTATAACTCAAAAGGAGCGACCATAATGCCCTGGAAGGTGGGCAGGCCTCTGGTGTGGGACGCAACATGTGTCGACACCCTTGCGCCATCCCACCTTCCCTGTACGATGGAATGCGCTGGAGCGGCTGCTGCAAGTGCGGAAAATCTCAAACGGCGAAAATATTCCAATCTCATTGGAACTTACATATTTGAGCCGTTTGGGGTTGAAACATTAGGACCATGGGGTCCGAGTGCCCACTTGGTTTTTCGAAACATAGCCAAGCGGTTGGTCGACTCTTCACGTGACCAGAGGGCTGGCCTATTCTTTGGCCAAAGAATCAGCATTGCCATACAACGTGGCAATGCTGCCAGCCTTTTGGGAACTTTTCCCATTGACAGCGATGCGGACGAGTTTTTTGAAGCCCTCTGATTCTTTTTCTCTGTTTTTATAAACTTTATATACCTGTACATAATGTATTAATTTTAGTATTGAATAAAGAATTGTAAAATATTTAAATTAAATTACCAATAAAATAATTCCATTTCGAAAGGAGCGAGCAGCAACGAAAAATGGACAAAAACTAGCAGGCAAATCGATGCGACGGGAAGGGTCAGGGGAGCAAAACTTTGACGCGGACGAAGTCGCGGGCAGAAGCTAGTTAATTCTATAAATTTGGGTTTTGATATACTACCATTAGTGATGGGCAGTGGATAAATACTCGGAAGATAAATACTCGAGTTTTTATCCGAAACGGATAAATACTCAATTTTTACTCATTTTTACTGAGTATTTACTCAAAATGATGGATAAATATATTTTTTGTGCATTGGATGATTCTTTTTTAATGTTAATGACGTGTACTGTTATTTGAACTTTCCGAAATACTATCTTTATACTTTATTTAGTTCTAACATCGATTGCCAGGGCTGTAATTGTGTCAGTAGTCCCACTGTCTCTAATAGAATATACTACAGGATATTTTTTTAGAACCTTTCTTTAATGAGAGTGTATAGAATCACCACACAAATGAATGTCTCCGTGTAGAAATTCTAAAAGAAATTATAAACCCGATGAAGAAAAGTTTGGTGTTATTGGTGCTAGAAACGCAGTTAGTAAAAGATGTTGACTCTTTAAACTGCGCAGCACGCACTATTAATTTGCTGGGTCCGAAACACTACATGTTTCGGACCCAGCAAATTAATAGTGCGTGTTATTTGAAACTGTTATTTGAACTTTCCGAAATAGTATCTTTTTACATTATTTAGTTCTAACTGTCTCTAATAGAACATACTCTTAGATATTTTTTTTAGAACCTTTCTTTAATGAGAGTGTACAGAATCGCCACACAAGTGAATGTCTCCGTGTAGAAATTCTAAAAAACATTATAAACACGGTGAAGAAGAGATTGGTGTTATTGGTGACCACGCTAGAAACGCAGTTAGTAAAAGATGTTGACTCTTTAAACTGCGAAGCACGCACTATTAATTTGCTGTCTCATGGGTCCGAAATATGTAGATTTCAACAATTTTATAAATTATGCAGATATAATAAAATCTATAAAAAAAATCAAATGAACTGGTATTAAACCAGACATTATAAAACGAAGGAAATCGGGAGAGAAGTTAAAGCTGCCGTGCTGCACAAGATGGGGCACCTGATAAATACAAAAGCCGCTCTCTTAGTGTTAACAACAAAAGATACTGTCATGTCAAATGACAAAAGTAGCTTTTTTTGATGTTTTTTTGTGGGATTGCGTAGATCAATGCTTCTCTCTTTCAAATAGAGCCCAACAAGTGCCCACCTAGTGTGTATCATCTTCTACGATAAGAAATCTAAAATGAGGTTTATTTTGTTTAATTAAGATTCTTGACAATAAAACCAAGAATCAAATTCTCCCAGCAGTGGCAAAAAGGGTAACGATTGCCTATAATATTTTCCGCCTATCTGCTTGACTCAGAAGCTTGCTGCTTGGCACGTGGTACGGAGGAATGAAGAAAATGTCGTGGGGAAAGTTTTGACTATGAATGTCGATGACTAAAAGAGTAGGGGGGACGAAAGAAACGATGGCTGAACTGTGTGAATAATATGGATAGAAAGGGTGTGAAGATGGCAACTAGTACCAAAGTGTGGAAAAAGAGACAAGTTGCGCCGACCCCAAATAAACTGGAAATAAGGGCAGAAGAACGATGATAATGATGATGATGATCTGCTTCACCCAAAGACTAAAGGTCGAGTTAAATCAAGACAAACAACTGGATGCCATAGATTTTATAAGTTGAATGTCGAAATAGTTTTTTGGATGTGGAAGTAATGCCAACATTTGCTGCATAAAGCCAGGAAAGGTTGTTATAATAAATAAGCCCCTTAGCCGAGCGTGAGGGAGAGGCAATCTCTGCATTCTCACGCCCCTAGCCACCGCAAGAGACCACCCGGGCGTAGGGAGTCAATTGCGGACTCCCGTCCACCGTAGGCACGGGCCCGCGGGCGGCTAGCAATGGGTAGCTCGCCGCCCGGTAAGGACCAGGCTCGGCTCGATGGCGCGTTGTGTTCCGCGCGCACCTCAAAGAGATGTCAGCGTTTTTGATGGGGTCCGCTTGGACCGATGCCTGCCAGGGTCACGGATTTTTTTGAAAGAGTGACCGTAGACCTGGCATAGGCAACTAAAGGATCACGGGTAGGTTTTAGTCAGTAAGAGTCTGACACGTCCTTCTCCTCCATCCAGAGTGGGAGACGTCATTTAATGATTCCCACCCAAAAAAAAAACCTGGCGGAAAAAGATATGTTTTTCGACAAAGTTAACTAAACTAGCAGTGGGTTTTCTTTCAACACCGTATACTTCTGTTACAACAGAAAGTCCTTTTAGAACACACACAAATATTCACAGAAAAAAAATGTGATGACAGAAAAAGCGGCAAAACTTACATTTATTATGTATAAGGTGTATCTAAATGTATTTTTTTTTTTCAAAATTTATTATTTACATATTATTTGACGCACATAAGAAATACTGGCTCCTTATTTTTTACGGTCCGAGACACCGCGGCCATGCTCGTGCCGTCCGGTCGCCGCCCTCGCAGCATCAGGCGGACCATTCATAGAATTTGGAGTAAAGGTTTTATGCAAAATGTCTCAATCAGTTTTAAAATTAAAATAATTACGAAAATTCAAAAACGCTTAGATAAAAAAATTCTTTTTGCTTCTATAGCTTCTTTACCACCTATAATTGGTTTATTTTTAATGATTGATGTTATTATTTTCTGACGAACTCTATTCATGATTGAGTGAAATGATTGGAATACAGTCTTTTTCAGTGTTAATGTACGGTACACAACTTCTTTTTAAAATTTTAAATAATTTCAATCGTTTTCTTTGTAAAATGATTTATCCATTGTTTTGGATAAATACTCAGTAAAACGGATATTTATCGAGTATTTATCCATTTTGAGTATTTATCCGGATAAAAGCCCAACACTAACTACCATCCTTCTAAAGTACATACTTACCTACAGATATATAGTAATTGTCAACAGCGACTGCGATAGATAATACGGAACGTATAATACAGAAAGAGATAGCTAGCTGTAGTGTGTTGCGCTTGAAGTAGGGATGTTATGGATATGACATTTCGGATACGGATTGGATACGGATGTAGGAATGATTATTATACCGGATACGAATACGGATATGAAATTATTTCGGATTATCCGTTAGTTTCAGATAATATCGGTTACGGATATTAAACTTAAAAGGAATTTTCAAAGTAAAATATAAATAGCTAATAAAATGGTTTTATTTATATGTCACCATTTGGTAGGAATTACAATCAGTCCCTGAGTAATTATTACAGCTATTTAAAACAAAAAAGATTATAAATATATTATATATTGAGTGTTATCTAATCTACCTAAAATAAAAATGCAATAACAAATCCGATATTATCCGAAACTTTTATTTCGGATTCGGTTACGGTTACGGATAAATGTTTATATCGGATATCCGATAGTTTCGGTTACGGTTACGGAGCTCCTTAACATACCTGGATTGAAGTACACTAGTGAATCATAGAGTATGCGGATATGCCACAGAAGACACATTGATTATAACTGGGAACACTACACTGATAATAAACAAAAAACACAATTGTTATCTATTTACTCACAAATTCTAAACAATTTTGAGGTCTGCCGACCGGATTTTCGATAATGTACGTACCTACTCAGTGAGTATATGATATTGTACTTCTTTTTGTGGGAATCCAGTCATATTGACTTCTTTCCCCTTGAACTATGCTGGCCCATTTACTTTTTGTGTAATCATCACTCGGAAATCTGACAAATAATAAAAGATAATGAGAAAATAAATATTTGATTAGGTACATATTATTTTAATTTTACTAATAAAACATCTAATAACCCGCTATCACTAATCAAATTCTCATTTATAAGACGTTGAAAGCTACAACTTATTATGATCATCATAATATTATTGTTAGAAAGACGCTCACTAAATAACAACAAAACTCACGTTGCGTATTCAAGCGGCTAACGAATGCTATGAATTGTGCCTACGATTTCGCTTCTGGTTAATTTAATCTATGACGCATGCTATTTGACCTTGTCGCGCTGCAGTTGCCATCATATTCTCTATCCTTTTCGAACTACAATGTTAATAAATCGAAAGTTTCTAAATGTGAAATATAATCGTGATATTTATACAAATATTCATTATTTTACTACATTTACCTATGGTATGAAATCCCTTCACTCTTACTTATTTTGGAACCATCGTTTTTACACTTTCATACAACATAACTTGGCATTTTCGATATAATACTTTACGCCACGGACACGCTTTGCTTCGCTCGCTGCTATTAGACGACTAAATCAAATCACACCAATTGTTGTGATTTGTCGGCAACAATTTTCGTACGCTAATGCCCTATCTACGTATGTTTGTATATAATATCATTGACCTACACTATCAGCTGTGCGCAAACCTTTCCTGAAGCCGAACTGAGTCGCCGGAAGCAGCCTCCCACTCTCCACCAACCACTCTAAACGGTTTTTAATTAAATGCTCCAGTAGTTTGATGAGTATGAACGATAAAGCGATAGGTCTGTATGAGCAATGATCGTTAGGATCTTTGCCAGGTTTTAATATCGGGATGACAACTTGAATCTTCCATTCTGAGGGAATATATCCGAAAGTAAAGCAAAAATTAGCCAAGTCCAAGTAATATTGGAGGGTTTTTGGTCCGGCTTTGACAATAAAAGAGTAGGGGAATCCATCCACCCCTGGGGCAGAGTCTTTAACATGGGATAGTACATTTTTTAACTCTTCCAAGCTAAATGGTCTGTTCATTGGGTCACTAGTATTGACTATATCACCATTGCTAACACAATTGTCCTCTACACCCGGAACATATACTGGAGCGATTTTGGAGAAAAACTGGTATCCCAGTACTTCTGAGAGGATTTTCGAAGAGGTAGGAGCTAAACTATTTCTAAAAAGTTTTATTTTCCGCCATACCACTGAAATCGGAGTAGATGGACTCAGCGAAGAGCAAAACTTTGACCAACCCTGTCGTTTTTTTTTCTTAAGTAATTTCCTAGACTTGGCTAATATTCGCTTGAAAGCGATGAAGTTATCCACGTTCATATCACAGTTAACAGTCTCTTCGGCCTCATTCCTGGCCCTGACGATGTCAGTGCATTCCTTATCCCACCATGGCGGAGAAGGAATTTTGTCGGATTGGGGTTTTTTGGAAGGGAAACAGTCATCTGCTGTAGCAAAAACAGTTGAGGAAAAAGAAGAGAAACATTCCTGGGCATTATCCTCGTTGACTTTTGGGAGGGAAGATACTCTTAAGTCCAAAATTTTGGAATATAAATCCCAATCACCGGAGTCAAGTCGGTATTTTAAAAGGGGAGGGGAGACTATTGTAGGAATATGTTTTGAAGGGAATTCAATCATGATGGGATAGTGGTCACTTCCATAGGTCATATCCAAGCGACGCCAAATGAGGAGGCTAGACATATTGGGCGAACAGAATGTCAGGTCAACACAATTATTACTCTGCCCAGGTCCAGACCTGCGTGTGCCACAGCCGTCGTTAATGACACAGAGATCCAGATCGTCCAATATATCCAGCAAGCCAATGCCAAAGTTATCACAAGAATTTGATCCCCAACGATAGTGATGACAGTTAAAATCACCCATAACAAGAATTGGACCACTAACACTGCATAACATATTTCTAATCACCGAAAGATATTCGAGTTGTGGGTGTGCAATATAAAAAGAGAAAATATTTATATCCTCAGCCTTAACAGCAACAACATTTATGTTGTCACCGACGAAGGGTAGAGAAATCGGGGAAAATAATACTTTGCTATTGATAAGGAAAGCACATCCCCCATATCCATCAGGTCTGTCATTACGAACACAGCTAAAACACGGCATCCTAAAATTACTTTCAGGTAATAGCCATGTCTCAGCTATGCCACATATTGATGGTTTATATTTGTTTATTAAAAAGGAAAGATCAGGCTTCCTGGGAGTAATACTCCTCGCGTTCCATTGCAGGAATGTCAGGGGATGGAACATTGTGAATGTAATTTAGGATTGAGATCAATTTTAAGGCAACGTGGTCAGGTAATGATTGAGTAGGGTGTGTCAGAACAGTCATTAACATGTTTGTAATTAATTCTAAAATGTTTTTCGAGCTGTCTGTTTGAGTGAAAGTTATTGGTTCGGCGGCTTCCGCTGGGAAGGCGCAGCCATTTTTGGAGGGGGAAAATGAATAATCTCTAGTGAGTGCGTGATGAGCTTGCTTATTATAACCTGGAGAAAGGGGGGCACTGGGCGGGGCACCGCCGTGTCCTCGTGGAGGCCATCGGCGGCGGCGACCTCTCGCGTTCGGCCCTGGTGCGAGCCATGGTACGGAGCGAGAGGGAATGGGAAGCCGTCACCTCCTTCTGCGAAGCAGTAATGCTCGCGAAGGAGGAGGCGGGGCGCGTGAGGGAGTGGCAGTCTCTGCGCCCTCACGTCCCTAGCCGCCGCAGGAGGAGACGCCCCGGGCGTCGGGAGTCCATAGCGGACTCCCGGCCACCGGGGTCTACTAGCACCGATGCCTGCCGGGGTCGCGTGATTGTTCGAAAGAGATACTGTGACCCTGGCACATGGGCAACTGATGGAACACGGGTGGGTTTTAGTCAGTAAAAGTCTGACACGCCCTCCCGCTCCGCCCAGAGCGGGAGAAGTCATTTGATGATTTCCCATCCTGAAAAAAAAAGCAGCTACACCCGTTAGGTAAACACATCCTATTAGGAGAATCATTGGCCTGTCTGCTCGACTATAGATTAATTACACTGGTCAACAAAAAACCAACTTTTGTAAGTCCATGAAATAAGTTGAACTGATTTTAAAAGAGCATTAAAAAGCATTCACAGTGATTCTATTTTTACGTCTTGGTTAGCTCGGGTTTTTTGTGGGTATCAGGAAGGGAAGACCGTTTTACGGTATGATCTTTGAGTGGCAGGGATTGGGCTTGAGGACTTGGATTATAAAAAAATAAATAAAATAAAAAATAAACGATACAAAATTGATTTTTCCGCCATCAGAGCTTTGATGCTCTTCTGCCGGCCCAATTCAGGACAAGCACTGTAATTTGCAAAATGGTTACCAGTACAGGAAATGCAGAAACCTAACTCAGGGGTGCTTCCACATCCATCACCTGAATGGTCACCACCACATTTGAAACAACGTGGTTTTGATCTACACAAAGTCCGAGTATGCCCAAACCGACAACAATGGTGGATGGATTGGATTGTTGGGTATGTGCACTTCTCAACTGTAAGAGCTGACTAAAAACAAACTACCATTTTAGGAAGAACTTGCCCATCAAAAGTAAGTACGACTGTCTGCGTCGGCTTCCATTCAGCTATACCAGAAGAGGTAACCTTACGGCTCATCCTCCTAGCCTTCATGATAGCACCACATCCTTCAGGAACCTTTATGTTTTCGATAATTTTATTTTCCAACCATTCAGTAGGGATACCCCTAACAAGACCCATTCGTGTAATATTGAACTGAGGGATGGAAGCAATATAATTATGTTGAATTAGTAAATTATTCATTAGAAAACTATTTGCATCCTGATGCGATTTGAACTCAACTATACTTTATTTCTACCTAAGCGTTTGACCCCATCGAGGCGTACGTTATTGATGATATTTTTAGTCAAAAACATACCAAACTTGACCGGTTGTAGCATAGTGCCTGAAGTCTGACCATCCTTAAGGGAAACATGGACAATATAAGGTGCGTTACCTCTGGCTGTATAAGTTAGTCTGCCAATAATGTTTTTCGGTACCTTGGGTGGAATCTTTGGAGTAGCAGGAGGGGACACAGCGACTCTCTTCCGATTTGAAGTCTCCGTTTCTATTTTGGGGTCTTGCGTGAGTATTTGGGTGTCATGGGGTAGAGAGACGGTCAAGACATGGGGAAGGTCAAAAAATTCATCAGGGGGGTCGGGATCAGGAGGCTTTTTGGAGTTCATGATGGCGAATGATGTTTTTAAAAAACGGAATAGTCTCGATAAGTTTCACTCAACTCGGAATCGGTCCACTAGGAATCGGAAAAATTAAAAGAGAAATAAGTAGATTTCTTGGAGATTTCAAGATATATTTTCTGAAATTAATTAAATTTTCCCAATTTAGCACACAGTCTGTCAGATCGTCCGTCCGTCAAAATCCTCTTTGAGAAGTTCTAGAAAAGTTTAAACAACGTGCGATTCCACTGTTGTCTAATTTGTTAATTTTGACATTGGAACATCTTATTTTTGACTGTCAAAACTTCTTGCTTGACATATTAGGGATGATTCTCATTAGAACGAGCTGTGCCCGGGGCGGGGCCCGGACGGGGCACGGTTTTAATCTGTTACATATATTTTGTATGAATCAATTTATATTACACGGTGCATTATCCGTGTCCCGTCCGGGCCCGCTCGGCGCACTTCAATACCACGTTTGTTGCACGGTCCCGCCCCGCCCCCTCCACGTCCCGTCGTAATCCGAACATTCTTCCGTGCTGCGTCCGAGCACTGAGCGATGAATGTTTAGTGAGGGTACACGCACGTGCAAGTTATTTACAGATTTTGAAAACTGAGTTTCTTTTGTTGCAATATTATTCCATCCATGTCTTTGCGGATAATGGATGATGAAAAATTAATTGAACAAGTCCGAAAGTATCCGGAGTTGTATGACATGTCCCATCAAAAATATATGGATACAAAATTCAAAATGTCATTATGGACGACAATTGGCAATGAATTAAATGAAACAATAATACTCACCGTATGTATTTTAATCAATTTATTTAAGAATTACTCATATAGTTTCTGCTTCCTCTATATCAATAGCTATCGCAATAGCAGCCATCTCCAGTAAAGAAAACTCCATCATTATAAAAAAAAACAATAATCGAGATTTATTCACATCACTACACTACCTCGAAGCGACTGTGGCGGCGTATTAACCCGTTTAACACTCGGTGTAATATAAATTGCGTAGCACGGACGGACCCCGGCTCGTCCACGCCCCGGCCCTGGCACGGCCCGCTCTAATTAGAATCATCCCTTAGTGTTGGCTAGTGAACTTAGTGATGTGAACATGTGCGATTCTTTATCCCGCCCGCCGCCACTTGAAGAGTTATTAAAAGACAAAAATACGTACAAACCGATATATATATAGGTACATTAAAAATACTATTAAAACAATTTAAAAATGAATGATAGTGCAGTGTTCGATAATAAAATAAGATTTGATCTAAAGGTCCAGTTACCAGATCATAAAATTCCAGAAAAAAACCTATCTGTCATCTTCATCTGTGACCTCTGTCAAACGAGGCATTTTTTTAATGATGTGGTAAACGGTAGTGGGTCTGTCGGTACCTTTTTATGATTTAGGTGGTGATAAAGAATAACACTGGTCAGTGGGTCTTCTTTCTCTTAAAGAAATATACTAAGTCTCTGGCTGCTAGCATCTCACCGCGGTGCACAACGGGGTCAGTGGGTCGTCTTAGGGGCGGAGCTCATGTTATTTACAAGCTTTTATTCGCATTCGAATTTTGAAGATCACTCGTAATAACTATATACAAGCCAAGCCTGTGATACGTATTCAGTTCAAACATGGAAAAACTACCAATTTGTAGAATATGTTTAGTGCAGAATGTTCGTATGTATGTAGTCTTCAACAGAAACTTGCACAAACTATATGAGAAGCTGACTGATATACCGGTAAGTTTATTGATAAGAATTAAATTACCCATATGATGTTTTATAAATGTAAATGCGAATCACACCCGAGAATATATGAAAGAAGGTTTAAAAGTCATATTAAAAGTACACTTTGTTGTTAACAAGCATATTACAAATTAGAGAATGCTTGGAAACATGCTGGCCTGGTTCCATAAGACAGTATAGAATCTATGAAACTGCTAAGTTTATTGTATAGCTTAGATTTTTTATGACTGATTTACTTTCTGTGATTATTAACTCATACACTGACTTGTAACTTGATAAAATGTTAGGAAACTCATATACTTGCCTTTGCCATGTTTGTAAATATGCGAGCACCATGTATGTGGCAGAATATTATTAACTAGCTCCTGCTCGCGACTTCGTCTGCGTCAAACTTTTCTACCCTGACCCTTCCCGTCACATCTACTTGCCTGCCAGTTTTCGTTCATTTTTCTGCTGCTCCGCTCTTTTTGATCGTAGCGTGATGTTATATAGCCTTTCTCAATAAGTAGGCTACCCAACACAAAAATAATTTTTCAGTTTGGACCAGTGTTGTTCCTGAGATTAGTGCCTTCAACCAAACAAACTCTTCAGCTTTGGGGCTGTCCATTAATCACGGGAGGCTCGAAAGGGGGGGAGGGGTCCATAAAAAATCACGAAAAATCACAAAGGGGGAGGGGTGGTGTAGTAATATATCACATGTATTATTTTCTTTTTTTAATTAGATGATACTTATACCTGTATTAAAAAAAATACAAATAAAAATTAGATTCTTTGTAGGTACTAAAAAAATACACGTGATATAGGGGGAGGGGGGTAGTCTTAACCCTAGATAGATAACCATATTTCACTAAACACTAAAGATAACCATACGTCGAATCGAAGTGCAAATGTTTGAGTGAGCATATTTCAAACCATGTATACATATACTAAGTTTATTAATGTGGTATTATGTCTTAATTTATGTAATTGTGTTCTGAGTAAATGAAAAACATTGTAGTTAATTATCATTTTTATTACAAAAAAAAAGAACAAAACAAGGTACTTCTCGCTTTACAAAACACAAATATTTAGGAATCTCTCCGTCAGTCTTATAATTTACTATTTAAAATTTTCAAAATCAACTTTTTGTAATCTCTTTAACATAAAAAACCTAAGTAAATATCACTTTTTATTCATTTTGACTTCATAGGCATTTAGGACAGGCGCTGGACTTGTGCTCTCCACAAATGGGATTTTTGCAGCTGTCGCACATTGTCTTTATCATCCTTATAATTTTTGATGGACAAAAGGCGCAATATTTTCTTTTCTTTGGCTCAGGTACGCCTTCACGTTGAATGGGAGGTTCAGCTTGTCTGTTTGACAATATACCACAATTTTTTTTCTTTTATATTCGCCGGCTAAGCTAGCTTTTGCCTCCTTGTCTGCATCCATGGGGCTATCAAGCTATTGCTCAGTTTTTTCATGAAATCTCTACGTCCCAGCGGTTTTTCTTTCTTGGATAAGACATTATCACAGTAAATAATTTATGTGTTTATAAATTCCATATTCAAGATCCCATAGAACATAGCCATGGGCCACCTGTTTGTTTTGCCGCTGCACGACATCGACGAGCATATTTGGTCGTGTGTGCGTTTACTGCTGGTGAAGCACTCGCCTCATAGTCTTCAGCATCACTCTGTCTTTCGTCTTCTTCTCTTCAGTTTCACTGTCGGTCCCCTGAATCTCTTCATCGCTCGTTTCATGCAACAACTGACTTATTTCTGCATCGTCTACCCAAATTCGTGACGTCATTATGTTCTTTTTATCGTGGCCTATAACAAGTAAAAAAACTAATAAAAAATGTGAACATTTATCCTAAAAAATCTCGCAATAACAAATTTTTTCAAAAGTCGAAAAACTAACACTAAAGATAACCATACGTCACTTCGACGTAGGTACAGTAGGTAAATATTAACGAAAGTATTGCACCTACCGGAGTGATTTGGTTGTGTCCTGCAAGCTCCGACGACTGACTGAGTTGGCAGGAACGGCCAGTTTAGTAACGCGAAAAACAAACGAGTTATATCAATTTGTCAAAATCGATTACGTCGATTCGACGTAGGTTATCTATCTAGGGTTAAACCTCACCCAGTACCGTCTTTACCATAAGGGCACACGGGGCCCGTACCCAGGGCTCCCATAGTGAATACATAAATAAAGCGATATATTCGCTTATACTATATCATTATTTTTCTATTGTATTTTACGCAATGATTATATCACTGCTTAAACAAGGCATTGGTGCAGATTCCCTTATTCACAAACTAAACTAAATTTAAGTTCATTGCATCTTTTTCTTTCTATTTCATTAAGAAAACGACAGAAGATAAATTTTAGTTGAGTCCTGTCATTTAATCAGCATTTGACGTAAATTGACGTAATTTTAGTAGGCAAGTTTTTAATCACGTCTAAACTTGTATGGAGTATTGACAAGCATTGATTAATTTGACAGGACTAAACTAAAAATTTTCTTTCGTCCTCTTCTTAATGAAATATAAAGAAAAAGATGCACTGAACTTATATTTAGTTTAGTTTGTGAACAAAGGAATTGGTACCATGCCAAACTTCCCAGATAGATAAAAAAACACTACAAAGTAAAAAATAACTTTAATTTCGAAAGTCGGTGTCTTAGGATCTGTATTTAAGGTTTTTTGCCACCGACTTCCTAAATTAAAGTTATTTTTGACTTTGTAGTGTTTTTTTAAGGAAGTCGGTTGTAATTTTTTTGTAAAAAGTTTTTATTTTTATTAACTTTTAAGTTATGGTAGATATCCCACACTAATCTAATCGCGTTATTTGTTCATTTGTCGCGTAAATACTTAATGCAAGACTTATATGGTTTTCACATGTACCTACTCCATTGTCCGGATGGAACCAAATTAAAATGGGACCATTCGGGAAGCACCAGCTTTCAAATAAAAAAACCCAGTTAAAAGTTATGAGGTAACAAACATAAAAAAAATACAGTCGAATTGATAACCTCCTCCTTTTTTTGAAGTCGGTTAAAAATAGGTTGTTCCGCGTTTCGCCACCGCACAGTGTTTAATGAAGTCCATTTTCCGGAAATTGCTTTTTTATATAAAAAAAACTGATAATTTAAGTTATTTAAATGCAGTATTTCGTATCCCCATTTCACTAGTATGTTTAGTTTTTGAGATAAAATTTTTTGAAAATCGTCTTTTTTTCAGCCGGGTAAGTAATTAGAAAAAACAAAATCATGTGTCCTATGGCCTATGCTAAAAACTATCAGTGTGACCCCCGTTTATAGAAATATTAAAACTAATAAGAAATATAAAAACAATAAAGTACAACAAATAATTTTACGTAAATACTTTTAAGGTTTCTAACCAATCAATAAATAATCAATAAATAATTGGGAATAATAGAAGATTTTGCGCGAAAAAGTCACGAAAGAAATCACTGTCATAATTGTATTGTAACCACTTCAAACTTCCAGCACCACACTTATTTAATTAATAATTTATGTATATTTTGGTTTGCACCAATTAACCATCCACACTATCCACACTAATCCACACTAATATTATAAATGCGAAAGTAACTCTGTCTGTCTGTCTGTCTCGCTTTCCTGCTAAAACTACTGAACCGATTTAAATGAAATTTGGTACACAAATAGTTTAGAGCCTGAGAAAGGACATAGGCTACTTTTTATCCCGGTAGTATGTTCCCGCGGGATAATTTCCGACCTCCACGCGGGCGAAGCCGCTGGCAAAAGCTAGTAATAAATAAAATGTCATAATACGTAACACAAAAAAAATGTCATTCGATTTTTTTATTTTCCAATAGGGCCCCGAAATCGTGTGTGCCCGATGGCCCCGGCATGGCCTAAGACGGCTTTGACCTCACCATGTATCACCAAGGGGGAGGGGTGTTCAAAAATGCTAAAAAAACATCACGTGATTAATGGACCTTTATCCACACTAATATTATAAATGCGAAAGTAACTCTGTCTGTCGGTCTGTCTGTCTGTCTGTCTCGCTTTCCTGCTAAAACGACTGAACCGATTTAAATGAAATTTGGTACACAGATAGTTTAGAGCCTGAGAAATGACATAGGCTACTTTTTATCCCGGTAGTATGTTCCCGCGGGATAATTTCCGACCCCCACGCGGGCGAAGCCGCTGGCAAAAGCTAGTAATCTATACTAATATTATAAAGCTGAAGAGTTTGTTTGTTTGATTGAACGCGCTAATCTCAGGAACTACTGGTCCGAATTGAAAAATTCTTTTTATGGTGCGATATAACATCACGCTACAACTTAGAGGAGCGGAGCAGTAATGAAAAATGTTGCAAAAACGGGGAAAATTTATTCCTTTTGAGAGTTTCCGTTGCGTGCGCTGCGTAAACGGTTAAAGTAACGCAAAAATCATGTATGACGGAATTATTCCTTTTTAAAAGTTCAAAAAAAAAGTCCGCGAGAGCATATGTCTATCTTGTAAGGTTGACTCACTATAACTCAAAAAGAGCGAGCAGCAACGAAAAGTGAACGAAAACTAGCAGGCAAATCGATGCGACGGGAAGGGTCAGGGGAGCAAAAATTTGACGCGGACGAAGTCGCGAGCAGAAGCTAGTATTATTATAAATTTATCTCTCATTGCTTCAGTTACATTTCTGTTACCTGTTGTATAGTGGAGTCATTTTAATAGGTTACATTTGAAGTCTGTCAGTTTATATGAAAACAAATCATAAAATTACTTGTATCGGCCATTATTACAATAAATATGTAATCGTAATTGAAAAAGTTAAGCAGTTGTGCAGTTCTAATAAAACGAAAAAAAAAAAATATTTTATGCTCGCCGTTACAAGGTTATGTTGTTGAATTTTGATGAATTGTCAAATGTTACCTATTAAAATGACTCCACTTTAGTATGGTAATTTTATTTTAGGTGTATTGTCTCCACATATAATTATATAAATATTTTGTACTAATATTGAAAAACATTTTAAAAGAGTAATGGTGGAGTTTCTTGCTCTTTCTACTACATACTTTACCTTTTGGTAGAGGCAACTAGGATCAATTCTATTTTAATGTAAATGTTGGTGTACAAATACAGGTGTAAAATGTTGGTGCCTATTTGAAATAAATGCTTTGAATTTACTTGACTTGATATCTTCATGTTAACTTATGGTCTGAGGGGTCTTATAAAGCCAAATGGAAATCATTGACATCTGTGAAAGTAAACTTTAAATAATTTAACTAAGCCACCAATCTGCTCATGCTTTCTCTGTGTGAGGAATATAGAAAGCATTACTGACCACCAACTGTGGGATTTATAATAAACTAGCTTTTGCCAGCGGCTTCGCCCGCGTGGAGGTCGGAAATTATCCCGCGGGAACATACTACCGGGATAAAAAATAGCCTATGTCCTTTCTCAGGCTCTAAACTATCTGTGTACCAAATTTCATTTAAATCGGTTCAGTAGTTTTAGCAGGAAAGCGAGACAGACAGATAGACAGACAGAGTTACTTTCGCATTTATAATATTAGTGTGGATAGTGTGGATTAGTGTGGATTAGTGTGGATTTGTAAGACTGGAAGTATTTTCTTTCTATAAACAAAATAGTGTAAGACAAATTTTGTTGCAGTTTGTGACTAAAGACAGAAGGCCAATTCTTGCTTGTTTTGTATGCTGCACTAAATTAAAGCAAAGCTACCAGTTGCTTAGAAAATGTCTAGAATCCGAAAAGCAGTTAGTTGAGATGATGAATGAGGATTATGAGGTGAGGTATTCTCCAACATATATTTAATTTTAATCTCAAGCTCATACCATATATATTATGTCTGGATTTGGGTGTTAAATTTTGTTGTGTATACTTTCGCACATTCCGTGTGGTGCCGTCCATAAAGAATAGCACCATCCTATTTCTTCCCGTGGGTGCCGTAAGAGGCAACTAAGGGACTTACTAGAGAATGGGCAGCAGCATTCTCTTTGCATTTGACCACCGTATAGGGTTACCGATCATAAGTTCGAAAAATATTTCACCGAATTTCATTTCACCTATTATCCCTACTCCTCCGCGCCTACGCGGGCTTAAATTACACTCTAGGGGTAGGGCAGATAAGACTACGTAAAGTCGGTTTTACAGCGATTCGTTTCTCACTAAATTTTGTAGTAGAATATATTGACTTTTTATGACACTACGTATATTTTAATATCATATTGAAAACGCTACCAAGTAACCGGCTATATATTTGTGACCAAATAATATTCCCTAAAATGTTGTTTCATTATGTTGAAAATATGGCAAATGAAAGAAGTTCAAAAGAGGCTTCGGCCAATAGCAAAAAGTTATTTTTTAAATCGGCGAAACATATTTCGTTGAAATAATACCTATATGACACATGATACTTCGATACTTTAAAAATATGTCAAATAATGCATATAGCAAAAAAGACGTCGGTCAATATCAATAGTTTTCGGTGAAATGAAATTCGAACAAAACTAATTCGAAAAAGTAATCGGTTCCCTCAGGAGTGAATTTTCAGGGTACATCGGATTGTTTTAAGTGTCTTCACTTGTGGAGGTTCTTTTCAAGTGTTTTTGGTATATTGGCAAGGTGTGTGCTTGTGGAACTGCGATCACTGGCATATTTTCCCTATTCATACATAAAGAAATATATTTTTTCAGCCCAATCTTTTAATAGACGAAGACTGCTTAGATTCATACTGTGGGTTTGTTAAATGTCCAATAATGCACATAAGTATAGTTGATGAATACCAAACAGAAAGCAACAATATTACCGTCAAACAAGAGTTACCAGCTGTTTGTGGGGGACTAGATGAGTTTATCGAGCCCATGGAAGAGCATCAAAGTTATGGTACGTTTTTCACAACAAATAATATATATATTTTTTTTGTTTAGCCTATACTGTCTCACTGCTGGGCAGAGGCCTCCCCCAATTTCTTCCTGGAACTCTTATCCCGCGCCACCTCAAACCAGTCGTCGCGGTACGCATCTCGCCACCGCTTTCTGGGCCGACCGCGGTGGCGTCGTCCATCTTCAGGCACCCATTGTGTGCAAACCTTTGCCCAGCGGTCATCCGGCTAATGTGGCCCGCCCAATCCCATTTGATTATAAATAATAAATAATATTACCAATAAATAATTCGTAAAATAAGTTAAAGATTAAATAAGTGTAACTAGCTTTTACCCGCGTATTATACATATAAACCTTCTTCTTGAATCACTCGTCACGCGTCTATTGATGAAAGCTGCATTAAAATCCGCTCCGTAGTTAAAAAGATCTAAGCGTACAAACGCAGGAGGCGACTTTGTTTTATACTATGTAGAGATTAAACAAGAATGTATTGAACTATTTCAAAGTTTTGATAGTATTTTGATTAATTCAACTTAACCGAAACAACATTATCTTGTAAAATAAAGCAAATTTTAATATAAAACTAGTACTAGTCTTGACTGTTTTCGTCTACTTACAGAGCTAGACAAACTGGAAAATTTGCACCAAAACTATCTAGTTGAAACAAATACACCAACAAAGTATTATGAATCAGATTCAGATGATGATATACCTTTAATGAAGTTTAAAACTGAAGTAGTAGAAGAAGAAATATGTAAGAGAAAACAAGAAGCCAGCGACACTAAAAGTAAGTTTTAGATAATTAATCTATAGACAAGCAGACAGGCCAATGGTTGCAATGTTGAATTTCATCCATAGGAATGTGAAACTTGATCTATCAATATGTGAGGCTGTTATACTTAGCTGTAAGTTAAATGATGAACTAGGACCGTTGTAGTCACGGAGCAAATACAAAGAGGAGTCGGGCTAAACAACTGTGCACTGTGATTTTCAACTAGGTCCTGACGTCATCAGGTAGGCGTGGCCTTAGTCAGTGTATTGTTGGCGTTCGTCCTGTGCACAACTAAGTAAAAGTTCACATTTTACAGTATATTCGCGCTAGACAAAAATAAGAATGAAGTGTTGTGTTTTATCTTGTAAACACTTCTCGGATAGACGTTCTAATGCTATGAATGGTATCACATTTCATTTGTAAGTAATTTCAAACGTATTCTATTCATTTTTTTATGAAATGGCTAGTAAAGCCGATGTCGACTATTCTGCCAATGTCTAAAGTGAGTTGGAGAAACAAGTGTGCATAATATATTATAACAAAAAAAATATATATATATTAAAAAAAAACAACTGGAAACACAAGTGAAATTCTTCGATTGATACAGTTGACACACAGTGTAGATCTTGATGGGTTAGTACGAGACTGAAACAAACAGACAATAAATATAAATAAATATAGAAATTGTTAAAACGTAAAATATAGGTACGTGTACCACACCCACACAGACAGAATATGACTGTTTTGCATTCCAACAAAACAGGTATTATGTGTTTTCTAAAACACACAGTGTTGCTAGGTGAAGAAGCTGATGTAAATTTGCCCTTATTTTGATAATCTATGATTAAAACTTACCGAATTATCCATGGTTTTATACCTGTAGTGGACGAATGGGATGTGATCAACATCCTTACTCGCCCTGGGACTTCTCCCACGTTTTTGACGTGCTTCCCTACTTACCTAACTGCGCTGGTAGTACACGTCACCACGCACCCCTGAATGCGTAATGACGGTACGGTCGACCAAGAGCTCGGGAGACTAAACGTTTTTGACTGTACTCTGATAGAAACGAAATAAAACACTTTTCTTCTAGTACTTCTTGTCCATAGATTTCGGCTTGTTTCTTCGTTGTGCCTCTTCAACGGCTGAGCTGCGACTAAATGGGCCCGGCCGATCGTGCGTATTTTATAGTCGCCGGGGCCGCTTCCCATTACCTTACAGAGGGCCGCGATTTTTGAGCCCATTTCACTGTTAGTTTTCTTTCACCAAGCCGAAATCTTCGAACCCTTTATTTTGCATTAATTAACACATAACCATCCTCCAGGCTCGGCGATACTCCCGGCACCAACAACACCACTCTCGAACTGGGTCTTCGTAGGACTCCTCCTCTGGTCTCGACGTCGACGATCCTGATTCGCCCGTCTGGTCCCGGATACACCTGTTGGATTCTGCCGCGTGGCCAGGTACATCTCGGCAGGCTGTGGTCGACGATGAGCACGACGTCTCCAACTCGTAGATCAGTGGCGTTGGTTCTTCCCTTGATCTTCCTGGGCAGCAGGGTAGGTAGGTATTCTCGCAGCCAGCGTTGCCAAAAGTGGTCGGCAAGCCGCTGCGTGGCCTTCCAGGTGGGCCTGCCCACCAGCTCGCTGTTCTCGAAGTTGCCGACTTTTGGTGCGCCACATGACCGCCCAATTAAGAAATGATTAGGCGTTACCGCTTCTTCTTCAGGATTCTCGGAGAGGTGAGTGAGAGGTCGAGAGTTAACTATGTGCTCGGCCTCTCGTGGGTGTTTTTCTTTCAGGGTGGTGTCCAGCGCGGTTTTAAATGATCGCACTAGACGCTCCCATGCACCGCCCATATTCGGTGCACCAGGAGGGATGAACTTCCACTGCACGCCGATCTTCTCTGCTTCTGAGATGAGATCTTCTTGCTTCATGGTGTCTTGTGCTTCTTGTAGTTTTTTGTTCGCGCCGACGAAGTTAGTCCCGTTGTCGGTATAGACAATCTTCGGCATTCCTCTTCTTGCTGCGAATCTCCGTAAGGCCATTATTATACTGTCGGTGAAGAGTGAAGGGGTGAGTTCCATGTGTACGGCTCTAGTTGTTAAGCACGTAAATAGAGCTCCCCATCTCTTCTCATGGCGTCTTCCTACAGTGATTACGGGCCGAAGTAGTCTATGCCAGTGCACGTGAAGAAATGTGTACTGTGCATCAGCCTTTCTGAAGGTAGGTTGCCGTCGGTAATTCTTGCGGTTTTGCTCTCCTTACTTTGCACCATTAACACTGATGTTGCACTGCTCTGATCGCTGATCTTATTCCCAGCACCCAGAAACGCTGTCTCACTTCGTTTATTACTGTTGCGTGATTACTGTGGTTGAAACGGCAGTGGAATTCTTCCAATATAAGTCTTGTGGTCTTGTCCTTACTGTCGAGCACGATGGGTCTCTTGTATTCTCTTGTTACACCCCGTATCGCGTCGCTTCATCCTTTCAGCCGCAAGAGACCGTCTTCCAGCACTACGTCGACCTTTTTCAATTTGCTGCTTCCTTCTAATGGTTTTCCTTGCTGCAGACACTTGATGTCTTCTTTGAAGCTTCTCTATTGACTGCCTTTCAATAGTATGATTTCAGCTTGCTCCAGTAGTTCTGCATTCAACGGTATATATTTCCTGTCTGGCACTCTTGAAGATTGATGTCGCTTCTCGACACCTTTAGTCCGTTTTTCTTTCGTTGTTTTCCAGGCGGGATCTTCTCGGCTGACGTTGACCCTCTCCTTTGCTCTGCAGAGTTGTATGAATTGTAACACTGTCGCTGTAGCTCGCCAAAGTCTCTTCCAGGACGAGAACCTCTCAGGATCTGGTGATGGATAAGTGGTACTTGCTGTTGCTACGACGTCTGCTGTCTTCTCTTCACCGGTGGCTTCCTTCTTGAATGTTCTAGGTGCCGGCCAGTGGGCTTCCTCTTTCCTTAGGAAGTCAGGTCCAACATACCATCGGTGACTGCAGTCGAAGTGTTCCGGTACGTCGCGCGTCGCATCATCTGCAGGGATCTTCTATCTCTGCTAAGCGATGAGCTACGAACGTCTTGAAGGTTCTTGGGTCGCTCTTGATCCAAGAGAGTACGATGCTGGAGTCTGTCCAAAAGGTCTTCTTTACCACCTTCAGGTCCATTTCTTCTTCCACCGAGTGTGCTAGTCTGCTTCCAAGAAGGGCCGCCTGCAGCTCAAGTCTCGAGATCGACATTGGTTTCAGTGGTGTGACACGTACTTCGTCGTCCCGTCCCGACCTTGTGTCCTCCAGTAAACCGTTGCTGCGTACGCCATCTCGCTTGCGTCTGTGAAGGTATGCAGCTCCCCCTCGGTGCCATGTGGCGCTAGACATCTTGGAATCTGAAGGTCTTGAAGTAGCTTCATCTTCTCCAAGTAGGTTTTCCACGCTTCGTACTCCTTGTCTTCTATTTCTTCATCCCAGCCGACGCCGCTTCGCCATATGTCCTGAAGCAGCTTCTTGCCTTGTACGAGAACCGGTGATGCTAATCCCAGTGGGTTGAAGGTTGACATTATGGCACTGGTGACTTCTCTCTTCGTAGGCACCTGGAGTCATGTAGCTATCTCCTCCGGTGTTTCGAAGGTTCGCCCTGAAGCCGATGGAGTCCCTTTCTGTGAACCAGCGCAGTCCTAGTGTCTTCTCTTCTTTCTCGCCAAGGTCCACCTCTGTTTTCTCTGTTGTGTCTTTTTTACGTCTTGCAGCAGCTCAAGTTGGCTTGATGCCCATCCTCTAAGCTCGAAGCCTGCCTTCCGATGTATGTGGTCCACCTGCGCTGTCACTCTTCTGAAGTCTTCTTCTGAATGAAAGCTGTGTAGGTAGTCATCCACGTAGTGGTTCAACTCGATCGCTCTTGCAGCTTCTGGGTATTGTTCCTTGAAGTCCGCTGCGTCGAAACGCAATCGCAATCGAACAGCAATCTACGTGAAGAACCGAAGTTCTTCACGTAGATTGCTGTGCTTGGGAGATGAGGTCGCGCCGAAGATGACTGATGTCATCCTATACTCCTTTGGTAATACGTTACGCCGATCCCCTCGCCACAGGAAACGCAGGCTGTCTGTCTTCTGGTCTGATACGAACTTGTAGGAACATTTCCTTTATGTCGGCTGCCACTGCTAAGGGCCCTTGTCGAAACCTGAGCAGTACTCCAAAGAGTGACTGCAGTAGGTCTGGTCCTGGCTGTAGAGCATCGTTGAGGCTTCTTCCCCTGGATTTGGCTGCAGCGTCGAAGACGATCCTTATCTTCTTCTTAAGGGGATGAACCACGGAGAAGTGAGGGAGGTACCATTTCTTCTTGGAGTCTTCTTGTCCTATAGGTGCTTCCTCTGCATACTTGCTGTCGATTAGATGCTGGATCTGCTTGTTGTATTCTGCTTTCAGCCGGAGATCTCTGTCTATCTTCTTCTCGATGTTGATCAATCGATTCTTAGCAGACGTGTAGCTCTCTGGCATCAACTCTTCTTCGTTCTTCCACAGGAGTCTAGCTTCAAATCGACCATCTTCAAGTCTTCTGCAGGTCTTCTCTAGGATGGCAAGTGCTCTACCTTCTGAGTCCGTAGTGGGTCTTCTTGGTAGCAACCCAAGTGCCTCGATCGCGAAATGGTCCTTGATGGCTTGATGCATCTCTTCTTCAGGTGTGCTGACATGAAGACACGTGTTCAGGAATTGCACTGGTCTTGTACTCCCGCTGTCCGATCCATGTAGCACCCAACCAACTCCTGTTCTTGAAGCGACTGGTTGTCCTGGTTTCCCTCTTCTTACTTCTTGAGTCACAATCAGCTCCCAGTTGTCTTGGCCTATGAGTAGCTGCGGTGGTTCCCCTTCGTAGTACAGAGAGTCGGCGATCTTCTTTAAGTGTCGACATTCTTCAATCCTTTTTCTGTCTAAGAACTGTGGTGCAAGCTTCAGCTCGTTGATAGTTCGGACTCTTCTGATTGTCTTCTTGGTTCCTTGGTGAACCCCCTTCACCGTGAGGTCAAGTGTCTGAGAATCCTTTTTCTTTATTAGCCTGACTCCTACTGTCTCGATGACCAGTTCTTCTCTGTTTCCTTGAGCGCCGACTTCTTCTGCCACCTTCTCATCCAATAGTGACACTGTTGACCCCTCATCCATGAGGGCTAGTATCTTCTTAGATCCTTTTGACCCGAAAACTTCCACTGGAACTATCTTCCAATTCTGCTAACACCAGCGCGTCAGGTCTTCCATATCTTCTTCTCAGGGCTTGCATCACTTCCAGCGGAGAGGCTTCGGAGTACAGCAGACTCTTGATAGCTTCTCTTGCGTTGCCCTTCAGTGCTCTTCTTAAGCGAGCCATATTCTGGACGTCGTTGAACATCGGTGCTGTGTCTGTTGTTGTTGAATGTGTTTAGAAGCCAGTGGCAAAGCTATTCCTCTTGCTTTGTGGATTTACCTAGGCAGATTTTCAAAATTCCTTCTGAATCTCGCGTGAAAGGCATGGAGCACAGTTCGACAAATTAAGCCAAACCTCATAAGATCGCAAAAGATTTAGAAAGGTACGTAAAATGCGTCAGTCAATTTCAATGTTTAACGGCTACTAATACGATTAAAATTCATAATTTTGTAAAGCGCATGAGGCTAAGTTACAACAGCCGCACGGGTCGATCGTTCAAGTTAAGCTACGTTTGCTGCGTTCGTCCATCTTTACATACCAATACCCTTCCGTGCCTCGGAAAACACGTTTAGCCGTTGGTCCCGGTTGTCTTTCGTAGATCTTGACAGTCGTCACGGGTCGTCAGAAGCCCGAAAGTCTGACAACCAATCTTACCAAGGAGTATCTTATTACCCAGTATCTGGGTTGTGGAGGTCAGATAGGTAGGTAGTCGCTCCATGTAAAATACTGGTACTCAGCTGCATCCGGTTAAACTGGAAGCCTAAGGTCGGCGACATAGTTGGAAAAAGGCTAGGCAGATGATGAATTTTGTAAAGTGTAAGAGTGCCACCCTTACACACTTTACAAAATTATGAATATTGAAAGTGGTGTTTGTTTTCCTATAAAATTCGGGACGTTGCCGGACGGAGACCGTGGTTCGGCGGCGCCAGCGCGGAAGCGCACGCGTCGCGCCGTCGGTGGGCTGCGTGCCATTGACCTTACATTTTGTATGGTGTTCATTGCGTAGTAGTACGTAATAGTAGGGTGTCCACAGTTTACTGATTTAAGGTCGCAGAAAAATTTCAAAAAAAGTATTGAAAAAATGGTTGAAATGTGTTCTATTACTGATACTGAACCACCAAAAAAAAATTTGCGCACTGGTTATAAAATTATCCTGTATACAACTAAAAATACAATTACTTCCACTATCAATATTTTACGAAAGGGGTGATACTGATTATTTTTAAATTTTGTGTTTTGCTTATTTTGTAAAATGTAATTTTTGTTCTGTTTTATAACGGCCCTGATTTTTCTTGTTTTGAACACAAGATTTATTGAAGGCTCTTTTCTCCCTATTTTAAGCTGGAGTATTAAGGCACACCTGAGAACAACCTAAAGAGGCTATGATAGGCTCCAAACCCTCTCGGCTAAGAAGATATACTTGGCTAGGAGAAAAATCTTGAACAGTTCGTTTTAAATTTTGATTTACAATTTCTTTTAAAATTCTATCTCGTCTAATTACAGTGCATTCTGACCACTTACCACACAATCTGCATTGCAGTCTCTGAATTTTTAGTAATAGAAAGGAGTAATGCAATGTGCCAATATTTATGTTTCGGACCGAACACTTTGTTACTCTATGCGCCTTCGGAACGCGCCGCCCGAACGGAATGACATCTGACTTGTCAAGTTTGATTTTTGACACTTGTCACCCCTTTTTAGTTTGGTCTTTGAAAGCGTCGGACAGATTTTTGCTTCCGAGAGTTTTTTTGTAAATTAATCCTTACCAATCCATCCGTTTGTGACAATTAGTCGTGATCCAATTGCTTTGATTGTTAAATAACCCCAATTTGACGTAATAACACGGGTTGAATTTTGGATATATCTTGGTGAAATAGTTTGAAGGTTAAGTGTGGAAGACCGCATGTCTGGACGCCAGACCTCTTGAAGCGGCAAATGGTAACCTGTTCCTGAGAATACTTATTCATAACCTCACTACACGATACATATACACTCACTTACATACATAACTCCAGGTAACCCCAGAAGCAGTGTCCTTCAACCACCAGGTAAGTTCTTTTGTTGTTTTGTAGGTGAGTCATTTGTTAATTGTATTGCGTCTTCACTTGAATTGTACTTGTATTGTTTGCTCCGCGTACGGCGGATTAGTTTCGCTAGCCACTTCTTGTCTCTAGAGCCCCACGATTATCACACTTCCACTGCGCATTTGAAATCGTATTGTGAGGTCTAGTCTGGCAGCGTACAATTTTGGTATCAGAGCGTGGCTATAAGACATATAACCACCAAATTGGTAATTTACAGTAGGCTAATTACTTGGCAGTCTCTATAGGGGAAGTAGTAATACGCTGTAAATATTTGATAACTATAATTAATTGTTATTTGAAATAATTTGTTTGAATTTATTGAGTCTAGTAACTCATGTTGTCGGGTAAACTGAAGTTACCATAGTCAGCCTGGTTATATGCTAACAGTGTTGATTGGCATTATTGAGCATTAACATTGAAAATTGGAATAAAGGTTTATTATTGTTGTACCGTTGACATTGGTTTGAATTAAAATAAAACTTTATTTTTGGTTATTAAATTGGAACCAGTATTTTGTTATTTTTTGAGTTTCGTAGTTTGATTGTTTGCTTGTAGTTATTTTGTAATTGATTGTTTGAACCTTGTTACTTAATTACCTTTTGCTTGGTTTATTTTAATTGTATTGTTTGTGCAATGGCACACAAAGCGGTGAGAGAGGCAATCAGTGGATTGACCACACAGCTGCGGTGGTTCACTTCAGCTGCAGCGACTGCTGAGCGCCAGGATCTCGAAGTGATCACTCTTGCTCGGTTCGAGCAGTTGAACGTAAGACTCGGCAACGTTGATGCTCTGCTTACTCGCTACAACGAGTACATTTGTGATGTGGCTCTGGAAGTGCTGGATCAGGCAGCACGTGATAAGGTCCTTGCTGACTACGACCAGATCTTGGACCTGGGGGATGTCATTGGTCAACGTGCTCGGGAAATATTGGAGAGCCGGACACCTGTCCAGGTCAAGCCGGTGACCTCGGTTGTTTCAGGTCCCGGACTATTGAGTAGACTGCCTACCTTGGAACTGCCACACTTTGACGATCGCTTGGACCAGTGGTTAGGTTTCCAAAACCTGTTTGAAAGTTTGGTTGATGAACGCTCGGACCTCAGACCCGCCCAAAAATTGGCCTATTTGTTGTCTGTCCTGGAAGGTGAGGCCCGAGCCTTGGTACAGCATTTGTCGGTGACTGACTCAGCCTACCCTACCGCTTTAGAACTACTCACCCGGCGGTACCAAAACAAACGTTGTTTGGCTGATGTTCACATCAAAGAGATTTTGGGGTTACCGGGTTACCTGTTGAACCCGTTGGTGGCAGCGACCAACGCTTTAAAGTGATTGGAGTTGCCGGTAGACCATTGGTCTTACTTTTGGTACATGTGGTGCTGCAACGGCTTCCTGCTGATTTGAGGGCTCGTTTCGAGCAAAAGTATGGTGGGGATAGTGTCACACACCTCCCCCCATTTGGTGACCTCGTCAAATTTTTAGAGGATGAGTGTCGGTTTATGGACAACTCTAGCGTTGCCACCGAGTCACGCCAACCGTCTTCCCGGCCACGAGACCAGGGACGGACTAGGCCTCGCGGGCCTGTTGATGGTCGCCCCGCCGCTCGTTTTGCTGGCACCCAGAGTCGTCCTGGTTGTGAGTTTTGTAAGGACACGGGGCATGGCATGGCAACTTGCGCGGCCTTTTTGAAATTGCACGTGAGTGCCCGTCGCCGAGTTGCCAGTGCACGCCGTCTGTGCTTCTCATGTTTGGGGGCTCACTTCCATCGGGACTGCCCCAACCCCCGCCCTTGTGAAATTTGTAGGGGGTCCCATTTGGACATATTGTGCGCTAACGCGAACCACGCTGGCAGACCAGCCTCTGATGAAGGTTCGCGTACGAGGGGGCACCATGGAGTTGGTCACCGGGCTTCTGCCTCGCCGGTTCAGAACCGGGGAGAGGCCCGCAATTTTGAGCGCCGCACTCCACCCCCCGCGCAAGTTGATCGGGAGCCGCGCGATCGCCATTTGGTCTCCCCTCGTAAAAGTGATTACGTAGCTGTTGCTAGGCAGCGCTGGCCAGACCAGCACCGCCTTCCCTCCCCTCCTTTGGCGGAACGTCCCCGGTTGGAGTCACGCCCCCCGCCATTCAGGCATCCGGTGGGATATGCCCTTCCAGCGATGGCGCGTGGCTCGGGACACCGCGCGGACGAGGAATTTGACCTTTATCCTCGTCGGGAAAGACTTGAGCCTGGGTGCGGTGATCGGTCGCCGCCCAGGCATTGTTAGGACATTGGCGCCTGCCCCGCTAAGGAACCCCCTCAGATCGAAACGGTTTTGTTGCCACCGGCATCGGTCAGGGTCTGGGGGCCCACGCTTTGAGCACTCTAATTTGTTCAAAGTAAAATTGTCGGCCCACCTCGACACTCATTGAAGAGCACCGCGATAGGATTTTGATATTGAACCGACGTTTGACCGACGGCTCACCGACGATATGCTCCGCAAACGTGTCAGTATCACCGCGGATGCGGTGCACCGACAGCGCGGCGCACAAATGCAACTACGAGCTTTTTAACCGCAACAATTTTAGTATACGCTATTGGAGCTGGAATTACCGCGGCTGCTGGCACCAGACTTGCCCTCCAATTGTTCCTCGTTAAAATATTTAAAGTGTACTCATTCCGATTACGAGGCCTCGTAAGAGTCCCGTATCGTTATTTTTCGTCACTACCTCCCCGTGCCGGGAGTGGGTAATTTGCGCGCCTGCTGCCTTCCTTGGATGTGGTAGCCGTTTCTCAGGCTCCCTCTCCGGAATCGAACCCTGATTACCCGTGACAACCATGGTAGTCGCAGAAACTACCATCGAAAGTTGATAAGGCAGACATTTGAAAGATGCGTCGCCGGTACTGGACCATGCGATCGGCAAAAGTTATCCAGATTCATCAAAATTAACGACTTCGGACGCGAGGCCCTCCGTCGATTGGTTTTGATCTAATAAAAGCAGTCATCCCATCACTGGTCAGAGTTCTGATTGCATGTATTAGCTCTAGAATTACCACAGTTATCCAAGTAACTGAGTAAGATCTAAGGAACCAAAACTGATATATTGAGCCATTCGCGGTATCGCCTTAATACGGCTTGCACTGAGACATGCATGGCTTAATCTTTGAGACAAGCATATAACTACTGGCAGGATCAACCAGGGAGCTTCTTCGTTTGTAAGAGATCGACACGCGCCCCGCGCAACGGACACCGCCCGGGTGTCGAAGGCGAAGGCGCGTATACGAAGTCCTCAATTCCCGAGCGTTCACGATCGTAAAGACGCAAAACGCAAAACGGGCGAGCTCTGTGTTTTTGTTTGAATTTTTGGGTCGCACGCGCTGTCCCCTGGACGCATATATCTCAACGCGCCAGACGACGCTGCGCGTGCATAAGGGCGTTGACGTTCGTAATGTTTAAGCACCATGAACAGAAAAGCCCCCATTTCGAACGTTCGTACCGAGACGAGTTCACGTGTGTATAATCTGTTAACACATTCGTTGAAAATCATTTACGATTCCGCCCGGAATCTATAGAGCGCCTCACATGATGATCTTATTTTTATATAAGAGCATAGAAATCGACGTGACGAACACAAGACGCGTCCGAGCGCCGGTAGAACATCACGCCGTTCAAATTGTTTCATACAACGACCGTTACACTGTAACACGAAAACGCATAAAATACGATCCGTCGGTCCACACAGTTCTCTATATCTCCTCTCTCTCTCTCTCTCGCGCTCGCGTCTGTAGCGAACACCGACCCATCCAACGGGAGACGACAATCTTGGTGTGGACTAGGCAGGCGTCAGTCTTCGTTTATGTCAATCGGGGAGCCCAGGGTTGCCTTTTATCATCTTCTTTAGCGGGACAGGTGGGCCTTGATGTGCGTGACTTTTCACGCAAAATTAGGGGAGTGGGCGAAACAGAGGTCACGTCCAAGGGACTGGCTTGGTTTGAGGTCACTCCTCTGAATTGTATGGCACCTAAAATTGTTGCTTCGGCCGTTGTTCTGACGAATATTTTGGGTAGTCATCCACCATGTCAGCTGTCTTCAGAAATCGTCCGGTTGACGTCAGGCCTGGAATTGGCTGACCCCCGGTTTGATTCCCCTAGGACAGCGCATTTGTTGTTGGGTGCCGATGTACTAGGGAGAATACTTTTGGGTGATATAAAGGTTCTGCAGCCACGCGGTTTGGTGGCTGTCTCGACCATCTTTGGCTTTGCGTCGTCATCAGGTAGTTTTTTTGGCCGACATCAAAATTATGTTCCGCCAAACGGTTATTCACAAGGATGACCGACGTTATCAGTTGATCCTGTGGCGAGAGAATCCCCAGGACCCCATGATTGTGTATGAGCTCAATACGAATACGTACGGCCTCCGATCGAGCCCTTTTGTTGCTATTCGTTCCCTTTGGGAGGTCGCGGACCGAGAGCGTTTGAAGTTCCCTCGTGCGTCCGCCATCTTGAAAACGGACTTGTATGTTGACGACGTTTGTACTGGAGCTCCCACAGTTGGGGAAGCCGTCCTGTTGCGTGACGAATTGATTGGTATTTTGGCTTCCGCTGGCTATGAGTTGCGTAAATGGGTGTCCAACTCGCCAGCGCTATTGGAAGGTTTGCCGGAGGATCATAGGCAGGACCCGCTTTTGTTTGAAAATGTTGACAACCCTGCTATGATACCAGTTCTCGGCGTACCGACCAGTCAAAGACATCTTCACATACGATGTCGACTTGGAGTCACCTCACACTTGGACTAAACGACTGGTGTTGTCTACTGTCGCGAGGACCTTTGACCCGAATGGTTGGATATGCCCGGTATTGTTTTGGGCGAAATGTTTTCTTCAGCGCCTTTGGACTGCGGGACTTGGTTGGGACGAGCCACTTCGGGAAACCCGGTTGGAAGATTGGCTCCAATTTGTATCCGCACTCCCTGCAGTCAACGAGGTCGTGTTACCCCGCGCTATCCTCCCCCCTGGGAGCTACACTGCTACCCTTCATGGGTTTTGTGATGCATCTTCGCACGGTTATGCAGCTGTTGTTTATCTGCGCACCGTCAGCGCGACAGGCCAGGTGAAGTTGTCACTGGTCATGGCCAAGAGCAAGGTGGCCCCCCTCCGGACGGCACTGACCATCCCTAAATTAGAATTGTCAGGGGCGGCGCTTCTTGTGCGTCTATTGAACCACGTTGCTCACACTTTGGGTGGAACTGTGGACATTCGGGCTTCTTACGCCTGGACGGACAGTCAAATTGTTTTGTGTTGGTTGAAGACGTCCGTCCACTCTTTGGAGGTCTTTGTTGCGAACCGAGTGTCCCAGATTCAAAATTCTGAAACGCCTTTGATTTGGAGGCACGTGCCTGGAGATTTGAACCCGGGCGACGTGGCCTCACGGGGGCGCATGGCACCCCGCCTGATTGCTCACCCCCTATGGTGGGGACCAGACTGGCTGACTCACCCCGAGGATGATTGGCGTCGAACGCCAGTCTTGATGTCGGGTCCTTTGCCCGGGCTCAAGGTGCTCGCTGTTGGAACGAAGGACCCTCCGTTTGACCCTGAATTTTTGTTGAATCGATACAGCTCCCTCGACAAATTGTTGAACGTTACCTCGTGGATCAGGCGTTTTGGTCATAATTCTAGGAACTCCGGGAACAAACGCCTGTCTCCGGTTCTCTCTCCTCAGGAGCGACAGGAATCACTCCTCCTTTGGGTCCGCTCCGTGCAGGCTGCACACTTTGAGAAGGAAATTGAAACTTTGAAGTCTGGTAAGGCTAAATTGTCGGGAGCCATTAGTAAATTGAACCCCTTTTTGGACGATACGGGTCTCTTGCGTGTTGGGGGACGGTTGAGGCACTCTAGCCTTCCTTATGGGGCCCGTCACCCCCTTTTGTTGCCTAAGGACGGCCATTTGGTTAAATTGTTGGTGACTGATCGTCACATTAAGAACTCGCATGCCGGTTGCAATGCGCTGTTGGCCATTCTGCAGCGAGAGTTTTGGATATTGTCGGCCCGTCGTACTATTCGTAGCATCGTCTTCCGTTCTTTGCCGTGCTACCGGACTAAGGCCTCTACTATACAGCCAATGATGGGAGACTTGCCGCCTGATCGGGTTCCGTTTTTGCCAAATGGCAACGGAACCCTAAAAATACCACGTTGAGTCGCGATTGTCAAATTTGATTTTAGTCGTGTCAAAATAATTTTTAAAAGAGATTATTTCTTGCAGAATAGCGTAACAATTCTCATAGCTAAAAGTAAGCAATTTTAGAGATAGTTTTGTTAGTTTAGTTCGGTGTACAACAGAATCGGCACCAATATGTAATTGTTTTAATTTTTTATTTTTATTGTATACTTTACATAACATATAGTTGTATTTTTTTTTATTAGTCTAGAAATCTTTATTAGACTGGATAAATAAAATAAGTATTTTCATAAATATCTAAATACCGCATTATAATTCTAACGGATCAAGATTGTTTAGACCGGCTCGACACTCGCGTTACACTGTTTGTATTGTGCATGTGTGGATAGCTACGCACACATACATAAGATTGCCGTCTTTTACCTAAACTCGAGCGTTCAAATTTTGTAAGAGGGCTCTTAACCTACTAGTGCGAAACATTTATTAGAATATATATTCATAATAATATTATATAGGAATTCACAAAGATTATTTTCATTAACTGTGTGTAATTTAACCAAATACATATTAAAATCCATATATAGTAAATTAATAGATATTATTTTTTTAATTAAATAACTGTTTTTGTTCCGCGTGTGTGCGTACTAAGTAACGCAGATGGTCGCGATTAAAACAGGAAATACGTCTTGGGTTTTTAAATTCCTTTTTATCGCTAACTTATTATCCGCAACTGTAACAGAATAATAGTTAAGCAACAAAGGGTCATAATTTCTTGTGATATTTTGATTAAGTTACATTTCCGGTACGGTGGTGAAGGGTGGGGCAGGATCTGGCATTGTCATTTACAAACGCTATGAATTTGACACTTCGCGCCAAGCGTCCTTCTTGATTAGAAAAGGTCGCATGCTGGTGAGAGAGAGAGACAGGTATAAAACCATGGATAATTCGGTAAGTTTTAACCATAGATTATACAAAATAAGGGCAAATTTACATCAGCTTCTTCACCTAGCAACACTGTGTTTTAGAAAACACATAATAACTTGTAGTTTTATGTCATTATGACGGATGAAGCACATCAGCGCCACAAGCAGATCGGGAGAGCAATATGTTAACAAAGAGGGGAAATTAATAGGAAGAGGAAATTTTAAACTCAGTGTTTCCAAATACATAAATAATTCTACCCGACATTAGATGGCCACACTTTGTGACTTTGTGAACTTATTTAGGTACGTAGAGCTCAGTATCAATATATTTTAATAATTATATGTACTGAAATTTGTTCAACATTAATTCCCAAAAACCTAGAAATTGCCAAAATGTAGTTTTTGCAGTTTTTATATCATTTTGTCAATAGGCTGCCATCTATCGTCAACCATGAACAACAAACGTAAATATATAAAAAAAAACAGGGCCGTAATTAGATTCTAATTATTTTACCAAATGTTCGGCAACTGTCTCATAAATGAAAAGTGTAAAGTGATTTTTGATTTTTATTTCATACGAGTTTGTCATTGTGAGAAATCGATATTTTGAGAAATTGACATTATTTAGGCTTGCAACGAATATTCGGTAACTATTCGGTATTCAGCCTATTCCGAATTTAATTTCTGGGGTCATTAGGGGTGGTGTCTACTCCTAAAAAGTGGATTCCGGAAAAATAATAAAACACGGGTTCAATATTTTTTTATGTTATATCGAAGTGCAAAGTTTCAGATCGGTGGGTGACAGTTGGGTAGGGTTACGTGTTAGTGATAGATAAATAACTACAAAAGCAAAATTGATGGTACGAGTACCTATTTTTGCTAATAACCGTAAGATGGAAAATAAAGAATTGGGCGGGATCTAACACCCCGCAAAATGTCACGCGTTGTTTCTTAGGAAAATCTAATTACAAGATCTCTTTGTATTTGCTCCGTGATGTCAACCCTCTTCCTACATTGTACTTACCATATTTATAATCGCAGGGGCGACCGTAGCGAAGAAACAGGAACAAGACACACAGAGAACAATCCAAAAGGATCCAATAACAACCAAGCAAATAACAAAACAAATAACAGACTCGACAGTTAACTGTACAACTCAAACATGTACGTCTAAACCTAATGATCATTTCAAAAAGCCTTTTAAATGTGATCAGCGTACACACACTTGTGAAATACCTTTTAAGTGTAAATGTAGTTTTAATCGAAAATATGATTTAACAAAACATATTCGCATACGCACCGGTGAAAAACTTTACAAGTGTGATGTATGCGATCGTTGTTTTAGTCGAAAGGGTCAATTAATAATCCATATGCGTACACACACTGGTGAAAAACCTTACAAGTGTGAAGTATGTGATCGTTGTTTTAGTCATAAGAGTTATTTAACACGGCATGTTTTGAAACACACTGGTGAAAAACCTTACAAGTGTGAAACATGTGAGCGTGGTTTTACTCAAAAGGGTCAAATAATAATCCATTTGCGTACACACACTGGTGAAAAACCTTACAAGTGTGAAGTATGTGATCGTTGTTTTAGTCAAAAGAATTCTTTAACTCAGCATGTTTTAATACACACTGGTGAAAAACGTTACAAGTGTGAATTATGTGGTAGTTGTTTTAGTCAAAAGGGTCAATTAACAATCCACATGCGTAAACACACTGGTGAAAAACCTTACAAGTGTGAAGTATGTGATCGCTGTTTTAGTCAAAAGAGTTCTTTAACACAGCATGTTTTAATACACACTGGTGAAAAACGTTACAAGTGTGAAGTATGTGATCGTTGTTTTAATCATAAGAGTTCTTTAACACAGCATGTTTTAATACACACAGGTAAAAAACTTTACAAATGTGAAGTATGTGGTAGTTGTTTTAGTCAAAAGAGTCAATTAATAATACATATGCGTATACACACTGGTCATAAACCTTACATGTGTGATACTTGTGAGCGTAGTTTCAGTCAAAAGAGTCATTTGACACAGCATGTTTTAATGCACACTGGTGAAAAACCTTACAGGTGTGATACCTGTGAGCGTAGTTTTAGTCAAAAGGGTCAATTAATAGTGCATATGCGTTTACACACTGGTGAAAAACCTTACAAGTGTGAAGAATGTGATCGTTGTTTTAGTCAAAAGAATTCGTTAACACAGCACGTTTTGATACACACTGGAGAAAAACCTTACAGGTGTGAAGTCTGTCAGCATAGTTTTAAACAAAAGGGTAATTTACAAAGCCATATGCGTACACACACAGGTGAAAAACCTTACAAGTGTGATTTTTGTCGACGTTCTTTTACTCATAAGAGTAGTTTCAGGAAACACATCCGTATACACACTGGCGCCGAATCTTATAAGTGTAATGTATGTCAACGAAATTTTAAACGAAAGAGTAATTTAAATAAACATTCGTGTGCACACTGATGAAAGACCGTACAAGTGTCAACAAAACATAGTCAAATACTGGCGAAAAATCTTTTAAATGTTATAAACTAACTAAATGGATGCAGCTGGATACCATTATTTTCCATGGGGCGACTATTGAGCTCCGACTCCAAGTTACTGTTTATCTTATAACTTAAAAAAATATTATTCTCTTTTCGTATATTAAATACAGAATTTTTTAAATCGCTCTTTTCAATTCAGTGTAGATATTTTTATATTGTGTGATATTGATATAATAGAATATTGGCGTTCTTATTCAATTTCTTTTGTAAATTAATTTCAGTAAATAACCAGCTCAAATCAAAAGACTGTAGTGTTATTATGCGATGAGACTGGAAAAGAATTAGGCAACTTGTTGATAGATAAATGTCCAGGTCAGTCAATAATAAATTACTGTATCGGTTGTTCCTTATTTAATATTATGATGGAAATTATTAAATGTAATTTTAACCAGGAGACCATATTATTAATTTTTATGGGTAATAGGGGAAATGTGAACAAAGGAGAATTGCTCCAATAATATCAAACTTTGAGTAATCTTAGTTTAAGAAAATTTTTATTAGGAAAATAGAATAGAAAATATGCTAAGTAATAAAATTATTCAAAAAGTTTAAACACCTAATATAAATGAGTAGCAACGTTCATACCGTTCTATTAATTTACTACGGCAACGCGCTCACAGATCGCGGCGCAAGCAGGCAGCGATCGAAAGTGTCTTCAATTCATTCATAAATGTACGCATCTAGTGGTAATTTCTTCTACATTTTCGTGTCTGCACATTGCACACAAAAGCGCGGTAATAAAGCGGACTCCTGCGGCAGGCTATCCAATCGCCGGCGTCCCTGCGCTAGGCTAACCAATCACAGGCGGGCCGCCCATGCGCCATTATTGGCGCGCTGTGAGTATTATGCGATCAAGTTGAATATGTACGTAGCCTCAAGAAAATTCCGATTAGCAATGATACAATTTTATTTGTCAACGTTTTAGTTACCAAAACTTAGAAATTGTTTGTTTACGAAAGGATCCATAATGATTTCTTTCATGTGGAACGCGCTGTTGTATGTTTTTATTTTGACTGAGTTTTCTTGTGATTAATTCATTTACAAACGTTAATATTTAAGTCGATTTGTTGCTTATTTCAACTAGTTTTTTGAACTGTTTTAGTTTTTCGATTTACTTACTACGCTTTTTGTTTGTTTTTTTCAAAATGTTGTTCGATTGTGAGGTTTGTGTTGAAAATGTGTGTTTGTTAAAAAGTGTATCTAAAGGGAAATGTGTACCTGAGTAACGAGAATAAACCCAGCAAAGAGGTAATGCAACTCGTAAGTTTCATAGTAATAATTAAGAAACATAAAACCGGTTGTGTTGTTGTTTACACACATTTAAATTATTCTATTTTCCTTGCTAGTTTAGTAGTTCGAGTACAGTGTGGAATTGTTCGGGATTTGCAGATTAACATGATTTCTATCCGGCGGCTTGATCAAAGATAAATACATTTGGTAATAATTATCGTATCGAGAGAAGTGTTACGAAGAAGTTTTACGTTTAGCGAAGTTTATTGTTACTATCCCAACAAGCAGCGTTGAGTTTGTTTACGTTATTATTTTTACTGTTACCCGTACTTAATTTACTTATTAAATATATTTACATATACGAATCACATGAAGGGCCTTTTTCAAGGCCACATAAGATTTCTTTCAAGTGACGTGTTCTGTAACTATCACTCACTTGGATTAGATATTTGAGGTGGCCGAAATCATTTATTAGCATCATCAGGAAATTGCCATTTCAACCTTTTAAACCACCTAGTGACTTTTTCTTCATTAACTTGAGCAATTACGAAAGACGTTTTTTTTTTAAATTCCTTCTCGTTCATAAAACCCTGTGCACGCCACTGCCATATAGTAACAGTTTGCCACAGGAGGAAAATAGTTTAAGATTTGAAATCAACATGACATTGCACAATTTGACGTTTAATAATAATATATTTTTTTCATTTAGTTGATACTAACAATTAAAAAGACAGATAGCTGTGTCGCTATCATATTTATTTCTATTTCAGCCAAGAATTTAGCTAAAAACCTCCTTCCTTTTGAGCAATGCAATGGCATGTTGAACAATTCTGTCAATAATTTGGAAACAGTTGATGACATTGATTTGAATTTAAATTACAAAATAAGACAATAGAGGCAACGTCTAGCACAAATTTATGTATGGCAAATGTATGTGTAAAAAAGACTTACGAAGTATCAACCTAGTGCAACAAAACATTCAAGAATTTTTGAACAAAGATTTAGAAGTAGATTTATTTTTTAATTTTTTAAAATATAGATATTCTTTGTATGACAGAACATTGGCTTAAAAGCCATCAGTTCATGTTCAATTTTAACCTTTTGAGCGCCACGACAAAAAAGAAAATCGTGCCCTCAGCGCCAAGCTATAAATTCGTCCTTTCATACCTACAAAATAGTAGTGAGTTCGAAATTATATCGATAAAGCACTAACCATTTATTTTTTTAACATATAGTATGTATTTAATTGTGATATTCTAGGTGTTTCAGAGGTTCGACGTCAAGGCTACATAATAGAAGACCGGGGAACATATTTACTTTACTATTTTGGCCAATCAAAAGGCGTGAAAGGTGTGGGCTGTCTAGTCAAAAAACAAAGTGGCATTATTGTTCAGGATTTTATTGGACTATCGGAAAGAGTTGGCATGCTACACATTAAAATAAGAGAAAAGCCATACACATTAATCCAAGTGTATGCACCCACAGAGAGCGCCGACGAAACTGAAATAGAACAACAATTCTATGACTGTCTCCAACAAGCAATGGAAAAAAGCACAAAAAACGTCATACTAATGGGTGACCTAAATGCAAAAGTGGGAAAACCACTATCAGATGAAAACCTTATAATGGGTGAATTTGGTTATGGTAACAGAAACCAAAGAGGAGAAATGTTCACAGAATTCTGCTATCAATACAACTTGAAGATAATAAACACTTTATTCAAAAAGTCGCCAACTTTAAGGTGAACATGGAAATCACCAGACGGTTTAACAAAGAATAAATAAATAATAAATCTTATATATATAAAAATCTTGTGTCACGATGTATGTTTCCAATAAACTCCGAAACTACTGAAGCGATTTCAATCAAATTTCACATGTACCCGTATTTTGGTCTAACTTGAAAGATAGGATAGTTTTTATCTCAATTACCGATCTCAATATTTGCAAATTAAATGTTTTTTATAGAACAATTTGTGTTCATTGGTTAGTTCTATGAATTCCTAATAGATCCTAATAGATGGCGTGGGTTTCAATTTCTAGATAATCTTCTTTACATGCTTAGATCTTTTAAACTACGCAAAGGATTTAAACCGGTTTTCACCATAGACAGGGTGAATCAAGAGGGAGGTTTGTAAGTATAATACGCGGGCGAAGCCGCTGGAAAAAGCTAGTAGACTATATTACCACAAACCTTCCTAGACCATTTATTGAGAATATAAATGTTCTAAAAAACTTCAAGCATTCCAGTGATCACCGTCTAGTTAGGGCCACCTTTAATTTTGAGAAAACTGCAAATAACAGGAAGAATTTCAACAATAAACAACTAAATCAAATCGACCACGAAAGGTTTAAAACTCAATTTTACACCGTTAGCAGCCAAGATATTAACGAACCAGTTCAGGCACAGTACAATACTTTAGAAGACTCAATATTATATAATGCAAAACAATCAACAGTATCAAGTAAAACAACAAAAAACCAAGGCATAATAACAGAAGAAATAACAGACCTTATAAACCAAAGACACTCACTGAAAAATAAAGAACATAAATCAAGAATTGAAAAACAGTATTTAAGCCAATTGTATAGAACTATAAATAAAAAATTAGCACAGAACATCAAAACTTACAGAATAAACACCATACAAAAATCGGAAGCAGTCAAAAGAGCGTATAAAAAGTTGAATAACACAAGGTATCTCATGACCCAGCTACAAAATTAATCAGGAGTCAAAGTCACAAACAGACAAGACCTACTTAACGTAGCTACTCAGTTCTACAAAACGCTCTACTTTAAGATAGATGCAAACAGTGACACGAATGAATTGGAGAACTCACAATGTGCAGACCATGTTCCGCCATTTCACGAAAGCGAGATAGAGCTTTCTATAAGAAAATTAAAAACAGAAAAGAGCCCAGGTCCAGCCGGCATAACAAATGAAATGCTTCAAGCAGGAAAATACAAACTAGTCACACCGCTAACCACATTATTCAACAATATTATGGAAAAGAAAGAACTTCCCAGCCAGTGGACATGTTCAGAGATTATATTATTGTATAAAAAAGGCGATCCGACAATGATTTCAAACTACAGACCTATAAGCTTAATGTCATGCCTGTATAAAGTATTTTCTTCAACATTGTTAAGACGCATAACTGGAGTGATCGATGAAAACCAAGCCCTGGAGCAAGCAGGCTTCATGAGTAACCGATCTACGGTAGACCATATTCACACATTAAAATTAATAATAGAAAAATATAACGAATACAAGATGACACTGTACATTGGGTTTATTGATTACTCAAAAGCGTTCGACTCTATCTCCCATAGCTCTATATGGAAATCGTTGGAAGCGTAAGGACTACATCCAGAATATATCAACATAATAAAGGAAATATATAGAAACAGCAGAGCCAAAATTAAACTGGATAGTACTGGACCTGCTTTTAAAATAGAACGGGGTGTGAGACAAGGAGATCCCCTATCACCAAAAATTTTTTCACAATATAAAGCCTGTAGTTATATTCGCCACATTTATCCAAACTTGGCTACGATACCTTTCGATTAGTACTAGAACTAAGTTTGAACCTACTAATAATAACGCAATAAACGCCATTGTATTTTAGGTATATTGCCGTCCGCGCGGCCAACTAAAATCGACTGTAAAAAAAATATTGAACCTATTTTCTAGTATTTTTCTTGTTTATTTGCTGCAACAAATTAGCAACTAATTGTCCATACACATTAACCTCTATTAATTTGATTTTGTGGTGAGATACGTACCTACACTAAACCTGAAAACTAAATGTAACATAACTTTTTGTATATTTATTTTTTGATGATTTTTATTTTTGTAACAAATACAACAAATCAAGACCTTTCTTTTGATGTATCATTCGCCTATCTGCATTATTTAGTTTCTGTGTAATCACGGGCGATCACTACGGCAAGTGGCGGTTCTAGCGGCCAACTGTTTTTGGTCGAAGCGTGTTAGTTTTTTTTTGTAACAAATTCAGGAAAAGAGGTGTGTTTTGTAACAAATTACAACTAATTCCCGGCAAAATTTCATCAAATTTGAAGAGTTGGCCGCGCGGTGGAAACGGACATATTATTTATGGTAGTTAACAATTGAAATTGAATCTAATTTTTTTATCATTTTTATTAAAAACGCATGTACGCTAATTGTAAGGAATAAAAGCTTTTTTATTTTATTTATATGCATTTAATAAAGGTTACTATACAGAAAATATATAATAAAGGAGTTTTATTTCATCCCACTTTGTCTTTTATGACAGAAATGATACGATATGTGTCACAGATTCGGCGTTAAATCCACAATTCAAAACAACAGTCGATAAAAGCAAGGCAATACCTTCACAGCACTATGTTCAGTCATGACGTACTTTCTTGTCACCGTATGATGACGCTGGCGTGGCTGGCACGGCTTTTCTTAACCTATTCGTTGCCACCAACGCACCATTTGCGTTGATCGAGATAACTACGTCATGCCACCAACGCACCATATGCGTTGAGTGTACTTCAGTACGTTTTTTGGCATTACATCATAAAAATTATAGAAATTTATTTAAAAATTTGCCAACATTCACAGCCAGGAACAATTTCTAAATGTGGAAATGGTGTTGGTTTTTGATTCGAACTGTCATTCTTGTTTTGGTATGGGAAAAACGGTTGGCGCTGTAAAGGTCTATTTTAATTTTGGAATAACTGAAGTTTTATTAAGTGTTTATTGAATATTTGTGAATTGGGAGATAAAGGTAAGCAATATTCTTAATTTTATCATTTTTTTCCGTTGTTTCATCGTGTATTTTTTAAATTAAATCACATGCACGCATAGTGTGCGTTCATTGGCATAGCAGTAAAAATCTTTTTTGGATGGTTTTATGCATAAAAAATCACGCCAAAATGTATGCACGTATTTTTTAATCTATTATACATTAATAGGGTTAAATTTACTACTAACAACACAGACACATAAACACATTTACTTACATAGTTTTTCCTAGCCCATTTGCCACGCTCAAATTGTCAGATTATTATTAAAATATACACTTTTCTGCATGTATTTAACTTACCTTGTCTTAATCTGACGCGCTCGAGATTTTTCCAAGGATTTTTTTTTTACTAATATGACGGGCTGCCCTCAACGCATCCCACTATATTAAGGGTTCATATGTGGTAGGGGTATATTACAGGGTGCAAGGTTACGCGTCAGAAAATCATATGGGGAGACCCATATGATTTTCTGACGCGTCCGAGCAACGCGCAAAATCCCCATCTTGTCGCCCCTACTATAATTTTATTGTTTTTTTTTAATAGTTTGGTTTGTGCCCCACTGCTGGGCAAAAGCCTCCTCTTTCTACAATCATGTTTTTTTTTAATAATAAATATAACTTCATTTATATTCTTTTTGTTTTGTTATAATTTCAACCTATTTATCCACTAAAATATTGTTTATTTACCTGCAATCCATTAAAATCGTCGATTCTGCATGACCTTTGGAAATTCGTCCAGACGTTCTTCATGCATAAACGGCTGGACGAATTTGGATGAAATTTGGCAGCCGCTTAGCGATGGCCAAGGGTACTTGTTAGAAACTATCAAATAATTGTATTGGCATTATGCGTTCACAACATGTTTTCCTGTAAATGTTTCGGCAGTGCAAACGTACGGTAACAAACACAACACACACACAATGTTTCGCATTTATAATATTAGTAGGGAATATTAAAATTAAATTATAAATAAACATAGATTATATGAATAACGATTACACCGGCAAGTATTGTATATTGACATACCGAGCATCAGCAGTCTCCCAGAACATGTTGCATAATACTATCCAAGTGTCAACGCAAACGGTGCGTTGAACCAACGCATTTGTTGCGTTTACCATTTTTGGGTGGGTTTTTTTTACTTAGGATTTTTTTTTAAATTAAAAAACACATTTAATAACGTATTTTCTATTGTAATCATTAAACATATTAAGTGGCACCCAGGTGATGTTTTTAAAATTTAAGTGGCAATGAATGGGTTAATTTGCCCGCTTCTGCTCTAGACGTGCGCATCCGATATTTATGAATAATATCGAAATAATAAGAGTTATTTTATTTTAATGGTTTCGCTATGTCCGTTTCCACCGCGCGGCCAACTCTTAAAATTTGATGAAATTTTGTCAGGAATTAGTTGCAATTTGTTACAAAACACACCTCTTTTCCTGAATTTGTTACAAAAAAAAACTAAGACGCTACGACCAAAAACAGTTGGCCGCTAGAACCGCCACTTGCCGTAGTGATCGCCCGTGATTACACAGAAACTAAATAATGCAGATAGGCGAATGATACATCAAAAGAAAGATCTTAATTTGTTGTATTTGTTACAAAAATAAAAATCATCAAAACTTAAATATACAAAAAGTTAAGCTATATTTAGTTTTCAGGTTAAGTGTAGGTACGTATACGTATGCCACCATAAAATTAAATTAATAGAGGCTTATGTGTATGGACAATTAGTTGCTAATTTGTTGCAGCAAATAAACAAGAAAAATACTAGAAAATAGGTTCAATATTTATTTTACAGCCGATTTTAGTTGGCCGTGCGGACTGCAATATGCCTAAAATACAATGGCGTTTATTTCGTTATTAATAATAGGTTCAAGCTTAGTTCTAGTACTAATCGACAGGTATCGTAGCCTAGTTTGGATAAATGTGCCGAATATAACTACAGGCTTTATATTTTAGGAGATATTCACTAAAATATAGTAGTATGAAACTGTATTAGAGTAGAGTGACCATACATTTTCATAACAAAGTGAGACTGAATAACCATTATTGGAATGTTCGGTAGTCTTATCTTAATTTTTTAGGGTGAAATTCTTTAAGACATCCTATAGCATACTTTATAAAAGTCAAATTCACAAATCAATAAAAATTTCTTTATTCAAAATCAGCATACAGGCAAAAATCAAGTAATATAAGTCAAGAAAATATATATATATTTTTTATAAACTACCATAACATTTATAAATTAACTGTAACAAATTTAAGACACAGAATGTAGACACATTTTCTTACAGGTACTTATTTCAATTTTAGAATTATTAAAAAAAAAATAGTAATTGTATTATAAAAATGACATAGTGATCTATTTTGGTGCCTGGTACAAATTCTATAGCACTAACTAAGAAAAAATCTTTAATGTTAATACTAATCGGTAGTTCAGTGAGTAAAATTGAGTGCGCTACATTGCAATTGCAGTCTTTATTGTAGAAAAAAAGATTTTGTTATTTCAGTTTATAATTTACCTTTTTCTTTTTTATAAATATTTTTAGTCAGGGGCCTAGTTCGGCGTTGTTTAGATTTTAATTAACTTTGATGTTTTGAAGTTTTTTGGAGTAACAAGGCTAATGTATATGGACAATAAGTTGCTAATTGTTTGCAGCAAATAAACAATAAAAATACTAGAAAATAGGTTCAATAATTTTTTTTAGAGTCGATTTTAGTTGGCCGCTTTTTGGCCGATTTCGTTATTAAAAGTAGGTTCAACCTTAGTTCTAGTACTAATCGACATGTAACGTAACATTGTTTGGATAAATGTGGCGTAAATAAAATTACTATATTTTTAAAATTATTCTAATATTGAAATAAGTACCTGTAAGAAAATGTGTCTACATTCTGTGTCTTACATGGTCTTACATTAGTTTCAGTTAATTTATAAATGTTATGGTAATTTATTTAAAAAATATATATATTTTGTTGACTTATATTACTTGATTTTTGCCTGTATGCTGATTTCGAATAAAGAAATTTTTATCGATTTGTGAATTTCACTTTTATAAAGTATGCTATAGGATGTCTTAAAGAGTTTCACCCTAAATAAGAAAAAAAAAACATTAAAAATAAATAAAATATACGCGTCGAATTGAGAACCTCCTCCGTTTTTTTCGTCTGTTGAAAAATAAGATATGACTGCCGAACATTCCAATAATGGCGATTCAGTCTCACTTTATTATGAAAATTTATGGTCACTCTACTCTAATACAGTTTCATACTACTATATTTTAGTGAATATCCTAAAATATAAAGTCTGTAGTTATATTCGCCACATTTATCCAAACTTGGCAACGATACCTGTCGATTAGTACTAGAACTAAGCTTGAACCTACTATTAACCTCGTCCCTGAGATACTACATTTGGTATCGACACAATGGTTTTTAATTGTGTCTGTAATTGGGCCTTTCTCTACTAACTGGAAACTTGTCTATTGGCAGTTGTCCCAACCCTATTTTTCTAGAAAATTAAAAATATAATTTGGTAAGTCGATAGATAGTTATAATATAAATACATATAAACAAGAAACCATTGTTATTTTCCTTTATTTTTCGAATTATAGGCAATTTTGTAAAAAAAAGCGGCAGAGGACTGTTTTCCCACCCAGAGGACTGTTTTGCCACCCAGAGGACTGTTTTTTCCACCCAGAGAACAGTTTATGTCAATGTTTATATGAAGAAAAACACAATATTAATTATCAAATGTAATCAAATAAATTATCTTCTTTATTGATTACATCCATCTATCTATACTTACTTATAATAAAACTGTAGAGAGGTCAATTCTGTACATTAAATATACATTCAAAATTAATATTGGAGGATGAATGGTGATCGATACTGATGCCAAAAATGCAATCAGTAAATTTTTTGTCTGTCTGTCTGTCTGTCTGTATGTATGTGCACGCATGGGTTAGAAACGACTGAAGGGATTTTAACCAAACTTGGTACGACTGTAGTCCATACTTCTGGGCAGGTTATAGGCTATATAACATAACGCTAAGACACATAGGAGCTGAGCAGTGACGATACCTGCGGGATATTTTCCGACCTTCACGCGGGCGAAGCCGCTGGCAAAAGCTAGTATACAATATAATTCTGTATCATATACAAAATTTAAATACTTATATTTATCAGGAACAAATTGCGAGTTTAGCTCTCTAAGTAACGAATTAAAATAATTATAATCAAAATTAAGCTTAGGTACTAAGAATCAGCCTTGTTTACTTATCAATGAAGACTTATTTCTCAAAAACAGGTACAGGTATATTAAAATAATAAAGTATTCGTTTTCCTTTTAGGGCAATATGTGGGTATGGCAACTTCTCTAATACTTGATCAAAGGACACATCAGAAACATCATTTTCATCGACTCTTAATGTGTGTCCTTTGTCATCACAAATTTTTAAGAAGGTTACTGTTAGTTCGCCTTCTTCCGTGTCTACCTTATTGATTACTGCAGCATAACAATATTCAGTGTTTCTTACTAGAAATTTAACCAAGACGTAATCACCGATGGTGTAATTCTGTTGGTTAATTGAACTAGGTCCAGCCAGTGCAGCGTCGTCGTCGGTCTCCATTGTGGAATCCTGCGAGTTGTCCATGTTTTCCACTTTCAGAGTCTGTGTAAATATCATGTACGTTAAGTTTTGTCTTGTTTTTGTACTGTAACACTCCTAAATTGAAATGCTGGCACTCGTCTTCACAAGTGCAACTTAAACTTTTCATTATGAGTTTAGCGGCACTAGGAGCTGATTCCAGAGGACTTCTTAATATTTCAGCCTTTACCTGATGTATTTTTAGAGTGCCACTAAAGCTTTTTAAATTAACTGTTTCATTTTGAAGGTCGTCTGTCAATTCTTGGATAGCTTTATCGTCGATTGTGAACAAGGTCATTGCGGAACGTCTTCGTTGAATGGCCTCTACAAATGATTCCAAGCTATCAATATCACCTCCTGTAGCGACGACGGCATCAGCGGTTCTCTTGCAGGTCGCTCCAATGCCATCGGCCCTTTACCATGGCCACCCTCTGAATAGTTCCATGTAAACTTCTTCACATTTAAAACCTCTTGTTGAAGCCTTGATGCCAGGATGTAAAACATCGTTTTGTTTCTGTATTGAGTTACGGGTCCATCGCTGACGAAGTGAATGCTCTTTATGTTAAGTGGGAGAGTTTTAAAGATTGGCCGCAAATGTGCCCATATAGCAGCTGCCCATATGACTTGATAGAGTTTTCGGTATACACTACTCTTTAATTTCTTCTTTGGTTTTAAGTTTCTTCTTTGGTGGCATTGCGGCAATACTAAAACAATAAAACATACTTTCAATATTTGAAAAATAAAACCGTGTAAGGGTTTAAAAACAGGTAGTTACTAGGTACGTATTATTTTATATTCCAAAATACGTAATAATAGAAAACAAAAGACCTCAATTAGCGTGTCAGGCCAATGTAAGAAAGAAAGAGGCTTTCGACAAGCAGTAGGTTAGTGCAGATTATAAAGAATATTAATAAAATACACGGACGTCAAATAAAACAGTCCTCTGTTACATTGAACACCCCTCTGTGGTATAAATTTCCAGAGGACTGTTGCACAGAGGACTGTTATTTTTACGTAAAAAATGTCATACCACGTATCAGTTTAAATATTACTTCATAACACAGAAACAGCTATAAATTATAACAATGAGCAATTTTTTTGTTAAATAAATATAATTATTACACAAAAAACACCGTAAAATAGACTTACCAGAGGAATGTTCACTCAACACTTCAGACACGTGGCTCTCACACAGACGCGGAGTTGTCACTGCGCAGAATGGTGGCAAGGGCGACTTGTTTAGTATGGCGACCGAGCAAACTTCACACTGTTAGCGTTCGGTTTCAAGGGAAATGTAACCACAATAGTGTTCAGTATTTTTGTGGCGCGATATTCAAATTGTGACAGAGGACTTCAAAAAATGAATCGACAAAATTCGAACACTAGTTTCGAGTACTAAAAAATTCTCTAAACTTATAATTGTTTTTTGTTCACATGCATTCAATATTCTTTATGTTTTAAAGAGTTAGAAGATTTTACATTTTAAATACAACTAATAAAAACCGAACCGAATCATACTCGATCCGGAATTAGGGCATAACAGAGGACTGTTTTTAGTGGCTTTTAGACCGAATTTGTAACGTTGTGTGTGAATATCCACATATTCAGTTAATTCATAATCAACGTTAATTCTTAACTTATAAAAATATTATCGTAATATCGTCAATGGAATGCAAGGAATGCCTACACATTCTTTTTGGTGTTGGAGCAGTACGACGTGATGTTCTGCGTGACGTCATAAAAGGAATGTCATTGTGGGTATCAGTCAATCAGTAAATAGTCTTTAATCGTGTAGTGGCGAAAAGTCATGCTAGGCGGGTAGTTCTGAATTAGACACTTCCTATTGGTGTCGTAGTCGGACGAAGGTTCTCGACATTAACCGAAGTAAAGCGCGTACGAGTATATACAAGATTATTTTTAGTATATGCGAAACCTGAATATAGTTTGTTCAGAATCAGTAACTGAATCGATTCCAATAATTTTTACACCATGTTATATTTTGTACCAAAAATATTTAATTACGCTTCCAAGTCGCGGGCCTTAGTATTTTGTTTCGATTTTAAAATTATCATGTCTTTCTCGTATTCAAACGTCCATTACACGGAGATGGTACGTACACTAGCTGTTTGTGGTGATCTGCATATGTTTTTGCGTGGACAACCAGGTAACTTATCAAGCTTATAACTTTGTGATTATTAATGATACAGTTTTGAATTTTTTTTCATAGATTCTTTACATAAAAATACTAGACCCGTGTTTCGAGTTTCGCATAAACAAAAATTAATGTTGTATATGCTCGTACAGGACGCGATAGCTCACTTTTATTACTAAAACTTTCTGGTTACACGTTCGCAAAATAGTTTCTCTCTGTATTAGATTCTTGCGACATTACCCGTGTCCAGACTTTTATTTTTATTAAGTTTGTAGTGACTTAAGTTCTATTAATCAAATATATTTCACAAGTGAAGTGTTTATTCCCGTGAAGGGTAAGTTTGCCAAACCAAACCAAACAATTATTATAACTGCCAGCTCATGTTTTATTTTCTTTACTGAGTAGGTACCTACAGACATAATTTATTTTGTGTTCATAATTTCTATTGTCTGTTAGTTTCATTCTTTTTAAGCCTCGAGTGTGTCACACGCTCGCAGGGCTAATCGATGTTTTTGTGATAATGCTTCTCGCTAATTTAACTACGTGTACTTACCATGTAAACTCCGCTCTGATGAGGACCAATACTCACAAACGCCTTACTTAGCGCCTTATGTCCTAGGCTTTCGCTTACGCTGCGAGGTCATCATCAGAGAGGGGCTGCAGTGGACATTTATTTACCGCTGGACGTTGATTCCAGGGAACAAGATTGGGTTTTAAAATTACCCTCATCGACGTTCGTTGAGTACAGCTGACTCACCCTTACCGAACGTTCGAGACCTGGCGCACACGTCACCTGGCGGCACCTACCTGCGCGCCTTACCATCTCGTCTCTGCGGCCTCTTCCACCTCGGGGTCAACTGCTCGGCGTCGCGTCGCTCCAGCTACGCGTTAAGCCAGGGCAGTAATTAGTGCGCCTACTTCCACAGAGCAATTAATTAACAGATGACGGCCTTGTAATTCCACGACCGTATTAAATATTATTATTGTAAGCGTTGGTGGTTTTTTTTTTATTTTATTTTAAATACTCCCACACGTTACATTGGCGCCCAAAACGTGGTTTTTTTTTAAAGGTCACTTGTTTTTTTTTTGTTCTGTGGTGGTAGTAAGTGTGTTATTTTGGTGTTTTGTGTGTTTTGTGTTTCTTTTTTTTTTTCATTTTAGAGTTTGTGTAAACGTTTTCGGTTAAACGCAACCAAGGTGTAAAAAATGTGTAGGGTAGCCTACACATTTTTTTTTTCCTTTGTTCAAAAAGAAAGTAACGATTTTTTTTTCTTTGCATTTAATTTATTATCTCCATTAATCATTTGAGAGCAGTGGTGGCCCAGTGGTAACGGCCGCGACTTACGAGTAGTAGGTCGTGAGTTCAAACCCAAGTAGGCGCATTACTTTGTGTAAATTATTTCATCGCCACTGCTCTCAAAAACGGTGAAGGAAAACATCGTGAGGAAACCGGCATGTCTTAGAACCAAAAATTCGAATCTACCAACCCGCACTGGGCCCGCGTGGTGGATTATGGCCCACTCCCTCTCACTAAGAGGAGGCCTGTGTCCCAGCAGTGGGAACATTATAGGCTGATGATGATTAATCATTATTATTATTCGTATTATTTTTTTAAACTACGTAGTAGTAGGGCCCTTGTGAAGGCCCGTCCGGGGAAGTACTACCACCACACTTATTGCAACCGCAAATCATATTTATGTTTCGGTTGTAGGGTGTGGGTGCCGGGATCTCATTCAAATTCAAATTCAAATTCATTTATTAGTGTGATTTTTGGTACATTTTACATGAGATCTTAACAATAAATAATTCGTTCCTCAAAAATCTACCTTAAAGGTGTACACTCTTTGAAGCAATTAGTAATTTGTATAAAAAAGAATAATTAACGTATTTGATAACAAAATAAAACATCACTGAATACAGAAAAAATAACAAGCAAAAAATTAACAGTTGAGTAATCATGCAAATAATTAAAGAAAATAAAGATAATAATACAATGTCAGAATTAAATAAATATCATGTCAAATAGGTTACAATTTATCTTTATGTCAAATAGGTTACAATTTATCATTTTGTCAAATAGGTTACAATATATCATTATGTCAAATAGGTTACAATTTATCATTAAGGAATTCGTCAATACTATAATAGCAATTTTCCAATAACAGATGTCTTAATTTATTTTTAAATTGAATAATATTTAAGTCTTTAATTCCATTTGGTAATTTATTAAATATTTTTGGGGCCATGCAAAGTATGCTTTTGTGCATCAACGCGGTCTTAGATGGTCGAACACATAATTCATGTCTATATTTTTGTCTAATCATTTTATAGCGATGTTCAGATGCTTTTTTGAATAGATGCATGTTCTTTTTAACAAATAAGGCAGTCTCAAATATGTACAGGCAAGGAAAAGTCATTATTTTCAACAATACAAAATAAGGTTTGCAGCTATCAGTTATTTTTATTCCGGTAATAGCTCTAATGCATCTTTTTTGCGATTTGAACACCATGTCCTTATTGCAGGAGTTTCCCCAAAACGTGACTCCGTAGCGTAGTAAAGAATCGACATATCCATAGTATGCAGTGACTGCTGCTGCCTGATTGACTATTTTCTTTAGTTTAAATAAAGCAAAAGCAAACTTACTCAATTGTTTAATTAGTATCGTAGTATGTTGTTTCCAATTTAATTGTTTGTCGATTGTTAAGCCCAGAAATTTTGTGTTTTCGACTTCTTCAATTTTGTCATGATTAAATATTACATTTAGTTCTGAATTAACTACTCTTTGACGAAAATTCATAATTTTTGTTTTCTTCAAATTTATAATTAAATTATTTTGTTCTAGCCAGTTAACGGTTTGTTGTAATGCATTGATTATATCAGCTTCAAAGTCTTTATTATTTTTGTCAAGTTTAACAATGATGGTACTATCGTCGGCAAACAATGTCATAGGATAGGGTATATTCCGGGGAAAGTCATTTATATATATAAGAAATAATAGAGGCCCTAGCACACTGCCTTGGGGCACTCCATATGATATTTTTCGCTCTTTTGATATGTATTTTATAACGGTTTTACTTAATTTACAAATTCGACTTATTGTTCGTTCGTTGTGTTCTATTTTTTAAGTAAGAATTTATGAGTGATAAATCATTTCCTCTTATTCCATACGCATTTAACTTGCTCAGCAGTATATCATGGTTGACCAGGTCAAATGCCTTCGTCATATCCATGTATATTGCTGATATTGGGACTCTTTCATCCATATTAGCTATAATAACATTAAGAAAGTCATATATTGCCATATTTATTGAGTGATCTTTCCTAAATCCTTTTTGTTCTTTCACAAGTATAATTATGATGTTTGTTGAGGTATCCGTCTATGGACCTATAGATCCATTTTTCAAATATCTTGGATATTACCGGAATGAGAGCTATTGGCCTGTAATTTTTAATGTCTTTCTCATTGTCTTTTTTAAATAAAGGTTTTATGACAGTTGGTTTAAGCTTATCAGGGTATGTTCCAGACTCAATACTTAAATTAATTATGTAGCTGAGAGGCTCTGATATTATTTCTGAAACATACTTTAGAACCTTTGTTGAAATATCGTCGTATCCTACACTATTTTTATTTTTTAAGTCTTTTATAATTCTGTTTACTTCATCTGGTATGATGGGGGCTAAAAACATTGACTGTGCAGAGAAATGTATTTTATTGTCAGTGGTCAGTGGTGTCGAAGAATTTGAGAGTTTTTCTGCTTGGCTTATGAAGTAGTCGTTAAAGGTATTTGCTATGTCTTTGGGTGAAGTGAATGTAGCTCCGTCATAATTTATTTCTTTTATATACTCTGGTGGATGGTTGCTTCTATTTTCATTTATTATTTTCCACGTCATTTTTGATTTGTTATATGCTGTCTCTATTTTATAATTATTTTTTGCTAATTGTGTCAGTTTTATAATTTTCTTTAGTCGATTTGAATAATTTTTAAGTTTCGTCACATTTACCTTAGACGAATTTAATCTATGGTGCCATAACAACTGTCTTTTTATTTGGCTACACCGCCTGATACCAGGCGTTAACCAATTTGGATTCTTTATTAATTTTCTTTTTTTATACGTAATCGGAAAACATAAATTATAAAACAATAAGAATAATTCTAAAAAGTTGTTGTATGCTATGTTAGGATCTTTAGTTAGAAAGACATCAGAAAATGAAATTGATTTCAAACAGTTTTTGAATTTCATCAAGTTTTCATTACTAAAATCACGAACTTTTATATTCCAACTTTTGATCAAACATGTCTTTTTTACTGGAAGCTTTAAAGTTTGTGCGGTATGATCTGACATAATGTAGATCGAGGACACTATGAGTACATTTTCGTGAAATATTATGCGCAAAATTATCAATACACGTATTGCTTTGTAATCTAGTTGGTTGATTAATTTGTAAACTTAGATTGTACTTCAATAGGAAACTAGTAAATTCTAGAGATAATTTATCTTGTTTTAAAATATTAATGTTGAAATCACCACATAGAATTACATTCTTATTCGACCCGTAACAGTATTTTGATAATATAATGTTTAATTTTGAGTAGAAAACCTCTAAATTGTTTAACTTTGGTATTCTATATATGCAAATTATTATTGTGTTATGTGGTATTAGTTCAATTGCACAAACTTCGACAACGCCTTCAACTGACATTTTACTGACATTCGTAAGTTCTTTGTATTGGAGACCAAGTTTTACCAAAATACAGGCTCCTCCTCTTTTCGTACTTCTTGTATAGTAAGTGGCTAATTTATAATTAGGTATTGAAAGAAGCTCCTCATGTCCTCGCTCCATAAAGTGTTCTATAACGCAAATTATATCTATACTGTTTCTTTGTTCGGCTAGTTCTTGCAGGTTTAATGTTAGTTGATCTACTTTGTTGAAGAGTCCCGCGATGTTTTGGTGCATTATAATCAGATAATTATAGAAAAAACATGTCTGAGTGCTTAATTTCTGGGGTAAAGGAATTAGATGTTGCCATATTATTTTCAGTATTGATTTCAGTTATAGTCCTCTGTAGGTTAGTAAAAATATTCTTCATTCCTGTTCCATTTGTATGTCCTTGTTGTACAGAAAACATTTCATAGTCAAAAGTTAATTCTGCATTAGAGTCTAGTAAATAGACATATTCGTGAGTTAAGTTGTCTAGATACAGGAGATTATTAAAAGTATCTATTCTAGAATTATATATAGTTGTATAATTGGCACATCTGTAGGTCGGAAGACAAATCACATTGGTGTTACTGATTTTTCCGATGGTTTCTCTAATAAAAAATATAATGTCGTGATAGTTTCCAGTCCGTATGAAGTCCATCTCTCCCAACATAATGACACAATAGTAATTTTTATTGAAGTTTTTTATTTTATTATCAATGCCTTGTAACATTTGTTGAATATCACTGCCTGGGTAAAGATAGTGGCAGTAATCATACATAGAAAAAGTGTCCTCAATTAGGTTACTTAATTTATTCCTTTTATTATTGCTAATTATACATAAATTTCTCCTAGTTTTGTTTTTTATTAAGAAACGATTTTTATCGCCTTGCAGGTTCGTCATTAAATGTGTGTCATCATATTGTGTTGATTTGTCATTACAGGCACATATATACAACCTCATCACCTGGGTTCGTCTGCCTATAAAAGAATTTTTACTTTCTTTTCTTTTATATAGGTAATTGATTTTTTTTATGGTTATTGCAGACTATATTATTCTGTCAATACCATTTTTTTTTCAATTCATTTTTCAATTGTAACATTTTTTAAACAACTTTTCTTTTGTAAAGTGTACACATTATTGCAGACTAATCATTCTGTCAATATCAATTTTTTTTCGATTAATTTTTTTTTCAATTGTATTTTTTTTTAAGCAACTTAACTTTTGTAAAGCATACACATTGGTTGCATTAATTCTTTTTGTGGTTTATTTTATTTTGTTTCGGTGCAATAGTTTTTGTGCTTGTTTTTCTAGATTGTTCTCAACCAAAACGTTAGTAGTTATTTTTAAATCAAAATTGTAACGGACGGAGTCTTAGTACATATAACCGTTATTTTTTTTTTTTTTGGTTTGACACTTACCCTACACTTGTAATATTTTTTTTCTCTTTTGAATTTTTTATAAATCATGGCTTATCCAGTAAAGTTTATGTCGCTTCAAAAGTCTGAACTCGAGTACGAAGTGGCCATTAGAGGCGAATCACCTTCTTCCACGGTACAGGACTTACGTAAACAGATAGCTAAATGTGGACCATTATTTCCATCGGAAGGCATTCTAGTTAGTCCCTTCGACCCACCAACCGACCCATTATAACATTAAATCTTACCTTATTTTAAAGTTATCATTTTATCATACCTATCTAACCTATCACAATTTTTTTTTTGTTACTATTGGTCTACCCCATCGGTCAATTTAGTTTTTTGTAATACATGGTGGTTTTTTTCCTATAGAGCGGTAGCAACTCTTTAAATAAGCCCTTGCAGGAGCGGTCGATTACTCCATAAATTAACCATAAATCATAAAACACAGCTGTGTCTATAGAGCGGTAGCAACTCTTTAAATAAGCCCTTGCAGGAGCGGTCGATTACTCCGTAAATAAACCATAAGGGGCCGTTCAAGTATTACGTAAGCACATTTATTACAATTTTTTACTCCCCCATCCCCCTTGTCATCAAAAGTAAGCAAAGCTCTTACCCCCCCTCCCCATGCTTACGTAAACATTGTTATATGCATTTTTCTTTTAATGTACTCTGTTTTTTTTTTATTTATTCATGAGCAGCAGTCATAATTCTGGAAATAAAAAAATTGATTTAGGATCTAATAGGGGACTTTAACGCATATAATATTCATTTAAAATACCGTCAAATCGTCAATAGAAACGAAACAATAGGTTGACGGAAGAAATTTAGTCAAGTGAATAGAGCACGGTAATAAAAAAATTTACCCGTAGTACCCGTAGAAGTATGGAAGTGTTTAAAAGAAGATGGATGTACGTGGGTGACATAATTCTTCAAAAAGTTGTTGCATGAAGGAGGGGATCCCACAAGAACGGTGCAATAGTTCGTTATCACCTTTATTCTTAAAGATAGGCACTAGCGAACTAGTGCCTATCTTTAAGAATAAAGGTGATGTACAGGACTGCAACAACTATCGAGGTATTAAGCTCAGGTCACATAGTATGAAGGTATGGGGAAAGTAATAGAGAAAAGACTGCGAGAGGAGAGTGAGATTACCCCGAACCAGTTTGCGTTTATGCCAGGGCGAGGAACAATGGACGGCACGTTTGCACTCCGGCAATTGTGCGAGAAGTACAGACGTGCACGCAAAGACTTGCACATTATGTTCATTGATCTGGAAAAAGCGTATGATAGGGTACCTCGGGATGTGATGTGGTGGGCTCTGAAAAGAAAGGGTTGCCTGGGAAGTATTTAGAGTTAATTCGTGCTATGTACAATCAACTCGTACCTACGTCCGATCGGCTGCTGGCAATACCGACGAGTTCAATGTGGCTGTACCAGGGATCGGCTCTAAGTCCTTACCTCTTCCTGTTGATCATGGACGCTCTGACGTCGGACATACAGGAAGAGGCACCCTGGTGCATGCTGTTTGCCGATGACATTGTGCTTGTCGGTGAAGATGTGTCCGAGATCCAGAGCAGATTGGAGAAGTGGCAACAGAAGCTGGAGAATGTTGGCTTGAAAATCAACAGAACCAAAACCGCATATATTTTCTGCGATTTCGGCTGTCTCTCCAGCTCTGGAACCATAGTGCTTGATGGTGTGCTTCTCTCGGTCTGCTCCGAATTTTGGTATCTCGGTTCACTCGTGCAAAGCGATGGTGACGTAGATCGGACGGTTAAGCACAGAATAAACACTGGATGGATGAAAATGCGGCAGGTCACAGGAACAATCTGCGACTCCCACATCCCCCTTAAACTTAAGGGGATGATCTATAAAACCATGGTCAGACCTGCTGTCTTGTAAGGGTCAGAATGTTGGGCGTTACAAGGGATGAATGAAAGGCAATTGCATGCAGCTGAGATGAGAATGTTAAGAGGGATGTGTGGTGTTACACGAATGGATACAATAGCAAATGAGGGCATCAGATGAAGTCTAAAAGTGACACCAATAATTGAAAATTTGTGTGGGAATCGATTGTCATGGTATGGTCACGTGCCTGCCGGGGTCGCGTGATTGTTCGAAAGAGATACCGTGACCCTGGCACATGGGCAACTGATGGAACACGGGTGGGTTTTAGTCAGTAAAAGTCTGACACGCCCTCCCGCTCCGCCCAGAGCGGGAGAAGTCATTTGATGATTTCCCATCCTGAAAAAAAAAAAAAAAAAAAAAAAAAAAAAAAATGGTATGGTCACGTGATACGGAAAAATGAGAAAAATGTCGTGAGGAAAATATTGAGTATGAATGTCAATGGCTTTAAGATAGAGGGAGACCAAAGAAACGCTGGATGAACTGTGTGAATTATGATATGGATAGAAAGGGAGGGACTACTGAGATGACGACTAGAAGTGTGGAAGAAAAAGACATATTGCGCCGACCGCAAATAAATTGGAATAAGGTCGGGAGAATGATGAATAGAGCGCAGCAGGTAATTTCCCTACTGGGTTCAAGGCCTAAACGTCTACATTATTTGTGGGAATCTCCGAAAATGCGTTTCATTTTCACACAAAGACAATGTGTCGGTTACCATAAGTGTAAAAAAGTGAATAACTACTGCTTACGTAATCACCATCTAGACTCCCCCACCCCCCATGTCATCAAAAATAAGCAAATCAAAGACCCCCCCGCCACCCTAGGTAGCAACTCTTTAAATAAGCCCTTGCAGGAGCGGTCGATTACTCCATAAATAAACCATAAATCATAAAACACAACTGTGTCTATAGAGCGGTTGGTGACTCCATAAATAAGCCTTAAACCAAAGACATAATTTTATCACCGAAAGTTAGATTCAAATTACATTAAAATTATAAAATTGGTAGGTACGTTACTATTGGTTGGTAGATGGTTAAAAGAAAAAATGTAATTTAATAATAATATTTTATTGAACTCAATACATGTAGTAACATTATTCTCTCGCTAAATACACCTTCTCTTTGAAGAAAACTATTAGTAAGGCATCAGGTTAACGAAAACAGGATACCTAAATTTTTATATTATTGTGCGACAGCTAACTCTCGTATCTCTAAATAGAGTAGCTGCCGCTAGCTATGATTGCGAGACGTATGAAAGATGATTTCGATAGGTAAAACAATAGTTTAGCTCTACTTCTTCATGCGGATTTTGTCGTTGATAGAAGACAAAATCCTTGACTGCGCGAGGGGGTATTGTAACGTTGTGTGAATATCCACATATTCAATTAATTCATAATCAACGTTAATTCTTAACTTATAAAAATATTATCGTAATATCGTCAATGGAATGCAAGGAATGCCTACACATTCTTTTTGGTGTTGGAGCAGTACGACGTGATGTTCTGCGGGACGTCATAAAAGGAATGTCATTGTGGGTATCAGTAAATAGTCTTTAATCGTGTAGTGGCGAAAAGTCATGCTAGGCGGGTAGTTCTGAATCAGACACTTCCTATTGGTGTCGTAGTCGGACGAATGTTCTCGACATTAACCGAAGTAAAGCGCGTACGAGTATATATATGCTCGTACAGGACGCGATAGATCACTTTTATTACTAAAACTTTCTGGTTACACGTTCGCAAAATAGTTTCTCTCTGTATTAGATTCTTGCGACATTACCCGTGTCCAGACTTTTATTTTTATTAAGTTTGTAGTGACTTAAGTTCTATTAATCAAATATATTTCACAAGTGAAGTGTTTATCCCCGTGAAGGGTAAGTTTGCTAAACCAAACCAAACAATTATTATAACTGCCAGCTCATGTTTTATTTTCTTTACTGAGTAGGTACCTACAGACATAATTTATTTTGTGTTCATAATTTCTATTGTCTGTTAGTTTCATTCTTTTTAAACCTCGAGTGTGTCACACGCTCGCAGGGCTAATCGATGTTTTTGTGATAATGCTTCTCGCTAATTTAACTACGCAAACTCCGCTCTGATGAGGACCAATACTCACAAACGCCTTAGCCCCTTATGTCCTAGGCTTTCGCTTACGCTGCGAGGTCATCATCAGAGAGGGGTTGCAGTGGACATTTATTTATCGCTGGACGTTGATTCCAAGGAACAAGATTGGGTTTTAAAATTACCCTCATCGACGTTCGTTGAGTACAGCTGACTCACCCTTACCGAACGTTCGAGACCTGGCGCACACGTCACCTGGCGGCACCTACCTGCGCGCCTTACCATCTCGTCTCTGCGGCCTCTTCCACCTCGGGGTCAACTCCTCGGCGTCGCGTCGCTCCAGCTACGCGTTAAGCCAGAGCAGTAATTAGTGCGCCTACTTCCACAGAGCAATTAATTAACAGATGACGGCCTTGTAATTCCACAACCGTATTAAATATTATTATTGTAAGCGTTGGTGGGTTTTTTTTATTTTATTTTAAATACTCCCAGACGTTACAAATTTATGAAATGATTATGATTCTAAATATGTATTAAGCTTGGCTCCTTAAATTACAGGTTATGAATTATGTGTTTTAATAAATAAAACTATGCATTAATATAGCCAAAGTAAAAAAAAATGCTTGGACCATGATTTTCCTGTTAGTAGAGAAAGGCCCAATTACGGTAATTGACTGGTTAATAACGAAATAAACGCCATTGTATTTTAGGCATAATGTCGTCCGCGCGGCCAACTAAAATCGACTGTAAAAAAAATATTGAACGTATTTTCTAGTATTTTTCTTGTTTATTTGCTGCAACAAATTAGCAACTAATTGTCCATACACATTAGCCTCTATTAATTTGATTTTGTGGTGAGATACGTACCTACACTTAACCTGAAAACTAAATATAGCATAACTTTTTGTATATTTAAGTTTTGATGATTTTTATTTTTGTAACATTTGTAACAGTTGTATTCACAACAAATTAAAACCTTTCTTTTGATGTATCATTCGCCTATCTGCATTATTTAGTTTCTGTGTAATTACGGGCGATCACTACGGCAAGTGGGGCGGTTCTAGCAGCCAACTGTTTTTGGTCGTAGCGTCTTACTAAATATAGCATAACTTTTTGTATATTTAAGTTTTGATGATTTTTATTTTTGTAACATTTGTAACAGTTGTATTTACAACAAATTAAGACCTTTCTTTTGATGTATCATTCGCCTATCTGCATTATTTAGTTTCTGCGTAATCACGGGCGATCACTACGGCAAGTGGCGGTTCTAGCGGCCAACTGTTTTTGGTCGTAGCGTCTTAGTTTTTTTTTGTAACAAATTCAGGAAAAGAGATGTGTTTTGTAACAAATTACAACTAATTCCTGGCAAAATTTCATCAAATTTTAAGAGTTGGCCGCGCGTTGGAAACGGACATGTTTCGCTTTGTATATAAGGTGTATCTATTCATACACGAAATATTTTAAGAGTTACACCTGTTGGTGGTAAAGAAGCTACAGCAATGAAAAAAAAAAAGAAATTCAAAATGTTTTTTTTTTTTGTAAATTAATATTTAAAAATTATTTGACGCACATAAGATGTACTGGCTCCTTATTTTTTTCGGCCCGAAAATATCTGGATGCCCGAGCTTTGCTCGGTATTTAATTTTTATTTTTTTGGTAAATTGAGTATTTTAGAAATTATATTAAAATACAAATTACATTCTGTTACTTTTCTTCCAATAAAACAAAAAACATGAATTTATGTTTTAGTTTATTATCAATAAAGTTGATTATTGAAAACTCCTATAAAATGAAATTTCCTAAAAATGAATCTTAGCTAGATCGATTTATCGCCCCCGAAACCCCCTGTATACTAAATTTCATAAAAATCGTTGGAGCCGTTTCTGAGATTCAGATTATATATATATACAAGAATTGCTCGTTTACAGGTATAAGATACGAAGAAAGGGACAATATTGTCCTTGGAAACAAATGAAACTTAGTTCAAATAAACCTTAATTGGATCCGTGTTTATTTTATGACACGCCAGCCAAGCTTATGGCGGTTTGAAATGGTTTACATTAATTTTATTCTCTTTTTAATTACAAAATCTGAACTTCACTATGTAGTTTTATTTAAAACAGATTACTTAAAACATAATAGTATCGTTAAACAAGGATGTATATTTCGATGACTGATATACTGATCTCACAAAATGTATTGACATGATAAACGAATATTTTAATATGAGATTTTAAGTCGTTCAGAATCCTGCCGGGGTAGCGAAATTGATAGAAGGAGTTACCGTGGTCCTGGCATAAGCACTGAAGGAACTCGGGTGGGTTTTAGTCAGTAAAAGTCTGACTCGCCCTCGCGCGCCACCCAGAGCGTGTGACGTCATTTGATGATTTCCCACCCACAAAAAATATCGTTCAGAATAATAAAGTAATGAGAACAAACTACTGATACAAGTAAAGGAGCAGCTCTATTTACAAATCGACCACATGTGACGTCATAGGATTGTCACGATTAGATGACTGTGGCGCTCCAGGCACGGACAATATGACAGTATGGTAGAGATGGGCATTACACACATTATAATTTATCGATAATCAACTGACACCGACATTTAATGAGCAGATAGTTCAGTATTTTAATAATATTTACATAATTTTCATTCAAATTCAATATCAGAAGTTTTATTTATTTATTGTTGAAAAATTTAAAGAAATTAAATATAACGTAGGTTACCGTAGAGATCGATATTCTTGTTAAATTGATTGCTAGCTACATCTCTACGTGTCATGATATGATGGCTGTGGCGCTGAGGGCACTATGTTTTTCGAACTTTATAATTGGTGTTAGTTTTTGCCATCTTATGTCAACATGGATGAAATATAAAGAAAGAAGCTCAAGTAATATAAATTAGGATGAGTCAAGGAACATAATTAGCAAAGGAAATAAAAAAAACAATGTTGTTTTATGAGTTTTATTTACGTTTAAAAGTCTGTCACGGTATCGTGACCGTGGCGTGCTGGCAGTGGCGTAGCATGTCCTGGCGGGGCCCCGTATGAATATTGTTTGGGGGCCATAGGAAGGGTAACGATTTCTCACAAAAGACAAAAAAATGTTTGCAAGAAATATTTACTCATCATAATTATCTATCTGTCACTTTTTCCAAAACTTTTACAAATAATTCTTCTTGCCCTTTTTTTCGGCAAACTGAAGATAATACATAATTCTACTGTTATCCAATTTTAATAAGTTTTATTTTACCAAGTGCGTATATTTTTAAAACGAGAAAACAAAAAAATCACTTAAGCGTTTGATGCGTGAAATGAGCCGCCCAGTAATAGAGATTGTCGCACTATAATCGATAAAAATCAGATCGGCTATTTTACGAGTGCGTCTGCTTCGAATGCTTTCCGTGTGTTTCTTCTTGTGCAAGTTGTTTAAACTAAATGTTGTTAAACTGTTAAATTTTGTTATCTGTGCAGGACGACTTTACTATAGCGGAGGTAAGTTAAATAATTGGATGACTGTTCGTCTTTGCCAATGCAATCTGACAACGAATTAGATTAAAATGATTTTTATGAATTGTTGTTTTTCTTTTTACATCCATAATATTTATTAGAAATTATTTATAAATAACCACATCTATTTAAAAAAAAAAGATTAATGTTCAATTGCAAAACTTCTCGATTTTTGCTAATAATCGAATTCATTACGCAAAGAGACCTCACTATTTAAGTCACGTGACTAAGTGTCATTGTACCCATACTTTGTGAAAAAGACTATAAGCGGGGAAATCCCGCGGCCCGCGATAACCGATGTAGGGTGTTGCCAACTTTGGAACGCACGCTTTACGCGGGAAAAGAACTTGCTTTTTGTGACTTTTGTCATTCCTGAAATAAATAAAAATTGGGAACTTTTATTAATTTTAGCTTAGGCACGTCCGGGGCTCCCATGGCCCGGGGGCCCCGTATAATTGACACGGCAGATACGGCGGTAGCCACGCCCCTGCGTGCTGGGCACGTTTTGTTTTGTCATCTATACATGACTCTGGCTTGGTCAAAAGGTTAAACAAAATTGACTAAACTCATTTTCATCTTGAAATAAAATAAATAAAACTAATGTAATTAAAGAATTATTTTTTTTATTTAAATATACTTAAATTTTAACAGCCGTTTCATATTCAAGGCAATCACAATTTTCATCATTGTCACAAGCATCTTCTTCATCGTTTTCAGGATTATTGCAACCATTTATTATATTGACATACCAGGAAAGCTCCTGGTTTTCTGCCCAGTTTTCACCAAATTGTTTCACAAGCAGGTTTTTTTACATCATTTTTCTTTTTTAAATTTGTGGCGACACAGTACCTGTACCCATTACCTTACCACCGAACCTTACCATATACCTGCGAAGCAATTACCACATACCACCAAACCAATTACCTTACCACCGAACCAATTACCTCATACCTCTGAACCAGTTACCTTTACCACGTTTCTGACTTTCTGCAAGAAGAAAAAGTGAAGCAAACCGTCTTGAAAAAGACGAGTAAGTTTTGACCATCAAGAATCAAGAAAAGCCGTCGCGGCACGAACGCTATCACAACGCCGCACACGCTCGGCGGTTCGCTTCGAAAGAAGCGGTTCGCTTCAAAAGAAGCGGTTTGTTAATGCATGCAGAGCAAGCAGAAGCATCAGCATCTTCATTTCATGCGGATGTACACGTGAACACACGACGCTGAAGACACACGCGTTCCGCGGACCAGCAGGCAGTCTTCCATCTTGAGTCGACGACGAAACGGATCGCGTAACGTGTAGATTTGCTACGTCCCCGTAAGGGGGCGCGGCGGGCGGCGTCGGAGCGTAGCTCCCCGACTGCGGAGGGTTCACGGTGACCCGCTAAAACGGGCCCCTCACTGTGTTGCCTCTTGGGCTACAGATAATTTTGGACGCGTTAATAATAACGCGTCCATGTGAGTGGTTGCTATTTTTGTGTCTCTGTAGGCGCGCCGCGGCGTTGAATTATTATCAACGCCGCTTTCATCACGACATCTTGGCGGTCTGTCCCCGCCAGGTGAGACCCCCGGTTGCCCGGGGGAGGCCCGGCGAGAGACAACCAGCGACAAGATGCCGACTCGACGCTCCTACAGAGTAAGGTGCGCGCCCCCGCTTATCCCGTTTTCCAGAGCGAGCCGGTAGCGGTCTAAGCTAAGAGGCAGTATGTGCGTATGGGCGGCAATGTACTGAGTGACACCGCCCATGTATACGCGACACGCGGGCCCATCCGCGTGCACACGTGTGAATCTTGCCGCCTGTTTAGAGGTGGGTGTCTGATTTCGTTACGTGACATGCCTATATTAACTTAGAACACGCCACGCAGCGAGTGTGTTGTGAGTGTAGAGTTCTATTTGTCTAGGTAAGTCGCGTGTAACCTGGGTGCGGCTTACCCGGGAGTCAATCCGATAATGGTATCAGTCGTCCCTTACCAGGTCACGGGGCGGAGGTCTCGCGTCAGGGGGCCGCGTATGCCAGGGCGCGATCTGCTTGACATGGGGCCAATCAGACGCGTCGGCACGCGCGAACATCCCCTTCGCGAGGCGCCGCACATGATCATCCAGGCTCTCGATCCCGAGATCCCGCTGGATGATGTCATTCCTCACGTAGCGAGGAGCGTCAACTATAGTCCGCAACGCCAGATTCTGCTGGGTGCGGAGCAACTTCCGGCTCGAATCGCTCGTGAGGGCGAACCAGGCAGCGTACGTCAACACCGGGCGCACGTACATCTTGTACACGCCCAGCTTGACGCGCGCCGGGATTCGAGACAAGAGCACGGGCCGGAGGAGATAGCGGGCGACTCTCCCCTTGGCAGCGACCTGGCGGACGTGCTGACCCATGGTGAGCCGACGATCGATGGTTACCCCCAGGTACTTGACCCGGGGCGACCACGCGATGTCGGCTCCTTGTAACTTCAAGGGTGGTGGGAGTTGTACATGGCCGGTGATTATGGCCTGCGTCTTACCCACGTTCACCGATAGCCGCCATTTGGCGAGCCTCTCGGTAAGGAGCTCTAGCGCTCGCTGCATTTTGACGGCCGCGTACTTCGCGTTAAGCGAAGTAGAGATGTACGCGGCGTCGTCCGCATACAGCGCGAGCATCACGTCCGGAGTGGTGGGGATGTCGTAACGTAACGTAGGTAACACGCCGGCGAGACGCGGCTGCCCTGCGGTTATGCGGTATATAGCGCTCCATCTACGACCACCTTATTTTATTTATTTATTTTTAAATTTTTTCTTTTTTTTTTTTTTTTTGATGGGAAATCATCAAATGACTTCTCCCGCACTAGGCGGAGCGGGAAGGCGTGTGCTTCGGCAGCATAATGACGCGCCCTTCCTTCCACGAGTCAGGGAAGGTGCCGGTGCGCAGTATCCCCGTGAACAGGCGCGCCAGCGCCGCTACCATACGGTACGGCAAGTGGCGCAGCACTGTGTTAGTGATACCGTCCGCACCGGGGGCCTTCCTGGGTTTCGTGTTCAGGATGGCGCGTCGGACTGCGTTGGGCGAGAAGAAGACAGGATCTTCATCGGGAGCTATCGGCGCTGCGAAGTAGTCTACCAGGCGTTGCTCGACCGCTGCGACATGGTCCGTGTCGCTGGTCGGGTTAGGGCGGAACTGACGCTCCAGGGGTTCCGCAAAGACCTCCCTCAAGTATATAGCGGAGGACCGGGCGTCCTCCGCTATATACTTGAGCGCCCCGTCGCTGTTCAACAGTGGAAGCACCGGGGCCGGGGCGTTCGACAGCTGGCCGCAGAGTTTGTGTATCGACGGCGAACTATCCGTTGTCGAATCAATGCGTTCCTCCCAGCCCGCGGCGGTCTGGGCCTCTAATTTGGCCTTGACCTTTTCCGCGAGACGGTTCAGCTGCGTTTTTGGGGACGGACACCTAAGCTGTTGCCACTGCTTGTGTAGGCGCCTCTTCTCGGCTTCTCGGCGATCATCCGTGCCAGCCGCGGAGGTAGGGGCGGAAGTAGCCCCCTCTCCTGCGGCTGAACTGTAGTCGCCGCTTGCAGGGCGCTCTGTATGCAAGCAGTGACGTTGCGAGCCGTCATGTCCACGTCCGCGGAAGTAGTGATAGCCCGAGTCGGCACAGTGGTCTCTACTTCCTCTGGAAACTGGGTCCAGTCGATACGTCGACGCGGCGCCAGTGGTATCAAACTTGTCGGCACACCCGAAAGGACGACGAGCACTGGGTGATGGTCCGACTGCAGCTCGTTGTCGATCACATGCGGCGTGATCTGACAGTGTAGCCCTCGATGGACCACAATGTCCAGCACGTCCGGCATGTAGGAGACCGCATCTGGGTAGTGGGTTGGCGTCTCTGGGCCGGACACTGTAACCGAAGGCTTTGGCACCAGCTAGAAGCCGTCTTCCCCCGGTATTCGTGCGGCACGAATTCCACGCCGGGTGCTTGGCAATTCAAGTCGCCGGCGAGGAGAGTAGGACGCGTAGAGCCGGATATAAGGGCCCGCAACTCAGATGTGTCTAAGTGGGTCGCGGGCGGCTTATAGCAAGCGTACATGTCTATATCCTCGCCGGCTACGTGCAGCTGTACACCCAGCGCGTGAAACGTGCCGAGTGACGGCGAGGGGAGCTCTTGGTTATTATGGTTCTTTCCTCAAAAGACCATTTCAGACACCTCCATGTACATGATCCTCAAATTATCAGACAGCGACTATCTCCTGATTTTATATACACATTGACATTGATGAATTTTACCTATACAATAACATTAATATTTACTTTTAAAGTATTATATTGTTTTAATTATTGTAAATGTGAAGATTAAGTGGGTGTTATTTTTTTTTTCTAGGTTCCTTTTCTTCTCATTTATTTTTTATCACAGTCTGGCAGTTTGAGTAATTTATGCGACCTACACAAATGTCCCTTCTTTGGTATTGTTCGTCGAATCATTGACCTCCTTAAGTTCTGAGTTGAGCTGCATGATTACTGACAAATGCGTGCACTGATTGGACGGGTCCACTCAATCTGTGTGGTTCTTTCCTTAAAAGACCACTTCAGACACCAATCCACATGGTCTTCACATGATCTAACCAAATTATGTCTGGACTTTAAAAGAGACTGTGACCTCTGAGTTTGTTTCGGCCTTTCTTCTCAGAGTAGTCAGATAGGAAACGCCGACCTCATCTAGTTTTAAAAAATATGATTGACGTGTAAAAGTGTTTGTACAAACCTATTTGCAAAAATAAAGTCATTTATCATTTATCATTATCATTTATCTTGGTGGACGACTCGTCGCCTTACCAGTACCGCGAGACCACGGTAATTCTGGTGTGCCGACCGCTCGTCCTGTCTGTAAACGAGATACCCCGGGAATCTTATCCTATCCGCGGGGCCCAGCAGCGTCTCGCTTATCAACGCCACGTAGACGTCCTGTTCCCTCAGAAGGTGTCGGAGACGGGCGACCTTGTCCCGAAGGCCGCGGGCATTCCAGTGAATTACCCGCAACGGCTAAGCTATGGTACAAGGTTAGTAGCTTGGCCAGGCCGTCGAGGATAACCGTCTCCACTTCCTGGCCCTGCCTGATGGCCTTTATCAGGTCCATCAGTAGTTGTATGGCGCAGGCCGTGAAGGCCCAACGCAAGGAGCGTTGGGTTGTGGGCGTCTTAGTGGGGGCGTCGGCAGCGCCGCCACTCAAATTGGGCTCGGGGTATTTTTAAATTTGCGTTTTGCGCAATTTTGCCAGCCGTGGCGCTGTGCCGGCGCTGGTGGATGGTCCCCCGCTGGTAGCAGGGCCTGCCCTCGGGACAGGTGCGAGCTGTGTCGAAACTTTTGGCACCTGTGGCACTGAGCGGGCCCACGTTTCCCGCGCCAGGCCTCTATTTTCACGCCCCGCATGTACCCCGCATGTAAAGAAGACCCCGGACGTCCGGGCCATATTTGACACGACCGTATTTATGGTCGTGTCAAATATGGCCCGGACGTCCGGGGTCTCCTTTAAGATTGCGTCGAATACGCATGTTCAGTCCCATTTATTACTCTATGCGCCTAACAGAACGCGCACGAACGGAGTGACATCTGACTTGTCAAGTTTGACTTTGACACTTGTAACTCTTGATTTGCGCTTGACAAGGGAGGATCGTCGCCGCTTGGTTTTCGCGACCCTTTGTTAAAGTAATCCCTTACCCCGATCGTTTTGGTGGACAATAAGTCATGACCCAGTTGTTTGTGTAAATAACCCCGATTTGGTGAATTAACACGGGTTTAGTTTAGTTTCTTGACATTGAAGAACTTTGAAGGTTAAGTGGAAGTGACACTATTGGGAACGAGTGATTTGAAGACCGCATGCTGTGATTGCCTCCAGCCTTATTGCAGCGGATTGTAACCTGGAGAATACTCATAACGTCACAACACGATACATATACACTCACTTACATACATAACTCCAGGTAACCCCAAGGAGCTGGTGTTCGTCTACCCACAGGTAAGTTCTTTTGTAGTATTGTAGGTGAGTTCCTTGAATTGTAATTATATTGTCTGCTCCGCGTACGGCGGACTAGTTTCGCTAGCCACTCTTGTCTCTAGAGCCCCACGATTATCACACTTCCACTGCGCTATTGAAATCGTATTGTGAGGTCTAGTCTGGCAGCGAACAACGCAACCGGGTCGTCCTTGTGCGCCCTTGATATGGCGCACATACTCCGGCTGGTATCCCACCACGCGCAGTTCCTCCTCGATCTCCTTGGGATCGGTGTCCGCAGGCAGCCCCCTGATGGCCACCTTTAGGTTCCGCTTCGCTGGAAGGGAGTACGCGAACCAAGCGACGCCGCTGTTCTTTTCTAGGCCGGTTAGTATCGCTGGACCACCCTATACTACTCTTCACTGTCGGGGGTGAATCGAACACCCCCGCCGAATGGTCGAGCGGTCGGAGGCCGGCCCAGCTTAGCGGCAATGGTCCGGAAGTGCGTGGCCCAGTTCGGCAGTTTCTTAACCACCAGCGGAAGATAACGCAGTTTTTTAGGACTTGGGTTGCTGCTTACCCGATATGTCCGTCGTCGTCGCGGCCCCGGGGGCAGCGGTGGCAGCAGCAGGTGTGGTGGCAGGGGTGGCAGGGGGCCGCGCAGCGGCGCTGGACCCAGCTACTCTGCCTCGGGCAGATTCCGTAGGAGAAGGCGTGTGGCGCGCCGCATCCGCAAATGTGTGCGACGCCGGTGCTCCCCGATCCCGCGGCGCGCTATCGCGCTGTGGCCGCGGCGGGTCGAGGCAGTATCTCTTCGCCTCCTCCATGTCGTCTCCCGAGCTAGGTCTTCTCCGGTGTTGCTGGGGTTTGGGCTCGAGCTCGAACTCAAAGCCGAACCCCAGCGATGGTGTCGGCGAAAAGGCCGGGGTGGCCGCATCGGCCTCCGCATCTCCATCGTTGGGCCGCTGTCCGAATCGCGGGGTCGTGTCATAATACACGTCGTCGCGACCGGAAGCGGCCGAGCCCGCGGAGGCAAGCGACATGCTCGATCCCTCGCGGGACGAGCACACCGACATCAGCGCGGGCGAGTCGTATGCGGGGGTGCGGGCGAGGCTGGCGCCGCTCTCGCTGGATGGCGGTGTGGCCCCGTGCTGGCTGGGCGCTCCTGCTCCCTCAACACGCTTGGTCCCGCCGGCAAGAGGCGAGACGACGTCTGTGTAGGTACTGGCGGGGCTCCGATGCGCGCCGGCGGCGATATAAATCACGGCGGCGGCGCAGCGGAGCGTGCAGGTGGCGTGCGGTGGCACGCAGGCGTCAGAGGGTGCGCTGGTGGCGCAGTGGCGCGAACACCAGGCGCGGGCGGCGCGCTAGTGCGCGCGGTAGGCGCGGTTGGGTGCGCCTTGGGCGCAGGGTGCTTGGGCGACACGGCGGAGCGCCCAGTAGGCGCGGGCTACGCGGCCTGCGCAGCGGGGCGCACGGTCGGCGCGGCGAAGCGCGCGGGAGTGGGCACGCGCGCTGGGTCTCGGCCCATACTGGTGGCAGGGCTCGGGGCCTGTATAGGCACTGGGCGAAACGCTGCGGGGCGGACGGCCACAGCGTGGTGCCGGCCCGACGACGCGCGACGGTGTCGGCGTAGCGTATTTCCATACTATACAAGGCTAGAACGCAAGGGTGTGAAACTAGTCGCGTATAGATTGGAAATCACTTTTTAATCAAGGTCTTCCAATCTATACAAGAGTAGTACGCAAATACTCGTGTATACGTTGTAGTGAGTAAATTGTTCCATAATATACAGTGCTAGTCCGCATGCAAACTAATCCTGTATAGACGAGCGGTCGGCGGGAGCCAGAAACGACATGGTTTGGGGAGGTTAGGTTAGGTTAAAACTGTGACCTCCTATGGAAAAGCCTTTATTCTGTTGACGAGCCTTGTCAGCGAAGTATCGTGTCGAGCGTTGCTACTTCCCCTTCATTGTATTTGTCAACCCCACACTCTTCCGGAATTTAAATCGATGTCTATACACAAAAAACCCGGTTGCGTATACAAAAAATCTCAAAAGGGGGGGGGGGGGATTTCGAAACATTTCTTTCACAGGAGGGACTCTACACCTCCCCCCTCCCTCCCCCCCACCACTCCTTAAATCGAAGCCCGGCAATCAAAAGTCCTACCAAATTCCTATGTTGGCATTATGGCCTTGTATAAATTGGAAAGATGCACGTGCGCGTCTATGTTACAAACTATATACAAGTAGTACACAAAATTCGTGTATACATTGTAATCATAAAAAGGGTCGGATACACTGCAAGCGCGAGAGAAAATTAGGTATTGAAGCGCTACTCACACAGCGGTAGGCGCGCGCGCCCCGCTCACGCACATATAGATGTTTATATAGTGGTTCGAGCGGCAGGAACCTTGAAGATAATATTAAAAATGGAAGTGGATAATATGCTGTTCTTTTTATTGCATTTATACTTAGTGAGGAAGGATGGGAGATGTGGTGGTTTATTGCAGTTTTGTATGTAGGCATCAATCAGCTGTTATATTATTATTGTCAAAAAACATAGTCAATTAATACGTCTACATCATGATTATTTTTCGGAATGCATGTGCCTCTTTTTGTTGCTTAAGATTGCGCATGCAATCTAACGAGCCCAAACTAGAGTTGTAACGGACTCGAGTCTTCGAGTCCTAATTTTAAAGACTCAACTCAATTATGCAAGACTCAATGTGCTGAAAAGGCTCGGAGTCTACAGATAAGCACTTGAGTCTTAAAAAGGACTCGAGTCTTAAAAAGGGCTCGAGTCTTAAAAAGGACTCGAGTCTCAAAATGAACCAGAGTCTTAAAGAAAAACTCGGAGCATGAAGATGAAACTTGTACCTCATCATTCGAAAAGACTAAAAAAAGGCAATAAATTCAAATTAGTGGTTATGATGAAACTTTGCGTACAAAAAAATCTGACGAGTTATTCGAGTTTTTCGAATGGTGAGTTACAAGACTCGAGTTCATTTTAAGACTCGAGTCGTTTTTAGGACTCGAGTCCTTTTTAAGACTCCAGTCCTTTTTAAAGACTCGATTATAACTCTGGCTCGGCTTGACTCTTAGACTCCGAGCCTTTTGAGCACACTGAGTCTTGCATAATTGAGTCGAGTCTTTAAAATGACGACTCGAGGACTCGAGTCTTTTGCAACACTAGCCCAAACACGATGAGGTTATGTTGTATACTTAAAGTAGTCGACGAAGAGGATGGCGGGGTCTGGAAGACCCCGCCATGCCCTTCGTGGTTATTTATATTGATCCTAAGGTACTTTGACCTTAAGGTCACTTTCCATGAATTTTGACCTGTAACTGCTCTTGAGAATCGCAAAAATTTACTTTCGGAATTTTGACCTTGACCTCAAGGTCAATGATCATGAGGTCGAGGTCAGTGAACTTGTGAAAATAGTGAAACTTGACTTTCGGAATTTTGATCTTGACCTCAAGGTCAATGACCATGAAGTCAAGGTCAGTGACCTTAGGAAATCGCGGATCTTGACTTTCGAAATTTTGACTTTGATTTCAAGGTCAATGGTCAAGGTCTGTGACCTTGGGAGAACCGCGGATCTTGACTTTCGGAATTTTGAGTTTGACCTTAAGGTCAACGACCCCAAGGTCAAGGTCAATGTCCTTTAGGTGTCCCATGGTATTCCCCCACCCTACTACTCCCACATCCCACCGGGTCCCAAAGGCTTGATTAGGCGATAGATTATGATGAAATTTTTCTAATTTTTTTTTCATAGTGCCCCGTTTCATATCCACTGACCAAGGAGTTTTAATGGCCACCTTCCGACTTCATCACCAGACCCGGACACCATCTAGATCTGTAGTACTTGTCAAGACAAATCTAAAGAGCCCAAACACGACGAGGTTATGTTGTATACTTAAAGAGTTCCTATGGCCACCGGTTGGCTTCATCATCAGACCCTGGACATTATTCTAGTTCTATAGTACTCGTCAAGACAAATCTAACCAACCCAAACACGACGAGGTTATGTTGTATACTTTAAGAGTTCCTATGGCCACCGGTTGGCTTCATCATCAGACCCTGGACATTATTCTAGATCTGTAGTACTTGTCAAGACAAATCTAAAGAGCCCAAACACGACGAGGTTATGTCTTATACTTAAAGAGTTCCTATGGCCACCGGTTGGCTTCATCATCAGACCCTGGACATTATTCTAGTTCTATAGTACTCGTCAAGACAAATCTAACGAGCCCAAACACGACGAGGTTATGTTGTATACTTAAAGAGTTCCTATGGCCAACGGTTGGCTTCATCATCAGACCCTGGACATTATTCTAGTTCTATAGTACTCGTCAAGACAAATCTAACGAACCCAAACACGACGAGGTTATGTTGTATACTTAAAGGGTTTCTATGGGCACCTTCCGACTTCATCATCAGACCCTGGACAACATCTAGATCTATAGTACTTGTCGAGACAAATCTTACGAGCCCAAACACGACGCGGCTATGTTGTGTAGTTAAAGAGAACAATTATGTAGTTAGAGCAAATTATATAAGAATAAGAATAAGAATAAATTTATTTAGAAAAGTTTACATTCAAATCGATTGAATTCCTGGACCTCACACTAGGATTCCCTGTGTTGTGAGATCCAGGCTACTTCGTTCCGTTTACATTTTTGTAGATTTACATTATTTAACTTAATAATAGGTACTTACATTATTTAACTTAAAAATAGGTACATACATTCTTTAACTTAAAATAGGTACATACATTCTTTAACTTAATAATAGGCATAAAAAATAATGAAGGAGTACAGTACATTGTGGTTTAATTTGTGTCAGTTGTGTTGGTGCTTATGATATATGTAGGTACGTAAGTGAGTAAGTGTGTATGTGTATGATGTGTGAACTGTGGGTTTTAACTTAGACCAAAAAACCTTCCGTCTTGTCATAGTCCATTGCGAGAAGACTCTTTGTTACCTTCAGTCTGCATTTCCTTTGTGTTAGTTTTAGTATTTTGTGTAGGCCATTGAGTTTCGTGTATAAGTGTGGTCCCATAAAACCAAAAGACCTTCTGCCGATTATTTTACGACATTGGAATCTGTCCCAATTTACCCGTCGCCTTGAAAAGATACACGTGCTTAAGGCAGTTTTATGGAATCGTAGCGTCACAGATAGTATGTAAAGTTGCCTAACTCTAAGAACTCCCACTTCCGAATACAGTTTATTCGTGGGGTACCGGTACGGTCGTCTATACGCAACTTTTAGTAGAGCGCGCTGAGCTCTTTCTACTTTGATTAGTAAGGTCTTGCCTGCACCGCCCCACGCTACTATGCAATAATTGAGAATAGATTGACAAAGTGAAAAATAGATCATCCTAAGGACCGAATCGTCAGCAATCTTCCCTAGTTGTTTGAAGATTCGCAGCATTGTTCTAATCCGGCCCTTTAGAGCGCTCAGGTGTGCGGACCACGTCAATCTATTATCAACAATGACTCCTAGGTATTTAACAGAGTCAGTTTGCTCGATGCAAGGACACGAACACTGGTCGGAACCAGTACAGGAGTGCAGCCGCAGACAAGCCACTCTGTTAGGAGAAGAACGCTTCGATACAGCAAAATTTATGGCCTTGGTTTTATCTATATTTAGCGTCAGTAGATTGTGCTGCAGCCAGTCCGCAACAGCCTTCACCCCACCTTCCACCACGCGTTGCACTTCGTTCCATGTTTTCCCATGAAAAACGATTGCGGTGTCATCAGCATATGTGAAGATTTTCGCCTGTGGGAGGTTCATGTTGCAAAGTCCATTTATATAGATAATGAAAAGTGTGGGCCCCAGCACGCTTCCCTGTGGAACACCAAAATGCACGGTGGTTGGGTCACTACAATATTCCCCTAGTACAACCCTTTGCGTTCTTTCACATAGATATGAGACAAACCAGTCCAATGCAACGCCACGAATCCCCAGCAATGACATTTTCTTTATCAAAATTTTTCTGGAGATCGTATCGAAGGCTTTTGCAAGGTCCAGGAAGATTCCAGTACATGCCCGTCCTTTATCCAGATTCAAAGTTATAAACTCGGCTAAGTTAGTTACTGCATCTTCCGTGGACCTGCCAACCCGAAAACCAAATTGATTGTCCGAAAGTAACTTATTTTTTTCCAGGTATGCCAGTAGTCTCTTATTGACAACTTTCTCAAGGATTTTTGAGAGAGCTGTCAGCAGCGAAATTGGGCGGTAATTTGCTGGAGTATTTGGATCTCCACTTTTGAAAATCGGGCAAATATTTGCAATCTTTACGCAATCGGGTACTACCCCCGTACTTAAGCTTAAATTGCATAGGAAAGCAATCGGCCACATTAATACATGGGCGCACTGCTTAAGGAATGCGTTATTAATTCCATCATATCCCGTCGCTGATGTTATTTTTAGATGGGCAATAATTGAAAGTATTTCCTTTTCGTCAGTCGGAGCAAGAAAAAAAGAGCTTGGATCAGTGTGTAACGTACTATACTGGTCATTGTTACAGGCCAGTTCAGTATCAGTCATGTCAAGTTGTTTTAGAGTTTTTGCTGCAAGGTTCTTGCCAACGTTAGAGAAGTAATTATTAACTTTATTTAGCGTGGGGACAGGGTTGTCACTATCAGTTACGAGCTCAGACTTTCCAGTTTTTTTATTTTTAATATTGCAAATTTTCTTTATTTCATACCATAATTTTTTACAATTGCCGTTAGTTTCCATTAGTAGTTTGCGGTCATGATCTTGTTTTAAATTCGTTAAAATATTGTTGCAATGGTTTCGATATTTTTTATACTCTTGTTGAATGAGAAGATTATCGCGATTTTCTTCTTTCTTTGCATTTGTGTGCATTGAGTCACGTCGTCTTATGCACTTCAGAAGGCCTTTAGTAATCCATGGCTTGATAATGACGTCTGAGCTACGACATGCACGAATAGAGGTGTGCTGATTTATTTTACTCGATAGTCTTTCAACAAATTTTTGAAATGCTCCAGTAACATTTGAATATTCCAGAAGCCAATCCCAATTTTCATTTTCAATATCTGTTTTTAAACTTTTGTAATCAATTCGTGTATGTCGTTTCTCGACCCTGGTTTTAACTAATTCTCGGTGAATTCCAAATACAACCGTCTCGTGATCTGTTATGCCAGTATCACAGACAGCTATAGTTGCAGGCTTCTGAGTTTTGATCATGACATGATCCAAACAGTTGCCTCCTCGCGTCGGAAACGTATGTCCTGGGAAATATCCATAGTGGCCAGTTAAGTCTAAGTAGTCAGACGCGCGTCTGTCAGTAACACCCGCCTTTATATCAATGTTCAAATCCCCTACGATAGCACAGGTGCTTGCTGTACATTTTTCCATCACGTCTGTTAAGGATTCACAGAAGTTATTTATATTATAAAATGAAGGTGACCTGTAGATGGCTATCAAAGATAGTTCGTTACTGATATTGACAACCAGACAGTTTGAGTCTTTGCAGGGTGGTTCTACGACAGTAGCCTGGAGAGACGATTTTGTGTAAACAACTATTCCATCGTTTTGATTAAGGTAAGTTTTGGAACAGTGATAGTCGTAGTTATTAATTTCAAAAGAGGCGTGCCCAACGTCAAGCCAGCATTCTGTTAAAATAATTATATCAGGCGTAAAAAGGAGCCGACTCATAAGAACAGCAAAATCATCAAAATTCTTTTTGATGCTGCGTATATTTTGGACTACGATCGTGTACTGGCTTCCTGTGTCACCTAGATGCAACCTACATTCATCTATCGAATCTAGTTTAAGGCTAGTTGTAAAGGCCGATTTGTCGATTTCATCAATAACTTGTGCCAAGTTAGCCATTAGAATGCATAAGTTGGTGTATCAATATGTGTCTCGATGAGTCATGTAGGCTACAACACAAAGGATCTAGGTATATTAGGTAGGGGTACTGAAGGGGTTTATTAATTATGGTATCAGTTGAGCGCAAGGTGTGTAAACATGTTGTCATAGTAATGTGTATTAAGTACTGAGGATTATAGAGCGTGTTAAAATGCGAGTATAATGTATTAATAATTGTAGATTGGAATATAGGTATAGCGAATATGCGAGTGATTTGATGTACTTTGCATGTTAGGGTTATAAAAAAGTAATTAAGTTGACAAAATATAAATATGTTAAACAACTTACGTTTTGATTTTTGAGTAGCGGTTAGGTTCAGATTTGTATGAAATAAATGTAAAGTAGATAAGCAAATTAATATACTAAACAGTCATTGGTTTGTATTCAATTGTAGATTGCGTAGAGTTTCTTCCGATCTGACAAGAATTGGTTTGGCCCCTTCGATTTTCCTTAAGAATATGTTTCCATTTGCCGTCCAACAGAACTTGAACTCTTTTTGTTTTGCAAATTCTCTTGCTAAATAGAAGAGTTTTCTGGAGGTAGCGGGAAGGTATTCTGCAACATATACCGGACGGCGGTCACCGGGTAAACCAATGCACTGTGTGTTCAAACGGCCGTCATTCGGGTGGATTTTATTGAAATCACGTACGCTTGTGATGAGCTTGTTCTTAATCGGAACATTTGTGAACTCAGCAATAATTGGTCTGACAGATCCTGGTTTTCCGGGTAGACGGTACGCGTCGCGGAGCTGGGAACCATTAAGAGGCGCGTCAACTGCTGCACTTATCTTAGTGATTATCGTGGATAAGTCTGCCGATGACTCGTTTTCAGATAGGGGCACATTGCGAATCTCGACACACGAAGTCCGGGAAAGCTGTTGCAGGTCTTGTATCTTCAGTTCCAGAATATTTAAGTTTTCTCTGTAGACTTGGTTTTCTTTTTTCAAAAAATCAACTTGCTTTGCCATGTCATCATACTGCTCATTGATAAATGTCATAGATTTCACGATCTCACTGTTGGACTCCTGTATCGCAGTATTTGACGTTTCATTTCAGCTATTTCTGAAACCAGCTTAGAGAGGCAAGTGCTTTGGTCGGCCGAAAATTTAGTAAAGCGTTCCTCTATATCACACCAAGTACTTGAAAATAAGATTACAATTATGAACCAGACAGACGTAAAAATAATAAACAAATAAGAAATGACACAATAAACAAAATACGTGCAGAAATAATCGAGCTTAAAAATCTTAAATTTTAGTACTTGTATAAACTCCGACCACTGTGCAGGGGATCTCGTGTACGTACAGGCCATTATTTGCTGCGTATTTTTTTACTAAGAGCGACGTGCTCCCACCTTGCAGACGCGCGGTCGACTGAGCTCCGCTCGTGTAGGAGTTCGCGGGCCCCTCAATATGTTGCCCTTTGGGCTATAAATATTTTGGACGCGTTAACGATAACGCGTCCATGTGAGTGATTGCTATATGTGTCTCTGTAGGCGCGCCGCGGCGTTGAGTTATTATCAACGCCGCTTTCTTCACGACATCTGGGCGGTCTGTCCCCGCCAAGTGAGACCCCCAGTTGCCTGGGGGAGGCCCGGCGAGAGACGACCAGCGACAAGATGCCGACTCGACGCTCCTACAGAGTAGAGTGCGCGCCCCCGCTTATCCCGTTTTCCAGAGCGAGCCGGTAGCGGTCTAAGCTAAGGGGCAGTATGTGCGTGTGGGCGGTAGTGTGCTGTGTGACACCGCCCATGTATACGCGACTACGCGGGCCCGTCCGCGTGTACACGTGTGAATCTGGGTGCCTGTTGAGAGGTGAATGTCTGGTTTACGTTACGTGACATGCCTATATTAACTTAGAACACGCCACGCAGCGGATTGTGTATGTAGAGTGCTATTTGATTCAGGTAAGCCGCGTGTAACCTGGTTGCGGCTTACCCGGGAGTCAGTCCGGTGATGGTGTCAGCTCGTCCCTTACCAGGTCGCGGGGCAGGGGTCTCGCCGGCACGCGCGAACATCCCTTTCGCGAGTCGCCGCACGTGATCATCCAGGCTCTCGATCCCGAGATCCCGCTGGATGACGTCATTCCTCACGTAGCGAGGAGCATCGACGATAGTCCGCAATGCCAGACTCTGTTTGTTGCGGAGCAGCTTCCGGCTCGACTCGCTAGTGAGGGCGAACCAGGCGGGGGCGGCGTACGTCAACACCGGGCGCACGTACATCTTGTACACGCCCAGCTTGACGCGCACCAGGATTCGGGACGAGAGCACGGGCCGGAGGAGATTGCGGGCAACCCTCCCCTTAGCAACGACCAGGCGGACGTGCTGACCCATTGTGAGCCGACGGTCGATGGTGACCCCTAGGTATTTGACCCGGGGCGACCACTTGACGTCGGCTCCTTGTAGTTTCAAGGGTGGTGGGAGAGGCGCGAAGCCGGTGACCATCGCCTGCGTCTTACCCACGTTCACCGAAAGTCGTCATTTGGCGAGCCACTCGGTAAGGAGCTCTAGCGCTCGCTGCATTTTGACTGCCGCGTACTTCGCGTTAAGCGAAGTAGAAATGTACGCGGCGTCGTCCGCATACAGCGCGAGCATCACGTCCGGAGTGGTGGGGATGTCGTTGGTGTAACGCGAGTAACACGCCGGCGAGACGCAGCTGCCCTGCGGTACAACCGCGAGGCACCGGCTTGGCGCTGGAAAGCGCCCCATCAACCACCACCCTGAAAGTCCTGTTGGAGAGGAATGTTGAGACCACTTTTACTACGCGACGGGGCGCGTCGGTGGTGGCCATCTTGTACACCAGGCCCTCGTGCCACACACGGTCGAAGGCCTTCTCCATGTCGAGGAATACTGCTACCAAATATTCCTTCTTGTTCATCGCGGCTGCGAGGTGGTGCAATACCCTCGACAGCTGGAGCGTCGTGCTATGTTCCGCCCGGAACCCGAACTGCTCTGGGCGCGGCGTCACATGTGGCAGTAGGTGTCGCAGCAGGAGTGCTTCGAACACCTTGGAACCTGTCGGCAGCAGAGTGAACGGCCGATAGCTCTCCGGCTTCAGGACGTTCTTTCCCGCCTTCGGCAGCATTATGACGCGCCCTTCCTTCCACGAATCAGGGAAGGCGCCGGTGCACAGTATCGCTGTGAACAGGCGTGTTTGTGATACCGTCAGCACCGGGGGCCTTCCTGGGCTTCGTTCTCAGGATGGCGCGTCGTACTGCGTTGGGCGAGAAAAGATCGGCTGTTCATCGGGAGCTATCGGCAAGGCGAAGTAGTCTCCCAGGTGTTTCTCGACTGCTGCGACATGGTCTGTGTCGGTAGTCGAGTTTGGGCGGAACTGACGCTCCAGGTGCTCGGCGAAGACCTCCGCCCGGTCCTCCGCTATGTATTTAAGCGCCCCGTCGCTGTTCAGCAATGGACGTACCGGGGCTGGACTGAGCTCCGCGGTTCGAACACTGCTATATAAATGGTAAACCGCGTCGCCATAGTAAATTGTATGGAGATTTCGAGCGTCAAAGTTGAGAAAGTTTGCGAATTTTTTACGCAAATCAGAAGTAACATTATGGAAAACTAAAAAATGCATCGGGTTTACTGTTCTTTATTGTTTTTATTTATGTATAAATTAAATAGGTGCCTTCTTGTTTTAAGCCTTAAGTTATCAAATTACGGCAGTGCTTTTTACACGTTTTTTGTGATATTCAATATTTTTTAACAATAATGTGCAAGGTTTATCCCTAACCCGATTTTATCATGGTCTAGTAAAACTCTTGAGCTAGCCAGATGTATTTTTTCGTGGCAATTACTTTAAAAAATTACGTGAAATCCCATAACACGATTTCCTACTGCTGACCCTTTTGCATTACAAAGGTAGCTAGCTGTTCAGCCTTATAAAGTTCGGCGAAGTCGACTGCGAAATGCTTGTTTTTCTTAAATAAGATAAGAAAAACAGAGATCACTGCCCCGACTTCTGACCCTTTAAGGTTGAACTGCTTCGCGAGTTCAGCCAAGAGCGCCTTGATTTTCTCGAGTTTCTCCATGGTGGAGGGGTGAGGGGGGGGACATAATCACTCATGAGAGTGATCCTGTCGCCAAAGCCCTAATCCTAACAACCTAATCCCCGGTGGGTTGCCGGGGGTGAGTGTTACACTCCCTGTCGGGTGTAGACAGGGAGGTGAGCCCTAAGAGTGTTCCCCGTCGCCAATCTTATTGTGCGAAACGGGTTCCTAACCGGTCATGCGATGGGTACTGAAGGTACCCGACCTGTCTAGTGCGGAGGGGTATAGATATACCCGCGGCTGTGGAGGGAAGACTGTCACCAGGGCTGACGAGGGAAGCCCCCAAGGCCAGCGATCTGGGACCCGTCCAACTTTCGCCTAGCCCAGAAGGGGATAGACGGGTGCGTTGGGTCTGCACCCACTCGGCTTCGTTGGCACCGTTAAGGTATCCACCGAGTGACCACGAAACTGTGGATTTTGCCCTGAAGGGGCCACAAGCACAACGTTTTTAGACACTCTATTAAAGAAATAACTGTGTTGTAAACAAGACAGTAACGTTTTGACGACTCTGTTAAGGTCCCACCTTTTTTTTTTTCAGGATGGGAAATCATCATATGACTTCTCCCGCTGTGGGCGGAGCGGGAGGGTGTGTCAGACTTTTACTGATTAAAACCCACCCGTGTTCCATCAGTTGCCCATGTGCCAGGGTCACGGTATCTCTTTCGAACAATCACGCGACCCCGGCAGGCATCGGTCCTAGTAGACCCCTACACTGCTGCTGACATCTCTTTGAGACCGTCGACCCGAGCTTGGTCCTTACCGGGCGGCGAGCTACCCACTAACGCGTCCATGTGAATGATTGCTATATGTGTCTCTGTAGGCGCGCCGCGGCGTTGAGTTATTTTCAACGCCGCTTTCTTCACGACATCTTGGCGGTCTGTCCCCACCAGGTGAGGCCCCAGTTGCCCGAGGGAGGCCCGGCGAGAGACGACCAGCGACAAGATGCCGACTCGACGCTCCTACAGAGTAAGGTGCGCGCCCCCGCTTATCCCGTTTTCCAGAGCGAGCCGGTAGCGGTCTAAGCTAAGGGGTCGTATGTGCGTATGGGCGGCAATGTACTGAGTGACACCGCCCATGTATACGTGACACGCGGGCCCGTCCGTATGTGCGCGTGTGAATCTTGGTGCCTGTTTAGAGGTGGGTGTCTGATTTACGTTACGTGACATGCCTATATTAACTTAGAACACGCCACGCAGCGAGTGTGTGTCATGAATGTGGAGTGCTATTTGTCTAGGTAAGCCGCGTGTAACCTGGTTGCGGCTTACCCGGAAGTCATATCCGGTAATGGTGTCAGTCGTCCCTGACCAGGTCACGGGGCAGAGGTCTCGCGTCAGAGAGCCGCGTATGCCAGGGCGCGATCTGTTTGACGTGAGGCCAATCAGAGGCGTCGGCACGCGCGAACATCCCCTTCGCGAGGCGCCGCACATAGTCATCCAGGCTCTCGATCCCGAGATCCCGCTGGATGACATCATTCCTCACGTAGCGAGGAGATTCGACGATGGTCCGTAGCGCCAGATGTTGTTGGGCGCGGAGCAACTTCCGGCTCGACTCGCTCGTGAGGGCGAACCAAGCGGGGGCGGCATACGTCAGTACTGGGCGCACGTACATCTTGTACACGCCCAGCTTGACGCGCGCCGGGATTCGGGACGAGAGCACGGGCCGGAGGAGATAACGGGCGACTCTCCCCTTAGCCGCGACCTGGCGGACGTGCTGACCCATAGTGAGCCGACGATCGATGGTTACCCCAGGTACTTGACCCGGGGCGGCCACGCGATGTCGGGTACTTGTAGCCTCAAGGGTGGTGGGAGAGGCGCGTGACCGGTGATGATCGCCTGCGTCTTACCCACGTTCACCGATAGCCGCCATTTGGCGAGCCACTCGGGAAGGAGCTCTAGCGCTCGCTGCATTTTGACGGCCGCGTACTTCGCATTGAGCGAGGTAGAGATGTACGCGGCGTCGTCCGCATACAGCGCGAGCATCACGTCCGGAGTGGTGGGGATGTCGTCGGTGTAACGTGAGTAACACGCTGGCAAGACGCAGCTGCCCTGCGGTACGCCCGCGAGCACCGGTCTGACGCTAGATAGCGCCCCATCTACCACCACCCTGAAGGTCCTGTTGGAGAGAAAAGTAGAGACCACTTTGACAACGCGACGGGGCCATCGATCGGGGGCGTCTGTGGTGGCCATCTTGTGCACCAGTCCTTCGTGCCACACACGGTCGAAGGTCTTCTCCATGTCGAGGAATACTGCTACCGAATACTCCTTCTTGTTTCTTGAAGCTGCGAGGTGGTGCAGTACCCTCGACAGCTGGAGCGTCGTGCTATGTTCCGCCCGGAACCCGAATTGCTCTGGACGCGGCGTAATGTGCGGTAGGAGATGTCGCAGCAGGAGTGCTTCGAACACCTTGGAGACCGTCGGCAGCAGAGTGATCGGCCGATAGCTCTCCGGCTTCAGAATGTTCTTTCCCGCCTTCGGCAGCATAATAACGCGCCCTTCCTTCCACGAGTCAGGGAAGGTGCCGTTGCGCAGTATCCCCGTGAACAGGCGCGCCAGCGCCGCTACCGTACGGTACGGCAGGTGGCGCAACACTGTGTTAGTGATACCGTCCACACCGGGGGCGTGGGTTTCGTGTTCAGGATGGCGCGTCGGACTGCGTTGGGCGAGAAGAAAACCGGATCTTCATCGGGAGCTATCGGCGCTGCGAAGTAGTCTCCCAGGTGTTGCTCGACCGCTGCGACATGGTCCGTGTCGCTGGTCGGGTTAGGGCGGAACTGACGCTCCAGGTGTTCCGCGAAGACCTCCGCCCGGCCCTCCGCTACATACTTGAGCGCCCCGTCGCTGTTCAACAGTGGACGCACCGGGGCCGGGGCGTTCGACAGCTGGCCGCAGAGTTTGTGTATCGACGGCCAGCTATCCGTCGTCGAATCAATACGTTCCTCCCAGCCCGCGGCGGTCTGGGCATCTAACTCGGCCTTGACATTTTCCGCGAGACGTTTCAGCTGCGTTTTTAGGGACGGACACCTAAGCTGTTGCCACTGCTTGCGTAGGCGCCTCTTTTCGGCGATCATCCGTGCCAGCCGCGGAGGTAGGGGCGGAAGTAGCCCCCTCTCCTGCGGCTGAACTGTAGTCGCCGCTTGCAAGGCGCTTTGTATGCAAGCAGTGACGTCGCAAGCTGTCCGGTCGACGTCCGCGGAAGTAGCGATCGGCCGAGTCGGCACAGTGGTCTCTACTTTCTCTGCAAATAGGGTCCAGTCTATACGTCGACGTGGCGCCACAGGTCTCAAACGGGTCGGCACACCCGAAAGGACGACGAGCACCGGATGATGATCTGATTGGAGCTCGTCGTCCATCACATGCTGGGTGATCTGGCAGTGTAGCCCTCGGTGGACCACAATGTCCAGCACGTCCGGCATGTACGAGACAGCGTCTGGGTAGAAGGCTTCGGCATCCGCTAGGAGCCGTCTCCCCACGGTATTCGTGCGGCACGAGTTCCACGCCGAGTGCTGCAATTCAAGTCGCCGGTGAGGAGAGTGGGACGCGCAGAGCCCGATATTAGGGCCCGCAACTCAGATGTGTCTAAGTGGGTTGCGGGCGGCTTGTAACAGGCGTACACATCTATGTCCTCGCCGGCTACGTGCAGCTGAACACCCAGCGCGTAAAACGTGCCGAGTGACGGCAAGGGGAGTTCTTCATGGACGACTCTTCGCCTTACCAGTACTACCAGACCACGGTAGTTCTGGAGTGCCGACCGTTCGTCCTGTCGGTAAATATGGTACCCCGGAAACCTGATCCTGTCTCTGGGGCCCAACAGCGTCTCACTAATAAGCGCCACGTCGACGTCTTGCTCCCTCAAGAGATGACGGAGTGGGGCAACCTTGTCCTGAAGGCCGCAGGCGTTCCAATGTATCACCCTCAACGGCTTAGCCATGGTAAAGCGTCAGTAGTGTGCCCAAGCCGTCGAGGATGACGGTCTCCACGTCTTGGCCCTGCCTGATGGCCTTAATAAGGTCCATCAGCAATTGTATTGCACAGGCCGTGAAATCCTTTCGCTGCGCTGTCGGGCGTCTTCTGTGTGGGTCCGGCGCCGGCAGCGCCGCCACTCAGTTTGGGCTCGGGGTATTTTTGTTTTCTCTGCGGCTTGGGCCGCGGCGCTGTGCCGGCGCCGACGTCGGTCGACGTCGACGTCGCGCTTGCGCTGTGGCGGCGCAGCAGGGCGCGTGGGTGGCGCGCGGGGGCGCGCGGAAGTTCCAGTGGGGTGCAGGGGTGGCGCGGTGGCGCGCACACCGTGCACGGACTGCGCGTGGGGCGCGCTGGTGCGCGCAGCAGGCGCGACTGGGTGCGCCGTAGGCGCATAGTGCGCCGTGGGCGCAGGGTGCGTAGGCGACGCGGCGGAGCGCCCAGTAGGCGCGGGCCGCGCGGCCGGCGCAGCGAGGCGCACGGGCGGCGCGGCAGGGCGTCCACTCAGCGCAGCGGAGCGCACGGGAGCGGGCACGCGCGCGGGCGGCGCTGCGGTGCGCGCTGGGTCGCGGCTCGTACCGGCGGCAGGACCCGGGGCCTGTATAGGCACCGGGCGAAACGCCGCGGGGCGAACGGCCACAGCGTGGTGCCGGCCCGACGACGGTGTCGGCGCAGCGCGCGCAGGCGCCAGCGTCGTCGACGGGCCCGCAGTCGCAGCGGCGCTCGATGCCCCTCCTCCTCTTCGGGGGTCTCCCCCCATCTTCTTGGTGCGGCCAGCGGCGCACCGAACGACGCGACGCCGATGTTCGGCAGCGACGTCGCCCGGTCCAACGCCTGACGCCCCTCCTCTTCTTCGACAGCCCCGGCATTGCGGCCCAAAGAGCCGCGCTTGCCGGGCTTCGGCATCACGGGAGCGAAGGCCTCCCGCGACCGCTGCAGTGGCGCGCCACCGGGCAGCGAGCTCCCGTTCGTGTCCCCACAGGTGCCGGCTGGTCCCTGTGTCGACACAAACGGAAGGAGTTAAAATGTAGCACTAATAAGCACTGAGTGCGGTCCGCGCAGGAATGGGCAGACACGTATGGGATAGTGTCTGCTTGGCCGACGAGCCAATCCTCAAGGAGTCGCGGCACGATAAAGGGACTTATATAGTGTGATAGCCATTTATCCCCCTCGAACAAGAAAGTTCCCGTTTTAACTTAAAGGGCGTGTTTTTATAGATATAAGGGCTTTTCCAACCCTTCAACTTGGAAATTAAGTGTAGTGGCGCCATCTGTTGTCGAGTATTTGAACTTCATTCAGAATAACGATTATTTGGGTTGCATTTCGAAAGGCGCTGCGAGCAATTGCAGCATGTGTAGTAATGGCGCGAAATTTAAAATTCCAATTTCAAATAAAGTCTTAAATTACATTTGTTACTATGATAAAATTATTAAATTTTGTGTATTTATACAGCAGCAGCTAACTTATATTTTGGAGTTAAAGCGACATAATTTTAGTTATTCAAATTAGTTCTGAAAATATTTTAAAATTTAAATTTCGCGCCTTTACTACGTATGCTACAGCTGCAGAACCTATTGTTACGGCGGACGATAATGTCGAGAACATTCTAGAAGGCGTGAAAAAGAAAATATTCTCAAACTTTCTCGAATATCCTAGAGCCTAGCTCTCTGAATATATAAGAGCCCGGTGTCGCCCGCCAGAGTTATAGTAGTGGGTCGTTGTCGATTTTTTGACGGACGAAACGCAACCGTTTTTCCGACGACGAAAACGGTTGCAGAAAACGGTCGTCGTCGCAACTGGTTTGAAGAGCCGTCTTCAAACCAGTTGTTGTGACGACGACCGTTTTGTAAAAAACGAAACTTATCAAATATGGAATAGAATTGCGTTTTCGTCGCGTGAAATAGTTGCAGTTTCTTCGAGAAGTAGTAGATAATAAAATATAGACTCTATACCATTGAAAAAAAGTTCACTTTTTACTGTAAGAACTGTTTTGTAAACGAACGCGGATCACTAAGGACGACGTCGCGACGAGTGTGATAGTTGAATCAATGCGTTATTAAGCTTTAACTTGAAACTGGCGATTTATCAACCAACTCGTCTGCAGAGCAACACATGCATTGACAATTTTGCGCATAATTTTAACAGATCCTGTAAGGCTTCAGTTTTAGAGCTGGCTTTGTCGGATCACACAGCCCAGTTATTGAAATTCCCAATTAGCACTTTATGTACTTTTGACAGGTGGAGTAGGAGAAGACGTGACTATCATAAAGATAACATTATTAAATTTAAGGCCTATCTGCAGAGTCTGACGTTTTCAGAAGTGTATGCAACACTTGACCCAAATGTAGCTTTTGACGCGTTTATAGAGATTTTTTCTTTACTTTATAGTCAGTGTTTTCCCGAAACTATCGTCTCAGTAAATGTTAATAAAAAACAAAAATGGGTATCACGTGGTATCAAAAAATGCAGCGAGAAAAAACGGCAATTACTGTGGCAATTCCGATTAAAACCTTCTCATCAGAATAAAACGCGTTTTAAAAATTACACGAAATTGTTTAAAAAGATTTTTAATTTAACTCAGCGAGCTCAAAATAACCATAAAATAAAGACATCAAAAAATAAATCCAAAGCAACATGGCAAATTATAAATCAAACGAAGTTAAATATTCCGAATAATAATATTAATAAACTTAGAATTAATAATAATGAAATTATATCAGATCCAAAATATATTTCTAATGTATTTAATGATTATTTTATTGATAAAATTCATCCCATTAGTAATTCGGGGGACCGAGTCACAAAATATATTTTAAACAGAAAGGATTCTATGTTCATGGCTCCAAGTTTACCAAGTGACGTATTAAAAATTACTTTAGCCCTTAACAATACAAATAGTGTAGGTTACGATGGCATTTGTACAAAAATACTCAAAGCAGTAGCTGAGGAAATTTGTTGCCCTTTAAGTTATATTATAAATTTGTGTATAAGCAAAGGTATTTTTCCAGATGCCCTTAAAAATCTGTGATAAAGCCATTGCTCAAAAAACAAGATAGAGAGTTAGTAGAATATTACAGGCCGATTTCATTGATACCGATATTTTCTAAAATTATTGAAAAATATGTATATAAAGAACTCAATTTATATTTAGAAGCGAATAATATTCTTTGCTATGAACAAAAAGGGTTTAGGAAAAACAATACAATAAACGTGGCTATTTATGACTTTTTACATAATGTTATTACAAATATGGACAAAAATACTCCAGTGTGTGCCATATTTTGTGACATGACCCAGGCGTTTGATTATGTGAAACATAATATTTTACTAAAAAAACTTGATGCTTACGGTGTTAGAGGAAATGTCCTTGAGCTCTTCAAATCGTACTTACGCGATAGAAAACAAATGACGGAAATAAGCAGAATTAATAGAAGCACCAAAAGAGAAGAAATATTTCTATCTGAGGAACGTAACGTCATTTACGGAGTTCCACAAGGAAGTATTCTAGGACCACCGCTTTTTACACTGTATATTAATGACTTTCCGATGGCAATCAAACATCCCATGACACTGTTCGCGGATGACAGTACAGTAACTATACCTTGTAATGAAAGGGATTTTTATAAAGAAGACATAAATATGACATTAACAGAAGCTATAGAATGGCTAGACAATAATAATTTAAAAATAAATTTAAATAAGACCGTAATTATGCATTTTAGCCAGCGCGCATTGACTCTTCCCAATCTTGACATAAAATATAATGACATTACAATTGACACAGTTGGTACAACTAAGTTTCTAGGGCTTACAATAGATCGCCATTTAAATTGGAAGGCGCATGTAGAGAGCCTGACCAAGAGACTAAGTAGTTGTGCGTACGCCTTGTACAATCTGTCTCGGGCTGTAAACATAGATGTACTACTAACGGCTTATTACGGGTTAACTGAATCCATTCTCAGATACGGTGTTATCTTTTGGGGTTACTCGGCTAACAAAGAAGTTGCATTTAAAGCACAAAAGAGATGCCTCAGAGCGATGTTTAAGTTAAAAACTACCGATAGTTGTAAGCCCTATTTCATACGCTATAAAATATTGACATTGGCATCTCTTATATTCTGGAGTCAGTAATATTTGTTAGAAATAATAATCATTTATTTTCGCGGATGGCAGATAAATTTCCCAGAAATAGGCGTGATCAAAGTCAGCTCTGTCTGCATAGTAGTAGGACTGCACTTATGCGCAAAAGTGTTTTTTGCATGGCTCCCATAATTTATAATAAATTACCGAAGATTTGGAGGGAGCTTAATAATTTACAATTGAAAAAACAACTTAAGTCATTTCTAGCCGAGAAAGCGTATTATAATATTAATGAATTTCTGACAGAACCATGTATTTTGACATAGATTTTTTATTATTTTTTATTTTGATTTTTATTGTTGACATTCATAATTTCTTACAGTTTGCTAAATTCAAGGTAAATTAATGATATTGACTGGACTACCTAAATGATTAACAATCTGATTATAATTAATATTTGCACGCCATAATATGTGGCAAACATGTCTGAACTTATATTTTCTTTTATGTTATCCTGCATGCACGTTGTAATTTCTGTATGTGTACACATGTTTGAGCAAATAAATTTACTTTGACTTTGACTTTGCGTTCTCGACCGTATTTTCTTAGCTGTAAAATACATAATCGCAACTAGTCATTCGAAGACTGGTTTGTGCAACGAAGACTGTTTGGATCCAAGACGTAAAAACAGTTTCATCGTCGTAGTCGTCGCAGAACATAAAACGGTCTTTGAACGGATTAAGGACGACGACGCGACTAGTGTGATAGTTGAATCAATGGGTTCTCGACCGTATTTTCTTAGCTGTAAAATACATAATCGCATCTAGTTATTCGAAGACTGGTTTGTGCAACGAAGACTCTTTGGACCCAGGACGTAAAACGGTCTCATCGCTGCAAATCATAAAACGGTCTTCGGAAACGGTTCGTCGTCGCAACGCCCACCACTACAGAGTTATATTCTACGCTCGACGCTCGCACTGGAAGGACGTTACGCTGCTGCTCCGCTGCGCGTATCCCCTCCACCGCCCGCCGCTCGATCGCCCGTCACTTGTGCTCCGTGCGCCACGCTGCGTAGTCGCCCTGACTACTCTCCGCTATTTTGCGATTTAAATTTATTTAAATCGCAAAATTCGGAATTCCTGTTTCTTCGTCAGATACAGTCTAAAAACGTTACTGTCTTGTTCGCAAGACAGTGCTATTTCTGATTCGTCAGAATCTTCAAAAACGTGTTGTGTTGTGGCCCCTTCAGGGCAAATCCACAGTTTCGTGGTCACTCGGTGGATACCTTAATGGTGCCAACGAAGCCGAGTGGGTGCAGACCCAACGCACCCGTCTATCCCCTTCAGGGCTAGGCGAAAGTTGGACGGGTCCCAGATCGCTGGCCTTGGGGGCTTCCCTCGTCAGCCCTGGTGACAGTCTTCCCTTCACAGCCGCGTACTAGTGCCGCGGGTATCTCTATACCCCCCGCACTAGACTGGTCGTGTACCCTCAGTACCCATCGCATGACCGGTTAGGAACCAGTTCGCACAATAAGATTGGCGACGGGATTCACTCTTAGGGCTCACCTAGGCACACCTCCCTGTCTATACCCGACAGGGAGTGTAACACTCACCCCCGGCAACCCACCGGGGATTAGGCTACTTAGGAGTAGGGTTTTTTGGTCAGGATCACTCTCATGAGTGATTAGGTCCCCCCCACCCCTTAGTTTTTACCTCCCCGGGAAACATGGACACCCCCATGTCTCCTGAGGAAAGACAAGCCCTCTCTGAGGCCTTTTTTGAATTAGTTGACGATGACCGGGAGTTCATCGTTTCTTTTAAAAAGAGATGGAAGGCGAACAGGGAGAGGAAAGCCAGAGCCAACAAGTTAGTCGCTGTTTTCAGCGATGCACTTGAGTCTCCGGCTATCCCCTCCTCTATCGCCCCAGTAGACGATCTTCCGGTGTCCATGGACACGGAAGATCTAACCGATTCTGCCTCAATTGCTCCCCAGGCTGATTCAAACCCCTCCTCGTCCTCGAACACAGAGGCGTATGAATTAGTCTCCCACACAAAGGGCAAAGGGAGCAAGAGAAAGAAAAATAAGGCAAGTAGCTCAGCCACAGCCGCTAAAATCATAGCGGCTGAGGACTCTGCTCCTCCGTCCCGCGCCCCCACCCCGCAGGCGACCTCCGCCATCGCGACCGACCCCCTCTCCGTTACGCAGGCGACCCCCGCCTCCGCGACCGCGTCTATCCCCTCCACGCCACCGGCGTCCGCCACCACCGCGTCCCCCTCCCGTCCCTCGCCTTCAACCTCCGCGAAGGTTGCCACGCCCCGCGCTAACGGTAGCGCCCCGTCCGCACCCTCTGGCTCAACCACCGCCAGGAAACTCTCTCCTCCGCCTCCTGTGTTTATACAGGACAAGGCCAAGTGGACGGAGGTGTCCAAATGGTGCGTTGACCAGAGGGTCAACTATACCAGTGCCCGTGCCACCCAGCAGGGCATTAAGGTATCGGTCCCGACCTCGTCCGACTATCGCGAGCTGACCAGGCTCCTCTCAGCAAGGAACGTGTCCTTCCACACGTATTCCTTGCCCGAGGAGCGACTGGACCAGGGTGGTGATTCGCAGGATCCCCTGCGAAATCGCTACCAGCGATATAAAGGCAGACCTCGAAAGGCAGAACGTGCCTGTCTTAGAGGTCCACAGGATGCACAGATCAAGACAAGGCATTGCCTTTGATATGGTCCTGGTGGTGTGCCCTCCCACGGAGGGTCACCAACCCATTTTCAAAGTCAAGGCAGTCTGTAATCTGTCTGGACTCATCATTGAAAAGCCCCGTAAGTCGGGCATCATTGGCCAGTGCCATAGATGCCAACTGTACGGGCACTCAGCGTACAACTGCTACGCTACTCCCAGGTGCGTCAAGTGCCTGGGAGATCACGGTACAGCCGACTGTACCCGGCCTAAAGACCGCACCCTTTGCACCGAGCCACCCAGTTGTGTGCTCTGCAAAGAGTCCGGTCATCCGGCAAATTACCGTGGCTGCCCGAAAGCCCCCAAGTCATCTTCCCCTAAATTGGCGCAGTGTTTCGACGCTCGCCAGACTAGGGAATCCCCCTCGGCCAAACTCCCCGTGAGACTGGCCCCACAGCGTCCCTCCCAATGGCCTCTTTTGAGTTCCCAGAAGGAATTCCCCGCACTGGCCTCCTCCAGGCCAAAGCCCACTCCCATCCCTCCTTTAATGGACCCGCGTACCCGCGCCCCCGCGCCCCTTACGCCCCCCGGTATTCCCGCGACCGCACCCGCCGCCCACGCTGCGGCCCCCTCCACTGCCCCTATGGCAGGACCAACCCCAGTACAGAGGAAAGGTCAGGCTCCCCTTGATGCGTTTAACGTAATCACCGGGACCTATAACACCTACAGCACGTTCCTCACCCCGCGTGCCCAACAGATGGCCCAGGAAGTAGTTGCCGCCGGCGGTAACTTGTTCCGCATTCAATCGATCTATGCTGCGTATCCCGAGATCACGCAAGCAATCCATGTCATGAACTCCCAACGCCCCCATTATGGATAGTCGTGGAATAGTATCTAAACTAAAACCCCGCTCCCTAAAGTTAGGCTTCTTCAATGCCAATGGCATTCACGGCCAACGTGATGAGATCGCCACGTTCCTCCGCGACCATCACGTAGACATTTTACTCATACAAGAGTCGTTCCTAAAGCCTCACCAACGCGACCCGAAAATTGCAAACTATCGTTTAGTTCGCAAAGACAGGTCACGTTGTCACAGAGGCGGCACCCTCATATACTATAGGAAGTCCCTGTACTGCATACCTATGGATCCCCCTCAACTCTCCCGACTAGAATTTTCGGCCTGTCGGTTAGCACTGACAGGTCACCAACCGATCACTATTGTGTCGGTTTACCTTCCTCCCCAACATGAGTCAGAGGACCCCCAACTCCTCGCTAATGACCTTTCCCAACTCTTCGGCATGAGTGACTCCGTTATCATAGCGGGCGACCTCAACGCCAAACATCCCGCCTGGAATAGCACCAGGACCTCGACTAGAGGTTGGCAACTTTTCAACCTCTGTTCTACCATGAACTTTGATGTCATCGCCCCGATGACTCCCACTCACTTCCCCTTCGATACCGATCAGTTACCCGATGTTCTTGATATAGCACTCCTTAAGAATATCAACTTAAGGTTGGATTCTATAGAGGCTATTCACGAACTCGACTCTGATCATCGACCAGTAGTCATGAACCTGGCCCCCCGATTAGGTATTCACGACCCCTCTCAACCTCCCGCCACTAAAGTGATCACTGACTGGAAGAAAGTAAGCGAACGCTTACAATCTAATACGTCACATCACTTAGACTCTATCCCAGATCAGTTCGACTCTGTCGCCGACACAACAGCCGCGATCGACTCTCTCACGATCGATTGTACGTAATCGATCGTGAACGAAAGTTCACGGGAGGTTCCAGATACGAATGACCGTAAATGGAGACTCCCCGACGATGTACGTGATCTGCTGACAGAGAAGAACGCGGCCGTTCGTGCCTACAGCAACTTTCCCTGTGACGCTAACAAAGCTCACATGCGTTACTTACAGCGTGCTGTAAGGACACGTGTGACTGAGCTGCGTGACGCTAACTAGGACAAGATGGTGGGCGAACTAGAGCCGACTCATCTCGCATTCTGGGAACTTCAAAGGAAACTTAAATCCTCTGAGTTTTCCACTATGCCCCCCCTGACCCGCCCCGACGCGACCATTGCATTCGAGGATATCGACAGGGCTGAATGCCTAGCCGATAGCCTCGAAGCCCAATGCACACCCAGTTCGCAGCCAGTAGACCAAGCGTTTGTCGATAAGGTAAACGCGGAAGTCGAACGCAAAGCCTCACTCCCGCCCGTTGAAGACCCTGATGATCCCCTGCCCCCTGTCACACCTGACGAGGTGCACGAGATTATCAAGGGTCTGAAATCTCGTAAAGCCCCCGGATCATACGGCATCACCAACAGAGTGATCAAGCTGTTCCCCGCTCACCTGATTATGCTCATGTGTACCATCTTCAATGGTGCCTTGAGTAATAATATTTCCCCCAAGCGTGGAAGGAAGCCACCGTCATTGGCATCCCTAAGCCCGGTAAACCCAAAACCGAGCCCACGAGTTACCGCCCCATCAGTTTGCTCAAAGTTCTCGGCAAAATCTATGAGAGACTTATTTATAAGCGACTCAGAGATTATGCCGAAACCAAGGGCCTCATCCCCAACGAGCAGTTTGGTTTTCGAACCCAACACTCGTGTGTCCATCAGGTACACCGTATCGTTGAGCATATCAATGCTGGCTTTCAGCGTGGTATGTTCACGGGCGCTGTATACTTCGATATAGCGAAAGCGTTCGACAAAGTCTGGCACAACGGCTTATTATATAAGCTGTACCAACTCGGAGTGCCAGACCGTCTCGTGCTCATCTTACGAGACTTTCTTGCGAACCGCACCTTTCGCTATCGCATTGAAGGGGCACTTTCCTCCCCTCACCCGATCCGTACAGGAGTCCCTCAAGGCTCTGTACTAGCCCCCCTCATTTTCACGCTGTTCACTAGCGATATCCCCAGAAGTAAGAAGGCAAGGTTAGCTCTGTTCGCAGACGACACTGCCATCTTCTTCTCGGGATTTAGTGACACAGCGCTGGTTCGCTACCTCCAAACCGCAGTCGACGAGCTCGGCGAATGGTTCAGGAAGTGGCGAATCGAGGTCAATCCCGATAAAAGTCAGGCGGTCTATTACACCCGACCGCGACGTAATCACCCCCCTCCCCGACCCATCTCAATGTTCGGCAAGCAGATCCCTTGGGCGAAGCAAGCCAAATATCTAGGTGTCATCCTCGACGAACACCTCACCTTTTCTGAGCACATAAAGCAGGCCCACTCGCGGGCCGCTTTCGCTCTCGGTAGGCTCCATTGCGTCCTGAACAAGTGGAGTAAAATGTCTCTTCTGTGTAAGAAGCGGCTTTACACCGCTTGTATCAGGCCCATTATGACATATGCAAGCCCAGTCTGGGCACATGCAAAACCCCGATTCATCCATAGGATGCAGACTCTCCAGAACCGTTTTCTCCGTCAAGCCACAGGCGCGCCTTGGTTTGTTCGGAATATCAATCTTCATTTAGATATGAAACTCCCGACTATCCATCAATACTTGAAACGCGCTTCGAAGCGTTTCTTCGATAGGGCCGTATCCCACCGCAACCCTCTGGTTGTGGCGGCAGCTACTTACACCCCCTCCCGTATCAGTAAAGGCCGCCGCTCGCGGCACGTTCTTACCGATCCTGATGATCCCACTACTCTCCTCCAGGAGAGTCGGAAAGAGACCAGTACAGCTAGACCAGCACACAAACACAAATCGTACCGACCTCGCCACCGAGGTCCGTCGTCGCGACCCCGACTTAACAGTCCCTCCCGACCCTTGTAAGAGCCAGCCCGCGATGCTGTGCCGTTAGCTTTAAATTAGTCCCTAAATAATTTAACCCAGATCCAGCCAGTCCCTTGCTGTCCCCCTACCAGTGATTGCCTAAGCCGAGGTTCGTACCCCCCTCGGGGTAACCCTTAGAGCTTTCGCTTTAGTTTTAAGTATAATAAGCCCCGGCTGGAGGCCTAAAAAGGTAACTTTTTAGAACTCGCCGGGCTACCATCCGTTTAAGTAGTAAGAATCTTTCAGGATTAACTACGACATGTCATACAAAAAAAAAAAAAACCGCCAGAGTTAGTTCGATTTGAACAGCGAAACAAGCGATTTCGAAACGTAAAGGAAAGAAGTTATCTGTGAGCCTTTATTTTGAATCAAATCAAATCAAATATTTATTTGCGTAAAACATGGTATACAATGGTGTTAATTACAAAGATATGGCACAAACATGTTTAGCTAAGATAAAAACATAGCATGCAAATTATAAAGTTAAGTGAAGAAGGTATCAACCATCAACACTTTTTATCGAAAAATTCTTTTAAACTATAAAAACTACATTCAAATAACCATTTATACAACTTAATTTTAAATAATCTTGTATTTAGCGTCTTGAAATGCCTTGGTATTTTGTTATAAATGCGCACACACATGGCTAGGCAGCTCTTATTATATTTAGCTAATCTAGGTAAATCATTTTAGACCAGTTTGTGAGGATCTCGGCTGTTTCTAGGATTAACATCATTAGCAGTTTTAAACAATTGTTTATTTTTGATAACAAACACACATATTTCGTAAATATAAAGTGACGGTAACGGTAACAAACCAAGTTTCTTAAATATGGGTCGACATGAGTCGTCAGGTTTAAGACCACAAATTGCCCTCATGCATTTTTTTTGAGCGATGTATGCTCTGCTGAAGTCTGTACTATTTTGCCACATTATAAGGCCATATCGTAGTAACGATTCGACGTACGCATGGTATGACATTACAGCAGTTTTTATATTAGTTACATTTTTGACTTATTTTAGTGCATATACGAATTTATTAATTTTAGTGTTGACATTGCTTACATGTTCTTTCCAAATCATGTCTTTATCTATTATTACGCCTAAAAATGTTGTATGCGTTACTTCTTTGATATGATTAATATTGAGTTTAATGTCATCTTTATGATTATTAGATTGATTAAATTGAATATAAACGGATTTGTCTAAATTTATCTTCAAATGATTAGTGTCAAGCTATTGCAGTAATTTGTCAATTGTTTTATTAATGTGAAGCTCATGATCTAAAATGGTATTTTGTTTCTTGTTAGATGTCACTATGATAGAAATATCGTCAGCAAATAATATGTATTTGTGGTTAGTGAAGTATCACGTGTGAGTATTTTTATAGTGTGTTTGAATCCTGCTTCTCTTACGGTCAGCTATATGTAGCTTGCTCAAGAGTAGGAAATTCGAAAAAATTATATATATATACCGTTGTTATAAAAATGATATATATAACTTGTTTATAAACAACATACTTGTTTATAAACAAGTAGTGTAAATAATGAGAAAATCCGGCACTTGCAAATTGAAATCCCTAAGTCTTCTAGAGGCGATTTTCGATCCACAGTGCGTCGGATTATACTTCTCGCTCTTCCGCTGCAGCCATCGGTACTCGCACGAGCGACTCAACGACGAAGAAGGCAGGAAATTCGAAATTATTCTTTGTTTACTGCAAACGTAATGGTCACAAAGAAAAGTGTGAAAAGTTAGCAAATAATGACAAAAATATCTCCAAAACTGAAGATTCAAAAGGCATTAATTGTCACGGTTGTGGTGCCGCGAATGTAATAAAATCGAAGTGCGCGAAGTGTAATAGTAATACCGGGAAAAATGGTGAACATTCCGCGTTCTATTCCCTATTTTCGGCACGTGATTATTGTGCACCCACCGTCCGCGTTAAATCGAATCGTACGCGCCCTTCGCGTAGCGACAATCGCGACAAAACCAGCGCGCCACCACTGCAAGCGCCTACCCCGCCACTGCGAGGTAGCGTGATGTTTGCCGGCAAGACGAACGCGCCCCCTCCTTCGTGCGCCGAGTCTACGTCTTCTCACAATGTTGGAGGTAACCCCGCGTATGTCACTGGGGGTTCTGTTACTAATAAAAGTTCTTGTAATTTAACTGATAATGTTAATGTCACTATGGATACTTACTATTCTGATAATAATAATAAACTACCGGAAATATATTGTGAAGGATGGCACGGTTGACATCTGTCGGGCATGCCACCGTCCGGGTGAATCAATCCGACACATTATTTCTGGCTGTTCTCGTCTGGCTAACGGAGACTACTTGCATAGACACAACCTTGTAGCCAGGATTATCCACTAGCAACTTGCTCTGAAATACGGCCTTGTGGAATCAGAAGTACCATACTATAGGTATGTGCCCGACCCAGTTCTCGAAAATGGCAATATCACGTTGTATTGGGATCGATCTATCATCACTGATAGGACTATTGTTGTCAATAAGCCGGATATAGTGGTGATAGATCGATTAGAGCGTCGCACAATGATTGTTGATATAGCAGTCCCGCATGACGAGAACCTCGTGAAAGCTGAACAAGATAAGCAGATGAAGTATCTTGACTTGGCTCGCGAGGTTGTCGACATGTGGGATGTGGATACAGCAGTCATTGTGCCGATAGTCGTTACGGCCTATGGCATAATAGGCAAGAGCCTCAATCAACATCTCAGGAGGCTCTCGTTAGGCAGCTGGATCAAGGGCCTGATCCAGAAAGCAGTCATTCTGGACACGGCGCGTATTGTTAGGAGGTTCCTTTCTCAGCAGCCCTGACCACCGGTAACTTGGACCCTGTTCCCGATACCGGTGGGCTACTATTTTTTATATTTTTAAATGTTTTCTTACATTTTTTTATATATTTTAATATTTAAAAAACTTTTTAACAAAAAATTAAACCGCCGAAAAACTGAAAAGCATAAAATAACAAACCTTAAAATTATGAGTCGGCGCTTTGAGTGATCCTTGTTCATTGATTTCTCAGCGCCGCCGACTCAAAATTTTAAGGTTTGTTATTTTATGCTTTTCAGTTTTTCGGCGGTTTAATTTTTTGTTAAAAAGTTTTTATTTTATGATTTTTTGTGGCTTTGATGTACTAATAATACTTGGCAAGGTATACCCTATCCAACAATAAAAGAATTATCAAAATCGGACTACTCTGTACAAAGTTATGCGTGTTCATACGTTACAATCAGTGAGTGAACAATCAATCATCCCCTGTTTTCCAACCCTTAGGGTTCGATTTTGTTTTCCAAATTTATATGGGACCACCTTGGGAGTATACCGTTTCCAATAGAAGAAGAATTATCACAATCGGACCACTATGTAAAAAGATATGCGTGGTCATACATAAAAAAAAAAAAAAAAAAATATATACGCGTCGAATTGATAACCTCCTCCGTTTTTTTTCGTCGGTTGAAAATGTAATTACTATGTATTTAAATGTAATAAAGGAAATAATAATTATAATTTATTTAACAAAAATGGAGAAATACAATGCATGTTACGCTTAAATAGAATATTACATTTATGGTCAAGTTTTGTGAATAATGACCCCGATGCTAGGAAAATCCTGTGTTATAGGGGCCATCCATTCGTCCGTTTATTTTACAAAATTAGGGAGCTAAGACGTGTAACAGCTGCAGTAGTGTGTGAGTAAGCACGTGTAATGTGGTGTAATGGGGAAAGTGTATGTGTGTCTGTGATGTGTGTAAACGTGTGAGTTGTGTGTGAACGTGTGTGATGTGTGTGTGATGCGTGTCGTGTGTTTAGAGAGGTGTGTGAGTGTTCGTAATACTAATACATTATTTATTTGTATTGTGGTTTCATCAGTAATTCTGTTTCAGCGTAGTCTAGGGTGAGGAGGAATTCTTTAATTATTTTTTTACATTTGTGTGTGTTTAGTGTATGTATGCTATGTTTTTCATGTAATTTATTATATATAAGGGCACTTAGGTATGGGTAGTGACGTCTAGCAAATGTAGTTTTTGTGTGTGTTGTGGGACAAGCCGGTTTGGGTCTTCTTCTTACTGGCGAGCTGTTATTTACTCTGTATGGAATAGTCGCGTGTTTTCGCATGACTGCTCGTTGTATGTTGTCGAACCGTTAGTGTTTTGAAGTCCCTGTAAAGTTGCCGCGTTGGGAATCTAAAAGGCCTTTTTAGAATTACTTTAATTACGGCTCTCTGGGCTCTTTCCACCTGTATAATATCGGTTTTGGCGGCTCCTCCCCAGGCAGTGATGCAATAGCTCAGGACTGATTCGGCAAGTGCCGAATAAACAATTTTAAGGACTTCACTGTTTGCCCTCAACTTCTTAAATAGCAAAATAAGTTTTCGTATTCGTGCGGACACTGCAGATGTTTTTTCCAGGATAGGCAGGCATTGAAGGCCGAGATACCGTACCACTGGTGCTCTAGTTACAACGGGGCATGTGCAAGGGGCGAAATGGTTGGAACATTTGTGGGCTTTAAGAAGTAGTGAACCGTCTTGTGGTAGGGTGGAACGTGTTGATCCAAAGGTGATAAAATTAGTTTTTGCTACGTTTAGTGTGAGTCTGTTTTGCTCTAGCCATAACATCACTTCGCCAAGTGCCTTTTCAGCTGCGTCTTTAGCTGAGGCCCAGTCGCAGCCATAAGATAGAATTGCCGTGTCATCGGCGTAGGCTATTATTTTTGTAGATGAAAGGGACAGCTGACAGAGTTCGTTGACGTAGATCAGAAAAAGCAGAGAACTGAGGAAACTTCCTTGCGGAACTCCGACGATCACAGGGCTTGCTTCGCTAACGTACTCCCTTATCCTAACGCACTGCATCCTATCAGTCAGAAAGCTTTTAAATAAGTCGTGAGCGATGCCTCGCACTCCGATGGACTCAAGTTTAGAAAGAAGTAGAGGAACAGACACTGTATCGAACGCCTTCGATAGGTCTTAGAAGATTCCTAGACACTTGAGCTTATTGTCGACTTTATTTCCTACAAAATCCAGTAAAGATGACACCGCATCCTCTGTGGATAATCCGCGTCTGAATCCGAACTAGTTTTGGGTAATTATTTTGTGTTTGTTTAGGTCATCCTGGAAACACAAATAATCGAAAAGGCAGACATCCAGGGCTCTGACTTTTGTAGTATTCAATTTTTTTATTTATTTTTATGATTTAAAAAACTGTATATGAAGTGCACACTTGGCAGATTTAAATTTTTCGATTAAAAACAATGAGAAGAACCACGGAAAAATAGTCTGCCAATATATTGCCTCTGCGTTGTCTATTGACAGTGCTGGAAAAATGTAAAAAAAAAGGTATGCTATATTATGCGCACACGTCTGCCTCTTAGACGGATATTTGAATTACTTATGAAAACTAAGAAAATCGATGAGGCAGACGTTCAGGCCTCTGATATTCCAAAGGCAGACCATTTGATTTACTTTTTTCAACCCGACGTTCGCGCCAAACCAAGCGGGTATAAAATATCCCCATAGATCCTTTCGTGGTGTCTCTCTTTTCTTTGGGAATATGAGTGAGAACGGTATAACTCAGTTCCGACCTTTTCCGTATTGTGAAACTAAATGTATAGAGCGTATATCTATATACAGCCTATATCTATATACGTATTTTACACAAAAAAAATCTGATTTAAAAAGTTAAAGACTGTTCCTATCCAGATCCTAATCCTATTCAGATTACATTCAAGCATGCAATTTAAAAAAAATACTTTCTAACTAGAGTTCCAATCGCATTTCGTTTCTGGTTGGCATTGAGGAAAAATTTGATTGCATAGATTTCAGCTCCAGAAGTTTAATCGTTACCGTGAGTTTAGAGGATAATATTAAACAAACTTATAAGAATAAAACTATAAAGAATAACAATAATCCCATGCAATACCCGCTGTCCCTTGATTCCGTGAATTTCAAACAGCAGCTGAAAATCAGTGAGCAAAGTGTCTGCCACACGTTTTTTCAAATCCACAGAGTCATAGTGAATCGAATGGGCGCAATGAGAACCGCGTGCAAATGACTTAGTAGAGCTTTTTTTTTTAACATTTTTACAACTCTGTCCCATGATAATGCAGAGTCCTGAATGTTTGCCTCTTCGATTTTCTTCCAAGATGATTGTGACCATGAACTCCAGAGGCATACATGTGCAAATGATTTAATACCCCGATTTTTTTAAGCAACTTCAATCCGCTGTAACGCAGAAACGCAGCGATATAGGACCTTAATTGATTAGACCAAATCAATTCGTAATGATTTAAACTGCAATCCACCTCGACGTGAAACGTGTGCAAATCATATACTGAAATGCTCGCCAGCTCCCTAGCTATTACTACGTGGTTTTTTTTTATTAAAGAAAAGGGGCTCGGAAGAGACTTTGTCATGAAATCCACACGAAACAATAAACACCAGTATCATTAGAACTTAAAACGGGATATTTACCATGTTTATTATTACTTAAAAAAAACTGTGCTAAGTACCTACTACTGAGAACCATTCAAATGAGTGCCATCCGTGAAACAGTTTTTATTAAAAAGTGAAGTGTTTTGTGTTTTATTGACGGTAAGTGTTATTTTTATGTACAATGAATGATTTTCAAGGTGATATAGAGTATTATTATAATGATAATTAGTTACGCTTAAAACTTTACAAAAGTGTAAGATTTAGAAGATGAAATACAAAATCAAACGTTAGCAACACTCGTTGATTGTCGTCACATGGATCTCTTTCACAAACTCTGAAAGAGATCCATTCCTGAATTGATTCGAATGGAAATATGAAAAATCGATTCACAAATAAAAAAAATATTGTCCAAAAATCAATCTTTTAGTCTGTCTCTTTTTAGTGTCGCTTTTTCGTGTCATAGACTTTCAAATCACAACGATGTTAAAGAAGTTTTCACTTCAAAAACTTAATGTTCTAGGGTGAAATATCGATTCCCTGGATCGATTCGGTACTAGATATCGATTTGAAAATACGTTTTTATTTGTTCCAAAAAATCGATTCCTTGCTTAATCGATCTCAGATTGACATCCCTACTTGGTCTGTTCAGTTCTTCAGTTAGTTATTTTGCAAATCTTGCAAATTTGCACACATCTTCACCAGTGTTGCCAATTTAGCATATTTTATGCTTAATTTAGCATATTTTTACGTTGGTTAGCATAATTATTTGTTGTTCTGCATGAAGCACATTTTTTAGCATATAACTTACCATAATTGAAAAAGTATCTTTATTTTCGGTAGAAGAAACTTTAAAACTAGGTAAACCTTCTTTAATTGATATTTAAAGTTGGGGATCTTTCCAAGGAAACCACGGAACTAACGGGCGTGATGGCTACTAACAAACTAACATTTCTTGGCGCCTGTCCGAAAATTTTTGTTGATTATGTATTATATTTTTTGTTTCTTGACGCTTCTTACACAAACTTGAAACATTTCATAGATAAGATACATTTGCTGTTGTTTTTAATTATTCTTTTTGATTACAGATTGAATTGCAACTGAACTGCCTAAGATGAACCCGAATAGTAAACTTGCGTATATACGACATATGTATTCAGGACCGCGAAAATCACGGAAAAAAATTCAAAAGACATCATGGAAGTTCTTTTAGTGATCTATAGTGAGTAAATCAGATTCCCATAAGATTTCGAATCAGATTTACGTGAGTGGAGTTTATTTGATACTCGTTGGTTCGTGTTGTAGTCTTCGTTTACCGCCATTTTACCTTTATTATGAAAAAAAAAGAAAAGGTGGCTCGTTATGGTTAGTTTCAAATAGTATTATGTATTGAGCAAGAGTTTTAACAAATTGCAGCCGGGTGGAAGCATGGCGTAACAAGAAACAGAAGGTAGTGGGAGAAACCGCGGATTGCCTTGTTGTGTTTAGGTACCTACAGACCTATCAATATTTTTCTGTCTCTCAACATTGTTTTTATTAACTGTACCTATTTCATTTATTTATCTTTTATTTCAGTCGACATACAACTCAAGATCATTATCAGCTGTCCAACCTTTCGACAGCTGAAGATACGCCCAAAACCTATTCGCATGGTATACCAGAAATTCGATACGAAGCCATAGCCTGCAGCTCTAGCTCCAACACAGTTAATCTGTTACAGAGCAAGTAGAGACTGTTGATTTTGATTGGCCACAACCCGATTCAGACACTGAAGCTTATCAACTAACTGTGGACAGAACATCAAGTGACAACTTATCAGGTTTCGTAAGGTTTTTAATTATTATTATCAAGTAAATAACAAATATCATTATTTCTTGGTATTTATGAATAAAAATAATGTATTTCTTGGATTGTTTCTTTTTAACAGCTATTATTATTTTGATTCTAGGTCCAGGGTCAATTGCGAATTACCAAAATGAATAAATGTTACTTCATTTGCTTTATATCTGTCACCCAACCATTGATTGTCATAGAAGTTAACCAGGATGAGGAATTTATCAACGCTATGATGCCGAAGTTGGTAACATTTTTTAAAACATGTGTACTGCCGGAAATTATTTTGAGAAGAGTTTAGAAAAATGCTAAATGTCTAGACATCAAAGAATTAAAATAGAAAAGATGTTAGCTGATGCTATAATAGAAGAGTGCGAATCAGCATGGGGTTCTCCCGCTTTGTTAGTGCCTAAGAAGAACGGTCAAGTTCGTTTTTGCGTAGATTACCGAAAGCTTAACGCAGTTACGAAAACTGATGTGTATCCGATGCCGCTTATAGACGAATTAGTGCAGTAGACTGCAAGCGCAATTGCATCATGAGTACACTAGATATGCGTAGTGGATTTTGGAACGTGTCTGTCCGCGAATGTAACAGAGAAAAAAATACCTTTTTAACGCCTTTCGGTACCTACCGTTTCATAAGGATGCCGTTTGGTCTCAAGAATGCTCCTTCCACCTTTCAGCGTCTCATTGATAAGCTGCGCATAGGCGTTTCACTTAAGAACGTGACACTATTAGCTTATCAAGACGATTTGTTCGTTATATCAGAAAGTTTCGATCAGTATGTGGCTGATTTACGTGCAGTTTTTGAGAGGTTGCGTATGTTTAATTCACGCGCCAACCGTGATAAGTGTGTTTTCCCTCGCGAAGAAGTGAAATATTTGGGCCATGTCATTACTCAGGATGGGGTTTCGCCTGATCATGACGAAGTTCGCGCTATGGCGGACATGAAGGCACCGAGCACTCCACGGCATCTCAAAACTTTTCTTCAGACCTGTTCGTGGTTTAGAAAGTTTATTTTGAACTTTTCAGAAGTTGCTGAACCTTTAACACGTCTTTTGAAGAAGAATCAGACTTGGGTATGGGGCCCTGAGCAAAATCAGGCGTTTCAAGAGTTGAAAAAACGTTTAACGTCTGCGCCCATACTTGTCCAAGCTGATTACTCGAAACCATTTGTCTTGCGTACAGATGCGAGTAGTACCGCTCTCGGTGCAGTAGGTACTCAGCAAGCTGAGGGAAAGGATGAAAGGCCTATTGAGTATGCAAGCCGCCTTTTAAACCCAGCCGAGCGTAATTACAGCACTACCGAGAGGGAAGCTCTTGCGGTAGTATGGTCAGTTGATCGGTTCAGAGGTTATATTGAAGGTCAACAAGTTATAATAGGTAATGACCATCAGCCTCTGAAATAGTTTTTGAGTTTGAAGTCGCTGTCTGGTAGATTAGTTCGGTGGGCACTTAAGTTACAGGAGTTCAATATTCAGTTCGAATACAGTACAGCCAGAGCCAACGTTGTCGCCGATACGTTAAGTCGTCCTACCTGCGAAGAACACAATAAAGATCAGTGTGGTATTTGTTCAGTCATTGTTGACTTACCCACTAGAACTCCCAGTGATCTGCGACATGCTCAATTAGATGACCCAGAATTAAATAAAATAATCAGTGGTCTTGAAAGTAATGACGCATTAGAAGAAAAACGCTGGTCCGAGCGAGGTTACTTTATGCAGCAAGGAGTTCTTTATAGGTACAATCCTGATGTCGATGTTGAGGAGCCACAGCTTGTAGTTCCCGTGAGTATACGATTCGACATCTTGAAGGAATGCCATGACACTTCTATTGCTGGGCATCAAGGTATTGATAGGACCTTACAGAAGCTATCACAGCGGTTTTTCTTCCTTGGAATGAGACGGTTTGTCGCCGACTTTATTAAGTCTTACACGACGTGCCAGCGCTACAAGTCGTCAAACTATTAGCCTTTGGGCCTTTTACAGACCTCACTTTTAAATCAAAGGGAAGAGATCTTGGCGATCGACTTGTTTGGCCCGCTCCCTCCTGGAGAGCAGGGGGAGAAATACGTTTTATTAGTCGAAGACACAGCTTCTCGGTGGGTCGAGCTTTTTGCTCTTGTTGATGCCACTTCAGAAGCCTGTACCCGTACACTAATCGAGGAGTACTTCCTCAGGTATGGCCTGCCACGCCGTATTGTCTCGGACAATGGGGTACAAGTTGTCTCAGCCGTTATGCAACAGTGCATGTTTATTTTGGGAATTAAACAGGATTTGTTACCTTTATATCATCCGGAGGCAAACCCGGCCGAACGGAAAAATAGAGATCTTAAGGTACAGCTAGCACAGTTGGTCGACACTCAACATTCTTCTTGGCCGAAACATTTACCATCACAACAGGTGTTTCACTAGATTTTCTGACCTTCGCTAGAGAACTTACCTTAAGAAGTTTGTAGACTCTTTCGTTTCTATTAGGGATAAGGTAGAGAAAGAACAGGACAGACGTAAAGACTATGCCAACAAGGGTCGCAAACCTGAAGAATTTGATGTCGGTGATCAGGTAGAGTCTTCTCGTCGCGTATTCCACAGAGCTTAAAGACGAAAGTCTTCAACCAGTGCGTCCTACCTGTTATGACCTACGGAGCCGAAACGTGGACACTCACGGTACGGTTGGTCCACAAATTTAAAGTTGCTCAGCGAGCTATGGAACGAGCTATGCTTGGAGTATCTCTGAGGGACAGAATCCGGAATGAGGTGATCCGGCAGAGAACCAAAGTTGTCGACATAGCTCATAGGATTAGCAAGCTGAAGTGGCAATGGGCCGGCCATATTAGCCGTCGAACCGATGACCGTTGGGGTAGACGTGTTCTTGAGTGGAGACCGCGAATCGGCAAACGTAAGGTAGGACGCCCTCAGGCTAGGTGGAGCGACGATCTTCGCAGGGTGGCTGGCAGCAACTGGATGAGAGTTGCCGAAGATCGAGCTGAATGGCGCGCAATTGGGGAGGCCTATGTCCAGCAGTGGACTGCTATAGGCTGATGATGATGATGATGATCAGGTTTTAGTAAAGTTACACGTATTGAGTAATGCTGGTAAAGATTGTCTGCTAAGTTTGTGCCAAAACGCGATGGTCCTTACACGATCCTAAAAAAGCTAGTCCTACCAGTTATTTAGTTTGTGAACTGAATGCTCCCGACAATGTCTTAGGTAGGTTCCACGCGTCCCAACTCAAGAGATTTGTTAATAGATTATGCCAAAGCGTAACAGAGGCCGGCCTCGTCATATTCAGCCTATTTCTGACGTTCTTGAGCGGGTTCCTGAGCGAGGACGCTTTCATGAACCCGAGGGGGAGTGTATAGCGGATGGTCGTATAGTCTCTGGTCGCAAAGGCAAAGGTGTTCCGCCTCGGCGTTATTCGCCAGGCTAAGTATCGCGTTTCCGAACGCGCCCATAGACACTAGAGTTTGTCTATGGTCGCTCTAACCAATGGTGGCCACGTTGGGTTCAAGGACAAGGCTTACTGAACAGTGATTGGTCAGTTTGAATTATGTTAGAATATACAATATTCTAGAATCAATCAGGTAAAAGATGTGTCAGAAGAGAGTAGTTTAAGGCTCAGCAGTAGGCAATCGTGTTATGGGATTTCGATAAGTTTATGTAGTAAACTTAAAGTTTTACTAGACCATGAAAAAATTAGGTTGGGGATAAACCTTGCAGATGATTGTTAAAAAAAATATTGAAAATCACAAAAAACGTGTAAAAAGCACTGCCGTAATTTGATAACTTAAGGCTTAAAACAAGAAGGCACCTATTTAATTTATATATAAATAAAAACAATAAAAAACAGTGAACCCCATGCATTTTTTAGTTTTCCATAATGTTACTTCTGTTTTGCGTACAAAATTCGCAAACTTTCTCAATTTTGACGCCCGATATCTCCATTCAATTTACTATGGCAACGCGTATTACTTTATTTAAGGCAGTTTTCGAACCGCGGAGCTCACAGAGCTTCACTCCCGTCCGTTGAAGACCCAGATGAGCCCTTGCCCCCCGTCACACCTGACGAGGTGCATGAGCTCATCAAAGGTCTCAAACCCCGCAAGGCCCCCGGATCAGACGGTATCACCAATAGGGTGTTCCAGCTGTTCCCCGCGCACTTGATCATGCTCATGTGTACCATCTTCAATGGTGCCCTGAGCAACAATATTTTCCCACAGGCTTGGAAGGAAGCCACAGTCATTGGCATCCCAAAGCCCGGCAAACCGAAGGCGGAGCCTTCGAGCTACCGCCCCATCAGTTTGCTCAACGTGCTCGGCAAAATCTATGAGAGGCTTATTTATAAGCGTCTCAGAGATTACGCCGAGACAAAGGGCCTCATCCCTAACGAGCAGTTTGTTTTTCGAACCCAACACTCGTGTGTCCATCAAGTGCACCGTATCGTCGAACATATAAGCGTTAGTTTTCAACGCGGTATGTTCACGGGTGCAGTTTTCTTCGACATAGCGAAAGCGTTCGACAAGGTCTGGCACAACGGCTTGTTATACAAGCTGTACCAACTCGGAGTGCCAGACCGTCTCGTGCTCATCCTACGAGACTTTCTATCGAACCGCACCTTTCGCTATCGCATCGAAGGGGCACTGTCCTCCCCCCATCCTATTCGAGCAGGAGTCCCTCAGGGCTCTGTCTTGTCCCCTCTCATTTTTACGCTATTTACTAGCGATATCCCCAGAAGTTTAAAGGCTCAGTTGGCTCTGTTCGCAGATGATACGGCCATTTACTTCACGGGGCGCAGTCAAGACGCCTTGATGCGCTACCTCCAGGCCGCAGTCGACGACCTCGCCGACTGGTTCAGGAAGTGGCGAATCGAGGTCAACCCCGACAAGAGTCAGGCGGTTCTCTTTACGAAACCGCGACTCAAACCCCGCCCCCCGACCCCCCTATCCATGTTCGGCAAGCAGATCCCTTGGGAGAAGCGAGCCAAATATCTAGGCGTGATCTTAGATCAGCATCTCTCCTTCTCTGAGCACATAAAGAAGGTCCGCTCGCAGGCCGCTTTCGCTCTCGGTAGGCTACACCCCATTCTCAACCCAAAGAGCAAAATGTCACTTCGGTGCAAAAAGCTCATTTATACCGCGTGCATAAGGCCAATTATGACCTATGCTTGTGCAGTCTTTGCACACGCGAAACCCCACCACGTCCATAGGATGCAGACCCTCCAAAACCGTTTTCTCCGCAACGCCACAGGTTCGCCTTGGTACGTTCGGAATGCAAATCTCCACCTCGACCTTAAACTCCCGACTATCCATCAATTCATGAAACGCATCTCCAAGCGTTTCTTCGATAGGGCCGCAACCCACCGCAACCCTCTGGTTGTCGCGGCAGCCAACTACATCCCCTCCCGCATTAGCAAGACCCGCCGTCCGCGGCATATTCTAACCGATCCTGATGACCCCATTACCCTCCTCCAGGAGAGCAATAGGGCCACCAGCACCTTACTTAAACCGAAACGTCCGTCATACCGACCTCGCCGCCGAGGTCCGTCGTCGCGACACTCCCGACTAGCTAATAGTCCCCCCCGACCCTTGCATGAGCCAGCCCGCGTCGCTGAGCCTTTAGTTAACGACCCCCCAGATCCAGCCTATCCCTTGCTGATCCCCCCCACCAGTGACTCCCTAAGCCGAGGTCCGAACCCCACAGAGGGTGCCCTTAGGTCTTAGTCGCTTAGTTTGTAGTTTTCCTTTAGTTTGTAAGCCCCTGGCTGGAGGCCTTAGATTCGCGTCTAAAGTCATTCGCAGGAAAAGCCCGGTTAAGTAGTAAAAGCCCTCGGGCTAACTACGAGATGCCAGTGCCAAAAAAAAAAAAAAAAAAACGCGGAGCTCAGTCGACCGAGCGTCTTCAAGGTGGGAGCACGTTGCTCTTAGTAAAAAAATACGCGGCAAATAGTGGCCTGTGCGTACACGAGATCCCCCGCACAGTGGTCGGAACTCGCGGAGTCAGAACAATAATTTATACAAGTACTAAAATTTAAGATTTTTACGCTCGATTCTTTCTGCACGTATTTTGTATATTGTGTCATTTCTTATTTGTTTGTTATTATTTTTACGTCTTTCCGGTTCATAATTGTAATCTTATTTTCAAGTACTTAGTGTGACATAATTTGCTCTAACTACATAATTGTTCTCTTTAACTACACCACATAGTCCCGTCGTGTTTGGGCTCGTAAGATTTGTCTCGACAAGTACTATAGATCTAGATGGTGTCCAGGGTCTGATGCAAGGGCGGATCCAGGGGGTGGGTCATGGGGGTCATGACCCCCCCCTGGGCTGGGTCCACCGTGGACCACTATTTAAAATTGTTAAACATAGGTAATGGTTTTAAGTAAGGATGTATTTTTTTGTCACAATACCACGATTTTATGTAAATACCTTCAATGGTGCCGATTCTGTTGTTACAAAATTATCTAAACTAAACTAAAAATCACTAAAATTTGGTTTATTCCTGTCAAACGGCGATTTCCTATTCTGATATAGACTAAAGTGACACAACTTAACTATATTTTAGTTTTACAGCACTAAGATTGCACTGAGTTATTAGTTTAGTGAAAATGACAATTTTGCTATTCTGAATTTGCCGGTTTTCACCAAAAATTTTGACTATAATAATTTATTTTAACTACGTCTGACTATTTTTAATCGCGATTAAAAAGGTATGAATAAAACTAGTGGTCATGAACTAAAATTCAAACCAACACCTCACCTTCACGTGCAAAAACAGCACTGTATTTTTGTCCTTTTCTTTAACTTATATCTAGAAAATGGCGTGTCCTATCTAGGGTTGCTAACTATACTGTTAAAAACAGTATTATACTGTTTTGCGCTACATTATACGTTTACTGTTGAACAAAAATAAAGTATACAAGTATTTTCAGCATCTAAATGCTTAAACTATTAGTGTTAGAGTTAGACGCTCACACAGTTTTTACCAGCATTAGATACAATTTTACTTAAATAGACACCAATTTGTAACTACTTTGTTAGTTTGGATGTTGACTATCCAATGGTTATACAAAATTTATTAACGTTGGATAGAGAAATGGAAAATAATGTAGTTCATTGTTACCTTCTTAATGCTACTCATATGTTCAATGTTTTCAATAAAACGATAAAAAAATTAGAAGAAAATAATTTAACTATTTTAGAAGTTTATAAAATTATAACTGGGAAAGCAAAAATGAAAAGTATTTTGGCCATGAAACCAAAAAGTATTAAAAACTATTACAGTCTTCCCAATAAGTTTTTGACAGAACGATTAATAACTTCATACTTTTTATTAAGGCTAATTTATATTTAGAGAAATGGTTCGATTTCAATTAGACTAATTGGCCTTCTTTAATTAGCTGATTGTTATTATTACGGTCTTTGATCACATTTGATCATTTTGAGAAAATTATAGAAAATCTAGTATAGAGTCATTATTGGTGTGGATGATTTATATTCAGAATTAACAAATTTTGAACTAATTTATGAAAAAGTATCAGAACACAAAGATTTTCTTGAAATGAGTACTGGCCAAAAGTGGAGCCATTTATTAGTAAACACCTCGGAAGAATTTTAAAATAATGTAAAATTGTCTCATATCGACTTTCTGCTCCCGCCAACTTAGCATTTACTGAAAGTGTTTTTTCAGTAATAAATGCAAAGTGGCTGGAGGACAGAAATAGAGCAACTATTATTTTAATAAAAAATGAGGTCCGTATTTATTTTTATTTTAGTTATAATTGTGGCGAGGCATATGAAGTTTTTAAAAAAAACTATAAATGAATAAGTTGTGCGAGAAGCTCTAAAAATATGTATTTAAAACATTAAATAAATAAAATACTGTTAATTTTTCTAAAATACTGTTTAATATTCTTCTCAGACCTCATTATACTTTATTTCTTGCAAAAAAATTTGCAACGCTAGTCCTATCGCAAAAATAATGAAATTTTCGACCCCCTTTATTTAACCCCTATACATATAAATCTCAACACGTGGGTAATATTTTTTTTATATTTTTCAAACAAAAAGTGAAATATTCCATCTAAAACACGTCCAGACTGCCCCCTTGCGCGCGCCTTCATCTCTCAAAAAATTCATTGCGTAGCGCACACAAGTACTATGTTGCCAAGCCAAAAGAAAAAATACCACGATGATTCGCGATTGTCAAATTCAATTTTAGTCGTATCAAAATATTTTTTAAATTTACAGAATTTTTCTTGCAGAATACCGTTACAATTGTCATAGCCAAAAGTAAGGAATTTTAGAGATAGTTTAGTTAGTTTAGTTCGTGTACAACAGAATCGGCACCCATATTTAATCAATTTATTATATATATTTTGTATAATGGCAAACGCATTATTCGGGAACGAACGCATCGAAAAGAACAGTGGCGAACTCCCAAACAAAGGGAATTGTCCAGACTTGGCCATTTTTAAACACGCTGCTACACAAAAATGTAATTTATCAATCATTTGAATTCTATTTTAGTAAATATCTGATGCTAATAACTTTGTATGAATAAGTACTGAAAAAATCTTTTTTTTTTTGGTATTTTTATGATGTGACCAAGTCTTTGGCTTTGAATTTGACTTCAGTGTTGCCAAAAAACTGCATAAACAAAAAATTCTAATCGATTTAAAGTGTAGGGTAATCTCTCCACTGTATTCAACTTAACTTATCTTTTTTTATTATTTGGCAATACAGTGTTTTAAAAATGTTGTGTTAATTGTCAAAATGACGAGTGCAAAAAAAAGAAAGTGAATGATAACTTCATGCACTTTGTTTTTTTTTTGCATCGTGAGTGTTGTTTTTGTCGATTACTTTGGCTGTTTCTTTAATGGATTCATATTCTCTGATGACCCTAGCACTTCCATGGACCAAGGTTCAGCCTTGTATTTATGATGAACCTGGCACATCTAAAGGAAGGTTTTTTATAAGCATTAACAATTTTAATAAAATGTTAAAAATTATCTTAATATAAATCTTAATACAAAAACTAGGTTTATATTGGCATTCTTACTCTAAGAACTATTAAATCAATCATATATTATTAGCTGAACTGTTTGTTTATAAGTGGCCAAAGTCCCATAGAAGTTGGTCAATGCCCTTTTAGTTGCCGTTTCTACCCGTTTTTACCAGACTATACATACATTAACAAAATACCTACTTTTCACTTTTATGTATGATTATAAACATTAAAGGAGATGGCTAAATGAGTACCCTCAGAATGTATTGGAATCTCACATTAACTCGTAATATTTAAAAATTCATTAATGAATTATTTAGTGTTTATTAATTTCCAAGAACTTTCGTGAACTGATTAGCATAAAAAAAGTATCTTAATTGCTTTTTAAGCTTTTTGATTGACATGTCAAGGGGATATAATACAGTATGTACTGCAAGCTAGGGAGGGGTCATAGCGCTTTTCAGAATGTCAAATGGAAACTGATTCGATTTTTGATAACTGCTATTAAAACGATTTATTGTCTGAAACTAAAGAGTTTTTGGCGGGAATCAACGGCGTTCAATTCGGTGTCCTGTTTAGTGATTTGTTATTGTGTTTTCAGCAGTTTTTGATTCGGAAAATAGGGTAGTTTTTAAAAAGGCACATTCCAATTCAAGGCACATTCCATTGGGCACGCCACAATTGCGGCGGTAAGTCCCCTCTTTGAGGAGTGCATAGAGAGGCGTCACGGCGTCCTCACCTTCCGCCTGACGCAGGTTCTCACCGGGCATAGGGGGCTTCGGTGGGTTCATTGGTTTCCATTGTGAGGATCGTCTAGAGGACACGGTGGAGCATACGGTGGAAGTTTGCCCTGCCTGGGCGGAGCACCGCCGTGTCCTCGTGGAGGCGATCGGCGGTGGCGACCTCTCGCGTCCGGGCCTGGTGCGAGCCATGGTACGGAGCGAGAGGGAATGGGAAGCCGTCACATCCTTCTGCGAAGCAGTAATGCTCGCGAAGGAGGAGGCGGGGCGCGTGAGGGAGAGGTAGTCTCTGCGCCCTCACGTCCCTAGCCAGTCGATAGCGGACTCCGGGCCACCGTAGGCGCGAGCTTGCGGGCGGCGAGCAATGGGTAGCTCGCCACTCGGTAAGGACTGAATGTGCCTCTTCTTTTAATCTTACTATCTATATTGTTTCGAAAAATATTAAGTAATAATAGTAATAGTGGACGAAAAAACTGTTTATTTTCAACTCTTTCGATTATTTTATCGATTCCTCTACACATGAAGTTCAATCACATCTCTATCATAAAAAGCAAACGTCAGATGTCAGACGTCGTTTGAACGCTTTCCCGTTTGCTTGTTCGTTGTGTGTTTTTATTTTGGATTTTCACTGATCCACGCTTGTTTATTAGACTTATTGTGTGTGCTCACCTGCCTACTGACCTCTTGCTACCTACTCTACACGGGCTTGACTTTCTATAAATTCATCATGCGATACATAAACTGCGGTAATTCAAAAGCTATGGGTGATGTTTGTTTATTTGGCCATACCATGGAGTGCATACATTGTGGCCGCTCTGTGAGAAGTATACAACGCCATGCAGTGGAAAGAAACGATTCAGTGATACAGAATTTATCAACGTCACATCCAGTCACATCAAAATCGGGTAAATCTGCTTGGACCTGGATCTAAACCTGAACCAATACCTGAACCAGTACCTAGACCTGTATCAGAACAGAAATTAAACCTACCAAATCAAACACCTCTAGACACTGTGTGTTTGGGGCATTGAAGAAGATTCATAGATTAAAGAACAAATAAATAAATCATATTTTAGTTGTTTTATTTCAATATATTATATGTCCTTGGTTACTCACTGCGTTCGTTATCTAGTTTAGGCCGGTTTTATTAATTACCACGCAGCAACGCGCGCAAGAAAAGCACTCAGGCGGAAGGATTTTCCTAAATTGATTTCAATCTGTTTGTTGATACATCAGTACAAATAGACTGACAAAAAACGCACCAGGGGGACTTAGATTAGTTAGATTTAAATAATGTGTAATACTTAGCAGAATTTTTTACCTACCTCAAATACAAAAATCATACACTTCTTTGGGTCAGTTAATATTAATCCTTATTTTCAAACGTGCTTATCATTTCAGCCACTTATTTATTTTTTCTGTGAAAACTGTCTTTGTTTCAACTTTTTACAAGGGTATAATATGTACTATACACGCGAGCGGGAGTGGTTTTCGCGCAGATTGTAGAAAACGTTTTGTGTTACGTTTTTGGTGCAATTACCTCTTTGTTGATATTTACTCATGTGCCACCGTGCGCAATGGGAATGGGGCGCTAGTCAAAAATACAATATAATCCAGATACAACAGATGCAGATACGCCTAGGTAAAAGTTCATAGCAATGTCATCTGTTTGCAGTTTCTATACCTATTGACGTAGGAGTTACACGATAGCGATTTTATTTTTATGATTTTAAAGGTATGAAAAGTTCCTGAAACAGTTTTTATATGAAATACTAATATTCATCTATTCAGCTTTACATATTGCTAGGTACCATATTTATTCATTGCCAGGATCTCGTCCATACTTCAATTTAGCCATGTCCTTTATTATATTTAAATTAAATTTCAAAATGGCCTACCGCAAGGTAGTGTCTTGGCACCGCTCCTCTTTAATATTTACCCGAACGACCAACCATCGAGCCCAAATACGTCCCGCTTCCTCTATGCAGACGATCTTGCCCTCACCTCTCAAGCCACCACCTTTGAAGACGCCGAGGTTTACTTGTCAGAAGCTCGTATCCACTCAACTGTCCAACCGCGCGGCGATTATCTCCCCAACTGTCCGGGTATCAAATTTCACTTTCTTTTTTACGACATTACGAAACTTTCTCCACAAAAACGATTACGACTGAAAAACTACTATAGCTATATTCTAATAAGAAATACTCACGGAAAGCTAATAAGATATCGAATTCTAATTGGAAAAAAACGAAATTAATCAAACAAAAAGCTAATAAGATATTGAATTCTAATTAGAAAATAAAGTCGGGGATTTCAAAAAAATATCGTATTTATTTTTTATTTCGTGTTTTACAAGAAAAGTATAATAGTTACTAGGCAAAATTATTTTTATTATAATAGTACATAATATACCCTTTAAAATGACACCAATATCTAAATATAAGTATTTAGTTTTCTATCAAGAAAAAACAAATACTTCTCAAAAGGTCCCCGAGCCAACACTAAAATCATGAATTACGAGTTGCGTTTGAATAATTTGTAGACCCCATCTCAATATATTTCGTTTGTAAATAGCTGTTATAGTGCTAATAGTAAAGTATTCTCTTATATTTAAGCATTTATTTAACAAAAACAACTAATTCGAAAAATGGATCCACTACAACCAACGAACAATGTCCGCGCGGTCATCATAAAACTTTTCCAGCTATATTATTCCATGTAAACGTTTCGAAATTGGCGTAGTAATGCACATTTCGTAAAGGAAATATCTTCACGTTTAATTTGATGTACAATAACAACATAAATGTGGTATAAAAACAGAAAACTTACCATATTTTAGTTGGAGATCCACACACAAACATAGTTGACTAGACAACAAGGATGAGCTGTCATTTTCTTTTTTTTTTTCTAAATTTTATGTTGCCGGTCCATAGATGAAATTCACTCTCCTGGATGACAAATCTCATATAGCGACATCTAGTATTTCTCTAATGTACGACTATCAAAGGACTGTAGAGATAAACACGTTTCAAGTGGCGAATGACGCATAAAACGTCCATGGTTACAAAAGTAACCATGGACGTTTCGACGAAATTTTATTTGGTTACTTTTGTAACCATGGACAGTTGAGTGGGTATTGACTTAACGTCATACTACCCGCAAACTCTCTCAAACCAAATCCGAGCAAAACGCAGTCTTGCGTATTCCATCTTCGCAACAGAGAAGTGTGTCGCAAACTTAACATAGTTTGGGGTGGGGTACTCATTGAGCACAGCAACTCCCCAAAATATCTTGGCGTTACTCTGGATAGGTCTTTATGTCCCAGTTCCGAATTGCGATAAAAGTGATTATTTCGCGAATCCGACCAAAATATAAGGGCTATTCAGTAATAATTGTGACGTTCTGTCCGTTGGTCGGATTCGCGATATAATCGCTTTTGTCGCAATTCGGAAAACAGGGTAACATTCAGCAAAAACTGCAAAAACATTAAGCAGAAGGTACACTCTCGCGACAATCTCCTACAGCGACTTGTCTCGTCAGAGTGGGGTGCTTCGCTTGACGTTTTGCGGACTACTGGGCTGGCGCTATCTTTTTCTGCAGGTGAATTCGCCTGCACTGTGTGATGACGTTCAGCCCATGCAAAGTTAGTAGATACAGCTCTGAATGAAACGTGCCGGATCATTACCGGGTGCCTCAAGCCGACCCCGGTGCAAATGCTGTATCCATTGGCTGGAATAGCGCCACCAAAAATCCGCAGAGCAGTGGCAAGCTCAACTGAAAGAGCCAAGATGGTTTCTGACCCTTGCACGACAACATCCTCGTGTCACAAAGACTGAAAAGCTGCAACAGCTTTCTGAAGTGTGTTCTCCTCCCCGCTTACTGGCGAACAGTCTAAGGAAAGACTAGACCTGTGGCAACAAGGCGCTTCCCTACCAAACCCATTCGTTCTACCTGCTGAACATCTCGCAACTGGACACGAATTGTCTTCGCTTTCATGGAAGTCCTTAAAAAGACTTCGGACTCAGGTAGGCCGCAGTAAAGAAAACCTGTACAGGTGGAGATTTATAGATAACTCAGCCCTGGAGTGTAAATGTGGTGCTGTCCCACAAACGATGAGGCACTTGATATCTTTTCCAGCATGTCCTATTGTTTGCACGCCACAGGAGTTGATGGACGCTACTGAATGCTAAGCTCGTAGCCAAATTCTGGGCTAACTCTATTTAGATTGCTATCGACACGCCAAGAAGAAAAAGAAGAAGAAAATTAAATTATATCTTCTTGTGACTTGACCACGATTATGTGACCCCCCCCTGGCACCAAAGCTGGATCCGCCCTTGGTCTGATGATGAAGTCGGAAGGTGGCCATAGAAACTCTTTAAGTATACAACATAGCCTCGTCGTGTTTGGGCTCGTTAGATTTGTCTTGACAAGTACTAGAGTTCTAGGTGGTGTCCAGGGTCTGATGATGAAGTCGGAAGGTGGCCATAGAAACTCTTTAAGTATACAACATAGCCTCGTTGTGTTTGGACTCGTTAGATTTGTCTTGACAAGTACTAGAGATCTAGATGGTGTCCAGGGTCTGATGATGAAGTCGGAAGGTGGCCATTGAAACTCTTTGGTCAGTGGATACGAAACGGGGCACTATGAAAAAAAGACTTGGAAAAATTTCACCATAATCTATCGCTTAATCAAGCCTTCGGGACCCGGTGGGATGGTGGGAGTAGTAGAGTGGGAGAACACCATGGGACACCTCAAGGACATTGACCTTGACCTTGGGGTCGCTGACCTTGATCCAAAGTCTAAATTCCGAAAGTCAAGATCAGCGATTCTCCCAAGGTCACTGACCTCGACCTCATGGTCATTGACCTTGCGGCCAAGGTCAAAATTCCGAAAGTCAATTTTCGTGATTCTCAAGAGCAACAAAACAGCAGCAGCAGCAACAGGTCAAAATTCATGGAAAGTGACCTTAAGGTCAAAGTAAAGCAGCAGCATTAACTCATCGAATGCCGTAATTAGAGACACAATAGAAAGACAACTGCTTATGTCGAACTGTGTAACTTAAGACATTAAAAAGGTTAATAAATAAGTTTGGTGTTCGCCTATACGACAGAGTTGATGCTGGCCAAATTGTTAATTTAATTCGCCAAAGGATGCCCTTAGGAAATAATTTATCGAGACCAGTTAACATACTAAATCTAAATAGACGGGCATCTTTTTTCAGGAGTATCACAGCCCACGCTTATAATGTTCTGTTCCCTCGTCTAGAATTAAATGACTTGATATTATTCGCCTTGGGAACGTACCACATACGTCAAGTTCGTTCATATTATGGCGAACATGTACTTTTCACATGGCGGATACAGAATTGAAGCGTCCAGAGAGATGTTAAACATGTACGAGTTTAATTTGAGAGGTAGTGGGGAAAATTCATTGATAAGGAGGAAAATGAAGTCAAGGCATATTAGCTGGCGGCAATACTATGTCTATATTTTAATAGAAAATAATTTAAACGGATTGCTGCAGCTGTCTAGTAGGACGTCGCACTGTTGGTTGTTGTGCACATGTAATGACGTTGGTGTGGCACCTTGGATGGGCGAGGTACTAAAGCAATATAGTACCTCCAGCAGCATTTTTAGATGATGTGGTAGTTAGAGAGGACTTCGATTAAAATAAGGAAATTAATAAATGTGCTGTTTTATTTTTAATTTCCCAATTTTTTCTTTTGTTTTTCAATGGGTATTATTTAGCAATAATAAAAGCTCTTTATTCATGAAGGTAGACACTTCCCATATATTATTTATTATATTATCCAATTCATGGCCAATGACGCCTCTGGCGCGTCATAAGTAAACATATTGGGTGGCCCATGACGCGCGTGGTGTGTCATTTTTTAATTAACTTAAAACAAGCTTAAAAATTATGAGATTACGAAAACCGCCATTTTTTATCTTACATTGAACATTAAAGTAGTTACTGCGCCTGGCAATTAAATTTTAATATTTAATTTACCAAACAGGGATAGCACACCTTTGGTAACAATATAAAAACTTAATATATAATAGAGTAATATTATGTACACATACAGAATTTCAATAAAGTAGGCTGTGGAAATTATTGCGTCTTGATATTCTGTTTAAAATTTATTAGGGGCGTAACTGAATTAAACCAGTGTTGTTTTTTTTTTTATTTTATTGACAATTAGAATGTTTTTGTATTATTTTTATTATTGTAATCAGCATGAACCAACAAAATTGTATATGCCGATGACGGCTTGACATAGCGTTCTTAAATTATAATAACATCTGTACCTAAAACCTAATATGTTCAACAAATAAAATATTTGAATTTGGAAATACTACCCCCACAGCCTTCAAGTTTTCAACCCCTGGTAGGAGTAGTAATATTATAAAATGCCTGCTTCATAATACTAAGGGTCACTACTGCCGCTCCTTGTCAAAGAGCATCAATAAAGCGAGCGTGGCTGGTACTAGAAAAATTAAGAAATCCTTAAAATTATTTAGCAGATTTTTCCTTATTGATTTATTCATATGTCAACGCAGTGTTTCTAGTAAGTTGTTTCAGAAAATATTTTACATGCATATGGCAACTTTGAACAACCCCGCGAAATCGACAACCCAAAAAACATATTTTCATATATTGAGCGCCCACTCGCATGAACACATCTTACATTCTTTTTATTAACATAAAAACTAGAAATATGGAAATATAATAAAATTTAAAAAAAATATTGTTCCGCAAATGTTGTATTAATTTATTTTCGTGGCAGTAAAGCTTATTTTTTTTATTAAATTGGCAACATTACGCACCAGTGGCGCCATAGCGCACACGCATTGCGGCAGCGTCTGTGAACTACAATAAAAGTAACAAACGTCTATGACGTCTATCACATCTCAGTGTTTCAGACATCTTGTTTGTTGCTTTGCATATGTGGCGTTACCTGTTATTTTTTTACATATATGATATTGTGACCCGGCTACGTTTATTGGACTTGTTGATATTGTCGTAATTGTGACCCGGCTACGTTTATTGGACTTGTTGATACTGTCGTATTGTGACCCGGCTACGTTTTAATGGACTTGTGGATATCGTCGTAATTGTCACCCGGCTACGGTTAATGGACTTTGCTGCTCTGTGTGTGAGTGTCGCATTATTGTGATCAGTGTTAACTTACAACAGACTACACTGGAATAATACCTGTAAGTACAATTTTGTAAGTCATATAACTATGGTAATGATGCACCAGTTACATTGAATTCATTAAAGTTTGCAATATCATACTGAAGAGATGCATTTGATATTTCAGAATTATGGATCAACCATCCACATCCAGACAGGCAATAGAAGAAGTTTTGGAAGAAATGACATCTCCAAGACAACAATTCATCCCAGATGAGTTTAGGTTGACCGACCAAGATCTCTTAGGCATCCTAACTGAAGATGACTATTTGTACGAGCGTGATGAGTGGGTAGACTATGTTGAAGAAGAGGTAACCACAACAGAAAACGAACCTCAGCAGGAGCAGACAGCGGAAGCAGATTGGATGCCTGGCAATGCAACAGTTAGAAATAGATTTACATTTACTGGTAACCCTGGCGTTAAACAGCCTATGCCAGGAACACAGGCAGTAGATCATTTTAATCTTCTAATAATCACAGATTTTTACAATCTTTTAATAACATGCACAAATGCAAATGGCGAAGAGCTTAAAAGAACTGCTATTGGTCCACATGCAAGATTGAATAGATGGAAAGCCATTACAATAGAAGAATTTTTAAAAGTCTTTATTGGCTTGATTCTACTGATGGGAGTCATTAAATTAAATAGACTGGCTGATTACTGGAGCAAACATTATTTATTAAATTTAAATTTTGGCAAGTACATGTCAAGAAACAGGTTTTTTTTAAATTTTAAGAGCACTCATGCAGAAACTACCAGGGAACCAAAGCATAAACAAAATATTTCCATTAATTGATGTATTTAATACCACTATGGAAAGACTGTACTATCCTACTAAGGAACTAACGATAGATGAATCAATGAGCATGTGGACAGGTCGGTTACGTTTCCGCCAATATTTAAAAAATAAAGTGCACAGGTATGGAATTAAATTATACATGCTAGCAGACAAGCATGGTATCTGCATGAAAATTCATTTGTACGCGGGATCTCAAGATCTAATTGTTGGGGGAAGAGACCACGTGAAAAAAGTAATGCGTTTGCTAATAGAAAATTATTTAAATAATGGCCATTCACTATATGTAGATAACTACTACTCAAGTGTTGATATTGCTAAGGAATTTTTAAATAAAAATACTCATTTAACAGGAACATTAAAATTTAATAGGAAAGGCAATCCTGCACAAGTAATGAATGCTCGATTGAATGCAAATGAGGCCTGTATTATGCACAATAATAAAAATATAACAGTGACTAAATGGAAAGATAAAAGAGAAGTTGCTTTTATAAGTACGGAACATGACAGTGAGTACATAGAAACCAGAAATAAATTTGGAAATTTATCGTACAAACCAAAAGTAGAAGTACAATACAACAAATATATGAGGTCTGTTGACAAGCACGACCAAATGCTTAGCTATTATTGTGCAGAACACAAAACCCTCAGATGGTATAAAAAAGTAATTATACATTTAATACAAATTAATGTCATCAATGCTTTTTTAAATATTTAATTCAAATAGACAATTAAAAATGAGTTTGTACGATTTTAGGCTTAATATTATAGAACATCTGTTGCCCAAGACAGAAACAGTAGTAAGGCGTCCTGCAGGAGGTAGAATCCATTTGCCAGCACATTTGCCCAAAAGAAATGGCAGGACTATAAGAAAACGATGTAGACACTGCTATAGTGTTGATAAAAGAAGAGTCGAAGTTTTATTTGGCTGCCCAGATTGCCCAAATTTTCCGGGAATTTGTCTGGGGGAATGTTTCAGAATTTACCATAACTATTAAATATTGGTGGAAAATAACTTTATTCGAAATCGATACTGTGAAAGGGACTAAAATGACAATATAATGTTGCGAAAGTGTCATTCTGCAACCATTTGTGGTGATTTAATTATTCATATACCTACCCAATTATTGTAATGATTTTATATATACTTAGGTTAAATAACCTAATTTGGCATGGAAAGGCAGATACGTAATTTCCTTGATTTGTACCTGTATACCTTACTTGATCTTGTAACCATCAAAATCAATAAATATCTAGCGATGCATGTTTTTGTTTTACTCCGCATATTGTCTTACCACATTAATTAATTTTTCATAGCACTCCAGGCGTTTATTTGCTGCCACATTTCTTAATCTAAATGCTAGCATTATACCCAAGTCATGTTCAAACTGAGCATAAATTGGAGGCAATTCATGTTGTGTATTCAGTTCTGCATTAAAATCTTTTGAAAACAATGCATCAAAATATTTTTTTGCTGCACAACATTTAGAGCTTGATTTATTTTTGACAGGTTTATCCTTAGATAATATTATACCCAACTGTTTTGTTTTATTTTTCTCACATTCGTCTTCTTCAGAATCCATAATTTCTTCAATGCTGGTGTCTGTATCATAATATTTATCTTGACTATAAGAAGAACTCGCTGATTTGATTTTTTTTAAATTATTTTGCAAAATCGATTGACTACATTCAGAAAAACTTTCGTTCTCTTTATTATTATCGTGCTCACAATGTTTATACTCGTCAGTGAACAATGCCTGGCTACATTCAGAAAATATCTTGTCTTCTTGCTGATTATCTACAAAAAAAACTTTTATCATTACAAATAAATGACTTAAACAACAAAAGATTCCAATATGTTTACTACCCCTGTAGCATTTTAGTAAAATCAATAAATCCTACCTTGAAACGCCATATTTCCTTCGTAATATCAACGAATACCTACGTATGTAAGAACACCAAACAACTGTTTCCTCCTCAAACAGACGCAAGATAACGGAGAAATACGTATAAAACATCACAAGGGGCCCGTGACGCACCAGGCGCGTCATCCTTTAAAGAGGCCCATGACGCACCTGGCGCGTCATGGACAAAACGTATGGGGCCTGGCTAATGTGTTGGTGAAAATGAAGGTGGCAATGAATCGGCTCTTTGGTAGATACTTAGTATGGAATTGTTGTAATACTGATAGTTTGTACTAATATTTGTTTGACAGTTAATTACATAACCTCAAATATTGTTTTCATTGTAACTTTTTTACCTAATTGTCAAATCGAACCACGTTTTCACAGTGGTTAAATTAAGACTTATTAAATAGTTTGATATAATTAACGTCACTATACATCATCTAAAAACAAATTAGAATAACAGGTCATCGCATGTATGGACCGTGGTAATGGTTCTTTGTCTATTTAAAGTTTTTAGACGAAAAACATCTTTGTGTCGTTGTTGTCGTTTTTTTCTTTCGTTTTTTTTGTCGTCTAACGTCTTTGTTTCTTTTTTGTGTCATGTCAAATAATAACAACTTTCACTCGTTGTAATAAGAAAATATTTTAAAGCAATAAGATGATTTGTAAAATAAGGGGGAAAATGAAGTCAAGGCATATTAGCAGGCGGCAATACTGTATATATTTTAATAGAAAATAATTTAAACGGAATAGAAGGCATAACTGAGTATTGCTGCAGCTGTCTAGTAGGACGTCGCACTGTTGGTTGTTGTGCACATGTAATGACGTTGGTGTGGCACTTTGGATGGGCGAGGTACTAAAGCAATATAGTACCTCCAGCAGCATTTTTAGATGATGTGGTAGTTAGAGAGGACTTCGATTAAAATAATGAAATTAATAAATGTGCTGTTTTATTTTTAATTTCCCAATTTTTTGTTTTGTTTTTCAATGGGTATTATTTAGCAATAATAAAAGCTCTTTATTCATGAAGGTAGACACTTCCCATATATTATTTATTATATTATACTATACTCTTTGGTAGATACTTAGTATGGAATTGTTGTAATACTGATAGTTTGTACTAATATTTGTTTGACAGTTAATTACATAACCTCAAATATTGTTTTCATTGTAACTTTTTTACCTAATTGTCAAATCGAACCACGTTTTCACAGTGGTTAAATTAAGACTTATTAAATAGTTTGATATAATTAACGTCACTATACATCATCTAAAAACAAATTAGAATAACAGGTCATCGCATGTATGGACCGTGGTAATGGTTCTATGTCTATTTAAAGTTTTTAGACGAAAAACATCTTTGTGTCGTTGTTGTCGTCTTTTTCTTTCGTTTTTTTGTCGTCTAACGTCTTTGTTTCTTTTTTGTGTCATGTCAAATAATAACAACTTTCACTAAGAGGAAAATATTTTAAAGCAATAAGAAGATGATTTGTAAAAGTTGCGTTTGATATGCAAATGTGTGAGTTTGGCGACACTGGTTTCCGTGCTTACCCAGTGTGTGAGTTTGCCGATGAGTACCCTGGCCCCATCGATACGACGCTCGATCTTGCATTGCCAGGCTGGTACGGTTGGTATTGCTCGAGTAGCTCTGTCACAGCTTGGGAACTTGACGTTAGCTAAACGACATGCCGCAACAGCCGCGCAATACAGGATCGAGTGTGTATCGACGAGATTCTCGCTGCTCTCGAATAAATTCTTAAGCTGCGAGTCCGAGGCACTATTTTTCTTGTGCATAGGCAACCGTGGTAATCGGGCTCTATGTTCGGTTGGGGTAGACCTATACTCGCGAAGCGCATCCTCCAGAGCGCTCTTTAGTCGGTTGTTGCACTGGCAACCATATCATCTTCTTCAACATGATGGGACCGCGGCGAAATTGCGTTAATAGATGACCCTTGTGCTGCGGTTTGTGTCGGGAGTCGAGACGACATAGTCGCTCAGTACTTCTGAGCGCAGCCTTTCAAGTGCAGTGTCGTCCAACCTGTGATTGCGTTGGATAAACCACAGTTGATCCGATAGTCGTTGGGCCGAGACATTGACGGTTGGTTCTAGTTCCTGGAGCAAAGATAGCACCCTATCACGGTACGCAGTGAGGTTAGTTCCTCCTCTGTAGACCCGTAATATTTGCGTGCATGACGTTCTCGTTCATAGACGAGTCCATTTCATGCACTGCACACAACCACCGGCAGCGGGGACCCGGCTCGGGGCCGGTTGGCCCCTAAGTCCCAAGCTCCTCGGTGGCTGGCCTCCGGTACAGGTGTTATCGACGTCGGCGGGGAAAAATATTTGTCGCTCGAGCTCGACGCAACTGCCACGCCCGGTGTCATAGCACTCTCGATGGCGCTGGGTTCCAGCGGCGGCGGGGCGGAGCTGAGCGACGAGTCCGGAGTTGGTGGGCGTGCGTTCCGTGCAGCTGATCGTGTCAACATTTCATTTTAATTGTGTCAATTTACATTCCTAGTTATTTTATATTTTCTTTTTGATTTTATCGGAGGTGACATAACAGTATGTGACCTCCGATTCGCCAGTTTTAACATTCGTTTTTACATTATGGTATTTTTTTTTTGTCTTTTATTATTCCAAAAGGTTTTTCTGTTGGGGGTTTCTTTTCTGTTGCAAATTTAATAAATAAAAAATAAAAAAAAATATCTTAGTAGGACAACCAACACACCGTTAGCTGATCCCAAACTAAGCAGAGCCTGTACTATGGCAACCAGACAACTGATAAACATACTTATACAGAGGCTGTCCCATAAATAATGTCGGTTAGGCATATGAAGATTCAAAAATAAAAATCAATTTAATGAAACATCTTTTAATATTCAAAATATAATCCTTGATGTTGTATGACCTTCACCCATCTGTCAGCTAATTCTCGAAAAGCTTCATAGAACCAATCCTTATTTTTAGATGCAAAAAATTCAGTCACCGCAGTGTCGATATTTTGAAAATTTCTTCCACGAAAAAATTGTGCCATCGACCGAAAAAGATAATAATCGGATGGTGCTAGGTCGGGACTAAACGCGGGGTGTGGTAGCAATTCAAAGGCTTCTAATTATTTAATTTTTTCTTTGGTCTTTTTTGCGGTATGTGGCCGGGCGTTATCTTCCTGCAGCAGTGCTGCTTTTCGATTTATAATGGAGGTGTACTTTTCCTTCAAAATTTCATAAACCTTTTGTAATTGCTGACAGTATGTATCGAAATTGATAGTACGCCCATCAGGAACCAGCTCATGATAAATCAGACCCTCGTAATTCCACCAAACACATAATAAAACTTTGTTTTCAAAGCGTTCTCTTTTAGGCACTGGTTTAGGCAGTTGGCATTAATCTAACCATTGTCTTTGCATGTTTGGATTATGAAAATAGATCCATTTTTCATCACAGGTTGTAATTTTTCTTAAAAACCTTAATCATCTTTAGGAAAATTAAGCAACTGACGACGCGCTTGTTCGTCGTTCAAGTCATGACTCATGAGGTACAACTCTGCAACTTTTATTAACCTTACCCAACGTGATCAGATTTCGATGTACTGTGGATTTTGAAGGGCCAAGTGTATTTGATAACTGCCGTGTACTAGTGCACGGATTGCTTTCGACAGTATTTTTTATTATTTTGATATCCCATACCACCGGTCGTCCGGGACGCTCTTCGTCTTCGAGACTTAAATTGCCACTAGAAAAGCGTTTAAACCATCGCTGTGCTGTGCGTTCGTTTACCAATCCTTCACCTTCTATTTCACATATCCTTCTTGCTGCTGCGGCCGCTGTATATTTTTGTTTAAAATAATGGCGTAACAGTACACGAACTTCACTTTTTTCGGTACTCATTGTAATTAATTTATACTTAAGTAATAAAAGCTTCTGCAAATCTGTTTACAAACAATGGATGACACTAACAATATAAATAATTTACTGCCACACAGCTCACATAACTGTCACATTATTACGAAATAGATGGCGACACGTTCGGACATGTAGGAACCGACATTACTTATGGGACAGCCTCTGTATATTTCTAAATACATACATATTGCAAACAAACAACAAACAAACACATAAACAAACAAACAAACAAATTGCGTCTAATTTATTGTTTTTGTTGAAATTAGGAATACAAGATGTCCTGTCAATACAGTGTTGCCAGCTATTATTATTATATTCTTTATTTTTGGACAATAATGATCCAGCGTGTTAGTAAACAATATTACAACTTATTACCAGTGTTATTAGGTAACACAAAATTCAGAACAACATAGAATAAACAGTAAAGCTCGTAGTTATTTGCTTTACAAATGATCCTTTTCTTTAAAACTATGCCGACAGACTTCACACTTGTAAGGATTTACCAGTGTGAACACGAATATGGCGTTTTAAATGAGCATTAAGACTAAAACAACGATCACATACTTCACACTTCTAAGGTTTATCACCAACGTGTACACTCATAATATGGCGTATTAAAGGACCCTTTCGGCTTAAACTACGCTCACAGGTATCACACTTGAAAGGTTTTTCACCAGTGTGTATTGAAACATGCTTTGTAAAATTACTCTTTTGATTAAAACAACGACCACATACTTCACACTTGTAAGGTTGTTCACCCGTGTGTGTTAAAACATGCTAAGTTAAATAACACTTTTTATTAAAACAACGATCACATACTTCACACTTGTAAGGTTTTGCACCGGTGTGTGTTAAAACATGCCGTGTTAAATCACACTTTTGACTAAAACAACGCTTACATGTATCACACTTTTAAGGTTTTTCACGATGGTGTCTTAAAACATGCCGTTTCAAAGAATTCTTGTGACTAAAACCACTCTTACATACATCACACTTGTAAGGTTTTTCACCAGTGTGTATTATAACATGCTTTGTTAAATAACACTTTTGATTAAAACAACGATCACATACTTCACACTTGTAAGGTTTTGCACCGGTGTGTGTTAAAACATGCCGTGTTAAATCACACTTTTGATTAAAACAAAGATCACATACTTCACACTTGTAAGGTTTTGCACCGGTGTGTGTTAAAACATGCCGTGTTAAATCACACTTTTGATTAAAACAACGCTCACACGTATCACACCTGTAAGGTTTTTCACCTGTGTGTTTTGAAACATGCCGTTTCAAAGAATTCTTGTGACTAAAACAACGATCACATACTTCACACTTGTAAGGTTTTTCACCAGTGTGTATATGCATATGGCTTATTAAATGACTCTTTTGACGAAAAGTACGCTCACAGGTATCACACTTGTAAGGTTTTCCATTCGTGTGTTTCAAAATATGCCGTGTTAAATTATTCTTTTGATCAAAACAACGATCACATACTTCACACTTGTACGGTTTTTCACCAGTGTGTGTACGCATATGGATTATTAATTGACCCTTTCGACTAAAAATACGATCACATACATCACACTTGTAAAACTTTTCACCGGTGCGTATGCGAATATGTTTTGTTAAATCATATTTTTTTAGATTAAAACTGCATTGAGACTTGCAAGGTGTTGCACAAGTGTGTGTACGCTGATCACATTTATAGGGCCCTTTGAAATTATCATCAGGTTTAGACGGATATGTTTGAGTTGTACCGTTAACTGTCGAGTATGATTTTTCTTTTGTTATTTGCTTGGTTGTTATTGAATCCTCTGGGATTGTTCTCTGTGTGTCTTGTTTCTGTTTCTTCGCTACGGACGCCCCTGCGATTATAAATCTGGTAAGTACAATGTAGGAAGAAGGTTGAAATGCAAACGAATAAAAAATTAGTGATTTACACTAAGATACAAAAGGAGGAATTTTTGGTGACAATGAACAGAACTGTACTTGGTACATGATGAAAAACGCAGTTCTGAGGTTGTTCAAAGACTGTCTTTTATTTCTAATAAATTGTCATATTATGTATTTCTTATAAATTGTCATAGACAATGACAAAAGAGTGTTTACACATTAGATTATTTTGATAATAATTTTAACACCTCCACTTATGAAAATATTCTAAACAACATATAAACTAGGTGTAAGCAAAGCTTAAGCATTCAGCTATTAAACTATGCTTTGAATACCCATACACTTGACAAAATAGTTATGTTTCACATTACTCAATCCTTTAGTCAGTAGGTCTGCAGGCATTTCAGATGTTGGCTGATAAACAATCTTCACAAGTTTGTTAGCTACGGCTTCTCTAACAAAATGATGACGCACATCAATAGTTTTGTTCTCTTGTGATACAATGAATTTTCTGTCAACTTCTGAGCCCCCTGATTATCACTATAAATATCTCAAAATGCGTTTTGCATGCTTCCAATGTATATGAGAATAACTATGATTAAATTGGCTCAAATAACTTATACTGTAAGAAATATCTGGGAAAAATTTAGCTTCCTATCAATTGTTGATATGAATATTGTTTACAAACATCAACCCTTTTCTCCAGTTTTAAACTGCTTTCAATTGGAGTATCAACAATCTTACAGTTTGTCATATTAAATTTACTCAAAATATGATCTACAATCTTCTCTTGATCTAAGGAAATACTGCCATGTTTATATGTTTTTACTCTTATACCCGAACATTGTTTTATTTGCCCTAAATCCTTAATTTTAAATCGTGACATTAGTTCAGTTTTAATCTCATTTACCACATTATCACTGTTTGAAAAAATTAAGAAATAGTTGCAATTATGATTTGCTCCTCGTTACATTTTTTAATAAACAAACATGGTTCTAACTTTGATTTAACAAAGTTGGACTTCAATAAACAATCATTAACTCTTTCATTCCAAGCTCTGGCTGACTGTTTCAAACCATAAATTGCACGATTTAATTTAAGTATACTATTTTCTTTACAACTTAACACTTTCAGTGCCGAGCACCCGGCTCCCGGGTCGAACGATAATTCGTTCGCATGCCGAGAACTCGCATCCGAGTCCTACATATAAATAGTTATAAGTGTCTTGTGACCATGCCGAGCACCCGCCTACCGGGTGCAAATTATTACGTACTACTAGGGATGCCAAAATAAGCTGAAGGTTTAAAACAAAGGTGTCGGTTCGTTTTTATGGAGCTTAAAGTTTGAAAACACAGGCGTCAACAAAGTATTAAAACGGTTCGTTTTTATGGAGCTTAAAGTTTGAGAACACAGGCGTCAACAAAGTATTTAAAAACAAAAGAAGGCAAATGTTTTAATTTTTTCCTTATCTGCACGTGTTTTATTGCGGTAAAAACCATCGCTGAAGGTATAAACAATAAGAAAAAAAGCGTCGGTTCATTTTTGTTTGAATAATTCACTGATCTTAGATAATTACTTGAGGCGAATCGCTTGAGCGAATCGTAACCCGCGAAAATCAAGTTTTCTTATGTTTTGATGAATTTAATTTCGCGGATACAACTGCGCAGGCACCTTAGAGATATCCTGTAAGGTTCTCTTGGCGTAAGAGTTATGATTTTTTAATAACTAGGAAAACAAACAAAAATACATAAAGAAAGAACAGTGTTCAATAAAAAAAAATTGGCGTTCGACAACCAGGTAGGGTTGTCGAACGCCAGTTGTGGGCGTGGCTTACTGAACTCGGATTCGGGTGCTGCGGCATGGTGTTCCCGTTACGTAACCATCTCGCCGATGGACTCAACAGATGGGTTGTTATAGATTTGCGACACACATTTTATGGCATGCCAATTTTTATGCAATTTACGTACTTAGCAGTGAAAGTGTTAAATTAGGTGGAACTTGCATGTTTACATTTTCATTTAGGTGACCATTTAAGAAAGCATTAGTTACATCCAAATGAGTCATTTTAAAGTTAAGTTTTACACTCATAGCGAATAAAAGTCTTAAAGTAGAGTACCAAAGCACTGTTGAGTATGTTTCTATATAGTCCACACCTTCTTTTTGAGTAAATCCTTTGGCAACCAGCCTTGCTCTATAACGCACTTTATCATCGCTCTGGATCTATTTCTTAAAAACCCACTTGCATTGCACGACCCTATCAGCTTCTTTTCTGGCAACAAGTTCCCATGCTCGATTTTCGTCAAAAGCCTTCAGTTCCTCTTTCATCGCCTCCTCCCATTGTTCTTTCTCCGGTCCATTCATCACTGCTTCATTACTGAGTTCTTCACCACATGATTCAAGCTCATCTAAAATACAGAGGTTTGTCATGCCACATCTTTGTACTGGCTTTCTATGAGGTTAACCTAGTTCCATTTGGCTTTCTTCTTCTGCGACTAATTCATTATCTGCTTCAGGCACCGATTGATAAGAATTGTCTTGGGAACTCGACGAATCACAGATATTATGTAGAATCATTTATATCTGTAACTGAAGTTTCTGTTGAACTTTCTTCTACTTCTGAAGTTTTATTTTTCTCTTCTATATTTTCTCCTTCATTATTTACTACTATCTGAGCGGTGTTATTGTTTTCCTTCTCTATAATAATCACATCTCTGCTCGTAGTAATCTTTCTAGTTTTTGAATTATATAATCTGTAACTTTTAACATTTTCTGGATACTCAACTAGAATTAATTTGTCACCTTTTTTATCCCATTTCTGTCTTTGTACTTTGGGAACGTGCACCATTTCTTTACTGCCAAATATTCTCACATGGCTCAGATCATTTTCTACCTGTCCATCTTTCGAATGGTGTCATCATGCCTAAACTGGCAGCTGGAGTTCTGTTCTTGAGGTATACTGTAGTATTTACTGCTTCACCCCAAAAAATTTGGCAAGATCTGCTTCAAACAATAAACATCTAGCTCGTTCAACTACATTCTGTTTAACCTTTCTGAGAGTCCATTTTACTCAGGAGTGTGAGGATTGGTCTTCTGATGGATGATACCTGCTTGTTTTAAGCAGCTTTCCATCTCTCGCGAACAAAACTCCCCTCCGTTATCTGTTCTCAATATTCTTATCTTGGTTGATGTTTGATTCTCAACCATACTCCGGAATTCTTTGAAATGCTGGAACACCTGGTTCTTCTCCTTCAGGAAATAGACGAAAGTCATTCTACTGGCATCTTCCACAAGCAGACGAAAGTCATTCTACTGGCATCTTCCATCGGCCCGCATAAATCTGAGTGTATCACTTCTATGGTTGTCTGAAGGAAAAGGAAATCGTATCTGTTTCACTTCACAATTCTGGATCCGAATGTCAGCTTTTGCATCAAAGGAAACCCCTTCTACAGCACCGTCTTTCATTTTCTCTAAAGAGTTACTGTTAACATATCCTAGCCTTCTATGCCAGATTGTCATGGCAGAAAACGAATTCACTGATTTTACTGTTTGTAGGTTGTACACACCGTTGATCAAATTTGCATCACCAATAAGCTCATTTACTTGATTATATATCAAACAAACTTCCTTTCTCGGAACTAAGACTACTCTGTTGCCATTAGATATAAGTTGGCTTACTGATAGCAAGTTTGTCGTGAGCTTCGGTATGTACAAAACGTTTCTCACAATCACATCATGCTGAGAACCCTTTACGCTTGTTGTTATCTGTGTTTCACCAACGCATACATCAGGCACAGTCATTTGGTTCGCGACTACTATCTCTCTGTTGTCTTGCATTTGTTTAGTTCGCAGTAAACATTCTCGGTTTGCCGTCATATGTGCACTTGCGCCAGAATCAACATACCAGTCCTTGATGCTAAAATTTCCGTTGTAAAACGCAGCACTAAAAGCATTTTGCATTTTCTTTTGTTTCAATTCGGGGTTTCAATTCGGGGCTCTAAACTCGGCCCATTCTTGTTCTTAGTGTATATCAATGACTTACCATTCTTTTTAAAGGGTATTTGTGACGTTGTACTGTTTGCAGATGATACTTCTCTTATTTTTAAAGTAGATAGGAACAGACAAGATTTTGAAGACGTAAACAGTGCACTCTCAATGGTTACGGATTGGTTTACGGCAAATAACTTAGTTCTCAATGCCAAGAAAACGAAATGTGTAAAGTTCGCCTTACCGAATGTTAGAAATCTAGGTCCCGAAATCGTCTTAAATAAAGAGGTTCTTAAAACTGTAGACTCGACAGTTTTCCTGGGCATAGCAGTGGATGGCAAACTACAGTGGGGCCCACATATTTCAAGTCTAGCGGGGAGGCTCAGTTCAGCCGCCTACGCCGTCAGAAAAGTAAGACAATATACTGACGTTGATACAGCTCGGTTAGTCTATTTTAGTTATTTTCACAGCATTATGTCTTACGGTATTCTACTGTGGGGCAAAGCTGCTGATATTCAAAATATTTTTGTCCTTCAGAAACGAGCTGTTCGAGCAATTTACCAGCTAGGTGCCAGAGTTTCTCTAAGGGACTTTTTTAAAGATATTGGTATTCTTACGGTAGCATCACAATTCATCTTCGCCAACATCTTATATATTAGGCAAAATTTACACTTACACGCCAAAAACAGTGATTTTCACACTGTTAACACTAGGAATAAGGACAAACTACGTGTTCCCTTTCACCGGCTTCATAAGGTGCATAACTCATTTGTTGGGCTTGGTATAACATTTTACAACAAGCTACCACCTTATTTACTAGAATTACCTGTTAATGCGTTTAAAGCTCAAGTAAAATCCAACCTTTGTCTAAAGGCATATTATTCCATCAACGACTATTTAAATGACAAAACTAGTTGGTCGCTGTGATTAACTCAAGACAATGTTTGTGTTCTTTCTCCAGTACTAGCGTACCTAGTGATAGGTTATATAGCTGTAATATAATTTTTATTATATATTTTTTTTACTGTGTTAGTCATTTTTTTTTTGTGTATTTATTGGTTTTGACATGTTCTATGCTTTGACATATTATAATGATTAGTATTGCATAAAATGATTAGCTAGCGACCTCGACAAGTTGTCATTCAATTCTTGCCTGAGCAACCGGCAGCAAGTTCGTCATGCTCCCTTAGATGTCAATGCTTGCGGTAGCGTCAGGGGTCGGGTTACCCCCTTCCCTCAAATAAGGCGAGGGGGGTAATGGCTGATCTTTGCGTTATGCTCGTGAACGGGTGCTGCTTGTGGTGACTGGTCGTCTTGCTGACCTTGATGTTGGTATTGTTGTTAATTACCTACCTGTTTATTTGTTTTTACGCCGATGGTCCTAGTTTATCATTTTGAGGCCTCGAGTTGTAACTCGGGTCGTAACAGCTATGTGAACGTGATTCAGCATTGCATATGTAAGCTGTCACGCCCTTATGCCAGGAGGCTTTTATTTTGGTACCTTTATTTACATGATAAAAATATTTTTTGCTTTTGCTTGAGTATAGATTTCATTTTATTTCCTGGATTATTGGGTTGGCTAGCTGACAGATGGCAAATCATTTAATTTAATGTTTTGTGTCTCATAATGTTACCTCCTTACAATTGTATAGAATCAAGTTCTTCTAACTTAACAGACAGCTGTGCTGCTGGGGAGTTTGTTCCGCCACTTCTTCTTCCCAGCTAAAGCACTAGGAAGTGTCGAAGGGCGGGCGTTTTGGGGGGACTGTCTTTTGTAACTTTGACGTTCAAAAAGTGCTGACTCTCAGCCTAGTTTGAATAAATGACTTTTGATTTGATTTTTGATTTTGGACATTTTATTCTTATAATGGCCAATTTTCTTGCAATTATAGCATTTTATTTGTTTACCGTCATTTGAAGTGACATTTGACGTTGACATTTTTGATGGCTTCATACCGCGATTAGTGTTGCCACTATTCCACCCAAGGCTGTTTTGACCAAAATGCAGAGTGATTTTCTGTAGTACCAACCTCCTCACTCATGTCAAGTAACTTTGTCTTTATGACGTCAGCGCTAATGGCGATCCCGGAATGTTCTATAGCCATTATCATCGGTGAAAACTTATCTGGAAGTCCAGCCAAAAGTAATGATCCAATCCACTCTTCTGTGATCTCAAGACCAGTCCCCTTTAATTTCTGCGCCGTTTCGACTACTTGAGATACGTCAGTTGTCATGGAATCGCAGCTTTCAAGGCGTATTGAAATCAATGTTCGAATCAAACTGATTTTCCGTTGGTAACCTGTGTCATCGAATAATTGTTTCAATTTTTTCCACACACCATTCACTGTAGTTTCACTCTTGATATGCGCGTATAACGAGGAGTCAATAGTCATCACGAGTTTCGCTTTGGCTTTCTTCATCTCAGTTTCACTGATTCCCGCTGGTAGGTTTTCCAAGTCAATTCCTTCGAGTAGCAAAAAATTACTAGTTGCGAACGCCCAATCGTCGTAATTTTCGCGTCCTTTAAGTTTCGGAACATTGACTAGGTAACCCGACGTCGACATTGCTTACTTTTACACGTAACACACAATTTTTAAAGGTTTTCTTTGCTCTGGGCCCATAACCTGATGAAAAACGCAGCTCTGAGGTTGTTCAAAGACTGTCTTTTATTTCTAATAAATTGTCATATTATGTATTTCTTATAAATTGTCATAGACAATGACAAAAGAGTATGTTTACACATTAGATTATTTTGATAATAATTTTAGCAGTACAGACCATATTTCGTAAGTTGTTTAAGGAAATTATTAACACAATCATCCATATTATTATTATCGCGTTGTATTAATAATATTATAATGAAACATCAGCGACGAAAACTGAGGACTGGTTGTTGGATAGTTTCTCAAATATCAAATGATAAACCTCTTAGGGTGATTTCAAATTATCCGGCACCCGGCCCACCGTGGGAGGAGCAGACGCTGGCACAGGAGAAATATCTCCACCTTTCTCGCCAATACCGTCGCTGGGGATCGACAACAAGTGTCAGCTCGAGTCCAGACCTTGGCACGCCGCGGCCACAGCGCGAAAACGCGCCGCGGGGCCGGGATACGCGAGCATCGACTACCTTTGCCAACACGGCGCGCCACTCGCCTCCTTTACTGACTAAGACACCCATGACCGCAGGGTAAGTGCTACTCATTTGCCCCTTGCCTCCCCCACCGATACCGCACTCCCTGCCGCCGCTACCGGCATTGCGTCGACGACGACGTCCAGTCAACAAAAGCCGAAGAAAACACCTAGGTACCCTCCGCTGGTAGTGGAGAAGATGCCAAACTGGGCCGCCCATTTCCGGGCCATCAGCGCGAAGGTGGGCCGGCCTCCAAATGCTTGGCCATACGGGAGTGGAGTCCGTTTCACTCCCGGTAGCGAGGATGAGTACAGGCTGGTCCAGAGATATCTGATGGGCCTGAAGAAAGACAGTGGCGTCTCGTGGTTTGCATATTCGCTGCTAGCGGATAAAAATCAGAATATTGCCATCAGGGCACTACCGGCGGATACACATCCCCAGGAGATCGAGGAGGAACTCCGGACGATGGGATACCAGCCGGAGTACGTGCGTCACATTAAGGGTGCACAAGGACGACCCGGCTGCGTATTCCACGCAATTCTGAAAAAGACTCCAGACGTCCGGGCTATACAACATTAATTTTTGTTTATGCGAAACCCGAAACACGGGTCTAGTATTTTTATGTAAAGAATCTATGAAAAAATTTTCAAAACTGTATCATTAATAATCACAAAGTTATAAGCTTGATAAGTTACCTGGTTGTCCACGCAAAAACATATGCAGATCACCACAAACAGCTAGTGTACGTACCATCTCCGTGTAATGGACGTTTGAGTACGAGAAAGACATGATAATTTTAAAATCGAAACAAAACACTAAGGCCTGCGGCGGGTGCGCGCGCGCTCGCGATTAATTAAATATTTTTGGTACAAAATATAACATGGTGTAAAAATTATTGGAATCGATTCAGTTACTGATTCTGAACAAACTATATTCAGGTTTCGCATATACTAAAAATAATCCTGTATATGACACCACTTTGTTCATGAACATGCGTGGTGTCAAACTAGAGGGTTGTCGTGGAAAACGCGGACCCGCGCAGTGCCACCGCTGCTAACGTTTCCGACATAGCTCGCAGCAGTCTCACCGCCCGCACCAGTCTCACCGCCCGCTCGCTTGTGTGCGGTGCGGCGAGGAGCACGCGGCACGAGATTGCCCACACCCGCGGGAGGAGCCGGCCACCTGCGTCAACGGTCGTGGCCCGCACCCCGCGTGCAACATAAAGTGCCCGGTGTCAAGCGAGCGGGGACCGCCGCCATCACAGCAACCACACGCCGGCTCCAAGCGGCCACCGAGAGGCCACATGTGGAATCTGAGGCCCAATGCATAACTCTCATGGCGGCGGCCAACGGGCCGTCACAAAGAACCCAAGCCACCTCCTCGAGGCGGAGGAAGAAGAGACGCGGGGGCAAAGGTAAGGGTAAGAAACCCAAACCCCCGGCGACACAGGAAGAGATCCCAAAGGCCAACCCTGCCTCTAACCGGGCGCAGGCTGAACAAGTTGAACCCGTAGCTACCGCCGGCAGAGCACCGCGGCAAACCGCGAAACTACCAAAGTTCCGCAAAACCAACTACAGATGGCGCCACCGGCGCTAAAGCCGTTTCAAACACTAAACCAGGATTTACAGCCTGCGCCATTAAGCTATTAATGGACCTTATAAAGGCCATAAGGCAGGGGCATAGAGACGGTCATCCTTGATGGCCTGGCCATTTTACTAACTCTTTATCATGGCTAGGCCATTGAGAATTATCCACTGGAACGCCCGCGGCCTACGGAACAAGGTCGGCCCCTTCGCGATCTCCGCGGGAGCAGGACATAGACGTGGCGCTCATAAACGCGACGCTCCTGGGACCAGAAGATAGGTTACGGTTCCCAGGTTACCTCGCTTATACAAAGGATGAAAGGTCGGCTCACATGAGGTACCGTGGTCTGGTGGTACTAGTGAGGCGAAGAGTCGTCCATCAGGAGCTCCCCTTGCCATCGCCCAGCTCATTTTACGCGCTGGGTGTCCAGCTGCATGTAGGCGGCGAGGACGCTAGGAGCTGCTATAAACCACCCGGAGTTCATCTAGATCACTCAGAGCTCCGGGCGCTACTGAAAAAAGCCCAGCACGCCACAATCCTCGCCGGTGATCTTAACTGCAAGCACCCAACGTGGAATTCATCAAATAGCAAGGTTTATATGTATAACACGCGGGCGAAGCCGCTGGCAAAAGCTAGTTGTTCATAATTTATTTTAATTTCGTCTCCTATTCGCAATCTTATTTGTGTATTTTTAGAGCATCACTTTTAAATATTCTTTTTTGCAGTCGGGTTACGAATTTTTATTGTTTTTGGAACGAAGCTCCTTATGGCGCGTTGCGAAAGGGGGCTAGACGGAATTAAGAGAAAAAGTTGTAACGACACTTTTTAACCGACTTAAAAAAGGAGGTTTCTCAATTTGACTGTATATATTTTGTTTTGGAACGGAGAGAGACAGAGGGAAGGAGAGAGTGAGAGGGAGAGAGAGAGGGAGAGAGAGAGGGAGAGAGAGGGGGAGAGAGAGGGAGGGAGAGAGGGAGAGAGAGAGAGGGAGGGAGGGATAGAGAGAGAGGGGGAGAGAGAGGGAGAATATTTTTTTGAGTGTATACAGGTTTTTTGTACATAAAAAATAATAACAATAATGAATCCTGGAAAGGAACTTCGTTCCATCCGGGTTCACAAGTTTACCTCTCAAGTTTTGTTTTTATATCAGTAAAAAAAAAATAATCTTAGTATATAGTTAAGATATTCCAGTTGTTTTAGTACTATACTGTAATACATTTCAACAAAAGGTAAAAACTGTTCATGAAATAAATAAATTTCACAGCATGGATCATACTGGGATTGGTTTGGCACAACATATAATTTTATCAACATTCCTATAGAATCCCACGAAGTGGAATAATTGTATTGTGTGATCCGACCGGAATAAGCTACTTTCGACAGTTAATTATAATCATGTGATATCGCGGCAGTTGGTGTATTATTCATCATACTTACATTCGGCGATGTAGGTGTACATACATACACCTCTGTTCCTGACCGACGGTGATACAGATGTGATGATGAGTTATTATTGCGTAATGACCTTAGCGTTATACTTGTCGATGAGTGCTGCTAATAGTGACTAGTTGTCCTGCTAGCCATGGTTTTGTTATTAGTTAGAAATTATAACTACAACGGTCCTAGTTCATCATTACACTTACAGCTAAGTATAACCGCCTCACATATTGAAAGATCAGGTTTCACATTCCTATGGATGGAATTCAACATTTGCACATGTAAGCAGCCACACCCCCCGGGTGTTTCCATTGTGAGGATCGTCTGGAGGACACGGTGGAGCATACGGTGGAGGTGTGCCCTGCCTGGGCGGAGCGCCGCCGTGTCCTCGTGGAGGCGATCGGCGGCGGCGACCTCTCGCGTCCGGCCCTGATGCGAGCCATGGTACGGGGCGAGAGGGCATGGGAAGCCGTCACCTCCTTCTGCGAAGCAGTAATGCTCGCGAAGGAGGAGGCGGGGCGCGTGAGGGTGTGGCAGTCACTGCGCCCTCACGTTCCTAGCCGCCGCAGGAGGAGACGCCCCGGGCGTCGGGAGTCGATAGCGGACTCCCGGCCACCGTAGACGCGAGCTTGCGGGTGGCGAGCAATGGGTAGCTCGCCGCCCGGTAAGGACCAGGCTCGGGTCGACGCACTATGGGCCAGAACCGTGCGTACCGTCTCAAAAATAGGTTTTCATAATGTTCGATATTGAACATTTCGTTAATGCACACGTCTAACTAAATGTCCAATGCATATTATGTAGTAGTTTAAATCCATTATTTATAACTTTTTACTATTAGACTAAAGCTTGCAAGTTGACGGTTAAGATTATGATAATTATATAGAACACAATTCCTCCAGTTCGCATGGTCATATTTTCATTAATTTCAAACCAAATGTGTAAGTGTTATATATGGTTAGAATTGTTAGGAAGTACCCTAATTAAAAATAATTTAATTCAAGCTTTTTGTGAAAAATGGAATGGTATAGATTTTTTATTTCGGGGCCTAGAATTTTAACCCTAATAGAAACTTCAAATAGACTTTTGACAGTTATCCGTGTCTACCCATGACGTAATTTTGGTACTGTTACATAGAGCAACTTATACAAAAGACAGGGCAAAAATAAAATTCTGCCCGAATCTGCCCCCCTTGAAATGAATCGAAAAATCCCAGATGGGGGGAAAATACAAAATATTTCAAAAAATATTTTAAGTTGTGATTGATGAGATTTTTGGACAATTAGATTATTTTTGACCTCTAATTCTTCAATAATATTATCTATTTACAAAAAACCCGGCTTGTTCTTCTATTCGTTATTGCCGACCAATCCTAATGGAATTTGCTAGATACTCCCGAGAAAACCCGATCAGTGGTTGGTGATATTAGGGGTCAAATGCACGAAACAGGTCATTATAATAAGGCACGAGCGCCTAACTATGGTGGATGGAAAAGTTACACAAGTTTTAACTGACACAAGTTCTGGAGCTGTGTGTACAGTGTGTTGGGCTAAACCAAGCGAAATTAATAATTTGGAGAAGACTGAATCAAAGCCAGATAATATAAATGCATACGAATACGGTTTGTCTACGTTGCATGCATGGATCAGGTGCATGAAGTTAATTTTACATATTTCATACAACCTTTTATTTAAAAAATGGGCTGCGAGAACTCCAGAAAATAAAAAAAGCAAAGAAGACAAGAAACGCTTGTACAAAGCTTATTTAGAAGCTGAATGGGATTGCACGTTGATAAACCCCGACAAGGAAGTGGAAACAGCAATGAAGGCAATACAGCTCGGCGTTTTTTTGTGAACTACTCTTGCGCATCAGAAATTACAGGAGTTGACGAGGAACTTATTAAAAGGTTCTATGTTATTCTCCAGACTTTGGCATCCGGTATAGCTGTAAACCCAGAAAAATTTGGTGAATATACTCGCACAACCGCACAACTGTACGTAACAAAATATATGTGGTATAATATGCCTTCTTCAGTACATAAAATCTTAATACATGTGGAAAGTATAACTAGACATTTTGCTGTTCTGCCTATTGGTAATTTAGTTGAAGATGCCCAAGAATCTCGAAACAAAGATTACAAAAAAATCTGACTGTATCACGCAAGAAAATGCTCTAGATCAGCAACGAATCAAGGCGTATTTCATAGTCTCCTATTTATATCAGATCCTTATCTATCAAGTATCAGAAAACCATCAGTGACTATTTCCAAGGAATTGTTAGACGAAGCCAAGTAGAATTAGGTATTATATTAATTAAAAATATTTTTTTGGAATTAATTATTATATTATATTTGTTATTTAATAAAATTTTAGATTTATATATAATAAAAAAAAATATATTATACAGTAGTAATATGATAAAACTGTAAAATTGTAATTGAATAAGCTAAACAAACTATGGTTTAATATTAAAAAATACATTTCTATTTTTGTTTTATTATTTAAATATTTTAAATTCAACATTTGACAAAACATGTTTCATAATTGGATTGTATATACATTCGAGATACTACGTGCCAAATTTGAGCTATTTATTTCAATTACCATAAAAGTTACAGATTTTTGAGACGGTACGCACGGATCTGGCACATAGTGCGACGGCGCGTAGTGTTCCACGCGCGCCTCAAAGAGATGTCAGCAGCAGTGTAGGGGTCTACTAGGACCGATGCCTTCCGGGGTCGCGTGATTGTTCGAAAGAGATACAGTGACCCTGGCACATGGGCAACTGATGGAACACGGGTGGGTTTTAGTCAGTAAAAGTCTGACACGCCCTCCCGCTCCGCCCAGAGCGGGAGAAGTCATTTGATGATTTCCCATCCAGAAAAAAAAAAGCAGCTACATCCTATTAGGAGAACCATTGGCCTGTCTGCTCGACTATAGATTAATTACACTGGTCAACAAAAAACCAACTTTTGTAAGTCCATGAAATAAGTTGAACTGATTTTAAAAGAGCATTAAAAAGCATTCACAGTGATAATATTTTTACGTCTTGGTTAGCTCGGGTTTTTTGTGGGTATCAATATAGACTTAGCACCCAGTTAAAAAAATATTTACATGAATAAATTTTAATAATGAGGATCAGCGACGATTTTAGTTAAATATGTAGAATTACAGTCATACCTAAACCAATTATTTCAGTGAAAGAATTATTAAAATTGGACCAAAAATCGCCCGCCAATACGCACAATTTGTTGATGACGTCATTTTCCACGTTCGCGTCCGCGGCACCGCCACGCACGTTCTTTCTGCCTTTAGTTACGTGACTCGCAGAACATTTAAACGAATAATGTCTTCATAAAATATTGTATCGTGCCACGATGCGAAAATACAAATGTTGCTACACCGGACAAATTGTTATTTTGTGTCCCAAAATACCCAAAAAATAGAAAGTGGTGTACTTTCATGAGGAGCGACGCCCCATGTCCCCTTAACTAAAAGTACTTTATACTGCATTTCAAAAATTTTGACTATAATAATTTATTTTAACTAAATCTATTTTTAATCGCGATAAAAAAGGTGTGGATTAAAACTAGTAGTTATGAACTAAAATTCACACCAACGAACGCCTCGCCTTCACGTGCTTTAAACGGTACTGTATTTTTGTTTTCCTTTTCTTTTGCTCATATCTCGAAAATGGCGTTTCCTATCGCAAAAAATATGAAATTTTCGACCCCCTTTGTAACCCCGTCACATATAAATTTCAACACGTGGGTAATATTTTTTTTTTAATTTTCGAAGAAAATGTGAAAATTCCATATAAAACAATAAAACACGTCCATTGCGCGCGCCTCGCGCCTTGCCTTCACGTGCCTCGCCTTCATGTGCAAAAACAGTACTGTATTTTTGTTTTCCTTTTCTTTTGCTTATATCTCGAAAATGGCGTTTCCTATCGCAAAAATAATGAAATTTTCGACCCCCTTTGTAACCCCCTCACATATAAATTTCAACACGGGTAATATTTTTTTTTTTTTCGAAGAAAATGTGAAAAATTCCATATAAAACACGTCCATTGCGCGCGCCTTGGTCTTTCAAAAAAATTCATTGCGTAGCACACCCATGTAAAAGCTGAAGAGTTGTACGTTTAGTGTTGCATAGCCCATTTATCGAGGAAGGCTATAGACTATATATTATATAAGGTCACGCAACGACCCTTAGGAGCCGAGCACAAAGAAAAACGTCACGCATACAAAGACCTCGCACGGGCAGGCGATTCGATGCGACGGGATGGGTTGGGGGAGCAGGAAATTTTACGCGGACGAAGTCGCGGGCAGAAGCTAGTAAGAAATATTATTTAAAATAGGTAGAGAGGTGCCTACACATTGTAGAAACACGAAAAAAGTACCTGCCTGCCAAATCAAAACATTCTAAAACGTAGTACCTACCTGTGCACTGGAATAAATTGTTTTTTTTTTGCTTTTCAACCATAAACGAATCAATCTTCGCGAGATTGTCCGATTGGGCCTTGGGTAAATCCGACTTCCATGTTTCCTATCTACCAATATCTATAAAACATAAATAAACAAGAAACAACGCTTAAACTCCGCAAATCATAACAAAGCAGTGCGGCGCGTGGCGGGCGATCGAGCCTCGTGACGTCATCAGCAGTTTCGCGCGCGCGGCGTGCGTTTTAAAACTCCCTTTTTTTAAAGTTTAATAACTTCGTAATTTCTCGATGGATTTGTAAGCCAAATATCTAGGTGTCATCCTCGACGAACACCTCACCTTTTCCGAGCACATAAAGCAGGCTCGCTCGCGGGCCGCTTTCGCTCTCAGTAGGCTCCATTGCGTCCTGAACAAGCGGAGTAAATTGTCTCTTCTGTGTAAGAAGCGGCTTTACACCGCTTGTATCAGGCCGATTATGACATACGCAAGCCCAGTCTGGGCACATGCCAAGCCCCGATTCATCCATAGGATGCAGACTCTCCAGAACCGTTTTCTCCGTCAAGCCACAGGCTCGCCTTGGTTTGTTCGGAATATCAATCTTCATTTAGACATGAAACTCCCGACTATCCATCAATACATAAAACGCGCTTCGAAGCGTTTCTTCGATAGGGCCGTAGCCCACCGCAACCCTCTGGTTGTGGCGGCAGCTACTTACACCCCCTCCCGTATTAGCAAAGTCCGCCGCTCGCGGCACGTTCTTACCGATCCAGATGATCCCACTACTCTCCTCCAGGAGAGTCGAAAAGAGACCAGTACAGCTAGACCAGCACACAGACACAAACCGTACCGACCTCGCCGCCGAGGTCCGTCGTCGCGACCCCGACTTAACAGTCCCTCCCGGCCCTTGCAAGAGCCAGCCCGCGATGCTGCGCCGTTACCTTTAAATTAGTCCCTAAATAATTTAACCCAGATCCAGCCAGTCCCTTGAAACCCCCCCTATCAGCGATTGCCTAAGCCGAGGTTCGTAACCCCCTCGGGGTAACCCTTAGAGCTTTCGCTTTAGTTTTTTAAGTATAATAAGCCCCGGCTGGAGGCCTAAAAAGGTAACTTTTTAGAACTCGCCGGGCCACAATCCGTTTAAGTAGTCACAATCTTTTCAGGATTAACTACGAGATGCCCCACAAAAAAAAAAAAAAAAAAAAAAAAAAAAAAAAAAAAAAAAAAAAAAAAAAAAAAAAAAGATGGATTTGAGTGATTCAAAAAGAAATGAACTCAGATATTTATATTGTATTCGATGTAGTATTCAAAATTGCTATATCCTTTTGTCGAATTGATCCTCATTTTAAAAGTGTACAGTTAAACTACTTTTTCTTTTATAATTGAGATCTACAGCTTCTTTTCTTAACATCCAACAATAATCTGCTAGCAAAGTAAGACTCCACTTTCTTTGATATCCCCGTTCCATGCCCGCTATTTCTAGTGGAAACGCTCACCATGCTCATCGCTAACGACTCCCATATTTTGAGGTAAAAAATCTAAATGTGAGTTAAAAATAGAGGGACATTTTACAGCCAATAGCGTGCAAGGCTTCAATCATATCTTTCAGAAGCTTTTTATAGTTTTGAGCTCTCACATTTCTGATGAAATTAGTAAAAACTTGAATCATAAATTTCTAAGCCTTACTCTCTTTTTTATTTAATTGACTATTAAATGTATTGTCCTTATTCAACCCTCGTATTTGAGGTCCAATAAAAATCCCTTCCTATAATTTTGCATCTGAATTTTCTTTTGCAAACTTCTGCAAACTTTTCTTTACGGTATTTGAAAGCATCTCTTTCGCGGTTAAGAGAAATAGGAGTTAATTTTTCATTATTCCCTTTCGTAGTAAAATTACCGCACACGTAACAGTAATTGTCTGGATTACTTAAACAACAACGAGGCATTATATTGATGAAATACTTTGTGTCCGTTCCGACCGCGCGGCCACGGCGAAATTTAAAAAAAAAACCACGCCAAGATTTTGTAAAAATTTGTAGAAGTTGATTCCCAAAACCATAAATTTGTCAAAGTTATGGTTAAAAAGTTATAAGGGTTTGAACGTGGCCACGCCATTGAAACGCGGCGAACCGCGCGGCCACGGAGATCTTTAAAACTAAGCGTTGCAGAGATCTGAAATTTAGGTAAATAACAGATTGAATTTGTAAAAAAATTGTAAAAATATAGAAAAAAATCCTAGGTTTATATTTTGGGAGCTATAAGACTAAAACTCCATGGCCGCGCCATCGAAACGATGAAAAATACGTTGTCGCCGATATCTCGCTGAAAAAGCATCGCAGGGATCTGAAGTTTTTTGTAAAACGTAGATTTGAATTTGTCGAAACTTGTAAAAATACTACAAAAAATCCTAGGTTTATGTTTCAGGAGCTGTAAGACTAAAACCTCATGGCCGCGCCATTGAAACGGTCAAAAAACACGTTATCGCCGATATCTCGCTGAAAAAGCATCGTAGGGGTCTGAAGTTTTTTGTAAAACCTAGATTTGAATTTGTCGAAACTTGTAAAAATACTACAAAAAATCCTAGGCTAATATTTCAGGAGCTGTAGTGTAGTACGGTATCGCGTAGAAATAAGTCGTGATTATTTATCGAAGAAAGTAATTGTAAAGCGAGTTTTTTGTAAACAACACCAATTAATATGTAAAACTACCGATACTAGACAAAAAACATGTATTTTTTCGGTATTTATAACTTTCAATACGTTTTGAATATTTCGATAGGGTGACCATGGCTTTTTATTTACAGAAAACTTTCCACCTATCGTTTTGGAAATTGTATCTCAAGGATTCTAAATTAAATTAAAATGAAACGACAAGATACAAAAAACATATTTATATTTCTTTTATAATCATATAAATCACAGATTATTTACTTACCCTAACACATATATTTCTTTCAAACTCACAAATCACAGATTATTTACTTATACTTTCTTTCAAAGTCACAAATCACAGATTATTTGCTTACACTTACTTACACTACTATATAGGGTGACTGGTAAGCAGTGATCGATACTTAAACACGTGAATTAGCTCATCATTATGAACAACTTTTACTATGGGACCAAACCTGAAATCGCGAAAAAATATCAGCTGTTCCATACATTTACGATCGCATAACTCGTCAACATTAATGGAACAGCTGATATTTTTTTCGCGATTTCAGGTTTGGTCCCATTGTTGCCATGTTCATAATGATGAGCTAAGCACGTGTTTAAGTATCGGTCACTAATTACCAGTCACCCTATATATATTTCTTTCAGTCACAAATCACAGATTATTTGCTTACACTTACTTACTTTACTATATATATTTCTTTCAAAGTCACAAATCACAGATTATTTACTTAGAATAAGATATTTTTTTTATTAATACGACCTTAGGGCCAAGGACTTTCTGGAACATTTGTCGAAATCTTGCAAAAAAATTGACATTTCAAACAAACCAAAACTATAATAATGAGGTACTAGCCAATATATTTGGGATTTCGACCGGTTCCTTGGGTCATGAATAAAATTTGTTACCTATGGGAGCTTATTCCCACTGTATAGTTTAATTTTACCCTGTTTTTTATTATTTAATCATCATCTATTAGACCATATGTTAAATTATGAATTGTCAGAGGTTGTTCAGAACTTGCGTGCGTTCCGGTTTTATTATCGTCGTAACAAATCATTATGGAATTATTTACTAAGCAATGACACTTGTAATGACCAATCAGACCTACAACCGGGGGGACATATTCCACAGCACCTATCAGTCCATATTTTTTTTGCTTTATTTTGATGTAATGAGGTGTTTCTTGGAGCATAATTTTGTCTGTGCCATTGAGAACAAATAAAATAATATTACCTACTCAATTCGAAAGTAAATCTCTTGGTTTCGTTGTTACATTTTAAACAAATTTTTAAATTGGAGTCATCGATAATGACGGCATCTTCCGGTCCACCGATTCCGAATAAATTTATGATTTCCATATTAATTGACAAAAATACTATGGTTCTTTTTGAGTGGTTGGCGCATGTTTCGATTAAACATTCTTGTGTTACATTGGCACTGTACAAATCCTCTAAAAGTATGTGTTCAAATATAAAAGCCATATTACTATCGCATCCATATGTATTGTTATCCCTTTTGTAATATTGAGTAATGATTTCCTCTCGTAGTTTATAAGCACTATTTAAATTTAACGATTCTGCTAATATTTTTATAAATCCGCGGATTAATTTGTTTGTGCATGTATTAAATATTTGTTGAATGTGCACGTTTTTTTGGTATGCAAATGCTTACAAAAAGAAAACTGAATCAAACGCACACGTATTCGTAAAATTCATACTTTTATTGACAGAATTTACTAAATTCCCATTTCGCAAAAACAATACTGAGATATTCTTCGCAGAATATCCCTCTCCACCCCAGTTTTCAGTATATATATATATATATATCTTTATTAATCAAGTGACAAGACTCAGTTGTGTTAGTAACAATTTTTCTTACCCCTATGTTAGTATTCCTATTCTAATTACTTAACCTATAACCATGAATATATGTGAATCACCGCCACACGTCTATCACCGAGGTGGACAGCTTGCAGCAGTGATTCACATATAAACAATCGAGTCTGCTCGCCACACAGCGCAGAATAAGGTTGGGGCTAGCCCGCACGCGGCGCACCAGGGAGGCGCATCGCTTCCTCATCGTTGTATAAAAACAGTCGACTCGAGCTTCCGCAAACATCCCTGACGCACTGCAGAAGCGGGGCAACCCCATCAATATCCTGAACGCATCATTGTATTGAACGCGAAGGACGCTGTACGATTTCTGCACATAATCAGCCCGCAGACTACACGTGTACAATGGAGTGCAGTATGCTCGGAACAAGGTTAATTTAACACCCCGTGAGCAACGTGCAAATCTGCGAGCTATCATATTTGCCCTAACCGACAGCGCCCTTCGCTCTCGCTCAATATCGTCATCGTCCTTCATGCCAGCGGTCAAGACGTGTCCAAGGTATTTAAACTTATATACCTGTGAGAGCGGAGTTCCGCTCAAAGCGATTGGTGGTATAGTTTCTGGACACCGTCCGCCGCCGGCACCAAAGACCATGACCTCACTCTTAGACACGTTGTAGACTAAACCATGAAGTTTGGCATAATCTTCACAGATGGCCACCAACCTCCTAAGGCCACAAACCGAGGCGCTCAGCAGAGCCATATCATCGGCGTAACTAATATTATTTACACACACTCCATCAATGTAACAGCCGGCTCGCTCTTTGCTGAGCGTCTCAATCAACTCATTGACGTATAGATTGAAGAGCGTAGGTGAGGTCAGTCCCCCCTGCCTCACACCGCACTCCAATCCATACGGTTCCGACAAAGTCCCAGCCCATCGAACCTGATTGATCTGGCCTCCATACCAGCATTTCAAAGTGCTTACTAGTTCACATGGAACTCCAGCTTTCTCAAGCTTACTCCACAGAATGCTGTAGGAAACCAGATCAAATGCTCTGGATAGATCGAGGAAGCATGCGTATACAGGTGTTTTTCGATCAGTGTAGTACTTGACAGCCCACTTTAGACACAGGATGGCACTCAGTGGACAGCCCAGCTCTGAATCCGAACTGGTTGTCGTGCAGTTTAATGTGATTATTAAGTTGTCTATTAAGCAGGCTATCAAACACTTTCGCAATCACCGTAGCCAGAGAAATAGGCCTATAGTTTTTCATATCAGAGATATCGCCTGTTTTATTTTTAACTATAGGCACTACAATGGTTTTAGTCATCTGACTAGGCAAATACTCATGACTCACACAAAAGTTAAAGAACATTGCCAACACTCTTGGTAAATGAGGACCCGCATACTTGAGGTGCTCGATACTCAGACCATCATGACCTGGAGACTTTCCCCTAGACATGGCGGCGATGACACCTTTGATCTCCTTGGCTGTAAATCTAGTTTGAAGATCACGATGGTCTGGAGCATCAGGCACAGGCAAGCTGGGTCCCAGTGGTGATTTTACCTTAAACTGTTCCTTAAAGAGGTTAGCAATGTCTACCGGATCGTTCACACCGTTGACCGATACAGGGCGGCCAGGCCTACTACTCATCCTGTTCGTGTGCCGCCAGAAGGAGCGATAATCCTTGTTTGAATGATGCGAGGCCAAAATATCCACTTTTATTTGCTCTTGGTGTGTTTGACACTACTTCAGACGAGATTTAAATTTCTTTCTGTAAATATGGAATCAGAAGAAAATGATTGTTTTGTGTTTATTTTAATTTTTTTACACTGCTTATTATAATTTTTTTGTAATTTCCTTTTTCGGGCCTTGATTGTTTGCTTTTTTGTATTTGCTAGAGTTATATTAAGATTTGTCGCAGCTATTTTTGAAGAAGTGAATTTTTATAAATTCATCCACGCTGTATTTATGCAGACGTGTTTCAAATAATAAGTGTTTTAAAGTTTTGAAATAACTTTCAATAGCTGACGATGTTGGCGACTAATTTTCTGATTTGTAAAAAGGACACATGACATTGCTCCACAGAGGCAGTTTGATCATTAACCTTTTAAGAGTTGATACTAGATTAGGTAAGTAATAGTCATTTGGTTTTTCTGTTTTATTCTTTGTTTGATCCAACATTTTTTCTTTATTCACAAGTTCATCAAACCAATCTAAAATATTGTCATCGTCGGTTATTATAACATAATCATCACAGAAATCTTTTTTGTCGTTTTTTTCAACTGGGTCTTCTATCTTGACCAACAAAGATTTGAGGTATTTCATAGAAATTTTACAAGTCTCATTGTTTGTGAATTCATATTTGAAAGTACAATTTTTTATAATATGACAAAGCACATTTTTTATTATTTCAAAATTTTCGCACACTTTCACAAATAAAATACTGCGAATGTAAAACATTTTAATATTTATATCAACGTTATCGAAGCATCGCAAGTTGTATACGTTTTTGACAAAATGACTTGTGTCTAATCTTAGGAATACTTGAGGCAAATTGTTACTTTTACTCATTAAAACTAGAAATGATTGTCGTAGATAGTCTCGGACTGTTTGAAAATTAGTAAAAGCCAGAACGTTTGCTGCTATTAACGCTGAAGAGTCGTCAGTTACAATCTCGTGAGGCGCAGTACGTACTTCGTTGTGCCATCTTTTCAACCATGACAATATAGAATCCGTTGTGTGGTTATCCGTAATCAATTGGCAAATTGCTGTAGACTTAATAGTTGAAGACGTTACCATACCAACATAGAGGAACATCCGTTTCGTTAGCAGAGATCCATCTGGGAGTTTGATCGTTCGGAAGAATGATCCAGTTGCATCTATAGTCATTGTGACATGAGGAATTTTCTCCAGATACGCCTTGTAGTATTGGATTTGTTGCTCACACCAATAGCACAGATGGAAGCTCGGTAACAGGGTGAACTCGCGAACGAAATTTTGGTATGTTGCCATTATCGACATCATGAGAATGCTCATGATTGGATCAGAGTGCAATCGATTACTTTGCCTTTTCTCGTGTTTCATTTTCCTCAAAGCTTCCATCGTTGGTAGCACTGGACAGTTTACAGTATCATCATCTTTGATGACTACGGAAGCAATTTCTTTGTGAACTACTGTTGCGGGTTTGTATTGCAATTTTTTCGCTAGTTTTCGTCTTTTGTACGGAGTGAGCTTTGTCTTCTTGTTTGGATTGTGTGGCATTCTACTATTATCGGTATTAAATAGAGTGCAGGTCACTGCCACTATTTTATCTGTTGCTGCCTTGATCGTTATTTCCGAGACGCAACTACATTGTGAGCACTTTCCTTTAATCAGAACATTCTTGTCTTCGTCGACCCGCTTAGTTTTAAAAACCCATGTGCATGGAAGCCTTGTAGATGCCCACAGTTTCTCTCGTAGTAAGCAAGCCCATTTGTACTTTGGCAGTGTATTGTACTTTTTATGTGTTGAGGTAGTATTAGGATCACGCCTGAAGTAATTAACTGAGACGGGTTCCACTTTCTTCCAGTCATATAAATCCAGTAAAATATTAAACTCTTTAACAGTTTCAACTTCTTTTGAGGTACATTTCACAGGTGTAGAAACTGTGCTTCGGCACGAAGGCGAAGTTGAGGTGCTTTGTGTGAGTGAACTTTCTTCATCATATCGTTGGCCAAAAATCGTCTTGAAATTTCTCTTCAGTCTCATGAACAATGAATACGGCGTTATTTCATTGTTCAGTTCTTGAGCAATAGTTATAAATATAGGATTATTGTATGATATTTTTTCATTTCTACAAGTAGCTGCATACTTAAGAAACTTGTTATTCAGTTGCACCGCATCAATTTTCGGTTTTCTACCTCTGACCATGTTTCTGTAACAATATAGTAATAACATTGACCAACATCTCTACTTCTTAATCTTTTGTTTTATACATATTTGTTTGACCGCGTGAGAACGATCAGCCAACAATAACGTAGGTAATAAAATTATTTATTGTTTTACGAGTTTCAAAGACCGTTACCGTGCTAATGAAAAGAACAAAGAGCAGTATAATGGCAGCGCCGAAACTACGGTTTGTCTTTAGTGGATTTTCAACTTTATGCCCTAGAGCATAAAGTTAAAAATGTATTAAAGACAAACTGTTTCGGTACTCGTCGTCGAGACAGTTTGTCTTTAATGGATTTTCAACTTTATGCTCTAGAGCACATAGTTAAAAATCTATTGGGGACCAAACTAGTATCGGCGACGAGCTCGTCGTAGAGTCTTTTAGAGAATAGCATAGCAGAATTCATTGAACTAAACAAAATAACGCCTAGGTAAACATAGCTCGCATAGACTCTACCTACGCCCCGCTCGGTAAAAAAACAAAAAATACTTTTTTTAAATATTTTAACCATGTATTCCTACAAAACTAACCCTCAGTTAGCAATATCTTTGTTCAAGCAATTTAAAAATTTGTTCAAGCAGTTTCTTAGAGAGAATTTTTGGTGCCAAAGTCTATGTCTTTTTAAAAATAAGTATAGTAGTATAAGTAGCACTTTTTCCAGAGTTCTAAAAATAAATACCTAGCAAATACACAATTTGGACACCTTTCCGCATAAAAATATCATCACGATAGAGCAACCAGTATTAAAATAGGTACCTAAGTAGGTACACATTATCATTACAAGACTAGGTCAACTAGGTTGATAAAAAAATAGGAAAGTATAAAGTGGTAAGAGAAGAGAGTAATTAGTATGAATTACTTACCTTGATAAGAAGTATTAATTTGAAATCAAATCCTAAGGCTTACGCCTTACGCTTTCGAAGTTGTAACAGCAGAACGTAGTTTTCCAAAGATAACAAATGTCCGAAACAGTGCATAAATTAAAGTCCGTAGGAATGTCAAAATTTAAAACACCAACGAGCAATCCGTGCGAATTAACTGAAAGTAAAACGACGATTGATCAACAAAAAAGCCTTTGGCGGGAAGACGGGGTGCAGCGGCCGGGATATCTCTCACATATTGGACTGCTGTGATTGGTTATACAGCCTTCGTCTCCCGCGCTGCACCCGCGTTCTGTTCGCCCCTGTGTTGTAGTGTGTGTGGCCTTATGGTTAATTCCTTTAGTGCAATTCAATGTTGGAATGCATGAGTTAATTACACGTTACTTATGACATAATACTGTTAATTTCAGGGGGTTATTTCTGGCAGAATTTAGTCTTAGACATAAGTTATGTGTTTGATTCCACAATTATTCATCAAATAATGCTATCTTACAGGAATTACGAATGTTGTGCAAAGTTATTTGTTATGGTTCTGGCACGTGTACTCAAAACCACAGTATTGTCAAATCAAGCAATGATTTAAGTGAATTAAAAAGAAATAAACATATGATTTTGTATTTTATCCGTTTCATTTTAATTGAATTTAGAATCCTTGAGATACAATTTCTAAAACGATAGGTGGAAAGTTTTCTGTAAACAAAAAGCCATGGTCACCCTATCGAAATATTCAAAACGTATTGAAAGTTATAAATAGACAGGCCTGTTGGTCTAGTGGTTAGTGACCCTGACTGCTATGCCGGAGGTCGTGGGTTCGATTCCCACCCAGGACAAATGTTTGTGTGATGAGCACGATCATTTGTTCTGTGTCTGGGTGTAATTTATCTATAATATGTATGTATTTAGAAATATATAAGTATGTTTATCAGTTGTCTAGTACCCATAACACAAGCTCTGCTTAGCTTGGGACTAGATGGCGTTGTGTGATAGTTGTGGAATAAAAAAAAATAAAAAAAAATAAAAAATACCGAAAAATACATGTTTTTTGCCTAGTATCGGTAGTTTTACATATTAATAGGTGTTGTTTACAAAAAAAAACTCGCTTTACAATTACTTTCTTCGATAAATAATCACGACTTATTTCTACGCGATACCGTACTACAGCTCCTGAAATATTAGCCTAGGATTTTTTGTAGTATTTTTACAAGTTTCGACAAATTCAAATCTAGGTTTTACAAAAAACTTCAGACCCCTACGATGCTTTTTCAGCGAGATATCGGCGATAACGTGTTTTTTGACCGTTTCAATGGCGCGGCCATGAGGTTTTAGTCTTACAGCTCCTGAAACATAAACCTAGGATTTTTTGTAGTATTTTTACAAGTTTCGACAAATTCAAATCTACGTTTTACAAAAAACTTCAGACCCCTGCGATGCTTTTTCAGCGAGATATCGGCGATAACGTATTTTTCATCGTTTCGATGGCGCGGCCATGGAGTTTTAGTCTTATAGCTCCCAAAATATAAACCTAGGATTTTTTTCTATATTTTTACAAATTTTTTACAAATTCAATCTGTTATTTACCTGAATTTCAGATCTCTGCAACGCTTAGTTTTAAAGATCTCCGTGGCCGCGCGGTTCGCCGCGTTTCAATGGCGCGGCCACGTTCAAACCCTCATAACTTTTTAACCATAACTTTGACAAATTTATGGTTTTGGAAATCAACTTCTACAAATTTTTACAAAATCTTGGCATTGTTTTTTTTTTAATTTCGCCGTGGCCGCGCGGTCGAAACGGACACAATACTTTGATACAAATCGATATACTTAAATGAAAACAAATACGTATAGAAAATTCAATTAAAACAGGTAAAATTCCGTTTATACACGATTCTGACCATTTTTTAGCTACAGATATAACAATATACATGTTCAATCAAAGTGCTCTGTTAGTTTGTATTTGTATATCACACTCATTAGAAGATAGTGCATTGAACAAGCAAGAACATGTTTGTGGTCGCGTGCAGCGAATACAAATTTCAACGTGCACACCATGAGCATAATCTCAAAAATTCGAGCTAAGCCAGCTGCGAAACGTATATGGTTGGTGGGTAGTTGCTGCGGACTTCATGATATTACAACTCATTATCCTTGGGCAAAAACCTTGTTGACCAGTGTTATCTAAAACTTACTTTTAGTCTCGCTAGCTTCTCGTTTCCTCTTACATACTTCTTCTTCTACCACTTCAGTTTTAAACTCCATTAAAGGTATCTCATCATCTGAATCTGATTCATAATACTTTGTTGGTGTATTTGTTTCAACTAGATAGTTATGGTGTACATTTTTCAGTTCTAGCTCTGTAGGTAAAAAAAAACCAGTCAAGATTAGTACTAGTTTAATATTAATATATTTTTTATTATACAATATAATGTGGTTTCGGTTACGTTGAATTAATACAAAAAACTATCAAAACTTTGAAGTAGTACAATACATTCTTGTTTAATCTCTACATAGTATAAAACAAAGTCGCCTCCTGCGTTTGTACGCTTAGATCTTTTTAACTAAAGCTGCGGATTTTAGTGCAATTTTCATCAATAGACGCGTGACTATGCGTTTATATGTATAATACGCGGGTAAAAGCTAGTTACAATTATTTAATCTTTAACTTATTTTACGAATTATTTATTGATTATATTATTTGTTCTGAAAAACGTACCATCACTTTGATGCTCCTCCATGGGCTCGATAAACTCATCTAGTCCCTCACATACAGCTGGTAACTCTTGTTTGACGGTAATATTGTTGTTTTCTGTTTGGCATTCATCAACTATACTTATGTGCATTATTGGACATTTAACAAATCCACAGTATGAATCTAAGCAGTCTTCGTCTATTAAAAGATTGGGCTGAAAAAATATATTTCTTTATGTATAAATAGGGAAAATATGCCTGTGATCGCAGTTCCACAAGCACACGCCTTGCCAATATACCAAAAACACTTGAAAACGAGCCTCCACAAGTGAAGACACTTAAAACAATCCGATGTACTCTGAAAAGTTGGCCAGACTACCAAGAACGAAGAAGTTCACTGCTGAACATAGGCATACTTCTATCTGGGAGGGTTTGCTATAATCATCTCTCATGGCAGGCGGTTTCTACATGGAATGCAATCTCTTCAACAATAATGGGTAATAATTTATATACACATGACATTGACGAAATAAATTTTAATAATGTAACATATAATAAAATAATCCATCAGACATTTGCAATATATTTAATAACTATTTTAATAATTTGACATCTATTCTGCCTCTAAATTCAAATAATTCCAATAATTCTAATAGTTCGCGTAATTCAAATAATTCCAATAATCCAAATAATTTGCGTAATTCTAATAATTCAAATGATTCTAATTCTAGTAAAAAAAATAAAAATCTCAATACTATATTCTTGAATCCTGTAGATGCAAAGGAAGTGTATAAAATAATTATGTCCCTGAACAATAGCAAAACTAGTGGGTATGACGGCATCGCTACAAAGGTCTTAAAAACTTGTGCTAGTTGGATTTGTCATCCACTAGCACACGTTATAAACTTATCATTTTTGGAAGGGGTATTTCCCGAGCAACTTAAGATGTCAGTTGTGAAGCCACTATTTAAAAATGGAAATAAGTCAGACCCTAATAATTATCGGCCTATCACAATAGTACCCATTATATCCAAGATTTTTTAGAAGGCAATGCTTATTAGGTTAAATTATTTTCTCTGTAAACATGACATACTATGCAAAGAGCAGTTTGGTTTCCGTAAAAGTAGCTCAACTGCTCTTGCAATCTTTAACTTTATTAAACTTGTTACAGAAAGCATTAACAATGGCAATCCTGCGGTGTCCTTGTTTTTGGATATGAGTAAGGCCTTTGATTTTGTTAACCATTATAAGCTACTAAATAAATTAGACTTCTACGGTATTCGAGGAAAAGCGTATAAATGGATATCTAGTTATCTATTAAACAGGCAACAGTGTACCGAGATAACCAAAGTTGTAAAGAAAAGGGACAGAATATATTCAAAAGAGAAATTCAAATCAGTAGCATTAATAAATAAGTGTGGCGTGCCCCAAGGAAGTATTCTCGGTCCTTTACTTTTTTTACTTTATATAAATGATCTTCCAGAGGCCACTTTGCATAAATGTATACTTTTTGCAGATGACACTACAGTTGTCCTAAAATGTCAGAATAAAAGCGACTACAAATCAGCTTTGGAAAAGACGCTAAAAGATATAATAAGTTGGATGCAAAATAATGACTTAAATATAAATATTAGCAAGACAAAATTAGTTCAATTTAATTCTTATAACAGCAAACCATTAGCTTTGGATATTCTGTATAATGGTGAAAAGGTACAACAAGTTGATCAATTAAAATTTTTAGGAATCAATGTAGATAAAAACCTGAATTGGAAAATCCATATAGAGCACGTAGGTCAGAAATTAGATCGGTTCGTGTTTGCTTTAAAAAAGCTGAGACAAAATGTATCAGTAGACGCTGCTCTTGTAGCTTACCATGGTTACGTGTCATCTGTTCTGAGCTATGGGCTAATCATGTGGGGTAGCTCGACCGATAGCGACAGAGTTTTTAAGCTCCAAAAACGCTGCATCCGGGTAATAAACAGGGCATGGTTCTTAGATAGCTGTAAACCACTATTTCAAAAAATGAATATTCTTCCATTACCTTGTATGTATATTAGAGATATCTGCACTTTTACAAAGAGACACATGCATTATTTTAAGCAACATACCGAGGTAATACCACGTCAGAAAAGGGCTATGTTTCGCAACCTCTTATATCATCCAGCTGGACATAAAGATATTTATAAGAAAAATGTGTACAATATGTGTATCCTTATTTATAATACCATACCAAATGATTTTAAATTGTTGCAGGGTAATGTTTTTAAAACAAAATTGTCAGAGTGGTTACAAAAAAAGTGTTTTTATAGTATTAAGGAATTTTTAGAACATAAAAATATTTGATTATAATATAAATTAATTTATTGAAATAATTTTATGTATTTTTTTTTTGTATGTAGTAATAATTTGTGATAATTAATGTAATAATAATGTCATAATAGTGTAATAATATAAGGGTAATAATTTGCATGACATTTAAACAATAATAATTTGCACGCTTGCTTGCAGGCAGAATACAATGACTTTTAGGCTGTAAGATCTTCCCTAGTAAACTATGTATTTTCTTGCAAATAAACATTTTGAATTTGAATTTGTCGATCGCTATATGGTGGTCAAATGCAAAGAGAATGCTGCTGCCCATTCTCTAGTAAGTCCCTTAGTTGCCTCTTACGGCACCCACGGGAAGAAATGGGATGGTGCTATTCTTTATGTCCGGCACCACACGCAATCTTTATGGACAGCACCACACGGAATGTGTGAAAATGTACATATCAACATTTAACACCCAATGGTATAGTTGAAATCCAGACACAATATATATGGTATGAGCTTGAGAATAAAATTAAATATTTTTTGGAGAATACCTCACCTCATAATCCTCATTCATCATCTCAACTAACTGCTCTTCAGAATCCAGACATTTTCGAAGCAACTGGTAGCTTTGCTTTAATTTAGTGCAGCATACAAAACAAGCAAGAATTGGCCTTCTGTCTTTAGTTACAAACTGCAACAAAATTTGTCTTACACTATTGTTTATAGGAAGAAGATACTTCCAATTTTACATTTAATTGTAAAGCCCACAGTTGGTGGTCAGTAATGCTTTCTATATTCCTCATACAAAGAAGGCATGAGCAGATTGATGGCTTAATTAAATTATTCTAAAGTTTAAGTTTACTTTCACTGAGGTCAGTGACTTCCATTTGGCTTTATAGGGCCTCTAAGATGACCATGAGACCATAAGTTCACAGAAATAGAAATGAAATATGAAGTAGAATTGACCTCTACCAAAAGGTAAATTTGCATGCAGAAAGAGCAAGAAACTCCACCATTACTCTTTTAAAATGTTTTTCAATATTAGTGTAAAATATTTATATAATTACATGTGGAGACCATGCACCTAAAATAAACTTACCATACTACAACAGGTAAAAGAAATGAAAATGAAGCAATGAGAGATAAATTAATAATATTACGATAGATACACGGCGCTTACATATTTAATAAATATATAGTCCTCCATACTGTATTTCGGCCACGGCGGCCAATCTCAATGGAGACTGGGCATCGGCGCGGGAGATATTATAGTGAATGAGTGTGTGCACAGACACAGGGACACTTGGGGCATATTTACAAACGTGGCAAAGGCAAGTATACGAATTTCGTAACATTTTAACAACTTACAAGTCAGAGTATAAGTTCAAATAATCACTGAATGTAAATCAGAGTCTAAACAAATCTAAGCTAGAAAATTAAGTTTGTACGGAATTTGATAGATTCTAGACTGTCCTATGGAGCGAGACCAGCATGTTTCCAAAACATTCTCAAAGTAATATGCTTGTTTACAACTATGTGTACTTTTAATATGACTTTAAACCTACTTTCATATATTGTCGTGTATGATTCGCATTTTTTTTTTAAACATCATATAGGTAAACTTACTGGTATATCAGTCAGCTTCTCATATAGTTTGTGCAAGTTTCTGTTGACGACTATATACATACGAACATTCTGCACTAAACATATTCTACAAATCGGCAGTTTTTCCATGTTTGAACTGAATACGTATCACAGGCTTGGCGTGTATATACTTAGTTATTACGAGTTAAGTAATTGAAATTTGAATGCGAATAAAAGTTTGTAAATTTCATGAGCTGTGGACCACGGTAAGATGCTAGCAGCCAGAGGGACTTAATTTATTTCCTTATGAGAATATTTTGGGTAATACATTCACATTGTTCTAGTTTTTTTCCCCTTTTGGTTACCACAAAACACTGAAAACACCACCTAATTCATAAATAGGTACCGTGTAAACATCAACATTACAGTCAAGGAGTGAGGCGTATTTATCGTAACAGATATAAATAACAGATATTCAAAAATAACAAATAACAACTGTTCCTACCAATTTATTTTATATGTTACTTAAAATAACAGACACTCGAAGACTGTTACCACGGCTGTTACTGTTATTTCGATATATCATTCTTCACACAGTGCTAGACTGTTACCACGGCTGTTACTTTCATACGCAAAGGAAGGAAAATATCAAGGTTTTCATTTTGTCTCTTCCTCATTCAAGAATGACCATTGCTAAAAAGAGAAACATCTATTATTTACTTAACACGAAATTAGTTTACTTCTCACTCTTACTAAAGCGGTTAAAAAAGAAGGAGACCTAGTTATTCTTCGTAGTGATAATACGGCTCCAGTGACATGGCCCATGGCAAGAATTGTGAAGACAATACCTGGACCAGATGGTATAGTCAGAGTAGCAGAAAACTACGCTAAAAAGAGAAGCACCTAGTATATATAATCCGTAAAATACAGTTGATGGTCTGATAAGAACCAACATATTCGAAAAAGCTACTCCTAAATTTGGTCGTGTTACTTAGGTGTTACTGCCCAGTGACCATTATAAAAAACTTAAAAACGTTTTATATTTTTCTTTATGGCAATTTTCCGAATGCCTTTATTATCTTTGGGTTAACGGAATTCATCGCAAAATATTCCAGGTGTATACGATTTTTTGATAACCCAACAATGAGAGATGAAATCAATTTTATTGAGAGTATTTGCCAGGATTGTTTTTTAGTTTACAAAAAAAAAAAAATATCGTATGTTGGAAAAGATGCAACCAAAAAATTACAATGATCGTCTACAGACACCTTTTATTTTTATTGTCTTTTTTGACGTTTGACGGGATTGGTTGCAAAATGTTCCATGTATATTCAATTGAGATTTTAACACGTATTTATCGTCCGTACAAAAATAACAGGCTCTTATTTAATAACAGATATTTGGATCTGTTATTTTTGAGGAACAGTAACAGTGATAACAGATATCGTGTTTGACCTGTTACGACCCATCTCTAGTCATTTACAGTTAACACCTCGTTTGACAGACGACAGTCAGGCGATTTTTTTTTTGTGGAATTTTATGACCTAGTAACGGAACCTTTAGGTCAAATCTTATTTTATTATCGCACACTGCACTATCACTTCATTTTTAAATTGTTTTAATAGTATTTTTAATGTATTTATATATCGGTTTGTACGTATTTTTGTCTTTTAATAACTCTTCAAGTGGAGGCGGGCGGGATAAAGAATCGCACATGTTCACATCACTAAGGACACTAGCCAACACTAATCTGTCAAGCAAGAAGTTTTGAGATTCTGGCGGGAACTTTAAAAAAGAGCGCTCAAAAAGTTTCTTCAATTTTCATTTTTTATTAAATATTTGCTAGTTTCTTGATAAAAGTTAATAAAAAAAAATTGCGCTAGGTGTACAAACCTGAAATATGGTGCGAAATGAAGGGGGCGGGGATAACCTGCCCACTTCACATAAACGTCCTCGGCCTGAGGCCGGAGACGCAGGGACTGGGATGGACTGTGGTGATGGCGGCGGCGGTGAGCAATCTGACTATTCACCTTATATAAAACCTGACTATAAAAGACTATATCCAGAAAATGCCACTTATGTAGACTTTAAAGTGTTCATTGAAGCTAACAATAATAAGGATAGAATAGGCAATAAGAGCCCTACCTATCTCAACCATATATTCTCCAGCGAAATAAAAGGGGTGACAGCTATACAACGAATAAACGCAAATAAAATAGCAGTAATATTTAAACAGTATAATACAGCCAATAACTTTATTAACAACAGCGCTTTTCTTAACAAACATGGCTTGAAAGCATTTATTCCGGCTGCGCAAATAGAAAAAACAGGTATAATTAGATTTGTACCAGCAAACATTTCGAACAAAGAACTATACACCAAACTATCATCAATTTATGAAATAATAGCTGTAAGAAGATTCACAAAGGAGGTAGGACAGGAGCAAGTACCACTACAAACAGTTAGCATTACTTTTCTATTGAATATTCTTCCGGACAATGTACAATATGATTTGTTTTTATACAGAGTTTTTGAGTATGTACCCCCATTACAGCAATGTTTCCGTTGCTTTAAATTTAACCACTCTGCTAGAATATGCAATGGCAAACAAAGATGTTCCATTTGTGGAGGTGAGCATTTATATAAAGAATGTGATAGACCAACAGAAATCTGCTGTTGCAATTGCAGCGGGCCTCATCTTGCAATTTCTAGATTATGTACAATTAAGTTGAATAAAATTTTAGAAAAGAAAAATAAGATTACTTATGCAAGTGCTACATTGACGAAACAACACATGAGTGATAATACTGAATTTCCACCTCTGCTACTTCCAAAAATGAAACCAACTGACACTGTAAATAAGTATGTACATACATCTGTAAATAATACTGTACATAGTGTAAATAAATCCAAAGATGTCCCGAAAGTAGACATCAAAGCCCAAATAGTTGCCAACAAAGATGTACTTATGGCCCTGGTACAGACGTTGGTAGAACTGGGTAATAAGGGAGATAATACGCCTACCACCGTAAATAGTATTAAAGAAACCCTACTTAAAAATCTCAAGTAATGGATCCAAGTCACACACTGTCTAAGCTGCGTATGGCTCAATATAACATTCAAAGTGCTAATAGTAAAAAACCCTTATTGATTCAATTCTTACAAAAACAAAATATTGACATTTGCTTACTTAACGAAACATGGTTTAAAGATAATAGTTTTAGAATACCTGGATATAATATTTATAATAAAAAATCCAAAAATACTCATAATGGTGTAGCAATACTGATTAAACCATATTTAAAGTACAAAGTTTTAAACACTAGATTTTATGAAGACATTCAAACTGTTGCTCTGTCCTTATCTACTGTACATGGTAGCTTGACTATACTTTGTGTATACTGTCCTCCTACTAGTGGACATATACGGATCATAACATAACATAACATCACGCCTTGTTTCCCCGAAGGGTTGGGCAGAAGTGTACCTATAGTTCACCCACATTTCGCCAGTTATGTTTAAGTCCCATGTAATAGGGGGCGAGCCTATTGCCATCAACCGGGCACATATCCAGACTCCGGGCTGCTACTGAGAAATTCCAGATGGAAAAACCCAGTAACACTTTTGCCCGACCTGGGAATAGAATATACGGATCAATAGATTACATAATATTATTAATGATCTTCCAAAGCCCATATTTGTCAGTGGTGACTTTAATGCACACCACATTGCATTTGGTTGTCTATCCACTAAAGACAGAGGTCATGATTTATTTAATATCATTGATGACTTGGATTTATGTATTTTAAATGATGGTAGTTTTACAACTGTTAACAACCCGCGACGGAATCCGTCTGCAATTGATGTTAGTTTTAGTAGTGCTAACCTCGCATCAATATGCGAGTGGTCTGTACATGATGATGCCATGGGCAGCTATCACTACCCAATAATAACCGAGATTTCACTGCATATAGATAAATATCATATTAATCCCCCTGTTGATAGGTTTATATATAAAAAAGCAGATTAGGAAAAGTATAAAACTATTTATAAAACAATATTCAATGATTTAGTCCTAAAACTGTATGATCCTATTTCAACCTATAATAATTTTTGTTCTCGATTGGGTAAAGATATGACAATAATTTTAAAAGCAGACCTCCAGCTCCATGGTGGAATGACATTTGTAAAAAAAGTGTAATTGCCTCCTACAATGCATTGAAACTATATAGAAGTGAACCTAGTATGGAGAACTATTTAGATTATAAAAGAAAAGATGCACTTAAAAAAAGAACCATATCGGAACAAAAAGGAATAGGTTGGAATAACTTATGTAACACATTTAATAGAACTACTCCTATAAGTAAGATTTGGAATCTTCTAAAAATGTTTAAAGGTATAAGAGCTGGCAATAAATCATATAAAGATAAGTTTATTTCCCAATTTCTAGATAAATTATCCGATGTTAATTGTCCGACGAATTTAGATGAATCAGCACAAAAAATGTTTCTTAATATTCTTCATTTACTTTGGCATTGTAAATGTATTCCACAATCATGGAGAACAAAATGTGTCATTCCGATACTCAAACCAGATAAACCTTCAGAGCTTGCCAGCTCTTATAGACCAATATCACTGTTTTCATGTCTAGGTAAATTATTTGAAAACATGATTAAAAATCGGTTGGATTGGTATATGGAATCTAACGGCTTCATTCCACATGTACAATATGGATTTCGTCGAGGGCGAAGTTGTGCAGACAGCTTCACTTCCTTAGTTTCAGACCTGAAACATGCAAAGGATAAAAAGTTACACACTGTTTGTGTATTCCTAGATGTTCAAGGTGCTTTTGACAGTCTGGATCCAGCTATACTTGTAGAAGTTATGTCTAGGTTAGGTGTGCCTGGCCAACTACGTAAATGGATATATAATTTTCTGAATAATAGAACACTCTATGTAAGACATAATAACACATTGCATGGACCAAAATGTGCATCTAGGGGTACAATGCGGGGTGCTACACTATCTCCTTTGTTATACAATATTTACACAAGTGAAATCTGTAAATTTGTTAATAGTAATGTAGATATTCTGCAGTTTGCTGATGATATTGTTTTGTACAGTAGTAATTATAATGTAGAAATTGCAATTGACAATATTAACAGAGCCTTGTCCCAACTATTTGTTACGTATCTGCTTAGTCCTGTTAGAATGAAATGGATAAAGGCAGATCTATTACAATTTATTAAATGAAAATTAGAGTTGGGAAGTACAGCTAATATAAAAGACCCTGCCTGGCACGCACTCTTTGTTTTAAGGTTCTGTCAGGCACGTAGTTGACCTTCGATGATCGGAAGTGGAGGTCCCAGGTGAATCTTTAGCTAGATCCCCTGGGTTTGATGTTTTTCTTATCGGCTCCAAGAGTAGACGGACTTCAAGAGTAGACTGGCTTCAGAATGGACTGACTTCAGAGTGGAGTAGCTTCAGAGGAATGGTTTCAAGAGTAGACTGGCTTCAGAGAGTAGTCTCTTCAAGAGTAGACTGACTTCCAGAGTAGTGGCTGCCAGAGTGGCCTGGCTTCAGAGGAGTGGCTTCCAGAGTGGCCTGGCTGTAGAGGAGTGGCTTCCAGAGTGGCCTGGCTTCAGAGGAGTGGCTTCCAGAGTGGCTTGGCTTCAGAGGAGTGGCTTCAAGAGTAGACAGTCTTCCAGAGTGGACTGGCTTCAGAGGAGTGTGACTTCAGAGTGGAGTAGCTTCAAGAGTAGACTGGTTTCCAGAGTGCGGGCCCCCAGCGGTTCGAACGCCCGTTTTTATACCAAAGTCGTCTTCCCTTTCCAAACATTTTTCCAAATATTAGTTTTCTTGTAGCCATCATCTCATCTGACAAGTGTAGTCGGCCAGGACTTATCCATGAGTGCGTGTAGCTGGCCACATGAGTGCGTAAAGAATTATATAAATATAATTTTAAGTAAAGTTATTTAGTAAACAATCGTAATAATTAATAAAATCAAATAGCTAGACATATTGATAAAAATAATTTAAATTATATAAACCAAAAAGTAGCCATTCATAGACTAAGCAGAAAAGTAACTGACAGTTGACAATTTGGCTTGTCACAACATGAAAATTTGAGTTAATATTATATTTCAGCTATTTTTAAGTTAATAAATCGTATTTAGATCGATTTGCTGAGTGTAAACATATAAACAAATAAAAATAAGTAAAGCATGAATAGTGTAAACATAGAAACAAATAAAAAACCGGCCAAGTGCGAGTCGGACTCGCGCACCGAGGGTTCCGTACAAACCTCATAAAAAACATAAACCTTATGCATAAACCGAGAATACCTACGTATTCTCGGTTTATGCATAAGGTTTATGTTTATGAAAATAAATGTTTTTTTTTTTATTTTTATATTTCAGTTGATTGAATGAAAGGTAAATTGCGGTTTACGATTTATGACGTTTTAAAAAAAACTACGTACTCGATCTCGTTCAAACCAATTTTCGGTGGTAGTTTACATGGAAATGTATTTAGTTTTATCATTCTCTTAGTTTAGAAGTTACGGGGGGGGGGGGGGGGACACATTTTACCACTTTGGAAGTGTCTCTCGCACAAACTGTTCACTTTAGAAAAAAATGATATTAGAAACCTCAATACCATTTTTGAAGACCTATTCATAGATACCCCACACGTATGGGTTTGATGAAAAAAAAATTTTGAGTTTCAGTTCTATGTATGGGGAACCCCAAAATTTATTGCTTTTTTTCTATTTTAGTTTGAAAATCTTAATTTGGTTCACATAATACATCTACTTACCAAGTTTCAACAGCCTAGCTCTTATAGTTTCGGAAAAAAGTGACGGACAGACAGACAGACATGACGAATCTATAAGGATTCCGTTTTTGCCATTTGGCAACGGAACCCTAAAAAGGATGATAAATAGGTATTAGGAATGATGAATTAAAGTGTAAGTATAGCATGAACGCTATATATTTCACTATTACAATGATGTGCTACATTTAAAAATTAATCTCTCCAAAAGCAGTGTTATGATATTTGGAAATGAGAATACAAATTCAAAAGTAGTTTATAACGGAGAATCTATAAATCCAGTAAATTCAAAGAAATTTTTAGGCATAGTAATAGATAGGAAATTAACCTTTGAGGAACATATTAAATACGTATCAAAGAATGCTCTAAAAGGTTTAAATGTAATTAAATGTCTTGCAGGTGTCTCATGGGGAGCAGACCCGAAAATATTATCAATTTTGTATAAAAGTATAGTTAGAAGTAATTTTGATTATAGTTCACTAGTGTATATAAATAGTACTCATGTAAATAAACTAGATCTATTGCAGAACAGGGGGTCTAAAAAGGCCACATTAAGCATTTCTGCTAAAACTAATTCATATTGTGAATTCCCAGCAATACCTTAGCAATTATATTTTCCTATTATATTTTCCTATTATGATTCCACCAGTGGCCTTTTTAGACCCCCAGGGCTTTACTTGCAGAGAGATTCTGTCTTAAATTAATTGCTGCAAATAACAGAAAAGTAATAAACAAAATTGTACCTTCTGTAAGTAGAACTCTTGGGCCTCTAACAACAGGAGAGGATCTCTTGAATGATAAATCCCCAACATTGTCCAAAATATTGCTGGAAACAGAAAACAGTTTTATTGGTATTAGAAAACAGTGCCCATGGCCATGTTACTCCTTCTCTTATCAGTGTATTTCGCATCCCGTTAAAGAATTACAAAATCCCATTAATAATAATTCAGATATGTTACAGTTTTTGGCAGATAATAAGAATTATCATGTTATTTACACCGATGGCAGTAAGGGGAGTGATTATGTACGTGCTGCTATATATGATCCACATGCTAAATTCTCCCAAAGCTTTGTTCTGTACAATTCATGTACTATATTCACTGCAGAGGCATATGCAGTTTATCAGGCATTTTTATATTCGCCAAATTAGCAATTGTTAATACTTCTTAATTGTTTCTGATTCACTGAGTTTGATAAAAGCCCTAACTAACCTTACAGTTTCGTTTAAGTCAAATTATATTCTGTATTCTATCAAAGAGATAATTCATCAATATTACCTTAAGCACATAAAAATTGTATTTACTGTCGGAAACTAATCGGAAGTCAGAGAGTACCTATAATATGTCACATTCGAAAGGTACGGGCAATATCGAATAAACTTGAACAGTTGACTAATAAAGGTGTCAGGTATGTCTATGTGGGGTACATAACATTATCACTATTCACATGACAATGAAAATGAAATAACACGCTAAAATTTAGATTTTATTTAAAAAGAAAAACGTGACATAACATCATTCTTGTATTCCTTTTCAGTGCTATGATAGATTTTTTCCATTAACACTGATGTGTCAGTTTTACATTTCTTATTTATGAAATCTAAATATTGTAAAAATCTTTCTTACACGTTTACGGCTCCCATTACAACCTGTCTCCTCAAACTATAGGTAATATTTTACGTAGAATAGGCACCTGAAAAATAATAAATATAAATTATACTTTTATTACTGTGGAATGCGATTAACAAAAAAAAAAAATAATAATACATGCCGGTTTCGTTATAGTGTTGAACTTTTTGTCTAATTGCACACAGATCAAAATCGTCTAATTCTTTCTTCCGCCAACTGTTTTGGTATTCCTCCAGGTGTAGAAAAAATCCTTAATTTTTTTCACCTTCATTAACAATTTCTCTAATTGTACTGTTAGATTTACCTTAAAAAAAACATAAAGACAATCATATTAATTCCATGTAGGTACATTTTTCAATTTCAAGTATCAAACATCAAGAGTTAACGTACACGCGATTTGTCAAACTAGAAAACATAACCTCAATAATCTATTAGTAAATAAAACAATAAAATGGCTTGAAACTTATAATACCAATAAAACTTAGTATTAGAAAGGAAAAACAATGACTGGTATTGAATAAAAGATAAATTTCTTGGATAAATACCTGTCGTGTCGGCAGTTCTTTCGTAAACATTGTCAATCGGAGACAAAATTTGTTCCGCTTCAGATTCCGCCAAATTTCTTACGAAAACTTAGTATATCACAGCTCACACCACTACTCCTTATTGTTTTATTCATTTTTTATATGTACAAAAGCATTAATCATTGATAGTTAATTATAAATAAGTAAAATACAACTAGGAACATAACACAATGACAGATTAGCTACTTGTTGATGATAAACAAAGCAGTGCTGCCACCAAAAAAAATATTTTAGTTCCAATGGTTACCACGACAGACTCTTTTTTGCCAACCTATAAGTCGCCTTCTTGTCGACTATAAACTGTCAGCATTAACAAGATTCGTTCAGTATCATTCCGATGGTGGCCGGAAATGCGATTGTTGAACATTATGTCTTGTGTATCGGGTTCAATCGGTAATCACTGAGTGTAATTTAATTAATTTTTAAACTGAATAAGTTTGCATTATGTTATTATGATGGCACTCTTAGATAAAAAGTTATTCCAGTGAAATAATGCGCAATCTACTAAATACAATGAAAGTAAAAGACAGTGTGCCTATCAAGTCTTGAAATCTTGACTGATGAGAATTTCCGGGATCTCGTGTTTGTGGATTAAAACAACAAGTATCTTATCACTTTTAGTCCTAGTATACAGGGTGGCCATACCTGCTAAGCAGGCGCCCTCATTTTTTCCAGACTCTTTTTTGCCAAGCTGTAGAAGGCAGGCTATAGAAGAAAAATGATATAAACATTTTTTTTCTTTTATTTACTACACTAGTGCCAAAACTACAGCAACAAAATTTTTGAGGGGAAAAAAGTCCAAAGAAGGGGAAATCGGAATTGAGGGATGGGGAAAGGAAATCATTATAGTGAAAACACTGTGTAAAATAGTACTCTGTGTTTACACGGTATCTATTTATGATTTAGGTGGTGTTTTCAGTGTTTTGTGGTAAATAAACTAGAACCAATGTGAATGAATCATCCAAACTAAAAAAGATTCTCATAAAGAAATAAATTAAGTCCCTCTGGCTGCTAGCATCTTACCGTGGTGTGGATCACTCATGCGCTCATGTAATTTACAAACTTTTATTCACATTCGAATTTCAAAGATTACTTAACTCGTAATAACTAAGTATATACACGCCAAGCCTGTGATACGTTTTCAGTTCAAACATGGAGAAACTGCCAATTTGTAGAATATGTTTAGTGCAGAATGTTCGTATGTATGTAGTCGTCAACAGAAACTTGCACAAACTATATGAGAAGCTGACTGAGGCCAAGTTTCGTATTATCTGACGTTGAGTTGGGAGTCCATATTTTTTTACGTACAGATCATATTATTAGAAAGCACCACGTAAAATTTTAAGTGTCGAAATTAAGTAGTTAATGAAAAAAAAAAAAAAAAATCGTAAAATTTTGCAATATTTTGTCACTTTGACATTTTGTCTCGCCATTGAACGTTTCGTTTCATGAAAGGTAAACGCACTATAATACTTTTATTCATAATTACAATGCAATAAATACATAAAATTAGTTATTTCGACACTTTTAAGTATGTTTTAGTATATTGCATTTATTTCACTTATTTAATTTAATACTATTACATTAACACTTAAAAGAATTTACCGACTATTGCCGATAAGTGAAACCAAACGTAACACGGTGGTAATGTTTGTTGTTAGTCTGTTAGTCATTATGATGATTAGGGTATTTAGGTTGTGGGGTACCAGAAACGACATGGTTTGGGGAGGTTAGGTTAGGTTAGGTTGAAACTGTGACCTCCTATGCACGAGCCGAGCGAGCGAAGCGAGCGGTGCCGCGGCAGCGGCCGGCGAGTGCCAGAAACGACTTGATTCTGTTTACGAGCCCTGTCAGCGAAGTGTCCTGTTGAGCGTTGCTACTTCCCCTTCGTTTTATTCGTCAACCCCACACCTTTTCCGGCCTTTAAATCGATGTCGATGCACGAAAATTCGAAAGCTAGGTTAGAATATTAAAAAAAAAATATCTCGAAAACGGGGGGGTATCGACGCTTTTCCTTCACAGGGGAGGCTCTACACCTCCCCCCTCCCTCCCCTCCCCCTACCACCTCTTAAATCAACGCCCGACTATCCGAAGTCCTACCCTCATTGCTTTATTTTCATTTCTTTTACCTGTTGTAGTATGGTAAGTCTACTGTTGTAGTATATTAGGTGCATGGTCTCCACATGTATACAGTAGAGTCCGTTTAGTACGACTTCGCAGGTAACGACCAACCGTTTTTAGCGACGTAAGTATAGGCGCGTGTTTGGTTTTAATATGAGCCACTATGAAAGTACATCCGTTTATTACGACTCCGCTTACAGCGAGCGACCGCTTTTAACGACGGAATTTCACACAAAATTGTCCGGTTACAACGACGACGAGCGTTGACGTGTTTACAAATAAATCGTAGGTAATAAACTGTCTCCGCCCCGCGCTTCCCCCTTGCCTGCACGACGCTGATTCGAATGCGACTGTTTAGTTTAGTTTTAATTTGCGGGTTATGCGTGATTTCGCGTGCAAGAATGGCTTCTACAAAACGAAAAAGATTCCCTGTTGAAGAAAAAAATGTTATTATTATGATCCACACTAATATTATAAATGCGAAAGTAACTCTGTCTGTCTGTCTCGCTTTCCTGCTAAAACTACTGATCCGATTTAAATGAAATTTGGTACACAGATAGTTTAGACCCTGGGAAAAGACATAGGCTACTTTTTTATTCCGTGACTTTGTCTGCGTCCGCGATAACCAACATTTACGCAGACGATGTCGCGGGCAGAAGCTAGTACATTATATAAACAAATAAATATTTTGATTAAAATGTTTTTTTCTCTGGGTCACGTAAATATTATTAAATACATTATGTTTGTATGTATACAAATGAAAGTGATTTGAATAAAAATTCAAAATTGTCATTTTGTTTAGTGCGACTTCCGGTTAGTACGACGTAATATCACCAGTCCCTTCACCGTCGTTATAACCGGATTCTACTGTAATTATATAAATATTTTAAACTAATATTGAAAAACATTTTAAAAGAGTAATGGTGGAGTTTCTTGCTCTTTCTACATACAAATTTACCTTTTGGTAGAGGTCAATTCTACTTCATATTTGTTGCGTACCGTTTATTATCTGTGCGCCTAACGGAATGCGCGTGTAACGAAGTGACATCTAACTTGTCAATTTGACGTTTGACACTTTCTCTTGAATTTCGGTGGGAAAAGGGGGAACGCGTCGCTGGTTGTATTTCGCGATCTTTTTGGAAAGTTATCCCTTACCCCGGTCGTTTTGTGGACAATCTGTCATGACCCAGTTGAGGTGAATGTAGCTAACCCCTAATTTGACGTTATAACACGGGTTTGGACATATCTTGTTGAAATGGTTTGAAGGTCAAGTCAAAGTGACGCTGTTGGGAACGAGTGATTTGAAGACCGCATGCTGTGATTGCCTCCAAGCCTTGTTGCAGCGGATTCTAACCTGAAGAATACTCGTAACGTCACGACACGATACATATACACTCACTTACATACAGAACTCCAGGTTGGCACCAGAGCAGTGTCCTTCAACCACCAGGTAAGTGCTTTTGTTGTATTGTAAGTGTTTGATTTGATTGGCTGCTCCGCGTAAGGCGGACAGTACGCTAGCCACTCTTGTCTCTAGAGCCCCACGATTATAACTCTTCCACTGCGCACTTGAAATCGTATTGTGAGCTTTGGCCTGGCAGCGTACATTTTGGTAGCAAGAGCGCGGTTATAAGACATAACCACCAAATTGGTAATTTACAGTAGGCTAATTACTTGGCAGTCTCTATAAGGGAAGTAGTAATACACTGTAAATAATTGGTATCAATGATTGCTTGTTTGTTTGAAATAATTTGTAAATTTGTTGAGTTGAGTAACTCATATTGCCGGGGGTCAACCAGGTTTGCATATGCTTCAGAGTTGGTTAGATTGAGCTATGCTATAACCTCTTGTTGTTGTTATTTGACCTCTGTGTTGTATTGAATGTCAGGAAAACATTAAAATGTTGAGTTTGTACCATTGATATGGTTATTTGTGAAAATTAATATTTGAAATTGGCATTTTTGAGTATTACCATTGTTTGAATTGGAATAAAGGTTCATTGTTGTTGTACCATTAACAAAGTGGTTTGTGAACTTAACATTTGGAATTGGATTAGAATTTGAATACTTGAATTGAATATGATATAGAATTTTGAACGTTGATATTGATTTTGAATTAAAATAAAAGTTTATTGTTGAATTGAATTGAAATTGAGTTGCTGATTTGAGTTTGGTAGTTTGATTGTAGTTATTTTGTAATTGATTGTTTGAACTTTGTTACTTAATTACCTTTTGCTTGGTTTATTTTATTTGATTGTTTGCGTTGGATTTCCTTGTTATTTATTGATTGAACTTTGTTATTTGATAATTTAATTGTTTTGTTTATTTGTATGGTTTTGTTTGTGCAATGGCATACAAATGGAAATATTGCAGTGCCGGACACCTGTCCAGGTCAAGCCGGAGACCTCGGTTGTTTCAGGTCCCGGACTATTGAGTAGATTGCCTGCTTTGGAACTGCCACACTTGACGGTCGCTGGGACCACTGGTACGGTTTCCAAAACCTGTTTGCAAGTTTGGTTGATGCACGCTCGGACCTCAGACCCGCCCAAAAGTTGGCCTATTTGTTGTCTGTCCTGGAAGGTGAGGCCCGAGCCTTGGTACAGCATCTGTCGTTGACTGACTCAGCCTACCCTACCGCTTTGGGACTACTCACCCAGCGGTACCAAATGAACGTTGTTTGGCTGATGTTCATATTGCATTGATTTTGGGGTTACCGGTCATTACTAGTTTGTCAGCATTGCGTACTGACCTGTTGAACCCGTTGGTGGTAGCGACCAACGCTTTAAAGCAATTGGACTTGCCGGTGGAGCAATGGTCTTACCCTTTGGTGCATGTTGTGCTGTAACGGCTTCCTGCCGATTTGAGGGCTCATTTCGAGCAAAGGTATGGTGGGGATAGTGTTACACATCTCCCCCCATTTGGTGACCTCGTCCAATTTTTGGAGGATGAGTGTCGGTTTGTGGACAACTCTGGCGTTGCCACTGAGTCATGCCAGCCGTCTTCCCGGCCACGAGACCAGGGACGGACTAGGGCTCGCGGGCCTGTTGATGGTCGCCCCGCCGCTCGTTTTGCTGGCACCCAGAGTCGTACTGGTTGTGAGTTTGTAGGGACACGGGGCATGGCATGGCAACTTGCGTGGCCTTTTTTGAAATTGCACGTGAGTGCCCGCCGCCGAATTGCCAATGCACGCCGCATGTGCTTCTCTTGTTTGGGGGCTCACTTCCATCGGGACTGCCCCAACCCCGCCCTTGTAGAATTTGTGGGGGGTCCCATTTGGACATATTGTGCGCTAACGCGAACCACGCTGGCAGACCAGCCTCTGTTGAAGGTTCGCGTACGGGGGGGTACCATGGAGTTGGTCACCGGGCTTCTGCCTCGCCGGTTCAGAGCCGGGGAGAGGCCCGCAATTTTGAGCGCCGCACTCCACCCCCCGCGCAAGTTGATCGGGAGCCGCGCGACCGCCATTTGGTCTCCCCGCGTAAAGGCGATTACGCAATTGTTGATAGGCACCGCTGGCCAGACCAGCACCGCCTTCCCTCCCCTCCTTTGGCGGAACGTCCCCGGTTGGAGTCACGCCCCCCGCCATTCAGGCCTCCGGTGGGATATGCCCATCCAGCGATGGCGCGTGGCTCGGGACACCGCGCGGACGAGGAGTTTGGCCTCCATCCTCGTCGCGAGGGACTTGAGCTTGGGTGCGGAGCCTGGGTGTGCGGCGATCGGTCGCCGCCCAGGCATTGTTAGGACATTGGCGCCTGCCCCGCTAAGGTACCCCTCAGATCGACACGGTTTTGTTGCCAACGGCATCGGTCAGGTCTGGAGGCCCACGGGGACTCTGTTGTGGTCCGTGCCATTTTGGACACGGGAGCCCAGGGTTGCCTTTTGTCTATTGTTTTGTTGTTTTGTTTTGTATTGTTTTGGGCGAAATTGTTTTCTTCAGCGCCTTTGGACTGCGGGACTTGGCTGGGACGAGCCAATTCGGGAAACCCTGTTGGAAGATTGGCTCCAATTTGTATCCGCACTCCCTGCAGTCAACGAGGTCGTGTTACCCCGCGCTATCCTCCCCCCTGGGAGCAATACTGCTACCCTTGTTTGTGATGCGTCTTCGCAAGGTTATGCAGCTGTTGTTTGTCTGCGCACCGTCTGCGCAACAGGCCAGGTGAATTTGTCACTGGTCTTGGCCAAGAGCAAGGTGGCCCCCCTCCGGACGGCACTGACCATCCCTAAGTTAGAATTGTCAGGGGCGGCGCGTCTTGTGCGTCTATTGAACCACGTTGCTCACACTTTGGGTGGAACTGTGGACATTCGGGCTTCTTACGCCTGGACGGACAGTCAAATTGTTTTGTGTTGGTTGAAGACGTCCGTCCACTCTTTGGAGGTCTTTGTTGCGTACCGAGTGTCCCAGATTCAAGATTTTGATTCGCCTTTGATTTGGAGGCACATGCCTGGAGATTTGAACCCAGGCGCCGTGGCCTCACGTGGGTGCTTGGCACCCCGCTTGTTTGCTTACCCCCTATGGTGGGGACCAGACTGGCTGACTCATCCCGAGGATGATTGGCCTCGATCGCCAGTCTTGATGTCGGGTCCTTTGCCCGGGCTCAAGGTGCTCGCTGTTGGAACGAAGGACCCTGATTTTTTGTTGAGTCGATAAAGCTCCCTCGACAAATTGTTGAATTGTTGTTTGTTGTTGTTGAATTGTTGGTGACTGATCGTCACATTAAGAACTCGCATGCCGGTTGCAATGCGCTGTTGGCCATTCTGCAGCGAGAGTTTTGGATATTGTCGGGAGCCGTTAGTAAGTTGAACCCCTTTTTGGACGATACGGGTCTTTGTTGTTTGTTGTTGACGGTTGAGGCACTCTAGCCTTCCTTATGGGGCCCGACACCCCCTTTTGTTGCCTAAGGAGGGCCATGTGGTTAAATTGTTGTCGTTGTTGTTTGGTTGTTGTTGTTGTTTGGTTGTTTGTTACTGTTTCGTTCCGCCAGCCTGTCCCCATTGGGGGGGTATTTTGAGGCCGCGGTGAAAGCGGCACAGGGACTCTGGCGCAGATTGTTGGGAGACACCGTTCTCACCTTTAAGGAGTTAGCTACGGTATTTTGCCGCATTGAAGCTGTGTTGAACTCGCGTCCATTGCGCCCGCTGTCTTCGGACCCGAACGTCTTGGAGGCCCTGACCCCGGGCCATTTTTTGATTTGACAGCCACTTGTCGCCCTGCCGGAGCATCCTTTTGTCGATGTGAGCCAAAATTGGCTATCGCGGTTTCCGTTGGTGCAGCAGCTCGCTCAGAGTTTTGCAAGCGTTGGAGCTTGGAGTGTTTGCACATCCTCCAGCAGCGCGTCAGGTGGACTGATAAAACGCAACCTTGTCGGGATTGCCAAGTGATTAGCGGACGGGAAGGCCCGTCCGGGGGGGGTAGATGTTGCGTACCGTTTATTATCTGTGCGCCTAACGGAATGCGCGTATAACGAAGTGACATCTAACTTGTCAATTTGACGTTTGACACTTTCACTTGAATTTCGGTGGGAAAAGGGGGAACGCGTCGCTGGTTGTATTTCGCGATCTTTTTGGAAAGTTATCCCTTACCCCGGTCGTTTTGTGGACAATCTGTCATGACCCAGTTGAGGTGAATGTAGCTAACCCCTAATTTGACGTTATAACACGGGTTTGGACATATCTTGTTGAAATGGTTTGAAGGTCAAGTCAAAGTGACGCTGTTGGGAACGAGTGATTTGAAGACCGCATGCTGTGATTGCCTCCAAGCCTTGTTGCAGCGGATTCTAACCTGAAGAATACTCGTAACGTCACGACACGATACATATACACTCACTTACATACAGAACTCCAGGTTGGCACCAGAGCAGTGTCCTTCAACCACCCTGGTGGTTGAAGGACACTGTAAGTAAGTGCTTTTGTTGTATTGTAAGTGTTTGATTTGATTGTCTGCTCCGCGTAAGGCGGACAGTACGCTAGCCACTCTTGTCTCCAGAGCCCCCCATCAAAAACTTCCACTGCGCAGTCGTATTGTGAGCTTTGGCCTGGCAGCGTACAATATTTCATTTCTATTTGTGTGAACTTATGGTCTGATGGTCATCTTAGATGTCCTATAAAGCCAAATGGAAATCACTGACCTCAGTGAAAGTAAACTTAAACTTTTGAATAATTTAATTAAGCCACCAATCTGCTTATGCCTTCTTTGTATGAGAAATATAGAAAGCATTACTGACCACCAACTGTGGGCTTTACAATTAAATGTAAGATTGGAAGTATTTTCTTCCTATAAAATTGTTTGTTTTTAATTTGTCTTACACTATTGAGTGTAAGACAAATTTTGTTGCAGTTTGTGACTAAAGACCGAAGGCCAATTCTTGCTTGTTTTGAATGCTGCACTAAATTAAAGCAAAGCTACCAGTTGCTTCGAAAATGTCTGGATTCCGAAGAGCAGTTAGTTGAGATGATGAATGAGGATTATGAGGTGAGGTATTCTCCTAAAAATATTTAATTCAATTCTCAAGCTCATACCATATATAATATTGTGTCTGGATTTCAACCATACCATTGGGTGTTAAATGTTGATATGTACATTTTCACACATTCCGTGTGGTGCCGTCCATAAAGATTGCGTGTGGTGCCAGACATAAAGAATAGCACCATCCCATTTCTTCCCGTGGGTGCCGTAAGAGGCAACTAAGGGACTTACTAGAGAATGGGCAGCAGCATTCTCTTTGCATTTGACCACCATATAGTGATCGACAAACCGCCTGCCATGAGAGATGATTATAGCAAACCCTCCCAGATAGGGGTAGGCCTACGTTCAGCAGTGAACGTCTTCGTTCTTGATAGTCTGGCCAACTTTTCAGGGTACATCGGATTGTTTTAAGTTTCTTCACTTGTGGAGGCTCTTTTTTAAGTGTTTTTTGTATATTGGCAAGGTGTGTGCTTTTGGAACTGCAATCACTGGCATATTTTCCCTATTCATACATAAAGAAATATGTTTTCTCAGCCCAATCTTTTAATAGACGAAGACTGCTTAGATTCATACTGTGGGTTTGTTAAATCTCCAATGATACACATAAGTATAGTTGATGAATGCCAAACAGAAAGCATCAATATTACCGTCAAACAAGAGTTACCAGCTGTTTGTGAGGGACTAGATGAGTTTATCGAGCCCAAGGAGGAGCATCAAAGTGATGGTACGTTTTTCAGAACAAATAATATTATCAATAAATAATTCGTAAAATAAGTTAAAGATTAAATAATTGTAACTAGCTCACTCGTCACGCGTCTATTGATGAAAACTACATTAATATCCGCTGCTTTAGTTAAAAAGAGGTACACTACATAAATACGAAAAACTTTATTCCGACAGTCACAAATACGAATTTCAAAATACCGATTTTCATAATTCCGAATGATTCAAAATTCCGAATATAACAACTCCGACTTATCATTACTTCTATTTTTATAATTCCTAAATTTCAATATTCCTAACGTTTATAATTACTATTTTCAAAATACCGAGATTCAATAGATCGAATAACAAAAAATCCGACTTAATGATAATATTCGAAACATCAAAAATCAAATTCCGATTATCAAAATACCGATTAATACAATTCCGAAATAAAAACGCCTTGTAAAACCGAATAGTCACATAATTGCTCGTCAGAGAGAAATATAATATAATGTTTAGTACGAGGAGGTAGAATTAAAAAACATGCAAGCAGGCATGCAGCATACAAGCAGGCAAGCAACAAGCAAGCAGGCATGCGGCAAGCATTGTTTCTCTGGCGCTGCGGGGTTTGGGCGGCCCCACGCGTGCTTATCGTCGTAGATGGTTTTAATTTAACGCTCACCACCGCAGGTTCGGCTTGCTGGCCGGCCGTGCCGGCCAGCCTCAGTCGCGGCGGCGGGCCTTCAAACCACCTGCTCCTCAGCTCGCGGGCCGCCCCACCCCTCCACGCCTACGCGGGTTTAAATTACACTCTAGGGGTAGGGCAGACAAGACTGCGTGAAGTCGGTTTTGCAGCGATTCGTTTCTGTCACTAAATTTTGTAGCACAACATGTTGAATTTTAGTTTATTCGGAGTATTGAAAATCGAAATGTCGTTTTTCGGACCGAGAACCCTTCAAGCATTTGATTCTTCGAACGTATAGAAATCGGAAAACTAACAAATCGCATTTACGATTTTCGGTAAAATAAATTTCGTGATTTAAATAATAGACATTATAATTCTTAGGTATTATGAAATTCGGACTTTTGAAAATCGAAACATCGAAATTCGGAATAAAATATTTCGGAGTATTTGGATGTTCCCGTTAAAAAAATCTAAGCGTACAAACGCAGGAGGCGACTTTGTTTTATACTATGTAGAGATTAAACAAGAATGTATTCAACTACTTCAAAGTTTTGATAGTATTTTATTAATTCAACGTAACCGAAACCACATTATATTATATTATAAAACATAAATTAATTTAAACTATTACTAATCTTGACTGTTTTTTGCCTACTTACAGAGCTAGAACTGAAAAATGTACACCATAACTATCTAGTTGGAACAAATATACCAACAAAGTATTATGAATCAGATTCAGGTGATGAGATACCCTTAATGGAGTCTAAAGCTAAAGTGGTAGAAGAAGAAGTATGTAGCAGGAAACAAGAAGCCAGCGAGACTAAAAGTAAGTTTTAGAAAATTAATCTATAGACGAGCAGACAGGCCAATGGTTCTCCTAATAGGATGTGTTTACCTAACGGGTGTAGCTGCTTACATGTGCAAATGTTGAATTCCATCCATAGGAATGTGAAACCTGATCTATCAATATGTGAGGCTGTTATACTTAGCTGTAAGTGTAATGATGAACTAGGACCGTTGTAGTTATAATTTCTAATAACAAAACCATGGCTAGCAGGACAACTAGTCACTATTAGCAGCACTCATCGACAAGTATAACGCTAACATTACCCCCTCGCGGGTGCGTCTCATAACGTATAAACTCATTTGGTCTAATTTCATTTTATTATCGTTCTTATGATATAATCAACGTGAGATGTACTAACTGTTGATATAATTTCTTTGGTTCTCTATTGTGTGACCTAACATTTTTATCCATAATCTAAAGTGCCTTTTTTTTGTCCTAATCATCATTTGTCCGAATGATAACTTGCCCGAACTAAATGTCACATAATATCACATGCCATAAAATTGAAATCCCTAAATACAATATGCCCGAAATCCGTTTGTCATAAATATTACTATCAATAGGTAATATACAAAAGAATTAAAACTGTTTTCCATAAAAGTTATAAGTTCTAAATTCAAATTATTTTATGTTTATTTATCCTAATTATATTTTTAAAACATAGTATTACGGAGTTCATTAAAAATTTCATTATTTTATCAAATCCAACTGATACAGTACATAAATAGTAAAGATACAAAAGCATTATGGCATTTATCAAGGCCTGGCATGGCGCTGCATGTATTATCACTCAATAAATACGGTATCACTCAATAAAACAGGTGATTGTGAACATGTGATTTTATTTCCCTCTAAGAAACATGCAAACAAACATACACCATGCATGCAGCATGCATGCAAGCAAGCAACATGCAAGCAACATGCAATCGAGCATGCAAGCAAGCATGCATCATGTAGCATGCAAGCAAGCATGCAGCATGCAAGCGAGTATGCATGCAAGCAGGCAAGCAGCATGCAATCGAGCATGCAAGCAAGCATGCAGTATGCAACCGAGCATGCGTCATGCAGCAGGCATGGTTTCTGTCACGGCTCCAGCACTGCGGGGCTTAGGCGGTCCCGCGCGAGCTTATCGTCGCAGACGGTTTAACGATCACCACCGCAGCTTCGGCTGCGGCGGCGAGCGTTACAACCACCTGCTCCTCAGCTCGCAGGCCGCCTCGCCCCGCCGCGCCTACGCGATTTTAAATTACACTCTAGGGGTAGGGCAGACAAGACTACGTGGAGTCGGATTTACAGCGATTCGTTTCTGTCACTAAAACCTAACTTGTAGCATTTTTTTACTACTAACGATTTTATTTTAAATGAACATTCGGCATAATACAATTTATATAATAGAATACTTAGGACATATGACTTTATAACATTGAAAATTAGGAGATTTAATGATTATAGTATTTGATATTATGACAGAATAGTTTTAGAAGCAAACATATTTATGTAAATCAAAATTTCGACTTTTTGAATATTATGGTTACTGCCGTTTATAGCTAACGTGTTATGGATAATGATTTTCGGACAAACAATTTTAGGAGAAGAAAGGGAGTACCAATTTATTTATATATAACATTTATTTATTCTAAAACTTAATTAGTATAACGTTGCTTGATATAACGTTTACGTAATCGAAAATCATTTGGTCTAACGTTTAATATGTATATTGTTTATTTAATCGAAAATCATTAGGTCTAACGTTTAATATATATAAAAAAACTTTATTATGGTTAACACCCCGACTCAGAGAATACCTTTTGTTGAAATGTGTTACAGTAAAATACTAAAACAACAGGAAGATCTTAAATATACACTAAGATTTAAAAAAAATAACTGAATTAAAAACAAAAACAATAAAAATCCGTAACCCGACTGCAAAAAAGAAAATTTAAAAGTGATGCTCTAAAAATACAGAAATAAGATTGCGAATAGAAGACGAAATTAAAATAAATTATTAACAACTAGCTTTTGCCAGCGGCTTCGCCCGCGTGTTATACATATAAACCTTCCTCTTAAATCACTCTATCTATTGCTGAAAACGGCATATAATCCGTTGAGTAGTTTAATGTCAAAAAGATCGCTCACAATGCACTGTGGTTCCGCGCCCTAAGAGAGGCGGTCATAGGGTTTCGCGAAGGTAATGACTGTCGTTATCAATACTAATTATTATTATTATACTTTTTTGTAATACTTCACGTTATAATAAAATGAAAATAAGCGAATTCATGATTTAAAAAAGTGTTATTCGAGAAAATAATGCAGTTATTATACTTGACGAAATACGTATTAAAATACAAGAAAAGAATTGCAACTTAATCACGAATAAACTTAAATATTTACATTTTTATGGTAAAAATAAAGTAAATACCTAATTATTACCTAAGGACAAACACAGAAATGGACAAAAAATTATTATTTACATGTTAATAGTTACATACTAGGAGCTGTATCTAAAATAATGTTACATAGATCGTAAAGTCTAGAAACATCACGCTAACGCCATCTCAGAAAGGGGCAGTGTGACGTAAATCGAAAAGTCTAGAAACATCACGCTAATTCCATCTAAGGACGGGGTAGTGTTGGAAACTACTAGAAATGACACGCTAACGCCATCTATTATCGAGTAGCAAGTACTACACGAAATTGTACGTAGACGCTACCGCCATCTATTGTCGAATAGTGGAATTAAACAGTTGGCTCCCGAAAGGACTCGAAGCTTCTACGCTACCTGAAACTGAGGCACAGTGTCGAATGTTCGCGAATGTTCTGCTCGAGATATAAATAGCGGATTGTCGGCCCGAGGGGCAGTCACCTGCCGTACCGAATGGTAGCGGCGCTGGCGCGCCTGTTTACCGCGATACTGCGCACCGGCGCCTTCCCCGAGTCGTGGAAGGAAGGGCGCGTCATAATGCTGCCGAAGGCGGGAAAGAACGTCCTGAAGCCGGAGAGCTATCGGCCGATCACCCTGCTGCCGACAGTCTCCAAGGTGTTCGAAGCACTCCTGCTGCGACATCTCCTACCGCACGTGACGCCGCGCCCAGAACAGTTTGGGTTCCGGGCGGAACACAGCACGACGCTCCAGCTGTCGAGGGTACTGCACCACCTCGCAGCAGCGATGAATAAGAAGGAGTATGCGGTAGCAGTATTCCTCGACATGGAGAAGGCCTTCGACCGTGTGTGGCACGAGGGCCTAGTGTATAAGATGGCCACCACCGACGCGCCCCGTCGCGTCGTCAAAGTGGTCTCTACTTTTCTCTCAAACAGGACTTTCAGGGTGGTGGTCGATGGGGCGCTTTCCAGCGCCAGGCCGGTGCTCGCGGGCGTACCGCAGGGCAGCTGCGTCTCGCCGGCGTGTTACTCGCGTTACACCGACGACATCCCCACCACTCCGGACGTGATGCTCGCGCTGTATGCGGACGATGCCGCGTACATCTCTACTTCGATGAACTCGAAGTACGCGGCCGTCAAGATGCAGCGAGCGCTTGAGCTCCTTCCCGAGTGGCTCGCCAAATGGCGGCTTTCGGTGAACGTGGGTAAGACGCAGGCCATGATCACCGGCCATGTGTCCCTCCCACCACCCTTGAAACTACAAGGAGCCGACATCGAGTGGTCGCCCCGGGTCAAGTACCTGGGGGTCACCATCGATCGTCGGCTCAAAATGGGTCAGCACGTCCGCCAGGTCGCGGCCAAGGGGAGAGTCGCCCGCTATCTCCTCCGGCCCGTGCTCTCGTCGCGAATCCCGGCGCGCGTCAAGTTGGGCGTGTACAAGTTGTACATACGCCCGATACTGACGTACGCCGCTCCCGCTTGGTTCGCCCTCACGAGCGAGTCGAGCCGGAAAACGCTCCGCGCCCAACAACATTTGGCGCTGCGGACCATAGTTGACGCTCCTCGCTACGTGAGGAACGATGTCATCCAGCGGGATCTCGGGATCGAGAGCCTGGATGACCATGTGCGGCGCCTCGCGAAGGGGATGTTCGCGCGTGCCGGCGCGTCTGAATGGCCTCACGTCAAACAGATCGCGCCCTGGCATACGCGGCCCCCTGACGCGAGACCTCTGCCCCGCGATCTGGTTAGGGGCGACTGACACCATCACCGGACTGACTCCCGGGTAAGCCGCAACCAGGCTACACGCAGCTTACCTGTATCAAACAGCACTCTACATACATAACATACATCCGCTGCGGGGCGTGTCCTAAGTTAATATAGGCATGTCACGTAACGTAAACCAGACATTCACCTCTAAGCAGGCACCCAGACTCACGCGCGCACGCGGACGGGCCCGCGTGTCGCGCTAACATGGGCGGTGTTACACAGTACATTACCGCCCACACGCACATACTGCCCCTTAGCTTAGACCGCTACCGGCTCGCTCTGGAAAACGGGATAAGCGGGGGCGCGCACTTTACTCTGTAGGAGCGTCGAGTCGGCATCTTGTCGCTGGTCGTCTCTCGCCGGGCCTCCCCCGGGTAACCGGGGGTCTCACCTGGCGGGGACAGACCGCCAAGATGTCGTGAAGAAAGCGGCGTTTAACTCAACGTCGCGGCGCGCCTACAGAGACACCAATAGCAATCACTCACATGGACGCGTTAACATTAACGCGTTCAATAATTCTTATAGCCCAAAGGGCAACACATTGAGGGGCCCGTTTTAGCGGGCCACCGTGCACCCTCCGCGGCCAGGGAGCAAATGCTCTGGCGCCGCCCGCCGCGCCCCCTGACGGGGGCGCCGCGAAATCCACCACTGAGGGGCAGTTCGATTTCGGAAGCGAGCGAATACGATTCGAGTGATACAGTACAAGCGAAACAAGTGATTCCAAGTGACGTTTCTTGTAGTTGCGATATTTGTGTTTATTAAATTAAACTGTGTTGTGTGTTTTGGTAAAATTGATTTCTATTAATTTATCCCGAACCCCAGCTCTTAACATTTGGTGTCAGAAGTAAGGGATAAATTATGCCAGTTTTACCGAAGGAGGATACGGAAGGTATCCGTACCAGGAGTCAGCGCCAGCAGGAGGTGGATCAGAGGCGGTTTGAAGGAACTTCTAGACAGACACCTAGGGGTAATTAGCCGACGACGGAGCCAGTCTCCCAAGTGTCTGGTGTTCCTACAGCATCACCAGCCTTGGATCTTTCTGCGCTAATGGCGATGCTGCAGGAGCAGGCCCACCGACAGGAAGAACAGGCCCGCCGACAGGAAGAACAGGCCCGCCGCCTACAGGAACAGCTGCAGCAGGACAAAGAGGAGCAAGCTCGCCGACAGGAAGAACAGGCCCGCCAACAGGAAGAACAGGCCCGCCGACAGGAAGAACAGGCCCGCCGACAGGAAGAACAGACCCGCCGCCTGCAAGAACAGCTTCAGCGTGATAAAGAGGAGCAGGTTCTCCTTTTGAAAGATCTACACGCGACATTTGGCAAGGGCATCAAAGCCATGAAGGAGACTGTTCAGGTACATGAAAATCGTATCTCCGAGGCCGAAGTCCAGATCGCTGATATAAGAAAAGCGGTTGGAGAACTGAAAACTGGAGACCAGACTACGGCTTCGATAGTTGCTGTTCCTTCCGTGCGCGGGTTTAAAGTGCCACCCTTCGACGGAACATCTTCCTGGTCAGCATACAAAATTCAATTTGAAGCTGTCGTGGAAGCAAATGGGTGGACAACGGGCCAGGCCATGACCGCGCTTACTTTGGCCCTTCGTGACCAGGCTTTAACTGTGTTAGAGGCTCTCGGCAAAAATGTTACCTACGAGCAGCTCGTTGAGGCGTTAGAGGCCAAATACGGTGACGCGCACCTGGAACACGTTTTTCGTGCCCAGTTGAAGGATCGTGTGCAGCGCAGTGGTGAAAACCTGCAGCAGTGGGCCCTGGAAATCGAAAAGCTGGTTCGAAAGGCGTACCAGTCTGCACCCGCGCTCATCGAGGGTATACTAATTCAAACCTTCATAGATGGCATACGGGACCTGGAAGTAAGGGCTGCTGTGAGACTTGGGCACCATGAGACCCTCAAGGACGCCTTGGCCCATGCATTGGAGGTGGAGGCAGTGAGGCATGATTATCGAGCCCATCGCATCAGGGAGGTTGTAGCGTCACCTGTTCGTGACCGTGTTAGGTACAGCCCTAGATGCTACACTTACGGAGAAAAAGGCCACCTTCGCTCAAGTTGCCCGAAGCGAAGCACAGCTAACGAAGACCAGACCCAGGAAAAAAAAAAAAAAAAAAAAAAATACTTTTTTATTCATAAGTTCACATATAAATTACATAGAAGTGACATCAGTACAGAGTTACATATTAAAATTATTAAGCAAATATTAAACTATGCCTAAAATAAATCTAGTGTAGGTATAACTTATATAATATATTGGATAAAGGCCTAATGAAAAACAATAGCGACCTGCCTGATGTAGGTTTATTCAAACCTGTGTTTCAGGCCTTCACGTAACAGCGCTGAGTGTTTTATTGGACTATTAAATTAATGTACATAGAGCTAGCATTGATACATAATAATTATATTATTAAATAAAAATTGCCTTAACATTAATAAACTTATTGCATGATTTCTAGCAATTTTTCAGTGTCTGAGTAATTTAATGTCGCTAAGTATTCACTTAACATTTCACTACATTTTTTACAATTTACACTATATATACTTAGAGACTTATTGATTTTATTATATAAGAACGGACCTAAAAAACCATAAAATTTATTTATAAAAGTATGTCTAGTTTGAGGCTTTATGCAAACTAAGTCTTTTCTTCTCTTATGTATAGGTATGGGGGTATAAGGGAGATTGCTATGCTGGTGTAATACTATCTTTAATATAAATAGTTGACGCACAGTTAAAACCTTACATGCCGTATAAAGCTCGTATGTGGGAAATCTAAATGGGCGAAAGGTGGCTACCTTAAGGATAGCTCTCTGCGCACGTTCTAATGGTAGTAGGATTGTTTTTGCAGCCCCTCCCCATGAAGTTATTCAATATGTAAGAATGGATTGACACAAAGCTAAATAGACCTGTTTAATTAATTTGTAGTCCGTTATATATCGTAAATTCTTAAAAATGTATATTAATTTACGCATTCGAGTGCATAATAAATCAATGTGTTTACGGAAGTTCAGATTTGTGTCAATCGTCACACCAAGATATTTCATATGATCGGCTTTTGCTAAAGTAGGACAATTACATGCATTGTCAGCGTACTTGCCGCACTTATGCGCATAAATGTTTATGTTAGTAGTTGGCAGGTTAGTATTTCTCATAGTGAATAAAATGTGTTTAGTTTTTTCTGCATTTAGTGTTAGGAGATTTTCATGTAGCCAATTAGACACTATATTAAAACCGTTCTGGGCTTGTTTATACACCTCCTCTCGAGACTTGTCTGAAAACAATAGAGCTGTGTCATCTGCATAAGACATTATGACACCATTTTGGAGTGTTAAGCTGCACAGGTCATTAATATATACTAGGAATAGAGTAGGACCCAATATACTACCTTGTGGTATTCCGTAATTACTATTTCGAAGCTCAGAACTGACGTACTGACCAATTTTTACACATTGTTCGCGGTCTCTTAAATAATCAGAAAGCAGTGTAAGCGTTGTTCCTCTTATTCCGAGTCTTTCAAGCTTGCCCAATAATAAAGGACAGGAAATTGTGTCAAAGGCCTTGGCGAGGTCTAGGAAGATCCCAATGGAGTGCATGCCCTGATCCAAATTAGTTGTTATATAATCCGTCATTTGATGTACTGCTTGATTAGTTGATTTTTTGGGCCTAAAGCCAAATTGTCTATCCGAAAGCAATTTGTTATCCTCTAGATATTTCATTAATCTAATATTAATGATTTTCTCTAAGATCTTGGAGAGCCCTGTTAAAACTGAAATGGGTCTGTAGTTGTTAACACATTTTTTGTCACCAGATTTATATACAGGAGTAACCACTGCTTTTTTAAGCGACTTAGGGAATACACCATTAGTTAAGCATAACTGAAAAATATGAGTTAGCGGCGGAGCAAGGAGGTATTTGAAATGTTTAAGTATGTTGTTTGATATGTCGTCCCACCCAACCGCGCAAACGTCCTTTAATCCAGAAATGATTGTTAATACTTCATCGACATCCGTATCTAGTAAGACAAAAGATTTGAGTCTGGGGAAAGATTTAGGTTGGTTTTGAGAGAAAGAACCTCTAGATTGTATGGTCTTTTCTGCTAAGGTTTTGCCTACGTTAGAAAAATAGTAATTAACTATATTTGTTGATTCTATTGGGTTGTTCTCTATAGTCAATAAGTCAAGTGGAGGTTCAAGTTGTTTTGATCTAAATGTATTTGTTTTTATAAATTTCCAAATAAGTTTACTATTTTTGCCTGCTTTCTGCAGTTATTTTCTGTCATATTCATTTTTTATTTTTTTCAGAAGGTTGTTGCAGAAGTTTCTATATCTTTTATAAGTAATGGAAAGAATTTCATTTTCAGGCTCAAGTTTGAACTTTATGTGAAGTTTGTCTCTATGCCTAATACATCGAACAAGTCCGGGTGTAATCCAAGGTTTAATGCACTTGTACTTCCTTGGCGTTATTTTGGCGACTGTATGCTTTATTATTGCAGAGTGAAGTGAATTTATAAAATAATTAATAGCAAAGTTTGCATCGGTGGAATTATAAACTGGGTCAAAATTAATATTACGTATGTCTTTTTCGAGGTGTGTCATGTTGACATTGGTATAGCTGCGTAAACAATTTTTTCTTGGTAAAGAAACTTGTAATATTAGTAAAACTGCTTGGTGATCAGTAAGCGAAGAGTTAGTAACAAATGTTTTGGCTGGTTTATTTGTTTTTATAATTAAATGATCTAAGCATGAACCACTTTGATGCGTGGGGTGGTAATGAGCTGGCAAGAGTCCGTGGAATGAGCAGATATTAACATAGTTATGTGCATGAATGTCCATTTTCCCGGAAGCAATGTTGATATTAATGTCCCCCATTAGAATTATGTGTTTAAAAGTTGTAAGACTTTGTAACTGTACGTTTAGTGAATCTAAGAAATTTGCGACATTTTGAGAAGGTGGTCTGTATATAGCCATAACTACCGTATCTGTATTAATTTTAATGAGTAAGCAATTACAATTTTGTAGCAAAGGTTCTTCTACAGTTGTACTTAAATTATTGTTGACAAATACAACTAAACCATCATTCTGGTTGATGTTTCTGTTGGTTTTATGCGAAACATATCCGTCTAAAGATGGTAAAACAGTGGTTTGGTTTGACAGCCAACATTCTGTTAGGACGATAATGTCGCAACTTATACCCAGGTTCTGTAGCAATATTTCAAAACCATTTATATTTCGATTTATGCTGCGAATATTTTGTGTGAGAAAGGTCAGCGGTTTCTCTCCCAAGGGAAAGTGGTGCTTACACTCATCAATATTACAATTTATAACTTCAGACACAGAAAATTGATCTAGGTCCTTAAGTAATTGATCAGTCATGATAAATAAACACCCAATAAATATAAACAAACAAAAACTACTACTAGTGTGCTTAAAGGATAGGTTAATAGGTAGCGCTCTTAGGCGCCTTCATAATCTATGGAATGGATATAGCTGTCCTCGGCATATTTCCGTGCAGGACAATTTACATCACCAGTTTTATGATCACTTTTCCTATTAAAACGTTTGCACGTCGCACAGTTTGGTGGACTGGACTTTGTGCAGCATTCCTTAAAAGTGTGGCCAGTCTCTCCGCAGTGATTACACGTCGGGTTAGTGTCACGGCAGAACTTGGCCGCGTGTCCAAACTGCTGGCAGTTGAAACACCGAGTAACGATCGTGAAATCTCGAACTGGGCATGACGTCCAATTGATGAATATTCGTCCTTGATTGACTAGGATCTTCCTGATGCTAGCTGGCACTTCTAGAATAAAATTGCAATTAGGGAGGTCTTTTTTCCCAGATTTATGGCTCAATTTTATTTATTCTTCAAACGACTCACGAGTTGTATTCGAGTATTCGAGGTCAACTTATCTGAGAGGTTTTGCTCGTAGATGCAATCCAAAACCTCCTTATCAGTCAGGGCTACCGGGACTCCAATAACAGTGATTCTTGGGCGCCGCTTTGATGGTTCTTCAATCTTAAGGCCCGAAGAGACGAGTTTTTCTAAGCTTCTGAGCTTTTGAATGTCCTCTTTGGAGTCGGTACTGATAAGAACACCTCCATTTTTTACTTTCTTAAGGCCACGGACATGTAGTTTAAGTTCCCCGGGCGAAATAATTTTCTGTACGAGAGACTTGGTATCGTCACTAGATTTGGTTTTGTCGCTGGGATATATGGCAACTGAGCTTAAATTTGCTGGGCGCACAAAATTATCCGAGCCTTTTTTGACCATATTAGCGTACGAAGCGGGTTCTGTTGGCTTTGAAATGCCTTCAACTACCTCTTTGAACTGTAGGAGAGAGTTCGCGATGTTCTGTTGTTGCTGTAAGTGCTGAGCGGAACTATGGGCTTGAATCGTTTTTTGCTTTAAGGCTTGATATAAGACAGCCATCTGAGATGCGCCATGTGAGACACTACGGCAAAGATTGGCCACACGTACCTTTTGGTCTGCGTTCATTTTTCCCTCAGCAACTAAACTGCATACTTCATTTAGGATTTTTTCTATGGACCCCATCCATTTCTGTACCTCCGGCGTAGAAATAACTTCGGCTGGTAGCTCATGTTCCAAGGGAGGTTGTGGCTTTGGGTCTACAGGCTGGAAATCTTGAGTTGGTGTCGGCGGAGGACTTTGCGTCACTAGCTGGCTACGGCCAAACGGGCTAGATCCAGTGTTAGACATATCTAACACAGAAACACTATATATCTTTAAAAATACTTTAGCTCATTCTTACACAACGCAAGTAACCTCGTAATGCTCACTCGTGACACACTTATATCACTGACGACGCAATTATTTCTAACAAATATATTTATAATTAATTAATAGTATCATAATAAGCTAAGCAAGATACGTCCGCGCGGTAAGAAGGCGCGATTGAACCCTCAAAAGAAGGGCGGCTGATGTCACCACCCAGCAGCAGGAAAACTAATAAACGCCAGGACTGCGGGGCGGGTGCTGGCTGGTGTTAAAATAGCCCCAAGAATTTCGGTCTCACAAGCCCATGATGGGAACACCCTAGTCATAAAAGGTGAAGTGAACGGAAGACCATGTAAGCTGACATTGGATACTGGAGCTTTTCGCACGGTTGTCAGTTCCCAACTAGCGAATCGTTTTCTTGGGGACTTCTTCGGTAAGCATAACGGCGTAAATTTAGTAACAGCTACCGGTCAGCACATAAACGTCCGTGGTGAGAAGAAGGTGGAGTTAAAACTGGGTAACACAATCTATCGGCATAAGGTCATCATGCCTGACATAGTGGACGACTGCATCCTAGGTCTGGACTTCATGCGACAGCACTGTTGTGAGATTGACGTTAATCAAGGAGTCCTCAAATGTGGGTCAGAAGAAGTCTTCATGGAAGGTGCACCATCAGGGAAAGTGTACTGCTTGAAGAAGATTGTTCTTCCTCCCCGATCGGAAACAATAGTTCCAGTTAGTCTTCCACATAATTCTGGGCAGAAAAATCGATGTATTCTCATTGAAGGATTGGATGAAAACCTTCCATGGAAAATTGCGCGGTACCTTCCATGGTAAAGGCAATCGACGTTGCAGCCGTACGCATACTGAACCCAAGTGAAAAGGAGCAAGCAATCAAGAAGGGTACGTTGATGGGTTCCTGTGGGGAAGTAGCTTGGATGCGTGAATGCGAACATCGGCGTTCTCAAAATAACGCCCAAAGTGCAAGATTTAATGTGTTAAATCTTTTGGAAGACTGTCGTAAAGATTTATCGGAAGAGGAAAGAGAGAAGGCTAGGAAGATGCTACTTCAGTATACAGACATATTCTCTACAAATGATGCTGACATCGGGAAGGTTCAACACAGAATTAACACCGGAAATGAGTTACCAATACGACAGCGACCAAGAAGACTACCAGTGGCAAGAGAAAAGGAGGTAGATACCATGATTAAAGGAATGGTAAAGGATGGAGTTATAGAGCCTTCCTCTAGTCCTTGGTGTTCTCCTGTGGTCCTGGTGAAAAAGAAAGATGGCAGTATGCGCTTTTGTGTAGACTATCGTCGATTGAATGACGTTACTAAGAAAGACAGCTATCCACTACCCCGGATCGACGACACACTGGACACGCTGTCAGGAATGAAGTGGTTTACAACGTTAGATCTAAAAAGTGGCTACTGGCAAGTGGAAATAGACCCTAAAGACAAGGAGAAAACTGCATTTTCTACGGAAAAGGGTCTATGGCAGTTTAACGTCATGCCATTCGGATTGTGCAATGCTCCTGCAACTTTCGAAAGGCTAATGGAGCTCGTTCTCACGGGACTAGTTGGAGACGCCTGCCTTGTCTATTTAGATGACATCATCATCGTGGGCCGCACATTCGAAGACCACCTTCAGAATTTGGAACGTGTTCTATCAAAAATCCGAGGAGCCAATCTCAAGCTAAGTCCAAAGAAGTGCTCATTCTTCAGACAGCGAGTAAGCTTTTTGTGGCACGTGATTTCGAAGGAAGGAGTACAAACAGATCCTGAGAAAATCGTCGCCGTCAAGGAATGGCCAGTTCCGAAAGACAAGACGCATGTCAGGGCATTTTTGGGTTTGTGCTCGTACTATCGACGGTTTGTCAAGAATTTTGCTGACATTGCCAAACCTCTTCACAAGCTTACTGAGGAGAAAAGACCGTTCTGTTGGGATGAGAACTGTGTCATCGCATTTCGAGATTTAAAGGAACGTTTGTGCAATACCCCAATTTTAGGCTACACAGAAAATGAATTCATAATTGACACGGACGCAAGTAATAAGTACTGGAATTGGCGGTGTGTTATCTCAACGGAAAGGAGACTATGAAGTTGTGATAGCTTACTTCAGCAAATCTTTATCAAAGCCAGAAAGAAATTATTGTGTCACGAGACGCGAACTTCTTGCCGTAGTAAAGACATTGCAGCATTTCAGCAAATACTTGCTTGCACGCAAATTCCACCTGCGAACTGACCATGCTGCATTAAAGTGGTTGTTGCAGTTTAAGAATCCAGAAGGACAAGTGGCGAGATGGATTGAACTGCTACAAGAGTACGACTTCGCAATTGAACATCGTAGTGGGAAGTCTCACGGTAACGCGGACGCTTTATCAAGAAGACCTTGTCCTGGAGACTGTAAGCATCGTGTCAGGCAAGAAGATAAGGAAACAGTACCTGTCAGGATGTTAAGAATGGACCTTAGTGACGAGTGGAAGGAAACCCTACGGCATGCCCAGCAGAGTGACACAGATATCAGGCCAATTCTCGAGTGGATTAAAGCTAATGCTCCCAAACCGAAATGGTGTGATGTTGCAGCGATGAGTACCACCACAAAAAGTTATTGGGCACAATGGGAGAGCTTGGTGATCCAGGATGGTGTCTTATGCCGAAAATGGGAAAACGCTCGAGGGAATAGCTGTCACCTGCAAATGGTAGTCCCAAAAACGAAGGTACCAGAAGTTCTACAGCTCTATCACAATGGTTCTTCAGGAGGTCAAATGGGAGTAAGAAGGACTCTATTAAAGACCCGAGAAAGGTTTTACTGGATCCATTGTCGAGAGGATGTGGAGGACTGGTGTCGCAGATGTACCAGTTGTGCAGCGGTAAAAGGACCGCACACACGCAGCAAGGGTGCATTGAAAGTGTACAACGTGAGACTGGGAACGGATAGCACTAGATGTCGCTGGGCCTTTCCCCGAAAGTGAAAGTGGAAATAAATATTTCATGGTTGTCATGGATTACTTCACCAAGTGGCCGGAAGTCTTCGCCATCCCTAATCAAGAAGCTTCAACAGTCGCTGATAAATTAGTCCACGAAGTCTTTTGTGGCTTGGGGTACCCTTGGAAATCCACAGCGATCAAAGAAGGAATTTCGAGTCTCAAGTGTTTCAGGAAACATGTCGGGTTATGGGTACTTATAAAACCAGAACCACTTCATACCACCCACAATCTGACGGAATGGTAGAGAGATTTAATCAGACGTTGGAAAGATATCTGGCAAAAGTTGCAACAAGCAGACACAAGGATTGGGACAAGCACATACAACCGTTTCTTCTGTCATACCGAAGTGCAGTTCACGAGAGTACAACTGTGATGCCAGCCTTCGCGAATTTTGGAAGGGAGTTAAGGTTACCAGCTGATCTTATAACCGGCATACCCCCTGATTCACCACGCAGTATAACAGATTATGCAACTGATCTGCGCAACAAGATGAATGACGTATATGAGCATGTCAGAGAATCAGGCCAACAGATGTCCGAGAGAATGAAAACTCGTTATGATCGAAAGATGAACAATACTGGCTTCGACGAAGGTTCGCTAGTGTGGTTGCATAACCCAGTGCGCAGCAAAGGGAAATCTCCTAAACTACAGGCAAAATGGGACGGGCCGTACCGAATTGTGACCAAGATCAACGACGTCACTTAACGAATACAAAAGGGTATGCGAACTGCGCCTAAAATTGTTCATGTAGATCGATTGGCCCGATACTACGGGAATAATGATGCTCGGGACGAGCATGTCTAAGGAGGGGGCAGTGTTACATAGATCATAAAGTCTAGAAACATCACGCTAACTCCATCTCAGAAAGGGGCAGTGTGACGTAAATCGAAAAGTCTAGAAACATCACGCTAATTCTATCTAAGGACGGGGCAGTGTTGGAAACGACTAGAAATGACACGCTAACGCCATCTATTATCGAGTAGCAAGTACTACACGAAATTGTACGTAGACGCTACCGCCATCTATTGTCGAATAGTGGAATTAAACAGTTGGCTCCCGAAAGGACTCGAAGCTTCTACGCTACCTGGAACTGAGGCACAGTGTCGAATGTTCGCGAATGTTCTGCTCGAGATATAAATAGCGGATTGTCGGCCCGAGGGGCAGTTCGGGATTGGCTCGCTGGCCAGCAGGTGCTATCCCACACGCACCTGCCCATCCTGCGCGGACCGCACCTAGTGCTCATCAGTGCACAAGTTTTAACCACTTCCGTACGTGTCGACTCAGGGACCAGCCGGCACCTGGGGCGACACGAACGGAGGCTCGCTGCCCGGCGGATCGCCGCCGCAGCGGTCGCGGGAGGCCTACGCCCCCGTGATGCCTAAGCCCGGCAAGCGCGGCTCATTGGGCCGCGATGCCGGGACCACGGAAGAAGAGGAGGGGCGTCCGGCGTTGGACCGGGCGACGTCGCTGCCGAACATCGGCGTCGCGTCGTCCGGTGCGCCGCTGGCCGCACCGAGAAGAGGAGGGGGGGAAGACCCCCGAAGAGGAGGAGGGGCAACGAGCGCCGCTGCGACTGCGGGCCCGTCGACGACGCTGGCGCCTGCGCGCGCTGCGCCTACACCGTCGTCGGGCCGGCACCACGCTGTGGCCGTCCGCCCCGCGGCGTTTCGCCCGGTGCCTATCCAGGCCCCGGGTCCTGCCGCCGGTTCGGGCCGCGACCCAGCGCGCACCGCAGCGCCGCCCGCGCGCGTGCCCGCTCCCGTGCGCCCCACTGCGCCGAGTGGGCGCTCCGCCGCGCCGCCTGTGCGCCCCGCTGCACCGGCCGCGCGGACCGCGCCTACTGGGCGCTCCGCCGCGTCGCCCACGCACCCTGCGCCCACGGCGCACCATGCGCCTACGGCGCACCCAGCCGCGCCTGCTGCGCGCTCCGGCGCGACCCACGCGCAGTCTGCGCATGGTGTGCGCGCCACCGCGCCACCCGTGCACCCAGTGTCGACCTCCGCGCGCCCCCGCGCGCCACCCGCGCGCCCCGCTGCGCCGCCGCCGCGATTCACTTCGCCGCCGGCGCGCAGCGGCGCCCCGCCTGCACCAGCACCGACGCCGTCTCGTGCTGGCCCAGCTCCACGCACCTCCGCGTTGGACCCCCGCTTCTTGCCAGCGGGACCAAGCGCGTCGAGGGAGCAGGAGCGCCCGGCCAGCACGGGGCCACATGGCCGCCCGGTGCGAGCGGTGCCATACGCACCGGACTCGCCCGCACCACCGCGAGCCTCCGCTTTTGACTCGCCCGCGATGATGTCGGCGTGCTCGTCCCATGCGGGATCGAGCATGTCACTGGCGTCCGCGGGCTCGGCCGCCTCCGGTCGCAGCAACGTGTCATACGACACGACGCCGCGATCCGGACAGCGGCCCTACGTGGGAGAAGCGGAGGCCGATGCGGCCACCCCGGCCTTTTCGCCGACGCCATCGCTGGGGTTCGGCTACGAATTCCAGCTCGACCCGAAGCCCCAGCGACACCGAAGAAGGAGAAGTTCGGGAGATGACCAGGAGGAGGCGAAGCGATATTGCCTCGACCCGCCGCGGCCACAGCGCGACAGCGCGCCGCGGGGTCGGGGTACACCGGCGTCGCCCACGTTTGCGGACGCGGCGCGCCACACGCCGCCTTCTCCTACTGCAACTACCCGAGGCAGAGCGACTGGGTCCAGCGCCGCTGCGCAGCCCCCCGCCACCCCTGCCACCACATCTACTGCAGCCACCGCTGCCCCGGAGCCCGCGACAACAGGGGACAACAAGGGTAAGCAGAATAAACCTAAGAAGCTTCGCTACCCTCCGCTGGTAGTGGAGAAGCTGCCCAACTGGGCGACGCACTTCAGGACCATCGCCGCGAAGTTGGGCCGGCCTCCGAACGCTCGACCTTTTGGCGGGGGTGTTCGATTCACCCCCGACAGCGAAGAGGAGTACAGGCTGGTCCAACACTACTTAACCGGCCTGGAAAAGGACAGCGGCGTCGCCTGGTTCGCCTACTCCCTGCCAGCGGAACGGAACCTCAAGGTGGCCATTAGGGGGCTGCCTGCGGACACCGATCCTAAGGAGATAGAGGAGGAATTGCGCGTGCTGGCATACCAGCCGGAGTACGTGCGCCACATTAAGGGCGCGCAAGGACGACCCGGCTGCGTATTCCACGCAATCTTAAAGAAGACTCCGGACGTCCGGGCCATATACGACACGTCCGTGTTTATGTATATGCGGGGCGTAAAAATAGAGGCCTGGCGCGGAAAACGGGCCCGCTCAATGCCACAGGTGCCAGAAGTTCAGGCATAGCTCACACCTGTGTCATCGCCCGCTCGCCTGTGTGCGATGCGGAGGCGAGCACACGGCACGCGACTGCCCGCGCCCGCGGGAGGAGCCGGCCACCTGCGTCAACTGCGGTGGCCCGCACCCCGCGTGCAACATCAAGTGCCCCGCCTTCCAAGCGGAGATAAGGAATAGGCGGGCGGGGACCGCCGCTACTTCCGCCCAAACATGCCGGCCCACTGCGGCCACCGAAAGGCGAATAGATGTGGAGCCAGAAGGGCCCCAGGGCGCGTCGCTGATGGCGGCGGCCAACGGGCCCACGCAAAGGAACGCGCAGTCCTCCTCTAGTCGGAGGAAGAAGAGGCGCGGGGGAAAAGGCAAAGGCAAGAAGCCCAAACCCCCCGCGGCGACCGAGACCACAACCACCGCAACAGTCCCGAGGTCAGGCCCTGCTACCAGCGGGGCGCAGGCCGTGAGGGTGGGTCCACCCACCAGCGCCGGCACAGCGCCACGGCCGGCAAAACTGCGTAGAGAGAAAACAAAATACCCCGAGCCCAACATGAGTGGCGGCGCTGCCGGCGCCCCCACTAAGACGCCCACAACCCAACGCAAGGACTTCACGGCCTGCGCCATTCAACTACTGATGGACCTGATAAAGGCCATCAGGCAGGGCCAGGAAGTGGAAACGGTTATCCTCGACGGCCTGGCCAAGCTACTAACCTTGTACCATGGCTAGGCCGTTGCGGGTAATCCACTGGAATGCCCGCGGCCTTCGGGACAAGGTCGCCCATCTCCGACATCTCCTTAGGGAACAGGACGTCGACGTGGCGTTGATAAGCGAGACGCTGCTGGGCCCCGGGGATAGGATCAGATTCCCGGGGTACCTCGTTTACAGACAGGACGAGCGGTCGGCACATCAGAATTACCGTGGTCTGGCGGTACTGGTAAGGCGACGAGTCGTCCATCAAGAACTCCCCTCGCCGTCACTCGGCACGTTTTACGCACTGGGTGTACAGTCTGTGCCCTACATTATCTGACCCTCCTGGTATGAACGACGCTCACATCGAAGTGCTAAGTCCCGCCCCATTTAAATAAATCATCTTGTTAAGCCATTTTAGTCATTATCTTGTTAGCGTTAAGATTGAATTGCGTATTAACAAGTAATATGTTTGTGTTTACACGGCTACTACCTAATCGTTAATTTCGCTTATTCTCAACAAGTTACTGTGGCTTCGCGGTTCGATGCTGGATTGATGATGAATGGTGTGTGAGTTCGAAATCACACTCCACCTGTTAACATTTTCTTTTTTAAATTGTTTTCATTTTATGATTTCTACCATATTTCTTGCTTTATTATAGAACTGGTGATATAATTTTCACCTAACGAACATATCTTGTAAACAAGTGGGTAAATAAAGAAATCTTTATGTCCACAGAACTTATAATTACCAAGGAAGTAAAATACATTAACTTGGTGGGGTAGATTGAAGTAAGTTGTTTTAAGTGACACAGGTCAATCTACGCCTAATAGCAGTGACAAAGCAAAACATTTGTAAAACGTTTGACGTAAATCGTGAAAAATAACATTAGACATGTCTTTATTGATTTTGTTATATGTAAACAAAGCGTCATGTCACAATTTACTGATTATACTAGACATAAAATAATAATTATGTTTACATGAGCAAAATGGTGAAATTAAAAAGATTGTTCGTAGTGTTAATTTATCGGTAAGTGTTTTAATTTTTAATTTTACTCTTCGAAATTGACCTTTATAATTTGTTATAGCCTAGTAATCTTGTATTTTGCTATTATTCCATTACACCCACTCCCTACAAGTTAGCTGCACGTTTCCAAAAATGTTAAAAAGTTTTTTCTTTTGTTTCAGACGAATACAGTCAGGTTATGGTTTAGACTTTATGGGAATACTGAAAAATCTTCAGCGAAATCGTCCAGGAGCAAAACCTATGATGTATATCGTATAGTCACGAATCCGAACGCCACCAAACTACTTATTGTTGCAAGCCATATTCAATGTCTATTGATGCCTATTCGCTTAGCTGCAATTAAACACAATATTTCTTACTACCTTATCTAACCATCGGTAGAATGACCCTGGGCTACTGCAGCACATGAGAGGAAAAGATTTGTGCTGGAACATGGTGTGCGGGTATACGAAGCCGCTTATAGCAAGTTATTGGAGATGATGCGTCACGCTGCCACTGACTTATCTACATAAGTATTTTTAAACACATTAAGTAAGTGAATGCTCAATTCAATTAATACTAAACCATTACAATGTTACAATTTCAGTGGTGATGTTATTGTTATAAATGGAAATCCATTTTTCTGTTTAAATAACATGTTGATTCACCACATACTTATACCTATAAAACTTTAAAACATTTCACAAATTACTTAATCACAGTTAATGAACTGTTTGTTGAACAATAACTAGCTTACCGATGAGTCCTCATCATAACATATATCGTTGTTAATAATATATGTAAGAGAAAAAAGTGTTGTGGTTATTTCATTGATATTGTTTTATATAACTTATTAAGTAAATAGTTAAGTTTGAATGTGCTACTATAAAATATATGGGAGCCTCCAAGCCAAGCGGGCCACTCGGCGCTGGCAGCGGCTTTTTTGCATAAAACACGTTCTGTTCAACTCGCTCACAAGCTTTGGGAAATAGCTAAAAAAAATATTTAAATACATACTTCGATAGATTTTAAGCTGTTCTTTCGAATGGTGCTATTCGTTTTTACCAAAATAATTTTCTTTTTAGTGAAAATTGAGTTTCAATTTGAAGTTAGATTACCTCGAAAAATGTATTTTTTAAAATTTTTTTTCTTACATTGTTCAAAAGTTTAACTTTTCAACAACATTTCTGTAAAATTTCAAGTTGGGAGGGGCAACGGTTTGCAAATGAAAAGCAAATCAAGTCCGCGACGTCGAGTGATGCGATGTTTTTCACCACCCACTTACAACGATCGTCGTCTGCAATACAGTGCAGCGGGCGCGCGGCCGCGCAAAACGACGCGGCGACAACTTGATTTGCTTGTCATTTGCAAACCATTGCCCCTCCCAACTTGAAATTTTACAGAAATGTTGTAGAAGGGTTAAAATTTAGACAGATGTGAAAAAAAAAATTAAAAATACATTTTTCGAGGCATTCTAACCTCAAATTGAAACTCAATTTTCACTAAAAAGAAAATTATTTTGGTAAAAACAAATAGCACCATTCGAAAGAACAGCTTAAAATCTATCGAAGTATGTATTTAAATATTTTTTTTAGCTATTTCCCAAAGCTTGTGAGCGAGTTGAACAGAACGTGTTTTATGCAAAAAACCCGCTGCCAGCGCCGAGTGGCCCGCTTGGCTTGGACGCTCCCATATATTAATTTTGAAACTATGAGCATTTACTTACTTTATTTACTTAAGTATATTTTAAAGAAATTATAAATATTTTCTTCAATAATGATGTTGTTTTGTTCCTAAACAAACTGCCTATCTAAAAAAAAAACATTTGACGCCTAAAATATTTAAAGTTAAGTAAAAAAAAAAACATAGAAAATAAAACATTTTGAACAAAAAGAAGTCTTTAGGTTATGCTGGTTCAGAACCTAGACAACGATGCTTATCTATCTGCGTTAATGACCATGAGACCAATTCACTTCTTATAAGGTGACTTCAAATTAGATTTTAGTTGTGATGCCAGACGCAATATTTTATAGAATTTGATCCATATGATATAGACCATTAAGTTCATTATTGAAAAACCATAAGCAGCTATTAAAATGTATAAGAAGTATTATGTTAAGTGTTCACACGGCCACTACCTAATGCAAATAGTTAACTTTGAATGTTACAGTAAAAAAGCTAATTAATTCTGAACTATGAGCATTTACTCACTTCATTTACTTATAGTATATTTTAAATAATATAGATTATTATCACTTTTTTGCAATGATTTTGTTTCATTCTTTTACGAACTACTCATTGAAAAACACATTTAAAGACTTCGTTCTTTAAAGAAAAGTAAAAAAATATAAAAATAAACAAATCATTACGAACAAAAAGTAGTCTATAGGTTATGTTTGTTTTGAACCCAGACAACAATCTGTTTAATGACCACGAGACCAAATGAACTCTTACTATTATGTCTGCAAGTTGTGTGTGAGCTAGACGCAATATTCTATAGAATTTGAACCATATAGTAGGTATCATTAAGTTCAATATCGCAAAATCACAAGCAGTTATTAAAATGTGTCACAGAATACTAAGCGTATACAGCAAATTGTGATGTTATTAACGCGCGATTTTTTTGTTGATCCACCCTCACCTTGGTTGTTTTAAGTATTCTTATTGCATTTTGATACTCACCCTTTTAATCCTCTCAACCTTTTAATCCTCTCAACCTTAACGACAGCAGGATAATACTTAAAATCGCTTGACAACATGATTTATCAAAATACCCAAAGGAGTTTCCAATGCGCGGTAAGGATCAAATTCGCTATTATTCAAGGAAGTTTTACCCACTTGTTTAAAAGATATGTTCGTTAGGCGAAAATCATATTAGCAGTTCTATAATAATGCAAGAAATATGGCAAAAATCATAAATGAAAACAATTAAAAAAAGAAATTGTTAACAGGTGGAGTGTGATTTCGAACTTACGCACCGTTCATCGTCAATCCAGCATGCAACCGCGAAGCCAGAGTAACTTATTGAGAATGAGCGAAATTAACGATTAGGTAGTAGCCGTGTAAACACAAACATATTACTTGTTAATACGCAATTCAATCTTAACTTTAACAAGATAATGACTAAAATGGCTTAACAAGATGATTTATTTAAATGGGGCGGGACTTAGCACTTCGATGTGAGCGTCGTTCATACCGGGAGGGTCAGATAATGTAGGGCACAGACTGTACAGCTGCACGTAGCCGGCGAGGATATAGATATGTACGCTTGCTATAAGCCGCCCGCGACCCACTTAGACACATCTGAGTTGCGGGCCCTTATATCCGGCTCTACGCATCCCACTCTCCTCGCCGGTGACTTGAATTGCAAGCACCCGGCGTGGAACTCGTGCCGCACGAATACCGGGGGAAGACGGTTCTTAGCTGATGCCGAAGCCTTCGGTTACACAGTGTCCGGCCCAGAGACGCCAACCCACTACCCAGATGCGGTCTCATACATGCCGGACGGTTCTCTATTGTGTGACCTAACTTTTTTATCCATAATCTAAAGAGCCATATTTTTTTTTGTCCTAATCATCATTTGTCCGAATGATAACTTGCCCGAACTAAATGTCACATAATATCACATGCCATACAATTGAAATCCCTAAATATAATATGCCCTAAATCCGTTTGTCATAAATATTGCTATCAATAACATACAAAAGACTTAAAACTGTTTTCCATAAAAGTTATAAGTTCTAAATTCAAATTATTTATGTTTATTTATCCTAATTATATTTTTAAAACAAAGTATTACGGAGTTCATTAAGAATTTCATTGTTTTATAAAATTCAACTAATACAATACATAAATATTAAAGATACAAAAGCATTATGGTATTTATCAAGGCTTGGCATGGCGCTGCATGTATTATCACTCAATAAATACAATATCACTCAATAAAACAGGTGATTGTGAACAAGTGATTTTATTTCCCTCTAAGAAACATACAAACAAACATACACCATGCATGCAGCATGCATGCACGCGAGCAACATGCAATCGAGCATGCAAGCAAGCATGCATCATGTAGCATGCAAGCAAGCATGCAGCATGCAAGCGAGCATGCATGCAAGCAGGCAAGCAGCATGCAATCGAGCATGCAAGCAAGCATGCAGTATGCAAGCGAGCATGCATCATGCAGCAGGCATGGTTTCTGTCACGGCTCCGGCACTGCGGGGCTTAGCCGGTCCCACGCGAGCTTATCGTCGCAGACGGCTTAACGATCACCACCGCAGCTTCGTCTTGCTGGCCGGCTTTGCCGGCCAGCCTCAGCAGCGGTGGCGAGCGTTACAACCACCTGCTCCTCAGCTCGCGGGCCGCCTCGCCCCTCCGCGCCTACGCGATTTTAAATTACACTCTGGGGTAGGGCAGACAAGACTACGTGGAGTCGGATTTACAGCGATTCGTTTCTGTCACTAAAACCTAACTTGTAGCATTTTTTTACTACTAACGATTTTATTATAAATGAACATTCGGCATAATACAATTTATATAATACAATACTTAGGACATATGACTTTATAACATGCAAAATTAGGAGATTTAATGATTATAGTTTTTGATATTATGACAGAATAGTTTTAGAAGCAAAGATAATTATCTAAAACAAAATTTCAACTTTTTGAATATTATGGTTACTGCCGTTTATAGCTAACGTGTTATGGATAATGATTTTCGGACAAACAATTTTAGGAGAAGAAAGGGAGTACCATGCCGGACGTTCTGGACATTGTGGTCCATCGAGGGCTACACTGTCAGATCACGCAGCATGTGATCGACGACGAGTTGAACTCGGACCATCACCCGGTGCTCGTCGTCCTTTCGGGTGTGCCGACCCGTTTGAAACCCCTGGCGCCACGTCGACGTACCGACTGGACCCAGTTCCAAGAGGAAGTAGAGACCACTGTGCCGACTCGGCCTATCGCTACTTCCGCGGACGTGGACAGGACGGCTCGCGACGTCACTGCTTGCATCCAACGCGTCCTTCAAACGGCGACCACCGAGCAGCCGCGGGAGCGGGGGTTACTATCGCCTCTACCTCCGCGGCTGATTAGATTGATCGCCGAGAAAAGGCGCCTTCGCAAGCAGTGGCAGCAATCGAGGTGTCCCACCCAGAAACGACAGCTCAACCGTCTCGCGGAAAGGGTCAAGGCCGAGCTACTGGCCCAGACCGCCGCGGGCTGGGAGAAACAAATCGACGAGATGACGGACAGTTGGCCGTCGATTCATAAACTCTGCGGCCAACTCACGAGCACCCCAGCCCCGGTGCGTCCATTGCTAAACATCAACGGGGCGCTTAAATACATAGCGGAGGACCGGGCGGAGGTCTTCGCCGAGCACCTGGAGCGTCAGTTCCGCCCAAACCCGACTCACGACACAGACCATGTCGCAGCAGTCGAGAAACACCTGGGAGACTACTTCGCCTTGCCGATAGCTCCCGATGAAGAGCCGATCTTCTTCTCGCCTAACGCAGTACGACGCGCCATCCTGAGGACGAAGCCCAGGAAGGCCCCCGGTGCTGACGGTATCACCAATACAGTGCTGCGCCACCTGCCGCACCGAATGGTAGCGGCGCTGGCGCGCCTGTTCACGGCGATACTGCGCACCGGCACCTTCCCCGAGTCGTGGAAGGAAGGGCGCGTCATAATGCTGCCCAAGGCGGGAAAGAACGTGCTGAAGCCGGAGAGCTATCGGCCGATCACCCTGCTGCCGACAGTCTCCAAGGTGTTCGAAGCACTCCTGCTGCGACACCTACTGCCACATGTGACGCCGCGCCCAGAGCAGTTCGGGTTCCGGGCGGAGCATAGCACGACGCTCCAGCTGTCGAGGGTACTGCACCACCTCGCAGCTGCAATGAACAAAAAGGAATATGGGGTAGCAGTATTCCTCGACATGGAGAAGGCCTTCGACCGTGTGTGGCACGAGGGCCTAGTATACAAGATGGCCACCACCGACGCGCCCCGTCGTGTTGTAAAAGTGGTCTCTACATTCCTCTCCAACAGGACTTTCAGGGTGGTGGTTGATGGGGCGCTTTCCAGCGCCAAGCCGGTGCTCGCGGGTGTACCGCAGGGCAGCTGCGTCTCGCCGGCGTGTTAATCGCGTTACACCGACGACATGCCCACCACTCCGGACGTGATGCTCGCGCTGTATGCGGACGACGCCGCGTACATTTCCACTTCGCTTAACGCGAAGTACGCGGCGGTCAAAATGCAGCGAGCGCTAGAGCTCCTTCCCCAGTGGCTCGCCAAATGGCGACCTACCTAGGGGGGCGAAATACCTAGGGGTCACCATCGACCGTCGGCTCACAATGGGTCAGCACGTCCGCCAGGTCGTTGCCAAGGGGAGGGTTGCCCGCAATCTCCTCCGGCCCGTGCTCTCGTCCCGAATTCCGGCGCGCGTCAAGCTGGGCGTGTACAAGATGTACGTGCGCCCGGTGTTGACGTACGCCGCCCCCGCCTTGTTCGCCCTCACTAGCGTGTCGAACCGGAAGCTGCTCCGCAACCAACAGAGTCTGGCATTGCGGACTATCGTCGATGCTCCTCGCTACGTGAGGAATGATGTCATCCGGCGGGATCTCGGGATCGAGAGCCTGGATGATCACGTGCGGCGACTCGCGAAGGGGATGTTCGCGCGTGCCGGCGCGTCTGAATGGCCTCATGTCAAACAGATCGCGCCCTGGCATACGCGGCCCCCTGACGCGAGACTCCTGCCCCGCGACCTGGTAAGGGACCAGCTGACACCATCACCAGATTGACTCCCAAGTAAGCCGCAACCAGGTTACACGCGGCTTACCTGAATCACATAGCACTCTACATACACAATATACATCCGCTGCGTGGCGTGTTCTAAGTTAATATAGGCATGTTACGTAGCGTAAACCAGACATTCACCTCTTTACAGCCACCCAGATTCACACGCGTACGCGCGGACGGGCCGCGTAGTCGCGTATACATGGGCGGTGTCACACAGTACACTACCGCCCACACGCACATACTGCCCCTTAGCTTAGACCGCTACCGGCTCGCTCTGGGAAACGGGATATGCGGGGGCGCGCACTCTACTCTGTAGGAGCGTCGAGTCGGTATCTTGTCGCTGGTCGTCTCTCGCCGGGCCTCCCCCGGGTAACCGGGGGTCTCACCTGGCGGGGACAGACCGCCAAGATGTCGTGAAGAAAGCGGCGTTGATAATAACTCAACGCCGCGGCGCGCCTACAGAGACACCAATAGCAATCACTCACATGGACGCGTTAACATTAACGCGTTCAGAAATTCTTAAAGCCCAAAGGGCAACACATTGAGGGGCCCGTTTTAGCGGGCCACCGTGCACCCTCCGCGGCCAGGGAGCAGTGCTCTGGCGCCGCCCGCCGTGCCCCCTGACGGGGGCGCCGCGAACTCCTACACGATCGAGCATTCTATTCTTGACTTCGGTCCGATGCACAAGTTGTCATAGCGCCTAGGGTTGCTAGTTGTTGAATCTTTTAATTAAGAATTATTATAATTAAGTGTCAGTTATAATTAAATTAATTAAGTGAGTCCAGTGGAATAAAAGTGATTAATAAGTAAAACTACTTACTTTCTACTTTAAAATGTCTGATCCTGACCTAACCCCTACATATATATTTATTACTATATACACAATCACCGGCATTCGCTTAATGTCGGGCTAGCTACCAGTATTCACTGGACACGCACACCGGACCTCGTCATCGTGACGTAGCCGCGCGCGCAGTGGGAGCTAGCGTCCGATCACCTTGTCGCGACCTCAGTCGATACCTGCCCATGCGCCGCGCTCGGCTAAACATATTTTGTGAAACCTCGTTCGCTGACTGTTTACGTGTTGTAACCGTTATTGTTGTGCCGTGACTATTGTGACTTTGTGTGCCTATCGTTATTGTGACTTTACTCCTTCTAACTGTTTTCTGTGTTGTGTGTATGTGAACCCAATATAACCGTGAGTACCAAGCAGACTTGACTTTTAATCCGCCTACCGACATCTGCGCAAAAACATACCCACAACGAAATATACTGGTGACCCCGAGTAGAACACTTAATACTAGTTACTTATTACCATCATATAAAAATGAGTGATAGTGAGTCAGAGCACACCGCGTCGTCACAGCCGGCGAAACATGTAACGCATAGAGCGCGTTTCCACTGTTCACGACGACATTTACCGCGTGTCAATTAAGTTGCCACCATTCTGGCCGGAAGAACCGGATATCTGGTTTGCTCAAATAGAGGCCCAATTTGAGAATGCGGGGGTGACGGATGACGTCACGAAATATAACTACGTGATCGGTCATCTCGACCCACTAGTATCGAAGGAGGTGAAGGACGTCATCATGTCCCCTCCTGCTACCAACCGGTACCATAAGCTGAAGACAGAATTGGTGAAGCGCCTGTCAGCCTCCCAGGAGAAGAAGGTAAAGCAGCTGCTGATGCACGAGGAACTGGGAGACCGGAAACCGTCGCAGTTTCTCCGCCACCTACAGGGGTTAGCTGGACCAACAGTGCCAGAGGACTTTGTGCGCACCATCTGGTGCAGCCGACTCCCGACCAGCATCCAGCCCCTCCTGGCATCGCAGCCACACAGCACCCTGGAAGCGCTAGCCGACCTGGCTGATCGCGTCCAGGACATCGTTGCACCACCTAGCCACGTCGCTTCAACTTCAGCAGCAGGACCCACGGTGAGTGAGATGGCAGCCGAAATCGCAGAACTCAAGCATGCGATGAGAGACCTGACGATGCAGCTGCGAGACAGTCGACCTCGTAATCATCAGCACAGTCGTGATCGCGACACGGTCTTCAACCCGCTCAAAGTCCAGCTACCGGAAGTACCCAATTTGCTGGTACCACTCGATTCATGGTGGGAAGGCCGAGCGTTGCACGAAGCCCTGCGACTACAGGAAGGGAAACGCCGCGGGCAGTCAGTAATGGCGACAGACGATTGCCCCACCTCCACTGGTCGCCTATTCGTCGCAGACCAAAGGACGAAGACGCAGTTTCTGGTTGACACCGGAAGCGACCTCTGCGTCTACCCTCGTAGCCTGCTCAGCGATCGCCGTGCACCTACAAACTTCAGGCTGTCAAGTCTTCAGCACCATCGACCTTGTGAAAGCCTATAACCAGATTCCTGTCAGCCCAGACGACATCCCGAAGACGGCGATCACCACACCGTTCGGCCTGTACGAATTTCCGTACATGACGTTTGGTTTGCGCAACGCAGGCCAGACATTCCAACGTTTTGTCGACGAGATGACGAGAGGACTGGAATTCTGCTACTGCTACCTGGATGACTTCTTGATCTTCTCCAGGACAGAAGCAGAGCACGAGGAGCATCTCCGTATAATATTCAGCAGAATGAAGGACTTCGGCATGCTGATCAATACGGCTAAGTGTGTTTTTGGTGTCCCGGAAGTAACTTTCTTAGGTAACCATATCTCCGAAAAGGGCACCAAACCATTAGACACTAAGGTCGACGCCATTAAGAACTTCCCACCGCCTAAAGACGTTCGTCAGTTGCGCCGATTCTTGGGCATGATAAACTTTTACAGGCGTTTCATGCCTCACGCAGCTCAGGTACAGGCCCCACTACACGACCTCTTGATCGGCAACGTAAAGAGCTCGCATCCTATATGTCTTGCGGAGAATACTTTGCAAGCATTCGAGGACTGCAAAGAAAGCCTTGCTAACGCCGCTTTATTAATAATAATAATAATAAAACATTTATTTTCAGGTAACAAAGACCCATAGACAAATACCTTACAAACTAACATACATAAGTATTATACAAAAACATGTGTTAATAATAGTACTATAAACTATGTTAGTAGCACTTCACTATTAAGTTAGCTTGTCCGTGAGCTGTCCTGTGGCACTTGTCCGCGGAAGCGACGGAACACCACGTCCTGTGGCCAAAAGTCTTCGTCCATGACGACGGGCAGATTAGCTCACCCCGATTGCAATGCCAAACTCGCATTGGTTACCGATGCGTCGGATACTGCAATAGGCGCGGTGTTACAGCAGCTTAGCGACGATGGATGGCAGCCATTAGCTTTCTTTTCACGGAAGCTCAGCCCTCCACAAGAAAAGTATTCTCCCTATGACAGGGAACTGCTGGCCATTTACGAGGCCATCAAGTACTTTCGCCATATGCTGGAGGCCAGACACTTCGTCGTTTATACGGATCATAAGTCGATCAGTTTTGCATTCCACGAACGGAAGAAAAACTGCTCGCCTCGACAATTCCGTCACTTAGACTTCATCGCCCAATTTACCACTGATATTAGGCACATTTCGGGCAAAGACAACGTCGTGGCCGACCCTTTATCCCGCGTGGAGGAGCTACAAGCTCCAGTCACTCTCGACACCCTTGCGGAATCACAGGCGGCAGATCCAGAACTGAAGAAGCTTCTTCAGGAAGGGTCTTCGTTGGTACTGGAGAAGGTGCAAGTCCCTGGACAGCGTACAACCGTGTACTGCGACGTCAGTACAGCGTCACCCAGGCCATTCGTTCCCAAAATGCTGCGGAAACAAGCCTTTGACAGCTTACATTCCCTCAGTCACCCAGGCGTCTTGCTGCCAAATTAATTGCAGAGCGCTTCGTTTGGCCTGGCGTCAAGAAGGACTGCAGGGAGTGGGCACGAGCTTGCCTCGCTTGTCAGCGGGCTAAAGTGAGCCGTCACGTATCCGCACCACTAGGGAATTACCATCTCCCACGCGCCAGATTCACCACGATTCACATCGACTTTGTGGATCCACTACCAATTTCACAAGGCTTTAGATACTGTCTGACGGCAGTCTTTGTGTGCCTATTTATTATTTATTTATTTAAACTTCTCGCACACAAAAATGGTACAAAGGCGGACTTAATGCCTATCGTTATTGTGACTTTACTCCTTCTAACTGTTTTCTGTGTTGTGTGTATGTGAACCCAATATAACCGTGAGTACCAAGCAGACTTGACTTTTAATCCGCCTACCGACATCTGCTATAGTGTTCATCCTATACTTACACTTTAATTCATGATTCTTTATCATCCTCTTTATTTGTTTCTATGTTTACACTTCATGCTTTACTTATTTTATTTCATTTATATGTCTACATTCAGCAAATCGATCTAAATACGATTTATTAACTTAAAAATAGCTGAAATAAAATATTAACTCAAATATTCATGTTGTGACAAGCCAAATTGTCAACTGTCAGTTACTGTTCTGCTTAGTCTATGAATGGCTACTTTTTGGTTTATATAATTTTAAATTATTTTTATCAATATGTCTAGCTATTTGATTTTATTAATTATTACGATTGTTTACTAAATAACTTAACTTAAAATTATATTTATACAATTCTTTACGCACTCATGTGGCCAGCTACACACACACATGGATGTGTCCTGGCCGACTACACTTGTCAGATGAGATGATGGCTAAACTAATATTTTGAAAATGTTTGGAAAGGGAAGACGGCTTTGGTATAAAAAGGGGCGTCTGAACCGCTGATGGACACACTCTAGAGGACCCACAGACCGTGGAGGCCGTACACTCTGGAGGACACACTCTGGAAGACTGTGGACTCTCGGAAACTACTCTGAAGCGCCCACACTCTGGGAAACTACTCTGAAGCGCCCGCACTCTGGGAAACTACTCTGAAGCACCCGCACTCTGGGGAAACTACTCTGAAGCCCGTCTACTCTGAAGCGCTCACATTCTGAAGCCCGTCAACTCTGAAGCCCGTCTACTCTGAAGCCCGTCTACTCTGAAGCCTGTCTACTCTGAAGCCCGTCTACTCTGAACTCTGAAGCCGGTCTACTCTGAAGCCCTCTTGAAGCGTTCTACTCTGACAGTTTACTCTTTTACATTTAATAAATTGTATCAGATCTGCCTTATTTCTTTCACTAAGCAGATTCGTAACACTGCGCAAAAACATACCCACAACGACGAACTATATCCCAAAATAATAGTTTTATACTTTTTGCTGATTTTGCTTATTTGAAATAATCATTTTTAAATTATTATTTTATTTTCCATTTTTTTTGTTTGAAATTTTCAGTAGTTATTATTTTTGTTGTTTTTCTTATTTTTGAAACAATTATAAAACAATTATAATGCAGTTTTTTTCTTTATAGTAAAAAGAAACCGTTGGCGAGCAATCCGTCAGTAGATGAACGATCGGAGAAAACTTTCATGAGTAAGCTTATACATGGTGTTACAGAATATTGTAGTAACTAGTAATGTGAAAGGAGGTCATTGTGGCTCCAACACTGAAATCGCGAAACAAAATCTGCTGTTCTAAGAAAAAGGTCATTCACCCGCGATAAGATGACCATAATTTGTTGGTTGGCGCCACAGTAAAAGTAGTTCATAATAATGAATGCTATGATCCCTTTTCGTATTTCTACACTCTTCTGTATAACCTTGTAAATATTTGTAAATTATCAACTTTAGTAGGTGTTGCGTCATTAACATCATTTTATGTATTTAAGTAGCTACGTAGAAATCATTCATACTCAGTCGTAATAAACACCATTGAAGGCAGACGCATTTGTGATTTTCTAACAAGTTTCCCGTACACACAAAAGTGAACCTAAACTACAACAACATATGGTCCTTCGAGCCGGATCATTACCAGTTACCTGAGTGCACGTGTCGAGCGGTCGGCTCGCGACAACAATAGGATACCGGATTCCTGAGCGATAAGGATTTGCAAAGATGACTACTACGAAGGAATTATTAAATGTATTGGAAGATACCGCTTCGTTATTGCAAAAAACTCAAGTTAATCTAAAGAAGTGCTCAAAATCACGGTTAACTAAAGGATATATTGAAACCCGTGTAAAGGCCATAGAAGATTATTGGTCTACCTTCAAAAACACTCATCATTCTTTGGTAAAAATAACGCCGAAGGAACAAAAGGCAATATTACCATATTTTGCTAATGAGGAGTTTTTTATTTATGAAGACTTATATCTTATTTTGTTGGCTGATTTATGTGATATGTTGATTGAACAAAATACATCAGCGCCGACGACGTCATTGCACAATAATACGAGCATCGCAACGAATCCTGATCAACAAAATACGCTCGTGAGATTACCTAGAATACAGTTGCCATCTTTTAGTGGCAAATATGAAGAATGGCCTATGTTTCAAGATTTGTTAAGACTGCTTAAAACAATGTAGAAGAACAGAAGGAAGTTACTGACAATACAACGGTCGCCTCACACCACAGTACTGAACAAGGCATAGCACTATTAGCTACAGCAACAGTGTTAGTACGAAACGAACAAAACCACACTGTTGTACTGCGCGCATTAGTGGACTAAGGTTCGCAGATAGCACTTATTAGTGAGAAAGCAACTCAAATGCTCAATCTGACCAAACAATCAACGAGAGGAAGCATCACTGGAGTGGGTTCAACGAAGACAAATGTAAACCACATGGTACAGCTGCAAATCGGTTCCCGCTGGAACACAAACTTCAAGATAGATGTCGAAGCATTCGTCATGTCCAAGCAACTTACCACTAAACTCCCTCCAAAAACAATTACGGCTGATAACTGGCCATATCTAGAAGGACTCAACCTGGCTGACTCAAACTATGATACACCAGGCCCTATAGACTTACTTCTAGGTGTCAAACAATACTCTCAAATCGTACAAGAAAAACTTATCAAGGGTCCACCAGGTACACCATGCGCACAGAAAACATACCTTGGATGGATTCTCTTCGGTGAAATAAATATAAAGTCACAAGACGATTCTGCTCTTGTTCTACATCACCAAGTAGACATGGATGTCATGCTTAGATCTCTGTGGGAAATAGACACAGAAAACAAAAGAACCTTAACAAAAGAAGAAAGGTTGTGTGAAAGAGTTTATGAAGAAACGCACACACGGTTAGAAGATGGAAGATACATGGTAAACTGCCCTTTGAAAACACCACAGCCAACATGTCTAGAAGGAAACACAAAAGAAATAGCCAAAAACAGATTGCTACAATTGGAAAGAAAATTTAGAAGAACACCCAACCTGAAAGAAAATTACAAGAAAGTAATGAAAGGATACTTACATTTAAACTATATGGAAGTCATACCTGAAGAAGAAGTCATAAATGAAAGGTTGTATACTTACCTCACCATGCCGTCGTCCGAGAAGATAAAGAAACATCAAAGACTCGCGAGATCTTTGACGCATCGTCGAAGGGTTCAAACCAAGTCTCACTCAACGATGAGCTGATGGTTGGTTCTCAGCTTCAGGAAGATCTAAGAAATATTGTCATGGGATGGAGAATGAAACGTGTTTGTTATGCTAGCGATATAACAAAAATGTACGTGCAAATATGTGTTCACCCAGAAGACGCCAATAAGTATTAACGTATTCTGTGGCGAGAAGAGGAACATGAAAGCATAAAGAAATATCGCTTGCTTCGAGTTACATTCGGAGCAGCATCAGCACCCTATCTCGCGGTGAAAAAACTCCATCAAGTTGCTGATGATGAAGGACAAAATTACCCGAATGCAGTCAAAATCATTAAAGAAAATTTCCTCGTTGACGATCTGTTAGCAGGTGAAGATACAACAGATCAAGCCATAACATCTGCAAAAGAAGTATCTCACATACTGAAATAGGGTGGATTCACACTCTCGAAATGGTCATCTAATTGTCCGCAATTTATGAAATTCATTGACACAGACAAACGAAGTTCAATAGCACATCTAGATATTAACAATAATGGATGGCACTGTAAAAGCACTAGGTTTGATTTGGAATTTGGGATCAGATCAATTTCAGTATCAATTGATACTACCAGCAACTTCTGTCAACATTACAAAAGTAACAATCTTGTCAGATGTTCAAAGACTATTCGATCCATTGGGATGGATTGCCCCAAATGTAGTGATGGCTAAGATGTTTATACAGAAATTGTGGCTGGGAAAGCTCGATTGGGATGACATAATAAGCCCTGAACTACAAGAAGAATGGATGACTATTCGTGAAGAATTCAAATATGTAAAAAACATTTACATTGATCGATGGCTTGGAACCTATAGCACCAAAATAAACGATGTACAAATTCATGGCTTCAGCGATGCGTCCATGAAAGCTTATGCAGCCGTTGCATACATTAGAGTCGAATCTCAAGACGCCCTTATTACAACAAAACTAATAGCTGCACAGTTTTTAGTGGCGCGAGTCTTGTCCTTACAAGACTCGCGCCACTAAAAACTGTATCGTTACCACGTTTGGAACTTTCTGGATCACTACTTCTTACACGATTATTGAATCAAATAGGAAAAGCTATGAGACTATCAACAGCACAAATGTATACGTGGACGGCAGTGGCGAGGTGTAATTTTTTCGAAAAGAGAAGCCGATGCGAAGTCGGCTTTAACTTACTGACTCATCAATAAAGAATACTTACTATCATTCTAAAATGAATATAGGAATATAATGAATTAAATACAATTAAATTGAACAGCTGAAAACCGAATAAAATATGCAATATTCCTCTATCTCGTTCTCGCTGACGCATTTTTCTATACCTGTCTCTGTCATAACCCGTTGTACAGCGGCTTGCTCTCGTACATATCAAGCGGCGCCACGTGACCTAAAGTGACATCATTACGGGATCGCTGTTGTATGAATTTTTAGTTCCCGATTATGACGTTTTGGCGCCGGGTTAATTTAGAACATTTCTCTTTTGTTGTAATACAAAGCTATAGATAACCTTTTTTGTTGTTTGAATGTTATGGTGAATTAAATACCCGTAGTGTAACTATATTTATTGACAATAGTAGCCACTATTTACATACTACTGTATTTTTAATAGTGATAGAGTTACCAATGCGAATCCCCGAAGGCAAGCCGGTAGGAATCATGTTATATATATGGTGCTTTCGCCACTGGTGGACGGATTCTACAATTGTTCTCGCATGGCTATCCGGTGAACCACATAGGTGGAAAACATTTGTAGCCAATCGAGTCGCAGAAATCAATGAAAATCTTAATAACAACCAATGGTACCACGTTGCATCAGAAGATAATCCCGCTGATATTGCGTCGAGAGGCATGTTACTTGCTGAACTGAAACAATCAGAGTTATGGTGGAACGGTCCAAAATGGTTAATTGAAAGGAAAATAATATTAGGTCTTTACTTATGAAATTGCCGTTCTGCAGTACTGGCCATGTTCGCTGCCAGGCCAAGCCTCACCTTCTAGAATTTCAATAGCGCAGTGGAAGTTATGAGGGGGGGGGGGGCTCTGGAGACAAGAGTGGCGAGCGAACTAGTCCGCCGTACGCGGAGCAGACAATATAATTCAAATAATTACAATAATTACAAACAATACAACAAACAAGAGACTCACCTCATGGTTGAAGGAAACTGCTCCTGGGGCGTACCTGGACTTATGTATGTGAGTGTGTATTGTATTATGTTGTGACGTGTAAGTGGTATCCAGGACACCAGGCCGCTGCACTAGGCCAGAGATTTACTCCAACATGCGGTTCAAACACTTAACCTCCAAAGTTCTTAAATTTCAAGAAACTAAACCCGTGTTATTTCACCAAATTGTGGTTATTTATGTACAAAACAACTGGGTCATGGCTAGTGTCCACAAAACGACATATTTTAAGGGATTACTTTACAACAGGGTCGCACGCGCAATTTGGACCGCCATCCCTTTACAAGAACAAAAACCAAGAAGAGATGTCAAAGTCAAACTTGACAAGTCAGATGTCACTCCGTTCGGGCGCGTTCCGAAGGCGCACAGAGCAACCAACCTAACGGGACGCAACATCTACCCCCCCGGACGGGCCTTCCCGTCCGCTAATCACTTAGCAATCCCGACAAGGTTGCGTTTTATCAGTCCACCTGACGCGCTGCTGGAGGATGTGCAAATACTCCAAGCTCCAACGCTTCCAAAACTCTGAGCGAGCTGCTGCACCAACTGAAACCGCGATAGCCAATTTTGGCTCACATCGACAAAAGGGTGCTCCGGCAGGGCGACAAGTGGCTGTCAAATCAAAAAAATGGCCCGGGGTCAGGGCCTCTAAGTCGTTCGGGTCCGAAGACAGCGGGCACAATGGACGCGAGTTCAATACAGCTTCAATGCGGCAAAATACCGTGGCTAACTCTTTAAGGTGAGAACGGTGTCTCCCAACAATCTGCGCCAGAGTCCCTAACCGCTTTCACCGCGGCCTCAAAATACCTCCCCAATGGGGGCAGGCTGGCGGGTCAAAACAATAACAAACACCAAAAACAACCAAACAACAACAACAACAACAACAACAATTTAACCAAATGGCCCTCCTTAGGCAACAAAAGGGGCTGACGGGCCCCATAAGGAAGGCCAGAGTGCCTCAACCGTCAACAACCAAACAACAAAAGACCCGTATCGTCCAAAAAGGGGTTCAACTTACTAACGGCTCCCGACAATATCCAAAACTCTCGCTGCAGAATGGCCAACAGCGCATTACAACCGGCATGCGAGTTCCCTTCATAACTCAACAACATAAAAACTAAAAAATATTCAATGGTACGGTAGCAAAAAATAAGCAAAGAAACACGTATTTTTTAGTTTAAAGAAAATTTAATCAGGGGGCTATTTATTAACGATTTTAGGGAGTGTGACAGAAATGTCACATTATGTCATAACACTCCTCTAAGACGTATGGAATGCTTTGAAGCAGTTGTTTTGCTTGTTGTAGCACAAGGCAACTCCACATTTCTCACAAATCGTCTGTGATACGCCAGCACAGTTGGGATATTTGCACCTTATCCTCTTCTCAGCCCATATAGGCCAATGCCCCACCTGATCCTGCCGCACAGCTGCTGGGGGTACATACTGAGCTGGGCCTTTATGTTTTTTGGCTTGTATGTCTTGCTCAATGGTTTGCCGTTTTTGATTGGCTTTGGTCCCGAGCTTGCACAGAACCAAGGCAATATCCTGACGAAAATCAGCTGATTGCAGCATTGGGTCTTCTTTTTTTTTGGCCTTATGTACTCTTTTATATAAGAGCCAGGCATTGGACATAACAAGATCTAAAAAATGATAGAACATGCGAATCTGCCATCTCTTGCTTCGCAGGCGTATTTTGTACCTGCCCATGATACTGTCGATCAAATCGACACCACCCATATGGCGGTTGTATTCTCCTACGATATGGGGTCGGTCGATAGTCACGTATCTTTTGTTCGGCTTGTCGTATCTTGAAACCTGTGTCTTCGGTAGCTCTCCCACGAAACTAGAGGCGAGTGTGACTATTTTGTTATCTTTCCAGGCTACTGTCGATATCTCTGTGCCTTCTAGGTTTCCAACATATTCGACCGAGTACCCGCGTTCTTTTTTAGATATTTCCTTGTCTGTTGGTAGTTTGCAGTCAGGTATACGATTTCGTCGTATGGTTCCGAGACTAAGAACGCCTTGTTTGGCTAAATATTCCAGAAGCGGCAGAGACGTGAAATAATTGTCAAAATAGATCCGGTAGTTTTGATTTCTTGGTATTTCACGCGAAAGCCTGACGACCACATTCGATGCAGCACCCAAGTCTGGCTCACCAGAAGCAACCACATTTTCAGCTCCTGTTTCAGGTTCAAATTTGTATGCGAATCCGCTCACGCCGCAAAGGACATATATTTTATATCCCCATTTATTTGGCTTTTTGGGATTGTATCTTTTCAAATTCTGCCTTGCTTTTGTGGAGCAAATCTGCTCGTCTACACATAGGTATTTTTCTAGAGGGATGCTCTGGCAGGTCTCATTTAGTTTTTTGACTACTGGTCTAATCTTGAATATTCGGTCATGATCAGGGTGTTCTCGTGGAACATTTTTTGTGTTATCATTGAAATGAATAAATCGCCTGATCTTCTCAAACTTGTTGACTGCCATTGTTTCCTTTACTAAAGGTGTTCCTATACAACCGTGCCAATGCTTCGTAACCCTTGGAAGATGTACCAACGACATGATATACACTAGTCCAATGAACTGTTGAATATCGGTCTCTGTGACACGAAAACTCATGTTGGGATCTTTTTGGACTATGTAAAGATTTGTTTGGCTAGCAATGACTTCAATCAATTCTTTGGGAAATAGTTTGAAGAAGAATTGGATTGGTGTTTCGAGGTAAAATCTCAGGCGACAAGGTTTCATCACCTGTAAAACGTAGCTGTGGCTCGTTTAGTTCAATATTTTTCTTCCTCCAGCGTACATTCAATTTCTTTTTGGTTTGACGACGTGCTGATGGTCCTGGCTGAGTAGAAGAAACGGGAGAGGGTGGTGGAGACGAATTACTGCCACCGCGCTCCAGATCTTCAATAATACTATCAATGTTCATACCTTCAATTTCTTCTGCAGTTTCATCCTCGAATGGGGGTTCCAAATCCGGCAAATATTCGGGATCTGCCACGCTGTCGTCATCGTCTTCAAAGCCATCCTCACTGGCCTCATAGTCCAAAAGAAATTGTTCAATTTCATCTTCTCCTATACTTCGGGAAGTCATTCTGTGAAGAAACCGACATTAGGTCAATGTACTATAAAATACGACCCTTGTTCTGCATTGTGACAGAAATGTTACAAAGAGAAATTCAACTCGAATTCTCACAAATGGCTAAAATTATGCGTTACCGACAATAAACAGTGAAAACCATGAACTTACCTACTAGAATCACCAAACAAGCCGCAGTTGTTTTGTTTTTTTTTATAATATTTTCGATTTTTGAAAACTACGCAACGTCAAGTCCGTTGAATTGTCACCAACTAAAGTTTGAACGAATTTTCAAATTACTAACGCCATCTGTGTTTCACGATGTGTACTAGAAATGCATAGAACGGTTTGTAACCGTTGTGATACATTGATGTAAAACGGAATAAAAATAAGATTTTGGATTTTATAAGGACTTGAATGGTTTGTTACAGGACTGTCACATGGTGATATAAAGGGTTAATGCGACGATCAGTCACCAACAATTCAACAACTTGTCGAGGAGCTGTATCGACTCAACAAAAAATCAGGGTCCTTCGTTCCAACAGCGAAGCACCTTGAGCCCGGGCAAAGGACCCGACATCAAGACTGGCGATCGAGACCAATCATCCTCGGGATGAGTCAGCCAGTCTGGTCCCCACCATAGGGGGTAAGCAAACAAGCGGGGTGCCATGCACCCCCGTGAGGCCACGGCGCCTGGGTTCAAATCTCCAGGCACGTGCCTCCAAATCAAAGGCGTTTTAGAATTTTGAATCTGGGACACTCGGTTCGCAACAAAGACCTCCAAAGAGTGGACGGACGTCTTCAACCAACACAAAACAATTTGACTGTCCGTCCAGGCGTAAGAAGCCCGAATGTTTACAGTTCCACCCAAAGTGTGAGCAACGTGGTTCAATAGACGCACAAGACGCGCCGCCCCTGACAATTCTAATTTAGGGATGGGCAGTGCCATCCGGAGGGGGGCCACCTTGCTCTTGGCCATGGCCAGTGACAACTTCACCTGGCCTGTCGCGCAGACGGTGCGCAGACAAACAACAGCTGCATAACCGTGCGAAGACGCATCACAAACAAGGGTAGCAGTGTAGCTCCCAGGGGGGAGGATAGCGCGGGGTAACACGACCTCGTTGACTGCAGGGAGTGCGGATACAAATTGGAGCCAATCTTCCAACAGGGTTTCCCGAATTGGCTCGTCCCAGCCAAGTCCCGCAGTCCAAAGGCACTGAAGAAAAGAATTTCACCCAAAACAATACACAAACAAAACAATAGACAAAAGGCAACCCTGGGCTCCCGTGTCCAAAATGGCACGGACCACAACAGAGTCCCCCGTGGGCCCCCAGACCCTGACCGATGCCGTTGGCAACAAAACCGTGTCAATCTGAGGGGTACCTTAGCGGGGCAGGCGCCAATGTCCTAACAATGCCTGGGCGGCGACCGATCGCCGCACCCAGGCTCAAGTCTTTCCCGACGAGGATGGAGGACAAATTCCTCGTCCGCGCGGTGTCCGGAGCCACGCGCCATCGCTGGAAGGGTATATCCCACCGGATGCCTGAATGGCGGGGGGCGTGACTCCAACCGGGGACGTACCGCCAATGGAGGGGAGGGAAGGCGGTGCTGGTCTGGCCAGCGCTGCCTAGCAACAACAGCGTAATCACCTTTACGCGGGGAGACCAAATGGCGGTCGCGCGGCTCCCGATCAACTTGCGCGGGGGGTGGAGTGCGGCGCTCAAAATTGCGGGCCTCTCCCCGGTTCTGAACCGGCGAGCCAGAAGCCCGGTGACCAACACCATGGTACCCCCCCGTGCACGAACCTACATCAGAGGCTGGTCTGCCAGCGTGGTTCGCGTTAGCGCACAAAATGTCCAAATGGGACCCCCTACAAATTCTACAAGGGCGGGGGTTGGGGCAGTCCCGATGGAAGTGAGCCCCCAAACAAGAGAAGCACATGCGGCGTGCATTGGCAATTCGGCGGCGGGCACTCACGTGCAATTTCAAAAAGGCCGCGCAAGTTGCCATGCCATGCCCCGTGTCCCTACAAAACTCACAACCAGGACGACTCTGGGTGCCAGCAAAACGAGCGGCGGGGCGACCATCAACAGGCCCGCGAGCCCTAGTCCGTCCCTGGTCTCGTGGCCGGGAAGACGGCTGGCATGACTCAGTGGCAACGCCAGAGTTGTCCACAAACCGACACTCATCCTCTAAAAATTGGACGAGGTCACCAAATGGGGGGAGATGTGTGACACTATCCCCACCATACTTTTACTCGAAACGAGCCCTCAAATCGGCAGGAAGCCGTTGCAGCACAACATGTACCAAAAAGTAAGACCAATGGTCCACCGGCAACTCCAATTGCTTTAAAGCGTTGGTCGCTGCCACCAACGGGTTCAACAGGTCAGTACTAGGGCTTGCAATATCCGTTCATTTTTACTATCCGGATAATACGAATATTAATATTTTACTATCCGGAGTATCCGGATAAAGCGGATAATACGGTTATTTTTATATAAATAAAACTGATTAGCTTTTGTAACACGTTTAATAAGTCTCTCAAGCAAAATGACAAAGAAATAATAAACTATACCAATATTTCAAGTAACAATCACATTTTAAAAAAACTAGTTCACTTTCTAAAATTATACAATAAAACACCGATACCTCACAAATAATTTGTATCTGATCTGTTCTTCTCATACTAAAAACAATTCTAACTAAAAATGAGATCGAACATTTATCATAAATCACAACATCTCAATCAAATCAACCTATTTCATCATTTCATTCGTGAGACGTCCACTGCTGAAGGGGTCTACTAGGACCGATGCCTGCCGGGGTCGCGTGATTGTTCGAAGGAGATACCGTGGCCCTGGCACATGGGCAACTGACGGAACCCGGGTGGGTTTTAGTCAGTAAAAGTCTGACACGCCCTCCCGCTCCGCCCTTAGCGGGAGAAGTCATTTGATGATTTCCCATCCAGAAAAAAAAAAAGACGTCCACTGCTGGACTTAGGCCTCCCCCAATTTGGGGTACTTTGCCATAATCGCCACGCTTGGCAAGTAGGCGGGTTGGCGATCACAGTATGGTGGTAAAATGCATTGAGAATATTGCTGCCCATTCTCTAGTAAGTCCCTTAGTCGCCTTTTACGACATCCACGGGAAGAAATGGGTTAGTGTTATTCTTTACGTCCGGCACCACACGGTACCTCATAATCAACATATTTAAAACATAATAATTAAATAAATATCACTTTCCCTGGCAAATTAGCTCAATTGTTAAACAATAGTATAAATCAAATATAATAAAACAAAAATGAACAAAATATCTCAAAATAATCAAATAACCCTTCATAATATAATATTATTGTACCATGTGGTGCCGGACGTAAAGAATAGCACCATCCCATTTTTCCCGTGGGTGTCGTTAAAGGCGACTAAGGAGCTTATCAGAGAATGGGCAGCAGCGTTCTCTATGCATTTTACCACCATACTGCGATCGTCCACCCGCCTGCCAAGCGTGGCGATTATGGGAAAGCCCCCCAAATTGGGGGAGGCCTATATCCAGCAGTGGATGTTTATCGGCTGAAATGATGATGATGATGATGAATACAATATTACGTAATTCTTAAATTATTTTTATACAAATTCTGGTAATACGATCTTAAAAAGCATAAACTGTCTAATGAATCTTCTTTCATGGAAGTTCATAAATGGTTACATAAATATCATGAAGCAGAGCACACTCTTTCTGCTTCAACGCTGGTCGGTGGTATTGATAATAGTAGATTGTAAACCCTTCCTAAATTCCTGCTTCTCTGACCATTCTCATCAAATAGCGCCATCTCTACTCGAATTGTGGTGTCTAAATCATTTGTTGAAAAAATCGGTCGCTGCGCAGAAGATGGCTAACTCATAAACCGGATTATTTCTTCTCGTATTTGCGTTTTGATTGATACACTTTATAGTTGATGAAGAACAACCTTCTGTATCTTGTGTATTGTCCGCTGAAGTTACGACTGTTTGATCTGGTTGTTGTGCATCAAAAAATGTAGAAACAATTTTAACAATCGTCAGTCTCATAGATTCGTTTGAAGGATTTTCAAAAGGAAGAAAGTCTATAGCAAACAACTGGTAAGAAGTAGGTTTGACATTTTGAACATAGCTGATGTCAACCGAAATCAACCGAAATCAATCGGCTTGGCTGACTAGTCGGCTATTTTGCAGCCGACTAGTCGGCTAGGCGGCTAGTCATAGTTGACTCATTTCTAATAAATAACATAATAACAGTTATGTACTCCAGTTGGCAGCTTTTATTTAAAAATATAAAAGCAACTATCCGTAACATCCGAAAACTCCGGATAGTGATGCACGTAAAATCCGGATTTTAAAATCGGTGGATATCCGGATAATACGGATATCCAGATATCCGGATTGCAAGCCCTAGTCAGTACGCAATGCTGACAAACTAGTAATGACCGGTAACCCCAAAATCAATTCAATATGAACGTCAGCTAAACAACGTTTATTTTGGTACCGGTGAGTAATTCCAAAGCGGTAGGGTAGGCTGAGTCAGTCAACGACAGATGCTGTACCAAGGCTCGGGCCTCACCTTCCAGGACAGACAACAAGTAGGCCAACTTTTGGGCGGGTCTGAGGTCCGAGCGTGCATCAACCAAACTTTCAAACAGGTTTTGGAAACCTAGCCAATGGTCCAAGCGACCGTCAAAGTGTGGCAGTTCCAAAGTAGGCAATCTACTCAATAGTCCGGGACCTGAAACAACCGAGGTCTCCGGCTTGACCTGGACTGGTGTCTGGCTCTGCAATATTTCCCGAGCACGTTGACCAATAACATCCCCCAGGTCCAAGATCTGGTCGTAGTCAGCAAGGACCTTGTCACATGCTGCCCGGTCCAGCACTTCCAGAGCCACATCACAAATGTACTCGTTGTAGCGGGTGAACAGAGCATCAACGTTGCCGAGTCTCACGTTCAACTGCTCGAACCGAGCAAGAGTGATCCCTTCGAGATCCTGGCGCTCAGCAGTCGCTGCAGCTGAAGTGAACCACCGTAGCTGTGTGGTCAATCCACTGATTGCCTCTCTCACCGCTTTGTGTGCCATTGCACAAACAATACAATTCAAATAAACCAAATAATTAAATAATCAAATAACAAAGTTCAAACAATCAATAACAAAATAAATACAAGCAAAAAATCAAACTACCAAACTGTTAGTCAGCAACTCAAGAAATAACAAAATATTGGTTTCAATTCAATTCAACAACAAACTTTTATTTTAATTCAAAACCAATATCAACGTTCAAAAATTCTATTTCATATTCAATTCAAAATTCAAATTCAAATCCAATTCCAAATGTTAAGTTCACAAACCACTGTGTCAATGGTACAACAATAATAAACCTTTATTCCAATTTAAAACAATGGTAATACTCAAAAATGCCAATTTCAACAAAACTACCATATCGATGGTACAAAACTCAATATTTCAATGTGTTCCTGACATTCAATACAACAGAGGTCAGATACAAACAAGGGGTTGTAACATAGCCCAATCTAATCAACTCTATTAGCATATGCAAACCGGTTGACCCCGGCAACATGAGTTACTCGACTCAATAAATTCCAACAAATTATTTCAAATAAACAATTAATTACCGTTAACAAACATTTACAGCGAATTACTACTTCCTTATAGAGACTGCCAAGTAATTAGCCTACTGTAAATTACCAATTTGTTGGTTATATGTCTTATAACCACGCTCTGCTACCAAGAATGTTCGCTGCCAGGCCAAGCCTCACCTTCTAGAATTTCAATAGCGCAGTGGAAGTTCGAGAGTGTGTATTGTATTGTGTTGTGACGTGTTAGTGGTATCCAGGACACCAGGCCGCTGCACTAGGCCAGAGATTTACTCCAACATGCAGTTCAAACACTTAACCTCCAAAGTTCTTAAATTTCAAGAAACTAAACCCGTGTTATTTCATCAAATTGGGGTTATTTATGTACAAAACAACTAGGTAAGCACAAAACGACCGATTTTAAGGGATTACTTTACAACAGGGTCGCACGCGCAATTTGGACCGCCATCCATTTACAAGAACAAAAACCAAGAAGAGATGTCAAAGTCAAACTTGACAAGTCAGATGTCACTCCGTTTGGGCGCGTTCCGAAGGCGCACAGTGCAACCAACCTAACGGGACGCAACAGGCCATTTCAAACCAAAATATTTTTTTTTTGTCTAAGAATACTAATTTCAAATTAATTTTATTTTAAAAACATGGATTTCTTTTTCCAAAAGTAGTCATTTGTTTATTGATTAGTGTTACATTTTCATCGCATTTCAATCTTTTTCATCATCGTGGATACGTTAAAAATTCGAGTAATTATGGAATATGAGTTCCATCGTGGCAGCAACGCGGCACAAGCGGCACGCAACATCAACGACGTTTACGGAGCTAACACTACAAACCAACGCACCACCTGTTATTGGTTTGCTCGCTTCCGTTCTGGAAATTTCGACCTGAGAAATGAACCTCGCGGTCGCCCGAAGACTTTGGTCGACAATGACGAATTAAAGGCGATTGTGGAAGCTGATGATGCACAATCTACGGCTGAATTAGCAGCAGCTTTCGACGTTAGCGTTTTTCACCAGTGTGTGTACGCATATGGGTTAGTAAATGACACTTGTGTTTAAAACTATGCTGACAGACTTCTCACTAAACTTGTAAGGTTTTTCACCAGTGTGTACTGAAACATGCTGTGTTAAATTACCCTTTTGATTAAAACATCGATCACATACTTCACACTTGTAAGGTTTTTCACCAGTGTGTGTACGCATATGGATTATGAATTGACCCTTTTCAAAAAAACTACGCTCACATGTTTCACACTTGTAATGTTAATCAATAGTGTGTCTTAAAACATGTCGTGTTAAATATCTCTTTAGACTAAAATAACGATCACATTCTTCACACTTCTAAGGTTTTTCACCAGTGTGTTTTAAAACATGCTGTGTTAAATGACGCTTTCGACTAAAACAACGATCACATACTTGACACTTGTAAGGTTTTTCACCAGTGTGTATTAAAACATGTCGTGCTAAAGTACTCTTTTGATTAAAACAATGATCACATACTTCACACTTGTAAGGTTTGTCACCAGTGTGCGTTAAAACGTGCTTTGTTAAATGCTGCTTTAGAGTAAAATAACTATCACATACTTCACACTTGTAAGGTTTTTCACCAGTGTGTATTAAAACATGTCGTGTTAAAGTACTCTTTTGATTAAAACAAAGATCACATACTTCACACTTGTAAGGTTTTTCACCAGTGTGTATTAAAACATGCTGTGTTAAATGACCCTTTTGATTAAAACCACGATCACATACTTCACACTTGTAAGGTTTTTCACCAGTGTGTGTACGCATATGGATTATTAATTGACCTTTCCTACTAAAAAAGCGATCACATACATCACACTTGTAAAGTTTATCACCGGTGCGTATGCGAACATGTTTTGTTAAATCATATTTTCGATAAAAACTGCATTTAGACTTGCAAGGTGTTTCACAAGTGTATGTACGCTGATCACATTTATAAGGCTCTTTGAAATTATCATCAGGATTAGACGTGTATCTTAGAGTTGTACAGTTAACTGTCGAGTCTGAGTTTTCTTTTGTTGTTTCCTTGGTTGTCATTGGATCCTCTTGGTTTGTTCTCTGTGTGTCTTGTTTCTGATTCTTCTCTACGGTCACCCCTGCGATTATAAATCTGGTAAGTACAATGTAGGCAGAAGGTTGACATGCACACGAATAAAAAATAACACTTCGCATGATTTACACTAAGATCGAATAGCCCTCCTTTTGTATATACAACATTAATTTTTGTTTATGCGAAACCCGAAACACGGGTCTAGTATTTTTATGTAAAGAATCTATGAAAAATATTTCAAAACTGTATCATTAATAATCACAAAGTTATAAGCTTGATAAGTTACCTGGTTGTCCACGCAAAAACATATGCAGATCACCACAAACAGCTAGTACCATCTCCGTGTAATGGACGTTTGAGTACGAGAAAGACATGATAATTTTAAAATCGAAACAAAACACTAAGGCCCGCGACTTGGAAGCGTAATTAAATATTTTTGGTACAAAATATAACATGGTGTAAAAATTATTGGAATCGATTCAGTTACTGATTCTGAACAAACTATATTCAGGTTTCGCATATACTAAAAATAATCTTGTATTATTAAGTCTATTATTCACCGTCCATTTCTGGTGACAGTGAAAAATACACTTAATAACTGGTTATGAACAAAATTATACTTAGAACAGACCATATTTCATATTAGCTAATAGGTTAGATTGTAATTCGAATAAAGTATCAACAATTGTGATATTTTTACAAAGCTGAAAAAATATAATTAAATTACGACAAAAGGGGTGTCAACTTGTTTAGATGAGGCCATTATTATAAGTTTCAAAGCATATTCTAAAACTATTTTATATTTCACTAGCTGAACCCTGCCACGCTTCGCTGTGGCACATTGTGATTGAATCGTTGAGAAATGAGAAACAAAACAAATATTGTTTCTCATGTGACTGCGCCATTACTATTGCGGTTGTCAGCGAGTGTTTTCCTCGCTTCCGGCAGATGGCGCGGTCACTGGTACACAACTGATCGTTAAAAAAACTGTTTTTTCGCGGTCGCGGATATATGACTGATTCAAAAAATAGATAAAAACAATCCTTGATGCGGATTATATATGCTAAAATTTCAGCTCGATCGGTGGAGAACTTTTTGAGTGTTTGAAGCGTACAGAAACCACCAACATAACATTTTTATATATATAGATTATTAATCTTATATTAGTAAAGCTTAAGAGCCATCTCACAAAATTTGAACGCTCGAGTTTAGGTAAAAGACGGCAACCTTATGTATCTGTGCGTAGCTATCAACACATGCACAATAAAAACAGTGTAACGCGAGTGTCGAGACGGTCTAAACAATCTTGAACCGTTAGAATTATAATGCGGTATTTAGAGATTTATGAAAATACTTACTTTTATTTATCCAGTCTAATAAAGATTTCTAGATAAAAAATAAAAATATATGTTATGTAAAGCATACAATAAAAATAAAAAATTAAAACAACTACATATTGGTGCCGATTCTGTTGTACACCGAACTAAACTATCTCTAAAATTCCTTACTTTTATCTATGAGAATTGTTACGCTATTCTGCAAGAAATAATCTCTAAATTAAAAAAATATTTTGACACGACTAAAATCAAATTTGACAATCGCTACCATACGTGGTTTTTTTTTTCTTTTGGCTTCGCAACTTGTTACTTGTGTGCGCTACGCAATGAACTTGTTGGGAGACGAAGGCGCGCGCAAGGGGTCAGCCTGGACGTGTTTTTATGGAATTTTTCATTTTTTGTTTGAAAAATAAACAAAAATATTACCCACGTGTTGAGATTCATATGTGTAGGGTTTACTAAAGGGGGTCGAAAATTTCATTATTTTTGCGATAGGACTCGCCATTTTCGAGATACAAGCAAAAGAAAAAAAAAACAGTACTGTTTTTGCACGTGAAGGCGAGGCGTTGGTGTGAATTTTTGTTCATGACCACTAGTTTTATTCCACACCTTTTTAATCGCGATTAAAAAATTGTCAGATTTAGTTAAAATAAATTATTTTAGTCAAAAATGTTGTAATGCTTTACTTGATAATAAACGAAACTCTTATCTTAGTAGCAAAATTTTGTAGTCGTAGTATATTTCTGCGTTCACGATACGAGTACCAGAAAAATGAGACGCAGGAAAAAGTGGCACAGGTCCTTCCTCGTTGGGCGCTTGCGCCGTACTAAACGGTGCCCGCTTGTACATCGTAATTTATTATAATTAAGAGTGATTTCAAAAACGATATTATGTCTAATTAAATAAACGGATTTAAATAAAACTTGAGAATTCGATTTGTAATAGAGTATCCTTTATATTGACATGAATTTTTAAATGTAATGATGCTTAACTCAAACCAAAAAAAAAAAATTTCATATTAGCTAATAGGTTAGATTGTAATTCGAACAAAGTATCAACAATTGTGATATTTTTACAAAGCAGAAAAAATATAATTAAATCACGACAAAAGGGGTGTCAACTTGTTTAGATGAGGCCATTATTGTAAGTTTCAAAGCATATTCTAAAACTATTTTATATTTCACTAGCTGAACCCTGCCACGCTTCGCTGTGGCACATTGTGATTGAATCGTTGAGAAATGAGAAACAAAACAAATATTGTTTCTCATGTGACTGCGCCATTACTATTGCGGTTGTCAGCGAGTGTTTTCCTCGCTTCCGGCAGATGGCGCGGTCACTGGTACACAACTGATCGTTAAAAAACAGTTTTTTCGCGGTCGCGGATATATGACTGATGCAAAAAATAGATAAAAACAATCCTTGATGCGGATTATATATCATGCTAAAATTTCAGCTCGATCGGTGGAGAACTTTTTGAGTTTTTGAAGCGTACATAAACCAACATAACATTTTTATAAATATAGATTTTTATTCTTATATTAGTAAAGCTTAAGAGCCATCTCACAAAATTTGAACGCACGAGTTTAGGTAAAAGACGGTAACCTTATGTATGCGTAGCTATCCACACATGCACAATAAAAACAGTGTAACGCGAGTGTCGAGACGGTCTAAACAATCTTGAACCGTTAGAATTATAATGCGGTATTTAGAGATTTATGAAAATACTTACTTTTATTTATCCAGTCTAATAAAGATTTCTAGATAAAAAAATACAAATATATGTTATGTAAAGCATACAATAAAAATAAAAAATTAAAACAATTACATATTGGTGCCGATTCTGTTGTACACCGAACTAAACTATCTCTAAAATTCCTTACTTTTAGCTATGAGAATTGTTACGCTATTCTGCAAGAAATAATCCCTAAATTTAAAAAAAAAATTGACACGACTAAAATCAAATTTGACAATCGCTACCATACGTGGGTTTTCTTTTGGCTTCGCAACTTGTTACTTGTGTGCGCTACGCAATGAACTTGTTGAGAGACGAAGGCGCGCGCAAGGGGGCAGCCTGGACGTGTTTTTATGGAATTTTTCATTTTTTGTTTGAAAAATAAACAAAAATATTACCCACGTGTTGAGATTCATATGTGTAGGGTTTACTAAAGGGGGTCGAAAATTTCATTATTTTTGCGATAGGACTCGCCATTTTCGAGATACAAGCAAAAGAAAAAAAAAACAGTACTGTTTTTGCACGTGAAGGCGAGGCGTTGGTGTGAATTTTTGTTCATGACCACTAGTTTTATTCCACACCTTTTTAATCGCGATTAAAAAATTGTCAGATTTAGTTAAAATAAATTATTTTAGTCAAAAATGTTGTAATGCTTTACTTGATAATAAACGAAACTCTTATCTTAGTAGCAAAATTTTGTAGTCGTAGTATATTTCTGCGTTCACGATACGAGTACCAGAAAAATGAGACGCAGGAAAAAGTGGCACAGGTCCTTCCTCGTTGGGCGCTTGCGCCGTACTAAACGGTGCCCGCTTGTACATCGTAATTTATTATAATTAAGAGTGATTTCAAAAACGATATTATGTCTAATTAAATAAACGGATTTAAATAAAACTTGAGAATTCGATTTGTAATAGAGTATCCTTTATATTGACATGAATTTTTAAATGTAATTATGCTTTACTCAAACCAAAAAAAAAAAACGCGATAAAATTGCGAATAAATCGTAAAAATTGCCATAAGACTTATTTTTTTTTTACTAATTAATGTTATTAAAAATCAATATTCTAGTACTAAATGTAACAACTAAAAAAAAAGAGTAATAAATGTTGATAATTTTTTTTATCAACATTTTTTAGATTTTTAATATTTCAGTAGTTATAAAAAATCATAATTAACTAATTAATAAAATTTTATGAAAATTTATCGCAGGATCTTATAAAGTACATATATCAAAAGGGCTCCACGAAGTTAAGCAATGTCAGCACTAAAATTAATAAATTTGTATATGCACTAAAACAAGTCAAAACTGTAACTAAAATAAAAACTGCTGTAATGTCATACCATGCGTACGTCGAATCGTTACTACGATATGGCCTTATAATGTGGGGAAATAGTACAAACTTCAGAAGAGCAATCATCGCTCAAAAAAAAATGCATGAGGGCAATTTGTGGTCTTAAACCTGACTCATGTCGACCCATATTTAAGAAACTTGGTTTGTTACCGTTACCGTCAGTTTATATTTACGACATATGTGTGTTTGTTATCAAAAATAAACAATTGTTCAAAACTGCTAATGATGTTAATCCTAGAAACAGACGAGATCCTCACAAACTGGTCTGAAATGATTTACCTAGATTAGCTAAATATAATAAGAGCTGCCTAGCCATGTGTGTGTGCATTTATAACAAAATACCAAGGCATTTCAAGACACTAAATACAAGATTACTTAAAATTAAGTTGTATAAATGGTTATTAGAATGTAGTTTTTATAGTTTAAAAGAATTTTTTGATAAAAAGTGTTGATGGTTGATACCTTCTTCACTTAACTTTACAATTTGCATGCTATCAAAATCAAAAGTCATTTATTCAAACTAGGCTGAGAGTCCGCACTTTTTGAACGTCAAAGTTACACACGACAGTCCCCCCAAAACGCCCGCCCTTCGACACTTCCTAGTGCTTTAGCTGGGAAGAAGAAGTGGCGGAACAAACTCTCCAGCAGCACAGCTGTCTGTTAAGTTAGAAGAATTTGATTCTATACAATATTGTGTAAGTAATTAATATTATAAAACAAAACATACATTATTCACCATATGTCAGCTAGCACACGCCAATATACTACCAACAAAACATTAAAACTAAACTCAAGCTGAAATAAATAATAAAACAAAATCGTAAACAGAATTTAAAACGTAAAAGCCTCCAGGCATAAAGGGCGTGCCCGCTTACATATTCAACGATGCAAATTGATACATACAGCTAAGTTGAAGTTACAATAGTTAAACTAGGACCTCCGGACTAAAATAAAATAACAGTTAATACAAGTAACAATAACAAAAACCATGGTCAGCAAGACGACCAGTCACCACAAGCAGCACTAGTTCACGAGCATAACGCAAAGGTCAGCCATTACCCCCCTCGCCATATTTGAGGGAAGGTGGTAACCTGACCCCCGACGCTACCGCAAGCAGTGACATCTAAGGGAGCATGACGAACTTACTGCCGGTTGGTCAGACAAGAATATTATGAACAGCTGACGAGGTCGCTAGCTAACTACATGTTGCAATACAACTCATTTTAAATCATTGTAATGAGTAGATTGTGTCCACAATAAATGAAATTAAAAGAAAATAAAAATAAATTAACAAAATAAGTTAAATAAAAAATAAAACAATTAGGACTACCCATATAAACTGTCGGTAGGAAAGCTAATTCTGAATTGAAAGAACATAAACATTGTCTTGAGTTAATCACAGCGACCAACTATTCTTATCGTTTAAGTAGTCGTTGATAGAATAGTAGCCTTTGAACAAAGGTTGGATTTTACTTTAGCTTTAAACTCATTAAACTGCAAATCTAGCAAAGCAGAGGGAAGCTTGTTTATAAAAGGTAATACCAAGACCAACAAAAGAATTATGAACCTTATGAAGCCGGTGAAAGGTAGCTCGTAGTTTGTCCTTATTTCTAGTATTAATATTATGAATATCACTGTTTTTAGTGTACAAGTGTATATTTTGCCTAATAAATAAGATGTTGGCGAAGATGAATTGTGATGCCACCGTAAAAATACCCAATATCTTTAAACAAATCTCTCAGAGAAACTCTAGGACCTAGTTGGTAAATCGCTCGAACAGCTCGTTTTTGAAGAACAAAAATATCTTGAATGTCCGCGGCTTTGCCCCACAGCAGAATGCCGTAGGACATTATGCTATGAAAATCTTCGATCAAAAATGTACTAGATGCCCGATGAGCGCTTCAAAAACGGCCCGAAAAATAAGAGCACAAATATTTTTGTGCTCTTATTTGAAATTAGTTTGGTCCAACGATAGCCAACGATAAGACGTCCTAAATGCCGGAGCACGCGTTCAAAAATTGTGTAAATAACCACTGTAGCACCAAGTTTTTGGAAGGAATATCTTTTTTCCATAAGTTTAAATCTTTAAGTGTTTTTCATAAAATAAAAACAATCAAATAGTAAATAAAAATCATTTAGCAACTACATATTATGATTGTTTGACCAATGTTTGCGACAACGCACCAACTATTGTTACAAACATTGTCTGTTCTGGAACAGAGAATGCATGAAGTAGTATTGTAATTTTATATTTTATTTTTGTTTGTAGATTTCCTAGCGAGCCATTTCGCTGTACAGAATGGGTATCTATTTGTAGCGAAAGAAAGAGGAGAAGAAATATACAAGCCTTATAAAAATTCATATTTGAACTTTAATTTAAATGAAAAAATAATTTGCTTCAATACAAATTTAACTTCTAAATACTGGTACATAAAAGTAGACGCACCCAGTTTTTATACGGGTGGATCACATTGATTTAACCTGCACTTAATTAAATAAAATAACTATTATACTATTTTAGTCCTACTACTTTTTTAAATCGATTAAAAATGTTTGCCGTCATCAAAACGTACCTTCACCTAAAAAATTATATTCTGCAACTCTACGTCTTTCCATACGTACTGTGTTCTGAACATTGAAATGTAATACCAAGAATTACGTCTTGTTCCAAAATAGAGTAAGCACGAAATTGTCAACACATTGTTTTTAACCTTATTGCTTAGACTTTAAGTTTCAGTTAAGAATAAATAATTTTGTACTTATATCAAAATGACTTTTGATTTTTAAGGGACATTTTAAATTTATTGCTCTTTACCTTTCTCCGATGACAAAAGGACTTAAATATGAATATTTTGCAATCGTAATTATGCTTTATGTTTGAGTGTTAAGGATTATAATAAACTGAAGTTGTTATTATTATGAAACGTTTTTCTATATTTCGTAGTAAGAAATATAAATGTGTAAGTGTGTGCAAACGTGGCCACTTGAGCGCCTTATTTTTGTTCCTGATCCTTTATCTAGTGCTATTATTGATCGAAGATGAAAATAACTAAAATAGACTAATCGAGCTGTATCAACGTCCGTGTACTGTCTAATTTTCCTTACGGCGTAGGCGGCCGAACTGAGCCTTCCCGCTAGGCTTGATATATGTGATCCCCACTGAAGTTTGGCGTCTACTGTTATGCTCAGAAAAACTGCCGAGTTTACAGTTTCAAGCACATCATAATCTAAAACGACATTGGGTCCCAGGTTCCTAACATTCGGCAAGGCGAACTTTATACATTTCGTTTTCTTAGCATTAAGAACTAGGTTATTTGTGGTAAACCAATCCGTAGCCATTGAGAGCGCATTATTCACGTCGTCAAAATCTTTTCTATTCCTATCTACTTTAAAGATAAGTGAGGTATCATCAGCAAATAGTACAATGTCACAGATATTCTTTAAATAGAATGGTAAGTCATTTATATACACTAAGAATAAGAAAGGACCCAGTATTGAGCCTTGAGGTACACCTAACTGAACTAGTAGCCCGGAAGATTTTACACCATTGATATCTACACATTGGTGCCTATTTTCCCAATAAGAACTTATGACATTGAGAGCTTCGTTTTGAACACCGTAATGAAGTAGTTTACGCAAAAGTGTGTCATGGTGAACGCAATCAAAAGCTTTGGAGAGATCACAGAAAACTCCGATATCATTTTGCGAGTTCTCCCATGCGTTGAAAATGTGTTTTAGCAGAGCAACACCCGCATCTGTTGTCGAACGACCTTTTGTAAAGCCATATTGCTCATTATGAAGGAGGCTATTTAAATTAAAATGTCTTAGTAACTGCGTGTATCAAGCTGAGGGTGTGGGTGTATCAAGTTGAGTCTGGGAGCAAGCACAGCTAGAGAAGTTATTTGTCAGAGACTCATACCTCTCCGCATTGTACTTGACCAGGTCTGCCAACTCACAGGCTTCGTGCATGCGCTTACTCAGATCTTGTTGAGTAGCCTCATATTTACTAAAGATATCCTTTAGAGCATATTCCCTAACAAACAATTCATCCCGAAGGTGCTGAGTGTCCGTATCATACAAAGTATTGCTTAATTGTAAATCACTATAACACTTCTTTAATTCTTGTTTTAAATTTAGATTTGTTTGCCTAAGTTTTGTGTTTAGTTTAGTTACTTTTTGGCGTTTCAATGATTTTTGATATTTTCTGATTAGTCTATTAATTCTAATGTATTTTTTTAACTTATTGTGACTAGTAAACAATTTGTTTTTAGTAAATGTATCATCAGTTAAATCTATCGTTACAATTGGCTCAACACATGTGAGTTTGGACCCGCTACCAACCAACTCATCATAGAGACTGCAGGTGATGGCAGACTCTTCACCGGCTTTGAGAGTTTCTAAATGGGTTATTGAGTTGTGGGCTCTGCTTAATTCCAGTTCCAGTTCAGAAATCCTTCTCAAAGCCAGTCGTGGGTGTCACTACAATGCTGGAAATTTGACACTAGCTGACGAATGTGTTAATGCTGGTCAAGGATGTCCAAATGCTGCACATGTAGCTCAGCCAACTGATTCTTAAGCTCAGTGTTCTTGTTATTAATTAACTCAATTTCGACCTCACTGTCTTCGTGATTCCAATTCCTTTAACGTAGCCCTCAGTTTTTCCTCTAAGGATGCAGCTCTACGGGTCAACATATTGACAGACCAACCCTAGAGGCACCTATTAAAAGGGTGAAATCTCAATTATGAATGAAAAAGAGATAATAATTAATAACAGTGAAAAGTGAAAGGACTAAAAAATATTTTTTTATTATACCTATGTGCAAAAATAAAAAATGGTTGGGAGTAGCTATTACTATATTGTTCAATTCACTTTCTAACATTAATTTCTTATAGTGGTTCTAATTCAGCAATTGAACATAAAAAAGTATGTCTAGTAATATCTAACAGTGATTTCTATGGGGTTTTTAACGTTGTTTATGTGATTTTATCCTAATAGTGTATGAACTTAATGTCAAACACATTATGGAGAACTAAAGGGTTATTTACGACATAGATCACTATTACAAGTAGTATGAACGTTAAAGGGCAAAAGGTGCAATGGGAACTCATAAGATTTTAGTTGACTAAGCTTAAATTCTATGTTTTTATCTTAGCTAAACATGTTTGTGCCATATCTTTGTATTTAACACCATTGTATACCATGTTTTACGAAAATAAATATTTGATTTGATTTGATTTTAAAATTTATAGGCCAATTATTTATACCTTTCATCCCATTGTTTATGCCAATGGAGATTGGGAAAAAAATTGTTAGTAACAATTTAATAACTTTTAAAAAAGTGGTGATTAAACTTTTTTCCTTTAGGGCTCGATTCTTTCAAGTGTTAAGAAGATACCAGAATTTTTTAATTTTTTTATAATCAAATTTTTAAAATCACATTTTATGTTATGAAAAAAATATTGCTGAACTCTCTTTAGCGGCGGCGCGCGCATGCCGTAACAGCTTCGCGGAGCCCTAGTTTCAACGTCAAATTAAAATTATAAATAATGGAGATAGAGTTCCGGGAGTTCGTACTTTTTTATTGGAAATTTCCTTCTCTTTAACGAGCTTTTTTCAAAATTGCTTAAATGTTAATATTTTTCCAGTTATTAACAAAAAACGAAATATCATTTTTTTTTCATCTTATTTTGTTAATAACAATTGCAATTTTTTACCTGCACCAAAATCCTTCAAAAAACATTTTTCTAGAGGTGATTCCGAATCAAATGAGCCATCGCTCATATTTTTAAGACCTTTATCTCTATTTTTCACGTTTTTGAACTTGTTGACTAGACTAAAATAAGTTTTTGTAAATGTGCTACTAAAAGTGACAAAACAAAAGATTGATCTATTTTTTACATATTTTTTACCTCTCATCTCATGTTTATGAATACATATTCATAAACATGAGATGAGAGGTAAATTAGGCGACTAAAATCTTTGATATTCACGCAAAAATGTAAAATGGCTCATAAAGGGAAATGTAAAAAAACGCTTATTCGCTTATTTATTACAGGAGAAATACAATGACCTTTCTAAGTTTGCTATTCAAGCTTCTCCATAATCCTAAAACACCATCTTACCATCGGGACCATTTTTCCTACGCCCGTTCTTCAGATGCGCCATGTAGGTCGCATCTAAGAAACCTTAAGTCCCCTCCCCACTCCACTGACTACTTCTACTCCTACTTCTTCACTGTGCACGCGGTGCGGTTATGGAATGCACTTCCGCCTGACATTAGGGACTGCCAAACAGTTGCAAAGGGTTATAGCAGTTAAGTATTGAGAATGTGCCTCCAGAGCCAAATGTAATGAATATGATATTGTTAAGTACGCTGCTCATTTGCATTACTATTTATGTAGATTTTGACTGCCTAGCTCTTACTGTCATTGAGTAACCTTGAAAAATGTCCTGATAATAGACAATTGTTTAAACTTTTTGTTCTCTAATACGAATAGAACTAAGAATGTGATTCCAAAGCCAAATTGTAGACAACATTGTGACAAATTTTACGTATTTCGATCTTACTTATGCTAAAAATATATATTTTTTTTTTTTGTGAAATATTTTTTTTGTGGCTATTATTAGTAAGTTCGAACAGAGTGACCACTTTCAAAAAAATCTGAGAAATAGCACTTAGTGTGTTGATTTTACTGTTACAAGTTTAATCGAAATCGGATACCTGCAGCATATCCAAAAAAAATAAAAATGTTGCTCTGATCCCTATTTGTCACCCTACACATATTTTTTTAAATGATACGTTTAATAATAATCCATAATGAATAAAAAGAAAAAATATTCTCCATCTACTCTGCTAACCCCGTAAGAGTTTGGCGTGCAGTTAAGTACGCAAATCTAATTAAAAGAATGCAGATCCAAGTGTATTTTTATTCAAGACACTTTATACAGACTGTGCCTGTATACCACACGGCACAGGGGCCGTTCAAGTATTACGTAAGCGCGATAGGGGGGTGGGAGGTCTTTGCTTTGCTTATTTTTGTTAACATGGGGGGTGGGGGGGTCTAGATGGTGATTACGTCAGCAGTAGTTATTTAATTTTTTACACATATGGCAGCCCATAGTCATTGTATATGTTTGAAAACGATACGCATTTTTGGGGATTCCCACAAAGTGTCAGCGCACACCAAAAGCAGAGCATTTTCTGAGACTAATGAAAAATTTATCTTAAGACAATGCAAAATTAAATACACATCCAAACTTGATGCTCGACCATGCTCGAACTTGCAGGATGCGTGTTCTAGTCATCAGCAGCCTATAATGTTCCCACTGCTGGGACTATAGGCCTCCTCTCAGTGAGAGGGAGTGGGCCATAATCCACCACGCGGGCCCAGTGCGGGTTGGTAGATGTCACATGTCTTCGAATGGATGGTTCTAAGACATGCCGGTTTCCTCACGATGTTTTCCTTCACCGTTTTGAGAGCAGTGGTGATAAAATAATTTATACAAGTTAAAGCGCCTGCTTGGGTACGAAATCACGACCTACTACTCGTAAGTCGCGGCCGCTACTACTGGGCCACCATTGCTCTCCACCGTGTTCTAGTATGCGTTCTATATGCGCGAGCACCCACCGCGCGCCGCCGCCCGTGCTCAGTGTTGCTACAGCTAGAAAATTATCTGGACGGGATAGTCCATTGAAATGTTACATGATCACGATGCTTTCCTTCACCGTTTTGAGAGCAGCGGTGATAAAATAATTTATACAAATTAAAGCGCCTGCTTGGGTTCGAAATCACGACCTACTACTCGTAAGTCGCGGCCGCTACCACTGGGCCACCATTGCTCTCCACCGTGTTCTAGTATGCATTCTATATGCGCGAGCACCCACCGCGCGCCGCCGCCCGTGCTCAGTGTTGCTACAGCTAGAAAATTATCTGGACGGGATAGTCCATTGAAAGGTTACATGGGCTTTGCATTTTTAGAGGACGCAATTTTATTTTTGGGATATGTGGGAGGGGATCAATAGAAGCTTAACCTCAAGTTTGTGGGGTTGCCACCCTTGTCCTCCGGCCGCCATCTTGGAAAAAGGGGTGCATAGACATTTTTCGCGATATCTCGAAAAGGATGCGTCTTACAAAAAAATTGTAAAGACATAATTTGTAGCTAATTGATTTGCCTACAAATATGTTTATATAACCTTTTGCCCTAAATTTAAAATTAAAGAAGTTATAAGCAAAAAAGTGAGAATTTTTTTATAAAAATGTACCTAACTTTAACTTTTTTTAACCTTTTTACAAAAAAAAATCCCCACACCAATCTTGTAGATGGTCTTTTGAGATTTTTTTTTCACTATTATTTTTTTCAATTTCATTCATTTAAAACGCTGTTACAGCGTTCCAAAGTTGACCGGGTTCGTCAGTGCTCATGAGCATCCGGCCAAAACGATTTTTTCACTTAGTTTTATGATCTTTTTTTTATTGTAAATACATTCATAAAAATTTTTTTGTTAAATTCCTACCTACCTACCACTTCACTTATTCATTGCAAACTCTTTTCCCAGTCACCTATGAGGTAGAGTTTGCAGGCGCATTTTTTTTTACATGGTATCCCCAGTAGGCCTACTCCACAGACATCTCGCTTATAAGGTAATTCTTGACATCATAATATTTTCAATAGCTAGCGACTCTATTCTACTTCTCTTCGATGGTCCAGTCGTGGCTCGGAAGATATCATAATCCTGAACATTGGGGCTGGAAAAAACATGCAAACATTTGGATGCCAATACAAGCTTCCAAGCCTCTACCTCACAGGTGACGGGGAAAAGAGTTTGCAATGAATAAGGTAGGTAGGAATTTAATTTAAAAAAAAATATGAATGCGTTTACAATAGAAAAACATTCTACCCATTTAGTAAATGCATCGATAATTAAAAGATACATTTCACCTTGCCATGGACCAAAAAATCTAAATGTACCCGATGCCAAGGACGCTCAGGAAAAGGCCAAGGTGTCAACGGAGCCCGTGGGGGTGTGGGCCGTAAACTTAAACATATTCCGCAGTTGGCTATCTTGTTTTCTATATCCTTATCTATATAAGGCCACCAGGATCTAGATCTAGCCTCAATCTTTGTTTTCAATATACCTAAATGTGGTCTATGTAATTCGTTTATAATTGTGTTTCGCAAAGACTTCGGTATTATTAATTTGTGTCCCCTAACCAGGCAATCACCTTCCCGAGCTAAATCAAATCGACATTTATAGAAAGGCAATAAGTTATTGTCATCTGTTTTTATTTTAGGCCAACCGTGTTGTACATATTGTAAAACCTGCTGTAAAACACTATCTTTACTAGTTTCTAAACGAACCTCATCTAATGATACTGGCAAATGGCCATCTGCAACGAAATTAATTTAAGTCGCCTTGTCGTCTAACTTATTGTAAACAAGTGAGTCATCCGAGAATGACGCGTGGTCGCTGTTATTAGTGACCGGCCGCGGCCGCATACTGCTGCTCGCTCCTGTGTTGACAGCCCGACTGAAGTAGTCGGCACAATTACTAGCGCTAGGAATGTACTGTATTTCATAATTATAGCTAGACAAAAATAAGGCGTATCGTTGTAAGCGGTTTGCGGACAATTCTGGTATGCCTTTGTCGGGATGAAATATAAACATTAGAGGTTTGTGATCGGTGCGCAACACAAACGGATTTGAAACACCGTATAAATATTGATGGAATCGACGAATACCAAAAACTATTGCTGTTGCTTCCCTTTGGATTTGGCTATAATTTTTCTCAGCACTAGTAAGTGACCGCGATGCATATGCGATGGGACGTTCTACCCCATTCGCTTCTATTTAAGCTAAAACTGCACCTAGCCCTGTTGGAGATGCATCCACGGTCAAAACCAACTTGTAAGATGGATCAAAATGTGCCAGCGTCCGAGCCGATGTCAGTTCCTTCTTAATTTGATTGAAAGCAACCTTATGAATATCTGACCAAGACCAATTAAGCTCTTTTTTTAGTAAATCGTTTAACGGACTAAGTATAGATGATGCATTCGGAATGAACATCCTGTAATAATTTACAAACCCTAAAAACGATTTTAATTCCTGCACATTACTAGGGGCTTTGGTGTTAGTCATTGCTGTAACTTTATCCGGGGATGTATGAATCCCTTTTTTATCAATGACAAATCCTAAATAAGTTACCAAACCTTGAAATAACTTACATTTGTTTTTATTAAGAACCAACCCAGCTTCTTGTAAACGATGGAATACTTGCTGTAAACGTTCCATATGTAGTTATTTGTATTTCCCGTTATAAGGACGTCATCCAATAGACAAAGTACCCCCTCAATTCCGTTTAGCAAATTTTCCATGGTTTCTTGGAAAATAGCTGGAGCATTGGCTAGTCCGAAAACCAAGCGTGTAAACTTAATTAAACCCTTGTGTGTATTTATCGTGGTGTAAATTTGTGAATCGTCCTCTAAAACAAGTTGTAAATACGCACTACTTAAATCTAACTGCGAGAATTGTGTACCTCCGTAGAGTTTTGAAAAAAGTTCTTCTGTTCTTGGAAGTGGGTATTTATCAATGTGTAAACATTTATTTAATGATACGGAAAAATCGGCGCATAGACGAATCTCACCGTCTTTTTTTAGTATTGGAACTATTGGGCTCGCAAATTCAGAATGTTTGACAGGAATTAACACACCGGTTTCAACTAGTCTATTCAATTCCTTCTCCTAAAGAGTAAGGACTCTTTAATGAAAATGGTACCGTTCTAGCACGAAAAAACTTGGTTTACAGTCCGCTTTTAAGGTAAGTTTTATTTTGTGTTTGTTAAATTTACCTAATGTATCGCAAAACAGTGCTGGATATTTGTTTTGATAGTAATCAAGATCCGTTAACTCTTGACAATGATTAACCTTAGACAACTGTAATGCATATAACGATAAAAAAAATCTACCCAACAGTGCTGGCCCGATCCCTTTTATGACATACATTTCAATATTTTTTTGTTCACCCTCATACGTAATAGGAACCTTCATTACTCCTATTACATCTAATTTGTCGCCTGAGTATGCTTTCAACACCGACTTAGGATGCTCTAATAACACGTTATTGAAATATTTCTGGTAAGTATTCAGAGGTATCGCAGTAGCACAGGATCCACTATCTACTTCAAAAGTTATCAATTGGCCGTTTACGTCGACAGACAGCGTCATTGGTTCGCCGCGGAAACTACGTATATTACACACGAGAATATTCTTACCGTCGTCATCACTATCGTCATTCGACGCTTGTAGGCAATTAACTTGTGCACTTTTTTGTTACACATTTTTTTTAAATGACCTTTCACACCACATGTTTTACATTTATACGTAGAAAACCGACACGGGTCCGATGTATGATTATTATAACCGCACACACTACACTTTGTCGACGATTTTGACGGTTTGGCCGCTATCTTGAACACGTCCGTGCTGGTCACTGCCACCGAAGATGATTGTCGTGCTGCCCGTTTTGCACTATTTACAGCCACTGCAATTTCCAACGCCTTGGGCAATGTGCTCGAAGCTTTTTCGTCCATGAACAATTTGTCCCGTTCCGGCCCCGATAGCATCCCAATGATGAACCGATCCCGCAACATTTCGTCCATGGCTGGCCCGAACTTGCAGTCCACTGCCAGGCGCCGTACCCGGGCGGCCCATTGCGTCAAATCTTCGCCTGCATCTTGCGCCGCCGTATGAAATGTATATCTTTCAGCTAACACTGACTTCCTTGGTACGAAGTGTTTATCCAATTCTGTAGTTAACTCCTTGTAAGTTATCTCTTCAACTGTCTTAGGCGCGATTAACTCACGTACTAACTTATACGCGTCATTGTTGAGTGCGCTTAGTAGTACCGCCTTTCGCTGATCATCTTCCTTTCCTTCTGCTTTTATTAACAACGTATTTGCTGTCAACCACTGAGAAAGCCTTTCTTTAAAGATGTTCCAGTCCTGGCCGAGCTCAAAAGTTGGAACTGATCCGATAAAATTCGAGATCATTTTTCTGTGCGTGCGTGGGTAACCGTAACTCGTCGCCACTGTTAAATAAGACACGGCCTTCGGTAACAAGCGATTTAATTGCACTGCTTTAAGAAGCGTACGCGCACGACTCGCAGGTCATACATCTATATCTATCGCTATCTACTGACTAACCTAACACGCTTCTAACCACTCAACTGTCCATGGTTACAAAAGTAAATAAATAAAATTTTGTCGAAACGTCCATGGTTACTTTTGTAACCATGGACGTTTTATGCGTCATTCGTCACTTGAAACGTGTTTATCGCTACAGTCCTTTGATAGTCGTACATTAGAGAAATACTAGATGTCGCTATATGAGATTTGTCATCCAGGAGTGAATTTCGTCTGTGGACCGGCAACATAAAATTTAGAAAAAAAAAAAAAGAAAATGACAGTTCATCCTTGTTGTCTAGCGAACTATGTTTGTGTGTGGATCTCCAACTAAAATGTGGTAAGTTTTCTGTTTTTATACCACATTTATATTGTTATTGTACATCAAATTAAACGTGAAGATATTTCCTTTGCGAAATATGCATTACTACGCCAATTTCGAAACGTTTACATGGAATAATATAGCTGGAAAAGTTTTATGATGACCGCGCGGACATTGTTCGTTGGTTGTAGTTGATCGAGTTTTCGAATTGGTTGTTTTTGTTAAATAAATGCTTAAATATAAGAGAATACTTTACTATTAGCACTATAACAGCTATTTACAAACGAAATATATTGAGATGGGGTCTACAAATTATTAAAACGCAACTCGTAATTCATGATTTTAGTGTTGGCTCGGGGACCTTTTGAGAAGTATTTGTTTTTTCTTAATAGAAAACTAAATACTTATATTTAGATATTGGTGTCATTTTGAAGGGTATATTATGTACTATTATAATAAAAATATTTTTGCCTAGTAACTATTATACTTTTCTTGTAAAACACGAAATAAAAAATAAATACGATATTTTTTTGAAATCCCCGACTTTATTTTCTAACTAGAATTCAATATCTTATTAGCTTTTTATATTATTATTTTAGTGTTTCCAATTAGAATTCAATATCTTATTAGCTTTCTGTGAGTATTTCTTATTAGAATATAGCTATAGTAGTTTTTCAGTCGTAATCTTTTTTGTGCAAAAAATTTCGCAATGTCGTAAAAAAGAAAGTGTTTGATGCCCGGACAGTTGGGGAGATAATCGCCGCGCGGGTTGGACAGTTGAGTGGTACATTACGGATGATATAAGGTCATCGATGGAAAGCGGTAATCTTACAGTTTTAGCTTTATTAGATTTCAGTAAAGCTTCCAATACTGTTGATTTTGATGTGCTGCTTGGGATTCTATGCTCTCTTAATATATCTCCATCGGTAATTGATTGCTTTCGCAGTTACCTGTTCGGTCGTCAGCAACGTATTTGCCTTGGAGAGACTTTGTCTTCCTGGAGTAATACTTCTGCCGGTGTACCTCAGGGTGGTGTTTTATCCCCTTTACTTTTCGCAGTTTTTATAAACTCAATTTCCGATGAACTTATTTCTTCCTAGCATCTTTATGCAGATGATTTACAAATTTACTCGCGAGCTCCTCTTGGGAATCTGTCCGAGGCTATTTTAAAAATAAATCGTGATCTGCCCCGTATATGCGACTGGAGCAAGAGATATCGACTTAACCCTATAAAGACGCAAGTTGTGGTGGTGGGCAGTTCAAGAATGGTCTCAAGGATTGACTGGAGTACTCTTCCCCAAGTTTCTTTTGACAATACAGTTGTTCCTTTCAGCGATACAGTCAAAAACTTGGAAATATTTATTGATAAGAACTTTTCTTGGACTGCCCAGCTACAGGAAGTTAGCCGTAAGCTATTTGCATACGCTGCGTCTTTGAAGAGATTGCGTAACTTTCTCCCAACTGCCACCAAGATTGCGCTTGCACAATCACTTCTTCTACCCATCCTTGACTATGCCGATGCCAGCTATCTTGACCTTACCCAAGACCAACTGGACAAACTTGAGCGCCTTCAAAACTTTTGTATAAGGTTCATATTTGGTTTGCGCAAATATGACCATGTTTCCGTATTTCGAGTGAAGCTCAAGTGGTTACCAATTCGCCTTCGCCGGAATGCTCATATTCTTTCTCTTGTGTATAATGTGCTATTTTCTCCCTCCACTGCTCTCTATCTCAAGAAACGTTTTCAATTTCTTTGTGACTCCCACACGAAATTCTTAAGGTCATCAGATAACTTGAAGCTTGAAATGCCTATGCATTCCACAACTTTTCTCGAACATTCCTTTACTGTCCAAGCCGCTCGGTTGTGGAATGCATTGCCTGTTGAAATAAAACGCGCGCAGACGTTACATGTTGTTCCGTCCCGTTTGACTTGATTAATCTGTGCGCCTAACGGAACGCGCGTGTAACGAAGCGAGAACTATCACTTGTCAGTTTGACGTCTACTTTTTGGTTTTGATTTTTGGAAAAATGTCCGTCGCCGTTTGGACCTCGCGACGCGTTTGTTGAAAGTAATCCGTTTGAACCGATCGTTTTGTGGGACAATTTGTCGTGATCCTATTGTTTGATTGTAAATAACCCCTTTTGACGAAATAAAACGGGTTTTAGTTTGAACTTTTGTTTGAAATAGTTTGAGGTTAAGTGACAGTGATTGGGACCGCATGTCTCGGTAGCAGATCGTCTTGGAGCGGCCTTATATCCTGAGAATACCTACTTACAGCGTCACTACACAATACAATATACACTCATTTACATACATAAATCCAGGTAGGCACCAAAACCAGGTTGCTACTATCAGGTGAGTCTTTTGAATATTGTATTAATCAGCTCCGCGCACGGCGGACAGTTCGCTCGCCACTCTTGACCCAGGGCCCATCATCGCGCTTCCACATAATAATTAAATCGTATGGTGAGGCCCTGGCCTGGCGTCGAACACATGTTTTAAAAGACTCGTGAAGGAACACTACGTGTCGTTGTGATCTTGTTCTTCTAACCGAACTGTAATTTTCTATGTACTGTCGTCATTAATTTTTGTGTCTTATATGGATATTTAGTATGAATGTATTTATGTATTTAATAAAGCTTTCATTTAAAAAAAAAAAAATCGGCAAAAGCTATTCACAGTGTCTTACAGAGAATATTGTGTAGATTCCAAAACCTTCCTTCGATTTCCTATACGATCATTATTTCCGGAGTTATTGATTGTCAAAATTAAAAAGTACTTTTTTGCTTTGACTGAGGATAACTCCTCGGCAGATCATTGTACAGGCATTCTGGATACTTCAAATTAAAGGGCATTAAATTTTCTAAAAGTGGTTTTGAGTGTGTTTTTAAGGCGAGAAAAAAATTGGAGTTTTTTTTTCTAGTTTCCTTGGGTTTTCTCCAGAGTGAAACATGATTTAAAAAAAAATAATGGTCATATCTGACGAAACTAGACACATGGAGCTACAATTTGCGTTTTTATTTTTTGCTGTACGATAATTTTCCTCGGCGTTACAGCTTGTTGAAAATCACCCAAAAATGTGAATTATTTTTTTATATCCCTTAATTTTTGTGACTGGTGTATAATTTTCTGAAAGGTCCATGTCCTGAGAATTGTTTCGTCTTGATTAAGGGATTGGGATTGTTTCAATTAGAGTTGCAAAGGACTCGAGTCATCGAGTCCTAATTTTAAAGACTCGACTCAATTATGCAAGACTTAGTGTGCTCAAAAGCTCGGAGGCTCGGAGTCTACAGATAAGCACTCGAGTCTTAAAAAGGACTCAAGTCCTAAAAAGGACTCGAGTCTTAAAAAAGGGCTCGAGTCTTAAAAAGGACTCGAGTCTTAAAATGAACTCGAGTCTTAAAGAAAAACTCGGAGAATGAAGATGAAACTTATACCTCATCATTCAAAAAGACTCGAAAGAAGGCAATAAATTCAAATTAGTGGTTATGACGTAAATTTGCCGACAAAAAAAAATCTGACGAGTTATTCGAGTTTTTTCGAATGATGAGCTACAGGACTCGAGTTCATTTTAGGACTCGAGTCGTTATTAAGACTCGAGTCCTTTTTAAAACTCGAGTCCCTTTTTTAGACTCTAGAATGACTCGGGCTCCGCTTGACTCTAGGCTCCGAGCCTTTTGAGCACACTGTGTCTTGCATAATTGAGTCGAGTCTTTAAAATTAAGACTCGAGGACTCGCGTCCTTTGCAACACTAGTTTCAATAGAGTAACAGCTTCGTATTGATTTAGGATGTTCACAGTATGAATAAAGAATTTCGGCAGGGAATGCTCAAGTTTAAATATCATGTCTATAGGCTTTATTTTCCTTGTCAATTTTTTCACTATATGTATTTCTTTGGAACCCACTTTCTTTTGCTTTTTACTTTTTTCTACACCATCATGGATTACCATATTTTTTTATTGTGGATTAATTATTTTGCCACGTTCTTTAGTGTGTCCGTGGCATCACAGTGGGCCCTATCTGAATACTAGCGCTGCGGTAGTTGTTTTTTTTTTTTACAAATATCGCAGCATTATACTGAGATATTTATATTTTTAATTTTTTTTTTGGCCTCGTACAGGTCTTATTCTTTTAATTTTATATCTTTTAGTTATGCTAAAAGTTTCTATGTTCTTTTTACTGTTTTTATGTCCTGTGCGTGTCTCAAATAAAATATTTTTCTTTCTTTCTTTCTTACTCAGTTTCTTCCTGATGATTAAATTATTTGTATGGTATAACTTAGTTTTTATAGGATCTCTAACAACGCGCTTTTTTTCAAGTTGACACAACAAAGAGCCTCAGCAATTTTATTTTTCTTTAAAACGAAATTCAGATGATCTATATTTGTATGTGCCGTACATGCACATGTTTCTCTGTCATCTCATGGCAAATAGACCCAAAATGGCCGTAGAGTTACATAACTTATCCGTATGTTACGGCCTGGCCACAGTCTCTGGCGGTGCGAGGCGCGGTGCGGCGGGCGGCGCGGTGGTATGCCACAGCTAGACCGCGGCGACCGCGGCGGCGTCAGCGGTGGACGTATTTAGAGAACGGCTAAACTATTAAAATGCCCTTATCAAAAGTGGAATTTCACTCTCTTTATTATGAATATTGGAACTATCTATAAAATTTGTTTGAATATACGCGGGCAAGCATAGAAACTATTGATTATATACTCGGATACATACATGAAGACTTGAAAACTAAAGTTTATTTTAAGAAAATTGTTTCACCTCTAGAACAGCTGTTTCTAACTTTAAGGTACCAATGTGTGGTCGAGGCCTATCTGACGGATAGGGCCGTTATCTACCCCGGTCACCAGGGAGAGTGGAACCGGCGAGAGATGTCGTGCGGTGTCCCACAGGGATCAGTCCTGGGGCCGCATCTGTGGGACATCGGTTACGACTGGGTGCTGCGCGCCGACCTCCCTAGCGTAGCGTAGTTTGCTACGCTGACGACACGCTTGTCGTTGCGCACGGGAGGTCATACGAGGCGGCGGCCGAAATTATGACACGCGGGGTTGCGACAATCGTCGATAGGATCCGGCAATTGGGACTCGAGGTGGCATTGCACAAGTCCGAGGCCATTGGTTTTCATGGTCCTCGGAACGCGCCACCTGCGGGTTCCCAACTCACGGTAAGAGGGATTTACATCGGCGTTGAGTCGACGATGAAGTACCTGGGACTTGTCCTCGACAGCCGGTGGAACTTCGTTGAGCATTTCCGACGTTTGGCTCCCAGACTGGAGCGGGCTGGGGCTGCATTAAAGCGGCTCCTGCCCAATCTGGGGGGTCCAAACGCCTCCTGCCGGAGGCTCTACACGGGGGACGTGCGGTCCATGGCCCTCTACGGGGCACCGGTGTGGGCGCCCTCATTGAGGCTGCGCCCAGCGCGCCGGTTGAGTGCAGCCCAGAGGGTCATGGCCATCCGGCTAATCCGAGGATACCGCACGATCTCGTGCTAGGCGGCGAGCCTCCTTGCCGGAGTGCCGCCATGGGATCTGGAGGCAAAGGTTCTCGCGCACATGTGGGAGTGGCGCGAGGAGGCGAAACGCCGGGGCGAAACTCCGCTGCCGCGACAAATCACGGCACGGCGGAATGAGCTCCGGTGTGATCTCATGGCGACATGGCGGGTACGATTGTCGCAACCCAGCGCAGGGCACGCCACAATTGCGGCGGTAAGTCCCCTCTTTGAGGAGTGGATAGAGAGGCGCCACGGCGTCCTCACCTTCCGCCTGACGCAGGTTCTCACCGGGCATGGGTGCTTCGGTGAGAACCTGCGTCAGACGTTCTCACCGAAGCACCCATGCCCGGTTCCTGTTCAGGATAAAGCGGGAGGATACGCCCGGGTGTTTCCATTGTGAGGATCGTCTGGAGGACACGGTGGAGCATACGGTGGAGGTGTGCCCTGCCTGGGCGGAGCACCGCCGTGTCCTCGTGGAGGCGATCGGCGGCGGCGATCTCTCGCGTCCGACCCTGGTGCGAGCCATGGTACGGAGCGAGAGGGAATGGGAAGCCGTCACCTCCTTCTGCGAAGCAGTAATGCTCGCGAAGGAGGAGGCGGGGCGTGTGAGGGAGTGGCAGTCACTGCGCCCTCACGTCCCTAGCCGCCGCAGGAGGAGACGCCCCGGGCGTCGGGAGTCCATAGCGGACACCCGGCCACCGTAGGCGCGAGCTTGCGGGTGGCGAGCAATGGGTAGCTCGCCGCCTGGTAAGGACCAAGCTCGGGTCGACGGCGCGCAGTGTTCCACGCGCGCCTCAAAGAGATGTCAGCAGCAGTGAAGGGGTCTACTAGGACCGATGCCTGCCGGGGTCGCGATGATTTCCCATCCTGAAAAAAAAAAAAAAAAAAAAAAAAAAAGGTACCAATGTAGATATATACTTACCACTACTACCAGGAAATTGTTGTTTTATTTCGTCCCACATTTTTTTTAATAACATGTCTATATTTATGATGTTCATTTTTTGACATCCACATTGCTGGGGGTCTAAAAAGGCCACATTAAGCATTTCTGCTAAAACTAATTCATATTGTGAATTCCTAGCAATACCTTAGCAATTCCTCTAACTTTCGTAAAATGGTGACAAATATTAGCGATATCTTATTCAATTCAATTCATATCCGAATCACATTTGGTGTAAATGTTGCAGCATGAAAAAAATAAAGACCGTAATTTTACCGGTAAATATTTCTTTGAAGATTTAATAAATACAAGTGATTATTTCTAACTGTTGAAATGTTATTTAATTACAGTATGCATAAAAAATATAAAAATGTCACAAATAAGCCCTGAAAAGGGAAACTAGAAACAACAAAAACTTTATAAGCTGGCAACGAATACATAAAAGTTTTCCCTTCAGATATGTCATAATTAGTCTGTGGTCTTAATAATCTGTGGCTGTGGTTATGTCAACATTCAACAATACATCAACAAAATTAAATTTAATTATTTCATGCAAATTGGGTAATTTTTAATACAGAGTAAGTAAATACTTGTTTATCTTATATCAATATTTAATTGTATCACTGTTCAAAGGTATTTAATTGGACGTAATAATTTATAGGCATGGAATGAAAATTCTGCTCGTCTTTCTGCATTCATAGTGGAAGTTCTGTCGTTGTTAAACTCTTCGTCAAGATCACTGCAGCGTCTACTTCTGACCAGACTCGTGTGCCAGCACCAAGCTCTACCCCTGCCGTTGCTACAACAGCGGCTTTGACTCTTCGAACTCGGCAATCAAGATACCTCAGTGAGTGAAGTTTTATAACCCTACAGCTATTTTTATTGAGACTAAGACTTATGATGACGATTGAAAATGATTATGATGTTATTTACATATATAACGTTTTTATGTGCCCTCTGGCTCGACATAAAATTGAGTACCTACTATCGTTAACATTCATGAAATATATAACGAAATACAAAGAGGAAAATAAACTAAATTTTACCATTTAACTAAACACTAACTAAACACAAAGAGCTATTGGGCTCCAAGTCTACTATTGTTGTCAACCTGTCATCACTTTTGGTCTTAGGTTGTCTTAAACAATGATATTATTATTTTCAATTTCATTTTATTTCACTGGTATGTTAATTATTGACTGATGATTTGACTTTCTTAAAAACCACACATTTTCTTTTTTAGCCTGGTGAAGTTGTTCCAAGCAGTCATCGTTTGCCTCTCCGCAGCTCCGTGACTACCATCAACACATAAAATGTTCATAGAAAAATAAACTGATGTACTATAGTGTTTATGTTAGTTTCATTATTTGATTATTGCTAGATTTTTATACAGTACATGAGAATTGTAAATTTATTAAAATATTTTAACTTTGTGTATTGTTTTATTCAAATAATAGGTATAAAGGTAAAATGTATGTCCTATTTTATAGGTACACACTACCTAATGAAATTGGAGTGAAAGTAAAGTATAATATAAGGCCTATGCCCCACATAGGTTGTAGATTTTTATTAGGGTTCCGTAACCAAAGAGTAACCAGGACGGGACCCTATAACTAAGCCTCTGCTGTCCATTTTTCCGTCCATCTGTCTGTCTGTGAGCGGGCTGTATGATGGAAAATAAATATACCTACATATTTCCTCTGGAAATGTTTATTACTTACTGAGTGCAAATTACAAAAATAAGCTTGGTGTGAATAGTGTGTACTTTAAATAAGTTTTTTTTCAACTGGGCACTGAAGTGTTACGAGTTAAATGATAAATGATTTTATTTCTGTTAGTAACACAACATAACATAACATCACGCCTTGTTTCCCCGAAGGGTTAGGCAGAGGTGAACCTATAGTACACCCACATTTCGCCGCTTATGTCTGTTAGTAGGTTTGGTATATTTTTTTAAACTAGATGAGTTCGGCGTTTCCTAAGTGACTACTCTGAGAAGAAAGTTACTGGTACCTACAGCTATCACACTGTTTTATGCACTACCTTGGTGTTTCATATAGTGTACGCCCTTGGTAACCTGTGGTATGATCCAGATGCTTTAGTACTAAGTGGATCTACTCAGTGCCTGTGAAATATGATTAAGTAAATGATTGTAGTAATTTGTAACATTCACAAGAGTAGATGGTAGTGTCCATTTAGAATTGCTTCATTAAAACTGACTAGGTACTTAATTACTATTCTTGAAGGTAGGTTGTATGTTTATTTCATGTAAGTTGGATCATTTTTAATACAGAGTAAGTAAATACTTGTTCATCTTAAATCAGTATTTAATCGTTAATCGTTGTATATAGGTATATGTTGTGTTGTGTAGGTATATGGTGTGCGCCCATATTAGCCTGTTGAGTGATCCAGATGCTTAAGTAATAATTGGATCTACTCAGTGCCTAAAATATGAAAAGAAGATTGTAATAATTTGTAACATTCACAACACTAGATGGTAGTTATCATCATCATCTCAGCCGCAAGACGTCCACTGCTGGACATAGGCCTCCCCCTATTTGGAGGGCTTTGCCATAATCGCCACGCTTGGCAAGCGGGTTGGCGATCGCAGTATGATGGTAAAATGCATAGAGAACGCTGCTGCCCATTCTCTAGTAAATCCCTTAGTCGCCTTTTACGACCCCCACGGGAAGAAATGGGGTGATGCTATTCTTTATGTCCGGCACCACACGGGACAGACTAGATGGTAGTGTCTATTTGGAACTACCTTAAAACTGACTACTTCATTACTATTCTTGAAGGTAGGTAGTACTCATGCCAGCGCGGCAGTACATATGTACGGCTCCAGCTCATGGACCTTATCACGACGTATATTTAGCCTATCTAACTGAAAAAACCTGGAGGTCCCACATTTGAAACGCTATGTCCATTTTTCGAAGTGCCACAATTCATTGGTGACTTATAATGGACTACATATCACGAGCGTGCTCAAAAATTTTTTCTTAAGGCCTAAATTTGCCATTATTACGATATTTTTTCAAAAAATCCCAAATATGATTTGTAAAATGTTCCTCTTGACTAACTTCTTATGATTCTGCTATTTGACATTAAACTTCAATAGAGCAATTCATATTATGTGTACCATTTTACGAATCTCCATACAAAACTGTCAAATAGATGAATTGTGTTTAATGAATTCTACGCAGAAAATATTATGAATTGTCAGTTTGTGACCATTTTACGGATTACAATATGATTCATAATATTTTCCTATTATGATTCTACCAAAGTGGCCTTTTTAGACCCCCTGGTCTACTCAGTATTTCACTAATAAATTGTTCCGTATCCATTATTTTTATAAGCCCAACGTGCGATAAAAACAAAATTATTTGTTTCGATCGCGCGATGCCTGAATGCGTCCACCGATGCCGCCGCGCGCGCCGCTCTGAGCTGTGGCCACCTCGATACTCGCTAGTACATTTGTTTCACTCGCACACCGCGCCGCCCGTCGCTATCGCGTGCCGCGCGACGCTCGCCGCGCCGCAGTTCGCGCCACTGTTCGCGCCGCCGGTAGCTGTGGCATACTTCATAGGTTTTCTACCATTTGTTTTCGCCGCTCACCGCTTGACGCGCCTCACGCCGCGCCGCAATCCGCGCTGCTCTGGGCTGTGGCCAGGCGGTTTGGATTGTCTTCAAGAAATTTTGTATGTACATTTTTAACAGTCCAGCAGATATCATTTTTGTTTTAGTATTCCGTATTTTTTTTCATATTCTTTCTTCCCTGCGCTAATGTGACTGTTTATCTTCATAAACAATTTTAATCAATTCTTCGACGCTGTCAATGCCTTGCCTTGACTTCTGTTGAAATCTGTCTTTTAGATACTTTTATGAAGCTTTAAATTAGCTCTAAGTTTCATATTGCCAGTGGACTTTAAAAAAACTTGTTCAGTTGTCGTTATTTTGGCAGCATCAGGACATGGGGAGAGGATGTATCAATAGGCACTTGAATAGGTGCCTATTGATACAAATGTTTTCTTCAAATAAAAAAAATCAGCAATGCTCGATTTTGTTTCTTTTTATTTAATTGCATTGTTAAAACACTGCAGCGGTTTTGGTACTTCTTAACTAATAAGGTCATTTCGTTTTTTATCCATCGCATGTTTTAACTTTATGGCTTTAATTATACTTTGCAATGTTCTTTTCTAATATTTTTATTCATATCTTTTTTTACATTATCCTCACACTTGAAAGATAAAGAGAACTCGTTACCATTTTTCTTTTTGTGAGGTTCACCCACGTGAGAAAAGATAGTTATAGGTATCTCTTGTATCTTCCGTTCTTTTACTTTCTTCTCCAGGTATCGCTTCGATTTTTTTTCTATCGTTTTATTTGTGCTATTTGTTCCGGTGGCGACATTTCGTTAGTAATTTTTTTACTTCATGTTCTGTTTTTCGTTTTAAGTAAGTTTCCTTTTTTAGCCCTTTCAATTGCATATTTTTGTGGATAGCTTTTGATTCGTTAATATTTTTCCCCTCTTACAATCCTTCTCGTTTCTAACTTATCTTCATTTTTCTCAGTTTTCTTTCGTTATTTAACACTCATCAATGAGAGAAAACTCTTGATGACAACAAATAAAAATAAGGCTCAAAAACAAATTTGACGAAACAAAAGCTAAAAACAAGGAAATAATCATAATCCTCCTTTTTTCGTAGTCAAGTAATAAACCGTTCATTCGTGTAGAATGGAATTTCATTAGTAATACTCGAAAAAATTACACTAATTAAATGACACGAATTATTTTTTTTACGAATAATCTATTTCGTCTTAGAATACTCTAGAAGCCATTAGACGGCCATAAAATATCGCGGTTATTTGTTGCTAATTCACGTGTATGGTAAATAATTAATTGATTAAACACTTATTATCATACTATTATAAACACGAATGATTCAATTTTCGTACTAAGCACAGAACTCCAATTAAATAGCGATTTCTTACCAGAAGAATTCCTCTGCTTTCACTGATCGTTCACATGCCACTAACTCCTTTACGCAGAATAGAAGTGGGGATGGTAGAAAAGCACCTGGGATTTTCTTAACAACGGAACGTTTATTTAGTCGACACTAATGATTGAAAAAAGTGATCGCAAATTAAAACAGAGAAATCGTTTTATATATTGTATTAATTTAAAACTATCAGCGTAACTTGAGTTTATGGTTATTAGTGTGTAACCAGAATTTAAAGAAATACAATTTCCCAGAGGGGTTTTTTTATAATTAAAGTTTTGTTGAAAAAGCGGAAAAATTACCAGTGACACAAATGAAAAAATAGATCGTTTTTTTATTATTATCTCGAGTAATAAGTATGAAAGTTGAATAATTCTATATGTAAACTATTAAGATGTAACGTAAACATCGTTTTAAATAGAAATTACGCGTATTCCAACGATTTTAAAGGAGTTATTTCATAAGCCCACTATTTACGGCTGGTTTGAAATCGACCCCCACAAACGTATTTAAATAACATACATGAAGTGTGTACAGTGCAAAATATCAGGTATACAGGTTTTACATGTTTTGTAGACAGTTATAAGTGAATGAAAACTCAATCGTACCAAAATTTTTTGAATATGTTGCAGGTGTCCGATTTCGATGAAGCTTGTAACTGTAAAATCAACACACTAAGTGCTATTTCTCAGATTTTTTGAAAGTGGTCACTCTGTTAAAACTTGTGTACAGACGCCAACACATCAAGCTACTACAATCTGTCAGATTTCTTTGATAGATTTTCGACTTTATTTCTAGAGCATTAGGTTCAAGGTTCATTGGGAAAAATTGACAGTTTCGGGTAGCTTGACCTGGTGGCGTCTGTACGTTACCCCAGCAAGAAAGTGTCTCCTAGAGTTATATGAATAGAACGTATAATTGGTGCCTTATCTGCTGTAAATGTGCCCCCACATAAGAAATGTGTGCCCCTTGTCGTTTTGGAAAAAACGGAAAAACTGATTCTTGCTTGGGTAACGTTTTTCTAGCAGGAAAATTCTAAACGAATGTTCGGAGAAAGAAAAATTGTGCCTGGCCAGAGAGCTTATATGTGTGCCAAAATGTGCCCTCAAAAATAAAATCTGTGCCCCTTCAGGTTTTCGAGATATTGCATTTCCTGCTGGAGTAACGTTTTGATGAATCGTATATCTCTAAAACCATTGCATGTGCCCCTGTAGAATAAACATACACGAGTAGCTCTTAATGTGTGCCCCCCTTAGTGCCCCAATTAGATTTATGAAAATATTTATAGTTTTCAAGTTATCGCGGTTTTATGAAAACCCGAAAAAACATCGCAGCGCCTAAATGAGACAAGGCATAAGTACGCTGAAAACTGTATTCGGTCCTTCTTAACACTAATAATAACCATACAAAGTTTCAAAACTGTTCATGCATGCGTTTTTGAATAATCTTGCTAAAAGTCAAAACGATGGTGTCATAACTTTGACGGCAAAATACAAGGAACCGTCTCAATCCCAGATGTGTAGGTGTAAACCAAAATCTTTTGCCTTTAGTCAAAAATATATGGTGACTATTCAGCTTGGAATGTTTCGCATTAGGTAAATATTAACAAAAAACCAAAATATGTAAACAACGGCTGGTTATTCGACCAAATTCCAATGACTACTAAAAAGCGACTAATTCATACATATAGGTGACCTTCTTTATTGGACGTATTATACCTAAGCTGTTGTCCCTACAGTGGCGATCAAAAGTTTTGGGAGCTAATTAAAAAATATATTAAATGCACCTTGTGACTATATTAAATGAAACAGCTTGTTGATGTGGAAATTATTATTTTTATTCCCTTAATTTTAATTCTTAAAGTAATTATTGCGTCAAATCACAGATTGAATTTCCTACCTATAAATATTAGAAATTATTTGCCCGTTGTGTAGTCATTATTATTTAAATCATAGATCTGGGGGTCTAAAAAGGCCACTTTGGTGGAATCATAATAGGAAAATATTATGAATCATATTATAATTCGTAAAATGGTCACAAGCTGACAATTCATAATATGTTCTGCGTACAATTCGTTAGACACAATTCATCTATTTGACAGTTTTGTATGGAGATTCGTAAAATGGTACACTTAATATGAATTGCTATAATGAAGTTTAATGTCAAATAGCAGAATCATAAGAAGTTAGTCAAGAGGATCATTTTACAAATCATATTTGGGATTTTGTGAAAAAATATCGTAATAATGGCAAATTTAGGCCTTAAGAAAATTTTCTTGAGCACGCTCGTGATATGTAGTCCATTTTAAGTCATCAACGAATTGTGGCACTTCGAAAAATGGACATAGCGTTTCAAATGTGGGTCCTCCAGGTTTTTTTGGGTTATTTAGGCAAAATATATGTCGTGATAAGGTCCATGAGCTGGAGCCGTACATACGTACTGCCGCGCTGGCATGAGTACTACCTACCTTCAAGAATAGTAATGAAGTAGTCAGTTTAAAGGTAGTTCCAAATAGACACTACCATCTAGTCTGTCCCGTGTGGTGCCGGACATAAAGAATAGAATCACCCCATTTCTTCCCGTGGGTGTAGTAAAAGGCGATTAAGGGATTTACTAGAGAATGGGCAGCAGCGTTCTCTATGCATTTTACCATCATACTGCGATCGCCAACCCGCTTGCCAAGCGCGCCACGCTTGGCAAGCGGGTGGCAAAGCCCCCCAAATAGGGGGAGGCCTATGTCCAGCAGTGGACGTCTTGCGGCTGAGATGATGATGATGACTACCATCTAGTGTTGTGAATGTTACAAATTATTACAATCTTTTCATATTTTAGGCACTGAGTAGATCCAATTAGTACTTAAGCATCTGGATCACACAACAGGCTAATATGGGCGCACACCATATACACAACACAACATATACTTATATACAACGATTAACGATTAAATATTGATTTAAGATGAATAAGTATTACTTACTCTGTATTAAAAACGATCCAACTTACATGAAATAAACATACAACCTACCTTCAAGAATAGTAATGAAGTAGTCAGATTTAATGAAGCAGTTCTAAATGGACAATAGGTACCATCTACTCTTGTGAATGTTACAAATTACTACAATCATCTTTACATATTATAAAATAAAGTCACTTCGCTGTCTGTCTGTCCCTATGTATGCTTATATCTTTAAAACTACGCAACGGATTTTGATGCGGGTTTTTTTAATAGATAGCGTGATTCAACAGGAAGGTTTATATGTATATAACATGCGTAATATAGTAAAGAAACACTTATAATTTTAGAGCTTTCTAATGTGATGTCATAAATAAACTCATTTTTTTGCGCTTACATTGCGAACGCTGGCTGAACCCTACGAAATAGATCAAAATAATGTACTACAGTATTGTACACCTTAACAAAGTCTACAAAAAAGTCCGCGATGGTATATGTCTATCTCTTAGGGATAACCCACAATAATCATTTTTTATTCTTTACTTTTTACGAGAAATAATGGCTTATTTACGAAGCGATTTTAAGCAATACAGAATTAATCCTTATCCAATTAAGTACCTTAAATAAATTGTGCATTTAATATAGATCAGTATGGCCCTTTACAGCATGTAATTCAAATGAATATCTTAGAAGATATCAGAGTTTTATAAAGCGGGAGCAGAGTGGCTGGCGGGCGTTCGTCCGTCCCGTCCATCCGTTGGCAGCGGTCGGGTAGTACACGATAAGTAGGATTGTAATTCATATTACGTTGGCTTCATAGTAAATTCGAATATCATGTGTGTTCGTTATACTCAAAATAAACCTAATAGTATTCCAAGTAAGAGACCGCGAAATGGCTTAGATGTTTATATTTTTTTTGTTTCTCATTGTTGCAAAGACGGCCAAACGGATTTAGATAGAATTTGGCACAAAGATATATTTCTTGGATACGTAACAGATAGCATACCTACTTTATCCCGGTAGTAGGTTCCCGGGTGATATTTTCCGTCAGCTATACGGGCCAAGCCACTGGCAAAAGTACTATTCCTATAACTATGTTCGGTGTCTGGTAAATGATTGAGTGTCTGTATGGTATAATAGGAGCGTTAAGGAAAACCAGGAAGACATATTCAACTAAACCAAGCCCTGTGTCGCAGTCTTCTTACTCAGAATACTATTAGTTTCGTTTTAAGAACGCGAATGCCAACACACTTGATATTTTCATAAACTATGAATCCGAAGGATTATTAATTATAATCGTACTTACTACTAATATTATAAATGTGAAAATAATGTATGATTGGGTGTTTGTTTCTCGATAACGCAAAAATGGCTTAATGGATCTGGATCGAGTATAAATTACCTATATAACCTGGATTAACACATTTTTACCGCGGTAGTACGTCCTCCTGCGTTAATTTCCGACATCCACGCGGGCGAAGCCGCGGGCAAAAGCTAGTATAATCATATTTCACAGGCACTGAGTAGATCCACTTAGTACTAAAGCATCTGGATCATACCACAGGTTACCAAGGGCGTACACTATATGAAACACCAAGTTAGTGTATAAAACAGTGTGATAGCTGTAGGTACCAGTAACTTACTTCTCAGAGTAGTCACTTAGGAAACGCCGAACTCATCTAGTTTAAAAAAATATACCAAACCTACTTACAGACATAACAGGCGAAATGTGGGTGTACTATAGGTTCACCTCTGCCTAACCCTTCGGGGAAACAAGGCGTTATGTTATGTTGTGTTACTAACAGAAATAAAATCATTTATCATATAACTCGTAACACTTGTCCCAGTTGAAAAAAAGAATTATTCAAAAGTACAGACTATTCACACCTAGCTTATTTTTGTAATTTGCACCTGGTAAGTAATAAACATTTCCAGAGGAAATATGTAGGTATATTTATTTTCCACATCATACAGCCCGTTCACAGACAGACAGATGGACGGACCAATGGACAGCGGAGGCTTAGTTATAGGTTCCCATCCTGGTTACTCTTTGGTTACAGAACCCTAGTAAAAATCTACAACCTACGGGGGACATAGGCCTTATATTACTTTACTTTCACTCCAATTTTATTAAGTAGTGTGTATCTATAAAATAGGACATACATTTTATCTTTATACCTATTTTTTAAATAAAACAATACACAACGTTAAATTATTTTAATACAATTCTCATGTTGTACTGTGTAAAAATCTAGCAATAATCAAATAATGAAACTAACATAAACACTCAGTTAATCAGTTTATTTTTCTATGAATATTTTGTATTGATGCTAGTCACAGAGCTGCAGAGGCAAACGATGACTGCTTGAAACAACTCCACCAGGCTAAAAAAGAAAATGTGTGGTTTTTAAGAAAGTCAAATCATCAGTCAATACTTAACATAACTGCTAAATAAAATGAAATTGAAAATAATAATATCATTGTTTAAGACACCCTAAGAACAACAGTGATGACAGGTTGGCAATAATAGTAGACTTGGAGCCCAATAGCTTCTTTAGTTATTGTTTAGTTAAATGGTAAAATATAGTTTATTTTCCTCTTTTTATTTCGTTATACAGTGAAACCTGGTTAATTGGGATCTCGAGGGACCAAGAATTATGTACCAATTATTGAGGGTTTCCATTAATCCAGTTTTCCAACTAAGCAGGTTTAAAATTATAGCTGTCTCATTTACAGAGGCCCCCTTGCTTATAGAGGTCAAAATGTACCATTATTCAATTTTTCTGATGGAAGTTAATTTTAATTTTTCAGATGCTGATAACATTTTATATTTACGTTTGGACATTTTGTATACTTTTATTGCCTTGTTTTTAGGGCAAAACCTGAGATAGTACTGACAAACAAAGCATGTGCGAAAGACATTCAAATGTTTGTAAACAAACGTGTCAAAACCTGTCCCAATCTGATTAATTTGTCTCACATAGACAGGGAATTGAGCTACAGAGTCCGAATTACAGAGGTAAACATCGAACACATCTTAAAATTCAAATCTCATTTAACCAGGTTCGAAAAGTCTCATTAACAGAGGTAATTCAATGAAAAAGTACCGGGACCTCATTGCAACTCTCAGTAATAGAGGTTTCTCACTTATCCAGGTCCCACTTAACCAGGTTTCACTGTATATTTCATGAATGTTAACGATAGTGGGTACTCAATTTTATGTCGAGCCAGAGGGCACCTAAAATACGTTATATAAATAACATCATAATCATTTTCAATCGTCATCATAAGTCTTAGTCGCAATAAAAATAGCTGTAGGGTTAGAAAACTCCACTCACTTCGGTATCTTGATTGCTGAGTTCCACGAGTCAAAGCCGCTGTTGTAACATGTGCCGGGGTAGAGCTTAGTGCTGGCACACGAGTCTCGCCAGAACTAGACACTGCAGTGATCTCGATAAAGGGTTCAACAGCGACAGAACTCCCATTATCAATGCAGAAAGACGAGCTCGAGCAGAATGTTCTTCGATTGTGTCTCTGACCAGCTGCACGCCATTCTATGCCTACAAATTATTACGTCCAATTAAATACCTTTGCACAATGATACAATTATACATTGATTCAAGATAAACAAGTATTTACTTACTCTGTATTAAAAATGACCCAATTTACATGAAATCATTTAAGTTTTATTTTGTTGATGTAACCACAGATTATTATGACCACAGAGTAATTATGACGTACACATATCTGAAGAGAAAACTTTTATGTATTCGTTGCCAGCTTATAAAGTTTTTATTGTTTCTAGTTTCCCTTTTCAGGGCTTATTTGTGACATTCTTATAATTTGTATGCATACTGTAATTAAATAACATTTCAACAGTTAGAAATAATCACTTGTTTTTATTAAATCTTCAAAGAAATATTTACCGGTAAAATTACGGTCTTTATTTTTTTCATGCTGCAACATTTACACCAAATATGATTCGGATACGAATTGCATTGAGTATGATATTGCTAATTTAGGTCACCATTTTACGAAAGTTAGAGGAATTGCTAAGGTATTGCTGGGAATTCACAATATGAATTGATTTTAGCGGTATTGCTTAATGTGGCCTTTTTAGACCCCCAGTTTTTCATCTAAGTATAACATACAATTAGTAAATTCGCATCACAAAAAAAAAAAACAGATCAGTATTAAGTATAAGTATAATATTGTGTAAAAAAATATTAAATTTTAAATCACAGATAAATAATTTTCTTACGAGTAATTTGCTTATACTAGATTCAGATAAAGTGTGTTAGTATAGTAAACCGCATAAAGATATAACTAAATAAATAATAAAACAAAATCGCAAACAGAACTCAAAACACAAACAAAGCCTCCAGGCATAAAGGGCGTGCCCGCTTACACATTCAACGATGCAAAATGATACATATACATACACTGATACATACAGCTAAGTTGAAGTTACAATAGTTAAACTAGGACCTCCGGAGTAAAATAAAATAACAGTTAATACAAGTAACAATAACAAAAACCATGGTCAGCAAGACGACCAGCCTACACAAGCAGCACCCGTTCACGAGCATAACGCAAAGGTCAGCCATTACCCCCCTCGCCATATTTGAGGGAAGGTGGTAACCCGACCCCCGACGCTACCGCAAGCAGTGACATCTAAGGGAGCATGACGAACTTACTGCCGGTTGGTCAGACAAGAATATTATGAACAGCTGACGAGGTCGCTAGCTAACTACATGTTGCAATACAACTCATTTAAAATCATTGTAATGAGTAGATTATGTCCACAATAAATGAAATTAAAAGAAAATAAAAATAAATTAACAAAATAAGTTAAATAAAAAATAAAAAAACAATTATATGAACTACCCATATAAACTGTCGGTAGGAAAGCTAATTCTGAATTGAAAGAACATAAACATTGTCTTGAGTTAATCACAGCGACCAACTATTCTTATCGTTTAAGTAGTCGTTGATAGAATAGTATGCTTTTGAACAAAGGTTGGATTTTAGTTTAGCTTTAAACTCATTAAACTGCAAATCTAGCAAAGCAGAGGGAAGCTTGTTATAAAAGGTAATACCAAGACCAACAAAAGAATTATGAACCTTATGAAGCCGGTGAAAGGGAGCTCGTAGTTTGTCCTTATTTCTAGTATTAATATTATAAAAATCACTGTTTTTAGTGTACAAGTGTATATTTTGCCTAATATATGATGTTGGCGAAGATGAATTGTGATGCCACTGTAAGAATACCCAATATCTTTAAACAAATCTCTCAGAGAAACTCTAGCACCTCGTTGGTAAATCGCCCGAACTTCTCGTTTTTGAAGAACAAAAATATTTTGAATGTCCGCGGCTTTGCCCCACAGCAGAATGCCGTAGGACATTATGCTATGAAAATAACTAAAATAGACCAATCGAGCTGTATCAATGTCCGTGTACTGTCTAACTTTCCTTACGGCGTAGGCGGCCGAACTGAGCCTTCCCGCTAGGCTTGATATATGTGATCCCCACTGAAGTTTGGCGTCTACTGTTATGCCCAGAAAAACTGCCGAGTGTACAGTATCAAGCACCTGATTATTTAAAACGACATTGGGTCCCAGATTCCTAACATTCGGTAAGGCGAACTTTATACATTTCGTTTTCTTAGCATTAAGAACTAGGTTATTTGTGGTAAACCAATCCGTAGCCATTGAGAGCGCACTGTTCACGTCGTCAAAATCTTTTCTATTCCTGTCTACTTTAAAGATAAGTGAGGTGTCATCAGCAAATAGTAAAATGTCACAGATATTCTTTAAATAGAATGGTAAGTCATTAAAGTACACTAAGACTAAGAATGGACCCAGTATTGAGCCTTGAGGTACACCTAACTGAACTAGTAGCCCGGAAGATTTTACTCCACTGATATCTACACATTTGTGCCTATTTTACAAGTAAGAACTTATGACATTGAGAGCTTCGTTTTGAACACCGTAATGACGCAGTTTACGCAAAAGTGTGTCATGGTGAACGCAATCAAAAGCTTTGGAGAGATCACAGAAAACTCCGATAGCATTTTGCGAGTTCTCCCATGCGTTGAAAATGTGTTTCAGCAGAGCAACACCCGCATCTGTTGTCGAACGACCTTTTGTAAAGCCATATTGCTCATTATGAAGGAGGCTATTTAAATTAAAATGTCTTAGTAACTGCTTGAGTATTAACTTTTCAAATATTTTACTAAATGCAGGTAAGATAGAAATGGGCCTTAAATTGCCAACGTTACTTTTATTACCTGTTTTAAATAATGCACAGTGTGTTAAGATCCCGGTTTTTGTGTCATCGTGTTTTTATTGAATTAATCGATAGAGTCTACAATTCTGAGGATTAGAGTAAAACTCTGGGTTCGCTAAGACTTGTACTTTTTTTTAAAAAAAATGTCAAAATTTCGGAATATCCGACTTATGGAAAACGAAAAAAAATCATTATAATTTAACGGAAGTACTTATTCCAGAATTTATCTATTCTGTCGAAAAAAGGTATAATAGCCGACCGTTCTACCAATTTCTGTTGCTTTAGTATGAATGGGTCGAGAGATATGATATTTTTTCTCATTTTTCGTTTTCATTTTTTTATTCATCTAAACCGCCGTAGTAGGTGGTCATTCCTACATCAAAAAAATGCTGATACTTTCTATTATGTGTAGTATTATTTCCAAAACCTAACTCATTGGTTTCCAGGAGTTATTGGAAATTCAAAATTTTCCTTAGGGTTGTCACTTTCAAGTAAGTATCCGAAAAAAAAAACAACAAGAATATATTTTAATTGAAAAAAAGGTGTTTTAAATACTTTCTAATAACTAATATGGAGTTGGCTATTCGAAAGGAAAATGTATATGAATTTGTAAAATATTATATGGGCTAACCGAACTAAAATTCATCTTCATTGTTAGTTACAATTAATTCAACATGCGAATAATCATCGATGGCTAGATTTTCTTCACTAACAGGTCTCAACAAAGACAATGCGGCCGGTGGCAATGGGATTTTTTTACCCTTATTTTTTCTCTCTAAGAGGTTGTAATCAGAGATAATTGGATCCGATGAAACTAAAGCTCTGTGAAAAAGGTCAAACACAGTTGCTTCACGAGATTTTTTTCTGGCATGGTGCTCTCTGTCAAACCTCCAAAATTTGTTGCGTGACTCAGCCGCTTGTTCAGAGAGCATAAGAATAAGAATAAGAATAAATTTATTTAGAAAAGTTTACATTCAAATCGATTGAATTCCTGGACCTCACACTAGGATTCCCTGTGTTGTGAGATCCAGGCTACTTCGTTCCGTTTACATTTTTGTAGATTTACATTATTTAACTTAATAATAGGTAAATTTGGCATGCCAATAGGTAAATTTGATTTTTCTATAATTTTCGACCCATGTACTAAAATTTTGTGAAGCGTGACAGTCATAGGATGCCATCCATACTTCGCAACATATTTGTATGCCAACTCTTTGCAAAAAAAAATCTGTTAAAATAACAAATAATCCATCTAATAGCCACTGGTCAATGTTCAGAATGCTTGCAAAAGTTCCTCGGTTTATATCAGGAAGAGCAGTGCGTGCAGTGTTTCCGTCGTTAGTGGTCCCTAAAGTTGGACGGACAACATCTACCAAAAGTCCCATTTCTTCTCTGATTTTAGCCTGGATTATTTTTTTACGGTCCTCGACTATTCGGCTCTCTTCTGACCTTTGAGGGATCCTCCATTTTTTAACCTCTACTATATCCCAGGTTTAATAAAAATTCTAAGACCCTTATCCAAGAATGAAGTGGACTTATACCATGCACCAAACGTTCTATGGCTGGTTTAAAGAATGCTAACTCTAAATCGTTGAATTGGGATGAAGTCAAATCGCAATATGGGCAACGTAACTGAGATGGTGTACAAAGAATTGCATTGAGGACTTTCCCATCAATAGCTGCACAGTATAATTCATATTCAACCACTTTTATTGTATGCCCTCTAGAGGTTTCAGTTATAATGGGGGTAAGATTTTGTATTTGATCCTGAATAGACTGTTTCTCCAAAGTAATTAATTCTTTCGTTTCTTTTTTATACTGCAAGTGTAACGGTCTACAGTAACGAAATGATGATGGTGCGGGATTTACCCAAATAACATCATTGCTGTCTTTAGTTACAACCTGAAATGGCGTAAATGTCGTCGCAAAAAGACTATTTTCGTCATCTTCTGCATCTGAGAATGACTGTTTATGTAAAGATTGCCCAGTGCTTCCATCAAAGCCCCAGTTACCCCTTAAAATGAAATCTACTGCTTTAATGTTTTTTTTTTGGTGCAATAGTTGATAAGGACTTCATCACATAATTTAATCACCTGAGTAAAAGTGTGGTTTATTAAACTTTGAAGAGGCACAGATGCTTCTCTTTCAGACACCTGAACCTGGTCAGGATAACAGGTTTTTTTTAGCCTCTTGAATTTTATAATACGGGGGGTATGTATCAAATCCGCGTCTTTTAAGATCTAATCGAATTGCATTGTATGTTTCGACGGACATATTTCTGTCAGTTATCATAGCCAGAGCTTCGACAGGTGTGCATGGTTCTGGAGAAGTCTGAACTTTTTTCAGAATTTCTGTTGGAGCAGTTTCAGATTCTAGACATAAAAATAATAGTGTCTCTAAATCTTTAGATGATGAATGTGGCAGATTTTGTCCTCCGATTTTAGTGGATCGTACAAACGCTTGTATTTTCTTCATTTGGTTTGTTGTCTAAGGCTTCCGAAAGTTTTCTCTTAGATCTATGTTGTTGGCTTCTGCTTAAAGCTATAAACCTCTTGGATTTCGGAGAAAATAGAGATTCATTATTAGAAACTGTTGCTGATGAAGTTTCATCATTAACAGGGACTGATATCAAATGACCACTAACAAGAGTACCACTAAGCCAATCTCGTTTTTATTAATAAAATAGGACTCATTAAACTTACAACGCTTAAAGTAATCTTGACTCTTTGATAAAAATCCTGAAAGTACTTGTTTCAACTCCTCGTCAGTTTGTCAAAGATGATATTCAGAGCCAAAATAATTTACAACCATACTCACTCGTTCGGAAAGCGGCAGCTGCTTTGCTTTACCCTTAAACAGCATAAAGGCTTCCATTCGAATTAGTATTTTTGTACCAGAAGAATGTCTTTCACGGTCATCTGTCTGTTGATACGCATCGTTAGGGCTCTGTTGGTTAGTTAAAAACATCTCGTCGTCTGAATCGGTGTCAATTGGTAATGCTATAGTCGTCTGTGTTGAAATTCCAGGTTTATTTGTTAGTTTTTGATTAGTTTCCATTGTTGTTCCCACGAGTAAGGTCGATAGAAGGTCCACCCCCGGGTGACGCCCATTCCGGGGGTAAGGCTACATACTACGGAGGTCGCCAGATATCCGTAGGGTTTAAACGACTTCGCTGTCGGGTTTTATAGAGTGTTCCTTCTCGCAGGCCGGCCAGTTAAGGCAAGCCCCCCGGCCGTAGTTCTGTACGACGGACCTCAGTCACGCCTTACTGAGGTTGTTGAAGTGCAGAGTACGGTTACGGTATAAAGGTTGACTGGCGCTCAGTCCCCTGAAATTGTTCCATCTTCAGATGGAACAACCATTGATTTTGCTTTATAGGAAAAACTATACTTTAATAAATATAGTCACATATTGTATAAATAATAATAAATATAAATAGTTAACGTAAATAATTTAAGCAGGGGCGCACTCTCATCGCATTTTTTATGAAAAATCAATACAATTGATGTCAATACATGATGAAAATTGATTTAAAATAATTAGATAGGTATATAATTCATGTAGATAAATAAAATACAAAAAACATTATCCTAAAAAAAATGTTATAACACAAAAAGTATAATAAAATTGATTTAAAAGAATTGTAAACTATAAAAGTTTACTAAAATTGATTCAAAATAAGTTGTGAAACCAAAAAGTAAAACGAACATTGATTTAAAAGAATTGTAAAAATAATAATGAAAAGAACTAAATTGACTAATTTTTTTTTAAATTTGTCAAAATGTTGATATAATACTCATGTTAAAGGTTGATTAATATACTTATGAGACATTGGAAAGGATTTTCTTTTATTTACTATTAGTTAAGTCTTTTGGGTTAGAATTTATAGACGGTTTCCAAAAAAGGTGTATCAATCAACATGATACCAATTCTCCATTTGTTTTGATTTTAATTTCCTTTATAAAATTACTCAATCTTCGCCATTTTATGCCACCAAATAATGATATCTTGTTATAGTCGTGATAAGAACGCTAAAACTTAATAAAAATAAACAAATTATATTTGGTTGAAGTGGCAGCCCTAAGTGCGGATATTTCGGATTTTACTAAAATTTCCAATAACTTCTGGAAACCAATGAGTTAGGTTTTGAAAATAATACTACACATAATTGAAAGTATCAGCATTTTTTTGATGTAGGAATGACCACCTACTACGGCGGTTTAGATGAATAAAAAAATGAAAACGAAAAATGAGAAAAAAAATCATATCTCTCGACCCATTCATACTAAAGCAACAGGAATTGGTAGAACGGTCGGCTATTATACCTTTTTTCGATAGAATAAATAAATTCTAGAATAGTACTTCCATTAAATTATAATGATTTTTTTTTCGTTTTTCATAAGTCGGATATTCCGAAATTTTGACATTAAAAAAAAAAGTACAAGTCATAGCGAACCCGGAGTTTTACTGTAATCCTGAGAATTGTAGACTCTATCGATTAATTCAATAAAAACACGATGACACAAAAAAGGGATCTTAACACACTGTGTAATGGTATGACTTTACTACTCTTCATGAGGTCAGGAAAAGATCCTGAATCAACACATTTATTAAAAGTTACAGCTAGATAAGGGGCTACGATGTCTATTATATTACTTAACAGTTTAATGGAGATGCCCCAGTAATCTCCAGTGTTTTTTGACTTAAGTTAGCTAGTTATTTACACTAAATACAACTCTCAAAACTGTAGGTACCAAAATTTATTTGGTTAAGGTGAATGAATACCTACTACTAAAAAGAGGTAGCTCTTTTTTGTATATAAATAAAAAGCCATTTATTGATAAACCATAGGTTAGATAAATTAACAGTAAGTTTTTCATCATTAAGGGGAATGCACCAACCAACCCGCGAAATCCAAAATTTCTTGCGTTTTTTGCAATTTGCACGCCAGTGCTAGGTTTTAGGTTATACAACCTAGCACTGGCGTGCAAATTGCAAAAAACGTAAGAAAATTTAAATTTCGCGGGTTGGTTGGTGCATTCCCCTTAATGATGAAAAACTTACTGTTAATTTATCTAACCTATGGTTTATCAATAAATGGCTTTTTATTTATATACAAAAAAGAGCTACTTCTTTTTAGTAGTAGGTATTCATCACACATTTCATGAACTATATTTTTTTTAAACATCGGAACCAATCAAATTTTGGGTCAAAGACCTGGCAAATGGCAAATATCTGGGTATTTGCCATATCTTTCGTTCACACATAAATTACTGGATGTATTTTAATGAAATTTAGAATGGAGAAGATAGCTTACCTTGGAATAGCACTTAGGCTACTATTTATAATGTACTTAATCATGTGTAAGGTCATAGAAACAGCTAGTAGAATATAATCCAATAACAACTTTATTTTATTACTTACTAGCTTTTGCCAGCGGCTTCGCCCGCGTGGAGATTGGAAAATATCCCGCGGGATATGTACGACGGCATGAAGTATCCTATATGGTAAGTATCCAGGTTAACCAAAAATCCAAATCCATCCAAAAATCTAAACATCTAAGCCATATTTCGCGGTCTCTTACTTGGAATAATACAATTAGCTTTATTTTGAGTACTTCGAACACACATGATATTCGCATTTACTATGAAGCCAAAGTAATATGAATTACAATATTCCAATCCTCCTAACCCTGCCGGCCGGACGCGGGAAGGCCCGCTAGCCGCTCTGCGGCTATTTTATTATAACTTCTGATATCTTCTAAAATATTCATTTTAATGATATGCTGTAAAGGGCAATTTTAATCTACATGAAATGTACAATTTATTTAAGGTACTTAATTGCATAAGGATTAATGCTGTATTGCTTAAAATCGCATTCATAAATAAGCCATTATTTCTCGTAAAAAGTAAAGGATAAAAATGGTTATTATGGGTTATCCCTAAGAGTTAGACATATACCATCGCGGACTTTTTTGTAGAACTTTTTAAGGTCTACAATACTGTAGTACATTATTTTGCGCTATTTCGTAGGGTTCAGCCAGCGTTCGCAATGTAAGCGCAAAAAAATGTGTTTATTTATGACATCACATTAGAAACCTCTAAAATTATCAACGTTTCTTTACTATATTATGCATGTTATATACATATAAACCTTCCTCTTGAATCACTCTATCTATTAAAAAAACCTGCATCAAAATCCGTTGCGTAGTTTTAAAGATATAAGCATACATAGGGACAGACAGACAGCGAAGTGACTTTATTTTATAATATGTAAAGATTACTTTTCTACTTCAGTGTACTCAGGCACAACACGTGTGAACCGGTTAGTGAGTAAAGTAAAGAAGGTCATCGATATGTATGAATCCGTCGCTTTTTAGTAGTCATTCGAATTTGGTCGGATAACCCGCCGTTGCTAACATATTTTGGTTTTTTGTTAATATTTACTTAAGGGGCAGCGCAGACGACAGACTTTTTGTGCGATCGAGTCTGCAGCGCACAAAAAGTCTGCATGGCGCGCAAAAAGTCTGTCGCGGCTTTTTCACAGACTCAACGCACACGACGCACATCTTCGATCATTCTGTCGGCAGAGCTGTAGGGACGTAGACGCTATGGAAATCGTGCAGAAACTTGATAAACTGCGGTAATTCAAAAGCTACGGGTGATGTTCGTTTATTTGGCCATACAATGGTGTGCATAAATTGTGGCCGCTCTGTGAGAAGTATACAACGTCATGCAGTGGAAAGAAACGATTCAGTGATACTGAATTTATCAACGTCACATCCAGTCACATCAAAATCGGGTAAATCTGCTTGGACCTGTATCTAAACCTGAACCAATACCTGAACCAGTACCTATACCTGTATCAGAACAGAAATTAAACCTACCAAATTAAAATGGGCTGCAAACACCTCTAGACACTGTGTGTTTAGGGCATTGAAAAAGATTCATAGATTAAAGAAAAAATAAATAAATCATATTTTAGTTGTTTTATTTCAATATATTATATGTATGTCCTTGGTTACTCACTGCGTTCGTTATCTAGTTTAGGCCGGTTTTATTAATTACCACGCAGCAACGCGCGCAAGAAAAGCACTCAGGCGGCAGGATTTTCCTAAATTGATTTAAGAGCGTTAACGTCGATTTTGGTTGTTTGACCCAAAAAGCGTACTTTTCAAACCATTTAATCACCTCATAAAACGTATCTAACGAAAGTGTGAATAACTAAATATTGTTGGAAATATTTCGGTCTAAAAAGTTGACTGAAAACCTTTTTACATTAATAAAGTATTCGTGAATTCTAACCAGATAAACAAACAGTGTTTTCTAAAATCCTTTTACAGTAGTCATTTCGAAGCTTAAAATATCCGAAACCACTAATAAAATTGACAAACTAATAAACATATTTAATTGTTCACATCCTTGAGCAAAAAACTGAGAGAGACTTTTTTGATTTTCAGCGCCTAACATAATAAATAAAACAATAAACAAAGTGAAATTAACAAGAAAAAGCAGTTGCTAAATTCATTATTTCTTCCAATAAATCTTATTTAATTTTACAAAATAAAGATGTATTGTAATAGAAGAACATCTTCTTTAAAACTTGCAATAAAAAATTTCAACTAAATTAGTTTTATTATTTTTCTACAATTATTTTAAAACTACTATAAAACCGTGCGCGGTAATAATTTTAAATCAGTCCGCCGCGAGGCTGTTCAAAGAGTGGACGTATCGCTCAGTGCTCTACGCGTGACCTCTCCCGACCCTTGGCATCGAGTGAGTTTATAGTGCGATATAACGATCTTGGGTTGGTAAGTAAAATAATTATTTTTTATTTAGATAATTGAAAACAATGTTTTTCGAAACAACAAAAATTGTTTCAGGTGCCATGGGGAATAAGAGTAAAAAAACGAAACTAGTTTTATCGAGGAAAAGGAAGAGACTCAATCAAGAGGTTTTAGCTAAAGCTAGGGCTAAAAGGTTGGGTAAAATAATATTTTGTATAGAACTTGATTTGTTATCTTTGTTGATCGAAGTTTGCTATATAAGGTCCTCGTTTATTAATTTATTTCCTTCTAGGGGGTGATTGTACTACTCAAATACATTTTTTTTTTCTAAACGATCAATTTCGAAATTGCAAAAAACAATACTTCCTCAAACTAAACCGTCGATCATCTGATTTTTTTTAACTTGCATTGTAATAATAATAATTTAATTGATTTGATTTAATTTAAACTTTATTTCTTCTTTTTAGAGAATTTAACTAAAAGCTTGTTTTTAAAAATGTTTTTAGGGTTCCGTAGTGAAAGAGGAACCATTTATAGTTTCGCTAAGTCTGTCTGTCTGTCCGACCGCGGCTTAGCTCAGAGACCCTTAGTACTAGAAAGCTGGAATTCAACATGAGTAAACATATTAATCACGCAGACAAAGGGGTAAAATAAAATCCTGTTTTTTTATCTTCAGGCATTGTAAAGAAAATAATGTTGTTGTGAGTACGGAAGATGTTAAAATCCAAAATGAGGTAAAGGTAAAGCACAACTAACGTATTTTTTATTTACAATTTCATATTTACGTATGGGATTACATCTATCTTTTTTTTTTCAGGACTTAGCCTCGTCTTCCAAAACCAGCTTGTCGATGTGTGGAACACACGTGTCGGTTATCTTTCAAAGTCGGTAAAGGAAAACATTTATTTAAATCTACATACAAGTGCTATATATAATAAATATAATATTATAAATAAAGAATTCTTCGATATTGAAATATTTTATTTTAAAACTAGAATACTTAATAATTTGCTAGAGGACCATCGCGACTTCCTACGACTTCAAAATGATGAACCCCCTTCATTATGATTTTTTCATGTACTTTTTTATCAAATGAGCAATTAATCAAAATTCATTTAGTAGTTTTTGTGAAAGAGTAACAAATATACATCTACTCATCCATAAATAAACTCTCAAACTTGCGCGTTTATAATTATTATTTGAAAATATGATCTGTATGGTATTCTGATGTGTAATCGATATGAATTGAAGTTTCATCAAAATTCGTTCAGTAGTTCTTACGGTAAATTGTTAAAATCATTCATCCATACATCCTCACAAACCTTTGTGTTTATAATATTATTCGTAGTAGGATTTTACATTTGTACAATATTTCTAACTTTTCTCCCCTAAATAGTACCTACTTACTATACTACGTATCCAAAATTGCCTTTTTATTTCACAAGCATGTAATAAAAATAAGAATAGTAAATAAAAATCAACTGACGATTAAATAAGTAAGTATCATTAAACATTAAGGATCAACTTGGGTTAGTTTGACTATAATGACGGGCAGCACACCAACTCTACGCACACAGTTATGCGCGTATCTGTGTGAGTGGAAGGAGCACTGCAATTACCTAAACTTGGTGCCGTGGATTTCACGTTAACGCTCTTAAATTGGTAAATAAACAACGAATAAAAACCAATCTACCTACTAGTACTAGTGACAACCCTGTGGAAATCTGTTTGTCGATACATCAGTACAAATAGACTGACAAAAAAACGCACCAGGGGGACTTAGATTAGTTAGATTTAAATAATGTATAATACTTAGCAGAATTGTTTACCTACCTCAAATACAAAAATTATGCACTTGTTTGGGTCAGTTAATATTAATCCTTATTTTCAAACATGCTTATCATTTCAGCCCCTTATTTATTTTTCTGTGAAAACTGTCTTTGTTTCAACTTTTTACAAGGGTATTATAATATGTACTTAAATACACGCGAGCGGGAGTGGTTTTCGCGCAGATTGTAGAAAACGTTTTGAAAAAAACCTCACAATCGAACAACATTTTGAAAAAAAAAAAGCGCGCTCCACATGAAAGAAATCAATGGTGCCGATTCTGTTGTACACGAACTAAACTAACTAAACTATCTCTAAAATTCCTTACTTTTGGCTATGAGAATTGTAACGCTATTCTGCAAGGAAAAATCTCTAAATTTAAAAACTATTTTGACACGACTAAAATCGAATTTGACAATCGCGACTCAGCGTGGTATTTTTTTTTTCTTTTGGTTTCGAAACGTTTACTTGTGTGTGCATTGCGTAGAATGAATTTTTTGAGAGACAAAGGCGCGTGCTAGGGTGCAGCCTGGACGTGTTTTATATGGAATTTTTCACTTTTGTTTGAAAAATATAAAAAAAATGTTACCCACGTGTTGAGATTTAAATGTTCCGGGGTATACTAAGGGGGTCGAAAATTTCATTATTTTTGCGATAGGACACGCTATTTTCAAGATATAAGCAAAATTAAAATAAAAAGTACAGAACTGTTTTTGCACGTGAAGGCGAGGCGTTGTTGAGAATTTTAGTTCATGACCACAAGTTTTATTCCACACCTTTTTAATCGCGATTAAAAATATTCAGATTTAGTTAAAATAAATTATTTTAGTCAAGATTTTTGGTGAAAACCGGCAAACTCAGAATAGCAAAATTGTCATTTTCACTAAACTAATAACTCAGTGCAATCTTAGTGCTGTCAAACTAAAATATAGTTAAGTTGTGTCACTTTAGTCTATTTCAGAATAGGAAATTGTCGTTTGACAGGAATAAACCAAATTTTAGTGAATCTTAGTTTAGTTTAGAGAATTTTGTGACAACAGAATCGGCACCAATATGGATCCTTTCGTAACAATTTCTAAATTTTGATAGCTAAAACGTTGACAAAGAAAATTGTATCATTGCGAATCAGAATTGTTCGCTGCCAGGCCAGACCTCAATTCAATAGCGCAGTGTAAGTTATGATGATGGGGCTCTGGAGACAAGAGTGGCTAGCGAAACTAGTCCGCCGTACGCGGAGCAGAACAATCAAAGAGAACAATTACAAATAAATCAACTACAATAAAACGAACAAAAGAACTCACCTGATGGTAGACGACCACCTGCTTCTTGGGGTTACCTGGATCTATGTATGTAAGTGAGTGTATATGTATCGTGTAGTGACATTGTAAATGGGTTTTCCAGGATACAAGCCGCAACAATGAGGCTGGAGGCAATCACAGCATTCGGTTTCCAATAGCGTCACTTTGCTTAACCTTCAAACTATTTCAAAAAGATATATCCAAAACTCAACCCGTGTTATTTCACCAAATTGGGGTTATTTACAATCAAAGCAATTGGATCAAGACTAATTGTCACAAACGGATCGATTTAAAAGGATTAATTTACAAAAGGTCGCGAAACTCAAACGTCGACGTGCTCCATTTTTCAAGCGCCAAAATCAAGAAGTGTCAAGTGTCAAAATCAAACTGACAAGTCAGATGTCATTCTGTTACACGTCCAGAAACGTAGGCGCATAAAGTAACCAATCTAAACTGTCCGGAACAAGAATTTTCTTGAGGCTACGTACATATTCAACTTGATCGCATAATACTCACAGCGCGCCAGTAATGGCGCAGGGACGCCTGTGATTGGCTAGCCTGCGGCAGGAGTTCGCTTTATGTGTGCAATGTAAAGACACGAAAATGTAGAAGAAATTACCACTACATGCGTACATTTATGAATGAATTGTAGACACTTTCGATCGCTGCCTGCTTGCGCCGCGATCTGTGAACGCGTTGGCGTAGTAAACGGTATGAACGTTGCTACTAATTTATATTAGACGTTTGAACTTTTTGAATAATTTTATTACTTAGCATATTTTTTAAATTCTTGAAATATTAGTAACTAGTCCAGATCTAGGTCTAGGGTCTGCAGTGTCTTTTTGCCTATATGGACCGCATGCCACTGATGGCCCATATAATATGGGGCTCATATTTGGTGGAGGTACTTAAGCGGGTACATGGTATCGCCCTGTATATAAATCTGCTGCGCTCGAGTAAATCCCGAAATCCCCGCATGGGCTCCCCTACTAATATACTAATATAAATATTAGTGTGGATTTCCTCATATTATTTGTTTAATTTTATTAAGTTAATACGGCTATGGTTACGGTTTGGTTACGGTTATGGTTAGGTGGGACTCTCCGATCTTGGTGCGGTGGATACGACTGCACGCATTCAAGTAGACATTCCCCAGGATCAGCGAGCCTCACACTGCTTAGAATAAATGTTACTAACATTAGTTCATAAGTTTTCACTGTTACTAACACTTATGGAAGAAATTCTGAAATAAATGTTGTTTATTTATTTAATAGTTTTTTATTATATATATTTTATTTTCGTTCAGACACACGCTGTCAACATCTCTGTATCTTCTCTCCTAACGCAGGTGTGCTGGAGATTTCTTTATAAATAAGCAACACCTCTGTACATTTTTTTCTGTTCTTTTCTTGTTGTCTGTTTATATACGTGTGTAGGTGTACATAAATGGTTAAATAAATAAATAAGTCGCATACTGATTGAGAAATAGTCAAAAAACTTTTACACAATATTTAGTAGTTAAAAGCGTAAAGTATACAGTTTTTGTTCATAAGAGTGTTCCGGGAAACTAAAAGTGTTAGTACAGTGTAAGTGTACTTAAACTGTAGTGAAAATGCTAACTTTTATAAACAACACGTGAATCGAGTGTATTCCCTTTAACTTATCCTTAGGTGTAGTATAAAACAAAGTCGCTTCCGCAGTCTCTTCGCTTTGATCTTTTAAACTACTCATCATTCATCATCATAATTTCAGCCGAGAGACGTCCACTGCTGGACACAGGTTCCCGCGTCCAGCAGATTCCTGCGGCCTTCACAAACTCATCGGTCCACCTTGTGTGAAGCCTTCCAACTCCACGTCTTCCAGTACGCGGTCGCCACTCCAGAACCTTTGAAGCCACTCAAGTTTAGCAATTCTTCGGGCTATGTCGGTTACCTTGGTTCTCCTAGGGATCTCGTCATTCCTGATTCGATCGCGTAGGGAAACTCCAAGCCTCTCCATCGCCCTTTAGGTGACTTTAAGCCTTCTAATAAGGCCCATTGTGAGCGATCTTTTTGACATTAAACTAATCAACGGATTATAATGCCGTTTTCAGCAATAGATAGAGTGATTTAAGAGGAAGGTTTATATGTATAACACGCGGGCGAAGCCGCTGGCAAAAGCTAGTTGTTCATAATTTATTTTAATTTCGTCTTCTATTCGCAATCTTATTTCTGTATTTTTAGAGCATCACTTTTAAATTTTCTTTTTTGCAGTCGGGTTACGGATTTTTATTGTTTTTGTTTTTAATTCAGTTATTTTTTTTAAATCTTAGTGTATATTTAAGATCTTCCTGTTGTTTTAGTATTTTACTGTAACACATTTCAACAAAAGGTATTCTTTGAGTCGGGGTGTTAACCATAATAACGTTTTTTATATATATTAAACGTTAGACCTAATGATTTTCGATTAAATAAACAATATACATATTAAACGTTAGACCAAATGATTTTCGATTACATAAACGTTATATCAAACAACGTTATACTAATTAAGTTTTAGAATAAATAAATGTTAGAAACTAGCTGACCCGGCAAACGTTGTTTTGCCATATAAATAATTTCCTAAAATAAGGGTTGATCGTAGAAGGGTGAAAATTGAGGATTGTATGTATTTTTGTATGTTACATCATAAAAAACAAGAAATTAAAAAATTTGTCTAATAAAAAAAAAAAATTGTGGTGGACTACCCCTAACATTTAGGGGGATGAAAAATAAATGTTGGCCGATTCTCATAGATACCGGATAAGCACAAAAAATTTCATCAAAATCGGTCAAGCCGTTTCGGAGGAGTATGGCAACAAAAACTGTGACACGAGAATTTTATATATAAAGAAATTATATCAACAGTTGGATATCAACAGTCTCACGTTGATTATATCTTATAAACGATAATAAAATGAAATTAGACCAAATGAGTTTATACGTTATGAGACGCACCCGCGGGGGGGTAATGTTAGCGTTATACTTGTCGATGAGTGCTGCTAATAGTGACTAGTTGTCCTGCTAGCCATGGTTTTGTTATTAGAAATTATAACTACAACGGTCCTAGTTCATCATTACACTTACAGCTAAGTATAACAGCCTCACATATTGAAAGACCGCAGCTACACCCGTTAGGTAAACACACCCTATTAGGAGAACCATTGGCCTGTCTGCTCGTCTATAGATTAATTTTCTAAAACTTACTTTTAGTCTCGCTGGCTTCTTGTTTCCAGCTACATACTTCTTCTTCTACCACTTTAGTTTTAAACTCCATTAAGGGAATCTCATCATCTGAATCTGATTCATAATACTTTGTTGGTGTATTTGTTTCAACTAGATAGTTATGGTGTACATTTTTCAGTTCTAGCTCTGTAAGTAGACAAAAAACAGTCAAGATTAGTACTAGTTTAAATTAATTTATGTTAATTTATGTGAGGGCTGAGACCAATAGCCATCGGCAGCGTGTTCAGAAGGTTAACAGCTAAGCTGGCGTGCCGGTCCGTAAGAGTAGCTATGTCCGAATACTTGCAGCCGCATCAACTAGGGTTCGGGACGCGTCGGGGGTGCGAGGCTGCTATCCATGCAACGCGTGCGTTTGTCATGGATCCTGAGAACTCGGACTGCGTGGTGCTGAAGCTGGATATACGCAATGCTTTTAATACCCTAGAAAGCGACGTTCTTTTGAGCGAGGTCAAGGATAAAATTCCTTCCCTATACCCATTTCTTTACCAGGTATATTATTCTCCTTCTTATCTATTCTTCAATGATAGTCGCATTTCGTCTCAAGTGGGTGCGCAGCAGGGGGATCCACTGGGGCCACTTGTTTTCAGTTTAGCAATCCACAAAGTCATCTCTGGTTTGAAATCGCCTCTGAACCTGTGGTACCTGGATGATGGCATTATTGGTGGATCACCGGAAGAGGTTTTCCAGGACCTGGAGGTTCTTGTTCCTCAACTTAAGAAGCTGGGTCTTGAGGTGAATCCCTCCAAGTGCGAATTTTTTCCCTGTGGCGTTGGAGCTCGTTCACACTTCTCACGCTTTGGTTCTCATTTACCTGGCCTCAGGGAGCTTTCTCCTCTTTCATTCTACCTTTTGGGATCTCCCATTTTACTTGACGGAGTGCCAGAGGCCATATCCTCCCGTAAAGAGCTTCTCCTCAATGCTCGGGGACGTCTCAAAGATCTCTCCGCACACGTTGCAATTTTGTTGTTGCGTATGTGTTTTGCCTTACCCAAGGTTACATATCTCTTGCGGACCGCTCCTACCTGGCTTTGCCCTGAGGAGGTATGTTCCTTTGACTGTGCTCTAAGATCCACGGTTGAGTCGATACTGAATGTATCTTTTAATGATGCGCAGTGGAGGCAGGCGGCTCTTCCAATACGGTACGGGGGTCTTGGGGTGCGGTGCGTGCTTGATGTGGGTCTACCGGCTTTCCTGGCGTCGACTCATGGGGTAGCTGACCTCGTCACTGTAATTCTACATTCCAATGGTGACGGGGCAAACATACCATTTATGTTGGATGCCAGGTCAGCTTGGTCTGTCCTCAACAGGGGGGCAGCAAGCCCTGAGGCAGCGCATTTTCAGCGTGCTTGGGACGACATTGCGTCTAAGCAGACCCAGGAGCAGATGTTGGTGGGTTCCTCGGGGGCTGATCTAGCCAGACTCAGGGCCGTTTCGCAACCAGAATCGGGGGCATGGTTGCACGCGCTTCCTTCGCCTCATCTGGGCACGTTGCTGGATGACGACTCTTTGCGTGTGGCGGTGGCTCTCCGCCTGGGCTGCAAGGTGTGTGAACCCCACAGATGCACCTGCGGTTCCATGGTAGAGGCCGATGGCCACCATGCTATGTCTTGTCGTCGCTGCTCGGGGAGGTTCCCGCGTCATCATGCACTTAACGATATTGTGCGGAGGGCTTTTGTGTCAGCTGACGTCCCCTGCGTCCTGGAGCCTCCGGGTCTGTGCAGGTCTGACGGCAAGAGGCCGGACGGCCTGACCCTGGTGCCTTGGAAGAACGGTAAGTGCCTTATCTGGGACGCAACTTGCGTCAGCACTGTTGCCGCCAGCCACCTTGGTCGCACCGTCCTCTCGCCGTCAGCTGCAGCGGAAGACGCCGCTGAGAGGAAGAGGGTGAAGTACGCACCGTTGGTGGATCGCTACCATTTTGTGCCCATTGCTGTGGAAACCATGGGTGCCTGGGGCACTGGGGCCAAGGAGCTCATTAGTGAGTTAGGGCACAAACTCCGTAATAAAACGGGTGACTCCCGCTCCGGCTCGTTCTTGGTGCAGAGGTTAGCCATTGCCATCCAACGTGGCAACGCAGCAAGTGTTTTGGGCACCTTTGCACCGGGAACAGTTAGGGGCGGGTTTTTTGACGTGTAGTAAACGTTATTTTCACTAATTTAGTATGTGTTTTTGTGTTAATTTAATTGACTGTGTAAATGGATTTATAATATTTTATTGGTGTATTTGTGTTATATTCAATTACTATGTAATTATTATGTTTAGCTATAAAGAGTCCCATTTATCTAATTAGAATAAAACTACAATAATAAACTCGTTCGGATTTATGTTTTATAATATAATATAATGTGGTTTCGGTTACGTTGAATTAATAAAATACTATCAAAACTTTGAAGTAGTACAATACATTCTTGTTTAATCTCTACATAGTATAAAACAAAGTCGCCTCCTGCGTTTGTACGCTTAGATCTTTTTAACGGGAACACCCAAATACTCCGAAATATTTTATTCCGAATTTCATAATACATAAGAATTATAATATCTATTATTTAAAATCACGAAATTTATTTTACCGAAAGTCGTAAATGCGATTTGTTAGTTTTCCGATTTCTATAAGTTTGAAGAATCAAATGCTTGAAGGGTTCTCGGTCCGAAAAACGACATTCCGATTTTCAATACTCCGAATAAACTAAAAGTCAACATGTTGTGCTACAAAATTTAGTGACAGAAACGAATCGCTGCAAAACCGACTTCACGCAGTCTTGTCTGCCCTACCCCTAGAGTGTAATTTAAACCCGCGTAGGCGTGGAGGGGTGGGCCGGCCCGCGAGCTGAGGAGCAGGTGGCAGCTTCGGCTTGCTGGCCGGCCGCAGTGTTGCCAACTGCACCGTAATTACGGTAAAAACACCGTAATCAGCATAGATCTACCACCTACCGTAGGATTTTAATTACGGTAGCAAAATACACCGTAATACCCATTTAAGATAGTATTTTTTTTTAATCTTGTAGACAAATAGATTATTTATTAACTAAAATAATTTTAGTGAGTTTGAATGTTTATTTTCTTTACGTTAGGGTATTTTCCTTTTATTCTACCGACAACACTGTTTTATGCGTCAGGAAATCCCGCAATAGCGCGGTACCAGCTTAGAGATATCACGCGAACGAATTCGGTGATGCTGTTTGTATTTGAATCTCAATGAGTACTTAGAACTTTTTATTTTAACCAGTTTATTTGTATCGTAATCGACTAACATTTCATTCATACTTAATATTACGTACGAGTTCTTGTGTTGTGTGTATTCTGAGTTTTTTAAAAGATGGAGAGTGATAGCGACAGCGCTACTATCGAAAAGATAGTCTGACACGAATACCGGCTGAGAGAAAGAAAGCGTTATAAGCAGAATTTTCGGGAAGAAGCTAATCTTCAGCAGAGTTAACGACGTCAAAACGAAAAAACGGAATAAACTCCATACGAAATCCATCAAGGGAAATCTTTTATCGCAACAGGGCATACAGCGTCACGGAAGAAACTGTATTGATTTTAATACCACTAACGCTATGATTCAAAAATACAATATCGATAAGTATAAAAATATTGAATAAATTATACTATTTGATTCTGATTAAAAATATGGTTTTTTTAGACTCTGACCCTTAAAATGCTACCAAATATACAAGGTAATTCTACCGTATTTCAAATATATATTACAACATAACTTCGGAAAATCTACCGTATTTTTAGAAGAATTCTACCATCCGCTAGATTTCAGACTTGGCAACACTGGCCGGCCGTGCCGGCCAGCCTCAGTCGCGGCGGCGGGCCTTCAAATCATCTACGACGATAAGCACGCGTGGGGCCGCCCAAACCCCGCAGCGCCGGAGCCGTGACAGAAACAATGCTTGCTGCATGCCTGCTTGCTTGTTGCTTGCCTGCTTGTATGCTGCATGCCTGCTTGCATGCTGCATGCCTGCTTGCATGTTTTTTAATTCTACCTCTTCGTCCTAAACATTATACAAGATTATTTTTAGTATATGCGAAACTGAATATAGTTTGTTCAGAATCAGTAACTGAATCGATTCCAATAATTTTTACACCATGTTATATTTTGTACCAAAAATATTTAATTACGCTTCCAAGTCGCGGGCCTTAGTGTTTTGTTTCGATTTTAAAATTATCATGTCTTTCTCGTATTCAAACGTCCATTACACGGAGATGGTACGTACACTAGCTGTTTGTGGTGATCTGCATATGTTTTTGCGTGGACAAGCAGGTAACTTATCAAGCTTATAACTTTGTGATTATTAATGATACAGTTTTGAAATTTTTTTCATATGTTCTTTACATAAAAATACTAGACCCGTGTTTCGGGTTTCGCATAAATAAAAATTAATGTTGTATTATAGTTCTCTCTGACGAGCAATTATGTGACTATTCGGTTTTACAAGGCATTTTTATTTCGGAATTGTATTAATCGGTATTTTGATGATCGGAATTTCATTTTGATGTTTCGAATATTATCTCCTGATTTTATATACACATTGCCATTGATGAATTTTACCTATACAATGACATTAATATTTACTTTTAAAGTATTGTATTGTTTTAATTATTGTAAATGTGAAGATTAAGTGGGTGTTATTTTTTTATATATATTTTTTTATTTTTTTTTTTTCTAGGTTCCTTCTCATTTATTTTTTATCACAGTCTGGCAGTTTGAGTAATTTATGCGACCTACACAAATGTCCTTTCTTTGGTATTGTTCGTCGAATCATTGACCTCCTTAAGTTCTGAGTTGAGCTGCATGATTACTGACAAATGCGTGCACTGATTGGACAGGTCCACTCAATCTGTGTGGTTCTTTCCTTAAAAGACCGCTTCAGACACCAATCCACATGGTCTTCACATGATCTAACCAAATTATGTCTGGACTTTAAAAGAGACTGTGACCTCTGAGTTTGTTTCGGCCTTTCTTCTCAGAGTAGTCAGATAGGAAACGCCGACCTCATCTAGTTTGAAAAAATATGATTGACGTGTAAAAGTGTTTGTACAAACCTACTTGCAAAAATAAAGTCATTTATCATTATCATTTATCATTAAGTCGGATTTTTTGTTATTCGATCTATTGAATCTCGGTATTTTGAAAATAATAATTATAAACGTTAGGAATATTGAAATTTAGGAATTATAAAAATAGGAGTAATGATAAGTCGGAGTTGTTATATTCGGAATTTTGAATCATTCGGAATTATGAAAATCGGTATTTTGAAATTCGTATTTGTGACTGTCGGAATAAAGTTTTTCGTATTTATGTAGTGTACCTCTTTTTAACTAAAGCAGCGGATATTAATGCAATTTTCATCAATAGACGCGTGACGAGTGATTCAAGAAGAAGGTTTATATGTATATACGCGGGTAAAAGCTAGTTACAATTATTTAATCTTTAACTTATTTTACGAATTATTTATTGATAATATTATTTGTTCTGAAAAACGTACCATCACTTTGATGCTCCTCCTTGGGCTCGATAAACTCATCTAGTCCCTCACAAACAGCTGGTAACTCTTGTTTGACGGTAATATTGTTGCTTTCTGTTTGGCATTCATCAACTATACTTATGTGTATCATTGGAGATTTAACAAACCCACAGTATGAATCTAAGCAGTCTTCGTCTATTAAAAGATTGCGCTGAAAAAACATATTTCTTTATGTATGAATAGGGAAAATATGCCAGTGATTGCAGTTCCAAAAGCACACACCTTGCCAATTTACAAAAAACACTTGAAAAAGAGCCTCCACAAGTGAAGAAACTTAAAACGATCCGATGTACCCTGAAAAGTTGGCCAGACTACCAAGAACAAAGACGTTCACTGCTGAACGTAGGCCTACCCCTATCTGGGAGGGTTTGCTATAATCATCTCTCATGGCAGGCGGTTTGTCGATCGCTATATGGTGGTCAAATGCAAAGAGAATGCTGCTGCCCATTCTCTAGTAAGTCCCTTAGTTGCCTCTTACGGCACCCACGGGAAGAAATGGGATGGTGCTATTCTTTATGTCCGGCACCACACACTATCTTTATGGACGGCACCATACGGAATGTGTGAAAGTGTACATATCAACATTTAACACCCAATGGTATGGTTGAAATCCAGACACAATATATACCTATATGGTATGAGCCTGAGAATTGAATTAAATATTTTTAGGAGAATACCTCACCTCATAATCCTCATTCATCATCTCAACTAACTGCTCTTCGGAATCCAGACATTTTCGAAGCAACTGGTAGCTTTGCTTTAATTTAGTGCAGCATACAAAACAAGCAAGAATTGGCCTTCTGTCTTTAGTCACAAACTGCAACAAAATTTGTCTTACACTATTGTTTACATGAAGAAAATAATTCCAATCTTACATTTAATTGTAAAGCCCACAGTTGGTGGTCAGTAATGCTTTCTATATTCCTCATACAAAGAAGGCATGAGCAGATTGGTGGCTTAATTAAATTATTAAAAAGTTTAAGTTCACTTTCACTGAGGTCAGTGATTTCCATTTGGCTTTATAGGACATCTAAGATGACCATCAGACCATAAGTTCACACAAATAGAAATGAAATATGAAGTAGAATTGACCTCTACTAAAAGGTAAATTTGTATGTAGAAAGAGCAAGAAACACCACCATTGCTCTTTTAAAATGTTTTTCAATATTAGTTTAAAATAATTATATAATTACATGTGGAGACCATGCACCTAATATACTACAACAGTAGACTTACCATACTACAACAGGTAAAAGAAATGAAAATGAAGCAATGAGAGATAAATTAATAATATTACGATAGATACATGGCGCTCACTTATTTAATACTATATAGTCCTCCATACTGTATTTCGGCCACGGCAGCCAATCTCAATGGAGACTGGCCATCGGCGCGGGAGATATTATAGTGAATGAGTGTGTGCACAGACACAGGGACACTTGGGGCATATTTACAAACGTGGCAAAGGCAAGTATACGAATTTCGTAACATTTTAAACAAGTTACAAGTCAGTGTATGAGTTCAAATAATCACTGAATGTAAATCAGAGTCTAAACAAATCTAAGCTAGAAAATTAAGTTTGTACGGAATTTGATAGATTCTAGACTGTCCTATGGAGCGAGACCAGCATGTTTCCAAAACATTCTCAAAGTTATATGCTTGTTTACAACAATGTGTACTTTTAATATGACTTTAAACCTACTTTCATATATTGTCGTGTATGGTTCGCATTTATTAATTTTTTTAAACATCATATAGGTAAATTAATTCTTATTAATAAACTTACTGGTATATCAGTCAACTTCTCATATAGTTTGTGCAAGTTTCTGTTGACGACTACATACATACGAACATTCTGCACTAAACATATTCTACAAATTGGCAGTTTCTCCATGTTTAAACTGAAAACGTATCACAGGCTTGGCGTGTATATACTTAGTTATTACGAGTTAAGTAATCTTTGAAATTCGAATGTGATTAAAGGTTTGTAAATTACATGAGCTGTGGACCACGGTAAGATGCTAGCAGCCAGAGGGACTTAATTTATTTCTTTATGAGAATCTTTTCAAGTTTGGGTGATTCATTCACATTGGTTCTGGTTTATTTACCACAAAACACTGAAAACACCACCTAAATCATAAATGGGTACCGTGGAAACACAGAGTAAAAACAACATTCACATGTTTGCCAGATGACAGTCAGGCGATTTCTTTTTTTTTTTGGAATTTTATGACCTGGTAACTGGACCTTTAGGTCAAATCTTATTTTATTATCGAACACTGCACTATCACTTCATTTTAATAGTATTTTTAATGTATAGCTTGGCAAAAAAGAGTCTGTCATGGTAACCATTGGAACTAAATTTTTTTTTGTTGGCAACACTGCTTTGTTTATCATCAACAAGTAGCAAAAGTCTGGCACACGAAAGTTGATCCTGGGGTTTAATCGTAAGTTTTTATATGGCAACTTTCTAAAAACGTCAGATGATTGTCATTCGACTTACAGCTTAGCAAAAAAGAGTCTGGAAAAAATGAGGGCGCCTACTTAGCAGGTATGGCCACCCTGTATACTAGGGCTAAAAGTGATAAGATACTTGTTGTTTTAATCAACAAACACGAGATCCCGGAAATTCTCATCAGTCAAGATTTCAAGACTTGATAGGCACACAGTCTTTTACTTTCATTGTATTTAGTAGATTTCGCATTATTTCGCTAGAATAACCTTTTATCTAAGAGTGCCATCATAATAACATAATGCAAACTTATTCAGTTTAAAAATTTATTTATTTATTTATTTGTGCACAATTTATTAGCTTAAGATACTGTTCACATTACAATATACATATAAAGCCGTCAGTAACAGTCACAATACCCCGGTACTAGTTGATACTGTATTACAGTGGGGTCTTATTCCTCATTGCTGTGACCCGTATAGTAACAAACGAGTGAGAACTTAAGATAATAGGCTCCCTAAGAAAGAAAAAAGAAACAAATGAAAAAACTTACAATAATTTAGCAATGAAATGAATACACTTATTACTATTTTGGCTTGTCTGTGATTGTGATGTTTGATAGTGTGTCTGTATATATCCGTGGTATATATGAATGTATGTATGAATGGAGTTTGCTATTTCAGAATTATTAATGTGTCTTCAGTGCTATTATAATCTAAGCAGAGTAAGTGGTTTCGTACAATCTTTTTAAATATGTGAGAATTATATTTCCGAAAACCTACATTAAATTTATTATAAATATATGGAGCTAGAAAGAAAAGAAAACGCTGGGCAAATTATGTCCTATGTATAGGTTGTTTGTAGACTTTGTAATTAATTAAATTACACTCAGGGATTGCCGATTGAACCCGATACACAAGACATAATGTTCAGCAATCGCATTTGCGGCCATCATCTAGGGTATTCACAACCATTCGATGGTTGGTATGCCTGTATCAAATTTGACATGAATGAAACTGAAAGAGTCCTTTTAATGCTGACAGTTTATAGTCGACAAGAAGGCGACTTACAGCTGCTTACTGTCGGAAACTAATCGGAAGTCAGAGAGTACCTATAACATGTCGCATTCGAAAGGTACGGGCAATATCGAATAAACTTGAACAGTTGACTAATGAAGGTGTCAGGTATGTCTATGTGGGGTACATAACATTATCACTATTCACATGACAATGAAAATGAAATAACACGCTATTTAGATTTTATTTAAAAAGTAAAACGTGACATAACATCATTCTTGAATTCCTTTTCAGTGCTATGATAGATTTTTTCCATTAACACTGATGTGTCAGTTTTACATTTCTTATTTACCACGCAGCCCCCGCACGTTATTCCGCACTTCGATTGAGACTCGAAAATCTGTTACTGCGCATTGAAGGATGAACCAACGTGCCGCGGCCCGCGATCTGTATAAGTTGTTGTAGCTACAGCAACTTATAGCAAATAATTTAACCTTAGATGTAGTTCGAATTTGAAAATCACAATTTACCTACATTATTGTTTTAAATTTCGCTAAATCCAAAAGTCCAACAAGTCCAAAATTCTGACTTCAGTTTCGCCACGAAGTGTTCTTCCGGCGCCTTCCTGGTGGGGAACTATGGGCTGGTTATCCAGCACGCGTTGATAGGTACTTGTAATGAGGATCAGCGACGATTTTAGTTAAATATGTAGAATTACAGTCATACCTAAACCAATTATTTCAGTGAAAGAATTATTAAAATTGGACCAAAAATGACGAAGTTAGAGCGGTTTTAATTTTGCATTTTCAAAAACGCCCGCCAATACGCACAATTTGTTGATGACGTCATTTTCCACGTTCGCGTCCGCGGCACCGCCGCGCACGTTCTTTCTGCCTTTAGTTACGTGACTCGCAGAACATTTAAACGAATAATGTCTTCTTAAAATATTGTATCGTGCCACGATGCGAAAATACAAGTGTTGCTACACCGGACAAATTGTTATTTTGTGTCCCAAAATACCCAAAAAATAGAAAGAAGTGGTGTACTTTCATGAGGAGCGACGCCCCATGTCCCCTTAACTAAAAGTACTTTTTACTGCATTTCAAAAATTTTGACTATAATAATTTATTTTAACTAAATCTATTTTTAATCGCGATAAAAAACGGTGTGGATTAAAACTAGTAGTTATGAACTAAAATTCACACCAACGAACGCCTCGCCTTCACGTGCTTTAAACAGCACTGTATTTTTGTTTTCCTTTTCTTTTGCTCATATCTCGAAAATGGCGTTTCCTGTCGCAAAAATAATGAAATTTTCGACCCCCCTAGGAACACCCTCAAATATAAATTTCAACACGTGGGTAGTATTTTTTTTATTTTTCGAAGAAAATGTGAAAAATTCCATATAAAACACGTCCATTGCGCGCGCCTCGCGCCTTGCCTTCACGTGCCTCGCCTTCATGTGCAAAAACAGTACTGTATTTTTGTTTTCCTTTTCTTTTGCTTATATCTCGAAAATGGCGTTTCCTATCGCAAAAATAATGAAATTTTCGACCCCCTTTGTAACCCTCTCACATATAAATTTCAACACGCGGGTAATATTTTTTTTTATTTTTCGAAGAAAATGTGAAAAATTCCATATAAAACACGTCCATTGCGCGCGCCTTGGTCTTTCAAAAAATTCATTGCGTAGCACACCCAAGTAAAAGCTGAAGAGTTATACGTTTAGTGTTGCATAGCCCATTTATCGAGGAAGGCTATAGACTATAATTATATAAGGTCACGCAAAGACCCCTATGAGCCGAGCACAAAGAAAAACGTCACGCATACAAAGACCTCGCACGGGCAGGCGATTCGATGCGACGGGATGGGTTGGAGGAGCAGGAAATTTTACGCGGACGAAGTCGCGGGCAGAAGCTAGTAAGAAATATTATTTAAAATAGGTAGAGAGGTGCCTACACATTGTAGAAACACGAAAAAGGTACCTGCCTGCCAAATCAAAACATTCCAAAAAGTAGTACCTACCTGTGTACTGGAATAAATTGTTTTTTTTTTACTTTTCAACCATAAACGAATCAATCTTCGCGAGATTGTCAGATTGGGCCTTGGGTAAATCCGACTTCCATGTTTCCTATCTACCAATATCTATCTATACTATATATAATATTATAAAGCTGAAGAGTTTGTTTGTTTGTTTGTTTGTTTGATTGAACGCGCTAATCTCAGGAACTACTGGTCCGAATTGAAAAATTCTTTTTGTGTTGGGTAGCCTATTTATTGAGGGAGGCTATAGGCTACATAACATCACGCTACAACTAAGAGGAGCGGAGCAGTAATAAAAAATGTTGCAAAAACGGGGAAAATTTATTCCTTTTGAGAGTTTCCGTTGCGTGCGCTGCGTAAACGGTTAAAGTAACGCAAAAATTATGTATGACGGAATTGTTCCTTTTAAAAAGTTCTAAAAAAAAGTCCACGAGAGCATATGTCTATCTTTTAAGGTTGACTCACTATAACTCAAAAGGAGCGAGCAGCAACGAAAAATGGACGAAAACTAGCAGGCAAATCGATGCGACGGGAAGGTTCAGGGGAGCAAAAATATGACGCGGACGAAGTCGCGGGCAGAAGCTAGTAAAACATAAATAAACAAGAAACAACGATTAAACTCCGCAAATCATAACAAAGCAGTGCGGCGCGTGGCGGGCGATCGAGCCTCGTGACGTCATCAGCAGTTTCGCGCGCGCGGCGTGCGTTTTAAAACTCCCTTTTTTTAAAGTTTAATAACTTCGTAATTTCTCGATGGATTTGAGTGATTCAAAAAGAAATGAACTCAGATATTTATATTGTATTCAATGTAGTATTCAAAATTGCTATATCCTTTTGTCGAATTGATCCTCATTATCCGGCAGTCTGAAGGATGCCGCCGGTCAGGATACCTTTCAATGTAAATTCTCAGCGCTTCCCTAGCATTTCCCCGAGCTTCCCCATAACACATCATCATTTCTCCGTACTCACGAGCACTAAATGTACCCATTTCTAACAAATAATAACACAGTACACAATAAACAATAACACAAGAACCAGCCCAGCGCCAGGCCGGCGCGGCGGGGGAACTCGTGCTTTGCACGGAATTGTGTTGCCAATTACACAAAATTTCGTGCAATATTGCACAAAATTTCGTGCAATATTGTTCAAGTGTTCAACATAATTATTATTTACCACTACAATTTTAAGCTTTACTAAATCGACTAAAAGTTTGTTATTTTTTGTGGAGAAATAATTTTCCTACAGAAATTAAGTGCACAAAAAGATTCGCATTTTATTTTATCTTATAGGAGTTCTTAGATTTAAGCCGTAAACTACAGCATGAATAGACTTTAAATCGGCCGCCAACAGCTGGGCTGACATCGTCGTCCCAGTGGAACCTGACACATTGTCGAGAAATACAAAAATCAGGATGGTGTGTACAGTTCAAGTAAGTTCTAACATTTTTGTTCGGAAATCCAATTCAATTTATTTATTCAGGAATTTATTTAAATTGAGTTTAATAAGTTGGCAATACTTGCGAGCTCGTTGTCGGTGATTTGCACAAAACACAATGTAATTTTGGGTGCGTTCCGAGTTGGGATGTAATCAAGTTGAGCGTGCTTAAGCCCGTACAGAATTAGCGGTAGCGCGACAACGATATCCTGTGAATCGTCATGGATGACGTCACGACATGCGCCGTCTTGTGATAACAGCGACCATGCCTTATCACCGTGAGGGCTATCAAAAATTACAGTGAGTGTGTGAAGATGTGTCAGTGCGTGTTTTTTTTAATTTTTGCCGTATTGTTTGCATAAGCAAACAATACGGCAAAAATTAAAAAAACAGCAATGGATGTTGAAATACTTTAGCAATCGACGCGTAAAATCAGCTGTTCACTTCCTGTCTAACTACCGACCGAGTTCATCGAACTCGTCGTCGGCGATTGCACAAAGGAGACTTTCCGAATTGATCAGAGTTAAATTTAAAGGATGCAACTCAAAACAAAACACGCACTGACACATCTTCACACACTCACTGTAATTTTTGATAGCCCTCACGGTGATAAGGCATGGTCGCTGTTATCACAAGACGGCGCATGTCGTGACGTCATCCATGACGATTCACAGGATATCGTTGTCGCGCTACCGCTAATTCTGTACGGGCTTAAGCACGCTCAACTTGATTACATCCCAACTCGGAACGCACCCAAAATTACATTGTGTTTTGTGCAAATCACCGACAACGAGCTCGCAAGTATTGCCAACTTATTAAACTCAATTTAAATAAATTCCTGAATAAATAAATTGAATTGGATTTCCGAACAAAAATGTTAGAACTTACTTGAACTGTACACACCATCCTGATTTTTGTATTTCTCGACAATGTGTCAGGTTCCACTGGGACGACGATGTCAGCCCAGCTGTTGGCGGCCGATTTAAAGTCTATTCATGCTGTAGTTTACGGCTTAAATCTAAGAACTCCTATAAGATAAAATAAAATGCGAATCTTTTTGTGCACTTAATTTCTGTAGGAAAATTATTTCTCCACAAAAAATAACAAACTTTTAGTCGATTTAGTAAAGCTTAAAATTGTAGTGGTAAATAATAATTATTATGTTGAACACTTGAACAATATTGCACGAAATTTTGTGCAATATTGCACGAAATTTTGTGTAATTGGCAACACAATTCCGTGCAAAGCACGAGTTCCCCCGCCGCGCCGGCCTGGCGCTGGGCTGGTTCGTGTGTTATTGTTTATTGTGTAAATGTGTACTGTGTTATTATTTGTTAGAAATGGGTACATTTAGTGCTCGTGAGTACGGAGAAATGATGATGTGTTATGGGGAAGCTCGGGGAAATGCTAGGGAAGCGCTGAGAATTTACATTGAAAGGTATCCTGACCGGCGGCATCCTTCAGACTGCCGGATAATGAGGATCAATTCGACAAAAGGATATAGCAATTTTGAATACTACATTGAATACAATATAAATATCTGAGTTCATTTCTTTTTGAATCACTCAAATCCATCGAGAAATTACGAAGTTATTAAACTTTAAAAAAAGGGAGTTTTAAAACGCACGCCGCGCGCGCGAAACTGCTGATGACGTCACGAGGCTCGATCGCCCGCCACGCGCCGCACTGCTTTGTTATGATTTGCGGAGTTTAATCGTTGTTTCTTGTTTATTTATGTTTTACTAGCTTCTGCCCGCGACTTCGTCCGCGTCATATTTTTGCTCCCCTGAACCTTCCCGTCGCATCGATTTGCCTGCTAGTTTTCGTCCATTTTTCTTTGCTGCTCGCTCCTTTTGAGTTATAGTGAGTCAACCTTAAAAGATAGACATATGCTCTCGTGGACTTTTTTTTAGAACTTTTTAAAAGGAACAATTCCGTCATACATAATTTTTGCGTTACTTTAACCGTTTACGCAGCGCACGCAACGGAAACTCTCAAAAGGAATAAATTTTCCCCGTTTTTGCAACATTTTTTATTACTGCTCCGCTCCTCTTAGTTGTAGCGTGATGTTATGTAGCCTATAGCCTCCCTCAATAAATAGGCTACCCAACACAAAAAGAATTTTTCAATTCGGACCAGTAGTTCCTGAGATTAGCGCGTTCAATCAAACAAACAAACAAACTCTTCAGCTTTATAATATTATATATAGTATAGATAGATATTGGTAGATAGGAAACATGGAAGTCGGATTTACCCAAGGCCCAATCTGACAATCTCGCGAAGATTGATTCGTTTATGGTTGAAAAGTAAAAAAAAAACAATTTATTCCAGTACACAGGTAGGTACTACTTTTTGGAATGTTTTGATTTGGCAGGCAGGTACCTTTTTCGTGTTTCTACAATGTGTAGGCACCTCTCTACCTATTTTAAATAATATTTCTTACTAGCTTCTGCCCGCGACTTCGTCCGCGTAAAATTTCCTGCTCCTCCAACCCATCCCGTCGCATCGAATCGCCTGCCCGTGCGAGGTCTTTGTATGCGTGACGTTTTTCTTTGTGCTCGGCTCATAGGGGTCTTTGCGTGACCTTATATAATTATAGTCTATAGCCTTCCTCGATAAATGGGCTATGCAACACTAAACGTATAACTCTTCAGCTTTTACTTGGGTGTGCTACGCAATGAATTTTTTGAAAGACCAAGGCGCGCGCAATGGACGTGTTTTATATGGAATTTTTCACATTTTCTTCGAAAAATAAAAAAAAATATTACCCGCGTGTTGAAATTTATATGTGAGAGGGTTACAAAGGGGGTCGAAAATTTCATTATTTTTGCGATAGGAAACGCCATTTTCGAGATATAAGCAAAAGAAAAGGAAAACAAAAATACAGTACTGTTTTTGCACATGAAGGCGAGGCACGTGAAGGCAAGGCGCGAGGCGCGCGCAATGGACGTGTTTTATATGGAATTTTTCACATTTTCTTCGAAAAATAAAAAAAATACTACCCACGTGTTGAAATTTATATTTGAGGGTGTTCCTAGGGGGGTCGAAAATTTCATTATTTTTGCGACAGGAAACGCCATTTTCGAGATATGAGCAAAAGAAAAGGAAAACAAAAATACAGTGCTGTTTAAATCACGTGAAGGCGAGGCGTTCGTTGGTGTGAATTTTAGTTCATAACTACTAGTTTTAATCCACACCGTTTTTTATCGCGATTAAAAATAGATTTAGTTAAAATAAATTATTATAGTCAAAATTTTTGAAATGCAGTAAAAAGTACTTTTAGTTAAGGGGACATGGGGCGTCGCTCCTCATGAAAGTACACCACTTCTTTCTATTTTTTGGGTATTTTGGGACACAAAATAACAATTTGTCCGGTGTAGCAACACTTGTATTTTCGCATCGTGGCACGATACAATATTTTAAGAAGACATTATTCGTTTAAATGTTCTGCGAGTCACGTAACTAAAGGCAGAAAGAACGTGCGCGGCGGTGCCGCGGACGCGAACGTGGAAAATGACGTCATCAACAAATTGTGCGTATTGGCGGGCGTTTTTGAAAATGCAAAATTAAAACCGCTCTAACTTCGTCATTTTTGGTCCAATTTTAATAATTCTTTCACTGAAATAATTGGTTTAGGTATGACTGTAATTCTACATATTTAACTAAAATCGTCGCTGATCCTCATTACAAGTACCTATCAACGCGTGCTGGATAACCAGCCCATAGTTCCCCACCAGGAAGGCGCCGGAAGAACACTTCGTGGCGAAACTGAAGTCAGAATTTTGGACTTGTTGGACTTTTGGATTTAGCGAAATTTAAAACAATAATGTAGGTAAATTGTGATTTTCAAATTCGAACTACATCTAAGGTTAAATTATAGCACTGAAGACACATTAATAATTCTGAAATAGCAAACTCCATTCATACATACATTCATATATACCACGGAGCAAATACAAAGAGGAGTCGGCCTAAACAACTGTGCACTGTGATTTCCAACTTGGTCCTGACGTCATCAAGTAGGCGTGGCCTTAGTCAGTGTATTGTTGGCTTTCGTCCTGTGCACAACTAAGTAAAAGTTCAGTATATTCGCGCTAGTCAAAAATAAGAATGAAGTGTTGTGTTCTATCTTGTAAAAACTACTCGGATAGACGTTCTGATGCTATGAATGGTATCACATTTCATTTGTAAGTAATTTTAAACGTAATTTATAAACATTCTTCTAGAAAAATGTCATAACTTCGGTGTTTCCAAATATAATTCTACCCGACATTAGATGGCGACACTTTGTGACATGCTTACTAAAATTATTTAGGCACGTAAAGCTCAGTATTAATATATTTTAATAATTACATGTACTGAAATTTATTCAAAATTAATTCCCAAAAACCTTTCAATCGCCTAAATATTGTTTTTGTAGTTTTTATCGTGGTTTTTATATCATTATGTCAACAGGCCGCCATCTATCGTCAACCATGAACAACAAACATAAATATAAAAAAAACAGAGTCGTAATCGGATTCTAATTATTTTACCAAATGTGCCGCGACTATCTCATAACGGGAAAGTGAAAAGTGATTTTTATTTCATACGAGTTTGTCATTGTGAGAAATCAACAGTTTGAGAAATTGACATCATGCGGATTGGATATTCTAAGAAGTTGACATTCTGAGAAGTGAACATTTTGCGTCTGGTTGAAATTTTAAGACTTTGGCAGTATGCGATGATACGGTCGTGTTAGGTCCAGTAGCAACATTATAATAAGCGTGTTCTCGAATAGGTGGGTCTCTCCACTGCTTTGCCACTGGATATGTTTACATATTGCACTGTGAGCAGCGGACAGTGCTTCCCGGTCTAAGGGTCCGTTCACACAGACCGGCTCGGAGAGCAGAGCTGATTTTTATCACATTGAAAACAGAGCTTTTAGTAATTGTAGTAAGGTTTATTTTTGTATGTGCACTGATTTTGTCATTAAGAATGCCTGAACGCGCTTGGTGTGAAATAATAAGAGGAGCTGACCGGCTCCGATCGCGTACTTTTCTCGCTAGCACAGCCGATCGGCTCCGATTGCGTGCTCTCTCTCGCTCGCGCAGCCGATCGAATATTTTAAAATAATATTTTTCAAAATATTTTTTGCCCATATTTGTCCCCACTTGCGTTTTCGTTTGTTTTATTCTGCTTGAAAAAATCTTGCTAACAAAATATTTCTTCATCGGACCTATCTAAATCCATGTTCCGAAAAGCACACGTTAACACCGAAAACAAAACTTGGACTGCGTGGAATACTGGTACTGCCTTTGTAGTGTATCCACCCGGCTCCGAGCGCATCCGGCCAGGTGCGAGTGCATCCGACCAGCTGCGAGCGCATCCGACCGACTGCGAGCGCATTCGTTTTCAGATCGCTTCCAGCCGGTCTATGTGAAATAGTTGGCGGCGCCGCTCCGACCAACTCTAAGCGTATACGATCCGGTCTGTGCGAAAAGAAAATTGCGCGCCGATGCTCTCCGAGCCGGTCTGTGTGAACGGACCCTAATGTTTTTAACCGCTATATAGCGGTTAGAAACATTAGACTCGTGTGTTCTTTTTGCTTTTTTTGTTTTATTGTTGATGTCAATTAGTTGTATATAAAATGTGTTTTTTTTTATTTGTGTGTGAAATATAGATGTTTTGAAAAATAAATGTTTATGTTTAATGCTTGTCATTTAAAAATAAGAGACACACTGATTATCTTCTTTCGTCATGCATCAAAAATATTTTTATTCTAAAATTATTGTTTTTCGTAAAAAAAAATACGTATTAAGATGAGTAAAAAACAAAGTACTCCCTGGTACGCAAATTCTGAGTACGATCCTGCTGCCTCCTGCACGTAGTGACATCTAGTATGAGATAGATAAACAACTACAAAAGCAAAATTCACGGTACGAGCACCTAGTTTTGCTATTAACCGGTAGATGGAAAATAAAGAAGTGGGCGGGATCTAACACCCCGCACCCCGAAAAATGTCACGCGTTGTTTCTTAGGAAAATCTAATTACAACATCTCCTCTTTGTATTTGCTCCGTGATATATACAGACACACTATCAAACATCACAATCACAGACAAGCCAAAATAGTAATAAGTGTATTCATTTCATTGCTAAATTATTGTAAGTTTTTTCATTTGTTTCTTTTTTCTTTCTTAGGGAGCCTATTATCTTAAGTTCTCACTCGTTTGTTACTATACGGGTCACAGCAATGAGGAATAAGACCCCACTGTAATACAGTATCAACTAGTACCGGGGTATTGTGACTGTTACTGACGGCTTTATATGTATATTGTAATGTGAACAGTATCTTAAGCTAATAAATTGTGCACAAATAAATAAATAAATAAATTTTTAAACTGAATAAGTTTGCATTATGTTATTATGATGGCACTCTTAGATAAAAGGTTATTCTAGCGAAATAATGCGAAATCTACTAAATACAATGAAAGTAAAAGACTGTGTGCCTATCAAGTCTTGAAATCTTGACTGATGAGAATTTCCGGGATCTCGTGTTTGTTGATTAAAACAACAAGTATCTTATCACTTTTAGCCCTAGTATACAGGGTGGCCATACCTGCTAAGTAGGCGCCCTCATTTTTTCCAGACTCTTTTTTGCTAAGCTGTAAGTCGAATGACAATCATCTGACGTTTTTAGAAAGTTGCCATATAAAAACTTACGATTAAACCCCAGGATCAACTTTCGTGTGCCAGACTTTTGCTACTTGTTGATGATAAACAAAGCAGTGTTGCCAACAAAAAAAAATTTAGTTCCAATGGTTACCATGACAGACTCTTTTTTGCCAAGCTATACATTAAAAATACTATTAAAATGAAGTGATAGTGCAGTGTTCGATAATAAAATAAGATTTGACCTAAAGGTCCAGTTACCAGGTCATAAAATTCCAAAAAAAAAAAGAAATCGCCTGACTGTCATCTGGCAAACATGTGAATGTTGTTTTTACTCTGTGTTTCCACGGTACCCATTTATGATTTAGGTGGTGTTTTCAGTGTTTTGTGGTAAATAAACCAGAACCAATGTGAATGAATCACCCAAACTTGAAAAGATTCTCATAAAGAAATAAATTAAGTCCCTCTGGCTGCTAGCATCTTACCGTGGTCCACAGCTCATGTAATTTACAAACCTATAAATGGAGTGCTGCTTTTGGAGAATGTAAATTTAATTGAAATAAAACTGAGAAAGCTAAAAAAACGTAAAAAAAAATCCTGAGAAAAATTCCGGTGGAATATGATTCAAAATATCAGGTATCAGGCGTTTAGGTAGGCACCTAATAATAATAATAATGTAGGCACTCGGTGCAGTCGGCGCGCTTTGTAGGTAAATTCAGCCCCAAGGACGGTTTTCGTTTTTATTTGTAGATTAAATTGGTTGATTTAAGATTATCCTTCCTACTTTTTAACGGGCTGAGGACCGACAAAAATACCTCAAGGTAATTTGTGCTAGTTAAGTAGGTAGGTACCCATGTGTTAGGGATTTTAAGTGTTTTTTTTTTGTCTGATAGGTATTTTTGGCATTAGTGAAGTGATCATCGATAAAATAGGTTCCAAGCAATTGGTCTCCTATTATGCCACCCCACACATTTAAGCTGAATGAACCTCTGAGTCACGTGCGGGTTGTGTTCGCGGTGAGCCCACCAGTGTTCGTTATGAACATTGTACACGCCAACTCGAGTAAACACTCGTCCGTCCACAGGATGTTGCGTCTTGGTGTTCCAGCAACCAGCGACAAAATGTAACTCGCGCGGCGTTATCAAGTGGGTGGAGATCCTGTACCTTTTTTTTTTTTTTTTTTTTTTTTTGGATGGGAAATCATCAAATGACTTCTCCCGCTCTGGGCGGAGCGGGAGGGCATGTCAGACTTTTACTGACTAAAACCCACCCGTGTTCCTTCAATTGCCCATGTGCCAGGGTCACGGTATCTCTTTCGAACAATCACGCGACCCCGGGAGATCCTGTACCTTGCGGTAGTGAAAAGGATGCTGCGTTTCTTCCAGCATTACTGGAGACACCTTGACTCCACTGAAGGCGTACAAGCGGACCATCTCCACGAACTCTACATTGGAGTATTGGTCCGTTTACAACTAGGTAGTAGCTATCATTTATGTGCTTGCGATCGGTGGTCGCGGGGGCGTGGCCGGGGGGGGGGGAGCGCGGCTTTGGATCTATGAAAGAAATGTCGGTTGCGTTTGTGTGTGTGTGTGAAAGCGCAGTTTAAAGAAACGTACAGACTGGCCACGTTTTAAAAAAGGGGAGTTCACACTTACTGATTTCCGTAAATAAGAAAAAAAATGAAAAAAAATACCTGCCCATTTTATTGTTGATTCGGGTCGAGTATCACTAACATAATTACCTCCTGAAATGTTTTGAGGATCCAAAACTGCACCTTGTATAATAGAAACAATAAGGGTCCTAATACACTCCCTTGGGGGACGCCGCAATTATTAACTTTATACTCAGATGAATGCGAGGTTAATACATTATCGATTAATTTATTTATAACAACGTATTGTTTTCGATTCCTTAAATAAAATGCGATCCATTGCAGTGTTAAACCTCTTATTCCACTGTTTTCTAATTTTTTCAACAAAATATCATGTGCCACAAAGTCGAAGGCTTGTGATAGGTCGAAGAATAGTCCTGTCGTTAAATAATTTATATTTAGGAAATTATGAATGTGCCTTAAAAGATCAGCAATTGCCAGTGTTGTTGACTTATGCTTTTGAAATCCATACTGATCTTTTGTTATGATATTATATTTGCTACAGTAGTCGGAAAGTCTCTTGTGCATACATTTCTCAAATAATTTTGATAATATGGGTATAAGGGTTATCGGGCGATAATTTTTAACATCATTTCTACCGTTTTTTTTTGTGCAGAGGTTTAACTAGTAACTACTGATAATTTTAGGGCATCAGGAAAAGTTCCAGATGAAAAAGAAAGATTAATTAAATAAGTCAATATTGGAATTAGCTCTGTACTGCAAGCTTTAATTACTTTTGTACTAATTCCGTCGTAACCTTCTGAGTTAGTGTTATTTAAAGCTATTATTTCTTTTTTTATCTCATCTTCAGTCATAGGGCTAAGAAACATGGAATTAGACATCGTCATGGTTTTATTAGGCTCGTTATTATCACGTAAATTATTAAATGTCACAGTGCTAGTTGAATCAATAAAGTAATTATTAAAAGCATTTGCTATGTCAGAGGGGTTAGTCAGTATTGTCTTATCTAATTCTAGTTGAGAAATATTGTTGTCAAATTTTCTATTTCCAATTTCACGGTTAATGACTGACCACGTTGCTCTGCATTTGTTTTGACTCTTTTTAATGTAATTAATGTTTGAATTTATTTTGGATTTAAAAATGCATTTTTCCAGTATTGATGAATATTTTTTATATCTTAGTTAGTACGTTAGGGTTTTGTTTTTATAATAGAGATACCGTAAACATCGTTTAGTTTTGCAACTATTTCTGAGACCCTTGCTTATCCATTTTTGTTTATTAGTATTACAGTTATTTATTTTTATCTTAATCATTGGAAAACATAAATTATACAAGAAACATAAAAACTCGTAGAATTTATTTAATGCATTATTTAAATCAATTTCAATATGAACCTCTGACCACGTTAAACTTGCAAGGCATTTTTTAAATTTCCTTATATTTTCACTACAATAGTCTTTTTTAAAATTAAATATGATTTGGTCTTTATACGTTGCTCTTTTACTGGGAAATCTAAGAGTTGTGCTGTATCGTGGTCTGATAAGTATAGGGGTAAAACCTCTATAGAAGATTTTTTAATGTTACTTAATATGTGGTCTATACAAGAGTCTTTACGTGTAGGAACTTTAACGTGCATCTGCAAGTTATAGTTACCACATAAATCCTTTAAGTAGTTAGTGAATTTTCCTTGTTTAAAAGTATTTATATTAAAATCACCGGCAATAACTATTTTTGTATTTGACCCATATTTTTTTAACCCTTTCGCACATAAATTGATCAAGTTTTTCCAAAAATATGTTAGGATCAGACTTAGGCGTTCTATGAAGACACACGATTAGTAATTTGTGCAGTAGAATTTCAACGCCACAAGCTTCAAATGATTTTTGGGTCGAGTACTTTTTAATGTGGGAAAGCTCGTTATAAATAATACCCTCTTTAGCGAGTATACAAGTCCCCCCTCTCTGTGTGTCTCTACCAAATGCAGCTGCTACGGTGTAGTTATTTAACTTTAAATATTTCTCATTTCCGGCACGCATAAAGGTTTCAGACAAACATAGTATGTGTGGTTCCTTATGTATGTCTCGTAACTCCAGTAACGTTAGTTCCAAAATCTCTTTTTTGGACAAAATACTAGCGATATTTTGGTGCGATATTTTAAAAGTTTTAGGTTTACTTGTTACACTGTTGTTGTTCACGAAAAAGCGGTTTATGATCTGTAACTTTAAAATAATATGGAATAGTACCTTTTACTGTCGGAGTAGAGTTTTTAATATAAGCAGCATTTGTAGCATGGGGTTCCGTTTGATGACGCGCAAAATAATAAGGGATTGTACCTTTCAAAGCTATTACATGTTTGTTGTCAGGTTTTGTACAGTTAGTTTGATTACGCAGTATTATTTTCTTCAATTCTTTAACATTTAAATACTTTTTTTCGTAATCGTAACAGTCAATAGCATAGTTAATAGATTTACATGCATTGTTCAATTTGTATTCAGAATCAATATAACTGCAACATTTGTACTCACTGCAAATGCTCCGTATAGTTTGTTTCAACTCATTTATATTGATATACACATTATTTAATGGACCCAAAACAATTATATAATTATTACTGAATACGTTGAGGAGCTGGCGTAATTGAGCAGACAAAATTTTTGTATCATAGTCATTTTCACCCACACAAATGATAAGTTTGTCACCACCAGATATTGCAATATTTTGACAATTCTTAATGATGTCACTAGTAAGCGCGTGCGGTTTGGTTTCCGCTGTCACAGTATATTTTGTATACGGTGTAGCCGCTCTTGACTTCGTCAATGCAGAAGAAAGTCCAACACATTGTTGTGAGCCAAAAATATAAATCTTGTTAGTGCGTTCTTTTTCTTCATCAGAAGTTTTCTTCTCGTTGAATTTGTTAGCGCTCTTGTTTCGTTCTAATAGTTTCTGTAGTTTTAAAATTTGCTCCTTAAGGTGTATTATATCATTTCCAGCCTGTTTCAACTGATCCTCTAGGTCAGCGATATTTTTTTGTAGACTTAAGATATTCACATTTTGATGTTTATTTGTATGCGTTGTGTTATTTGTCGTTCTAGCCAAATTTCTAGGTGGTGTAAAGAATGCCTGCATATCCGAATGTAGTGTAGAGTACGCATTTGCTGTTTTTTTGCCTTCATTACTGTAAAATGCTTTTTGTGGGGATTGGCCTAAAAATCCTTTAAAGTGATATTATCTTTAAAGAGTTTTTCATTTTGTTTGCGGAGCTCATTATTGTCTAATATGACATTATCCAGTTCGTTCTGTGAACTTCTAAGTTCCATTTGGAGTTGTTCAATCGATTGTTTGAGCTCATGGTTTTGCATAGGATCAGTTATTGTATAGTCCATACTTCTTGACAATTTTTTATCAGATATAGCAGTTGAATCATCGTACATATGTTCCATGGTCAGTATATGTGAGTCATAAGCTTCAGAAATTGTGCTCTTTGGGGTGGACCACGGTGTAGTCTCTTCCAATACGTTTGGTGTAACACATCTACTTGATTCTGCTTTAGTCGATGGCTGTTTATTGCTCAATGTCACATTGGATACTCCAGGGCTAGGTATATTCTGCTCTTTTGCTTTCTGAGAGCATGATTTACACACCCAACAAATTTTTTTCCTCTCCTCTAAATTCTTCAAGCGATATAATTTCTCCGGATAACCAGCACAATCAAATTCAAAATAGTTTTTACAAGAGTTGCAAATTAGCGTATTCCTGTGTTCCGCTTGTTTCTTACATTTATAACAAGTGACTAATGGCTGCTCTTTGCGGCCACTGTTGGCGCACTTAATTTTCGAAGACATTATAAGTATTATTCTTAATAGCACCTAACCCGTATTTAATTCTCCGAATCAGTTTGTTCTGTTTTCTGGCAACTCTAATACTGAATGTATGGTTACTTCACTAATCATTCATTCAATTAGTCAGTTTTTATGAATATGATCAGCACTAGTCAATTATCGTCTCTGTTTATGGTGTCGATTTTAAATTGAAAAAATCAAACTTCCAAAAAGTGCGCTTAGGTGCGGGGCTCGAACTCGGGTCGTCGCGCGGAGTGATGTGGTGGCTTACGCCTTTAACTATTACAAACGGTGCGAAATTAGTTGTTCTGTTGCTAATAGTTTAAGAAACCTAGACGCATGTCACTGACCCGTTCGAAGGTCATTCCACTTTGACACCGACACAAAGAATTTTTTAACGTTCACTTTTAAAACTTGGAACTTTATTTTGCTTGTATCTCCGGTAATAGTGTGTGCACAGATTTAGTTTTTTCACTGTTTGTTATTTTGTTCAGCAAGTATTAGTGTAACTTTAGAATAGATTACTTCACTTTAGACTATTTTTTCGAAATAAAATGTTCGCGAGTACAAATAACACGTCCACTCGACACAGAGACCGTGCGTGCGTCCAAAAGAAAAAAAAATACCACGTTGAGTCGCAATTGTCAAATTTGATTTTAGTCGTGTCAAAACAATTTTTAAATTTAGAAATTATTTCTTGCAGAATAGCGTAACAATTCTCATAGCTAAAAGTAAGGAATTTTAGAGATAGTTTAGTTCGGTGTACAACAGAATCGGCACCAATATGTAATTGTTTGAATTTTTTATTTTTATTGTATACTTTACATAGCATATATTTGTAATTTTTTATTAGTCTAGAAATCTTTATTAGACTGACTAAATAAAAGTAAGTATTCTCATAAATCTCAAATACCGCATTATAATTCTAACGGCTCAAAATTGTTTAGACCGGCTCGACACTCGAGTTACACTGTTTGTATTGTGCATGTGTGGATAGCTACGCACACATACATAAGATTGCCGTCTTTTACCTAAACTCGAGCATTCAAATTTTGTGAGAGGGCTCTTAAATACAAATTACGCGTATTCCAACAAGGAGTTATTTCATAAACCCACTATTTACGGCTGGTTTGAAATCGACCCCCACAAACGTATTTAAATAACATACATGAAGTGTGTACAGTACAAAATATCCGTTAACAGGTTTTACATGTTTTGTAGACAGTTAATAAGTGAATGAAAACTCAATCGTACCAAATTTTTTGAATATTTTGCAGGTGTCCGATTTCGATGAAAAAACTCTCTCTCTCTGTTAAAACTTGTGTACGTTACCCCAGCAAGAAAGTGTCTCCTAGAGTTATATGAATAGAACGTATAATTGGTGCCTTATCTGCTGTAAATGTGCCCCCACATAAAAAATGTGTGCCCCCTGTCGTTTTGAAAAAAAAAAAATGGAAAAAGGTTTCTTGCTTGGGTAACGTTTTTCTAGCAGGAAAATTCTAAACGAATGATTGGAGAGAGAAAATTTGTGCATGGCCAGAGAGCTTATATGTGTGCCAAAATATGCCCCCAAAAATAAAATCTGTGCCCCTTCAGGTTTTCGAGATATTGCATTTCTTGCTGGAGTAACGTTGTGATAAATCGTATATCTCTAAAACCATTACATGTGCCCCTGTAGAATAAACATACACGAGTAGCTCTTAATGTGTGCCCCTTAGTGCCCCAATTAGATTTATGAAAATATTTATAGTTTTCAAGTTATCGAGGTTTTATGAAAACCCGAAAAAATATCACAGCGCCTAAATGAGACAAGGCACAAGTTTGCTGAAAACTGTATTCGGTCCTTCTTGACACTAATAATAACCATACAAAGTTTCAAAACTGTTCATGCATGCGTTTTTGAATAATCTTGCTAAAAGTCAAAACGATGGTGTCATAACTTTGACGGCAAAATACAAGGAACCGTCTCAATCCCAGATGTGTAGGTGAAAACCAAAATCTTTTGCCTTTAGTCAAAAATATATGGTGACAATATTCAGCTTGGGATGTTTCGCATTAAGTAAATATTAACAAAAAACCAAAATATGTAAACAACGGCTGGTTATCCGACCAAATTCCAATGACTACTAAAAAGCGACTGATTCATACATATCGGTGACCTTCTTTATTGGACGTATTATACCTAAGCTGTTGTCCCTACCCCACTGTCGCGATCAAAAGTTTTGGGGGCTAATTAAAAAATATATTAAATGCACCTTGTGACTATATTAAATGAAACAGCTTGTTGATGTGGAAATCATTAGTTTTATTCCCTTAATTTTAATTCTTAAAGTAATTATTGCGTCAAATCACAGATTGAATTTTTTACCTATAAATATTAGAAATTATTTGCACGTTGTGTAGTCATTATTATTTAAATCACAGATCAGTTTTTCATCTAAGTTTAACATATAATCAGTATGTTCGCATCACAAAAAAATCACAGATCAGTATTAAGTATAAATATACTATTGTGTAAAAAAATATTAAATTTTAAATCACAGATAAATAATTTTCTTACGAGTAATTTGCTTATACATAGATTCAGATAAAGTGTTAGTTAGTATAGTAAACCGCATAAAGATATAACTGTAAACATCGAATGTGCACAGATTATCTGATGGTATTTGGCTATAAATAAACATATTTATCCCATAAACGTAACAACATTATCACCTGACTGTGGAATCTTATACCTTTAAATGAGCAATTCTTGTATATATATTTGTATATATAATAAATCAGAATCTCGGAAACGGCTCCAACGATTTTCATGAAATTTAGTATACAGGGGGTTTTGAGGGCGATAAATCAATCTAGCTAGGATTCATTTTTATAAAATGTCGTTTCATTCGTGTTTTCAATGACCAACTTTATCGATAATCAACTTTAACATAAACTTATTATTTTAAACACAATTTACCAAAAAATACCGAGTAAAGCTCGGTCAACCAGATATTGACACTTATATATCTAAAACGCCATCAAATCAAAATTATGTGACACTACATAATCAGCTTTAATATAATCGTTGGTTAATAATTATAAATCCCCCATAGGTAAACACAGATCATTGTGCGGTTGACTATAGGTATACACTAAATACAACTCTCAAAACTGTAGGTACCAAAATTTATTTGGTTAAGGTGAATGCTCGAACTAACCCGCGAAATTCAAATTTTCTTACGTTTTTTTGCAGTTTGCACGCCAGTGCTAGGTTGTACAACCTAAAACCTAGCACTGGCGTGTACAACCTAGCACTGGCGTGCAAATTGCAAAAAACGCAAGAAATTTTGAATTTCACGGGCTGGTTGGAGCATTCCCCTTAATGATGAAAAACTTACTGTTAATTTATCTAACCTACGGTTTATCAATAAATGGCTTTTTATTTATATACAAAAAAGAGCTATCTCTTTTTAGTAGTAGGTATTCATCATACATTTCATGAATTATATTTTTTTTAAACATCGGAACCAATCAAATTTTGGGTCAAAGACCTGGTAAATGGCAAATAGCTGGGTATTTGCCATATCTTTCGTTCACACATAAATTACTGGATGTATATTAATGAAATTTAGAATGGAGAAGATAGCTTACCTTGGAAAAGCATGGCTACTATTTATAATGTACTTAATCATGTGTAAGGTCATAGAAAAAGCTAGTAGAATATAATCTAATAACAACTTTATTTTATTACTTTTCTACTTCAGTGTACTCAGGCACAACACGTGTGAACCGGTTAGTGAGTAAAGTAAAGAAGGGTATCGATATGTATGAATCCGTCGCTTTTTAGTAGTCATTCAAATTTGGTCGGATAACCCGCCGTTGCTAACATATTTTGGTTTTTTGTTAATATTTACCATTCCAAGCTGAATATTTTCACCATATATTTTTGACTAAAGGCACAAGATTTCGGTAGATTGAGCCGGTTCCTTATATTTTGCCGTCAAAATTATGACACCATCGTTTTGACTTTTAGCAAGATTATACAAAAACGCATGAATGAACAGTTTTCAAACTTTGTATGGTTATTATTAGTGTCAAGAAGGACCGAATACAGTTTTCAGCGAACTTATGCCTTGTCTCATTTAGGCGCTGCGATGTTTTTTCGGGTTTTCATAAAACCGCGATAACTTGAAAACTATAAATATTTTCTAAATCTAATTGGGGCATTAAGGGGCACACATTAAGAACTACTCGTGTATGTTTATTCTACAGGGGCACATGCAATGATTTTAGAGATATACTATTCATCAAAACGCTACTCCAGCAGGAAATGCAATATCTCGAAAACCTGAAGGGGCACAGATTTTATTTTTGGGGGCACATTTTGGCACACATATAAGCTCTCTGGCCATGCACAATTTTTCTTTCTCCAATCATTCGTTTAGAATTTTCCTGCTAGAAAAACGTTACCTCAGCAAGAATCGTTTTTTCCGTTTATTTCCAAAACGACAGGAGGCACACATTTTTTATGTGGGGGCACATTTACAGCAGATAAGGCACCAATTATACGTTCTATTCCTATAACTCTAGGAGACACTTTCTTGCTGGGGTGACGTACACTTAAAACTTACTAATAATAGCCAATAAAAAAAAATCAGTTTAACAAAAAAAAAATTTTTTGCAAAACAAGTAATATCGATATACTACTAATATTACTATTCCTTATACTAATACTACTAATATACGTAATATTTGTCATATTTTTGTCTATAGTTTGGCTTTGGAATCACATTCCTCCTAGCTCTATTAGTTTTAGAGACCGAAAAGTTTAAAAATTGTCTGTTACCAGGATTATAATGTTATTTATTTTAGTAGCCCGTATGTATGTTTGTCTGTATATATGTAAGTACTAGCTTCTGCCCGTGACTTCGTCCGCGTTAAATTCCCTGCTCCCCCAACCCATCCCGTCGCATTGAATCCCCCACCCTAGCTTAATCTGCGTTCGAGAAAGTCTGATGATCATTTTTTTTTACTAATCTGATCCGTTATCCGTCTGTATGCGACGAATTGACGAATGGTTCTAAAAAGAACTGATTCTTTGATCGGTTCTCTTTAGAATTAAACCACCATACCAACCACCACAACAACACCACCACCATCACAACTCCACACACACACACCCACACACACTGCACACTGAGACTTGCTTAGAAGGTGCCAGCATGACATCCTGTTTGTTTCTGATAAAGTGTAGTTATTAAATTGTAAATCCGTAATTGGCTGTAATATTAGTTTATTTAGATTAAGTGAAATTGTTAAAGAGCTGTGGATTTTGTGATTAAATAAATAAATAAATCCTTGACGGGCGGCCATATATATGGCCCATATAATATGGGGCTCATATTTGGTGGAGGTACTTAAGCGGGTACATGGTATCGCCCATTATATAAATCTGCCGAGCTCGAGTAAATCCCGAAATCCCCGCATGGGCTCCCCTACTAATATAATATAGTAATATATATATTAGTGTGGATTTCCTCATATTATTTGTTTAATTTTATTAAGTTAATACGGCTACGGTTACGGTTTGGTTACGGTTATGGTTAGGTGGGACTCTCCGATCTTGGTGCGGTGGATACGACTGCACGCATTCAAGTAGACATTCCCCAGGATCGGCGAGCCTCACACTGCTTAGAATAAATGTTATTAACATTAGTTCATAAGTTTTCACTGTTACTAACACTTAGGGAAGAAATTCTGAAATAAATGTTGTTTATTTATTTAATAGTTTTTTATTATATATATTTTACTAGCTTTTGCCCGCGGCTTCGCCCGCGTAGATGTCGGAAATTATCGCAAGAGACGTATTACCGCGGTAAGAATGTATTAATCCATGTTATACATACATAAAATTACGCCTTTTTCCCATGGGGGTAGGCAGAAACTACGGAACGCCACCTGCTACGATCCTTACATATCTTGTGTGTTTGATGTACTTAAAATAAAACTAATAGTATTCAGAGTAAAAAGACTGCGACATAGGGCTGGATTGAATTGAATATAAGTGTTCCTGGTTTTTCTTAACGCTCCTATTCTACCTATATAAACACTCAGTTATTTACCAGACACCAAATTATACATAGTTATAAGAAGTGGCTGTGTCCGTATAGCTGTCGGAAAATATCACCCGGGAAACTACTACCGGGATAAAATATCTATGGTATGCTATATGGTAAGTATCCAGGATAACCAAAAATCCAAATCCATCCAAAAATCTAAACATCTAAGCCATATTTTGCGGTCTCTTACTTGGAATAATACAATTAGCTTTATTTTGAGTACTTCGAACACACATGATATGCATTTACTATGAAGGCCAAGTAATATGAATTACAATCCTACTAATCCTGCACTACCCGACCGCTACCAAGCGAGATGGCCGGACGCGGAACGGCCCTCTAGCCGCTCTGCGGCTATTTTATTATAATCTTTGATATCTTCTAAAATTTTCATTTTAATGATATGCTGTAAAAGGCAATTTTGATCTACATGAAATGCACAACATATCTGATGTATTTAATTGGATAAGAATTAATGCTGTATTGCTTAAAATCGCTTCGTAAATAAGCCATTATTTTTCATAAAAATTAAAGGATAAAAAATGGTTATTGTGGGTTATCCCTAAGAGACAGACATATACCATTGCGGACTTTTTTGTAGAAATTTGTAAGGTGTACAATACTGTAGTACATTATTTTGATCTATTTCGTAGGGTTCAGCCAGCGTTCGCAATGTAAGCGCAAAAAAATGAGTTTATGACATCACATTAGAAACCTCTAAAATTATCAGTGTTTCTTTACTATATTATGCATGTTATATACATATAAACCTTTCTGTTGAATCATTCTATCTATTAAAAAAACCTGCATCAAAATCCGTTGCGTAGTTTTAAAGATATAAGCATACGTAGGGACAGACAGACAGCGAAGTGACTTTATTTTATAATATGTAATGATGATGATGATAACGATTTTCGTTCAGACACACGCTGTCTACATCTCTGTATCTTCTCTCCTATCGCAGGTGTGCTGGAGGAGATTTCTTTAGAAATAAGCAACACCTCTGTACATTTTTTTCTGTTCTTTTCTTGTTGTCTCTTTATAAACATACATGTGACATGTGATACATGTGTGTTTATAAACATATATGTGTGTACATAAATGGTTAAATAAATAAATAAGTCGCATACTGATTGAGAAATAGTCAAAAAACCTTTACACAATATTTAGTAGTTAAACAGCGTAAAGTATACAGTATTTGTTGTGTATTGTGCGTCGCCGCACTCAAAACTTACCTACCTTAAACTATCTTCAGACCTACCTACCTACCTGTTGACATTGTTGATGAATAAACTGGTTTATCTGTGGACTGTAAACTAGTCTAACATTTGACGCCAGCACGCGTAGCATCATCATCATCATTTCAGCCGTAAGACGTCCACTGCTGGACTTAGGCCTCCCCCAATTTGGGGGGCTTTGCCATAATCGCCACGCTTGGCAGGCGGGTTGGCGAACGCAGTATGGTGGTAAAATGCATAGAGAACGCTGCTGCCCATTCTCTAGTAAGTCCCTTTGTCGCCTTTTACGACACCCACAGGAAGAAATGGGGTGGTGTTATTCTTTACGTCCAGCACCACACGGTACACGCGTAGCATGACCGCCATAGAAACGGAATTTGTCGACGGAAGACAAGACAAAATGATAGATTGTATCGTAGAAAAATCGTGTAAAACTGAAAAGAAGAGATGTTTCTATTCTTCAGTCGACAAAAATACGATGTCAAGTAAAATAAAACTAGTTGTTAGCGCACCAGTATCTTCTTTATTTCCTTACATGTATTGCATAGACTACTAAATATACTAGTATCGTTACAAGAGAACCTTGCGGTTACCCAGTCGCTGAAGAAGTCCCTCCAGCCATCGCAAAATGGCCAGACATCACCTCCATTGTGATTCATGGAGGGGATGTCTCTTAACTTCACATAGATCAATACAACAACGAACTAAACATGCCTTTTTTTAATAACTACCCGACAATACAAATGTTTACTAATCATTTAAATCTTACAATGCACAGTATGAATTAGGCACCTATTTTATGAGGAATGAACAATCTATACATCGTTTCACACTCCCGTTGAAATTATAAACTGAGACCAGATACTGAACTAGAATAATATTCATAATATTGCAATAATTTACAGTGACTCACGACATTCGGCCGTCCGACTGCGTGCATAACTCCGATGCACGCAAAATCACGACATTCGAACGAATCCCGTTAATTACAGTGCATAAAACATACTTGCAGTTTATTATAAAAGAGTGTGTTAACTATTATAATAGACTAGAGTCATATCAAATATTATCGAAGTCAATTAAACCACTCTTAACTTTACAATTATTATATCATTGTGTGATGAAACAAGACATTTTTAAGCACTCAAATACAAAAGTATTCTGTTCGTGGTTTATTATATGTGCACAATAAGAGCAATCTTTATCACAATTAAACAATAATATGTCTAATGGTTTACCTTAAACAACTAGGTATCGTGACATTTGAAAAAATATTTTACAGAAAGAATACTTGTTAACTATTATTATAAACTAAGGTCATATCCGAAAACTTTATCAACGTCAATTAATCCACTTAACTTTACAATAATTATATCATGGTGTGACTAAACAAGGCATTTTTAAGTACTCAAATACAAAAGTATTTTGTTCGTGGTTTATAATGTGTGCACAGTAAAATCAATCTTTATCACAACTACACAATAATATGTCTAATGGTTTACTGTAAACGGTATCATGATATAAATTTAAAAAAAATATTATATGGAAAGAATATTGGTAACTATTATTATAAACTAAAGTCGTATCCGCATACATTATCACAGTCAATTAATCCACACTTAACTTTACAATAATTCTATCATGGTGTGACTAAACAAGATATTTTAAAGCAGTCGAAATACAAATGTGCATCTGGATTAAGGGGCCCATTTTTTGAACCCTTGCGTACCGAAATAAGATTTATAGGGAAATTAGTTAAAAAAAGTAAAAACTTAAAGCAATGGGTCATAAATTTCTTAAACGTGAATTAAAACTGTTAAGATGAAATAACTTGGGCCCTCAATCCAGACGCGTGCATACAATGGCATAGCCTAAATCTCAGTAAGTACTATCTCTGGGTTAATAATTTTTGTTTAAGAATTTAGTTAAGAATTTCTTAAATATTTTAATAAATTCCCAAATCTGTAAAATATAACATTACCGATTTATGGCGGCATATCTAGGGCCCTCACTTCATTATTGTTTGTACTGAGGAATCTGCAAAACAGGAATATATCTGAAGAAATACATAAATACGACTTTAACATGTTTTACTTAAATACCTATGTGAATTAGTTAAAAAGAAATAAGGACACAAAACTTAATTGTTAAGAAGTAAATGAAAGTCGAATTTTACTAAAAAGTCTGAACTGAGAGCCCAATATTTTCGGCTTTATTGACTGGGCTCAACCTCACAGATTAACGCAAATTAGAATAATAGTTTTAACTATTTCTTAATTAAATTGTAACATATCGTTCGTTCTTCTAAATGTCATACTTTAAGAGAAAATTGATTTTAAATTTTTTGTAAGAGAATTATTTGTAGGGTGACCATAATGTTCAAAGTAAGTACCTGTCAAGGAGAGTAAAGGAAACTAGCCGACTAGTAGTATGTTATACATGTAAGTAGTCATCGTATCTATGGATCACTGTAGCACCAGATCAAACAAATTTATTGTGATAAATAAAACACGATCGGTATAATTAGAAAAAAAAACTATTTACTTCACATAAATGTTACCTTAAAATAGTCTTATATCCTAAAAATACGAAATTGCGAGAGAGCGAAGTAATTTTTAGTGATGAGTGCAACAATATCTCTGATTTAAAAAAAATCATTTCCATTTTCGGTTTTAGTTTTTTTTTTTTACTATATTTTTCTTATTTGCTTTAGGCAACTTGGCTCATAGTATTACCTTAAAGAGTAACATCACATAAAGAGAAATTACATTAAAAATAAGGAAAACCAAATTGTAATTAGTAGGTATATAGTACTTTTAGCTGCAAATTATGACTTGCCGAATGCACTTTACAAAATGTACAGGTACTTTGAACATTATGGTCACTACAAATTATTCTCTTTCAAAAAGTTGAAAATCAATTTTGTCTTAAAGTATGACATTTAGAAGAACGAACAATATGTTACAATTTAATTAGGAAATAGTTAAAACTATTATTCTAATTTGCGTTAATCTGTGAGGTTGAGCCGAAAATATTGGGCTCTCAGTTCAGACTTTTTAGTAAAATTCGACTTTCATTTACTTCTTAACAATTAAGTTTTGTGTCCTTATTTCTTTTTAACTACATAATTCACATAGGTATCTAAGTAAAAAATGTTAAAGTCGTATTTATGTATTTCTTCAGATATATTCATGTTTTGCAGATTCCTCAGTACAAACAATAATGAAGTGAGGGCCCTAGATATGCCGCCATAAATCGGTAATGTTATATTTTACAGATTTGGGAATTTCTTAAAATATTTAAGAAATTCTTAACTAAATTCTTAAACAAAAATTACTAACCCAGAGATAGTACTTACTGAGATTTAGGCTATGCCACTTTATGCACGCGTCTGGATTGAGGGCCCAAGTTATTTCATCATAACAGTTTTAATTCACGTTTAAGAAATTTATGACCCTTTGCTTTAAGTTTTTACTATTTTTAACTAATTTCCCTATAAATCTTATTTCGGTACGCAAGGGTTCAAAAAATGGGCCCTCAATCCAGATGCACATGAAATGCAAAAGTATTTTGATCGTGGTTTATAATGTGTGCACAGTAAAATCAATCTTTATCACAATTATCATACATAATAATATGTCTAATGGTTTAGGTACTCTAAACAACTAGGTATCGGGATTATAAACTAAAGTCGTACCCGAATACATTGTCTAAGTCAATTAATCCATTCTTAACAATAATTATATAATGGTGTGCTTAAACAAGACACTTTTAAGCACTGATATACAAAAGTATTTTGTTCGTAGTTTATAACATGTGCACAGCAAATCAATCTTTAGTACAAGTATACAATAATATATGCAATGGTTTAAACCCGAAAGTGAAAAGCTACCCAATTTTACACGGTTAATTATAGTAATTATACTAACAATACTCTTTATCTGAACTGGTGTCGGAATCTGACGTAACGGAGGAAGAGCTAGTGGATCCATTAATCTCCTGCGTTTGGATACTTATCCAAGGACGCATCCTATCTTGTCAGGATCAGTCTTGAAACTTATCTTAGTGGTCTTAACTAAGTCTCCTATGGAGAATGAAGGTGCTGGAGCACAGGCACAGGATTGTGATCATAGGCTTTCTTTTGACGGAGTTGGCCGTCTGTTATGTTAATTGATGCTTCCAGTCTGATTTTATCTATCTGTTTTTAGTCTACTGAACATTAGAAAATGGATAAAGGATCTCGTCGTTCGAGATACTGGGAGTAGAAAAACTTAAAAAGGTCGTCGGGGATTGATTGGCATTATAGTTCTCATTTGAGTCAACAGCTGTTTCATTGGGATTATTGGTGAGGACGGGTGATTTGTGAGAAGCTGGTTCACCACTGGATTCGATAATGTCGATCGTTATCATTTTATTAATAGGACCATTCAGTTTTACCCCGAATAACTGTTGCTGACGCACTTTTTTTTTTGTTTTAGTAGCATTGACCATATTGTTTACACTCCATTGGACTTTAACCAGCCGCTCGTCCCAAATACATTCATCTTTGCCATACTTTTTTGTGGACAAAGCTGCAAGGATAGTTTGGTTGAATCTCTCCGCTTAGCTATTTGCCCTAGGATAAGCAACTGGGCTTAGTATATGTTTGATACCCTTTACCTACGCAAAAATTCTAAAATTAAGCTGAATTAAAAGCCGTCCTACGATCCGATATAATACTATAACGGTACACTGTAATCACTAATTAAATAATCCAGTACTTTAATAACATTTTTTTTTTTGTTGTTTTTGTTTGCCTTTGTTTGGCAAAAAGGTATTTCGTAAAGCCATCCACTATCGTCAAAATTTAGCTATTGCGAGATTTACTCCGTACAAATGGCGCCAAGTGATCCAAGACATGTCATACTCTAATATCGGATTTGTTTAAGGGCATTAACTCACTATGATTTTTATCCGACCGCACGACCAACGTTTTAGTATTTGTAATGGGTTTAACTCCAGATCTCTATTAGATTATTTGCTTTGAAGTTTACAAGAGATATGATTTCTTTTGCTGTCCTCTATCCTATAATATCCTTGATGCAGGTAGTATCCTGGTTTAGGCTCATTTAAGTGTATATGATTCGCGTGTGTAAACTTCAACTAGCCCTCCTTTGAATATGACTGAAGTAGTCAGTTAGTAACGTAAAGATCGAGAACCATATCCCTTCCGCTACACACACCACAAGGGCATGGTAAAAATTAAGCATCTCATTATCTTTTATCACCATTACCGAGTTCATTACAAAGTTCTGCCCTATTTGCATTGGGCATATCATATTTAATAATTCATCGTCAACAACCAAAAGTCTCAGTTCACTTTTTTTTTCTTTCATCAATTCTGATTCGAACGGTGGACTGAAACTTGGTTTTACCATGGAATTACCGAAACCCTTTTATAGTTCGCGAGCACGGGTACGTCTGCTGTGGATACGTCTGCTGGCATGCTCCGGGGCCGGCCGTTTGGTGGTGTGGCGCTGCTATGGCGTAAATCAGTGTTTAAGTGCGTGGCAGTAATACCGTGCGATAATCCGCGTATTGCAGCAATACGTATCACTACGGAAGATCGTTCAGTGCTTGTGATTTGCGTATACATGCCAATTGATTTAGTGGAAAATGTGCCTGTATTCACGGATTGTCTCAGTTCAATTAGTGCTATCATTGACGAGAGTGGTATCGAGTCTGTGTTCATACTAGGCGATTTCAATGCCCATCCAGGTGAGCGCTTTTATAACGAACTTGTGGTGTTTGCAAAGGAACAGGACTGGACTTGTGTGGACACTCTTAAGTTACAATTAACCTCAGATACGTTCACGTTTATAAGTGAGGCCCATGGGTGCAAGCGTTGGCTTGACCACTGTCTCACGACTGAAGCAGCCCTGTCCAGTGTTTCGAACGTATACGTAAAATACGATGTTTTCTGGTCTGACCATTTTCCATTGGTTCTTACCTGTGACTTTAATGTTATAAGACAAAAGATGAATGTAAAAAGCTCATTACGTAGTAAAATACAGTGGGGAGAGAGAAGCGTAGAACAATGTCGTTCCTATGAAAATATGTGTAACCAACAACTAAAACATATTGACTTGCCTGTCGAGCTACAACAATGTTGTGGTAGGTATTGTAGGGAGTCTAGTCATAGAAACTTTATAAATGACATGTATAGGGACATTGTTAACATTTTATGTAATAATGCGAGCTATACGTATGTGTGTAAGGCAATTAGGCGTAAGAAACCATTGGCTGGGTGGAACAAATTTGTAAGCGATGCTCACCGGAACGCTAAGTTGGAATTTAATACGTGGCTCTGGTATGGTAGACCTACCTGTGGCGCCATATTTGACTCAATGACAGAATCTCGTAGGATATTCAAAGGGAAGCTCAAATGGTGCCAAAACAACCAGGATCAGATCCGAATGGATTTGTTAGCTAAACGCCATTCGACCTCAGATTTTGGGGGTTTTTGGAAGAGCACTAAACAGCAAAGTTCTAGACCTGGCGTTTCTATGAGTATTGATGGCGTCTCTAACTCAAAAGATGTTGCTGATTTATTTAGTGTGCATTTTGATGTGAAGTCGCGGTTGGGTCCACCGTGCCAGGAGATTGATACTGAGGACAGTGCTCCAGAAATAACTACAGTTTTCCTGGCAAAAGATGTCAAGGCAAAAATTAAAATCATGAAGAGGGGCAAATCCCCTGGGCACGATGGGCTCAGCATCGAGCACCTGCAGCATGGTGGGTACCATTTGCCTCGTGTGTTGGCACTTCTGTTTAATCTGTGCCTCGGTCATTCATATCTTCCTCCCGATATGTTGCGGGCTCTGGTGGTACCAGTGGTCAAGAGTAGGACCGGAGACGTCTCGGACAGGTCAAACTATAGGCCGATTTCCTTGGCTACTGTCGTGGCTAAAATACTTGACAGTGTGCTTAATTCACACTTGAAAACTCACATCCAACTGCATGACGCCCAGTTTGGGTTTCGGCCAGGGCTGTCCACAGAAACCGCAATATTTAGTTTAAAACATGCTGTCAAGTATTACACAGACAGGAAAACACCTGTCTATGCATGTTTCCTAGACCTGTCCAGGGCATTTGATCTTGTTTCGTTTAATGTTCTCTGGCAGAAGTTGTCTAATACCATGGTGCCGCCGGAGCTCGTCTCGGTTCTGCGATACTGGTACATGAATCAGGAGAGTCGGGTTCGCTGGGCAGGAGAGCTATCAGAGCCAAGTAGGCCAGAGTGTGGCGTGAGGCAAGGTGGCCTGACATCACCTTTGTTATTTAGTCTGTACATGAATGCACTGATCGAGCGGCTCAGCAGCACACGAGTTGGTTGCTTTATTGATGGAGTCTGTTTCAATAATTTAAGCTATGCAGATGACATGGTGCTGCTGGCCCCCTCGGTCGGTGCGCTCCGTAAGCTTCTCGATATCTGCGAGTCGTATGCTGCGTCTCATGGCCTTGTATACAACGAAGGCAAGTCTAAATACATGGTTTTCAAGTCCGATACCAAGGGACCCTCCACCGTCCCGCCTTTGTTACTAAACGGTCTGGAGTTGCATAGAGTGTACTCTTTTAAATACCTGGGTCACTTGGTCACGGACGATTTGAAGGACGACGCAGATATGGAGAGGGAGCGCAGAGCATTGTCGGTTCGAGCTAATATGCTGGCCCGCCGGTTCTTCCGATGTACGGCTGCGGTCAAAATAACATTGTTTAAAGCATATTGCACGTCGCTGTACTCGGGTAGCCTGTGGTTCAGCTACACTCAGAAGGCCTACAATGCTCTGCGGATCCAATACAACAACGCATTTAGAGTGCTTTTGCGGCTGCCTCGGTTCTGTAGCGCATCTTCTATGTTCGCTGAGGCACGTACCGACTGCTTCAATGCTGTACGTCGTAAGAGGGCGGCGTCTCTGCTAAACAGACTCCGTGGCAGTCCCAACAGCATTCTACGTGCTATAGCCGGAAGATATGACAGCCCGTTGGTGACGTCGCTTGTCACCTGTACACTGTCTGTATTATTAGTTAAGTACTAACATAGGTTAAGATTATTGTTACTAACCCAATGGATTTTTGTTATCCGATCAATAAATAAAATAATAATAATAATAGTTGGCAGTAACTCATGTTGCTCGGAGAGACCAAGAAATTTAGCTCCTGAATTCCTAATCATACTGTATTCACTCCCAAAATCAATGTAGGCATTTAGCTTAGTATCATTAACGTTAGCAATTTTATTAAATTTGTTGTTATTACCTATCGGGTTATTTCTAACAAAGGTATTGGACCTTTCGGGTTTTGTATTATTTAGAAGATCTTCAGAAGTTTCGTTTAGTTTTAATACTTTTTTTTTATTCTGAGTTGCTGGCCCGTGACTTCTTGTATGGGTTTCCCATCACACCTACTTGAATTATGGCCCACTCTACTACTTATGCCACATTTTATCAACGGTTTGTTGCAAGTATGCCCATGCCAACCACAATTAATACAAGTACGTTGAGTTCGGTTATTATGTCGAAGCCCTAATCTGTTCGCTATTACTTGCACGAAAATCCCGTTTTTTTTAGAAAGTCTATCGAATTAACCTCGCACTGGTTTGCTGTTGTGATGCTAGGTAATTTAACAGATCCACAGGCTCTTCGCACCTAAGAGATTGAGCCTATCATATGAGCGATATAATTCTAACAGAGTTGTAATTGATTCCGTGTATAAATACAGTCAATAGCCTTGCGATCGAAAATCTCGCACCGACATAGTAACCATAATTTATTATAGAAGTAATCTTTAAGGGTTTCGTCAGTGCTAGATTTTCGGCGTAAGATTTCTTCTAATAGTTTACCAAAATTTTCATTGTTTGGAAACGCTTTCCCAAATTTATCCTGCCATTCTTCCCATGACAAATTGAGCGATGGATGAGACTCGTACCACTGTTTAGCCAGATCACATAATTTTTGAAGCGCGTGATGGATGGTTTGTGTTTCATTCCAGCCATAAATTACGGCACACTGGTTAACTTACGTTAACTACCGCTCGACATCCTGGGACTTACTGGTATTACCATATCTCCGAAAAGGGCACCAAACCATTAGACACTAACGCCACGGTCGACGCCATTAAGAACTTCCCACCGCCTAAAGACGTTCGTCAGTTGCGCCGATTCTTGGGCATGATAAACTTTTACAGGCGTTTCATGCCTCACGCAGCTCAGGTACAGGCCCCACTACACGACCTCTTGATCGGCAACGTAAAGGGCTCGCATCCTATATGTCTTGCGGAGAATACTTTGCAAGCATTCGAGGACTGCAAAGAAAGCCTTGCTAACGCCGCTTTATTAGCTCACCCCGATTGCAATGCCAAACTCGCATTGGTTACCGATGCGTCGGATACTGCAATAGGCGCGGTGTTACTAACAGCAGCTTAGCGACGATGGATGGCAGCCATTAGCTTTCTTTTCACGGAAGCTCAGCCCTCCACAAGCAAAGTATTCTCCCTATGACAGGGAACTGCTGGCCATTTACGAGGCCATCAAGTACTTTCGCCATATGCTGGAGGCCAGACACTTCGTCGTTTATACGGATCATAAGTCGATCAGTTTTGCATTCCACGAACGGAAGAAAAACTGCTCGCCTCGACAATTCCGTCACTTAGACTTCATCGCCCAATTTACCACTGATATTAGGCACATTTCGGGCAAAGACAACGTCGTGGCCGACCCTTTATCCCGCGTGGAGGAGCTACAAGCTCCAGTCACTCTCGACACCCTTGCGGAATCACAGGCGGCAGATCCAGAACTGAAGAAGCTTCTTCAGGAAGGGTCTTCGTTGGTACTGGAGAAGGTGCAAGTCCCTGGGCAGCGTACAACCGTGTACTGCGACGTCAGTACAGCGTCACCCAGGCCATTCGTTCCCAAAATGCTGCGGAAACAAGCCTTTGACAGCTTACATTCCCTCAGTCACCCAGGCGTCTCAGCGACTGCCAAATTAATCGCAGAGCGCTTCGTTTGGCCTGGCGTCAAGAAGGACTGCAGGGAGTGGGCACGAGCTTGCCTCGCTTGTCAGCGAGCTAAAGTGAGCCGTCACGTATCCGCATCACTAGGGAATTACCATCTCCCACGCGCCAGATTCACCACGATTCACATCGACCTTGTGGGTCCACTACCAATTTCACAAGGCTTTAGATACTGTCTGACGGCAGTCGACCGCTTTACCAGGTGGCCAGAGGTCGTACCTATCGTCGACATCACTGCCGAGACAGTAGCTAAGGCATTGCTGTCCGGATGGATTGCTCGGTTTGGCTGTCCTACTGACATTGTTACGGACAGAGGCCGTCAGTTTGAATCGGCCCTGTTCGAACAACTGTCGAAAATTGTTGGTTTTCAACACAAGCGGACAACAGCATACCATCCGGCGTGCAATGGCATGGTGGAGCGTTTCCACAGGCAGCTCAAGGCGTCCATCATGTGTCATGCGAATGACAAGTGGACAGAGTCCTTGCCGTGGGTATTTTTTTTTTTTTTTTTATATTTAAAATACAAGTGACAATGACTCAAATGTGTTAGTAATAATATTTCTTATCAGCTATGTTAGTAGACTTATCCTACACACTTAACCTACACTGCATTATACTTAAACGCGAATCCCTGCTACAAGCTCAACACCGAAGTGGACAGCTTGCAGCAGCGATTCACATAGACGCAGTCCAGTCTGCTCGCGATACACCGCAGTATAATGTTGGGGCTGGCCCGCACCCGGCGCACCAGGGAGGCGCATCTTTTTCGCATCGTAGCGTAAAAGCAATCGACACGAGCTTCAGCAAACATCCCTGACGCGCTACAGAAGCGAAACAGCCCCATTAACACCCGGAACGCATTATTAAACTGAATGCGAAGGGCGCTGTACGACTTTAGAGTGTAATCTACCCACAGGCTGCACGTGTAAAATGAGGTGCAATATGCACGAAACAAGGTTTTCTTGACTAATCTAGAACAACGTGCAAACCTGCGAGCGATCATATTAGCTCTCACCGACAGCGCCCTTCTTTCTCTCTCAATATCATCATTATCTTTGAGGTCAGCGGCCAAAAGATGTCCCAAGTATTTCACTTTGTATACCCGTAAAAGTGATATTCCGTTCAACTTGACCGGGGGCATAGTTTCAGAACATCGACCGCTGACACCAAAGACCATGACTTGACTTTTTTTGACATTATAGACCAATCCATGAATAGCCGCATACTCTTCGCAGATGGTCACCAACCTCCTAAGGCCACAAACTGAGGCGCTCAGCAGGACAATATCATCGGCGTAACTAATGTTATTGACACAAACTCCGTCAATGTGACAGCCGACACGCTCTCTGCTGAGCGCCTCAATCAACTCATTGACATACAAGTTGAAGAGCGTGGGTGAAGTCAATCCCCCCTGCCTCACCCCGCACTCCAACCTGTACGGCTGTGAGAAAGCCCCGGCCCACCGTACCTGATTGATCTGGCCGCCATACCAGCATTTAAACGTGCTTATCAACTCTGGAGGAACTCCAGCTTTCTCCAACTTCTTCCAGAGGATACTGTACGCGACCAGATCAAAAGCCTTGGAGAGGTCGAGGAAACAAGCATACGTGGGTGTTTTTCTGTCCGAGTAGTACTTCACAGCCCACTTTAAAGACAAGATGGCACTCTCAGTAGATAGTCCGGCTCGAAATCCAAACTGATTATCGTGCAACTGAACAAAGGTATTCAGTTGTCTGTTAAGCAGGCTGTCAAGCACTTTAGCGATCACGGTTGCCAGAGAAATGGGCCTGTAATTATCTAAGTCCGCGATATCACCTGTTTTATTTTTAATAATGGGCACAACAATAGTTTTGGTCATCAGACAAGGCAAATACGCATGACTCACACAAAAGTTGTAAAACATTGCTAACACTCTTGGTAAATGAGGGCCTGCGAACCTGAGGTGCTCAATGCTGAGACCATCGTGACCTGGAGACTTGCCTCTTGACATATTGTCGATAACGCATTTAACGTCCTTGGCTGTGAATCTTGTTCCAAGGTCACCATGGCCAACAACATCAGACTCAGATGCGCAGGTATCCAGTGGAGACTTAACTCTGAAACGTTCCTTAAAGAGGTCAGCGATGCCTACCGGATCGCTCTCGCCACCGACCGATACAGGGAGGCCAGGCTTACTGCTCAGCCTGCTCGTGTGTTTCCAAAATCCGCGAAAATCATTGCTTGCATGGTGTGAAGCCAAAATATCCATTTTTATTTGGTCTTCGTTATTTTGACACCATTTCAAGCGAGATTTAAACTTTCTCTTAGCTTCACGCATCTCACAAAATGTGGGACCAGCAGAAGGCTTCCCAAGTTCTTCCCATAGGTGAAACTTCTGCCTGGCGTCCCTGCAAGCCTCACCAACATGTGCATTCCAGCCTACCACCACATTCTTTTTCCCACGCTTATTGCGCCGGCGATCCACCACAGCTGACTCAGATAAAGCACTAACTATATTTTTATACATTTTGTCTATAACAGTGTGATGACATACTTGTTTGCAACTTTTCCCACTACAGATTCTGAAGTCATCGGGGAAATCAATAAGTCTAAGTCTTTCATGACACGCCTTCGTGTAAGTCTGTGACTGTTCAAGAGTCCTACATCCCCAAACAACAACATTTTCTACATGATTTAAATCATATTGCTTAACAGAAACATTTTCAAATAAACATTCTAGAACAAGCGGGTAGTGGTCCGACCAGAACATATCGTAAACAACGCGCCCTGTAATTACAGACTCACGGGCCGCTTTAGTAACCACACAGTGATCAAGCCACCTCCGTGAGCCATGTGCGTCACTCACAAAAGTATACGTATCCGAGTCTAACCCCAATATTTCCGTATCCACACAGTTCCACTCAAATTCCTGACAGAAGTCTATAAGTTCCGTATAAAAGCGTTCTGTTGGGTGTGCATTGAAATCACCAAAGATATAACAATTTTCAATATTAGAGTTATCTATAATAGCACTCACCAAACTAAGGCAATCCGTGAATTCTGTTAAGTTACTCACCGCGTCCGTGGGCATGTACACATTAAACACTAAAATGGACCTTTCGTTTAACACTATTTTAATAGCGCACACTCGCGGGTTATGACACTGAACCACCGACACATTGCTGAACGCACTTTTCCTCCAAAGCACAGCTAGGCCGCCGTATGGACGCCCTCGAAGAATGCCCGCCGAAGTATCCACGGCTGACGTACCGGTGCAGCCAAACTCGTCACTAATACCATGTAGGTATGCTAGCTCCTCTGGTAGTAACCAGGTTTCTTGAAGTGCGATGACGTCATTATTTAAACAAAGCTCCCTTACGCCATCAATAGACCGTTTTAAACTTTTACAGTTATAGGTCACCAGCTTATATGTGTGTTTATCCATTTATATTGCGTTTAGGGTCGTCACTAGAACCTATTTTATTTCTAGCCGTATATGAGTTTCTATAGTACAAGAAACGTCTAAATATTATGCCCTTCGGCCACAAGTTGCCATCCAAAAATACATCTGTTTTTGACTCAGGCACATAAAACTTGTAAGATTTGTGCAAATTCTGTTTTTTCGTTATAATTCTATCTAGCTTTACAGATATCTTTGTTTTAGAAACAATGTAATCCGCTATGTCTTTCACACTTGTATTGATGTGTACGTTCGAAATAAAAATAGGTACTTTTCTCTCTGCTGCTTTAAAATTGCCCACAGATTCATTTGCTAAGCCTATTCTACCTATTCTTCGAGTTTTCGTACTTGATTTACGATAGGTAACTGTAGTCCACTGCCCCTGTTCAGCCCTGGCTAAACCATTCTTCAATACCGATGCAGCGGTTTGTTTACACTCATCCGACGCACCGATCAGCTGCTCGCTCGTCGAACACGCTAGCGCCATCCCCTTCTCCGTTTGCAATGACGTCAGCGCTTGAGTACACGGTACAACGGTACTATCTGACTGCGGCGGAACTCCGCTAGCACCCGCGAGTTGAGACTGTACAGAAGTACCCTCACAAAGCCCATTGTTGTCATGACTTTGCAAATATTGTTCTTCGTCACCTTGAGGTGAAGAAAAGCAGTCTATGTCGGGAGAAAACGATCTCTCCGCATGTACCAACAGCGTCGTATCCACATTTCTATCGCGTCTATGCGTGCCTCTTTTAGTGTTAACATTAATGTTCTTCGTACACTGGACCTCCTTCCTTAGTTCTTCTAACTGTTCTAAAGAAACATATGAGGTTTTAATCTGATTAACTTCTTCTCGTAATAGAGTAATCTTCTTGAGAAGGTCAGAAACATCCAAGTGGTCGAAAGTAATCGGCGGGAGCTTTTCCAGATTGCGGGCCACGAACACAGGTATCAGGTCAGGCTCCGAGGCTTTGAATGCACTGATAATGTCACTGAGAGCCCGATTTTCCTTACCCTGTCCTTTACGAACGGGTTTTCGTTTATCAGATGGTAACGAGTCAAATAATAGTGATTTAGACTTTTCAATGTCATCACCACGAAACGCAGACACACAAATTCTGATCAAACTTTCTTCATCGATGATCGATATCTTATTTTGAATATAAGCCAATAATTCGTCGATAACTACATTACAACTACTACATTTTAAAGTAACTGCCATATTCACTCGTAACATATGCGGTGATACAAGGAACGAACATGACGCGTCGTGCCGGTATGCGCGCGCGAGCGAGACTGCGACAGTATTGCTTGGCATAAGGAGCGCATTCAAAAAGGATGTCCAAGCGTCTTCCGCCGAATTAGTATACGGCGAGCAGCTAAGACTTCCGGGCGAATTTTTTACACCCAGTGATGACGGAACGACTGACATCACGGAATTTACCGCGCGCATCCGTAACTTTGCACAAAAATTACAGCCAACTCCAGCTTCACGTCACAACAAAACGAGCATTTTTGTATTTAAGGATCTGCAGACCACTGATCACGTGTTCCTTCGTGAAGACGCATTACGTGGTTCGCTGCAACCAGCTTACACAGGTCCTCACAAAGTTCTGCACAAAAGTGATAAAACTTTTAAAATTTTATTTAAGGCTAAAGAGGTCACGGTCTCCATAGACCGCCTAAAGCCAGCATACATATTGGCTGACAAAGCTGACCCCAAGGAAGATACTCCATCTCCAGACGTAAAGGAGTACACTATTCGGTCTGGACGTCGGGTCAAATTCCCCGATTTTTATCGCCTTGACGGTCTCTGGAGGGGGGTGGTGTGGGGTACACACCTACACTGCCATGTCTTTATTTATTATAACATAAACACGACACAAACATAACAATATTTATTTATATATATTTATTACTATATACACAATCACCGGCATTCGCTTAAGGGGGCGTAGTGCGAAATAATCCAAAACAGCCGTCACTGTTAAAGAGATAAAATCAATACTTTTACCATAATTACCATAAAAAATATTTAATTATCACCACAATGAATGTTTTAACCGATTATAGTTAGCAAAAATTAAAAATATTGTATAGTTAGATCAATAAAAAATCGTAAAGTTGACCAAAAATCTTAAAATAGCATGCTCGTGTTTAGTTGAATTTTGATAGTAAACTGTTAAATTTTTTCACAAACTTGAATTCATACTAATCTCTAATTATCATACTACAATTTATAGGTTTTACATTTCCGAAATGTCACTTACTTATTTTATTATTAATTTTTGTTTTGATTCACGCCCTGTTTTGAGTCATACGAAACGTATACGGGTCGAAACTTCAGTCGTCCACGAGAGCTCAGAGAGTGGTCACGTCGCATCGTGGAGCGATGCGTCGGTTACGATAATTCGCGATCTATTGTGTTCTTATACGTTGCCGCAATGAGTGAAATAGGGTAAGTCACATTTGTGTTTTTTTTTAGTATGACTTATATTTAGTAGGCATAACAAAATTTTACTTTTTGTTTTTTTTCTGCTTACATATTACTATAAAATTTTTCTTAAATAGTTTTTTTTTGTAAATATGGGAAAGCGTAAGGCCAGCTATTGTAAGAAAAAAGTTGGCGCTCATTTCCGTAAAAAAGCCGTTATCAAAAATGTACCTAGGTATTTATATTTTGTGATATTAGTTTCATTTAATTTGTTTTTTTTTCTCTAACATGCGATATGGATGTCGTGGCTTTTGGGGGTGGCGTTTGCAAATCTGGCATTCAATTTAAAATCCAAAATGGCAGATGCAACTTTTTCTCAAAAGTTCGATATGGGTGTCTTGTAATGGGTTTTGGGGGGTGGCGATTTCAAATCTGGCATTCATTTTAAAATCAAAGATAGCGAATTCAATTTTTTTCAAAGATTCGATATGGATATCGTGTAGTAGGTTTTTGGGGGTGCCAATTGCTATTCTGACATTAATTTTCGAATGGTCGGTGGTGAACTAATTTTTTTCGCAAAACTGAGAATTTATTTTATAACCTCTTATAGCAAACTTCTATCCAACGAAAAACTCTTTAAAACATAGAAATGACTAAGGTTTATTTGGTTTACATTGTTACCCTTGTAGTAAACACTGTTTATAGTATATCATCCACTCTCAATAGCGAAACAATACGTGTTTATTTAGACCCCAATAAACATTAATTTCACTGACCTTCAAGCCAAATACTGATACAAGGTTGTAAATATTTCGTACTTACCATGGAATTCTTAGAAATGTGTTCATTTCTTTGTTGTAATTACTTAGCACGTGTTTAATTATTTTATCTTAAAATTATATTGTTGTTTTTTTTTTCGTTTCACGAAACCTCTTTACAGCGCAATAAAATACCCAGTCCTTTCAATTTCGCTATAAGAAATAACGAAACGCGAAAGACGCACGATCCACGATGCACCAAAACTCCTAAGTTAAATTTAGGAATTTTGGTACATACTAGATGTATTCAGTCTGTAGTCGAAACTACAAATATACGTCTAGTAATTGTTCTTATGGTTGGAAATATCAATCATGTTTTTAAATGAATGATATAAATTTCCCGTTTTTTTTTTTTGTTATTGTATCCTCGCACAAATTTTGGTCAGCTTATGGCAACTTTGTGCGTTAAATTTAATTTAACTTCCCTGGAAAACGTTGTTCATTTTCATGGGCAGAAGCAATTTTTATAATATGGCCACACTTTTCGTTACACTGTTTAATATATATACCACATTTCCCTATGGTTATCGTATGTTTTTGTAAAGTAAGCAAGGTTACATTTGGTCATTATAGATTTTGTATCACAGTCTGGTTTTATTATTACAATACCTACCACCTACCCATCCACTCTGCCTACCTACTTATCGAGTAAAATTCCCGGGCGTGCAAGTGAAATTCATAATGCCAAAATTTCATAGCTATTGGATGAGTAGTAACAAACGGATAATGTGGGTTTTCCTATATTGTACTGTATTTATACCTTCATTATCCGTTCTATAATCTACATACGTAAATTTTTATATAATACAGATTTTTAGATTTATTTCCTGGATTTATGTGGACAGCTACATAAAATCATCGAAATAATCAATATGCGTATTTTCAAGTAATCAAATAAATCACTCAACACAACGAATCAAATTTTAAAAATCCTAGGATACTACCATTTGTCGTGCAACTGCATGCGGGCCTCGAGCAAACTTGTCAATGTGTGCGTGGCGACGCACACGACTAGCGCGCTGTAGTAAATACCTATTTGCCACGCGCGTCGTATGGATGGCGCAGTCTTAATGTCGGGCTAGCTACCAGTATTCACTGGATACGCACACCGGACCTCGTCATCGTGACGTAGCCGCGCGCGCGGAGGAAGCTAGCGTCCGATCACCTTGTCGCGACCTCAGTCAATACCTGCCCATGCGCCGCGCTCGGCTAAACATATTTTGTGAAACCTCGTTCGCTGACTGTTTACGTGTTGTAACCGTTATTGTTGTGCCGTGACTATTGTGACTTTGTGTGCCTATCGTTATTGTGACTTTACTCCTTCTAACTGTTTTCTGTGTTGTGTGTATGTGAACCCAATATAACCGTGAGTACCAAGCAGACTTGACTTTTAATCCGCCTACCGACATCTGCGCAAAAACATACCCACAACGAACTATATCCCAAAATAATAGCTTTATACTTGTTGCTGATTTTGCTTATTTGAAATAATCATTTTTAAATTATTATTTTATTTTCCATTTTTTTGTTTGAAATTTTCAGTAGTTATTATTTTTGTTGTTTTTCTTATTTTTGAAACAATTGTCCATTGCCCATTGTATGTTTTTATTGTGAAATGTTTTTCGTTGTAATTAATTTTCTGGTGTACAATAAAGCATATATAAATAAATAAATAAATAAATAATGCACTTTTTTTCTTTATAGTAAAAAGGAACCTTTGGCGAGCAATCCGTCAGTAGATGAACCATCGGAGAAAACTTTCATGAGTAAGCTTATACATGGTGTTACAGAATATTGTAGTAACTAGTAATGTGAAAGGAGGTCATTGTGGCTCCAACACTGAAATCGCGAAACAAAATCTGCTGTTCTAAGAAAAAGGTCATTCACCCGCGATAAGATGACCATAGTTTGTTGGTTGGCGCCACAGTAAAAGTAGTTCATAATAATGAATGCTATGATCCCTTTTCGTATTTCTACACTCTTCTGTATAAGCTTGTAAATATTTGTAAATTATCAACTTTAGTAGGTGTTGCGTCATTAACATCATTTTATGTATTTAAGTAGCTACGTAGAAATCATTCATACTCAGTCGTAATGAACACCATTGAAGGCAGACGCATTTGTGATTTTCTGACAAGTTTCCCGTACACACAAAAGTGAACCTAAACTACAACAACATATGGTCCTTCGAGCCGGATCATTACCAGTTACCTGAGTGCACGTGTCGAGCGGTCGGCTCGCGAGAACAATAGGACACCGCATTCCTGAGCGATAAGGATTTGCAAAGATGACTACTACGAAGGAATTATTAAATGTATTGGAAGATACCGCTTCGTTATTGCAAAAAACTCAAGTTAATCTAAAGAAGTGCTCAAAATCACGGTTAACTAAAGGATATATTGAAACCCGTGTAAAGGCGATAGAAGATTATTGGTCTACCTTCAAAAACACTCATCATTCTTTGGTAAAAATAACGCCGAAGGAACAAAAGGCAATATTACCATATTTTGCTAATGAGGAGTTTTTTATTTATGAAGACTTATATCTTATTTTGTTGGCTGATTTACGTGATATGTTGATTGAACAAAATACATCAGCGCCGACGACGTCATCGCACAATAATACGAGCATCGCAACGAATCCTGATCAACAAAATACGCTCGTGAGATTACCTAGAATACAGTTGCCATCTTTTAGTGGCAAATATGAAGAATGGCCTATGTTTCAAGATTTGTTTACATCGTTAGTGCATACGAACATAAGTATTAGTGACGTTCAAAAGTTACATTATTTGAAGTGTAGTGTTACTGGAGAAGCAGAGACCTTATTAAAACATATCCAGGTAACACAGAAAAATTATGAACAAGCTTGGGATATTTTAAAAAACAGGTATGGAAACAAACGATTGATTATGAACTCTGTGTTAAAACAGTTAGTTTATCAAAAGAAGATGAGTACCCAATCACCTAATCTAATTAAAAGTTTATTAGATGTCACGACAGACTGTTTAAATAACCTTCAAAATTTAAATATTTGCTTAGATTCATGGAATCCTATAATTATTTTTCTGGTAGTTCAGAAATTGGACCCTGAGTCACACAAGGATTGGGAACAATGCCCAAATGGAATGATCTGAAAAAGTTTCTTCAGTCCACATACCGAACATTGGAGCTTGTCACACCAACAACACAAAATAAACCATCAAAAGAACGTGCTGTTCATATCGCAAGTACGTCATCGCCACCGTCAGGAAAAACATGTGTTGTATGCAATGACAATCACACATTATGCCACTGTAAAGAATTCACAAAACTGCAACCTATTGAACGAGTTAATTATGCAAAAACAAACACCTATGCTACAACTGTTTAGTACCAGGACATTCATCAAGAAAATGAAGACTACAAGTGTCCTGTCGTATATGCAAAAGGCGTCACCATAGCCTTCTACATCTTAACAAAGAACCTGAGACTTCGGTACAATTGGAGACCTGCACGCAACCGAAGACTGCTTAAAACAATGTAGAAGAACAGAAGGAAGTTACTGACAATACAACGGTCGCCTCACACCACAGTACTGAACAAGGCATAGCACTATTAGCTACAGCAACAGTGTTAGTACGAAACGAACAAAACCACACTGTTGTACTGCGCGCATTAGTGGACTAAGGTTCGCAGATAGCACTTATTAGTGAGAAAGCAACTCAAATGCTCAATCTGACCAAAAAATCAACGAGAGGAAGCATCACTGGAGTGGGTTCAACGAAGACAAATGTAAACCACATGGTACAGCTGCAAATCGGTTCCCGCTGGAACACAAACTTCAAGATAGATGTCGAAGCATTCGTCATGTCCAAGCAACTTACCACTAAACTCCCTCCAAAAACAATTACGGCTGATAACTGGCCATATCTAGAAGGACTCAACCTGGCTGACTCAAACTATGATACACCAGGCCCTATAGACTTACTTCTAGGTGTCAAACAATACTCTCAAATCGTACAAGAAAAACTTATCAAGGGTCCACCAGGTACACCATGCGCACAGAAAACATACCTTGGATGGATTCTCTTCGGTGAAATAAATATAAAGTCACAAGACGTTTCTGCTCTTGTTCTTCATCACCAAGTAGACATGGATGTCATGCTTAGATCTCTGTGGGAAATAGACACAGAAAACAAAAGAACCTTAACAAAAGAAGAAAGGTTGTGTGAAAGAGTTTATGAAGAAACGCACACACGGTTAGAAGATGGAAGATACATGGTAAACTGCCCTTTGAAAACACCACAGCCAACATGTCTAGAAGGAAACACAAAAGAAATAGCCAAAAACAGATTGCTACAATTGGAAAGAAAATTTAGAAGAACACCCAACCTGAAAGAAAATTACAAGAAAGTAATGAAAGGATACTTACATTTAAACTATATGGAAGTCATACCTGAAGAAGAAGTCATAAATGAAAGGTTGTATACTTACCTCACCATGCCGTCGTCCGAGAAGATAAAGAAACATCAAAGACTCGCGTGATCTTTGACGCATCGTCGAAGGGTTCAAACCAAGTCTCACTCAACGATGAGCTGATGGTTGGTTCTCAGCTTCAGGAAGATCTAAGAAATATTGTCATGGGATGGAGAATGAAACGTGTTTGTTATGCTAGCGATATAACAAAAATGTACGTGCAAATATGTGTTCACCCAGAAGACGCCAATAAGTATTAACGTATTCTGTGGCGAGAAGAGGAACATGAAAGCATAAAGAAATATCGCTTGCTTCGAGTTACATTCGGAGCAGCATCAGCACCCTATCTCGCGGTGAAAAAACTCCATCAAGTTGCTGATGATGAAGGACAAAATTACCCGAATGCAGTCAAAATCATTAAAGAAAATTTCCTCGTTGACGATCTGTTAGCAGGTGAAGATACAACAGATCAAGCCATAACATCTGCAAAAGAAGTATCTCACATACTGAAATAGGGTGGATTCACACTCTCGAAATGGTCATCTAATTGTCCGCAATTTATGAAATTCATTGACACAGACAAACGAAGTTCAATAGCACATCTAGATATTAACAAAAATGGATGGCACTGTAAAAGCACTAGGTTTGATTTGGAATTTGGGATCAGATCAATTTCAGTATCAATTGATACTACCAGCAACTTCTGTCAACATTACAAAAGTAACAATCTTGTCAGATGTTCAAAGACTATTCGATCCATTGGGATGGATTGCCCCAAATGTAGTGATGGCTAAGATGTTTATACAGAAATTGTGGCTGGGAAAGCTCGATTGGGATGACATAATAAGCCCTGAACTACAAGAAGAATGGATGACTATTCGTGAAGAATTCAAATATGTAAAAAACATTTACATTGATCGATGGCTTGGAACCTATAGCACCAAAATAAATGATGTACAAATTCATGGCTTCAGCGATGCGTCCATGAAAGCTTATGCAGCCGTTGCATACATTAGAGTCGAATCTCAAGACGCCCTTATTACAACAAAACTAAAAACTGTATCGTTACCACGTTTGGAACTTTCTGGATCACTACTTCTTACACGATTATTGAATCAAATAGGAAAAGCTATGAGACTATCAACAGCACAAATATATACGTGGACGGATTCTACAATTGTTATCGCATGGCTATCCGGTGAACCACATAGGTGGAAAACATTTGTAGCCAATCGAGTCGCAGAAATCAATGAAAATCTCAATAACAACCAATGGTACCACGTTGCATCAGGAGATAATCCCGCTGATATTGCGTCGAGAGGCATGTTACTTGCTGAACTGAAACAATCAGAGTTATGGTGGAACGGTCCAAAATGGTTAATTGAAAGGAAAATAATATTATATTCAATCAGCCTGATGTAGTCGTCACTGACCTGGAACAGAAAAGGGATAAATTACAAATAAATATTAAAATTCAAGATGAAGAAGAACATAATTTCATAGCAAATTTTAAGCAATTTGATAACTTACAAGAGTTATTAAAGGTGTTAACATACTGTCGAAGATGTATTAATTACAGAAGAGAATTGGATACTTATGAAAATCGCAGAAGTTTAACAACAGAAGAATTACATACATCATTGATAAAATGCATCAAGCTAGTACAAGGAGAAGAATTTACATATGAAATAAACAGATTAATATTAAATAAAAATGTGAAGAAAAATAGTAACATTAAAACACTTACCCCATACTTAGACCAAGATGGTATCCTCAGGGTGGGCGGTCGTCTTTGACATGCAAGATTAGACGAAAAAAGCAAATATCCTATATTATTAGGACATAACAACAATTTAATTCCTTTACTCATAGCTGATGCTCATGCTCAAACACTACATGGTGGTGTTCAATGAATGTTGTGCGTTTTACGCTCTTAATATTGGATCATTCGAGCTAAAGGATTAATAAAAAACTTCAATCGTAAATGTTTAGAGTTTGCGAAGCAAAGAGCTAGTACACGAACTCAGATCATGGGAGATCTGCCAAAGGAAAGAGTAACACCTGCTAGAGCCTTTCTACACAGCGGCGTGGATTATGACGGTCCATTCCAAATATAATATTAATGTCAAGGGGAAGAGGCATGAAAACTCAAAAGGCATACATTGCGTTATTTGTTTGTATGTCTACAAAGGCAATACACCTTGAACTGTTAGGAGACCTTACATCAGAAGGATTTATAGCTGCTTACAAACGCTTTGTATCAAGAAGAAGTAAATGCAGCCACATGTGGAGCGACCAAGGACGAAACTTTGATGGTGCAGAAAAGGATTTAGCCGCAGCATGGCAAGAAGCTAACTTGAATTTTGAAAAAGACATTGCTCACAAGTTGGCTTTGGAAGGCACACAGTGGCATTTTATACCAGCTTACAGTCCTAACTTTGGAGGCCTCTGGGAGGCTGGTGTAAAGTCCCTGAAGACTCATCTGAAACGAGTGTTGACAACAAATCTCACTTTCGAAGAAATGACAACAATACTGTGCCAAATCGAGGCGTGCCTTAATTCAAGACCTCTATGTCCTATCGATGACTCAGATGCAGATTCTATAGAACCCCTAACGCCCGGTCATTTCTTGATACATGAAGCCCCAATCGTCGTGCCGTCACCAAATTTTAAAGACACAAAGATTCATAATTTAACACGATGGCAATACACTCAAAAGCTCGTAGGCGACATCTGGCGACGATGGCAAGACGAATATTTAACAAGTCTACAACAGCGTCCTGTCTGGCTTAAAAAGAAACAAGAATTCACTGTTGGTGACATAGTTCTAATCAAAACTGATGGATTACCTGCGCAGGAAAATGGTTACTAGGCCGAATTGTAGATACCTAAACACCCCGGTCATGATGGAGTCACACGGGTGTATAGCGTAAAATCTGGCAGTAGCATTGTGAAGAGATCTATCACGAAACTATGCCCCCTACCTATTGATACTAACTAATTAGCAACTATTATTATATAACTTTGTCAAACCTCATTTCAATTTTGCATGCAGGCATATGTATTATACTGTGTCTATTCGTATTGTATAATTTAACTTCATTGCAAATTAATAACATTGTAGTTACAATAATTTGTTTGAACTTAGAGAAACGTTGCATACTGCTTATCAAGTAAAATTTTTCAACATGTGTATACAGTCCACTGAACTTCATTTTTAAAGGGCCTTGTTGTCCCTTTGGTGGGCGGCATGTTGCGTCATTAACGTCATCCTATCTATTTAAGTAGCTACGTAGAAATCATTCACTCAGTCGCTAATAAACACCATTGAAGACAGACGCATTTGTGATTTTCTAAAAGTTTCCCGTACACACAAAAGTGAACCTAAATAACACCAACAGTAGGTATTTATAAAATTTAGCTTAGTGGACTTAGGCGTGAAATGACAAATTCAAAATCGTCACAATATAAATTACACAAATTGAAATTGGCAGTATGAGCCTCAAAATGGTAAATTCTAAAGATGACAAAATGTCTAAATGCCAAATGCAAATTAATTATTCAAAATGCACATTTTTAGTTAGTAGGAAAAATCTTACATAAGACATGATATAAAAATTATCATGTAAGTATTTCAATTTAAAACTTTTCTTTAAATTTTAGATTAGAAAAGAACTCTGAGCACGAAAACCCTGGGACATCACTTTCAACTGCAACAGTTATAACTCCAGGAGCCAATCCAAAATCAAATTGTGATGAGTAAGTATCAATATATGGGCGAAGGTCGTTACACAACGGATAGCCGATGACGCCGCGGTCGACTTCCAAAGAGTGGCGTGACGAACTTCGGGACTTCCACCCTAATTGCTTTCAATCAATATTAGTAATTGTAGCACAGGGAGACTAACCCTACCGAACCGTAGGTTCTCAGCTAAGGTCCCGTCCACACCCGTCTGTCTTTCCACCCACTCGATATATATGTAACGCATTGTATTCGTACACATCGCATAATTGCCATGATTTGTTTTTATTTATTATAAAATAGAATATGACGGTTTTTTTTCGTACAGAGAAATCACTGACGATGTGCAGAATCTCAAGAAGATAATACATACCCACCAGTTCATGGTTAAAGAGTCGTTGATATCCTCGCGATTGATGTTGATGCCTAGGCATCAATCAAAGGTCTTTAATTCAATTCAGAGGTCGCTAAGCGGCGCTGTGTGTGCGTTGATCTAAGTATTTTACCCCTTGTTAACTTTATAAAAATAGTAAAAGCTGTTGTTAGTTTGTGTTTAATCACCATAATTGGTGGAAACTAGTCTTCGAACAAGTCCAGATTTGAAGTGAACTAATTATATTGCGTGTGAACTGTTTGAGTGCGCGATATAAACAGCGCGGTTTGTGCTGATAATTAAAACATTGAACCTGCTAAGTGCCGTAAATCCATATTTGGATATTTTAAAAATCTTGAAATCAGTGTGTGCCATATAAAAACTATAAATCGTTACCTCCAAAAAGTTTTTGAGACTTCAATTCGTGATTTGCAAAACTGCGATTTTGCATTGTCATTTTACACCGTCCATACAAACGAACGACATCTGTGACTAATCATTAGAACTGCTTAAATCGCTCATTAGCGCACTCATTAACTATCTAATTTACATACAAACGACACATCGATCGTTAGTTGACGCTTTACCTCAATCTTTCACACGGCGATAGGTGGCGCTGCTTGTCGTCTGGCCAACAATTAGTTGTTTGTAAACAAACACCGACCGATAACACCTAATTCATCATGAACTGTGCTGGCTGTAATACACTTTTCGTAACCGGAGCTCGGCTTCTTAAATGAAAAACCTGTGATGGCAGTTACCATTTTGAATGCCTAAATATAACGCCTCGTCAATATGAAGCCCTCACATATGAATTTAAGGCGGCCTGGAAATGTCCGTCATGCAACAATGTTACGTGTCGCACGCGGTCTAACTTACTAACACCTGTACAGGCTGCACTAGATCCTACACACGAATACAGCATGAACATGTCTTGTGATGTCATAGAACAATGTCCTGCCTCACCGTGCAACTCCAGTTCCTCCACGATCCTAGCTAATGAATCCGTCTTTCAGGATACCGCTGATAGCTTCTAAGTATTCACAAATGAGCTGCACATTACCTTACAGGGATGGAGAAGTGACATAAATAGTACGCTTGCTAGTTTCAAGGACGATATAAAGAGAACATTAAACGCCTGGCGGGACGAAATGGAAACAAACTTAAATAAACTGAAGAGCGAATTTAGATCTGCCCTGGGTGAGATAAGAGTAGAGATGAGCAATCTTCGTACTGAAAATAATACTTTGAAACAGAATGTCTCTGACTTATCGCTTGAAGTGACCCACTTGAAAACTTCTTTGGAATTCCATTCCGGGGAACAGGTTGAACTCAAGAAACGAATGGATGAAATTAGTCAACAAAGTTCTGAGCAATCTGCCCTATCTATTAGTCTCCTTGAGACATAACTTGATAATCTCGAACAGCAAGCCAGACAGTTCAATGTGGAAATCTTAAACATGCCTGAAATGCGAAGTGAAAACTTGATTCATATAATGGAGTCAATTAGCACTGCTATTAACTTTCCCGTTACTCAAAGAGATATCATATCGATTCACAGAGTTCCACATGCTCACCAACAAACAAATAGGCCAAAGAACGTGGTTGTAAAATTATCGTCGCGTATTCTGCGGGACAACTTACTTGCTGCTTTTCGCAAAGTCAAGAATGTAAAAACTGACTTGCGTTTTACATGTGCACCGGTGACTACATGAATGAGCATCTGACACTCAAGAAGAAACATTTATTTCGGAAGGTTAAAGATGTCGCCACTTTGCACAAGTTTAAGTACGTGTGGATTCGAAACGCCACTATTCCCGTGCGCGAGCGGGACGGCGATACCGCTTTTGCAATACGTACAGCCGATAATATTCGTAAGATTAAAAGCAGTACACCAAATACAGTTATTGAAAGTGGTTCCACCCCGAACAAAGTACAATAATTCTAATCCATTTTTATACCTGCATAGGTGCTTCTCTTTATTTTTATATTTTCTTAGCCTGTAATTTACTCAAACGTCGTGTGTTTGCGTTTAAGGGCTGTGTTACAAATTGTTTGTGTTTGTCTAGACTGTACGCCATATTTTCCGATAATGTAGTTTCTGATTGTGATATCTATGATCAAGAATTGAGAAAATGGTTTGATAAAATAATAAGCTTATATAATACAAAATTAACATGCAATCTAGTAATTATTTGCATTTGCTGGTCATAATTTGAACTTAGAAATGCATAATAATACCCTATGCATTTCATTCGCATCATTTCTTGGTCTAAGTTTTGGCAAGCTGCCTAATTTCATAAATCTAGAACCAAAAATAGTTATGGCAAATAATAATGACCCTATCTCCCGGGAGAATTCTTGTTCCTCATCTCTGGCTTGCCTTTATTGGCCGGCTGGAGTGAACACTGAAGAGAATCAGAGCTCCCACCTCATTCTTGCCTTTATTGGCTGGCTTGAGTGGAGATTCGCAAGAGCAAACGTGCTCGAGGAAAGGAAGTATTCCAGTAAGTGCTCGTAGGGACTTGACCATCTTCCGGGCTCTGGGATTGTTCTGAAAGCCGTGGAATACCTCTCCACTTCTCAAGCACCTCAGGAGGTGTTGCCCCCTTTTCGCTACGTCACTATGTGCTAGCGACGTTTCCCGGGGGCCCATTATTGAGTGTGCAAGTCACTCCCTGCCATTTTATCCGTGTATACAAAACATTGATCAGGCAGGGGCCATAGTTCTTCCATAATTGCAGTTACCAATCCACTGTAGCCAGCCAAACCCATAGCCTAATTTGTTTTGTTTCCATATTCTGTAATAGTTCTGCTCCAACCGGGGATTGTCCTTGGGTGCACTTGCATAGTGCATACAGGGATAATCGTCGGTTGGTGCCCCCTCATCATTTAAAATTGTCTAAGGGGCCTCTGCGAGTGGGCTTCGGCCCCTCGTACGCCTTCCAAAGGACCGGGATTCTAGAATCCCGAGATATGTTTAACGTATGTATAAATAATAATAATATTCTAGTCCCAAGCTAAGCAGAGCTTGTGTTATGGGTACTAGACAACTGATAAACATACTTATATATTTCTAAATACATACATATTATAGATAAATTACACCCACACACAGAACAAATGATCGTGCTCATCACACAAACATTTGTCCTGGGTGGGAATCGAACCCACGACCTCCGGCATAGCAGTCAGGGTCACTAACCACTAGACCAACAGGCCTGTAAATAAACTTGATTTTGTGCGTGCTTCACACTTGTTCCTTAGCATGGGTGTTAATTCATATATTTTTCAAACTGTTTCTACCGCAACATGTGAAATTTATATTAACTATTAAGACTGTTAGTAACCATCTTACTGGGTTATATCTTCATTGCGTCTATTGCTGTATTGTCAGAATTCAGTATTACTGTATGCCTGGTGCCATTATTATGTTGATAATTATTATTGAGAAATTTACTGTTACTTCATAATTTCATTGTTAGTTGGACATTGCACGTACAAAAACTTGTTGCTCGAACTTATATCGCTGTTAATACTCATGTTGGTACACCTATTATCTAGTGATGAGTAATAATAATCGACCACATGCGGTGATATTAATTATGAAAAAAATATGGTTTGATAGTAATTATATTAATTCCTATGTAACCCACCCTGTGAGCTGAAGAATGATAAATGGTTTCGACGTCAGCACTGAACTATAGGCCCACTAACCTTAGACTAGCTCAGGAACTCTTCCACCAGCTACTGTCAGCAGCTCACACCGTGAAGCACTTTCACGAAACAGATAGTCAAATCACTGTTGGGTATTTATAACGAGTCTCTTCAAAACTTCAGCTGTCCATCACGGTAAAAAACCCACTTCTCCTCAAAATTACAAGAGAGGGGCTCCACTTGTGACGCTCGAAAAAACAGACTGTTGGTTCTTCGTTAGTCTGGTTACCGCTTTTTTTTGACAACTAGCTGTCAAAGTAAATAGTTCGACTTTTTGCTAGTCCTTGCAAAGGTACTGTAAATAAATATAAACTCGAAGTGATTCATATAAAAACTACAAAATCAATCTCATAAACATCTGATAGTCCAGTGATATCGTTTGCAAAGCGAAATGTTAACTCAGTGATAGTTATAAACCGTGTTAAGTAAGTGACTCAGTGATTTTCTAAAGAACTCTGTTAAAACAACAAAGCTGTTTAAAAGCCGTTAAAAAGTTGTCTCTAAACTAGTAATACCTACTATCACGAACTTTAAAAACAATTAAAACTGTGCAAACAATGAAGAAAAAGTGCCAATAAATGTAAACTGTATATCACGGCAAAATCGAATACCGTCAACACAAAATAAAAAATAACAACTTCTGATTTATATTCCAAAAATCTACGGAAGCAATTCACTTATTCAACACATCTGGAAAGTGTTACGTAGGTGGTTGAGTAATGAACGGACTGCTACGCTCAAGAGTGCAAGTTCAAATCACAGTAAAGGTTTATTTTTTTTCTTTTTGACCTTTTTTTTATATGTTTTTTTTTTTGAAATACTTATATTAAAAAAGTGTAGTGTACGAGTACCATTGGCATTGAGAGAAGAAGAAGATTCACTCATTTATTATATTTTCCTTATATTTTTAAGTCGCATATTGATTGGCAATGGCGCCTCCTACTGAGTATGCGGGCTGTCGAAATACCTTGCCTAGAAGAGACTTCTTAAGCTGTACGGTGTGTAAGTCAAAATATGATCTCGAATGCGCCAGTGTATCCTCTAAAGCATTCGCACTAATGGCAAATAAGCAGAAAACTAGTTGGAAATGTCCTGAGTGCTGTAGCAAGGTACCAAAAAAGATAACTCTAACACCCCTTTGCGTCCGGCCCAGTGTAGTGAAGTTGAAAGTCTTGGTGTCGGAAAACAAGAACGCACTAACATAACTTTAAGTGCCAAACTAACCACACCGCCACCAAAAGTTCAGGAGATCTCTACTTCAGACAGTGACTTCGCACGTGATGCCCCAAGCGTCAGTTTGCAAACCAGAACTCAATCACCCACAGAGGTCAAGGAGTCTCATTTGGTGACAGATCAGAAAATTGAATCGAAATCTAATAAGTCGCCACCGAAGTCAACAGGTTCTCCTCCTAAGTCCGTCGCGAAACCAATGGAGCCCAAAGCTGCTTCGCCATTGAGTACAGCTGAATTGAAGTCTCCTTCTCCATCCCAAAGTCCCGAAACACCGCTTACGGAGAGCAGTCTTCGCGAAATTTTGCAACAGGAGATCACCGTTGCGCTTAAGTCAACTTTAAATAAAATTGTGGCGGCCGAATTTAGTAACATCCACAAGAAGATAGACAGCTATCAGGAATCCTTAGAATTCATGAATGTTCAATTTGAGGAAATGATGGCAGGCTTTGAGTATTATTAATGATCACAAGCGTGAAAATGAATTCCTGAAATCGACCGTTAGAGATATCTCAGCAAGACTGAATACTAACAATTGGAGCTAAAGTGCGAAAACTAGCAATCTGTGTTGTCTATTTACCCCCGCCTGTAAAGTTAGAAGCTCTTACAATGTTTCTTGATAAAGTGGAATATGTTATTGATCAAGTGGATGATCTAGTCATTCTAGGTGACTTTAACCTAGGCTTTATCAGTTGGCACGCCAACGTAGACTGCAATTATTTGAGTCCATCCAACTACGAGACAACTCTTGGGCACTCGCTTGTTGACTTCCTTAACATGAATAACTTGTATCAGGTAAATTGTATTAATAATTGTGATAACAGATTGCTGGATCTGATTATAACAAATTCGTCTAGCGCCTATGTAACAAAACCTTTAAATGTTCTGAGCAAATGTTACCCAATTCATCCTGATTTATTGCTTAATATTCCTTACAATAGTTTATCATATTTGAGATCAAAGCCAGAAAAAAGAAACAATTTCTTTAAAGCTGACTATAAAACCAATGTCAGTGAGCTAAAGAGTGTAGAATGGCAAGAACGAATTCATTACTGTGATGGCGTGGATAGCATGGTCGCAGAGTTTTATAATATTCTTGGAACTGTTATTGAAAGGTTAGTGCCTAAAATGGGAACTGTAAGATCTAAATTCCCCTCGTGGTTTAGCAACTCATTAATTAGGCTTATGTCTGAAAAGGAAAAAATTAGAAAGAAATATAAGAGATTTTACAATCCCCGAGACAAAATCGAATATCAATTGCTCCGCTCTCGCTGCCACAAGATTTACGATGAATGTTACTCCAAGTACAAAACAAAAATAGAGACCAGTATTCCGAAAAACTCCAAAGCCTTTTGGAGTTTCATCAAAAACAAACGCGGTGGTAAATTATCAGTTCCTGCAAAAATAATGTTGGGAGACGAATTCGCTATGGCTGGCCCTGAAATTGCAAATCTATTTGCCAATCAATTCTCCTCCGTTTAGACGACAAATGTTACCACGCAGTCCCCACCTCCACCATCTCATTGTGTTCTATCACTGGACCATCAATCGCAATATTGGACTTCAAATTTCATCTCGAGCGTTAAATTTAACGAATCTGACGTTCTAAAGGCAATCAGGAAGATTGATCCTGCAAAAGGTGCGGGACCCGACCTTGTTCCACCAGTATTCGTTAAGAGATGCGGTTCTGCTCTAGCGCTTCCATTAATGCTGATATTTAACCGTTCTTTAGTAGAGGGCAAATTTTTTAGCCTGCGCCCAGCGCGCCGGTTGAGTGCAGCCCAGAGGGTCATGGCCATCCGGCTAATCCTAGGATACCGCACGATCTCGTGCGAGGCGGCGAGCCTCCTTGCCGGAGTGCCGCCATGGGATCTGGAGGCAAAGGTCCTCGCGCACATGTGGGAGTGGCGCGAGGAGGCGAAACGCCGGGGCGAAACTCCGCTGCCGCAACAAATCGCGGCACGGCGGGTACTATAACCACCTGCTACTGAGTCAGCATTCCAGCACGCGACGAACACGAGTCCTGCGCCGACGCAAGCGAGGCCTTATCAACGGGATAGGCTATCTAGCAAACAGCTTGTTCGGGGTACTTGATGAGAGATTCGCAGAACAATATAAACAAGATATTCAGTTTATACATAACAATGAAAATCATTTGCTTTCGCTTTTAAAACAACAAACAACGATAATTGAAGCAGAATACAACGTTTTGAAAAGGAACGGGCAAGCAATTAATAAGCAACACAAGATGCTTAACTCACTATCAATCAAGTTAGATAAGATCGAGAACGTTTTATTGAATGAATCAGAGAGAAATCGAGTCATGAACGATTTCAGTACGGGAGCAATTGCTACGAGCAATGTTTTAAGACAACTAAAAACAATCCAAACGAGTTTATTAGATACCATAACAGATGTTTATCACGGGAGACTCAATTTTCATTTATTGTCACCAGAACAACTGAAGAACACTCTGAATACAATATCGAGTCATCTTTCAAAGGATCTTACGTTACCAATCAATAACTTACAAGCGAACTTTAGAAACATTTATCATTTATTGACAGTCAAAGCAAGAATGACTGAAAAATTTTTAATCTTCGAATTGAAATTGCCTTTGGTGTCAAGAGATACATTTTCAATCATGAAAATTATTCCAATACCTCAACTTGTAGGGAACTCAAGCATGGCTATTTTAACTCCGATTGCTGAACATGTTGCAATCAATTTGAAGAAGGACTCGTATTTACCGATGTCTACCTACGACGTCCAGAGATGTCTACGTGAAGATGTGGATAATTATCTATTTCACATAGAGAAGCCGATTTATCATCTCAAAAATGATGAAAAATTGTGTGAAGTGGAACCCGATTCCAGCAAATGCAAAATCAGCATTACGACTTGTTCGAATCAATGGACAGCACTTAGCAAAATAAACAATTATGCATTTTTCTGCTGTAGTCAGTGTCAAATAAGATATCTATGCAATGACAATGTGTCATCGGGGCAGTTAGTAAAAGCAGGCATATTGGGAGTTGAACACGACTGTTTAATTAAAACCGAAAGTTTTACGGTTTACTCACATAATGAAGGTTTCAGCACGTTAGACATAAAACCAACTTTCAAGCTGCCAGAGATAGAACCAATCAATCATATCATAGACGTAGGCATCCCAATTCCACTGATACAAAACGATACACTCCTCTCAAGACACAAGAAGCTGGACGAAATCAAGAAGCAACTCCGCATTCTTAAAGCAAGTGAGAGTTTGCCAAATCAAATTTCTTATCACGATATCCATCACTACACAGCAATTTATGCAGCGATCGGAGTTGTGTTAGTGATTGGAGCAGTCTTCATAGTACGACGGCTGCGTAACAGGCGTACCGCATCTCTCGAGGTGGCAAGGGCCGCCGCAAGGGTGGGAAGTCTGCAAACCGCGCAACACGCGACACCAGCACGGGCAGAGGCTGGGGCCTCTAACTCATCGTCCTCAGTGAGCTATAGTGTTAGTGCGCGTAATCAGTGTGACGTGCCTATGTCCCGTAAAATACAATTCAAGTAGAGACTCTAAACATAGAATAAGGACCAATTGGAATCACCTTGTCAATCATTTAGCTTAAGGACCAATTGGCATCACCTTGTTACTCATCTTTTCATGTTCATCTCTCCGCTCGGGAGCATGTACGGTGCAACCGCACATTCTGCAATTCAGCAGTTTACGCCACACATTCATTTCCATACACAATAATAAGTGCAGTTCGCGTTAGGCTATCAAGTCAGCCAGGCGTTCTCGTTACAGCCAACAAGGGCCGCGTCACTCACTTCATTGCACACATACCAGCAGTTCATTAAGCTCATTCCACCTTTGAGTCAATACAGTGTTTTCAGTATTTTAACATCTTTCATTGCAATCAACCCGCATCTAAAAGTAATGTATATAGGTCTACCAAGAGATCATACACTAGTTGTTTGATTAAGAACTTTAGACATAGAGAATTATTTGTAAAGAAATAAAGGAAAGTCATTGGGATGAATTTCATTTAAATTTTCAAGTTGTTAATTAAGGTCACGTCTTTCGGTCACTCCTGACGAAAGTCAGGAGTGACCGAAAGACGTGTACTTCGTTATGTTTTCCTTATTGCAGGATTACCACACGAGGACGTGTGTTAACGCAGGATGGCCGTGTCGGAGACGGTCAATAGTACGGTAGCTAAACGAAGCGCGGCACATGGCTAGAGTGGTGGCAGCACTAACACTCGGCTAACTTCGTGCTACGACAGAGCCTAGCTAGTGGAGGGGCGCCAGGAAGAAAGGCACTTGCCTTCCGACCGTTCTACAGAACACAACCTCCAGTCTAGGAACTGTCTTACGTTTCGTTTGGCTTTATCTAATTATTGTTTGGTTATCATTAAAAGTGATTATTGTGCTTTAAGTGTTATTATTTGCTCAATCACCCTAATATCCGCCCACATATTGTCCGACGACGGTGCCGATAAAGCTCCCGTCCCGACTTATATTTCTGCATCAGAACACAAATATTTAAAATAAGAATGATTGCTTGTGCTAAAGATTATAATCTTTCGGTCATAATTTTTTAACGGTCATAATTTTTTAATACGTACAAATGACATCGTAGTGCAATTCGAGTATGGGAACATCGCAAAAAAAAAAACATGACATTTCAATTGTCAATCGGCCGGAACTGATGACTTGTCGTTGTCTTGCGTGCGTCTTGTTATTTTGTTTTCCATCGATTTTCCGTGATTTTCTACTTCATCGACTGCTTCTGCTTATAGACTCTGAGATTTACGGTTCCCTGCGTGACTAGTGCTTGCCTAAGGATTCTGATTGTTTGCCTGATTTCAATTCCTGACTTCCTACAAAAGTATGACTTTAGACAAAACTGTTCAGCAATTCAATCTCTATACGTTTACATATTTTTCATAGGCAGACTCAAAAAAAGAATGTCAACAAAAATTTGTTTGGAAGTTCGCCACTGTTCTTTAGTACTGTGTAAGAATTAAAATATTTACGTATCCTTCCAATTATTTTATAACATATAGACAGTTTATTGAGTAATAAAAAATATTAAAACAAACTTTTATAACTTTTCATATACTGTCTAAAGCAGGGGTTCCCAACCTTTTTTTGTCTACTGCCCACTTTAAGAATAAATAATTTTTTAACGCCCCCCTTTTTAAACATACTTAAAAACCGCTAAGTACTTATAACTGATTATTGAAACGCAAATTTATAGTATTCGGACAGAGTATCTTTTATTGAAAATAAAACAAACATAATCAATTCTTATATATAAAAACTAATGTGAAGGTTGAATCTGATGCTGTTCAATAAGTTTGTTGATATCAGGTTCCAATTTACTCAAAAACAGCCGCTAGTCGCCACGTTCGGTAACACGCAAACGATTTCTCTTTTTAGTAAGCAGCGTTGCCACAGCACTAAATCCACGTTCACACAAATATGACGATGGGAATGCTATCAAAAATCGTTGAACAATTGACCACAATCCAGGGTACAATTGCGGGATCGGTTTTTGTAGCCAAAATTCTTGATATCCATTTTTGAACTTGATTTTTATTTCTTCGTTTGTTGTCAATTCTATAAGTTCTTCTTCCAGCTGAGGTGACATTGCTGTGTTAACATTTGAAAACGGATCCAACACCCAGTCTGGTATTTCCAAGTTTAAAATGTCCTGGTATCGTTCGGTGAAGTCAATGTGGAGGTTTTCCAAATGTTGGCAGTAGGCAAACAAGTCGTCGTTACTGCAGTATACTGATAAATTCGGAAAATTGTGAAACTCACGTCTGCCCATATTCTTTTTGTGCAGAAGCAGTTTGGCTGCGAAAGCAGCAACGACATTTTTTGTTTTAATTAAATTTAGTTCATCGCCTTGCAGTTGGAGGTTCATGTCGTTGAACATTTTATATAGGTCTGTCATGTAAGCTATATCATTCTTTGATGTTATGAGCTTGTTGCGCAGTTCTGTATCTTTAGTTTCCAAGAACTCTATCATAGAGTCAAACAGGTTGTAAAATCGAATCAGACAATTGCCTCTTGACAGCCAACGAACTTCAGTATGAAGCAACAAACGGTTGAAATCTTCGTCATTAGTAACACAAAGCTGATGAAATAATCTATCATTCAAAGAGCTGCTACGGATTTTATTGACTGCTTTGATGACATATTGCAGTGATTGAAATAGTCGTTCACTTAAGTTTCTAGCAACCAAATGTTGTCTATGAATAACGCAATGTATAGCAAGGACATCTGGAATTTTATTCTTTAAGTATGCTATGAAGCCTTTATGGCGCCCTGTCATAGCCGGAGCGCCATCCGTAGCAACTGATATAATATTTTTCAAAGGAATCTCTTTCTCTTCACAAAACTTTTCCAATTATTGAATATGGTTTCGCCTTTTGTATCTGTCTCCAAATTTCTGGCAAACAATAGTTCTTCACGTATTTTCTCATCTTTAATAAACCTCACGTAAGATAGCAATAACGCTTCATTAGTTGGTAAAGTGGACTCATCGAGCTGAATTGAGAATTGACTAGTCCTCAGATGATTGCACAATGATTCTTCAATGTTTTCAGCCATTTCATCAATTCGTCTTTGCACAGAATTATTACTCAAAGGAATTTTTCGGATAATATCTGCGGCCGGTTTATGAAGCACAGTAGTTATTACTTCCTTTATTGCTGGCAAAATTAACTCTTCTCCGATGTTGTGTGGTTTGCCTTTTTGAGCAATTAACAAAGAGATATTGTACGAAGCTCGAAGTCCGTCGTCATCTTGCTTGGCAGCCGCCGAAAATAGTTTTGATACACTTGGCTGAGTATTATGCTTCTTCTCTAGGTCTTGAAAATATACTACATTCTTTTCTGTCTTATCTGGATGCATTTTATTCAAATGATCTTGCAGTCTTGAAGGATTCATTGCTTCGTTCGAAAATGTTTTTAGACATAGAAGACACAAAGGCGACGACGGGTTTGTGGGATTTTCAATAAATCCGAATTTAATATATTCCGCAGAGTATTGCCGTCTCTTCTTTTTTACTTCCGACATTGTTTTGTTTTAAGAAATGCGTAAGTGTTGAAATCAAGTACTGTTTATCTATTATGCGCGAAACCGCAAATGAAAATAAAATAAATTTACGTCGTTTATATAGGATTGCATAAGCAGCACGCACCAACAGGAATAAGACAAACGTGCATAAACTCGTTTATCTCATTCGACGCCCAATCGTACTCGACAAGCAAGAACAAGTATTATAGAACCAGCCAATTGGTATAGGAATGTACAATTCGGATTATTTAAAAAAAAAACTTGCTAAAACATGATTGCCCGCGGTTTTTTATATCGAACCGAGTTTGAGCTATATCTTAATTAATATTAGTTGATGTTCACAAGATGTAGTCGAGAGTCGAGAGCTCAGTCGGTGTCTAAGAGTCTTCCTAGCTAGGTAGATGAAATTATAAATCGACCCCAAAGCCCTACACAATGCCCCCTTTTTTTTCTGGGTCTCTTACCTGTTATATCACACACTATAAAAATATTTACAACATACCGAATTGAAAAGTGCGATTAAAAAAGTTCTGTTTTAATATACAAATGTACAGTAGTTTTTTTTTTAATTATAAGATATCCAGTAACTTGGAGTCAGAGGTCAGATAGGCAGTAGCATCCGGTTAGACTGGAAGCCGACCTCAACATATTTAGGAAAAAGCCCACGCACGTTTATAACATTTGAAATAACATTTGAAAGATTTTTCTCCAGTGTTTGACTATGTTTTGTTGATACTTGTAAGGTCTTTCATCAGTGTGCAGACGAGTGTTTGGTTAAACTACTCTTTTGTTTAAAATTTCGTAGACATACATTAACGTCGTCGTTGTTTTTTTTATTTTCTTTTAATTTGTTTTTGTTTCGTTTTATTTTTTTCTTTATTTTTATTTATTACACTTATAAGGTTTGACGCCAGAGTGTATATGAATGTGTTTTCGCAAATTATTCTTCTGAGTAAAACAACGTCGACAAATATCACACTTGTAAGGTTTTTCACCAGTGTGTGTACGCATATGGCTTTGTAAGTTAACTTTTCATTTATAACTATGCTGACAGATTTCACACCTATAAGGTTTTTCACCAGTGTGTATTAAAATGTGCCTTGTTAAAGTATTTTTTTGACTAAAATAAATATCACATACTTCACACTTGTAAGGTTTTTCACCAGTGTGTGTACGCATATGGGTTAGCAAATGACACTTGTGTTTCAAACTATGCTTACAGACTTCACACTTGTAAGGTTTTTCACCAGTGTGTATTGAAACATGCTGTGTTAAATAACTCTTTTGATTTAAAAAACGATCACATACTTCACACTTGTAAGGTTTTTCACCAGTGTGTGTACGCATATGGATTATGCCCTACTACTGTCTATGCACGGCATGACCTCGAGTCGTAGGAGGCACGCGGTGGCTGAGGGGGCGCGCCGGCGGCGGCATCAGGATCGGGCGTCGGCGGCAGGCTGAGGGGAGCACGGGCGGCGCGGACGGCGCGGGCGCTCGCAGATCCTCCCGCTCCGAGCGTCACTTCAAATCTTACCACGTCCAAGACACTACGTCTACCTTCAACATAGTATTGTATTAATTATAACCAAATCGTTATAGTCCACGGTTTTCATTTATTCGCTCCCATAATTGAGCACTCGACGTACTATCGTCAACATATGGTCCTTCGCAAGTAGAACTTCACAGCGGGAAGATTTGGTGTTTGCAAGAATACAAGACCCTGACGTTGGTGGACATTGACCCCGCGTTGGTTCGTTGAAAAGGAGCAGAGTCATCGTCGCCTACGGTTGAAGATACGAAGTCGCAACTGAAATTGTGGATAAGGATTCGGATATTCGTGAGATCGTTCCAATTATTCCTTTTATCTGTCTATTTCCTATTCATTATTTTCAGTTTTGTTTTTATAACGCTATTCTTTCTATTAGTTACCGATTCATTGCCCTATTGAGTTGGTTAATAGCGAATTCTTTCACTAAGTCGTATTTATTGCGCCTTGCATCTTCGTATGCAAAATATTTGCTCGCTTATAACTATTTTTTATAACAGTCGTGCTACTTAGTGCAACGCGTAGCCGTGACCTTGACACATTTACAAGGCAACAGCTGTTCATTTGTGCGTTGTTCAGTGCGCTGCTTTCTATACAGTTATTCTTGAGCTTATTTCATTTCTATCCTTTTAACTGGTTTTTTATTAACCGTTATTTTAAATTTGAATTTTTCTGTTGAGTCATTTTTGTATAGCGACAAAATGGCCGACAAATTATTAGTGAAAAAACGCAGTTCAATGAAAGCCAAGCTGACAAACTTCACTGCTTATTTAAATGTGCTTAAAAGCTGCGATGATCTTTCCGATTTGCAAATAATCGAGCTTGAAACCCGCTTAGACAAATTTGAAGCCATGTACACCCAATTTGACGAATTGCAGACGGAGATCGAGGTGTCGTCGGACAAGCCGGACGAGGCCTACGAGACGAGAGCCCAGTTCGAGCAGCAGTACTACATGCTGGCAGCATTGGCGCGAAGTTTGCTATCCGGACCGGATGGCAAGCGTCGCCGTAGTAATTCTGCAGGTTCCGTGGCAGGGTCTGAGGCAACAATGTCAGGTGGGACTAAACATAACTTTGTTAGATTACCTAAAATAGATTTACCACGCTTCGATGGCAGTTATCAGTGCTGGCTAGAGTTTAGGGACACTTTTATTTCTTTAATTCACGATAGTCCTTGTATCGACAGCATAAATAAGTTCCATTATTTGCGCGCTTCTTTAAAAGGCCAGGCAGCCGAAGTTATTAAAAATATTGATTTTAAAGCGAATCACTATCAATTAGCATGGGACTTATTGTGTGAAAGGTACAATAACAGTCGTCTTCTCATAGACAAACATATGCAGGCTTTATTTGATGTTGAACCAGTCACTACTGAATCTAGTGTTGCTTTGCGTCGGCTTATAGATGTCACTAATAAAAATATAAGAGCGCTCAAGTCATTGGATGAGCCTACTCAGTATTGGAACACTATCATCATATACATGATGTCAATTAAATTAGATTCAACTACTAGTAGACATTGGGAAGAGTATCGAAATACATTATCTGGTGCTCCTACACTGACTCAATTTAGTACATTCATAAACAACAAGGCCGACTTACTGGAAACGTTGGAAGACAATAATAAAATTAGTAATAAAACAAACAATAATAATAGTAGATCCAAAAGTTTTGCAATAGTTTCACAAAATATAACAAATAAAGGTAATAATAACACTAATCCTAGTTCAGAGAAAAAGAAGTTCAAATGTCCTATGTGTTCTGGCGATCATTTTCTATATGTTTGTGAGTCTTTTAAAAAGTTAACAATTGAAGAACGCAACAAAAAGGCCAAAGACTTCAAAGTTTGCTTAAACTGTCTAAGGTTGGGTCATAATTATAAGAGGTGCAAAATGAGCCACTGTAGGTACTGTGCAGCTAAACATAACACCCTATTGCATATGGAATGCACAGAAACCCCTCCTTCGCTATACCCTATGCCTAGTACTTCCGAAAATGTTGCTCTTTCTGCTGGTGCTTCAAACAATGTGCAACCATGTACTCGCTCGTTTGTTTTGCTTTCCACAGCGCTGGTGAAGGCGGTGAGTGCCAACGGTGAACGGTGCGAAGCAAGGATCCTACTGGATAGCGGTAGTACAGCCAATTTCATTACTGAGAACTTATGTGATAAGCTGCGTTTGTCTCGAAACGGCACGGGCTCCACAATAACAGGTATTGGCAACCAAACTAGTACTAGTGCACAATCTTGCAACCTAATAATCGAGTCTAATTGTGGTGACTATTCGGTTAACATTGACTGTTTGATTTTACCAGAAATTACACATCTTTTACCGTCAACTCCAATTCGCTTAAACCAAATAACCATACCCGTAGGTCTGCAGCTGGCGGATCCGACATTTAATATTCCATCAGCTATAGACATATTGGTTGGTGTAGATGTTTTTTGGAGCATCATATCAGCCAACCACATAAAGCTTGGCAAGAACCAACCGAGGTTATGTGAGAGTAGATTAGGATGGTTAGTTTCAGGCTCAGTAAGCTGTCACTCACGTACGTCCCATTCACATTTCTGTAATATTGCTAAAACTAACCCTAGTACAGATTTATCAAAATTTTGGGAACTGGACACAGTGTCTGAAAAGCACTCCCTTTCTTCTGAAGAAAGGGCTTGCGAAGACAGTTTTTATACAAATACGACGACGGTCGTTTTGTGGTCACAATACCTTTTAAATCTGAACCCTCTACGTTAGGAGATTCATACGGCATCGCAAAACGCCGTTTTTTATCGTTAGAGAAACGATTTGAACGAGACTCTAAGTTCAAGTCAATGTATTTAGACTTTATGTCGGAGTACGAGAGATTAGGTCATATGACGGAAAATGACTTTAATTCAAAGCCACCTGGTAAGGTCAAATATTTTTTGCCTCACCATGGGGTCTTGCGCGAATCTAGTGTCACTACTAAGTTACGCACCGTATTCGACGCTTCGGCTAAAACTACTAGTGGTATATCTCTTAATGACTTGCAGTTTGTAGGCCCGACCGTTCAAGACGATTTACTCTCCATTTTATTGCGGTTTCGACAACATAAATTTGTTATATCGGCAGATATAGAAAAAATGTATCGGGCTATTGAAGTGAATCCTATCCAAAGGCCACTACAACAGATCATTTTTCGTGAAAACCCTACCGAACCGTTAAAAACTTACACACTAAATACAGTGACCTACGGTACAGCGTCGGCTCCATATTTGGCTACTAAGTGTTTAGTGAGCTTAGCTGATAAAGCTACGAATCCTTTAGTCAAGCGTTCTATTCAGCATGACTTTTATGTGGACGACTATCTTAGTGGTTCAGACACCATTTCAGGTGCACTAGACTTATGTAAGGAAACGCGAGCTATTCTGGCGTCCGCTAAATTTAATTTAAGAAAGTGGCAGTCGAATAGCCCAGAAATATTGAAAGAATTAGGTAGTTTATGTAACTCTAGTCAATTAATATTAGATCTTTCAGACAACAAAACTCCTTCTAAAACGTTAGGTGTACATTGGTTAAGCGATTCTGATAAATTAGGTTTCTCAATTCATATCGAATCCGATAACAAAATAACTAAACGACACATATTATCTGTAATCAGTCAGATATTCGACCCACTAGGTTTAGTAACTCCCTGCATTGTCGAAGCAAAAATCATTATGCAGAGACTCTGGGTAGACAAATGTGAGTGGGATGACGAAGTGTCGCAGGAGGTTACAAACTCATGGCTAGTATTTGCGAATACCTTGCCTAGTTTAAACAACATAAAAATTCCACGATGGATTTCATGTAATAGCTCCGAAATACATGAAATCCACGTATTTACAGATGCGTCTGAAAGGGCTTATGGCGCATGTCTATACATTCGTTCAGTAACCAGTTCAGGTACAGTCACTGTTCACCTGTTAACTTCCAAAAGCCGTGTGGCACCAGTAAGGCCTACTACTACTCCACGGCTAGAATTGTGTGGGGCTCTGTTAGGTTCCAGGTTGTGCACAAAGGTAAGAGATTCTCTCACGTTACCAATCCACCGAATTTACTATTGGTGTGATTCCACAATAGTGCTGGGATGGTTGTCTACACCGGCCCAGCAATTAAAGCCTTTCGTTAGAAACCGTGTGAACGAGATTCAAGAAAGTAGCTCGGATACCAAGTGGAGATACATGCCGTCTAAGGACAATCCGGCCGATCTTGTCTCTCGTGGGCTGAAGGCTGATCTTATCAGCGATTCTACTCTTTGGTGGTCAGGCCCTCGGTTTTTATTAAATAATGAAAATGCTTGGCCACAGCAGCCCAATAAATGCGTGAAACAAGATCTACCTGAAGTAATTTCTAACTTAGTAGATAGTCATAATATTAGTAATTCTAGTTCTAACCTCACATGTAGTTCAATTATACAACAGTTAACTCACAAACATTCTAACTACAGTTATTTACAACGTGTCGTAGCTTACATTCTAAGATTTATTCACAATTTAGTTAATAATAATTCTAAATTAACAGGTTTCCTTCACGCTGATGAACTTACAAAGGCCTCGTCTCTTTTAATACGTGTAGCGCAACGTGAAATATTCCCAGATGAGTACGCTGTCCTTAAATCCGGAAAGTCGTTACCACTTAAAAATAGGTTAATTTCTTTGACTCCCTTTTTAGACTGTGATAACATTATTCGTGTAGGGGGCAGACTAGATAACTCCCCATACGAATACGATGTAAAACATCCAATTCTACTCTGTAGTAAGCATCACTTAACTAAATTATTATTTCAGATGCAACATCAAAAACTATTACATGCAGGTCCACAATTGCTTTTATCGACTATACGCCAAACTTATTGGCCCTTGGGGGGCAGAAATCTTGCTAAGTTAACTGTGAATAAATGCCTGAAATGTTTTAGATTCAAAGCTCAAAATGTGCAGCCAATCATGGGACAATTACCCAACACTAGAAGCACTTTAGAATTTCCTTTTCTTAACAGTAGTGTCGATTATGCTGGGCCCATACTGATATCTGACCGGAAAGGTCGGGGATCTAGATTGATAAAATCCTACCTGTGCATTTTTGTATGCATGGCTACCAAAGCCGTGCATCTCGAGCTTGTCACGGACCTCTCTAAAGAGGCGTACAGGGCTGCTTTAAATCGTTTTGTCGCTCGTCGCGGCAGGCCTCGTACTATCTTGTCCGATAATGGTACAAACTTTGTCGGAGCATGTAATGAATTGTACACATTTTTGCAGGGCTCTGATGTTGCAGATGGAATAGCTCAGCAGGGAATAGAATTCAGGTTTGCACCGGCGTATTCTCCGCACTTTAATGGCCTCGCTGAGGCCGCGGTTCGTTCAACCAAATATCATTTAAAAAGACTCTTACAGCTTACTCATTTCACTTATGAGGAAATGGCTACATGCCTAACTCAAATAGAGGCAATTTTAAATTCAAGACCCCTTACTCCTCTTTCCACTAATCCTCTCGACCTTTGTGCCCTTACTCCATCTCACTTCCTTATTGGACGCTCACTAATGTCGGTTCCAAATCCACAGATCACCGAAGCCAACATCAATCGTTTGGAGCGCTACCAACGTGTGGAATGCATTAAGCAACATTTTTGGAAGAGGTTTAATCTTGAATATATTTCAAACCTACAGCAGAAAACGAGATGGCCGGCTTCTTCTAACGCTGACATAGCGTTAGGATCGCTTGTCCTTGTCAAGGACAAGGCGCTCCCGCCACTCTGCTGGTTGCTGGGGCGCGTCGTGCAGGTGTACCCCGGCAGCGATGGCGTCACGAGGGTCGCGGATCTGAAGACGAAGAAAGGGACGATTCGGCGCGGCTTCAACAACATCTGCCCGCTTCCTATTTGAAGTACTCTTCAACCCGGGGAGCATGTCTATGCACGGCATGACCTCGAGTCGTAGGAGGCACGCGGTGGCTGAGGGGGCGCGCCGGCGGCGGCATCAGGATCGGGCGTCGGCGGCAGGCTGAGGGGAGCACGGGCGGCGCGGACGGCGCGGGCGCTCGCAGATCCTCCCGCTCCGAGCGTCACTTCAAATCTTACCACGACCAAGACACTACGTCTACCTTCAACATAGTATTGTATTAATTATAACCAAATCGTTATAGTCCACGGTTTTCATTTATTCGCTCCCATAATTGAGCACTCGACGTACTATCGTCAACAACTACCCTTTTCAAAAAAACTACGCTCACATGTTTCACACTTGTAATGTTTATCGATAGTGTGTTTTAAAACATGTCGTGTTAAAAACCTCTTGTGACTAAAACAACGATCACATTCTTCACACTTGTAAGGTTTTTCACCAGTGTGTAATAAAACATGCTGTGTTAAATTACCCTTTTGACTAAAACAACGATCACATACTGCACACTTGTAAGGTTTTTCACCAGTGTGTATTAAAATGTGCCTTGTTAAAGTATTTTTTTGACTAAAATAAATATCACATACTTGAACACTTGTAAGGTTTTTCACCAGTGTGTGTACGCATATGGGTTAGCAAATGACACTTGTGTTTAAAACTATGCTGACAGACTTCACACTTGTAAGGTTTTTACCAGTGTGTATTGAAACATGCCGTGTTAAATGACTCTTTTGACTAAAACAACGATCACATACTTCACACTTGTAAGGTTTTTCACCAGTGTGTAATAAAACATGCTGTGTTAAATTACCCTTTTGAATAAAACAACGATCACATACTTCACACTTGTAAGGTTTTTCACCAGTGTGTATTAAAACATGATCTGTAAAATGACTCTTTTGACTAAAACAACGATCACATACTTCACACTTGTAAGGTTTTTCACCAGTGTGCGTTAAAACGTGCCTTGTTAAAGTCTTCTTTTGAGTAAAATAACGATCACATACTTGACACTTGTAACGTTTTTCACCAGTGTGTATTAAAACATGCTGTGTTAAATGACTCTTTTGACTAAAACAACGATCACATACTTCACACTTGTAAGGTTTTTCACCAGTGTGCGTTAAAACGTGCCTTGTTAAATTCTTCTTTTGAGTAAAATAACGATCACATACTTGACACTTGTAAGGTTTTTCACCAGTGTGTACTGAAGCATGCTGTTTTAATTTACTCTTTTGACTAAAACAACGATCACATACTTCACACTTGTAAGGTTTTTCACCAGTGTGTACTGAAGTATGCTGTTTTAATTTACTCTTTTGATTAAAACCACGATCACATACATAACACTTGTAAAGTTTATCACCGGTGCGTATGCGAATATGTTTTGTTACATCATATTTTCGATAAAAACTGCATTTAGACTTGCAAGGTGTTTCACAAGTGTATGAACGCTGATCACATTTATAAGGCGCTTTGAAATTATCATCAGGATTAGACGTGTATCTTTGAGTTGTACAGTTAACTGTCGAGTCTGATTTTTCTTTTGTTGTTTCCTTGGTTGTCATTGGATCCTCTTGGTTTGTTCTCTGTGTGTCTTGTTTCTGTTTCTTCTCTACGGTCACCCCTGTGATTATAAATCTGGTAAGTACAATGTAGGCAGAAAGTTGACATGCACACGAATAAAAAATAACACTTCGCGTGATTTACACTAAGATCGAATAGCCCTCCTTTTGTATATTATTCACTGTCCATTTCTGGTGACAGTGAAAAATACACTTAGTAACTGGTTATGAACAAAATTGTACTTAGAACAGACCATATTTCATATTAGCTAATAGGTTAGATTGTAATTCGAACAAAGTATCAACAATTGTGATATTTTTACAAAGCAGAAAAAATATAATTAAATCACGACAAAAGGGGTGTCAACTTGTTTAGATGAGGCCATTATTGTAAGTTTCAAAGCATATTCTAAAACTATTTTATATTTCACTAGCTGAACCCTGCCACGCTTCGCTGTGGCACATTGTGATTGAATCGTTGAGAAATGAGAAACAAAACAAATATTGTTTCTCATGTGACTGCGCCATTACTATTGCGGTTGTCAGCGAGTGTTTTCCTCGCTTCCGGCAGATGGCGCGGTCACTGGTACACAACTGATCGTTAAAAAACAGTTTTTTCGCGGTCGCGGATATATGACTGATGCAAAAAATAGATAAAAACAATCCTTGATGCGGATTATATATCATGCTAAAATTTCAGCTCGATCGGTGGAGAACTTTTTGAGTTTTTGAAGCGTACATAAACCAACATAACATTTTTATAAATATAGATTTTTATTCTTATATTAGTAAAGCTTAAGAGCCATCTCACAAAATTTGAACGCACGAGTTTAGGTAAAAGACGGTAACCTTATGTATGCGTAGCTATCCACACATGCACAATAAAAACAGTGTAACGCGAGTGTCGAGACGGTCTAAACAATCTTGAACCGTTAGAATTATAATGCGGTATTTAGAGATTTATGAAAATACTTACTTTTATTTATCCAGTCTAATAAAGATTTCTAGATAAAAAAATACAAATATATGTTATGTAAAGCATACAATAAAAATAAAAAATTAAAACAATTACATATTGGTGCCGATTCTGTTGTACACCGAACTAAACTATCTCTAAAATTCCTTACTTTTAGCTATGAGAATTGTTACGCTATTCTGCAAGAAATAATCCCTAAATTTAAAAAAAAAATTGACACGACTAAAATCAAATTTGACAATCGCTACCATACGTGGGTTTTCTTTTGGCTTCGCAACTTGTTACTTGTGTGCGCTACGCAATGAACTTGTTGAGAGACGAAGGCGCGCGCAAGGGGGCAGCCTGGACGTGTTTTTATGGAATTTTTCATTTTTTGTTTGAAAAATAAACAAAAATATTACCCACGTGTTGAGATTCATATGTGTAGGGTTTACTAAAGGGGGTCGAAAATTTCATTATTTTTGCGATAGGATACACCATTTTCGAGATACAAGCAAAAGAAAAAAAATTACAGTACTGCTTTTGCACGTGAAGAGGAGGCGTTGGTGTGAATTTTTGTTCATGACCACAAGCTTTATTCCACACCTGTTTAATCGCGATTAAAAATAGTCAGATTTAGTTAAAATAAATTATTTTAGTCAAAAATTTTGTAATTTTTTATTTGATAATAAACGAAACTCTTATCTTATACAAAAAAATTAAATGCGAAGAGTAGCAAAATGTTGTAGTCGTAGTATAGTTTTGCGTTCACGATACGAGTACCCAAAAATTGAGACGCGGGAAAAAGTGGCACAGGTCCTTCCTCGTTGGGCGCTTGCGCCGTACTAAACGTTGCCCGCTTGTACAACGTAATTTATTATAATTAAGAGTGATTTCAAAAACGATATTATGTCTAATTAAAGAAACGGATTTAAATAAAACTTGAGAATTCGATTTGTAATAGAGTATCCTTTATATTGACATGAATTTTTAAATGTAATTATGCTTTATTCAAACCAAAAAAAAACGCGATAAAATTGCGAATAAATCGTAAAAATTGCCATAAGACATTTTTTTTTTTACTAATTAATGTTATTAAAAATCAATATTCTAGTACTAAATGTAACAATTTAAAAAAAGAATCTAAAAAATGTTGATATTTTTTTTTATCAACATTTTTTAGATTTTTAATTTTTCAATAGTTATAAAAAATCATAATCAACTAATTAATAAAATTTTATGAAAATTTATCGCAGGATCTTATAAAGTACATATATCAAAAGGGCTCCACGAAGGTAAGCCATGTCAGCACTAAAATTAATAAATTTGTATATGCACTAAAACAAATCAAAAATGTAACTAATATAAAAACTGCTGTAATGTCATACCATGCGTACGTCGAATCGTTACTACGATATGGCCTTATAATGTGGGGAAATAGTACAGACTTCAGCAGAGCATTCATCGCTCAAAAAAAAATGCATGAGGGCAATTTGTGGTCTTAAACCTGACTCATGTCGATCCATATTTAAGAAACTTGGTTTGTTACCGTTACCGTCAGTTTATATTTACGAAATATGTGAACAATTGTTTATTTTTGATAACAAAATCAAAAATAAACAATTGTTCAAAACTGCTAATGATGTTAATCCTATAAACAGACGAGATCTCACAAACTGGTCTTAAATGATTTACCTAGATTAGCTAAATATAATAAGAGCTGCCTAGCCATGTGCGTGCCCATTTATAACAAAATACCAAGGCATTTCAAGACACTAAATACAAGATTATTTAAAATTAAGTTGTATAAATGGTTATTAGAATGTAGTTTTTATAGTTTAAAAGAATTTTTTGATAATTAGTGTTGATGGTTGATACCTTCTTCACTTAACTATACAATTTGCATGCTATCAAAATCAAAATCAAAAGTCATTTATTCAAACTAGGCTGAGAGTCAGCACTTTTTGAACGTCAAAGTTACACACGACAGTCCCCCCAAAACGCCCGCCCTTCGACACTTCCTAGTGCTTTAGCTGGGAAGAAGAAGTGGCGGAACAAACTCCCCAGCAGCACAGCTGTCTGTTAAGTTAGAAGAACTTGATTCTATACAATATTGTGTAAGTAATTAATATTATAAAACAAATCATACATTATTCACCATACATATGTCAGCTAGCACACGCCAATATACCACCAACAAAACATTAAAAACTAAACTCAAGCTGAAATAAATAATAAAACAAAATCGAAAACAGAATTTAAAACGTAAATAAAGCCTCCAGGCATAAAGGGCGTGCCCGCTTACATATTCAACGATGCAAATTGATACATACAGCTAAGTTGAAGTTACAATAGTTAAACTAGGACCTCCGGACTAAAATAATATAAAAGTTAATACAAGTAACAATAACAAAAACCATGGTCAGCAAGACGACCAGTCACCACAAGCAGCACCCGTTCACGAGCATAACGCAAAGGTCAGCCATTACCCCCTCGCCATATTTGAGGGAAGGTGGCAACCTGACCCCCGACGCTACCGCAAGCAGTGACATCTAAGGGAGCATGACGAACTTACTGCCGGTTGGTCAGACAAGAATATTATGAACAGCTGACGACGTCGCTAGCTAACTACATGTTGCAATACAACTCATTTAAAATCATTGTAATGAATAGATTATGTCCACAGACCACAATAAATGAAATTAAAAGAAAATAAAAATAAATTAACAAAATAAGTTAAATAAAAAATAAAAAAACAATTATATGAACTACCCATATAAACTGTCGGTAGGAAAGCTAATTCTGAATTGAAAGAACATAAACATTGTCTTGAGTTAATCACAGCGACCAACTATTCTTATCGTTTAAGTATTCGTTGATAGAATAGTATGCCTTTGAACAAAGGTTGGATTTTACTTTAAACTCATTAAACTGCAAATCTAGCAAAGCAGAGGGAAGCTTGTTTATAAAAGGTAATACCAAGACCATCAAAAGAATTATGAACCTTATGAAGCCGGTGAAAGGGAGTTCGTAGTTTGTCCTTATTTCTAGTATTAATATTATGAATATCACTGTTTTTAGTGTACAAGTGTATATTTTGCCTAATATATAAGATGTTGGCGAAGATGAATTGTGATGCCACCGTAAGAGTACCCAATATCTTTAAAGAAATCTCTCAGAGAAACTCTAGCACCTAGTTGGTAAATCGCTCGAACAGCTCGTTTTTGAAGAACAAAAATATCTTGAATGTCCGCGGCTTTGCCCCACAGCAGAATGCCGTAGGACATTATGCTATGAAAATAACTAAAATAGACTAATCGAGCTGTATCAACGTCCGTGTACTGTCTAACTTTCCTTACGGCGTAGGCGGCCGAACTGAGCCTTCCCGCTAGGCTTGATATATGTGATCCCCACTGAAGTTTGGCGTCTACTGTTATGCTCAGAAAAACTGCCGAGTTTACAGTTTCAAGCACCTCATTATCTAAAACGACATTGGGTCCCAGGTTCCTAACATTCGGCAAGGCGAACTTTATACAGATACATTTCGTTTTCTTAGCATTAAGAACTAGGTTATTTGTGGTAAACCATTCCGTAGCTATTGAGAGGGCATTATTCACGTCGTCAAAATCTTTTCTATTACTGTCTACTTTAAAGATAAGTGAGGTATCATCAGCAAATAGTACAATGTCACAGATATTCTTTAAATAGAATGGTAAGTCATTTATATACACTAAGAATAAGAAAGGACCCAGTATTGAGCCTTGAGGTACATCTAACTGAACTAGTAGCCCGGAAGATTTTACACCATTGATATCTACACATTGGTGCCTATTTTGCAAATAAGAACTTATGACATTGAGAGCTTCGTTTTGAACACCGTAATAACGTAGTTTACGCAAAAGTGTGTCATGGTGAACGCAATCAAAAGCTTTGGAGAGATCACAGAAAACTCCGATAGCATTTTGCGAGTTCTCCCATGCGTTGAAAATGTGTTTTAGCAGAGCAACACCCGTTGTCGAACGACCTTTTGTAAAGCCATATTGCTCATTATGAAGGAGGCTATTTAAATTAAAATGTCTTAGTAACTGCGTGTATCAAGCTGAGGGTGTGGGTGTATCAAGTTGAGTCTGGGAGCAAGCACAGCTAGAGAAGTTATTTGTCAGAGACTCATACCTCTCCGCATTGTACAGACGCCAGCACATCAACTTACCTCAATCTGTCAAATTTCTTTAATAGATTTTCAACCTGATATCACAATAGTGGAAGGTTAATTTTCGATTGGTAAAATTTGACAGATTGGGGTGGCTTGACCTGCTGGCGTCTGTACTTGACCAGGTCTGCCAACACACAGGCTTCGTGCATGCGCTTACTCAGGTCTTGTTAAGTAGCCTCATATTTACTAAAGATATCCTTTAGAGCATATTCCCTAACAAACAATTCATCCCGAAGGTGCTGAGTGTCCGTATCATACAAAGTTTTGCATAATTGTAAATCACTATAACACTTCTTTAATTATTGTTTTAAATTTAGATTTATTTGCCTAAGTTTTGTGTTTAGTTTAGTTACTTTTTGGCGTTTCAATGATTTTTGATATTTTCTGATTAGTCTATTAATTCTAATGTATTTTTTTAACTTATTGTGACTAGTAAACAATTTGTTTTTAGTAAATGTATCATCAGTTAAGTCTATCGTTACAATTGGCTCAACACATGTGGGTTTGGACCCGCTACCAACCAACTCATCATAGAGACTGCAGGTGATGGCAGACTCTTCACCGGCTTTGAGAGTTTCTAAATGGGTTATTGAGTTGTGGGCTCTGCTTAATTCCAGTTCCAGTTCAGAAATCCTTCTCAAAGCCAGTTCGTGGGTGTCACTACAATGCTGGAAATTTGACACTAGCTGACGAAGGTGTTGATGCTGGTCAAGGATGTCCAAATGCTGCACATGTAGCTCAGCCAACTGATTCTTAAGCTCAGTGTTCTTGTTATTAATTAACTCAATTTCGACCTCACTGTCTTCCCTTTCCTGTATCAGCTGATTACACTGCTTTTTACTAGATTCCAATTCCTTTAACGTAGCCCTCAGTTTTTCCTCTAAGAATGCAGCTCTACGGGTCAACATATTGACAGACCAACCCTAGAGGCACCTAATAAAAGGGTGAAATCTCAATTATGAATGAAAAAGAGATAATAATTAATAACAGTGAAAAGTGAAAGGACTAAAAAATATTTTTTTATTATATGCGCAAAAATAAAAAAAAGGTTGGGGGTAGCTATTACTATATTGTTCAATTCACTTTCTAACATTAATTTGTTATAGTGGTTCTAATTCAGCAATTGAACATAAAAAAGTATGTCTAGTAATATCGAACAGTGATTTCTATGGGGTTTTTAACGTTGTTTATGTGATTTTATCCATATAGTGTATGAACTTAATGTCAAACACATTATGGAGAACTAAAGGGTTATTTACGACATAGATCACTATTACAAGTAGTATGAACGTTGAAGGGCAATAGGTGCAATGGGAACTCATAAGATTTTAGTTGACTAAGCTTAAATTCTATGTTTTTATCTTAGCTAAACATGTTTGTGCCATATCTTTGTATTTAACACCATTGTATACCATGTTTTACGCAAATAAATATTTGATTTGATTTTAAAATTTATAGGCCAATTATTTATACCTTTCATCCCATTGTTTATGCCAATGGAGATTGGGAAAAAATTTGTTAGTTAACAATTTAATAACTTAAAAAAAAATGGTGATTAAACATTTTTTTCTTTAGGGCTCGATTCTTCCAAGTGTTAAGAAGATACCAGAATTTTTTAATTTTTTTTATAATCAAATTTTTAAAATCACATTTTATGTTATTAAAAAAATTTTGCTGAAGTCTCTTTAGCGGCGGCGCGCGCATGCCGTAACAGCCGCGCGGAGCCCTAATTTCAACGTCAAATTAAAATTATAAATAATGGAGATAGAGTTCCGGGAGTTTGTACTTTTTATTGGAAAGAACAGTGGCGAACTCCCGAACAAATTTTTGTTGACATTTTTTTTAGCGTCTGCCTATGAAAAATATGTAAAAGTATAGAGATTGAATTGCTTAACAGTTTTGTGTTCAGTTATACTTTTATAGGAAGTCAGGAATTTAAGATATTTCAGGTTGAAGTTTTAGAGGTTATGTCTCGTCAACAACAGACTTATCGAAAAAGATATATAGAAATACCTACTTATTGCTCAAAATATCATTGATAGAAATGCATTTTAAATATAAAATGAACTACGGACTACGTATTCAGAATATTAAGTCCAACCAACGTGCGTAGGTCGGCCACATGGTCCGCGTAAGTAAGTAGGCAGGTACTTACCTACTTAATTATATGTTCAGAAGAATATTTATTTAATAATCTTAGTCAACTATTAGATCTTTAGAGCAGTTAGTTATAAATATAGTATGATTCATTACATGGTAAGGGTAGGTCATTGGCAGGTATAGAAAAAAAAAAACTTTTTTTTAAATATTTATTCCTCATCTTCTCTAACCACAATGTCATCAAGAAAACCTGCGGGTGCTGTGATATATGGTTGATGTCTGGCCCATCCTAGATATCATACTTCAGTCATTGTTTGAGCGCAACATCCAACTCTCGAGAAGTGCCAATACCGGGTATCTGCGCATTTTATTGACACATAATATGTTGCAATTTAACACACTTGATGCGTGTAGGCCTTACACGGCTACTCATCGTGATAAACAAATCGATGCACACACAACAAAATCCAGGCAGAATCGGAATCCAGAGTCACATAAAAATGTCGTCGTATAGGCAAACAATCAGAATCCTTAGGCAAGCACTAGTCACACAGGGAACCGTAAATCTCAGAGTCCATAAGCAGAAGCAGTCGACGAAGTAGAAAATCACGAAAAATCGATGGAAAACAAAATAACGAGACGCACGCGAAGACAACGACAAGTTATCAGTGCCGGCCGATTGACAATTGAAATGTCATGTTTTTTTTGCGATGTTGCCATACTCGAATTGCACTACGATGTCATATGTACGTATTAAAAAATTATGACCGCTATAATCTTTAGCACAAGCAATCATTTTTATTTTAACATTTGTATTCTGATGCAGAAATATATTTCCTAAGTATATTAATGCAATACGTAAAGCCACAGTGTATGTAACTTGACTAAGATTTATATTACATGGCGGCATTAAAAGTATCGCTTAGCCAAAAGTCATGAAGAAAAAAACAAGCAAGAAAAAAAAAACCAAGCCATGATTATTTCTTAGCCAATTCTTAGCATTAATAATCTAGTCAAATAAGCTCTTTATTATGATGATTTTTTTTTTTCAGACTTTGATAGTACTTATGTTTGATTTGATAAAACTTAGTAAATTATTTCGTCGGTATCTAGTAGGGTGACATACGTAGACGCTTAATAATTTCATCAACAATTCTCTCGCCGGTATCCTTTCCTCTTCTTTAACGAGGTTTTTTCAAAATTGCTTAAATGTTAATATTTTTCGAGTTATTAACAAAAAACGAAATATCGCTTCTTTTTTTCATCTTATTTCGTTAATAACAATTGCAATTTTTTACCTGCAACAAAATCCTTCAAAAACATTTTTCTAGAGGTGATTCCGAATCGAATGAGACATCGCTCATATTTTTAGGACCTTTATCTCTATTTTTCACGTTTTTGAACTTGTTGACTAGACTAAAATAAGTTTTCGTAAATATGTCACTAAGTGTCAAAACAAAAGATTGATCTATTTTTTACATGTATTTCTTAAACATGAGATGAGAGGTAAATTAGGCGACTAAAATCTTTGATATTCACGCAAAAATGTAAAATGGCTCATAAAGGGAAATGTAAAAAAACGCTTATTCGCTTATTTATTACAGGAGAAATACAATGACCTTTCTAAGTCTGCTATTCAAGCTTCTCCATAATCCTAAAACACCATCTTACCTGCGGGACCATTTTTCCTACGCCCGTTCTTCAGATGCGCCATGTAGGTCGCATCTAAGAAACCTTAAGTCCCCTCCCCACTCCACTGAGTTCTACTCCTACTTCTTCACTGTGCACGCGGTGCTGTTATGGAATGCACTTCCGCCTGACATTAGGGACTGCCAAACAGTTGCAAAGGGTATAGCAGGTAAGTATTGAGAATGTGCCCCCAGAGCCAAATGTAATGAATATGATATTGTTAAGTACGCTGCTCATTTACATTACTATTTATGTAGTTTTTGACTGCCTAGCTATTACTGTCATTGAGTAACCTTGAAAAAGGTTCTGATAACAGACAATTTTTTTTACTTTTTGTTCTCTAATACTAATAGAACTAAGAATGTGATTCCAAAGCCAAACTGTAGACAACATTGTGACAAATTTTACGTATTTCGATCTTACTTATTTTGCTAATAATGTATTTTTTTTTTAACCGAAATAATTTTTTTTTGGCTATTATTAGTAAGTTCGAACAGAGTGACCACTTTCAAAAAAATCTGAGACAGCACTTTGATTTTACTGTTACAAGTTTCATCGAAATCGGATACCTGCAGCATATCCAAAAAAATAAAAATGTTGCTCTGATCCCTATTTGTCGCCCTACACATATTTTTTTAAATGATATGTTTAATAATAATCTATATATATAAAAGAAAGTCGTGTTAGTTACTTCACTTATAACTCAAGAACGGCTGAACCGATTTAGCTGAAAATTGGCAGGGAGGTAGTTTAGAGCCAGGAGAAGGACATAGGATACTTTTTATCCCGTTTTTTTTTTTTTTTTTTTTTCCCCTTTTTACGACCGCGTTCCCGTGAGACGTCACATAAAACGTCAAAGAGAATACAAGTCACTATAAAACGTGGTACTATGACAAAAACGTTGCCTTCGAAGTACCAGGTTATCATAACTTGACAGGAGCTTACCAAACAAAGGAGTGTCAGCTAGAAAACGCTTTATGCCTTCGAAGTACCAGGTCATCATAACTGGGTAGGAGCTAACCTAACATATGAGTGTCAGCTAGAAAACGCTTACCAGATCACCACCGCGTACCAGGTTGTCAAACTTGGTACGTTTATAACAACATTTATTGAATCTGAGGCGATACGAAGTTCGCTGGGTCAACTAATTATCTATACTAATATTATAAAGCTGAAGAGTTTGTTTGTTTGATTGAACGCGCTAATCTCCGAATCGAATCCGGTCCGAATTGAAAAATTCTTTTTGTGTTAGGTAGCCTATTTATCGAGGGAGGCTATAGGCTATATAACATCACGCTACACCTCAGAGGAGCGGAACAGTAATGAAAAATGTTGCAAAAACGGGGAAAATTTATTCCTTCTGAGAGTTTCCGTTGCGTGCGCTGCGTAAACGTTTAAAGTAACGCAAAAATCATGTATGACGGGATTGTTATTTTTAAAAAGTTCAAAAAAAAAGTCCCAAGAGCATATGTCTATCTTTTAAGGTTGACTCACTATAACTCAAGGAGCGAAAATGGACGAAAACTAGCAGGCAAATCGATGCGACGGGAAGGGTAAGGGGAGCAAAAATTTGACGCGGACGAAGTCGCGGGCAGAAGCTAGTAATGAATAAAAAGAAAAAAATATTTTCCATCCACTAACTGCTAACCCCGTAAGAGTTTGGAGTGCAGTTAAGTACGCTAATCTAATTAAAAGAATGCAGATCTAAGTGTATTTTTATTCAAGACACTTTATACAGACTGCGCCTGTATACCACACGGCACACTTCTTGAACACCGATTGATATACCCTTCTCGCTCTTCCGCATTAGCGGGAGAATACACAAGAGCGAGAAGGGTATATCAATCGGTGTTCAAGATGTTTGCCGGGACCTATACAGTGTTACGTAAACGTAAAAAACGTAAGTATAAAAACGATAGATTTTTCATTCACTTGTAACTCTACAAAACATGTAAAAGTATAATTACTTTGTAGAAAAATAATTCAACGCAATACTCATAGTATTGATAAGCTATTCACAAGCTTGTATGAACTCGCTATGCGGTAACATTTAAATCGAACACGTTTGTTCACGCACTTTCTATACCGTGTGTTATTACAAGATACATAGGGAATCCAAGCTTCTACAGGGCGATTTCACGAGTCGAATTAATTTGACACATTATGTTCACTTTCTGCAAATACCCGTTTTTTTGCTTACCGACGGTCTATAACGTTTACTTTAATGAAGTTATGTATGGAAAATGTAAAATCACAGTGCGCAAGTAATTAAAAGTGATAAAAAAATAAGATCTGGGTAACACGAATGAGTTGCTTGGGACCACGAATGAAATTCTCAAAACACGAATGAAGTCTACGTGACACTAGTGATATTGGTTATCCAGCAGCATAGTAGCATGGTCCAAGGTCATGGTCAAGGTGAGAAGTGTGAACAAAAACAAAAATTGTTTTATTAAGCTTTTATGGCTAGGTTCACGAACACAGATTCTAACGGCTTCTGTAAGTGCGCCCAGACTGCAGAGAAATCATGCCTAGTGTTGCAGAGGATTCGAGTCCTCGAGTCGTAATTTTAAAGACTCGACTCAATTATGCAAGGCTCAGTGTGCTCAAAAGGCTCGAAGTTTAGAGTTAAGTACTCGAATCTTAAAAAGGACTCAAGTCTTAGAAAGGACTCGAGTCTGAAAAAGGGCTCGAGTCTTAAAAAGGACTCGAGTCTTAAAATTAACCCGAGTCTCAAAGGAAAACTCGGAGCATGAAGATGAGACTTGTAGCTCATCATTCGAAGACTCGAATAGAAGGCAATAGTTCAAATTAGTGGTTATGATGTAACTATGTGTACAATCAAATCTGACGAGTTATTCGAGTTTTTTTCGAATGATGAGCTACAAGACTCGAGCTCATTTTAAGACTCGTGTTCTTTTTAAGACTCGAGTCCTTTTTAAAACTCGAGTCCTTTTACGACTCGAGTGGCTGTTAAATGACTCGGGCTCGGCTTGAGTCTAGATTCCGAGCCTTTTGAGCACACCAAGTCTGCATAATTGAGTCGAGTCTTTAAAATTACGACTCGAGGACTCGAGTCCTTTGCAACACTAATCATGCCTGTGCATTCGCTGACCGTGCAACAATAGTGAAAAGTCTCTTTTCCATCCTTAATATAAGCCACCCAAAACCAATAGCCATTAAAACGTAGAGCTAATGACGCTAACAGGGAAAGATATCTCAATCCGTAATCACTGCAATAAGGTGTTGTTCCGTCCCGTTTGACTTGTTTAATCTGTCTTGTCTAACGGAACGTACCTAACGGAGTGACATCTGTCTCTTGTCAGTTTGACTTTGACGCTTTTGGTTTGGTCTTGAAAAAGAATGGCGGTCCTATTGTGCTTCGCGACCCGTTTGTTAAATTAATCCCTTAGAATCGATCCGTTTGTGGACAATTTGTCGTGATCCAATTGTTTGTTTGTGTAACCAACCCTGTTTGACGAAATAATACGGGTTTTTTTTTTTTTTTTTGGATGGGAAATCATCAAATGACTTCTCCCGCTCTGGGCGGAGCGGGAGGGCATGTCAGACTTTTACTGACTAAAACCCACCCGTGTTCCTTCAATTGCCCATGTGCCAGGGTCACGGTATCTCTTTCGAACAATCACGCGACCCCGGCAGGCATCGGTCCTAGCAGACCCCTTCAGTTTTGCTGACATCTCTTTGAGGCGCGCGTGGAACACTACGCGCCGTCGACCCGAGCTTGGTCCTTACCGGGCGGCGAGCTACCCATTGCTCGCCACCCGCAAGCTCGCGCCTACGGTGGCCGGGAGTCCGCAATCGACTCCCGACGCCCGGGGCGTCTCCTCCTGCGGCGGCTAGGGACGTGAGGGCGCAAATAATACGGGTTCAGTTTGTTTGATTGAAATACTTTGATGTGATAGTGATTTTGTGGACCGCGTGCTATGAAAACATCTAGCGTCTTGGTGCGGCCTTGTATCCTGAGAATACCTACTTACAGTGTCACTACACAATACAAAATACACTCATTTACATACATAAATCCAGGTAGGCTTCAGAAGCAGTTTTCTTCAACCAGGTGAGTCTTTTGAATATTGTATTAATCAGCTCCGCGCACTGCGGACAGTTCGCTAAGCCACTCTTGACCCAAGGCCCACCATAGTTATCATCACGTTTCCAATGCGCTATTTAAATCCTATGGTCGGGGCTTTGGCCTGGCGTCGAACAGGTGTGTAGGAATGCTAATCGCCACCACATTCACACTTCTGTCCAAAATGGGGACGCATCCAAAGTTTGGAAATTTCTTAGATCTTTGGGAGTCGGTAAAAGCCGACAAGAGACAATTCCAAAAGATATAAACCTCGATGCAATGAATAATCATTTTACTTCTGCTTCGTCCAATTATGATGGGACAATAAAACTGAAAACACTGAATTACCTTTCTTCTCTTCCGACTCCCAGTTATCCTCCATTTGTTTTTGATCAGTTCTCCGCATGTGATGTTAAGAAGAGCATACTATCGATTACTTCCGATGCAGTGGGAAGTGACTGTAGCAGCCGTAATATGTTGGTCCCTGTGCTGGATGTTATACTCCCTGTCATTTGTCACATCCTCAGTTTTTCTGCGGCTAGTGGTGCCTTTCCATGCTCATGGAAAGATGCTCAAATAATTCCTTTACCTAAAGTCAAATCCTAAATCTTTTTCTGAATACCGTCCAATTTCCGTTTTACCATGCCTATCCAGTCTTTGAACGGTTGATTCACAATCAAATTAGCACTTTCCTCACTAAAAATAATCTCCTCAACCCCTTCCAGTCTGGTTTCCGTCCTGGTCATAGCACCACCACAGCGCTTCTAAACATTACGGATGATATAAGGTCATCGATGGAAAGCGGTAATCTTACAGTTTTAGCTTTATTAGATTTCAGTAAAGCTTTCAATACTGTTGATTTTGATGTGCTGCTTGGGATTCTATGCTCTCTTAATATATCTCCATCGGTAATTGATTGGCTTCGCAGTTACCTGTTCGGTCGTCAGCAACGTATTTGCCTTGGAAAGACTGTCTTCCTGGAGTAATACTTCTGCCGGTGTACCTCAGGGTGGTGTTTTATCCCCTTTACTTTTCGCAGTTTTTATTAACTCAATTTCCGATGAACTTATTTCTTCCCAGCATCTTTATGCAGATGATTTACAAATTTACTCGCGAGCTCCTCTTGGGAATCTGTCCGAGGTTATTTTAAAAATAAATCGTGATCTGGCCCGTATATGCGACTGGAGCAAGAGATATGGATTTATGGTTAACCCTATAAAGACGCAAGTTGTGGTGGTGGTCAGTTCAAGAACGGCCTCAAGGATTGACTGGAGTACTCTTCCCCAAGTTTCTTTTGACAATACAGTTGTTCCTTTCAGCGATTCAGTCAAAAACTTGGGAATATTTATTGATACGAACTTTTCTTGGACTGCCCAGCTACAGGAAGTTAGCCGTAAGCTATTTGCATCCGCTGCGTCTTTGATGAGATTGCGTAACTTTCTCCCGACTGCCACCAAGATTGCGCTTGCACAATCACTTCTTCTACCCATCCTTGACTATGCCGATGCCAGCTATCTTGACCTTACCCAAGACCAACTGGACAAACTTGAGCGCCTTCAAAACTTTTGTATAAGATTCATATTTGGTTTGCGCAAATATGACCATGTTTCCGTATTTCGAGTGAAGCTCAAGTGGTTACCAATTCGCCTTCGCCGGAATGCTCATATTCTTTCTCTTTTGTATAATGTGCTATTTTCTCCCTCCACTGCTCTCTATCTCAAGAAACGTTTTCAATTTCTTTGTGACTCCCACACGAAATTCTTAAGGTCATCAGATAACTTGAAGCTTAAAATGCCTATGCATTCCACAACTTTCCTCGACCATTCCTTTACTGTCCAAGCCACTCGGTTGTGGAATGCATTGCCTGTTGAAATAAAACGCGCGCAGACGTTACATGTTTTAAAAGACTCGTGAAGGAACACTACGTGTCGTTGTGATCTTGTTCTTCTAACCGAACTGTAATTTTCTATGTACTGTCGTCATTAATTTTTGTGTCTTATATGGATATTTAGTATGAATGTATTTATGTATATATTATTTAGGACATAAATAACTGTTTAGTTATTTTCTTTTTCTGTTTAGTTGTGTTTACACCATTGACATACCCATTTTATGTCCACGCTTTTCACTGTCCATTCCATGGTTGCCTGGAAGAGATCGCATAAAGCGATAAGGCCGCCCATTGTATATTTTGTAATCATTGTAATGTTTTTTGTGATGTATTTTTATGGTGTACAATAAAGTATATATAAATATAAATATGGAGAGAAACTTGTCCACGGCTACCCCCAAAGTGTAGAGTGTGCACTTCTTCAGCAAAGTAACTACACTAGTCACAAGAATTAAGGGATGTAAAAAAATAATCCAAATTTTTGGGTGATTTTCAACAAGCTGTAACTCCGAGGAAATTATCGTATAGCAAAAAATAAAAAAGCAAATTGTAGCTCCATGTGTATAATTTTCAGATATGACCATGAAATTTCGAAAAGAAAAAACAATTTTTTTTTTTCAAATTTCTTAAAAAATCAGTCTCTTTGATCGAAAAATAAAGATTTTTGAGGACAACATTTTTTGTTCATCGAAAAACGAATAAAAATTGTAAAATTGCTCATAACGTTGATTTTTGCAAAAACAAAGAATTTGAAGCTTCGGGGCACTATGAAAAAAAAATCGCAGCGCTTTGAATTTTTCAGGGATTTTAGGGGACACTGAGGTAAATTATTTATTGTTGTATTGACTTAAATATAATCCACAAACTATCACTAAAATAAATATAGTATATACAATTAAATAAAGGTAAAAAAAAAAAATGGGAGGAGCTCACTGGGCATCAAAGAATTCGTCCGCATCGCTGTCGGTGGGAAAAGTGCCCAGAAGGCTGGCAGCATTGCCACGTTGGATGGCAATGCTGATTCTTTGACCTAAAAATAGACCAGCCCTCTGGTCACTTGAAGAGTCAACCAACCGCTTGGCGATATCCCGGAATACTCGATGAGCACTCGGACCCCACGGCCCTAGTGTTTCAACCCCAAACGGCTCAAAAATATAACTCCCAATAAGGTTGTTATATTTGCGCCGTTTGAGATTTTCTGCACCTGCAGCAGCCGCCCCAGCTCAGCCTGCCGTGCTTAGAAGGTGGGATGGCGCGAGGGTGTCGACACAGGTAGCATCCCACACCAAAGGCCTACCCAACTTCCAAGGCATTATGGTCATTCCGTCTGGCCTCTTCCCATCGTCGCGTGCCAAGCCATTGGGTTCTAAGACAGCTGGCACCCGGCGGTGACAAGAGCCCGACGGATGATGTCATTAATGCTGGCATGCTGTGCCAGCCGGCCAGCGCTCTTGCTGCAGGCAAGACCGTGGTGTCCGAGGCGATCAACTGCTTCACCGCACTGACAACGATGCGGAGCCACACAAGGAGCACCTAGACGCAGACTTGTAGCGAGTCGGAAAGTCGAGTCACCTAGCATAGTGCCTATGTTAGGTGACGGTAGCGCCTGAAGCCATAAGCCCGACTCCCATTCTCCCACAGCCAGCAGGCGGGCACGCTCAGCAGTATTGGTGGACGTATTAATGAGATTATTCCGTGCCAACCTGCATAGCGGCTCATCCCACTGTCTCTGGGAAGACGGGTTCTCGGGCTGAACCGTATCCGGACAAGCCACCTTCCAGGCTTTCAGGGCATCGGTCAAGCACGGCACTTCCGAGTGAACCTGAGAAGGAGCTAAGATTTTCGAGATTAATTTTTCAGTGCCGTGGACCGAGGACAAGAACGCCGGTAAGCTTACACTGGAAATTTTGCGGACGCCGAGCCCACCAAAACGAATCGGTAGTGTGGCTTGTAGCCACGAGCGGTCGTCTAAAGCCACATTTAAAATGGATGTTAGGGTGCTTTTAATAATTTCATCGACTTTGTCTAAAAGGTGTGGGTGCTTCCATAAAGAGGAAGAGCGGAGATAATACATGAAATTTGGACTGAAACAGCAGAATCTGATAATGGTGAATGCCGAATGTAAATTAATTTTAGAAAGTCTATCCGAGATATCGTTAAAATTTTGAATGTTTTCGTCAATAAAAGGTGAAAAACTGTCTTCGACAATTGGGGAACCTAGGAGGTGCAGTGAACTTTTTTCCAAAAGTTTGATGTCTGGGGCAATTGAATTGAATTTCTGTATAGTCGATTATCTGTCGGTATTGTCACAAAGGTATAATTCACATTTGGAGTAATTAAGGTCAAGGCCGATGGAGTGGAACTGCTGCTTTAGGAATTTAAAATCTTTTAGCACTGTCTACGTCACCTCCTAGTGTTCCATCATCTAAATACCACACATTAAGGTTGAAAAATTACCGACGATATCCTTCATTCATCCATTTTATCCAAAGTTATACCAAGTTATCGAAATATCCTTAATTATGCGAATTTTTGTCTTTTTTTCAGTCAAAGATTTCATTAAAAAAAAAAAAAAAATTCGACAAAAGCTATTCACAGTGCCTTATAGAGAATATTGTTTAGATTCCAAAACCTTCCTTCGATTTCCTATACGATCATTATTTCCGGAGTCATTGATTGTCAAAGTTAAAAAGTACTTTTTTGCTTTGACTGAGGATAACTCCGCGGCAGATCATTGTACAGGCATTCTGGATACTTCAAATTAAAGGGCATTAAATTTTCTAAAAGTAATTTTGAGTGGAAAATTTTTTTGAAGCCCGTAAACGTTTTTTAAGGCGAGAAAAAATTTGGAGTTTTTTTTTTGTAGTTTCCTTGGGTTTTCTCCAGTCAAACATGATAAAAAAAATTGCTTTTTTATTTTTTTGCTATACGATAATTTTCCTCGGAGTTACAGCTTGTTGAAAATCACCCAAAAATGTGGATTATTTTTTTATATCCCTTAATTTCTGTGACAAGTGTATAATTTTCTGAAAGGTCCATGTCCTGAGAATTGTTTCGTCTTGATTAAGGGATTGGGATTGTTTCAATTAGAGTTGCAAAGGACTCGAGTCATCGAATTTTAAAAACTCGACTCAATTATGCAAGACTCAGTGTGCTCAAATGCTCGGAGGCTCGGAGTCTATAGATAAGCACTCGAGTCTTAAAAAAGGGCTCGAGTCTTAAAAAGGACTCGAGTCTTAAAATGAACCCGAGTCTCAAAGGAAAACTCGGAGCATGAAGATGAGACTTGTAGCTCATCATTCGAAGACTCAAATAGAAGGCAATAGTTCAAATTAGTGGTTATGATGTAACTATGTGTACAATCAAATCTGACGAGTTATTCGAGTTTTTTCGAATGATGAGCTACAGGACTCGAGTTCATTTTAGGACTCGAGTCGTTATTAAGACTCGAGTCCATTTTAAAACTCGAGTCCCTTTTTTAGACTCTAGAATGACTCGGGCTCCGCTTGACTCTAGACTCCGAGCCTTTTGAGCACACTGTGTCTTGCATAATTGAGTCGAGTCTTTAAAATTATGACTCGAGGACTCGAGTCCTTTGCAACACTAGTTTCAATAGAGTAACAGCTTCGTATTGATTTAGGATGTTCACAGTATGAATAAAGAATTTCGGCAGGGAATGCTCAAGTTTAAATATCAAGTATAGGCTTTATTTTTCTTGTCAATTTTTTCACTATATTTATTTCTTTGGAACCCACTTTCTTTTGCTTTTTTCTTTTTTCTGCACCATCATGGATTACCATATTTTTTTTAATGTGGATTAATTATTTTGCTACGTCTTTTAGTGTGTCCGTGGCATCACAGTGGGCCCTATCTGAATACTAGCGCTGCGGTATTGTTTTTTTTTTACAAATATCGCAGCATTATGCTGAGATATTAATATTTTAATTTTTTTTTAGATTTTTTGGCCTCGTACAGGTCTTATTCTTTTAATTTTATATCTTTTACCTTTTTGTTATGCTAAAAGTTTCTATGTTCTTTTTGTTGTTTTTATGTCCTGTGCGTGTCTCAAATAAAATATTTTTCTTTCTTTCTTACTCAGTTTCTTCCTGATGATTAAATTATTTGTATAGTATAACTTAGTTTTACAGGATCTCTAACAACGCGCTTTTTTTCAAGTTGACACAACAAAGAGCCTCAGCAATTTTATTTTTCTTTAAAACGAAATTCAGATGATCTATATTTGTATGTGCCGTACATGCACATGTTTCTCTGTCATCTCATGGCAAATAGACCCAAAGTGGCCGTAGAGTTACAGAACTTATCCGTATGTTACGGCCTGGCCACAGTCTCTGGCGGTGCAAGGCGCGGTGCGGCGGGCGGCGCGGCGAGCGGCGCGGTCCGCGGTGGTATGCCACAGCTAGACCGCGGCGACCGCGGCGGCGTCAGCGGTAGACGTATTTAGAGAACGGCTAAACTATTAAAATGCCCCTATCAAAAGTGGAATTTCACTCTCTTTATAATGAATATTGGAACTATCTATAAAATTTGTTTGAAGATACGCGGGCAAGCATCCAAAAAAATCCCCCTGTTAAAATAACAATGTTCAAGGCATTTTGCCAGACATTTTACACAAGCGGCCTGTGGGCAAACTTTACACAAAAAGCCTACAATGCCGTGCGCCGCGTGCGCGTCCAGTACAATAATGTGTTCAGGGCCCTGTTTCGGCTCCCTCGATATTGTAGTGCATCCGGCATGTTTGCTGACGCCAGCGTAGATGACTTCTACGCAATTATGCGTAAAAAAGTTGCGTCGATGGTGCGACGAGTTCGGGGGAGCCCGAATAGCGTCCTAAGAATGATCGGTGAGAGAACCGCTCAGTAGGTTCACTGAACTCCATGTTTTGCGAGACCGATGAACCTACTGTGCAGGGGTAGACGGTGTGTATGCATTATTTTATTTATTTTATTTTGACTTTTAATTACTAACATTAGTTATAAGCAAAATCCTTGTTACTAACAACCTTGCCTTGCCTATGGACTTTGTTGTCTGAAATAAAAGATTTTTTTTTATTTTTTTATTGCTGGTCTACTCAGTATTTCACTAATAAATTGTTCCGTATCCATTATTTTTATAAGCTCAACGTGCGATAAAAACAAAATTATTTGTTTCGATCGCGCGATGCCTGAATGCGTCCACCGATGCCGCCGCGCGCGCCGCTCTGAGCTGTGGCCACCTCGATACTCGCTAGTACATTTGTTTCACTCGCACACCGCACCGCCCGTCGGTACCGCGTGCCGCGGGACGCTCGCCGCGCCGCAGTTCGCGCCGCTGTCCGCGCCGCCGGTAGCTGTGGCATACTTCATAGGTTTTCTAGCATTTGTTTTCGCCGCTCACCGCTTGCCGCGCCTCACGCCGCGCCGCAATCCGCGCCACTCTGGGATGTGGCCAGGCGGTTAGGATTGTCTTCAAGAAATTTTGTATGTAATTTTTTAACAGTCCAGCAGATATCATTTTTGTTTTAGTATTCCGTATTTTTTTACATATTCTTTCTTCCCTGCGCCAATGTGACTGTTTATCTTCATAAACAATGTTAATCAATTCTTCGACGCTGTCAATGCCTTGCTTAAACTTCTGTTGAAATCTGTCTTTTAGATACTTTTATGAAGCTTTAAATTAGCTCTAAGTTTCATATTGCCAGTGGACTTTAAAATAACTTGTTCAGTTGTCGTTATTTTGGCAGCATCAGGGCATGGGGAGAGGATGTATCAATACTTGAATAGGTGCCTATTGATACAAATGTTTTCTTCAAATAAAAAAAATCAGCAATGCTCGATTTTGTTTCATTTTATTTAATTGCGTTGTTAAAACACTGCAGCGGTTTTGGTACTTCTTAATTAATAAGGTCAATTCGTTTTTATCCATCGCATGTTTTAACTTTATGGCTTTAATTATACTTTGCAATGTTCTTTTCTCAATATTTTTATTCATATCTTTTTTTACATTATCCTCACACTTGAATGATAAAGAGAACTCGTTACCATTTTTCTTTTTGTGAGGTTCACCCACGTGAGAAAAGATAGTTAGGTATCTCTTGTATCTTCCTTTCTTTTACTTTCTTCTCCAGGTATCTTTTCGATTTTTTTTTCCATCGTTTTCTTTGTGCTGTTTGTTCCGGTGGCGACATTTCGTTAGTAATTTTTTTACTTCATGTTCTGTTTTTCGTTTTAAGTAAGTTTCCTTTTTTAGCCCTTTCAATGGCATATTTTTGTGGATAGCTTTTGATTCGTTAATATTTTTCCCCGCTTACAATCCTTCTCGTTTCTAACTTATCTTCATTTTTCTCAGTTTTCTTTCGCCATTTAACACTCATCAATGAGAGAAAACTCTTGATGACAACAAATAAAAATAAGGCTCAAAAACAAATTTGACGAAACAAAAGCTAAAAACAAGGAAATAATCATAATCCTCCTTTTTTCGTAGTCAAGTAATAAACCGTTCATTCGTGTATAATGGAATTTAATTAGTAATACTCGAAAAAATTACACTAATGAAATGACACGAATGATTTTTTTTACGAATAATCTAATTTATTTCGTCTTAGAATACTCTAGACGCAATTAGACGGCCACAAAATATCGCGGTTATTTGTTGCTAATTCACGTGTATGGTAAATAATTAATTGATTAAACACTTATTATCATACTATTATAAACACGAATGATTCAATTTTCGTACTAAGCACAGAACTCCAATTAAATAGCGATTTCTTACCAGAAAAACGAAGAATTCTTCTGCTTTCACTGATCGTTCACGTGCCACTAAGTCCCTTACGCAGCATAGAAGTGGGGATGGTAGAAAAGCACCTGGGATTTTCTTAATAACGGAACGTTTATTTAGTCCACACTAATGATTGAAAAAAGTGATCGCAAATTAAAACAGAGAAATCGTATTATATATTGTACTAGCTTTTGCCCGCGAATTCGCCCGCGTAGATGTCGGAAATTATCACAAGAGACGTATTACCGCGGTAAGAATGTATTAATCCATGTTATACATACATAAAATTACGCCTTTTTCCCATGGGGGTAGGCAGAAACTACGGAACGTCACCTGCTACGATCCTTACATATCTTGTGTGTTTGATGTACTTAAAATAAAACTAATAGTATTCAGAGTAAGAGGACTGCGACATAGGGCTGGATTGAATTAAATATAAGGTGTATCTATTCATACACGAAATATTTTAAGAGGTACACCTGTAGGTGGTAAAAAAGCTATAGCAACGAAAAAAAAAAATCTAAGGGTTTTTTTTAATTTAATATTTATAAATTATGTGACGCAAATAAGAAATACTGGCTCCTTCCTATTTTTTTACGGCCCGAGACACCGCGGCCATGCTCGTGCTGTCCGGTCGTCGCCCTCGCAGCGTCAGGCGGACCATTCATAGAATTTGGAGTAAAGGTTTTATGCAAAACGTCTCAAGTAGTTTTAAAATTATAATAATTACGAAAATTCAAAAACGGTTAGATAAAAAAATCTTTTTGCTTCTATAGCTTCTTTACCACCTACAGGTGTACCCCTTAAAATATTTCGTGTATGAATAGATACACCTTATATAAGTCTTCCTGATTTTTCTTAACGCTTCTATTCTGCCTATACAACATTAATTTTTGTTTATGCGAAACCCGAAAGACGGGTCTAGTATTTTTATGTAAAGAATCTATGAAAAAAATTTCAAAACTGTATCATTAATAATCACAAAGTTATCGCGATACGTGCTCATCAATCGGTGGCATTCGGACTACTGAGGGAGCCGAGGGAGGGAGTTGTTACCCGTCGTCGCCGTCTCGCTGTGCGCCCACGCGCGCTATGAACTGCCTGTGACACGCACAGATGATTGATTGATACGTATTGTCGTTCGGTGTCCTACTTGGAAGCGTAATTAAATATTTTTGGTACAAAATATAACATGGTGTAAAAATTATTGGAATCGATTCAGTTACTGATTCTGAACAAACTATATACAGGTTTCGCATATACTAAAAATAATCTTGTATAAACACTCAGTTATTTACCAGACACCAAATTAAACATAGTTATAAGAATAGTACTTTGGCCAGTGGCTTTGCCCGTATAGCCGTCGGAAAATATCACCCGGGAAACTACTACCGGGATAAAATATCTATGGTATGCTATATATGGTAAGTATCCAGGATAACCAAAAATCCAAATCCATCCAAAAATCTAAACATCTAAGCCATATTTCGCGGTCTCTTACTTGGAATAATACAATTAGCTTTATTTTGAGTACTTCGAACACACATGATATGCATTTACTATGAAGCCCAAGTAATATGAATTACAATCCTACTAATCCTGCACTACCCGACCGCTACCAAGCGAGATGGCCGGACGCGGAACGGCCCGCGAGCCGCTCTGCGGCTATTTTATTATAATCTCTGATATCTTCTAAAATATTCATTTTAATGATATGCTGTAAAGGGCAATTTTGATCTACATGAAATGCACAACATATCTAATGTATTTAATTGGATAAAAATTAATGCTGTATTGCTTAAAATCGCTTCGTAAATAAGCCATTATTTCTCTTAAAAATTAAAGGATAAAAAATGGTTATTGTGGGTTATCCCTAAGAGATAGACATATACCATCGCGGACTTTTTTGTAGAACTTTGTAAGGTTTACAATACTGTAGTACATTATTTTGATCTATTTCATAGGGTTCAGCCAGCGTTCGCAATGTAAGCGCAAAAAAATGAGTTTATTTATGACATCACATTAGAAACCTCTAAAATTATCAGTGTTTCTTTACTATATTATTCATGTTAAATACATATAAACCTTCCTGTTGAATCACTCTATATATTAAAAAAAAACCCGCATCAAAATCCGTTGTGTAGTTTTAAAGATATAAGCATACATAGGGACAGACAGACAGCGAAGTGACTTTATTTTATAATATGTAATGATAATGATGATAATGATAATGAAATAATGATTAATTTAAAACTATCAGCGTAACTTGAGTTTATGTTTATTAGTGTGTAACCAGAATTTAAAGAAATACAATTTCCCAGAGGGGATTTTTTATAATTAAAATTTTGTTGAAAAAGCGGGAAAATGACCAGTGACACAAATGAAAAATAGATCGTTTTTTATTATTATCTCGAGTAATAAGTACTAAAGTTGAATAATTCTATATGTAAACTATTAAGATGTAACGTAAACATCGTATTAAATAGAAATTACGCGTATTCCAACGATTTTAAAGGAGTTATTTCATAAACCCACTATTTACGGCTGGTTTGAAATCGACCCCCACAAACGTATTTAAATAACATACATGAAGTGTGTACAGTGCAAAATATCCGTTAACAGGTTTTACATGTTTTGTAGACAGTTATAAGTGAATGAAAACTCAATCGTACCAAATTTTTTGAATATGTTGCAGGTGTTCGATTTCGATGAAGCTTGTAACTGTAAAATCAACACACTAAGTGCTATTTCTCAGATTTTTTTGAAATGGGCACTCTGTTAAAACTTGTGTACGTTACCCCAGCAAGAAAGTGTCTCCTAGAGTTATATGAATAGAACGTATAATTGGTGCCTTATCTGCTGTAAATGTGCCCCCACATAAAAAATGTGTGCCCCCTGTCGTTTTGGAAAAAAACGGAAATAACGATTCTTGCTTGGGTAACGTTTTTCCAGCAGGAAAATTCTAAACGAATGATAGGAGAGAGAAAATTTGAGCGTGGCCAGAGAGCTTATATGTGTGCCAAATGTGCCCCCAAAAATAAAGTCTGTGCCCCTTCAGGTTTTCGAGATATTGCATTTCCTGCTGGAGTAGCGTTTTGATGAATCCTATATCTCTAAAACCATTGCATGTGCCCCTGTAGAATAAACATACACGAGTAGCTCTTAATTTGTGCCCCTTAGTGCCCCAATTAGATTTATGAAAATATTTATAGTTTTCAAGTTATTGCGGTTTTATGAAAAGTCGAAAAAACGTTCGCAGCGCCTAAATGAAACAAGGCACAAGTTCGCTGAAAACTGTATTCGGTCCTTCTTGACACTAATAATAACCATACAAAGTTTGAAAACAGTTCATGCATGCGTTTTTGAACAATCTTGCTAAAAGTCAAAACGATGGTGTCATAACTTTGACGGCAAAATACAAGGAACCGTCTCAATCCCAGATGTGTAGGTGTAAACCAAAATCTTTTGCCTTTAGTCAAAAATATATGGTGACAATATTCAGCTTGGAATGTTTCGCATTAAGTAAATATTAACAAAAAACCAAAATATGTAAACAACGGCTGGTTATCCGACCAAATTCCAAGGACTACTAAAAAGCGACTGATTCATACATATCGGTGACCTTTATTGGACGTATTATACCTAAGCTGTTATCCCTACAGTCGCGATTAAAAGTTTTGGGGGCTAATTAAAAAATATATTAAATGCACCTTGTGACTATATTAAATGAAACAGCTTGTTGATGTGGAAATTATTATTTTTATTCCCTTAATTTTAATTCTTAAAGTAATTATTGCGTCAAATCACAGATTGAATTTCCTACCTATAAATATTAGAAATTATTTGCCCGTTGTGTAGTCATTATTATTTAAATCATAGATCAGTTTTTCATCTAAGTATAACATATAATTAGTAAATTCGCATCACAAAAAAATCACAGATCAGTATTAAGTATAAGTATAATATTGTGTAAAAAAATATTTAATTTAAAATCACAGATAAATAATTTTCTTACGAGTAATTTGCTAATACATAGATTCAGATAAAGTGTGTTAGTATAGTAAACCGCATAAAAATATAACTGTAAACATCGAATGTGCACAAATTATCTGATGGTATTTGGCTATAAATAAACATATTTATCCCATATACGTAACAACATTATCACCTGACTGTGGAATGACACTTATATATCTAAAACGCCATCAAATCAAAATTATGTGACAGTACATAATCAGCTTTAATATAATAGTTGGTTAATAATTATAAATCGCTCATAGGTAAACACAGATCATTGTGCGGTTGACTATAGGTATACACTAAATACAACTCTCAAAACTGTAGGTACCAAAATTTATTTGGTTAAGGTGAATGCTCCAACCAACCCGCGAAATTTAAATTTTCTTACGTTTTTTGCAATTTGCACTCCAGTGCTAGGTTGTACAACCTAAAACTGGGGTGTACAACCTAGCACTGGCGTGCAAATTGCAAAAAACACAAGAAATTTTGATTTTCGCGGGCTGGTTGGAGCATTCCCCTTAATGATGAAAAACTTACTGTTAATTTATCTAACCTACGGTTTATCAATAAATGGCTTTTTATTTATATACAAAAAAGCGCTACCTCTTTTTAGTAGTAGGTATTCATCACACATTTCATGAACTATATTTTTTTTAAACATCTGAAGCAATCAAATTTTGGGTCAAAGACCTGGCAAATGGCAAATATCTGGGTATTTGCCATATCTTTCGTTCACACATAAACTACTGGATGTATTTTAATGAAATTTAGAATGGAGAAGATAGCTTACCTTGGAATAGCACTTAGGCTACTATTTATAATGTACTTAATCATGTGTAAGGTCATAGAAACAGCTAGTAGAATATAATCCAATAACAACTTTATTTTATTACTTATTACTTTTCTACTTCAGTGTACTCAGGCACAACACGTGTGAACCGGTTAGTGAGTAAAGTAAAGAAGGTCATCGATATGTATGAATCCATCGCTTTTTAGTAGTCATTCAAATTTGGTCGGATAACCCGCCGTTGCTAACATATTTTGGTTTTTTGTTAATATTTACTTAATGCGAAACATTCCAAGCTGAATATTTTCACCATATATTTTTGACTAAAGGCACAAGATTTTGGTTTACCCCTACACATCTGAGATTGACTGACACGGACGTACGTTACGGCTCGACGACCACCTCGTGCAGCTTGAAGAACTCGGAAAGATAAGGTGGCACATTCTTGGGTTGAGTGAAGTCCGAAGAGACACAGTAACCCTTGAATCAGGCCACCTTTTATATTTTCGAGAGGGAGACCAGCTATCCCAAGGCGGAGTCGGGTTCCTGGTAAACAAATCCCTTAGTGACAACGTTGTGGAAGTCTCCAGTGTCTCGAACAGGGTAGCGTACCTCGTAGTCCAGCTAACCAAGAGGTATAGCCTCAAGGTTGTCCAGGTATACGCACCAACCTCGGCACACTCGGATGACGAAGTGGAGGAAATGTACGAGGACATTTCTAAGGCCTTGCATTCCACCACTAAGGCCCACTATAACGTTGTCATGGGGGATTTTAACGCTTAAGTGGGAGTACAGAATTGCAGTGAATCGGTAGTAGGATCCTACGGGTTTGGCAGCAGAAATCATAGGGGGCAAATGCTTGTGAACTTCCTTGAGAAAGAGGGGCTTTTCTTGATGAATTCTTCTTTAAGAAACAGCCCCAAAGGAAGTGGACGTGGCGAAGCCCCGACACTATGACGAAAAATGAGATAGTCTTCATCATAACGGACAAGAAGCACATATTCAGAGATGTCTCAGTGATCAACAGGTTCAATACCGGTAGTGATCACAGACTTGTCCGAGGCTCTCTGAATATAAATTTCAAGCTGGAGCGAATTCGTTTGATGAAGTCTAGGCTCCGTCCAAGTATGCTCCAAACTATGTTAGGATCTGAAGCGTTCCAGTTAGACCTGGAGAACCGATTCGCTGCCGTGGAAACCACAAATGACGTCGACCAGGCCCTCGACCAAATGGTGGGAATCCTCAGGGAAGAAGGCTTGAGATTTTGCAAAATGCGGCGTACGGGCAAGAAGTCCAAACTTTCGAAGAAACTCTGGAGCTAATGACGGAACGACGTGAAAACCCACCTATCACTTCGTCAGAACAACGGGCGCTCAACAAAAATATTAGAATATTGGTACGACGCGACCTCCGACGCTCTAATACACGCTCCATAGAGGAAGCGATCGAGCAGAATCGGGGGTCGAAAGTGTTCGTCCAATCACTTGGGAGGAGCCACCTGACGAAGTTGACTAAATCTAGTGGGGATATCGTCGTTTCGAAGCCGGAGATCCTTTTGGAAGTCGAAAACTTCTATGGCCAATTGTACGCATCGCATGCATCTCGACCTGATCCCGAAAATGAGGATTCCAGAGCCACCCTAACCCGCCACTTCACAGAAGACCTGCCCGAAATCAGCCAAGACGAAATCGAGGCGGCTCTGAAACAACTTAAAAATGGAAAAGCCCCTGGTGAGGACGGGATTACGACCGAGCTCCTGAAAGCGGGAGGAGGTCCAGTCCTCAAAGAGCTTCGGGAGCTCTTCAATTCGGTCCTGTTCTCTGGGAGAACTCCAGAAGCGTGGCGAAGGAGCGTGGTCGTACTTTTCTTTAAAAAGGGGGATAAAACCCTTTTAAAGAACTACAGACCCATTTCGCTCCTAAGCCACGTATATAAGTTGTTTTCAAGAGTCGTCACGAATCGTCTAGCGCGGAGACTCGACGAGTTTCAGCCACCGGAGCAAACCGGGTTTCGAGGAGGATACAGTACCATAGACCACATCCACACAGTGCGGCAGATTATACAGAAGTCCGAAGAGTATAATCAGCCGCTGTGTCTTGCGTTTGTGGACTATGAGAAGGCTTTTGACTCTATCGAGACCTGGTCTGTTTTGGAGTCTATGCAGCGATGCCAAGTCGACTGGCGATACATCCAAGTGCTGAGATGTCTTTACGAAAACGCGACAATGACCGTCCAAACTCAGGACCGGCGAACTGAACACATCCCCCTGCGTCGAGGAGTGAGACAAGGGGACGTAATTTCCCCAAAATTGTTCTCTAACGCATTGGAGGATGTGTTCAAGACGCTGAACTGGAGTGGACGCGGTATTAACGTCAACGGCGAGTACATCTCACACTTGAGATTCGCAGACGACATCGTCATATTGGCTGAATCGCTGCAGGACTTGCAGCAGATGCTGGACGACCTAGTTGATTCTTCTGAAAGCATTGGTCTCCGGATGAACTTGGACAAAACCCAAGTTATGTTCAACGAACACGTAACTCCGGGACCGATTGCTGTCAATGGCGGTGCCCTCAAGGTTGTTCGAGAATACGTTTACCTCGGGCAAACTCTGCAGTTTGGTAAGAACAACCTTGAGAAGGAGGCTAACAGAAGAATTCAGCTGGGTTGGGCAGCGTTTGGGAAGCTTCATCGAGTCTTCTCGTCGCGTATTCCGCAAAGCCTAAAGACGAAAGTCTTCAATCAGTGCGTCCTGCCTGTTATGACCTACGGTGCCGAAACGTGGACACTCACGATACGGCTGGTTCATAAATTCAAAGTTGCTCAGCGAGCTGTGGAACGAGCTATGCTTGGAGTATCTCTGAGGGACAGAATCCGGAATGAAGTGATCCGGCAGAGAACCAAAGTTATCGACATAGCTCACAGAATTAGCAAGCTGAAGTGGTAATGGGCCGGCCACATTAGCCGTAGAACCGATGACCGTTGGGGTAGACGTGTTCTTGAGTGGAGACCGCGAATCGGCAAACGTAAGGTAGGACGCCCTCAGGCTAGGTGGAGCGACGATCTTCGCAGGGTGGCTGGTAGCAGCTGGATGAGAGTTGCCGAGAATCGGGCTGAATGGCGTGCAATTGGAGAGGCCTATGTCCAGCAGTGGACTGCTATAGGCTGATGATGATGATCTGAGATTGAGCCGGTTCCTTATATTTTGCCGTCAAAGTTATGACACCATCGTTTTGACTTTTAGCAAGATTATTCAAAAACGCATGCATGAACAGTTTTCAAACTTTGTATGGTTATTATTAGTGTTAAGAAGGACCGAATACAGTTTTCAGCGAACTTGTGCCTTGTCTCATTTAGGCGCTGCGATGTTTTTTCGGGTTTTCATAAAACCGCGATAACTTGAAAACTATAAATATTTTCTGAAATCTAATTGGGGCACTAAGGGGCACACATTAAGAGCTACTCGTGTATGTTTATTCTACAGGGGTACATGCAATGGTTTCAGAGATATACGATTCATCAAAACGCTACTCCAGCAGGAAATGCATATCTCGAAAACCTGAATGGGCACAGATTTTATTTTTGGGGGTACATTTTGGCACACATATAAGGTCTCTGGCCATGCACAATTTTTCTTTCTCCGATCATTCGTTTAGAATTTTCCTGCTAGAAAAATGTTACCTCAGCAAGAATCGTTTTTTCCGTTTTTTTTTTTTTTCAAAACGGCAGGGGGCACACATTTTTATGTGGGGGCACATTTACAGCAGATAAGGCACCAATTATACGTTCTATTCATATAACTCTATAATACACTTTCTTGCTGGGGTAACGTATACTTAAAACTTACTAATAAAAGCCAAAAAAAAAATCAGTTAAACAAAAAAACATTTTGCATAACAAGTAATATCGATATACTACTAATATTACTATTACTATTACTAATACTACTAATATACGTAATATTAGGTCTTTACCTATGAAATTGCCGTTCTGCAGTACTGGCCATTTCAAATCAAAATAATTTTTGTTTGTCTAAGAATTCTAATTTCAAATTAATTTTATTTTAAAAACATGGAATTCTTTTTCCAAAAGTAGTCATTTGTTTATTGATTAGTGTTACATTTTCATCGCATTTCAATATTTTTCTTCATCATGGATACGTTAAAAAATTCGAGTAATTATGGAATATGAGTACCGTCGTGGCAGCAACGCGGCACAAGCGGCACGCAACATCAACGACGTTTACGGAGCTAACACTACAAACCAACGCACCACCTGTTATTGGTTTGCTCGCTTCCGTTCTGGAAATTTCGACCTGAAAAATGAACCTCGCGGACGTCCGAAGACTTTGGTCGACAATGCCGAATTAAAGGCGATTGTGGAAGCTGATGATACACAATCTACGGCTGAATTAGCAGCAGCTTTCGACGTTAGCGTCAAAACAATATTGGTCCATTTGCGTCAAATTGGCAAGGTAAAAAAAGCTTGACAAATGGGTGCCCACGAACTCAATGATCGCCAGCGCGAAGTACGCGTCGAGACGTGCCTTGCACTGCTCAACAGACACAAATGAAGGAATTTTGAACCGCATTGTTACCTGCGATAAAAACTGGATTCTGTTTGATAACCGCAAGCGCTCAGCAAGTTGGTTGGATCCTGGTTCAGCACCTAAACAATGCCCTAAACGAAAACTTACCCCTAGAAAAGTGATGGTCACTGTTTGCTGGTCTAGCGCCGGTGTGATTCATCACAGCTTCTTACCAAACGGGGTGAGCATTACTGCAGATGTGTACTGTGAAGAACTGAACTCAATGATGGTGTCGGATACGCAGGTTATGGAGGGTGAGACACAAAGGCGAGTTGAGTATGGAAAAGAATATATTTCGAAAAGTCGCTCCTTATATACAAAATCTGTTGCAAAAATTATTAAGCAGTGGGTACAGGCAACCACACATCAGACTATACTCTATACATAACTATAACTACAACGCGCACTATAGTCTTAGAAAGAAACTACACCTGGTGTGATTGGTGGAGTCTTCAATGTATATACATTATACACCTACATCTAAAACTGGCCAATAGTTGCACATGAATGCATATGTGTGTATGTGGCATAATATTATACGTCCGCAGTCGCTCCGAGTTTTACCGATCGTTCACGATTTTTTCACTCACCACATCGTTCGGTTACGTCATCCGTCAGTCAGTCGTCGAATTTTGTGGCGTAGTGCTGTGTGTAGTGGACCTCCCTTGACGGCAGTCGAGCGCGCGCGCATTATAGCGCTTAGATCAAGTGGATGCCGGATCGCAGATATTTGTCGGCAGACGGGAATAACGGTGAGTAATATTTTTTGTAATTATATTTTGTAAATTGTGTTTTTCTATAGAGTTTTCGAGATAACAGAAGGGATGGGTAGGTCCTGTAGGTATATTCTTTGTGTTCTTTCATAATGTGTCCGCTGTTCTAAGTAGAGTTAATCGTGAAAGCGTAAATTCAGAATTATACTTAAGTAAACAAAATTCGATGAACTATTGTTTTTGATACCATTTAGTCGTGAAATATTCTAAACAATAGTTAAACCAGAAGCTAGTGATTAGATTGTAAAGTAAATTCCAGAGCAACGGTATAATTTTCAACTATTTTACATAGTTAAAAGAACCGCGAACTATTTTACGTATGTCGTCGTAGTTCATCCACCGATTAGTAAACGAGTAGGTCACATCGACTGTTGTTTATCTATCAATGAACGGATCAAGTGATCAATAAATTTTACCTACCTAGTTCACCTAATTGCGAATATAATTGAATGCCCTTCATATTTTTTCCGGGCTTAGGACTGGTAGGCTGTAAGATAAATAATATCTTTCGTCATGTCATCGACTCATCGTAAACAAAATTTAAAAAATATCTATTCTCCAAAGAAACAGAAATAGTGTATTTAGTGTTCTATTGCACTCCCTGCGTTCCGAATTGCGACAAAAGCGATAATATCGCGAATCCGACCAACGCGGAACGTCGCAATTATTACTCAATAGCCCTTATATTTTGCAACTATTAAATTTGGTCGGATTCGCGAAATAATCACTTTTATCGCAAATCTAAACCGCGCCACTGTAATATAGTCTATTTTGACTTCGACGCTTTGCTAAATCGTTCATGAATAAATTGGTTTATCTGTGAGACTATATAACCACTTGACTGCGCATACAGTGCCCCGACGCTCGAAAACTTTTAGTAGGTATTTTGTCGCTTATGTATAGGCTACGGTTTCTAGTAACTAATTTAGTCGTGTCCAAGTGTTAGACCTGTGTGTCCGCTAAATAAATACCATTTTTATAACTTTTTCTGCAATTATAACGCATCAAAATGTCCAAGAAATCTAGTTATAAAACGGATGGCATAACTTTTCTTCGTAAAGGAAACAGTACGAAAATTATTTTTGATTTAATCAGATTATGATCCACCGCAGGGGTCTATTTAAAATGGTGACTGGGTAAACAAGCACACTATTGACTCGCAAGTTGATCTCTTTTGGAAAAGTCTCGTTCTTTTATGAGACAATTCTAATGCTTCTATCCCTTACTTTCCCTTTGTATTTTTATCGTAAAAATTTGTGCTGTTGTCTTTAATAGCTGAGAGTCAATATCTAAAATAAAAATATATTTTTTATTCAATTCACATACTGCCATCTATTGCCTCAGAGTAGTTGTAGCAGGTAAATAGGTGCTGTTGATTAAATATAATTTCCTTGCTGGATTTTAACAGTGTGATAAATACTCAATTAAAATTTAGTATTTATCATCATCACAATTTTAAAATCTATTTTATCGATATCGAATATTTTTCTTTAATGAAGTAGAGCAGCCCTAACGAAAGGCATACCTACACAACTGACATTGAACTGACCAATTGTAGCCCTCTATTGCGAATACCGATGTCCTTGCTTGATTTACCAACTTACAAACACTGCAACTGACACCTTTATCGCAACTGTTCTAAGTTGAAATTTGAATACGTTACAAATAAGTGTTAATTTTGTATTCAGATATTAGCAAAATTTTATTGTGATTACTGTAACTCTTCACACTACCAAATAGAGTTGACATTGCAGTGATGTAGGTGTAAGTAGATTTGTTTGTATAGTTGGTAACCGTGTTGCAGCCGCGCATTCTTTCTCGTGCCCCGGTCCGCAGTAGTAAGTCATGTTCTTAGAAGAAATATCGGCCTATAGACTCTCTAGCTAGTGGTTATATTTTCTATGGTGGGCTGTAAAATAGTCTAACAGTTGACGCCAAATAATCAGTTTATAAAAACCGTTCGTTCATTCAACGACTACTCCTAGGACCAAGTTTAATTCGGTTTACCACGCTATCCTGTTGCCTGTTTGTGTGTAAATAAATAATGAAATCATTATAAGTTAGCTATTATTTTAGAGAATTATATAAGTCTTAATTAAATAATACACCTTAGCCTGTAGTATGTCTATGAGTAATAATGTGCAAATAAACTATAGCAATTTGTTTCGTTCCAGAAAAAAACCGTGTATTTCTGGCTTCGGCGGTGGGAAGAAAGTGGAAGCTTAGTAGCTCACCACCGCCAACTCTACGCCAGAGCCACGACAGCGGCAGAGGATGCAGCTATTGTCACTGCACACTCTGCCGATCCTTTTTTGAGCACACGTGTAACCTCAACTTCGTATAACGTAAGTCCATGTGTAGCTTGACACACACATATATATACATATATTTTTTTTTTTTTGGTTGGGAAATCATCAATTGATTTCTCCCGCTCTGGGCGGAGCGGAAGGGCGTGTCAGACTTGTACTGACTAAAACTCACGCGTGTTCCTTCAGTTACCTATATGCCAGAGCCACGGTATCTCATTTGCACAATCTTGCGACCCTGATAGGCCCACCTAAACTTATTCAACATTTACATGGGTTTCTTAAAAAAATTAGTATAATTCACGTAAGTTGAACTGTGACCTTGAATGCGCGAAAACGCAGTTACGGGTCTCAATCGAAAAGCGTTATCAGGTGCCCCTCGCCGCCGCGCACGCTCCACACTGCCTGCATAAATTGTTTAGATCTTTGACAATTGTTTTTCTGTCAGATGTGTGATAATTTCACTGTTTTAGTTAATAATACCTTACAATCATCTCTCACGCCAAGCTCGTTCGTGAAATACAATAATTAGAAATTAAATTCGAGATTATTGTTATAAGATTTGATTTGCCGTTAAACTTGCGATTCATTAAATTACTTCACTCCATTTTAACACCTCATTAAAAAAATACGACGAATTCACGGTTTTCCTTTATGATTTTTGAATTTCCTGGACAACCGCGGCATATGCATCTAGCACTTTTATCCATATCTAGCTTCTGCCCGCGACTTAGTCCGCGTTAAATTTCTTATTTCCCCGACCCTCCCCGTCCCATTGAATCGCCAGCCCGTGTGAGGTATTCTTATTCGTGATTTTTTTTCTTTGTGCTCGGCTCCTACGGGTCCAAGCGTAATGATAGAGACATCCCGAGACGCGGTATTACAGAGAACGCTCGAACTTACACTCGTGATAACTTCTAAACTAAATATCGGATTTGAATGAAGTAAAATGGAATTTGCTTAGAAATAAATTGTCCTGGTGATGAAATAATTTATTTGGATAAGGGTTCAACCGTGACGCGAATAGAACCAACCTTTGTTCCTACCTGCATTGTAATTAAATTTTAGAACACAAAAGCTGTTGTTGTGACTTAACTACCTGGATACCTGGATGGATATGTTGTCTCGCAGTCTTTATTGTAGAAGTTAATAAGACCTATGAACCTGCATTATTTTGTTCGATCATTAATAGTTTTCGCAGCGCACGCCCAAAACAATTTTGGCTTTTCTACCTTGGGTTACAATATTGCAATTTTTTTGTCGCGTGATTTATTCGAAAGAGATACCGTGACCCTGGCACATAGGCAACTGATGGAACACGGGTGGGTTTTAGTCAGTAAAAGTCTGACACGCTCTCCCACTCCGCCCAGAGCGGGAGAAGTCATTTGATGATTTCCCAACCAGAAAAAAAAATATTGCAATTTTCTTACGGATCCCAATTTTTTTTAAGCCTATTTTTAAGCTTATCTTTCGTAAAAATGTAGCTATCTACTGGTGTTCAGGTTTTTTTTTTTTAATCTGTTCAGTAGTCTCGGAGCCTATTCGTAACAAACAATACGGTAAATCTAATGTTTATAAAGATAATATTAAGTTTAGATTGTTACCTAATAGACATGTTGCACTCGCTAAACACGGTTTTACGCGCGCCACGCGGGCGACTCAGTTAATGTTATTACTTACTATTAGATAAGTCTTCAATACTTTACAACCCACCTCAATAAAAATGGAAGTTTGCAATTCGACACATTATTTAAAAATTCTCGTGTCACAGTTTTCGTTGCCATACTCCTCCGAAACGGCTTGACCGATTTTGATGAAATTTTTTGTGCTTATCCGGTATCTATGAGAATCGGCCAAAATCTATTTTTCATCCCCCTAAATGTTAGGGGTAGTCCACCCCTAAATTTATTTTTTTATTTTTTATACATAATTTTTAATTTCTATTTTTTATGATACCACATACAAAAATACATACAATCCTCAATTTTCACCCTTCTACGATCAACCCTTATTTTTAATAGCCATTTTAGTAATTTAATCATTTTTCCTCTCCGGTCGAAAACTGATCAATCGTATTATTTATATGGCAAAACAACGTTTGCCGGGTCAGCTAGTTTGTGTATATATTTTAAAGAATAATCTTTCACCGCCGTTTTTAAGGTAAGACATTTAAATAAACCTTTTTACAGGCCGTTCAAACGATTTTGACTTCTATTGTATTGTGTTTATGGTAAGACAAATGGCAGCTGCAGTAGACAGTTGATATTGTAACCACTTTTATTGCTATTAATGTCACGCTTATACCTAGGGAATAGAAGTCAAAATCGGTTGAAAGGACTGTAGAAAAAGGTTTATTTAAATGTCTTATTTCAAATGGAGTATAGTTAAGTTGGCCCGCACAATATGTCATAATAAAGAATCTTATAAGTATTGAAATTGTCAAAATTTTCTTTTGATGTAAAACATCTGTAGGCGAGGGGTAAACCTAAACTTTGGCGTGGCGAGCGTGGTGACGCACAGTGGGCCCATACTGAAAATTAGTGGACTTAGGCAACAAAGTTCCAATATAGATGCGATTTTTTTGTGATAATTTACATATAATTAAGATGTTATTTTTGATTATACCATATTTATTTCCTTTCGTAAAGTATGCTTTATAAATATTATCTTTACAAACTAATTTCGATGTTTCACATCTGCCAGGCGTCCCGCGACGACTCACTTTTTTTTTTGTTTTAGGTTTCAATGGAAACCGTCAGAAGGCGCCTTAAGGAAGCCGGAAAGAAATGCTGCCGCCCTGCCAAGAAGATTATTATGACCCAGGCGCATAAGGAGGCAAGAGTAAGTTTTTGCCTAGAGTATTATAATTTTGACTGGGCAAACAATATCGTCATTTTTGTAGACGAAAAAAGCTTCCGGTCAGATATGGACGGAAGAAAAATATTATGGCGCAATAGCAATGAACGCTATGTGGAGGTGAATACTTTGCCAAATCGGGCAAGTGGAAGAATATCTCTCAATTTTTGGGGATGGATGAGCGCAATGGGACCGGGTGAACTAGTGGAGGTTAGCGGGCGCATGACTGGGGATCAGTACGTCGAAATTTTACGCGACGTGATGATCCCCACTGTGCGCCTGCACTACCCAGAGGGCATTATTTACTTGTGCCAAGACAACTGCCGCGTACACACCTGCAGAGTGGTACAGGAGTGGTTGGCGGCGCAAAATGATCTGATCTGCCTGCCATGGCCTGCTAAGAGCCCCGACTTAAACCCAATCGAGAATTTATGGGGTCTCATGGTTCTCAATTAGGATGCCTCAGAAATCCGCAACAACGAAAATTTGCGGCGAGAAGCCTATACTACATGGGAGCAATTTAGAGGCACGGACACCTGCTTCAATATGGTGGCCGGCATGAAGGACAGGCTGGACGCTGTATTGGATGCGCAAGGTGGTCCGACCAAATATTAACCCATTAACGCCGAGGGGATCAGAATTTTTACAGACTACTACTTTTTCCAGAATTTGGATAACTTCTTGGCGGGAAAAAAAATCAATACCCGAGAGGCAGTACAAAATGCCTTTGAAGAATTTGTTGCCTCCCGTCCAGGTGATTTTTTTAAGAAGGGCATCAATAAACTGCCACTGCGTTGGCAAAGATGCATTGATTGCATGGGTAATTATTTCGATTAATACAAATAAAAAATACATGAAAAAAATTCGTTTATTTTTTTTCATACAAAACGGCATTTTCGTAGGTAAAGACCTATTATTTGTCATAATGTTGTCTATAGTTTGGCTTTGGAATCACATTCCTCCTAGCTCTATTAGTTTTAGAGACCGAAAAGTTTAAAAATTGTCTGTTACCAGGATTATAATGTTATTTATTTTAGTAGCCCGTATGTATGTATGTTTGTTTGTATGTATGTTTGTCTGTATATATGTAATGTAATATAATAATATGTAAGTACTAGCTTCTGCCCGCGACTTCGTCCGCGTTAAATTCCCTGCTCCCCCAACCCATCCCGTCGCAATGAATCCCCTGCCCGTGCGAGGTCTTCGTATGCGTGACGTTTTTCTTTGTGCTCGGCTCCTTAGGGTCCTAGCGTGATGTTATATAGTCTATAACCTTCCTCGATAAATGGGCTATCCAACACTATACGTAATTCCTGAGATTAGTAAGTTCAACTAAATAAACTCTTCAGCTTTATAATATTTAGATTTGATTACAATTAACAGCGTTATAGTGAGCCAACCTTAAAAGACAGACATATAGTATCGGGATATTTTTTAGAACTTTTTAATAGGAACAATCCCGTCCTACATGACCGTTGCACGCAACGGAAGCTCTCTAAGGGAATACATTTTCCCCGTTTTAGCAACATTCTTCATTGTTGCTTCGCTCCTATTAATCGCAGCATGATATTATGTATCCCAAAGCCTTTCTCAATAAATGGACTACTCAACACTAAAAGAATTTTACAATTCAAACCAGTAAGTAGTTCCTGAGATTAGCGTGTTCGACCAAATAAACAAACTCTTCAGCTTTATAATATTAGTATAGATTAATTATTTATTATTCCAGTCTAACTTTTTCCTTTCTCTTCCTTTGTCCTTATTGGTAATATGTTTTCAAATACAATTGAAATGATCTTTACAGCACTATAAAGTATTTTTAGTTAAGGGGACATGGGGCGTCGCTCCTCATGAAAGTACCTCCTTCTCCAGTTCTCCTTCTTTCTATTTTTTGGGTCTTTTGGGACACAAAATAACAATTTTTCCGGTGTAGCAACACTTGTAATTTCGCATCGTGGCACGATACAATATTTTAAGAAGACATTATTCGTTTAAATGTACTGCGAGTCACGTAACTAAAGGCAGAAAGAACGTGCGCGGCGGTGCCGCGGACGCGAACGTGGTAGATGTCGTCATCAACGAATTGTGCGTATTGGCGAGCGTTTTTGAAAATGCAAAATTAAAACCGCTGTAACGTCAGTTTTGGTCCAATTTTAATAATTCTTTCACTGAAGTAATTGGTTTAGGTATGACTGTAATTCTACTTACTTAACTAAAATCGTCGCTGATCCTCATTGTCTCGAGTGAAAATCAATATTAGTGTCGTAGATGGTCTAAGAACATTAAAATCTACGAATTTATATCTAGGCCAGAAATAGTCAAATCATATAATCAGTACATGGGCGGAGTTGACATGGCTGATCGCATGCTGTCTGTATGTCCCTCCAGATCACGCACCAGAAAATGGACAGTAAGATTTATATCTCACATGGTCGATTTGGCAGTCAGTAACGCGTGGTTTTTGTACAAAGAAAGAGATGCTGAAAAAGGAGTCAACAAATATAAAATACTACAGTTACGCACTTTCAAACTGGATCTAGGTACCAATCTCATAGAGAAAAAATCTCTAATAACTGATTCAGAAAGTCTTGACGAGAATGAAGAATTGCAGCCTAAACACAAAAAAGGAAAGTGCCAATAACTCCTATACCATCGGAAGTCGTAAGACATCACAAGGCTGAACATCTGGTTGATTACAGTGACACTCAAAATGGATGCCGCTATCCAAAATGCTCTCAAGACTACATCGGCGTTTTGCACGAAATGCAATATATTTTTATGTAGCACCAAAAATAAATTGTTATCTTAGATTTCATAAAAAATAGATAACTAAAACAACAGGAAGATCTTAAATGAAAGACCACGCTTCAATTTAGGTTTTATTTATATTAGCACTGATCCGTCAGTTTTACAATTCTTATATGAGAAACTTTAAGAACGTACAATCTTTCTTAGATGTTCACAGCTCCCATTGTAACCCAAGTTTTCTCTAACTATAGGTAATAAATTACGTAGAGTAGGCACCTGAAAAATAATAAATGTAAATTATGTTAATTTTTACTGTGGTATGTGGTATTGGTACGCAATAATAGCATTAACAAAAATACTTGCCTGTTTCTTTACAGTGAAAAGTGAACTTTTGTCCAATTGCACACAGATCAAAAGCATCTAATTCTTTCTTCGAGCGTCCTTTTCGGTGTTTTCAAGGTGTAGAACAAATCCTTAATTTTATTCATCTTCATCAACAATTTTCCAAATTGTTTGGACAGAGAAAGAAATTATAAAGACAGTCGTATTCATTCCATGTAAATTTTTCAATTTCAATTTCAACCATGAAGAGTCAACGTACAGCTTGGCAAAAAAGAGTCTAGAAAAAATGAGGGCGCCTGCTTAGCAGGTATGGCCACCCTGTATACTAGGACTAAAAGTGATAAGATACTTGTTGTTTTAATCCACAAACACGAGATCCCGGAAATTCTCATCAGTCAAGATTTCAAGACTTGATAGGCACACAGTCTTTTACTTTCACTGTATTTAGTAGATTGCGCATTATTTCGCTGTAAACCTTTAATAACCTTTTATCTAAGAGTGCCATCATAATAACATAATAAAAATTTATTCAATTTAAAAATTAATTAAATTACACTCAGGGATTGCCGATTGAACCCCATACACAAGACATAATGTTCAGCAATCGCATTTGCGGCCACCATCTAGGGTATTCACAACCATTCGATGGTGGGTATGCCTATATCAAATTGACATGAATGGTATTGAACGAATCCTGTTAATGCTGACAGTTTATAGTCGACAAGTAGGCGACTTACAGCTGCTTACTGTCGGAAACTAATCGGAAGTCAGAGAGTACATATAACATGTCGCATTCGTAAGGTACGGGCAATATCGAATAAACTTGAACAGTTGACTAATGAAGGCGTCAGGTATGTCTATGTGGGGTACATAACATTATCACTATTCACCAGGCGCGGTCGCAGCCTATGCTTGGGGGGGGGGGGGGGGGGTCACCATGAGTAGTGAAGAATATTTTTAAGAAGGTACACTACTGATGAGCATGAGGTCCTGGGTTCGATTCTCAGGTCGGGAGTATTATTGGGTTTTGCAGGCAAATCGTTCAGAGTCTCGACAGCATGGCTGACTTTGGGGGGGGGGGTCATGACTCCTAGGACTCCCCTCTCGGACCGCGCCTGCTATTCACATGACAATGAAAATGAAATAACACGCTAAAATTTAGATTTTATTTCAAAAGAAAAACGTGACATAACATAATTCGTGTATTCCTTTTCGGTGCTATGATAGATTTATTCCATTAATACTGATGTGTCAGTTTTACATTTCTTATTTATGAAATCTAAATAGTGACGGCGCGGGCGCACTATGTTTCGTCTAGAACAAGCTAGCTGGACAAAATTATTTTTTAATGGATATAGGTTTTAAAACCTCTGCTGGACACGAATATAAAAGATTTCATCATTTAAAATACTTAGAAACCCATAATAATGAGGGCCGTGGAAAATAAAATACATTAATTAAAAATAAAGGTGTTTATTGCATAATTTGTTAGAAATATCAATTAAACTAATGGATATTTAAAGCTAAATACATTATGCAACAATTAAACTAATATTATAAGAATAATTAAACTAATTAATACTTATACATTTATTTAAAAATTACGACTAAGCAAATTATCTACACAATTAACCTATTAAATAACGACTTACTACTAAAAACTAATATTAATAGGCCGTAATGACATCTCGATGCGCAGAAATTAAACGCCTAACTGTTTTATCTAAAACAGCTTTTAGTTTAATTTCAGCACACATCTCAGTTACTGTCACATGTTCATCGGGTGGCAAACAAGCTTTCTTGGCCCTACTAAGACTATGAAATGATGAAAATACCTGATGTCCAGCCAGCATACTCCAGTTCCGCGTCTGTTTGTAGGCGTGACTAGTAGACTTGGAGTCTATATATAATACGCAAGCGCCTCATCACTTGTAAGGCACCTTTGCTGCTTGAGATCACTCTACTTTTGATCATTAAACTTCTCGGGACACTCACTAACTTCTCGAATCAGTTTCGCGACGTTGTGTTTGCCTGATTGACGAGACGCTATTTCAGCAGCAACCAAAAGTTCCTCAGTGCTTCGTAACTGAACCAAATCATCGACACGTCGCCTTTTGGTTTTGGCACTTGCGTTTGCCATATCCACAGACGGTCTCCCGGGACCTGGCAGCGAGTGTGATGATGTTGATGCTTCTGCAAGGTCATAAGACAGACTAAACTGTATGTCTTCAGTTTCTAGCCTCGTAGCGTTAGAAGCTAAGAAACGATCTCGAACCCGGGCAGAATTTTCCCATTTCTCCGAAAGTTTCGAAGAAAACCGGGAAAGAATAATCTTGATGTCCTTCACAGATGCTTCTGTTAAACCACTGAGATCATGTTTTTGTAAAACAAACATAAAAAGCGCCTTATTTCGGTCACTTTTCGTATGTTTCACCCATTCTTCGAAAAGCTCCATTTTAGTGACTGTAAAACTGCTACCTGAAATTTTTTTTAATATCTTCTTAGGTTGCAGAATGGTGCAGACAAAGGTGTCCTTATAATTAAGAAGCATGTGTCTAACAACTGAAAAAAAAAAATCAGACGGGGGATCCGGGGGGAATTTTTAGTTATCGTCCATTGAATTTGAATTATTAGAAAAAATAACTCAATTTCCGGATTTGCGGCCGCCAGAATGTAATTTAGTATGAATATTACTTTATTGTAATTATATAGAAAAAAAGTACTCACCCTTGGCAATAGAATCCATAACTAAAATTTATCACAACTACTAAAATAACCTTGGGAGACGCAATCGTGTCAGTAACAAAAATGCAACTGAAATTATGATTTTTTCCCAATTACTTCATATACTTACCCTCATTAACGATGCTGTGTATGACTTATGCAAAAACCATAGTTGATACTGAAATAACCAACTAATACCCTAACTACCCCCATTAATGTTTCAAGGAAATCTTAATGTTGTTTTTGTCCAGCTAGCTTGTTCTAGACGAAACAGAGTGGGGCGGTGTGATTGATGGTTTTGTTGTAAGCAGTTGGCGTGCGATTTATGAATATTTGATAATAATCAGTGCAAGATGATTACTATGATAGTATTTTTTTTTTAATTACTTGGAAACTCCGAAAGGAAAGACTATATTTTTATATACCTACCTAATAGTACGAAACTTGTTTCTTTTATAAATAGGTAGGTATTTTGCTTTTCCAACCTGTAAAATACTTGGATTAAAGTAAAAAAAAGTAACTGGCTAGGGTGAAAAAAGTGACACACAAGTGACCTACCTACGCTCGTAGTAGTAGCGGGTTGTTTTCTAGCCTGGCGTGCTCGATCTTTTGATTTGAATCGATCCTTTGGATCGTAAATCATTGAATCGATACACGATCTAGATCGCAGGATTTGAATCGGTCCAGCAAAGGTCGTATCGTAATTAAAAATAAATAAAAGTTGACATAATTTACATTTTCCACCCATGTCACTTTTAATAAAAACGGTCCAAACATTTGATTTTTTTATAAAAATATAATATTTACAATCAAAGAAACTCAAGTAGGTAGATGAAGTTAAAATACTTTATGCGGGCTGCCCGCATAAAAAAAAATAATTCCCGCGTCAACCGCGTGTTTACGTATGTACCACGCTTGCTGCAGGTAATTATTCCAAGGATAGGGTTGAGTCAAAATACTGTTTGCTTTTATTACCGTGACGGTGTTAATAATATCATGCCATGAACGAGTCTGTGATCAGCTGTGATGGCGCCATGGCAACAGAAACCAGAGTGGGGACGGAGTGAGAGAGGAATAGAAACGCAGAGAGGGGAATATTGGCATCACGCATCTGCATGCATTAACACGTTGAGTGCCAAACACAGATTGATGGTTAATCCGATATGGCCACAGATTTAAAAGCGCATACAAAATTGTTAGTAGCAAGCACGCGATATCGCGTGATCGTACATAATCCAGAGCCGACGAATCATGCGATATCGCGTGATCGGCACTCAACGTGTTGAAACTTATCGACGAATTTTTGTTACTTCGGCTTGTGGAAATCGTCAGATTATATATTTTTCGTTGTCCATGAATTATTTCCATCAAAATAAAAAAAAAATAGTCACGTTCGAGAATGTCGAGATGACGTTTTTTTTTTACAACTTTGTAGCCGTCTCCGTTCTTTACGTCACTTTCAAATTGTCAGATTAGTGGAATATACACTATTTAGCATGTAATTAACTCACCCTACCTTAATCTGCGCTCGAGAAAGTCTGATGATCAATTTTTATTTACTAATCTGATCCGTTATCCTTGACGGGCGGCCATATATATGGCCCACAGTGGCGTGCACAGGGTTTTATGACCGGGTAGGCAGTTCAAAAAAAAAAAAACGTCTTTCGTAATTGCTCAAGTTAGTGAAGAAGTTCCTGATGATGCTAATAAATGATTTCGGCCACCTCAAATATCTAATCCAAGTGGGTGATAGTTACAGAACACGTCACTTTTAAGAAATCCGATGTGGCCTTGAACAAGGCCCTTCATGTGATTCGTATATGTAAATATATGTATTTAATAAGTAAATTAAGTATGGGTAACAGTAAAAATAGTGAAGTAAACAAACTCATTTATAAATGACATCTACGCGCCTATCTTTTTTTAAATATGACTTTAAATCATCGTCTTAAAAAGGTGGTAAGCGTCTTCATTCGACCAATAATTCTTTTTCCGTCGAAAGCACAGAATGATGTGTACTCGTTGTTGACTTTGTGTGTTTCTTAAATAGGTACGTGAGAATACGTTTTAATGAAAATGAACGTTCTGTCGATGCGGTGCTTGCTTGGATAGTAACAATAAACTTCGCTAAGCGTAAAACTTCTTCGTAACACTTCTCTCAATACGATAATTACCAAATGTATTTATCTTTGAGCAAGCCGCGGGATAGAAATCATATAAATCTGCAAATCCCGAACAATTCCACATTGTACTCGAACTACTAAACTAGCAAGGAAAACAAAATAATTTAAATGTGTGTCTGTAAACAACAACACAGCCGGTTTTATGTTTCTTAATTATTACTATGAAACTTATGAGTTGCATTACCTCTTTGCTGGGTTAATTCTCGTACATATTTCCCTTTAGATACACTTTTTAACAAACACACATTTTCAACACAAACCTCACAATCGAACAACATTTTGAAAAAAAATTAAAACAATCAAAAAAACTAGTTGAAATAAGCAACAAATCGACCTAAATATTAACGTTTGTAAATGAATTAATCACAACAAAACTCAGTCAAAATAAAAACATAAAACAGCGCGCTCCACATGAAAGAAATCAATATGAATCCTTTCGTAACAATTTCTAAATTTTGATAACTAAAACGTTGACAAATAAAATTGTATTATTGCGAATCAGAATTTTCTTGAGGCTACGTACATATTCAACTTGATCGCATAATACTCACAGCGCGCCAATAATGGCGCAGGGACGCCTGTGATTGGCTAGCCTGCGGCAGGAGTACGCTTTATGTGTGCAATGTATAGACACGAAAATGTACAAGAAATTACCACTACATCTGTACATTTATGAATGAATTGTAGACACTTTCGATCGCTGCCTGCTTGCGCCGCGATCTGTGAACGCGTTGCCGTAGTAAACGGTATGAACGTTGCTACTAATTTATATTAGACGTTTGAACTTTTTGAATAATTTTATTACTTAGCATATTTTTTAAATTCTTGAAATATTAGTAACTAGTCCAGATCTAGGTCAAGGGTCGGCAGTGTCTTTTTGCCTATATGGACCGCACGCCACTGATGGCCCATATAATATGGGGCTCATATTTGGTGGAGGTACTTAAGCGGGTACATGGTATCGCCCTGTATATAAATCTGCCGCGCTCGAGTAAATCCCGAAATCCCCGCATGGGCTCCCCTACTAATATACTAATATATATATTAGTGTGGATTTCCTCATATTATTTGTTTAATTTTATTAAGTTAATACGGCTATGGTTACGGTTTGGTTACGGTTATGGTTAGGTGGGACTCTCCGATCATGGTGCGGTGGATACGACTGCACGCATTCAAGTAGACATTTATTTAATAGTTTTTTATAATATATATTTTATTTTCGTTCAGACACACGCTGTCAACATCTCTGTATCTTCTCTCCTAACGCAGGTGTGCTGGAGATTTCTTTAGAAATAAGCAACACCTCTGTACATTTTTTTCTGTTCTTTTCTTGTTGTCTGTTTATATACGTGTGTAGGTGTACATAAATGGTTAAATAAATAAATAAGTCGCATACTGATTGAGAAATAGTCAAAAAACCTTTACACAATATTTAGTAGTTAAAAGCGTAAAGTATACAGTTTTTGTTCATAAGAGTGTTCCGGGAAACTAAAAGTGTTAGTACAGTGTAAGTGAACTTAAACTGTAGTGAAAATGCTAACTTTTATAAACAACACGTGAATCGAGTGTATTCCCTTTAACTTATCCTTAGGTGTAGTATAAAACAAGGTCGCTTCCGCAGTCTCTTCGCTTTGATCTTTTAAACTACTCATCATTCATCATCATCATTTCAGCCGAGAGACGTCCACCGCTGGACATAGGTTCCCGCGTCCAGCAGATTCCTGCGGCCTTCACAAGCTCATCGGTCCACCTTGTGTGAAGCCTTCCAACTCTACGTCTTCCAGTATGCGGTCGCCACTCCAGAACCTTTGAAGCCACTCAAGTTTAGCAATTCTTCGGGCTATGTCGGTTACCTTGGTTCTCTTAGGGATCTTGTCATTCCTGATTCGATCGCGTAGGGAAACTCCAAGCATAGCCCTCTCCATCGCCCTTTAGGTGACTTTAAGCCTTCTAATAAGGCCCATTGTGAGCGATCTTTTTGACATTAAACTACTCAACGGATTATAATGCCGTTTTCAGCAATAGATAGTGATTTAAGAGGAAAGTTTATATGTATAACACGCGGGCGAAGCCGCTAGCAAAAGCTAGTAGTTCATAATTTATTTTAATTTCGTCTTCTATTCGCAATCTTATTTCTGTATTTTTAGAGCATCACTTTTAAATTCTCTTTTTTGCAGTCGGGTTACGGATTTTTATTGTTTTTGTTTTTAATTCAGTTATTTTTTTTTAAATCTTAGTGTATATTTAAGATCTTCCTGTTGTTTTAGTATTTTACTGTAATACATTTCAACAAAAGGTATTCTCTGAGTCGGGGTGTTAACCATAATAACGTTTTTTATATATATTAAACGTTAGACCTAATGATTTTCGATTAAATAAACAATATACATATTAAACGTTAGACCAAATGATTTTCGATTACATAAACGTTATATCAAACAACGTTATACTAATTAAGTTTTAGAATAAATAAATTTAGAAACTAGCTGACCCGGCAAACGTTGTTTTGCCATATAAATAATTTCCTAAAATAAGGGTTGATCGTAGAAGGGTGAAAATTAGGGATTGTATGTATTTTTGTATGTTGCATCATAAAAAAATAGAAATTAAAAAATTTGTCCAAAAAAAAAAAAAATAGGGGTGCACTACCCCTAACATTTAGGGGGATGAAAAATAGATGTTGGCCGATTCTCATAGATATCGGATAAGCACAAAAAAATTCATCAAAATCGGTCAAGCCGTTTCGGAGGAGTATGGCAACGAAAACTGTGACACGAGAATTTTATATATAAAGAAATTATATCAACAGTTGGTACATCTCACGTTGATTATATCTTATGATCGATAATAAAATGAAATTAGACCAAATGAGTTTATACGTTATGAGACGCACCCGCGGGGGGGGGTAATGTTAGCGTTATACTTGTCGATGAGTGCTGCTAATAGTGACTAGTTGTCCTGCTAGCCATGGTTTTGTTATTAGAAATTATAACTACAACGGTCCTAGTTCATCATTACACTTACAGCTAAGTATAACAGCCTCACATATTGATAGATCAGGTTTCATATTCCTATGGATGGAATTCAACATTTGCACATGTAAGCAGCTACACCCGTTAGGTAAACACATCCTATTAGGAGAACCATTGGCCTGTCTGCTCGTCTATAGATTAATTTTCTAATACTTACTTTTAGTCTCGCTGGCTTCTTGTTTCCTCTTACATACTTCTTCTTCTACCACTTTAGTTTTAAACTCCATTAAAGGTATCTCATCATCTGAATCTGATTCATAATACTTTGTTGGTGTATTTGTTTCAACTAGATAGTTATGGTGTACATTTTTCAGTTCTAGCTCTGTAAGTAGACAAAACACAGTCAAGATTAGTACTAGTTTAAATTAATTTATGTTTTATAATATAATATAATGTGGTTTCGGTTACGTTGAATTAATAAAATACTATCAAAACTTTGAAGTAGTTCAGTACATTCTTGTTTAATCTCTACATAGTATAAAACAAAGTCGCCTCCTGCGTTTGTACGCTTAGATCTTTTTAACGAGAACACCCAAATATTCCGAAATATTTTATTCCGAATTTCGATGTTTCGATTTTCAAAAGTCCGAATTTCATTATACCTAAGAATTATAATGTCTATTATTTAAAATCACGAAATTTATTTTACCGAGAGTCGTAAATGCGATTTGTAAGTTTTCCGATTTTTATACGTTCGAAGAATCGTATGCTCGAAGGGTTCTCGGTCCGAAAAACGACATTCAGATTTTCAATACTCCGAATAAACTAAAATTCAACATGTTGTGCTACAAAATTTAGTGACAGAAACGAATCGCTGCAAAACCGACTTCACGCAGTCTTGTCTGCCCTACCCCTAGAGTGTAATTTAAACCCGCGTAGGCGTGGAGGGGTGGGGCGGCCCGCGAGCTGAGGAGCAGGTGGTTTGAAGGCCCGCCGCCGCGACTGATGCTGGCCGGCACGGCCGGCCAGCAAGCCGAAGCTGCGGTGGTGAGCGTTAAAACCATCTACGACAATAAGCACGCGTGGGGCCGCCCAAACCCCGCAGCGCCGGAGCCGTGACAGAAACAATGCTTGCTGCATGCCTGCTTGCTTGTTGCTTGCCTGCTTGTATGCTGCATGCCAGCTTTTATGCTGCATGCCTGCTTGCATGTTTTTTAATTCTTTCTCCTCGTACTAAACATTATATTGTATTTCTCTCTGACGAGCAATTATGTGACTATTCGGTTTTACAAGGCGTTTTTATTTCGGAATTGTATTAATCGGTATTTTGATAATCGGAATTTGATTTTTGATGTTTCGAATATTATCATTAAGTCGGATTTTTTGTTATTCGATCTATTGAATCTCGGTATTTTGAAAATAGTAATTATAAACGTTAGGAATATTGAAATTTAGGAATTATAAAAATAGGAGTAATGATAAGTCGGAGTTGTTATATTCGGAATTTTGAATCATTCAGAATTATGAAAATCGGTATTTTGAAATTCGTATTTGTGACTGTCGGAATAAAGTTTTTCGTATTTATGTAGTGTACCTCTTTTTAACTAAAGCAGCGGATATTAATGCAGTTTTCATCAATAGACGCGTGACGAGTGATTCAAGAAGAAGGTTTATAATATGTATAATACGCGGGTAAAAGCTAATTACAATTATTTAATCTTTAACTTATTTTACGAATTATTTATTGATAATATTATTTGTTCTGAAAAACGTACCATCACTTTGATGCTCCTCCTTGGGCTCGATAAACTCATCTAGTCCCTCACATACAGCTGGTAACTCTTGTTTGACGGTAATATTGTTGCTTTCTGTTTGGCATTCATCAACTATACTTATGTGTATCATTGGAGATTTAACAAACCCACAGTATGAATCTAAGCAGTCTTCGTCTATTAAAAGATTGGGCTGAAAAAATATATTTCTATATGTATGAATAGGGAGAATATGCCAGTGATTGCAGTTCCACAAGCACACACCTTGCCAATATACCAAAAACACTTGAAAAAGAGCCTCCACAAGTAAAGAAACTTAAAACAATCCGATGTAACCTGAAAAGTTGGCCAGACTACCAAGAACGAAGACGTTCACTGCTGAACGTAGGCCTACCCCTATCTGGGAGGGTTTGCTATAATCATCTCTCATGGCAGGCGGTTTGTCGATCGCTATATGGTGTCAAATGCAAAGAGAATGCTGCTGCCCATTCTCTAGTAAGTCCCTTAGTTGCCTCTTACGGCACCCACGGGAAGAAATAGGATGGTGCTATTCTTTATGTCCGGCACCACACCAATCTTTATGGACGGCACCACACGGAATGTGTGAAAGTGTACATATCAACATTTAACACCCAATGGTATGATTGCAATGCAGACACAATATGAGCTTGAGAATAGAATTAAATATTTTTAGGAAAATACCTCACCTCATAATCCTCATTCATCATCTCAACTAACTGCTCTTCGGAATCCAGACATTTTCGAAGCAACTGGTAGCTTTGCTTTAATTTAGTGCAGCATACAAAACAAGCAAGAATTGGCCTTCTGTCTTTAGTCACAAACTGCAACAAAATTTGTCTTACACTATTGTTTATAGGAAGAAAATACTTCCAATCTTACATTTAATTGTAAAGTCCACAGTTGGTGGCCAGTAATGCTTTCTATATTCCTCATACAAAGAAGGCATGAGCAGATTGGTGGCTTAATTAAATTATTCAAAAGTTTAAATTTACTTTCACTGAGGTCAGTGATTTCCATTTGGCTTTATAGGACATCTAAGATGACCATCAGACCATAAGTTCACACAAATAGAAATGAAATATGAATAAGAATTGACCTCTACTAAAAGGTAAATTTGTATGTAGAAAGAGCAAGAAACTCCACCATTACTCTTTTAAAATGTTTTTCAATATTAGTTTAAAATATTTATATAATTACATGTGGAGACCATGCACCTAATATACTACAACAGTAGACTTACCATACTACAACAGGTAAAAGAAATGAAAATGAAGCAATGAGAGATAAATTAATAATATTACGACAGATACATGGCGCTCACATATTTAATACTATATAGTCCTCCATACTGTATTTTGGCCACGGCGGCCAATCTCAATGGAGACTGGCCATCGGCGCGGGAGATATTATAGTGAACGAGTGTGTGCACAGACACAGGGACACTTTGGGCATATTTACAAACGTGGCAAAGGCAAGTATACGAATTTCGTAACATTTTAACAAGTAACAAGTCAGTGTATGAGTTCAAATAATCACTGAATGTTTAGTAAATCAGAGTCTAAACAAATCTAAGCTAGAAAATTAAGTTTGTGTGGAATTTGATAGATTCTAGACTGTCCTATGGAGCGAGACCAGCATGTTTCCAAAACATTCTCAAAGTAATATGCTTGTTTACAACAATGTGTACTTTTAATATGACTTTAAACCTACTTTCATAGATTGTCGTGTATGGTTCGCATTTAATTTTTTTTTTTAAACATCATATAGGTAAATTAATTCTTATTAATAAACTTACTGGTATATCAGTCAGCTTCTCATATAGTTTGTGCAAGTTTCTGTTGACGACTACATACATACGAACATTCTGCACTAAACATATTCTACAAATTGGCAGTTTCTCCATGTTTGAACTGAAAACGTATCACAGGCTTGGCGTGTTTATCCTTAGTTATTACGAGTTAAGTAATCTTTGAAATTCGAATGTGAATAAAAGTTTGTAAATTACATGAGCTGTGGACCACGGTAAGATGCTAGCAGCTAGAGGGACTTAATTTATTTCTTTAAGAGAATCTTTTTTAGTTTGGGTGATTCATTCACATTGGTTCTAGTTTATTTACCACAAAACACTGAAAACACCACCTAAATCATAAATAGGTACCGTGTAAACACAGAGCACTATTTTACATTAGCATTCGCCAGTGTTTCCACTATAATGATTTCCTTTCCCCATGCCTCAATTCCGATTTCCTCTTCTCAGGACTTTTTTCCCCACAAAAATTATTTTGCTGTAGTTTTGGCACTAGTGTAGTAACTAAAAGAAAAAAAATGTTTATATAATTTTTCTTCTATAGCCTGCCTTCTAACTATAATAATTTTATTTCCACCAAATACAATACGTCAACAAACTAATCGACAAGATTTGTCGACTTTGCACATCATTACTATGATGTAACTGTACATGACTAGCTGCTAGTTGGCAATACGTGGGCGTGAGTTCTTTGAGTTTTTTTCGACATGACATTGTCAGATATGTCAAAATTCACCAATCACGTAGCAGATAGACCACAAACCTACGTCTTGATATCTAGTGGATTTCTCACTCGCAAAAACCCTCATTATGCAACATTTCAGGCGAGGTTTAATATATGATTTCCTACAATTTCCCCTTTTATAGCATTTCCCCTTTTTCTTCCCCTTTAGACCCAGATTACCCCTTAAAAGGGGAAGTTCCCCTCATCGTGGAAACACTGGCATTCTCCTCGTTTGACAAATGACAGTCAGGCGATTTCTTTTTTTTAGGAATTTTATGACCTGGTAACTGGACCTTTAGGTCAAATCTTATTTTATTATCGAATACTGCACTATAACTTCATTTTTAAATTGTTTTAATAGTATTTTTAATGTATTTATATATCGGTTTGTACGTATTTTTGTCTTTTAATAACTCTTCAAGTGGCGGCGGGCGGGATAAAGAATCGCACATGTTCACATTACTAAGTTCACTAGTCAACACTAATCTGTCAATACTTCCGTACCACTTTCCTTTGATGTCTTGGTCTTTCTTCCACATTTCTAACCAATGACATTAAATTATATAGACGGGACATAACAAACAAACTCGTAATCCAATACTTGTGTCCTAGTGGTCATATGGCGTTTAGTCTAGGATGGCATGTCTGCATGTCAACACGCATTTGTGTCCGTTTAACAAGAAAAGAAAAACATTTCTTAAATAAATATGCCGAGTTGCGCTTTACGATATTTCAAATCACGCTATGGTAAAACGTCTGGACCTAACTTCGGCTTGTTTTCATAAATATTTTTCAGTAATTTAATTAAATAATATTCATCGATGGTTCTAGGACATACGATAATTTTGTAATAAACGCCCTCTATTGCTGAGTAGCTTTACTACTGCCTTGCAGAGATGTTATGATGTTTATCGACTTTGTTATCGATAATATTTAATTAGGTTAGTAAAATTCAAAATATTTGAACTTATTTATGTAATTTTAATATCAATATAGCAACAATAGTGCTGTTCGCTCACGTAGATATTTATTTTAAAACTCTGTATGTATATAATATGTTTGTGTTTATGTACCTATGTAAGTATTATTCTCATATTATTTGTTTTATTTTTTTAAGTGAACTGTTTTTTTATTTTCTCTTTTACACACGGTGACTACATCTTTTTATCTTCTCTTCTATCAGAGGTATGCTGGAAGATATTTTTTAGAAATAAGCATTATTTTTGTATGCACATGTATTTTGCTATTCTTATCTGTTTATAAATGTGCGTACGTAAAATTAGTTTCTGTTATTTTAGGTTTCCGAAAGTAAATAAAGTTGAACGTGAAAAGTGGATACAGTTTGTTCAAAAAGATCGTAGAGAAGTAAATTGGCTCAAAGGTAATTATGCTTAATAAAATTCTGCCATCTTAAAAGTATGTCCGCGTAAAGTCGGACATATAAACATTCGGCCAAATAATGATTATGCTAAACATTTTTTATGCCTTACAAATATTCGTTTAATGAAGATTATGTCAAGTACCTATGTTATGCCAAATAAAATTCAAAGCATCAAGTTTCTGCCAGATAGAGGGAACCCTGAGATAATATGTGTACATTGTAAACGGGTTCCCTCTATCTGGCAAAAACTTGATGCTCCGAATTTAATTTGGCATAACACACTTGGCATAATCTTCTTTAAACGAATATTTGTAAGGCATATTTTTTTTTAGCATAATCGTTGTTTGGCCGACTGTTTATATGTCCGACTTTACGCTGGCATACTTTTAAGATGGCAGAATTTTATTAAGCATAATTACCTTTGGCAGACATAAAATTCCGCATAATTTATATTTTATTTTATTTCATGCTTAGTTGCATGTTGCATGCATGCTTACTTGCAAGCTGCATGCTTGCTTGCATGGTGCATGCATGGTGTATGCTTGTTTGCATGTCTGCATGCAGCGTGCTAACTATGATTTTTCTGTAATGTAATAGATGAGTGTTTCAATTATTATGGATATGAAATGTATGCCAAAAGAAAAGAATGCAATTGAAAAGTTTCTGAGATATGATAGTTCTGTCTTTTAATGAGTATCGGTATGAAATTATGCCAAGAGACGATTCTGACTGCGAACTTTCTGCGATATGATGGTTCTCCCTTTTGATTATTATGGATATAAAATTTATGCCTAAAGATGATTCTGACTTATAAAATTATGCGTTGTGAATGTATGATAAATGAGTGTATGCCAAACGATTTTCTGCGAAATGAAGTTTATGCTATCCGCTGTTATGCAAAATAATATAATGACGAAAAAAACTCTGCCATAAAGGGTGGACCCATTGTAAACATGTCAATATCTTTGGATAAATTATTATTTAAAAAGAAAAACTGAAATAATCGAAAACTCGGTTTATGCTAAACTGAAATCCGGTTTCTAAAATGACGTGATTACCGGTTTAACTAGTTTTTTTGATTTCGGTGAAACCGGTTTTGTGAGCCCTAGTACCTACCCTTCCTATTCGTTTACCCCGTCCGTATGTCCACCCTTTTATTGTACTCAAATCACCCGTAAATCGCGAAAAAAAAACTGCTGTTTTATACAAAAAGGTTATTCATTCGGGAAAAAATGTTTCAAACAGCTGTTTTTTTGCGGTTTTATGGCTGGCGCCATAGTAAAAGTTTTTCATAATGATGAGAACAATTACTTCTATTCCTATTCTTTTGTAACACACTGTATACTATTTTTCTCCAAAATCAACCATCAAGCTTGTTAGACGATGTTTTATTTTATTTACTCTTGATTCTAAAGAAAAAAATTATATTTAGGAATAAAAATGATTGTTTTTATATTTTTTACAATTTGACAATTAGCCGTTTTGTCAATACGCCCTTTCTAAAATTGACCATTCTGCGCTTAGTCATGTTACTTACGAATTACTTATTATTCGTTTGATGAATCTGATACATCATTTTTCGATAACCTTTTCTAGAAAATATCAGTATTTAAAAATAAGAAAACAAAAATATACATACAATACAATCACGCCTTTTTCCCATGGGGGTAGGCAGAAACCACGGAACGCCACCTGCTACGATCTCTGTGAAACAAAAATATGTGAATATTTAAAAAAAAAGAACTCGAAAAATATAGGTACATATTTCAAAAATAAGAAAATAAAAATGTAAGTGTCTAGTGAAATTCGAACTCGGTGGTCACGGCGGAAGCGCGGTACGAAGCCGGACGCTGGCGAGCTAGGCCAATCGTACATTGTACTTATATAGTGAAATTCCGCTTCTCGAAAAATGGACTTCGCGCATCGGTGACATTTTCACGGTGCACACCGCAGTAGGCGGGACTACTTGACAACCACTTCATCTGCTTCACCCCCTCAAATACAGAAAAGTTGTCTATTCACAGCGCCTTGAGAAAAAAATGTGTGCGGCCCCATACAATAAATGAAAACATAAAACATTCGCCATTATATCCTTTCACATAGGTATAGTACCATTTATTTGTAATTTTTTGACAAACTTCATGTTGCAACCCAATTTGTGCGTTTTTTTTTTGAATACTCAGAATTTAAAAAAAATTTAGTGTTGATGATTCATTTTTATGGTTAAATACTTTAAGTATAAGTATGTTAAGTCTAGTTCACAATATTTTTTTATACTATAGGCCAAGACAGTCCAAGAAATCACAAAAGTTAATTTCAATAAATTCAGAATCAGAATCTTTATTTGTTAAACATAGGTATTTATATAAGGTGTATCTATTCATACACAAAATATTTTAAGAGGTACACCTGTAGGTGGTAAAGAAGCTATAGCAACGAAAAAAAAAAATTCTAATGGTTTTTTTTTTGTAATTTAATATTTATAAATTATTTGACGTACTATCGGCAAAACTTAAGCATGCTCACTTAAGAAAATAGTCCTGCGGAAGCGCAGATAGTGACAAACCACGCCCCTTCCTTGCTCCACCCAATTAGAGACAATATATATTTGTGTGAGTGCAGTAAGTGCGTGCGGCAAAAAATATCAACAAACATTAGCCAGTGCCAATTTGCATCTCGCTAATTGTTCGCGCTTCCTGTTTTCATCACAATTTTATTTTACGACTTGTTTTTTTCTATCGGACTGATTGCCTGCCCAACTGTGACCTTTGCTTTTTATACCGGGCTGTGATTGTGGAACTCTTTTTGTCCCTTGCTCGTATCCTGGACTGTGTATTGTGATTAAATCGTAGGTTACAAACAGATTTTTAATTATTCATATTATATTTGAACGCGTAAAAAAAAACCTACATGCATTTTTTATATTTCGTACTAGCTTCTGCCAGCGGTTTCGCCCGCGTGGAGGTCGGAAAATATCCCGCGGGAACGTACTACTGGGATAAAAAGTAGCCTATGTCCTTTCGCAGGCTCTAAATTATCTCTGTACCAAATTTCATTTAAATTGGTTCAGTAGTTTTAGCAGGAAAGCGAGACAGACAGACAGAGTTACTTTTGCATTTATAATATCGGTGTGGATATTTGTTGTTGTTATTATAAATTTTATTCTAACGAAAGCGTGTATTATTGAGTTTCTGTGTAAAAGACAACTATATTAATGACTAGTTTCTGCCCGCGACTTCGTTCGCGTTAAATTTCTTGTTCCCCCGACCCTTCCCGTCGCGACGCCTACCCGTGCGGTTTTCCCCATTTCATCAAATCTCTACCTCGAGGCAACTATACACTTTATTTAAATTATTTACATATATTTATCTATATAATCAAAAACTTAAAACTAATATTTACAAACAAACACAATTACAAATTACAATACAATTAATATATATTTATTTACATTTAAACACCATCAAATATACACCCTTATCAGTTGGTCGATAAATTTTCTATCGATAGTCGATGTTCATCGAACTATCGACCGAGCCCTCATCACTAATGACCGATACCTGCATAACTATCAATAGTTATAGACGGCCGGCTACGGCTGCGCGGGCGCATGCCCTTTCCACCGCGCAAGGTCGACCCAGTCAGGACCTTACCTCGACGCGGAGCGCACGCTTGTCGCCTCAATCCTATAAACACGTGGTATTGCGATTTAGCTTTGTTTTTCATTGTTATTAATCTGAACTTTACTTCATCTATCTATCATTCTTCTACTTTCATCCTTCCGCTAATCTATACTGTGCTACTGCTTGTGCTTGTGAACTCTTCTCTATTGTGCCTTCTGAACTTAGTGTTAACGGTGTACGACTGTGGACAATAAATTCTTCTAGAACATGAGTTACGTATTTATTTCTACCACACACCACACCTATATATACCTATACTGGTGACCCCGTGAAGAACGATGGAACGAGACATATTCAAAGACGCACAAGGCACGGCAGTGTTGCCGCCAGCTGGCACCACTAGTGATGTCCCGATGTCGATAGACCAAAGCAACGTCTTTAAAGTCGGCGTACGAGTGCCTCGGTTTTGGGCTGAAGAGCCGGAGATTTGGTTTGCCCAGGTCGAAGGCCAATTCAGTATAGCCGGAATAACCAGCGACGTAACTAAATTTAATTACGTCATCGGACACCTGGACAACCAGTATTCCAGAGAGATAAAGGACATAATAATTAGCCCGCCTACCAGTAACAAATACGAAAAACTGAAGACCGAGCTTATCAAGCGACTCACCTCGTCTAACGAGAAGAAAATCAAACAGTTGTTGATGCATTAGGAGCTTGGTGACCGAAAGCCGTCGCAATTTCTTCGTCACCTGAAAAGCCTGGCAGGCTCAAACGTTCCTGACGATTTTTTAAGGACGATATGGGTTAGTCGCCTACCGCATGGCATCCAGACTGTGCTCGCAGGTCAACCAGGGGCAACTTCTCTCGAGGATCTAGCTGACTTAGCCGATAGAGTGAACGACCTGGCTACAACAACTCCGAAGGTCGCAGCAGTGAGTGACGCTGTCCCTAGTTCAGGTCTGCACGAACTAACTAGGGAGATATCTGAGCTTCGTCGACAGTTCCAGCGAATGTCTACTCGGAACAGCCGTTCACGCTGCCGTTCCACCAGAAACACTCGCAGCAGTTCGAGGCAGCGCTCTCAATCGAACTACAAGAAGTACCCCATTTGTTGGTACCACAACAAGTTCGGAGACAAAGCCAACAAGTGTATCCGGCCCTGCGACTTCAAGGCGGAAAACTCCAAGGGCGGTCGATAATGGCGACTGACGATTGCCCTTTACCCGCTTCTGGTCGCCTGTTTGTTACTGACCGATCTTCGAAGACGCAGTTCCTGGTCGACACAGGGAGCGACCTCTGCGTGTTCCCACGGTCAGCACTTCATGATCGTCGTGCTCGTACGGACTACAGTTTGTGTGCGGCTAATGGTTCTAGCATAGCTACATATGGTTGTATAAATTTAGATTTTGGTTTACGCAGAACATTTCAATGGCGTTTCATTGTAGCCGATGTAACGAAGCCTATAATAGGCGTAGATTTTTTAAACTTTTATAATCTCATTGTTGAATGTCGTAACAAGCGCCTAATTGATAATTTAACTTCCGTTTCCACTATTGCTGCTGTAGCTAATTGTAATAGCATTTCTTCTGTTAAGGTCGTGACTGGTGACACTCGGTATCAGAAAATTCTCAGCGAGTTTCCAGAAATTACTCGACCAGCTGGTAAGCCACACTGTATACCACACAAAACAGTACATCACATACGCACGACACCAGGCCCTCCAGTTTGCTCTTCACCTCGTCGTTTAGCACCGGACAAGCTTAAGGTTGCCCAAAAAGAGTTCCAGTCTATGCTGTCCCTTGGCACAGCTAGACCTTCTGAGAGCCCCTGGGCTTCACCGCTACATCTAGCGCCAAAGAAAAATAGCGGCTGGCGTCCTTGCGGCGATTACCGTAAGTTGAATGCCCGTACTGTGCCTGACAGGTACCCGATTAAACACATCCACGACTTTACCCATAGTATAGCTGGATGTAAAGTCTTCAGCACGCTCGATTTAGAAAAAGCATATAATCAGATACCTGTCAGCCTCGAGGACATTCCTAAGACCGCCATCACGACCCCATTTGGGTTATTTGAATTTCCTTTTATGACGTTCGGTCTTAGGAATGCGGGCCAAACTTTTCAGCGGTTCGTGGACGAGATGACGAGGGGATTAGACTTCGTATATTGTTATCTGGACGATTTTCTCGTGTTTTCTAGAAGTCCTGAGGAGCACGAGGATCACCTTCGTCAGGTCTTCAACAGGCTGAAGGAATATGGCATGTTGCTGAACACCTCGAAATGTGTTTTCGGTATGGAGGAGGTAACGTTTCTAGGCTACCGGATTACCGAGAGCGGTACTAAGCCACTTGATGCCAAAGTTCAGGCGATCAAGGACTTTCCCCCACCAACGAACGTTCGCCAGCTCAGAGGCTTCCTCGGCATGGTTAATTTTTATAGGAGATTTCTTCCTCACGCAGCCGAAATCCAAGCCCCACTTCACGCCTTACTAACAGGCTCTGTCAAAGGTTCACAGCCAATTTCCTTGACAGGCGACACACTAGCTGCCTTTGAAGCTTGTAAAGAAAGCCTGACCCAAGCTGCTCTTCTAGCTCATCCGGACTGCACCGCTAAGCTTGCTGTTGTTACAGACGCTTCTGACAGGGCTATCGGAGCAGTCCTGCAGCAATTTAAAGATGACGCGTGGCAGCCCTTAGCTTTTTTTTCAAGGAAACTGAGCACTTCACAGGTGAAATACTCACCATATGATAGGGAGCTTCTAGCAATTTACGAGGCCATTAAATATTTTAGGCACATGCTAGAAGCTCGCCATTTCATAGTCTATACTGACCATAAGCCTATAAGTTTTGCCTTCAATGAAAGGAAGAAAAACTGTTCGCCTAGGCAATACAGGCACTTGGATTTTATATCCCAATTCACGACAGATATCCGCCACATTTCCGGAAAGGATAATGTGGTTGCAGATACCTTGTCGCGAATTGAAGAGCTAGCAGACCCAGTAGACCTCGAAAAATTAGCTCAAGCTCAGGATTCTGACTCAGAACTCTGTAAGCTTTTGAGCGAGGGTTCTTCTCTGCAGCTTAAAAAATTCAATGTCCCTGGAAGCCAAATTCCCCTGTACTGCGACGTCAGTACCTCATCTTCCAGGCCATACGTACCTAAAGCACTTCGAAGGCAAATCTTTAATAGCTTGCATTCTTTAAGCCACCCTGGTGCCAATGCGTCAGCCAAGCTCATAGCCGAGCGGTTTGTATGGCCAGGTGTGCGAAAAGACTGTAGGGACTGGGCGCGTGCTTGTATACCGTGTCAGAGGACGAAAGTCAACCGTCACGTGACTTCCCCTCTCGGCACTTACAACTTACCGCGCGCTCGATTTAAGCAGATCCATATTGATCTGGTAGGTCCTCTCTCACTTTCTCAGGGTTATCGGTACTGCTTAACGGCTGTGGATAGATTTACACGGTGGCCAGAGGCAGTACCAATACAAGATATTACCGCGGAAACTGTGGCCAAGGCTTTGCTGTCCATTTGGATTTCTCGGTTCGGTTGCCCGACAGATATTGTAACCGACCGTGGTCGCCAGTTCGAATCGGCTTTGTTTCAATGTCTGTCGAGGATAGCCGGATTCGAACACAAACGGACAACAGCCTACCATCCGGCATGCAACGGTTTGGTTGAACGGTTTCACCGTCAGCTGAAAGCCGCGATCGTCTGCCATGCAAACGATAGGTGGACGGAATCTTTGCCATGGGTCTTATTAGGCGTAAGAACTGCCTTTAAGGAAGACCTCCAAGCCTCTTCTGCGGAACTGCTGTACGGGGAGCCACTAAGGTTACCCGGAGAATTTTTTGAGCCAACGGTCAACGGTACAGTAGACACGTCCGAATTTACTGCAAGGCTCAGGAATTTCGCCGAGAAACTGCGACCGGTACCAGCTTCCCGCCACTGCAATCCCAAGGTGTTCGTGTACAAGGAGCTAGAAACTTGCGATCACGTTTTCCTCCGTGAAGACGCATTGCGAGGTGCTCTCCAGCCTGCTTATTCTGGGCCATATAAAGTCATCACACGAGGGGACAAGGTATTTAAGATACTTGTTAAAAACAGAGAAGCGACAGTATCAATTGACCGACTGAAGCCTGCCTTCATCCTATCTGACCAGGTGGAGGAACCCTCACCAGTAATGCCGCCAAGTTACACAACACGTTCTGGGAGGCGTGTTAAATTTACTGACTTCTATCGCCCTTGACGGTCTCTGGAGGGGGGTGGTGGAGGCAACTATACACTTTATTAAAATTATTTACATATATTTATCTATATAATCAAAAACTTAAAACTAATATTTACAAACAAACACGATTACAAATTACAATACAATTAATATATATTTATTTACATTTAAACACCATCAAATATACACCCTTATCAGTTGGTCGATAAATTTTCTATCGATAGTCGATGTTCATCGAACTATCGACCGAGCCCTCATCACTAATGACCGATACCTGCATAACTATCAATAGTTATATACGGCCGGCTACGGCTGCGCGGGCGCATGCCCTTTCCACCGCGCAAGGTCGACCCAGTCAGGACCTTACCTCGACGCGGAGCGCACGCTTGTCGCCTCAATCCTATAAACACGCGGTATTGCGATTTAGCTTTGTTTTTCATTGTTATTAATCTGAACTTTACTTCATCTATCTATACAACATTAACAACAACAACAACAACACACACAACAACAACAACAACAACAACAACAACAACAACATTATGACGTCACACGCGCTCGTGTTTATTCGGGTGTTTTCGGTACTGGATTTAAAAGTAAATTTTTATTTTGAAATAACTTTTGAACTATTGCGAATATAAAAAAATTAATAAATAGTTTTGCTATAAAATTTATATAAGTATTATCTTTCCTTTTGTCACAATTTTTTTTTTTTTTATCAAAAACCTTATTGTTACTTTTTTAGGGTTCAGTACCTTGTAAGCAAAAACGGAACCCTTATAGGATCACTTTGTTGCCGTCCGTCCACCTGTCAAGACCCTTTTTGTCAGGAACGCGTGGAGGTATCAAGCTGAAATTTATATCAAATACTCAGATCTACTGTCCCTTGGAGCTGTGAAAAAATCAAACTTTTAAGCTTATGCAATCAAAAGATATAGCCGTTTATGCCGCAAATTTTCGAAACTCGCAAGGGAATCAAAACCTAAAGGGTACTTCCAGTCGATCAAGAAGTTGGTACGAAGCAACGTCTTATAGCACAGATAATGTAAAAATTGCGAAAACCGTAAATTTTTCGTAATATCATATAATAAAAATATTTTTAATAAAAATCTAACGGCTGCGGTACGGAACCCTCGGTGCGTGAGTCCGACTCGCACTTGACCGGTTTTTTTACAGAGAACCACAGTGCGCCGTTGGGTGTGTAGAAATGAAGAAGGAGAAGATCTAACTCAGCGCGTTCGTGCACCTCGACACACTAGTCCTTTTTTTTTTTTTTCAGGATGGGAAATCATCAAATGACTTCTCCCGCTCTGGGCGGAGCGGGAGGGCGTGTCAGACTTTTACTGACTAAAACCCACCCGTGTTCTATCAGTTGCCCATGTGCCAGGGTCACGGTATCTCTTTCGAACAATCACGCGACCCCGGCAGGCATCGGTCCTATTAGACCCCTACGCTGCTGCTGACATCTCTTTGAGGCGCGCGTGGAACACTGCGCGCCGTCGACCCGAGCTTGGTCCTTACCGGGCGGCGAGCTACCCATTGCTCGCCACCCGCAAGCTCGCGCCTACGGTGGCCGGGAGTCCGCAATCGAACACACTAGTCCTTAGTTGTTTACATATTATCTTAGTACGAAATATAAATGTTTGTGGCAGGTTGAGACTAATTAAATAATACCAATAACACATTTTCTAAATCAAACATAATAAATTATAATGAGTACGAAATAACTTCTTGTCAACAATGATTTATAAAAGACCTCACGCGGGCCATATATGATATGTTTGAAACCGAAACGACAATTAGAATTTGTGACCATTGAAAAAACATTTCACAAAACGAGGGAAACAGCTTACTAATGTGCGCCCCTGCACAATAGTGTCAGTGTTCACTTCTACACATCATTGTGTTACGACGAACACAACTAAAATTCGCTTCCTATTGGTCAACACGCATGCATACGGTGTTCGAGTCGAGAGCCGTGCTATGCGATTATCGCCTTAAAGGTGAGCATGCGGAAGTTTGGTCGATAGTACATAAGAAATATTGGCTCCTTATTTTTTACGGCCCGAGACACCGCGGCCGTGCTCGCGCCGTCCGGTCGCCGCTCTCGCAGCGTCAAGCGGGCCATTCATAGAATTTGGAGTAAAGGTTTTATGCAAAACGTCTCAAGTAGTTTTAAAATTATAATAATTACGAAAATTCAAAACCGCTTAGAAAAAACTTTTCTTTTTGCTTCTATAGCTTCTTTACCACCTACAGGTGTACCCCTCAAAATATTTCGTGTATGAATAGATACACTTTATATAATGGTATTAGGTTAACATATTTGAGCGCTATGTTTTGCCGCGAAGGCGTACAAATTTCAATTAATATGTAATAAAAAAGACTAAAATACTTAAAAATCTAAATAAAACAAACAAAACCAAAAATAAACTAAAACATATTAAAAATTAACATTTATAAAATCTTGAACACTGTAATAACATTTTTTTATTTATAGAGAGGTGAGAGCTTTCTTAAATTTTATTAGAGGCATATTTTTTATACTATCGGGTATTTTATTATAAATTATTGAAGCCATTCCAAAAAAACTAATTTTCATCAAACTGGTTCTGCATTTTATGTTGCACAATTGATTTTCATATTGAGAACTAGTGTTGCATAGGACTCGAGTCCTCGAGTCGTAATCTAAAAGACTCGAGTCAATTATGCAAGACTCAGTGTGCTCAATAGGCTCGAAGTCTACAGTCAAGCACTCGAGTCTTAAAAAGGACTCGAGTCTCATAGAAGACTCGAGTCTTAAAAAGGACTCGAGTCTTAAAGAAAAACTTGGAGCATGAAAATGAGACTCGCACATCATGCGAAAAGACTCGAATAGAAGAATGATAAGTTCTAATGAGTGGTTATGATATAAATATGAGTGAAAATAATCTGACGAGTTATTCATAGACTCGAATTCATTTTAAGACTCGAGTCCTTTTCTAAGACTCGAGTCCTTTTTAAGACTCGAGTGGCTTGTAAATGAGTCGGGCTCGGCTTGACTCTAGACTCCGAGCCTTTTGAGCACACTGAGTCCTGCATAATTGACTCGAGTCTTTTAAAATACGACTCAAGGACTCGAGTCCTTTGCAACACTATTGAGAACGCATTGGAGTTTTTTTTTTACATCGAAAATTTTTGTATAAAGGTGTAAATTCATTTTAACAAACAAAACAGTAATACGAGACTGTTTTGTTTGTAAAAATGAATGTACATAGCTGGCAGAAAAAGTAAAAGATTTAAAATGGGGTGCACAGGATTCGGTAGGTTTTAAGCCACACAAGGATCGAATACATCGCTTTTGCGCTTTACAGACAGTATCTCTTTCAGTAGATTGCCCTCAAAAAATAACACCATATCTTAGAACTGATGCAACCAATCAGTGATACGCTATTAAAAGTGTTTCTGTATTAACTTTTTTTGACAGCTGAATTTCTTCTATATGTGGTTTCCATGTTAGTTTATTATCAATCCTTATACCTAAAAATTTAGCCTCGTTTGTATCTTCTATATTGCACTTATCATATGCAATGTGAACTAGAGGTTTTTCACACCTTTGATGAAAGTGCATTACTTTTGTTTTGTTTAAATTAATGACTAGATTATTGCTAGTAAGCCAGTTCATAATTTTACTTAGACAATCATTAATATCACTCTCGTAACAAGCAGGATTAGTACACTTTACAACAGCTGTACTGTCATCGGCAAACAGTACCATATTTTGAGATTTGACTTTTGGCAAATCATTGATATATATTAAAAAAAGGAGCGGCCCTAGCACGCTGCCTTGAGGTACCCCGTATAAATTAGGGTTTACAATAAATTGAAATGACATGATAATTATAAATTACCTTTTGAATATTATCTCTAATTCCTAATTCTTCTAATTTCTTTTCTCTCTAGTATGAATGAATTAATGCTAATGAATTACTAGTTAAAAGGATACACACAAAAATGAGGGTTTACGATAATTTTACAATTAGTACAGTATCATCTGCCATACCTACAAATTATTCTTAAAAAAAATTATAACTCTGTCTCATTTGTACACGCAATTGCCTCATACGAAATTTTATATAATAGTAATGATCAGCAGAATCGATTTCTAGCTAAAAAGGATCCTTCAAAATTCGAGTCTCTATGTCTATGAAAGGCGATTTTCAGCCTACCGTGCGCCGCTCCACCGCTGCCGCATCCCTACCTGGTGTCCGTAGCGTTACTTTTTTTCTGTACCAATTTTTTTTGGGCTATTTTTGCCGTCCCCCTTATTTTGCCGCCCTAAGCTTCAGCTTTTTCAGCTTCTATGGTAAATCCGGCCCTGTACATAGGAAATATATTTCTGCATCAGAACACAAATGTTAAAATAAGAATGATTGCTTGTGCTAAAGATTATAGCGGTCATAATTTTTTAATACGTACAAATGACATTGTAGTGCAATTCGAGTATGGCAACATCGCAAAAAAAAAACATGACATTTCAATTGCCAATCGGCCGGAACTGATGACTTATCGTTGTCTTGCGTGTGATATATGTAATTATTATATGTCTAATATTGAATTATTGAATTTAGTCATTATGATTTTTATTATAAACTTATTTTTCTATCTGTCAAACACTGATTTGACTCAGCTGTCAGTTTGAGTCATACTTGTTTGTTAACGGGTATAAAACGCCGGAGCCTCAGTGAAACAGTCATCCCGCCCGTTGAAGACCTTGATGATCCCCTGCCCCCTGTCACACCTGACGAGGTGCACGAGATCATCAAGGGTCTGAAATCTCGTAAAGCCCCCGGATCAGACGGCATCACCAACAGAGTGATCAAGCTGTTCCCCGCTCACCTGATTATGCTCATGTATCTTCAATGGTGCCTTGAGTAATAATATTTTCCCCCAAGCGTGGAAGGAAGCCACCGTCATTGGCATCCCTAAGCCCGGTAAGCCCAAAACCGAGCCCACGAGCTATCTCCCCATTAGTTTGCTCAAAGTTCTCGGCAAAATCTATGAGAGACTTATTTATAAGCGACTTAGAGATTATGCCGAAACCAAGGGCCTCATCCCCAACGAGCAGTTTGGTTTTCGAACCCAACACTCGTGTGTCCATCAGGTACACCGTATCGTTGAGCATATCAATGCTGGTTTTCAGCGTGGTATGTTCACGGGCGCTGTATTCTTCGATATAGCGAAAGCGTTCGACAAAGTCTGGCACAACGGCTTATTATATAAGCTGTACCAACTCGGAGTGCCAGACCGTCTCGTGCTCATCTTACGAGACTTTCTTGCGAACCGTACCTTTCGCTATCTCATCGAAGGGGCACTTTCCTCCCCTCACCCGATCCGTGCAGGAGTCCCTCAAGGCTCTGTACTAGCCCCCCTCATTTTCACGCTGTTCACTAGCGATATCCCCAGAAGTAAGAAGGCAAGGTTAGCTCTGTTCGCAGACGACACTGCCATCTTCTTCTCGGGATTTAGTGACACAGCGCTGGTTCACTACCTCCAAAAATCAAAAATCAAAATCAAAAGTCATTTATTCAAACTAGGCTGAGAGTCAGCACTTTTTGAACGTCAAAGTTACAAAAGACAGTCCCCCCAAAACGCCCACCCTTCGACACTTCCTAGTGCTGTAGCTGGGAAGAAGAAGTGGCGGAACAAACTCCCCAGCAGCACAGCTGTCTGTTAAGTTAGAAGAACTTGATTCTATACAATATTGTGTAAGTAATTAATATTATAAAACAAAACATACATTATTTGCCATATGTCAGCTAGCACACGCCAATATACCAACAAAAAAAAATTGAATACTAAAGTCAAGCAATAAAACAAAAACGTAAACAAAACTTAAAAACTAAATAAAGCCTCCAGGCATAAAGGGCGTGCCCGCTTACATGTTCAACGATGCAAAATGATCCATATACATACATTGATGCATATAGCTAAGTTGAAGTTACAATAGTTAAACTAGCACCTCCGGAGTAGAATAAAATAACAGTTAATACAAATAACAATAACAAAAACCATGGTCAGCAAGACGACCAGTCACCACAAGCAGCACCCGTTCACGAGCATAACGCAAAGGTCAGCCATTACCCCCCTCGCCATATTTGAGGGAAGGTGGTAACCCGACCCCCGACGCTACCGCAAGCAGTGACATCTAAGGTAGCATGACGAACTTGCTGCCGGTTTGTCAGGCAAGAATATTATGAACAGCTGACGAGGTCGCTAGCTAACTACATGTTGCAATACAACTCATTTAAAATCATTGTAATGAGTAGATTATGTCCACAATAAATGAAATTAAAAGAAAATAAAAATAAATAAATAAATTAACAAAATCTGTTAAATAAAAAAATAAATAAAAAACAATTATATGAACTACCCATATACACTGTCAGTAGGAAAGCTAATTCTGGATTGAAAGAACATAAACATTGTCTTGAGTTTGTCTTGAGTTAATCACAGCGACCAACTATTCTTATCGTTTAAGTAGTCGTTGATAGAATAGTATGCCTTTGAACAAAGGTTGGATTTTACTTTAGCTTTAAACTCATTAAACTGCAAATCTAGTAAAGCAGAGGGAAGATTGTTATAAAAGGTAATACCAAGACCAACAAAAGAATTATGAACCTTATGAAGCCGGTGAAAGGGAGCACGTAGTTTGTCCTTATTTCTAGTATTAATATTATGAATATCACTGTTATTAGTGTACAGGTGTATATTTTGCCTAATATATAAGATGTTGGCGAAGATGAATTGTGATGCCACCGTAAGAATACCAATATCTTTAAACAAATCTCTCAGAGAAACTCTAGCACCTAGTTGGTAAATCGCTCGAACAGCTCGTTTTTGAAGAACAAAAATATTTTGAATGTCCGCGGCTTTGCCCCACAGCAGAATGCCGTAGGACATTATGCTATGAAAATAACTAAAATAGACTAATCGAGCTGTATCAACGTCCGTATACTGTCTAACTTTCCTTACTGCGTAGGCGGCCGAACTGAGCTTTTTTTTTTTTTTTTTTTTTTTTTTTTTTTTTTTTTTTTTATTTTTTTTTTTTAGTGGGGCATCTCGTAGTTAATCCTGAGAAGATTGTTACTACTTAAACGGATTGGGGCCCGGCGAGTTCTAAAAAGTTACCTTTTTAGGCCTCCAGCCGGGGCTTATTATACTTAAAACTAAAGCGAAAGCTCTAAGGGTTACCCCGAGGGGGGTACGAACCTCGGCTTAGGCAATCGCTGATAGGGGGGGCAGCAAGGGACTGGCTGGATCTGAGTTAAATTATTTATGGACTAATTTAAAGCTAACGGCGCAGCATCGCGGGCTGGCTCTTGCAAGGGTCGGGAGGGACTGTTAAGTCGGGGTCGCGACGACGGACCTCGGCGGCGAGGTCGGTACGGTTTGTGTCTGTGTGCTGGTCTAGCTGTACTGGTCTCTTTTCGACTCTCCTGGAGGAGAGTAGTGGGATCATCAGGATCGGTAAGAACGTGCCGCGAGCGGCGGACTTTGCTAATACGGGAGGGGGTGTAAGTAGCTGCCGCCACAACCAGAGGGTTGCGGTGGGCTACGGCCCTATCGAAGAAACGCTTCGAAGCGCGTTTTATGTATTGATGGATAGTCGGGAGTTTCATGTCTAAATGAAGATTGATATTCCGAACAAACCAAGGCGAGCCTGTGGCTTGACGGAGAAAACGGTTCTGGAGAGTCTGCATCCTATGGATGAATCGGGGCTTGGCATGTGCCCAGACTGGGCTTGCGTATGTCATAATCGGCCTGATACAAGCGGTGTAAAGCCGCTTCTTACACAGAAGAGACAATTTACTCCGCTTGTTCAGGACGCAATGGAGCCTACTGAGAGCGAAAGCGGCCCGCGAGCGAGCCTGCTTTATGTGCTCGGAAAAGGTGAGGTGTTCGTCGAGGATGACACCTAGATATTTGGCTTGCTTCGCCCAAGGGATCTGCTTGCCGAACATTGAGATGGGTCGGGGAGGGGGGTGATTACGTCGCGGTCGGGTGTAAAAGACCGCCTGACTTTTGTCGGGGTTGACCTCGATTCGCCACTTCCTGAACCAATCGCCGAGCTCGTCGACTGTGGTTTGGAGGTAGCGAACCAGCGCTGTGTCACTAAATCCCGAGAAGAAGATGGCAGTGTCGTCTGCGAACAGAGCTAACCTTGCCTTCTTGCTTCTGGGGATATCGCTAGTGAACAGCGTGAAAATGAGGGGGGCTAGTACAGAGCCTTGAGGGACTCCTGCACGGATCGGGTGAGGGGAGGAAAGTGCCCCTTCGATGCGATAGCGAAAGGTACGGTTCGCAAGAAAGTCTCGTAAGATGAGCACGAGACGGTCTGGCACTCCGAGTTGGTACAGCTTATATAATAAGCCGTTGTGCCAGACTTTGTCGAACGCTTTCGCTATATCGAAGTATACAGCGCCCGTGAACATACCACGCTGAAAACCAGCATTGATATGTTCGACGATGCGGTGTACCTGATGGACACACGAGTGTTGGGTTCGAAAACCGAACTGCTCGTTGGGGATGAGGCCCTTGGTTTCGGCATAATCCCTGAGTCGCTTATAAATAAGTCTCTCATAGATTTTGCCGAGAACTTTGAGCAAACTAATGGGGCGGTAGCTCGTGGGCTCGGTTTTGGGCTTACCGGGCTTAGGGATGCCAATGACGGTGGCTTCCTTCCACGCTTGGGGGAAAATATTATTACTCAAGGCACCATTGAAGATGGTACACATGAGCATAATCAAGTGAGCGGGGAACAGCTTGATCACTCTGTTGGTGATGCCGTCTGATCCGGGGGCTTTACGAGTCTTCAGACCCTTGATGATCTCGTGCACCTCGTCAGGTGTGACGGGGGGCAGGGGATCATCAGGGTCTTCAACGGGCGGGAGTGAGGCTTTGCGTTCGACTTCCGCGTTTACCTTATCGACAAACGCTTGGTCTACTGGCTGCGAACTGGGTGTGCATTGGGCTTCGAGGCTATCGGCTAGGCATTCAGCCCTGTCGATATCCTCGAATGCAATGGTCGCATCGGGGCGGGTCAGGGGGGGCATAGTGGAAAACTCAGAGGATTTCAGTTTCCTCTGAAGTTCCCAGAAGGCGAGATGAGTCGGCTCTAGTTCGCTCACCATCTTGTCCCAGTTAGCGTCACGCAGCTCAGTCACACGTGTCCTTACAGCACGCTGTAAGTAACGCATGTGAGCTTTGTTAGCATCACAGGGAAAGATGCTGTAAGCACGAACGGCCGCGTTCTTCTCTGTCAGCAGATCACGTACATCGTCGGGGAGTTTCCATTTACGGTCGCCCGTATCTGGAACCTCCCGTGAGCTTTCGCTCACGATCGATTGTACGTGTTCCGTGAGAGAGTCGATCGCGGCCGTTGTGGCGGCGACAGAGTCAAACTGATCTGGGATAGAGTCTAAGTGATGTGACGTGTTAGATTGTAAGCGTTCGCTTACTTTCTTCCAGTCAGTGATCACTTTAGTGGCGGGGGGTTGGGAGGGGTCGCGAATACCTAATCGGGGGGCCAGGTTCATGACTACTGGTCGATGGTCAGAATCGAGTTCGTGAATAGTCTCTATAGAATCCAACCTTAAGTTGATATTCTTAAGGAGCGCTATGTCAAGAACGTCGGGTAGCTGATCGACATCGAAGGGGAAGTGAGTGGGAGTCATCGGGGCGATGACATCGAAGATCATGGTAGAACAGAGGTTGAAAAGTTGCCTACCTCTAGTCGAGGTCCTGGTGCTATTCCAGGCGGGATGTTTGGCGTTGAGATCGCCCGCTATGATAACGGAGTCACTCATGCCGAAGAGATCGGAAAGGTCGTTAGCGAGGAGTTGAGGGTCCTCTGACTCATGTGTGGGAGGAAGGTAAGCCGACACAATAGTGATCGGCTGGTGACCTGTCAGTGCTAACCGACAGGCCGAAACTTCTAATCGGGAGAGTTGGGGGGGATCCATAGGTATGCAGTACAGGGACTTCCTATAGTATATGAGGGTGCCGCCTCTGTGACAACGTGACCTGTCGTTGCGAACTAAACGATAGTTTGCAATTTTCGGGTCACGATGATGAGGCTTTAAGAACGACTCTTGTATGAGTAAAATGTCTACGTGATGGTCGCGGAGGAACGTGGCGATCTCATCACGTTGGCCGTGAATGCCGTTGGCATTATAGAAGCCTAGCTTTAGGGAACGGGGTTTGAGTCTAGTTAATACTCCTCGACTATCCATAGTAGGGGCGTTGGGAGTTCATAACGTGGAGTGCTTGCGTGATCTCTGGATACGCAGCATATATAGATTGGATACGGAACAGGTTGCCGCCGGCGGCAACTAGTTCCTGGGCCCGAACTGAGCCTTCCCGCTAGGCTTGATATATGTGATCCCCATTGAAGTTTGGCGTCTACTGTTATGCCCAAAAAAACCGCCGAGTGTACACAAACCGCAGTCGACGAGCTCGGCGAATGGTTCAGGAAGTGGCGAATCGAAGTCAATCCCGATAAAAGTCAGGCGGTCTTTTACACCCGACCGCGACGTAATCACCCCCCTCCCCGACCCATCTCAATGTTCGGCAAGCAGATCCCTTGGGCGAAGCAAGCCAAATATCTAGGTGTCATCCTCGACGAACACCTCACCTTTTCTGAGCACATAAAGCAGGCTCGCTCGCGGGCCGCTTTCGCTCTCGGTATGCTCCATTGCGTCCTGAACAAGCGGAGTAAAATGTCTCTTCTGTGTAAAAAGCAACTTTACACCGCTTGTATCAGGCCCATTATGACATATGCAATGTTAAGATATTAATTATCTGTGAACATGATGTCTGTCACATCTTTAGTTTTGTTCACTCTCTGGGATTTTGGATTTTGCCTAAGATGGCTGTTTATAAGAGTGTAACAATAAAAGATAATTGTATTAGATTAGATGTCTTGTTTTATTATAGTAACCACTAAAGTTTTCATAGGTTATGGGCCCAGACGCCAAATAGTGTCGAGTAGGAAGTAGATTGTCGAGATTTTCAAAGATTTAATTTTATGCAACAAAAGCGTAACGAAGAAAAGAAAATGGCCGGGCAGCAAACTAAGTTGTTTTACAATTTTCCCCAACTAAATCCAGAAGCTTTCGACAATTGGATGTTCAGGGTGAATTGTATTTTAGAAGAAAAGGGATTAAGTGAAGTTGTGTCGTTACCAAAAATCGAAGACTGTAATAAAAAAGACGATGCAAAAGCAAGAAACATTATTGTTCAATGTCTAACGGATCAGCATCTAAATCTGATAAAAGAATGCGTTAACGCAAAGGATATGATATCCACTTCGAAAAGTACATTCCAAAGAAAAAGTGTAATCTCCAAATTAAGTTTGCGAAGAAAACTTCTAAACTTGAAACAGCAAGGAAATCTTCAAGAGTATTTTTCAAACTTTGATAACTTAATCAGAGATCTAGAGGTATCAGGAGACAAGATTAATGATACAGACAAAGTATGCTATCTATTAACAGGACTGAGTGAAGAATACAACCACATAATTACAGCTTTGGATGCGGTGAACACTGAAATAAAAATAGATTTTGTAAAAACTAAATTACTTGATCATGAAATAAGAAAAGAAACAGTTACAAACGAGCCACATACATCTTTTATATCGAATATAACCTGCTATAAATGTAAAAAGAGGGGACATAAGTCCTATGAGTGCTACAGTAGAGGACGAGGCAGAGGAAGAGGATATCGAGGACCAAGAACTCGTGGAGGAACTGCTCATCCTGCTGAAAGTCAACCAATTTTTATTGCCTCAAATGAAGCACTTGTATGTAATAGTAATGATGGAATATTAACATTTGTTGTGGATTCAGGAGCTACTCAGCATTTCATAAAAGAATCTTATGAGAAATACCTCACAGATGTCAAGCAACTGTCACAGAAATTAGAAATCAAAATTGCTAATGGCCAAATACTGACAGCATATAAATCAGGATATCTTGATGGATATTACAAAAATGAACCATTAAGACTGGAAGTCATACTTGTACCGGGAATCAGTAACAATTTAATGTCGGTCAATAAATTAGCAGAACGAGAAAAGCAAGTAATTTTCAAAAAGGATAAGTTAATAATAACTGCAGGTAAAAAGAAATATTTTGGAGAAAAGAGGAATATGTTATATACCTTCTCAATAAAAATAAAAGATAAAGATGAATGTAATGTGATACAAGAAGATAATGACTTATGGCACAAAAGAATGGGTCATATGTGTAGAAAACATCTAGCTATATTAGGATTGCCATACAGTAAGGAAGTGTGTGAAGCATGCATGAGGTCAAAATCAACCAGACTACCATTTAACAGATTACAAAGTCCAAGGTCAAGTAAGATAGGAGATTTAATACACACTGATATTGCTGGACCAGCAAGAGTAGCAACTAAACAAGGATATAAATATTTCCAAACAATAACAGATGACTATTCTCATTATACTCAGACGTATTTGTTAAAAAGCAAAAATGAAGCCACAGATAAATTAATCAATTATATAATAGAACAAGAGAGGCAAGATGGGATAAAAGTGAAAAGGATCAGATGTGATAATGGAGGGGAATTCACAGCGGAAAGTCTCAAAAAGTTTTGTTATGAAAAAGGTATCAAAATTGAATACACGCAGCCATATAGCCCACAGCAAAATGGGAAAGCTGAACGTATGAACAGGACAATATATGATAAAGCGAGAACCATGTTAGATGAATCAAATCTACCAAGACACCTATGGGGTCAAGCAATCTTAACGGCTACTTTTCTTATCAACCGATCGCCATGTTCTTCAATAAATTATCAAGTACCTGCGAGGATCAAGAACAAGGAATTAATTTTAAATAAAATCAAAGTTTTTGGATGCAAAGCATGGGCACATATTATGCCCAAACAGGATAAATGGTCAAGACGAGCAGTGCCAGCTCGAATGATAGGATATTCTATGAATGGATATACCTTATGGAACCCAAAAACTGATGAGATATTTGTCTCAAGAGATGTAAGATTTGATGAAACAAACATAAAATATCAACATGAAGAACAAAACAAAAATATAAAAGGATACTTAGAAGAAAATGAAATTCAGAAAGAAATGTGTGTGAAACCAAAAGAAAAACAAATAATAAAAGAAACAAAGTATTCAGAATCAATACAAGAAGAAGAAAGTTTTTATGATCCAGAAGAGAATAATTACTCCACTCCAGAAAAACAAAACGAAGAAATCAAGCGAACAAGAAGTGGAAGAGAAGTAAAAAAGCCTAAACAATTTGATTTAAATACATATGAAGATTATTGTTTACTTTCAAGTGAAAGCGATCCTGTCACATACACAGAAGCCATTCAACAAGATAAAGAATGGAAAACAGCAATAGATAAAGAGATTAAGTCATTAAAGGAACAAAACACATGGATAGAATCAGAATTGCCAAAAGGAAAAAGTGCTATTGACACAAAATGGATTTTCAAAACAAAATCGGATGGAACTAAAAAGGCAAGATTAGTTGCACGCGGATTTCAACAGTACACAGAAGATTATGTTTATTCCCCTGTAGCCAACATAACTACCATAAGAATGGGATTATCAGAAGTAATAAATAATAACTGGGAAACAAAGCAGTTGGACATACCTACAGCATTTCTAAATGGAAATTTGAGCACAGAAGTTTACATCAAAGTTCCAGAGGGAATAAGTTTGGAAAATAAACAAGAAGGAACTGTTCTGAAACTTAAAAAAGCTTTATATGGATTGAAAGAGTCACCAAAATGTTGGAATATAAGATTTGATAATTTCTGTCAAACAATAAACATGAAAAGATCAAAATATGATATATGTTTATACATAGGAAAAGATATATGGCTCATATTATTTGTAGATGATATTTTACTGATGGGAAAGAGTAGTGAAATAAATAAAATATCAAGAAAATTGCAAGAAGAATTTAAAGCTAAAGATATGGGAAGAGTATCTAACTTCTTAGGAATTGAAATTATGAGAAATGATAATACATTGAAATTATCACAAAAACTGTTTATTAAAAATTTATTACTAAAGTATAAGATGCAAGATTGTAAAGAAGTGAAGACGCCGATGGAAAACAATTTTCAAGTACCTGAAACAGAAGAAATAATTAGTGATATACCTTACAGAGAATTAATTGGAAGTTTAACTTACCTGGCTACAATAAGCAGACCGGACATCACTTTTGCAACTTCATTCCTCAGTCGATATCTTGATAAACCCACGAGAAGCTTATGGACAGCTGCAAAACGTGTATTACGCTATCTGAAGGGCACAATTAATAAAGAGTTGACATACTATTGTCAAGAGAAAGAAGAAAACACTAATAAATGTTCTAATATTTCAGCATTTTCAGATGCCGATTGGGCAGGTGATAAGATCACAAGAAAAAGTGTTAGTGGAGCACTAATATATCACCAAGGGAACCTAATTGCATGGTCATCACGAAAGCAGAGGACTGTATCTCTCTCCAGTGCTGAAAGTGAATACATAGCTGCTGCAAGTTGTGTCAGTGATTTGTTATTTGTGAAAGGATTATCAGTTGACTTTAATGAAAAGTGTAATATTGTGCTTTATGTGGACAATCAGAGTGCAATAAAAATGATACATAATTGTGAAAATACAAAACATTCCAAGCACATAGACATTAAATATCATTTCATAAAAGACATTGTAAACCAAAATTTTTTGATTGTTAAATACGTAAGTACCAGTGAAAATACTTCGGACATTATGACGAAACCACTGTGTAGTGTTAAGTTTTGCTATTTTCGTGACAAGCTGTTAGTTTTGTAACATTGTTTTTCATAGAATGTTTGCATTGTTTATATTTTAAGGTTATGTTGTCACTTGTCACTAGCTTGTCAAAATTATCTGTCAAAACTTATATATGTCAGTTTTAGTGTTGCAATTTCAAGAATTTAAATATTACTAAGTTTGTGTTGCCATGTTAAAGTTAAAGTTTGGTAGAATTTATTTTCATTTATTTATAGAAGCAATTTGTAAGTTTTCACAAACATAAAATTGAGGGGGAGTGTTAAGATATTAATTATCTGTGAACATGATGTCTGTCACATCTTTAGTTTTGTTCACTCTCTGGGATTTTGGATTTTGCCTAAGATGGCTGTTTATAAGAGTGTAACAATAAAAGATAATTGTATTAGATTAGATGTCTTGTTTTATTATAGTAACCACTAAAGTTTTCATATGCAAGCCCAGTCTTTGCACACGCTAATCCCCGATTCATCCATAGGATGCAGACTCTCCAGAACCGTTTTCTCCGTCAAGCCACAGGCGCGCCTTGGTATGTTCGGAATATCAATCTTCATTTAGATATTATAGTGTTCATCCTATACTTACACTTTAATTCATGATTCTTTACCATCCTCTTTATTTGTTTCTATGTTTACACTTCATGCTTTACTTATTTTATTTTATTTATATTTCTACACTCAGCAAATCGATCTAAATACGATTTATTAACTTGGAAATAGCTGAAATAAATATTAACTCAAATTTTCATGTTGTGACAAGCCAAATTGTCAACTGTCAGTTACTGTTCTGCTTAGTCTATGAATGGCTACTTTTTGGTTTATATAATTTTAAATTATTTTTATCAATATGTCTAGCTATTTGATTTTATTAATTATTACGATTGCTTACTAAATAACTTAACTTAAAATTATATTTATAAAATTCTTTACGCACTCATGTGGCCAGCTACACTCACTCATGTGGCCAGCTACACGCACTCATGGATATGTCCTGGCCGACTACACTTGTCAGATGAGATGATGGCTAAACTAATATTTTGAAAATGTTTGGAAAGGGAAGACGGCTTTGGTATAAAAAGGGGCGTCTGAACCGCTGAGGACACACTCAAGAGGACTCTCTAGAGGACCACACTCTGGAGGCCGTACACTCTGGAGGACACATTCTGGAAGAGTGTAGAATCTGGGAAACTACTCTGAAGCGCCCGCACTCTGGGAAACTACTCTCAAGCGCCCACACTCTGGGAAACTACTCTGAAGCACCCGCACTCTGGGGAAACTACTCTGAAGCCCGTCTACTCTGAAGCGTTCACACTCTGAAGCCCGTCTACTCTGAAGCCCGTCTACTCTGAACTCTGAAGCCGGTCTACTCTGAAGCCCTCTTGAAGCGTTCTACTCTGAACTCTTGAAGCCGGTCTACTCTGAAGCCCTCTTGAAGCGTTCTACTCTCCGCAGGAGGAGATGCCCCGGGCGTCGGGAGTCGATTGCGGACTCCCGGACACCGTAGGCGCGAGCTTGCGGGTGGCGAGCAATGGGTAGCTCGCCGCCCGGTAAGGACCAAGCTCGGGTCGACGGCGCGCAGTGTTCCACGCGCGCCTCAAAGAGATGTCAGCAGCAGCGTAGGGGTCTAATAGGACCGATGCCTGCCGGGGTCGCGTGATTGTTCGAAAGAGATACCGTGACCCTGGCACATGGGCAACTGATGGAACACGGGTGGGTTTTAGTCAGTAAAAGTCTGACACGCCCTCCCGCTCCGCCCAGAGCGGGAGAAGTCATTTGATGATTTCCCATCCTGAAAAAAAAAAAAAAAAAAAAAAAAAAAAAGCGTTCTACTCTGACAGTTTACTCTTTTTCATTTAATAAATTGTATCAGATCTGCCTTATCCATTTCTTTCACTAAGCAGATACGTAACAATATGAAACTCCCGACTATCCGTCAGTATATGAAACGCGCTTCGAAGCGTTTCTTCGATAGAGCCGTAGCCCACCGCAACCCTCTGGTTGTCGCGGCAGCTACTTACACCCCCTCCCGTATCAGTAAAGTCCGCCGCTCGCGGCACGTTCTATCCGATCCTGACGATCCCACTACTCTCCTCCAGGAGAGTCGAAAAGAGACCAGTACAGCTAGAAAAGCACACAAACACAAACCGTACCGACCTCGCCGCCGAGGTCCGTCGTCGCGACCCCGACTTAATAGTCCCTCCCGACCCTTGCATGAGCCAGCCCGCGATGCTGCGCCGTTAGCTTTAAATTAGTCCCTAAATAATTTAACCCAGATCCAGCCAGTCCCTTGCTGTCCCCCCACCAGTGATTGCCTAAGCCGAGGTTCGTACCCCCCTCGGGGTAACCCTTAGAGCTTTCGCTTTAGTTTTTAAGTATAATAAGCCCCGGCTGGAGGCCTAAAAAGGTAACTTTTTAGAACTCGCCGGGACACAATCCGTTTAAGTATTAAGAATCTTTTCAGGATTAACTACGAGATGTACTAAAAAAAAAAATGAAACAGTCAGTTGCTTGGCAGATGTTCAGTTGGCTAGTTCTAGTGCTGTCGTTGTGTGGAAGGATCGACCAGAGGTCACGTAAGTTAAGTGATTGATGTTATATCGTAATTATTGCCTATTATGAAAATGTTGTTGTACTGTTTATAGTGTTGCCAATATTACTAATGTTTCAAATCATATAAATGGAATATTCATATTCTTTTTCTAGATATTATTGTTATATTTTGATTATATTGATATTATTCTGAGTTCTCTTGGACAATGGTCCAAGAGATAGAATTAATGTATATAAGATAATGATAACGTATGGCAATGTAAGAAATGTATTGATATAATACTTCAATACTGTTTCCATGGAGTTTCTTGTCCTTCTTCTCCATGAAGACCTAGTTTTGGAACGGACGACTAGCTTTCTGATTAATTGCTGACAAGCCTAATTGAAATAAATGTCTAGTCTTTTCTTTATGTGCTTTACTTATTGAAACCCTTTCCTATACACAATAAATAGGGTTCCCTCTATGTGGCAGAAACTTGTTGCTCCGAATTTTATTTGGCATAACACACTTGGCATAATCTTCTTTAAACGAATATTTGTAAGGCGTAAAAAATGTTTAGCATAATCATTGTTTGGCCGAATGTCTATATGACCGACTTTACGCTGGCATACTTTTAAGATGGTTGAATTTTATTTCGCATAATTACCGTTGGCAGACTTAAAATGTCGCATAATTTTGTTTAGCATAACATTTATTTAGAGTGACGATTATTTGGTTTTTTTTTTTTTTTCACACTACGCCATCTAGTCCCAAGCTAAACAGAGGTTGTGTTATGGGTACTAGACAACTGATAAACATACTTATATATTTCTAAATACATACATATTATAGATAAATTACACCCAGACACAGAACAAATGATCGTGCTCATCACACAAACATTTGTCCTGGGTGGGAATCGAACCCACGACCTCCGGCATAGCAGTCAGGGTCACTAACCACTAGACCAACGGGTCTGTCGAACCGTCGATTTTCTGCGAAATGAAGTTTATGCTATCCGCTGTTATGCAAAATAATATTATGACGAAAAAAATTCTGCCATAAAGGGTGGACCCCAATAAATAAGCCATTACCTGATTTATAAATAAATATACCATTCTGGGGAACCGATTACTTTTCCGAATTTTTTTTGTTCGAATTTCATTTTACCGAAAACTATTGGCCGACGTCTTTTTTGCAATATGCATCATTTGACATATTTTTTAATCATCGAAGTATCATGTGTCATAGGTATTATTTTACCGAATTATGTTTCGCCGATTTACGAAATAACTTTTTGCTATTGGCCGAAGCCTCTTTTGAACTTTTTTCGTTTGCCAAATGATTTGTTTGCCATATTTTCACCATAGTGAAACAAAATTTTAGGGAATATTATTTGGTCACAAATATATAGCCGGTTACTTGGTAGCGTTTTCAATATTAAATTAAATACATGTAGTGTCATAAAAAGTCAATATATTGTGCTACAAAATTTAGTGAGAAAGAAATCGCTGTAAAACCGACTTTACGTAGTCTTGTCTGCCCTACCCCTAGAGTGTAATTTAAGCCCGCGCAGGCGCGGAGGGGTAGGGCGGCCCGCGAGCTGAGGAGCAGGTGGTCTGAAGGCCCGCCGCGCCGCCGCAGCTGAGGCTGGCCGGCAGAGCCGGCCAGCAAGCCGAAGCTGCGGTGGTGAGCATTAAAACCATCTGCGACGATAAGCTCGCGTGGGCCCGCCCAAACCCCGCAGCGCCGGAGCCGTGACAGAAACAATGCTTGCTGCATGTTGCATGCCTGCTTACCTGCTGCATGCCTGCTTGCACGCTGCATGCATGGTTGCATGTTGCATGCTTGTAGCAAGCAGCATTGTTTGCATGCTTCTTACTGGGACCCTTTAAAAACACTTTTGTTCATAATAAACTGTTTTATTAAGTGCCGTTACATTTAAATAAATAATTAATTTAACCAAAGAGTAGGTTAATCTTAACATAGGTATAATGAATGTCTGGAAACATAATACTTCGAACAAATGTTATTTCGGCTAAGTGTAACTTCGGTAAAGAGTTTATCGACCAAATGAAACGTCGGAGTAACGAAAAAAGTAGAATTGATAATATGTCAACTGATACAGTGGCAGACGTGACTTCGATGAAGTAAAAAAAAAAACGAAACGATAATAGTTGAAAAGTTTTAGGGGAAATGAAATTCGGTCAAATATTTTTCGAACTTATGATAGGTAACCACCATTCTGACATTCAAAGCTTGATAAATTAGTATATATATATATATACACTTATAATTATATACTGCTTAATATAACATCAGAAGTGGCGATTGTTCCCTGTCCTTTTAAAACTGCTTACTAATGAATTTTATTTTCTTATTTTCATGCTCGATGGTGGGGCTACTAACGATCTATTGGAAACCGTTCGTTGGCGGGTCGCCGACTACACTTGCACCTTGACATCGGAGCTGCGGTGCTGCAAGTTGCTTTGAAGGTTTGAGACTGCGGAACCTCGACTTTTTGTAATAATATGAGAAAGTTTTCCGGAAATAAGTAGTAAATGAAATCGGTGAAATCCTTAGAGGCCCTTCTACATTAAAACGAAATGCAAAGGGATAAAATGATTAAATTAAGGGATTAAGTATTGCCAATCACTTTTACATCATCATTCAATAGATAATCAAGTACCAGTGGATTATTGTGGATGGAAACATGTTAACTATTATAAGAGGATACAATTTTGAAAAAAAGGGGAAATAGTATGATGCAGGTGTTCACAAAAGTGAAACTACGCAATGTTTAGAAAGTATTTATTTGCACGGAAAGAGGTACTGGTTACAGATCTTAAAGTTTAAAAAAAGAACCTAGGCACTTTTAACATTAACTATAAAGGACATTGCCAGAAACTCTATAGAGCTTTGACCCATAAAATAAAAGTTTGTGTACAAGCATGAAAAATGTAGCATTCTATTGCTGCTTTATTAGAGATATCTAAATGGTGTCTAAATGCCTTTAGAACTTGCTGTGTCTGTTTAAATCTACAATGCTTATTATTTAGGATTTTTCACTACGGTAAAATCCGAGCAATAAATATCGTAGTATTTACATACCTGTTACAACAATTTCCATGTTGCAACAACATATCTTAGCTAGCATCCTGTCGACGCACAAATGACCATTTATGCACCTTGACATCGCTACCCAACTCGAGCATTGTTTAAAATGGAAGCAATAATCAGAATCCGTGGCAAATAGTAAAAAGTCGGCGAATAGGCGAGATCGAGTCCATGTACAAGAGCAAAAATCGTCGGTATAATGTAACAGTAATAATATTGATCACGTTGAGATTAGGGAACATAAAATACAAACAGCAATGCAACGGCAAACAGAACAGAGCTAATGTCAAAAAGTCAAAGAATGACTTTTTGTAGTGGTGGGCGTAACGACAACGAACCGTTTCCGAAAACCATTTTATGTTTTGCAACGATGAAACCGTTTTTACGTCCTGGGTCCAAACAGTCTTCGTTGCTCAAACCAGTCTTCGAATTACTAGATGCGATTATTTATTTTACAGCTAAGAAAATACGGTCGACAACCCATTGATTCAACTATAACACTCGTCGCGTCGTCGTCCTTAATCCGTTCCAAAGACCATTTTATGTTCTGCGACGACTACGACGATGAAACTGGTTTTACGTCTTGATCCAAATAGTTTTCGTTACACAAACCAGTCTTCGAATTACTTGATGCGATTTTTTATTTTACTGCTAAGAAAATACGGTCGAGAACGCATTGATTTTATTGATTGAACGGCTCTTCAAACCAGTTGCGACGACAACCGTTTTCTGCAACCGTTTTCGCCGTCGGAAAAACGGTTGCGTTTCGTACATCAAGAATTCGACAACGACCCACCACTAACTTTTTGACATTACCATTAGCTCGTCAATGACGTTTCATTACACCTTAACCTACTAGTGCTCAAATGCGAAACATTTATTAGAATATATATTCATAATAATATTATATAGGTATTCACAAAGATTATTTTAATTAACTGTGTGTAATTTAACCAAATACATATTAAAATCCGTATATTAATAGATATTATTTTTTAAATTAAATAACTGTTTTTGTTCCGCGTGTGTGCGTACTAAGTAACGCAGATGGTCGCGATTAAAACAGGAAATACGTCTTGGGTTTTTAAATTCCTTTTTATCGCTAACTTATTATCCGCAACTGTAACAGAATAATAGTTAAGCAACAAAGGGTCATAATTTCTTGTGACATTTTTGATTATTTTACATTTCCGGTACGGTGGTGAAGGGTGGGGCAGGATCTGGCATTGTCATTTAAAAACTATGTTTTAAAGAGGTCGGTTGTTGTTTTTTCTGAAAAGGGTTTTTATTTTTAACTTTTTAGTTATGATATGTATCTCCTATATCACTGCTGCGTAAATAGCAGTAACAGGACTATTAGAATATCATCACGATAAAAAAGTGGATTAAATTCGTATTAAGGAAGCTAATGCAAAAACTACCAAGGCAAAGTCAATAAAATTCAAATGGGACCACACAGCTATCAACTAAAAAAAAAGAATCATCAAAATCGTTCACCCAGCCAAAAATTATGAGGTTGAATTGAGAACCTCCTTTTCAAAGTCGGTTGAAAAAATAGTAAATTGAATCCGTTTTTCGTAAAGTTTTAATGATGATACACGTACTAACAACAAGAAATCGTTACGTTACGGCCGTAATACACACTTGGCTGGCCACGTATTTTATTATTGACCGTAGCATTAGAAAAGTTTAAGAAGAAACCGTTCTTCTTCTTAGCGTGTCGATAGCAATCTAAATATAGTCAGCCCAGAATTTGGCTGAGAAACCGTTGATTAGGTTACAAATAAATTGGGAGTGCCGAGTGGTATATCGTCAGGGTTTGAAGTTCCCATTTTATTGGAATAAACAAGAAGTATAAACAATTACAAAGGTAGGGTAAGGTTTTAATACAATATTAATTACACAATATAAAAAGAACCACAATAAAAAGGTAACAGATGATAAAGTAGGTTAAAACAATACAGTTCGACGAACAAACCCTAAAGGTTACAGTTCGTATAGAGGCCTAAGCCACCCAAATACAAAGTGTATCTTTCGCTATTTAGCTAGTCAATACAGCTACGTGAATATACAGCAGCGCTGTACCAGGTAAACCGACAGTTTTGTTGGGAGCAGGGGCTCTGTAATAAATCTAATCCGAAGATAGACTGACTTGCTCACTGAGTGTAAGACTCTTTTATAGGACAATGTCTCGTCTTAATATCCATAAAAACTCTGTCCGATGGCGCGCGGAAGTACGCCATGTGTTTACTTGATACAAAACACTAAAGTATGCTTAATCTAATAAGACTTACATTATTAAGTAATCAAATATTACAAGAATAATTGTCATGAATAAACAACGGTGAATTCAGCAACGTAAATCATTTTAAAATTAAAGTAACAAGTCATTTGGTGTTTTGAACAAAAATATCGATTACAATTTTCGAAATAAGTAGCCAAAAATCAATTAGTGCGTACACCAAGTACTCAATAATTTATGCTCTGATTTATAAGACAATATCTGATAGAAACATCACCTAAATGAATGATAATAAGAACAATTCACAACAAATTATGCGGACTACCCACAATGTGTAATTGATAACAATATTCAAAGTTATTACAAAAATGTATCTTCGCCTCAAAAAAGAACGCAAATATCAAGTATATAAACAAGAATGACAACAAATGCAAGGCCACGTGGAGAGTGATTAAAGATGAAATTAGTAACACTAATTTTAAAGACAATATAGATAACATCAAAATTAATAACATAGTATTAACAAATCCAGTGGAAATTGCATCTGCTTTCAATAAACACTACATTAATATGTCACATAATTGCACCAGAACAAAAACAAAAGGCCAGTATTCCAATGAATGTTCAACAGTCCACTCAATGTTCCTCAAACCTGAATCCGAAAACGATGTTCGAACAGAGATATTATCACTAAATAACACAAATTCTGAAGGTTATGATGAAATTAACACGAAAATCATAAAAGTATGTGCAAATGAAGTCATTGTAATTTTAACCTATCTAATTAATTTATCGTTCTCAGTAGGCACATTGCCCGAAGCATTGATACGTTCTATAGTCAAGCCGCTCTTTAAAAAGGGAGAAAAATCCGATGTCAGTAACTACCGTCCTATAACATTAATACCCATTCTGTCAAAGATATTTGAAAAATGTATGTATAGGAGATTAATTGACTTCTGCATTAATCTCAATATTATTAAAAAGGAACAGTACGGATTTCAAAAACAAAAATCTACCACAACAGCTATCTTCTCTCTTATTAGTATAATTTTAACGAACGTTAACAAAAATCATTTTACTACAGGGTTATTCCTCGACTTATCAAAGGCCTTTGACCTAGTGTCCCATGACTTATTATTGCAAAAGTTAGAAAATCTCGGGATTAGGGGGCCAGCACTTCAATGGATATCATCGTATCTTAATAACAGACAACAGCGGGTAACCATTACTAAAATAGACAAAAATAATGATATGGTATCACACTCATCTGAATATAAATGTAACAAATTTGGCGTCCCCCAAGGAAGTGTCTTGGGGCCAATCCTATTTCTACTTTATATAAATTCCATTACTGATATTACAAATCATAAATGTATATTATTTGCCAATGATATTTCCATAATTGTTACATCCGATAGAAAAAATAACACAGTTAGTGATCATGAAAATGACATAAACAACACAATTGAAAAACTAATTGAATGGCTCAACATTAATAGCTTATCAGTAAATCTAAACAAGTCCATCTATATACAGTTTAATAAAACAAATAATCCCAAATACGATATAAAACTGAATATACCTAAAATTGAAGAAGTATCTCAAAAAAATTTTTAGACGTATATATAGACTAAGATTTTAACTGGAAAACACATGTTGATAATGTCTCAAAAAGAGTAAATAAGTTTGTATATGCACTCAAACAGGTTAGAAGTATAACTAACATTAAAACGACAATAACATCATAGCACGCATATGTCGAGTCGTTGTTGCGATATGGGTTAATAATGTGGGGTAACAGCACCGATCATGATAGAGCATACGTTGCTCAAAAAAAGTGTATAAGAGCAATCTACGGGCTCCAGCCAGACGAAACATGTAAACCTGTGTTTAAAAAACTTGGTTTGTTACCACTGCCTTCTCTTTACATCTATGAGATATGTATGTTTGTAAAGAAACATCAAAATTTATTTATTAAAGCTGATGGTGTTAATGTCCGTAACCGACGAGACCCCAATAAGTTCGTACTAAGCGATATTCCAAGAATAACTAAATATAATAAGAGTTGCCTTGCAATGTGTATACGTTTATACAGGGTGATTAGAAGATGGGTGCAAAGCTTTAAGGTGAAGATAGTATAGACAATTTAGAACCATTTAATGGCTTAAATGGTTCTAAATTGTCTATACTATCTTCACCTGGTATGGTTGTCTTAGACGAAGTCTTACCAAATTTTTTTAACCAAATTTTTAAGTTTTTTTTTTCGGAAATTTTCAAAATTTAATGTAAACTGCATAATTATGGCCAAATTGAATGATAAATGAATTAATTTTTTATTTATTTAATTAAAGTAATGTGTAAGCAACCAAGCAAAACATGTTTTAGGCTTCTGTGTCATTAGACATTTTTTTTACAGATATTTAAAGCTCAGAAAAAATAAAAAAATTGTACAATACGTCTTTTAAAACTTATTTAAAAAAAAAAACGGAGGGTGTTTTTTTCTGTTCAAACCTTTTTGAAGACATGCTTGATAATCGCTCTTTCTTTTGAGGTATCATTTATGCGGATATCTTACAAATTATTGAAATTAGGACCTACAAACCAATTCCAGGGAGAAATGTTAAATTTTAGGCAGTCTAACAAAACACAAAAGGGCATTGACTAACTTGTATGGGACTTTGGCCACTTATGAACAAACAGTTCAGCTAATAATATATGATTGATTTAATAGTTCATATCAGTAAGAAGGCCAATATAAACCTAGTTTTGTATCAAGATTTATGTTTAGATCTTTTTTAATATTTTATTGAAATTGGTTATGCATGAAATAAAACTTGCTATAGATGTGCCAGGTTCATCATAAATACAAAGTTCAGGGTCCATGGAAGTGCCGGGGTCGTCAAGAATCGGAATCCATTTAGAAACAGCCAAAATAATTGCAATAAAACTTACAAAACCAACACTCACGATGCAAAAAAAAACAAAGCGAATGATAACTGTCATTTCGACAACTAACACAACATTTTTAAAGCATTGTGGTGCCAAATAAAAAAAAAAGATAATTGTATCGATACATAATAAAATCGATTATTGTTTTATAAGTTTTCACGTATAATGCACTCTTCAGTTTATAATTTTTATGTCTTTAATCATTTATATCGTATATTAGTATTTTTTTTAATAATATGATTAAATGAAAACGGCGTTAAATACATTGTAGAGATTACCCTACACTTTAAATCGATTTGAATTTATTGTTAATGCAGTTTTTGTTCGGCAACACTGAAGTCAAATTCAAAGCCAAAGACTTGGTCAAATCATATTAAATACCAAAAAAAAGATTTTTTTACAGTGCGTATTCACACAAAGTTATTAGCATCAGATATTTACTAAAATAGAATTAAAATTATAGGTAAATTATATTTTTGTGTAGCAGCGTGTTCAAAAATGGCCAACTCTGGACAATTCCCTTTTTGCTTAAAAGAATACTTTATGTGCTCGAAATGATAACATTGTTCAATTCTAAGAATTTTTGGCACATGCAGGAACCAATTGAGGGGAACCCATTGAGGGGATTCTCTAAACAATGGCCACCGAGCGCGGTGCGACGGCATTTCCAGGTAGAACGCCCAATGAATAGCAAAAAGCGATAAGAGTTGGTTTTTACAGCAAAATGGTCTTAGTTACTGAGGCAACAAAGTCGTTTTCCTTTAGTCAGGGTCAGTCGGTCTGTGATGAAGCCGTTACATCTTTTACTTATTAGTCAAACTACTGCCCTTGTGAGTGGACGTTGTCGTGTTGATTCACAATTTACCGTGTTCAGTTGTAGCCCTTTGCGTTCCTGCACGTGTTGTTTGCGTTAGTTTTCATTTTTAATTGTGTCTTATTCTGCTTTTGCTATTTAGTTTTCAAACATGTAAACAAATTAGTTCAAAAATAATAATTTTGATACCTACACGTAACGCCAATAGATATTCAAGTTTCTATAAAATAAATTTGATATTAGGATTTGAATACACTATAGATAGACTTATTGCTCCGACATAAGATATATTCTAAGTGTTAATTCTTCACAGCTTGTTAAGTATTAGCTTCGGAACATGTCACGGATGGTGTATGCCCAAGGTAGTTCTAGCATTTTGAAATAAATCGATTAACGGAGTAAATATGAAAAAATATTAGAGGTGGTAGTAAACGCAGAATTCATAGATCAGATAACACTTTGTTTAATTATAAAAGTGATTATGTAGATCTCAGTACTTAAAGCAATTTTAGTTTAATTTCTTTAGAAGGTTCGGTTTATTATTTTAAGATATTTAGAATTAGCTTGTGAGCTTTTTACTATAGGGACATACTCACAGGGATGAGACATGAGACAAAATCTTATTATTTAGGTTTGGTCAAACTGAAATGACCGGATTTATAAAACAACACAAATAAAAGAAAAAGGAACTGATGTGGGAATGATTAACCCATTGAATACCGTAATTACAGACACAATTAAAAACCATTGTGTCTATACCAAATGTGGTATCTCAGGGACTTAGAGGTTAAACTACACAATTCGAGGTTAATTTAGTTGTGAAATAAATGAAAATTTACCGCTGGAGTCTTAGGCTTGGTGTTAGGGGACTCACGTGCAGCGGGTGAGGCCATAACATCGCTTGGGTCATAGACCAATGAAAACATTATAAATGTTCCTCTTATCGCTTTTGACACTAGTACTTCGAGATGACGTACAGTTCGGCATGGCCGTAAAAGGTTATTTTCAAATTATAAGCATTGTGGCAGGAAGACATTACCTGCCCATTTTGGGGGCAACCACGAGTAAGTATTGATCGAATTGGCTGGTTGCAATGCTTAAGAAATCCGCAACTAAGAAAGAAGCCCTTACCTTTTGGCTACGTACGCCCTGGTCCAGGAGCTGAGTACGGCAGCAGTAGGTAGGTGGCTGGGAGCTCCCACGTTTTGTTTTCCAGCTTGTAAAAGTTCGTTTTGAGGCTTCAAAATACACGGAATGTTGAGACTGATAACTTCACACACACAAAAATAAAAGGTCCTTCACTATGATTTTTATTGCACGAGAGCACGTTTTTTTTCGTGCGTCGGCGAAACTACGACTCCCACGCCATATTGCTGGGACGCGGGGGACGCGGTCGAAATGAAGGCCCGGCATTGGCCAAGGCGTATGAACGGTGTCCTTACGTTCTGCCATTGGTTCGAGCTTCCCTTCCGGTTGCGGAAATCACAACGTTGCAATTACCATTCGATCTTTGGGCGGGAATTTGGAATGAACTTTAAAATTTAAATATGTATGAACATGAATAATCAAGATAACGAAACATACCGCCCACCAAAATACACTTGTGTATTTTCTCACTTAAGAAAATTTAAAGAAAAATGGTAATTAGGGCATAGAACGAAACGAAACGAATACAAAAGTAAAGGTAAGTACTAAATTTACGATAAAACTAACTTACTAAAATAGAACGAATAACGCATTAATCGATGAGGTTCGGTAAAGGACACAGCTTTGCCAACGGTCTCATTAATTGAGAACCATCGACTGTGCGAACGGTTGCAACGCGCACTACTCCGTCCGGGCCAGGGTGAAGTTTTTCAACACGCGCAAGAGGCCAGTGCAACGGAATAGCGTTATCAGTTTTAAGAATGACAACCGATCCTACGTTTAAGGGTTTTGAGTGTTTGGTCCACTTTGCCCATTGAGTGAGGGTTTGGAGGTATTCCTGCCTCCAACGATTCCAAAAATCTTGTTGGAAACGCTGTATAAGCTGCCAACGACCGAGACGGTGTATGTTGATGGAAGTTAAGTCCTCATCAGGAATGGACGTCAACGGTTCCAATGTTAAGAAATGACCCGGAGTGAGTACATTTAAATCGTTGGGGTCAGAACTCAATGGACAGAGGGGCCGCGAATTAAGCATGGATTCGATTTGGATGAAAACAGTATTTAATTCCTCGAAAGTAAGTGCTTGTTCACCTATGATACGATACAAGTGAGACTTAACAGCTTTGATCTGGATTTCCCACACACCACCGAAGTGAGGACTTGAAGGTGGATTGAAACGGAATGCAATATTCTCAATATGAGCAGCAGATTTCATGAGTGAACTAAGTTGATTACTCGCGCCTACATAATTGGTTCCATAATCGGAGTGAATAATGCTAACCCTACCACGGCGACCGACAAACCTACGAAGGGCAGCGAGAAACGCGTCAGTTGATAGATCCGAAACTGTTTCGAGGTGAAGTGCCTTTGTAGTAAGGCAAACGAATAAACAAAGATAGGCCTTGCCGATTTTGGCACCGCGATGCTTGCCTAATTTAATACGGAATGGACCTCCGTAGTCCGTACCTACAACAGAGAAAGGCTTCACCTGATTTACACGAACGGCAGGTAGATCGCTCATAAACGGTTCGAGAGGAGTAGGATTAGTTTTATAACACTGCAAGCATTTTGACAAGCAATGTCGAATAGCGCGCTTTGGGGAAAGAATCCAGAATTGCTGAGTCAAAAGATACTGCAGGGTATTAACGCCGGCATGGCAGTTTTCACGATGAAGCGCTTCGATTATCATGTAGGTGAATCTTGACTCGCGAGGAAGTAGAGCGGGATGTTTATGTTCAAACTCCAACCCTGATCTCGACAGCCTGTCGCCCACCCTAAGCACTCCTTTTTCATTCAGGAATGGGTTTAGCTTGCGCATCTGCTTCGATACGAGGGTTCCAGCATGCAGCTATTGAATCTCGGTAGGAAAGTAACGAGACTGGGTGTGTTTCATAATCATCATAAGTGCGTTATGAAGCTGGGTACGAATTGATGCAGGATCAGAGATGCATGTACGTTTGCTCCGAAGGAAACCAAGGAATTTTATCCATACGCACAAAAGGCGTTGGATTTTGCGAATTGACGAATAACGTTCGAGTAAGGTATCTATGAATGAGACTGGAGAATCATCATGGGTGAGTAACGAATGCGGACCTTTTTCTTCCATTTCAAGTACAGTTTGATCCAGCGTTTCGACAGATTTAGGCCAAGAGATAATAGGTTGAGAAAGCCACGAAGGACCCGCCCACCATAAGCTATTGTTGGCTAGAGATGACGGAAGTTGACCACGCGAAACTACGTCCGCCGGATTGTCTTCGGAAGCTACGTGATTCCAACGAGCACTTGGAATGACTTCAAGAATATGACCTACGCGGTTAGCGACGAAAGCCTTCCAACGTGAAGGATGGGAGCGAATCCACGCAAGTACGACAGTAGAGTCAGACCAAGCAAAGACACCGGTGCAAGGAAAAACTGGTAAGTGTTCATATTTTAGGCGAGGACGCTGGCACCCTAAACACAAGTTAAATCTTACAATGGGTGCCAGAGTTCATCGAAAACACTCACTCCCTTTTTTTTTTTTTTTTTTCAGGATGGGAAATCATCAAATGACTTCTCCCGCTCTGGGCGGAGCGGGAGGGCGTGTCAGACTTTTACTGACTAAAACCCACCCGTGTTCCATCAGTTGCCCATGTGCCAGGGTCACGGTATCTCTTTCGAACAATCACGCGACCCCGGCAGGCATCGGTCCTAGTAGACCCCTACACTGCTGCTGACATCTCTTTGAGGCGCGCGTGGAACACTGCGCGCCGTCGACCCGAGCTTGGTCCTTACCGGGCGGCGAGCTACCCACTGCTCGCCACCCGCAAGCTCGCGCCTACGGTGGCCGGAAGTCCGCTATTGACTCCCGACGCCCGGGGCGTCTCCTCCTGCGGCTGCTAGGGATGTGAGGGCGCAGAGACTGCCATTCCCTCACGCGCCCCGCCTCCTCCTTCGCGAGCATTACTGCTTCGCAGAAGGAGGTGACGGCTTCCCATTCCCTCTCGCTCCGTACCATGGCTCGCACCAGGGCCGGACGCGAGAGGTCGCCGCCGCCGATAGCCTCCACGAGGACACGGCGGTGCTCCGCCCAGGCAGGGCACACCTCCACCGTATGCTCCACCGTGTCCTCCAGACGAACACTCACTCCCTTAGTTGTAATGCTGCATAGTATTTAGATAAGTGTTTTTGTACAACTGAAGGTAATAATTTTTTTTTTTTTTTTTTAAGTATAATTCCTTAACGAACTTCAGAAGATCAGCAAGAAGGACTGCAGCACATAGTTCAAGGCGAGGCAGCGACGTAGATTTGACGGGAGCTACTTGTCCTTTTGAGCAGACGAAGAAGACTTGAACCTTTTTATCTGCATCAATTGTTCGTAAGTATACTACAGCCCCATAACCAGTCTCAAAGTTTCCTCTCATGAGTAACTTGATGACTTCATCTTGTGCTTGCAGAGCGGCATCAAGGCTATCAAAACCGGTCACGACATCATCAATGTACACGTCTGAAGATAAAACCTTACTGGCAACTGGCAGATCACGACCTTCATCGGAAATCAACTGTTTGATGGTACGGCATGCGAGAAAAGGAGCGGAAGATACGCCGTAGGTTACTGTGTTAAGCTGATATTCCTGAACGGGTTGATTAGTATCAAAGTGCCAAAAAATGCGCTGGTAATCGCGGTCAGCCTTGGCCATAAGGATCATGCGATACATCTGCCGCATGTCTGCGGTGAAAACCACGAAATGTGTTCGAAATTTGGGAAGAATCTCAGCGATATTAGTTTGCAATTTAGGACCGATTAACAAGGTATCGTTAAGAGAAACACCGGTTGCATCCTTCACCGAAGCATTAAACACAACACGTAACTTGGTAGTGGCGGAATCCGGGCGAAGGACACAATGATGAGGGATGTAATATTTTGCTTTTGTTAGCTGATCGATCGAAACAACACTCATATGACCGCAGTCTAAATAATCCTTCATAAATTCCTTGTATTGTTTATATAAATCAGGATCCTTGATAATTTTCCGTTCTATTGAATGAAAGCAACGCAAGGCGATTTCGCGAGACCCTGGAAAAGACCGATCCTGATTTTCTTCCTTAAACGGAAAAGTAACAATGTAACTACCTGTGGGATTGCGAGTGTGTTGAGTTGCAAATATTTCCTCACAGCGTTCTTCGTTGGGAGTTAGGCGTGAAGTCGTCTCGAATGATTCAAGCTCCCATAAGCGTTTGACTTCTTCATGAAGACGGTCGTCTTCATTTACGAAAAAAGATTGTACTTCATCCTTACTACCGGTACCGCCGAGCAAGATCCAACCGAAGACAGAATTAAGAGCCGCTGGTTGCTACGATCCTCCACCCACACTACCAGGACGCAATAATGAGGCGAAGATCTCAGCACCTAGAAGAAGATCGATCGGCGCAGGCTTGTGACAATCCGGATCAGCCAGTGTAAGACCCTGCAAATGATGCCATGAGGATTTATCAATACGAATAGATGGCATTTTGCCACAGATGCTAGGCAACGTGAGTGCGTTGACCTTGAAAAGACACTGACCGTTAACACCGATTTCAATCTGGACTGTTCCTGAAACAGCAGCAGATGACTGGGCTATGCCAATGACACGACGTGAAGTTTCATTACGAACCACACCAAGCCTGACTTCCCGAATCAATAAGGGCGCGAAATGATTGAAAGTTACCTGATGTTCCGTCCCGTTTGAATTGGTTACTCTGTGCGCCTACTCATCATTTCGTGTAACAGAGTGACAACTGTCACTTGTCAGTTTGACTTTTTACTCTGTGCGCCTACTCATCATTTCGTGTAACAGGGTGAGAACTGTCACTTGTCAGTTTGACTTTGACAACGCGTCTCTTTGGTTTGGTCTTGAAAAAAAGGGAGCATCGTCGCCGTTCGGGTTCCGCGACCTGTTGTAAATTAATCCCTTTAAATCGATCCGTTTGTGGACAATTTGTCGTGATCCAATTGTTTGTTTGAGTAACCAACCCCTTTTGACGATATAATACGGGTTCAGTTTGTTTGAAATGGAAATTACTTTGAGGTTATAGAGACCGCATGTCTTGGTAGCAGGACGTATTGGAGCGGTGGATTGTATCCTGGAATACTCATAACGTCACTACACAATACAATATACACTCATTTACATACATAAATCCAGGTAGGCTACAGAGCAGGTGTTCTTCAACCAGGTGAGTGTTCGCTGCCAGACTAGACCCCCTACAATAGCATTTCAATAGCGCAGTGGAAGTTATGCTGGAGGGGTCCAGGAGACAAGAGTGGCTAGCGAAACTAGTCCGCCGTACGCGGAGCAGACAATACAAGTACAATTCAAGTAACTCACCTACAATACAACAAAAGAACTTACCTGTGGGTAGACGAACACCAGCTCCTTGGGGTTACCTGGAGTAATGTATGTAAGTGACTGTATATGTATCGTGTTGTGACGTTATGAGTATTCTCCCGGTTACAATCCGCTGCAATAAGGCTGGAGGCAATCACAGCATGCGGTCTTCAAATCACTCGTTCCCAATAGCATCACTTCCACTTAACCTTCAAAGTTCTTCAATGTCAAGAAACTAAACTAAACCCGTGTTATGTCTTCAAATTGGGGTTAGTTGCAATCAATACAATTGGGTCATGACCTATTGTCCACCAAAACGACCGGTTCTAAGGGATTACTTTACAAAAGCTCGCGAAACTCAACACGGCGACGATGCACCCTTTTCAAGCACCAAACCAAACAAACGTAACCCGTATTATTACGTCAAATGGGGTTGTTTAACAATCAAAGCAATTGGATCACGACTAATTGTCACAAACGGATCGATTTAAAAGGATTAATTTCAACAAACGCGTCGCGGGAGTCCCAAAAAGGCGACGGACCTTCCAAGCGCAAATCAAAGGAGAAGTCTCAAAGTGTCAAAGTCAAACTGACAAGTCAGATGTCATTCCGTTCGATGGCGCGTTCCGAAGGCGCATAGAGTAACTAATCGAACAGGACGCAACATCTACCCCCCCCCCCCCCCCGGACGGGCCTTCCCGTCCGCTAATCACTTGGCAATCCCGACAAGGTTGCGTTTTATCAGTCCACCTGACGCGCTGCTGGAGGATGTGCAAATACTCAATACTCAATACTCAATTCTTTATTGCATTCCATATGTTACATAGATGGTTAAAAATAAAATGGTACAAGATCAAATATGGACCCTGTCGGGCACGCAAAAATTAGGAGAGAGGAAGAGGGCTGAATTACAATTTAATTAAATCAGTATTCTCATTTACTGTCTTTCATTTGGTATATAATTATATTGTATACATATTATTATTATGTTCGTGTAGATAGATATAACATATCAGTTGTTAATTACATATATTTGCACGAGATTACATTATTATTATTAAATTCTTACAAGTTTTCACTTTTATTATGTACTCAATTAGATTAATTATTATAAGTATAAATACCATATACATTTATTTTAATAAATTATGAGAATTATTTAAGTATTCATATTTTTATATTCTTTACTTAAGTATCTGTATTCAATATTTAATTTAATATTTTATGTACCTATATATTTTATTAATATTTATTTTATTTTATAATGTTTTGTATCAGAAAGAGTATTTTATTTTTCAATAGATTTATCATCTAGAAACTCCTTTACGGTGTAGTATGCCTTGGATTCAAGAAATCTTTTCAATTTATTTATAAATATATTTGTTTTGTTTTCTGCTCTAATATTATTTGGTAATTTGTTGTAAATTTTTATGGACATAATTAAAGGGCTGGTTGAGTGCATTTTGATTCGGGATTGAGGTTTGTTTATTTTGTTTTTGTTGTGTCTAAAGGTGTATCTTTTTTGTGTCTCTTCGCAAGTAGTGTAGAAATCTTGATGTTTTTTGACAAATTTACATAATTCTAAAATATATAAACAGGGAAGTGTGAGTATTTTATGTTTTTGGAAGTGTGGTTTGCAGCTATCTGTTTGTTCTATGTTTGTTATTATTCGAATTAACTTCTTTTGTAAAATAAATATGGTTTGTGAGTCTGTACTGTTACCCCAGAGCATGACCCCATAGCTGAGCCATGCCTGGGCATATGCATAGTAGGTAACAAGTGCAGTTTGCAGGTTAGTGGTTTTTTTAATTTCGCGTAAGGCATATGAGAATTTGGATAATTTTGCTCGTATTTTTTGTATGTGGGATTTCCAATTTATGTGGGTATCTATAGACAAACCGAGAAGAGTAAATTCATTCACTTGTTCTAGTTTTTTGTTATTGAACATAAAAGTTAGTTTTAAAGGGGATTTCTGATGTGGATGGAACGTAATTAGTTTAGTTTTAGTGAAATTAATTTCTAGATTATGATCTTCCATCCAGTTTGCAGCTGTAGAAAGAAGGGAGTTTAATTTGGCGTTTATATTTTCGTCGGTTCGGCATGAGGTAAGCAAAGAGATGTCGTCAGCAAATAATACACAAGGTCCGTTAATAGATTTAGGGAGGTCGTTAATGTAAATTAGAAACAAAAGGCAACCTATTACGCTACCTTGAGGAATTGATGCGTTAACTGTTTTCCTGTCCGATCTTATTTTAATTATTTCATTACTATTTTTATCGTAATATTCAATTTCTATTATTTGTTCCCTATCTTTTAGATATGAGGCAAACCATTTATGAGCTTTTCCTCGTATTCCTATTCCTTGTAACTTATCTAATAATATGTTAAATTTTACCTTGTCATAGGCTTTAGTCATATCTAGCAGCATACCTATGGCATAGTTTTTATCATTTATGATAGTTAGAGCCTCTTGTACGTATTTATAGACCGCTAACGTAGTAGACCTATTTTTACGGAAACCGTTTTGGCAGTCGTCAAGTATTTTGTACTTTTCGCAAAAAGAATAAACGCGGTCACACATAGCCTTCTCAAAGATTTTAGATGCAGTTGTTAGCAGCGCGATAGGGCGATAATTGTTAGGGTCGGTTTTAGAATTTTTCTTATGTATGGGTTTTATCAGAGCGTGTTTGAGTAAATTTGGAAAAATTCCTTCTTCAAATGATTGAAAAATTCCTTCTTCAAATGATGAATACTCCAAGCTCCAACGCTTCCAAAACTCTGAGCGAGCTGCTGCACCAACTGAAACCGCGATAACCAATTTTGACTCACATCGACAAAAGGGTGCTCCGGCAGGGCGGCAAGTGGCTGTCAAAACAAAAAATGGCTCGGGGTCAGGGCCTCCAAGACGTTCAGGTCCGAAGACAGCGGGCACAATGGACGCGAGTTCAATACAGCTTCAAAACGGCAAAATACCGTAGCTAACTCCTTAAAGGTGAGAACGGTGTCTCCCAACAATCTGCGCCAGAGTCCCTGTGCCGCTTTCACCGTGGCCTCAAAAATGCCCCCCCAATGGGGGCAGGCTGGCGGGTCAAAACAATAACAAACAACAAAAACAACCAAACAACAATAACAACCAAACAACAACAACAACAACAATTTAACCAAATGGCCCTCCTTAGGCAACAAAAGGGGGTGACGGGCCCCATAAGGAAGGCTAGAGTACCTCAACCGTCAACAACCAAACAACAAAAGACCCGTGTCGTCTAAAAAGGGGTTCAACTTAATAACGGCTCCCGACAATATCCAAAACTCTCGCTGCAGAATGGCCAACAGCGCATTGCAACCGGCATGCGAGTTCTTAATGTGACGATCAGTCACCAACAATTCAACAACAAAAAACAACAATTCAACAATTTGTCGAGGGAGCTAAATCGACTCAACAAAAAATCAGGGTCCTTCGTTCCAACAGCGAGCACCTTGAGCCCGGGCAAAGGACCCGACATCAAGACTGGCGATCGAGGCCAATCATCCTCGGGGTGAGTCAGCCAGTCTGGTCCCCACCATAGGGGGTGAGCAATCAAGCGAGGTGCCATGCACCCACGTGAGGCCACGGCGCCTGGGTTCAAATCTCCAGGCACGTGCCTCCAAATCAAAGGCGTTTTAGAATTTTGAATCTGAGACACTCGGTTCGCAACAAAGACCTCCAAAGAGTGGACGGACGTCTTCAACCAACACAAAACAATTTGACTGTCCGTCCAGGCGTAAGAAACCCGAATGTCCACAGTTCCACCCAAAGTGTGAGCAACGTGGTTCAATAGACGCACAAGACGCGGCGCCCCTGACAATTCAACTTAGGGATGGTCAGTGCCGTCCGGAGGGGGGCCACCTTGCTCTTGGCCAAGACCAGTGACAAATTCACCTGGCCTGTTGCGCAGACGGTGCGCAGACAAACAACAGCTGCATAACCGTGCGAAGACGTATCACAAACAAGGGTAGCAGTGTAGCTCCCAGGGGGGAGGATAGCGCGGGGTAACACGACCTCGTTGACTGCAGGGAGTGCGGATACAAATTGAAGCCAATCTTCCAACAGGGTTTCCCGAATTGGCTCGTCCCAGCCAAGTCCCGCAGTCCAAAGGCGCTGAAGAAAACAATTTCACCCAAAACAATACAAACAAACAACAAAACAATAGACAAAAGGCAACCCTGGGCTCCCATGTCCATAATGACACGGACCACAACAGAGTCCCCCGTGGGCCCCCAGACCTGACCGATGCCGTTGGCAACAAAACCGTGTCGATCTGAGGGGTACCTTAGCGGGGCAGGCGCCAATGTCCTAACAATGCCTGGGCGGCGACCGATCGCCGCACCCAGGCCCAAGTCTTTCCCGACGAGGATAGAGGTCAAATTCCTCGTACGCGCGGTGTCCCGAACCACGCGCCATCGCTGGAAGGGCATATCCCACCGGATGCCTGAATGGTGGGGGGCGTGACTCCAACCGGGGACGTTCCGCCAATGGAGGGGAGGGAAGGCGGTGCTGGTCTGGCCAGCGCTGCCTAGCAACAAGTGCGTAATCGCCTTTACGCGGGGAGACCAAATGGCGGTCGCGCGGCTCCCGATCAACTCGCGCGGGGGATGGAGTGCGGCGCTCAAAATTGTGGGCCTCTCCCCGGTTCTGAACCGGCGAGGCAGAAGCCCGGTGACCAACTCCATGGTACCCCCCCGTGCGCGAACCTTCATCAGAGGCTGGTCTGCCAGCGTGGTTCGCGTTAGCGCACAAAATGTCCAAATGGGACCCCCTACTACAAGGGCGGGGGTTGGGGCAGTCCCGATGGAAGTGAGCCCCCAAACAAAAGAAGCACATGCGGCGTGCATTGGCAATTCGGCGGCGGGCACTCACGTGCAACTTCAAAAAGGCCGCGCAAGTTGCCATGCCATGTCCCGTGTCCCTACAAAACTCACAACCAGGACGACTATGGGTGCCAGCAAAACGAGTGGCGGGGCGACCATCAACAGGCCCGCGAGCCCTAGTCCGTCCCTGGTCTCGTGGCCGGGAAGACGGCTGGCATGACTCAGTGGCAACGCCAGAGTTGTCCACAAACCGACACTCATCCTCCAAAAATTGGACGAGGTCATCAAATGGGGGGAGATGTGTGACACTATCCCCACCATACTTTTGCTCAAAACGAGCCCTCAAACCGGCAGGAAGCCGTTGCAGCACAACATGCACCAAAGGGTAAGACCATTGGTCCACCGGCAAGTCCAATCGCTTTAAAGCGTTGGTCGCTACCACCAACGGGTTCAACAGGTCAGTACGCAATGCTGACAAACTAGTAATGACCGGTAACCCCAAAATCAATTCAATATGAACGTCAGCCAAACAACGTTTATTTTGGTACCGCTGGGTGAGTAGTCCCAAAGCGGTAGGATAGGCTGAGTCAGTCAACGACAGATGCTGTACCAAGGCTCGGGCCTCACCTTCCAGGACAGACCAGAAATAGGCCAACTTTTGGGCGGGTCTGAGGTCCGAGCGTGCATCAACCAAACTTGCAAACAGGTTTTGGAAACCGTACCAGTGGTCCGAGCGACCGTCAAAGTGTGGCAGTTCCAAAGTAGGCAATCTACTCAATAGTCCGGGACCTGAAACAACCGAGGTCTCCGGCATGACCTGGACAGGTGTCCGGCACTGCAGTATTTCCATTTGTATGCCATTGCACAAACAATACAATTCAAATAAACCAAATAATTAAATAATCAAATAACAAAGTTCAATCAATCAATTACAAAATAACTACAAGCAAACAATCAAACTACCAAACCACTAATCAGCAACTCAAGAAATAACAAAATATTGGTTTCAATTCAATTCAACAACAAACTTTTATTTTAATTCAAACCAATATCAACGTTCAAAAATTCTATTTCATATTCAATTCCAAATTCAAATTCAAATCCAATTCCAAATGTTAAGTTCACAAACCACTGTGTCAATGGTAAAACAATAATAAACCTTTATTCCAATTTAAAACAATGGTAATACTCAAAAATGCCAATTTCAACAAAACTACAATATTGATGGTACAAAACTCAATATTTTAATGTCTTCCTGACATTCAATACAACACAGAGGTCAAATAACAACAACAAGAGATTATAACATAGCTCAATTCATTCCAACTCTGTTAGCATATGCAAGCCCGTTTGACCCCGACAATATGAGTTACTCGACTCAATAAATTCAAACAAATTATTTCAAATAAACAATTATCATTGTTATCAAATATTTACAGCGTATTACTACTTCCCTTATAGAGACTGCCAAGTAATTAGCCTACTGTAAATTACCAATTTGTTGGTTATATGTCTTATAACCACGCTCTGCTACCAAGAATGTTCGCTGCCAGACAACACCCCCTACAATAGCATTTCAATAGCGCAGTGGAAGTTATGCTGGTGGGGTCCAGGAGACAAGAGTGGCTAGCGAAACTAGTCCGCCGTACGCGGAGCAGACAATACAAGTACAATTCAAGTAACTCACCTACAATACAACAAAAGAACTTACCTGTGGGTAGACGAACACCAGCTCCTTGGGGTTACCTGGAGTTATGTATGTAAGTGAGTGTATATGTATCGTGTTGTGACGTTATGAGTATTTTCCCGGTTACAATCCGCTGCAATAAGGCTGGAGGCAATCACAGCATGCGGTCTTCAAATCACTCGTTCCCAATAGCGTCACTTCCACTTAACCTTCAAAGTTCTTCAATGTCAAGAAACTAAACTAAACCCGTGTTATGTCTTCAAATTGGGGTTAGTTGCAATCAATACAATTGGGTCATGACCTATTGTCCACCAAAACGACCGGTTCTAAGGGATTACTTTACAAAAGCTCGCGAAACTCAACACGGCGACGATGCACCCTTTTCAAGCACCAAACCAAACAAACGTAACCCGTATTATTACGTCAAATGGGGTTGTTTAACAATCAAAGCAATTGGATCACGACTAATTGTCACAAACGGATCGATTTAAAAGGATTAATTTCAACAAACGCGTCGCGGGGGTCCCAAAAAGGCGACGGACCTTCCAAGCGCAAATCAAAGGAGAAGTCTCAAAGTGTCAAAGTCAAACTGACAAGTCAGATGTCATTCCGTTCGATGGCGCTTTCCGAAGGCGCATAGAGTAACTAATCGAACAGGACGCAACAGTGAGTCTTTTGAATATTGTATTGATCAGCTCCGCGCACGGCGGACAGTTCGCTTCGCCACTTTTGCACCAGGGCCTCACCATCATAACTTCCACTGCGCTATTAAAATTCTATGGCCAGGGCCCTGGCCTGGCGTCGAACACCTGATGAGTCACGAACTTGAACTTTAGCTGCAGAAAGAAGCACCACAGGCTGCTCACGGAGACTTGTAAGTACTTGGTTGTTGACTGAGGCACTAGAAACAGGTTGAGTTGATGAAGAAGTCGATTGAGTTGGTGAAGAAGTCGATTGAGTTGGTGACGAGGTTGCGTTGTCAGACTGGTCTAGATGAAGAAGAGTATGATGACGCTGACGACATTTTTGACACCTGAAAATAGATTTGCATTCCGTGATACGATGAGAAGGTCTAAGACCGTTGAAAAACCAACGGTTAGTTCTTGCATGCTCAATACGTTTAGCGACGGGAATCTAATCAAACCGTTCACAATGGCTGACAGAGTGATTTTCTGAACAGAATGAACACTCAATGGTTGGGTTCGCAGATGACGAAGAAACAGATGAGGATTTCGGAAACACAGATTGAGGCATCTGAGGAGTAGACTCTAGACTTTGACTTCTGTTCTGTGTTGGAAAGAAATATTGTGGTTTTGGGTAACCCCTATCTTGGTGAAATAATACGGGTTGAATTTGGATATTTCTTGACATTGAAGAACTTTGGAGGTTAAGTGTTTGAACCGCATGTTGGAGTAAATCTCTGGCGAGTTGCAGCGGCCTAGTGTCCTGGAAAACCCACTTACACGTTACTACACGATACATATACACTCACTTACATACATAACTCCAGGTAGGCACCAGAGCAGTGTCCTTCAACCAACAGGTAAGTTCTTTTGTTGTATTGTAGGTGAGTTATTTGAATTATATTGTCTGCTCCGCGTACGGCGGACTAGTTTCGCTCGCCACTCTTGTCTCTAGAGCCCCACGGTTATCACGCTTCCACATAATAATTGAAATCCTATGGTCGGGGCTCTAGCCTGGCAGCGAACATTGCCATTGAAGGAAATGCCCATAATCGCCACGCTGGGCATGCGGGTTGGCGATCGCAGATCGCAGCTTTTCGCACTAATGACGCTGCTGCCCGCCACTAGTCTGCGCTATTTAGCTGCGACGTTTGATTAAAAATGGTTATCCCGCCATCTGTCGGTTGTCAGAGCCTCGTTTGTTAATCAGCAGGGTGCACCACGAGCAGGTGAGGTTGACTTGGGGCACTGAGATTGTAGGGGGGCCCCCTTACACCCCTCTCTCTCTCAAATAATTATATTTTTACTTTGGTTCGTTAGGTATTCATTACAGTTATTACTTCCAAAGTGAAGTATTGGTCGGAGTGGCCATGTCAAAATTTGTGGAAATGTTAATAGTAAATGTTTATTGAATACGGTTTTAGGTAATATTGTCAGATTGACCGACCGATGAATTATTCGAATCATTTTCATGATCACTGGCTACTTTTAATTTTATAATAATTTATAATAATAATAATTTATTTAATAATAAAAAAAACGATTACAAAAAGAGTACATTTAGCAAACAGTATTAAATTCTCATACAATTATAGTGCCTAAAGATAAACTATTTCTAAAGTATTTTTATCACAAGTGCAAAAGGATGATTCATCGGAATTAGAATGTAAGGTAGCGACCCTGGGTACTGTTTTGATACAACGGTTAATTTTTAATTTCAATAGTTAAAAGTTAATCAATAGGAATGGCTTTTTCAATTATTTCTATAACAATTGTTTTGTAAACTAAATTATACCGATAAACAATTCATTATTTGTCAACATTGTTAAAGTACTTAACCTGTTTCTATTACATTAGGGAGGTAAAGAAAAAAAAAAACAAATGGTTTCGATACATAGGTAGATAAATTTTATTACGCTTAGAGAACCAGCACCCTAATTGCGAAACGCACAATTTATCAGAATCTGAATGGGATTGAAGATTATTTCTAAACCATGGCGTCATTTGTTCGAATAAATTGTGACTCAGCAACGTAAATAACGCAATGAATGTTGTTTAACTATGAATTTTAAACCAATTCCTACCGATAAAAAGTTCCGCAATTACCCCTCTGAAATAAGAATCAAACGAAAACAAAAAAAAAAGTAAAGATTCGCTGGGCGATCGTTTACTTGGTGCTTGTCTATCTCACCAGCAGCGGGTGAATGGGACTTGCATGACGAAGTAACCGATAAAATTGTTTCCGCTGGTCGGTCATTTGCTTGGTGCAAGTCTATACCACTAGCAGCGGGTGGAGGGGACTTGGCACGTCTAGGCACTTGGCAAAACAAAAGGAGAAAAAACAAAAAGTGAAAAAAGAAAAGGCGAAAAACCAAAAGGAGAAAAAAACAAAAGAATAAAAAAAAGATAAAAAAGTACAATTGTAGTAAAAAGGTAACTAATGTACTTCGAGAGCGAAGTACTTGTCAGTATGGCCGTGATATATGTAATTATTATGTGTCTAATAGTGAATTTAGTCATTATGATTTTTATTATAAACTTATTTTTCTATCTGTCAAACACTGATTTGACTCAGCTGTCAGTTTGAGTCATACTTGTTTGTTAACGGGTATAAAAGGCCGGAGCCAAAGTGAAACAGTCAGTTGCTTGGCAGATGTTCAGTTGGCTAGTTCTAGTGCTGTCGTTGTATGGAAGGATCGACCAGAGGTCACGTAAGTTAAGTAATTGATGTTATATCGTAATTATTGCCTATTATGAAAATGTTGTTGTACTGTTTATAGTGTTGCCAATATTGCTAATGTTTTAAATCATATAAATGGAATATTCATATTCTTTTCCTAGATATTATTGTTATATTTTGATTATATTGATATTATTCTGAGTTCTCTTGGACAATGGTCCAAGAGATAGAATTAATGTATTTAAGACTAGCTTCCGCCCGCGACTCCGTCCGCGCGGATGTCGGTCTTCGCGTGCATGGTTTATTTCTCCATTTTGAGTAACTCTGACAATGACATCTTATAAATATCTATTGGACCCAAATACGGCTAAGCCTATAATAATTAAGGAGATCCCTCTATTGAGCTACTGCTGTTGAGCTCGCGTTCTGTAGAAATACCAACCTAAATAAATGAATTTACGATGAAAACTTAAACTACGTACGTACTATAATATTTACAAAAGTATTTACAAATAACTGATCGGAACAGTAATCAAAAAGGTCGCGCCGAAAAGCACGGTTTAAAATTACACGCATACAATATTAATTCCACGGACGACCGCTCGCCACACTGGACACGTCCGCTCGCCTCAAAATTCAGAATTTATATGCATCGCGCGGCGTTTTTTTTTTTGTGGGGCATCTCGTAGTTAATCCTGAAAAGATCGTTACTACTTAAACGGATTGTGGCCCGGCGAGTTCTAAAAAGTTACCTTTTTAGGCCTCCAGCCGGGGCTTATTATACTTAAAAACTAAAGCGAAAGCTCTAAGGGTTACCCCGAGGGGGGTACGAACCTCGGCTTAGGCAATCGCTGGTAGGGGGGCAGCAAGGGACTGGCTGGATCTGGGTTAGATTATTTTGGGACTAATTTAAAGCTAACGGCGCAGCATCGCGGGCTGGCTCTTGCAAGGGTCGGGAGGGACTGTTAAGTCGGGGTCGCGACGACGGACCTCGGCGGCGAGGTCGGTACGGTTTGTGTTTGTGTGCTGGTCTAGCTGTACTGGTCTCTTTTCGACTCTCCTGGAGGAGAGTAGTGGGATCATCAGGATCGGTAAGAACGTGCCGCGAGCGGCGGACTTTACTGATACGGGAGGGGGTGTAAGTAGCTGCCGCCACAACCAGAGGGTTGCGGTGGGCTACGGCCCTATCGAAGAAACGCTTCAAAGCGCGTTTCATGAATTGATGGATAGTCGGGAGTTTCATATCTAAATGAAGATTGATATTCCGAACAAACCAAGGCGAGCCTGTGGCTTGACGAAGAAAACGGTTCTGGAGAGTCTGCATCCTATGGATGAATCGGGGCTTAGCGTGTGCCCAGACTGGGCTTGCGTATGTCGTAATCGGCCTGATACAAGCGGTGTAAAGCCGCTTCTTACACAGAAGAGACATTTTACTCCGCTTGTTCAGGACGCAATGGAGCCTACCGAGAGCGAAAGCGGCCCGCGAGCGAGCCTGCTTTATGTGCTCAGAAAAGGTGAGGTGTTCGTCGAGGATGACATCTAGATATTTGGCTTGCTTCGCCCAAGGGATCTGCTTGCCGAACATTGAGATGGGTCGGGGAGGGGGGTGATTACGTCGCGGTCGGGTGTAAAAGACCGCCTGACTTTTATCGGGATTGACCTCGATTCGCCACTTCCTGAACCATTCGCCGAGCTCGTCGACTGCGGTTTGGAGGTAGCGAACCAGCGCTGTGTCACTAAATCCCGAGAAGAAGATGGCAGTATCGTCTGCGAACAGAGCTAACCTTGCCTTCTTGCTTCTGGGGATATCGCTAGTGAACAGCGTGAAAATGAGGGGGCTAGTACAGAGCCTTGAGGGACTCCTGCACGGATCGGGTGAGGGGAGGAAAGTGCCCCTTCGATGCGACAGCGAAAGGTACGGTTCGCAAGAAAGTCTCGTAAGATGAGCACGAGACGGTCTGGCACTCCGAGTTGGTACAGCTTATATAATAAGCCGTTGTGCCAGACTTTGTCAAACGCTTTCGCTATATCGAAGTATACAGCGCCCGTGAACATACCACGCTGAAAACCAGCATTGATATGTTCGACGATACGGTGTACCTGATGGACACACGAGTGTTGGGTTCGAAAACCAAACTGCTCGTTGGGGATGAGGCCCTTGGTTTCGGCATAATCTCTGAGTCGCTTATAAATAAGTCTCTCATAGATTTTGCCGAGAACTTTGAGCAAACTAATGGGGCGGTAACTCGTGGGCTCGGTTTTGGGCTTACCGGGCTTAGGGATGCCAATGACGGTGGCTTCCTTCCACGCTTGGGGGAAAATATTATTACTCAAGGCACCATTGAAGATGGTACACATGAGCATAATCAGGTGAGCGGGGAACAGCGTGATCACTCTGTTGGTGATACCGTCTGATCCGGGGCCTTTACGAGATTTCAGACCCTTGATGATCTCGTGCACCTCGTCAGGTGTGACAGGGGGCAGGGGATCATCAGGGTCTTCAACGGGCGGGAGTGAGGCTTTGCGTTCAACTTCCGCGTTTACCTTATCGACAAACGCTTGGTCTACTGGCTGCGAACTGGGTGTGCATTGGGCTTCGAGGCTATCGGCTAGGCATTCAGCCCTGTCGATATCCTCAAATGCAATGGTCGCATCGGGGCGGGTCAGGGGGGGCATAGTGGAAAACTCAGAGGATTTCAGTTTCCTCTGAAGTTCCCAGAATGCGAGATGAGTCGGCTCTAGTTCGCTCACCATCTTGTCCCAGTTAGCGTCACGCAGCTCAGTCACACGTGTCCTTACAGCACGCTGTAAGTAACGCATGTGAGCTTTGTTAGCGTCACAGGGAAAGTTGCTGTAGGCACGAACGGCCGCGTTCTTCTCTATCAGCAGATCACGTACATCGTCGGGGAGTTTCCATTTACGGTCACCCGTATCTGGAACCTCCCGTGAACTTTCGTTCACGATCGATTGTACGTGCTCCGTGAGAGAGTCGATCGCGGCCGTTGTGTCGGCGACAGAGTCAAACTGATCTGGGATGGAGTCTAAGTGATATGACGTGTTAGATTGTAAGCGTTCGCTTACTTTCTTCCAGTCAGTGATCACTTTAGTGGCGGGGGGTTGAGAGGGGTCGCGTATACCTAATCGGGGGGCCAGGTTCATCACTACTGGTCGATGATCAGAGTCGAGTTCGTGAATAGCCTCTATAGAATCCAACCTTAAGTTGATATTCTTAAGGAGTGCTATATCAAGAACGTCGGGTAGCTGATCGGTATCGAAGGGGAACTGAGTGGGAGTCATCGGGGCGATGACATCAAAGTTCATGGTAGAACAGAGGTTAAAGAGTTGCCTACCTCTAGTCGAAGTCCTGGTGCTATTCCAGGCAGGATGTTTGGCGTTGAGATCGCCCGCTATGATAACGGAGTCACTCATGCCGAAGAGTTCGGAAAGGTCATTAGCGAGGAGTTGAGGGTCCTCTGACTCATGTTGGGGAGGAAGGTAAACCGACACAATAGTGATCGGCTGGTGACCTGTCAGTGCTAACCGACAGGCCGAAACTTCTAATCGGGAGAGTTCGGGAGTATCCATAGGTATGCAGTACAGGAACTTCCTATAGTATATGAGGGTGCCGCCTCTATAACAAGGTGACCTGTCGTTGCGAACTAAACGATAGTTTGCAATTTTCGGGTCGCGATGGTGAGGCTTTAGGAACGACTCTTGAATGAGTAAAATGTCTACGTGGTGGTCGCGGAGGAACGTGGCGATCTCATCACGTTGGCCGTGAATGCCGTTGGCATTAAAGAAGCCTAGTTTTAGGGAACGGGGTTTCAGTCTAGTTAATATTCCGCGACTATCCATAATGGGGGCGTTGGGAGTTATTGACATGGATTGCTTGCGTGATCTCGGGATACGCAGCATAAATTGATTGCATGCGGAACAAGTTACCGCCGGCGGCAACTAGTTCCTGGGCCATCTGTTGGGCACGCGGGGAGAGGAACGTGCTGTAGGTATTAAAGGTCCCGGTGATGACGTTAAACGCATCAAGGGGAGCCTGACCTTTCCTCTGTACAGGTACTGGTCCTGCCATAGGGGCAGTGGGGGGGCCACGGCGCGGGCGGGGGGTGCGGTCGCGGGAAAACCGGGGGGCGTAAGGGGCGCGGGGGCACGGGTACGCGGGTCCATTAGTGGAGGGATGGGAGCGGGCTTAGGCCTGGAGGAGGCCAGTGGGGGAAATTCCATCTGGGAACTCAAAGGAGGCCATTGGGAGGGACGCTGTGGGGCCAGTCTCACGGGGAGTTTGGCCGAGGGGGATTCCCTAGTCTGACGAGCGTCGAAACGCTGCGCCAATTTAGGGGAAGATGACTTGGGGGCTTTCGGGCAGCCCCGGTAGTTTGCCGGGTGACCGAACTCTTTGCAGAGCACACAACTAGGTGGCTCGGTGCAAAGAGTGCGGTCTTTAGGCCGGGTACAATCTGCTGTACTGTGATCTCCCAGGCACTTGACGCACCTGGGACGCCGCGCGATGCACAACTGCTACGCCAGTAGCAGTTGTGCATCGCGCGGCGCAGAACGCGGCTCCTTATATAGGAGTCGGGGAGGCGTGGCCCGCGTGTGCCGCAAACGGTTCAAGCCAAATCCGACTTTCGGCGCTACAGGTTACGGCGCTGAATCCACTGCGGGTAATGCAACGTGTGTTCGCGGTTCTACAGAACAACGTCTATGAATAAAACTGAAAAATAAGATTTTTTTTCTACGTATTTTTCCAGGATAAAAAGTATCCCATTTTATGCCCAGGATAATAAGGTATAATTATACCAAGTTTCATCGAAATCGAACCGTTAGTTTTCACGTGATGCCTGCATATACAGACAGACAGACAGACAAAAAAAATTTTAATCACATATTTGGGTTTGATATCGATCCAGCAACACCCCCCGCTATTTATTTTTTCAATATTTTCAATGTACAGAATTAACCCTTCTACAGATTTATTATATGTATAGATAATGATAAGGGAAGGCAATGTAAGAAATGTATTGATATAATACTTCAATACTGTTTCCATGGAGTTTCTTGTCCTTCTCCACGAAGACCTAGTTTTGGAACGGACAACTAGCTTTCTGATTAATTGCTGACAAGCCTAATTGAAATAAATGTCTAGTCTTGTCTTTATGTGCTTTACTTATTGAAACCCTTTCCTATACACAATAAATAAGCCATTACCATTCTGACATTCAAAGCTTGATAAATTAGTATATATACAGGGTGATTGGAAGATGGGTGCAAAGCTTTAAGGTGAAGATAGTATAGACAATTTAGAACCATTTAAGCCATGGTTGTCTTAGACGAAGTTTTACCAAATTATTTTAACCAAATTTTTAAGTTTTTTTTTTTCAGAAATTCTCAAAATTTAATGTAAACTGCATAATTATGGCTGTTACGTCCCGTTTAAAGTAGTTTCGGAACGCGCCATCGAACGGAATGACATCTGACTTGTCAGTTTGATTTTGACACTTGACACTTCTGTTGGTTTGGTGGGAAAAAAGGGAACACGTCGCCTCTGGAGTCTCGCGATCTTTTGTAAAGTAATCCCTTACCCCGGTCGTTTTGGTGACAATAAGTCATGACCCTTGTTTGGATTGTTAATAACCCCAATTTGACGTAATAACACGGGTTGAATTTTGGATATATCTTGTTTAAGAAGTTTGAAGGTTAAGCCAGTGACGCTATTGGGAACGAGTGATTTGAAGACCGCATGCTGTGATTGCCTCCAGCCTTATTGCAGCGGATTCTAACCTGAAAAATACTCGTAACGTCACAACACGATACATATACACTCACTTACATACATAACTCCAGGTTGGCACCAAAGCAGTGTCCTTCAACCAACAGGTAAGTTCTTTTGTTGTATTGTAGGTGAGTTGTTCTCTTATATATTGTCTGCTCCGCGTACGGCGGACTAGTTTCGCTCGCCACTCTTGTCTCTAGAGCCCCACGGTTAGCACGCTTCCACATAATAATTAAAAACCCTATGGACCTTATATACTATATTCCCGATACGCGCTTCAAAAACGGCCCGAAAAATAAGAGCACAAATATTTTTGTGGTCTTATTTCAAATTCATCATCATCATTTCAGCCGAAAGACGTCCACTGCTGGACATAGGCCTCCCCCAAGCACCGCCACCTCGACCTGTTCTGTGCCTCCCGCATCCAACGCATTCCTGCGGCCTTCACCAGGTCATCGGTCCATCTTGTGGGAGGCCTTCCAACGCTACGTCTTCCAGTACGCGGTCGCCACTCCAGAACCTTCCGACCCCATCGGCCATCTGTTCTGCGAGCAATGTGCCCTGCCCACTGCCACTTAAGTTTGGCAATTCTTCGGGCTATGTCGGTAACCTTGGTTTTCCTACGGATCTCATCATTTCTGATTCGATCACGTAGGGAAACTCCAAGCATAGCCCTCTCCATTGCTCTTTGCGTGACTTTGAGCCTTCTTATGAGGCCCATTGTGAGCGACCACGTCTCAGTACCATATGTCATCACTGGCAACACACACTGGTCAAAGACTTTTGTCTTGAGACACTGCGGTAATTGGGACGAGAATATACCGCGTAGCTTCCCAAACGCTGCCCAGCCGAGTCGGATTCGACGATTGACCTCTTTCTCGAAGTTGGACCTACCTAACTGGACAGTCTGTCCTAGACACACATATTCGTCCACAACTTCGAGTGTAGCGCTTCCGATCTTCACTGGAGTGGGTATCACACGAGCATTGGACATGACCTTTGTCTTGTCCATGTTCATCCTAAGACCCACTCTTTCGGAAGCTCTACTGAGGTCATCGAGCATTGTACTGAGGTCCTCCATAGTCTCAGCCATGACTACTATATCTTCGGCAAATCGAAGGTGAGTGATGTACTCGCCATTGATGTTGATGCCAGCTCCTTTCCAGTCCAGAACCTTGAAGACATCCTCCAGTGCAGCGGTGAACAGTTTCGGAGAGATGACGTCTCCCTGTCTCACCCCTCGCTGCAGGAGGATAGGTTTCGAGGCTCTGTCCTGGAGCCGGACTGACATAGTGGCGTTTTCATACAAACACTTCAGCACCTCGATGTACCGATAGTCAATCTGGCACCGTTGGAGAGACTGCAGTACAGCCCAGGTTTCGATCGAATCGAAGGCTTTTTCGTAGTCCACAAACGCTAAGCAGAGAGGCAGGTTATACTCTTCGGTCTTCTGTATAACCTGCCGCAGCGTATGTATGTGGTCCACGGTGCTAAAGCCTTTACGGAATCCGGCTTGTTCGGGAGGCTGGAAGTCGTCAAACCTGCGCGCGAGACGGTTCGTGATGACCCTTGAAAACAGCTTGTAGACATGGCTCAGAAGTGAGATGGGCCTATAATTCTTAAGTAGGGTATTGTCACCCTTCTTAAAGTAAAGTACCACCACACCTCTGTTCCATGCCTGTGAGGCTGTGGCGTTTTGCCCTCGAGTATGACGGAATCAAATAGCTTCTGAAGGGCCTTTAGAACGGGTTTTCCACCGGCCTTCAGGAGCTCGGCCGTAATTCCGTCATCACCCGGCGCCTTGTCATTTTTAAGCTGCTTCAGAGCCATCCTAACCTCGTACAAGCTGACGTCCGGGATATCTTCAGTGTAGTGTCGAGTCAATCTAGCTCTCGGGTCGTTAGCCAGATTCATAACGGGGTTTCTGGTGGACGTGTATAACTGTCCATAAAACTTCTCGATCTCTCTTAACAGCTCAGGTTTGGCGGACACGACTCTGCCGTCATCGGTCTTCAGTTTGGCAAGCTGACTCTGCCCAATAGACAGATCTCTTGCAAATACTTTGGAGCCCTTGTTCCGGTTTATCGCGTCTCTAATACGTTCCGTATTAAAGAGGCGAAGGTCGCGTTTCAAGGACTTAGAGATCCGTCTATTTAGCTGCCGGTACTCGAGTGCAGCTTCTGAAGACTGCAGGATCATTTCGCGCCTCTGTTCCATGAGCTGTAATGTTGGATCTGAGAGTTTCTTTTTGCTATTAGTACGGCGGGTCTTGAAGAACTGAGACCCGACCGTATGGACAGTTTCCACAAACCCATCGTTATAATCGTCCACGGAGCTCCCTAGGCACTCAAAACGATTCTGGAGTTCGAGCTGAAAGCTCTCGGGGTTCTGAAGTTGGATCGGTGCTGGACGAAGCGTTGACTTCATCAGCCGAGATCTTTCCAGCTTGATATTGATATTCAATGTGCCTCTTACCATGCGGTGATCACTCCCGGTTTTCACCGCGTTGATCACAGGGACATCATTGAATATGTGCTTCTTCGTCGACATAATGAAGTCAATCTCATTTTTAGTTGCACCGTCAGGACTCTGCCAGGTCCACTTCCTGTGCTCGCGTTTTCTGAAGAAGGAATTCATCATAAAGAGGCCTTCCTTCTCCATAAAACTAGCCAGTAGGTGACCCCGGTGATTCCGACGTCCAACTCCAAATTGCCCCACTCGCAGCTCGTCATCGCTTCGCTTGCCCAGTTTCGCGTTGAAGTCCCCCATGACAACAGTGAAGTGAGATTTGGTACCTACCATGCATGGCTCTGGAAATATCCTCATACATGGTCTCCACCTCATCGTCGGGGTGTGTCGAGGTCGGGGCGTACACCTGTATGACCTTCAGCGAATACCTTGCGGATATTCTGAGTATAATTATATATATATTTCAAATTAGTTTGGTCCAATCATAGCCAACGATAAGACGCCCTAAATGCCGCAGTACGCGTTCAAAAATTGTGTAAATAACCACTGTAACACCAAGTTTTTGGAAGGAATATCTTTTTTTCCGTAAGTTTATATCTTTAAGTGTTTTTCATAAAATAAAAACAATCAAATAGTAAATATAAATCATTTAGCAAATAAATATTATGATTGCGACAATGCGCCAACTATTGTAACAAACATTGTCTGTTCTGGAACAGAGAATGCATGAAGTAGTACTGTAATTTTTATATTTTATTTTTGTTTGTAGATTACCTAGCGAGCCATTTCGCTGTGCAGAATGGGTATCTATTGTAGCGAAAGAAAGAGGAGAAGAAACATACAAACCTTATAAAAATTCATATTTGAACTTTAATTTAAATGAAAAAATAATTTGATTTGATACAAATTTAACTTCTAAATACTGTTCACAAAAATAGACGCACCCATTTTTTATACGAGTGGATCACACTGAGTCAACCCGCACTTAATTAAATAAAATAACTATTATACTATTTTAGTCCTACTACTTTTTTAAATTACGTTAAAAAACTATATTCTGCAACTCTACGTCTTTCAATACGTACTGTGTTCTGAGCATTGAAATGTAATACCAAGTGTTAAGGATATTATGAGGACTGTTTCAATAACGACGACTAGTTGCTGGTTATAATATATATTGCCGAAATTAACAATAATTATGTACAAGACGCGGACGTGTGTGCAGTGCACGAGAGAAATGGTTGTGTGTGGTCTCCCCGCCGCTGGTCCGCAGTTTTATTCGGAGATGGCCGGCGCGGGCGCCTCTCCGCCCGCGTCCCGCCGTGCTCCCGCCGTCGTCCTCACCGCTGCCGCCTCCGCCGACGTCATGGTTCGAGAATGTTCCGAACATCCTGCCCGGGTTGAAGCGTTATCTTCAATGGGTAAAGGACATATGTTGTTGAAAGCCCTTGTAATCTTGCCCTTCTTGGTTTTAATTTCTACCACTCTCGAGACGCCGTCAGGACCAGGGAACACCTTGATGATACGGCCCATTAACCACCGTAGTGGTGGTTGCGCCTTCTCTCTGATCAAAACTAATTGGCTAATTTTAAGTTCACCCGTGGAAGCATGCCATCGGTTTCTCTGCTGCAGCATGACCACATATTCATGGCTAAATCGGTTCCAAAAGTGCTGTCGATGATGCTCAATTCTTCTGTAGCGATCTAATCGGTTCATGTTGATGGAGTGTACCTGTGGCTGAGAAATCGATATTAGCGGTCGTCCAATTAAGAAGTGAGAGGGGGTGAGAGCGGTAAAGTCGTCAGGTGACGAAGAAAGGGCAACAAGGGGACGGGAGTTTAATATAGCCTCAATTTGGACTAAGTAGGTGTTCATTTCTTCATGCGTTAAATGAGAAGAATGAACAATAGTTTTTAAATGTTTCTTTGTAGATTTGACAGCGGCCTCTGTTATACCATTGAAGTGTGGACTATATGGAGGTGTAAAACTGAACTTTATACCTTCTTGTGCAAGATCTGTCTCTAAATTAGAATTAGATAAGAATTGTGCAAGCTCATTAAATGCTCCTACAAATGCCGTGCCATTATCTAAAAGGATGCTGTGTGGTTTACCCCGACGAGCAACGAATCTCTTTAACGCGGCCAGGTAAGCGTCTTTGGTGAGATCCGTAACTAGTTCCAGATGGACAGCTTTTACTGCCAAACAAACAAACACACAGATATATGACTTAATAAGTCTGGTACCTCTACCTTTACGGTCGGCTATTAGCATTGGCCCAGCGAATCAACACTACAATTATAAAAGGGAAATTCAAGCTGTGTCCTCGTGCATGGTAGCTGACCCATGACTGGTTGCACCGCCTGAGTTCGAAATCTGAAACATTTGACACATTTTTTGAATATACCTTTAGACAGATTTCTGCCTCCTAAAGGCCAGTAAGTTTGGCGAATGTGTGACAAAAGAAGTTGTGGCCCTGCATGCATAAGTTTAACATGTTCACAATGAAATAATATTTTTGCTATGTGATGTTTACTATCTAACAATATGGGATGTTTAATATCATAACTGTAGTTAGCGTTACCTAATCTGCCACCTACGCGAATGACACCCCGATTATCCAGGAATGGAGATAATGAAACTAGCCTATTTTTCCCAGATAATGGCCTTTTTTGACTAAGTGTTTTGTATTCGTCAGGAAACATTTCCATTTGACTAATACGTAACATGACTATCCATGCTTCTTGCAATTCATCACATGACAAATGACCACACAACCTGTTATTAGGATTTTTTAAGTTAAAAATGAACCTAAGTATAAAAACGATAATACGTTTCAATTTATTTATATTTGATTTATTACTTATCAAACGACCGATTACCGATTGAGTTGATTGATAATTGTCTAATAAATGAACTTTAATTTCGGGTATGTTAGAATTTGAGCTTATATTTGGCCTTCTTGGCCAATATTCTTCACTTAATTTTAAAAACTGTGGGCCTGACCACCACAATGAACAGGTGCCGATTTGATCGGCCTTCAGCCCGCGGGATACGAGATCCGCCGGGTTCTCTTTCGACAACACGTATCTCCATGAATTATCCCCGGTACTTTCTTGTATCTCACTGACACGGTTACGGACGAAAGGCTTTAATTTATTTGGTGATGTTGATAACCAACATAAAACTATTGTAGAATCACACCAGTAATATAATTTATTTATTTTAATAGTTAATGAGGCTACCACCTTAGCACACAGTCTTGCTCCTAATAAAGCCCCACATAGTTCAAGACGGGGTATGGTTGTATTTTTAATGGGAGCGACCTTATTTTTGGAAGTAAAAAGATGAATGGTCGTTATGCCATCATTATTTAAGCATCGAACATAGACGCATGCCCCATAGGCAGATTCAGATGCATCTGTAAAAATATGCAACTCAATAAATTTATAATTAACATCAAATGCATGCCGTGGTACCTTTAAATTATTCAGACGCGATAACGTAGCAACTAATGACAACCAACGTTCTTGTGTGTCATGAGAAACTGGGTCGTCCCAGGAGCATTTCTCTAACCACAATTTTTGCATTATTACCTTCGCCAACACGACACATGGGCCCACTAGGCCTAATGGGTCAAAGATTTGGCTAATGCTAGATAAAATATGACGTTTAGTTATTTTATTACCCGGAGATATATTTATAAAAAAACGTTAATACATCTAAATCGCAAATCCAGTTTAAACCCAATGTCTTAGAAGTGTTAGGAGATTGGTTTCGATTTAAATCTAGTATGTTATTGTCATAAGAATCAAGACTTGATAATATCTCCTTCATCACTTGTGGGCTATTGGATTGCCATTTTCTTAATTTGAATTGAGCTGAAGCTAGGATCGAGCTTACCTCCTTGCATAGCTGTATGGTACCGGAATCAGTGTCACAGCCACCAAGATAATCGTCAATTTACATGTCTCTTTGTATAGCTTGCTTTGCGCCGTTGCTTGACGCCTGTGAAGCGAGACTTACGAGAGACTTTGTCGCTAAATATGGTGCAGAAGCCGTGCCATAGGTAACTGTGTTAAGAACATATGTTTTTAGCGGTTCATATTGATTAAAACGAAACAGGATTTTTTGTAAAGAACGTTGAGATTCGTTTAATTCTATAGCTCTGTGCATCTTTTCAATATCAGCGGATACTACGTATCTATGTTGCCGGAAGCGTAATAAAATAGAATAAAGATCGTCCTGCACAGTGGGACCAATCATCTGTAAATGATTTAAAGAAATACCTGAGGTTGTCACGGCGGACGCATCAAACACGACTCGTAATTTAGTTGTGGTACTTTCCTCCCGCATAACACCGTGATGAGGTAAGTAGTAACTTTTAATATCATTTGAATTATTATCTTCAGACATGTGACCCAGTTCTAGGTACTCGCGCATAAAATTAATATACCTATTTTTAAATACGGGATCACGATCGAACCTGCGTTCTAGCGAAAGAAATCGAACCTTCGCCATGTGATATGAGTCACCTAATGCTTCGGGTGATTGTTTAAATGGCATTTCTACAATGAAACGTCCATCTTTACCACGAGTAGTAGTGCGTAAAAAATGTTCCTCAAATGCACGTTCCTCGGCCGACAACGCATGTTTATCAGATATAGAATCCAGCTCCCAGAAGCGAGTCAGTTCAGTTTTCACGTCCTGAATGAAATTGCACACTGGTGGGTTACGGGATGGACTAGGTTGAGCGATATACCCAGAGATAAGCCATCCTAATTTAGTTTCATATAATCTAGGTTGACATTTACCTAAATTGATGGTGTTAGTACCCAAAATATTCCAAAACTGTTCAGCACCTAGTAATATGTCTACGCTTGACGGTTTATAATAGTGAGGATCAGCTAGACAGATGCCTGATGGCAGTGGAATAGTACTAATGTCAATTAATGTCGATGGTAATGATTTAGTTATTTCTGGTAATACTAAACAATCAATAGTTGTTTTATAATTACCTGAGTAAGACTCTAAGATTAGAGAACAAGACTGTGTGCTTTTGCAAGTTTGCTGGTTAATACCCGTTATTTTGGAATTTACTTTACGTTTAAGTGAACCCAGCTTACCACACAGCTCCTTAGTTATAAAATTTGCGGTGCTACCGTTGTCCAAGAGCACTCTCGCAACGTGATGGCCGCCCTTGCTGTCTCGCACCTTCACCCGCGCTGTGGAAAGCAATACGATGGAAGAAGTAGTATTCTGTATGGCTTTCGCAGTTAAACTAACATTATCCGTCATCTGATTACTGGCAGGCGGCTCACTATCTTTGTCCATGTGTAACAGCGTGTTATGTTTAGCCTTACAATACTTGCACCGAGCCCACAATTTACATTTATTTTGGGCATGGCCCGGGTGTAAACAATTAAGGCAAACATTATATTCTTTAGCCTTCTGACTACGTACTTCTGACGACAGTTTGCGAAAATCATCACATTTAAATAAAGTATGACCTTGTTTAGACATTGGACAACTTGAGTTCGAACCTTTATTATAACCACTATTATCGTTTGATGTTACTGCAAAGGTTTTTTGTTTCTGTATTTTATTGTTTGAGGTTTTGGTTTTATTCACGTCTGATTCTTCAACTGATTCCAATAAGTCGGCCCTGTTATTCAGAAACGATAAGAATTGTGATAATTTTGGTGCCTCGGATAACGTATTTCTAAATTCTTCCCAATGAATATAAGTTTTAGTGTCTAACTTATGAGCCACGATATAAATTACCAAGATGTCCCAATGCTGCGTTGGTTGTCCTAAAATTGTTAAGGCCCTCAGATTTTTTGTGGTTTTATCGACTAAATTACGAACTGCTTTACTAGACTCCTTTTCTAACTGTTCGACATTAAATAATGATTGATCATGATTATTTACCAAGAGACGATTATTGTTATACCGTTTCTTTAATAGATCCCAAGCAATGCTGTAGTTATCTGAATTAAAATCCAAACTCCTAATAATTGAGGCAGCAGCGCCCTTTAACGAGGACCTGAGGTAGTGAAATTTACTAATATCGTCCAACAGTGTGTTTTTGTGTATTAATGAATCAAATGTGTCTCTAAACTCGAGCCAATGCTGATAGCTTAGTAGGATATTTTTGGGCATCCTACTCCACCTTCGTTCCTTCGGCTCACTCCGTTCGCCTCGTCACTCTCGGCGAAGTAGAATGCCCAATAATATAAATGAAATGTTATGGTTCAACGTCTTTTCCACTATTTTAGTTCTAAAACTCAATATTACTTTTTCCTTATTTTACCATAACACTCACTATTTTATATTGAAGGACGTCCATGGTCAGGTTGCTCGTACATTGATTCCAGTTAGCGATTATGAGTTATAAAGGTTAATGTAAAACAACAATTGACTCATTATTAATTTAACCGTTTCAAGCAGTCATCATGAAATTTGTAAAACAACCACAATCGTTACATGTAAACAAACTTTATGCTAATTCTCAGGAGACTGGTTTTCGTCATGGAGAATTATTACCTAAATCGGTACGATGTATTATTTGTGGGCCATCAAATTGCGGAAAAACTAATTTATTAATTGGTCTTCTTATACATGAGAATGGTTTAAGATTTCAAAATGTTTATGTTTATTCTAAAACCTTGCAACAACCTAAGTACGTGTTTTTAGAAAAAGTCTTGCAACGTGTACCAGGCATTTCATTTCAGAAATATCATGAAAATGAACAAGTGCTGAGTGTTCAGACCGCAAAACCAAATTCTGTAATCGTATTTGATGATGTTGCTTGTGAAAATCAAAATAGTATGCGTGATTAATTTGTTATGGGGAGACACAAGTTCATCGATTGTTTTTATCTAAATCAGACGTATAGTAAAATCCCTAAGCAGTTAGTAAGAGACAACGCAAATCTAATCTTACTTTTTAAACAAGATGAAAGAAATATGAGACATGTGTATGAAGAACACGTCAACACTGACATGACATGGATTGAATTTCGGGAAATGTGTTCAAAAATATGGAGTATACCTTTCAATTATGTTGTAATTAATAAAGATTGTTCCAAAAACAAAGGATGTTATAGAAGTAAATTTGACACGTTTGTAGTCTTTGATTAAGAACATGACTTTATACCTATATAAGACTATAACCTGTCTGATAGTATTATTCACCGTACGATGCTTAATCAATTACAACCTGTTTTACCAATATGGAAAAAACATTGAAACGTCAAATTGTTGATGCAGCAGAAGCAGTAAAGATAAAAGTACGAAAAATGAGAGATACTGAGATTAACAATAAACAAGCACTGGAATCTGTTTTCAAACCTGTAACAGAACCTCTCAACATAATTGCTAATGCTAGTAAGCAAAGTCCTCTCCTGCGTGTTAGTGATGATTTTACTGATGTTCCCTTTGTTAACGAAAAATTGCAGAAACAAAGAACTGATAGCGCAGGAAGTAATGATAATCATGACAGTGAAGACAAATATGAATCCGATATCAACAGTGACTCTTCTTATGAATCAGTAGTTGAAAGTAACCAAGATTATGATACGTCATCCTGGTCAGTGTCTTCAGAAGCGTTGGTAGATATTCCATTTGGAGTTAGAGCAGACCGTGGGAAACTGCTTTTAGGTTCTGCTTGCATAACGATCAACGATCAATACATCACCGTGGCTGGACGTAAATACCGAAATACACCTGGATTAAAACAGTTGTTGCTTAAGAAAGATGTAGACTTAAGCTTGGTTACAGATAGTGATATGCAAAATTATAAGTTGATGCTACTTGATACAAATGCACATCGTCGAGATTTTGAGCCCAGTAAGTCAATAAAAAGTAATAAAGGACAAAAATATTTACAAGTTATTAAACCTTTTTTTAAACTGAAGAATGCAGTTCAGGGAAAGGGTCTACCGTTACTAAAAAAGTGGAGAAAAGACGTAGATTTAGTGTACTGGGATAATCCTAATGAACTAGTGGAAAGGTTGAAATTATTAATTGCATCTAGAGATGCTGGCAACACAGGATTAGATAATGAAATTATATCTATCATTGAAGAATTGCGTGAATGTAAGATTATAAATAAATAAATGTTTAAAAATATGTTTATTTTGTCATCAGCCTCTCGATAAAATACACCTTAAACATGAACGTAGATAAATTCGGACACTACATTCACAAAAGAATGCGTTTATCAGAGTTATTTGATTTTAATGAAAATGCATTGTTAAAATCAGAAAACGGAGATTTTGATTTAAAAACATCAAGACTGACAGGAATTACATCTCCAATAGAAGCAAACGATGCTGTTAACAAGGATTATGTAGATCGAATGAATGCTAATACGTTAAAAGAATTAAATAATCTGGCTGTGAATAAGGATTATGTAGATCGGTTGAATGCTAATATGTTTAAAGAATTTAATCATCTGATTGCTACATTGCGTACTCAAATCATAAAAGATGCAAAGGGTACAGTTCAAGCTACTTTAAAAGCAAGGTTACCTGAGGTTTCAACTCATTTGCAAGATAAGTTTTATACTAAAGCAGAGGTAGATATATTACTTCAGAAAACTCCATAATGGTAAAACAGCAAATTGTAAATGAAATACACAAAGCAACACGAAGAAATTTCCCTCGTCGTTCTGTTATTCTGAAAGGAATCCATGACTTATGGCAAGCAGACTTGATGGACATGCAAAACCTGAGGAAATATAACAAAGGCTATAATTTCATTCTTGTGGTGATTGACTGCTTCTCAAAGTATGCCTGGGCTGAACCGTTAAAATCGAAAAATAAATTTGATGTTACTCGTGCATTCGAACATATACTGCTTAGTAGTTGTAATGATCCTGTTAATTTACAGACTGATATGGGAACCGAATTTTATAACATCACTTTTCAAACGCTTATGAAAAAGCACAACATTAACCATTACTCATCGTTTTCTACTAAAAAAGCATCAATTGTAGAGAGACTGATAAGAACTTTAAAAAATAAATTATATAAATATTTTAGTCTCAATGGAAACTATAAGTGGCTAGGTCTACCATTGGAAGATACATTGAAGAGATATAACAACACCAAACATCGTACTATTCAATTTAAACCGGTTGATGTGAATAAATGTAATGAACAAGTTATCAAAGAAAATAGAAAAAATAAACAAACATGATTTCGTTCAGTGGAAGCCTAAATTCAAAGTTGGTGATTGTGTTCGTATAAGTAAATACAAACATAATTTTGAGAAAGGTTACACTCCTAATTGGTCAACTGAATTATTTATTATAAAAAAGATAAATAAAACCTTACCAGTGACATATCACATAGAAGATCAACGAAACCAAAACATATTAGGAGCTTTTTACGAACAAGAACTGCAAAGATCTAATTATCCTGATGTGTATTTGATAGAAAAGATTTTGAAAAAGAAAGGAAATAAATTGTATGTTAAATGATTAGGCCTAAGCAGTGCAGAAAACAGTTGGATTGAAAAAGCTGCATTAATGAACTAACTATTATAAAACCATTTTCATTCGAAATCATATCATTCTAATTTGAGTAATGCAAGGGGGTGGACTAGTTAACAACATAATTAATAATCTACCATTCGAAGTGCATTTGCCAGGATACAATTATTGCGGACCAGGAACCAAACTTCATAAACGCTTGGCGCGAGGTGATCGAGGTGTAAATAAGCTAGACGAAGCTTGCTTGCAACACGACATTGCGTATACAAACCATACAGACGTATCAAATCGTCACAAAGCTGATTTACAACTATTTGATATGGCTAAACAAAGACTTAAATCAAAAGATGCAGGGAAAGGTGAAAAATTAAGCTCTTGGTTGGTGAGCAAAGTTATGAAAGCGAAACTAAAGTCTGGATCAGGCATTAAAACATTTAAAAGCTTAGTTTCGAAAATAAAATCAAAAATTAAGAAACTCAAACACAAAGATAATAAGACTTTAATAAAAGCAGCTTACTTAACCGCAAAAAAGTTATTTCCAAACATTCACCATCGAATTCGAGTACCCCGAGTAATACCCATACCAAAGACTGGAGGAGTTCTACCTGTTGCGTCCTGAAATAGTTTCTCTATGCGCACGCAACGCGTAACGGAATGACATCTGACTTGTCAAGTTTGATTTTGACGTTTGACACTTTCTCTTGATTTTCGGTGGGAAACGAGGAAGCATGTCGCTGGTTGTATTTCGCGATCTTTTTGTAAAGTTATCCCTTACCCGGTCGTTTTGGTGACGATAGGTCATGACCCATTGTTTGGATTGTTAATAACCCCTAATTTGACATATCACGGGTTTTATTTGTTGGAAATATCTCGTATAAATAGTTGAAGGTCATTCAAGTGACGCTATTGTGAATGAGTGATTTGAAGACCGCATGCTGTGATTGTCTCCAGCCTAATTGGAAGCGGATTGTTACCAGGAGAATACTCATAACGTCACGACACGATACACATACACTCACTTACATACATATCTCCAGGTTGGCACCAGAGCAGTGTCCTTCAACCATGAGGTAAGTTCCTTTGTTGTATGGTAAGTGTACTTGTATTGTCTGCTCCGCGTACGGCGGACAGTACGCTAGCCACTTCTTGTCTCCAGAGCCCCCCATCAAAAACTTCCACTGCGCAATTGAATTGAGGTTCGGCCTGGCAGCGTACAAATTTTGGTATTCAGAGCGCGGTTATAAGACATAACCAACAAATTGGTAATTTACAGTGAGCTAATTACTTGGCAGTCTCTATAAGGGAAGTAGTAATGCGCTGTAAATGTTTGTTAACTATGATTGCTAGTTTATTTGAAATAATTTGTAAATTTGTTGAGACGGGTAACCTGATGTTGCCAAGGTCAGCCGGGCTAATAAAGTGGATTGGATTGGGCTGTGGTGCAGCCCCTTGTTGTAGCCCCTTTTTGTGTCTGATCTGTGTTGTATTGAATGTCAGGAAGACATTAAAATATTGAGTTTGTACCATTGATATGGTTATTTGTGAAAATTAATATTTGAAAAATTATTGGCATTTTTGAGTATTACCATTGTTTTGAGTTGGAATAAAGGTTCATTATTGTTGTACCATTAACAAAGTGGTTTGTGAACTTAACTTTTGGAATTGGATAGAATTTGAATATTTGAATTGAATATCATATTGACAGTTTTGAACGTTGACATTGGTTTGAATTAAAATAAAACTTTATTTTTGTTAATTAAATTAGAACCAGTTATTTATTGTTTGAACTTTGTTACTTAATTATTTTGTTTGGTATATTGAATTGTTTTGTTTGTGCAATGGCATACAGATGGAAATATTGCAGTGCCGGACACCTGTCCAGGTCAAGCCGGAGACCTCGGTTGTTTCAGGTCCCGGACTATTGAGTAGATTGCCTGCTTTGGAACTGCCACACTTGACGGTCGCTGGGACCACTGGTACGGTTTACAAAACCTGTTTGCAAGTTTGGTTGATGCACGCTCGGACCTCAGACCCGCCCTAAAGTTGGCCTATTTGTTGTCTGTCCTGGAAGGTGAGGCCCGAGCCTTGGTACAGCATCTGTCGTTGACTGACTCAGCCTACCCTACCGCTTTGGGACTACTCACCCAGCGGTACCAAAATAAACGTTGTTTGGCTGACGTTCACATTGAATTGATTTTGGGGTTACCGGTCATTACTGGATTGTCAGCATTGCGTACTGACCTGTTGAACCCGTTGATGGTAGCGACCAACGCTTTAAAGCAATTGGACTTGCCGGTGGACCAATGGTCTTACCCTTTGGTGCATGTTGTGCTGCGGCTTCTTGCCGATTTGAGGGCTCATTTCGAGCAAAGGTATGGTGGGGATAGTGTTACACATCTCCCCCCATTTGGTGACCTCGTCCAATTTTGGGAGGATGAGTGTCGGTTTGTGGACAACTCTGGCGTTGCCACTGAGTCATGCCAGCCGTCTTCCCGGCCACGAGACCAGGGACGGACTAGGGCTCGCGGGCCTGTTGATGGTCGCCCCGCCGCTCGTTTTGCTGGCACCCAGAGTCGTCCTGGATGTGAGTTTGTAGGGACACGGGGCATGGCATGGCAACTTGCGCGGCCTTTTTGAAGTTGCACGTGAGTGCCCGCCGCCGAATTGCCAATGCACGCCGCATGTGCTTCTCTTGTTTGGGGGCTCACTTCCATCGGGACTGCCCCAACCCCCGCCCTTGTAGAATTTGTGGGGGGTCCCATTTGGACATATTGTGCGCTAACGCGAACCACGCTGGTAGACCAGCCTCTGATGAAGGTTCGCGCACGGGGGGGTACCATGGAGTTGGTCACCGGGCTTCTGCCTCGCCGGTTCAGAACCGGGGAGAGGCCCGCAATTTTGAGCGCCGCACTCCACCCCCCGCGCAAGTTGATCGGGAGCCGCGCGACCGCCATTTGGTCTCCCCGCGTAAAGGCGATTACGCAATTGTTGCTAGGCACCGCTGGCCAGACCAGCACCGCCTTCCCTCCCCTCCTTTGGCGGAACGTCCCCGGTTGGAGTCACGCCCCCACCATTCGGGCATCCGGTGGGATATGCCCTTCCAGCGATGGCGCGTGGCTCGGGACACCGCGCGGACGAGGAGTTTGAACTCCATCCTCGTCGGGAAAGACTTGGGTCTGGGTGTGGCGATCGGTCGCCGCCCAGACATTGTTAGGACATTGGCGCCTGCCCCGCTAAGGTACCCCTCAGATCGACACGGTTTTGTTGCCAACGGCATCGGTCGGGTCTGGGGGCCCACGGGGAACTCTGTTGTGGTCCGTGTCATTTTGGACATGGGAGCCCAGGGTTGCCTTTTGTCTATTGTTTTGTTGTTTGTTTGTATTGTTTTGGGCAAAATTGTTTTCTTGAGCGCCTTTGGACTGCGGGACTTGGCTGGGACGAGCCAATTTGGGACACCCGGTTGGAAGATTGGCTCCAATTTGTATCCGCACTCCCTGCAGTCAACGAGGTCGTGTTACCCCGCGCTATCCTCCCCCCTGGGAGCTACACTGCTACCCTTGTTTGTGATGCGTCTTCGCACGGTTATGCAGCTGTTGTTTGTTTGCGCATCGTCTGCGCAACAGGCCAGGTGAATTTGTCACTGGTCTTGGCCAAGAGCAAGGTGGCCCCCCTCCGGACGGCACTGACTATCCCTAAGTTGAATTGTCAGGGGCGGCGCGTCTTGTGCGTCTATTGAACCACGTTGCTCACACTTTGGGTGGAACTGTGGACATTCGGGCTTCTTACGCCTGGACGGACAGTCAAATTGGTTTGTGTTGGTTGAAGACGTCCGTCCACTCTTTGGAGGTCTTTGTTGCGTACCGAGTGTCCCAGATTCAAAATTTTGATACGCCTTTGATTTGGAGGCACTTGCCTGGAGATTTGAACCCAGGCGCCGTGGCCTCACGTGGGTGCATGGCACCCCGCTTGTTTGCTTGCCCCCTATGGTGGGGTCCAGACTGGCTGACTCACCCCGAGGATGATTGGCCTCGATCGCCAGTCTTGATGTCGGGTCCTTTGCCCGGGCTCAAGGTGCTCGTTGTTGGAACAAAGGACCCTGAGTTTGTTGAGTCGATAAAGCTCCCTCGACAAATTGTTGAATTGTTGTTTTGTTGTTGAATTGTTGGTGACTGATCGTCACATTAAGAACTCGCATGCCGGTTGCAATGCGCTGTTGGCCATTCTGCAGCGAGAGTTTTGGATATTGTCGGGAGCCGTTATTAAGTTGAACCCCTTTTTGGACGATACGGGTCTTTTGTTGTTTGGTTGTTGACGGTTGAGTCACTCTAGCCTTCCTTATGGGGTCCGTCACCCCCTTTTGTTGCCTAAGGAGGGCCATTTGGTTAAATTGTTGTTGTTGTTGTTTGGTTGTTATTGTTGTTTGGTTGTTATGGTTGTTTGGTTGTTTTGTTGTTTGTTATTGTTTTGACCCGCCAGCCTGCCCCCATTGGGGGGTATTTTGAGGCCGCGGTGAAAGCGGCACAGGGACTCTGGCGCAGATTGTTGGGGGACACCGTTCTCACCTTTAAGGAGTTGGCTACGGTATATTTCCGTTTTGAAGCTGTATTGAACTCGCGTCCATTGTGCCCGCTGTCTACGGACCTGAACGTCTTGGAGGCCCTGACCCCGGGCCATTTTTTGATTTGACAGCCACTTGTCGCCCTGCCGGAGCACCCTTTTGTCGATGTGAGCCAAAATTGGCTATCGCGGTTTCAGTTGGTGCAGCAGCTCGCCCAGAGTTTTGGAAGCGTTTGAGCTTGGAGTATTTGCACATCCTCCAGCAGCACGTCAGGTGGACTGATAAAACGCAACCTTGTCGGGATTGCCAAGTGATTAGCGGACGGGAAGGCCCGTCCGGGGGGGGTAGATGTTGCGTCCTGAAATAGTTTCTCTATGCGCACGCAACGCGTAACGGAATGACATCTGACTTGTCAAGTTTGATTTTGACGTTTGACACTTTCTCTTGATTTTCGGTGGGAAACGAGGAAGCATGTCGCTGGTTGTATTTCGCGATCTTTTTGTAAAGTTATCCCTTACCCGGTCGTTTTGGTGACGATAGGTCATGACCCATTGTTTGGATTGTTAATAACCCCTAATTTGTCATATCACGGGTTTTATTTGTTGGAAATATCTCGTATAAATAGTTGAAGGTCATTCAAGTGACGCTATTGTGAATGAGTGATTTGAAGACCGCATGCTGTGATTGTCTCCAGCCTAATTGGAAGCGGATTGTTACCAGGAGAATACTCATAACGTCACGACACGATACACATACACTCACTTACATACATATCTCCAGGTTGGCACCAGAGCAGTGTCCTTCAACCATGAGGTAAGTTCCTTTGTTGTATGGTAAGTGTACTTGTATTGTCTGCTCCGCGTACGGCGGACAGTACGCTAGCCACTTCTTGTCTCCAGAGCCCCCCATCAAAAACTTCCACTGCGCAATTGAATTGAGGTTCGGCCTGGCAGCGTACACTACCTTTAATTCCAATTTTCGCTGGTTTATCGGCTTTAGGAACTTTAGCTGGTGGTGCAGCTGGCATTGCAAAAACCGTTAATGATTACAAAGCAAGCAAACAAAATTTGCAAGAAACAGAACGACATAATAAAGCTATGGAGGCTTTAGTGTTGGGTAAGGGTTTATACATTAGACCGTATAAAAGTGGTAAAGGATTGTTTATAACATCTTCAAAAAACTGAAAAATATGCTACCCAATCGCTCTCTAACTGATGTAGACATCCGAAAGTATTCAAGACACATTCCATATTTTCGGGGGGTCTACATGAAGGATCGACTACCTTCGAAGCCGAAAGACATTGAATGTGGTATCGTTAACTTAGACGATTCTAAGAACGAAGGAACGCATTGGGTAGCTTATACTAAAGTATACAATCACTGTGAATACTTTGATAGCTATGGAAATTTAAAACCTCCAATGGAATTGATGCAATATTTCAAAAATTGTGATGTGTTATATAACTACACAGGATATCAAAAATTAAACGCAGTCAATTGTGGTAATTTATGTTTAAGTTATTTGTTGACTTTTTGGAATAAAAAAGTATTATAAAATAAATGCTTTTCTTTTATATCAATCATTTGCAAGATGTCACTCACTTTGTCGATAACTGGAGACTCGTCAGTGTTAACTACATACTATCCTAATACTTTACAACTAGACGGGGAGTATGAGTGTGCTTTACTGCACTTTTCTACATTTAATTCTATTCCAAACATTGACAAAAGTAATAATAAGTTCTATTATGGCATTAATGAAGTTATTGAAGTACCGGAAGGCACTTATGAATTACAAGATATTAGCGATTATTTAAAATCTGAAATAAAAGATGCAGCGATCAAACTACGGTGCAATAATAATACTTTAAAAACTACAATATTCTGTACAAAAGACATTAATTTTATCAAAGGAGACTCTTTTAGAAGACTATTGGGGTTTAACAAACAAATTTTAACAGCAAATAAATGGCATGTGTCACAGTCTCCAGTCAACATTCTACCTACGACCGTAGTCAGGATTGAATGTGATATTGTAAGCGGTTCATTTGTGAACGGTGAACCAAGTCATATTATTCACGAATTTGCACTTAATGTGCCGCCAGGATACAGGATCATAGAAATCCCGAAGAACGCAATATACTTTCCAATCAATCAAAACAACATAAGCTGCATACATATCAGACTGTTAGATATAAACAAACAATTAATCAATGTACGTGGTGAAGAAGTGCAGGTATATCTGCATCTTAGAAGAAAAAGATGATTGACTACAATAAAAATGTGTTTCACGAAGTAAAGAATATCAGTTCTGCCCGAGCTACCTATCGAAGAAGACCTTTCTCTAAGAAGATAATAAAATTAACTAAAGACAATAAAGCGTTCCTTAGAGCTATCGGATTGTTAAAATGAATATCTTAGACGTTTTATCCGCTCCAACTTACGATAATACTATAGAAGGAATCGAATTTCATTCCTACAAGCCGTACGTAACGAGTTTCAAGAGGAACGATGAAATCCGCATTCCGATCAACCAACAGGATTTGTACATACTTCCTTCAGCTAGCACACTCTATTTAGAAGGCACTGTTATCGTAAACAAAAAAGATTCGAAAGACAAAGCTACTAGTATCAATTTCACAAACAATGGTCTACTGTACTTGTTTCAAGATATTAGGTATGAGTTAAATGGAGTGGAGATTGATAAAATAAAAAATGCAGGTATAACTACAACCATGAAATCATTAATATCAATGAATGAAAGTGAATCAAAAATGTCTAATGCTTGGGGCTGGAATATCGATGGTATAAAAAATATTAATGGTGGAAAATTTTCTGTTTCTATTCCACTATGTAACATCCTCGGGTTTGCTGAAGATTATAAAAAAGTTGTGATAAATAGCAGACATGAACTGATATTGTTACGAAGTAATACTAATTTGAACGCTGTAAAACTTAACACCGGCGAAATAGTGGACGACGTTCAGATCAACAAAATTATATGGCGCGTACCGCATGTTAAAGTATCAGACAAAGAAAAAATAACTTTGTTAAAACTAGAAAAGGATAGATCACTTCAAATGGTATACAGAAATTGGAATCTGTACGAATATCCAGCTTTGCCTAAAACTACAAAACATACCTGGTCAATCAAAACTTCATCTCAAATAGAAAAACCAAGGTATATTATTATCGGGTTACAGACAAATAGGAAAAGCAATGCAAGTTCGGACATGTCTCAATTCGATCACTGTCATGTTCGAGACGTTAGAGTGTATCTCAATTCAACTTATTTTCCGTATGAAAACCTAAATACGAGTTTTGCTAATAACAGAATCGCTTTATTATACGAGCAATACACCAGATTTCAACAGTCGTATTACGGACGTCGACCGGAACCCATATTAAGCGAAAAACAGTTTAGAGATTTAGCACCGCTGTTTGTCATTGATTGCTCTAGACAAGCGGATAATCTAAAGACAGGGCCAGCCGATCGATTCTGTAAAAATGTCACCGTGAACAGTTAGGTGAAGTGAGCTTAGAGTGAGCTGTCAATGCTGTCAATCCATGGCATTAGTTGGAATGACAGCTCACTCCACCCTCTCTTCACCTAAGTTCTCACGGTGAGATGGTTAAAGAATCGCACTGCAGTTGTGGACGTGAGAGTAGAAATTGAAAGTGATTCGGAGATACCAGATCAAACTTCAGCATATTGTCTCATTCTGAACGATTGCATTGTTGAATACAAACCATTAAGTAACATTGTTAAGAAGATATCATGAAGTCGGACACCCTTATAGTGGAACTCCAAGGATTTAAAGATTCTTTAAATCATTTTATTGTCAAAGAATTGGCCATTGCGAGTCATGATCATACACAGACGTTCTTGGTGAAACCACCATATTCATTCCATTACCTAACACTAGAAGAAAAAAAGCAGGTGAGATGGTTAGAAAGAAATCGAGGAATTTACTGGAGTGAAGGCTACATAGACTACAAAGAGTTTAAACGTGTTATTTTACCATATTTAGAAAATAAAAAAATTATGACAAAGGGTTTGGAAAAGATTACGTGGATTAAAGAGTTATGTGCAAACTGTGAAGTGATTGACATAGGTGAGAAGGGATGTCCTAATTTTGCGACATTAAAAAAAAAGTTCTGTAAAAATAAAACTGATTTTAATTGTGTGAACCATAAATTGAATTGTGCATTGAATAATGCTGTGTGTATTAGAAAATGGTATTTTGATAATAATATGTCTGTATTTAATTTATTTATTTAATAATTATTGTGTTGAACAGTTAATTAAAAATGTCTATGTACTCAAGAGTGTTTTATTTAATATAATCAGACCCATATAACAAACTTTAAATTAGCTGCAGCAAAATGATAATCCTAATAAATTTTATTTCAAATATAGGTACATACGGTATTCTAAACGAATTATTCTAATAAAACATTCTGAAAGCAAATAACCTATATGTATATCATTACACTAGAGCTAATTTAAAGTTCGAGTATTTATAAGTAATACAAAATAAAACATAATTTAAACTACAAAATATTTTTATTTACTTTTTACATTATTTACAATTATTACAAATTAATTATAACTACCTACACAATAATAATAATAATAGCTGTTCTCACATAATTTATTTAATGTTACCTTACATACTTAACTTAAAAAACTTGTGATGACTGAACAGTAGCCCAACTAGATTAATCAAAGAAATGTACATTAAGTACATATTTTTTCATTTTATATTTATTTACTTTTTACATTATTTACAATTATTACAAACTAATTATAACTACCTACCCAATAATAATAATAATAGCTGTCCCCACATAGTTTATTTAATGTTACCTACATACTTAAAAAACTTGTGATGATTGAACAGTAGCCCAACTAGATTAATCAAAGAAATCTACATTACATATTTTTTCTTTTTATATGTTTTTAACTTTATTATATTTTTTTAGACTAGGTATGTACAGGATAAAATACAAAAGTTAATTAAAATAAAACTTACATATTTGTTATTTTAAAAATGTATACATTCAAAACTTACACACCATAAAAACCACAAATGTTTAAACACTAAACAATAAGAAAGCAAATAAATGTTATATATACCTAATAATAATATAGTCTGATAACTATAATATTACATACATAATTTATTATTGCTTATTACTATAAAGCTTAAACAATATAGTAGATACTTACAAAATAATGACACCAGTTAATAGTTCATCAGTAATAACAACTGTCCCCACAAAGTTTTTTTGATATTTTATTAATTAACGATTGCGTCTCCTCCATAACATGGTCCACCGATTCAGTCACTATATACTGCGCACTTAAAATTACCACATCATCATTGTCACTTGCAGATTCTAGTTGTTCACTGATGTCCAACACTTGTACCTGGATCAGTCGTAATCCTTTTTTCTTCTCATTGTTTATGACGAATGATTGACAGGTAGGCAGAGCTGACTTCTGTTTTACACACTCCCGTCTTGTTCTAGGCTTCTTGTTGACAGGTCCGCAGTCTTGTCTTGCTCTAGGCTCCTTGTGAACAGGTCTTTGTTGTTCTGGGATATGCCAGCTTAAACTCGGGGTCGGAAAACCTTGCGCGTATTGCGAGAAGTCGATAATATCTGGTGAATCACACATTATCAATGATCTGAAACAACCGAAATAATAATTAATTATAATTACATAAAAACATGATGAATTAACGTTATAAATATATGGGTAGTTCTACAATACTTACAATTCGTTTCGTTCTTATTCGACGTGATATGACCGCTCCGGCTAACTGTCTAATAATGAATGTTCTACACAATAATACGACTGTGGAACGTGGTTAATGTGTAATGAGACTCCATAAAGCCTTTTTTTTTTTTTTTTTCAGGATGGGAAATCATCAAATGACTTCTCCCGCTCTGGGCGGAGCGGGAGGGCGTGTCAGACTTTTACTGACTAAAACCCACCCGTGTTCCATCAGTTGCCCATGTGCCAGGGTCACGGTATCTCTTTCGAACAATCACGCGACCCCGGCAGGCATCGGTCCTAGTAGACCCCTACACTGCTGCTGACATCTCTTTGAGGCGCGCGTGGAACACTGCGCGCCGTCGAGCCGAGCCTGGTCCTTACCGGGCGGCGAGCCACCCATTGCTCGCCACCCGCAAGCTCGCGCCTACGGTGGCCGGGAGTCCGCAATTGACTCCCGACGCCCGGGGCGTCTCCTCCTGCGGCGGCTAGGGGCGTGAGGGCGCAGAGACTGCCACTCCCTCACGCGCCCCGCCTCCTCCTTCGCGAGCATCACTGCTTCGCAGAAGGAGGTGACGGCTTCCCATTCCCTCTCGCTCCGTACCATGGCTCGCACCAGGGCCGGACGCGAGAGGTCGCCGCCGCCGATCGCCTCCACGAGGACACGGCGGTGCTCCGCCCAGGCAGGGCACACCTCCACCGTATGCTCCACCGTGTCCTCCAGACGATCCTCGCAATGGAAACACCCGGACGTATCCTCCCGCTTTATCCTGAACAGGAACCCACCGAAGCACCCATGCCCGGTGAGAACCTGCGTCAGGCGGAAGGTGAGGACGCCGTGACGCCTCTCTATCCACTCCTCAAAGAGGGGACTTACCGCTGCAATTGTGGCGTGCCCAGCACTGGGTTGCGACAATCATACCCGCCATGTCGCCATGAGATCACACCGGAGCTCTGTCCGCCGTGCCGCGATTTGTCGCGGCAGCGGAGTTTCGCCCCGGCGTTTCGCCTCCTCGCGCCACTCCCACATGTGCGCGAGGACCTTTGCCTCCAGATCCCATGGCGGCACTCCGGCAAGGAGGCTCGCCGCCTCGCACGAGACCGTGCGGTATCCCCGGATTAACCGAATGGCCATGACCCTCTGGGCCGCAAACAATCGGCGCGCTGGGCGCAGCCTCAATGAGGGTGCCCACACCGGTGCCCCGTAGAGGGCCATGGACCGCACGATCCCCGTGTAGAGCCTCCGGCAGGAGGCGTTTGGACCCCCCAGATTGGGCAGGAGCCGCTTTAGTGCAGCCCCAGCCCGCTCCAGTCTGGGAGCCAAACGTTGGAAATGCTCAACGAAGTTCCACCGGCTGTCGAGGACAAGTCCCAGGTACTTCATCGTCGACTCGACGCCGATGTGAACCCCTCCTACCGTAAGTTGGGAACCCGCAGGTGGCGCGTTCCGAGGACCATGAAAACCCATGGCCTCGGACTTGTGCAATGCCACCTCGAGTCCCAATTGCCGGATTCTATCGACGATTGTCGCAACCCCGCGTGTCATTAATTCGGCCGCCACCTCGTACGACCTCCCCTGCGCAAGGACCAGCGTGTCGTCAGCGTAGCAAACCACGCTGACGCCGCTAGGGAGGTCGGCGCGCAGCACCCAGTCGTAACCGATGTCCCACAGATGCGGCCCCAGGACCGATCCCTGTGGGACACCGCACGATATCTCTCGCCGGTTCCACTCTCCCTGGTGACCGGGGTAGATAACGGCCCTATCCGTCAGATAGGCCTCGACCACGCGACAGAGGTAGGTCGGCATCCGGTGATACCGGAGTGCCTCCCTAATGCAACTCCAGGGTAGGGTGTTGAAGGCATTGGCGATGTCAAGAGACACCGCCAAGACAACCCCACCCCGGGCCACTGCATCCCCCGTCGTGAGGGCTCGCACGCGCATGATGGCGTCCACCGTTGAGCGCCCCTTGCGGAAGCCGTACTGGCCGTCCGACAAGTCCGGCCCCACTCGCACCAGCCACCCGACGAGGCGGTCTGCAATCACTCTTTCAAAGAGCTTGTCCACCTCGTCGAGCAGCACGATGGGCCGGTAAGTGGACGGAGAGTCCGCTGGGCGCCCAGGCTTCTTAATGAGGACCAGTTTCCCCGTCTTCCAACGAAGTGGGAACTGGCCCCTCTCCAAGCATGCGCTAAGGAGCCCTCTGAGTCGAGGCCCGAGAGCCTCTGAGGCCAGGACCCATGCTTTGCCAGGCAAGCCGTCGGGTCCTGGGGCGGTATTCTTGGCATTAAGCCTTCGTACCGCCATCCTCATCTCTACCTCGGTCACTTCTGGAGCACCGTCGTCGTCGTCAGTGGTGTGGTCCGCATCGGGCACCGCAGTAGGCGGAGCCATGGGTGGGGGACTATGTTCCCCTCGAGAAGGGAACAGAGCGCTCACCACGCCCTCCACGAGTTGGGGCCGGAGACTCTGAGTCAGCGGAGGAGCCCATGGGCGGAGTTTCTCCCGGACGGCCTTGTAGGGCCGTCCCCATGGGTCCCTGTTCAGAGTCTCCAGCGACTCCTTGCGGGCCAGTCCTCTGGCCCGCAGGATCTCCTCTTGGAGGGCGGTCTTCGCCGCTCTGTACCCCTCGTATAGCTCCGCCTGAATGGCTTCCGTATCCGGAGGTCGGATACGGAGCCTGCGGTGCCTGGTGTACCGGCGTCGTGCCGCAACGCACGCTTCGCGCAACGCTGTCAGCTGCGGCGACCACCAGTACACCTGGCGCCTAGCCCGTCCTGGCTGGACTCGAGGCATAGCCACGTCACAGATCTCGGACATGGCCTCCCGGAACCACTCGGCCTCGTCGTTGGTGTCAGCAGGCCTGTCCGGTGGTGACACCCAGGCCTGCACGATCGAGGCTTCCAGGAGAAGCTCCCGGTCCAGCTTCTTCAGCGCCCACCGCGGACCATTCGGGGTCTGCCGGATCGGCGCGCTCGAGGTCTGGGCGGAGACGTCAAATCGGATGTACCGATGGTCGGAATACGTCTCCACCCCCTCCATGACGCGCCACGGCTGCGGTGCGGCTGCGGTGCGGTGCTGCGGTGACAGAGCGGGGCTGGCAAACGAAATGTCCACCACTGAGTCGCCCCGCGTCCGTACACACGTAGGTACAGAACCCCGATTTAGGACGACCAGGCCTGTCTCCAGAGCCCGGTCCTCCACCATCCTGCCCCGTGTGTCCGTATACCGGGAACCCCAAGCCAAATTCTTGGCGTTGAAGTCCCCGAGTACGAGCACGGGAAGGGGACGGAACCCGACGACGACGACTCTCAACTCCGCAAGGGAGTTGTGGAACTCGGCGAGAGTTCGGCTCGGGGAGAAGTATACTCCCACCACTACAATCTCCCCGAACCGTGCTGCTACGCAACCCCGTCCCCTCTTGACGGCCTCGAGGGTCGGGGTTCCGGCGGCGGCCGACGAAATGAGGGTCACTGAGCCGCTCAGGTCCTCCACCCAGTCATCCCTGGGCGGGACAAAGTACGGCTCAGCGACCACAGCGATGTTAATCGACCACTGCGCCATGCTCTGGAGTAACAGATCCTGAGCGGAGGCGCAGTGGTTGATATTCGCTTGGAGGAGGCGCAATGGAGTACCTATTATTGGCACTCCATTTCAGCCCCCTCCTGAGCCCCCTGTGAGGGCCCTGCCGTGGTGGTGCCGGCAACGACAGTGGTCGAGGCAGCAGCGGCGACGGCGGTGACGGCGGTGGCGGAGGGCTTGCCCTTGCCCCTGGCCTTGGCGGATGAAGCGCAGGCCTTACTTCCAGCCCGGTGTTCGGCAGGCTTGCCAGCCGCCGCACATGCATAACAGTGCGGCGTGGCATTGCAAGAGCCGGCCTTGTGACCGGGCTGACCGCAACGGAAGCAATGACCGCTGCAGTCCGCCTCCGAGGTGCATTTCACGTATACGTGATGGCCAGTCTGGCATTTGAAGCACCTCAGAGGTCTGGGCTCCAGCAATTTTACCTGCGCGGACACCCAGCCCACCAGGAGCCTTCGGCCCTCCGCGGTTATATTTTGAGCCGCCGACACGGGGCAGCTGACCGTTACGGTCCGCATCCCCGTGCTGTCAGGACGGATGGTACCTGCCCTGACCTGATCGGCCGAGCACCCCCCCGTCCTAACAACGGCGGCTATCACCTCCGCCTCCGTCACGCAGTCGTCCAGACCCAGGATGCGCATGTCAGCGCACTTAGTGGGCCTGGACACTCGGGCCTCGTCCGCGTCTAAGGACGCCCTAAGCCTATCGGCCAGAGCATCAGCAGTCGGGCCACTCGCCGCACCAGGGACCTCCAACATCCGGGCTCCAGTCAAGGTGACCTTCACCCGGAGGCCGTTGGATATAATAAATAATAATAATACAATACTTTTTATTCATAAGTTCACATATAAATTACATAGAAGTGACATCAGTACAGAGTTACATATTAAAATTATTAAGCAAATATTAAACTATGCCTAAAATAAATCTAGTGTAGGTATAACTTATATAATATATTGGATAAAGGCCTAATGAAAAACAATAGCGACCTGCCTGATGTAGGTTTATTCAAACCTGTGTTTCAGGCCTTCACGTAACAACGCTGAGTGTTTTATTGGACTATTAAACTAATGTACATAGAGCTAGCATTGATACATAATAATTATATTATTAAATGCCTTCGGCTGGGCCGAGGCTGCCTTCGGCTGGCCCGGGGGCGCCTTCGGCTGACCCGAAGCCGCCCCAGGCCGGCCCAAAACCGGCCGGCTTGCCGCCAGCGGGGGGCGCAGAACCACGGCTTCCAGAGCAGAAAACCTACTCTGGAAGCCAGCGAGCTCCTTCCTCACCAGGGTCAGCACCTGGTTCTCAATGGGCAGGAGCCCGCCCTGCCCATGCCGCGCTTCCCCCTGAGATGCCTCCTGGGGAGCGGCTCCTCGGAGACCGGCCAGGTCCGCTCGGAGCTCCATGGCGGCAGTCACGCGGGCGACCTCCGCCCGCAGTTCTGCCACCCCATCCACCACCGGAGGCCCAGAACGAAAGGCCTTCGCCGCCGCCACGATGGCTTTCGTGGCAGCAGATATGGCCTTGTCCTTGGACCTCTGTAGCCTTTTTAAGGTCGCCGCCTTGATGGCCGTGGCCACGACCTCCGCGAACCTGCCCATCTCTTCTGAGTAGCCGGCAGCGTCCGACTCGCCACCGGAGGACTCTGAGGGGGCCCTACTACTGGTCCCTCCAGAGGGATGCCCCTCCGTGGCGAGCCTCTCCCCTCCTTGAGTCAGCTCGGCTGAGCCTGCTCGGCTCGGCTCGCCGGCCTCCTTGGTGGGGAGTCCTCGGCCGGCGCCCCCCTCATGGAGCCCACCACGCCGTGATATTTTCCGGCGGGCCGAGCTCAGCCCGCCGTCGGAGGAGGACTCCTGCCCTGCCCCCGATTTAGGGCGCTTCTGTGAGAACTCTCGGTTCCCTCCAGCAGCGCCCGCCACTCCCCGCTCCGAGCTCGCACGCGAGCCCTTCGCACTCGACGCGGCGTCGGAGTCCGACCCCGCATCGCTCCCTTCCACTTCTTTCGTCGTTTTTTGTGTTTTGTGTGTTTTTAAAAAAAATTCCATATTAAATCCCACGAGTATTTTCCATTCATGTCTTAAATTGTGTGGTTCGCACTAGTGACTAATTCAGCTACCCATTAGTCAAGCTGTCAACCTCCCTCACGGTGCGCCGCCGCTTGGAGGTTTGGGGTGATTTTTTATAGAGGTTTTCTACCTCGCGGCCCGGGCGATTAAGCCAAGACCCTCGACCCCCGTCAAAAGTCAGAGACATGACCGTGACGATCTTCGGGGCTACGAGACTAACGGTGGCAGAAGGGGTACATTCCTTCTTGCCTGCCCGGCGGCAGGTTAGTGCACACCGAGCCCGCTCTAACTCCACCGCTGTGCGCCTCTGCTAAGATCAGAGGGACACACGGTGGAGCGTTCCTCCGACAGGACATTCGCATACGGGCAAAACTCCCCTTAGGCACAAAGTACCCAATGGGGAGTATTTGCCCGCACCCCAGGGTGCACCGTCCCGGAGATGGACCTTCCCCCCGGACGTATCCATAAGGGAACTCCAACCCCCGGGCACACGAGGAGGTTTCCTGTCCAAGCACCCCACTCCATAAAGCCTTAAAGCGCTGTGATTCAATTTCAAGTTTCAACACGTTCGAGCTCGTGCACGAGCACCTGATCGGTGTCATATTCTACACCGCGCGTGTGAACTTCGAGCCATGAGTGCTATGTCATCAAAAATGAACATTGCATGTTTTATCCAGTTGGAACCTGTATCCTCGTGCACAACATGGTGGAAGCCCTGTATGCTTTGTCATCAATCAGGAATGGAAATGAAACAGAGATAAAATCATAAAATATTATTTATTTAAGTATATATTTAGTAGGTACATACAGATAAAAACTACAATTACAAGGGACACCAAGAATACACACATTTTAGAATTACATAGATATAATACCAGCTATAATATTATAGCTGGGTTCAAAAGTAACTTCAGACGATACTATTTGAATTAAATTACAGGACAATATTATATTTCATATTTAAAGATTAACAAACTTTTTAAATTAGTAAGTAAGATAGTAGCTACGTTATAAAATTATCTGACTTTCCATTTAGGATGTTTTACAATCAATAAAATACTTGATAGAAATGTCACTATTGTAAGTTCCTAATTACATTTTTAAGTATGGTAATACATTACATAAATATATTTGCATTACCCCAAGCTAAAGTAGATACTTTATCAAATGATAGCAACCGTTTATCATCATTGCTTGAAAGTGCTATTTTATTTACGTTCTGAGTGAATATTTCATGTTTTATTGACCTAAACATTACATTTTTTTTACGAATGACATTGCAATTGTACAAAACATTTTTATAATCAATCATATTTAAATGTTTCGTTACACATTTTTTTATACCTTTGGCTTTTTTAATTGTTTTTTTTAAGGTTTTAATACAATAAAGTTTTGAGCGCAGTCCTACCAATTCTTTAATAACTTTACCACCCATTTCGTCCTTAAACAGTCCTGGGATCTTCTTATTATTAATGGGCAAGTGAAATTCATTGTTTATGTCATAATTAGAGGTATCAAAATATTTTAAAAAATTGAGCTTGAAATCTTTATAAACGTTATTACTCTGGACATCATAAATTAAGCTATCTGTGTCAGTATAGCACAATTCAATTCGCTTACCATAAAAAGGTTTCATGACAGAGTAGTGAAAATCGTACATATGGGTCTTAGATAATTCTAACACTGTGAACCCTATATATATTGGTTTATTAAGTATAACACGCGAAGGCTTCATTTGTATTGCTACTAGATCATCAGAAAACACAGAAGCGCTATGAAAATATGGACTGGCTATCAATTTCTCAGCACAAATAGTCTTTTTCGTTTTATTGTTTGAATCGCACCATTTGTTAACTAATTTTACATCTACTCTTTGTTCAACATTTTCCAGAGTCTTCCCAAAAATACTATTATTTAATAATTTAAAAAAATCTTGCTCAAACGTTGATTCTGCTTTTTGTCGTAGTTGAGTGTTAAGATCGATGTACTGTTTTAAAAAACAGCTTTGCTTAAAAACAATTGCACGATGAATCCTTCGTAACACCAATCCATGTTGTAAACATTTTTTTAAATGAACGTAATGAATAACGTAGTGGTATTTGTCATACAAATTCGGTATTAATTTTTTATTCTTACCACCCGGTGCAACAAATTTTTCTGGACAAAATGGAAAGTCGTTATGTTCATCGTGCAATGTTTTAGGATACAATAAATCAACTTCAAGAATATAGCCGTTTTCCGCGGTATCGCTTATATCTGTTAAGCTCAATTGCAAATCATCTATTTCCTGTCTACTCATGAATCTAAAATCCGAATAAGGCAAATATTGACACATGCTATAACCATATAAATTGTTGCAATCTAAATAAATAATAAATGAATTCGGCAGAGACGAGTCGTAAGGATCCAAGTATTTATGATTGGCTTTGACATGTCTTTTGGAACACATACAAACACCTCCACGAATGCCTTCTTGTATCATTCTAAAAATTTGAACATCACTTATCAATTCTAATTTAATTCTAGTTTTCAAAAGCATTGCATCGAATGAAAGACTTGGTGCTGTAAGATAAAACGCGGGATCGAGATTATAGTATTGTTTACAAGTTTTTCGAAAACTTTCAAACACGTCTGTTAGCAAAAGAACGTCGGTTTTAAGATATAAATCTGTGTACATACCCATATTTTGAATATTAAATACTGACCAAATGGTCTGAGCGTGTTTATAGTCTTCATCACTAATTGATTCATTAGTCAAGGAGTTATGAAAATGATTTTTAGATGGTAAACATATATCTTCGTAATGTTTCCATTGAGACATGTAATCGTATGGGTACACTCCTTTACGGGTAAGTAGATCAAATTGTGTTTTTTCAGGAAAATAAGATTTTAATTGCTTGAAGTCTTGTTTTTTCATTGTTCTTGCTAAATTTTCTAAGCTAGTTCCTAAAAACTTGAATGAATCTACAAATCGTACCTGTATGCTTTCATTATCGGAAATCGGAATATACTTCGTGAAAGAAATATAGTTTTCTTTTGTTTTAGGTATGACTTTAATAGATCCCGGAGCGTTACCTAATGCTTTTATGAAAAGATGGCAATCATAACCCGATAAGTTATGAAAAAATACAGGTAGAAACTTAGGCATTTTATATTGCAGGTTACAGTAACTGTGAGCTGCGCCACGATATTTACCAGTCAAATGACAATGATCGCGTACCCTATCACCTAGCAAGAAATTCTCACAAATATGACATGTATCAGAGTTTTCAAAGTCGAGAGCATTCTCATTCGTGTAAATCATGGGAACGGTATTATTTAAAATTCTATAAACTTTTTTGGTATCTTTATAGATAGACTTCACAAATTTTGAAACACAATCCGAACCACGATACGAGACATAACGATTATAGGTTTCATCTAGAGTGCACGTAATATGATAAGCGAAAGCGATGGGCACATGTCGCTGTCTCGTAACGGTGCTCGCCTGAGTTGGGTCAGGGTCGCAGGAGTCGTACCGCTCTAGCATTGTTTCAAAATCGGCGTATATAACAAATGGTACAAATTGCTTTCTACCATAATTTTCAAACTGAATGAAAGAGCCTTTTGGTGGTAGTTCAGTAGCAACTCCTCCACAACTGTGTGAAGTAAGATTATCACAACTATCAAAGAACATTAAACAAACATCACAAAGTATAATTTACTGTGGTGCTTTGTTATTTGATTTTTAACAAGACGCGGTAAATCCGTAATGAGACAATAATGTGATAAATCATCTTTTTCTAAGTAAAGTAAATGAATCACTTTTTCCTTCAAAAATTTTGGTTTATAAAGCGGTCCAGTCACGGTATTATTTTTTAAGCCATAAATATATATACAAATATCGGGATTATTTAATTCGAATCGAGCAATATCTGAGAAACTCAATGGAAATTGAATATCTTTTATGTTTAACACACTTTGAAAATTGGGGTAAGACGATACTCTTTCAGGATGAGTTTTTGCTGAATATAAAGCAGCAACAACTGACCATAAAAAGCAATAATTATCTTTATTGCGAATATTAATACATGCTTTTTTTGATTTAACTACGGTCGGCAACTCGATAAAGCTTGAGCCGCGTAAAGGTTGATATTTGTTAACATTAACTTCCAAATGCGAACTGTTTAAAAATGTCCAGCCACTGTCACGATCTTGAAATTCTTCTAATTTTTTTTCAACGTGTTTCTAACCTGAGATGTCAATAAATCATATTCATAATTCTGATGTACCACATAATTCTTTGTAGCAAATGATTTCATCTCCTGACTATCATTTTTAACCATCAAAAACAAAGCAAAATATTCAAAATTAATTTTTAGACATACATGATCTTTCAGAGATTTGTTGATTAATGTTTTGATTTTTTCTTGATTATTACTCAAAAACGAATCTAAAGAATAATTTTCACTAGTGTCAATAATTCTATAAGAAGCTATACGATTTCGGAATGCAGAATTAATTAATTCAACACCTTCGCAAACGTATGAAATATTTTTATTTTTATGATTGGTACTGCGTAGATGACCTGTCCAGTGACTGCGCTCAACAGATGTGTTACAAACAGTGCAGAAAGGCATTCTAACGTAATTAATTACCGGCTAAGTTAAAAATAAAGATTTATTTAGGATGTCCTAAATATCAATTTTAAATTAATTACCTAAGTGCATTTAAAATGTATCTTAGCACTATAATATACAGCCTCTGAGTCTTTGATCAACTCCTAAGCCTTGAACAAGAATTTAAGACATTCTACCTACTAAGTTTAAAAATAAACATTAATTTTAGGTATCCCAATTTAAATTTTAAGTGATTACCTAACTAGATTTAAAATTTATCTTACCACTATAATATACAGGCTCTGAGTCATTGAACAACTCATGAGCCTTATGCATGAATTTTTGTAGTGAGTTCCACTGTGAGCTACCTTTCTACAGTTGAAGTTTCAAAGCAACTTCTGCCTTCTTCCAACGCTCCTCAGGAGCAATGGAGATGATATTTTCTTTATGGAATACCTTCAGTTCCACAAAAAAGGCACCGCTTAGATCTGCTGTCCGTCGTACCTTCCCGTTGGCTACGCGGGACAGCAAGGATGATCCTAACTTCGACTTCGGAGGAAGGCCACCAAAGTCTTCCAAACCGAAAAGTTCGGTACTCCCCGGTTTCTGGTCACTGTAAACAATTAAATTTTTTATTTTAATAATCTAGAAGAAACACTTTTCTAGATACAAACTATGTTGCATGATAAAATAAGTAAGCATATATTTACTTAAAATTATTGTTACAAATAAAAGTTCTCTATTGAGATCTATGTTATAATATAATAAGTGAGACTAATGAAAAGGGATAAGTCAGATAAAGAGTATTGATAAACTACCTTGATCCTGATTCTACGACCGACGAAGCTTTGCGCTTTGTAGTTTTTTTCGTAGGCAGGGTCCTTCTCGACACGACCTTTGTATCAGTTGCCGGGCTCTTTATGTAGTCAGACATACGGGAAACGTCGGAGTCAGACCTAATGTACAACAAAAAAAGTCATGTTTAATATAACAAAACAAAAACCTACAAGGTCTTTTTTTGAAATACAATAAATAAGAAATCTATCAATTTATGACAGATCGATAACAGTTACATCAGCCGGCAGGCAGAAGCCAGGTACGTAGCTGAGTAGCAGTCACGATGGATAAATAGGGCATGATAATTACAACAGCCGGCAGGCAAAAACCAGGTCCGTAGCTGAGCATTATAACTTCAAATTAAAAAAATTAATAAGTACTCACTTACATGTTAGAAAGTCGATATTAAAGTACCACTAGTACTACTTGTCACTTTGAAGATTCCGGAGCGAATGTAATTTATTGATTGAAATTAATTCGTTTATATACACAAAAAATACAATTTCAGCACAAAAATAGATAATTTCAATTTTAAACTCTAAGTACAAGTCTTACAGTTGTATAAAAAAAATGACGTTTACGTCATATTTAACCGTATTGATTGCATATCAATTTTGCTAAATTGTAATTTGTTAATTGACACAGAATAAAAAATTACAGTAGTTTAACTTCATAGAAAACGGTCGAGATGACGCGCTTCGAAATTTCAGTGTGCACAATACGCAACAGCCTCGGAGGGTGGTAGTTACGCACATACGCGGAGGGTGCAACATTTAGTTACTTGAAATTTGACACGAAATTATCAATTGTATTATTCAGTGTTGTGTGTTTGAATTCATCAATATTGAAACCAGAAATATCATTTTTTACATTATCAACTCAGTCGGCATTTCGACGTATTCCACATTAGGCATTCGCTTAAATGGCACCTGAATGAATTTCTTTCAATGTCACTGCCGAGACATACTTCTGCTTCTTTTATTTTTACTGTGTCATAATTATTGAGAATTGAAAAATAAAGCCGACAAAGTGAACCCGATCCCAAGTAATTTTAAGTTGCAGTTAAACTCGGAAGTTGTTATCATCATATAAAAACTAGTGCAGAGTAAGTTAGTTTACTCACTAATAACATTTTCATTCGTATTATTAAATAATCACTTACACTTGCAATGAAAGAAACCAAGAAACTGTAGGTATCGTGTAGGAATCGGAAGTACGTGACTGAGTTATGGTTTTATAGTTATCCAATTTATCAATAATAACATTAACTCTAGGATTTCAATGCTTCTCCAATGTATTTATTCATTTATTCTTTACTCTTATTATCCCTAATAACCTCAGTGTTCTCTTTTTTCAAGGTCTCTTAATTAATTTTAAATCACACTCGATAACAAGTGGTAGATGGTTCGACCAATAATTCGTGTCGTACTTGATACAAAATATATCATTCATATAAATAAAAATATATAATCTTAGTACGTAGAAGAATGAAACACGTTAAAACTAGAAGCGATTACAAACTTTATAAATTTACGAAAATAATATGTAGGAAGTTCTATAAAAGACTAATTTAGTGTTTACAACATGATGGTCATATTACTTAACAATATAAATGCATGGAATGCAATTTATGTGAACGTGGGAAGCGTGCATTCCATTGTCATTGAAATTTGCCGATTCGAACTAATAAAGCTGACTTATACATAAAGCTGATTATATACATCAAACTGACAACCACCGGGTACGGTTACCGTCTACGGAACAGACTACAACAGCGGATCCACATACAGTTTGTACACCAGATTGAATAATGTGAGATACCGACGGTTATGAATCAATAGTGTTACGTAAAAACTGATATAAGCACTAATGATTGTTAACCGTCGATGCGTTTCCGATCCGGCTGCCGTTGTCAAGTGTATCAGCGCCTTAGCTTTATGCATACTGGACAAGGATCGACTATCCGTGGGACCGCGCTTGCCACTTGATTTTTACGTGTTGATGTAACAGGATGTATCGTCTGTAATGTGTTAAACTAAATTTAGATGTTCTCGAGCCAATCTGGTCACAGAATAAATGTGTACATACAAACCTAAGGGTGCGCGCTATTTTACTTTTGTGGAGAGACATGAGACAATCTGTCCTAAATTTAGTTTAATGTATGCGGTATCTAAAGTTCAGATGTCCTCGAACCAATCAGCACCCTAATTGCGAAACGCACAATTTATCAGAATCTGAATGGGATTGAAGATTATTTCTAAACCATTGCGTCATTTGTTCGAATAAATTGTCGGCTCAGTAACATAAATAACGCAATGAATGTTTTTTAACTATGAATATTAAACCAATTCCTACCGATAAAAAGTTCCGCAATTACCCCTCTGGTCACGAAAACGGGTATGTGTGTTACTAAACGACAATGCACCATCCCCAAGTATGTGGAGAGACATGATACAATCTGTCCTGAATTTTAGATAACTGGTTCGTTCAGATATAGACCTGATTATGTTAACGTGTAAAGTTTTAAAGCAGATGGGTGTATTGATATAAAAGTATGTATCGTCTGTAATGTGTTAAACTAAATTTAGATGTCCTCGACCCAATCTGGTCACAGAATAAATGTGTGTGAACCTAAGGGTGCGCGCTATTTTACTTTTGTGGAGAGACATGAGACAATTGGTCCTTAATTTAGTTTAATGTATGCGGTATCCTAAAGTTCAGATGTTCTCGAGCCAATCTGGTCACGATACCGGGTATGTGTGTCACTAAACCACAGTGCACCATCCCCAAGTATGTGGAGAGACATGAGACAATCTGTCCTGAATTTTAGATAACTGGTTCGTTCAGATATAGACCTGATTATGTTGACGTGTAAAGTTTTAAAGCAGGTGGGTAGGTGTTTTTAAGCTGGTGAGTATATTGAAATGAATCCGACAGTTGAATTTGAGGTAAGACATCTTTATCAGAAATATTATTGAACATTCTACTCCACCTTCAGTTCCATCGACTCACGAGGTCAGCCATCGATATCAGAAATATTAATATTATTGGGCATTCTATCCACCGAGAGTGACGAGGCGAACGGAGTGAGCCGAAGGAACGAAGGTGGAGTAGGATGCCCAATAATATCCTACTTAGCTTCCATCAAAATGCGGTAAACTAATCTGAGGTAATTTCACAACGCTATGTCTAGACTGTGTGGCATTGTTATCGTCTGAAGCATGTACGGAACTCACCAAAACGCTAGCTCTTCGCTCGCTATGACATCGCAACAACTCGCGCGCCGTGGACACTAAAGAGAAGTATTGGTTTTGAAAGGCTTCGCGGTCAGCCAATGCCTCGCTGGGGTCCTCCATCAGCATCTCGATCTCCCCCTGTAATTTATCATAATCATTAAATACTAAATCCATTTTATCCAATCTGGTTTCCAGGTCCGTTGCTTGTAGTTCGCTTAATCTAGCACAAGAAATGACTATATTTAAATAATTGCTAAAAAGCGTAACCTTACAATTACAGCTTGCACGTTTCTTAATTAATTCCTTAACTTTAGTCTCCATTATTAATTAAAGAATAGATAGGGTAGATGGAAAACTAAGCAAGCCACGCGGTGAGAAATTCAATAGGAATGCGAAGAAGCGACCGCTATTGACCTTCAGCGGTCAAGCTACCGCGTGCACGTGCAAAACAAGTTTTTATTGTATGCTCTGCAACTAATTACGCAGCGATATAATGAGTTCGAGCATTAACTAGGCATGAAATAGGTATGTGAATCAAATTGAATGTCACGACTACAAAAATGGGATAGAAAATGGTACAGATTAAATGGCCAAAAAAAATTGGATAGTTTAGCAAGTATGAAGGGAAGGAAATGTTTTAATGGAACGACACACTAATTACCAATCTGTAGCCACGTTTCTCCGTGCTCGTCGATTTCTTCTCACGGAGACCCGTGTGCGCCACGCGGTTTTCTGCACTGCAAACGCCTCGTTCGTCTTGAATTTTTCTTGCGAAGGACCAATTTGTTAAGGATATTATGAGGACCGTTTCAATAACGACGACTAGTTGCTGGTTATAATATATATTGCCGAAATTAACAATAATTATGTACAAGACGTGGACGTGTGTGCAGTGCACGAGAGAAATGGTTGTGTGTGGTCTCCCCGCCGCTGGTCCGCAGTTTTATTCGGAGATGGCCGGCGCGGGCGCCTCTCCGCCCGCGTCCCACCGTGCTCCCGCCGTCGTCCTCACTGCTGCCGCCTCCGCCGACGTCATGGTTCGAGAATGTTCCGAACACCAAGAACTACGTCTAGTTCCAAAATAGAGTAAGCACGAAATGTCAACACATTGTTTTTAACCTTATTGCTTAGACTTTAAGTTCCAGTTTAGAATAACTAATTTTGTACTTATATAAAAATGTCTTTTGATTTTAAGGGACATTTAAAATTTATTGCTCTTTACCTTTCTCCGATGACAAAAGGACTTAAATATGAATGTTTTGCAATCGTAATGCTTTGTGATTGAGTGTTATGGATTATAATAAACTGAAGTTGTTATTATTATGAAACGTTTTTCTATATTTCGTAGTAGGAAATATAAATGTGTAAGTGTGTGCAAACGTGGCCACTTGAGCGCCTTATTTTTGTTCCTGATCGTTTATCTAGTGCTATTATTGATCGAAGTATCTACGTATTTAAATAAATGCAACCAGAACAGTCACTGGGGCTGTATCAACGCATTTCAATTACGGTTGGCGTTCCTTCCGCTGGCTTCATAATTAATGTGGAAAAAAGCGCACTTTTTCCTTCGACCAAATGCAGATTCTTAGGAATGATTATTGATTCACACGAGTTTCAGATTAGTTTACCGACAGATAAACGTTTACGAATAAAAGTTCAACTTGTAATGTTTTCCAAATTAAAGCGTTGTAAAATAAGGAGTTTTGCTCAGTTATTAGGCTCTTCTTGTCCAGCGATCGAATACGGATTGCTGCACACTAAGGTAATAGAAAGATGTAAATATCTCAACTTGAAAGGCCATGATAATTATTACAAAATTATGAATTTACCTGAATCTCTACAACCTGAATTTGACTGGTGGCTAAATATTGGGTTGGTGCATATGAAATTGCCGATTTAAACGAGGATCAAAAACATAAAATAATTTATTTAAAAATTATTTATTCGTAACAAAATAATTACCATTGGCTTCAATACGTAACAACCAACGATCCATCAAAGAATTTATGCCATTATAAAAAAAAAACATCTTTTTTTGAATCAACTAATTCATGAAAGGCATTTTGTATTTCTTGATCAGATTTAAATTTCTTATTTTTCAAAAAAATGTCAAAACTTTTGAACACATGGTAATCTGTTGGAGAAAGATCAGGCGAGTATGGTGGGTGCGGTAAAACTTCATATTCCAGCTCATGTATTTTTTTATTAACGATTTGCGCGACATGTGGTCTAGCGTTGTCATGAAGTAGGATTACACCACTTCTGTTAATCAATTTTGGCTGTTTCTCTTTTAATTTTGCATGCATCTTTTGCAGTTCGACACAATACTTTTGGGCGTTCATTGGTGCCGATTCTGTTGTCACAAAATTCTCTAAGCTAAACTAAAAATCACTAAAATTTGGTTTATTCCTGTCAAACGACGATTTCCTATTCTGAAATAGACTAAAGTGACACAACTTAACTATATTTTAGTTTGACAGCACTAAGATTGCACTGAGTTATTAGTTTAGTGAAAATGTCAATTTTGCTATTCTGAGTTTGCCGGTTTTCACCAAAAATTTTGACTATAATCATTTATTTTAACTAAATCTGACTATTTTTTAAGCGCGATTAAAAAGGTGTGGAATAAAACTAGTGGTCATGAACTAAAATTCTCAACAACGCCTTGCCTTCACGTGCAAAAACAGTTCTGTATTTTTTATTTTCTTTTTGCTTATATCTTGAAAATGGCGTGTCCTATCGCAAAAATAATGAAATTTTCGACCCCCTTATTATACCTCGGAACATTTAAATATCAACACGTGGGTAACATTTTTATTATATATTTCAAACAAAAGTGAAAAATTCCATATAAAACACGTCCAGGCTGTACACTAGCACGCGCCTTTGTCTCTCAAAAAATTCATTCTACGCAATGCACACACAAGTAAACGTTGCGAAAACAAAAGAAAAAAAAAAATACCACGCTGAGTCGCGATTGTCAAATTAGATTTTAGTCGTGTCAAAATTGTTTTTTAATTTAGAGATTTTTCTTTGCAGAATAGCGTTACAATTCTCATAGCCAAAAGTAAGGAATTTTAGAGATAGTTTAGTTAGTTTAGTTCGTGTACAACAGAATCGGCACCATTGTCTCACTTTGTGGCAAAAAGTTATAATTGATAACGCCTTTTTGTGACCACCATACAGCAAGCATAGCTTTTCGAGGGTGAAGTTCGTATTTTGGGGCCAAACGTGGACGTTCATATTATCATAAAACATGGGTGCTTTATGGGCTTTTCATCGCATGCCACTATACGGTCAAGAAAAGGTTCAGTTTTTTGTCGATGGTAAAGAGATGATGTAACGATGTAACGATTTTGCTTATTTTGCTCTGAGAATTCGTGTGGTACCCACTGATCAAGCTTCCTTACTTTACCAATTTGTCTGAGGCCTCGTACAACAGTTGTATGATGGACAACGAATCCTTGTGCAAGTTCTCGTGTGCTTATATGCATATTGGACTCCACTAATTGTTGTAAAACTTGCAGATCCAGTACGAGCGAACCCCGGGCGTCGGGAGTCAATAGCGGACTCCCGGCCACCGTAGGCGCGAGCTTGCGGGTGGCGAGCAATGGGTAGCTCGCCGCCCGGTAAGGACCAGGCTCGGGTCGACGGCGCGCAGTGTTCCACGCGCGCCTCAAAGAGATGTCAGCAGCAGTGTAGGGTCTACTAGGACCGATGCCTGCCGGGGTCGCGTGATTGTTCGAAAGAGATACCGTGACCCTGGCACATGGGCAACTGATGGAACACGGGTGGGTTTTAGTCAGTAAAAGTCTGACACGCCCTCCCGCTCCGCCCAGAGCGGGAGAAGTCATTTGATGATTTCCCATCCTGAAAAAAAAAAAAAAAAAAAAAGTACGAGCGAAGGTCGACCGCGAGGCTCATTTTCAAAATTCTCTACTCCACGACGAAATTTTTGGAACCAATTTCTCACTGTCCTTTCAGAAACTGTATTCTCCCCTAATCTCTCTTTTTTTTTGCTGTTTCACGTGCACTTAATCCACCTTTGAAGTCATAAAACATTATACCTCTAATTTTTTTCGAATCCATGGTAAGAAAGAAAATCTTAAATTAAATCACGTCTAATGTCTAAATCTCTTGATGGTGTTTAAAATGCTAATCAAGTGTCGATGCTTTGTTTACCATAACAAAAATGAACAAGTCATAACGTGTTCGGTAATAAGCGCCCACTGTTTTACATTGTTGCGAAATCGGCAATTTCATATGCACCAACCCAAAAAAATAGAACATTCTGTCCATCGATTAAAAATTGACGCTTACCAAGTTGAGATATTTTCTGACGCCTCAACGACGGGGTGGGGGGCCGCCTGTGAAGGAAGATCTGCGAGCGGGCAGTGGTCAAATACCGAACGAGAACAACACATAAATTATCTAGAACTGCTTGCCGCATTTTTTGCTTTAAAAGTTTTTGCTAAAGAACTTTTTAATTGCCAAATATTACTACGCGTTGACAATTCAACAGCAGTATTATTTACAAAGCTTATATTTGTTTGTGGTTTCGGCCGGGATGGCATGTAGATCAAGGAAACTGCGTTAGACTGTTCTATTTTTATTATATAAGTAGCACTGTGCACATACATGAACCAGGTTAACCATTGAGAGCTCGGGCGTTCGTCATCCCATAGACAATCATTATATTTTATTAAACCATAGACTACAGCATGCCCCTTTTTTAAAAGAAAGTTGTCAGACTGACATTGACATGGACATTGACAATTATTTGACAACTGACAGGTGACTTAACATAAACATAACCCTACTTTGCTAAACAAAGTTACGTTACACAACCATTAAAAATTTACATTGAAAAATTATAGTTAATCGTATTTAAAATCATTACAAATGTGGTCATACAATAATATCTTATTATGAATTAGTGAGTGCATGTCAACATTACAATAAAAGTTACAATTGAATTACATTATGCCATTAATCTTGTGTAATTAACTTATATTCTAAGTATTAAACATTACAAATCAAGTCTTTGTGTTTTCGTTAACAATCTTCCCCTTGAACTATATTGTCTTTCAGCATTTACAGCTTCATCATTACATGGTAAAGGAGACTGTTCTCCACTATTTGGTACACTTAATTCACTTGGACTTTGAAGTAAGTCCTCTAAGTTTCTACATTGAGAAGACATTGGACTTTCGATATCAAATTCGTTATAGTCATGTAGACTTTCAGGTGAAACTATTGTTTCATCGACATTAACAAATATAGGTGACTTTATTATGTTTTCTGACCGACTTTCAGATTGAGAATAATCATCAACATTTACAGGTTTCAGTGACTTTGATTTTATTATATCTGGACATGAGAAGCATCATGTCGGATGTGTAAAATGCTACCTTTTCAGGAGAGCAAAAACAAAACTGACAAAAGTTTTTTCTTCATAATTATTGAACGTTAGGTATTTAAGTCAGTATTTTTTTTTAAATATTTGGTAGGAAATAGTACCTTTTGATTTGAATTACAAGCATTACCCTAACTGTTAAAATGAAATTAATATATTTTTTAATCTACTTGATCCTCTACATCAAACTTTATGCCTGAAATATAATAGATAAGTGCTTAAAACTGCAAGCCTATGTTCACATCCGACGATATGCTTGCAATTTTAGGCAATAACTTTTTCTTTTATATTGAAATGTAGGATTATGATCTTAGATATAGAACAATTACCTAGAGTCTGATCTGTTGATATTGCTGTATACTTCATAGATACTTGTTACTTTTAATTTCAAGCAAAAGGACGGAAGTCCTCATAAAACTACATACACCAGACAACGTATACACAGGAAAAAAAAAAACAAATTTTCAAATTAAATCAAAATCTTTACTTCTAATAAACATTTATTTTTTATCATAATAAAAGTATTAAACATAACAAAAAAATGAGCTTAGTGGCAAGCTTGGTAACTTAGTTTAAAAATAATTAAAAAATAAAATGAATCTAAGTCTCTGGAAAATCAGGCTCATTTTCGTTATGTTTCAAATTTCTATAAAAACCGTGAAATTCTACCGGCACCCATTCCAAAAGTGTAATCAAATCTTTATATTTTGCAGAAGATATTGGTTTCTCTTCTTTTCGTATATTTGGTAAGTCACCGGGAAACCGTATACCTTTAGCCAAATTCCGTACGAATGAAATCTCAAAAAAATCTGATGAAAAAACTGTTTTGTAAAACAGTGTGCCCGGCTGATCTTTCTTTAACTGAAGCCAAACACATTCTGAGTTTTTGAATTCCTGGCCATCTTTGTTCTTTTTTCGCGTTACTAAGGGCCCATTCTTTTTATACAAGGCAGTGACGTCTTTGAAATGCCTCAGTTCCATATCAAACACTTCAAAAGGTTTTCTTCCTCCACATGTCCTTATGAATTGGGACCAATCCCTAGGAATGGCTATTTGCATAGTCTTCAGCTGTTTTTTTTCTTTTCTATTATTGAATGTATTTGGTCTACCTCCATATGAGTGTGGCCTTTTAGTAAGTATTTGTGATTTATCACTTTTAAGTTCGAAAATTTGTGCAGTAACCAAATATAAGCCATTACTATCATCAAATTTCTGTTCTGGCCTGCGCAATTATCTGACCAAAATGTCAATTCTTCAACAGTTTTGTTTTCCTCTGCCCAACGAATGACACAGGAGGCTATTTCATTGCCTCCTCTCCCTCTTACGTTCTCAGACCATATTATATTTGTAGCAACGTTACTCGTTGCGTCATATATAGTTAAGTTTAAAGTCCATAGCTTACGCAAATAGAACGATTTGGTATTGGTTAAATTTGGTGTAACCAAACATTTCTGTAAATCAAACATTAAAACTTTTTTCTTTCCAGAACTATTTTGTGCATCTTCTTTATCAGCTTTTTTTAAATTATACCTTTCGTTAGATGCTGTCTGGTGAACTTCTCGTTCTTTTTCAATTTCTATTTTTTCTGTTTCATCTATAGCGTCTTTTAATTTTCTTTCAAAAGCATCACAATCGTCACATGTGTCAACTGATGGTAGTTTAAAACTTAGGTTAAATTTTGTATTAAAACCATTACGGTAAATCCATTCTTTTGTGATGAGGTTTTCAGGTGTTTCTTCTTGTATCATGAGTTCTTTGTAATGATGGTACATGGTAGCAATGTTTAAGTCCGATCCTAAATATTTTTTCCCACTTTTTTGGCGTGAATAATGGCTCTCATAGCAGGGATAGGAGTTGATATGATCCATTATTCTTTTTATCATTGGTTCAGGAGACTTGTTTCCTGGGACATGTTTTCCCCTCTGGTCTCCAATTGTTAGCCCACCCTCCAGTTTTTTTTCCACGCTTAGTTTTACAAATCTTTCTCCAATCGAGAGAGTATTCAAGAACATAACCTTGCATACCCTTACTCTGCAACAGTCTATAGTTAGAGTATAGGTGTAAGAGAACTTTCTCCTATCAACCTCTATGTCCCCACCTGTCCTCATAACACGCTTAATTTCTTTTGTTACATTGTTAACAATAAATTGTCGACGCTGACCCCAATTAAGACATTTTTTCCAAAACTGGTTAAAGATCAGCAGTCTTTTTTCAGGTGATATCTTCGTGTAACATTTGAATTTGCAAGAACATGGAGGTTTTAACATGCGACCCTCTACGTCAGGGGTCTTCCTGGCCACTGTTGAGTGATATGGAGATCCTTTCAATCTCGCAGCTTTGGAAACATTGCGTTTCCATTTTGCTGGATTTCTTATTAATTTCTTTACTTTTTGTGTTGATGGTACTTGTTCATGATTTAAGTACACAACTCCATTAACGTCAACAAGCATCGTGGGGTAGGAAATTGGCGTATTGATCAAATCGGATATTACTTTTTTATTGCAAACCACAGCTTACATCTTTATTAATTAATTGAACTTAACATCTTTATTAATAAATTGAAGCTTTTCCTCATAAGAAAATGTTATTACAGTATAAGCGAATACTTAAATGATAAATTATAAGTAGCGTTTTAATATAAGCCTACCAACTTGTAATGCATAATATACATTTTTATTTTTTATTTTAATAAATGTGAAGGATACAATTAAATAAACTTACCATAAATAATAAATAATTAATAAATAAGCAATAAATTATAATAATAAATTAAACACAAGCACACAGCACGGTACAATAAAGCATATATAAATAAATAAATAATAATTTAAAAAATAGAAATACATATCGTTTTTTTTATCAGATTACAGTAAGTAATTGAACAAGTGTATATAATTAATAAAACAATAATTAAAATTCATAAATGCTATACATTATAATAAAACCAATACTATTTTATTAACTAGGTAACTAAAAAAATAATTTACATTTAAGCACCCAGTGTTCTTCCTCCTCTCTCCTACTTGATCTTGCTGTGCCCGACAGGGTCCATAATTGTGACTAAAATAATTTCCCTTCCAACTATGTTTTAACATTATGGTATGCAATAAAGAATTGAGAATTGAGAATTGAGAATTGAGCTTTTGAAATGTTTGGTTTCGTAGGCAAACATAAAGTTTCGTCTATGCATTGTGTATCGGAGTCATCACTTAATTCACCTATTTCATCAACATAAACCATTGGTCCATCTAAACGCGATTTTTTCTTGAGAGGTGAATAAAAGCACTTGTCTAAATCCGTTAAATTTGTCTGAATGTCATGGTTTCCAATATATAACTTTTGCGGTCCCAAAAGATCTTCTACTGTTATTAAGTCAGAAGTCTGAGTGTTTTTTGCATGTATTTGACCTTCAGTTGTTTTCTTATTCAGTGATGATGTGTTAAGTCTTTTCATAGGAATATTGCATTTTTGTTTGATAGAATCATTAGTGCACTTGTCTGGTGAGAATAGTCGTCTTTTTACGTGCACTTGGGAAATTTTTATGACCCTCAAATTAGGAGAATTACTTATGTCACTACAACTGGAGTCATAGTCTTCATGCGGTTCATAATTTTTGTCTTTGACACTGTCATCACTGCCGTAATCAAAATTTAATTCTTCGCCATCATCCAAATTACAGCCGTGGACAAAACTGTTTTCTTCTTTTGAAAAACTCTCAGTGTTTCTAGGTACCATTGCACAAGGTAGTTCATTTTCTTTAACATCAAATTCTTTTTTCTCACGATGCTGAATAACTTTTTCGCGTAGATTAGCAAGCCTTCGTCGTCTTTCAAATAATTCTTCGTACAACGACAAATTGTTCTGTAAGAATAATACAACGAGTAAGTGACAAAGTATTTTTTTATAACAAACTACTGGCTCTCATCTGATGGTAAGCGGTTACTGCTGCATAAAGGCGCTTTCAAAACTAGATGTGTTAGTAAGGCGTACTAATTCATTCATTTATGGAGAAATTTACATTCACATTAAGAGGAAAACACAACTTGTTAAATCGCTCCACCCATTTCGAAGCTATGACAAGTATGTCCATACGTACAGACCATACCAAGCAATACAGACAAGCAGAGATTTCAAACTTTAATCGGGTAATCAAGGTTCTTTCCGTCGGGAGTTAAAATATATTGGAATTATTAGGTATCAATCACACCCTGTAGGTTCTGTCCCAAAATATTTATTAATACCTAACCAGTTTCGAGTTCAATATCACATTTTAGGTGTCTCTGTTGCACTGTATTGCATATCACATAAAAATTAAACGGCAAGTGCCAACAGACGCAAGAGTAAAATTTATTGTAGGCTAATACTTACTTTATTGGTGTCGTCCTCCATTATTGCTATATTTTATCAAACACAAACACAGTATAATAATATCACTCTATCCATTTACCACTGTTTTTCGTAAAATCAATCGGATTAACTAAAAACACAGGTGATAACTGATGCGACCGTGCGCTGCGTGCCGACTGAATGATAATGTTTACAACTGGCACCGAGCGTGCGACGCGACGCAACAGGCGGCTCGTGGTACACGCGTTTCTCTCGCTCACTCTTATTATAATAAGCTATAATGCTGTCGCACGCCATTCGAAGAAAAGCCACGTGAGGTCCGTACCACTCGATTAGGGCTTGCAATCCGGATATCCGGATATCCGTATTATCCGGATATCCGCCGATTTTAAAATCCGGGTTTTACTTACATCACTATCCGAAGTTTTCGGATGTTACGGATAGTTGTTTTTATTTTTTAAATATTAAATAAAAAGCTACCAACTCTGGAGTACATTATTACGTTATTTATTAGAGATGAGTCAACCTATGATTTTGGCCGCCAAGCCGACTAGTCGGCTGCAAAAAGCCGACTAGTCAGCCAAGCCTTGATTTCGGTTGAGTTCGGTTGACATCAGCTATGTTCAAAATGGCAAACTTACTTCTTGCCAGTTGTTTGCTATAGACTTTCTTCCTTTTGAAAATCCTTTAAAACGAATCTGTGAGTGACAATTGTTAAAATTATTTCTACATTTTTTGATGCACAACAACCAGATCAAAAACTCGTAACTTCAGCGGACAATACACAAGATACAGAAGGTTGTTCTTCTTCAACTGTAAACGTATCAATTAAAACGCAAATACGAGAAGAAATAATCCAGTAGATGAGTCAGCCATCTTCTGCACACAATTCGAGTAGAGATGGCGCTATTTGATGAGAATGGTCAGAGAAGCAGGAATTTAGAAAGGGTTCACAATCTACTATTATCAATACCACTGACCAGTGTTGAAGCAGAAAGAGTGTTCTCTGCTACAGGATATTTATGTAACCATTTAAGAACTTCAATGAAATAATTAATTAGACCGTTTAAGCTTTTTAAGATCGTATTACCAGAATTTGTACAAAAAATAATTTAAGAATTACGTAATATTATATTATGAAGGGATATTTGATTATTTTGAAACATTTTGTTCATTTTTTATTATATTTGATTTATACTATTGTTTAACAATTGAGCTGATTTTGAAAGTGATATTTTATTTATGTCTTAAATAAGCTGATTATTAGATACCGTGTGGTGCCGGACGCAAAGAATAATACCATCCCATTCTTTGGTATTGTTCGTCGAATCGTTGTGCTCCTTATGTTCTGAGTTGAGCTGAAAGATTACTGACAAATGCGTGCATTGACTGGACAGGTCCACTCAATCTGTATGGTTCTTTCCTCAAAAGACCATTTCAGACACCTCCATGTACATGATCCTCAAATGATCAGACAGCGACTATCTCCTGATTTTATATACACATTGACATTGATGAATTTTACCTATACAATGACATTAATATTTACTTTTAAAGTATTGTATTGTTTTAATTATTGTAAATGTGAAGATTAAGTGGGTGTTATTTTTTTTTCTCTAGGTTCCTTTTCTTCTCATTTATTTTTTATCGCAGTCTGGCAGTTTGAATAATTTATGCGACCTACACAAATGTCCTTTCTTTGGTATTGTTCGTCGAATCATTGACCTCCCTAAGTTCTGAGTTGAGCTGCATGATTACTGACAAATGCGTGCACTGATTGGACAGGTCCACTCAATCTGTGTGGTTCTTTCCTTAAAAGACCACTTCAGACACCAATCCACATGGTTTTCACATGATCTAACCAAATTATGTCTGGACTTTAAAAGAGACTGTGACCTCCGAGTTTGTTTCGGCCTTTCTTCTCAGAGTAGTCAGATAGGAAACGCCGACCTCATCTAGTTTTAAAAAATATGATTGACGTGTAAAAGTGTTTGTACAAACTGTGAGAGGAGCTTTATGATAGTAGTAGTTGGCAACTCTGAGCGCTCTCTGGAACGTGGTTCAGGCGTGTAGACCTAAATTGTAACCTTCCTTTGAATAATAAATTATCTAAATACTGCTACTTAAGAAGAGTTTTATTACATATATAAAACATCTTACATGGCGCTGAGGACAACTATAAAATCGACGCTGAATAAAGTAAAGAAAACAAAAGGGTAAGAAATGGAGCAACTGCAACCGCCGCCGCCATTATCTTTGGTTGGATCGAAATCTAAAAAGAGAAGTTTCGAAAATTGGAAACAGCGGTTTGATCTATATTTTCTCGCCAGTGGAGCAGATTCGCGTCTAAATGACCAACAGAAAAAAGCTCTTTTATTACATTGCATCGGCGAAGAGGGCCTCCTAATATACAATAGTTTTGAGGACAAGGCGGCCATATCGTTCAATGAGATACTCATACGTCTGGAGAAACACTGCAGTCCACCCACAAATGAGACATATAACAGATATCTATTCTTCTCTAGAAAACAAAAAACAAACGAACAATACGAAGAATATCACACAGCACTAAAATCTCTCAGTTTGGATTGTAACTTTGGAGACCTAAAGGATAGTCTTATAAAAGATCAAATAGTACTTGGAATCACGGATGATAATATCAGAGAAAAACTACTAAGAATACCGGACTTGACACTTGACAAGTGCATGAGTATAATTAGAGCCGCTCAAGTTGCTCAAAGTCAAATAAAAACTTTAAATAGTGAATTGTCAAATGAAGTAGGTGCAGTAAACAAGGGAACATGCAGTCGCCCATCAGCAAGTAAACGAGAAACAAAAGTCAGGGGTCGTAGTAGAACTCCAGGTCAAGCAAGATATGGTGCGAGAGGAACATCCAGTAGCAGACAATCAAATTATCAAGAAAGGTCAGGTGAGCATTTTAAAAAAGATGCCAGTACATCAAGACCGTGTAGAAAATGCAATAAGTTTCATGATTATGCTAAATGCCCAGCGTATGGTAAAAAATGTGTAAAATGTAATAAATTTAATCATTTTGCTTCATGTTGTACTTATAAATGTTCAGTAGTTAACAGTGAAAATATAGAACAGTTTAGAATAGATACAGTTTATGCGGTAAACTCAGTAAACAAGGAGTGGTATATAAATGTACAAGTAAACAACAAATATGTAAAATTTAAAATTGATACAGGTTCTCAAGTGGATATCATTAATAGAAATACAATGAATCAATTAAAATTGCAATTATATACATGTAAAAATATAAGATTGACAAATTTTGATGGATCTGACATCAAAATACTTGGAACTTGTGATGCAAAAATAAAATACAACAACAGTGACTGTATATGTAAACTCTTTGTAGTGAATTTTGACACACCCAGTATTTTAAGTTACTCAACTGCAGTAAAGCTTGGTATTATTAATAGTGTAAGTTTGGTAAATAAAAGTGACATTGTGTCAGAATATAGTGAATTATTCACTGGGTTAGGTGAGTTAAAATATGCATATGATATTAAATTAAAAGAAAATTGTGTACCTATTGTAGAAAGACCTAGAAAAATTCCATTTAAATTGCAAGATCAAATTAAAAGTGAATTAGATAAATTGGTGAAGTTAGGTGTCATTAGAAAAGTAAATGAGCCTACTGAATGGGTTAATTCTATGGTTGTGACAAAGAAGAACGATGGTTCTATTAGACTGTGTTTAGATCCACAGAATTTGAACAAATGTATAATCAGAGAGAGATTTAAAATGAGTACTTTTGAGGAATTAGTCGCTAGAATGCCTAATGCTAAATATTTTTCAGTGCTAGATGCCTCTAAAGGATTTTATATGATTAAATTATCAGAAAAGAGTCAATTATATACAACATTTAATGCTGGTGAATTTGGTAGGTATTGCTATAAAAGATTACCTTTTGGTTTAAACTCAGCACCCGAAGTTTTTAGTAAATGTTTTCATGAAATATTTTGTGACATTGAAGGGGTAGAACAATATGTTGACGAATTGTTAATATGGGGAGAATCTAAAGAATCCCATGACAAGAGATTAAAACAAGTTTTGAATAGGGCTAAACAAACAGGAGTAAAATTCAACAAAGATAAGTGTCAGTTTGGGGTAACTGAGGTCAAGTATGTAGGCCATATATTGAATAGCACAGGTATTAGACCTGATTCAGAGAAAATTAGAGCTATTGTTAATATGAAAGAGCCCACAAGTAAAAAAGAGTTACAAACATTTTTAGGAATCATAACTTATGTATCTAAATTTATACCTAACTTATCAGACATTACAAATTCATTGAGAGAATTAGTGAAAAAAGATTCTGTATTTGTTTGGGGTGAAAAACAAAAGGCAGATTTCAATAAATTAAAACAAATCTTAACTACAGAACCGGTTTTAAGAATTTTTGAGATGAATAGTCCTATTACATTGTCGGTTGATAGTAGTAGTACAGGGTTAGGAGCAGTTTTATTGCAACATAATGCACCAGTAGCTTATGCTTCTAAAGCATTAACTGAGTCACAGAAATCATGGGCACAAATTGAGAAAGAATTATTAGCAATTGTATATGCATGTGAAAAGTTCCATCAATACATTTATGGCAAACAAATTACAGTAGAAACTGACCATAAACCACTTGAACAGACATTTAAAAAATCTATGAATGAAACTCCTTTAAGATTACAAAAATTAAGAATGCGCATACAAGGTTATGACTTAGATATTAAATATAAACCGGGTAAAGAACTCTTAGTGGCTGATGCATTATCTAGAGCATATGTACAAGACAACATATGTAATCAGGATATTGATGAAAAGATAGAAATGCATGTTTGTATGATTATAGAAAATTTAAATAGCAGCTTAAATAATTATTGAGCAGAAATTAAAAATATTTCAAGAAGAAACGGCTAAAGATGAAAATTTGACATTGCTTATTAATTATATTCAAAATGATTGGCCTAAATATTCAGATATTCCATTTCAATTAAAGTTTTATCATTCTATTAAAGAAAGCTTATATGTAGCTAATGGTTTAATATTTAAAGATTCAGCTTTGTTAGTACCAAAATCATTACGTTCTGACATGTTAAAACAAATTCATTACAATCATATGGGTTATGAAAAATGTAAAAATAGAATAAAAGGATTGTTATATTGGCCACATATGTATAAAGAAATAGAAGATATGATTAAAAATTGTGACATCTGTTTACAGTATCAAAAAAGTCATAGTTATGAACCATTAAAATTAAGAGAAGTTCCTGATAAACCATGGAGTACAGTAGGAGCTGATATGTTTTTCTTTAATAATAAAATCTTTTTATTAATAGTAGATTATCTTACTAAGTATATAGAATTATGTGAATTAAAAAATCAATCTGCTGAGGAGCATATAAAAGCTTTACAAACAGCATTCTCTAGATGGGGAATCCCTGAATTATTATATACAGATGATGGAGCTCAATACAGAAGTTCAGTATTTGTAGATTTCTGTCAGCAATTTGGGTTTAAACATAAGACATCAACACCTTATTATGCTAGGTCTAATGGGATGGTTGAGCGTCACATTCAAACAGTTAAAAAGATGTTGAAAAAGTGTTTATTAGAAAATAAGAATATAGATTTAGCTATGTTAGAATACAGGAATATGCCTATTGATAATGAGTTAAAGTCGCCAAATGAGATGATGATTGGTAGACAAGTAGCTTCTTTGTTACCTGTGAACAGAAATGGTTTTGAAACAATGTATAAGAAAATTCAAAACTATGTACAAAAGAAAAATGTAAGTTATAAAATGTATCATGATAGGAAATTTAAGGGTAAAGGAATGATATTCTCTAATGGACAAAATGTTTATATTAGAGATAGAAATAAGAATAAGTTAATTCCAGGTAAAATTGTAAAAGAAGGGGATAAAGACAGATCCTATGTAGTATTATTGGAAAATGGTCAGAAAGTTCTGAGAAACAGATATAATATATTTAAAGGTTCAAAATACAGAAAATTTGATGTAAAAAATACATATGATTATGATGATGAGGATCTAGATTGTATAATACAAAGTAATACACTAAATGAGAAAGGTTATGATAGTGTAACAAATGATAATGTAATTGATGATGACGGTGTTGACAATTTAAGTTTTAGAGATATAGACTTTAATAATTATATTGAAGATAATATAAATGACAGTTTGGAAAACAATGATAATCTAAATTTCGAATATGTTAATTGTGACATGGATAACTTTGTAGATTGTTCTGATGAACAGACTGAGCTTGGAGCTAATAATGACATAGCAAATAGTAAAACCAAGAAGACTGTTACATTTAATCTTGATGATACTGTGGTAGAAAATATAAAAACTAGAAGTGGTCGAATAGTTAAGAAACCAAATTATTTGCATGAATACTGTAATGATTAATTATTTTTAAGAAAAGAGAAGGGATGTGAGAGGAGCTTTATGATAGTAGTAGTTGGCAACTCTGAGCGCTCTCTGGAACGTGGTTCAGGCGTGTAGACCTAAATTGTAACCTTCCTTTGAATAATAAATTATCTAAATACTGCTACTTAAGAAGAGTTTTATTACATATATAAAACATCTTACACAAACCTATTTGCAAAAATAAAGTCATTTATCATTTCTTCCCGTGGGTGTCGTAAAAGGCGACTAAGAGAGTTACTAGAGAATGGGCAGCAGTGTTCTCTATGCATTTTACCACCATACTGCGATCGCTAACCCGCCTGCCAAGCGTGGCGATTATGGCAAAGCCCCCCAAATTGGGGGAGGCCTAAGTCCAGCAGTGGACGTCTTACCGATGAAATGATGAAATAGGTTGATTTGACTGAGATGTTGTGATTTGTGATAAATGTAAGATCTCATTTTTAATTACAATTGTTTTTATTATGAGAAGAACAGATACAATTTATTTGTGCGGTATCAGTGTTTTATTGTATAATTCTAGAAAGTGAACTAGTTTTTTTAAATGTGATTGTTACTTGAAATATTGGTATAGTTTATTATTTCTTTGTCATTTTGCTTGAGAGACTGATTAAACGTGTTACAAAAGCTTATCAGTTTTATTTATATAAAAAATAAAAATAACCTTATTATCCGCATTATCCGGATACTCCGGATAGTAAAATATTAATATTCGTATTATCCGGATAGTAAAAATGAACGGATATTGCAAGCCCTACACTCGATGTAATACGACTTTATCCGAACTATCTTGAGTACCGACCAAGTATATTACATTTTTGTATTAATTTTTGGAGCCATAAGGCTGAAACTCTTTGAACGTACACAATATTACACACAAAACGTTATTATTATAACAATAAAGTTATTTATGAATAAAAGACTTTATGCCTTTGTAGCGTTTTGCAACATTTTTTTAAGCATAACGCTATATTTGAAGATACGCACTATGATTTGATTGTAAACTTTAGAGGCATAAATGCGTATCTGCTGTTGCTACCAGCATGTTAGACAAAACATTTTTAATTCATAATAGCTTAAGTTGAGATACGGCTCAAAAAACTATTAACAATTTGATGCATAAAGATGCAAGTAAATAAAACAGGTTATGGCTCTAAGGTATTTGAAAATGTCTTTAAATCCGACATTATGCATAAGTGTATCTTTATAATGATAAGAGATAGAAATACCAGGGTCAGATAGTTAGAAAGAGCAACAAAATAATATCGTTATACTAAAAAGTAATTTTGGTTCTATCTGCAAATCCGACATGATGCTTCTGAGGTCGATTATTGAGTTTACCCATTTAGTTGGCTTATCGACTTTTTCTATGACCTGTAATTGCTCCATATATTCTAATTCCTCTTTAAGACGTTTTTCTAATGAATAAGGTATTCTCCTGACTGGACAGATTTTAGGTGGAACACTATCAATGTCTAGATGAGCTTTGTATGGTAGACAACCTAGACCCTCAAATGTTTTAGCAAATTTAGAAACAATTTCTTGTACTGACCTTTGCTGAATTCCATATATTCTTTTCACAATACCCAATTTTTCACACGAATTCCATCCTAATATTGTTTTACATTCACACTCAACAACAACAAAATAGAGTTATGCGGTTATTTCGTTTTCAAATTTACAGTTAAGAATGTACCTAAATTTGGTCCTGAAAAGGAAAAGATTTTATCATTTCTTCTTGAAATGTTGATTTTTGTGTGAGAACTGGACATAATTTTATCTAACATTTTCTTGCTAATGACATTTGTATTTGCACCTGTATCAATTTGACATGTAAGTTTGAAATTATTACAATAAACATTTATTTGCCAATTTTTTGTGGATTCTGAATTTTGTTAATAACAAAATTATTAGAAAAATCTTTTGACATTGATTGTTCATGAGAAATATTACCAACCTTACGGTCTCATTTCCTGAAAAAGCAAAATTTAGCAAAGTGACCCTGTTTTTTACAATTATTGCAAATTTTGTCCTGTGCTGGGCATTTATATTTGTGAATTTGACCACATCTGGTACAATTCCTGTCTGATGATTTATTTCTGTTGTTTGACTGATTTCTTCCATGACTATTGTTTCTTCCATGACTATTGTTTCTATGTCCCGAATTACTTCGATGGGTTGATCGACTTCTATTTTTATTATGTTGTTTTTGCTCTTTGATCCCTTGAACAACTTCCTTTTTAATTTCTTGGTTGTTTAATTTATTTGACCTTTCTTGAGACAATTCTAGACTTTTTGCTATTTTCATCACCTTTACGGCTGTAAGATTTTCTTCCTGTAAGAGTCTTTCTTTTATGTGTGTGCTAATCATGCCTATTACGAGCATGTCCTTGATCAATTCTTCTTTCAGATTACCAAATTTGTGAATTTGCTTTGTAGCTAGGTTATTCAATATGGTCAAGTATTCATCCAAAGATTCATCAGTTTTTTGGTTTCTTGTGAAAAAATTATACCTTTCTACCGTTACATTTATGTGAGGACTGAATTTCTTGTCAAATTTCTTTAGGATATCGTCTAACTTTGTTGTATTTCTATCTATATTGAAACTATTAAAAATTTCTATTCCGTCATCACCAATTGCATTTAAGAAAATTGCTGTCCTTTTCGAATCCGTTACTTTAGTTAAATCGTCACTGAAAATTTCAAATCTAAGTTTCCATTTTTTCCATTTTTCTGCCGCGTTATCGTCATTTTGTATGAGAAGCGGTTTCAATTGTACAAGGAACGCTTTTTCCGCCATGTTGGTGACTTGCAGTAAATTATTACTTACAATTTTCTATATTTTTCTTGACTTTTACTGTTTTCCTTTTAAATCCCATGAGACACCATGTTTGTGGGTTCGGCCGGGATGGCTTGGAGATCAAGGAAACTGCGTTAGACTGTTCTATTTTTATTATATAAGTAGCACTGTGCACATACATGAACCAGGTTGACCATTGAGAGCTCGGGCGTTCGTCATCCCATAGACAATCATTATATTTTATTAAACCATAGACTACACCAATATTAACAAAATGGGGGGTATACAGTACCCACATCTCACAAATCTAACTCGTGATATTTGGAACTGGTGTGAAAGCAAAAAGCCTTTTGTCTTTGCTTCGTACATAAAATCAAGTGATAACATTATTGCAGATTTCGAATCACGAAGAACTCATCCGGACATAGAATGGAAGCTGTCCGATTGGGCCTTTGACAGTCTCACCCGCGCATTCGGTCGTCCAAACATTGATAAATTTGCTAGTCGCATAAATAACAAATGTGCCACATACATATCCTGGCACCCAGACCCAGACGCATTCGCGATAGACTCATTTACGGTCTCATGGACAAGTTATGATTTCTATGCATTCCCGCCATTTTCAGTAATTCTTAAAACTCTTAGAAAAATAATAACAGATAAGGCACGGGGTATTATGGTCGTACCTTTTTGGCCAACACAGCCGTGGTACCCCGTGTTTAGGTCCCTCCTTATTTCGAAAACTGTTACATTTTCTCCTAAAAGCCATGCCTTACTGTCTCATTCCAGCTCCCGTCGGATACACGAGTCGATTACACTGGTGGCAGGCGTATTATCCGGGACGCATTTTTAAGAAGAAACATACCAGAATCATCACTTGATATAATGTTAGCATCATTAGGACCTAACTCCATGAAACAATACGACGTTTACTTGAAGAAATGGTGGGACTTCTGTAAAATTAATTCGTTAAATGTTTATGACGCCTCTGTACCCACAGTTATTTCCTTTTTAACTCAAATTTTTAATGACGGTTGCCAATATGGTACACTCAATTCATGCAGATCCGCTTTTTCCCTGGTGCTAAGCCCGGTTCTAATTAGTGACGATAGAATAAAAAGATTCCTCAAAGGGGTATTTAGATTAAAGCCACCAAGACCTAAATATGAAGTGACCTGGGATACCAACCTAGTATTTGATAAATTGAGTTCACGGTATCCTAATGAGGAATTAACCTTAGATAGGCTTACAAATAAAATCATCACTTTACTGGCTCTGTCAACAGCAAACCGAGTTCAAACTCTCTCGAAGATAAAAGTTAGCAACGTTCAAAACCTTTCTCAACGTATCACAATTAAAATCTCCGATATTATAAAAACCTCTAGACCGGGATTTCAACAACCCATTATTCATTTACCCTTCTTTAAGGATAAAATATCCATATGCCCAGCCACTACATTACTATGTTACATAGAACGCACCTCATTATTAAGAACGTCTGACGATATACATATTTGTTGGAATTAGGAAACCTCATAAACCAGTGGGAACGCAAACGCTTAGCCGCTGGATTAAGCAAACACTCAGTGCGTGTGGGGTCGACACGCGCATATTCAGCGCACACAGCACGAGACATGCAGCATCATCGCGCGCGCACTCACTGGGCGTTAGTCTAGTTACTATCCGTAAAACGGCAGGCTGGAGTAGAAACTCTACAACATTTGCAAAATTCTATCATAGAGATATTATACTACTATAGTACTACCTTACCAGAATCAATAATCAACCAACATTCATCATAATTATTTAATTACGACTAGTTAAAATTTCGCACGTGGCAAATTTATCTTTCATTCCTAATTAGTGAATTGCCCTCATACATAATTGCCTACAACTAACTATGATAGCTATTATAAGAATAATTATTCCCTAGTTAGTTAATTACTTAGATATTTATTTGTTTGTGATTCATTTAACGTTTGAGTAAATACTCAAAGGAACTGACTAATTAATTTTAATCCTAGAAGTACAAGATTGTTATTTTTGTTTATTAATTGTACCAAAACGTACAATAATAAAATTATTTTGATTCTTAGAAACCTTTTATTAATTGATGATATTCCCATAATACTCTCAAAGTCTACATGTGTGAATTACTAATCTCGAGGACGAGGCGCGAGTATAATTAATGATTAAACGAACTTACCTGTACGTGAAGTTCTATCATAATTATACGAGCGCCGAGTTCGAAGAGATTAGTAATCCCTCCCTCCCAGTGCTGTACTAGTACATACACACCCCGCATAATCAAGTGTCTGGGAAATCATCAATAAACCACAGGATCTTTTACTCTAAATGATTGTCGACAACGTCTGAGAGCGGAACTGGAAGAAGTATCCACAAGTATTAAAAAAAAAAAAGTTTTTGTGGGTATGTCAAATCAAGGAACTTAAATCCAACCTGGAATGCGCATAGGCTGCCAATACGCGGTCCGAGCGAGATAGCTTCGCGAGAGCCCTCTGTCCCTTTCATTAGGGTGACCAAACAATATGATGTAGGTAGATACTAATATAACAGGATATAATATATTAACCAACTAGCTTCTGCCCGCGACTTCGTCCGCGTCAAAGTTTTGCTCCCCTGACCCTTCCCGTCGCATCGATTTGCCTGCTAGTTTTCGTCCATTTTTCGTTGCTGCTCGCTCCTTTTGAGTTATAGTGAGTCAACCTTAAAAGATAGACATATGCTCTCGCGGACTTTTTTTTAGAACTTTTTAAGAGGAACAATTCCGTTATACATTATTTTTGCGTTACTTTAACCGTTTACGCAGCGCACGCAACGGAAACTCTTAAAAGGAATAAATTTTCCCCGTTTTTGCAACATTTTTCATTACTGCTCCGCTCCTCTTAGTTGTAGCGTGATGTTATATAGCCTATAGCCTCCCACGATAAATAGGCTACCCAACACAAAAAGAATTTTTCAATTCGGACCCGTAGTTCCTGAGATTAGCGCGTTCAATCAAACAAACAAACAAACAAACAAACTCTTCAGCTTTATAATATTAGTATAGATAATTTGATTTGAAAAAAAATAGTTACGCTTTAAAAATTGATTAAAGTAAAACGCAGTAAACATAAACGCAACGCAACGCATAAACTCTGCTATCGAGTATTATTGTATAACCTGGAATATCAGGCGCGCTGGGCAAATAACCATTTTGTTTAGTATTGTCGTAAAAATCTAACAGACGTTGTTTTTAAGAAAAATGGTTGGGACACTTTTTATTGGGCAAATGCGTCAATGGACTTTACCCGTAAATAATCTTATTATTTCGTTCATTATGGGCACCCTACTTCAAGAAAGGGACACAGGGCTCTCGCAACGCTTTCTCTCTCGAACCGAATTTCTCTTTGATCAAGTGATTGTCTATAATAGAACTTAATGACATATACATAAGGTTTATTTTTATAATGGTGTCAAATTGACAACGCACATTCCAGGGGTCGGGTATAAGTTCATTGTGTCAAATCGAATTGCCATAGATAAAGAAAAATTGAATACAATATTTTTTTTTCTCAACTAAGTGCATGAGTGGTGACAACTAGCGTAACTACATGCGTGAATTGCTAATCTCTTCGGACTCGGCGCTCGTATAATTATGATAGAACTTCACGTACAGGTAAGTTCGTTTAATCATTAAATATTTTTCATAGGCAGACGCAAAAAAAGAATGTCAACAAAAAATTGTTTGGAAGTTCTCCACTGTTCTTTAGTACTGTGTAAGAATTAAAATATTTACGTATCCTTCCAATTATTTTATAACATATAGACAGTTTATATTATTGAGTAATAAAAAATATTAAAACAAACTTTACAACTTTTCATATACTGTCTAAAGTTAACACGAAAATGTATACTGCGGTGGATCAAGCGTGTTTAGGCGCCACACTCCGACATCATGGTGCGAGCGAATGAGAAGATGTGAAACAAGGTATCGCAGGCGTAACTAGCCGCACACTTGGTGTAAAAGAATACCTAAATTAGCGCTGCGCCGAAATGTAACAGGGCTCTTAAGCCAATATTCTGTTATATCACACAATATAAAAATATTTACAACATTCCGAATTGAAAAGTGCGATTAAAAAAGTTCTGTTTTAATATACAAATGTACAGCAGTTTTTTTTTTAATCATAAGATATCCAGTAACTTGGGAGTCAGAGGTCAGATAGGCAGTAGCATCCGGTTAGACTGGAAGACGACCTCAACATATTTAGGAAGAAGCCTATAGTTCACGTTTATAACATTTGAAAGATTTTTCGCCAGTGTTTGACTATGTTTTGTTGATACTTGTAATAGTTAGGGAGCTGGCGAGCAAAATTTCGATATGATCAGCACACAAGGCAGACGTTATTAATAGTGATAATTATACCCTAAGAAACATCAAGGACCTCGTCTGCCACCATGGTGGCGCTGCGTTGTAAATTTACAGCGTTTCAAAAATGTTTAAAAAAAAAGGTGTGCTATATTATGCGCACACGTCTGCCGCTGGGGCTGATGATCACAGTCATCCTGGAAACACAAAGAATCGAAAAGGCAGACATCCAGGGCTCTGACTTTTGTAGTATTCAATTTTTTTATTTATTTTTATGATTTAAAAAACTGTATATGAAGTGCACACTTGGCAGATTTGAATTGTTCGATTAAAAACAATGAGAATAACCATGGAAAAATAGTCTGCCAATATATTGCCTCTGCGTTGTCTATTGACAGTGCTCCAAAAATGTTAAAAAAAGAAGGTATGCTATATTATGCGCACACGTCTGCGTTTTGGACGGATGTTTGAATTACTTATGAAAACCAAGAAAATCGATGAGGCAGACGTACAGGCCTCTGATGTTCCAAAGGCAGACCATTTAATTGACTTTTTTCAACCCGACGCTCGCGCCAAACCAAGCAGGTATAAAATATCCCCATAGATCCTTTCGTGGTGTCTCTCTTTGGGAATATGAGTGAGAACGGTATAACTTAGTTCCGACCTTTTCCGTATTGTGAAACTAAATGTATAGAGCGTATATCTATATACAGCCTATATCTATATCTATATACGTATTTTACATAAATAAAACGTGATTTAAAAAGTTAAAGACTGTTCCTATCCAGATCCTAATCCTATTCAGATTACATCCAAGCATACAATAAAAAAAAAAACTTTCTAATTAGAGTTCCAAGCACATTTCGTTTCTGCTTGGTATTGAGAAAAAATATGATTGCATAGATATTCAGCTCCAGAAGTTTAATCGTTACCGTGAGTTTAGAGGATAATTTTAAACAAACTTATAAGAATAAAACTATAACGAATAACAATAATCCCATGCAATACACACTGTCCCTTGATTCCGTGAATTTCAAACAGTTATACAGCTGAAAATCAGTGAGCAAAGTGTCTGCCACATGTTTTTTTCGAATCCACAGAGTCATAGTGAATCGAATGGGCGCAATAAAACCGCGTGCAAATGACTTAGTAGAGCTTATTTTTTAACATTTTGACAACTCCGTCCCATGATAATGCAGAGTCCTGAATAACTGCCTCTTCGATTTTCTTCGTTTCCAAGATGATTGTGACCATGAACTCCAGAGGCGTACATGTGCAAATGATTTAATACCCCGATTTTTTTAAGCAACTCCAATCCGCTGTAACGCGAAAACGCAGCGATATAGGACCTTAATTGATTAGACCAAATCAATTCGTAATGATTTAAACTGCAATCGACCTCGACGTGAAACGTGTGCAAATCATATACCGAAATGCTCGCCACCTCCCTAGCTATATCATCAGTGTGCATACGAGTGTTTGGTTAAACTACTCTTTTGTTTAAAATTTCGTTGACATACATTAACGTCATCGTTGTTTTTTTTATTTTCTTTTAATTTGTTTTTGTTTCGTTTTATTTTTTTATTTATTTTTATTTATTACATTTATAAAGTTTGACGCCAGAGTGTATATGAATGTGTTTTCGCAAATTATTCTTCTGAGTAAAACAACGTCGACAAATATCACACTTGTAAGGTTTTTCACCAGTGTGTGTACGCATATGGCTTTGTAAGTTAACATTTCATTTATAACTATGCTGACAGATTTCACACCTATAAGGTTTTTCACCAGTGTGCATTAAAATGTGCCTTGTTAATGTATTTTTTGACTAAAATAACTATCACATACTTCACACTTGTAAGGTTTTTCACCAGTGTGTGTATGCATATGTGTCAGCAAATGACACTTGTGTTTAAAACTATGCTGACAGACTTCACACTTGTAAGGATTTTCACCGGTGTGTGTACGCATATGGATTATGAATTAACACTTTTCAAAAAAACGTTTCGTTTACGCTCACATGTTTCACACTTGTAATGTTAATTAATAGTGTGTTTTAAAACATGTCGTGTTAAATATCTCTTAAGACTAAAACAACGATCACATACTTCACACTGGTAAGGTTTTTCACAAGTGTGTATTAAAACATGCTGTGTTAAATGACTCTTTTGACTAAAACAACGATCACATACTTCACACTTGTAAGGTTTTTCACCAGTGTGTATTAAAACATGCTGTGTTAAATTACTCTTTTGACTAAAACAACGATCACATACTTCACACTTGTAAGGTTTTTCACCAGTGTGTATTAAAACATGCTGTGTTAAAGAACTCTTTTGACTAAAACAACGATCACATACTTCACACTTGTAAGGTTTTTCACCAGTGTGTATTAAAACATGCTGTGTTAAATTATACTTTTCATTAAAACAACGATCACATACTTCACACTTGTAAGGTATTTCACCAGTGTGCGTTAAAACGTGCCTTGTTAAATACTTCTTTTGACTAAAATAACTATCACATACTTCACACTTGTAAGGTTTTTCACCAGTGTGTAGTAAAACATGCTGTGTTAAATTATACTTTTGATTAAAACAACGATCACATACTTCACACTTGTAAGGTTTTTCACCAGTGTGCGTTAAAACGTGCTTTGTTAAATACTTCTTTTGACTAAAATAACTATCACATACTTCACACTTGTAAGGTTTTTCACCAGTGTGTATTAAAACATGCTGTGTTAAATTGTACTTTTTATTAAAACAACGACCACATTCTTCACACTTGTAAGGTTTTTCACCAGTGTGCGTTAAAACGTGCCTTGTTAAATACTTCTTTTGACTAAAATAACTATGACATACTTCACACTTGTAAGGTTTTTCACCAGTGTGTGTACGCATATGGATTATTAATTGACCTTTCCCACTAAAAAAGCGATCACATACATCACACTTGTAAAGTTTATCACCGGTGCGTATGCGAACATCTTTTGTTAAATCATATTTTCGATAAAAACTGCATTTAGACTTGCAAGGTGTTTCACAAGTGTGTGTACGCTGATCACATTTATAAGGCTCTTTGAAATTATCATCAGGATTAGACGTGTATCTTTGAGTTGTACAGTTAACTGTCGAGTCTGATTTTTCTTTTGTTGTTTCCTTGGTTGTCACTGGTTCCTCTTGGTTTGTTCTCTGTGTGTCTTGTTTCTGTTTCTTCTCTACGGTCACCCCTGCGATTATAAATCTGGTAAGTACAATGTAGGCAGAAGGTTGACATGCACACGAATAAAAAAATAACGCTTCGCATGATTTACACTGAGATCGAATAGCCCTCCTTTAGTATATTATTAAGTCTATTATTCACTGTCCATTTCGGGTGACAGTGAAAAATACACTTAATAACTGGTTATGAACAAAATTGTACTTAGAACAGACCATATTTCATATAAGCTAATAGGTTAGATTGTAATTCGAATAAAGTATCAACAATTGTGATATTTTTATAAGCAGAAAAAATATAATTAAATCACGACAAAAGGGGTGTCAACTTGTTTAGATGAGGCCATTATGGCAAGTTACGTACCATGTGAAAGGGTTTCAAAGCATATTCTAAAACTATTTTATATTTCACTAGCTGTACCCTGTGTAGCGAGACGGTTAAAGAAAACACCAATTCACACCACTTCTATAATTTCGACAAAAAATAATAAAAATACAACAGTAATATAAAAAATATAAAAAACAAGTATATGGTTAACTGCAGATTAAGATTATAAAAATATTTGGCTTTTAAAAAAGTGGGACGAATCAAACTTAGTGGGTAACCAGATATAACGGAAATTATCTTCGCGCACGACCTATCCCCAATACGATTGAAATCGATTAAAATATAGGCCTATGCACGTCGATTTATAGGGTCGTTTTTGTAACGAACACTAAGTTAAACCGTGAAATACACGTTACATCAGGATGCGTAAAATAGAAAATGATTAATAGATAATCTACTACAGTATAAAAACGTTTTTTTGTGTTTTCGTAGGAGTGCCAGAGAAAGTTACTTGCAGTTAATAACTTTGTTATAGCCTTATATGTGTCTTCGTTCGCGGCATTTATTTTAACGCACTTCCCATTCAACATTTTAGTAGTAAATTTATCACCAGACTCAGACTTTGACAATAAGTCAAACAGGGCCTGGTAGTTTTCGACGCCATCTACTACTACAGGCGGAGGTGGTGGAATCTTTTTTATTTTTTCTTTCTCGGTTTGAACAGTCTCGAGGTGTTCAATGTTAGCAGTTTTAGTGGGCGATGTGTTTAATTTTCGTTTTTTCCTGCTCTTTTGCCTGATCCACTGCGTTTCCCTGGCTAACTCCTCCTCATCCGTACAGTATTCAGGACACTGTGTTGGACTTTTAACTGGCTCAGCTGGCTTACTGGAGGCAGGTGTACTTTCCTGCGCTTTATGCTGTAAATAGCTCACTTGTTGTTGGAGGCTTTTTATTTGTTTTTCCATATCAGAAATAACATTACGCAGCTGCTCATTTTCTGCTCTTTCTTCGCTGTAGTATTTATACAACAGTTGTTCATTTTCTGTTTTTATCTTAATTTTGGTGGTCTCAGCCATGTTATTGGTGAGTTAATAAATTACACTTAATAATTATAATTGGAATGTAGGTCAATTCTTACATGATTGTGTGTGTCATTGCGGCGAGCGCGGCCGAGCCGGCGCGGTTGGTTCGCTGCGTCTGCACTTTGCACTTAAGTAGAGCACGCGAGCGACGCGACCAATCTCAACGAATATCAAAACACAATGATACTATTGACATGATTTAAATCGTTTCGAATATTAAACCAGTGCTCTTCTAGGTCATTACCTATATGTTCGTCCCATCCAATGCCTTGTAGCCATAATTTCTGTACAAATATTTTGGCTCTAATAACTACAGGTGCGATCCAGCCAAGGGGATCAAACAGTCGTTGTAAATCAGCTAGAACTGTCCTCTTTGTTGTGATCGTTGGAATAGGTGGTAGTGTCAAAGTGTACTGAAAATCATTATCACCTAAAATCCAAGTTGTTCCTAAGGCTTTTACGGTTCCTTCCATCTTGATATCTAAACTTGCTTTTGACGACCTGTCATTGGGTTTTATGGATTGAAGGAATTCAGCATTATTCGATGTCCACTTTCTCAGTTTAAACTTGCCTTTGCTGAGAATGGTTTGCAATTCTTGGCTGACCTCAATAGCTTCTAAAACAATGTCGCAGCCAGATATGAGATCGTCGACGTAAAAATCTTCTTCAATCATTTTGCATGCGAATGGGTAACTTCGTCATGTGCCAACTGCATAAGAGTTTTGATGGCTAGGTATGGTGCCGAAGCAGTTCCAAAAGTTACTGTTAGAAGTCTATAGTCCTTGACCTCATCAAATGTAGAAGTATTCTGTGTCTGTCGCCATAATACTCTTTGGAAGTCACAACTTTGTTTGGTTACCAAAACCATTCTATACATCTTCTCAATGTCACTTGCAAAACAAATTTTGTGTAAACGGCATCTCATTTAGACACGCGGTAGCGTGTCAAGCCAAGTTCAAGTAACAGAACTGGCGAGCAGCACCGTGTGTAATATTACACGAACCATTTGGAGCCACTTTTGACCCCCCTTTTTTTTTTTTTTCAGGATGGGAAATCATCAAATGACTTCTCCCGCTCTGGGCGGAGCGGGAGGGCGTGTCAGACTTTTATTGACTAAAACCCACCCGTGTTCCATCAGTTGCCCATGTGCCAGGGTCACGGTATCTCTTTCGAACAATCACGCGACCCCAGCAGGCATCGGTCCTAGTAGACCCCTACACTGCTGCTGACATCTCTTTGAGGCGCGCGTGGAACACTGCGCGCCGTCGACCCGAGCTTGGTCCTTACCGGGCGGCGAGCTACCCATTGCTCGCCGCCCGACTTTTGACCCCCTCATAACTCAAAAACTATTTCAAATAAACTTGTCAAATTTGGCAAATATAGTGAGACTTGCGAGATACATAAGTGCTCCAAATTTCATAAGCACATCTTAAATGGTTATTTAGATATTAACGTCCAAAAATCGTCATTTTTATCACTGACTGACCTATAGATCAAAACTCTAACCAAGTTCCAGATGACCTAGAAAGTTCAAATTTGGCATGCAGATAGATAATTAGGTGAATACAATGGAATAAATCAGAAACTGGTAAATTTTTATCATTTTATTATAATTCTTCACTTAATTGATTTTATTAGGAACAATTATAACAAAAACCATTTGGTATTAATTTTGTTATTAATTTGTTATAAATAAGTACCTACTAATAATTTATGTACAAAAAGTAATGATATCCCATCAAAAACATAAATGTGAAATGAGAGCCAAGTTCAATATTATGATATATATGCCTTGATTGTTGACTTCGACGACAAAAGAAGTGAGATCTAAATGGGTGCCAAGTTCAGTGGTCAGTCCTGAAATTTATGTATAACTACATAAAATATTATTTCTTCTTATAACTTAGGATAATATATTGTAGCCAAAGGTTTGACTTGGCTAGTTTTCATATACGAATTATATTATAGCCTCCGCAAGTTCTGAACCTGTTACTTGTCGGTTCTCATTTTATTATTCAGAAAATTTGGCTTGCTGGTAGAAACTAGGCATCGAACATAATAATTCTAGGATAAGGAAACCAGGATCTGATGATGGAAATCGTAGTGGCGACTAGTGCGTTTTTTTATTTCTTTCATTAATTATCTTAAATCACTACTATTTAATGAAGGTCTGAAGTTGCTCTGATGATGAAGCCGAAAGACAGTCAAGGGAACTCTTCAACGACTTGCAGCAATTACCCGGTGTTTGGACTTAATTAATTTCTATTGATGAGAACTTTGCACCCATATGAGCTACAAGTGCCATTACAGGTTTGATGATGGAGACCATAGACAGTTGAGGGAATTCCTCAACGATTTACAGCAGTTCCCTATTGTTGGGGTGACTTTATACGGTTCAAAGTGCCAATTTTATCACTACTATATAATTAAGGTCCGGAGTTGTTCTGATGATGGAGCCGAAAGACAATCGAAGGAACTCCTCAACGATTTACAGCAATTACCTGGTGTTTGAACTTAATTCATTTCTATTGATGAGAAAGCTCCCATAAGGCTTATAAGTACCATAACAGGTCTGATGATGGAGACCATAGACAGACAGTCAAGGGAATTCCTCAACGATTTACAGCAGTAGTAAAGTATTAAAGGAAGTCGGTGGCAAAAAACTCAAATACAGATCCTAAGACACCGACGTTCCTAATAAAATCAATTAAGTGAAGAATTATAATAAAATGATAAAAATTTACCAGTTTCTGATTTATTCCATTGTATTCACCTAATTATCTATCTGCATGCCAAATTTGAACTTTCTAGGTCATCTGGAACTTGGTTAGAGTTTTGATCTATAGGTCAGTCAGTGATAAAAATGACGATTTTTGGACGTTAATATCTAAATAACCATTTAAGATGTGCTTATGAAATTTGGAGCACTTATGTATCTCGCAAGTCTCACTATATTTGCCAAATTTGACAAGTTTATTTGAAATAGTTTTTGAGTTATGAGGGGGTCAAAAGTCGGGCGGCGAGCAATGGGTAGCTCGCCGCCCGGTAAGGACCAAGCTCGGGTCGACGCGCGCCTCAGAGATGTCAGCAGCAGTGTAGGGGTCTACTAGGACCGATGCCTGCTGGGGTCGCGTGATTGTTCGAAAGAGATACCGTGACCCTGGCACATGGGCAACTGATGGAACACGGGTGGGTTTTAGTCAATAAAAGTCTGACACGCCCTCCCGCTCCGCCCAGAGCGGGAGAAGTCATTTGATGATTTCCCATCCTGAAAAAAAAAAAAAAGGGGGGTCAAAAGTGGCTCCAAATGGTTCGTGTAATATTACACACGGTGCTGCTCGCCAGTTCTGTTACTTGAACTTGGCTTGACACGCTACCGCGTGTCTAAATGAGATGCCGTTTACACAAAATTTGTTTTGCAAGTGACATTGAGAAGATGTATAGAATGGTTTTGGTAACCAAACAAAGTTGTGACTTCCAAAGAGTATTATGGCGACAGACACAGAATACTTCTACATTTGATGAGGTCAAGGACTATAGACTTCTAACAGTAACTTTTGGAACTGCTTCGGCACCATACCTAGCCATCAAAACTCTTATGCAGTTGGCACATGACGAAGTTACCCATTCGCATGCAAAATGATTGAAGAAGATTTTTACGTCGACGATCTCATATCTGGCTGCGACATTGTTTTAGAAGCTATTGAGGTCAGCCAAGAATTGCAAACCATTCTCAGCAAAGGCAAGTTTAAACTGAGAAAGTGGACATCGAATAATGCTGAATTCCTTCAATCCATAAAACCCAATGACAGGTCGTCAAAAGCAAGTTTAGATATCAAGATGGAAGGAACCGTAAAAGCCTTAGGAACAACTTGGATTTTAGGTGATAATGATTTTCAGTACACTTTGACACTACCACCTATTCCAACGATCACAACAAAGAGGACAGTTCTAGCTGATTTACAACGACTGTTTGATCCCCTTGGCTGGATCGCACCTGTAGTTATTAGAGCCAAAATATTTGTACAGAAATTATGGCTACAAGGCATTGGATGGGACGAACATATAGGTAATGACCTAGAAGAGCACTGGTTTAATATTCGAAACGATTTAAATCATGTCAATAGTATCATTGTGTTTTGATATTCGTTGAGATTGGTCGCGTCGCTCGCGTGCTCTACTTAAGTGCAAAGTGCAGACGCAGCGAACCAACCGCGCCGGCTCGGCCGCGCTCGCCGCAATGACACACACAATCATGTAAGAATTGACCTACATTCCAATTATAATTATTAAGTGTAATTTATTAACTCACCAATAACATGGCTGAGACCACCAAAATTAAGATAAAAACAGAAAATGAACAACTGTTGTATAAATACTACAGCGAAGAAAGAGCAGAAAATGAGCAGCTGCGTAATGTTATTTCTGATATGGAAAAACAAATAAAAAGCCTCCAACAACAAGTGAGCTATTTACAGCATAAAGCGCAGGAAAGTACACCTGCCTCCAGTAAGCCAGCTGAGCCAGTTAAAAGTCCAACACAGTGTCCTGAATACTGTACGGATGAGGAGGAGTTAGCCAGGGAAACGCAGTGGATCAGGCAAAAGAGCAGGAAAAAACGAAAATTAAACACATCGCCCACTAAAACTGCTAACATTGAACACCTCGAGACTGTTCAAACCGAGAAAGAAAAAATAAAAAAGATTCCACCACCTCCGCCTGTAGTAGTAGATGGCGTCGAAAACTACCAGGCCCTGTTTGACTTATTGTCAAAGTCTGAGTCTGGTGATAAATTTACTACTAAAATGTTGAATGGGAAGTGCGTTAAAATAAATGCCGCGAACGAAGACACATATAAGGCTATAACAAAGTTATTAACTGCAAGTAACTTTCTCTGGCACTCCTACGAAAACAAGCAGGAAAGGCCAATAAGAGTTATGGTGAAAAACCTTCATTTCACATGCAATCCTGAGAGAATAATTGAGGACTTACAAAATAAAGGTTTTCAGATTGAAGATGCAGCCAACAAATTGAGGTGGAAAAATAAGGAACCTCTGAACATGTTTATGCTGACATTCAGAAATGAGGAAGACGTAAATAAAATCTATGGCATTAAGGGCCGATTTTTCAATCCTCAGATAAAAGAACCAATAGCTACCTAAAGAATAAAGTTATTAGACTCTTTGTTCCTCGGATAAGTCGTTGTCAGTTTTTCAATCGTTATTTTATTTAGGAATAACTACCTGACCGAATATCATATCTGTGAATACGCTAACTTCAGGGAGGTGAAACAAATATACAAAATAAACGAATGTTAGAACGGGACGGGCCATTTCATTGTTCACTGTCAATGTTATAAAAACAATGTGCGGCAGCCAGATGTCCCTTTTTTACGTTGAGACGTTGTTTTTTTTTTTGTGTGGTATTTTTATTTGTATTTCCGTGATGTTTAATTGTATTAAAATAATCATGGAAAGCAAAGATGAATCCCACACTTTAAAGTGTTCGACACTCGGTCTTGAAATTCTTTCTTTTCTCTCATATTCTTTTTTTATTTTCATTCATATACTTATATTTACTAATTATGGCTTCATCCTCAATTGCTATTTCGCTAATACTATCGCAAACATCCATTTTCATTAAGTACACTTTTTAAAAACGAAAACTAACCTCAAGTTTGGTAACGCCAACGTCGTTTATCAATGGAACAAGCGGTTATCTGGCCGTCAAAGAGCCAAATAGATTTATTCCTCCGTTAAGGGAATTATTCGACCAATAAAGCCTATTTGACGATTGAACAACACAGTTTTTTACTATCTATTGAATAAACCCTATCCGTCTGTTTATCTGAGGATTGAAAAATCGGCCCTAAGTCGATATTAGGCTGTAAAGTAGAAGTACAACCTCTCCATACTTCGAGGCTAGTACCTCAATGCAAGAGATGCCAGGCGTACGGACATACACACAAATACTGTTCTAAAGAACCTAGATGTGTCAAATGTACCGGCAAACATCTGACTGCTGACTGCAAAAAGCCGGCAGATGAAAAGCCTAAATGCGTACACTGTGGAGAACCACATCCTGCTAATTATAGGGGATGTATAGTAGCCCGGGAAATGCAAGAAATAAAGAACAAAACTTTGAAGAAACCGGCGGTAAAAAGACAGCGCAAAATCAACGAAATAGTGCAAACTAGCTCACAAATGCAAAATGATTACGTGACACTAAACTCGCACAAGAAAACATACGCGCGTGTTACAGCCAAAACTGTTGAACTTGCAAATATTCGTGAGAATGTTTCTTCCGATAAAGGTATTGAAGGAAAGTTGGACAAAATTATAAAACTGATGACCTCATTTAACGCTCGCTTGAATAAACTTGAAAATAGCGCTATGAATGCTATTTCCATACGTAAAAAATGGATCCATTAAAAATAATGGCATGGAACTCAAACGGATTACTTAAACATCAACAAGAATTGGAAGTAATCCTGATCACTGAAAATATCGATGTATGCCTTATTTCTGAAACTCACTGTACTAAGGAATCATACATAAAATTCCGAGGTTATAAAGTGTACCATGCACTGCACCCTGACAATACTACCCGGGGTGGTAGCGCGGTTATAGTCAAAGAAAATCTCCGCCATTATGAAGAAGTTAAGTACGAATGTCATGAAATTCAAGCTGTGGCGATTTGTATTCAATCTAAACTGTATCCAGTCACCGTAGCAGCCATTTACTCGCCTCCGAGATATAATATAAAAAAAGATCATTATGTGAGATTCTTACAGCAACTCGGACAAAGATTCATTTTAGGTGGTGACTTCAACGCTAAAAATACGCAGTGGGGGTCAAGACTAACCACGACTAAAGGAAAGGAACTAATGAGTGCTATGAACGAGCTAAAGTGTAAAGCTATTTCTACCGGAAAACCAACTTATTGGCCAAGCGATCCACGCAAAATTCCAGATCTAATAGACTTTTTTATAACTAAAAATATTTCCACTAATTATTTGAGCATCGATCAATGTTTTGACATGAATTCGGACCACTCACCAATAATTTTATCGGTATGGTAGCGGATTTTACACACAGAGAACAATCCTACGCTTGTAAATACTAACACAGACTGGGAGAGTTTCAGAATAGATTTGGATAATTCAATAGAATTGAGGGTTCCATTGAAAACTCCGGAACAGCTGGAATTGGAACTGAGTAATTTTACAACTAGTATACAGAAAGCCGCCTGGAGAAATACACCGGAAAAATCACACCGGGTCAAAGCAATCACCTACCCTGCAAGAATTAGGTGTCTTATAACCGAAAAGCGCAAACAAAGAAACAGGTGGCATCAGACTAGATGTCCACAAGATAAAAGACTGTTGAACAACCTCACTAAGCGCCTTACGAATGAAATTCAACAACACAATGACTCCTTAACAAACAGCTATCTTAGCCAATTAACGAGTGAAACTAAAACCGGCTACTCGCTTTGGAAAGCTACGAAGCACATAAAACGACCGATCGTGCAAATTCCTCCTATCAAGGAAGTAAATGGAAAATGGGCAGTGACCGACTAACAAAAAGCCCTAAGATTCGCTGAGCATTTAGAGCAAATATTCCAACCAAATGAAGCTCAGACTGATGAGATGATGATTCAGGGAGTACAAATTAGTACAGACATTAAATTAGTTACCCCAAAAGAAGTATCTAGAGAAATTAAGTGTAATTTTAATCGAAGAAAATCCCCTGGTTACGACCTAATTACAGGAGAAGTTTTACAGAATCTCCCACGTAAAGCTATAGTTAAGCTTACCACGCTTATTAATGCTGTATTTCGGTTGAAACACGTTCCTGACATGTGGAAAGTAGCTGAGGTCATCATGATAGCCAAGCCTGGGAAGCCACCTCATGAAACCACATCTTACAGACCAATCTCACTGTTACCAGTGTTGTCAAAACTATTTGAGAAATTATTTCTCAAGAGATGCAAGCCTCTTATTGAAGCTGCAAATCTTATACCCGATTACCAGTTCGGATTTCGAGAACAACACTCTACGCTCGACCAAGTACACAGAATCACTAATATTATTGAAAGGACACTAGAGGAGAAGAAGGTGTGTTCCACGGTTTTCCTTGATGTTGCCCAGGCGTTCGATAAAGTGTGGCATGAAGGCCTCATTTATAAGTTAAGAACAATGCTGCCTCAACAGTTTTCAGATATCATAGAGTCCTATATATCAAATAGATTGTTTAAAATAAGACAAGGAAATGCCTAATCAAACCTTAGGCAAATAAAAGCTGGCGTACCACAAGGAAGTGTACTAGGCCCGGTCCTGTATCTACTATACACCTGTGATATTCCTGAGCTAGAAAATGGGGTAATTGCAACCTTTGCTGACGACACCGCTATCATGGCTGTTGGAAATAGCCACGAGGAAGCCGTAGAAAAGGTTCAAAAGACCGTAAATCAAGTTTATGAGTGGACTGCAATATGGCGTATCAAACTTAATGAGAGCAAGTCTATCCACATCGACTTCACGAATAAAAAGCCACAATACATCCCGGTATTCATGAATAATCAACAAATTCCATACGCGAATACTGCTAAGTATCTTGGCATGACCCTGGATGCGAAACTGCGCTGGAAAGAGCATGTCAAAAAGAAAAGTTCCGAATTAGATATTCGATACAAAAAAATGTATTGGCTACTTGGTAGACAGTCGCCATTGTCAATACGTAATAAATTGTTGATATATAAACAAGTTTTAAAGCCTGTATGGACCTACGGTATACAGCTGTGGGGCTGCACCAGTCAAAGTAATCGACAAATTATACAACGCTTTCAAAACAAAGTACTTAGGGATATAGTCAGTGCGCCCTGGTACATAAGAAACAGCGACGTTCACCGGGACCTTAAAATGGATGTCGTAAACGTAGTTATACAACAATATGCAGAAGCTCATGAACACAGACTTCATCATCACGTGAATGTCGAGGCAATCCAAATCCTTGACAACACTGAATTAGTGCGAAGACTAAAAAGGGTTAAACCCTTTGAGTTAGTTTAGTGCAGTGCAAGTGAACTGAAACAGTAGTGAAAGTGCTAACTTTTTTAAAGAACACGTGAATCAAGTGTCTTCCCTATAACTTATGGTGAATAAGAAAGACGTTATTGGACGATTTCTTAGTTTTATAGTTACTTAGCAGTTTAAGTTATATTTAAATTACTTATTAGCTCATAGGCTAGATTGTAATGTAAATAAAGTATCATCTAATGTGATACATTATTTAGCAAAAAAAAAAAAATATAGTATCAGAATCAAACGATGGCTCAACACACTTAGTACCGCCAAGCATAATATCACTTTACATGGATTTAGCGACGCATCCATTCACGCCATGTCTGCAGTTGTATATTCTCGAGTTAAAGATTCAGACGGAACCATCAAGACGAGCATAGTTGCTGCCAAAACCAAGGTTGCTCCTGTAAAACCGATATCTGTGCCTCAACTGGAGTTATGCGGAGCTTTACTTCTGTTAAAGTTGTTACATCACGCTGCTGAGGCTATGAGGATACCACCCACACAAGTATATGCATGGACTGATTCATCCATAGTTCTGTCTTCGCTTGTTGGTGAACCTAATCGATGGAAACCTTTTGTGGCGAATCGTGTGGTAGAAATATTAGAAAACGTAAGCAACAGCCAGTGGTACCATGTTCGTTCTGAGGAAAATCCAGCAGACGTTGCATCACGTGGCACGACTATATCAGATCTGCAAGAGAACTCATTATGGTGGTTCGGCCCAGAGTTTCTCTTGGAAACAAGCATGGAATTTAGAAGGCCAGACATAACACATACAGATTTAGAGGCAAGACAAACGAAAGTGTTAGTAAATACCATACAAGAGGTAGAAGACAGAGAATTATTGAATTTTGACAATTTTAATAGCCTACAAGAATTACAGAAAACATTAGTATAATGCAAAAGATTTTTAAATTTTAGAAAAACCGATAATATTCTAGAAGATTTCACTACCGAAGAGTTAGAAAATGCATTGAAGATATGTATAAGAAAGTCACAGAAACAAAGTTTTATAGAAGAAATAGAATCAATAACGAGATTAAAACAAGTGAAACAAAAAAACCGGCCAAGTGCGAGTCGGCCTCGCGCACCGAGGGTTCCGTACAAACCTGTAGGTATTCTCGGTTTAAAAATATTTTTTTTTTAATTTTTATATTTCAGTTGATTGAATGTAAGGTAAATTGCGGTTTACGATTAATGACGTTTTAAAAAAAAACTACTCACTCGATCTCGTTCAAACCAGTTTTCGGTGTTAGTTTACATGGTAATGTACATCATATATTTTTTTTAGTTTTATCATTCTATTTTAGAAGTTACGGGGGGGGGGGGGACACATTTTACCACTTTGGAAGTGTCTCTCGCGCAAACTATTCAGTTTAGAAAAAAATGATATTAGAAACCTCATTACCATTTTTGAAGACCTATTCATAGATACCCCACACGTATGGGTTTGATGAAATAAAACATTTTTGAGTTTCAGTTCTATGTATGGGGAACCCCAAAATTTATTGTTTTTTTTCTATTTTAGTGTGAAAATCTTAATGCGGTTTACAGAATTCATCTACTTGATGTTTCAACAGCATAGCTCTTATAGTTTCGGAAAAAAGTGGCTGTGACATACGGACGCACGGACAGACAGACAGACAAACGGACATGACGAATCTATAACGGTTCCGTTTTTGCCATTTGGCAACGGAACCCTAAAAAGCCATCTAAAATCGTTGAATCCATTCATAGATGACGAAAATATACTACGGGTTGGTGGCAGACTTAGACACGCCAACCTTAGTAATGATAATAAGCATCCTATTATTTTGGACAGTAAGCACGGTCTTAGTAAGTTAGTTATCGCCGATGCACATCAAAGAACACTCCACGGAGGGGTACAGTTGATGCTCTGTTATTTGAGATCGAAATACTGGATCGTTAAAGCAAAGAATGCGGTGAAAGCACATATACACAAATGCTTAGTTTGCGCTAGAGTTTCAACCAAGTCCAGGACTCAAATAATGGGAGATCTTCCTCGTGTTAGAGTCACACCATCACGCCCTTTCTTACACAGTGGCGTAGATTTTGCTGGGCCATACACAGTTCTGCTATCATAAGGAAGAGGAGGCAGAACCATGAAGGCATATATATCTATATTTATATGCATGAGCACCAAGGCTATTCACCTGGAGTTAGTCGGTGACCTGACTTCGGAAGCTTTTATTGCAGCCTTCAGAAGGTTCGTCGCTAGAAGAGGCAGATGCATCCATTTGTGGAGCGACCAGGGTAGAAATTTCATCGGAGCTAACAAGGATCTAGTGGAAGCATGGAACAATGCTAAGTTGGAATTTAAGGGTCAAGTAGCAGATTCTCTCGCACAAGATGGCACACAATGGCACTTCATCCCACCTTACAGCCCGAATTTTGGTAGCCTGTGGGAAGCAGGCGTAAAGTCATTGAAGTACCACATGAAAAGGATTTTAACAACAAACTTAACATATGAAAAAATGACAACTCTTCTGTGTGAGATCGAATCCTGCCTAAACTCGCGCCCTCTATGTCCTGTAGATGATCATGACGTCGACACTATCAACCCCTTGACACCTGGTCATTTTTTAATAGGAGAAGCCCCTATTGTAATTCCTATGTCCGACATGCGAGATGTTAATTTAAACCATTTGTCTCGCTGGAAGTATACACAGAGGCTGTTGAGAAAACTGTGGCAAAGATGGCAGAATGAATATCTTTCTAGATTACAACAGAGGCCTAAATGGATAAAACAAATTAAGGAATTTGAATTAATGACATTGTCCTTATAAAACACGACAATGTGCCGCCAGGAAAGTGGATGCTGGGTCGCATTATGGCAAAGCATCCTGGACCTGATAATGTTACAAGGGTTTACAGCGTCAAAAGTGGGGATAATGTAACTAAAAGATGTATAACTAAATTATGTTCTCTACCAGTAAATAGTAACGATGATTAATTTATGTAATTTAAGGCATGTTGATGAAGTAACGTTATTTAATTTGATTTTTGTATTATGTTGTAAATGTACATTTAATTATTTTAGATTGGTTAAGAAAGACTATTTACAATGTATACAAATTATTTACAAAATACGTTATTTTTTGTTAAAAGTGTCAAGCCCCTTTTGGTGGGCGGTATGTTCAACTCATTACCGAGCCTATTTAGTCTGCATAAAAATATTGAATCGACAACACGTATTTTTATTATCTCATACAGTCCACAAGATAAATAACAAGCAACGTAAGAAACAAATAGTTAAGGGAAAATAACAGACGTAATACGTACCAGTTGTACGGAAGAGTTGCACACAGAACTTTCATCGCTTTGAGCGGATAGCACTTTTAAAAAGTATCACTCGATAAATACTGGGTGTTAGTGTAAACACCGTTATCCTTGAAACCAGTGATTTGGTTTCGTTAATAGAACGTAAAATCAATGAAAAAAAAACAACTTTTTTTTTTAAAGAAAATCTGCATTTTTCCACAAGAATATTTCACCCTATGCGCGAGGGCAACAAACTTCGGGAACTACACCGCGTTGCACGACGCGACGCCGACACGGGTCGTGACCCCGCAGTCAGTCAGCTGGCAGTCTCGCTAGCGATCGCACGTAACGCCGCGTCTTAGCGTTCGTCGCTCATTTCTCGCGTGTGAATTGAGTGTGTTACAACGTCTTACACAAATGAACAGTGAACCGAAATGGTTCGGCTTTACGCCATTGCGGGTAATGATCTGAACGGGGCGCGTAGGATGTACGCTGAATTGTTCCCTGCACAACCTGTGCCAAACCGTGAAACGATGTTGGCGGCGCGCAACGTACCTACGGCCAGTTCACTGTGCCGGCGGTTCAATTTTCAATGTTTCCCACTGGACACTATGGACAATACTCTCCTCATCGATCGTCAACATCCATATCATTTCAGCCGGTCCAAGAACTAAATGATAACGATCGCATACCACGGATGGTATTTTCGCAGTGGCTTATCAATAACCTCGATAACAACAGAATGTTAGACGGAGCCCATTTTGAACACGTGTTGAGGTTAATGTAGGTCGGTAAGTGTTGATATTTTATTCAGTCAGTGTAAATTTAATTTAATTTTTAATTAAACTGTACATAAAATTGTGATTAACGTTTTAAATACGCCAAAAGTACCTACCCAATGGTTTGGTTTATTAAAAACAAAATGTTTTCAAATCATTTAGAATCCAAAGCCATTTCGAATCAAATTTACATTTAGACTCGTCACGCAATACAGGTAGGTATTTGTGGCTGTCCTAAGCCAAGATAAGTATGATGGGAAAGTTACATCACAGGTAATGTGTATTTATGTGTTGTGTGGACGGAACGCCTGGCGATCGTTGTAGTGATTACGTCACTGATGCGCATATCCATGAATTTGCGGGCGGTCTGGGATAAAATTCGTTCTAAACCTTTTTAGGAGAATATTTTTTTTAATTTTTTTAACTCGCTCTGTTATTTTATATTTAAGTCAAATTACCCATGGGTTAAGTGACAACGGTGTTTACCCTTACAGTCTGTATACGGAGGCTTAGTTATAGGAAATTTAAGCGTAGAAGTACCGAAAATAAAAAATGATCAGATCCATTCGGATTCAATCTGCAGTCTGCCAGTTGACAAGAAATTTTTGGCGTTAGATTTTACAGGATCGAAATTTAAAGTAGAACAAAAAATATAAAGACCAGTGTTTCTAAAAAAGGTTGATTTAGAAACCAAAAAGTTTCGTCCGCAGTGGATTTACGCTGCAGTACCGCTTTTCCAGCAAAAAAAAAAGTATGGCAACCCTAAAAGGAAGTGACAACCCTAAGTGAGTGGCCACTATATATCAGAGTGCCAAACCTATAACAGAGTAAAATGTATAAGGAGGAGACAACCCTAGACAGGAAGACAACCCTAGACAGGAAGACAACCCTCCTAGAATTAAATAAGCTAACCTAAATAACCTAACTTAATTAACCTATAAATGATATGACTCAGCAAACGAATTAAAAACTAATTAAATCTAATCAACAACATCGCAGTGCAGCTGATACAGAATAAAATTGAAAATCGAACTTCACTTAAACGTTATCAGTGCGAGCTCCAGATGTGTGCACTAAACCTAACAATAACAAAAGTCAAGAAATCTAGGAATTAATTAATGAAAATAAACGACCTAATTAAATCCTGGTGATCCCCTAAATATATACAAGAACAAAGAAAAATAAACGACTTCAGTCAAAGAAACGACCTCAGTCAAAGAAATGACCTCAGTCAAAGAAACGACCTCAGTCAAACAAAACGACCTCAGTCAAACAAAACGACATCAGTCAGACAAAACCGGCCAAGTGCGAGTCGGACTCCGCACCGAGGGTTCCGTACAAACCTGTACGTATTTTCGGTTTAAAAATATATATTTTTTTTAATTTTTATATTTAAATTGATTGAATGTAAGGTAAATTGCGGTTTACGATTAATGACGTTTTAAAAAAAAAACTACTCGATCTCGTTCAAACCAATTTTCGGTGGTAGTTTACATGGTAATGTACATCATATATTTTTTTTAGTTTTGTCATTCTCTTATTTTAGAAGTTACGGGGGGGGGGGAAACACATGTTACCACTTTGGAAGTGTCTCTCGCGCAAACTATTCAGTTTAGAAAAAAATGATAATAGAAACCTCATTACCATTTTTGAAGACCTATTCATAGATACCCCACACGTATGGGTTTGATGAAAAAAAAACATTTTTGAGTTTCAGTTCTATGTATGGGGAACCCCAAAATTTATTGTTTTTTTTTCTATTTTAGTGTAAAAATCTTAATGCGGTTCACAGAATACATCTACTTACCAAGTTTCAACAGCATAGCTCTTATAGTTTCGGAATAAAATGGCTGTGACATACGGACGGACGGACAGACAGACAGACAGACAGACAGACAGACAGACAGACAGACAGACAGACAGACAGACAGACAGACAGACAGACAGACAGACAGACATGACGAATCTATAAGGGTTCCGTTTTTTGCCATTTGGCAACGGAACCCTAAAAACGACATCAGTCAGACAAAACGACTTCAGACAGACAAAGAAAATTAATACTAATAAGAAAGGTTAAATTAACGTAATTAATCATTTCAGAATATCTTTTATATGATATTTGCCGGTATGAGAGGAATCACAGTCTTGTAGGACATATGTGGTCCTAGAGACGACCCTGATCACTTGGCATTTAATAAAGCGAGGAGCAAGCTTTCCAGAAAATATTCACTAGCTGAAGACTTTGAAAAATTACGCCTCCATACAATGTCGCCAGTGTTAAGTGTAATTGCTGTCCGGTTTGTATTATAAGTTCGAGAATTTCGTAGGAGAGCAGAAGAGAGATTGTCTGCCACTTTCGCATAAACCTCAGCCAGAGAAGTCAGATTCTTTGCGTGTTATTCCTGACTTTCAGCTAAATTAGTGCTTAGAGTCTGGTTACAGCGCGAATTCAATCCATACAGACGTCTCTACCGAATATGAGGAAGTTTGGTGTAAAACCTGTCGCTAAATTAATACAGGAATTAAGATAAAGTTTGACTTTGGGTAACAATTTTGCCCAGTTTCTTTGGTTCTCACCAACCAATACGCTCAAACACCTCACGACACTTTGGTTATAGCGTTCCACCGTGTTGGCTTGCGGAGTATAATAAGGGGTATATGTTGGGGAATCAATGTGAAACGTCCTAAGAAAATTTATAAACTGATTACTACGAAAAACTGTAGCATTGTCACAGAGTATAGACGGCGGAACTCCGAAATTAAAAAATATTTCAGATTCCAAGGATTTAATAACTGAACTCGCGTCAACCTTTTTAAGAGGAACAAGCCAGACATATTTAGAAAAGGGGACTATATTTTTTGTCACCAAAATTTATATTTGTCATCAAGTTGTATCACCTAATAAATAGATCTATCGCCACGAAATATTTTAATTCTCAGATAAACAAAGAGTGTTCCCAGGTATGAATTATCAAATTATTGTTAATATAATGTGTAAAATATGAGAGGGATTACCAATAAAATTGTAGTGCATTACATGAATATAAACTTCGTTCTTATAATAATAGTTTTATTACTTAAATAATAGCTTTGTGCTCAGAATGGTAGATCTGTCACCAAACAAATCGATTAATCGATCCCTGACTGCGACTCCTTTTTATTTGTTATTTTGTCACCAATACAGTAGTTACATTTTATTTCATTCAGTTATTAAAATAATGTATTCGTTACCAATTTAATACATCAGTTTATAATTTTAATGAAAATATGTTCAAAGGGGGCGGAGATAAATTGGCGCGCTTTCCGGCGCGCCCTTCAAAAGCCAAACCAGCGCTGATTATTCAGTGATTATTATTTTTAACAATAAATATTGATAATTTGACTCCAATTAAGTGTTTTATTTACTATTCTACTAGAAATTTAATTTAAATATATTTATACTACCTGTGGAAATTAAGACCCTTGGGGGAGGCCACGGAATAAAGAAAACTAGAGGAACTGCCCCTTGGACATCGCGCGCGTGTCAACATTAAGCGCAGATGCGCAACATTTAGTATATTCGCCGTTAGATACTTGTCGCGATCGGTTGTCTCACAAATACACTAAATAGTACAAATTATGCCTTGTTGTGCGGGTTTGAGTTGTAAAAACGAAAACAGAAAAAAAAAATATCTCGTGGACGTGTATCGTATCATCGGCAAGTAACTAAACATCATAAATTTTTAATATAATTGATTTTAATTACAACACCACATGTTATGACTTCAATGCAAACTATAAACAGCCTTATATTCATTGTAACAAAGTCTAAATGCACTTGGTCGTCATCTGGAAAATCGTAACCTAAATTCTAGTAACTTCGACGCTACTCGATTAGGGATGGGACACGTAAAGTAGGCCAGTATCGATAATTTTGTCTGATTTTAGTACGAAATCAATAGCTCATATAGCTAGTTATATAATAAGTCAGTTGATTAAAAAAATTAAGTGTGATATTTGCGTTAGTGCTTTAGTAACAGAAAAACAAATCAATAATTACATAGATTTATTATAGGTAAGGCTAGAGAGGGTTATTATGCCCATCAGAATCTGTGATTAAGATATGTCAGATAACCGAAATATTTTTAAATTACGGTCACATATTTAATAAAGATTATATCATGGCTAAAATAATGCACCAGTTTATTGGGTCATCAATATTTCAAAACATTCGCTATCATCAATTAGGGGATTTTCCTACGTCTAATCATATTACTGTCTTAATGAAAGCTATCACGGCAAAATATATTAATATTCGACTATCAAAACGGCAATTATTAAATAAATGTATATTATTTCAAGGTCAGTAAATATTTTTAGTACTATCTGTTATCGTTCCATTTATCGTTAGCTTCTGTCAGCGGCTTCGCCCGCGTACTTGATTTTATGAAAATAATATTACCCCCCTACATACAATCATACAAATACCTCTTTAACATTGATATTTTATCGATAATCAACCTTCTCAGTTTTTAAGCATTTGTATGATGTTAAAAAATTATTACATTGCTCACCCGAATAAATTACGTAACATCAATAATAAAATATCGATATATGTCTACATCTCTGAGTACCAAAAGAGATGTGCATGTGAATATGACATCTATTTCAAAGGAGCTAGCGTTCTGAATAGAATGAATCGGTTACAGCGCCATCTAGCGTTGAGTTGCTGAACTCGTTGTAAATTTGTCTCTTTAAAGTTTTTAGACGAAAAACGCCTTTATTGTTTGTGTCATAACGAATAATAACAACTTTCAGTCGTTGCAACAAGACATAATTTTTGAAAGCAATAAGAAGATGATTTGTAACAGTTGCGGTTGTAATTTGTAGCCAATCATATTACTGTTTTTTATGTGTTTAATGGACAATTTGATTTGCAAATGTGTGAGTTTGGCGACACTGGTTCCCGTGCTTAGCCAATGTAGGGGCACTTCTCCTTTATTCTTTGTTCTGTGGGGGAGGCACATGGCCAGTTAAGTAGTAGACTCTTTTGGTTGAAAAGATGATGACAACAACCCTAAATTTTTTGAACTTCATTAAATTTTCTAGGGACGTAATATATGATCTATTGGGGATCTCTTTAAATTAGTTTGCTTAAATGCTATTAGTACAAACCTATTATGATACATACAAAAACATTTATTTGGTACTTGACCCCATATCTCCATGATTTTAGGGAATTTATTTTGGAATTGATTTTATATTGTTTGGTGACTACATTTTGGTGACAAATCTACTATTTTGCGGACAAACCCTATTATTTAAGAAACACAAACCTAGTTAAATTGGCGACAGCTTAAATCATACCCTTTAGAAAAAACGTCGACCATAGATAGAATATATTTATAGCCATAATAAGCGATAGGTAAAGGTCCTATAATGTCGATAGAAATCATTTGTAACGGCAAGGAAACCTCCTTGGGATAAGACATTTGACCACGTGGTTGAGTATTCGCGATCTTATAGGCTTTACATGTCTCACATTGCATTATTGTTTCCGTAACACCCCGATACATGTTCGGCCAATAGAAGACATCCTTGAGCTTAAGATAAGTCTTTGTGACTGCAGGATGTATGGAGTGAGGATTATTATGAAAGAAAGAAAGAAAGAAAAAGTATTTATTGGGACACGCACAGAAACAATACAAAAACAATACTTAAAAAACAATGAATCAGTTATAAACAAAAGAAACAATATAAAAAACAAAATTTAACAGAAAGAAAAAAAAAAACAGAAAGTCCAGTGCGAGGCCAAAGGGCATATCTCAGCATGATGCTGCGACATTTAAAAATATGTGTCGCAGCGCAGTGTGATAGGGCCTAGTGTGTTGTGATGTCACGGACAAATACAGTAATAAATAAAAATAGGATAACGTATAGTGTGTAAAGTAAAATAAAATAAAAAACCACCTCCCAAATCACGGATGGAACCTTTTCAGCGGGTAAAACCACGCGCCAAGGATCAGAACACAAAGGACTAACGATCGGCATGCGTCTTAGAAGAACACCGTTCCGAATGGTGTATGCTGGAAACATTTGTGGAGTATCGCGAGCACCTAAATAAACCTTTTTATACCATTTATCATTAGTATGGTCTGGACCTTGATCGAAAGTAACTGGACTAGCATACATTCTAGATAGAGCGTCTGGAACGACGTGTTGTGCACCCTTTTTTTTTTTCATGATGAGAAATCATCAAATGACTTCTCCCGCTCTGGGCGGAGCGGGAGGGCGTGTCAGACTTTTACTGACTAAAACCCACCCGTGTTCCATCAGTTGCCCATGTACCAGGGTCACGGTATCTCTTTCGAACAATCACGCGACCACGGCAGGCATCGGTCCTAGTAGACCCCTACACTGCTGCTGACATCTCTTTGAGGCGCGCGTGGAACACTACGCGCCGTCGACCCGAGCCTGGTCCTTACCGGGCGGCGAGCTACCCATTGCTCGCCACCCGCAAGCTCGCGCCTACGGTGGCCGGGAGTCCGCTATTGACTCCCGACGCCCGGGGCGTCTCCTCCTGCGGCGGCTAGGGTCGTGAGGGCGCAATGACTGCCACTCCCTCACGCGCCCCGCCTCCTCCTTCGCGAGCATTACTGCTTCGCAGAAGGAGGTGACCGCTTCCCATTCCCTCTCGCTCCGTACCATGGCTCGCACCAGGGCCGGACGCGAGAGGTCGCCGCCGCCGATCGCCTCCACGAGGACACGGCGGTGCTCTGCCCAGGCAGGGCACACCTCCACCGTATGCTCCACCGTGTCCTCCAGAAGATCCTCACAATGGAAACACCCGGGCGTATCCTCCCGATGTTGTGCACCCTTGCGATGAACGATGTCAAAAGTATATTGAGAAATAATAGTAGCCCATCGAGCTAAACGTCCGGAAGGGTTATTCAGCGTAAGGAGCCATTTTAAGGCCATATGATCCGTTATAACAGTGAACTTTATCCCATCTAAATAGCAGCGGAAATGTTTAATAGAATCAAAAACGGACAAAAGTTCACGTTCAGTAGTACTATAATTACGTTCCGCTTTGGAGAATAAGCGAGAATAATAAGCAATAGGATGTTCAACGTTATCAATTTTTTGTGAAAGAACTGAACCAAGACCAACAGATGATGCATCGCATTGTAAAATGAAAGGCTTCGAAAAATCAGGACAAGCCATAACAGGAGTATTAATTAGCGCCTCCTTTAATTTTATAAATGCTTTATTGGCGGCATTATCCCAACTTATAGGGTCACGACCCTTCCTTTTTCCTATAAGAGCAGTGAGTGGAGCTATTATGGATGAAAAACCATCAACGAAACGTCTATAATAGGAACACATTCCAATGAAACCGCGCAGCGATTTAGCGGTAGTAGGAGTTGGATAGTCCCTAATAGCATCAAGCTTGCTGAGATCAGTTTGTAAACCCTTTTCATTTACAATATAACCCAAATATTTTAATTCGCTTTTACAGAATTCACATTTTTTTTAGGTTAATAGATAAACCGGCTTCCTTGAGGCGTTTTAGTACTTTTCTAAGGAGTGCGAGGTGACTGTTGAAATCTTTGGAAATCAAAATTAGGTCATCAACGTAACCGAAAACGAAGTTATCACTAGTTGAAGTAAATTCAAAATTGACAATCATATCCGAAGACGTTGCATTTCAGAAGCTGCATTTGTGAGACCAAATGGCATTCTGACAAATTCGAATAAACCACGTTGAGGTACTATAAAGGCAGTTTTCTCACAACTCTATCGGCAACGGGGATCTGCCAAAATGCGCTTCTAAAATCAAGCGAGCTCATATACATTGCACCGCGAAGGTTATCAAGGATATCGTGAATACGGGGAAGTGGATAAGAATCCCTGGTAGTAACGCTATTCAACTTCCTACTGTAGACGCAAAAACAAACAGAACCATCTGTTTAGTCCCGATCGATTTGTTTACTCTATGCGCCTAACGGAACGCGCCCGAACGGAGTGACATCTGACTTGACAGTTTGACTTCGACACTTCTCTCTTGAATTTGGTGCTTGAAAGGGAATGGCGGGTCCTCTTGGCGTCCCGACCCCTTTTGTTAAGTTAATCCCTTTAAATCGATCCGTTTGTGACAATTAGTCGTGATCCAATTGCTTTGATTGTTAATAACCCCAATTTGACGTAATAATACGGGTTAAGTTTGTTGAAACTGAAACTTTGAAGTGAAAGTGACCTTGAAGCCGCGTGCCATGAAAACATCTGGCGGATTGGTGCGGATTGTTCCTGAGAATACTTACTCATAACGTCACAACACGATACATATACACTCACTTACATACATAACTCCAGGTAGGCACCAGAGCAGGTGTTCGTCTACCACAGGTAAGTTCTTTTGTTCGTATATTGTACCTATTGCTTGAATTGTACTTGTATTGTCTGCTCCGCGTACGGCGGACTAGTTTCGCTAGCCACTCTTGTCTCTAGAGCCCCACGGTTATCACGCTTCCACATAATAATTAAAACCATTGTAGGGGTCTAGCCTGGCAGCGAACACCATCCTTCTTAGTAACCATTATCACTGGACTGGCCCAAGGAGAACTAGAGGGACGAATGACACCCATCTCCAACATCTTATCGATTTCCTCATTGAGAATCTTTCGTTTAACAGAAGAAAGAGGGTAAAATCGATGTCTAATAGGTAGTCCTGTTGTGTTTATTTTGTGTGATAGCCAAGTAGTCTTACCAAGGCCAATTTTATCAGACGAAATATCTTCAAACTCATCAATGACCTTTTGTAGGCTTAGTTCTTGATCAGGTGAAAGAATGTAACGAATCTCTTCAACGGAAGAAACCTGAGGAGGAGAATGAGTATCGGAAGGAAGGAACATATTACCTTTTATATTTTTGTTAAATGCTCGGCTAAAAACGGAAGTTAAACCAAACTTGTTCCAGAATTCAATACCTAAGATTACAGAAGAAGACATAGAACGTGCTACTAAAAACTCATGTACAAAGGTTGTACCTTTAAACCTAACTGGAAGATAAATAGTTCCCAAAATATCAATAGGCGAATTATTAGCAGAAATAACCGTGAGTGAGATACCTAGTTGCTGAGTTAAACGATCACTAATAAGGGACATTTGTGCACCAGAGACAAGGAGAGCAACAACCTGGTTACACAATAAAATCTCGATAAAAGGGCGGTTATCAGACGAATCGGACGCTATCACCGGTGAAACTGTACGGAGCAATGCGTGTCGCCGGTGGTTTAAACATTTTTTGGATTGCATTTTGGGCAATCACGAGTTATAAAACCAGGGGTGCGACACTTAAAGCATAGCATATACCAGGAAAATTTGGGCAAGTACGATAGGGGTGCCCGGTTTTATTGCATTTTGGGCATTGTTGTGTGCTGGTAACGCTGGAAACGGATTTAGTAGGTTTGGTTGAATTTGTCAAAAAACTTTCGAAATGAGAAACTGTATCGACCAGTTCATCCAAGTTTTTAAACTTGTGAATCGATAGACATGGAAAATACTTATTGTGCATATTATGAATAATTATTTCTAATAAATCATCTTTACTGATCGGTTTGCGCAAGGAATCGTTCAATCGAGAGATTTTCCTAGTAAAATCTCTAACAGATTGATCAGGTTTTTGTTCAAGAGTTCTAACCTGTTGCTGAGTTTTGAACTCGAAATCTATAGGTCCAAATGATTTCAAAAAGTTTTGAAATCATTATTCATAACCTTGCTGTTTCTTACTAATTAGTAAGAAACAGCAAGATAATGATGATGATGTTTGTAGTACCCGCAATAAATCAGCTGTTTGTGCGCGTGAGTCATCACCATCGCAGCTGTTATCACGCGCGCTTGCGTCGCCGGTACATATCGATGTTATGAGAATGAATACGGAAAGTGGGAAAGAGATGGCGCGCTGCGAACATAATTCAAATAAGAGTGCAACGGAGGAACCTGACATAAACAGCGGCAGTGATTGTGGATTACAAAATCGGTATGATAATAATGTAAGTCACAGTGATAAACAAAACTATAAGAAGAACGAGTCTCATAAAAACGTAAACAGTCAGTCGTATGCAGAGATTAGTGCACGAAAGGGATTGTGGCATGAACCAGACAAGGATGAGGGCTGGAAATTGGTGCAAAACAAGCGTCTTGGTAATAAATTTACTACAAGTAAGGGGAAGCTTGCTTGGAACAAAACAGCAAATTTAAGGCTGCTGACATTAAATTACCACTGTTTTTGACTAACGTGCACAAGGATGTTACGGAGGCAGTTATTGCAAAGTATATTTTTGATAAAACAAAAGAGAAAATAATGCCTATAAATATTAAGATGGCGCGAGAACGTAATTACAGTGCCTTTACATTTTTTGTGAGCAAAACACACTTGGACGTGTTCCTTGACGACAGCCTGTGGCCGAATAATATTTCTTTTAGGCGTTTTGTTAACTGGAAGGACAAAACTACAGTCAAACCTACTGACGAAGGTGAGCGGCACATCACTAAACACGATAATGGTAGGAAAGGTCTATAACAACTTAATATCATATAATTGTAAGTCGCTGAAGAGATCTATTGATGGTGTTAGACGTCTCTGTAAGTTGGCCGATGTCATCGCACTGCAGGAGACCTGGCTGTTACCACATGACCTGCCGTTTCTAAATGCGGTAGATGACGAGTTTGGGAGCACGGGGACTTCTGCCGTGGACACATCTGCGGGCCTACTACGGGGGAGGCCTTTTGCAGGTGTCGCCATATTGTGGCGAAAAAGTGCCTTTCAGTCGGTTAAAGTGTTGGAGTGCAATGACGTTCGCTTAGCGGCTGTGAAGATAAACTATGTAAGTGATAAATCTGTGATAATATTTAGTATTTATATGCCTACTAACTGTTCTTAAAATTTACCTGAGTTTACACAATGTTTAAGTAAAATTTGTTCAATTATTGACAACTAGCTTTTGCCAGCGGCTTCGCCCGCGTGGAGGTCGGAAATTATCCCGCGGGAACATACTACCGGAATAAAAAGTAGCCTATGTGCTTTCTCAGGCTCTAAACTATCTGTGTACCAAATTTCATTTAAATCGGTTCAGTAGTTTTAGCAGGAAAGCGAGACAGACAGACAGACAGACAGAGTTACTTTCGCATTTATAATATTAGTGTGGATAACAGAGACACGGAAGCAATTTATATTTTAGGTGATTACAATGCGCATCCTAAAGAGCTTTTCTGTGACGAAATGCTGGCTTTTTGTAATGACCAGGACTGGACCTGTGTTGACATGAAAATGTTAGGGGCCGAATCTGATACATTCACTTTTGTAAGTGAGGCGCATGGGTGTACCAGGTGGTTGGACCATTGTATTGTCACGAGTGCAGCACTGCCATCTATAAAACGTGTATGGGTAGAACGGGATGTGCAGTGGTCTGACCACTTTCCGCTCATTATTGAATTTGACTTAGGCCATGTTAGCAGTAGGGAGGGGGTGATCCGTACATTGACTTCTAATAAGATTTTATGGGGCGAGCGTACGAATGAGCAAATTGAAAAGTATCAAAAAAGGTGTCATTATCAACTGAGGGAAATTGATTTTCCTGGAGAGCTCTCGGCTTGCTGGACCATAACACAGGACCATATTGAAAAACATGTATGTAAAGTTAGTTTCTATCCTGTCTGAGGCTGCAGCCAGTACTAATGAGCAAGGCGAGTCACGGAGGAGAGGTGGCTATGTTGCTGGTTGGAATAGGCATGTGGCAGGTTTTCACATGGAAGCTAGGCTAATTTTTTTGGCGTGGGTTCAAGCTGGGAAGCCTAATAATGGCCAGCTGTATCTAAATATGTGTGAGACTAGAAGGGCTTTCAAAAAACAATTAAAATGGTGTCAAGATAGACAGGATAAGATTAAAATGGATATTTTAGTTTCACAACACGCGGCCAGAGATTTTAAAACGTTTTGGAAACACACGGACAAAATGAATGTTAAGTCTGGCTTCCCTGTGAGTGTAAATGGTATTAATGATCATACTATGATCGCTAATCTCTTCAAAGATTATTTTAAGGTGGAGCCGCAGTCTGATTCCGACACAAGCCGATGTGACGATGCTGCGGTTATCGGCCAGGAGCGAGTTGTTAAATTTACTGCTCGGGATGTGCTTAAAGTGATTCTTGGTATGCAGAGTGGTAAATCTCCTGGTCATGATGGCCTCAGCATTGAGCATCTAAACTATGCTGGTACTCACCTGCCGCGTGTGCTCTACATGTTTTATAATTTATGTTTATGCCACGGTTACTTACCTGAGGAGCTGACCAAGACAATAGTAGTACCGATTGTCAAAAATAAGACTGGTGACATGTCAGATAAGGAAAACTATCGGCCCATCTCGCTGGCCACTATAATGGATAAAGTGTTTGACAGCTTGATTAACAACATTCTCCTGCAGCACAAAAAAGCTGAATGATGCCCAATTTGGGTTCAGGAGTGGGCTGTCAACAGAGAGCGCAATCTTGTGTCTTAAGCAAGCTGTCGGGTACTACATTGAAAATAATGTATACTAAACGGCCTGAAAACCTCAATACCTACATAGTTCTTTAAAAAAAAAACAATGTTCGACATTTTCCACCACCATAGGTAGGTATGACGTAATTTGTTTTGAGACTTATTTCCGGGAATCAAGGGATAAGAGTGCGCGAGCGCAACAACAAGTTATGACGTGTCGTAACGTGATTGGTGCAACGATAGGGTATCTACGGAATGTTCGGTTGCATTCAAACGTACTTCAGTGTTCTATTACCCAGCATAATAGACGCACTACCCCCACACATTCATTACTTACTTATTTGTTATTTTGTATTTGTGAAAATGTTTGAAAATTTAGTGACAAACCTTGATCTTTTCGTTATTTTAAAAAACAGTGGCAGTATTAAAAATAATGACAGTTTGTGTAGTGAGATAAGGTCTAAATTTTTAGTCGAATTAAGTGATGATCACGAAAAGACCTTAAAGTTGTTTTATGCAAAATTGTGTTATAATTTAAATAGAAGATGGGAAAACGCTTATCGTAAAGAAAATATATTCAGAACTAAAAAATAGTGAATGGTTACAAGAAAACATAATATGGCCAGATTTTATTAAGTGTTTAATAGGCAGTAATGAAGATCAACCAGCACCGAGTACATCAACTCAGTATGTATCACCATCAAAAGTTTCTGTCGGTGTCTCCACCGAACAAAGCCCAAGAAAACCTTTTTGTGAATTAGCGCCTAAACAGAAAAAAAGACGTGCAGAAAACTTTCATTTATCTTCGGACGAAATAAAATATGTATATTTTGAACAGTTGAAAGCTGATGGGAATGAGGAGGTTGCTAAAATACTAGAACATTTACTAAAGAATCCCCAAGATGTAAAAAAAGTTAAAAAGTGCATATATGTTAAAGCAAAACCTGTGTTTTCTCCGGATGAGGCTTTAGGGTTATTTTTATCACTTAAGCTGACCAAGTGGCAATACAATACTTTAAGAAAAAGTGTTAACGAAAAAGACAGTAATATATTTCCATCTTATTATCAAGTGCAACATGCGAAACAGAAATGCTATCCACCAAAAGATGCTATTACAGTGACAGAAACCTCAGCTAAAATAAAGTTACAAGCTCTATTGGATATAACGACAACAAGAATAATGACGTCACTCGTCATTGATAGTGGTTGTAAAGAATTTACACTAATCAGTAAGTGGGGATTTGACGGTGCTTCTAATCAAGCCAATTAAAAACAAAAAATGCAAACAGACGATGAACAAGAAAGTCAACTTGACGATTCAAGCATATTTATGGGTAGTTTAGTGCCAATAAAATTAGTGTGCGGCGAACAAGGTATCTGGCAAAACGATTCACCAAATTCATCTTACTGGTGTCGTCGAATCTTTTTCAAATTTGTGAAAGAAAATAAAATAACGATATTGCGGAAAAAAAGTGTTATTGAGGAAGAGATTGTAAATTTAGTGAAAACAGAAGTTGGAGAAATAAAAATTTCACACTCTTTATTAATGATATGACTATGATAGACGGAAAAGCAACATCAATTTTATGTGATACTTCATCTCAGAGATGCGACATTTGTAAAGCCACTCCAACAGAGATGAATAATTTGCCCTTAATTGCATCAAAACCGACTGATCCAGATCTCTGTAAATACGGATTGTCATCATTGCATACCGGGATACGAATGATGGAATGCATTCTGCATATAGCCTACAGATTAACGATGCAGACATGGACAGTAAAGGGAGACAACATGTGCATCATGGAAAGAAGAAAGAAAGACATACAAGACGCTTTTAAAAATAGAATGGGACTTCTGATTGATGTTGTTAAACAAGGGCACGGCTCCACGAATGACGGAAATACTGCTAGAAGATTTTTTGCAAATCGAAACATGACTGCTGAGATAACTGGTGTTAGGGAAGAATTAATAAGGCGATTTGCAATCATTTTAGAGGCAATTTCATCAGGTTACCACATTGACACAGCGAAATTTCACGAATATGCTCAAGTGACCATGCAACTGTATTTGGAATTATATAGCTGGTATTATATGCCTTCAAGTGTTCATAAAGTTCTTATGCATGGTGCAGCTATTATTGAAAGTTTTGGTCTAATACCAATTGGACAGCTATCTGAAGAAGCTGCTGAAGCTAGAAATAAAGACTTTCGTAGGTACCGCCAACACCATTCCAGGAAATGCAGTAGAAAAACTACAAATGAAGACATTTTAAATAATTTATTGACCAGCTCTGATCCACTCATCTCAGCGAAACGTCACAAACTTCGCAGAAAACATAAAACTTTGTCAGTAGAAGCACAAAGTAAAAAAAAAGCTTTTCAACTTAAATAATAAATCTACCCGTTTTTATCACAGTCCCAATTTTATAAAAAGAAGCGTGTTTTAGTGTTAAAAAAATATAATTATGTACGATATGGAATTTTTTCGTAGACAATCTTGATTATACTTGAAACTAAAGTGTTATATTTCTTATTAGAGTTAATTTATTTTTAACTTTTTAGTTCATTTTATGGTTGGAGTGTACGTATCGGGGCACTGAGGAAAAAGAAAATTTTAAACAAAATTTAGTTCTTCGAAATCTTCTATTTTCTCGATTCTATCTTATACAGGGTGTCCGGTAATTAATGGATAACCTTAAAATGGGTCATGGTAAAACTAATGGCCATTCAGAAAAAAAATACAAATAAAAAAAAATACAGTTGGTACCAAAGATATTATTTTTTTAATAATAATCGGTGTTTTTTGTTACCATATTTCACATTTTTATACACCACGGCCACAAATTAAGGAATTCTATCGGTTTTTTTTTGTTATAGTAATTTACGTTAACTATGCTGATAGATAGGCAATAAATAGTATGACTATTATTACACGGTTTTTTTTTTAAACAATTTGAATGTTTGTTCTGGGGAAAATTTGTGAAAAATATTCAATTTGACAAAGTTTGAGCAACCGTAACTTTAAAAAAAAGTATCCAGACACAAGTGACCAATTATTTTAAAATATTATGTGCTTCAAGCCAATTTCAAAATGGTATCATTCATTATTGTATCTAATGTAAATTCTGAATTATTGCTCTTAGTGTAGAAAATGTGTGAATTTTGGATAAACAACAAAATTTGCAATATTGGAATATTTATTTACATTGAATGTACCTGACCATTTGGGGTTAATAAAAACATTAATAGACGTAAGTAATGAATAGTAATCATTAAATAAAGTCTCTTCAAAACCAGAAATATTTTAACAAATACAAATTGGCTTTGCAATAAATGTCGTGTGTGTAAGTCGTGTGACCGCCATACTAGCTACCTGCGCGCACCCTGCACCACCCGTCTTTTGTTCATGTTAGACAAAGAGGATATGAGTTGGATGAGTGCGAGCGAGATAGTAAATGTAAAAAAACCGGTAGGGGACTAACAGAACTTACAGGAACAGGGACTTAGACTTAGTGCGTCACTCGACTTGCTCGACTTCGCATGTGTTTATTTCGTTTCCGGTTGCAATTGTTGCTTGTTACTGTGAATCAGTGTTAAAACGACGACCTGGCTATTTTACTGGACTATTCGTTTTGTTTACCGATTTGGACTTGTTTTGTGTGGTGATATTTGCGACGACTTGGCTTGTAACTGGATTGTTTATTTTGTGAATCAACATGCCACGTGTTGAGTATACGCCACAAGAATATGCAAACATGCATTTTATTTATGGGGAATGCAGAGGCAATGGAAACGCAGCCGCAGCTCTTTATAGGGAAAGATACCCTAATGCGCGTCATCCAGATTACCGCGTATTTATAAGAGTCCACGGTTGTTACTCAGAAGGAAGAATCCCTGGTACTGGTGTTGGTGGTACTAGTGGTGGAAGAAGCGCTCGTGCTGATGTAGAAGACGTGGTACTTGAGGAAATTGCGCAAGATCCTTCAATTTCTACGCGATCAATAGCTCAACGCACGGGTATAGGGAAATCGACTGTGCATGATATCTTAAAAAAGAACAAATTTCACCCGTTCCACGTTACGCGCGTGCAGACCCTTCAACCAAGAGATTATAATGCAAGATTGCGTTTCTGCCGAAAAATGCTGGGGAAGATGGAAGCAGACCCGCAGTTTTTTAATAAAATTCTATGGAGTGATGAATCAACATTGAAAAGAGATGGCTACATGAATTTACACAATCTCCATAGCTGGCAACTAACGAACCCTCGTGCTATGCGTGAAGACAGGTCACAGTACCGATTTAAAATAAATTATTGGACTGGAATATTAAACGGAAAAATAATAGGCCCATTTGAATTACCGGGGAACCTAACTGGCCAAAGTTATTTAGAATTCCTTGAAAATGATCTTCCAAACTTATTGCAAGAGGTGCCCGAGGTGGAGAGAGAATCATATTGGTTGCAAAATGACGGCTGTCCTGCGCATTATGCTGTATCTGTTCGTGCATACTTAAATAGAACATACCCAAACAGATGGATTGGCCGCCTGGGGCCAATTTTGTGGCCCCCACGTTCACCAGATCTAAATCCACTTGATTTTTTTTACTGGGGCTGTCTTAAGGAAGAAGTTTACGCAAAGCCGATCCGTTCCTTGGAAGATTTACGTAGCCGTGTCCGGGCAGCCGCATCGAAAATAAGCGATCGACGCTATACGCGACTGCTCAGGAGAGCATTCATTCGTAGATGTAGAGCCTGTATCAGAGTGGGTGGCAGACAATTTGAACATTTATTGTAATTAATAACGAATACAGTTTTACTAATGTCAAATGTTGTTTTTTATTAAACTCCAATGGTCAGGTACATACGTTGTAAATAAATATTCCAATATTGCAAATTTTGATGTTTATCCAAAATTCACACCTTTTCTACACAAATAGCCATAATTCAGAATTTACATTAGATACAATAATGAATGATACCATTTTGAAATTGGCTTGAAGCACATAATATTTTAAAATAATTGGTCACTTGTGTCTGGATACTTTTTTTTTAAGTTACGGTTGCTCAAACTTTGTCAAATTGAATATTTTTCACAAATTTTCCCCAGAACAAACATTCAAGTTGTTTAAAAAAAAACCGTGTTATAGTAGTCATACTATTTATTACCTATCTATCAGATCAGTTAACGTAAATTACTATAACAAAAAAAAACCGATAGAATTCCTTAATTTGTGGCCGTGGTGTATAAAAATGTGAAATAAGGTAACAAAAAACACCGATTATTATTAAAAAAATCATATCTTTGGTACCAACTGTATTTTTTTTTATTTGTATTTTTTTTCTGAATGCTCATTAGTTTTACCATTACCCATTTTAAGGTTATCCATTAATTACCGGACACCCTGTATAACACCTAAAAATAAAATGAAAAGCATACTGGTAATTTTGGCCTACGACCAACCGATTGTCGTAAAAACGATGTCGAAGGGATCCTTTTATAAAGGCGTCAGGGAATTAGAAAAATTTCACCATAATCTATCGCCTAATCAAGCCTTCGGGACCCGGTGGGATGTGGGAGTAGTAGGGTGGGGAAACACCATGGGACACTTCAAGGACATTAACCTTGACCTTGGGGTCGTTGACCTTGAGGTCAAGTCAAAATTTAGAGAGTCAAGATCAGCGATTCTCCCAAGGTCACTGACCTTTACCTCGAGCTCATTGACGTTGAAGTCAAGGTCAAAATTCAGGCTTAAGGCCCTTGAGGTGTCCCAAATTAAGGATACAAGAGCGAGCGAAGCGAGCTCGGGACTTGGGGCGCCCCGACTTGGACAGGTTAGGTTAGGTTCGTTGTTATTTTTATTCAAACCATCCAAATCTGTTCAGTAGTTTTGCGTGAAACAGTAACAAACATCCATCCATACATCCATACTCACAAATTTTCGCATTTATGATATTAATCCAGGTTATAAACTATCTGCGTGCCAAATTGCATCCAAATCCGTTCAGTTGTTTTTACGTGAAAGAGTAACAAACATCCATCCATCCATCGTTACTCACAAATTTTCGCATTTATAATATTACACTAGTCACAAAAATTAAGGGATATAAAAAAATAAACCAAATTTTTGGGTGATTTTCAACAAGCTGTAACTCCGAGGAAAATTATCGAATAGCAAAAAATAAAAAGCTAATTGTAGCTGTGTGTTGTGTTTGACAATAATGGAGCATTCTGAAGATGGTGAAAAAAAAAATGAAAAAAATCGAAAAAAAAGAATTTTTTTTCAAATTTCTTGAAAGATCAACCTCTTAGATCGAAAAAATAAAGATTTTTGAGGACAACATTTTTGTTCATCGAAAAGCTAATAAAATCGTAAAATTCCTCATAATGTAGATTTTTGCAAAAACAAAGAATTTGATGCTTCGGGGCACTATGAAAAAAAAATCGCAGCGCTTTGAATTTTTCAGGGATTTTATGGGACACTTTGAGGTTGAAAAATTACCGACGATAACTTTCGTTCATCCATTTTATCCAAAGTTATACCAAGTTATCAAAATATCCTTAATTATGCGAATTTTTGTCTTGTTTTCAGTCAAAGCTTTCTATTCGTTGTACATTCGGATGTCCCGCCACTGGTGGTAGTTAATTAGTAACACCGAGCTTTAGGTAATAGATGTTTTATTTAGTTTTACATAAATTAACACTAAAGACATGCTACACTTATTGATTGGTACGCAAAAGAGAGTGAGTGAGAAGAGTGAACGACCGAGGCAAGTTACCACAGATATACTACACTCTTCCCCGCAACATAATGTAGTTACAACACTTAGAAACAAGTAACACTTATAATTAAGGAAATGTTAAACAAAGCTTTACATACTATGCTGTAAATAAACAATACAAAACTAATAAAATTTTCTTACATCTTAAGCTTGTGTTTTTTTTTTGTTACAAGTGATTTCAATTCCTTCTACTGTAAAGGTAGTTAATCACATTGACTACAATTTAACATTTGGTTAATGTGTCTTTTCCATATTAAGCCATCAACATCAATGAAATAGGTAGTATTAGGAACAGATTCCTTAATAATGGTACCTTGGAATCAAGGATTTTGACCTTTCCTAAAGTCTCGGGTCATGACCTTTTCACCTACTTGGAAGTTTACATCCCTAGAGCCACCAAAGGAATCGACTACCTTATTTTGTTTTAGGATTAAGTCCTGGAAGATAGGAGTTGGCCTCAAAAGCGACAACCGACTCCTAATTTCTCTACCCCGCATGAGTCTGGCTGGCGATACGCCAGTCGACTTATGAGGTGTACTCCGGTAATCTGACAAAAATATGCCTATGGCATAGTTGAGTGATTTACCACTTTCCACTATTTTGGTAATGTTTGCTTTAAATGTTTCCACAAACCTTTCCGCCGCACCGTTGGTGGCGGGGTGGTGGGGGGGTGTAAAGGTATGGTTTATGCCCCGGAGTTTACAAAAACTCTTAAAATCGTGGCTCGTGAATGAGGTCCCATTATCTGTGACAAGATGAATAGGGTACCCGTAGCTCAGGAACATGTTACTGAATTTTTGAATGGTTAAACTACTTCCAATGTTTGCCATTTGGAATACTTCGGGCCACTTACTATAGCTGTCGACCACAATTAAGAACATTTTTCCAAATAACGGTCCTAAGTAATCTGCATGGAGACGGTACCACGCTGATGGCGGTATTGGCCATGGTTTTAAAGTAGCTTTTGGAGGGGCATTTCGGTAGGATAAACAATTTATGCAAGTTTTAGTAATGTTAATGATATCTTCATTTAATTTTGGCCACCAAAAATAAGATTTCGCCATGTCAATCATCCTACTACTACCGAAATGGCTCTTGTGCAGCTCATCCAAAATATTTTTCCGAATTGAATGTGGTATTATTATTCTATGCCCCCAGAAGAGGCAATGTCTATCAATACTAATTTCATGTCTTTTTATGAAAAATGGTCTTAATTCTGTCTCAATTAATTTAACATCTGGCCACCCGTCATAGCTGTATCTCAAGATTTTTGATAATAATCTGTCTTTCTTTGTTTCTTTTTGTATTATTTCCCAGTTAATGATATTAGGGTCAGAACTGTCAATGTAATTTACGCAAACGCCAAACTGTTTATCCACATTTATACATTGTTTATCTTCAGCTGGCATTCTAGACAAGTAATCAGCTGGGTTTTTATTTGTTGGAATGTGCCTGATTTTGTAAGTAAATGCAGATAAAAATATGGCATAGTGCTGTAAGCGTTTGGCAGCCATCTTAGGTATACCTTTATTAGGACCAAAAATATGACTAAGGCCGCATTATCTGTTTCCAACTCAAATTGTTGACCATATAGGAAGTTATAAAATGTTGTTACTCGCCATATGATTGCCATCGCCTCTTTGTCCAAAGCACTGTATCTTTGCTCTCGGTCATTTAACTTTTTACTTGCAAATGCAATTGGTTTAATCACATTGTCAGTACCCCTATTTGATAAAACAGCGCTAATGGCTTCTGAGGCTGCGTCACATGATAATATTATCGGTAATGAAGGATCATAGTGACTTACACTTTGGGCTGTTGCTAATTTCTTTTTAATTAGGTCAAAGCTGTGTTGACATTCAGCTGTCCATTTAAATTTTTCTTCTTTTATGCAGTCATAAAGTGGAGCTATAATAGTTGCCATGTCCTTTAAGAATCGTGAGTAGTAGTTTATTTTCCCGAGAAATGATCTTAGCGTGGTCATGTTATACGGTGGTGGTAGCTCCAATATAGGCTATATATTGTCTTTTATAATACTTATCTTTATCTATTTTATATCCAAACACTTCGACATTTTTTTTTGTAAAATTTACATTTTTCAGGTTTAAGTTTTAATCCGGACTCTTTCAAGACGGTTAGCACCTTATCCAATGTGTTACTCATATCCAATAAAGCCTGGCCACACATGTAAATGTTGTCAATAAAGACTACAGTATTGGGTATGTGACTTAATTTCATACTCATCAACCTCTGGAATGAACCTGGCCCAGTACTTACCCCGTAGGGTAAATACAAATATTTGAATATACCAAACTCAGTATTGATGACAGTTAAAGCCTGTGAACTGGAATCCAGTGGTGCCTGTAAATATGCTTCTTTTAGATCAAGCTCACAATAGTATTCCCCACCCTTCAAAGTTTGAAATATGCTCTCAATAGGGGGCAGCGGATAGTGGTCCGTTTCTAGGCAAGGATTGAGTGTAACTTTATAATCACCACATAATCGCACTGACCCATGTGGTTTCATAATAGGGACAACAGGTGTACCCCATTCACTGTATTTAACCGGTTCAATTCTTTTGTTATCTAGTAGTCTTTTAATTTCATTTTTTACTTTCTCCTCGAGAGCGAAAGGAACCTGTCTAATTGGCAAAAATTTTGGTTTTACATCTACTTTTAGTTTTAATGAGATGCATTCCCCTTTGAAATCGCCCCAACCGGGTGTGAATACTACCATGAACCTATCTTTTATGACCTCCACTGGATTACAGGTTTCATTCAATTTCTGGTCATACTGATTTTTATTTAAGTCTAGGGGCCACTGCTCAAAGATACTGAGGCAGTTCCTACCTAATATTCTCGGTTTGTCATTGCTAACAATATAAACATCTGCTGTTTTATTCATTTTATTCCAACTTATGTTAATGTTTTTAACAATACCTATTGGCTGTGATAAGCTTTGGTCAAAGTTTCTAAATGAAATGTTTGTTTTTTGAATTACTTTATCAGGGAATAAATTTTGTTGATCATTCATTGTCAAAGTGCTAACCTCCGAGCCAGTATCCAATTCCAATTGAGCTGGTTGTCCCTCCACTAATAAATTAATAAGCTGTGGAGGCACTTTTCTATTAGCAAAATCATAAGTATACATACTGTACATCTCTGCATTGTCCTCAGTTTTAAACAAATTCTTAATGTCCTCTTGTATGTCTTTTTCACTGAGCACATCCACTGTTTTGGTTTGCCGCACACGACACACACGAAAAATGTGACCTTGTTTGCCACATTCCGAACAAAACTTATTTTTCAGTGAACACTCAGACCTTACGTGATTGTCCTTTCCGCAAACATAACACGTCATACCCTTTTTCTTGTCAGCCGAGGGTTGTGTTTGTTTATTCCCGCTTGGCTTAATTTGCCTTGATTGTGATTTCACTTGTGACGTGGATGCACTATTCCGTTGACCAGTATAGAACATGTCCTTTGTTCCCTGCAATGATTCCACTGATTCTTCGTCTAAGTTTGACTGCTTCAACGCTGCCTCTACCGTCCTTGCCATAATTATTAGTTTTTCCAATGATGCTTCTCCATTTTTCAACAATTCAAACTTAATTAAAGGTTTTTTTACTCCATCAATGAACTTTTCTTTAACCTGGTCCTCCATGTCTTTAAAGTCACATCGTTTAGCTAATTTCTTTAGCTCGATTATGTAGTCTTCAATACTTTCAGTCATTGATTGGTGTCTGGAACGGAATGCAGTTCTGTCTAACACTGTGGATGTAGACTTTGCGAATCTCTTTTCCAACAAGTCGATCAAGATGCTGTATTCCTTTTTTATAGGTTTTTCTGGCGCACACAGATGGTTTAACGTTTCTAGAACCTTTGGCGTCAAATTAGTAATCAACAATGGTGTTTGTTTTGTTTTGGGAACGTCGTTTAGTGTAATAATGCACTCCAGTTGTTGTTCAAATAACTCGAAGTTGTTCCCATTAAATGGTTCTAATCTTCCATAATTAGTGTTCATCGTGACGTGTATTGGTTTTTCCGGTTTACCCTTATCACTATCACTTTCACTTTCGATTTGTTCCGGTTCCAAAATTGTCCACAATTGACCGCTTTTGGTTATGTCTCTAAGAGTCTGTCTTAAGGATTCGACGTTATCGTCTGTTGTGTGCGGTAATTTAAGTTCTTGATGAATATTTAAAAGTTCTTCCTTCTTCAAATTTTGTATCCAGGCAGTTTTTTTTGCTTTTATTTGATTTTTAAACTGCACTAAAGACATTTGTTATGCTTGATGTTTGTTATCATCTGTATTGACATTGACAACTGTGATTATAGCCACGAGCGATTTGCCGAATGGATGAACGTTTCGCTCTCTATGTGAGTCGGAACGGAACGTCAAATGCGTAGCTACGTTCACGTTGATCATCATCATCATCATCATCATTTCAGCCGAAAGACGTCCACTGCTGGACATAGGCCTCCCCCAAGCTCCGCCACTTCGACCGGTTTTGTGCTTCCCGCATCCAGCGGATTCCTGCGGCCTTCACAAGGTCACGTTGATCGGTGACCGATAATTCAAAATGGCCGAATAATATTCGTGTTAGACCGGCACTTTTGCAATACGTTTTCACATGTAATCCATTGTCCTCGTCGCCAATTGTTGTACATTCGGATGTCCCGCCACTGGTGGTAGTTAATTAGTATCACCGAGCTTTAGGTAATAGATGTTTTATTTAGTTTTACATAAATTAACACTACAGACATGCTACACTTATTGATTGGTACGCAAAAGAGAGTGAGTGAGAAGAGTGAACGACCGAGGTAAGTTACCACAGATATACTACACTATTCAAAAAAAAAAAATTCGTCAAAAGTTATTCACGGTAAGTGATCTTACACTTTGTTGTCCGTCCGTCTGTCAAGACCCTTTTTCTCAGGAACGCGTGGAGGTATCAAGCTGAAATTTATATCAAATACTCAGGTCTACTCTCTCCCTCTCTCTCTCTCTCCGTTCCAAAACAAAATATATGTGTAAGTATAGTCAAATTCAGAAACCTCCTCCTTTTTTTAAGTAGGTTAAAAAGTGTCGTTACAATTTTTTCTCCTAATTCCGTCTAGCCCCCTTTCGCAACGCGCCATAAGGAACTTCGTTCCAAAAGCTAACGGCTGCGGTACGGACGGTGCGCGAGTCCGACTCGCACTTGGCCGGTTTTTTCATAGTACCCCCGTTTCGTATCCACTGAACACACAATCACAAAATATTCTTTTAAAAGTTTTACAAATATTTACACAATGAGAACCACACACACACAACAAAAGCTTAACTAAAAGTTCTATCAACAATATTTATTTACAATTTATTTTGTTTTCTCTTATTATTACTTACGCAGCAGAAAGGAAGCGCGCGCGCAAAAAATTGTCACAGGTCTCACCTCGATAACGTCTCGCAGGACACTGGCAAGAGTGATCGCGGCGATCGAAAATCTCTTGTCAATATGTTTTTTAGAAATGTAATAAAAAAAAAAATGATCGGATACAATCGATTCCAAAATAAATTAAATTGATATTAATTATAGAAAAATAGGAGTATTAGTACTTCTTTAAAATGAAATTAGGCTTGTTAAAAAACTGCAAATCGAAGTTAGTTTGGCTTTTTTTTTCTATCGAGTAAATTTGATTTTATCGTGTTTTGAGCGGGTACAAGTTATGGAGAAAGAATGTATCTTAAATATATACCGGATGACATTTTTTACCGTCTCGACCTTCATACGGTGTGTTGTGTAACTAGAATAGAAGGCAGAAAGGCCTTCAGATTCATCACAGGTGACTAAAGGAGCGCGGGACGCGGGCTGACGGGGATGCGTGTGCGGCTTGCGCGCCTGCGAAAGATCAATGAGGCCGCCTATTGGCCGGCTTCAAAGGGTAAGACCGCACTACAAAATCATTGATACATACCGCGCATTGAGTAAGGTGCGTATAATTTGAGTTTCGATAGATTTAAATAGATTTTTTTAAATTATTTTTTCCAAATTTCTGTTTTTGTTGTTCTAGTATGAAAATGTTACTTTAAATGTGTAATATTTTTGCTAGATCAATTTTATTAAATGTTATTAAAAAATAAAAATAATATAAATTTATATGCCAAAGGCTTCTACTCCGTTCACCTATTACCCCCATTTTTTTTCAAGACGTTAAAAAATGTCACCCGGTATTTTTTTCAGATTCTGAATGTTATAATTTGCCTATCAAAAACCAATTCTAAAACAGGCGAAAACGGTGACACCCGGCCTTAATGATGAAAAATTTACTGTTAATTTATCTAACCTACGGTTTATCAATAAATGTTTTTTTATTTATATACAAAAAAGATCTACCTCTTTTTAGTAGTAGGTATTCATCACATATTTCATGAACTATATTTTTTTAAGCATCGGAACTAGTGAATAGTCCCGGGAAATCCCGGAACCGAAAGTACCGGGAAATCCCGGAAATTTACGTTGTTTTAGGAACCGGAATTTCCAAAACCAAATCCCGGTTCTTTCGATACTTTCGGCAATTCCACCGACAAGTGTCTATACTTGTCGGCTCTAGCCGGAAAGAGATTTTTCTTCAGCTGGGTACCTTTATAATAAAATAAGATCACGTTTAAGTGATAAGAGTTTGGACGCTCTTATATTTTTAAGATCATTATATAGGCAGGAGAGAAATACTCTAAAAAATGAATAAACAGGTACCTAACCTAGGTTATTGAGTGCCCCCATTGTAACTATAAGAATCAGACCAATGTAATATTGGTCTGAGCAAGTATTCCAAATTTTTATAATTTTATAGGTTGGGTATTTTATTTATAGTATTGTAAGGATGAATATATATGTTTAAGTTTTGCAAAAATATTTAAGTTTAAAGTTATATTTTTATTTTATTTTTTCTTAAATGTATAATTAGAGTCAAGTCATTTACAGAATTTGTCGATTGACGTTGTTCCAAACTATTGTTGAATTATTATAAAACGTTAAAATTTAAAAAAAAAATGTTTGTTAAGATTATCTAATCAATAAATATTGAGACTGATTAATGCTACGCTAAAACTCCATAGTTCTATTTCTTGTAGATGTTACGTAAGTTTTAAATTATAATTTGGTTATGCAGAATTGCAATAAGAGTCATGTTAATTTGTTTGGTAAAGAAAAGATGTTTAATAAATGTTTCTGTTATATATTATGTAGGATTAGGTATAAAAATCATTTAATGTTAAAAAATGTTGCTAGCATAATATGCGTAATTACCAGTAAAATTATACTAAATAAGACTGATTTAGTGTCTATTTATTTAAACAAGAAATAAAACGTTTTATTTGATTTGATTAAAATGTTTTTACTTTGCCCTGTCATTTCGTCTTTTTTTTACTTTCTCCGTTTCAACACTTTCAACTCTCTTACAAAGACTTATTAAAGTATCAAAAGTATCGATAGTACCGGGAATCCCGGTTCTTAAGCCAGAAAGTCCCAAAAATCCCGGTTCTTTAAAACAGCACCGGTTCTGCATTCCCTAATCGGAACTAGGGGTCACAAAACCGCTGGTATATTAGAAAACCGGTTTTACGGTTTTTTCGGTTATTTCGATTATTTCCATGTTTTGTTTTTAAATCAAACCTATTTTTATGGTTCTTTAGTCTTTTTGTCGTCGACAGTCATTAATGAGCTCTATTGCTAAATCAGAGAACACTAGAATACATTGAAAACCTCCTTTTGAGTGAATAAACTAAAAAAAAAACTACAATTATTGTATCTGAGAATCAACAAAACATCTGGCTTAAAGCAACGATAAATTAAACTTCATTCTTATTTTTGTAATTCGACCGTAAAATTGAAAGAATGTCTAAACTGTTATCATTCAGCGAGATTCGGAGCCTGATTTACTTTATTATTCAGACGTAATTTTACAGTCTGTTTGACGTCGATTAATCAAAATCAAATTATAATAAAAACTTTTTAACAAAAAATTAAACCGCCGAAAAAACTGAAAAACAAAAAATAATAAACCTTAAAATTATGAGTCGGCGCTAAACAATCAATGAACAAAGATCACTCATTCTGGGCATTTGCGTTTGACATTTCGGAAGGTAATAGCCAGAAAATGTTATTAGAGGGTGAATCTGTGTTTGAATTTAGGCTTGGTTCCGAAGAGCTATGTGGTGTGTAAATCAGAGGCTGGGGAGTACTGAATAGTGTCGATGGGGTCGATGGCGCCTGTGCCACAGGCGGTGGAGAGCGCTGAAGAGGCATATTCTTTATTTTTATTTTTTATTTCCTTCCCCAACTCAAAACAGCAAAATTTGCAAAAATAAAACAGGAAAAAAAGCAAAAATTGCAAAATAATAAGCGGCAAAAAAAAAAAATATCAACAGTTGGTATATCTGACGTTGATTATCTTTACATATTATAAAATAAAGTCACTTCGCTGTCTGTCTGTCCCTATGTATGCTTATATGTTTAAAACTACGCAACGGATTTTGATGCAGGCTTTTTTAATAGATAGAGTGATTCAAGAGGAAGGTTTATATGTATATAACATGCATAATATAGTAAAGAAACGCTAATAATTTTAGAGGTTTCTAATGCGATGACATAAATAAACACATTTTTTTGCGCTTACATTGCGAACGCTGGCTGAACCCTACGAAATAGCTCAAAATAATGTACTACAGTATTGTACATCTTAAAAAGTTCTACAAAAAAGTCCGCGATGGCATATGTCTAACTCTTAGGGATAACCCATAATAACCATTTTTATCCTTTACTTTTTACGAGAAATAATGGCTTATTTATGAATGCGATTTTAAGCAATACAGCATTAATCCTTATGCAATTAAGTACCTTAAATAAATTGTGCATTTCATGTAGATCAAAATTGCCCTTTACAGCATATCATTAAAATTAATATTTTAGAAGATATCAGAGATTATAATAAAATCGCCGCAGAGCGGCTAGCGGGCCTTCCCGCGTCCGGCCGTCCCGGTTGGTAGCGGTCGAGTAGTGCAGGATTAATAGGATTGTAATATTGTAATTCATATTACTTTGGCTTCATAGTAAATGCGAATATCATGTGTGTTCGAAGTACTCAAAATAAACCTAATTGTATTATTCCAAGTAAGAGACCGCGGAATATTGCTTAGATGTTTAGATTTTTGGATGGATATGGATTTTTGGTTATCCTGGATACTCACCTTATATAGCATATCATAGATATTTTATCCCGGTAGTAGTTTCCCGGGTGATATTTTCCGACAGCTATACGGGCAAAGCCACTGGCCAAAGTACTTTTCTTATAACTATGTTTAATTTGGTGTCTGGTAAATAACTGAGGTTTATATAGGTAGAATAGGAGCGTTAAGAAAAACCAGGAAGACTTATATTCAATTTAATCCAGCCCTATGTCACAGTCTTCTTACTGAATACTATTAGTTTTATTTTAAGTACATCAAACACACAACATATGTAAGGATCGTAGCAGGTGGCGTTCCGTAGTTTCTGCCTACCTCCATGGGAAAAACGCGTAATTTTATGTATGTATAAAATGGATTAATACATTCTTACCGCGGTAATACGTCCTCTTGCGATAGTTTCCGACATCTACGCGGGCGAAGCCGCGGGCAAAAGCTAGTTACATATTATAAAATAAAGTCACTTCGCTGTCTGTCTGTCCCTATGTATGCTTATATCTTTAAAAGTACGCAACGGATTTTGATGCAGGTTTTTTTAATAGATAGAGTGATTCAAGAGGAAGGTTTATATGTATATAACATGCATAATATAGTAAAGAAACGCTGATAATTTTAGAGGTTTCTAATGTGATGTCATAAATAAACACATTTTTTTGCGGTTACATTGCGAACGCTGGCTGAACCCTACGAAATAGCTCAAAATAATGTACTACAGTATTGTACACCTTAAAAAGTTCTACAAAAAAGTCCGCGATGGTATATGTCTAACTCTTAGGGATAACCCATAATAACCATTTTTATCCTTTACTTTTTACGAGAAATAATGGCTTATTTATGAATGCGATTTTAAGCAATACAGCATTAATCCTTATGCAATTAAGTACCTTAAATAAATTGTGCATTTCATGTAGATCAAAATTGCCCTTTACAGCATATCATTAAAATTAATATTTTAGAAGATATCAGAGATTATAATAAAATCGCCGCAGAGCGGCTAGCGGGCCTTCCCGCGTCCGGCCGTCCCGGTTGGTAGCGGTCGAATATTGTAATTCATATTAACTTTGGCTTCATAGTAACTGCGAATATCATGTGTGTTCGAAGTACTCAAAATACACCTAATTGTATTATTCCAAGTAAGAGACCGCGAAATATTGCTTAGATGTTTAGATTTTTGGATGGATTTGGATTTTTGGTTATCCTGGATACTTACCATATACATAGGATACTTTATCCCGGTAGTAGGTTTCCGAGTGATATTTTCCGAAACCTATACGGGCGAAGCCACTGGCAAAAGTACTATTCTTATAACTATGTTTAATTTGGTGTCTGGTAAATAATTGAGTGTCTGTATAGGTAGAATAGGAGCGTTAAGAAAAACCAGTAAGACTTATATTCAATTTAATCCAGCCCTATGTCGCAGTCTTCTTACTCTGAATACTATTAGTTTTATTTTAAGTACATCAAACACACATGATATGTAAGGATCGTAGCAGGTGGCGTTCCGTAGTTTCTGCCTACCCCCATGGGAAAAAGGCGTAATTTTATGTATGTCATGTATAACATGGATTCATACATTCTTACCGCGGTAGTACGTCCTCTTGCGATAATTTCCGACATCCACGCGGGCGAAGCCGCGGGCAAAAGCTAGTATCTTATGAACGACAATTTTACCAAACGACAAATTAGACCAAATGAGTTTATACGTTATGAGACGCACCCGCGAGGGGGTAATGTTAGCGTTATATTTGTCGATGAGTGCTGCTAATAGTGACTAGTTGTCCTGCTAGCCATGGTTTTGTTATTAGAAATTATAACTACAATGGTCCTAGTTCATCATTACACTTACAGCTAAGTATAACAGCCTCACATATTGATAGATCAGGTTTCACATTCCTATGGATGGAATTCAACATTTGCACATGTAAGCAGCTACACCCGTTAGGTAACATCCTATTAGAGGAACCATTGGCCTGTCTGCTTGTCTATTTATTAATTTTCTAAAACTTACATTTAGTCTCGCTGGCTTCTTGTTTCCTCTTACATACTTCTTCTTCTACCACTTCAGTTTTAAACTCCATTAAAGGTATCTCATCATCTGAATCTGATTCATAATACTTTGTTGGTGTATTTGTTTCAACTAGATAGTTATGGTGTACATTTTTCAGTTCTAGCTCTGTAAGTAGACAAAAAACAGTCAAGATTAGTACTAGTTTAATATTAATATATGTTTTATTATACAATATAATGTGGTTTCGGTTACGTTGAATTAATCAAAATACTATCAAAACTTTGAAGTAGTTCAATACATTTTTGTTTAATCTCTACATAGTATAAAACAAAGTCGCCTCCTGCGTTTGTACGCTTAGATCTTTTTAACTAAAGCAGCAGATTTTAATGCAATTTTCATCAATAGACGCGTGACGAGTGATTCAAGAAGAAGGTTTATAATATGTATAATACGCGGGTAAAGGCTAGTTACAATTATTTAATCTCTTACTTATTTTACGAATTATTTATTGATAATATTATTTGTTCTGAAAAACGTACCATCACTTTGATGCTCCTCCATGGGCTCGGTAAACTCATCTAGTCCCTCACAAACAACTGGTAACTCTTGTTTGACAGTAAAATTGTTGCTTTCCGTTTGGCATTCATCAACTATACTTATGTGTATTATTGGAGATTTAACTAACCCACAGTATGAATCTAAGCAGTCTTCGTCTATTAAAAGATTGGGCTGAAAAAATATATTTCTTTATGTATGAATAGGGAAAATATGCCAGTGATCGCAGTTCCACAAGCACACACCTTGCCAATTTACCAAAAACACTTGAAAAAGAGCCTCCACAAGTGAAGACACTTAAAACAATCCAATGTACCCTGAAAAGTTGGCCAGACTACCAAGAATGAAGACGTTCACTGCTGAACATACCCCTATCTGGGAGGGTTTGCTATAATCATCTCTCATGGCAGGCGGTTTTTCGATCACTATATGGTGGTCAAATGCAAAGAGAATGCTGCTGCCCATTCTCTAGTAAGTCCCTTAGTTGCCTCTTACGGCACCCACGGGAAGAAATGGGATGGTGCTATCCTTTATGTCTGGCACCACACGCAATCTTTATGGACGGCACCACACGGAATGTGTGAAAGTGTACATATCAACATTTAACACCCAATGGCATGGTTGAAATCCAGACACAATATATATGGTATGAGCTTGAGAATAAAATTAAATATTTTTTGGAGAATACCTCACCTCATAATCCTCATTCATCATCTCAACTAACCGCTCTTCGGAATCCAGACATTTTCGAAGGAACTGGTAGCTTTGCTTTAATTTAGTGCAGCATACAAAACAAGCAAGAATTGGCCTTCTGTCTTTAGTCACAAACTGCAACAAAATTTGTCTTACACTATTTTGTTTATAGGAAGAAAATACTTTCAATCTTACATTTAATTGTAAATCCCACAGTTGGTGGTTGGTAATGCTTTCTATACTCCTCATACAGAGAGAGCGGGTGCAACGATTACCACTGTTGCTAAAGGCAGATTGGTGGTTTAATTAAATTATTTAATGTTTAAGTTTGCTTTCACAGACGTCAGCAATTTCCATTTGGCTTTAAAAGACCTGTAAGACGACCCTTATACCATAAGTTCATATGAATATATCAAGCCAAGTAAATTCAAAGCATTTATTCCAAATAGGCACATAAAAGGCACTTATGAACATCTACATTTACATTAAAATAGAATTGATTACAGTTGGCCCTAGATTCGTATGGAGAAGAATGGGCAGGAAACTCCAACGTTACACCTTTAAAATGTTTTAAATATTAGTATACAATTATATGTGAAGAAGATGCACCTAAAATAAAATTACCATACCACAACAGGTAAAAGAAAAATATTAAGTGTTATGTTTGAACCTTGTTGATTGTTTTCATTAGCTGTCAAGTCTAACATTTTTGTATTGAGGGTAAAAAGGAATAAAACAGTTTGCTTTCTGATCTCGATTTGGTTGTATCTTTTATTGGCGACTGCGGAAAATAAATTGGATTTCGGTGACAATGACGGCAAATGTAACGAATATAGTGTTTCCCGGACAATTTAACCCAAAGACTGATAAGTGGTGTGATTATAAAGAACAATTACTGTGCGCCCTTGATGCGGCGGGTTATGACAAACTTAACCTCGACAAGGGACGATCGCTGTTTCTTTCTCAGTGCGGCAAAGACACTTTCGCGTTAATTGCATCGCTTTTAGTTCCAAAACGTCCTACGGAAGTACCTTTAGTGGACATTTTTAGAGTTTTGGATCAGTTTTATGAACCTGAGGTTAACGAAATTTTGCAAGCGGGCAAATTTTACAAACGTCAACAACTTCAAAGTGAAAGCGTGCAAGACTTTGTGGCGGCTATAAGTGTGCTTGGTGCAAAATGCAATTTCATAGACTTAAAACGCCAGTTGAGAGACCGACTAGTACTGGGGGTGCGGGACGATCGCTTGCGACGCGACTTACTGAAAAAGAAAGACTTGACATACGAGGTCGCGTTACAGATGTGTCTGGATTATCAAGTGACGTTCCCTGATTTGTACCCTGCGTGTGTGGCTAGTGAGTCTAAGCAAACTCCGTCCAGTGTCACGGAGACTGAACCGATGGACATTGGTAATGTTAACTCGAACGAGTGTCGACGGTGTGCACGCACACACAAGCCGGGCGAGCGCTGCCCGTTTGTTAAGGCGAAGTGCTTCTACTGCAAAAAGATTGGGCACATTGCGGCGGCCTGCACCAAGAAGCCAGGTCGTGTACACCAGGTCGACGACATGAGGGAAGTCAAAACGAGTGTTAACACTTCAGCTGAGAAGATGATGGGCGTATATGTCTGCGTGGATAATTACTCACCACCTATTACCACAGACGTTATGATAGACGGCGTTCATTTATCTATGGAAGTGGACTCGGGTGCATCGCGTACCATTATGTCGGAAGAGACATACAAGATGCTGTGGTTGACGCCTCCACCCCTACGAGCTACCAATCTAAAGCTCGTGACATGGACTCAAGACCCTTTGAAAGTATTAGGAATAGCAGACGTGCGTGTTGTGCTAGGTAATAAGGAAGCGCAATGTGAACTGGTCGTGGTGTCGGGGAACGGGCCAAATCTGCTGGGCAGGAACTGGTTCCATACACTAGGCCTTCAAGTATCAGGATTGTGCTGGGCTGAAGAGGAGATAGAACAATATAAAAAAGAATTTCCTGAACTATTTAAAGAAGAACTCGGCGAGTACAAAGGTCCTGAGGTGTCACTTCACGTGCGGCCAGATGCTACGCCCCGCTTTATAAAGGCGCGCGCGGTGCCGTACCCCCTTAAGAAAAAAGTCATTAGACAGTTGAATGAGATGGTGGAGGCGGGTGTACTGACACCTGTCCGTTATTCTGAGTGGGGGACACCGGTGACGCCGGTGATAAAAGAAAACGGAACAGTACGAATGTGTGGCGATTATCGTGTCACGGTGAACACCGCTATAGATACAGACATCTTTCCGCTGCCGACGTCTGTGGAAGCGTTTGTGAGACTTAGTGGCGGCAGAATATTTAGTAAGCTGGACTTGAAAAACGCATACACACAACTGAAGGTAGACGACGCGACAGCTATGCTGCTCACGTGGAACACTCCTATCGGTCTAATGAAAGTGAATCGTCTGCCATTCGGTGTCAGCGCGGCGCCAGCGATTTTTCAGCGTCTGATGTCGACGGCGTTAGCGGGTATGGACGGAGTGGCGTGTCTATTAGATGATATCGCTGTCACTGGAGCCACGATTGAAGAACACAACCGGAGACTTAAACAAGTACTGAGCAAATTGCAACAGATGGGACTCCGCCTCAACGTAAAGAAATGTGTGTTCGCTGCGAACAGCATCACATTCCTAGGCCATATGATTAATGCAGAGGGACTTCACCCAGCACCTGCGAAAGTTAAAGAGATTCAGGAAAAGTCGGCCCCAACCAATAGAGAGACCTTGCGTGCCTTCCTGGGCTTATATAATTTTTATGAAAAATTCCTGCCTGACAAGAGCACTGTGTTGGAACCACTGTATCGACTTTTAGAATCAAAAAGACCTTGGAGCTGGGGTGAGAAGGAACAGGAAGCGTTTGTGGAGGCGAAGCGATTACTGTCATCAGATCGAACGTTGGTGGGCTATGACTTGCAGAAAGAACTACTTCTCATTTGTGATTCATCGGAATACGGTCTCGGAGCGATTATTGCACACGTCATGGAGGACGGGTCAGAGCGGCCGGTGATGATGGCCTCACGGACACTACAGGCGCACGAGAGACGATATGGGCAGATTGATAAGGAGGCCCTGGCTATTATATTTGGATTGACAAAGTTTCACGAATTCTTGGCGGGTCGTAAATTTTGTATTGTGACAGATCATAAGCCGTTGGTCGGTTTATTCAAACCCGCTAAACCAATTCCAGACCAGATATCACCCAGGATGTTGCGCTGGTCATTGAAACTTTCCAGTTATAATTACAGTATACAGTACAGGCCTGGTAAATTAATCGGCAACGCGGACGCGTTGAGCAGGTGGACCGCTCCGGACACGTCGAGTGTGCAGGAGGATGTGCTGCGCGACGTGCTACTGCTGGAGGAGCAGCCGAGCGGCTGGGAGCTGGACGCTACTAAGATAGCCGCGGAGACCAACAAAGATGTGGTATTGCAAAAAGTAATGTTTCACGTTTTGCACGGATGGCCACGAAGGAACACAGACCCGAACCTACAAGCTTATTGGACACGGAGAGAGGCTCTTTCACATAATAAAGGTTGTTTATTGTGGAACAACAGAGTCATAATACCTTCGTCCTTACAGGACAAAGTGTTAAAGTTGTTACATGCCCCTCATGCGGGCATTGTCCAGACAAAAGCGTATGCAAGAGGCTACGTGTGGTGGGTCGACATAGATCGGCGGATTGAGAGTGTGGTGGCCGCGTGTCAGCAATGTCAGCTAGTGAGAAATAACCCACCAAAGGACCCGCAGACTTGGATTGTTCCAGAGAAGCCGTGGAGCCGTGTGCATGTGGATTTTGCGGGGCCCTTTCAAGGAAAAACGTTTTTAGTCCTAGTAGACAGCTACAGCAAATGGTTTGAGGCTGAAAGCATACCAGCGATGAACAGTGGTACGGTGATAGCTGTTATGAGAAAAATTTTCACTTCACAAGGGCTACCCGACGTGTTGGTGTCCGATAATGGACGTGCGTTCACCTCGGATGAATTTAATAATTTTCTTAAAAAGAATGGAATTAAACATTTGTATTCACCACCCTACCATCCAGAGACTAACGGGCAGATTGAACGCACGATTCAAACATTTAAGAATAAAATAAAGTGTGCGGGACAAGTGTTAAATAACAGTGAACGGGACAAGTGACTTAAGAATAGTGTACATAAAGTGATATATAGACGTTAATAGGACAGTAAATAAGTAATAGAGTAACGATAGTTTAAGTAAATAATACCGTAGTGATCTGTTCGTGATTAGTTTAGTGATAGTTAAGTGTTTATGTTCATGTTGTGTTTATATCGTATTTTATATTTTTCTAGGATAGATTCTAATATATAGACCCTAATTATATATACTTTACCTATGTAAATAAAGGAAAACTTAGTGAAAAACGCGAAAAATGTCACGCGGTCCCCATTAAGGTAAAGGTTCGAGGCATCTAAGAAAAATGTACCGCGCGCTGATTGGCTAACGCATTTAATGTACTATTTTTTTATTGGTTGTCTAGCTAGTTAGCACTTATTTTATTTTATTTTATTTATTGAGGGATAATAAACAACTACAACATAATATATAATACTTAAGGTTAACAAAATTTAAGAGGTAATGTTGCAGTCAACTGCATTATCCGCAGATAAGACATATTTAAAGATCTGTGGTTGCCACTAGACGAGCAAAACCAAGATTAACAAAAATTTTAAAATAAATAAATAGGTTACTATAAAGCGAGCTATAGCTAAAAACCAAATCGGATCAGAAATAGTTTCATTTACTTAAATTATGCAATAAATAAATTTATAATGTTAATACGATTACAGATTAAGATATTTTTTTATAATATTTGCTTTAAATTTATTTTTCGAGCATGCAAATATATCAATATCAATAAAATTTGAATTATAGGATTCCAACAGTCTATGAATAGGACAGCGTAAGCCAGAGTTCGTACGACAAGAACTAAGCGCGAACAGAGTACGTGCACGAACCTGACGCACATGAACTGTTCGGGGGACAGAATAACACAGCTTACTCGTTAAATCAATGGCATCAAAATTATTGTGAACAATATCATGAAGCACATTGGCCTCCAGGTATGTTAAATATATCTAAAATAATCACTTTACATAGAAAGCAGTGACCTCTGCTGTCATAGTTTGTAAGCTCTTTTCTTGCTACATAATCTGTGTCGTGTCTATGAAAAATATAGTTCTCTTTGGATCACAACGCGATCGTTTTATTAGAGGTTATGGACCCAGATTATCGTTTAATTCTCGCAGATAAAACTTGCAAATTGGTGCTGTATAAGTTTACGCAGATTGAGAATAAACTGTGCTAGTGAAAATGAGTACGAACTATGTTGTGAGTGTACCTAAATTAAAGGGTCGTGAGAACTATGCAGAGTGGGCTTTCGCGGCGGAGAATTTTCTTGTGTTGGAAGGGACTTCTGAGTGCATCCTAGGAACCAAGCCAGAAGAAGCCGCAGCAGATGCGAAAACCAGAGCTAAATTGATCCTAACGATAGATTCGTCGCTTTATGTCCATATTAAGGAAGTCAAGAGTACAAAGGAGTTATGGGACAAACTCAAACAATTGTTCGATGACTCGGGATTTACTAGGCGAATCAGCTTGTTGAGAACATTAATCTCGATCCGTCTGGAAAATTGTACATCTATGACATCGTATGTAACGCAGATTATAGAAACGAGTCAGAAATTAAGTGGAACGGGCTTTAACATTAATGATGAGTGGGTCGGATCCTTGCTTTTGGCCGGATTATCCGAAAAATATTCGCCGATGATTATGGCGATCGAACATTCTGGAATCCAAATAACGGCCGACGCCATTAAAACAAAGCTAATGGACATAGAGGAAGACAGTGGCAACGTCAGCGGAGCATTTTCGAGTTTTCGCAAAAATAAGATTGGCAGTACTGGTGGAACCAGAGACAATGGACATATGTCAAAGTCAAAACCGAAAATAATAAAATGTTACAGATGTAAGCAAACTGGCCACTATCGTAATCAGTGCCCGAATTCTGATAAGGATACATCAAATAATAAAACGTTAGACCGCAAACAAACGAATGCCTTTAGTGCCGTGTTTCTAAATGGCAATTTTTCAAAGAATGATTGGTATGTTGATTCGGGAGCGAGTGCTCACTTAACCGCGAACGAAAATTGGATACAAAATGCCTCGACTGAACATCCTATCAAAGAAGTGGTTGTCGCTAACAAAGAAAAGGTGGCTGTTAAGTGCTCAGGCGACGTGCAGATTGCTACATTGACAGATGACTGTGAGTATGACGTGGTCGTTGAAGAAGTTTTGTGCGTCCCGAGCTTGACCACGAATCTCTTATCAGTAAGTCAATTAATAGCAAGAGGTAATAGAGTGGATTTCAGTAGTGATGGCTGTCAAATATACAATAAAGCTGACAAGTTGGTTGCCACAGCTTGTTTGATAAATGGTGTCTACAAGTTAAAAATGCCTGAAACGTTCGTAGCTGCAGTGATGACCTCAAGTGACATGTGGCATCGCAGGTTAGGTCATCTCAATAGTAACTACCTGAATAAAATGCAGAATGCTGTGGAAGGGCTCACACTCGACAGAAAGGCTGATATTTCGAAGTCGTCGTGCATAGTGTGTTGCGAAGGTAAACAGAGTAGATTGCCTTTTCCACAGGATGGCAGCAGAAGTGATGATCTCCTGCAGTTAGTTCACAGTGATATATGTGGGCCATTTAGCAATGTTTCTATTGGTGGCTCCAGATATTATATTTTGTTTGTGGATGACTATAGCCGCATGATATACATCTACTTTCTTAAAAACAAAAGTGCAGCTCTTGATTGTTTTAAAATTTATAAGACAGTTGTAGAGAATCAACTAAATAAGAAAATTAAGAAGTTGCGTACGGATAACGGAAAGGAATATTGCAGTAAAGAATTTGAGAAGTATCTTAGCACTTCAGGAATTATTCATCAGAAGAGTAATCCGTATACGCCAGAACAGAACGGACTGGCAGAACGCTGTAACCGTTCAGTGGTTGAAAAGGCAAGATGCCTGTTGTTTGACGCTGGTCTGGATAACAGTTTTTGGGCCGAAGCAGCAAATACTGCTGTATATCTTCAGAATAGGACCGTAGCATCAGCTTTAAATGGGAAAACTCCATTTGAGATATGGACATTGAGAAAGCCAGATATAAGCCATTTGAGAGTCTTCGGGAGCATAGTAATGATGCATATCCCTAAGGAAAAAAGGCTGAAATGGGATAAAAAGGCCGAGAAGGGCATACTAGTAGGCTATCCAGAGGACGTAAAAGGCTATCGTATTTATATTCCTAGAACAAAAGTAATCACAACCAGCCGTGATGTGATTATCATTGAAAAACAACCTACACCGGTGGAGAGTCCAGTTCAGATCGAAGAACTACAATCACAGACTGAATCTTCTGAGGTGCATTTAGATTCAGTGGGGGACATATCAGATGATACTGATAGTGAGAAGTACCATGATGGTGATGAAACCTATGTTCCTGATGAAGAAGAGATCTCCTCCTCTAGTGGTGAAAGTGCAGTGAGTATAGTTGAAAAAAGGGAGTGTGTGAGGCGCAGACAGCGGCCAGAGAGGTATGGTTTTTCTAATGTTTGTTTCGAAAGTGATAGCACAATAGATGTTAGTGAACTGTCATTACAAGATGCATTAAATGGACCTGAAAGAGAACAGTGGTTAGAGGCAGTGCGAGATGAATTACAATGTTTTGAAGACAATAACGCGTGGGAACTTTCAGAAGTACCTAATAACAGTACTATAGTTCAATGTAGATGGGTATTGCGAAAAAAGATTGATAGTGAAAATAAAGTAAGGTTTCGTGCCAGGCTAGTTGCTAAAGGTTTTGCACAAAAACAAGGTGTAGATTATACTGAGACTTTCTCGCCTGTTGTTAGACACACAACCCTACGTTTATTATTTTCACTGTCAGTGCAATTAGGACTTGATGTAACACATTTAGATGTAAAAACTGCTTTCCTTAATGGTGACCTAGAGGAAACCATATACATGCAGAAACCAGATTGTTTTGATTCCCCAGGTAGCAAAAATAAAGTGTTAAAACTCAAGAAAGCCATTTATGGTCTAAAGCAGGCCTCGAGAGCCTGGAATAAGAAATTAGATAGTTGTTTGCTGGAATGTGGCTATAAAAAATCAAAGCTTGAACCATGTATGTATACTAAAATGAATGAAAATTGTAAAACTATTGTAACAGTTTATGTAGACGATTTCTTCATATTTTCTAACAATAAAAAGGAATGTACTGATCTCAAGGAAATGTTGTCTAGTCGGTTTAAAATAAAAGACTTAGGACAAGTAAAGCAATGTCTAGGGATGAATGTCAAATTTGACAAGATGGAAGGATCTGTCACCTTAAGTCAAGAAAAATATATTGATAGTTTGTTGCATAAATTTAACTTGACAGATTGTAAAACTTTTGATACTCCAATGGAGCGTAAATTGGATGTAAACACAGGTGAAAATGTAAATAATAAAGTACCTTTTCAACAGCTTATAGGTAGTCTAATGTACTTATCTGTTTTAACCAGACCAGACATAACTTATTCAGTCAGTTATCTAAGTCAATATAATAATTGTCACACAGATGAGCATTGGGGTTATGCAAAAAGAGTGTTGAAATATTTGAAAAAGACTAAATCTTACGGTATTAAGTATTGTAATAAGGAAATTTCCAATATAGAAGGTTTTGTTGATGCCGATTGGGCGAATAATACAATAGATAGGCGGTCTTATACCGGATTTTGTTTCTTGTTGTCTAATGGTGTTATATCTTGGGAATGCAGGAAACAAAAGACCGTAGCTCTATCAAGTTGTGAAGCTGAGTATATGGGAATTTCTGAAGCTTGTAAAGAAGCAATGTATTTGAGGGCTTTGCAATTTGAGATAACTAATAAAATGTACACTGTAACATTATACAATGACAATCAGAGCGCACAGAAACTGTCAACAAATCCAATATTTCATAAGAAGTCTAAACACATTGATGTGAAATATCATTTTACTAGGGAATGTGTTTCAAATAATATAATAAACTTGAGATATTTGCCGACAGCAAACATGCCCGCTGATTTGTTAACAAAAAGTCTATGTGTAAAGAAACATTGTAAGTTTATGGAAATGTTGGGTGTTGTTAATGTATAAAAATTTTAAATGATTATTTGAGATAGTGGGGGTGTTAAATATATCTAAAATAATCACTTTACATAGAAAGCAGTGACCTCTGCTGTCATAGTTTGTAAGCTCTTTTCTTGCTACATAATCTGTGTCGTGTCTATGAAAAATATAGTTCTCTTTGGATCACAACGCGATCGTTTTATTAGAAGGTATTTGCGCCGATTCTCCAAGCTAATAAGCTTATACTTATTAAGAAGTTGGGAATATGATAGATAAGTCTTAGTCCCATAACATCTATAGTACATAGCACGGACGTACTTGCGCTGAACCCTTTCTATTCCATCTACGTACTTTTGGTAGAAGGGGTTCCAAATAGGGACCGCATACTCTAACTGAGAACGAATGAGCGTCTTATACAGATGGAGGTAGGTAGAGGTACGCTTAAATTCTGTTGACGATCTCATCACAAATCCATACATTTTAAAAGCACGATTCACTATGGCTTCGATATGCTGGTTCAAGGAAAGTTTGCCATCAAAGAGAACACCTATATATATATATAACACACTTAGCACAAAATGTATAAAAAAAGGAACATTTTGCCGATTCGGCGCATTCGACGCCCGGCTACCTGTGAAGAAAGTGCTCCAATATATGAAGAAAGAAGTCTCCAGTAGTTTCATTTCCCGCCAACCCAGCACACAAATGAGGCTGTAAGCCACATTTAATGGTCCTTCGAACACGGATATTGCGGGAAGAATTACGAAGAGCAGAAATACAGAAGATTTCACGGAAAAAAGAAGAGTACTTTCAAGATATTCGAAGAAAATCAAGCCGGCAACATGCCCGTTACACGCTCTGTGGGTAAGGGCCGTAAACCGTCGGGGGAACAGAAGCCGTCAGAAGAACAGAAGTCGTCATCGCCCGAGATTATCGACTCCGCGACCGGTACCAGCGCGGAAGCCAGCACGGAATCAACAGTTACAGGGACGACCGCCACGGAGACTTCGGAACAAACAGACACCTCCGCGGCAACCGATCCATCCGCCATGACTTCCGCGACCGTTGCAACTACTTCGACCGCTGCCACCTCCGCATCAGCCGCAAACGCCCCCGCCTCACACGCCACCGCCGCCGCCGCCTCCGTAACTCCGTCCGCTGCAACGACGCTAACTGCGGGAGCGAAGGCCCAACAACTAACGAAGCCACCCGTCACCGTTAACGTTAGTGAAACCCGTCCAGAAACAGAAAGCTCTACAGTGAAGCGAATTGAGAAGACAACCGCCGGTCCACCAAAGCCGACCGGACTACGAGACCCGCGCCCCCCTAGTATCAAAGGGGGAGCTGGGGGATCTACACGTAGCAGAACGAAGCAACTCAAGCTCGCAAAAGCAAAGGAAGACTTATTACGTCTTCAAGTGGAACTCGCCGCAGCACATCTAGTTACATTAGAGAAAGAAGACTCAGAAGAGGAAGAAGATGACGTCACCCTCTACTCGAAGTCAGAAGTTAACGCAAGAGTGGACGACTGGTTGGAAAATCAAGTGGATCGTCCGACGTAAGCGAACACTAAAGAACCACGCCGCCCTATAGAAGATCCAACGGTTGCCCGCACGAGAGAACAAGCGACAACGAAACATGGAGAAACACGTCAAGCACCGGCGGGAGAGCAAACCGACATAGCCATCCTAGCCGAAGCCATCTCTCGGGCAGTCAGCGCAGCTCAACGGCCCAAGTTCGTCGAGTTACCGACCTTCAATGGATCTCATCAAGAATGGCTGCCCTTCCGCGCCGCTTACCACGAGACGGAAGCAATGTTCAGCACGGTTGAAAACACGAATCGACTCAGAAGAAATCTCAAAGGGAAAGCCAAAGAAGCGGTCGAGGGTCTACTCATAACCAACGCTCACCCAGCCGAAGTGATGAAGACAATGGAATCAAGATTTGGAAGACCAGAGTCAATAGCCATGTTGGAAATGGAGACGCTTCGAGGTCTGCCGCGCCTCACCGAGTCGCCGAGAGATATCTGCATATTCGCCACTAAAGTTTCCAACGTGGTGGCAACACTGAAGACTCTGGGTTGTTTCAACTACATGTACAACCCCGAACTCGCGAAGACAGTCGTGGACAAGCTGACGCCGACTCTGCGATACAGGTACTACGACTTCGCAGCAATACAACCTCGTGAAGATCCTTGCCTCATCAAGATAGAGAAGTTTTTCAAAAGGGAAGCGGAGTTGTGCGGACCCTACGCGCTGCCTGAACAGATGGCAGCACCCACTACAGCTGCCCCACAGAAGAGGATGCAAAGAGTCAACAACGTGACTGAAAAAACACCGACGCAGAAGTGCCTCGTATGCGAAGAAGCGGGCCACACCAATGCGACAGAATGTGAACAGTTCAAGAAGTTAGATGCAGACGCAAGATGGGACATGGCCAAGTCTAAGCGACTCTGCTTCAGGTGTCTTCGCTACAGAAACAAGACACATAGCTGCAAACCCAAGACGTGCGGCGTCAACGGCTGCAAGTACTCCCACAACAAGATGCTGCACTATGAAAAGAAGACAGAGAAGACAGAGAATAAAGAAGAAGCGGCAGAGGTCATCAACTCAACTTGGACAATCAAGAAACAATCGTTCCTGAAAATCCTCCCAATCCAAGTGAAGGGACCGAAAGGAGACATCGACACCTTCGCACTAATGGACGACGGGTCAACAGTCACATTGGTCGACGAGGGCATAGTGACGAGCGTCGGAGCGACGGGCCCCATAGACCCACTGAAGATAGAAACCATCAACGACATGAAGACGTCGGAATCGGCTTCAAGAAGAGTAACCATCAAACTGAGAGGGCTCAACGATCACGAAGAACGAATACAAGCACGCACAGTGAAGAACTTACAAGTCTCATCTCAACGGGTGCCACAGGAACTAGTAGAAGGATGTCAACACTTATCTGACATCCGAGGGCATCTCACATACGCCGACGCGAAACCACGAGTACTAATTGGACAAGACAACTGGCACCTTCTGCTGACGTCGGAAGTAAGAAGAGGAGACAACAACCACCCGGTGGCATCTCTCACGCCCCTAGGGTGGGTACTTCACGGCAGTCAAACACAAACCTTCGGGAAGAAGATTGACTTTGTGTCACACATCACAGAAGATCCAGAAGAGAATTTAGAGAACCTTGTGAAACAGTACTTCGAGATGGACGCGCTGTGCATACAACCCAAGAGACCGAAGACAGATCCGGAAGAGCGAGCACTTCGTATTCTAGAGAAGACCACAACAAAGATAGAGGAAACAAGATTCCAGACCGGCCTTCTCTGGCGTAAAGAAGAGGTCAGACTTCCAGACAACTATGAAAATTCATTGAAAAGGCTCTTCAGTATAGAGAAGAAAATCGATCGTGAACCCGCCTTGAATAGAAAGTACGTCGAACAGATGGACGCTCTCATCACAAAGGGGTACGCGGAACTTGCCCCGGAACAGAAGACAGCAGACAAGACTTGGTACCTGCCACACTTCGCAGTAATCAACCCGATGAAGCCAGAGAAACTTCGGGTGGTACACGACGCCGCAGCCAAGACAAAAGGGGTGGCGCTCAACGACATGCTACTCGCAGGTCCCGACCTGCTGCAGTCACTACCAGGTGTCGTCATGCGGTTCCGGCAGCACATGGTTGCAGTCACGGCAGATATCAAGGAGATGTTCATGCAAGTCAAGCTGCGAACAGAAGACAGAGACGCACTGCGGTACATCTGGCGCGGGGATCGTCGAGACGAACGGCCCCCAGAAGAATACAGAATGACGTCACTAATTTTCGGAGCATCGAGTTCGCCGTCAACAGCAATCTACGTTAAGAACCTTAACGCCAAGCAGCACGAAGAAACTCACCCAGAAGCCGCAGCAGCCATCGTACACAAACATTACGTCGACGACTACTTGGACAGCTTCAGGAGCCTCGAGGACGCCAAATCAAGACGCCAGCGAATTGGCCTACTCCGCGGTCCTCTTCTGGAGAGCGGTAGCGACGGACGGCGAAGTCAGCCTCTCCCTCATCATAGCCAAAGCGAAGGTAGCACCGTTGAAATTGACGTCAATCCCGAGGTTAGAGCTGCAAGCAGCGGTCATGGGAACCAGACTCGCAGAGGCAGTAATCGAAGAACATGAGAAGAAACCCGATCGCAAGGTGTTCTGGACAGACAGCAAGACGGTGCTGACCTGGATAAGAACAGGCTCACGTTCATACAAGCCCTACGTAGCTCATCGCCTAGCAGCCATAGAAGAAAGTTCCAAGGTCAACGACTGGCGCTGGGTCCCAACAAAATTGAACGTGGCGGATGACGCCACACGAGACGTACCATCAACATTCAACAGACAACACCGATGGTTCAGAGGGCCAGACTTCTTATATCAAACAGAAGACTTCTGGCCGACAGAGAGTACAAAAGTAACACCAGAAGAATGCTCCGACGAAGAGAAGACCCACCACGTAATCGCCAGAAGGCGTCTGAGACTTGCAGAAGGCCTCCCCAATCCAGAGAAGTTCTCCAGCTGGGACAGACTCCGATACTCAACGGGACGTGTTTTACAATTCATTCAACTGTGCAGAGCTACGAAACAGAAAGTAAACTACAGAAGAACAAAGAAAAACAAAGAAGTTGATCCCGCCTGGAAGAAAGCCAGAATCACAGAAAAGGGGGGGGTGTCTACGACATCGAAGAGGCCGACTCAAGAAGCGAAGAAACGCATGCCGATCACAGCCGAGCTCCTCAAGAAAGCTGAAGAATTACTGATGCGATCCTCTCAAGAAGAGTCCTTCGCGGAAGAAATAGATAGTCTGACCAACGGAAAACCAATGAACACAGAGAGCCGCCTCCGACAACTAAGCGTCGAAACTATAAATGGAGCACTGAGACTCAGAAGCCGCATCCGAGCAGCTCAAGACATGAAGGAAGAATTCAAAAACCCACTGGTGATCGATGGTGATCATCCTACGGTCAAGCTCTGGATACAAGCTGTTCATCGACAGCTTCATCACGCTGGTGTGGAGGCTACGGTCAACGAGTGCAGACAACAATATTGGGTACTGAGATTACGCCCTATCACACGTACAATAATACGAAGGTGCCTATTCTGCAGAATGAAAACTCAAGTACCACCATACCCTAGGACTGGGGACCTACCAGCGTGCCGCCTAGCTCACCATAAGAGACCCTTCACCTTCACCGGAGTCGACTATTTCGGACCCCTCTCAGTGACCGTCGGACGCACTCGACAGAAGAGATATGTAGCCATCTTCACATGTCTCACAACGCGAGCTATACACCTAGAAGTCGCTGGATCACTTAGTGCTGACTCAGCGGTGATGGCGGTGAGGAGAATGATCGCGCGCCGAGGCTGCCCGACTGAAATATGGTCGGATAACGGCACCAACCTAAAGGCCGCTGACAAGGAACTACGACGGGAAATCGACGCGGCAACTGCAGAGGAAACAGCCAAAAGAACTATCTCCTGGCGCTACATACCACCTGGAGCCCCATTCATGGGAGGGGCATGGGAACGGATGGTTCGTTCCGTCAAGACAGCACTCACCGCAACACTGCACGAACGCCATCCGACAGAAGAGGTCCTCACAACTCTACTCGCGGAAGTAGAGAACACCGTCAACAGTCGTCCGCTGACTCATGTATCAGTCAGCCCAGAGGACCCGGAGGCCCTCACTCCTAACCACTTCCTGTTGGGAGGACCGGGACGTGTGCCGCTACCGGGCACTTTCACCGACAAAGACGTCATTTCACGATCCAGCTGGCGAGCCTCACAGAGACTGGCAGACATCTTCTGGTCACGCTGGGTGAGGGAGTATCTTCCAGAACTCCAACACCGGCGGGAGCCACATGGACGAGGACAAGCAGTGCAAGTAAACGACCTCGTACAAATCGTCGACCCGAACCTGCCCCGCAACGTGTGGATACGAGGAAGAATCGTCGCTACGTATCCGGGTCCAGACAACATCGTGCGAACAGTGGACGTGCTGACCAAGGGAGGTGTTCTACGCCGGCCGGTGAGGAAGCTGGTGATCCTGCCCCTGTCTCCGAGCAACGAGCCCGCACCGACAGCTGATGCGACACGGTCGCACGGCGGGAGTGATGTGCGGGACAAGTGTTAAATAACAGTGAACGGGACAAGTGACTTAAGAATAGTGTACATAAAGTGATATATAGACGTTAATAGGACAGTAAATAAGTAATAGTCTCGACCGTTTCACGAACTCATTGAGTCTACGTCAAAAATGGCGCATTCGTCAGTCCACTCATTCAGTCTGCGTATTTGGGGTTGGATTTAATGCGACAAATTACCTACCTAGAGTATACCGATCCTACTCAAACTTACACAAAGTGTAGGGAAAAGAACGAGAAAGGCATATAACATCACATGCTAAACATACAACAATAATTCGCTACGGAATGTTGCACTCTATATAGTCTGTGAGAACGCCTTCAGTTCATTTTTACGAACGAACGCGACGCGTGATTTATCGCAAGTTTTAATGTGTGATTTGGTGTTATTATCCAAGAAAACAATGAACGGGTAAGTAATGAACAGTTTTTATGTATTGTGTTGTGTATTGGATAAAGATTTTGGACAGAATTTGTTAATTCATCAAACATTGTTAGGAATTTCGCGCGTCATGCCGGTACAATTCCAACTGTTTTGAGTAGAAAATGCACTAGTGACGGCGAAATGTAGTTAGAAACATGATTTAGATACGTTACTGCGTATGTTTTAAGCATTTTATTAGTGTAATTCTATACAATTTTACGTAAATATTGAATTGTAAAAACATTGAACTCATTTCGTTCGGTGACGAGCGGCATTTTTGACGTTTATGACATCCAGCCCGCCATGTTTTTTTGTTTTTCGACCACAATGTGGACAATGTTCAGTGGGTCAATAGTTTCTGACCGACTTGAAAAAAAGCGGAGTTATTGTTTTTTTTTACTTGTGTTTGTTTGATTAGTTTTGCTTTTGAAACTGGTTTTGCGCATGCGTTATTTATTATTTTTTGTTTTATTTTGCTTTTTAAAAGCGTGCGACGTGGTGCGCGTGGTGCGCGTGTGCGAGGCGGCTCCACCGGAGGACCACCCTTCTCTCTCCTAACCGGCGAACCCGAGGGCGCGGTGGCAGACCCGCGAGGCAGCGGAATACGCACTCGAGGTCGAGTGCGTGTGCGCGGCGGCAGCAATCGAGGGCGTGTGCGTGTGCGCGGTGGCGCCTTAGGTTTGGGGATGGGTGAGGGTTTGGTGGTGGTACCGCGAGGCAGCACGAAACGTGGTCGAGGTGTGCGAGGGAGACACGGCTCTGACAGGCCTGGGCCACGCGCTATAGAAGAGTAACTGCTTTTTTAACGCTTTTTTTCTAATATCCATATTAGTTTGAATGTATTAGTTTTTTAATTGAATTTTTACATTTCAGGTTATTGATACATGAGATAGAGGAGCTGCCGTTGGATCAGGGCCTGGAGACCCCTCTGCATCCCTACCGGAAGCGACGGTGGGAACCGTAAGTAGTTCTACATTGTATCTGGTTGTACTACACTATCGAGAATAATTTTAAATTTATTATTATAATATTTTAGATTTGCACCTGCACCTCAGCTAACGCCACCACTACCTCAGATGGGTCAGGGTGACGTCTCAGGACCCAGCCCACCACCCCTATCTCAGATGGGTCAGTCAATACCACCACATTTGCCATCATATCTGGCCGCGCCAGAATTGTAAGTACCATAAATACTTTACAATTTAGCATTGTTCTGTGTAACATATTTTTCTTTATTTTAAATTCTATTTGTTTTTAGGATTATGGAGTCAGCACCATCGACATCGCATCAAGCGTCGTCGGATCGTCCTCGCCAGAGTCTGCTAGATGAAGATATTTTTAGTCAGCTATGTTACGGTAAGTAGCTGTTAATTTTACCTTGGGATGGGTGTTGGGCATTGTTTAGTTCCCTCCAGATGTTTAACCTACCTTTCATTACACAGGAAGCGAACCAGACTCTGACGAGAGCGACGACGACGGTGCAATGATGACGGCTGCTTTCGTCTCAAGAGTTGATATGAGCGAAATGGAGACACCGCTAGACGTCGATGGTGCCGGCGAAGAAACAGATGGTCCTGTTGCTGCCGCCGCTGTTCCCGTGGACGCCAGCACCAGTAGCGTCGATGTGCCTTCAAGCGCAACGGACCAGCCTTGGGGTTTATATGAATTTGATTGGAAGCCGTTTCCGAATGTTTCGATTCCACCTGAATCGAGACGGGAAATGTTTTCACACAGTGATGTAGGTCCAACAGCTCCATGTCTCGACCCATATGAAATTTTTGTTGGCATATGGGATCGGCAATTTATGGAGTATATTGCCGAGGAGACAAATAGATACGCTCAGCAGGTGGCAGCCAGTATGATCGAGACCAACAACCTTCATCCCAATAGCCGGATTACGAAGTGGCGAGATACAAATGCCGACGAGTTATACGTTTATTTTGGTCTGGTTATTGCGATGGGGGTTGTGGTCAAGTCACGCATCGATGATTACTGGAATGTCACCCCTGACGTATTCTATACTCCCGGCTTTAGTGCACACATGTCTGGCCAACGATTTTCACTAATACGCAAATGCCTTCATTTCGTTAATAACGAAACCATACGTGCGCTAGAGCTGGATGTCTCCGAGGCTAAACTTTTTAAGGTGCAGCCACTATTGTCACATTTGAACAACAAATTCCAGGGTATGTATCATCTGGGGCAAAATATTGCCTTGGATGAAAGTCTTCTGCAGTGGAAAGGTTGGTTGGATATCAGCCAATTAATTCCCAATAAAGCTGCTACGATGGGGATCAAGACTTACGAGATTTGTGAATCTCAAACAGGGTACCTATGGCGGTTTGAGGTTCACGCTATCGGTAAGTCGCAAAGATCTCCACCGCAGCAGTTTGAAGACCCAATGAAAGCATCTACGCCGGCAATTGTCCTAAGGCTTATACATGGTCTTGAAGGCAAGGGCCACACGTTGTGGATGGATAATTTTTACAATTCTCCATCTCTCGCTCGTCGTCTTAAGGGGTTGGGCTTTGACTGTGTAGGAACCCTGCGGACCAATCGCAAGTTTGTTCCACAGGCCCTGCACAGTCTAACCAAAGGGAACATGCGCCGTGGCCAGATAACTGGTCTCACCTCGGGAGACGTCGACGTCATGGTATGGAGGGACAACAATAGGGTTGCTATGATCTCTACATACCATGGCAACGGCGTTTCCCAAATCCGAGGTGCCACCAAACCCATCTTAATAAATGACTATAATATTATGATGGGTGGGGTGGATAAAAAAGACCAGATGCTGGCCACGTATCCCATCGAGCGGAAACGAACAAAGGTGTGGTATAAAAAACTATTCCGGAGACTTTTGAATGTCTCCGTCCTAAATTCATACATCATCCATCGCCAGTCAATTTCTTCTTCTTCTTCTTTTTCTCCTTTAACTCACCGTAACTTCCGTAACTGTCTCATAAAATCTCTTCTTTCAAAGCATTCTTCTTCCAATCTCCAGCCTGTAACCATAGAGATCCCGCACCAAAATCCACTCCATGACGTGCGCTTCCACCACTTGAATGAGTTTCCGTTTGGTGAAGGTCAAGTCAGACACCAACGGCTGCGGCGGAAGTGTGCAAACGTGGTATGTGGTAAACTGGTGCAAACATTCTGTGTTGGTTGTAATAAAACTATGTGCATGAATCCCTGTTTCCTTGTCCTTCATCAGTAATTTTATTTATGTAAAATATATTTATAAATATTTATTTCTATGTATTATAATTATTATCTATACATATTTTTTAACCACACCTTTGTTCGTTTCATTGCAGAATTGTAGAATGTTCATCTATTAGTGCGATAAGCGTCGAACATTTTTTTTTTGTAATTTTTTTTTTTTTTTTGTAAAAAACCTTTTTTTTTAAATCTCTTCTTAGTAAGAAAAATCTTTCCCGTGTTTGAAAATCATTTCGTTCTTATTTTATTTTTTTCTGTTTTTGTTGTTCAGATTTGATATACTGGTTATATCTGTATTGTGCACTTTGGTACTGAAATTGTTTGTTTTGTGATTTTTATTTGTTGATTTTGTTAATGTTTTTGTTAGGCAACATGCCTGTGTGTACTGTTTTTCTATTAGTAAATATCATACTAGAGTAGAATGCAAAGTTAGATTTCAAATAAATGCAATAATATTTGCTCTGTGATTCAAAGTATGAAAGGATCTTTTTTAGCGCTCTTTTTCTGATGTTTGCATTTTGACTCATTGTTCGTATATTAATCAATTTTAACAGCTAACAGTTTGTCTGCGATAAGACTGTGTACCAAACTATGTATTAAGATATAATTGTAAGCCAATTGGCGTGCTGGAATCTCGGAACTGAAGTGTAAACATACCCAAATTTTTGACCGGCTGTCAACTCTTCTACCAGCATCATGTTTTTGTATAGCTTGTAGCTTGAAAAAAATGTATGGAGTTGTGCGTTTTTATTGCTTATTATTTTTAATTAATGTGTTAATATGTAATTAAAATAAAAACTTTTAGAAAACTTGCTTTTATTTTATAAATATGACGCCTTTTGTACACAAAAGTGGGAAAAAGTCGCCCACCCTACTTTCAACTTCGAATTAACAATATATTACTAGGTAAAACTGGAGTAAACTAATAAATCAGATTGCTTATATCATAAGAATTCCATGAAAGTAAAGATTGTCGAGCTGAGATGCGTATTTTCTGAGATATCGTAGTTTTAGTGAACGCGGGGAAAACTCGCGCTATCGGTCGGCGCGCACCGTTACGTCAGCGCTTAAGTGGCATAAAGAAGGCACTACGGCGGAGGGGTTAAGTGTTTATGTTCATGTTGTGTTTATATCGTATTTTATATTTTTCTAGGATAGATTCTAATATATAGACCCTAATTATATATACTTTACCTATGTAAATAAAGGAAAACTTAGTGAAAAACGCGAAAAATGTCACGCGGTCATTAAGGTCATTAAGGTATCGTAGGTCATTAAGGTAAAGGTTCGAGGCATCTAAGAAAAATGTACCGCGCGCTGATTGGCTAACGCATTTAATGTACTATTTTTTTATTGGTTGTCTAGCTAGTTAGCACTTAGCACAAAATGTATAAAAAAAGGAACATTTTGCCGATTCGGCGCATTCGACGCCCGGCTACCTGTGAAGAAAGTGCTCCAATATATGAAGAAAGAAGTCTCCAGTAGTTTCATTTCCCGCCAACCCAGCACACAAATGAGGCTGTAAGCCACATAAAGAAACTAGAGAACCTGGACATGCAATGGCAGGAGAAACTTTGCAAAGTTCTATACTATCTACGGACTGTGCCCAATAGCTCCACCAACAAGACACCTGCTGAGTGACTGAATGGGCGAAGATACAGGACTGCAGTGTCGAGCTTACACCCCGACTCGGTGCCGAGTCGCGCCGAGCAGCAACTGGAGGCGGCGGCGCAGCGCCCGCCCGCGCGGACTTTTACGCTGCTGCAGCCCGTGCTCATACGCATGTACGGGCCTGGGAACAGGTGGTGTCGGGCCACAGTGGAGACGGTGGAGGGGCCGGCCACTTATGTGGTGAGGACGGAAGATGGAGAGCTGCATCGGCGACACGCAGACCAAATACTGGCCAGACCGCCGGACACATCTGCTAATGGGGCACCTGTCATTGACAGTCAGTCAACTAATGATACGGACCCTGAATTATCACAGGATCCGCCGATTGTGATTCCACCGCCTGAATTATGGCCAGATATTATAGGAATTCCTAATGAATGACTTAAGTGATTGTTATGTTAGAAGTAGACCTTTTTGTTGAATTGATTTTGTTATCTACTGTTGAATTTATTATTGTATTTACCAATCATTATGAGAGAAAGGTATGTTATGTTTGAACCTTGTTGATTGTTTTCATTAGCTGTCAAGTCTAACATTTTTGTATTGAGGGTAAAAAGGAATAAAACAGTTTGCTTTCTGATCTCGATTTGGTTGTATCTTTTATTAAGCAATGAAAGAAAAGTAATAATATTATGATAAATACATGGTGCTCACATATTTAGTAATATTTAGTCCTCCAGACTGTATTTCGGCCACGGCAGTCAATTTCAACGGAGACTGGCCATCGGCGCGGGAGATATTATAGTGAATGAGTGTGTGCACAGACATAGGGACACTCCGGGTATATTTACAAACGTGGCAAAGGCAAGTATACGAATTTCCTAACATTTTAATAAGTTACAAGTCAGTGTATGAGTTCAAATAATCACAGAATGTAAATCAAGGTCTAAACAAATCTAAGCTAAAAAATTAAGTTAGTACGGAATTTGATAGATTCTAAACTGTCCTATGGAGCGAGACCAGCATGTTTCCAAGCATTCTCTAATTTGTAATATAATGCTTGTTTACAACAATGTGTACTTTTAATTTGACTTTTAAACCTTCTTTCATATATTGTCGTGTATCATTCGCATTTAAATTTATAAAACATCATATAGGTAAATTAATCCTTATAAATAAACTTACCGGTATATCAGTCAGCTTCTCATATAGTTTGTGCAAGTTTCTATTGAAGACTACATACATACGAACATTCTGCACTAAACATATTCTACAAATTGGCAGATTTTCCATGCTTGAAGGGAAAACGTATTACAGGCTTGGCTTGTGTATTATAATTATTTCGAGTTTAAATTCGAATGCGAATAAAAGCATCAAAATAACTTGAGCTCCGTTGTGGGCCACGATAAGATGATAGCAGCCAGAGACTTAATTTATTTCTTTATGAGACTCTAGTTTAGGTAGTTTATTCGCATCGGATTTAGTTTATATATCCTTAAACACCACCTAAATTATTAAAAGGCGGTACCTTTTACACATCAATAAAAAATTAAAAGCACCTCGTTTGACAGATGTTACAGGTGACAGGCAGGCAAAATATTTTTTTTTTTTTTTTGGCATTTTATGACCTGGTAACTGGACCTTTAGGTCAAATCTTATTTTATTATCGAACACTGCACTATCACTTCATTTTTTAATTGTTTTAATAGTATTTTTAATGTATTTATATATCGGTTTGTACGTATTTTTGTCTTTTAATAACTCTTCAAGTGGCGGCGGGCGGGATAAAGAATCGCACTTGTTCACTTCACTAAGTTCACTAGCCAACACTAATCTGTCAAGCAAGAAGTTTTGACAGTCAAAAATAACGCCGCGTTCCGTGTTACGCTCACAGCGATGTGAGCGCGCTAAAACCCGTACCGAATTGGCGTGAGCGCGATAACGCTGTCCACTGAATCGTCATAGATGACGTCATGACAGGCGCCATATTGCGATAACGCCGACCATGCCCTGAACCGATATCACTGTGAGCGCTGTCAAATTGACAGCTGTGTTGTTTTGTTTTGAGTTGAATTCATAATAAAACATTTTGGGACTTTCGTTGGTAGTGGTGAAGGCTAAACACGTGCTTTTGTCAGTTCTACGAATTCTTTCGATTTCTAGTGGATCTTAGTTGTGTGAAACTTGATCGAGACTATTCCTAGTGTTTGTGTTATTCGTTTAAGGTTAGTTTTATTTGTTATTGTCTATTTTTTAAACACCATTCGCCATCATGAACTCCAAAAAGCCTCCTGATCCCGACCCCCCTGATGAATCTTTTGATCTTCCCCCTGTCTTGACTGTCACCCTTCCCCATGCCTCCCAAATACTAACGCCAGACCCCAAAATGGAAACGGATACTTCAAATCGGAAGAGGGTGGCCTTGTCCCCTCCTGCTACTCCATTAATTCCACCCAAGGTACCTAAAAATATTATTGGCAGACTAACTTACACAGCCAGAGATAAACCGCCGTATATTGTCCATGTTTCCCTTAAGGATGGTCAGACTTCAGGCACTGTGCTACAACCAGTAAAGTTTGGTATGTTTTTGATGTTAAATAACATCAATAACATACACCTTGATGGGGTCAAACGTATAGGTAGGAATAAAGTGTCCGTTGAATTCAAGTCGCATCAGGATGCGAATAGTTTTTTATTGAATAATTTGTTAATTCAACACAATTATAGTGCTTCCATCCCTCAATACAATATTACAAGAATGGGTCTTGTTAGGGATATCCCTATTGAATGGTCAGAAGAGGAAATCATTGAAAATATAAAGGTTCCTGAAGGATGTGGGGCTGTTGTGAAGGCCAGGAGGATGAGCCGTAAGGTTACCTCTTCTGGTATAGCTGAATGGAAGCCGACGCAGACAGTTGTACTTACTTTTGATGGACAAATCCTACCTAAACGGGTATATTGTTTCTACTCAGCTCTTACAGTTGAGAAGTACACGTACCCAACAATCCAGTGTTACCATTGCTGTCGGTTTGGGCATACTCGGACTCTGTGTAGATCAAAACCACGTTGCTTCAAATGTGGTGGTGATCATCCAGGTGATGGATGTGGAACCGCCCCTGAGTTAGGATTTTGCATTTCCTGTACTGGTAACCATTTCGCAAATGACAGTGCTTGTCCTGAATTGGGCCGGCAGAAGAGTATCAAAGCTCTGATGGCCGAAAAATCTATCTCATATGTAGAAGCAAGTCGGGTTTTCCCTCCTGTTTCTAGATCATATGCCGATGTATCAAAGTACTCCTCTCGTAACAAGGTTACAATAAATAAACCCCAATCCCAAACCTCAAGCCCAATCTCTCCCACCCAAAGATCGTACCGTAAAACGGTCTTCCTTAACCCGAAGCCCCGTGCCCCCCTTTCTCCAGGCTATAATAAGCAAGCTCATCAAGCTCTCACCAGAGATTACTCATTTTCTCCCTCCCATAATGGGTGCGCCTTTCCAGCGGAAGCCACCGAACCAATTATGTACAGACAAGCAGACAGCTCGAAAAATATCTTAGAATTAATCACAAATATGTTAATGACTGTTCTGACAAATCCTACTCAATCAATACCTGACCACGTTGCCTTAAAATTGACCTCAATCTTAAATTACATTCACAATGTTCCATCCCCTGACATTCCTGCAGTGGAACGTGAGGAGTATTACTCCCAGGAAGCCTGATCTTTCCTTTTTAATAAATAAATATAAACCATCAGTATGCGGCATAGCTGAGACATGGCTATTACCTGAAAGTAATTTTAGGATGCCGTGTTTTGGCAGTGTTCGTAATGACAGACTAGATGGATATGGGGGATGTGCTTTGCTCATCAATAGCAAAGTATCATTTTCCCCGATTCCTCTACCCTTTGTTGGTGACAACATAAATGTTGTTGCTGTTAAGGCTGAGGATATAAATTATAATAATTTTCTCTTTTTATATTGCGCACCCACAACTCGAATATCTTTCGGTAATTAGAAACTTGTTAGGCAGTGTTAGCGGTCCAATTCTTGTTATGGGTGATTTTAATTGTCATCATTATCGTTGGGGATCGGATACTTGTGATAACTTTGGCATTGGCTTGCTGGATATATTGGACGATCTGGATCTCTGTGTCATTAACGATGGCAGTGCCACACGCAGGTCTGCACCAGGGCAGAGTAATAGTTGTGTTGACTTGACATTCTGTTCGTCCAATATGTCTAGCCTCCTCATTTGGCGTCGCTTGGATATGACTTATGGAAGTGACCACTAACCCATCATGATTGAATTCCCTTCGAAACATGTTCCCACAATAGTCCTCCCTCCCCTTTTAAAATACCGACTTGACTCAGGAGATTGGGATTTATATTCCAAAATTTTAGACTTAAGAGTATCTTCCCTCCCAAAAGTCAACGAGGTTAATCCCCAGGAATGTTTTTCTTCGTTTTCCTCCACTGTTTCTGCTACAGCAGATGACTGTTTCCCTTCCAAAAAACCCCAGTCCGACAAAATTCCTTCTCCGCCATGGTGGGATAAGGAATGCACTGACATAGTCAGGGCCAGGAATGAGGCTGAAGAGACTGTTAACTGTGATATGAACCTGGATAACCTCATCGCTTTCAAGCGAATATTGGCCAAGTCTAGGAAATCTCTTAAGAAAAAAAAACGACAGGGTTGGTCAAGGTACTGCTCTTCGCTGAGTCCATCCACTCCGATTTCAGTGGTATGGCGGAAAATAAAACTGTTTAGGAGTAGTTTAGCTCCTACTTCTTCGAAAATCCTCTCAGAAGAACTGGGACACCAGTTTTTCTCTAAAATCGCTCCAGCATATGTTCCGGGTATAGAGGACAATTGTGTTGGCATTGATGATGTGGACAACACTGGTGACCCAATGAACAGACCATTTAGCTTGGAAGAGCTAAAAAATATACTATCTCATGTTAAAGACTCCGGAGTGGATGGATTCCCGTACTCTTTTATTGTCAAAGCTGGACCAAAAACCCACCAATACTACTTGGACTTGGCTAATTTTTGCTTTACTTCCGGATATATTCCCTCAGAATGGAAGGTTCAAGTTGTCATCCCGATTTTAAAACCAGGCAAAGATCCTAACGATCATTGCTCATATAGACCTATCGCTTTATCGTCCATACTCATCAAACTATTAGAACATTTAGTTAAGAACCGTTTAGAGTGGTTGGTGGAGAGTGGAAGGCTGCTTCCCGCGACTCAGTTCGGCTTCAGGAAAGGTCTGGGCACAGCTGATAGTGTAGGTATCCTCACGTCAGCGGTCCGGCTGGCCCTCAGCAGGAATGAGTCTGTGGTGGCAGTTTTCTTGGACATATCAGCTGCATATGATTCGGTCCTCCTCCCTGTTCTCAGGCAAAAGTTGCACGAGCTGAGAATTCCGGCTAGGATTTGCCGTATCATTGGTAACATCTTTGCCAATCGCGTCATCCAACTAAGAATTCCTGGGGTCGACTCTGACCAAAGAACAGTATGGAGAGGCTTACCTCAAGGATCTGTTTTGAGTCCCCCGTTATATAATATCTACACAGCGAATTTGGCCTCGTCTCTAAATTATGACTGCAAAATTCTTCAGTATGCTGACGATATTGCTTTACTGGTCACTGGCAATTCCATCCAGGATGCCGCTCTATCAATGAATGTCTCTCTATCCTCACTAAACCAATGGCTCCTTGATCACGGGTTATCTCTAAGTGCTCCAAAGAGTACAGCGGTCATTTTTACCCGCAAGCGCTCAGTTCCCCAAGTAGATAATAAGTATTGATGGACAAATCATTCCAGTTAAGGATAAGGCGAGGTTTCTGGGAGTAACGCTGGACTCGAGATTGTCTGGGATTGACCACATTAACAACACGGTCAAAAAATGTGAACGCTCTGTGTCGATCCTTAAGGCTTTGGCCGGGGTGTGGTGGGGAGCTCACCCTTATACCCTTAAACTGGTCTATAATGCGCTGACTAGGAGCGCGTTGGACTACTGTTGCTTTCTCTTAGAGCCCTGCAACAGAGAAGCACTCAAGAGGCTAGACAGCATCCAGGCCAAATGCCTGAGAATGATTATTGGTGCCATGAGATCCTCTCCCATAAATGCGCTTCAAAATGAATGTACAGAACCACCCCTATTCCTAAGAAGACAATATTTGGCAGATCGTTTCCTATCCAAAGTATTCTCTCTTTCATCCCATCCTTTACTCCCAATTTTAGAGCAAATCGACCTTTCTTTCAATAACAGTCCTTATTGGAAAAATAAAACAGTTCCTCTATTGATAAATAGGTACAGAGAGCTTAAAAACCTCTCCTCGCCTGTTTGTCAATATCCAATCCTCCCCGTCTTTTCCGCTGCATATGAAACGATCCACTTCGAACCAAAGGCCGTTTTGGGACTGGGCATCTCGAGAAATTCTCAAAACGCTAGACGCGACTTCGAGTTAGCCGTCAAACGGTACTGGGAAGGATGGATTTTTTTCTTTACTGATGCTTCAAAATTATCATCAAAAGAATGTACAGGAGTAGCGGTATACTTTCAAAATTCAAAAATTGCCCTACTTTTTCAATGTCCACCAGAAACATCAGTTTTTACAGGAGAGTGTATTGGCATTTTAGAAGCCATACACTATATCAAATCACATCAAATTAAAAAAGCAGTAATTTTTTCAGATTCCCTCAGTAGTATTCAGGCCTTAAAACAAAATCAACTTTATAGTAAAATTCACAGTAAAACCATTTTAGAAATTAATAGCTTGTTGTTTGACTGTTCCCAAAACGGCTTGGATATCGAGATTGCCTGGATCCCTGGTCATTCGGGAATTGTTGGCAACGAGTGCGCTGATTCGTTAGCAAAGTATGCCACATCAAATCCGGCTGATCGAAAGCACTACGTAGCTCATAACTACGATTTGCGAAATGGTGCCAAACCCAAATTGTTCGACTCGTGGACAAAAAAATGGAATGAGACCTCAAAAGTCAAGGGTATTTACTACTCATCCATACAGCCTGACATCCAGCGGAAGCCTTGGTTTTTTAAATACCCAAAATTGGCCAAACGAACTGTCTCTTCGCTTTGCAGATTGCGACTCGGACATTGTTGTAGCCCAGTGTTTCTGAATAAGATCCATGTTAGGGACAGCTCCCTCTGTGAATGCGGTCTTGCGGACGGTACTTTGGACCATATATTTTTCTCCTGCTCCTTGAATACCAAATCCTTCGACCTCTATGAAGAAATTTCCAAGTGTAACATTCCTCTCCCAACTAACTTCCATTCCCTTTTATGCCACTTCTCTCCCAAAATTATTAGAATTTTAACAACTTTTTTAAACGATAATAATTTGAAATTTTAAATGGTGCGTAATAAATATGTAAATAATATGTATTGTATGTCTTTGTGTTGTGTATCACTCTATTTATATAATAATGTAGAATATTTATGTTTTCTAACACTTGTCCTCGTTTTTTCAGCGACTAACAAAATCTGTAAACCTACCAAAAAGTGCAAAGTCGACGGCTCGCCGCTGCGCTACCGCCTAAACGTGACACTGGCAGAATAGTCGACATCGGCTCAATTGCCAAACGCTAAAAAAAAAAAAAAAAAAAAACATTTTGGAAATTGTGCTTCTGGCTACAGTCGCAACCAAAGAGTAAAGTAATATCTATGTCGCAACCTAACAAAACAAGAGAAACAAATATATGGTGTATATAAAAAGGAAAACTATTAAGCAATCATGAGTATTCAAGTGATTATAGCCGACGAGCCTAACGGGGGACAAATTTCTGTCATGCTAACATTAGAGCAATACGAAAGGGCTTAGTGCTGAATTCTAACTTGGTTGCAGTTCTACCGACTGCTGAAACGATTGTTATGCAAATGTTTTACCCATCACAACGTTAGCAAGAGGTAACTTACAGTTTTTATAGTGTCTACAACCAATGTATTATCAATCAAAAATGTTTATTGAACTGGTACTCGCTGTTTACAGATAGAGAATATGTACAGCAATTGGTGCATGATTTTGATGCAAATATGTACAGCCAACAACCAGAATCACTGCTGAATAAACAAACAGAACAATGTGGTAAGTATTTATAACTGGTTATGAGTAGATACTTATTAGCTGAATGTGCCTGATCTATTTCAATAAAATATCATGTGACAGTTTATGTGGTCAGTTTTATTCCAATACATAATCTTTAACAAAGAAACAAGTGTTATATGCTTTGGTCAATGTTGACAGTAAATTATTTTGGTACAAGAACTTGTCTCATACTCTATCAATTAAAAAGTTATAAAAGCATTTTCTTTAGTACTTATATTAAAAATATCCTGTTTTATTCCATGGTATGTTTATCTATGTGCCAAGTTTCATTCAAATCCATTCATCCAATATTGGTGAATTCAGTAACATAAATCCTCACAAACAATTAATGTAGTATTAGTAAGAAGTGCTTATTTTTATTTTGTTTTATTTCAGTAGATCAAGAGTCACCATCACTATTTATATGGAACGAGGGATGCATTTTGTTGTTGATGCACTCACATTTTATGGTGAAAATATAATATGGATATGGTGAAAATATGAATATGGTGAAAATAGAGAGCTTTTTGAAAAAATGAGTCATAAGATGGTATATGATATCATAGCAAAGACGATGTGTAACGCACTGTATAATGTTAATGGTAACCAGCGCCTATCAAAAATTAATAGCCTAAAAACCATTTAAAAAAGATAATGGATCATAATACCACATCTAGAAATAATAGGAAACATGGCCGTACTTTAATGTAAGATAATTTTATTACTTTATTTATTTCTTTATTATGTAAATGTGTTAGAATTACCAACTTTGTGTTATCAAATACCTTAAGGGTGTAGAAAGTTATTAATAATAATTTATGAATGCATATCTAATTTTGTTAAAACAACATATCATCACTCCTTGTCTCTCTGAAGGGCTAGGCAGATGTGTACTTATAGTACACCGACATTTCACCAGTTATGTTTAAGTCCTATGTAATAGGGGGTGAGCCTATTGACATCAACCGGGCACAAATCCAGACTCTGGGCTGCTACTGAATAATTCCAGAAAGAAAAACCTTATATAACATTTTGTCACGGTTAAATATAGATTAATTTATGATCAAATGCTTCAGGCGTTTGTAGTTTAATGTTAATAAAGTTTTTTTTTTGCAGCTAATTAATGAGTTATTTGGCTCAACTAGATGGGCTAATCCTGTAACGCTGGCGTCAGAAATTGGACCTACACCAAATGAAAATTTATAGAAAAGATTCGAAGAAGTATAGGGAAAACAGATACGGAAATGCAACAGCATAGGGAAAAGATGAATATTTTGCAGTAGTGTTTAAATAAAATTAATAATTAGTTTTTTTATAGATCAATATAGGTTTTGGATTTATCAGTAACTGTCAGAATTAATAATATACTTGTGATTTTTATTCGATTTTAAGCTTTGATTTGTACCTGTTTGAATTAGTAGTCTATATTTGATTTTTATTAAATTTTAAGATTTGTTCAGTAGGTCTCTGTTTGGAGTAGTAGTATATTTGTGATTTTTTTTATTAATGAATTTTCATCATAATTTCAACCGAAAGACGTCCACTGGTGGACATAGGCCACCCCCAAGCTCCGCCACTTCGACCGGTTTTGTGCTTCCCGCATCCAATAATGAATTTTATCAGCAGTTAGTTGTACTGTATGTCTGTGATTTTACATAATATTTACTAGAATTGATACAGATTTGATATATAAGTACTAAGCCTTATATATACTGTTTGCTATGTTTCTTCTCAGAGTAGTCAGATAGGAAACGCCGACCTCATCTAGTTTAAAAAAATATGATTGATGTGTAAAAGTGTTTGTACAAACCTACTTGCAAAAATAAAGTCATTTATCATTTATCATTAATATTATAATTAGGAGAGAAAAAACCTACTTGCAAAAATAAAGTCATTTATCATTTATCATTAATATTATAATTAGGAGAGAAATGTAGCCTGGAGGTCAGGCGGGGCACCTGAGGTTCAGTCTGACTAAACTGTGATTCTAATTTATTGTTAATAAAAATATTTTATTACTATTAGTGTTGCACATTATTTACATACCTATCCCAATATATGGCGCAATGGTATACAATTGAAAGAAATTTACTACTTGGCATTTAAGTCTTATTATTTAGTTGCCAAAAATGAAATACACATTTACTATAAGTTACATTGTGTAATACTTAAGTTTTAAGTAATTAAACAACTTAGATCTTACATTATTTTACAGAATGTTAAAAGAAAAACTACGTAATAGAAACAATAATTAAATCAACATATAATGAATCTTAATATGTAAGTAAGATTACACTGTGCTTTTTCTTCCATTTTCAAAATTAACCATACAATCGTTCCTCAGGTGCAAAACGAGTTGTGAGGTTTGATCACGGAGCAAATACAAAGAGGAGATGTTGTAATTAGATTTTCCTAAGAAACAACGCGTGACATTTTGCGGGGTGCGGGGTGTTAGATCCCGCCCACTTCTTTATTTTACATCTACCGGTTAATAGCAAAACTAGGTGCTCGTACCGTCAATTTTGCTTTTGTAGTTATTTATCTATCTCATACTAGATGTCACTACGTGCAGGAGGCAACAGGGTCGTACTCAGAATTTGCGTACCAAGGAGTACTTTGTTTTTTACTCATCTTAATACGTATTTTTTACGAAAAACAATAATTTTAGAATAAAAATATTTTTGATGCATGACGAAAGAAGATAATCAGTGTGTCTCTTATTTTTAAATGACAAGCATTAATCATAAACATTTATTTTCAAAGCATCTATATTTCACACACAAATAAAAAAAAAACATATTTTATATACAACTAATTGACATCAACAATAAAACAAAAAAAGCAAAAAGAACACACGAAATATAGCGGTTAAAAACATTAGACCGGGAAGCACTGTCCGCTGCTCACAGTGCAATATGTAAACATATCCAGTGGCAAAGCAGTGGAGAGACCCACCTATTCGAGAACACGCTTATTATAATGTTGCTACTGGACCTAACACGACCGTATCATCATCATCGCATACTACCAAATTCTTAAAATTTCAACCAGACGCAAAATGTTCACTTCTCAGAATGTCAACTTCTTAGAATATCCAATCCGCATAATGTCAATTTCTCAAAATGTCGATTTCTCACAATGACAAACTCGTATGAAATAAAAATCACTTTTCACTTTACATTTATGAGACAGTCGCGGCACATTTGTTAAAATAATTAGAATCCGATTACGACCCTGTTTTTTTATATTTATGTTTGTTGTTCATGGTTGACGATAGATGGCGGCCTGTTGACATAATGATATAAAAACCACGATAAAAACTACAAAAACAATATTTAGGCGATTGAAAGGTTTTTGGGAATTAATTTTGAATAAATTTCAGTACATATAATTATTAAAATATATTAATACTGAGCTTTACGTGCCTAAATAATTTTAGTACCCATGTCACAAAGTGTCGCCATCTAATGTCGGGTAGAATTATATTTGGAAACACCGAAGTTATGACATTTTTCTAGAAGAATTCTTATAAATTACGTTTAAAATTACTTACAAATGAAATGTGATACCATTCATAGCGTCAGAACGTCTATCCGAGTAGTTTTTACAAGATAGAATACAACACTTCATTCTTATTTTTGTCTAGCGCGAATATACTGAACTTTTACTTAGTTGTGCACAGGACGAACGCCAACAATACACTGACTAAGGCCACGCCTACTTGATGACGTCAGGACCAAGTTGAAAATCACAGTGCACTGTTGTTTAGGCCGACTCCTCTTTGTATTTGCTCCGTGGGTTTGATGTTGAAAAAGCACTGTTTTATTCTACTCTATTTTTTATAATGGCAAGCAAAGCCGCTGTCGACAGAAAGCACTGTTAGCGCGTTCACGAGCGTACCGAATTGTTGACAGTTGTCAGCTGTCATAATCGTGATATCCAAATCGGAACGCAAATTATTGCTGTGAGCGATATATTCTTATTCGGAAAGCACCCTAAGAAATAGCGTCTTTTGCTTATTTTGCCTGCCTGTCACCTGTAACATCTGTCAAACGAGGTGTTTTTAATGTTTTATCGATGTGTAAACGGTACCTTTTTATAATTTAGGTGGTGTTTAGGGATATATATGTTATAGGCAAACTCCGAAGCTCCGGCGCTCCTAGGTTGGACTGGTCAATCCTCAGGTCAGACTGAATGACTTAGTCAAAGCCAAAACAAATGTAAATTTTCGGCCTTTGACTAAACAATTTTCGTCAAACCTGGGAGAGACTAATTTGGTCAGGCAAACGTCAAAACACAATTTTATTAAATCGGGGTTTGACGAGTCAAACTCCGATATAGGTATGAAGTGTCTTATCTTCGTATATTTGGAAGCATTTTATCATTTAAGCAGCTTTCAAGTCTTAAGAACCGCTTAACTCTGCCAGTTCTGACACCTGATTGGTCAGCTTACGTGATTTTCACTTTTATATTTGAGATGCTTTGAGAGAATGCCGTGTGGCATTAGGCCCGCCTTTTGTACGATGTGCAATAAAGTATAAAATAAATAAATAAATGCTTTGGAATATACGGAGGTTAGTTTGTAAGATTAGGTATAAAAAAATAACATTTTTAAAATTTTGATGTTTATTGTTTTAATAATTTCTTAAGTAATTAAAATGGAAAATTAATCATTTTTCTGACATGGTGAGGCATTAACTTTAATGTTAATTGTTTTAATAATTTCTTAGGTAATTAAAGTGGCAAATTAATCATTTTTCTGACATGGTGAGGCCTGTTTAAACATGTTCAGATCAACGTTTGACCGAGTTTTGCAGTCGCTTCTAGGATTGACTAGGCCAAAACCGAAACAGAATAATTTACTTTCGACGTTTGACTGAAAAGTTAGGAGCTCCTGGGTTTGACTAAAAATACTTCAGGCAAAGGGCGAAATTGAAATGTATTTCGGGGATTGCCTGATGGCTTTGGCCAAACCTAGGATAAACCAGTCCTTCCGCGAAGAGACTATGTATCGGACTTTGACTATAACATATAAACTAAATCCCGATGCGAATGAACTACCTAAACTAAACTAGAGTCTCATTAAGAAATAAGTCATGCTTTTATTCGCATTCGAATCTAAACTCGAAATAATTTTAATATACAAGCCAAGCCTGTGATACGTTTTCCCTTCAAACATGGAAAAACTGCCAATTTGTAGAATATGTTTAGTGCAGAATGTTCGTATGTATGTAGTCTTCAATAGAAACTTGCACAAACTATATGAGAAGCTGACTGATATACCGGTAAGTTTATTTATAAGGATTAATTTACCTATACGATGTTTTATAAATTTAAATGCGAATGATACACGACAATATATGAAAGAAGGTTTAAAAGTCAAATTAAAAGTACACATTGTTGTAAACAAGCATATTACAAATTAGAGAATGCTTGGAAACATGCTGGTCTCGCTCCATAGGACAGTTTAGAATCTATCAAATTCCGTACTAATTTAATTTTTTAGCTTAGATTTGTTTAGACCTTGATTTACATTCTGTGATTATTTGAACTCATACACTGACTTGTAACTTATTAACATGTTAGGAAATTCGTATACTTGCCTTTGCCACGTTTGTAAAGATACCCGGAGTGTCCCTACGTCTGTGCACACACTCATTCACTATAATATCTCCCGCGCCGATGGCCAGTCTCCGTTGAGATTGACTGCCGTGGCCGAAATACAGTCTGGAGGACTAAATATTACTAAATATGTGAGCACCATGTATCTATCATAATATTATTACTTTTTCTTTTATTGCTTCATTTTTTTCTTTTACCTGTTGTGGTATGGTAATTTTATTTTAGGTGCATCTTCTTCACATATAATTGTATACTAATATTTAAAACATTTTAAAGGTGTAACGTTGGAGTTTCCTGCCCATTCTTCTCCATACGAATCTAGGGCCAACTGTAATCAATTCTATTTTAATGTAAATGTAGATGTTCATAAGTGCCTTTTAGTGCCTATTTGGAATAAATGCTTTGAATTTACTTGGCTTGATATATTCATATGAACTTATGGTATAAGGGTCGTCTTACAGGTCTTTTAAAGCCAAATGGAAATTGCTGACGTCTGTGAAAGCAAACTTAAACATTAAATAATTTAATTAAACCACCAATCTGCCTTTAGCAACAGTGGTAATCGTTGCACCCGCTCTCTCTGTATGAGGAGTATAGAAAGCATTACCAACCACCAACTGTGGGATTTACAATTAAATGTAAGATTGAAAGTATTTTCTTCCTATAGACAAAATAGTGTAAGACAAATTTTGTTGCAGTTTGTGACTAAAGACAGAAGGCCAATTCTTGCTTGTTTTGTATGCTGCACTAAATTAAAGCAAAGCTACCAGTTCCTTCGAAAATGTCTGGATTCCGAAGAGCAGTTAGTTGAGATGATGAATGAGGATTATGAGGTGAGATATTCTCCAAAAAATATTTCATTTTATTCTCAAGCTCATACCATATATATTGTGTCTGGATTTCAACCATGCCATTGGGTGTTAAATGTTGATATGTACACTTTCACACATTCTGTGTGGTGCCGTCCATAAAGATTGCGTGTGGTGCCAGACATAAAGAATAGCACCATCCCATTTCTTCCCGTGGGTGCCGTAAGAGGCAACTAAGGGACTTACTAGAGAATGGGCAGCAGCATTCTCTTTGCATTTGACCACCATATAGCGTTCGACAAACCGCCTGCCATGAGAGATGATTATAGCAAACCCTCCCAGATAGGGGTATGTTCAGCAGTGAATGTCTTCGTTCTTGGTAGTCTGGCCAACTTTTCAAGGTACATTGGATTGTTTTAAGTGTCTTCACTTGTGGAGGCTCTTTTTCAAGTGTTTTTGATATATTGGCAAGGTGTGTGCTTGTGGAACTGCGATCACTGGCATATTTTCCCTATTCATACATAAAGAAATAATACTTGCAACCACAACACTAAATAAAAAAAAATAAAAAATACAAATATTGAAAAATAAAAAGAAATTGATAGCAAACACCTACATTACTCATCATGATCTACCAAAAGCTGTATTACAGAAGAAAAAAAAAACCGGCCAAGTGCGAGTCGGACTCGCGCACCGAGGGTTCCGTAAAAACCTGTAGGTATTCACGGTTTATGCATTTTTTTTTTTTTTTTTTTTTCAGGATGGGAAATCATCAAATGACTTCTCCCGCTCTGGGCGGAGCGGGAGGGCGTGTCAGACTTTTACTGACTAAAAACCCACCCGTGTTCCATCAGTTGCCCATGTGCCAGGGTCACGGTATCTCTTTCGAAAAATCACGCGACCCCGGCAGGCATCGGTCCTAGTAGACCCCTACACTGCTGCTGACATCTCTTTGAGGCGCGCGTGGAACACTGCGCGCCGTCGACCCGAGCTTGGTCCTTACCGGGCGGCGAGCTACCCATTGCTCGCCACCCGCAAGCTCGCGCCTACGGTGGCCGGGAGTCCGCTATTGACTCCCGACGCCCGGGGCGTCTCCTCCTGCAGCGGCTAGGGACGTGAGGGCGCAGAGACTGCCACTCCCTCACGCGCCCCGCCTCCTCCTTCGCGAGCATTACTGCTTCGCAGAAGGAGGTGACGGCTTCCCATTCCCTCTCGCTCCGTACCATGGCTCGCACCAGGGCCGGACGCGAGAGGTCGCCGCCGCCGATCGCCTCCACGAGGACACGGCGGTGCTCCGCCCAAGCAGGGCACACCTCCACCGTATGCTCCACCGTGTCCTCCAGACGATCCTCGCAATGGAAACACCCGGACGTATCCTCCCGCTTTATCCTGAACAGGAACCCACCGAAGCACCCATGCCCGGTGAGAACCTGCGTCAGGCGGAAGGTGAGGACGCCGTGACGCCTCTCTATCCACTCCTCAAAGAGGGGACTTACCGCCGCAATTGTGGCGTGCCCAGCACTGGGTTGCGACAATCGTACCCGCCATGTCGCCATGAGATCACACCGGAGCTCTGTCCGCCGTGCCGCGATTTGTCGCGGCAGCGGAGTTTCGCCCCGGTGTTTCGCCTCCTCGCGCCACTCCCACATGTGCGCGAGGACCTTTGCCTCCAGATCCCATGGCGGCACTCCGGCAAGGAGGCTCGCCGCCTCGCAAGAGACCGTGCGGTATCCCCGAATTAACCGGATGGCCTTGACCCTCTGGGCCGCAAACAACCGGCGCGCTGGGCGCAGCCTCAGTGAGGGCGCCCACACCGGTGCCCCGTAGAGGGCCATGGACCGCACGATCCCCGTGTAGAGCCTCCGGCAGGAGGCGTTTGGACCCCCCAGATTGGGCAGGAGCCGCTTTAATGCAGCCCCAGCCCGCTCCAGTCTGGGAGCCAAACGTCGGAAATGCTCAACGAAGTTCCACCGGCTGTCGAGGACAAGTCCCAGGTACTTCATTGTCGACTCGACGCCGATGTGAACCCCTCCTACCGTGAGTTGGGAACCCGCAGGTGGCGCGTTCCGAGGACCATGAAAACCCATGACCTCGGACTTGTGCAATGCCACCTCGAGTCCCAATTGCCGGATCCTATCGACGATTGTCGCAACTCCGCGTGTCATAATTTCGGCCGCCGCCTCGTACGACCTCCCCTGCGCAAGGACCAGCGTGTCGTCAGCGTAGCAAACTACGCTGACGCCGCTAGGGAGGTCGGCGCGCAGCACCCAGTCGTAACCGATGTCCCACAGATGCGGCCCCAGGACCGATCCCTGTGGGACACCGCACGACATCTCTCGCCGGTTCCATTCCCCTTCGTGACCGGGGTAGATGACGGACGGTTTATGCATAAGGCTTGTGTTTATGAAATTAAATCCTATTTTTTTAATTTTTATATTTGAGTTGATTGAATGAAAGGTAAATTGCGGTTTACGATTTATGACGTATAAAAAAAAAAACTACTTACTAGATCTTGTTCAAACCAATTTTCGTTGGAAGTTTATATAGCAATGTACATCATATATTTTTTTTAGTTTTATCATTCTCTTATTTTAGAAGTTACAGGGGGGGGACACACATTTTACCACTTTGGGAGTGTCTCTCGCGCAAACTATACAGTTTAGAAAAAAATGATATTAGAAACCTCAATATCATTTTTAAAGACCTATCCATAGATACCCCACACGTATGGGTACGATGAAAAAATTGTTTTGTGTTTCAGTTCTATGTATGGGGAACCCCAAAATTTATTGTTTTTTTTCTATTTTTGTGTGAAAATCTTAATGCGGTTTACAGAATACATCTACTTACCAAGTTTCAACAACATAGCTCTTATAGTTTCGGAAAAAAATGGCTGTGACATACACGGACAGACAGACAGACAGACAGACAGACATGACGAATCTATAAGGAAAACAAAATAAAGAACACAGAAAAAACAGAAAACGAGAAAAGGAAAAGATCCGAAACCCTAAGTCCAGGCAACCGAGATATGTCAAATGTACAGAAAATAAGTAGAACGTACACCTTTCACAATGATTCCCCCAAATTGATGCCTTCAATACATGCGGGAGAGATCATACTCGCTATCAGACAAAAATACATACAGAAACTAACACACTATTTTCAAACCTAGAAGCAACAACAAGCAACCAAAACCAACAAAACACTGGAAATCAGAAACGAAACAATAACAAAATTAAACAAAACTAAACTAAAAACCCTATTCCCCAACCCGGCTGGTCCCCGTGGGGAGAACGACCACTACCCTCCATCAATTAACAATAAAAAAACAAGAAACAATAAATCAAAAAATGCACATCAACTAAGAATCTGCACGTACAATGTAAGAACATTATCAACAAGAGAAAGTTTACTAGAGCTCCACAATTCCATAGAAAACATAGAATGGGACATTATAGGACTCGCAGAAGTTAGGAGAATGGGGCAAAAGATCGAAGAATATGAGCACTATATCCTATGCTATATAGGTGAAACATCAGGCCTACAGGGAGTAGGTTTCCTAATAAAGAAAACGTTCAAAAATAATATTGTAAACTTCATAGGAATATCTGGAAGAGTAGCAATTTTGAAACTTAAATTCGAAAACTTGCCATTTACCATAATCCAAACATATGCACCCACTGAAAGCTCAAGCAAAGAGGAAATCGCTAAGTTTTACAACGACTTGAAGACGGCACATGAACTGTCAGATAAAAGAATTCTTGCTGTTGGTGATTTCAACGCTAAAATCGGGCAACAAAAACCAGAAGAAAATATGATCATGGGAAAATATGGACATGGAAAAAGAAACAAAAGGGGAGAACGCTTTATACAATATGCTAATGAGTACAAACTATCAATAATGAACACATTCTTTAAAAAGAAATGGTCCCGAAAATGGACATGGCAATCACCTGACCAAAAAACAAGGAATGAAATTGATTATGTATTGACCAACACACCAAAATCCATAGCCAATGTAGAAGTGATCAACCAAATGGACTTTCCATCAGACCATAGAATGCTCAGATGTTCCCTCATAATTGACACACCCAAAATTAGCCGAAAATCTTTTAGGTTAAAAGATTTTCGGCTCAACAAATCTACTTAAGACTACAAACGAAAGAGAAACATATTCAGAACCTGAAAATATATTCTAAAACAATTGATGACATTTTAGAAACCACATATGATGTACAATATATCAGCAATAAACTGTAAGACGTAATCAGTAAGAGCCTCAAACTAGGAAACAAAACAAAAACCAAAAAACAAAAAAATACTTAAGATTGATACATTAAATCTAATAGCTAGACGTAGGGAACTAATGCATCTAGAAAACAAAACAAAGGAAGAAAAAGACGAATTAAAACAACTATTTAAAAAAAGAAATAAAGCTATAAGAGAAGACTATAATACATACAGAAAGATAATCATTGAAGATAACCTCACAAACTTCAGAAGTTCAAAACGCGCCAACAAGGAACAGTCAACACACAAAACATGGATTCAGAACCTCAAGGACGGTCAAAATGAAACAAAAAGTAGAAAAGATGTTATTAAATGTGCTACAGATTTTTATAAAAACCTCTACAAAATATCTCCAGAAGAACCAGTTATAAATGAAAATCAATACATGAATACACAAATCTATGAAGAAAATCATGCTACAATAGATCCAATGGACGAAACCGAAATAATGAGCCATATAAAAAGACTGAAAACAGAGAAAAGCCCAGGACCAGGAGCACACGTATTAGTCCCATATTTGAGAACACTTTTCAACAGGGTTTTAGAATAGGAAAAAATACCGGAACAATGGTGTCTATCACATATAGTACTACTGTACAAGAAGGGGAATCCTCTAGATGTAGGAAAGTATAGACCCATTAGTTTATTATCTACAATGTACAAACTGTTTTCGACGATTTTGCTTAGCCGAATAGCTTCAAAAATAGACAAAAACCAACCAATCGAGCAAGCAGGCTTCCGACCAAACTATTCCACGACTGACCATATCCACACTATAGAACAACTAATAGAAAAGTACAACGAATTCAACAAACCACTTTACATAGCATTTGTTGACTACTCAAAAGCGTTCGACAGTATTGCTCATACATCTATATGGAAGGCACTTAAAAATAACAACATTCATGAAAAATACATCAATATTATAAAGACCATATATTCCAAAAGTGTGAGCAGAATCAAACTAGAAAGGAAGGGAGAAGAATTTCCTATAGAAAAGGGCGTAAAACAGGGAGACCCACTTTTACCAAAGTTATTCTTAGCTGTCCTCCAAGATATCTTCCAAAAAATAGATTATACCAATAAAGGGTTGTGGATTCTAAATAGACGTCTATCTCATGTAAGATTTGCTGATGATATAGCTATCTTTAGTGATACTGCGACAGAATTAGAAAAAATGCTTCAAAACCTCGCCAGAGAAAGTAAAAAAGTGGGATTAAAATTGAACACAAATAAAACTAAAATAATGACCAAGAGTACCCAAAGACAAATAAACATAGAAGAAGGGATGATAGAATATGTCAGTGAATATATACAGGGTATCCCAGAACTCAACGTCAAGCCGAAATGGGGTGACAGGATTGATCAAAACCATCACGAGAAAAATCTGAAAAAAAAAATGTTTGAAAATTATGGGCATTTTAAGAAAAACCTAAAAATTTGATCAAACTGTACCATTTTTCGGTTATTGTAGTTATTCTTTTTTATTTTTGTTCATTTGAACTTTGGAAACGTAATCCTAAATAACATTTCTAGAATCCCAATAAAAAATAATGACACAATTGCCTCAAGTTTCCGAGAATTGAGACTATTTGTTAAACTACGAATTTAAAATTTTCAAGATTCGTCGATATTGACAGGCCCTCCTTTAAAAAAAATGTACTAGAGCGCCTTGGCAAGTGGCATTAAAAGTTGGCGCATTTAATCAGAATTCTAAAATAGTACAATTGCCAATAAAAAAGAGTTAAAAAAATTAATACCTCGAGTAACCCGATTTTTGTTATCTCAGTTAAAATGTTTTTGATTCACACAAGGAATGGAACTAATTACCTACATTGTTACAGGCCTGTTGGTCTAGTGGTTAGTGACCCTGACTGCTATGCCGGAGGTCGTGGGTTCGATTCCCACCCAGGACAAATGTTTGTGTGATGAGCACGATCATTTGTTCTGTGTCTGGGTGTAATTTATCTATAATATGTTTGTATTTAGAAATATATAAGTATGTTTATCAGTTGTCTAGTACCCATAACACAAGCTCTGCTTAACTTGGGACTAGATGGCGTTGTGTGATAGTTGTGGAATTTATTATATTATTATTTCGTTTATTTCTTTATCTGCATATTAGTTACATTTTTAAATATTTTTAGAAAAATAAATTTACAGCAAAAAACATTTAAAAATATAAAAAATAGTGGACCTCCGGTATCGGGAGCAGGGTCCAAGCTACCGGTGGTTAGGGCTCCAGAGACAGGAACCTCCTCACGATACGAGCCGTGTCAAGGAGTACTGCCTTCTGAATCAGGCTCTTGATCCAACCGCCTAACGATAGCCTCGACAGGTGTTGGTCGAGGGTATCGGCCATCAGCCCATTGGCTGATACGACAATCGGCACAATGACAGCCGAGTCAACATTCCACATGTCAACAACCTCGTGTGCTAAGTCGAGATATTTAATCTGTTTCTCTTTCTCAGCTTTCACGAGGTTGCCGTCATGCGGAATGGTAACATCGACTATCATCGTGCGGCGCGCTAACCGGTCTATCACCACTATATCAGGCTTATTGGCGACAATAGTCCTGTCAGTAATGATAGACCGATCCCAGTACAACGTGACATGGTCATTTTTGAGAACTGGGTCGGGCACATACTTGTAATACGGTACCTCAGAATCCACTAGTTTGTATTGCAAAGCAAGTTGCTGGTGAATAATACTGGCTACTTGATTATGCCTGTGCAAGTATTCGCCGTTAGCCAGACGAGAACAACCAGAGATAATATGTCTGATGGACTCACCCGGATGGTGACATGCCCGACACACGTCAACCGTCCCGTCCTTCATAATATGTCTCCGGTAGTTATTCGTCAAGATAACTTCGTCCATAATTGCACAGACGAAACCTTCAGTTTCCCCGAATAGGTTACCAAAACGTAGCCAGGATACGGACGCTAAGAAATCTACACTGGGCTCATGAAGAGCCCGGTAGAAGCGCCCGTGAAGCTCCTTGTTTCGCCATACTTCCTTGCGGTCATCGGTAGTAAGTACTACAGGTTTGCGCCAGTTCTCTTTAGCCATGGAGAGCGGGGTGAGCCCCTTGTCCACTGCGACCACATCACGGTGCATACCCACTTCGGCTTTTAGAAAATACTCCCTGAGACTGCACACCTCGCGGTTGTGGAGGGTCTTTGCATTTAAAAAGCCTCGACCCCCGCACTTCCGCGGGATGTACAGTCTCATCACCGATGATCGTGGGTGATGCATCCGGTTTGCGGTCAGCATTGTACGGACCCTCCTATCCAGGGCGTCGAGTTCTGTTTGAGTCCATTTGAGTATGCCGAAAGAATACATCAAAACCGGCATGACCCAACCGTTGAAGGCGCGCACCTTGTTTCCGCCTGAAAGAAGACTAATTAATACCTTCTTCAGGCGACCAAAGAAGCGCTCCTTCAACGATTGCTTCATGTCAGCATCGTTGATGCCTAACACTTCCGACATACCCAAATACTTGTAGCTTTCGGATGAGGAAAGGGATCTGAGGTATACGGAATCCGAAAGTTGGATTCCCTCGGATTCCATAACCTCGCCTCGCTTTACATGCATGACTGCACATTTGGCCACACCAAACTCCATCCTGATGGCGCTACTAAAAGTTTCAGTTACCTTCAGTAGCTTCATCAGTTGCAGTTTGTTGGGGGCAAAGAGTTTTAGGTCATCCATGTAGAGGAGGTGAGATATAACCTGACCATCTCTCCTCAGCCGATAGCCTAGACCTGAATCCTCCAGCAGTGTGCTTAGAGGATTCAGGGCTAAGCAAAACCAAAGTGGACTCAGACTGTCGCCCTGAAATATTCCCCGCTTAATCCATACAGGCTCATCATTTCGCTGGATCTGTGGAGATCCTGGATAGCGAAGGACTGTCCTCCATTGCCCCATGCACGACTCTAGGAAGGTGCGTAGAGTTGTATCAACCTTGTACAACTCCAGCACCCTCCTGAGCCATGAATGTGGCACTGAGTCGTAGGCCTTCTTATAGTCTATCCAGCATGTCGACAGATCCTTGCGGGATCGACGAACCTGTTGGCTTATGGCCATGTCGATGAGGAGTAGCTCCTTAGTACCACGGGACCCGTTCCTACATCCATTTTGAGACGCAGACATAATGGAATTATTATCAATATGCGAACTAATTTATTATTATTATTATTATTGTTTAAGAGAAGATTTACCATCCCTGTTAGAGGACGTACCACTAGCAGATCTTCGCGACATCTGGTTTCAACAAGATGTCTGCCCAGCGCATTTCGCAGTGCAAGTAAGAGATTTCCTTGACCAGGAATATCCGGGAAGGTGGATTGGACGTTCAGGCACTATCTCGTGGCCCACCCGTTCACCAGATTTAAATCCCCTGGATTTTTTTCTATTGGGGAGTTCTCAAAGAAAAAGTTTACTCAAAGCCCATTGAGAACGTAGCCGACCTGCGTGAACGCATTTATAAAGCAGCTGAGGAGATCAACTCTCGAAGATATGCCCGACTAATAAGCAGATCTTTTTTAAGAAGATGTAGGGCTTGTACTGAGGCTGATGGTAAACAATTTGAACATTTATTGTTATAAAAAATGTTATTTCGCTATCTGACGTTTATTCCAACAAACTTAAATTAAACTAGATCAAGATTTTTCATTATTTTACTAATTTTACTAACTTTTTTTCACTTTGGTAAAAGTGGCGTCACTATCTGTCTCGCTCACTCATGGCAAACATACCCACTTTCCATCTCTCTCATCATTTTGCCTTAAAATTAAGAACCTACCTAGAGCTTGTGCGAATGAAAACATTTTAACTGAGATAGCAAAAATCGGTTTACTCGAGGTTTTAATTTTTTTACTCGTTTTTATTGTATGGATCTATCAAGTATTGTACTATTTTAGAATTCTGATTAAATTCGCCAACTTTTAATGCCACTTGCCAAGGCACTCTAGTGCATTTTTTTTAAAGGAGGGCCTGTCAAAGTCGACGAATATTGAAAATTTTAAATTCGTAGTTTAACAAATAGTCTCAATTCTCGGAAACTTGAGGCAATTGTGTCATTATTTTCTATTGGGATTCTAGAAATGTTATTTAGAATTACGTTTCCCAAGTTCAAATGAACAAAAATAAAAAAGAATAACTACAATAACCGAAAGATGGTACAGTTTGATCAAATTTCTAGGTTTTTCTTAAAATGCCCGTAATTTTCAAACTGCATGAGATAGATTTTTTTTTTCAGATTTTTCTCGTGATTGTTATGATCAATCCTGTCACCCCGTTTCGGCTTGACGTTGAGTTCTGGGACACCCAGTATATCTCGGTAAGCTAATATCATTTGACCACAACAGAAACGAAAAAGAAGTGGACAGAAGAATAAATACAACGTGGAAAAAATATTGGGCACATAAAGAAATCTTGAAAGGAAAATATAGTCTGAAGCTTAAAAAGATCATAATGGATTCATGTATCCTGCCGTGCTTAACATATGCGAGTCAAACCTGGACGTTTAATAACAAGATTAAAAACAAAATCCTTTCGTGCCAGCATGCCATGGAACGAAGTATCTTGAAACTTAGAAGAATTGACAAAACACGAAATGCAGACATACGCAACAAAACAAAATTCACAGATGCACTGCAACATGCCCTGGCACTGAAATGGAAGTGGGCAGGTCACCTAGCTAGATACCAAGATAAGAGATGGACACTACAAATAACGAAGTGACTGGGTCCTACGGGTAAAAGACAAATAGGACGGCAAAAGAAAAGATGGGTTGATGAAATTGTAAAAATAGCTGAGAAAAACTGGATGAGCAAAGGTGAAGACAAACTGAAACGGAAAGTGATGGAGGAGGCTTTTACCGTCTAGGGGCCATACAATAAACAACTTCAATATTACAATAAATTAAAATGTAACTCTTATATTTATTGTAAGGATAAATAAAGCTATAATAATAATAATGATAATAATAACATAAAGAAATATATTTTTTCAGCCCAATCTTTTAATAGACGAAGACTGCTTAGATTCATACTGTGGGTTTGTTAAATCTCCAATAATACACATGAGTATAGTTGATGAATGCCAAACAGAAAGCAACAATATTACCGTCAAACAAGAGTTACCAGCTGTTTGTGAGGGACTAGATGAGTTTATCGAGCCCATCGAGGAGCATCGGAGTGATGGTACGTTTTTCAAAACAAATAAATAAGTAAAAGATTAAATAATTGTAACTAGCTTTTACCCGCGTATTATACAACATGTCCCAAAATTCAACGATAAGCCGGCACCAGAGGATGGACCTACTAATGACTACTCGAGAAAAAAAAAGAAAAAAAAATACCTCTACTTTTTTTTTAATTACTTAAAAAAATGGAAATTCTTCGAAAATGTATACCCCTTATGACACTTTTAACTACCATGACCACAATTTTTCAAATATTTCAGTTTTTTTGTTTGTATCGGCAACCTAAGTAGTACTTCTATTCACCATAATCTTTGAAAATTACAGAATTTTCGTAGTTTTATACAAAAAAAAACAACCAAAAAAATTATTTCCCTAAAATTTTGAAAGATTTTAACGTTCAGTACACTTTAACTCATCGTAAGTCTTCCAGCATTTCTCCTGTCAGATGGTAAACGGCCCTCCGAAAACGCTTGATGCACATTAATAAATACTCGATAATTCGGGTATCTTTGAGCATTTGGGTACCTTTCTCGATATAATCTGCTAGCAGCGCTACCATTGCATCGGCACTCTCCATAAATGAGGTGCATATTAGCGTATTCCAACGGTGTGTATGGTAGCGGCATGATAAACGCTAAATAGTCCAAAATACGCCAAAAGTCCAATTCACAAAACACTGTCCAGTTCAAAATAATGCCAGGTAAGTACAGTTTGCAGATCACTTAATCCAGTCCAAAAAGCCAAGCCAAAAGTCGTTAGTACGAGAGTCACATCAATTGAATACGAAACGGTGCACAGTAAACAAAGAAGCAGAGCGTACTGACTTTGTACTTTGTAGAGAACAGCAACATTCCTACCTGCCCTATTGTTATTTAACAACAAACATCTATCTATCTCCCTCTAACGTATAATCGCTCTCTATCTATCTCTCTCTAACGTATACTATCTATCTCTTTCTGACTTCTGAATTTCACTGACTACGCACATGTCCCTTCCAAATTCTAAGAATTTGCGAAAGAAATCTATTTTGGGCACATAGTAGAAGTGATTACTATTAACAACAACTTATGAAATTGGTTCTTGATTAGAAAAAGTGTCATTTTTTTTTGTGGCTAGTTTTTCTAAAGTATTATACCATTTTAAAATCTAGGTTAGTTGCGCTAATTTTTTAAAAAACTTGCCATAGTAGTGTCCATAATTTTTTTTTACACTACGATGAGTTAAAGTGTACTGAACGTTAAAATCTTTCAAAATTTTAGGGAAATAATTTTTTTTGGTTGTTTTTTTGTATAAAACTACGAAAATTCTGTAATTTTCAAAGATTATGGTGAATAGTAGTACTACTTAGGTTGCCGATACAAACAAAAAAACTGAAATATTTGAAAAATTGTGGTCATGGTAGTTAAAAGTGTCATAAGGGGTATACATTTTCGAAGAATTTCCATTTTTTTAAGTAATTTAAAAAAAAAGTAGAGGTATTTTTTTTTCTTTTTTTTTCTCGAGTAGTCATTAGTAGGTCCATCCTCTGGTGCCGGCTTATCGTTGAATTTTGGGACATGTTGTATGTACATATAAACCTTCTTCTTGAATCACTCGTTCGTCACGCGTCTATTGATGAAAATTGCATTAAAATCCGCTGCTTTAGTTAAAAAGATCTAAGCGTACAAACGCAGGAGGCGACTTTGTTTTATACTATGTAGAGATTAAACAAGAATGTATTGAACTACTTCAAAGTTTTGATAGTATTTTATTAATTCAACGTAACCGAAACCACATTATATTATATTATAAAACATATATTAATATTAAACTAGTACTAATCTTGACTGTTTTTTGTCTACTTACAGAGCTAGAACTGAAAAATTTACACCATAACTATCTAGTTGCAACAAATACACCAACAAAGTATTATGAATCAGATTCAGATGATGAGATACCTTTAATGGAGTTTAAAACTGAAGTGGTAGAAGAAGAAGTATGTAAGAGGAAACAAGAAGCTAGCGAGACTAAAAGTAAGTTTTAGATAATTAATCTATAGACAGGCAGACAGGCCAGTGGTTCTCCTACTAGGATGTGTTTACCTAACGGGTGTAGCTGCTTACATGTGCAAATGTTGAATTCCATCCATAGGAATGTGAAACCTGATCTATCAATATGTGAGGCTGTTATACTTAGTTAGCTGTAAGTGTAATGATGAACTAGGACCGTTGTAGTTATAATTTCTAATAACAAAACCATGGCTAGCAGGACAACTAGTCACTATTAGCAGCACTCATCGACAAGTATAACGCTAAGGTCATTACTTCCTCGCTGGTTTTGTACCCCGACGCTACCACAAGCAGTGACAACTAGGTAGCATGATTGTAACAATCACGTATGCGGGTCTATTCCGCGTGCAGTTACCAATCCGCATGGCACTCAAAAGGTTAAGCATTAATAACTCATCATCACATCTGTATCACCGTCGGTCAGGAACAGACGTGGATGTATGTACACCTACATCGCCGAATGTAAGTATGATGAATATTACACCTAACTTCCGCGATATCACATGATTATAATTAGTTCTCGAGAGTTGCTTATTCCGATCGGATCACACAATGCAATTATTCCACTTCGTGGGATTCTATAGGAATGTTGATAAAATTATATTTTGTGCCAAACCATTCCCAGTATGATCCATGCTGTGAAATTTATTCATTTCATGAACAATTTTTACCTTTTGTTGAAATGTATTACAGTATAATACTAAAACAACTGGAAGATCTTAACTATATAAGGTGTATCTATTCATACACGAAATATTTTAAGACGTACTCGTTCACCTGTATGTGGTAAAGAAGCTATAGAAGCAAAAAAAAAATTATCTAAGCGTTTTTGAATTTTCGTAATACCACCTACAGGTGTACCTCTTAAAATATTTCGTGTATGAATAGATACACCTTATATCTAAGATTACATTTTTTTTACTGAATTACAAACAAAAACAAAACTTGAGAGGTGTCAAGGGAGACCCGGATGGAACGAAGTTCCTTTCCAGAATTCATTATTGTTATTATTTTTTATTATTTATTATGTACAAAAAACCTGTATACACTCAACAAAAATATTCTCCCACTCTCTCTCTCCCTCGCTCACTCTCCCTCTCTCCCTCTATCTCCCTCCCTCGCTCTCTCTCTCTCTCCCCCTCTCTCTCCCCCTCTCTCTCCCGCTCTCCCTCTTTCCCCCTCTCCCTCTCTCTCCCCCTCCTCTCCCCCCTCTCTCCCCCCTCTCTCCCTCCCCCCTCTCTCCCCTCTTTCTCCCTCCCCCCTCTCCCCCTCTTTCTCCTTCCCCCCCTCTCTCCCCCTCTTTCTCCCTATATCTCTCCCCTCTCTCTCCCACACTCTATCCCGCCCTCTCCCTCTCCCTCCCCCCTCCTTCTCCCCCTCTTTCTCCCTATCTCTCACCCCTCTCCCTCACTCTCTCCCTCCCTCTCTCTCCCTACCTCCCTCTCTCTCCGTTCCAAAACAAAATATATACAGTCAAATTGAGAAAGCTCCTTTTTTTTAAGTCGGTTAAAAAGTGTCGTTACTACTTTTTGTCATAATTCCGTCTAGCCCCCTTTCGCAACACGCCATAAGGAGCTTCGTTCCAAAAACAATAAAAATTCGTAACCCGACTGCAAAAACGAAAATTTAAAAGTGATGCTCTAAAAATACAGAAATAAGATTGCAAATAGGAGAACAAATTGAAATAAATTATGAACAACTAGCTTTTGCCAGCGGCTTCGGCCGCGTATTATACATATTATAAACCTTCCTATTTGATGAATTCCACGCTGGGTGCTTGCAGTTAAGATCACCGGCGAGGATTGTGGCGTGCTGGGCTTTGTTCAGTAGCGCCCGGAGCTCTGAGTGATCTAGATGAACTCCGGGCGGTTTATAGCAGCTCCTAGCGTCGTCGCCGCCTACATGCAGCTGGACACCCAGCGCGTAAAATGAGCTGAGCGATGGCAAGGGGAGCTCCTGATGGACCACTCTTCGCCTCACTAGTACCACCAGACTACGGTACCTCATGTGAGCTGACCTTTCATCGTTTCTATAAGCGAGGTAACCTGGGAACCGTAACCTATCTTCTGGTCCCAGGAGCGTCTCGTTTATGGGCGCCACGTCTATGTCCTGCTCCCGCGGAGATGGCGAAGGGGCCGACCTTGTTCCGTAGGCCGCGGGCGTTCCAGTGGATAATTCTCAATGGCCTAGCAATAATAAAGAGTTAGTAAAATGGCCAGGCCATCAAGGATGACCGTCTCTATATCCTGCCCTTACCTTATGGCCTTTATAAGGTCCATTTATTAATGGTCCTATTGCCTTTTGCCTATGGAGCTATTGCTTAATGGCACAGGCTGTAAATTCTGGTTTAGTGTTTGAAACGGCTTTAGCGCCGGTGGCGTCATCTGTAGTTGGTTTTGCGGAACTCTGGTAGTTTCGCGGTTTGCCGCGGTGCTCTGCCGGCGGTAGCTACGGGTTCAACTTGTCAGCCTGCGCCCGGTTAGAGGCAGGGTCGGCTTTTGGGATCTTTTCCTGGGTCGCCGGGGGTTTAGGTTTCTTACCCTTACCTTTACCCCCGCGTCTCTTCTTCCTCCGCCTCGAGGAGGTGGCTTGGGTTCTTTGTGACGGCCCGTTGGCCGCCGCCGCCATGAGAGTTATGCATTGGGCCTCAGCTTCCACATGTGGCCTCTCGGCGGCCGCTTGGGGCCGGCGTGTGGTTGCTGTGATGGTGGCGGTCCCCGCTCGCTTGCTCCTCATCTCCGCTTGGAACACCGGGCACTATATGTTGCACGCGGGGTGCGGGTCACCGCAGTTGACGCAGGTGGCCGGCTCCTCCCGCGGGCGTGGGCAGTCTCGTACCGCGTGCTCCTCGCCACACCGCACACAAGCGAGCGGGCGGTGAGACTGGTGCGGGCGGTGAGACTGCTGCGAGCTATGTCGGAAACGTTGGCACCGGTGGCACTGCGCGGGTCCGCGTTTGCCACGGCAACCCTCTATTTTGACACCACGCATGTTCATTAATAAAGTGGTGTCATATATAGTCCGGATGTCTGGAGTCTTTTTCAGAATTGCGTGGAATACGCAGCCAGGTCGTCCATGTGCGCCCTTAATGTGACGCACGTACTCCGGCTGGTATCCCATCGTCCGGAGTTCCTCCTCGATCTCCTGGGAATGCGTATCCGCCGGTAGTGCCCTGATGGCAATCTTCTGATTTTTATCCGCTGGCAGCGAATATGCAAACCACGAGACGCCACTGTCTTTCTTCAGGCCCATCAGATATCTCTGGACCAGCCTGTACTCATCCTCGCTACCGGGAGTGGAACGGACTCCACTCCCGTATAGCCGAGCATTTGGAGGCCGGCCCACCTTCGCGCTGATGGCCCGGAAATGGGCGGCCCAGTTCGGCATCTTCTCCACTACCAGCGGAGGGTACCTAGGTGTTTTCTTCGGCTTTTGTTGACTGGACGTCGTCGTCGACGCAGTGCCGGTAGCGGCGGCAGGGAGTGCGGTATCGGTGGGGGAGGCAAGGGGCAAATGAGTAGCACTTACCTTGCGGTCATGGGTGTCTTACTCGGTAAAGGAGGTGAGTGGCGCGCCGCGTTGGCAAAGGTAGGCGATGCTCGCGTATCCCGGCCCCGCGGCGCGGTTTCGCGCTGTGGCCACGGCGTGCCAAGGTCTGGACTCGAGCTGACACTTGTTGTCGATCCCCAGCGGCGGTATTGGCGAGAAGGGTGGAGATATTTCTCCTGTGCCAGCGTCTGCTCCTCCCACGGTGGGCCGGGTGCCGGATAATTTGAAATCACCCTAAGAGGTTTATCATTTGATATTTGAGAAACTATCCAACAACCAGTCCTCAGTTTTCGTCGCTGATGTTTCATTATAATATTATTAATACAACGCAATAATAAAATAAATAAATTCTTTATTGGCATAAAAATGTCTACAAACAAAGTGAAGCCCTGACTCCTGCGCTAGGTAAAAACACCTGTGTTACAGGAGCCAGTGTCTTCTCCCAATCAGTAGGTTCGGGATTTTATGCAATATACATTGTTTATATTTTAGTTTAAGATTAACAAAAAATATAATTAATAAGCAAAATAATAGTTACATTCATTATTAAAATAAGTTAAAATTATGATTATAAAAATAGTTATTAAATACATGACAAAAAAAAAACGAAGGAAAAATTATGATACCAATTGATTATATTGTCAACATACATATATGTGTATGAGTGGGGAGTGTAAGGAGTGTGTATTATGTGTTGGTGCGTGTAGTGTGGTAGTGTGTGAATGGAGGTTAGTGAGAGGTTGTGTACGTGGGTGATGTCTTGAACTTATTGAACCTATACCTTACCTACCCACCCTACCTATACCTTATATCAGGTTTGTGCATAAGTTCTTGGACACTTGGATTTCATAACAAAAATTCTAGGTTTTAATTTGGTTACACGCTAGAATAGTATATCATTCTACAGAATGTTCTAGGAGCTTTACGCTAAGGGGTATAAAAGGGCGCGCGCATTCCGAGTTGTTCAGTTTAGTTCAAAATGGAACTGCGTCAACTACGAATGATCATGATTTACGAGCATAATCTAGGAACGAGTGCAAGGCAAACGGCCGAGACAATTAACACTGCGTTTGGACAAGACACAATTGATCATTCCACAAATCCACAGTGAGTTATTGGTTTAAGTCTTTCGATAAGGGGGATACGAGTTTTGAAGACATACCTCGCTCCGGTCGGCCAATTGTCTTTGACGAAGACCCTCTACGCTCACATTTGAAAAGACATCCGGATAGGACTACCAGGGAATTGGAGAAGGAACTTCGTTTCGACCATTCCACTATAATTCGGCACCTGCATGCAATAGACTACCACAAAATAATGAGTCGGTGGACGCTCCACGCTCGTCAGAGCGTGGAGCGTCCACCGACTCATTATTTTGGACTCATTATTTCGACTCATTATTTTTAGGACAGCGAGCGAGCAGCACGCGTGACCATCTGCGAAAGTCTCCTCCTGCAACCACACAGACAAGGCTTTCTCAGGTCCATTGTCACTGTCAACGAATCCTGGGTTCACTACAACAACAAAACGCGGCAGGCCTATTGGGTTCCACGCGGGGAAAGGGTGCCAACGGAACAAAAGCCAGATCGTCATGGACAAAAGATAATACTATCAGTTTACTGGGATTGGCAGGGCATTCTCTATTGGGAACTGTTGGACGAGAAGCAGACTATTAACGCTACTATTTATAGAGAGCAACTGCAAAAGTTAGCCGCAGAGATAGCGACTAAGCGTCCAAAAAGGCTGTCTGTATCACTTCTTCACGACAACGCTCGACCACATATTGCGAAGTCTGTCCGCCACATTCTGGAAAAGCTGAACTGCGAGTCTAAAAAGGCCACTTTGGCAGAATCATAATAGGATAATAAGAATCATATTATAAATCGTAAAATGGCATATGGTCACAAATTGACAACCCATAATGACAGTTCATTCTGAACTGAATTGAGTACGATTCTGCTAATATGGAACACGGCATAATGTCTTTGCCAGAGAGATGGTTACATGTCGTTGAACATGACGGTCAATATATTGTGGATTGATATTTCTTTAATAAAAAATGAATTTATTTTTAGTAAATGTGTTTGAGTGTCCAAGAACTTATGCACAAACCTAATATTAAAATTGATTCCGTTTGACTGTAGGCTTGTGTCAGTAGCCACGACTTAGTTTTAGATTTAGCTTCTCTTATTGTAAGAGGATTAATATTAAGAACATTATTTGTTTTATTATAAATATGACTGGATAAATACGTGCGTTGCCTTCTAGCAGCTGCGGTGTGAAACTTAACTGAACGGCAAACATTCCTTAAAAAAAAATCAAAAGTCATTTATTCAAACTAGGCTGAGAGTCAGCACTTTTTGAACGTCAAAGTTACAAAAGACAGTCCCCCCAAAACGCCCACCCTTCGACACTTCCTAGTGCTGTAGCTGGGAAGAAGAAGTGGCGAAACAAACTCCCCAGCAGCACACTTATAGTTAAATGGTGTTTAATGGTGTGATAAGATGCTGTTTGGTGACTAAATGTAAAACATACATTTGCCGTACAGTGAGAACTTGACATTTGTCGTATAAAGTTGTAGTGGGGAATCTAAAAGGCCTAAATGTCATTACTTTAAGCACAGATCTTTGAGCCCTTTCAAGTCGAATCATGTGCGTTTTGCATGCCCCACCCCAGACACCAATGCAATACCCGATCACCGACTGAACCAGTGCGAAATATACCGTGCGTAATAGCTCATAGTCAGCGACAAGTCGAAGAGTCTTGAATACCCATATTAGTTTTCTAATTCGCGCGGTAGTTACCTCTATGTGCTGGCGCCAGGTGAACTTTTCGTCAAGTAGTATTCCTAAATATTTAATAGCATTTGATTGAGGATTGGGTACACATGAGCAGGACGCGCAGTTTTTGGGGGAATTACATACGTGTAATTTAACGCAGATATTGGTGGACTGAATTTTAGAGAAACTAAATTGGATTAGGGTCGATTTTGCAAGGTTTAAGGTTAGTAGGTTAGTCCTTAGCCATTGGCTCACATTAAGCAGGCCAGACTCGGCTTTTTGTTGAACCTCATCCCAAGTCTCTCCATGAAATACGAGTGCTATATCATCAGCATATGTAAAAATCTTACCATTTTCAAGAGCTAACTGACACAGATCGTTTATGTAGATCAGGAAGAGACTGGGACCATGAATACTACCCTGTGGTACGCCATAGGTGACCAGAGCATCCGAGCTAACGTGATCTCGTATTTTCACTCTCTGAGTACGTTCACAGAGAAAGTCTTTAAAAAGTTTTAGGGCCGTTCCCCGAACACCGATTCGTTCCAGTTTGTCCACGAGAATAGGTATCGAAACGGTGTCGAAAGCCTTGGCTAGGTCAAGGAAAATGCCCATGCACTTTTTTCGGCCATCCAATTGGGATGTAACATGGTCCACAAGTTGCCCGACAGCATCCTCAGTGCTTTTTCCGGACCTAAATCCAAACTGGGCATCCGACAATATCTTGTTGCGTTCTAAAAAGCTAATTAGCCTAGTATTCAAAACTTTTTCTAGAATTTTAGATATTGTTGAAAGGACCGAAATAGGCCGGTAGTTTTTGACATCTTCCTTAGACCCGTTCTTGTGGACAGGTGTAATCAAAGATTTTTTGAAAACTCGGGGAAAGACTCCTTGCAAAATGCATAATTCGAAGAGTTTCGTTAAATGGGGAACAATTATGTGTCTTACTAGTTTGAGGAACTTAGTAGGAATAGCGTCCCAACCGACAGCGCAGTCATTATTTAAATTGAGTATCATTGCTTCAACTTCAGGCTCATCTGGGGGAAGTAGGACTATCGAGTTGAGATTCGTGATTGTGCCTGGCTTTTGAGATAATATGTTAGTAAAGGAAGTCATGGTGTTAGTAATATTGTCAGCTAGGTGTTTGCCTATATGGGAGAAGTACTTATTTATATCCTCTATCGAGTTGGAATTACTACTATTACTACTCATATGTCGAATAAGGTTGTCGGCTACCGATTTTTGTTTTTTCTGTTGTATTATAGTTTTAACAGCGTTCCACTTGTCTTTATTATTTTTTGAGTTTTGTAGGAGGGACTTTACATACTGTCTTTTTAACTGTCTTATTATCTTGTTGCAAAAATTACGGTATCTTTTATAAGATGTTTCGGCGATATAATTTTGTGGGTTTAACGAAAACTTTTTATGGAGTTTATCCCTGTGGCGATTGCAACGGAGAAATCCTGGAGTTAGCCAGGGTTTGAGTAATCGTTTCCGGCTAGGTCTATTATGTACAGTTGAATGTGTATCCAAAGTTGCAGCAATTGTATCAATAAAAAGAGCGGCAGCGGTATTTGCTTCAGCGTCTTTATTAATAAATGAGAAATCGACCGACTCCAGATCTTTTACTGAGCCGCATCAAAATTGATCCTTGTCAGCGTGGTTACTTTCTCTGCTCTACGATCAGATTTACAGATACTTAATATAACTGAAGCATGGTCGGTCACCGTCGAGTTAATTACAAACACAGTAGTCTGATGAGTGGTGTAAAGCATCGCATGGTCTAGGCAATTTTGCATCCTGGTAGGGTGTGTATGGCCGGGCAATAGTCCTAGTTCTGCCGTGAGATTCAAATATGATTCCCGGTTTCGATCGACACTGGTGGACTTAATGTCAATATTGATGTCTCCAGTCAGGATAGTGGTTTTCGCTTTGATTGACCGAACTATTTTGTGTAGAGAGTCCAGAAAACTACAAATATTCTGATTAGATGGAGATCTATAGGTCGCCAAAATGCAAGTATCTGGATGAATCTTTAGTAACATAAAGTTAGCTTCAATGGGTTCTGGTTCTTCGACTGTGCATTTTATTTCCTGTTTGACGTATATTACAATACCGGCATTTTGATTAATCCATGTTTTTGAAGAATAAGTGACGTAACCGTCTATTGAAGGTATAGGTCTATTTGGAGTCAACCAACACTCAGTGAGGATTACATCAAATTCAAAAGAAAACCTAGCTAACTGGGCTTGAAAACTGCCGAAATTCTTTTGTATGCTGCGAATATTTTGGGATACGATATTTAAGGACAGTGAGACGTCACTAATTACAGTGTTACAAGTCTCCGTATCACAGCAATATGTTCCAGCCAAAGAAAGGTTATCCACCTCTGTTAAAAAAATATTGTCATTAGCCATTGGAGTGACTATGGTTTCCAATGGTGCAACTCAAATTCTTTATTTTGGAACTAGGATAATATCGCAGAAAGGGTGCATGAGTAGAACGCGTGTTTAAGTAGCAGGCGTGATTGATATCTGTTAGTTTTAACCGTAAAAGGTAGAGTTTACTTTCATTAATTAGGTTTTGTAAAATAGACATAGTAAGGAAAGTGTATGTTATTGTATGATGTTTAGTGTGTATCGTATGAATGTATGAATTCGATGTATATATAAGAAAATTTGAAAAAAATTGAAAAAAGCACATGCATTAAAGTTTTAAACACAAGACATGAGTAGGCGTAGTCTTCTACTAGTCACTTGACGAGACGTAAGTGATTGAGATCTACCTCATTCCCAATTAATATTTGCTTTTCGCCTTCAGCTCTCTTTAAATATATTTTTCCATAAGAGGTCCAACAAAATTGGAAAGAGTTATCCTTGGCAAAAGTTCGGGCTAAATAGTACAAACGCTGAGCTTTCTGCGTCAGGCTTTCGGATACGTAAATTGGTTTAGGGGGGCCTGGAATCTTAATATGGGATGTATTCAATTTATAATAATAATATGGATAATTGTGTTAATAATTTCCTTAAACACTAAACAGGGTTTGTATATGCTTTGAGGAAATATGGTCTGTAATGTTAAAATTATTATCAAAATAATCTAATGTGTAAACATACTCTTTTGACATTGTCTATGACAATTTATAATAAATACATAATATGACAATTTATTAGAAATAAAAGACAGTCTTTGAACAACCTCAGAGCTGCGTTTTTCATCAGGTTATGGGCCCAGAGCAAAGAAAACCTTTAAAAATTGTGTGTTACGTGTAAAAGTAAGCAATGTCGACGTCGGGTTACCTAGTCAATGTTCCGAAACTTAAAGGACGCGAAAATTACGACGATTGGGCGCTCGCAACTAGTAATTTTTTGCTACTCGAAGGAATTGACTTGGAAAACCTACCAGCGGGAATCAGTGAAACTGAGATGAAGAAAGCCAAAGCGAAAATCTTGATGACTATTGACTCCTCGTTATACGCGCATATCAAGAGTGAAACTACAGTGAATGGTGTGTGGAAGAAATTGAAACAATTATTCGATGACACAGGTTACCAATGGAAAATCAGTTTGATTCGAACATTGATTTCAATACGCCTTGAAAGCTGCGATTCCATGACAACTTACGTATCTCAAGTAGTCGAAACGGCGCAGAAATTAAAGGGGACTGGTCTTGAGATCACAGAAGAGTGGATTAGATCATTACTTTTGGCTGGACTCCCAGATAAGTTTTCACCGATGATAATGGCTATAGAACATTCCGGGATCGCCATTAACGCTGACGTCATAATGACAAAGTTACTTGACATGAGTGAGGAAGTTGGTACTACAGAAAATCACTCTGCATTTTGGTCAAAACAGCCTTGGGTGGAATAACAACACTAATCGCGGTATGAAGCCATCAAAAATGTCAACGTCAAATGTCACTTCAAATGACGGTAAACAAATAAAATGCTATAATTGCAAGAAAATTGGCCATTATAAGAATAAAATGTCCCGAATTGAAACAAAAGAAAATGCAAAATGCTTTTAGTGCTGCGTTTTACAACGGAAATTTTAGCATCAAGGACTGGTATGTTGATTCTGGCGCAAGTGCACATATGACGGCAAACAGAGAATGTTTACTGCGAACTAAACAAGTGCAAGACAACAGAGAGAACTATCTCTACTACTTAGAGCGAATACTAATTCGCGAACCAAATGACTGTGCCTGTTGTATGTGTTGGTGAAACACAGATAAAGAACAAGCGTAAAGGGTTCTCAGCATGATGTGATTGTGAGAAACGTTTTGTACATACCGAAACTTGCTATCAGTAAGCCAACTTATATCTAATGGCAACAGAGTAGTCTTCAGAAAGGAAGTTTGTTTGATATATAATCAAGTAAATGAGTTATTGGTGTTGTAAATTTGATCAACGGTGTGTTGTGTACAAGCTACAAACAGTAAAATCAGAGAATTCGTTTTTTCTGCCATGACAATCTGGCATAGAAGGCTAGGACATGTTAACAGTAACTCTTTAGAGAAAATGAAAGACGGTGCTGTAGAAGGGGTTTCGGATCCAGAATTGTGAAGTGAAACAGATACGATTTTCTTTTCCTTCAGACAACCATAGAAGTGATACACTCAGATTTGTGCGGGCCGATGGAGACCAAATCAATTGGTCAGTCTAAGTATTTTCTTCTGCTTGTGGATGATGCCAGTAGAATGACTTTCGTCTATTTCCTGAAGGAGAAGAACCAGGTGTTCCAGCATTTCAAAGAATTTCGGAGTATGGTTGAGAATCAAACATCAAACAAGATATTGAGAACAGATAACGGAGGGGAGTTTTGTTCGCGAGAGATGGAAAGCTGCTTAAAACAAGCAGATATCATCCATCAGAAGACCAATTCTCACACTCCTGACCAAAATGGACTCTCAGAAAGGTTCAACAGAACTGTAGTTGAACGAGCTAGATGTTTATTGTTTGAAGCAGATCTTGACAAAAGTTTTTGGGGTGAAGCAGTAAATACTACAGTATACCTCAAGAACAGAACTCCAGCTGCCAGTTTAGGCATGATGACACCATTCGAAAGATGGACAGGTAGAAAACCTGATCTGAGCCATGTGAGAATATTTGGCAGTAAAGTAATGGTGCACGTTCCCAAAGTACAAAGACAGAAATGGGATAAAAAGGCTGACAAATTAATTGTAGTTGGGTATCCAGAAAATGTTAAAAGTTACAGATTATATAATCCAAAAACTAGAAAGATTACTACGAGCAGAGATGTGATTATTATAGAGAAGGAAAACAATAACACCGCTCAGATAGTAGTAAATAATGAAGTAGAAGAAAGTTCAACAGAAACTTCAGTTACAGATATAAATGATTCTATATATATCTGTGATTCGTCGAGTTCCCAAGACGATTCTTATCAGTCGGTGCCTGAAGCAGATAATGAGTTAGTCGCAGAAGAACAAAGCCAAATGGAATTAGGTAAACCTCATAGAAAGCCAGTACAAAGATATGGCATGACAAACCTCTGTATTTTACATGAGCTTGAATCATGTGGTGAAGAACTCAGTTATGAAGCAGTAGTGAATGGACCGGAGAAATAACAATGGGAGGAGGCGATGAAAGAGGACCTGAAGGCTTTTGACGAAAATCGAGCATGGGAACTTGTTGACAGGAAAGAAGCTGATAGGGTCGTACAATGCAAGTGGGTTTTTAAGAAAAAGTTCCAGAGCGATGATAAAGTGCGTTATAGAGCAAGGCTGGTTGCGAAAGGATTTACTCAAAAAGAAGGTGTGGATTATATAGAAACATACTCACCAGTGCTTTCGTACTCTACTAATATAAGACTTTTATTTGCTATGATTGTAAAACTTAACTTTAAAATGACTCATTTGGATGTAACTACTGCTTTCTTAAATGGTCACCTAAATGAAAACGTATACATGCAAGTTCCACCTAATTTAAGTTGTAAAGAAAATTGTATACTTAAATTAAATCGTGCAATTTATGGTTTGAAATAATCAGCCAGAGCTTGAAATGAAAGAGTTAATGATTGTTTATTGAAGTCCAACTTTGTTAAATCAAAGTTAGAACCATGTTTGTTTATTAAAAAATGTAACGAGGAGCAAATCATAATTGCAATATTTGTAGATGATTTCTTCATTTTTTCAAACAGTGAAAACATGGTAAATGAGATTAAAACTGAACCAATGTCACAATTTAAAATTAAGGATTTAGGGCAAATAAAATAATGTTTGGGTATAAGAGTAAAAACATATAAAAATCTTAGATCAAGAGAAGTTTGTAGATCAATGAATATTGAGTTTTAATATATCAAACTGTAAGATTGTTGATACTCCAATTGAAAGCAGTTTAAAACTGGAGAAAAGGGTTGGATGTTTGTAAACAATATCCATATCAACAATTGATAGGAAGCTTAATGTACCTAAGTGTTTGAACTCGCCCAGATATTTCTTACAGTATAAGTTATTTGAGCCAATTTAATAATAGTTATTCTCATATACATTGGAAGTATGCAAAACGCATTTTGAGATATTTATAATGATAATCAGGGGGCTCAGAAGTTGACAGAAAATCTATTGTATCACAGGAGAACAAAACATATTGATGTGCGTCCAAGGGCGGATCCAGCTTTGGTGCCAGGGGGGGGGGTTACATAGTCGTGGTCAAGTCACAAGAAGTTATAATTTAATTTTTATAATCTAGACAAATAAATAAAATTGGAGTGTCTGTTTTTAATATTAAAATAACCGCTTGTTACTATATTAGGGGAGCCCACGATGCTAAATGTGGATTTACTCGAGCGTCATAGAGACCTATTGGGCTACAAAGCTTAGATGATAACAAAACAAAATGTTATATAATGTATACCTTTTCATCGGTGGGGGGAGCGGCTATATATTTTCAAATATGTAAAAAAAAACTGTTCCATGGACTTACTCGAGCGCGTCAGATATTCATAGGATCCATGTCCTACGTATTTTGAATAAGGTACGTATGTTAATCTGATCGTTTGTATAATGGGGGTAGTCGTACGTGAGGGTTGAAAATGGAAAAAAAATGAAAATAATCGAGCGCGTCAGATTTTCTAAAGGGATGTTAAGTGAACCTAAAAAGAAGCTCTCATTCAATAATCTGACGATTTCAATGTGACGCAAACGCGCAGCCATTATTAGAATGTGCAAAAAAAAAATGGCCATTTTGACATACTCAAGCGCGTCAGATTAAGATATATATGGTTCATCTTTATGTCCTAGACGTGCTGTCTCATAATCTGACGATTATCTGAACGGATTCGCCTAATCTGACAATTTTTTTTTTTTTGTATCATTGAACTTAATTAATTGAAAAGCTCAGGAAATAGTAAATAGTAAATAAAAAAATGTATGTTTTTTAAGTAGAATAGTTGTTGGCAAAGAGTTGCGTTATTAAGAGAATGTTCTGCAACGAATATAAAAAGCGGATTATTGGACTAGAGGGACAGTTGGGTTGCGAATGCGATCGAATACGATTCAAGCGATACAGTACAAGCGAGACAAGTGATTCTGTTTGACGTTTCTAATTACTGCGGTGTTTATTAGTTTATTAAACTGGTTTTGTGCGATTTTGGTTAAATTGGTTAAAATTAATTTATCCCGAACCCTAGCTCATAACAATATGATGTCACGGTAATAATATCTAACAGTATTCTATCTTCATACAAACGCTCGGAAAGCAAGTCGTCTACGCGCCTCGAGTCTGGTACACTCCGAGTACGTCGGCAGTCGCGTACGCACCGCTTTGACAAACAGTCGGCGAGCGGTGTAATTGATGGTTTTGTTGTAAGCAGTTAGCGTGATTGACGCGCATGATTAGTATGATAGTATTTTTTTTTAATTACTTGGAAACTCCGAAAGGAAAGACTATATTTTTATATACCTACCTAATAGTACGAAATTTGTTTCTTTTATTAATAGGTAAGTATTTTGCTTTTCCACCCAGTAAAATACCTGGATTATTAAATAAGTAACTGGCTAGGGTGAAAAAAGTGACACACGAGTGACCTACCTAGCCTGGCGTGCCCAATCTTTTGATTTGAATCGATCCTTTGGATCGTAAATCATTGCATCGATACACGATCTAGATCGCAGGATTTGAATCAATAAAAGTTGACATAATTTACATTTTCCACCTTTGTCACTTTTACCAAAAACCAAACATTTGATTTTTTTATAAAATATATAATATTTACCATCAAAGAAACTCAAGTATTCCAAGGATAGGCCGAGTCAAAATACTGTTAGATATTATTACCGTGACGGTGTTAACAATATCATCCCACGAACGAGTCTGTGTGATCAGCTGTTTTGGCGCCATGGCAACAGAAACCAGATTGGGGATGGAGTGAAAGAGGAATAGAAATGCGGAGAGGGGAATATTGGCATCTCGCATCTGCACGCATTAACACGTTGAGTGCCAAACACAGATTGATGGTTAATCCGATATGCCACAGATTTAAGAGCGCATACAAAATTGTTAGTAGCGAGCACGCGATATCGCGCGATCGGCCATAATACAGAGCCGACGAATCACACGATATCGCGTGATCGGCACTCAACGTTTTGAACTTTATCGACGAATTTTTGTTACTTCGGCTTGTGGAAATCGTCAGATTATATATTTTTCGTTATCCATGAATTATTTCCTTGAAAATAAAAAAAATATTAGTCACGCTCGAGAATGTCGAGATGACGTTTTTTTTTTACAACTTTGTAGCCGTCTCCGTTCTTTACGTCACTCTCAAATTGTCAGATTAGTGGAATATACACTTTTTAGCATGTAGTTAACTTACCCTACCTTAATCTGACGCGCTCGAAAAAGTTTGATGATCAATTTTTTTTTACTAATCTGATCCGTTATCCTTGACGGGCGGCCGTATACAATATGTTAGTTTAAACGAGGGACTTATTCAAACTCACAATAGTGCATGATTATATGATACAAATAAAAATATGAACAAAATAAAAACACTGTTAAATAACAGACAGAACCATACCAAAAATTTCGCAAAAGTCTCGCAACGTGTGTACACCCTTGCGCTAGCGATTTAATACTATCGCAAAACATGTGCGCGGGTCAATGACCCATTTTCCCTTCATACTTTAAACCTGGCTTAGGAAAGGCAAAAATATCTAGGTACCACCGCGACCAATCCACTTGTCACCAAAATTATTATTTAAAAACTCACGTACCTACGCGGTACGCGCACCTGATAGTGCGCGGGCGCTCCGTCATGTTGGTAAAAGAGGTCTTGATAAACACTAAGAGGCACATCTTCCAACATTTCATCCACCACACTATTTAAAATGTTAAGGTTTGATACACTATCAAGTCTTCCATCAATAAAGTACGGGCCTATTAAATAAACAATTATTTAAAATACCTGCCCACACTTTTACACTAAACCGGTGTTGATAAGCGTCCTGTCGCGTACCTAACATAGGGATTTTCATTACTCCACCAATGTTCATTATGCACATTAAAATATGTCCCCATTCGTGTAAATGTGGCTTCATCAGTAGGTAAATAAAATGTTGTCTAGATTAGACAAAAACCAGCGGCAAAAATTGACCCGTGGTTCGTGGTCGTTAACCCCAAGTTCTTGAACGTGTCTAAAATGGTAAGGGTGCATTACTTCTCCATGCAGCAGATTCCACACCATCCAATGCGATACACCGAACCGTCTTGCAGCATTTCGAGTACTTTCTTGTGGGTGATGCTCGAAGTATTCAAAAATGGCTTCTTGTAGCTGCACTGGGAATGGCTGCCTTCCTCGTCCTTGGGCATGCGTCGGTACGGTGAACTGACCGAATGTTCGCAATCGTTGGTTGACACCTAGCGTAAGATTGTACTGGCGGTTGGGAAACATCTCTCGGTACAAATTAATGGCTCCTGGCACATTATCACTAGATAACACATTGCATTGCATTGATCTGCATTGGAATATTGATAAAATTAAAACGTCATTTTTGGTTATTTAAGAACACGTTTACAGGACACATATCGCGAAGTAAGCGGGGTTGTTTATGCGATATGCGGAAGCGCAATATTAGACATGCGGAAGTAGCGGCGCACTCGCATAGACTGCGGTCAGCGCGGGAGCGTGTCCTGTCGGCAGTGCTGCCAATAAAAATTTCTCGATTCCCCGCGTCAGTGTTGTCAATTCCCCGAAATTCCCCGCTTCTTTTTAATCATTCCCCGCAAATTCCCCGAAATTATTTTTTTGGAATAAAAACACTGTTTTATACAAAATTTGTTTAATATACTACAATTTTTTTTAAATAAATATATATAATAACAAAATTAACACTTAAATCTATAGACTACATCAATACAAAGTAAGGGCCACGTGTTTATTTACGTTTTAGTAAAAAAAAAAGATATTACTTAAATATTTTTTAAATCTTAATTATTTTATTTTTGCCACGTTTTTGCATTAATCATACTTCGATTAGGTTCGAATTTTAACAGATTCCCCGCTTTTGCTATTCCTTGTTTAGTGTGCATTAAAGCAGCAATGGTGTCATTATTGAGACTCCCACGGTGTTGTGTTTTAATATTGTTGAGGTTGCTGAAAACCCTCTCTACAGACGCGTTTGAAAAGGGTAATATCAGCAGGAGACCTATTGCTTTTTCTAAATTTTTAAACAAAGGCATACCAGCCGCATTCTTTAGGTTAAAAACCTTAGGCCAGTACTCTTCGGTTGGCAGGGATTCTAACCCTAAGCTATTAAATTCCAGCAGCGCATGTTCTCGCCATTCGTTGTCAACACTTTGTAAATCAACATAATTCTTTAAAATGGGGAAACGGATGAAAACTCCACTTAATGATTTAATCTTGAAAGCCTGGGCTTCAGATGGCTCGACAACAGAAATTAATTTAAACAAAGGATCGCTGAAGTCAAATCTTCTTACAATGTCTACCGCTAGTTCTATATAAAAGGCTAAACATGATTTATAAAATGTTTCCATATCAGTATTGGAAATAGTTCGATCTTTGAGTAAATTGGTAGTACTTTCATTGGCTGTCATACCAAGGTATATTTCTCGCAAAGGCAAGAAATTACTGGAATCTTGGAAATTAGTCAAAAAAATATTACTGCTTTGTGAGCGCACATATGAAATTTGCAAGTAATTGGAGCAAATAGATTTTAGCATCCTTTCAACTTCGGGCTTTAATTTGTGTAATAAAGGTGCTTCAGACTGAAACATTACATTAAATGTTGTTAATATCTCTAAAATGTAAGACATGAACTCAAGATATACAATTGTGAATTTATTATCCATGGTTTTAAGCATCTCCTCAGTAGTTCTTGATGGGTCTTCGAACGTGCTCAACCTTTTTTTTTTTTTTTTTTTTTTTTTTTCAGGATGGGAAATCATCAAATGACTTCTCCCGCTCTGGGCGGAGCGGGAGGGCGTGTCAGACTTTTACTGACTAAAACCCACCCGTGTTCCATCAGTTGCCCATGTGCCAGGGTCACGGTATCTCTTTCGAACAATCACGCGACCCCGGCAGGCATCGGTCCTAGTAGACCCCTACAAACGTGCTCAACCTCAAGTACGCTTTCAAGGGTTCATATTGCTCCAAAACTCTGTCTACACATGCTTTCATTGACAGCCAACGGGTTTGAGAAAGTGTTAACATTTTATGAAATTGAACCTGGAAAAACTCTTGGAACTCTTTGAACTTTTGCTGTCTGTGGGAACTCCTGCTGAAATGTGATCCTATATTACGTAAGAGATCTTCAACGGATCTCGGAAGTTTTAAACACGCTTTTGAAGCGGATAAATTGATCATATGACACGAACATTTTATGCAGGCGATATGAGGCAAAGCCTGTTTTAATTTTGCAAACACTGAGTTGTGTTCCCCTACCATAACATTTGTAGTGTCTGATGAAAACCCAATCAAATTATCAAGAGGTACACCTTTTGCATTCAACAACTCCAGAAGGCAGTCAAATAGGGCTGTAGCTGTACTTGAAGAAACTTCCACCATATCAAAAAAGTGAGTTGAAACCTTTTTTGTGTCGTTATTGAATACAATAACTGTAAAAGCGCATTGTTTTTTTGAACTATGATCCGTTGTTTCATCCATAACCAAAGAAAAGAAGTGCCCAGGTTCTTTAATTAAATCTACAGTTTCGTTCGCAAATGCGTTTCCTAGAACATTTTTCATGATCGTCGTGGATTTTGTTCTGTGAATACTTAAACTTTTTGCAATTTCGGAGTCCGGAAATATATCAGCACAAAGAGATCCTAGGGTATCCATCAGCGTAAATGGTAGATTATTAGTTGCCAAGAGACTCGTCAATTTAAGTTCTGCTCTTTTAACTTTATTATTAGTGGATGTCACATTGCAACCTGCTTCATACAAGATTTATGGCATTCTGACTTCATATGTCGAATCAAATCACTTCTGTGTGGACGTAAGTTAGAGTTGCAGGCTGAACAGATTGCAAGCTCACTTTCATTTTTAACAATATGACTTTTTTTAAGCCAATACTTGAATTCCGGTTCCAGAAGCCACTAATCATTAAATTTGTCCTTTTTAGCCAACTGTTTTTTTTTTGCAGGTGTCTCCTCCTCAGACTCTAATTCCACTTCTGTTATCTCTTCAGTTCTGTCACTACTTGCTATATCAGTATTTGGTTTTTCTTTCTTTTTTTTGACTGGCGGCTCATGTTCAGTGTCTGATCCTTCGAGCTATGTCTTCGACGGAGGTTTTTGAACTGCTCTACTAGTAGACGGCTGTTCTTTTGATGTTGATGTGGAAGAGGTGTCAGAATCAGGAGAGGTGCCTTTATTAGTAGCATGTCGAATGATTGCTTGTGCCTAATAATAATAAAAAAAAAATGAAAATAGTAGGTAGTAGGTACATCGAGCGTGACTGTTTTTTGACGAAAACCACTCTTATTTCCTGCGGAATAAGGGTGGCTCTCAAGGAAACCATATTTTTTATACTTAAGTATATTTCATATTTTTAATATAGGTAAATGTACGTAACCGGCCCGGGAGGAGCACCCCGTTAGCTAATAGGTACCTACTTTACTAAGAGAATCTATACTCCCGCCAAATTCAATAAAGAATATTCAATATCAAACAATGTCAATTAAGCAATAATGTGGGTATAATAAAAATTAATAAATCTATAAAATGGTAATTTTATTTTATAACACTGTTAAGGAAATACCTAAGACAATACAAGTATATATTTACTCAATCGTAAAAAGGTAAAATTAGTAGCTCTAAATCTATACAGCATTTCTGATAAACAGCAATTGATTATATACATACCCTCATTTGTTTTAATAATATGTTTGTTGTTGAAAATTCTTTAACGAATTTTGCGGGAGTACCTACATAAATTAGATAAGTAGATTGATAACACTGAATTAGATAAATAAGCTTAAGTATACATACCTATCATATTTTAATGCTGAACGAACATACAACTTACCTGTTTTTTAACAGTAGCTGCACTTTTTAACCACTTTTCCATTTTTCACTTTCGCACCAAAATTGACAACCATAAACAATGAAATAATGATGTAGAAATGGATGCATTCAGAAATATAAAATCGTGTTCAAATGACAGTTGAGCAGGCATTTGAGTGGTGTTGCCATTCAAAATTATGTTAGTAATATGTCGAGCTGTATCTGCCAAGTCCGAACGTGATTTTTAGTTGTAAGTATTACCCGACATACAATAGTTTTAACCCTCCGAAAAATTTGGTGTGGATTCCCCGAAATTCCCCGATTTTGGTCATTCCCCGCGCTCTCCCCGCGCTAACCCTCAATTCCCCGCAAATCGGGGATTTTCCCCGCGATTGGCAGCGCTGCCTGTCGGTGCAACACAAAGGAAAGGGGCGGGGTTTGCGCACGAGCTTCCTTTTCGGCAGAATCGGCACGTGTTTTGCCGCGTGATTATTTTGCTGTTTACAAGTTCACTTCTTGCGCGCTCAGTGTTCATGAATAATGTATTTTATTGGACAATAACGTCACAAATTAGGGTTATAGGTTTTTTACATATTTGGGACGAGAATCGAATACTGAATACCCTCCCTCAATAAGTCCCTCGTTTAACCTAACATACTGTATATGGGGCTCATATTTGGTGGAGGTACTTAAGGGAGTACAAGGTATCGCCCTGTATATTAATCTGCCGCGCTCGAGTAAATCCCTAAATCCCCGCATGGGCTCCCCTACTACTAAGTGTATATGGATGTATACACGGTACATATACCAAAACAACATTTTTTAAATTTTTATCTGTCTGTCTGTTTGTTACGGCTAATCTCTGAAATGGCTGGACCGATTTTGATGGGACTTTCACTGGCAAATAGCTGATTTAACAAGGAGTAACTCAGGCTACCTACTTTTACTTTAGACAAAAAAATAATAGTTTAAAAAAAACTATAAAACACGCTTCCATAAAAAACCAAACTAAAAAGTAGAAAATAATGGAAAAAAAGCGTGGGGTGCTTTTTAAATTATTTTTTATTGATCAGACACCCCACGCTTTTTTTCCATTATTTTCTACTTTTTAGTTTGGTTTTCTATGGAAGCGTGTTTTTTAGTTTTTTTTAAACTATTATTTATTTTCTATTTTTTAGGGTGTTTCGAATTTTGAGACGTATGGCTGCGTAGTTTGTGACGTATGTCAGTGTAGTTTTAGAAGACAGTTTTTTTGCTGTCCTGGTAACCCTGGCAAGGATAATGGCACAAAGAACTTGTTCCATTTTCTATGGGTGACTGGCTTCAAGTGTATAGTTCTAAAACCTAGCCTATTAAATAGCCTACAGCTAGTGATGCAAAAGTGTCAATGGCGTCAATCCTGTAGGATGTATACTTTCGAAGTTATAGCGTATTGTATTTCCAACAATCAACCTTCTGTATCTCAAGAACCATTTCACTAAAAGAAATGCTTCATACGTACTAGGCATGCCTTTTAAATTTTTTCCTTATCTGCACGTGTTTTATTGCGGTAAAAACCATCGCTGAAGGTATAAACAATAAGAACAAAGACGTCGGTTCATTTTTGTTTTAATAATTCACTGATCTTAGATAATTACTTGAGGCGAATCGCTTGAGCGAGTCGTAACCCGCGACAATCAAGTTTTCTTATGTTTTGATAAATTTAATTTAGCGGATACAACTGCGGAGGCACCTTAGAGATATCCTGTAAGGTTCTCTTGGCGTAAGAGTTATGATTTTTTAATAACTAGGAAAACAAACAAAAATACATAAAGAAAGAACAGTGTTCAATAAAAAAAATTGGCGTTCGACAACCCTACCTGGCAGGCCGGTTGTGGGCGTGGCTTACTGAACTCGGATTCGGGTGCTGCGGCATGGGGTTCCCGTTACGTAACCATCACGCCGATGGACTCAACAGATGGGTTGTTATAGATTTGCGACACACATTTTATGGCATGCCAATTTTTATGCAATTTACGTACTTAGCAGTGAAAGTGTTAACACTTTCAGTGCCGAGCACCCGGCTCCCGGGTCGAACGATAATTCGTTCGCATGCCGACAACTCGCATCCGAGTCCTACATATAAATAGTTATAAGTGTCTTGTGGCCATGCCGAGCACCCGCCTACCGGGTGCAAATTATTACGTACTACTAGGGTTGCCAAAATAAGCTGAAGGTTTAAAACAAAGGTGTCGGTTCGTTTTTATGGAGCTTAAAGTTTGAAAACACAGGCGTCAACAAAGTATTTAAGTTCTGTCGTTTCCATATTTCCCGGCAATTTTGAATTTGGAACTGTTCTATATTAGAATGTGTTTAAATTTTGAATCTCAAAACAGTTGAAAGTATTAGGATTAATACTATTGTTTAGTCACAGCGTCGATTGGAACCTGTCAGGTTACGTACGAAAATGAATCTTTCTAAGGAAAATGTTCGTGCAATAATTTTCTACAACTTTAGAAGAGGCCTGGCACTAGGGCATGCAAAAACCAGGTTGTTTATAAAAACCTTTTTTTTCGGGTTGTTTGTTTACAAAACCGGTGAAACCGGTTAAATCGGGTTTTTCAGGTCTTTAAAATTTGTTAAATAAATGAAAAATATGTCTGTATTGAAATGAAAATGCTAATCTAATCAAAGTTTGTATTTTTTACGGACTGAAATAAGCTACAACTACTAACAAGCAATACAAAAAGTTTCTTTTCGTTATACATAACATAGAATAATAATCTTAAAGCTTATTATTTAGGAAAATAATATATTCTTTAAAAATTAAGGTATCTAACATTGTGTATGTTTATCTAACATTAGGAACATTTGGTAGGTAGACAAAGGCCTAAAATTACAGAATATTAAATAACAATTTAACTGTCATAAAATACAAACAGGAAAAATCAACAGTACGTAAAATGAGATCAAAATAATTATCGAAATATCGCATAAAATGGAAGTCTTATTCCTAATAAACCAAAACAAAATAAATCAGACATTCTTATAGATATTATTATTAATTTATTAAATCTAAATTAAAATTACACAGCTAAATCAAATGACAAGTTTTTATTTTGATAAAATGACCATATATATTTCTTACTTTGATAGGATACAAGTGCATCGAGGGAGTCATAATTTAGAGTACTACGGATTTATTACACACTAGCTTCTGCCCGCGACTTCGTCCGCGTCAAATTTTTGCTCCCGTGACCCTTCTCGTCGCATCGAATTGCCTGCCAGTTTTCGTACATTTTTCATTGCTGCTCCGCTTATTTAGATTGTAGCGTGATGTTATATAGCCTATAGCCTTTCTCAGTAAATAGGCTACCCAATACAAAAAGATTTTTTCAATTCGAACCAGTAGTTTCTGAGATAAGCGCGTTCAACCAAACAACTAAACAAACATACTCTTCAGCTTTATAATATTAGTATAGATAGTATAGATGAGACCTGCTGATAAAGAGGCTCTCTCATTCCACACTTGTTAGAGGTATAGATTCCAAAGCTTTATTTACTTTTATTAAGTGCTCTCCTATTTTTCCTCCACCGTCGTAAAGTGCTATCTCCACCCTCATTTTAGTTTCTAAATCAAGTTCTGTAGATGAGCGTCTTCCAACCAGGACCAACTCGAACGACAAGAAATAAAGATTTCTTGTCGTTCGAGTTGGTCCTTGAAGCTCCATGACACATTTACTACTGTATAGTCTTAGTTCTCCTGAGTTGTAGTTGCCGTCGGTTTAGTAGTCGAAAAATTATTATTTATAACGTTAACCGAAAAAACCGAAGACTCCGGTTTTGATATCCTAAAAAACCCGGTTTTCAAATCAGTCGTTTATCCGGTTTTTTCGGTTATTCGGGTATCCGGTTTGCATGCCCTACCTGGCACGGCTTCAGTGTTTTGAAGAGCTAACATCTGTGTTCAGTGATGAAGCCCCATGTCTGCGGACTGTCGAACGCTGGTATTTAGAATTCCAGCGTGGACATACCTACTAGTGTTAGTGACAAATCTCGCGAAGGACGCCCAAAATCCGCCTTCACTGAAGATAACATCATTGCTGTGAGACAACTAATTCTCGAAGATCTTCATGTGACGTATCGAGAGATAGAGGCTTTATTAGGCATCTCAGGGACAACCATTAATAAGATCTTGCATGAAGCGTTGGTGTGAGAAAGCTAGTTTGCCGTTGGATACCGCATGTACTTTCCGACGATCACAAGGTGGCTCGCGTCAGGTGGTGTAAGAAAACTCTGCAAAGGTTCAACCGAGGAGAGTCAAATCACGTCTACGACATCATCAGTGGGAACGAATCTTGGATCTATGCCTACGATCCTGATTCCAAACAACAATCTTCAATCTGGGTCTTTCAAGACGAGCCAAAGCCGACTAAAGTTGTTCGTTCTCGAAGCACTTCAAAGAAGATGGTGGCCACATTCGTTGGAAAAACTGGCCATGTTGCGACTATTGCACTTGAAGATCGTAGAACGGTTAACGCAGAGTGGTATACCACAGTTTGTTTACCACAAGTCATCGCCGAACTTCGAAAATCTAACTCAAAGCGACGCATCATCCTGCACCACGACAACGCAAGCTCGTCAAACGATTGAGTATTTGAAGCAGGAAAAAGTAGAAATTCTTGACCATCCTCCATACAGTCCTGACCTAAGCCCTAACGATTTCTTTACATTTCCTAAAATTAAGAAAAGTCTCCGTGGTCAAAAGTTCCAGTCCGGTGAAGAAGCAGTCGACGCTTTCAAGTCAGCCATATTAAACACCCCCACTTTAGAGTGGAATAAATGTTATAATAACTGGTTTGAGCGAATGGAAAAGTGTATTAAGCTACGTGGTGAATACTTTAAATAACAATAAAAAGTACTATAAGGTTCTAGTTGTGTTTTTTTCTTCAAACGATAAAACTTAAAAGGCATGCCTCGTAGTAATGCTCAGTAGAGTGCTGTGTATAATATATAGAGAGATAAGTATTTCTCCACCCGAGTAGATCCAGGGAGCTCAGTAAAAGATTTGACCCTTTCAGGAGAAAGGTGGCTACATACGACCTGTTTTGGTGGTTGTCCACCAGCATGCTTACGCTTTTTGGGGCGTACTGGTCTCTTTTTTGAGCTTCCAGGAGAACTAAAGCCTTCATTAGAAAGCTCATCAACCTTTGGCATGCTTGCGTACATTTTGTAATTCCACACCGAAGGATAGCCCACGAAAAAAAAGCAAAAAATCCACCCTTTTCTAAAAAAGGAACCAGAACAATGTTGGATGCTGTTGCGCCTATGGGACCTCGGTGCTCAGCGCAAAAACTCGTAGCTTGACAATATTGGTATCAAATGAAAGCTCTAGTTGAGCTGATTCATAATGTCTATCGAATGTTGTCTGTAAAAAATCATCTTCACTATGTTTCTTGAGGTCAAAGTCCTCATTCATAAAAAAATGCACTTTATAGCGTATATCTTTGTTGTCTTACTTCGCACGAAAAAGTGCCTAGTGACTTTTTTGTACATCTTTGCCGGGTCTACAAGACGGTATATCTTTCATCAGTATACAAGCATAGCTATAAATGATACAGCTATTTCTATTTTTGCAAAATCAATCTTTCCCATTTTTAAAATGCATACATGTCTTTGAGCTACTTGATCTTCATATAAATTACTAGCTTCTGCCCGCGACTTCGTCCGCGTCAAATTTTTGCTCCCCTGACCCTTCCCGTCGCATCGATTTGCCTGCTAGTTTTCGTCCACTTTTCGTTGCTGCTCGCTCCTTTTGAGTTATAGTGAGTCAACCTTAAAAGATAGACAAATGCTCTCGCGGACTTTTTTTTAGAACTTTTTAAAAGGAACAATTCCGTCATACATGATTTTTGCGTTACTTTAACCGTTTACGCAGCGCACGCAACGGAAACTCTCAAAAGGAATAAATTATCCCCGTTTTTGCAACATTTTTCATTACTGCTCCGCTTCTCTTAGTTGTAGCGTGATGTTATATAGCCTATAGCCTCCCTCGACAAATAAGCTACCCAACACAAAAAGAATTTTTCAATTCGGACCGGTAGTTCCTGAGATTAGCGCGTTCAATCAAACAAACAAACAAACAAACTCTTCAGCTTTATAATATTATATAGTAATATAGTATAGATACATTGGGCCTGAACAAGCAAGACGACATATGAATCATATCGCATAATGAAATAGTTTTTGAGATATGAACGCTTGTTTATTGGAAATACAACCGGCTATAACTCCCGAAACTATTCATCCTAGAGGATCCGTGCCATTGAAAATTTTTCATAGCTAGTCATGCTCTACTAGAATGTATATATTTGATAACTATACACGTTGAAGCCATTTTGGAACAAGTTCTTTATGAAATTATTGCATTGTCATCGGTCTTTGACGCACTTGTGTGACTTTCTATACAAAGAATACTACGATCCGTTAAACGCGATGCGTCCGATGCGTACGTTACCGACCTGTGGACGCTTAGCTTAAAGCTAAGCGTCCACAGGTCGTATAGAAAGTCACACAAGTGCGTCCACTGATCCGTATTATACGGATCGCACATCGGCAATGCCGACACCAATGCTCCGAGAGGCAACTTTTGTGATGCGTGCCGATGACGTCATACGGAATGCCGATTAGTGGACGCGCTCCGCGCGCCTTTCTTCTGGTCCTACAGCCTTCCTGTATGTTGTATTCTGTCTTAATAAATGTGGTTTCAGGATGTCAACCAGAAAATTGAATTTAGCATGAGAAATACGAATATATTGGAAAAACTTGATGTCGTCATTTAACAGATCAGGAAATAGTGCGTGGTATACTCCATGTTCTGATCTCTTCTTGAATATGTCGTGTATCTAGATATTATGTCTTTTTTTTTTAGATGTTCTTGCATCTTCTTCCTCTTCTGCTAACAAACAAGCAATAACGATAAATTATTCTTCTTCGCTTTCCTCCATTCTCACAAACACACGTACGATCACTAAGAAAATCCGAATGAAACTGGCATCGGCAATCCAATTGCTGGTACTTGCGTCGGCAATCCGATCGCTGCCGATACAGTGGACGCAGTATGAAAAAATAATGCGGTTGATGCGATGCGTCCGATGCGTCCTATACCGCCCTGTGGACGCTTAGCTTTAAAGAGAATTTATCTATTTCGCGTATTTAGCTTGCACAGTGGCGCCCCCATTTATTTCTATTATTTTTTGCCAGACTATAAGTACTCACCTACTGTACTTAAAAATACCTATATTTAAATCACAAAATCAAGTTTTCTTTTACGTCTTCTCCCGAAACGCGTTATCACTTCATCTACTTCAATGGGTACGTTTTTATGGACGTGGAGAAGTGCCAGTCGGGTTAGACGTTCTTCAACCATTGAAGCTCTTAGCCACGATTTGATTCTTCGTAACGTTGAGAAAGAACTTTCCGCTGTCGCTACACAAACAGGTAGTGTAGCCATAATACATAAAAAAAATCATAAATTCGGATACATCTCACTGTCGCAATTTACAATAACGTCAGAAATCGACTGCGGTCTGTCCTGACTCCTCTGCCACTTCACCATCCACAGCCGATCAAGGAACTTATATTTAAGTTCCTTGCAGCCGATATTCATTTGAAACGACAGCAGACACTGGAGTATTTCCAGGGTTACCAACCCTAAAAATATTTACCCCTAAACATAAGTCAGTGTCACATGAAATGTGACATCAGATGAAAGGAGGCGGTGGCGCGGTAAAATTCCAATTTTCGATGCGTTCCTTCCCGAATAATGTGTTTGCCATCATACAAAATATTAATTTTTATAATAAACTAGCTTCTGCCCGCGACTTCGTCTGCGTAAATGTCGGTTATCGCGGACGCAGACAAAGTCACGGAATAAAAAGTAGCCTATGTCCTTTCTCAGGCTCTAAACTATCTGTGTACCAAATTTCATTTAGATCGGTTCAATAGTTTTAGCAAGAAAACGAGACAGACAGACAGAGTTACTTTTGCATTTATAATATTAGTGTGGATGGATTGATTAAATATTGAAGGTACGAGTATTTACATAAAATTTATATTGTGACGAAAAATATATCCTTACTTAAAACCATTACCTATGTTTAACAATTTTAAATAGAGGTCCACGGTGGACCCAGCCCAGGGGGGGGTCATGACCCCCATGACCCACCCCCTGGATCCGCCCTTGTGTGCATCAACATTTTGTTAGAGAAGCCGTAGCTAACAAACTTGTGAAGATTGTTTATCAGCCAACATCTGAAATGCCTACAGACCTACTGACTTCAGGATTGAGTAATGTGAAACAACTATTTTGTCAAGTGTATGGGTATTCAAAGCATAGTTTAATAGCTGAATGCTTAAGCTTTGCTTACACCTAGTTTATATCTTATACCTTTAAACGAGCAATTCTTGTATATATGTATATATATATATATATATATATATATATATATATAATCTGAATCTCGGAAACGGCTCCAACGATTTTCATGAAATTTAGTATACAGGGGGTTTCGGGGGCGATAAAACGATCTAGCTAGAATTCATTTTTATAAAATGTCGTTTTATTCGTGTTTTCTATGACCAACTTTATCGATAATCAACTTGAACATAAACTTATTATTTTAAACACAATTTACCAAAAAATACCGAATAAAGCTTGTTCAACCTGATATTGTTGTAATAAATGGAGGTGTTAAAATTATATCAAAATAATCTAATGTGTAAACATACTCTTTTGTCATTGTCTATGACAATTTATAAGAAATACATAATATGACAATTTATTAGAAATAAAAGACAGTCTTTAAACAATCTCAGAACTGCGTTTTTCATCACGTACCAAGTACAATTCTGTTCATTGTCACCAAAAATTCCTCCTTTTGTATCTTAGTGTAAATCGCTAATTTTTTATTCGTGTGCATGTCAACCCTTCTTCCTACATTGTACTTACCAGATTTATAATCGCAGGGGCGACCGTAGCGAAGAAACAGAAACAAGACACACAGGGGACAATCCTAGAGGATTCAATAACAACCAAGCAAATAACAAAAGAAAGATCATACTCGACTGTTAACGGCACAACTCAAACATATCCGTCTAAACCTGATGATAATTTCAAAGGGCCCTATAAATGTGATCAGCGTACACACACTTGTGCAACACCTTGCAAGTCTCAATGCAGTTTTAATCTAAAAAAATATGATTTAACAAAACATATTCGCATACGCACCGGTGAAAAACTTTACAAGTGTGATGTATGTGATCGTTTTTTTAGTCGTAAGGGTCAATTAATAATCCATATGCGTACACACACTGGTAAAAAACCGTACAAGTGTGAACTATGTAATCGTTGTTTTAATCAAAAGAGTTATTTAACACGGCATGTTTTAAAACACACTGGTGAAAAACCTTACAAGTGTGAAGTATGTGATCGTTGTTTTATTCGAAAGAGTAATTTAACAAAGCATGTTTCAATACACACTGGTGAAAAACCTTACAAGTGTGATACCTGTGAGCGTAGTTTTAGGCAAAAGGGTCATTTAGTACATCATAAGCGTATACACACTGGTGAAAAACCTTACAAGTGTGAAGTATGTTATCGTTGTTTTAGTCACAAGAATTCTTTGAAACAGCACGTTTTAATACACACTGGTGAAAAACCTTACAAGTGTGATACGTGTGAGCGTAGTTTCAGCCAAAGGGGTCCTTTAATACGCCATATGCGTATACACACTGGTGATAAACCTTACAAGTGTGAAATATGTGATCGTTGTTTTAGTTTTAAGAGTTATTTACTAACGCATGCTATAATACACACTGGTGAAAAACCTTACAATTGTGATACATGTAAGAGTAGTTTTAATCAAAAACGTTCTTTAACACGGCATATTTTAAGGCACCATCGTGAAAAACCTTACAAGTGTGAAGTATGTGATCGTTGTTTTAGTCAAAAGTGTTACTTAACACAGCATGTTTTAATACACATGGGTGAACAACCTTACAAGTGTGAAATATGTGATCGTTGTTTTAATCGAAAGAGTAATTTAACAAAGCATGTTTCAATACATACTGGTGAAAAACCTTACAAGTGTGATACCTGTGAGCGTAGTTTTAGCCGAAAGGGTCCTTTAATAAGCCATATGAGTATACACATTGGTGATAAACATTACAAGTGTAAAGTATGTGATCGTTGTTTTCGTCTTAAGAGTTATTTACTAAAGCATGTTCTAATACACACTGGTGAAAAACCTTACAAGTGTGATACATGTGAGCGTAGTTATAGTCTTAATGCTCATTTAAAACGCCATATTCGTATTCACACTGGTAAATCCTTACAAGTTTGAAGTCTGTCAGCATAGTTTTAAAGAAAATGATCATTTGTAAAGCAAATAACTACTAGCTTTATTCTATGTTGTTCTGAATTTTGTTTTACCTACTAACACTAGTAATAAGTTGTAATATTGTTTACTAACACGCTGGATCATTGTTGTCCGAAAATAAAGAATATAATAATAATAGCTGGCAACACTGTATTGACAGGACATCTTGTATTCCTAACTAGCTTTTGCCAGCGGCTTCGCCCGCGTGGAGGTCGGAAGTTATCCCGCGGGAACATACTACTGAGATAAAAAGTAGCCTATGTCCTTTCTCAGGCTCTAAACTATCTGTGTACCAAATTTCATTTAAATCGGTTCAGTAGTTTTGGCAGGAAAGCGAGACAGACAGACAGAGTTACTTTTGCATTTATAATATTAATATTCGTAATTTCAAGAAAAACAATAATTTAGACGCAATTTCACAAGAAATTTGCAACAGAAAAGAAATCCCCAACAGAAAAACCTTATTAACCAAATAACTTTTTGTATATTTACGTTTTGATGATTTAAATTTTTGTAACAAATACAACAAATTAAGACCTTTCTTTTGATGTATCATTCGCTTATCTGCATTATTTAGTTTCTGTGTAATCACAGGGGATGACTACGGCAAGTGGCGGTTCTAGCGGCCAACTGTTTTTGGTCGTAGCGTCTTATTTTTTTTGAGGTAGTAATAAAAGCTCCGACAAAAAAAGAAGAATTTTCCTTACTCAAAATATTAAATCTACTAGCTAAAATACTAACTTGCCGACTACTTTTGTCCGAATAAAAATGACGAAACGACCGAATGAGATACTGAAATCTTTGAAAAATAAACATGACTGTTTATTGCTATAATACTTTTCTACCAGCATAAATAACGTTCTACTGAAAACTAAGCTTTGTAATTTTTATCTTTACTTGCCTACTATTAATTCATAAATTACCTTTCATATTTCATAGACTGTGGTGCTATTTTAACTGTAACATTATATTGAAAATATTATTCTGAGTGGTTATACAGAAACTTATAAAAAATATAAAAATGTACTTGTAACAATAACTTTTACTTGCATCATATATCATGAATTGTACTTACCACGGGTATGCTTCGATATCGGTAGGCGTTAAAAAGTTAGAACAGCATGCAAGCAAGCATGCAGCAGGCATGGTTTCTGTCACGGCTCCGGTGCTGCGGAGCTCCGGCGGTCCCACGCGAGCTTATCGTCGCAGACGGTTTAACGATCACCACCGCAGCTTCGTCGTGCTGGCCGGCTTCGCCATAGTCGGCGGCGGCCGTTACAACCACCTGCTCCTCAGCTCGCGGGCCACCTCGCCCCTCCGCGCCTACGTGATTCTAAATTACACTCTAGGGGTAGGGCAGACAAGACTACGTGGAGTCGGATTTGCAGCGATTCGTTTCTGTCACAAAAACCTAACTTGTAGCAATTTTTTACCACTAACAATTTTATTTCGAACGAAAAAAAATGTATATTGCCGAATGTTCCACGAACATTCGGCAATATACACTTTATATAATAAAATACTTAGGAAATATGACTTTATAACATGCAAATTAGGAGACTTAATGATTATATTATGACATAATAGTTTTAGAAGCAATGATCATTATGTAAAACAAAATTTAGATTTTTTGAATATTATGGTACCTGACGTTTATGGCTAACGTGTTATGGAAAATGATTTTCGGACAACAATTTTAGGAGAAGATAGGAAGTACCGTATTTTCATCATTATTGAGAGTTAAATAATTGTGATAACCAACAATAGAAATTAAAACAGTGCATGCAAGTTGTAAAAATATGATTATTTTGACAAAACCTCTGTTGTCGGTAACTTAGTAATTTTGTCGGAGGTTCAGTATTCTATCCGGAAGTTTAGTTTTGTTATTCGAAGATCCATTTATTTTTAGGAGAAAATTTAATTTGAACATGCTCTTAATTGTTGTTAAATTGGTTATTTTTTTTCGTTTATGTTTTGGGTTTTTTGTCGGTAATTCATTATAATGCTGGTTAATTAGAATAATAGTCGGCCACTGATCGCTGGAGATTAATTTGTTTTTCGGAACCATTATTATTTCCCTTTTTTTGTAATAAATTCAGGCAAAGAGGTGTGTATTGTAACAAATTACAACTAATTCCTGGCAAAATTTCATCAAATTTTAAGAGTTGGCCGCGCGGTGGAATCGGACATGAAAAAACAATGATCAAAAATTGCTTATCGAAATCCATGAAAAAGTGTTCTTCCCAACGCCACAGTCGTCAAGACACGACAGCTAGTGATGTGTAAGTAAGGTAAATAATACTTCAAAATGAAATATTTCATCAAAAGTACCTTACTATTTCTTCGAAAATTATTTTTCTATTCGAATCTGAATATTCCTAATGCATAATATTTATTATAATAATTTCATCATAAAGTAATATAACGAGTAGTTTTCATAATTACAATTTTCGTTATAAGGAGGATATAGTCGGACCTTCCTCACCAAGAAAAACGTTCAACAAGAGAAATGTGCGATAGCAAAAGGACTTGGATGTCATAAGCATGCCAAGTTACGAAGAATCAGAGTTACGTATCATTATAAGTAGTCTTGTGTAGTTCACGAACGAACTAGGTCGTAAGAGCGCTCCCATAGATGAACTACGCGAACTAGTTCGCTCATTTCCCGATTCATAGTTCGTTAGTTCATCAGTTCGCGACCGAATGAGCGAGGATGGCGTCATCCGAACTAATACACGGGACAAAATACAAAAGGTTTTTGTAATCACTTAACTAGTTATTTACAGTCTTATTCATAAAAATCTCGCTAATCACTGATTAGCCACTGTTTAGTTAAGCAAATGGTTAGCTCTTAAGTAATGATTAACTTTTCTTTATTCATAAGCGCTGGTTAGCAGATGATTAGTTACGACACGAAATAGAGGGGAAATTATGCGTGCACCACAGATTATAATCAATATAGTTGACTAAAAAACCGAATTAAAAGTATAAAGTTGTCATAACCACGATATTTGTATCTGTGGTGCCTTTGACAGACCAAAGTCAACAATATCATCGGATATTTCATTTGATTAAAATAATTTAATACTAGACATGAGATATACCTGCCAATCTCCATACCCGGCCTTCAAGGTATGGGTATCGCCAAATACTGGGTACAAAAACCGGGTTTCAAAATACCTGTAAGTATTTGGGTGTGTTATGATTTCGATAAGTAAACGTATGCGATAAGTATGGCATACCTCCAATATTATGTAGGTACGATTTGTCAAGTATGAGATATGAAGATGGTTATTAGTGAGTGCTAAATATTAAATGCAAAATAACATTAATTTTATTTAAACTAACTACTAGCTGCGTAGTTAAAAATTACTTTATTACGCACAATATATTTTTAAAGAACTCTTTGATATGATAAAAAATGTAATTCGTATTTTTTTTTATTCAATAATATTATTACGCAATTATATTCCTTAAGAACGTAGACATATGTATTTTTTTTTTCTAAGTTTATTAGATCGTCCGAACGTTCCTAAAGCACGAATGACGCTTCGGGTCCTGTCGTAAGCGGTCGGGTAGCTTCGGGTGGTTTCGGCGGACCGATGCTGCACGAACTGGCTGATACCTTGTGGTAGCGGTTCGCTTCGTACTAGCCTATACGTATGACGTCATACCTTCAAGGTATTTACCCAGTATTCCGGTCTGTACCCGGGCTGCGTACTGGGAAGCACATACCTGGTATATATACCTGTACCAGTATATACGCCTCATCTCTATTTAATACGTTTATATCATCATTATTTCCAATTATTTCATTGTTTTCTGATGGTACATTACAATATAATTAGCTCTAAAGGCTGGAGGATCGGTCAGGGTCTCGAGATTGTTCGAAAGAGACGCCGTGACCCTGGCACATGGGCAACTAAAGGAACACGGGTGGGTTTTAGTCAGTAAAAGTCTGACACGCACTCCGCCCCTAAGACGACCCACTGACCCGCCCTCCCGCTCCACCCAAGAGCGCGAGACGTCATTTGATGATTTCCCATCCAAAAAAAAAGGCTGGAGGATACAGGTATTTATTTCTGATATTATGTCCGCTAACCTTAAACTGACCAAATTAATATTAAAAAGCCGTAGCCGATAATAGCTATGTGTTTGCATGTCCCATAAGCTTGTTTACATGAATATACTCTTTCAAAAACATAAAGGTACTTGTCTCTATTCTATATTACTTCCTTTTGCTTGATCACTGGGGTTTCAGTTTATTTTATTAATTAAATAATCTTGTTTACAGTTGAAAGTTTGACGAAGCACCAATACTATATAACCTCGGAAAGACGGCGAGGGCACAGACCATGCTACGTGAATAAGATGAGGAATGAGAGTGGCAAGAGAAAAGAATAGCACCCATACATATGTTACGGAGGAAGAAAAATTGGAAATAAAAAATACGAATTTATAACAAAAATGTAGCTTTATTAAAATAAATGTAATTGTTGCTTGGCTAACTAACATGGGTACTCGCATTTCATTTCATAGGTGATCAAGTACAGTGTCATCCAACATATGATTATGCTGGATGACCCGCACCTGATCCGATAGTCATTGGGTTGAAACATTGACAGTTGGCTCAAGCGCCTGAAAAAGACAGAGCATTGGAACACGGTACACGGTCAGATTGTTTCCACTCTCTGTAGCCCCATAGTATGAGCGCATGACATTCTCATTGATGGATCTTGTCCATCTCATACGCTGGCCAACACTAGCAAAAGACGGAAATGTGTGGAAAAGGGAGAGGGAGGCCTTTGCCCTGCAGTGGCACAATATAGGCTAGTTAGATTAGATAGATAGAATTGTTGCTTATGAAATGTCTCTTGTTATTTGAGCAAGACTGCCACAACATGCCTTTTCTTCAGTTCTGTGCCTTTTTTTTTTTTTTTCAGGATGGGAAATCATCAAATGACTTCTCCCGCTCTGGGCGGAGCGGGAGGGCGTGTCAGACTTTTACTGACTAAAACCCACCCGTGTTCCATCAGTTGCCCATGTGCTAGGGTCACGGTATCTCTTTCGAACAATCACGCGACCCCGGCAGGCATCGGTCCTAGTAGACCCCTACACTGCTGCTGACATCTCTTTGAGGCGCGCGTGGAACACTGCGCGCCGTCGACCCGAGCCTGGTCCTTACCGGGTGGCGAGCCACCCATTGCTCGCCACCCGCAAACTCGCGCCTACGGTGGCCGGCAGTTCTGTGCCTTGGACCTAACATTAAAGAATGTGAGGGGCCTAAAACCTACTGAGCCTCCTCCTGTTTGAGCTTTCCCTAAAAATCCTTTATCAAGTTTACTTCGCATGAAGAATATGTACCTAATACGGAATTATTCTCATCGCAGATGTAAACAAGCCTTGTAGGTCTTCCTCCATCTATTTCCCGTCCGCGTCGGCGCGTAGCGTTTCAAAATTATTTAATTCTCCTGTACTATTCCAAAATCCCGTAAATATTGTTGAAATCAATATTAACTAAGGCACAATTAGTTATTAGGGACAAAATAGCCTTGAAGCACACAATAATCCTATTGAACCGATCAGCTGATTCAAATAAAATCCGCCATCTTGCCTCTTAGCATCCTCTTAACAAGCTACCGGTGGTGTTTAATTTTGACAGCTTTTAATCAAATGGTTAGCGACTACTTAGCGCTAAACAGCGTTTATGAATAAGAATTTCACTAATCAGTTGCTTAGCAATTGATTAAAATTTAAGAGTCGTTTATGAATAAGACTGTTATAATGCAACAATAGATCTTGGTATTTTTTACAATCATGATCATTTTATGAATTATCATTCAAAGTCTTTTGCTGTTTTTAGAGTCCAAAAATTGTAGGTAAAAGTAGAACATTCCATAATCTTGTCACATGCAGTACGAGCAAAATATAAACGAGCGAACGATCTGCCTCTCTTTGATTCGAGCTGGGAGCGGATGAACTAGAAGAGCGGATGAACTAAAAGAGTGGATGAACTAGAAGAGCGCATGAACTAGAAGAGCGAACTAGTTCGTTAAGGAGCGGTGAACTAAACTGAGCGATCTCGCGAACTACTATCAGGCCTGTCTCACTTCCATACAAGCGGTGCAAAATCCCCGAGATATTTACCTACTATTCTGGAAAACAACCTAATTTCAACCTTTTGCATTGCGTATAGCGTTCAAAGTACAATAACTGTCTGCCGTCTCGCTTCAATCTGCTAGGGCTCTCAGAGAGGTACTACTTTATATCTTTTTGTCTTTTTGTTTTTTCTGGCGCCTCCATCACTAACGACACAGAAATGATTAGATTTCCAACAGATTAACAGCACAGAATATACAATAGTAGGTACTTTACGGTATTAACAGTTTACTTTTGATCCGCAGGTGCGTGCGCTGCGTGTGCGACAAGTCGAGCGAGTGCAAGCCTATTGAGACTAGTCCGGTGGCCGGACGCTTGCGTTTATCATACCTAAACTCGGGAGTGAAACTTCTGTACCGTAAGGTACTAATATATATTCTGTGCTACTATGCCCAAGCCTAATTATAAGTAAATTGATTAAATTGTCTCGACAATTTAAATACTATATGATGATAATGTCCCACAATGTCACATCCCTACTCGCATGCGAGGAAGTTGTCAAAAGTCATGCCAGCCACACCACAGTCGGGTCTTCCCGACAGCGGATGAACGTCAGATGAGCGTCACGAACGAGATTAGTGATGTACCTTATTAATATTAGATTTATTCGTTTGTAGTTCTAATGTCTGCTTTTAGGTTGTTTAGAACTTTGTAACTGGTGTTTAATGATAGTATGATATTAAATAGGGTCAAATTAAATAAAAGAATAATACAAAGAGTTATATTTTATTTAAAGTATATGGAACGAAATGCAATGATTAATAATTGGCTATCGATAACTTCTCGATAAGTTGTTGGAATCCCTATTTTTTTATGTAGGTATTTGCGCTGAATTTGTGGCTTGGCGTGGAAGAAGCGCCGATGCGTTTACGCTCTGGCGTTCAAAATGTTAATTAATCTGGGGTAGAATGCATTGCAAAAAAACATTCGTAAGTAACCGACAGGGGTGACACACTGACAGCACAAAAAACGTTTCGTTTCACAACTATAACTTCACTTGATAACCTCACAAATACGGAATTATTTTCAACCTTAGAATATGCTTACTACTAAGTAGCCTTCAAAAAAAAAAAAACAAAAGTCATTTATTCAAACTAGGCTGAGAGTCAGCACTTTTTGAACGTCAAAGTTACACAAGACAGTCCCCCCAAAACGCCCGCCCTTCGACACTTCCTAGTGCTGTAGCTGGGAAGAAGTGGCGGAACAAACTTAAAAATATTATAAAACAAAACAGTCATTATTCACCATATGTCAGCTAGCACACGCCAATATACCATCAACAAAACATTGAAAACTAAACTCAAGCTGAAATAAATAATAAAACAAAATCGCAAACAGAACTCAAAACGCAAACAAAGCCTCCAGGCATAAAGGGCGTGCCCGCTTACACATTCAACGATACAAAATGATACATATACATACACTGATACATACAGCTAAGTTGAAGTTACAATAGTTAAACTAGGACCTCCGGAGTAAAATAAAATAACAGTTATTACAAGCTAAACTAAATTAAAATAAACTGTCTATCGATGCATCTGCAAAACATTTCAGGAGGTAATTGTGTTAGTGATTCTCGACCCGAATCAACAATAAAATGGACAGGTATTTTTTTTTTTCATTTTATTCTTATTTACGGAAATCGGTAAGTGTGAACTCCCTTTTTTAAAATGCGGCCAGTCTGTACGTGTCCTTAAACTGCGCTTTCACACACACAAACAAACGCAACCGACATTTCATTCATAGATCCAAAGCCGCGCTCCCCTCCCCCTAGCCGCACCCCCGCGGCCATCGATCGCAAGCACATAAATCGGGTCAATTTATTAGTGTAATTGATGACGCCGGCGTGTGCATACGCTTGTAAATTCCGCCCCTCAAGGGCGCCTTCGATTAACGGCCGCGATAGGTACCTGCTACCTAGTTGTAAAGATGCGGACCAATAGTGCAATGTAGAGTTGGAGATGGTCCGCTTGTATGCCATCAGTGGAGACAATGTATCTCGAGCCATCGAAATGTTCGCGGAGTTATTCCCCAATCGGCAACGTCCATCTAACAGGGTAATGCTGGCTGCTACGCAGAGACTGCGCGATTATCGGCAGTTCGACGTTCCCCAGCATGGTAAAGGTCGCGGCAACGAAGGCCTGCCTGTCGCCTTGCAGGAAGATATCCTGGAATTCTTCCGGCGAGAGCCACGGGCAAGCACGCGGGAGGCTGTTCGACGGTTTGGAGTGCACCATTCCACGGTGTGGCGCACAAAGAAATGCAGCATCCTTTTCATTACGCAAGGTACAGGATCTCCACCAACTTGATAACGTCGCGCGAGTTACATTTTGTCGCTGGTTGCTGGAACACCATCTGTCTTGTGCTTATCTGTGGGGAGAAGTTAAAAGATTTGTGTACACCAAGTGTACACAGACGAAATCACCAGTGTTACCCAACTACGTGCAAAAGTGATCAGTGCTTTCGACACAATAAAAACGAATGTGTTTGTGTTACGTAAGCTGAAGGAAAATTAGCAACGTCGTGCTAGACTGTGCCTAGAGTGTGACGGTGGAAACTTTGAACAATACCTCCACGTAACATATTTATGTTAAGGTAGGCTTAGGTAATTTATTTATTAGTACATAGACAATAATTTGTAAATACGATGTTAGCTAAATCAACTTGATAAGTGTAAATAAGTTGATTTAAACATTTTAACTACGCCAAAAATAACTTGCAGACAAAATAAATCACTTAATCTCAGGGACTTAGAGGTTAAAATCCCTAACACATGGGTACCTACCTACTTAAAAAACACAAATTATCTTGAGGTATTTTTATCGGTCCTCAGCCCGTTAACTCAGACCAAATAATTTTTTATTTGGTCTGAGCCCGTTAAAAAGTAAGAAGGAAAATCTTAAATCAATAAATTGGTTGGTTTAAGATTTCTACAAATAAAAATGAAAACCGTCCTTGGGGCTGAATTTACCTACAGAGAGCGCCGACTGCGCCGGGTCAAAGAATTCAGACGTGTTCGTTGGCCGGGTGCTTACATTATTATTATTAGGTGCCTACCTAAATTCCGCCCTTGCGCTCGCGATCAGTTTCACAGTTATGCAACAGGAACTGGGGGCGATTCTACTAATTTGCAAAGTTACGCGTTCAATTGTGTTTTCACAACAGTTGGATTTCGATCGCAGGTCGATGATGTCCTATAAAGTCATTCTACTATTTGTTAAGCACAAGGGAAACTAAACTTACACCGAATCGCAATTGAATCGTTACGAGTACTCACGAGTGGGCTTCCTGTGTTACCAACATGCCAAACAATATGTTTTATTATTACCACAAAGAAAAAAGTTGAATCTAAAAATGTCACTAAACACGAATAAGTGGCAATAAAGGATTTTCTAATATAAAAAGATATCTTAATAATTATAGTTTTGTACTGATATTTTATTGTTACAATAATACAACATTTTAACTTATTCGCTATCAAAAATTCAGAAGAACGTTTCGTTCTACGTCCCTAACTAGCTAAAGCTGTGAAATCAAACGGTTCGGTTATGTTAAAGACTCGAAGGGAACTTCTATTAATCGTATTTTACCTAAAAATTCATTTATTGAAGCGTTTTTAACGATGTTATGATTTTCTTTAGTATATAATGTACCTATTTACAGGATCGAGGTAGTAACCAAATCTGTTTTGATTAAAAAAAAATACTATTGACGGTCCAGGTGTTTAATCCCGTTTTTAAGTTCGCTTACTCTCGCATAAAGTGGTTAAAAATCTTCGTGAAACGGATTGAAGTTTTTGGTGGCTTGTCAGTTTGGCTAGTGATGTTACTACTACTAGTTATAAATCGGCAGGCACTGATTTTCTCAATTTATTTGAAGTTGAATCTAAAGTAGGTACCTCCCTTTAGGGAGGTTTCTAGCAGCTTTGTTTGTTTCAAACGAGACATTAAATAATAACTTAAAAGAAAATAATGATAGCAAAATTCAAAATGCGGCATCCAATCAATATTGGGGCTACAATCGACTCTTGCTGTTCGTGGAGCATTATACGTTATCAACTGACTAATACTTACAGAATAATGTAATGCATAATCACTCTTATTTAAAACATCCGTGATTCAGTACATCACATTATTTTGACAGTTTGTTACACGATATTATTAACATTGCATTATGAACTGGGGGTCTAAAAAGGCCACATTAAGCATTTCTGCTAAAACTAATTCATATTGTGAATTCCCAGCAATACCTTAGCAATTCCTCTAACTTTCGTAAAATGGTGACACATATTAGCGATATCATACTCAATTCAATTCATATCCGAATCACATTTGGTGTAAATGTTGCAGCATGAAAAAAAAAAGACCGTAATTTTACCGGTAAATATTTCTTTGAAGATTTAATAAATACAAGTGATTATTTCTAACTGTTGAAATGTTATTTAATTACAGTATGCATAAAAAATATAAAAATGTCACAGATAAGCCCTGAAAAGGGAAACTAGAAACAACAAAAACTTTATAAGCTGGCAACGAATACATAAAAGTTTTCCCTTCAGATATGTCATAATTAGTCTGTGGTCTTAATGATCTGTGGATATGTCAACAATAAACATCAACAAAATTTAATTATTTCATGCAAATTGGGTAATTTTTAATACAGAGTAAGTAAATACTTGTTTATCTTAAATCAATATTTAATTGTATCACTGTTCAAAGGTATTTAATTGGACGTAATAATTTGTAGGCATGGAATGAAAATTCTGCTCGTCTTTCTGCATTGATATAGTGGAAGTTCTGTCGTTGTTAAACTCTTCATCAAGATCACTGCAGCGTCTACTTCTGACCAGACTCGTGTGCCAGCACCAAGCTCTACCCCTGCCGATGCTACAACAGCGGCTTTGACTCTTCGAACTCGGCAATCAAGATACCGCAGTGAGTGGAGTTTTATAACCCTACAGCTATTTTTATAGAGACTAACGATTGAAAATGATTATGATGTTATTTATATAACGTTTTTATGAGCCCTCTGGCTCGACATAAAATTGAGTACCTACTATCGTTAACATTCATGAAATATATAACGAAATACAAAGAGGAAAATAAACTAAATTTTACCATTTAACTAAACACTAACTAAACACAAAGAGCTATTGGGCTCCAAGTCTACTATTGTTGACAACCTGTCATCACTGTGGGTCTTAGGTTGTCTTAAAAAATGATATTATTATTTTCAATTTCATTTTATTTCACAGGTAAGTTAATTATTGACTGATGATTTGACTTTCTTAAAAACCACACATTTTCTTTTTTAGCCTGGTGAAGTTGTTTCAAGCAGTCATCGTTTGCCTCTCCGCAGCTCTGTGACTACCATCACGACATAAAATATTCAAAGAAAAATAAACTGATGTACTATAGTGTTTATGTTAGTTTCATTATTTGATTATTGCTAGATTTTTATACAGTATAACATGAGAATTGTAAATTTATTAAAATATTTTAACTTCGTGTATTGTTTTATTTAAATAATAGGTATAAAGGTAAAATGTATGTCCTATTTTATAGATACACACAACCTAATAAAATTGGAGTGAAAGTAAAGTATAAGGCCTATGTCCCACATAGGTTGTAGATTTTTATTAGGGTTCCGTAACCAAAGAGTAACCAGGACGGGACCCTATAACTAAGCCTCTGCTGTCCATTTTTCCGTCCATCTGTCTGTCTGTGAGCGGGCTGTATGATGGAAAATAAATATACCTACATATTTCCTCTGGAAATGTTTATTACTTACTGAGTGCAAATTACAAAAATAAGCTCGGTGTGAATAGTGTGTACTTTAAATAAGTCTTTTTTCAACTGGGCACTGAAGTGTTATGAGTTATATGATAAATGTTTTTATTTCTGTTAGTAACACAACATAACATAACATCACGCCTTGTTTCCCCGAAGGGTTAGGCAGAGGTGAACCTATAGTACACCCACATTTCGCCTGTTATGTCTGTTAGTAGGTTTGGTATATTTTTTTAAACTAGATGAGTTCGGCGTTTCCTAAGTGACTACTCTGAGAAGAAAGTTACTGGTACCTACAGCTATCACACTGTTTTATACACTACCTTGGTGTTTCATATAGTGTACGCCCTTGGTAACCTGTGGTATGATCCAGATGCTTTAGTACTAAGTGGATCTACTCAGTGCCTGTGAAATATGATTAAGTAAATGATTGTAGTAATTTGTAACATTCACAAGAGTAGATGGTAGTGTCCATTTAGAATTGCTTCATTAAAACTGACTTGGTACTTCATTACTATTCTTGAAGGTAGGTTGTATGTTTATTTCATGTAAGTTGGATCATTTTTAATACAGAGTAAGTAAATACTTGTTCATCTTAAATCAGTATTTAATCGTTAATCGTTGTATATAGGTAGGTATATGTTGTGTTGTGTAGGTATATGGTGTGCGCCCATATTAACCTGTTGTGTGATCCAGATGCTTAAGTAATAATTGGATCTACTCAGTGCCTAAAATATGAAAAGAAGATTGTAATAATTTGTAACATTCACAACACTAGATGGTAGTCATCATCATCATCTCAGCTGCAAGACGTCCACTGCTGGACATAGGCCTCCCCCTATTTGGAGGGCTTTGCCATAATCGCCACGCTTGGCAAGCGGGTTGGCGATCGCAGTATGATGGTAAAATGCATAGAGAACGCTGCTGCCCATTCTCTAGTAAATCCCTTAGTCGCCTTTTCGACCCCCACGGGAAGAAATGGGGTGATGCTATTCTTTATGTCCGGCACCACACGGGACAGACTAGATGGTAGTGTCTATTTGGAACTACCTTAAAACTGACTACTTCATTACTATTCTTGAAGGTAGGTAGTACTCATGCCAGCGCGGCAGTACATATGTACGGCTCCAGCTCATGGACCTTATCACGACGTATATTTAGCCTATATAACTGAAAAAACCTGGAGGTCCCACATTTGAAACGCTATGTCCATTTTTCGAAGTGCCACAATTCATTGGTGACTTATAATGGACTACATATCACGAGCGTGCTCAAAAAAATTTTCTTAAGGCCTAAATTTGCCATTATTACGATATTTTTTCAAAAAATCCCAAATATGATTTGTAAAATGTTCCTCTTGACTAACTTCTTATGATTCTGCTATTTGACATTAAACTTCAATAGAGCAATTCATATTATGTGTACCATTTTACGAATCTCCATACAAAAATGTCAAATAGATGAATTGTGTTTAATGAATTCTACGCAGAAAATATTATGAATTGTCAGTTTGTGACCATTTTACGGATTACAATATGATTCATAATATTTTCCTATTATGATTCTACCAAAGTGGCCTTTTTAGACCCCCTGGTGTAGTTGTTGAAGACTCCGTGATACTTATCTAAACACGACTACATCAAGTGACAACGCGTGAGAAAATAAATAAATAAAATGATCTCGACCCTTTAGTTACATGAGTAACGAGTTAAACAAAATCGAATCGCATCACTATCTGACATAGCTGATTGACAAGTGTCAACGGGCGGGAACTTTAAAAAAGAGCGCTCAAAAATTTTCGTCAATTTTCATTTTTTATTAAATATTTTCTAGTTTCTTGATAGTAGTTAATAAAAAACAATTGCGCTAGGTGTACAAACCTGAAATATGGTGGGAAATTAAGGGGGCGGGGATAACCCGCCCACTTCACATAAACGTCCTCGGCCTGAGGCCGGAGACGCAGGGACTGGGATGGACTGTGGTGATGGCGGTGGCGGTGAGCAATCTGACTATTCACCTTATATAAAACCAGACTATAAAAGACTATATCCAGAAAATGCCACTTATGTAGACTTTAAAGTGTTCATTGAAGCTTCCAATAATAAGGATAGAATAAGCAATAAGAGCCCTATCTATCTCAACCATATATTCTCCAGCGAAATAAAAGGGGTAACGGCTATACAACGAATAAACGCAAATAAAATAGCAGTAATATTTAAACAGTATAATACGGCCAATAACTTTATTAACAACAGCGCTTTTCTTAACAAATATGGCTTGAAAGCATTTATTCCGGCTGCGCAAATAGAAAAAACAGGGGGTCTAAAAAGGCCACATTAAGCATTTCTGCTAAAACTAATTCATATTGTGAATTCCCAGCAATACCTTAGCAATTCCTCTAACTTTCGTAAAATGGTGACACATATTAGCGATATCATACTCAATTCAATTCATATCCGAATCACATTTGGTGTAAATGTTGCAGCATGAAAAAAAAAAGACCGTAATTTTACCGGTAAATATTTCTTTGAAGATTTAATAAATACAAGTGATTATTTCTAACTGTTGAAATGTTATTTAATTACAGTATGCATAAAAATATAAAAATGTCACAGATAAGCCCTGAAAAGGGAAACTAGAAACAACAAAAACTTTCAAATCAAATCAAATCAAATAATTTATTTGCGTAAAACATGGTATTCAATGGTGTTAAGCATAGGTCAGATTGGCACAAACATGTTTAGCTAAGATAAAACAAAGCATGCAAAAATTTCATGTTACATGTTACATTTATAAGTACAATAACGTTAGAGTAGAATGTCAGTATTTTTTATCCATAAATTCTTTCAAACTATAAAAGCTACATTCATTTAGCCATTTGTATAGTTTGTTTTTAAATAATCATACATTTAATAATTTGAAATTGTTTGGTATTTTATTTTAAGTACGCACACACATTGCTAGACAGCTTTTATTATATTTGGCTAGCTTTGGTAAATTATTTAATACTAGTCCATAAGGATCACGTCTGCTCCGAGGACATACATCGCTTGCTGTCTTGAATAATTGTTTATTCTTGGTCACAAACACACACATTTCGTAAATATAAAGAGATGGAAGCGGTAACAAACCCAGTTTTTTAAATATTGGCCGACATGTATCATCCGGCTGAAGTCCATAAATTGATCTAAGGCACTTCTTTTGAGCGATGAACGCTCTATTTAGATTAGTGCTATTACCCCACATGATAAGACCATAGCGTAGTAACGATTCAACATAAGCATGGTAAGATATAATAGCAGTTTTTATGTTTGTTACGTTTTTGACTTGCTTCAAGGCGTACACGAATTTATTGATTCTGCCACTGATGTTATTTACGTGTTCCTTCCAGTTTATATCTTGATCAATTATTACTCCTAAAAATTTTGTATGTGGTACTTGTTTAATTTTATTTATGTTAAGTTTGATATCATTTTTATTATTATTAGATTGATTGAATTGTATGTATACGGATTTGTCTAAATTTATTTTCAAATGGTGCATGTCAAGCCAGTGTAGTAGTATGTCAATAGTTTTATTAATGTCAGTCTCGTGATCTATAACGGTATTTTGTTTTTTATCAGATGTCACAATTATGGATATATCGTCAGCGAATAAGATGCATTTATGATTAGTTATTTTTATAATGTCATTTATATATAAAAGGAATAATATTGGGCCTAGTACGCTACCTTGGGGGACGCCATATTTATTATGTCTATATTTCGACGAGTATGATGTGATATCTTTGGTTTCGTTGATTTTACTGATAATAACACATTGTTGCCTATTACTTAAGTAGGATGATATCCATTGGAGTACAGGTCCCCTAATCCCAATTGTTTCCAACTTTTGGAGCAGTATATCGTGTGACACCAAATCGAAGGCTTTAGACATATCAAAGAATAGAGCTGTAGTCAGATAGTTATTATTAATATTTGTGAGTATAATTTTCATAAGAGAATAAATAGCTAACGTAGTGGATTTGTCTTTTTGGAAGCCAAACTGTTCGCTACTTATAATTTGATATTTGTTGCAATAATCAATCAGTCTTTTAAACATACATTTTTCGTATACTTTTGATAAAATTGGTATTAAAGTAATGGGCCGGTAATTATTAATATCATATATATCACCCTTTTTGAATAAGGGCTTTACTATTGATAATTTTAATTTTTCGGGAAAAACTCCGATCAAAAACGACATATTAATTAAATGAGTTAAAACACCTGTCAGCTCATTACAGCATGCCTTTATGATTTTCGTGTTAATTTCATCGTAGCCTTCCGCTTTGGTGTTGCGTAGTGACATTATTTCCTGGCTCACCTCACTTTCCAACATTGGTTTCAGAAACATTGAGTCAACACTATTATTTTTCCTAAAGCTTGGGTCGACACCTTTTTGTGTAGGTAAAGGCGATAAGTTTACGTAATGGTCGTTAAATACCGAGGCTATTTCTACAGGGTCTGTAACCATAGCATCGTTTATCTTTATGCTTTCTATATTGGTTTTAGGGTTAGTATTATTAATTTCGTTTTGTATGACGCTCCACGTCGCTTTACACTTGTTATTATATTTATAAGCTGGCAACGAATACATAAAAGTTTTCCCTTCAGATATGTCATAATTAGTCTGTGGTCTTAATGATCTGTGGTTATGTCAACAATAAACATCAACAAAATTTAATTATTTCATGCAAATTGGGTAATTTTTAATAAAGAGTAAGTAAATACTTGTTTATCTTAAATCAATATTTAATTGTATCACTGTTCAAAGGTATTTAATTGGACGTAATAATTTGTAGGCATGGAATGAAAATTCTGCTCGTCTTTCTGCATTGATATAGTGGAAGTTCTGTCGTTGTTAAACCCTTCATCAAGATCACTGCAGCGTCTACTTCTGACCAGACTCGTGTGCCAGCACCAAGCTCTACCCCTGCCGATGCTACAACAGCAGCTTTGACTCTTCGAACTCGGCAATCAAGATACCGCAGTGAGTGGAGTTAACATTCATGAAATATATAACGAAATACAAAAAGGAAAATAAACTAAATTTTACCATTTAACTAAACACTAACTAAACACAAAGAGCTATTGGGCTCCAAGTCTACTATTGTTGACAACCTGTCATCACTGTTGGTCTTAGGTTGTCTTAAAAAATGATATTATTATTTTCAATTTCATTTTATTTCACAGGTATGTTAATTATTGACTGATGATTTGACTTTCTTAAAAACCACACATTTTCTTTTTTAGCCTGGTGAAGTTGTTTCAAGCAGTCATCGTTTGCCTCTCCGCAGCTCCGTGACTACCATCAAGACATAAAATATTCAAAGAAAAATAAACTGATGTACTATAGTGTTTATGTTAGTTTCATTATTTGATTATTGCTAGATTTTTATACAGTATAACATGAGAATTGTAAATTTATTAAAATATTTTAACTTCGTGTATTGTTTTATTTAAATAGGACATACATTTTACCTTTATACCTAAAGGTAAAATGTATGTCCTATTTTATAGATACACACAACCTAATAAAATTGGAGTGAAAGTAAAGTAAAATATAAGGCCTATGTCCCACATAGGTTGCAGATTTTTATTAGGGTTCCGTAACCAAAGAGTAACCAGGACGGGACCCTATAACTAAGCCTCTGCTGTCCATTTTTCCGTCCATCTGTCTGTCTGTGAGCGGGCTGTATGATGGAAAATAAATATACCTACATATTTCCTCTGGAAATGTTTATTACTTCTGGGGGTCTAAAAAGGCCACATTAAGCATTTCTGCTAAAACTAATTCATATTGTGAATTCCCAGCAATACCTTAGCAATTCCTCTAACTTTCGTAAAATGGTGACACATATTACCGATATCATACTCAATTCAATTCATATCCGAATCACATTTGGTGTAAATGTTGCAGCATGAAAAAAATAAAGACCGTAAATTTACCGGTAAATATTTCTTTGAAGATTTAATAAATACAAGTGATTATTTCTAACTGTTGAAATGTTATTTAATTACTGTATGCATAAAAAATATAAAAATGTCACAAATAAGCCCTGAAAAGGGAAACTAGAAACAACAAAAACTTTATAAGCTGGCAACGAATACATAAAAGTTTTCCCTTCAGGATTGGCGGGAAAGATACAAAAAGTTTTCAATAATTTTATATTTATTAATATAATTCAAGATATGGATGAAAAACCAAATAATGTTGAAGAAATTGATGTTAACAGTTCAGATTTCTACGAAAATGTTAACATTGAAACAGCTGCTTTATTCCACGACGAGATCTATGATTTGCTACTAATTGAGAACGAATCACACGAAAACTTTGAAGATGAAGAATGTGAAGATGAAACGGAAGAGAATACAACAAAAACATAAATACATATTTTAAAGTAATTACTGAAGACATTGAAGCTAAGATTCATCAGTGAAAGCAAATGTACCTATTGTTCTGAAGAAAATGCGGATATAAAACACGTTAGACTGTGAATCGTTCGCCATGCAAAGACTGTTACTTGTCAGTGAAATTAGTGATATAGCAGAACAAAACTCTTTTATGTGTTCCCCGCCACGTTCAGGAATTACTTTCCAACACAGTTTATTTCAATTCATTATTTAGATATTTACTGAATACTGTAGAAAAAATTTAATTGTTTCGGGGTTCATTAGATTGTTTTTTTTTTTATGTTTAACTAATATTTTGTTGTTATTAATTAGATAATTTCATCGCCTCTCAGATGTACTTAGCTCGTATGAGCGGTAAACACTTTTGATGAACTTGTTATTGTTTTATGCATTTTTATTGAGATATTTAACTAATATTTTGTTGTTATTAATGAGATAATTTCATCGCCTCTCAGATGTACTTAGCTGAGAATAAGAGTAGTATGTTTAATGATTACGACTGAAGGACATGTATCCATGGTCAGGAATAAATTAAAAAAAAAAAAAAAAAGTTTTCCCTTCAGATATGTCATAATTAGTCTGTGGTCTTAATAATCTGTGGTTATGTCAACAATAAATATCAACAAAACTAAATTTAATTATTTCATGCAAATTGGGTAATTTATAAATACAGAGTAAGTAAATACTTGTTTATCTTAAATCAATATTTAATTGTATCACTGTTCAAAGGTATTTAATTGGACGTAATAATTTGTAGGCATGGAATGAAAATTCTGCTCGTCTTTCTGCAATGATAGTGGAAGTTCTGTCGTTGTTAAACTGATCTGTCAGCTACTTAGTAAAACCACCGTTGCGATTGGATGCTAGTTTATTACTGGGCTACACAACGTAAATGGTGCAGGCACGCACACAAAGGTACTCACACATACACATACACATCACTCCTCCGACACTATTTACAAAAATACAGTTTCACAGTTCATAATTACAATTTTACACCTTATAATTTATCTTACGTCTACAGCTTCGAGTCGGTCTTGTAGGCTGTGGCTCTAAAGAAGGATCGCCGTTATCTTCGGCTACTTCTTGATTATTATGATCGTTGATATCTTCGCTTTGAGCCTCAGCCCACTCATCCTCCTCCTCAATATCATTACCCTCGCCTTCTATAGCCTGCGATTCAATAACGGATGGTAATGTTTGTGGCGACTGCGCCTCCACCGCGGGTGGGGAGCGCGGGCGCGGCGCCGGTGAGTGCGTGGGGCTCACGACAGCAGCACGTGCGCCGCTCATCTCGCTGTTAGCGACGATTGCACCTGTATATTTCCTTATTTGGTCAATATGCCTTCTACAGTTTACATTATAATCCTTAACTAATATTTCGAACATGCGATTACCTATTTTTTTTATTATTTTACCTAATACCCATATGTCTTTCCTAGCTATGTACCATTTTAACCATACTTTGTCACCTATAATTAATGTTCTTTTAGTTAGGTTACTTTCATTGTTTGTTTCACTACTGTGACTATTTTCCAGTAACAAGTCCAGCCTTGTTGCTATTTTTCGGCCAAAAATAAGCTTTGCTGGACATTCGCCCGTTGCACAATGAGGCGTGTTGCGGTAATCGAACAAAAATCCTAACAGTTTTTCGTTAATCACGTTGTGATGACTGTTTTCATGAATAACACATTTTATCATTTTCTTGCATGTTTTTACAGAATTTTCTGCCTGTCCGTTACTGGAAGGATGATAAATTGGGGACGTTATATATCGGATACCGTTCATTTCACAAAAATGTTTAAATTCATTCGACTTAATTTTTACATCATTATCCGATACTATGATACTCGGTATACCGAACCTAGAAAACAGTTCTTTTAACTTTGTTATTAGCGCCCGACTTGAAGTACCGCTACTCATAAGTAAACACTCCAACCATTTGCTATATGAATCGACGACGATCAGATAAACATGTTGATTTATAGTCATATAGTCAATGTGCAAACGTCTCCACGGAGCAGAGTCGCGCGGCCAGGGCGCTGGTGGCGCGCGCGGCGGCGCGGCGCGAGTGCCGGCGCACGTGTGACACGCGCCCACCCACTCCTCTATGTCCTTATCGATTGATGGCCACCAAAATCTGCTACGAGCTGCGCTCTTTGTTTTTACCACGCCAAAATGACCCGAATGTAATTCCTGTAATAACCTATTTCGATACACCGCTGGTATCACTACTCTGTGGCCTCGGAAAATACAACCGTTTTCAACCTCTAAATCCGTTTTGCAGTTGAAATAGACGTGTGTGAAGTTAGCATCTCAATTGTTAGCATCTCACAAAAAAACACCATAAATAGTGGCATCCCACATAGTTCCACAGTTCTTGATAAGTTTTAACAATAGTTCCGTCGATTTGACTATCAAAAACTCATTTTGAAAAAATGAGATGCTAACTTCGCATAACATATCACAGCATCTCAACGAATTTCTCGAAATTAACAATTTTTGAGTTGAAAGCAAAAGAGTTCTGCATCCTAAACGTATTCTATTGATAGTTCTATAGGTTGAATCCAATTAAAATCACCAAAAAATTAATATTATGTATTGTTCCTAAATGTTATTAAGGAAATATCCGTACAGGAGTGAGATGCTGAGGTAAAACTGGGAGTTCTGAATCATATGAAGAGTTCTATCGACAACTTAGGTCTTTCCAACAAGAAACGAAATAGTTCTAGTGTTTTGAACATTCACGATAGGTATAAAACTATTTAATAATCAAAATATTCATACAAGAGTGAGATGCTGAGGTATAACTGGGAGTTCTGGATGGAATGAAGATTTCTATCCAGTAGTCGAGGTCTTTCACTCAATAACCGAAAGAGTTCTGTTGTTTTGAACATTCACAATAAGTATATAACATTGTTATAACAAAAACATCCATATAGAAGTGAGATGCTGTAGTATAACTAGGAGTTCTGGATTGAGTGATGATTTCTATCGAGTAGTCGAGGTCTTTCACTCAATTACCGAAAGAGTTCTGTTGTTTTGAACATTCACAATAGGTATATAACATTATTATAACAAAAACATCCATATAGAAGTGAGATGCTGTAGTATAACTGGGAGTTCTGATTCGGATGATGATTTCTATTGAGTAGTCGAGGTCTTTCACTCAATTACCGAAAGAGTTCTGTTGTTTTTAACATTCACAATAGGTATATAACATTGTTAAAACAAAAACATCCATATAGGAGTGAGATGCTGTAGTATAACTAAGAGTTCTGGATCGAATGATGATTTCTATTGAGTAGTCGAGGTCTTTCACTCAATTTCCGAAAGAGTTCTATTGTTTTGAACATTCAAAATAGGTATATAACATTGTTATAACAAAAACATCCATATAGGAGTGAGATGCTGTAGTATAACTAGGAGTTCTGGATCGAATGATGATTTCTATCGAGTAGTCGAGGTATTTTACTCAATTACCGAAAGAGTCCTGTTGTTTTGAACATTCACAATAGGAATATAACATTGTTATAACAAAAACATCCATATAGAAGTGAGATGCTGTAGTATAACTGGGAGTTCTGATTTGGATGATGATTTCTATTGAGTAGTTAAGGTCTTTCACTCAATGACCTAAAGAGTTCTGTTGTTTTTAACATTCACAATAGGTATATAACATTGTTATAACAAAAACATCCATATAGAAGTGAGATGCTGAAGTATAACTGGGAGTTCTGATTCGGATGATGATTTCTATTGAGTAGTAATGGTCTTTCACTCAATTACCTAAAGAGTTCTGTTGCTTTGAACATTCACAATAGGTATATAACATTGTTATAACAAAAACATCCATATAGAAGTGAGATGCTGAAGTATAACTGGGAGTTCTGATTCGGATGATGATTTCTATTGAGTGGTCGAGGTATTTCACTCAATTACCGAAAGAGTTCTGTTGTTTTGAACATTCACAATAGGTATATAACAATGTTATCACCAAAACATCCATATAGGAGTGAGATGCTGTAGTATAACTAGTAGTTCTGGATGGAATGCTGATTTCTATCGAGTAGTTAAGGTCTTTCACTCAATTACCTAAAGAGTTCTGTTGTTTTGATCATTCACAATATGTATGTAACATTGTTATAAACAAAATATACAAATAAGAATGAAATGCTGACGTATAACTGGGAATTCTGATTCGGATGATGATTTCTATTGAGTGGTCGAGGTATTTCACTCAATTACCGAAAGAGTTCTGTTGTTTTGAACATTCACAATAGGTATATAACAATGTTATCACCAAAACATACATATAAAATGAGATGCTGAAGTATAACTGGGAGTTCCGATTCGGATGATGATTTCTATCGAGTAGTTAAGGTCTTTCACTCAATTACCTAAAGAGTTCTGTTGTTTTGATCATTCACAATATGTATATAACATTGTTATAAACAAAACATACAAATAAGAATGAATAGCTGAAGTATAACTGGGAGTTCTGATTCGGATGATGATTTCTATTGAGTGGTCGAGGTATTTCACTCAATTACTGAAAGAGTTCTGTTGTTTTGAACATTCACAATAGGTATATAACAATGTTATCACCAAAACATACATATAAAATGAGATGCTGAAGTATAACTGGGAGTTCCGATAAGGATGATGATTTCTATCGAGTAGTTAAGGTCTTTCACTCAATTACCTAAAGAGTTCTGTTGTTTTGAACATTCACAATAGGTATTTAACAATGTTATCACCAAAACATACATATAAAATGAGATGCTGAAGTATAACTGGGAGTTCCGATTCGGATGATGATTTCTATCGAGTAGTTAAGGTCTTTCACTCAATTACCTAAAGAGTTCTGTTGTTTTGATCATTCACAATATGTATATAACATTGTTATAAACAAAACATACAAATAAGAATGAAATGCTGAAGTATAACTGGGAGTTCTGATTCGGATGATGATTTCTATTGAGTGGTCGAGGTATTTCACTCAATTACCGAAAGAGTTCTGTTGTTTTGAACATTCACAATAGGTATATAACATTGTTATAACAAAAACATACATATAAAATGAGATGCTGATGTATAACTGGGAGTTCTGATTCGGATGATGATGTCTATCAAGTAGTTATGGTCTTTCACTCAATTACCTAAAGAGTTGTGTTGCTTTGAACATTCACAATAGGTATATAACATTGATATAACAAAAACATCCATATAGAAGTGAGATGCTGTAGTATAACTAGGAGTTCTGTATTGAGTGATGATTTCTATCGAGTAGTCGAGGTCTTTCACTCACTGACCGAAAGAGTTCTGTTGTTTTGAACATTCACAATAGGTATATAACATTGTTATAACAAAAACATCCATGTAGGAGTGAGATGCTGTAGTATAACTAGTAGTTCTGGATGGAATGCTGATTTCTATCGAGTAGTCGAGGTATTTTACTCAATTACCGAAAGAGTTCTGTTGTTTTGAACATTCACAATAGGTATATAACAATGTTATCACCAAAACATACATATAAAATGAGATGCTGAAGTATAACTGGGAGATCCGATTCGGATGATGATTTCTATCGAGTAGTTAAGGTCTTTCACTCAATTATCTAAAAAGTTCTGTTGTTTTGAACATTCACAATAGGTATTTAACATTTTTATAACAAAAACATCCATATAGAAGTGAGATGCTGTAGTATAACTAGGAGTTCTGGATTGAGTGATGATTTCTATCGAGTAGTCGAGGTCTTTCACTCAATTACCGAAAGAGTTCTGTTGTTTTGAACATTCACAATAGGTATATGACGTTGTTATAACCAAAATATAATTATAAAAATGAGATGCTGAAGTATAACTGGGAGTTCTGATTCAGGTGATGATTTCTATTGAGAAGTCGAGGTCTTTCACTCAATTACCTAAAGAGTTCTGTTGTTTTGATCATTCATATAGGTATATAATATTGTTATAACCAAAACATACAAATAAAAATGAGATGATAAAGTATAACTGGGAGTTCTGATTCGGATGATGATTTCTATCGAGTAGTTAAGGTCTTTCACTCAATTACCTAAAGAGTTCTGTTGTTTTGATCATTCATATAGGTATATAACATTGTTATAACCAAAACATACAAATAAAAATGAGAGGCTGAAGTATAACTGGGAGTTCTGATTCGGATAATGATTTCTATCGAGTAGTTAAGGTCGTTCACTCAATTATCTAAAAAGTTCTGTTGTTTTGAACATTCACAATAGGTATATAACATTGTTAAAACAAAAACATCCATATAGGAGTGAGATGCTGTAGTATAACTAAGAGTTCTGGATCGAATGATGATTTCTATCGAGTTGTTAAGGTCTTTCACTCAATTACCTAAAGAGTTCTGTTGTTTTGATCATTCACAATAGGTACATAACATTGTTATAACCAAAACATACAAATAAGAATGAGATGCTGAAGTATAACTGGGAGTTCTGATTCGGATGATGATTTCTGTCGAGTAGTAAACATTCATATAGGTATATAACATTGTTAAAACAAAAACATCCATATAGGAGTGAGATGCTGTAGTATAACTGGGAGTTCTGGATCGAATGAAGATTTCAATCGAGTAGTCGAGGTCTTTTACTCAATTACCGAAAGAGTTCTGTTGTTTTGAACATTCACAATAAGTAAATAACATTGTTATAAGAAACTAATCCATATAAGAGTGAAATGCTGTAGTATAATTGGGAGTTCTGGATCGAATAAAGATTTTTATCGAGTAGTCGAGGTCTTTTACTCAATAACCGAGAGAGTTCTGTTATTTTGAACATTCACAATAGGTACATAAAATTGTTATAAATGGTAATGATTTCTATTGAGTGGTCGAAGTCTTTCACTCAATTACCGAAAGAGTTCTGTTGTTTTGAACATTCACAATAGGTATATAACATTGTTATAACAAAAACATCCATATAGAAGTGAGATGCTGTAGTATAACTGGGAGTTCTGATTCGGATGATGATTTCTATTGAGAAGTTAAGGTCTTTCACTCAATTACCTAAAGAGTTCTGTTGTTTTTAACATTCACAATAGGTATATAACAATGTTATCACCAAACATACATATAAAATGAGATGCTGAATTATGACTGGGAGTTCCGATTCGGATGATGATTTCTATCGAGTAGTCGAGGTCTTTCACTCAATTACCGAAAGAGTTCTGTTGTTTTGAACATTCACAATAGGTATATAACATTGTTATAACAAAAACATCCATGTAGGAGTGAGATGCTGTAGTATAACTAGTAGTTCTGGATGGAATGCTGATTTCTATCGAGTAGTCGAGGTATTTTACTCAATTACCGAAAGAGTTCTGTTGTTTTGAACATTCACAATAGGTATATAACAATGTTATCACCAAAACGTACATATAAAATAAGATGCTGAAGTATAACTGGGAGATCCGATTCGGATGATGATTTCTATCGAGTAGTTAAGGTCGTTCACTCAATTATCTAAAAAGTTCTGTTGTTTTGAACATTCACAATAGGTATGTAACATTTTTATAACAAAAAAAATCCATATAGAAGTGAGATGCTGTAGTATCACTAGGAGTTCTGGATTGAGTGATGATTTCTATCGAGTAGTCGAGGTCTTTCACTCAATTACCGAAAGAGTTCTGTTGTTTTGAACATTCACAATAGGTATATAACATTTTTATAACAAAAACATCCATATACAAGTGAGATGCTGTAGTATAACTAGGAGTTCTGGATTGAGTGATGATTTCTATCGAGTAGTCGAGGTCTTTCACTCAATTACCGAAAGAGTTCTGTTGTTTTGAACATTCACAATAGGTATATGACATTGTTATAACCAAAATATAATTATAAAAATGAGATGCTGAAGTATAACTGGGAGTTCTGATTCAGATGATGATTTCTATTGAGAAGTCGAGGTCGTTCACTCAATTATCTAAAAAGTTCTGTTGTTTTGAACATTCACAATAGGTATGTAACATTTTTATAACAAAAAAAATCCATATAGAAGTGAGATGCTGTAGTATAACTAGGAGTTCTGGATTGAGTGATGATTTCTATCGAGTAGTCGAGGTCTTTCACTCAATTACCGAAAGAGTTCTGTTGTTTTGAACATTCACAATAGGTATATAACATTGTTATAACAAAAACATCCATATAGGAGTGAGATGCTGTAGTATAACTAGTAGTTCTGGATGGAATGCTGATTTCTATCGAGTAGTCGAGGTATTTTACTCAATTACCGAAAGAGTTCTGTTGTTTTGAATATTCACAATAGGTATATAACAATGTTATCACCAAAACATACATATAAAATAAGATGCTGAAGTATAACTGGGAGATCCGATTCGGATGATGATTTCTATCGAGTAGTTAAGGTCGTTCACTCAATTATCTAAAAAGTTCTGTTGTTTTGAACATTCACAATAGGTATGTAACATTTTTATAACAAAAAAAATCCATATAGAAATGAGATGCTGTAGTATAACTAGGAGTTCTGGATTGAGTGATGATTTCTATCGAGTAGTCGAGGTCTTTCACTCAATTACCGAAAGAGTTCTGTTGTTTTGAACATTCACAATAGGTAAATGACGTTGTTATAACCAAAATAAAATTATAAAAATGAGATGCTGAAGTATAACTGGGAGTTCAGATTCAGATGATGTTTTCTATTGAGAAGTCGAGGTCTTTCACTCAATTACAGAAAGAGTTCTGTTGTTTTGAACATTCACAATAGGTATATGACATTGTTATAACCAAAACATAATTATAAAAATGAGATGCTGAAGTATAACTGGGAGTTCCGATTCGGATGATGATTTATATCGAGTAGTTAAGGTCTTTCACTCAATTATCTAAAAAGTTCTGTTGTTTTGAACATTCACAATAGGTATATAACATTTTTATAACAAAAACATCCATATACAAGTGAGATGCTGTAGTATAACTAGGAGTTCTGGATTGAGTGATGATTTCTATCGAGTAGTCGAGGTCTTTCACTCAATTACCGAAAGAGTTCTGTTGTTTTGAACATTCACAATAGGTATATGACATTGTTATAACCAAAATATAATTATAAAAATGAGATGCTGAAGTATAACTGGGAGTTCTGATTCAGATGATGATTTCTATTGAGAAGTCGAGGTCTTTCACTCAATTGCAGAAAGAGTTCTGTTGTTTTGAACATTCACAATAGGTATATCACATTGTTATAACCAAAACATAATTATAAAAAAGAGATGCTGAAGTATAACTGGGAGTTCCGATTCGGATGATGATTTCTATCGAGTAGTTAAGGTCTTTCACTCAATTATCTAATAAGTTCTGTTGTTTTGAATTCACAATAGGTATATAACATTGTTATAACAAAAACATCCATATAGGAGTGAGATGCTGTAGTATAACTAGGAGTTCTGGATCGAATGATGATTTCTATCGAGTAGTCGAGGTATTTCACTAATTACCGAAAGAGTTCTGTTGTTTTGAACATTCAAAATAGGTTTGTAACATTGTTATGACAAAAACATTCATATAAAATGAGATGCTGATATATAACTGGGAGTTCTGATTCGGATGATAATTTCTATCGAGTAGTTAAGGTCTTTCACTCAATTACCTAAAGAGTTCTGTTGTTTTGATCATTCATATAGGTATATAACATTGTTATAACCAAAACATACAAATAAAAATGAGATGATAAAGTATAACTGGGAGTTCTGATTCGGATGATGATTTCTATCGAGTAGTTAAGGTCTTTCACTCAATTACCTAAAGAGTTCTGTTGTTTTGATCATTCATATAGGTATATAACATTGTTATAACCAAAACATACAAATAAAAATGAGAGGCTGAAGTATAACTGGGAGTTTTGATTCGGATGATGATTTCTGTCGAGTAGTTAACATTCATATAGGTATATAACATTGTTAAAACAAAAACATCCATATAGGAGTGAGATGCTGTAGTATAACTGGGAGTTCTGGATCGAATGAAGATTTCAATCGAGTAGTCGAGGTCTTTTACTCAATTACCGAAAGAGTTCTGTTGTTTTGAACATTCACAATAAGTAAATAACATTGTTATAAGAAACAAATCCATATAAGAGTGAAATGCTGTAGTATAATTGGGAGTTCTGGATCGAATAAAGATTTCTATCGAGTAGTCGAGGTATTTTACTCAATTACCGAAAGAGTTCTGTTGTTTTGAACATTCACAATAGGTATATAACAATGTTATCACCAAAACATACATATAAAATGAGATGCTGAAGTATAACTGGGAGTTCCGATTCGGATGATGATTTCTATCGAGTAGTTAAGGTCTTTCACTCAATTATCTAATAAAATCTGTTGTTTTGAATTCACAATAGGTATATAACATTGTTATAACAAAAACATCCATATAGGAGTGAGATGCTGTAGTATAACTAGGAGTTCTGGATCGAATGATGATTTCTATCGAGTAGTCGAGGTATTTCACTAATTACCGAAAGAGTTCTGTTGTTTTGAACATTCAAAATAGGTTTGTAACATTGTTATGACAAAAACATTCATATAAAATGAGATGCTGATATATAACTGGGAGTTCTGATTCGGATGATGATTTCTATCGAGTAGTTAAGGTCTTTCACTCAATTACCTAAAGAGTTCTGTTGTTTTGATCATTCACAATAGGTATATAACATTGTTATAACCAAAACATACAAATAAGAATGAGATGCTGAAGTATAACTGGGAGTTCTGATTCGGATGATGATTTCTGTCGAGTAGTTAACATTCATATAGGTATATAACATTGTTAAAACAAAAACATCCATATAGGAGTGAGATGCTGTAGTATAACTGGGAGTTCTGGATCGAATGAAGATTTCAATCGAGTAGTCGAGGTCTTTTACTCAATTACCGAAAGAGTTCTGTTGTTTTGAACATTCACAATAAGTAAATAACATTGTTATAAGAAACAAATCCATATAAGAGTGAAATGCTGTAGTATAATTGGGAGTTCTGGATCGAATAAAGATTTCTATCGAGTAGTCGAGGTATTTTACTCAATTACCGAAAGAGTTCTGTTGTTTTGAACATTCACAATAGGTATATAACAATGTTATCACCAAAACATACATATAAAATGAGATGCTGAAGTATAACTGGGAGTTCCGATTCGGATGATGATTTCTATCGAGTAGTTAAGGTCTTTCACTCAATTATCTAAAAAGTTCTGTTGTTTTGAATTCACAATAGGTATATAACATTGTTATAACAAAAACGTCCATATAGGAGTGAGATGCTGTAGTATAACTAGGAGTTCTGGATTGAGTGATGATTTCTATCGAGTAGTCGAGGTCTTTCACTCAATTACCGAAAGAGTTCTGTTGTTTTGAACATTCACAATAGGTATATGACATTGTTATAACCAAAATATAATTATAAAAATGAGATGCTGAAGTATAACTGGGAGTTCTGATTCAGATGATGATTTCTATTGAGAAGTCGAGGTCTTTCACTCAATTACAGATAGAGTTCTGTTGCTTTGAACATTCACAATAGGTATATGACATTGTTATAACCAAAACATAATTATAAAAATGAGATGCTGAAGTATAACTGGGAGTTCCGATTCGGATGATGATTTCTATCGAGTAGTTAAGGTCTTTCACTCAATTATCTAATCTAATCTATCTAGGGTTGGATTATTAGGATTATTAGGGTTGGATCCCCGACTGGTGCCGGTCCGCCTTTGCAGGCCTCCTCACGTTAGGGGGGAAGTGAGGTGTTAAAATCCCCCCAACCGTACATCACAGAGAGGCGCGCGTGGAACACTACGCGCCTAACATCACCTACATCTCGGATCCTAAGGAATAGGGGGCGACGGATGTCCCCAGATCCGTCGCCCCTGGACCCATTTAGGGGCCTGGAAGAGGGCGTTTTCCGCCCTCCGCCGACGCCCGGTGCGCTTGCTGCGGGCTGGGTGAGCGGAAGATATCTCCCGATCCCTTTCCGCAGCTTCCTTCTGCGACATGACTGTTTCGCAGAAGGATACCACCACGTCCCAGGACTCATCGCTGCCGACCATTGACTCGACCACGGCCAGCAGCGATAGGTCACTGCCTACTTCTGAGACAGGGGCACGACGCGGCTCCTCCCAAGCGGCACATTTTCCTAGCGTATGCCGCGCCGTGTCTTCCCGGCAGTCGACGCAGTGGTGTCACTGGGCGTCCGGCTCCCTATTTATGCGACACAGGTACTTCCCGAAGCAACCATGCCCCGAGAGCACCTGCGTCGCCAAACGACAGGGAGCCGTGCCTCCTCCCGAGCCAGTGCCCGAGTACTGGCCGGAACGCCTCGACGGTGTCGAGGCCGTGCGAGCCTGTCCTGCCAGGCCGCCACAACTTAACCGGAAATATCTTTGCATCCAGGTGACGCATTTCGAAGCTGTTTTCAGCTGAATGGCTTATAATTAGGTACAAAAACTTCACAATCGCGAAAAAAATTTATTTTCGCCATTAACATTGAAAATTCCTAACATTTTTGTATAGAAACACGTATTCATTTTTATTTCAAAATTCTTCCTATTAATCCTATTTGTGTTAGTTTAAATAGTTACCTACCTGCCTTACCTGTATTCTGGTGCGCGTTCCGCGAGCTGGAATCTTGTTTGGTGGAGTTATACGAGGTTTTTCAAAAAAATTCATTCAAAAATCAGGTTTATGGACCAAAAGTCACAAAAAAAAAATCTGCAAAAATTTCAGTAACGCCGTAGTTAGCTGGCCCGTATTGACACCTCGCCCGTGTGCCTAGCAAAAATAAAAGTTTGAAAAAATTGAATTTTTCTTTGTTTTTTAATTGCATTAAAAAAATTATTAATCTTTCTATTTAGACATGCTCTGCTGAGATCTTAGTCCAAGCTCTGGGCTGCCACTGCAAGTTTTTAGGAAGTACAGTTATAGAAGCAACAGAATCCGTGGAGATTCCGCTCCTGAGTGCTTCTTAAAACATATTATGTTGGTACATCTTTTTTTTATGGGAAATCCTCAAATGACTTCTCCCGCTCTGGGCGGAGCGGGAGGTCAGACTTTTACTGAATAAAAGCCACCCATGTTCCGTCAGTTGCCCATGTGCCAGGGTCACGGTACGGTATCTCTTTCGAACAACCTCGCGACCCTGGCAGGCATCGGTCCTAGCAGACCCCTTCAGTGCTGCTGACATCTCTTTGAGGCGCGCGTGGAACAATACGCACCGTCGACCCGAGCCTGGTCCTTACCCTCTACGGGGCACCGGTGTGGGCGCCCTCATTGAGGCTGCGTCCAGCGCGCTGGTTGAGTGCGGCCCAGAGGGTCATGGCCATCCGGTTAATCCAAGGATACCGCACGATCTAGTGCGAGGCGGCGAGCCTCCTTGCTGGAGTGCCGCCATGGGATCTGGAGGCAAAGGTCCTCGCGCACCGTGTCCTCCAGACGATCCTCGCAATGGAAACACCCGGGCGTTTCCGCCCGGTTTATCCTGAACAGGAACCCACCGAAGCACCCATGCTCAGTGAGAACCTGCGTCAGGCGGAAGGTGAGGACGCCGTGGCGCCTCTCTATCCATTCCTCAAAGAGGGGACTTACTGCCGCAATTGTGGCGTGCCCAGCGCTGGGTTGCGAAAATCGTACCCGCCATGTCGCCATGAGATCCTGCCGGAGCTCTGTCCGCCGTGCCGCGATTTGTCGCGGCAGCGGAGTTTCGCCCCGGCGTGTCGTCTTCTCGCGCAACTCCCACGTTGCGCGAGGACTTTTGCCCCCAGTTTCCATAGCGGCACTCCGGCAAGGAGGCTCGCTGCCTCGCACGAGATCGTGCGGTATCCTTGGATTAACCGGATGGCCATGACCCTCTAGGCTGCACTCAACCGGCGCGCTGGGCGCAGCCTCAATGAGGGCGCCCACACCGGTGCCCCGTAGAGTTCGAGTTCTGAATTACTTTTGTATATTTTTGAATAGTTCTGTTGCAGGTGCAATACGAAATGAGGAGTTCTAGCATCTCAATTGTACTCTAACTTAAACATTCAATGAAATCTTGCTTTCTTTTAACCTTACTTAAGCATCTATTTAGTATTTTTCTATTTCTGTGGTGCGGGCTGCAAAACTTAGTCTATAGAATCAAATTAGGGGCCATCCATAAATTACGTCACACGTTAAGGGGGAGGGAGGGGGTCGACGAAGTGTGACATTGTGTGACAAGGGGGCGGGGGGGTCCGAAATTTCGTGACGTCACATTTAATTCCAATTTAAAATCAATTTTAGTCTAAGTGTTAAGAAAAACGCATATTGGTATGATAGCTACTGCCCCAGTGTCGAAGCATTCTTGTTTAAGCGATCATGTGGCATTTCTGGTCTATATTATGCATCATACAAGGCCACTAATCAACATAAGCAAATACATAAGAAACAACAAGAAGTTTTGCCCATCGTGAAGATTCGTCTTCAAAGAATTGCTGCTAGACGTGCCAGAGAAATTCTTTGTTTGGATGGTGACGATGATGCCTTATGGTTTAATGACAAAGATGTGGACACAACGAATGTTCTTGAAATTAACATCCCAAACGAGAACGAAGTGGTTGCTATGCCATGCATATGCCTATATGGACTCAAGATAATTAAGTTTGATCTTTAATTAATATAATTATTCGTTTTTTAGGGTTCCGTTGCCAAATGGCAAAACACGGAACCCTTATAGATTCGTCATGTCTGTCTGTCTGTCTGTCTGTCCGTCCGTATGTCACAGCCACTTTTCTTCGAAACTATAAGAGCTATGCTGTAGATGAATTCTGTGAACCGCATTAAGATTTTCAAACTAAAATAGAAAAAAAAACAATAAATTTCGGGGTTCCCCATACTAGGAGTGCCTATAAGTAGGGTCACAAAATTCAAGTACCTGAGGCACTGAGTCACCGAGGATCTCTCGGATGACTGGGATATTGAGCGGGAACGTAGGGCGTTGTCAGTGAGATGCAACATGCTGGCGCGCAGGTTTGCACGGTGCTCACAAGAGGTCAAAATTGCTCTTTTTAAGTCATACTGTCAAACTTTCTATACCTGCAGCCTGTGGGTCCGGTATACGCGTGGATCTTTCAATGCCCTACGGGTCCTGTACAATAATGGTTTCAGGATGCTGTTGGGGTTGCCTCGTTTTTGCAGTGCATCAGGTATGTTTGCTAAGGCCAACACGGATTGTTTTAGGGCGATAGTGCGCAAAAGAGAGGCCTCCCTGATGCGCCGCGTGCGAGGCAGCACCAACGGTCTACTGAATACCATACTGAAAAGGGTGGATTGCCCAGTTGTGAGGCACTGGAATGCCATTCACGGCTCCGGGGGTGCCCGGTATAATGATAAGTAGCGCAATTTTGTGTATTCATTTATAATCTAACTAACATAATTTTAATTAACATAGTTATACTACAGCATCTTACTCCTATATGGATGTTTTTGTTATAACAATGTTATATACCTATTGTGAATGTTCAAAACAACAGAACTCTTTCGGTAATTGAGTGAAAGACCTCGAATACTCGATAGAAATCATCACTCAATCCAGAACTCCTAGTTATGCTACAGCATCTCACTTCTATATGGATGTTTTTGTTATAACAATGTTATATACCTATTGTGAATGTTTAAAACAACAGAACTCTTTCGGTAATTGAGTGAAAGACCTTAACTACTCGATAGAAATCATCATCCGAATCAGAACTCCCAGTTATACTTCAGCATCTCATTCTTATTTGTATGTTTTGGTTATAACAATTTTATATACCTATTGTGAATGTTCAAAACAACAGAACTCTTTCGGTAATTGAGTGCAAGACCTTAACTACTCAATAGAAATCATCATCCCAATCAGAACTCACAGTTATACTACAGCATCTCACTCCTATATGGATGTTTTTTTATAACAATGTTATATACCTATTGTGAATGTTCAAAACAACAGAACTCTTTCGGTAATTGAGTGAAAGACCTTAACTACTCAATAGAAATCATCATCCGAATCAGAACTCCCAGTTATACTACAGCATCTCACTTCTTTATGGATGTTTTGGTTATAACAATGTTATATTCCCATTGTGAATGATCAAAACAACAGAACTCTTTAGGTTATTGACTGTAAGACCATAACTACTCGATAGAAATCATCATCCGAATCAGAACTCCCAGTTATACTTCAGCATCTCATTCTTATTTGTATGTTTTGGTTATAACAATTTTATATACCTATTGTGAATGATCAAAACAACAGAACTCTTTAGGTAATTGAGTGAAAGACCTTAACTACTCGATAGAAATCATCATCCGAATCAGAACTCCTAGTTATGCTACAGCATCTCATTTTATATGTATGTTTTGGTGATAACATTGTTATATACCTATTGTGAATGTTCAAAACAACAGAACTCTTTCGGTAATTGAGTGAAAGACCTCGACTACTCGATAGAAATCATCATTCGATCCAGAACTCCTAGTTATACTACAGCATCTCACTCCTATATGGATGTTTTTGTTATAACAATGTTATATACCTATTGCGAATGATCAAAACAACAGAACTCTTAAGGTAATTGAGTGAAGGACCTTAACTACTCGATAGAAATCATCATCCGAATCAGAACTCCCAGTTATACTTCAGCATCTCATTCTTATTTGTATGTTTTGGTTATAACAATGTTATATACCTATGTGAATTATCAAAACAACAGAACTCTTAAGGTAATTGAGTTAAAGACCTTAACTACTCGATAGAAATCATCATCCGAATCAGAACTCCCAGTTATACTTCAGCATCTCATTTTTATGTGTATGTTTTGGTGATAACATTGTTATATACCTATTGTGAATGTTCAAAACAACAGAACTCTTTCGGTAATTGAGTAAAATACTTCGACTACTCGATAAAAATCATCATTCGATCCAGAACTCTTAGTTATACTATAGCATCTCACTCCTATATGGATGTTTTTGTTTTAACAATGTTATATACCTATTGTGAATGTTTAAAACAACAGAACTCTTTCGGTAATTGAGTGAAAGACCTCGACTACTCGATAGAAATCATCATTCGATCCAGAACTCTTAGTTTTACTACAGCATCTCACTCCTATATGGATGTTTTTGTTATAACAATGTTATATACCTATTGTGAATGTTCAAAACAACAGAATTCTTTCGGTACTTGAGTGAAAGACCTCGACTACTCGATAGAAATCATCATTCGATCCAGAACTCTTAGTTATACTACAGCATCTCACTCCTATATGGATGTTTTTGTTTTAACAATGTTATATACTTATTGTGAATGTTCTAAACAACAGAACTTTTTAGATAATTGAGTGAACGACCTTAACTACTCGATAGAAATCATTATCCGAATCAGAACTCCCAGTTATACTTCAGCATCTCATTTTTATTTGTATGTTTTGGTTATAACAATGTTATATACCTATATGAATGATCAATACAACAGAACTCTTTAGGTAATTGAGTGAAAGACCTTAACTACTCGATAGAAATCATCATCCGCATCAGAACTCCCAGTTATACTTCAGCATCTCATTTTTATGTGTATGTTTTGGTGATAACATTGTTATATACCTATTGTGAATGTTCAAAACAACAGAATTCTTTAGGTAATTGAGTGAAAGACATCGATTACTCGATAGAAATCTTTATTCGATCCAGAACTCCCAGTTATACTACAGCATCTCACTCCTATATGGATTTTTTTGTTATAACAATGTTATATACCTATTGTGCATGTTAAAAACAACAGAACTCTTTCGGTAATTGAGTGAAAGACCTCGACTCCTCAATAGAAATCATCATCCGAATCAGAACTCCCAGTTATACTACAGCATCTCACTTCTATATGGATGTTTTTGTTATAATAATGTTATATACCTATTGTGAATGTTTAAAACAACAGAACTCTTTCGGTAATTGAGTAAAATACCTCGACTACTCGATAGAAATCATCATTCGATCCAGAACTCTAAGTTATACTATAGCATCTCACTCCTATATGGATGTTTTTGTTTTAACAATGTTATATACCTATTGTGAATGTTCAAAACAACAGAACTCTTTAGGTAATTGAGTGAAAGACCTCGACTACTCAATAGAAATCATCATTCGATCCAGAACTCTTAGTTTTACTACAGCATCTCACTCCTATATGGATGTTTTTGTTTTAACAATGTTATATACCTATTGTGAATGTTTAAAACAACAGAACTCTTTCGGTAATTGAGTGAAAGACCTCGACTACTCGATAGAAATCATCATTCGATCCAGAACTCTTAGTTTTACTACAGCATCTCACTCCTATATGGATGTTTTTGTTATAACAATGTAATATACCTATTGTGAATGTTCAAAACAACAGAATTCTTTCGGTAATTGAGTGAAAGACCTCGATTACTCGATAGAAATCATCATTCGATCCAGAACTCTTAGTTATACTACAGCATCTCACTCCTATATGGATGTTTTTGTTTTAACAATGTTATTTACCTATTGTGAATGTTCTAAACAACAGAACTTTTTAGATAATTGAGTGAACGACCTTAACTACTCGATAGAAATCATTATCCGAATCAGAACTCCCAGTTATACTTCAGCATCTCATTTTTATTTGTATGTTTTGGTTATAACAATGTTATATACCTATATGAATGATCAATACAACAGAACTCTTTAGGTAATTGAGTGAAAGACCTTAACTACTCGATAGAAATCATCATCCGAATCAGAACTCCCAGTTATACTTCAGCATCTCATTTTTATGTTTATGTTTTGGTGATAACATTGTTATATACCTATTGTGAATGTTCAAAACAACAGAATTCTTTAGGTAATTGAGTGAAAGACATCGATTACTCGATAGAAATCTTTATTCGATCCAGAACTCCCAGTTATACTACAGCATCTCACTCCTATATGGATTTTTTTGTTATAACAATGTTATATACCTATTGTGAATGTTCAAATAACAGAACTCTTTCGGTAATTGAGTGAAAGACCTTAACTACTCGATAGAAATCATCATCCGAATCAGAACTCCCAGTTATACTTCAGCATCTCATTCTTATTTGTATGTTTTGGTTATAACAATTTTATATACCTATTGTGAATGTTCAAAACAACAGAACTCTTTCGGTAATTGAGTGAAAGACCTCGATTACTCGATAGAAATCATCATTCGATCCAGAACTCTTAGTTATACTACAGCATCTCACTCCTATATGGATGTTTTTGTTATAAAAATGTTATATACCTATTGTGAATGTTCAAAACAACAGAACTTTTTAGATAATTGAGTGAAAGACCTTAACTACTCTATAGAAATCATCATCCGAATCGGAACTCCCAGTTATACTTCAGCATCTCATTTTATATGTTTGTTTTGGTGATAACATTGTTATATACCTATTGTGAATGTTCAAAACAACAGAACTCTTTCGGTAATTGAGTAAAATACCTTGACTACTCGATAGAAATCATCATACGATCCAGAACTCTTAGTTATACTATAGCATCTCACTCCTATATGGATGTTTTTGTTTTAACAATGTTATATACCTATTGTGAATGTTTAAAACAACAGAACTCTTTCGGTAATTGAGTGAAAGACCTCGACTACTCGATAGAAATCATCATTCGATCCAGAACTCTTAGTTTTACTACAGCATCTCACTCCTATATGGATGTTTTTGTTATAACAATGTTATATACCTATTGTGAATGTTCAAAACAACAGAATTCTTTCGGTAATTGAGTGAAAGACTTCGACTACTCGATAGAAATCATCACTCAATACAGAACTCCTAGTTATACTACAGCATCTCACTTCTATATGGATGTTTTTGTTATAACAATGTTATATACCTATTGTGAATGTTCAAAACAACAGAACTCTTTCGGTAATTGAGTGAAAGACTTCGACTACTCGATAGAAATCATCACTCAATACAGAACTCCTAGTTATACTACAGCATCTCACTTCTATATGGATGTTTTTGTTATATCAATGTTATATACCTATTGTGAATGTTCAAAACAACAGAACTCTTTCGGTAATTGAGTGAAAGACCTCGACTACTCGATAGAAATCATCATTCGATCCAGAACTCCTAGTTATACTACAGCATCTCACTCCTATATGGATGTTTTTGTTTTAACAATGTTATATACCTATTGTGAATGTTTAAAACAACAGAACTCTTTCGGTAATTGAGTGAAAGACCTCGACTACTCGATAGAAATCATCATTCGATCCAGAACTCTTAGTTTTACTACAGCATCTCACTCCTATATGGATGTTTTTGTTATAACAATGTTATATACCTATTGTGAATGTTCAAAACAACAGAATTCTTTCGGTAATTGAGTGAAAGACTTCGACTACTCGATAGAAATCATCACTCAATACAGAACTCCTAGTTATACTACAGCATCTCACTTCTATATGGATGTTTTTGTTATAACAATGTTATATACCTATTGTGAATGTTCAAAACAACAGAACTCTTTCGGTAATTGAGTGAAAGACTTCGACTACTCGATAGAAATCATCACTCAATACAGAACTCCTAGTTATACTACAGCATCTCACTTCTATATGGATGTTTTTGTTATATCAATGTTATATACCTATTGTGAATGTTTAAAACAACAGAACTCTTTCGGTAATTGAGTGAAAGACCTCGACTACTCGATAGAAATCATCATACGATCCAGAACTCTTAGTTATACTATAGCATCTCACTCCTATATGGATGTTTTTGTTTTAACAATGTTATATACCTATTGTGAATGTTTAAAACAACAGAACTCTTTCGGTAATTGAGTAAAATACCTTGACTACTCGATAGAAATCATCATACGATCCAGAACTCTTAGTTATACTATAGCATCTCACTCCTATATGGATGTTTTTGTTTTAACAATGTTATATACCTATTGTGAATGTTTAAAACAACAGAACTCTTTCGGTAATTGAGTGAAAGACCTCGACTACTCGATAGAAATCATCATTCGATCCAGAACTCTTAGTTTTACTACAGCATCTCACTCCTATATGGATGTTTTTGTTATAACAATGTTATATACCTATTGTGAATGTTCAAAACAACAGAATTCTTTCGGTAATTGAGTGAAAGACCTCGATTACTCGATAGAAATCATCATTCGATCCAGAACTCTTAGTTATACTACAGCATCTCACTCCTATATGGATGTTTTTGTTTTAACAATGTTATTTACCTATTGTGAATGTTCTAAACAACAGAACTTTTTAGATAATTGAGTGAACGACCTTAACTACTCGATAGAAATCATTATCCGAATCAGAACTCCCAGTTATACTTCAGCATCTCATTTTTATTTGTATGTTTTGGTTATAACAATGTTATATACCTATATGAATGATCAATACAACAGAACTCTTTAGGTAATTGAGTGAAAGACCTTAACTACTCGATAGAAATCATCATCCGAATCAGAACTCCCAGTTATACTTCAGCATCTCATTTTTATGTTTATGTTTTGGTGATAACATTGTTATATACCTATTGTGAATGTTCAAAACAACAGAATTCTTTAGGTAATTGAGTGAAAGACATCGATTACTCGATACAAATCTTTATTCGATCCAGAACTCCCAGTTATACTACAGCATCTCACTCCTATATGGATTTTTTTGTTATAACAATGTTATATACCTATTGTGAATGTTAAAAACAACAGAACTCTTTCGGTAATTGAGTGAAAGACCTCGACTCCTCAATAGAAATCATCATCCGAATCAGAACTCCCAGTTATACTACAGCATCTCACTTCTATATGGATGTTTTTGTTATAATAATGTTATATACCTACTGGAATGTTTAAAACAACAGAACTCTTTCGGTAATTGAGTAAAATACCTCGACTACTCGATAGAAATCATCATTCGATCCAGAACTCTTAGTTATACTATAGCATCTCACTCCTATATGGATGTTTTTGTTTTAACAATGTTATATACCTATTGTGAATGTTCAAAACAACAGAACTCTTTAGGTTATGAGTGAAAGACCTCAACTACTCGATAGAAATCATCATTCGATCCAGAACTCTTAGGTTTACTACAGCATCTCACTCCTATATGGATGTTTTTGTTATAACAATGTTATATACCTATTGTGAATGTTCAAAACAACAGAACTCTTTCGGTAATTGAGTGCAAGACCTTAACTTCTCAATAGAAATCATCATCCGAATCAGAACTCACAGTTATACTACAGCATCTCACTCCTATATGGATGTTTTTTTTATAACAATGTTATATACCTATTGTGAATGTTCAAATAACAGAACTCTTTCGGTAATTGAGTGAAAGACCTTAACTACTCGATAGAAATCATCATCCGAATCAGAACTCCCAGTTATACTTCAGCATCTCATTCTTATTTGTATGTTTTGGTTATAACAATTTTATATACCTATTGTGAATGTTCAAAACAACAGAACTCTTTCGGTAATTGAGTGCAAGACCTTAACTACTCAATAGAAATCATCATCCGAATCAGAACTCACAGTTATACTACAGCACCTCACTCCTATATGGATGTTTTTTTATAACAATGTTATATACCTATTGCTAATGTTCAAAACAACAGAACTCTTTCGGTTATTGAGTGAAAGACCTTAACTACTCAATAGAAATCATCATCCGAATCAGAACTCCCAGTTATACTACAGCATCTCACTTCTTTATGGATGTTTTGGTTATAACAATGTTATATTCCCATTGTGAATGATCAAAACAACAGAACTCTTTAGGTTATTGACTGAAAGACCTTAACTACTCGATAGAAATCATCATCCGAATCAGAACTCCCAGTTATACTTCAGCATCTCATTCTTATTTGTATGTTTTGGTTATAACAATTTTATATACCTATTGTGAATGATCAAAACAACAGAACTCTTTAGGTAATTGAGTTAAAGACCTTAACTACTCGATAGAAATCATCATCCGAATCAGAACTCCCAGTTATACTTCAGCATCTCATTTTATATGTATGTTTTGGTGATAACATTGTTATATACCTATTGTGAATGTTCAAAACAACAGAACTCTTTCGGTAATTGAGTAAAATACCTCGACTACTCGATAGAAATCATCATTCGATCCAGAACTCTTAGTAATACTATAGCATCTCACTCCTATATGGATGTTTTTGTTTTAACAATATTATATACCTATTGTGAATGTTTAAAACAACAGAACTCTTTCGGTAATTGAGTGAAAGACCTCGACTACTCGAAAGAAATCATCATTCGATCCAGAACTCTTAGTTTTACTACAGCATCTCACTCCTATATGGATGTTTTTGTTATAACAATGTTATATACCTATTGTGAATGTTCAAAACAACAGAATTCTTTCGGTACTTGAGTGAAAGACCTCGACTACTCGATAGAAATCATTATTCGATCCAGAACTCTTAGTTATACTACAGCATCTCACTCCTATATGGATGTTTTTGTTTTAACAATGTTATATACCTATATGAATGATCAATACAACAGAACTCTTTAGGTAATTGAGTGAAAGACCTTAACTACTCGATAGAAATCATCATCCGAATCAGAACTCCCAGTTATACTTCAGCATCTCATTTTTATTTGTATGTTTTGGTTATAACAATGTTATATACCTATATGAATGATCAATACAACAGAACTCTTTAGGTAATTGAGTGAAAGACATCGATTACTCGATAGAAATCTTTATTCGATTCAGAACTCCCAGTTATACTTCAGCATCTCATTTTTATATGTATGTTTTGGTGATAACATTGTTATATACCTATTGTGAATGTTCAAAACAACAGAATTCTTTACGTAATTGAGTGAAAGACATCGATTACTCGATAGAAATCTTTATTCGATCCAGAACTCCCAGTTATACTACAGCATCTCACTCCTATATGGAACTTTTTGTTATAACAATGTTATATACCTATTGTGAATGTTAAAAACAACAGAACTCTTTCGGTAATTGAGTGAAAGACCTCGACTACTCAATAGAAATCATCATCCGAATCAGAACTCCCAGTTATACTACAGCATCTCACTTCTATATGGATGTTTTTGTTATAATAATGTTATATACCTATTGTGAATGTTTAAAACAACAGAACTCTTTCGGTAATTGAGTGAAAGACCTCGATTACTCGATAGAAATCATCATTCGATCCAGAACTCTTAGTTATACTACAGCATCTCACTCCTATATGGATGTTTTTGTTTTAACAATGTTATTTACCTATTGTGAATGTTCCAAACAACAGAACTTTTTAGATAATTGAGTGAACGACCTTAACTACTCGATAGAAATCATTAGCCGAATCAGAACTCCCAGTTATACTTCAGCATCTCATTTTTATTTGTATGTTTTGGTTATAACAATGTTATATACCTATATGAATGATCAATACAACAGAACTCTTTAGGTAATTGAGTGAAAGACCTTAACTACTCGATAGAAATCATCATCCGAATCAGAACTCCCAGTTATACTTCAGCATCTCATTTTTATATGTATGTTTTGGTGATAACATTGTTATATACCTATTGTGAATGTTCAAAACAACAGAATTCTTTACGTAATTGAGTGAAAGACATCGATTACTCGATAGAAATCTTTATTCGATCCAGAACTCCCAGTTATACTACAGCATCTCACTCCTATATGGAACTTTTTGTTATAACAATGTTATATACCTCTTGTGAATGTTAAAAACAACAGAACTCTTTCGGTAATTGAGTGAAAGACCTCGACTACTCAATAGAAATCATCATCCGAATCAGAACTCCCAGTTATACTACAGCATCTCACTTCTATATGGATGTTTTTGTTATAATAATGTTATATACCTATTGTGAATGTTTAAAACAACAGAACTCTTTCGGTAATTGAGTGAAAGACCTCGACTACTCGATAGAAATCATCACTCAATCCAGAACTCCTAGTTATACTACAGCATCTCACTTCTATATGGATGTTTTTGTTATAACAATGTTATATACTTATTGTGAATGTTCAAAACATCAGAACTCTTTCGGTTATTGAGTGAAAGACCTCGACTACTGGATAGAAATCTTCATTCCATCCAGAACTCCCAGTTATACCTCAGCATCTCACTCTTGTATGAATATTTTGATTATTAAATAGTTTTATACCTATCGTGAATGTTCAAAACACTAGAACTATTTCGTTTCTTGTTGGAAAGACCTAAGTTGTCGATAGAACTCTTCATATGATTCAGAACTCCCAGTTTTACCTCAGCATCTCACTCCTGTACGGATATTTCCTTAATAACATTTAGGAACAATACATAATATTAATTTTTTGGTGATTTTAATTGGATTCAACCTATAGAACTATCAACAGAATACGTTTAGGATGCAGAACTCTTTTACTTTCAACTCAAAAATGGTTAATTTCGAGAAATTCGTTGAGATGCTGTGATATGTTGTGCGAAGTTAGCATCTCATTTTTTCAAAATGAGTTTTTGATAGTCAAATCGACGGAACTATTGTTAAAACTTATCAAGAACTGTGGAACTATGTGGGATGCCACTATTTATGGTGTTTTTTTGTGAGATGCTAACAATTGAGATGCTAACTTCACACACGTTTGAAATAGGGCTGGACCAGTTTACAATTAATTTTTCGCGGCCAGCCGTTCTGAACATATTTAATCACTGTTTGTAAATTTCCGTCCTTACCAGTTTCTCTTTTTATATCGCTGAATGTTAGAGGGGCAACGTTGGCATCTAAGAAATTTAGGAAAGATAGATCATATTGTTCTTCCGTTCTACACTCAAGTTCAGGTAAGGGTGAGCGCGACAAATAATCCGCCGCAATATTATTCGAACTTCTAATATATTGGACGTTATAATTATAAGCAGACAATATTATTGCATAACGCTGTAACCTCGATGCTGCCATAACTGAAATACCCGTTTTCTTCCCGAATATTGCGAGTAAAGGCCGATGATCAGTCTTAAGGACAAACGGTTCCTGCCGTCCATACAGGTATTGGTGGAAATATTTGACAGCAAAAACAATGGCTGTCGCCTCCTTCTGAATCTGACTGTAGTTTTTTTCACTTGTGGACAATGACCTTGAGGCGAACGCAAGCGGTCGTTCGAGGTGCGAGTCCTCGTGGTCGCGTTGCGCCAGCACCGCGCCTAGGCCGGCCGGCCCCGCGTCTACCGTCAACACCAACTGCGCTGAGGGATCAAAGTGGGCTAGCACTCTTTCTGATGCGAGCTCGACCTTTACGCTATTAAATGCACGTTCGTGACGTTCGCCCCACTCCCATTGCGCTTCTTTACGCAATAATTCATGCAGTGGGTGCAACTTAGCTGATGCATTTGGTATAAAATTACGGTAATAGTTTATTAAACCTATAAATCGTCTAACTTCGTTGATATTTGTTGGCCGCGGCGCATTCGTAATAGCTTCCGTTTTTTTAGGGCATGTTCGTAATCCATGTTTATCTATAATGTAGCCGAGATAAGTGACACTATTCTGAAGAAAACAACATTTTTCTTTATGTAATTTTAAACCGGCTTCTTTCAATCTTTGTAATACTTCGTTTAACCTGCTAAAATGTAATTTCCGCGTTGGCGCAGTTACACAAACGTCATCCAACCATATGCTGACACCTTCTATACCAATCAATAATGATTCCATCGCTCTTTGGAAAATGGCTGGGGCGTTTGCTAAACCATACACCAGTCGCGTATATTTGAAAAAACCTTTAGGTGTACTAATCGCGGTCAGCTCTTGTGACGATTCCTCCAGGACAAATTGGTTATACGCATTACTAAGGTCTATTTTGCTATAACACTCCCCTCCACCTAACTTGGCAAACACCTCTTCTATCCTAGGCATTGGATATTTATCTATTTCTAAATCTTTATTTAGTGTTATTGAATAATCACCGGCTATCTTAACCTTCCCGTTTTCTTTTAGTACTGGGACAATAGGGGTTCCGTATTTAGGAAATTTTATCGGCTGTAATATCCCTAAACCAATGAGTCTATCTATCTCCTGTTCCACCTTTTTCTTTAAAGCGAATGGTACGGAACGTGGCTTAAAAAATTTTGGTTGTGCGCCTTCTTTTAAAACAAGTTTCACCTCAAATTTATTGAACCTACCTAGTTCGTCAGTAAACAAGTCGGAGTATTTAGATAAAAGTAGCTGCACTTCTTTAGTATCGGACTCTGTTTTTGATTGAGTTTGGATGTTATTGATATCTGAAGTAAAATATATGCTAAACGTCGACATAAAATCTCGTCCCAGTAACGGTGGACCTCCGTTAGGCAATACATATATCTTGATGACATGGGTACTGTTTAAGTACGTAATTTGACCTTCAAAATATCCCAAGGGCAAGATTTTATGGCCATTGTACAGACACATTCTTAGGTTAGATTTAATTAAGATACGATCAGCAAAATATTTCTTGTAAAGTGTTTTGGAAATCACACTAGCCCCTGACCCTGAATCCAATTCCATATCTAATCCTATTGAATCGATCGACACTTTTATTATTATAGGCGAGTTATTTACATACCTTACATTAAATAGCTCACATTCCTCACAATCACTTTGCCCCGAAATAATGTCCTCCGTGTTCAAACTATGTAAACGCGATTCACCCTTTTTAGCAGTGCATATTTTCTTTAGATGGCCTTTCACACCACACACTTGGCACCGATAGTTTTTAAAACGACACTTTTCAGCGTCGTGATTTCTGAGACCGCACACTGTACACCGACGATTCTCCTCGGAACTGTTGTTCGAGCTGCGGGTAGCCGCGGCGGGCTCGGCGCGCGCGCGCTGCCCGCGCTGCCCGCTCAGCCGGTACACAGGTTCGTCCTTGATCTGCGTGGCCTTGTCGATTGTCGCCGTGATGTCGCCTACTACTGCGGCCCCGGATCGAGCCAATCGCGCGTAGGCAGCCTGTTGAGCTACCTCCAACGCCTTTGCAAAAGTGAGTTTGCTGATATCCTCTTCAAACAGCCGGTCACGTTCCCGACACGGTGCAAGCCCGAGGATGAATCGGTCTCGCAGCAGCATATCCAGTGCCACACCAAACTCACAGTTAACGGCTAATCCTCTTACACGAGCCGCCCAATCTTCGACACTCTCGCCATCAGATCTCCTCGCCTCATAAAACTTCTCTCTATCAGCAAAAATACAACGTCTCGGGGTGAAATGCTTGTCTAATTTTTCTACTAGATCCTCGAACTTTACTTCTTCGAGTACATCCGGGTGGAGTAAGTTCCGTGCAAGGCGGTAGCTGTTATCCGAAAGATGCGTCAGTAACAAGGCACTTCTATTTTCGGTTTTAATACTGTTCAGCTTTATAAACTGTAATAGCCGACCTTTAAATATAGGCCACTCTTGGGCGTCGTGATCGAAACTTGTGAGATTTCCGAATATATTCGACATTATACACGAATTTTTTTTTCTTTGTAAAACGTGGGTAACTCGTCGCCAGTGATCTGTCAGCTACTTAGTAAAACCACCGTTGCGATTGGATGCTAGTTTATTACTGGGCTACACAACGTAAATGGTGCAGGCACGCACACAAAGGTCTCACACATACACATACACATCATAAACCCTTCATCAAGATCACTGCAGCGTCTACTTCTGACCAGACTCGTGTGCCAGCACCAAGCTCTACCCCTGCCGATGCTACAACAGCGGCTTTGACTCTTCGAACTCGGCAATCAAGATACCGCAGTGAGTGGAGTTTTATAACCCTACAGCTATTTTTATAGAGACTAACGATTGAAAATGATTATGATGTTATTTATATAACGTTTTTATGTGCCCTCTGGCTCGACATAAAATTTGAGTACCTACTATCGTTAACATTCATGAAATATATAATGAAATACAAAGAGGAAAATAAACTAAATTTTACCATTTAACTAAACACTAACTAAACACAAAGAGCTATTGGGCTCCAAGTCTACTATTGTTGTCAACCTGTCATTACTGTTGGTCTTAGGTTGTCTTAAACAATGATATTATTATTTTCAATTTTATTTTATTTCACAGGTAAGTATGTTAATTATTGACTGATGATTTGACTTTCTTAAAAACTACACATTTTCTTTTTTAGCCTGGTGAAGTTGTTCCAAGCAGTCATCGTTTGCCTCTCCGCAGCTCCGTGACTACCATCAACACATAAAATGTTCATAGAAAAATAAACTGATGTACTATAGTGTATATGTTAGTTTCATTATTTGATTATTGCTAGGATTTTTATACAGTACATGAGAATTGTAAATTTATTAAAATATTTTAACTTTGTGTATTGTTTTATTCAAATGATAGGTATAAAGGTAAACTGTATGTCCTATTTTATAGGTACACACTACCTAATGAAATTGGAGTGAAAGAAAAGTAATATAAGGCCTATGTCCCACGTAGGTTGTAGATTTTTATTAGGGTTCCGTAACCAAAGAGTAACCAGGACGGGACCCTATAACTAAGCCTCCGCTGTCCATTGGTCCGTTCATATGTCTGTCTGTGAGCAGGCTGTATGATGTGGAAAATAAATATACTGTTGAAAATAGGTTGGAATCATCATGCGTCCCATAGAGTTAGTTTTTGGTTTTGTTACTAGGTAACAACTTGTTTATAATTTTCTGTGTCAGTGTGATGTCTTAATAAAATACAATGATAATATTTAAAACCAACTGCGTGTTAACTCTGTCGTTTAGCTCCCTTTAGTACACCAATTTACAACAGGTTATGGGCCCAGATACGTAGTCTCGTTGATACTAAATTTTAGGGACAGTTATATGTATTGAGAATAAAAAATGACGTCGCAAAATACGACGCAAATTTCCAAGTTGTCGGGGCAAGAAAACTACGCTACATGGTCTTTTTCTATGCAAATGCTCCTTATCGACAATGATCTGTGGGATTGTGTTCAAGATACGTTCAGTGCGACCTCAAATGAGTTGGTGAAGCGGGATGCTAGAGCAAGAGCCAAGATCTGCCTGATGCTTTCGGAAGGCATCTACCCCCTTGTGACGGAAGCAAAGACGGCACGAGAGACTTGGCTGGCACTAAAAAATGCCTATGCGGATGCTGGACTAATGCGCAGGCTTTCGTTGCTGCGAAAAATGTTTCGCATCAAGCTGGAATCGTACCCAAGTATGGAAGCCTACGTCACGGAAGTTCGAGCGATTCAGCAGCAGCTGCGAAGCATTGGTGCCGGACTTGACGATGAGTTTGTTGGAATAATAATGCTGGCGGGATTGACGGACAACTACAATCCGTTAGTAATGGCCATAGAGCATTCCCGCTCGACAATTACCTCAGAACTGGTTATATCAGCACTTCTGAAGGAGGGTCAACGTCAAGAGTCGAATGAAGCCCCAAGGGATGATTCGGCGCTAGCATCTAGCGCTGGTGGTAGTGGAGGAAGAGAACACACCAGAGAGATTGTTTGTCACTTCTGCAAACGGAAGGGCCATTTCAAGTGGCAATGCAAGCAGTTCAAGGCCAAGCAGCCGGATAAGAAGAAATCAAATGCGAATTCGGCCATGATGACCAGTGTGAACGCGAATTCAGACTTTTTGACCTTGTTGTCATCTGTTGGTAGCAGTGATAACTGGGTGTTGGATTCAGGAGCCACGTCCCACATGACACCGGTGAAATCCCTCTTGAACCCTACGAAATCTTGCTCCAAAACGATAACTTGCGCGAATAGCGAGAAAATTGTTTCGACTTCGCAAGGTTCTGTGGAGTTAAACCTGCGTCACGGGGAACGTGACACTGTAGTGAAGATGAATGATGTTCTTCACATTCCTGAACTAATTACCAATTTAATGTCTGTAGGAAAGTTTGCAGATGCAGGAAATATTATTGTTTTTGATAAAACCAAATGTAGTGTTTTTAACAATGATGTAAAAATAGATGGTAAGGCATTGTTTACCGCACCGCGCCAAAACGGACTTTATGTTATAGGTTCCGGTTGTAATCAGGCTACAGCTCTTTTAGGGGAAGACAATCAGGACAAGTTTGAATTATGGCACCGGAGATTGGGCCATTTGTCTCCCGCGCAAATGTACATTTTGAAAAGAATTGTCCAGGGCCTAGATTACGGCAAAAAGGGTGATGGAGCCCCTTGTGTTCCTTGTAGTCAAGGAAAGCAGTGCGTAAAAAAGTTTCCTAAACGGAAGAAGTCTTTTAGAGCCTCCGGCATGCTGGACTTAATACATAGCGACGTAGCTGGTCCAATAGATGTAGAGACTTGGGGAGGAAACAGATATCTCCTCCTGTTCATTGACGACTTCAGCCGAAAGGTTTTCGGTTACGTCATGAAGCAAAAGACTGAGGTGTTAGAGAAGTTCAAGGAGTTTAAGCGTCTGGTAGAGAACCAAACCGAAAGAAAAATTAAACGGTTTAGAAGCGATAATGGTACTGAGTATACCAATAAGGAGTTCCAGGCTTATTTGGCCAAATATGGAATTACGCATCAGACGAGCGTTACTCATACTCCTCAACAGAATGGAGTTGCGGAAAGGACGATCCGCACCATTACTGAAAAGGCGAGATGCATGCTCCATGGCAGTAACCTAAGTAAACGGTACTGGGGAGAAGCGGTGGGGACTGCGATCTATTTGAAAAATCGCTCACCCACATTAGCAATCGCCGGGAAAGTTCCCGAAGAAGTTTGGACAAATCATGAGGTGGATCTTACCAATTTAAAAGTTTTTGGGTCCACAGCTCAGGTTTTGGTGAAAGATAATAGCCGAAGGAAATTCGACTCCAAGACCCGTGAGCTTGTCTTCGTTGGATACAGTGAAGTACAAAAGGGGTACAGATTTGTCAACCCGGTCAATCCGCGCCGCATAATAGTTGCTCGCGACGCCGTGTTTGACGAGCGGTCAAAAGTAATCAAGGAGATTAAACCCCCTGAGCGCAGTGTACAGGTTTCGAGGGAGAAACAAAGGCGAGAATATATAGAGGTACCAATTTTTACTGAGCCAGATACTGCTCAAGGCACTTCTAGGGCTGTGGCGCCTGAGGATGGCCCAAGCCAGAGTAACATGGTTATGTCACCAAGTTCATCGCCCACTAGTGCTGAAGAAGAGTTTCACGACTCTTTTGAAGAACCGTCAACAGAGCCGGTTCAAGCTGTAGAGGAGCCTGAGGAACGGCGTTATCCTCTAAGAAATAGAGTCAGAAGAATAGATGAGGACATGGTATACAACTTCCATGTCATGAATGCTACTGACCCGATTTCAGTTATGGACGCTATGGAGCGTTCTGATAAAGACCTGTGGATGAAGGCTATGAAGGAGGAATACGACTCTCTTATGGAGAATCAGACTTGGGAGCTCGTCGATCGTCCCAGAGACGCTAATGTCGTCAAAAATAAATGGATTTTTAAGTTGAAAATCGGGGCAGATGGAAAGGTTCAACGACATAAGGCTCGCCTTGTCGCCAAGGGGTACTCTCAAGAGTTTGGAGAAGATTATACCGAGACCTTTGCTCCTGTAGTCAAGCTTTCTTCCATTAGGCTTCTGCTGGGATTATCAGCAGAATTGGATTTAAATGTACACCATATTGACGTCACCACAGCATTTTTAAATGGTGATTTAGATGAGGATCTGTATATGGAGCAACCTGAATCTTTCATAAAGAAGGGAAATGAAAAGAAAGTATGCAAGCTGAAGAGAGCCATCTATGGCCTCAAACAAGCTGCACGTTGCTGGAACGTCAAAGTACATGATCACATCACTAAAAGTGGTTTTACAAGATCGAAGTATGATCCGTGCGTGTACATTAAAAGAGGGAAAGATAATACCGTGATTGCAATAGCACTTTATGTCGACGACTTCTATATTTTTGGAAGTTCAGTGGGGGACATAGAAAGAGTCAAAAAGACAATCGCCAAAGCGTTCAAAATTAAAGATTTAGGTGAGGCCAAGGATTGTCTAGGGATCCATATCACGCGATCCAATGGGCAGATATCCCTATCACAGGCAAGCTTCGCCAAAAAGATTCTAGAAAAATATGGAATGCAAGACTGCAAGCCTGTAGCTTCTCCGATGGAATTGAATCTACGACTTGCAAAGGGGGAGAGGCGTGAGGATTTTTCTTTCCAAGAAGTAATAGGATCGCTCATGTATCTATCCTGCGGCACAAGGCCTGATTTGACATTTGCGGTCAGCTATTTGAGCCAGTTTAATACATGCTGGAATGAACAGCACATGACTGCGCTCAAGCGGGTGCTCAGGTACTTAAAGGGCACCGTGGACTATAAACTAGTCTATGAAAGAACAGGCAAACCCCTGGTTGCATACTCAGACGCCGATTGGGGAGCCAACGCCGATGGGCACTCATTTACCGGTTATGCCCTTATTTTCGGTAGAGGTGCTGTTTCCTGGCAAGCTCGCAAACAGCGATGCGTAGCCTTAAGCACAGCTGAGGCTGAATATATAGCCATCTGCGAAACCGCAAAAGAACTAGTCTGCGTTAAAGGCTTGTTAGAAGAGCTAGCTGGATTCAACGACTGCGTTACAGTGTTCAGCGACAGTCAGAGTGCAAGTAAATTAGTGTACTCTTCTGCGATTGGTAGAAGGTCGAAGCACATCAACATACGCTATCATTTCATAAGAGAGTTGGCTGAAGCCGGTGTGATTCGTATAGAATATTGTGATACAAACCAGATGCCAGCTGACTGTCTTACTAAAAGCCTGGCTCGCATTAAGCTAAAGTATTGCATGGAGCGCATGGGGATTCAGTGGGGGTGTTGAAAATAGGTTGGAATCATCATGCGTCCCATAGAGTTAGTTTTTGGTTTTGTTACTAGGTAACAACTTGTTTATAATTTTCTGTGTCAGTGTGATGTCTTAATAAAATACAATGATAATATTTAAAACCAACTGCGTGTTAACTCTGTCGTTTAGCTCCCTTTAGTACACCAATTTACAACATATACCTACATATTTCCTCTGGAAATGTTTATTACTTACCGGGTGCAAATCACAAAAATAAGCTAGGTGTGAATAGTGTGTACTTTTGAATAAGTATTTTTTCAACTGGGCACTGAAGTGTAATGAGTTACTGGTAATCTACAGCTATCACATTGTTTTATACGCTAACTTGGTGTTTCATATAATGTACGCCCTTGGTAACCTATGGTATGATCCAGATGCTTTAGTACTAAGCGGATCTACTCAGTGCCTGAAATCTATACTTATAATATTATAAAGCTGAAGAGTTTGTTTGTTTGATTGAACGCGCTAATCTCAGAAACTACTGGTCGGAATTGAAAAATTCTTTTTATGTTGGGTAGCCCATTTATTGAGGAAGGCTACGATCAAAAGGAGCGGAGCAGTAAACGAATAATGGACGAAAACTGGCAGGCAATTCGATGCGACGGGAAGGGGAGCGAAAATTTGACCCGGGCGGAAGCTAGTATGATTATAAGATTGAAGTCATTTGTAACATTCACAAGAGTAGATGGTAATGTCCATTTAGAACTGCTTCATTAAAACTGACTACTTCATTACTGTTCTTGAAGGTAGGTTGTATGTTTATTTCATGTAAGTTTGATCGTCTTTAATACAGAGTAAGTCAATACTTGTTCATCTTAAATCAATATTTAAATTTAATTGTTGTATATACATATAAATATGTTGTGTTGTGTATATGGTGTGCGCCCATATTAGCCTGTGGTATGATCCAGATGCTTAAGTACTAATTGGATCTACTCAGTGCCTAAAATATGAATAGAAGATTGTGGTAATTTGTAACATTCACAACAGTAGAACTAGAACAACACTTTCGTACTGGAAGACGTAGAGTTGGAAGGCCTTCAACAAGGTGGACCGATGACCTTGTGAAGGGCGCAGGAATCCGCTGGATGCGGGAAGCACAAAACCGGTCGAAGACTCGAAGTGGTGGAGCTTGGCGGAGGCCTATGTCCAGCTGAGCAGTGGACGTCTTTCGGCTGAAATGATGATGATGACAACACTAGATGGTAGTGTCTATTTGGAACTACCATAAAACTGACTAAGTACTTCATTACTATTCTTGAAGGTAGGTAGTACCTACTCATGCCAGCGCGGCAGTACATATGTACGGCTCCAGCTCATGGACCTTATCACGACATATATTTTGCCTTTAGAACCCAAAAAACCTGGAGGACCCACATTTGAAACGCTATGTCCATTTTTCGAAGTGCCACAATTCGTTGATGACTTAAAATGGACTACATATCACGAGCGTGCTCAAGAAAATTTTCTTAAGGCCTAAATTTGCCATTATTACTATATTTTTTCACAAAATCCCAAATATGATTTGTAAAATGATCCTCTTGACTAACTTCTTGTGATTCTGCTATTTGACATTAAACCAGTGTTCCCAACGTGAAGCAAGGCAACTATCGTACCAGTAGCGTAGAATTATCGTATATGGAGCAAAAAGTACTATTATTTGTTTTGTATCAATATCCGGAATCCATCTTGAGTCAAGCACCCGTCTTTCAGGCTGTTGTCAGCATTTCCTTTGCCTCTCCGCTGGTGCCGCCCTCTATACTTACCGTTGGTACTAAGTATTTCAAGCGCGCCTCGGGTGATAGCCCGATTGACCGTCATTATAGCGTCGTTTTTCGCGCCGTTTAGTTGTCAGTAATATTTAAACTTCGCGAAAAAATTCTACACTACTTCATTTAAAAAATTTGGTAAAACTATTTAAGTTTTAGATTCGTGATTATATTTTACGTCTCCGTTGTCAGTATGGAAAATTCTAATAATAATTTAGAGTCAGAAAGTGTTAATGGCGGTTCATTATCGCGTAAACGGGTTCGTTCTCAGACACCCAGTACAAAGGATAGTCATAGTGATTCCTCTACGAGTAGTGGACCTAGCCCGGAGAAACGCAGAGTGAGAAGGGACTCCCAAACCGTGAGTTATGCACATTTTGAGTTCTTGTCACAACAAGTGGCCTATTTAACGAATCTTATTTCGCAAAACTCCAACGTTGAAAATATAAATTCGAGTGCTACAAAGAGTACACCAGTTACCATAAACGATTTAAACTTACGACGACCTGAAAATAACAAACTTCAGATTTTGTCGGAAGTCAGTACAACGGTAAAAGATCCGATTTACCCGCGAGCGGATGAATTATTTCTTAAAAGATTAACGGAACTACAGCGTTTTAAATGTGACGATTGGTATGCCGTTCGGTTTTCGGAGGCACAAAAGAAATATTCAGCTACCCCCGGTTTTGTCGAGTTAAATGTTAACGACGAATTAAAGCGTTTTGAATCGGATATGTTAAAAGAAGATTCACGCTCATATTTATTGGAACGAACCTTTGCTGGATTAACGAATGCTTTACTTTCTCAAAAAGACGAATTGCATAAAACATTACAATCATTGGTGGATTGATCAAATGAGTCTAGAGAAACATTGACACCCAACACGTTATTTGAAAAATTGGAGACATTGTTTTCGAAAGAATCCGCGTATAGTAAGGTTACTGATGACTTGTTACAAATAGTGTGCGGCCGTAGGGCTGATTTAATAAATACACGTCGAGAGGCTTTGTTGCGCCAGATTTCCGAAGGCTTTCATCGCGATGTATTACATAAAATTCCTCCCAGTACTGAATCACTTTTTAATGACGAGGCAGTGCAAACCTACCTTCAAAAAATTGGGGGGGTGGATAAATTAACTATATCAACAAAATCAGTACCTCAAACTTATTCTAAAGAGAATTTTTATCAAAATCAAAAACCATCCACTAGTAAGCAAGCTGATGAAAAATTTTTTCGTCGTGACAACTTCAATAAAAGACAAAAACATGGCCCACACGCTTCACAACAAAACAAAACCAGAGCAAGTAACCAGCGAGCAAAACCTAGGGGAAGGAAATCGCAATCGCAGGCTTTCACTAAAAACAAGCGTCCCGAATGACTGTCGGATATTTCAAGGCGGTTGTCTAAAGCAATTTCAGTATGCTTGGAGCAATCTAGGAGCACCAGACAAAATATGCCGGCTTTTAAACGGTGCACGGATACCCTTTATACTGAAACCGCCGCTAATATTACCGAGTCCCACGATTCTAAAATGTTACAGAACCAAAACATCACCCAATATGACGATACAAATTCAAACCTTGTTAGAGTCAGGTGTACTAGAACTTGCAGAACGGTCACCCAGCTTCCTTTCCACGTTCTTTCTGGTACCGAAATCAGATCAGACCTTCCGACCTATCTTCAATCTGAAGCAACTGAACAAGTTCGTAGTAGCCAAACCATTTCAACTATTCAGTCACTTCCGTGTTCCAAATTTTTTACAACAACGAGATTGGATGATCAAACTAGATCTGAGCCAAGCATATTTTCACGTGGCCATAGCACAGCAGCATCGCAGGTTTCTCAGATTAAATTATCACCAAGATTCACATCAGCATCAGCTACTTCAAATGACTTGTTTGCCGTTCGGCCTTTCATCGGCACCCAGAACTTTTGCCTCGATAACCAATTGGGTGGCAGAATTCCTGAGGAGTCACAACATCAGGTGCGTCGTATACTTGGACGATTTCCTTTTAGCAAACCAGTCAAAATCTCAGTTGGAAGACGACATCGCTTTCACGATAAAGATTCTACATTTACTGGGCTGGACAATCAACTCCGAAAAGTCTGTCCTGGTTCCGACACAGTGCCTCGAGTTTCTCGGCATAACATGGGACACAAAACGCAACGCAAAGTCCCTGTCGGAGCCGAAGTGCCTATCGCTACGCACAGCACTTCACCAACAACTCCAGAGAAGCAAGTGGTCCCTCAAACAGTACCAAACTCTAATGGGGAGACTCAACTTCGCAACATTCGTGACTCCGAGAGGCCGCCTTCACTGTCGCACTCTGCAATACTACAGTCGACAGCTTTCGGTGAAACACCCGTACCGGCTACTACCTATCCCTCAACCAGCTCGGACAGAGATGGAGTGGTGGTGTCAAGCTATAGGAAAGTCGATGCCGATCCACTTGAGCCCGGTGACACATCTGTTGACTACAGACGCATCAGATATCGGTTGGGGGGCACAACTCAGCGATACAAATATTGTGGGAACCTGGACAAATTCGCAGAGGACATGGCATGCCAACAAAAAAGAGATGTTCGCTGTTTACGCAGCCATACGTCAAAACCAAGAGCAACTTCAAAATGCACAGATACTGCTGCAAACCGACAATCGGACAGTAGTCTCGTATATAAACAAGGAAGGCGGCACGAAATCCAAGAAACTGCTCCAACAGACCCGACAACTACTTGCTGTTCTAGACAAGCAGAACATTTATCTGACAGCATATTATTTTCCGGGCAGATACAATGCAGAAGTGGATGCTCTTTCTCGGCAGAAGGGTTGCCCAGAGTGGCATCTCACGAAGACAGCAACGACACAAATATTTCGAATGTGGGGCATGCCGGAAATAGACCTTTTTGCATCGAGAACAGCTCACACAGTCCCAAGGTACGCATCATTGGACGTGGACGATCAGGAAGCAGAACACCACAACGCATTTTGTCATCAGTGGCACTACGTCCTAGTTTGGTTGTTTCCACCACCAAACCTGATTCCCAGGGTTCTGAGACACCTGAACCAAGCCAGCGGAAACTACATTTTGATTGCCCCGAAGTGGAACAAGGTATTCTGGCAGGCAGATGTTCAGCGGCGGGCACGGCATCCCCCTTTTCTGATTCCAGATCTAGCCCGCACTCTGATAGATACCAGAACAGGGACACATCCGCCGCAGGTGCAAGACCTACACTTGGAGGCTTGGCTGATTTCGGGTGGTCAGATATACCAGTCCCGGGTAACACGTCACACGTAATTGCGCCGTCTCTGAACTGTAAAATCTAAAAGTGGTATAAACTTTGCGTCTACTTCAGTGAACTATATATCAAAATGTGCGTGAAATTTCATTGTTAAATCTGTGTAAAACAATTTTTATTTAACAGTCTAGTACTCCTATAACAATCAAAATAAGAGTGAGATACTTAATTATATTTATAAAATGTGGGTGAAAGTGTGCCTCTGTGACTGACCGCTGAGTAAGTTCACCCTACATACCTAAATTGTTACGAGACGCGGCACCAATAGAGACATAATTTCACAATTAAAGATAGTAGCTACATAGTCTCGAATGAAAAGAGGCGGACCGCTGCGCATGTGGTGTTAAGTTCGAATCTCGCCGTGGAAGTCCACTTTATGCTAATTCTTGTTTTTGTGTTTTTGGTTTTATTTATAAAAAAAGCCATTACCGTTCTGGGAATTAAATAAAACAAGAGTTAATTTGATATCTGATAATTGCATCATTTACCGATTGATTACGAGCAATGAATACCCAACGTACCCCACCTAAATCAACGAACCCTCCGCTTCGACAGGAGCAATCAGTATCTGAGCCCGATTTATCATCTACCCCAGGAACCATGAACGTGGTGGAACATAATGTAACCGTTAGAAGCAAGCGCCCGCGCACTACGGACTCCCCTAACACTGAAACAAACCAGTTTACCTGCACATTTAACGAATTTAAAAGGGAAATTATGCAGATGCTCGCCTCGTGGAAATCCGACAACGACGACCGGCTCTCATCCTGGAAGGCAGAGCATGATGCGGTCTTAAAAGGCCTGGTTAGAGATATGAGTGAGTTGAAATTTCAGTGTGCAGAGATGCAAAACACTCACGCGGAAATTGAAAAAAGTATATCATTTTCGAATAACTGCTATGAAGAGATGAAAACAGGACTGGCTGTTTTGGAAAAGCAAAAGAAAGAGAATGTTGTTCGCATTGACCAGCTTGAGAAACACATCCATGATCTGCAACTCCGCTCACGTCCATCAACTATTGAATTCAGAAACATTCCACAGAAAGCGAAGGAAAGTTCAGAGGACCTTCTATCCATGGTATCCACGGTGGGTAAAGCAATTAACGTGGAAGTCCGAAAGGATTGCTTGCGTGACCTGTACCGCCTACCGGGGACTTCGGGAACACCCAGACCGATCGTAGCAGAGTTCAACTCAGTGACGAAGAGGAACGAATTCCTGTCTAATGTACGTAGCTTCAACAAAGAGCGCCCTGTAGTCGACAAGCTGAATACGCACACTATTGGGCTGGTAGGAGAGAAGAAGCCGATCTACGTTGATGAACACCTTATGCCATCAATGAAAAAACTATTCTATGATACGCGGGTGTTTGCAAAAGCCAACAAATTTTCTTGCTGGAATTCGTATGGTAGAATTTTCCTCAGAAAAGATCCAAATGATCCAAATGAGAAACCAACACAAATAAGGTCCGAAAAATGTTTGCACTCTCTGGTTACAATGCAATGACTATTTTTTATTTTTTTTTATTTTACGTTTTACTACTTTTCTACTCATAATATGCATGCTCTCTGTTCCTATATGTTAAGGACTATTTTTTTTACTACTCTATGTGTTTATACAGTATACAAACCAAATGTTTTCTATATTCGTAATAAGATTAACTACTGCAACCCAACTTTACGCACTATTAACTACAATATGACCATAAATTTACTCCCAAAACCCATTGCTAGTTTTTATCAATTAAGATTTTTTTCTCAGGAGGTTTATATATTTTATTCAATGTTCTTTACGTATGCAATTGTTTTTACTACCCCCTCAAATTCCAATGGCTAACATTAATTCTATAACGAATGAACTTGACAATATATCCATAGCTTCATCGTATGAGTGCTCTCCTGACAGATGTTCGGAGTTTATTACGAATCCCAGCGCTAACTTGAAAATAATACATATTAATATTAGGAGTATTAAAAAGAATTTCGAACAATTCATCGCTATGTTATCCATCACTAAAATTGTTTTCGATGTCATTGTGCTCACTGAGTGCTGGCTTAAAGTATCTGGACCTAATCCTTTTATGCAGGGATACAACTGTCACGCCACTTTAAATAATGAATCACAAAACGACGGAGTCGTAGTATTCACTAAGACCTCTCTGCAGTGTACTGTGCACGAACCCACTTTTAATGGAGCGAACTGCCTTGTTTGTATCACGGATGATACAGTTATCATCTGTTTGTATCGCTCCCCTTCACATACTAATTTGGATCTCTTTTACGATAGCCTAGATAGTTTAGCATGCACTATGAATCGCTTCCACAATGTGGTTTTTATCGGAGATCTTAACGTCGACATTAAACCTAGTAGCCGTGACCGGAACTCAGACCAGTATCTTACACTTACTGCCACCCTTGGGTTGCTCCCAGCGCACCTTCGTCCTACCAGATCAGGAAACTGTTTAGATCATGTTCTTTTAAAAACAAAAAAAACCGCATGTGTTTTGATAGTTCAGACACACATCACCGACCACCTGCCAATCATCCTGTCGCTCAGAATCAAGGGTTCTATAATCAGTAATAGCTCATTTAAATCTTTCCGTTACAACTTCCCAGCAATTCAACAAGACCTTGAGAGTACTGATTTCAGTCTGGTGTTGAATGAGATGAACCCCAACTTAGCCACGGAATTGTTTGTAAGAATACTTCAAGAGGTTATTGCTACCCATACTCTATGTATACGCATCCAAAATAAGATCCGTGTTATTAAGCCATGGATGACTCAGGGTTTGGTTAGGTGTATACGTAACCGTGACAGAATGCATCATAGATTGAGAAAAGATCCTGAAAATACGGTACTTCAAATCACCTACAAAAGATATCGCAATTACCTTAACACATTATTAAAAAAACTAAAGCGAGCATTTGACAAAAATGAACTGCAAAAGGCTAGAAATAACCCTAAAGCAACCTGGAGGGCAATTAAAGCGATTACCAACTCTACTTCTAAACCGCATTCTCCCAAAGAGCTTCTTCAACTTACTGATGATCCTAAAACTTCAGTGAACCGTGTCAATTGCTTTTTCACTGATATCGGTAGTAAACTAGCCTCTCAAGTTACTCCTGTCACTAGATTTAACCATGATGTTAAAACCCCTCCACTCCCTCCGCCTTGCCATTCTCTTGTCATACTGCCAGTAGATGAGACACAAGTGGAGACGCTGATCAACGCCTTGCGTTCTGACTGTGCCACTGGCTACGACAACATTTCAGCTAAAGTGTTGAAACAATCGAGTTCCATATTAGCAATACCCATCACGCATATCTTCAATCGTGCTATTGATACTGGAGTTTTTCCCAACGTCCTCAAAAAAGCGGTCGTGCACCCGGTTTTCAAGAGTGGAGACAGAGCCAATGAAACTAACTACCGTCCAATCTCCGTACTAAGCTCTTTATCCAAGATCCTAGAGAGGATACTAAACAATTGTCTCGTTGCGTATCTGTCTAAACACAAAATCATTGCCAACAATCAGTACGGTTTTAGACCGGGTATCTCAACGGAGGATGCTGTAGTTGACCTCACTAAAACATTAGTTAACAACCTGGACAAAGGTATGAAATGTTACGGTATCTTCCTTGACTTGTCCAAGGCCTTCGACACGGTTTCCATTCCTATCTTGATCTCGAAAATGGAAAGCGTTGGGATACGTGGCGTCGCATTGGACATTTTTAAAGATTACCTCTCTAATCGTACTCAACGAGTTAAAATCGACTCTACAAAGAGTGATGATAGACTTATCAGCTTTGGTGTACCGCAGGGTAGTATCCTTGGCCCCCCTCTCTTCTTACTCTACATCAATGACCTGTGCCACACAAAGATTCCAAATTGCGACATATTTACGTACGCTGATGACACAGCGTTGATAGTTCATGATACTGACTGGGACAGGGCAATTAAAAGGGCAGAACAGTCGCTTCACTTTGTGATGGAGTGGCTCTCAGAAAATTTACTTACCCTTAATGTAGCAAAGACAAAGGTCGTTAGATTCTCTCTACCTAATACCTTGGCTCCTCCACCGGAATCAGGTCAAATTAAAGCCCACATATGCTCAGGTGAGACGCCCAATTGCAACTGCCCCTTCCTGTCATTGGTCCCTGACATTAAATACTTAGGAGTCCACTTGGATCATAAACTTAGCTGGCAACCCCATATCGAAGCCCTCTGTACAAGAATCAGAAAACTAATTTATATATTTAAGGAGCTAAGGCACTCTGCTGGTCCCGATCTAGCTTTAATAGTTTACCAGTGCCTCTGTCAATCAATTATTTTATACTGTATGCCGGTCTGGGGCGGAACCTACAAAACATCGCTACTGAAAATTGAAAGAGCTCAAAGGGCGATCTTGAAAGTCATTCACTTTAAACGCAGAGACTTTTCGACCAACCAACTTTATTCAGAAGCCAAAGTTTTAACGGTAAGACAGCTTTTTGTGCTCCGCGCCGTGCTGCGCAAACACTCTACGCTACACCTAGACCATGCTAAGCTGAAAAAACGTAAAGGCATGCCTGTGTGTGATATAGTCCAATGCCGTTCCAAGTTTGCCAGCCGACAATATGCGGCAACTAGCTCTCGACTCTACAACAAAATTAATAAAATTATTTCCATTTACCCCCTGACTAAACATGAAGTTAAAATCAAACTTACTGACTGGTTGCAGAAGTTAACATATGACGAAACCGAGAATCTTATTACAATTGTCTCTTAATAGATCTAATTACTGTATTTAAATTAAGGCGTTGTTTATTTTATTTTTTTGTTATCTATAAGTACTTGCAGGACACTTAATACAAATTGTATGCTATTATAATTGGAGGAACTTTGTCTCCTAAAGCACAGGTTTTTGGCCTAGTTTAGGAGGCATCAGTTTGCCTTTTATTGTGACTCTATTGTACAATTTTTTTTTTCCTTAATGTGTACTTATATATGTTTTTTCTGTCTGTACAAATAAACATTTTTATTATTTATTATTATTATATATTGACGGACTGGACAGATAAAGAACAAAAACTTCTCATGTCAAGCTGGAGAAGTTCCACAATCAGTACCTACAGACCAGCGTGGCGGAGATGGAAGCGATGGTGTGAGTCGCAGTCAATTAGTTACAAATACCCTATTGCTGATCAAGTAGCTCGATATTTAGCACATCTGCACTGTGATATAGGTCTTGCTTATAGAACTATTTTGGTACATAAATCTGTTATTTCAAATTTCACACACCTGACATCAAAAATTGATTTGTCGTCAAATTTCTTTATAAAACACGTATTAAAAGCTATTTCTGTCGCACGAGAAAATTCTGCTAAACCACCTATTTGGAACCCTAAACTTTTATTGCAACACATGAGTACTTATAATTTTGATGAAAATAATATATTTCATGTATCGAGACATGTGGCTACTCTTTTACTGTTAGCATCAGGCCGCAGGGTTCACGATCTTACATTGTTGCGAATTGACAGCACTAGTCTAGTTGATAACGATAACTCGATTGTATTATGGCCAGCATTTGGTTCTAAAACAGACAACCATAACCATAGGCAGTCTGGATGGAGGCTTAAGGAACATCCTGATAAAAAATTAAATTTGGTATTTTGGTTAAGACAACTATTGCATATTACTATAAACCGTCGAGGAAGTATTAAACATTTGTTTATTACAGTTAAGGGGGATATCAAACCCGCCTCTAGAACTGTGATTGGCGGATGGGTGAGGTCTCTCTTAAAAGCTAGTGGTATTGATGCAACTCCAGGATCAGTAAGATCTGCAGTAGCTTCTCTCAATTTTGTAGAAAACTTTCCTATTGATCAAATTCTTGCAACTGGTAATTGGAAAATGATTCATACTTTCCAAAATTATTATAAAAGGGAATTGCAAAATGATTCTAATACTCCTAATCATTCTGTATCTTTGTCGAATTATTTTGAGCCTGTACATTGAAAGATGAGGTACCATTATTTTTGTTTTCTTGTGTTTTATTTGGTTTTCTCGTGAAAGACTACAAGCAGTATTGTAAATACAATTACTGAATTATACATTAGTATTTTTTTTTATTTTTATTATAACCCATTTTTATTTTACATCCATACTATACACATTATAGCGTCTTTGGGTTACGCGCACCAGGTGATAACAAACACATCACTCAAGATGGATTCCGGATATTGATACAAAACAAATAATAGAGAGTTTTACATAAAATAAAACTTACCTATTATTTTTTCATCAATATCCGGAATCCAGGTAAGGTCTACCTGGTGCATCATGAGTTCCATAATGACGGTCAATCGGGCTATCACCCGAGGCGCGCTTGAAATACTTAGTACCAACGGTAAGTATAGAGGGCGGCACCAGCGGAGAGGCAAAGGAAATGCTGACAACAGCCTGAAAGACGGGTGCTTGACTCAAGATGGATTCCGGATATTGATGAAAAAATAATAGGTAAGTTTTATTTTATGTAAAACTCTCTAAAATTATCGTACTTTTTAAAATAATCACTATAATTGATAAATAACCCGTATTAAACAAAAAATCAATATTTTTACGTATGCTTCGCAATTAATTACTTGTAAACTATTTAACAGCTACAGAGTAAAAATGATAGGTTAATACAATTTACAGCTAATCAATCAAAGTATTAGGTCTTTACCTATGAAATTGCCGTTCTGCAGTACTGGCCATTTCAAATCAAAATAATTTTTGTTGGTCTAAGAATTCTAATTTCAAATTAATTTTATTTTAAAAACATGGCATTCTCTTTCCAAAAGTAGTCATTTGTTTATTGATTAGTGTTACATTTTCATCGCATTCCAATCTTTTTCGTCATCATGGATACGTTAAAAATTCGAGTAATTATGGAATATGAGTACCGTCGTGGCAGCAACGCGGCACAAGTGGCACGCAACATCAACGACGTTTACGGAGCTAACACTACAAACCAACGCACCACCTGTTATTGGTTTGCTCGCTTCCGTTCTGGAAATTTCGACCTGAAAAATGAACCTCGCGGTCGTCCGAAGACTTTGGTCGACAATGACGAATTAAAGGCGATTGTGGAAGCTGATGATATACAATCTACGGCTGAATTAGCAGCAGCTTTCGACGTTAGCGTCAAAACAATATTGGTCCATTTGCGTACCATTGGCAAAAAAGCTTGACAAATGGGTGCCCCACGAACTCAATGATCGCCAGCGCGAAATAGCGTCGAGACGTGCCTTGCGCTGCTCAACAGACACACAAATGAATGAATTTTGAACCGCATTGTTACCTGCGATGAAAAATGGATTCTGTTTGATAACCGCAAGCGCTCAGCAAGTTGGTTGGATCCTGGTTCAGCACCTAAACAATGCCCTAAACGAAAACTTACCCCTAGAAAAGTGATGGTCACTGTTTGGTGGTCTAGCGCCGGTGTGATTCATCACAGCTTCTTACCAAACGGGGTGAACATTACTGCAGATGTGTACTGTGAAGAACTGAACTCAATGATGGAGAAGCTGGCACATCTCCAACCAGCATTGGTCAATCGCTCGTCTCCGCTGCTCCTGCACGACAACGCGCGACCTCATACTACACAGCGGACGGTTTCCAAGTCGCAAGAACTGGGGTTGGAAGCTCTCCGTCATCCGCCCTACTCACCAGACCTTGCGCCTACAGACTACTACTTTTTACAGAATTTGGATAACTTCTTCGCGGGAAAAAAATTCAATACCCGAGAGGCAGTACAAAATGCCTTTGAAGAATTTGTTGCCTCCCGTCCAGCTGATTTTTTTAAGAAGGGCATCAATAAACAGCCACTGCGTTGGCAAAGATGCATTGATTGCATGGGTGATTATTTCATTTAATACAAATAAAAAATACATGAACAAAAATTTGTTTAATTTGTTTCATACAAAACGGCATTTTCATAGGTAAAGACCTATTATTTGATCGGCATACTTACTCGTTAGTATAAAAACACAATCATTCAATATAAAAAGATAATCACGTAGAATTTCCAGCCACTGATTTCTTTGAATCACTATTTTGAATCTTGAACACTAGTTCGTGAGCTCAAGACAATAACCAGAATAACTGCCAACATTTAAACAAAAAATACGCAAAGTGTGTGAAGTCTTTGCCTAATAGAAATCGAATGACATATTGATATCATTTGCTCGCTGAACAAACCAATAGATAGCGCTGTGAGCAAAAAGAAAGAAAAATATTCGCGAATAAAAAATCTTTGTGGTGTTGTTTAAGAGGGTACATAGGAATTCATCATAATGAAAATTATCGTAAAATCTGCGTACGATAATAATATGATATCGTACATCGTACGTAGGCACGAAATTATCGTATGTGTACGATAATTATCGTACGTTTGTGAACACTGCATTAAACTTCATTATAGCAATTCATATTAAGTGTACCATTTTACGAATCTCCATACAAAACTGTCAAATAGATGAATTGCGTTAAACGAATTGTACGCAGAACATATTATGAATTGTCAGTTTGTGACCATTTTACGGATTATAATATGATTCATAATATGTTCCTCTTATGATTCTACCAAAGTGGCCTTTTTAGACCCCCAGGTATAATTAGAATTGTACCAGCAAATATTTCGAACAAAGAACTATACACCAAACTATCATCAATATATGAAATAATAGCTGTAAGAAGATTCACAAAGAAGGTAGGACAGAAGCGAGTACCACTACAAACAGTTAGCATTACTTTTCTATCGAATATTCTTCCAGACAATGTACAATATGATTTGTTACATTACAGCAATGTTTCCGTTGCTTTAAATTTAACCACTCTGCTAGAATATGCAATGGCAAACAAAGATGTTCCATTTGTGGAGGTGAGCATTTATATAAAGAATGTGATAGACCAACAGAGATCTGCTGTTGCAATTGCAGCGGGCCTCATCTTGCAATTTCTAGATTATGTCCAGTTAAGTTGAATAAAATTTTAGAAAAGAAAAATAAGATTACCTATGCAAGTGCTACATTGACGAAACAACACATCAGTGATAATACTGAATTTCCACCTCTGCTACCTCCAAAAATGAAACCAACTGACACTGTAAATAAGTCTGTACATACATCTGTAAATAAGTCTACATCTGTAAATAATACTGTACATAGTGTAAATAAATCCAAAGATGTCCCGAAAGTAGACATCAAAGCCCAAATAGTTGCCAACAAAGGTGTACTTATGGCCCTGGTACAGACGTTGGTAGAACTGGGTAATAAGGGAGATAATACGCCTACCACCGTAAATAGTATTAAAGAAACCCTACTTAAAAATCTCAAGTAATGGATCCAAGTCACACACTGTCTAAGCTGCGTATTGCTCAGTATAACATTCAAAGTGCTAATAGTAAAAAACCCTTATTGATTCAATTCTTACAAAAACAAAATATTGACATTTGCTTACTTAACGAAACATGGTTTAAATATAATAGTTTTAGAATACCTGGATATAATATTTATAATAAAAAATCCAAAAATACTCATAATGGTGTAGCAATATTAATTAAACCATATTTAAAGTACAAAGTTTTAAACACTAGATTTTATGAAGACATTCAAACTGTTGCTCTGTCCTTATTTACTGTACATGGTAGCTTGACTATTCTTTGTGTATACTGTCCTCCTACTAGTGGACATATACGGATCAATAGATTACATAATATTATTAATGATCTTCCAAAGCCCATATTTGTCAGTGGTGACTTCAATGCACACCACATTGCATTTGTTTGTCTATCCACTAAAGGCAGAGGTCATGATTTATTTAATATCATCTATTACTTGGGTTTATGTATTTTAAATGATGGTAGTTTTACAACTGTTAACAACCCGCGACGGAATCCGTCTGCAATTGATGTTAGCTTTACTAGTGCTAACCTCGCATCAATATGCGAGTGGTCTGTACATGATGATGCCATGGGCAGCTATCACTACCCAACAATAACAGAGATTTCACTGCATATAGATAAATATCATATTAATCCCCCTGTTGATAGGTTTATATATAAAAAAGCAGATTGGGAAAAGTATAAAACTATTTCTAAAACAATATTCAATGATTTAGTCCTAAAACTGTATGACCCTATTTCAACCTATAATATTTTTTGTTCTCGATTGGATACTTTAAAAGATATGACAATTCCTAAACTTAATAAACCAAATAATTTTAAAAGCAGACTTCCAGCTCCATGGTGGAATGACATTTGTGAAAAAAGTGTAATTGCCTCCTACAATGCATTGAAACTATATAGAAGTGAACCTAGTATGGAGAACTATTTAGATTATAAAAGATGCACTTAAAAAAAGAACCATATCGGAACAAAAAGGAATAGGTTGGAATAACTTATGTAACACATTTAATAGAACTACTCCTATAAGTAAGATTTGGAATCTTCTAAAAATGTTTAAAGGTATAAGAGCTGGCAATAAATCATATAAAGATGAGTTTATTTCCCAATTTCTAGATAAATTATCCGACAACAGCAATCTAAATAATATTAATAGTTTAGGCAATATTTTCGAATCAAATAATGATAATCTAAATTCCAAATTTTTGCTAAATCCTTTTACATGGTCTGAATTTAAAATGAGTTTGTTATCTCGGAAAGACACTACACCTGGTTTAGATGATCTCCCCTATTGTACTATTAAAAATTTAGATGAATCAGCACAAAAAATGTTTCTTAATATTCTTAATTTACTTTGGCATCGTAAATGTATTCCACAATCATGGAAAACACAATGTGTCATTCCGATACTCAAACCAGATAAACCTTCAGAGCTTGCCAGCTCTTATAGACCAATATCACTGTCTTCATGTCTAGGTAAATTATTTGAAAACATGATTAAAAATCGTTTGGATTGGTATATGGAATCTAACGGCTTCATTCCACATGTACTTACAATATGGATTTCGTCGAGGGCCAAGTTGTGCAGACAGCTTCACTTCCTTAGTTTCAGACCTGTAACATGCAAAGGATAAAAAGTTACACACTGTTTGTGTATTCCTAGATGTTCAAGGTGCTTTTGACAGTCTGGATCCAGCTATACTTGTAGAAGTTATGTCTAGGTTAGGTGTGCCTGGCCAACTATGTAAATGGATATATAATTTTCTGACTAATAGAACACTCTATTTAAGACATAATAACACATTGCATGGACCAAAATGTGCATCTAGGGGTACAATGCAGGGTGCTACACTATCTCCTTTGTTATACAATATTTACACAAGTGAAATCTGTAAATTTGTTAATAGTAATGTAGATATTCTGCAGTTTGCTGATGATATTGTTTTGTACAGTAGTAATTATAATGTAGAAATTGCAATTGACAATATTAACAGAGCCTTGTCCCAACTATTTCACTATTACAATGATGTGCTACATTTAAAAATTAATCCCTCCAAAAGCAGTGTTATGATATTTGGAAATGAGAATACAAATTCAAAAGTAGTTTATAACGGAGAATCTATAAATCCAGTAAATTCAAAGAAATTTTTAGGCATAGTAATAGATAGAAAATTAACCTTTGAGGAACATATTAAATACAGTCGGCCAAGAAAGTGGTGTACCACCCTAAGGTTGAATATCGCTTGCAGATTCATAGGTGATAAAGATTAGTTTCTCTTGCAGATCGATCTGACAACTTCTATTGCTGTCTTTATCTGATTATTGATAACGACTATTACTGTTTGTAACGTGACAGCTGTTCTTAGTTTGAACTTGATGGAACCAATGACGCCGTAAAATCAACGGCGGGGGGCTGTTTTGATGACAAAATTGTATCTACAAATTCAGAATTGTAATCAACAAGTTACATAAAATTGTAAAGGCACAAGGCGAATCCACAAACCTACAATTTCTGTAAACTTGTAATTACAATATCAATAAAAAAACAAGCTAATAATAGATTTATCCTTTTATTAAATTTCTACAATCAATTTTAAAATACTTATAACAAACAAAAACATAGCATATATAGTAATATTTAGAAGATATTGAATTTTTTTTAAAATTAGAAACGGGTGGGTGTAACCGCCGTTGGCCTCTATAACCTCTAAAAGACGAGACCTCATTGAACCAACAAGCCGTGAGCAAATATCGGTTCCCCGCATTTCCTCCCAAATATAATTACAGTGACTAATAAGAGCTTGTTTGGTTCTTTCATTTTGATGCGACCATCGTTGGACCATAAGGCCCCAAAGATTTTCTATCGGGTTGAGGTCCGGCGATCTTGAGGACCACTGAATAACCCTTACGTCAGTGTGTGAACGAAACCAGGCTCTTACGATCCTCGCATTATGAATTGAACAATTATCTTGAACAAAATCAAATTGTGGCACTTCGTTCTCCGGGTAAACATTACGGACTGTCGGTAGCATTGCATTCTGAAGCACGTCGATATAATTTACAGCCGTCGCTCGAGGAGGTAGAGAACACAATTCTCCTACACCATCCGCACTCATCCAGCCCCAAATATTTACGGAAATTCGACCTGATTCTCTATTTGGGATTACATGATCATCTTTATACTGTGTTGAATTATATCGCCAAAGGTGAAGACGTCCATGCTGACTGGATTTAAACGTTTTTTCATCACAAAACACTGTATTAGACCAATCAAACTCTAAGTGCTCTCTGGCGAAGTTCAGACGAGCAAGTCTGTGAGCATCCGTCAAATATATTTTCTTGGCGTAATGCCTGTGGTGCAACCCCATGTAATGTAGATGATTCCTTATTGTTTGGGCACTCACATCGAACATCTCCGCAAAATGTTTTGTGGGCTTAAAACCATTGATTTCATATTCCCGTCTCATGAATTCTCTATCGTTATTGGAGAGTGCAGGCCGGCGACCACTTCTTCTGTGATCCAACAAACTTCCCTCCTCTCCTTCACGACGAATCCAAAAGCGGACAGAACGCCTCGATATATTCAAATTCCGGGATATCGCACTGATACTGCTTCCCTCATTAAATTGGGCAATTATTTGTGCTCTTTCGGCAATGGTCAAGTTGGCAGGCATTGAGATGATTTTATATGCAGTTGATTGAAAAAACACGGAAAATATATCGATTTTTTGCATATATTTGACAAAATGTCAATTGTCAGTTTTCTTTTTCAAATGGAATTCGGTTGTCTATTTAAATAGTTTTTATTACTTTTGTTTGGAAACATTTCAATTGCTTTGTAGAAACTAATGTCCTTTTCATTTATACTAAAGGTTAAAATGTCATGTACTTATATGTGACATATGACGTATGAATACTAAATACATAGGTTTACGTCATGATAATGTTGTCTCTTTCAGTATATCTTTTTATAACGAACCTTGTTGTAATTTTCGATGACCGGGAAACTAAATCAAAACTGGTACACCACTTTCTTGGCTGACCGTACATATCAAAGAATGCTCTAAAAGGTTTAAATGTAATTAAATGTCTTGCAGGTGTCTCATGGGGAGCAGACCCGAAAATATTATCAATTTTGTATAAAAGTATGGTTAGAAGTCATTTTGATTATAGTTCACTAGTGTATATAAATAGTACTCATGGGGGTCCCTTTAGTATCGTTTGGCAGGCGGAGGGGGTGGTGATGGGGAGGGGGGAGGGAGGAGAGGTGTCCACTCTCCTCTGGTACCACTCCCGTGAAAAGGTATCGCACCGTTTTTAAGAAAAACTGATATTTGTAATCTAACCTCAAAACACTAAAATCACCTACTGCCTTAGAGTAATAATGCATAGAGAGATAGCTTCATTCAAAATTCCGTTTAAAATTGAAGCAACAACACAATCAATGTGTGCATAAGCGGCACGTAAAAACATTCACCGACACACACAGAAGCAAACTAGTAATGTTGCAAGTAAATGAAATTTTCCCCAAATAGTGGGAAAAATGGAACTGTTTCAAGGATTCGTGAGTAGAAAAACTATTAAATAAAAACAAGAAATTAAAAATATTTATTATGTACCAATATAGATTACTTAAACTATCTTACTTAATAATCCTGAATTTGCAACTGTTTTCTAAACAACTGCCGCTTTGATGACGCTATTCGCGAAATATTATCTTTTTTGGATTCATAAAAGAATCGAATTCTTAGGTAACGTTCTACAATAAGCCGCGCTAGATTTGTATCGTGATGCTGGGAATTAACGTGGTCTTTTAGTATCGGAAAAAGAGAACGACCAATGAGTTTGGCCATAACTTTAAGAGTTAGCTCTTTATCTGAATTGCTTTTCTTATTATTCTTATATATCTTAGAAATATTCTCATACCTTAGTTGGTACAGCACCCTGACGTAATATTCCGAGGATATCGCCCGATCTCGTGCGAGGCGGCGAGCCTCCTTGCCGGAGTGCCGCCATCGGATCTGAAGGCAAAGGTCCTCGCGCACATGTGGGAGTGGCGCGAGGAGGCAAAACGCCGCGCGGGGCAAAACTCCGCTGCCGTGACAAATCGCGGCACGGCGGACAGAGCTCCGGCAGGATCTCATGGCGACATGGCAGTTACGATTGTCGCAATCCAGCGCTGGGCACGCCACAATTGCGGCAGCAAGTCCCCTCTTTGAGGAGTGGACAGAGAGGCGCCACGGCGTCCTCACCTTCCGCCTGACGCAGGTTCTCACCGGGCATGGGTGCTTCGGTGGGTTCTTGTTCAGGATAAAGCGGGAGGATACGCCCGGGTGTTTCCATTGCGAGGATCGTCTGGAGGACATGGTAGAGCATACGGTGGAGGTGTGCCCTGCCTGGGCGGAGCACCGCCGTGTCCTCGTGGAGGCGATCGGCGGCGGCGACCTCTCGCGTCCGGCCCTGGTGCGAGCCATGGTACGGAGCGAGAGGGCATGGGAAGCCGTCACCTCCTTCTGCGAAGCAGTAATGCTCGCAAAGGAGGAGGCGGGGCGCGTGAGGGAGTGGCAGTCTCTGCACCCTCACATCCTTAGCCACCGCAGGAGGAGACGCCCCGGGCGTCGGGAGTCGATTGCGGACTCCCGCCACTGTAGGCGCGAGCTTGCGGGTGGCGAGCAATGGATAGCTCACCGCCCGGTTAGGACCAAGCTCGGGTCGACGGCGCGTAGTGTTCCATGCGCGCCTCAAAGAGATGTCAGCAGTGCTGAAGGGGTCTGCTAGGACCGATGCCTGCCGGGGTCGCGTGATTGTTCGAAAGAGATACCGTGTCCCTGGCACATGGGCAAGTGATGGAACACGGTTGGGTTTTAGTCAGTAAAAGTCTGACACACCCTCCCGCTCCGCCCAGAGCGGGAGAAGTCATTTGATGATTTCCCATCCAAAAAAAAACCCTGACGTAATTTACCCAAGCCACCTTTAGTGACATATTTTTCTTTTTCGTCGAAATGCATCCAGCATATTTTAGTGTGTTTAGTTGGTTTCCAATAGTTTTATTTGCGATTAAGTCTAATTTTTTCAATCCATCGAGCAGCAACAGTTGGATCAGAAGGAAATCTAAAAGCGGTACAAATTTGGACGTTATATTTAAATAAAACATCCGAATTTGTTTGCCCCCTAGTGGCAAACTTTATTGACTAATTCAAAATATATGAATCGGTATTCATTAGAATAAAAAAAACACAATAATGTGGTATAATTTATCTTCAACACATAAAAGTAATAAAAACATCTTTACTTCATCAAAACAAAATGAACCCAACAAATTCTTTTTCGTGGCAAGCAGGACCCCCGTGGGAGCGGCTAATAAAGCCTAATAAAAATATCTACCTAAATGTGATTTTGGAATAAAATTGGCAGTATATAGTTATAATAAACATTAATTTCAGACCAAATTATCCAACAAAAAAACAAGCAAGTTATAACAACAACAAAAAATGTGGTAAAATATTTTTCTTTGCCTAGCAACACTTTTATGGTAATGGCGTCTGTCAAATTAACGATTTATTTATTTTGTTTTGATGAATGTTTTAATCAAAAATATATGATTTTAGACAATAGTTACCCGTGAAATGGGATCTTTAAATGTTTTCCGTGGTTATGTGATGAATTGTGACATCCTTTCACTACACAGTACGTCATTTTTTTGTGAAATTGCGGGAGCTCTTTACAGTAGCGCTTGGTGTTTTGTACTAACGGTCCGAAAGTCGTACTTAGCCTTAAAAGGCTACCTTGAAATGGCTTCACTTTTCGTGCAACTACTGCGGTTCTATGTGTTATTTTTCTAAGCCTACTGCGGTCAAGGAAAATCACGTGCGGTTCTAAATTTGCTTCAAATCAATACTAATAAAGGCGTCGTCGACGGAACCCCGCTTCGCGGGGCTCCTACTTCTGGGTGGTTTAAAAAAAAATAACCACGAAGGTGATGGCGCCATCCCCTTCTAACCTAACCTGTCCGAGTCGGGGTGCCCTAAGTCCCGAGCTCGCTTCGCTCGCTCTTGCATACTAAGAGGAGTGACATGTAGTAGACTCTATAACTTTCTAGGTTGTTATAAAAATGAAACCACAATAAATATCAAGGAGAAACGGAATAAAAACAAACGTCACAAATGACACATGAGTCACGACGCAAAAACCAGAGACTTTTTTTTGCGTTCCTTTTCACTGATTTGTACACCACAGACGATATATTAGAACACATTCGGTTGTCGATCGCCTATTTTATCGTTCCGTTTCACCTAATAACGTTTACATTACGCTTTTTATCTGATTTAAGGTTAGAAACATTTTTTGTGAATTTCTGGAAAAATATCCATTACCTTGTAATAAGAGTGGTAGCGTTATAATCGGGGCCCCACCCTCTACCAGATTTAACTACTTTTAGCTCCCTCCGCCTGCCAAACCAAACTAAAGCCAACCCAAATTGTATTCCTGTGGGTACCTTCTCACCGAGGCATCTCTGGCAATGAAGTAGTTGATAAAACCGCTTATGAAGGTAATAATGCTATTGATATTAGAAATGCAATGGACATTCCTATGACTGGCTTCCTGCAATGCATTAATGAAAATATATGTAAGTTATGGTTAGAAATGTGGAAGAAAGACCAAGACATCAAAGGAAAGTGGTATGGAATTATTCAAGAAAGATTACCTGTTAGACCCTGGTACAATAGATTAAAGGAAGCCAGCCGAGACTTTATCACTACGATAAATAGATTGCGCTTTGGCCATAATACTGCTCCATCACACCTTGCTCGACTAGGCATTATTACAAGCAATACATGCCCACATTGTGAATCCCATTGAACATCTTATTTTTGACTGTCATTTATCAAAACTTCTTGCTTGACAGATTAGTGTTGGCTAGTGAACTTAGTGAAGTGAACAAGTGCGATTCTTTATTCCGCCCGCCGCCACTTGAAGAGTTATTAATAGACAAAAATACGTACAAACCGATATATAAATACATTAAAAATACTATTAAAACAATTTAAAAATGAAGTGATAGTGCAGTGTTCGATAATAAAATAAGATTTGACCTAAAGGTCCAGTTACCAGGTCATAAAATTCCAAAAAAAAAATTGTCCGGATTCGATTCTGGCGGGAACTTTAAAAAAGAGCGCTCAAAAATTTTCTTCAATTTTCATTTTTTATTAAATATTTTCTAGTTTCTTGATAGTAGATAATAAAAAAACAATTGCGCTAGGTGTACAAACGTGAAATATGGTGGGAAATGAAGGGGGCGGGGATAACCCACCCACTTCACATAAACGTCCTCGGCCTGAGGCCGGAGACGCAGGGACTGGGATGGACTGTGGTGATGGCGGAGGCGGTGAGCAATCTGATTATTCACCTTATATAAAACCAGACTATAAAAGACTATATCCAGAAAATGCCACTTATGTAGACTTTAGAGTGTTCATTGAAGCTTCCAATAATAAGGATAGAATAGGCAATAAGAGCCCTATCTATCTCAACCATATATTCTCCAGCGAAATAAAAGGGGTGACGGCTATACAACGCATAAACGCAAATAAAATAGCAGTAATATTTAAACAGTATAATACGGCCAATAACTTTATTAACAACAGCGCTTTTCTTAACAAATATGGCTTGAAAGCATTTATTCCGGCTGCGCAAATAGAAAAAACAGGTATAATTAGATTTGTACCAGCAAACATTTCGAACAAAGAACTATACACCAAACTATCATCAATATATGAAATAATAGCCGTAAGAAGATTCACAAAGAAGGTAGGACAGGAGCGAGTACCACTACAAACAGTTAGCATTACTTTTCTATCGAATATTCTTCCAGACAATGTACAATATGATTTGTTTTCATACAGAGTTTTTGAGTATGTACCCCCATTACAGCAATGTTTCCGTTGCTTTAAATTTAACCACTCTGCTAGAATATGCAATGGCAAACAAAGATGTTCCATTTGTGGAGGTGAGCATTTATATAAAGAATGTGATAGACCAACAGAGATCTGCTGTTGCAATTGCAGCGGGCCTCATCTTGCAATTTCTAGATTATGTCCAATTAAGTTGAATAAAATTTTAGAAAAGAAAAATAAGATTACCTATGCAAGTGCTACATTGACGAAACAACACATGAGTGATAATTCTGAATTTCCACCTCTGCTACCTCCAAAAATGAAACCACCTGACACTGTAAATAAGTCTATACATACATCTGTAAATAAGTCTACATCTGTAAATAATACTGTACATAGTGTAAATAAATCCAAAGATGTCGCGAAAGTAGACATCAAAGCCCAAATAGTTGCCAACAAAGATGTACTTATGGCCCTAGTACAGACGTTGGTAGAACTGGGTAATAATGGAGATAATACGCCTACCACCGTTAATAGTATTAAAGAAACCCTACTTAAAAATCTCAAGTAATGGATCCAAGTCACACACTATCTAAGCTGCGTATTGCTCAGTATAACGTTCAAAGTGCTAGTAGTAAAAAACCCTTATTGATTCAATTCTTACAAAAACAAAATATTGACATTTGCTTACTTAACGAAACATGGTTTAAAGATAATAGTTTTAGAATATCTGGATATAATATTTATAATAAAAATTCCAAAAATACTCATAATGGTGTAGCAATATTAATTAAACCATATTTAAAGTACAAAGTTTTAAACACTAGATTTTATGAAGACATTCAAACTGTTGCTCTGTCCTTATTTACTGTACATGGTAGCTTGACTATTCTTTGTGTATACTGTCCTCCTACTAGTGGACATATACGGATCAATAGATTACATAATATTATTAATGATCTTCCAAAGCCCATATTTGTCAGTGGTGACTTCAATGCACACCACATTGCATTTGTTTGTCTATCCACTAAAGGCAGAGGTCATGATTTATTTAATATCATTGATGACATGGATTTATGTATTTTAAATGATGGTAGTTTTACAACTGTTAACAACCCGCGACGGAATCCGTCGGCAATTGATGTTAGCTTTACTAGTGCTAACCTCGCATCAATATGCGAGTGGTCTGTACATGATGTGCATGGGCAGCTATCACTACCCAACAATAACAGAGATTTCACTGCATATAGATAAATATCATATTAATCCCCCTGTTGATAGGTTTATATATAAAAAAGCAGATTGGGAAAAGTATAAAACTATTTCTAAATCAATATTCAATGATTTAGTCCTAAAACTGTATGATCCTATTTCAACCTATAATAATTTTTGTTCTCGATTGGGTACTTTAAAAGATATTATGACAATCCCTAAACTTAATGAACCAAATAATTTTAAAAGCAGACCTCCAGCTCCATGGTGGAATGACATTTGTGAAAAAAGTGTAATTGCCTCCTACAATGCATTGAAACTATATAGAAGTGAACCTAGTATGGAGAATTATTTAGATTATAAAAGAAAAGATGCACTTAAAAAAAGAACCATATCGGAACAAAAAGGAATAGGTTGGAATAACTTATGTAACACATTTAATGGAACTACTCCTTTAAGTAAGATTTGGAATCTTCTAAAAATGTTTAAAGGTATAAGAGCTGGCAATAAATCATATAAAGATGAGTTTATTTCCCAATTTTTAGATAAATTATCCAACAACAGCAATCTAAATAATATTAATAGTTTAGGCAATATTTTCGAATGAAATAATGATAATCTAAATTCCAAATTTTTGCTAAATCCTTTTACATGGTCTGAATTTAAAATGAGTTTGTTATCTCGGAAAGACACTACACCTGGTTTAGATGATCTCCCCTATTGTACTATTAAAAATTTAGATAAATCAGCACAAAAAATGTTTCTTAATATTCTTAATTTACTTTGGCATTGTAAATGTATTCCACAATCATGGAAAACACAATGTGTCATTCCGATACTCAAACCAGATAAACCTTCAGAGCTTGCCAGCTCTTATAGACCAATATCACTGTCTTCATGTCTAGGTAAATTATTTGAAAACATGATTAAAAATCGTTTGGATTGGTATATGGAATCTAACGGCTTCATTCCACATGTACAATATGGATTTCGTCGAGGGCGAAGTTGTGCTGATAGCTTCACTTCCTTAGTTTCAGTCCTGAAACATGCAAAGGATAAAAAGTTTCACACTATTTGTATATTCCTAGATGTTCAAGGTGCTTTTGACAGTCTGGATCCAGCTATACTTGTAGAAGTTATGTCTAGGTTAGGTGTGCCTGGCCAACTATGTAAATGGATATATAATTTTCTGAATAATAGAACACTCTATGTAAGACATAATATCACATTGCATGGACCAAAATGTGCATCTAGGGGTACAATGCATGGTGCTACACTATCTCCTTTGTTATACAAAAGTGAAATCTGTAAATTTGTTAATAGTAATGTAGATATTCTGCAGTTTGCTGATGATATTGTTTTGTACAGTAGTAATTATAATGTAGAAATTGCAATTGAAAATATTAACAGAGCCTTGTCCCAACTATTTCACTATTACAATGATGTGCTACATTTAAAAATTAATCCCTCCAAAAGCAGTGTTATGATATTTGGAAATGAGAATACAAATTCAAAAGTAGTTTATAACGGAGAATCTATAAATCCAGTAAATTCAAAGAAATTTTTAGGCATAGTAATAGATAGGAAATTAACCTTTGAGGAACATATTGAATACATATCAAAGAATGCTCTAAAAGGTTTAAATGTAATTAAATGTCTTGCAGGTGTCTCATGGGGAGCAGACCCGAAAATATTATCAATTTTGTATAAAAGTATAGTTAGAAGTCATTTTGATTATAGTTCACTAGTGTATATAAATAGTACTCATGTAAATAAACTAGATCTATTGCAGAACAGGGCTTTAAGAACAATTTCTGGTGGAATGTGCTCTACTCCCATAAGGGCCATGGAAGTGGAGACTAAAACTATGCCTTTAATTTTGAGACGCATACTACTTGCAGAGAGATTCTGTCTTAAATTAATTGCTGCAAATAACAGGAAAGTAATAAACAAAATTGTACCTTCTGTAAGTAGAACTCTTGGGCCTCTAACAACTGGAGAGGATCTCTTGAATGGTAAATCCCCAACATTGTCCAAAATATTGCTGGAAACAGAAAACAGTTTTATTGGTATTAGAAAACAGTGCCCATGGCCATGTTACTCCTTCTCTTATCAGTGTATTGCGCATCCCGTTAAAGAATTACAAAATCCCATTAATAATAATTCAGATATGTTAGTTTTTGGCAGATAATTATCACGTTATTTACACTGATAGCAGTAAGGGGAGTCATTATGTACGTGCTGCTATATATGATCCACATGCTAAATTCTCCCAAAGCTTTGTTCTGTACAATTCATGTACTATATTCACTGCAGAGGCATATGCAGTTTATCAGGCATTATTATATATTCGCCAAATTAGCTATTGTAAATACTTCTTGATTGTTTCTGATAGTGGTGGGCGTTGCGAAGACGAACCGTTTCCGAAGACCGTTTTATGTTTTGCAACGATGAGACCGTTTTACGTCCTGGTCCAAACAGTCTTCGTTGCACAAACCAGTCTTCGAATAACAAAATGCGATGATGTATTTTACAGCTAAGAAAATACGGTCGAGAACCCATTGATTCAACTATCACACTCGTCGCGTCGTTGTCCTTAATCCGTTCCAAAGACCGTTTTATGTTCTGCGACGACTACGACGATGAAACTGTTTTTACGTCTTGGATCCAAACAGTCTTCGTTGCACAAACCAGTCTTCGAATGACTAGATGCGATTATGTATTTTACAGCTAAGAAAATACGGTCGAGAACGCATTGATTCAACTATCACACTCGTCGCGACGTCGTCCTTAGTGAACCGCGTTCGTTTACAAAACAGTTCTTACAGTAAAAAGTGAACTTTTTGTCAATGGTATAGAGTCTATATTTTATTACTACTTCTCGAAGAAACTGCAACTATTTCACGCGACGAAAACGCAATTCTATTCCATGTTTAATAAGTTTCGTTTTTTACAAAACGGTCGTCGTCGCAACAACTGGTTTGAAGACGAGCCGTCTTCAAACCAGTTGTTGCGACGACGACCGTTTTTTGCAACCGTTTTCGTCGTCGGAAAAATGGTTGCGTTTCGTCCGTCAAAAATCGACAACGACCCACTACTAGTTTCTGATTCACTGAGTTTTATAAAAGCCCTAACTAACCTTAAAGTTTTGTTTAAGTCAAATTATATTCTGTATTTCATCAAAGAAATAATTCATCAATATTACCTTAAGCACATAAAAATTGTATTCCTGTGGGTACCTTCTCACCGAGGCATCTCTGGCAATGAAGTGATAAAACCGCTTATGAAGGTAATAATGCTATTGATGTTAGAAATGCAGGCTAAGTTTCGTATTACCTGACGTCGATTTGGGAGTCCATATTTTTTTTACGTAAAGATCATATTATTAGAAACCTGCACGTAAAATTCTAAGTGTCGAAATTAAATAGTTACCGAAAAAAAAAATTTAAAATCGTAAAATTTTGCAATATTTTGTCACTTTGACATTTCGTCTCGCCATTAAACGTTTCTTTTCAAGTAAGGTAAACGCACTAAGATGTTTGACTTCATAATTATGATGCAAAACACTTGTAAAAATTTACCGACTATCACCGATAAATGAAACCAAACGTAAATCTATGCTATTGTTTGCTGTTAAACGATCTGTCAGTCATCGTTTGTGTCCCTAGCAGTTGAGAGCGTTTACGTACTACTTAAAACCCTCGGGGGCAGATCCGACATGGTTTGGGAGGTTAGGTTAGGTTAAAACTGTGACCTCCTATGCACGAGCCGAGCGAGCGAAGCGAGTGGTGCCGCGGTAGCGGCCGGTGAGTGCCAGAAACGACTTGATTCTGTTGACGAGCCCTGTCAGTGAAGTGTCCTGTCGAGCGTTGCTACTTCCACTTCGTTTAATTCGTCAACTCCACACCTCTTCCGGCCTCTAAATCTACGTTGATACACGAAAATTCGAAAGTTAGGTTAGAATATAAAAAAAAAATCTCAATAATGGGGGGGTATCGACGCTTTTCCTTCACAGGGGGGGCTCTACACCTCCTCCCCCTCCCCCCTCCCCCCTACCACCCCTGAAATCGACGCCCGGCTATCCGAAGTCCTACCATTATTACAAGCAATACATGCCCACATTGTGAATCCCATTGAACATCTTATTTTTGACTGTCAAAACTTCTTGCTTGACAAATTAGTGTTGGCTAGTGAACTTAGTGAAGTGAACAAGTGCGATTCTTTATCCCGCCCGCCGCCACTTGAAGAGTTATTAAAAGACAAAAATACGTACAAACCGATATATAAATACATTAAAAATACTATTAAAACAATTTAAAAATGAAGTGATAGTGCAGTGTTCGATAATAAAATAAGATTTGACCTAAAGGTCCAGTTACCAGGTCATAAAATTCAAAAAAAAAAAAATTGTCCGGATTCGATTCTGGCGGGAACTTTAAAAAAGAGCGCTCAAAAATTTTCTTCTATTTTCATTTTTTATTAAATATTTTCTAGTTTCTTGATAGTAGTTAATAAAAAAAAACAATTGCGCTAGGTGTACAAACGTGAAATATGGTGGGAAATGAAGGGGGTGGGGATAACCCGCCCACTTCACATAAACGTCCTCGGCCTGAGGCCGGAGACGCAGGGACTGGGATGGACTGTGGTGATGGCGGCGGCGGTGAGCAATCTGATTATTCACCTTATATAAAACCAGACTATAAAAGACTATATCCAGAAAATGCCACTTATGTAGACTTTAAAGTGTTCATTGAAGCTTCCAATAATAAGGATAGAATAGGCAATAAGAGCCCTATCTATCTCAACCATATATTCTCCAGCGAAATAAAAGGGGTGACGGCTATACAACGCATAAACGCAAATAAAATATCAGTAATATTTAAGCAGTAAAATACGGCCAATAACTTTATTAACAACAGCGCTTTTCTTAACAAATATGGCTTGAAAGCATTTGTTCCGGCTGCGCAAATAGAAAATCAGGTATAATTAGATTTGTACCAGCAAACATTTCGAACAAAGAACTATACACCAAACTATCATCAATATATGAAATAATAGCCGTAAGAAGATTCACAAAGAAGGTAGGACAGGAGCGAGTACCACTACAAACAGTTAGCATTACTTTTCTATCGAATATTCTTCCAGACAATGTACAATATGATTTGTTACATTACAGCAATGTTTCCGTTGCTTTAAATTTAACCACTCTGCTAGAATATGCAATGGCAAACAAAGATGTTCCATTTGTGGAGGTGAGCATTTATATAAAGAATGTGATAGACCAACAGAGATCTGCTGTTGCAATTGCAGCGGGCCTCATCTTGCAATTTCTAGATTATGTCCAGTTAAGTTGAATAAAATTTTAGAAAAGAAAAATAAGATTACCTATGCAAGTGCTACATTGACGAAACAACACATGAGTGATAATACTGAATTTCCACCTCTGCTACCTCCAAAAATGAAACCAACAGACACTGTAAATAAGTCTGTACATACATCTGTAAATAAGTCTACATCTGTAAATAATACTGTACATAGTGTAAATAAATCCAAAGATGTCGCGAAAGTAGACATCAAAGCCCAAATAGTTGCCAACAAAGATGTACTTTTAGACGTTGTGTTGTCTAATAGAGTTGAGGAATAGCGAAAGGCACTCTAATTGTCGTGAATAAAACAACTCCAACTGATCCCAATGAAAGAGTGAATATCAATGAATTTTATTATGCAAAAACACTCTACTTATATAAATTTTTGGAATGCTTATTTAGGAACAATTTGCTATTGTTTACATTCACCGACCAATAGCGTTGAGCCTCGCGCGCATGCGCGCAGGCGCTGTGTAACTCTCGGAACTATTTGCCTGAAAGGCATAAATAGGACGTGCGAGCAAGTCGCGATCCTTTTTACCGGGCGCCGTCGTCGAGTCAAGATGGAAGACTGCCTGCTGGTCCGCGGAACGCGTGTGTCTTCAGCGTCGTGTTTCCACGTGTCCATCCGCATGAAATGAAGATTCTGATGCTTCTGCTGCTCTGCATGCATTAACAAACCGCTTCTTTCGAAGCGAACAGCCAGGCGTGTGCGGCGTTGTGATAGCGTTCGTGCCGCGTCGGCTTATCTTATTTCTTGATGGTCAAAACGTACTCGTCTTTTTCAAGACGGTTTGCTTCACTGTTTCTTCTTGCAGAAAGTCAAAAACGTGGTAAAGGTAACTGGTTCAGAGGTATGAGGTAATTGGTTTGGTGGTAAGGTAATTGGTTTGGTGGTATGTGGTAATTGCTTCGCAGGTATATGGTAAGGTTTGGTGGTAAGGTAATGGGTACAGGTACTGTGTCGCCACATCACTCCCCCCTAAGCGAAGCGTACGTTATATTTCACTGCGCGGCCGGATCGAATAACGTATGTGTCACGTGGTACGCTGAGACTCGATGACCGCGGTTCGACGCTCGTAGGTATGATCTTAGGACGTGGTGCTTCCTGTTGCGCACATGTTGATGCGGGAGTGGTGATCTCTTCTTGGTTTAGTAGGTGCGCTGGCTTAAGTCGGTCTATTCAGACGACTGTGGTCCGAACTGGCATCTGGATGGTAAAATGCTTGCTATCACGATGAATTACTTTGAATGGGCCGTCGTAAGGAGGGGTCAATGGACTTCGAACGGTATCATTGCGCACGAAAACATGAGTACACGTCGCTAGGTCCTTATGAACAAACGTGCTCCTGTTGTTGACGCGTGACTTGCTGGTTGGTGTGAGTGATGCCATTGTTTCGGTCAGCTGGCGGACGAATGCTGCGTCTTCATTTTTCGGCTGTGTAGGTGCGAAGAAATCTGACGGTATTCGTAAGGTCGATCCGTAGGTCATTAGGGCCGGGCTGACTTGTGTGTCTTCACGCAGCGCTGTACGTAGCCCAAGCAACACGGTCGTTAATTCCTCGCTCCAGTGTGTGCCGGCGCCTCTCGCCATGAGCGCGGCCTTCAACGTGCGATGCCAGAGTTCGACTTGACCATTTGCTTGCGGGTGGTATGCAGTGGTTTGAATCCTGGTGATGCCAAACTTCTTCATCAGTGCGTTGAATAACGACGATTCGAATTGTTTTCCTTGATCCGTTGTTGCACGTAACGGGCAACCAAATCGCGATATCCATCCATCGTAGATGGCCTTAGCAACAGTGTCGGCGGTGACGTCACGAACAGGTATTGCCTCGGGCCATTTAGTGCAGCGATCGATCATCGTTACCAGATATCTGTAGTCGTTAGATGGTGGTAGTGGTCCTACGATGTCAACGTGAATGTGTTCGAAACGCGATGATTTTTGAAACTCGCCGAGCGGACTGATAATGTGTCGTTGAACTTTCCCGCGCTGGCAACCGATGCATGATTTCGCCCACAAACCGACTTCTCTGTTCATACTTGGCCAGAAAAACTTTGTAGACATTATCCTTCTTGTAGTTCGCACTCCAGGGTGACTTAGTTCGTGTTGCGCTTTGAATGCTACTTCACGATAAGCCACTGGTAGGTATGGGCGAACGTTGCCGGTTGATGTTTCGCATATGATGGGTCGTTGACCGCCGGGTAACGTTATAGGCGCGAACTTTAGGATTGGGTTGGACATGCAGGTCTTCAGTTCTTCATCCTTTTCTTGGTCTTGAGCGAGTTGATTGTAGTCGATAGTGGAGTGCGACAAGTCGATTTCTTCGATGCGTGATAAGGCGTCCGCGGCTTCGTTCTTATCACCGTGAATGTATTTAATTTTTGAACAGAACTTACTAATATAGTGTAGCTGGCGTTCTCTTCGTGGCGTATCGCTAGCACTCGGGGTTCTTGTCAGCGCGTAAGTTAGTGGTTTGTCGTCGTAGGTGTTGCACTGCGGTGTATATGGCTAATAATTCGCGATCGTACACGCTGTAGCGTCGCTGCGTCTCACTCAAAGTTTCTGAGAAGAATGCTAGAGGTCTCCACTTGCTGTCCATTTTTTGTTGTAGAACGGCGCCGATGCTAGTATTCGATGCGTCGGTAAATAAACATAGCGGCGCGTTAGGTATCGGGTGAGTCAGAGTTGTAGCCTCGAGTATGCTTTGTCGGCATTTCTCAAAGGCCTGTTCTGCTACTTCAGACCATTGTATCGGAGATTTGTCGTTTTTCTTGCTGTTGTGTAGGTATTTGTTCAGTTCGTGTTGGTACTCGGCTTGATGTGGTAAACAACTGCGGTAGAAGTTTATCATACCTAAAAATCTTCTTAATTCTTGTACAGTTTGTGGTTTCGGATAGTTGACTATGGCTTGTGTTCGTTCTTGAGTGGGTTTGATTCCTTCTGATGAGACTTCGTATCCGAGGAACTCGATGTTTTCTTTGTCAAACTCGCACTTGTCGATGTTAAGACTGACGCCGTAGGTATTTAGGCGTTCGAGTACTTGTTCTAAGTGGCGGCGGTGTTCTTCCTTATTTCTTGAGTGTACGAGGAGATCGTCGACGAAACAGAATACGTTCTCATCTAGTCCTCGTAGAACCTCGTGCATGAAACGTTGAAAAGTTTGACCGGAGTTTCTTAAGCCGAATGTCATGCAGGTGAATTCGAAAAGTCCAAATGGTGTTATTATCGCTGTTTTTTGAGCATCTTCTTGTGCGATCGGTATCCAAAAATAAGCCATTTTCAAATCAAGTTTTGAGAATATTTTCTTGCCGTGGAGTTGGTATGTAAAGCAGCCCCGGATCTATGGGGGGGCAAGCCGGGGCCCATGCCCCGGGCGGCAAGTTCAGGGGGCGGCAAATTCAAGCCTGGCAGACGTATGGTCTTTGCGTTAATGATGAGTTGTAACGATATAACTCATCATAACGCAACTTTACCATTGAGACGTCCAGTACTTTAAGCACATGTAAATTATTTTTCGCGAGTCGCATAGGCATAAGTCAACAACCACGTCAATTGCGCCCGCCCCGCCCGCAGGAATTGCAAACCGTTGGAACGCATGCATTCGCGGCGGCGTAAATAACTAGCGTAAACAGAGAAAGAGCAGCGCTCCCATCAGTCTCCTCAACGTTCTCTGCAAAATCGACGAGAGGCTTATTCATAAGCGTCTCAAAGCCATGCCGAAGCAAAAGGGGCTTATCCCTAACGAGCAGTTTGGTTTCCGAACCCAACACACCCACTGCATCGTAGAGCACAAAAGCGCTGGCTTCCAGCGTAGTGCGATGACGGGCGCGTTGTTCTTCGACATAGCAAAGGCTTTTGACAAAGTCTGGCACAATGGCTTATTATACAAGCTTTATCAACACGGTGTGCCTGACCGTCTCGTGCTCATCCTACGAGACTTTTTATAGAACCGCACCTTCCGCAATCGCATCGAGGGTTCTCTCTCTTCCCCTCATCCCATTCGTGCCGGAGTCCCCCAGGGCTCGGTGATATCTCCCCTCATCTTCACGCTTTTCACCAGCGATATTCCGAAAAGTAAAAGGCCCAGTCGGCTCTATTTGCCGACGACACAGCCATTTACTCCACCGGTCGCTGTTAGGACGCTATCGCTCGTACTCTCCAAACCTCCGCAAACGTCTTAGGCGCTTGGTTCCGGAAATGGAGAATCGAGGTCAACCCCGACAAGAGCTAGGCGGTTCTCTTCTGGAAACTGCGCAAGCTGCTTCCCCCCCTCCTCAGTCCAATCACTTTGTACTTTTTTTTTTTTGGATGGGAAATCATCAAATGACTTCTCTCGCTCTGGGTGGAGCGGGAGTGCGTGTCAGACTTTTACTGACTAAACCCACCCGTGTTCCTTCAGTTGGCCATGTCCTAGGGTCACGGTGTCTCTTTTGAACAATCTCGCGACCCTGGCAACGGACCCCTTCAGTTCTTCTGCCGGCTTTGAGGCGCGCGTGGAAAACTACGCGCTGTCGACCCGAGCTTGGTGCTTACCGGGCGGCGAGCTACACAATGCTCGCCGCCCGCAAGCTCGCGCCTACGGTGGCCGGGAGTCCGCTATCGACTTCCGACGCATCAGTATGTACGGTAAGGCGGTCCCTTGGGCGAAGCAAGCCAAATACTTAGGTGTGATCTTCGACCACCACCTTACCTTCAGGGAGCACATATCGACGGCTCGTTTGCGCGTCGCATTCGCTCTTGGTAGACTCCACTTCATTCTAACCGCCCGTAGCAAATTGTCCCTTAGGTGCAAATTGGGTATCTACACCGTGGTGATACGCCCTATCATGACTTATGCGTGCGTCGTCTTCGCGCACGCTAAGCCACACCACATCCATAGGATGCAGACCCTCCAAAACCGTTTCCTTAGAAAGGTTACGGGAGCCCCCTTATATGTCCACCACCTAGATCTCAGAATGCCCACCATTCAGCAGCTTATGAAACGCCTTGCAAAGCGTTTCTTTGACTGTGCTGTGAAACACCCCAATCCCCTGATCGCGGTAGCCGCCCGCTACCCTCCCTCCCGTATTAGTACGATTCGCCGACCGCGGCATACTCTAACCATTCCCGATGACGCTACAACCCTTCTCCAGAAGAGTATTAAACTAACTATCACACTAAAGACACACCGCCGTCCTTCCGTCCTCGCCGCCCCGACCCTTGCTCGAGCCAGCCCGCGCCGCTGAGCGTGTAGCTTTAAATTCACCCCTAAATAATAATCTTTCCGATCCAGCCCGTCCCTTGCTGCCCTCTACCAGCGATGCCTTAAGCCGAGGTCTGTACCCCACAGGGGGTGCCCTTAGCGAGTAGTCACTCTAGTTTTAAGTTTTTTAAGCCCTGACTGGAGATCTTAATTTATTAAGGTAGCCACAGGCAAGTCCGGTTAAGCAGCCGACAACCTCATAGGTTGACCTGCGAGATTTCATTTAAAAAAAAAACAGAGCAGCGCTAGATAGGTCCTTGTGGCATTCTATCCGTGAGGCCTATGTCCACCATTAGGTATCTGATGGCAGAAATAATGATAGTGATAAAGATAAAAATATAAACGGGCGGGGGCGGTATTATCAGTTTTTGCCCCGCCTCAAAAAAATTCAAGATCCGGGGCTGATGTAAAGTCTTGGATTCGTGGAATTGGGTATCGGTCAGGAACGGTGATGGCGTTGAGTCTTCTGTAATCGCCACATACTCGGAGTGATCCGTCTTTCTTCTTCACGATGTGGAGTGGACTTGCCCACGGACTGTTAGACGGCTTGCAAATTCCCATCTCGATCATGCGGTCGAATTCGAGTTTCGCTGCCTTGTATTTGTCGGGCGGTAGAGGGCGCGGCCGTGAGTAGATCGGCGGCCCAGTTGTCTCGATGTGATGTGTGACGTCATGCTTGGCTGGCGTTTTGAGTGACATTGGTCGGAGTACATCTGGATATTTCTTCAGCAGGTCGTGATGAGTGTGGTCGCGGTTGATGAGGTAGATTGATTCTTCCGTGCTGTTTATCTTGATGGCGTTTACGCTGACCTCGGTTACACGGTCGATGAGTTTTCTTTGATGCAAGTCAACTAACAGTTTGTGATGTACTAGGAAGTCGGCACCCAGTATCGAAGTCTTCACGTTGGCGACGACGAAAGTCCACTTGAAGTTTCTTCGTAAGCCTAGGTTGAGCTCAAGTGTGCGCTCTCCGTAGGTACGAATTTCTGTTCCGTTTTCCGCGAAAAGTTTGTAGCCTGCATTCTCCGCCGGTCTTGAATATTTCGGGTTGCGAGCAGCTAATACCGAAATGTCAGCTCCCGTGTCGACAAGAAATCTCTCTCTATTGTTGATGTCGATCACACATAGGCGGCGGCTGGTTTGGTTTACATCGACACCCGCCATTATCGATGTACGTTCTAGTTTTCCCGCTCTGTGAAGGAACACGGCGATTCACATTTTCGTGCCCCGTTGCCGAATCGGTAGTGGTACCAGCACAGCCCGTCGCGATCTTGCGGGGCTTGCGGGCGTTATCAGTGCGCTGTCTTGAATGGGCGCGTGAGCGGCTACGCTGTGCGGAGTTTTGGCGGGAACGGTAATGTGCGGAGTTTTGGCGGGAACGGCGATGCGACAAATGTTGATGGTTGCGTAGTTCGGCGACTTCGAGCGACAATTTTTCAATTTGTTTCGTCAGTACATTGATTTGTAGCGTTGTTATAGCGTTTTGTGGTGCTTCGTTGACTGCTGGGCTTGTTGGCGGGAAATTAACTGTGGACACTGCGGCGACTGTAGTGGGTTCAAAATGCTCCATCATCTTGTCTGCCATCGCAGCTAGCACTTCGAGCGATGACTCGGTGTTGACGGACAGCACGGCGCGAAGTTGAGCGGGCAGCTGGTTGAGCCACATAACCTTCAACGCTTCATCAGATAGTAGCGTGCCACTGAGGTCTCGCATCTTACGCAGCAGCTGGCTTGGCTTGTGGTCGCCGAGTTCGAGGCCGCTGAGTAGTTTCTGTAACTGACGGTGGTCTGATTCTTGGTATGTTGAGATGAGTCTGTCCTTGAGCGCGCTGTACTTGCCGGTGGTCGGTGGATGTAAGATGATGTCTGCGATTTGTTCCAGGTCGCTGTTGCCGAGTAGCGGGACGACGAGGTTGAATTTTTGCTCCTCACTTATCTTGCTGGCAGCGGCGGTGACTTCAAACTGCGCGAACCATAGGCGTGGATTTTGGCGCCAAAATGGTGGTAGTCGTGCTGGTAATGAGACTGCTGCCACGTTCTCGCTCGTCGCTGTGGTGATGTCCTGAGCATGGGTAAAATCTTCGGTGGAGCTCATGTTGATGGTTCTTCGATTCTGGTGGGATCTTGCAGGAGGAGGTTCCAGGAACTCAGGCTTCGGCTTCACAGTCCGTGTTCTTCTTCACGGGTCGTGTTCAGCTCGCAGGTCGAGTCGTTCGGCTTCACGGGTCGTGTTCTGCTTCGGGTTCTCGGGGTCACCAATTTAGACGTTGTGTTGTCTAATAGAGTTGAGGAATAGCGAAAGGCACTCTAATTGTCGTGAACAAAACAACTCCAACTGATCCCAATGAAAGAGTGAATATCAATGAATTTTATTGTGCAAAAACACTCTACTTATATACATTTTTGGAATGCTTATTTAGGAACAATTTGCTATTGTTTACATTCACCGACCAATAGCGTTGAGCCTCGCGCGTATGCGCGCGGGCGCTGTGTAACTCTCGGAACTATTTGCCTGAAAGGCATAAATAGGACGTGCGAGCAAGTCGCGATCCTTTTTACCGGGCGCCGTCGTCGAGTCAAGATGGAAGACTGCCTGCTGGTCCGCGGAACGCGTGTGTCTTCAGCGTCGTGTTTCCACGTGTCCATCCGCATGAAATGAAGATTCTGATGCTTCTGCTGCTCTGCATGCATTAACAAACCGCTTCTTTCGAAGCGAACAGCCAGGCGTGTGCGGCATTGTGATAGCGTTCGTGCCGCGTCGGCTTATCTTATTTCTTGATGGTCAAAACGTACCTACTCGTCTTTTTCAAGACGGTTTGCTTCACTGTTTCTTCGTGCAGAAAGTCAAAAACGTGGTAAAGGTAACTGGTTCAGAGGTATGAGGTAATTGGTTTGGTGGTAAGGTAATTGGTTTGGTGGTATGTGGTAATTGCTTCGCAGGTATATGGTAAGGTTCGGTGGTAAGGTAATGGGTACAGGTACTGTGTCGCCACATACTAATGGCCCTGGTACAGACGTTGGTAGAACTGGGTAATAAGGGAGATAATACGCCTACCACCGTAAATAGTATTAAAGAAACCCTACTTAAAAATCTCAAGTAATGGATCCAAGTCACACACTGTCTAAGCTGCGTATTGCTCAGTATAACATTCAAAGTGCTAATAGTAAAAAACCCTTATTGATTCAATTCTTACAAAAACAAAATATTGACATTTGCTTACTTAACGAAACATGGTTTAAATATAATAGTTTTAGAATACCTGGATATAATATTTATAATAAAAAATCCAAAAATACTCATAATGGTGTAGCAATATTAATTAAACCATATTTAAAGTACAAAGTTTTAAACACTAGATTTTATGAAGACATTCAAACTGTTGCTCTGTCCTTATTTACTGTACATGGTAGCTTGACTATTCTTTGTGTATACTGTCCTCCTACTAGTGGACATATACGGATCAATAGATTACATAATATTATTAATGATCTTCCAAAGCCCATATTTGTCAGTGGTGACTTCAATGCACACCACATTGCATTTGTTTGTCTATCCACTAAAGGCAGAGGTCATGATTTATTTAATATCATTGATGACATGGATTTATGTATTTTAAATGATGGTAGTTTTACAACTGTTAACAACCCGCGACGGAATCCGTCTGCAATTGATGTTAGCTTTACTAGTGCTAACCTCGCAGCAATATGCGAGTGGTCTGTACATGATGATGCCATGGGCAGCTATCACTACCCAACAATAACAGAGATTTCACTGCATATAGATAAATATCATATTAATCCTCCTGTTGATAGGTTTATATATAAAAAAGCAGATTGGGAAAAGTATAAAACTATTTCTAAAACAATATTCAATGATTTAGTCCTAAAACTGTATATAAATGATAAATGACTTTATTTTTGCAAGTAGGTTTGTACAAACACTTTTACACGTCAATCATATTTTTTTAAACTAGATGAGGTCGGCGTTTCCTATCTGACTACTCTGAGAAGAAAGGCCGAAACAAACTCAGAGGTCACAGTCTCTTTTAAAGTCCAGACATAATTTGGTTAGATCATGTGAAGACCATGTGGATTGGTGTCTGAAGTGGTCTTTTAAGGAAAGAACCACACAGATTGAGTGGACCTGTCCAATCAGTGCACGCATTTGTCAGTAATCATGCAGCTCAACTCAGAACTTAAGGAGGTCAATGATTCGACGAACAATACCAAAGAAGGGACATTTGTGTAGGTCACATAAATTACTCAAACTGCCAGACTGTGATAAAAAATAAATGAGAAGAAAAAGAACCTAGATAAAAAAAATAACACCCACTTAATCTTCACATTTACAATAATTAACACAATATAATACTTTAAAAGTAAATATTAATGTTATTTTATAGGTAAAATTCATCAAAATCAATGTGTATATAAAATCAGGAGATAGTCGCTGTCTGATAATTTGAGGATCATGTACATGGAGGTGTCTGAAATGGTCTTTTGAGGAAAGAACCATACAGATTGAGTGGACCTGTCCAGTCAATGCACGCATTTGTCAGTAATCTTTCAGCTCAACTCAGAACATAAGGAGCACAACGATTCGACGAACAATACCAAAGAAAGGACATTTTGGTAGGCCGCATTAAGTACTCAAACTGCCAGATTATCATTAAAATGAAATGAGTAAGTATAAAAAAAAAACAAACATCTACATAGTCCTCACATTCAAAATTATTAAAATAATAATAATAGTATACTCCTCAGAGTATATATTCATGTCATAGTTAAGCAATAATCAAAATGTCAAAGTGTATAAGCAATAATCAAAATGTCAAAGTGTATATTCCCAATAAATAATTAATAAAAAAAAAGGAAAGTAATTAATAATAAAAAAATAAAAAATATAATTCAGTACAATAATATTTTAAAAATAAAAATAAAAATTGGAGCAGCTTAATCCCAAGCTTTTTTGTCCTCAATATAATCTTTAACAGTGTAAAAGGCTTTCTGGCACAACTTACGTTTAATGAATGATTTAAATTTATTGAGACTTAGATCTTGAACATGGCTTGGAAGTTTATTATAAAAGCGTATACATTGACATCTGAATGAGCCACCTATTTTCTTGAGCCTTGTTGAAGGTACAACAAATTTGTGTTTGTTCCTAGTATTTATACTATGGATATCACTGTATTTTTTAAACAATTTAATATTCTTATGGGCATATAAAAGATTTTCAAAAATATACTGTGAAGGCACAGTCATTACATTAATTTCTCTCTGAGTGTGTGTCTCGGGCTTAATTTATAAATTGATCGAATAGCCCTTTTTTGCAAGACAAAGATAGTCTGAATGTCGGCGGCATTTCCCCACAACAGAATACCGTACGACACGCGACATTACACTATGAAAATAGGCAAAGTACACTAAACGGGCTGTCTCTATGTCAGTTAAATTCCGAATTTTTCTAACAGCATATGCAGCGGAGCTTAGCTTTTTCGACAATTTATCAATATGTGGGCCCCACTGAAGCTTGGCATCCAAAGTTAAGCCCAAGAATACAGTGCTATCTTCAGGATTCAATTCTTCGCCCTTTATCAAGACATTCGTTTTCACTTGCCTAACGTGAGGTAGCGTAAACTTAACACATTTGGTTTTTTTTTCATTAAGAAGCAAATTATTAACACTGAACCAGTGAACTACTTTTGAGATCGCGCTATTAACATCGTCAGTAACCAGCTGCTGACGTTTAAGTTTAAACAAAAGTGAGGTGTCATCCGCAAACAAAACTATATTATGATTATCTTTAATGAGGTAAGGCAAGTCATTAATATAAATAAGAAACAAAAAAGGACCAAGAATTGAGCCCTGTGGGACGCCCATTGTTACGATAGATCCGGGAGACCTTTTTCCATTGACATCGACACTCTGAATTCTATTACTCAAATATGAAGTAAGAAGATCCAGAGCGCTGTTCCGGATCCCGTAGTGGCGGAGTTTCCTGATTAAAGTTTCATGAAGAACGCAATCGAACGCTTTAGATAAATCACAAAAGATGCCCAAAGCATCGCATTTATCTTCCCATGCATTATAAATATGCCCTAGGAGTTCAACACCGGCGTCGGTAGTTGAACGACCCCTTGTGAAACCGAACTGTTTGGTATGTAATAATTTATGTTTATTAAAAAATCGTTGCAATTGGTCTAAAATTAATTTCTCAAAAATTTTACTGAAGGTAGGTAGTACTGAAATAGGTCTATAGTATGAGGGGTCTGATGTACTACCAGATTTAAATAAAGGTATTATTTTACTATTCTTCATAAGGTCAGGAAACTCCCCACAGTCGATACAATTATTAAATATAAGAGTTAAAGTAGGTGCTACAATGTCAATAATAGACTTGGCGACTTCTACAGAATTACCCCACAGATCTGCAGTCTTTTTTACATTTAAAGTGTGGAAGGTTTTAATTATATCTTTACAAGTAATATGTTCAAAATGAAATTCCGAATCGCAAACATTAACATTTTCAATAAGCAAAGACTCAGCAACAGAAGGTGATGAGTTTAGGGATTTTGTAGTTGAAACAGGAATATCTGAAAAGAAATTTTCAAAAGCCGCCGCGACTTGTGAGTCTGATTTTACTATGTTGTCATTGATAGACAGGCTGTAGTCATTATTTCGTTTACTAGACCTTCCTGTTTCACTATTAATAATATTCCAAGTCGTTTTAATAACATTATTACTGTTTTTAATATTTGAACTCAAGTAACGCGACTTGGCCATCCAACAAACTTTTTTAAATAATTTCGAATAATTTCTAACATACAAATTAAATTCAGCAGTGTTGACAAAAATCCTTTCATTGTACAGCTCATAAAGCCGTGTTCTACTTTTATGAATACCAATGGTAGCCCAATCACTGAAAGATACGTTACTGTTACCTGAGATAGTCCGGGGAATAAAAGTGGAGTTAAAATCATTACAATATATCTTAAAAAAATCATCATATAAATTATTGGGACCACCATTAATAGATAAAAGTGGCAATTTCTGAACTAGTTTAGCTTTAAAGGCTTCTAGACGAACTGCAGTTTTGGGGTTTACAGTGATACCTTTTTTATCCACATTTTTGTTTTGATTTTGAATAGTAATCTGTTGCCCGCAATGATCAGAATCTAGTAAATTAATAATTTCTTTGTGGCTTGGTATAACATCAGTATAAATATTATCAAGGCATGTGGCGCTAGTAGGGGTTATTCTTGTGGGCTCCATAAATAGGTTTACAAGATTGTAGGACCGAAATAGACTTATTATTTTACTACAAGAACCCGAGTTTTCCAATAAATTAACATTAAAATCCCCGCAAACAATAATAGACTTGTTTGAGTTACTAATCTTGTGTAATACTTCATCCATGACCTGTTCAAAGCAGTCATACAATCCTGAAGGTGGTCTGTACACACTTAATACAATAATCTGCTCCAATTCTATACAGGCAATTTCTACTGTCCGCTCAAAAGAGAGGCTCACAATATCCTTACGGTCTTTAAATTTTAGCTGGTATACAATTATATTATTATGTATCTCTGGCAATGAAGTAGTTGATAAAACCGCTTATGAAGGTAATAATGCTATTGATGTTAGAAATGCAATGGACATTCCTATGACTGACTTCCTGCAATGCATTAATCTATACTATCTATACTTAATATTATAAAGCTAAAGAGATTGTTTGTTTGTTTGTTTGATTGAACGCGCTAATCTCAGGAACTACTGGTTCGAATTGAAAAATTCTTTTTGTGTTGGGTAGCCTATTTATCGAGGGAGGCTATAGGCTATATAACATCACGCTACAACTAAGAGGAGCGGAGCAGTAATGAAAAATGTTGCAAAAACGGGGAACATTTATTCCTTTTGAGAGTTAAAGAGAGAAAATCATGTATTATGGAATTGTCCCTTTTAAAAAGTAAAAAAAAAAGTCCGCGGAGCATATGTCTATCTTTTAAGGTTGACTCACTATAACTCAAAAGGAGCGAGCAGCAACTCGATGCGACGGGAAGGGTCAGGGGAGCAAAAATTTGACGCGGACGAAGTCGCGGGCAGAAGCTAGTGAAAATATATGTAAGTTATGGTTAGAAATGTGGAAGAAAGACCAAGACATCAAAGGAAAGTGGTATGGAAGTATTCAAGAAAGATTACCTGTTAGACCCTGGTACAATAGATTGAAGGAAGCCAGCCGAGACTTTATCACTACGATAAATAGATTGCGCGTTGGCCATAATACTGCTCCATCACACCTTGCTCGACTAGGCGCCCCTGGTCAAGTACCTGGGGGTAACCATCGATCGTCGGCTCACCATGGGTCAGCACGTCCGCCAGGTCGCTGCCAAGGGGAGAGTCGCCCGCTATCTCCTCCGGCCCGTGCTCTCGTCCCGAATCCCGGCGCGCGTCAAGCTGGGCGTGTACAAGATGTACGTGCGCCCAGTGTTGACGTACGCCGCCCCCGCTTGGTTAGAAAGAAAAGAAGAATGAAAGAAAATACGTTCGTTCGTTCGTGTTCGTTCGGTTCGTTCGTTGCGTGGTTCGCCCTCACGAGCGAGTCGAGCCGGAAGTTGCTCCGCACCCAGCAAAATCTGGCGTTGTGGACCGTAGTTGACGCTCCTCGCTACGTGAGGAACGACATCATCCAGCGGGATCTCGGGATCGAGATCCTGGATGATCATGTGCGGCGTCTCGCGAAGGGGATGTTCGCGCGTGCCAACGCGTCTGATTGGCCGCATGTCAAGCAGATCGCGCCCTGGCATACGCGACCCCCTGACGCGAGACCTTTGCCCCGTGACCTGGTCAGGGACGATTGACACCATGACCGGACTTGACTCCCGGGTAAGCCGCATCCAGGTTACACGCGGCTTACCTAGACAAACAGAACTTCACATCACAACACACACTCGCTGCGTGGCGTGTTCTAAGTTAATATAGGCATGTCACGTAACGAAATCAGACACCCACCTCTAAACAGGTGCCAAGACTCACATTTGTGCACGCGGACGGGCCCGCGTGTCGCGTATACATGGGCGGTGTCACTCAGTACATTGCCGCCCATACGCACATACTGCCACTTAGCTTAGACCGCTACCGGCTCGCTCTGGAAAACGGGATAAGCGGGGGCGCGCACCTTACTCTGTGGGAGCGTTGAGTCGGCATCTTGTCGCTGGTCGTCTCTCGCCGGGCCTCCCCCGGGCAACCGGGGGTCTCACCTGGCGGGGACAGACCGCCAAGATGTCGTGAAGAAAGCGGCGTTGATAATAACTCAACGCCGCGGCGCGCCTACAGAGACACACATAGCAACCATTCACATGGACGCGTTATTTTTTTAACGCGTCTAAAATTATCTATGGCCCAAGGGGCAACACAGTGAGGGGCCCGCTTTAGCGGGTCACCGTGAACCCTCCGCGGTCGGGGAGCTACGCTCCGACGCCGCCCGCCGCGCCCCCTTACCGGGGCGTAGCGGGGGTCCCTTTAGTATCGTTTGGCAGGGGGAGGGGGTGGTGATGGGGAGGGGGGAGGGGGGGAGATGTCCCCTCTCCCCTGGTACCATTCCCGTGAAAAGGTATCGCACCATTTTTGAGAAAAACTGATATTTGTAATCTAACCTCAAAACACTAAAATCACCTACTGCGGAAAAGGAAAATCACGTGCGGTTCTAAATTTGCTTCAAATCAATACTAATAAAGGCGGCGTCAACGGAGCCCCGCTCCGCGGGGCTCCTACTTCTGGGTGGTTTACAAAAAAATAACCACGAAGGTGACCCCCCTTCGCCCCCCTTCTAACCTAACCTGTCCGAGTCGGGGTGCCCTAAGTCCCGAGCTCGCTTCACTCGCTCTTGCATACTAAGAGGAGTGACATTGTAGTAGACTCTATATCTTTCTAGGTTGTTATAAAAATGAAACCACAATAAATATCAAGGAGAAACGGAACAAAAACAAACGTCACAAATGACACATGAGTCAGACGCAAAAACCAGAGAGTCAGAGACTTTTTTTTTGCACACCACAGACCGCCCATTTTATCGTTCCGTTTCACCTAACGTTTACATTACGCTTTTTATCTGATTTAAGGTTAGAAACAATTTTTTTTTGTTTGCAAAACATAGCGCACTGCCTAATTTTTAAGATCTTGTATATAATTATCACCTATGTTTACGAATAAATGATTTGATTTGATTTGATTTGTGAATTTCTGGAAAAATATCCATTACCTTGTAATAAGAGTGGTAGCGTTATAATCGGGGCCCTACCCTCTACCAGATTTAACCACTTTTAGCTCCCTCCGCCTGCCAAACCAAACTAAAGCCAACCCAAAGACAAAAATACGTACAAACCGATATATAAATACATTAAAATACTATTAAAACAATTTAAAAATTAAGTGATGGTGCAGTGTTCGATAATAAAATAAGATTTGACCTAAAGGTCCAGTTACCAGGTCATAAAATTCAAAAAAAAAAAAATCGCCTGACTATCATCTGTCAAACGAGGTGTAATGTTGATGTAAAATAGTACTCTGTGTTTACACGGTACCTACTTATTTATGATTTAGGTGGTGTTTTCAGTGTTTTGTGGTAAATAAACTAGAACCAATGTGAATGAATCACCCAGACTAAAAAAAGATTCTCATAAAGAAATAAATTAAGTCCCTCTGGCTGCTAGCATCTTACCGTGGTCCACAGCTCATGTAATTTACAAACTTTTATTCGCATTCGAATTTCGAAGATTACTTAACTCGTAATAACTAAGGATATACATGCCAAGCCTGTGATAGGTTTTCAGTTCAAACATGGAGAAACTGCCAATTTGTAGAATATGTTTAGTGCAGAATGTTCGTATGTATGTAGTCATCAACAGAAACTTGCACAAACTTTATGAGAAGCTGACTGATATAACAGTAAGTTTATTAATAAGAATTAGTTTACCTATATGATGTTTAAAAAAAAATTAAATGCGAACCATACACGACAATATATGAAAGTAGGTTTAAAGTCATATTAAAAGTACACATTGTTGTAAACAAGCATATTACGAGAATGTTTTGGAAACATGCTGGTCTCGCTCCATAGGACAGTCTAGAATCTATATATCTATATACTTGCCTTTGCCACGTTTCTAAATATGCCCCAAGTGTCCCTGTGTCTGTGCACACACTCGTTCACTATAATATCTCCCGCGCCGATGGCCAGTCTCCATTGAGATTGGCCGCCGTGGCTGAAATACAGTATGGAGGACTATATATTATAAAATATGTGAGCGCCATGTATCTATCGTAATATTATTAATTTATCTCGCATTGCTTCATTTTCATTTCTTTTACCTGTTGTAGTATGGTAAGTTTATTTTAGGTGCATGGTCTCCACATGTAATTATATAAATATTTTAAACTAATATTGAACAATATTTTAAAAGAGTAATGGTGGAGTTTCTTGCTCTTTCTACATACAAATTTACCTTTTGGTAGAGGTTAATTCTACTTCATATTTCATTTCTATTTGTGTGAACTTATGGTCTGATGATCATCTTAGATGTCCTATAAAGCCAAATGGAAATCACTGACCTCAGTGAAAGTAAACTTAAACTTTTGAATAATTTAATTAAGCCACCAATCTGCTCATGCCCTCTTTGTATGAGGAATATAGAAAGCATTACTGACCACCAACTGTGGGCTTTACAATTAAATGTAAGATTGGAAGTATTTTCTTCCTATAAACAATAGTGTAAGACAAATTTTGTTGCAGTTTGTAACTAAAGACAGAAGGCCAATTCTTGCTTGTTTTGTATGCTGCACTAAATTAAAGCAAAGCTACCAGTTGCTTCGAAAATGTCTGGATTCCGAAGAGCAGTTAGTTGAGATGATGAATGAGGATTATGAGGTGAGGTATTCTCCAAAAAATATTTAATTTTATTCTCAAGCTCATACCATATATATTGTGTCTGGATTTCAACTATACCATTGGGTGTTAAATGTTGATATGAACACTTTCACACATTCTGTGTGGTGCCGTCCATAAAGATTGTGTGTGGTGCCGGACATAAAGAATAGCACCATCCCATTTCTTCCCGTGGGTGTTGATAAGAGGCAACCAAGGGACTTACTAGAGAATGGGCAGCAGCATTCTGTTTGCATTTGACCACCATATAGCGATCGACAAACCACCTGCCATGAGAGATGATAATAGCAAACCCTCCCAGATAGGGGTATGTTCAGCAGTGAACGTCTTTGTTCTTGGTAGTCTGGCCAACTTTTCAGGGTACATCAGATTGTTTTAAGTGTCTTCACTTGTGGAGGCTCTTTTTCAAGTGTTTTTGGTATATTGGTAAGGTGTGTGCTTTTGGAACTGCGATCACTGGCATATTTTCCCTATTCATACATAAAGAAATATGTTTTTTCAGTGCAATCTTTTAATAGACGAAGACTGCTTAGATTCATACTGTGGGTTTGTTAAATCTCCAATAATACACATAAGTATAGTTGATGAATGCCAAACAGAAAGCAACAATATTACCGTCAAACAAGAGTTACCAGATGTTTGTGAGGGACTAGATGAGTTTATCGAGCCCATGGAGGAGCATCAAAGTGATGGTACGTTTTTCAGAAAAATAATATTATCAATAAATAATTCGTAAAATAAGTAAAAGATTAAATAATTGTAACTAGCTTTTACCCGCGTATTATACATATAAACCTTCTTCTTGAATCACTCCTCACGCGTTTATTGATGAAAATTGCATTAAAATCCGCTGCTTTAGTTAAAAAGATCTAAGCGTTCTGTTACATAGATCGTGAAGTCTAGAAACATCACGCTTACTCCATCTCAGAAAGGAGCAGTGTACGTAAATCGAAAAGTCTAGAAACGTCAAGCTAATTCCATCTAAGGATGGTGCAGTCTTCGAAACTACTAGAAACGATACGCTAACGCCATCTGTTATCAAGTAGCAAGTAATACAGGAAATTGTACGTAGACGCTACCGCCATCTATTGTCGAATAGTGGGATTAAACAGTAAATCGTTGTTTAATGGAAGTTACTAGAAGCTTCTACGCTGTGGCACAGTGTCGAATGTTCGCGAATGTTCTGCTAGGGATATAAATAGCGGATCGTCGGGCCGACGGGGAGTTCGATTACGGAAGCGATCGAATACGATTCACGCGACTGTACAAGCGAAACAAGTGATTATTTGTGACGTTTCTTATGGTATTTCTGTTTATTAAATTAAACTGTGTTGTGTGTTTTGGTAAATTGGTTTCTATTAATTTATCCCGAACCCCAGCTCGTAACGTTTGGTGTCAGAAGTAAGGGGTAAATTATGCCAGTTGTACCGAAGGAGGATACGGAAGGTATCCATACCAGGAGTCAGCGCCAGCAGGAGGTGGATCAGAGGCGGTTTGAAGGATCTTCTAGACAGACACCTGGGGGTAATCAGCCGACGACGGAGTCAGTTTCCCTAGCGTCTGGTGTTCCTACAGCATCAACAGCCATGGATGGCCAGCTCTGATGGCGATGCTGCAGGAACAGGCCCGTCGACAGGAAGAACAGTCCCGTTGACAGGAAGAACAGGTCCGCCGCCTACAGGAACAGCTGCAGCAGGACAAAGAGGATCAAGCTCGCCGACAAGAAGAACAGGCTCGCCGCCTACAGGAACAGTTGCAGCAGGACAAAGAGGAGCAAGCTCGCTGACAGGAAGAACAGACCCGCCGACTGCAAGAACAGCTTCACCGTGACAAAGAGGAACAGGTTCTCCTTTTGAAAGATCTACACGCGACATTTGGCAAGGACATCAAAGTCATGAAGGAGACTGTTCAGGTACATGAAAATCGTATCTCCGAGGCCGAAGTCCAGATCGCTGATATAAGAAAAGCGGTTGGAGTTCTGAAAGCTGGAGACCGGACTACGGCTCGATAGTTGCTGCACCTTCCGTGCGCGGGTTTAAAGTACCACCCTTCGACGGAACATCTTCCTGCACGCGTAGCATGACCGCCTAGAAACGGAATTTGTCGACGGAAGATAAAACAAAATGATAGATTGTATCGTAGAAAAATTGTGTAAAACTGGAAAAAAAGAGATTTTTCTATTCTTCAGTCGACAAGAGTACGATGTCAAGTATGATGAATATTTTTCTGATGAGATAAAAACTTTTTTACAGCATTAAAATACATAAGGAACTTTTTTTGTTCTTGGTTGAATAGATATAGAATTGGTCATGCTACGCCGGCTGGTCGGCATACAAAATTCAATTTGAAGCTGTCATGGAAGCAAATGGGTGGACAACGGGCCAAGCTATGACCGCGCTTACTTTGGCCCTTCGTGACCAGGCTTTAACTGTGTTAGAGGCTCTCTGCAAAAATGTTACCTACGAGCAGCTCGTTGAGGCGTTAGAGGCCAGATACGGTGACGCGCACCCGGAACACGTTTTTCGTGCCCAGTTGAAAGATCGGGTCCAGCGCAGTGGTGAAAACCTGCAGCAGTGGGCCCTGGAAATCGAAAAGCTGGTTCGAAAGGCGTACCAGTCTGCGCCCGCGCTCATCGAGGGTATACTAATTCAAACCTTCATAGATGGCATTTGGGACCTGGAAGTAAGGGCTGCTGTGAGACTTGGGCACCATGAGACCCTCAAGGACGCCTAGGCCCATGCGTTGGAGGTGGAGGCAGTGAGGCATGATCATCGAGCCCATCGCATCAGGGAGGTTGCGGCGTCACCTGTTCGTGACCGTGTCAGGTACAGCCCTAGATGCTATACTTGCGGAGAAAAAGGCCACCTTCGGTCAAGTTGCCCGAAGCGAAGCACAGCTAATGAAGACCAGACCCAGGAAAGAAGGGCGGCTGATGTCACCGCCCAGCAGCAGAAAAACTAATAAACGCCAGGACTGCGGGGTGGGTGCTGGCTGGTGTTAAAATAGCCCCAAGAATTTCGGTCTCACAAGCCCATGATGGGAACACCCTAGTCATAAAAGGTGAAGTGAACGGAAGACCATGTAAGCTGACATCGGATACTGGAGCTTCTCGCACGGTTGTCAGTTCCCAACTAGCGAATCGTTTTCTTGGGACTTCTTCGGTAAGCATGACGGCGTAAAATTAGTAACAGCCACCGGTCAGCACATAACCGTCCGTGGTGAGAAGGAGGGTAACACAATCTACCGGCATAAGGTCATCATGGCTGATATAGTAGACGAATGCATCCTAGCTTTGGACTTCATGCGACAGCACTGTTGTGAGATTGACGTTAATCAAGGAGTCTTCAAATGTGGGTCAGAAGAAGTCTTCATGGAAGGTGCACCATCAGGGAAAGTGTACTGCTTGAAGAAGATTGTTCTTCCTCCCCGATCGGAAACAATAGTTCCAGTTAGTCTCCCACATAATTCTGGGCAGAAGAACCGATGTATTCTCATTGAAGGATTGGATGATAACCTTCCATGAAAGATTGCGCGGACCTTGGTAAAGGCAATCGACGTTGCAGCCGTACGCATACTGAACCCAAGTGAAAAGGAGCAAGTAATCAAGAAGGGTACGTTGATGGGTACCTGTGAGGAAGTAGCTTGGATGCGTGAATGCCAACATGGGCCTCCTCAAAATAATGCCCAAAGTGCAAGATTTAACGTGTTAAATCTTTTGGGAGACTGTCGTAAAGATCTACCGGAAGAAGAAAGAGAGAAGGCTAGGAAGATGCTACTTCAGTATGCAGACATATTCTCTACAAATGATGCTGACATAGGGAAGACTGGATTAGTTCAACACAGAATGAATACCGGAAATGAGTTACCGATACGACAGCGACCAAGAAGACTACCAGTGGCAAGAGAAAAGGAGGTAGATACCATGATTAAAGGAATGGTAAAGGATGGAGTTATAGAGCCTTCGTCTAGTCCATGGTGTTCTCCTGTGGTCCTGGTAAAAAAGAAAGATGGCAGCATGCGGTTTTGTGTAGACTATCGTCGATTGAATGACGTTACTAAGAAAGACAGCTATCCACTACCCCGGATCGACGACACGCTGGACACGCTGGCAGGAATGAAGTGGTTTACCACGTTAGACCTAAAAAGTGGCTACTGGCAAGCGGAAATAGACCCTAAAGAAAAGGAGAAAACTGCATTTTCTACGGGAAAGGGACTGGCAGTTTAACGTTATGCCATTCGGATTGTGCAATGCTTCTGCAACTTTTGAAAGGCTAATGGAGCTAGTTCTCACTGGACTAATTGGAGACGACTGCCTTGTCTATTTAGATGACATCATCATCTTGGGCCGCACATTCGAAGACCACCTTCAAAATCTGGAACGTGTTCTATCAAAAATCCGAGGAGCCAATCTTAAGCTAAGTCCAAAGAAGTGCTCATTCTTCAGACAACAAGTAAGCTTTTTGGGGCACGTGGGTTCGAAGGAAGGAGTGCAAACAGATCCTGAGAAAATCGTCGCCGTCAAGGAATGGCCAGTCCCGAAAGATAAGACGCAGATCAGGGCATTCTTGGGTTTGTGCTCGTATTATCGACGGTTTGTCAAGAATTTTGCTGACATTGCCAAACCTCTTCACAAGCTTACTGAGGAGAAGAGACCGTTCTGTTGGGATGAGAACTGTGACATCGCATTTCCAGATTTAAAGGAACGTTTGTGCAATACCCCAATTTTGGGCTACCCTGACACAGAAAAAGAATTTATAGTTGACACGGACGCAAGTAATACTGGAATTGGCGGTGTGTTATCTCAACGGAAAGGAGATTATGAAGTTGTGATAGCTTACTTCAGCAAATCTTTATCAAAGCCAGAAAGAAATTATTGTGTCACGAGACGCGAACTTCTTGCCGTCGTTAAGACATTGCAGCATTTCAGCAAATACTTGCTTGGACGTAAATTCCACCTGCGGACTGACCATGCTGCATTAAAGTGGTTGTTGCAATTTAAGAATCCAGAAGGACGAGTGGCGAGATGGATTGAACTGCTACAAGAGTACGACTTCGCAATTGAACATCGTAGTGGGAAGTGTCACGGTAACGCGGATGCTTTATCAAGAAGACCTTGTCCTGAAGACTGCAAGCATTGTATCAGGCAAGAAGCTAAGGAAACAGTACCTGTCAGGATGCTAAGAACGGACCTTAGTGACGAATGGAAGGAAACCCTACAGCATGCTCAGCAAAGTGACACAGATATCAGGCCAATTCTCGAGTGGATTTAAAGTAATTCTCCCAAACCGAAATGGTGTGATGTTGCAGCGATGAGTACCACCACAAAAAGTTATTGGGCACAGTGGGAGAGCTTGGTGATCCAGGATGGTGTCTTGTGCCGAAAATGGGAAAATGCTCGAGGGAATAGCTGTCACTTGCAAATGGTCGTCCCGAAAGCAAAGGTACCAGATGTTCTACAGCTCTACCACAATGGTTCTTCAGGAGGTCATATGGGAGTAAGAAGGACTTTGTTAAAGATCCGAGAAAGGTTTTACTGGATCCATTGTCGAGAGGATGTGGAGGACTGGTGTCTCAGATGCACCACTTGTGCAGCGGTAAAAGGACCACACACACGCAGCAGGGGTGCATTGAAAGTGTATAACGTAGGAGCCCCCTGGGAACGAATAGCACTAGATGTCGCTGGGCCATTCCCCGAAAGTGAAAGTGGAAATAAATATTTCATGGTTGTCATGGATTACTTCACCAAGTGGCCGGAAGTCTTCGCCATCCCTAATCAAGAAGCTTCAACAGTCGCTGATAAATTAGTCTACGAAGTCTTCTGTCGGTTTGGGGTACCCTTGGAAATCCACAGCGATCAAGGAAGAAATTTTGAGTCTCAAGTGTTTCAGGAAACATAATGTAATATGTAATATAATATAATATTCCACAACTATCACACAACGCCATCTAGTCCCAAGCTTAGCAGAGCTTGTGTTATGGGTACTAGACAACTGATAAACATACTTATATATTTCTAAATACATACATATTATAGATAAATTACACCCAGACACAGAACAAATGATCGTGCTCATCACACAAACATTTGTCCTGGGTGGGAATCGAACCCACGACCTCCGGCATAGCAGTCAGGGTCACTAACCACTAGACCAACAGGCCTGTCACATGAAACATGTCGGGTTATGGGTACTCACAAAACTAGAACCACTTCATACCACCCACAATCTGACGGAATGGTGGAGAGATTTAATCAGACGTTGGAAAGATATCTGGCAAAAGCAAGCAGACAAAAGGATTGGGACGAGCACATATAACCGTTTCTTCTGTCATACCGAAGTGCAGTTCACGAGAGTACAACTGTGACGCCAGCCTTCGCGAACTTTGGAAGGGAGTTAAGGTTACCAGCTGATCTAATAACCGGCATTCCCCCTGATTCACCACGCAGTATAACAGATTATGCAAATGATCTGCGCAACAAGATGAATGACGTATATGAGCATGTCAGAGAATCCGGCCAACAGATGTCCGAGAGAATGAAAACTCGCTATGACCGAAATATGAACAATACTGGCTTCGACGAAGGTTCGCTAGTGTGGTTGCATAACCCAGTGCGCAGCAAAGGGAAGTCTCCTAAACTACAGGCAAAATGGGACGGGCCGTACCGAATTGTGACCAAGATCAACGACGTCACTAACCGAATACAAAAGGGTATGCGAACTGCGCCTAAAATTGTTCATATAGATCGATTGGCACGATATTACGGGAATAATGATGCTTGGGACGAGCATGTCTTAGGAGGGGGCAGTGTTACATAAATCGTGAAGTCTAGAAACATCACGCTAACTCCATCTCAGAAAGGAGCAGTGTACGTAAATCGAAAAGTCTAGAAACGTCAAGCTAATTCCATCTAAGGATGGGGCAGTCTTCAAAACTACTAGAAACGATACGCTAACGCCATCTGTTATCAAGTAGCAAGTAATACAGATTGTACGTAGACGCTACCGCCATCTATTGTCGAATAGTGGGATTAAACAGTAAATCGTTGTTTACTGGAAGTTACTAGAAGCTTCTACGCTGTGGCATAGTGTCGAATGTTCGCGAATGTTCTGCTCGGGATATAAATAGCGGATCGTCGGGCTGACGGGGAGTTCGATTACGGAAGCGATCGAATACGATTCACGCGATACTGTACAAGCGAAACAAGTGATTATTGTGACGTTTCTTGTGGTATTTGTGTTTATTAAATTAAACTGTGTTGTGTGTTTTGGTAAATTGGTTTCTATTAATTTATCCCGAACCCCAGCTCGTAACAGTACAAACGCAGGAGGCGACTTTGTTTTATACTATGTAGAGATTAAACAAGAATGTATTGAACTACTTCAAAGTTTTGATAGTATTTTGATTAATTCAACGTAACCGAAACTACATTATATTATATTATAAAACATATATTAATATTAAACTAGTACTAATCTTGACTGTTTTTTGTCTAATTACAGAGTTAGAACTGAACAATTTACACCATATCTATCTAGTTGAAACTTCGATCAATAATAGCACTAGATACAGGATTAGGAACAAAAATACGTCGCTAAAGTGGCCACGTTTACACACACACACACATTTACATTTCTTACTACGAAATATAGAAAAAAGTTTTATATGATTAACAACTCCAGTTCATTATAAACCTTAATACTCAAGCATAAAGTTTAATTACGATTGCAAAATATTTATATTTAAGTCCTTCTGTCATAGGATAAAGGTAAAAGCAATAAATTTTAAATGTCGCTTGAAAATAAATAGTCATTTTTATAATAAGTACAAAAATATTTATTCTAAAATTAAACTTAAAACACAAGCAATAAGGTTAAAAACATTTTGTTGACAATTTAGTGCTTATTCTATTTTGAAACTAGACGTAGTTCTTGGTACTACATTTCAATGCTCAGAACACAGTAAGATCTGAAAGACGTAGAGTAGCAGAATAATAATAAGTATTTTTTTTTAGGCTAAGGTTCGTTTTATAAATGGTAGCAAATATTTTTGACCGATTTAAAAAAGTAGTAGGACTAAATTAGTACAATAGATATTTTATCAAGACATTGCTATGAATCGTCTGAGGGTTGGCTCATTGTAATCAACCCGTATATAGAAATGAGTGCGTCTACTTATGTACGCGATTTAGAAGTTATCACACTAGTATTATAAAGGTGAAAGTTTGTGAAGGTGTGTGTGTGTTTGTATGTTTGTTACTTCTTCACGCTCAAACGGAGATAGCTTACACCCTGGATTAACACATAGGCTACTTTGTGCGTTTACATTAGAGTAGTCATAGCCAAGGCGCCATAGTCATTAATTAATGTACCTGTAATTTAAGAACTGCTGTTTTAATCAGTCGACGTCAGTTAGTATTTCCGGATATATCCGATTTATCAAAGTGATCCGAACATATAACCGAATTCTTAGCTGGCTTATAAAAGTCATCTCTTCTTTCTCTGGCGACAATCGAGATCCATTCTGCACACGTAAATGGATTGCTAGGAAAGCTAAAATAAAAAAGGAAAGCTGAGTATCTAATGAGAGTCCAACAAACAGACACAAAAGTAGCATCAAAGAATTTTTAACCAACTAGTTTTGAAGATCTGGTTACAATTTTTTTTAAAGTATTACAATACAAATCAACTCCATGCATTTACTGTCCTGTTGAACAAAAGTTTGTGCGTATGTTGGTGAGCCTTGGCCAAACATTTGTAGTGGTGGTTTAAAATCGGTAATTTTGTTCAAAACGTATTATTTGCTAGTTTAAAGATTAAAATATAACTTATTCTTCATGTACTTACTGAAAGTAAGATATTCCGGCCGCTATATTGCTTTTTCGGGGATTATTTTTGCAACTTTTAAATACACACTGCGGCATTGTGAGACGTGTTTACATTGGCTGTGTTTCAAGCCAACTAAACAAAATAAGAGCTCAAGTCTCAAGTGCGCTTATATTTACCGAGACGTATTTTTTGCGCCGACCCGATATCTAGTGCTATTATTGATCGAAGAGTTGAAACAAATACACCAACAAAGTATTATGAATCAGATTCAGATGACGAGATACCTCTAATGGAGTTTAAAACTAAAGTGGTAGAAGAAGAAGTATGTAAGAGGAAACAAGAAGCCAGCGAGACTAAAAGTAAGTATTAGAAAATTAATCTATAGACGAGCAGACAGGCCAATGGTTCTCCTAATAGGATGTGTTTACCTAACGACTGTAGCTGCTTACATGTGCAAATGTTGAATTCCATCCATAGGAATATGAAACCTGATCTATCAATATGTAAGGCTGTTATACTTAGCTGTAAGTTAAATGATGAACTAGGACCGTTGTAGTTATAATTTCTAATAACAAAACCATGGCTAGCAGGACAACTAGTCACTATTAGCAGCACTCATCGACAAGTATAACGCTAAGGTGGTTACCTCCTCGCTGGTTTTGTGCCCCGACGCTACCACAAGCAGTGACAACTAGGCAGCACGATTGTAACAATCACGTATGCGGGTCTATTCCGCGTGCAGTAACCAATCCGCATGGCACTCAAAAGGTTAAGCAATAATAACTCATCATCACATCTGTATCACCGTCGGTCAGGAACAGAGGTGTATAGTATGTACACCTACATCGCCGAATGTAAGTATGATGAATAATACACCTAACTTCCGCGATATCACATGATTATAATTAGTTCTCGAGAGTGGCTTATTCCGATGTGATCACACAATGCAATTATTCCACTTCGTGGGATTCTATAGGAATGTTGATAAAATTATATTTTGTGCCAAACCAATCCCAGTATGATCCATGCTGTGAAATTTATTTATTTCATGAACTATTTTTACCTTTTGTTGAAATGTATTACAGTATAGTACTAAAACAATAGGAAGATCTTAACTATATACTAAGATTATTATTTTTTTACTGAATCACAAACAAAAACAAAACTTGAGAAGTGTCAAGGGACACCCGGATGGAACGAAGTTCCTTTCCAGGTTTCATTATTGTTATTATTTTTTATTATGTACAAAAAACCTGTATACACTCAACAAAAATATTCTCCCTCCCTCTCTCTCTCCCCCTCTATCTCCCTTGCTCTCTCTCTCCCTCTCTCTCCCCCCTCTCTCTCCCTCTCCATCTCCCCCTCTCTCGACCCTCTCTCTCTCACTCTCTCTCTCCCCCTCTCCCTCTCTCCCTTTCTCTCTCCCTTTCTCTCTCCCTCTCTATCCCTCCCTCTCTCTCTCTCTCTCTCCGTTTCAAAAACTTCGTTCCAAAACAAAATATATACAGTCAAATTGAGACACCTCCTTTTTTTTAAGTCGGTTAAAAAGTGTCGTTACAACTTTTTCTCTTAATTCCGTCTAGCCCCCTTTCGCAACGCGCCATAAGGAGCTTCGTTCCAAAAACAATAAAAATTCGTAACCCGACTGCTTAAAAGAAAATTTAAAAGTGATGCTCTAAAAATACAGAAATAAGATTTCGAATAGGAGACGAAATTGAAATAAATTATGAACAATTAGCTTTTGCCAGCGGCTTTGCCCACGTATTATACATATAAACCTTCCTATTTGATGAATTCCACGCTGGGTGCTTGCAGTTAAGATCACCGGCGAGGATTGTGGCGTGCTGGGCTTTGTTCAGTAGCGCCCGGAGCTCTGAGTGATCTAGATGAACTCCGGGCGGTTTATAGCAGCTCCTAGCGTCCTCGCCGCCTACATGCAGCTGGACACCCAGCGCGTAAAATGAGCTGAGCGATGGCAAGGGGAGCTCCTGATGGACGACTCTTCGCCTCAATAGTACCACCAGACCAGGGTACCTCATGTGAGCCGACCTTTCATCCTTTCTATAAGCGAGGTAACCTGGGAACCGTAACCTATCCCAGAGGAGCGTCTCGTTTATGAGCGCCACGTCTATGTCCTGCTCCCGCGGAGATGGCAGAGGGGCTGACCTTGTTTCGTAGGCCGCGGGCGTTCCAGTAGATAATTCTCAATGGCCTAGCCATGATAAAGAGTTAGTAAAATGGCCAGGCCATCAAGGATGACCGTCTCTTTATCCTGCCCCTGCCTTATGGCCTTTATAAGGTCCATTAATAGCTTAATGGCGCAGGCTGTAAATTCTGGTTTAGTGTTTGAAACGGCTTTAGCGCCGGTGGTGCCATCCGTAGATGGTTTGCGGAACTTTGGTAGTTTCGCGGTTTGCCGCGGTGCTCTGCCGGCGCTAGCTACGGGTTCAACTTGTTCAGCCTGCGCCGCCTACATGCAGCTGGACACCCAGCGCGTAAAAAGAGCTGAGCGATGGCAAGGGGAGCTCCTGATGGACGACTCTTCGCCTCACTAGCACCACCAGACCATGGTACCTCATGTGAGCCGACCTTTCATCCTTTCTATAAGCGAGGTAACCTGGGAACCGTAACCTATCTTCTGGTCCCAGGAGCGTCTCGTTTATGAGCGCCACGTCTATGTCCTGCTCCCGCGGAGATGGCAGAGGGGCTGACCTTGTTCCGTAGGCCGCGGGCGTTCCAGTAGATAATTCTCAATGGCCTAGCCATGATAAAGAGTTAGTAAAATGGCCAGGCCATCAAGGATGACCGTCTCTATATCCTGCCCCTGCCTTATGGCCTTTATAAGGTCCATTAATAGCTTAATGGCGCAGGCTGTAAATTCTGGTTTAGTGTTTGAAACGGCTTTAGCGCCGGTGGTGCCATCCGTAGATGGTTTGCCGAACTTTGGTAGTTTCGCGGTTTGCCGCGGTGTTCTGCTAGCTACGGGTTCAACTTGTTCAGCCTGCGCCTGGTTAGAGGCAGGGTCGGCCTTTGGGATCTCTTCCTGGGTCGCCGGGGGTATGGGTTTCTTACCCTTACCTTTGCCCCCGCATCTGTTCTTTGCCGGCCACCGCAGTTGACGCAGGTGGCCGGCTCCTCCCGCGGGCGTGGGCAGTCTCGTACCGCGTGCTCCTCGTCACACCGCACACAAGCGAGCGGGCGGTGAGACTGGTGCGGGCGGTGAGACTGCTGCGAGCTATGTCGGAAACGTTGGCACCGGTGGCACTGCGCGGGTCCGCGTTTGCCACGGCAACCCTCTATTTTGACACCACGCATGATCATGAACAAAGTGGTGTCATATATAGCCCGGACGTCTGGAGTCTTTTTCAGAATTGCGTGGAATACGCAGCCAGGTCGTCCTTGTGCGCCCTTAATGTGACGCACGTACTCCGGCTGGTATCCCATCGTCCGGAGTTCCTCCTCGATCTCCTGGGAATGCGTATCCGCCTGTAGTGCCCTGATGGCAATCTTCTGATTTTTATCCGCTGGCAGCGAATATGCAAACCACGAGACGCCACTGTCTTTCTTCAGGCCCATCAGATATCTCTGGACCAGCCTGTACTCATCCTCGCTACCGGGAGTGAAACGGACTCCACTCCCACACCCGTATGGCCGAGCATTCGGAGGCCGGGCCACCTTCGCGCTGACATCTTCAGTTACGGAATTGAAAATACTTTAAAATGAGTTCGTAATTACGTAATTGCGTAATTACGTAATTACGTAATGGAAGCCCTACTCACCATAGAATTTCAATAGCGCAGTGGAAGTTATGATGGTGGGGCTCTGGAGACAAGAGGGGCGTACGAACCTGTCCGCCATGCGCGGAGCTGTTTAATACAATGATATAAGTAATTACAATACAACAAACAAAAGAACTCACCTGGTGGAAGACGAACACCTGCTTCTGGGGCCTACCTGGATTTATGTATGTAAGTGAGTGTATATGTATCGTGTTGTGACGTTATGAGTATTCTCCAGGATACAACGAGGCCGCTCCAAGAGGTCTGCCATTCAGACATGCGGTCTCCAACACTTAACCTTCAAAGTTCTTAAATTTCAAGAAACTAAACCCGTGTTATTTCACAAACGGGGTTGATTATACACAAAACAATACGATCACGACTAATTGTCCAACAAAACGATCGGTTTAAAGGGATTAATTTACAAACGCCTCGCGGAAGCAAAATCTATCCGACGCTTTCAAAGACCAAAACTAAAAAGGGAAGTGTCAAGTGTCAAAAGTCAAACTTGACAAGTCAGATGTCACTCCGTTCGGGCGCGTTCCAAAGGCGCATAGAGTAACCAATTTAAACGGGATGAAACAGCTATTCTTATTTCCGAGTCATGGCTCAAACCTTGTCTCCCTTCAACTAGCTACTCTCTTCCTGGATTCCAGCTTATAAGAAACGACCGGTCAGTTGGTGCTGGTGGTGGTGTTGCTATTTATCTCCGTACACATATTCCCTTCTCAGTTATCAGTGTGTCAGCGCAGCCACCTCCATCAAATGCTGGTGAACATCTCTTTCTTGAGGTTGAACTACACCATTCGAAATTGCTTCTTGGTGTCTATTACTGTCCCTCATTGCGTGTTAATTTCTTTTCATCTTTTGAAAATCTATTAGAAATGCTTATCCCTTCTTACAGTCATAGTATAATCATGGGTGACTTTAATACTTGTCTTCTGAAAAATGACCACCGCTCTTCTTCTCTGACTAATATTTCGGTTTCCAGTTACCTTTCCATTCTTCCGCTGAGTGCCACTCACCATTTTCCTAAGTCTACTCCTTCACTTCTTGACTTGATCTTCGTTTCATCTTCTGATCGCGTCGCTAAGCATGGCCAATGCTCAGCTGATGCCTTCTCATATCATGACCTAATCTTTCTAGCATACAAAATTCGCCAACCAAAGGCGAAAGCTAAAATTCTCATGCAACGTAATTCTGGTGGTATGAATGTTGACGATCTCTGCAAGGATGCCAATAATATAGATTGGTCTACTTTATTTGCTTCCACATCTGTCGATGAGCAAGTCAACATTTTTGCGACAAAACTTATTGAGCTTTATGATCATCACGCACCTATTCGAGCAGTAAAGGTTAAACATTTGCCGGCGCCGTGGCTCACAGATGAAATTAAAACAATAATGCACAAAAAAGTGACGGCAAAGTCTAAATTTAAACGTAGACCAAATGATGCTAACAGGGAAAGCTATGTCAAAATCCGTACTCACTGCAATAAGGTGTGTAGGAATGCTAATCGCCATCACATTCATACGTCTGTCCAAAATGGGGACGCATCCAAAGTTTGGAAATTTCTTAGGACATTGGGGGTCGGTATAACCCGACAAGAGACAATCCCAAAAGATTTAAACATTGATGCAATGAATAATCATTTTACTGCTTCGTCCGATTTTGATAGGACACTAAAATGTAATACACTGAATTATCTTTCTTCTCTTCCGACTCCCATTTTCTCTCCATTTCTTTTTGGTCAATTCTCCGCATGTGATGTTAAGAAGAGCATACTATCAATTACTTCCAATGCAGTAGGAAGTGACTGTATCAGTCGTAATATGTTAGTCCCTGTGCTGGATGTAATCCTTCCCGTCATCTGTCATATCCTAAATTTTTCAGCATCTAGTGGTGTCTTTCCATGTTCATGGAAGGATGCTCAAATAATTCCGTTACCTAAAAAGCCTAATCCCACATCCTTTTCTGAATATCGTCCAATATTTGTCTTACCATTTCTATCCAAAGTCCTTGAACGGTTAATCCACGATCAATTAAGCACTTTCCTCTCCAAAAATAATCTCCTCAACCCTTTCCAGTCTGGCTTCCGTCCTGGTCATAGCACCACCACAGCGCTCCTGAATATTACGGATGATATAAGGTCAGCCATGGAAAACGGTAATCTAATGGTCTTAGCTTTGCTTGATTTCAGCAATGCTTTTAATACTGTTGATTTCGATGTTTTGCTTGGCATTCTATGCTCTCTTAATGCATCTCCATCAGTAATTGACTGGTTTCGTAGTTACCTGTTCGGTCGTCGGCAACGTATTTGCATCGGTGAGACTTTGTGTTCCTGGAGTAATACTTCTGCCGGTGTATCACAGTGTGGCACTCTATCTCTGTTAACGCCTAACAAGTGTGTTCCAGGCATTACACACGACGTCTTCATGTCAGGCAACACTATCCAGAACATGGAGACACCATTTTGTGTGTCATCTGAACTTAAGTTAACATCAAAAAAATGGAAATGGCTTTAAAAAAGATTCGCAGTTCACAAAAATGTAAATTAACTATATTTAAAAGGTACTTCGAAACAGCTCAAAGCTGTGAGAAGCTTAGTAGTGTGCAAATACGAGAACTAGCACTACGCTTGGGTAAAATCAAAACAATTTATAGTGAGTTTGATAAAACGCAGACTACAATAGAATCCTTAACCGACATTCCAGAGGAAGAAGAACGTGAGGAGTTTGAAGGGGCATACTTCGGAGCCGTAGCTGCTGCGGAGGAGCTCTTGCTGTGTAGCGGGGAGCCCATGACAGGCCATGACCCAAAGACAGGTACCGCTACGGAGTTGCCAAATCTTAAATTGCCCACCATTCATTTGCCTACCTTTTCTGGCCGCTATCAAGATTGGCTACGATATCATGATACATACTCCTCACTCATACATAATAATCAATCTATACCAAAAATACATAAATTCCATTATTTACGTGCCTCGTTAAAGGAGAGTGCTGCTTTAGTCATTCAATCTCTTGAGTTCTCTGCTGAGAATTATGACACTGCATGGCAGTTATTGTGTGATCGGTTCCATAATGATAGGCTTCTAGGTAATAACCACATGACCGCTATACTCAACATTGAACCTCTCACTCATGAGTCAGCGGAGGCTATTCGCAATTTAACTGATACAGTATATAAGAACCTCCGGGCACTCAAAATTTTATCATTACCAACACAGCATTGGGATTTTATGATCATTTGTGTAGTAAACACTAAACTTGACCCGGTTACTGCTCGTGAGTGGGAAGAGAAGCAGTGCACAATAAAAGGGTTTCCAACGTTGGAACAGCTTATGGAATTTTTGAGGAGTCGGGCAGACATGCTTGAGACTATGGAAGGGTCACAAAAGGCTGGTGATTGTAATAATAGTCAGTCAACAAAGGCTTTTATAGCTAGTGACGCACCATCAAAACCTTCCTCCAAGTGTTTGATGTGCAACAAAGGATCTCATGCGATATTTAAATGTTTTAAGTTTAAGGCATTACCAGTTGAAAAACGCATTGAGAAAGTTAAAGAATTGAATCTATGCATGATCTGTTTGCGCAAAGGACATGGTAAAGGTACATCATGCACATTAGGCCCTTGCAAAATTTGTACCAAGAAGCACAATAGCTTATTACATTTAGCAGAGAAATCAAAGTCAAATCCTACACAGTGTGTTGCTCTTTCTGGCACACAGGAGGACACTACTCAATCAAACACACAAACTGAAGTGCAGACACACAATAATATCACACTCTCATCTACACATCAGAGCCACGTTTTATTATCAACTGCCATTGTTGGTGTGATGGACCACAATGGTCAAGTTCACAAGGTCCGCTGTCTTCTTGATAATGGAAGTACTTCCAGCTTCATTACTGAGAGACTGTACAACAAACTCAAGCTTCCTACCTACAAAACATGTGTCTCAGTACAGGGACTCAATAATCAACAATCACACATCACCTCCAGATGTGACATTAAAATGTTATCATTGACAAATAGTGGATTTAATGCCAAAGTTAATTGTTTTATTGTAAGAGACATTACTCAGTTGCTTCCAAGATGCAAGATTGACACCTCGTCATTCAATATTCCCTCACACATCCACCTCGCAGACCCTTCATTCCACATACCGTCCGAAGTGGAGATGTTGTTGGGTGCAGACATCTTTTGGCAGGTACTCTGCAATAATAATATTTTCTTAGGAAAACATAAAGCATCTCTAAATGAAACAAAGTTAGGGTGGCTGGTATCATGTATTATTCATAATACTAATCATTCATACAATCTTACAAATGAGTCACACACACAAATACATTCACATTCATGCAATTGTAATAACATACACAACAAAGTTCAGGATTTAGTGTATTGTAAATTTATTAATAATTCAGACATTGACTTACAAAATAGTCTTTATCATTATTTTGAATGTGAAAATATTAATAGTTCTCATAGCTTAAGTAATGATGAACTTGAATGTGAAAAATTATTTAAAAAAACGACCACACGTTTGTCAAACGGGCGTTTTGTGGTGCAAATTCCCCTAAAACAGTCCCCATCCACGCTAGGTGCTCATTCAGCTTGGTCAAGACTGTGCTAATGAATCTGTAAGCTCCACAATATTAAATGATATATATATATTGATGATCTCGTCACAGGATCTGATGATGCATTACAGCTAATTCGTACCTGTAAGGGAGTCATTCATGAGTTAGAATCTGCACAATTACATCTCCGCAAATGGAGATCAAATGACACACACTTATTGGACAAAATACATGAGAATGGTGAAGTCAACAATGATCCCTTATTAACAATTAAAAACGAAAAAAATGCTAAGATTTTTGGTATCACCTGGAATTTAGACAGCGACTCTATAATGTTTATGCCATCACTTACAGCAAGTTCCACTTTAACTCAAAAAAAACGGACCATATTATCCACACTTGCACAAATATTTGACCCTTTGGGCTTAATTAATCCATGCTTGCTGCAATTAAAATTAATTTTGCAACAGTTGTGGAAAGATAATTCATCATGGGATAGTGAGATTCCTGAAAACTTAAATAAACAATGGGAAAAATTTATAAGGCACTTACCTTGTCTTCAACAGCAAATACAGATACCTCGTCGTGTAATCTGTGATTCACCGGTCAGAGTAGAACTGCATGCCTTCTGTGTTGCGTCCAAGAATGCATACGCAGCCTGTGTGTATGTACGTAGTATTACCTGTGATGGTAAGGTTCATGTTCGTTTGCTCATTGCTAAATCCAGAGTAGCACCATTTAAAAGAAACATGACCATACCTAAACTTGAGTTGTCTGGCGCAGTGCTAGCAGCACAACTTGTCAAAAAGGTAAAATCTGCCTTGTCAGTACAGCTAAGTAGCGAAACATGCTGGTGTGACTCAACCATAGTCCTTGGTTGGATACAAATGTCTAAATCCAGATTAAAACAATATGTACTCAATAGAGTTATCATAATCACAGATACCACCAAGGGCTGTGATTGGAATCATGTACCCACCGAGAAAAATCCAGCTGACATAGGATCACGTGGCATAAACTTTGAACAGCTACGCACTAGCGACCTCTGGTGGTCAGGTTGTGATTTTCTCCATGACATAGACATTAAGAAACCACCACAGGAATACATAGATTTACCTGAGACAAAACTACATATATTGTCATATGACATTCACACAGACACATACCCTAGATTTTATTTCACGATTCTCTAATTTTACAAAATTGCAACATGTACTGTCTTATATGCAAAGATTTACATATAACTGCCGTAATCCACAACATAAAATTATTGATAATCATTTACTGATGTCAGAATTAGAACAAGCGACAAACACATTGTGTAGGATTGTGCAAAGGGAAATGTTTGAAAGGCAATATCAGTTATTAAAACGCAAGCACAATTTATCACCTAAAGATCAATTAGTTTCCTTAAATCCGTTTATGGACAGCGAACAGTTATTAAGAGTTGGTGGAAGACTATCTAACTCTAACTATGATTACAACACTAAACATCCCATACTTTTACATGCAAATCATCATATAACGCAACTTATTGTCAGACATCATCACATAAAACTCATGCATGCTGGCCCACAGCAATTACTTTCAATTTTACGACATACATTTTGGATTGTTGGTGGTCGGAACCTTGCTAGGAAGACAGTAAAAAACTGCATAACTTGTTGCCGCTTTGGAGGCAAGTCACTCCAACCCATAATGGGGAATCTTCCTCAAGCAAGGCTGCATGCTGAATATCCATTTCAGAGCACTGCTGTGGACTATGCGGGGCCTGTCATGATTGCGGACAGGAAAGGTAGAGGATGTCGATTAATTAAAGCATATATTTGTGTTTTTGTCTGTTTGGCAGTCCGAGCGGTACACATAGAGCTTGTCACAGAGTTCAGTACGGAGAGCTTCCTCGCAGCATTAAATCGGTTTATTGCCCGTCGAGGTATGCCTCAACACATATTCTCGGATAATGGCACAAACTTTGTGGGTGCCTACAACGAGCTGTCCAAATTTTTAAAGTCTAAATGTAATACAATTTCTAGTTATGCAGCTGAGAATAAAATTAATTTTCACTTTTCACCTGCAAATAGTCCTCATTTTAACGGCCTAGCAGAGGGTTATGTAAAGTCAATTAAACATCATTTAAGGAGAGTTCTCGGGCTAGCCAATTTAACTTATGAAGAAATGTCAACAGTGTTGGTACAGATAGAGGGAATTCTGAATTCCAGACCACTCACTCCCTTGTCGGCTGACCCATCTGACCTTGTAGCGCTGACTCCGTCACACTTTCTCATCGGGCGCACGCCTACATCACTGCCGACGCCTCAAGTACCGGAGGATGAAAATAAGATTCACACACTGACAAGACACAAGCGAGTGCAGGCTCTGAAGGAGCAATTTTGGAGGCGTTATCAACGTGATTACATTACAGAGCTGCAGAAGCGCACCAAATGGAGCAAACCAGGTGCTGAACTGCATCTTCATCAGCCAGTCATCGTGAAGGACGAGAGACTGCCCCCCAACCGTTGGCTGCTTGGACGGATCGAGCGGCTGTACCCGGGCACCGATGGCGTCACTCGCGTCGCCGATGTGCACACCACCACTGGTACGCTAAGAAGTGCGTACAATCGTCTGGTCCCACTACCAATTTTGGAACAGGGTGTTCCAAGGGCGGCAGGATGTTAACGCCTAACAAGTGTGTTCCAGGCATTACACACGACGTCTTCATGTCAGGCAACACTATCCGGAACATGGAGGCACCATTTTTCGCGCATGGCAACATCGGGTTTGACATCTCTTCTTCTTCCGGCTCTCACTGCGTCCGCATCACGGACATCTAATTACTGTAGGGTTTATTAATATTATTACTGTAACTGGATTTATAAATAATTAAGTATTCATTCTCAAGACGTTTTGCGTTATCATTTCAAAATCCCAAACACATCACAAACAATCTCCATTACTTTTCGCAGTTTTTATTAACTCTATCTCCAACGAATTAATTTCTTTCTACCATCTTTATGCAGATGATTTACAAATATACTCTCGAGCTCCTCTTAGACATCTGTCCGGGGCTATATTGGTGATTAATCGCGATCTAGCCCGGATATGCGGTTGGAGCAAGAGGTTGGACTTAAGGTCAACCCTATAAAGACGCAGGTTATTGTGGTTGGCAATACTAGGACTGTCTCAAGAATTCACTGGACGGCTCTTCCCCAGGTTTCCTTTGACAATTCTATTATCCCTTTTAGCGAAAAACTTGGGAATTTTCATTGACAAAAACTTCACTTGGACTGCCCAGCTACAGGAAGTTAGCCGCAAGCTATTTGCATCCGCTGCATCTTTGAGGAGACTGCGTAATTATCTGCCGACTGCCACCAAGATTGTGCTTGCACAATCACTTCTGTTACCCGTCCTTGATTATGCTGATGCCAGCTATCTTGACCTTACCCAGGACAAACTCGATAAACTTGAGTGGCTTCAGAATGTTTGTATAAGGTTCATATTCGGTTTGCGCAAATATGACCATGTATCCGAATTTCGTGTGAAGCTCAAGTGATTACCAAATCGCCTTCGCCGGAATGCCCATATTCTTTCTCTTTTATACAGGGTTACTGGTAACTCGACGGATTCCTTGTCCATCATGGTAGGGTTAAAATGCGCCTGATATACAAATTACTAGGAAAATATCCTTGTCTCATCAGCTATCCAAAAAGGTATGAAAGTTAATACAAAGTTATGGACTACATTTTGTGCGTCTCACAAAGAGGTGATTATTCGGAAAATCAAATAAAACAATTTCGTGAATATTAGCATTATTTTTAATCAATATCAGTATAAAAACATTAAATACACTTTCACACGTCTTGTTCGATATGCTGCCCTCGGTTTCGAATACATGTTCTTATTCGCTTCCTCTCTTCAGTTTTTGTAATTCTTGATGTGATTGTTGCCCTCATCTGGACCGCTGCATCTGTTATTCTCGCCCTTAGTTCTTCAATTGAATTTACTGGGGTCACATAAACTAGATCTTTCATATGACCCCAGACGTAAAAGTCTAGCGGCGTAAGATCAAGGCTTCGTGCAGGCCACGGAATCGGCCCACCGCGCCCTATCCATCGGTTTGGATAGGTTTCATCCAGCAATTGTCGAATTGTGATTCGGAAGTGGGCTGGACATCCGTCATGTTGATAAATCATGTTTGCTCTTCCGTCTTCCGGTACATCCGTGAGCAGTGGTCTTAAATGATTTCTTAGGAAATCTTCATAAAGTTCCCCATTTAGTGTTCGGGGTAAAAAATGTGGGCCAATTAGTTTGTCGTCGATAATACCCATCCAAACATTAAGCGAGAACCTACGCTGGGATGCGGTTGGTTTCAGTTTCTTAGGATTTGCTTCTGCCTTCGGTGCCCAGTAATGTAAGTTGTGGTAATTTGTGATACCATCACGGTCAAAACATGACTCATCGGTCCACAGAATGTTTTTTAAAAAGTTTTCGCCTTCGGCGTCAGCATTTAGCATAAAACGACAAAATTCAAGCCGTCTCGGCGGATCTCCCTCTTCTAATGACTGGATAGGTTGATAGTGGTATGAACCAGACTTTCCACTGTGACATACCAAGCTCACGCGCTACGATGTTTGTCGATATGTTGGGGTCGTCAATAAAACGTTGAAGAATCAGGTCTTCGTCTACAGCCGTGTATCTCCGAGAACGTCCAGTGTCAATTTGCCTGCTTCTTTGGACGCTGCCAGTTTCAGACAGTTGCCGATAAGTCGATCCAAAAACACTAACGTGTGGGAGTCGGCGGTTGGGAAAGCGAAGTTGGTATTCTCTCCGCGCCTGAGCAGCGTAACCGTCACTAAGTCCGTAACAGTACATTATGTCAGCGTATTCAGGGTTAGAATATGCAGCCATAGTCAGCACTTATGAAGGCACAGCACAGCACAAGAGCAAGATACGCGGCAACAGTTAGGAAAATAGCCAGATAACAAAACACGAGCTTGCGCGACGTAGAGTTGAAACTAACTGACGCTGACGACCAGATTTTGTAAAGTCGCACCTTGTGTCATGTCGAGAGAACAATAGTGACCAATCACAAAGCTTGCCGAGTGTTTGTAGTTCAAGCGCAGGTAAAAACTACGAATTATGAATATGAAACAATAGGTTGACCGTCTCGCAATTTTACCTGCTCCCCATAAAACTCTTCTCTTCCCTGTCACACATGCAAAAGTATTGACAGTGATACCTTTCTGAATAGCTGATAAGACAAAGATATTTTCACTAGGAAAATATCTTTGTCTGTTGTAAATTTGTACATCAGGCGTAGTATTTTTTTTTTTGCACTAGACATAATTTTTTATGGACTAATAGCAAAAATGACTAAAAATTTAATGTTTGATTAGTGATATTTGCCAAGGTTTTAGGCATTTTTGAACTTTCATTATTAAAAAAGATCTGCTACGGCATGAACTGAAATATTAACTTAAATTTCAGTACAGTCGCGCCATAAATCATTTTTAAATTGGCTCCAAATGATTTAATCTGGGATTTTTCATAAAAAAACTAATAATCTGACTAACTCAAAAACTACTGAACTTTGGTAGAACATTTGGTGGCTTAATTTGTTGCATTTTAACCCTACCATGATGTCCTCCAAGGAATACGTCGAGTTACCAGTAACCCTGCTCTTTTTCCCTTACACCCCTCTCTATCTTAAGAATCGTTTCCAGTATCTTTGTGACTCCCACACAAAGTTGTTGAGGTCATCAGATAACTTAAAGCTTGAAATGCCAATGCATTCTACAACTTTCTTCGATAAGTCCTTTTCAGTTCAGGCTGCTCGTTTGTGGAATGCATTGCCAATTCAAATAAAATGCGCGCAATCTTTACCTGTATTTAAAAGACTCGTGAAGGAGCATTGCTTGTTGTCATGATCTTATTTTCATACCTGTCGTAGTCGTATTTTATTTTCTTAGCTTATATATTTAGTATGTATGTATATAAGTATTTATTATACAGGATATATATTATTATATCTATGTTTTTATTATAATAAATTGTATCTGTATTTTACACCAGTGACAACCCCATTTTTATGTCCACGCAGTCACTGTCCATACCAAGGTTGCCTGGAAGAGATCGCAGAAAGGGGTCCACCCTTTATGGCAGAATTTTTTTCATCATAATAATATTTTGCATAACAGCGGATGGCATAAACTTCATTTCGCAGAAAATCGTTTGGCATACACTCATTTATCATACATTCACAACGCATAATTTTATAAGTCAGAATCATCTTTAGGCATAAATTTTATTCCATAATAATTAAAAAGTAGAACCATAATTTCGCAGAAAGTTCGCAGTCAGAATCGTCTCTTGGCATAATTTCATATCGATAGTTATTAAAAGGCAGAACTATCATATCTCAGAAACTTTAAACTTAGAATCATCTTTTGGCATACATTTCATATCCATAATAATTGAAACACACATTCACACATTCTGCATGTAGGAATATTCAATAAAACATTTGATTGTCAACATATGTGGTTTTTATTTCCTCGTCAGAAGCATGCGAATATGCAAACAAACATACACTATGCATACAGTTAAAACGCTACATGCAGACATCCATACAAGCAAGCATACACCATACATGCAGCATGCAAGCAAGCATGCAGCATGCAAACAAGCATGCAGCATGCGAACAAGCATGCAGCATGCAAACAAGCATGCAAGCAAGCATACAGCATGCGAGCAACCAAGCATGCAGCATGCAAGCAAGCATGCAGCAAGCAAGCAAGCAGCATGCAAGCAAGCATGCAGCATGCAAGCAAGCATGCAGCATGCAAGCAAGCTTACAGCATGCAGGCGAGCATGCAACATGCAGCATGCATGGTTTCTGTCACGGCTCCGGCGCTGCGGGGCTCCGGCGGTCCCACGCGAGCTCATCGTCGCAGATGGTCTTACGCTCACCACCACGGCTTCGACTTGCTGGCCGGCTTCGCCGGCCAGCCTCAGCCGTGGCGGCGACCGTCAAAACCACCTGCGCCTCAGCTCGCGGGCCGCCTCGCCCCTCCGCGCCTACGCGGGCTTAAATTACACTCTAGGGGTAGGGCAGACAAGACTACGTGGAGTCGGTTCTGCAGCGATTCGTTTCTGTCAATAATTTTTGTAGCACAACATATACTGACTTTTTGAGACACTATTTCATTTTATTTAAGGTTAAAATGCAATTTAATAGAAATGAAAATATGCCCAACAAAATTATTCTAAATAAAATTCTGCCATCTTCATAGTATGCCAAGTGAAATTATGCCAAATAATCATGCTCTAAATAAATGTTATGCTAAACGAAATTATGCGGAATTTTAAGTCTGCCAAAGGTAATTATGCGAAATAAAATTCTGCCATCTTAAAAGTATGCCAGCGTAAAGTCGAACATATAAACATTCGGCCAAACAATGATTATGCTAAACATTTTTTATGCCTTACAAATATTCGTTTAAATAAAATTATGCCAAGTGTGTTATGCCAAATAAAATTCGGAGCAAAAAGTTTCTGCCAGATAGAGGGAACCCCGCAGAAAGCGATAAGGCCGCCCATTGAACCTTTTTTTTTTTTGTTAAATGTTCTTGTTGTAATGTATTTTCTGGTGTACAATAAAGCATATATAAATAAATAAATCTTAGTGCTGTCAAAATTAAAATATAATTAAGTTGTGTCACTTTAGTCTATTTCAGAATAGGAAATCGTCGTTTAACAGGAATAAGCCAAATTTTAGTCATTTTTATATTAGTTTAGTTTAGAGAATTTTGTGACAACAGAATCAGCAGTATCAAGTAAATGAGCTTATTGGTGTTGCAAATTTGATCAACTGTACAAGCTACAAACAGTAAAATCAGAGAATTCGTTTTCTGCCATGACAATCTGGCATAGAAGGCTAGGACATGTTAACAGTAAGTCTTTAGAGAAAATGAAAGACGGTGCTGTAGAAGGGGTTTCCTTTGATGGAAAAGCTGACATTCGGATCCAGAATTGTGAAGTATGCTGTGAAGGGAAACAGATAGGATTTCCTTTTCCTTCAGCCAACCATAGAAGTGATACACTATTGGAAGTGATACACTCAGATTTATGCGGGCCGATGGAGACCAAATCAATTGGTCAGTCTAAGTATTTTTTTCTGCTTGTGGATGATGCCAGTAGAATGACTTTCGTCTATTTCCTGAAGGAGAAGAACCAGGCGTTCCAGCATTTCAAAGAATTCCGGAGTATGGTTGAAAATCAAACATCAAACAAGGTAAGAATATTGAGAACAGATAACGGAGGGGAGTTTTGTTCGCGAGAGATGGAAAGTTGCTTAAAACAAGCAGGTATCATCCATCAGAAGACCAATCCTCACACTCCTGAGCAAAATGGATTCTCAGAAAGGTTCAACAGAACTGTAGTTGAACGAGCTAGATGTTTATTGTTTGAAGCAGATCTTGACAAAAGTTTTTGTGGTGAAGCAGTAAATACTGCAGTACCTATATCTCAAGAACAGAACTCCAGCTGCCAGTTTAGGCATGATGACACCATTCGAAAGATGGACAGGTAGAATACCTGATCTGAGCCATGTGAGAATATTTGGCAGTAAAGTAATGGTGCACGTTCGCAAAGTACAAAGACAGAAATGGGATAAAAAGGCTGACAAATTAATTCTAGTTGGGTATCCAGAAAATGTTAAAGGTTACAGATTATATAATCCAAAAACTAGAAAGATTACTACGAGCAGAGATGTGATTATTATAGAGAAGGAAAACAATAACACCGCTCAGATAGTAGTAAATAATGAAGGAGAAAATATAGAAGAGAAAAATGAAACTTCAGAAGTAGAAGAAAGTTCAACAGAAACTTCACTTACAGATATAAATGATTCTACATATATCTGTGATTCGTCGAGTTCCCACGACGATTCTTATCAGTCGGTGCTTGAAGCAGATAATTAGTTAGTCGCAGAAGAAGAAAGCCAAATGGAACTAGGTAAACCTCATAGAAAGCCAGTACAAAAATATGGCATTACAAACCTCTGTACTTTAGATGAGCTTGAATCATGTGGTGAAGAACTCGGTTATGAAGTAGTAATGAATGAACCGGAGAAAGAACAATGGGAGGAGGCGATGAAAGAGGAACTGAAGGCTTTTGACGAAAATCGAGCATGGGGACTTGTTGACAGGAAAGAAGCTGATAGGGTCGTGCAATGCAAGTGGGTTTTTAAGAAAAAGTTCCAGAGCGATGATGAAGTGCGTTATAGAGCAAGGCTGGCTGCGAAAGGATTTACTCAAAGAGAAGGTGTGGACTATATAGAAAGTTTCTATTAGAAACATACTCACCAGTGCTTTCGTACTCTACTTTAAGACTTTTATTGGCTATGATTGTAAAACTTAACTTTAAAATGACTTATTTGGATGTCACTACTGCTTTCTTAAACGGTCACCTAAATGAAATTGTATACATACAAGTTCCATCTAATTTAAGTTGTAAAGAAAATTGTATACTTAAATTAAATCGTGCAATTTATGGTTTGAAACAATCAGCCAGAGCTTGGAATGAAAGAGTTAATGATTGTTTATTGAAGTCCAACTTAAATCAAAGTTAGAACCATGTTTGTTTATTAAAAAAATGTAACGAGGAGCAAATCATAATTGCAATATTTGTAGATGATTTCTTAATTTTTTCAAACAGTGATAACATGGTAAATGATATTAAAACTGAACTAATGTCACAATTTAAAATTAAGGATTTAGGGCAAATAATGTTTGGGTATAAGAGTAAAAACATATAAACATGGCAGTATTTCCTTAGATCAAGAGAAGTTTGTAGATCATATTTTGAGTAAATTTAATATGACAAACTGTAAGATTGTTGATACTCCAATTGAAAGCAATTTAAAACTGGAGAAAAGTGTTGATGTTTGTAAACAATATCCATATCAACAATTGATAGGAAGCTTAATGTACCTAAGTGTTTTAACTCGCCCAGATATTTCTTACAGTATAAGTTATTTGAGCCAATTTAATAATAGTTATTCTCATATACATTGGAAGCATGCAAAACGCATTTTGAGATATTTATAATGATAATCAGGGGGCTCAGAAGTTGACAGAAAATCCATTGTATCACATGAGAACAAAACATATTGATGTGCGTCATCATTTTGTTAGAGAAGCCGTAGCTAACAAACTTGTGAAGATTGTTTATCAGCCAACATCTGAAATGCCTGCAGACCGACTTAAGGATTGAGTAATGTGAAACATAACCATTTTGTCAAGTGTATGGGTATTCAAAGCATAGTTTAATAGCTAAATGCTGAAGCTTTGCTTACACCTAGTTTATATGTTGTTTAGATTAATTTAATAAGGGGAGGTGTTAAAATTATTATCAAAATAATCTTATGTGTAAACATACTCTTTTGTCATTGTCTATGACAATTTATAAGAAATACATAATATGACAATTTATTAGAAATAAAAGACAGTCTTTGAACAATCAATACAATATGTTCATTGACACCAAAAATTCCTCCTTTTGTATCTTAGTGTAAATCGCTAATTTTTTATTCGTGTGCATGTCAACCTTCTTCCTACATTGTACTTAACACATTTATGTTCGCAGGAGCGACCGTAGCGAAGAAACAGAAACAAGACACACAGAGAACAATCCTAGAGGATTCAATAACAACCAAGCAAATAACAAAAGAAAGATCATACTCGACAGTTAACGGTACAACTCAAACATATTCGTCTAAACCTGATGATAATTTCAAAGGGCCCTATAAATGTGATCAGCGTACACACACTTGTGAAACGCCTTGCAAGTCTAAATGCAGTTTTAATCTAAAAAAATATGATTTAACAAAACATATTCGCATACACACTGGTGAAAAACTTTACAAGTGTGATGTATGTGATCGTTATTTTAGTCGAAAGGGTGAATTAAAACGACATGTTTTAATACACACTGGTGAAAAACCTTACAAGTGTGAAGTATGTGATCGTTGTTTTAATCAAAAATATGATTTAACAAAACATATTCGCATACACACTGGTGAAAAACTTTACAAGTGTGATGTATGTGATCGTTATTTTAGTCGAAAGGATGAATTAAAACGACATGTTTTAATACACACTGGTGAGAAACCTTACAAGTGTGAAGTATGTGATCGTTGTTTTAATCAAAAGGGTAATTTAACACGGCATATTTTGAAACACACGAATGGAAAACCTTACAAGTGTGATACCTGCGAGCGTAGTTTTAGCCAAAAGGGTCATTTAGAACATCATATGCGTATACACACTGTTGAAAAACCTTACAAGTGTGAAGTATGTGATCGTTGTTTTAATCAAAAGGGTAATTTAACACGGCATATTTTGAAACACACGAATGGAAAACCTTACAAGTGTGATACCTGTGAGCGTAGTTTTAGCCAAAAGGGTCATTTAGAACATCATATGCGTATACACACAGGTGAAAAACCTTACAAGTGTGATACCTGTGAGCGTAGTTTTAACCAAAAGGGTCATTTAATACGCCATATGAGTATACACATTGGTGATAAACCTTACAAGTGTGATACATGTGAGCGTAGTTTTAGTCTTAATGCTCATTTAAAACGCCATATTCGTATTCACACGGGTAAATCTTTACAAGTCTGAAGTCTGTCAGTATAGTTTTAAAGAAAAGGATCATTTGTAAAGCAAATAACTACTAGCTTTACTGTTTATTCTATGTTGTTCTGAATTTCGTTTTACCTACTAACACTAGTAATAAGTTGCAGCGGCGAGGTGTAATTTTTTCTAAAAGAGAAGCCGATGCGAAGTCGGCTTTAACTTACTGACTCATCAATAAAGAATACTTACTATCATTCTAAAATTAATATAGGAATGTAATGAATTAAATACAATTAAATTGAACAGCTGAAAACCGAATAAAATATGCAATATTCCTTTATCTCGTTCTCGCTGACGCATTTTTCTATACCTGTCTCTGTCATAACCCTTTGTACAGCGGCTTGCTCTCGCACATATCAAGCGGTGCCACGTGACCTAAAGTGACATCATTACGGGATCGCTGTTGTATGAATTTTTAGTTCCCGATTATGACGTTTTGGCGCCGGGTTAATTTAGAACATTTCTCTTTTGTTGTAATACAAAGCTTTATATAACCTTTTTTGTTGTTTGAATGTTATGGTGAATTAAATACCCGTAGTGTAACTATATTTATTGACAATAGTAGCCACTATTTACATACTATTATATTTTTAATAGTGATAGAGTTACCAATGCGAATCCCCGAAGGCAAGCCGGTAGGAATCGTGTTATATGGTGCTTTCGCCACTGATAAGTTGTAATATTGTTTACTAACACGCTGGATCATTGTTGTCCGAAAATAAAGAATATAATAATGATAGCTGGCAACACTGTATTGACAGGACATCTTGTATTCCTAACTAGCTTTTGCCAGCGGCTTCGCTCGCGTGGAGGTCGGAAATTATCCCGCGGGAACATACTACCGGAATAAAAAGTAGCCTATGTCCTTTCTCAGGCTCTAAACTATCTGTGTACCAAATTTCATTTAAATCGGTTCAGTAGTTTTAGCAGGAGAGCGAGACAGACAGATAGAGTTACTTTTGCATTTATAATATTACTAACTTTTGCCCGCGGTTTCGCTCGCGTTAAATTCGGGGTAACACGGTTCCCCTATCCTGATTTAGAACACAGAAGAAAACTCGGAACAGAATGTTATTTTACTACGCTACTGTAGACGATATTATATGTCTTTCCATTTTGGGCTAGAATGTAAAGATTCTGGGCATTGGACACACGTAAACATGCTACATACAATTGTCCATGGGAAAAGCACGGCTTTTGTAAGCTCACACCAGCGACCTAAAAAAAAGTAGCCTATGTCACTCTCCATCCTTTCAACTATCTCCACTTAAAAATTCACGTCAATTCTTCGCTCTGTTTTGCCGTGAAAGATGGACAAACAGACACACACACTTTCCCATTTATAATATTAGTATGGATATTAAATATTATTTTATAAAATATTATAATATTCGTAATTTCAACAAAAACTATAAATTAGACGCAATTTTACAAGAAATTTGCAACAGAAAAGAAATCCCCAACAGAAAAACCTTATTAACCAAATTACTTTTTGTATATTTACGTTTTGATGATTTAAATTTTTGTAACAAATACAATAAATTAAGACCTTTCTTTTGATGTATCATTCGCCTATCTGCATTATTTAGTTTCTGTGTCATCACAGGGGATGACTACGGCAAGTGGCGGTTCTAGCGGCCAACTGTTTTTGGTCGTAGCGTCATTATATTTTTTTTATTACAAATTCAGGAAACTAATTCTTGGCAAAATTCCATCAAATTTTAAGAGTTGGCCGCGCGGTGGAAACGGACATGAAAAGACCCTTTATTCCCGTTGCCCCCGGGGACAGCGGGACGTGATTAAATTTATTTCCCGTTGTCCCCATAACGTACATTCGGTGTCTTAGGATCTGTATTTAAGGTTTTTTGCCACCGACTTCCGAAATTAAAGTTATTTTTGACTTTGTAACGTTTTTTTAAGGAAGTCGGTTATTATTTTTTTGTAAAAAGTTTTTATTTTTAACTTTTACTTATGGTATGTACCCCGAACTAATCTAATCGCGTTATTCGTTCATTTGACGCGCAAATACTTAATGCGAATTTAAGACTTATATGGTTTTCACATGGACCCCATTGTCCAAATGGAACCAAATTAAAATGGGACCATTCGGGAAGCACCAGCTTTCAAATAAAAAAATAATCATCAAAATCAGTTAACCCAGTCAGAAGTTATGAGCTAACAAAGATAAAAAAAAACCGGCCAAGTGCGAGTCGGACTCGCGCACCGAGGGTTCCGTACAAACCTGTAGGTATCCTCGGTTTATGCGTAAGGTTTATGTTTATGAAATTAAATGTTTTTTTTTGAGTTTTTGTATTTGAGTTGATTGAATGGAAGGTAAATTGCGATTTACGATTTATGACGTATTAAAAAAAAACTACTTACTGGATTTCGTTCAAACCAATTTTCGTTGGAAGTTTACATGGTTATGTACATCATATATTTTTTTTAGTTTTATCATTCTCTTACTTTAGAAGTTACGGGGGGGGGGGACACACATTTTACCACTTTGGAAGTGTCTCTCGCGCAAACTATTCAGTTTAGAAAGAAATGATGTTAGAAACCTCAATACCATTTTTGAAGACCTATTCATAGATACCCTACACGTATGGGTTTGATGAAAAAATTTTTTTTGAGTTTCAGTTCTATGTATGGGGAACCCCAAAATTTATTGTTTTTTTTCTATTGTTGTGTAAAAATCTTAATGCGGTATACAGAATACATCTACTTACCAAGTTTCAACAACATATCTCTTATAGTTTCGGAGAAAAGTGGCTGTGACATACACGGACAGACAGACAGACAGACAGACATGACGAATCTATAAGGGTTCCGTTTTTTGCCATTTGGCAACGGAACCCTAAAAACAGATGAATTATATAACCTCCTCCTTTTTTAAGTCGGTAAAAAAAACGGGGACAGTGGGCAATAATTTTTACTTATTTTATTCAACTATATTAACGGGGAAAGTGTACGGGGACAACGGGAAGTATTTTTCAATATTTAATTGAAGTACCGCTGTCCCCGTAGGACGGGGACACGGCTTACGGGAATAAACGGAAAAAACAATGATCAAAATTGCTGATCGAAATCCATAAAAAAGTGTTCTTCCCCACGCCACAGTCGTCAAGACACGACAGCTAGTGATGGGTAAGTAAGGTAAATAATAAAGGGGTTTTCAACAAGAACTTTGTTTTTCAATTGGAGCCACACCAACAGCAGGACAGTTTTGTAATTTAGTTTTTTGACGTATTCGAAGTAGATGCTTTGGCAGTTGTTACAATGAATTCAATTTCGCTCGAAAATTGCATTGAAAGAATATGGTGGTTCTCTTGAAGTTACATTTCGTAAAATTCGTGATATTTTCGGACAACATAATCGTCCGTCTGAGACCGCTATTAAGAATTTGGTCGCTAAAGAGTCGACAGGCTCGTTACAAAATGTGCCAACACCAACGCGTGTTCGACCGGGTCGTTCAACTGAAAACATCGCAGCCGTGAGCAACAGTGTTGAAGAAGAAGATCCAGTTTTGTCTATTCCTCGTCGTTCTAAACAACTGTGGTTATCCAAAACCAAAATTTTGGCCTATTATTGATGACGTGGATATCGTGGTTTCAACAGGACGGTGCCTCATGTCACACAGCCAATGAAACGATCAATTTATTGTAAACCAAATTTCCCGATCGCATAATTTCACGAAATTCAGCGGTTAAGTGGCCAGCCAGATCGTGTGATTTAACACACCTGGATTACTTTATGTGGGGCTGTGTTAAAGACGTGCTATACGGAGCCAATTGAATCGATTGCTGCCTTAAAACTCAAAATCCATGATGTGATTAACGAAATAGACCCGCCATTTTACCAAAAAGTGATTAAAAACTTTGATGAAAGAATCGACATCTATCAGCGTGCTCGTGGTGGACATTTGCCAGATTTCATTTTTCATTCATACTTGCCAATCTTTTCCCTCCGTAATACAATAAAAATTTGAACCATCTTCATCTAAATTCTTTGTTTTATATGGTTTTAAAAAACAAAGTTCTTGTTGAAAAACCCTCTTATTTCAAATTTATGAAATATTCTATCAAAAGTACCTTACTATTACTTCGAAAATTATTTTTCTACTAGCTTTTGCCAGCGGCTTCGCCCGCGTGGAGGTCGGAAATTATCCCGCGGGATCATACTACCGGGATAAAAAGTAGCCTATGTCCTTTCTCAGGCTCTAAACTATCTGTATACCAAATTTCATTTAAATCGGTTCAGTAGTTTTAGCAGGAAAGCGAGACAGACAGACAGAGTTACTTTTGCATTTATAATATTAGTATGGAAGTATGGAAGTATGGATTCGATTCTGAATACTTATTCCTAATGCATAATATTTATTATAATAATTTTATCATAAAGTAATATAACGAGTAGTATTCATAATTACAATTTTCGTTATAATACAAGTGATAATTATATCTTCTGAGGATATACCTTCCTCACCAAAAAAACGTTCGACAAGAGAAATGTGCGACAGCAAAAGGGCTTGGATTTCATAAGTTTGCCAAGTTACGAAGAATCAGAGTTATCATTATAAGTAAAAATTGATTAAATTGTCTTAAGACTGTATCGACCGAAAACGGCGAGCGCTGATTACGTATTTTACTTCATGCGCTCACTGCGTGCAAGTCACGCACACAGCTGCGCTCGCACACGCGCGTGGCTGTTGTAAAATCTAACATGGTAACTAACATTTAGGCAAATATGGCATCAAGTGGATTGAGTGAACATAATTCAAGTACATTATTTTTACCTGAGCATCATATTATTTAATATTAAAATTATTATTTGGTTTGAAATGAAAACAATTTGAGCAATATTTTCAATGAAACATGTTTTAGGCTAATGTTGATTTGAAACAACTTTTTATTAAAATTCTCAATTTATTTTACGTTTCATAAATGTGTGAAAAATGTGTACATTTTAAGAAAATTATGAAAAAAAAAAGTCAGTACAGTTTTATAGGTACATTACGGACCGTATCATTAGTATATAATTGGGGTTCCTGGATCAGGGATCCAGTCACCCCAATTATACATTTGATGTGAACTAGACAATCAGTCATTCGATCAATATTTTGAGAGCTAGACAATCAGACATTCTATCAATATTTTGTGAACTAGACAAATCAATCAATAAATCATTATTTTGTGAACCAGACAATCAGTCATTCGATCAATATTTTGAGAACTAGACAATCAGTCATTCTATCAATATTTTGTGAACTAGACAAATCAGTCAATTAAAATTAAAATTAAAAATTGTTTATTTTGTAACCTTAATCAAATTAAAAATTGTTTATTTTGTGAACAAATCAATATTTTGTGAACTAGACAATCAGTCAGTCGATCAATATTTGTGAACTTGACAATCAGACAGTCAGTCGCATCAATCTATTCTGCTCCACGTTACAATCACTTTATATTTTTTTTTCTTTATAAAACAGTCTTCTTGATTTGGCAACATAGTCTGTTCCTTTTACAGCGTTTAAATAAAAGCAATCAGGGGAAAATATGGCATGTTGCATCCACGGATCATTGTAATACTCCCAATCTTCGATGCCAACCCCACACGAAAAGCACATAACTTTATCGTTTAAACCATTTCCACAGTAAAAAAAACCTGCATCAGCCATTTCCATCACTGGTGGGGCTCCGACGGAAGGCGAGATTAGGTACCTTCGACGCGGATCGAAAAACTGATGAACGCAAGTGTCCCGCCTAGGGCCAGGGGTGAGGGAATCGTGCACCTACCTCCTCGGGAAGCCGCTCGATCTACCAGCAGAATCTAGAGTTGGTCCGGAGTCTTCACAGTTCGGCTCACCACGTGTCGGCAAAGTCCAGAGGCACAACACAGCACTTCAGTTCAACCGTCGAAGCCACAAAATACACCACTATAGAATCAGCGGGACTGCTATAAACTTATAATAGTCAAATTATATCGTTCTGCGATAAAAAAGTACAGCGGATAAAAAAAACACAGCGGAGATGCGATCACGACGGAATCCATATTTGGACTGTTATAATGTCTTTCTCGAGCGAGCCATAAAGTGGGCGACACTCGTCAAGGAGAAATTCACGAGGTGCACGATATAATTGGCAGATGGCAGGGAAAAGGACTAGCTTGACATCTTGCGTAATAGTTTAACAAAATAAAAATAGATGGCGCTAACAATCACCAATCTTCGTTTTCAATCTACTGTAGCCCAATAATGTCGAAATGAACATAATCGAATTTTGTGTTTATTATATATTTCGTAACGCGGGCTGAAATAATTTTGAATCATTTTTAAGAAGGTCTCGATACGAGTATGTAAAGAATAATGAACTCCTGTATCTGGTGTTCCCAATTTATAAAGAAATTAAGGCACATTTCGTAGTGGTATTCTATGTCTAACGCGTTTATTATGAAAATAAAACCAAAAACGATTACTTATAAAAAAAGCATTTATTTCGATATATTGTTATGATACAAAGAGCTAATAAATTACTTAACATTATTTTATTTCTTTATTTGTATTTTTATTTATTTTTTCAAGACAGACTTTGTCTTCTAAATTATAAACAATTAAAAATACTGTTATCATCAGTCCACTTTTTTAAACATGTTACATTTTTTAAAGCACATACATTCGAATGATACACACAACTAAATTTATATTACTAAACGTTTTATAACGAAATTTTAGGTGACTGATAAAGAAGTAAAACAATATATGAATACCTTTGTTTATCTTTTATATCAAATAGGCATGTCTTATAAATTATTTCTTTCATCTTATTGGACTGGTAATTCACTAATAGAACAATGTTTTTTACAGACCATTATTATAGGAGGACTTAATTATTACTCTTTTACCCCTATCAAATATGCACTCAAGGAACTATTTATTCATCAAATAATTTTTGTAAACTAGGACATTTCTTATCTCCTAAATTATATACATTATCATGTTTTAATAGGTTTCTTAGCCACAACACTTTTTCACACCCTTTAACATAAATGTTTTTATCTTTCAGATAAGGTTCAATACATTGCAGCGATTTTAAGTATGATATAAAACCTTTCCACAAAATTTTTCTGTTTCTCTCTATCCAACAAACTTGCGATTTTTCTTTTTTTGTAAGATTGTAAAATGGGAATGGTGGTTTGATTAATAACACCATAATTTGATTTCTGCATGCTATTGCTATTTCTTTGACAATAAACTCGTTATTTTCCGTCTTAAACCCTTGCACATCGACTATGGCGTTCATGATAATTTCCTTACAATACTACTCAGGGGTTTGTATTCCATCAGGCGTTCGTTGATGATTAGACAATATGCGGATGTATTTTCTGGAATATCTTCAGAACTTTCTATTTCTAGTCTCACATCTATAGCCCCAGTCTTCAAAGCCTCGTTCTGTCTTGAGCAATCAATTACAAATAAAGGAGCCTTTTCTTTATAATGAAGCAGATCAAGCATCGGTTCACATCGAATGTTATAATAAGACTGACGAAATTTGGTATACATCTCATATAATATTCAATACTTATCTTCATGAAATTTTGAATTAACAGATTCGTATGGGTAATAGTTAGAATTTAAGAAAAGAGTAACATTAGTTAATTTACCATGGTCAAATATTGAACTGTCTCTAGATTTAGTGTTTTTTCTATTTGTCTGTAAAGTTAATCTTTCTCGATCTGAAACTTTTATATGAGGCACGCGCCATTGCAATCTCTCTATATTTATTTCAATCGAGTCGTTATTATCAAGTGTTCCGGCCCGTTTAAATTGGTTACTCTATGCGCCTTCGGAACGCGCCCGAACGGAGTGACATCTGACTTGTCAAAGTTAGAAAAGTGTCTTGTGTCAAAGAGACAAGTTGTCTCTTTGATTTTGGTTTGAACAAGGGATCATCGTCGCCGTGTTGATTTTCGCGACCAGTTGTAAATTAATCCCTTTAAATCGATCCGTTTGTGACAATTAGTCGTGATCCTATTGCTTTGATTGTAAATAACCCCAATTTGACGAAATAATACGGGTTGAGTTTGGATATATCTTTGTTGAAACTTTGAGGTTAATGTGATAGTGTTTGAAGACCGCATGTCCTGGTAGCAGGACGTATTGCAGGGGATTGTAACCTGGAGATACTCATAACGTCACAACACAATACAATACACACTCATTTACATACATAAATCCAGGTAGGCCCCAGAAGCAGTGTCCTTCAACCACCAGGTAAGTTCTTTTGTTGTATTGTAATTGTACTTATATCATTGTTCGGCTCCGCGCACGGCGGACAGTTTCGCTCGCCACTTCTTGTCTCCAAAGCCCCACCATCATAACTTCCACTGTGCTATTAAAATCCTATGGTAGGGGCCTGTCCTGGCAGCGAACATCTTGGTAGCAGAGCGTGGTTATAGGACATATAACCAACAAATTGGTAATTTACAGTAGGCTAATTACTTGGCAGTCTCTATAAGGGAAGTAGTAATTCGCTGTAAATGTTTGTTAACGGTAATTAATTGTTTATTTGAAATAATTTGTTTGAATTTCGACTGTGACAACAAACACTATCGAAACTTCAAATCGCGTACTTTACAGGAGAGCAATTCAAAGTTGTAATTTGATGTTAAAGAATAAGTTTTTCTTTCCTTGACAACAAATTTCATATTTCATATACTTTTCTAAATATTTCACTTTCGATAATGTTTTAAGTTTATAATAGCCAGAATTTCATCGAAACTACCAAATACGATAGTGTTCTCACACATGTTGATTGATTGATGATTATCGAATATGGTAGGTTCAATATTTTTAGTAACCAAAAATAACATCAACATTATCGAAACTACCACTTTCGACAATATGGACTAACCATTTTAACAAAATCTTAAGATTAATAAAAACAAAAACTAAACACGAAACGTTACTAACCTAACGAAATAAAACGCGACCTCACTCCGCCACATTGCGCCGAACACTAACGATTCTGGTAGATTCAGGACGCTCGCGCAACACGCTTGCATAGAATATTGCATAGAAATTGTACGTACCACCTCCAAAGATGTTCGTTGCGTAACATATTCTGTTTCGATTTTATTCAATTAAAAACTTCTTTAATAATGACTTCTTAATTATTATTTTTGATGTATCTGATAGAGTTTTAAATTCTCTTTTCAATTATGCAAAAAAGCAAAAATTGAATTTTTGTAGTTTCGATAGTGTTTGTTGCGGCAGTCGATTTATTGAGTCGAGTAACTCATGTTGCCGGGGTCAACCGGGTTGCATATGCTGATAGAGTTGGTTGGATTGGGCTATGTTATAACCTCTTGTTGTTGTATTTGACCTCTGTTGTTGTATTGAATGTCAGGAAGACATTAAAATATTGAGTTTGAACCATTGACATGGTTGTTTGTGAAAATTAATATTTGAAATTGGCATTTTTGAGTATTACCATTGTTTTAAATTGGAATAAAGGTTTATTATTGTTGTAACATTTCGACAGCGAAGTAAAGAAAGACTTGCCATCTAGATGTTGGCCCCAATACTGTTAAATTACATTTAATTATCAACAGGTGGCGCTATAACATGATCGAAATGTTTTATTTAAAATAAGATTATTGATGTAATATTAATTGGAAATAAGTATGAGAAAAATATCAAAATCATCTTACAAATTGAAATAGACATACAAATAAAATACAATTTGGTAAAGAGCAAATATCAACTTTATTTAAAAAGACCTGCACCCTAATTGCGAAACGCACAATTTATCAGATTCTGAATGGGATTGAAGATTATTTCTAAACCATTGCGTCATTTGTTCGAATAAATTATCGGCTCAGCAACGTAAATAAAGCAATGAATGTTGTTTAAGTATGAAAATTAAACCAATTCCTACCGATAAAAAGTTCCGCAATTACCCCTCTGGTGCCAGATTTTAACTATGATGTTTAAAGTGACAGTTCTTTAACTGAAAATAAACAATCACAATATGGCAATGGCGGTTTGCTGCATTCTGCGTACGCGCATTTTGTAGTTCCCGATCCGTATTGTTGTATTTCGTTGTAATTACCACAACTCCATTGGAACTATTTTGTTTCGTCCTATTTCTGGAACGTGTTCTACTAGAACATGTTGCAGAGATACGACGAAACGTTCTATTAGAACATGTTATCTACTATATAAAAATAAGTCGGGTTTTCCTTCCTGACGCTATAACTCCAGAACGCACGAACCGATTTCCACGGTTTTGCATTCGTTGGAAAGGTCTCGGGCTCCGTGAGATTTATAGCAAAGAAAATTCAAAAAAAGAGAAAAATTTCAACAGAAAAGCGGGAATTTTTTTTTCACATACAGCGCCATCTCTGATACATAGCATGTACTACAAATCAATATTTTAAGTAGATGGCGCCGGTGCGTGATACATTGTTTGACAGCTACTCATTGTTCTCTGCTCAGTTAATTTCATGTGACAAACCGGTATTGTGTTCACTGTGAAATTGTGAAAAAAAATGTAAAAAAAAATAAGTTATTCGTTTCCTAACATTTCAATTGGAAACCACCAAATCAATCACGTGTATTGTGCAAATTTTTATTCAATTTCAACAGCAGGCATTTGTCTTTAAGGTGGTAAGTTGAACTGTGTAAATTATGTGGATCGTGCATTTGAGGTTAAAGTCACCACTCTGTTCATAGTCCAAAATGCCTAGAGGACGACGTGCGGACATCGGCCGCCGCACAAGACATGCAAGCCAGCAACAAGTATATTCACAGAACTTAAGCGAAGAAAGACGAAATATAATAAGAGAAAATGCCCGATTGAGACAACGCGTCAGCACACGAAGATCATTGGCATCATACAATCGCTTGGCATTCCAATATGATCCCACTGCGAACTACAATGATAATGAAAATTTAGATATTGGACCAATGACGACTATATGCCGATATTGCAATGCGTTAAAGTTCAAAAGAGAAACGGCTGGATTGTGCTGCGCAAGTGGAAAAGTCAAACTGGATCCATTACTTACACCACCACAGCCACTGAAACCATTGTTCGATGGAAGTAGGGAATGAAGAACCGGTGCTCTTCTTGCGTCCCGGGACTTTCGGGATTACTTGTTGAAGGAACCGGGAGAACCGGGACTTTCGGGACTTTTGGGTATTTTTTTTACCTACTGCTGGTATTTTTATTTTAATAGGTCTTTAGTATTTATGTATGTACGTAGGTAATGATAACTACATTGTATTAATTAAAGATATATATTTTTAAAAATCAACGAAAACAGAACCATTTACTATTCTTTGAAAAAATAATCAACAGAAGGAAAAAACAAGTCAAATCAGCATTTAAAGCTCGCTATTATTATAAACTAGCTTTTGCCCGCGACTTCGTCCGCGTTAAATTTCGGCCGGGAGGTGCCACCCCCTCACCGCATCGCACGCGGCAAAACGCGGGCGAACGCTGGAGTCGAATCGCACGCGCGTATTTTGATTTTAGAACTTTATTCTTTAATTTATTTATCTACATTTTTATTATAAAGAGGAAAGATTTTTCGTATGTATGTAATCGACAAACTCCAAAACTACTGAAGCGATTTCAAAAAATATAAGTATCATCATTGATTAGAAAGCTACATTAACTCTTGAGTATGAGTGACATAGACTGCTTTACCGCGGGAAAACGCCTTATTCTGACGGCAGCAGTAGCAAGCACCGGGTAAACCGATGAGCGAATCACTATCTAAGTACAGTGTAGATTCTACACTATTAGGTTAGGTATTACAAAGAGGAAAGATTTGTTTTATTTTTGTAGGTATTCTAGGTATGTAACCAATAAACTCAAAAACTACTGATTATATTTTAAAAATTCTTTCACCACTAAAAGGCTACAAGATCCCTAAGTAACAAAGGCTACTTTTGACCTCATTCGCTCGGAAAAACGTGTAGCAGCGGGTGAAACTTAGAAATATTAGTAAGAAATCTTTCATTATGATATCTGAATGGGGAAAGTCAAATTCTTAATTTAAGTTTATACTTTTCAACTAAGTCCCGAAAGTCCCAGGACGAGGTGTGATCGTACCGGTTCTTTAGTCTATACAATAATCCCGGGAATTCCCGGGATTTTCGGGACCGGGAATTCCCGGGACCATTCCCTAGATGGAAGTGATCCCGATTCCAGCCATTTTCTTCAACACATCCTAGAATACAATAACTGCTTTCGCATGACTTCCTTTGGAGCTAATATCATTCGAGAAGGCGGCTTCATGCAGGGACTTGAAAACGAAATGAATTTTGTTCCGTTACTCTAAATGTTACCTTATAACGTTTCAGATTTTGTAGCGATACTCAAACCTAAAAATATGAAAAACGTTATAAAGAATAACGTTATAGAATATTATTGTTAAAGAACAATATAACAAGTAGCGTTATAGGGATCAGTAACGTTATGCTTATATCCGATTTAATAACGTTACAGGTGAAACGTTACAGTTTCACTTATAACGTTATGTTTAAAAAATTGCCCGCTGAACACCGCTCCTCCCGTCGCACCCCTGTATATGCCATCGCATCGCCGCGCGCCGTATCCAAGCATTTATTCATTAGAGAGTGCACGTTGTATATTTTGTGTAAACTTTAACATATTATACCTACACGTCTGATCGGTTCATTCTGTTATTATAATGAGTGAGTACCTATCATTTTAACTATTAACGAATGAAAACGATTGTTATTTCTGTCTCACTGGTCATGTGGGCTACAGATATGTGAATAAATTTTTTTCTATCTAGAAATTCTCAGTTATTGTCTGGTGTATAAAAGTTTGGGTTAAGATATTATTCATTATTTACAGGTGACAGTGACGATGATTTTATGTTTCAACAGAACAGTCAGCCAATTTTTCAACTGTACTTGGGGTCGTCGACCACGCGTCTATCGGTGTGCGCGATGATCAGCTGATTTTTACATTTGAATTTACATTGCATGCTAAAGATCAAATTTTTTTTTTTGATAGTATATGTTTTATATCTCAAATAATGGTTCATTTAACTGTTAACACGTAAAGCTACTACTACTACAATCTGTCAAATTTCTGTAATAGGTTTTCAACTTTATCGCTAAAGTATTAGGTTCAAGATTTATTGAGAAAATTTGACAGTTTCGGGTAGCTTGATATGCTGGCGTCTGTATAAAAAATGCAAAAAATATGGTAATATTTAATAAAAATATCCAAAAAAAATATATGGTTGCGTATCAAGAATAACTAGCCCTATCACCTACTATCTGTTTTCGGAAGCGTTTCCCATACACCCTTTAAATCTTGAAATTTATTTTCTCCTACAGTTTCGCCTTGAATATTATGTCGTGGTACTTTGGATATACTCGAATTAGGATTATGCCCGGTTGATGGCAATAGGCTCGCCACCTACACATTACATGGGACTTGAATATAACTGTCGAAATGTGGGTGTCTTCTACACCTTCTACACCTTTGAGGAATAGTGGCGTGATGTTATGTTAGCAATATCGTCGTTTCCTGATAACTCCTGTGCGGCCGCCGATCGGGTGGGAGACTATGCGCGCGACATCCTGTTAATAGCGCCGGTGCACGACAGAACGAAACGCGCAAATTTTATTTCACAGTGCGGGCCATACTCATAACTACTTAATACTGAACAAAACATTTGCGTGGAAATTAATTCGCAGCGCATCGCGTTCAATTTGCATCAAACCACAGATTTTTTCCACGTGAATTTCCAACCGCGCCTGTGTGGCAATCCCATTACATTTAATAAGTTAGCGAACTATGAGAAGATAATCGCACGGTGAAAAATAGCGGCCAAAGGTGTAAATACTGGCCTCACCAATTGTAAATATAAAATCCTCTATAATATTATTAGAATCGGACCTTTCGTTTAGAAATTATGACGGGCAAAACAATTCTACTAGGAAGAAAAACGCTGCGGGGTGAGCAAATTACCTAGTGTATTACCAACACATTTAATTTTTTGAAAACAAGTTATTTAGAGATTGTAATCCGGATAGTTCAAAATTCGAAAATAACTGAAAAATCCAGATTTTCCGTCCTCATAAAAATTCGGATTTTAATATTAAAATCCAGTTTTTTCGAATTTCAATAAAGCGTTTCTTTGTAAACCTATTAAATAGAGCATGTGACTTCAACCACCAACTTAATTATATTTCAGCGTAAACTACTACGTGACAAATCTAAAAACAATGTACACTCCATGTAACGTCATTCGCTTTAACGAAAAACTCACTAAAGCGTCGAAATCACTTCACTTTAAATGGTTTAGCTTGTCTTCCATACAATGATATAGCATTGCACCCACTCCCAGTAACGACAACAAATAAAAAATAAAAAGTACTTTTTAAGTTGCCAAAATTAGTGAAAACTGCGCAGCTGTGTACGTTTCTTTTGTCGCTTTATTATCCTAGTCCGTAATAAGCTCGACTGTGGGTATCATACATAGGTAGAACGGGCTGGTGTCCGCAACTTCACGTCTGAGCGCGTATTTTGCGTTCGGGTGGGAAATCGGTTATTCGATCCACCTCAGCTCTTCGAGAAAGGCCAGCAATGCCTTGATGTTGCTGACTATCTCATGTAGGATACCTGGGTTACCGAAGTACTTGGCCCTATATGTGGCGATCGCCGGGCAGTTTAGAAGCACGTGCGTTGCTGTCTCGTCGTCCTTAATGCAGGCCCTGCACAGCGGACTGTCTGTAACTCCTACGACAAATAGATGTTTATTAAACGACCCATGGCCAGTTATTGCTGCTGTCGCAGCAACGCAGCTGTCGTTTGTCTACCGGAGGACCTGTTTTGTGAGGCGGGCATCGATGGTAGGAAGTGCTTCCTTGGCATGCCTGCACTCACTTTGGTCCACCCATAGCTCACAGTGTAGATCCCTGGTACGTTTTTGTTACAAGAGAGCGAAGGAACTCAAAGGAGAGTGGCGCGATGGGTTCTGGTCCCACCGGTGTCGTGCTCGACTCCCTTCTAGCAAGTTCATCGGCGGCATCGTTACCTAGCGAACCGTTGTGTCCTTTTATCCATTGAATGGTTATATTATTGAGGCTACCTACCTGGTTGAGGCGCTGGTGGCACTCGTATATTAGCCTAGAGTCAATCGAGTGACTGTCCAGCGCTTGCAGAATAGCCATACTATCTAAGAGTATGCGGATCAAGTGGTCTTTAACTGCCCTGGCCATAATGGCTGAAGCAGCAAGAGTGATCCCAATGCATTCAGCCTGGAACAACGTGTTGTGGACTCCCAACGGTGTGCCTATATGTATGTAGAAGTCCTGCGAGAAGACTCCAGCACCTGTGCCACTGTCTGTTTTTGATCCATCCGTGAAGATGCGCAACTTAGTGGGGGGCAAACCTCCACATCGGCGATCTTCGTGAAGCTGGATGCTGTATTTTTTATCAAAAATGAACTGTTTGGATACCCGGTCATTTACCACCCGGCCTTAGTGATGGGGAACTCATTGTTGAGTTCCTTAAGCAGCGTGTGTTGTGTGTCTCTCTTTCGCCAGAGGTCAGTTTCATCCAGACACGCTGCCGCCATCGTGGCTTCCTGCTGTATGAACAGGTGGAGCGGTGGTAGTCCCAGCATGGCGTCCATGGCTGCAGTCGGAGTAGTCCTCATGTATCCTGTGACCGCCATGCAGGCTAGTCTTTGCATGCGTTGCAGTTTGTTGCAGGCTGTAATAAGCTTGGTGCGGGGCTACCAGACCACGGCCCCGTAGGTGATCATGAGTCGGATCACTGCGGTGTACAGTCAAAGTATGATTTTGGGGGATAGGCTCCACTTCTTACCTTTCATTTTCCTGCATTGCCAGAATGTGATGCAGGCCCTGTTTAGTTTTGGAATCATACTGAACTTTCTAAGAAATCCGTTCTTTTGATTACAAATTGGGATTGCTTGCATGTGTGTTGTTACAAGGAGTTATGGATTATCTATACGTTATCATATTCCAAGTTGCTCACAAACTTTCTAAGTGTAAACATGGCAAGTAAGAGAAAATCAGTGTGTATTGACGAAAAAGTTTTACTTTTTTAAGTAATGTTGGCAGACGCTTTAGATTTAGTCGTTCTACCGTGTCCACCATATCGAAAAAAAAGAAAAAATTCTACAAGCAGAGCAGGATGGAAAATCTTCCAAATAAGAAATCTAAATACGAAGATTTGGATCAAGCTATACTATCATAATTTCACCGACAGCGCCAGCATAATATGCCAATGTCGGGGCCGATCGTGAAAGCTACGGCGGAGAAGTTTGCTGAAGAACTTGATTTACTTTCTTTCAAAGCATCGGGATGCAAGGATGGCGCGGTTTTTTTTAATTTTTAACGACAACTCTCTATAACGTCGAAATGTGCACAGTCCCTTGAGTGTCGTTGTATAGTTTACACGTAAACTTATGTTTTTTTAAATAAAATAAAAATCTTCTAAAAATCCGGATAGTCCGGATTTGTGTGCGATTATACTTTGTAAATCCGGATTTGGAAATAATCCGGATTTTGCAATCCCTAGTTACAATTGAATACAATAGGTTCGCTCTCTCTTCCATGGGACTAAAACATAACTGGTGAAACGTGGGTGTTAGGAATACAACTCTGCCTAACCCTTTGGGAGTACAGGCGTGATGTTAAGTTTATGTTTTTTTAGTTATGCTATGTTAAACAATATAATAGAGGTTTTATGCTATAAATATAAATTGAGAAAAGATAGATATCTACCTAAAGTTACCTAACTACTTACTTCCAAATGTTAATTTATGATATGTGTAGGTACACAAATAATATTTTAAAAATACTTTAATTTATTGTAATTATGTTTTTTTTTAATGGTAAATAACTCAAAAAATACTAAACTGATGATAAAAATTCCTTCATCTGTAAAAATCTGCATTATCAGCGATTAACATGGGTTCTATTTTGGGAGAATACCTATGCGAAATCTACGCAGACCCCGCGGGCATAGTGTTAGTTTGTTATTTAAAAACTCACAACAAAACTTAACGGGTTTTTAAACAATGCATGTCCTATATCGTAGTTTGCAATACGAATTTGTTATAAAATACTATAGGACAAACCTTTAGTAATTGTAAACAGAACATTAGTCGCGCTCGCCGACGTTATGAATAAATCAAAATCAAATGAGCGGGCGAAGAATCCCTAACTATAACGTTGTCATCGTAGTATCGAATAGGTAGGTATAAAATTTTGCCGCCAACGCGATCACGAAACCGAAATATGATTGAAAACTTTCTTCAAATAACATCATACTATCTTGCAATATATAACTGACATGTTAACTTTTTGGTTATCATCGATAAATTATCATTAATCGTAATTTAAGATTGTAGGTGGAACATCACATTTCGACGTTTCTATGTCGTCACTCAGTAAAAAATATCTGTATACAAAATTCCTCTTCTTACGGCCCATGATTTAATAGAAAAACTGTCAAACTCAAAATATTCGACAGAAATCAGTAAACAAACCATCACGGCGAAATGTTACGTTGCCGTATTGAACTCAAGCGGGGAGCGGGACAAGCGGGGAGCGGGAATAATCTAATAGGTACTTATGTGCCTCAGCCCTCAAGGTTGCGTATCGAAATGAATAACGTTATTATTTCGTTATACTAGTAACGATATATTTTTGTTATTGTTACTAAATAGTTTAAGATTTCGTTCCGTTGTTCATATCGTTGTAACCAAAATAAATATTTAGTTACGATCCTGGTGGAACGGTACAAATTATCGTTACTGAAACTATGCGTAGCGTTATTAGAGAGAGATTGGAGTAACGTTTCAAGTCCCTGGCTTCATGCTGACTTGCAAGGTAAAAGATACAACACACATAACCAATCACTCACACCAACACAATGAATTGCAACACATAACAACTACATATACACCACACACTATACCATCACTCGATCAGAAGTTACACCGTATTCTTCAACAAATGATTGTTTGCAATTACAGATACAAGGACAAATATATCATTTGCATGGTTCAATGGTGCCAACACCAGATGAACCGCATCAATTTCTGCAAATATATTTCATTTCATCGATGGTGGATAAGCTGAATGTGCGGTGCAATATACAGGGAACATAACAGTTAAAGAGACAAATTATTGAACAGTTGCAAGCATTTTTTCACGCTAATAATGCTGTGGTTAATATATTCAAAAGAGCATTGGAACGAATGCCATCGGATATGCACAAATTTGTCATAAGAGCGGATTGTACCCCTATTTAGTAAAAATTGAAAGAATTAGGGCGTGTTCAGCCTGTGTTAGCGCCACGTGTGCTCGCTGCACTTGGTAATTGCGTCGCATTCTGTTGAGGCTTCATGCCGACTTGCAAGGTAAAAGATACAACACACATAACCAATCACTCACACCAACACAATGAATTGCAACACATAACAACTACATTTACACCACACACTACACCATCACACGAACAGAAGTTACACCGTATTCTTCAACAAATGATTGTTTGCAATTACAGATACAAGGACAAATATATCATTTCCATGGTTTAATGGTGCCAACACCAGATGAACCGCATCAATTTCTGCAAATATATTTCATTTCGTCGATGGTGGATCAGCTGAATGTGCGGTGCAATATACAGGGAACACAACAGTTAAAGAAACGAAATATTGAACAGTTGCAAGCATTTTTTCACGCTAATAATGCTGTGGTTATTATGTTCAAAACAGCATTGGAACGAATGCCATCGGATACGCACAAATTTGTCATAAGAGCGGATTGTACCCCAACAGGTGAACATGTGCGAAGATTCAATGCACCCACCGTTAATGATGTTGCTGCAATTTATTGTTGGCGATCCAACTAAATCGCGAGACATTTTCGTTCAGCGAAGAAGCAATATCATGCATCGCTTAAACGAGACACATCGTTTGTACGATGCGTTACAATATCCAATCATTTATTGGCAAGGGCAAGACGGATACGACATCACGTTGAAGATGGTCGATCCAATTACAGCTACAATATTCACACACTAATTATTGCTATTGTATTCATTTAATTTTGCATTTTCAGGCGTATCAACGAATAAAAATCTAAGCGCAATGAATTACTATGCGTATGAATTTATTACTGTTGTGAAATGAAAAAATTTTTTTCCTTTTCAAATATAAAACAAAAAAAAATTTTTCTTCTTCTTTTAATCACCAAACGAAATGTTGCATGAAACGAAGCCATCTGGTGGCGAAACGGAGTTCGCCGGGTTTGCTAGTCATACATATAACTATAGCTATGTAGGTATGTGATTAGTTTGGGGCCAAGTTATCGATGGCGTATTGTCAAATAGATTCGCAATTTTATCACGCGAGAGGGCTCTCTTTTCCCTGTTAATAATTTACTCTTTGGAACCATTGAACATCTTATTTTTGACTGTCAAAACTTCTTGCTTGACAGATTAGTGTTGGCTGGTAAACTTAGTAATGTGAACATGTGCGATTCCTTAGAATAATAACGCATAGAACCGCAGTAGTTGCACGAAAAGTGAAGCCATTTCAAGGTAGCCTTTTAAGGCTAAGTACGACTTTCGGACCGTTAGTACAAAATACCAAGCGCTATTGTAAAGAGCTCCCGCAATTTCACAAAAAAATGACGTACTGTGTAGTAAAAGGGTGTCACAACTCATCACATAACCACGGAAAACATTTAAAGATCCCATTTCACGGGTAACTATTGCCTAACATCATATATTTTTGATTAAAACATTCATCGAAACAATTACTGGTATAACAATCAAGTCAATGTTGTGAGATGGGCGAACGTTGTGTCCGATGAGTATAGGTGGGAGTGTGGTGTAAGACAGGGTGGCTTAACATCCCCTCGACTCTTTAACCTGTACATCAATCAGTTGATTGAGGGTCTCAGTAGCACTGCAGTCGGCTGCACTATTGATGGCACCACCATTAATAACATAAGTTATGCAGACGATATGGTGTTGCTGAGTCCTTCAATAGGAGGAGGAGTACGCCGTGGCCCATTGGCTCAGGTACAATACGAACAAAAGCTAGTTGTTGATATTCCTACCGCGGAATTCTAAAGTCGTCACCGTCCCACCCGTTACACTAAATAGTGTACCGCAGAGTGACGCAGCTTAAGTACTTGGGTCACTGGGTCACGGAAGACCTCTCTGATGACGTAGACGTTGAGAGGGAACGAAGGGCATTGGCTGTCCGTGGGAACATGCTGGCTCGCAGGTTTAAACGGTGCCCAAATGAGGTGAAGTGCACAATGTTCAGGGCATACTGCCAATCCTTTTATTCGTGCAACCTGTGGATCAGCTGTACTCAGCGGGCACTCAGTGCCCTTCGTGTACAATACAATAATGCTTTTAGAATGGTACTCCCTTTCTTCTCCTAAAATTGTTTGTCCGAAAATCATTATCCATAACACGTTAGCTATAAACGGCAATAACCATAATATTCTAAAAGTCGAAATTTTGATTTACATAATTATCTTTACTTTAAAACTATTCTGTCATAATATCAAATACTATAATAATTAAATCTTCTAATTTTGCATGTTATAAAGTCATATGTCCTAAGTATTGTATTATATAAAGTGTATTTTGCCGAATGTTCATTTATAATAAAATCGTTAGTAGTATACAATTGCTACAAGTTAGGTTTTAGTGACAGAAACGAATCGCTGTAAATCCGACTCCACGTAGTCTTGTCTGCCCTACCCCTAGAGTGTAATTTAAAATCGCGTAGGCGCGGAGGGGCGAGGCGGCCCGCGAGCTGAGGAGCAGGTGGTTGTAACGCTCGCCGCCGCTACTGAGGCTGGTCGCGGCCGGCCAGCAAGACGAAGCTGCGGTGGTGATCGTTAAACCGTCTGCGACGATAAGCTCGCGTGGGACCGCCTAAGCCCCGCAGTGCCGGAGCCGTGACAGAATCCATGCCTGCTGCATGATGCATGCTCGCTTGCATGCTCGATTGCATGCTGCTTGCCTGCTTGCATGCATGCTCGCTTGCATGCTGCATGCTTGCTTGCATGCTACATGATGCATGCTGGCTCGCATGCTCGATTGCATGTTGCTTGGTTGCATGCATGGTGTATGCTTGTTTGCATGTTTCTTAGAGGAAAATAAAATCACATGTTCACAATCACCAGTTTTATTGAGTGATATATTTATTGAGTGATAATACATGCAGCGCCATGCCAGGCCTTGATAAATGCCATAATGCTTTTGCATCTTTACTATTTATGTATTGGTATCAGTTGGATTTGATAAAATAATGAAATTCTTAATGAACTCCGTAATACATATTTGTTTTAAAAATATGATTAGGATAAATAAACATAAAATAATTTGGATTTAGAACTTATAACTTTTATGGAAAACAGTTTTAAGTCTTTTGTATATTATTGATAGTAATATTTATGACAAACGGATTTAGGGCATATTGTATTTAGGGATTTCAATTTTATGGCATGTGATATTATGTGACATTTAGTTCGGGCAAGTTATCATTCGGACAAATGATGATTAGGACAAAAAAAATTATGGCTCTTTAGATTATGGATAAAAAAGTTAGGTCACACAATAGAGAACCTTTTAGAATGTTGTTGGGGCTTCCGAGATACTGTAGTGCATCTGGCATGTTTATGGAGGCTCGGACTGATGGTTTTCATGCCATCATGAGAAAGCGAGCGGCCTCCATAATGTACCGTATCCGAACAAGCTCCAACAGCATTCTAAAAGTAATAGCAGACCGGTTAGACGGTCCTTTTATTAGACACTAGATTGCACTCCACGTGTCTAATTGATTTGATTGATTTTTTTTTATTTATTTTTTTATTTGTATTTCATTTATTTTTTATTATTAATACGTGTCTTTTTATTTTTTATTTGCGCTTTACTAACATAGTTGTTAAGTAGTTGCTAACACAAATATGGATTATTTAATCTGAAATAAAGTAAATATATAAAATAAATAAATCGTAAATTTGACAGACGCCATTACAATAAAAGTGTTGCTAGGCAAAGAAAAACATTTTACCCCATTTTTTGTTGTTATAACTATGTACTGCCAATTTTATTGCAAAATCACAATTAAGTAGGTATTTTGATTAGCCTAATACTATTGGGGGTCCCGCTTGCCAACCTAAGAATTTACCTATATTCTACATTCTACCTAAATTCCTGTTACCAAAGAATTCGATTATTTTATGAATACAAAAAAGATAATATTTCGCGAATAGCGTCATCAAAGCGGCAGTTGTTTAGAAAACAGTTGCAAATTCAGGGTTATTAAGTAAGGTAGTTTAAGTAATCGATCTTGGTATATAATAAATATTTTTAATTTCATGTTTTATTTAATAGTTTTTCTACTCACTAATCCTGAAACAGTTCTATTTTTCACACTATTTGGGGAAAATGTCAATTACTTGCAACATTACGAGTTTGCTTCTGTGTGTGTCGGTGAATGTTTTTACGTGCCGCTTATGCACACATTGGTTGTGTTGTTGCTTCAATTTTAAACGGAATTTTGAATGAAGCTATCTCTCTATGCATTATTACTCTAAGTGCGATTCTTTATCCCGCCCGCCGCCACTTGAAGAGTTATTAAAAGACAAAAATACGTACAAACCGATATATAAATACATTAAAAATACTATTAAAACAATTTAAAGAAGTGATAGTGCAGCGTCCGATAATAAAATAAGATTTGACCTAAAGGTCCAGTTACCTGGTCATAAAATTCCAAAAAAAAAAAAAAAACGCCTGACTGTCTTCTGTCAAACGAGGTGTAATGTAGAGATGGCGATTCTTTACGAAAAAGATCGATTTTTAAATCGATTCGAAACGTAACCTGATGAATCGATTCACAAAAAAATCGAGGTCCAAAAGATCGATTTCTGAAAAAACGATTTTTTTTAAAGTGAACAGTCTCAACGATTACGACGTGCTGGGTTTTGAAGTAAATCCATTTTATGATAAAGCAAGATAGATACTGTAATAAACGATCTCTGAAGAAGACATTTACACAAAAAGAAGACATTTATTTTCTAAATGTATTTGTTACAATAAAAACTTTAAAAAATCTATATCTATACTCTATACAAATATATAAAACTGAAGTGTCTGTTTGTAATTTCAAATTAACAGCTTTTCACTAAATGCATATGAAAATAAATACGGTACTTACACCAAAAATCATTTTTTTAAACTTTTGTCTGTCTGTTTGTTCCGGCTAATCTCTGAAATGGCTGGACCAATTTTGATGGGACTTTTATTGGCAGGTAGCTGATGTAATAAGGAGTAACTTAGGCTAGTTTTATTTTATAAAAATACCTGCATTAATTTCCGACATCCACGCGGGCGAAGCCGCGGGCAAAAGCTAGTAGACAATTTAGCTTAAAGTTCCCATTGCTTAATATCTAAGCTTTTAAAAACGACAGTCTAACAAGTCTAATGGGATCCCAACGGTTCCACTCATCACTTGCACGTTGCAAGTGCCGGCAATTGAAAACAGGCGCTCACAAGGAACAGTATGACCCACGATACTCATATACATAGTTGCTATTGAGTGAACGTGATGGATGATACATAGTTTTTTTGTTCTCACCAGTAAAGTATAGAATTATACTTCAGATGCCTAACTGCCTGCGACAAAAGGTGTTTAAATTCTTTGTTAAAGCCCTGACTTTCCAGTGCAAGTGCATTACATGTAGAAGAGTTGCTTTTTCACAGGCAACTTATGAAAATCGTAATCCTTTTTCCATATCCCTTCTATTGCTTCCAATTGTTCACTATTATTTTGTGAAAGTTGTTGCTGTGATTTAATATCTAAAATTTAAGTTTTATTCGATTTACTGCTCTTGGTTTATTGTCTAAAATCGAATGTCGATTTTCTAGCATGAAATATCAATTCACTGAATCGATTCCGTATTACAAATCGATTTAAAAAATCGATTTTTGGTCCGAGAAATCGATTCTTCGATTAATCGATCTCAGATTGTCATCCCTAGTGTAAAGTTGATGTAAACTATTACTCTGTGTTTACACGGTACTTATTGATAATTTAGGTGGTGTTTTAAGTGTTTTGTGGTAAATAAACTAGAACCAATGTGAATGAATCACCCAAACTAAAAAAGATTCTCATAAAGAAATAAATTAAGTCCCTCTGGCTGCTAGCATCTTACCGTGGTCCACAGCTCATGTAATTTACAAACTTTTATTCGCATTCGAATTTCGAAGATTACTTAACTCGTAATAACTAAGTATATACACGCCAAGCCTGTGATACGTTTTCAGTTCAAACATGGAAAAACTGCCAATTTGTAGAATATGTTTAGTGCAGAATGTTCGTATGTATGTAGTCGTCAACAGAAACTTGCACAAACTATATGAGAAGCTGACTGATATACCAGTAAGTTTATTAATAAGAATTAATTTACCTATATGATGTTTAAAAAAAAATTAAATGCGAACCATACACGACAATATATGAAAGTAGGATTAAAGTCATATTAAAAGTACACATTGTTGTAAACATGCATATTACTTTGAGAATGTTTTGGAAACATGCTTGTCTCGCTCCATAGGACAGTCTAGAATCTATCAAATTCCGTACAAACTTAATTTTCTAGCTTAGATTTGTTTAGATTTTGATTTACATTCAGTGATTATTTGAACTCATACACTGACTTGTTAAAATGTTACGAAATTCGTATACTTGCCTTTGCCACGTTTGTAAATATGCCCCAAGTGTCCCTGTGTCTGTGCACACACTCATTCACTATAATATCTCCCGCGCCGATGGCCAGTCTCCATTGAGATTGGCCGCTGTAGCCGAAATACAGTATGGAGGACTATATATTATTAAATATGTGAGCGCAATGTATCTATCGTAATATTATTAATTTATCTCTCATTGCTTCATTTTCATTTCTTTTACCTGTTGTAGTATGTAGTAAGTTTATTTTAGGTGCATGGTCTCCACATGTAATTATATAAATATTTTAAACTAATATTGAAAAACATTTTAAAAGAGTAATGGTGGAGTTTCTTGCTCTTTCTACATGCAAATTTACCTTTTGGTAGAGGTCAACTCTACTTCATATTTCATTTCTATTTTGAATAACTTAATTAACCCACCAATCTGCTCATGCCTTCTTTGTATGAGGAATATAGAAAGCATTACTGACCACCAACTGTGGGCTTTACAATTAAATGTAAGATTGGAAGTATTTTCTTCCTATAAACAATAGTGTAAGACAAATTTTGTTGCAGTTTGTGACTAAAGACAGAAGGCCAATTCTTGCTTGTTTTGTATGCTGCACTAAATTAAAGCAAAGCTACCAGTTGCTTCGAAAATGTCTGGATTCCGAAGAGCAGTTAGTTGAGATGATGAATGAGGATTATGAGGTGAGGTATTTTCCTAAAAATATTTAATTCAATTCTCAAGCTCATATTGTGTCTGCATTGCAACCATACCATTGGGTGTTAAATGTTGATATGTACACTTTCACACATTCCGTGTGGTGCCGTCCATAAAGATTGGTGTGGTGCCGGACATAAAGAATAGCACCATCCCATTTCTTCCCGTGGGTGCCGTAAGAGGCAACTAAGGGACTTACTAGAGAATGGGCAGCAGCATTCTCTTTGCATTTGACCACCATATAGCGATTGACAAACCACCTGCCATGAGAGTTGATTATAGCAAACCCTCCCAGATAGGGGTAGGCCTACGTTCAGCAGTGAACGTCTTCGTTTTTGGTAGTCTGGCCAACTTTTCAGGGTACATCGGATTGTTTTAAGTTTCTTCACTTGTGGAGGCTCTTTTTCAAGTGTTTTTGGTATATTGGCAAGGTGTGTGCTTTTGGAACTGCGATCACTGGCCTATTTTCCCTATTCATACATAAAGAAATATGTTTTTTCAGCACAATCTTTTAATAGACGAACACTGCTTAGATTCATACTGTGGGTTTGTTAAATGTCCAATGATACACATAAGTATAGTTGATGAATGCCAAACAGAAAGCAACAATATTACCGTCAAACAAGAGTTACTAGCTGTTTGTGAGGGACTAGATGAGTTTATCGAGCCCAAGGAGGAGCATCAAAGTGATGGTACGTTTTTCAGAACAAATAATATTATCAATAAATAATTCGTAAAATAAGTTAAAGATTAAATAATTGTAACTAGCTTTTACCCGCGTATATACATATAAACCTTCTTCTTGAATCACTCGTCACGCGTCTATTGATGAAAATTGCATTAATATCCGCTGCTTTAGTTAAAAAGAGGTACATTACATAAATACGAAGAAAAAATTTATTCCGACAGTCACAAATACGAATTTCAAAATACCGATTTTCATAATTCCGAATGATTCAAAATTCTGAATATAATAACTCCGACTTATCATTACTCCTATTTTTATAATTCCTAAATTTCAATATTCCTAACGTTTGTAATTACTATTTTTAAAATACCGAGATTCAATAGATCGAATAACAAAAAATCCGACTTAATGATAATATTCGAAACATCAAAAATCAAATTCCGATTATCAAAATACCGATTAATACAATTCCGAAATAAAAACGCCTTGTAAAACCGAATAGTCACATAATTGCTCGTCAGAGTGAAATATAATATAATGTTTAGTACGAGGAGGTAGAATTAAAAAACATGCAAGCAGGCATGCAGCATACAAGCAGGCAAGCAACAAGCAAGCAGGCATGCAGCAAGCATTGTTTCTGTCACCGCTCCGGCGCTGCGGGGTTTGGGCAACCCCACGCGTGCTTATCGTCGTAGATGGTTTTAACGCTCACCACCGCAGCTTCGGCTTGCTGGCCGGCCAGCCTCAGTCGCGGCGCCGGGCCTTCAAACCACCTGCTCCTCAGCTCGCGGGCCGCCCCACCCCTCCACGCCTACGCGGGTTTAAATTACACTCTAGGGGTAGGGCAGACAAGACTTCGTGCAGTCGGTTTTGCAGCGATTCGTTTCTGTCACTAAATTTTGTAGCACAACATGTTGAATTTTAGTTTATTCGGAGTATTGAAAATCGGAATGTCGTTTTTCGGACCGAGAACCCTTCGAGCATTTGATTCTTCGAACGTATAAAAATCGGAAAACTAACAAATCGCATTTACGACTTTCGGTAAAATAAATTTCGTGATTTTAAATAATAGACATTATAATTCTTAGGTATTATGAAATTCGGACTATTGAAAATCGAAACATCGAAATTCGGAATAAAATATTTCGGAGTATTTGGGTGTTCCCGTTAAAAAGATCTAAGCGTACAAACGCAGGAGGCGACTTTGTTTTATACTATGTAGAGATTAAACAAGAATGTATTGTACTACTTCAAAGTTTTGATAGTATTTTATTAATTCAACGTAACAGAAACCACATTGTATTATATTATAAAACATATATTAATATTAAACTAGTACTAATCTTGACTCCATTTGAATCCATTTCTTCCCGTGGGTGTGGTAAAAGGCGACTAAGGGACTTACTAGATAATGGGCAGCAGCGTTCTCTATGCATTTTACCAACATACTGCGATCGCCAACCCGCCTGCCAAGCGTGGTGATTATGGCAAAGCCCCCAAATTGTGGGCGGCCTAAGTCCAGCAGTGGACGTCTTACGGCTGAAATGATGATGACTAATCTTGACTGTTTTTTGTCTACTTACAGAGCTAGAACTGAAAAATGTACACCATAACTATCTAGTTGAAACAAATACACCAACAAAGTATTATGAATCAGATTCAGATGATGAGATACCTTTACTGGAGTTTAAAACTGAAGTGGTAGAAGAAGAAATATGTAGCAGGAAACAAGAAGCCAGCGAGACTAAAAGTAAGTTTTAGATACTTAATTAATCTATAGACGAGCAGACAGGCCAATGGTTCTCCTAATAGGATGTGTTTACCTAACGGGTGTAGCTGCTTACATGTGCAAATGTTGAATTCCATCCATAGGAATGTGAAACCTGATCTATCAATATGTGAGGCTGTTATACTTAGCTGTAAGTGTAATGATGAACTAGGACCGTTGTAGTTATAATTTCTAATAACAAAACCATGGCTAGCAGGACAACTAGTCACTATTAGCAGCACTCATCGACAAGTATAACGCTAACATTACCCCCTCGCGGGTGCGTCTCATAACGTATAAACTCATTTGGTCTAATTTCATTTTATTATCGTTCATAAGATATAATCAACGTGAGATATACCAACTGTTGATATAATTTCTTTATATATAACATTTATTTATTCTAAAACTTAATTAGTATAACGTTGTTTGATATAACGTTTATGTAATCGAAAATCATTTGGTCTAACGTTTAATATATATAAAAAACGTCATTATGGTTAACACCCCGACTCAGAGAATACCTTTTGTTGAAATGTGTTACAGTAAAATACTAAAACAACAGGAAGATCTTAAATGTATACTAAGATTAAAAAAAAAATTACTGATTTAAAAACAAAAACAATAAAAATCCGTAACCCGACTGCAAAAAAGAAAATTTAAAAATGATGCTCTAAAAACACAGAAATAAGATTGCGAATAGAAGACGAAATTAAAATAAATTATGAACAACTAGCTTTTGCCAGCGGCTTCGCCCGCGTGTTATACATATAAACCTTCCTCTTAAATCACTCTATCTATTGCTGAAAACGGCATTATAATCCGTTGAGTAGTTTAATGTCAAAAAGATCGCTCACAATGGGCCTTATTAGAAGGCTTAAAGTCACCTAAAGGGCGATGGAGAGGGCTATGCTTGGAGTTTCCCTACGCGATCGAATCAGGAATGACGAGATCCCTAGGAGAACCAAGGTAACCGACATAGCCCGAAGAATTGCTAAACTTGAGTGGCAGAGATGGCCGATGGGGTCGAAAGGTTCTGGAGTGGCGACCGCGTACCGGAAGACGTGGAGTTGGAAGGCTTCACACAAGGTGGACCGAAGACCTTGTGAAGGCCGCAGGAATCTTCTGGTCGCGGGAACCTATGTCCAGCAGTGGACGTCTTTCGGCTGAAATTATGATGATGAATGATGAGTAGTTTAAAAGATCAAAGCGAAGAGACTGCGGAAGCGACTTTGTTTTATACTACACCTAAGGATAAGTTAAAGGGAATACACTCGATTCACGTGTTGTTTATAAAAGTTAGCATTTTCACTACAGTTTAAGTTCACTTACACTGTACTAACACTTTTAGTTTCCCGGAACACTCTTATGAACAAAAACTGTATACTTTACGCTTTTAACTACTAAATATTGTGTAAAGGTTTTTTGACTATTTCTCAATCAGTATGCGACTTATTTATTTATTTAACCATTTATGTACACCTACACACGTATATAAACAGACAATAAGAAAAGAACAGAAAAAAATGTACAGAGGTGTTGCTTGTTTCTAAAGAAATCTCCAGCACACCTGCGTTAGGAGAGAAGATACAGAGATGTTGACAGGCGTGTGACTGAACGAAAATAAAATTTATATAATAAAAAACTATTAAATAAATAAACAACATTTATTTCAGAATTTCTTCCATAAGTGTTAGTAACAGTGAAAACTTATGAACTAATGTTAGTAACATTTATTCTAAGCAGTGTGAGGCTCGCCGATCCTGGGGAATGTCTACTTGAATGCGTGCAGTCGTATCCACCGCACCAAGATCGGAGACTCCCACCTAACCATAACCGTAACCATAGCCGTATTAACTTAATAAAATTAAACAAATAATATGAGGAAATCCACACTAATATATATATTAGTATATTAGTAGGGGAGCCCATGCGGGGATTTCGGGATTTACTCGAGCACGGCAGATTTATATACAGGGCGATACCATGTACCCGCTTAAGTACCTCCACCAAATATGAGCCCCATATTATATGGGCCATCAGTGACGTGCGGTCCATATAGGCAAAAAGACACTGCAGACCCTAGACCTAGATCTGGACTAGTTACTAATATTTCAAGAGTTTAAAAAATATGGTAAGTAATAAAATTATTCAAAAAGTTCAAACGTCTAAAATAAATTACTAGCAACGTTCATACCGTTTACTACGCCAACGCGTTCACAGATCGCGGCGCAAGCAGGCAGCGATCGAAAGTGTCTACAATTCATTCATAAATGTACGCATGTAGTGGTAATTTCTTCTACATTTTCGTGTCTATACGACATTAGTTTTTGTTTATGCGAAACCCGAAACACGGGTCTAGTATTTTTATGTAAAGAATCTATGAAAAAAATTTCAAAACTGTATCATTAATAATCACAAAGTTATAAGCTTGTTACGGTACCTGATTGTCCTCGCAAAAACATATGCAGCCTACCGGAGGGCACCACGCCAGCCGCGCGCGCGGCGCTCACTCTCACTCATTGATAATAATTACACACAAGTACAAAAATGTTAATCATCACTATCTACAATAATTGGCGTAATCACTATTTACAAACTGAAGCAACTGTTCGAAACTTTCTTGTATGCACTGCCATGCCAGGGAAATGTTATCACCACAAACAGCTAGTTTACGTACCATCTCCGTATAATGGACGTTTGAGTACGAGAAAGACATGATAATTTTAAAATCTAAACACTAGCCCCGTGGCCTCGGCGTGCGCGCGCTCGCGATCCCGTATTGTTGCGTGACGTGACATACGTGCACATCAGTCCGTAGCATTCGGGCGACTGGAGGAAGGCGGGGCGCCGTCGCGCGGTCCCGCGCCTACGCCGCCGCGCCGTACGCGGCCGTTGAACTTTCGTGACCCCTGTGTGCGATCAGATGATTGCGGATACCAACTTTTAAGCGTAATTAAATATTTTTGCTACAAAATATAACATGGTGTAAAAATTATTGGAATCGATTCAGTTACTGATTCTGAACAAACTATATTCAGGTTTCGCATATACTAAAAATAACGTTGTACATTGCACACATAAAGCGAACTCCTGCCGCAGGCTAGCCAATCACAGGCGTCCCTGCGCCATTATTGGCGCGCTGTGAGTATTATGCGATCAAGTTGAATATGTACGTAGCCTCAAGAAAATTCTGATTCGCATGATATAATTTTATTTGTCAACGTTTTAGTTATCAAAATTTAGAAATTGTTACGAAGGGATCCATATTGATTTCTTTCATGTGGAGCGCGCTGTTTTATGTTTTTATTTTGACTGAGTTTTGTTGTGATTAATTCATTTACAAATGTTAATATTTAGGTCGATTTGTTGCTTATTTCAATTAGTTTTTTTGAACTGTTTTAGTTTTTCGATTTACTTAAGTACTACGCTTTTTGTTTGTTTTTTTTTTTCAAAATGTTGTTCGATTGTGAGGTTTTTTTCAAAACGTTTTCTACAATCTGCGCGAAAACCACTCCCGCTCGCGTGTATTTAAGTACATATTATACCCTTGTAAAAAGTTGAAACAAAGACAGTTTTCACAGAAAAAATAAATAAGTGGCTGAAATGATAAGCATGTTTGAAAATAAGGATTAATATTAACTGACCCAAACAAGTGCATAATTTTTGTATTTGAGGTAGGTAAACAATTCTTCTAAGTATTATACTCTTATGGATCAGCTCTCATTTGACTTTTTTTAAAAGAAAAGCAAAACTACCTAGAACTGTTTATTTAAAATTAACGGAATAAAAAATAGATCACAACAACGTGAAACGGTTAGACATCGAAATAATTAGAATCTACAGTTCCTAGTACACGTCCGTCGCTTCCGAGCTCTCGAGCAAAGTGGCCGAGGTGCCTGTGCGCCCCGCTCACGCTGTGTCGCCCCTTCCACTCGGCGCGCGGCGCGTCACCTTGGTCACGTGGTCTTCCTTCTGTCAAACTTGACAAATCCGCTAATACGGCCTCTCCTGACAGCTGAACGACCTCGTCAGCTTGGCTTCTTGGCAAAGACTGCTCATTTGTCTGATCCTTGCTTGCTTGATCCACAATGGTGGGCTCGTCACCTGAAACATAAAGCCAAGACCAGTACAAAGTAATTTGAAAGTTGGAACTTTCAGCTACCCATTGCAATGATATGCAATCGTTTTCTTCAGCTTTTACACCATTATAGACAGCAGCTGTAGATTGTATCACTAATGAAAGAGTTCCGGACCTCAATCATTACCGAAACAACCACAACATCGCCTGATAAATATGATCAGGTTTCCAGAGGAACTCTCACAAACAGCCACATTCGAGGCAAAAAGATTACCATAATGTGAACTGTCGACGCTGTAACACAACAAACTACCGCAATGTTGAAGTAAACTGATAGCCTTAGTGTCGAGGCTATTAAAAATCCAAATTGCCATAGTGTCGAGGCAAACGGATAGCCATAATGTCGAGGCTATAACAAACCAAACTGCCATAATGTCGAGGCAGACGGATAGCCCTAGGGTCGAGGCTATAACCAACCTTACTGCCAAATGTCGAGGCAGAAAACAGCCATACTGTCACGGCTACGAGTAATCGGTTGCCACAATGTCGGGGCTACCAAAACCACTCGCCAATATCGATAAACGTCTTACACGCTCCCGAACTCCGCTCACCAGACCACTGAACCATGTGTTCGGCGGCGGTCTGAGTCTTCTCTTCGTACGAACCATCAGCTCATGCTCTTATCGGAGAGGTGGTCCAGGAGTCCAGCTTCCCAGTACCTCGGGAACCCCTATCAACAAACAAAACTGCCGACAGCAAATATACACGGCCGTCGACAAAGTTCACTCACATATGCGTCATGTCACTGCACACCTTCAACAAGTAATTCAGATGCTCTAACGCGAATCGAAAGTACCACATGTAAATCCACCAACGTGCCACGTAGTAAAATTCCCTTTACGATCTGGCAACTTTACAAAGTTTCAATCGGTAATTATTTTGTACTTTACACCGATTAATTTAAATAGTGCTAAGAAAATTCTAATGCACCAACAATTGCTAAGGTCTCAAGTTCGTTACTTGGTGCCCTTTGTGGATTTTCTAAAATAGTCAACGACTCGCGTTCAATAAAACTCGTGGTATCGCATTAAACCTCACCACGACAAATAACATTGGCGTCGGTAAGAATTTCAGTGGTCAAATTAGGATCGAAAATTGCCAAAACAGGTGCTTGCGTTAGGCTTTTAATTACATAAGTACGGACTAAGTCTTGTTCCGCGCTCATTTGAAGGTTCACCTTTCCTGAGCAACTTAGCAATACAAACGGTTTGTGAGGCATAGCCTGCAATGTACTGTACCTACGAAAATAGCCTGCCAATCCCAAAACCTGACGAACCACTCTTACATGAGATGGTTTTGGAAACGTAACTAAACCCTTACTCGAGCTCGACCGTACCTGACCATGCTCAATAAGTCTGCCAAAGTATTCGAGTTCAGTATCCAAAAACGTAAATTTATATTTCGGTTTACCGATCAAATCAAAAGTCATTTATTCAAACTAAGCTGAGAATCAGCAATTTTTGAACGTCAACATTACATGAGACAGTTTCAAATACGCCTGCCCTTCACATTCTCTAAGCTTTAGCTAAAAAGCATAAGTGACATAAAATTTCGAAAATCTAGCGCCAGTTAGCGATTATAATTCCTCATTTAAAACGGCTGGTAAACGACTGAGGTGTCATTCTGTAAACGAATGCGCATGATACCGTTTGCACAGTAGTAGTAGCAGTACCTGTCATCAGGTTATCTGCAAACTCATCAATTATTTTCATTAGCCGCTTCCTAACCTAACCTACTACTGTATTTAATCCATCAGTGAACGTGTGGCGGCTTCTACGATGCCACATGTGAACTACGCATCACACTGACGTCTCGTAAAACCTTGCATCGCTCAAGCAAAGTTCACCCCGGGACTAGCATACATACAACGTTACGGTATCAATCATGGGGCAGTAACCCACTAGACAGGTGTTCTGTGTATGAAAGATGAAGAACTTCTCACCACGTTCCTCATACTTCCATAAACACAAATCAGACTTAATTCCAAACAAGGACGTTGTCGACTTTAGTAAGTCGTTGCATACCTCGCACGTGAGTAAATGTGACTCCATTTATATTTAGAAAATCAGTACCTATAATGACCGTGTTCATAATTCAAAACAACAAAACAACACGAAAGTTAATTTCGAGCGTAACTTCGGGAAACCTGTCAAAATAGTACGGTAAGATGTTTCTACTTCCTGACTACCTCATCATCATCTGCTTAGCGTTTTCCCAACCATGTTAGGGTCGGCTTCCAGTCTAACCGTATGTAGCTGAATACCAGTATTTTACATAAAACGACAGCCTATCTGACCTCCACAACCTAGTCACCGGGTAACACGATACCCCTTGGTGAGACTGGTTGTCAGACTTTCAGGCTTCTGTCGACCCGTAACGACTGTCTAAGATTCACAAATGACAGCCGGGACCAACGGCTTAACGTGCTTTCCGCGGCACGGAAGGGTCTTGATATGTAAAGATGGTCACCTATACACGGACCAACCGCGGCAAGCGTAGCTTAACCTGATCGATCGAGCCGTGCGGCTGTTATTACTAAGCCACAAGGACTCCTGCCTGACTACCTATCGCACGCAAAACTCGAAATTATGTCGTTCGAATGCACTGCAAATGCTCCGTGACATTTTAAAATGTCAAAAAGCACCATCCCAATTACTGTAGTCGTTAATCGTTTCGTTTCAACTAAATAACATTTTCGTGACAAAAATTATCATTGTACTTGCTATGTGGCTCAATCCTCCATTATGACCTATTTTTCTTTACAAGTTTACGATTTAGGTGATCTGGTTGATTGCACTGCCGCCTGTACTTGAACCATTTGCACGATTACTACCTAGTTGGTTTTCTGATTGAATACATCTACGACACATTTGCGTCCGGCCAAAACGTTTTTTTATGAAAACACTGAACTATCTTTCAAATCAACATTGCCACCGTGTTCGCATACTTGTACTAGATTCATTTATAAATACGAAATCTTCTGCGTTGACGAACCTACGTACATTTCACTTCTACCGACAAAAAGTTGTCTAAACAATCGGGCACTAATTTGTCATTAGTACTAGCTGCATGAATATCGGTATCAGTAACACCACGCGTAACATTAACCGGGATCTGCTCTGATTATCCAAAATGTTACTAAGAACGCCTAGCATATGCTGCAAATGTCGGGTAGTTATCGTTTCATGATGTCGAACAAAATGTTCGAAAAATCTAACTAAAGTGGGCACAATGTTTTAAACTCCCGCTTGAAATTAGATCAGCTACGTTAGTTGCTAACCCACTCGTTTAACCCTGTAGCTTTACGTTACTTTTTACCCAATGAGCGATTCATTCTAAAAACTCGCGGTCAACCCTCCGATGCTTATCCGTACACCGTAATTTATTGAACGCACATGATCTACCTCACTAAACCGCACATCGAAACTACACATGGACGGATCAAAGTTAGATTTAAAACCATGGATAGATTTTACCGGTATAGACTCCTCTTACGAACATCTCAATGGTTATGCGCGTTATAGTAGTTACGAGAATTATGATTAGGTGAATTTTCACGCGGTGGGTACTCGTGACCCGCCATGATTACAACAGTAGACACTACACCACGTAAAATAATTTATTACTTGCGACGATAACCTCAACCACACACATTTTAGGAAAGGTAACACGTGTTGATTTGCTTAAAAATGCGTACAAACTATAAACGAATGAAATAATTAACACGTAGTGCAACACTTTCAAATGCACACAACCTAATCTCAACACGACTAAAACACTTAACACGTGTTTCCATGTTACTTTAAACCGGAACACTAATAACAGCAAAAATAGATGGCGAACGATCAAAGTCGCGTGTATGTCTATCCCACGACTGATCTTATGGATCAGCTCTCCTTTGACTTTTTTTAAAAGAAAAGCAAAACTACCTAGAACTGTTTATTTAAAATTAACGGAATAAAAAATAGATCACAACAACGTGAAACGGTTAGACATCGAAATAATTAGAATCTACAGTTTCTAGTACACGTCCGTCGCTTCCGAGCTCTCGAGCAAAGTGGCCGAGGTGCCTGTGCGCCCCGCTCACGCTGTGTCGCCCCTTCCACTCGGCGCGCGGCGCGTCACCTTGGTCACGTGGTCTTCCTTCTGTCAAACTTGACAAATCCGCTAATAATACATTATTTAAATCTAACTAATCTAAGTCCCCCTGGTGCGTTTTTTTGTCAGTCTATTTGTACTGATGTATCGACAAACAGATTTATTTCCACAGGGTTGTCACTAGTACTAGTAGGTAGATTGGTTTTTATTCGTTGTTTATTTACCAATTTAAATCAATTTAGGAAAATCCTGCCGCCTGAGTGCTTTTCTTGCGCGCGTTGCTGCGTGGTAATTAATAAAACCGGCCTAAACTAGATAACGAACGCAGTGAGTAACCAAGGACATATAATATATTGAAATAAAACAACTAAAATATGATTTATTTATTTGTTCTTTAATCTATGAATCTTTTTCAATGCTCCAAACACACAGTGTCTAGAGGTGTTTGCAGCCCATTTTAATTTGGTAGGTTTAATTTCTGTTCTGATACAGGTCTAGGTACTGGTTCAGGTATTGGTTCAGGTTTAGATACAGGTCCAAGCAGATTTACCCGATTTTGATGTGACTGGATGTGACGTTGATAAATTCAGTATCACTGAATCGTTTCTTTCCACTGCATGGCGTTGTATACTTCTCACAGAGCGGCCTCAATTATTTATGCACACCATTGTATGGTCAAATAAACGAACATCACCCGTAGCTTTTGAATTACCGCAGTTTATCAAGTTTATGTATCGCATGATGCATTTATTGAAAGTCAAGCCCGTGTAGAATAGGTAGCAAGAGGTCAATAGGTAGGTGAGCACACACAATAAGTCTAATAAACAAGCGTGGGTCAGTGAAAATCTATACTATATTACTATAATATTATAAAGCTGAAGAGTTTGTTTGTTTGTTTGTTTGATTGAACGCGCTAATCTCAGGAACTACTGGTCCGAATTGAAAAAATATTTTTGTGTTGGGTAGCCTATTTATCGTGGGAGGCTATAGGCTATATAACATCACGCTATAGGCTATATAACATCACGCTACAACTAAGAGGAGCGGAGCAGTAATGAAAAATGTTGCAAAAACGGGGAAAATTTATTCCTTTTGAGAGTTTCCGTTGCGTGCGCTGCGTAAACGGTTAAAGTAACGCAAAAATCATGTATGATGGAATTGTTTCTTTTAAAAAGTTCTAAAAAAAAGTCCGCGAGAGCATATGTCTATCTTTTAAGGTTGACTCACTATAACTCAAAAGGAGCGAGCAGCAACGAAAAATGGACGAAAACTAGCAGGCAAATCGATGCGACGGGAAGGGTCAGGGGAGCAAAAATTTGACGCGGACGAAGTCGCGGGCAGAAGCTAGTCCAAAATAAAAACACAATGAACAAGCAAACTGGAAAGCGTTCAAACGACGTCTGACATCTGACGTTTGTTTTTTTATGATAGAGATGTGATTGAACTTCATGTGTAAAAGAATCGATAAAATAATCGAAAGAGTTGAAAAAAAAACGGCTTTTTCGTCCACTATTACTATTATTACTTAATATTTTTCGACACAATATAGAAAGCAAGATTAAAAGAAGAGGCACATTACTTGAATGAAAAATTGGAAATGGATTGTGCCTTGAATTGGAATATGCCTTTTTAAAAACTACCCTACACTGAGAAAACTGACAATCATAAAAGAGGTGAATTCAGCTTAAAGTATGATGAATTCACTCAAAGGACGGAGCATAGTGATTCACCAAAAAGAACGATGATAATACTGATGTTGATGATAACAGTATTTAAGATGATGTGTCACCATGGATTTAGTTTTAGTTACCTACTATTTTTCGATGCCTTCCTCATATATCCAGTTATATCCTATTAGTTTTCCTACAATTTTTCGGTGACTTCCTCACATATTCAGTTATGTCATACAATTTTTCCAACTATTTTTCGGTGCCTTCCTTATATATCCAGTTATATCCTATTATTTTTCCTACTATTTTTCGGTGACTTCCTCACATATTCAGTTATATCATACAATTTTTCCTACTATTTTTCGGTGCCTTCCTCATATATCCAGTTATATCCTATTATTTTTCCTACTATTTTTCGGTGACTTCCTCACATATTCAGTTATGTCATACAATTTTTCCTACTATTTTTCGGTGCCTTCCTCATATATCCAGTTATATCCTATTATTTTTCCTACTATTTTTCGGTAACCTCCTCGTATTTTAGGTTAGGTCCTCTTACTTTTCCTACTATTTCCTCATATCTCTGGTTATAGCCTATTATCTTACGGAGGTCGCCCTCAATAGGAGGATTGTGTTTTTTAATAAACCAATTAATATCTCTATAATACACCAGTGATTAGTTGTAGTTCTACTCATTCTCCATCAGTAGGACTACAACTAAATACTGGTGGATTACACAGAAATTGTTTGGATTATTAGAAATCACAATCCTCCTATAATTGAGGGCGCCACTGGACTTACATGATCCCCTTATTTTTAAGTATCCAATATTGGTTCTTTCCTTTTAAATATTATTAGGTGTGAGCTCAACATTAAAAAAAACTGAAGAACCCTAAACTTGAACCTTAAAAAAATGGAGAGTAAGTAAAAAAAATAGAAAAAAGTACCTTGGCAAGAATGGTAAGAAGGTGAAAAGGGATGTATGTATAAATTAAACAGAAAATTGAATGGTATTTTTATTTCCATAGTATGAATGTATAATTATTATATACTCTAAACATTTATATTCAGTATAAAAGAAGACTGTTTTGTTTAGAAACATCCTCGCCTTAATGATTACAGTATCTATTTGTCGGTCATTATAAAGAATCATTATATACATTATGTTCAATAATTCTAGTTTTTACAAATTAAAATAAAGGTTGAGACGAGTAGAAATTTAATTTACAAAAAATAACAAACTTTACATTAATGTACCTATAACTAAAACATTTTTGCCCTTAAGGTGATTGCTTCAGGGTAGCCGTTTTTTGCAATTTGCAGGCCAGTGCTAGGTTGTATGTTAATTAAATGTTGCACGCGGGTGTAAGTACATAAGTTGTACTACATACGTCTTACACCCGCGTCTAACATTTCAATCAAAACCTAGCACTGGCCTGCAAATTGCAAAAAACGTAAGAAAATTTGAATTTCGCGGGCTACCCTGACGCTTTCACCTTAAAGCTGCATACAATAAATTGGTTATATTATTATAATAAATATCTATTTTCAAGTAAAGTGCTACTATAAACACTCCGATGAGACTAATCTATCCCTCATACAAATACTTTACTTTAAAATCTATTACTAAAGGTGAACGCACACTTTTCAGAGCCGAAGGAGGCGAAAGAATCGAATTTTAGAATTACTTGTATGAAATCCTATGGAACCTCGCACACTTACCGAATCGGACGAATAAGGTCGTACGATTCGGTGCGGATAAGTGTGCGAAGTTACATTGGACTTCATTTAAGTAATTCTAAAATTTGATTCCTTCGCCTCCTTCGGCTCTGATAAGTGTGCGTTCACCTTAAACCAGCTATTGGTGCTGGCTCATACCATTACTTTATGCGGACACCGTTATCGGGCCGTCTTTATAGGATATCCTAAAGGGATATCCGATAAATACCGTAACTAAGGGTAGATTACTAGTTGAGCGCACTCTGCTATAAAAAAATAACTGCCCTTGGACTCTGCAGTGCCTCAAACTAGCAACGCCGCGTACGGTATAAGTACATAATTAATAATTATGTAAACGTTTCCAAAAAAAATTGATATTACTGGATTCAAAATAAAAACACCTTAAAAATGAGCAAACGAGTTAACTCGTTTGCGCATTTTCAAGGTATTATAGCAGCGACCGTAAGCCGTTAGAATACCTACAGAATTTTGAAATTTTTACTCTAGGTACCATCTACTTGTAATATATGACGTGTTACCTCGCATTAGAGTGAGCGTGTTAGGACACGGAGAAACGGCATTTTGGCAAGGAAAGCACAGATAATCATTACCACGTTTAACTTCATAAGAATTGTAATGAGAATTAAATTCAATAGTTTCAAACATACAGCAACGGAAAAAAACCTCTTCAGTATCTGTCACCAAAATTGCATCAATTTGGCCAAAAGTGGGTAAGAATTGTTCATCATCTATATCTACAGTAACAATAGAGTTCCGCTGCCATATAACACCAGCTATTGTAGCGGAAGTAACCGAATATTTGAGGACAACGCCAGTGCCGAGAGAAAACTTGACAGTGTCTCCTGAATTTAATGCAGATTTTTTTCCTAGTATTTTTGTTGTAGGTATTGTATTTTTCACAAACAAGTCATTGAGCATAAGTTGACATTTTATTGCTAGAGTCTTGCAAACATTGACTCGATTAAAAGATGATCTAGCCACTAACTTAGATACCCTGTGCTTGGCTTCAAAACGCATAGCCCACATGTTACGTACGGGGCCGAACTTCATTAGCATGGTAGGATAATGAGTCAGAAAATGAAACTTTGGCTGCAGGGGTGATTTTGTTAGCTCCGTGTACAATTGATTAAATTCTGCTATTATAACCCGGAGTTGAATATTGGTGTCACTGAAGACCCTATGACTTAATAACCTGTCGGTGATTTGCCGCAACATAATGTATAATTTCCATACTTTATTTTCTAAAGGAATGTAAAACCCGGCTATTAGGCTGAAGTATCTAATAAGGGTAAGCATTTCTGATGCTGAAGTTTTCAATTTTACTTTCGAACCTTGGACAACTAAACAATTACTTGGTTTTGAATTCCTATCTGGTCCATAATCAAATGAAATTATTCTTTGTTGCAATACTGAAATCTTTAAAAGACCTTCGGCAAGGAAGTGGTTTATGACAAAGGTCATTACATAACGAGCTACACCTTCTAATATATCATGCATTGGGTCTACTGCTACATTTTGAAATAAATCAAATCCTGTCACCTTAAGCCAACAGCATGATTCTTTAATGCCCGTGTTAGGTGTATCGTTTTCTTGCAATTGAGCGTGGTATGAAGTCATATTTCTAAGCAAGTTACTGTTTTCATATAGAGCAGTTTGCAAACCTTTCTTGTCAATGTTACAGATTCTGCAACACTTGTTAGCTGAAAAACTTTCAGTAAACCCGAGAATTGAATTCAGGCCTAAATTATCGCCAGTTATAGCAACAACCTTCAATTTTACGGTTCCTTTAAAAAACTTATTTTCTATAAAAATTCCTTTGTTTTGCAAGTAATTCAATTCCTCAATAACAGGGTCAAAAATAGCTTTGTTTCCATATTTAGTTTTGTCAGCAGAATGGCAAATAGCTAACAGCAAAATGTTATTCAACAATGAAAATAAATGTGGTGGGAGTGCTGGCAAGGAAACGTATACACCACCAAGCTTATGCACCCCAGCGTGGCTCCCCAAAGGATTTCCAATTTCAAAATCATCATAGTATACTACTAAAGGAAGAATAATGTCCGACGCCTGCGGTGTACACATTGCCAGCCATACAGATCCCTGCATTACATTTTCTAGACACATTGGCCTCATCGGATTTTCTTCACGGATTATTAAATTACCCCTTAGGTGGTTCAAATAATCCGTTACATCTTTCCAAATAGTGTCAATGGAAAAAAAATTCTTCAAAACCTGGCGAAGTTGAATTACTTGCATTGTACGTGGCTTGGTGTGTAATGTTAAAGTGTTACTCCTTTGTGAAATGTCAGGACAATAACCAACGATTACTTCATGTGGTGGTATAAAAGAACCTAATAAATTCAATTCTCGGAATCTCAAATATTCTGAACGAAACGGAAAAAAGATGCCCTTCAAAGCTGTGTTGAACTTATGAAGTCGTTTATTAATTTCGCTTCCAGACATGCTTTCCTCATCAGCTAGCACAGGGCCGAATACGGACATTAAAGACGGTGCGATATTGTCAAGAAGGGTTTGCAAATGACTAACCATAGCTTGTACAGACGATCGAGATACAGAGGGATTTACATAGAGCGTTGAAATAAATTTCAAAACTTCTTTATGAATAATACTATCAGCATTATCAAGGACTTCCGGTTCACTATCAGCTTCAATGTATATGTGCTCAGTTGCTACTTTGGTAGTCTCTGTTTCACACATAGGAACTACGCAAGCCTCGTTTGAGGTGGATGGCAAATAACGAGTGTTTACTTTATTCAAATGTTTTAAGTTAACATGTTTTCTAAATTGTCTAACGTCCGAGTAATACCGGTAGCATGCGTCTTCACCACATTTATAAACTCCAGTAATATCAATTTTTTCACATTCTTTCCTTATGTGGGTAATAAGTGAAGAAAACGTGGGAAAAGTCCTTTTACAACTGTGACACTTCATCTTAATTTAAATTGTGACTCCGAAAGTAACTAATATCTCCTTCACAGATTGTGACATACGATCGTACGATGTTTTGACTTTGTAAAAACCAATTTGGATAATAAGCCAAATGTTATAGCTTTCAGTAGGATATTTAGCCGCAGTAGCATGAAATATTTTAAAAGTCACATCAACAGCCTCAGTTAGTGTTGTGAACTTGTAAAACGTATTGTCACATACTGTGAAGGAGACACCTGACTGGCGGCACCAAATTATAAATGGTTGGAGGCTAATACCTAGGTTTTGAAGCTTTTGGCGACGCTCCTCAATTACCACTTGCACGTCTGCGTCATCATCCACGATGGTCACAAATCCATCCAATATCTCCGCTCGTGAAGCTTGCCAGTCTTTTCTAGATCGACGGGCAGGAGGAATATTAAAGAGACAGCCGAGTAGCAATATCGCTGCTATTAATTTTGTCTCCGGTTGTTCATCTGGAAAGAAAATAATAATAGTATATTTGACACAACACATCATCATTAACTGAGCAAATAGGGAAAAGTATCAGAACAAAATAAAATCTATCTATATAAGTAAAAATGAATTGCCGAAATGTGTGTCCGCCCGCCCGTTACTTCTGAACGACTGCACCATGTTAGATAATTTTTAAATTCTTTTTTGTCTATATATTTTATAACGGGTTCACCGACCCAGGGAGGTCGAGCACTTAGAACTATATAACAGAATCATTTCCTTACCGTCACAAATTGCCAATGTATCAGCTATTTTTCGACGAAGAAACGAGTCCTTTGTGGTGTTAAGCTTCTGCTGAGCAGCTTTTAGTATGTTTTCCGATGAAGCATCCAAGGCGTCGAGGCCCCCGGATTTATCAGGGAACAGTGCTTCGTAGTCATGAGTCAGGAGTCGCCATCCATCACTTGACTTCAGGATAGGATACTTATTGAAGTACTCCTGTAATGTCCCTTCCTCGTAGTACAAGTACCGGAGGCGAGCTCGCACCGTCTCCCGCCACAGGGCACTGACCTCCTGCCACGGACCAGCTGAAGGACTTGACAGCTGCTCTAATGCTGACGCTACGTCGTCCACTTCACCTGCACACAAAAATTAAAACGATTAATAATTAGTACAATGACAATAACGGTTCTTAGATTCAGATATTTTGTAATTTGTAACGAAAATTTATACTAATTCAGATATTTTTCTCAATAATTTTGTTCTTGATAATTTAATTCAATCTGAAAACATAAAATTTCTTGAAAAGGAGTTACCTTCTTTAAGTCCGGTCAGGTCGATTCCAGCGAGTGGAGGGGTGTCTAGCCTAGGACTGGACTTGGAGCGAGAACGTGACTTGGGCTTTTCAATAAGGCCCAACGAAACTAAATGCTGCCGTCGAGCCCTTCTGGCGGTGACTAACCAGCCAGAGATATTGCGCTTAGCCCGGTAAGCATCAGCCGGCAGGTACGGCGCGTAGTATAGGGGTGGTGACTCCTCTTTAAATAATCTGCCAATGTCGTAGGATAGAGCAAGCAGCTGCGAATCTGTCAGAAGTACCGGGTTTTCGGCCGTAATGAGCTTCTCCATAAGCAGCTTGCATAAACGCCCACGCACGTTTGAGGGTAAGGTGCCCGTTTTCTGCCCAATTGCTATTATTTGTTTTCCCTCGACTGATGAATTCAGTATGGTATTCACCTGAAACACAAATAGTATAAGTATGGCATTACAAACTAAATATGCAAGGTAAAAGTTAAAAAAAAATGTCACTAAAATGTTGAAAATACAGGTTCAATACCTACCTTCCATTCAGTATAATGATCAGTTGGAGTCGGTGCCAGTCTAGGCATCATGCATTTAGTTGTTAGTTATAGCTGTCACCAACTCCAAATATATTACTGATCTTTGTGACATATAGTATAGCTCCTAAACGGCCGTCCGTACACACATACAGGACAGGACAGGTACAGACGTTAAACTTATCTGTTTACGCCGGGGGTTAACAATATTGAATGTCAATTTAAATTCCTTATCATAATACAGGATAATAGGCAATAACTTACTAAATTGCTCCCGGTGGACTCTTGTCTAACTGCTTCACCCACTGACGACGACGAGTCCAGTGGTATCACCAGTATGTCACCATCCTAAAATAATATTTATTTTGAGACAATGTTATAATAGTACATGTAACAAAAAGGTGTGATAATATGAGTATGTACGGTCAATTAACCTCAATAATCGTTGAAATAATCACTAAATGTGTCCGAGTGCGACCGTTTACTAACAGGCTATAGCTAGCCCTAGCCGGAGATAACTCAAGGGAAGTGTTATATTTTTTTACTAGTAATCGGTTCAGCATTGCAGGTGTGAACGATCCTGCCCTCGTCCCTTGATCCGGCCCTGATAAAAACTAATCGATCAAGATCAGGACTGATCCTGGTCTCAAAGAATGTCTATACCAAATTTTGCATCGGTTCAGTGTCTTAGGTATGAAAATGTGAAAAGGTCCTGCCCCAGCCGACAGATAGACAGACAAACTTACTTTCGCATTTATAATATTAGTATGGATGTAATTACAAATTAATACATATTGCTCTTGAACCAAAAAACAGTAAGTACGAGTACTTTTCTACAATTTTGCAGAACTTACCAAATTTTCCTGGTTAAGTCCTGCTTCGCAGTCTTGGTTGAGGATTGAGCTTTGCAGTCCTTCACACGGTGGCAGAGGCTCTAAGTTACAAGGTAGACTAGTTAACAAGTCATTCCTCAGGACCTCTTCAAAGAGTGATGAATTGTAGGAGTTATCCTGAAATTTAACAAGAAATTTAAAAAGGTAATAATAATGTACTTAGTTGGTAAACTAACAAGACTGATGAAAAGTTATGATTTTATTCCACTTTTTAAATAAATACTGCACCGGTTAAATTGTTAGGTATCTTAAGAAGACTTTAAAATAATAAAAGTTAATAAGTAGGTACCTACCTACCTACATGCAAGTAGGAGAATGTGCATTTAAGCGACGCAGGGCATGTGTAAGCAAAAAGTTTAAAACAAAATTTACTTTTTTGAAATACAATTTAACATGAAAACAAACCATATCTTTTGGTTGGTCACTTTTTAACATGGCCAGAGCTGCTTCAAACCGGAGTCTGTCCCCTATTTGAGGGAACATACTATGTATGTCTTGTTTACTAAGCATCTGCATTGTTGCGATATCAATTCTTTCAGCTGAAAAAAAAGGTAAATTTAACAGCGCCCTGATTGCAGCTGTGAAATGCACTACGTCGCATCGACTTTATAAAATGTAGGTTGGTAGAGCTCGTCTAAGCTGAAATGACGCGCCCCACTACTTAAATTTGTATACGTACACTACGGTAAATGCGGTAGTGGGGCGCGTCATTTTAGTTTAGACGCACTCTACCTATTTGTTTTTTTTTGGGTTGCAGTTGCACATCGAATCTAGTGTATAATATAAATATGAACGTATATCTAGGTAGGTGGGTAGGTACCATACGACAAGACTATTCTTGGTTGGAGTGTACAGCGGCCAAAAAAGTGTTATTTTCGCAAATCGTTTATTTTCTCGATTCTATAGTATGTAACACCTAGAAAGGCTAAAAGTGTCTGGGTGTTTTTTGTCTCCGACCAACCGTTTGTCGTAAAAACGATGTCGAAGGGATCCATAGGTAAGGTTATGTTAGAACTGTGACCTTGAAATTGGTCGCGAAATTTTTTTAAGTATATTTTCATAGTGCCTCTAAGACGACACTCTGACCCTATTCTTGCTAGAAATTAGAATGTGTGAATGTAATGTGTGAGCTCATGCTAGCAACTTACTAGGTAGGTTTGTCAACTTACTTTCAAAACGATCGATGTAGCGTTCCAAATTCCACTTCTTCAAAAGATCACGCGTAGCCATATCCATTTTTGCACTAATCAAACACGTTCACTGGCACTAATGGAATTGTTATTGCTATTAATTAAACGAGTCGTGAGTCGTGACTTGCAATGAATCTTTTCTTCATTCTTGTGAATGAAGTGAGAGAGGGAGACCTCATTATATAATGCCGTCACCTTAAATTTGTAGGACATCATTCAAATGCTACTCATAAATGGGTCTCTGTAATAATAATTTAGTAGGATACACATAAAATAATATGACTATATTATTGAACTTTGATGCTTACTCTAAAAATATGAGATTATTTAATCGTATTATCATAGGATTCACATAAAATAATATGACTGTAATATTAAAAAATGATGCTTACTTTAAAAATATAAGTTTAAAGCATTATAATTTAATATAGTACATTAGGGGGAGGTCATCGTATTTTTAGAGATACTTCTTCATATTAAACTATGAAATCTATTTATATTACGGTGACTGTCATTGTGTTTTTTAATTAGAATCTTATTTATAATTATCATACTAATTTATGGGACAGTGGACCATTTTCTATTACATTGTGTTATTATTTGAAGAAGACAATGTTATTTCATAATTACAAATTTTTACGATGACAAGTATCATAATATTGCATTATTTACCCAAAAAATTCGATTCCATCTTAACACATTTCAGTTCTAGCGTAATATTTACTTATTATCAACATATTATAAGACAACGCATCTATTTTAAACCAACGTCACGATATTTTAAGATTATGCCAAAATGACATTTTTCTCAGTGTATTTTCCGAATCAAAAACTGCTGAAAACACAATAACAAATCACTAAACAGGACACCGAATTGAACGCCGTTGATTCCCGAGAAAAACTCTGAATGCCAGTACTTAGTTTCAGACAGTAAATCGTTTTGATAGCAGTTATCAAAAATCGAATCAGTTTCCATTTGACATTCTGGAAAAACGCTATGACCCCTCCCTAGCTTGCAGTACTGTATTATTTCCCCTTGACATGTCAATCAAAAAGCTTAAAAAGCAATTAAGATACTTTTTTTATGCTAAACAGTTCACGAAAGTGCTTGGAAATTAATGAACACTACATAATTCATTAATGAATATTTAAATATTACGAGTTAATGGGAGGTTCCAATACATTCTGAGGGTATTCATTTAGCCATCTCCTTTGAAAACATATTACCAATAAGAACAAAGGAAGAGAAAGGAAAAAGTGAGACTGGAATAATAAATAATTAATCTATACTAATATTATAAAGCTGAAGAGTTTGTTTGTTTATTTGGTCGAACACGCTAATCTCAGGAACTACTTACTGGTTTGAATTGTAAAATTCTTTTAGTGTTGGGTAGTCCATTTTAGGGATGTTATGGATATGAAATTTCGGATACGGATTGGATACGGATGTAGGAATGATTATTTTACCGGATACGGATACGGATATGAAATTATTTCGGATTATCCGTTAGTTTCGGATAATTTCGGTTACGGATATTAAACTTTTAAGGAATTTCAAAAGTAAAATACAAATAGCTAATAAAATGGTATATTTATATGTCACCATCAGTGATGTACAAGATACCTTACACAAAGTATCTGGAATAAAAAATGCAAGATACTTTTAAATTAGGTATTTCAGATACCAGATATAAATAACTTTTAGGAATGGTATCTGAAATACTAGATACAAAATACGTATCTTACAAATACTTTTTAAAGATAAAATAGTTTTGAAAGAAAACAACATTTTATTGAATGTAAGTTTTTTTTAATGCGCAAATCGCGCTTATCGCGCAAAAATATATTGTTTTCAAGGTTTAAATTGAGACATAAGTAAAAGCAATTCTTCAATCATTTTATCACACATTTTACTTCGATGAGGCCTCATAATCATACCCTTGAAAGAGAAGAGTCGTTGCTTGGCAAACAGGTGTTGTATTTGAAAAACATTGTTGGTAATCCAGACAAAAAACATTGTAACTTAGCCAAAATTTGCATAGAGCTGAAAATTGATATAGACGTCAAATCTTCTTCTTCTTCTTGGCATGTCGATAACAATATAAATAGAGTTAGCCCAGAATTTGGCTACTCGCTTAGCATTTTCAGTAGCGTCCATCAACTCCTGTGGCGTGCAAACAACAGGACATGCTGGACAAGATATCAAGTGCCCCATCGTTTGTGGGACAGCACCACATTTACACTCCAGGGCGGACTCATTTGTGAATCTACACCTGAGCAGGTTTTCTTTACTCCGGCCTACCTGAGTCCGGATTCTATTATAGGATCGAAGGGGATTTTTTACTTTTCATTTGTAATGTTCTATTTGACGTCTATATCAATTTTCAGCTCTATGCGAATTCTGGCTAAGTGCTTATTTTGACTGGACTATGGTAAGATTGTAGGATAACCATTTAAGCTCTTTATGTTGGTATCTTTATTATTTAGGTATGCATTGTTTCTAAGTCAGCGGTACTGCCAGTACCTTGTGTTTGCAGCACTTGCAATAGAGGAATCAGAATTCTCTTAAAACATGTAATTCATCTTTTGATTTTTTTATATCACCTCCAATGTTGTCTAAAGCCTCCGCTGCTCTTGTTTCAGATCTATAAATTTTTCCTGATTCAATCAGGATAAGTTCTTTTACATATTTTTTCCGCGCTCTTGGTACTCATTTCATTTTAAAGAACGGATGTGACACAGGTTAATATTGCATCATTTGCTGCAAGCAAGTTAATGTCTCCATACAATCTTCATGGCCTCACACCGCACCACATTCGCCCTCACCCCTCCCTATCACACACATACATACACACAACACTTGCACATCACACTACACCCCACACAAGTACACTACACACGCATACTCAACTAAGTTAGTTATAGTTATATTTCATTTTGTATTTCTTTTACTTTGTAATTATATATATTTCTGTGTTAAGTAACAGCCTGTAATGCTCAAAAACCGATCGACCTCTATTATTTAGCGAAGACACTGCCTCCTAAGATACAGGATCTTCCTAGTTTAGGAGACAGGGCTCAAATTTTTGTATTTTGACTGTATTAACGAATATGACGAATATGTGTATGCAAATCTGTGTCAAATGTTCTTTGCTAATAAATAAATATTAAAAATATTAAATTAAATAAAAATCTTGTCACATTTTGTGATTTGAATACATTTATACATAACTATTACTCAAAGTATTTTAGCAAACATAGTATCTACAAGATACTAAGATACCCTACACAAGATATTTAAATACAAGATACAAAATGAATTTTGAAAAAGTATTTCAGATACAAGATAAAAATACGTATTTTGTATCTCGTATCTGTATTTTAGATACTTGTATCTTATAAGGCACATCTGTGGTCACCATTTGGTAGGAATTACAATCAGTCTGTGAGTAATTATTACAGCTATTTAAAATAAAAATGATTATAAATATATATTGAGAGTTATCTAATCTACCTAAAATAAAAATGTTATAACAAATCCGATATTATCCGAAACTTTTATTTCGGATTCGGTTACGGTTACGGATAAATTTTTATATCGGATATCCGATAGTTTCGGTTACGGTTACGGAGCTCCCTAACATCCCTGGTCCATTTATTGAGAAAGGCTTTAGGATACATAATATCATGCTGCGATTAATAGGAGCGAAGCAACAATGAAAAATGTTGCTAAAACGGGGAAAATGTATTCCCTTAGAGAGCTTCCGTTGCGTGCAACGGTCATGTAGGACGGGATTGTTCCTATTAAAAAGTTCTAAAAAAATGTCCCGATACTATATGTCTATCTTTTAAGGTTGGCTCACTATAACGCTGTTAATGAGGATCAATTCGACAAAAGGACCCAACTAGCAAAAAGTGGTTTTTAATCTATCCTAGAACCATCATTTATCGAGGATTATATGAGGCTTTTATCCGCATATAAGTTGCGAAAAGGGCCCACTTTATAAGTCTACTTTTACCTATAACATATTTATATTAGACCGCTGAAATGCCATATATGCCTATATTGCTCTTATAATTGAATTACGTCAATACAATTACTCCTATAAATCTCACTATAAGTAAATTATAGTAAAAAAATAGATTAATACGCGCCTAGAAATGTTTCTATAAGCTCATATGTTGTGAACAGTCGAAGTGAGTGTATCGCGCATTGTTGTGCTCTGTAAAAATATTTTTAACATCTTGAGGAAGAATATTTATACTATTCATGTCAACCATAGTCGAAAAACAAACTTATTGTTGTCAAATTGTTAGTCTTACTTATAGCTTATTCGTAGGGGAACTTGAATTTTCTGTGAAATCTATCATGGTTTCGATAAAAAAATTAAAGCGCCTCTTGGAATTTGCCTTATTTACATTTTAGTATTAATTAATATTTAATAAATATTATGAAGGCAGCTGCCATTTTCTCGGTGAGCATTTCCAAGTGTGACATAGTGCTAAAATAAGTATTTTTAGCATTTCCAAGCGTGACATACTACCAATATAAGTATATTGGTTCTATATTGCGTTATCTCAAAACCGAAGAAGATTCGCCATTGTTACCGATTAGGGTTCCGAATGCCCGATGAAAATCGATTGATATTTATAGATAAGTAAGTTAAAGGAATATTTTAAGGGTTTGTTCTACGTGCTAGGTTAAACATTAGTTTAAACATTGTTTTTATTTAACTTAATTATATAACAGGTTGCCGACTATTTAAACAAGACTATGCCATTACAATATGATTTACATTTTAATCAGAATCAAGATCACATCAGATCATTGCTATATCAAGATTGGTTTTGGTGTGAGAATTGTTCTACTTACGCAGTTTATGATCACTTCCCAAGAGACGAATGTGAAATTTCTAACTAGTCAAATCTCATATCTGGGCAATATTACACAAATGTTTATGGATCTTCTACAATAACACAATAGGTATGGGCACAGTCTTCTCTATTTTCTTACAAGCCATGCTGATAAATCTGGCAACGTCGTTGGTAAACCGATCAATAGTGCCCTGGGGGTGAAATACTGATGTGTAGGTTTTCTCTATTGGTATCTACTAATGTTCGTGCGTCTTGAAGCAAAACATTGTTTATTCTCATATTTATTTAAATAAAGAGTTTAAAGTAGCATGAGGAATATTTAAGTCTAAAACCCCGTTTTTAATAGAATAACGCCGTTCAAGTTTTTGTTATAATCCGAAAGTTCTTTCTTATTATCGCTTCCAATATCGCTCAAAGATTTGCTACTTTCGTTGTCCGAACCTCTTCCATCTAAAGTAGTACTACAATTATCTTGTCCGGAACCCTCGCTAGAATTCGCGATACGGTCTTCACCAGTTTTAAAAAAATCGGTGCTCACTGTGGTTAGCATTTCTTTATATGTTTTTTAATTTTTCTTTTATAAGATCCACTTTTTTTTAAACCGCTTCCACTTATTTAAATCCATTTTCAAAATTTTTAGACAAAAAAATTGTAACTAATCAAAATGGCTGATGTCAAATCCTACAATAGAATTTGCTAAACTATATAAAGCGTGTTTTCGCCTGTACTGGTCATTACAAGCAAAAGTGGCTTCTTAAGAGTTTTAACAAGGATTCTTTGAGATTTCTTGGACAATAACACTACTGTGGAATGCCTATATAAATATGTCTAGGTTTAAAATGGCACACGATAAATCGATATAGAGAACAATTTATCCTACCGAGTGCTGCATGCTGTGTAATCTTGGTGATTTATTGTTTTTAAAACATGGATATGAAATTAATATAACACTTACTTTTAAGCATATGTAAAATCAAACCATAAATGATTTACAGTAATTTAACTTTAATTTACTTATATTGGCCATAAAATATTAGCTTATATGAGGTTATAAGTAAAAATAACAAGAGTAATTGCTCCTCAGTGCATATATTCCTGGTACATGCTCCTACAGGAGTATTAGGATTTAAATGGTCCGCAGATGTGATCTTATAGGCGCATATAAGTCCGAGTTACCAGAGTTATTACTCTTGAGTGCAATTACTCTTGTTTCATGCTGTCATAGGAGTCTTGATCCTATGTTTGCCAGGAAATATGATCCCATATACCGATATAAGTACAAATTATAGGATTAAGCATACTTGAGTAAAAACAGCATGTATTTATGCTGTTAAAAGCGCAGTAGCAAACATCAAAACCATCATCGGAGCTTTGTAAGTCCACGTAGCATTATAAAATCGCCATCCAGGATTATTTTGCTAGTTGGGGATGTAGCAATTTTGAATACTACATCGAATACAATATAAATATCTGAGTTCATTTCTTTTTGAATCACTCAAATCCATCGAGAAATTACGAAGTTATTAAACTTTAAAAAAAGGGAGTTTTAAAACGCAAGCCGCGCGCGGGAAACTGCTGTTGACGTCACGAGGCTCGATCGCCCGCCACGCGCCGCACTGCTTTGTTATGGTTTGCGGAGTTTAATCGTTGTTTCTTGTTTATTTATGTTTTACGATATTGGTAGATAGGAAACATGGAAGTCGGATTTACCCAAGGCCCAGTCGGACAATCTCGCGAAGATTGATTCGTTTATGGTTGAAAAGTAAAAAAAAAAACAATTTATTCCAGTGCACAGGTAGGTACTACGTTTTAGAATGTTTTGATTTGGCAGGTAGGTACCTTTTTCGTGTTTCTACAATGTGTAGGCACCTCTCTACCTATTTTAAATGATATTTTTTACTAGTTTCTGCCCGCGACTTCGTCCGCGTAAAATTTCCTGCTCCTTCAACCCATCCCGTCGCATCGAATCGCCTGCCCGTGCGAGGTCTTTGTATGCGTGACGTTTTTCTTTGTGCTCGGCTCCTAAGGGTCTTTGCGTGACCTTATATAATATATAGTCTATAGCCTTCCTCGATAAATGGGCTATGCAACACTAAACGTACTTAACTATTCAGCTTTTATTTGGGTGTGCTACGCAATTAATTTTTTGAGACCAAGGCGCGCGCAATGGACGTGTTTTATATGGAATTTTTCATTTTTTCTTCGACAAATAAAACAAAATATTACCCACGTGTTGAGATTTATGTGACGGGGTTGTAAAGGGGGTCGAAAATTTCATTATTTTTGCGATAGGAAACGCCATTTTCGAGATATAAGCAAAAGAAAAGGAAAACAAAAATACGTAGGGTGTTCCATAATTTTTGTCGTATGAATTTTCCAGAAAGAGTGGAGAAATTTCTATTACGTCATTCAATAGTTTGTCTCTGTCGCAGTATATAAGCCATGGTTCAGTGATGAACATTTCAGTTTGTTGCAAGATATTGGACGAAAAGTTTAATTGATGGCGACTCTTATGAGACGTGACTTCCGTGAAATTATTTATTATAACTTTTTACGTGGTTTAGACAAAAAATTGTGTTTCAAAGAAATGAGTAAAGTATTCCACGAATATTGTCCTTCCATGAGAACTATTGAACGTTGGTATTTATAGTTCCGTCGCTGCGATTTTGATTTAGATGACGATACTCACACAAGGCGCCCCGCAGAAGTCGTCATTCCAGAAAATGTTGATGCTGTTGAAAAAGCGTTAAAGATGAATAGAAGAATTACATACAGACAATTAGAAGAGACTCTCCATATTCCTAAAACAACATTGCATCGAATTGTTTCGAAATACTTACAAGTAAGAAAGCTCTGCACTTTATGGGTACCCCACACTCTCAGCGATGAGCAGAAGCAGGAACGTATTGAATGGTCAAAAAAAAAATGCTAAAAATGTTCAAGTCTGGCGCTGCTAAGGAGGTAAATTTTATTGTGACTGGAGATGAAACGTGGTGAATACTATTACGATGTACCCATGAAATCTCAGAACAAAGTGTGGGTTTTCGAAGACGAGGACCAGCCACTACAACCTAAACAATCAAGGTCTGTTGGAAAACGGATGGTTGCGGTTTTCTTCAATAAACATGGAATCGTTACCATAGTCTTATTAGAAAAATCGAAAACAGTTTCGTCTGCATGGTACATCCAAGTCTGTTTGCCTCAGTTATTCGAAATCTTGATTTGTCGCAGTCCTTTAACTTCCTGGTTTCTACACCACGTTAACGCTCCCGCTCATCGTGCTGCTGCTACCCTAGATTTTTTAGAGAATTCGAACTTATGATTATTGAATCAGCCTCCTTATAGTCCGGACTTAGCGTCGTGTGACTTTGGTCTCTTCCCTTATGTAAAACTACGCATGAAAGGTCGACGTTTTACATCGCATGAGGAGTTGATGAGCGCTTTTGAAGAGCAATGTAATTTAATACCAAAACAAATGTGGGAAAAGTGGTTTGATGAGTGGTTTTATCGGATGAAAAGGTGTATTGAAAGTGGTGGTAATTACTTTGTGAAAATGTAAAAAATAAATTTTTACGACAAAAATTATGGAACACCCTACGTACAGTACTGTTTTTGCACATGAAGGCAAGGCGCGAGGCGCGCGCAATGGACGTGTTTTATATGGAATTTTTCAGTTTTTCTTCGAAAAAAAAAATATTAGCCACGTGTTAAGATTTATATGTAAGGGAGCTGTAAAAGGGGTCGAAAATTTCATTATTTTTGCGATAGGAAACGCCATTTTCGAGATATGAGCAAAAGAAAAGGAAAACAAAAATACAGTACTGTTTTTGCACATGAAGGCGAGGCGTTCGTTGGTGTGAATTTTAGTTCATAACTACTAGTTTTAATCCACACCTTTTTAATCGCGATTAAAAATAGATTTAGTTAAAATAAATTATTATAGTCAAAATTTTTGAAATGCAGTATAAAGTACTTTTAGTTAAGGGGATATGGGGCGTCGCTTCTCATGAAAGTTCACCACTTCTTTCTATTTTTTGGGTATTTTGGGACACAAAATAACAATTTGTCCGGTGTAGCAACACTTGTATTTTCGCATCGTGGCACGATGCAATATTTTAAGAAGACATTATTCGTTTAAATGTTCTGCGAGTCACGTAACTAAAGGCAGAAAGAACGTGCGCGGCGGTGCCGCGGACGCGAACGTGGAAAATGACGTCATCAACGAATTGTGCGTATTGGCGAGCGTTTTTGAAAATGCAAAATTAAAACCGCTCTAACTTCGTCATTTTTGGTCCAATTTTAATAATTCTTTCACTGAAATAATTTGTTTAGGTATGACTGTAATTCTACATATTTAACTAAAATCGTCGCTGATCCTCATTGTAATCAAATCTAAATATTATAAAGCTGAAGAGTTTATTTAGTTGAACTTACTAATCTCAGGAATTACGTATAGTGTTGGATAGCCCATTTATCGAGGAAGGTTATAGACTATATAACATCACGCTAGGACCCTAAGGAGCCGAGCACAAAGAAAAACGTCACGCATACGAAGACCTCGCACGGGCATGGGATTTATTGCGACGGGATGGGTTGAAGGAGCAGGGAATTTAACGCGGGCGAAGTCGCGGGCAGAAGCTAGTACTTACATATATACAACAAACATACATACATACGGGCTACTAAAATAAATAACATTATAATCCTGGTAACAGACAATTTTTAAACTTTTCGGTCTCTAAAACTAATAGAGCTAGGAGGAATGTGATTCCAAAGCCAAACTATAGACAACATTATGACAAATAATAGGTCTTTACCTACGAAAATGCCGTTTTGTATGAAAAAAATTAAACAATTTTTTTTCATGTATTTTTTATTTGTATTAATCGAAATAATCACCCATGCAATCAATGCATCTTTGCCAACGCAGTGGCAGTTTTTGACGCCCTTCTTAAAAAAATCAGCTGTACGGGAGGCAACAAATTTTTCAAAGGCATTTTGTACTGCTTCTCGGGTATTGAATTTTTTTCCCGCCAAGAAGTTATCCAAATTCTGGAAAAAGTAGTAGTCTGTAGGCGCAAGGTCTGGTGAGTAGGGCGGATGACGGAGAGCTTCCAACCCCAGTTCTTGCAACTTGGAGACCGTCTGCTGTGCAGTATGAGGTCGCGCGTTGTCGTGCAGGAGCAGCGGAGACGAGCGATTGACCAATGCTGGTTCGAGATGTGCCAGCTTCTCCATCATTGAGTTCAGTTCTTCACAGTACACATCTGCAGTAATGCTCACCCTGTTTGGTAAGAAGCTGTGATGAATCACACCGGCGCTAGACCACCAAACAGTGACCATCACTTTTCTAGGGGTAAGTTTTCGTTTAGGGCATTGTTTAGGTGCTGAACCAGGATCCAACCAACTTGCTGAGCGCTTGCGGTTATCAAACAGAATCCAGTTTTCATCGCAGGTTACAATGCGGTTCAAAATTCCTTCATTTGTGTGTCTGTTGAGCAGTGCAAGGCACGTCTCGACGCGTACTTCGCGCTGGCGATCATTGAGTTCGTGGGGCACCCATTTGTCAAGCTTTTTTTACCTTGCCAATTTGACGCAAATGGACCAATATTGTTTTGACGCTAACGTCGAAAGCTGCTGCTAATTCAGCCGTAGATTGTGTATCATCAGCTTCCACAATCGCCTTTAATTCGTCATTGTCGACCAAAGTCTTCGGACGACCACGAGGTTAATTTTTCAGGTCGAAATTTCCAGAACGGAAGCGAGCAAACCAATAACAGGTGGTGCGTTGGTTTGTAGTGTTAGCTCCGTAAACGTCGTTGATGTTGTGTGCCGCTTGTGCCACGTTGCTGCCACGACGGTACTCATATTCCATAATTACTCGAATTTTTAACGTATCCATGATGACGAAAACGATTGAAATGCGATGAAAATGTAACAGTAATTAATAAACAAATGACTACTTTTGGAAAACGAATTCCATGTTTTTAAAATAAAATAAATTTGAAATTAGAATTCTTAGACAAACAAAAATTATTTTGATTTGAAATGGCCAGTACTGCAGAACGGCAATTTCATAGGTAAAGCCCTAATATTACGTATATTAGTAGTATTAGTAATAATAATAGTAATATTAGTAGTATATCGATATTACTTGTTTTGAAAATTTTTTTTTGTATATCTGAAATTTTGTTTTGGCTATTAGTAAGTTTTAAGTGTACGTTACCCCTGCAAGAAAGTGTCTTCTAGAGTTATATGAATAGAACGTATAGTTGGTGCCTTATCTGCTGTAAATGTGCCCCCACATAAAAAATGTGTGCCCCCTGTCGTTTTGGAAAAAAACGGAAAAAACGATTCTTGCTGAGGTAACGTTTTTCTAGCAGGAAAATTCTAAACGAATGATCGGAGAAAGAAAAATTGTGCATCGCCAGAGGTGTGCATGGCCACCTTATATGTGTGCCAAAATGTGCCCCCAAAAATAAAATCTGTGCCCATTCAGGTTTTCGAAATATTGCATTTCCTGCTGGAGTAGCGTTTTGATGAATCGTATATCTCTAAAACCATTGCATGTGCCCCTGTAGAATAAACATACACGAGTAGCTCTTAATGTGTGCCCCTTAGTGCCCCAATTAGATTTAAGAAAATATTTATAGTTTTCAAGTTATCGCGGTTTTATGAAAACCCGAAAAAACATCGCAGCGCCTAAATGAGACAAGGCATAAGTTCGCTGAAAACTGTATTCGATTCTTCTTGACACTAACAATAACCATACAAAGTTTGAAAACTGTTCATGCATGCGTTTTTGAATATTCTTGCTAAAAGTCAAAACGATGGTGTCATAATTTTGACGGCAAAATATAAGGAACCGGCTCAATCTCAGATGTGTAGGTGTAAACCAAAATCTTGTGCCTTTAGTCAAAAATATATGTTGAAAATATTCAGCTTAGAATGTTTCGCATTAAGTAAATATTAACAAAAAACCAAAATATGTTAGCAACGGCGGGTTATCCGACCAATTTTGAATGACTACTAAAAAGCGACGGATTCATACACATCGATGACCTTCTTTACCTTACTCACTAACCGGTTCACACGTGTTGTGCCTGAGTACACTGAAGTAGAAAAGTAATAAGTAATAAAATAAAGTTATATTCTACTAGCTGTTTCTATGACCTTACACATGATTAAGTACATTATAAATAGTAGCCTAAGTGCTATTCAAAGGTAAGCTATCTTCTCCATTCTAAATTTCATTAAAATACATCCAGTAGTTTATGTGTGAACGAAAGATATGGCAAATGGCAAATACCCAGATATTTGCCATTTGCCAGGTCTTTGACCCAAAATTTGATTGGTTCCGATGTTTAAAAAAAATATATTTCATGAAATGTGTGATGATCGAATACCTGCTACTAAAAAGAGGTAGCGCTTTTTTGTATATAAATAAAAAGCCATTTATTGATAAACCGCAGGTTAGATAAATTAACAGTAAGTTTTTCATCATTAAGGGGAATGCTCCAACCAGCCCGCGAAAATCAAAATTTCTTGCGTTTTTTGCAATTTGCACGCCAGTGCTAGGTTGTACACGCCAGTGCTAGGTTTTAGGTTGAACAACCTAGCACTGGAGTGCAAATTGCAAAAAACGTAAGAAAATTTAAATTTCGCGGGTTGGTTGGAGCATTCACCTTAACCAAATAAATGTTGGTACCTACAGTTTTGAGAGTTGTATTTAGTGTATACCTATAGTCAACCGCACAATGATTTGTGTTTGCCTATGAGGGATTTATAATTATTAACCAACGATTATATTAAAGCTGATTATGTACTGTCACATAATTTTGATTTGATGGCGTTTTAGATATATAAGTGTCATTCCACAGTCAGGTGATAATGTTGTTACGTATATGGGATAAATATGTTTATTTATAGCCAAATACCATAAGATAATTTGTGCGCATTCGATGTTTACAGTTATATCTTTATGCGGTTTACTATACTAACACACTTTATCTGAATCTATGTATAAGCAAATTACTCGTAAGAAAATTATTTATCTGTGATTTAAAATTAAATATTTTTTACACAATATTATACTTATACTTAATACTGATCTGTGATTTTTTTGTGATGCGAATTTACTAATTATATGTTATACTTAGATGAAAAACTGATCTGTGATTTAAATAATAATGACTACACAACGTGCAAATAATTTCTAATATTTATAGGTAAAAAATTCAATCTGTGATTTGACGCAATAATTACTTTAAGAATTAAAATTAAGGGAATAAAATTAATAATTTCCACATCAACAAGCTGTTTCATTTAATATAGTCACAAGGTGCATTTAATATATTTTTTAATTAGCCCCCAAAACTTTTGATCGCGACTGTACGGACAACAGCTTAGGTATAATACGTCCAATAAAGAAGGTTACCGATATGTATGAATCAGTCGCTTTTTAGTAGTCATTGGAATTTGGTCGGATAACCAGCCGTTGTTTACATATTTTGGTTTCTTGTTAATATTTACTTAATGCGAAACATACCAAGCTGAATATTGTCACCATATATTTTTGACTAAAGGCAAAAGATTTTGGTTTACACCTACACATCTGGGATTGAGACGGTTTCTTGTATTTTGCCGTCAAAGTTATGACACCATCGTTTTGACTTTTTGCAAGATTGTTCAAAAACGCATGCATGAACAGTTTTCAAACTTTGTATGGTTATTATTAGTGTCAAGAAGGGCCGAATACAGTTTTCAGCGAACTTGTGCCTTGTCTCATTTAGGCGCTGCGATGTTTTTTTCGGGTTTTCATAAAACCGCGATAACTTGAAAACTATAAATATTTTCATAAATCTAATTGGGGCACTAAGGGGCACATATTAAGAGCTCCTCGTGGATGTTTATTCTACAGGGGCACATGCAATGGTTTTAGAGATATACGATTCATCAAAACGCTACTCCAGCAGGACATGCAATATCTAGTAAACCTGAAGGGGCACAGACTATTTTGGGGGGCACATTTTGGCATACATATAAGCTCTCTGGCCACGCTCAAATTTTCTCTCTCCTATCATTCGTTTAGAATTTTCCTGCTAGAAAAACGTTACCCAAGCAAGAATCGTTTTTTCCGTTTTTTTCCAAAACGACAGGGGGCAAACATTTTTTATGTGGGGGCACATTTACAGCAGATAAGGCACCAATTATACGTTCTATTCATATAACTCTAGGAGACACTTTCTTGCTGGGGTAACGTACACAAGTTTTAACAGACCACTTTCAAAAAAATCTGAGAAATAGCACTTAGTGTGTTGATTTTACAGTTACAAGCTTCATCGAAATCGAACACCTGCAACATATTCAAAAAATTTGGTACGATTGAGTTTTCATTCACTTATAACTGTCTACAAAACATGTAAAACCTATTAATGGATATTTTGCACTGTACACACTTCATGTATGTTATTTAAATACGTTTGTGGGGGTCGATTTCAAACCAGCCGTAAATAGTGGGTTTATGAAATAACTCCTTTAAAATCGTTGGAATACACGTAATTTCTATATTTACGTTACATCTTAATAGTTTACATATAGAATTATTCAACTTTCATACTTATTACTCGAGATAATAATAAAAAACGATCTATTTTTCATTTGTGTCACTGGTCATTTTCCCGCTTTTTCAACAAAACTTTAATTATAAACAATCCCCTCTGAGAAATTGTATTTCTTTAAATTCTGGTTACACACTAATAACCATAAACTCAAGTTACGCTGATAGTTTTAAATTAATACAATATATACCGTATGACTTTTTATACCGTCTTGAAAAAAATTGGGTGTAACAGGTGAACGATGTAGAAGCCTATGGCATAGGAATTTGTATTATTTTTATTTTTCAGTAACATGTAATGAAATTGATCTAGCAATAAATACCACACATTTAAAGTAACCTTTTCATACTAGAACAAAATAAAACGAAAATTTTGAAAAAAAAATAAAAATCGATAAAAATCTATCGAAACTGAAATCATACGCACCCTACTCAATGCGCGGAATTTATCAATGATTTAGTAGCCCGGTCTTACCCTTTGAAGCCGGCCGATAGGTGGCCTCTTTGATCTTTCGCAGGCGCACGAGCCGCACAGGCATTCCCGGCAGTCCGCGTCCCGCGCTTCCTCAGTCACCTGCGATGAGTCACGGCGTGACGTCGCGTTGTGTTCGTTTCCGCGTGTGCATCGGTCAATGATTTTTAACGTAAACATGTACGAATATTCTAATGTTGAGTACCTAGCAATGGTACGATTTTATATCCTGTCTGGTGATAACTTAGACGGTGCGCGGCAAATGTACGCTGAGGAAGAACACCTGCAGTCGTTGCGAAGGGCCGGGATCCCGGTTATGGAAGCTACTTACTCCATTCAGTGGACATGCATCAATACCACTTCTTACGAGTGCAAGCTTTGGGTCGGGTCGGGAGTCCAGCTCACTACGAGCGATCAGTGCGTGTATTTAAACAGTGAATTCGGTGATGAGTGGATCGGTAGCGGTGGACCTGTGAACCGGCCGGCGCGGTCACCAGACCTAACGCCGTTAGACTTTAATTTGTGAGCCGAACTAAAACGCTTACCTAGTGTGTGAAGAAGCTAGCACACTGCTAGCTTCTTCAGGATCAGTTAAAACAGCGAACAATAGACACTTTTAACACTCTAAAAACTGACAGAGACACGCTTAGAAGTCTAACAAACAATCTGCAAATGTGCTATTTTGTGTTTGAAAAGAAACAGTGGACACTTCGAACACTTACTGCGGTATCATTGAAAAGGTACTATTGTAAATAATAACTTAGTGTAATTTTGTAAATATTAATCAATGTAATTATTTGTAAATAAGTTGATTACGATCGTTTAAATACGCCTAGTAAGTTGTAGAATCAGATTTACGTAAAACAACTTTGTTAGATTTTTTTATTTTATTAATTTGTACAAACAAAGTAAACATACCTATGACGTGTATGTACCTATCCAACTACAATCGGACACAAAATAGGTAATTAGGTTTCAGGCGCGTTGCTAGAAGATTCTTGAAAGTGCTTATAACGGCATTATGATACAAGTGAGCCCTTTGTTAAATCTTTAAAAACTGCATAAAATTTCTTAATGATAGGGTCATTTTTCATTATCATTACACATCAAGTTAAAAATTGCTTTTAGTACCTATGTAATATCAACAGGTTTGTAGTTCTCGGTATCGCAAACTGACGTAATGTAGGTACACTCGCAAATGTGTGCGTGAGTGTGTAGGGATTAGGCGGTAAATTTGAGTGCGCAGCCACAAAGACGTAAGGAGAAATCAATGCTAGTGTCTCGCTCACACTTTCATTCATGCGCGATCGCAACCTACGCCGTTTACTATTCCCTATTTTGGGTATTATTCGTTTTACGCAAACGCCGTAGGAAGTATTAATTTCCTTGTATTTTGAGGATATTCCGAACTTTAATTTCTCTTATGGTACCATGCAAATAATGGCGTATATGGCTTCTATTCTAGTTACACAACACACCATATGAAGGTCGAGACGGTAAAAAATGTCATCCGGTATAATACGATTTCTCTGTTTTAATTTGCGATCACTTTTTTCAATCATTAGTGTCGACTAAATAAACGTTCCGTTATTAAGAAAATCCCAGGTGCTTTTCTACCATCCCCACTTCTATGCTGCGTAAGGGACTTAGTGGCACGTGAACGATCAGTGAAAGCAGAAGAATTCTTCGTTTTTCTGGTAAGAAATTGCAATTTAATTGGAGTTCTGTGCTTAGTACGAAAATTGAATCATTCGTGTTTATAATAGTATGATAATAAGTGTTTAATCAATTAATTATTTACCATACACGTGAATTAGCAACAAATAACCGCGATATTTTGTGGCCGTCTAATGGCGTCTAGAGTATCCTAAGACGAAATAAATTAGATTATTCGTAAAAAAAATCATACGTGTCATTTCATTAGTGTAATTTTTTCGAGTATTACTAACTAGCTTCTGCCCGCGACTTCGTCCGCGTCAAAGTTTTGCTCCCCTGACCCTTCCCGTCGCATCGATTTGCCTGCTAGTTTTCGTCCATTTTTCATTGCTGCTCGCTCCTTTTGAGTTATAGTGAGTCAACCTTAAAAGATAGACATATGCTCTCGCGGACTTTTTTTTAGAACTTTTTAAGAGGAACAATTCCGTCATACATTATTTTTGCGTTACTTTAACCGTTTACGCAGCGCACGCAACGGAAACTCTTAAAAGGAATAAATTTCCCCCGTTTTTGCAACATTTTTCATTACTGCTCCGCTCCTCTTAGTTGTAGCGTGATGTTATATAGCCTATAGCCTCCCACAATAAATAGGCTACCCAACACAAAAAATTTTTTCAATTCGGGCCCGTAGTTCCTGAGATTAGCGCGTTCAATCAAACAAACAAACAAACAAACAAACAAACTCTTCAGCTTTATAATATTATAGTATAGATGAAATTCCATTCTACACGAATGAACGGTTTATTACTTGACTACGAAAAAAGGAGGATTATGATTATTTCCTTGTTTTTAGCTTTTCTCAGTTTCGTCAAATTTGTTTTTGAGCCTTATTTTTATTTGTTGTTATCAAGAGTTTTCTCTCATTGATGAGTGTTAAATGGCGAAAGAAAACTGAGAAAAATGAAGATAAGTTAGAAACGAGAAGGATTGTAAGAGGGGAAAAATATTAATGAATCAAAAGCTATCCACAAAAATATGCCATTGAAAGGGCTAAATAAGGAAACTTACTTAAAACGAAAAACAGAACATGAAGTAAAAATATTACTAACGAAATGTCGCCACTGGAACAAATAGCACAAAGAAAACGATGGAAAAAAAATCGAAACGATACCTGGAGAAGAAAGTAAAAGAACGGAAGATACAAGAGATACCTAAACTTTTACATGTTTTGTAGAGTTACAAGTGAATGAAAAATCTATCGTTCCTATACTTACGTTTTTTACGTTTACGTAACACTGTATAGGTCCCGGCAAACATCTTGAACACCGATTGATATACCCTTCTCGCTCTTGTGTATTCTCCCGCTAATGCGGAAGAGCGAGAAGGGTATATCAATCGGTGTTCAAGAAGTGTGGGGCCGTTCAAGTATTACGTAAGCAGATTTATTACAATTATTTACTCCCCCACCCCCCTTGTCAGCAAAAGTAAGCAAAGCTCTTACCCCCCCCCCCCCCATGCTGACGTAAACATTTTTATATGCATTTTTCTTTTAAAGTATTGTTTTTTTTTTATTGATTCATGAGAAGCAGTTATAATTCTAGAAATCTTTTTAATTTTCTTAGAGACAATAATACACTTGAGAGCAATAAAATCGCACACGTTGACTTTTTGTTGTTAAAGCAGTTTTTTTCATAAATGTGAATACATATTAAAATAAAACTTACACTATTTGAATGTTTACTTCAGTACCTTTCTAATGATATCAAATACAGTGTAAAAAAAGTACCCATAGGGAGTTTTAGGGCACAAAACCCAACATACGGATAAAATTACCCAATTTAGCTTAACAAAGAATAAAAATAAAACTCAAAATGCTTGATCAAATTGTTTTTTAATAAGGTGTATTCCCTCCCCTAGCCTTGATTACAGCTCTTAATCGGTTTTTCATGGACCGTATTAATTTCACCATGAAATCTTGTGGTATGGCGTTCCACTCCTCTTCAATGGCAAGTTGAAGCTCTTGGAGGCGCGTAGGAGCAGGGCTTCTTGCTCGAACTCTTCTTTTTAGCTCATCCCAGACATGCTCAATCGGATTGAGATCAGGACTACGAGCTGGCCACTCCATCGCGGTGATTCCAACATCTTCCATGTAGTCGCAAACTGTTCTAGCGACATGCGGTCTGGCGTTGTCGTGCATTAAGAGAAAATCTTCTCCCATAAGCCACGCAAGCGGCCTCACATGTTCTTCGAGCACTTCTTCGACGTATCGTGCAGCCGTCAAACTTCTCGATCTCGGGCCGGTATTCGCCGTAGTGATGAATACAATGTCAGTTTTAGTGTCCAACATTATGCCACCCCAAAACATACACGATCCACCTCCAAAAGCCACACGTTCGCTTATGCAGCATTGTGAAAATCGCTCTGATGACCTTCTGTAGACCCTAGAGCGTCCATCATGACCATGTAAAGTCATTCTGCACTCATCAGAGAACATAACAGCCCGCCATTGGTCATACGTCCAATTTAAATGTTCCCTAGCAAATTGTAGCCGGGCTTGTCGGTGAGCTGTGGTCAATTTGGGACCATTTGCTGGGCGATGTGAAGTCATTCCTGCTTCACCTAGTCTTCTTCGAACTGTCCACCGACTTATACTGACATTGCGAACTTCTCGAAGCTGTTGTCCCAGTTGAACCGCGTTCAGTTGCCGATTTCTCAAAGACCTTGTCACAAGAAAGCGGTCATCACGCTCTGATGTTGTGCGTCGCCGGCCAGATCCTGGTCGCCGAATGTAGCCACCGGTCTCTTGGAACCTCTGGTATACACGACGAACAGAGTAGCGGCTCAAATTTAGCCGTCGAGCAACTTCACTTTGGTTATGGCCTGCTTCGAGCAAGGCAATAACTTGAGCGGCTTCTGCGGGCGTGGTATCCATATTTTTCCAGTAAATCCGTATGCTTCCAGTAGAGATGTTATCACGTTGACCTTCGGTATGCAACTGAATAAAAATTCCAATAAACTGACCTTTTTATGGATGGAAGAAATTTAGGCAACTGAATAGCGCGCGGTAATTTCCCTACTCGGTTCTAAGCGAGTACCTAAACGTATACATTATTGCGTCAGCGCACACCAAGAGCAGAGCATTTTCTGAAACAAAAGAAATGGGAAAGACTTCTTGAGAGACTCCCAAGCATTGGCTTTTAACATCTCATAGCTGTATGTTGGACTCGATATACTGCAAACTTTCAAAAAGCTGCACCTAACCAAAAAACTTTTCTCCGTTCATGATTTCCAAATAGACCAACACATTCCTAGTCCATTGAAATGTTACAATTTGAAGGCCAAATACTGCATTTCTTAGAGGACGCAATTTTATTTTTGGGACATGTGGGGGAGGGGGTCAATAGAAGCTTAACCTCAAGTTTGTGGGGTTGCCGCTCTTGTCCCCCGGCCGCCATCTTGGAAAAAGGGGTGCATACACATTTTTCGCGATATCTCGAAAACTATGCATCTTACAAAAAAAATTGTGAGGACATAATTTGTAGCTATTTGATTTGCCTACAAATATGTTCATATAACTTTTTGCCCTAAATTTAAAATTAAAGAAGTTATAAGCAAAAAATTGAGATTTTTTTATAAAAAATTTCTTTTTTGCTCTGTAACATATTTTTTTATACATTTTACAAAAAAAAATACCTCAGACCAATCTTGTATATATGTAAAGATGTTCTTTTGAGGAAAAATTTTCACTTAGTTTTATGATCTTTTTTTATTGTAAATACATTCATAATTTTTTTTTATTAAATTCCTGCCTACCTTATTCATTGCAAACTCTTTTCCCCGTCACCTGTGAGGTAGAGGCTTGGAAGCTTGTATTGGCATCCAAATGTTTGCATGTTTTTTCCAGCCCCAATGTTCAGGATTATGATATCTTCCGAGCCACGACTGGACCATCGAAGAGAAGTAGAATAGAGTAGCTAGCTATTGAAAATATTATGATGTCAAGAATTACATTATAAGCAAGATGTCTGTGGAGTACGCCTACTGGGGATACTACAAAAAACAAAACGCGCCTGCAAACTCTACCTCATAGGTGACTGGGAAAAGAGTTTGCAATGAATAAGTGAAGTGGTAGGTAGGTAGGAATTTAACAAAAATTTTTTTTATGAATGTATTTACAATAAAAAAAAAGATCATAAAACTAAGTGAAAAAAATCGTTTTGGCCGGATGCTCATGAGCACTGACGAACCCGGTCAACTTTGGAACGCTGTAACAGCGTTTTAAATGAATGAAATTGAAAAAAATTATCGTGAAAAAAATTTCTCAAAAGACTATCTACAAGATTGGTGTGAGGATTTTTTTTTGGAAAAAGGTTAAAAAATAGTTAAAGTTAGGTACATTTTTATAAAAAAAATCTCACTTTTTTGCTTATAACTTCTTTAATTTTAAATTTAGGGCAAAAGTTAAATAAACATATTTGTAGGCAAATCAATTAGATACAAATTATGTCTTTACAATTTTTTTGTAAGACGCATCCTATTCGAGATATCGCGAAAAATGTCTTTGCACCCCTTTTTCCAAGATGGCGGCCGGAGGAAAAGGTGGCAACCCCACAAACTTGAGGTTAAGCTTCTATTGACCCCCCCCACATATCCCAAAAATAAAATTGCGTCCTCTAAAAAATGCAAAGCCCATGTAACATTTCAATGGACTGTCCCGTCCAGACAATTTTCTAGCTGTAGCAACACTGAGCACGGGCGGCGGCGCGCGGTGGGTGCTCGCGCATATAGAACGCATACTAGAACACGGTGGAGATCAATGGTGGCCCAGTGGTAGCGCCCGCGACTTACGAGTAGTAGGTCGTGATTTCGAACCCAAGCAGGCGCTTTAATTTGTATAAATTATTTTATCACCACTGCTCTCAAAACGGTGAAGGAAAGCATCGTGAGGAAACCGGCATACCAGAGAGAACCATCCATTCGAAGACATGTGACATCTACCAACCCGCACTGGGCCCGCGTGGTGGATTATGGCCCACTCCCTCTCACTGAGAGGAAGCCTATAGTCCCAGCAGTGGGAACATTATAGGCTGCTGATGACTAGAACACGCATCCTGCAAGCTCGAGCATGGTCGAGCATCAAGTTTGGACGTGTATTTAATTTTGCATTGTCTTAAGATAAATTTTTCATTAGTCTCAGAAAATGCTCTGCTCTTGGTGTGCGCTGACACTTTGTGGGAATCCCCAAAAATGCGTTTCGTTTTCAAACATATACAATGACTATGGGTTGCCATATGTGTAAAAAATTAAATAACTACTGCTGAAGTAATCACCATCTAGACCCCCCCACCCCCCTATCGTGCTTACGTAATACTTGAACGGCCCCTGTGCCGTGTGGTATACAGGCACAGTCTGTATAAAGTGTCTTGAATAAAAATACACTTGGATCTGCATTCTTTAAATTAGATTTGCGTACTTAACTGCACGCCAAACTCTTACGGGGTTAGCAGAGTGAATGGAGAATATTTTTTTCTTTTTATTCATTATTATTATTAAACATATCATTTAAACAAATATGTGTAGGGTGACAAATAGGGATCAGAGCAACATTTTTATTTTTTTGGATATGCTGCAGGTATCCGATTTCGATTAAACTTGTAACAGTAAAATCAACACACTAAGTGCTATTTCTCAGATTTTTTGAAAGTGGTCACTCTGTTCGAACTTACTAATAATAGCCACAAAAAAATTATTTCAGTAAAAAAAAAATATTTTTAGCATAAGTAAGATCGAAATACGTAAAATTTGTCACAATGTTGTCTACAGTTTGGCTTTGGAATCACATTCTTAGTTCTATTCGTATTAGAGAACAAAATGTTTAAAAAATTGTCTGTTATCAGGACATTTTTCAAGGTTAATCAATGACAGTAAGAGCTAGGCAGTCAAAATCTACATAAATAGTAATGCAAATGAGCAGCGTACTTAACAATATCATATTCATTACATTTGGCTCTGGGGGCACATTCTCAATACTTACCTGCTATAACCCTTTGCAACTGTTTGGCAGTCCCTAATGTCAGGCGGAAGTGCATTCCATAACCGCACCGCGTGCACAGTGAAGAAGTAGGAGTAGAAGTAGTCAGTGGAGTGGGGAGGGGACTTGAGGTTTCTTAGATGCGACCTACATGGCGCATCTGAAGAACGGGCGGAGGAAAAATGGTCCAGCAGGTAAGATGGTGTTTTAGGATTATGGAGAAGCTTGAATAGCAGACTTAAAAAGGTCATTGTATTTCTCCTGTAATAAATAAGCGAATAAGCGTTTTTTTACATTTCCCTTTATGAGCCATTTTACAGTTTTGCGTGAATATCAAAGATTTTAGTCGCCTAATTTATCTCTCATCTCATGTTTATGAATACATGTAAAAAATAGATCAATCTTTTGTTTTGTCACTTTTAGTAACATATTTACAAAAACTTATTTTAGTCTAGTCAACAAGTTCAAAAACGTGAAAAATAGAGATAAAGGTCCTAAAAATATGAGCGATGTCTCATTCGATTCAGAATCACCTCTAGAAAAATGTTTTTTGAAGGATTTTGGTGCAGGTAAAAAATTGCAATTGTTATTAACAAAATAAGATGAAAAAAAATGATATTTCGTTTTTGTTAATAACTCGAAAAATATTAACATTTAAGCAATTTTGAAAAAGCTCGTTAAAGAGGAGGAAATTTCCAATAAAAAAGTACTAACTCCCGGAACTCTATCTCCATTATTTATAATTTTAATTTGACGTTGAAACTAGGGCTCCGCGCGGCTGTTACGGCATGCGCGCGCCGCCGCTAAAGAGAGTTCAGCAATATATTTTTTATAACATAAAATGTGATTTTAAAAATTTGATTATAAAAAATTTAAAAAATTCTGGTATCTTCTTAACACTTGAAAGAATCGAGCCCTAAAGAAAAAAAGTTTAATCACCATTTTTTTTAAAGTTATTAAATTGTTAACCAACAATTTTTTTCCCAATCTCCATTGGCATAAACAATGGGATGAAAGGTATAAATAATTGGCCTATAAATTTTAAAATCAAATATTTATTTGCGTAAAACATGGTATACAATGGTGTTAAATACAAAGATATGGCACAAACATGTTTAGCTAAGATAAAAACATAGAATTTAAGCTTAGTCAACTAAAATCTTATGAGTTCCCATTGCACCTTTTGCCCTTTAACGTTCATACTACTTGTAATAGTGATCTATGTCGTAAATAACCCTTTAGTTCTCCATAATGTGTTTGACATTAAGTTCATACACTATTAGGATAAAATCACATAAACAACGTTAAAAACCCCATAGAAATCACTGTTCGATATTACTAGACATACTTTTTTATGTTCAATTGCTGAATTAGAACCACTGTAAGAAATTAATGTTAGAAAGTGAATTGAACAATATAGTAATAGCTACCCCCAACCATTTTTTTATTTTTGCGCTTATAATAAAAAAATATTTTTTAGTCCTTTCACTTTTCACTGTTATTAATTATTATCTCTTTTTCATTCATAATTGAGATTTCACCCTTTTAATAGGTGCCTCTAGGGTTGGTCTGTCAATATGTTGACCCGTAGAGCTGCATCCTTAGAGGAAAAACTGTGGGCTACGTTAAAGGAATTGGAATCTAGTAAAAAGCAGTGCAATCAGCTGATACAGGAAAGGGAAGACAGTGAGGTCGAAATTGAGCTAATTAATAACAAGAACACTGAGCTTAAGAATCAGTTGGCTGAGCTACATGTGCAGCATTTGGACATCCTTGACCAGCATCAACACCTTCGTCAGCTAGTGTCAAATTTCCAGCATTGTAGTGACACCCACGAACTGGCTTTGAGAAGGATTTCTGAAGTGGAACTGGAATTAAGTAGAGCCCACAACTCTATAACCCATTTAGAAACTCTCAAAGTCGGTGAAGAGTCTGCCATCACCTGCAGTCTCTATGATGAGTTGGTTGGTAGCGGGTCCAAACCCGCATGTGTTGAGCCAATTGATATATGTACTTTATAAGATCCTGCGATAAATTTTCATAAAATTTTATTAATTAGTTAATTAAGATACATGTTCTAAAAGAAATTCTAGTAGTATCCAGGAAATTTTTGAAAAACATACCACCCCAAATGTGTGCAAGGAAGGCCAGCTGCCGGCCGCCAGTGTTGTCCACAGGAATAAACTATGCATACTGAGCACGAATAATACGAATAAAATACTATCCATAGCGCAAAATACCTTTGCAAACAAATTTGACTGTTGTCATTATTTAATACGTAACGGGAAAACTGAACATCTCTTGAAAGGTTTAAAAGAAAAACTTGTGAAGTTCACCATGAATGACTTTTGCGTAATTCTTCTGGGTGATGAAGACTTTAAAAATACTAATAATTATTTTAAAATTATATTCCGTATAAGAGAAGTTATTCAAAACATAAATTACACGAATGTGATCATCTGTTTACCGACGTATAAAAATGGATACTATGCTAATTTATTTAACAGTAGAATAGAAACTTTCAACAACCTTTTGTATCTAGATGTACTGACATATGAACATTTATATCTGTTAGACAGTAATTTAAATTTATCCTTTGACAACAAAATCTATAATAAACAAACTGGCTTAGTAAGTAACCATGGAATGTATATAATATTTAAGGACATAGATAGTTTAATAATTGACATACAATACAATAATAGTTTATGTGATATAATTGACATTACCACTGATAATAATTTGACAAATAAGGACACTTTTTTTCGTAGCTAAATATTTATGTATACTACATCAGAACATTGCCGGTCTCGTTAATAAATCTGACGCTCTCTCGGTCTGTTTATGTGAACTTTCAGAACGAGATTTTGATGTAGATGTAATATGCATTTCAGAGCATTTTATGAAGGCTGGCTGTGAGAATGAGCTCCACCTACCTAATTATGGTTTAGCTGCTTGTTATAGTAGACAGACAAGTAAGCGAGGCGGTGCATGTATACTTGTTAAGCATGGTGTTCAATGGAAATGTTTGACCAATGTAGCAAACATGTCCTCGCAAAGTATATTCGAGTGTTGTGCCGTTAAATTGACGGACTATAACATTATAATTGTCTGTATTTATAGAGTACCTAACTCAAATAATATCAATGAGTTTTTTGATAAACTGGAAACTCTTTTAAAATATTTGTCCAAAGAACGGTGTAAGAATATAGTTTTAGCTGGTGATTATAACATTGACATTTTGAAGAGAAGTAGATTGTCAGCTGAATTTGAGTGTATTCTTTTGAATTTTAATTTACAACTTGCTTTAAGGCAACCTACTCGGGCGGCGAGCCAAACATGTATAGATAATTTTGCTCATAATTTTAACAAGCGCCGTTGTACATCAGAAGTACTGGAGTTCGCACTATCCGATCACACAGCACAACTGTTAAAATGCCCCGTTAAAAGAAAGGATGTACTTAAGTATTATCGCAAAAGTACACGAGACTACAGTCACGTAAATATAGAAAAATTCAAAACCTGTTTAAGTAGTCTATCCTTCTCAGATGTGTACGAGATGAACGATCCTAATGCAGCCTACAACTGTTTCATTGAAACGTTCCAATTAATGTACGAATTGTGTTTTCCCAGCAAAATGATTACCATTAAGACTACTAAAAAACCCTCTTGGGTATCACGTGGGATTAAGTTGTGTAGTAAAAACAAACGAAATCTTCTGTGGCAATATAGGTTAAAACCAAGTCAAGCTAATAGAGATAAATTCAAAAGATACTCAAAATTACTCAAAAGAATAATGAATTTAACTCAGAAAGCACAAAACAATTATAATATTAAAACCTCTAATAACAAATCTAAGACTACGTGGCAAATAATTAATAAAAGTAAATATAACGCCCCAAAAAACTCAATTCCTTGCATCAAATTTGAAAATAAATACATTACACACCCAAAGGATATTGCCAATACATTTAATAATTATTTTATTGATAAAATACAACCAACAATTAATGCGGGAACTAACTCAACGTCATTAATCCTTAGTAGAGCACAATCTATGTTTATGGCTCCGTCTACGCCCTATGACATATTAAATATTATTATGAAGTTAAAAAACACGAATAGCGTTGGCTACGATGGTATTGCTACAAAAATATTGAAAGCAGTTGCATTTGAAATATGTACTCATTTGTGTTTCATTATTAATCTTTGCATAAGTGCAGGTGTATTTCCTGATGCATTAAAGAAGTCCATTGTGAAACCACTATATAAGAAAGATAATCACGAATTAATGATAAATTACAGACCAATTGCGCTTATACCAGTTATGTCTAAGGTGTTTGAAAAATATATATATGGTGAAATTAATACCTATTTAGAAAAGTATAACATATTAAGTGACGAACAAAAGGGATTTCGAAAAAATAAAACTATAAATTTGGCTATTTATGAGTTTTTACATAATGTCATGCTTAATGTAGATAGGAGAACACCAGTCTGTGCCATATTCTGCGACATGACACAGGCCTTTGACTGTGTCCATTATAATTCCCTGGCAGAGAAACTTGAAGCCTATGGTATCAGAGGCAACGTTTTAGAATTAATTAAATCGTATCTTCATAACCGTAAACAAGTCACAGAAATTACTAAAATAAATAAAAAAACTAAACGTGAAGAACCTTCAAGATCAGAGGAACGTGACATTATATACGGAGTACCTCAAGGCAGTGTATTGGGACCTCCGTTGTTTACTTTGTATGTAAATGACCTGCCAAAAGTAACTGAACATCCGATGACACTTTTTGCTGACGATTGCACTTTGACAATAGCTTGTAATAACATAAACACATACGAACTTGACATTAATAATTCAATCATATCTATTATAAATTGGTTAAATGATAATAATTTAAAAATTAATTTAAAAAAGACTAACGTAATGCACTTTAGACAACGTACACAAACAATTAACAAGCCTAATATTCAATTTAATAATATAAATATCAATGAAGCTGACACAACAAAATTTCTGGGACTAATAATAGATTCTAAATTGAATTGGAAACCTCAAATAGAGGCACTTAGTAAAAAACTGAGTAGTGCAGCCTTCGCTCTGAAACAGCTTGCTGTGGTTCTCAACACAGATGCGCTAGTTACTGCTTACTATGGATTAGCCGAATCAATTCTTAGATATGGAGTTATCTTCTGGGGGAATAGCACGGACATTGAAATAGCGTTTCGGGCACAGAAAAGATGCATTAGATCGATGTTTAGACTGCAAACAATGGACAGCTGTAAACCTTATTTTATAGAGCGTAAGATATTGACATTACCTTCATTATATATCCTGGAAACAATAATGTTTATAAAATCCAATTCTCATTTATTCCAGCGTTTGTCTGATGTTGCTCCTAGGAATAGACGTGATAATTTCAAACTCTGTGTTCACGGCGCTAAAACAACTCTTATGCATAAGAGTATATTTTGCATGGCTCCGAACATTTTTAATAAAATGCCCAAATCGTGGAAAACGTTAAATATTTCTGCTCTAAAAAGTAAATTAAAGAAAATACTAACTGAAAGAGCGTATTATAGTGTAGCGGAATTTATGAAAGAGGACAATTTTCTCCGTTTTTGAGATGACAATGTTGTATTTTTGGACTTTATTATTTTTTTTTTTAACCAATGTATTTTTTTGGTATATTTGTAATTTTAGTGACATTTTATTTTATTTCATATTTATTGACCAACTAATTTAATCACTACTTTGACATTGAATTGTAATATAAATATTAGGTATCTTTAATGAATAATTTAGAAATGTAATTTTGATGAATATTATAACGGTTTATGCACCATCTCTTCCTACCAATTTGTACGCCACGATATGCGGCTGAACATGTCTGATCCTTTATGTATTTCCATATTATCTTGCATGCAATGTATGTACACCATGTTTAAACAAATAAAATTTACTTACTTACTTACTTACTTACTTACTATGATTTTTTATAACTATTGAAAAATTAAAAAACTAAAAAATGTTGATAAAAAAAAATTATCAACATTTTTTAGATTCTTTTTTTTTTAATTGTTACATTTAGTACTAGAATATTGATTTTTAATAACATTAATTAATAAAAAAATAAGTCATGGCAATTTTTACGATTTATTCGCAATTTTATCGCGTTTTGGTTTGAATAAAGCATAATTACATTTAAAAATTCATGTCAATATAAAGGATACTCTATTACAAATCGAATTCTCAACATTATTTAAATCCGCTTATTTACTTACACATAATATCGTTTTTGAAATCACTCTTAATTATAATAAATTACGATGTACAAGCGGGCAACGTTTAGTACGGCGCAAGCGCCCAACGAGGAAGGATCTGTGCCACTTTTTCCCGCGTCTCATTTTTCGGGTACTCGTATCGTGAACGCAAAAATATACTACGCCTACAACATTTTGCTACTCTTCGCATTAAATTTTTTTGTATAAAATAAGAGTTTCGTTTATTATCAAGTAAAGCATTTGTGGCGTAGCCACAATACATTATTATAATAACAATACTTACAATAAATATCACTACTCTGTATTCGAATATATATATGTATATAGGTATATATTTATATCTACTATAAAATACTTTACATACTAAATACACAAAATACAGACACAAACATTAAACACGTACAATAACATATAACATAATAATATATTATGAACATACATACCAATAGCCGAGTCGTCGAGTCGCCGATCGTCACCACGTCGCCGTCGTGTCGTAACGAGTAAGCGGTTCACAAGTCCCGTTACTCATCGAAACAAAGGAGGTCTAGAACCATCGCCGGCGCAGCGACCACAGCGCCCGTTAGTACGTCTCGCACCCTCACGGCGGACGCACGCTCGCTTACTGCGCCAATCTATTCCTTCTGCATAAGATATAACGCTGACTATCGCCTATTCGCTATTCCTTTGTGCCTAAACTTGTTGTAAATAATATTAGTGGTGAGAATAAACTATTGGGTTAAAGTGTGTGGATCGTTTGATTGTGTTACCCGAAGAAAACCTCACATCACGAAGACACGTGCACACAACACCTACATTTCTCCTACATTGGTGACCCCGGATCTTGGACACAGCACGGATCAGCATAAAACCGTAAGCTAGTGAAAACCAGATTTAATAATGTCTAGAAGCAACAAGCCATCCGACACACGAAGTGACGAAAGCAGGTCGCATTCCAAAGAAAGGACATTTATACCTTCCGACATTTGTCGTGTTGGGGTACGACTTCCGCCGTTCTGGCCGGAGGAACCTGCAGTCTGGTTTGCGCAAATAGAAGGAAGTTTTGCACTCTCAGGTGTCAAAGAAGACGACACCAAATATAATTACGTAAGCGCTCAACTAGAAAATCGTTACAAAACTACACATTACAAAATTTTTGACTAAAATAATTTATTTTAACTAAATCTGACTATTTTTAATCGCGATTAAAAAGGTGTGGAATAAAACTAGTGGTCTTGAACAAAAATTCACACCAACGCCTCGCCTTCACGTGCAAAAACAGTACTGTATTTTTTTTTCTTTTGCTTGTGTCTCGAAAATGGCATGTCCTATCGCAAAAATAATGAAATTTTCGACACCCTTTAGTAAACCCTACACATATGAATCTCAACACGTGGGTAATATTTTTATTTATTTTTCAAACAAAAAATGAAAAATTCCATAAAAACACGTCCAGGCTGCCCCCTTGCGCGCGCCTTCGTCTCTCAACAAGTTCATTGCGTAGCGCACACAAGTAACAAGTTGCGAAGCCAAAAGAAAAGAAAACCACGTATGGTAGCGATTGTCAAATTTGATTTTAGTCGTGTCAAAATATTTTTTAAATTTAGATATTATTTCTTGCAGAATAGCGTAACAATTCTCATAGCTAAAAGTAAGGAATTTTAGAGATAGTTTAGTTCGGTGTACAACAGAATCGGCACCAATATGTAATTGAATTAATTTTTTATTTTTATTGTATGCTTTACATAACATATATTTGTATTTTTTTATCTAGAAATCTTTATTAGACTGGATAAATAAAAGTAAGTATTTTCATAAATCTCTAAATACCGCATTATAATTCTAACGGTTCAAGATTGTTTAGCGTCTCGACACTCGCGTTACACTGTTTTTATTGTGCATGTGTGGATAGCTACGCACACATACATAAGGTTGCCGTCTTTTACCTAAACTCGAGCGTTCAAATTTTGTGAGATGGCTCTTAAGCTTTACTAATATAAGATTAATAACACAGCCACACAAAAAAAAAAAATTCTGACCTGGAGGTCGCACTATGTATACTATATGTTTTTGGGTTCGCTGAATCCGAATCTGGAGTCAGTTTTATTCCAGCACGTCTGGGTTCGGCCATAACCTCAAAATATACCCTCAAATTTGCTAAATTTGGTTAAACTGTGAAAATCCTCTATTACAGTAGCTCGATGACCTCTTGTTTAAATATCTACATAACCCATAGTCCCATAACCCCCGTCCCATCGAGTTACTGTATTATGGGATTATGAGGCTTTAGAGCCATAGGGTTAGCAGTATAACCAAATATAGCAAATTCGAGGGTATATTTTGAGGTTATGGCCGAACCCAGACGTGCTGGAATGGAAATGACCCCGGATTTAGATTTAGCGACCCGAAAAACACATAGTACACATTTTCAGGCCCCCACGTCAGAAACTTCGTTATTGGGTTTAAGGGTTATGTTGGTAAGGGGTTATAAGGTTATGTAGTTATGGGACTATGGGTTATGTAGATATTTAAGCAAGAGGTCATCAAGCTACTGTAATAGAGGATTATAAGGATTTAAAGCCATACGGTTAGCAGTTTAACCAGGGTATATTTTGAGGTTATGACCGAACCCAGATGTGCTGGAATAAAACTGACCCCAGATTCGGATTCAGCGACCCCAAAAACATATAGTACACATAGTGCGACCTCCAGGTCAGATTTTTTTTTGTTGTGTGTGGCTGTGTAATCTATCAGCCTTACTAATAAAAAATCTCTACACAGTCGTTCTACGACTGTATAGTTACACAATGAATAAACCTCGGGTAAAGTTGCACACGTGTTATACATCCCTTAAACAAGACCCTACCAATAAACATTGTTTATGCTATGAATAGTTACACATCTGTTAAGCATCGTTTCTAATTCACATTGGCAACACCCACCAAGTGCGTTCAGAAACCAAACTGATTTTAATTTCGTAATGCGTTTAATTAACTGTAAATAACGACAAATCGACTGAAAATAACATTTTTATTTATTTTATTGTAACAAATAGTTCGTCTTATTATAAATATTTAATAATTTTAAGTGTTTTTCATATCGGTGAAAAATTTGAGTTGATTGTTAATGGTTTCAGAACGAATCTTGTTTCCAATGCCTTAATAAACTTGAAAAAAAAAGTATGTCACCCAATTGCCCCGATAGTATTTCGAAAACCACATTTTTCTCTGAATCCAGCGACGACTTCCTCTTGTTCTCTGATTCCATTTGGCATGAATATAAATTGATCTGCTCTTCGCGCCAAAGCTAATGCTACACGACGGCAGATATTTGTCAGTGATTGCTGACTTACACCATGGAGGTCACCTGCATCATCTTGGACTTCTTGATGTCCCCAGATCCTAAGTGCCGTCAGTACTTGCAACTCTGGTGATATGCCAGTGCCCCTACAGTCTTACTTAATATCATCTCTAATTAAATCAATGATTTTTCTTACATAATTTTTGGTAAATCTATATTTGTATTTGAAATCACTTTCATTCAAGAGAAAGGGCTCGGCACGATTTTGGTATAATTTTCGTTTTCTTGTAACTTGAATTCTTTCTTGTAAATCCCACTAATCGAATAAATCGAAGTAATTTAGGTAATCCATATTAGAAATCGTAAAAAATAGACAACAAACACGTTCAGTCAACTGTCCGCAAACTTATACAAGAGCTACACAAGGGCACCCGAGTGAATATACCATGTGTAACTATTGTTCTTCAGTAAAACAGATGTGTACAACCATTACGTCAAAAATGTTTTTATTAGTAGCCCGATGCATTATAACATGTGTATAACAAGTGTATACGCTTGCGTTAAACTTTATTAGTAAGGCTGTTATTATATAAAAATGTTATGTTGGTTTATGTACGCTTCAAAAACTCAAAAAGTTCTCCACCGATCGAGCTGAAATTTTAGCATGATATATAATCCGCATCAAGGATTGTTTTTATCTATTTTTTGCATCAGTCATATATCCGCGACCGCGAAAAAACAGTTTTTTTAACGATCAGTTGTGTACCAGTGACCGCGCCATCTGCCGGAGGCGAGGAAAACACTCGCTGACAACCACAATAGTAATGGCGCAGTGACATGAGAAACAATATTTGTTTTGTTTCTCATTTCTCAACGATTCAATCACAATGTGCCACAGCGAAGCGTGGCAGGGTTCAGCTAGTGAAATATAAAATAGTTTTAGAATATGCTTTGAAACTTACAATAATGGCCTCATCTAAACAAGTTGACACCCCTTTTGTCGTGATTTAATTATATTTTTTCTGCTTTGTAAAAATATCACAATGGTTGATACTTTATTCGAATTACAATCTAACCTATTAGCTAATATGAAATATGGTCTGTTCTAAGTACAATTTTGTTCATAACCAGTTATTAAGTGTATTTTCACTGTCACCAGAAATGGACAGTGAATAATAGACTTAATAATATACAAAAGGAGGGCTATTCGATCTTAGTGTAAATCATGCGAAGTGTTATTTTTTATTCGTGTGCATGTCAACCTTCTGCCTACATTGTACTTACCAGATTTATAATCGCAGGAGTGACCGTAGAGAAGAAACAGAAACAAGACGCACAGAGAACTAACCAAGAAGATCCAATGGCAACCAAGGAAACAACAAAAGAAAAATCAGACTCGACAGTTAACTGTACAACTCAAAGATACACGTCTAATCCTGATGATAATTTCAAAGAGCCTTATAAGTGTGATCAGCGTACATACACTTGTGAAACACCTTGCAAGTCTAAATGCAGTTTTTATCGAAAATATGATGTAACAAAACATATTCGCATACGCACCGGTGATAAACTTTACAAGTGTGATGTATGTGATCGTTTTTGTAGTGGAAAGGGTCAATTAATAATTCATATGCGTACACACACTGGTGAAAAGCCGTACAAGTGTGAAGTATGTGATCGTTGTTTTACTGTAAAGCGTGATTTAAAACGACATGTTTTAATACACACTGGTGAAAAACCTTACAAGTGTGAAGTCTGTAAGCATAGTTTTAAACGCAAGTGTTATTTGCTAACCCATATGCGTACACACACTGGTGACAAACCTTACAAGTGTGAAGAATGTGATCGTTGTTTTAATAAAAAGTATCATTTAACACAGCATGTTTTAATACACACTGGTGAAAAACCTCACAAGTGTGCAGTATGTGATCGTTGTTTTACTCAAAAGGTTGATTTAAAACGACATGTTTTAATACACACTGGTGAAAAACCTTACAAGTGTGAAGTATGTGATCGTTGTTTTATTCAAAAGAGTCATTTAACTCAGCATTTTTTAATACACACTGGTGAAAAACCTTACAAGTGTGAAGAATGTGATCGTTGTTTTAATAAAAAGTATCATTTAACACAGCATGTTTTAATACACACTGGTGAAAAACCTCACAAGTGTGCAGTATGTGATCGTTGTTTTACTCAAAAGGTTGATTTAAAACGACATGTTTTAATACACACTGGTGAAAAACCTTACAAGTGTGAAGTATGTGATCGTTGTTTTACTCAAAAGGTTGATTTAAAACGACATTTTTTAATACACACTGGTGAAAAACCTTACAAGTGTGAAGTATGTGATCGTTGTTTTACTCTAAAGGTTGATTTAAAACGACATGTTTTAATACACACTGGTGTAAAACCTTACAAGTGTGAAGAATGTGATCGTTGTTTTAATAAAAAGAGTCATTTAACACAGCATGTTTTAATACACACTGGTGAAAAACCTTACAAGTGTGAAGTATGTGATCGTTGTTTTATTCGAAAGAGTCATTTAACTCAGCATGTTTTAATACACACTGGTGAAAAACCTTACAAGTGTGAAGTATGTGAACGTTGTTTTAATAAAAAGTATAGTTTAACACAGCATGTTTTAATACACACTGGTGAAAAACCTTACAAGTGTGAAGTATGTGATCGTTGTTTTAGTCAAAAGGGTAATTTAACACAGCATGTTTTAATACACACTGGTGAAAAACCTTACAAGTGTGAAGTATGTGATCGTTGTTTTACTCTAAAGGTTGATTTAAAACGACATGTTTTAATACACACTAGGTGTAAAACCTTACAAGTGTGAAGAATGTGATCGTTGTTTTAATAAAAAGAGTCATTTAACACAGCATGTTTTAATACACACTGGTGAAAAACCTTACAAGTGTGAAGTCTGTAAGCATAGTTTTAGAAACAAGTGTCATTTGCTAACCCATATGCGTACACACACTGGTAAAAAACCTTACAAGTGTGAAGTATGTGATCGTTGTTTTAGTCAAAAGAGTCATTTAACTCAGCATTTTTTAATACACACTGGTGAAAAACCTTACAAGTGTGAAGAATGTGATCGTTGTTTTAATCAAAAGTATAATTTAACACAGCATGTTTTAAGACACACTGGTGAAACCCCTTATAAATGTGAATAATGTGATGGTTGTTTTAGTCTAAAGAAAAATTTAACATGACCTGTTTTAAAACACACTATTTATTAACATTACAAGTGTGAAACATGTGAGCGTAGTTTTTTTGAAAGGGGTCAATTCATAATCCATATGCGTACACACACTGATGAAAAACCTTACAAGTGTGAAGTATGTGATAGTTATTTTAGTCAAAAAAATACTTTAACAAGGCACATTTTAATACACACTGGTGAAAAACCTTACAGGTGTGAAATCTGTCAGCATAGTTATAAACGAAAAGTTAACTTACAAAGCCATATGCGTACACACTGGTGAAAAACCTTACAAGTGTGATATTTGTTGACGTTGTTTTACTCAGAAGAATAATTTGCGAAAACACATTCATATACACTCTGGCGTCAAACCTTATAAGTGTAATAAATAAAAATAAAGAAAAAAATAAAACGAAACAGAAACAAATTAAAATAAAAAAACAATAATGTATGTCAACGAAATTTTAAACAAAAGAGTAGTTTAACCAAACACTCGTCTGCACACTGATGAAAGACCTTACAAGTATCAACAAAACATAGTCAAACACTGGCGAAAAATCTTTCAAATGTTATTTCAAATGTTATAAACGTGAACTATAGGCTTTTTCCTAAATATGTTGAGGTCGGCTTCCAGTCTAATGCCTATCTGACCTCTGACTCCAAGTTACTGGATATCTTATAATAAAAAAAAACTACTGTACATTTGTATATTAAAACAGAACTTTTTTAATCGCACTTTTCAATTCGGTATGTTGTAAATATTTTTATATTGTGTGATATAACAGAATATTGGCTTAAGAGCCCTGTTACATTTCGGTGCAGCGCTAATTTAGGTATTCTTTTACATACCAAGTGCGCGGCTAGTTACGCCTGCGATACCTTGTTTCACATCTTCTCATTCGCTCGCAACATGATGTCGGAGTGTGGCGACTAAACACGCTTGATCCACCGCAGTATACATTTTCGTGTTAACTTTAGACAGTATATGAAAAGTTGTATAATAAAGTTTGTTTTAATATTTTTTATTACTCAATAATATAAACTGTCTATCTATATATATAAAATTCAAAGTCCTGAGTGACTGACTGACTGACTGATATATCAACGCACAGCCTAAACCGCTGGTCGTAGAGACATGAAATTTGGAGAGTGTGTTTTTTGTGAAGAGTAGGTATCCACTAAAAAAGGGTTTTTACAAATTCTACCCCTAAGAGGGTGAAATGGGTGGTTGAAGTTTCTATGAAACTTCTTATTCTCTGGGTCGATTGACACAAAAATTGGTACACCTACTCTTCAAGTATAATTATGAGACACGTGTATCACAGTTTTTCCAAAATCATCCCTTTTTTTTTCTCAGGATGGGAAATCATCAAATGACTTCTCCCGCTCTGGGTGGAGCGGGAGGGCGTGTCAGACTTTTACTGACTAAAACGTGTGGGTTTTGTGTTCCATCAGTTGCCCATGTGCCAGGGTCACGGTATCTCTTTCGAACAATCACGCGACCCCGGCAGGCATCGGTCCTGGTAGACCCCTACACTGGTGCTGACATCTCTTTGAGGCGCGCGTGGAACACTACGCGCCGTCGACCCGAGCCTGGTCCTTACCGGGCGGCGAGCTACCCACTGCTCGCCACCCGCAAGCTCGCGCCTACGGTGGCCGGGAATCCGCTATGGACTCCCGACGCCCGGGGCGTCTCCTCCTGCGGCGGCTAGGGACGTGAGGGCGCAGAGACTGCCACTCCCTCACGCGCCCCGCCTCCTCCTTCGCGAGCATTACTGCTTCGCAGAAGGAGGTGACGGCTTCCCATTCCCTCTCGCTCCGTACCATGGCTCGCACCAGGGCCGGACGCGAGAGGTCGCCGCCGCCGATCACCTCCACGAAGACACGGCGGTGCTCCGTCCAGGCAGGGCACACCTCCACCGTATGCTCCACCGTGTCCTCCAGACGATCCTCGCAATGGAAACACCCGGACGTATCCTCCCGCTTTATCCTGAACAGGAACCCACCGAAGCACCCATGCCCGGTGAGAACCTGCGTCAGGTGGAAGGTGAGGACGCCGTGACGCCTCTCTATCTACTCCTCAAACAGGGGACTTACCGCCGCAATTGTGGCGTGCCCAGCACTGGGTTGCGACAATCGTACCCGCCATGTCGCCATGAGATCACACCGGAGCTCTGTCCGCCGTGCCGCGATTTGTCGCGACAGCTGAGTTTCGCCCCGGCGTTTCGCCTCCTCGCGCCACTCCCACATGTGCGCGAGGACCTTTGCCTCCAGATCCCATGGCGGCACTCCGGCAAGGAGGCTCCCCGCCTCGCACGAGATCGTGCGGTATCCTCGGATTAGCCGGATGGCCATGACCCTCTGGGCTGCACTCAACCGGCGCGCTGGGCGCAGCCTCAATGAGGGCGCCCACACCGGTGCCCCGTAGAGGGCCATGGACCGTACGACCTCCGTGTAGAGCCTCCGGCAGGAGGCGTTTGGACCCCCCAGATTGGGCAGGAGCCGCTTTAATGCAGCCCCAGCCCGCTCCAGTCTGGGAGCCAAACGTCGGAAATGCTCAACGAAGTTCCACCGGCTGTCGAGGACAAGTCCCAGGTACTTCATCGTCGACTCGACGCCGATGTGAACCCCTCCTACCGTGAGTTGGGAACCCGCAGGTGGCGCGTTCCGAGGACCATGAAAACCCATGGCCTCGGACTTGTGCAAGGCCACCTCGAGTCCCAATTGCCGGATCCTATCGACGATTGTCGCAACCCCGCGTGTCATAATTTTGGCCGCCGCCTCGTACGACCTCCCCTGCGCAAGGACCAGCGTGTCGTCAGCGTAGCAAACTACGCTGACGCCGCTAGGGAGGTCGGCGCGCAGCACCCAGTCGTAACCGATGTCCCACAGATGTGGCCCCAGGACCGATCCCTGTGGGACACCGCACGACATCTCTCGCCGGTTCCATTCCCCCTCGTGACCGGGGCAGATGACGGCCCTATCCGTCAGATAGGCCTCGACCACTCGACAGAGGAAAATCATCCCTTTACTGAGTGTGCACGACAGCACCATAATCTAGCGCCGCCTGCTATTATTAGTTTTAAGTAGGTACCTTTAACATGTAAAGCGACGGAGCCGCGTGAACGGGTTTTTGCTTGTCGCGTGGTGAACGGGTTTTCACTTGTGTTTTTCCGACATGTAGGAGCCTGTTCGCGCCGCTCGGTCGCTCCACGCGTTGCCATTGGTCAGGGCCAAAAAATATGGCGGATTCCCGCTCCCCACAGAACAGTGCATATATAAACCCCGGACTCTGGCATCGCGGGCGCAGTCGACCGAAATTCAAAATCAAAATCAAAAGTCATTTATTCAAACTAGGCTGAGAGTCAGCACTTTTTGAACGTCAAAGTTACAAAAGACAGTCCCCCCAAAACGCCCGCCCTTCGACACTTCCTAGTGCTTTAGCTGGGAAGAAGTGGCGGAACAAACTCCCCAGCAGCACAGCTGTCTGTTAAGTTAGAAGAACTTGATTCTATACAATATCGTGTAAGTAATTAATATTATAAAACAAAACAAAACATACATTATTCGCCATATGTCAGCTAGCATACGCCAATATACGAACAAAACATTGAAAAGTAAACTCAAGCTGAAATAAATAATAAAACAAAATCTTAAACAGAACGTAAAACTTAAATAAAGCCTCCAGGCATAAAGGGCGTGCCCGCCTACATATTCAACGACGGAAAATGATATATATACATACATTGATGCATATAGCTAAGTTGAAGTTACAATAGTTAAACTAGGACCTCCGGAGTAAAAATAAAATAACAGTTAATACAAATAACAATAACAAAAACCATGGTCAGCAAGTCGACCAGTCACCACAAGCAGCACCCGTTCACGAGCATAACGCAAAGGTCAGCCATTACCCCCCTCGCCATATTTGAGGGAAGGTGGTAACCCGACCCCCGACGCTACCGCAAGCAGTGACATCTAAGGGAGCATGACGAACTTGCTGCCGGTTGGTCAGGCTAGAATATTATGAACAGCTGACGAGGTCGCTAGCTAACTACATGTTGCAATACAACTCATTTAAAATCATTGTAATGAGTAGATTATGTCCACAATAAGGGAAATTAAAATAAAATAAAAAATAATTAACAAAATCAGTTAAATAAAAATAAAATAAAAAAAAAACAATTATATGAACTACCCATATAAACTGTCAGTAGGAAAGCTAATTCTGGATTGAAAGAACATAAACATTGTCTTGAGTTAATCACAGCGACCAACTATTCTTATCGTTTAAGTAGTCGTTGATAGAATAGTATGCCTTTGAACAAAGGTTGGATTTTCATCATTTTTTTTTCATTTCAGCCGTAAGACGTCCACTGCTGGACTTAGGCCTCCCCCAATTTTGGGGGCTTTGCCATAATCGCCACGCTTGGCAGGCGGGTTGGCGAAGGTTGGATTTTACTTTAGCTTTAAACTCATTAAACTGCAAATCTAGCAAAGCAGAGGGCAGCTTGTTATAAAAGGTAATACCAAGACCAACAAAAGAATTATGAACCTTATGAAGCCGGTGAAAAGGAGCACGTAGTTTGTCCTTATTTCTAGTATTAATGTTATGAATATCACTGTTATTAGTGTACAAGTGTATGTTTTGCCTAATATATAAGATGTTGGCGAAGATGAATTGTGATGCCACCGTAAGAATACCAATATCTTTAAATAAATCTCTCAGAGAAACTCTAGCACCTAGTTGGTAAATCGCTCGAACAGCTCGTTTTTGAAGAACAAAAATATTTTGAATGTCCGCGGCTTTGCCCCACAGCAGAATGCCGTAGGACATTATTCTATGAAAATAACTAAAATAGACTAATCGAGCTGTATCAACGTCCGTGTACTGTCTAACTTTCCTTACGGCGTAGGCGGCCGAACTGAGCCTTCCCGCTAGGCTTGATATATGTGATCCCCACTGAAGTTTGGCGTCTACTGTTATGCCCAGAAAAACTGCCGAGTGTACAGTATCAAGCACCTGATTATTTAAAACGACATTGGGTCCCAGATTCCTAACATTCGGTAAGGCGAACTTTATACATTTCGTTTTCTTAGCATTAAGAACTAGGTTATTTGTGGTAAACCAATCCGTAGCCATTGAGAGCGCACTGTTCACGTCGTCAAAATCTTTTCTCTACCTAAGTGTACTCGCTACAATTTGTGTAATAACTTTAACATTTTATCCTGCTTAAAATATAAATAAAGACATTTTATAAAACTACTAGTGCCGCATTTCAATTATACAGTCCACACGCTACACATTCTGGTCCTTCGAAAGCCGAATCTTGAAGATCCAGCAGGATGGTGTTAACACGCAGCCGTAGTGGAGACCCTAGGAGAGAACAGACCCAGCAAGAGCAAGAACCGTTCATGACAGCCGGACCGGGTGCCAGCAACCCGGCACCAGAATCCAGCACGAGCTCGGTCGCTGTGATGGACACAGGCAGCGGATCTACGGCGACTACCAACACCGACGCCACGCAGACACAGGGCACGCTCAAGCCCGGCGATACCAGGTCACGCCGTTCTACGGCTTCGAGAAAGAAGCGCCTCGCAGAGCTGGAGGCCAGAGAGCGGCTGGCTGAAATGAAAGTCAAGCATGCGACGGCAGAGCGAGAGCTGCAAGAAATACAGTTGCAGCGTATCAAAGCCGAAGCTGACTCGAGTGAAGACGACGACATAGAGGACGACCTTGCCTCCGTAAGGATTGGAACGTGGCTAGCGCAACCGGCGCTGCCACCCGGAGGTGAGGGTCGACCTGCGCCACACGACGTCAGCGGCGGGAGGAAAGGCAGGGACGCAGCGAAGGACACCGGCGCCGCGACAGGCGCTCAACCGCTGCGGGATGATTACGAGGAAAGTGTGTGTGCGAAATCAAACAAGGGCAATATCGCGAGTGAAGTGTTACGCGGGAATGTGAGTGATAAAATGATAGACGTAGAGACACTCGCCGCAGCCCTAGCTCAAGCCGCGCGCAGCTCGAGAGAGCCGCCCAGGTACGTCCAGCAGCTACCAATCTTCGATGGAAAATCCGGTGAGTGGATAGCTTATAAGGCCGCGTATTGTGACTCACACACGTATTTTTCCTGTGTAGAAAATGTCGCTAGGATCAGGACGAGCCTCAGAGGCGCCGCAATGGAAGCTGTAGGTTGTCTATTATTTAGTCAATCCGACCCTCAGGTTATTCTAGACGCACTAGAAAGACGTTTCGGTAGGCCCGAGGCATTGATTATGGCCGAGTTAGATCATATAAAATTATTACCTAAATTAAACGATAACCCTAGGGAGATATGTATTTTCGCTAGCCGTATAGCAAACACAGTGGGTACGGTAGAAGTACTAAAAAGAATACAATATTGACATAGCCCCGAAATGTCGCGTTGTATCGTAGAAAAGTTAACGCCAATACTAAGAAACAAATGGTATGATTACGCGGCTAATAGTAAGGTTGAAGATATTCCCGAGTTAAAGCGCTTATCTATGTTTATGAATGTAGAGGCAGATAAGTGTGGCGCGTATGCACAGCCAGAACGTGGTAATGATGACTCCAGCGGTGTACAACAACGGCGCAGAGTAGAGCGTACGTTCAACGTGAATAAGGACACATCAAACGAGCAATGCCCGGCGTGCGAGCAACACGGCCACAAATTACCAGACTGCAGTAAATATAAACAGCTAGACATAGATACACGATGGGATATAGCAAAAAAATCCAACATGTGCTTTAGATGCCTAAGAAACAAACATAGAAGATTTATGTGTAAAGCGCCTATTTGTGATATAAAAGAATGTAACATGAAATATCATAAACTGTTGTATAAAGAGCGTAAAGTTGAAGCGACACACAACATGGCGACGCCAGCGGCGTTGACGCCTGTTCGAGTTAATCGAACACTCAGCGAAAATACATAATTGCATCGATCGCAAGTATGCACATTCGCTCGAATCCCACAATATCGAACCAGTTCGCGATCAGATCTCTTTAGAGACACCACGCACTCAAAACCATTACCATTTAACCATTACCAATAAGTAGTTATATAGTTTACCATTTTACTTTGTAACTCTTTATAGTGATTTAATATAACTGTTTCCACTTTAACTGAAGACTTTAACTTTAACCAAATAAACCATTACCTTATCAATACGAAAAAGTAGTGTTAGGTCACCATAGCACCGAGCGCAGCTTTTTATAGGGTCCTTCGTGCATTTAGTTACCAGTGAATACCAGTGAAACAGTGCCACGCAAACCAGAACTTCGCTGCAATTTGACGGTTGGAGCAAATAAGGTCAGATCAAACCATTTATATATACTAACCTATTTCAACTTCAAATATGGATACTGATTCCTTGTTCATGAGCCAAACAGAGCTCTACGAAATCTTGACCAAATTTTTAACCAATTTAAAGAAGGATGGATCCGAAAGGAAGACCATCGATAATTACAAGCGCAAGGCTAGCATGTTAGAAGCATACTGGCGCGATTACCAAGACAATCATAGGAAGATTTGTGAGCTTGAGGAACTTGAGCACATTTATTTCAAAAAAGGTTGTTTCGATACAGCCCAGGAAGTTTATTTGAAAAGTAAGGAAATTATTGATAAAACTCTTGGGCAGTTAACCACAACGCAGCTTCAAGCAGGAAGTCCCCGTAGATCAGGAGCGGAGGAGTTAAAAACACTACCAGGTAGCCGAGCTGAACAATACCTAAGTGCTGACTATCGCAAGCCGGAGGTTGAGGCAACGCAGCCACGTCCGGGTACGTCATCTTACTGTGAGCAGTCCTCGCAGCGAGACAATTTGCCTTATGCAGGGAGAGGGTCCAGCAAGCTGAATGAGTTAGTGAAAAAGCAGAACATAAACTTCAAGGCGTTTATGAGAACCGTATGTAACATCAAATTGGATACGTTTGAGAATCAATGGCAATTCGAGAATGGTCTCAAATCACTGGAAAGCCGATGGGGCGAGATTGACAAACTTCATTGGGAAATTGAAGGTGAGGATGGAGGCGACGATTTAACTTACCAAGCGGAATTCTGCAAGCACGAGGAAATGTTCAGTGAGTTGACAAATGACATCAACCAAAGGATGTGGGCGGTAAGGCACCGTGAGAAGTCAGCTCCAAAGATGGACATCCCCGTGTTCAATGGGACTTACAAACAATGGATCCCGTTCAAAGACTTGTTCAGCGAAGCCATCGATAGGAACCCGTCAATGTCTAATGCGCAAAAAATGCAGTTCCTAAAAAGTAAGGTGACTGGGGAGGCAGAGCGTCTGATTCACCATTTACAGATAAGCTCTGACAATTATCGAGTATGTTGGGAGATTTTACAACATAGATATGGTAATAAGAAATTGATTTTTACATCCCATATTAACATTCTACTTGGTCTCCCCAACATGCAACAGCAATCGATGGCTATGATTAAGAAGCTGCATGACCTAACCAAGGAGACGCTTCACGCTATTCAGAATCTCGGAGTGGATATAGCAACTTGGGATCCGCTTTTAGTGCACCTACTGGCGCAAAAGCTTGATAACGAGACCTTCACCGAATACATAGAGTCGGTCAAGAACCCAAGAGAGCTACCCGATCTACATGAGTTCCTGATGTTCTTAGAGATGAAATTTACAGCATTAGAAGCGTCCCGTCGTAAGCAATAACCAGCCAGCCAAAGAACGATACAGCAGCAACCACATAAAAATTACAACCACAACCAGAAGAAAAGTTTTCACCAAAATAATCATCAGTCAGTAAATAAAGACCATTCAAAATCGAACATGAATAATTCATATCATGTGTCACAATCAACAACCTGCGTATTGTGCAATACAGAACACGGATTGTGGCGTTGCCCTGATTTTTTGCAAATGAAACCAGCAGAAATTGAACAAAATTGAGCAATTAAATTATTGTAAAAATTGTCTATGCAGTCATAACAAGAAACCATGTCAATCGAAAGAGCGTTGTCGTAAGTGTTTAGCTGCGCATAACACTTTGCTTCACGAAGCATTGGCAAGTCAAAGTCCAGCAGCGTCAACAGAAGAAAACGCCAACAATGTCGCAACCAAAAAGAGCACATCTAGGTCATCTCACGTGTCTTGGGATGATATGTCTGAAATACTTTTAGCTACAGCGATCGTAAAAGTAAAGGGAGCTGATAGAATCCAACACAAGATGAGAGCTTTGATTGACCAGGGTTTTCAACTGTCATTGATCAATGAAAACGCGGCCCAAATATTAGGATTAAAGAGAACCTATTTTAAAGGTCAAATTTTTGGTGTTGGTGAAAAACAAAACAATACAAAAGGAATGTTACAGATAACAATACAGTCAGTAAATAGCGATTTTGCTTGCGAGGCACAAGTTGTTATTATGAACAACTTGATCAAACGTCTACCTAACAACACATTTAATAAACCAACCTCGTGGGATCATATCCAAGGATTACAATTGGCTGATCCAGAATTTCATATAAGCAGACCCGTGGACATGCTTCTAGGAGCAGACGTTTATAGCAAAATAATGTTGGGAGGTATTTTGCGAGGAAATAAAGACGAACAACCAATAGCTCAACAGACGCAACTGGGATGGCTGCTGTGTGGGTCCATGAAACCACATTACCAGTGCAATGTTGTTCTAAACAATACAGAGGACCTACTCAATTATTGGGAGAACGAAGACATTAGCCAGAACATAGAAATGTCAAACGATGACCACAGTTGTTTACAGTTTTTTATGCAAACCACTAAGAGGCTTGAAGACGGAAGGTATGAAGTCCGACTACCACTTAAGCCGGAACATAAGGAGAAGTTGGGGGTAACCAAACCACAAGCACTAGCTCAATTTAGAAACTTAGAGAAAAAATTGGAGAAAAACAGCAACATGAAAACGGATTACCAAAAATTCATGGACGAATATTTATCGTTAAACCATATGATACCGTGTAAAGTTAACCAGGCACCCGAGTGTTACTTACCACACCATGCAGTCATTCGGCTGAATCTACCACCACCAAGCTAAGGGTAGTTTTTAACGCCTCAGCTAAGTCATCAACAGGGTACAGTCTAAACGACGTCATGTACAGGGGCCCAAATATACAAAAGGACCTACAAGAGCTTATTCTGAAATGGAGGCAATATCAATTTGTATATACATCCGATATTGAGAAGATGTACAGAATGATCCGAGTGCACCAAGAAGATCAAGCTTATCAAAAAGTACTGTGGCGAGAATCAAACGACCAACCAATACAATCGTTTCAACTCGTCACGCTCACGTACGGAACCAAACCAGCAGGATTCCTAGCGATGATGTGCATGAAACAATTGGCGTCTGATGAAAGGCAGAAATTCCCTGACGCTGCAAAAGAATTAGAAGGCAGCTTTTATACGGATGATTTTGCGGGGGGCGTCATACCATTGAATCAGCAAATAAGTTAAAATCCGATCTCATAGAATTGTGTCGATTGGGAGGATTTAATCTTAGAAAATGGACCTCAAACAAACCAGAGCTATTAACCAATTTAGAGAGAGAGCAATGTGACCAGTCAACGTACGAGTTCAAGCAAAATGACTCTACCAAAACATTGGGTCTCTGTTGGAACCCGCAAATGGATAATTTTTCTTTCAACTCTAAAATAGAACCAGAATCGCCTGCAGCTATTACCAAGAGAGCTCTACTTTCGGACATTTCCAAGCTATTCGACCCATTAGGGTGGTTAACCCCCCTGAGTACTACCATGAAACTATTGTTTCAAACTGTCTGGCTGTCCAAGCTACAGTGGGATGACCGCCTACCAGAGAAAATGAACTCCGAGTGGACTAAATTAAAACAAGAATTTACAGACATTACAAATATGAATGTCAACAGATGGCTAGGAATGGAAGAAAAACAAAGAATAGAGTTGTTAGGATTTTGTGACGCCTCAAACAAGGCATATGCGTGTGTGATATACTGTAAGGTAGTAAAGAAAGAAGAGACAACCATCACATTAGTTGCAGGGAAATCCAGATTGGCGCCACTCAGCAAAGTCTTATCCATACCAAGACTAGAGTTAATGGGCGCTCAGCTGTTAGCTCAGCTAATGCAAAAAGTTCAGAATTGCTTAGCGGATTACCCTACTGACGTCTACTGTTGGACTGATTCAACTTCAGTACTAGGTTGGATACAAGGAGATCCAGCCCGATGGAAACCATTTGTAGCCAATCGTGTAACGACAATCACCAAAATTATACCATCAAAACATTGGCAATATGTCAAGACGACAGATAATCCAGCTGACTGTGCAAGCCGTGGTTTGACTGTCAGGCAACTCAAAGACCACAAGTTATGGTGGCAAGGGCCGTCATGGCTACCAACGCACACGAACCAAGAAAATAGTGAAACCATTTATGAGACGAGTTTAGAAACAAAACCGTCTATTTTAAAACAAAGCAATGCGATAGTCATTGCACAAACGCAAGAATCGCTGATTAACGAAATTGTCAATCACCTAATTAACAAGTATAGCTGCATAACAAAAATCATACGTATTTTAGCATGGATATTGAGATTGCCTACCTTGCATAAACTAGCTCGACGACAATACCTAGAATTACACGAGCTTCGTCACGCAAAACAGGTGATAATCAAAACCGAAAGGCAGTTATAATGATAATCAAAGCAGGCAGAATTTGCAAACGACCTAGATTATTTAAATAAACACGGAAGAGTGCACTCCAAAAGTAAGATTTTGAAATTGAATCCAACCATAGATGAACATGGAATCTTACGAGTAGGCGGCAGATTGGAAAATGCCCACATGAGCCTCGAGATGAAACATCCTATCATATTACCACACAATCATCTGCTAACCACACTACTCATAGACCAAGCTCATAAGTTGACTTTCCATGGCGGAGCGCGTCTAACGTTAGCAAACCTTCGACAGCAGTTTTGGATAATCGGTGGATATATGGCAACTAAGAAGTATGTGAAAAAATGTGTCATATGCCGGAAACATAATCCCATAAGGCAACACCAGCTCATGGGAGATTTACCAGAACCAAGGGTGAATCCAGAACACGCGTTTTATCACTGCGGCGTAGATTACACAGGATTCGTCGAGGTCAAGGCTAACAAAGGACGTGGAATCAAAACCACTAAAGGGTACATAGCAGTTTTCGTATGTATGGTTACGAAAGCTGTTCACCTAGAAATTGTGTCAGATATGAGCAGCTGCGCCTTTTTGGCAGCTCTATCACGAATGGCAGCTAGAAAAGGAGCACCACGACGTTTACAGTGACAATGGTACTAACTTCGTGGGTGCGAACAGATTGATTCAGGAAGAGTTTAACCAGCTTCAGAACATATTCAGTGAGAGTTTTTTAACAGAGATCACTGAACTGGGCATAGAATGGCACTTTAACGTACCCAGCTGGCCTAACGCCGGTGGACTATGGGAGCGAGCAGTACGCAGTCTAAAACACCATCTCAAAAGGGTCATTGGTCAACAAAGACTAACCTTCGAGGAGTATACCACATTATTAGCTAAACTTGAAGCGTGCCTGAACTCTCGACCACTTTGTGCGATATCTGAGGATGCCGACGATATAAACTTCCTCACACCAGCTCATTTCTTATCAGGAAGACCAGGAACAACCATTATAGAAACTGAGCAAGATGATAGAACTAGATGGCACCTAACCAATAAATTATTTCAGGATCTTGGGAAACGATGGAAAACTGAGTACTTGGTACAACTCTCGTCTCGCAATAAATGGATGGAACCACAGAAAAACATCGTTATTGGAGATTTAGTGGTGATTCATGATGAGAATCTACCTCCAGGAAAATGGGCCCTTGGACGTGTGATCGACACGCACCCAGGAAACGACGGTCTAACCAGAGCAGTTTCATTAAAAACCAAAAATGGGGTCATGAAACGCCCTATCGTGAAACTCTCAGTTTTGCCTGTTAATCAAAATAACGTAACAGAACCAAAACCACCTATAAAACCACCTACCATATTACCAGAAAGGAAAAGAAAGCCAAGGTCAAAGATAGCAACTGTAGTAACCGTTTTACTAAGTTTACTCATGCTAATTTTCCCAACTTATGGTTCAGTCGAAGTAAAACCATTTCTCAGCAACCAGACGCTTTATTTTGACCCTGTATCAAAAGTGCAACTAATCAGGGACAAATGGACATTAGTCATGTACTACGACATGGAACCTTATTGGACAGGCATAAAAACATACAATAAAATAGCTAATTATCAAGAACAATTATGCGCTACTATTGAAACACAATCTCATTGTAATTCAATCGTCGAGCAAGCCCGCCACGATTACCAGGAACTAGAATACTAAAATGAACTTTTGCTATCACAGCATTTTGATGTTCACACTAGACAGCGACGCGCGGGACAGACGGGTCGGCACCGACGAGGCTTAATCGACGGTGTCGGGTACCTGGCGAATGACTTATTCGGAGTGTTGGACTCACGTTTTGCAAACCAGTACGAAAAGGACATTGAAACCATACATCGCAATGAGAAACACCTTTCTAATTTATGGAAAAACCAAACTTCCGTAATTGAAGCTGAGTTCAACCTTATGAAAAGAATGGAGACCACTGTAAATAAACAGCACAAATTGATTAATAAAAAGCTAATGGATTTGCAAGAAAACGAGAGCGTTCTCCAACGTAACATTCATAATATTTCATACGCCAATGAATTCACAATGTTAGCGATGTCCGGGAACGGCTTACTACAAGGTTTAAAGCGACTTCAAGACACGTTGCTCGATGAAATAACAGACATCTTCCACGGTCAAATTAATATACATTTACTGCCACCAACGCAGCTTAAACGTGAGCTCCAAACCATATACGGTCAGATGCCGGAAGATCTCACACTACCAATCACAAATATAGACACAGATCTTCAGTATCTTTACAAACTACTGAAACTACAGAGCGACGCAAAAATATGTTATTATTGAAGTTACTTTCCCACTTGTATCCAGAGAAAGTTTCCAATTGTATAAGATAGTACCTATACCGCACCAAACAAATACCCGTATGACCAAAATAATACCAGTCTCAGAATATGTTGCAGTCAACCTAAAGAAAGATTCCTACTTTAGTATGTCCACCCACGAACTTACAGAATGTCTACACCATGGACCTACTTTTATGTGTCAGCTGCTGAAACCAATTCTAGACCTAAAAAACGAGGAAAGTTTTTGCGACAAAGACCCGGCAACAAATACATGTACAGTTAAAAAATCAAACTGCACTAATGCATGGATCGAATTACATTTGACTTCTCAGCACTTATGGGCGGTCAGCCCGGTCACAAGGCTGGCTCGTGCAATGCCACGCCGCACTGCTATGCATGTGCGGCGGCTGGCAAGCCGGCCGAACACCCAGTAAGGCCTGCGCTGCAGCCGCCAAGGCCAAGGGTAAACCCTCCGCCACCGCCGTCACCGCTGCCGCCGCTGCCGCCTCGACCACTGCTGTCGTGGCCAGCACCGCCACGGCAGGGCCCTCACAGGGGGCTCGGGAGGGGGCTGATATGGACTGTCAGTAATGGCTGCTCCATTACGCCTCCTCCAGGCGAATATCAACCACTGCGCCTCCGCTCAGGATCTTTTGCTCCAGAGCATGGCGCAGTGGTCGATTAACATCGCCGTGGTCGCTGAGCTGTACTTTGTCCCGCCCAGGGATGACTGGGTGGAGGACCTGAGCGGCTCAGTGACCCTCATTTCGTCGGCCGCCGCCGGAACCCCGACCCTCGAGGCCGTTAAGAGGGGATGGGGTTGCGTAGCAGCACGGTTCGGGGAGATTGTCGTGGTAGGAGTATACTTCTCCCCGAGCCGAACTCTCGCCGAGTTCCACAACTCCCTTGCGGAGTTGAAAGTTGGCGTCGTCGGGTTCCGTCCCCTCCCCGTGCTCGTACTCGGGGACTTCAACGCCAAGAATTTGGCTTGGGGTTCCCGGTATACGGACACACGGGGCAGGATGGTGGAGGACTGGGCTCTAGAGACAGGCCTAGTCGTCCTTAACCGGGGTTCTGTCCCTACGTGCGTACGGATGCGGGGCGATTCAGTGGTGGACATATCGTTCGCTAGTCCCGCTCTGTCGCCGCAGGTCATTGACTGGCGTGTAATGGAGGGGGTGGAGACGTATTCCGACCACCGGTATATCCGGTTTGACGTCTCCGCCCAGACCTCGACCGCGCCGGTCCGACAGGCCCCGTGTGGTCCGCGGTGGGGGCTTAAGAAGCTGGACCGGGAGCTTCTCCTGGAAGCCTCGATCGTGCAGGCCTGGGAGTCACCACCGGACAGGCCTGCTGACATCAACGACGAGGCCGAGTGGTTCCGGGAGGCCATGTCCGAGATTTGTGACGTGGCTATGCCCCGAGTCCAGCCAGGACGGGCTTGGCGCCAGGTGTACTGGTGGTCGCCGCAGCTAACAGCGCTGCGCGAAGCGTGCGTTGCGGCGCGACGCCGGTACACCAGGCACCGCAGGCTCCGTATCCGCCCTCCGGATACGGAAGCCATTCAGGCGGAGCTATATGAGGGGTACAGAGCGGCGAAGACCGCCCTCCAAGAGGAGATCCTGCGGGCCAGAGGACTGGCCCGCAAGGAGTCGCTGGAGACTCTGAACAGGGACCCATGGGGACGGCCCTACAAGGCCGTCCGGGAGAAACTCCGCCCATGGGCTCCTCCGCTGACTCAGAATCTCCGGCCCCAACTCGTGGAGGGCGTGGTGAGCGCTCTGTTCCCTTCGCGAGGGGAACATAGTCCCCCACCCATGGCTCCGCCTCCTGTGGTGCCCGACGCTGCGGACCACACCACCGAGGACGACGACAACGCTCCAGAGGTGACCGGGGTAGAGTTGAGAGTGGCGGTACGTCGGCTAAATGCCAAAAATACCGCCCCAGGACCCGACGGCTTGCCTGGCAAAGCCTGGGTCCTGGCCTTAGAGGCTCTCGGGCCTCGACTCAGGGGGCTCCTAAGCGCATGTTTGGAGAGGGGCCAATTCCCACTTCGTTGGAAGACGGGGAAACTGGTCCTCATTAAGAAGCCTGGGCGCCCATGGGACTCTCCGTCCGCTTACCGGCCCATCGTGCTGCTCGACGAGGTGGGCAAGCTCTTTGAAAGAGTAATTGCAGACCGCCTCGTTGGGTGGCATGTGCGGGAGGGGCCGGATTTGGCGGACAGCCAGTTCGGTTTCCGCAAGGGGCGCTCTACGGTGGACGCCATCATGCGCGTGCGAGCCCTCACGACGGGGGATGCAGTGGCCCGGGGTGGGGTCGTCTTGGCGGTGTCTCTTGACATCGCCAACGCCTTTAACACCCTGCCCTGAAGTTGCATTAGGGAGGCACTCCGGTATCACCGGATGCCGACCTACCTCTGTCGCGTGGTCGAGGCTTACTTGACGGATAGAGTCGTCATCTACCCCGGTCACCAGGGAGACTGTAACCGGCGAGAGATGTCGTGCGGTGTCCCACAGGGATCGGTCCTGGGGCCGCATCTGTGGGACATCGGTTACGACTGGGTGCTGCGCGCCGACCTCCCTAGCGGCGTCAGCGTAGTTTGCTACGCTGACGACACGCTGGTCCTTGCGCAGGGGAGGTCGTACGAGGCGGCGGCCGAACTGATGACACGCGGGGTTGCGACAATCGTCGATAGGATCCGGCAATTGGGCCTCGAGGTGGCATTGCACAAGTCCGAGGTCATGGGTTTTCATGGTCCTCGGAACGCGCCACCTGCGGATACCCAACTTACGGTAGGAGGGGTTCACATCGGCGTCGAGTCGACGATGAAGTACCTGGGACTTGTCCTCGACAGCCGGTGGAACTTCGTTGAGCATTTCCGACGTTTGGCTCCCAGACTGGAGCGGGCTGGGGCTGCATTAAAGCGGCTCCTGCCCAATCTGGGGGGTCCAAACGCCTCCTGCCGGAGGCTCTACACGGGGATCGTGCGGTCCATGGCCCTCTACTGGGCACCGGTGTGGGCGCCCTCACTGAGGCTGCGCCCAGCGCGCCGGTTGTTTGCGGCCCAGAGGGTCATGGCCATCCGATTAATCCGGGGATACCGCACGGTCTCGTGCGAGGCGGCGAGCCTCCTTGCCGGAGTGCCGCCATGGGATCTGGAGGCAAAGGTCCTCGCGCACATGTGGGAGTGGCGCGAGGAGGCGAAACGCCGGGGCGAAACTCCGCTGCCGCGACAAATCGCGGCACGGCGGACAGAGCTCCGGTGTGATCTCTTGGCGACATGGTGGGTACGATTGTCGCAACCCAGTGCTGGGCACGCCACAATTGCGGCGGTAAGTCCCCTCTTTGAGGAGTGGATAGAGAGGCGTCACGGCGTCCTCACCTTCCGCCTGACGCAGGTTCTCACCGGGCATGGGTGCTTCGGTGGGTTCCTGTTCAGGATAAAGCGGGAGGATACGTCCGGGTGTTTCTATTGCGAGGATCGTCTGGAGGACACGGTGGAGCATACGGTGGAGGTGTGCCCTGCCTGGGCGGGGCACCGCCGAGTCCTCGTGGAGGCGATCGGCGGCGGCGACCTCTCGCGTCCAGCCCTTGTGCGAGCCATGGTACGGAGCGAGAGGGAATGGGAAGCCGTCACCTCCTTCTGCGAAGCAGTAATGCTCGCGAAGGAGGAGGCGGGGCGCGTGAGGGAGTGGCAGTCTCTGCGCCCTCACGTCCCTAGCCGCCGCAGGAGGAGACGCCGGCGTCGGGAGTCAATAGCGGACTCCCGGCCACCGTAGGCGCGAGCTTGCGGGTGGTGAGCAATGGGTAGCTCGCCGCCCGGTAAGGACCAAGCTCGGGTCGACGGCGCGCAGTGTTCCACGCGCGCCTCAAAGAGATGTCAGCAGCAGTGTAGGGGTCTACTAGGACCAATGCCTGCCGGGGTCGCGTGATTGTTCGAAAGAGATACCGTGACCCTGGCACATGGGCAACTGATGGAACACGGGTGGGTTTTAGTCAGTAAAAGTCTGACACGCCCTCCCGCTCCGCCCAGAGCGGGAGAAGTCATTTGATGATTTCCCATCCTGAAAAAAAAAAAAGTCCAGAGCGACGCAAAAATATGTTATTATTGAAGTTACTTTCCCACTTGTATCCAGAGAAAGCTTCCAATTGTATAAGATAGTGCCTATACCGCACCAAACAAACACCCGTATGACCAAAATAATACCAGTCTCAGAATACGTTGCAGTCAACCTAAAGAAAGATTCCTACTTTAGAATGTCCACCCACGAACTTACAGAATGTCTACACCATGGACCTACTTATATGTGTCAGCTGCTGAAACCAATTCTAGACCTAAAAAACGAGGAAAGTTTTTGCGACAAAGACCCGGCAACAAATACATGTACAGTAAAAAAATCAAACTGCACTAATGCATGGATCGAATTACATTTGACTTCTCAGCACTTATACTTTTGTTGTGACACCTACACAATAAGAATAATATGCGGCGATCAAGTAACAGTTCGTCAGCTGAGCCTAGCCGGGGTTATTGGCGTAGGTCAAGAGTGCATCATTAAAGGCAAGGACTTCTCGTTATATTCGATTCATCATCAATCCAACCAAGTCAACATTTCACCAACCATTTACATGCCTGAATTCGATCAAATCAACCACTTGGTTAACATAAAAATCCCTGACGAAAAGCAAATTGATGACGGAAACCTTACCATATCAATGGATAGTCTCGGGGAAAAGATAGAAAAACTAAAAAAAAGCGATCCGGAGATAGAAGAGATATCGCCCCATGATATCCACCAGTACGTAATTTGTTACGTATTACTGTCGATCGTTTTATGCGCGGCAGCAGTCTGGATGTGGAAAACTGGGCGATGTGGCCTGTGCCGCAAGCCCGAGCAGCCTGGCGAGGGATCCTGCCGGCACGAGGCGGCGGTGACCCCGCCAAAACCGCGGCGTCGCAGTGAGAGTCGCCATGAGCAGCAGTTAGCAGCGGCTCCACCGACACCGAAACCAACCAAGAAAGACAATTATAGTGAAATGCTTAGCGCGAAAGATCTAAATAATAAAAGTGAAATCGAGTTCAGTTTATACAGTTGTGCCAAGCGCTGGCCTAGTGCAAGTTACAGTGCAGTGAAACGGGACAAACACAAGGACTCAGGCCATCGCAATGTCGCCTTTTCTGTAGAGGACTCGATAGTTTAACTTTAAACCAAATTTTATGTTTTCTTTATTAACAATTATTATTATTTATGTAGACCATTATACCATTATTTTGCTTTTATTTTGCATGCATTATGATTTAATTTTAGTTTTAATGTTGTTAGACAAGTTAAGATTATTCTAAACAAATGTGTTTTTATTGTTTTTTATTTAAGCTTAATGTTTTTAAATGTTATTATATACACCATAATATCGTAGAGTTAGCTTCATCCTGCACTTCTTCTCGTTTCGGGAATATGTTCGAGTTAATCGAACACTCAGCGAAAATACATAATTGCATCGATCGCAAGTATGCACATTCGCTCGAATCCCACAATATCGAACCAGTTCGCGATCAGATCTCTTTAGAGACACCACGCACTCAAAACCATTACCATTACCATTTAACCATTACCAATAAGTAGTTATATAGTTTACCATTTTACTTTGTAACTCTTTATAGTGATTTAATATAACTGTTTCCACTTTAACTGAAGACTTTAACTTTAACCAAATAAACCATTACCTTATCAATACGAAAAAGTCAAGTGTGTCGAGTGTTAGGTCACCATAGCACCGAGCGCAGCTTTTTACAACGCCTGTTATCACACACGAAACCGTCACATCAACGCGGGAAACTGTATCAACAACTTCACCTCAGAATCGCCGCGCGTATTTAAAAATAGTACCTGTCACATTAAGCGGACCACACACATGTATAGACACTTATGCCTTATTAGACGATGGGAGTACAGTGACCTTGTTAGACGCGTCAGTAGCAGATATCCTAGGTGCAGATGGGCCAGCCAGTCCTATGTGGATACAAGGCATAGGCACGGAGGTCAAGCATGAGCAAAGCCGAAACGTGAGCCTCCACATACAAGGCAAGCACCATAACGACCCACAGAAGATAGAGGCGGCGCGTACCGTAACTAGGCTTGAAATTATGGCCCAAACTGTACAAACAAAGGACATAAATAATTGTAGGCATTTAAACGATATTCATAGCACTCTTGTTTATGAACACGCGCGACCAATGATTTTAATAGGCCAAGATAACTGGCATTTATTAGTAGCCACGGAAACACGAACAGGTGCGCGTGATCAACCGGTAGCATCGTACACAAAACTTGGATGGGTATTGCATGGATGTCAGTACTCAGTAAATAAAGTTATAGCTACATTTTGCGGCTACATGAAAATGAGAGAAAATCTGGAACCAATAGAAGAAACCATGAGAAACTTTTTCAAATTAGAATCACTAGCTATAGAACCTAGGATACCTAGAGATGACCCGCAACAGCGAGCCGTGGACATCCTAGAACAGAAGAGTCGACGATTACCCGATGGCAGCTTCGAGACCGGACTATTGTGGAAACAAGAGGTACCTAAAATACCAAACAACTACCTAGGTGCCCTAAAACGGCTAAAAAATCTAGAACGACGCCTAGATAAGGACGAAAACCTCAAGACCCAGTACTTACAACGCCTTGACAATCTATTCAACTCAGGCTATGCAGAAAAGGCACCCGATACCTGCACGACCAATAAAACCTGGTACCTACCTCACTTCCCAGTGGTCAACCCAGCCAAGCCACTACCCGAGGAGCTACAACCAAAATGGAAAGAATGGATGAAGTCACTAAGTACTATAGAAACGCTACTGATCCCACGTTGCTACGATTACGGTGACGTCACAGTCAAAGAAGTACATACGTTCGTAGACGCAAGCGAGGAGGCATACGCCGCAGCGGTATACTGGCGAACTGAAAGGTCAGATGGCAGCGTACAAGTGACCCTGGTGGCAGCAAAGAGTAGGGTAGCCCCACTTAAACCGGTATCAATACCTAGGCTAGAGCTGCAAGCTGCACTATTAGGCGCGCCTAGCCCAGACGGTCGTTCAAGAACATGACTACGAGGTGAATGACCTAACATACTGGAGCGACTCTACCACCGCTCTGGCCTGGATTCAAGCCGAACCACGCACATTCAAGACTTTCGTGGCACATCGTATCGCTGAAATCGAGGAGCTCACCAAGAAAAACGAATGGAGGTGGCTACCCTCAAAAGATAATGTGGCATACGACGCGACACGCAGCTCGCCGGAAGATTTTAAATCAAAACACAGATGGTTTAACGGTCCCGAGTTTCTTAGAAAAGGCAGAGATGAATGGCCACAGGCAAAAAAGGTCATTGCCCCCACGAACACGGGCGAAGAACGCGTCAAATGTCATAATATAATAAACGAAACAAAAGTAAACGATCATCTTCCAAATATTACACGTTTTTCAAAATGGACACGGCTGATAAGGACAACTGCAAGAGTACTTCAGTTCATTGACCTGTATAGACCAAGTCAACATACTGTCGAATATAAGTGTACCAAGAAGAAGGCATCAAAAGATCCAACGTGGAAAAGAAACAAAAGCGAACCTGTTAAAAAAGTTACGCAAAAAATAACAAGGATTAAAACAGTAGTAGTAGGGTCAATCAACTTTTAAGTGTACATCAATGAAAAATTTTAATTTTTAAATTTTATTTGTTTTTTTTTAATTTTAACATTTATTCTGTAGATAATTATTTATATTTTAAGAATTCACATTGAGCAGAATGATTTATTTTAATAAAATAGTAAATTTGACTCCGAAATCCACATGACTCTAGTTAAGATAGCCCCTTGGACAACTAACTAAATAGACCTCTGAACCATTTGAAATTCAGTCAAATTGTTAACCGTCACTTTATTCTCATTTAATATAAGGTGGATTTCAATTTATCTTCCATGAATAAATGACACGACTTTTAATTTATAAGTTATTCCTAATAATATTTTCTCCTGGACAACGACAAACTTTAACTGTAAAGAACTTTTAGTTTTACTTGTAAAATAATAATGAATACGTAGTATTCAACACTTTTTATGAATTCACTTTTAATTGTTACATTCATGTTTGAAAATTTTGTAAACTTTACTGTTTTTTTAAAGTAAAAATGACGATAATGTGTCTTTAGGAGACAGGGACAAAATAGTTGTCCAGTACGTACGTACGTACGTAGTAATATACGGTTGTCAATAGGATATACTCGGGAGTCCAAAGGAGATACTAAGGATTGAAATCGCCTTTAATTGTTCTTTTTACTTATGTAAAAAAAAAGAAAACTACTACATATAATATGATAATAATTATCAGTTAGATGAGCTCTCTTTTATATTTTCCTAACTTTTTCTTCCACTTCTTGCTTTCAGATTGCAATTTTATATTTTGTCTATATAATTTAGACCTGTCTCGTCGAACTTTTTGTCTGCCTCTAATCTTCTCATTTTTCGAAGAGACGGCAGGAGTTTAGGACGGTAGGATTTATTTCTTGCAGAATGGACGGAGAGCTTGAAGGCGTAATCTGAATTATATTCCTAACAGCTTTTTGGCGATTTCTCTGTGACCCATTATCTAAAAATAATAACAGAGCATACTGCTAGTAGTAGGTGGTTTAAAAACTCTGACACCAGAGATTATCAGATCGTTCCTCGACTCGGTGTTCCACACGTCAAGAAATACAAAGTTGAAATTGGTCAAAATATCAATCTAATTTAAATTAAACAATAATAAATGCTCTAGCCCTTGTAAGAGGCTCTTGGATGACTAATTATTGAAAGAAAAAGTATTGCTTTATGCTCATCCTATCATTATTATCCTATATACAGCCAAAATGGCCCACGGACAATGGTTTTGGTTGTCCAAGCGACTGGTTGTCCGAGTGATATTTATCAGTTTATGTGCTTCCTGATAATAAATAATGATATTTTGAATTAGGTCTTACGCGCAGTGAAAAATATAGATTAAGTAGAATATATTTCACTTCAATTTACTACGATATATCAAATACTTACGTTTTTGTGCTGGTTGTCCGGTAGACACACAAAAAAGCCACGCACTTTCTTAAAACGCACTCGGCCGACTGACGCCGCGGCAAAGATGAAATCAAAAAGGCGGTTGGATGAGTGTTGTCACCAAATTGATCGACTTGATTTCAAGGCACTGATCACGCCATATATGTTTTGATTTCGGAACTTTTTTGCCGTTGTCCGGTGAAAGTCAGGATAATAAAATATAATAGGGACCAAAATGAACATGCAAAAAACTCGTTAAAATTATGAATCAAACCAAAATCTATATGCTAGTATCATGGTAGACATTGTAATGAATAATTATGTATAAGCGTAATTAATTGCCATATATAGTATTTTTTGGATAAAGTAATGTTTCATTGTACTAAGCTACTGGGGGACAAACAAAAACACACTACATCAGATGTTTTGTCACTAGACAACCATTAAAATTCCAGTTCGTATGTTTGCTTAAGAATAAGATAAATGCGACATATGCCAAAAAATCACTTAATTTTCTTTAGAGCTGTGATTATTGGTCAGGGATAAATCATAGGACTTACAGGACAAATAAAAGTTGATTGACCCAGTAGTAAACTACATACCTATACCTGCTACTTACATTCTACGCGCCGAAGAACAATGGGTCAAGGGCGCACAAGCCGAAAGCTTCTCGAAAAAAATTGCCGCCATAAAGGATAACAAAGCGGCGCCCGGCGACAGCCCGTTATCGCTATTAAGTACATACATAGACAGCGTGGGTATTTGCCGTTTGCGCGGGAGAATCACAGCGGTACAAGACGTAAATGAAGAAATAAAAAACCCAATTGTACTCGAGGGTAAGCACAGATGTTTACACTGTAGAATAAAAAAGGCAAAGCCAGCCAAACCCTCTACGGGAAACCTGCCGTACCCCCGTTTAGCTCATCATTTACGACCTTTTACTTTCACTGGCTTAGATTATTTTGGCCCCATATCTGTTTCTGTAGGTAGACATAAAGAAAAAAGGTATGGTGCCTTATTTACGTGTTTGACTTGTAGAGCTATAAATATAGAAATAGTAAATTCACTTAGTGCAGATTCAGCTATCGCCGCTCTCAGGCGATTTATAGGTAGAAGAGGTTGTCCAAAAGAAATTTGGAGTGACAACGCTACTTGTTTCAAAGCGGCTGATAAGGAACTAGGAGAAAGCGCCTTAAGTGCTTTAGGTAGTGAGTCCAATGCGCGGTCCATAAGCTGGAGATACATACCTCCCGCGTCACCGTTTATGGGCGGAGCATGGGAGAGGATGGTGAGGGCAGTCAAGGAAGCACTGTACGTCACGCTGAGAGAAGTTCACCCATCAGACGAGACCCTCTCTACGCTGCTCGTAGAAGTAGAAAATACGGTGAACTCCAGACCACTCACACATGTCAACGTGTCACCAGACGAGCCCGAAGCCCTCACGCCTAACCACATACTGATCGGCCCTAACTCACATGTACCCTCACCGGGTAAATTCACTGCAGCAGACGTCACAGCGCGGCACCAATGGCGGCGCGCCCAGGCACTCGCAGACGTCTTCTGGCGAAGATGGGTACGTGAATACCTACCGCTCCTACAAAACCAGCGGGAGCCCTACGGCAGTGGCACCCCACCTAAGGTCGGAGACGTCGTTCTGATCTGCGACCCTAATCTCCCACGCAACACTTGGCCCAAGGGAAGGGTGACGAAGGTGTTGCCAGGTGCAGACGGAGAGGTACGAGTTGTAGACGTGATAACCAAAGGACATGTACTCCGAAGACCAACGAAACGAATCGTCGTGCTCCCCACGGAGTCGCCTGATGGCGACGGCGGGAGAAATGTGCACGACAGCACCATAATCTAGCGCCACCTGCTATTATTAGTTTTAAGTAGGTACCTTTAACATGTAAAGCGACGGAGCCGCGTGAACAGGTTTTTGCTTGTCGCGTGGTGAACGGGTTTTCACTTGTGTTTTTCCGACATGTAGGAGCCTGTTCGCGCCGCTCGGTCGCTCCACGCGTTGCCATTGGTCAGGGCCAAAAAATATGGCGGATTCCCGCTCCCCACAGAACAGTGCATATATAAACCCCGGTCTCTGGCATCGCGGGCGCCCCCGGCTGGAGGCCTAAAAAGGTAACTTTTTAGAACTCGCCGGGCCACAATCCGTTTAAGTAGTCACAATCTTTTCAGGATTAACTACGAGATGCCCTTTAAAAAAAAAAAAAAAAAAAAAACATCGCGGGCGCAGTCGACCGAAATTCTCTACCGAAGTGTACTCGCTACAATTTGTGTGTTAACTTAAATATTTAATCTTGCTTAAACTATAAATAAAACCATTTTATAAAACTACTAGTGCTGCATTTCAATTATACAGTCCACACGCTACACTGAGTCAAATAGGGCTTCGAATATCCTACGTGGCCTGGTAGACGGGCGCATGGTGTGCGGGGCAGCCCGGGGAGCGTATTGTCGTCACCGGTGTCCAATCTCAACCAAGGTAATGGGGATGTATTAAATATGTAACTGATATTAATATCAACTAATATTTGCATGTAATGTAAACGCGTTTGTTTCTGTATTAAATAAAATCAAATAATTACAGCGACTATTGTTAAATAGATACCTATGCAACTTTATTAGTAAAAACTAATTGGGTACATACATCTGTCCGTTCATTGAGTAATAATGCGACTTGAGTTTATACATTAAAGTACAACATAACGACCAAGCTGCAATCATCAATGAAATTCTCTTGAGATCGTTCGAAGGAGTTGTGAGAGAGATGACGCCATACATTACCCGGTTGAGTTTCTTAACACATTGAAGCCTCCCGGTCTCCCAACTCACAGGTTGTTCCAGAGAGGAGTCTGTGTTTATTCCGAGGAGTCCTCTAACGCCATCGAATTATCCCTTCGAGTTCAAAAGAGTGCAGTTCCCCCTTAGTCTGCTTTGACATGACCATAAAGAAATCTCAAGGCCAAACACTTAATTTAACAGGGGCAGACCTAAGGGAGAACTGCTTTTCACACGGTCTGGTGCAGATCAACAGCCTGGTGATTCTAGCACCTGAAGTAAAAACAAAAAATATTGTTTACAAAGAAATACTGCGGTAGGCATAGTATTTCATTGTAAACAATATTAATTGTTTATTATCCACTTCTGGTTGTCTCCTAAATAAATCTTTTCACACACGCTTTGAGTTCTATTAAAACTATACTACTCTCAGCCCAGAGATTAGTTAAGTTTTACGAAGAACTTCGTCCTATTTGTTTGGGTTATTTTTAGTTTGTATATTAAATTGAGAGGTAGTGAGAGCGCGGATGTTTATTTCTGTATAAAAAAATGCCGCGGGCAGAAGCTATACAAAATAAACCAATGACATGAACACAGGCAACAAAAATCTGTTGTACACGTCCTGCCAGGGTCGCGAGATTTTTTTCAAAGAGTTACCGTAGCCCTGGTAAATAGGCAACTGAAGGAACACGGGTGGGTTTAAGTCAGTAAAAGTTCCGTTTCACCCAGAGCTTACATGCATACGTGTCGAATTAATATATATGATGCTATACTTATGGAGCACTTAAATTTATTCAACCCATCTGGTCCCCGTCTCACACACTTATCCTCAAAGTGGGTGCTCCAGCAATGCTACCACGAAATCTCAATCCGGCCAAGTTGCGCAACGGGACCAGGTCACGTGTGAAAACCTCACATCAAAACGTGGTAGAGTCTCCGCCATTGTATTTACTGGCTGTGCTCAAGGTGAATCGGTGTACTATACCGCAGATACCACTAATACCGTCGAAGTACCCATTCGAATCTAAAAGGCTGCAATCCCCTTATGGCATGTTTTGCAAGGTTCCCTATTCATTTGCATATAATTTTAAGTCCTAAAATAACTTGGCATACTTTTTTTCTCCTAAGTATATTTCCGCATAATATTATTTACGCATAACAGCTTACGCATAATACTTTTAAGCATAATTTCATTAATCATAATAATGATTAAGCATAATATTCTGAAGCATAAAATATTTACGCATTACTAAAACATATTTTTTAAAGCCATAATAAAGAAGCATAATAATTAACTCCTAAAATGTTAGACACTAATAAACATGTAAACATGCATACACCATGCATACAGCAAACCTGCAGCATGCAAGCAAGCATGCAGGAGGCATGCAGCATGCAAGCATGCCAGGCATGCAGCATGTAAGCATGCCAGGCATGCAGCATGCAAACAACCATGCAGCAAGCATGCAGCATGCAAGCAAGCGTGCAACATGCAGCAGGCATGGTTTATGTCACGGCTCTGGCGCTGCGAGGCTCCGGCGGTCCCACGCGAGCTTATCGTCGCAGATGTGTTTTACGCTCACCACCGCAGCTTCGGGTCGCTGGCCGGCTTCGCCGCCCAGCCTCAGCCGCGGCGGCGAGTGTCAAAACCAACTGCTCCACAGCTCGCGGGCCGCCTCGCACCTCCGCGCTTACGCAGTTTTAAATTACACTCTAGGGGTAGGGCAGACAAGACTACGTGCAGTCGGTTTTGCAGCGATTCATTTATGTCACTAAATTATGTAGCATAACATATTGATTTTTTAAGACAATACTTTAACTTTAATTTAGGGTTATAAATTGAATTTTAAAAGTATGCCTAAATACTATTATGTTTATAGTCATTATACCTAGAAACATTATGCGAATTAAAATTATGCCAAAACAAATTAGCCTTCAAGATCATTACGCCAACATAAAATGTATACCAAAAAATATATGGCAAAGTATTATTATGACAAAACAAATTATGCCAAAATAGGTATGCCAAAGTACATTAGGAAAAATAACATTATGCGAAAAGAAGGGATCCCGTTTCGCAATGACGATTAATAAGTCTCGTGGACAGTCACTTAAAACAGCGGGATATCATCTTAGAGGGGACTGCTTCTCGCACGGCCAGGTTTACGTTGGCCCCTCAAGAGTGAGCTCATCTAGCAGCCTGGTTGTATTAGCACTTGAAGGCAGAACCTCTAAAGTAGTATATAAAGAGATATTTTAAGTATAAACTAAAAAATAAATAGTCTTTAACCCCTGTGAACAGCAATGTAAGTAAAATCGTCATTTGAATAATTTAGGTAACAATTTTTTTCGAAATTCCTAGGGAATAAAGATAACTTATATTTTCGCTTTAAATTTGCCTTCAAATTTGGCATGCAAGTCATTGAGTTATAATGTACTACGTACTAGAGAAGCTATTTCATACAAAAGATAGCGCACACACTTGTTGACAGCGGGGCATGCGCGGGGCAAGCGGGGGTTGTTATGTTCTCATAGATAACAATCAATGCGCGCAGATGCGAGATAATTTTATTATTCTGCCTACGTGGGTACTTACTCAGAGAATAAATAAAAAAGTATTTAAACTGTAACAATATTTTAATTTCCTTTAAATAAAATAAGCTTAGTTAGTTTCTGCCGTTTGGTATAGTAATCCACATTTGGATCAGTTTTTGCTTCGTGATGCAATCTAATTTTTGTGTACTGATTTATTATGGCTCGAATTAAATGGATTCTGTGATTGAATGTTGATGGCTGATTCAGTGAATGTTGATTCAAATTTACAAATACTTCTTTCCCAATGAAATGCTTTAGGGTGTTTACGGTTATATAATTAAAATCATATTTCGAGGCAAGACTTCCACCGGTTTGGCGTATTAAATTACGTATGATCTTTTCCGTTGCCAAGTATATTATGTACACGTCTTCTGCAGAATAACATAGACCACCCATGTCTTTTATAGTTATAAGTGTGTGATGTGGAAGTTTATTTGGTGTAGTCAAACTGTCAACGCAATCTTCACATTTTAACTTTTTTGTTAATTGTCTTGCTACATATCCAGATATATAACCTACTATCAATTTTGACTCACATGTAAAGGATTCGTGGTCAAGCATTGTTGCAAAGATATCGCAATTATTTTCAGCTTCCAAATTGGATGTCAGCAATCGTGTACTTTGTAGTATTTCATAAGGTTGTTGGTCATATTTCGTTGAACAGGATGTACTGTTAATTATGTTTTCGGATGTAGAATTTAAAATTGAGAAATTATCCAGAGGGATGCAATTGCCGGTAAAAGATGACCGAAGTTCAAGATGATTTAAGGTTTTTTTATAGGCTGATCTAAATTGCAAAATATTTGGATTATTATTATAGCCGCCATGTCTTCTTATTAACCCAAAAAATAGTTCCAGGTGGTCTTGGCTTATCCGGTACATAGATATGTAACGAAGCATCTGCTTTTCTTCAACTATGTAGTTGTATAGTGTCTTAAACGATTCAATGCATATTATGGCACCAATGAATCCTGTTTTGTTAGCAGACTCAACTATGTTTTTCTTTGAAATTTGTAATAAAATTCTGGATGTCTGGTTTGTTCGTTTAATTATTCTTCTTGATTGAGAACGAAATTTCAATGCAAGTATAAAGGATTTCACATTGTCCAAATAAGAAAATATTTGAGGCTTGCTTTTGCTATCGACAGGGCGTTTAAAACCATAGAAGTTACATTTTCTGGAATTCATAATGTCAAAAAAATTATTCATTAAAGTTATGAAATTCACTGTGCCTGATGAATCTTGAAACTGTCTCGAATTCAAAATTTCATCACATAGAAGTAAAGCTTTTGCTACGCTCATACTCAGCAACTGTGTTGCAAGCTTTACTTTCATAATCTGTTGTCGAAAATTTATATGACGGGTTGTTAACTTATTTCCGAATCTAAGACCTTCATTTTGTTGAAGCTTAAAATACCCAAAGCATCGCATTTGTCCTCCCACGCATTATATACATGACCTAAAAGTTCAACTCCGGCATCGGTAGTTGAACGACCCTTTGTGAAACCAAACTGTTTGTTGTGTAATAAGTTATGTTTATTAAAAAATCATTGCAATTGATTTAGAATAAGTTTTTCAAAAATTTTACTGAAGGTAGGTAGCACTGAAATTGTTCTATAGTTAGTAGGGTCTGATGTGCTACCCGATTTGAACAACGGTATTATTTTACTGTTTTTCATAAGATCAGGAAACTCGCCACGGTCAATACAATTATTAAAAATAACAGCTAAAGTTGGTGCTACAATGTTTATGATCGACTTAGCAGTATCCACAGAATTACCCCAAAAATCGGCGGTCTTTTTTACATTCAAAGAGTGAAAAGTTTTAACGATATCGTTACAGGTTACATATTGGAAATGAAATTCACTATCACAAACAGGAACGTTTTCTTTAAGTAGAGACTCTGCAGCAGTGGGTGATGAGTTCAAAGATTTGGTAGTAGATACTGGAATCTCTGCAAAGAAATTTTCAAAGGCCGCGGCGACTAGAGAATCTGATTTAATTATATTATCCTCAATAACTAGACTGTAGTCACTACTTCGGTTGCATGACCTTCCTGTTTCGCTATTAATGATAGTCCAAGTTGTTTTAATTACATTACTGCTATTTTTAATTTTTAAACTCAAATAACGTGACTTGGCTATGCTACAAACTTTTTTAAATAATTTAGAATAATTTTTGACATACAAATTAAATTCAGCAGTGTTTATACTAGTCCGTTCATCATACAATTCATAAAGTCGTTTTCTACTTTTATGTATACCAGTGGTGGCCCAATCACTAAAAGAAGCGTTAATACTAACCGAAAAAGTCTTTGGAATAAATATGTTATCAAATTGTGTGCAATACATTTTAAAAAAATCATTATATTGTCCATTAGGGTCATCATTTGGCAACACAAGTGGTAGATTATTCGAAAGTTTAGTTCTAAACATTTCCAAGCGATTAACAGTTTTTGGGTTAACAGTGATATCTTTTTTAGTTTTTTTTTATGTTTACATTTGGAATAGTGATCAATTGACCACAATGATCTGAGTCTAATAAATTAATAATTTCTTTATGGATTGCTTTAACATCTGTATAAATGTTATCTAAGCATGTGGCACTAGTGGGAGTTATTCTAGTTGGCTCCAAGAATTGGTTGGCAAGATTGTATGACTGAAACAAACTTATAATTTTAGTACTTAACCCAGAAGTTTCTAACAAGTTAACATTAAAATCACCGCAAGTGAAGATAAACTTATTTGAATTAGAAATTTTGTGCAACTCTTCATCCATTACCTTTTCAAAACAACCATACAATCCTGAAGGAGGTCTGTACACACTTAATACAATGAACTGCTCCAATTCAATACAGGCTATTTCAATTGTCCGCTCAACAGAGAGGCTCACAATATCCTTACGGTATTTAAATTTGAGCTGGTTATTTACTAAAATTAGTGAGCCACCATGTATAGCTTTTTCTCTGCTGAACGAACTACCAACCTGGTGGTTACTAAAATTGAATATGAACTGGTGGCTTTTAAGCCAATGTTCTGTTATACAAAGAATATCTATATTGTTACAGTTCAGGAAAAATTCTACTTCTAAATCTTTGTTCAAAAACCCTTGAATATTTTGATGCACCAGGTTGATACGATTTAATTCTTTTACACTTTCATTCGATTTCTTATTTGCCATACTAACATTGTTGCTAGAGGTTGCCTCTATTGTCTTAATTTCTAATTTAAATGGAAATCAATATCTACAAGTGCTGCCAAATTATTGGCAGTACAGTTTAAAATGTCATTGCATTGCTCAAAAGAAGCAAGTTGTTTAGCCAAATTCTTGGCTGTAATAGAAACAAAATATGATAGCGAAGCTGCTATCTGTCTTCTATGATAGTTTGAGAGATAGTACATAGCAGTATTATGCCTATCTTTTGTCAAATATAAATTATTACTAACATAATTGCTGGTATCCAATAAGTGAAATAAATTATTATGAAATGTCAAATTATGCAATGTCCAGTGGCGTGCGGTCCATATAGGCAAAAAGACACTGCAGACCCTAGACTTAGATCTAGACTAGTTACTAATATTTCAATAATAAAGAAAATATGCTAAGTAATTAAATTATTCAAAAAGTTTAAACGCCTAATATAAATGAGAAGCAACGTTCATACCGTTCTATTAATGTACTCGCGGCGCAAGCAGGCAGCGATCGAAAGTGTCTTCAATTCATTCATAAATGTACGCATGTAGTGGTAATTTCTTCTACATTTTCGTGTCTATACATTGCACACATAAAGCGAACTCCTGCCGCAGGCTATCCAATCGCGGGCTTCCCTGCGCCAGGCTAACCAATCACGGGCGGGACGCCCATGCGTCATTATTGGCGCGCTGTGAGTATTATGCGATCAAGTTGAATATTACGTAGCCTCAAGCAAATTCCGATTCGCAATGATACAATTTTATTTGTCAACGTTTTAGTTGTCAAAATTTATTTCTTTCATGTGGAGCGCGCTGTTTTATGTTTTTATTTTGACTGAGTTTTGTTGTGATTAATTCATTTACAAACGATAATATTTAGGTCGATTTGTTGCTTATTTCAACTAGTTTTTGAACTGTTTTAGTTTTTCGATTTACTTAAGTACTACGCTTTTTGTTTGTTTTTTTTTTTTCAAAATGTTGTTCGATTGTGAGGTTTGTGTTGAAAATGTGTGTTTGTTAAAAAGTGTATCTAAAGGGAAATGTGTACGAGAATTAACCCAGCAAAGAGGTAATGCAACTCGTAAGTTTCATAGTAATAATTAAGAAACATAAAACCGGTTGTGTTGTTGTTTACGCACACTTAAATTATTTTGTTTTCCTTGCTAGTTTAGTAGTTTGAGTACAGTGTGGAATTGTTCGGGATTTGCAGATTTATATGATTTCTATCCCGCGGCTTGCTCAAACATAATATAAATACATTTGGTAATTATCGTATTGAGAGAAGTGTTACGAAGAAGTTTTACGCGAAGTGCATTGTTACTATCAAAGCAAGCAGCGCATCGACAGAACGTTCATTTTCATTAAAACGTATTCTCACGTACCTATTTAAGAAACGCACAAAGTCAACAACGAGTACAACATCTTTCTGTGCTTTCGACGGAAAAAGAATTATCATCATCAGGAAATCGCCATTTCAACCTTTTAAACCACCTAGTGAATTTTTCTTCACTAACTTGAGCAATTACGAGAGACTTTTTTTTTTTGAACTGCCTACCCGGTCATAAAACCCTGTGCACGCCACTGGCAATGTCATATTAATTTCAAATCTTAACCTATTTTCTTCCTGTGGCAAACTGTTACTGTAAGGGAATGTAAACAATACAATTTTTCTCAACTTAAGATTACACAATGTTCCATAATATTGTAGCAATTCTCCTTTCTCCAAATTTCCCCTATTACCCATAAATATTATTAATGTGGTGTCCTGGTGAAAATTACATTTAATAATTTCTTTCATAATATGAAATAGTGAACAACCAGGCATGCAATTATTTATTATGGAGTGCCCCGGATATTCATCTGCCAACAAGTAACCTAACTCCTTTCCAATCTCATCGCAAAATAATACTACATCATTTTTTACAATTTGTTCACATGGCTTATTGGGACAACTAATAGTAGGAGATGTTAAATCAACACAGAGCTGCGGTAAGGTGGTATTGCATGTTGTCAATGAATGTTCCGGATTGGATGGTGTTTGACACTGCTCACAGTTGATATTTGTTTCACCTCCCTGAAGTTAGCGTATTCACAGATGTGATATTCGGTAGGATAGTTATTCGTAAATAAAATAACGATTGAAAAACTGACGACCACTTATCAGATGAATAAAGAGCCTAATAACTTTATTCTTTAGGTAGCTATTGGTACTTTTATCTGAGGATTGAAAAATCGGCCCTTAGTTGAGTCACCGATTCGGGAGGAGGTAAAACAGTGAGTGCCTCAATTTTCTTTTTATTTGGTCGAATTTCACCTGCCTCTACTTCATAGCCAAGGAACGGTACATGCGTTTTTAAAAATGAACACTTTTTAAGATTGAGCGAAAAGCCTGCTTTAGTTAAAACCTCTAAAACCACGTTAAGCTTTTCTAAGCCCTGTTCTTCGGTCTCGGATATTATCAATAAATCATCCACGTACACGATCACGTATGTATAGGCTAACTCACCTAACGCAATTATTATTGCCCGCTGAAAAACAGAGATAGCATTACGTAGCCCGAAAGGCATAGTTAAAAACTCGTACTGTCCGTCGGGTGTCACAAATGCAGTTCGCTCAATAGATTCCTCGCTAACTGGTATTAAATGAAAGCCACTAGCGCAATCTAATTTTGTGAAATAATTAGCTCCATTAAGACGCGAAATCTGATCTGAAATCAACGGTAACGGGTATCTATCCGGGACAGTATTTTTGTTTAATTCACGATAATCGATGCACATACGTTTCGTACCGTCAGATTTCTCAACAAATAACGCCGGTCTCGCAAAAGGTGAATTTCTAGGTCTTATTGTTTTGGCATCTAATAATTCATTCACTCGTTCACGCATTACGTTTCGTTTCACCGGCGAGCAACGATAAGGCCGTCTTTGTACCGTCTTGTTTGGATCTATTAAACGAATGTTTAGTTTATAAGTGCTAACGCGGGTATTTGGGAAACCGGAAATGAAATAATGTGAGAATGTTTTTAATAAATTGACAAGTGATTGTTTACGTTCTAACGAAATGTCAGTGTCTACCTCATCCAAATTCTGAGAACTTATTGTGGCACAGGAAAGAATAGCATTTCTCTTTGTTAATGTAAACTCGTTTGCACTGATATTTACAACAAAACCGGACAGCAATATCTCGCGACCAATCATTACAATACTGCGTAAATAAACGTCGGGCAATACATGGAATAAGATTTCGGTGGGATATTCGTGGATTTCTACACTACATAAAATCTGTTCGGTGCTATTAACATTCTTATTGCCTATTCCTACGAGTGAAATAACATTATTAAAACGTTTACCGGACAATTTATTAGCAAAACTCTCTTTAACTAATGAGCACTCGGCTCCTGAATCGAAGTGAAATGTTATCGATTGACCTTTATGCGTTAGTGATCCTGAAGGGGGCTCGACCATGCATAAGTCAACACGGCGCTCCGCACGGGGCACGGCGCTCGTCGCATCAGCAGGCGCGGCGCTGCCGCAGCGCGAGGTAATGTGGCCGGCCTGCCCGCACTTGAAGCAGATGACACTTCCTTTCGGTGTTGGCTGCTGACTTGCACGTGCAGGTGCAGAGGATGGTACAGGGTTTTTCTTGAATTCCTTTCCCTTAAAACGGCAATCGACTTGTTTGTGGCCAGGCTTACCGCAAATGAAGCATTTAAGCGGTGGCGTCGAGATCCTAGGTTGCTTTGTGTTATCTGGAGTATTGTTCGCGTCGTGTGGTGCTTTACGTTTGAGATAGGAATAAGCTTGCAATTCCTGTTGCAGGTTGTGGCGCGAATTAACCTCAGTGGTGAAAGCAAGTCGTTGTAGCCGCGTATCAATTTGGGCTAAATGAGCTAGCACAACGGACACAGCAATTTGTTCTGTACTTGCATTTTTCCAACGATTCATCAGGGATGACATCAATCGGCTGGCATACGCTGCGTAGTTTTCTCCCTCGTTAGGCTTACTAGAACTCAGATGAATAAGCGTAGCCGTATTTGTCTCGGTAGGCACAAACCTTGTTGATAAAAGCTCTTTGAATTGTGGCCAAGTAATTCCGGGGTACGTAACTTGTGACAGCCACGTGGATGCAGCTCCTTTCAAGGCTTTGCTGAGTGCGACGATTAGCTGGCATCCTACTAATGGTTTTTCTGATAGGCACAGGTCGGCGGTCGCGCACCATGATTGAGGGTCTACTTCTCTATTTTCTGGATTGAACTCCGGCAGGGCCACGTGGTTGTTGGGTCGCGGCACGTTCAAGGCTTGTATAAGTGCTCGCATTTGCTCGTTTTGCATTTCGAGCATCATCCGCCATTGTGAAGTTTCGGGGTGGTCACCACGTGTATTCTCGTTTGCGCGATTGGATCCCACGACTGATGTCGGGACGGGAGCTTTATCGGCACCGTCGTCGGACAATATGTGGGTGGATATTAGGGTGATCGAGCGAAGAATATCACTTAAAGCACAATAATCACTTTTAATGATAACCAAACAATAATTAGGTAAAGCCAAACGAAACGTAGGACAGTTCCTAGACTGGAGGTTGTGTTCTGTAGAACGGTCGGAAGGCAAGTGCCTTTCTTCCTGGCGCCCCTCCACTAGCTAGGCTCTGTCGTAGCACGAAGTTAGCCGAGTGTTAGTGCTGCCACCACTCTAGCCATGTGCCGCGCTTCGTTTAGCGACCGTACTATTAACCGTCTCCGACATATATTTCCTATGTACAGGGCGGGATTTACCATAGAAGCTGAAAGAGCTGAAGCTTAGGGCGGCAAAATTAGGGGGACGGCAAAAATAGCCCAAAAAAATAGGTACAGAAAAAAAAGTAACGCTACGGACACCAGGTAGGGATGCGGCAGCGGCGGGGCGTCGCACGGTAGGCTGAAAATCGCCTTTCATAGACATAGAGCCTCGAATTTTGAAGGATCCTTTTTTAGCTAGAAACCGATTCTGCTGATCATTACCTACTAATATATAAAATTTCGTATGAGGCAATTGCGTGTACAAATACATATGTAGGTATGGCAGATGATACTGTACTAATTGTAAAATTATCGTAAACCCTAATTTTTGTGTGTATCCTTTTAACTAGTAATTCATTAGCGTTAATTCATTCATACTAGAGAGAAAAGAAATTAGAAGAATTAGGAATTAGAGATTATATTCAAAAGGTAATTTATAATTACCATGTCATTTCAATTTATCGTAAACCCTAATTTATACAGGGTACCTCAAGGCAGCGTGCTAGGGCCGGTCCTTTTTTTAATATATATCAATGATTTGCCAAAAGTCAAATCTCAAAATATGGTACTGTTTGCCGATGACAGTACAGCTGTTGTAAAGTGTACTAATCCTGCTTGTTACGAGAGTGATATTAATGATTGTCTAAGTAAAATTATGAACTGGCTTACTAGCAATAATCTAGTCATTAATTTAAACAAAACAAAAGTAATGCACTTTCATCAAAGGTGTGAAAACCTCTAGTTCACATTGCATATGATAAGTGCAATATAGAAAATACAAACGAGGCTAAATTTTTAGGTACCTATAAAGACTGATAATAAACTAACATGGAAACCACATATAGAAGAAATTTTTCTAAAATTAAATAAATCTGCATATGCACTATTTCAGCTGTCAAAAAAAGTTAATACAGAAACACTTTTAATAGCGTATCACGGATTGGTTGCATCAGTTCTAAGATATGGTGTTATTTTTTGGGGGCAATCTACTAAAGGAGATACTGTCTTTATAGCGCAAAAGCGATGTATTCGATCCTTGTGTGGCTTAAAACCTACCGAATCCTGTGCACCCCATTTTAAATCTTTAAAATTACTTATTCTGCCAGCTATGTACATTCATTTTAACAAACAAAACAGTCTCGTATAACTGTTTTGTTTGTTAATATGAATTTACACCTTTTTACAAAAATTCCGATGGAAAAAAAAAACTCCAATGTGATCTCAATATGAAAATCAATTGTGCAACATAAAATGCAGAACCAGTTTGATGAAAAAGAGTTTTTTTTGGAATGCCTTCAATAATTTATAATAAAATACCTGATAGTATAAAAAATATGCCTCTAATAAAATTTAAGAAAGCTCTCACCTCTCTATAAATAAAAAAAATTTATTACAGTGTTCAAGATTTTATAAATGTTATTTTTTAATATATTTTAGTTTATTTTTGGTTTTGTTTGTTTTATTTAGATTTTTAAGTATTTTTATTTAGTCTTTTTAGTCTTTTTATAATTAGTCTTTTTTATTACATTTTAATTGAAATTTGTACGCCTTCGCGGCAAAACATAGCGCTCAAATATGTTAACCTAACACCATTATATAAGGTGTATCTATTCATACACGAAATATTTTGAGGGGTACACCTGTAGGTGGTAAAGAAGCTATAGAAGCAAAAAGAAAAGTTTTTTCTAAGCGGTTTTGAATTTTCGTAATTATTATAATTTTAAAACTACTTGAGACGTTTTTCATAAAACCTTTACTCCGAATTCTATGAATCTGAATGGCCCGCCTGACGCTGCGAGGGCGGCGACCGGACGGCACGAGCATGGCCGCGGTGTCTTGGGCCGTAAAAAATAAGGAGCCAATATTTCTTATGTACGTCAAATAATTTATAAATATTAAATTACAAAAAAAAAAACCATTAGAATTTTTTTTCTTCGTTGCTATAGCTTCTTTACCACCTACAGGTGCACCTCTTAAAATATTTCGTGTATGAATACATACACCTTATATAAATACCTATGTTTAACAAATAAAGATTCTGATTCTGAATTTATGTATTTTTGTGATTTCTTGGACTGTCTTGGCCTATAGTATAAAAAAATATTGTGAACTAGATTTAACATACTTATATTTAAAGCATTTAACCATAAAAATGAATCATCAACACAATTTTTTTTTTAATTCTGAGTATTTAAAAAAAACCACAAATTGGGTTGCAACATGAAGTTTGTCAAAAAATTACAAATAAATGGTACTATACCTATGTGTAAGGATATAATGGCGAATGTTTTATGTTTTCATTTATTATATGGGGCCGCACGCATTTTTTCTTAAGGCGCTGTGAATAGACAACTTTTCTGTATTTGAGGGGTGAAGCAGATGAAGTGGTTGTCAAGTAGTCCCACCTGCGGGGTGCACCGTGAAAATGTCACCGATGCGCGAAGTCCATTTTTCGAGAAGCGTAATTTAATAGTAAGTACAATGTACGATTGGCCTAGCGCGCCAGCGTCCGGCTTCGTACCGCGCTTCCGCCGTGACCACCGAGTTCGAATTTCACTAGACACTTACATTTTTATTTTCTTATTTTTGAAATATGTACCTATATTTATCGAGTTCTTTTTTTTAATATTCACATATTTTTGTTTTCTTATTTTTAAATAATTAATCAATAATTGATATTTTCTAGAAAAGGTTATCGAAAAGTGATGTATCAGATTCATCAAACGAATAATAAGTAATTCGTAAGTAACATGACTTAGGCGCAGAATGGTCAATTTTAGAAAAGGCGTATCGACAAAACGGCCTAATTGTCAAATTGTAAAAAAATGCAAAAAAATCATTTTTATTCCTATATATGTATATTTTTTTTCTTCAGAATCAAGTATATAATAAAATAAAAAATAAATAAAACATCGTCTAACAAGCTTGATGGTTGATTCTGGAGAAAAATAGTATACAGTGTGTTACAAAAGTATAGGAATAGAAGTAATTGTTCACATCATTATGAAAAACTTTTACTATGGCGCCAGCCATAAAACCGCAAAAAAACAGCTGTTTGAAACATTTTTTCCCGAATGAATAACCTTTTTGTATAAAACAGCGCTTTTTTTTTTCGCGATTTACGGGTGATTTGAGTACAATAAAAAGGTGGACATACGGACGAGGTAAACGAATAGGAAGGGTAGGTACTAGGGCTCACAAAACTGATTTCACCGAAATCAAAAAAACTAGTTAAACCGGTAATCACGTCATTTTAGAAACCGGATTTCAGTTTAGCATAAACCGAGTTTTCGATTATTTCGCTTTTTCTTTTTAAATAATAATTTATCCAAAGATATGACATGTTTACAATGTACACATATTGTCTCAGGGTTACCTCTATCTGGCAGAAACTTCATGCTCCGAATGTTATTTGGCATAACATACTTGGCATAATCTTCATTAAACAAATATTTGTAAGGCATAAAAAATGTTTAGCATAATCATTATTTGGCCGAATGTTTATATGTCCGACTTGACGCGGACATACTTTTAAGATGGCAGAATTTTATTAAGCATAATTACCTTTGGCAGACATAAAATTCCGCATAATTTCGTTTAGCATAACATGTATTTAGAGCGACGATTATTTGGTACAATTTCACTTGGCATACTATGAAGATGGCAGAATTTCATTTAGAATAATTTTGTTAGGCATATTGTCATTTCTATAATATTGCATTTTAACCTTGAATTAAAATTAAAATAGTGTCTCAAAAAGTCAATATATGTTGTGCTACAAAAGTTATTGACAGAAACGAATCGCTGCAGAACCGACTCCACGTAGTCTTGTCTGCCCTACCCCTAGAGTGTAATTTAAGCCCGCGTAGGCGCGGAGGGGCGAGGCGGCCCGTGAGCTGCGGAGCAGGTGACATTAAAACCATCTGCGACGATGAGCTCGCGTGGGGCCGCCGGAGCCACGCAGCGCCGGAGCCGTGACAAAGCATGCATGCTGCATGTTGCATGCTCGCCTGCATGCTGTGAGCTTGCTTGCATGCATGCTGCATGCTTGCATGTTGCATGCTTAGTTGCATGCTGCATGCATGCTTACTTGCATGCTGCATGCTTGCTTGCATGGTGCATTCATGGTGTATGCTTGTTTGCATGTCTGCATGCAGCGTGCTAACTATGATTTTTCTGTAATGTAATAGATGAGTGTTTCAATTATTATGGATATGAAATGTATGCCAAAAGAAAAGACTGCGATTGAAAAGTTTCTGAGATATGATACTTCTGCCTTTTAATGAATATCGATATGAAATAATGCCAAGAGACGATTCTGACTGCGAACTTTCTGCGATATGATGGTTCTCCTTTTTCATTATTATGGATATATTTATGCCTAAAGATGATTCTGACTTATAAAATTATGCGTTGTGAATGTATGATAAATGAGTGTATGCCAAACGATTTTCTGCGAAATGAAGTTTATGCTATCCGCTATTATGCAAAATAATATAATGACGAAAAATATCTGCCATTATGGGTGGACCCATTGTCTTAGCTATAATTACAATTATTATATTGACCACACCATTGGTGCTGTCTTTGCTGAGATATCCATCTATTAAAAAGTCTGTGTCTGAGTCTCAACCTAACAACGGACGTAGGAAGCCCACCGCTTCCCTTCTTTTTGGAGTGGCTGGAGAGGTGCCACGGCGTTCTCACCTTCCGCCGCATGTCCTTGCGCATATCCTCACCGGACACGGGTACTTCACGAGGTTCCTATTCAGGATAGGGTGGGAGGAAATGCCCGGGTGTTATCACTGTGTGGATCGCCTAGAGGACACGGTGGAGTATACGGCGGAAGTATGCCCTGCCTGGGCGGAGTACTGCCATGTCCTCGTGGAGGCGATCGGCGGCGGCGATCTTTCGCATCTGGCCCTGCTCCAGGCAACGTACGAACAGGGTGGGTTACATAGGAATTAATATTGTTGTAATCTGTGGTAAATGTTATAATCTTGATGTATAATGTGGCAACATTACCGCCCCTTTTCTAAGCATAAATTATCTGTCATGGCGTCGCTTGCTTTTCCTCTGTAACATGTTTGACTGTGTAAAACTTTATTAAAGGTAATAAACTTACTTAATATGACCACTGGCCTAATTAATTAATATCCACCACCTGCAACGTGGTAGCAGAGCGTGGTTGGGTGGTTAAATAAGTGAAATCAAGAAAAAAGGCCACGTGGATACATAGTAGTTCGCACCTCGTATAAAACAAGAATAAAAATCGTTATCATTACCAGAATGGCTAAACAAGCAAAGATAGAAGACATCATGATGCCCATTTTTGTTGGAGTAAACTATTCAACCTGGAAATTAAGGTTAACTTTGCTGGAATATAAAGAATGCAACGAACCCGCCATTTGCATGATGCCTGCTAAATACGTAAATCAAGAGGCGGATTGGAAGAAAATGGATTTAAAAGCAAGGACTATAATAATGAGCACCATTTCCGATAAACAATTAGAGTATATTAGTGAATGTACAACAGCTTACGATATGATGAAAAAGTTTGACAAGATGTATTTAACACAGTCTACTGCTATGCAAATAATATGTAGAGGAAAAATGGAAGAGATTAAATTAAGCAATTACAATACAGTAGAAGATTTTTTTGTTGATTTTGAGAAAACAACGAATGATTTCAAAGCGGCTGGAGGAAATATAAATGAACCCGAGAAGATGAGATACTTGCTCAGAGCATTAGGGCCGGGTCACACCGAAATGGCAGCGGCCGCGGGTGACGCCAGTGGCCGCTAGCGTCGCCGCTGGCAGCCGTTGGCGGCCGCTGGTGGCCTCCCGCGACCTCCAGACCCCGCTTGCCTGTTATCTTCTTGATTAGTTTAGACCACAGAGAAATGGTGCGCTCAGTCAATGTTGCGGCGGGGGCGGGGTGAGGAGCGCGCAGCCGCCTGCGGTGCCGCGAGCGGCCTCGCGTCGCCGCTGGCAGCCGCGGGCGGAAACACCAACAAGACGCGCGAGGCGCGCGGCCGCTCGCGTCACCGCGGGCGGCCTCGCGACCTTTTCAAGCTTTTCAAGCGATACTGGTCTTTTAAGAATGTAGTTAAAGTTTAAAATTATTTCACACTGAAAGTGCTCGCCGCGTTGTTGCCGGCCGGGGCCATTCAGGTGTGACCCGGCCCTTACCTCCAAGTTACAGTTATATTGGAGATTTTATTGATGTCATTCCAGAAGAGCAAAGAACAGTAGATTATGTAAAGTCTAAAATAAAAGAGAAAATTATGACTACTAGTGACCCAGACAAGAAAAGCAATATGAGTACGTTCTCAACAAAAACTAAAGCACAATGTTTTATATGTGGAAAGACCGGCCATCTCAAGAAGGACTGTTGGCACGGTCAGAAAAACTCACAAGGAAAATATCCAACCAGTCAACGCCAGCAAGGACTACAAAGAGGTCACAACAGAGGTACATTTCATCGAGGTCGTGGCCGTGGCAGAGGTGAAAGTCATCCCAGAGGTGAGTCAACAAGCACTCAGCAAGACCGCTCTGCAGCAGAGTCATGGACAGCTCAGGTATGCAATCCAGAAGTTAATCAGGTAACGGGATGTAGCAAACAAGAATATGATGATGGTTGTGAAATTAAGTGGATGTAAAGATCATATTATAATGAATGATACATGTTTTTATGATATGTAGATTTGAAAATTCCCATTGATGTGAAACTGCCAAATGGTAAAATTTTAAAAGCGACCAAAGTAAGTACAGTTAAAATCTACTTCAAAAATTATTATAATGAAAAACATATTGATTTAAAAAATGTATATTTTGTAAAAGGTATTAACCAAAATTTGTTAAGTGTTTAAAATTTATAATCAATCAAGGGAATTAATAGCTGTTGCTAACAAAATAAAAAAATTGTACTGGATAAAGTTTTGTTTCAAAAATTAATAACAACAAAATGTATGTGAATTCATTAAAATTAACTGATAAAGAGAAATGGCATAGGGCACTTGGTCACGTAAATTTTCAATATTTAAACAAGTTGATAAATAATAAATTAGTAGAAGGTTTACCAGATAAGATTGAAAGTACAGAAATGAAATGTTCAAATTGTATTGAAAGTAAAATGGCTAATGTACCTTTTGAAAATAATAGAACTAAGACTACTGAAATTTTAGAATTGATACATACTGATCTTAACGGTCCACATAGCACAACTGGTTATGGTGGAGAAAAATATTTTTTGACTTTTATCGACGACTATAGTAAATGCACGAGAATTTTTTGTATTAAAAGCAAAGCGGAAACTGCAAATTGTTTCATAGAATTTGTTAATTAAGTAGAAAATAAATTTAATAAAAGATTGAAGAAATTACAGTGCGATGATGGCAAAGAATATTTAAATCGAGATATTTATAATTTCATTAGACAAAAGGAAATAGAGTTATTACCATGTCCACCGTATGTCCATGAATTAAATGGAGTAGCGGAAAGGTATAATAGATCTGCAGACATATGGACATAGGCAGATGCTTAATGAGAGAAGCTAAAATTCACAGAAGGTATTGGCCTGAAGTTATAAAAACAGCAGCATATTTAAAAAATCGTACAATTGCTAATACAGCAGAGAATAAAACTCCTTACGAAATATTTTTCGGTATTAAACCAAATGTTGAGCGTTTAAAGATTTATGGAAGTAGAGTTTATGTCAGGGTTCTAGAAGTTTTAAGGAAATGTAAATGGTACGATAAAGCCCAACTAGGAGTGCTAGTAGGTTGTAATGAAAATGGTTATAGAGTTTTGTTAAATAATAGAATAATTAATGCTAGACATGTCAACTCTAGTAAACCTATTCCTCACCTTAACAATTACAGTTCATATATGACCTCAAACCAGTTAAACCAAAATGATGGGGTAGTCGTTTATGTGAAGAGTGCACTCGAACATCAGGTTAGAGAAATACCACTATCTCAGGCCTCCTGTCTAAGCCTGGAAATATTTAATAACGTAATTTTGTGTATTTACCGATCACCGTCAAGCTCAAACACTGAGAGTTTTGTCGGTTCGCTCAACAATCATTTGGAGACCATAACACCAAATAAAAACATTATTGTGGCAGGCGACATAAACATCAATATCATACCTAAACCAACTGAGCAGTCTCATGAACTGAAAAATAGAATGAACTACCTTAATATGTTATCTTTGCACGGTATCCTCCCAGGGCATCTGTTGCCAACAAGAGACAAATCATGCCTGGACCACTTCATGCTTAAAGTTAATAAGAAAAAGTTTTCATCCACTATTGCTATTCTTAAAACCACAGTAACTGACCATTATACAACCTTACTAGTATTATCTAAGCAAAAATGCTTATTAAATGTTCGTAAAACTAAGACTTTTGTTGACTTTGAACAGGCCTTACATTATTTAAAAGAAAGGAATTTGAGTGAATTACTTTTCTGTGATGACCCTAATTCTCTGTGTACTCTCCTGATACAAACTCTAGCTGAGTCCATTAAATTAAATACAATCACTTTAAAGATCCCCAGCAAAAAACGCATTTTAAAACCATGGATTACCAATGGTATTTTGCGCTGTATACAAAATCGGAATAGACTCCAAAATAAACTTCGTCAAGATCATACTAATGAAATTCTAAAAATAACGTACAGGCGTTACAGAAACTACTGTAATAATTTAATTAAAAAACTAAAAAGGCAATATGAAAGGAATATTCTATCTAAATCAGTTAATAACAATAAACTACTGTGGAAGAATATAAAAACTATTACTTACTCACAGAAAACAAATACTTATGATGCAGAATTATTAAAATTTCAGCCAAACCCGTCTGATTCAGTAAATTTTATTAACAATTATTTTTCTAAAATTGGTCATAACCTGGCTCAGCAAATTCCACCTACAACCGACAATTGCTCCCTCGGTTTGAGCAGTAACGAATCTAATTTAGTAAATTCTTTTGTGCTTCTTGAAACTGACGCCGACGAAGTTTACAGCATATTAATTAACCTAAAACCTGACAGTGCCCCTGGCTGGGACAACATCTCTACGAAATTTTTAAAGTTTATAGGCATGGAAGTCGTCCCTATCATAGCCCACCTTGCGAACCTATGCTTTAAAACTGGCATCTTCCCTGCTCCGTTAAAAATAGCCATTATTACTCCTGTGCACAAGGGTGGGGGTAGAGACGATATTAATAATTATAGACCAATTTCTGTCCTTAGTAGTATATCCAAAATTATTGAAAAATTAATAAATGTCAGGCTTCTTAATTACTTAAACAAATTCAATATAATCTCCGACTCACAATTTGGTTTTCGTCACGGTATTTCCACTGAGGACGCCGTCACTTCACTAACTTCATTAGTATCTAATCATCTTGACAATGGGGATAAGTGCCTAACTATCTTTTTAGACCTTAAAAAGGCATTTGATACCGTCTCTACGCCTATCCTTGTAAACAAGTTGGAAAAAATAGGTATTAGAGATGTCGCACTTGATCTGTTTAAGAACTATCTTTCAAATAGGAAGCAGAGTGTCAAAGTCGGGCAACATATAAGTGATATCACAGATGTATCATATGGCGTCCCCCAAGGAAGTGTATTAGGTCCAACGCTCTTCTTGGTATATATAAACGACCTGTGTAACATGAAAATTCCTAATGCCAAAGTCTTGTCATACGCCGATGATACAGCTGTCATCTTCTGTGGTAAGACATGGCACAATGTGCAGCTAAGTGCTGAAACAGGAATGTCCCAGGTTGCGAATTGGCTCAATGCTAATGTTCTGACATTAAATACCTCCAAAACAAATTTTATATGTTTCAGTATTTGCAATCGTACTCAACCAACCAACGATTTTCGAATCATTATACACACTTGTGATGGTACCAATGTTGATAATTGTAACTGTTCTAGTATTGATAAAGTTTCTAGCACAAAATATCTAGGGGTTATGCTGGATCAGAATTTGTGCTGGTACCCTCATCTTGAGCAAGTTGCCAATAGAGTACGTAAGCTAAATTGGATTTTTAAGACTCTGCGTCACGTGGTGCCTAGGTCTGTTCAGAGTAGCAGTAAGCCTGTCAGAAATATGCTCACACAAATATATTTATCTCTTGCGCAATCAATATTGATATACTGCATACCTGTTTGGGGTGGGGCAGCAAAATCTAAATTCATCCAATTGGAGCGAGCACAACGAGCCCTGCTCAAAATAATGTATTTTAAAAAAAGGAGATATTCTACAGAAAACCTCTACAAAATTAGCGATGTATTGTCAGTTAGAAAATTGTACATTACTCAAATAATTTTAAAAAAGCACAAAACCTTGCCTTATAATGCAGAAATTCACTCTAGACGAAGGAAACACGATATAGTTCAAATACCGAAAACTAAGACCAAATTCGGATCTATGCAATTTAGTAAACGATCAGCTCAATTATATAACAAAATAAATAAAGAAATTTTCGTATATGCAAAATCTTACCATATATGTAAAGAAATGTTGATTGACTGGATAAAACCACTGACATATGAAAACACTGAATCTCTCCTACAAAACGTAACCTAAGTACACGACCCACTCACACACACTCAGAGACTCTCCCATACCTACACGTACATTCACACTCCCATACACATACAACCACACACTCATCAACACAACCAACTCATGCACACGCACGCACACGTTCACATAATAATATTTTGTTTTATTTTTGTTTTGTTTTGTTTTATTTTATCATGTTCTGTTTTATTGTGTTAAATAAGTACTTACTGCTGTGAAGGAGCGGAGTCTTTGAATACAGGCATTATTTGCTTAAATGAAGACTCCAAACCTAATATTGTTTGTGTATAACTTTTGGACACAATAAACGTTATTATTATTATTATTATTATTATTATGTACAGGTAGTCGAAGAAAATACTCAACTAATTTGTTTAGTAAAACTTGATGATGAAAACGACAGGGACATGGAAAATAGAACTTCAAATATAAAATCTGATTCATTTAAAACTGAAATGGATGAAGACTATGTCGATGCAAATGAAACTAGTTCTAATAATACTGTGGAAGATTTTGTTAATGATGATAATTTAAGTAACAGTAAGGACAAGCTTGTAATAGAAGAAAGGTCAAAAAGGAAGATAAGACAAGTTTCCAAATATGGTAATCCAGTATCACATTTTATTTATGTAAATTACATTGATGCAAGTGTACCAAATGGTACTCCCTTTCTTCTCCTAAAATTGTTTGTCCGAAAATCATTATCCATAACACGTTAGCTATAAACGGCAGTAACCATAATATTCAAAAAGTCGAAATTTTGTTTTACATAACTTTGCTTCTAAAACTATTCTGTCCTAATATCAAAAACTATAATCATTAAATCTTCTAATTTTGCATGTTATAAAGTCATATGTCCTAAGTATTGTATTATATAAATTGTATTATGCCGAATGTTCATTTACAATAAAATCGTTAGTAGTAAAAAAATGCTACAAGTTAGGTTTTAGTGACAGAAACGAATCGCTGTAAATCGGACTCTACGTAGTCTTGTCTGCCCTACCCCTAGAGTGTAATTTAAAATCGCGTAGGCGCGGATGGGCGAGGCGGCCCGCGAGCTGAGGAGCAGGTGGTTGTAACGCTCGCCGCCGCTGCTGAGGCTGGCCGGCTTGCCGGCCAGCAAGACGAAGCTGCGGTGGTGATCGTTAAACCGTCTGCGACGATAAGCTCGCGTGGGACCGCCTAAGCCGCGCAGTGCCGGAGCCGTGACAGAAACCATGCCTGCTGCATGATGCATGCTCGCTTGCATACTGCATGCTTGCTTGCATGCTCGATTGCATGCTGCTTGCCTGCTTGCATGCATGCTCGCTTGCATGCTGCATGCTTGCTTGCATGCTACATGATGCATGCTTGCTTGCATGCTCGATTGCATGTTGCTTGCGTGCATGCATGCTGCATACATGGTGTATGTTTGTTTGTATGTTTCTTAGAGGGAAATAAAATCACTTGTTCACTATCACCTGTTTTATTGAGTAATATTGTATTTATTGAGTGATAATACATGCAGCGCCACGCCAGGCCTTGATAAATACCATAATGCTTTTGTATCTTTACTATTTATGTATTGTATCAGTTGAATTTGATAAAATAATGAAATTCTTAATGAACTCCGTAATACTTTGTTTTAAAAATATAATTAGGATAAATAAACATAAATAATTTGAATTTAGAACTTATAACTTTTATGGAAAACAGTTTTAAGACTTTTGTATGTTATTGATAGTAATATTTATGACAAACGGATTTAGGGCATATTATATTTAGGAATTTCAATTGTATGGCATGTGATATTATGTGACATTTAGTTCGGGCAAGTTATCATTCGGACAAATGATGATTAGGACAAAAAAAAATATGGCTCTTTAGATAATGGATAAAAAAGTTAGGTCACACAATAGAGAACCGTACCAAATACATTTGAGGAGGCGATGAGCTCCCACGATTATAAGAAATGGCAGGTAACGATGGACTCAGAAATAAATAGCTTAAACAAAAATAAAACATGGCAAATTGTTGAACGGCCAAAAGATAAAAAGGTTATTGATTTCAAATGGGTTTTAAAATTAAAAGTAATAATGTTTATAAAGCTAGATTAGTTGCACGAGGATTCCAGCAAAAGGATTATCTCGAAAATGTTTATTCACCAGTAGGAAAAATGCAAACATTGAAAGCTTAGCACACTTAGATTAGCACATAGTTGTAAAAATAATTTATTTATAGAACAAATGGATGTTGAGAGAGCATTTTTAAACGGTCAAATAAAGTCAGAAGTATTTATAAATCAACCGAAAGGTTATGAAACTGGTGATAATAAAGTTTATAAATTGCAAAAAGCACTCTATGGTCTCATAGAGAGCCCAAGAGTATGGTATGATTGTTTCAACAAATTTATTGAAAAACTGATCTTTGTGAGAAGTAACTATGATTACTGTCTATATGTAAACAAAACAAGCAAAGATCCAATATACATACTAATATTCGTTGATGATCTCCTAATTTGTTGTAAAGATAAAGATAAAATTAAAAATGTAAAAACTAGCTTAATGGAAAAATTTGCAATGAAAAACACAGGAAAAATTAAAAGTTATATTGGCATAGATATTGAATATAATGATGATAGAAATAAAATGACCTTAAGTCAAACAAAACATATTGAATCTTTGGCTGTAAAATATAATCTGGAAAATAGTAAGTTATATGATACTCCAATGGAAACAAATTTAAAATTGGAACAAGCCAGAGAAGTAGAGGATAGTGTAAAGTATAGAAATATAATTGGTGAATTATTGTATACTAGCTTTTGCCAGCGGCTTCACCCGCGTGGAGGTCGGAAATTATCCCGCGGGAAAATACCTACTACCGGGATAAAAAGTAGCCTATGTCCTTTCTTAGACTCTAAACTATCTGTGTACCAAATTTCATTTAAATCGGTTCAGTAGTTATAGCAGGAAAGCGAGACAGACAGACAGACAGACAGAGTTACTTTTGCATTTATAATATTAAGTATGGATAGTATGGAAGTATGGATTAGTACAGGCACTAGGCCAGACGTAGCATACAGTGTTAATTATTTAAGTCAATATCAAAGTTGTTATGATCGAACACACTACAAATATGCCATGAGAATCTTAAAATATTTGTATAAGACTAAGGATTTAAAGTTAACATACTATGATAATGTAAACTCTGAAACGTTAGATTGTATGGTAGACTCTGATTATGCAGGAGCTAATGTAGATAGAAAATCTACAACAGGTTTTGTAATTACGTATGTGAAGTTAGCATCTCATTTGTTAGCATCTCACAAAAAAACACCAGATATACATAGATATCCCACATAGTTTCAATGTTCTCGATAAGTTTTAACAATAGTTCCGTCGATTTGACTATCCAAAACGCATTTTGAAAAAATGAGATGCTAACTTCGCACAACACATCACAGCATCTCATTGAATTTCTCAATATTAACAATTTTTGAGTTGAAAGCAAATTAGTTCTGCATCCTAAACGTATTCTGTTGATGGTTCTATGGGTTTTTTTTTTTTTTCAGGATGGGAAATCATCAAATGACTTCTCCCGCTCTGGGCGGAGCGGGAGGGCGTGTCAGACTTTTACTGACTAAAACCCACCCGTGTTCCATCAGTTGCCCATGTGCCAGGGTCACGGTATCTCTTTCAAACAATCACGCGACCCCGGCAGGCATCGGTCCTAGTAGACCCCTACACTGCTGCTGACATCTCTTTGAGGCGCGCGTGGAACACTACGCGCCGTCGACCCGAGCCTGGTCCTTACCGGGCGGCGAGCTACCCGTTGCTCGCCACCCGCAAGCTCGCGCCTACGGTGGCCGGGAGTCCGCTATGGACTCCCGACGCCCGGGGCGTCTCCTCCTGCGGCGGCTAGGGACGTGAGGGCGCAGAGACTGCCACTCCCTCACGCGCCCCGCCTCCTCCTTCGCGAGCATTACTGCTTCGCAGAAGGAGGTGACGGCTTCCCATTCCCTCTCGCTCCGTACCATGGCTCGCACCAGAGCCGGACGCGAGAGATCGCCGCCGCCGATCGCCTCCACGAGGACACGGCGGTGCTCCGCCCAGGCAGGGCACACCTCCACCGTATGCCCCACTGTGTCCTCAGTTCTATGGGTTATTTTTTTTTCAGGATGGGAAATCATCAAATGACTTCTCCCGCTCTGGGCGGAGCGGGAGGGCGTGTCAGACTTTTACTGATTAAAACCCACCCGTGTTCCATCAGTTGCCCATGTGCCAGGGTCACGGTATCTCTTTCGAACAATCACGCGACCCCGGCAGGCATCGGTCCTAGTAGACCCCTACACTGCTGCTGACATCTCTTTGAGGCGCGCGTGGAACACTGCGCGCCGTCGACCCGAGCCTGGTCCTTACCGGGCGGCGAGCTACCCATTGCTCGCCACCCGCAAGCTCGCGCCTACGGTGGCCGGGAGTCCGCAATCGACTCCCGACGCCCGGGGCGTCTCCTCCTGCGGCGGCTAGGGACATGAGGGCGCAGAGACTGCCACTCCCTCACGCGCCCCGCCTCCTCCTTCGCGAGCATTACTGCTTCGCAGAAGGAGGTGACGGCTTCCCATTCCCTCTCGCTCCGTACCATGGCTCGCACCAGGGCCGGACGCGAGAGATCGCCGCCGCCGATCGCCTCCACGAGGACACGGCGATGCTCCACCCAGGCAGGGCACACCTCCACCGTATGCTCCACCGTGTCCTCCAGACGATCCTCGCAATGGAAACACCCGGACGTATCCTCCCGCTTTATCCTGAACAGGAACCCACCGAAGCACCCATGCCCGGTGAGAACCTGCGTCAGGCGGAAGGTGAGGACGCCGTGACGCCTCTCTATCCACTCCTCAAAGAGGGGACTTACCGCCGCAATTGTGGCGTGCCCACAGTTCTATGGGTTGACTCCAATTTAAATCACTAAAATATAATTATTATGTTTTGTTTCTCAATGCTATTAACGAAATATCCGTACAGAAGTGAGATGCTGAGGTAAAACTGAGAGTTCTGAATCGTATGAAAATTTCTATCGAGTAGACGAGGTTCTTCACTCAATTACCGAAACAATTCTGTTGTTTTAAACATTCACAATAGTTATATAACATTGTTATAACCAAAACATCCACATAGGAATGAGATGCTGAGGTATAACTGGGAGTTCTGGTTCGAACGAAGATTTCTATCGAGTAGTCGAGGTCTTTCATTCAATTACAAAAGAGTTCTGTTGTTTGGAACATTCACAACAGTTATATAACATTGTTATAACCAAAACATCCACATAGGAATTAGATGCTGAGGTATAACTGGGAGTTCTGAATCGCATGAAGATTTCTATCGAGTAGTCGGGGTCTTTCATTCAATTACCAAAAGAGTTATGTTGTTTTGAACATTCATAATAGTTATATAACATTGTTATAACCAAAACATCCACAGTGGAATGAGATGCTGAGGTATAACTAGGAGTTCTGGTTCGAATGAAGATTTCTATCGAGTAGTTGAGGTCTTTCAAAAAAGAACTGAAAGAGTTCTGTTGTTTTGAATATTCACAATAGGTGTATAACATTGTTATAAACAAAACAACCATATAGGAGTGAGATGGTGAGCTATAACTAGGAGTTCTGGTTTGAATGAAGATTTCTATCGAGTAGTCGAGGTCTTTCACTCAATAACCGAACTCCCAGACATACCTCAGCATCTCATTCCCATATGGATGCTTTGATTATAACAATGTTATATACCTAGTGTTAATGTTCAAAATAACAGAACTCTTTCGGTTATTGAGTGAAAGACCTCGACTACTCGATAAAAATCTTCAGTCGAACCAGAACTCCCAATTATACCACAGCATCTCATTCAGATATGGATGTTTTTTTTTATAACAATGTTATATACCTATCGTGAATGTTCAAAACAACAGAACTCTTTTGGTAATTGAATTAAAGACCTTGACTACTCGATAGAAATCTTCATTCCAATCAGAACTCCGAGTTAAACCTCAGCATCTCACTCGTATATGGATGTTTTGATTATAACAATGTTATATACCTATTGTGAATGTTCAAAACAGCAGAACTCTTTTGGTAATTGAATGAAAGACCTTGATTACTCGATGGAAATCTTCTTTCCAACCAGAACTCCTAGTTATACCTCAGCATCTCATTATATGCTTATTATGAGTGTTCAAAACAACAGAACTCTTTAGGTTATGGAGTGAAAGACCTCGACTACAAGACAGAAATCTTCATTCGAACCAGAACTCCCAGTTATACCTCAGCATCTCATTCCTATATGGATGTTTTGGTTAAAACAATGTTATACACCTATTTTGAATGTTCAAAACAACAGAACTCTTTCGGTAATTGAGTGAAAGACCTCGTCTACTCGATAGAAATCTTCATACGATTCAGAACTCCCAGTTTTACCTCAGCATCTCACTTCTGTACGGATATTTCGTTAATAGCATTGAGAAACAATACATAATAATTATTTTTTAGTTATTTATATTGGAGTCAACCCATAGAACTATCAACAGAATACGTTTAGGATGCAGAACTCCTTTGCTTTCAACTCAAAAATGGTTAATATTGAGAAATTGAATGAGATGCTGTGATATATTTTGCGAAGTTAGCATCTCATTTTTTCAAAATGCGTTTTGCATAGTCAAATCCAAGGAACTATTGTTAAAACTTATCAAGAACTGTGGAACTATGTGGGATGCCACTATATCTGGTGTTTTTTGTGAGATGCTAACTGGGGTCCACATATTTCAAGTCTAGCGGGGAGACTCAGTTCAGCTGCCTACGCCGTCAGAAAAATAAGACAGTATACTGACGTTGATGCAGCTCGGTTACTCTATTTTAGTTATTTTCACAGCCATATGTCTTACGGTATTCTACTGTGGGGCAAAGCCGCTGATATTCAAAATATTTTTGTCCTTCAGAAACGAGCTGTTCGAGCAATTTACCAGCTAGGTGCCAGAGTTTCTCTAAGGGACTTTTTTAAAGATATTGGTATTCTTACGGTAGCATCACAATTCAGCTTCGCCAACGTCTTATATATTAGGCAAAATATACACTTGTACACTAAAAACAGTGATTTTCACACTGATAACACTAGAAATAAGGACAAACTACGTGTTCCCTTTCACCGGCTTCATAAGGTACATAACTCATTTGTTGGGCTTGGTATAACATTTTACAACAAGCTACCACCTTCTTTACTAGAATTAGCTTTTAATGCGTTTAAAGCTCAAGTAAAATCCAACCTTTGTCTAAAGGCATACTATTCCATCAACGACTATTTAAATGACAAAACTAGTTGGTCGCTGTGATTAACTCAGGACAATGTTTGTGTTCTTTCTCCAGTACTAGCGTATCTAGTGATAGGTTATATAGCTGTAATATAATTGTATAAAATATTATATATTTTTTTTACTGTGTTAGTCATTTTTTTTTGTGTATAGTTGGTTTTGACATGTTCTATGCTTTGACATACTATAATGATTATTAGTATTGCATAAAATGATTAGCTAGCGACCTCGACAAGTTGTCTTGCCTGAGCAACCGGCAGCAAGTTCGTCATGCTCCCTTAGATGTCAATGCTTGCGGTAGCGTCAGGGGTCGGGTTACCCCCTTCCCTCAAATAAGGCGATCAAATAAGCGGTAGGTAATGGCTGATCTTTGCGTTATGCTCGTGAACGGGTGCTGCTTGTGGTGACTGGTCGTCTTGCAGACCTTGATGTTGGTATTGTTGTTAATTACCTAGCTGTTTATTAGTTTTTACGCCGATGGTCCTAGTTTATCATTTTGTGGCCTCGACTTTTAACTCGGGTCGTAACAGCTATGTTGAACGTGATTCAGCATTGCATATGTAAGCTGTCACGCCCTTTATGCCAGGAGGCTTTTATTTTGGTACTTTTATTTACTTTATAAAAATATTTTTTGCTTTTGCTTGAGTATAGATTTCATTTTATTTCTTGGAATATTGGGTTGGCTAGCTGACATATGGCAAATCATTTAATTTAATATTTTGTGTCTCGTAATGTTACCTCCTTACAATTGTATAGAATCAAGTTCTTCTAACTTAACAGACAGCTGTGCTGCTGGGGAGTTTGTTCCGCCACTTCTTCTTCCCAGATAAAGCACTAGGAAGTGTCGAAGGGTGGGCGTTTTGGGGGGACTGTCTTTTGTAACTTTGACGTTCAAAAAGTGCTGACTCTCAGCCTAGTTTGAATAAATGACTTTTGATTTTGATTTAACAATTGAGATGTTAACTTCACACACGTTTGTAACTAGATTATTTGGAAATGTAATGTTTTGGAAAATCCATAAACAAACTACAGTAACTAAGTGTTTAACTTTTGCAGAATATACGGCTATGTCAGAAGCAGTGACAGAAATACTTTTCATTAGAAACTTGTTGAGTGATTCATTCAATGTAAAATTTGATAAACCTATAAAAATATATGAAGATAATTCAGGTGCAATTTCAATTGCTAAGTATGGTAATTTTACAAAAAATTCAAAGCACATCGAAGTTCAGTATCATTATATAAATGAAAACTATGAAAAGGATATAATTGATATTGTTAAAATTGATTCAAAATTTAATTTAGCAGACATGTTGACTAAAAGTTTAGATAAGACCAAATTTTTGAAAAATAGGTTAGGGTTAAAATTAATTTAGATATGTTTAAAACAATATTGTAAAAGATCAAGATTATAAATTTAAGGAGGCGTGTTGTAATCTGTGGTAAATATTATAATCTTGATGTATAATGAGGCAACATTACCGCCCTTTTTCTAAGCATAAATTATCTGTCATGGCTTTTCCTCTGTAACATGTCTGATTATGTAAAACTTTATTAAAGGTAATAAACTTACTTAGCATGACCACTGGCCTAATTAATTAATATCCACCACCTCCAACAAATATAATTACTACCATACCATATTTTTTCATAATTAATATCACCGCATGTGGTCGACTATTAACACGTCGCCCTCGCCACACCATTAAATTGGTCCTTCGAGCCGGATATTGTACTCAATACTCAATACTTTATTGCATTCCACAATGTATATGCTTAGGTGGTAAAACATTTTATTTAGAAACAATTGTGGACCCTGTCGGGCACAGCAAAGGAAAATACAGTAGGTAGAGAGGAGGACCTATTGATTATCTTATAATGTAACTTATTCTAAAATAGTAATTAAAAATAGATGAAATACATGCTTTGGACTTTTCTAAACTAATTTCAAGGATTTATCATTTAAAAATTCGTTGACGCTATAATAACATTTACTTAACAGCAGCTTTTTTAATTTATTTGTAAATATATGGCTTTTTGTATTCTAGCATATATTTTCATTGAAAATACTTATTACAAGTATTATTTTCCATATAAAGGTTTGGATGTTCGCAGATTTACGTAATTTTTTGGTAAAGTTTTCGAAGTACCCCCATAAATTACCACTATTGAGCGTCGGTAACGCCATTTGTAAATTCCACGTATTTTACGTCGTATAATTTCATCATCATCATTTCAGCCGTATAATTTCATATACCTAAATAATATTTCAATTTTTTTTACATTCATCGTGAATTCTTGCTATAAAATACCTACGGATAAAGACAATATGTCTAGTGATTCGATAGATAAACAGTTCGTCCTTTTGACGGCTAAAAAAGAACGGCTTTTTCGCGAATGAATGAGTTATTTGATCTGTCACAAAACATTTCTAATTACGCGTCAAGAAGTAATGAAACTTTCATGGATTAGTCTGAACCTATTGATGAGATGCGTAGTCAGTTCGAAACGTTGTTAGATGATTTAAATGGCCTCGACTTAGCACTAGATTTGACGTTTAAACCAGATTATAAGCCTTTAGATGATGCCTTTAGATTATACTTTCGAGTAAAACACACCCGAAATAATATTATTCAGGCGTTGCGATTACATGAATCATCATCGCGATATGACTCGTCTAATTCTAATGTCACATGCACCATTAAATTGCCACCAATAGAATTGCCGAGTTTTGATGGTGTTTCATCCCGTTTAAAGTAGTTACTCTATGCGCCTTGGAACGCGCCCGAACGGAATGACATCTGACTTGTCAGTTTGACTTTGACACTTTACACTTCTCTTTGATTTGGCGCTTAATAAGGTCCGTCGCCGCTTTGGGACCTCGCGACGCGTTTGTTGAAATTAATCCCTTTAAATCGATCCGTTTGTGACAATTAGTCGTGATCCAATTGCTTTGATTGTAAGTGACGTAATAATACGGGTTAAGTTTGTTGAAACTGAAGTATTTTGAAGTGAAAGTGACCTTATTGGAAACCGCATGCTGTGATTGCCTCCAGCCTCAATGTTACGGCCTGTATCCTGGAAAACCCATTTACAAGGTCACTACACGATACATATACACTCACTTACATACATAACTCCAGGTAGGCACCAGAGCAGGTGTTCTTCTACCACCAGGTGAGTGCTTTGAATTGTACTTGTATTGTCTGCTCCGCGTACGGCGGACTAACTTCGCTCGCCACTCTTGTCTCCTGGACCCCACCATCATAACTTCCACTGCGCTATTGAAATCCTATTGTATGGGTCTAGCCTGGGGTGGGTCTATATTTATGCTTTTGCGGTTGCACAACGACACGCTTGGCTTGGCTTTGCTTGGTAGTATAGATGCAGGCCTACTCTGCTGCCTCCCTCAGAGGCAGCAGGGTGGCGGGGTCTTGAGGGAGAGCGCTGAAGTCGTGTAGATCCTCAAGGCAAGTCTGGCGGATACACCTTCACGAGGTTGCCACCCCGTTTTTGGTCTAATTCCTTATGAAATAGACGTAACTGAAACCGCCAGGCGACTTTACCTCCCCTATCTCCCCTCCCCTATCTCCCCTCCCCACTCCCGCATAACCCCCTCATTTCCTGTCCCAAACTACCCCTCCTCACGCAACCCCACCCAAATCCTCACTCCCTACAACGCCTACCTACCCACCTTCCACTCCGAAACGTGACCACCCTGTGACTGGGTGGTGGCAGGCTCGACTGTCACTAAAAGCAGCTGATGGTGAGTTAGGAGGAAGCAGTCACCTGCGCTAGGACCTGCGCAGTTGAGCGCCGCGAGCGGGGATGAAGGAGTCCTGGGGGGCTGAGCCGAACGGCGCTGGTGGTTATGTGTTCGTGAGGCAACACTCCCCCTTTGGTCTGGATTTCAAGCGAAACGGTGGCCCTACCCACTAGCCAGGGGTAGGGAAATGGCCACAGTGTCCCGTCAGAGGGCCACAGGCGAGGTGCGTGAGGTCCGCAGAGGTTGTTTTCGGATGACCGAAGCGGTAGGTAAAGGTCATGCTGACGGTGTAAGTGAGGGTTGTTCAACTCGTTGGGGGCCAACCCGATCGAGCACCCGGTGTCGCACTGTAAACCAGCCTTGCGCCCCTATATCTCTTTGGTAATCCTAACGTTCGAGCTTTTTCATAGCGAGACGTTCCCAGGTGCGGGCTTCATGGAGGGTGGGAGCCAGAGAGACGAATCCTTTTCACAACATTTAATATGGATAATAAAACAAAAACCAACCATCCCGGAGTGGAGGCGAAAGCCGATGAAGCTTCCAAGAGAGGTGCCTGCACTTCTCTTGCCCCTGGTCACCCTGCAGCCAACGCCGCGGGTACCAGCGCGGGCGCTGGTCTGGCTGTGGCGAAAGCTACAGGCAAGACCAACAAAAACAAGTCCCAAAAGATACAAAGGGCGTCGGCGCTGACTGGGACCAGTACCGGCCCTTCCAAAACCCAGGAGAGGACCACGGTGAAGTCTAACTTCGCTGGCGGTCCAACCCACCCCAAACTTACACCGGTGCCAGATATTACTGGCACTGTGAAACACCCTCCCACATCTGCGGCTCCTCAAGCCTCCTCCCATAAGGAGGACGCCACCAACCAGGTGGTGACAGACAGCCACGAGGACGCGATCTCTCGCGTCTGGAAGGTTGTACAGAAGCGGGGCAAGGGCAAGGGTAAAAGAACTCAACAAGCCCGTTGCCCTTGTACAAACCCCTCATGCGCTCCAGCTGTCACAGCACAGCGTATGACGCGTAAGGAGCGCCGCCAGGCTCGCAGGAGGCAAGTTAAAGGGCCCCAAAACAACCAGGCCACTGCCGCTAGTTCGGTCAAACCGAGTAGCGGGCAGCTAAACTTTGCCGCTGGAAAACGGTCGCAGGCAGAGGCCGGCCTAAACCACCCCTCGACCAGCCGACCCTCATCCAGTGCGCCAGTAAAAGCACAGCAACCCGGAGGGAAGGATCAGGCCGCGGCTAAGCGAGCTCTCAACGAGACCATTACACCTCGTGGAGAGCATAAGCGGCCGCGTCTTGATCAATCCAAACGGGTTGCTCGCCCAAGCTGCCAATGCCACCCTCGACGTAGCGGTCACCTGTGACCGCACCGGGGTCATCAGCAAGGACGTATCGGACCAGGTATCCAGAAGCAGATTTTACTCGAGGCCTGCTCCCCCAAACAGGACACCAAGGCGCCGACTTTCAACGCAAAGCCGCTATTCGCCGGTGGTGTCCTAAAACTGTGGTGCGAGAACGACCACACCTTAGCCTGGCTAAGGAAAACAGTCTCCGATATGATTCTCCCTACTAACTTAACGTTAGTAGTCAAGAGTCAGTCGGAGATCCTAAGACGGGCACGATGTGACATCGTGATCCCCGACGAGCAGGGGGTCCTCGGAGAGCCGACCAATATTGGCCGTGCTCTCAGTTACCAGAACCCCTGGGTCGACATAAAGCGCTGGTTGCTGCTGCATGCCGACAAACAGGCCTCGGCATGGTTCGTGGTGGTCGGTGTCCCGGTAGACCAAATCCCGACCCTGATGGGTGCGGAGCGCCGTCTATCTTTGGGGGCAGGGAAGGTGTACCTGCAGTTCCAAGGTAGGAACGGCAGGTTCATCAACGTCCCCCAGGGATGGGATCCCGCCACCGACACCATCTCCGAGACTCTGGTGCAGCAGCCAGAGACACCAGCGGGGGAGTCGACTCCCCCAGCAAACAACCCGGAGGCAGTCGTGGCCGAACACGCTGCAGCGGAATATGCAGGTATTTTCTCGCAAGTAATCGACTGGCAAGAAGCAACTCAAACACCATCGGATAATGACTGGTCTTTTGCTAGCAAGGTGATCACGTTGGAGAAACTCCAATGGGCCATCCGGAGCTTCCATCCGTTTAAGGTCGCCGGACCAGATGGGGTGTTCCCCGCCCTACTACAGTGGGGTGGAACCCTCATCGCAGTAAGACTGGTGCCTTTAATGAGAGCGTGCCTGGCCTTTAGATACGTTCCCAAAGGATGGAGGGAAGTGAAAGTAATATTCATCCCTAAACCAGGTAAGGGCGACTACACAAACGCCAAATCCCACAGACCAATCAGCCTAACTTCTTTCCTGCTAAAAACCCTGGAAAGGCTGTGCGACAGGGAGCTGAGGGACGGCGCTCTGAAAACCCTACCGCTGCACGGTAACCAACACGCTTACAGCTCAGGTAAATCCACCGAATCGGCACTTCATCTGGTAGTTAGCCAGATAGAGGAAGTGATTCACCAGAAAGGGACCTACCTGGGTACCTTCATAGACATCGAAGGAGCCTTCGACAAAACAAATTTCTCCAGCATCAGCAGCGCCCTCTCCAGACATGGAGTTGAACAGGTACTCATAGACTGGATCACAAACATGCTTAGCAAGCGCGTGGTTCGCCTAGAGGATGAGCAGCAACTGGCCATGATTGCCAGAGGCTGCCCCCAGGGAGGGGTACTGTCACCCCTTCTATGGAATTTGGTGATTAACGAGTTAATCGCCAGACTCAATGCCAATCACTACTACACAATAGGTTATGCGGACGACCTCGCCATCCTTGTCTCAGGGAAGGTGACGAGCACGATCTTTAACCTCACCCAACAAGCACTGCGTATCGTAGAGAGATGGTGCAGAGAATATGACCTCTCAGTGAATCCCACTAAAACTGAGCTAGTCATGTTCACCTATAAGCGAGCTTTAGGCCCCTTCCGCCTACCGAAATTGTTCAATACAGAACTTCAGCTGGCCAACGAAGTCAAGTACCTCGGGGTCATTCTTGACAGTAAGTTAAACTGGAGTAGTCATTTAGACAGCAAACTAAACAGGGCCTGCATCACATTCTGGCAATGCAGGAAAATGATAGGTAAGAAGTGGGGCCTATCCCCCAAAATCATACTTTGGCTGTACACCGCAGTGATCCGACCCATGATCACCTACGGGGCCGTGGACTGGTGGCCCCGCACCAAGCTTATTACAGCCTGCAACAAACTGCAACGCATGCAAAGACTAGCCTGCATGGCGGTCACGGGCTGCATGAGGACTACTCCGACTGCAGCCATGGATGCCATGCTGGGACTACCACCGCTCCACCTGTTCATACATTAGGAAGCCACGATGGCGGCAGCGCGTCTGGACGCAACCAACCTCTTGAGAAAGAGAGACACACAACACACCGCGCTACTTAAGGAACTCAACAATGAGTTCCCCATCACCAAGGCTATAAATGACCGGGTACCCAAACAGTTCATTTTTGATAAAAAATACAGAATCCAGCTTCATGAAGATCGCCGGTGTGAGGGTCTGCGCCCCACTGAGCTGCGCATCTTCACGGACGGATCAAAAACAGACAGTGGCACAGGTGCTGGGGTCTTCTCGCAGGACTTCAACATACATATAGCCACACCATTAGGAGTCCACAATACAGTGTTCCAGGCGGAATGCATTGGGATCACTCTTGCCGCCTCAGCCATTATGGACAGGGCAGTTAAAGAACACTCGATCCGCATACTCTCAGACAGTATGGCTGTTCTGCAAGCGCTGGGCAGTCACTCGATTGACTCTGGGCTAATATACGAGTGCCACCAGCGCCTCAACCAGGTGGGTAGCCTCAATAATAGTTATATTATTGAGGCTACCCAATTTCATACAAATTCAATGGATAAAAGGACACAGCGGTTCGCTAGGTAACGATGCCGCCGATGAACTGGCCAGAAGGGGGTCGAGCATGACACCGGTGGGACCAGAACCCATCGCGCCACTCCCCTTTGGGTTCCTACGCTCTCTGGTAAGAAAACGTACTAGGGATCTACACTGTAAGCTATGGGTAGACCAAAGTGAGTGCAGGCAGGCCAAGGAAGCACTTCCCACCATCGATGCCCGCCTCACTAAACAGGTCCTCCGGTTAGACAAACGACAGCTGCGTATGGTTACGGCAGCAATAACTGGCCATGGGTCGTTTAATAAACATCTATTTGTCATAGGAGTTACAGACAGTCCGCTGTGCAGGGCCTGCATTGAGGACGACGAGACAGCAGCGCACGTGCTTCTAAACTGCCCGGCGATCGCCACATACAGGGCCAAGTACTTCGGTAACCCAGGTACCCTACGTGAGATAGTCAGCAACATCAAGGCGTTGCTGGCCTTTCTCGAGGAGCTGGGGTTGATCGAATAACCGATTTCCCACCCGTACGCAAAATACGCGCTCAGACGTGGAGTTGCGGACACCAGCCCGTTCTACCTATTAACCTATTAACCTAGTTAGCCAAGCAACAATTACATTTATTTTAATAAAGCTACATTTTTGTTATAAATTCGTATTTTTGATTTCCAATTTTTCTTCCTCCGTAACATAGGTATGGGTGCTATTCTTTTCTCTTGCCACTCTCATTCCTCATCTTATTCACGTAGCATGGTCTGCGCCCTCGCCGTCTTTCCGAGGTTATATAGTATTGGTGCTTCGTCAAACTTTCAACTGTAAACAAGATTATTTAATTTTATTAAAATAAACTGAAACCCCAGTGATCAAGCAAAAGGAAGTAATATAGAATAGAGACAAGTACCTTTATGTTTTTGAAAGAGTATATTCATGTAAACAAGCAGGGACATGCAAACACATACCTATTATCGGCTACGGCTTTTTAATATTAATTTGGTCAGTTTAAGGTTAGCGGATATAATATCAGAAATAAATACCTGTATCCTCCAGCCTTTTTTTTGGATGGGAAATCATCAAATGACGTCTCCCGCTCTTGGGTGGAGCGGGAGGGCGGGTCAGTGGGTCGTCTTAGGGGCGGAGTGCGTGTCAGACTTTTACTGACTAAAACCCACCCGTGTTCCTTCAGTTGCCCATGTGTGCCAGGGTCACGGTGTCTCTTTCGAACAATCTCGAGACCCTGACAGATCCTCCAGCCTTTAGAGCTAATTATATTGTAATGTACCATCGGAAAACAATGAAATAATTGGAAATAATGATGATATAAACGTATTAAATTATTTTAATCAAATGAAATATCCAATGACATTGTTGACTTTGGTCTGTCAAAGGCACCACAGATACAAATATCGTGGTTATGACAACTTTATACTTTTAATTCGGTTTTTTAGTCAACTATATTGATTATAATCTGTGGTGCACGCATAATTTCCCCTCTATTTCGTGTCGTAACTAATCATCTGCTAACTAGCGCTTATGAATAAAGAAAAGTTAATCATTACTTAAGAGCTAACCATTTGCTTAACTAAACAGTGGCTAATCAGTGATTAGCGAGATTTTTATGAATAAGGCTGACAGTCTTATTCATAAACGACTCTTAAATTTTAATCAATTGCTAAGCAACTGTTTAGTGAATTTCTTATTCATAAACGCTGTTTAGCGCTAAGTAGTCGCTAACCATTTGATTAAAAGCTGTCAAAATTAAACACCACCGGTAGCTTGTTAAGAGGATGCAATAAGCAGCCCTGATCCTGTATGACAGTTCATAACATGGAAATGATCAATTAAAAGATCCACCACAGGGTCATGCTTAGGGAGCAAAAGAGGATGCTTAGCCTCAAATGGCAAGTCCGAATTAGAAAACGTACCTCCTATGCGCAACAGCCCATCTTCGTGAAGAAACACGAATAAGCTTTGCAGCTTTTTTGAAGGCAATTTCTCTTTAGTAAGAGCTTCGATTTCTTCTGCAAAGTGAACTCTTTGAACAGAACAAATCACAGCCTTTTCTGCAGTCATAAGATTCTTGACTATACCAGGAGAGGAATTAACCTTCTTTATAAAGCGAAGGATATAAACGACAATCCTAAGAAGCTTATACCAAGAGGATATACGCTGAGCCAGTTCACATTGAACCAAATCGTCCTTATAAAGCTTAGACTCCGCCATAGTGGCAGCATCCGGAAAATGTGGCCTCATATCGAGGGCTAATAAGCGAACGGTCCGCATTGCCAAATACGGGCTTGACTGAGTCCAAAAGGGACCCGATTAAATTGAAAGGTACGTATTAGAACATCAGGACTGAATCTATATAAGATTCTCCAATATTTACGATGGTTATCAGGGACTTCAATCCGCAAATACATTTGCTTTATATCCGCAGTCATAGCGACAGGGAAAAGCCGAAAATCAAGCAATAGCAAGAATAAATCCGCCTGCAAGTTAGGACCGGTATGTAACACGTCGTTTAATGACAATCCGGTGTGAGTTGTGGCACTAGCATCAAGTACGATCCGAAGCATCAGCTTATCCCGACGGGTAACAGCGTGATGCGGGATGTAGTATCCCTCGTCAATAATATTAGACTCGGTGACTTGTGACAAGTAACCCATAGCGACATACTCATTTATTACGTTATTATCGATTTTTTGTAAGTCAGGCGACTGTTTGAACTTACGTTTCAAGGTCAACAGCCGACGTTGAGCAGCAGTGCGAGAACTACCCAGTGCACTCGGGTCTTTAGAAAAAGGTAACGCGACAGAATACCGCCCATCGTCAGCACGAGTGATCGACGATGCAAACAAGTTCTCACATTCCACTGTGCGAGTTCGCGACTGAGTGAACAAGTAATATACAAAAATAAGTTGTAACGCTTAAATTTATTAAAATATCAAGTAACTAAAGGTAGCAGTTACACTTGGCCTTAAAATGTAAAATTAGATAAGGCTATATGAAAAGTTACAACTAGATAGACAAGATCACGGCGAGCTTTGGTGAGTAATGATCGGGGTCAGAAAAAGGACCTCACACGATCGTAGTTAGAGACAGACTGCCTGCCTCATCCAAAGCTCGGAACATCCTTCCCACACCTGCAGTTTTCTAAACAAAGGATGCGGCAAAACGATTGTTACATAAAAGTATAATAAGACACAGGAAATATAAATACAAATGGGTACATTAAACGATAACTAAAAATAACAGAACAATGAACCTTAAATAAATGTAAAGAATTCCAAAAGACAATAGTACCTAAAACTATAAAGAAGTATAGAGTACAATAGTACCTATTACATAAATTGCTTTGTAGATGTGGGAACGTGGGAAAACACAAAATTAAACTTTCTAAAATAATTACAATAGAAAAATATTTAACTATGCAAGGGATGAGTACGTGAGACACAGTCGCCACAGTACCCCCCTACCAGTGATACAGATCACGAAAAACTTGCCTGATAGTAATCAGGAAATTTAACTCGCCTACCAGAACGGCGAGGAATATGCTGTCGCTGTTGTTGTGTGTTACTATCGGTCCTTAGTAGCTGATCGGAAGCAGCGGTTTGGTGATCATTTTGATTCACAATATAAGTTGTGATATTCTCGCTAGGCGCAAATTGATTTTCTGACAGTATATGAGCCGGTTTTAACCTATCAATTGTGACTGTAACGTCACGGTCCCTAATTCGAATGACAAATGTTTTGTCATTCCTTGTGATGACTTGGTAAGGCCCATCGTAAGGCTGTACTAAAGGAGCTTTAGGCAGTATCTTCTGGACTTAAAAACCGCATATTAGGTATTTCTTCCAGTTTCCAGAATTTTTGAACTGAATCATTAAGTGCGAGAGCAGAAAAGGAAGTTTTATTAACTTCATTTTGAAACTCATTACACGGATAGTCACCCATCATCATGAAACCGAACGCGGTCATCAAAGCGGGGGGCGCGTTCGTGCCCGACTCAACCTTATTACCTAAGTAAATATACGAAAACAATTGCGCAACTAATACGACGTCCACGTTCCCGGGAATATTCCACGACAAATCAGTGAGAGGCAATCCCTCTAAATAGCTGACATCACCTTTGGTAATATACAGTCTTATTCATAAACGACTCTTAAATTTTAATCAATTGCTAAGCAACTGATTAGTGAATTTCTTATTCATAAACGCTGTTTAGCGCTAAGTAGTCGCTAACCATTTGATTAAAAGCTGTCAAAATTAAACACCACCGGTAGCTTGTTAAGAGGATGCTAAGAGGCAAGATGGCGGAATTTATTTGAATCAGCTGATCGGTTCAATAAGATTATTGTGTGCTTCAAGGTTATTTTGTCCCTTATAACTAATTGTGCCTTAGTAAATATTGATTTCAACAATATTTACGGGATTTTGGAATAGTACAGGAGAATTAAATAATTTTGAAACGCTACGCGCCGACGCGGACGGGAAATAGATGGAGGAAGACCTACAAGGCTTGTTTACATCTGCGATGAGAATAATTCCGTATTAGGTACATATTCTTCATGCGAAGTAAACTTGATAAAGGATTTTTAGGGAAAGCTCAAACAGGAGGAGGCTCAGTAGGTTTTAGGCCCCTCACATTCTTTAACGCTAGGTCCACAGAACTGAAGAAAAGCCATGTTGTGGCAGTCTTGCTCAAATAACAAGAGACATTTCATAAGCAACAATTCTATCTATCTAATCTAACTAGCCTATATTGTCCCACTGCAGGGCAAAGGCCTCCCTCTCCCTTTTCCACACATTTCCGTCTTTTGCTAGTGTTGGCCAGCGTATGAGATGGACAAGATCCATCAATGAGAATGTCATGCGCTCATACTATGGGGCTACAGAGAGGGGAAACAATCTGACCGTGTACCGTGTACCAATACTCTCTCTTTTTCAGGCGCTTGAGCCAACTGTCAATGTTTCAACCCAATGACTATCGGATCAGGTGCGGGTCATCCAGCGTAATCATATGTTGGATGACACTGTACTTGATCGCCTATGAAATGAAATGCGAGTACCCATGTTAGTTAGCCAAGCTTGGGCTTGGGGTGGGTCTGTATTTATGCTTTTGCGGTTGCACAACGACACGCTTGGCTGGCTTTGCTTGGTAGTATAGATGCAGGCCTACTCTGCTGCCTCCCTCAGAGGCAGCAGGGTGGCGGGGTCTTGAGGGAGAGCGCTGAAGTCGTGTAGATCCTCAAGGCAAGTCTGGCGGATACACCTTCACGAGGTTGCCACCCTGTTTTTAGTCTAATTCCTTATGAAATAGACGTAACTGAAACCGCCAGGCGACTTTACCTCCCCTATCTCCCCTCCCCTATCTCCCCTCCCCACTCCCGCATTACCCCCCCCCCATTTCCTGTCCCAAACTACCCCTCCTCACGCAACCCCACCCAAATCCTCGCTCCCTACAACACCTACCTACCCACCTTCCACTCCGAAACGTGACCACCCTGTGACTGGGTGGTGGCGGGCTCGACTGTCACTAAAAGCAGCTGATGGTGAGTTAGGAGGAAGCAGTCACCTGCGCTAGGACCTGCGCAGTTGAGTGCCGTGAGCGGGGATGAAGGAGTCCTGGGGGGCTGAGCCGAACGGCGCTGGTGGTTATGTGTCCGTGAGGCAACACTCCCCCTTTGGTCTGGATTTCAAGCGAAACGGTGGCCCTACCCACTAGCCAGGGGTAGGGAAATGGCCACAGTGTCCCGTCAGAGGGCCACAGGCGAGGTGCGTGAGGTCCGCAGAGGTTGTCCTCGGATGACCGAAGCGGTAGGTAAAGGTCATGCTGACGGTGTAAGTGAGGGTTGTTCAACTCGTTGGGGGCTAACCCGATCGAGCACCCGATGTCGCACTGTAAACCAGCCTTGCGCCCCTATATCTCTCTGGTAATCCTAACGTTCGAGCTTTTTCATAGCGAGACGTTCCCAGGTGCGGGCTCCATGGAGGGTGGGAGCCAGAGAGACGAATCCTTTTCACAACATTTAATATGGATAATAAAACAAAAACCAACCATCCCGGAGTGGAGGCGAAAGCCGATGAAGCTTCCAAGAGAGGTGCCTGCACTTCTCTTGCCCCTGGTCACCCTGCAGCCAACGCCGCGGGTACCAGCGCGGGCGCTGGTCTGGCTGTGGCGAAAGCTACAGGCAAGACCAACAAAAACAAGTCCCAAAAGATACAAAGGGCGTCGGCGCTGACTGGGACCAGTACCGGCCCTTCCAAAACCCAGGAGAGGACCACGGCGAAGTCTAACTTCGCTGGCGGTCCAACCCACCCCAAACTTACACCGGTGCCAGATATTACTGGCACTGTGAAACACCTTCCCACATCCGCGGCTCCTCAAGCCTCCTCCCATAAGGAGGACGCCACCAACCAGGTGGTGACAGACAGCCACGAGGACGCGATCTCTCGCGTCTGGAAGGTTGTACAGAAGCGGGGCAAGGGCAAGGGTAAAAGAACTCAACAAGCCCGTTGCCCTTGTACAAACCCCTCATGCGCTCCAGCTGTCACAGCACAGCGTATGACGCGTAAGGAGGGCCCCAAAACAACCAGGCCACTGCCGCTAGTTCGGTCAAACCGAGTAGCGGGCAGCTAAACTTTGCCGCTGGAAAACGGTCGCAGGCAGAGGCCGGCCTAAACCGCCCCTCGACCAGCCGACCCTCATCCAGTGCGCCGGTAAAAGCACAGCAACCCGGAAGGAAGGATCAGGCCGCGGCTAAGCGAGCTCTCAACGAGACCATTACACCTCGTGGAGAGCATAAGCGGCCGCGTCTTGATCAATCCAAACGGGTTGCTCAAAGAAGCTATGCCCAAGCTGCCAATGCCACCCTCGACGTAGCGGTCACCTGTGACCGCACCGGGGTCATCAGCAAGGACGTATCGGACCAGGTGCTCGCTGCTATCCAGAAGCAGATTTTACTCGAGGCCTGCTCCCCCAAACAGGACACCAAGGCGCCGACTTTCAACGCAAAGCCGCTATTCACCGGTGGTGTCCTAAAACTGTGGTGCGAGAACGACCACACCTTAGCCTGGCTAAGGAAAACAGTCTCCGATATGATTCTCCCTACTAACTTAACGTTAGTAGTCAAGAGTCAGTCGGAGATCCTAAGACGGGCACGATGTGGCATCGTGATCCCCGACGAGCAGGGGGTCCTCGGAGAGCCGACCAATATTGGCCGTGCTCTCAGTTACCAGAACCCCTGGGTCGACATAAAGCGCTGGTTGCTGCTGCATGCCGATAAACAGGCCTCGGCATGGTTCGTGGTGGTCGGTGTCCCGGTAGACCAAATCCCGACCCTGATGGGTGCGGGGCGCCGTCTATCTTTGGGGGCAGGGAAGGTGTACCTGCAGTTCCAAGGTAGGAACGGCAGGTTCACCGACGTCCCCCAGGGATGGGATCCCGCCACCGGCGCCATCTCCGAGACTCTGGCGCAGCAGCCAGAGACACCAGCGGGGGAGTCGGCTCCCCCCAGCAAACAACCCGGAGGCAGTCGTGGCCGAACCCGCTGCAGCGGAATCGGCTGCTCCAACTGCCGCCACCCTGGACGCTAGCCCTCCTTCGGGCGCGGAATCGGACGACATAACCCTGTCCCCGGCTTCGCGCCAGGGGGAGGATGGCTTCGACGAGGGTGGCCTGTTTGCCGGGCTCTACCTGGAGGATGACGATGAGGAACCGACCAGCAATGGCGTCCTCTTCGTCAAATTGTAAAATCCTCCAGGCAAACCTCCACCACAGTCAGACCGCAACGGCTCAGCTCCGGAAGTGGTTGGAGGTTCAACACACGGCCATCGCCCTGATCCAGGAGCCGTGGATTAGAGCGGGCCGCATACAAGGACTCTCCAATCTTGGAGGTAAGCTCCTGGTCACTACTGATCACGACCAACCCAGGTCGTGTATCTATGTCACAGGTAACCTTAAAACACAGCTTCTAACTGAATTCTGTTGCAGAGACATCTCTGCAGTGAAGCTGCTTATACAGCGTAACGGCGCCATGGAGATGGCAATCGTCTTCGCTTCGGTCTACATGCCTGAAGCGGAGGCGCCGCCCCCGCATGGCCTCGCTCGCCTCGTGAGCCATTGCGAGAGATCCAGGCTTGAAGTCATCATCGGTGCTGATGCCAATGCTCATCACCAGCTGTGGGGTATGGACACGCAAAACGAAAGGGGTAAGGCCTAGGTTGATTACTTATTCTCGACTAACCTATCCCTACTAAACACTGGCTCCGAACCGACTTTCGTAACCAGACGAAGCCGCACAATCATAGATCTCACTCTGGCAACAGAGGCCGCGGCGGAAATTACCACAGGTTGGCAGGTCTCCAGGGAGGCTTCCTGCTCCGACCACAGATGGATCCGCTTCGACATCCAGGCCTCTGTCCTGCCAGCAGCTCCGCGCCGCAAACCGCGGAACACAGATCGTGGTACCTACACACGCAGCCTAGAATCCAGACTTGCGACATCAAGCGATCCGACGCCATTTGCGGACACTACACAGATCGAGGTACAAGTAGAATACCTCACTAAATCAATAATAGACAGCTACCAAACTGCCTGCCCAGAGACGACTCCTCGTAGTACACCGGGCAAACAGCCCTGGTGGGGTGCTGATCTGGAGCGTAAACGCGGGAAGGTAAGGAAAGCTCTGAATAGAGCCATGAATACATGTGCGGATGAGGACTGGGATGAGTACTACGCAGCCAAATCCTGCTACAAAAAATGCATCAGGTTCAGGAGCACCTCGGGATGGCGAAAATACACTGGTAGCATGCCAGGAAGCAAACAGGGTAAGGAAAATACTGGCACAACAAACCACAACTGGGCCTACCACCCTTCGAAAACCAGACAACACACTCACATCCTCGCCAGAAAAAACGCGACGTGTCCTTATTGAAACACACTTCCCTGGATGTATTTTCTCGCAAGTAATCGACTGGCAAGAAGCAACTCAAACACCATCAGATAATGACTGGTCTTATGCTAGCAAGGTGATCACGTTGGAGAAACTCCAATGGGCCATCCGGAGCTTCCATCCGTTTAAGGTCGCCGGACCAGATGGGGTGTTCCCCGCCCTACTACAGTGGGGTGGAACCCTCATCGCAGTAAGACTGGTGCCTTTAATGAGAGCGTGCCTGGCCTTTAGATACGTTCCCAAAGGATGGAGGGAAGTGAAAGTAATATTCATCCCTAAACCAGGTAAGGGCGACTACACAAACGCCAAATCCCACAGACCAATCAGCCTAACTTCTTTCCTGCTAAAAACCCTGGAAAGGCTGTGCGACAGGGAGCTGAGGGACGGCGCTCTGAAAACCCTACCGCTGCACGGTAACCAACACGCTTACAGCTCAGGTAAATCCACCGAATCGGCACTTCATCTGGTAGTTAGCCAGATAGAGGAAGTGATTCACCAGAAAGGGACCTACCTGGGTACCTTCATAGACATCGAAGGAGCCTTCGACAAAACAAATTTCTCCAGCATCAGCAGCGCCCTCTCCAGACATGGAGTTGAACAGGTACTCATAGACTGGATCACAAACATGCTTAGCAAGCGCGTGGTTCGCCTAGAGGATGAGCAGCAACTGGCCATGATTGCCAGAGGCTGCCCCCAGGGAGGGGTACTGTCACCCCTTCTATGGAATTTGGTGATTAACGAGTTAATCGCCAGACTCAATGCCAATCACTACTACACAAATGACCTCTCAGTGAATCCCACTAAAACTGAGCTAGTCATGTTCACCCATAAGCGAGCTTTAGGCCCCTTCCGCCTACCGAAATTGTTAAATACAGAACTTCAGCTGGCCAACGAAGTCAAGTACCTCGGGGTCATTCTTGACAGTAAGTTAAACTGGAGTAGTCATTTAGACAGCAAACTAAACAGGGCCTGCATCACATTCTGGCAATGCAGGAAAATGATAGGTAAAAAGTGGGGCCTATCCCCCAAAATCATACTTTGGCTGTACACCGCAGTGATCCGACCCATGATCACCTACGGGGCCGTGGTCTGGTGGCCCCGCACCAAGCTTATTACAGCCTGCAACAAACTGCAACGCATGCAAAGACTAGCCTGCATGGCGGTCAAGGGCTGCATGAGGACTACTCCGACTGCAGCCATGGATGCCATGCTGGGACTACCACCGCTCCACCTGTTCATACAGCAGGAAGCCACGATGGCGGCAGCGCGTCTGGACGCAACCAACCTCTTGAGAAAGAGAGACACACAACACACCGCGCTACTTAAGGAACTCAACAATGAGTTCCCCATCACCAAGGCTATAAATGACCGGGTACCCAAACAGTTCATTTTTGATAAAAAATACAGAATCCAGCTTCATGAAGATCGCCGGTGTGAGGGTCTGCGCCCCACTGAGCTGCGCATCTTCACGGACGGATCAAAAACAGACAGTGGCACAGGTGCTGGGGTCTTCTCGCAGGACTTCAACATACATATAGCCACACCATTAGGAGTCCACAATACAGTGTTCCAGGCGGAATGCATTGGGATCACTCTTGCCGCCTCAGCCATTATGGACAGGGCAGTTAAAGACCGCTCGATCCGCATACTCTCAGACAGTATGGCTGTTCTGCAAGCGCTGGGCAGTCACTCGATTGACTCTGGGCTAATATACGAATGCCACCAGCGCCTCAACCAGCTGGGTAGCCTCAATAATATAACTATTCAATGGATAAAAGGACACAGCGGTTCGCTAGGTAACGATGCCGCCGATGAACTGGCCAGAAGGGGGTCGAGCATGACACCGGTGGGACCAGAACCCATCGCGCCACTCCCCTTTGGGTTCCTACGCTCTCTGGTAAGAAAACGTACTAGGGATCTACACTGTAAGCTATGGGTAGACCAAAGTGAGTGCAGGCAGGCCAAGGAAGCACTTCCCACCATCGATGCCCGCCTCACTAAACAGGTCCTCCGGTTAGACAAACGACAGCTGCGTATGGTTACGGCAGCAATAACTGGCCATGGGTCGTTTAATAAACATCTATTTGTCATAGGAGTTACAGACAGTCCGCTGTGTAGGGCCTGCATTGAGGACGACGAGACAGCAGCGCACGTGCTTCTAAACTGCCCGGCGATCGCCACATACAGGGCCAAGTACTTCGGTAACCCAGGTACCCTACGTGAGATAGTCAGCAACATCAACGCGTTGCTGGCCTTTCTCGAGGAGCTGGGGTGGATCGAATAATCGATTTCCCACCCGTACGCAAAATACGCGCTCAGACGTGGAGTTGCGGACACCAGCCCGTTCTACCTATTACCTATTACCTATGGGTCTAGCCTGGCAGCGAACATTTTGGTATCAGAGCGTGGCTATAAGACATATAACCAACAAATTGGTAATTTACAGTTGGCTAATTACTTGGCAGTCTCTATAAGGGAAGTAGTAATTCGCTGTAAATGTTTGTTAACGGTAATTAATTGTTATTTGAAATAATTTGTTTGAATTTATTGAGTCGAGTAACTCATGTTGTCGGGGTCAGCCGGTTGCATATGCTAATAGTGTTAATTGAATTGGGCTATGTTACAACCCCTTTGTATCTGACCTCTGTTGTATTGAATGTCAGGATGACATTGAAATATTGAGTTTTGTACCATCAATATGGTAGTTTTGCTGAAATTGGCATTTTTGAGTATTACCATTGTTTTAAATTGGAATAAAGGTTCATTACTGTTGTACCATTAACAAAGTGGTTTGTGAAATTAACATATTGAGCGTTGACATTGTTTGAATTAAAATAAGGTTCATTGGATTGGAACCAATAATTTGTAGTTGTCTTGAATTGGTATTTTTTGGAATTGGATAGAATTTGAATATTTGAATTGAATTGTGAAGTAGAATTTTTTGAACGTTGACATTGGTTTTGAATTAAAATAAAAGTTTGTTGTTGAATTGAATTGAAACCAATATTTTGTTATTTCTTGAGTTGCTGACTAACAGTTTGGTAGTTTGATTGTTTGCTTGTTGTTATTTTGTAATGAATTGTTTGAACTTTGTTACTTAATTATCTTTTTGCTTGGTTTATTTGAATTGTATTGTTTGTGCAATGGCACACAAAGCGGTGAGAGAGGCAATCAGTGGATTGACCACACAGCTACGGTGGTTCACTTCAGCTGCAGCGACTGCTGAGCGCCAGGATCTCGAAGGGATCATTCTTGCTCGGTTCGAGCAGTTGAACGTGAGACTCGGCAACGTTGATGCTCTGCTTCGCTACAACGAGTACATTTGTGATGTGGCTCTGGAAGTGCTGGACCAGGCAGCACGTGACAAGGTCCTTGCTGACTACGACCAGATCTTGGACCTGGGGGATGTTATTGGTCAACGTGCTCGGGAAATATTGCAGAGCCGGACACCTGTCCAGGTCAAACCGGAGACCTCGGTTGTTTCAGGTCCCGGACTATTGAGTAGATTGCCTACTTTAGAACTGCCACACTTTGACGGTCGCTTGGACCATTGGCTAGGTTTCCAAAACCTGTTTGAAAGTTTGGTTGATGCACGCTCGGACCTCAGACCCGCCCAAAAGTTGGCCTATTTGTTGCCTGTCCTGGAAGGTGAGGCCCGATCCTTGGTACAGCATCTGTCGTTGACTGACTCAGCCTACCCTACCACTTTGGAACTACTCACCCGGCGGTACCAAAATAAACGTTGTTAGGCTGACGTTCATATTGAATTGATTTTGGGGTTACCGGTCATTACTAGTTTGTCAGCATTGCGTACTGACCTGTTGAACCCGTTGGTGGCAGCGACCAACGCTTTAAAGCAATTGGAGTTGCCGGTGGACCATTGGTCTTACCTTTTGGTACATGTTGTGCTGCAACGGCTTCCTGCCGATTTGAGGGCTCGTTTCGAGCAAAAGTATGGTGGGGATAGTGTCACACATCTCCCCCCATTTGGTGACCTCGTCCAATTTTTGGAGGATGAGTGTCGGTTTGTGGACACCTCTGGCGTTGCCACTGAGTCATGCCAGCCGTCTTCCCGGCCACTCGACCAGGGACGGACTAGGGCTCGCGGGCCTGTTGATGGTCGCCCCGCCGCTCGTTTTGCTGGCACCCAGAGTCGTCCTGGTTGTGAGTTTTGTAGGGACACGGCATGGCAACCTTTGCGGCCTTTTTGAAATTGCACGTGAGTGCCCGCCGCCGAATTGCCAATGCACGCCGCATGTGCTTCTCTTGTTTAGGGGCTCACTCCCATCGGGACTGCCCCAACCCCCACCCTTGTAGAATTTGTAGGGGTCCCATTGTCCGCTGGCAGACCAGCCTCTGATGCAGGTTCGCGTACGGGGGGTACCATGGAGTTGGTCACCGGGCTTCTGCCTCGCTGGTTCAGAACCGGGGAGAGGCCCGCAATTTTGAGCGCCGCACTCCACCCCCCGCGCAAGTTGATCGGGAGCCGCGCGACCGCCATTTGGTCTCCCCGCGTAAAGGCGATTACGCAGTTGTTGCTAGGCAGCGCTGGCCAGACCAGCACCGCCTTCCCTCCCCTCATTGGCGGAACGTCCCCGTTTGGAGTCACGCCCCCCGCCATTCAGGCATCCGGTGGGATGTGCCCTTCCAGCGATGGCGCGTGGCTCGGGACACCGCGCGGACGAGGAGTTTGGCCTCCATCCTCGTCGCGAGGGACTTGAGCCTGGGTGCGGAGCCTGGGTGTGGGCCGATCGGTCGCCGCCCAGGCATTGTTAGGACATTGGCGCCTGCCCCGCTAAGGTACCCCTCAGATCGACACGGTTTTGTTGCCAACGGCATCGGTCAGGTCTGGGGGCCCACGGGGGACTCTGTTGTGGTCCGTGCCATTTTGGACATGGGAGCCCAGGGTTGCCTTTTGTCTATTGTCTTGTTGTTTTGTTTGTATTGTTTTGGGCAAAATTGTTTTCTTCAGCGCCTTTGGACTGCGGGACTTGGTTGGGACGAGCCAATTCGGGAAACCCTGTTGGAAGATTGGCTCCAATTTGTATCCGCACTCCCTGCAGTCAACGAGGTCGTGTTACCCCGCGCTATCCTCCCCCCTGGGAGCTACACTGCTACCCTTGTTTGTGATGCGTCTTCGCACGGTTATGCAGCTGTTGTTTGTCTGCGCACCGTCTGCGCGACAGGCCAGGTGAATTTGTCGCTGGTCTTAGCCAAGAGCAAGGTGGCCCCCCTCCAGACGGCACTGACCATCCTCAAGTTAGAATTGTCAGGGGCGGCGCTTCTTGTGCGTCTATTGAACCACGTTGCTCACACTTTGGGTGGAACTGTGGACATTCGGGCTTCTTACGCCTGGATGGACAGTCAAATTGTTTTGTTTTGGTTGAAGACGTCCGTCCACTCTTTGGAGGTCTTTGTTGCGAACCGAGTGTCCCAGATTAAAAATTTTGAAACGCCTTTGATTTGGAGGATGTCGGGTCCTTTACCCGGGCTCAAGGTGCTCGCTGTTGGAACGAAGGACCCTGATTTTTTGTTGAGTCGATACAGCTCCTCGACAAATTGTTGAATTGTTGGTGACTGATCGTCACATTAAGAACTCGCATGCCGGTTGCAATGCGCTGTTGGCCATTCTGCAGCGGGAGTTTTGGATGTTGTCGGGAGCCGTTAGTAAGTTGAACCCCTTTTTGGACGATACGGGTCCTTTGTTGTTTGGTTGTTGACGGTTGAGGCACTCTAGCCTTCCTTATGGGGCCCGTCACCCCCTTTTTGTTGCCTAAGGAGGGCCATTTGGTTAAATTGTTGTTATTTCGTTGTTGTTGTTGTTTGGTTGTTGTTGTTGTTTGGTTGTTTTTGTTGTTTGGTTGTTTTGTTGTTTGTTATTGTTTGATCCGCCAGCCTGCCCCCATTGGGGGGGTATTTTTGAGGCCGTGGTGAAAGCGGCACAGGGACTCTGGCGCAGATTGTTGGGAGACACCGTTCTCACCTTTAAGGAGTTAGCTACGGTATTTTGCCGTTTTGAAGCTGTATTGAACTCACGTCCATTGTGCCCGCTGTCTTCGGACCCGAACGTCTTGGAGGCCCTGACCCCGGGCCATTTTTTGATTTGACAGCCACTTGTCGCCCTGCCGGAGCACCCTTTTGTCGATGTGAGCCAAAATTGGTTATCGCGGTTTCAGTTGGTGCAGCAGCTCGCTCAGAGTTTTTGGAAGCGTTGGAGCTTGGAGTATTTGCACATTTTCCAGCAGCGCGTCAAGTGGACTGGTAACACGCAACCTTGTCAAGATTGCCAAGTGATTAGCGGACGGGAAGGCCCGTCCGGGGGGGGGGGTATATGTTTCATCCCGTTTAAAGTAGTTACTCTATGCGCCTTCGGAACGCGCCCGAACGGAATGACATCTGACTTGTCAGTTTGACTTTGACACTTGACACTTCTCTTTGATTTGGCGCTTAAAAAGGTCCGTCGCCGCTTTGGGACCTCGCGACGCGTTTGTTGAAATTAATCCCTTTAAATCGATCCGTTTGTGACAATTAGTCGTGATCCAATTGCTTTGATTGTAAGTGACCCCCCTTTGACGTAATAATACGGTTTAAGTTTGTTGAAACTGAAGTACTTTGAAGTGAAAGTGACCTTATTGGAAACCGCATGCTGTGATTGCCTCCAGCCTCAATGTTACGGCCTGTATCCTGGAAAACCCATTTACAACGTCACTACACGATACATATACATTCACTTACATACATAACTCCAGGTAGGCACCAGAACAGGTGTTCTTCTACCACCAGGTGAGTGCTTTGAATTGTACTTGTATTGTCTGCTCCGCGTACGGCGGACTAACTTCGCTCGCCACTCTTGTCTCCTGGACCCCACCATCATAACTGCCACTGCGCTATTGAAATCCTATTGTATGGGTCTAGCCTGGCAGCGAACAGATGGAAAAACGCAAAATTGGCCTAGGTTTTACGAAAGTTTTAAATCTAACATTCATAATAATAGACAGCTGACTGACTCGCAGCGCGTGCAATATTTAGTTGGTAAACTTACACACGACGCACTCAAGGTCACGGCAGGCATTGTGCCTACGGGTGAAACCTATAATATTATCTGAGAAAGTTTAGTAAAGAAGTTTCAAGATAAACGTGCATTAGGCACACAGTATTTAAATAATATTCTTGACTCTAAGAGTTGCGCAAACTCGTCTAATAGTCTTGATACCTTTATTGGTATGTATAGCTCCTCTGTGGCGGCGTTAAAACAATTAGGTACAACAACTAGGACTTGGTATCTTTCTTACGAGACCAAGCAAAAATATTGCATCGTTTAAACAATAACTCGACGCGGGTATCGAACACTGGCGCGGGCGCAAGTAAGCCGCCCGGCAATCAATCGTCCCGTCTTCATACCCACAAATCGTTTGTCGCGAGTAATGAGAGTGTGCCTATTAATTCGACGACGAAACCGTACGAATTTTGTAACAAAACCGATCATTTAATTTACGCTTGTTCACAGTTCAAGCAATTAAGTTCTCCGCGAACGCGATTTGAATTCATTAAATCGAAACATGGTTGTGTTAACTGTTTAAGTGGGTCAAACACAGTTACATCTTGCAAATCTACGCATGTTTGCGATACATGCAAGAAAAAACATCACACTTACACTTTGATGATAAAAAAGATCATAATATTAGATCGAATAATTACGTTCAAGTGTCTCAACTCCCTAACGGTCAAGGGTCATTGACGTCACCTGTCTTCTCGCGCGCTTCGCCCGGACAGGTCGACGTAAATATAGACTCGCGCGTTATGGCAAATTGCTCAGCTGATAACAGCGCACCTGCTCAGGTGGGGTTGCGTAACGGTAACTCGAAGCATAGTGTTGATGTTATGTTTCCTCAGGTATTCCCTCGCTGTCATTAAGTGCTGAAGTTAGACCTAATTCTTTTGTTTTATTGTCAACCGCGCAAGTTTACGCGAAATCTATGAATGGTAATAAAATAATAATACGTTATTGATAATGGTTCTAAAAATAACTTGATAACCGTTGATTGTTGCAAGGCGCTTAACTTAGTTATAATTCCCTTGAGTAATTCTTTCGTTAAGGGGATTGATTCTGCCTCGCAGCCGATATTGGGGTACGTTAATTTGGAAATTGAGTCTCGCGTATACCCAAATAATAAATACACGATACATGCACTTGTCGTTAACGGTATAACTGATCAGCTGCCTACACACTATCAGCCTTATTCATAAAAATCTCGCTAATCACTGATTAGCCACTGTTTAGTTAAGCAAATGGTTAGCTCTTAAGTAATGATTAACTTTTCTTTATTCATAAGCGCTAGTTAGCAGATGATTAGTTACGACACGAAATAGAGGGGAAATTATGCGTGCACCACAGATTATAATCAATATAGTTGACTAAAAAACCGAATTAAAAGTATAAAGTTGTCATAACCACGATATTTGTATCTGTGGTGCCTTTGACAGACCAAAGTCAACAATGTCATTGGATATTTCATTTGATTAAAATAATTTAATACGTTTATATCATCATTATTTCCAATTATTTCATTGTTTTCCGATGGTACATTACAATATAATTAGCTCTAAAGGCTGGAGGATCTGTCAGGGTCTCGAGATTGTTCGAAAGAGACACCGTGACCCTGGCACACATGGGCAACTGAAGGAACACGGGTGGGTTTTAGTCAGTAAAAGTCTGACACGCACTCCGCCCCTAAGACGACCCACTGACCCGCCCTCCCGCTCCACCCAAGAGCGGGAGACGTCATTTGATGATTTCCCATCCAAAAAAAAGGCTGGAGGATACAGGTATTTATTTCTGATATTATATCCGCTAACCTTAAACTGACCAAATTAATATTAAAAAGCCGTAGCCGATAATAGGTATGTGTTTGCATGTCCCTGCTTGTTTACATGAATATACTCTTTCAAAAACATAAAGGTACTTGTCTCTATTCTATATTACTTCCTTTTGCTTGATCACTGGGGTTTCAGTTTATTTTAATAAAATTAAATAATCTTGTTTACAGTTGAAAGTTTGACGAAGCACCAATACTATATAACCTCGGAAAGACGGCGAGGGCGCAGACCATGCTATGTGAATAAGATGAGGAATGAGAGTGGCAAGAGAAAAGAATAGCACCCATACCTATGTTACGGAGGAAGAAAAATTGGAAATCAAAAATACGAATTTATAACAAAAATGTAGCTTTATTAAAATAAATGTAATTGTTGCTTGGCTAACTAGGTTAATAGGTTAATAGGTAGAACGGGCTGGTGTCCGCAACTCCACGTCTGAGCGCGTATTTTGCGTACGGGTGGGAAATCGGTTATTCGATCCACCCCAGCTCCTCGAGAAAGGCCAGCAACGCCTTGATGTTGCTGACTATCTCACGTAGGGTACCTGGGTTACCGAAGTACTTGGCCCTGTATGTGGCGATCGCCGGGCAGTTTAGAAGCACGTGCGCTGCTGTCTCGTCGTCCTCAATGCAGGCCCTGCACAGCGGACTGTCTGTAACTCCTATGACAAATAGATGTTTATTAAACGACCCATGGCCAGTTATTGCTGCCGTAACCATACGCAGCTGTCGTTTGTCTAACCGGAGGACCTGTTTAGTGAGGCGGGCATAGATGGTGGGAAGTGCTTCCTTGGCCTGCCTGCACTCACTTTGGTCTACCCATAGCTTACAGTGTAGATACTGTAGATCCCTAGTACGTTTTCTTACCAGAGAGCGTAGGAACCCAAAGGGGAGTGGCGCGATGGGTTCTGGTCCCACCGGTGTCATGCTCGACCCCCTTCTGGCCAGTTCATCGGCGGCATCGTTACCTAGCGAACCGCTGTGTCCTTTTATCCATTGAATAGTTATATTATTGAGGCTACCCACCTGGTTGAGGCGCTGGTGGCACTCGTATATTAGCCCAGAGTCAATCGAGTGACTGCCCAGCGCTTGCAGAACAGCCATACTGTCTGAGAGTATGCGGATCGAGTGTTCTTTAACTGCCCTGTCCATAATGGCTGAGGCGGCAAGAGTGATCCCAATGCATTCCGCCTGGAACACTGTATTGTGGACTCCTAATGGTGTGGCTATATGTATGTTGAAGTCCTGCGAGAAGACCCCAGCACCTGTGCCACTGTCTGTTTTTGATCCGTCCGTGAAGATGCGCAGCTCAGTGGGGCGCAGACCCTCACACCGGCGATCTTCATGAAGCTGGATTCTGTATTTTTTATCAAAAATGAACTGTTTGGGTACCCGGTCATTTATAGCCTTGGTGATGGGGAACTCATTGTTGAGTTCCTTAAGTAGCGCGGTGTGTTGTGTGTCTCTCTTTCTCAAGAGGTTGGTTGCGTCCAGACGCGCTGCCGCCATCGTGGCTTCCTGCTGTATGAACAGGTGGAGCGGTGGTAGTCCCAGCATGGCATCCATGGCTGCAGTCGGAGTAGTCCTCATGCAGCCCGTGACCGCCATGCAGGCTAGTCTTTGCATGCGTTGCAGTTTGTTGCAGGCTGTAATAAGCTTGGTGCGGGGCCACCAGACCACGGCCCCGTAGGTGATCATGGGTCGGATCACTGCGGTGTACAGCCAAAGTATGATTTTGGGGGATAGGCCCCACTTATTACCTATCATTTTCCTGCATTGCCAGAATGTGATCGATTTAAAGGGATTAATTTCAACAAACGCGTCGCGAGGTCCCAAAGCGGCGACGGACCTTTTTATTAAGCGCCAAATCAAAGAGAAGTGTCAAGTGTCAAAGTCAAACTGACAAGTCAGATGTCATTCCGTTCGGGCGCGTTCCGAAGGCGCATAGAGTAACTACTTTAAACGGGATGAAACATATACCCCCCCCCCCCGGACGGGCCTTCCCGTCCGCTAATCACTTGGCAATCTTGACAAGGTTGCGTGTTACCAGTCCACTTGACGCGCTGCTGGAGAATGTGCAAATACTCCAAGCTCCAACGCTTCCAAAAACTCTGAGCGAGCTGCTGCACCAACTGAAACCGCGATAGCCAATTTTGGCTCACATCGACAAAAGGGTGCTCCGGCAGGGCGACAAGTGGCTGTCAAATCAAAAAATGGCCCGGGGTCAGGGCCTCCAAGACGTTCAGGTCCGAAGACAGCGGGCACAATGGACGTGAGTTCAATACAGCTTCAAAACGGCAAAATACCGTAGCTAACTCCTTAAAGGTGAGAACGGTGTCTCCCAACAATCTGCGCCAGAGTCCCTGTGCCGCTTTCACCACGGCCTCAAAAATACCCCCCCAATGGGAGCAGGCTGGCGGATCAAACAATAACAAACAACAAAACAACCAAACAACAACAACAACCAAACAACAACAACAACGAAATAACAACAATTTAACCAAATGGCCCTCCTTAGGCAACAAAAAGGGGGTGACGGGCCCCATAAGGAAGGCTAGAGTGCCTCAACCGTCAACAACCAAACAACAAAGGACCCGTATCGTCCAAAAAGGGGTTCAACTTACTAACGGCTCCCGACAACATCCAAAACTCCCGCTGCAGAATGGCCAACAGCGCATTGCAACCGGCATGCGAGTTCTTAATGTGACGATCAGTCACCAACAATTCAACAATTTGTCGAGGAGCTGTATCGACTCAACAAAATATCAGGGTCTTTCGTTCCAACAGCGAGCACCTTGAGCCCGGGCAAAGGACCCGACATCCTCCAAATCAAAGGCGTTTCACAATTTTTAATCTGGGACACTCGGTTCGCAACAAAGACCTCCAAAGAGTGGACGGACGTCTTCAACCAAAACAAAACAATTTGACTGTCCATCCAGGCGTAAGAAGCCCGAATGTCCACAGTTCCACCCAAAGTGTGAGCAACGTGGTTCAATAGACGCACAAGAAGCGCCGCCCCTGACAATTCTAACTTGAGGATGGTCAGTGCCGTCTGGAGGGGGGCCACCTTGCTCTTGGCTAAGACCAGCGACAAATTCACCTGGCCTGTCGCGCAGACGGTGCGCAGACAAACAACAGCTGCATAACCGTGCGAAGACGCATCACAAACAAGGGTAGCAGTGTAGCTCCCAGGGGGGAGGATAGCGCGGGGTAACACGACCTCGTTGACTGCAGGGAGTGCGGATACAAATTGGAGCCAATCTTCCAACAGGGTTTCCCGAATTGGCTCGTCCCAACCAAGTCCCGCAGTCCAAAGGCGCTGAAGAAAACAATTTTGCCCAAAACAATACAAACAAAACAACAAGACAATAGACAAAAGGCAACCCTGGGCTCCCATGTCCAAAATGGCACGGACCACAACAGAGTCCCCCGTGGGCCCCCAGACCTGACCGATGCCGTTGGCAACAAAACCGTGTCGATCTGAGGGGTACCTTAGCGGGGCAGGCGCCAATGTCCTAACAATGCCTGGGCAGCGACCGATCGGCCCACACCCAGGCTCCGCACCCAGGCTCAAGTCCCTCGCGACGAGGATGGAGGCCAAACTCCTCGTCCGCGCGGTGTCCCGAGCCACGCGCCATCGCTGGAAGGGCACATCCCACCGGATGCCTGAATGGCGGGGGGCGTGACTCCAAACGGGGACGTTCCGCCAATGAGGGGAGGGAAGGCGGTGCTGGTCTGGCCAGCGCTGCCTAGCAACAACTGCGTAATCGCCTTTACGCGGGGAGACCAAATGGCGGTCGCGCGGCTCCCGATCAACTTGCGCGGGGGGTGGAGTGCGGCGCTCAAAATTGCGGGCCTCTCCCCGGTTCTGAACCGGCGAGGCAGAAGCCCGGTGACCAACTCCATGGTACCCCCCCCGTACGCGAACCTGCATCAGAGACTGGTCTGCCAGCGGACAATGGGACCCCTACAAATTCTACAAGGGTGGGGGTTGGGGCAGTCCCGATGGGAGTGAGCCCCTAAACAAGAGAAGCACATGCGGCGTGCATTGGCAATTCGGCGGCGGGCACGCACGTGCAATTTCAAAAAGGCCGCAAAGGTTGCCATGCCATGCCCCGTGTCCCTACAAAACTCACAACCAGGACGACTCTGGGTGCCAGCAAAACGAGCGGCGGGGCGACCATCAACAGGCCCGCGAGCCCTAGTCCGTCCCTGGTCTAGTGGCCGGGAAGACGGCTGGCATGACTCAGTGGCAACGCCAGAGGTGTCCACAAACCGACACTCATCCTCCAAAAATTGGACGAGGTCACCAAATGGGGGGAGATGTGTGACACTATCCCCACCATACTTTCGCTCGAAACGAGCCCTCAAATCGGCAGGAAGCCGTTGCAGCACAACATGTACCAAAAGGTAAGACCAATGGTCCACCGGCAACTCCAATTGCTTTAAAGCGTTGGTCGCTGCCACCAACGGGTTCAACAGGTCAGTACGCAATGCTGACAAACTAGTAATGACCGGTAACCCCAAAATCAATTCAATATGAACGTCAGCCTAACAACGTTTATTTTGGTACCGCCGGGTGAGTAGTTCCAAAGTGGTAGGGTAGGCTGAGTCAGTCAACGACAGATGCTGTACCAAGGATCGGGCCTCACCTTCCAGGACAGACAACAAATAGGCCAACTTTTGGGCGGGTCTGTGGTCCGAGCGTGCATCAACCAAACTTTCAAACAGGTTTTGGAAACCTAGCCAATGGTCCAAGCGACCGTCAAAGTGTGGCAGTTCTAAAGTAGGCAATCTACTCAATAGTCCGGGACCTGAAACAACCGAGGTCTCCGGTTTGACCTGGACAGGTGTCCGGCGCTGCAATATTTCCCGAGCACGTTGACCAATAACATCCCCCAGGTCCAAGATCTGGTCGTAGTCAGCAAGGACCTTGTCACGTGCTGCCTGGTCCAGCACTTCCAGAGCCACATCACAAATGTACTCGTTGTAGCGAAGCAGAGCATCAACGTTGCCGAGTCTCACGTTCAACTGCTCGAACCGAGCAAGAATGATCCCTTCAAGATCCTGGCGCTCAGCAGTCGCTGCAGCTGAAGTGAACCACCGTAGCTGTGTGGTCAATCCACTGATTGCCTCTCTCACCGCTTTGTGTGCCATTGCACAAACAATACAATTCAAATAAACCAAGCAAAAAGATAATTAAGTAACAAAGTTCAAACAATCAATTACAAAATAACAACAAGCAAACAATCAAACTACCAAACTGTTAGTCAGCAACTCAAGAAATAACAAAATATTGGTTTCAATTCAATTCAACAACAAACTTTTATTTTAATTCAAAACCAATGTCAACGTTCAAAAAATTCTACTTCACAATTCAATTCAAATATTCAAATTCTATCCAATTCCAAAAAATACCAATTCAAGACAACTACAAATTATTGGTTCCAATCCAATGAACCTTATTTTAATTCAAACAATGTCAACGCTCAATATGTTAATTTCACAAACCACTTTGTTAATGGTACAACAGTAATGAACCTTTATTCCAATTTAAAACAATGGTAATACTCAAAAATACCAATTTCAACAAAACTACCATATTGATGGTACAAAACTCAATATTTCAATGTCATCCTGACATTCAATACAACAGAGGTCAGATACAAAGGGGTTGTAACATAGCCCAATTCAATTAACACTATTAGCATATGCAACCGGCTGACCCCGACAACATGAGTTACTCGACTCAATAAATTCAAACAAATTATTTCAAATAACAATTAATTACCGTTAACAAACATTTACAGCGAATTACTACTTCCCTTATAGAGACTGCCAAGTAATTAGCCAACTGTAAATTACCAATTTGTTGGTTATATGTCTTATAGCCACGCTCTGATACCAAAATGTTCGCTGCCAGGCTAGACCCATAGGTAATAGGTAATAGTAGGTAGAACGGGCTGGTGTCCGCAACTCCACGTCTGAGCGCGTATTTTGCGTACGGGTGGGAAATCGATTATTCGATCCACCCCAGCTCCTCGAGAAAGGCCAGCAACGCGTTGATGTTGCTGACTATCTCACGTAGGGTACCTGGGTTACCGAAGTACTTGGCCCTGTATGTGTCGCCGGGCAGTTTAGAAGCACGTGCGCTGCTGTCTCGTCGTCCTCAATGCAGGCCCTGCACAGCGGACTGTCTGTAACTCCTATGACAAATAGATGTTTATTAAACGACCCATGGCCAGTTATTGCTGCCGTAACCATACGCAGCTGTCGTTTGTCTAACCGGAGGACCTGTTTAGTGAGGCGGGCATCGATGGTGGGAAGTGCTTCCTTGGCCTGCCTGCACTCACTTTGGTCTACCCATAGCTTACAGTGTAGATCCCTAGTACGTTTTCTTACCAGAGAGCGTAGGAACCCAAAGGGGAGTGGCGCGATGGGTTCTGGTCCCACCGGTGTCATGCTCGACCCCCTTCTGGCCAGTTCATCGGCGGCATCGTTACCTAGCGAACCGCTGTGTCCTTTTATCCATTGAATAGTTATATTATTGAGGCTACCCACCTGGTTGAGGCGCTGGTGGCACTCGTATATTAGCCCAGAGTCAATCGAGTGACTGCCCAGCGCTTGCAGAACAGCCATACTGTCTGAGAGTATGCGGATCGAGTGGTCTTTAACTGCCCTGTCCATAATGGCTGAGGCGGCAAGAGTGATCCCAATGCGGAATGCATTGGGATCACTCTTGCAATGCCTGGAACACTGTATTGTGGACTGCTAATGGTGTGGCTATATGTATGTTGAAGTCCTGCGAGAAGACCCCAGCACCTGTGCCACTGTCTGTTTTTGATCCGTCCGTGAAGATGCGCAGCTCAGTGGGGCGCAGACCCTCACACCGGCGATCTTCATGAAGCTGGATTCTGTATTTTTTATCAAAAATGAACTGTTTGGGTACCCGGTCATTTATAGCCTTGGTGATGGGGAACTCATTGTTGAGTTCCTTAAGTAGCGCGGTATGTTGTGTGTCTCTCTTTCTCAAGACGTTGGTTGCGTCCAGACGCGCTGCCGCCATCGTGGCTTCCTGCTGTATGAACAGGTGGAGCGGTGGTAGTCCCAGCATGGCATCCATGGCTGCAGTCGGAGTAGTCCTCATGCAGCCCTTGACCGCCATGCAGGCTAGTCTTTGCATGCGTTGCAGTTTGTTGCAGGCTGTAATAAGCTTGGTGCGGGGCCACCAGACCACGGCCCCGTAGGTGATCATGGGTCGGATCACTGCGGTGTACAGCCAAAGTATGATTTTGGGGGATAGGCCCCACTTTTTACCTATCATTTTCCTGCATTGCCAGAATGTGATGCAGGCCCTGTTTAGTTTGCTGTCTAAATGACTACTCCAGTTTAACTTACTGTCAAGAATGACCCCGAGGTACTTGACTTCGTTGGCCAGCTGAAGTTCTGTATTTAACAATTTCGGTAGGCGGAAGGGGCCTAAAGCTCGCTTATGGGTGAACATGACTAGCTCAGTTTTAGTGGGATTCACTGAGAGGTCATTTGTGTAGTAGTGATTGGCATTGAGTCTGGCGATTAACTCGTTAATCACCAAATTCCATAGAAGGGGTGACAGTACCCCTCCCTGGGGGCAGCCTCTGGCAATCATGGCCAGTTGCTGCTCATCCTCTAGGCGAACCACGCGCTTGCTAAGCATGTTTGTGATCCAGTCTATGAGTACCTGTTCAACTCCATGTCTGGAGAGGGCGCTGCTGATGCTGGAGAAATTTGTTTTGTCGAAGGCTCCTTCGATGTCTATGAAGGTACCCAGGTAGGTCCCTTTCTGGTGAATTACTTCCTCTATCTGGCTAACTACCAGATGAAGTGCCGATTCGGTGGATTTACCTGAGCTGTAAGCGTGTTGGTTACCGTGCAGCGGTAGGGTTTTCAGAGCGCCGTCCCTCAGCTCCCTGTCGCACAGCCTTTCCAGGGTTTTTAGCAGGAAAGAAGTTAGGCTGATTGGTCTGTGGGATTTGGCGTTTGTGTAGTCGCCCTTACCTGGTTTAGGGATGAATATTACTTTCACTTCCCTCCATCCTTTGGGAACGTATCTAAAGGCCAGGCACGCTCTCATTAAAGGCACCAGTCTTACTGCGATGAGGGTTCCACCCCACTGTAGTAGGGCGGGGAACACCCCATCTGGTCCGGCGACCTTAAACGGATGGAAGCTCCGGATGGCCCATTGGAGTTTCTCCAACGTGATCACCTTGCTAGCATAAGACCAGTCATTATCTGATGGTGTTTGAGTTGCTTCTTGCCAGTCGATTACTTGCGAGAAAATACATCCAGGGAAGTGTGTTTCAATAAGGACACGTCGCGTTTTTTCTGGCGAGGATGTGAGTGTGTTGTCTGGTTTTCGAAGGGTGGTAGGCCCAGTTGTGGTTTGTTGTGCCAGTATTTTCCTTACCCTGTTTGCTTCCTGGCATGCTACCAGTGTATTTTCGCCATCCCGAGGTGCTCCTGAACCTGATGCATTTTTTGTAGCAGGATTTGGCTGCGTAGTACTCATCCCAGTCCTCATCCGCACATGTATTCATGGCTCTATTCAGAGCTTTCCTTACCTTCCCGCGTTTACGCTCCAGATCAGCACCCCACCAGGGCTGTTTGCCCGGTGTACTACGAGGAGTCGTCTCTGGGCAGGCAGTTTGGTAGCTGTCTATTATTGATTTAGTGAGGTATTCTACTTGTACCTCGATCTGTGTAGTGTCCGCAAATGGCGTCGGATCGCTTGATGTCGCAAGTCTGGATTCTAGGCTGCGTGTGTAGGTACCACGATCTGTGTTCCGCGGTTTGCGGCGCGGAGCTGCTGGCAGGACAGAGGCCTGGATGTCGAAGCGGATCCATCTGTGGTCGGAGCAGGAAGCCTCCCTGGAGACCTGCCAACCTGTGGTAATTTCCGCCGCGGCCTCTGTTGCCAGAGTGAGATCTATGATTGTGCGGCTTCGTCTGGTTACGAAAGTCGGTTCGGAGCCAGTGTTTAGTAGGGATAGGTTAGTCGAGAATAAGTAATCAACCTAGGCCTTACCCCTTTCGTTTTGCGTGTCCATACCCCACAGCTGGTGATGAGCATTGGCATCAGCACCGATGATGACTTCAAGCCTGGATCTCTCGCAATGGCTCACGAGGCGAGCGAGGCCATGCGGGGGCGGCGCCTCCGCTTCAGGCATGTAGACCGAAGCGAAGACGATTGCCATCTCCATGGCGCCGTTACGCTGTATAAGCAGCTTCACTGCAGAGATGTCTCTGCAACAGAATTCAGTTAGAAGCTGTGTTTTAAGGTTACCTGTGACATAGATACACGACCTGGGTTGGTCGTGATCAGTAGTGACCAGGAGCTTACCTCCAAGATTGGAGAGTCCTTGTATGCGGCCCGCTCTAATCCACGGCTCCTGGATCAGGGCGATGGCCGTGTGTTGAACCTCCAACCACTTCCGGAGCTGAGCCGTTGCGGTCTGACTGTGGTGGAGGTTTGCCTGGAGGATTTTACAATTTGACGAAGAGGACGCCATTGCTGGTCGGTTCCTCATCGTCATCCTCCAGGTAGAGCCCGGCAAACAGGCCACCCTCGTCGAAGCCATCCTCCCCCTGGCGCGAAGCCGGGGACAGGGTTATGTCGTCCGATTCCGCGCCCGAAGGAGGGCTAGCGTCCAGGGTGGCGGCAGTTGGAGCAGCCGATTCCGCTGCAGCGGGTTCGGCCACGACTGCCTCCGGGTTGTTTGCTGGGGGGAGCCGACTCCCCCGCTGGTGTCTCTGGCTGCTGCGCCAGAGTCTCGGAGATGGCGCCGGTGGCGGGATCCCATCCCTGGGGGACGTCGGTGAACCTGCCGTTCCTACCTTGGAACTGCAGGTACACCTTCCCTGCCCCCAAAGATAGACGGCGCCCCGCACCCATCAGGGTCGGGATTTGGTCTACCGGGACACCGACCACCACGAACCATGCCGAGGCCTGTTTATCGGCATGCAGCAGCAACCAGCGCTTTATGTCGACCCAGGGGTTCTGGTAACTGAGAGCACGGCCAATATTGGTCGGCTCTCCGAGGACCCCCTGCTCGTCGGGGATCACGATGCCACATCGTGCCCGTCTTAGGATCTCCGACTGACTCTTGACTACTAACGTTAAGTTAGTAGGGAGAATCATATCGGAGACTGTTTTCCTTAGCCAGGCTAAGGTGTGGTCGTTCTCGCACCACAGTTTTAGGACACCACCGGCGAATAGCGGCTTTGCGTTGAAAGTCGGCGCCTTGGTGTCCTGTTTGGGGGAGCAGGCCTCGAGTAAAATCTGCTTCTGGATAGCAGCGAGCACCTGGTCCGATACGTCCTTGCTGATGACCCCGGTGCGGTCACAGGTGACCGCTACGTCGAGGGTGGCATTGGCAGCTTGGGCATAGCTTCTTTGAGCAACCCGTTTGGATTGATCAAGACGCGGCCGCTTATGCTCTCCACGAGGTGTAATGGTCTCGTTGAGAGCTCGCTTAGCCGCGGCCTGATCCTTCCTTCCGGGTTGCTGTGCTTTTACCGGCGCACTGGATGAGGGTCGGCTGGTCGAGGGGCGGTTTAGGCCGGCCTCTGCCTGCGACCGTTTTCCAGCGGCAAAGTTTAGCTGCCCGCTACTCGGTTTGACCGAACTAGCGGCAGTGGCCTGGTTGTTTTGGGGCCCTCCTTACGCGTCATACGCTGTGCTGTGACAGCTGGAGCGCATGAGGGGTTTGTACAAGGGCAACGGGCTTGTTGAGTTCTTTTACCCTTGCCCTTGCCCCGCTTCTGTACAACCTTCCAGACGCGAGAGATCGCGTCCTCGTGGCTGTCTGTCACCACCTGGTTGGTGGCGTCCTCCTTATGGGAGGAGGCTTGAGGAGCCGCGGATGTGGGAAGGTGTTTCACAGTGCCAGTAATATCTGGCACCGGTGTAAGTTTGGGGTGGGTTGGACCGCCAGCGAAGTTAGACTTCGCCGTGGTCCTCTCCTGGGTTTTGGAAGGGCCGGTACTGGTCCCAGTCAGCGCCGACGCCCTTTGTATCTTTTGGGACTTGTTTTTGTTGGTCTTGCCTGTAGCTTTCGCCACAGCCAGACCAGCGCCCGCGCTGGTACCCGCGGCGTTGGCTGCAGGGTGACCAGGGGCAAGAGAAGTGCAGGCACCTCTCTTGGAAGCTTCATCGGCTTTCGCCTCCACTCCGGGATGGTTGGTTTTTGTTTTATTATCCATATTAAATGTTGTGAAAAGGATTCGTCTCTCTGGCTCCCACCCTCCATGGAGCCCGCACCTGGGAACGTCTCGCTATGAAAAAGCTCGAACGTTAGGATTACCAGAGAGATATAGGGGCGCAAGGCTGGTTTACAGTGCGACATCGGGTGCTCGATCGGGTTAGCCCCCAACGAGTTGAACAACCCTCACTTACACCGTCAGCATGACCTTTACCTACCGCTTCGGTCATCCGAGGACAACCTCTGCGGACCTCACGCACCTCGCCTGTGGCCCTCTGACGGGACACTGTGGCCATTTCCCTACCCCTGGCTAGTGGGTAGGGCCACCGTTTCGCTTGAAATCCAGACCAAAGGGGGAGTGTTGCCTCACGGACACATAACCACCAGCGCCGTTCGGCTCAGCCCCCCAGGACTCCTTCATCCCCGCTCACGGCACTCAACTGCGCAGGTCCTAGCGCAGGTGACTGCTTCCTCCTAACTCACCATCAGCTGCTTTTAGTGACAGTCGAGCCCGCCACCACCCAGTCACAGGGTGGTCACGTTTCGGAGTGGAAGGTGGGTAGGTAGGTGTTGTAGGGAGCGAGGATTTGGGTGGGGTTGCGTGAGGAGGGGTAGTTTGGGACAGGAAATGGGGGGGGTAATGCGGGAGTGGGGAGGGGAGATAGGGGAGGTAAAGTCGCCTGGCGGTTTCAGTTACGTCTATTTCATAAGGAATTAGACTAAAAACAGGGTGGCAACCTCGTGAAGGTGTATCCGCCAGACTTGCCTTGAGGATCTACACGACTTCAGCGCTCTCCCTCAAGACCCCGCCACCCTGCTGCCTCTGAGGGAGGCAGCAGAGTAGGCCTGCATCTATACTACCAAGCAAAGCCAGCCAAGCGTGTCGTTGTGCAACCGCAAAAGCATAAATACAGACCCACCCCAAGCCCAAGCTTGGCTAACTAACATGGGTACTCGCATTTCATTTCATAGGCGATCAAGTACAGTGTCATCCAACATATGATTACGCTGGATGACCCGCACCTGATCCGATAGTCATTGGGTTGAAACATTGACAGTTGGCTCAAGCGCCTGAAAAAGAGAGAGTATTGGTACACGGTACACGGTCAGATTGTTTCCCCTCTCTGTAGCCCCATAGTATGAGCGCATGACATTCTCATTGATGGATCTTGTCCATCTCATACGCTGGCCAACACTAGCAAAAGACGGAAATGTGTGGAAAAGGGAGAGGGAGGCCTTTGCCCTGCAGTGGGACAATATAGGCTAGTTAGATTAGATAGATAGAATTGTTGCTTATGAAATGTCTCTTGTTATTTGAGCAAGACTGCCACAACATGGCTTTTCTTCAGTTCTGTGGACCTAGCGTTAAAGAATGTGAGGGGCCTAAAACCTACTGAGCCTCCTCCTGTTTGAGCTTTCCCTAAAAATCCTTTATCAAGTTTACTTCGCATGAAGAATATGTACCTAATACGGAATTATTCTCATCGCAGATGTAAACAAGCCTTGTAGGTCTTCCTCCATCTATTTCCCGTCCGCGTCGGCGCGTAGCGTTTCAAAATTATTTAATTCTCCTGTACTATTCCAAAATCCCGTAAATATTGTTGAAATCAATATTTACTAAGGCACAATTAGTTATAAGGGACAAAATAACCTTGAAGCACACAATAATCTTATTGAACCGATCAGCTGATTCAAATAAATTCCGCCATCTTGCCTCTTAGCATCCTCTTAACAAGCTACCGGTGGTGTTTAATTTTGACAGCTTTTAATCAAATGGTTAGCGACTACTTAGCGCTAAACAGCGTTTATGAATAAGAAATTCACTAATCAGTTGCTTAGCAATTGATTAAAATTTAAGAGTCGTTTATGAATAAGACTGTATATTACCAAAGGTGATGTCAGCTATTTAGAGGGATTGCCTCTCACTGATTTGTCGTGGAATATTCCCGGGAACGTGGACGTCGTATTAGTTGCGCAATTGTTTTCGTATATTTACTTAGGTAATAAGGTTGAGTCGGGCACGAACGCGCCCCCCGCTTTGATGACCGCGTTCGGTTTCATGATGATGGGTGACTATCCGTGTAATGAGTTTCAAAATGAAGTTAATAAAACTTCCTTTTCTGCTCTCGCACTTAATGATTCAGTTCAAAAATTCTGGAAACTGGAAGAAATACCTAATATGCGGTTTTTAAGTCCAGAAGATACTGCCTAAAGCTCCTTTAGTACAGCCTTACGATGGGCCTTACCAAGTCATCACAAGGAATGACAAAACATTTGTCATTCGAATTAGGGACCGTGACGTTACAGTCACAATTGATAGGTTAAAACCGGCTCATATACTGTCAGAAAATCAATTTGCGCCTAGCGAGAATATCACAACTTATATTGTGAATCAAAATGATCACCAAACCGCTGCTTCCGATCAGCTACTAAGGACCGATAGTAACACACAACAACAGCGACAGCATATTCCTCGCCGTTCTGGTAGGCGAGTTAAATTTCCTGATTACTATCAGGCAAGTTTTTCGTGATCTGTATCACTGGTAGGGGGGTACTGTGGCGACTGTGTCTCACGTACTCATCCCTTGCATAGTTAAATATTTTTCTATTGTAATTATTTTAGAAAGTTTAATTTTGTGTTTTCCCACGTTCCCACATCTACAAAGCAATTTATGTAATAGGTACTATTGTACTCTATACTTCTTTATAGTTTTAGGTACTATTGTCTTTTGGAATTCTTTACATTTATTTAAGGTTCATTGTTCTGTTATTTTTAGTTATCGTTTAATGTACCCATTTGTATTTATATTTCCTGTGTCTTATTATACTTTTATGTAACAATCGTTTTGCCGCATCCTTTGTTTAGAAAACTGCAGGTGTGGGAAGGATGTTCCGAGCTTTGGATGAGGCAGGCAGTCTGTCTCTAACTACGATCGTGTGAGGTCCTTTTTCTGACCCCGATCATTACTCACCAAAGCTCGCCGTGATCTTGTCTATCTAGTTGTAACTTTTCATATAGCCTTATCTAATTTTACATTTTAAGGCCAAGTGTAACTGCTACCTTTAGTTACTTGATATTTTAATAAATTTAAGCGTTACAACTTATTTTTGTATATTACTTGTTCACTCAGTCGCGAACTCGCACAGTGGAATGTGAGAACTTGTTTGCATCGTCGATCACTCGTGCTGACGATGGGCGGTATTCTGTCGCGTTACCTTTTTCTAAAGACCCGAGTGCACTGGGTAGTTCTCGCACTGCTGCTCAACGTCGGCTGTTGACCTTGAAACGTAAGTTCAAACAGTCGCCTGACTTACAAAAAATCGATAATAACGTAATAAATGAGTATGTCGCTATGGGTTACTTGTCACAAGTCACCGAGTCTAATATTATTGACGAGGGATACTACATCCCGCATCACGCTGTTACCCGTCGGGATAAGCTGATGCTTCGGATCGTACTTGATGCTAGTGCCACAACTCACACCGGATTGTCATTAAACGACGTGTTACATACCGGTCCTAACTTGCAGGCGGATTTATTCTTGCTATTGCTTGATTTTCGGCTTTTCCCTGTCGCTATGACTGCGGATATAAAGCAAATGTATTTGCGGATTGAAGTCCCTGATAACCATCGTAAATATTGGAGAATCTTATATAGATTCAGTCCTGATGTTCTAATACGTACCTTTCAATTTAATCGGGTCCCTTTTGGACTCAGTCAAGCCCGTATTTGGCAATGCGGACCGTTCGCTTATTAGCCCTCGATATGAGGCCACATTTTCCGGATGCTGCCACTATGGCGGAGTCTAAGCTTTATAAGGACGATTTGGTTCAATGTGAACTGGCTCAGCGTATATCCTCTTGGTATAAGCTTCTTAGGATTGTCGTTTATATCCTTCGCTTTATAAAGAAGGTTAATTCCTCTCCTGGTATAGTCAAGAATCTTATGACTGCAGAAAAGGCTGTGATTTGTTCTGTTCAAAGAGTTCACTTTGCAGAAGAAATCGAAGCTCTTACTAAAGAGAAATTGCCTTCAAAAAAGCTGCAAAGCTTATTCGTGTTTCTTCACGAAGATGGGCTGTTGCGCATAGGAGGTACGTTTTCTAATTCGGACTTGCCATTTGAGGCTAAGCATCCTCTTTTGCTCCCTAAGCATGACCCTGTGGTGGATCTTTTAATTGATCATTTCCATGTTATGAACTGTCATACAGGATCAGGGCTGCTTATTTCAATTTTGTGCCAACGTGTCTAGATATTGGACGCCAGAACCGTCGCAAGGGTTAGGGTGCAGAAATGCAACTACTGCTTCCGAATAAATCCATCACACCCAAAGCCCATGATGGCAGTTTTGCCATCATACCGTGTGATAGGAGATCTGTTTCTCACTTACGAGGAGTTACAGACAGTAATGGTTCAAATAGAGTTATTATAAAATGAGCATTATGAATTCTAGTCCACTTACTGTTGTGTCTTCTGATCCTTCACCAGAAGTGATAACCCCTGCGCATTTCTTAATGTCAACCCCATTACAGTACTTGCCTGCCGTGGACTTGAAAGACGTACGCATTAATCTCAGTCAACGCAAGCAATTACTAGATAGCATGGTTCAGTCTTACTGGAAAAAATGGCGTTTGAAATATCTGCACACGCTGCAAGTCAGACAGAAGTGGACTTCTCCTGACCGTCTCACAGAAATCGGAACTGTCGTACTTGTTGGACAGGATGATTGCCCTCCTTTAAGATGGCCATTAGGTGTAATTACGGAAATTCATCCGGGTTTTGATAAGGTCGTTCGTGTTGCGACGGTTAAAACGAAATTTGGAATTTTCAACCGTCTGGTTGGAAAACTGTGTCCCATACCAACGCTATAATAACATTTTCTCTTTTCTCATATTATTTAGCATAATGCCATTAATTTAATATACATAATTCTAACAATCATAATTCATTTATCTTTATTAATTTGTCCCTTGTTGTCAGTTCTGCAACTTCCAAAGCCGGCAGCATGGTTGGGCACCTTAAGTGACCCAAATTGATTTTTTAATACTTATTTTTGTTATACCTAAGTGTTAGGTCATTTCTCTAGTAATAATTAATTCATTTCAAATGGTTTCGATATGTTAATGGTTTTGTATGTTGTTATCTGTGGCTATGGTTCACACGCCTTTTGACCCGCTGAACCTGGCGACACTAGCGCCATATCGTTGTGTGACCGCCCCGCGCCGAGCGCGGACTTATTTATTTATTTAAAAGAAGCACAGCCACATCATGTACATTACACTTACACTTAATAATCTTAATAACTAAAGGACTAATGTACGTGACAATTACGGCGTACATAGCACTGATTAAAATATCTTGCAGCCTTAGAGCAATAGCGCACTAGCGGCTTGGCCGCAGCGGCCAGGTCGCGGCGGCCATCGAGATAGATACCTTAGGCGCGGGACAAATACAAGAGGCGTCGGGCGGAGGTGCGGCGCGGGCGCGGCGCGGGCGTGGCGCCACTTCTTTGATATTTCATACAAAATGTATAGAAGAGGTGGGGCGCGAGACATACTGAGACGGCGGGGTGCGGGCGCGGCGCGGGCGTGTCGCGCCCGCGCCTCGCCTCCGCCCGACGCCTCTTGTATTTGTCCCGCGCCTTAGTATGAAATCGCCACAGAGCGCGCGCACCTGGTCGCACGCGACCAGAGCGGCCACACTCAGCCGCAGCGGCCAGCGAGATCGGAGCGGCGCGTTTGCGGCCAGTGTTCAGTGGCTGGTCGCTGCGGCCACTGAGATCTATAGTATTGTAGTAAAATCACCAGTGTGCGCGCACTAGCCGTGGCGGTCGCACGTGTTGTAGAGCTACAGCGTGATTTGTAATTATCGCGATGTCTTTCGACACGGAAAGATTTATAACAGAAATCGAGACGAGGAGGGCGTTGTGGGACATGTCCTGTGAAGACTATGCCAACCGAGATATAAAAAGGATAATGTGGGAAGAAATAATTGAAATATTTGGAAATGAAAACTTAAGGACAACTGAAAAAAACGAACTCGGTAAGTAATGTTTATTTTATTGTGTTCTCAAAGCTACTCGATTTTGCCACGGGAGTTGTCCTTCACCCACGAAGTAGTCAGCAAATAGATCTCTGTTTTGAGTAGATGTTCTATTTCCTCTTGACGGCTGGCAGGGAGGTATTTCTTCAATAGTCGGAGGAATATACAAGGTGTCTTCGAATTTGTACCCATCTCGCTCCCGTACGTAGTTGTGAAGGACGCAACATGCTTTTATGATTGCAACAGCAAATTCTCTGTGTAGGTACATCAAGAGGACGATGAAAAATTCGCCACTTGTTGGCTAGTATCCCGAAAGTACATTCTATGTACCGGCGTGCACGGGAAAGGCGGTAGTTAAAAATTCTTTTCTTGTCTGTCAAATTTCTTCCGGCATATGGTCTCATTATATTTTCTGACAAAGAGAATGCTTCATCGCCAACTATGACAAAAGGCAGAGGCACACCTGTTTCAGTTATCGGTCTTTTGTCTGGTATGTCTAAATTATTATTTGTAAGTTTTACATAAAAATGGGAGTTCTTGAATACCGATGAATCGCTGCATTTTCCATATGCGCCGACGTCTATGCATATAAATTTGTAGTTGGCATCGCATATAGCCATCAGCACAATAGAGAAATAGTTTTTGTAGTTATAATATAGTGACCCTGTATGGGTCGGCTGAATGACTCTTATGTGCTTTCCGTCCACAGCTCCAATACAGTTAGGAAACTGCGAACTCTTCCTGAATCCTTCGCTTATTTCTAGCCATTTGTCTCTATTGAGCTGTGGAAAGGCAATGTCTTTTATATTTTGCCATATGGCGACGCAGACCTCAAGTACAATTTCTCGAATAGTTGTGTGTCCAATGCGAAATGAATGATTTAGTTCTCTGAAGGAGCATCCAGATGCTAGGTATCTGGAACAAACAAACACGTTATGATAACTTTTTTTTTATTTCCAGGTAAGTCACTCCAAAAAAAATGGAAAAATATAAGGGACTCATTCCTCAGGGAGCTACGACGTGTCAAAGGCGCAAAAAGTGGTGCTGCAGCGAAACGTAAATCTCCCTATGTATACTTTCAAAACCTGATGTTCCTTAAAGATACGGTAGAACCGAATACAACAGAATCAAACTTAAATGATACGGAAAATATAGTCCTTCCCACCCCCGAATCAGTATCTCAAGGACAACCAAGATCGAAGAAGAAAAAGGAAGACAATAATTTGGAAAAAGAAGACCTTGTTTCGGTTTTAAAAGAAAGCATTAATTCAAGAACTCAACGTGAATCATTTCTCGAAGACGAAGACAGATTATTTATGCTTTCCTTAGTAAAGAATTTCAAAAAAATACCCGAATCCGCGAAGCTGACAACTAAGATGGAAATAATTAATCTAATCCACCGAGCACAAAATACAAGATATGATCCAAGCCACTATGAACCTATGACCGCTATGACAAGGCACAACCAACCTACTTACCCTCGAAGCAGTTATACCAGCCATCAAGAATTTCAACCGGGATATTTTACTAAGAATTTGGATAATGAACCGCTTGCCACAATGAGCTGCCGCCCTTCTCTGTTACGTCCCAGTGAACCGGCGCCGCCTTTGGATTCACAAAGAGCAGAAAACTCTATCCAATCACCCGAATCAAACTACTCGCAGGCCTCGCAAGATTCAGAAATAATTGAAACTTTTTATGATAATTATTGAACAACTGCACTTTTGATTATGATAATTACAGTACTTAAATACTTTTATGTACCTACTAGTTTTACTTATCTACCTGCATTCTTTTTTATAAAATAGACACAGGGACCGCAAAGAAATGATTTAAATAAAAGTAGATAGGCATAGGCTTACCTTAAAGTTACAACAAGTTTTTCCTCAGCAGAAATGCAGGGACGAAATTTAGTGACGGTACCGGTGATAGATGGTCTTAATATTCTTAACAGTTCTTCAAACGTAGACTTGCTCATCCGTAAATAATTAAAGAACTTGTCATCATATTGCTGAAGGTCCGTGAAATAAGTATAAAATAATCCTTTTGTTCGCCTTTCACGCAGCAAGGGATGAACCCAATATTTTTTCCTTTTCTTTTCCCGCTTCTTACTTATAAGATACAAAAGCACTGCTATTTCCTCAACGTCCATTTTGAAGCGCGCTGTACGTGCAACTGACGATCGTAGCCGTGGTTTTGGCCGCGTTGCAAATCGATCCCTGCGGCCTGGCCGCGCGACCTGGCCGCTGCGTCCAAGCCGCTAGTGCGCTATTGCTCTTAAAATATCAAACTACACTAAAAACATTCTAAACTAAAAACAAACTAAACTAAATAAAATATTCTGATGCACATAAGCCAGATAACATGAAAAGCTCCAAAAACAAAGTTAAGAAATAAAACAATAATAATAATAAAAATAGAATTAAAAATTAAAATTAGGAACAACTTGGCATGGATAGCGCGATCTTCTTAATGAATCCAAGTAGCTTGTCGTGGAAAATATCTAATTCAGGTATGTTTAATACAATGTTGTTGTATTCGTTGCTCATTCGTATAACTGGAGACTGTAGACCTAGATTGATTTTTACAAAAGGTGTATCAAATACTTTTTTATTTTTTTTGGCCCTGGGGTAAATTCTTGGAACTGCTAAGGAAACACTTTGCAGAAGGCAGTTGCACTGTATTTTTCCATTAATTAACTTATGAAGGAAGCATAAATCTAGCAAACGCCTGCGATCGTGAAGGGACATCATTTTAATTTTTTTTAAACGTTCCATGTATGGTTTTCTATGGGGAAAGCCTCTAGTAGAGAAAGCAAGGTGTCTCGTGAAAGCTCGCTGTATGCTTTCGACACATTGCGAATGCACTGCATAAAAAGGGGTCCATACACTGCTCGCATATTCAAGGTGACTGCGTACTAAAGCATTGTAGAGTAACACCTTGGTCGTCTGGTGTATGAAACCTCTGGAATTACGTTTCTAAAATCCTAGCATTTGCGTGGTCTTGGTCACTGCTTTATCAATGTGTGCGGTAAATTTCAGCTTGCTATCTACGATTACCCCCAGATCACGAATTTCATTCACTTGTTTCAGTGTTACGCCACCGATGTCGTACTTTGTTTGAGCTGGTGTCAGTTTCCTTGTAAATTTTATGTGATGACATTTTTCAGCGTTTAGACTCATATAATTTGCGTTACACCAATGTAGAATATTGTTTAGATCGAACTGAATCAAGATAGAATCAGAAGGGGAATTTACCACTTTGTATATTTTTAGATCGTCAGCAAATAGAGAAATTCTATGTTGTACGTGATCAGTTATGTCATTGATGAAGATAAGAAAGAGAAGCGGCCCTAAATGTGATCCCTGCGGTACAGCTTTTTTTTTTTCAAGGATGGCAAATCATCAAATGACTTCTCCCGCTCGCTGGGCGGAGCGGGAGGGCGTGTCAGACTTTTACTGACTAAAACCCACCCGTGTTCCATCAGTTGCCCATGTGCCAGGGTCACGGTATCTCTTTCGAACAATCACGCGACCCCGGCAGGCATCGGTCCTAGTAGACCCCTACATGGTCGGGTACCTTCAGTACCCATCGCATGACCGGTTAGGAACCCGTTTCGCACAATAATATTGGCGACGGGAAACACTCTTAGGGCTCACCTAGGTTCACCTCCCTGTCTATATCCGACATTTTATTCTTGTATGTGTACACATGTCTTTAGCAAATAAATCTTATCTTATCTTAAGCGGCCCTAAATGTGATCCCTGCGGTACACCTGAGTCTGCATAATATACTTGAGATTTAAAACCCCCTACCTCTACGGATTGTGGTCTTTTTGCCAAATAGGATTTGAACCATTCCAGTAGTTCGCCACCAATACCAAACCAACAAGGTCGGGTCCCGCACCTTTTGCAGGATCAATTTTCCTGATTGCCTTTAGAACGTAAGATTCGTTAAATTTAACGCTCGAGATGAAATTTGAAGTCCGATATTGCGATTGATGGTCCAGTGATAGAACACAATGAGATGGTGGAGGTGGGGACTGCGTGGTAACATTTGTCGTGTAAACGGAGGAGAATTGATTGGCAAATAGATTTGCAATTTCAGGGCCAGCCATAGCGAATTCGTCTCCCAACATTATTTTTGCAGGAACTGATGATTTACCACCGCGTTTGTTTTTGATGAAACTCCAAAAGGCTTTGGGGTTTTTCGGAATACTGGTCTCTATTTTTGTTTTGTACTTGGAGTAACATTCATCGTAAATCTTATGGCAGCGAGAGCGGAGCAATTGATATTCGATTTGGTCTCGGGGATTGTAAAATCTCTTATATTTCTTTCTAATTTTTTCCTTTTCAGACATAAGCCTAATTAATGAGTTGCTAAACCACGAGGGGAATTTAGATCTTACAGTTCCCGTTTTAGGCACTAACGTTTCAATAACAGTACCAAGAATATTATCTCTGCGACCATGCTATCCACGCCATCGAATTCGTTCTTGCCATTCTACACTCTTTAGCTCACTGACATTGGTTTTATAGTCAGCTTTAAAGAAATTGTTTCTTTTTCTGGCTTTGATCTCAAATATGATAAACTATTGTAAGGAATATGAAGCAATAAATTAGGATGGATTGGGTAACATTTGCTCAGAACATTTAAAGGTTTTGTTACATAGGCGCTAGACGAATTTGTTATAATCAGATCCAGCAATCTGTTATCACAATTATTAATACAATTTACCTGATACAAGTTATTCATGTTAAGTAAGTCAACAAGCGAGTGCCCAAGAGTTGTCTCGTAGTTGGATGGACTCAAATAATTGCAGTCTACGTTGGCGTGCCAACTGATAAAGCCTAGGTTAAAGTCACCTAGAATGACTAGATCATCCACTTGATCAATATCATATTCCACTTTATCAAGAAACATTGTAAGTGCTTCTAACTTTACAGGCGGGGGTAAATAGACAACACAGATTGCTAGTTTTCGCACTTTAGCTCCAATTGTTAGGTCTAAGATAACCCACAAATCTTCCACCCCGCTTTCCCAGTTAGTGACTCTAGCTGATGGTATGTCTCTAGAAACAGCTAACAGAACTCCACCACCATCTTTTTTTTGTTAAGTGTGCAGTTTCGGTCTCTGCGATATAGGGTGTATCGATCATCCGTCAATTCATTGTTATAAATTTTTGGGTTAAGCCATGTTTCCGTGAGTGCGATTACACTGTAATTAGTAGTTTGTACGCTTTCATTTCATTTGTTTTTGTTCTCAATCCTTGTACATTCTGGTAATAGATGTCAAGCATTGCGACGGGAGTGATACCAAAACATGTAGGGAATATCAATCACGCACTAAACTACTACCAATCCTATACCATAATGTTCAGGCTGTCGAGATTCTTGATCAGAATAGACTGGAATTCGACCTCTTTTCGAACAAATATCCGCCCATTTCGAACCCAGACAAACTTATAGGACATTTCCTTGGCTTTATTCCGTGCGGCGGCGTGCAGTGACTTGTTTGCTGGTGTTAGATGTTCAGAAACAAAGACCGGCACTATTAGACCTCCTATGCCGAGATGTTGCGATGAGTTTACCATCAGGGGTTTTCCGATTGAATTTTATAGTCGTGGCAATCACATTATCACGATGGCGGGCAGTTCACAGTTTGACAATTACTGGTCGAGGCCTGTCGTTATCATTTCACATTTTAGCAACTCTGGTTGCATATTGAATGTCATTGTCGGACATTCCACAATTTTTGACAATTGCATAACTGTATCGACCAGGTTTTCTGAACGGTGCTCCGGAATACCATTAATTTCTAAATTTGAGGCACGCATATGTAGTTCTACTGTATTCAGTCTTGCTGAGATATCTCTAACGGTCGATTTCAGGAATTCATTTTCACGCTTGAGATCATTAATAATACCTGTTTTCTCCTCAAAGCCTGCCTTCATTTCCTCAAATTTAACATTCATGAATTCTAAGGATTCCTGATAGCTGTCTATCTTCTTGTAGATGTTACTAAATTCGGCCGCCACAATTTTATTTAAAGTTGACTTAAGCGCAACGGTGATCTCCTGTTGCAAAATTTCGCGAAGACTGCTCTCCGTAAGCGGTGTTTCGGGACTTCGGGATGGAGAAGGAGACTTCAATTCAGAAGTCCAGGAAAACCAGGAAGACATATTCATTTCAATCCAGCCCTATGTCGCAGTCATCTTACTCTGAATACCTACTATTAGTTTTATTTTAAGTACATCAAACACACATGATATGTAAGCACGGAATAAAGAAAACTAGAGGAAGTGCCCCTCACATATCGCGCGCGTGTCAACATTAAGCGCAGATGCGCAACATTTAGCTTATTCGCCGTCAGATACTTGTCGCGATTGTATGTCTCAGAAATACGCGAATTATTACAAATTATGCCTTGTTGTGCGGTTTTGACCTGCAAAAACGAAAGCAGAAAAAAATGTATCTTGTAGAAGGGTCTCGTATCATTGGTAAGTGCTAAACTTTGTTAATTTTTAATATAATTGATTTTAATTACAATACCACATGTTATGACTTCAATGCAAACTATAAACAACCTAATATTTATTGAAACAAAGTCTAAATGCACTTGGTCGTCATCTGGAAAATCACAAACTAAATTCTAGTAACTTCGACGCTACTCGATTAGGGATGGGACACATCCGTAAAGTAGGTCGGTGTCGATAGTTTTGTCTGATTTTAGTACGGAATCAATAGCTCACATAGCTGGTTATACAAAACAAGACAGTTGATACCATAAGTGTGATATTTACGTTAGTGCTTAAGGAACAGAAAAACAAATCAATAATTACATAGATTTATTATAGGTATGGCTAAAGGGGGTTATTATACCTATCAGAATCTGTGATTAAGTTATGTCAGACATCCGAAATATTTTTATAAGACAGTCATATATTTAATAAAGATTATATCATGGCTGAAATAATGCACCAGTTTATTGGGTCATCAATATTCCAAAACATAAGCTATAACCAATTAGGGGACTTTCCTATGTCTAATCATATTACTATCTTAATGAAAGCTATCACGGCTAAATATAATATTCGACTATCAAAATGGCAAATATTAAATAAATATGTATTATTTCAAGGTCAGTAAATATTTTTAGCACCATCTGTTATCGTTTCATTTATCGTTAGCTTCTGTCAGCAGCTTCGCCCGCGTACTTGATTTTATGAAAATAATATTACCCCCCTACATACAAACATACAAATACCTCTGTAACATTGATATTTTAACGAACCTTTACCTTAACCCTCCGCCAACCGTACCAGACGATATCGTCCGTGCCAAGTTTGGAGCTGATGCATATCTTTGGAAGGAGAAAAGGAAGGGGCCTCGAACCCCTCTGTAAAAAAACTTACATTCGCCCACACCTCACAGGCGCAAGCGCGTCAATAGCTATTGTAACGTCAGTGAGTACGAGCGTGTTCAAGTTTGTGGACGGACGATATCGTCCTATACGGTTGGTGACGTAACTTTTACGAATTTTTAGGTATGTAAAATATTATTACGAGCTGGGGTTTCGGGATAAATGAATTTGTAGCGTGTGGACTGTATGATTGAAAATGCGGCACTAGTAGTTTTATAAAATGGTTTTATTTATAGTTTTAGCAAGATTAAATATTTTAAGTTAATACACAAATTGTAGCGAGTACACTTAGGTAGAGAATTTCGGTCGACTGCGCCCGCGGTGCCAGTCTGGGGTTTATATATGCACTGTTCTGTTCTGGAGAGGGAATCCGCCATATTTTTGTCCCTGACCAATGGCAACGCGTGGAGCGACCGAGCGGCGCGAACAGGCTCCTACTTGTCGGAAAAACACAAGTGAAAACCCGTTCACCACGCGACAAGCAAAAACCCGTTCACGCGGCTCCGTCGCTTTACATGTTAAAGGTACCTACTTAAAACTAATAATAGCAGGCGGCGCTAGATTATGGTGCTGTCGTGCACATTTCTCCCGCCGCGCGCCGTCGCCATCAGGCGACTCCGTAGGGAGCACGACAATTAGTTTCGTTGGTCTTCGGAGTACATGTCCTTTGGTTGTCACGTCTACAACTCGTACCTCTCCGTCTGCACCTGGCAACACCTTCGTCACCCTTCCCTTGGGCCAAGTGTTGCGTGGGAGATTAGGGTCACAGATCAGAACGACGTCTCCGACCTTAGGTGGGGTGCCACTGCCGTAGGGCTCCCGCCGGTTTTGTAGGAGCGGTAGGTATTCACGTACCCATCTTCGCCAGAAGACGTCTGCGAGTGCCTGGGCGCGCCGCCATTGGTGCCGTGCTGTGACGTCTGCTGCAGTGAATTTACCCGGTGAGAGTGCATGTCAGTTAGGGCCGATCAGTATGTGGTTAGGCGTGAGGGCTTCGGGCTCGTTTGGTGACACGTTGACATGTGTGAGTGGTCTGGAGTTCACCGTATTTTCTACTTCTACGAGCAGCGTAGAGAGGGTCTCGTCTGATGGGTGAACTTCTCTCAGCGTGACGTATAGTGCTTCCTTGACTGCCCTCACCATCCTCTCCCATGCTCCGCCCATAAACGGTGACGCGGGAGGTATGTATCTCCAGCTTATGAACCGCGCATTGGACTCACTACCTAAAGCACTTAAGGCGCTTTCTCCTAGTTCCCTATCAGCCGCTTTGAAACAAGTAGCGTTGTCACTCCAAATTTCTTTTGGACAACCTCTTCTACCTATAAATCGCTTGAGAGTGGCGATAGCTGAATATGTACTAAGTGAATTTACTATTTCTATATGTATAGCTCTACAAGTCAAACACGTAAATAAGGCACCATACCTTTTTTCTTTATGTCTACCTACAGAAACAGATATGGGGCCAAAATAATCTAAACCAGTGAAAGTAAAAGGTCGTAAATGATGAGCTAAACGGGAGTACGGCAGGTTTCCCGTAGAGGGTTTGGCTGGCTTTGCCTTTTTTATTCTACAGTGTAAACAGCCCTTTACAACATTCTTTACAGACGGACGTAGTCTCGTTATCCAAAGACGCTGTCTTAACTCGTTAACCGTTATCTCGGTTCCACCATGATGTAAACCTTCATGCACATATGCTATGTATAGCTTCGTATGTCTGTGCTTACCCTCGAGTACAATTGGGTTTTTTATTTCTTCATTTACGTCTTGTACCGCTGTGATTCTCCCGCGCAAACGCAAAATACCCACGCTGTCTATGTATGTACTTAATAGCCATAACGGGCTGTCGCCGGGCGCCGCTTTGTTATCCTTTATGGCGGCAATTTCTTTCGAGAAGCTTTCGGCTTGTGCGCCCTTGACCCATTGTTCTTCGGCGCGTAGAATGTAAGTAGCAGGTATAGGTATGTAGTTTACTACTACTGTTTTAATCCTTGTTATTTTTTGCGTAACATTTTTAACAGGTTCGCTTTTGTTTCTTTTCCACGTTGGATCTTTTGATGCCTTCTTCTTAGTACACTTATATTCGACAGTATATTGACTTGGTCTACACAGGTCAATGAACTGAAGTACTCTTGCAGTTGTCCTTTTCTTCGCTTCCTCTTCGGTGGAAAAGCTCTGAAGATAATCATCCATATAATGGTTGTTTATTATTGTTGAAGTCGCGGCTGGGTATTTATCGGCAAAGTCCCTAGCGTTGCGATCCTTTATGTATAGCGCTGTACATGGAGATGACGTCGCGCCAAATATAACAGACGTTATGCGATATTCACCAGGCTGTCCTTCTCGTTGATCGCCGCGCCATAAAAATCTCAACGCATCGCGATCTTCTTCCCTTATCTTTATCCTCATGAACATTTCTTTAATGTCTGCTGACACAGCTATTTTATTTTGACGGAAACGCATTAAAATACCGGGCAATGATTGTAATAGGTCAGGTCCCGATAGAAGTAGATCGTTTAGGCACAGACCCGATGTCTTTGCTGCTGCATCGTGTACGAGTCGTGGCGGCTTATGTGGCTTGGCTGGGTTGACCACTGGGAAGTGAGGTAGGTACCATGTTTTATTGGTCGTGCAGGTATCGGGTGCCTTTTCTGCATAGCCTGAGTTGAATAGGTTGTCAAGGCGTTGTAAGTACTGGATCTTGAGGTTTTCGTCCTTATCTAGGCGTCGTTCTAGATTTTCTAGCCGTTTTAGGGCACCTAAGTAGTTGTTTGGTATTTTAGGTACCTCTTGTTTCCACAATAGTCCGGTCTCGAAGCTGCCATCGGGTAATCGTCGACTCTTCTGTTCTAGGATGTCCAAGGCTCGCTGTTGCGGGTCATCTCTAGGTATCCTAGGTTCTATACCTAGTGATTCTAATTTGAAAAAGTTTCTCATGGTTTCTTCTATTGGTTCCAGATTTTCTTTCATTTTCATGTGGCCGCAAAATGTAGCTATAACTTTATTTACTGAGTACTGACATCCATGCAATCAAATCAAATCAAATCAATTTATTTCGGGCTACAAAGACCCATCACATAAATACCTTACAGACTAACATACATACAAATAAAAAAAAACAATTTAAAACTATTGTACACGAAGTGACGGCGTCGTGTTGCGCTGCGTGGTGTCGCGTAGCCTTCCGCGGAATCGCCGATACACGACACCCTTCGGCCAAAACTCTGCCTTGAGGTAGGTCTCGATTTGAAGAGTTGGAACTCGCACCACGAATGACTTGAAATTCGTGTTGTGGCGCGATTCCAACTTCTCGACCCTCAAAGTGAAGTTCGTTTTCACTCGTACATACTCCACGATCTCCTCAACCTTCGTGGTGTAATGCAGACGTGAAATATACAGCTGCGTCGTAGGCACAGCAGGGCGCAGCAGCATGCTGGGTCCACTTGGAGCTGTTCCACACTGGTTTCGTGAACAGGGCTTCTTCTTCTTCCTTTCCACTTTCGTGAAACCCTCTTCATCAACTTGGCCCGTTCTCGGCAACGACCTACGGACCGCAGCCAAGGCAGGTAGTGCAACCTTCTTCTGGTTTTCCCCAATTTTATTCTGCCGCATAGACTGCGACACACCTAATTTTCTCGTGGTGACAATAGCGGCGTAGGCACGGTTTGGGGTCGACGAACCTACGTGTGACGTTTCCGCAGCCGGTGTTGTGGCGCGGGTGACGGCGGCGGCGGGAAGCGCTTGGTCAGCATTATCGGCAGCCGGTGACGCACTTGTGTTCGCCGGTTCTAAACTGCCGATTGATGCAATTTGCGCCCCTCGACGTGTATTCACCTTAGTGGCCTCAGGTGACCCAATTACTGAACCCACTTTGCGCAACATTGTTATTTCCGCTCGCAGTTCAGTGTTGGTTTTTTCCGCAACCTCCATACGGGACTGCATCTTGGTCATCTCCACCTTCAAGGTAGTGATGTCCTTTAGCAGCCGTGTAACGTCGACGTGATCGAACGTGATGGGAGGCAGCTTACCCAGCTCCTTCGCCACGAAATCTGGCACGTCGTCCGGGTCGGACTTCTTCAACATATCAAGAATATCTTGAATGCTCTTCTCAGTTCCATCTCTGCGGCGAGACGGCATCTGGTCCAGCTTTCCAAGTGACTGGAACAGTAGCAGTTTACCACTGCTGATCTCATCCTCCTTGTAATTGGACCGGCATATCTGCAGGATAATACCCATCCAAGTTTTGTGTACGATGCTACCGGTTGATCACGCGCACCTGTTCGTGTTTCCGTGGCTACTAATAAATGCCAGTTATCTTGGCCTATTAAAATCATTGGTCGCGCGTGTTCATAAACAAGAGTGCTATGAATGTCGTTTAAATGCCTACAATTATTTATGTCCTCAGTTTGTACAGTTTGCGCCATAATTTCAAGCCTAGTTACGGTGCGCGCCGCCTCTATCTTCTGTGGGTCGTTATGGTGCTTGCCTTGTATGTGGAGGCTCACGATTCGGCTTTGCTCATGCTTGACCTCCGTGCCTATGCCTTGTATCCACATAGGACTGGCTGGCCCATCTGTACCTAGGATATCTGCTACTGACGCGTCTAACAAGGTCACTGTACTCCCATCGTCTAATAAGGCATAAGTGTCTATACATGTGTGTGGTCCGCTTAATGTGACAGGTACTATTTTTAAATACGCGCGGCGATTCTGAGGTGAAGTTGTTGATACAGTTTCCCGCGCTGACGTGACGGTTTCGTGTGTGATAACAGGCGTCAACGCCGCTGGCGTCGCCATGTTGTGTGTCGCTTCAACTTTACGCTCTTTATGCAACAGTTTGTGATGTTTGTTGTTACATTCTTTTATATCACAAATAGGCGCTTTACACATAAATCCTCTATGTTTGTTTCTTAGGCATCTAAAGCACATGTTGGATTTTTTTGCTATATACCATCGTGTATCTATGTCTAGCTGTTTATATTTACTGCAGTCTGGTAATTTGTGGCCGTGTTGCTCGCACGCCGGGCATTGCTCGTTTGATGTGTCCTTATTCACGTTGAACGTACGCTCTACTCTGCGCCGTTGTCGTACACCGCTGGAGTCGTCATTACCACGTTCTGGCTGTGCATACGCGCCACACTTATCTGCCTCTTCATTCATAAACATAGATAAGCGCTTTAACTCGGGAATATCTTCAACCTTACTATTAGCCGCGTAATCATACCATTTGTTTCTTAGTATTGGCGTTAACTTTTCTACGATACAACGCGACATTTCGGGGCTATGTAAATATTGTATTATTTTTAGTACTTCTACCGTACCCACTGTGTTTGCTATACGGCTAGCGAAAATACATATCTCCCTAGGGTTATCGTTTAATTTAGGTAATAATTTTATATGATCTAACTCGGCCATAATCAATGCCTCGGGCCTACCGAAACGTCTTTCTAGTGCCTCTAGAATAACCTGAGGGTCGGATTGACTAAATAATAGACAACCTACAGCTTCCTTTGCGGCGCCTCTGAGGCTCATCCTGATCCTAGCGACATTTTCTACACAGGAAAAATACGTGTGTGAGTCACAATACGCGGCCTTATAAGCTATCCACTTACCGGATTTTCCATCGAAGATTGGTAGCTGCTGGACGTACCTGGGCGGCTCTCTCGAGCTGCGCGCGGCTTGAGCTAGGGCTGCGGCGAGTGTCTCTACGTCTATCATTTTATCACTCACATTCCCGCGTAACACTTCACTCGCGATATGGCCCTTGTTTGATTTCGCACACACACTTTCCTCGTAATCATCCCGCAGCGGTTGAGCGCCTGTCGCGGCGCCCGGTTTCCTTCGCTGCGTCCCTGCCTTTCCTCCCGCCGCTGACGTCGTGTGGCGCAGGTCGACCCTCACCTCCGGGTGGCAGCGCCGGTTGCGCTAGCCACGTTCCAATCCTTACGGAGGCAAGGTCGTCCTCCATGTCGTCGTCTTCACTCGAGTCAGCTTCGGCTTTGATACGCTGCAACTGTATTTCTTGCAGCTCTCGCTCTGCCGTCGCATGCTTGACTTTCATTTCAGCCAGCCGCTCTCTGGCCTCCAGCTCTGCGAGGCGCTTCTTTCTCGAAGCTGTAAAACGGCATGACCTGGTATCGCCGGGCTTGAGCGTACCCTGTATCTGCGGGGCGTCGGTGTTGGTAGTCGCCGTAGATCCGCTGCCTGTGTCCATCACAGCGACCGAGCTCGTGCTGGATTCTGGTGCCTGGCACCCGGTCCGGCTGTCATGGACGGTTCTTGCTCTTGCTGGGTCTGTTCTCTCCTAGGGTCTCCACTACGGCTGCGTGTTAACACCATCCTGCTGGATCTTCAAGATTCGGCTTTCGAAGGACCAGAATGTGTAGCGTGTGGACTGTATAATTGAAATGCGGCACTAGTAGTTTTATAAAATGTCTTTATTTATATTTTTAGCAGGATTACATGTTAAAGTTATTACACAAATTGTAGCGAGTACACTTAGGTAGAGAATTTCGGTCGACTGCGCCCGCGATGCCAGAGTCCGGGGTTTATATATGCACTGTTCTGTGGGGAGCGGGAAACCGCCATATTTTTTGGCCCTGACCAATGGCAACGCGTGGAGCGACCGAGCGGCGCGAACAGGCTCCTACATGTCGGAAAAACACAAGTGAAAACCCGTTTACCACGCGACAAGCAAAAACCCGTTCACGCGGCTCCGCCGCTTTACATGTTAAAAGTACCTACTTAAAACTAATAATAGCAGGCGGCGCTAGATTATGGTGCTGTCGTGCACACTCAGTAAAGGGATGATTTTCCTCTGTCGAGTGGTCGAGGCTTATCTGACGGATAGGGCCGTCATCTGCCCCGGTCACGAGGGGGAATGGAACCGGCGAGAGATGTCGTGCGGTGTCCCACAGGGATCGGTCCTGGGGCCGCATCTGTGGGACATCGGTTACGACTGGGTGCTGCGCGCCGACCTCCCTAGCGGCGTCAGCGTAGTTTGCTACGCTGACGACACGCTGGTCCTTGCGCAGGGAAGGTCGTACGAGGCGGCGGCCGAAATTATGACACGCGGGGTTGCGACAATCGTCGATAGGATCCGGCAATTGGGACTCGAGGTGGCATTGCACAAGTCCGAGGCCATGGGTTTTCATGGTCCTCGGAACGCGCCACCTGCGGGTTCCCAACTCACGGTATGAGGGGTTCACATCGGCGTCGAGTCGACGATGAAGTACCTGGGACTTGTCCTCGACAGCCGGTGGAACTTCGTTGAGCATTTCCGACGTTTGGCTCCCAGACTGGAGCAGGCTGGGGCTGCATTAAAGCGGCTCCTGCCCAATCTGGGGGGTCCAAACGCCTCCTGCCGGAGGCTCTACACGGGGGTCGTGCGGTCCATGGCCCTCTAAGGGGCACCGGTGTGGGCGCCCTCATTGAGGCTGCGCCCAGCGCGCCGGTTGAGTGCAGCCCAGAGGGTCATGGCCATCCGGCTAATCCGAGGATACCGCACGATCTCGTGCGAGGCGGCGAGCCTCCTTGCCGGAGTGCCGCCATGGGATCTGGAGGCAAAGGTCCTCGCGCACATGTGGGAGTGGCGCGAGGAGGCGAAACGCCGGGGCGAAACTCCGCTGTCGCGACAAATCGCGGCACGGCGGACAGAGCTCCGGTGTGATCTCATGGCGACATGGCGGGTACGATTGTCGCAACCCAGTGCTGGGCACGCCACAATTGCGGCGGTAAGTCCCCTCTTTGAGGAGTGGATAGAGAGGCGTCACGGCGTCCTCACCTTCCGCCTGACGCAGGTTCTCACCGGGCATGGGTGCTTCGGTGGGTTCCTGTTCAGGATAAAGCGGGAGGATACGTCCGGGCGTTTCCATTGCGAGGATCGTCTGGAGGACACGGTGGAGCATACGGTGGAGGTGTGCCCTGCCTGGGCGGAGCACCGCCGTGTCCTCGTGGAGGCGATCGGCGGCGGCGACCTCTCGCGTCCGGCCCTGGTTCGAGCCATGGTACGGAGCGAGAGGGAATGGGAAGCCGTCACCTCCTTCTGCGAAGCAGTAATGCTCGCGAAGGAGGAGGCGGGGCGCGTGAGGGAGTGGCAGTCTCTGCGCCCTCACGTCCCTAGCCGCCGCAGGAGGAGACGCCCCGGGCGTCGGGAGTCCATAGCGGACTCCCGGCCACCGTAGGCGCGAGCTTGCGGGTGGCGAGCAATGGGTAGCTCGCCGCCCGGTAAGGACCAGGCTCGGGTCGACGGCGCGTAGTGTTCCACGCGCGCCTCAAAGAGATGTCAGCACCAGTGTAGGGGTCTACCAGGACCGATGCCTGCTGGGGTCGCGTGATTGTTCGAAAGAGATACCGTGACCCTGGCACATGGGCAACTAATGGAACACGGGTGGGTTTTAGTCAGTAAAAGTCTGACACGCCCTCCCGCTCCACCCAGAGCGGGAAAGGTCATTTGATGATTTCCCATCCTGAGAAAAAAAAAGGGATGATTTTGGAAAAACTGTGATACACGTGTCTCATAATTATACTTGAAGAGTAGGTGTACCAATTTTTGTGTCAATCGACCCAGAGAATAAAAAGTTTCATAGAAACTTCAACCACCCATTTCACCCTCTTAGGGGTAGAATTTCTAAAAACACTTTCTTAGTGGATACCTTCTCTTCACAAAGAACACACTCTCCAAATTTCATGTCTCTACGACCAGCGGTTTAGGCTGTGCGTTGATATATCAGTCAGTCAGTCAGTCACTCAGGACTTTGAATTTTATATATATAGATAGACAGTTTATATTATTGAGTAATAAAAAATATTAAAACAAACTTTATAACTTTTCATATACTGTCTAAAGTTAACACGAAAATGTATACTGCGGTGGATCAAGCGTGTTTAGTCGCCACACTCCGACATCATGGTGCGAGCGAATGAGAAGATGTGAAACAAGGTATCGCAGGCGTAACTAGCCGCGCACTTGGTGTGTAAAAGAATACCTAAATTAGCGCTGCACCGAAATGTAACAGGGCTCTTAAGCCAATATTCTGTTATATCACACAATATAAAAATATTTACAACATACCGAATTGAAAAGTGCGATTAAAAAAGTTCTGTTTTAATATACAAATGTACAGTAGTTTTTTTTTAATTATAAGATATCCAGTAACTTGGAGTCAGAGGTCAGATAGGCATTAGACTGGAAGCCGACCTCAACATATTTAGGAAAAAGCCTATAGTTCACGTTTATAACATTTGAAATAACATTTGAAAGATTTTTCGCCAGTGTTTGACTATGTTTTGTTGATACTTGTAAGGTCTTTCATCAGTGTGCAGACGAGTGTTTGGTTAAACTACTCTTTTGTTTAAAATTTCGTTGACATACATTATTGTTTTTTTATTTTCTTTTAATTTGTTTCCGTTTCGTTTTATTTTTTTCTTTATTTTTATTTATTACACTTATAAGGTTTGACGCCAGAGTGTATATGAATGTGTTTTCGCAAATTATTCTTCTGAGTAAAACAACGTCAACAAATATCACACTTGTAAGGTTTTTCACCAGTGTGTGTACGCATATGGCTTTGTAAGTTAACTTTTCGTTTATAACTATGCTGACAGATTTCACACCTGTAAGGTTTTTCACGAGTGTGTATTAAAATGTGCCTTGTTAAAGTATTTTTTTGACTAAAATAACTATCACATACTTCACACTTGTAAGGTTTTTCACCAGTGTGTGTACGCATATGGGTTAGCAAATGACACTTGTGTTTAAAACTATGCTTACAGACTTCACACTTGTAAGGTATTTCACTAGTGTGTGTACGCATATGGATTATGAATTGACCCTTTTCAAAAAAACTACGCTCACATGTTTCACATTTGTAATGTTAATCAATAGTGTGTTTTAAAACATGTCGTGTTAAATTTTTCTTTAGACTAAAACAACCATCACATTATTCACACTTATAAGGTTTTTCACCCGTGTGTACTGAAACATGCTGTATTAAATTACCTTTTTGATTAAAACATCGATCACATACTTCACACTTGTAAGGTTTTTCACCAGTGTGTATTAAAACATGTCGTTTTAAATCAACCTTTCGAGTAAAACAACGATCACATACTTCACACTTTTAAGGTTTTTCACCAGTGTGTATTAAAACATGTCGTTTTAAATCAACCTTTTGAGTAAAACAACGATCACATACTTCACACTTGTGAGGTTTTTCACCAGTGTGTATTAAAACATGCTGTGTTAAATGATACTTTTTATTAAAACAACGATCACATTCTTCACACTTGTAAGGTTTTTCACCAGTGTGTATTAAAACATGCTGTGTTAAATGACTCTTTTTATTAAAACAACGATCACATTCTTCACACTTGTAAGGTTTTACACCAGTGTGTATTAAAACATGTCGTTTTAAATCAACCTTTAGAGTAAAACAACGATCACATACTTCACACTTGTAAGGTTTTTCACCAGTGTGTATTAAAACATGCTGTGTTAAATTACCCTTTTGACTAAAACAACGATCACATACTTCACACTTGTAAGGTTTTTCACCAGTGTGTAATAAAACATGCTGTGTTAAACTATACTTTTTATTAAAACAACGTTCACATACTTCACACTTGTAAGGTTTTTCACCAGTGTGTATTAAAACATGCTGAGTTAAATGACTCTTTTGAATAAAACAACGATCACATACTTCACACTTGTAAGGTTTTTCACCAGTGTGTGTACGCATATGGGTTAGCAAATGATACTTGTGTTTAAAACTATGCTTACAGACTTCACAATTGTAAGGTTTTTCACCAGCGTGTATTAAAACATGTCGTTTTAAATCACGCTTTAGAGTAAAACAACGATCACATACTTCACACTTGTAAGGTTTTTCACCAGTGTGTATTAAAACATGTCGTTTTAAATCACCCTTTACAGTAAAACAACGATCACATACTTCACACTTGTACGGCTTTTCACCAGTGTGTGTACGCATATGGATTATTAATTGACCCTTTCCACTACACAAACGATCACATACATCACACTTGTAAAGTTTATCACCGGTGCGTATGCGAATATGTTTTGTTACATCATATTTTCGATAAAAACTGCATTTAGACTTGCAAGGTGTTTCACGCTGATCACACTTATAAGGCTCTTTGAAATTATCATCAGGATTAGACGTGTATCTTTGAGTTGTACAGTTAACTGTCGAGTCTGATTTTTCTTTTGTTGTTTCCTTGGTTGCCATTGGATCTTCTTGGTTTGTTATCTGTGCGTCTTGTTTCTGTTTCTTCTCTACGGTCACCCCTGCGATTATAAATCTGGTAAGTACAATGTAGGCAGAAGGTTGACATGCACACGAATAAAAAATAACACTTCGCATGATTTACACTAAGATCGAATAGCCCTCCTTTTGTATATTATTAAGTCTATTATTCACTGTCTATTTCTGGTGACAGTGAAAATACACTTAATAACTGGTTATGAACAAAATTGTACTTAGAACAGACCATATTTCATATTAGCTAATAGGTTAGATTGTAATTCGAATAAAGTATCAACCATTGTGATATTTTTACAAAGCAGAAAAAATATAATTAAATCACGACAAAAGGGGGTGTCAACTTGTTTAGATGAGGCCATTATTGTAAGTTTCAAAGCATATTCTAAAACTATTTTAAATATATTTCACTAGCTGAACCCTGCCACGCTTCGCTGTGGCACATTGTGATTGAATCGTTGAGAAATGAGAAACAAAACAAATATTGTTTCTCATGTACTGCGCCATTACTATTGCGGTTGTCAGCGAGTGTTTTCCTCGCTTCCGGCAGATGGCGCGGTCACTGGTACACAACTGATCGTTAAAAAAACTGTTTTTTTGCGGTCGCGGATATATGACTGATGCAAAAAATAGATAAAAACAATCCTTGATGCGGATTATATATCATGCTAAAATTTCAGCTCGATCGGTGGAGAACTTTTTGAGTTTTTGAAGCGTACATAAACCAACATAACATTTTTATATATTAACAGCCTTACTAATAAAGTTTAACGTAAGCGTATACAGTTGTTATACACATGTTATAATGCATCGGGCTACTAATAAAAACATTTTTGACGTAATGGTTGTACACATCTGTTTTACTGAAGAACAATAGTTACACATGGTATATTCACTCGGGTGCCCTTGTGTAGCTCTTGTATAAGTTTGCGGACAGTTGACTGAACGTGTTTGTTGTCTATTTTTTACGATTTCTAATATGGATTACCTAAATTACTTCGATTTATTCGATCAGTGGGATTTACAAGAAAGAACTCAAGTTACAAGAAAACGAAAAATATATCAAAATCGTGCCGAGCCCTTTCTCTTGAATGAAAGTGATTTCAAATACAAATATAGATTTACCAAAAATTATGTAAGAAAAATCATTGATTTAATTAGAGATGATATTAAGTAAGACTGTAGGGGCGCTGGCATATCACCAGAGTTGCAAGTACTGACGGCACTTAGGATCTGGGGACATCAAGAAGTCCAAGATGATGCAGGTGATCTCCATGGTGTAAGTCAGCAATCACTGACAAATATCTGCCGTCGTGTAGCATTAGCTTTGGCGAGAAGAGCAGATCAATTTATATTCATGCCAAATGGAATCAGAGAACAAGAGGAAGTCGTCGCTGGATTCAGAGAAAAATGTGGTTTTCGAAATACTATCGGGGCAATTGGGTGACATCCTTTTTTCTTTCAAGTTTATTAAGGCATTGGCAACAAGATTCGTTCTGAAACCATTAACAATCAACTCAAATTTTTCACCGATATGAAAACCACTTAAAATTATTAAATAATTATAATAAGACGAACTATTTGTTACAATAAAATAAATAAAAATGTTATTTTCAGTCGATTTGTCGTTATTTACAGTTAATTAAACGCATTACGAAATTAAAATCAGTTTGGTTTCTGAACGCACTTGGTGGGTGTTGCCAATGTGAATTAGAAACGATGCTTAACAGATGTGTAGCTATTCATAGCATAAACAATGTTTATTGGTAGGGTCTTGTTTAAGGGATGTATAACACGTGTGCAACTTTACCCGAGGTTTATTCATTGTGTAACTATACAGTCGTAGAACGACTGTGTAGATATTTTTTATTAGTAAGGCTGATAGATTACACAGGCACACACAAAAAAAAAAAAAACTGACCTGGAGGTCGCACTATGTGTACTATATGTTTTTGGGGTCGCTGAATCCGAATCTGGGGTCAGTTTTATTCCAGCACATCTGGGTTCGGCCATAACCTCAAAATATACCCTCAAATTTGCTAAATTTGGTTAAACTGCTAACCGTATGGCTTTAAAACCTTATAATCCTCTATTACAGCAGCTTGATGACCTCTTGCTTAAATATCTACATAACCCATAGTCCCATAACTACATAACCTTATAACCCCTTACCAACATAACCCTTAAACCCAATAACGAAGTTTCTGACGTGGGGGCCTGAAAATGTGTACTATGTGTTTTTGGGGTCGCTGAATCTGAATCCGGGGTCATTTCCATTCCAGCACGTCTGGGTTCGGCCATAACCTCAAAATATACCCTCGAATTTGCTATATTTGGTTATACTGCTAACCCTATGGCTCTAAAGCCTCATAATCCCATAATACAGTAACTCGATGGGACGGGGGTTATGGGACTATGGGTTATGTAGTTATTTAAGCAAGAGGTCATCGAGCTACTGTAATAGAGGATTTTCACAGTTTAACCAAATTTAGCAAATTTGAGGGTATATTTTGAGGTTATGGCCGAACCCAGATGTGCTGGAATAAAACTGACCCCAGATTCGGATTCAGCGAACCCAAAAACATACAGTATACATAGTGCGACCTCCAGGTCAGATTTTTTTTTTTGTGTGTGGCTGTGTTATTAATCTTATATTAGTAAAGCTTAAGAGCCATCTCACAAAATTTGAACGCTCGAGTTTAGGTAAAAGACGGCAACCTTATGTATGTGTGCGTAGCTATCCACACATGCACAATAAAAACAGTGTAACGCGAGTGTCGAGACGCTAAACAATCTTGAACCGTTAGAATTATAATGCGGTATTTAGAGATTTATGAAAATACTTACTTTTATTTATCCAGTCTAATAAAGATTTCTAGATAAAAAAATACAAATATATGTTGTGTAAAGCATACAATAAAAATAAAAAATTAAAACAATTACATATTGGTGCCGATTCTGTTGTACACCGAACTAAACTATCTCTAAAATTCCTTACTTTTAGCCATGAGAATTGTTACGCTATTCTGCAAGAAATAATATCTAAATTTAAAAAATATTTTGACACGACTAAAATAAAATTTGACAATCGCTACCATACGTGGTTTTTTTTTTCTTTTGGCTTCGCAACTTGTTACTTGTGTGCGCTACGCAATGAACTTGTTGAGAGACGAAGGCGCGCGCAAGGGGGCAGCCTGGACGTGTTTTTATGGAATTTCTCATTTTTTTGTTTGAAAAATAAACAAAAATATTACCCACGTGTTGAGATTCATATGTGTAGGGTTTACTAAAGGGGGTCGAAAATTTCATTATTTTTGCGATAGGACACGCCATTTTCGAGACACAAGCAAAAGAAAAAAAAATACAGTACTGTTTTTGCACGTGAAGGCGAGGCGTTGGTGTGAATTTTTGTTCAAGACCACTAGTTTTATTCCACACCTTTTTAATCGCTATTAAAAATAGTCAGATTTAGTTAAAATAAATTATTTTAGTCAAACATTTTGTAGTGCTTTACTTGATAATAAACGAAACTCTTATCTTATACAAAAAAATTAAATGCGAAGAGTAGCAAAATGTTGTAGGCGTAGTATATTTTTGCGTTCACGATACGAGTACCCGAAAAATGAGACGCGGGAAAAAGTGGCACAGGTCCTTCCTCGTTGGGCGCTTGCGCCGTACTAAACGTTGCCCGCTTGTACATCGTAATTTATTATAATTAAGAGTGATTTCAAAAACGATATTATGTCTAAGTACATAAGCGGATTTAAATAATGTTGAGAATTCGATTTGTAATAGAGTATCCTTTATATTGACATAAATTTTTAAATGTAATTATGCTTTATTCAAACCAAAAAAAAAAACGCGATAAAATTGCGAATAAATCGTAAAAATTGCCATGACTTATTTTTTTTTATTAATTAATGTTATTAAAAATCAATATTCTAGTACTAAATGTAACAATAAAAAAAAGAATCTAAAAAATGTTGATAATTTTTTTTTTATCAACATTTTTTAGATTTTTAATTTTTCAACAGTTATAAAAAATCATAATTAACTAATTAATAAAATTTTATGAAAATTTATCGCAGGATCTTATAAAGTACATATATCAAAAGGGCTCCGCGAAGTTAAGCAATGTCAGCACTAAAATTAATAAATTTGTATATGCACTAAAACAAGTCAAAAATGTAACTAATATAAAAACTGCTGTAATGCCATACCATGCGTACGTCGAATCGTTACTACAATACGGCCTTATAATGTGGGGAAATAGTACAGACTTCAGCAGAGCATTCATGGCTCAAAAAAAAATGCATGAGGGCAATTTGTGGTTTTAGACCTGACTCATGTCGACCCACATTTCAGAAACTTGGTTTGTTACCGTCAGTTTATATTTACGAAATATGTGTGTTTGTTATCAAAAATAAACAATTGTTCAAAACTGCTAATGATGTTAATCCTAGAAACAGACGAGATCTCACAAACTGGTCTTAAATGATTTACCTAGATTAGCTAAATATAATAAGAGCTGCCTAGCCATGTGCGTGCCCATTTATAACAAAATACCAAGGCATTTCAAGACACTAAATACAAGATTATTTAAAATTAAGTTGTATAAATGGTTATTAGAATGTAGTTTTTATAGTTTAAAAGAATTTTTTGATAAAAAGTGTTGATGGTTGATACCTTCTTCACTTAACTTTACAATTTGCATGCTATCAAAATCAAAAGTCATTTATTCAAACTAGGCTGAGAGTCAGCACTTTTTGAACGTCAAAGTTACACACGACAGTCCCCCCAAAACGCCCGCCCTTCGACACTTCCTAGTACTGGGAAGAAGAAGTGGCGGAACAAACTCCCCAGCAGCACAGCTGTCTGTTAAGTTAGAAGAACTTGATTCTATACAATATTGTGTAAGTAATTAATATTATAAAACAAAACATACATTATTCACCATCTAGACACGCGGCAGCGTGTCAAGCCAAGTTCAAGTAACAGAACTGGCGAGCAGCACCGTGTGTAATATTACACGAACCATTTGGAGCCACTTTTGACTCCCTCATAACTCAAAAACTGTTTCACCTAAACGTGTCAAATTTGGCTCATATAGTGAGACTTGCAAGATACATATCGACTGCCGCAACAAACACTATTGAAACTACAAAAATTCGATTTTTGCTTTTTTACATAATTGAAAAGAGAATTGAAAACTCTATCAGATACATCAAAAATAATAATTAAAAAGTCATTATTAAAGAAGTTTTTAATTGAACAAAATCGAAACAGAATATGTTACGCAACGAACATCTTTGGAAGTGGTACGTACAATGATTTTCTATGCAAGCGTGTTGCGCGAGCGTCCCGAATCTACCAGAATCGTTAGTGTTCGCCGCAATGTGGCGAAGTGAGGTCGCGTTAGTTTTATTTCGTTAGGTTAGTAACGTTTCGTGTTTAGTTTTTGTTTTTATTAATGTTAAGATTTTGTTAAAATGGTTAGTCGATATTGTCGAAAGTGGTAGTTTCGATAATGTTGATGTTATTTTTGGTTACTAAAAATATTGAACCTACCATATTCGATAATCATCAATCAATCAACATGTGTGAGAACACTATCGTATTTGGTAGTATCGATGAAATTCTGGCTATTATAAACTTAAAACATTATCGAAAGTGAAATACTTAGAAAAGTATATGAAATATGAAATTTGTTGTCAAGGAAAGAAAAACTGTATAAAATTTACAATTTATGCCAAACATAATTTTACCTAAGTTTATAATACTGATTCTTTAACATCAAATTACAACTTTGAATTGCTCTCCTGTAAAGTACGCGATTTGAAGTTTCGATAGTGTTTGTTGCCACAGTCGATATGTGCTCCAAATTTCATGAACATATCTCAAACGGTTATTTAGATATTAACGTCCAAAAATCGTCATTTTTATCACTGACTGACCTATAGATCAAAACTCTAACCCAGTTCCAGATGACCTAGAAAGTTCAAATTTGGCATGCAGATAGGTAATTAGGTGAATAGAAAGGAATAAATCAGAAACTGGTATATTTTTATCATTTTATTATAATTTTTCACTTAATTGATTCTATTAGGAACACTTATAACAAAAACAATTTGGTATTAATTTTGTTATAAATAAGTACCTACTAATAATTTATGTACAAAAAGTAATGAATGATAATGACCATCAAAAACATAAATGTGAAATAAAATAAATAAAATAAAATAAATATCTTAGGACAACCAATACAACATTATCTGATCCCAAACTAGGCAGAGCCTGTACTATGGTAACCAGACAACTGATAAACATACTTATATATTTCTAAATACATACATATTATAGATAAATTACACCCAGACACAGAAAAAATGATTGTGCATCACACAAAGATTTGTCCTGGGTAGGAATCGAACCCACGACCTCAGTTTTAGCAGTCAGGATCACTAACCACTAGACTAACAGGCCAGTCGGAAATGAGAGCCAAGTTCAATATTATGATATATGCTTTGGTTGTTGACTTCTACGACAAAAGAAGTGAGATCTAAATGGGTGCCAAGTTCAGTGATTAGTCCTGACTTGGCTAGTTTTCATATACGAATTATATTATAGCCTTCGCAAGTTTTAAACCTGTTACTTGTCGATTCTTATTTCATTATTCCGAAAATTTGGCTTGCTGATAGAAACTAGCCATCGAACATAATAATTCGTATATGAGAACTAGCCAAGTCAGGACTAACCACTGAACTTGGCACCCATTTAGATCTAACTTCTTTTGTCGTAGAAGTCAACAACCAAAGCATATATCATAATATTGAACTTGGCTCTCATTTCACATTTATGTTTTTGATGGGATACATATGTCAGCTAGCACACGCCAATATACCACCAACAAAACATTAAAAACTAAACTCAAGCTGAAATAAATAATAAAACAAAATCGTAAACAGAATTTAAAACGTAAATAAAGCCTCCAGGCAAAAAGGGCGTGCCCGCTTACATATTCAACGATGCAAATTGATACATACAGCTAAGTTGAAGTTACAATAGTTAAACTAGGACCTCCGGACTAAAATAAAATAACAGTTAATACAAGTAACAATAACAAAAACCATGGTCAGCAAGACGACCAGTCACCACAAGCAGCACCCGTTCACGAGCATAACGCAAAGGTCAGCCATTACCCTCCTCGCCATATTTGAGGGAAGGTGGTAACCTGACCCCCGACGCTACCGCAAGCAGTGACATCTAAGGGAGCATGACGAACTTACTGCCGGTTGGTCAGACAAGAATATTATGAACAGCTGACGAGGTCGCTAGCTAACTACATGTTACAATACAACTCATTTAAAATCATTGTAATGAGTAGATTATGTCCACAATAAATGAAATTAAAAGAAAATAAAAATAAATTAACAAAATAAGTTAAATAAAAAATAAAAAAAACAATTATATGAACTACCCATATAAACTGTCGGTAGGAAAGCTATTCTGAATTGAAAGAACATAAACATTGTCTTGAGTTAATCACAGCGACCAACTATTCTTATCGTTTATGTAGTCGTTGATAGAATAGTATGCCTTTGAACAAAGGTTGGATTTTACTTTAGCTTTAAACTCATTAAACTGCAAATCTAGCAAAGCAGAGGGAAGCTTGTTTATAAAAGGTAATACCAACAAGACCAACAAAAGAATTATGAACCTTATGAAGCCGGTGAAAGGGAGCTCGTAGTTTGTCCTTATTTCTAGTATTAATATTATGAATATCACTGTTTTTAGTGTACAAGTGTATATTTTGCCTAATATATAAGATGTTGGCGAAGATGAATTGTGATGCCACCGTAAGAATACCCAATATCTTTAAACAAATCTCTCAGAGAAACTCTAGCACCTAGTTGGTAAATCGCTCGAACAACTCGTTTTTGAAGAACAAAAATATCTTGAATGTCCGCGGCTTTGCCCCACAGCAGAATGCCGTAGGACATTATGCTATGAAAATACCTAAAATAGACTAATCGAGCTGTATCAACGTCCGTGTACTGTCTAACTTTCCTTACGGCGTAGGCGGCCGAACTGAGCCTTCCCGCTAGGCTTGATATATGTGATCCCCACTGAAGTTTGGCGTCTACTGTTATGCTCAGAAAAACTGCCGAGTTTACAGTTTCAAGCACCTCATTATCTAAAACGACATTAGGTCCCAGGTTCCTAACATTCGGCAAGGCGAACTTTATACATTTCGTTTTCTTAGCATTAAGAACTAGGTTATTTGTGGTAAACCAATCCGTAGCCATTGAGAGCGCATTATTCACGTCGTCAAATTCTTTTCTATTCCTATCTATTTTAAAGATAAGTGAGGTATCATCAGCAAATAGTACGATGTCACAGATATTCTTTAAATAGAATGGTAAGTCATTTATATACACTAAGAATAAGAAAGGACCCAGTATTGAGCCTTGAGGTACACCTAACTGAACTAGTAGCCCGGAAGATTTTACACCATTGATATCTACACATTGGTGCCTATTTTGCAAATAAGAACTTATGACATTGAGAGCTTCGTTTTGAACACCGTAATGAGAATGACGTAGTTTACGCAAAAGTGTGTCATGGTGAACGCAATCAAAAGCTTTGGAGAGATCACAGAAAACTCCGATAGCATTTTGCGAGTTCTCCCATGCGTTGAAAATGTGTTTTAGCAGAGCAACACCCGCATATGTTGTCGAACGACCTTTTGTAAAGCCATATTGCTCATTATGAAGGAGGCTATTTAAATTAAAATGTCTTAGTAACTGCGTGTATCAAGCTGAGGGTGTGGGTGTATCAAGTTGAGTCTGGGAGCAAGCACAGCTAGAGAAGTTATTTGTTAGAGACTCATACCTCTCCGCATTGTACTTGACCAGGTCTGCCAACTCACAGGCTTCGTGCATGCGCTTACTCAGGTCTTGTTGAGTAGCCTCATATTTACTAAAGATATCCTTTAGAGCATATTCCCTAACAAACAATTCATTCCGAAGGTGCTGAGTGTCCGTATCATACAAAGTATTGCATAATTGTAAATCACTATAACACTTCTATAATTCTTGTTTTAAATTTAGATTTATTTGCCTAAGTTTTGTGTTTAGTTTAGTTACTTTTTGGCGTTTCAATGATTTTTGATATTTTCTGATTAGTCTATTAATTCTAATGTATTTTTTTAACTTATTGTGACTAGTAAACAATTTGTTTTTAGTAAATGTATCATCAGTTAAGTCTATCGTTACAATTGGCTCAACACATGTGGGTTTGGACCCGCTACCAACCAACTCATCATAGAGACTGCAGGTGATGGCAGACTCTTCACCGACTTTGAGAGTTTCTAAATGGGTTATAGAGTTGTGGGCTCTACTTAATTCCAGTTCCAGTTCAGAAATCCTTCTCAAAGCCAGTTCGTGGTAGCTCAGCCAACTGATTCTTAAGCTCAGTGTTCTTGTTATTAATTTCAACCTCACTGTCTTCCCTTTCCTGTATCAGCTGATTGCACTGCTTTTTACTAGATTCCAATTCCTTTAACGTAGCCTTCAGTTTTTCCTCTAAGGATGCAGCTCTACGGGTCAACATATTGACAGACCAACCCTAGAGGCACCTATTAAAAGGGTGAAATCTCAATTATGAATGAAAAAGAGATAATAATTAATAACAGTGAAAAGTGAAAGGACTAAACAATATTTTTTTATTATATGTGCAAAAATAAAAAAATGGTTGGTGGTAGCTATTACTATATTGTTCAATTCACATTCTAACATTAATTTCTTATAGTGGTTCTAATTCAGCAATTGAACATAAAAAAGTATGTCTAGTAATATCGAACAGTGATTTCTATGGGGTTTTTAACGTTGTTTATGTGATTTTATCCTAATAGTGTATGAACTTAATGTCAAACACATTATGGAGAACTAAAAGGTTATTTACGACATAGATCACTATTACCAGTAGTATGAACGTTAAAGGGCAAAAGGTGCAATGGGAACTCATAAGATTTTCGTTGACTAAGCTTAAATTCTATGTTTTTATCTTAGCTAAACATGTTTGTGCCATATCTTTGTATTTAACACCATTGTATACCATGTTTTACGCAAATAAATATTTGATTTGATTTGATTTTAAAATTGATAGGCCAATTATTTATACCTTTCATCCCATTGTTTATGCCAATGGAGATTGGGAAAAAATTTGTTAGTTAACAATTTAATAACTTTTAAAAAAATGGTGATTAAACTTTTTTTCTTTAGGCTCGATTCTTTCAAGTGTTAAGAAGATACCAGAATTTTTTAAATTTTTTGTAATCAAATTTTTAAAATCACATTTTATGTTATAAAAAATAAATAAATTGCTGAACTCTCTTTAGCGGCGGCGCGCGCATGCCGAAACAGCCACGCGGAGCCCTAGTTTCAACGTCAAATAAAAATAATGGAGATAGAGTTCCGGGAATTTGTACTTTTTTATTGGAAATTTCCTCCTCTTTAACGAGCTTTTTTCAAAATTGCTTAAATGTTAATATTTTTCGAGTTATTAACAAAAAACAAAATACCATTTTTTTTTCTTATTTTGTTAATAACAATTGCAATTTTTTACCTGCACCAAAATCCTTCAAAAAACGTTTTTCTAGAGGTGATTGCGAATCGAATGAGACATCGCTCATATTTTTAGGACCTCTATCTCTATTTTTCACGTTTTTGAACTTGTTGACTAGACTAAAATAAGTTTTTGTAAATATGTTACTAAAAGTGACAAAACAAAAGATTGATTTATTTTTACATGTATTCATAAACATGAGATGAGAGATAAATTAGGCGACTAAAATCTTTGATATTCACGCAAAACTGTAAAATGGCTCATAAAGGGAAATGTAAAAAAACGCTTATTCGCTTATTTATTACAGGAGAAATACAATGACCTTTCTAAGTCTGCTATTCAAGCTTCTCCATAATCCTAAAACACCATCTTACCATCAGGACCATTTTTCCTACGCCCGTTCTTCAGATGCACCATGTAGGTCGCATCTAAGACACCTCAAGTCCCCTCCCCACTCCCCTGACTACTTCTACTCCTACTTCTTCACTGTGCGCGCAGTGCGGTTATGGAATGCACTTCCGCCTGACATTAGGGACTGCCAAACAGTTGCAAAGGGTTATAGCAGGTAAGTATTGAGAATGTGCCCCCAGAGCCAAATGTAATGAATATGATATTGTTAAGTACGCTGCTCATTTGCATGACTATTTATGTAGATTTTGACTGCCTAGCTCTTACTGTCATTGATTAACCTTGAAAAATGTCCTGATAACAGACAATTTTTTAAACATTTTGTTCTCTAATACGAATAGAACTAAGAATGTGATTCCAAAGCCAAACTCTAGACAACATTGTGACAAATTTTACGTATTTCGATCTTACTTATGCTAATTTTTTTTTTTTTTACTGAAATAATTTTTTTGTGGCTATTATTAGTAAGTTCGAACAGAGTGACCACTTTCAAAAAAATCTGAGAAATAGCACTTAGTGTGTTGATTTTACTGTTACAAGTTTAATCGAAATCGGATACCTGCAGCATATCCAAAAAAATAAAAATGTTGCTCTGATCCCTATTTGTCACCCTACACATATTTTTTTAAATGATATGTTTAATAATAATAATGAATAAAAAGAAAAAAATATTCTCCATCCACTCTGCTAACCCCGTAAGAGTTTGGCGTGCAGTTAAGTACGCAAATCTAATTTAAAGAATGCAGATCCAAGTGTATTTTTATTCAAGACACTTTATACAGACTGTGCCTGTATACCACACGGCACAGGGGCCGTTCAAGTATTACGTAAGCACGATAGGGGGGTGGGGGGGTCTAGATGGTGATTACGTCAGCAGTAGTTATTTAATTTTTTACACATATGGCAACCCATAGTCATTGTATATGTTTGAAAACGAAACGCATTTTTGGGGATTCCCACAAAGTGTCAGCGCACACCAAGAGCAGAGCATTTTCTGAGACTAATGAAAAATTTATCTTAAGTCAATGCAAAATTAAATACACGTCCAAACTTGATGCTCGACCATGCTCGAGCTTGCAGGATGCGTGTTCTAGTCATCAGCAGCCTATAATGTTCCCACTGCTGGGACTATAGGCTTCCTCTCAGTGAGAGGGAGTGGGCCATAATCCACCACGCGGGCCCAGTGCGGGTTGGTAGATGTCACATGTCTTCGAATGGATGGTTCTCTCTGGTATGCCGGTTTCCTCACGATGCTTTCCTTCACCGTTTTGAGAGCAGTGGTGATAAAATAATTTATACAAATTAAAGCGCCTGCTTGGGTTCGAAATCACGACCTACTACTCGTAAGTCGCGGCCGCTACCACTGGGCCACCATTGATCACCACCGTGTTCTAGTATGCGTTCTATATGCGCGAGCACCCACCGCGCGCCGCCACCCGTGCTCAGTGTTGCTACAGCTAGAAAATTGTCTGGACGGGACAGTCCATTGAAATGTTACATGGGCTTTGCATTTTTTAGAGGACGCAATTTTATTTTTGGGATATGTGGGGGGGGGGGGGGGGTCAATAGAAGCTTAACCTCAAGTTTGTGGGGTTGCCACCCTTTCCTCCGGCCGCCATCTTAGAAAAAGGGGTGCACAGACATTTTTCGCGATATCTCGAAAAGGATGCGTCTTACAAAAAAATTGTAAAGACATAATTTGTAGCTAATTGATTTGCCTACAAATATGTTTATTTAACTTTTTGCCCTAAATTTAAAATTAAAGAAGTTATAAGCAAAAAAGTGAGATTTTTTTTATAAAAATGTACCTAACTTTGACTATTTTTTAACCTTTTTCCAAAAAAAAATCCTCACACCAATCTTGTAGATGGTCTTTTGAGAATTTTTTTTCAATTTCATTCATTTAAAACGCTGTTACAGCGTTCCAAAGTTGACCGGGTTCGTCAGTGCTCATGAGCATCCGGCCAAAACGATTTTTTTCACTTAGTTTTATGATCTTTTTTTTTATTGTAAATACATTCATAAAAAAAATTTTGTTAAATTCCTACCTACCTACCACTTCACTTATTCATTGCAAACTCTTTTCCCAGTCACCTGTGAGGTAGAGTTTGCAGGCGCGTTTTTTTTTTACGTAGTATCCCCAGTAGGTCTACTCCACAGACATCTTGCTTATAAGGTAATTCTTGACATCATAATATTTTCAATAGCTAGCTACTCTATTCTACTTCTCTTCGATGGTCCAGTCGTGGCTCGGAAGATATCATAATCCTGAACATTGGGGCTGGAAAAAACATGCAAACATTTGGATGCCAATACAAGCTTCCAAGCCTCTATCTCACAGGTGACGGGGAAAAGAGTTTGCAATGAATAAGGTAAGCAGGAATTTAATAAAAAAAAAATATGAATGTATTTACAATAAAAAAAGATCATAAAACTAAGTGACAATTTTTCCTCAAAAGAACATCAACAAGATTGGTCTGAGGTAATTTTTTTGTAAAATGTATAAAAAAATATGTTACAGAGCAAAAAAGAAAACTTTTATAAAAAATTCTCAATTTTTTGCTTATAACTTCTTTAATTTTAAATTTAGGGCAAAAAGTTATATGAACATATTTGTAGGCAAATCAAATAGCTACAAATTATGTCCTCACAATTTTTTTTGTAAGATGCATAGTTTTCGAGATATCGCGAAAAATGTGTATGCACCCCTTTTTCCAAGATGGCGGCCGGGGGACAAGAGCGGCAACCCCACAAACTTGAGGTTAAGCTTCTATTGACCCCCTCCCCCACATGTCCCAAAATAAAATTGCGTCCTCTAAGAAATGCAGTATTTGGCCTTCAAATTGTAACATTTCAATGGACTAGGAATGTGTTGGTCTATTTGGAAATCATGAACGGAGAAAAGTTTTTTGGTTAGGTGCAGCTTTTTGAAAGTTTGCAGTATATCGAGTCCAACATACAGCGATCAGATGTTAAAAGCCAATGCTTGGGAGTCTCTCAAGAAGTCTTTCCCATTTCTTTTGTTTCAGAAAATGCTCTGCTCTTGGTGTGCGCTGACGCAATAATGTATACGTTTAGGTACTCGCTTAGAACCGAGTAGGGAAATTACCGCGCGCTATTCAGTTGCCTAAATTTCTTCCATCCAGTCTATTATTTCGTTTCGGTACGATTGACGATTTGACTATTAATTTGATTTGTATTTATAGCAAAGCAAAGCAAGTTAATGTGTGTGTTACCGTTGATCCATTTTCACCAAAGGAGAATTGTTTAGTTAAGATGTTGTTTCAAATAAACAAATCCAAGTTATACTAAAAATTCTTCGAATGTTTTAAAAAATCTCACGATAAAAAAGAAACAAATAAGAAAGTAGGTACAAAATGTACAGAACTTAGTTAACGAAATGTGGCGTAATTATAAGCTACAAGCAAAGTTCGACAAGGAACTTAATATTATTGTCTCTAAGAAAATTAAAAAGTTTTCTAGAATTATAACTGCTTCTCATGAATCAATAAAAAAAAACAATACTTTAAAAGAAAAATGCATATAACAATGTTTACGTCAGCATGGGGGGGGGGGTAAGAGCTTTGCTTACTTTTGCTGACAAGGGGGGTGGGGGAGTAAATAATTGTAATAAATCTGCTTACGTAATACTTGAACGGCCCCACACTTCTTGAACACCGATTGATATACCCTTCTCGCTCTTCCGCATTAGCGGGAGAATACACAAGAGCGAGAAGGGTATATCAATCGGTGTTCAAGATGTTTGCCGGGACCTATACAGTGTTACGTAAACGTAAAAAACGTAAGTATAGGAACGATAGATTTTTCATTCACTTGTAACTCTACAAAACATGTAAACGTTTAGGTATCTCTTGTATCTTCCGTTCTTTTACTTTCTTCTCCAGGTATCGTTTCGATTTTTTTTCCATCGTTTTCTTTGTGCTATTTGTTCCGGTGGCGACATTTCGTTAGTAATATTTTTACTTCATGTTCTGTTTTTCGTTTTAAGTAAGTTTCCTTTTTTAGCCCTTTCAAACGCATATTTTTGTGGATAGCTTTTGATTCGTTAATATTTTTCCCCTCTTACAATCCTTCTCGTTTCTAACTTATCTTCATTTTTCTCAGTTTTCTTTCGCCATTTAACACTCATCAATGAGAGAAAACTCTTGATAACAACAAATAAAAATAAGGCTAAAAAACAAATTTGACGAAACAAAAGCTTAAAACAAGGAAATAATCATAATCCTCCTTTTTTCGTAGTCAAGTAATAAACCGTTCATTCGTGTAGAATGGAATTTCATTAGTAATACTCGAAAAAATTACACCAATGAAATGACACGAATGAATTTTTTTACGAATAATCTAATTTATTTCGTCTTAGAATACTCTAGACGCCATTAGACGGCCACAAAATATCGCGGTTATTTGTAGCTAATTCACGTGTATGGTAAATAATTAATTGATTAAACACTTATTATCATACTATTATAAACACGAATGATTCAATTTTCGTACTAAGCACAGAACTCCAATTAAATAGCAATTTCTTACCAGAAAAACGAAGAATTCTTCTGCTTTCACTGATCGTTCACGTGCCACTAAGTCCCTTACGCAGCATAGAAGTGGGGATGGTAGAAAAGCACCTGGGATTTTCTTAATAACGGAACGTTTATTTAGTCGACAGTAATGATTGAAAAAAGTGATCGCAAATTAAAACAGAGAAATCGTATACACATCGTAACAAAGAATCGTTTGTTGTTTGTTAGTGCTGCGGAAGCGTACTGGGAGGCGATTCGGACGTGTGTTCCGAAAGTGGAAGCGGAGTCGCCTGCGTGGTCGCAAGAGAGTGTATACATATCGTCGGAAGATGAGGCGTCCCCGTCGTAGTCGACGTTATTTGACTAGTAACGCACCTCTGCGTTGTAGTATGCCAGCACCTGCTCGTATTATGAAATATGTTTATTCTGGTTGGGCAAATCAGAGTTAACTTGGCAGTTTGGGTGTGGAAATTATGAGAATAAATTTCAAGAGATGCCTTTTTTTACTTTATTTGGTATGGGTAATAGTAATGCCACTGCTTTTTTTGCAAAATCAATATGGAATGTTTATATTGAATAAGGTTGAATATATAATTAATAATATTGAAGTTAATCGGTATTTTGATATGGGTAAAGTTGAGATTGTTAATAAGAGGTTTGCTGATTTGCGTGTTGATCCATTGTTTACTCAAGATACCTTTCCGTTGTGTACGTATTTAGTTAATAATCATGCATCATTTGGGACGCCTGAAATAACTGGTTCATATCCTAATTTACGTCGAACTATTGTGCATAGAAATTGTCAGATTAAATGGAATTATTATCCGAGATGCAAAAAACGTGTTGAAACTAGTTTATTAAATTCTAAGGTGCGAATTGGTGAATTGTGTGTGGCAATGGGCACTCCAGATGTTGTTAATAATGCTCATTCTGGGAAGGCTTATATGGGTTTTGAGGCTTTGGCTTTACCCCAATCATCTGATCAAATTTTTTATTATCAATATGTAATTCGTTATAATATAGTATATAAGTGTCATTTTACTTTTACTACGTTAAATCCTGATAATTTTGCTTTAAAATAAATGTGTTAACTGAATATTTATTTTTTATTTTCGTCCTTGTAATCGACTCCCGTATGAGTATCAAGGGGAAATTTTTTTTTTTTCCCAGATCGACTTGGGTTAAGTTAGGTATTTTTGTATTTGACCCAGAAGCGAACAGCTGTTAAAGTCAAACATTAGGTTATGTTAGGTATTTTTATTTTTATCTCAGATCCGAGCACATGTTGAGTATAATTTCTATTTATAGATGATGACGTCAGCCACGCCTCGCGCCGGTCTAAAACACCCTACCGGCGCGTCCGCTGAGAACGCAGCAGGGGGTCCTTTGAGTATTCTAAGTCCTGTTGATAGTGTTGATACTTGTGGTATTAGTGCTCAGTTGCATTCTGGCACTGTATCTAAGAAGACGTCTTTACGCCCTGGCACCTTGTTTTTTTAACTTTTGATTTGTTTGAGTATACTGAAGTATACTTCTAAGAGAGTAAGTTTTCATTTGCATTGTTTTTTAGAGTTTAATCAACCAATTTTAATAGATTCGTTACGTCAGTATATAGAAGTGTTTGCTAATGGTGCCAGATTTAACTTACAAGCTTGAAAGTCACGTAAATCTTGTATTGTTTATTGTTCTAAAGAAGATGCCCATTGTATTTATAATTGTAAGGAATCGGAGTTACATTTTAATATGCGGGTCAGGCTTTGGGCTAGGCGTACTCCGAGGTTTCGTTTTGATGATCCATTTGTGATTGAGCACCGTTTTTGTTATCGGTTTTTGCAGAAAGTTTTTAGTGATATAAAAGAACCAGTTGTTGATATTCGCTTGCGACCAGTTTATGAGTGTTATGGTAATTGGACTATGGAGGTATGTATGTGGTGGAATGATTTTTTGAAAACCGTGGGTTTTAAAAGGAAATAATTGTATTTGTTTGGACCTTCGAATGTTGGTAAATCAACCTTTGTTGAGTCATTGATTGGACGTGTTAATATGAAGTATGTCTTTTATCCTGGGGTGGGTAAATTTTTTATGCAAGGGTTTCGGGAAGGATTTCATAAGGTTAAAACTATCAGCGTAACTTGAGTTTATGGTTATTAGTGTGTAACCAGAATTTAAAGAAATACAATTTCTCAGAGGGGATTGTTTATAATTAAAGTTTTGTTGAAAAGCGGGAAAATGACCAGTGACACAAATGAAAATATAGATCGTTTTTTATTATTATCTCGAGTAATAAGTATGAAAGTTGAATAATTCTATATGTAAACTATTAAGATGTAACGTAAATATAGAAATTACGCGTATTCCAACGATTTTAAAGGAGTTATTTCATAAACCCACTATTTACGGCTGGTTTGAAATCGACCCCCACAAACGTATTTAAATAACATACATGAAGTGTGTACAGTGCAAAATATCCATTAACAGGTTTTACATGTTTTGTAGACAGTTATAAGTGAATGAAAACTCAATCGTACCAAATTTTTTGAATATGTTGCAGGAGTTCGATTTCGATGAAGCTTGTAACTGTAAAATCAACACACTAAGTGCTATTTCTCAGATTTTTTTGAAAGTGGTCTGTTAAAACTTGTGTACGTTACCCCAGCAAGAAAGTGTCTCCTAGAGTTATATGAATAGAACGTATAATTGGTGCCTTATCTGCTGTAAATGTGCCCCCACATAAAAAATGTTTGCCCCCTGTCGTTTTGGAAAAAAACGGAAAAAACGATTCTTGCTTGGGTAACGTTTTTCTAGCAGGAAAATTCTAAACGAATGATAGGAGAGAGAAAATTTGAGCGTGGCCAGAGAGCTTATATGTGCGCCAAAATGTGCCCCCCAAAATAAAGTCTGTGCCCCTTCAGGTTTACTAGATATTGCATGTCCTGCTGGAGTAGCGTTTTGATGAATCGTATATCTCTAAAACCATTGCATGTGCCCCTGTAGAATAAACATCCACGAGGAGCTCTTAATATGTGCCCTTTAGTGCCCCAATTAGATTTATGAAAATATTTATAGTTTTCAAGTTATCGCGGTTTTATGAAAACCCGAAAAAAACATCGCAGCGCCTAAATGAGACAAGGCACAAGTTCGCTGAAAACTGTATTCGGCCCTTCTTGACACTAATAATAACCATACAAAGTTTGAAAACTGTTCATGCATGCGTTTTTGAACAATCTTGCAAAAAGTCAAAACGATGGTGTCATAACTTTGACGGCAAAATACAAGAAACCGTCTCAATCCCAGATGTGTAGGTGTAAACCAAAATCTTTTGCCTTTAGTCAAAAATATATGGTGACAATATTCAGCTTGGTATGTTTCGCATTAAGTAAATATTAACAAGAAACCAAAATATGTAAACAACGGCTGGTTATCCGACCAAATTCCAATGACTACTAAAAAGCGACTGATTCATACCAGGGTTGTTGCTGATGCATATTTTTTTCACATCAGCGGATGCTGATGCTGATGCTGATATTTTATCATTGACATCAGCGGATGCTGATGCTGATGCTGATTTTAATTATTTTCTTTAAAAAGCAGTGACCATTATGAATTTATTGTTTATATTTTACCTAAAAGTTGACAGTTTTCCTTGGTATTGCAATAAAAGGTTGGTTCAATAATTTTGTAACTTTTAATAAAAAATAGAATCAAACTAAATACCTAGTTTAGTAATAATTAGTTAGTAATTAAATACCTAGTGGTAGTACATAATATGTAGTACCATAGTCCAGGTATTTACAATATTAATTATACGAAAGATAGACTATATTTCTTGTTTTGATGTTTGCTCTTCAAGTGATTTTATTGGTACGGCCTTTGCGTGAATATTTGAATAATTTTTGTTACATAAGTTGCAGTTTGCGGTTTCTTGATTTACTAATTTAAAATACGACCATATTTCACTTTTCAACGGGGCCGGCATTATTCATCACTCAACAGTTAAACAAAAATAACAATAACTTTCACGCGCAATGACGTATTATAAAGTAATGAGACAAGTTTGCGTTTGTTTACAATCGAAGTATTCGCAAAAACCGTGGTCGACCTCTGAATTGGTCAAAACTCGCAACCAAAAACACCACGTGCTATAAGCCCCGCCCCCTCTGCGGTCATGTCAAGACTCGAACTTCAGCATTAATACTCAGCATCGATCAGTGCGGATGCTGATGCTGATGCTGATGTTGAAAATGATGCTGAAGTTCCGCGGATGCTGATGCTGATGCTGATGTTCGCAACAACCCTGATTCATACATATCGGTAACCTTCTTTATTGGACGTATTATACCTAAGCTGTTGTCCGTACAGTCGCGATCAAAAGTTTTGGGGGCTAATTAAAAAATATATTAAATGCACCTTGTGACTATATTAAATGAAACAGCTTGTTGATGTGGAAATTATTATTTTTATTCCCTTAATTTTAATTCTTAAAGTAATTATTGCGTCAAATCACAGATTGAATTTTTTACCTATAAATATCAGAAATTATTTGCACGTTGTGTAGTCATTATTATTTAAATCACAGATCAGTTTTTCATCTAAGTATAACATATAATTAGTAAATTCGCATCACAAAAAAATCACAGATCAGTATTAAGTATAAGTATAATATTGTGTAAAAAAAATATTTAATTTTAAATCACAGATAAATAATTTTCTTACGAATAATTTGCTAATACATAGATTCAGATAAAGTGTGTTAGTATAGTAAACCGCATAAAGATATAACTGTAAACATCGAATGTGCACAAATTATCTTATGGTATTTGGCTATAAATAAACATATTTATCCCATATACGTAACAACATTATCACCTGACTGTGGAATGACACTTATATATCTAAAACGCCATCAAATCAAAATTATGTGACAGTACATAATCAGCTTTAATATAATCGTTGGTTAATAATTATAAATCCCTCATAGGCAAACACAAATCATTGTGCGGTTGACTATAGGTATACACTAAATACAACTCTCAAAACTGTAGGTACCAACATTTATTTGGTTAAGGTGAATGCTCCAACCAACCCGCGAAATTTAAATTTTCTTACGTTTTTTGCAATTTGCACTCCAGTGCTAGGTTGTTCAACCTAAAACCTAGCACTGGCGTGTACAACCTAGCACTGGCGTGCAAATTGCAAAAAACGCAAGAAATTTTGATTTTCGCGGGCTGGTTGGAGCATTCCCCTTAATGATGAAAAACTTACTGTTAATTTATCTAACCTGCAGTTTATCAATAAATGGCTTTTTATTTATATACAAAAAAGCGCTACCTCTTTTTAGTAGCAGGTATTCGATCATCACACATTTCATGAAATATATTTTTTTTAAACATCGGAACCAATCAAATTTTGGGTCAAAGACCTGGCAAATGGCAAATATCTGGGTATTTGCCATTTGCCATATCTTTCGTTCACACATAAACTACTGGATGTATTTTAATGAAATTTAGAATGGAGAAGATAGCTTACCTTTGAATAGCACTTAGGCTACTATTTATAATGTACTTAATCATGTGTAAGGTCATAGAAACAGCTAGTAGAATATAACTTTATTTTATTACTTATTACTTTTCTACTTCAGTGTACTCAGGCACAACACGTGTGAACCGGTTAGTGAGTAAGGTAAAGAAGGTCATCGATGTGTATGAATCCGTCGCTTTTTAGTAGTCATTCAAAATTGGTCGGATAACCCGCCGTTGCTAACATATTTTGGTTTTTTGTTAATATTTACTTAATGCGAAACATTCCAAGCTGAATATTTTCAACATATACAACGTTATTTTTAGTATATGCGAAACCTGAATATAGTTTGTTCAGAATGAGTAACTGAATCGATTCCAATAATTTTTACACCATGTTATATTTTGTCCCAAAAATATTTAATTACGCTTTCAATCATACGCACACAACAAAGGTCACGGGAGTTCATAGTGGTGGTACGAGGCGCGGGCGCAAAGCGAGGCGGCGCGTGGCGGCGTCCGAGTGAAACAACCTCTGTCAGTCGACCGATTGCTACGGATTGATGCGCATGTGTCACGCACGCGTCCGTTCTGTGCGACAATACGTGATTCGCGAGCGCGCGCCCGTTGCAGTGTTTTGTTTAGATTTTAAAATAGTGTAAAATGTCTTTCTCATACTCAAACGTCCAATACACGGAGATGGTTCGTACTTTAGCTGTTTGTGGTGACAATGTATCCCTGGCAGTACGTCGGTTGTGCAACAAATAGCATTGATTACATTTTACCACTTACTACTGCATTTACGAATAAAGTACATAATAATATCTACCTACACTTGACCATTACGACAGTCCAAAGCCTGCAAGTGTGATGGAAAATGTTTATCACCAACTAATACATAAACAATCACTGTGGCAAATTATTATCAATGAGTGAGAGTGAGAGCCGCGCGCGCGGCTGGCGTGGGTGCCCTCCGGTAGGCTGCATATGTTTTTGCGAGGACAATCAGGTACCGTAACAAGCTTATAACTTTGTGATTATTAATGATACAGTTTTGAAATTTTTTTCATAGATTCTTTACATAAAAATACTAGACCCGTGTTTCGGGTTTCGCATAAACAAAAACTAATGTTGTATTTTTGACTAAAGGCACAAGATTTTGGTTTACACCTACACATCTGAGATTGAGCCGGTTCCTTATATTTTGCCGTCAAAATTATGACACCATCGTTTTGACTTTTAGCAAGATTATTTAAAAACGCATGCATGAAGTTTTCAAACTTTGTATGGTTATTGTTAGTGTCAAGAAGAATCGAATTCAGTTTTCAGCGAACTTATGCCTTGTCTCATTTAGGCGCTGCGATGTTTTTTCGGGTTTTCATAAAACCGCGATAACTTGAAAACTATAAATATTTTCTTAAATCTAATTGGGGCACTAAGGGGCACACATTAAGAGCTACTCGTGTATGTTTATTCTACAGGGGCACATGCAATGGTTTTAGAGATATACGATTCATCAAAACGCTACTCCAGCAGGAAATGCTATATCTCGAAAACCTGAATGGACACAGATTTTATTTTTGGGGGCACATTTTGGCACACATATAAGGTGGCCATGCACACCTCTGGCGATGCACAATTTTTCTTTCTCCGATCATTCGTTTAGAATTTTCCTGCTAGAAAAACGTTGCCTCAGCAAGAATCGTTTTTTCCGTTTTTTTCCAAAACGACAGGGGGCACACATTTTTAATGTGGGGGCACATTTAGAACGTATAATTGGTGCCTTATCTGCTGGATAAGGCACCAATTATACGTTCTATTCATATAACTCTAGAAGACACTTTCTTGCTGGGGTTACGTACACTTAACAAAAAAAAAATTTGCAAAACAAGTAATATCGATATCAGTGGCGAGGTGTAAATTTTTCTAAGAGAGAAGACGAAGCGAATTCGGCTTTAACTTACTGACTCATCAATAAAGAATACTTACTATCATTCTTAAATTAATATAGGAATGTAATTAATTAAATACAATTAAACTGAACAACTGAAAACCGAATAAAATGTGCAATATTCCTCTATCTCGTTCTCGCTGACGCATTTTTCTATATCTGTCTCCGTCATAACCCGTTGTACAGCGGCTTGCTCTCGTACATATCAAGCGGTGCCACGTGACCTAAAGTGACATCATTACGGGATCGCTGTTGTATGAATTTTTAGTTCCCGATTATGACGTTTTGGCGCCGGGTTAATTTAGAACATTTATTTTTGTTGTAATACAAAGCTATAAATAACCTTTTTTGTTGTTTGAATGTTATGGTGAATTAAATACCCGTAGTATAACTATATTTTTTGGCAATAGTAGGCGCTATTGACATACCATTTTTAATAGCGATAGAGTTACCGATGCGAATTCCCGAAGGAAAGCCGGTAGGAATCGTGTTATATGGTGCTTTCGCCACTGATCGATATACTACTAATATTACTATTACTATTACTAATACTACTAATATACGTAATATTAGGTCTTTACCTATTAAATTGCCGTTCTGCAGTACTGGCCATTTCAAATCAAAATAATTTTTGTTTGTCTAAATTCTAATTTCAAATTTATTTTATTTTAAAAACATGGAATTCGTTTTCCAAAAGTAGTCATTTGTTTATTGATTACTGTTACATTTTCATCGCATTTCAATCTTTTTCGTCATCATGGATACGTTAAAAATTCGAGTAATTATGGAATATGAGTCGTTGCAGCAACGCGGCACAAGCGGCACGCAACATCAACGACGTTTATGGAGCTAACACTACAAACCAACGCACCACCTGTTATTGGTCTGCTCGCTTCCGTTCTGGAAATTTCGACCTGAAAAATGAACCTCGTGGTCGACCGAAGACTTTGGTCGACAATGACGAATTAAAGGCGATTGTTGAAGCTGATGATACACAATCTACGGCTGAATTAGCAGCAGCTTTCGACGTTAGCGTCAAAACAATATTGGTCCATTTGCGTCAAATCGGCAAGGTAAAAAAAGCTTGACAAATGGGTGCCCCACGAACTCAATGATCGCCAGTGCGAAGTACGCGTCGAGACGTGCCTTGCACTGCTCAACAGACACACAAATGAAGGAATTTTGAACCGCATTGTAACCTGCAATGAAAACTGGATTCTGTTTGATAACCGCAAGCGCTCAGCAAGTTGGTTGGATCCTGGTTCAGCACCTAAATAATGCCCTAAACGAAAACTTACCCCTAGAAAAGTGATGGTCACTGTTTGGTGGTCTAGCGCCGGTGTGATTCATCACAGCTTCTTACCAAACAGGGTGAGCATTACTGCAGATGTGTACTATGAAGAACTGAACTCAATGATGGAGAAGCTGGCACATCTACCAGCATTGGTCAATCGCTCGTCTCCGCTGCTCCTGCACGACAACGCGCGACCTCATACTGCACAGCAGACGGTCTCCAAGTTGCAAGAACTGGGGTTGGAAGCTCTCCGTCATCCGCCCTACTCACCAGACCTTGCGCCTACAGACTACTACTTTTTCCAGAATTTGGATAACTTCTTGGCGGGAAAAAAATTCAATACCCGAGAGGCAGTACAAAATACCTTTGAAATATTTGTTGCCTCCCGTCCAGCTGATTTTTTTAAGAAGGGCATCAATAAACTGCCACTGCGTTGGCAAAGATGCATTGATTGCATGGGTGATTATTTCGATTAACACAAATAAAAAATACATGAAAAAAAATCGTTTAATTTTTTTCATACAAAACGGCATTTTCGTAGGTAAAGACCTATTATTTGTCATAATGTTGTCTATAGTTTGGCTTTGGAATCACATTCCTCCTAGCTCTATTAGTTTTAGACACCGAGAAGTTTAAAAATTGTCTGTTACCAGGATTATAATGTTATTTATTTTAGTAGCCCGTATGTATGTATGTTTGTTTGTATGTATGTTTGTCTGTATATATGTAAGTACTAGCTTCTGCCCGCGACTTCGTCCGCGTTAAATTCCCTGCTCCCCCAACCCATCCCGTCGCAATAAATCCCATGCCCGTGCGAGGTCTTCGTATGCGTGACGTTTTTCTTTGTGCTCGGCTCCTTAGGGTCCTAGCGTGATGTTATATAGTCTATAACCTTCCTCGATAAATGGGCTATCCAACACTATACGTAATTCCTGAGATTAGTAAGTTCAACTAAATAAACTCTTCAGCTTTATAATATTTAGATTTGATTACAATGAGGATCAGCGACGATTTTAGTTAAATATGTAGAATTACAGTCATACCTAAACAAATTATTTCAGTGAAAGAATTATTAAAATTGGACCAAAAATGACGAAGTTAGAGCGGTTTTAATTTTGCATTTTCAAAAACGCTCGCCAATACGCACAATTCGTTGATGACGTCATTTTCCACGTTCGCGTCCGCGGCACCGCCGCGCACGTTCTTTCTGCCCTTAGTTACGTGACTCGCAGAACATTTAAACGAATAATGTCTTCTTAAAATATTGTATCGTGCCACGATGCGAAAATACAAGTGTTGCTACACCGGACAAATTGTTATTTTGTGTCCCAAAATACCCAAAAAATAGAAAGAAGTGGTGAACTTTCATGAGCGACGCCCCATATCCCCTTAACTAAAAGTACTTTATACTGCATTTCAAAAATTTTGAATATAATAATTTATTTTAACTAAATCTATTTTTAATCGCGATTAAAAAGGTGTGGATTAAAACTAGTAGTTATGAACTAAAATTCACACCAACGAACGCCTCGCCTTCACGTGCAAAAACAGTACTGTATTTTTGTTTTCCTTTTCTTTTGCTCATATCTCGAAAACGGCGTTTCCTATCGCAAAAATAATGAAATTTTCGACCCCCTTTACAGCTCCTTTTTTTTTTCAGGATGGGAAATCATCAAATGACTTCTCCCGCTCTGGGTGGAGCGGGAGGGCGTGTCAGACTTTTACTGACTAAAACCCACCCGTGTTCCATCAGTTGCCCATGTGCCAGGGTCATGGTATCTCTTTCGAACAATCACGCGACCCCGGCAGGCATCGGTCCTAGTAGACCCCTACACTGCTGCTGACATCTCTTTGAGGCGCGCGTGGAACACTGCGCGCCGTCGACCCGAGCTTGGTCCTTACCGGGCGGTGAGCTACCCATTGCTCGCCACCCGCAAGCTCGCGCCTACGGTGGCCGGGAATCCTGCGGCGGCTAGGGACGTGAGGGCGCAGAGCCTGCCACTCCCTCACGCGCCCCGCCTCCTCCTTCGCGAGCATTACTGCTTCGCAGAAGGAGGTGACGGCTTCCCATTCCCTCTCGCTCCGTACCATGGCTCGCACCAGGGCCGGACGCGAAAGGTCGCCGCCGCCGATCGCCTCCACGATTTACAGCTCCCTTACATATAAATCTCAACACGTGGGTAATATTTTTTTTTTCGAAGAAAAACTGAAAAATTCCATATAAAACACAACCATTGCGCGCGCCTCGCGCCTTGCCTTCATGTGCAAAAACAGTACTGTATTTTTGTTTTCCTTTTCTTTTGTTTATATCTCGAAAATGGCGTTTCCTATCGCAAAAATAATGAAATTTTCGACCCCCTTTACAACCCCGTCACATAAATCTCAACACGTGGGTAATATTTTGTTTTATTTTTCGAAGAAAAAATGAAATATTCCATATAAAACACGTCCATTGCGCGCGCCTTGGTCTCAAAAAATTAATTGCGTAGCACACCCAAATAAAAGCTGAAGAGTTAAGTACGTTTAGTGTTGCATAGCCCATTTATCGAGGAAGGCTATAGACTATATATTATATAAGGTCACGCAAAGACCCTTAGGAGCCGAGCACAAAGAAAAACGTCACGCATACAAAGACCTCGCACGGGCAGGCGATTCGATGCGACGGGATAGGTTGAAGGAGCAGGAAATTTTACGCGGACGAAGTCGCGGGCAAAAACTAGTAAGAAATATCATTTAAAATAGGTAGAGAGGTGCCTACACATTGTAGAAACACGAAAAATGTACCTACCTGCCAAATCAAAACATTCTAAAACGTAGTACCTACCTGTGCACTGGAATAAATTGTTTTTTTTTTTACTTTTCAACCATAAACGAATCAATCTTCGCGAGACTGTCCGACTGGGCCTTGGGTAAATCCGACTTCCATGTTTCCTATCTACCAATATCGTAAAACATAAATAAACAAGAAACAACGATTAAACTCCGCAAACCATAACATAGCAGTGCGGCGCGTGGCGGGCGATCGAGCCTCGTGACGTCATCAGCAGTTTCGCGCGCGCGGCTTGCGTTTTAAAACTCCCTTTTTTTAAAGTTTAATAACTTCGTAATTTCTCGATGGATTTGAGTGATTCAAAAAGAAATGAACTTAGATATTTATATTGTATTCGATGTAGTATTCAACATTGCTATATCCTTTTGTCGAATTGATCCTCATTAACAGCGTTATAGTGAGCCAACCTTAAAAGATAGACATATAGTATCGGGACATTTTTTTAGAACTTTTTAATAGGAACAATCCCGTCCCACATAGGGATGAAAATTGCCGAATGTTTCCGAAAGTTACCAGGAAAGTTTCCAATATTGCCGGCAATATTGGACAATATTGCCGGAATGTTGCCAAAGTTGCCAGATTACAAAGGGTTTTTCAAATGCCATTTTCAAAGTTTGTGCGTTCGTGAGGTTTTATGTAATGGTGTAATAGGCTACTTGACTAAATTTGGAAAACTGTTTAATTCAGTACCTTAATATCTGATCTGAAGAAAAAACATTTTATAAGCAAAAAAAAACACCATTTACATTATGTATTTGCGTTTTCAAAAAGTGGATTTAAATTTAGCTCGAAAACGCTCAAGACTGTCATGGCGTCTTGGATGACGTCACGCCGTGCGAAATAATCCTAACTGTGTTGATCTGTGTATGACAGTTGTTAGTTTACTTTCAGTAAAAAGTGATTAAAAATGAATCCTTCTTACTACAAGTACTGTATAGTGCCCCAGTGTAAAAGCACAACTATAAAAACGCCAAATAAATTATTTATTTATGTTCCTAACAATGAACAAATACGGAAAAAGTGGCTTAAACTTGCAAGGAGGGACGATGTTCAAACTTTATCAACACATTCAAGAATGTATTTTTGTGATGATCATTTTGATGTAAGTATTTCACACAGCCTAAACTGTATTTATCTAAGTTTACTAAAGCAAAACTGATAAATTTTGTAGACACAGACCTTTTCAAAAATTGTTGTGTATGAGTTGAGGTTATGTTGTTTGAATTTTTGAAACTTGAAACATGATTAAAATTTTTGTTTTAGTGTTATATTTTAAAAATTTTGTTTTAGTGTTATTATTTAATGTAATAAATATACTTTTCTTATTTTTCTAGCTGCCAAATGATATGGTCAATTATACTGAGTACCATGTTATGGGAAAAGTTTCACAAATCCGCATGAAACCAAATTGCATTCCGACTAAATTTGCATGTCAACAAGACAGACAGAAAAGAACATGCCCCAGCACAGAACGCCCATATTTAATAAAAAAACAAAGAATGATGACCATCGCTGAGTGTCTCAACGAACCAGTTGAGAAACCAGTACAAAGTTGTGCACCAAGTACATCATCTCTCAAAACTACTTCTGATACGATTTCAGGTATGTACTAAACAACACATAAAATATTAATAATAAATACTGTGGAAATTTCACTCAAACTATCCCCAACCAGGCAAAGCCTGTACTGTGGTTATCAGCGAAACTGATATATAAACAGTGACTTGTAAAAGTGCATGGACCTCCCCAACTCAAATGATTTAGATTGTTATGTACACTTTTGGGTTTATGGTTTACCATTATGGTTTAATATTTATATTAAATACTATTTGTATGTAATATCTTCTAATACATGTGATTTAAATCTAATCTTTTAAAAAAAGTCAAAGATATTCAATAAAATCTAAATCCTTTGAGCTTTGGAGGTCCATACACTTTTGCAGGCAACCATACATGAATAAATTGATAAATAACACCCAGACACAGAACAATCAAATTGTTCATTATACAAATGTTTGTTCTGAGTGGGAATCAAACCCACAACCTTAGGTGTGGAAAGCAAGATCACTACTACTCTAAATGGTTTAATATAATTTTAATCAACAAGTATTGCAACTTATTATCATTATTATGCTATTTATTTGTATTTATTACAGATAAAGTCATTGTGCAAGAAGTTTCAAGTGCGCAGAAAGCAAATAAATCTGTTCAAGCATGTGTTACACCTAAGTTCAGAAGTAAAGTTGTCCAAGCTCAAGTGAAATCAATGGATGCAGCATTATCACCTTTGAAACCGCAACTAACATCTAGTTTCACATCCCCATTCAAAGCCGAGACCATTGTAAGATCAGGACCTTCTGTGTCTGGCCTAAGCAAAGTTACAAGAAATATATTGATTGAAGAAGAGCACTCTAACAGTGATATTTCTTCATATATGCCGTCTGTAGACACCAGCAGTCACTCATCATCTGTGCATTCATTACAATCTTCTTCTGCTTGTAGTGAATTAATTGCAGAAGACAAAAAAATAGAAGCAAATGAGAACATAGAGAGAACAATTAAAAAAATTGAAAAAAACCTCGATTGTATATTGGTATTCCAAACAGTTGTTACTCTGTGATTGATTTACTAATTGGTGAATTATGTATACCTAAACATTATTTATTGCTCTGTTTAAATAAAATAAGATTGAACAGTACATTCAACCAGTTGTCAGATGATTATGGAATGACTTCGTCATATTTAAGCAAGATATTTTCAAAAAATATCCCTCTGATAGCCAGTGTTATGCGAGCCTTTATTGTGGAGCTAGACAGTGAATTGATTTTAAGGAACTTACCAATGGCATTCAGACATAAATATTATAATGTTGGTTGCATTATACACTGCCTTGAAATTGAGATACAAAAGCCATCTCAGGCAGTAAATCAAGCTGTTACTTGGTCAGATTACAAGAAAGCCAACACAATTAAATATTTAATATCCTTTACACCAAACGGATTGGTGAGCTATATTTCTCCAGGATTTGGAGGCAGAACAACTGACACATGTTTGGTTGAATCTTGTGATTTTGTAAAAACATTGAAAAGTGGTATGTGTGTTATGGCAGACCGGGGATTTAAACATGTAGAGCAGTATCTGAAAAAAAATGGTATCACGCTAGTAAGGCCTCCAAGTGTTGAAGCAGGAGTGAAAATGAGTAAAAGTGAAGCAAAGCTAACTAAACAGATAGCCAGCCTAAGGATACATATAGAGAGAGTTATTCGGCGTCTTCGTGAATTAAATATGCTTAAACCACATGCACGTATTAATTTTAAATTTGTAAAAATACTTGATGACATACTGATAATAGCATGTGGTTTAATCAATTTGCAGGATTCTTTAATAAAATAAAACTATTGAAACTAAGATGTCTCTTTTTATTTATAATGTTTTTAATTAATAAAATTTGTAATGTTTATCTGTTATTATATTACATCAAAGTGTAGAACTGCATTCCACACTCCGATACAATAATGGATATACATTAATTTTCCAAAAGTTCGATAACTTTACGATCATATTCTCAATATATTCAGGATTGTATGGTACACTTAATATCTCCACTTTCTTATTTTGTGCATAATTAGGATCAGCTACACAAAAATAACAGTTTTTCTTGTCTGTTAAATACATTTGAAGCTGCATTTGGGCATAATGTTTTTCTGCAGCTACTCCATTTTTTATGTACTTGTTATATGTCTTTGCACTAACAGGACATTTAATTTCAATTATGCCATCTTCGAATATTCCATCTGGGGAACCAGCAATCATTGGATACTTTGGGTTTAATATTAAACCACACTTATTAATTTTTCTCTTTAATTTTCTTCCCACAGTTTTTCTTACTTCATCTTCTAGGACTCTGCCACGTTTCATTGATCAAGTATCTGGAATTTTGCCACCCAGTATGAGGGATATGAGTGTGCCGTCATTTGTTTTGCATCGGCTAACTTCGAAAGCTTTAGAAGCTGTTATTCTACCATACCTCAGTTCAAACCAAAGACTGCTCTTAGATTGTTCCCTTGTTTCTTCTTCAACTAACTTTACTAAATAATCAGATATTAGAACATTTTGCAAAAATAAATCAACATTTTTTTCTTTAATCTCCCATATTAATTGATGCATAGACACAGCCTCTGTTTCACTTTGATAGTAAGTATGTTGATATTTTAAAAGTTCACAGTTAGCGATTTTCCTCTTCCTTCCCTCTGCCAAAAACTTAAACAAAACAGACGAATTTGCTGGCAATATGGGACTACCCTTAGACAAGTCTTTTGCTGTCATATATTTTATGCTACTACCGACTCTGGAAAGTTTTGATTTTTTCCAATAGCACTCCACTGAAGTGCATGATGGCTCCTCACTTCGGCGATGAACCCACATAAGAAATGCTATAGCATGCTTACAACCACCCTGTGAAGCTACACAATCTTGACATAGGTCAGAAAGAATGACCTCATCTTCTTCGTCGATAACCAGTGTGCATCCATATAATTTTGCATGAACTCTGTGTTCAGGACATATCTTGCACTTTACAGTACATAATTTGCCGTCACGCTGAAGCTGCACGTAACTTACGGCGTCTATGATGCTCGTGAGGAACTGAAATTAATTTTATACTATTAATTATAATAATAGCACACTAACTTCGGAAACCCTACCTAAAAATCTGTAAGTATTATACTATTACTACTACTACACGATGTTAAAACAATAGCTTATATAATGTGTGCAATACTGAAATCTAATTAGGATGCGCGCATAAATATTATTTACTTACATAGAAGTTTTCACGTTGCGGAATTCTGATGAACAAAAGTCACTGTTTGTTGCGAAAAATCTGCCAAGCATAACAACATCAACTTTGGGTAAATTATTGCTGTTTGCTTTATCAAATCCTGCTTCCATAGCGAATAATATACGACTTCGAAACTAACTTCAAATAGATATAATTTTAAATCTAAGATAGTATTTATCTAATACGCTAACAACCTAAATGACGTTTCGGACATGTTTTGCACGGCGTGACGTCACACTATCTGATTGGTGTTCACTGTCACGTGACTGAAAACCTAATTTTACTGAATTTGTTTTCTAAAAATAAAAATAATCTTTAGTTTTTATTAATGACTATTTTCCAGTCCGTATCGGCACGCGTGCGATTCAGACGTGTCTTTGCTTAATCAATTAGTTGTGTTGTTTACGCGCTAAGCTACCTACGCAGGTGGCCACCGGCCGGGGCAAGCGCGGGCGCGCGGGGCGCGTGCGACACGTGTTGTTTATTTGTAATGGAGGAAAAGGAATTATGTGATACGGAATTGGAGGATTACAACCAAAACTTAATTGAGATGAATGAAAGTGAAGATTTACCAATTACCGGCCAAAAAAGAAGTCTGACGGAAGAATCTGATGAAGAGTGGAAGATAGTAGATAATAAAGGAAAAGGTAAAAAATTTCGTTTGAATAGCCCGGGGAAGGAAATAGCGAAATTAGAAGTTACGATATCATGTAGTGATAAACTTCCGAAATCTTTTGCATTGGCTAAATTGTTAAAAGCAAATGAAATAAATAATATAATCCACGTTAAATATCTGAGTCCATTTAGAGTTCGAATTCAATTTCAAGATGAATCAAATATGAATAAGTTATGTTTATGTGAAGAATTTATTGCCAAGAGGTGGAGATTTAGTAAAGATATGGAAGTAAGTTTCTCTTACGGTGTTATAAAGGACGTTGAGTTGGAACTGAAAGAACAAGAAATACTGAGCAGTTTATTCTGTCAAGATAAAATTGAGATAATCTCAGTGAAGCGACTAGATCGACGAAACAAGGAAGGAGGGTGGTCTCCTTGTGAGGTAGTGAGAATATGTTTTAAAGGAAATTCTTTACCTCCATACGTTTATACTGATGGTTTGAGGATCAAGGTTGAACCTTATATATATCCGGTTTCACAGTGTTCGCGATGCTGGAAACTGGGTCATAGACTTAAGACTTGTCTTTCCAATAAAACGATATGTCCTAAGTGCGGCGGAGATCATGCAAACTGTGAGACTAAGATGTTTAAATGCATAAACTGCTCAGGCAACCATATGGCCCTATCTAAAATTTGTCCTCTATATTTAAAAGAACGTAGAATACGCGAAATCATGGCTGAGTTCAACTGTTCGTACAAGCGGGCCTTAACTGCGTACGTCCCACCTTCTCCTCATGTAAGTGTTCAAGCCAAGCGGACTGAAGTAAACAACCCTATTCATTATACTTCTTCATTTGAGAACACTCCTACATTCGCAGAAGTTGTAACGGAGGCAGAGGTTTACGACGAAGATGGATCTAGCTCTGCTAACCAAGGCAATAAGCCACTACCAAATAAGAAGAAGTCATCGAAAAAGAAACAAAATCTATCCGAGTTTTTATTAGAATGGCAGGCAAGTTTGGCAGAGGAACCGCGAACCGACGAAGATTACGTACATGAAGGCAAACAAACAAAAGGTAACACTAAACACAGTACAACATGCAACGAATTACTGTCGCGAATAAAAGAAGTTGTTTTCCTTAAAAACTGTTCATGGTATACTAAAATTAAAAATATTCTAAAAATTTGTATCGAGTGGTTTATACTGTTGGTGGTTGATAAAATATCAGAATCTACGTTGTTGCAAATGGTTGTAAATTTCTTTAATGGATAATACAGAAAATGTAAAATTGAATATAATCCAATGGAATGCCCGGAGTCTTAAACCTAAGCTAGCAGCTTTTTCTCAGTTACTTAACCAAGACAAAATACACATAGCTGCTATTTCGGAAACGTGGCTAGATCCTGACAGTCATCTTAAAATACATAACTATAACATATTTCGTCAAGACAGGGACGACTGTTATGGAGGTGTGGCTATTGCTACACATAAATCGATAAGAGCTCAGGTAGGAAACTTAAATATGCACCTTCCGGGATTCGAACTCCTTCACGTTAAAATTTTTAATTATTCTCTTTTAGAAAATGTTATAATCGTGTACTGCCCCCCTTCTGTTCGGACTAATCAAACAAATTGGAATACGTTATTTTCTATATTTAATAGGAAGTCAATCATAATCGGTGATTTTAACGCCCACCATACGAATTGGTCCAATAAAACAGACCTGAGAGGTGTTCAAATTGTTGACTCACTCGTTGATAACAATTATGTAGTCATTAACAATGGCAGTGTAACACGCATTGAATTGGTTAACGGTAACTTGCAAGAGTCTTCTCCTGATTTGTCCTTGGCTACATCTGATATTGCGCTTAATTTTAATTGGTCAGTCTTAAATGAATCCTTAGGAAGTGACCATTTGATTATTAAATTAACTTCTGAATGTCTTATGAACAAAAATTTTGTAATTAAAAGAAATTATAAAAATGCCGACTGGGATTCGTATAAAATATGTCTTGAGGAAATGTTTTCCAATTTAATAGTTCCTGTGGATCCTCAAAAAGCTTATGATATATTTATTGATTATATAAACTTTGCAGCAGACCTACATATCCCACTTACTAAAATACCGCAAAATCCTGACTCAAAATTTTCCCCTAAAACATACTGGAATGCAGAAATTTCTAAATCAGTGGCAGTCCGAAGATTAGCGTTAGCCAATTTTCGTAAGAATCCCAATCCTGCAAACTTAGATGTTTTACAAAATAAAATTGCAGTTGCACAAAAGTTAATACGACAAGCAAGGCTTAGTGAATGGATTCAGTTGTGTTCAACAATAGATAATAATATATCAGTTTCTGAAATGTGGCGCAAGATGAAATGGATAAAGGGTTACCGAGCTCCTAGAACTACTATAGATGTTAACAAAGCAAATAACTTTATTCGTAGTCTTACGCCAGATTATGTCATGTCGAATCAACCAAATTTTACATCGCCCAATATAATTCTGGAGACTAATATCTCCATGCAGGAGTTAATTAAATGTATTAAAGCTAAGGATACATCTCCTGGGTGAGATGGTATCTCATACTCCATGATTAAAAATCTACCCAATAACGGTAAGGTCATTCTCCTATTGTTGTTTAATCAGTTCTTTTCACGAAGTTTTATTCCCAATCAGTGGCGTGATATTGAAATAATTGCAATCCCAAAGCCAGGAAGGGATCCTAATCAGATTTCGTCCATGAGGCCTATTTCCTTGCTATCGTGTTTGTGCAAAATCTTTCATCAAATAATTAATAGGAGGCTCGAATGGTTTTTAGAAAAGCATAGTATGTTCTCACCTAATATGGTAGGTTTTAGAAAAACCAAGGGCTGTTTCGATAGTTTAAGTTGCTTAGTTTCTCGTATTCAAAAAGGGTTCTCTGAAAGGATGCACACTATCAGCTGTTTTATTGATATAGATAATGCCTATAACAACATTGATATAACGTCCTTATTAACAATTTTAAATAAAATTAATGTAGGGTCGAAAATATGTCAATACCTTTGGAATTTTTTGAAATATAGAAATATTAAAATCAAAACTGAAATCGGATATATTTCTAGAACTGTTTCTAGAGGTCTGGCCCAGGGCGACCCACTATCCCCATTACTCTTTAATGTAGCTACAATTAATATATGTAAATCTGTAGAAAAGGACATTTTTATTTCCCAATATGCGGACGATTTTGTCTTATATTGCACTTCTCAATCCATCTATGAAGGTACTAGAACATTACAAAATTCTATTAACATCGTATGTGAACTCCTTCGGAACCTAGGCTTAACAATTTCTCCAGATAAAAGTAAGGTATGTATTTTTAAAAATAACTACTATAATGATAGGGTGACTTTAATGGTAGATGAAAGAACATTAGAAACTGTCAATTGTGCTAAATATTTGGGTATTTGGTTAGATCGAAAATTAAGATGGACAAAACATATTAATGAAATTAGAGAAAAAGCTTTGAAATTTTTAAGTATATTTAAGGTATTGACGGGGTCTAATTGGGGTATGCATCCATATTATCTGAGAATGTTATACGTGTCCATTGTTCGGAGTAGATTAGACTACGCAAGTTTTCTATATGATACTAGCGCCATGAGTAATTGTGCCAAGCTGGATAAAGTCCAGAATCAGTTCATGCGCATTATAGGGGGTTTTATAAAAAGTACGCCTATCCATGTCATGGAGTCAGAGTTGCTACTGCAGCCTTTATTTGTGCGTCGCGCCTTCCTTGCTGGTAAATTTTGGCTTAAGGCAAAGTCACTCGGAAATAATCCTATAATTCCGTTATTAGAGGATTTATCAAACCGTTCTCAAAATCTGTATTGGAGGTGCAAGAAAACACCATTGCTAGTGACGATTCACATGCACCTTAAATCATTGCCTGTACACTCGAGCAAGCAACTGGAGATGTTTGCTTTAGATACCTGGATGAGTAATTTAGACACAAGTAGTTTTATAAGTCTTGAAATTCATAACGTGGATAAACCTAAACGTCAATTTAAAAGACAAAATTTATTGCTCCTTTGTAGTAAATTCTTACATGAAAAATATTCAGGATTTTACAAAATATACTCAGATGCCTCCAAGGACAAACAAGGAATAGGTGCTGCCTTTCTAGATACTCAAACAAAGGAGTTCATAAAGCTTAATGTTAATAATCTTCAAATATCTATTATGCACGCTGAGCTCATCGGTATTGCTGAATCACTATCATACATCAGATCAATTAATAAAGATACTAATTTTGTTATATTTACTGATGCTAAAAGTGCACTTTTTCACTTATTGCGTTGTACTCAAATGATCAGGGGTATTCCATTGGCTTATAACATATTAAGTACCTTAAACGAACTGAACACTATAAATAAGAAGGTAATATTGCAATGGATACCTTCCCACATTGGTCTAATTGGTAATGAAACTGTAGATAAATTGGCCAGAGAAGCTACGGTTGACGGTATTAATTTCAATTGTTTGCCGTACTACACAAATCTAATCGCTATTGTTAAAGACTTTTCTACCAAATTGTGGTCTGAATATTTCGACAAAAGGTCACTAACGAAAGGAATTTGGTACAGAACAATACAACCAGCTTTGCCTCGAGTCCTGTGGTTTGAAAAATGCAATATGGGAAGGTTCGACATTGTGACGAGTTTTAGACTTCGCTCAGGACACATTCCACTAAATAAGTTTGGATTCTTAATGGGAAAAGTCAACTCTTCGAAGTGCTCCGAATGTGATGTTGTAGAGGACGTATATCACATCCTAATGGAATGTGTCCGGAACGAAGCATTTAGACATGTGGTAGTCCAAGACGTGGTGTCCCCATTCAATATTGGATGGTGTAATAGCATTTTGTCTTTTCCTCTTTCAGAGGAGGCCAAATTGCTATATAAGCTTACACATATAGGTATTAAGAATAGAAAATCTTAAGTTAATCGACTGTTTGATTTGTACATGTACTTAGTTATGTTTAGTATTTTGATGTGTTTATTTTTGTGTTTATTCCTACGGGGGTGACATGTTCAAATATGAACAAACCTCCATTAATAAATAAAGATTAAAAAAAAAAAATGACTATTTTGTTGTTTGTTATTTGCACATCAAGATTAATCATTAGAAACTCTTAACCATCCAATTTATTCTTAACGGACACAAGCCTATTATACGTATTATTAGTAAACCTGTGTTATTCATTCATAATCATAATATTTTTTTAAATTATCCATGCTTATATGTGAAGATAAAGTTAAATTATGCCACTGGTAACTTCATGATCGCCGAACCCATAGTTTTTTTAAGAATATCACTTAAAAATTTTATACAAAAAGAAAGAGGGTATTGATACCAAATAAAGTAAATATAAATCACACAACTGTGTAGTGTTATTTTGTAAATATTTTCAACTTGTCATCAAGAACTTCATCTGTTTGAAAAAATCGATTTTAATCATTTCCTGAAGTCTGATAGCGCTAAAATTATACATATTTATGTATGTCTGGTGAGAACGCAATGTTATGATGACGGTGTGTGCCAGCCTGATGTTGGAGTTGGAAGGTGGTCATAGGATCTACGCTCTGTTAAACCAAACGAGATTGGGCTTTTTAGATTGGTCTCTTGTGGTGGGTACGTGAGTTTTAGGTCTATTGTGTCTTCCGTCTGCCGGAGAATTTAATGTATTATGTTTAAAAAAAAAAAACAAATAAAATACTAATAAAACCCTAAAATTTATTCATATTGATTACAGTGATCGCCACTGTTTTGCTGCCGCGTACTCTCCATGACAATGGTGCCAATTCTGTTCTACACCGAACTAAACTATCTCAAAAATTCCTTACTTTTGGCTATGAGAATTGTAACGCTATTCTGCAAGAAAAAATCTCTAAATTTAAAAATTATTTTGACACTACTAAAATCGAATTTGACAATCGCGACTCTACGTGGTATTTTTTTTTCTTTTGGCTTCGCAACGTGGTACTTGTGTGCGCTACGCAATAAAGTTTTTTAGAGACGAAGGTGCGCGCAAGCGGGCAGCCTGGACGTGTTTTATATGGAATTTTTCACTTTTTGTTATATATGCAGGGGTTTAATAAAGGGGTCGAACATTTCATTATTTTTGCGATAGGACACGCCATTTTCAAGATATAAGCAAAAGAAAAGGAAAACAAAAAATACAGTACTGTTTTTGCACGTGAAGGCGAGTCGTTGGTGTAAATTTTAGTTCATGACCACTAGTTTTATTTCACACCTTTTTAATCGCGATTAAAAATAGTCAGATTTAGTTGAAATAAATTATTATAGTGAAAATTTTTGGTGAAAACCGGCAAACTCAGAATAGCAAAATTGTCATTTTCACTAAACTAATAACTCAGTGCAATTTTAGTGCTGTCATACTAAAATATAGTTAAGTTGTATCAGTTAAGTCTTTATCAGAATAGGAAATTTTCGTTTGACAGGTGAACGGAATAAACCAAATTTTAGTGATTTTTAGTTAGATTTGTAGTTTTTTTTTTTAGTTTGTGAGAATTTTGTGACAACAGAATCGGCACCATTGTCTGATGTTCCTATGATATTTTTTTTTTTTTGAGATGGAAAATCATCACATGACATCTCCCGCTCTTGGAGCGGGCTCGGCTAGGGACGTGAGGGCACAGGGACTGCCACTCCCTCACGCACCCTGCCTCCTCCTTCGCAAGCATTACTGCTTCGCAGAAGGAGGTGATGGCTTCCCATGCACCACCTGGGCGTTTCCTCCCGCTTTAACCTGAACAGGAACCCCCGGAAGCACCCATGCCCGGTGAGAACCTGCGTCAGGCGGAGGGTGAGAACGCCGTGGCGCCTTTCTATCCACTCCTCAAAGGGGGACTTACCGCCGCAATTGTGGCGTGCCCAGCGCTGGGTTGCGACAACCGTACAAGCCATATTATGTCGCCATGAGATCCTGCCGGAGCTCTGTCCGCCGTGCCGCGATTTGACACGGCAGCGGATTTTTGCCCCGGCGTTTCGCCTCCTCGCGCCACTCCCACATGTGCGCGAGGACCTTTGCCTCCAGATCCCATAGCGGACTTCTTGTACCCTTACCTATGTTGTTTTACGATAGCTTAAATGTTGAATACTACGTACCCCACACTAGTCGCTTAACCACTGCACAAATCATGCCATCAAAAGATTTTTTTTTTTACCTTTTGAGAAAATTGCAAACAAACAAATATATAATATACATACATACATTAATATCAAATAAAAAACCTCCTTTTTAAAATCGGTTAAAAACATCAACTTGTTGTTGCTGATGAAATCGTCTTGCAAGGTTTGACCCTTCTATACATACAGATATGTGTACATATAGATGTATATACTTTCTTATATTCAAGTGCAGTTAAATTACAAGAACGTAAAAGAAAAATAAATACGATATCTCTAAAATAGTTATGGTTTCATCACCAATGAACAATCATGGATAGCTTGTTTCTTTTCTTTAGTTTATCAGTAAGCAAATAAATGTAAAAACAAAAATTTTAGGTTGGAAATTATAGATAAGCATAACAACTACCATCCTGCATACCGCGATTTTATTCTACTAAGCAATTATAATAGTAAAATTTATTTTCTATTTATACGTTTCTTGCCCAATGTTGCCGGCAAGTTTGGAAACATTCCCGGCAGTTTTGGCAACTTTGGCAATATTGCCGGCAATTTTCATGGCTAGTCCTACATGACCGTTGCACGCAACGGAAGCTCTCTAAGGGAATACATTTTCCCCGTTTTAGGAACATTTTTCATTGTTGCTTCGCTCCTATTAATCGCAGCATGATATTATGTATCCTAAAGCCTTTCTCAATAAATGGACTACCCAACACTAAAAGAATTTTACAATTCAAACCAGTAAGTAGTTCCTGAGATTAGCGTGTTCGACCAAATAAACAAACAAACTCTTCAGCTTTTTAATATTAGTATAGATTAATTATTTATTATTCCAGTCTAACTTTTTCCTTTCTCTTCCTTTGTTCTTATTGGTAATATGTTTTCAAAGGAGATGGCTAAATGAATACCCTCAGAATGTATTGGAACCTCACATTAACTCGTAATATTTAAATATTCATTAATGAATTATGTAGTGTTCATTAATTTCCAAGCACTTTCGTGAACTGTTTAGCATAAAAAAGTATCTTAATTGCTTTTTAAGCTTTTTGATTGACACGTCAAGGGGAAATAATACAGTACTGCAAGCTAGGGAGGAGTCATAGCGTTTTTCCAGAATGTCAAATGGAAACTGATTCGATTTTTGATAACTGCTATCAAAACGATTTACTGTCTGAAACTAAGTACTGGCATTCAGAGTTTTTGGCGGGAATCAACGGCGTTCAATTCGGTGTCCTGTTTAGTGATTTGTTATTGTGTTTTCAGCAGTTTTTGATTCGGAAAATAGGGTAGTTTTTAAAAAGGCATATTCCAATTCAAGGCACAATCCATTTCCAATTTTTCATTCAAGTAATGTGCCTCTTCTTTTAATCTTGCTTTCTATATTGTGTCGAAAAATATTAAGTAATAATAGTAATAGTGGACGAAAAAACCGTTTTTTTTTCAACTCTTTCCATTATTTTATCGATTCTTTTACACATGAAGTTCAATCACATCTCTATCATAAAAAAACAAACGTCAGATGTCAGACGTCGTTTGAACGCTTTCCAGTTTGCTTGTTCGTTGTGTTTTTATTTTGGACTAGCTTCTGCCCGCGACTTCGTCCGCGTCAAATTTTTGCTCCCCTGACCCTTCCCGTCGCATCGATTTGCCTGCTAGTTTTCGTCCATTTTTCGTTGCTGCTCGCTCCTTTTGAGTTATAGTGAGTCAACCTTAAAAGATAGACATATGCACTCGCGGACTTTTTTTTAAACTTTTTAAAAGAAACAATTCCGTCATACATGATTTTTGCGTTACTTTAACCGTTTACGCAGCGCACGCATCGGAAACTCTCAAAAGGAATAAATTTTCCCCGTTTTTGCAACATTTTTCATTACTGCTCCGCTCCTCTTAGTTGTAGCGTGATGTTATATAGCCTATAGCCTCCCACGATAAATAGGCTACCCAACACAAAAATAATTTTTCAATTCGGACCAGTAGTTCCTGAGATTAGCGCGTTCAATCAAACAAACAAACAAACTAACAAACTCTTCAGCTTTATAATATTCGTATAGATTTTCACTGACCCACGCTTGTTTATTAGACTTATTGTGTGTGCTCACCTACCTACTGACCTCTTGCTACCTATTCTACACGGGCTTGACTTTCAATAAATTCATCATGCGATACATAAACTTGATAAACTGCGGTAATTCAAAAGCTACGGGTGATGTTCGTTTATTTGGCCATACAATGGTGTGCATAAATCGACTGTAGCAACAAACACTATCGAAACTTCAAATCGCGTACTTTACAGGAGAGCAATTCAAAGTTGTATTTTGATGTTAAAGAATCAGTATTATAAACTCAGGTAAAATTATGTTTGGAATAAATTGTAAATTTTATACAGTTTTTCTTTCCTTGACGACGAATTTCATATATCATATACTTTTCTAAATATTTCACTTTCGATAATGTTTTACGCTTATAATAGCCAGAATTTCATCGAAACTGCCAAATTCGATAGTGTTCTCACACATCTGATTATCGAATATGGTACTTTCGTGCCTATTCTAAGAAAGTTTTTCTGCATATAAAAAGAAAATGTTCACTTTCGATATCTTGCTTGGCACTCACTTATTGGTCTTGGCCTGTTTTCATCCGATTTAATAAATAAAAATGCATTTTTCGTTAATTAATAAATATGTTTTCAAACAAAAAACAAATTATCACGTAACAAAAAACTTAAAAACGAAACTAAACGAAAATTTCAGACTTCTTCATTGCATTTAATTAGAAAAAGACCGGTCGCACCTATAATGAGCATTAAAAACTAACCACAGCCCATTGGGTCCATAAAAATCAAAAATATATTTTCTTATTCAAAATAGTAACTAAACCAATGAGATCAGTAAAAATAACATAACTGTATAAAATACAACAGTTATTACAATGAAAACATACTAGTTAGGTAAAATTAAAAGTCATTCTGGACCATAATAACAATAAAATCTAGTGAATATAAAAAAAAGTAAAGTTAGTTAACGACTGAACCATAATTATCTAATCATCATCATCACTTTCTGTCAAACATTCATTTACTATTCTAAGGTTCTTACAAAAATTATGATATTGTTTTGGTATAAGTCCTGCTTCACACAAATATACTAAATCTTTGTATTTTGCCTGTGTAATAGGTAGACTATTTGATTAAAGTGGTTTCAACACATCATTGGAATTGTTAGCCATAGATTGCCGGTTGCGCCATGTCTGAACTAACGTATTCAACGTTAAGAATCTAAGTCATATTTGTATAAAATAGGTAGCGTTAGGACCATACTTTTTATATAGATTTCTTTTATATTATTCCACTTAACAACCTAAATTAAAATGTTCTTCGTATAGTTTCTGTTAGTTAACAAGTTCCTTAAATCATATAACATACTTGTGAAACTTCTGTCACATTGTATGGGATATCATTGGTTTTTGATCTGGTGTGTAAATAATCTTCCCTTTAGCTGATCGTTATATTAGGGTGTGTTCACTGTCAGCTTCTTATTGGTTAAGGCCAGACTCTAAAAACCTGTGTACAATATTGATATTAAAATTTCCTGCTAGCATACAATGTAAAGGCTATTTATACTACTCTATTCCGATTTTGTCCAGTGCAATTGGCAGACCAGAAGCTACTTTTTTCAATAAAATCTAGGAAACAACTGACTACCTCATTTGCACCTCTCTTGGCTACATTTTTGGCCACAAATAACAAAATGGTTCATTATTACCACAGTCAAAAACTGGGAAATGAAAAAGTGACAGTTTTCGCTTAAAATAAAATACATATACTTCTCCGGCAGAAAATTGAGCAAAGTTTTGAAAATAATATGTTGTACACACACTTTTTTTTTTTTTCAGGGTGGGAAATCATCAAATGACTTCTCCCGCTCTGGGCGGAGCGGGAGGGCGTGTCAGACTTTTACTGACTAAAACCCACCCGTGTTCCATCAGTTGCCCATGTGCCAGGGTCACGGTATCTCCTTCGAACAATCACGCGACCCCGGCAGGCATCGGTCCTAGTAGACCCCTACACTGCTGCTGACATCTCTTTGAGGCGCGCGTGGAACACTGCGCGCCGTCGACCCGAGCTTGGTCCTTACCGGGCGGCGAGCTACCCATTGCTCGCCACCCGCAAGCTCGCGCCTACGGTGGCCGGGAGTCCGCTATTGACTCCCGACGCCCGGGGCGTCTCCTCCTGCGGCGGCTAGGGACGTGAGGGCGCAGAGACTGCCACTCCCTCACGCGCCCCGCCTCCTCCTTCGCGAGCATTACTGCTTCGCAGAAGGAGGTGACGGCTTCCCATTCCCTCTCGCTCCGTACCATGGCTCGCACCAGGGCCGGACGCGAGAGGTCGCCGCCGCTTGTACACACACTTCAAATCATTTCCTCATCACCGTATTTTACGTGGTTCGAGTGTTCCCTCTATTGTCACTACTGGTAATACCACAAGCATCTTGCTTGTCATGTGCAGTTTACGTTTACGTATCGTAGATACATTCCGAGAAAATTGGTTTTTTTATTTTCAGATTCAGTTATGAACGAGTTCACACTGAAAATGTTGCAAAGTTCGTCAGACTGTCCTGTTTCAGTGGAAAAATCATTCTGAGAAGGAGATAGGGCAGGCGTAGCTTCATCACTACCGAGTATAACTGTGCGCCAGTCATTCTCTATTTCCTCCTCTCATTCGATTATCATCAAACTCAACTCAAACTCAACATTTCGATTATCATGTTAGATTCACTTACCTGTACAAGTGTGTCAGTATCTTTGTGTAACAAATTATTTAGAACCGTCCATACCTCGTCTTTAATTTTCTTAGGTGGCACAGGTGATTCTTAAATAAAAACAAGTCAAAAACGTTATAAAAGCAATAAAATTTGTAATATCGACTCTAGAAAGGCATATTGTATTAACGACCACTTTGGTCAAACATGAGTTATTTACACTGTTGGAATCGGCAGATTTTTCTCTTTCGAATGGTCTAGGTTCCAGTTAAATCCGAGCACTTTTATGGTCGTTAATACAACGGTGATTTCAGTCATTTTCGTATTTAATTTTGTTTTAAATCCAACCATTTTCGTCAATTGTTTCATAAACCGTACATAACGTCAAAAAAATGGCCATAATTCATTTTGCTTTTTTTTTGTCTAAATAAAGATTTGATGTTAAAACACTTTATCTAATCATTTTAATTTTTTTTTATCAATAAACCTTTTTACTAATTGGCCACTTTATCCAATTTTGAAAATAAAACAATTTATTTGCGTGTACTTTTTTGTTTATTTTCCGTTAATACACTGTACCTTTCAGCTAATTTCAATCACTTGAACGTTAAGCGCATTTTGTCGTCAATGTTCAATAGCAAGTTGGTCGATCATACATTGTTACCTGAAACGGTTTTGACGCATCGTTAGCATTTAAGCTACTTTAATTTAAGCAAAGTTTTTTGTATTAAGTAAGTTAAGCCTACTTAAAAAATCTTTTTTGGGTGAAAAAGTGGTGGATAAGCTGTACTCAAGGAGCGCATTTTATGCTCACGAAGCGCTGCGTATGAGGTCTGGCCGTTGCGAGGGCGCTTCAGTCGACCACGCACTGTCGATGAGGGCGGTCACGCACGAATTGCCCGCTGCTTCTACTCGAAAATTGTTTTCACTTAGGAGTGAAAACAATTAATTTATCATGGCGTCCGAACGATGCAAGAAAATATTAAAAAACGTTAGACTAAGAAGGAGATTAAGGTTTGATATTGATAATAAAACAATTTATTTGCGTGTACTTTTTTGTTTATTTTCCGTTAATACACTGTACCTTTCAGCTAATTTCAATCACTTGAACGTTAAGCGCATTTTGTCGTCAATGTTCAATAGCAAGTTGGTCGATCATACATTTTTACCTGAAACGGTTTTGACGCATCGTTAGCATTTAAGCTACTTTAATTTAAGCAAAGTTTTTTGTATTAAGTAAGTTAAGCCTACTTAAAAAATCTTTTTTGGGTGAAAAAGTGGTGGATAAGATATAGATAATGCTGTACTCAAGGAGCGCATTTTATGCTCACGAAGCGCTGCGTATGAGGTCTGGCCGTTGCGAGGGCGCTTCAGTCAACCACGCACTGTCGATGAGGGCGGTCACGCACGAATTGCCCGCTGCTTCTACTCGAAAATTGTTTTCACTTAGGAGTGAAAACAATTAATTTATCATGGCGTCCGAACGATGCAAGAAAATATTAAAAAACGTTAGACTAAGAAGGAGATTAAGGTTTGATATTGAACCAAATTCAGCTGATTGTGAACAGGTTAGTGTAAATCTTAAAGTACCTACTAAATCAAAATGCATGAAGCGAGTACTTACGTGTTATTAAAAACCTACATTTTACACAAATCGTTTTTTACTTTAGGACGAAAACGTAGTAGCAGACCAATCGAATATTATTATTGAGGAAACCAACAATCAAGTATGTTTGCTATTTACTTACTATAACTAGGTTTTTGACCTTACCACACTTATCTACAATTGCGTAGGTACTTAACCTACCTAATCATTTTAATAAAATGTAATTAGTACCTTGATAATATTTATTACGATTTCGATTTTTTATTATTCATGTCTTTCTTACACTGTTTGCATTGTTTATTTCAGGATATTGGCCACAATAATTACTTTAATCAATATTCTTCGCTTAAACCGCTGTCGCCAACAATAATAATAAATAAGGATTGTACTCAGGATGATGTAAGTCTATAAGTTCTATGTGGATACCTATTTGTAAGATCAATTAATTACGATATTATTAAACAATCTTATTATAATTTAGCATCTGTTGTAAAATACAATTTATATTTTTTGAAATCCGGCTTTATTGTTATAGATACCTATATTATCTTCTGAAAAATTTAAACACCAGACTACCTGGTTTGGTACTAAGATTAGAATTTAATGAACTTATTTACAACTTATTTTCAGGATTGTGATTACATTGAAAACTCTGATACAGAAAAAACTTACGAAACTTTCAATAATATTGAAATTAGCAGCCAAATAAATATTGATCTGATAGATGCAGTAACTGTTCAGGTAAGAAGTACTTTTATTTAGAAGTGATTAATGAAAATAGTTTGTCATTTATTTTTATATTTATTTGTTCAATTATAACTTATCAGGCTTTCGATGAGGTTACAAACTTTGAGGCTGAAAACATTATGACACAGGTGGATGAACCAGGAGTGGCTGAAAACATTGTTACACAGGTGGATAAACTAGGAGTGGCTGAAAACATTGTGACACAGGTGGATGAACCAGGAAATGCAGAGGTATGTAACATTTTGATTCAATTTTAAGCATTTTATAGCTTATGACTGTGCAGTGTATGTTATGTATGTTACTGTATCAGACCATGAAAGCATGTTGTGCTCATAGAACTTTATTTTCAGAAAGACACACCTGCAAAAAATGCACGTACCAAAAATATTGTAAAAAAAAGTTACATTGATTATTTGTCTGACGATGGTGACTTTCAATGGTCATCTTCATCTTGGGTTGCATCTTCAAACGAAGAGCATAGTGAAGAAGAGAGATCTCGTAAAAAACAGAAGACATGCAATTTAGAAGATGGAAAAGTGGGTGACAATGGATTTAAGAAGAAGAAGAAGAAAATTAATAACAGAAAAGAAAGAAAACGGCTACGTAACGAGGGACAAGAATACACAAAAAAAGATGGTTCTATTGTTTGGGCTAAGGTAATGAAACCTCATCCATGTCTCAACAAAAAATGTGGCAGATCTTGTGATCAAATCAACGATGAAAGAAGACAAAGTTTATTTAATTTTTTTCACAGTTTGACTGCAGAAAGGAAACGTGATTGGCTTGTTTCTAATAGTCAACTTGAAGACACTAAAAGAAAACGTTCAAAAGAACAGTTCAGTAGGCGTCAAAACTCCTTTTTTTATTTTATTAATGAGGGTGAAGGTCGACGACAAGTATGTCAAAAATTTTTGATTGCTACTCTTGATATTACACAGCGGTACTTATACTATACTCTCACTAACGCACAATATAAATTATCAAAGACTGATATGAGAGGTAAACATATTCCGCCTAATAAAACTAGTGCACAAGCTAAAGTTAGTGTTATACAGTACATAAAAAATTTACCAGCAGTTCCCTCTCATTACTGTCGTAAGGATTCAACACGTTTATATTTACCTCAGGAGTTCAAAAATTTGAGTAATCTCTACCAATTGTATAAAAAAGATTTTAGCTCAAATGGAAAAGATTATGTAGGAGAAAGGGTGTTTCGCAATATTTTTACCCACGAATTTAATATTGCGTTCCATGTTCCGAAAAAAGACTTCATTTAAAAATAATCCTGATGGATTCACCTCAGAAGAAAAAGCAGCTCACGAAAAAGAAGTAGAGGATTCTAAAACTCGTTTCAAATTCCACCACGAAACATCAAAAGAGGATTCACAGACGTTATGCGTATCTTTCGATTTACAAAAGGTACTCAACACTCCATACGGCGAGAGTATGTTGTTTTATTATTCTCGCAAGTATTCTGTGTACAATTTTACATTATTTGAGAGTCAGACTAAGGAAGTTTTTTGCTATTCATGGGGGGAAGCTGATGCTAAAAGGGGCGGGAACGAGATTGCAACTATTCTATTTAATTACATTAAAATTGTGGACCAACGTAAAACCGTACGATATTTACTGCTTTACAGTGATTCTTGTTGTGGCCAAAATCGCAATAAAATTGTGTTTGCGGCTGTTCACACAGCATTACAATCCTGTGAATTTATCGAGAATATACAAATGAATTTTTTGATACCAGGGCACACTTCTATGCCCGTTGATAGTGTCCATGCAGTAATAGAAAGGAGTGTAGAAAATTTAGTAGTTTATGCTCCTTCACAATGGGGAACGATATTTGAATTGGCTAGGAAAAATCCGAAACCGTACAATGTAGAAATAATGTGTCACCAAGATTTCAAGGCTTGGGACTCTATGTCCGAAAAATACTTTAAAAACAATCTTGTTGGCAAAATTAGTTAACTAAGAATTGTTACATTTAAGAAAAAAGATTTAGATAATATTTATATAAAATACAGCATGAATGATACAGCAGCTGCTGAAAAAGTTGAAGTTATTGGTAAGAATAGGCGTCCAGGAGATAATTTGTATAAAAACAGACTTCCTATTCCTAAACAAAAATATGCTGATTTGGTAAAGCTTTGTAAAACCTTTGCTATCCCACGTAGGTATCATGAGGAGTATCTAAATTTGCAAACTTGCAACGCTAAAGAATTGTTGCCAGACACTGATATAGAAGACGTTGACGATTGAAGTAAGGTTTTATTATTCCATGTGAATGACCATGACATTTTATTTTTTTTAATTTTTCGTGATTATGTTTTCCCTACCCATTTCCAAATTGAACACAGTGTGTTATTGTTTTTTATTCGAGTATTTTTTTTACTTTCTATTACACTACCTAGTTAGTACCAATAAAGAGTCTACTAGAAGCATATATTATTATCGGATCTATTGAGTTATAATTATAAACTATTATTGTTTAATTGTTGAAACATCTGTATGATATGTTTCATAGGACTGATTGATGACAAAGTTGAGTAGTTTAATTAAAATGTATAAGTTGCTTTATTTTTTGTTGCAATAATTATTATACGAACATCTGCATAATTTTCATGTGACTGATTGATCTCAAATTTAAGTAGTTTTCTTGTTTAATTATAAATGTATAAGTTGTTTTTTTTTATTTTGTTTTGTTGTGAATAACATGTAACAAAAGATTGAATTTTCATGTGACTGACAGTGATCTCAAAGTTGATTTAGTTTTTTTTTTTAATTATAAAGAAGTTTTTTTACGTTTATGTTGTCACTTATCAACTGTATAAGTTTGTGAAGTGTGCTTTTGTATAATAAACAATTTTATACTTCTTTATTTTGCATTTTATTTTTAACTATCGCTAAAAATATAATAATATTGGGATAATTATAATACCTTGATCCTAGATGGAATTAAATTTAATGAGTGAGATTAGATTTTTTGGTTTTCATTGGTTGAATATGCTCGGTTTGATAAAACATTTTATTGGAATATTAAAGTTTACCAAATAGAGCGTAAGATACTTTAGTTGTAGGTTGTATGCAGCTATTCGATCGTTAAAACATTTTTTACAGGACCTCTAATGTTGAAATTGTGACTTAAGTCAATTTTACCTAACCAAGATTATTCACAACCTTGTATTATCTCCTAAAAATATATCAAAATACTTATGTACAGACGCTAACACATCAAGCTACTACAATCTGTCAGATTTCTTTGATAGATTTTCGACTTTATTTCTAGAGCATTAGGTTCAAGGTTCATTGGGAAAAATTGACAGTTTCGGGTAGTTTGACCTGGTGGCGTCTGTACATTTTTGTTGACTTAGGAATTAAATAATAAACATATTAAATAATAACGATTCTGAGTTTCATCAAGAATACTCCAGTAGTTAATTTACTATGATTTTTTTTGTGAAAGTAGAACTTCAAATCAATTTATTGAACAATTTATGCAATGGTCGTTAATAAAATTTGCCTTTCTAGCGTCGATATATAAATAAAATAAAACATTTTACCAATCGAATCTACTAACCAAATTCATATATAAAAGTAAAACAACATCGAATATGGTAGGTTCAATATTTTTAGTAAGCAAAAATAAAATCGAAATTGACAGTTCCGATAGTTACAAAACTGTACATACTATCAAAATGATACGAATATTATCGAAACTACCACTTTCGATAAATATGCAGATGTGTTTATCATCACAAGGATCGAAAATTATCGAAACTACTACTTTCAACAACATTGACTAACCTTTTTAACAAAATCTTAAGAATAATAAAAACAGAAACTAAACATGAAACGTTACTAATCTAACGAAATAAAACTAACGTGACCTCTCTCCGTCACATTGCGATGAACACTATCGGTTCTGGTAGATTCAGGACGCACGCGCAACACGCTTACACAGAACATCATTGTAAGTACCACTTTCAAAGATGTTCGTTGCGCAACATGTTCTGTATCGTTTTTGTTCAATTAAAAACTTCTTTAATAATTAATTTTTAATTATTATTTTTGATGTATCTGATAGAGTTTTAAATTCTCTTTTCAATTATGTAAAAAAGCAAAAATCGATTTTTTGTAGTTTCGATAATGTTTGTTGCGACAGTCGAAATTGAGGCCGCTTTGTGAGAAGTATACAACGCCATGCAGTGGAAAGAAACGATTCAGTGATACTGAATTTATCAACGTCACATCCAGTCACATCAAAATCGGGTAAATCTGCTTGGACCTGTATCTAAACCTGAACCAATACATGAACCAGTACCTAGACCTGTATCAGAACAGAAATTAAACCTACCAAATTAAAATGGGCTGCAAACACCTCTAGACACTGTGTTTGGGGCATTGAAAAAGATTCATAGATTAAAGAACAAATAAATGAATCATATTTTAGTTGTTTTATTTCAATATATTATATGTCCTTGGTTACTCACTGCGTTCGTTATCTAGTTTAGGCCGGTTTTATTAATTACCACGCAGCAACGCGCGCAAGAAAAGCACTCAGGCGGCAGGATTTTCCTAAATTGATTTAAATTGGTAAATAAACAACGAATAAAAACCAATCTACCTACTAGTACTAGTGACAACCCTGTGGGAATCTGTTTGTCGATACATCAGTACAAATAGACTGACAAAAAAAACGCACCAGGGGGACTTAGATTAGTTAGATTTAAATCATGTATAATACTTAGCAGAATTGTTTACCTACCTCAAATACAAAAATTATGCACTTGTTTGGGTCAGTTAATATTAATCCTTATTTTCAAACATGCTTATCATTTCAGCCACCGAACAACATTTTGAAAAAAAAAAACAAACAATAAGCGTAGTACTTAAGTAAATCGAAAAACTAAAACAGTTCAAAAAAACTAATTGAAATAAGCAACAAATCGACCTAAATATTAACGTTTGTAAATGATCACAACAAAACTCAGTCAAAATAAAAACATAAAACAGCGCGCTCCACATGAAAGAAATCAATATGGATCCTTTCGTAACAATTTCTAAATTTTGATAACTAAAACGTTGACAAATAAAATTGTATCATTGCGAATCAGAATTTTCTTGAGGCTACGTACATATTCAACTTGATCGCATAATACTCACAGCGCGCCAATAATGGCGCAGGGACGCCTGTGACTGGCTAGCCTGCGGCAGGAGTTCGCTTTATGTGTGCAATGTATAGACACGAAAAAGTAGAAGAAATTACCACTACATGCGTACATTTAAGAATGAATTGTAGACACTTTCGATCGCTGCCTGCTTGCGCCGCGATCTGTGAACGCGTTGGCGTAGTAAACGGTATGAACGTTGCTACTAATTTATATTAGACGTTTGAACTTTTTGAATAATTTTATTACTTAACATATTTTTTAAACTCTTGAAATATTAGTAACTAGTCCAGATCTAGGTCTAGGGTCTGCAGTGTCTTTTTGCCTATATGGACCGCACGTCACTGATGGCCCATATAATATGGGGCTCATATTTGGTGGAGGTACTTAAGCGGGTACATTGTATCGCCCTGTATACTGGGTGTTAGTGTAAACACCGTTATCCTTGAAACCAGTGATTTGGTTTCGTTAATAGAACGCAAAATCAATGAAAAAAAAACAACCTTTTTTTTTAAAGAAAATCTGCATTTTTCCACAAGAATATTTCACCCTATGCGCGAGGGCAACAAACTTCGGGAACTACACCGCGTTGCACGACGCGACGCCGACACGGGTCGCGACCCCGCAGTCAGTCAGCTGGCAGTCTCGCTAGCGATCGCACGTAACGCCGCGTCTTAGCGTTCGTCGCTCATTTCTCGCGCGTGAATTGAGTGTGTTACAATGTCTTACACAAATGAACAGTGAACCGAAATGGTTCGGCTTTACGCCATTGCGGGTAATGATCTGAACGGGGCGCGTAGGATGTACGCAGAATTGTTCCCTGGACAACCTGTGCCAAACCGTGAAACGATGTTGGCGGCGCGCAACGTACCTGCGGCCAGTTCACTGTGCCGGCGGTTCAATTTTCAATGTTTCCCACTGGACACTATGGACAATACTCTCCTCATCGATCGTCAACATCCATATCATTTCAGCCGGTCCAAGAACTAAATGATAACGATCGCATACCACGGATGGTATTTTCGCAGTGGCTTATCAATAACCTCGATAACAACAGAATGTTAGACGGAGCCCATTTTGAACACGTGTTGAGGTTAATGTAGGTCGGTAAGTGTTGATATTTTATTCAGTCAGTGTAAATTTAATTTAATTTTTAATTAAACTGTACATAAAATTGTGATTAACTTTTTAAATACGCCAAAAGTACCTACCCAATGGTTTGGTTTATTAAAAACAAAATGTTTTCAAATCATTTAGAATCCAAAGCCATTTCGAATCAAATTTACATTTAGACTCGTCACGCAATACAGGTAGGTATTTGTGGCTGTCCTAAGCCAAGATAAGTATGATGGGAAAGTTACATCACAGGTAATGTGTATTTATGTGTTGTGTGGACGGAACGCCTGGCGATCGTTGTAGTGATTACGTCACTGATGCGCATATCCATGAATTTGCGGGCGGTCTGGGATAAAATTCGTTCTAAACCTTTTTAGGAAAATATTTTTTTTTATTTTTTTAACTCGCTCTGTTATTTTATATTTAAGTCAAACTACCCATGGGTTAAGTGACAACTAGGGGTCACAAAACCGCTGGTATAGTAGAAAACCGGTTTTTCGGTTTGTATTTCATCACAAAACCGGGTTTCCGGTTTTTTCGGTGATTTCGATTATTTCCATTTTCATGGTTCTTAAGTCTTTTTGTCGTCAACAGTCGTTAATAAGCTTTATCGCTAAATCAGAGAACGCAAGAATAAATTGAAAAACTTTTGAGTGAATAAACTAAAAGAAAACAACAATTACTGTATCTGAGAATCAACAAAACATCTGGCTTAAAGCAACGATAAATTAAACTCCATTATTATCGACTGTGAAATTGAAAGAATGTCTAAAGTGTTATCATTCAGCGAGATTCGGAGCATGATTTACTTTATTATTCAGACGTGTTTTCACAGTCTGTTTGACGTCGATTAATCAAATCAAATTATAAAAACGTAGCTCATTAATTTCATCAAAATTGAAATCATTTTTTGATCATAGTTTGATCAAAATTGAAATGATGAACGAACATAGAAATCCAGTATTTAACTGTAAAATCAAAAAAATCTGCAAAATCGAAAAAAAAATTCGTGCTCGCCCTTTTAAGTGGTTATAAAGGTAACCCGGCTGATGAGAAGATTCTGTTAGCCTCGACACTCGGAGGGAGAAACTTTAAACAAATTATTGTACACCTGTACAAGCCTCCATTTTCACAAAGGGCCGTGATGGCAGTTAAATCATTCTCAAATTCCCGTATCAATAACGGTGGACGTCCTTGCAGTGGCGAAGGCACCATATAACACGATTCCTACCGGCTTGTCTTCGGGGATTCGCATTGGTAACTCTATCACTATTAAAAATACAATAGTATGTAAATAGTGGCTACTATTGTCAATAAATATAGTTACACTACGGGTATTTAATTCACCATAACATTCAAACAACAAAAAAGGTTATTTATACCTTTGTATTACAACAAAAGAGAAATGTTCTAAATAAACCCGGCGCCAAAACGTCATAATCGGGAACTAAAAATTCATACAACAGCGATCCCGTAATGATGTCACTTTAGGTCACGTGGCACCGCTTGATATGTACGAGAGCAAGCCAGCGGCTTGCTCTCGTACATAGACGGCTTTTTTGGATGGGAAAACATCAAATGACTTCCTCCGCTCTGGGCGGAGCGGGAGGGCGTGTCAGACTTTCACTGACTGAAACCCACCCGTGTTCCTTCAATTGCCCATATGCCAGAGCCATGGTAACTCTTTCGAACGAATCTCGCGCCCTGGCAGGCATCGGTCCTAGCCGACCCCTTCATTGTTTCTGACATCTCTTTAAGGCACGCGTGGAATACAACGCGCTGTCGACCGAGCCTGGCCCTTACCGAGCGGCGAGCTTCCCATTGCTCGCCACCCGCAAGCCTGCACCTACGGAAGCCGGAAGTCCGCAATGGACTCCCGACGGCCGTGGTGCCCCATGCGGCGGCTAGGGGCGTGAGGGCGCACATATTGACCCTCCCTCACGTGCTCCGCCTCCTCCTTTGCGAGCATTACTGCCCCGTAGAAGGAGGTGATGGCTGCCCTTGCCCTATCGCTTTGTACATGGCCTGGACCAGGGCCGGACATGAGAGATCGCCACCACCGATTGCCTCCACGAGGACACGGTGGTGCTTCGCCCAGGCAGGGCATACTGCCACCGTATGCTCCACCGTGTCCTCCAGGTGATCCACACAGTGGTAGCACCCGGGCGTTTCCTCCCGCCCTATCCTGAATAAAAACCTCGTGAAGCACCCGCGTCCGCTGAGGACCTGCGTAAGGCGGAATATAGGGACGTCGTGAAGCCTCTCCCACTCCTCAAAGAGGGGAAGCGGTGGACGTCTTACGTCCGTTGTTAGGTTGAGACTCAGACATACTTTTCAACTGATTAATACTATACCTCGGCAAAGACAGTACCAAATGGTGTGGTAGTAAACATGTCATATCGTTGAATAAGTTATTATTTTAAAAGAAAACCGAAATAATCGAAACCTCGGTTTTAGCCAAATTGAAACCCGGTTTCTAAAAATGATGTGAAAACCGGTTTAACCGGTTTTTTCGATTTCGGTGAAACCGGTTTTGTGAGCCCTAGTGACAACGGTTACCCTTACAGTCTGTATAAATCTGCCGTGCTCGAGTAAATCCCGAAATCCCCGCATGGGCTCCCCTACTAATATATATATTAGTGTGGATTTCCTCATATTATTTGTTTAATTTTATTAAGTTAATACGGCTATGGTTACGGTTATGGTTAGGTGGGACTCTCCGATCTTGGTGCGGTGGATACGACTGCACGCATTCAAGTAGACATTCCCCAGGATCGGCGAGCCTCACACTGCTTAGAATAAATGTTACTAACATTAGTTCATAAGTTTTCACTGTTACTAACACTTATGGAAGAAATTCTGAGATAAATGTTGTTTATTTATTTAATAGTTTTTTATTTTATAAATTTTATTTTCGTTCAGTCACACGCTGTCAACATCTCTGTATCTTCTCTCCTAACGCAGGTGTGCTGGAGATTTCTTTAGAAATAAGCAACACCTCTGTACATTTTTTTCTGTTCTTTTCTTGTTGTCTGTTTATATACGTGTGTAGGTGTACATAAATGGTTAAATAAATAAATAAGTCGCATACTGATTGAGAAATAGTCAAAAAACCTTTACACAATATTTAGTAGTTAAAAGCGTAAAGTATACAGTTTTTGTTCATAAGAGTGTTCCGGGAAACTAAAAGTGTTAGTACAGTGTAAGTGAACTTAAACTGTAGTGAAAATGCTAACTTTTATAAACAACACGTGAATCGAGTGTATTCCCTTTAACTTATCCTTAGGTGTAGTATAAAACAAAGTCGCTTCCGCAGTCTCTTCGCTTTGATCTTTTAAACTACTCATCATTCATCATCATAATTTCAGCCGAAAGACGTCCACTGCTGGACATAGGTTCCCGCGTCCAGCAGATTCCTGCGGCCTTCACAAGGTCTTCGGTCCACCTTGTGTGAAGCCTTCCAACTCTACGTCTTCCGGTACGCGGTCGCCACTCCAGAACCTTTCGACCCCATCGGCCATCTCTGCCACTCAAGTTTAGCAATTCTTCGGGCTATGTCGGTTACCTTGGTTCTCCTAGGGATCTCGTCATTCCTGATTCGATCGCGTAGGGATACTCCAAGCATAGCCCTCTCCATCGCCCTTTAGGTGACTTTAAGCCTTCTAATAAGGCCCATTGCACGGTGGTCACGTAGAAGTTCACAGGCCTCCGATGGCAATGATTGAGCTAAGCCATGATACCTGGTTCAGTTACCCACTAGTTGTCATACTATCTGAGACTATAAAAGGTTTTGCAATCTATTGTTCGCAACATTCCTTTTTCGGCATCGGAAGTGAACACATCTAATTAGTCATCAACCGTGTTTATCACCAAACGCTAATCAGCCTAAGACGCGACGCGTTTTTCCAAGTTCCATATTGTGTGTGACCTGTTATTTTGCAATGGACATTCAAGTTACAGGTATGTATTATTAATTTACTTTGTTATTTTGTATTTTCAATCTACCATTTTTTTTTAATATAGTGCTACGCCGCAGCATTACTTACGTATTTATTTCTGTATTTTTTTTTTCTATGTTGAAGCTTTTTCTTGTTTGTATCTACTTGTGCCATTGAATTAGGTATAAAAATGTCACTTGAAATCTCTACTACTAGACTTTAAAAAATGTATTTGCGCATGCTGCAGCTGTAAGGTGCAGCCAGGGTCTACGCCGAGCGCCTGGGCGCGTAGCACTTGCTACGAAATATGTATTAATTTTGATCCGCATTTAACTATTTTTTTGTTTTGTTTTAGGTACTAGTATTGAGTGTTCTTTCAAAAAAATGCTTATACTAGATACTTGGCTGTTTATTAAGGACAGCACATCCGAACTAGAACGGTGGCGTCGAGTTTTTCAAGCCCTGATACAGTCGCTGCCTGATGTTGAGAATTTGATTGCTGATTAGATTTCAAAAAATGGCAGGCGCGTTCATCAGACGATTAAGCTCTTTTTGCACAGAAAAAACAACATGTTCAGCAATAGTTTAGGCAGCGACTTGGTCTAATAGTTGACAAACCGCGAAGTGGAGGAAGTGGCACATCCAACGATGGAAACACTGCCAGAAGGTTTTTTTTCTAATTCAGCTATTTCAGCGGAAATTACTGGATTAGACAAAGACCTTATTGACAGATGTCATAATATGCTGCAGTGTCTTTCGTCGGGATACAAAACTAATAACGTGGCTTTTAAAGAGTATGCTCTAGACACAGCACGTAAGCTTGTTGCTACCTATCCATGGTATAACCTGCCCTCGTCTGTACATAAGGTCCTCATTTATGGTTCGGAAGTAATTGACCATGCATTATTGTCAATAGGTGAGCTTTCGGAACAGGCCGCCGAATCTTGCAATAATTTAGTTTAACAGTTAAGACGTGACACCACGAGGAAAATGTTCCCGGTTGTCACAAACACCGACTTGATACATTCTTCTTAATTCGAATCCTTATATATCTGGTTTAAGAAGGTTACCACGGAAGAAGAAGTCTATTCTATCTAAAGAGGTTTTGAATTTGTTGTCGGTAAAGAATAAAATGTACATAGTTATATAATAAACACTAGATTTATATCCTTTATTTAAATTTTTACAACATATAAATTACATTTTTAAATATTAAAATAACAAAATCATAAAAACATTTAAAAATATAAAACATAGTAGCCCACCGGTATCGGGAATAGGATCCAAGCTACCGGTGGTCAGGGCCGCTGAGAGAGGAACCTTCTCACTATACGTGCCGTGTCCAGTAATACCGCCTTCTGGATCAAGCGCTTGATCCAGCTGCCTAACGAGAGCCTCTTTAGGTGTTGGTCGAGGCTCTTGGCTATTATGCCATTGGCCGTCACGACTATCGGCACAATGACTGCTGTATCCACATCCCACATCTCGACAACCTCGCGAGCCAAGTCAAGATATTTGATCTGCTTATCTTGTTCAGCTTTCACGAGGTTCTCGTCATGCGGGACTGCTATATCAACAATCATTGTGCGACGCTCTGATCGATCTATCACGACTATGTCCGGCTTATTAGCAACAATAGTCCTATCAGTGATGATAGATCGATCCCAATACAATGTGATATTTCCATTTTGGAGAACTGGGTCGGGCACATACCTATAGTACGGTACTTCTGATTCCACAAGACTGTATTTCAGAGCAAGTTGCTGGTGGATAATCCTGGCTACAAGGTTGTGTCTATGCAAGTAGTCTCCGTTAGCCAGACGAGAACAACCAGAAATAATGTGTCGGATTGACTCCCCCGGACGGTGGCATGCCCGACAATGTCAACCGTGCCATCCTTCACAATATATTTCCGGTAGTTGTTTGTCATCATAACTTCGTCCATAATTGCAAAGACAAAACCTTCGGTTTCTCCAAATAGATCTCCGAATCGTAACCAGGATACGGACGCTAAGAGGTCTACATCGGGTCCATGTAGGACCCGGTAAAAGCGTCCGTGGAGCTCCTTGCTTTGCCATACCTCCCTGCGGTCATTAGTATCTAATACTTTAGGTTTGCGCCAGTTCTCGTTAGCCAAGGAGAGCGGGGTGAAGCCCTTGTCCACTGAGACCATATCTCGGTGCATCCCCACATCGGCTTCAAGGAAGTATTCCCTGAGACTGCATATCTCACGGTTGTGCAGGGTCTTGGCATTTAAAAAACCTCGACCTCCGCACTTCCGCGGGATATACAGTCTCATCACCGAGGACCGTGGATGATGCATCCGATTTACGGTCAGCAGTGTGCGGACCCGTCTATCCAGGGCGTCCAGCTCCGTCTGAGTCCATTTGAGTATGCCGAAAGAGTACATCAAAACTGGCATAACCCAACCGTTGAAGGCGCGCACCTTGTTTCCGCCTGATAAAAGACTATTTAGAACTTTATTCAGGCGGCCAAAGAAGCGCTCCCTCAACGATTGTTTCATGTCAGCAGTGTCGATGCCTAACGCTTCCGACATACCCAAATACTTGTATGTTTCGATTGAGGAGAGGGATCTTAGGTGTATGGAATCCGTGAGTTGGGTTCCCACGGATTCCACAATCTCTCCTCGCTTCACATGCATGACTGCAGATTTGTCCACACCAAATTCCATCCTGATGGCGCTACTGAAGGTTTGAGTTACTTTCAGTAGCTCCATCAGTTGCAGATTGTTGTGGGCAAAGAGTTTTAGGTCATCCATGTAGAGGAGGTGAGATATAACCTGACCACCTCTCCTCAATCGATAGCCTATACCTGAATCCTCCAGCAGTGTGCTAAGAGGATTCATGGCTAGGCAGAACCAAAGTGGACTCAAACTATCGCCCTGGAATATACCTCGCTCAATCCTTATCGGTTCACTATTCCTCTGGATTTGTCGACATCCTGGATAGTGAAGGACCGTCCTCCACTGCCCCATACATGACATCAGGAAGGTGCGCAGCGTTGTATCTACTTTGTACAACTCCAGCACCCTCCTGAGCCATGTGTGTGGTACCGAGTCATAGGCCTTCTTATAGTCTATCCAGCATGTTGACAGATTCCTTCGGGAACGACGAACCTGTTGACTAATGGTCATATCAATTAGGAGCAGTTCCTTAGTACCGCGGGACCCGTTCCTACATCCATTTTGAGAGACAGACAAGATAGAGTTTGTGTCAATATGATTGTAAATTTTAGCTCTCAAAATGGATGTAAGAACTTTATAGACCGTCGGTAGACAAGTGATCGGTCTATAATTTTTGGGTTCCGCGGTGCTACCTGATTTATGGAGCAGGTGGGTTATCCCTGTTGTTAAGAACTGGGGCAACGACCCTGACTCTAAGGCTGACTGGAACTGAGATGCCAAGCGAGCGTGCGACTTTTGGATCCACTTGATCCAAAAGTTGTGCAGTCCGTCCGGCCCCGGAGATTTCCAGTTAGGCAACGGACGGACTGCACAAGCGACATCTTGGGGGCTGATGGTAATTGCCCCCATTTCTGGTATTTGTCCGCACGCTCGCTCGATCTGCCTAGTCGAGTCACCTCCGGTGTGATTGACAGGCACCGACCAGATGTTTCGCCAGAACGAAGACATGGCGTCATCATCCGGAAGGGGCATGTCAGCCACACCTTGGTCCGGTCGCTCCCAAGCTCTGTAAACCCACCTTTCATCGCTTTGGAATGTGCGATTCTGAGTGTACCGCTCCACCCTCCGCCGATACCGACGAATACGGTTTGCCCATGCACAGATCTTCTGCTTCAGGAAGTCGATGCGCTCTGTGACGCGGGGCAAATAATCTCGCGGACTAACATCAGTCCCGGAGAACGCCCGCTTCACAAAGCGCATCACTCGAGGGCGAGTATTGCCCTCCCTGAAGCAGATTAACTTACCGATGAGTGCTCTAGCCTCACCGATACGACACTCAATCCTGCACTGCCAAGCTGGTACGGCTGGTTTTGGTCGTGTAGCTCTGTCACTGTTAGGAAACTTAACATGAGCTACACGACAAGCCGCTACAGCTGCGCAGTACAAGATCGAGTGGGTATCAACCAGGTCTTTGCTGCCGTCAAAATATGTTGACAGCTGTGAGTCTAGAGCACACACCAGCGCCTTGTTTTTCTTATGCATGGAGATTTATATTATTGTTAAGAGCTGGTGTTCGGGATAAATTAATAGAAATCAATTTTACCAAAACACACAACACAGTTTAATTTAATAAACACAAATATCGCAACTACAAGAAACGTCACTTGGAATCACTTGTTTCGCTTGTACTGTATCACTCGAATCGTATTCGCTCGCTTCCGAAATCGAACTGCCCCTCGGGCCGACAATCCGCTATTTATATCTCGAGCAGAACATTCGCGAACATTCGACACTATGCCTCAGTTCCAGGTAGCGTAGAAGCTTCGAGTCCTTTCGGGAGCCAACTGTTTAATTCCACTATTCGACAATAGGTGGCGGTAGCGTCTACGTACAATTTCGTATAGTACTTGCTACTCGATAACAGATGGCGTTAGCGTGTCATTTCTAGTAGTTTCCAACACTGCCCCGTCCTTAGATGGAATTAGCGTGATGTTTCTAGACTTTTCGATTTACGTCACACTGCCCCTTTCTGAGACGGAGTTAGCATGATGCTTCTAGACTTTACGATCTACTTAACACTGCCCCCTCCTTAGACATGCTCGTCCCGAGCATCATTATTCCCGTAGTATCGTGCCAATCGATCTACATGGACAATTTTAGGTGCAGTTCGCATACCCTTTTGTATTCGGTAAGTGACGTCGTTGATCTTGGTCACAATTCGGTACGGTCCGTCCCATTTTGCCTGTAGTTTAGGGGACTTTCCTTTGCTGCGCACTGGGTTATGCAACCACACTAGCGAACCTTCGTCGAAGCCAGTATTGTTCATCTTTCGATCATAACGAGTTTTCATTCTCTCGGACATCTGTTGGCCTGATTCTCTGACATGCTCATATACGTCATTCATCTTGTTGCGCAGATCAGTTGCATAATCTGTTATACTGCGTGGTGAATCAGGGGGAATGCCGGTTATTAGATCAGCTGGTAACCTTAACTCCCTTCCAAAGTTCGCGAAGGCTGGCGTCACAGTTGTACTCTCGTGAACTGCACTTCGGTATGACAGAAGAAACGGTTGTATGTGCTTGTCCCAATCCTTGTGTCTGCTTGTTGCAACTTTTGCCAGATATCTTTCCAACGTCTGATTAAATCTCTCTACCATTCCGTCAGATTGTGGGTGGTATGAAGTGGTTCTGGTTTTATGAGTACCCATAACCCGACATGTTTCCTGAAACACTTGAGACTCGAAATTCCTTCCTTGATCGCTGTGGGTTTCCAAGGGTACCCCAAGCCGACAAAAGACTTCGTGGACTAATTTATCAGCGACTGTTGAAGCTTCTTGATTAGGGATGACGAAGACTTCCGGCCACTTGGTGAAGTAATCCATGATAACCATGAAATATTTATTTCCACTTTCACTTTCGGGGAAAGGCCCAGCGACATCTAGTGCTATCCGTTCCCAGGGGGCTCCCACGTTGTACACTTTCAATGCACCCTTGCTGCGTGTGTGCGGTCTTTTTACCGCTGCACAACTGGTACATCTGCGACACCAGTCCTCCACATCCTCTCGACAATGGATCCAGTAAAACCTTTCTCGGATCTTTAATAGAGTCCTTCTTACTCCCATATGACCTCCTGAAGAACCATTGTGGTAGAGCTGTAGAACTTCTGGTACCTTCGTTTTTGGGACTACCATTTGCAGCTATTCCCTCGAGCGTTTTCCCATTATCGGCATAAGACACCATCCTGGATCACCAAGCTCTCCCATTGTGCCCAATAACTTTTTGTGGTGGTACTCATCGCTGCAACATCACACCATTTCGGTTTGGGAGCATTAGCTTTAATCCACTCGAGAATTGGCCTGATATCTGTGTCACTCTGCTGGGCATGCCGTAGGGTTTCCTTCCACTCGTCACTAAGGTCCGTTCTTAACATCCTGACAGGTACTGTTTCCTTATCTTCTTGCCTGACACAATGCTTACAGTCTTCAGGACAAGGTATTCTTGATAAAGCGTCCGCGTTACCGTGAGACTTCCCACTACGATGTTCAATTGCGAAGTCGTACTCTTGTAGCAGTTCAATCCATCTCGCCACTTGTCCTTCTGGATTCTTAAACTGCAACAACCACTTCAATGCAGCATGGTCAGTTCGCAGGTGGAATTTGCGTCCAAGCAAGTATTTGCTGAAATGCTGCAATGTCTTTACTACGGCAAGAAGTTCGCGTCTCGTGACACAATAATTTATCAGCTTCATAGCCTCCTTTCCGTTGAGATAACACACCGCCAATTCCAGTATTACTTGCGTCCGTGTCAACTATGAATTCATTTTCTGTGTCAGGGTAGCCTAAAATTGGGGTATTGCACAAACGTTCCTTTAAATCTCGAAATGCGATGTCACAGTTCTCATCCCAACAGAACGGTCTTTTCTCCTCAGTAAGCTTGTGAAGAGGTTTGGCAATGTCAGCAAAATTCTTGACAAACCGTCGATAGTACGAGCACAAAACCAAAAATGCCCTGACATGCGTCTTGTCTTTCGGGACTGGCCATTCCTTGACGGCGACAATTTTCTCAGGATCTGTTTGTACTCCTTCCTTCGAAATCACGTGCCCCAAAAAGCTTACTCGCTGTCTGAAGAATGAGCACTTCTTTGGACTTAGCTTGAGATTGGCTCCTCGGATTTTTGATAGAACACGTTCCAAATTCTGAAGGTGGTCTTCGAATGTGCGGCCCACGATGATGATGTCATCTAAATAGACAAGGCAGGCGTCTCCAATTAGTCCCGTGAGAACGAGCTCCATTAGCCTTTCGAAAGTTGCAGGAGCATTGCACAATCCGAATGGCATGACGTTAAACTGCCATAGACCCTTTCCTGTAGAAAATGCAGTTTTCTCCTTGTCTTTAGGGTCTATTTCCACTTGCCAGTAGCCACTTTTTAGATCTAACGTTGTAAACCACTTCATTCCTGACAGCGTGTCCAGTGTGTCGTCGATCCGGGGTAGTGGATAGCTGTCTTTCTTAGTAACGTCATTCAATCGACGATAGTCTACACAAAAGCGCATATTGCCATCTTTCTTTTTCACCAGGACCACAGGAGAACACCAAGGACTAGATGAAGGCTCTATAACTCCATCCTTTACCATTCCTTTAATCATGGTATCTACCTCGTTTTCTCTTGCCACTGGTAGTCTTCTTGGTCGTTGTCGTATTGGTAACTCATTTCCGGTGTTCATTCTGTGTTGAACCAAACCAGTCTTCCCTATGTCCGCATCATTTGTAGAGAATATGTCTGTATACTGAAGTAGCATCTTCCTAGCCTTCTCTCTTTCCTCTTCCGATAAATCTTTACGACAGTCTTCCAAAAGATTTAACACATTAAATCTTGCACTTTGGGCGTTATTTTGAGAAGGCCGATGTTGGCATTCACGCATCCAAGCTACTTCCCCACAGGAACCCATCAACGTACCCTTCTTGATTACTTGCTCCTTTTCACTTGGGTTCAGTATGCGTACGGCTGCAACGTCGATTGCCTTTACCAAGGTCCGCGCAATTTTCCATGGAAGGTTTTCATCCAATCCCTCAATGAGAATACATTGATTTTTCTGCCCAGGATTATGTGGAAGACTAACTGGAACTATTGTTTCCGATCGGGGAGGAAGAATAATCTTCTTCAAGCAGTACACTTTCCCTGATGGTGCACCTTCCATGAAGATTTCTTCTGACCCACATTTGAGGACTCCTTGATTAACGTCAATCTCACAACAGTGCTGTCGCATGAAGTCCAGACCTAGGATGCAGTCGTCCACTATGTCAGCCATGATGACCTTATGCCGGTAGATTGTGTTACCCAGTTTTAACTCCACCTCCTTCTCACCACGGACGGTTATGTGCTGACCGGTAGCTGTTACTAAATTTACGCCGTTACGCTTACCGAAGTAGTCCCCAAGAAAACGATTCGCTAGTTGGGAACTGACAAACGTGCGAGAAGCTCCAGTATCCAATGTCAGCTTACATGGTCTTCCGTTCACTTCACCTTTTATGACTAGGGTGTTCCCATCATGGGCTTGTGAGACCGAAATTCTTGGGGCTATTTTAACACCAGCCAGCACCCGCCCCGCAGTCCTGGCGTTTATTAGTTTTCCTGCTGCTGGGCGGTGACATCAGCCACCCTTCTTTCCTGGGTCTGGTCTTCGTTAGCTGTGCTTCGCTTCGGGCAACTTGAGCGAAGGTGGCCTTTTTCTCCGCAAGTGTAGCATCTAGGGCTGTACCTAACACGGTCACGAACAGGTGACGCTGCTACCTCCCTGATGCGATGGGCTCGATAATCATGCCTCACTGCTTCCACCTCCAATGCATGGGCCAAGGCGTCCTTGAGGGTCTCATGGTGCCCAAGTCTCACAGCAGCCCTTACTTCCAGGTCCCGTATGCCATCTATGAAGGTTTGAATTAGTATACCCTCGATGAGCGCGGGTGCAGACTGGTACGCCTTTCGAACCAGCTTTTCGATTTCCAGGGCCCACTGCTGCAGGTTTTCACCACTGCGCTGCACACGATCCTTCAACTGGGCACGAAAAACGTGTTCCAGGTGCGCGTCACCGTATCTGGCCTCTAACGCCTCAACGAGCTGCTCGTAGGTAACATTTTTGCCGAGAGCCTCTATCACAGTTAAAGCCTGGTCACGAAGGGCCAAAGTAAGCGCGGTCATGGCCTGGCCCGTTGTCCACCCATTTGCTTCCACGACAGCTTCAAATTGAATTTTGTATGCTGACCAGGAAGATGTTCTGTCGAAGGGTGGCACTTTAAACCCGCGCACGGAAGGTGCAGCAACTATCGAAGCCGTAGTCCGGTCTCCAGCTTTCAGAACTCCAACCGCTTTTCTTATATCAGCGATCTGGACTTCGGCCTCGGAGATACGATTTTCATGTACCTGAACAGTCTCATGGCAGTCTTCATGGCTTTGATGTCCTTGCCAAATGTCGCGTGTAGATCTTTCAAAAGGAGAACCTGCTCCTCTTTATCACGCTGAAGCTGTTCTTGCAGGCGGCGGGTCTGTTCTTCCTGTCGGCGGGCCTGTTCTTCCTGTCGGCGGGCCTGTTCTTCCTGTTGGCGGGCCTGTTCTTCCTGTCGGCGAGCTTGCTCCTCTTTGTCCTGCTGCAGCTGTTCCTGTAGGCAGCGGGCCTGTTCTTCCTGTCGGCGGGCCTGCTCCTGCAGCATCGCCATTAGCGCAGAAAGATCCATGGCTGGTGATGCTGAAGGAACACCAGACACTTGGGAGACTGGCTCCGTCGTCGGCTGATTACCCCCAGGTGTCTGTCTAGAAGTTCCTTCAAACCGCCTCTGATCCACCTCCTGCTGGCGCTGACTCCTGGTACGGAAACCTTCCGTATCCTCCTTCGGTAAAACTGGCATAATTTATCCCTTACTTCTGACACCAAATGTTAAGAGCTGGGGTTCGGGATAAATTAATAGAAATCAATTTTACCAAAACATACAACACAGTTTAATTTAATAAACACAAATATCGCAACTACAAGAAACGTCACTTGGAATCACTTGTTTCGCTTGTACTTTATCACTCGAATCGTATTCGCTCGCTTCCGAAATCGAACTGCCCCTCGGGCCGACAATCCGCTATTTATATCTCGAGCAGAACATTCGCGAACATTCGACACTATGCCTCAGTTCCAGGTAGCGTAGAAGCTTCGAGTCCTTTCGGGAGCCAACTGTTTAATTCCACTATTCGACAATAGATGGCGGTAGCGTCTACGTACAATTTCGTGTAGTACTTGCTACTCGATAATAGATGGCGTTAGCGTGTCATTTCTAGTAGTTTCCAACACTGCCCCGTCCGTAGATGTAATTAGCGTGATGTTTCTAGACTTTTCGATTTACGTCACACTGCCCCTTTCTGAGATGGAGTTAGCGTGATGTTTCTAGACTTTACGATCTATGTAACATTATTTTAGATACAGCTCCTATTATGTAACTATTAACATGTAAATAATAATTTTTTGTCCATTTCTGTGTTTGTCCTTAGGTAATAATTAGGTATTTACTTTATTTTTACCATACAAATGTAAATATTTAAGTTTATTCGTGATTATTAGCTTTCCTACTGACAGTTTATATGGGTAGTTCAAATAATTGTTTTTTATTTATTTTTTTATTTAACAGATTTTGTTAATTTATTTATTTATTTTTATTTTCTTTTAATTTCACTTATTGTGGACATAATCTACTCATTACAATGATTTTAAATGAGTTGTATTGCAACATGTAGTTAGCTAGCGACCTCGTCAGCTGTTCATAATATTCTTGCCTGACCAACCGGCAGCAAGTTCGTCATGCTCCCTTAGATGTCACTGCTTGCGGTAGCGTCCCGACGCTCCCCGACGCTCGCCGACCCCCGGGTCGGGTTACCACCTTCCCTCAAATATGGCGAGGGGGGTAATGGCTGACCTTTGCGTTATGCTCGTGAACGGGTGCTGCTTGTGGTGACTGGTCGTCTTGCTGACCATGGTTTTTGTTATTGTTATTTGTATTAACTGTTATTTTATTCTACTCGGAGGTGCTAGTTTAACTATTGTAACTTCAACTTAGCTATATGCATCAATGTATGTATATGGATCATTTTGCATCGTTGAACATGTAAGCGGGCACGCCCTTTATGCCTGGAGGCTTTATTTAGTTTTTAAGTTTTGTTTACGTTTTTGTTTTATTATTTCAGCTTGACTTTAGTTTTAAATTTTTTTGTTGGTATATTGGCGTGTGCTAGCGGACATATGGCGAATAATGTATGTTTTCTTTTATAATATTAATTACTTACACAATATTGTATAGAATCAAGTTCTTCTAACTTAACAGACAGCTGTGCTGCTGGGGAGTTTGTTCCGCCACTTCTTCCCAGCTACAGCACTAGGAAGTGTCGAAGGGTGGGCGTTTTGGGAGGACTGTCTTTTGTAACTTTGACGTTCAAAAAGTGCTGACTCTCAGCCTAATTTGAATATGTAAATGACTTTTGATTTTGATTTTGATTTTTTGATTAAGTTGCAATTCTTTTCTTGTATTTTAATACGTATTTCGTCAAGTATAATAACTGCATTATTTTTTCGAATAACACTTTTTTAAATCATTAATTCGCTTATTTTCATTTTATTATAACGTGAAGTATTACAAAAAAGTATAATAATTAGTATTGATAACGACAGTCATTACCTTCGTGAAACCCTATGACCGCCTCTCTTAGGGCGCGGAACCAAAGTGCATTGTGAGCGATCTTTTTGACATTAAACTACTCAACGGATTATATGCCGTTTTCAGCAATAGAAAGAATGATTTAAGAGGAAGGTTTATATGTATAACACGCGGGCGAAGCCGCTGGCAAAAGCTAGTTGTTCATAATTTATTTTAATTTCGTCTTCTAATCGCAATCTTATTTCTGTATTTTTAGAGCATCACTTTTAAATTTTCTTTTTTGCAGTCGGGTTACGGATTTTTGTTTTTGTTTTTAATTCAGTTATTTTTTTTTAATCTTAGTGTATATTTAAGATCTTCCTGTTGTTTTAGTATTTTACTGTAACACATTTCAACAAAAGGAATTCTCTGAGTCGGGGTGTTAACCATAATAAAGTTTTTTTATATATATTAAACGTTAGACCTAATGATTTTCGATTAAATAAACAATAAACATATTAAACGTTAGACCAAATGATTTTCGATTATGTAAACGTTATATCAAACAACGTTATACTAATCAAGTTTTAGAATAAATAAATGTTATATATATGTTACGAGCTGGGGTTCGGGATAAATTAATTTAAACCAATATCCCGAAACACACAAACTGTTTAATTAACTAAACACAAATATCGCAATCAAATCAAAACGTCACTTGGAATCACTTGTCTCGCTTGTACTGTATCACTTGAATCGTATTCGCTCGCTTCCGAAATCGAACTGCCTGTCGGCCCGACAATCCGCTATTTATATCCCGAGCAGAACATTCTCGAACATTCGACACTGCCACAGCGTAGAAGCTTCTAGTAACTTCCATTGATCTGTTTAATCCCACTATTCGACAATAGATGGCGGTAGCGTCTACGTACAATTTCGTGTAGTACTTGCTACTCGATAACAGATGGCGTTAGCGTGTCATTTCCAGTAGTTCCCAACACTGCCCCGTCCTTAGATGGAATTAGCGTGATGTTTCTAGACTTTTCGATTTACGTCACACTGCCCCTTTCTGAGACGGAGTTAGCATGATGCTTCTAGACTTTACGATCTACGTAACACTGCCCCCTCCTTAGACATGCTCGTCCCGAGCATCATTATTCCCGTAGTATCGTGCCAATCGATCTACATGGACAATTTTAGGTGCAGTTCGCATACCCTTTTGTATTCGGTAAGTGACGTCGTTGATCTTGGTCACAATTCGGTACGGTCCGTCCCATTTTGCCTGTAGTTTAGGGGACTTTCCTTTGCTGCGCACTGGGTTATGCAACCACACTAGCGAACCTTCGTCGAAGCCAGTATTGTTCATTTTCCGATCATAACGAGTTTTTATTCTCTCGGACATCTGTTTGCCTGATTCTCTGACATGCTCATATACGTCATTCATCTTGTTGCGCAGATGATTTGCATAATCTGTTATACTCCGTGGTGAATCAGGGAGAATGCCGGTTATTAGATCAGCTGGTAACCTTAACTCCCTTCCAAAGTTCGCGAAGGATGGCGTCACACTTGTACTCTCGTGAACTGCACTTCGGTATGACAGAAGAAACGGTTGTATGTGCTTGTCCCAATCCTTTTGTCTGCTGGTTACAACTTTTGCCAGATATCTTTCCAATGTCTGATTAAATCTCTCTACCATTCCGTCAGATTGTGGGTGGTATGAAGTGGTTCTGGTTTTATGAGTACCCATAACCCGACATGTTTCCTGAAACACTTGAGACTCGAAATTCCTTCCTTGATCGCTGTGGATTTCCAAGGGTACCCCAAACCGACAAAAGACTTCGTGGACTAATTTATCAGCGACTGTTGAAACTTCTTGATTAGGGATGGCAATGACTTCCGGCCACTTGGTGAAGTAACCCATGACAACCATGAAATATTTATTTCCACTTTCACTTTCGGGGAATGGCCCAGCGACATCTAGTGCTATTCGTTCCCAGGGGGCGCCTACGTTGTACAATTTCAATGCACCCCTGCTGCGTGTGTGTGGCCCTTTTACCGCTGCACAACTGGTTCATCTGCGACACCAGTCCTCCACATCCTCTCGACAATAGATCCAGTAAAACCTTTCTCGGAACTTTAACAAAGTCCTTCTTACTCCCATATGACCTCCTGAAGAACCATTGTAGTAGAGCCGTAGAACTTCTGGTACCTTCGTTTTTGGGACTACCATTTGCAGGTGACAGCTATTCCCTCGAGCATTTTCCCATTTTCGGCACAACACACCATCCTGGTTGGTGATCCAGGATGGTGTGTTGTGCCGAAAATGGCAGTCCCACTGTGCCCAATAACTTTTTGTGGTGGTACTCATCGCTGCAACATCACACCATTTGGGTTTGGGAGCATTAGCTTTAATCCACTCGAGAATTGGCCTAATATCTGTGTCACTCTGCTGGGCATGCCGTAGGGTTTCCTTCCACTCGTCACTAAGGTCCGTTCTTAACATCCTGACAGGTACTGTTTCCTTATCTTCTTGCCTGACACAATGCTTACAGTCTTCAGGACAAGGTCTTCTTGATAAAGCGTCCGCGTTACCGTGAGACTTCCCACTACGATGTTCAATTGCGAAGTCGTACTCTTGTAGCAGTTCAATCCATCTCGCCACTTGTCCTTCTGGATTCTTAAACTGCAACAACCACTTCAATGCAGCATGGTCAGTTCGCAGGTGGAATTTGCGTCCAAGCAAGTATTTGCTGAAATGCTGCAATGTCTTTACTACGGCAAGAAGTTCGCGTCTCGTGACACAATAATTTATTTCTGGCTTTGATAAAGATTTGCTGAAGTAAGCTATCACAACTTCATAGCCTCCTTTCCGTTGAGATAACACACCGCCAATTCCAGTATTACTTGCGTCCGTGTCAACTATGAATTCATTTTCTGTGTCAGGGTAGCCTAAAATTGGGTTATTGCACAAACGTTCCTTTAAATCTCGAAATGCGATGTCACAGTTCTCATCCCAACAGAACGGTCTTTTCTCCTCAGTAAGCTTGTGAAGAGGTTTGGCAATGTCAGCAAAATTCTTGACAAACCGTCGATAGTACGAGCACAAAACCAAAAATGCCCTGACATGCGTCTTGTCTTTCGGGACTGGCCATTCCTTGACGGCGACAATTTTCTCAGGATCTGTTTGTACTCCTTCCTTCGAAATCACGTGCCCCAAAAAGCTTACTCGCTGTCTGAAGAATGAGCACTTCTTTGGACTTAGCTTGAGATTGGCTCCTCGGATTTTTGATAGAACACGTTCCAAATTCTGAAGGTGGTCTTCGAATGTGCGGCCCACGATGATGATGTCATCTAAATAGACAAGGCAGGCGTCTCCAATTAGTCCCGTGAGAACGAGCTCCATTAGCCTTTCGAAAGTTGCAGGAGCATTGCACAATCCGAATGGCATGACGTTAAACTGCCATAGACCCTTTCCCGTAGAAAATGCAGTTTTCTCCTTGTCTTTAGGGTCTATTTCCACTTGCCAGTAGCCACTTTTTAGATCTAACGTTGTAAACCACTTCATTCCTGACAGCGTGTCCAGTGTGTCGTCGATCCGGGGTAGTGGATAGCTGTCTTTCTTAGTAACGTCATTCAATCGACGATAGTCTACACAAAAGCGCATATTGCCATCTTTCTTTTTCACCAGGACCACAGGAGAACACCAAGGACTAGATGAAGGCTCTATAACTCCATCCTTTACCATTCCTTTAATCATGGTATCTACCTCGTTTTCTCTTGCCACTGGTAGTCTTCTTGGTCGTTGTCGTATTGGTAACTCATTTCCGGTGTTCATTCTGTGTTGAACCAAACCAGTCTTCCCTATGTCCGCATCATTTGTAGAGAATATGTCTGTATACTGAAGTAGCATCTTCCTAGCCTTCTCTCTTTCCTCTTCCGATAAATCTTTACGACAGTCTTCCAAAAGATTTAACACATTAAATCTTGCACTTTGGGCGTTATTTTGAGAAGGCCGATGTTGGCATTCACGCATCCAAGCTACTTCCCCACAGGAACCCATCAACGTACCCTTCTTGATTACTTGCTCCTTTTCACTTGGGTTCAGTATGCGTACGGCTGCAACGTCGATTGCCTTTACCAAGGTCCGCGCAATTTTCCATGGAAGGTTTTCATCCAATCCCTCAATGAGAATACATTGATTTTTCTGCCCAGGATTATGTGGAAGACTAACTGGAACTATTGTTTCCGATCGGGGAGGAAGAATAATCTTCTTCAAGCAGTACACTTTCCCTGATGGTGCACCTTCCATGAAGATTTCTTCTGACCCACATTTGAGGACTCCTTGATTAACGTCAATCTCACAACAGTGCTGTCGCATGAAGTCCAGACCTAGGATGCAGTCGTCCACTATGTCAGCCATGATGACCTTATGCCGGTAGATTGTGTTACCCAGTTTTAACTCCACCTCCTTCTCACCACGGACGGTTATGTGCTGACCGGTAGCTGTTACTAAATTTACGCCGTTACGCTTACCGAAGTAGTCCCCAAGAAAACGATTCGCTAGTTGGGAACTGACAACCGTGCGAGAAGCTCCAGTATCCAATGTCAGCTTACATGGTCTTCCGTTCACTTCACCTTTTATGACTAGGGTGTTCCCATCATGGGCTTGTGAGACCGAAATTCTTGGGGCTATTTTAACACCAGCCAGCACCCGCCCCGCAGTCCTGGCGTTTATTAGTTTTCCTGCTGCTGGGCGGTGACATCAGCCGCCCTTCTTTCCTGGGTCTGGTCTTCGTTAGCTGTGCTTCGCTTCGGCCAACTTGACCGAAGGTGGCCTTTTTCTCCGCAAGTGTAGCATCTAGGACTGTACCTAACACGGTCACGAACAGGTGACGCCGCAACCTTCCTAATGCGATGGGCTCGATGATCATGCCTCACTGCCTCCACCTCCAACGCATGAGCCAAGGCGTCCTTGAGGGTCTCATGGTGCCCAAGTCTCACAGCAGCCCTTACTTGCAGGTCGCGTTTGCCATCTATGAAGGTTTTAATTAGTATACCCTCGATGAGCGCGGGCGCAGACTGGTACGCCTTTCGAACCAGCTTTTCGATTTCCAGGGCCCACTGCTGCAGGTTTTCACCACTGCGCTGCACACGATCCTTCAACTGGGCACGAAAAACGTGTTCCAGGTGCGCGTCACCGTATCTGGCCTCTAACACCTCAACGAGCTGCTCGTAGGTTACATTTTTGCCGAGAGCCTCTAACACAGTTAAAGCCTGGTCACGAAGGGCCAAAGTAAGCGCAGTCATGGCTTGGCCCGTTGTCCACCCATTTGCTTCCATGACAGCTTCAAATTGAATTTTGTATGCCGACCAGGAAGATGTTCCGTCAAAGGGTGGCACTTCTCATGCCGGAGGCTCTACACGGGGATCGTGCGGTCGATGGCCCTCTACGGGGCACCGGTGTGGGCACCCTCATTGAGGCTGCGCCCAGCGCGCCGGTTGTTTGCGGCCCAGAGGGTCATGGCCATCCGGTTAATCCGGGGATACCGCACGGTCTCGTGCGAGGCGGCGAGCCTCCTTGCCGGAGTGCCGCCATGGGATCTGGAGGCAAAGGTCCTCGCGCACATGTGGGAGTGGCGCGAGGAGGCGAAACGCCGGGGCGAAACTCCGCTGCCGCGACAAATCGCGGCACGGCGGACAGAGCTCCGGTGTGATCTCATGGCGACATGGCGGGTACGATTGTCGCAACCCAGTGCTGGGCACGCCACAATTGCGGCGGTAAGTCCCCTCTTTGAGGAGTGGATAGAGAGGCGTCATGGCGTCCTCACCTTCCGCCTGACGCAGGTTCTCACCGGGCATGGGTGCTTCGGTGGGTTCCTGTTCAGGATAAAGCGGGAGGATACGTCCGGGTGTTTCCATTGCGAGGATCGTCTGGAGGACACGGTGGAGCATACGGGGGTGTGCCCTGCCTGGGCGGAGCACCACCGTGTCCTCGTGGAGGCGATCGGCGGCGGCGACCTCTCGCGTTCGGCCCTGGTGCGAGCCATGGTACGGAGCGAGAGGGAATGGGAAGCCGTCACCTCCTTCTGCGAAGCAGTAATGCTCACGAAGGAGGAGGCGGGGCGCGTGAGGGAGTGGCAGTCTCTGCGCCCTCACGCCCCTAGCCGCCGCAGGAGGAGACGCCCCGGGCGTCGGGAGTCAATTGCGGACTCCCGGCCACCGTAGGCGCGAGCTTGCGGGTGGCGAGCAATGGGTAGCTAGCCGCCCGGTAAGGACCAGGCTCGGGTAGACGGCGCGTAGTGTTCCACGCGCGCCTCAAAGAGATGTCAGCAGCAGTGTAGGGGTCTACTAGGACCGATGCCTGCCGGGGTCGCGTGATTGTTCGAAAGAGATACCGTGACCCTGGCACATGGGCAACTGATGGAACACGGGTGGGTTTTAGTCAGTAAAGTCTGATACGCCCTCCCGCTCCGCCCAGAGCGAGAGAAGTCATTTGATTATTTCCCATCCTGAAAAAAAAAAAAAAAAAGGGTGGCACTTTAAACCCGCGCACGGAAGGTGCAGCAACTATCGAAGCCGTAGTCCGGTCTCCAGCTTTCAGAACTCCAACCGCTTTTCTTATATCAGCGATCTGGACTTCGGCCTCGGAGATACGATTTTCATATACCTGAACAGTCTCCTTCATGGCTTTGATGTCCTTGCCAAATGTCGCGTGTAGATCTTTCAAAAGGAGAACCTGCTCCTCTTTATCACGCTGAAGCTGTTCTTGCAGGCGGCGGGTCTGTTCTTCCTGTCGGCGGGCCTGTTCTTCCTGTTGGCGGGCCTGTTCTTCCTGTCGGCGAGCTTGCTCCTCTTTGTCCTGCTGCAGCTGTTCCTGTAGGCAGCGGGCCTGTTCTTCCTGTCGGCGGGCCTGCTCCTGCAGCATCGCCATTAGCGCAGAAAGATCCATGGCTGGTGATGCTGTAGGAACACCAGACGCTTGGGAGACTGGCTCCGTCGACGGCTGATTACCCCCAGGTGTCTGTCTAGAAGTTCCTTCAAACCGCCTCTGATCCACCTCCTGCTGGCGCTGACTCCTGGTACGGATACCTTCCGTATCCTCCTTCGGTAAAACTGGCATAATTTATCCCTTACTTCTGACACCAAATGTTACGAGCTGGGGTTCGGGATAAATTAATTTAAACCAATATTCCGAAACACACAAACTGTTTAATTAACTAAACACAAATATCGCAATCAAATCAAAACGTCACTTGGTATCACTTGTCTCGCTTGTACTGTATCACTTGAATCGTATTCGCTCGCTTCCGAAATCGAACTGCCTGTCGGCCCGACAATCCGCTATTTATATCCCGAGCAGAACATTCTCGAACATTCGACTCTGCCACAGCGTAGAAGCTTCTAGTAACTTCCATTGAACTGTTTAATCCCACTATTCGACAATAGATGGCAGTAGCGTCTACGTACAATTTTGTGTAGTACTTGCTACTCGATAACAGATGGCGTTAGCGTGTCATTTCCAGTAGTTTCCAACACTGCCCCGTCCTTAGATGGATTACCGTGATGTTTCTAGACTTTTCGATTTACGTCACACTGCCCCTTTCTGAGACGGAGTTAGCATGATGCTTCTAGACTTTACGATCTACGTAACATATATAAAGAAATTATATCAACAGTTGGTACATCTCACATTGATTATATCTTATGAACGATAATAAAATGAAATTAGACCAAATGAGTTTATACGTTATGAGACGCACCCGCGAGGGGGTAATGTTAGCGTTATACTTGTCGATGAGTGCTGCTAATAGTGACTAGTTGTCCTGGTAGCCATGGTTTTGTTATTAGAAATTATAACTACAACGGTCCTAGTTCATCATTACACTTACAGCTAAGTATAACAGCCTCACATATTGATAGATCAGGTTTCACATTCCTATGGATGGAATTCAACATTTGCACATGTAAGCAGCTACATCCGTTAGGTAAACACATCCTATTAGGAGAACCATTGGCCTGTCTGCTCGTCTATAGATTAATTATCTAAAACTTACTTTTAGTCTCGCTGGCTTCTTGTTTCCTGCTACATACTTCTTCTTCTACCACTTTAGTTTTAAACTCCATTAAGGGTATCTCATCACCTGAATCTGATTCATAATACTTTGTTGGTGTATTTGTTTCAACTAGATAGTTATGGTGTACATTTTTCAGTTCTAGCTCTGTAAGTAGACAAAAAACAGTCAAGATTAGTACTAGTTTAAATTAATTTATGTTTTATAATATAATATAATGTGGTTTCGGTTACGTTGAATTAATAAAATACTATCAAAACTTTGAAGTAGTACAATACATTCTTGTTTAATCTCTACATAGTATAAAACAAAGTCGCCTCCTGCGTTTGTACGCTTTTTTTTTTTTCACGATGGGAAATCATCAAATGACTTCTCCCGCTCTGGGCGGAGCGGGAGGGCATGTCAGACTTTTACTGACTAAAACCCACCCGTGTTCCGTCAGTTGCCCATGTGCCATGGTCACGGTATCTCTTCCGAACAATCACGCGACCCCGGCAGGCATCGGTCCTAGTAGACCCCTTCACTGCTGCTGACATCTCTTTGAGGCGCGCGTGGAACACTACGCGCCGTCTACCCGAGCCTGGTCCTTACCGGGCGGCGAGCTACCCATTGCTCGCCACCCGCAAGCTCGCGCCTACGGTGGCCGGGAGTCCGCAATCGACTCCCGACGCCCGGGGCGTCTCCTCTTGCGGCGGCTAGGGACGTGAGGGCGCAGAGACTGCCACTCCCTCACGCGCCCCGCCTCCTCCTTCGCGAGCATTACTGCTTCGCAGAAGGAGGTGACGGCTTCCCATTCCCTCTCGCTCCGTACCATGGCTCGCACCAGGGCCGGACGCGAGAGGTCGCCGCCGCCGATCGCCTCCACGAGGACACGGCGGTGCTCCGCCCAGGCAGGGCACACCTCCACCGTGTCCTCCAGACGATCCTCGCAATGGAAACACCCGGACGTTTCCTCCCGCTTTATCCTGAACAGGAACCCACCGAAGCACCCATGCCCGGTGAGAACCTGCGTCAGGCGGAAGGTGAGGACGCCGTGACGCCTCTCTATCCACTCCTCAAAGAGGGGACTTACCGCCGCAATTGTGGCGTGCTTAGCACTGGGTTGCGACAATCGTACCCGCCATGTCGCCATGAGATCACACCGGAGCTCTGTCCGCCGTGCCGCGATTTGTCGCGGCAGCGGAGTTTCGCCCCGGCGTTTCGCCTCCTCGCGCCACTCCCACATGTGGGCGAGGACCTTTGCCTCCAGATCCCATGGCGGCACTCCGGCAAGGAGGCTCGCTGCCTCGCAGGAGTGCGTTTGTACGCTTAGATCTTTTTAAAGGGAGGCAGAGCGAAATCATTCAAAACAGTCGTCACTGTTAAAGTAATACAATCAATACTTTTACCACAATTACCATAAAAAATATGTAATAAACACCGCAATGAATGTGTTAACCGATTATAGTTGGCAAAAACTAAAAATATTGTATAGTTTAATAAACAAAAATTCGTAAAGTTGAACAAAAATCTTAAAAATCATGCTCGGGTTTAGTTGAATTTTGATAGTAAACTGTGAAATTTTTTCACTAACTTGAATTCATATTAATCTCTTATTATCATACTACAATTCATAGTTTTTACATTTTCGAAACGTCACTTATTTATTTTATTATTAATTTTTGTTTTGATTCCCACCCTGTTTTGAGTCATGCGCAACGTACACGAGTCGAAAATTCAGTCGTCCACGAGAGCTCGGAGAGTGGTCACGTCGCGTCGTAGAGCGACGCGCCGGTAACGATAATTCGCGATCTATTGTGTACGTATATGTTGCCGCAAAGAGTGAAATAGGGTAAGTCACATTTGTGTTTTTTTGAGTATGACTTATATTTAGTAGGTATAACTAAATTTCACTTTTTGTTGTTTTTTTTTCTGCTTCCTTATTACTATAACATATTTCTTAAATATTTGTTTTAGTAAATATGGGAAAGCGTAAAGACAGCTATTGTAAGAAAAAAGTTGGCGCTCATTTCCGTAAAAAAAGCCGTTTTCATAAAATGTACGTATATATATTTTATGATATTAGTTCCAGTAATTTTTTTTTTCTCTAACACTCGATATGAGTGTCGTGGCTTTTGGGGGTGGCGTTTGCAAATCTGGCATTCAATTTGAAATCCAAAATGGCGGATGTAGCTTTTTCTCAAATGTTCGATATGGGTGTCGTGTAATGGGTTTTGGGGGGTGGCGATTGCAAATCTGGTATTCATTTTAAAATTCATGATAGCGAATTTAACTTCAACTTTTCCGTTATACTCTATATATTGTATATACCACATTTACCTATGATTTTCGCATGTTTTTGTAAATTAAGCAAGGTTTATATACGTTAGGTTATTATAATTTTTTTATCACAGACTGGTTTTATTATTACAATACCTACCACTTACCCATCTACCCTGCCTACCTACTTTACCGAGTAAAATTCCCGGGCGTGCAAGTAAAATTCATAATGCCAAAATTTCATAGCAACCGGATGAGTAGTAACTGATAATGTAGATAATTTGCTATATTGTACTATATTTATACCTACATTATCCGCTCTATAAACTACAAACGTTAATTTTTATACATATAATACAGATTATTAGATTTAATTTCTGGATTTATGTAGGTACCTACATAAAATCATCGAAATAATCAATATGCGTATTTTCAAGTCACTCAACACAACAAATCAAATTTTAAAAATCCTAGGTTACCATCTTTTGTCATGCAACTGCATGCGGGCTTCGAGCAAACTTGTCAATGTGTGCGTGGCGACGCACACGACTTGCGCGCTGTAGTAAATACCTATGTGCCGCGCGTCTTGTACGGTCGGCGCAGTCTTAACGGGAACACCCAAATACTCCGAAATATTTTATTCCGAATTTCGATGTTTCGATTTTCAAAAGTCCGAATTTCATAAAACCTAAGAATTATAATGTCTATTATTTAAAAGCACAAAATTTATTTTACCGAAAGTCGTAAATGCGATTAGTTTTCCGATTTCTATACGTTCGAAGAATCAAATGCTTGAAGGGTTCTCGGTCCGAAAAACGACATTCCGATTTTCAATACTCCGAATAAACTAAAATTCAAGATGTTGTGCTACAAAATTTAGTGACAGAAACGAATCGCTGCAAAACCGACTTCACGAAGTCTTGTCTGCCCTACCCCTAGAGTGTAATTTAAACCCGCGTAGGCGTGGAGGGGTGGGGCGGCCCGCGAGCTGAGGAGCAGGACGATAAGCACGCGTGGGGCCGCTCAAACCCCGCAGCGCCGGAGCCGTGACAGAAACAATGCTTGCTGCATGCCTGCTTGCTTGTTGCTTGCCTGCTTGTATTCCGCATGCCTGCTTGCATGTTTTTTAATTCTACCTCCTCGTACTAAACATTATATTATATTTCTCTCTGACGAGCAATTATGTGACTATTCGGTTTTACAAGGCGTTTTTATTTCGGAATTGTATTAATCGGTATTTTGATAATCGGAATTTGATTTTTGATGTTTCGAATATTATCATTAAGTCGGATTTTTTGTTATTCGATCTATTGAATCTCGGTATTTTAAAAATAGTAATTACAAACGTTAGGAATATTGAAATTTAGGAATTATAAAAATAGGAGTAATGATAAGTCGGAGTTGTTATATTCGGAATTTTGAATCATTCAGAATTATGAAAATCGGTATTTTGAAATTCGTATTTTTGAATGTCGGAACAAAGTTTTTCGTATTTATGTAGTGTACCTCTTTTTAACTAAAGCAGCGGATATTAATGCAATTTTCATCAATAGACGCGTGACGAGTGATTCAAGAAGAAGGTTTATATGTATACTAGCTTTTGCCCGCGACTTCACCCGCGTGGATGTCGGAAATTAACGCAGGTATTTTTCTTAAATAAAAGATTTTTTCTAAAATAAAAGTAGCATAAGTTACTCCTTGTTACATCAGCTATCTGCCAGTGTAAGTCCCGTCAAAATCGGTCCAGCTATTTCAGAGATTAGCCGGAACAAACAGGCAGACAGACAGACAGACAAAAATTGTAAAAAATGTTGTTTTATTATATGTACCGTGTATACATCCATATACATTTAGTAAAAAATGGTTATTTGTATAGATGTATAGATAAGAGAGCAGTGGTGGCTAAGTGGTATCAGCCCCGACTTACGAGTTGTAGGTCGTGGGTTCGTACCCAGGCAGGCTCTTTACTTTGTGTAAACATTTTCATCAACACTGCTCTCAAAACGGTAAAGGATAGCATCGTGAGGAAACCTGCATGTCCTAGAACCAAAAATTCGAAGACATGTGACATCTACCAACCCGCACTGGGCTCGCGTGGTAGATTACTCCCTCTCACCGACAGGAAGCCTGTGTCTCAGCAGTGGGAATTATATAGGCTAATTATATAGAGGTAATAAATACTATCCACACAGATATTAATAAATACTATCCATTTTCGACCGAGATCCATTGAGCCGCTTTTGCATGATTGTGAAACAAACATCCAATCATACAAATGTTCACATTTATAATATTAGTAGTACACTGAGAAAAATGTCATTTTGGCATAATCTTAAAATATCGTGACGTTGGTTTAAAATAGATGCGTTGTCTTATAATATGTTGATAATAAGTAAATATTACGCTAGAACTGAAATGTGTTAAGATGGAATCGAATTTTTTGGGTAAATAATGCAATATTATGATACTTGTCATCGTAAAAATTTGTAATTATGAAATAACATTGTCTTCTTCAAATAATAACACAATGTAATAGAAAATGGTCCACTGTCCCATAAATTAGTATGATAATTATAAATAAGATTCTAATTAAAAAACACAATGACAGTCACCGTAATATAAATAGATTTCATAGTTTAATATGAAGAAGTATCTCTAAAAATACGATGACCTCCCCCTAATGTACTATATTAAATTATAATGCTTTAAACTTATATTTTTAAAGTAAGCATCATTTTTTAATATTACAGTCATATTATTTTATGTGAATCCTATGATAATACGATTAAATAATCTCATATTTTTAGAGTAAGCATCAAAGTTCAATAATATAGTCATATTATTTTATGTGTATCCTACTAAATTATTATTACAGAGACCCATTTATGAGTAGCATTTGAATGATGTCCTACAAATTTAAGGTGACGGCATTATATAATGAGGTCTCCCTCTCTCACTTCATTCCGCCGCCGCGCCATTTCGGTCGGCCATTTGTATTTCACCGGCTACAGCCGGCAAGTCACGACTCACGACTCGTTTAATTAATAGCAATAACAATTCCATTAGTGCCAGTGAACGTGTTTGATCAGTGCAAAAATGGATATGGCTACGCGTGATCTTTTGAAGAAGTGGAATTTGGAACGCTACATCGATCGTTTTGAAAGTAAGTTGACAAACCTACCTAGTAAGTTGCTAGCATGAGCTCACACATTACATTCACACATTCTAATTTCTAGCAAGAATAGGGTCAGAGTTAGGGCATGCAAACCGGATACCCGGATAACCGAAAAAACCGGATAACCGACTGATTTGAAAACCGGGTTTTTTGGGATACCAAAACCGGAGTTTTCGGTTTTTTCGGTTAACATTATAAATAATCATTTTTCGACTACTAAACCGACGGCAACTACAACTTAGGAAAACTTAGTCTATACAGTAGTAAATGTTTCATAGAACATCAAGGACCAACTCGGACAAGAAATAAAGAAGACGCTCAAACAACATACCTCTGGTGCAAGCCCATCTACAAAACTTCATTTAGAAACTAAAATGAGGGTGAAGATGGCACTTTACGACGGTGGAGGAAAAATGGGAGAGCACTTAATAAAAGTATATAAAGCTTTGGAATCTATACCTCCAACAAGTGTGGAATCAGAGAGAGCCTTTTTATGAGCAGTTCTCATCTATACTATCTACACTAATATTATAAAGTTGAAGAGTTTGGTTGTTTGGTAGAACGCGCTAATCTCAGACACTACTGGTTCGAATTGAAAAATATTTTTGTGTAGGGTAGCCTATTTACTGAAAAAGGCTATAGGCTATATAACATTACGCTACAATCTAAAAAAGCGGAGAAGCAATGAAAAATGGACGAAAACTGGCAGGCAATTCGATGCGACGAGAAGGGTCACGGGAGCAAAAATTTGACGCGGATGAAGTCACGGGCAGAAGCTAGTGTGTAATAAATCCGTAGTACTCTAAATGATGACTCCCTCGATGCACTTGTGTCCTATCAAAGTAAAAAATATATGGTCATGTATGGTAATTTTATCAAAGTAAAAAATTGTAATTTGATTTAGCTGTGTAATTTTAATTTAGAATTAATAATCTATTATATCTATAAGAGTATCGGATTTATTTTGTTTTAGTTTACTAGGAATAAGACTTCTATTTTATGCGATATTTCAATACTTAATTATTTTCATCTCACTTTACGTACTGTTGATTTTGCCTGTTCGTATTTTATGACAGTTAAATTGTTATTTAATATTCTGTAATTTTAGACCTTTGTCTACCTACCAAATGTTCCTAATTGTGTATGTTAGATACCTTAAGTTTTAAAGAATATGTTATTTTCCTAAATAATAAGCTTTATGATTATGTATTGCTTGTTAGTAGTTGTAGCTTATTTCAGTCTGTAATAAAAACTTTGTAACAAAAAATTAAACCACCGAAAAAACTGAAAAGCAAAAAATAATAAACCTTAAAATTATGAGTCGGCGCTTTGAGTGATATTTGTTCATTGATTTTTCAGCGCCGACGACGAAAGTTTTTATTTTATAACTTTTTGTGGCGTTAACCTCTAAGTCCCTGAGATACCACATTTGGTATCGACACAATGGTTTTTTAATTGTGTCTGTCATTATGGTAATTGACTGGTTAATGTACTAATAATACTTGGCAAGGTATATTCTATCCAATAAAAAAAGAATTATTAAAATCGGACTGTTGTGTTTGTAGAAATGAAAGATAATGTTGAGTAGACTTGGTTTAATCAGACTAGGATCACAGTTTCACAGAGCACGTTCAGTCGTGGTATTTCAGACGGGATCCGACATAGCAGTGACGGACCGATGCAGAGCGGAACCATAGATTATTATCTAGTGGTGTACATACTAACTAATTACTAAATAGTGATGTTACAACATCCCCCTTGTTGAGTTCAAATTAAACCCCTGACAAACAATTAATAAGATGTACATTGACAAGTGACTCTACCTACATGACAACATGCTCTATGATACTTATAGTTATATTATAACTAGACAACATTCTTATTAATACTTAGTTACATTTAATCTAGACAACCTTCTTAATACTACTTAGTTAATGGTTTATCTATTTCGTCTATTAACCTTCTTGGTGGTTTTACAATTCGACCTGACCTGGTTGTTACGCTTGAGGATATATGAGATGAGGATTCTTGAAGTCTTGACTCCTGTCTGTCACCTTCCTCTCTCTCCTGCGACGAGTTGGATTGCATAGGAGGGTTTGCATAGTTTTGGGAATACTTATGTCTTAAGTGTATTCTATTTCTCCTATACTGTACACCATTGACATCCTCAACCACATACGACCTATTGTTCATTAATCTTTGTTTGACAATAGCTTGTTCCCAGTTACTTTTTGGATTTCTTTTAAAATAGACATGGTCATTGTAATGTAACATCGACATTGACTTAGTATTTTTATCATAATTCCTAGATTTGTTTTCATCATTTTTCTTGACTGACTGTTTGTAATCCTGAAATGTTACTACTTTTGGCTTTAATCTCTTATATGATACTGGAATATTGTCTCTCAAGTTTCTTGACATTAACAATTGAGCTGGTGATGACAAATTATTTTTTGGTGTATTTCTATACTGTAATAAAGCTATGTATGGATCTGTTTTGTTTTCTTTACATTTCCTTAACATGTTTTTTATTATTTTTACTGAACTTTCAGCTTGACCATTTGACTGTGAATGATATGGGCTAGTAACAACATGTTCTATGTCCCATTCTTGTAAGAAATTTTTGAAATCAATTGACTGAAAAGGAGGTCCACCATCTGACACCAGTGACAATGGTATTCCATGACGAGCAAAAATAGATTTTAAATGAGTAATTACATTTTGAGCAGTACTGTTTTTATTTAATAATGCTATCTCTATGTATTTTGAGTAATAATCTGTGACAATTAAATAAACTAAACTTTCAAAATGCATTAAATCAATACCGACTTGTTGCCATGGATATTTACATATTTCGAAATTTTGTAGTGGTTCCTTTTGATTACATGGTTTGAATTTTGCACATACAAGACATTGTTCGACTAAATTCTTAATTTCACTTGACATATTTGGCCAATACAAAGATTCTTTAGCTATTTTCAGACATTTATTTATACCTTGGTGACCTTGATGTATTTTTTCTAACATTTCTTTATACATTGACTGTGGTACTATTAATTTTGAACCTTTGAACACTAAATCTTTTATTACATGTATTTCACCTTGAATATTCCAATATGGTTTGACTAATGAACTGACATTGTTCTTGTTTTTAGGCCATCCTTCATTATAATATTTTTTTAATATTTGCAAGGATTCATCTTTTTTGGTTTCCTGTGTCAATTTTGTGCTGTATTCCTTTGTTATTGCTAAATTAGCATACATTAAATTGACATGACAAGACATTTCTGACTCATTTTCAGGTGTGTAATTGTCTTTCAAAGCTGCCCTTGATAAAGTGTCTGATATATACATTTCTTTACCTGGTACATGTATTACTTCTAAATCATACTTTTGTACAGTTAACATCATACGCTGTAATCTAGCGGGGACATCATGCAATGGCTTTTTGAATAAATAGACTAATGGCTTGTGATCAGTATGTACTGTGACTCTATTACCATATACATATTGGTGAAATTTTTCACAACCAAATTGAATTGCTAGTAGCTCTTTTTCTATCTGCGCATATCTTTCCTGGGTTTCAGTTAAAGTTTTTGAACCGTATGCTATAGGTTTGTTTTTCTGTAATATGACTGCTCCTAATGCTGATTTCGACGAATCAACTGACAAGACTAATGGAATCTTAGGATTGTAATGAGCTAAAACTGGTGAGTTTGTAATCTCATCTTTCAGTTTTTTGAGACATTGACTATAATTCTCATCCCAAGTCCAGACTGAATCTTTTTTCAAAAGATTTCTTAATATTTGTGTTTTTTCTGACAAGTTACTAATGAAAGGTCCTAAATAATTAATCATACCTAATATTCTCTGTAACTCTTTGACATTTTTTGGTGTGGGCATATTGACAATGGCTTTGACTTTTTCTTGATCTGCCCTGGCACCATCTTTACTGAAGACATAACCCAAAAAACATACTTCTGTGACTAAAAATTTACATTTTGACTTGTTAAATTTTAAATTGACTTGACGAGCTCTTTGCATGACTTTGTGTAATCTTTCATTATGAACTGACTCATTTGGTCCGTAAACCAAAATATCATCTATGAATATTAAGACTCCTTCGATATCACCGAATAGATTCATCATGACTCTTTGAAAGATTTCAGACGAGGCATTTATGCCATATGGTAATCTTAAATACTTATATCTACCAAATGGTGTTTGAAAGGTACATAATTCAGAACTGTATTCATCCAGACGTAGCATCCAGAAACCCGAAAATGCATCTAAATGAGAAAAACATACAGCCCCTTCGAGCTGAGACCTAATCTCATCAATTGACTTAAGTGGATAAAATTCTCTCATGATGTTTTTATTCAAATTTCTAGGGTCTAGACAAATTCTTAACTGACCTGAACTTTTTACAGTTATGACGACTGAGTTAACCCACTCTGTTGGTTTTGTAACCTTCTCAATAACTTGCATCTCCATCATGCGATCCAACTCTTCGTGTAATTTCCCTTGTAACGCAAATGGAACTTTCCTGGGCGGATCAACACATGGTACTGCATCAGGCTTGAGTTTAAGATGACAGACTGGAGGTAGACATCCAAGTCCCTGAAAAACATCATTATATTGTGTGAGAATTTGTTTACAAAAACCCTGCTTTGATACTGAAAAGACACGTCTTATAATTCCTAACCTTTCACATGTTGGTAGACCAAGAACATTTGGACAATCTAAATCTGCTATTATAAACATTATAGATTCGACGACGTCATTGTTATTAACGCATAATTTACAATTTATGTTCACTTTGCCTAGAATCGGAATGGATTTTCCACCAAATCCTGTGACATTTATTTGACATTTGACAAGTGACACTTTTGACAGGTTATAAAATGTTTGCTTTGACATAATGTTGACATCTGCACCAGAGTCTATGATGCATTTAATTTGTTTATTTCCTACTACTAGGTTAATTTCCCATGACTGTTTTGCATGGTTACCATAGACTACTATATATACTAGAGATAGACTGGCAACTTAAGTATTTCTTAGGCAGCGCCATCTAGTTACCAGGACATACACTATTCATCTGTCAATATACCTACTTAGTACCTTGTTAGTTGTTTGTTTGTATCGGTAATTCTTGCAAGTAGAATAATGTAGAATGGTTGAAAGTTCTGTTGCAGTAAAACATCCTAAAAATTCAAATCTAGATTTTAAATCTTGATTTGAATTTGTTAGGTTTAGTTTTACTACAACAGAATATTTCAACTAATCCACACTATTCTACTTGGTAGGTAGGTAAAGCTAATTCATTATTACAATAAACTTGTGATTTCGGGGATAGTAAAACAAATATCAATTTTGGATGTTTATAATTATTGCGTAAAACAAAACATTACTTAAATAAACTAAACATTAACTTCGGTACCAGCTGTTATTGATTAACCGGGCACACAACACTTGTTACGAGATATTGTTATTTAAACACAAAACACTTATTACCACCTTATCACTTATATGGTCCAAACTCCAATTTACGGGGGGCCTAAGTAATTCGGTTCGATTAAATCACAGAGGAACACAAGGGACTCAACTCGACGTAATTTAGAAAGAACAGACACTAAGGGAATGTTAATCTTCCAAGACTTTAGTAAATACGGAGTAGCGAACTAAATTCGCGTAATTTACACTCAAAATCGGGAAGCAAACGAAATAATTACAAAAACATGCACAACCGCAGACATGTTTGTAATGACATAACATTTCAATATCGCCCTGTGGCCTGTTGTGAATTCTACTAATAGTTTAATTTTTTATCAATATGAACAAAGCATTCATAAAATACAATGATCAAGGAACATTTGAAAATGCAAAAAAAAAACGACAAAAATATTAATTATCTCACAATAGATCAAAATCGAAGATTATGCGCTTCCCCTTTTACTTACATATACTACCAATTACTTTATGGATATACGCTGGCAACATTGTTCATTTTTAATTTATGTCCTCGTAGATAGATGGCGCTGAGTAGACAAAAATTAAAATGTATAGCACTTGCCACCCTGTGATGGTTACTATCCACAGTGTTGACATTCTTTACTGTATGACTTATATCTGAGTGACTGACTAATGATCCGTTGTGTGTCTGTGAAAACTGTGAATGCTGACGACTGTTTCTAAGTCTATGACCTTGTGTTTTGTTGTGTAATCCCTCAGACTTGTGACTGTTTACATCATTGAGATGTAAATATGGACTCTGACATTTTCTATTTTGATTATTTGATTTGACGTTGGATCTCTCAGATATGTGACTATTTTCATCATTGAGATGTTGATTATTTTCAGTACATCTCTCAGACTTGTGACTGTTTTCATCATTGAGATGATAAACTTGACGTTGACTTTTGGACTTGACGTTGGATCTCTCCGACTTGTCACTGTTCTCATCATTGGGATACGGTGACTGTGACTGTCCCTTTTTATATACCACTACTGCTGTGTTTTTGTGTCCGTGTCTACTGCTCTGACTGTGTGAGTGAGACTGACTATGTGTTGCTGTATAATGACTACTTGACTGACTACTATGTGCATTATGATCCACATGATTTTCTGAATGACTTTTACTCAACTTTAATTGACTGTTCAACATGCCAACAAAATATTCTTGACTACTATTATCTGAATTAAACGATTGCAACTGACTGACTTTTTTATTCTTGAGACAATATTTAGCAAAATGACCAAAAGATTTACATGACCTGCATTGAACGCCTTTAGCTGGACATTTGTAGCGATGAGACTGCCCACAGCGGCTGCATGTCTTCGAGTTGCTGATGTGGTCGCTGTTTGAAGCTGATGCTGACTTGCGACTGCTCGAAGCTGACTGGCGACTGCTCGACCTGCGACTGGAAGCTCGCTGTTGACCATCTTGTCGACTACGGTTCCTCCGACTGAGATGCATGACGTTTTCACTGGCGACACTGGTACCTTTGACGATTTTTTCAGCATCCTGCTGAGCGATTATGAGTGTCCTCGCCAGCTCTTGCATTCTCTGATATGTCAAATCAGGTTCTTGCAGTAACCTCTGACGTACATGTGACGAATCTATATTGAGGTTTGCTATAAAAATATCTCTGATTAAAGACTCCCTGAGCGTGCCAAACTCACATTCTCTGCTTTTATTTTCCAAATCCGTGAGGAATTCGTCGATGTTTTCGGATTTTTCCTGCCTACGTGTGAAGAATAGGTATCTACACATCGTCACATTTTTTCTTGGTTCAAAGAATTTGTCGAATTTGGACTTGACTTCCTGGAGTGTGCTTCCATCAATCTTTAAGTTAAATGTGTTAAATATATTGAGACCACGCTCACCAATTAAATGCAGTAGAATGGCAATTTTCCGCTTCTCGCTGGACTTGTCCAGGCCTGTGGCTAGCAAATATAGTTCCAGCTGCTGCCACCATTTTTTCCACGCCTCCGCATTATTATTTGCTGGATCCGACGAAATATGGAGTTTTTTCAGACGCGTGCTTAATGTTTGGTCATGTCCGCCATCATTGTCGTCACTCGTGGCTTGGTTCGGCATTTTCTGGACCGATCTTCTTTATTTGTTTTTTCTTACACGACTTCTGACACCATGTTGTGTTTGTAGAAATGAAAGATAATGTTGAGTAGACTTGGTTTAATCAGACTAGGATCACAGTTTCACAGAGCACGTTCAGTCGTGGTATTTCAGACGGGATCCGACATAGCAGTGACGGACCGATGCAGAGCGGAACCATAGATTATTATCTAGTGGTGTACATACTAACTAATTACTAAATAGTGATGTTACAACACGGACTACTCTGTATAAAGTTATGCGTGGTAATACATAAAAAAAAATATATGCGCGTCGAATTGATATCCTCCTCCGTTTCTTTCGTCGGTTGTAAAATACATATCCCATCAAAAACATAAATGTGAAATGAGAGCCAAGTTCAATATATGCCTTGGTTGTTGACTTCAACGACAAAAGAAGTGAGATCTAAATGGGTGCCAAGTGCAATGATCAGTACTGAAATTTATTTGTAACTACATAAAATATCATTTCTTCTTATAACTTAGGATAATATATTGTAGCCTAAGGTCTGACTTGGCTAGTTCTCATATACGAATTATTATGTTCGATGGCTAGTTTCTACCAGCAAGCCAAATTTTCGGACTAACAAAATAAGAACCCACAAGTAAAAGGTTTAGAACATGCGAAGGCTATAATATAATTCGTATATGAAAACTAGCCAAGTCAGACCTTAGGCTACAATATATTATCCTAAGTGATAAGAAGAAATGATATTTTATGTAGTTACAAATAAATTTCAGTACTGATCATTGCACTTGGCACCCATTTAGATCTCACTTCTTTTGTCGTTGAAGTCAACAACCAAGGCATATATTGAACTTGGCTCTCATTTCACATTTATGTTTTTGGTGGGATATCATTACTTTTTGTACATAAATTATTAGTAGGTACTTATTTATAACAAAATTAATACCAAATGGTTTTTGTAATAAGTGTTCCTAATAGAATCAATTAAGTGAAAAATTATAATAAAATGATAAAAATTTACCAGTTTCTGATTTATTCCTTGGTATTCACATAATTACCTATCTGCATGCCAAATTTGAACTTTCTAGATCATCTGGAACTGGGTTAGAGTTTTGATCTATAGGTCAGTCAGTGATAAAAATGACGAATTTTGGACGTTAATATCTAAATAACCGTATAAGATGTGTTTATGAAATTTGAAGCACATATGTATCTCGCAAGTCTCACTATATGAGCCAAATTTCACACGTTTATGTGAAACAGTTTTTGAGTTATGAGGGCGTCAAAAGTAGCTCCAAATAGTTCGTGTAATATTACACACGGTGCTGCTCGCCAGTTCTGTTACTTGAACTTGGCTTGACATGCTACCGCGTGTCTAGATTTTCATTAGATTTCAGCATTTTCTTTTCTTTACAGACATATTTTTCATTTATTTAACAAAAATTAAAAAACCCGAAAAACCCGATTTAACCGGTTTCACCGGTTTTGTAAATGAAAAACCCGAAAAAAACGGTTTTTAAAAACAACCCGGTTTTTGCATGCCCTAGTCAGAGTGTCGTCTTAGAGGCACTATGAAAATATACTTAAAAAAATTTCGCGACCAATTTCAAGGTCACAGTTCTAACATAACCTTACCTATGGATCCCTTCGACATCGTTTTTACGACAAACGGTTGGTCGGAGACAAAAAACACCCAGACACTTTTAGCCTTTCTAGGTGTTACATACTATAGAATCGAGAAAATAAACGATTTGCGAAAATAACACTTTTTGGCCGCTGTACACTCCAACCAAGAATAGTCTTGTCGTATGGTACCTACCCACCTACCTAGATATACGTTCATATTTATATTATACACTAGATTCGATGTGCAACTGCAACCCAAAAAAAAACAAATAGGTAGAGTGCGTCTAAACTAAAATGACGCGCCCCACTACCGCATTTACCGTAGTGTACGTATACAAATTTAAGTAGTGGGGCGCGTCATTTCAGCTTAGACGAGCTCTACCAACCTACATTTTTTAAAGTCGATGCGACGTAGTGCATTTCACAGCTGCAATCAGGGCGCTGTTAAATTTACCTTTTTTTTCAGCTGAAAGAATTGATATCGCAACAATGCAGATGCTTAGTAAACAAGACATACATAGTATGTTCCCTCAAATAGGGGACAGACTCCGGTTTGAAGCAGCTCTGGCCATGTTAAAAAGCGACCAACCAAAAGATATGGTTTGTTTTCATGTTAAATTGTATTTCAAAAAAGTAAATTTTGTTTTAAACTTTTTGCTTACACATGCCCTGCGTCGCTTAAATGCACATTCTCCTACTTGCATGTAGGTAGGTAGGTACCTACTTATTAACTTTTATTATTTTAAAGTCTTCTTAAGATACCTAACAATTTAACCGGTGCAGTATTTATTTAAAAAGTGGAATAAAATCATAACTTTTCATCAGTCTTGTTAGTTTACCAACTAAGTACATTATTATTACCTTTTTAAATTTCTTGTTAAATTTCAGGATAACTCCTACAATTCATCACTCTTTGAAGAGGTCCTGAGGAATGACTTGTTAACTAGTCTACCTTGTAACTTAGAGCCTCTGCCACCGTGTGAAGGACTGCAAAGCTCAATCCTCAACCAAGACTGCGAAGCAGGACTTAACCAGGAAAATTTGGTAAGTTCTGCAAAATTGTAGAAAAGTACTCGTACTTACTGTTTTTTGGTTCAAGAGCAATATGAATTAATTTGTAATTACATCCATACTAATATTATAAATGCGAAAGTAAGTTTGTCTGTCTATCTGTCGGCTGGGGCAGGACCTTTTCACATTTTCATACCTAAGACACTGAACCGATGCAAAATTTGGTATAGACATTCTTTGAGACCAGGATCAGTCCTGATCTTGATCGATTAGTTTTTATCAGGGCCGGATCAAGGGACGAGGGCAGGACTGTTCACACCTGCAATGCTGAACCGATTACTAGTAAAAAAATATAACACTTCCCTTGAGTTATCTCCGGCTAGGGCTAGCTATAGCCTTTTAGTTAACGGTCGCACTCGGACACATTTAGTGATTATTTCAACGATTATTGAGGTTAATTGACCGTACATACTCATATTATCACACCTTTTTGTTACATGTACTATTATAACATTGTCTCAAAGTAAATATTATTTTAGGATGGTGACATACTGGTGATACCACTGGACTCGTCGTCGTCAGTGGGTGAAGCAGTTAGACAAGAGTCCACCGGGAGCAATTTAGTAAGTTATTGCCTATTATCCTGTACTTTTGATAAGGAATTTAAATTGACATTCAATATTGTTAACCCCCGGCGTAAACAGATAAGTTTAACGTCTGTACCTGTCCTGTCCTGTATGTGTGTACGGACGGCCGTTTAGGAGCTATACTATATGTCACAAAGATCAGTAATATATTTGGAGTTGGTGACAGCTATAACTAACAACTAAATGCATGATGCCTAGACTGGCACCGACTCCAACTGATCATTATACTGAATGGAAGGTAGGTATTGAACCTGTATTTTCAACATTTTAGTGACATTTTTTTTTAACTTTTACCTTGCATATTTAGTTTGTAATGCCATACTTATACTATTTGTGTTTCAGGTGAATACCATACTGAATTCATCAGTCGAGGGAAAACAAATAATAGCAATTGGGCAGAAAACGGGCACCTTACCCTCAAACGTGCGTGGGCGTTTATGCAAGCTGCTTATGGAGAAGCTCATTACGGCCGAAAACCCGGTACTTCTGACAGATTCGCAGCTGCTTGCTCTATCCTACGACATTGGCAGATTATTTAAAGAGGAGTCACCACCCCTATACTACGCGCCGTACCTGCCGGCTGATGCTTACCAGGCTAAGCGCAATATCTCTGGCTGGTTAGTCACCGCCAGAAGGGCTCGACGGCAGCATTTAGTTTCGTTGGGCCTTATTGAAAAGCCCAAGTCACGTTCTCGCTCCAAGTCCAGTCCTAGGCTAGACACCCCTCCACTCGCTGGAATCGACCTGACCGGACTTAAAGAAGGTAACTCCTTTTCAAGAAATTTTATGTTTTCAGATTGAATTAAATTATCAAGAACAAAATTATTGAGAAAAATATCTGAATTAGTATAAATTTTCGTTACAAATTACAAAATATCTGAATCTAAGAACCGTTATTGTCATTGTACTAATTATTAATCGTTTTAATTTTTGTGTGCAGGTGAAGTGGAGGACGTAGCGTCAGCATTAGAGCAGCTGTCAAGTCCTTCAGCTGGTCCGTGGCAGGAGGTCAGTGCCCTGTGGCGGGAGACGGTGCGAGCTCGCCTCCGGTACTTGTACTACGAGGAAGGGACATTACAGGAGTACTTCAATAAGTATCCTATCCTGAAGTCAAGTGATGGATGGCGACTCCTGACTCATGACTACGAAGCACTGTTCCCTGATAAATCCGGGGGCCTCGACGCCTTGGATGCTTCATCGGAAAACATACTAAAAGCTGCTCAGCAGAAGCTTAACACCACAAAGGACTCGTTTCTTCGTCGAAAAATAGCTGATACATTGGCAATTTGTGACGGTAAGGAAATGATTCTGTTATATAGTTCTAGGTGCTCGACCTCCCTGGGTCGGTGAACCCGTTATAAAATATATAGACAAAAAAGAATTTAAAAATTATCTAACATGGTGCAGTCGTTCAGAAGTAACGGGCGGGCGGACACACATTTCGGCAATTCATTTTTACTTATATAGATAGATTTTATTTTGTTCTGATACTTTTCCCTATTTGCTCAGTTAATGATGATGTGTTGTGTCAAATATACTATTATTATTTTCTTTCCAGATGAACAACCGGAGACAAAATTAATAGCAGCGATATTGCTACTCGGCTGTCTCTTTAATATTCCTCCTGCCCGTCGATCTAGAAAAGACTGGCAAGCTTCACGAGCGGAGATATTGGATGGATTTGTGACCATCGTGGATGATGACGCAGACGTGCAAGTGGTAATTGAGGAGCGTCGCCAAAAGCTTCAAAACCTAGGTATTAGCCTCCAACCATTTATAATTTGGTGCCGCCAGTCAGGTGTCTCCTTCACAGTATGTGACAATACGTTTTACAAGTTCACAACACTAACTGAGGCTGTTGAAGTGACTTTTAAAATATTTCATGCTACTGCGGCTAAATATCCTACTGAAAGCTATAACATTTGGCTTATTATCCAAATTGGTTTTTACAAAGTCAAAACATCGTACGATCGTATGTCACAATCTGTGAAGGAGATATTAGTTACTCTCGGAGTCACAATTTAAATTAAGATGAAGTGTCACAGTTGTAAAAGGACTTTTCCCACGTTTTCTTCACTTATTACCCACATAAGGAAAGAATGTGAAAAAATTGATATTACTGGAGTTTATAAATGTGGTGAAGACGCATGCTACCGGTATTTCACGGACGTTAGACAATTTAGAAAACATGTTAACTTAAAACATTTGAATAAAGTAAACACTCGTTATTTGCCATCCACCTCAAACGAGGCTTGCGTAGTTCCTATGTGTGAAACAGAGACTACCAAAGTAGCAACTGAGCACATATACATTGAAGCTGATAGTGAACCGGAAGTCCTTGATAATGCTGATAGTATTATTCATAAAGAAGTTTTGAAATTTATTTCAACGCTCTATGTAAATCCCTCTGTATCTCGATCGTCTGTACAAGCTATGGTTAGTCATTTGCAAACCCTTCTTGACAATATCGCACCGTCTTTAATGTCCGTATTCGGCCCTGTGCTAGCTGATGAGGAAAGCATGTCTGGAAACGAAATTAATAAACGACTTCATAAGTTCAACACAGCTTTGAAGGGCATCTTTTTTCCGTTTCGTTCAGAATATTTGAGATTCCGAGAATTGAATTTATTAGGTTCTTTTATACCACCACATGAAGTAATCGTTGGTTATTGTCCTGACATTTCACAAAGGAGTAACACTTTAACATTACACACCAAGCCACGTACAATGCAAGTAATTCAACTTCGCCAGGTTTTGAAGAAATTTTTTTCCATTGACACTATTTGGAAAGATGTAACGGATTATTTGAACCACCTAAGGGGTAATTTAATAATCCGTGAAGAAAATCCGATGAGGCCAATGTGTCTAGAAAATGTAATGCAGGGATCTGTATGGCTGGCAATGTGTACACCGCAGGCGTCGGACATTATTCTTCCTTTAGTAGTATACTATGATGATTTTGAAATTGGAAATCCTTTGGGGAGCCACGCTGGGGTGCATAAGCTTGGTGGTGTATACGTTTCCTTGCCAGCACTCCCACCACATTTATTTTCATTGTTGAATAACATTTTGCTGTTAGCTATTTGCCATTCTGCTGACAAAACTAAATATGGAAACAAAGCTATTTTTGACCCTGTTATTGAGGAATTGAATTACTTGCAAAACAAAGGAATTTTTATAGAAAATAAGTTTTTTAAAGGAACCGTAAAATTGAAGGTTGTTGCTATAACTGGCGATAATTTAGGCCTGAATTCAATTCTCGGGTTTACTGAAAGTTTTTCAGCTAACAAGTGTTGCAGAATCTGTAACATTGACAAGAAAGGTTTGCAAACTGCTCTATATGAAAACAGTAACTTGCTTAGAAATATGACTTCATACCACGCTCAATTGCAAGAAAACGATACACCTAACACGGGCATTAAAGAATCATGCTGTTGGCTTAAGGTGACAGGATTTGATTTATTTCAAAATGTAGCAGTAGACCCAATGCATGATATATTAGAAGGTGTAGCTCGTTATGTAATGACCTTTGTCATAAACCACTTCCTTGCCGAAGGTCTTTTAAAGATCTCAGTATTGCAACAAAGAATAATTTCATTTGATTATGGACCAGATAGGAATTCAAAACCAAGTAATTGTTTAGTTGTCCAAGGTTCGAAAGTAAAATTGAAAACTTCAGCATCAGAAATGCTTACCCTTATTAGATACTTCAGCCTAATAGCCGGGTTTTACATTCCTTTAGAAAATAAAGTATGGAAATTATACATTATGTTGCGGCAAATCACCGACAGGTTATTAAGTCATAGGGTCTTCAGTGACACCAATATTCAACTCCGGGTTATAATAGCAGAATTTAATCAATTGTACACGGAGCTAACAAAATCACCCCTGCAGCCAAAGTTTCATTTTCTGACTCATTATCCTACCATGCTAATGAAGTTCGGCCCCGTACGTAACATGTGGGCTATGCGTTTTGAAGCCAAGCACAGGGTATCTAAGTTAGTGGCTAGATCATCTTTTAATCGAGTCAATGTTTGCAAGACTCTAGCAATAAAATGTCAACTTATGCTCAATGACTTGTTTGTGAAAAATACAATACCTACAACAAAAATACTAGGAAAAAAATCTGCATTAAATTCAGGAGACACTGTCAAGTTTTCTCTCGGCACTGGCGTTGTCCTCAAATATTCGGTTACTTCCGCTACAATAGCTGGTGTTATATGGCAGCGGAACTCTATTGTTACTGTAGATATAGATGATGAACAATTCTTACCCACTTTTGGCCAAATTGATGCAATTTTGGTGACAGATACTGAAGAGGTTTTTTTCCGTTGCTGTATGTTTGAAACTATTGAATTTAATTCTCATTACAATTCTTATGAAGTTAAACGTGGTAATGATTATCTGTGCTTTCCTTGCCAAAATGCCGTTTCTCCGTGTCCTAACACGCTCACTCTAATGCGAGGTAACACGTCATATATTACAAGTAGATGGTACCTAGAGTAAAAATTTCAAAATTCTGTAGGTATTCTAACGGCTTACGGTCGCTGCTATAATACCTTGAAAATGCGCAAACGAGTTAACTCGTTTGCTCATTTTTAAGGTGTTTTTATTTTGAATCCAGTAATATCAATTTTTTTTGGAAACGTTTACATAATTATTAATTATGTACTTATACCGTACGCGGCGTTGCTAGTTTGAGGCACTGCAGAGTCCAAGGGCAGTTATTTTTTTATAGCAGAGTGCGCTCAACTAGTAATCTACCCTTAGTTACGGTATTTATCGGATATCCCTTTAGGATATCCTATAAAGACGGCCCGATAACGGTGTCCGCATAAAGTAATGGTATGAGCCAGCACCAATAGCTGGTTTAAGGTGAACGCACACTTATCAGAGCCGAAGGAGGCGAAGGAATCAAATTTTAGAATTACTTAAATGAAGTCCAATGTAACTTCGCACACTTATCCGCACCGAATCGTACGACCTTATTCGTCCGATTCGGTAAGTGTGCGAGGTTCCATAGGATTTCATACAAGTAATTCTAAAATTCGATTCTTTCGCCTCCTTCGGCTCTGAAAAGTGTGCGTTCACCTTTAGTAATAGATTTTAAAGTAAAGTATTTGTATGAGGGATAGATTAGTCTCATCGGAGTGTTTATAGTAGCACTTTACTTGAAAATAGATATTTACTATAATAATATAACCAATTTATTGTATGCAGCTTTAAGGTGAAAGCGTCAGGGTAGCCCGCGAAATTCAAATTTTCTTACGTTTTTTGCAATTTGCAGGCCAGTGCTAGGTTTTGATTGAAATGTTAGACGCGGGTGTAAGACGTATGTAGTACAACTTATGTACTTACACCCGCGTGCAACATTTAATTAACATACAACCTAGCACTGGCCTGCAAATTGCAAAAAACGGCTACCCTGAAGCAATCACCTTAAGGGCAAAAATGTTTTAGTTATAGGTACATTAATGTAAAGTTTGTTATTTTTTGTAAATTAAATTTCTACTCGTCTCAACCTTTATTTTAATTTGTAAAAACTAGAATTATTGAACATAATGTATATAATGATTCTTTATAATGACCGACAAATAGATACTGTAATCATTAAGGCGAGGATGTTTCTAAACAAAACAGTCTTCTTTTATACTGAATATAAATGTTTAGAGTATATAATAATTATTCATTCATACTATGGAAATAAAAATACCATTCAATTTTCTGTTTAATTTATACATACATCCCTTTTCACCTTCTTACCATTCTTGCCAAGGTACTTTTTTCTATTTTTTTTACTTACTCTCCATTTTTTTAAGGTTCAAGTTTAGGGTTCTTCAGTTTTTTTTAATGTTGAGCTCACACCTAATAATATTTAAAAGGAAAGAACCAATATTGGATACTTAAAAATAAGGGGATCATGTAAGTCCAGTGGCGCCCTCAATTATAGGAGGATTGTGATTTCTAATAATCCAAACAATTTCTGTGTAATCCACCAGTATTTAGTTGTAGTCCTACTGATGGAGAATGAGTAGAACTACAACTAATCACTGGTGTATTATAGAGATATTAATTGGTTTATTAAAAAACACAATCCTCCTATTGAGGGCGACCTCCGTAAGATAATAGGCTATAACCAGAGATATGAGGAAATAGTAGGAAAAGTAAGAGGACCTAACCTAAAATACGAGGAGGTTACCGAAAAATAGTAGGAAAAATAATAGGATATAACTGGATATATGAGGAAGGCACCGAAAAATAGTAGGAAAAATTGTATGACATAACTGAATATGTGAGGAAGTCACCGAAAAATAGTAGGAAAAATAATAGGATATAACTGGATATATGAGGAAGGCACCGAAAAATAGTAGGAAAAATTGTATGATATAACTGAATATGTGAGGAAGTCACCGAAAAATAGTAGGAAAAATAATAGGATATAACTGGATATATAAGGAAGGCACCGAAAAATAGTTGGAAAAATTGTATGACATAACTGAATATGTGAGGAAGTCACCGAAAAATTGTAGGAAAACTAATAGGATATAACTGGATATATGAGGAAGGCATCGAAAAATAGTAGGTAACTAAAACTAAATCCATGGTGACACATCATCTTAAATACTGTTATCATCAACATCAGTATTATCATCGTTCTTTTTGGTGAATCACTATGCTCCGTCCTTTGAGTGAATTCATCATACTTTAAGCTGAATTCACCTCTTTTATGATTGTCAGTTTTCTCAGTGTAAGTAGGTTTATAATTCATATTACTTCGGATTCATAGTTTATGAGAATATCATGTGTGTTTGATGAATAGTATTCAGAGTAAGAAGACTGTCAAAAAGGGTTGGGTTGAATTGATATAAGTCATCCTGGTTTTTCTTAACGCTCGTATTCTACCTATACAGACACTCACTTATTTACCAGACACCAAATTAAACATAGTTATAAGAATAGTACTTTTGCCAGTGGCTTCGCCCGTATAGCTTTCGGAAAATATCACTCGGAAACCTACTACCGGGGTAAAGTATCCTATGTATATGGTAACTATCCAGGATAACCAAAAATCCAAATCCATCCAAAAATCTAAACATCTAAGCCATATTTCGCGGTCTCTTACTTGGAATAATACAATTAGGTTTATTTTGAGTACTTCGAACACACATGATATTCGCATTTACTATGAAGCCAAAGTAATATGAATTACAATATTACAATCCTATTAATCCTGTACTACCCAGGCCCAGTCAACATTGTATGAGTGACCTTGGAATCGACGGGGGGCACAAAATGTGACAAGGACAGCGAATGTTTAATATTGCCGACTCTATCCAACAGGCTGTCATATACTGTAATGTTACCATGTAAAATAAATTAAAATATCGATGTGCTATAAAAGCGTTTTCTTCAGTATAAGTAGCTGAAAAATAGCAATTTAAATGACCTTTCGTTCATTTTTTAATTTGATAGTTATTAACTCCATTTAGAACAATAAATGATTTTTATCAGTTCCAAAAATATTAAATAGACCTTTGGTGGTTTGCCATGGTAACACCACAAGATTAATGTCTTCTGTTGAGGTCGGTCGTTTTTCTTGTGTTTATTCAAATTTAAATAAACAAATTATCCTATTGTGCCATTAAAACGTTGAGTTGAGCATCCAGTTCCTCCGTTCCACTGTCAAGTGTTAGATATTCTAACGAGATAGTGCCTATTGGTGAGATAGTGACTTTGTTTGAGAATCGTTTTTCACGATGAAGGAAAACTTAAGAAAGTGCATTAAGTGTGGATCCTCATCTTCACAAGAAGCCAGCATCACGTTACATCGTTTTCCAAAACCAGGCAGAACAAACAGTCTTCGGTATGTGTTTGTATTACTTAGTTACCCACTTATTGGTTTTTGACTGCCTACCGCCTATTTGGTTGTAATTTCAAATATTTTTTTTTTGAAGTATAAGTTTCTCACCTTCTAAAACTCCTTTCAGTTGTGAATTATGGGCGAAATACTGCTTCCCGAGTGAGCCATGGTCATCTGCTGAATTCCAAGGAAAACTGTTTTCTCAACATAAAATGCTGTGCAGTAAACATTTCTTAAAGACATGTTTCTTCAATCAGAAGCTCTTTAGAACTGCAGTACCGTCTTCTGAAGAATGTGATGAGGTCAGTCAATATACATTTTTACAACAGATAATGCACTTGTGTAACAACACTGGTATTTTGCGTGTGGGTGGGAAAATCGGCTATTTGATCCACCTCAGCTCCTAGATGAAAGGAAATATTGTGACTGTAACTTAATAATAGGAAGTGAAGATGTTGTGTCATCCTTAAGATAACCTAGCCAAACCATGGGGGTTGGGGAATTGGGTGAAAATGTTCCAAATGGTATGAGGCTGATAACCCGTCCAATAATCAAACCGGGCTGGCTTGAAGTTAACCAGTTTGTAAACTAAGACACCACTGCCTCGCACCTTCTGTCACCATTTAGTCCCGGAAAACTGTAGCCAGGTCCACCACCTTAATATGCACATATTGTACTGTTTCAAAAGCTTGCCAACTCACACTCACTAATATTATTATTTATAGGTTACAAATCCTGGTACTCCTTTGGAACCAAGCGGTGTGTTTGTACCAGTAGCCGGCCCGTCAAGACTAAATCAACCAATGATTGAAAATATAAATGTTTTGAATACAACAAGTATCTGTAAACCAGGTGTAATGTCTTTAGAGCAACCGCAAAATGACAGAGAAAGAAAATTGTACACAAAGATGATAAGAAATATGAAGAAAGTTAGTAGACTTCAAAGAAGTATCAATGACCTGAAAAATGAGTCATTTCTCAATGTTCTATGCAAAAACAAAACAGTCAATGACATTTTGAGATCAAAAGTGTCATCAACCTTTGCACTATTACTGCAAGGGGAGTTACAAAACTTTAAAAGAAAAGGAAGAGCCCGTAGATGGAACACAGAGGCAAAAATAACAGCTTTAAGGCTTTACAAAAGATCCCCAACATGTTACAAGCTATTAAGAAGAATGATTTGTCTGCCAGCTCCTAGCACATTAAAGTCTCTCTTAAGTAAATTCAAACTGCATGTTGGTATCAACAAAAATATTTTTAATGTTTTGAAAAAAACAGTTAAAAACTGGATACCATCTGACAGAGAGTGTGTATTGATGTTCGATGAAATGTCCATAAAAAAGAATTTATGGTACAATACAAAAGATGATTTAATTGAAGGTTACCAAGATCATGATTCTCAGGGCAGATCAGCACAAATTGCATCATATGCACTTGTTTTTATGGTGGCTGGTATTAGAAAACAAGTTAAACAACCAGTTGCCTATTATCTTTCTGGTGGATCTGTAACTGCTGATAGACTCACAGTTCTCCTAAAAGAGGTGAGCATAATAATTTATTAAATGAATTCCTCTACCAACCATCTATCTAGCTATTGTACAGCTGATGTTGACACAGGAGATGAAGATTATATTATTTCCTAATCATTAATGTTTTTTTTCCACAAGCAGTTCATCATTATATTTTATCATTTCAGGTTTTAAGGTGCTGTTTTGATTCCGGGCTTAATATAGCTGCCACAGTATGTGATCTAGACTCGGTGAACAAGAGAGCTGTAACCATCTTGGGAGCTACTGTAGAGCAGCCTTATATTAAAACTAGCTTTTGCCAGCGGCTTCGCCCGCGTGGAGGTCGGAAATTATCCCGCGGGAACATACTACCGGGATAAAAAGTAGCCTATGTCCTTTCTCAGGCTCTAAACTATCTGTGTACCAAATTTCATTTAAATCGGTTCGGTAGTTTTAGCAGGAAAGCGAGACAGACAGACAGACAGACAGAGTTACTTTTGCATTTATAATATTAAGTATGGATAGGTGATAGTGAAATTGTCACCATTTTTGACACACCGCATCTCCTGAAGTGTTTTAGAAAAGACATTGCCCGTTTTGTTAGGAGATTTGGGCCCCTAGAAAAAAAACGCGGGCAACGGTGGTTTTAACTTGGTTTTGAAGAACAACAATTACCTTTTCAGATCCTGAAAACAATTTTCAGTTTTTCACCCTAGTTTCAGAGAATTTTTTTTTTAAAGATGATGAAATTGAGGTTATAAAACAATATTTTTTATAAAAATATTTGAAATTAAAATAATAATATTGTTTATGGATTAATATTGATTCCAGAATGAAATAAAAACATTACATAGCATCTTCCGTATGCAAAATACAGGCTCAGTCGTGGAGTTGCAGACACCAGCCCGTTTTACCTATTACCTACATAGCATCTTCTGTTGCTAGATATATGTATTATGTTGGACTGACCACCTGGCAGTCAGCATTAACTGGGCTGTGCCCTAACCACTTATTAGAAATAAATACTTACCAACGGTTAAAACCTTCGGTTAGAGGAGCTCATGGGTGTTACAATAACCGCACAGATCTATCTCAAGTTAAGATAAGCTTGGTCTGACTGCGAATGGGTGACATACAAATTCGTCCTGAGTGGCTGTTAATACATTCAAGCTGTTGGTTCTGCGTGCTATATTTAAACCTTAGATACTCGTTATGAGTAGCCAGAATCCCGCAAGTGTGATAATCTCTCTGTTTAGTTATAAAGGAGGTTAAGATGCAGTATGCTGCTATACAGCTGTTTAATTATAGAGGAGGTTAAAATACAGTATGCTGCTATACAGCTGTTTAATTAGTAAAATAATCAATAACAACAATAGACATTTATTCTTCAAGGAATATATTGTGTAGAAATTGTGCTGGGGCTATAGTTGGTATAGGAATCACAACATCTGCAATGATGTTACGGTCTATGTTATCAGACACTGGTGCAGACTCCACAGTGGGTTGTTTACAGCTAGCAACGGGTGGCCTCTGTGTTACTCTTGATGCAGCCTCCCAACAAGGATGACAAACTCATTCCAAATGCAAGACCTAAAAACAAAAATATTATATTTATACTATAAATTGTTATTCAATTACTATGTATATTATGTTTAAATAAATAAATAAGAATAAACACTTACGTGATGAGCTGGTGTCCATCTTAGTATAACGTTCCTTTGAGGACAATCTTGACTAACTCTGTGAGTTCTGCGACTTGCAATTGACAAGCCACATGCAAAACATATGTTTAGGTGTCCAAGAGCAGGGTATACAAGGGATAGACTTGCGTCAGATGATGTCCGGTTTTCTAATAATACAAAAAATCTGCACACAGGATGTCATCAGAAGATACCTGAGAAGATAACAAAAAAAAAAACTGTGAATTCCTAAGTATAATATGTTAATTTATTTTTTGTGCTTAAAATTCATTACAAAATAGTTTTACCACAAATGATAGATTATATTGTAGGTAAATCTTTTATTATAACAAGGGAATAGTTAAGCAGTATATCTAGAGGATAGGTCTGAGACGAATACATGATATATGACATTTTGTTTATAAATGAAAATAAATGTATGATAATATAAAAAGTTCAAGTATGCAGACAAAAATCTTACTTTTTACATTATATCTGTTACTACTGTGCACAATGGTTTAATAACCTTAGGACATAGAAAGCATGTCTTTTCATACTTCTAACATTGCTTAAAACGAATTAGAAGTTAGCTGCTTGAATATTTACCTGTTTTGTCAGACAATGACTCCTTGATTGACCAGGTAGGCATCGTAAGTATTCATATAAATATTGTAAATGACATATTAACTTACCAATGTAGGTGTTACCCAGGATCTCAGAAGGTTTAAGCATTGGTTCATCTAATTCTTCGATTTGACGTCTACGAAGATTAGGCGCCAGACGTAAAGAGCAATTGACATACCGCTGCACCGGCGAGATAAAGAGTAGTTTACCAGATTGCAGAAATGCAGACATTTGCTATTTTGCTATTTGTGCAACAGTTGTAAACAGTTTCTCTTTCTTTTTTTCCTGCTTTCTATTTATACCTAATTAAAGAGATACTTTTGCATATGATTTATGTTCATATTTATATCAAACGTTAATTTTTAAACAATCTAGCCAGTTTTAGTTGGTCATATCATGAAATGCAACTAATTCATGAAATGTCTAGTCACATCATAAAGTGATCAATTCTACGATCTGACCACGACATATATATCCTCAAATTATAATTCCTTCGTGTTTTAGTTTATTTACTACCTATTTCTATTTTTTATTTTTATTTTAGCCCACCCGCTGCCTATTTTAATCCACGATTTGAATATACGTCTAATTAGTTACATGAGACCTAGATTATGACCGGAGAAAAGCTATTGTAAACATCTCCGGTACTTTTAGTTGGCGGAATAGTAATATATCGATATTTTGAATCGATTACTACCATTTAATTGACATAATCTGTGGTCTATCTTGGCAACATTCAGGTTAAGTTTTAATGGCAGAACTACCTTTGATTCAATAACATAATTATTAATTACGGTTTCTAATGCTAGGGTGAAAGAGATGTTGATAAAATAAAATTAGACTTATAAAATTACGACTTAATTTTTGAGAAGTAAATAGTCTCTGCCCGGCACCAAAAATAAGGGGCCCATCCGCGGGCAATGTCCTTTATTTCTAAAATATGACATAAAATGTGAAAGTAATATAACATCCAGCAACAAATGTGGAATTGGTAAGTACTTAATTTTCTTAATTTCATTATCATTATAACATATTATATTATTAGCTTTTTAGGGTTCTATAACTAAGAGGGTGCCATGTGCCAGGTATAAATAAGCTTATTCCGCATGTCTGTCTGTTACAAAGCTGTATCTTTATTACTGTAATAGCAAGGTAATTGAGTGTTCCTTAAAATACATGTTGCGAGGAAGTCTACTCTAGTGCAGATGCTCAGCAAATAAATTAATCTAAATTTTAATAAATCTACTATACTCTTTTATTTTATTTAAAAGCTTTTAATTAACTTCAATTGTTTGTCTTAGAATTTTACAATTAATATTTCACCCACTTCCACTGTAGCCAACATTCTGAAATTTGGCACACACATTTGGTGACAATGCACGATTAAAGCGTTTTATATTAAAAATATATTTTAATATATATATATTTGTGTTACAGGTATAGCAAAATGGAGCTACATTAAAGAGTTTTATGAGCTGGACAACAGTAACCCCAATTTTGTGTTTGCACCATCTCTTAAACCAGACCACCTTAATCCAAACACTAAACAGAAAATGAAGGTTAAACTTGCTGCTCAAGTTTTAAGCCACACAGTAGCAGCGGGCATGTACGCAAAAATAGCAAAAGGTAATGATCTTTTACTGTGATCATCCGTTTTGAGCTTAACTCAAATACAGTGGACCCCCGGTAATCCGACAAACGTTTTGCAGGGCAGTGTCGGACTATCTAATTTGTCGGATTATAGAGTACTGCCTAAGAAGACCCTATAATCCGGATTTTTTAACAAAAGAGTACCTTGTAATCCGACAAATTAAAGATCCATTTTCTGTTCAGTCATGTCGACGGGTGCAAAGTAAATAAAGTCAACTGCAATTTTGAGATTTTTGGTTTTTTATAAAAACTAACTTAAAATATCATGTTATGCAATATAGCAAAAACAAAAATACAAAAATCACCTTATTTTTGGTACCTTTGTCACGTAAAAGAAGATAACTACGCCTATTTTGCGAAATTGCACAGTGTAGATGCGGATAACTACAATATCTCGTGAATTAAAAATAATAAGAAGAAATTAAATATACATGTGGATATATTATTAAATAATGAAGCAATGATGATAATTTCAGTAAATTTGGTTAAAAATTGTCAAAATGGGAGCATTTTTCCTATTATGCGCTCTCCTGAAAAGTAGCTATTTTGTAGATGACTCTTTTTACTTTGCACCCGTCGATGTATTATCTACATTAGCAAAGACTGTAAAAAAAATATTCAATAATAATAGACAATATGTTGAATTACAGGGGGTGCCAGATTAGACAGGGGCCGGATTACCGGCAGTCCACTGAGTAGCTACAGACAAACATCTAGACTATGAATCTTATCCTAATGTTACATTTGATTAATTTACCAAGTGTTTGAAGCTATTTTGGATTCCTCATGTTTGTATGACCAATAATAGATTATTGAACAGTATAATTGAAAATTGTTTCATCAAACATTTTATTGTATACAGTTGTGATGTACTGTGATAAAAACATTAGCCAGTCAGTAGGCTGGTCTGTAAAATTGACTTTCCAGGTAATACTGGCTAATCTTTTGAACTGTGCTGCCACCCATGAAGGCTCTGCGTTACGATTGTGATAAAGTTTTCTTTTGTTTTTCAGGAGAACTATCAAGCGATGCCACTACTACAGCAAATGTTATTTCAAATATGGATAAATTATTTGATAGTGTTAATGCATACACACCAGACCTTAGGAGGGGGAAACCTATGTCCACAAATTTAAAGGACAGTACTGACCAACTAAAACTTTTTAAAGAAATGAAGCATTTTTTTAGAAATTTAACCTTTTTGGGTTGCAAAAGTTCTCCCCCTTCCAAGGAAGGTTGGGTCTGGAGTTTGAATGGGCTGGAAAGACTATGGAAAAACCTTAAAGAAAAACACAAAAACATTAAAAGCTTATCAACAAGAAGAATCCAACAGGACCCATTAGAAAATTTGTTTGGCTGCATTCGCAGTAACTGTGGAGCCAACACAAACCCAACTACTGGGCAGTTTGTTGCTGGTTTAAAAACTGCTGTCCTGAGTAATTTGTCACACATCGGTTCAGGAAATTGTGAAGTTGACGAAAATGACGTCATCCTGACAAATTTCAAAACTCTATTGACTCCAGTTACAGGCATAGGCACAGCTGATACTGCCACATTAGAAAATGCTATAGCGTTAAACGAAATAGAGCAAAGTATGGAAGAAGTAACTGGCGAAATGGAGGCTTGTGCCTATGTCTGTGGATTTATAATAAAAAATAATCCTAATAATGCTTGTGAAAATTGTAAAAAAGCGTTTGTCTCACTTACACAAGAAGAAGTCCACAATTTCATAGATTTTAAAAGATATGAAGGAATAAAAAATTCCCTCACATACGCCTCAAAAGATTTAGTAAATTGTGTTGAAAAAAGTGCAACTGTAGTAAATAGATTCTTAGAAAAAGAGGCGTACAAAAGAAAATTAAAAATAACTATTACAGATTTATTAAAAGAATCTATAGATTGGGATTTCCTCAATAAATGTAATGAACACAAACGTTATAATGTTGAGTATGTGATAAATAGTGTGTTTCATATATGTGTGAAGAGATTTTGCATATTAAAAAATCGACAGTTCGCACAGGACACACATATGACTTCTCTTAAGAAAAAAATGGATATTCTTCAACACAGGTAATAACTTGTGTTAAGAATATCATATTATTATACAGTATAATATCATCTATGATTATTATTTATTGCTCAGTGTTTAATAACACTGAGTAATAAAAACATGTATATACGTGAGGTGCAATTTGTCTACACAATTATGGAGACACTGATGTCTTTATGAAATTATTTCATATCAAATTCAATAAAGCCAAAGATTTATTGTCAGGACACGAAGCACGAAATCTTTGTGAAAGTATTTGCTTTTTCTATTTCTACTATCTTTTTGCAATCTTGTTGAGTACGAACAAAAAAAAAAATGTTTTATGGACTGGATATGAAAATCGAGATAATTCTATCTCAATTTAATGTTGAAACAAGCCTCACTACTTACGCTATAATCGTTTTAATTACCAGTATATCATTCTTAACCACATAATGAGAAGCTTTTATTACACACTTATTAGGCTGATGAACTATTTTCACAATTGTTATTGGGACTATATTTTATTTTTTTAAATTAGGAAGATGCGCGCCTAGCCTTCAAGCGGTTAGAATAACTCTTCTTAATACAAGTAAAAGTAACCGATTCATTGTTAATTTCATAACCAAGCAAGAAAACAATTTGTTTATAATTTTCATACAACTCATGAGTGTATACTGATTATTCTGTTACATAAATAAATAATAACTTAAAACTGTTTTTTTTTTTTCAATTATCGTTGATCCGACACAGACTGCAAATTTGAAATGGTTGTTTTAATCTGCTCTGTTTTAATGACTACACCCAAGCCTAGCTTTTAAATATCAAGGAACATTTCAAATTTGCGGCCTTGTGTCTGTAAACAAAGCTTGAAAGTATAACCATAACGAACCTATACAAATAAATAAATATATATATATATATATATAGGCAAGATTCAAATTTCCCGCCTCAGTTTGGTTAGTAAAGTTTTAAGGGGGGTTTTAATTCCTGTCCCTTTTTTTAGGGTTCCGTTGCCAAATGGCAAAAAACGGAACCCTTATAGATTCGTCATGTCTGTCTGTCTGTCTGTCTGTCTGTCTGTCTGTCTGTCCGTATATGTCACAGCCATTTTTTTCCGAAACTATAAGAGCTACGTTGTTGAAACTTGGTAAGTAGATGTATTCTGTAAACCGCATTAAGATTTTCACACAAAAATAGAAAAAAAACAATAAATTTTGGGGTTCCCCATACATAGAACTGAAAAACAAAAAAATTTTTTTCATCGTGCCCATACGTGTGGGGTATCTATGGATAGGTCTTTAAAAATGATATTGAGGTTTCTAATATCATTTTTTTCTAAACTGTATAGTTTGCGCGAGAGACACTCCCAAAGTGGTAAAATGTGTGTCCCCCCCCCTGTAACTTCTAAAATAAGAGAATGATAAAACTAAAAAAAATATATGATATACATTGCTATATAAACTTCCAACGAAAATTGGTTTGAACAAGATCTAGTAAGTAGTTTTTTTTTATACATCATAAATCGTAAACCGCAATTTACCTTTCATTCAATCAACTCAAATAAAAAAAATAAAAAAATAGGATTTAATTTCATAAACACAAGCCTTATGCATAAACCTTGAATACCTACAGGTTTGTACGGAACCCTCGGTGCGCGAGTCCGACTCGCACTTGGCCGGTTTTTTTTTTCTATGCGCTTGTTATTCTTCTCTTGAGTATATGTGTTCTGTGGTACTACCCGACCGCTACCAACCGGGACGGCCGAACGCGCGAAGGCCCGCTAGCCGCTCTGCGGCGATTTTATTATAATCTCTGTATCTTCTAAAATATTATTTTTAATGATATGCTGTAAAGCGCAATTTTGATCTACATGAAATGCACAATTTATTTAAGGTACTTAATTGGATAAGGATTAATGCTGTATTGCTTAAAATCGCATTCATAAATAAGCCATTATTTTTCGTAAAAAGTAAAGGATAAAAATGGTTATTATGGGTTATCCCTAAGAGTTAGACATATACCATCGCGAACTTTTTTGTAGAACTTTTTAAGGTGTACAATACTGTAGTACATTATTTTGAGCTATTTCGTAGGGTTCAGCCAGCGTTCGCAATGTAAGCGCAAAAAAATGTGTTTATTTATGACATCACATTAGAAACCTCTAAAATTATCAGCGTTTCTTTACTATATTATGTATGTTATATACATATAAACCTTCCTCTTGAATCACTCTATCTATTAAAAAAACCTGCATCAAAATCCGTTGCGTAGTTTTAAAGATAAGAAGCATACATAGGGACAGACAGACAGCGAAGTGACTTTATTTTATAATATGTAAAGATACGCGGGTAAAAGCTAGTTACAATTATTTAATCTTTAACTTATTTTACGAATTATTTATTGATAATATTATTTGTTCTGAAAAACGTACCATCACTTTGATGCTCCTCCTTGGGCTTGATAAACTCATCTAGTCCCTCACAAACAGCTGGTAACTCTTGTTTGACGGTAATATTGTTGCTTTCTGTTTGGCATTCATCAACTATACTTATGTGTATCATTGGAGATTTAACAAACCCACAGTATGAATCTAAGCAGTCTAGTTCTATTAAAAGATTGGGCTGAAAAAACATATTTCTTTATGTATGAATAGGGAAAATATGCCAGTGATTGCAGTTCCAAAAGCACACACCTTGCCAACATACCAAAAACACTTGAAAAAGAGCCTCCACAAGTGAAGAAACTTAAAACAATCCGATGTACCCTGAAAAGTTGGCCAGACTACCAAGAACGAAGACGTTCACTGCTGAACGTAGGCCTACCCCTATCTGGGAGAGTTTGCTATAATCATCTCATGGCAGGCGGTTTGTCAATCGCTATATGGTGGTCAAATGCAAAGAGAATGTTGCTGCCCATTCTCTAGTAAGTCCCTTAGTTGCCTCTTACCGCACCCACGGGAAGAAATAGGATGGTGCTATTCTTTATGTCTGGCACCACACCAATCTTTATGGACGGCACCACACGGAATGTGTGAAAGTGTACATATCAACATTTAACACCCTATGGTATGGTTGCAATGCAGACACAATATGAGCTTGAGAATTGAATTAAATATTTTTAGGAAAATACCTCACCTCATAATCCTCATTCATCATCTCAACTAACTGCTCTTCGGAATCCAGACATTTTCGAAGCAACTGGTAGCTTTGCTTTAATTTAGTGCAGCATACAAAACAATCAAAAATTGGCCTTCTGTCTTTAGTCACAAACTGCAACAAAATTTGTCTTACACTATTGTTTATAGGAAGAAAATACTTCCAATCTTACATTTAATTGTAAAGCCCACAGTTGGTGGTCAGTAATGCTTTCTATATTCCTCATACAAAGAAGGCATGAGCAGATTGGTGGCTTAATTAAATTATTCAAAAGTTTAAGTTTACTTTCACTGAGGTCAGTGATTTCCATTTGGCTTTATAGGACATCTAAGATGATCATCAGACCATAAGTTCACACAAATAGAAATGAAATATGAAGTAGAATTGACCACTACCAAAAGGTAAATTTGCATGTAGAAAGAGCAAGAAACTGTTACTCTTTTAAAATGTTTTTCAATATTAGTTTAAAATATGTATATAATTACATGTGGAGACCATGCACCTAATATACTACAACAGTGGACTTACCATCCTACAACAGGTAAAAGAAATGAAAATGAAGCAATGAGAGATAAATTAATAATATTACGATACATACATGGCGCTCACATATTTAATATAGTCCTCCATACTGTATTTCGGCCACGGCGGCCAATCTCAATGGAGACTGGCCATCGGCGCGGGAGATATTATAGTGAATGAGTGTGTGCACAGACACAGGGACACTTGGGGCATATTTACAAACGTGGCAAAAGCAAGTATACGAATTTCGTAACATTTTATCAAGTTACAAGTCAGTGTATGAGTTCAAATAATCACTGAATGTAAATCAGAGTCTAAACAAATCTAGGCTAGAAAATTAAGTTTGTACAGAATTTGATAGATTCTAGACTGTCCTATGGAGCGAGACCAGCATGTTTCCAAAACATTCTCAAAGTAATATGCTTGTTTACAACAATGTGTACTTTTAATATGACTTTAAACCTACTTTCATATATTGTCGTGTATGGTTCGCATTTAATTTTTTTTTAAACATCATAGGTATAGGTAAATTAATTCTTATTAATAAACTTACTGGTATATCAGTCAGCTTCTCATATAGTTTGTGCAAGTTTCTGTTGACGACTACATACATACGAACATTCTGCACTAAACATATTCTACAAATTGGCAGTTTCTCCATGTTTGAACTGAAAACGTATCACAGGCTTGGTGTGTATATACTTAGTTATTACGAGTTAAGTAAGCTTTGAAATTCGAATGTGAATAAAAGTTTGTAAATTACATGAGCTGTGGACCACGGTAAGATGCTAGCAGCCAGAGGGACTTAATTTATTTCTTTATGAGAATCTTTTTTAGTTTGGGTGATTCATTCACATTGGTTCTAGTTTATTTACCACAAAACACTGAAAACCAGGGCTTTGAATAACGTTAAAAATTTGGTATCGTTACTTTCATCGGACGACGTTAACGGTATTTTTAGAGGTAACGTTATGCTAGGTAACGATACTTCGCATACGTTTTACCGGTAAACTGACTTAACGTTATCAAAGATTTTACCGGTAAATGTAATGTTACCATCGCCCAGGGTTTGATAACGTTACCAAATGCATACGAAAAGTACCGTTAAATAACGTTATTTTCTTTCATCTCTTTCTTTCGTCTACATTCATGCAGTACTGGTTTAGTTGATCACGTTGGTATTCAAATCAAAACCACTTGCGCTGCGCAACATTTTCGGAATTACGTACATTATTTTACTATATTAAAATGTCAAAAAGGATACGGAATTTTGCTCCAGAAACCGAAACGGACACGGAAGAATATTTTCGCCGTCATTGTAATGATAATAGTGGATATGATTCGGGATCCTGATGTAAATTAATCCTATACCTACCTAAATTTTTTTAACCTTCGATTGCATGACATACGTCATATATTTTTCGCTCATATATATCATATGTTTAATATTTGTGGCTTTGAGGTCTAGTTAATGGGCGGCAGTAAGGAGGTGTTACTTTTCGAGCGTTTGTGGGTTTATGGCTTATGATACACATGAGCAATTGTTATTTAGTAGTAGTTAGTTAGTTTAGTAGGAAGTAGAAGAGCAAACAATATTCAGGGTGCTGATGTAAAGAGCACGTGGACGAAGGGATTAAAACTTTCAATGACACAGTATGTATAATATAGTAGGTAAATAAATGAACCAAATCAGGTAGTAATGGGCCAGGGTTTAATGAATAAATAAAGAAGATTATAGGGAAATGTAGCATCAAATTGAAAAGTTATGAGACTTCGTATATCGATTTATTAAAAACAAGTCTTAGTATAACTTAAAATACATAACTTGTTATTGAAATGGTTTATGATTAATAGACAGATTTAATGCTTACATTTTTTTCTAATTTGGTCACATTTCAAACAATTTTAATGCTGATTTATAAGATACATCATATTCAAGTACCAATACATACAGGTTGAATTTTTTATCACATCAAAATTTAAGTCATTGTGGAAGCACTGTTGTTAAATTACTTTGACAAAATAAAATATAAATTAAAAAATGACAAAGTAATTTTATTTTAATCAAATAGATCTTGATTAGAGCTGTGGTAGCCCAGTGGTAACGGTTTATGCTATGCTAGATCTTGATTCATCATCATCATCATCTCAGCCGCAAGACGTCCACTGCTGGACATAGGCCTTCCCCTATTTCGGGGACTTTGCCATAATCGCCACGCTTGGCAAGCGGGTTGGCGATCGCAGTATGGTGGTAAAATGCATAGAGAACGCTGCTGCCCATTCTCCAGTAAATCCCTTAGTCGCCTTTTACGACACCCACGGGAAGAAATGGGGTGATGCTATTCTTTATGTCCGATCTTGATTATTCGTATAAATTATATTACTTAAGAGCATCCTTTTCGAGGTACATTTTCATTAGGAGTAACAAAACCGCTCGTATTTCAGAAAGCCAGTTTTTCGATTTTCATTTCATCCCAAAACCGGTTTTCCGGTTTTTTTGGCTATTTCGATTATTTCCATGTTTTTTTACTTAAACCTATTTTTATGGTTCTTAAGTCTTTTTGTCGTCGACAGTCGTTAATAAGTTTTATTGCTAAATCAGAGAACACTACAATAAATTGAAAAACTCCTTTTGAGTGAATAAACTAAAATAAAACATCAATTATTTTATCTGAGTATCAACATAACATCTGGTTCAAAGCAACGACAAATTAAATACCATTCTTATTTTTGTAATTCACCCGTAAAATTGAAAGAATGTCTAAACTATTATCATTCAGTGAGATTCGGAGCCTGATTTGCTTTATCATTCAGACGTATTTTTACTGTCTGTTTGACGTCGATTAATCAAAATCAAATTATAAAAATAAAAACGTAGCTCATTAATTTCATCAAAGCTGAAATGATCATACATAGTTTGATCAAAATTGAAATGATAAACGAACAAAGAAATACAGTATTTTAACTGTAAAATTACATAAATCAGCAAAGTCGAAAAAAGATCGTGCCACGGTCTTTAAGTGTTTATAAAGGTATCCGGCTGATGAGAAGATTCTTTTAGCCTCGACACTCGGAGAGAGGAACTTTAAACAAATTATGTGTGCACCTGCAAAAGCCTCCATTTTCATAAAGGGCCAGCTCTACTTTAGTGATGGCAGTTAAATCATTCTCGAATCCCGTATCAATAGCGGTGGAAGTCCTTTGTTTTTCGGATAGGAAATCATCACTTGACGTCTCCCGCTCTGGGTGGAGCGGGAGGGCGTGTCAGACTTTAACTGACAAAATCCCACCCATGTTTCTTCAGTTACCTATACCAGGGCCACCGCTCTTCCGACCAAATCCGTGACCACGCATCGGTCCTAGATAACGCCTTCATTAATGCTGACATCTCTTTGAGGCGCGCGTGGAATACAACGCGCCGTCGACCGGGAATGATCCTTACCGGGCGGTGAACTACCCATTGCTCGCCACCCGCACGCCCGTACCTATGGTAGCCGGAAGTCCGTAATGGACTCCTGCCGCCCGGGGCGTCTCATGCGGCGGCTAGGAGCGTGAGGAAGCATATATTGCCTCTCCCTCACGTGCTCCGCTTCCTCCTTCGCGAGCATTACTGCCTCGCAGAAGGAGGTAAGAGCTGCCCTTGCCCTCCCGCTTCGTACATGGCCTTGACCAGGGCCGGACGGAAGAGATCGCCACCGCCGATCGCCTCCACGAGGAGACGGTGGTGCTCCGCCCAGGCAGGGCACGCTTTCACCGTATGCTCCACCGTGTCCTCCAGGCGATCCACACAGTGATAACAACCGGGCGTTTCCTGCTACCCTTTCTAAATTGAACCTCGTGAAGCACCCGTGTCCGGTGAGGAGCTGCGTAAGGCGAAATCTGAGTACGCCGTCGTCGCCGTCGAGCCTCTCCAGCCACTCCCCAACGAGGGGAAGCGGTGGACGTCGTACGTCCATTCTTAGGTTGAGACTCAGACATAAACTTTTCAATTGATTGATACTATACCTCGGCAAAGACAGTGGTGTGATCAATATAATAATTGTAATTGATGAGACAATAACAATTATTATATGACAATAAAAAGAAAATCGAAATAATCGAAACCGCGGTTATGCCTCAACTGAAACCCGGTTTCTAAAAATGAAGTGAATTCCGGTTTAACCGGTTTTTTCGATTTCGGTGAAACCGGTTTTGTGACCCGAATTTTCATACAACCAACCGCTCTTACGTGATTATGAAGTTATTACAAATTTTTACCCGACAACAGCAAAGGCAAATGAGGGTTATGATTTTAACAGGCTATGTATGTGTGTAAGTTCATATGTTCCCTCATAGCCCCTAAGCTATTTATCATATCTCGACACATGAGGTATACATAGAACTGTTTTAATGGTCCGCTGAACATACGCTATGTAATGTGTCACAAAACTCAATATTGTGTTAAAAAAACATAAGATAAATACACCTGAGGAGTGGATAGAGAGACGCCACGGCATCCTCACCTTCCGCCTGACGCAGGTTCTCACCGGGCATGGGTTTTTTTTTTCTGGATCGGAAATCATCAAATGACTTCTCCCGCTCTGGGCGGAGCGGGAGGGCGTGTCAGACTTTTACTGACTAAAACCCACCCGTGTTCCACCAGTTGCCCATGTGCCAGGGTCACGATATCTCTTTCGAACAATCACGCGACCCCGGCAGGCATCGGTCCTAGTAGACCCCTACACTGCTGCTGATATCTCTTTGAGGCGCGCGTGGAACACTACGCGCCGTCGACCCGAGCTTGGTCCTTACCGGGTGGCGAGCTACCCATGCTCGCCGCCCGCAAGCTCGCGCCTACGGTGGCTGGGAGTCCACTATCGACTCCCGACGCCCGGGGCGTCTCCTGTGGCGGCTAGGGACGTACTGGGCATGGGTGCTTCGGTGGGTTCCTGTTCAGGATAAAGCGGGAGGAAACGCCCGGGTGCTACCATTGTGAGGACCGTCTAGAGGACAGGGTGGAGCATACGGTGGAATTGTGCCCTGCCTGGGCGGAGCACCGCCGTGACCTCGTGGAGGCGATCGGCGGCGGCGATCGCTCGCGTCCTGCCCTGGTGCGAGCCGTGGTACGGAGCGAGAGGGTATGGGAAGCCGTCACCTCCTTCTGCGAAGCAGTAACGCTCGCGCAGGAGGAGGCGGGGCGCGTGAGGGAGTGGCAGTCTCTGCGCCCTCACGTCCCTAGCTGCCGCAGGAGGAGACGCCCCGGGCGTCGATAGTCGATTGCGGACTCCCGGCCACCGTAGGCGCGGGCTTGCGGGTGGCAAGCAATGGGTAGCTCACCGCCCGGTGAGGACCAGGCCCGTGTCGACGGCGCATAGTGTTTCACTCGCGCTTCAAAGAGATGTCAGCAGCGTTGAAGGGGTCTGCTAGGTCCGATGCCTGCCAGGGTCTCGAAATTGTTCAAACGAGATACCGTGACCCTGGCATATGGATAAATGAAGGAAAACGGTTGGTTTTTAGTCAGTAAAAGTCTGACACACCTTCCCGCTCCGCCCAGAGCGGGCGAAGTCATTTGATGATTTCCCATCCCGAAAAAAAAAAGGATAAATACACCGTGTTTGGTATTATTTGAGGGCTTCACTTGGACATTTCCAAAATATTGCTCAAATTTAAAGTAACACTCACTGGCGGACAATACACCAAAATAGTTTAAATAATAGAAAGTAACAAAACTAAAACCCGACTACGACAAAAAAGAACGACGCTGAAAAAGTATGTTTATTTCAGCATCCAGAAAATTTTGTTTTATACTTTTTCAGCGTCGTTTTTTTTTTATCTAGATGTTTTGGGTACACAGCTATCTTATGGATATTATATAGGCTTCTGTAGAAATTAAAACAAAAATTTGTTTAAAACTAATCTAGTAAATAGCTCTGAAAATCTGTTATTTTACGTGAACTTTGACCCTCCATAATGTACTCATATATGAAATATATTAAAAGTACATCAATAATAGGGTTCACCATTGTTTCACCAAAACTCAATTGACAAATTTTTAGTTAACAACCAACGTTTTGTATACTATTTGTTTCACAAACGATTCGTTCTGCAAATGTTTCATTTTACTAACTCTCGCTTTACAAAATTTTATTTATAAAGAGGAAGGCCTGTGTTACAATAGTGTCACAACTAACAAAACCTAATTACCTTTAGGTCTAATGAACTAACTTATACATATACATATGTACAAACGGGTAAGTATAAAAATAACTAATTGAGCATCAAAAAACTCATCCACATCGCTGTTAACGGGAACAGTGTACAAAACGTTAGCAGCATTGCCACGTTGAATAGAAATGCTGATTGATTCATTGTCCAAAGAAAAGCCCAGCCCTCTGGTCACGTGAAGAGTCGACCAGCTGTTTGCTGATATCCTGAAACACTCGATGAGCACTCGGACCCCATGGTCCTAATCTTTCAACCACAAACGGCTCAAAATATAACTTCCGATAAGGTTGTTATATTTACGCCGTTTAAGGTTTTGAGACATTTTATATTTTTTTCTTTTTAATTGACCGTGTTTGCATAATTTTAATAAACAACCTCCTTAAACTTATTATTGCACTGATAATTTTATTGAACTACTCCCTCCTCTCATTGTCTTTCTATTGTGTCTCTAAGTACGGTATTCGAAAGATTAAACCAATTTTTTGTTGTATGATGATTAGCGAACCATGTTTTTGCCAACCGTTGGTTGTGAAATAAAAATTTGATCAAAATTGAAAAATTAAATCCTCCAGAGAGATAGCGGGCAGCAGCGTCATCGCTGCAAAAAGATTGGCTCTGCGGTCACCAACCCGAATGCCCAGTGTGGTGACTACGTGCATAAATCCTCCCAAATGAAGAAGTTGCGAAAACAACGGCCCCCAGTTCCCGGTGGTCCCGCTATTTCTGGTCAAGATAGCGGTTACGGTAACGGCGGGACGGCAAATGCAAAGAATCTCCGGGTTACGGCAGGCTACCAACCATGACTACATCTGGCTACGTATAACGGACGTAAATGAGACTGGACCTTGCCGAACTGAGGTAGAGTTAGGGCGCATTAACTGGCTATATGCCAGTTAAGCTAAGCTAGGGTTATCCGAAGTCCGAAGACAGGGGGAGGATACGATAACTCTGGAGTCAGGCCACCTACTTCACTTCCACGAAGGTGATCAGTTCTCCCAAGGCGGTGTCGGCTTCCTGATCAACAAGAAACTCACTAGCAGCGTTGTAGAAATCAGTGGTGTGTCGACACGGGTAGCGTACCTTGTACAAAAACTCACGGACTACCTGAAAGTGATACAGGTATATACGTCGACTTCGACATGCACTGACGACATGTCGAAGTCGACTGGACAGGGTATCAATGTGAATGACGAGTACATCTCACACCTTCGCTTTGCCGATGACACCGTCGTAATGGGAGAGACGCTGGAACAGTTGGACCAGATGCTGCACAGCCTGTATGGGGCCTCCCGGCGGGTAGGCCTCGGCATGAATTTGGACAAGACGAAAGTCATGTTCAACTCGCACGTCTTGCCGACTCCAATCCACATAGAGCTTTCGCTTCTCGAAGTTTTGAAGGAGTATGTCTACTTAGGGCAAGTCATCCAGCTCGGTAGACACAACTTTGATAAGGAAGCCGACAGGAGGATCCAGTTGGGTTGGGCAGTGTTTGAGAAACTTCGTCAAGTCTTCTCGTCACCTATCCCATAATGTCTGAAGACTAAGGTCTTCAACCAGTGCGTCCTGCCCGAATGACATACGGTGCCGAAACATGGGCACTGACAGTTGGGCAAGTCCACAATTTCAAGATCGCTCAGCGCGCTATGGAGCGGGCTATGCTCAGAGTTTCTTTGAAGGATAAAATCTGAAATGAAATTATCCGGAAAAGAACTGGAGTTACCGACGTAGTTCGTAGAGTAAGCAAACTGAAGTGGCAGTGGGCTGGCCATGTCTGTCGAAGGACCTATGGGCGATGGAGCAAACGAGTCCTGGAGTGGAGCCCGCATGTCGGCAATCGTAGCGTGCAATGCCCCTCAGCTAGGTAGACCGCAAACTGGATGCGGATGGCGGAGGACAGGGTGTTGTGGCGCAATATGGGAGAGGCCTATATTCAGCAGTGGACTGCGATAGGCTGAGTTGATTGAGGTAGGTACTTACGTAACGCCGGAAATTAAATTGTTTTTTGTATCTAAAAAAAAAAAACTTGAGAGGTGTCAAGGGACACCCGGATGGAACGAAGTTCCTTTCGATTAATTAGTGAAGGAATTGTATTTTTTTTTTAAATTTATGATTATATTTTTTTTTATTATTAACAAATATAATGTAATATAAACTTAATCAGTAGGCTCAATTTTAGTAATAATTGGCTTGTGGTAACTGAAGTAGAAAACATAAGTTTGGGATTCTATTTTATTTAAATGTCTTGAAAAAACTGCATCGATGGTAGAAATGTTTTTTATTATTTATTATGTACAAAAACCTGTATACACTCAACAAAAATAATCATCGCGACACCACACTGTTCAATGCGAAATAGAAAGACGAAACCAAAATAACTAGCTTGCTTTCTATGCACAGAACAAAGAATATTTCTATGAGAGAGAGAGAGAGAGAGAGAGACAGACAGAGAAACACGCGCACGCCGCACGGCTTACAACTATAGCAAAAAGTGTCGTTACAACTTCTGATCTTAATTTTTTCCGTCTAGCCCCCTTACGCAACGCGCGATAAGGAACTTCGTTCCAAAAACCATAAAAATCATCTGAGACCTAAGTAAATATTTCATTTCAATAAGTATAATAAACTAATAATTCCTACTAAAACTGTAATAGGTACCTAGCCTCAATATTTCTCCACATTCGTTTACTAAACACCTAGAAGTCTTCATATTTCCGTCCATTTCGAAGTAACGATATGTATTCTGCTTCTTGTGCCCCATTTTTAACCGACTTCAAAAAAGGAGGAGATTATGAATTCGACTGTTTTTTTTTGTATTATTTTTTTATTTTTATGTTTGTTACCTCATTACTTTTGACTGGGTGAACCGATTTTGATGACACTTTTTAGTTGAAAGTTGGTGCTTTCTGTGTGGTCCCATTTTAATTTGGTTTTATTCGGACAACGGGATCCATGTGAAAACCATATAAGTCTTAAAATTGCATTAAGTATTTAGCGACAAATGAACGAATAACGAATATTGCGATTAGATTAGAGCGGGGTATCTACTATAACCAAAAAGTTAAGAATAAGAACTTCGTTCCAAAAACTTTTTACAAAAAATAACAACCGACTTCCTAAAAAAAAAACACTACAAAGTGAAAAATAATTTTAATTTCGGAAGTCAGTGGCAAAAAAAAACCTTAAATACAGATCCTAAGACACGTAAAAAGTTTTTATTTTTAACTTTTTAGTTATGGTAGATACCCTGTGCACTAATCTAATCGCAATATTCATTCATTTATCGCGCAAATACTTAATGCAAATTTAAGACTTATATGGTTTTCACATGGTTCCCATTGTCCGAATAGAACCAAATTAAAATGGGTCCATACGGAAAGCACCAGCTTTCAAATAAAAAAAGAATCATCAAAATCGGTTCACCCAGTCAAAAGTTATGAGGTAACAAATATAAAAATAAAAAATTGATTACTTCCTCCTCTTTTTGAAGTCGGTTAAAAACCTTAAATACAGATCCTAAGACTGTTGACTGTTTTTTTTTATCATTTTAAAGATAATTATTAAGGAATCAAAATTACTGAGTCTAAATCCTTTACCTACCGCATACCTCGTTTGTGAAAACGTACTGCGTATTTACATTTTAGTTGCAACTAGCTTGCATTGTTTGATTGGCGATGTTGCCGTTCCGTAGAGCGTCGCCGCCGCGCGTGTCACGTCGCCGCCGCTTAGGTTGCGCGGGCTGACAACAACGCATTAAGTAACGATAAAAGTATCGATACTTAGAACGTTAATTGGTAACGTTATTTTATAGTATCGATACCAAAGTATCGTTACCCGTGTTACCGTTAAAATGTTAACTTTATGAAAATAACGTTACTTAACGATACTTATTGTGTGAATTTGGTATCGTTACCAAGCCCTGCTGAAAACACCACCTAATCATAAATAGGTACCGTGTACACACAGAGTACGTACTATTTTACATTGACATTAACCTCGTTTGACAGTCGACAGTAAGGCGATAATAACTATTCAAGTGGTGGCGGGCGGGATAAAGAATCGCACATGTTCACAACACTAAGTTCACTAGCCAACACTAATTTGTCAAGCAAGAAGTTTTGACGGTCAAAAATAAGATGGGTTAAGTTTTAGTATGTCAGCAGTAAATTTAAGGGGTGAAAGGGGGGTTAGGGGGGAGGGGGTGGTTTAGAAACCCCCCTGTGAAGGAAAAGTTGCGCAACCCCCCCCTTTTTGAGATTTTTTTTTTTTTTAGATTCTAAGCTTAAGTTTTAGTATGTCAGCAGTAAATTTAAGGGGTGAAGGGGGGTGAGGGGGGAGAGGGGGTGGTGTAGAACCGCCCCGTGTGAAGGAAAAGTTGCGCAACCCCCCCTTTTACAGAAATATTTTTTTTAGATTCTAACCTCACTTTCGAATTTTCGTGTATCGACATCGATTTAAAGGCCAGAAAGTGTGGAATTGACGAATAAAACGAATAGGGAGTCTGGGAGTAGGGGCGCGCATAGTTTTTTTTTATAGGAAAGTCGACGGAGCCCCGCTCCGCGGGGCTCCTGCTTCTGTGTGGTTTAAAAAAAAATAACCACGAAGAGGATGGCGGGGTCAAAGACCCCGCCATCCTCTTCTAACCTAACCTGTCCGAGTCGGGGTGCCCCGAGTCCAGAGCTCGCTTCGCTTGCTCTTGTATTTCTACGATTTATATTATTATTTTTCTCGTAAACCAATTATTTTTCAAACTTAAAATTTTACGTGGAGGCTTCTAATAATATGATCTTTCTGTGATAAAAATATGGACTCCCAAATCGTGGGCTGAGTTACTAAAGGTAAGCCATAAGATGTTCAATGGTTCCTTCTTGGGATTCACAATGTGGGCATGTATAGCTTGGCAAAAAAAGAGTCTGTCGTGGTAACCAATGGAACTAAAATATTTTTTTGGTGGCAGCACTGCTTTGTTTATCATCAACAAGTAGCTAATCTGTCATTGTGTTATGTTCCTAGTTGTATTTTACTTATTTTTATTTAACTATCAATTATTAATGCTTTTGAACATATAAAAAATGAATAAAACAATAAGGAGTAGTGGTGTGAGCTGTGATATACTAAGTTTTCGTAAGAAATTTGGCGGAATCTGAAGCGGAACAAATATTGTCTCCGATTGACAATGTTTACGAAAGAACTGCTGACAAGACAGATATTTATATTGACAAGAAATTTATCTTTTATTCAATGCCAGTCATTGTTTTTCCTTTCTAATACTAAGTTTTATCAGTATTATAAGTTTCAAGCCATTTTATTGTTTTATTTACTAATAGATTATTGAGGTTATGTTTTCTAGTTTGACAAATCGCGTGTACGTTAACTCTTGATGTTTGATACTTGAAATTGAAAAATGTACCTACATGGAATTAATATGATTAGAGAAATTGTTAATGAAGGTGAAAAAAATTAAGGATTTTTTTCTACACCTGGAGGAACACCAAAACAGTTAGCGGAAGAAAGAATTATACGATTTTGATCTGTGTGCAATTAGGCAAAAAGTTCAACACTATTGGCGATGCAAAGATTAGCCGCGCGCCTCTAGCGGCGAAATTTAGAAGTTGTCTAAGAACGACACTGCTTAAAGTTAAGTTTAGACATGATCAGGTGGATCACGATTACATGCAAAAACCTGTTGATAATTAAAGCAGAAATACGAAATATTGTTGCGTTCCTCAATGTAGTACATAAGGAGATTCGAGAATAAGCTTTCATTTGTTTCCAAAAGACAAAATTATGAAGAAAAATGGGAGACTGCTTTAAAAATAGGCAATCCGATTTCATCAGCAATGAGAGTTCGTTCTTATCAATTTCAAGCTTCAAACTTTTTTCCAAACAGTAAGTATAAATTATGTTTTAATTATTATATTCTTATATTATATTCACATGTATTTTATAAGTTATTTATTTAGTTTAGGCTAAGGCGAGTTTCTCATCAGATAACGAGATTATGTTTATTAATCCAGATTCTAAAAGACAAAACTTGTTTCTTAGTGTCGTTTCAGAATATTCCTAAAAGAAGCTCTCCTATAGAAGTAAGTACATACAATACGGCTGATATCAGATGACGGAAAATAGTTGTATCAAAACAAGATCTTGGATATTGGATTGGATTTATCCACAGTGATACGATGGCTGGATGTTTGGAATTTAATCCCGACGTGCGAAGTACTAGTGCTTGTACATGAAATAAGTTATTAGTTTTTTCTTTTTTTCCTACAGATATCATATTCTTCTCAAGAACGCATTGGTTTTGTGTATCCTGCAGACGCTTTATTAACATCGACTATTGACAACATAATTATTGTTTCGTCTAGCAAGAAAACACATGAATCTGATGTATATTGGATAAATATTTTTTTCCGTGACGTAAATCGTATCGGAAACTGTCAAAGTGTCGTTCTTAGGCAGCTTCACAATTTTGACACTTGGTGCGCTAGTTAGAATCTTTGCATCGCCACTAACGAAACAGGCAAGATTTTTTTTTTTTTTTTTTTGTTATTGCCATTATCGCATACCACAGTAAAAAAAGTATAATTTATATTTATTATTTTTCAGGTGCCTAGTGTACGTAATATATTACCTATAGTTTGAGGAGACGGGTTGTAATGGGAGCCGTAAACGTGTAAGAAAGATTTTTACACTATTTAGATTTCATAAATAAAAAATGTAAAACTGACACATCAGTGTTAATGGAAAAAATCTATCATAGCACCGAAAAGGAATACAAGAATGATGTTATGTTGTGATGTAGTAGTTGTAAGGTATATAATAAGGTATCTTTATTCCAATATAGTCAGTGTATTCTCGAACCTCATTCGTTTCATTTGTCTCCTAAACACCCGACCTTACATGGTGACCCTGCCAGTAACATTAGTCGGCTCGGGCCCGCGCGCGTGTGTACCATAAAGGACAAAATATTATAAACAATCAGTGCAGTTAATGTGGACTTTAAAATGAAGCAAAAATACACTGGGCTCCCTAAGCACAAAATGTGTTTTACTATAGCGTATTCGTGCATGATTAATCATTTTGAAAAATGGGAAACACAAGCAGCAAAGAAGAAGTAGTGATTGCTCAGACCGCTGGAGTCGGTACCTAGTAATACGGCTCGTACGCAGCAGCTGCAGGAGACCTCAAATACAATTATTATTTTGGTGGTAACATGTACCATATATCCCGATTGGCGATCGGACTTTTAATAATATTATTCATGCTGCATAATCGTTGTCACAAAAAGCAAATACAGCGTCGCATAGATGAGGTGACATTGAAGCGATACTCCAGTATTCTACGCAGGCAGCAGGCATACATGGGTGCTGTGCCGCAGCCTGGTAAGGCAGAAGTTCTCGAAATATAACTACGACGGCGAAATAACCCATGGCATCTTCAAGGCTCGTAATTCTACGTTTTACGTGCTAGTGTAGTGTTGGCGAGAAAAAGTAGGCAGTGATGTGATCATTCCTAATATCTATATCAGTGGCAAACGTACTAGCAAGTGAATCAAGGTAATCATGAGGTTTATTTTACAACCTATTTTGTGAATTATAGGAACTACCTGTCTTTTGATGATGGTATTTAAGTTTTATATTTACGTTTATATTTTATCTTAAGATAATTTTCTAAGTAGCTAATAGTTACTGCAGAATAATTATGTGCATTTTCTTGAAATTACAAATACATGAAATAGGTACGTAGCTTAGAATAAGCAGTAGTGACTAATTTAATTGTGTTATGGCTGAGGATTTAGGTATAATAATAAACGAGTTAAAAGTTATAAGAAGCTACTTGATAAAAATTGGTCCTAGCCGCCGACAAGGAAAGATTACAGAAATAAAAAGAACAGAGGCAAATTCTGTTTTAGTCAAGTAAAATAAGTTTTTAGACATCTATAAAGAAAACTTAAAAAAATATACAAGTTCAGAAATAACATTAATTGCAAAGATTTGTGAAGAATTTGATAGGTTATTTTTAGAAATAATTTCTTTGTGTAGTTTAACAGAAGAGAAACTACAAACCATGGCGACGGATTCATTCGATTTAAAAACTGCGCTACATCTTATGCCCGTCATGGATGATAGCATTAATAACACTAAACAACTGATCGAAAATATCAAATATTACAATACTATGTTAGACACACGCATGTAAAAACAAACTAATTCAGTTCATATTGAAAAGTAGGTTATCCCAGCATGCAAAGTTATTATTGTCTCCAAAATATGAGACTGTTGAAGAGCTTACAAAGGATATGCGTAAATTACTACTACCAAAAAAAAAGTTACATTGCTATTCAGTCAAAGTTACAGTTTTGTAAACAAGAGAGTAAAACAGTTACAGATTACGGCAAAGAGATGTCAGAACTCTTTGTAGATTTGACGATATCGCAAGCTGACAATGATTCAGCCAAGTATGCCTTATTGAAACCCATGAATGAGAAGTTAGCAATCAAGCGATTTGCGGATGGTTTGCGGGATCGTCGATTAAGCACCATAATTGCCGCGCGTAACTTTTCTACTTTAACAGAAGCAATCCAGGCAGCTCAAGACGAGGAGAAACCTGGTCCCAGTGGCTCATCAGAACTTATAGGTACGTATAGACAGTCGCATTACCAGGGTCGGCGAGCCCAACGAGGTTACCGAGGTCAACGAAATTTCGGCACAAGAGGTGGTGCACAAAATGCACACCAGCATCGGGGTCATCGGCCACAGGTACCACATTGTTATAGTAATAGCAATTATTATCGTGGTAATTATAATAGTCGTTATCGCAAAACTTATAGACCACCCCGTAGTAACCGCAGCCGGGGTGTCGGGTTGAAAAAGGATATCAATGTCATAACAGAGAATAGCCAGGTAGCAACGAGCACTTCGAATAATAAGTCATTAAATCATTTTTTTCGTGACTGATGTCATCTTCACGTGTAACATTTTAAACAAGGTGTTGTTTAATATTTGTAACTATAACCATAACATGCTAATTGACACGGGCGCTTCTATGTCGGGAATAAAGTTGGAATGTTTAGAGCGTTTACAGATTCCTTACCATAAAGAGAGAGTTAGCGTAAAAGGTATTGGTGGATATTTGTTTTCTGAAGGTTATGTGAATTTAACTCTTAATTATAACGAGTACAGTTTTCCATATAAATTCACAGTATTCAAAAATTTACCGTGTATTACTGACGGCATTTTGGGTCAAGACTTTTTAACACATTATAGAGCTGTTTTAAATTTTGAAGTCAATACGTTACAATTGACCAATGACTCTAAGTTAGTAACATTAACGTTCGAAAATAATCAGACAACGCGTAACAGCTACTATCTGACTATACCAGCACGTAGCGAATCCACGCATTACATTAATACGACATTAAATGAAGAGTGTGTGGTGTCAAATCAACAATTATGTGATGGTGTTTATTTAGCGAGTAGTATTAATAAACCGATTAACGGAAAAATGCCTATTCGTATTTTAAATACTCGAGACTCAGATGTAAATTTAAATTATTTTCAAGTTAGCACTAGTAAGTTAAATGAATACTTTATTTGTCAATTTAATAGGAATAATGTGGATTCGGAAAGAGTGAAAACTTTACTTTCCTCATTAAACTTAAAAGGCTTGAATGTAGAGGAACAGAAATCGATAGAATGTATTTGTGCAAAATTTCCTGATATTTTCCATCTACCAGGGGATAAATTATCCACTACCCCCATTTATGAACAGTCAATTGACATGAAGCCACATACTGTTCCAATTTATACCAAGCCATACCGAGTCCCTTATTCTCAAAAACCAGAAATAGAGAATCAAGTCAAAAACATGTTAAATGACGGCATAATTGAGCCATCCAGAAGTGCATGGTCTAGTCCATTATTGTTGGTCCCCAAAAAATGTGACGCGGCCGGTAATAAAAAGTGGCGTGTCGTAATTGACTACCGCAAGTTAAATGACAACATACAGGACGATAAATTTCCCTTGCCCAACATCACCGAAATACTAGATTCTTTGGCAGAAGCAATGTACTTTACTCATTTAGATTTAGCTCAAGGATTTTTTCAAATCACATTAAAAGAAAGTTGTAGACCTTATACGGCATTTACTACAGGTAACAATCAGTATCAGATGACTCGCATGCCGATGGGGCTCAAGTCTAGTCCCAGTAGTTTTAGTAGAATGATGACCATTGCAATGTCTGGCCTCAATTATGATAAATGTCTCATTTACCAGGACGATTTGGTAGTAATGGGTAGAAATTTGACTATTCATAATCAAAATTTGATGGATGTTTTTTCTAGATTACGAAAAGTAAATTTAAAATTGAATCCCACTAAATGTACATTTTTGCAAAAAGAAATTCTTTATTTAGGACATACAGTCTCCGGAAAGGGTATTTTACCTGACCCAGCAAAAATTAAAGTAGTAGAAAGTTATCCAAGGCCACAAAATGTTGACGAATTAAAGCGTTTTGTAGCCTTTGCAAACTATTACAGAAAGTTTATTAGAAACTTCGCTGAGTTAGCATTTCCTTTAAACAAATTGTGTTGCAAAAACGTTAAGTATAATTGGACCAAAGACTGTGAGCATTCTTTTCAAATGCTAAAAACAGCCCTGATAAACCCACCAGTCCTCCAGTATCCAAATTCAGAAAATAATGAGTTTGTATTACAAACCGATGCATCAGGTATTGCAATCGGTTCGGTGTTATGTAACGGAGATGGACGGCCAGTGGCTTACGCAAGTCGAGGTTTGAATAAAGCAGAAATTAATTATCCTACTATTGAAAAAGAACTCTTAGCGATAGTATGGAGTGTTAAATATTTTCGACCATATTTATACGGAAGACGGTTTAAGATACAGACTGACCATCGACCCCTAGTTTATTTATTTTCAATGAGAGATCCATCTAGTAGATTAATGAAATTTAGACTACAATTAGAAGAATTTAACTTTGCAATTGAATATTTGAAAGGACAATCAAACTCAGTGGCAGACGCACTGTCGCGAATAATAATTACGTCGGAAGACTTAAAATCAATGACTGAAGAGATAGTTAATGTAATGACTAGGGCACAATTACGTCAATTAAATATGAATAATGATAAGAACAATAATAACCATTCGGTGGATAATATAGACACAAACTTGAGGCCTGATCAAACGAGAGTTGTGGATATAATTAAAAAACCGAAGGATATTGTTGAATTTTCTTTAATAAACTCGCAATTAAATTATTTACAAAAAAAAGGAATAATAGTGGAGACATACAAATATTTTATATATGTGCCCAGTAAATCTATAATTTATTTACAAACAATTTCTCGATCTCCGATTACGCGAGTCGAATTGGTGAGAGACTTGTTATGTTTATGTAAAAAGTTATCGATAAATGAGATATGCATAATAAGAAACGACTACAATAAAGATTTTATAAGTGGGCTTATAAATGAAATAAAAAGTTATGAAAAGTGGTCCGGACCACGAATTTGTATTGTCAGTAATGTCCAGAGAATAAATAATATAGATAACAGGCGTGTGATATTAAATGACTTCCACCTATTGCCTACAAGTGGCCACGCGGGCATTAGGCGGATGGTAAATAATATTAAAAAGTATTATTTTTGGCCAAGCTTGGAAAAAGATGTCGCTGATTATGTCTCTAAATGTGAGCAGTGTAAGAAACAAAAATATTCTAAACACACCAAGCAACCAATGCAGGTCACAACGACTGCAAATTCAGCACTAGAAAATATATTTTTAGATATTGTGGGGCCGCTACCAACAGACTTACATGACTACAAATATATTTTGACTCTACAGTGTGAGTTAACGAAATTTACGGAAGCGTACCCTCTACGCAATAAAGATACAGTAAGTGTAGCTCGTGCGTTTGTAGATAATACTATTTTACAATATTACTATGTAGTTTTAAGCCATAATTAGGTTAAATTTATATTATGATTAACAATATACCCTGCGCGGGTATACCATATTAAAATTAAAAAAATAATAATTGTGTAATATTATTATTATTATTTTTTTAATAAAGGGGAAGGTGTGATGTAGTAGTTGTAAGGTATATAATAAGGTATCTTTATTCCAATATAGTCAGTGTATTCTCGAACCTCATTCGTTTCATTTGTCTCCTAAACACCCGACCTTACAATGTCACGTCTTTCTTTACTAAATAAAATCTAAATTTTAGCGTGTTATTTCATTTTCATTGTCATGTGAATAGTGATAATGTTATTTACCCCACATAGACATACCTGACGCTTTCATTAGTCAACTGTTCAAGTTTATTCGATATTGCCTGTACCTTTCGAATGCGACATGTTATAGGTACTTTCTGACTGCCGATTAGTTTCCGACAGCAAGCAGCTGTAAGTCGCCTTCTTGTCGATAAACTGCCAGCATTAACAGGATTCGTTCAGTATCATTCTTGTCAAATTTGATAGAGACATACCAACCATCGAATGGTTGTGAATACCCTACAAAGAGTAAAATAATATACAGGGAAAAGAGAGCCCTCTTGCGTGACAAAATTGCAAATCTATTTGACAATGCGCCATCTGTAACTTGGCCCCAAACTAATCACATAGGTACTTATAGCTATAGTTATATCGACGGTTGACAGGATAGCCTTTCAACCGTCGATATGTATGTTATCATGTTCTAATAGGACGAAACAAAATAGTCCCGATGGAATTGTGGTAATTACAACGAAATACAACAATACAGATCGGGAACTACAAAATGCACGTACGCAGAATGCAGCAGATCGCCTGGCGATCTAATCGAAATAAACAATCACATTATGGCGATCATCGCCATAATGTGATTGTTTATTTTCAGTTCAAGAACTGTCACCTAATACATCATAGGTAAAATCTGGCACCAGGTCTTTTTAAATAAAGTTGATATTTGTGTTTTACCAAATTGTATTTCATTTATGTGTCTATTTCAATTTGTAAGATGAGTTTGATATTTTTCTCATACTTATCTCCAATTAATATTACATCAATAATCTTATTATAAATAAAACATTTCGTTCAAGTTATAGCGCCACCTGTTGAAAATTGGATGTAATTTAATAGTATTTGGGCCAACATCTAGATGGCAACTCTTTCTTTACTTTGCTGTCAAAATGTACGTAGTGTCACCCCCCTGATACCCTAGATGGTGGCCGCAAATGCGATTGCTGAACATTATGTCTTGTGTATCGGGTTCAATCAGCAATCCCTGAGTGTAATTTAATTAATTTTTAAACTGAACAAGTTTGCATTATGTTATTATGATGGCACTAAACAATGAAAGTAAAAGACTGTGTGCCTATCAAGTCTTGAAATCTTGATTGATGAGAATTTCCGGGATCTCGTGTTTATGGATTAAAACAATAAGTATCTTATCACTTTTAGTCCTAGTATACAGGGTGGACATACCTGCTAAGCAGGCGCCCTCATTTTTTCCAGACTCTTTTTTGCCAAGCTGTATTGCTTGTAATTATGCCTAGTCGAGCAAGGTGTGATGGAGCAGTATTATGGCCAAACCGCAATCTATTTATCGTAGTGATAAAGTCTCGGCTGGCTTCCTTCAATCTATTGTACCAGGGTCTCACAGGTAATCTTTCTTGAATACTTCCATACCACTTTCCTTTGATGTCTTGGTCTTTCTTCCACATGTCTAACCATAACTTACATATATTTTCATTAATGCATTGCAGGAAGTCAGTCATAGGAATATCCATTGCATTTCTAACATCAATAGCATTATTACCTTCATAAGCGGTTTTATCAACTATGTACTTCATTGCCAGAGATGCCTCGGTGAGAAGGTACCCACAGGAATATAATTTTTATGTGCTTAAGGTAATATTGATGAATTATTTCTTTGATAAAATACAGAATATAATTTGATTTAAATGAAACTGTAAGGTTAGTTAGGGCTTTTATAAAACTCAGTGAATCAGAAACAATCAAGAACTATTTACAATTGCTAATTTGGCGAATATATAATAATGCCTGATAAACTGCATATGCCTCTGCAGTGAATATAGTACATGAATTGTACAGAACAAAGCTTTGGGAGAATTTAGCATGTAGATCATACTTAGCAGCACGTACATAATCACTCCCCTTACTGCCATCAGTGTAAATAACGTGATAATTCTTATTATCTGCCAAAAACTGTAACATATTTGAATTATTATTAATGGGATTTTGTAATTCTTTAACGGGATGCGAAATACACTGATAAGAGAAGGAGTAACATGGCTATGGGCACTGTTTTCTAATACCAATAAAACTGTTTTCTGTTTCCAGCAATATTTTGGACAATGTTGGGGATTTACCATTCCAGAGATCGTCTCCTGTTGTTAGAGGCCCAAAAGTTCTACTTACAGAAGGTACAATTTTGTTTATTACTTTCCTGTTAGTTGCAGCAATTAATTTAAGACAGAATCTCTCTGCAAGTAGAATGCGTCTCAAAATTAAAGGCATAGTTTTAGTCTCCACTTCCATGGCCCTTATGGGAGTAGAGCACATTGCACCAGTAATTGTTCTTAAAGCCCTGTTCTGCAATAGATCTAGTTTATTTACATGAGTACTATTTATATACACTAGTGAACTATAATCAAAATGACTTCTAACTATACTTTTATACAAAATTGATAATATTTTCGGGTCTGCTCCCCATGAGACACCTGCAAAACATTTAATTACATTTAAACCTTTTAGAGCATTCTTTGATATGTATTTAATATGTTGCTCAAAGGTTAATTTCCTATCTATTACTATGCCTAAAAATTTCTTTGAATTTACTGGATTTATAGATTCTCCGTTATAAACTACTTTTGAATTTGTATTCTCATTTCCAAATATCATAACACTGCTTTTGGAGGGATTAATTTTTAAATGTAGCACATCATTGTAATAGTGAAATAGTTGGGACAAGGCTCTGTTAATATTGTCAATTGTAATTTCTACATTATAATTACTACTGTACAAAACAATATAATCAGCAAACTGCAGAATATCTACATTACTATTAACAAATTTACAGATTTCACTTGTGTAAATATTGTATAACAAAGGAGATAGTGTAGCACCCTGCATTGTACCCCTAGATGCACATTTTGGTCCATGCAATGTGTTATTATGTCTTACATAGAGTGTTCTATTATTCAAAAAATTATATATCCATTTACATAGTTGGCCAGGCACACCTAACCTAGACATAACTTCTACAAGTATAGCTGGATCCAGACTGTCAAAAGCACCTTGAACATCTAGGAATACACAAACAGTGTGTAACTTTTTATCCTTTGCATGTTTCAGGTCTGAAACTAAGGAAGTGAAGCTGTCTGCACAACTTCGCCCTCAACGAAATCCATATTGTACATGTGGAATGAAGCCGTTAGATTCCATATACCAATCCAAACGATTTTTAATCATGTTTTCAAATAATTTACCTAGACATGAAAACAGTGATATTGGTCTATAAGAGCTAGCAAGCTCTGAAGGTTTATCTCGTTTGAGTATCGGAATGACACATTGTGTTTTCCATGATTGTGGAATACATTTACAATGCCAAAGTAAATTAAGAATATTAAGAAACATTTTTTGTGCTGATTCATCTAACTTTTTAATAGTACAATAGGGGAGATCATCTAAACCAGGTGTGTGTAGTGTCTTTCCGAGATAACAAACTCATTTTAAATTCAGACCATGTAAAAGGATCTAGCAAAAATTTGTAATTTAGATTATCATTATTTAATTCGAAAATATTGCCTAAACCATTAATATTATTTAGATTGCTGTTGTCGGATAATTTATCTAGAAATTGGGAAATAAACTCATCTTTATATGATTTATTGCCAGCTCTTAAGAGCTGGCAATAAATCATATAAAGATGAGTTAAAATGTAAGGCATAAACCTTTAAACATTTTTAGAAAATTCCAAATCTTACTTAAAGGAGTAGTTCTATTAAATGTGTTACATAACCTTTCAACCGTCGATATAACTATAGCTATGTAGGTATGTGATTAGTTTGGGGCCAAGTTACAGATGGCGTATTGTCAAATAGATTTGCAATTTTGTCACGCAAGAGGGCTCTCTTTTTCCTGTATATTATTTTACTCTTTGTAGGGTATTCACAACCATTCGATGGTTGGTATGTCTCTATCAAATTTGACAAGAATGATACTGAACGAATCCTGTTAATGCTGACAGTTTATCGACAAGAAGGCGACTTACAGCTGCTTGCTGTCGGAAACTAATCGGCAGTCAGAGAGTACCTATAACATGTCGCATTCGAAAGGTACAGGCAATATCGAATAAACTTGAACAGTTGACTAATGAAAGCGTCAGGTATGTCTATGTGGGGTAAATAACATTATCACTATTCACATGACAATGAAAATGAAATAACACGCTAAAATTTAGATTTTATTTAAAAAGAAAAACGTGACATAACATCATTCTTTTATTCCTTTTCGGTGCTATGATAGATTTTTTCCATTAACACTGATGTGTCAGTTTTACATTTCTTATTTATGAAATCTAAATAGTGTAAAAATCTTTCTTACACGTTTACGGCTCCCATTACAACCCGTCTCCTCAAACTATAAGTAGTATATTACGTAGAATAGGCACCTGAAAAATAATAAATATAAATTATACTTTTTTAACTGTGGTATGCGACTAATTCTTTCTTCCGCTAACTGTTTTGGTGTTCCTCCAGGTGTAGAAAAAAGTCCTTAATTTTTTTCACCTTCAATAACAATTTCTCTAATTGTACTGCGAGATTTACCTTGAAAAAAAAAAAAAACATAAAGACAATCATATTAATTCTATCTAAGTACATTTTTCAATTTCAAGTATCAAACATCAAGAGTTAACGTACACGCGATTTGTCAAACTAGAAAACATAACCTCAATAATCTATTAGTAAATAAAACAATAAAATGGCTTGAAACTTATAATACCGATAAAACTTAGTATTAGAAAGGAAAAACAATGACTGGCATTGAATAAAAGATAAATTTCTTGGATAAATATCTGTCTTGTCGGCAGTTCTTTCGTAAACATTGTCAATCGGAGACAAAATTTGTTCCGCTTCAGATTCCGCCAAATTTCTTACGAAAACTTAGTATATCACAGCTCACACCACTACTCTTTATTGTTTTATTCATTTTTTATATGTTCAAAAGCATTAATAATTGATAGTTAAATAAAAATAAGTAAAATACAACTAGGAACATAACACAATGACAGATTAGCTACTTGTTGATGATAAACAAAGCAGTGCTGCCTCCAAAAAAATATTTTAGTTCCAATGGTTACCACGACAGACTCTTTTTTGCCAAGCTATACATGCCCACATTGTGAATCCCAAGAAGGAACCATTGAACATCTTATGGCTTACCTTTAGTAACTCAGCCCACGATTTGGGAGCCCATATTTTTTTCACAGAAAGATCATATTATTAGAAGCCTCCACGTAAAATTTTAAGTTTGAAAAATAATTGGTTTACGAGAAAAATAATAATATAAATCGTAGAAATACAAGAGCGAGTGAAGCGAGCTCTGGACTCGGGGCACCCCGACTCGGACAGGTTAGGTTAGAAGAGGATGGCGGGGTCAAAGACCCCGCCATCCTCTTCGTGGTTATTTTTTTTAAACCACACAGAAGCAGGAGCCACGCGGAGCGTGGCTCCGTCGACTTTCCTATAAAAAAAACTATGCGCGCCCCTACTCCCAGACTCCCTATTCGTTTTATTCGTCAATTCCACACTTTCTGGCCTTTAAATCGATGTCGATACACGAAAATTCGAAAGTGAGGTTAGAATCTAAAAAAAAAATATTTCTGTAAAAGGGGGGGTTGCGCAACTTTTCCTTCCCACGGGGGGGTTCTATACCACCCCGTCTCCCCCCTCACCCCCCTTCACCCCTTAAATTTACTGCTGACATACTACAACTTAACCTTAGAATCTAAAAAAAAATATTTCTCAAAAGGGGGGGGGGGTTGCGCAACTTTTCCTTCACAGGGGGGTTTCTACACCACCCCCTCCCCCCTAACCCCCCTTTCAGCCCTTAAATTTACTGCTGACATACTAAAACTTAACCCATCTTATTTTTGACTGTCAAAACTTCTTGCTTGACAGATTAGTGTTGGCTAGTGAACTTAGTGATGTGAACATGTGCGATTCTTTATCCCGCCCGCCACCACTTGAATAGTTATTAAAAGACAAAAATACGTACAAACCGATGTATAAATACATTAAAAATACTATTAAACAATTTAAAAATCAAGTTATAGTGCAGTGTTCGAGAATAAAATAAGATTTGACCTAAAAGTCTAGTTACCAGGTCATAAAATTCCAAAAAAAAAAAGAAATCGCCTGACTGTCGACTGTCAAACGAGGTTAATGTCAATGTAAAATAGTACGTACTCTGTGTGTACACGGTACCTATTTATGATTTAGGTGGTGTTTTCAGTGTTTTGTGGTAAATAAACTAGAACCAATGTGAATGAATCACCCAAACTAAAAAAGATTCTCATAAAGAAATAAATTAAGTCCCTCTGGCTGCTAGCATCTTACTGTGGTCCACAGCTCATGTAATTTACAAACTTTTATTCACATTCGAATTTCAAAGCTTACTTAACTCGTAATAACTAAGTATATACACACCAAGCCTGTGATACGTTTTCAGTTCAAACATGGAGAAACTGCCAATTTGTAGAATATGTTTAGTGCAGAATGTTCGTATGTATGTAGTCGTCAACCGAAACTTGCACAAACTATATGAGAAGCTGACTGATATACCAGTAAGTTTATTAATAAGAATTAATTTACCTATATGATGTTTAAAAAAAAAATTAAATGCGAACCATACACGACAATATATGGACCCATTTATGCAAACAAGAACCAACCCACAGCAGGTTGGTTTCGAGAAAACGAGACTTTTGTAAACAGAGTGTGCAAAATGTATACAAAGTATATTAATTAATGACTACTTGTTAATCTTATGTGGGATACTATAGCCTATCTAGGAGTATCAGATTTATACATTTTATAATGTTATAGTATAAAGTAAATCGTTAAAAACCCGGTTGGTTCTTTCTTGCAAAAATATATTTGTGGCTTAGTTCCTTCTTGCAAAATGGACGTATGATTTCATTATTGTGATATTTTTTAAAATAAACGTAATTCTTTAAAAAATAATCTTTTTAAATGCTATTTATTAGATAGTGAATCATATTCTTACATTAAAAATTTAATAACACAAGAGCAATAGTACAATGGAAGCAAGAATCCTTAAAACTGAACATCATTATTATTATCGCCTTCTACCTCAAAATCGATAAGTCCGGTAAAACCGTAGATATCGACTTCTATATGGCTACTTTCCGGGGTTTTGTAGAAATCCTTAGCATCTTTTGGCATAAGGTGCAGCATACCTTTATATCTGTCAGTTTAGCCTCAGATATGGCTTTGCCTGTAGGCCAAAGTAAGTCCATATCACTTTTGGTTATTATGATCCTGCTTCTGATATTTTTCTTTATATTCACTTCCTTCAACTCATCCTCCAGATTGTTTCTCATAAAAATAGAGTATTTTTTTTTTTCTTAAGCACTATTTCTTTAGTATCCAGCCAACTTATTTTTGATCCATCTTCTGCCTTCTTTCTGTTTGTGATATTTGTCTCTAAATGCTTGACAGCAAAAAGTCTTCTTTGGTAAGCCTGTGTACAATCATACATACATACATATAATAACGCCTTCTTCCCATGGGGGTAGGCAGAAACCACGGAACACCACCTGCTACGATCTCTTCATACTCCTTTTGTCTCGTTTAGATTCATGCAATTAAACACACGCCGGTTGCGAGTACTACGCACCTGACCTTTCTGAAGAACATGACCAATAAGGTCACTATATGTCCTCCTAGGGCGTCCCCTCCCGGTGTTTCCACTCACATCTGCCTTGTGAGTGGAAACACCGGGAGGGGTGTGTACAATCATAGGTTTAAATTTTCGACAGCTTTTCATGATCTCTATGTAATCTTCTGGGGTATACAATCATTGTTGGTGCTTAATATGGCACTCTATCGGCCAAAATCATCATTTGGTAAAAAGCTGTGGCCAGATTCTAAAAATCGATGATGTATTTTTTTTAAGTGGGATGATCTACACCATCTTTCAATATTTCTGTGATACGTTTTATCAAACACGAACCGACTTCCTGTGACCCTCTGCCGGGGTGGCCGGCAGAGGGTCACAGGTTCGTGGTTCCACCCAAATATTACAATGCACCTGGTCATTACTGCCTATATGGATGCCCAGATTATGTACCCAAAGCTGTCTTTTGTAAAAAAACAACATTTGTGGGTATTCTCGGAAGAGACAACGTCTTTTGTAGATCAAAAGTAATAGTTTCTTTTGTTGGGTGTCTTTTGCCATTTTCATATCTTTTTTCAGTTGTTGTTGCTAAAATGTAGCTATGTCGATTTGCTTTTTGTGGTCTGCCTTTATTTTCCTTTTTTCTTCTTCCGATGCTTGATTTTTTTACTTTCACAGAAGTCTGTTGTACATCTGTTGCACATGTCTTTTTTGAGTGGTATGGTACGCAGGTTACATTTCGTGACAAACACGTCTTACTTTATAGTAAGAAAACACTTTTTGACCAGCTGATTTAGCTTTTTCGCTATACAGAAATCGAATGAAGCCGCAGGCGTAAGTCGCAAACAGAATTACGGTATAGTGTTAGCATTGCCAGTGTACTTTTTAGTGTAAGTCCAATACAAAAAAACAAACGCAAAAATATTTTTCAGTAGCAATGTACCTACGTATTTTATGTAATTTTATGTACGTGAGAAAAAGAAATTAACATAAAAGTAAGATCACATTTTGTTATTTCAACTGTCATAGGAAACCCATTTACATATACCAGCCGCTGGTACCGGCTATAAGAATGGAAATTTTAACACTATTAAGAATATTTTACTTGGTTCCTTCAAGACAAACCTAATTTGCATTATGCTGACAAGAACCAACTAATTTTGGTTCTATTTAGTCATAAAAATATTGTAACTTTTCATGCAAGATGGAACCATCCAACATTGGTTCCGGTTTGCATAATTAAAATGCTTAAGTAGTAAAGGTACTAAGAGGCATGGGTCTGTTTAACAATTAGTTTTAATAAGTGCTTAGGGAACCATGCTGTATAGATCTTTACAGTTTTTTAAAAGATGGCCAAAATGCGTTGGTTCCGCAAGTGACAGTGTTGTATCTCTGTTGCTAGTCGGTATAACGGAACCATTTTTTTTGGGAAGATAGAATACGTCATTTGAGCGCCATCTATGTACTAAACTCAATTTCACTCAAATTGTGGGTTGGTTCCTGTTTGCATAAATGGGTCCATATGAAAGTAGGTTTAAAGTCATATTAAAAGTACACATTGTTGTAAACAAGCATATTACTTTGAGAATGTTTTGGAAACAAGCTGGTCTCGCGTCATAGGACAGTCTAGAATCTATCAAATTCTGTACAAACTTATTTTTCTAGCTTAGATTTGTTTAGACTCTGATTTACATTCAGTGATTATTTGAACTCATACACTGACTTGTAACTTGATAAAATGTTACGAAATTCGTATACTTGCTTTTGCCACGTTTGTAAATATGCCCCAAGTGTCCCTGTGTCTGTGCACACACTCATTCACTATAATATCTCCCGCGCCGATGGCCAGTCTCCATTGAGATTGTCCGCCGTGGCCAAAATACAGTATGGAGGACTATATATTATTAAATATGTGAGCGCCATGTATGTATCGTAATATTATTAATTTATCTCTCATTGCTTCATTTTCATTTCTTTTACCTGTTGTAGGATGGTAAGTCCACTGTTGTAGTATATTAGGTGCATGGTCTCCACATGTAATTATATAAATATTTTAAACTAATATTGAAAAACATTTTAAAAGAGTAATGGTTGAGTTTCTCGCTCTTTCTACATGCAAATTTACCTTTTGGTAGAGGTCAATTCTACTTCATATTTCATTTCTATTTGTGTGAACTTATGGTCTGATGATCATCTTAGATGTCCTATAAAGCCAAATGGAAATCACTGACCTCAGTGAAAGTAAACTTAAACTTTTGAATAATTTAATTAAGCCACCAATCTGCTCATGCCTTCTTTGTATGAGGAATATAGAAAGCATTACTGACCACCAACTGTGGGCTTTACAATTAAATGTAAGATTGGAAGTATTTTCTTCCTATAAACAATAGTGTAAGACAAATTTTGTTGCAGTTTGTAACTAAAGACAGAAGGCCAATTCTTGCTTGTTTTGTATGCTGCACTAAATTAAAGCAAAGCTACCAGTTGCTTCGAAAATGTCTGGATTCCGAAGAGCAGTTAGTTGAGATGATGAATGAGGATTATGAGGTGAGGTATTTTCCTAAAAATATTTAATTCTATTCTCAAGCTCATATTGTGTCTGCATTGCAACCATACCATTGGGTGTTAAATGTTGATATGTACACTTTCACACATTCCGTGTGGTGCCGTCCATAAAGATTGGTGTGGTGCCGGACATAAAGAATAGCACCATCCCATTTCTTCCCGTAGGTACCGTAAGATGCAACTAAGGGACTTACTAGAGAATGGGCCGAATGGCGCAGCGGTAGTGAGGCTGCCTTACGTTCTTAGGGTCCCGGGTTCGAATCCCGGTAGGAGCAAATCTTTGTGTGATGAGCATGGACATTTGTTTCCTAGTCATGGATGTTTATATGTATAATAAGTATGTATTTACAAACAAAAAAGTATCTATGTAGTATATCAACTATCTGGTGTCCACGACACAAGCCTCGTTGCTTAGTGTGGCACTAGATGGCGCTGTGTGTAATGTCCAGCGATATTTATTTATTTATTTTATTTATTTATTCTCTTTGCATTTGACCACCATATAGCGATCGACAAACCACCTGCCATGAGATGATTATAGCAAACTCTCCCAGATAGGGGTAGGCCTACGTTCAGCAGTGAACGTCTTCGTTTTTGGTAGTCTGGCCAACTTTTCAGGGTACATCGGATTGTTTTAAGTTTCTTCACTTGTGGAGGCTCTTTTTCAAGTGTTTTTGGTATATTGGCAAGGTGTGTGCTTTTGGAACTGCGATCACTGGCCTATTTTCCCTATTCATACATAAAGAAATATGTTTTTTCAGCACAATCTTTTAATAGACGAAGACTGCTTAGATTCATACTGTGGGTTTGTTAAATGTCCAATGATACACATAAGTATAGTTGATGAATGCCAAACAGAAAGCAACAATATTACCGTCAAACAAGAGTTACCAGCTGTTTGTGAGGGACTAGATGAGTTTATCGAGCCCAAGGAGGAGCATCAAAGTGATGGTACGTTTTTCAGAACAAATAATATTATCAATAAATAATTCGTAAAATAAGTTAAAGATTAAATAATTGTAACTAGCTTTTACCCGCGTATATACATATAAACCTTCTTCTTGAATCACTCGTCACGCGTCTATTGATGAAAATTGCATTAATATCCGCTGCTTTAGTTAAAAAGAGGTACACTACATAAATACGAAGAAAAACTTTATTCCGACAGTCACAAATACGAATTTCAAAATACCGATTTTCATAATTCCGAATGATTCAAAATTCTGAATATAATAACTCCGACTTATCATTACTCCTATTTTTATAATTCCTAAATTTCAATATTCCTAACGTTTGTAATTACTATTTTTAAAATACCGAGATTCAATAGATCGAATAACAAAAAATCCGACTTAATGATAATATTCGAAACATCAAAAATCAAATTCCGATTATCAAAATACCAATTAATACAATTCCGAAATAAAAACGCCTTGTAAAACCGAATAGTCACATAATTCTCGTCAGAGAGAAATATAATATAATGTTTAGTACGAGGAGGTAGAATTAAAAAACATGCAAGCAGGCATGCAGCATACAAGCAGGCAAGCAACAAGCAAGCAGGCATGCAGCAAGCATTGTTTCTGTCAAGCCTCCGGCGCTGCGGGGTTTGGGCAACCCCACGCGTGCTTATCGTCGTAGATGGTTTTAACGCTCACCACCGCAGCTTCGGCTTGCTGGCCGGCCGTGCCGGCCAGCCTCAGTCGCGGCGCCGGGCCTTCAAACCACCTGCTCCTCAGCTCGCGGGCCGCCCCACCCCTCCACGCCTACGCGGGTTTAAATTACACTCTAGGGGTAGGGCAGACAAGACTTCGTGAAGTCGGTTTTGCAGCGATTCGTTTCTGTCACTAAATTTTGTAGCACAACATGTTGAATTTTAGTTTATTCGGAGTATTGAAAATCGGAATGTCGTTTTTCGGACCGAGAACCCTTCGAGCATTTGATTCTTCGAACGTATAAAAATCGGAAAACTAACAAATCACATTTACGACTTTCGGTAAAATAAATTTCGTTATTTTAAATAATAGACATTATAATTCTTAGGTATTATGAAATTCGGACTTTTGAAAATCGAAACATCGAAATTCGGAATAAAATATTTCGGAGTATTTGGGTGTTCCCGTTAAAAAGATCTAAGCGTACAAACGCAGGAGGCGACTTTGTTTTATACTATGTAGAGATTAAACAAGAATGTATTGTACTACTTCAAAGTTTTGATAGTATTTTATTAATTCAACGTAACAGAAACCACATTGTATTATATTATAAAACATATATTAATATTAAACTAGTACTAATCTTGACTCCATTTGAATCCATTTCTTTCCGTGGGTGTGGTAAAAGGCGACTAAGGGACTTACTAGAGAATGGGCAGCAGCGTTCTCTATGCATTTTACCAACATACTGCGATTGCCAACCCGCCTGCCAAGCGTGGTGATTATGGCAAAGCCCCCAAATTGTGGGAGGCCTAAGTCCAGCAGTGGACGTCTTACGGCTGAAATGATGATGACTAATCTTGACTGTTTTTTGTCTACTTACAGAGCTAGAACTGAAAAATGTACACCATAACTATCTAGTAGAAACAAATACACCAACAAAGTATTATGAATCAGATTCAGATGATGAGATACCTTTACTGGACTTTAAAACTGAAGTGGTAGAAGAAGAAATATGTAGCAGGAAACAAGAAGCCAGCGAGACTAAAAGTAAGTTTTAGATAATTAATCTATAGACGAGCAGACAGGCCAATGGTTCTCCTAATAGGATGTGTTTACCTAACGGGTGTAGCTGCTTACATGTGCAAATGTTGAATTCCATCCATAGGAATGTGAAACCTGATCTATCAATATGTGAGGCTGTTATACTTAGCTGTAAGTGTAATGATGAACTAGGACCGTTGTAGTTATAATTTCTAATAACAAACCCATGGCTAGCAGGACAACTAGTCACTGTTAGCAGCACTCATCGACAAGTATAACGCTAACATTACCCCCTCGCGGGTGCGTCTCATAACGTATAAACTCATTTGGTCTAATTTCATTTTATTATCGTTCATAAGATATAATCAACGTGAGATATACCAACTGTTGATATAATTTCTTTATATATAACATTTATTTATTCTAAAACTTAATTAGTATAACGTTGTTTGATATAACGTTTATGTAATCGAAAATCATTTGGTCTAACGTTTAATATATATAAAAAACGTCATTATGGTTAACACCCCGACTCAGAGAATACCTTTTGTTGAAATGTGTTACTGTAAAATACTAAAACAACAGGAAGATCTTAAATGTATACTAAGATTTAAAAAAAAAATTACTGATTTAAAAACAAAAACAATAAAAATCCGTAACACGACTGCAAAAAAGAAAATTTAAAAGTGATGCTCTAAAAACACAGAATAAGATTGCGAATAGAAGACGAAATTAAAATAAATTATGAACAACTAGCTTTTGCCAGCGGCTTCGCCCGCGTGTTATACATATAAACCTTCCTCTTAAATCACTCTATCTATTGCTGAAAACGGCATTATAATCCGTTGAGTAGTTTAATGTCAAAAAGATCTCTCACAATGGGCCTTATTAGAAGGCTTAAAGTCACCTAAAGGGCGATGGAGAGGGCTATGCTTGGAGTTTCCCTACGCGATCGAATCAGGAATGACGAGATCCCTAGGAGAACCAAGGTAACCGACATAGCCCGAAGAATTGCTAAACTTGAGTGGCAGAGATGGCCGATGGGGTCGAAAGGTTCTGGAGTGGCGACCGCGTACTGGAAGACGAAGAGTTGGAAGGCTTCACACAAGGTGGACCGAAGACCTTGTGAAGGCCGCAGGAATCTGCTGGACGCGGGAACCTATGTCCAGCAGTGGACGTCTCTCGGCTGAAATTATGATGATGAATGATGAGTAGTTTAAAAGATCAAAGCGAAGAGACTGCGGAAGCGACTTTGTTTTATACTACACCTAAGGATAAGTTAAAGGGAATACACTCGATTCACGTGTTGTTTATAAAAGTTAGCATTTTCACTACAGTTTAAGTTCACTTACACTGTACTAACACTTTTAGTTTCCCGGAACACTCTTATGAACAAAAACTGTATACTTTACGCTTTTAACTACCTACTAAATATTGTGTAAAGGTTTTTTGACTATTTCTCAATCAGTATGCGACTTATTTATTTATTTAACCATTTATGTACACCTACACACGTATATAAACAGACAACAAGAAAAGAATAGAAAAAAATGTACAGAGGTGTTGCTTGTTTCTAAAGAAATCTCCAGCACACCTGCGTTAGGAGAGAAGATACAGAGATGTTGACAGCGTGTGACTGAACGAAAATAAAATTTATATAATAAAAAACTATTAAATAAATAAACAACATTTATTTCAGAATTTCTTCCATAAGTGTTAGTAACAGTGAAAACTTATGAACTAATGTTAGTAACATTTATTCTAAGCAGTGTGAGGCTCGCCGATCCTGGGGAATGTCTACTTGAATGCGTGCAGTCGTATCCACCTCACCAAGATCGGAGAGTCCCACCTAACCATAACCGTAACCAAACCGTAACCATAGCCGTATTAACTTAATAAAATTAAACAAATAATATGAGGAAATCCACACTAATATATATATTAGTAGGGGAGCCCATGCGGGGATTTCGGGATTTACTCGAGCACGGCAGATTTATATACAGGGCGATACCATGTACCCGCTTAAGTACCTCCACCAAATATGAGCCCCATATTATATGGGCCATCAGTGACGTGCGGTCCATATAGGCAAAAAGACACTGCAGACCCTAGACCTAGATCTGGACTAGTTACTAATATTTCAAGAGTTTAAAAAATATGCTAAGTAATAAAATTATTCAAAAAGTTCAAACGTCTAATATAAATTAGTAGCAACGTTCATACCGTTTACTACGCCAACGCGTTCACAGATCGCGGCGCAAGCAGGCAGCGATCGAAAGTGTCTACAATTCATTCATAAATGTACGCATGTACTGGTAATTTCTTCTACATTTTCGTGTCTATACATTGCACACATAAAGCGAACTCCTGCCGCAGGCTAGCCAATCACAGGCGTCCCTGCGCCATTATTGGCGCGCTGTGAGTATTATGCGATCAAGTTGAATATGTACGTAGCCTCAAGAAAATTCTGATTAGCAATGATATAATTTTATTTGTCAACGTTTTAGTTATCAAAATTTAGAAATTGTTACGAAAGGATCCATATTGATTTCTTTCATGTGGAGCGCGCTGTTTTATGTTTTTATTTTGACTGAGTTTTGTTGTGATTAATTCATTTACAAACGTTAATATTTAGGTCGATTTGTTGCTTATTTCAATTAGTTTTTTTGAACTGTTTTAGTTTTTCGATTTACTTAAGTACTACGCTTTTTGTTTGTTTTTTTTTTTTTCAAAATGTTGTTCGATTGTGAGGTTTTTTTCAAAACGTTTTCTACAATCTGCGCGAAAACCACTCCCGCTCGCGTGTATTTAAGTACATATTGTACCCTTGTAAAAAGTTGAAACAAAGACAGTTTTCACAGAAAAAATAAATAAGTGGCTGAAATGATAAGCATGTTTGAAAATAAGGATTAATATTAACTGACCCAAACAAGTGCATAATTTTTGTATTTGAGGTAGGTAAACAATTCTTCTAAGTATTATACATTATTTAAATCTAACTAATCTAAGTCCTCCTGGTGCGTTTTTTTGTCAGTCTATTTGTACTGATGTATCGACAAACAGATTTATTTCCACAGGGTTGTCACTAGTACTAGTAGGTAGATTGGTTTTTATTCGTTGTTTATTTACCAATTTAAATCAATTTAGGAAAATCCTGCCGCCTGAGTGCTTTTCTTGCGCGCGTTGCTGCGTGGTAATTAATAAAACCGGCCTAAACTAGATAACGAACGCAGTGAGTAACCAAGGACATATAATATATTGAAATAAAACAACTAAAATATGATTTATTTATTTGTTCTTTAATCTATGAATCTTTTTCAATGCTCCAAACACACAGTGTCTAGAGGTGTTTGCAGCCCATTTTAATTTGGTAGGTTTAATTTCTGTTCTGATACAGGTCTAGGTACTGGTTCAGGTATTGGTTCAGGTTTAGATACAGGTCCAAGCAGATTTACCCGATTTTGATGTGACTGGATGTGACGTTGATAAATTCAGTATCACTGAATCGTTTCTTTCCACTGCATGGCGTTGTATACTTCTCACAGAGCGGCCCCAATTTATGCACACCATTGTATGGCCAAATAAACGAACATCACCCGTAGCTTTTGAATTACCGCAGTTTATCAAGTTTATGTATCGCATGATGAATTTATTGAAAGTCAAGCCCGTGTAGAATAGGTAGCAAGAGGTCAATAGGTAGGTGAGCACACACAATAAGTCTAATAAACAAGCGTGGGTCAGTGAAAATCTATACTATATACTATAATATTATAAAGCTGAAGAGTTTGTTTGTTTGTTTGATTGAACGCGCTAATCTCAGGAACTACTGGTCCGAATTGAAAAATTATTTTCCGTTGCGTGCGCTGCGTAAACGGTTAAAGTAACGCAAAAATCATGTATGATGGAATTGTTTCTTTTAAAAAGTTCTAAAAAAAAGTCCGCGAGAGCATATGTCTATCTTTTAAGGTTGACTCACTATAACTCAAAAGGAGCGAGCAGCAACGAAAAATGGACGAAAACTTGCAGGCAAATCGATGCGACGGGAAGGGTCAGGGGAGCAAAAATTTGACGCGGACGAAGTCGCGGGCAGAAGCTAGTCCAAAATAAAAACACAATGAACAAGCAAACTGGAAAGCGTTCAAACGACGTCTGACATCTGACGTTTGTTTTTTTATGATAGAGATGTGATTGAACTTCATGTGTAAAAGAATCGATAAAATAATCGAAAGGGTTGAAAAAAAAAACGGCTTTTTCGTCCACTATTACTATTATTACTTAATATTTTTCGACACAATATAGAAAGCAAGATTAAAAGAAGAGGCACATTACTTGAATGAAAAATTGGAAATGGATTGTGCCTTGAATTGGAATATGCCTTTTTAAAAACTACCCTATTTTCCGAATCAAAAACTGCTGAAAACACAATAACAAATCACTAAACAGGACACCGAATTGAACGCCGTTGATTCCCGAGAAAAACTCTGAATGCCAGTACTTAGTTTCAGACAGTAAATCGTTTTGATAGCAGTTATCAAAAATCGAATCAGTTTCCATTTGACATTCTGGAAAAACGCTATGACCCCTCCCTAGCTTGCAGTACTGTATTATTTCCCCTTGACATGTCAATCAAAAAGCTTAAAAAGCAATTAAGATACTTTTTTTATGCTAAACAGTTCACGAAAGTGCTTGGAAATTAATGAACACTACATAATTCATTAATGAATATTTAAATATTACGAGTTAATGGGAGGTTCCAATACATTCTGAGGGTATTCATTTAGCCATCTCCTTTGAAAACATATTACCAATAAGAACAAAGGAAGAGAAAGGAAAAAGTGAGACTGGAATAATAAATAATTAATCTATACTAATATTATAAAGCTGAAGAGTTTGTTTGTTTATTTGGTCGAACACGCTAATCTCAGGAACTACTTACTGGTTTGAATTGTAAAATTCTTTTAGTGTTGGGTAGTCCATTTTAGGGATGTTATGGATATGAAATTTCGGATACGGATTGGATACGGATGTAGGAATGATTATTTTACCGGATACGGATACGGATATGAAATTATTTCGGATTATCCGTTAGTTTCGGATAATTTCGGTTACGGATATTAAACTTTTAAGGAATTTCAAAAGTAAAATACAAATCCACACTAATATTATAAATGCAAAAGTAACTCTGTCTGTCTGTCTGTCTGTCTCGCTTTCCTGCTAAAACTCCTGAACCGATTTAAATGAAATTTGGTACACAGATAGTTTACAGCCTGAGAAAGGACATAGGCTACTTTTTATCCCGGTAGTACGTTCCCGCGGGATAATTTCCGACTTCCACGCGGGCGAAGCCGCTGGCAAAAGCTAGTAGCTAATAAAATGGTATATTTATATGTCACCATCAGTGATGTACAAGATACCTTACACAAAGTATCTGGAATAAAAAATGCAAGATACTTTTAAATTAGGTATTTCAGATACCAGATATAAATAACTTTTAGGAATAGTATCTGAAATACTAGATACAAAATACGTATCTTACAAATACTTTTTAAAGATAAAATAGTTTTGAAAGAAAACAACATTTTATTGAATGTAAGTTTTTTTTAACGCGCAAATCGCGCTTATCGCGCAAATATATTGTTTTCAAGGTTTAAATTGAGACATAAGTAAAAGCAATTCTTCAATCATTTTATCACACATTTTACTTCGATGAGGCCTCATAATCATACCCTTGAAAGAGAAGAGTCGCTGCTTGGCAAACAGGTGTTGTATTTGAAAAACATTGTTGGTAATCCAGACAAAAAACATTGTAACTTAGCCAAAATTTGCATAGAGCTGAAAATTGAAATAGACGTCAAATCTTCTTCTTCTTCTTGGCATGTCGATAACAATATAAATAGAGTTAGCCCAGAATTTGGCTACTCGCTTAGCATTTTCAGTAGCGTCCATCAACTCCTGTGGCGTGCAAACAACAGGACATGCTGGACAAGATATCAAGTGCCCCATCGTTTGTGGGACAGCACCACATTTACACTCCAGGGCGGACTCATTTGTGAATCTACACCTGAGCAGGTTTTCTTTACTCCGGCCTACCTGAGTCCGGATTCTATTATAGGATCGAAGGGGATTTTTGACTTTTCATTTGTAATGTTCTATTTGACGTCTATATCAATTTTCAGCTCTATGCGAATTCTGGCTAAGTGCTTATTTTGACTGGACTATGGTAAGATTGTAGGATAACCATTTAAGCTCTTTATGTTGGTATCTTTATTATTTAGGTATGCATTGTTTCTAAGTCAGCGGTACTGCCAGTACCTTGTGTTTGCAGCACTTGCAATAGAGGAATCAGAATTCTCTTAAAACATGTAATTCATCTTTTGATTTTTTTATATCACCTCCAATGTTGTCTAAAGCCTCCGCTGCTCTTGTTTCAGATCTATAAATTTTTCCTGATTCAATCAGGATAAGTTCTTTTACATATTTTTTCCGCGCTCTTGGTACTCATTTCATTTTAAAGAACGGATGTGACACAGGTTAATATTGCATCATTTGCTGCAAGCAAGTTAATGTCTCCATACAATCTTCATGGCCTCACACCGCACCACATTCGCCCTCACCCCTCCCTATCACACACATACATACACACAACACTTGCACATCACACTACACCCCACACAAGTACACTACACACGCATACTCAACTAAGTTAGTTATAGTTATATTTCATTTTGTATTTCTTTTACTTTGTAATTATATATATTTCTGTGTTAAGTAACAGCCTGTAATGCTCAAAAACCGATCGACCTCTATTATTTAGCGAAGACACTGCCTCCTAAGATACAGGATCTTCCTAGTTTAGGAGACAGGGCTCAAATTTTTGTATTTTGACTGTATTAACGAATATGACGAATATGTGTATGCAAATCTGTGTCAAATGTTCTTTGCTAATAAATAAATATTAAAAATATTAAATTAAATAAAAATCTTGTCACATTTTGTGATTTGAATACATTTATACATAACTATTACTCAAAGTATTTTAGCAAACATAGTATCTACAAGATACTAAGATACCCTACACAAGATATTTAAATACAAGATACAAAATGAATTTTGAAAAAGTATTTCAGATACAAGATAAAAATACGTATTTTGTATCTCGTATCTGTATTTTAGATACTTGTATCTTATAAGGCACATCTGTGGTCACCATTTGGTAGGAATTACAATCAGTCTGTGAGTAATTATTACAGCTATTTAAAATAAAAATGATTATAAATATATATTGAGAGTTATCTAATCTACCTAAAATAAAAATGTTATAACAAATCCGATATTATCCGAAACTTTTATTTCGGATTCGGTTACGGTTACGGATAAATTTTTATATCGGATATCCGATAGTTTCGGTTACGGTTACGGAGCTCCCTAACATCCCTGGTCCATTTATTGAGAAAGGCTTTAGGATACATAATATCATGCTGCGATTAATAGGAGCGAAGCAACAATGAAAAATGTTGCTAAAACGGGGAAAATGTATTCCCTTAGAGAGCTTCCGTTGCGTGCAACGGTCATGTAGGACGGGATTGTTCCTATTAAAAAGTTCTAAAAAAATGTCCCGATACTATATGTCTATCTTTTAAGGTTGGCTCACTATAACGCTGTTAATGAGGATCAATTCGACAAAAGGATGTAGCAATTTTGAATACTACATCGAATACAATATAAATATCTGAGTTCATTTCTTTTTGAATCACTCAAATCCATCGAGAAATTACGAAGTTATTAAACTTTAAAAAAAGGGAGTTTTAAAACGCAAGCCGCGCGCGGGAAACTGCTGTTGACGTCACGAGGCTCGATCGCCCGCCACGCGCCGCACTGCTTTGTTATGGTTTGCGGAGTTTAATCGTTGTTTCTTGTTTATTTATGTTTTACGATATTGGTAGATAGGAAACATGGAAGTCGGATTTACCCAAGGCCCAGTCGGAAAATCTCGCGAAGATTGATTCGTTTATGGTTGAAAAGTAAAAAAAAAAACAATTTATTCCAGTGCACAGGTAGGTACTACGTTTTAGAATGTTTTGATTTGGCAGGTAGGTACCTTTTTCGTGTTTCTACAATGTGTAGGCACCTCTCTACCTATTTTAAATGATATTTTTTACTAGTTTCTGCCCGCGACTTCGTCCGCGTAAAATTTCCTGCTCCTTCAACCCATCCCGTCGCATCGAATCGCCTGCCCGTGCGAGGTCTTTGTATGCGTGACGTTTTTCTTTGTGCTCGGCTCCTAAGGGTCTTTGCGTGACCTTATATAATATATAGTCTATAGCCTTCCTCGATAAATGGGCTATGCAACACTAAACGTACTTAACTATTCAGCTTTTATTTGGGTGTGCTACGCAATTAATTTTTTGAGACCAAGGCGCGCGCAATGGACGTGTTTTATATGGAATTTTTCATTTTTTCTTCGACAAATAAAACAAAATATTACCCACGTGTTGAGATTTATGTGACGGGGTTGTAAAGGGGGTCGAAAATTTCATTATTTTTGCGATAGGAAACGCCATTTTCGAGATATAAGCAAAAGAAAAGGAAAAAAAAAAATACGTAGGGTGTTCCATAATTTTTGTCGTATGAATTTTCCAGAAAGAGTGGAGAAATTTCTATTACGTCATTCAATAGTTTGTCTCTGTCGCAGTATATAAGCCATGGTTCAGTGATGAACATTTCAGTTTGTTGCAAGATATTGGACGAAAAGTTTAATTGATGGCGACTCTTATGAGACGTGACTTCCGTGAAATTATTTATTATAACTTTTTACGTGGTTTAGACAAAAAATTGTGTTTCAAAGAAATGAGTAAAGTATTCCACGAATATTGTCCTTCCATGAGAACTATTGAACGTTGGTATTTATAGTTCCGTCGCTGCGATTTTGATTTAGATGACGATACTCACACAAGGCGCCCCGCAGAAGTCGTCATTCCAGAAAATGTTGATGCTGTTGAAAAAGCGTTAAAGATGAATAGAAGAATTACATACAGACAATTAGAAGAGACTCTCCATATTCCTAAAACAACATTGCATCGAATTGTTTCGAAATACTTACAAGTAAGAAAGCTCTGCACTTTATGGGTACCCCACACTCTCAGCGATGAGCAGAAGCAGGAACGTATTGAATGGTCAAAAAAAAAATGCTAAAAATGTTCAAGTCTGGCGCTGCTAAGGAGGTAAATTTTATTGTGACTGGAGATGAAACGTGGTGAATACTATTACGATGTACCCATGAAATCTCAGAACAAAGTGTGGGTTTTCGAAGACGAGGACCAGCCACTACAACCTAAACAATCAAGGTCTGTTGGAAAACGGATGGTTGCGGTTTTCTTCAATAAACATGGAATCGTTACCATAGTCTTATTAGAAAAATCGAAAACAGTTTCGTCTGCATGGTACATCCAAGTCTGTTTGCCTCAGTTATTCGAAATCTTGATTTGTCGCAGTCCTTTAACTTCCTGGTTTCTACACCACGTTAACGCTCCCGCTCATCGTGCTGCTGCTACCCTAGATTTTTTAGAGAATTCGAACTTATGATTATTGAATCAGCCTCCTTATAGTCCGGACTTAGCGTCGTGTGACTTTGGTCTCTTCCCTTATGTAAAACTACGCATGAAAGGTCGACGTTTTACATCGCATGAGGAGTTGATGAGCGCTTTTGAAGAGCAATGTAATTTAATACCAAAACAAATGTGGGAAAAGTGGTTTGATGAGTGGTTTTATCGGATGAAAAGGTGTATTGAAAGTGGTGGTAATTACTTTGTGAAAATGTAAAAAATAAATTTTTACGACAAAAATTATGGAACACCCTACGTACAGTACTGTTTTTGCACATGAAGGCAAGGCGCGAGGCGCGCGCAATGGACGTGTTTTATATGGAATTTTTCAGTTTTTCTTCGAAAAAAAAAATATTAGCCACGTGTTAAGATTTATATGTAAGGGAGCTGTAAAAGGGGTCGAAAATTTCATTATTTTTGCGATAGGAAACGCCATTTTCGAGATATGAGCAAAAGAAAAGGAAAACAAAAATACAGTACTGTTTTTGCACATGAAGGCGAGGCGTTCGTTGGTGTGAATTTTAGTTCATAACTACTAGTTTTAATCCACACCTTTTTAATCGCGATTAAAAATAGATTTAGTTAAAATAAATTATTATAGTCAAAATTTTTGAAATGCAGTATAAAGTACTTTTAGTTAAGGGGATATGGGGCGTCGCTTCTCATGAAAGTTCACCACTTCTTTCTATTTTTTGGGTATTTTGGGACACAAAATAACAATTTGTCCGGTGTAGCAACACTTGTATTTTCGCATCGTGGCACGATGCAATATTTTAAGAAGACATTATTCGTTTAAATGTTCTGCGAGTCACGTAACTAAAGGCAGAAAGAACGTGCGCGGCGGTGCCGCGGACGCGAACGTGGAAAATGACGTCATCAACGAATTGTGCGTATTGGCGAGCGTTTTTGAAAATGCAAAATTAAAACCGCTCTAACTTCGTCATTTTTGGTCCAATTTTAATAATTCTTTCACTGAAATAATTTGTTTAGGTATGACTGTAATTCTACATATTTAACTAAAATCGTCGCTGATCCTCATTGTAATCAAATCTAAATATTATAAAGCTGAAGAGTTTATTTAGTTGAACTTACTAATCTCAGGAATTACGTATAGTGTTGGATAGCCCATTTATCGAGGAAGGTTATAGACTATATAACATCACGCTAGGACCCTAAGGAGCCGAGCACAAAGAAAAACGTCACGCATACGAAGACCTCGCACGGGCATGGGATTTATTGCGACGGGATGGGTTGAAGGAGCAGGGAATTTAACGCGGGCGAAGTCGCGGGCAGAAGCTAGTACTTACATATATACAACAAACATACATACATACGGGCTACTAAAATAAATAACATTATAATCCTGGTAACAGACAATTTTTAAACTTTTCGGTCTCTAAAACTAATAGAGCTAGGAGGAATGTGATTCCAAAGCCAAACTATAGACAACATTATGACAAATAATAGGTCTTTACCTACGAAAATGCCGTTTTGTATGAAAAAAATTAAACAATTTTTTTTCATGTATTTTTTATTTGTATTAATCGAAATAATCACCCATGCAATCAATGCATCTTTGCCAACGCAGTGGCAGTTTTTGACGCCCTTCTTAAAAAAATCAGCTGTACGGGAGGCAACAAATTTTTCAAAGGCATTTTGTACTGCTTCTCGGGTATTGAATTTTTTTCCCGCCAAGAAGTTATCCAAATTCTGGAAAAAGTAGTAGTCTGTAGGCGCAAGGTCTGGTGAGTAGGGCGGATGACGGAGAGCTTCCAACCCCAGTTCTTGCAACTTGGAGACCGTCTGCTGTGCAGTATGAGGTCGCGCGTTGTCGTGCAGGAGCAGCGGAGACGAGCGATTGACCAATGCTGGTTCGAGATGTGCCAGCTTCTCCATCATTGAGTTCAGTTCTTCACAGTACACATCTGCAGTAATGCTCACCCTGTTTGGTAAGAAGCTGTGATGAATCACACCGGCGCTAGACCACCAAACAGTGACCATCACTTTTCTAGGGGTAAGTTTTCGTTTAGGGCATTGTTTAGGTGCTGAACCAGGATCCAACCAACTTGCTGAGCGCTTGCGGTTATCAAACAGAATCCAGTTTTCATCGCAGGTTACAATGCGGTTCAAAATTCCTTCATTTGTGTGTCTGTTGAGCAGTGCAAGGCACGTCTCGACGCGTACTTCGCGCTGGCGATCATTGAGTTCGTGGGGCACCCATTTGTCAAGCTTTTTTTACCTTGCCAATTTGACGCAAATGGACCAATATTGTTTTGACGCTAACGTCGAAAGCTGCTGCTAATTCAGCCGTAGATTGTGTATCATCAGCTTCCACAATCGCCTTTAATTCGTCATTGTCGACCAAAGTCTTCGGACGACCACGAGGTTCATTTTTCAGGTCGAAATTTCCAGAACGGAAGCGAGCAAACCAATAACAGGTGGTGCGTTGGTTTGTAGTGTTAGCTCCGTAAACGTCGTTGATGTTGTGTGCCGCTTGTGCCACGTTGCTGCCACGACGGTACTCATATTCCATAATTACTCGAATTTTTAACGTATCCATGATGACGAAAAAGATTGAAATGCGATGAAAATGTAACAGTAATTAATAAACAAATGACTACTTTTGGAAAACGAATTCCATGTTTTTAAAATAAAATAAATTTGAAATTAGAATTCTTAGACAAACAAAAATTATTTTGATTTGAAATGGCCAGTACTGCAGAACGGCAATTTCATAGGTAAAGCCCTAATATTACGTATATTAGTAGTATTAGTAATAATAATAGTAATATTAGTAGTATATCGATATTACTTGTTTTGAAATTTTTTTTTTGTATAACTGAAATTTTGTTTTGGCTATTAGTAAGTTTTAAGTGTACGTTACCCCTGCAAGAAAGTGTCTTCTAGAGTTATATGAATAGAACGTATAGTTGGTGCCTTATCTGCTGTAAATGTGCCCCCACATAAAAAATGTGTGCCCCCTGTCGTTTTGGAAAAAAACGGAAAAAACGATTCTTGCTGAGGTAACGTTTTTCTAGCAGGAAAATTCTAAACGAATGATCGGAGAAAGAAAAATTGTGCATCGCCAGAGGTGTGCATGGCCACCTTATATGTGTGCCAAAATGTGCCCCCAAAAATAAAATCTGTGCCCATTCAGGTTTTCGAGATATTGCATTTCCTGCTGGAGTAGCGTTTTGATGAATCGTATATCTCTAAAACCATTGCATGTGCCCCTGTAGAATAAACATACACGAGTAGCTCTTAATGTGTGCCCCTTAGTGCCCCAATTAGATTTAAGAAAATATTTATAGTTTTCAAGTTATCGCGGTTTTATGAAAACCCGAAAAAACATCGCAGCGCCTAAATGAGACAAGGCATAAGTTCGCTGAAAACTGTATTCGATTCTTCTTGACACTAACAATAACCATACAAAGTTTGAAAACTGTTCATGCATGCGTTTTTGAATATTCTTGCTAAAAGTCAAAACGATGGTGTCATAATTTTGACGGCAAAATATAAGGAACCGGCTCAATCTCAGATGTGTAGGTGTAAACCAAAATCTTGTGCCTTTAGTCAAAAATATATGTTGAAAATATTCAGCTTAGAATGTTTCGCATTAAGTAAATATTAACAAAAAACCAAAATATGTTAGCAACGGCGGGTTATCCGACCAATTTTGAATGACTACTAAAAAGCGACGGATTCATACACATCGATGACCTTCTTTACCTTACTCACTAACCGGTTCACACGTGTTGTGCCTGAGTACACTGAAGTAGAAAAGTAATAAGTAATAAAATAAAGTTATATTCTACTAGCTGTTTCTATGACCTTACACATGATTAAGTACATTATAAATAGTAGCCTAAGTGCTATTCAAAGGTAAGCTATCTTCTCCATTCTAAATTTCATTAAAATACATCCAGTAGTTTATGTGTGAACGAAAGATATGGCAAATGGCAAATACCCAGATATTTGCCATTTGCCAGGTCTTTGACCCAAAATTTGATTGGTTCCGATGTTTAAAAAAAATATATTTCATGAAATGTGTGATGATCGAATACCTGCTACTAAAAAGAGGTAGCGCTTTTTTGTATATAAATAAAAAGCCATTTATTGATAAACCGCAGGTTAGATAAATTAACAGTAAGTTTTTCATCATTAAGGGGAATGCTCCAACCAGCCCGCGAAAATCAAAATTTCTTGCGTTTTTTGCAATTTGCACGCCAGTGCTAGGTTGTACACGCCAGTGCTAGGTTTTAGGTTGAACAACCTAGCACTGGAGTGCAAATTGCAAAAAACGTAAGAAAATTTAAATTTCGCGGGTTGGTTGGAGCATTCACCTTAACCAAATAAATGTTGGTACCTACAGTTTTGAGAGTTGTATTTAGTGTATACCTATAGTCAACCGCACAATGATTTGTGTTTGCCTATGAGGGATTTATAATTATTAACCAACGATTATATTAAAGCTGATTATGTACTGTCACATAATTTTGATTTGATGGCGTTTTAGATATATAAGTGTCATTCCACAGTCAGGTGATAATGTTGTTACGTATATGGGATAAATATGTTTATTTATAGCCAAATACCATAAGATAATTTGTGCGCATTCGATGTTTACAGTTATATCTTTATGCGGTTTACTATACTAACACACTTTATCTGAATCTATGTATAAGCAAATTACTCGTAAGAAAATTATTTATCTGTGATTTAAAATTAAACATTTTTTACACAATATTATACTTATACTTAATACTGATCTGTGATTTTTTTGTGATGCGAATTTACTAATTATATGTTATACTTAGATGAAAAACTGATCTGTGATTTAAATAATAATGACTACACAACGTGCAAATAATTTCTAATATTTATAGGTAAAAAATTCAATCTGTGATTTGACGCAATAATTACTTTAAGAATTAAAATTAAGGGAATAAAAATAATAATTTCCACATCAACAAGCTGTTTCATTTAATATAGTCACAAGGTGCATTTAATATATTTTTTAATTAGCCCCCAAAACTTTTGATCGCGACTGTACGGACAACAGCTTAGGTATAATACGTCCAATAAAGAAGGTTACCGATATGTATGAATCAGTCGCTTTTTAGTAGTCATTGGAATTTGGTCGGATAACCAGCCGTTGTTTACATATTTTGGTTTCTTGTTAATATTTACTTAATGCGAAACATACCAAGCTGAATATTGTCACCATATATTTTTGACTAAAGGCAAAAGATTTTGGTTTACACCTACACATCTGGGATTGAGACGGTTTCTTGTATTTTGCCGTCAAAGTTATGACACCATCGTTTTGACTTTTTGCAAGATTGTTCAAAAACGCATGCATGAACAGTTTTCAAACTTTGTATGGTTATTATTAGTGTCAAGAAGGGCCGAATACAGTTTTCAGCGAACTTGTGCCTTGTCTCATTTAGGCGCTGCGATGTTTTTTTCGGGTTTTCATAAAACCGCGATAACTTGAAAACTATAAATATTTTCATAAATCTAATTGGGGCACTAAGGGGCACATATTAAGAGCTCCTCGTGGATGTTTATTCTACAGGGGCACATGCAATGGTTTTAGAGATATACGATTCATCAAAACGCTACTCCAGCAGGACATGCAATATCTAGTAAACCTGAAGGGGCACAGACTATTTTGGGGGGCACATTTTGGCACACATATAAGCTCTCTGGCCACGCTCAAATTTTCTCTCTCCTATCATTCGTTTAGAATTTTCCTGCTAGAAAAACGTTACCCAAGCAAGAATCGTTTTTTCCGTTTTTTTCCAAAACGACAGGGGGCAAACATTTTTTATGTGGGGGCACATTTACAGCAGATAAGGCACCAATTATACGTTCTATTCATATAACTCTAGGAGACACTTTCTTGCTGGGGTAACGTACACAAGTTTTAACAGACCACTTTCAAAAAAATCTGAGAAATAGCACTTAGTGTGTTGATTTTACAGTTACAAGCTTCATCGAAATCGAACACCTGCAACATATTCAAAAAATTTGGTACGATTGAGTTTTCATTCACTTATAACTGTCTACAAAACATGTAAAACCTATTAATGGATATTTTGCACTGTACACACTTCATGTATGTTATTTAAATACGTTTGTGGGGGTCGATTTCAAACCAGCCGTAAATAGTGGGTTTATGAAATAACTCCTTTAAAATCGTTGGAATACACGTAATTTCTATATTTACGTTACATCTTAATAGTTTACATATAGAATTATTCAACTTTCATACTTATTACTCGAGATAATAATAAAAAACGATCTATTTTTCATTTGTGTCACTGGTCATTTTCCCGCTTTTTCAACAAAACTTTAATTATAAACAATCCCCTCTGAGAAATTGTATTTCTTTAAATTCTGGTTACACACTAATAACCATAAACTCAAGTTACGCTGATAGTTTTAAATTAATACAATATATACCGTATGACTTTTTATACCGTCTTGAAAAAAATTGGGTGTAACAGGTGAACGATGTAGAAGCCTATGGCATAGGAATTTGTATTATTTTTATTTTTCAGTAACATGTAATGAAATTGATCTAGCAATAAATACCACACATTTAAAGTAACCTTTTCATACTAGAACAAAAAAAAACGAAAATTTTGAAAAAAAAATAAAAATCGATAAAAATCTATCGAAACTGAAATCATACGCACCCTACTCAATGCGCGGAATTTATCAATGATTTAGTAGCCCGGTCTTACCCTTTGAAGCCGGCCGATAGGTGGCCTCTTTGATCTTTCGCAGGCGCACGAGCCGCACAGGCATTCCCGGCAGTCCGCGTCCCGCGCTTCCTCAGTCACCTGCGATGAGTCACGGCGTGACGTCGCGTTGTGTTCGTTTCCGCGTGTGCATCGGTCAATGATTTTTAACGTAAACATGTACGAATATTCTAATGTTGAGTACCTAGCAATGGTACGATTTTATATCCTGTCTGGTGATAACTTAGACGGTGCGCGGCAAATGTACGCTGAGGAAGAACACCTGCAGTCGTTGCGAAGGGCCGGGATCCCGGTTATGGAAGCTACTTACTCCATTCAGTGGACATGCATCAATACCACTTCTTACGAGTGCAAGCTTTGGGTCGGGTCGGGAGTCCAGCTCACTACGAGCGATCAGTGCGTGTATTTAAACAGTGAATTCGGTGATGAGTGGATCGGTAGCGGTGGACCTGTGAACCGGCCGGCGCGGTCACCAGACCTAACGCCGTTAGACTTTAATTTGTGAGCCGAACTAAAACGCTTACCTAGTGTGTGAAGAAGCTAGCACACTGCTAGCTTCTTCAGGATCAGTTAAAACAGCGAACAATAGACACTTTTAACACTCTAAAAACTGGCAGAGACACGCTTAGAAGTCTAACAAACAATCTGCAAATGTGCTATTTTGTGTTTGAAAAGAAACAGTGGACACTTCGAACACTTACTGCGGTATCATTGAAAAGGTACTATTGTAAATAATAACTTAGTGTAATTTTGTAAATATTAATCAATGTAATTATTTGTAAATAAGTTGATTACGATCGTTTAAATACGCCTAGTAAGTTGTAGAATCAGATTTACGTAAAACAACTTTGTTAGATTTTTTTATTTTATTAATTTGTACAAACAAAGTAAACATACCTATGACGTGTATGTACCTATCCAACTACAATCGGACACAAAATAGGTAATTAGGTTTCAGGCGCGTTGCTAGAAGATTCTTGAAAGTGCTTATAACGGCATTATGATACAAGTGAGCCCTTTGTTAAATCTTTAAAAACTGCATAAAATTTCTTAATGATAGGGTCATTTTTCATTATCATTACACATCAAGTTAAAAATTGCTTTTAGTACCTATGTAATATCAACAGGTTTGTAGTTCTCGGTATCGCAAACTGACGTAATGTAGGTACACTCGCAAATGTGTGCGTGAGTGTGTAGGGATTAGGCGGTAAATTTGAGTGCGCAGCCACAAAGACGTAAGGAGAAATCAATGCTAGTGTCTCGCTCACACTTTCATTCATGCGCGATCGCAACCTACGCCGTTTACTGTTCCCTATTTTGGGTATTATTCGTTTTACGCAAACGCCGTAGGAAGTATTAATTTCCTTGTATTTTGAGGATATTCCGAACTTTAATTTCTCTTATGGTACCATGCAAATAATGGCGTATATGGCTTCTATTCTAGTTACACAACACACCATATGAAGGTCGAGACGGTAAAAAATGTCATCCGGTATAATACGATTTCTCTGTTTTAATTTGCGATCACTTTTTTCAATCATTAGTGTCGACTAAATAAACGTTCCGTTATTAAGAAAATCCCAGGTGCTTTTCTACCATCCCCACTTCTATGCTGCGTAAGGGACTTAGTGGCACGTGAACGATCAGTGAAAGCAGAAGAATTCTTCGTTTTTCTGGTAAGAAATTGCAATTTAATTGGAGTTCTGTGCTTAGTACGAAAATTGAATCATTCGTGTTTATAATAGTATGATAATAAGTGTTTAATCAATTAATTATTTACCATACACGTGAATTAGCAACAAATAACCGCGATATTTTGTGGCCGTCTAATGGCGTCTAGAGTATTCTAAGACGAAATAAATTAGATTATTCGTAAAAAAATTCATACGTGTCATTTCATTAGTGTAATTTTTTCGAGTATTACTAATGAAATTCCATTCTACACGAATGAACGGTTTATTACTTGACTACGAAAAAAGGAGGATTATGATTATTTCCTTGTTTTTAGCTTTTGTTTCGTCAAATTTGTTTTTGAGCCTTATTTTTATTTGTTGTTATCAAGAGTTTTCTCTCATTGATGAGTGTTAAATGGCGAAAGAAAACTGAGAAAAATGAAGATAAGTTAGAAACGAGAAGGATTGTAAGAGGGGAAAAATATTAACGAATCAAAAGCTATCCACAAAAATATGCCATTGAAAGGGCTAAAAAAGGAAACTTACTTAAAACGAAAAACAGAACATGAAGTAAAAATATTACTAACGAAATGTCGCCACTGGAACAAATAGCACAAAGAAAACGATGGAAAAAAAATCGAAACGATACCTGGAGAAGAAAGTAAAAGAACGGAAGATACAAGAGATACCTAAACTTTTACATGTTTTGTAGAGTTACAAGTGAATGAAAAATCTATCGTTCCTATACTTACATTTTTTACGTTTACGTAACACTGTATAGGTCCCGGCAAACATCTTGAACACCGATTGATATACCCTTCTCGCTCTTGTGTATTCTCCCGCTAATGCGGAAGAGCGAGAAGGGTATATCAATCGGTGTTCAAGAAGTGTGGGGCCGTTCAAGTATTACGTAAGCAGATTTATTACAATTATTTACTCCCCCACCCCCCTTGTCAGCAAAAGTAAGCAAAGCTCTTACCCCCCCTTTTTTATTGATTCATGAGAAGCAGTTATAATTCTAGAAATCTTTTTAATTTTCTTAGAGACAATAATACACTTGAGAGCAATAAAATCGCACACGTTGACTTTTTGTTGTTAAAGCAGTTTTTTTCATAAATGTGAATACATATTAAAATAAAACTTACACTATTTGAATGTTTACTTCAGTACCTTTCTAATGATATCAAATACAGTGTAAAAAAAGTACCCATAGGGAGTTTTAGGGCACAAAACCCAACATACGGATAAAATTACCCAATTTAGCTTAACAAAGAATAAAAATAAAACTCAAAATGCTTGATCAAATTGTTTTTTAATAAGGTGTATTCCCTCCCCTAGCCTTGATTACAGCTCTTAATCGGTTTTTCATGGACCGTATTAATTTCACCATGAAATCTTGTGGTATGGCGTTCCACTCCTCTTCAATGGCAAGTTGAAGCTCTTGGAGGCGCGTAGGAGCAGGGCTTCTTGCTCGAACTCTTCTTTTTAGCTCATCCCAGACATGCTCAATCGGATTGAGATCAGGACTACGAGCTGGCCACTCCATCGCGGTGATTCCAACATCTTCCATGTAGTCGCAAACTGTTCTAGCGACATGCGGTCTGGCGTTGTCGTGCATTAAGAGAAAATCTTCTCCCATAAGCCACGCAAGCGGCCTCACATGTTCTTCGAGCACTTCTTCGACGTATCGTGCAGCCGTCAAACTTCTCGATCTCGGGCCGGTATTCGCCGTAGTGATGAATACAATGTCAGTTTTAGTGTCCAACATTATGCCACCCCAAAACATACACGATCCACCTCCAAAAGCCACACGTTCGCTTATGCAGCATTGTGAAAATCGCTCTGATGACCTTCTGTAGACCCTAGAGCGTCCATCATGACCATGTAAAGTCATTCTGCACTCATCAGAGAACATAACAGCCCGCCATTGGTCATACGTCCAATTTAAATGTTCCCTAGCAAATTGTAGCCGGGCTTGTCGGTGAGCTGTGGTCAATTTGGGACCATTTGCTGGGCGATGTGAAGTCATTCCTGCTTCACCTAGTCTTCTTCGAACTGTCCACCGACTTATACTGACATTGCGAACTTCTCGAAGCTGTTGTCCCAGTTGAACCGCGTTCAGTTGCCGATTTCTCAAAGACCTTGTCACAAGAAAGCGGTCATCACGCTCTGATGTTGTGCGTCGCCGGCCAGATCCTGGTCGCCGAATGTAGCCACCGGTCTCTTGGAACCTCTGGTATACACGACGAACAGAGTAGCGGCTCAAATTTAGCCGTCGAGCAACTTCACTTTGGTTATGGCCTGCTTCGAGCAAGGCAATAACTTGAGCGGCTTCTGCGGGCGTGGTATCCATATTTTTCCAGTAAATCCGTATGCTTCCAGTAGAGATGTTATCACGTTGACCTTCGGTATGCAACTGAATAAAAATTCCAATAAACTGACCTTTTTATACCTGCGGCTAAGGGTGCAAGTAGTGACAACGCAAACGCGTGAATTTGGGGAATTCGGTGTACGGTCGGTTTTTGTAAGTTACGTGAAGGTCAATGATTTTAATTTTATGTTTTTGTAAAGCTAAGCTTGTATGCTTTAATTTTGTCTAATGATTTTTACTCAATATCTTTCGATTTTAGAAAACAATCAGTAATAAACCAAATTACAAGGGGTGTGCGATTTTATTGCTCTCAAGTGTATTAAGTTCCTTGTCGAACTTTGCTTGTAGCTTATAATTACGCCACATTTCGTTAACTAAGTTCTGTACATTTTGTACCTACTTTTTTATTTGTTTCTTTTTTATCGTGAGATTTTTAAAACATTCGAAGAATTTTTAGTATAACTTGGATTTGTTTATTTGAAACAACATCTTAACTAAACAATTCTCCTTTGGCGAAAATGGATCAACGGTAACACACACATTAACTTGCTCTGCTTTGCTATAAATACAAATCAAATTAATAGTCAAATCGTCAATCGTACCGAAACGAAATAATAGACTGGATGGAAGAAATTTAGGCAACTGAATAGCGCGCGGTAATTTCCCTACTCGGTTCTAAGCGAGTACCTAAACGTATACATTATTGCGTCAGCGCACACCAAGAGCAGAGCATTTTCTGAAACAAAAGAAATGGGAAAGACTTCTTGAGAGACTCCCAAGCATTGGCTTTTAACATCTGATAGCTGTATGTTGGACTCGATATACTGCAAACTTTCAAAAAGCTGCACCTAACCAAAAAACTTTTCTCCGTTCATGATTTCCAAATAGACCAACACATTCCTAGTCCATTGAAATGTTACAATTTGAAGGTCAAATACTGCATTTCTTAGAGGACGCAATTTTATTTTTGGGACATGTGGGGGAGGGGGTCAATAGAAGCTTAACCTCAAGTTTGTGGGGTTGCCGCTCTTGTCCCCCGGCCGCCATCTTGGAAAAAGGGGTGCATACACATTTTTCGCGATATCTCGAAAACTATGCATCTTACAAAAAAATTGTGAGGACATAATTTGTAGCTATTTGATTTGCCTACAAATATGTTCATATAACTTTTTGCCCTAAATTTAAAATTAAAGAAGTTATAAGCAAAAAATTTAGATTTTTTTATAAAAAATTTCTTTTTTGCTCTGTAACATATTTTTTTATACATTTTACAAAAAAAAATACCTCAGACCAATCTTGTATATATGTAAAGATGTTCTTTTGAGGAAAAATTTTCACTTAGTTTTATGATCTTTTTTTATTGTAAATACATTCATAATTTTTTTTTATTAAATTCCTGCCTACCTTATTCATTGCAAACTCTTTTCCCCGTCACCTGTGAGGTAGAGGCTTGGAAGCTTGTATTGGCATCCAAATGTTTGCATGTTTTTTCCAGCCCCAATGTTCAGGATTATGATATCTTCCGAGCCACGACTGGACCATCGAAGAGAAGTAGAATAGAGTAGCTAGCTATTGAAAATATTATGATGTCAAGAATTACATTATAAGCAAGATGTCTGTGGAGTACGCCTACTGGGGATACTACAAAAAACAAAACGCGCCTGCAAACTCTACCTCATAGGTGACTGGGAAAAGAGTTTGCAATGAATAAGTGAAGTGGTAGGTAGGTAGGAATTAAACAAAAATTTTTTTATGAATGTATTTACAATAAAAAAAAAGATCATAAAACTAAGTGAAAAAAATCGTTTTGGCCGGATGCTCATGAGCACTGACGAACCCGGTCAACTTTGGAACGCTGTAACAGCGTTTTAAATGAATGAAATTGAAAAAAATTATCGTGAAAAAAATTTCTCAAAAGACCATCTACAAGATTGGTATGAGGATTTTTTTTTGGAAAAAGGTTAAAAAATAGTTAAAGTTAGGTACATTTTTATAAAAAAAATCTCACTTTTTTGCTTATAACTTCTTTAATTTTAAATTTAGGGCAAAAGTTAAATAAACATATTTGTAGGCAAATCAATTAGATACAAATTATGTCTTTAGAATTTTTTTGTAAGACGCATCCTATTCGAGATATCGCGAAAAATGTCTATGCACCCCTTTTTCCAAGATGGCGGCCGGAGGAAAAGGTGGCAACCTCACACACTTGAGGTTAAGCTTCTATTGACCCCCCCCACATATCCCAAAAATAAAATTGCGTCCTCTAAAAAATGCAAAGCCCATGTAACATTTCAATGGACTGTCCCGTCCAGACAATTTTCTAGCTGTAGCAACACTGAGCACGGGCGGCGGCGCGCGGTGGGTGCTCGCGCATATAGAACGCATACTAGAACACGGTGGAGATCAATGGTGGCCCAGTGGTAGCGCCCGCGACTTACGAGTAGTAGGTCGTGATTTCGAACCCAAGCAGGCGCTTTAATTTGTATAAATTATTTTATCACCACTGCTCTCAAAACGGTGAAGGAAAGCATCGTGAGGAAACCGGCATACCAGAGAGAACCATCCATTCGAAGACATGTGACATCTACCAACCCGCACTGGGCCCGCGTGGTGGATTATGGCCCACTCCCTCTCACTGAGAGGAAGCCTATAGTCCCAGCAGTGGGAACATTATAGGCTGCTGATGACTAGAACACGCATCCTGCAAGCTCGAGCATGGTCGAGCATCAAGTTTGGACGTGTATTTAATTTTGCATTGTCTTAAGATAAATTTTTCATTAGTCTCAGAAAATGCTCTGCTCTTGGTGTGCGCTGACACTTTGTGGGAATCCCCAAAAATGCGTTTCGTTTTCAAACATATACAATGACTATGGGTTGCCATATGTGTAAAAAATTAAATAACTACTGCTGAAGTAATCACCATCTAGACCCCCCCACCCCCCTATCGTGCTTACGTAATACTTGAACGGCCCCTGTGCCGTGTGGTATACAGGCACAGTCTGTATAAAGTGTCTTGAATAAAAATACACTTGGATCTGCATTCTTTAAATTAGATTTGCGTACTTAACTGCACGCCAAACTCTTACGGGGTTAGCAGAGTGAATGGAGAATATTTTTTTCTTTTTATTCATTATTATTATTAAACATATCATTTAAACAAATATGTGTAGGGTGACAAATAGGGATCAGAGCAACATTTTTATTTTTTTGGATATGCTGCAGGTATCCGATTTCGATTAAACTTGTAACAGTAAAATCAACACACTAAGTGCTATTTCTCAGATTTTTTGAAAGTGGTCACTCTGTTCGAACTTACTAATAATAGCCACAAAAAAATTATTTCAGTAAAAAAAAAATATTTTTAGCTTAGGTAAGATCGAAATACGTAAAATTTGTCACAATGTTGTCTACAGTTTGGCTTTGGAATCACATTCTTAGTTCTATTCGTATTAGAGAACAAAATGTTTAAAAAATTGTCTGTTATCAGGACATTTTTCAAGGTTAATCAATGACAGTAAGAGCTAGGCAGTCAAAATCTACATAAATAGTAATGCAAATGAGCAGCGTACTTAACAATATCATATTCATTACATTTGGCTCTGGGGGCACATTCTCAATACTTACCTGCTATAACCCTTTGCAACTGTTTGGCAGTCCCTAATGTCAGGCGGAAGTGCATTCCATAACCGCACCGCGTGCACAGTGAAGAAGTAGGAGTAGAAGTAGTCAGTGGAGTGGGGAGGGGACTTGAGGTTTCTTAGATGCGACCTACATGGCGCATCTGAAGAACGGGCGGAGGAAAAATGGTCCAGCAGGTAAGATGGTGTTTTAGGATTATGGAGAAGCTTGAATAGCAGACTTAAAAAGGTCATTGTATTTCTCCTGTAATAAATAAGCGAATAAGCGTTTTTTTACATTTCCCTTTATGAGCCATTTTACAGTTTTGCGTGAATATCAAAGATTTTAGTCGCCTAATTTATCTCTCATCTCATGTTTATGAATACATGTAAAAAATAGATCAATCTTTTGTTTTGTCACTTTTAGTAACATATTTACAAAAACTTATTTTAGTCTAGTCAACAAGTTCAAAAACGTGAAAAATAGAGATAAAGGTCCTAAAAATATGAGCGATGTCTCATTCGATTCAGAATCACCTCTAGAAAAATGTTTTTTGAAGGATTTTGGTGCAGGTAAAAAATTGCAATTGTTATTAACAAAATAAGATGAAAAAAAATGATATTTCGTTTTTGTTAATAACTCGAAAAATATTAACATTTAAGCAATTTTGAAAAAGCTCGTTAAAGAGGAGGAAATTTCCAATAAAAAAGTACTAACTCCCGGAACTCTATCTCCATTATTTATAATTTTAATTTGACGTTGAAACTAGGGCTCCGCGCGGCTGTTATGGCATGCGCGCGCCGCCGCTAAAGAGAGTTCAGCAATATATTTTTTATAACATAAAATGTGATTTTAAAAATTTGATTATAAAAAATTTAAAAAATTCTGGTATCTTCTTAACACTTGAAAGAATCGAGCCCTAAAGAAAAAAAGTTTAATCACCATTTTTTTTAAAGTTATTAAATTGTTAACCAACAATTTTTTTCCCAATCTCCATTGGCATAAACAATGGGATGAAAGGTATAAATAATTGGCCTATAAATTTTAAAATCAAATATTTATTTGCGTAAAACATGGTATACAATGGTGTTAAATACAAAGATATGGCACAAACATGTTTAGCTAAGATAAAAACATAGAATTTAAGCTTAGTCAACTAAAATCTTATGAGTTCCCATTGCACCTTTTGCCCTTTAACGTTCATACTACTTGTAATAGTGATCTATGTCGTAAATAACCCTTTAGTTCTCCATAATGTGTTTGACATTAAGTTCATACACTATTAGGATAAAATCACATAAACAACGTTAAAAACCCCATAGAAATCACTGTTCGATATTACTAGACATACTTTTTTATGTTCAATTGCTGAATTAGAACCACTGTAAGAAATTAATGTTAGAAAGTGAATTGAACAATATAGTAATAGCTACCCCCAACCATTTTTTTATTTTTGCGCATATAATAAAAAAATATTTTTTAGTCCTTTCACTTTTCACTGTTATTAATTATTATCTCTTTTTCATTCATAATTGAGATTTCACCCTTTTAATAGGTGCCTCTAGGGTTGGTCTGTCAATATGTTGACCCGTAGAGCTGCATCCTTAGAGGAAAAACTGTGGGCTACGTTAAAGGAATTGGAATCTAGTAAAAAGCAGTGCAATCAGCTGATACAGGAAAGGGAAGACAGTGAGGTCGAAATTGAGCTAATTAATAACAAGAACACTGAGCTTAAGAATCAGTTGGCTGAGCTACATGTGCAGCATTTGGACATCCTTGACCAGCATCAACACCTTCGTCAGCTAGTGTCAAATTTCCAGCATTGTAGTGACACCCACGAACTGGCTTTGAGAAGGATTTCTGAAGTGGAACTGGAATTAAGTAGAGCCCACAACTCTATAACCCATTTAGAAACTCTCAAAGTCGGTGAAGAGTCTGCCATCACCTGCAGTCTCTATGATGAGTTGGTTGGTAGCGGGTCCAAACCCGCATGTGTTGAGCCAATTGATATATGTACTTTATAAGATCCTGCGATAAATTTTCATAAAATTTTATTAATTAGTTAATTATGATTTTTTATAACTATTGAAAAATTAAAAAAACTAAAAAATGTTGATAAAAAAAAATTATCAACATTTTTTAGATTCTTTTTTTTTAATTGTTACATTTAGTACTAGAATATTGATTTTTAATAACATTAATTAATAAAAAAATAAGTCATGGCAATTTTTACGATTTATTCGCAATTTTATCGCGTTTTGGTTTGAATAAAGCATAATTACATTAAAAAATTCATGTCAATATAAAGGATACTCTATTACAAATCGAATTCTCAACATTATTTAAATCCGCTTATTTACTTACACATAATATCGTTTTTGAAATCACTCTTAATTATAATAAATTACGATGTACAAGCGGGCAACGTTTAGTACGGCGCAAGCGCCCAACGAGGAAGGACCTGTGCCACTTTTTCCCGCGTCTCATTTTTCGGGTACTCGTATCGTGAACGCAAAAATATACTACGCCTACAACATTTTGCTACTCTTCGCATTAAATTTTTTTGTATAAAATAAGAGTTTCGTTTATTATCAAGTAAAGCATTTGTGGCGTAGCCACAATACATTATTATAATAACAATACTTACAATAAATATCACTACTCTGTATTCGAATATATATATGTATATAGGTATATATTTATATCTACTATAAAATACTTTACATACTAAATACACAAAATACAGACACAAACATTAAACACGTACAATAACATATAACATAATAATATATTATGAACATACATACCAATAGCCGAGTCGTCGAGTCGCCGATCGTCACCACGTCGCCGTCGTGTCGTAACGAGTAAGCGGTTCACAAGTCCCGTTACTCATCGAAACAAAGGAGGTCTAGAACCATCGCCGGCGCAGCGACCACAGCGCCCGTTAGTACGTCTCGCACCCTCACGGCGGACGCACGCTCGCTTACTGCGCCAATCTATTCCTTCTGCATAAGATATAACGCTGACTATCGCCTATTCGCTATTCCTTTGTGCCTAAACTTGTTGTAAATAATATTAGTGGTGAGAATAAACTATTGGGTTAAAGTGTGTGGATCGTTTGATTGTATTACCCGAAGAAAACCTCACATCACGAAGACACGTGCACACAACACCTACATTTCTCCTACATTGGTGACCCCGGATCTTGGACACAGCACGGATCAGCATAAAACCGTAAGCTAGTGAAAACCAGATTTAATAATGTCTAGAAGCAACAAGCCATCCGACACACGAAGTGACGAAAGCAGGTCGCATTCCAAAGAAAGGACATTTATACCTTCCGACATTTGTCGTGTTGGGGTACGACTTCCGCCGTTCTGGCCGGAGGAACCTGCAGTCTGGTTTGCGCAAATAGAAGGAAGTTTTGCACTCTCAGGTGTCAAAGAAGACGACACCAAATATAATTACGTAAGCGCTCAACTAGAAAATCGTTACAAAACTACACATTACAAAATTTTTGACTAAAATAATTTATTTTAACTAAATCTGACTATTTTTAATCGCGATTAAAAAGGTGTGGAATAAAACTAGTGGTCTTGAACAAAAATTCACACCAACGCCTCGCCTTCACGTGCAAAAACAGTACTGTATTTTTTTTTCTTTTGCTTGTGTCTCGAAAATGGCATGTCCTATCGCAAAAATAATGAAATTTTCGACACCCTTTAGTAAACCCTACACATATGAATCTCAACACGTGGGTAATATTTTTATTTATTTTTCAAACAAAAAATGAAAAATTCCATAAAAACACGTCCAGGCTGCCCCCTTGCGCGCGCCTTCGTCTCTCAACAAGTTCATTGCGTAGCGCACACAAGTAACAAGTTGCGAAGCCAAAAGAAAAGAAAACCACGTATGGTAGCGATTGTCAAATTTGATTTTAGTCGTGTCAAAATATTTTTTAAATTTAGATATTATTTCTTGCAGAATAGCGTAACAATTCTCATAGCTAAAAGTAAGGAATTTTAGAGATAGTTTAGTTCGGTGTACAACAGAATCGGCACCAATATGTAATTGTTTTAATTTTTTATTTTTATTGTATGCTTTACATAACATATATTTGTATTTTTTTATCTAGAAATCTTTATTAGACTGGATAAATAAAAGTAAGTATTTTCATAAATCTCTAAATACCGCATTATAATTCTAACGGTTCAAGATTGTTTAGCGTCTCGACACTCGCGTTACACTGTTTTTATTGCGCATGTGTGGATAGCTACGCACACATACATAAGGTTGCCGTCTTTTACCTAAACTCGAGCGTTCAAATTTTGTGAGATGGCTCTTAAGCTTTACTAATATAAGATTAATAACACAGCCACACAAAAAAAAAAAAAAATCTGACCTGGAGGTCGCACTATGTATACTATATGTTTTTGGGTTCGCTGAATCCGAATCTGGAGTCAGTTTTATTCCAGCACGTCTGGGTTCGGCCATAACCTCAAAATATACCCTCAAATTTGCTAAATTTGGTTAAACTGTGAAAATCCTCTATTACAGTAGCTCGATGACCTCTTGTTTAAATATCTACATAACCCATAGTCCCATAACCCCCGTCCCATCGAGTTACTGTATTATGGGATTATGAGGCTTTAGAGCCATAGGGTTAGCAGTATAACCAAATATAGCAAATTCGAGGGTATATTTTGAGGTTATGGCCGAACCCAGACGTGCTGGAATGGAAATGACCCCGGATTTAGATTTAGCGACCCGAAAAACACATAGTACACATTTTCAGGCCCCCACGTCAGAAACTTCGTTATTGGGTTTAAGGGTTATGTTGGTAAGGGGTTATAAGGTTATGTAGTTATGGGACTATGGGTTATGTAGATATTTAAGCAAGAGGTCATCAAGCTACTGTAATAGAGGATTATAAGGATTTAAAGCCATACGGTTAGCAGTTTAACCAGGGTATATTTTGAGGTTATGACCGAACCCAGATGTGCTGGAATAAAACTGACCCCAGATTCGGATTCAGCGACCCCAAAAACATATAGTACACATAGTGCGACCTCCAGGTCAGATTTTTTTTTTGTGTGTGGCTGTGTAATCTATCAGCCTTACTAATAAAAAATCTCTACACAGTCGTTCTACGACTGTATAGTTACACAATGAATAAACCTCGGGTAAAGTTGCACACGTGTTATACATCCCTTAAACAAGACCCTACCAATAAACATTGTTTATGCTATGAATAGTTACACATCTGTTAAGCATCGTTTCTAATTCACATTGGCAACACCCACCAAGTGCGTTCAGAAACCAAACTGATTTTAATTTCGTAATGCGTTTAATTAACTGTAAATAACGACAAATCGACTGAAAATAACATTTTTATTTATTTTATTGTAACAAATAGTTCGTCTTATTATAAATATTTAATAATTTTAAGTGTTTTTCATATCGGTGAAAAATTTGAGTTGATTGTTAATGGTTTCAGAACGAATCTTGTTTCCAATGCCTTAATAAACTTGAAAAAAAAAGTATGTCACCCAATTGCCCCGATAGTATTTCGAAAACCACATTTTTCTCTGAATCCAGCGACGGCTTCCTCTTGTTCTCTGATTCCATTTGGCATGAATATAAATTGATCTGCTCTTCTCGCCAAAGCTAATGCTACACGACGGCAGATATTTGTCAGTGATTGCTGACTTACACCATGGAGGTCACCTGCATCATCTTGGACTTCTTGATGTCCCCAGATCCTAAGTGCCGTCAGTACTTGCAACTCTGGTGATATGCCAGTGCCCCTACAGTCTTACTTAATATCATCTCTAATTAAATCAATGATTTTTCTTACATAATTTTTGGTAAATCTATATTTGTATTTGAAATCACTTTCATTCAAGAGAAAGGGCTCGGCACGATTTTGGTATAATTTTCGTTTTCTTGTAACTTGAATTCTTTCTTGTAAATCCCACTAATCGAATAAATCGAAGTAATTTAGGTAATCCATATTAGAAATCGTAAAAAATAGACAACAAACACGTTCAGTCAACTGTCCGCAAACTTATACAAGAGCTACACAAGGGCACCCGAGTGAATATACCATGTGTAACTATTGTTCTTCAGTAAAACAGATGTGTACAACCATTACGTCAAAAATGTTTTTATTAGTAGCCCGATGCATTATAACATGTGTATAACAAGTGTATACGCTTGCGTTAAACTTTATTAGTAAGGCTGTTATTATATAAAAATGTTATGTTGGTTTATGTACGCTTCAAAAACTCAAAAAGTTCTCCACCGATCGAGCTGAAATTTTAGCATGATATATAATCCGCATCAAGGATTGTTTTTATCTATTTTTTGCATCAGTCATATATCCGCGACCGCGAAAAAACAGTTTTTTTAACGATCAGTTGTGTACCAGTGACCGCGCCATCTGCCGGAGGCGAGGAAAACACTCGCTGACAACCACAATAGTAATGGCGCAGTGACATGAGAAACAATATTTGTTTTGTTTCTCATTTCTCAACGATTCAATCACAATGTGCCACAGCGAAGCGTGGCAGGGTTCAGCTAGTGAAATATAAAATAGTTTTAGAATATGCTTTGAAACTTACAATAATGGCCTCATCTAAACAAGTTGACACCCCTTTTGTCGTGATTTAATTATATTTTTTCTGCTTTGTAAAAATATCACAATGGTTGATACTTTATTCGAATTACAATCTAACCTATTAGCTAATATGAAATATGGTCTGTTCTAAGTACAATTTTGTTCATAACCAGTTATTAAGTGTATTTTCACTGTCACCAGAAATGGACAGTGAATAATAGACTTAATAATATACAAAAGGAGGGCTATTCGATCTTAGTGTAAATCATGCGAAGTGTTATTTTTTATTCGTGTGCATGTCAACCTTCTGCCTACATTGTACTTACCAGATTTATAATCGCAGGAGTGACCGTAGAGAAGAAACAGAAACAAGACGCACAGAGAACAAACCAAGAAGATCCAATGGCAACCAAGGAAACAACAAAAGAAAAATCAGACTCGACAGTTAACTGTACAACTCAAAGATACACGTCTAATCCTGATGATAATTTCAAAGAGCCTTATAAGTGTGATCAGCGTACATACACTTGTGAAACACCTTGCAAGTCTAAATGCAGTTTTTATCGAAAATATGATGTAACAAAACATATTCGCATACGCACCGGTGATAAACTTTACAAGTGTGATGTATGTGATCGTTTTTGTAGTGGAAAGGGTCAATTAATAATTCATATGCGTACACACACTGGTGAAAAGCCGTACAAGTGTGAAGTATGTGATCGTTGTTTTACTGTAAAGCGTGATTTAAAACGACATGTTTTATTAATACACACTGGTGAAAAACCTTACAAGTGTGAAGTCTGTAAGCATAGTTTTAAACGCAAGTGTTATTTGCTAACCCATATGCGTACACACACTGGTGACAAACCTTACAAGTGTGAAGTATGTGATCGTTGTTTTAGTCAAAAGAGTCATTTAACTCAGCATTTTTTAATACACACTGGTGAAAAACCTTACAAGTGTGAAGAATGTGATCGTTGTTTTAATAAAAAGTATCATTTAACACAGCATGTTTTAATACACACTGGTGAAAAACCTCACAAGTGTGCAGTATGTGATCGTTGTTTTACTCAAAAGGTTGATTTAAAACGACATGTTTTAATACACACTGGTGAAAAACCTTACAAGTGTGAAGTATGTGATCGTTGTTTTACTCAAAAGGTTGATTTAAAACGACATTTTTTAATACACACTGGTGAAAAACCTTACAAGTGTGAAGTATGTGATCGTTATTTTACTCTAAAGGTTGATTTAAAACGACATGTTTTAATACACACTGGTGTAAAACCTTACAAGTGTGAAGAATGTGATCGTTGTTTTAATAAAAAGAGTCATTTAACACAGCATGTTTTAATACACACTGGTGAAAAACCTTACAAGTGTGAAGTATGTGAACGTTGTTTTAATAAAAAGTATAGTTTAACACAGCATGTTTTAATACACACTGGTGAAAAACCTTACAAGTGTGAAGTATGTGATCGTTGTTTTAGTCAAAAGGGTAATTTAACACAGCATGTTTTAATACACACTGGTGAAAAACCTTACAAGTGTGAAGTATGTGATCGTTGTTTTAGTCAAAAGAGTAATTTAACACAGCATGTTTTAATACACACTGGTGAAAAACCTTACAAGTGTGGAGTATGTGATCGTTGTTTTACTCTAAAGGTTGATTTAAAACGACATGTTTTAGTACACACTGGTGTAAAACCTTACAAGTGTGAAGAATGTGATCGTTGTTTTAATAAAAAGAGTCATTTAACACAGCATGTTTTAATACACACTGGTGAAAAACCTTACAAGTGTGAAGTCTGTAAGCATAGTTTTAGAAACAAGTGTCATTTGCTAACCCATATGCGTACACACACTGGTAAAAAACCTTACAAGTGTGAAGTATGTGATCGTTGTTTTAGTCAAAAGAGTCATTTAACTCAGCATTTTTTAATACACACTGGTGAAAAACCTTACAAGTGTGAAGAATGTGATCGTTGTTTTAATCAAAAGTATAATTTAACACAGCATGTTTTAAGACACACTGGTGAAACCCCTTATAAGTGTGAATAATGTGATGGTTGTTTTAGTCTAAAGAAAAATTTAACATGACCTGTTTTAAAACACACTATTTATTAACATTACAAGTGTGAAACATGTGAGCGTAGTTTTTTTGAAAGGGGTCAATTCATAATCCATATGCGTACACACACTGATGAAAAACCTTACAAGTGTGAAGTATGTGATAGTTATTTTAGTCAAAAAAATACTTTAACAAGGCACATTTTAATACACACTGGTGAAAAACCTTACAGGTGTGAAATCTGTCAGCATAGTTATAAACGAAAAGTTAACTTACAAAGCCATATGCGTACACACTGGTGAAAAACCTTACAAGTGTGATATTTGTTGACGTTGTTTTACTCAGAAGAATAATTTGCGAAAACACATTCATATACACTCTGGCGTCAAACCTTATAAGTGTAATAAATAAAAATAAAGAAAAAAATAAAACGAAACAGAAACAAATTAAAATAAAAAAACAATAATGTATGTCAACGAAATTTTAAACAAAAGAGTAGTTTAACCAAACACTCGTCTGCACACTGATGAAAGACCTTACAAGTATCAACAAAACATAGTCAAACACTGGCGAAAAATCTTTCAAATGTTATTTCAAATGTTATAAACGTGAACTATAGGCTTTTTCCTAAATATGTTGAGGTCGGCTTCCAGTCTAATGCCTATCTGACCTCTGACTCCAAGTTACTGGATATCTTATAATTAAAAAAAAAAACTACTGTACATTTGTATATTAAAACAGAACTTTTTTAATCGCACTTTTCATTTCGGTATGTTGTAAATATTTTTACATTGTGTGATATAACAGAATATTGGCTTAAGAGCCCTGTTACATTTCGGTGCAGCGCTAATTTAGGTATTCTTTTACATACCAAGTGCGCGGCTAGTTACGCCTGCGATACCTTGTTTCACATCTTCTCATTCGCTGGCAACATGATGTCGGAGTGTGGCGACTAAACACGCTTGATCCACCGCAGTATACATTTTCGTGTTAACTTTAGACAGTATATGAAAAGTTGTATAATAAAGTTTGTTTTAATATTTTTTATTACTCAATAATATAAACTGTCTATCTATATATATAAAATTCAAAGTCCTGAGTGACTGACTGACTGACTGATATATCAACGCACAGCCTAAACCGCTGGTCGTAGAGACATGAAATTTGGAGAGTGTGTTTTTTGTGAAGAGTAGGTATCCACTAAAAAAGGGTTTTTACAAATTCTACCCCTAAGAGGGTGAAATGGGTGGTTGAAGTTTCTATGAAACTTCTTATTCTCTGGGTCGATTGACACAAAAATTGGTACACCTACTCTTCAAGTATAATTATGAGACACGTGTATCACAGTTTTTCCAAAATCATCCCTTTTTTTTTCTCAGGATGGGAAATCATCAAATGACTTCTCCCGCTCTGGGTGGAGCGGGAGGGCGTGTCAGACTTTTACTGACTAAAACGTGTGGGTTTTGTGTTCCATCAGTTGCCCATGTGCCAGGGTCACGGTATCTCTTTCGAACAATCACGCGACCCCGGCAGGCATCGGTCCTGGTAGACCCCTACACTGGTGCTGACATCTCTTTGAGGCGCGCGTGGAACACTACGCGCCGTCGACCCGAGCCTGGTCCTTACCGGGCGGCGAGCTACCCACTGCTCGCCACCCGCAAGCTCGCGCCTACGGTGGCCGGGAATCCGCTATGGACTCCCGACGCCCGGGGCGTCTCCTCCTGCGGCGGCTAGGGACGTGAGGGCGCAGAGACTGCCACTCCCTCACGCGCCCCGCCTCCTCCTTCGCGAGCATTACTGCTTCGCAGAAGGAGGTGACGGCTTCCCATTCCCTCTCGCTCCGTACCATGGCTCGCACCAGGGCCGGACGCGAGAGGTCGCCGCCGCCGATCACCTCCACGAAGACACGGCGGTGCTCCGTCCAGGCAGGGCACACCTCCACCGTATGCTCCACCGTGTCCTCCAGACGATCCTCGCAATGGAAACACCCGGACGTATCCTCCCGCTTTATCCTGAACAGGAACCCACCGAAGCACCCATGCCCGGTGAGAACCTGCGTCAGGTGGAAGGTGAGGACGCCGTGACGCCTCTCTATCTACTCCTCAAACAGGGGACTTACCGCCGCAATTGTGGCGTGCCCAGCACTGGGTTGCGACAATCGTACCCGCCATGTCGCCATGAGATCACACCGGAGCTCTGTCCGCCGTGCCGCGATTTGTCGCGACAGCGGAGTTTCGCCCCGGCGTTTCGCCTCCTCGCGCCACTCCCACATGTGCGCGAGGACCTTTGCCTCCAGATCCCATGGCGGCACTCCGGCAAGGAGGCTCGCCGCCTCGCACGAGATCGTGCGGTATCCTCGGATTAGCCGGATGGCCATGACCCTCTGGGCTGCACTCAACCGGCGCGCTGGGCGCAGCCTCAATGAGGGCGCCCACACCGGTGCCCCGTAGAGGGCCATGGACCGTACGACCTCCGTGTAGAGCCTCCGGCAGGAGGCGTTTGGACCCCCCAGATTGGGCAGGAGCCGCTTTAATGCAGCCCCAGCCCGCTCCAGTCTGGGAGCCAAACGTCGGAAATGCTCAACGAAGTTCCACCGGCTGTCGAGGACAAGTCCCAGGTACTTCATCGTCGACTCGACGCCGATGTGAACCCCTCCTACCGTGAGTTGGGAACCCGCAGGTGGCGCGTTCCGAGGACCATGAAAACCCATGGCCTCGGACTTGTGCAAGGCCACCTCGAGTCCCAATTGCCGGATCCTATCGACGATTGTCGCAACCCCGCGTGTCATAATTTTGGCCGCCGCCTCGTACGACCTCCCCTGCGCAAGGACCAGCGTGTCGTCAGCGTAGCAAACTACGCTGACGCCGCTAGGGAGGTCGGCGCGCAGCACCCAGTCGTAACCGATGTCCCACAGATGTGGCCCCAGGACCGATCCCTGTGGGACACCGCACGACATCTCTCGCCGGTTCCATTCCCCCTCGTGACCGGGGCAGATGACGGCCCTATCCGTCAGATAGGCCTCGACCACTCGACAGAGGAAAATCATCCCTTTACTGAGTGTGCACGACAGCACCATAATCTAGCGCCGCCTGCTATTATTAGTTTTAAGTAGGTACCTTTAACATGTAAAGCGACGGAGCCGCGTGAACGGGTTTTTGCTTGTCGCGTGGTGAACGGGTTTTCACTTGTGTTTTTCCGACATGTAGGAGCCTGTTCGCGCCGCTCGGTCGCTCCACGCGTTGCCATTGGTCAGGGCCAAAAAATATGGCGGATTCCCGCTCCCCACAGAACAGTGCATATATAAACCCCGGACTCTGGCATCGCGGGCGCAGTCGACCGAAATTCAAAATCAAAATCAAAAGTCATTTATTCAAACTAGGCTGAGAGTCAGCACTTTTTGAACGTCAAAGTTACAAAAGACAGTCCCCCCAAAACGCCCGCCCTTCGACACTTCCTAGTGCTTTAGCTGGGAAGAAGTGGCGGAACAAACTCCCCAGCAGCACAGCTGTCTGTTAAGTTAGAAGAACTTGATTCTATACAATATCGTGTAAGTAATTAATATTATAAAACAAAACAAAACATACATTATTCGCCATATGTCAGCTAGCATACGCCAATATACGAACAAAACATTGAAAAGTAAACTCAAGCTGAAATAAATAATAAAACAAAATCTTAAACAGAACGTAAAACTTAAATAAAGCCTCCAGGCATAAAGGGCGTGCCCGCCTACATATTCAACGACGGAAAATGATATATATACATACATTGATGCATATAGCTAAGTTGAAGTTACAATAGTTAAACTAGGACCTCCGGAGTAAAAATAAAATAACAGTTAATACAAATAACAATAACAAAAACCATGGTCAGCAAGTCGACCAGTCACCACAAGCAGCACCCGTTCACGAGCATAACGCAAAGGTCAGCCATTACCCCCCTCGCCATATTTGAGGGAAGGTGGTAACCCGACCCCCGACGCTACCGCAAGCAGTGACATCTAAGGGAGCATGACGAACTTGCTGCCGGTTGGTCAGGCTAGAATATTATGAACAGCTGACGAGGTCGCTAGCTAACTACATGTTGCAATACAACTCATTTAAAATCATTGTAATGAGTAGATTATGTCCACAATAAGGGAAATTAAAATAAAATAAAAAATAATTAACAAAATCAGTTAAATAAAAATAAAATAAAAAAAAAACAATTATATGAACTACCCATATAAACTGTCAGTAGGAAAGCTAATTCTGGATTGAAAGAACATAAACATTGTCTTGAGTTAATCACAGCGACCAACTATTCTTATCGTTTAAGTAGTCGTTGATAGAATAGTATGCCTTTGAACAAAGGTTGGATTTTCATCATTTTTTTTTCATTTCAGCCGTAAGACGTCCACTGCTGGACTTAGGCCTCCCCCAATTTTGGGGGCTTTGCCATAATCGCCACGCTTGGCAGGCGGGTTGGCGAAGGTTGGATTTTACTTTAGCTTTAAACTCATTAAACTGCAAATCTAGCAAAGCAGAGGGCAGCTTGTTATAAAAGGTAATACCAAGACCAACAAAAGAATTATGAAGCCGGTGAAAAGGAGCACGTAGTTTGTCCTTATTTCTAGTATTAATGTTATGAATATCACTGTTATTAGTGTACAAGTGTATGTTTTGCCTAATATATAAGATGTTGGCGAAGATGAATTGTGATGCCACCGTAAGAATACCAATATCTTTAAATAAATCTCTCAGAGAAACTCTAGCACCTAGTTGGTAAATCGCTCGAACAGCTCGTTTTTGAAGAACAAAAATATTTTGAATGTCCGCGGCTTTGCCCCACAGCAGAATGCCGTAGGACATTATTCTATGAAAATAACTAAAATAGACTAATCGAGCTGTATCAACGTCCGTGTACTGTCTAACTTTCCTTACGGCGTAGGCGGCCGAACTGAGCCTTCCCGCTAGGCTTGATATATGTGATCCCCACTGAAGTTTGGCGTCTACTGTTATGCCCAGAAAAACTGCCGAGTGTACAGTATCAAGCACCTGATTATTTAAAACGACATTGGGTCCCAGATTCCTAACATTCGGTAAGGCGAACTTTATACATTTCGTTTTCTTAGCATTAAGAACTAGGTTATTTGTGGTAAACCAATCCGTAGCCATTGAGAGCGCACTGTTCACGTCGTCAAAATCTTTTCTCTACCTAAGTGTACTCGCTACAATTTGTGTAATAACTTTAACATTTTATCCTGCTTAAAATATAAATAAAGACATTTTATAAAACTACTAGTGCCGCATTTCAATTATACAGTCCACACGCTACACATTCTGGTCCTTCGAAAGCCGAATCTTGAAGATCCAGCAGGATGGTGTTAACACGCAGCCGTAGTGGAGACCCTAGGAGAGAACAGACCCAGCAAGAGCAAGAACCGTTCATGACAGCCGGACCGGGTGCCAGCAACCCGGCACCAGAATCCAGCACGAGCTCGGTCGCTGTGATGGACACAGGCAGCGGATCTACGGCGACTACCAACACCGACGCCACGCAGACACAGGGCACGCTCAAGCCCGGCGATACCAGGTCACGCCGTTCTACGGCTTCGAGAAAGAAGCGCCTCGCAGAGCTGGAGGCCAGAGAGCGGCTGGCTGAAATGAAAGTCAAGCATGCGACGGCAGAGCGAGAGCTGCAAGAAATACAGTTGCAGCGTATCAAAGCCGAAGCTGACTCGAGTGAAGACGACGACATAGAGGACGACCTTGCCTCCGTAAGGATTGGAACGTGGCTAGCGCAACCGGCGCTGCCACCCGGAGGTGAGGGTCGACCTGCGCCACACGACGTCAGCGGCGGGAGGAAAGGCAGGGACGCAGCGAAGGACACCGGCGCCGCGACAGGCGCTCAACCGCTGCGGGATGATTACGAGGAAAGTGTGTGTGCGAAATCAAACAAGGGCAATATCGCGAGTGAAGTGTTACGCGGGAATGTGAGTGATAAAATGATAGACGTAGAGACACTCGCCGCAGCCCTAGCTCAAGCCGCGCGCAGCTCGAGAGAGCCGCCCAGGTACGTCCAGCAGCTACCAATCTTCGATGGAAAATCCGGTGAGTGGATAGCTTATAAGGCCGCGTATTGTGACTCACACACGTATTTTTCCTGTGTAGAAAATGTCGCTAGGATCAGGACGAGCCTCAGAGGCGCCGCAGTGGAAGCTGTAGGTTGTCTATTATTTAGTCAATCCGACCCTCAGGTTATTCTAGACGCACTAGAAAGACGTTTCGGTAGGCCCGAGGCATTGATTATGGCCGAGTTAGATCATATAAAATTATTACCTAAATTAAACGATAACCCTAGGGAGATATGTATTTTCGCTAGCCGTATAGCAAACACAGTGGGTACGGTAGAAGTACTAAAAAGAATACAATATTGACATAGCCCCGAAATGTCGCGTTGTATCGTAGAAAAGTTAACGCCAATACTAAGAAACAAATGGTATGATTACGCGGCTAATAGTAAGGTTGAAGATATTCCCGAGTTAAAGCGCTTATCTATGTTTATGAATGTAGAGGCAGATAAGTGTGGCGCGTATGCACAGCCAGAACGTGGTAATGATGACTCCAGCGGTGTACGACAACGGCGCAGAGTAGAGCGTACGTTCAACGTGAATAAGGACACATCAAACGAGCAATGCCCGGCGTGCGAGCAACACGGCCACAAATTACCAGACTGCAGTAAATATAAACAGCTAGACATAGATACACGATGGGATATAGCAAAAAAATCCAACATGTGCTTTAGATGCCTAAGAAACAAACATAGAAGATTTATGTGTAAAGCGCCTATTTGTGATATAAAAGAATGTAACATGAAATATCATAAACTGTTGTATAAAGAGCGTAAAGTTGAAGCGACACACAACATGGCGACGCCAGCGGCGTTGACGCCTGTTCGAGTTAATCGAACACTCAGCGAAAATACATAATTGCATCGATCGCAAGTATGCACATTCGCTCGAATCCCACAATATCGAACCAGTTCGCGATCAGATCTCTTTAGAGACACCACGCACTCAAAACCATTACCATTTAACCATTACCAATAAGTAGTTATATAGTTTACCATTTTACTTTGTAACTCTTTATAGTGATTTAATATAACTGTTTCCACTTTAACTGAAGACTTTAACTTTAACCAAATAAACCATTACCTTATCAATACGAAAAAGTAGTGTTAGGTCACCATAGCACCGAGCGCAGCTTTTTATAGGGTCCTTCGTGCATTTAGTTACCAGTGAATACCAGTGAAACAGTGCCACGCAAACCAGAACTTCGCTGCAATTTGACGGTTGGAGCAAATAAGGTCAGATCAAACCATTTATATATACTAACCTATTTCAACTTCAAATATGGATACTGATTCCTTGTTCATGAGCCAAACAGAGCTCTACGAAATCTTGACCAAATTTTTAACCAATTTAAAGAAGGATGGATCCGAAAGGAAGACCATCGATAATTACAAGCGCAAGGCTAGCATGTTAGAAGCATACTGGCGCGATTACCAAGACAATCATAGGAAGATTTGTGAGCTTGAGGAACTTGAGCACATTTATTTCAAAAAAGGTTGTTTCGATACAGCCCAGGAAGTTTATTTGAAAAGTAAGGAAATTATTGATAAAACTCTTGGGCAGTTAACCACAACGCAGCTTCAAGCAGGAAGTCCCCGTAGATCAGGAGCGGAGGAGTTAAAAACACTACCAGGTAGCCGAGCTGAACAATACCTAAGTGCTGAATATCGCAAGCCGGAGGTTGAGGCAACGCAGCCACGTCCGGGTACGTCATCTTACTGTGAGCAGTCCTCGCAGCGAGACAATTTGCCTTATGCAGGGAGAGGGTCCAGCAAGCTGAACGAGTTAGTGAAAAAGCAGAACATAAACTTCAAGGCGTTTATGAGAACCGTATGTAACATCAAATTGGATACGTTTGAGAATCAATGGCAATTCGAGAATGGTCTCAAATCACTGGAAAGCCGATGGGGCGAGATTGACAAACTTCATTGGGAAATTGAAGGTGAGGATGGAGGCGACGATTTAACTTACCAAGCGGAATTCTGCAAGCACGAGGAAATGTTCAGTGAGTTGACAAATGACATCAACCAAAGGATGTGGGCGGTAAGGCACCGTGAGAAGTCAGCTCCAAAGATGGACATCCCCGTGTTCAATGGGACTTACAAACAATGGATCCCGTTCAAAGACTTGTTCAGCGAAGCCATCGATAGGAACCCGTCAATGTCTAATGCGCAAAAAATGCAGTTCCTAAAAAGTAAGGTGACTGGGGAGGCAGAGCGTCTGATTCACCATTTACAGATAAGCTCTGACAATTATCGAGTATGTTGGGAGATTTTACAACATAGATATGGTAATAAGAAATTGATTTTTACATCCCATATTAACATTCTACTTGGTCTCCCCAACATGCAACAGCAATCGATGGCTATGATTAAGAAGCTGCATGACCTAACCAAGGAGACGCTTCACGCTATTCAGAATCTCGGAGTGGATATAGCAACTTGGGATCCGCTTTTAGTGCACCTACTGGCGCAAAAGCTTGATAACGAGACCTTCACCGAATACATAGAGTCGGTCAAGAACCCAAGAGAGCTACCCGATCTACATGAGTTCCTGATGTTCTTAGAGATGAAATTTACAGCATTAGAAGCGTCCCGTCGTAAGCAATAACCAGCCAGCCAAAGAACGATACAGCAGCAACCACATAAAAATTACAACCACAACCAGAAGAAAAGTTTTCACCAAAATAATCATCAGTCAGTAAATAAAGACCATTCAAAATCGAACATGAATAATTCATATCATGTGTCACAATCAACAACCTGCGTATTGTGCAATACAGAACACGGATTGTGGCGTTGCCCTGATTTTTTGCAAATGAAACCAGCAGAAATTGAACAAAATTGAGCAATTAAATTATTGTAAAAATTGTCTATGCAGTCATAACAAGAAACCATGTCAATCGAAAGAGCGTTGTCGTAAGTGTTTAGCTGCGCATAACACTTTGCTTCACGAAGCATTGGCAAGTCAAAGTCCAGCAGCGTCAACAGAAGAAAACGCCAACAATGTCGCAACCAAAAAGAGCACATCTAGGTCATCTCACGTGTCTTGGGATGATATGTCTGAAATACTTTTAGCTACAGCGATCGTAAAAGTAAAGGGAGCTGATAGAATCCAACACAAGATGAGAGCTTTGATTGACCAGGGTTTTCAACTGTCATTGATCAATGAAAACGCGGCCCAAATATTAGGATTAAAGAGAACCTATTTTAAAGGTCAAATTTTTGGTGTTGGTGAAAAACAAAACAAAACAAAAGGAATGTTACAGATAACAATACAGTCAGTAAATAGCGATTTTGCTTGCGAGGCACAAGTTGTTATTATGAACAACTTGATCAAACGTCTACCTAACAACACATTTAATAAACCAACCTCGTGGGATCATATCCAAGGATTACAATTGGCTGATCCAGAATTTCATATAAGCAGACCCGTGGACATGCTTCTAGGAGCAGACGTTTATAGCAAAATAATGTTGGGAGGTATTTTGCGAGGAAATAAAGACGAACAACCAATAGCTCAACAGACGCAACTGGGATGGCTGCTGTGTGGGTCCATGAAACCACATTACCAGTGCAATGTTGTTCTAAACAATACAGAGGACCTACTCAATTATTGGGAGAACGAAGACATTAGCCAGAACATAGAAATGTCAAACGATGACCACAGTTGTTTACAGTTTTTTATGCAAACCACTAAGAGGCTTGAAGACGGAAGGTATGAAGTCCGACTACCACTTAAGCCGGAACATAAGGAGAAGTTGGGGGTAACCAAACCACAAGCACTAGCTCAATTTAGAAACTTAGAGAAAAAATTGGAGAAAAACAGCAACATGAAAACGGATTACCAAAAATTCATGGACGAATATTTATCGTTAAACCATATGATACCGTGTAAAGTTAACCAGGCACCCGAGTGTTACTTACCACACCATGCAGTCATTCGGCTGAATCTACCACCACCAAGCTAAGGGTAGTTTTTAACGCCTCAGCTAAGTCATCAACAGGGTACAGTCTAAACGACGTCATGTACAGGGGCCCAAATATACAAAAGGACCTACAAGAGCTTATTCTGAAATGGAGGCAATATCAATTTGTATATACATCCGATATTGAGAAGATGTACAGAATGATCCGAGTGCACCAAGAAGATCAAGCTTATCAAAAAGTACTGTGGCGAGAATCAAACGACCAACCAATACAATCGTTTCAACTCGTCACGCTCACGTACGGAACCAAACCAGCAGGATTCCTAGCGATGATGTGCATGAAACAATTGGCGTCTGATGAAAGGCAGAAATTCCCTGACGCTGCAAAAGAATTAGAAGGCAGCTTTTATACGGATGATTTTGCGGGGGGCGTCATACCATTGAATCAGCAAATAAGTTAAAATCCGATCTCATAGAATTGTGTCGATTGGGAGGATTTAATCTTAGAAAATGGACCTCAAACAAACCAGAGCTATTAACCAATTTAGAGAGAGAGCAATGTGACCAGTCAACGTACGAGTTCAAGCAAAATGACTCTACCAAAACATTGGGTCTCTGTTGGAACCCGCAAATGGATAATTTTTCTTTCAACTCTAAAATAGAACCAGAATCGCCTGCAGCTATTACCAAGAGAGCTCTACTTTCGGACATTTCCAAGCTATTCGACCCATTAGGGTGGTTAACCCCCCTGAGTACTACCATGAAACTATTGTTTCAAACTGTCTGGCTGTCCAAGCTACAGTGGGATGACCGCCTACCAGAGAAAATGAACTCCGAGTGGACTAAATTAAAACAAGAATTTACAGACATTACAAATATGAATGTCAACAGATGGCTAGGAATGGAAGAAAAACAAAGAATAGAGTTGTTAGGATTTTGTGACGCCTCAAACAAGGCATATGCGTGTGTGATATACTGTAAGGTAGTAAAGAAAGAAGAGACAACCATCACATTAGTTGCAGGGAAATCCAGATTGGCGCCACTCAGCAAAGTCTTATCCATACCAAGACTAGAGTTAATGGGCGCTCAGCTGTTAGCTCAGCTAATGCAAAAAGTTCAGAATTGCTTAGCGGATTACCCTACTGACGTCTACTGTTGGACTGATTCAACTTCAGTACTAGGTTGGATACAAGGAGATCCAGCCCGATGGAAACCATTTGTAGCCAATCGTGTAACGACAATCACCAAAATTATACCATCAAAACATTGGCAATATGTCAAGACGACAGATAATCCAGCTGACTGTGCAAGCCGTGGTTTGACTGTCAGGCAACTCAAAGACCACAAGTTATGGTGGCAAGGGCCGTCATGGCTACCAACGCACACGAACCAAGAAAATAGTGAAACCATTTATGAGACGAGTTTAGAAACAAAACCGTCTATTTTAAAACAAAGCAATGCGATAGTCATTGCACAAACGCAAGAATCGCTGATTAACGAAATTGTCAATCACCTAATTAACAAGTATAGCTGCATAACAAAAATCATACGTATTTTAGCATGGATATTGAGATTGCCTAACTTGCATAAACTAGCTCGACGACAATACCTAGAATTACACGAGCTTCGTCACGCAAAACAGGTGATAATCAAAACCGAAAGGCAGTTATAATGATAATCAAAGCAGGCAGAATTTGCAAACGACCTAGATTATTTAAATAAACACGGAAGAGTGCACTCCAAAAGTAAGATTTTGAAATTGAATCCAACCATAGATGAACATGGAATCTTACGAGTAGGCGGCAGATTGGAAAATGCCCACATGAGCCTCGAGATGAAACATCCTATCATATTACCACACAATCATCTGCTAACCACACTACTCATAGACCAAGCTCATAAGTTGACTTTCCATGGCGGAGCGCGTCTAACGTTAGCAAACCTTCGACAGCAGTTTTGGATAATCGGTGGATATATGGCAACTAAGAAGTATGTGAAAAAATGTGTCATATGCCGGAAACATAATCCCATAAGGCAACACCAGCTCATGGGAGATTTACCAGAACCAAGGGTGAATCCAGAACACGCGTTTTATCACTGCGGCGTAGATTACACAGGATTCGTCGAGGTCAAGGCTAACAAAGGACGTGGAATCAAAACCACTAAAGGGTACATAGCAGTTTTCGTATGTATGGTTACGAAAGCTGTTCACCTAGAAATTGTGTCAGATATGAGCAGCTGCGCCTTTTTGGCAGCTCTATCACGAATGGCAGCTAGAAAAGGAGCACCACGACGTTTACAGTGACAATGGTACTAACTTCGTGGGTGCGAACAGATTGATTCAGGAAGAGTTTAACCAGCTTCAGAACATATTCAGTGAGAGTTTTTTAACAGAGATCACTGAACTGGGCATAGAATGGCACTTTAACGTACCCAGCTGGCCTAACGCCGGTGGACTATGGGAGCGAGCAGTACGCAGTCTAAAACACCATCTCAAAAGGGTCATTGGTCAACAAAGACTAACCTTCGAGGAGTATACCACATTATTAGCTAAACTTGAAGCGTGCCTGAACTCTCGACCACTTTGTGCGATATCTGAGGATGCCGACGATATAAACTTCCTCACACCAGCTCATTTCTTATCAGGAAGACCAGGAACAACCATTATAGAAACTGAGCAAGATGATAGAACTAGATGGCACCTAACCAATAAATTATTTCAGGATCTTGGGAAACGATGGAAAACTGAGTACTTGGTACAACTCTCGTCTCGCAATAAATGGATGGAACCACAGAAAAACATCGTTATTGGAGATTTAGTGGTGATTCATGATGAGAATCTACCTCCAGGAAAATGGGCCCTTGGACGTGTGATCGACACGCACCCAGGAAACGACGGTCTAACCAGAGCAGTTTCATTAAAAACCAAAAATGGGGTCATGAAACGCCCTATCGTGAAACTCTCAGTTTTGCCTGTTAATCAAAATAACGTAACAGAACCAAAACCACCTATAAAACCACCTACCATATTACCAGAAAGGAAAAGAAAGCCAAGGTCAAAGATAGCAACTGTAGTAACCGTTTTACTAAGTTTACTCATGCTAATTTTCCCAACTTATGGTTCAGTCGAAGTAAAACCATTTCTCAGCAACCAGACGCTTTATTTTGACCCTGTATCAAAAGTGCAACTAATCAGGGACAAATGGACATTAGTCATGTACTACGACATGGAACCTTATTGGACAGGCATAAAAACATACAATAAAATAGCTAATTATCAAGAACAATTATGCGCTACTATTGAAACACAATCTCATTGTAATTCAATCGTCGAGCAAGCCCGCCACGATTACCAGGAACTAGAATACTAAAATGAACTTTTGCTATCACAGCATTTTGATGTTCACAGCACACTAGACAGCGACGCGCGGGACAGACGGGTCGGCACCGACGAGGCTTAATCGACGGTGTCGGGTACCTGGCGAATGACTTATTCGGAGTGTTGGACTCACGTTTTGCAAACCAGTACGAAAAGGACATTGAAACCATACATCGCAATGAGAAACACCTTTCTAATTTATGGAAAAACCAAACTTCCGTAATTGAAGCTGAGTTCAACCTTATGAAAAGAATGGAGACCACTGTAAATAAACAGCACAAATTGATTAATAAAAAGCTAATGGATTTGCAAGAAAACGAGAGCGTTCTCCAACGTAACATTCAAAATATTTCATACGCCAATGAATTCACAATGTTAGCGATGTCCGGGAACGGCTTACTACAAGGTTTAAAGCGACTTCAAGACACGTTGCTCGATGAAATAACAGACATCTTCCACGGTCAAATTAATATACATTTACTGCCACCAACGCAGCTTAAACGTGAGCTCCAAACCATATACGGTCAGATGCCGGAAGATCTCACACTACCAATCACAAATATAGACACAGATCTTCAGTATCTTTACAAACTACTGAAACTACAGAGCGACGCAAAAATATGTTATTATTGAAGTTACTTTCCCACTTGTATCCAGAGAAAGTTTCCAATTGTATAAGATAGTACCTATACCGCACCAAACAAATACCCGTATGACCAAAATAATACCAGTCTCAGAATATGTTGCAGTCAACCTAAAGAAAGATTCCTACTTTAGTATGTCCACCCACGAACTTACAGAATGTCTACACCATGGACCTACTTTTATGTGTCAGCTGCTGAAACCAATTCTAGACCTAAAAAACGAGGAAAGTTTTTGCGACAAAGACCCGGCAACAAATACATGTACAGTTAAAAAATCAAACTGCACTAATGCATGGATCGAATTACATTTGACTTCTCAGCACTTATGGGCGGTCAGCCCGGTCACAAGGCTGGCTCGTGCAATGCCACGCCGCACTGCTATGCATGTGCGGCGGCTGGCAAGCCGGCCGAACACCCAGTAAGGCCTGCGCTGCAGCCGCCAAGGCCAAGGGTAAACCCTCCGCCACCGCCGTCACCGCTGCCGCCGCTGCCGCCTCGACCACTGCTGTCGTGGCCAGCACCGCCACGGCAGGGCCCTCACAGGGGGCTCGGGAGGGGGCTGATATGGACTGTCAGTAATGGCTGCTCCATTACGCCTCCTCCAGGCGAATATCAACCACTGCGCCTCCGCTCAGGATCTTTTGCTCCAGAGCATGGCGCAGTGGTCGATTAACATCGCCGTGGTCGCTGAGCTGTACTTTGTCCCGCCCAGGGATGACTGGGTGGAGGACCTGAGCGGCTCAGTGACCCTCATTTCGTCGGCCGCCGCCGGAACCCCGACCCTCGAGGCCGTTAAGAGGGGATGGGGTTGCGTAGCAGCACGGTTCGGGGAGATTGTCGTGGTAGGAGTATACTTCTCCCCGAGCCGAACTCTCGCCGAGTTCCACAACTCCCTTGCGGAGTTGAAAGTTGGCGTCGTCGGGTTCCGTCCCCTCCCCGTGCTCGTACTCGGGGACTTCAACGCCAAGAATTTGGCTTCCCGGTATACGGACACACGGGGCAGGATGGTGGAGGACTGGGCTCTAGAGACAGGCCTAGTCGTCCTTAACCGGGGTTCTGTCCCTACGTGCGTACGGATGCGGGGCGATTCAGTGGTGGACATATCGTTCGCTAGTCCCGCTCTGTCGCCGCAGGTCATTGACTGGCGTGTAATGGAGGGGGTGGAGACGTATTCCGACCAGCGGTATATCCGGTTTGACGTCTCCGCCCAGACCTCGACCGCGCCGGTCCGACAGGCCCCGTGTGGTCCGCGGTGGGGGCTTAAGAAGCTGGACCGGGAGCTTCTCCTGGAAGCCTCGATCGTGCAGGCCTGGGAGTCACCACCGGACAGGCCTGCTGACATCAACGACGAGGCCGAGTGGTTCCGGGAGGCCATGTCCGAGATTTGTGACGTGGCTATGCCCCGAGTCCAGCCAGGACGGGCTTGGCGCCAGGTGTACTGGTGGTCGCCGCAGCTAACAGCGCTGCGCGAAGCGTGCGTTGCGGCGCGACGCCGGTACACCAGGCACCGCAGGCTCCGTATCCGCCCTCCGGATACGGAAGCCATTCAGGCGGAGCTATATGAGGGGTACAGAGCGGCGAAGACCGCCCTCCAAGAGGAGATCCTGCGGGCCAGAGGACTGGCCCGCAAGGAGTCGCTGGAGACTCTGAACAGGGACCCATGGGGACGGCCCTACAAGGCCGTCCGGGAGAAACTCCGCCCATGGGCTCCTCCGCTGACTCAGAATCTCCGGCCCCAACTCGTGGAGGGCGTGGTGAGCGCTCTGTTCCCTTCGCGAGGGGAACATAGTCCCCCACCCATGGCTCCGCCTCCTGTGGTGCCCGACGCTGCGGACCACACCACCGAGGACGACGACAACGCTCCAGAGGTGACCGGGGTAGAGTTGAGAGTGGCGGTACGTCGGCTAAATGCCAAAAATACCGCCCCAGGACCCGACGGCTTGCCTGGCAAAGCCTGGGTCCTGGCCTTAGAGGCTCTCGGGCCTCGACTCAGGGGGCTCCTAAGCGCATGTTTGGAGAGGGGCCAATTCCCACTTCGTTGGAAGACGGGGAAACTGGTCCTCATTAAGAAGCCTGGGCGCCCAGCGGACTCTCCGTCCGCTTACCGGCCCATCGTGCTGCTCGACGAGGTGGGCAAGCTCTTTGAAAGAGTAATTGCAGACCGCCTCGTTGGGTGGCATGTGCGGGAGGGGCCGGATTTGGCGGACAGCCAGTTCAGTTTCCGCAAGGGGCGCTCTACGGTGGACGCCATCATGCGCGTGCGAGCCCTCACGACGGGGGATGCAGTGGCCCGGGGTGGGGTCGTCTTGGCGGTGTCTCTTGACATCGCCAACGCCTTTAACACCCTGCCCTGGAGTTGCATTAGGGAGGCACTCCGGTATCACCGGATGCCGACCTACCTCTGTCGCGTGGTCGAGGCTTACTTGACGGATAGAGCCGTCATCTACCCCGGTCACCAGGGAGACTGTAACCGGCGAGAGATGTCGTGCGGTGTCCCACAGGGATCGGTCCTGGGGCCGCATCTGTGGGACATCGGTTACGACTGGGTGCTGCGCGCCGACCTCCCTAGCGGCGTCAGCGTAGTTTGCTACGCTGACGACACGCTGGTCCTTGCGCAGGGGAGGTCGTACGAGGCGGCGGCCGAACTGATGACACGCGGGGTTGCGACAATCGTCGATAGGATCCGGCAATTGGGCCTCGAGGTGGCATTGCACAAGTCCGAGGTCATGGGTTTTCATGGTCCTCGGAACGCGCCACCTGCGGATACCCAACTTACGGTAGGAGGGGTTCACATCGGCGTCGAGTCGACGATGAAGTACCTGGGACTTGTCCTCGACAGCCGGTGGAACTTCGTTGAGCATTTCCGACGTTTGGCTCCCAGACTGGAGCGGGCTGGGGCTGCATTAAAGCGGCTCCTGCCCAATCTGGGGGGTCCAAACGCCTCCTGCCGGAGGCTCTACACGGGGATCGTGCGGTCCATGGCCCTCTACGGGGCACCGGTGTGGGCGCCCTCACTGAGGCTGCGCCCAGCGCGCCGGTTGTTTGCGGCCCAGAGGGTCATGGCCATCCGATTAATCCGGGGATACCGCACGGTCTCGTGCGAGGCGGCGAGCCTCCTTGCCGGAGTGCCGCCATGGGATCTGGAGGTAAAGGTCCTCGCGCACATGTGGGAGTGGCGCGAGGAGGCGAAACGCCGGGGCGAAACTCCGCTGCCGCGACAAATCGCGGCACGGCGGACAGAGCTCCGGTGTGATCTCTTGGCGACATGGTGGGTACGATTGTCGCAACCCAGTGCTGGGCACGCCACAATTGCGGCGGTAAGTCCCCTCTTTGAGGAGTGGATAGAGAGGCGTCACGGCGTCCTCACCTTCCGCCTGACGCAGGTTCTCACCGGGCATGGGTGCTTCGGTGGGTTCCTGTTCAGGATAAAGCGGGAGGATACGTCCGGGTGTTTCTATTGCGAGGATCGTCTGGAGGACACGGTGGAGCATACGGTGGAGGTGTGCCCTGCCTGGGCGGGGCACCGCCGAGTCCTCGTGGAGGCGATCGGCGGCGGCGACCTCTCGCGTCCAGCCCTTGTGCGAGCCATGGTACGGAGCGAGAGGGAATGGGAAGCCGTCACCTCCTTCTGCGAAGCAGTAATGCTCGCGAAGGAGGAGGCGGGGCGCGTGAGGGAGTGGCAGTCTCTGCGCCCTCACGTCCCTAGCCGCCGCAGGAGGAGACGCCGGCGTCGGGAGTCAATAGCGGACTCCCGGCCACCGTAGGCGCGAGCTTGCGGGTGGTGAGCAATGGGTAGCTCGCCGCCCGGTAAGGACCAAGCTCGGGTCGACGGCGCGCAGTGTTCCACGCGCGCCTCAAAGAGATGTCAGCAGCAGTGTAGGGGTCTACTAGGACCAATGCCTGCCGGGGTCGCGTGATTGTTCGAAAGAGATACCGTGACCCTGGCACATGGGCAACTGATGGAACACGGGTGGGTTTTAGTCAGTAAAAGTCTGACACGCCCTCCCGCTCCGCCCAGAGCGGGAGAAGTCATTTGATGATTTCCCATCCTGAAAAAAAAAAAAAGTGCAGAGCGACGCAAAAATATGTTATTATTGAAGTTACTTTCCCACTTGTATCCAGAGAAAGCTTCCAATTGTATAAGATAGTGCCTATACCGCACCAAACAAACACCCGTATGACCAAAATAATACCAGTCTCAGAATACGTTGCAGTCAACCTAAAGAAAGATTCCTACTTTAGTATGTCCACCCACGAACTTACAGAATGTCTACACCATGGACCTACTTATATGTGTCAGCTGCTGAAACCAATTCTAGACCTAAAAAACGAGGAAAGTTTTTGCGACAAAGACCCGGCAACAAATACATGTACAGTAAAAAAATCAAACTGCACTAATGCATGGATCGAATTACATTTGACTTCTCAGCACTTATACTTTTGTTGTGACACCTACACAATAAGAATAATATGCGGCGATCAAGTAACAGTTCGTCAGCTGAGCCTAGCCGGGGTTATTGGCGTAGGTCAAGAGTGCATCATTAAAGGCAAGGACTTCTCGTTATATTCGATTCATCATCAATCCAACCAAGTCAACATTTCACCAACCATTTACATGCCTGAATTCGATCAAATCAACCACTTGGTTAACATAAAAATCCCTGACGAAAAGCAAATTGATGACGGAAACCTTACCATATCAATGGATAGTCTCGGGGAAAAGATAGAAAAACTAAAAAAAAGCAATCCGGAGATAGAAGAGATATCGCCCCATGATATCCACCAGTACGTAATTTGTTACGTATTACTGTCGATCGTTTTATGCGCGGCAGCAGTCTGGATGTGGAAAACTGGGCGATGTGGCCTGTGCCGCAAGCCCGAGCAGCCTGGCGAGGGATCCTGCCGGCACGAGGCGGCGGTGACCCCGCCAAAACCGCGGCGTCGCAGTGAGAGTCGCCATGAGCAGCAGTTAGCAGCGGCTCCACCGACACCGAAACCAACCAAGAAAGACAATTATAGTGAAATGCTTAGCGCGAAAGATCTAAATAATAAAAGTGAAATCGAGTTCAGTTTATACAGTTGTGCCAAGCGCTGGCCTAGTGCAAGTTACAGTGCAGTGAAACGGGATAAACACAAGGACTCAGGCCATCGCAATGTCGCCTTTTCTGTAGAGGACTCGATAGTTTAACTTTAAACCAAATTTTATGTTTTCTTTATTAACAATTATTATTATTTATGTAGACCATTATACCATTATTTTGCTTTTATTTTGCATGCATTATGATTTAATTTTAGTTTTAATGTTGTTAGACAAGTTAAGATTATTCTAAACAAATGTGTTTTTATTGTTTTTTATTTAAGCTTAATGTTTTTAAATGTTATTATATACACCATAATATCGTAGAGTTAGCTTCATCCTGCACTTCTTCTCGTTTCGGGAATATGTTCGAGTTAATCGAACACTCAGCGAAAATACATAATTGCATCGATCGCAAGTATGCACATTCGCTCGAATCCCACAATATCGAACCAGTTCGCGATCAGATCTCTTTAGAGACACCACGCACTCAAAACCATTACCATTACCATTTAACCATTACCAATAAGTAGTTATATAGTTTACCATTTTACTTTGTAACTCTTTATAGTGATTTAATATAACTGTTTCCACTTTAACTGAAGACTTTAACTTTAACCAAATAAACCATTACCTTATCAATACGAAAAAGTCAAGTGTGTCGAGTGTTAGGTCACCATAGCACCGAGCGCAGCTTTTTACAACGCCTGTTATCACACACGAAACCGTCACGTCAACGCGGGAAACTGTATCAACAACTTCACCTCAGAATCGCCGCGCGTATTTAAAAATAGTACCTGTCACATTAAGCGGACCACACACATGTATAGACACTTATGCCTTATTAGACGATGGGAGTACAGTGACCTTGTTAGACGCGTCAGTAGCAGATATCCTAGGTGCAGATGGGCCAGCCAGTCCTATGTGGATACAAGGCATAGGCACGGAGGTCAAGCATGAGCAAAGCCGAAACGTGAGCCTCCACATACAAGGCAAGCACCATAACGACCCACAGAAGATAGAGGCGGCGCGTACCGTAACTAGGCTTGAAATTATGGCCCAAACTGTACAAACAAAGGACATAAATAATTGTAGGCATTTAAACGATATTCATAGCACTCTTGTTTATGAACACGCGCGACCAATGATTTTAATAGGCCAAGATAACTGGCATTTATTAGTAGCCACGGAAACACGAACAGGTGCGCGTGATCAACCGGTAGCATCGTACACAAAACTTGGATGGGTATTGCATGGATGTCAGTACTCAGTAAATAAAGTTATAGCTACATTTTGCGGCTACATGAAAATGAGAGAAAATCTGGAACCAATAGAAGAAACCATGAGAAACTTTTTCAAATTAGAATCACTAGCTATAGAACCTAGGATACCTAGAGATGACCCGCAACAGCGAGCCGTGGACATCCTAGAACAGAAGAGTCGACGATTACCCGATGGCAGCTTCGAGACCGGACTATTGTGGAAACAAGAGGTACCTAAAATACCAAACAACTACCTAGGTGCCCTAAAACGGCTAAAAATCTAGAACGACGCCTAGATAAGGACGAAAACCTCAAGACCCAGTACTTACAACGCCTTGACAATCTATTCAACTCAGGCTATGCAGAAAAGGCACCCGATACCTGCACGACCAATAAAACCTGGTACCTACCTCACTTCCCAGTGGTCAACCCAGCCAAGCCACTACCCGAGGAGCTACAACCAAAATGGAAAGAATGGATGAAGTCACTAAGTACTATAGAAACGCTACTGATCCCACGTTGCTACGATTACGGTGACGTCACAGTCAAAGAAGTACATACGTTCGTAGACGCAAGCGAGGAGGCATACGCCGCAGCGGTATACTGGCGAACTGAAAGGTCAGATGGCAGCGTACAAGTGACCCTGGTGGCAGCAAAGAGTAGGGTAGCCCCACTTAAACCGGTATCAATACCTAGGCTAGAGCTGCAAGCTGCACTATTAGGCGCGCCTAGCCCAGACGGTCGTTCAAGAACATGACTACGAGGTGAATGACCTAACATACTGGAGCGACTCTACCACCGCTCTGGCCTGGATTCAAGCCGAACCACGCACATTCAAGACTTTCGTGGCACATCGTATCGCTGAAATCGAGGAGCTCACCAAGAAAAACGAATGGAGGTGGCTACCCTCAAAAGATAATGTGGCATACGACGCGACACGCAGCTCGCCGGAACATTTTAAATCAAAACACAGATGGTTTAACGGTCCCGAGTTTCTTAGAAAAGGCAGAGATGAATGGCCACAGGCAAAAAAGGTCATTGCCCCCACGAACACGGGCGAAGAACGCGTCAAATGTCATAATATAATAAACGAAACAAAAGTAAACGATCATCTTCCAAATATTACACGTTTTTCAAAATGGACACGGCTGATAAGGACAACTGCAAGAGTACTTCAGTTCATTGACCTGTATAGACCAAGTCAACATACTGTCGAATATAAGTGTACTAAGAAGAAGGCATGAAAAGATCCAACGTGGAAAAGAAACAAAAGCGAACCTGTTAAAAAAGTTACGCAAAAAATAACAAGGATTAAAACAGTAGTAGTAGGGTCAATCAACTTTTAAGTGTACATCATTGAAAAATTTTAATTTTTAAATTTTATTTGTTTTTTTTTAATTTTAACATTTATTCTGTAGATAATTATTTATATTTTAAGAATTCACATTGAGCAGAACGATTTATTTTAATAAAATAGTAAATTTGACTCCGAAATCCACATGACTCTAGTTAAGATAGTCCCTTGGACAACTAACTAAATAGACCTCTGAACCATTTGAAATTCAGTCAAATTGTAAACCGTCACTTTATTCTCATTTAATATAAGGTGGATTTCAATTTATCTTCCATGAATAAATGACACGACTTTTAATTTATAAGTTACTAGCTTCTGCCCGCGACTTCGTCCGCGTCAAATTTTTGCTCCCGTGACCCTTCCCGTCGCATCGATTTGCCTGCTAGTTTTCGTCCATTTTTCGTTGCTGCTCGCTCCTTTTGAGTTATAGTGAGTCACCCTTAAAAGATAGACATATGCTCTCGCGGACTTTTTTTTAGAACTTTTTAAAAGGAACAATTCCGTCATACATAATTTTTGAGTTACTTTAACCGTTTACGCAGCGCACGCAACGGAAACTCTCAAAAGGCATAAATTTTCCCCGTTTTTGCAACATTTTTCATTACTGCTCCGCTCCTCTTAGTTGTAGCGTGATGTTATATAGCCTATAGCCTCCCTCGATAAATAGGCTACCCAACACAAAAAGAATTTTTCTATTCGGACCAGTAGTTTCTGAGATCAGCGCGTTCAATCAATCAAACAAACAAACAAACAAACAAACTCTTCAGCTTTATAATATTAGTATAGATTCCTAATAATATTTTCTCCTGGACAACGACAAACTTTAACTGTAAAGAACTTTTAATTTTACTTGTAAAATAATAATGAATACGTAGTATTCAACACTTTTTATGAATTCACTTTTAATTGTTACATTCATGTTTGAAAATTTTGTAAACTTTACTGTTTTTTTAAAGTAAAAATGACGATAATGTGTCTTTAGGAGACAGGGACAAAATAGTTGTCCAGTACGTACGTAGTAATATACGGTTGTCAATAGGATATACTCGGGAGTCCAAAGGAGATACTAAGGATTGAAATCGCCTTTAATTGTTCTTTTTACTTATGTAAAAAAAAGAAAACTACTACATATAATATGATAATAATTATCAGTTAGATGAGCTCTCTTTTATATTTTCCTAACTTTTTCTTCCACTTCTTGCTTTCAGATTGCAATTTTATATTTTGTCTATATAATTTAGACCTGTCTCGTCGAACTTTTTGTCTGCCTCTAATCTTCTCATTTTTCGAAGAGACGGCAGGAGTTTAGGACGGTAGGATTTATTTCTTGCAGAATGGACGGAGAGCTTGAAGGCGTAATCTGAATTATATTCCTAACAGCTTTTTGGCGATTTCTTTGTGACCCATTATCTAAAAATAATAACAGAGCATACTGCTAGTAGTAGGTGGTTTAAAAACTCTGACACCAGAGATTATCAGATCGTTCCTCGACTCGGTGTTCCACACGTCAAGAAATACAAAGTTGAAATTGGTCAAAATATCAATCTAATTTAAATTAAACAATAATAAATGCTCTAGCCCTTGTAAGAGGCTCTTGGATGACTAATTATTGAAAGAAAAAGTATTGCTTTATGCTCATCCTATCATTATTATCCTATATACAGCCAAAATGGCCCACGGACAATGGTTTTGCTTGTCCAAGCGACTGGTTGTCTGAGTGATATTTATCAGTTTATGTGCTTCCTGATAATAAATAATGATATTTTGAATTAGGTCTTACGCGCAGTGAAAAATATAGATTAAGTAGAATATATTTCACTTCAATTTACTACGATATATCAAATACTTACGTTTTTGTGCTGGTTGTCCGGTAGACACACAAAAAAGCCACGCACTTTCTTAAAACGCACTCGGCCGACTGACGCCGCGGCAAAGATGAAATCAAAAAGGCGGTTGGATGAGTGTTGTCACCAAATTGATCGACTTGATTTCAAGGCACTGATCACGCCATATATGTTTTGATTTCGGAACTTTTTTGCCGTTGTCCGGTGAAAGTCAGGATAATAAAATATAATAGGGACCAAAATGAACATGCAAAAAACTCGTTAAAATTATGAATCAAACCAAAATCTATATGCTAGTATCATGGTAGACATTGTAATGAATAATTATGTATAAGCGTAATTAATTGCCATATATAGTATTTTTTGGATAAAGTAATGTTTCATTGTACTAAGCTACTGGGGGACAAACAAAAACACACTACATCAGAATAGATGTTTTGTCACTGGACAACCATTAAAATTCCAGTTCGTATGTTTGCTTAAGAATAAGATAAATGCGACATATGCCAACAAATCACTTAATTTTCTTTAGAGCTGTGATTATTGGTCAGGGACAAATCATAGGACTTACAGGACAAATAAAAGTTGATTGACCCAGTAGTAAACTACATACCTATACCTGCTACTTACATTCTACGCGCCGAAGAACAATGGGTCAAGGGCGCACAAGCCGAAAGCTTCTCGAAAAAAATTGCCGCCATAAAGGATAACAAAGCGGCGCCCGGCGACAGCCCGTTATCGCTATTAAGTACATACATAGACAGCGTGGGTATTTGCCGTTTGCGCGGGAGAATCACAGCGGTACAAGACGTAAATGAAGAAATAAAAAACCCAATTGTACTCGAGGGTAAGCACAGATGTTTACACTGTAGAATAAAAAAGGCAAAGCCAGCCAAACCCTCTACGGGAAACCTGCCGTACCCCCGTTTAGCTCATCATTTACGACCTTTTACTTTCACTGGCTTAGATTATTTTGGCCCCATATCTGTTTCTGTAGGTAGACATAAAGAAAAAAGGTATGGTGCCTTATTTACGTGTTTGACTTGTAGAGCTATAAATATAGAAATAGTAAATTCACTTAGTGCAGATTCAGCTATCGCCGCTCTCAGGCGATTTATAGGTAGAAGAGGTTGTCCAAAAGAAATTTGGAGTGACAACGCTACTTGTTTCAAAGCGGCTGATAAGGAACTAGGAGAAAGCGCCTTAAGTGCTTTAGGTAGTGAGTCCAATGCGCGGTCCATAAGCTGGAGATACATACCTCCCGCGTCACCGTTTATGGGCGGAGCATGGGAGAGGATGGTGAGGGGAGTCAAGGAAGCACTGTACGTCACGCTGAGAGAAGTTCACCCATCAGACGAGACCCTCTCTACGCTGCTCGTAGAAGTAGAAAATACGGTGAACTCCAGACCACTCACACATGTCAACGTGTCACCAGACGAGCCCGAAGCCCTCACGCCTAACCACATACTGATCGGCCCTAACTCACATGTACCCTCACCGGGTAAATTCACTGCAGCAGACGTCACAGCGCGGCACCAATGGCGGCGCGCCCAGGCACTCGCAGACGTCTTCTGGCGAAGATGGGTACGTGAATACCTACCGCTCCTACAAAACCAGCGGGAGCCCTACGGCAGTGGCACCCCACCTAAGGTCGGAGACGTCGTTCTGATCTGCGACCCTAATCTCCCACGCAACACTTGGCCCAAGGGAAGGGTGACGAAGGTGTTGCCAGGTGCAGACGGAGAGGTACGAGTTGTAGACGTGATAACCAAAGGACATGTACTCCGAAGACCAACGAAACGAATCGTCGTGCTCCCCACGGAGTCGCCTGATGGCGACGGCGGGAGAAATGTGCACGACAGCACCATAATCTAGCGCCACCTGCTATTATTAGTTTTAAGTAGGTACCTTTAACATGTAAAGCGACGGAGCCGCGTGAACAGGTTTTTGCTTGTCGCGTGGTGAACGGGTTTTCACTTGTGTTTTTCCGACATGTAGGAGCCTGTTCGCGCCGCTCGGTCGCTCCACGCGTTGCCATTGGTCAGGGCCAAAAAATATGGCGGATTCCCGCTCCCCACAGAACAGTGCATATATAAACCCCGGTCTCTGGCATCGCGGGCGCCCCCGGCTGGAGGCCTAAAAAGGTAACTTTTTAGAACTCGCCGGGCCACAATCCGTTTAAGTAGTCACAATCTTTTCAGGATTAACTACGAGATGCCCTTTAAAAAAAAAAAAAAAAAAACATCGCGGGCGCAGTCGACCGAAATTCTCTACCGAAGTGTACTCGCTACAATTTGTGTGTTAACTTAAATATTTAATCTTGCTTAAACTATAAATAAAACCATTTTATAAAACTACTAGTGCTGCATTTCAATTATACAGTCCACACGCTACACTGAGTCAAATAGGGCTTCGAATATCCTACGTGGCCTGGTAGACGGGCGCATGGTGTGCGGGGCAGCCCGGGGAGCGTATTGTCGTCACCGGTGTCCAATCTCAACCAAGGTAATGGGGATGTATTAAATATGTAACTGATATTAATATCAACTAATATTTGCATGTAATAAGTAAGTACATGCAAAAAACGCGTTTGTTTCTGTATTAAATAAAATCAAATAATTACAGCGACTATTGTTAAATAGATACCTATGCAACTTTATTAGTAAAAACTAATTGGGTACATACATCTGTCCGTTCATTGAGTAATAATGCGACTTGAGTTTATACATTAAAGTACAACATAACGACCAAGCTGCAATCATCAATGAAATTCTCTTGAGATCGTTCGAAGGAGTTGTGAGAGAGATGACGCCATACATTACCCGGTTGAGTTTCTTAACACATTGAAGCCTCCCGGTCTCCCAACTCACAGGTTGTTCCAGAGAGGAGTCTGTGTTTATTCCGAGGAGTCCTCTAACGCCATCGAATTATCCCTTCGAGTTCAAAAGAGTGCAGTTTCCCCTTAGTCTGCTTTGACATGACCATAAAGAAATCTCAAGGCCAAACACTTAATTTAACAGGGGCAGACCTAAGGGAGAACTGCTTTTCACACGGTCTGGTGCAGATCAACAGCCTGGTGATTCTAGCACCTGAAGTAAAAACAAAAAATATTGTTTACAAAGAAATACTGCGGTAGGCATAGTATTTCATTGTAAACAATATTAATTGTTTATTATCCACTTCTGGTTGTCTCCTAAATAAATCTTTTCACACACGCTTTGAGTTCTATTAAAACTATACTACTCTCAGCCCAGAGATTAGTTAAGTTTTACGAAGAACTTCGTCCTATTTGTTTGGGTTATTTTTAGTTTGTATATTAAATTGAGAGGTAGTGAGAGCGCGGATGTTTATTTCTGTATAAAAAAATGCCGCGGGCAGAAGCTATACAAAATAAACCAATGACATGAACACAGGCAACAAAAATCTGTTGTACACGTCCTGCCAGGGTCGCGAGATTTTTTTCAAAGAGTTACCGTAGCCCTGGTAAATAGGCAACTGAAGGAACACGGGTGGGTTTAAGTCAGTAAAAGTTCCGTTTCACCCAGAGCTTACATGCATACGTGTCGAATTAATATATATGATGCTATACCTACTTATGGAGCACTTAAATTTATTCAACCCATCTGGTCCCCGTCTCACACACTTATCCTCAAAGTGGGTGCTCCAGCAATGCTACCACGAAATCTCAATCCGGCCAAGTTGCGCAACGGGACCAGGTCACGTGTGAAAACCTCACATCAAAACGTGGTAGAGTCTCCGCCATTGTATTTACTGGCTGTGCTCAAGGTGAATCGGTGTACTATACCGCAGATACCACTAATACCGTCGAAGTACCCATTCGAATCTAAAAGGCTGCAATCCCCTTATGGCATGTTTTGCAAGGTTCCCTATTCATTTGCATATAATTTTAAGTCCTAAAATAACTTGGCATACTTTTTTTCTCCTAAGTATATTTCCGCATAATATTATTTACGCATAACAGCTTACGCATAATACTTTTAAGCATAATTTCATTAATCATAATAATGATTAAGCATAATATTCTGAAGCATAAAATATTTACGCATTACTAAAACATATTTTTTAAAGCCATAATAAAGAAGCATAATAATTAACTCCTAAAATGTTAGACACTAATAAACATGTAAACATGCATACACCATGCATACAGCAAACCTGCAGCATGCAAGCAAGCATGCAGGAGGCATGCAGCATGCAAGCATGCCAGGCATGCAGCATGTAAGCATGCCAGGCATGCAGCATGCAAACAACCATGCAGCAAGCATGCAGCATGCAAGCAAGCGTGCAACATGCAGCAGGCATGGTTTATGTCACGGCTCTGGCGCTGCGAGGCTCCGGCGGTCCCACGCGAGCTTATCGTCGCAGATGTGTTTTACGCTCACCACCGCAGCTTCGGGTCGCTGGCCGGCTTCGCCGCCCAGCCTCAGCCGCGGCGGCGAGTGTCAAAACCAACTGCTCCACAGCTCGCGGGCCGCCTCGCACCTCCGCGCTTACGCAGTTTTAAATTACACTCTAGGGGTAGGGCAGACAAGACTACGTGCAGTCGGTTTTGCAGCGATTCATTTATGTCACTAAATTATGTAGCATAACATATTGATTTTTTAAGACAATACTTTAACTTTAATTTAGGGTTATAAATTGAATTTTAAAAGTATGCCTAAATACTATTATGTTTATAGTCATTATACCTAGAAACATTATGCGAATTAAAATTATGCCAAAACAAATTAGCCTTCAAGATCATTACGCCAACATAAAATGTATACCAAAAAATATATGGCAAAGCATTATTATGACAAAACAAATTATGCCAAAATAGGTATGCCAAAGTACATTAGGAAAAATAACATGCGAAAAGAAGGGATCCCGTTTCGCAATGACGATTAATAAGTCTCGTGGACAGTCACTTAAAACAGCGGGATATCATCTTAGAGGGGACTGCTTCTCGCACGGCCAGGTTTACGTTGGCCCCTCAAGAGTGAGCTCATCTAGCAGCCTGGTTGTATTAGCACTTGAAGGCAGAACCTCTAAAGTAGTATATAAAGAGATATTTTAAGTATAAACTAAAAAATAAATAGTCTTTAACCCCTGTGAACAGCAATGTAAGTAAAATCGTCATTTGAATAATTTAGGTAACAATTTTTTTCGAAATTCCTAGGGAATAAAGATAACTTATATTTTCGCTTTAAATTTGCCTTCAAATTTGGCATGCAAGTCATTGAGTTATAATGTACTACGTACTAGAGAAGCTATTTCATACAAAAGATAGCGCACACACTTGTTGACAGCGGGGCATGCGCGGGGCAAGCGGGGGTTGTTATGTTCTCATAGATAACAATCAATGCGCGCAGATGCGAGATAATTTTATTATTCTGCCTACGTGGGTACTTACTCAGAGAATAAATAAAAAAGTATTTAAACTGTAACAATATTTTAATTTCCTTTAAATAAAATAAGCTTAGTTAGTTTCTGCCGTTTGGTATAGTAATCCACATTTGGATCAGTTTTTGCTTCGTGATGCAATCTAATTTTTGTGTACTGATTTATTATGGCTCGAATTAAATGGATTCTGTGATTGAATGTTGATGGCTGATTCAGTGAATGTTGATTCAAATTTACAAATACTTCTTTCCCAATGAAATGCTTTAGGGTGTTTACGGTTATATAATTAAAATCATATTTCGAGGCAAGACTTCCACCGGTTTGGCGTATTAAATTACGTATGATCTTTTCCGTTGCCAAGTATATTATGTACACGTCTTCTGCAGAATAACATAGACCACCCATGTCTTTTATAGTTATAAGTGTGTGATGTGGAAGTTTATTTGGTGTAGTCAAACTGTCAACGCAATCTTCACATTTTAACTTTTTTGTTAATTGTCTTGCTACATATCCAGATATATAACCTACTATCAATTTTGACTCACATGTAAAGGATTCGTGGTCAAGCATTGTTGCAAAGATATCGCAATTATTTTCAGCTTCCAAATTGGATGTCAGCAATCGTGTACTTTGTAGTATTTCATAAGGTTGTTGGTCATATTTAGTTGAACAGGATGTACTGTTAATTATGTTTTCGGATGTAGAATTTAAAATTGAGAAATTATCCAGAGGGATGCAATTGCCGGTAAAAGATGACCGAAGTTCAAGATGATTTAAGGTTTTTTTATAGGCTGATCTAAATTGCAAAATATTTGGATTATTATTATAGCCGCCATGTCTTCTTATTAACCCAAAAAATAGTTCCAGGTGGTCTTGGCTTATCCGGTACATAGATATGTAACGAAGCATCTGCTTTTCTTCAACTATGTAGTTGTATAGTGTCTTAAACGATTCAATGCATATTATGGCACCAATGAATCCTGTTTTGTTAGCAGACTCAACTATGTTTTTCTTTGAAATTTGTAATAAAATTCTGGATGTCTGGTTTGTTCGTTTAATTATTCTTCTTGATTGAGAACGAAATTTCAATGCAAGTATAAAGGATTTCACATTGTCCAAATAAGAAAATATTTGAGGCTTGCTTTTGCTATCGACAGGGCGTTTAAAACCATAGAAGTTACATTTTCTGGAATTCATAATGTCAAAAAAATTATTCATTAAAGTTATGAAATTCACTGTGCCTGATGAATCTTGAAACTGTCTCGAATTCAAAATTTCATCACATAGAAGTAAAGCTTTTGCTACGCTCATACTCAGCAACTGTGTTGCAAGCTTTACTTTCATAATCTGTTGTCGAAAATTTATATGACGGGTTGTTAACTTATTTCCGAATCTAAGACCTTCATTTTGTTGAAGCTTAAAATACCCAAAGCATCGCATTTGTCCTCCCACGCATTATATACATGACCTAAAAGTTCAACTCCGGCATCGGTAGTTGAACGACCCTTTGTGAAACCAAACTGTTTGTTGTGTAATAAGTTATGTTTATTAAAAAATCATTGCAATTGATTTAGAATAAGTTTTTCAAAAATTTTACTGAAGGTAGGTAGCACTGAAATTGTTCTATAGTTAGTAGGGTCTGATGTGCTACCCGATTTGAACAACGGTATTATTTTACTGTTTTTCATAAGATCAGGAAACTCGCCACGGTCAATACAATTATTAAAAATAACAGCTAAAGTTGGTGCTACAATGTTTATGATCGACTTAGCAGTATCCACAGAATTACCCCAAAAATCGGCGGTCTTTTTTACATTCAAAGAGTGAAAAGTTTTAACGATATCGTTACAGGTTACATATTGGAAATGAAATTCACTATCACAAACAGGAACGTTTTCTTTAAGTAGAGACTCTGCAGCAGTGGGTGATGAGTTCAAAGATTTGGTAGTAGATACTGGAATCTCTGCAAAGAAATTTTCAAAGGCCGCGGCGACTAGAGAATCTGATTTAATTATATTATCCTCAATAACTAGACTGTAGTCACTACTTCGGTTGCATGACCTTCCTGTTTCGCTATTAATGATAGTCCAAGTTGTTTTAATTACATTACTGCTATTTTTAATTTTTAAACTCAAATAACGTGACTTGGCTATGCTACAAACTTTTTTAAATAATTTAGAATAATTTTTGACATACAAATTAAATTCAGCAGTGTTTATACTAGTCCGTTCATCATACAATTCATAAAGTCGTTTTCTACTTTTATGTATACCAGTGGTGGCCCAATCACTAAAAGAAGCGTTAATACTAACCGAAAAAGTCTTTGGTATAAATATGTTATCAAATTGTGTGCAATACATTTTAAAAAAATCATTATATTGTCCATTAGGGTCATCATTTGGCAACACAAGTGGTAGATTATTCGAAAGTTTAGTTCTAAACATTTCCAAGCGATTAACAGTTTTTGGGTTAACAGTGATATCTTTTTTAGTTTTTTTTTATGTTTACATTTGGAATAGTGATCAATTGACCACAATGATCTGAGTCTAATAAATTAATAATTTCTTTATGGATTGCTTTAACATCTGTATAAATGTTATCTAAGCATGTGGCACTAGTGGGAGTTATTCTAGTTGGCTCCAAGAATTGGTTGGCAAGATTGTATGACTGAAACAAACTTATAATTTTAGTACTTAACCCAGAAGTTTCTAACAAGTTAACATTAAAATCACCGCAAGTGAAGATAAACTTATTTGAATTAGAAATTTTGTGCAACTCTTCATCCATTACCTTTTCAAAACAACCATACAATCCTGAAGGAGGTCTGTACACACTTAATACAATGAACTGCTCCAATTCAATACAGGCTATTTCAATTGTCCGCTCAACAGAGAGGCTCACAATATCCTTACGGTATTTAAATTTGAGCTGGTTATTTACTAAAATTAGTGAGCCACCATGTATAGCTTTTTCTCTGCTGAACGAACTACCAACCTGGTGGTTACTAAAATTGAATATGAACTGGTGGCTTTTAAGCCAATGTTCTGTTATACAAAGAATATCTATATTGTTACAGTTCAGGAAAAATTCTACTTCTAAATCTTTGTTCAAAAACCCTTGAATATTTTGATGCACCAGGTTGATACGATTTAATTCTTTTACACTTTCATTCGATTTCTTATTTGCCATACTAACATTGTTGCTAGAGGTTGCCTCTATTGTCTTAATTTCTAATTTAAATGGAAATCAATATCTACAAGTGCTGCCAAATTATTGGCAGTACAGTTTAAAATGTCATTGCATTGCTCAAAAGAAGCAAGTTGTTTAGCCAAATTCTTGGCTGTAATAGAAACAAAATATGATAGCGAAGCTGCTATCTGTCTTCTATGATAGTTTGAGAGATAGTACATAGCAGTATTATGCCTATCTTTTGTCAAATATAAATTATTACTAACATAATTGCTGGTATCCAATAAGTGAAATAAATTATTATGAAATGTCAAATTATGCAATGTCCAGTGGCGTGCGGTCCATATAGGCAAAAAGACACTGCAGACCCTAGACTTAGATCTAGACTAGTTACTAATATTTCAATAATAAAGAAAATATGCTAAGTAATTAAATTATTCAAAAAGTTTAAACGCCTAATATAAATGAGAAGCAACGTTCATACCGTTCTATTAATGTACTCGCGGCGCAAGCAGGCAGCGATCGAAAGTGTCTTCAATTCATTCATAAATGTACGCATGTAGTGGTAATTTCTTCTACATTTTCGTGTCTATACATTGCACACATAAAGCGAACTCCTGCCGCAGGCTATCCAATCGCGGGCTTCCCTGCGCCAGGCTAACCAATCACGGGCGGGACGCCCATGCGTCATTATTGGCGCGCTGTGAGTATTATGCGATCAAGTTGAATATTACGTAGCCTCAAGCAAATTCCGATTCGCAATGATACAATTTTATTTGTCAACGTTTTAGTTGTCAAAATTTATTTCTTTCATGTGGAGCGCGCTGTTTTATGTTTTTATTTTGACTGAGTTTTGTTGTGATTAATTCATTTACAAACGATAATATTTAGGTCGATTTGTTGCTTATTTCAACTAGTTTTTGAACTGTTTTAGTTTTTCGATTTACTTAAGTACTACGCTTTTTGTTTGTTTTTTTTTTTTCAAAATGTTGTTCGATTGTGAGGTTTGTGTTGAAAATGTGTGTTTGTTAAAAAGTGTATCTAAAGGGAAATGTGTACGAGAATTAACCCAGCAAAGAGGTAATGCAACTCGTAAGTTTCATAGTAATAATTAAGAAACATAAAACCGGTTGTGTTGTTGTTTACGCACACTTAAATTATTTTGTTTTCCTTGCTAGTTTAGTAGTTTGAGTACAGTGTGGAATTGTTCGGGATTTGCAGATTTATATGATTTCTATCCCGCGGCTTGCTCAAACATAATATAAATACATTTGGTAATTATCGTATTGAGAGAAGTGTTACGAAGAAGTTTTACGCGAAGTGCATTGTTACTATCAAAGCAAGCAGCGCATCGACAGAACGTTCATTTTCATTAAAACGTATTCTCACGTACCTATTTAAGAAACGCACAAAGTCAACAACGAGTACAACATCTTTCTGTGCTTTCGACGGAAAAAGAATTATCATCATCAGGAAATCGCCATTTCAACCTTTTAAACCACCTAGTGAATTTTTCTTCACTAACTTGAGCAATTACGAGAGACTTTTTTTTTTTGAACTGCCTACCCGGTCATAAAACCCTGTGCACGCCACTGGCAATGTCATATTAATTTCAAATCTTAACCTATTTTCTTCCTGTGGCAAACTGTTACTGTAAGGGAATGTAAACAATACAATTTTTCTCAACTTAAGATTACACAATGTTCCATAATATTGTAGCAATTCTCCTTTCTCCAAATTTCCCCTATTACCCATAAATATTATTAATGTGGTGTCCTGGTGAAAATTACATTTAATAATTTCTTTCATAATATGAAATAGTGAACAACCAGGCATGCAATTATTTATTATGGAGTGCCCCGGATATTCATCTGCCAACAAGTAACCTAACTCCTTTCCAATCTCATCGCAAAATAATACTACATCATTTTTTACAATTTGTTCACATGGCTTATTGGGACAACTAATAGTAGGAGATGTTAAATCAACACAGAGCTGCGGTAAGGTGGTATTGCATGTTGTCAATGAATGTTCCGGATTGGATGGTGTTTGACACTGCTCACAGTTGATATTTGTTTCACCTCCCTGAAGTTAGCGTATTCACAGATGTGATATTCGGTAGGATAGTTATTCGTAAATAAAATAACGATTGAAAAACTGACGACCACTTATCAGATGAATAAAGAGCCTAATAACTTTATTCTTTAGGTAGCTATTGGTACTTTTACCTGAGGATTGAAAAATCGGCCCTTAGTTGAGTCACCGATTCGGGAGGAGGTAAAACAGTGAGTGCCTCAATTTTCTTTTTATTTGGTCGAATTTCACCTGCCTCTACTTCATAGCCAAGGAACGGTACATGCGTTTTTAAAAATGAACACTTTTTAAGATTGAGCGAAAAGCCTGCTTTAGTTAAAACCTCTAAAACCACGTTAAGCTTTTCTAAGCCCTGTTCTTCGGTCTCGGATATTATCAATAAATCATCCACGTACACGATCACGTATGTATAGGCTAACTCACCTAACGCAATTATTATTGCCCGCTGAAAAACAGAGATAGCATTACGTAGCCCGAAAGGCATAGTTAAAAACTCGTACTGTCCGTCGGGTGTCACAAATGCAGTTCGCTCAATAGATTCCTCGCTAACTGGTATTAAATGAAAGCCACTAGCGCAATCTAATTTTGTGAAATAATTAGCTCCATTAAGACGCGAAATCTGATCTGAAATCAACGGTAACGGGTATCTATCCGGGACAGTATTTTTGTTTAATTCACGATAATCGATGCACATACGTTTCGTACCGTCAGATTTCTCAACAAATAACGCCGGTCTCGCAAAAGGTGAATTTCTAGGTCTTATTATTTTGGCATCTAATAATTCATTCACTCGTTCACGCATTACGTTTCGTTTCACCGGCGAGCAACGATAAGGCCGTCTTTGTACCGTCTTGTTTGGATCTATTAAACGAATGTTTAGTTTATAAGTGCTAACGCGGGTATTTGGGAAACCGGAAATGAAATAATGTGAGAATGTTTTTAATAAATTGACAAGTGATTGTTTACGTTCTAACGAAATGTCAGTGTCTACCTCATCCAAATTCTGAGAACTTATTGTGGCACAGGAAAGAATAGCATTTCTCTTTGTTAATGTAAACTCGTTTGCACTGATATTTACAACAAAACCGGACAGCAATATCTCGCGACCAATCATTACAATACTGCGTAAATAAACGTCGGGCAATACATGGAATAAGATTTCGGTGGGATATTCGTGGATTTCTACACTACATAAAATCTGTTCGGTGCTATTAACATTCTTATTGCCTATTCCTACGAGTGAAATAACATTATTAAAACGTTTACCGGACAATTTATTAGCAAAACTCTCTTTAACTAATGAGCACTCGGCTCCTGAATCGAAGTGAAATGTTATCGATTGACCTTTATGCGTTAGTGATCCTGAAGGGGGCTCGACCATGCATAAGTCAACACGGCGCTCCGCACGGGGCACGGCGCTCGTCGCATCAGCAGGCGCGGCGCTGCCGCAGCGCGAGGTAATGTGGCCGGCCTGCCCGCACTTGAAGCAGATGACACTTCCTTTCGGTGTTGGCTGCTGACTTGCACGTGCAGGTGCAGAGGATGGTACAGGGTTTTTCTTGAATTCCTTTCCCTTAAAACGGCAATCGACTTGTTTGTGGCCAGGCTTACCGCAAATGAAGCATTTAAGCGGTGGCGTCGAGATCCTAGGTTGCTTTGTGTTATCTGGAGTATTGTTCGCGTCGTGTGGTGCTTTACGTTTGAGATAGGAATAAGCTTGCAATTCCTGTTGCAGGTTGTGGCGCGAATTAACCTCAGTGGTGAAAGCAAGTCGTTGTAGCCGCGTATCAATTTGGGCTAAATGAGCTAGCACAACGGACACAGCAATTTGTTCTGTACTTGCATTTTTCCAACGATTCATCAGGGATGACATCAATCGGCTGGCATACGCTGCGTAGTTTTCTCCCTCGTTAGGCTTACTAGAACTCAGATGAATAAGCGTAGCCGTATTTGTCTCGGTAGGCACAAACCTTGTTGATAAAAGCTCTTTGAATTGTGGCCAAGTAATTCCGGGGTACGTAACTTGTGACAGCCACGTGGATGCAGCTCCTTTCAAGGCTTTGCTGAGTGCGACGATTAGCTGGCATCCTACTAATGGTTTTTCTGATAGGCACAGGTCGGCGGTCGCGCACCATGATTGAGGGTCTACTTCTCTATTTTCTGGATTGAACTCCGGCAGGGCCACGTGGTTGTTGGGTCGCGGCACGTTCAAGGCTTGTATAAGTGCTCGCATTTGCTCGTTTTGCATTTCGAGCATCATCCGCCATTGTGAAGTTTCGGGGTGGTCACCACGTGTATTCTCGTTTGCGCGATTGGATCCCACGACTGATGTCGGGACGGGAGCTTTATCGGCACCGTCGTCGGACAATATGTGGGCGGATATTAGGGTGATCGAGCGAAGAATATCACTTAAAGCACAATAATCACTTTTAATGATAACCAAACAATAATTAGGTAAAGCCAAACGAAACGTAGGACAGTTCCTAGACTGGAGGTTGTGTTCTGTAGAACGGTCGGAAGGCAAGTGCCTTTCTTCCTGGCGCCCCTCCACTAGCTAGGCTCTGTCGTAGCACGAAGTTAGCCGAGTGTTAGTGCTGCCACCACTCTAGCCATGTGCCGCGCTTCGTTTAGCGACCGTACTATTAACCGTCTCCGACATATATTTCCTATGTACAGGGCGGGATTTACCATAGAAGCTGAAAGAGCTGAAGCTTAGGGCGGCAAAATTAGGGGGACGGCAAAAATAGCCCAAAAAAATAGGTACAGAAAAAAAAGTAACGCTACGGACACCAGGTAGGGATGCGGCAGCGGCGGGGCGTCGCACGGTAGGCTGAAAATCGCCTTTCATAGACATAGAGCCTCGAATTTTGAAGGATCCTTTTTTAGCTAGAAACCGATTCTGCTGATCATTACCTACTAATATATAAAATTTCGTATGAGGCAATTGCGTGTACAAATACATATGTAGGTATGGCAGATGATACTGTACTAATTGTAAAATTACCGTAAACCCTAATTTTTGTGTGTATCCTTTTAACTAGTAATTCATTAGCGTTAATTCATTCATACTAGAGAGAAAAGAAATTAGAAGAATTAGGAATTAGAGATTATATTCAAAAGGTAATTTATAATTACCATGTCATTTCAATTTATCGTAAACCCTAATTTATACAGGGTACCTCAAGGCAGCGTGCTAAGGCCGGTCCTTTTTTTAATATATATCAATGATTTGCCAAAAGTCAAATCTCAAAATATGGTACTGTTTGCCGATGACAGTACAGCTGTTGTAAAGTGTACTAATCCTGCTTGTTACGAGAGTGATATTAATGATTGTCTAAGTAAAATTATGAACTGGCTTACTAGCAATAATCTAGTCATTAATTTAAACAAAACAAAAGTAATGCACTTTCATCAAAGGTGTGAAAACCTCTAGTTCACATTGCATATGATAAGTGCAATATAGAAGATACAAACGAGGCTAAATTTTTAGGTACCTATAAAGACTGATAATAAACTAACATGGAAACCACATATAGAAGAAATTTTTCTAAAATTAAATAAATCTGCATATGCACTATTTCAGCTGTCAAAAAAAGTTAATACAGAAACACTTTTAATAGCGTATCACGGATTGGTTGCATCAGTTCTAAGATATGGTGTTATTTTTTGGGGGCAATCTACTAAAAGAGATACTGTCTTTATAGCGCAAAAGCGATGTATTCGATCCTTGTGTGGCTTAAAACCTACCGAATCCTGTGCACCCCATTTTAAATCTTTAAAATTACTTATTCTGCCAGCTATGTACATTCATTTTAACAAACAAAACAGTCTCGTATAACTGTTTTGTTTGTTAATATGAATTTACACCTTTTTACAAAAATTCCGATGGAAAAAAAAACTCCAATGTGATCTCAATATGAAAATCAATTGTGCAACATAAAATGCAGAACCAGTTTGATGAAAAAGAGTTTTTTTTGGAATGCCTTCAATAATTTATAATAAAATACCTGATAGTATAAAAAATATGCCTCTAATAAAATTTAAGAAAGCTCTCACCTCTCTATAAATAAAAAAAATTTATTACAGTGTTCAAGATTTTATAAATGTTATTTTTTAATATATTTTAGTTTATTTTTGGTTTTGTTTGTTTTATTTAGATTTTTAAGTATTTTTATTTAGTCTTTTTAGTCTTTTTATAATTAGTCTTTTTTATTACATTTTAATTGAAATTTGTACGCCTTCGCGGCAAAACATAGCGCTCAAATATGTTAACCTAACACCATTATATAAAGTGTATCTATTAATACACGAAATATTTTGAGGGGTACACCTGTAGGTGGTAAAGAAGCTATAGAAGCAAAAAGAAAAGTTTTTTCTAAGCGGTTTTGAATTTTCGTAATTATTATAATTTTAAAACTACTTGAGACGTTTTTCATAAAACCTTTACTCCGAATTCTATGAATCTGAATGGCCCGCCTGACGCTGCGAGGGCGGCGACCGGACGGCACGAGCATGGCCGCGGTGTCTTGGGCCGTAAAAAATAAGGAGCCAATATTTCTTATGTACGTCAAATAATTTATAAATATTAAATTACAAAAAAAAAAAACCATTAGAATTTTTTTTCTTCGTTGCTATAGCTTCTTTACCACCTACAGGTGCACCTCTTAAAATATTTCGTGTATGAATACATACACCTTATATAAATACCTATGTTTAACAAATAAAGATTCTGATTCTGAATTTATGTATTTTTGTGATTTCTTGGACTGTCTTGGCCTATAGTATAAAAAAATATTGTGAACTAGATTTAACATACTTATATTTAAAGCATTTAACCATAAAAATGAATCATCAACACAATTTTTTTTTTAATTCTGAGTATTTAAAAAAAACCACAAATTGGGTTGCAACATGAAGTTTGTCAAAAAATTACAAATAAATGGTACTATACCTATGTGTAAGGATATAATGGCGAATGTTTTATGTTTTCATTTATTATATGGGGCCGCACGCATTTTTTTCTTAAGGCGCTGTGAATAGACAACTTTTCTGTATTTGAGGGGTGAAGCAGATGAAGTGGTTGTCAAGTAGTCCCACCTGCGGGGTGCACCGTGACAATGTCACCGATGCGCGAAGTCCATTTTTCGAGAAGCGTAATTTAATAGTAAGTACAATGTACGATTGGCCTAGCGTGCCAGCGTCCGGCTTCGTACCGCGCTTCCGCCGTGACCACCGAGTTCGAATTTCACTAGACACTTACATTTTTATTTTCTTATTTTTGAAATATGTACCTATATTTATCGAGTTCTTTTTTTTAATATTCACATATTTTTGTTTTCTTATTTTTAAATAATTAATCAATAATTGATATTTTCTAGAAAAGGTTATCGAAAAGTGATGTATCAGATTCATCAAACGAATAATAAGTAATTCGTAAGTAACATGACTTAGGCGCAGAATGGTCAATTTTAGAAAAGGCGTATCGACAAAACGGCCTAATTGTCAAATTGTAAAAAAATGCAAAAAAATCATTTTTATTCCTATATATGTATATTTTTTTTCTTCAGAATCAAGTATATAATAAAATAAAAAATAAATAAAACATCGTCTAACAAGCTTGATGGTTGATTCTGGAGAAAAATAGTATACAGTGTGTTACAAAAGTATAGGAATAGAAGTAATTGTTCACATCATTATGAAAAACTTTTACTATGGCGCCAGCCATAAAACCGCAAAAAAACAGCTGTTTGAAACATTTTTTCCCGAATGAATAACCTTTTTGTATAAAACAGCGCTTTTTTTTTCGCGATTTACGGGTGATTTGAGTACAATAAAAAGGTGGACATACGGACGAGGTAAACGAATAGGAAGGGTAGGTACTAGGGCTCACAAAACTGATTTCACCGAAATCGAAAAAACTAGTTAAACCGGTAATCACGTCATTTTAGAAACCGGATTTCAGTTTAGCATAAACCGAGTTTTCGATTATTTCGCTTTTTCTTTTTAAATAATAATTTATCCAAAGATATGACATGTTTACAATGTACACATATTGTCTCAGGGTTACCTCTATCTGGCAGAAACTTCATGCTCCGAATGTTATTTGGCATAACATACTTGGCATAATCTTCATTAAACAAATATTTGTAAGGCATAAAAAATGTTTAGCATAATCATTATTTGGCCGAATGTTTATATGTCCGACTTGACGCGGACATACTTTTAAGATGGCAGAATTTTATTAAGCATAATTACCTTTGGCAGACATAAAATTCCGCATAATTTCGTTTAGCATAACATGTATTTAGAGCGACGATTATTTGGTACAATTTCACTTGGCATACTATGAAGATGGCAGAATTTCATTTAGAATAATTTTGTTAGGCATATTGTCATTTCTATAATATTGCATTTTAACCTTGAATTAAAATTAAAATAGTGTCTCAAAAAGTCAATATATGTTGTGCTACAAAAGTTATTGACAGAAACGAATCGCTGCAGAACCGACTCCACGTAGTCTTGTCTGCCCTACCCCTAGAGTGTAATTTAAGCCCGCGTAGGCGCGGAGGGGCGAGGCGGCCCGTGAGCTGCGGAGCAGGTGACATTAAAACCATCTGCGACGATGAGCTCGCGTGGGGCCGCCGGAGCCACGCAGCGCCGGAGCCGTGACAAAGCATGCATGCTGCATGTTGCATGCTCGCCTGCATGCTGTGAGCTTGCTTGCATGCATGCTGCATGCTTGCATGTTGCATGCTTAGTTGCATGCTGCATGCATGCTTACTTGCATGCTGCATGCTTGCTTGCATGGTGCATTCATGGTGTATGCTTGTTTGCATGTCTGCATGCAGCGTGCTAACTATGATTTTTCTGTAATGTAATAGATGAGTGTTTCAATTATTATGGATATGAAATGTATGCCAAAAGAAAAGACTGCGATTGAAAAGTTTCTGAGATATGATACTTCTGCCTTTTAATGAATATCGATATGAAATAATGCCAAGAGACGATTCTGACTGCGAACTTTCTGCGATATGATGGTTCTCCTTTTTCATTATTATGGATATATTTATGCCTAAAGATGATTCTGACTTATAAAATTATGCGTTGTGAATGTATGATAAATGAGTGTATGCCAAACGATTTTCTGCGAAATGAAGTTTATGCTATCCGCTATTATGCAAAATAATAATATAATGACGAAAAATATCTGCCATTATGGGTGGACCCATTGTCTTAGCTATAATTACAATTATTATATTGACCACACCATTGGTGCTGTCTTTGCTGAGATATCCATCTATTAAAAGTCTGTGTCTGAGTCTCAACCTAACAACGGACGTAGGAAGCCCACCGCTTCCCTTCTTTGAGGAGTGGCTGGAGAGGTGCCACGGCGTTCTCACCTTCCGCCGCATGTCCTTGCGCATATCCTCACCGGACACGGGTACTTCACGAGGTTCCTATTCAGGATAGGGTGGGAGGAAATGCCCGGGTGTTATCACTGTGTGGATCGCCTAGAGGACACGGTGGAGTATACGGCGGAAGTATGCCCTGCCTGGGCGGAGTACTGCCATGTCCTCGTGGAGGCGATCGGCGGCGGCGATCTTTCGCATCTGGCCCTGCTCCAGGCAACGTACGAACAGGGTGGGTTACATAGGAATTAATATTGTTGTAATCTGTGGTAAATGTTATAATCTTGATGTATAATGTGGCAACATTACCGCCCCTTTTCTAAGCATAAATTATCTGTCATGGCGTCGCTTGCTTTTCCTCTGTAACATGTTTGACTATGTAAAACTTTATTAAAGGTAATAAACTTACTTAATATGACCACTGGCCTAATTAATTAATATCCACCACCTGCAACGTGGTAGCAGAGCGTGGTTGGGTGGTTAAATAAGTGAAATCAAGAAAAAAGGCCACGTGGATACATAGTAGTTCGCACCTCGTATAAAACAAGAATAAAAATCGTTATCATTACCAGAATGGCTAAACAAGCAAAGATAGAAGACAACATGATGCCCATTTTTGTTGGAGTAAACTATTCAACCTGGAAATTAAGGTTAACTTTGCTGGAATATAAAGAATGCAACGAACCCGCCATTTGCATGATGCCTGCTAAATACGTAAATCAAGAGGCGGATTGGAAGAAAATGGATTTAAAAGCAAGGACTATAATAATGAGCACCATTTCCGATAAACAATTAGAGTATATTAGTGAATGTACAACAGCTTACGATATGATGAAAAAGTTTGACAAGATGTATTTAACACAGTCTACTGCTATGCAAATAATATGTAGAGGAAAAATGGAAGAGATTAAATTAAGCAATTACAATACAGTAGAAGATTTTTTTGTTGATTTTGAGAAAACAACGAATGATTTCAAAGCGGCTGGAGGAAATATAAATGAACCCGAGAAGATGAGATACTTGCTCAGAGCATTAGGGCCGGGTCACACCGAAATGGCAGCGGCCGCGGGTGACGCCAGTGGCCGCCAGCGTCGCCGCTGGCAGCCGTTGGCGGCCGCTGGTGGCCTCCCGCGACCTCCAGACCCCGCTTGCCTGTTATCTTCTTGATTAGTTTAGACCACAGAGAAATGGTGCGCTCAGTCAATGTTGCGGCGGGGGCGGGGTGAGGAGCGCGCAGCCGCCTGCGGTGCCGCGAGCGGCCTCGCGTCGCCGCTGGCAGCCGCGGGCGGAAACACCAACAAGACGCGCGAGGCGCGCGGCCGCTCGCGTCACCGCGGGCGGCCTCGCGACCTTTTCAAGCTTTTCACGCGATACTGGTCTTTTAAGAATGTAGTTAAAGTTTAAAATTATTTCACACTGAAAGTGCTCGCCGCGTTGTTGCCGGCCGGGGCCATTCAGGTGTGACCCGGCCCTTACCTCCAAGTTACAGTTATATTGGAGATTTTATTGATGTCATTCCAGAAGAGCAAAGAACAGTAGATTATGTAAAGTCTAAAATAAAAGAGAAAATTATGACTACTAGTGACCCAGACAAGAAAAGCAATATGAGTACGTTCTCAACAAAAACTAAAGCACAATGTTTTATATGTGGAAAGACCGGCCATCTCAAGAAGGACTGTTGGCACGGTCAGAAAAACTCACAAGGAAAATATCCAACCAGTCAACGCCAGCAAGGACTACAAAGAGGTCACAACAGAGGTACATTTCATCGAGGTCGTGGCCGTGGCAGAGGTGAAAGTCATCCCAGAGGTGAGTCAACAAGCACTCAGCAAGACCGCTCTGCAGCAGAGTCATGGACAGCTCAGGTATGCAATCCAGAAGTTAATCAGGTAACGGGATGTAGCAAACAAGAATATGATGATGGTTGTGAAATTAAGTGGATGTAAAGATCATATTATAATGAATGATACATGTTTTTATGATATGTAGATTTGAAAATTCCCATTGATGTGAAACTGCCAAATGGTAAAATTTTAAAAGCGACCAAAGTAGGTACAGTTAAAATCTACTTCAAAAATTATTATAATGAAAAACATATTGATTTAAAAAATGTATATTTTGTAAAAGGTATTAACCAAAATTTGTTAAGTGTTTAAAATTTATAATCAATCAAGGGAATTAATAGCTGTTGCTAACAAAATAAAAAAATTGTACTGGATAAAGTTTTGTTTCAAAAATTAATAACAACAAAATGTATGTGAATTCATTAAAATTAACTGATAAAGAGAAATGGCATAGGGCACTTGGTCACGTAAATTTTCAATATTTAAACAAGTTGATAAATAATAAATTAGTAGAAGGTTTACCAGATAAGATTGAAAGTACAGAAATGAAATGTTCAAATTGTATTGAAAGTAAAATGGCTAATGTACCTTTTGAAAATAATAGAACTAAGACTACTGAAATTTTAGAATTTATACATACTGATCTTAACGGTCCACATAGCACAACTGGTTATGGTGGAGAAAAATATTTTTTGACTTTTATCGACGACTATAGTAAATGCACGAGAATTTTTTGTATTAAAAGCAAAGCGGAAACTGCAAATTGTTTCATAGAATTTGTTAATTAAGTAGAAAATAAATTTAATAAAAGATTGAAGAAATTACAGTGCGATGGTGGCAAAGAATATTTAAATCGAGATATTTATAATTTCATTAGACAAAAGGAAATAGAGTTATTACCATGTCCACCGTATGTCCATGAATTAAATGGAGTAGCGGAAAGGTATAATAGATCTGCAGACATATGGACATAGGCAGATGCTTAATGAGAGAAGCTAAAATTCACAGAAGGTATTGGCCTGAAGTTATAAAAACAGCAGCATATTTAAAAAATCGTACAATTGCTAATACAGCAGAGAATAAAACTCCTTACGAAATATTTTTCGGTATTAAACCAAATGTTGAGCGTTTAAAGATTTATGGAAGTAGAGTTTATGTCAGGGTTCTAGAAGTTTTAAGGAAATGTAAATGGTACGATAAAGCCCAACTAGGAGTGCTAGTAGGTTGTAATGAAAATGGTTATAGAGTTTTGTTAAATAATAGAATAATTAATGCTAGACATGTACAGGTAGTCGAAGAAAATACTCAACTAATTTGTTTAGTAAAACTTGATGATGAAAACGACAGGGACATGGAAAATAGAACTTCAAATATAAAATCTGATTCATTTAAAACTGAAATGGATGAAGACTATGTCGATGCAAATGAAACTAGTTCTAATAATACTGTGGAAGATTTTGTTAATGATGATAATTTAAGTAACAGTAAGGACAAGCTTGTAATAGAAGAAAGGTCAAAAAGGAAGATAAGACAAGTTTCCAAATATGGTAATCCAGTATCACATTTTATTTATGTAAATTACATTGATGCAAGTGTACCAAATGGTACTCCCTTTCTTCTCCTAAAATTGTTTGTCCGAAAATCATTATCCATAACACGTTAGCTATAAACGGCAGTAACCATAATATTCAAAAAGTCGAAATTTTGTTTTACATAACTTTGCTTCTAAAACTATTCTGTCCTAATATCAAAAACTATAATCATTAAATCTTCTAATTTTGCATGTTATAAAGTCATATGTCCTAAGTATTGTATTATATAAATTGTATTATGCCGAATGTTCATTTACAATAAAATCGTTAGTAGTAAAAAAATGCTACAAGTTAGGTTTTAGTGACAGAAACGAATCGCTGTAAATCGGACTCTACGTAGTCTTGTCTGCCCTACCCCTAGAGTGTAATTTAAAATCGCGTAGGCGCGGATGGGCGAGGCGGCCCGCGAGCTGAGGAGCAGGTGGTTGTAACGCTCGCCGCCGCTGCTGAGGCTGGCCGGCTTGCCGGCCAGCAAGACGAAGCTGCGGTGGTGATCGTTAAACCGTCTGCGACGATAAGCTCGCGTGGGACCGCCTAAGCCGCGCAGTGCCGGAGCCGTGACAGAAACCATGCCTGCTGCATGATGCATGCTCGCTTGCATACTGCATGCTTGCTTGCATGCTCGATTGCATGCTGCTTGCCTGCTTACATGCATGCTCGCTTGCATGCTGCATGCATGCTCGCTTGCATGCTGCATGCTTGCTTGCATGCTACATGATGCATGCTTGCTTGCATGCTCGATTGCATGTTGCTTGCGTGCATGCATGCTGCATACATGGTGTATGTTTGTTTGTATGTTTCTTAGAGGGAAATAAAATCACTTGTTCACTATCACCTGTTTTATTGAGTAATATTGTATTTATTGAGTGATAATACATGCAGCGCCACGCCAGGCCTTGATAAATACCATAATGCTTTTGTATCTTTACTATTTATGTATTGTATCAGTTGAATTTGATAAAATAATGAAATTCTTAATGAACTCCGTAATACTTTGTTTTAAAAATATAATTAGGATAAATAAACATAAATAATTTGAATTTAGAACTTATAACTTTTATGGAAAACAGTTTTAAGACTTTTGTATGTTATTGATAGTAATATTTATGACAAACGGATTTAGGGCATATTATATTTAGGAATTTCAATTGTATGGCATGTGATATTATGTGACATTTAGTTCGGGCAAGTTATCATTCGGACAAATGATGATTAGGACAAAAAAAAATATGGCTCTTTAGATAATGGATAAAAAAGTTAGGTCACACAATAGAGAACCGTACCAAATACATTTGAGGAGGCGATGAGCTCCCACGATTATAAGAAATGGCAGGTAACGATGGACTCAGAAATAAATAGCTTAAACAAAAATAAAACATGGCAAATTGTTGAACGGCCAAAAGATAAAAAGGTTATTGATTTCAAATGGGTTTTAAAATTAAAAGTAATAATGTTTATAAAGCTAGATTAGTTGCACGAGGATTCCAGCAAAAGGATTATCTCGAAAATGTTTATTCACCAGTAGGAAAAATGCAAACATTGAAAGCTTAGCACACTTAGATTAGCACATAGTTGTAAAAATAATTTATTTATAGAACAAATGGATGTTGAGAGAGCATTTTTAAACGGTCAAATAAAGTCAGAAGTATTTATAAATCAACCGAAAGGTTATGAAACTGGTGATAATAAAGTTTATAAATTGTCTCATAGAGAGCCCAAGAGTATGGTATGATTGTTTCAACAAATTTATTGAAAAACTGATCTTTGTGAGAAGTAACTATGATTACTGTCTATATGTAAACAAAACAAGCAAAGATCCAATATACATACTAATATTCGTTGATGATCTCCTAATTTGTTGTAAAGATAAAGATAAAATTAAAAATGTAAAAACTAGCTTAATGGAAAAATTTGCAATGAAAAACACAGGAAAAATTAAAAGTTATATTGGCATAGATATTGAATATAATGATGATAGAAATAAAATGACCTTAAGTCAAACAAAACATATTGAATCTTTGGCTGTAAAATATAATCTGGAAAATAGTAAGTTATATGATACTCCAATGGAAACAAATTTAAAATTGGAACAAGCCAGAGAAGTAGAGGATAGTGTAAAGTATAGAAATATAATTGGTGAATTATTGTATACTAGCTTTTGCCAGCGGCTTCACCCGCGTGGAGGTCGGAAATTATCCCGCGGGAAAATACCTACTACCGGGATAAAAAGTAGCCTATGTCCTTTCTTAGACTCTAAACTATCTGTGTACCAAATTTCATTTAAATCGGTTCAGTAGTTATAGCAGGAAAGCGAGACAGACAGACAGACAGACAGAGTTACTTTTGCATTTATAATATTAAGTATGGATAGTATGGAAGTATGGATTAGTACAGGCACTAGGCCAGACATAGCATACAGTGTTAATTATTTAAGTCAATATCAAAGTTGTTATGATCGAACACATTACAAATATGCCATGAGAATCTTAAAATATTTGTATAAGACTAAGGATTTAAAGTTAACATACTATGATAATGTAAACTCTGAAACGTTAGATTGTATGGTAGACTCTGATTATGCAGGAGCTAATGTAGATAGAAAATCTACAACAGGTTTTGTAATTACGTATGTGAAGTTAGCATCTCATTTGTTAGCATCTCACAAAAAAACACCAGATATACATAGATATCCCACATAGTTTCAATGTTCTCGATAAGTTTTAACAATAGTTCCGTCGATTTGACTATCCAAAACGCATTTTGAAAAAATGAGATGCTAACTTCGCACAACACATCACAGCATCTCATTGAATTTCTCAATATTAACAATTTTTGAGTTGAAAGCAAATTAGTTCTGCATCCTAAACGTATTCTGTTGATGGTTCTATGGGTTTTTTTTTTTTTCAGGATGGGAAATCATCAAATGACTTCTCCCGCTCTGGGCGGAGCGGGAGGGCGTGTCAGACTTTTACTGACTAAAACCCACCCGTGTTCCATCAGTTGCCCATGTGCCAGGGTCACGGTATCTCTTTCAAACAATCACGCGACCCCGGCAGGCATCGGTCCTAGTAGACTCCTACACTGCTGCTGACATCTCTTTGAGGCGCGCGTGGAACACTACGCGCCGTCGACCCGAGCCTGGTCCTTACCGGGCGGCGAGCTACCCGTTGCTCGCCACCCGCAAGCTCGCGCCTACGGTGGCCGGGAGTCCGCTATGGACTCCCGACGCCCGGGGCGTCTCCTCCTGCGGCGGCTAGGGACGTGAGGGCGCAGAGACTGCCACTCCCTCACGCGCCCCGCCTCCTCCTTCGCGAGCATTACTGCTTCGCAGAAGGAGGTGACGGCTTCCCATTCCCTCTCGCTCCGTACCATGGCTCGCACCAGAGCCGGACGCGAGAGATCGCCGCCGCCGATCGCCTCCACGAGGACACGGCGGTGCTCCGCCCAGGCAGGGCACACCTCCACCGTATGCCCCACTGTGTCCTCAGTTCTATGGGTTATTTTTTTTTCAGGATGGGAAATCATCAAATGACTTCTCCCGCTCTGGGCGGAGCGGGAGGGCGTGTCAGACTTTTACTGATTAAAACCCACCCGTGTTCCATCAGTTGCCCATGTGCCAGGGTCACGGTATCTCTTTCGAACAATCACGCGACCCCGGCAGGCATCGGTCCTAGTAGACCCCTACACTGCTGCTGACATCTCTTTGAGGCGCGCGTGGAACACTGCGCGCCGTCGACCCGAGCCTGGTCCTTACCGGGCGGCGAGCTACCCATTGCTCGCCACCCGCAAGCTCGCGCCTACGGTGGCCGGGAGTCCGCAATCGACTCCCGACGCCCGGGGCGTCTCCTCCTGCGGCGGCTAGGGACATGAGGGCGCAGAGACTGCCACTCCCTCACGCGCCCCGCCTCCTCCTTCGCGAGCATTACTGCTTCGCAGAAGGAGGTGACGGCTTCCCATTCCCTCTCGCTCCGTACCATGGCTCGCACCAGGGCCGGACGCGAGAGATCGCCGCCGCCGATCGCCTCCACGAGGACACGGCGATACTCCACCCAGGCAGGGCACACCTCCACCGTATGCTCCACCGTGTCCTCCAGACGATCCTCGCAATGGAAACACCCGGACGTATCCTCCCGCTTTATCCTGAACAGGAACCCACCGAAGCACCCATGCCCGGTGAGAACCTGCGTCAGGCGGAAGGTGAGGACGCCGTGACGCCTCTCTATCCACTCCTCAAAGAGGGGACTTACCGCCGCAATTGTGGCGTGCCCACAGTTCTATGGGTTGACTCCAATTTAAATCACTAAAATATAATTATTATGTTTTGTTTCTCAATGCTATTAACGAAATATCCGTACAGAAGTGAGATGCTGAGGTAAAACTGAGAGTTCTGAATCGTATGAAGATTTCTATCGAGTAGACGAGGTTCTTCACTCAATTACCGAAACAATTCTGTTGTTTTAAACATTCACAATAGTTATATAACATTGTTATAACCAAAACATCCACATAGGAATGAGATGCTGAGGTATAACTGGGAGTTCTGGTTCGAACGAAGATTTCTATCGAGTAGTCGAGGTCTTTCATTCAATTACAAAAGAGTTCTGTTGTTTGGAACATTCACAACAGTTATATAACATTGTTATAACCAAAACATCCACATAGGAATTAGATGCTGAGGTATAACTGGGAGTTCTGAATCGCATGAAGATTTCTATCGAGTAGTCGGGGTCTTTCATTCAATTACCAAAAGAGTTATGTTGTTTTGAACATTCATAATAGTTATATAACATTGTTATAACCAAAACATCCACAGTGGAATGAGATGCTGAGGTATAACTAGGAGTTCTGGTTCGAATGAAGATTTCTATCGAGTAGTTGAGGTCTTTCAAAAAAGAACTGAAAGAGTTCTGTTGTTTTGAATATTCACAATAGGTGTATAACATTGTTATAAACAAAACAACCATATAGGAGTGAGATGGTGAGCTATAACTAGGAGTTCTGGTTTGAATGAAGATTTCTATCGAGTAGTCGAGGTCTTTCACTCAATAACCGAACTCCCAGACATACCTCAGCATCTCATTCCCATATGGATGCTTTGATTATAACAATGTTATATACCTAGTGTTAATGTTCAAAATAACAGAACTCTTTCGGTTATTGAGTGAAAGACCTCGACTACTCGATAAAAATCTTCAGTCGAACCAGAACTCCCAATTATACCACAGCATCTCATTCAGATATGGATGTTTTTTTTTATAACAATGTTATATACCTATTGTGAATGTTCAAAACAACAGAACTCTTTTGGTAATTGAATTAAAGACCTTGACTACTCGATAGAAATCTTCATTCCAATCAGAACTCCGAGTTAAACCTCAGCATCTCACTCGTATATGGATGTTTTGATTATAACAATGTTATATACCTATTGTGAATGTTCAAAACAGCAGAACTCTTTTGGTAATTGAATGAAAGACCTTGATTACTCGATGGAAATCTTCTTTCCAACCAGAACTCCTAGTTATACCTCAGCATCTCATTATATGCTTATTATGAGTGTTCAAAACAACAGAACTCTTTAGGTTATGGAGTGAAAGACCTCGACTACAAGACAGAAATCTTCATTCGAACCAGAACTCCCAGTTATACCTCAGCATCTCATTCCAATATGGATGTTTTGGTTAAAAAAATGTTATACACCTATTTTGAATGTTCAAAACAACAGAACTCTTTCGGTAATTGAGTGAAAGACCTCGTCTACTCGATAGAAATCTTCATACGATTCAGAACTCCCAGTTTTACCTCAGCATCTCACTTCTGTACGGATATTTCGTTAATAGCATTGAGAAACAATACATAATAATTATTTTTTAGTTATTTATATTGGAGTCAACCCATAGAACTATCAACAGAATACGTTTAGGATGCAGAACTCCTTTGCTTTCAACTCAAAAATGGTTAATATTGAGAAATTGAATGAGATGCTGTGATATATTTTGCGAAGTTAGCATCTCATTTTTTCAAAATGCGTTTTGCATAGTCAAATCCAAGGAACTATTGTTAAAACTTATCAAGAACTGTGGAACTATGTGGGATGCCACTATATCTGGTGTTTTTTGTGAGATGCTAACTGGGGTCCACATATTTCAAGTCTAGCGGGGAGACTCAGTTCAGCTGCCTACGCCGTCAGAAAAATAAGACAGTATACTGACGTTGATGCAGCTCGGTTACTCTATTTTAGTTATTTTCACAGCCATATGTCTTACGGTATTCTACTGTGGGGCAAAGCCGCTGATATTCAAAATATTTTTGTCCTTCAGAAACGAGCTGTTCGAGCAATTTACCAGCTAGGTGCCAGAGTTTCTCTAAGGGACTTTTTTAAAGATATTGGTATTCTTACGGTAGCATCACAATTCAGCTTCGCCAACGTCTTATATATTAGGCAAAATATACACTTGTACACTAAAAACAGTGATTTTCACACTGATAACACTAGAAATAAGGACAAACTACGTGTTCCCTTTCACCGGCTTCATAAGGTACATAACTCATTTGTTGGGCTTGGTATAACATTTTACAACAAGCTACCACCTTCTTTACTAGAATTAGCTTTTAATGCGTTTAAAGCTCAAGTAAAATCCAACCTTTGTCTAAAGGCATACTATTCCATCAACGACTATTTAAATGACAAAACTAGTTGGTCGCTGTGATTAACTCAGGACAATGTTTGTGTTCTTTCTCCAGTACTAGCGTATCTAGTGATAGGTTATATAGCTGTAATATAATTGTATAAAATATTATATATTTTTTTTACTGTGTTAGTCATTTTTTTTGTGTATAGTTGGTTTTGACATGTTCTATGCTTTGACATACTATAATGATTATTAGTATTGCATAAAATGATTAGCTAGCGACCTCGACAAGTTGTCTTGCCTGAGCAACCGGCAGCAAGTTCGTCATGCTCCCTTAGATGTCAATGCTTGCGGTAGCGTCAGGGGTCGGGTTACCCCCTTCCCTCAAATAAGGCGATCAAATAAGCGGTAGGTAATGCCTGATCTTTGCGTTATGCTCGTGAACGGGTGCTGCTTGTGGTGACTGGTCGTCTTGCAGACCTTGATGTTGGTATTGTTGTTAATTACCTAGCTGTTTATTAGTTTTTACGCCGATGGTCCTAGTTTATCATTTTGTGGCCTCGACTTTTAACTCGGGTCGTAACAGCTATGTGAACGTGATTCAGCATTGCATATGTAAGCTGTCACGCCCTTTATGCCAGGAGGCTTTTATTTTGGTACTTTTATTTACTTTATAAAAATATTTTTTGCTTTTGCTTGAGTATAGATTTCATTTTATTTCTTGGAATATTGGGTTGGCTAGCTGACATATGGCAAATCATTTAATTTAATATTTTGTGTCTCGTAATGTTACCTCCTTACAATTGTATAGAATCAAGTTCTTCTAACTTAACAGACAGCTGTGCTGCTGGGGAGTTTGTTCCGCCACTTCTTCTTCCCAGATAAAGCACTAGGAAGTGTCGAAGGGTGGGCGTTTTGGGGGGACTGTCTTTTGTAACTTTGACGTTCAAAAAGTGCTGACTCTCAGCCTAGTTTGAATAAATGACTTTTGATTTTGATTTAACAATTGAGATGTTAACTTCACACACGTTTGTAACTAGATTATTTGGAAATGTAATGTTTTGGAAAATCCATAAACAAACTACAGTAACTAAGTGTTTAACTTTTGCAGAATATACGGCTATGTCAGAAGCAGTGACAGAAATACTTTTCATTAGAAACTTGTTGAGTGATTCATTCAATGTAAAATTTGATAAACCTATAAAAATATATGAAGATAATTCAGGTGCAATTTCAATTGCTAAGTATGGTAATTTTACAAAAAATTCAAAGCACATCGAAGTTCAGTATCATTATATAAATGAAAACTATGAAAAGGATATAATTGATATTGTTAAAATTGATTCAAAATTTAATTTAGCAGACATGTTGACTAAAAGTTTAGATAAGACCAAATTTTTGAAAAATAGGTTAGGGTTAAAATTAATTTAGATATGTTTAAAACAATATTGTAAAAGATCAAGATTATAAATTTAAGGAGGCGTGTTGTAATCTGTGGTAAATATTATAATCTTGATGTATAATGAGGCAACATTACCGCCCTTTTTCTAAGCATAAATTATCTGTCATGGCGTCGCTTGCTTTTCCTCTGTAACATGTCTGATTATGTAAAACTTTATTAAAGGTAATAAACTTACTTAGCATGACCACTGGCCTAATTAATTAATATCCACCACCTCCAACAAATATAATTACTACCATACCATATTTTTTCATAATTAATATCACCGCATGTGGTCGACTATTAACACGTCGCCCTCGCCACACCATTAAATTGGTCCTTCGAGCCGGATATTGTACTCAATACTCAATACTTTATTGCATTCCACAATGTATATGCTTAGGTGGTAAAACATTTTATTTAGAAACAATTGTGGACCCTGTCGGGCACAGCAAAGGAAAATACAGTAGGTAGAGAGGAGGACCTATTGATTATCTTATAATGTAACTTATTCTAAAATAGTAATTAAAAATAGATGAAATACATGCTTTGGACTTTTCTAAACTAATTTCAAGGATTTATCATTTAAAAATTCGTTGACGCTATAATAACATTTACTTAACAGCAGCTTTTTTAATTTATTTGTAAATATATGGCTTTTTGTATTCTAGCATATATTTTCATTGAAAATACTTATTACAAGTATTATTTTCCATATAAAGGTTTGGATGTTCGCAGATTTACGTAATTTTTTGGTAAAGTTTTCGAAGTACCCCCATAAATTACCACTATTGAGCGTCGGTAACGCCATTTGTAAATTCCACGTATTTTACGTCGTATAATTTCATCATCATCATTTCAGCCGTATAATTTCATATACCTAAATAATATTTCAATTTTTTTTACATTCATCGTGAATTCTTGCTATAAAATACCTACGGATAAAGACAATATGTCTAGTGATTCGATAGATAAACAGTTCGTCCTTTTGACGGCTAAAAAAGAACGGCTTTTTCGCGAATGAATGAGTTATTTGATCTGTCACAAAACATTTCTAATTACGCGTCAAGAAGTAATGAAACTTTCATGGATTAGTCTGAACCTATTGATGAGATGCGTAGTCAGTTCGAAACGTTGTTAGATGATTTAAATGGCCTCGACTTAGCACTAGATTTGACGTTTAAACCAGATTATAAGCCTTTAGATGCATTCGATGATCTTATACTTTCGAGTAAAACACACCCGAAATAATATTATTCAGGCGTTGCGATTACATGAATCATCATCGCGATATGACTCGTCTAATTCTAATGTCACATGCACCATTAAATTGCCACCAATAGAATTGCCGAGTTTTGATGGTGTTTCATCCCGTTTAAAGTAGTTACTCTATGCGCCTTGGAACGCGCCCGAACGGAATGACATCTGACTTGTCAGTTTGACTTTGACACTTGACCCTTCTCTTTGATTTGGCGCTTAATAAGGTCCGTCGCCGCTTTGGGACCTCGCGACGCGTTTGTTGAAATTAATCCCTTTAAATCGATCCGTTTGTGACAATTAGTCGTGATCCAATTGCTTTGATTGTAAGTGACGTAATAATACGGGTTAAGTTTGTTGAAACTGAAGTATTTTGAAGTGAAAGTGACCTTATTGGAAACCGCATGCTGTGATTGCCTCCAGCCTCAATGTTACGGCCTGTATCCTGGAAAACCCATTTACAAGGTCACTACACGATACATATACACTCACTTACATACATAACTCCAGGTAGGCACCAGAGCAGGTGTTCTTCTACCACCAGGTGAGTGCTTTGAATTGTACTTGTATTGTCTGCTCCGCGTACGGCGGACTAACTTCGCTCGCCACTCTTGTCTCCTGGACCCCACCATCATAACTTCCACTGCGCTATTGAAATCCTATTGTATGGGTCTAGCCTGGGGTGGGTCTATATTTATGCTTTTGCGGTTGCACAACGACACGCTTGGCTTGGCTTTGCTTGGTAGTATAGATGCAGGCCTACTCTGCTGCCTCCCTCAGAGGCAGCAGGGTGGCGGGGTCTTGAGGGAGAGCGCTGAAGTCGTGTAGATCCTCAAGGCAAGTCTGGCGGATACACCTTCACGAGGTTGCCACCCCGTTTTTGGTCTAATTCCTTATGAAATAGACGTAACTGAAACCGCCAGGCGACTTTACCTCCCCTATCTCCCCTCCCCTATCTCCCCTCCCCACTCCCGCATAACCCCCTCATTTCCTGTCCCAAACTACCCCTCCTCACGCAACCCCACCCAAATCCTCACTCCCTACAACGCCTACCTACCCACCTTCCACTCCGAAACGTGACCACCCTGTGACTGGGTGGTGGCGGGCTCGACTGTCACTAAAAGCAGCTGATGGTGAGTTAGGAGGAAGCAGTCACCTGCGCTAGGACCTGCGCAGTTGAGCGCCGCGAGCGGGGATGAAGGAGTCCTGGGGGGCTGAGCCGAACGGCGCTGGTGGTTATGTGTTCGTGAGGCAACACTCCCCCTTTGGTCTGGATTTCAAGCGAAACGGTGGCCCTACCCACTAGCCAGGGGTAGGGAAATGGCCACAGTGTCCCGTCAGAGGGCCACAGGCGAGGTGCGTGAGGTCCGCAGAGGTTGTCTTCGGATGACCGAAGCGGTAGGTAAAGGTCATGCTGACGGTGTAAGTGAGGGTTGTTCAACTCGTTGGGGGCCAACCCGATCGAGCACCCGGTGTCGCACTGTAAACCAGCCTTGCGCCCCTATATCTCTTTGGTAATCCTAACGTTCGAGCTTTTTCATAGCGAGACGTTCCCAGGTGCGGGCTCCATGGAGGGTGGGAGCCAGAGAGACGAATCCTTTTCACAACATTTAATATGGATAATAAAACAAAAACCAACCATCCAGGAGTGAAGGCGAAAGCCGATGAAGCTTCCAAGAGAGGTGCCTGCACTTTTCTTGCCCCTGGTCACCCTGCAGCCAACGCCGCGGGTACCAGCGCGGGCGCTGGTCTGGCTGTGGCGAAAGCTACAGGCAAGACCAACAAAAACAAGTCCCAAAAGATACAAAGGGCGTCGGCGCTGACTGGGACCAGTACCGGCCCTTCCAAAACCCAGGAGAGGACCACGGCGAAGTCTAACTTCGCTGGCGGTCCAACCCACCCCAAACTTACACCGGTGCCAGATATTACTGGCACTGTGAAACACCCTCCCACATCTGCGGCTCCTCAAGCCTCCTCCCATAAGGAGGACGCCACCAACCAGGTGGTGACAGACAGCCACGAGGACGCGATCTCTCGCGTCTGGAAGGTTGTACAGAAGCGGGGCAAGGGCAAGGGTAAAAGAACTCAACAAGCCCGTTGCCCTTGTACAAACCCCTCATGCGCTCCAGCTGTCACAGCACAGCGTATGACGCGTAAGGAGCGCCGCCAGGCTCGCAGGAGGCAAGGTAAAGGGCCCCAAAACAACCAGGCCACTGCCGCTAGTTCGGTCAAACCGAGTAGCGGGCAGCTAAACTTTGCCGCTGGAAAACGGTCGCAGGCAGAGGCCGGCCTAAACCACCCCTCGACCAGCCGACCCTCATCCAGTGCGCCAGTAAAAGCACAGCAACCCGGAGGGAAGGATCAGGCCGCGGCTAAGCGAGCTCTCAACGAGACCATTACACCTCGTGGAGAGCATAAGCGGCCGCGTCTTGATCAATCCAAACGGGTTGCTCAAAGAAGCTATGCCCAAGCTGCCAATGCCACCCTCGACGTAGCGGTCACCTGTGACCGCACCGGGGTCATCAGCAAGGACGTATCGGACCAGGTGCTCGCTGCTATCCAGAAGCAGATTTTACTCGAGGCCTGCTCCCCCAAACAGGACACCAAGGCGCCGACTTTCAACGCAAAGCCGCTATTCGCCGGTGGTGTCCTAAAACTGTGGTGCGAGAACGACCACACCTTAGCCTGGCTAAGGAAAACAGTCTCCGATATGATTCTCCCTACTAACTTAACGTTAGTAGTCAAGAGTCAGTCGGAGATCCTAAGACGGGCACGATGTGGCATCGTGATCCCCGACGAGCAGGGGGTCCTCGGAGAGCCGACCAATATTGGCCGTGCTCTCAGTTACCAGAACCCCTGGGTCGACATAAAGCGCTGGTTGCTGCTGCATGCCGATAAACAGGCCTCGGCATGGTTCGTGGTGGTCGGTGTCCCGGTAGACCAAATCCCGACCCTGATGGGTGCGGGGCGCCGTCTATCTTTGGGGGCAGGGAAGGTGTACCTGCAGTTCCAAGGTAGGAACGGCAGGTTCACCGACGTCCCCCAGGGATGGGATCCCGCCACCGGCGCCATCTCCGAGACTCTGGCGCAGCAGCCAGAGACACCAGCGGGGGAGTCGGCTCCCCCCAGCAAACAACCCGGAGGCAGTCGTGGCCGAACCCGCTGCAGCGGAATCGGCTGCTCCAACTGCCGCCACCCTGGACGCTAGCCCTCCTTCGGGCGCGGAATCGGACGACATAACCCTGTCCCCGGCTTCGCGCCAGGGGGAGGATGGCTTCGACGAGGGTGGCCTGTTTGCCGGGCTCTACCTGGAGGATGACGATGAGGAACCGACCAGCAATGGCGTCCTCTTCGTCAAATTGTAAAATCCTCCAGGCAAACCTCCACCACAGTCAGACCGCAACGGCTCAGCTCCGGAAGTGGTTGGAGGTTCAACACACGGCCATCGCCCTGATCCAGGAGCCGTGGATTAGAGCGGGCCGCATACAAGGACTCTCCAATCTTGGAGGTAAGCTCCTGGTCACTACTGATCACGACCAACCCAGGTCGTGTATCTATGTCACAGGTAACCTTAAAACACAGCTTCTAACTGAATTCTGTTGCAGAGACATCTCTGCAGTGAAGCTGCTTATACAGCGTAACGGCGCCATGGAGATGGCAATCGTCTTCGCTTCGGTCTACATGCCTGAAGCGGAGGCGCCGCCCCCGCATGGCCTCGCTCGCCTCGTGAGCCATTGCGAGAGATCCAGGCTTGAAGTCATCATCGGTGCTGATGCCAATGCTCATCACCAGCTGTGGGGTATGGACACGCAAAACGAAAGGGGTAAGGCCTAGGTTGATTACTTATTCTCGACTAACCTATCCCTACTAAACACTGGCTCCGAACCGACTTTCGTAACCAGACGAAGCCGCACAATCATAGATCTCACTCTGGCAACAGAGGCCGCGGCGGAAATTACCACAGGTTGGCAGGTCTCCAGGGAGGCTTCCTGCTCCGACCACAGATGGATCCGCTTCGACATCCAGGCCTCTGTCCTGCCAGCAGCTCCGCGCCGCAAACCGCGGAACACAGATCGTGGTACCTACACACGCAGCCTAGAATCCAGACTTGCGACATCAAGCGATCCGACGCCATTTGCGGACACTACACAGATCGAGGTACAAGTAGAATACCTCACTAAATCAATAATAGACAGCTACCAAACTGCCTGCCCAGAGACGACTCCTCGTAGTACACCGGGCAAACAGCCCTGGTGGGGTGCTGATCTGGAGCGTAAACGCGGGAAGGTAAGGAAAGCTCTGAATAGAGCCATGAATACATGTGCGGATGAGGACTGGGATGAGTACTACGCAGCCAAATCCTGCTACAAAAAATGCATCAGGTTCAGGAGCACCTCGGGATGGCGAAAATACACTGGTAGCATGCCAGGAAGCAAACAGGGTAAGGAAAATACTGGCACAACAAACCACAACTGGGCCTACCACCCTTCGAAAACCAGACAACACACTCACATCCTCGCCAGAAAAAACGCGACGTGTCCTTATTGAAACACACTTCCCTGGATGTATTTTCTCGCAAGTAATCGACTGGCAAGAAGCAACTCAAACACCATCAGATAATGACTGGTCTTATGCTAGCAAGGTGATCACGTTGGAGAAACTCCAATGGGCCATCCGGAGCTTCCATCCGTTTAAGGTCGCCGGACCAGATGGGGTGTTCCCCGCCCTACTACAGTGGGGTGGAACCCTCATCGCAGTAAGACTGGTGCCTTTAATGAGAGCGTGCCTGGCCTTTAGATACGTTCCCAAAGGATGGAGGGAAGTGAAAGTAATATTCATCCCTAAACCAGGTAAGGGCGACTACACAAACGCCAAATCCCACAGACCAATCAGCCTAACTTCTTTCCTGCTAAAAACCCTGGAAAGGCTGTGCGACAGGGAGCTGAGGGACGGCGCTCTGAAAACCCTACCGCTGCACGGTAACCAACACGCTTACAGCTCAGGTAAATCCACCGAATCGGCACTTCATCTGGTAGTTAGCCAGATAGAGGAAGTGATTCACCAGAAAGGGACCTACCTGGGTACCTTCATAGACATCGAAGGAGCCTTCGACAAAACAAATTTCTCCAGCATCAGCAGCGCCCTCTCCAGACATGGAGTTGAACAGGTACTCATAGACTGGATCACAAACATGCTTAGCAAGCGCGTGGTTCGCCTAGAGGATGAGCAGCAACTGGCCATGATTGCCAGAGGCTGCCCCCAGGGAGGGGTACTGTCACCCCTTCTATGGAATTTGGTGATTAACGAGTTAATCGCCAGACTCAATGCCAATCACTACTACACAAATGACCTCTCAGTGAATCCCACTAAAACTGAGCTAGTCATGTTCACCCATAAGCGAGCTTTAGGCCCCTTCCGCCTACCGAAATTGTTAAATACAGAACTTCAGCTGGCCAACGAAGTCAAGTACCTTGGGGTCATTCTTGACAGTAAGTTAAACTGGAGTAGTCATTTAGACAGCAAACTAAACAGGGCCTGCATCACATTCTGGCAATGCAGGAAAATGATAGGTAAAAAGTGGGGCCTATCCCCCAAAATCATACTTTGGCTGTACACCGCAGTGATCCGACCCATGATCACCTACGGGGCCGTGGTCTGGTGGCCCCGCACCAAGCTTATTACAGCCTGCAACAAACTGCAACGCATGCAAAGACTAGCCTGCATGGCGGTCAAGGGCTGCATGAGGACTACTCCGACTGCAGCCATGGATGCCATGCTGGGACTACCACCGCTCCACCTGTTCATACAGCAGGAAGCCACGATGGCGGCAGCGCGTCTGGACGCAACCAACCTCTTGAGAAAGAGAGACACACAACATACCGCGCTACTTAAGGAACTCAACAATGAGTTCCCCATCACCAAGGCTATAAATGACCGGGTACCCAAACAGTTCATTTTTGATAAAAAATACAGAATCCAGCTTCATGAAGATCGCCGGTGTGAGGGTCTGCGCCCCACTGAGCTGCGCATCTTCACGGACGGATCAAAAACAGACAGTGGCACAGGTGCTGGGGTCTTCTCGCAGGACTTCAACATACATATAGCCACACCATTAGCAGTCCACAATACAGTGTTCCAGGCGGAATGCATTGGGATCACTCTTGCCGCCTCAGCCATTATGGACAGGGCAGTTAAAGACCACTCGATCCGCATACTCTCAGACAGTATGGCTGTTCTGCAAGCGCTGGGCAGTCATTCGATTGACTCTGGGCTAATATACGAGTGCCACCAGCGCCTCAACCAGGTGGGTAGCCTCAATAATATAACTATTCAATGGATAAAAGGACACAGCGGTTCGCTAGGTAACGATGCCGCCGATGAACTGGCCAGAAGGGGGTCGAGCATGACACCGGTGGGACCAGAACCCATCGCGCCACTCCCCTTTGGGTTCCTACGCTCTCTGGTAAGAAAACGTACTAGGGATCTACACTGTAAGCTATGGGTAGACCAAAGTGAGTGCAGGCAGGCCAAGGAAGCACTTCCCACCATCGATGCCCGCCTCACTAAACAGGTCCTCCGGTTAGACAAACGACAGCTGCGTATGGTTACGGCAGCAATAACTGGCCATGGGTCGTTTAATAAACATCTATTTGTCATAGGAGTTACAGACAGTCCGCTGTGCAGGGCCTGCATTGAGGACGACGAGACAGCAGCGCACGTGCTTCTAAACTGCCCGGCGACACATACAGGGCCAAGTACTTCGGTAACCCAGGTACCCTACGTGAGATAGTCAGCAACATCAACGCGTTGCTGGCCTTTCTCGAGGAGCTGGGGTGGATCGAATAATCGATTTCCCACCCGTACGCAAAATACGCGCTCAGACGTGGAGTTGCGGACACCAGCCCGTTCTACCTATTACTAGGGCTTCCATTACGTAATTACGTAATTACGCAATTACGTAATTACGAACTCATTTTAAAGTATTTTCAATTCCGTAACTGAAGATGTCAATTCCGTACTTACGTAATTATTAGTATCATCAATCCATCAAAATAGTCAACCAATAAAAAAGCATTATACGTACACATTTATAATGTGGCAACACTATACTATATACCTACATCGAAACTGTACAAATAGGGTATTCCCCGCAGTTTATTTTATATCTATTTTGCAAAAAATAGTTCTAAGACTTACAGAATGCGGGAGGATACGTCCGGGTGTTTCCATTGCGAGGATCGTCTGGAGGACACGGTGGAGCATACGGTGGAGGTGTGCCCTGCCTGGGCGGAGCACCGCCGTGTCCTCGTGGAGGCGATCGGCGGCGGCGACCTCTCGCGTCCGGCCCTGGTGCGAGCCATGGTACGGAGCGAGAGGGAGTGGGAAGCCGTCACCTCCTTCTGCGAAGCAGTAATGCTCGCGAAGAAGGAGGCGGGGCGCGTGAGGGAGTGGCAGTCTCTGCGCCCTCACGTCCCTAGCCGCCGCAGGAGGAGACGCCCCGGGCGTCGGGAGTCGATTGCGGACTCCCGGCCACCGTAGGCGCGAGCTTGCGGGTGGCGAGCAATGGGTAGCTCGCCGCCCGGTAAGGACCAAGCTCGGGTCGACGGCGCGCAGTGTTCCACGCGCGCCTCAAAGAGATGTCAGCAGCAGCGTAGGGGTCTAATAGGACCGATGCCTGCCGGGGTCGCGTGATTGTTCGAAGGAGATACCGTGACCCTGGCACATGGGCAACTGATGGAACACGGGTGGGTTTTAGTCAGTAAAAGTCTGACACGCCCTCCCGCTCCGCCCAGAGCGGGAGAAGTCATTTGATGATTTCCCATCCTGAAAAAAAAAAAAAAAAAAAAAGACGTACAGAATAGAGTTCAAATATATCAACTTGGCGAGTCGGCAAGGCCGGGGAGTCCCTGACGAAAAGTCCCTACGACCACGGGGAACTTAGGGGAACTACTATGCTCCTCACATTCTTAACTAAAAAGAAAGTAGTTTCATTGCTCAATTGTCGGCTGTTCAGTTCACATCGCTAGACTCTCGGCACAGTTGACACTTGATCTGATACTTAATTAAAAGTTGGTGGTAAATGCGCGCAAATATTAACAATTTGTAGCAGTTGTATCTTTATCGTGGGTGACTTTGAAATTTGAATGTGTGGATTATCTCTTCAAAGATGTAAGTACTTAAATCAGTCTTATTTAGTATTAAAAGGGCATTAAAAACCTCATGGGGCGTGGAGCATGCATAGTTCATACAAAATAATTTGTAAATCAAACATTTTCTTAAGGTGTATTTATTCCGATTAGATTATAGAATATCTAGGTTCCCAAATATATATTAATTAAGAACACTGATTAAAACATAAAAGGTCGGTACCTATCAAAAATTTGAAATTCCTCATAGTTCGTCTCTAAATCAGGAATGAATGAACTAAGCATGCTCTTTCGCCTATTATAGAAGAAAAAAACGTTTGGCTACAAAATAAGTGTTTACATTATTTTGTTATGAGTTGACAACTATGTTTAACCAATATCATTTTAACCTAAATTCCTTTTATTTTTTTTCAGGTCTTCTTCAAATAAGACTGTATACAAGGAGTTTTTGAACAAACGCACACAAAGCTCTATCTGGGAACATTTCTTGAGAGCTGATAATGGACAGAGTGTTGAATGTAAGCATTGCAAAAAAAAATTGAAAACTCCAGCACCCCTAGCCAAGTTGATTATCTGCAATCGTTAACGCTAGGCGCTCAACGTTAAGTCACGTGATTAAAACAAACGAACAGAAAATTCGTAGCCAAATTCACATCTTTCAAAATGATAGAATGATTTTTTATCGTTTCTACAATGTTCAACGCTAAATCCTTTGTTATAATGTGTCGTTTTTCTAAAGACATTGTAGAACGAGCGACCGACTCAGGCGCTTCAACATGGCTACCAACTTATCGTTTTCTACAATTGCTGACACTGAGGCGTTACCGATTGTAGAACGGTAAACGTTTGTGACTTGGCTAGGGGGGCAGGTGGCGCAACTGGAGCGTTACACACTCACATGCGTGCCAAGCATATCGGAGAGATGCCGCAACAGCAGGAGTCGCAAAGCCCGAGTACATCAACGTCTAATAGTGGTCAAATTCAAACACGAAAACATACGAACTAACCTTCACAAAAGAAAATTAAACTCACTGATTATTTTTCAAATATGGAGGTTCGAGTGGCCAGAATAGCTGCATTGGATGGGATACCATTGAGCACATTTTGTACGTCAGAAGATCTGAGATATCTTTTTAAAAACTCTGGCTACGATGTGCCGAAATCTTCTACGACTATAACACAGATAATTCTAAAACAGAGTGATAACACAAAAAACAAATTGAAAAATCAACTGAAAATTATGAAGTCTGAAAATAAAAGATTTACTATCACGTTTGATGAGTGGACGTCTACCCGTAATAAAAGGTATATGAATATAAATATCCACAATAAAGACTTTGATATGGCAAAATATAAAAATTTGGGACTTGTACGGATACAGGGATCAATGCCAGCTGAAGTAGGCACTCAATTATTACAGCAACATTTGAGTGACTTCGGTTTCAGTCTGGAAGACGACATAATTGCTTTCACAACAGATGGAGTGAGTGTTATGGTCAAAATGGGTAGAAATTTTGACGGCTACCACCAATTGTGTATGGCTCATGGGATACAACTAGCAGTCCTGGATGTTTTATATAAAACACAAAAATCTCCAGAACCTGAAGTCCAGGAGGATGTCTCAAATACCGGCGCTGAAGAAGAAGAGGAAATTGAAGAAGATGAGGATGCGTTTATTGTAGAATCGACCAGAGTTCCAGAATCGGAGTTTTTATACAAAGGCACTATAAAAAAATTAAGAGATCTAATAAAATCGTTTAAAAACTCCCCTTTGAAAAACGACTTGTTGCAAAAGTACAATTTAGAAGAACATGGTAAAAATATTGACCTAATACTAGACTATAAAACGCGATGGAACAGCTTATCAGATATGGTAGGCCGATTTCTCAAATTAAAATCATGCGTTTTTAAGGCGTTATTAGATTTGAAATCAAATGCGAAATTTACAGACGACGAGATCCAAGACCTTCACGACATTCATTACAGCTTGGATGTAATAAAAACTACAGTTTTGTCATTATGTCGCCGTGATTCAAACTTATTGACGGCCGACGCTGCGCTTCGATTCATGCTAGAGAAACTTAATCTTCAGTCAAACGATCTCAGTGGAAAACTAGCCACATCTCTTAGAAAGAGAATTAAGGAAAGGCGAACAAATGTATTCGGTGTTTTGCAATATTTGCATAACAATGAGGATTTTTTTAAAACAGCTGCCTCAGAATATTTCACGAAACCATCGTCGGATGATATACGAATGTACATAGTGGAACTTTTGGAACGGTTGAAATATAATTCTACTCAAAAAAGCACTAATTCACAACCACAACCGAGTGCATCGGACGCAATTGCTACCAGTGACGATGATGACGAGGAGTTGACAATCGCACAACAGTTAGACAAAGAAATAAACAAAGTGACTGTAAATAAAACAATTTCAACAGTAAACACAGATCTCCATTCCATTATTAGGGTAGAAATGTGCATTTACGACAGCGCTGGCGGCGGTCGCGAAGTTTTTTTGACTGCAGCGTATAATTATTTACTTTCGATAACGCCTACAAGTGTTGAAGCCGAGCGAGCCTTTTCATCCGCCGGATATTTTTGTAATAAACTAAGAAGGTGAAGGTGGTCCCTAGGTGATCACATTTTCAAGAAGAAAGATTATATTCGGGACGATAAAAAATGGTTTGACTTAACTAAGTTCTTGAATAATTCATAACAATTAAATAAAATTAACCACCTCTTTAAATGAATCAATAATTTGACAGTACAGTGTTAGATTATTTTGTCATGGAACTAATTTTTGTTTTTTTTTGTATCGATCTGTGGAGGCTTGTTATTAGCAATTTAGTTATATATTCTTGTTACTATAATGTTATTAGTCTGTAAGCTTTCTAAAAATTAAAAATAAATATAAATAAATATTTTTTTGTTTAAATATTGTGTTTATTTTGATACATCCTTGAATTTGAGATAGTAAAAGATAACTGTAAAAATTGTAGATACTCTATCTACAATATTTACAAAAATTCATAATCAATTTAAAAAAAATAGGAAAAATTACGTAATTACGGAATTACGGAATTGGAGAAAAAAGTTGCGTAATTAGTTACGTAATTGACATTTCCGTAATTTTGGAAGCCCTACCTATTACCTATGGGTCTAGCCTGGCAGCGAACATTTTGGTATCAGAGCGTGGCTATAAGACATATAACCAACAAATTGGTAATTTACAGTTGGCTAATTACTTGGCAGTCTCTATAAGGGAAGTAGTAATTCGCTGTAAATGTTTGTTAACGGTAATTAATTGTTATTTGAAATAATTTGTTTGAATTTATTGAGTCGAGTAACTCATGTTGTCGGGGTCAGCCGGTTGCATATGCTAATAGTGTTAATTGAATTGGGCTATGTTACAACCCCTTTGTATCTGACCTCTGTTGTATTGAATGTCAGGATGACATTGAAATATTGAGTTTTGTACCATCAATATGGTAGTTTTGTTGAAATTGGTATTTTTGAGTATTACCATTGTTTTAAATTGGAATAAAGGTTCATTACTGTTGTACCATTAACAAAGTGGTTTGTGAAATTAACATATTGAGCGTTGACATTGTTTGAATTAAAATAAGGTTCATTGGATTGGAACCAATAATTTGTAGTTGTCTTGAATTGGTATTTTTTGGAATTGGATAGAATTTGAATATTTGAATTGAATTGTGAAGTAGAATTTTTTGAACGTTGACATTGGTTTTGAATTAAAATAAAAGTTTGTTGTTGAATTGAATTGAAACCAATATTTTGTTATTTCTTGAGTTGCTGACTAACAGTTTGGTAGTTTGATTGTTTGCTTGTTGTTATTTTGTAATTGATTGTTTGAACTTTGTTACTTAATTATCTTTTTGCTTGGTTTATTTGAATTGTATTGTTTGTGCAATGGCACACAAAGCGGTGAGAGAGGCAATCAGTGGATTGACCACACAGCTACGGTGGTTCACTTCAGCTGCAGCGACTGCTGAGCGCCAGGATCTTGAAGGGATCATTCTTGCTCGGTTCGAGCAGTTGAACGTGAGACTCGGCAACGTTGATGCTCTGCTTCGCTACAACGAGTACATTTGTGATGTGGCTCTGGAAGTGCTGGACCAGGCAGCACGTGACAAGGTCCTTGCTGACTACGACCAGATCTTGGACCTGGGGGATGTTATTGGTCAACGTGCTCGGGAAATATTGCAGCGCCGGACACCTGTCTAGGTCAAACCGGAGACCTCGGTTGTTTCAGGTCCCGGACTATTGAGTAGATTGCCTACTTTAGAACTGCCACACTTTGACGGTCGCTTGGACCATTGGCTAGGTTTCCAAAACCTGTTTGAAAGTTTGGTTGATGCACGCTCGGACCACAGACCCGCCCAAAAGTTGGCCTATTTGTTGTCTGTCCTGGAAGGTGAGGCCCGATCCTTGGTACAGCATCTGTCGTTGACTGACTCAGCCTACCCTACCACTTTGGAACTACTCACCCGGCGGTACCAAAATAAACGTTGTTAGGCTGACGTTCATATTGAATTGATTTTGGGGTTACCGGTCATTACTAGTTTGTCAGCATTGCGTACTGACCTGTTGAACCCGTTGGTGGCAGCGACCAACGCTTTAAAGCAATTGGAGTTGCCGGTGGACCATTGGTCTTACCTTTTGGTACATGTTGTGCTGCAACGGCTTCCTGCCGATTTGAGGGCTCGTTTCGAGCGAAAGTATGGTGGGGATAGTGTCACACATCTCCCCCCATTTGGTGACCTCGTCCAATTTTTGGAGGATGAGTGTCGGTTTGTGGACACCTCTGGCGTTGCCACTGAGTCATGCCAGCCGTCTTCCCGGCCACTAGACCAGGGACGGACTAGGGCTCGCGGGCCTGTTGATGGTCGCCCCGCCGCTCGTTTTGCTGGCACCCAGAGTCGTCCTGGTTGTGAGTTTTGTAGGGACACGGGGCATGGCATGGCAACCTTTGCGGCCTTTTTGAAATTGCACGTGCGTGCCCGCCGCCGAATTGCCAATGCACGCCGCATGTGCTTCTCTTGTTTAGGGGCTCACTCCCATCGGGACTGCCCCAACCCCCACCCTTGTAGAATTTGTAGGGGTCCCATTGTCCGCTGGCAGACCAGTCTCTGATGCAGGTTCGCGTACGGGGGGGTACCATGGAGTTGGTCACCGGGCTTCTGCCTCGCCGGTTCAGAACCGGGGAGAGGCCCGCAATTTTGAGCGCCGCACTCCACCCCCCGCGCAAGTTGATCGGGAGCCGCGCGACCGCCATTTGGTCTCCCCGCGTAAAGGCGATTACGCAGTTGTTGCTAGGCAGCGCTGGCCAGACCAGCACCGCCTTCCCTCCCCTCATTGGCGGAACGTCCCCGTTTGGAGTCACGCCCCCCGCCATTCAGGCATCCGGTGGGATGTGCCCTTCCAGCGATGGCGCGTGGCTCGGGACACCGCGCGGACGAGGAGTTTGGCCTCCATCCTCGTCGCGAGGGACTTGAGCCTGGGTGCGGAGCCTGGGTGTGGGCCGATCGGTCGCTGCCCAGGCATTGTTAGGACATTGGCGCCTGCCCCGCTAAGGTACCCCTCAGATCGACACGGTTTTGTTGCCAACGGCATCGGTCAGGTCTGGGGGCCCACGGGGGACTCTGTTGTGGTCCGTGCCATTTTGGACATGGGAGCCCAGGGTTGCCTTTTGTCTATTGTCTTGTTGTTTTGTTTGTATTGTTTTGGGCAAAATTGTTTTCTTCAGCGCCTTTGGACTGCGGGACTTGGTTGGGACGAGCCAATTCGGGAAACCCTGTTGGAAGATTGGCTCCAATTTGTATCCGCACTCCCTGCAGTCAACGAGGTCGTGTTACCCCGCGCTATCCTCCCCCCTGGGAGCTACACTGCTACCCTTGTTTGTGATGCGTCTTCGCACGGTTATGCAGCTGTTGTTTGTCTGCGCACCGTCTGCGCGACAGGCCAGGTGAATTTGTCGCTGGTCTTAGCCAAGAGCAAGGTGGCCCCCCTCCAGACGGCACTGACCATCCTCAAGTTAGAATTGTCAGGGGCGGCGCTTCTTGTGCGTCTATTGAACCACGTTGCTCACACTTTGGGTGGAACTGTGGACATTCGGGCTTCTTACGCCTGGATGGACAGTCAAATTGTTTTGTTTTGGTTGAAGACGTCCGTCCACTCTTTGGAGGTCTTTGTTGCGAACCGAGTGTCCCAGATTAAAAATTGTGAAACGCCTTTGATTTGGAGGATGTCGGGTCCTTTGCCCGGGCTCAAGGTGCTCGCTGTTGGAACGAAAGACCCTGATATTTTGTTGAGTCGATACAGCTCCTCGACAAATTGTTGAATTGTTGGTGACTGATCGTCACATTAAGAACTCGCATGCCGGTTGCAATGCGCTGTTGGCCATTCTGCAGCGGGAGTTTTGGATGTTGTCGGGAGCCGTTAGTAAGTTGAACCCCTTTTTGGACGATACGGGTCCTTTGTTGTTTGGTTGTTGACGGTTGAGGCACTCTAGCCTTCCTTATGGGGCCCGTCACCCCCTTTTTGTTGCCTAAGGAGGGCCATTTGGTTAAATTGTTGTTATTTCGTTGTTGTTTGGTTGTTGTTGTTGTTTGGTTGTTTTGTTGTTTGTTATTGTTTGATCCGCCAGCCTGCTCCCATTGGGGGGGTATTTTTGAGGCCGTGGTGAAAGCGGCACAGGGACTCTGGCGCAGATTGTTGGGAGACACCGTTCGCACCTTTAAGGAGTTAGCTACGGTATTTTGCCGTTTTGAAGCTGTATTGAACTCACGTCCATTGTGCCCGCTGTCTTCGGACCTGAACGTCTTGGAGGCCCTGACCCCGGGCCATTTTTTGATTTGACAGCCACTTGTCGCCCTGCCGGAGCACCCTTTTGTCGATGTGAGCCAAAATTGGCTATCGCGGTTTCAGTTGGTGCAGCAGCTCGCTCAGAGTTTTTTGAAGCGTTGGAGCTTGGAGTATTTGCACATTCTCCAGCAGCGCGTCAAGTGGACTGGTAACACGCAACCTTGTCAAGATTGCCAAGTGATTAGCGGACGGGAAGGCCCGTCCGGGGGGGGGGGGTATATGTTTCATCCCGTTTAAAGTAGTTACTCTATGCGCCTTCGGAACGCGCCCGAACGGAATGACATCTGACTTGTCAGTTTGACTTTGACACTTGACACTTCTCTTTGATTTGGCGCTTAATAAAAAGGTCCGTCGCCGCTTTGGGACCTCGCGACGCGTTTGTTGAAATTAATCCCTTTAAATCGATCACATTCTGGTAATGCAGGAAAATGATAGGTAATAAGTGGGGCCTATCCCCCAAAATCATACTTTGGCTGTACACCGCAGTGATCCGACCCATGATCACCTACGGGGCCGTGGTCTGGTGGCCCCGCACCAAGCTTATTACAGCCTGCAACAAACTGCAACGCATGCAAAGACTAGCCTGCATGGCGGTCACGGGCTGCATGAGGACTACTCCGACTGCAGCCATGGATGCCATGCTGGGACTACCACCGCTCCACCTGTTCATACAGCAGGAAGCCACGATGGCGGCAGCGCGTCTGGACGCAACCAACCTCTTGAGAAAGAGAGACACACAACACACCGCGCTACTTAAGGAACTCAACAATGAGTTCCCCATCACCAAGGCTATAAATGACCGGGTACCCAAACAGTTCATTTTTGATAAAAAATACAGAATCCAGCTTCATGAAGATCGCCGGTGTGAGGGTCTGCGCCCCACTGAGCTGCGCATCTTCACGGACGGATCAAAAACAGACAGTGGCACAGGTGCTGGGGTCTTCTCGCAGGACTTCAACATACATATAGCCACACCATTAGGAGTCCACAATACAGTGTTCCAGGCGGAATGCATTGGGATCACTCTTGCCGCCTCAGCCATTATGGACAGGGCAGTTAAAGAACACTCGATCCGCATACTCTCAGACAGTATGGCTGTTCTGCAAGCGCTGGGCAGTCACTCGATTGACTCTGGGCTAATATACGAGTGCCACCAGCGCCTCAACCAGGTGGGTAGCCTCAATAATATAACTATTCAATGGATAAAAGGACACAGCGGTTCGCTAGGTAACGATGCCGCCGATGAACTGGCCAGAAGGGGGTCGAGCATGACACCGGTGGGACCAGAACCCATCGCGCCACTCCCCTTTGGGTTCCTACGCTCTCTGGTAAGAAAACGTACTAGGGATCTACATTCTACACTGTAAGCTATGGGTAGACCAAAGTGAGTGCAGGCAGGCCAAGGAAGCACTTCCCACCATCTATGCCCGCCTCACTAAACAGGTCCTCCGGTTAGACAAACGACAGCTGCGTATGGTTACGGCAGCAATAACTGGCCATGGGTCGTTTAATAAACATCTATTTGTCGTAGGAGTTACAGACAGTCCGCTGTGCAGGGCCTGCATTGAGGACGACGAGACAGCAGCGCACGTGCTTCTAAACTGCCCGGCGATCGCCACATACAGGGCCAAGTACTTCGGTAACCCAGGTACCCTACGTGAGATAGTCAGCAACATCAAGGCGTTGCTGGCCTTTCTCGAGGAGCTGGGGTGGATCGAATAACCGATTTCCCACCCGTACGCAAAATACGCGCTCAGACGTGGAGTTGCGGACACCAGCCCGTTCTACCTATTAACCTATTAACCTAGTTAGCCAAGCAACAATTACATTTATTTTAATAAAGCTACATTTTTGTTATAAATTCGTATTTTTGATTTCCAATTTTTCTTCCTCCGTAACATAGGTATGGGTGCTATTCTTTTCTCTTGCCACTCTCATTCCTCATCTTATTCACATAGCATGGTCTGCGCCCTCGCCGTCTTTCCGAGGTTATATAGTATTGGTGCTTCGTCAAACTTTCAACTGTAAACAAGATTATTTAATTTTATTAAAATAAACTGAAACCCCAGTGATCAAGCAAAAGGAAGTAATATAGAATAGAGACAAGTACCTTTATGTTTTTGAAAGAGTATATTCATGTAAACAAGCAGGGACATGCAAACACATACCTATTATCGGCTACGGCTTTTTAATATTAATTTGGTCAGTTTAAGGTTAGCGGATATAATATCAGAAATAAATACCTGTATCCTCCAGCCTTTTTTTTGGATGGGAAATCATCAAATGACGTCTCCCGCTCTTGGGTGGAGCGGGAGGGCGGGTCAGTGGGTCGTCTTAGGGGCGGAGTGCGTGTCAGACTTTTACTGACTAAAACCCACCCGTGTTCCTTCAGTTGCCCATGTGTGCCAGGGTCACGGTGTCTCTTTCGAACAATCTCGAGACCCTGACAGATCCTCCAGCCTTTAGAGCTAATTATATTGTAATGTACCATCGGAAAACAATGAAATAATTGGAAATAATGATGATATAAACGTATTAAATTATTTTAATCAAATGAAATATCCAATGACATTGTTGACTTTGGTCTGTCAAAGGCACCACAGATACAAATATCGTGGTTATGACAACTTTATACTTTTAATTCGGTTTTTTAGTCAACTATATTGATTATAATCTGTGGTGCACGCATAATTTCCCCTCTATTTCGTGTCGTAACTAATCATCTGCTAACTAGCGCTTATGAATAAAGAAAAGTTAATCATTACTTAAGAGCTAACCATTTGCTTAACTAAACAGTGGCTAATCAGTGATTAGCGAGATTTTTATGAATAAGGCTGATAGTGTGTAGGCAGCTGATCAGTTATACCGTTAACGACAAGTGCATGTATCGTGTATTTATTATTTGGGTATACGCGAGACTCAATTTCCAAATTAACGTACCCCAATATCGGCTGCGAGGCAGAATCAATCCCCTTAACGAAAGAATTACTCAAGGGAATTATAACTAAGTTAAGCGCCTTGCAACAATCAACGGTTATCAAGTTATTTTTAGAACCATTATCAATAACGTATTATTATTTTATTACCATTCATAGATTTCGCGTAAACTTGCGCGGTTGACAATAAAACAAAAGAATTAGGTCTAACTTCAGCACTTAATGACAGCGAGGGAATACCTGAGGAAACATAACATCAACACTATGCTTCGAGTTACCGTTACGCAACCCCACCTGAGCAGGTGCGCTGTTATCAGCTGAGCAATTTGCCATAACGCGCGAGTCTATATTTACGTCGACCTGTCCGGGCGAAGCGCGCGAGAAGACAGGTGACGTCAATGACCCTTGACCGTTAGGGAGTTGAGACACTTGAACGTAATTATTCGATCTAATATTATGATCTTTTTTATCATCAAAGTGTAAGTGTGATGTTTTTTCTTGCATGTATCGCAAACATGCGTAGATTTGCAAGATGTAACTGTGTTTGACCCACTTAAACAGTTAACACAACCATGTTTCGATTTAATGAATTCAAATCGCGTTCGCGGAGAACTTAATTGCTTGAACTGTGAACAAGCGTAAATTAAATGATCGGTTTTGTTACAAAATTCGTACGGTTTCGTCGTCGAATTAATAGGCACACTCTCATTACTCGCGACAAACGATTTGTGGGTATGAAGACGGGACGATTGATTGCCGGGCGGCTTACTTGCGCCCGCGCCAGTGTTCGATACCCGCGTCGAGTTATTGTTTAAACGATGCAATATTTTTGCTTGGTCTCGTAAGAAAGATACCAAGTCCTAGTTGTTGTACCTAATTGTTTTAACGCCGCCACAGAGGAGCTATACATACCAATAAAGGTATCAAGACTATTAGACGAGTTTGCGCAACTCTTAGAGTCAAGAATATTATTTAAATACTGTGTGCCTACTGCACGTTTATCTTGAAACTTCTTTACTAAACTTTCTCAGATAATATTATAGGTTTCACCCGTAGGCACAATGCCTGCCGTGACCTTGAGTGCGTCGTGTGTAAGTTTACCAACTAAATATTGCACGCGCTGCGAGTCAGTCAGCTGTCTATTATTATGAATGTTAGATGTAAAACTTTCGTAAAACCTAGGCCAATTTTGCGTTTTTCCATCTGTTCGCTGCCAGGCTAGACCCATACAATAGGATTTCAATAGCGCAGTGGCAGTTATGATGGTGGGGTCCAGGAGACAAGAGTGGCGAGCGAAGTTAGTCCGCCGTACGCGGAGCAGACAATACAAGTACAATTCAAAGCACTCACCTGGTGGTAGAAGAACACCTGCTCTGGTGCCTACCTGGAGTTATGTATGTAAGTGAGTGTATATGTATCGTGTAGTGACGTTGTAAATGGGTTTTCCAGGATACAGGCCGTAACATTGAGGCTGGAGGCAATCACAGCATGCGGTTTCCAATAAGGTCACTTTCACTTCAAAGTACTTCAGTTTCAACAAACTTAAACCGTATTATTACGTCAAAGGGGGGTCACTTACAATCAAAGCAATTGGATCACGACTAATTGTCACAAACGGATCGATTTAAAGGGATTAATTTCAACAAACGCGTCGCGAGGTCCCAAAGCGGCGACGGACCTTTTTAAGCGCCAAATCAAAGAGAAGTGTCAAGTGTCAAAGTCAAACTGACAAGTCAGATGTCATTCCGTTCGGGCGCGTTCCGAAGGCGCATAGAGTAACTACTTTAAACGGGATGAAACATATACCCCCCCCCGGACGGGCCGTCCCGTCCGCTAATCACTTGGCAATCTTGACAAGGTTGCGTGTTACCAGTCCACTTGACGCGCTGCTGGAAAATGTGCAAATACTCCAAGCTCCAACGCTTCCAAAAACTCTGAGCGAGCTGCTGCACCAACTGAAACCGCGATAGCCAATTTTGGCTCACATCGACAAAAGGGTGCTCCGGCAGGGCGACAAGTGGCTGTCAAATCAAAAAATGGCCCGGGGTCAGGGCCTCCAAGACGTTCGGGTCCGAAGACAGCGGGCACAATGGACGTGAGTTCAATACAGCTTCAAAACGGCAAAATACCGTAGCTAACTCCTTAAAGGTGAGAACGGTGTCTCCCAACAATCTGCGCCAGAGTCCCTGTGCCGCTTTCACCACGGCCTCAAAAATACCCCCCCAATGGGGGCAGGCTGGTGGATCAAACAATAACAAACAACAAAACAACCAAACAACAAAAACAACCAAACAACAACAACAACCAAACAACAACAACAACGAAATAACAACAATTTAACCAAATGGCCCTCCTTAGGCAACAAAAAGGGGGTGACGGGCCCCATAAGGAAGGCTAGAGTGCCTCAACCGTCAACAACCAAACAACAAAGGACCCGTATCGTCCAAAAAGGGGTTCAACTTACTAACGGCTCCCGACAACATCCAAAACTCCCGCTGCAGAATGGCCAACAGCGCATTGCAACCGGCATGCGAGTTCTTAATGTGACGATCAGTCACCAACAATTCAACAATTTGTCGAGGAGCTGTATCGACTCAACAAAAAATCAGGGTCCTTCGTTCCAACAGCGAGCACCTTGAGCCCGGGTAAAGGACCCGACATCCTCCAAATCAAAGGCGTTTCAAAATTTTTAATCTGGGACACTCGGTTCGCAACAAAGACCTCCAAAGAGTGGACGGACGTCTTCAACCAAAACAAAACAATTTGACTGTCCATCCAGGCGTAAGAAGCCCGAATGTCCACAGTTCCACCCAAAGTGTGAGCAACGTGGTTCAATAGACGCACAAGAAGCGCCGCCCCTGACAATTCTAACTTGAGGATGGTCAGTGCCGTCTGGAGGGGGGCCACCTTGCTCTTGGCTAAGACCAGCGACAAATTCACCTGGCCTGTCGCGCAGACGGTGCGCAGACAAACAACAGCTGCATAACCGTGCGAAGACGCATCACAAACAAGGGTAGCAGTGTAGCTCCCAGGGGGGAGGATAGCGCGGGGTAACACGACCTCGTTGACTGCAGGGAGTGCGGATACAAATTGGAGCCAATCTTCCAACAGGGTTTCCCGAATTGGCTCGTCCCAACCAAGTCCCGCAGTCCAAAGGCGCTGAAGAAAACAATTTTGCCCAAAACAATACAAACAAAACAACAAGACAATAGACAAAAGGCAACCCTGGGCTCCCATGTTCAAAATGGCACGGACCACAACAGAGTCCCCCGTGGGCCCCCAGACCTGACCGATGCCGTTGGCAACAAAACCGTGTCGATCTGAGGGGTACCTTAGCGGGGCAGGCGCCAATGTCCTAACAATGCCTGGGCGGCGACCGATCGGCCCACACCCAGGCTCCGCACCCAGGCTCAAGTCCCTCGCGACGAGGATGGAGGCCAAACTCCTCGTCCGCGCGGTGTCCCGAGCCACGCGCCATCGCTGGAAGGGCACATCCCACCGGATGCCTGAATGGCGGGGGGCGTGACTCCAAACGGGGACGTTCCGCCAATGAGGGGAGGGAAGGCGGTGCTGGTCTGGCCAGCGCTGCCTAGCAACAACTGCGTAATCGCCTTTACGCGGGGAGACCAAATGGCGGTCGCGCGGCTCCCGATCAACTTGCGCGGGGGGTGGAGTGCGGCGCTCAAAATTGCGGGCCTCTCCCCGGTTCTGAACCAGCGAGGCAGAAGCCCGGTGACCAACTCCATGGTACCCCCCGTACGCGAACCTGCATCAGAGGCTGGTCTGCCAGCGGACAATGGGACCCCTACAAATTCTACAAGGGTGGGGGTTGGGGCAGTCCCGATGGGAGTGAGCCCCTAAACAAGAGAAGCACATGCGGCGTGCATTGGCAATTCGGCGGCGGGCACTCACGTGCAATTTCAAAAAGGCCGCAAAGGTTGCCATGCCGTGTCCCTACAAAACTCACAACCAGGACGACTCTGGGTGCCAGCAAAACGAGCGGCGGGGCGACCATCAACAGGCCCGCGAGCCCTAGTCCGTCCCTGGTCGAGTGGCCGGGAAGACGGCTGGCATGACTCAGTGGCAACGCCAGAGGTGTCCACAAACCGACACTCATCCTCCAAAAATTGGACGAGGTCACCAAATGGGGGGAGATGTGTGACACTATCCCCACCATACTTTTGCTCGAAACGAGCCCTCAAATCGGCAGGAAGCCGTTGCAGCACAACATGTACCAAAAGGTAAGACCAATGGTCCACCGGCAACTCCAATTGCTTTAAAGCGTTGGTCGCTGCCACCAACGGGTTCAACAGGTCAGTACGCAATGCTGACAAACTAGTAATGACCGGTAACCCCAAAATCAATTCAATATGAACGTCAGCCTAACAACGTTTATTTTGGTACCGCCGGGTGAGTAGTTCCAAAGTGGTAGGGTAGGCTGAGTCAGTCAACGACAGATGCTGTACCAAGGATCGGGCCTCACCTTCCAGGACAGGCAACAAATAGGCCAACTTTTGGGCGGGTCTGAGGTCCGAGCGTGCATCAACCAAACTTTCAAACAGGTTTTGGAAACCTAGCCAATGGTCCAAGCGACCGTCAAAGTGTGGCAGTTCTAAAGTAGGCAATCTACTCAATAGTCCGGGACCTGAAACAACCGAGGTCTCCGGTTTGACCTGGACAGGTGTCCGGCTCTGCAATATTTCCCGAGCACGTTGACCAATAACATCCCCCAGGTCCAAGATCTGGTCGTAGTCAGCAAGGACCTTGTCACGTGCTGCCTGGTCCAGCACTTCCAGAGCCACATCACAAATGTACTCGTTGTAGCGAAGCAGAGCATCAACGTTGCCGAGTCTCACGTTCAACTGCTCGAACCGAGCAAGAATGATCCCTTCGAGATCCTGGCGCTCAGCAGTCGCTGCAGCTGAAGTGAACCACCGTAGCTGTGTGGTCAATCCACTGATTGCCTCTCTCACCGCTTTGTGTGCCATTGCACAAACAATACAATTCAAATAAACCAAGCAAAAAGATAATTAAGTAACAAAGTTCAAACAATTCATTACAAAATAACAACAAGCAAACAATCAAACTACCAAACTGTTAGTCAGCAACTCAAGAAATAACAAAATATTGGTTTCAATTCAATTCAACAACAAACTTTTATTTTAATTCAAAACCAATGTCAACGTTCAAAAAATTCTACTTCACAATTCAATTCAAATATTCAAATTCTATCCAATTCCAAAAAATACCAATTCAAGACAACTACAAATTATTGGTTCCAATCCAATGAACCTTATTTTAATTCAAAGAATGTCAACGCTCAATATGTTAATTTCACAAACCACTTTGTTAATGGTACAACAGTAATGAACCTTTATTCCAATTTAAAACAATGGTAATACTCAAAAATGCCAATTTCAGCAAAACTACCATATTGATGGTACAAAACTCAATATTTCAATGTCATCCTGACATTCAATACAACAGAGGTCAGATACAAAGGGGTTGTAACATAGCCCAATTCAATTAACACTATTAGCATATGCAACCGGCTGACCCCGACAACATGAGTTACTCGACTCAATAAATTCAAACAAATTATTTCAAATAACAATTAATTACCGTTAACAAACATTTACAGCGAATTACTACTTCCCTTATAGAGACTGCCAAGTAATTAGCCAACTGTAAATTACCAATTTGTTGGTTATATGTCTTATAGCCACGCTCTGATACCAAAATGTTCGCTGCCAGGCTAGACCCATAGGTAATAGGTAGGGCTTCCAAAATTACGGAAATGTCAATTACGTAACTAATTACGCAACTTTTTTCTCCAATTCCGTAATTCCGTAATTACGTAATTTTTCCTATTTTTTTTAAATTGATTATGAATTTTTGTAAATATTGTAGATAGAGTATCTACAATTTTTACAGTTATCTTTTACTATCTCAAATTCAAGGATGTATCAAAATAAACACAATATTTAAACAAAAAAATATTTATTTATATTTATTTTTAATTTTTAGAAAGCTTACAGACTAATAACATTATAGTAACAAGAATATATAACTAAATTGCTAATAACAAGCCTCCACAGATCGATACAAAAAAAAACAAAAATTAGTTCCATGACAAAATAATCTAACACTGTACTGTCAAATTATTGATTCATTTAAAGAGGTGGTTAATTTTATTTAATTGTTATGAATTATTCAAGAACTTAGTTAAGTCAAACCATTTTTTATCGTCCCGAATATAATCTTTCTTCTTGAAAATGTGATCACCTAGGGACCACCTTCACCTTCTTAGTTTATTACAAAAATATCCGGCGGATGAAAAGGCTCGCTCGGCTTCAACACTTGTAGGCGTTATCGAAAGTAAATAATTATACGCTGCAGTCAAAAAAACTTCGCGACCGCCGCCAGCGCTGTCGTAAATGCACATTTCTACCCTAATAATGGAATGGAGATCTGTGTTTACTGTTGAAATTGTTTTATTTACAGTCACTTTGTTTATTTCTTTGTCTAACTGTTGTGCGATTGTCAACTCCTCGTCATCATCGTCACTGGTAGCAATTGCGTCCGATGCACTCGGTTGTGGTTGTGAATTAGTGCTTTTTTGAGTAGAATTATATTTCAACCGTTCCAAAAGTTCCACTATGTACATTCGTATATCATCCGACGATGGTTTCGTGAAATATTCTGAGGCAGCTGTTTTAAAAAAATCCTCATTGTTATGCAAATATTGCAAAACACCGAATACATTTGTTCGCCTTTCCTTAATTCTCTTTCTAAGAGATGTGGCTAGTTTTCCACTGAGATCGTTTGACTGAAGATTAAGTTTCTCTAGCATGAATCGAAGCGCAGCGTCGGCCGTCAATAAGTTTGAATCACGGCGACATAATGACAAAACTGTAGTTTTTATTACATCCAAGCTGTAATGAATGTCGTGAAGGTCTTGGATCTCGTCGTCTGTAAATTTCGCATTTGATTTCAAATCTAATAACGCCTTAAAAACGCATGATTTTAATTTGAGAAATCGGCCTACCATATCTGATAAGCTGTTCCATCGCGTTTTATAGTCTAGTATTAGGTCAATATTTTTACCATGTTCTTCTAAATTGTACTTTTGCAACAAGTCGTTTTTCAAAGGGGAGTTTTTAAACGATTTTATTAGATCTCTTAATTTTTTTATAGTGCCTTTGTATAAAAACTCCGATTCTGGAACTCTGGTCGATTCTACAATAAACGCATCCTCATCTTCTTCAATTTCCTCTTCTTCTTCAGCGCCGGTATTTGAGACATCCTCCTGGACTTCAGGTTCTGTAGATTTTTGTGTTTTATATAAAACATCCAGGACTGCTAGTTGTATCCCATGAGCCATACACAATTGGTGGTAGCCGTCAAAATTTCTACCCATTTTGACCATAACACTCACTCCATCTGTTGTGAAAGCAATTATGTCGTCTTCCAGACTGAAACCGAAGTCACTCAAATGTTGCTGTAATAATTGAGTGCCTACTTCAGCTGGCATTGATCCCTGTATCCGTACAAGTCCCAAATTTTTATATTTTGCCATATCAAAGTCTTTATTGTGGATATTTATATTCATATACCTTTTATTACGGGTAGACGTCCACTCATCAAACGTGATAGTAAATCTTTTATTTTCAGACTTCATAATTTTCAGTTGATTTTTCAATTTGTTTTTTGTGTTATCACTCTGTTTTAGAATTATCTGTGTTATAGTCGTAGAAGATTTCGGCACATCGTAGCCAGAGTTTTTAAAAAGATATCTCAGATCTTCTGACGTACAAAATGTGCTCAATGGTATCCCATCCAATGCAGCTATTCTGGCCACTCGAACCTCCATATTTGAAAAATAATCAGTGAGTTTAATTTTCTTTTGTGAAGGTTAGTTCGTACGTTTTCGTGTTTGAATTTGACCACTATTAGACGTTGATGTACTCGGGCTTTGCGACTCCTGCTGTTGCGGCATCTCTCCGATATGCTTGGCACGCATGTGAGTGTGTAACGCTCCAGTTGCGCCACCTGCCCCCCTAGCCAAGTCACAAACGTTTACCGTTCTACAATCGGTAACGCCTCAGTGTCAGCAATTGTAGAAAACGATAAGTTGGTAGCCATGTTGAAGCGCCTGAGTCGGTCGCTCGTTCTACAATGTCTTTAGAAAAACGACACATTATAACAAAGGATTTAGCGTTGAACATTGTAGAAACGATAAAAAATCATTCTATCATTTTGAAAGATGTGAATTTGGCTACGAATTTTCTGTTCGTTTGTTTTAATCACGTGACTTAACGTTGAGCGCCTAGCGTTAACGATTGCAGATAATCAACTTGGCTAGGGGTGCTGGAGTTTTCAATTTTTTTTTGCAATGCTTACATTCAACACTCTGTCCATTATCAGCTCTCAAGAAATGTTCCCAGATAGAGCTTTGTGTGCGTTTGTTCAAAAACTCCTTGTATACAGTCTTATTTGAAGAAGACCTGAAAAAAAATAAAAGGAATTTAGGTTAAAATGATATTGGTTAAACATAGTTGTCAACTCATAACAAAATAATGTAAACACTTATTTTGTAGCCAAACGTTTTTTTCTTCTATAATAGGCGAAAGAGCATGCTTAGTTCATTCATTCCTGATTTAGAGACGAACTATGAGGAATTTCAAATTTTTGATAGGTACCGACCTTTTATGTTTTAATCAGTGTTCTTAATTAATATATATTTGGGAACCTAGATATTCTATAATCTAATCGGAATAAATACACCTTAAGAAAATGTTTGATTTACAAATTATTTTGTATGAACTATGCATGCTCCACGCCCCATGAGGTTTTTAATGCCCTTTTAATACTAAATAAGACTGATTTAAGTACTTACATCTTTGAAGAGATAATCCACACATTCAAATTTCAAAGTCACCCACGATAAAGATACAACTGCTACAAATTGTTAATATTTGCGCGCATTTACCACCAACTTTTAATTAAGTATCAGATCAAGTGTCAACTGTGCCGAGAGTCTAGCGATGTGAACTGAACAGCCGACAATTGAGCAATGAAACTACTTTATTTTTAGTTAAGAATGTGAGGAGCATAGTAGTTCCCCTAAGTTCCCCGTGGTCGTAGGGACTTTTCGTCAGGGACTCCCCGGCCTTGCCGACTCGCCAAGTTGATATATTTGAACTCTATTCTGTACGTCTTTTTTTTTTTTTTTTTTTTTCAGGATGGGAAATCATCAAATGACTTCTCCCGCTCTGGGCGGAGCGGGAGGGCGTGTCAGACTTTTACTGACTAAAACCCACCCGTGTTCCATCAGTTGCCCATGTGCCAGGGTCACGGTATCTCCTTCGAACAATCACGCGACCCCGGCAGGCATCGGTCCTATTAGACCCCTACGCTGCTGCTGACATCTCTTTGAGGCGCGCGTGGAACACTGCGCGCCGTCGACCCGAGCTTGGTCCTTACCGGGCGGCGAGCTACCCATTGCTCGCCACCCGCAAGCTCGCGCCTACGGTGGCCGGGAGTCCGCAATCGACTCCCGACGCCCGGGGCGTCTCCTCCTGCGGCGGCTAGGGACGTGAGGGCGCAGAGACTGCCACTCCCTCACGCGCCCCGCCTCCTTCTTCGCGAGCATTACTGCTTCGCAGAAGGAGGTGACGGCTTCCCACTCCCTCTCGCTCCGTACCATGGCTCGCACCAGGGCCGGACGCGAGAGGTCGCCGCCGCCGATCGCCTCCACGAGGACACGGCGGTGCTCCGCCCAGGCAGGGCACACCTCCACCGTATGCTCCACCGTGTCCTCCAGACGATCCTCGCAATGGAAACACCCGGACGTATCCTCCCGCATTCTGTAAGTCTTAGAACTATTTTTTGCAAAATAGATATAAAATAAACTGCGGGGAATACCCTATTTGTACAGTTTCGATGTAGGTATATAGTATAGTGTTGCCACATTATAAATGTGTACGTATAATGCTTTTTTATTGGTTGACTATTTTGATGGATTGATGATACTAATAATTACGTAAGTACGGAATTGACATCTTCAGTTACGGAATTGAAAATACTTTAAAATGAGTTCGTAATTACGTAATTGCGTAATTACGTAATTACGTAATGGAAGCCCTAGTAATAGGTAGAACGGGCTGGTGTCCGCAACTCCACGTCTGAGCGCGTATTTTGCGTACGGGTGGGAAATCGATTATTCGATCCACCCCAGCTCCTCGAGAAAGGCCAGCAACGTGTTGATGTTGCTGACTATCTCACGTAGGGTACCTGGGTTACCGAAGTACTTGGCCCTGTATGTGTCGCCGGGCAGTTTAGAAGCACGTGCGCTGCTGTCTCGTCGTCCTCAATGCAGGCCCTGCACAGCGGACTGTCTGTAACTCCTATGACAAATAGATGTTTATTAAACGACCCATGGCCAGTTATTGCTGCCGTAACCATACGCAGCTGTCGTTTGTCTAACCGGAGGACCTGTTTAGTGAGGCGGGCATCGATGGTGGGAAGTGCTTCCTTGGCCTGCCTGCACTCACTTTGGTCTACCCATAGCTTACAGTGTAGAATGTAGATCCCTAGTACGTTTTCTTACCAGAGAGCGTAGGAACCCAAAGGGGAGTGGCGCGATGGGTTCTGGTCCCACCGGTGTCATGCTCGACCCCCTTCTGGCCAGTTCATCGGCGGCATCGTTACCTAGCGAACCGCTGTGTCCTTTTATCCATTGAATAGTTATATTATTGAGGCTACCCACCTGGTTGAGGCGCTGGTGGCACTCGTATATTAGCCCAGAGTCAATCGAGTGACTGCCCAGCGCTTGCAGAACAGCCATACTGTCTGAGAGTATGCGGATCGAGTGGTCTTTAACTGCCCTGTCCATAATGGCTGAGGCGGCAAGAGTGATCCCAATGCATTCCGCCTGGAACACTGTATTGTGGACTGCTAATGGTGTGGCTATATGTATGTTGAAGTCCTGCGAGAAGACCCCAGCACCTGTGCCACTGTCTGTTTTTGATCCGTCCGTGAAGATGCGCAGCTCAGTGGGGCGCAGACCCTCACACCGGCGATCTTCATGAAGCTGGATTCTGTATTTTTTATCAAAAATGAACTGTTTGGGTACCCGGTCATTTATAGCCTTGGTGATGGGGAACTCATTGTTGAGTTCCTTAAGTAGCGCGGTATGTTGTGTGTCTCTCTTTCTCAAGAGGTTGGTTGCGTCCAGACGCGCTGCCGCCATCGTGGCTTCCTGCTGTATGAACAGGTGGAGCGGTGGTAGTCCCAGCATGGCATCCATGGCTGCAGTCGGAGTAGTCCTCATGCAGCCCTTGACCGCCATGCAGGCTAGTCTTTGCATGCGTTGCAGTTTGTTGCAGGCTGTAATAAGCTTGGTGCGGGGCCACCAGACCACGGCCCCGTAGGTGATCATGGGTCGGATCACTGCGGTGTACAGCCAAAGTATGATTTTGGGGGATAGGCCCCACTTTTTACCTATCATTTTCCTGCATTGCCAGAATGTGATGCAGGCCCTGTTTAGTTTGCTGTCTAAATGACTACTCCAGTTTAACTTACTGTCAAGAATGACCCCGAGGTACTTGACTTCGTTGGCCAGCTGAAGTTCTGTATTTAACAATTTCGGTAGGCGGAAGGGGCCTAAAGCTCGCTTATGGGTGAACATGACTAGCTCAGTTTTAGTGGGATTCACTGAGAGGTCATTTGTGTAGTAGTGATTGGCATTGAGTCTGGCGATTAACTCGTTAATCACCAAATTCCATAGAAGGGGTGACAGTACCCCTCCCTGGGGGCAGCCTCTGGCAATCATGGCCAGTTGCTGCTCATCCTCTAGGCGAACCACGCGCTTGCTAAGCATGTTTGTGATCCAGTCTATGAGTACCTGTTCAACTCCATGTCTGGAGAGGGCGCTGCTGATGCTGGAGAAATTTGTTTTGTCGAAGGCTCCTTCGATGTCTATGAAGGTACCCAGGTAGGTCCCTTTCTGGTGAATCACTTCCTCTATCTGGCTAACTACCAGATGAAGTGCCGATTCGGTGGATTTACCTGAGCTGTAAGCGTGTTGGTTACCGTGCAGCGGTAGGGTTTTCAGAGCGCCGTCCCTCAGCTCCCTGTCGCACAGCCTTTCCAGGGTTTTTAGCAGGAAAGAAGTTAGGCTGATTGGTCTGTGGGATTTGGCGTTTGTGTAGTCGCCCTTACCTGGTTTAGGGATGAATATTACTTTCACTTCCCTCCATCCTTTGGGAACGTATCTAAAGGCCAGGCACGCTCTCATTAAAGGCACCAGTCTTACTGCGATGAGGGTTCCACCCCACTGTAGTAGGGCGGGGAACACCCCATCTGGTCCGGCGACCTTAAACGGATGGAAGCTCCGGATGGCCCATTGGAGTTTCTCCAACGTGATCACCTTGCTAGCATAAGACCAGTCATTATCTGATGGTGTTTGAGTTGCTTCTTGCCAGTCGATTACTTGCGAGAAAATACATCCAGGGAAGTGTGTTTCAATAAGGACACGTCGCGTTTTTTCTGGCGAGGATGTGAGTGTGTTGTCTGGTTTTCGAAGGGTGGTAGGCCCAGTTGTGGTTTGTTGTGCCAGTATTTTCCTTACCCTGTTTGCTTCCTGGCATGCTACCAGTGTATTTTCGCCATCCCGAGGTGCTCCTGAACCTGATGCATTTTTTGTAGCAGGATTTGGCTGCGTAGTACTCATCCCAGTCCTCATCCGCACATGTATTCATGGCTCTATTCAGAGCTTTCCTTACCTTCCCGCGTTTACGCTCCAGATCAGCACCCCACCAGGGCTGTTTGCCCGGTGTACTACGATGAGTCGTCTCTGGGCAGGCAGTTTGGTAGCTGTCTATTATTGATTTAGTGAGGTATTCTACTTGTACCTCGATCTGTGTAGTGTCCGCAAATAGCGTCGGATCGCTTGATGTCGCAAGTCTGGATTCTAGGCTGCGTGTGTAGGTACCACGATCTGTGTTCCGCGGTTTGCGGCGCGGAGCTGCTGGCAGGACAGAGGCCTGGATGTCGAAGCGGGTCCATCTGTGGTCGGAGCAGGAAGCCTCCCTGGAGACCTGCCAACCTGTGGTAATTTCCGCCGCGGCCTCTGTTGCCAGAGTGAGATCTATGATTGTGCGGCTTCGTCTGGTTACGAAAGTCGGTTCGGAGCCAGTGTTTAGTAGGGATAGGTTAGTCGAGAATAAGTAATCAACCTAGGCCTTACCCCTTTCGTTTTGCGTGTCCATACCCCACAGCTGGTGATGAGCATTGGCATCAGCACCGATGATGACTTCAAGCCTGGATCTCTCGCAATGGCTCACGAGGCGAGCGAGGCCACGCGGGGGCGGCGCCTCCGCTTCAGGCATGTAGACCGAAGCGAAGACGATTGCCATCTCCATGGCGCCGTTACGCTGTATAAGCAGCTTCACTGCAGAGATGTCTCTGCAACAGAATTCAGTTAGAAGCTGTGTTTTAAGGTTACCTGTGACATAGATACACGACCTGGGTTGGTCGTGATCAGTAGTGACCAGGAGCTTACCTCCAAGATTGGAGAGTCCTTGTATGCGGCCCGCTCTAATCCACGGCTCCTGGATCAGGGCGATGGCCGTGTGTTGAACCTCCAACCACTTCCGGAGCTGAGCCGTTGCGGTCTGACTGTGGTGGAGGTTTGCCTGGAGGATTTTACAATTTGACGAAGAGGACGCCATTGCTGGTCGGTTCCTCATCGTCATCCTCCAGGTAGAGCCCGGCAAACAGGCCACCCTCGTCGAAGCCATCCTCCCCCTGGCGCGAAGCCGGGGACAGGGTTATGTCGTCCGATTCCGCGCCCGAAGGAGGGCTAGCGTCCAGGGTGGCGGCAGTTGGAGCAGCCGATTCCGCTGCAGCGGGTTCGGCCACGACTGCCTCCGGGTTGTTTGCTGGGGGGAGCCGACTCCCCCGCTGGTGTCTCTGGCTGCTGCGCCAGAGTCTCGGAGATGGCGCCGGTGGCGGGATCCCATCCCTGGGGGACGTCGGTGAACCTGCCGTTCCTACCTTGGAACTGCAGGTACACCTTCCCTGCCCCCAAAGATAGACGGCGCCCCGCACCCATCAGGGTCGGGATTTGGTCTACCGGGACACCGACCACCACGAACCATGCCGAGGCCTGTTTATCGGCATGCAGCAGCAACCAGCGCTTTATGTCGACCCAGGGGTTCTGGTAACTGAGAGCACGGCCAATATTGGTCGGCTCTCCGAGGACCCCCTGCTCGTCGGGGATCACGATGCCACATCGTGCCCGTCTTAGGATCTCCGACTGACTCTTGACTACTAACGTTAAGTTAGTAGGGAGAATCATATCGGAGACTGTTTTCCTTAGCCAGGCTAAGGTGTGGTCGTTCTCGCACCACAGTTTTAGGACACCACCGGCGAATAGCGGCTTTGCGTTGAAAGTCGGCGCCTTGGTGTCCTGTTTGGGGGAGCAGGCCTCGAGTAAAATCTGCTTCTGGATAGCAGCGAGCACCTGGTCCGATACGTCCTTGCTGATGACCCCGGTGCGGTCACAGGTGACCGCTACGTCGAGGGTGGCATTGGCAGCTTGGGCATAGCTTCTTTGAGCAACCCGTTTGGATTGATCAAGACGCGGCCGCTTATGCTCTCCACGAGGTGTAATGGTCTCGTTGAGAGCTCGCTTAGCCGCGGCCTGATCCTTCCTTCCGGGTTGCTGTGCTTTTACCGGCGCACTGGATGAGGGTCGGCTGGTCGAGGGGCGGTTTAGGCCGGCCTCTGCCTGCGACCGTTTTCCAGCGGCAAAGTTTAGCTGCCCGCTACTCGGTTTGACCGAACTAGCGGCAGTGGCCTGGTTGTTTTGGGGCCCTCCTTACGCGTCATACGCTGTGCTGTGACAGCTGGAGCGCATGAGGGGTTTGTACAAGGGCAACGGGCTTGTTGAGTTCTTTTACCCTTGCCCTTGCCCCGCTTCTGTACAACCTTCCAGACGCGAGAGATCGCGTCCTCGTGGCTGTCTGTCACCACCTGGTTGGTGGCGTCCTCCTTATGGGAGGAGGCTTGAGGAGCCGCGGATGTGGGAAGGTGTTTCACAGTGCCAGTAATATCTGGCACCGGTGTAAGTTTGGGGTGGGTTGGACCGCCAGCGAAGTTAGACTTCGCCGTGGTCCTCTCCTGGGTTTTGGAAGGGCCGGTACTGGTCCCAGTCAGCGCCGACGCCCTTTGTATCTTTTGGGACTTGTTTTTGTTGGTCTTGCCTGTAGCTTTCGCCACAGCCAGACCAGCGCCCGCGCTGGTACCCGCGGCGTTGGCTGCAGGGTGACCAGGGGCAAGAGAAGTGCAGGCACCTCTCTTGGAAGCTTCATCGGCTTTCGCCTCCACTCCGGGATGGTTGGTTTTTGTTTTATTATCCATATTAAATGTTGTGAAAAGGATTCGTCTCTCTGGCTCCCACCCTCCATGGAGCCCGCACCTGGGAACGTCTCGCTATGAAAAAGCTCGAACGTTAGGATTACCAGAGAGATATAGGGGCGCAAGGCTGGTTTACAGTGCGACATCGGGTGCTCGATCGGGTTAGCCCCCAACGAGTTGAACAACCCTCACTTACACCGTCAGCATGACCTTTACCTACCGCTTCGGTCATCCGAGGACAACCTCTGCGGACCTCACGCACCTCGCCTGTGGCCCTCTGACGGGACACTGTGGCCATTTCCCTACCCCTGGCTAGTGGGTAGGGCCACCGTTTCGCTTGAAATCCAGACCAAAGGGGGAGTGTTGCCTCACGGACACATAACCACCAGCGCCGTTCGGCTCAGCCCCCCAGGACTCCTTCATCCCCGCTCACGGCACTCAACTGCGCAGGTCCTAGCGCAGGTGACTGCTTCCTCCTAACTCACCATCAGCTGCTTTTAGTGACAGTCGAGCCCGCCACCACCCAGTCACAGGGTGGTCACGTTTCGGAGTGGAAGGTGGGTAGGTAGGTGTTGTAGGGAGCGAGGATTTGGGTGGGGTTGCGTGAGGAGGGGTAGTTTGGGACAGGAAATGGGGGGGGTAATGCGGGAGTGGGGAGGGGAGATAGGGGAGGTAAAGTCGCCTGGCGGTTTCAGTTACGTCTATTTCATAAGGAATTAGACTAAAAACAGGGTGGCAACCTCGTGAAGGTGTATCCGCCAGACTTGCCTTGAGGATCTACACGACTTCAGCGCTCTCCCTCAAGACCCCGCCACCCTGCTGCCTCTGAGGGAGGCAGCAGAGTAGGCCTGCATCTATACTACCAAGCAAAGCCAGCCAAGCGTGTCGTTGTGCAACCGCAAAAGCATAAATACAGACCCACCCCAAGCCCAAGCTTGGCTAACTAACATGGGTACTCGCATTTCATTTCATAGGCGATCAAGTACAGTGTCATCCAACATATGATTACGCTGGATGACCCGCACCTGATCCGATAGTCATTGGGTTGAAACATTGACAGTTGGCTCAAGCGCCTGAAAAAGAGAGAGTATTGGTACACGGTACACGGTCAGATTGTTTCCCCTCTCTGTAGCCCCATAGTATGAGCGCATGACATTCTCATTGATGGATCTTGTCCATCTCATACGCTGGCCAACACTAGCAAAAGACGGAAATGTGTGGAAAAGGGAGAGGGAGGCCTTTGCCCTTTTTTTTTTTTTTTTTTTTTTTTTTTTTCAGGATGGGAAATCATCAAATGACTTCTCCCGCTCTGGGCGGAGCGGGAGGGCGTGTCAGACTTTTACTGACTAAAACCCACCCGTGTTCCATCAGTTGCCCATTGTGCCAGGGTCACGGTATCTCTTTCGAACAATCACGCGACCCCGGCAGGCATCGGTCCTAGTAGACCCCTACACTGCTGCTGACATCTCTTTGAGGCGCGCGTGGAACACTGCGCGCCGTCGACCCGAGCTTGGTCCTTACCGGGCGGCGAGCTACCCACTGCTCGCCACCCGCAAGCTCGCGCCTACGGTGGCCGGGAGTCCGCTATTGACTCCCGACGCCCGGGGCGTCTCCTCCTGCGGCGGCTAGGGACGTGAGGGCGCAGAGACTGCCACTCCCTCACGCGCCCCGCCTCCTCCTTCGCGAGCATTACTGCTTCGCAGAAGGAGGTGACGGCTTCCCATTCCCTCTCGCTCCGTACCATGGCTCGCACCAGGGCGGGACGCGAGAGGTCGCCGCCGCCGATCCCCTCCACGAGGACACGGCGGTGCTCCGCCCAGGCTGGGCACACCTCCACCGTATGCTCCACCGTGTCCTCCAGACGATCCTCGCAATGGAAACACCCGGACGTATCCTCCCGCTTTATCCTGAACAGGAACCCACCGAAGCACCCATGCCCGGTGAGAACCTTCGTCAGGCGGAAGGTGAGGACGCCGTGACGCCTCTCTATCCACTCCTCAAAGAGGGGACTTACCGCCGCAATTGTGGCGTGCCCAAGGCCTTTGCCCTGCAGTGGGACAATATAGGCTAGTTAGATTAGATAGATAGAATTGTTGCTTATGAAATGTCTCTTGTTATTTGAGCAAGACTGCCACAACATGGCTTTTCTTCAGTTCTGTGGACCTAGCGTTAAAGAATGTGAGGGGCCTAAAACCTACTGAGCCTCCTCCTGTTTGAGCTTTCCCTAAAAATCCTTTATCAAGTTTACTTCGCATGAAGAATATGTACCTAATACGGAATTATTCTCATCGCAGATGTAAACAAGCCTTGTAGGTCTTCCTCCATCTATTTCCCGTCCGCGTCGGCGCGTAGCGTTTCAAAATTATTTAATTCTCCTGTACTATTCCAAAATCCCGTAAATATTGTTGAAATCAATATTTACTAAGGCACAATTAGTTATAAGGGACAAAATAACCTTGAAGCACACAATAATCTTATTGAACCGATCAGCTGATTCAAATAAATTCCGCCATCTTGCCTCTTAGCATCCTCTTAACAAGCTACCGGTGGTGTTTAATTTTGACAGCTTTTAATCAAATGGTTAGCGACTACTTAGCGCTAAACAGCGTTTATGAATAAGAAATTCACTAATCAGTTGCTTAGCAATTGATTAAAATTTAAGAGTCGTTTATGAATAAGACTGTATATTACCAAAGGTGATGTCAGCTATTTAGAGGGATTGCCTCTCGCTGATTTGTCGTGGAATATTCCCGGGAACGTGGACGTCGTATTAGTTGCGCAATTGTTTTCGTATATTTACTTAGGTAATAAGGTTGAGTCGGGCACGAACGCGCCCCCCGCTTTGATGACCGCGTTCGGTTTCATGATGATGGGTGACTATCCGTGTAATGAGTTTCAAAATGAAGTTAATAAAACTTCCTTTTCTGCTCTCGCACTTAATGATTCAGTTCAAAAATTCTGGAAACTGGAAGAAATACCTAATATGCGGTTTTTAAGTCCAGAAGATACTGCCTAAAGCTCCTTTAGTACAGCCTTACGATGGGCCTTACCAAGTCATCACAAGGAATGACAAAACATTTGTCATTCGAATTAGGGACCGTGATGTTACAGTCACAATTGATAGGTTAAAACCGGCTCATATACTGTCAGAAAATCAATTTGCGCCTAGCGAGAATATCACAACTTATATTGTGAATCAAAATGATCACCAAACCGCTGCTTCCGATCAGCTACTAAGGACCGATAGTAACACACAACAACAGCGACAGCATATTCCTCGCCGTTCTGGTAGGCGAGTTAAATTTCCTGATTACTATCAGGCAAGTTTTTCGTGATCTGTATCACTGGTAGGGGGGTACTGTGGCGACTGTGTCTCACGTACTCATCCCTTGCATAGTTAAATATTTTTCTATTGTAATTATTTTAGAAAGTTTAATTTTGTGTTTTCCCACGTTCCCACATCTACAAAGCAATTTATGTAATAGGTACTATTGTACTCTATACTTCTTTATAGTTTTAGGTACTATTGTCTTTTGGAATTCTTTACATTTATTTAAGGTTCATTGTTCTGTTATTTTTAGTTATCGTTTAATGTACCCATTTGTATTTATATTTCCTGTGTCTTATTATACTTTTATGTAACAATCGTTTTGCCGCATCCTTTGTTTAGAAAACTGCAGGTGTGGGAAGGATGTTCCGAGCTTTGGATGAGGCAGGCAGTCTGTCTCTAACTACGATCGTGTGAGGTCCTTTTTCTGACCCCGATCATTACTCACCAAAGCTCGCCGTGATCTTGTCTATCTAGTTGTAACTTTTCATATAGCCTTATCTAATTTTACATTTTAAGGCCAAGTGTAACTGCTACCTTTAGTTACTTGATATTTTAATAAATTTAAGCGTTACAACTTATTTTTGTATATTACTTGTTCACTCAGTCGCGAACTCGCACAGTGGAATGTGAGAACTTGTTTGCATCGTCGATCACTCGTGCTGACGATGGGCGGTATTCTGTCGCGTTACCTTTTTCTAAAGACCCGAGTGCACTGGGTAGTTCTCGCACTGCTGCTCAACGTCGGCTGTTGACCTTGAAACGTAAGTTCAAACAGTCGCCTGACTTACAAAAAATCGATAATAACGTAATAAATGAGTATGTCGCTATGGGTTACTTGTCACAAGTCACCGAGTCTAATATTATTGACGAGGGATACTACATCCCGCATCACGCTGTTACCCGTCGGGATAAGCTGATGCTTCGGATCGTACTTGATGCTAGTGCCACAACTCACACCGGATTGTCATTAAACGACGTGTTACATACCGGTCCTAACTTGCAGGCGGATTTATTCTTGCTATTGCTTGATTTTCGGCTTTTCCCTGTCGCTATGACTGCGGATATAAAGCAAATGTATTTGCGGATTGAAGTCCCTGATAACCATCGTAAATATTGGAGAATCTTATATAGATTCAGTCCTGATGTTCTAATACGTACCTTTCAATTTAATCGGGTCCCTTTTGGACTCAGTCAAGCCCGTATTTGGCAATGCGGACCGTTCGCTTATTAGCCCTCGATATGAGGCCACATTTTCCGGATGCTGCCACTATGGCGGAGTCTAAGCTTTATAAGGACGATTTGGTTCAATGTGAACTGGCTCAGCGTATATCCTCTTGGTATAAGCTTCTTAGGATTGTCGTTTATATCCTTCGCTTTATAAAGAAGGTTAATTCCTCTCCTGGTATAGTCAAGAATCTTATGACTGCAGAAAAGGCTGTGATTTGTTCTGTTCAAAGAGTTCACTTTGCAGAAGAAATCGAAGCTCTTACTAAAGAGAAATTGCCTTCAAAAAAGCTGCAAAGCTTATTCGTGTTTCTTCACGAAGATGGGCTGTTGCGCATAGGAGGTACGTTTTCTAATTCGGACTTGCCATTTGAGGCTAAGCATCCTCTTTTGCTCCCTAAGCATGACCCTGTGGTGGATCTTTTAATTGATCATTTCCATGTTATGAACTGTCATACAGGATCAGGGCTGCTTATTTCAATTTTGTGCCAACGTGTCTAGATATTGGACGCCAGAACCGTCGCAAGGGTTAGGGTGCAGAAATGCAACTACTGCTTCCGAATAAATCCATCACACCCAAAGCCCATGATGGCAGTTTTGCCATCATACCGTGTGATAGGAGATCTGTTTCTCACTTACGAGGAGTTACAGACAGTAATGGTTCAAATAGAGTTATTATGAAATGAGCATTATGAATTCTAGTCCACTTACTGTTGTGTCTTCTGATCCTTCACCAGAAGTGATAACCCCTGCGCATTTCTTAATGTCAACCCCATTACAGTACTTGCCTGCCGTGGACTTGAAAGACGTACGCATTAATCTCAGTCAACGCAAGCAATTACTAGATAGCATGGTTCAGTCTTACTGGAAAAAACGGCGTTTGAAATATCTGCACACGCTGCAAGTCAGACAGAAGTGGACTTCTCCTGACCGTCTCACAGAAATCGGAACTGTCGTACTTGTTGGACAGGATGATTGCCCTCCTTTAAGATGGCCATTAGGTGTAATTACGGAAATTCATCCGGGTTTTGATAAGGTCGTTCGTGTTGCGACGGTTAAAACGAAATTTGGAATTTTCAACCGTCTGGTTGGAAAACTGTGTCCCATACCAACGCTATAATAACATTTTCTCTTTTCTCATATTATTTAGCATAATGCGATTAATTTAATATACATAATTCTAACGATCATAATTCATTTATCTTTATTAATTTGTCCCTTGTTGTCAGTTCTGCAACTTCCAAAGCCGGCAGCATGGTTGGGCACCTTAAGTGACCCAAATTGATTTTTTAATACTTATTTTTGTTATACCTAAGTGTTTGGTCATTTCTCTAGTAATAATTAATTCATTTCAAATGGTTTCGATATGTTAATGGTTTTGTATGTTGTTATCTGTGGCTATGGTTCACGCGCCTTTTGACCCGCTGAACCTGGCGACACTAGCGCCATATCGTTGTGTGACCGCCCCGCGCCGAGCGCGGACTTATTTATTTATTTAAAAGAAGCACAGCCACATCATGTACATTACACTTACACTTAATAATCTTAATAACTAAAGGACTAATGTACGTGACAATTACGGCGTACATAGCACTGATTAAAATATCTTGCAGCCTTAAAATATCAAACTACACTAAAAACATTCTAAACTAAAAACAAACTAAACTAAATAAAATATTCTGATGCACATAAGCCAGATAACATGAAAAGCTCCAAAAACAAAGTTAAGAAATAAAACAATAATAATAATAAAAATAGAATTAAAAATTAAAATTAGGAACAACTTGGCATGGATAGCGCGATCTTCTTTTTGAATCCAAGTAGCTTGTCGTGGAAAATATCTAATTCAGGTATGTTTAATACAATGTTGTTGTATTCGTTGCTCATTCGTTTACTGGAGACTGTAGACCTAGATTGATTTTTACAAAAGGTGTATCAAATACTTTTTTATTTTTTTTGGCCCTGGGGTAAATTCTTGGAACTGCTAAGGAAACACTTTGCAGAAGGCAGTTGCACTGTATTTTTCCATTAATTAACTTATGAAGGAAGCATAAATCTAGCAAACGCCTGCGATCGTGAAGGGACATCATTTTAATTTTTTTTAAACGTTCCATGTATGGTTTTCTATGGGGAAAGCCTCTAGTAGAGAAAGCAAGGTGTCTCGTGAAAGCTCGCTGTATGCTTTCGACACATTGCGAATGCACTGCATAAAAAGGGGTCCATACACTGCTCGCATATTCAAGGTGACTGCGTACTAAAGCATTGTAGAGTAACACCTTGGTCGTCTGGTGTATGAAACCTCTGGAATTACGTTTCTAAAATCCTAGCATTTGCGTGGTCTTGGTCACTGCTTTATCAATGTGTGCGGTAAATTTCAGCTTGCTATCTACGATTACCCCCAGATCACGAATTTCATTCACTTGTTTCAGTGTTACGCCACCGATGTCGTACTTTGTTTGAGCTGGTGTCAGTTTCCTTGTAAATTTTATGTGATGACATTTTTCAGCGTTTAGACTCATATAATTTGCGTTACACCAATGTAGAATATTGTTTAGATCGAACTGAATCAAGATAGAATCAGAAGGGGAATTTACCACTTTGTATATTTTTAGATCGTCAGCAAATAGAGAAATTCTATGTTGTACGTGATCAGTTATGTCATTGATGAAGATAAGAAAGAGAAGCGGCCCTAAATGTGATCCCTGCGGTACAGCTTTTTTTTTTTTCAAGGATGGCAAATCATCAAATGACTTCTCCCGCTCGCTGGGCGGAGCGGGAGGGCGTGTCAGACTTTTACTGACTAAAACCCACCCGTGTTCCATCAGTTGCCCATGTGCCAGGGTCACGGTATCTCTTTCGAACAATCACGCGACCCCGGCAGGCATCGGTCCTAGTAGACCCCTACATGGTCGGGTACCTTCAGTACCCATCGCATGACCGGTTAGGAACCCGTTTCGCACAATAATATTGGCGACGGGAAACACTCTTAGGGCTCACCTAGGTTCACCTCCCTGTCTATATCCGACATTTTATTCTTGTATGTGTACACATGTCTTTAGCAAATAAATCTTATCTTATCTTAAGCGGCCCTAAATGTGATCCCTGCGGTACACCTGAGTCTGCATAATATACTTGAGATTTAAAACCCCCTACCTCTACGGATTGTGGTCTTTTTGCCAAATAGGATTTGAACCATTCCAGTAGTTCGCCACCAATACCAAACCAACAAGGTCGGGTCCCGCACCTTTTGCAGGATCAATTTTCCTGATTGCCTTTAGAACGTAAGATTCGTTAAATTTAACGCTCGAGATGAAATTTGAAGTCCGATATTGCGATTGATGGTCCAGTGATAGAACACAATGAGATGGTGGAGGTGGGGACTCTGAGTAACATTTGTCGTGTAAACGGAGGAGAATTGATTGGCAAATAGATTTGCAATTTCAGGGCCAGCCATAGCGAATTCGTCTCCCAACATTATTTTTGCAGGAACTGATGATTTACCACCGCGTTTGTTTTTGATGAAACTCCAAAAGGCTTTGGGGTTTTTCGGAATACTGGTCTCTATTTTTGTTTTGTACTTGGAGTAACATTCATCGTAAATCTTATGGCAGCGAGAGCGGAGCAATTGATATTCGATTTGGTCTCGGGGATTGTAAAATCTCTTATATTTCTTTCAAATTTTTTCCTTTTCAGACATAAGCCTAATTAATGAGTTGCTAAACCACGAGGGGAATTTAGATCTTACAGTTCCCGTTTTAGGCACTAACGTTTCAATAACAGTACCAAGAATATTATAAAACTCTGCGACCATGCTATCCACGCCATCGAATTCGTTCTTGCCATTCTACACTCTTTAGCTCACTGACATTGGTTTTATAGTCAGCTTTAAAGAAATTGTTTCTTTTTCTGGCTTTGATCTCAAATATGATAAACTATTGTAAGGAATATGAAGCAATAAATTAGGATGGATTGGGTAACATTTGCTCAGAACATTTAAAGGTTTTGTTACATAGGCGCTAGACGATTTTGTTATAATCAGATCCAGCAATCTGTTATCACAATTATTAATACAATTTACCTGATACAAGTTATTCATGTTAAGTAAGTCAACAAGCGAGTGCCCAAGAGTTGTCTCGTAGTTGGATGGACTCAAATAATTGCAGTCTACGTTGGCGTGCCAACTGATAAAGCCTAGGTTAAAGTCACCTAGAATGACTAGATCATCCACTTGATCAATATCATATTCCACTTTATCAAGAAACATTGTAAGTGCTTCTAACTTTACAGGCGGGGGTAAATAGACAACACAGATTGCTAGTTTTCGCACTTTAGCTCCAATTGTTAGGTCTAAGATAACCCACAAATCTTCCACCCCGCTTTCCCAGTTAGTGACTCTAGCTGATGGTATGTCTCTAGAAACAGCTAACAGAACTCCACCACCATCTTTTTTTTGTTAAGTGTGCAGTTTCGGTCTCTGCGATATAGGGTGTATCGATCATCCGTCAATTCATTGTTATAAATTTTTGGGTTAAGCCATGTTTCCGTGAGTGCGATTACACTGTAATTAGTAGTTTGTACGCTTTCATTTCATTTGTTTTTGTTCTCAATCCTTGTACATTCTGGTAATAGATGTCAAGCATTGCGACGGGAGTGATACCAAAACATGTAGGGAATATCAATCACGCACTAAACTACTACCAATCCTATACCATAATGTTCAGGCTGTCGAGATTCTTGATCAGAATAGACTGGAATTCGACCTCTTTTCGAACAAATATCCGCCCATTTCGAACCCAGACAAACTTATAGGACATTTCCTTGGCTTTATTCCGTGCGGCGGCGTGCAGTGACTTGTTTGCTGGTGTTAGATGTTCAGAAACAAAGACCGGCACTATTGGACCTCCTATGCCGAGATGTGGCGATGAGTTTACCATCAGGGGTTTTCCGATTGAATTTTATAGTCGTGGCAATCACATTATCACGATGGCGGGCAGTTCGCAGTTTGACAATTACTGGTCGAGGCCTGTCGTTATCATTTCACATTTTAGCAACTCTGGTTGCATATTGAATGTCATTGTCGGACATTCCACAATTTTTGACAATTGCATAACAGTATCGACCAGGTTTTCTGAACGGTGCTCCGGAATACCATTAATTTCTAAATTTGAGGCACGCATATGTAGTTCTACTGTATTCAGTCTTGCTGAGATATCTCTAACGGTCGATTTCAGGAATTCATTTTCACGCTTGAGATCATTAATAATACCTGTTTTCTCCTCAAAGCCTGCCTTCATTTCCTCAAATTTAACATTCATGAATTCTAAGGATTCCTGATAGCTGTCTATCTTCTTGTAGATGTTACTAAATTCGGCCGCCACAATTTTATTTAAAGTTGACTTAAGCGCAACGGTGATCTCCTGTTGCAAAATTTCGCGAAGACTGCTCTCCGTAAGCGGTGTTTCGGGACTTCGGGATGGAGAAGGAGACTTCAATTCAGAAGTCCAGGAAAACCAGGAAGACATATTCATTTCAATCCAGCCCTATGTCGCAGTCATCTTACTCTGAATACCTACTATTAGTTTTATTTTAAGTACATCAAACACACATGATATGTAAGCACGGAATAAAGAAAACTAGAGGAAGTGCCCCTCACATATCGCGCGCGTGTCAACATTAAGCGCAGATGCGCAACATTTAGCTTATTCGCCGTCAGATACTTGTCGCGATTGTATGTCTCAGAAATACGCGAATTATTACAAATTATGCCTTGTTGTGCGGTTTTGACCTGCAAAAACGAAAGCAGAAAAAAATGTATCTTGTAGAAGGGTCTCGTATCATTGGTAAGTGCTAAACTTTGTTAATTTTTAATATAATTGATTTTAATTACAATACCACATGTTATGACTTCAATGCAAACTATAAACAACCTAATATTTATTGAAACAAAGTCTAAATGCACTTGGTCGTCATCTGGAAAATCACAAACTAAATTCTAGTAACTTCGACGCTACTCGATTAGGGATGGGACACATCCGTAAAGTAGGTCGGTGTCGATAGTTTTGTCTGATTTTAGTACGGAATCAATAGCTCACATAGCTGGTTATACAAAACAAGACAGTTGATACCATAAGTGTGATATTTACGTTAGTGCTTAAGGAACAGAAAAACAAATCAATAATTACATAGATTTATTATAGGTATGGCTAAAGGGGGTTATTATACCTATCAGAATCTGTGATTAAGTTATGTCAGACATCCGAAATATTTTTATAAGACAGTCATATATTTAATAAAGATTATATCATGGCTGAAATAATGCACCAGTTTATTGGGTCATCAATATTCCAAAACATAAGCTATAACCAATTAGGGGACTTTCCTATGTCTAATCATATTACTATCTTAATGAAAGCTATCACGGCTAAATATAATATTCGACTATCAAAATGGCAAATATTAAATAAATATGTATTATTTCAAGGTCAGTAAATATTTTTAGCACCATCTGTTATCGTTTCATTTATCGTTAGCTTCTGTCAGCAGCTTCGCCCGCGTACTTGATTTTATGAAAATAATATTACTGTAACATTGATATTTTAACGAACCTTTACCTTAACCCTCCGCCAACCGTACCAGACGATATCGTCCGTGCCAAGTTTGGAGCTGATGCATATCTTTGGAAGGAGAAAAGGAAGGGGCCTCGAACCCCTCTGTAAAAAAAACTTACATTCGCCCACACCTCACAGGCGCAAGCGCGTCAATAGCTATTGTAACGTCAGTGAGTACGAGCGTGTTCAAGTTTGTGGACGGACGATATCGTCCTATACGGTTGGTGACGTAACTTTTACGAATTTTTAGGTATGTAAAATATTATTACGAGCTGGGGTTTCGGGATAAATGAATTTGTAGCGTGTGGACTGTATGATTGAAAATGCGGCACTAGTAGTTTTATAAAATGGTTTTATTTATAATTTTAGCAAGATTAAATATTTTAAGTTAATACACAAATTGTAGCGAGTACACTTAGGTAGAGAATTTCGGTCGACTGCGCCCGCGGTGCCAGTCTGGGGTTTATATATGCACTGTTCTGTTCTGGAGAGGGAATCCGCCATATTTTTGTCCCTGACCAATGGCAACGCGTGGAGCGACCGAACGGCGCGAACAGGCTCCTACTTGTCGGAAAAACACAAGTGAAAACCCGTTCACCACGCGACAAGCAAAAACCCGTTCACGCGGCTCCGTCGCTTTACATGTTAAAGGTACCTACTTAAAACTAATAATAGCAGGCGGCGCTAGATTATGGTGCTGTCGTGCACATTTCTCCCGCCGCGCGCCGTCGCCATCAGGCGACTCCGTAGGGAGCACGACAATTAGTTTCGTTGGTCTTCGGAGTACATGTCCTTTGGTTGTCACGTCTACAACTCGTACCTCTCCGTCTGCACCTGGCAACACCTTCGTCACCCTTCCCTTGGGCCAAGTGTTGCGTGGGAGATTAGGGTCACAGATCAGAACGACGTCTCCGACCTTAGGTGGGGTGCCACTGCCGTAGGGCTCCCGCCGGTTTTGTAGGAGCGGTAGGTATTCACGTACCCATCTTCGCCAGAAGACGTCTGCGAGTGCCTGGGCGCGCCGCCATTGGTGCCGTGCTGTGACGTCTGCTGCAGTGAATTTACCCGGTGAGAGTGCATGTGAGTTAGGGCCGATCAGTATGTGGTTAGGCGTGAGGGCTTCGGGCTCGTTTGGTGACACGTTGACATGTGTGAGTGGTCTGGAGTTCACCGTATTTTCTACTTCTACGAGCAGCGTAGAGAGGGTCTCGTCTGATGGGTGAACTTCTCTCAGCGTGACGTATAGTGCTTCCTTGACTGCCCTCACCATCCTCTCCCATGCTCCGCCCATAAACGGTGACGCGGGAGGTATGTATCTCCAGCTTATGAACCGCGCATTGGACTCACTACCTAAAGCACTTAAGGCGCTTTCTCCTAGTTCCCTATCAGCCGCTTTGAAACAAGTAGCGTTGTCACTCCAAATTTCTTTTGGACAACCTCTTCTACCTATAAATCGCCTGAGAGTGGCGATAGCTGAATATGTACTAAGTGAATTTACTATTTCTATATGTATAGCTCTACAAGTCAAACACGTAAATAAGGCACCATACCTTTTTTCTTTATGTCTACCTACAGAAACAGATATGGGGCCAAAATAATCTAAACCAGTGAAAGTAAAAGGTCGTAAATGATGAGCTAAACGGGAGTACGGCAGGTTTCCCGTAGAGGGTTTGGCTGGCTTTGCCTTTTTTATTCTACAGTGTAAACAGCCCTTTACAACATTCTTTACAGACGGACGTAGTCTCGTTATCCAAAGACGCTGTCTTAACTCGTTAACCGTTATCTCGGTTCCACCATGATGTAAACCTTCATGCACATATGCTATGTATAGCTTCGTATGTCTGTGCTTACCCTCGAGTACAATTGGGTTTTTTATTTCTTCATTTACGTCTTGTACCGCTGTGATTCTCCCGCGCAAACGCAAAATACCCACGCTGTCTATGTATGTACTTAATAGCCATAACGGGCTGTCGCCGGGCGCCGCTTTGTTATCCTTTATGGCGGCAATTTCTTTCGAGAAGCTTTCGGCTTGTGCGCCCTTGACCCATTGTTCTTCGGCGCGTAGAATGTAAGTAGCAGGTATAGGTATGTAGTTTACTACTACTGTTTTAATCCTTGTTATTTTTTGCGTAACATTTTTAACAGGTTCGCTTTTGTTTCTTTTCCACGTTGGATCTTTTGATGCCTTCTTCTTAGTACACTTATATTCGACAGTATATTGACTTGGTCTACACAGGTCAATGAACTGAAGTACTCTTGCAGTTGTCCTTTTCTTCGCTTCCTCTTCGGTGGAAAAGCTCTGAAGATAATCATCCATATAATGGTTGTTTATTATTGTTGAAGTCGCGGCTGGGTATTTATCGGCAAAGTCCCTAGCGTTGCGATCCTTTATGTATAGCGCTGTACATGGAGATGACGTCGCGCCAAATATAACAGACGTTATGCGATATTCACCAGGCTGTCCTTCTCGTTGATCGCCGCGCCATAAAAATCTCAACGCATCGCGATCTTCTTCCCTTATCTTTATCCTCATGAACATTTCTTTAATGTCTGCTGACACAGCTATTTTATTTTGACGGAAACGCATTAAAATACCGGGCAATGATTGTAATAGGTCAGGTCCCGATAGAAGTAGATCGTTTAGGCACAGACCCGATGTCTTTGCTGCTGCATCGTGTACGAGTCGTGGCGGCTTATGTGGCTTGGCTGGGTTGACCACTGGGAAGTGAGGTAGGTACCATGTTTTATTGGTCGTGCAGGTATCGGGTGCCTTTTCTGCATAGCCTGAGTTGAATAGGTTGTCAAGGCGTTGTAAGTACTGGATCTTGAGGTTTTCGTCCTTATCTAGGCGTCGTTCTAGATTTTCTAGCCGTTTTAGGGCACCTAAGTAGTTGTTTGGTATTTTAGGTACCTCTTGTTTCCACAATAGTCCGGTCTCGAAGCTGCCATCGGGTAATCGTCGACTCTTCTGTTCTAGGATGTCCAAGGCTCGCTGTTGCGGGTCATCTCTAGGTATCCTAGGTTCTATACCTAGTGATTCTAATTTGAAAAAGTTTCTCATGGTTTCTTCTATTGGTTCCAGATTTTCTTTCATTTTCATGTGGCCGCAAAATGTAGCTATAACTTTATTTACTGAGTACTGACATCCATGCAATCAAATCAAATCAAATCAATTTATTTCGGGCTACAAAGACCCATCACATAAATACCTTACAGACTAACATACATACAAATAAAAAAAAAACAATTTAAAACTATTGTACACGAAGTGACGGCGTCGTGTTGCGCTGCGTGGTGTCGCGTAGCCTTCCGCGGAATCGCCGATACACGACACCCTTCGGCCAAAACTCTGCCTTGAGGTAGGTCTCGATTTGAAGAGTTGGAACTCGCACCACGAATGACTTGAAATTCGTGTTGTGGCGCGATTCCAACTTCTCGACCCTCAAAGTGAAGTTCGTTTTCACTCGTACATACTCCACGATCTCCTCAACCTTCGTGGTGTAATGCAGACGTGAAATATACAGCTGCGTCGTAGGCACAGCAGGGCGCAGCAGCATGCTGGGTCCACTTGGAGCTGTTCCACACTGGTTTCGTGAACAGGGCTTCTTCTTCTTCCTTTCCACTTTCGTGAAACCCTCTTCATCAACTTGGCCCGTTCTCGGCAACGACCTACGGACCGCAGCCAAGGCAGGTAGTGCAACCTTCTTCTGGTTTTCCCCAATTTTATTCTGCCGCATAGACTGCGACACACCTAATTTTCTCGTGGTGACAATAGCGGCGTAGGCACGGTTTGGGGTCGACGAACCTACGTGTGACGTTTCCGCAGCCGGTGTTGTGGCGCGGGTGACGGCGGCGGCGGGAAGCGCTTGGTCAGCATTATCGGCAGCCGGTGACGCACTTGTGTTCGCCGGTTCTAAACTGCCGATTGATGCAATTTGCGCCCCTCGACGTGTATTCACCTTAGTGGCCTCAGGTGACCCAATTACTGAACCCACTTTGCGCAACATTGTTATTTCCGCTCGCAGTTCAGTGTTGGTTTTTTCCGCAACCTCCATACGGGACTGCATCTTGGTCATCTCCACCTTCAAGGTAGTGATGTCCTTTAGCAGCCGTGTAACGTCGACGTGATCGAACGTGATGGGAGGCAGCTTACCCAGCTCCTTCGCCACGAAATCTGGCACGTCGTCCGGGTCGGACTTCTTCAACATATCAAGAATATCTTGAATGCTCTTCTCAGTTCCATCTCTGCGGCGAGACGGCATCTGGTCCAGCTTTCCAAGTGACTGGAACAGTAGCAGTTTACCACTGCTGATCTCATCCTCCTTGTAATTGGACCGGCATATCTGCAGGATAATACCCATCCAAGTTTTGTGTACGATGCTACCGGTTGATCACGCGCACCTGTTCGTGTTTCCGTGGCTACTAATAAATGCCAGTTATCTTGGCCTATTAAAATCATTGGTCGCGCGTGTTCATAAACAAGAGTGCTATGAATGTCGTTTAAATGCCTACAATTATTTATGTCCTCAGTTTGTACAGTTTGCGCCATAATTTCAAGCCTAGTTACGGTGCGCGCCGCCTCTATCTTCTGTGGGTCGTTATGGTGCTTGCCTTGTATGTGGAGGCTCACGATTCGGCTTTGCTCATGCTTGACCTCCGTGCCTATGCCTTGTATCCACATAGGACTGGCTGGCCCATCTGTACCTAGGATATCTGCTACTGACGCGTCTAACAAGGTCACTGTACTCCCATCGTCTAATAAGGCATAAGTGTCTATACATGTGTGTGGTCCGCTTAATGTGACAGGTACTATTTTTAAATACGCGCGGCGATTCTGAGGTGAAGTTGTTGATACAGTTTCCCGCGCTGACGTGACGGTTTCGTGTGTGATAACAGGCGTCAACGCCGCTGGCGTCGCCATGTTGTGTGTCGCTTCAACTTTACGCTCTTTATGCAACAGTTTGTGATGTTTGTTGTTACATTCTTTTATATCACAAATAGGCGCTTTACACATAAATCCTCTATGTTTGTTTCTTAGGCATCTAAAGCACATGTTGGATTTTTTTGCTATATCCCATCGTGTATCTATGTCTAGCTGTTTATATTTACTGCAGTCTGGTAATTTGTGGCCGTGTTGCTCGCACGCCGGGCATTGCTCGTTTGATGTGTCCTTATTCACGTTGAACGTACGCTCTACTCTGCGCCGTTGTCGTACACCGCTGGAGTCGTCATTACCACGTTCTGGCTGTGCATACGCGCCACACTTATCTGCCTCTTCATTCATAAACATAGATAAGCGCTTTAACTCGGGAATATCTTCAACCTTACTATTAGCCGCGTAATCATACCATTTGTTTCTTAGTATTGGCGTTAACTTTTCTACGATACAACGCGACATTTCGGGGCTATGTAAATATTGTATTATTTTTAGTACTTCTACCGTACCCACTGTGTTTGCTATACGGCTAGCGAAAATACATATCTCCCTAGGGTTATCGTTTAATTTAGGTAATAATTTTATATGATCTAACTCGGCCATAATCAATGCCTCGGGCCTACCGAAACGTCTTTCTAGTGCGTCTAGAATAACCTGAGGGTCGGATTGACTAAATAATAGACAACCTACAGCTTCCTTTGCGGCGCCTCTGAGGCTCGTCCTGATCCTAGCGACATTTTCTACACAGGAAAAATACGTGTGTGAGTCACAATACGCGGCCTTATAAGCTATCCACTCACCGGATTTTCCATCGAAGATTGGTAGCTGCTGGACGTACCTGGGCGGCTCTCTCGAGCTGCGCGCGGCTTGAGCTAGGGCTGCGGCGAGTGTCTCTACGTCTATCATTTTATCACTCACATTCCCGCGTAACACTTCACTCGCGATATGGCCCTTGTTTGATTTCGCACACACACTTTCCTCGTAATCATCCCGCAGCGGTTGAGCGCCTGTCGCGGCGCCGCGCCGGTGTCCTTCGCTGCCTTTCCTCCCGCCGCTGACGTCGTGTGGCGCAGGTCGACCCTCACCTCCGGGTGGCAGCGCCGGTTGCGCTAGCCACGTTCCAATCCTTACGGAGGCAAGGTCGTCCTCCATGTCGTCGTCTTCACTCGAGTCAGCTTCGGCTTTGATACGCTGCAACTGTATTTCTTGCAGCTCTCGCTCTGCCGTCGCATGCTTGACTTTCATTTCAGCCAGCCGCTCTCTGGCCTCCAGCTCTGCGAGGCGCTTCTTTCTCGAAGCTGTAGAACGGCATGACCTGGTATCGCCGGGCTTGAGCGTACCCTGTATCTGCGGGGCGTCGGTGTTGGTAGTCGCCGTAGATCCGCCGTAGATCTGCCTGTGTCCATCACAGCGACCGAGCTCGTGCTGGATTCTGGTGCCGGGTTGCTGGCACCCGGTCCGGCTGTCATGGACGGTTCTTGCTCTTGCTGGGTCTGTTCTCTCCTAGGGTCTCCACTACGGCTGCGTGTTAACACCATCCTGCTGGATCTTCAAGATTCGGCTTTCGAAGGACCAGAATGTGTAGCGTGTGGACTGTATAATTGAAATGCGGCACTAGTAGTTTTATAAAATGTCTTTATTTATATTTTTAGCAGGATTACATGTTAAAGTTATTACACAAATTGTAGCGAGTACACTTAGGTAGAGAATTTCGGTCGACTGCGCCCGCGATGCCAGAGTCCGGGGTTTATATATGCACTGTTCTGTGGGGAGCGGGAAACCGCCATATTTTTTGGCCCTGACCAATGGCAACGCGTGGAGCGACCGAGCGGCGCGAACAGGCTCCTACATGTCGGAAAAACACAAGTGAAAACCCGTTTACCACGCGACAAGCAAAAACCCGTTCACGCGGCTCCGCCGCTTTACATGTTAAAAGTACCTACTTAAAACTAATAATAGCAGGCGGCGCTAGATTATGGTGCTGTCGTGCACACTCAGTAAAGGGATGATTTTCCTCTGTCGAGTGGTCGAGGCTTATCTGACGGATAGGGCCGTCATCTGCCCCGGTCACGAGGGGGAATGGAACCGGCGAGAGATGTCGTGCGGTGTCCCACAGGGATCGGTCCTGGGGCCGCATCTGTGGGACATCGGTTACGACTGGGTGCTGCGCGCCGACCTCCCTAGCGGCGTCAGCGTAGTTTGCTACGCTGACGACACGCTGGTCCTTGCGCAGGGAAGGTCGTACGAGGCGGCGGCCGAAATTATGACACGCGGGGTTGCGACAATCGTCGATAGGATCCGGCAATTGGGACTCGAGGTGGCATTGCACAAGTCCGAGGCCATGGGTTTTCATGGTCCTCGGAACGCGCCACCTGCGGGTTCCCAACTCACGGTATGAGGGGTTCACATCGGCGTCGAGTCGACGATGAAGTACCTGGGACTTGTCCTCGACAGCCGGTGGAACTTCGTTGAGCATTTCCGACGTTTGGCTCCCAGACTGGAGCAGGCTGGGGCTGCATTAAAGCGGCTCCTGCCCAATCTGGGGGGTCCAAACGCCTCCTGCCGGAGGCTCTACACGGGGGTCGTGCGGTCCATGGCCCTCTAAGGGGCACCGGTGTGGGCGCCCTCATTGAGGCTGCGCCCAGCGCGCCGGTTGAGTGCAGCCCAGAGGGTCATGGCCATCCGGCTAATCCGAGGATACCGCACGATCTCGTGCGAGGCGGCGAGCCTCCTTGCCGGAGTGCCGCCATGGGATCTGGAGGCAAAGGTCCTCGCGCACATGTGGGAGTGGCGCGAGGAGGCGAAACGCCGGGGCGAAACTCCGCTGTCGCGACAAATCGCGGCACGGCGGACAGAGCTCCGGTGTGATCTCATGGCGACATGGCGGGTACGATTGTCGCAACCCAGTGCTGGGCACGCCACAATTGCGGCGGTAAGTCCCCTCTTTGAGGAGTGGATAGAGAGGCGTCACGGCGTCCTCACCTTCCGCCTGACGCAGGTTCTCACCGGGCATGGGTGCTTCGGTGGGTTCCTGTTCAGGATAAAGCGGGAGGATACGTCCGGGCGTTTCCATTGCGAGGATCGTCTGGAGGACACGGTGGAGCATACGGTGGAGGTGTGCCCTGCCTGGGCGGAGCACCGCCGTGTCCTCGTGGAGGCGATCGGCGGCGGCGACCTCTCGCGTCCGGCCCTGGTTCGAGCCATGGTACGGAGCGAGAGGGAATGGGAAGCCGTCACCTCCTTCTGCGAAGCAGTAATGCTCGCGAAGGAGGAGGCGGGGCGCGTGAGGGAGTGGCAGTCTCTGCGCCCTCACGTCCCTAGCCGCCGCAGGAGGAGACGCCCCGGGCGTCGGGAGTCCATAGCGGACTCCCGGCCACCGTAGGCGCGAGCTTGCGGGTGGCGAGCAATGGGTAGCTCGCCGCCCGGTAAGGACCAGGCTCGGGTCGACGGCGCGTAGTGTTCCACGCGCGCCTCAAAGAGATGTCAGCACCAGTGTAGGGGTCTACCAGGACCGATGCCTGCCGGGGTCGCGTGATTGTTCGAAAGAGATACCGTGACCCTGGCACATGGGCAACTGATGGAACACGGGTGGGTTTTAGTCAGTAAAAGTCTGACACGCCCTCCCACTCCACCCAGAGCGGGAAAGGTCATTTGATGATTTCCCATCCTGAGAAAAAAAAAGGGATGATTTTGGAAAAACTGTGATACACGTGTCTCATAATTATACTTGAAGAGTAGGTGTACCAATTTTTGTGTCAATCGACCCAGAGAATAAAAAGTTTCATAGAAACTTCAACCACCCATTTCACCCTCTTAGGGGTAGAATTTCTAAAAACCCTTTCTTAGTGGATACCTTCTCTTCACAAAGAACACACTCTCCAAATTTCATGTCTCTACGACCAGCGGTTTAGGCTGTGCGTTGATATATCAGTCAGTTAGTCACTCACTCAGGACTTTGAATTTTATATATATAGATAGACAGTTTATATTATTGAGTAATAAAAAATATTAAAACAAACTTTATAACTTTTCATATACTGTCTAAAGTTAACACGAAAATGTATACTGCGGTGGATCAAGCGTGTTTAGTCGCCACACTCCGACATCATGGTGCGAGCGAATGAGAAGATGTGAAACAAGGTATCGCAGGCGTAACTAGCCGCGCACTTGGTGTGTAAAAGAATACCTAAATTAGCGCTGCACCGAAATGTAACAGGGCTCTTAAGCCAATATTCTGTTATATCACACAATATAAAAATATTTACAACATACCGAATTGAAAAGTGCGATTAAAAAAGTTCTGTTTTAATATACAAATGTACAGTAGTTTTTTTTTAATTATAAGATATCCAGTAACTTGGAGTCAGAGGTCAGATAGGCATTAGACTGGAAGCCGACCTCAACATATTTAGGAAAAAGCCTATAGTTCACGTTTATAACATTTGAAATAACATTTGAAAGATTTTTCGCCAGTGTTTGACTATGTTTTGTTGATACTTGTAAGGTCTTTCATCAGTGTGCAGACGAGTGTTTGGTTAAACTACTCTTTTGTTTAAAATTTCGTTGACATACATTATTGTTTTTTTATTTTCTTTTAATTTGTTTCCGTTTCGTTTTATTTTTTTCTTTATTTTTATTTATTACACTTATAAGGTTTGACGCCAGAGTGTATATGAATGTGTTTTCGCAAATTATTCTTCTGAGTAAAACAACGTCAACAAATATCACACTTGTAAGGTTTTTCACCAATGTGTGTACGCATATGGCTTTGTAAGTTAACTTTTCGTTTATAACTATGCTGACAGATTTCACACCTGTAAGGTTTTTCACGAGTGTGTATTAAAATGTGCCTTGTTAAAGTATTTTTTTGACTAAAATAACTATCACATACTTCACACTTGTAAGGTTTTTCACCAGTGTGTGTACGCATATGGGTTAGCAAATGACACTTGTGTTTAAAACTATGCTTACAGACTTCACACTTGTAAGGTATTTCACTAGTGTGTGTACGCATATGGATTATGAATTGACCCTTTTCAAAAAAACTACGCTCACATGTTTCACATTTGTTATGTTAATCAATAGTGTGTTTTAAAACATGTCGTGTTAAATTTTTCTTTAGACTAAAACAACCATCACATTATTCACACTTATAAGGTTTTTCACCCGTGTGTACTGAAACATGCTGTATTAAATTACCTTTTTGATTAAAACATCGATCACATACTTCACACTTGTGAGGTTTTTCACCAGTGTGTATTAAAACATGCTGTGTTAAATGATACTTTTTATTAAAACAACGATCACATTCTTCACACTTGTAAGGTTTTTCACCAGTGTGTATTAAAACATGCTGTGTTAAATTACTCTTTTTATTAAAACAACGATCACATTCTTCACACTTGTAAGGTTTTACACCAGTGTGTATTAAAACATGTCGTTTTAAATCAACCTTTAGAGTAAAACAACGATCACATACTTCACACTTGTAAGGTTTTTCACCAGTGTGTATTAAAACATGCTGTGTTAAATTACCCTTTTGACTAAAACAACGATCACATACTTCACACTTGTAAGGTTTTTCACCAGTGTGTATTAAAACATGCTGTGTTAAACTATACTTTTTATTAAAACAACGTTCACATACTTCACACTTGTAAGGTTTTTCACCAGTGTGTATTAAAACATGCTGAGTTAAATGACTCTTTTGAATAAAACAACGATCACATACTTCACACTTGTAAGGTTTTTCACCAGTGTGTGTACGCATATGGGTTAGCAAATGATACTTGTGTTTAAAACTATGCTTACAGACTTCACAATTGTAAGGTTTTTCACCAGCGTGTATTAAAACATGTCGTTTTAAATCACGCTTTAGAGTAAAACAACGATCACATACTTCACACTTGTAAGGTTTTTCACCAGTGTGTATTAAAACATGTCGTTTTAAATCACCCTTTACAGTAAAACAACGATCACATACTTCACACTTGTACGGCTTTTCACCAGTGTGTGTACGCATATGGATTATTAATTGACCCTTTCCACTACACAAACGATCACATACATCACACTTGTAAAGTTTATCACCGGTGCGTATGCGAATATGTTTTGTTACATCATATTTTCGATAAAAACTGCATTTAGACTTGCAAGGTGTTTCACAAGTGTATGTACGCTGATCACACTTATAAGGCTCTTTGAAATTATCATCAGGATTAGACGTGTATCTTTGAGTTGTACAGTTAACTGTCGAGTCTGATTTTTCTTTTGTTGTTTCCTTGGTTGCCATTGGATCTTCTTGGTTTGTTATCTGTGCGTCTTGTTTCTGTTTCTTCTCTACGGTCACCCCTGCGATTATAAATCTGGTAAGTACGATGTAGGCAGAAGGTTGACATGCACACGAATAAAAAATAACACTTCGCATGATTTACACTAAGATCGAATAGCCCTCCTTTTGTATATTATTAAGTCTATTATTCACTGTCTATTTCTGGTGACAGTGAAAATACACTTAATAACTGGTTATGAACAAAATTGTACTTAGAACAGACCATATTTCATATTAGCTAATAGGTTAGATTGTAATTCGAATAAAGTATCAACCATTGTGATATTTTTACAAAGCAGAAAAAATATAATTAAATCACGACAAAAGGGGGTGTCAACTTGTTTAGATGAGGCCATTATTGTAAGTTTCAAAGCATATTCTAAAACTATTTTAAATATATTTCACTAGCTGAACCCTGCCACGCTTCGCTGTGGCACATTGTGATTGAATCGTTGAGAAATGAGAAACAAAACAAATATTGTTTCTCATGTACTGCGCCATTACTATTGCGGTTGTCAGCGAGTGTTTTCCTCGCTTCCGGCAGATGGCGCGGTCACTGGTACACAACTGATCGTTAAAAAAACTGTTTTTTTGCGGTCGCGGATATATGACTGATGCAAAAAATAGATTACCTAAATTACTTCGATTTATTCGATCAGTGGGATTTACAAGAAAGAACTCAAGTTACAAGAAAACGAAAAATATATCAAAATCGTGCCGAGCCCTTTCTCTTGAATGAAAGTGATTTCAAATACAAATATAGATTTACCAAAAATTATGTAAGAAAAATCATTGATTTAATTAGAGATGATATTAAGTAAGACTGTAGGGGCGCTGGCATATCACCAGAGTTGCAAGTACTGACGGCACTTAGGATCTGGGGACATCAAGAAGTCCAAGATGATGCAGGTGATCTCCATGGTGTAAGTCAGCAATCACTGACAAATATCTGCCGTCGTGTAGCATTAGCTTTGGCGAGAAGAGCAGATCAATTTATATTCATGCCAAATGGAATCAGAGAACAACAGGAAGTCGTCGCTGGATTCAGAGAAAAATGTGGTTTTCGAAATACTATCGGGGCAATTGGGTGACATCCTTTTTTCTTTCAAGTTTATTAAGGCATTGGCAACAAGATTCGTTCTGAAACCATTAACAATCAACTCAAATTTTTCACCGATATGAAAACCACTTAAAATTATTAAATAATTATAATAAGACGAACTATTTGTTACAATAAAATAAATAAAAATGTTATTTTCAGTCGATTTGTCGTTATTTACAGTTAATTAAACGCATTACGAAATTAAAATCAGTTTGGTTTCTGAACGCACTTGGTGGGTGTTGCCAATGTGAATTAGAAACGATGCTTAACAGATGTGTAGCTATTCATAGCATAAACAATGTTTATTGGTAGGGTCTTGTTTAAGGGATGTATAACACGTGTGCAACTTTACCCGAGGTTTATTCATTGTGTAACTATACAGTCGTAGAACGACTGTGTAGATATTTTTTATTAGTAAGGCTGATAGATTACACAGGCACACACAAAAAAAAAAAAAAACTGACCTGGAGGTCGCACTATGTGTACTATATGTTTTTGGGGTCGCTGAATCCGAATCTGGGGTCAGTTTTATTCCAGCACATCTGGGTTCGGCCATAACCTCAAAATATACCCTCAAATTTGCTAAATTTGGTTAAACTGCTAACCGTATGGCTTTAAAACCTTATAATCCTCTATTACAGCAGCTTGATGACCTCTTGCTTAAATATCTACATAACCCATAGTCCCATAACTACATAACCTTATAACCCCTTACCAACATAACCCTTAAACCCAATAACGAAGTTTCTGACGTGGGGGCCTGAAAATGTGTACTATGTGTTTTTGGGGTCGCTGAATCTGAATCCGGGGTCATTTCCATTCCAGCACGTCTGGGTTCGGCCATAACCTCAAAATATACCCTCGAATTTGCTATATTTGGTTATACTGCTAACCCTATGGCTCTAAAGCCTCATAATCCCATAATACAGTAACTCGATGGGACGGGGGTTATGGGACTATGGGTTATGTAGTTATTTAAGCAAGAGGTCATCGAGCTACTGTAATAGAGGATTTTCACAGTTTAACCAAATTTAGCAAATTTGAGGGTATATTTTGAGGTTATGGCCGAACCCAGATGTGCTGGAATAAAACTGACCCCAGATTCGGATTCAGCGAACCCAAAAACATACAGTATACATAGTGCGACCTCCAGGTCAGATTTTTTTTTTTTTGTGTGGCTGTGTTATTAATCTTATATTAGTAAAGCTTAAGAGCCATCTCACAAAATTTGAACGCTCGAGTTTAGGTAAAAGACGGCAACCTTATGTATGTGTGCGTAGCTATCCACACATGCACAATAAAAACAGTGTAACGCGAGTGTCGAGACGCTAAACAATCTTGAACCGTTAGAATTATAATGCGGTATTTAGAGATTTATGAAAATACTTACTTTTATTTATCCAGTCTAATAAAGATTTCTAGATAAAAAAATACAAATATATGTTGTGTAAAGCATACAATAAAAATAAAAAATTAAAACAATTACATATTGGTGCCGATTCTGTTGTACACCGAACTAAACTATTTCTAAAATTCCTTACTTTTAGCCATGAGAATTGTTACGCTATTCTGCAAGAAATAATATCTAAATTTAAAAAATATTTTGACACGACTAAAATAAAATTTGACAATCGCTACCATACGTGGTTTTTTTTTCTTTTGGCTTCGCAACTTGTTACTTGTGTGCGCTACGCAATGAACTTGTTGAGAGACGAAGGCGCGCGCAAGGGGGCAGCCTGGACGTGTTTTTATGGAATTTCTCATTTTTTTGTTTGAAAAATAAACAAAAATATTACCCACGTGTTGAGATTCATATGTGTAGGGTTTACTAAAGGGGGTCGAAAATTTCATTATTTTTGCGATAGGACACGCCATTTTCGAGACAAAAGCAAAAGAAAAAAAAATACAGTACTGTTTTTGCACGTGAAGGCGAGGCGTTGGTGTGAATTTTTGTTCAAGACCACTAGTTTTATTCCACACCTTTTTAATCGCTATTAAAAATAGTCAGATTTAGTTAAAATAAATTATTTTAGTCAAACATTTTGTAGTGCTTTACTTGATAATAAACGAAACTCTTATCTTATACAAAAAAATTAAATGCGAAGAGTAGCAAAATGTTGTAGGCGTAGTATATTTTTGCGTTCACGATACGAGTACCCGAAAAATGAGACGCGGGAAAAAGTGGCACAGGTCCTTCCTCGTTGGGCGCTGCGCCGTACTAAACGTTGCCCGCTTGTACATCGTAATTTATTATAATTAAGAGTGATTTCAAAAACGATATTATGTCTAAGTACATAAGCGGATTTAAATAATGTTGAGAATTCGATTTGTAATAGAGTATCCTTTATATTGACATAAATTTTTAAATGTAATTATGCTTTATTCAAACCAAAAAAAAAAAAACGCGATAAAATTGCGAATAAATCGTAAAAATTGCCATGACTTATTTTTTTTTATTAATTAATGTTATTAAAAATCAATATTCTAGTACTAAATGTAACAATAAAAAAAAGAATCTAAAAAATGTTGATAATTTTTTTTTTATCAACATTTTTTAGATTTTTAATTTTTCAACAGTTATAAAAAATCATAATTAACTAATTAATAAAATTTTATGAAAATTTATCGCAGGATCTTATAAAGTACATATATCAAAAGGGCTCCGCGAAGTTAAGCAATGTCAGCACTAAAATTAATAATTTTTGTATATGCACTAAAACAAGTCAAACATGTAACTAATATAAAAACTGCTGTAATGCCATACCATGCGTACGTCGAATCGTTACTACAATACGGCCTTATAATGTGGGGAAATAGTACAGACTTCAGCAGAGCATTCATCGCTCAAAAAAAATGCATGAGGGCAATTTGTGGTTTTAGACCTGACTCATGTCGACCCACATTTCAGAAACTTGGTTTGTTACCGTCAGTTTATATTTACGAAATATGTGTGTTTGTTATCAAAAATAAACAATTGTTCAAAACTGCTAATGATGTTAATCCTAGAAACAGACGAGATCTCACAAACTGGTCTTAAATGATTTACCTAGATTAGCTAAATATAATAAGAGCTGCCTAGCCATGTGCGTGCCCATTTATAACAAAATACCAAGGCATTTCAAGACACTAAATACAAGATTATTTAAAATTAAGTTGTATAAATGGTTATTAGAATGTAGTTTTTATAGTTTAAAAGAATTTTTTGATAAAAAGTGTTGATGGTTGATACCTTCTTCACTTAACTTTACAATTTGCATGCTATCAAAATCAAAAGTCATTTATTCAAACTAGGCTGAGAGTCAGCACTTTTTGAACGTCAAAGTTACACACGACAGTCCCCCCAAAACGCCCGCCCTTCGACACTTCCTAGTACTGGGAAGAAGAAGTGGCGGAACAAACTCCCCAGCAGCACAGCTGTCTGTTAAGTTAGAAGAACTTGATTCTATACAATATTGTGTAAGTAATTTATATTATAAAACAAAACATACATTATTCACCATCTAGACACGCGGCAGCGTGTCAAGCCAAGTTCAAGTAACAGAACTGGCGAGCAGCACCGTGTGTAATATTACACGAACCATTTGGAGCCACTTTTGACTCCCTCATAACTCAAAAACTGTTTCACCTAAACGTGTCAAATTTGGCTCATATAGTGAGACTTGCAAGATACATATCGACTGCCGCAACAAACACTATTGAAACTACAAAAATTCGATTTTTGCTTTTTTACATAATTGAAAAGAGAATTGAAAACTCTATCAGATACATCAAAAATAATAATTAAAAAGTCATTATTAAAGAAGTTTTTAACTGAACAAAATCGAAACAGAATATGTTACGCAACGAACATCTTTGGAAGTGGTACGTACAATGATTTTCTATGCAAGCGTGTTGCGCGAGCGTCCCGAATCTACCAGAATCGTTAGTGTTCGCCGCAATGTGGCGAAGTGAGGTCGCGTTAGTTTTATTTCGTTAGGTTAGTAACGTTTCGTGTTTAGTTTTTGTTTTTATTAATGTTAAGATTTTGTTAAAATGGTTAGTCGATATTGTCGAAAGTGGTAGTTTCGATAATGTTGATGTTATTTTTGGTTACTAAAAATATTGAACCTACCATATTCGATAATCATCAATCAATCAACATGTGTGAGAACACTATCGTATTTGGTAGTATCGATGAAATTCTGGCTATTATAAACTTAAAACATTATCGAAAGTGAAATACTTAGAAAAGTATATGAAATATGAAATTTGTTGTCAAGGAAAGAAAAACTGTATAAAATTTACAATTTATGCCAAACATAATTTTACCTAAGTTTATAATACTGATTCTTTAACATCAAATTACAACTTTGAATTGCTCTCCTGTAAAGTACGCGATTTGAAGTTTCGATAGTGTTTGTTGCCACAGTCGATATGTGCTCCAAATTTCATGAACATATCTCAAACGGTTATTTAGATATTAACGTCCAAAAATCGTCATTTTTATCACTGACTGACCTATAGATCAAAACTCTAACCCAGTTCCAGATGACCTAGAAAGTTCAAATTTGGCATGCAGATAGGTAATTAGGTGAATAGAAAGGAATAAATCAGAAACTGGTATATTTTTATCATTTTATTATAATTTTTCACTTAATTGATTCTATTAGGAACACTTATAACAAAAACAATTTGGTATTAATTTTGTTATAAATAAGTACCTACTAATAATTTATGTACAAAAAGTAATGAATGATAATGACCATCAAAAACATAAATGTGAAATAAAATAAATAAAATAAAATAAATATCTTAGGACAACCAATACAACATTATCTGATCCCAAACTAGGCAGAGCCTGTACTATGGTAACCAGACAACTGATAAACATACTTATATATTTCTAAATACATACATATTATAGATAAATTACACCCAGACACAGAACAAATGATTGTGCTCATCACACAAAGATTTGTCCTGGGTAGGAATCGAACCCACGACCTCAGTTTTAGCAGTCAGGATCACTAACCACTAGACTAACAGGCCAGTCGGAAATGAGAGCCAAGTTCAATATTATGATATATGCTTTGGTTGTTGACTTCTACGACAAAAGAAGTGAGATCTAAATGGGTGCCAAGTTCAGTGATTAGTCCTGACTTGGCTAGTTTTCATATACGAATTATATTATAGCCTTCGCAAGTTTTAAACCTGTTACTTGTCGATTCTTATTTCATTATTCCGAAAATTTGGCTTGCTGATAGAAACTAGCCATCGAACATAATAATTCGTATATGAGAACTAGCCAAGTCAGGACTAACCACTGAACTTGGCACCCATTTAGATCTAACTTCTTTTGTCGTAGAAGTCAACAACCAAAGCATATATCATAATATTGAACTTGGCTCTCATTTCACATTTATGTTTTTGATGGGATACATATGTCAGCTAGCACACGCCAATATACCACCAACAAAACATTAAAAACTAAACTCAAGCTGAAATAAATAATAAAACAAAATCGTAAACAGAATTTAAAACGTAAATAAAGCCTCCAGGCAAAAAGGGCGTGCCCGCTTACATATTCAACGATGCAAATTGATACATACAGCTAAGTTGAAGTTACAATAGTTAAACTAGGACCTCCGGACTAAAATAAAATAACAGTTAATACAAGTAACAATAACAAAAACCATGGTCAGCAAGACGACCAGTCACCACAAGCAGCACCCGTTCACGAGCATAACGCAAAGGTCAGCCATTACCCTCCTCGCCATATTTGAGGGAAGGTGGTAACCTGACCCCCGACGCTACCGCAAGCAGTGACATCTAAGGGAGCATGACGAACTTACTGCCGGTTGGTCAGACAAGAATATTATGAACAGCTGACGAGGTCGCTAGCTAACTACATGTTACAATACAACTCATTTAAAATCATTGTAATGAGTAGATTATGTCCACAATAAATGAAATTAAAAGAAAATAAAAATAAATTAACAAAATAAGTTAAATAAAAAATAAAAAAAACAATTATATGAACTACCCATATAAACTGTCGGTAGGAAAGCTATTCTGAATTGAAAGAACATAAACATTGTCTTGAGTTAATCACAGCGACCAACTATTCTTATCGTTTATGTAGTCGTTGATAGAATAGTATGCCTTTGAACAAAGGTTGGATTTTACTTTAGCTTTAAACTCATTAAACTGCAAATCTAGCAAAGCAGAGGGAAGCTTGTTTATAAAAGGTAATACCAACAAGACCAACAAAAGAATTATGAACCTTATGAAGCCGGTGAAAGGGAGCTCGTAGTTTGTCCTTATTTCTAGTATTAATATTATGAATATCACTGTTTTTAGTGTACAAGTGTATATTTTGCCTAATATATAAGATGTTGGCGAAGATGAATTGTGATGCCACCGTAAGAATACCCAATATCTTTAAACAAATCTCTCAGAGAAACTCTAGCACCTAGTTGGTAAATCGCTCGAACAACTCGTTTTTGAAGAACAAAAATATCTTGAATGTCCGCGGCTTTGCCCCACAGCAGAATGCCGTAGGACATTATGCTATGAAAATACCTAAAATAGACTAATCGAGCTGTATCAACGTCCGTGTACTGTCTAACTTTCCTTACGGCGTAGGCGGCCGAACTGAGCCTTCCCGCTAGGCTTGATATATGTGATCCCCACTGAAGTTTGGCGTCTACTGTTATGCTCAGAAAAACTGCCGAGTTTACAGTTTCAAGCACCTCATTATCTAAAACGACATTAGGTCCCAGGTTCCTAACATTCGGCAAGGCGAACTTTATACATTTCGTTTTCTTAGCATTAAGAACTAGGTTATTTGTGGTAAACCAATCCGTAGCCATTGAGAGCGCATTATTCACGTCGTCAAATTCTTTTCTATTCCTATCTATTTTAAAGATAAGTGAGGTATCATCAGCAAATAGTACGATGTCACAGATATTCTTTAAATAGAATGGTAAGTCATTTATATACACTAAGAATAAGAAAGGACCCAGTATTGAGCCTTGAGGTACACCTAACTGAACTAGTAGCCCGGAAGATTTTACACCATTGATATCTACACATTGGTGCCTATTTTGCAAATAAGAACTTATGACATTGAGAGCTTCGTTTTGAACACCGTAATGAGAATGACGTAGTTTACGCAAAAGTGTGTCATGGTGAACGCAATCAAAAGCTTTGGAGAGATCACAGAAAACTCCGATAGCATTTTGCGAGTTCTCCCATGCGTTGAAAATGTGTTTTAGCAGAGCAACACCCGCATATGTTGTCGAACGACCTTTTGTAAAGCCATATTGCTCATTATGAAGGAGGCTATTTAAATTAAAATGTCTTAGTAACTGCGTGTATCAAGCTGAGGGTGTGGGTGTATCAAGTTGAGTCTGGGAGCAAGCACAGCTAGAGAAGTTATTTGTTAGAGACTCATACCTCTCCGCATTGTACTTGACCAGGTCTGCCAACTCACAGGCTTCGTGCATGCGCTTACTCAGGTCTTGTTGAGTAGCCTCATATTTACTAAAGATATCCTTTAGAGCATATTCCCTAACAAACAATTCATTCCGAAGGTGCTGAGTGTCCGTATCATACAAAGTATTGCATAATTGTAAATCACTATAACACTTCTATAATTCTTGTTTTAAATTTAGATTTATTTGCCTAAGTTTTGTGTTTAGTTTAGTTACTTTTTGGCGTTTCAATGATTTTTGATATTTTCTGATTAGTCTATTAATTCTAATGTATTTTTTTAACTTATTGTGACTAGTAAACAATTTGTTTTTAGTAAATGTATCATCAGTTAAGTCTATCGTTACAATTGGCTCAACACTCAATGTGGGTTTGGACCCGCTACCAACCAACTCATCATAGAGACTGCAGGTGATGGCAGGCTCTTCACCGACTTTGAGAGTTTCTAAATGGGTTATAGAGTTGTGGGCTCTACTTAATTCCAGTTCCAGTTCAGAAATCCTTCTCAAAGCCAGTTCGTGGTAGCTCAGCCAACTGATTCTTAAGCTCAGTGTTCTTGTTATTAATTTCGACCTCACTGTCTTCCCTTTCCTGTATCAGCTGATTGCACTGCTTTTTACTAGATTCCAATTCCTTTAACGTAGCCTTCAGTTTTTCCTCTAAGGATGCAGCTCTACGGGTCAACATATTGACAGACCAACCCTAGAGGCACCTATTAAAAGGGTGAAATCTCAATTATGAATGAAAAAGAGATAATAATTAATAACAGTGAAAAGTGAAAGGACTAAACAATATTTTTTTATTATATGTGCAAAAATAAAAAAATGGTTGGTGGTAGCTATTACTATATTGTTCAATTCACATTCTAACATTAATTTCTTATAGTGGTTCTAATTCAGCAATTGAACATAAAAAAGTATGTCTAGTAATATCGAACAGTGATTTCTATGGGGTTTTTAACGTTGTTTATGTGATTTTATCCTAATAGTGTATGAACTTAATGTCAAACACATTATGGAGAACTAAAAGGTTATTTACGACATAGATCACTATTACCAGTAGTATGAACGTTAAAGGGCAAAAGGTGCAATGGGAACTCATAAGATTTTCGTTGACTAAGCTTAAATTCTATGTTTTTATCTTAGCTAAACATGTTTGTGCCATATCTTTGTATTTAACACCATTGTATACCATGTTTTACGCAAATAAATATTCGATTTGATTTGATTTTAAAATTGATAGGCCAATTATTTATACCTTTCATCCCATTGTTTATGCCAATGGAGATTGGGAAAAAATTTGTTAGTTAACAATTTAATAACTTTAAAAAAAATGGTGATTAAACTTTTTTTCTTTAGGCTCGATTCTTTCAAGTGTTAAGAAGATACCAGAATTTTTTAAATTTTTTGTAATCAAATTTTTAAAATCACATTTTATGTTATAAAAAATAAATAAATTGCTGAACTCTCTTTAGCGGCGGCGCGCGCATGCCGAAACAGCCACGCGGAGCCCTAGTTTCAACGTCAAATTAAAATAATGGAGATAGAGTTCCGGGAATTTGTACTTTTTTATTGGAAATTTCCTCCTCTTTAACGAGCTTTTTCAAAATTGCTTAAATGTTAATATTTTTCGAGTTATTAACAAAAAACAAAATACCATTTTTTTTTCTTATTTTGTTAATAACAATTGCAATTTTTTACCTGCACCAAAATCCTTCAAAAAACGTTTTTCTAGAGGTGATTGCGAATCGAATGAGACATCGCTCATATTTTTAGGACCTCTATCTCTATTTTTCACGTTTTTGAACTTGTTGACTAGACTAAAATAAGTTTTTGTAAATATGTTACTAAAAGTGACAAAACAAAAGATTGATTTATTTTTACATGTATTCATAAACATGAGATGAGAGATAAATTAGGCGACTAAAATCTTTGATATTCACGCAAAACTGTAAAATGGCTCATAAAGGGAAATGTAAAAAAACGCTTATTCGCTTATTTATTACAGGAGAAATACAATGACCTTTCTAAGTCTGCTATTCAAGCTTCTCCATAATCCTAAAACACCATCTTACCATCAGGACCATTTTTCCTACGCCCGTTCTTCAGATGCACCATGTAGGTCGCATCTAAGACACCTCAAGTCCCCTCCCCACTCCCCTGACTACTTCTACTCCTACTTCTTCACTGTGCGCGCAGTGCGGTTATGGAATGCACTTCCGCCTGACATTAGGGACTGCCAAACAGTTGCAAAGGGTTATAGCAGGTAAGTATTGAGAATGTGCCCCCAGAGCCAAATGTAATGAATATGATATTTTTAAGTACGCTGCTCATTTGCATGACTATTTATGTAGATTTTGACTGCCTAGCTCTTACTGTCATTGATTAACCTTGAAAAATGTCCTGATAACAGACAATTTTTTAAACATTTTGTTCTCTAATACGAATAGAACTAAGAATGTGATTCCAAAGCCAAACTCTAGACAACATTGTGACAAATTTTACGTATTTCGATCTTACTTATGCTAAAAATATTTTTTTTTTACTGAAATAATTTTTTTGTGGCTATTATTAGTAAGTTCGAACAGAGTGACCACTTTCAAAAAATCTGAGAAATAGCACTTAGTGTGTTGATTTTACTGTTACAAGTTTAATCGAAATCGGATACCTGCAGCATATCCAAAAAAATAAAAATGTTGCTCTGATCCCTATTTGTCACCCTACACATATTTGTTTAAATGATATGTTTAATAATAATAATGAATAAAAAGAAAAAAATATTCTCCATCCACTCTGCTAACCCCGTAAGAGTTTGGCGTGCAGTTAAGTACGCAAATCTAATTAAAAGAATGCAGATCCAAGTGTATTTTTATTCAAGACACTTTATACAGACTGTGCCTGTATACCACACGGCACAGGGGCCGTTCAAGTATTACGTAAGCACGATAGGGGGGTGGGGGGGTCTAGATGGTGATTACGTCAGCAGTAGTTATTTAATTTTTTACACATATGGCAACCCATAGTCATTGTATATGTTTGAAAACGAAACGCATTTTTGGGGATTCCCACAAAGTGTCAGCGCACACCAAGAGCAGAGCATTTTCTGAGACTAATGAAAAATTTATCTTAAGACAATGCAAAATTAAATACACGTCCAAACTTGATGCTCGACCATGCTCGAGCTTGCAGGATGCGTGTTCTAGTCATCAGCAGCCTATAATGTTCCCACTGCTGGGACTATAGGCTTCCTCTCAGTGAGAGGGAGTGGGCCATAATCCACCACGCGGGCCCAGTGCGGGTTGGTAGATGTCACATGTCTTCGAATGGATGGTTCTCTCTGGTATGCCGGTTTCCTCACGATGCTTTCCTTCACCGTTTTGAGAGCAGTGGTGATAAAATAATTTATACAAATTAAAGCGCCTGCTTGGGTTCGAAATCACGACCTACTACTCGTAAGTCGCGGCCGCTACCACTGGGCCACCATTGATCTCCACCGTGTTCTAGTATGCGTTCTATATGCGCGAGCACCCACCGCGCGCCGCCACCCGTGCTCAGTGTTGCTACAGCTAGAAAATTGTCTGGACGGGACAGTCCATTGAAATGTTACATGGGCTTTGCATTTTTTAGAGGACGCAATTTTATTTTTGGGATATGTGGGGGGGGGGGGGGTCAATAGAAGCTTAACCTCAAGTTTGTGGGGTTGCCACCCTTTCCTCCGGCCGCCATCTTAGAAAAATGGGTGCACAGACATTTTTCGCGATATCTCGAAAAGGATGCGTCTTACAAAAAAATTGTATAGACATAATTTGTAGCTAATTGATTTGCCTACAAATATGTTTATTTAACTTTTTGCCCTAAATTTAAAATTAAAGAAGTTATAAGCAAAAAAGTGAGATTTTTCACATGTCCCAAAAATAAAATTGCGTCCTCTAAGAAATGCAGTATTTGGCCTTCAAATTGTAACATTTCAATGGACTAGGAATGTGTTGGTCTATTTGGAAATCATGAACGGAGAAAAGTTTTTTGGTTAGGTGCAGCTTTTTGAAAGTTTGCAGTATATCGAGTCCAACATACAGCGATCAGATGTTAAAAGCCAATGCTTGGGAGTCTCTCAAGAAGTCTTTCCCATTTCTTTTGTTTCAGAAAATGCTCTGCTCTTGGTGTGCGCTGACGCAATAATGTATACGTTTAGGTACTCGCTTAGAACCGAGTAGGGAAATTACCGCGCGCTATTCAGTTGCCTAAATTTCTTCCATCCAGTCTATTATTTCGTTTCGGTACGATTGACGATTTGACTATTAATTTGATTTGTATTTATAGCAAAGCAAAGCAAGTTAATGTGTGTGTTACCGTTGATCCATTTTCACCAAAGGAGAATTGTTTAGTTAAGATGTTGTTTCAAATAAACAAATCCAAGTTATACTAAAAATTCTTCGAATGTTTTAAAAAATCTCACGATAAAAAAGAAACAAATAAGAAAGTAGGTACAAAATGTACAGAACTTAGTTAACGAAATGTGGCGTAATTATAAGCTACAAGCAAAGTTCGACAAGGAACTTAATATTATTGTCTCTAAGAAAATTAAAAAGTTTTCTAGAATTATAACTGCTTCTCATGAATCAATAAAAAAAAACAATACTTTAAAAGAAAAATACATATAACAATGTTTACGTCAGCATGGGGGGGGGGGGGGGGTAAGAGCTTTGCTTACTTTTGCTGACAAGGGGGGTGGGGGAGTAAATAATTGTAATAAATCTGCTTACGTAATACTTGAACGGCCCCACACTTCTTGAACACCGATTGATATACCCTTCTCGCTCTTCCGCATTAGCGGGAGAATACACAAGAGCGAGAAGGGTATATCAATCGGTGTTCAAGATGTTTGCCGGGACCTATACAGTGTTACGTAAACGTAAAAAACGTAAGTATAGGAACGATAGATTTTTCATTCACTTGTAACTCTACAAAACATGTAAACGTTTAGGTATCTCTTGTATCTTCCGTTCTTTTACTTTCTTCTCCAGGTATCGTTTCGATTTTTTTTCCGTCGTTTTCTTTGTGCTATTTGTTCCGGTGGCGACATTTCGTTAGTAATATTTTTACTTCATGTTCTGTTTTTCGTTTTAAGTAAGTTTCCTTTTTTAGCCCTTTCAAACGCATATTTTTGTGGATAGCTTTTGATTCGTTAATATTTTTCCCCTCTTACAATCCTTCTCGTTTCTAACTTATCTTCATTTTTCTCAGTTTTCTTTCGCCATTTAACACTCATCAATGAGAGAAAACTCTTGATAACAACAAATAAAAATAAGGCTAAAAAACAAATTTGACGAAACAAAAGCTAAAAACAAGGAAATAATCATAATCCTCCTTTTTTCGTAGTCAAGTAATAAACCGTTCATTCGTGTAGAATGGAATTTCATTAGTAATACTCGAAAAAATTACACCAATGAAATGACACGAATGAATTTTTTTACGAATAATCTAATTTATTTCGTCTTAGAATACTCTAGACGCCATTAGACGGCCACAAAATATCGCGGTTATTTGTAGCTAATTCACGTGTATGGTAAATAATTAATTGATTAAACACTTATTATCATACTATTATAAACACGAATGATTCAATTTTCGTACTAAGCACAGAACTCCAATTAAATAGCAATTTCTTACCAGAAAAACGAAGAATTCTTCTGCTTTCACTGATCGTTCACGTGCCACTAAGTCCCTTACGCAGCATAGAAGTGGGGATGGTAGAAAAGCACCTGGGATTTTCTTAATAACGGAACGTTTATTTAGTCGACAGTAATGATTGAAAAAAGTGATCGCAAATTAAAACAGAGAAATCGTATACACATCGTAACAAAGAATCGTTTGTTGTTTGTTAGTGCTGCGGAAGCGTACTGGGAGGCGATTCGGACGTGTGTTCCGAAAGTGGAAGCGGAGTCGCCTGCGTGGTCGCAAGAGAGTGTATACATATCGTCGGAAGATGAGGCGTCCCCGTCGTAGTCGACGTTATTTGACTAGTAACGCACCTCTGCGTTGTAGTATGCCAGCACCTGCTCGTATTATGAAATATGTTTATTCTGGTTGGGCAAATCAGAGTTAACTTGGCAGTTTGGGTGTGGAAATTATGAGAATAAATTTCAAGAGATGCCTTTTTTTACTTTATTTGGTATGGGTAATAGTAATGCCACTGCTTTTTTTGCAAAATCAATATGGAATGTTTATATTGAATAAGGTTGAATATATAATTAATAATATTGAAGTTAATCGGTATTTTGATATGGGTAAAGTTGAGATTGTTAATAAGAGGTTTGCTGATTTGCGTGTTGATCCATTGTTTACTCAAGATACCTTTCCGTTGTGTACGTATTTAGTTAATAATCATGCATCATTTGGGACGCCTGAAATAACTGGTTCATATCCTAATTTACGTCGAACTATTGTGCATAGAAATTGTCAGATTAAATGGAATTATTATCCGAGATGCAAAAAACGTGTTGAAACTAGTTTATTAAATTCTAAGGTGCGAATTGGTGAATTGTGTGTGGCAATGGGCACTCCAGATGTTGTTAATAATGCTCATTCTGGGAAGGCTTATATGGGTTTTGAGGCTTTGGCTTTACCCCAATCATCTGATCAAATTTTTTATTATCAATATGTAATTCGTTATAATATAGTATATAAGTGTCATTTTACTTTTACTACGTTAAATCCTGATAATTTTGCTTTAAAATAAATGTGTTAACTGAATATGTATTTTTTATTTTCGTCCTTGTAATCGACTCCCGTATGAGTATCAAGGGGAAATTTTTTTTTTTTTTCCAGATCGACTTGGGTTAAGTTAGGTATTTTTGTATTTGACCCAGAAGCGAACAGCTGTTAAAGTCAAACATTAGGTTATGTTAGGTATTTTTATTTTTATCTCAGATCCAAGCACATGTTGAGTATAATTTCTATTTATAGATGATGACGTCAGCCACGCCTCGCGCCGGTCTAAAACACCCTACCGGCGCGTCCGCTGAGAACGCAGCAGGGGGTCCTTTGAGTATTCTAAGTCCTGTTGATAGTGTTGATACTTGTGGTATTAGTGCTCAGTTGCATTCTGGCACTGTATCTAAGAAGACGTCTTTACGCCCTGGCACCTTGTTTTTTTAACTTTTGATTTGTTTGAGTATACTGAAGTATACTTCTAAGAGAGTAAGTTTTCATTTGCATTGTTTTTTAGAGTTTAATCAACCAATTTTAATAGATTCGTTACGTCAGTATATAGAAGTGTTTGCTAATGGTGCCAGATTTAACTTACAAGCTTGAAAGTCACGTAAATCTTGTATTGTTTATTGTTCTAAAGAAGATGCCCATTGTATTTATAATTGTAAGGAATCGGAGTTACATTTTAATATGCGGGTCAGGCTTTGGGCTAGGCGTACTCCGAGGTTTCGTTTTGATGATCCATTTGTGATTGAGCACCGTTTTTGTTATCGGTTTTTGCAGAAAGTTTTTAGTGATATAAAAGAACCAGTTGTTGATATTCGCTTGCGACCAGTTTATGAGTGTTATGGTAATTGGACTATGGAGGTATGTATGTGGTGGAATGATTTTTTGAAAACCGTGGGTTTTAAAAGGAAATAATTGTATTTGTTTGGACCTTCGAATGTTGGTAAATCAACCTTTGTTGAGTCATTGATTGGACGTGTTAATATGAAGTATGTCTTTTATCCTGGGGTGGGTAAATTTTTTATGCAAGGGTTTCGGGAAGGATTTCATAAGGTTAAAACTATCAGCGTAACTTGAGTTTATGGTTATTAGTGTGTAACCAGAATTTAAAGAAATACAATTTCTCAGAGGGGATTGTTTATAATTAAAGTTTTGTTGAAAAGCGGGAAAATGACCAGTGACACAAATGAAAATATAGATCGTTTTTTATTATTATCTCGAGTAATAAGTATGAAAGTTGAATAATTCTATATGTAAACTATTAAGATGTAACGTAAATATAGAAATTACGCGTATTCCAACGATTTTAAAGGAGTTATTTCATAAACCCACTATTTACGGCTGGTTTGAAATCGACCCCCACAAACGTATTTAAATAACATACATGAAGTGTGTACAGTGCAAAATATCCATTAACAGGTTTTACATGTTTTGTAGACAGTTATAAGTGAATGAAAACTCAATCGTACCAAATTTTTTGAATATGTTGCAGGTGTTCGATTTCGATGAAGCTTGTAACTGTAAAATCAACACACTAAGTGCTATTTCTCAGATTTTTTTGAAAGTGGTCTGTTAAAACTTGTGTACGTTACCCCAGCAAGAAAGTGTCTCCTAGAGTTATATGAATAGAACGTATAATTGGTGCCTTATCTGCTGTAAATGTGCCCCCACATAAAAAATGTTTGCCCCCTGTCGTTTTGGAAAAAAACGGAAAAAACGATTCTTGCTTGGGTAACGTTTTTCTAGCAGGAAAATTCTAAACGAATGATAGGAGAGAGAAAATTTGAGCGTGGCCAGAGAGCTTATATGTGCGCCAAAATGTGCCCCCCAAAATAAAGTCTGTGCCCCTTCAGGTTTACTAGATATTGCATGTCCTGCTGGAGTAGCGTTTTGATGAATCGTATATCTCTAAAACCATTGCATGTGCCCCTGTAGAATAAACATCCACGAGGAGCTCTTAATATGTGCCCCTTAGTGCCCCAATTAGATTTATGAAAATATTTATAGTTTTCAAGTTATCGCGGTTTTATGAAAACCCGAAAAAAACATCGCAGCGCCTAAATGAGACAAGGCACAAGTTCGCTGAAAACTGTATTCGGCCCTTCTTGACACTAATAATAACCATACAAAGTTTGAAAACTGTTCATGCATGCGTTTTTGAACAATCTTGCAAAAAGTCAAAACGATGGTGTCATAACTTTGACGGCAAAATACAAGAAACCGTCTCAATCCCAGATGTGTAGGTGTAAACCAAAATCTTTTGCCTTTAGTCAAAAATATATGGTGACAATATTCAGCTTGGTATGTTTCGCATTAAGTAAATATTAACAAGAAACCAAAATATGTAAACAACGGCTGGTTATCCGACCAAATTCCAATGACTACTAAAAAGCGACTGATTCATACCAGGGTTGTTGCTGATTCATATTTTTTTCACATCAGCGGATGCTGATGCTGATGCTGATATTTTATCATTGACATCAGCGGATGCTGATGCTGATGCTGATTTTAATTATTTTCTTTAAAAAGCAGTGACCATTATGAATTTATTGTTTATATTTTACCTAAAAGTTGCACAGTTTTCCTTGGTATTGCAATAAAAGGTTGGTTCAATAATTTTGTAACTTTTAATAAAAAATAGAATCAAACTAAATACCTAGTTTAGTAATAATTAGTTAGTAATTAAATACCTAGTGGTAGTACATAATATGTAGTACCATAGTCCAGGTATTTACAATATTAATTATACGAAAGATAGACTATATATCTTGTTTTGATGTTTGCTCTTCAAGTGATTTTATTGGTACGGCCTTTGCGTGAATATTTGAATAATTTTTGTTACATAAGTTGCAGTTTGCGGTTTCTTGATTTACTAATTTAAAATACAACCATATTTCACTTTTCAACGGGGCCGGCATTATTCATCACTCAACAGTTAAACAAAAATAACAATAACTTTCACGCGCAATGACGTATTATAAAGTAATGAGACAAGTTTGCGTTTGTTTACAATCGAAGTATTCGCAAAAACCGTGGTCGACCTCTGAATTGGTCAAAACTCGCAACCAAAAACACCACGTGCTATAAGCCCCGCCCCCTCTGCGGTCATGTCAAGACTCGAACTTCAGCATTAATACTCAGCATCGATCAGTGCGGATGCTGATGCTGATGCTGATGTTGAAAATGATGCTGAAGTTCCGCGGATGCTGATGCTGATGCTGATGTTCGCAACAACCCTGATTCATACATATCGGTAACCTTCTTTATTGGACGTATTATACCTAAGCTGTTGTCCGTACAGTCGCGATCAAAAGTTTTGGGGGCTAATTAAAAAATATATTAAATGCACCTTGTGACTATATTAAATGAAACAGCTTGTTGATGTGGAAATTATTATTTTTATTCCCTTAATTTTAATTCTTAAAGTAATTATTGCGTCAAATCACAGATTGAATTTTTTACCTATAAATATCAGAAATTATTTGCACGTTGTGTAGTCATTATTATTTAAATCACAGATCAGTTTTTCATCTAAGTATAACATATAATTAGTAAATTCGCATCACAAAAAAATCACAGATCAGTATTAAGTATAAGTATAATATTGTGTAAAAAAAATATTTAATTTTAAATCACAGATAAATAATTTTTTTACGAGTAATTTGCTAATACATAGATTCAGATAAAGTGTGTTAGTATAGTAAACCGCATAAAGATATAACTGTAAACATCGAATGTGCACAAATTATCTTATGGTATTTGGCTATAAATAAACATATTTATCCCATATACGTAACAACATTATCACCTGACTGTGGAATGACACTTATATATCTAAAACGCCATCAAATCAAAATTATGTGACAGTACATAATCAGCTTTAATATAATCGTTGGTTAATAATTATAAATCCCTCATAGGCAAACACAAATCATTGTGCGGTTGACTATAGGTATACACTAAATACAACTCTCAAAACTGTAGGTACCAACATTTATTTGGTTAAGGTGAATGCTCCAACCAACCCGCGAAATTTAAATTTTCTTACGTTTTTTGCAATTTGCACTCCAGTGCTAGGTTGTTCAACCTAAAACCTAGCACTGGCGTGTACAACCTAGCACTGGCGTGCAAATTGCGAAAAACGCAAGAAATTTTGATTTTCGCGGGCTGGTTGGAGCATTCCCCTTAATGATGAAAAACTTACTGTTAATTTATCTAACCTGCGGTTTATCAATAAATGGCTTTTTATTTATATACAAAAAAGCGCTACCTCTTTTTAGTAGCAGGTATTCGATCATCACACATTTCATGAAATATATTTTTTTTAAACATCGGAACCAATCAAATTTTGGGTCAAAGACCTGGCAAATGGCAAATATCTGGGTATTTGCCATTTGCCATATCTTTCGTTCACACATAAACTACTGGATGTATTTTAATGAAATTTAGAATGGAGAAGATAGCTTACCTTTGAATAGCACTTAGGCTACTATTTATAATGTACTTAATCATGTGTAAGGTCATAGAAACAGCTAGTAGAATATAACTTTATTTTATTACTTATTACTTTTCTACTTCAGTGTACTCAGGCACAACACGTGTGAACCGGTTAGTGAGAAAAGTAAAGAAGGTCATCAATGTGTATGAATCCGTCGCTTTTTAGTAGTCATTCAAATTTGGTCGGATAACCCACCGTTGCTAACATATTTTGGTTTTTTGTTAATATTTACTTAATGCGAAACATTCCAAGCTGAATATTTTCAACATATACAACGTTATTTTTAGTATATGCGAAACCTGAATATAGTTTGTTCAGAATGAGTAACTGAATCGATTCCAATAATTTTTACACCATGTTATATTTTGTCCCAAAAATATTTAATTACGCTTTCAATCATACGCACACAACAAAGGTCACGGGAGTTCATAGTGGTGGTACGAGGCGCGGGCGCAAAGCGAGGCGGCGCGTGGCGGCGTCCGAGTGAAACAACCTCTGTCAGTCGACCGATTGCTACGGATTGATGCGCATGTGTCACGCACGCGTCCGTTCTGTGCGACAATACGTGATTCGCGAGCGCGCGCCCGTTGCAGTGTTTTGTTTAGATTTTAAAATAGTGTAAAATGTCTTTCTCATACTCAAACGTCCAATACACGGAGATGGTTCGTACTTTAGCTGTTTGTGGTGACAATGTATCCCTGGCAGTACGTCGGTTGTGCAACAAATAGCATTGATTACATTTTACCACTTACTACTGCATTTATGAATAAAGTACATAATAATACCTACCTACACTTGACCATTACGACAGTCCAAAGCCTGCAAGTGTGATGGAAAATGTTTATCACCAACTAATACATAAACAATCACTGTGGCAAATTATTATCAATGAGTGAGAGTGAGAGCCGCGCGCGCGGCTGGCGTGGGTGCCCTCCGGTAGGCTGCATATGTTTTTGCGAGGACAATCAGGTACCGTAACAAGCTTATAACTTTGTGATTATTAATGATACAGTTTTGAAATTTTTTTCATAGATTCTTTACATAAAAATACTAGACCCGTGTTTCGGGTTTCGCATAAACAAAAACTAATGTTGTATTTTTGACTAAAGGCACAAGATTTTGGTTTACACCTACACATCTGAGATTGAGCCGGTTCCTTATATTTTGCCGTCAAAATTATGACACCATCGTTTTGACTTTTAGCAAGATTATTTAAAAACGCATGCATGAAGTTTTCAAACTTTGTATGGTTATTGTTAGTGTCAAGAAGAATCGAATTCAGTTTTCAGCGAACTTATGCCTTGTCTCATTTAGGCGCTGCGATGTTTTTTCGGGTTTTCATAAAACCGCGATAACTTGAAAACTATAAATATTTTCTTAAATCTAATTGGGGCACTAAGGGGCACACATTAAGAGCTACTCGTGTATGTTTATTCTACAGGGGCACATGCAATGGTTTTAGAGATATACGATTCATCAAAACGCTACTCCAGCAGGAAATGCTATATCTCGAAAACCTGAATGGACACAGATTTTATTTTTGGGGGCACATTTTGGCACACATATAAGGTGGCCATGCACACCTCTGGCGATGCACAATTTTTCTTTCTCCGATCATTCGTTTAGAATTTTCCTGCTAGAAAAACGTTGCCTCAGCAAGAATCGTTTTTTCCGTTTTTTTCCAAAACGACAGGGGGCACACATTTTTTATGTGGGGGCACATTTAGAACGTATAATTGGTGCCTTATCTGCTGGATAAGGCACCAATTATACGTTCTATTCATATAACTCTAGAAGACACTTTCTTGCTGGGGTTACGTACACTTAACAAAAAAAAAATTTGCAAAACAAGTAATATCGATATCAGTGGCGAGGTGTAAATTTTTCTAAGAGAGAAGACGAAGCGAATTCGGCTTTAACTTACTGACTCATCAATAAAGAATACTTACTATCATTCTTAAATTAATATAGGAATGTAATTAATTAAATACAATTAAACTGAACAACTGAAAACCGAATAAAATGTGCAATATTCCTCTATCTCGTTCTCGCTGACGCATTTTTCTATATCTGTCTCCGTCATAACCCGTTGTACAGCGGCTTGCTCTCGTACATATCAAGCGGTGCCACGTGACCTAAAGTGACATCATTACGGGATCGCTGTTGTATGAATTTTTAGTTCCCGATTATGACGTTTTGGCGCCGGGTTAATTTAGAACATTTATTTTTGTTGTAATACAAAGCTATAAATAACCTTTTTTGTTGTTTGAATGTTATGGTGAATTAAATACCCGTAGTATAACTATATTTTTTGGCAATAGTAGGCGCTATTGACATACCATTTTTAATAGCGATAGAGTTACCGATGCGAATTCCCGAAGGAAAGCCGGTAGGAATCGTGTTATATGGTGCTTTCGCCACTGATCGATATACTACTAATATTACTATTACTATTACTAATACTACTAATATACGTAATATTAGGTCTTTACCTATGAAATTGCCGTTCTGCAGTACTGGCCATTTCAAATCAAAATAATTTTTGTTTGTCTAAATTCTAATTTCAAATTTATTTTATTTTAAAAACATGGAATTCGTTTTCCAAAAGTAGTCATTTGTTTATTGATTACTGTTACATTTTCATCGCATTTCAATCTTTTTCGTCATCATGGATACGTTAAAAATTCGAGTAATTATGGAATATGAGTCGTTGCAGCAACGCGGCACAAGCGGCACGCAACATCAACGACGTTTATGGAGCTAACACTACAAACCAACGCACCACCTGTTATTGGTCTGCTCGCTTCCGTTCTGGAAATTTCGACCTGAAAAATGAACCTCGTGGTCGACCGAAGACTTTGGTCGACAATGACGAATTAAAGGCGATTGTTGAAGCTGATGATACACAATCTACGGCTGAATTAGCAGCAGCTTTCGACGTTAGCGTCAAAACAATATTGGTCCATTTGCGTCAAATCGGCAAGGTAAAAAAAGCTTGACAAATGGGTGCCCCACGAACTCAATGATCGCCAGTGCGAAGTACGCGTCGAGACGTGCCTTGCACTGCTCAACAGACACACAAATGAAGGAATTTTGAACCGCATTGTAACCTGCGATGAAAACTGGATTCTGTTTGATAACCGCAAGCGCTCAGCAAGTTGGTTGGATCCTGGTTCAGCACCTAAATAATGCCCTAAACGAAAACTTACCCCTAGAAAAGTGATGGTCACTGTTTGGTGGTCTAGCGCCGGTGTGATTCATCACAGCTTCTTACCAAACAGGGTGAGCATTACTGCAGATGTGTACTGTGAAGAACTGAACTCAATGATGGAGAAGCTGGCACATCTACCAGCATTGGTCAATCGCTCGTCTCCGCTGCTCCTGCACGACAACGCGCGACCTCATACTGCACAGCAGACGGTCTCCAAGTTGCAAGAACTGGGGTTGGAAGCTCTCCGTCATCCGCCCTACTCACCAGACCTTGCGCCTACAGACTACTACTTTTTCCAGAATTTGGATAACTTCTTGGCGGGAAAAAAATTCAATACCCGAGAGGCAGTACAAAATACCTTTGAAATATTTGTTGCCTCCCGTCCAGCTGATTTTTTTAAGAAGGGCATCAATAAACTGCCACTGCGTTGGCAAAGATGCATTGATTGCATGGGTGATTATTTCGATTAACACAAATAAAAAATACATGAAAAAAAATCGTTTAATTTTTTTCATACAAAACGGCATTTTCGTAGGTAAAGACCTATTATTTGTCATAATGTTGTCTATAGTTTGGCTTTGGAATCACATTCCTCCTAGCTCTATTAGTTTTAGACACCGAGAAGTTTAAAAATTGTCTGTTACCAGGATTATAATGTTATTTATTTTAGTAGCCCGTATGTATGTATGTTTGTTTGTATGTATGTTTGTCTGTATATATGTAAGTACTAGCTTCTGCCCGCGACTTCGTCCGCGTTAAATTCCCTGCTCCCCCAACCCATCCCGTCGCAATAAATCCCATGCCCGTGCGAGGTCTTCGTATGCGTGACGTTTTTCTTTGTGCTCGGCTCCTTAGGGTCCTAGCGTGATGTTATATAGTCTATAACCTTCCTCGATAAATGGGCTATCCAACACTATACGTAATTCCTGAGATTAGTAAGTTCAACTAAATAAACTCTTCAGCTTTATAATATTTAGATTTGATTACAATGAGGATCAGCGACGATTTTAGTTAAATATGTAGAATTACAGTCATACCTAAACAAATTATTTCAGTGAAAGAATTATTAAAATTGGACCAAAAATGACGAAGTTAGAGCGGTTTTAATTTTGCATTTTCAAAAACGCTCGCCAATACGCACAATTCGTTGATGACGTCATTTTCCACGTTCGCGTCCGCGGCACCGCCGCGCACGTTCTTTCTGCCCTTAGTTACGTGACTCGCAGAACATTTAAACGAATAATGTCTTCTTAAAATATTGTATCGTGCCACGATGCGAAAATACAAGTGTTGCTACACCGGACAAATTGTTATTTTGTGTCCCAAAATACCCAAAAAATAGAAAGAAGTGGTGAACTTTCATGAGGAGCGACGCCCCATATCCCCTTAACTAAAAGTACTTTATACTGCATTTCAAAAATTTTGAATATAATAATTTATTTTAACTAAATCTATTTTTAATCGCGATTAAAAAGGTGTGGATTAAAACTAGTAGTTATGAACTAAAATTCACACCAACGAACGCCTCGCCTTCACGTGCAAAAACAGTACTGTATTTTTGTTTTCCTTTTCTTTTGCTCATATCTCGAAAACGGCGTTTCCTATCGCAAAAATAATGAAATTTTCGACCCCCTTTACAGCTCCTTTTTTTTTTTCAGGATGGGAAATCATCAAATGACTTCTCCCGCTCTGGGTGGAGCGGGAGGGCGTGTCAGACTTTTACTGACTAAAACCCACCCGTGTTCCATCAGTTGCCCATGTGCCAGGGTCATGGTATCTCTTTCGAACAATCACGCGACCCCGGCAGGCATCGGTCCTAGTAGACCCCTACACTGCTGCTGACATCTCTTTGAGGCGCGCGTGGAACACTGCGCGCCGTCGACCCGAGCTTGGTCCTTACCGGGCGGTGAGCTACCCATTGCTCGCCACCCGCAAGCTCGCGCCTACGGTGGCCGGGAATCCTGCGGCGGCTAGGGACGTGAGGGCGCAGAGCCTGCCACTCCCTCACGCGCCCCGCCTCCTCCTTCGCGAGCATTACTGCTTCGCAGAAGGAGGTGACGGCTTCCCATTCCCTCTCGCTCCGTACCATGGCTCGCACCAGGGCCGGACGCGAAAGGTCGCCGCCGCCGATCGCCTCCACGATTTACAGCTCCCTTACATATAAATCTCAACACGTGGGTAATATTTTTTTTTTTCGAAGAAAAACTGAAAAATTCCATATAAAACACAACCATTGCGCGCGCCTCGCGCCTTGCCTTCATGTGCAAAAACAGTACTGTATTTTTGTTTTCCTTTTCTTTTGTTTATATCTCGAAAATGGCGTTTCCTATCGCAAAAATAATGAAATTTTCGACCCCCTTTACAACCCCGTCACATAAATCTCAACACGTGGGTAATATTTTGTTTTATTTTTCGAAGAAAAAATGAAATATTCCATATAAAACACGTCCATTGCGCGCGCCTTGGTCTCAAAAAATTAATTGCGTAGCACACCCAAATAAAAGCTGAAGAGTTAAGTACGTTTAGTGTTGCATAGCCCATTTATCGAGGAAGGCTATAGACTATATATTATATAAGGTCACGCAAAGACCCTTAGGAGCCGAGCACAAAGAAAAACGTCACGCATACAAAGACCTCGCACGGGCAGGCGATTCGATGCGACGGGATAGGTTGAAGGAGCAGGAAATTTTACGCGGACGAAGTCGCGGGCAAAAACTAGTAAGAAATATCATTTAAAATAGGTAGAGAGGTGCCTACACATTGTAGAAACACGAAAAATGTACCTACCTGCCAAATCAAAACATTCTAAAACGTAGTACCTACCTGTGCACTGGAATAAATTGTTTTTTTTTTACTTTTCAACCATAAACGAATCAATCTTCGCGAGACTGTCCGACTGGGCCTTGGGTAAATCCGACTTCCATGTTTCCTATCTACCAATATCGTAAAACATAAATAAACAAGAAACAACGATTAAACTCCGCAAACCATAACATAGCAGTGCGGCGCGTGGCGGGCGATCGAGCCTCGTGACGTCATCAGCAGTTTCGCGCGCGCGGCTTGCGTTTTAAAACTCCCTTTTTTTAAAGTTTAATAACTTCGTAATTTCTCGATGGATTTGAGTGATTCAAAAAGAAATGAACTCAGATATTTATATTGTATTCGATGTAGTATTCAACATTGCTATATCCTTTTGTCGAATTGATCCTCATTAACAGCGTTATAGTGAGCCAACCTTAAAAGATAGACATATAGTATCGGGACATTTTTTTAGAACTTTTTAATAGGAACAATCCCGTCCCCTACATGACCGTTGCACGCAACGGAAGCTCTCTAAGGGAATACATTTTCCCCGTTTTAGGAACATTTTTCATTGTTGCTTCGCTCCTATTAATCGCAGCATGATATTATGTATCCTAAAGCCTTTCTCAATAAATGGACTACCCAACACTAAAAGAATTTTACAATTCAAACCAGTAAGTAGTTCCTGAGATTAGCGTGTTCGACCAAATAAACAAACAAACTCTTCAGCTTTTTAATATTAGTATAGATTAATTATTTATTATTCCAGTCTAACTTTTTCCTTTCTCTTCCTTTGTTCTTATTGGTAATATGTTTTCAAAGGAGATGGCTAAATGAATACCCTCAGAATGTATTGGAACCTCACATTAACTCGTAATATTTAAATATTCATTAATGAATTATGTAGTGTTCATTAATTTCCAAGCACTTTCGTGAACTGTTTAGCATAAAAAAGTATCTTAATTGCTTTTTAAGCTTTTTGATTGACACGTCAAGGGGAAATAATACAGTACTGCAAGCTAGGGAGGAGTCATAGCGTTTTTCCAGAATGTCAAATGGAAACTGATTCGATTTTTGATAACTGCTATCAAAACGATTTACTGTCTGAAACTAAGTACTGGCATTCAGAGTTTTTGGCGGGAATCAACGGCGTTCAATTCGGTGTCCTGTTTAGTGATTTGTTATTGTGTTTTCAGCAGTTTTTGATTCGGAAAATAGGGTAGTTTTTAAAAAGGCATATTCCAATTCAAGGCACAATCCATTTCCAATTTTTCATTCAAGTAATGTGCCTCTTCTTTTAATCTTGCTTTCTATATTGTGTCGAAAAATATTAAGTAATAATAGTAATAGTGGACGAAAAAACCGTTTTTTTTTTTCAACTCTTTCCATTATTTTATCGATTCTTTTACACATGAAGTTCAATCACATCTCTATCATAAAAAAACAAACGTCAGATGTCAGACGTCGTTTGAACGCTTTCCAGTTTGCTTGTTCATTGTGTTTTTATTTTGGACTAGCTTCTGCCCGCGACTTCGTCCGCGTCAAATTTTTGCTCCCCTGACCCTTCCCGTCGCATCGATTTGCCTGCTAGTTTTCGTCCATTTTTCGTTGCTGCTCGCTCCTTTTGAGTTATAGTGAGTCAACCTTAAAAGATAGACATATGCACTCGCGGACTTTTTTTTAAACTTTTTAAAAGAAACAATTCCGTCATACATGATTTTTGCGTTACTTTAACCGTTTACGCAGCGCACGCATCGGAAACTCTCAAAAGGAATAAATTTTCCCCGTTTTTGCAACATTTTTCATTACTGCTCCGCTCCTCTTAGTTGTAGCGTGATGTTATATAGCCTATAGCCTCCCACGATAAATAGGCTACCCAACACAAAAATAATTTTTCAATTCGGACCAGTAGTTCCTGAGATTAGCGCGTTCAATCAAACAAACAAACAAACTAACAAACTCTTCAGCTTTATAATATTCGTATAGATTTTCACTGACCCACGCTTGTTTATTAGACTTATTGTGTGTGCTCACCTACCTACTGACCTCTTGCTACCTATTCTACACGGGCTTGACTTTCAATAAATTCATCATGCGATACATAAACTTGATAAACTGCGGTAATTCAAAAGCTACGGGTGATGTTCGTTTATTTGGCCATACAATGGTGTGCATAAATCGACTGTAGCAACAAACACTATCGAAACTTCAAATCGCGTACTTTACAGGAGAGCAATTCAAAGTTGTATTTTGATGTTAAAGAATCAGTATTATAAACTCAGGTAAAATTATGTTTGGAATAAATTGTAAATTTTATACAGTTTTTCTTTCCTTGACGACGAATTTCATATATCATATACTTTTCTAAATATTTCACTTTCGATAATGTTTTACGCTTATAATAGCCAGAATTTCATCGAAACTGCCAAATTCGATAGTGTTCTCACACATCTGATTATCGAATATGGTACTTTCGTGACTATTCTAAGAAAGTTTTTCTGCATATAAAAAGAAAATGTTCACTTTCGATATCTTGCTTGGCACTCACTTATTGGTCTTGGCCTGTTTTCATCCGATTTAATAAATAAAAATGCATTTTTCGTTAATTAATAAATATGTTTTCAAACAAAAAACAAATTATCACGTAACAAAAAACTTAAAAACGAAACTAAACGAAAATTTCAGACTTCTTCATTGCATTTAATTAGAAAAAGACCGGTCGCACCTATAATGAGCATTAAAAACTAACCACAGCCCATTGGGTCCATAAAAATCAAAAATATATTTTCTTATTCAAAATAGTAACTAAACCAATGAGATCAGTAAAAATAACATAACTGTATAAAATACAACAGTTATTACAATGAAAACATACTAGTTAGGTAAAATTAAAAGTCATTCTGGACCATAATAACAATAAAATCTAGTGAATATAAAAAAAAGTAAAGTTAGTTAACGACTGAACCATAATTATCTAATCATCATCATCACTTTCTGTCAAACATTCATTTACTATTCTAAGGTTCTTACAAAAATTATGATATTGTTTTGGTATAAGTCCTGCTTCACACAAATATACTAAATCTTTGTATTTTGCCTGTGTAATAGGTAGACTATTTGAATAAAGTGGTTTCAACACATCATTGGAATTGTTAGCCATAGATTGCCGGTTTTTTTTTTTTTTTTTTTTTTTTTTTTCAGGATGGGAAATCATCAAATGACTTCTCCCGCTCTGGGCGGAGCGGGAGGGCGTGTCAGGCTTTTACTGACTAAAACCCACCCGTGTTCCATCAGTTGCCCATGTGCCAGGGTCACGGTATCTCTTTCGAACAATCACGCGACCCCGGCAGGCATCGGTCCTAGTAGACCCCTACACTGCTGCTGACATCTCTTTGAGGCGCGCGTGGAACACTGCGCGCCGTCGACCCGAGCTTGGTCCTTACCGGGTGGCGAGCTACCCATTGCTCGCCACCCGCAAGCTCGCGCCTACGGTGGCCGGGAGTCCGCTATTGACTCCCGACGCCCGGGGCGTCTCCTCCTGCGGCGGCTAGGGGCGTGAGAGCGCAGAGACTGCCACTCCCTCACGCGCCCCGCCTCCTCCTTCGCGAGCATTACTGCTTCGCAGAAGGAGGTGACGGCTTCCCATTCCCTCTCGCTCCGTACCATGGCTCGCACCAGGGCCGGACGCGAGAGGTCGCCGCCGCCGATCGCCTCCACGAGGACACGGCGGTGCTCCGCCCAGGCAGGGCACACCTCCACCGTATGCTCCACCGTGTCCTCCAGACGATCCTCGCAATGGAAACACCCGGACGTATCCTCCCGCTTTATCCTGAACAGGAACCCACCGAAGCACCCATGCCCGGTGAGAACCTGCGTCAGGCGGAAGGTGAGGACGCCGTGGCGCCTCTCTATCCACTCCTCAAAGAGGGGACTTACCGCCGCAATTGTGGCGTGCCCAATAGATTGCCGGTTGCGCCTTGTCTGAACTAACGTATTCAACGTTAAGAATCTAAGTCATATTTGTATAAAATAGGTAGCGTTAGGACCATACTTTTTATATAGATTTCTTTTATATTATTCCACTTAACAACCTAAATTAAAATGTTCTTCGTATAGTTTCTGTTAGTTAACAAGTTCCTTAAATCATATAACATACTTGTGAAACTTCTGTCACATTGTATGGGATATCATTGGTTTTTGATCTGGTGTGTAAATAATCTTCCCTTTAGCTGATCGTTATATTAGGGTGTGTTCACTGTTCACTGTCAGCTTCTTATTGGTTATGGCCAGACTCTAAAAACCTGTGTACAATATTGATATTAAAATTTCCTGCTAGCATACAATGTAAAGGCTATTTATACTACTCTATTCCGATTTTGTCCAGTGCAATTGGCAGACCAGAAGCTACTTTTTTTCAATAAAATCTAGGAAACAACTGACTACCTCATTTGCACCTCTCTTGGCTACATTTTTGGCCACAAATAACAAAATGGTTCATTATTACCACAGTCAAAAACTGGGAAATGAAAAACAAAATGGTTCATTATTACCACAGTCAAAAACTGGGAAATGAAAAAGTGACAGTTTTCGCTTAAAATAAAATACATATACTTCTCCGGCAGAAAATTGAGCAAAGTTTTGAAAATAATATGTTGTACACACACTTTTTTTTTTTTCAGGGTGGGAAATCATCAAATGACTTCTCCCGCTCTGGGCGGAGCGGGAGGGCGTGTCAGACTTTTACTGACTAAAACCCACCCGTGTTCCATCAGTTGCCCATGTGCCAGGGTCACGGTATCTCCTTCGAACAATCACGCGACCCCGGCAGGCATCGGTCCTAGTAGACCCCTACACTGCTGCTGACATCTCTTTGAGGCGCGCGTGGAACACTGCGCGCCGTCGACCCGAGCTTGGTCCTTACCGGGCGGCGAGCTACCCATTGCTCGCCACCCGCAAGCTCGCGCCTACGGTGGCCGGGAGTCCGCTATTGACTCCCGACGCCCGGGGCGTCTCCTCCTGCGGCGGCTAGGGACGTGAGGGCGCAGAGACTGCCACTCCCTCACGCGCCCCGCCTCCTCCTTCGCGAGCATTACTGCTTCGCAGAAGGAGGTGACGGCTTCCCATTCCCTCTCGCTCCGTACCATGGCTCGCACCAGGGCCGGACGCGAGAGGTCGCCGCCGCTTGTACACACACTTCAAATCATTTCCTCATCACCGTATTTTACGTGGTTCGAGTGTTCCCTCTATTGTCACTACTGGTAATACCACAAGCATCTTGCTTGTCATGTGCAGTTTACGTTTACGTATCGTAGATACATTCCGAGAAAATTGGTTTTTTTATTTTCAGATTCAGTTATGAACGAGTTCACACTGAAAATGTTGCAAAGTTCGTCAGACTGTCCTGTTTCAGTGGAAAAATCATTCTGAGAAGGAGATAGGGCAGGCGTAGCTTCATCACTACCGAGTATAACTGTGCGCCAGTCATTCTCTATTTCCTCCTCTCATTCGATTATCATCAAACTCAACTCAAACTCAACATTTCGATTATCATGTTAGATTCACTTACCTGTACAAGTGTGTCAGTATCTTTGTGTAACAAATTATTTAGAACCGTCCATACCTCGTCTTTAATTTTCTTAGGTGGCACAGGTGATTCTTAAATAAAAACAAGTCAAAAACGTTATAAAAGCAATAAAATTTGTAATATCGACTCTAGAAAGGCATATTGTATTAACGACCACTTTGGTCAAACATGAGTTATTTACACTGTTGGAATCGGCAGATTTTTCTCTTTCGAATGGTCTAGGTTCCAGTTAAATCCGAGCACTTTTATGGTCGTTAATACAACGGTGATTTCAGTCATTTTCGTATTTAATTTTGTTTTAAATCCAACCATTTTCGTCAATTGTTTCATAAACCGTACATAACGTCAAAAAAATGGCCATAATTCATTTTGCTTTTTTTTGTCTAAATAAAGATTTGATGTTAAAACACTTTATCTAATCATTTAATTTTTTTTTTTATCAAACCTTTTTACTAATTGGCCACTTTATCCAATTTTGAAAATAAAACAATTTATTTGCGTGTACTTTTTTGTTTATTTTCCGTTAATACACTGTACCTTTCAGCTAATTTCAATCACTTGAACGTTAAGCGCATTTTGTCGTCAATGTTCAATAGCAAATTGGTCGATCATACATTTTTACCTGAAACGGTTTTGACGCATCGTTAGCATTTAAGCTACTTTAATTTAAGCAAAGTTTTTTGTATTAAGTAAGTTAAGCCTACTTAAAAAATCTTTTTTGGGTGAAAAAGCGGTGGATAAGCTGTACTCAAGGAGCGCATTTTATGCTCACGAAGCGCTGCGTATGAGGTCTGGCCGTTGCGAGGGCGCTTCAGTCGACCACGCACTGTCGATGAGGGCGGTCACGCACGAATTGCCCGCTGCTTCTACTCGAAAATTGTTTTCACTTAGGAGTGAAAACAATTAATTTATCATGGCGTCCGAACGATGCAAGAAAATATTAAAAAACGTTAGACTAAGAAGGAGATTAAGGTTTGATATTGAACCAAATTCAGCTGATTGTGAACAGGTTAGTGTAAATCTTAAAGTACCTACTAAATCAAAATGCATGAAGCGAGTACTTACGTGTTATTAAAAACCTACATTTTACACAAATCGTTTTTTACTTTAGGACGAAAACGTAGTAGCAGACCAATCGAATATTATTATTGAGGAAACCAACAATCAAGTATGTTTGCTATTTACCTACTATAACTAGGTTTTTGACCTTACCACACTTATCTACAATTGCGTAGGTACTTAACCTACCTAATCATTTTAATAAAATGTAATTAGTACCTTGATAATATTTATTACGATTTCGATTTTTTATTATTCATGTCTTTCTTACACTGTTTGCATTGTTTATTTCAGGATATTGGCCACAATAATTACTTTAATCAATATTCTTCGCTTAAACCGCTGTCGCCAACAATAATAATAAATAAGGATTGTACTCAGGATGATGTAAGTCTATAAGTTCTATGTGGATACCTATTTGTAAGATCAATTAATTACGATATTATTAAACAATCTTATTATAATTTAGCATCTGTTGTAAAATACAATTTATATTTTTTGAAATCCGGCTTTATTGTTATAGATACCTATATTATCTTCTGAAAAATTTAAACACTAGACTACCTGGTTTGGTACTAAGATTATAATTTAATGAACTTATTTACAACTTATTTTCAGGATTGTGATTACATTGAAAACTCTGATACAGAAAAAACTTACGAAACTTTCAATAATATTGAAATTAGCAGCCAAATAAATATTGATCTGATAGATGCAGTAACTGTTCAGGTAAGAAGTACTTTTATTTAGAAGTGATTAATGAAAATAGTTTGTCATTTATTTTTATATTTATTTGTTCAATTATAACTTATCAGGCTTTCGATGAGGTTACAAACTTTGAGGCTGAAAACATTATGACACAGGTGGATGAACCAGGAGTGGCTGAAAACATTGTTACACAGGTGGATAAACTAGGAGTGGCTGAAAACATTGTGACACAGGTGGATGAACCAGGAAATGCAGAGGTATGTAACATTTTGATTCAATTTTAAGCATTTTATAGCTTATGACTGTGCAGTGTATGTTATGTATGTTACTGTATCAGACCATGAAAGCATGTTGTGCTCATAGAACTTTATTTTCAGAAAGACACACCTGCAAAAAATGCACGTACCAAAAATATTGTAAAAAAAAGTTACATTGATTATTTGTCTGACGATGGTGACTTTCAATGGTCATCTTCATCTTGGGTTGCATCTTCAAACGAAGAGCATAGTGAAGAAGAGAGATCTCGTAAAAAACAGAAGACATGCAATTTAGAAGATGGAAAAGTGGGTGACAATGGATTTAAGAAGAAGAAGAAAATTAATAACAGAAAAGAAAGAAAACGGCTACGTAACGAGGGACAAGAATACACAAAAAAAGATGGTTCTATTGTTTGGGCTAAGGTAATGAAACCTCATCCATGTCTCAACAAAAAATGTGGCAGATCTTGTGATCAAATCAACGATGAAAGAAGACAAAGTTTATTTAATTTTTTTCACAGTTTGACTGCAGAAAGGAAATGTGATTGGCTTGTTTCTAATAGTCAACTTGAAGACACTAAAAGAAAACGTTCAAAAGAACAGTTCAGTAGGCGTCAAAACTCCTTTTTTTATTTTATTAATGAGGGTGAAGGTCGACGACAAGTATGTCAAAAATTTTTGATTGCTACTCTTGATATTACACAGCGGTACTTATACTATACTCTCACTAACGCACAATATAAATTATCAAAGACTGATATGAGAGGTAAACATATTCCGCCTAATAAAACTAGTGCACAAGCTAAAGATAGTGTTATACAGTACATAAAAAATTTACCAGCAGTTCCCTCTCATTACTGTCGTAAGGATTCAACACGTTTATATTTACCTCAGGAGTTCAAAAATTTGAGTAATCTCTACCAATTGTATAAAAAAGATTTTAGCTCAAATGGAAAAGATTATGTAGGAGAAAGGGTGTTTCGCAATATTTTTACCCACGAATTTAATATTGCGTTCCATGTTCCGAAAAAAGACAAATGTCTCAAATGTGTTTCATTTAAAAATAATCCTGATGGATTCACCTCAGAAGAAAAAGCAGCTCACGAAAAAGAAGTAGAGGATTCTAAAACCCGTTTCAAATTCCACCAGGAAACATCAAAAGAGGATTCACAGACGTTATGCGTATCTTTCGATTTACAAAAGGTACTCAACACTCCATACGGCGAGAGTATGTTGTTTTATTATTCTCGCAAGTATTCTGTGTACAATTTTACATTATTTGAGAGTCAGACTAAGGAAGTTTTTTGCTATTCATGGGGGGAAGCTGATGCTAAAAGGGGCGGGAACGAGATTGCAACTATTCTATTTAATTACATTAAAATAGTGGACCAACGTAAAACCGTACGATATTTACTGCTTTACAGTGATTCTTGTTGTGGCCAAAATCGCAATAAAATTGTGTTTGCGGCTGTTCACACAGCAAATTACAATCCTGTGAATTTATCGAGAACATACAAATGAATTTTTTGATACCAGGGCACACTTCTATGCCCGTTGATAGTGTCCATGCAGTAATAGAAAGGAGTGTAGAAAATTTAGTAGTTTATGCTCCTTCACAATGGGGAACGATATTTGAATTGGCTAGGAAAAATCCGAAACCGTACAATGTAGAAATAATGTGTCACAGATTTCAAGGCTTGGGACTCTATGTCCGAAAAATACTTTAAAAACAATCTTGTTGGCAAAATTAGTAAACTAAGAATCGTTACATTTAAGAAAAAAGATTTAGATAATATTTATATAAAATACAGCATGAATGATACAGCAGCTGCTGAAAAAGTTGAAGTTATTGGTAAGAATAGGCGTCCAGGAGATAATTTGTATAAAAACAGACTTCCTATTCCTAAACAAAAATATGCTGATTTGGTAAAGCTTTGTAAAACCTTTGCTATCCCACGTAGGTATCATGAGGAGTATCTAAATTTGCAAACTTGCAACGCTAAAGAATTGTTGCCAGACACTGATATAGAAGACGTTGACGATTGAAGTAAGGTTTTATTATTCCATGTGAATGACCATGACATTTTATTTTTTTTAATTTTTCGTGATTATGTTTTCCCTACCCGTTTCCGAATTGAACACAGTGTGTTATTGTTTTTTATTCGAGTATTTTTTTTACTTTCTATTACACTACCTAGTTAGTACCAATAAAGAGTCTACTAGAAGCATATATTATTATCGGATCTATTGAGTTATAATTATAAACTATTATTGTTTAATTGTTGAAACATCTGTATGATATGTTTCATAGGACTGATTGATGACAAAGTTGAGTAGTTTAATTAAAATGTATAAGTTGCTTTATTTTTTGTTGCAATAATTATTATACGAACATCTGCATAATTTTCATGTGACTGATTGATCTCAAATTTAAGTAGTTTTCTTGTTTAATTATAAATGTATAAGTTGTTTTTTTATTTTGTTTTGTTGTGAATAACATGTAACAAAAGATTGAATTTTCATGTGACTGACAGTGATCTCAAAGTTGATTTAGTTTTTTTTTTTAATTATAAAGAAGTTTTTTTACGTTTATGTTGTCACTTATCAACTGTATAAGTTTGTGAAGTGTGCTTTTGTATAATAAACAATTTTATACTTCTTTATTTTGCATTTTATTTTTTAACTATCGCTAAAAATATAATAATATTGGGATAATTATAATACCTTGATCCTAGATGGAATTAAGTTTAATGAGTGAGATTAGATTTTTTGGTTTTCATCGGTTGAATATGCTCGGTTTGATAAAACATTTTATTGGAATATTAAAGTTTACCAAATAGAGCGTAAGATACTTTAGTTGTAGGTTGTATGCAGCTATTCGATCGTTAAAACATTTTTTACAGGACCTCTAATGTTGAAATTGTGACTTAAGTCAATTTTACCTAACCAAGATTATTCACAACCTTGTATTATCTCCTAAAAATATATCAAAAAACTTATGTACATTTTTGTTGACTTAGGAATTAAATAATATACATATTAAATAATAACGATTCTGAGTTTCATCAAGAATACTCCAGTAGTTAATTTACTATGATTTTTTTTGTGAAAGTAGAACTTCAAATCAATTTATTGAACAATTTATGCAATGGTCGTTAATACAATTTGCCTTTCTAGCGTCGATATATAAATAAAATAAAACATTTTACCAATCGAATCTACTAACCAAATTCATATATAAAAGTAAAACAACATCGAATATGGTAGGTTCAATATTTTTAGTAAGCAAAAATAAAATCGAAATTGACAGTTCCGATAGTTACAAAACTGTACATACTATCAAAATGATACGAATATTATCGAAACTACCACTTTCAATAAATATGCAGATGTGTTTATCATCACAAGGATCGAAAATTATCGAAACTACCACTTTCAACAACATTGACTAACCTTTTTAACAAAATCTTAAGAATAATAAAAACAGAAACTAAACATGAAACGTTACTAATCTAACGAAATAAAACTAACGTGACCTCTCTCCGTCACATTGCAATGAACACTATCGGTTCTGGTAGATTCAGGACGCACGCGCAACACGCTTGCACAGAACATCATTGTAAGTACCACTTTCAAAGATGTTCGTTGCGCAACATGTTCTGTATCGTTTTTGTTCAATTAAAAACTTCTTTAATAATTATTTTTTAATTATTATTTTTGATGTATCTGATAGAGTTTTAAATTCTCTTTTCAATTATGTAAAAAAGCAAAATCGATTTTTTGTAGTTTCGATAATGTTTGTTGCGACAGTCGAAATTGAGGCCGCTTTGTGAGAAGTATACAACGCCATGCAGTGGAAAGAAACGATTCAGTGATACTGAATTTATCAACGTCACATCCAGTCACATCAAAATCGGGTAAATCTGCTTGGACCTGTATCTAAACCTGAACCAATACATGAACCAGTACCTAGACCTGTATCAGAACAGAAATTAAACCTACCAAATTAAAATGGGCTGCAAACACCTCTAGACACTGGGTGTTTGGGGCATTGAAAAAGATTCATAGATTAAAGAACAAATAAATAAATCATATTTTAGTTGTTTTATTTCAATATATTATATGTCCTTGGTTACTCACTGCGTTCGTTATCTAGTTTAGGCCGGTTTTATTAATTACCACGCAGCAACGCGCGCAAGAAAAGCACTCAGGCGGCAGGATTTTCCTAAATTGATTTAAATTGGTAAATAAACAACGAATAAAAACCAATCTACCTACTAGTACTAGTGACAACCCTGTGGAAATCTGTTTGTCGATACATCAGTACAAATAGACTGACAAAAAAAAAACGCACCAGGGGGACTTAGATTAGTTAGATTTAAATCATGTATAATACTTAGAAGAATTGTTTACCTACCTCAAATACAAAAATTATGCACTTGTTTGGGTCAGTTAATATTAATCCTTATTTTCAAACATGCTTATCATTTCAGCTACTTATTTATTTTTTCTGTGAAAACTGTCTTTGTTTCAACTTTTTACAAGGGTACAATATGTACTTAAATACACGCGAGCGGGAGTGGTTTTCGCGCAGATTGTAGAAAACGTTTTGAAAAAAACCTCACAATCGAACAACATTTTGAAAAAAAAAAACAAACAAAAAGCGTAGTACTTAAGTAAATCGAAAAACTAAAACAGTTCAAAAAAACTAATTGAAATAAGCAACAAATCGACCTAAATATTAACGTTTGTAAATGAATTAATCACAACAAAACTCAGTCAAAATAAAAACATAAAACAGCGCGCTCCACATGAAAGAAATCAATATGGATCCCTTCGTAACAATTTCTAAATTTTGATAACTAAAACGTTGACAAATAAAATTATATCATTGCGAATCAGAATTTTCTTGAGGCTACGTACATATTCAACTTGATCGCATAATACTCACAGCGCGCCAATAATGGCGCAGGGACGCCTGTGATTGGCTAGCCTGCGGCAGGAGTTCGCTTTATGTGTGCAATGTATAGACACGAAAATGTAGAAGAAATTACCACTACATGCGTACATTTATGAATGAATTGTAGACACTTTCGATCGCTGCCTGCTTGCGCCGCGATCTGTGAACGCGTTGGCGTAGTAAATGGTATGAACGTTGCTACTAATTTATATTAGACGTTTGAACTTTTTGAATAATTTTATTACTTAGCATATTTTTTAAACTCTTGAAATATTAGTAACTAGTCCAGATCTAGGTCTAGGGTCTGCAGTGTCTTTTTGCCTATATGGACCGCACGTCACTGATGGCCCATATAATATGGGGCTCATATTTGGTGGAGGTACTTAAGCGGGTACATGGTATCGCCCTGTATATAAATCTGCCGTGCTCGAGTAAATCCCGAAATCCCCGCATGGGCTCCCCTACTAATATATATATTAGTGTGGATTTCCTCATATTATTTGTTTAATTTTATTAAGTTAATACGGCTATGGTTACGGTTATGGTTAGGTGGGACTCTCCGATCTTGGTGCGGTGGATACGACTGCACGCATTCAAGTAGACATTCCCCAGGATCGGCGAGCCTCACACTGCTTAGAATAAATGTTACTAACATTAGTTCATAAGTTTTCACTGTTACTAACACTTATGGAAGAAATTCTGAAATAAATGTTGTTTATTTATTTAATAGTTTTTTATTATATAAATTTTATTTTCGTTCAGTTACACGCTGTCAACATCTCTGTATCTTCTCTCCTAACGCAGGTGTGCTGGAGATTTCTTTAGAAACAAGCAACACCTCTGTACATTTTTTTCTATTCTTTTCTTGTTGTCTGTTTATATACGTGTGTAGGTGTACATAAATGGTTAAATAAATAAATAAGTCGCATACTGATTGAGAAATAGTCAAAAAACCTTTACACAATATTTAGTAGTTAAAAGCGTAAAGTATACAGTTTTTGTTCATAAGAGTGTTCCGGGAAACTAAAAGTGTTAGTACAGTGTAAGTGAACTTAAACTGTAGTGAAAATGCTAACTTTTATAAACAACACGTGAATCGAGTGTATTCCCTTTAACTTATCCTTAGGTGTAGTATAAAACAAAGTCGCTTCCGCAGTCTCTTCGCTTTGATCTTTTAAACTACTCATCATTCATCATCATAATTTCAGCCGAAAGACGTCCACTGCTGGACATACGTTCCCGCGTCCAGCAGATTCCTGCGGCCTTCACAAGGTCTTCGGTCCACCTTGTGTGAAGCCTTCCAACTCTACGTCTTCCGGTACGCGGTCGCCACTCCAGAACCTTTCGACCCCATCGGCCATCTCTGCCACTCAAGTTTAGCAATTCTTCGGGCTATGTCGGTTACCTTGGTTCTCCTAGGGATCTCGTCATTCCTGATTCGATCGCGTAGGGATACTCCAAGCATAGCCCTCTCCATCGCCCTTTAGGTGACTTTAAGCCTTCTAATAAGGCCCATTGCACGGTGGTCACGTAGAAGTTCACAGGCCTCCGATGGCAATGATTGAGCTAAGCCATGATACCTGGTTCAGTTACCCACTAGTTGTCATACTATCTGAGACTATAAAAGGTTTTGCAATCTATTGTTCGCAACATGTCCATCAGGTACACCGTATCGTCGAACATATCAATGCTGGCTTCCAGCGTGGTATGTTCATGGGCGCTGTATACTTCGATATAGCGAAAGCGTTCGACAAAGTCTGGCACAACGGCTTATTATATAAGCTGTACCAACTCGGAGTGAAAAAAAAATTGTTCGCAACATTCCTTTTTCGGCATCGGAAGTGAACACATCTAATTAGTCATCAACCGTGTTTATCACCAAACGCTAATCAGCCTAAGACGCGACGCGTTTTTCCAAGTTCCATATTGTGTGTGACCTGTTATTTTGCAATGGACATTCAAGTTACAGGTATGTATTATTAATTTACTTTGTTATTTTGTATTTTCAATCTACCATTTTTTTTTAATATAGTGCTACGCCGCAGCATTACTTACGTATTTATTTCTGTATTTTTTTTTCTATGTTGAAGCTTTTACTTATGTTTGTATCTACTTGTGCCATTGAATTAGGTATAAAAATGTCACTTGAAATCTTTACTACTAGACTTTAAAAAATGTATTTGCGCATGCTGCAGCTGTAAGGTGCAGCCAGGGTCTACGCCGAGCGCCTGGGCGCGTAGCACTTGCTACGAAATATGTATTAATTTTGATCCGCATTTAACTATTTTTTTGTTTTGTTTTAGGTACTAGTATTGAGTGTTCTTTCAAAAAAATGCTTATACTAGATACTTGGCTGTTTATTAAGGACAGCACATCCGAACTAGAACGGTGGCGTCGAGTTTTTCAAGCCCTGATACAGTCGCTGCCTGATGTTGAGAATTTGATTGCTGATTAGATTTCAAAAAATGGCAGGCGCATTCATCAGACGATTAAGCTCTTTTTGCACAGAAAAAACAACATGTTCAGCAATAGTTTAGGCAGCGACTTGGTCTAATAGTTGACAAACCGCGAAGTGAAGGAAGTGGCACATCCAACGATGGAAACACGCCAGAAGGTTTTTTTTCTAATTCAGCTATTTCAGCGGAAATTACTGGATTAGACAAAGACCTTATTGACAGATGTTATAATATGCTGCAGTGTCTTTCGTCGGGATACAAAACTAATAACGTGGCTTTTAAAGAGTATGCTCTAGACACAGCACGTAAGCTTGTTGCTACCTATCCATGGTATAACCTGCCCTCGTCTGTACATAAGGTCCTCATTTATGGTTCGGAAGTAATTGACCATGCATTATTGTCAATAGGTGAGCTTTCGGAACAGGCCGCCGAATCTTGCAATAATTTAGTTTAACAGTTAAGACGTGACACCACGAGGAAAATGTTCCCGGTTGTCACAAACACCGACTTGATACATTCTTCTTAATTCGAATCCTTCTATATCTGGTTTAAGAAGGTTACCACGGAAGAAGAAGTCTATTCTATCTGAAGAGGTTTTGAATTTGTTGTCGGTAAAGAATAAAATGTACATAGTTATATAATAAACACTAGATTTATATTATTGTTAAGAGCTGGGGTTCGGGATAAATTAATAGAAATCAATTTTACCAAAACACACAACACAGTTTAATTTAATAAACACAAATATCGCAACTACAAGAAACGTCACTTGGAATCACTTGTTTCGCTTGTACTGTATCACTCGAATCGTATTCGCTCGCTTCCGAAATCGAACTGCCCCTCGGGCCGACAATCCGCTATTTATATCTCGAGCAGAACATTCGCGAACATTCGACACTGTGCCTCAGTTCAAGGTAGCGTAGAAGCTTCGAGTCCTTTCGGGAGCCAACTGTTTAATTCCACTATTCGACAATAGGTGGCGGTAGCGTCTACGTACAATTTCGTATAGTACTTGCTACTCGATAATAGATGGCGTTAGCGTGTCATTTCTAGTAGTTTCCAACACTGCCCCGTCCTTAGATGGAATTAGCATGATGTTTCTAGACTTTTCGATTTACGTCACACTGCCCCTTTCTGAGATGGAGTTAGCGTGATGTTTCTAGACTTTATGATCTATGTAACACTGCCCCCTCCTTAGACATGCTCGTCCCGAGCATCATTATTCCCGTAGTATCGGGCCAATCGATCTACATGAACAATTTTAGGCGCAGTTCGCATACCCTTTTGTATTCGGTAAGTGACGTCGTTGATCTTGGTCACAATTCGGTACGGCCCGTCCCATTTTGCCTGTAGTTTAGGAGACTTCCCTTTGCTGCGCACTGGGTTATGCAACCACACTAGCGAACCTTCGTCGAAGCCAGTATTGTTCATCTTTCAATCATAACGAGTTTTCATTCTCTCGGACATCTGTTGGCCTGATTCTCTGACATGCTCATATACGTCATTCATCTTGTTGCGCAGATCAGTTGCATAATCTGTTATACTGCGTGGTGAATCAGGGAGAATGCCGGTTATTAGATCAGCTGGTAACCTTAACTCCCTTCCAAAGTTCGCGAAGGCTGGCGTCACAGTTGTACTCTCGTGAACTGCACTTCGGTATGACAGAAGAAACGGTTGTATGTGCTTGTCCCAATCCTTGTGTCTGCTTGTTGCAACTTTTGCCAGATATCTTTCCAACGTCTGATTAAATCTCTCTACCATTCCGTCAGATTGTGGGTGGTATGAAGTGGTTCTGGTTTTATGAGTACCCATAACCCGACATGTTTCCTGAAACACTTGAGACTCGAAATTCCTTCCTTGATCGCTGTGGATTTCCAAGGGTACCCCAAGCCGACAAAAGACTTCGTGGACTAATTTATCAGCGACTGTTGAAGCTTCTTGATTAGGGATGGCGAAGACTGCCGGCCACTTGGTGAAGAAATCCATGAAATATTTATTTCCACTTTCACTTTCGGGGAAAGGCCCAGCGACATCTAGTGCTATCCGTTCCCAGGGGGCTCCCACGTTGTACACTTTCAATGCACCCTTGCTGCGTGTGTGCGGTCCTTTTACCGCTGCACAACTGGTACATCTGCGACACCAGTCCTCCACATCCTCTCGACAATGGATCCAGTAAAACCTTTCTCGGATCTTTAATAGAGTCCTTCTTACTCCCATATGACCTCCTGAAGAACCATTGTGGTAGAGCTGTAGAACTTCTGGTACCTTCGTTTTTGGGACTACCATTTGCAGGTGACAGCTATTCCCTCGAGCATTTTCCCATTTTCGGCATAAGACACCATCCTGGATCACCAAGCTCTCCCATTGTGCCCAATAACTTTTTGTGGTGGTACTCATCGCTGCAACATCACACCATTTCGGTTTGGGAGCATTAGCTTTAATCCACTCGAGAATTGGCCTGATATCTGTGTCACTCTGCTGGGCATGCCGTAGGGTTTCCTTCCACTCGTCACTAAGGTCCGTTCTTAACATCCTGACAGGTACTGTTTCCTTATCTTCTTGCCTGACACAATGCTTACAGTCTTCAGGACAAGGTCTTCTTGATAAAGCGTCCGCGTTACCGTGAGACTTCCCACTACGATGTTCAATTGCGATGTCGTACTCTTGTAGCAGTTCAATCCATCTCGCCACTTGTCCTTCTGGATTCTTAAACTGCAACAACCACTTCAATGCAGCATGGTCAGTTCGCAGGTGGAATTTGCGTCCAAGCAAGTATTTGCTGAAATGCTGCAATGTCTTTACTACGGCAAGAAGTTCGCGTCTCGTGACACAATAATTTATTTCTGGCTTTGATAAAGATTTGCTGAAGTAAGCTATCACAACTTCATAGCCTCCTTTCCGTTGAGATAACACACCGCCAATTCCAGTATTACTTGCGTCCGTGTCAACTATGAATTCATTTTCTGTGTCAGGGTAGCCTAAAATTGGGGTATTGCACAAACGTTCCTTTAAATCTCGAAATGCGATGTCACAGTTCTCATCCCAACAGAACGGTCTTTTCTCCTCAGTAAGCTTGTGAAGAGGTTTGGCAATGTCAGCAAAATTCTTGACAAACCGTCGATAGTACGAGCACAAACCCAAAAATGCCCTGACATGCGTCTTGTCTTTCGGGACTGGCCATTCCTTGACGGCGACAATTTTCTCAGGATCTGTTTGTACTCCTTCCTTCGAAATCACGTGCCCCAAAAAGGTTACTCGCTGTCTGAAGAATGAGCACTTCTTTGGACTTAGCTTAAGATTGGCTCCTCGGATTTTTGATAGAACACGTACCAAATTCTGAAGGTGGTCTTCGAATGTGCGGCCCACGATGATGATGTCATCTAAATAGACAAGGCAGGCGTCTCCAATTAGTCCCGTGAGAACGAGCTCCATTAGCCTTTCGAAAGTTGCAGGAGCATTGCACAATCCGAATGGCATGACGTTAAACTGCCATAGACCCTTTCCCGTAGAAAATGCAGTTTTCTCCTTGTCTTTAGGGTCTATTTCCACTTGCCAGTAGCCACTTTTTAGATCTAACGTTGTAAACCACTTCATTCCTGACAGCGTGTCCAGTGTGTCGTCGATCCGGGGTAGTGGATAGCTGTCTTTCTTAGTAACGTCATTCAATCGACGATAGTCTACACAAAAGCGCATATTGCCATCTTTCTTTTTCACCAGGACCACAGGAGAACACCAAGGACTAGATGAAGGCTCTATAACTCCATCCTTTACCATTCCTTTAATCATGGTATCTACCTCGTTTTCTCTTGCCACTGGTAGTCTTCTTGGTCGCTGTCGTATTGGCAACTCATTTCCGGTGTTCATTCTGTGTTGAACCAAACCAGTCTTCCCTATGTCCGCATCATTTGTAGAGAATATGTCTGTATACTGAAGTAGCATCTTCCTAGCCTTCTCTCTTCCCTCTTCCGATAAATCTTTACGACAGTCTTCCAAAAGATTTAACACATTAAATCTTGCACTTTGGGCGTTATTTTGAGAAGGCCGATGTTGGCATTCACGCATCCAAGCTACTTCCCCACAGGAACCCATCAACGTACCCTTCTTGATTACTTGCTCCTTTTCACTTGGGTTCAGTATGCGTACGGCTGCAACGTCGATTGCCTTTACCAAGGTCCGCGCAATTTTCCATGGAAGGTTTTCATCCAATCCCTCAATGAGAATACATTGATTTTTCTGCCCAGAATTATGTGGAAGACTAACTGGAACTATTGTTTCCGATCGGGGAGGAAGAATAATCTTCTTCAAGCAGTACACTTGCCCTGATGGTGCACCTTCCATGAAGATTTCTTCTGACCCACATTTGAGGACTCCTTGATTAACGTCAATCTCACAACAGTGCTGTCGCATGAAGTCCAGACCTAGGATGCAGTCGTCCACTATGTCAGCCATGATGACCTTATGCCGGTAGATTGTGTTACCCAGTTTTAACTCCACCTCCTTCTCACCACGGACGGTTATGTGCTGACCGGTAGCTGTTACTAAATTTACGCCGTTACGCTTACCGAAGTAGTCCCCAAGAAAACGATTCGCTAGTTGGGAACTGACAACCGTGCGAGAAGCTCCAGTATCCAATGTCAGCTTACATGGTCTTCCGTTCACTTCACCTTTTATGACTAGGGTGTTCCCATCATGGGCTTGTGAGACCGAAATTCTTGGGGCTATTTTAACACCAGCCAGCACCCGCCCCGCAGTCCTGGCGTTTATTAGTTTTCCTGCTGCTGGGCGGTGACATCAGCCGCCCTTCTTTCCTGGGTCTGGTCTTCGTTAGCTGTGCTTCGCTTCGGGCAACTTGAGCGAAGGTGGCCTTTTCTCCGCAAGTGTAGCATCTAGGGCTGTACCTAACACGGTCACGAACAGGTGACGCTGCAACCTCCCTGATGCGATGGGCTCGATAATCATGCCTCACTGCTTCCACCGCCAATGCATGGGCCAAGGCGTCCTTGAGGGTCTCATGGTGCCCAAGTCTCACAGCAGCCCTTACTTCCAGGTCCCGTATGCCATCTATGAAGGTTTGAATTAGTATACCCTCGATGAGCGCGGGTGCAGACTGGTACGCCTTTCGAACTAGCTTTTCGATTTCCAGGGCCCACTGCTGCAGGTTTTCACCACTGCGCTGCACACGATCCTTCAACTGGGCACGAAAAACGTGTTCCAGGTGCGCGTCACCGTATCTGGCCTCTAACGCCTCAACGAGCTGCTCGTAGGTAACATTTTTGCCGAGAGCCTCTAACACAGTTAACGCCTGGTCACGAAGGGCCAAAGTAAGCGCGGTCATGGCCTGGCCCGTTGTCCAACCATTTGCTTCCACGACAGCTTCAAATTGAATTTTGTATGCTGACCAGGAAGATGTTCCGTCGAAGGGTGGCACTTTAAACCCGCGCACGGAAGGTGCAGCAACTATCGAAGCCGTAGTCCGGTCTCCAGCTTTCAGAACTCCAACCGCTTTTCTTATATCAGCGATCTGGACTTCGGCCTCGGAGATACGATTTTCATGTACCTGAACAGTCTCATGGCAGTCTTCATGGCTTTGATGTCCTTGCCAAATGTCGCGTGTAGATCTTTCAAAAGGAGAACCTGCTCCTCTTTATCACGCTGAAGCTGTTCTTGCAGGCGGCGGGTCTGTTCTTCCTGTCGGCGGGCCTGTTCTTCCTGTCGGCGGGCCTGTTCTTCCTGTTGGCGGGCCTGTTCTTCCTGTCAGCGAGCTTGCTCCTCTTTGTCCTGCTGCAGCTGTTCCTGTAGGCGGCGGGCCTGTTCTTCCTGTTGGTGGGCCTGCTCCTGCAGCATCGCCAGTAGCGCAGAAAGATCCATGGCTGGTGATGCTGTAGGAACACCAGACACTTGGGAGACTGGCTCCGTCGTCGGCTGATTACCCCCAGGTGTCTGTCTAGAAGTTCCTTCAAACCGCCTCTGATCCACCTCCTGCTGGCGCTGACTCTTGGTACGGAAACCTTCCGTATCCTCCTTCGGTAAAACTGGCATAATTTATCCCTTACTTCTGACACCAAATGTTAAGAGCTGGGGTTCGGGATAAATTAATAGAAATCAATTTTACCAAAACACACAACACAGTTTAATTTAATAAACACAAATATCGCAACTACAAGAAACGTCACTTGGAATCACTTGTTTCGCTTGTACTGTATCACTCGAATCGTATTCGCTCGCTTCCGAAATCGAACTGCCCCTCGGGCCGACAATCCGCTATTTATATCTCGAGCAGAACATTCGCGAACATTCGACACTATGCCTCAGTTCCAGGTAGCGTAGAAGCTTCGAGTCCTTTCGGGAGCCAACTGTTTAATTCCACTATTCGACAATAGATGGCGGTAGCGTCTACGTACAATTTCGTGTAGTACTTGCTACTCGATAATAGATGGCGTTAACGTGTCATTTCTAGTAGTTTCCAACACTGCCCCATCCTTAGATGTAATTAGCGTGATGTTTCTAGACTTTTCGATTTACGTCACACTGCCCCTTTCTGAGATGGAGTTAGCGTGATGTTTCTAGACTTTACGATCTATGTAACATTATTTTAGATACAGCTCCTATTATGTAACTATTAACATGTAAATAATATTTTTTTGTCCATTTCTGTGTTTGTCCTTAGGTAATAATTAGGTATTTACTTTATTTTTACCATAAAAATGTAAATATTTAAGTTTATTCGTGATTATTAGCTTTCCTACTGACAGTTTATATGGGTAGTTCATATAATTGTTTTTTATTTATTTTTTTATTTAACAGATTTTGTTAATTTATTTATTTATTTTTATTTTCTTTTAATTTCATTTATTGTGGACATAATCTACTCATTACAATGATTTTAAATGAGTTGTATTGCAACATGTAGTTAGCTAGCGACCTCGTCAGCTGTTCATAATATTCTTGCCTGACCAACCTGCAGCAAGTTCGTCATGCTCCCTTAGATGTCACTGCTTGCGGTAGCGTCGGGGGTCGGGTTACCACCTTCCCTCAAATATGGCGAGGGGGGTAATGGCTGACCTTTGCGTTATGCTCGTGAACGGGTGCTGCTTGTGGTGACTGGTCGTCTTGCTGACCATGGTTTTTGTTATTGTTATTTGTATTAACTGTTATTTTATTCTACTCCGGAGGTGCTAGTTTAACTATTGTAACTTCAACTTAGCTATATGCATCAATGTATGTATATGGATAATTTTGCATCGTTGAACATGTAAGCGGGTGTAGGGGTCTACTAGGACCGATGCCTGCCGGGGTCGCGTGATTGTTCGAAAGAGATACCGTGACCCTGGCACATGGGCAACTGATGGAACACGGGTGGGTTTTAGTCAGTAAAAGTCTGACACGCCCTCCCGCTCCGCCCAGAGCGGGAGAAGTCATTTGATGATTTCCCATCCTGAAAAAAAAAAAAAAAAAACATGTAAGCGGGCACGCCCTTTATGCCTGGAGGCTTTATTTAGTTTTTAAGTTTTGTTTACGTTTTTGTTTTATTATTTCAGCTTGACTTTAGTTTAAAATTTTTTTGTTGGTATATTGGCGTGTGCTAGCGGACATATGGCGAATAATGTATGTTTTCTTTTATAATATTAATTACTTCCACAATATTGTATAGAATCAAGTTCTTCTAACTTAACAGACAGCTGTGCTGCTGGGGAGTTTGTTCCGCCACTTCTTCCCAGCTACAGCACTAGGAAGTGTCGAAGGGTGGGCGTTTTGGGAGGACTGTCTTTTGTAACTTTGACGTTCAAAAAGTGCTGACTCTCAGCCTAGTTTGAATAAATGACTTTTGATTTTGATTTTTTGATTAAGTTGCAATTCTTTTCTTGTATTTTAATACGTATTTCGTCAAGTATAATAACTGCATTATTTTTTCGAATAACACTTTTTTAAATCATTAATTCGCTTATTTTCATTTTATTATAACGTGAAGTATTACAAAAAAGTATAATAATAATAATTAGTATTGATAACGACAGTCATTACCTTCGCGAAACCCTATGACCGCCTCTCTTAGGGCGCGGAACCAAAGTGCATTGTGAGCGATCTTTTTGACATTAAACTACTCAACGGATTATATGCCGTTTTCAGCAATAGAAAGAGTGATTCTGATTTAAGAGGAAGGTTTATATGTATAACACGCGGGCGAAACCGCTGGCAAAAGCTAGTTGTTCATAATTTATTTTAATTTCGTCTTCTAATCGCAATCTTATTTCTGTATTTTTAGAGCATCACTTTTAAATTTTCTTTTTTGCAGTCGGGTTACGGATTTTTATTGTTTTTGTTTTTAATTCAGTTATTTTTTTTAAATCTTAGTGTATATTTAAGATCTTCCTGTTGTTTTAGAATTTTACTGTAACACATTTCAACAAAAGGAATTCTCTGAGTCGGGGTGTTAACCATAATAAAGTTTTTTATATATATTAAACGTTAGACCTAATGATTTTCGATTAAATAAACAATAAACATAATAAACGTTAGACCAAATGATTTTCGATTATGTAAACGTTATATCAAATAACGTTATACTAATCAAGTTTTAGAATAAATAAATGTTATATATATGTTACGAGCTGGGGTTCGGGATAAATTAATTTAAACCAATATTCCGAAACACACAAACTGTTTAATTAACTAAACACAAATATCGCAATCAAATCAAAACGTCACTTGGAATCACTTGTCTCGCTTGTACTGTATCACTTGAATCGTATTCGCTCGCTTCCGAAATCGAACTGCCTGGCGGTTTTTTTTTTTTTTTTTTATTTTCTGGCATCTCGTAGTTAATCCTAAAAAGATTCTTACTACTTAAACGGATGGTAGCCCGGCGAGTTCTAAAAAGTTACCTTTTTAGGCCTCCAGCCGGGGCACTGCCTGTCGGCCCGACAATCCGTTATTTATATCCCGAGCAGAACATTCTCGAACATTCGACACTGCCACAGCGTAGAAGCTTCTAGTAACTTCCATTGATCTGTTTAATCCCACTATTCGACAATAGATGGCGGTAGCGTCTACGTACAATTTCGTGTAGTACTTGCTACTCGATAACAGATGGCGTTAGCGTGTCATTTCCAGTAGTTTCCAACACTGCCCCGTCCTTAGATGGAATTAGCGTGATGTTTCTAGACTTTTCGATTTACGTCACACTGCCCCTTTCTGAGACGGAGTTAGCATGATGCTTCTAGACTTTACGATCTACGTAACACTGCCCCCTCCTTAGACAAATAGACATGCTCGTCCCGAGCATCATTATTCCCGTAGTATCGTGCCAATCGATCTACATGGACAATTTTAGGTGCAGTTCGCATACCCTTTTGTATTCGGTAAGTGACGTCGTTGATCTTGGTCACAATTCGGTACGGTCCGTCCCAATTTGCCTGTAGTTTAGGGGACTTTCCTTTGCTGCGCACTGGGTTATGCAACCACACTAGCGAACCTTCGTCGAAGCCAGTATTGTTCATTTTCCGATCATAACGAGTTTTTATTCACTCGGACATCTGTTGGCCTGATTCTCTGACATGCTCATATACGTCATTCATCTTGTTGCGCAGATAATTTGCATAATCTGTTATACTCCGTGGTGAATCAGGGAGAATGCCGGTTATTAGATCAGCTGGTAACCTTAACTCCCTTCCAAAGTTCGCGAAGGATGGCGTCACACTTGTACTCTCGTGAACTGCACTTCGGTATGACAGAAGAAACGGTTGTATGTGTCCCAATCCTTTTGTCTGCTGGTTACAACTTTTGCCAGATATCTTTCCAATGTCTGATTAAATCTCTCTACCATTCCGTCAGATTGTGCGTGGTATGAAGTGGTTCTGGTTTTATGAGTACCCATAACCCGACATGTTTCCTGAAACACTTGAGACTCGAAATTCCTTCCTTGATCGCTGTGGATTTCCAAGGGTACCCCAAACCGACAAAAAACTTCGTGGACTAATTTATCAGCGACTGTTGAAGCTTCTTGATTAGGGATGGCAATGACTTCCGGCCACTTGGTGAAGTAATCCATGACAACCATGAAATATTTATTTCCACTTTCACTTTCGGGGAATGGCCCAGCGACAACTAGTGCTATTCGTTCCCAGGGGGCGCCTACGTTGTACACTTTCAATGCACCCCTGCTGCGTGTGTGTGGCCCTTTTACCGCTGCACAAGTGGTGCATCTGCGACACCAGTCCTCCACATCCTCTCGACAATAGATCCAGTAAAACCTTTCTCGGATCTTTAACAAAGTCCTTCTTACTCCCATATGACCTCCTGAAGAACCATTGTAGTAGAGCCGTAGAACTTCTGGTACCTTCGTTTTTGGGACTACCATTTGCAGGTGACAGCTATTCCCTCGCGCATTTTCCCATTTTCGGCACAACACACCATCCTGGTTGGTGATCCAGGATGGTGTGTTGTGCCGAAAATGGCAGTCCCACTGTGCCCAATAACTTTTTGTGGTGGTACTCATCGCTGCAACATCACACCATTTGGGTTTGGGAGCATTAGCTTTAATCCACTCGAGAATTGGCCTAATATCTGTGTCACTCTGCTGGGCATGCCGTAGGGTTTCCTTCTACTCGTCACTAAGGTCCGTTCTTAACATCCTGACAGGTACTGTTTCCTTATCTTCTTGCCTGACACAATGCTTACAGTCTTCAGGACAAGGTCTTCTTGATAAAGCGTCCGCGTTACCGTGAGACTTCCCACTACGATGTTCAATTGCGAAGTCGTACTCTTGTAGCAGTTCAATCCACCTCGCCACTTGTCCTTCTGGATTCTTAAACTGCAACAACCACTTCAATGCAGCATGGTCAGTTCGCAGGTGGAATTTGCGTCCAAGCAAGTATTTGCTGAAATGCTGTAATGTCTTTACTACGGCAAGAAGTTCGCGTCTCGTGACACAATCATTTCTTTCTGGCTTTGATAAAGATTTGCTGAAGTAAGCTATCACAACTTCATAATCTCCTTTCCGTTGAGATAACACATCGCCAATTCCAGTATTACTTGCGTCCGTGTCAACTATGAATTCATTTCCTGTGTCAGGGTAGCCTAAAATTGGGGTATTGCACAAACGTTCCTTTAAATCTCGAAATGCGATGTCACAGTTCTCATCCCAACAGAACGGTCTTTTCTCCTCAGTAAGCTTGTGAAGAGGTTTGGCAATGTCAGCAAAATTCTTGACAAACCGTCGATAGTACGAGCACAAACCCAAAAATGCCCTGACATGCGTCTTGTCTTTCGGGACTGGCCATTCCTTGACGGCGACGATTTTCTCAGGATCTGTTTGTACTCCTTCCTTCGAAACCACGTGCCCCAAAAAGCTCACTTGCTGTCTGAAGAATGAGCACTTCTTTGGACTTAGCTTGAGATTGGCTCCTCGGATTTTTGATAGAACACATTCCAAATTCTGAAGGTGGTCTTCGAATGTGCGGCCCACGATGATGATGTCATCTAAATAGACAAGGCAGGCGTCTCCAATTAGTCCCGTGAGAAAGAGCTCCATTAGCCTTTCGAAAGTTGCAGGAGCATTGCACAATCCGAATGGCATGACGTTAAACTGCCATAGACCCTTTCCCGTAGAAAATGCAGTTTTCTCCTTGTCTTTAGGGTCTACTTCCACTTGCCAGTAGCCACTTTTTAGATCTAACGTTGTAAACCACTTCATTCCTGACAGCGTGTCCAGTGTGTCGTCGATCCGGGGTAGTGGATAGCTGTCTTTCTTAGTAACGTCATTCAATCGACGATAGTCTACACAAAAGCGCAAACTGCCATCTTTCTTTTTCACCAGGACCACAGGAGAACACCAAGGACTAGATGAAGGCTCTATAACTCCATCCTTTACCATTCCTTTAATCATGGTATCGACCTCCTTTTCTCTTGCCACTGGTAGTCTTCTTGGTCGTTGTCGTATTGGTAACTCATTTCCGGTATTAATTTTGTGTTGAACTAATCCAGTCTTCCCTATGTCAGCATCATTTCTGGAGAATAAGTCTGCATACTGAAGTAGCATCTTCCTAGCCTTCTCTCTTTCTTCTTCTGATAAATCTTTATGACAGTCTTCTAAAAGATTTAACACGTTAAATCTTGCAGTTTGGGTGTTATTTTGAGAAGGCTGATATTGACATTCACGCATCCAAGCTACTTCCCCACAGGAACCCATCAACGTACCCTTCTTGATTACTTGCTCCTTTTCACTTGGGTTCAGTATGCGTACGGCTGCAACGTCGATTGCCTTTACCAAGGTCCGCGCAATCTTCCATGGAAGGTTATCATCCAATCCTTCAATGAGAATACATCGGTTCTTCTGCCCAGAATTATGTGGGAGACTTACTGGAACTATTGTTTTAGATCGGGGAGGAAGAATAATCTTCTTCAAGCAGTACACTTTCCCTGATGGTGCACCTTCCATGAAGACTTCTTCTGACCCACATTTGAGGACTCCTTGATTAACGTCAATCTCACAACAGTGCTGTCGCATGAAGTCCAAACCTAGGATGCAGTCGTCTACTATGTCGGCCATGATGACTTTATGCCGGTAGATTGTGTTACCCAGTTTTAACTTCACCTCCTTCTCACCACGGACGGTTATGTGCTGACCGGTAGCTGTTACTAAATTTACGCCGTTACGCTTACCGAAGAAGTCCCCAAGAAAACGATTCACTAGTTGGGAACTGACAACCGTGCGAGAAGCTCCAGTATCCAATGTCAGCTTACATGGTCTTCCGTTCACTTCACCTTTTATGACTAGGGTGTTCCCATCATGGGCTTGTGAGATCGAAATTCTTGGGGTTATTTTAACACCAGCCAGCACCCGCCCCGCAGTCCTGGCGTTTATTAGTTTTCCTGCTGCTGAGCGGTGATCTCAGCCGCTCTTCTTTCCTGGGTCTGGTCTTCGTTAGCTGTGCTTCGCTTCGGCCAACTTGACCGAAGGTGGCCTTTTTCTCCGCAAGTGTAGCATCTAGGACTGTACCTAACACGGTCACGAACAGGTGACGCCGCAACCTCCCTAATGCGATGGGCTCGATGATCATGCCTCACTGCTTCCACCTCCAACGCATGAGCCAAGGCGTCCTTGAGGGTCTCATGGTGCCCAAGTCTCACAGCAGCCCTTACTTCCAGGTCGCGTATGCCATCTATGAAGGTTTGAATTAGTATACCCTCGATGAGCGCGGGCGCAGACTCGATTTCCAGGGCCCACTGCTGCAGGTTTTCACCACTGCGCTGCACACGATACTTCAACTGGGCACGAAAAACGTGTTCCAGGTGCGCGTCACCGTATCTGGCCTCTAACACCTCAACGAGCTGCTCGTAGGTTACATTTTTGCCGAGAGCCTCTAACACAGTTAACGCCTGGTCACGAAAGGCCAAAGTAAGCGCGGTCATGGCTTGGCCCGTTGTCCACCCATTTGCTTCCATGACAGCTTCAAATTGAATTTTGTATGCCGACCAGGAAGATGTTCCGTCAAAGGGTGGCACTTCTCATGCCGGAGGCTCTACACGGGGATCGTGCGGTCCATGGCCCTCTACGGGGCACCGGTGTGGGCACCCTCATTGAGGCTGCGCCCAGCGCGCCGGTTGTTGGCGGCCCAGAGGGTCATGGCCATCCGGTTAATCCGGGGATACCGCACGGTCTCGTGCGAGGCGGCGAGCCTCCTTGCCGGAGTGCCGCCATGGGATCTGGAGGCAAAGGTCCTCGCGCACATGTGGGAGTGGCGCGAGGAGGCGAAACGCCGGGGCGAAACTCCGCTGCCGCGACAAATCGCGGCACGGCGGACAGAGCACCGGTGTGATCTCATGGCGACATGGCGGGTACGATTGTCGCAACCCAGTGCTGGGCACGCCACAATTGCGGCGGTCAGTCCCCTCTTTGAGGAGTGGATAGAGAGGCGTCATGGCGTCCTCACCTTCCGCCTGACGCAGGTTCTCACCGGGCATGGGTGCTTCGGTGGGTTCCTGTTCAGGATAAAGCGGGAGGATACGTCCGGGTGTTTCCATTGCGAGGATCGTCTGGAGGACACGGTGGAGCATACGGTGGTGTGCCCTGCCTGGGCGGAGCACCGCCATGTCCTCGTGGAGGCGATCGGCGGCGGCGACCTCTCGCGTCCGGCCCTGGTGCGAGCCATGGTACGGAGCGAGAGGGAATGGGAAGCCGTCACCTCCTTCTGCGAAGCAGTAATGCTCACGAAGGAGGAGGCGGGGCGCGTGAGGGAGTGGCAGTCTCTGCGCCCTCACGCCCCTAGCCGCCGCAGGAGGAGACGCCTCGGGCGTCGGGAGTCAATTGCGGACTCCCGGCCACCGTAGGCGCGAGCTTGCGGGTGGCGAGCAATGGGTAGCTCGCCGCCCGGTAAGGACCAGGCTCGGGTCAACGGCGCGCAGTGTTCCACGCGCGCCTCAAAGAGATGTCAGCAGCAGTGTAGGGGTAGTAGACCCCTACACTGCTGGACCGATGCCTGCCGGGGTCGCGTGATTGTTCGAAAGAGATACCGTGACCCTGGCACATGGGCAACTGATGGAACACGGGTGGGTTTTAGTCAGTAAAGTCTGACACGCCCTCCCGCTCCGCCCAGAGCGAGAGAAGTCATTTGATGATTTCCCATCCTGAAAAAAAAAAAAAAAGGGTGGCACTTTAAACCCGCGCACGGAAGGTGCAGCAACTATCGAAGCCGTAGTCCGGTCTCCAGCTTTCAGAACTCCAACCGCTTTTCTTATATCAGCGATCTGGACTTCGGCCTCGGAGATACGATTTTCATATACCTGAACAGTCTCCTTCATGGCTTTGATGTCCTTGCCAAATGTCACGTGTAGATCTTTCAAAAGGAGAACCTGCTCCTCTTTATCACGCTGAAGCTGTTCTTGCAGGCGGCGGGTCTGTTCTTCCTATCGGCGGGCCTGTTCTTCCTGTTGGCGGGCCTGTTTTTCCTGTCGGCGAGCTTGCTCCTCTTTGTCCTGCTGCAGCTGTTCCTGTAGGCGGCGGGCCTGTTCTTCCTGTCGGCGGGCCTGTTCTTCCTGTCGGCGGGCCTGCTCCTGCAGCATCGCCATTAGCGCAGAAAGATCCATGGCTGGTGATGCTGTAGGAACACCAGACGCTTGGGAGACTGGCTCCGTCGACGGCTGATTACCCCCAAGTGTCTGTCTAGAAGTTCCTTCAAACCGCCTCTGATCCACCTCCTGCTGGCGCTGACTCCTGGTACGGATACCTTCCGTATCCTCCTTCGCTAAAACTGGCATAATTTATCCCTTACTTCTGACACCAAATGTTACGAGCTGGGGTTCGGGATAAATTAATTTAAACCAATATTCCGAAACACACAAACTGTTTAATTAACTAAACACAAATATCGCAATCAAATCAAAACGTCACTTGGAATCACCTTGTCTCGCTTGTACTGTATCACTTGAATCGTATTCGCTCGCTTCCGAAATCGAACTGCCTGTCGGCCCGACAATCCGCTATTTATATCCCGAGCAGAACATTCTCGAACATTCGACTCTGCCACAGCGTAGAAGCTTCTAGTAACTTCCATTGAACTGTTTAATCCCACTATTCGACAATAGATGGCAGTAGCGTCTACGTACAATTTCGTGTAGTAAGTACTTGCTACTCGATAACAGATGGCGTTAGCGTGTCATTTCCAGTAGTTTCCAACACTGCCCCGTCCTTAGATGGATTAGCGTGATGTTTCTAGACTTTTCGATTTACGTCACACTGCCCCTTTCTGAGACGGAGTTAGCATGATGCTTCTAGACTTTACGATCTACGTAACATATATAAAGAAATTATATCAACAGTTGGTACATCTCACATTGATTATATCTTATGAACGATAATAAAATGAAATTAGACCAAATGAGTTTATACGTTATGAGACGCACCCGCGAGGGGGTAATGTTAGCGTTATACTTGTCGATGAGTGCTGCTAATAGTGACTAGTTGTCCTGGTAGCCATGGTTTTGTTATTAGAAATTATAACTACAACGGTCCTAGTTCATCATTACACTTACAGCTAAGTATAACAGCCTCTATGCATTCTCTCTTGCATTCTTGCGTTCTCTATGCATTTTACCACCATACTGCGATCGCCGATCCGCCTGCCAAGCGTGGCGATTATGGCAAACCCCCCCCCAAATTGGGGGAGGCCTAAGTCCAGCAGTGGACGAGTTACGGCTGAAACGACGACGACGACGACGATAACAGCCTCACATATTGATAGATCAGAGGGGTAATTGCGGAACTTTTTATCGGTAGGAATTGGTTTAATATTCATAGTTAAACAACATTCATTGCGTTATTTACGTTGCTGAGCCGACAATTTATTCGAACAAATGACGCAATGGTTTAGAAATAATCTTCAATCCCATTCAGATTCTGATAAATTGTGCGTTTCGTAATTAGGGTGCAGGTTTCACATTCCTATGGATGGAATTCAACATTTGCACATGTAAGCAGCTACACCCGTTAGGTAAACACACCCTATTAGGAGAACCATTGGCCTGTCTGCTCGTCTATAGATTAATTTTTTTAAACTTACTTTTAGTCTCGCTGGCTTCTTGTTTCCTGCTACATACTTCTTCTTCTACCACTTTAGTTTTAAACTCCATTAAGGGTATCTCATCACCTGAATCTGATTCACAATACTTTGTTGGTGTATTTGTTTCAACTAGATAGTTATGGTGTACATTTTTCAGTTCTAGCTCTGTAAGTAGACAAAAAACAGTCAAGATTAGTACTAGTTTAAATTAATTTATGTTTTATAATTATAATATAATGTGGTTTCAGTTACGTTGAATTAATAAAATACTATCAAAACTTTGAAGTAGTACAATACATTCTTGTTTAATCTCTACATAGTATAAAACAAAGTCGCCTCCTGCGTTTGTACGCTTTTTTTTTTTTTTCAGGATGGGAAATCATCAAATGACTTCTCCCGCTCTGGGCGGAGCGGGTGGGCATGTCAGACTTTTACTGACTAAAACCCACCCGTGTTCCGTCAGTTGCCCATGTACCATGGTCACGGTATCTCTTTCGAACAATCACGCGACCCCGCCAGGCATCGGTCCTAGTAGACCCCTTCACTGCTGCTGACATCTCTTTGAGGCGCGCGTGGAACACTACGCGCCGTCTACCCGAGCCTGGTCCTTACCGGGCGGCGAGCTACCCATTGCTCGCCACCCGCAAGCTCGCGCCTACGGTGGCCGGGAGTCCGCAATCGACTCCCGACGCCCGGGGCGTCTCCTCCTGCGGCGGCTAGGGACGTGAGGGCGCAGAGACTGCCACTCCCTCACGCGCCCTGCCTCCTCCTTCGCGAGCATTACTGCTTCGCAGAAGGAGGTGACGGCTTCCCATTCCCTCTCGCTCCGTACCATGGCTCGCACCAGGGCCGGACGCGAGAGGTCGCCGCCGCCGATCGCCTCCACGAGGACACGGCGGTGCTCCGCCCAGGCAGGGCACACCTCCACCGTGTCCTCCAGACGATCCTCGCAATGGAAACACCCGGACGTTTCCTCCCGCTTTATCCTGAACAGGAACCCACCGAAGCACCCATGCCCGGTGAGAACCTGCGTCAGGCGGAAGGTGAGGACGCCGTGACGCCTCTCTATCCACTCCTCAAAGAGGGGACTTACCGCCGCAATTGTGGCGTGCCTAGCACTGGGTTGCGACAATCGTACCCGCCATGTCGCCATGAGTTCACACCCGAGCTCTGTCCGCCGTGCCGCGATTTGTCGCGGCAGCGGAGTTTCGCCCCGGCGTTTCGCCTCCTCGCGCCACTCCCACATGTGCGCGAGGACCTTTGCCTCCAGATCCCATGGCGGCACTCCGGCAAGGAGGCTCGCTGCCTCGCAAGAGTGCGTTTTTACGCTTAGATCTTTTTAAGGGGAGGCAGAGCGAAATCATTCAAAACAGTCGTCACTGTTAAAGTAATACAATCAATACTTTTACCACAATTACCATAAAAATATGTAATAAACACCGCAATGAATGTGTTAACCGATTATAGTTGGCAAAAACTAAAAATATTGTATAGTTTAATAGCCCGTACGTGGTTTGGGGCCAAGTTACAGATGGCGTATTGTCAAATAGATTTGCAATTTTGTCACGCAAGAGGGCTCTCTTTTCCCTGTATATTATTTTACTCTTTGTAGGGTATTCACAACCATTCGATGGTTGGTATGTCTCTATCAAATTTGACAAGAATGATACTGAACGAATCCTGTTAATGCTGGCAGTTTATCGACAAGAAGGCGACTTACAGCTGCTTGCTGTCGGAAACTAATCGGCAGTCAGAAAGTACCTATAACATGTCGCATTCGAAAGGTACAGGCAATATCGAATAAACTTGAACAGTTGACTAATGAAAGCGTCAGGTATGTCTATGTGGGGTAAATAACATTATCACTATTCACATGACAATGAAAATGAAATAACACGCTAAAATTTAGATTTTATTTAGTAAAGAAAGACGTGACATTGTAAGGTCGGGTGTTTAGGAGACAAATGAAACGAATGAGGTTCGAGAATACACTGACTATATTGGAATAAAGATACCTTATTATATACCTTACAACTACTACATCACACCTTCCCCTTTATTAAAAAAATAATAATAATAATATTACACAATTATTATTTTTTTAATTTTAATATGGTATACCCGCGCAGGGTATATTGTTAATCATAATATAAATTTAACCTAATTATGGCTTAAAACTACATAGTAATATTGTAAAATAGTATTATCTACAAACGCACGAGCTACACTTACTGTATCTTTATTGCGTAGAGGGTACGCTTCCGTAAATTTCGTTAACTCACACTGTAGAGTCAAAATATATTTGTAGTCATGTAAGTCTGTTGGTAGCGGCCCCACAATATCTAAAAATATATTTTCTAGTGCTGAATTTGCAGTCGTTGTGACCTGCATTGGTTGCTTGGTGTGTTTAGAATATTTTTGTTTCTTACACTGCTCACATTTAGAGACATAATCAGCGACATCTTTTTCCAAGCTTGGCCAAAAATAATACTTTTTAATATTATTTACCATCCGCCTAATGCCCGCGTGGCCACTTGTAGGCAATAGGTGGAAGTCATTTAATATCACACGCCTGTTATCTATATTATTTATTCTCTGGACATTACTGACAATACAAATTCGTGGTCCGGACCACTTTTCATAACTTTTTATTTCATTTATAAAAGCCCACTTATAAAATCTTTATTGTAGTCGTTTCTTATTATGCATATCTCATTTATCGATAACTTTTTACATAAACATAACAAGTCTCTCACCAATTCGACTCGCGTAATCGGAGATCGAGAAATTGTTTGTAAATAAATTATAGATTTACTGGGCACATATATAAAATATTTGTATGTCTCCACTATTATTCCTTTTTTTTGTAAATAATTTAATTGCGGGTTTATTAAAGAAAATTCAACAATATCCTTCGGTTTTTTAATTATATCCACAACTCTCGTTTGATCAGGCCTCAAGTTTGTGTCTATATTATCCACCGAATGGTTATTATTGTTCTTATCATTATTCATATTTAATTGACGTAATTGTGCCCTATTCATTACATTAACTATCTCTTCAGTCATTGATTTTAAGTCTTCCGACGTAATTATTATTCGCGACAGTGCGTCTGCCACTGAGTTTGATTGTCCTTTCAAATATTCAATTACAAAGTACCGGCCGCGTCACATTTTTTGGGGTCATTATTGTTGGTCCCCAAAAAATGTGACGCGGCCGGTAATAAAAAGTGGCGTGTCGTAATTGACTACCGCAAGTTAAATGACAACATACAGGACGATAAATTTCCCTTGCCCAACATCACCGAAATACTAGATTCTTTGGCAGAAGCAATGTACTTTACTCATTTAGATTTAGCTCAAGGATATTTTCAAATCACATTAAAAGAAAGTTGTAGACCTTATACGGCATTTACTACAGGTAACAATCAGTATCAGATGACTCGCATGCCGATGGGGCTCAAGTCTAGTCCCAGTAGTTTTAGTAGAATGATGACCATTGCAATGTCTGGCCTCAATTATGATAAATGTCTCATTTACCAGGACGATTTGGTAGTAATGGGTAGAAATTTGACTATTCATAATCAAAATTTGATGGATGTTTTTTCTAGATTACGAAAAGTAAATTTAAAATTGAATCCCACTAAATGTACATTTTTGCAAAAAGAAATTCTTTATTTAGGACATACAGTCTCCGGAAAGGGTATTTTACCTGACCCAGCAAAAATTAAAGTAGTAGAAAGTTATCCAAGGCCACAAAATGTTGACGAATTAAAGCGTTTTGTAGCCTTTGCAAACTATTACAGAAAGTTTATTAGAAACTTCGCTGAGTTAGCATTTCCTTTAAACAAATTGTGTTGCAAAAACGTTAAGTATAATTGGACCAAAGACTGTGAGCATTCTTTTCAAATGCTAAAAACAGCCCTGATAAACCCACCAGTCCTCCAGTATCCAAATTCAGAAAATAATGAGTTTGTATTACAAACCGATGCATCAGGTATTGCAATCGGTTCGGTGTTATGTAACGGAGATGGACGGCCAGTGGCTTACGCAAGTCGAGGTTTGAATAAAGCAGAAATTAATTATCCTACTATTGAAAAAGAACTCTTAGCGATAGTATGGAGTGTTAAATATTTTCGACCATATTTATACGGAAGACGGTTTAAGATACAGACTGACCATCGACCCCTAGTTTATTTATTTTCAATGAGAGATCCATCTAGTAGATTAATGAAATTTAGACTACAATTAGAAGAATTTAACTTTGCAATTGAATATTTGAAAGGACAATCAAACTCAGTGGCAGACGCACTGTCGCGAATAATAATTACGTCGGAAGACTTAAAATCAATGACTGAAGAGATAGTTAATGTAATGACTAGGGCACAATTACGTCAATTAAATATGAATAATGATAAGAACAATAATAACCATTCGGTGGATAATATAGACACAAACTTGAGGCCTGATCAAACGAGAGTTGTGGATATAATTAAAAAACCGAAGGATATTGTTGAATTTTCTTTAATAAACCCGCAATTAAATTATTTACAAAAAAAAGGAATAATAGTGGAGACATACAAATATTTTATATATGTGCCCAGTAAATCTATAATTTATTTACAAACAATTTCTCGATCTCCGATTACGCGAGTCGAATTGGTGAGAGACTTGTTATGTTTATGTAAAAAGTTATCGATAAATGAGATATGCATAATAAGAAACGACTACAATAAAGATTTTATAAGTGGGCTTTTATAAATGAAATAAAAAGTTATGAAAAGTGGTCCGGACCACGAATTTGTATTGTCAGTAATGTCCAGAGAATAAATAATATAGATAACAGGCGTGTGATATTAAATGACTTCCACCTATTGCCTACAAGTGGCCACGCGGGCATTAGGCGGATGGTAAATAATATTAAAAAGTATTATTTTTGGCCAAGCTTGGAAAAAGATGTCGCTGATTATGTCTCTAAATGTGAGCAGTGTAAGAAACAAAAATATTCTAAACACACCAAGCAACCAATGCAGGTCACAACGACTGCAAATTCAGCACTAGAAAATATATTTTTAGATATTGTGGGGCCGCTACCAACAGACTTACATGACTACAAATATATTTTGACTCTACAGTGTGAGTTAACGAAATTTACGGAAGCGTACCCTCTACGCAATAAAGATACAGTAAGTGTAGCTCGTGCGTTTGTAGATAATACTATTTTACAATATTACTATGTAGTTTTAAGCCATAATTAGGTTAAATTTATATTATGATTAACAATATACCCTGCGCGGGTATACCATATTAAAATTAAAAAAATAATAATTGTGTAATATTATTATTATTATTTTTTTAATAAAGGGGAAGGTGTGATGTAGTAGTTGTAAGGTATATAATAAGGTATCTTTATTCCAATATAGTCAGTGTATTCTCGAACCTCATTCGTTTCATTTGTCTCCTAAACACCCGACCTTACAATGTCACGTCTTTCTTTACTAAATAAAATCTAAATTTTAGCGTGTTATTTCATTTTCATTGTCATGTGAATAGTGATAATGTTATTTACCCCACATAGACATACCTGACGCTTTCATTAGTCAACTGTTCAAGTTTATTCGATATTGCCTGTACCTTTCGAATGCGACATGTTATAGGTACTTTCTGACTGCCGATTAGTTTCCGACAGCAAGCAGCTGTAAGTCGCCTTCTTGTCGATAAACTGCCAGCATTAACAGGATTCGTTCAGTATCATTCTTGTCAAATTTGATAGAGACATACCAACCATCGAATGGTTGTGAATACCCTACAAAGAGTAAAATAATATACAGGGAAAAGAGAGCCCTCTTGCGTGACAAAATTGCAAATCTATTTGACAATACGCCATCTGTAACTTGGCCCCAAACTAATCACATACTTATAGCTATAGTTATATCGACGGTTGACAGGATAGCCTTTCAACCGTCGATATGTATGTTATCATGTTCTAATAGAACGTTTCGTCCTATCTCTGCAACATGTTCTAGTAGAACATGTTACAGAAATAGGACGAAACAAAATAGTCCCGATGGAATTGTGGTAATTACAACGAAATACAACAATACAGATCGGGAACTACAAAATGCACGTACGCAGAATGCAGCAGATCGCCATAATGTGATTGTTTATTTTCAGTTCAAGAACTGTCACCTAATACATCATAGGTAAAATCTGCCACCAGGTCTTTTTAACACTACAGTGCACGCGCCCCTTTTTTGACATGGATGCTCGCATGCTCTACCATAGTAGAAAACAATAATTGTGATATTTAAAAAATGGCTGGTTTTAAAATGATACAACTGAATAATTTTTGTCATCTAATTATTATTACACAAAATTATTGCAAAAGATTACAGTTATAATAGAACATACTTAAACTAGAAACAATTTACGAGATCCAGAAAATAATCAACATTTTTGGCATGTTTGAGATCAGCTCAAAAAAAAAAACTTCTAATAAGCGATGACTATCTTATTGGTCATCATCCTCGCATTCGATACAGACCACAACTTGGTGATCAGGACAAATCCACCTGGCACATCGCTTACACCACTTTTTCGTGGACCGATTTCGGGCTCGAGAGCACAGGCAACATTTACCTACTCTTCCCATTCTTTGAGGATCATTCCGAGGCACCTCATCTGTATGCCCCAAAAGCCATTTTGTTTTATTTTTTAATTCACGGGGGAGGTTTTCAAAGGTCAGTCTTCTTACCATGAGGGGTTTTACCAGCTCATACGAAAGATCGTAGAGAAAATTGCGTCTCACAATCTTTTCCTGGCCTTTGTTTAGTTGGTGGATAATCAAGGCATTTATTCCAGCTATGTTCAAATAATTGAAAAAGAGTGTCAGCGGCCATCTTCGGGAGTTTCGCGAAACGCTGTACTGCTTACACATTTTGTCGAGAATATCAACACCACACTTCGTACGGTTGTAGCAAGTGATTATTTCCGGTTTACGGTCATCCTTGGTTTCTGGATCTATAGCATTGTCGTAATGCATAGTTGAAAGTAATGCAACTGCTCTGTTTTGTTTGGGCACATAAGAAACCAATGTGCAGTTGGGTTGGAACCCAAAAACACTGCGCTTCGAGGCTCTGTTCCTCGACTTTTTGAATTCATGGGGTAACTCCGGCCGGTTTGCTTTCAGTGTGCCCACGACTGTAATCCTCTTTTTCAGTAACTCCAAGCTTGTTGACAGACTCGTAAAATAGTTGTCCATAGTCACGTTGCATCCCAGATCGAAGAGTGGCTCGAGTACACGGAGAACAACATCGTTTACTTTGTTGGATTGTTGAAATGGCCCTTCTGGCTGAGCTCCGGCGTAAACCTCAAAGTTGTAAACGTAAGGGAACTTTGTATCAACCACCATGTATATTTTTTATACCAAACTTATCAGGTTTGTTTGGGATATACACGATGAATCCACAACGTCCCCTAAATCCTACAAGTTGTTCATCCAACGTAAGATAATCGCTGGGAGTAAAATTATCGCGGCAGTTCTTCACCATTTTATGAGTGATTGTTCGAATGGGTACCAGTTTATCAAGGCGACGTCGTTCATCTCTGTCATTTACATCGTCAAATCGAAGGACACGTAAAAGAAACCTGAATCGGTTTATTGACATTGTACAGTACACGAGCTGCAGCCCTGTACCTTTGGAATTGTCCCAGAAGTCATTGAGATTACGACGACCCGAATGCGAGACTCCAATGCCTAGCAACAATCCAATTAGCGCTTTCATTTCAACTAAATCAGTTCTCTTTGCATCTCTCTCTCTCTCTGGTACTGGTTCTGTATCTTATCTATGTAAATATTCGTGTAAGTAACTAAGATTTCAAAAATACTTTCATCAAAAAATAAATCAAAACAAGATAACGGCGTTTCGGCATTTCTTGCAGCACCCTTTGGCCCTGGAGGTCTAAATCGGATATTTTGAGATCTTACCCGGGTTGCAGAAGGGCATGTTTTACTCCAGCGTGTTCCATTTCTAGATACAAAAAAGTCGTCGCGTGTATTGTTTTGAGCGAGCTCAGAAAGAGGCATGTCATCTTCAGACGATGATGCTTGGTCTTCGCTTACAGCTTCCTGTACCTGATGCCTGTCTTCCTGCTCCATGGGTTGTACTTCTTCTTCCCCACCATCCGATTCACTTTGAATCACTTCCTCGTCCTCAAATTCTTCATGCAACCACTGAGTCACGTGAGATTCCATGACTGGGTCCATTTTTTCGCTGAAACAAAGTAATTTATTTATTTATTTATTTATATATGCTTTATTGTACACCAGAAAATACATTACAACAAGAATATTTAACAAAAATAAAAACATACAATGGGCGGCCTTATCGCTTTCTGCGATCTCTTCCAGGCAACCTTGGTATGGACAGTGATTGCGTGGACAGTAATAATAGTTATCAAAACACCATAACATATTAAATAGCAATAACTATATATATTGTTCATTTGTCAAAACATAAACATTCAATTTTTATACATATTGGATTAAAAAAGTCAAAAAAGAAAATGTTTACTTACATTCGGTTTTATTACGCCAATACTCTCGCACGTACTACAATAGTAGAAGACGAACTTTGACACTTAATTACAAGAACGTGCGCTTACGCTGCAAGTGGGCGCCGTACTAATCCGTTCCGCGATTTTGTCGACGAGGCTTATCTAGGAGCGCGGGGGGTCAGGTGTGAAAATGAATGAATGGCGCTAAAATAAGTAAGTGCGTTCTACTATAGTAGAGCGCGCGTGCACTCTAGTGTTAAATAAAGTTGATATTTGTGTTTTACCAAATTGTATTTCATTTATGTGTCTATTTCAATTTGTAAGATGAGTTTGATATTTTTCTCATACTTATCTCCAATTAATATTACATCAATAATCTTATTATAAATAAAACATTTCGTTCAAGTTATAGCGCCACCTGTTGAAAATTGGATGTAATTTAATAGTATTTGGGCCAACATCTAGATGGCAACTCTTTCTTTACTTTGCTGTCAAAATGTACGTAGTGTCACCCCCCTGATACCCTAGATGGTGGCCGCAAATGCGATTGCTGAACATTATGTCTTGTGTATCGGGTTCAATCAGCAATCCCTGAGTGTAATTTAATTAATTTTTAAACTGAACAAGCATTGCATTATGTTATTATGATGGCACTAAACAATGAAAGTAAAAGACTGTGTGCCTATCAAGTCTTGAAATCTTGATTGATGAGAATTTCCGGGATCTCGTGTTTATGGATTAAAACAATAAGTATCTTATCACTTTTAGTCCTAGTATACAGGGTGGACATACCTGCTAAGCAGGCGCCCTCATTTTTTCCAGACTCTTTTTTGCCAAGCTGTATTGCTTGAAATAATGCCTAGTCGAGCAAGGTGTGATGGAGCAGTATTATGGCCAAAGCGCAATCAATTTATCGTAGTGATAAAGTCTCGGCTGGCTTCCTTCAATCTATTGTACCAGGGTCTCACAGGTAATCTTTCTTGAATACTTCCATACCACTTTCCTTTGATGTCTTGATCTTTCTTCCACATTTCTAACCATAACTTACATATATTTTCATTAATGCATTGCAGGAAGTCAGTCATAGGAATATCCATTGCATTTCTAACATCAATAGCATTATTACCTTCATAAGCGGTTTTATCAACTATGTACTTCATTGCCAGAGATGCCTCGGTGAGAAGGTACCCACAGGAATACAATTTTTATGTGCTTAAGGTAATATTGATGAATTATTTCTTTGATAAAATACAGAATATAATTTGATTTAAATGAAACTGTAAGGTTAGTTAGGGCTTTTATAAAACTCAGTGAATCAGAAACAATCAAGAACTATTTACAATTGCTAATTTGGCGAATATATAATAATGCCTGATAAACTGCATATGCCTCTGCAGTGAATATAGTACATGAATTGTACAGAACAAAGCTTTGGGAGAATTTAGCATGTAGATCATACTTAGCAGCACGTACATAATCACTCCCCTTACTGCCATCAGTGTAAATAACGTGATAATTCTTATTATCTGCCAAAAACTGTAACATATTTGAATTATTATTAATGGGATTTTATAATTCTTTAACGGGATGCGAAATACACTGATAAGAGAAGGAGTAACATGGCTATGAGCACTGTTTTCTAATACCAATAAAACTGTTTTCTGTTTCCAGCAATATTTTGGACAATGTTGGGGATTTACCATTCAAGAGATCGTCTCCTGTTGTTAGAGGCCCAAAAGTTCTACTTACAGAAGGTACAATTTTGTTTATTACTTTCCTGTTATTTGCAGCAATTAATTTAAGACAGAATCTCTCTGCAAGTAGAATGCGTCTCAAAATTAAAGGCATAGTTTTAGTCTCCACTTCCATGGCCCTTATGGGAGTAGAGCACATTGCACCAGTAATTGTTCTTAAAGCCCTGTTCTGCAATAGATCTAGTTTATTTACATGAGTACTATTTATATACACTAGTGAACTATAATCAAAATGACTTCTAACTATACTTTTATACAAAATTGATAATATTTTCGGGTCTGCTCCCCATGAGACACCTGCAAAACATTTAATTACATTTAAACCTTTTAGAGCATTCTTTGATATGTATTTAATATGTTGCTCAAAGGTTAATTTCCTATCTATTACTATGCCTAAAAATTTCTTTGAATTTACTGGATTTATAGATTCTTCGTTATAAACTACTTTTGAATTTGTATTCTCATTTCCAAATATCATAACACTGCTTTTGGAGGGATTAATTTTTAAATGTAGCACATCATTGTAATAGTGAAATAGTTGGGACAAGGCTCTGTTAATATTGTCAATTGTAATTTCTACATTATAATTACTACTGTACAAAACAATATAATCAGCAAACTGCAGAATATCTACATTACTATTAACAAATTTACAGATTTCACTTGTGTAAATATTGTATAACAAAGGAGATAGTGTAGCACCCTGCATTGTACCCCTAGATGCACATTTTGGTCCATGCAATGTGTTATTATGTCTTACATAGAGTGTTCTATTATTCAAAAAATTATATATCCATTTACATAGTTGGCCAGGCACACCTAACCTAGACATAACTTCTACAAGTATAGCTGGATCCAGACTGTCAAAAGCACCTTGAACATCTAGGAATACACAAACAGTGTGTAACTTTTTATCCTTTGCATGTTTCAGGTCTGAAACTAAGGAAGTGAAGCTGTCTGCACAACTTCGCCCTCAACGAAATCCATATTGTACATGTGGAATGAAGCCGTTAGATTCCATATACCAATCCAAACGATTTTTAATCATGTTTTCAAATAATTTACCTAGACATGAAAACAGTGATATTGGTCTATAAGAGCTAGCAAGCTCTGAAGGTTTATCTCGTTTGAGTATCGGAATGACACATTGTGATTTCCATGATTGTGGAATACATTTACAATGCCAAAGTAAATTAAGAATATTAAGAAACATTTTTTGTGCTGATTCATCTAACTTTTTAATAGTACAATAGGGGAGATCATCTAAACCAGGTGTGTGTAGTGTCTTTCCGAGATAACAAACTCATTTTAAATTCAGACCATGTAAAAGGATCTAGCAAAAATTTGGAATTTAGAATATCATTATTTAATTCGAAAATATTGCCTAAACCATTAATATTATTTAGATTGCTGTTGTCGGATAATTTATCTAGAAATTGGGAAATAAACTCATCTTTATATGATTTATTGCCAGCTCTTAAGAGCTGGCAATAAATCATATAAAGATGAGTTAAAATGTTTAAAGGTATAAACCTTTAAACATTTTTAGAAAATTCCAAATCTTACTTATAGAAGTAGTTCTATTAAATGTGTTACATAACCTTTCAACCGTCGATATAACTATAGCTATGTAGGTATGTGATTAGTTTGGGGCCAAGTTACAGATGGCGTATTGTCAAATAGATTTGCAATTTTGTCACGCAAGAGGGCTCTCTTTTCCCTGTATATTATTTTACTCTTTGTAGGGTATTCACAACCATTCGATGGTTGGTATGTCTCTATCAAATTTGACAAGAATGATACTGAACGAATCCTGTTAATGCTGACAGTTTATCGACAAGAAGGCGACTTACAGCTGCTTGCTGTCGGAAACTAATCGGCAGTCAGAGAGTACCTATAACATGTCGCATTCGAAAGGTACAGGAAATATCGAATAAACTTGAACAGTTGACTAATGAAAGCGTCAGGTATGTCTATGTGGGGTAAATAACATTATCACTATTCACATGACAATGAAAATGAAATAACACGCTAAAATTTAGATTTTATTTAAAAAGAAAAACGTGACATAACATCATTCTTTTATTCCTTTTCGGTGCTATGATAGATTTTTTCCATTAACACTGATGTGTCAGTTTTACATTTCTTATTTATGAAATCTAAATAGTGTAAAAATCTTTCTTACACGTTTACGGCTCCCATTACAACCCGTCTCCTCAAACTATAGGTAGTATATTACGTAGAATAGGCACCTGAAAAATAATAAATATAAATTATACTTTTTTTACTGTGGTATGCGACTAATTCTTTCTTCCGCTAACTGTTTTGGTGTTCCTCCAGGTGTAGAAAAAAGTCCTTAATTTTTTTCACCTTCAATAACAATTTCTCTAATTGTACTGCGAGATTTACCTTGAAAAAAAAAACATAAAGACAATCATATTAATTCTATCTAAGTACATTTTTCAATTTCAAGTATCAAACATCAAGAGTTAACGTACACGCGATTTGTCAAACTAGAAAACATAACCTCAATAATCTATTAGTAAATAAAACAATAAAATGGCTTGAAACTTATAATACCGATAAAACTTAGTATTAGAAAGGAAAAACAATGACTGGCATTGAATAAAAGATAAATTTCTTGGATAAATATCTGTCTTGTCGGCAGTTCTTTCGTAAACATTGTCAATCGGAGACAAAATTTGTTCCGCTTCAGATTCCGCCAAATTTCTTACGAAAACTTAGTATATCACAGCTCACACCACTACTCTTTATTGTTTTATTCATTTTTTATATGTTCAAAAGCATTAATAATTGATAGTTAAATAAAAATAAGTAAAATACAACTAGGAACATAACAAAATGACAGATTAGCTACTTGTTGATGATAAACAAAGCAGTGCTGCCTCCAAAAAAATATTTTAGTTCCAATGATTACCACGACAGACTCTTTTTTGCCAAGCTATACATGCCCACATTGTGAATCCCAAGAAGGAACCATTGAACATCTTATGGCTTACCTTTAGTAACTCAGCCCACGATTTGGGAGCCCATATTTTTTTTCACAGAAAGATCATATTATTAGAAGCCTCCACGTAAAATTTTAAGTTTGAAAAATAATTGGTTTACGAGAAAAATAATAATATAAATCGTAGAAATACAAGAGCGAGCGAAGCGAGCTCTGGACTCGGGGCACCCCGACTCGGACAGGTTAGGTTAGAAGAGGATGGCGGGGTCAAAGACCCCGCCATTCTCTTCGTGGTTATTTTTTTAAACCACACAGAAGCAGGAGCCACGCGGAGCGTGGCTCCGTCGACTTTCCTATAAAAAAAACTATGCGCGCCCCTACTCCCAGACTCCCTATTCGTTTTATTCGTCAATTCCACACTTTCTGGCCTTTAAATCGATGTCGATACACGAAAATTCGAAAGTGAGGTTAGAATCTAAAAAAAAAATATTTCTGTAAAAGGGGGGGTTGCGCAACTTTTCCTTCCCACGGGGGGGTTCTATACCGCCCCGTCTCCCCCCTCACCCCCCTTCACCCCTTACATTTACTGCTGACATACTAAAACTTAACCTTAGAATCTAAAAAAAAATATTTCTCAAAAGGGGGGGGGGGGGGGTTGCGCAACTTTTCCTTCACAGGGGGGTTTCTACACCACCCCCTCCCCCCTCACCCCCCTTTCAGCCCTTAAATTTACTGCTGACATACTAAAACTTAACCCATCTTATTTTTGACTGTCAAAACTTCTTGCTTGACAGATTAGTGTTGGCTAGTGAACTTAGTGATGTGAACATGTGCGATTCTTTATCCCGCCCGCCACCACTTGAATAGTTATTAAAAGACGAAAATACGTACAAACCGATATATAAATACATTAAAAATACTATTAAACCATTTAAAAATTAAGTTATAGTGCAGTGTTCGAGAATAAAATAAGATTTGACCTAAAAGTCCAGTTACCAGGTCATAAAATTCCAAAAAAAAAAGAAATCGCCTGACTGTCGACTGTCAAACGAGGTTAATGCAGTGTTGCCAACTTAGTGGAATTTCCACTAGATCTGGTGGTTTAGACTTACTGTTTAGCGGGCAAATTTTGGTTATAGTGGCTAGTGGATTTTTCTAGTGGCTTTGGTTGCTTGTCTTAGTGGTAAGGTATGAAATTCAACCACTAGAATGATTAACATATTGTCGGGAAATAACACGAACGTTTACGTTATAAGTGTATATTTTTTATGTGTAGGCAACACTGAGAACTAAGGTGGTTGTTTTCGGGATTCCCCAAAAAAAGTTTGTCAATTTCTTGAATAATTTTGATTATAGACTTTATTTGTATGAAGACTGGGTCAAGTTTGATTTGAATCAAAAATGTTTGTTTCCTATGCATGCACAAAAATTTAAATACAACGGACAGTACAATACAGTTCGCAGTTGGTGTTGGATGTTTTACTTGTTTGTGTTTATCTTGTAAAACGAATATGCCTAAACCAGAATACACCCAAAAGTTCCGTGAAAGTTGGTTACGTGACTCAGATTTAAAGGACTGGTTAGAAGTGGTGGAAAGTACTACTGGGTCCAGTTACTAAGTGCAAATTGTGTAGTTCAATTCAAGTTGTACCTCATTCTAACGCTGACGTAGAGCGATTATTTAGTATGATGAACGTTATCAAGACAAAGCACAGAAACCGAATGAAGTTAGATTTGCTATCTTCAATTTTCACAGTTCGTGCTGGTTTAAAACGCGAAGGAAAATGCTGCAACAACTATATATTGCCCAATAGCGTAGTACAAAAAATTGGGAGCAAGGAAATTTATTCTGTAAAAACAGAAATCATAGAAGAAGCGATTCTTCCGAAGATTTTTTTTTGTACTTATCAAAAATAAACTATAATTTTATAATAAATTTAAAATTTATCTGTTTGGCATAATATATTAGTGGTTTTCTGGTGGTTTGAGGGATCGCCAAATTTAGTGGTTTTCTGGTGGGTTACGATACCACAATTTGTGGTTTCGGTAAAATAAAATTGGCAACACTGGGTTAATGTCAATGTAAAATAGTACGTACTCTGTGTGTACACCGTGTACACGGTACCTATTTATGATTTAGGTGGTGTTTTCAGTGTTTTGTGGTAAATAAACTAGAACCAATGTGAATGAATCACCCAAACTAAAAAAGATTCTCATAAAGAAATAAATTAAGTCCCTCTGGCTGCTAGCATCTTACCGTGGTCCACAGCTCATGTAATTTAAAAACTTTTATTCACATTCGAATTTCAAAGCTTACTTAACTCGTAATAACTAAGTATATACACACCAAGCCTGTGATACGTTTTCAGTTCAAACATGGAGAAACTGCCAATTTGTAGAATATGTTTAGTGCAGAATGTTCGTATGTATGTAGTCGTCAACAGAAACTTGCACAAACTATATGAGAAGCTGACTGATATACCAGTAAGTTTATTAATAAGAATTAATTTACCTATATGATGTTTAAAAAAACAATTAAATGCGAACCATACACGACAATATATGAAAGTAGGTTTAAAGTCATATTAAAAGTACACATTGTTGTAAACAAGCATATTACTTTGAGAATGTTTTGGAAACAAGCTGGTCTCGCTTCATAGGACAGTCTAGAATCTATCAAATTCTGTACAAACTTATTTTTCTAGCTTAGATTTGTTTAGACTCTGATTTACATTCAGTGATTATTTGAACTCATACACTGACTTGTAACTTGATAAAATGTTACGAAATTCCTATACTTGCCTTTGCCACGTTTGTAAATATGCCCCAAGTGTCCCTGTGTCTGTGCACACACTCATTCACTATAATATCTCCCGCGCCGATGCCCAGTCTCCATTGAGATTGTCCGCCGTGGCCGAAATACAGTATGGAGGACTATATATTATTAAATATGTGAGCGCCATGTATCTATCGTAATATTATTAATTTATCTCTCATTGCTTCATTTTCATTTCTTTTACCTGTTGTAGGATGGTAAGTCCACTGTTGTAGTATATTAGGTGCATGGTCTCCACATGTAATTATATAAATATTTTAAACTAATATTGAAAAACATTTTAAAAGAGTAATGGTTGAGTTTCTCGCTCTTTCTACATGCAAATTTACCTTTTGGTAGAGGTCAATTCTACTTCATATTTCATTTCTATTTGTGTGAACTTATGGTCTGATGATCATCTTAGATGTCCTATAAAGCCAAATGGAAATCACTGACCTCAGTGAAAGTAAACTTAAACTTTTGAATAATTTAATTAAGCCACCAATCTGCTCATGCCTTCTTTGTATGAGGAATATAGAAAGCATTACTGACCACCAACTGTGGGCTTTACAATTAAATGTAAGATTGGAAGTATTTTCTTCCTATAAACAATAGTGTAAGACAAATTTTGTTGCAGTTTGTAACTAAAGACAGAAGGCCAATTCTTGCTTGTTTTGTATGCTGCACTAAATTAAAGCAAAGCTACCGTTTGCTTCGAAAATGTCTGGATTCCGAAGAGCAGTTAGTTGTGATGATGAATGAGGATTATGAGGTGAGGTATTTTCCTAAAAATATTTAATTCTATTCTCAAGCTCATATTGTGTCTGCATTGCAACCATACCATTGGGTGTTAAATGTTGATATGTACACTTTCACACATTCCGTGTGGTGCCGTCCATAAAGATTGGTGTGGTGCCGGACATAAAGAATAGCACCATCCCATTTCTTCCCGTGGGTGCCGTAAGATGCAACTAAGGGACTTACTAGAGAATGGGCAGCAGCATTCTCTTTGCATTTGACCACCATATAGCGATCGACAAACCACCTGCCATGAGATGATTATAGCAAACCCTCCCAGATAGGGGTAGGCCTACGTTCAGCAGTGAACGTCTTCGTTCTTGGTAGTCTGGCCAACTTTTCAGGATACATCGGATTGTTTTAAGTTTCTTCACTTGTGGAGGCTCTTTTTCAAGTGTTTTTGGTATATTGGCAAGGTGTGTGCTTTTGGAACTGCGATCACTGGCCTATTTTCCCTATTCATACATAAAGAAATATGTTTTTTCAGCACAATCTTTTAATAGACGAAGACTGCTTAGATTCATACTGTGGGTTTGTTAAATGTCCAATGATACACATAAGTATAGTTGATGAATGCCAAACAGAAAGCAACAATATTACCGTCAAACAAGAGTTACCAGCTGTTTGTGAGGGACTAGATGAGTTTATCGAGCCCAAGGAGGAGCATCAAAGTGATGGTACGTTTTTCAGAACAAATAATATTATCAATAAATAATTCGTAAAATAAGTTAAAGATTAAATAATTGTAACTAGCTTTTACCCGCGTATATACATATAAACCTTCTTCTTGAATCACTCGTCACGCGTCTATTGATGAAAATTGCATTAATATCCGCTGCTTTAGTTAAAAAGAGGTACACTACATAAATACGAAGAAAAAATTTATTCCGACAGTCATAAATACGAATTTCAAAATACCGATTTTCATTATTCCGAATGATTCAAAATTCTGAATATAATAACTCCGACTTATCATTACTCCTATTTTTATAATTCCTAAATTACAATATTCCTAACGTTTGTAATTACTATTTTTAAAATACCGAGATTCAATAGATCGAATAACAAAAAATCCGACTTAATGATAATATTCGAAACATCAAAAATCAAATTCCGATTATCAAAATACCGATTAATACAATTCCGAAATAAAAACGCCTTGTAAAACCGAATAGTCACATAATTCTCGTCAGAGAGAAATATAATATAATGTTTAGTACGAGGAGGTAGAATTAAAAAACATGCAAGCAGGCATGCAGCATACAAGCAGGCAAGCAACAAGCAAGCAGGCATGCAGCAAGCATTGTTTCTGTCAAGCCTCCGGCGCTGCGGGGTTTGGGCAACCCCACGCGTGCTTATCGTCGTAGATGGTTTTAACGCTCACCACCGCAGCTTCGGCTTGCTGGCCGGCCGTGCCGGCCAGCCTCAGTCGCGGCGCCGGGCCTTCAAACCACCTGCTCCTCAGCTCGCGGGCCGCCCCACCCCTCCACGCCTACGCGGGTTTAAATTACACTCTAGGGGTAGGGCAGACAAGACTTCGTGAAGTCGGTTTTGCAGCGATTCGTTTCTGTCACTAAATTTTGTAGCACAACATGTTGAATTTTAGTTTATTCGGAGTATTGAAAATCGGAATGTCGTTTTTCGGACCGAGAACCCTTCGAGCATTTGATTCTTCGAACGTATAAAAATCGGAAAACTAACAAATCGCATTTACGACTTTCGGTAAAATAAATTTCGTGATTTTAAATAATAGACATTATAATTCTTAGGTATTATGAAATTCGGACTTTTGAAAATCGAAACATCGAAATTCGGAATAAAATATTTCGGAGTATTTGGGTGTTCCCGTTAAAAAGATCTAAGCGTACAAACGCAGGAGGCGACTTTGTTTTATACTATGTAGAGATTAAACAAGAATGTATTGTACTACTTCAAAGTTTTGATAGTATTTTATTAATTCAACGTAACAGAAACCACATTGTATTATATTATAAAACATATATTAATATTAAACTAGTACTAATCTTGACTCCATTTGAATCCATTTCTTCCCGTGGGTGTGGTAAAAGGCGACTAAGGGACTTACTAGAGAATGGGCAGCAGCGTTCTCTATGCATTTTACCAACATACTGCGATCGCCAACCCGCCTGCCAAGCGTGGTGATTATGGCAAAGCCCCCAAATTGTGGGCGGCCTAAGTCCAGCAGTGGACGTCTTACGGCTGAAATGATGATGACTAATCTTGACTGTTTTTTGTCTACTTACAGAGCTAGAACTGAAAAATGTACACCATAACTATCTAGTTGAAACAAATACACCAACAAAGTATTATGAATCAGATTCAGATGATGAGATACCTTTACTGGAGTTTAAAACTGAAGTGGTAGAAGAAGAAATATGTAGCAGGAAACAAGAAGCCAGCGAGACTAAAAGTAAGTTTTAGATAATTAATCTATAGACGAGCAGACAGGCCAATGGTTCTCCTAATAGGATGTGTTTACCTAACGGGTGTAGCTGCTTACATGTGCAAATGTTGAATTCCATCCATAGGAATGTGAAACCTGATCTATCAATATGTGAGGCTGTTATACTTAGCTGTAAGTGTAATGATGAACTAGGACCGTTGTAGTTATAATTTCTAATAACAAAACCATGGCTACCAGGACAACTAGTCACTATTAGCAGCACTCATCGACAAGTATAACGCTAACATTACCCCCTCGCGGGTGCGTCTCATAACGTATAAACTCATTTGGTCTAATTTCATTTTATTATCGTTCATAAGATATAATCAACGTGAGATATACCAACTGTTGATATAATTTCTTTATATATAACATTTATTTATTCTAAAACTTAATTAGTATAACGTTGTTTGATATAACATTTATGTAATCGAAAATCATTTGGTCTAACGTTTAATATATATAAAAAACGTCATTATGGTTAACACCCCGACTCAGAGAATACCTTTTGTTGAAATGTGTTACTGTAAAATACTAAAACAACAGGAAGATCTTAAATGTATACTAAGATTTAAAAAAAAAATACTGATTTAAAAACAAAAACAATAAAAATCCGTAACCCGACTGCAAAAAAGAAAATTTAAAAGTGATGCTCCAAAAACACAGAAATAAGATTGCGAATAGAAGACGAAATTAAAATAAATTATGAACAACTAGCTTTTGCCAGCGGCTTCGCCCGCGTGTTATACATATAAACCTTCCTCTTAAATCACTCTATCTATTGCTGAAAACGGCATTATAATCCGTTGAGTAGTTTAATGTCAAAAAGATCGCTCACAATGGGCCTTATTAGAAGGCTTAAAGTCACCTAAAGGGCGATGGAGAGGGCTATGCTTGGAGTTTCCCTACGCGATCGAATCAGGAATGACGAGATCCCTAGGAGAACCAAGGTAACCGACATAGCCCGAAGAATTGCTAAACTTGAGTGGCAGAGATGGCCGATGGGGTCGAAAGGTTCTGGAGTGGCGACCGCGTACCGGAAGACGTGGAGTTGGAAGGCTTCACACAAGGTGGACCGAAGACCTTGTGAAGGCCGCAGGAATCTGCTGGTCGCGGGAACCTATGTCCAGCAGTGGACGTCTTTCGGCTGAAATTATGATGATGAATGATGAGTAGTTTAAAAGATCAAAGCGAAGAGACTGCGGAAGCGACTTTGTTTTATACTACACCTAAGGATAAGTTAAAGGGAATACACTCGATTCACGTGTTGTTTATAAAAGTTAGCATTTTCACTACAGTTTAAGTTCACTTACACTGTACTAACACTTTTAGTTTCCCGGAACACTCTTATGAACAAAAACTGTATACTTTACGCTTTTAACTACCTACTAAATATAGTGTAAAGGTTTTTTGACTATTTCTCAATCAGTATGCGACTTATTTATTTATTTAACCATTTATGTACACCTACACACGTATATAAACAGACAACAAGAAAAGAATAGAAAAAAATGTACAGAGGTGTTGCTTGTTTCTAAAGAAATCTCCAGCACACCTGCGTTAGGAGAGAAGATACAGAGATGTTGACAGCGTGTGACTGAACGAAAATAAAATTTATATAATAAAAAACTATTAAATAAATAAACAACATTTATTTCAGAATTTCTTCCATAAGTGTTAGTAACAGTGAAAACTTATGAACTAATGTTAGTAACATTTATTCTAAGCAGTGTGAGGCTCGCCGATCCTGGGGAATATCTACTTGAATGCGTGCAGTCGTATCCACCGCACCAAGATCGGAGAGTCCCACCTAACCATAACCGTAACCATAGCCGTATTAACTTAATAAAATTAAACAAATAATATGAGGAAATCCACACTAATATATATATTAGTAGGGGAGCCCATGCGGGGATTTCGGGATTTACTCGAGCACGGCAGATTTATATACAGGGCGATACCATGTACCCGCTTAAGTACCTCCACCAAATATGAGCCCCATATTATATGGGCCATCAGTGACGTGCGGTCCATATAGGCAAAAAGACACTGCAGACCCTAGACCTAGATCTGGACTAGTTACTAATATTTCAAGAGTTTAAAAAATATGCTAAGTAATAAAATTATTCAAAAAGTTCAAACGTCTAATATAAATTAGTAGCAACGTTCATACCATTTACTACGCCAACGCGTTCACAGATCGCGGCGCAAGCAGGCAGCGATCGAAAGTGTCTACAATTCATTCATAAATGTACGCATGTAGTGGTAATTTCTTCTACATTTTCGTGTCTATACATTGCACACATAAAGCGAACTCCTGCCGCAGGCTAGCCAATCACAGGCGTCCCTGCGCCATTATTGGCGCGCTGTGAGTATTATGCGATCAAGTTGAATATGTACGTAGCCTCAAGAAAATTCTGATTCGCAATGATATAATTTTATTTGTCAACGTTTTAGTTATCAAAATTTAGAAATTGTTACGAAAGGATCCATATTGATTTCTTTCATGTGGAGCGCGCTGTTTTATGTTTTTATTTTGACTGAGTTTTGTTGTGATTAATTCATTTACAAACGTTAATATTTAGGTCGATTTGTTGCTTATTTCAATTAGTTTTTTTGAACTGTTTTAGTTTTTCGATTTACTTAAGTACTACGCTTTTTGTTTGTTTTTTTTTTTCAAAATGTTGTTCGATTGTGAGGTTTTTTTCAAAACGTTTTCTACAATCTGCGCGAAAACCACTCCCGCTCGCGTGTATTTAAGTACATATTGTACCCTTGTAAAAAGTTGAAACAAAGACAGTTTTCACAGAAAAAATAAATAAGTGGCTGAAATGATAAGCATGTTTGAAAATAAGGATTAATATTAACTGACCCAAACAAGTGCATAATTTTTGTATTTGAGGTAGGTAAACAATTCTTCTAAGTATTATACATTATTTAAATCTAACTAATCTAAGTCCCCCTGGTGCGTTTTTTTGTCAGTCTATTTGTACTGATGTATCGACAAACAGATTTATTTCCACAGGGTTGTCACTAGTACTAGTAGGTAGATTGGTTTTTATTCGTTGTTTATTTACCAATTTAAATCAATTTAGGAAAATCCTGCCGCCTGAGTGCTTTTCTTGCGCGCGTTGCTGCGTGGTAATTAATAAAACCGGCCTAAACTAGATAACGAACGCAGTGAGTAACCAAGGACATATAATATATTGAAATAAAACAACTAAAATATGATTTATTTATTTGTTCTTTAATCTATGAATCTTTTTCAATGCTCCAAACACACAGTGTCTAGAGGTGTTTGCAGCCCATTTTAATTTGGTAGGTTTAATTTCTGTTCTGATACAGGTCTAGGTACTGGTTCAGGTATTGGTTCAGGTTTAGATACAGGTCCAAGCAGATTTACCCGATTTTGATGTGACTGGATGTGACGTTGATAAATTCAGTATCACTGAATCGTTTCTTTCCACTGCATGGCGTTGTATACTTCTCACAGAGCGGCCTCAATTTATGCACACCATTGTATGGCCAAATAAACGAACATCACCCGTAGCTTTTGAATTACCGCAGTTTATCAAGTTTATGTATCGCATGATGAATTTATTGAAAGTCAAGCCCGTGTAGAATAGGTAGCAAGAGGTCAATAGGTAGGTGAGCACACACAATAAGTCTAATAAACAAGCGTGGGTCAGTGAAAATCTATACTATATACTATAATATTATAAAGCTGAAGAGTTTGTTTGTTTGTTTGTTTGATTGAACGCGCTAATCTCAGGAACTACTGGTCCGAATTGAAAAATTATTTTCCGTTGCGTGCGCTGCGTAAACGGTTAAAGTAACGCAAAAATCATGTATGATGGAATTGTTTCTTTTAAAAAGTTCTAAAAAAAAGTCCGCGAGAGCATATGTCTATCTTTTAAGGTTGACTCACTATAACTCAAAAGGAGCGAGCAGCAACGAAAAATGGACGAAAACTAGCAGGCAAATCGATGCGACGGGAAGGGTCAGGGGAGCAAAAATTTGACGCGGACGAAGTCGCGGGCAGAAGCTAGTCCATAATAAAAACACAATGAACAAGCAAACTGGAAAGCGTTCAAACGACGTCTGACATCTGACGTTTGTTTTTTTATGATAGAGATATGATTGAACTTCATGTGTAAAAGAATCGATAAAATAATCGAAAGAGTTGAAAAAAAAAACGGTTTTTTCGTCCACTATTACTATTATTACTTAATATTTTTCGACACAATATAGAAAGCAAGATTAAAAGAAGAGGCACATTACTTGAATGAAAAATTGGAAATGGATTGTGCCTTGAATTGGAATATGCCTTTTTAAAAACTACCCTATTTTCCGAATCAAAAACTGCTGAAAACACAATAACAAATCACTAAACAGGACACCGAATTGAACGCCGTTGATTCCCGCCAAAAACTCTGAATGCCAGTACTTAGTTTCAGACAGTAAATCGTTTTGATAGCAGTTATCAAAAATCGAATCAGTTTCCATTTGACATTCTGGAAAAACGCTATGACCCCTCCCTAGCTTGCAGTACTGTATTATTTCCCCTTGACATGTCAATCAAAAAGCTTAAAAAGCAATTAAGATACTTTTTTTATGCTAAACAGTTCACGAAAGTGCTTGGAAATTAATGAACACTACATAATTCATTAATGAATATTTAAATATTACGAGTTAATGGGAGGTTCCAATACATTCTGAGGGTATTCATTTAGCCATCTCCTTTGAAAACATATTACCAATAAGAACAAAGGAAGAGAAAGGAAAAAGTGAGACTGGAATAATAAATAATTAATCTATACTAATATTATAAAGCTGAAGAGTTTGTTTGTTTATTTGGTCGAACACGCTAATCTCAGGAACTACTTACTGGTTTGAATTGTAAAATTCTTTTAGTGTTGGGTAGTCCATTTTAGGGATGTTATGGATATGAAATTTCGGATACGGATTGGATACGGATGTAGGAATGATTATTTTACCGGATACGGATACGGATATGAAATTATTTCGGATTATCCGTTAGTTTCGGATAATTTCGGTTACGGATATTAAACTTTTAAGGAATTTCAAAAGTAAAATACAAATAGCTAATAAAATGGTATATTTATATGTCACCATCAGTGATGTACAAGATACCTTACACAAAGTATCTGGAATAAAAAATGCAAGATACTTTTAAATTAGGTATTTCAGATACCAGATATAAATAACTTTTAGGAATGGTATCTGAAATACTAGATACAAAATACGTATCTTACAAATACTTTTTAAAAATAAAATAGTTTTGAAAGAAAACAACATTTTATTGAATGTAAGTTTTTTTTAATGCGCAAATCGCGCTTATCACGCAAAAATATATTGTTTTCAAGGTTTAAATTGAGACATAAGTAAAAGCAATTCTTCAATCATTTTATCACACATTTTACTTCGATGAGGCCTCATAATCATACCCTTGAAAGAGAAGAGTCGCTGCTTGGCAAACAGGTGTTGTATTTGAAAAACATTGTTGGTAATCCAGACAAAAAACATTGTAACTTAGCCAAAATTTGCATAGAGCTGAAAATTGATATAGACGTCAAATCTTCTTCTTCTTCTTGGCATGTCGATAACAATATAAATAGAGTTAGCCCAGAATTTGGCTACTCGCTTAGCATTTTCAGTAGCGTCCATCAACTCCTGTGGCGTGCAAACAACAGGACATGCTGGACAAGATATCAAGTGCCCCATCGTTTGTGGGACAGCACCACATTTACACTCCAGGGCGGACTCATTTGTGAATCTACACCTGAGCAGGTTTTCTTTACTCCGGCCTACCTGAGTCCGGATTCTATTATAGGATCGAAGGGGATTTTTGACTTTTCATTTGTAATGTTCTATTTGACGTCTATATCAATTTTCAGCTCTATGCGAATTCTGGCTAAGTGCTTATTTTGACTGGACTATGGTAAGATTGTAGGATAACCATTTAAGCTCTTTATGTTGGTATCTTTATTATTTAGGTATGCATTGTTTCTAAGTCAGCGGTACTGCCAGTACCTTGTGTTTGCAGCACTTGCAATAGAGGAATCAGAATTCTCTTAAAACATGTAATTCATCTTTTGATTTTTTTATATCACCTCCAATGTTGTCTAAAGCCTCCGCTGCTCTTGTTTCAGATCTATAAATTTTTCCTGATTCAATCAGGATAAGTTCTTTTACATATTTTTTCCGCGCTCTTGGTACTCATTTCATTTTAAAGAACGGATGTGACACAGGTTAATATTGCATCATTTGCTGCAAGCAAGTTAATGTCTCCATACAATCTTCATGGCCTCACACCGCACCACATTCGCCCTCACCCCTCCCTATCACACACATACATACACACAACACTTGCACATCACACTACACCCCACACAAGTACACTACACACGCATACTCAACTAAGTTAGTTATAGTTATATTTCATTTTGTATTTCTTTTACTTTGTAATTATATATATTTCTGTGTTAAGTAACAGCCTGTAATGCTCAAAAACCGATCGACCTCTATTATTTAGCGAAGACACTGCCTCCTAAGATACAGGATCTTCCTAGTTTAGGAGACAGGGCTCAAATTTTTGTATTTTGACTGTATTAACGAATATGACGAATATGTGTATGCAAATCTGTGTCAAATGTTCTTTGCTAATAAATAAATATTAAAAATATTAAATTAAATAAAAATCTTGTCACATTTTGTGATTTGAATACATTTATACATAACTATTACTCAAAGTATTTTAGCAAACATAGTATCTACAAGATACTAAGATACCCTACACAAGATATTTAAATACAAGATACAAAATGAATTTTGAAAAAGTATTTCAGATACAAGATAAAAATACGTATTTTCTATCTCGTATCTGTATTTTAGATACTTGTATCTTATAAGGCACATCTGTGGTCACCATTTGGTAGGAATTACAATCAGTCTGTGAGTAATTATTACAGCTATTTAAAATAAAAATGATTATAAATATATATTGAGAGTTATCTAATCTACCTAAAATAAAAATGTTATAACAAATCCGATATTATCCGAAACTTTTATTTCGGATTCGGTTACGGTTACGGATAAATTTTTATATCGGATATCCGATAGTTTCGGTTACGGTTACGGAGCTCCCTAACATCCCTGGTCCATTTATTGAGAAAGGCTTTAGGATACATAATATCATGCTGCGATTAATAGGAGCGAAGCAACAATGAAAAATGTTGCTAAAACGGGGAAAATGTATTCCCTTAGAGAGCTTCCGTTGCGTGCAACGGTCATGTAGGACGGGATTGTTCCTATTAAAAAGTTCTAAAAAAATGTCCCGATACTATATGTCTATCTTTTAAGGTTGGCTCACTATAACGCTGTTAATGAGGATCAATTCGACAAAAGGATGTAGCAATTTTGAATACTACATCGAATACAATATAAATATCTGAGTTCATTTCTTTTTGAATCACTCAAATCCATCGAGAAATTACGAAGTTATTAAACTTTAAAAAAAGGGAGTTTTAAAACGCAAGCCGCGCGCGGGAAACTGCTGTTGACGTCACGAGGCTCGATCGCCCGCCACGCGCCGCACTGCTTTGTTATGGTTTGCGGAGTTTAATCGTTGTTTCTTGTTTATTTATGTTTTACGATATTGGTAGATAGGAAACATGGAAGTCGGATTTACCCAAGGCCCAGTCGGACAATCTCGCGAAGATTGATTCGTTTATGGTTGAAAAGTAAAAAAAAAAACAATTTATTCCAGTGCACAGGTAGGTACTACGTTTTAGAATGTTTTGATTTGGCAGGTAGGTAACTTTTTCGTGTTTCTACAATGTGTAGGCACCTCTCTACCTATTTTAAATGATATTTTTTACTAGTTTCTGCCCGCGACTTCGTCCGCGTAAAATTTCCTGCTCCTTCAACCCATCCCGTCGCATCGAATCGCCTGCCCGTGCGAGGTCTTTGTATGCGTGACGTTTTTCTTTGTGCTCGGCTCCTAAGGGTCTTTGCGTGACCTTATATAATATATAGTCTATAGCCTTCCTCGATAAATGGGCTATGCAACACTAAACGTACTTAACTATTCAGCTTTTATTTGGGTGTGCTACGCAATTAATTTTTTGAGACCAAGGCGCGCGCAATGGACGTGTTTTATATGGAATTTTTCATTTTTTCTTCGACAAATAAAACAAAATATTACCCACGTGTTGAGATTTATGTGACGGGGTTGTAAAGGGGGTCGAAAATTTCATTATTTTTGCGATAGGAAACGCCATTTTCGAGATATAAGCAAAAGAAAAGGAAAACAAAAATACGTAGGGTGTTCCATAATTTTTGTCGTATGAATTTTCCAGAAAGAGTGGAGAAATTTCTATTACGTCATTCAATAGTTTGTCTCTGTCGCAGTATATAAGCCATGGTTCAGTGATGAACATTTCAGTTTGTTGCAAGATATTGGACGAAAAGTTTAATTGATGGCGACTCTTATGAGACGTGACTTCCGTGAAATTATTTATTATAACTTTTTACGTGGTTTAGACAAAAAATTGTGTTTCAAAGAAATGAGTAAAGTATTCCACGAATATTGTCCTTCCATGAGAACTATTGAACGTTGGTATTTATAGTTCCGTCGCTGCGATTTTGATTTAGATGACGATACTCACACAAGGCGCCCCGCAGAAGTCGTCATTCCAGAAAATGTTGATGCTGTTGAAAAAGCGTTAAAGATGAATAGAAGAATTACATACAGACAATTAGAAGAGACTCTCCATATTCCTAAAACAACATTGCATCGAATTGTTTCGAAATACTTACAAGTAAGAAAGCTCTGCACTTTATGGGTACCCCACACTCTCAGCGATGAGCAGAAGCAGGAACGTATTGAATGGTCAAAAAAAAAATGCTAAAAATGTTCAAGTCTGGCGCTGCTAAGGAGGTAAATTTTATTGTGACTGGAGATGAAACGTGGTGAATACTATTACGATGTACCCATGAAATCTCAGAACAAAGTGTGGGTTTTCGAAGACGAGGACCAGCCACTACAACCTAAACAATCAAGGTCTGTTGGAAAACGGATGGTTGCGGTTTTCTTCAATAAACATGGAATCGTTACCATAGTCTTATTAGAAAAATCGAAAACAGTTTCGTCTGCATGGTACATCCAAGTCTGTTTGCCTCAGTTATTCGAAATCTTGATTTGTCGCAGTCCTTTAACTTCCTGGTTTCTACACCACGTTAACGCTCCCGCTCATCGTGCTGCTGCTACCCTAGATTTTTTAGAGAATTCGAACATAAGATTATTGAATCAGCCTCCTTATAGTCCGGACTTAGCGTCGTGTGACTTTGGTCTCTTCCCTTATGTAAAACTACGCATGAAAGGTCGACGTTTTACATCGCATGAGGAGTTGATGAGCGCTTTTGAAGAGCAATGTAATTTAATACCAAAACAAATGTGGGAAAAGTGGTTTGATGAGTGGTTTTATCGGATGAAAAGGTGTATTGAAAGTGGTGGTAATTACTTTGTGAAAATGTAAAAAATAAATTTTTACGACAAAAATTATGGAACACCCTACGTACAGTACTGTTTTTGCACATGAAGGCAAGGCGCGAGGCGCGCGCAATGGACGTGTTTTATATGGAATTTTTCAGTTTTTCTTCGAAAAAAAAAATATTAGCCACGTGTTAAGATTTATATGTAAGGGAGCTGTAAAAGGGGTCGAAAATTTCATTATTTTTGCGATAGGAAACGCCATTTTCGAGATATGAGCAAAAGAAAAGGAAAACAAAACTACAGTACTGTTTTTGCACATGAAGGCGAGGCGTTCGTTGGTGTGAATTTTAGTTCATAACTACTAGTTTTAATCCACACCTTTTTAATCGCGATTAAAAATAGATTTAGTTAAAATAAATTATTATAGTCAAAATTTTTGAAATGCAGTATAAAGTACTTTTAGTTAAGGGGATATGGGGCGTCGCTTCTCATGAAAGTTCACCACTTCTTTCTATTTTTTGGGTATTTTGGGACACAAAATAACAATTTGTCCGGTGTAGCAACACTTGTATTTTCGCATCGTGGCACGATGCAATATTTTAAGAAGACATTATTCGTTTAAATGTTCTGCGAGTCACGTAACTAAAGGCAGAAAGAACGTGCGCGGCGGTGCCGCGGACGCGAACGTGGAAAATGACGTCATCAACGAATTGTGCGTATTGGCGAGCGTTTTTGAAAATGCAAAATTAAAATCGCTCTAACTTCGTCATTTTTGGTCCAATTTTAATAATTCTTTCACTGAAATAATTTGTTTAGGTATGACTGTAATTCTACCTACATATTTAACTAAAATCGTCGCTGATCCTCATTGTAATCAAATATAAATATTATAAAGCTGAAGAGTTTATTTAGTTGAACTTACTAATCTCAGGAATTACGTATAGTGTTGGATAGCCCATTTATCGAGGAAGGTTACAGACTATATAACATCACGCTAGGACCCTAAGGAGCCGTGCACAAAGAAAAACGTCACGCATACGAAGACCTCGCACGGGCATGGGATTTATTGCGACGGGATGGGTTGAAGGAGCAGGGAATTTAACGCGGGCGAAGTCGCGGGCAGAAGCTAGTACTTACATATATACAACAAACATACATACATACGGGCTACTAAAATAAATAACATTATAATCCTGGTAACAGACAATTATTAAACTTTTCGGTCTCTAAAACTAATAGAGCTAGGAGGAATGTGATTCCAAAGCCAAACTATAGACAACATTATGACAAATAATAGGTCTTTACCTACGAAAATGCCGTTTTGTATGAAAAAAATTAAACAATTTTTTTTCATGTATTTTTTATTTGTATTAATCGAAATAATCACCCATGCAATCAATGCATCTTTGCCAACGCAGAGGCAGTTTATTAATGCCCTTCTTAAAAAAATCAGCTGGACGGGAGGCAACAAATTTTTCAAAGGCATTTTGTACTGCCTTTCGGGTATTGAATTTTTTTCCCGCCAAGAAGTTATCCAAATTCTGGAAAAAGTAGTAGTCTGTAGGCGCAAGGTCTGGTGAGTAGGGCGGATGACGGAGAGCTTCCAACCCCAGTTCTTGCAACTTGGAGACCGTCTGCTGTGCAGTATGAGGTCGCGCGTTGTCGTGCAGGAGCAGCGGAGACGAGGGATTGACCAATGCTGGTTCGAGATGTGCCAGCTTCTCCATCATTGAGTTCAGTTCTTCACAGTACACATCTGCAGTAATGCTCACCCTGTTTGGTAAGAAGCTGTGATGAATCACACCGGCGCTAGACCACCAAACAGTGACCATCACTTTTCTAGGGGTAAGTTTTCGTTTAGGGCATTGTTTAGGTGCTGAACCAGGATCCAACCAACTTGCTGAGCGCTTGCGGTTATCAAACAGAATCCAGTTTTCATCGCAGGTTACAATGCGGTTCAAAATTCCTTCATTTGTGTGTCTGTTGAGCAGTGCAAGGCACGTCTCGACTAGGGATGAAAATTGCCGAATGTTTCCGAAAGTTACCAGGAAAGTTTCCAATATTGCCGGCAATATTGGGCAATATTGCCGGAATGTTGCCAAAGTTGCCAGATTACAAAGGGTTTTTCAAATGCCATTTTCAAAGTTTGTGCGCTCGTGAGGTTTTATGTAATGGTGTAATTATACGTATTATTAGTAAACCTGTATTATTCATTCATAATTATATTTTTTTTTTAATTATCTATGCTTATATGTGAAGATAAAGTTAAATTATGCCACTGGCAACTTCATGATCGCTGAACCCATCGTTTTTTAAGAATATCACTTAAAAATTTTATACAAAAAGAAAGAGGGTATTGATACCAAATAAAGTAAATATAAATCATACAACTGTGTAGTGTTATTTTGTCAATAATTTCAACTTGTCATCAAGAACTTCATTTGTTTGAAAAAAACGATTTTAATCATTTCCTGAAGTCTGATAGCGGTAAAATTATACATATTTATGTATGTCTGGTGAGAACGCAATGTTATGATGACGGTGTGTGCCAGCCTGATGATGGAGTTGGAAGGTGGTCATAGGATCTACGCTCTGTTAAACCAAACGAGATTGGGCATTTTAAATTGGTCTCTTGTGGTGGGTACGTGAGCTTTAGGTCTATTGTGTCTTCCGTCTGCCGGAGAATTTAATGTGTTAAATACTTAACGTTTAAAAAAATACTAATAAAACCCTAAAATTTATTCATATTCATCGCCACTGTTTTGCTGCCGCGTACTCTCTATGACAATGGTGCCAATTCTGTTCTACACCGAACTAAACTATCTCAAAAATTCCTTACTTTTGGCTATGAGAATTGTAACGCTATTTTGCAAGAAAAAATCTCTAAATTTAAAAATTATTTTGACACGACTAAAATCGAATTTGACAATCGTGTCGACTCAACGTGGTATTTATTTTTCTTTTGGCTTCGCAACGTGGTACTTGTGTGCGCTAGGCAATGAATTTTTTTAGAGACGAAGGCGCGCGCCAGCGGCCAGCCTGGACGTGTTTTATATGGAATTTTTCACTTTTTGTTATATGTGCAGGGGTTTAATAAAGGGGGTCGAACATTTCATTATGTTTGCGATAGGACACGCCTTTTCAAGATATAAGCAAAAGAAAAGGAAAACAAAAAATACAGTACTATTTTGGCACGTGAAGGCGAGGCGTTGGTGTGAATTTTAGTTCATGACCACTAGTTTTATTTCACACCTTTTTAATCGCGATTAAAAATTGTCAGATTTAGTTGAAATAAATTATTATAGTCAAAATTTTTGGTGAAAACCGGCAAACTCAGAATAGCAAAATTGTCATTTTCACTAAACTAATAACTCAGTGCAATTTTAGTGCTGTCATACTAAAATATAGTTAAGTTGTGTCACTTTAGTCTTTATCAGAATAGGAAATAAATTGTCGTTTGACAGGTGACAGGAATAAACCGAATTTTAGTGATTTTTAGTTAGATTTGTAGTTTTTTTTTAGTTTGGAGAATTTTGTGACAACAGAATCGGCACCGTTGTCTGTTGTTCCAATGACATTATTTTTTTTTGGGATGGAAAATCATCACATGACGTCTCCCGCTCTTGGAGCGGGCTTGGCTAGGGACGTGAGGGCGCAGGGACTGCCACTCCCTCACGCGCCCTGCCTCCTCCTTCGCGAGCATTACTGCTTCGCAGAAGGAGGTGACGGCTTCCCATGCACCACCTGGGCGTTTCCTCCCGCTTTAACCTGAACAGGAACCCCCGGAAGCACCCATGCCCGGTGAGAACCTGCGTCAGACGGAGGGTGAGGACGCCGTGGCGCCTCTCTATCCACTCCTCAAAGAGGGGACTTACCGCCGCTATTGTGGCGTGCCCAGCGCTGGGTTGCGACAACCGTACAAGCCATGTCGCCATGAGATCCTACCGGAGCTCTGTCCGCCGTACCGCGATTTGACACGGCAGCGGAGTTTTGCCCCGGCGTTTCGCCTCCTCGCGCCACTCCCACATGAGCGCGAGTACCTTTGCCTCCAGATCCCATGGCGGACTTCTTGTACCCTTACCTATGTTGTTTTACGATAGCTTAAATGTTGAATACTACGTACCCCACACTAGTCGCTTAACCACTGCACAAATCATGCCATCAAAAGATTTTTTTTTACCTTTTGAGAAAATCGCAAACAAACAAACAAACATATAATATACATACATACATTAATATCAAATAAAAAACCTCCTTTTTAAAATTGGTTAAAAACATCAACTTGTTATTGCTGATGAAATCGTCTTGCAAGGTTTGACCCTTCTATACATACAGATATGTGTACATATAGATGTATATACTTTCTTATATTCAAGTGCAGTTAAATTACAAGAACGTAAAAGAAAAATAAATACGATATCTCTAAAATAGTTATGGTTTCATCACCAATGAACAATCATGGATAGCTTGTTTCTTTTCTTTAGTTTATCAGTAAGTAAACAAATGTAAAAACAAACATTTTAGGTTGGAAATTATAGATAAGCATAACAACTACCATCCTGCATACCGCGATTTTATTCTATTAAGCAATTATAATAGTAAAATTTGTTTTCTATTTATACGTTTCTTGCCCAATGTTGCCGGCAAGTTTGGAAACATTCCCGGCAGTTTTGGCAACTTTGGCAATATTGCCGGCAATTTTCATGACTAGTCTCGACGCGTACTTCGCGCTGGCGATCATTGAGTTCGTGGGGCACCCATTTGTCAAGCTTTTTTTACCTTGCCAATTTGACGCAAATGGACCAATATTGTTTTGACGCTAACGTCGAAAGCTGCTGCTAATTCAGACGTAGATTGTGTATCATCAGCTTCCACAATCGCCTTTAATTCGTCATTGTCGACCAAAGTCTTCGGACGACCACGAGGTTCATTTTTCAGGTCGAAATTTCCAGAACGGAAGCGAGCAAACCAATAACAGGTGGTGCGTTGGTTTGTAGTGTTAGCTCCGTAAACGTCGTTGATGTTGTGTGCCGCTTGTGCCACGTTGCTGCCACGACGGTACTCATATTCCATAATTACTCGAATTTTTAACGTATCCATGATGACGAAAAAGATTGAAATGCGATGAAAATGTAACAGTAATTAATAAACAAATGACTACTTTTGGAAAACGAATTCCATGTTTTTAAAATAAAATAAATTTGAAATTAGAATTCTTAGACAAACAAAAATTATTTTGATTTGAAATGGCCAGTACTGCAGAACGGCAATTTCATAGGTAAAGCCCTAATATTACGTATATTAGTAATAATAATAGTAATATTAGTAGTATATCGATATTACTTGTTTTGCAAATTTTTTTTTGTATAACTGAAATTTTGTTTTGGCTATTAGTAAGTTTTAAGTGTACGTTACCCCTGCAAGAAAGTGTCTTCTAGAGTTATATGAATAGAACGTATAGTTGGTGCCTTATCTGCTGTAAATGTGCCCCCACATAAAAAATGTGTGCCCCTGTCGTTTTGGAAAAAAACGGAAAAAACGATTCTTGCTGAGGTAACGTTTTTCTAGCAGGAAAATTCTAAACGAATGATCGGAGAAAGAAAAATTGTGCATCGCCAGAGGTGTGCATGGCCACCTTATATGTGTGCCAAAATGTGCCCCCAAAAATAAAATCTGTGCCCATTCAGGTTTTCGAGATATTGCATTTCCTGCTGGAGTAGCGTTTTGATGAATCGTATATCTCTAAAACCATTGCATGTGCCCCTGTAGAATAAACATACACGAGTAGCTCTTAATGTGTGCCCCTTAGTGCCCCAATTAGATTTAAGAAAATATTTATAGTTTTCAAGTTATCGCGGTTTTATGAAAACCCGAAAAAACATCGCAGCGCCTAAATGAGACAAGGCATAAGTTCGCTGAAAACTGTATTCGATTCTTCTTGACACTAACATTTACCATACAAAGTTTGAAAACTGTTCATGCATGCGTTTTTGAATAATCTTGCTAAAAGTCAAAACGATGGTGTCATAATTTTGACGGCAAAATATAAGGAACCGGCTCAATCTCAGATGTGTAGGTGTAAACCAAAATCTTGTGCCTTTAGTCAAAAATATATGTTGAAAATATTCAGCTTAGAATGTTTCGCATTAAGTAAATATTAACAAAAAACCAAAATATGTTAGCAACGGCGGGTTATCCGACCAAATTTGAATGACTACTAAAAAGCGACGGATTCATACACATCGATGACCTTCTTTACTTTACTCACTAACCGGTTCACACGTGTTGTGCCTGAGTACACTGAAGTAGAAAAGTAATAAGTAATAAAATAAAGTTATATTCTACTAGCTGTTTCTATGACCTTACACATGATTAAGTACATTATAAATAGTAGCCTAAGTGCTATTCCAAGGTAAGCTATCTTCTCCATTCTAAATTTCATTAAAATACATCCAGTAGTTTATGTATGAACGAAAGATATGGCAAATGGCAAATACCCAGATATTTGCCATTTGCCAGGTCTTTGACCCAAAATTTGATTGGTTCCGATGTTTAAAAAAAATATATTTCATGAAATGTGTGATGATCGAATACCTGCTACTAAAAAGAGGTAGCGCTTTTTTGTATATAAATAAAAGCCATTTATTGATAAACCGCAGGTTAGATAAATTAACAGCAAGTTTTTCATCATTAAGGGGAATGCTCCAACCAGCCCGCGAAAATCAAAATTTCTTGCGTTTTTTGCAATTTGCACGCCAGTGCTAGGTTGTACACGCCAGTGCTAGGTTTTAGGTTGTACAACCTAGCACTGGAGTGCAAATTGCAAAAAACGTAAGAAAATTTAAATTTCGCGGGTTGGTTGGAGCATTCACCTTAACCAAATAAATTTTGGTACCTACAGTTTTGAGAGTTGTATTTAGTGTATACCTATAGTCAACCGCACAATGATCTGTGTTTACCTATGAGCGATTTATAATTATTAACCAACGATTATATTAAAGCTGATTATGTACTGTCACATAATTTTGATTTGATGGCGTTTTAGATATATAAGTGTCATTCCACAGTCAGGTGATAATGTTGTTACGTATATGGGATAAATATGTTTATTTATAGCCAAATACCATAAGATAATTTGTGCGCATTCGATGTTTACAGTTATATCTTTATGCGGTTTACTATACTAACACACTTTATCTGAATCTATGTATAAGCAAATTACTCGTAAGAAAATTTCTGTGATTTAAAATTAAATATTTTTTACACAATATTATACTTATACTTAATACTGATCTGTGATTTTTTTGTGATGCGAATTTACTAATTATATGTTATACTTAGATGAAAAACTGATCTGTGATTTAAATAATAATGACTACACAACGTGCAAATAATTTCTAATATTAATAGGTAAAAAATTCAATCTGTGATTTGACGCAATAATTACTTTAAGAATTAAAATTAAGGGAATAAAAATAATAATTTCCACATCAACAAGCTGTTTCATTTAATATAGTCACAAGGTGCATTTAATATATTTTTTAATTAGCCCCCAAAACTTTTGATCGCGACTGTACGGACAACAGCTTAGGTATAATACGTCCAATAAAGAAGGTTACCGATATGTATGAATCAGTCGCTTTTTAGTAGTCATTGGAATTTGGTCGGATAACCAGCCGTTGTTTACATATTTTGGTTTCTTGTTAATATTTACTTAATGCGAAACATACCAAGCTGAATATTGTCACCATATATTTTTGACTAAAGGCAAAAGATTTTGGTTTACACCTACACATCTGGGTTTGAGACGGTTTCTTGTATTTTGCCGTCAAAGTTATGACACCATCGTTTTGACTTTTTGCAAGATTGTTCAAAAACGCATGCATGAACAGTTTTCAAACTTTGTATGGTTATTATTAGTGTCAAGAAGGGCCGAATACAGTTTTCAGCGAACTTGTGCCTTGTCTCATTTAGGCGCTGCGATGTTTTTTTCGGGTTTTCATAAAACCGCGATAACTTGAAAACTATAAATATTTTCATAAATCTAATTGGGGCACTAAGGGGCACATATTAAGAGCTCCTCGTGGATGTTTATTCTACAGGGGCACATGCAATGGTTTTAGAGATATACGATTCATCAAAACGCTACTCCAGCAGGACATGCAATATCTAGTAAACCTGAAGGGGCACAGACTTTATTTTGGGGGGCACATTTTGGCACACATATAAGCTCTCTGGCCACGCTCAAATTTTCTCTCTCCTATCATTCGTTTAGAATTTTCCTGCTAGAAAAACGTTACCCAAGCAAGAATCGTTTTTTCCGTTTTTTTTCCAAAACGACAGGGGGCAAACATTTTTTATGTGGGGGCACATTTACAGCAGATAAGGCACCAATTATACGTTCTATTCATATAACTCTAGGAGACACTTTCTTGCTGGGGTAACGTACACAAGTTTTAACAGACCACTTTCAAAAAAATCTGAGAAATAGCACTTAGTGTGTTGATTTTACAGTTACAAGCTTCATCGAAATCGAACACCTGCAACATATTCAAAAAATTTGGTACGATTGAGTTTTCATTCACTTATAACTGTCTACAAAACATGTAAAACCTGTTAATGGATATTTTGCACTGTACACACTTCATGTATGTTATTTAAATACGTTTGTGGGGGTCGATTTCAAACCAGCCGTAAATAGTGGGTTTATGAAATAACTCCTTTAAAATCGTTGGAATACGCGTAATTTCTATATTTACGTTACATCTTAATAGTTTACATATAGAATTATTCAACTTTCATACTTATTACTCGAGATAATAATAAAAAACGATCTATTTTTCATTTGTGTCACTGGTCATTTTCCCGCTTTTTCAACAAAACTTTAATTATAAACAATCCCCTCTGAGAAATTGTATTTCTTTAAATTCTGGTTACACACTAATAACCATAAACTCAAGTTACGCTGATAGTTTTAAATTAATACAATATATACCGTATGACTTTTTATACCGTCTTGAAAAAAATTGGGTGTAACAGGTGAACGATGTAGAAGCCTATGGCATAGGAATTTGTATTATTTTTATTTTTCAGTAACATGTAATGAAATTGATCTAGCAATAAATACCACACATTTAAAGTAACCTTTTCATACTAGAACAAAAAAAACGAAAATTTTGAAAAAACAAATAAAAATCGATAAAAATCTATCGAAACTGAAATCATACGCACCCTACTCAATGCGCGGAATTTATCAATGATTTCGTAGCCCGGTCTTATCCTTTGAAGCAGGCCGATAGGCGGCCTCTTTGATCTTTCGCAGGCGCACGAGCCGCACAGGCATTCCCGGCAGTCCGCGTCCCGCGCTTCCTCAGTCACCTGCGATGAGTCACGGCGTGACGTCGCGTTGCGTTCGTTTCCGCGTGTGCATCGGTCAATGATTTTTAACGTAAACATGTACGAATATTCTAATGTTGAGTACCTAGCAATGGTACGATTTTATATCCTGTCTGGTGATAACTTAGACGGTGCGCGGCAAATGTACGCTGAGGAAGAACACCTGCAGTCGTTGCGAAGGGCCGGGATCCCGGTTATGGAAGCTACTTACTCCATTCAGTGGACATGCATCAATACCACTTCTTACGAGTGCAAGCTTTGGGTCGGGTCGGGAGTCCAGTTCACTACGAGCGATCAGTGCGTGTATTTAAACAGTGAATTCGGTGATGAGTGGATCGGTAGCGGTGGACCTGTGAACTGGCCGGCGCGGTCACCAGACCTAACGCCGTTAGACTTTAATTTGTGAGCCGAACTAAAACGCTTACCTAGTGTGTGAAGAAGCTATCACACTGCTAGCTTCTTCAGGATCAGTTAAAACAGCGAACAATAGACACTTTTAACACTCTAAAAAGTGACAGAGACACGCTTAGAAGTCTAACAAACAATCTGCAAATGTGCTATTTTGTGTTTGAAAAGAAACAGTGGACACTTCGAACACTTACTGCGGTATCATTGAAAAGGTACTATTGTAAATAATAACTTAGTGTAATTTTGTAAATATTAATCAATGTAATTATTTGTAAATAAGTTGATTACGATCGTTTAAATACGCCTAGTAAGTTGTAGAATCAGATTTACGTAAAACAACTTTGTTAGATTTTTTTATTTTATTAATTTGTACAAACAAAGTAAACATACCTATGACGTGTATGTACCTATCCAACTACAATCGGACACAAAATAGGTAATTAGGTTTCAGGCGCGTTGCTAGAAGATTCTTGAAAGTGCTTATAACGGCATTATGATACAAGTTAGCCCTTTGTTAAATCTTTAAAAACTGCATAAAATGTCTTAATGATAGGGTCATTTTTCATTATCATTACACATCAAGTTAAAAATTGCTTTTAGTACCTATGTAATATCAACAGGTTTGTAGTTCTCTGTATCGCAAACTGACGTAATGTAGGTACACTCGCAAATGTGTGCGTGAGTGTGTAGGGATTAGGCGGTAAATTTGAGTGCGCAGCCACAAAGACGTAAGGAGAAATCAATGCTAGTGTCTCGCTCACAGTTTCATTCATGCGCGATCGCAACCTACGCCGTTTACTATTCCCTATTTTGGGTATTATTCGTTTTACGCAAACGCCGTAGGAAGTATTAATTTCCATGTATTTTGAGGATATTCCGAACTTTAATTTCTCTTATGGTACCATGCAAATAATGGCGTATATGGCTTCTATTCTAGTTACACAACACACCATATGAAGGTCGAGACGGTAAAAAATGTCATCCGGTATAATACGATTTCTCTGTTTTAATTGGCGATCACTTTTTTCAATCATTAGTGTCGACTAAATAAACGTTCCGTTATTAAGAAAATCCCAGGTGCTTTTCTACCATCCCCACTTCTATGCTGCGTAAGGGACTTAGTGGCACGTGAACGATCAGTGAAAGCAGAAGAATTCTTCGTTTTTCTGGTAAGAAATTGCTATTTAATTGGAGTTCTGTGCTTAGTACGAAAATTGAATCATTCGTGTTTATAATAGTATGATAATAAGTGTTTAATCAATTAATTATTTACCATACACGTGAATTAGCAACAAATAACCGCGATATTTTGTGGCCGTCTAATGGCGTCTAGAGTATTCTAAGACGAAATAAATTAGATTATTCGTAAAAAAATTCATACGTGTCATTTCATTAGTGTAATTTTTTCGAGTATTACTAATGAAATTCCATTCTACACGAATGAACGGTTTATTACTTGACTACGAAAAAAGGAGGATTATGATTATTTCCTTGTTTTTAGCTTTTGTTTCGTCAAATTTTTTTTTGAGCCTTATTTTTATTTGTTGTTATCAAGAGTTTTCTCTCATTGATGAGTGTTAAATGGCGAAAGAAAACTGAGAAAAATGAAGATAAGTTAGAAACGAGAAGGATTGTAAGAGGGGAAAAATATTAACGAATCAAAAGCTATCCACAAAAATATGCCATTGAAAGGGCTAAAAAAGGAAACTTACTTAAAACGAAAAACAGAACATGAAGTAAAAATATTACTAACGAAATGTCGCCACTGGAACAAATAGCACAAAGAAAACGATGGAAAAAAAATCGAAACGATACCTGGAGAAGAAAGTAAAAGAACGGAAGATACAAGAGATACCTAAACTTTTACATGTTTTGTAGAGTTACAAGTGAATGAAAAATCTATCGTTCCTATACTTACGTTTTTTACGTTTACGTAACACTGTATAGGTCCCGGCAAACATCTTGAACACCGATTGATATACCCTTCTCGCTCTTGTGTATTCTCCCGCTAATGCGGAAGAGCGAGAAGGGTATATCAATCGGTGTTCAAGAAGTGTGGGGCCGTTCAAGTATTACGTAAGCAGATTTATTACAATTATTTACTCCCCCACCCCCCTTGTCAGCAAAAGTAAGCAAAGCTCTTACCCCCCCCCCCCCCCATGCTGACGTAAACATTTTTATATGCATTTTTCTTTTAAAGTATTGTTTTTTTTTATTGATTCATGAGAAGCAGTTATAATTCTAGAAATCTTTTTAATTTTCTTAGAGACAATAATATTAAGTTCCTTGTCGAACTTTGCTTGTAGCTTATAATTACGCCACATTTCTTTAACTAAGTTCTGTACATTTTGTACCTACTTTCTTATTTATTTCTTTTTTATCGTGAGATTTTTTAAAACATTCGAAGAATTTTTAGTATAACTTGGATTTGTTTATTTGAAACAACATCTTAACTAAACAATTCTCCTTTGGCGAAAATGGATCAACGGTAACACACACATTAACTTGCTCTGCTTTGCTATAAATACAAATCAAATTAATAGTCAAATCGTCAATCGTACCGAAACGAAATAATAGACTGGATGGAAGAAATTTAGGCAACTGAATAGCGCGCGGTAATTTCCCTACTCGGTTCTAAGCGAGTACCTAAACGTATACATTATTGCGTCAGCGCACACCAAGAGCAGAGCATTTTCTGAAACAAAAGAAATGGGAAAGACTTCTTGAGAGACTCCCAAGCATTGGCTTTTAACATCTGATAGCTGTATGTTGGACTCGATATACTGTAAACTTTCAAAAAGCTGCACCTAACCAAAAAACTTTTCTCCGTTCATGATTTCCAAATAGACCAACACATTCCTAGTCCATTGAAATGTTACAATTTGAAGGCCAAATACTGCATTTCTTAGAGGACGCAATTTTATTTTTGGGACATGTGGGGGAGGGGATCAATAGAAGCTTAACCTCAAGTTTGTGGGGTTGCCGCTCTTGTCCCCCGGCCGCCATCTTGGAAAAAGGGGTGCATACACATTTTTCGCGATATCTCGAAAACGCATAGTTTTCGAGATATCGCACAAAAAAAATTGTGAGGACATAATTTGTAGCTATTTGATTTGCCTACAAATATGTTCATATAACTTTGTGCCCTAAATTTAAAATTAAAGAAGTTATAAGCAAAAAATTGAGATTTTTTTATAAAAAATTTCTTTTTTGCTCTGTAACATATTTTTTTATACATTTTACAAGAAAATTACCTCAGACCAATCTTGTATATATGTAAAAATGTTCTTTTGAGGAAAAATTTTCAATTAATTTTATGATCTTTTTTTATTGTAAATACATTCATAATTTTTTTTTATTAAATTCCTGCCTACCTTATTCATTGCAAACTCTTTTCCCCGTCACCTGTGAGGTAGAGGCTTGGAAGCTTGTATTCGCATCCAAATGTTTGCATGTTTTTTCCAGCCCCAATGTTCAGGATTATGATATTTTCCGAGCCACGACTGGACCATCGAAGAGAAGTAGAATAGAGTAGCTAGCTATTGAAAATATTATGATGTCAAGAATTACATTATAAGCAAGATGTCTGTGGAGTACGCCTACTGGGGATACTACAAAAAACAAAACGCGCCTGCAAACTCTACCTCATAGGTGACTGGGAAAAGAGTTTGCAATGAATAAGTGAAGTGGTTGGTAGGTAGGAATTTAACAAAAATTTTTTTATGAATGTACTTACAATAAAAAAAAAGATCATAAAACTAAGTGAAAAAAATCGTTTTGGCCGGATGCTCATGAGCACTGACGAACCCGGTCAACTTTGGAACGCTGTAACAGCGTTTTAAATGAATGAAATTGAAAAAAATAATCGTGAAAAAAATTTCTCAAAAGACCATCTACAAGATTGGTGTGAGGATTTTTTTTTGGAAAAAGGTTAAAAAATAGTTACATTTTTATAAAAAAAATCTCACTTTTTTGCTTATAACTTCTTTAATTTTAAATTTAGGGCAAAAGTTAAAAAACATATTTGTAGGCAAATCAATTAGATACAAATTATGTCTTTACAATTTTTTTGTAAGACGCATCCTATTCGAGATATCGCGAAAAATGTCTATGCACCCCTTTTTCCAAGATGGCGGCCGGAGGAAAAGGTGGCAACCCCACAAACTTGAGGTTAAGCTTCTATTGACCCCCCCCACATATCCCAAAAATAAAATTGCGTCCTCTAAAAAATGCAAAGCCCATGTAACATTTCAATGGACTGTCCCGTCCAGACAATTTTCTAGCTGTAGCAACACTGAGCACGGGCGGCGGCGCGCGGTGGGTGCTCGCGCATATAGAACGCATACTAGAACACGGTGGAGATCAATGGTGGCCCAGTGGTAGCGCCCGCGACTTACGAGTAGTAGGTCGTGATTTCGAACCCAAGCAGGCGCTTTAATTTGTATAAATTATTTTATCACCACTGCTCTCAAAACGGTGAAGGAAAGCATCGTGAGGAAACCGGCATACCAGAGAGAACCATCCATTCGAAGACATGTGACATCTACCAACCCGCACTGGGCCCGCGTGGTGGATTATGGCCCACTCCCTCTCACTGAGAGGAAGCCTATAGTCCCAGCAGTGGGAACATTATAGGCTGCTGATGACTAGAACACGCATCCTGCAAGCTCGAGCATGGTCGAGCATCAAGTTTGGACGTGTATTTAATTTTGCATTGTCTTAAGATAAATTTTTCATTAGTCTCAGAAAATGCTCTGCTCTTGGTGTGCGCTGACACTTTGTGGGAATCCCCAAAAATGCGTTTCGTTTTCAAACATATACAATGACTATGGGTTGCCATATGTGTAAAAAATTAAATAACTACTGCTGACGTAATCACCATCTAGACCCCCCCACCCCCCTATCGTGCTTACGTAATACTTGAACGGCCCCTGTGCCGTGTGGTATACAGGCACAGTCTGTATAAAGTGTCTTGAATAAAAATACACTTGGATCTGCATTCTTTAAATTAGATTTGCGTACTTAACTGCACGCCAAACTCTTACGGGGTTAGCAGAGTGGATGGAGAATATTGTTTTCTTTTTATTCATTATTATTATTAAACATATCATTTAAACAAATATGTGTAGGGTGACAAATAGGGATCAGAGCAACATTTTTATTTTTTGGATATGCTGCAGGTATCCGATTTCGATTAAACTTGTAACAGTAAAATCAACACACTAAGTGCTATTTCTCAGATTTTTTGAAAGTGGTCACTCTGTTCGAACTTACTAATAATAGCCACAAAAAAATTATTTCAGTAAAAAAAAAATATTTTTAGCATAAGTAAGATCGAAATACGTAAAATTTGTCACAATGTTGTCTACAGTTTGGCTTTGGAATCACATTCTTAGTTCTATTCGTATTAGAGAACAAAATGTTTAAAAAATTGTCTGTTATCAGGACATTTTTCAAGGTTAATCAATGACAGTAAGAGCTAGGCAGTCAAAATCTACATAAATAGTAATGCAAATGAGCAGCGTACTTAACAATATCATATTCATTACATTTGGCTCTGGGGGCACATTCTCAATACTTACCTGCTATAACCCTTTGCAACTGTTTGGCAGTCCCTAATGTCAGGCGGAAGTGCATTCCATAACCGCACCGCGTGCACAGTGAAGAAGTAGGAGTAGAAGTAGTCAGTGGAGTGGGGAGGGGACTTGAGGTTTCTTAGATGCGACCTACATGGCGCATCTGAAGAACGGGCGGAGGAAAAATGGTCCAGCAGGTAAGATGGTGTTTTAGGATTATGGAGAAGCTTGAATAGCAGACTTAAAAAGGTCATTGTATTTCTCCTGTAATAAATAAGCGAATAAGCGTTTTTTTTACATTTCCCTTTATGAGCCATTTTACAGTTTTGCGTGAATATCAAAGATTTTAGTCGCCTAATTTATCTCTCATCTCATGTTTATGAATACATGTAAAAAATAGATCAATCTTTTGTTTTGTCACTTTTAGTAACATATTTACAAAAACTTATTTTAGTCTAGTCAACAAGTTCAAAAACGTGAAAAATAGAGATAAAGGTCCTAAAAATATGAGCGATGTCTCATTCGATTCAGAATCACCTCTAGAAAAATGTTTTTTGAAGGATTTTGGTGCAGGTAAAAAATTGCAATTGTTATTAACAAAATAAGATGAAAAAAAATGATATTTCGTTTTTGTTAATAACTCGAAAAATATTAACATTTAAGCAATTTTGAAAAAGCTCGTTAAAGAGGAGGAAATTTCCAATAAAAAAGTACTAACTCCCGGAACTCTATCTCCATTATTTATAATTTTAATTTGACGTTGAAACTAGGGCTCCGCGCGGCTGTTACGGCATGCGCGCGCCGCCGCTAAAGAGAGTTCAGTAATATATTTTTTATAACATAAAATGTGATTTTAAAAATTTGATTATAAAAAATTTAAAAAATTCTGGTATCTTCTTAACACTTGAAAGAATCGAGCCCTAAAGAAAAAAAGTTTAATCACCATTTTTTTTAAAGTTATTAAATTGTTAACCAACAATTTTTTTCCCAATCTCCATTGGCATAAACAATGGGATGAAAGGTATAAATAATTGGCCTATAAATTTTAAAATCAAATATTTATTTGCGTAAAACATGGTATACAATGGTGTTAAATACAAAGATATGGCACAAACATGTTTAGCTAAGATAAAAACATAGAATTTAAGCTTAGTCAACTAAAATCTTATGAGTTCCCATTGCACCTTTTGCCCTTTAACGTTTATACTACTTGTAATAGTGATCTATGTCGTAAATAACCCTTTAGTTCTCCATAATGTGTTTGACATTAAGTTCATACACTATTAGGATAAAATCACATAAACAACGTTAAAAACCCCATAGAAATCACTGTTCGATATTACTAGACATACTTTTTTATGTTCAATTGCTGAATTAGAACCACTGTAAGAAATTAATGTTAGAAAGTGAATTGAACAATATAGTAATAGCTACCCCCAACCATTTTTTTATTTTTGCGCATATAATAAAAAAATATTTTTTAGTCCTTTCACTTTTCACTGTTATTAATTATTATCTCTTTTTCATTCATAATTGAGATTTCACCCTTTTAATAGGTGCCTCTAGGGTTGGTCTGTCAATATGTTGACCCGTAGAGCTGCATCCTTAGAGGAAAAACTGTGGGCTACGTTAAAGGAATTGGAATCTAGTAAAAAGCAGTGCAATCAGCTGATACAGGAAAGGGAAGACAGTGAGGTCGAAATTGAGCTAATTAACCGCTCACGCGACCATCTGCGCGCAGCGTTTTTTACGTCAAGCGGCCAGGGTATTAGTCGTCGCCCGAGCGCGACGGGCGGGCTGCACTTGTTGTAAGCAATCGTCATTGTTGAGTGTGTTTCTGAGTATTTCGGTTACACTTGATGCTTTTTATAATGCTGATGAATGAGCCTGTTGAACAGTGTTCATTTCGTTTGAATATACTATTGTCTTCATTTATACAATGGGTTGTAAATGTGAACAAAATAAAAAAATAACTATCATTGTGCGACCATACTATTCGCGGAATATTACAAAAATTACTTAATAATTTGCTTATATGAGTTGACTCCTGCACAAATTCTTGTTCACTGTAATATTATCAATCACACAGAATAGATTCTGACGTAAAATAACTAGTGAAAACAATAAAAAACTTCGCAAAATGTTCGACAACAAACGCAGTACTATGAATGAACAACTGACAGCCGAAAAAATGTTTTTTTTTTAAATCATAGATTAAAAACTTGTAGTGTTGTCGTATGTCAAAGTGTGAGGAATTTCATAACGTACTAAACTAAATCCATGGCATGTGAAAGTACTTCGTAGAACCAAAGCAATACGGCTTAAATTCCAAGTAGTGCAAACCTTCTCCGCTTGGGCACAAAAGTGCCCACGGCCGCTCAACGGTAAAAAAATCCTGGGCACAATATTACCCAAGGCCGCTTGAGCGGATAATAACAAGAACACTGAGCTTAAGAATCAGTTGGCTGAGCTACATGTGCAGCATTTGGACATCCTTGACCAGCATCAACACCTTCGTCAGCTAGTGTCAAATTTCCAGCATTGTAGTGACACCCACGAACTGGCTTTGAGAAGGATTTCTGAAGTGGAACTGGAATTAAGTAGAGCCCACAACTCTATAACCCATTTAGAAACTCTCAAAGTCGGTGAAGAGTCTGCCATCACCTGCAGTCTCTATGATGAGTTGGTTGGTAGCGGGTCCAAACCCGCATGTGTTGAGCCAATTGATATATGTACTTTATAAGATCCTGCGATAAATTTTCATAAAATTTTATTAATTAGTTAATTATGATTTTTTATAACTATTGAAAAATTAAAAATCTAAAAAATGTTGATAAAAAAAAATTATCAACATTTTTTAGATTCTTTTTTTTTAATTGTTACATTTAGTACTAGAATATTGATTTTTAATAACATTAATTAATAAAAAAAATAAGTCATGGCAATTTTTACGATTTATTCGCAATTTTATCGCGTTTTTTTTTTGGTTTGAATAAAGCATAATTACATTTAAAAATTCATGTCAATATAAAGGATACTCTATTACAAATCGAATTCTCAACATTATTTAAATCCGCTTATTTACTTACACATAATATCGTTTTTGAAATCACTCTTAATTATAATAAATTACGATGTACAAGCGGGCAACGTTTAGTACGGCGCAAGCGCCCAACGAGGAAGGACCTGTGCCACTTTTTCCTGCGTCTCATTTTTCGGGTACTCGTATCGTGAACGCAAAAATATACTACGCCTACAACATTTTGCTACTCTTCGCATTAAATTTTTTTGTATAAAATAAGAGTTTCGTTTATTATCAAGTAAAGCATTTGTGGCGTAGCCACAATACATTATTATAATAACAATACTTACAATAAATATCACTACTCTGTATTCGAATATATATATGTATATAGGTATATATTTATATCTACTATAAAATACTTTACATACTAAATACACAAAATACAGACACAAACATTAAACACGTACAATAACATATAACATAATAATATATTATGAACATACATACCAATAGCCGAGTCGTCGAGTCGCCGATCGTCACCACGTCGCCGTCGTGTCGTAACGAGTAAGCGGTTCACAAGTCCCGTTACTCATCGAAACAAAGGAGGTCTAGAACCATCGCCGGCGCAGCGACCACAGCGCCCGTTAGTACGTCTCGCACCCTCACGGCGGACGCACGCTCGCTTACTGCGCCAATCTATTCCTTCTGCATAAGATATAACGCTGACTATCGCCTATTCGCTATTCCTTTGTGCCTAAACTTGTTGTAAATAATATTAGTGGTGAGAATAAACTATTGGGTTAAAGTGTGTGGATCGTTTGATTGTGTTACCCGAAGAAAACCTCACATCACGAAGACACGTGCACACAACACCTACATTTCTCCTACATTGGTGACCCCGGATCTTGGACACAGCACGGATCAGCATAAAACCGTAAGCTAGTGAAAACCAGATTTAATAATGTCTAGAAGCAACAAGCCATCCGACACACGAAGTGACGAAAGCAGGTCGCATTCCAAAGAAAGGACATTTATACCTTCCGACATTTGTCGTGTTGGGGTACGACTTCCGCCGTTCTGGCCGGAGGAACCTGCAGTCTGGTTTGCGCAAATAGAAGGAAGTTTTGCACTCTCAGGTGTCAAAGAAGACGACACCAAATATAATTACGTAAGCGCTCAACTAGAAAATCGTTACAAAACTACACATTACAAAATTTTTGACTAAAATAATTTATTTTAACTAAATCTGACTATTTTTAATCGCGATTAAAAAGGTGTGGAATAAAACTAGTGGTCTTGAACAAAAATTCACACCAACGCCTCGCCTTCACGTGCAAAAACAGTACTGTATTTTTTTTTCTTTTGCTTGTGTACCCTTTAGTAAACCCTTACTAAAGGGTGTCGAAAATTTCATTATTTTTGCGATAGGACATGCCATTTTCGAGACACAAGCAAAAGAAAAAAAAATACAGTACTGTTTTTGCACGTGAAGGCGAGGCGCCAGGCGACACATACGAATCTCAACACGTGGGTAATATTTTTGTTTATTTTTCAAACAAAAAATGAAAAATTCCATAAAAACACGTCCAGGCTGCCCCCTTGCGCGCGCCTTCGTCTCTCAACAAGTTCATTGCGTAGCGCACACAAGTAACAAGTTGCGAAGCCAAAAGAAAAAAAACCACGTATGGTAGCGATTGTCAAATTTGATTTTAGTCGTGTCAAAATATTTTTTTAAATTTAGATATTATTTCTTGCAGAATAGCGTAACAATTCTCATAGCTAAAAGTAAGGAATTTTAGAGATAGTTTAGTTCGGTGTACAACAGAATCGGCACCAATATGTAATTGTTTTAATTTTTTATTTTTATTGTATGCTTTACATAACATATATTTGTATTTTTTTATCTAGAAATCTTTATTAGACTGGATAAATAAAAGTAAGTATTTTCATAAATCTCTAAATACCGCATTATAATTCTAACGGTTCAAGATTGTTTAGCGTCTCGACACTCGCGTTACACTGTTTTTATTGTGCATGTGTGGATAGCTACGCACACATACATAAGGTTGTCGTCTTTTACCTAAACTCGAGCGTTCAAATTTTGTGAGATGGCTCTTAAGCTTTACTAATATAAGATTAATAAAACAGCCACACAAAAAAAAAAATTCTGACCTGGAGGTCGCACTATGTATACTATATGTTTTTGGGTTCGCTGAATCCGAATCTGGAGTCAGTTTTATTCCAGCACGTCTGGGTTCGGCCATAACCTCAAAATATACCCTCAAATTTGCTAAATTTGGTTAAACTGTGAAAATCCTCTATTACAGTAGCTCGATGACCTCTTGTTTAAATATCTACATAACCCATAGTCCCATAACCCCCGTCCCATCGAGTTACTGTATTATGGGATTTTGAGGCTTTAGAGCCATAGGGTTAGCAGTATAACCAAATATAGCAAATTCGAGGGTATATTTTGAGGTTATGGCCGAACCCAGACGTGCTGGAATGGAAATGACCCCGGATTTAGATTCAGCGACCCCAAAAACACATTTTCAGGCCCCCACGTCAGAAACTTCGTTATTGGGTTTAAGGGTTATGTTGGTAAGGGGTTATAAGGTTATGTAGTTATGGGACTATGGGTTATGTAGATATTTAAGCAAGAGGTCATCAAGCTACTGTAATAGAGGATTATAAGGTTTTAAAGCCATACGGTTAGCAGTTTAACCAGGGTATATTTTGAGGTTATGACCGAACCCAGATGTGCTGGAATAAAACTGACCCCAGATTCGGATTCAGCGACCCCAAAAACATATAGTACACATAGTGCGACCTCCAGGTCAGATTTTTTTTGTGTGTGTGGCTGTGTAATCTGTCAGCCTTACTAATAAAAAATCTCTACACAGTCGTTCTACGACTGTATAGTTACACAATGAATAAACCTCGGGTAAAGTTGCACACGTGTTATACATCTCTTAAACAAGACCCTACCAATAAACATTGTTTATGCTATGAATAGTTACACATCTGTTAAGCATCGTTTCTAATTCACATTGGCAACACCCACCAAGTGCGTTCAGAAACCAAACTGATTTTAATTTCGTAATGCGTTTAATTAACTGTAAATAACGACAAATCGACTGAAAATAACATTTTTATTTATTTTATTGTAACAAATAGTTCGTCTTATTATAAATATTTAATAATTTTAAGTGTTTTTCATATCGGTGAAAAATTTGAGTTGATTGTTAATGGTTTCAGAACGAATCTTGTTTCCAATGCCTTAATAAACTTGAAAAAAAAATTATGTCACCCAATTGCCCCGATAGTATTTCGAAAACCAAATTTTTCTCTGAATCCAGCGACGACTTCCTCTTGTTCTCTGATTCCATTTGGCATGAATATAAATTGATCTGCTCTTCTCGCCAAAGCTAATGCTACACGACGGCAGATATTTGTCAGTGATTGCTGACTTACACCATGGAGGTCACCTGCATCATCTTGGACTTCTTGATGTCCCCAGATCCTAAGTGCCGTCAGTACTTGCAACTCTGGTGATATGCCAGTGCCCCTACAGTCTTACTTAATATCATCTCTAATTAAATCAATGATTTTTCTTACATAATTTTTGGTAAATCTATATTTGTATTTGAAATCACTTTCATTCAAGAGAAAGGGCTCGGCACGATTTTGGTATAATTTTCGTTTTCTTGTAACTTGAGTTCTTTCTTGTAAATCCCACTAATCGAATAAATCGAAGTAATTTAGGTAATCCATATTAGAAATCGTAAAAAATAGACAACAAACACGTTCAGTCAACTGTCCGCAAACTTATACAAGAGCTACACAAGGGCACCCGAGTGAATATACCATGTGTAACTATTGTTCTTCAGTAAAACAGATGTGTACAACCATTACGTCAAAAATGTTTTTATTAGTAGCCCGATGCATTATAACATGTGTATAACAAGTGTATACGCTTGCGTTAAACTTTATTAGTAAGGCTGTTATTATATAAAAATGTTATGTTGGTTTATGTACGCTTCAAAAACTCAAAAAGTTCTCCACCGATCGAGCTGAAATTTTAGCATGATATATAATCCGCATCAAGGATTGTTTTTATCTATTTTTTGCATCAGTCATATATCCGCGACCGCGAAAAAACAGTTTTTTTAACGATCAGTTGTGTACCAGTGACCGCGCCATCTGCCGGAAGCGAGGAAAACACTCGCTGACAACCACAATAGTAATGGCGCAGTGACATGAGAAACAATATTTGT